>CM038050.1:92727309-102727309 GCA_021397845.1 Areca catechu
ATCTCTCATACCTCGATGGATGCAACCTGGAAAACCGAGCCAAAGACCCGCGGATACCCGGCTTTCTGCTCGTGGTCCGATTGAGGCTTGGTTGGAGTCGTTGGATTCGTAGGAACTCGGGAACCTGCAAATGACATGGTTTAGAAAACTCACAAGGGAACAAGGAAACAAGAGAAAAATAGCAAGGATAATAAAGTTTTGGTGGGGGGCGGCCAGGGCTCTGGAAGGATGGTTGGCGGCAGGAATCCTGTTGCAACACCGGAAAGACGAAAGCACCAACAAACCCCTTAAGCACAAAGCAGGGTAGCACAAAGCAATAGAAGAGAACTCAAGTTTAATTCATATATCAAAATCAATCCTCATACAGAGACTAGGGTCCTTTAAATAGACCCTTAGTCTTGGGCCCATGTAAGGGTACATTAGACATTACAGAAGAATCCTTTTCCCTCTCAAACCCTAGCTAGAAAATAAGAAAATATTAGGTAGAAAAAATCCCTAAAATTCTCTTGACTTGGTCAACACTCCAAGGATGCCTATGGGGGCGTGTTTGGACTCTAAGAGCAGTAAGGGACCGGCCCAAAGGGGCTCGGGCGCATGGGTTTGGGCCTCTGAAAGCTGGGATGGCCTGGTAGCCAGGTAGCAAGAATATTCCCTGGATCTTGCTTCTTAGGGCTGGGCTTGGCACCTGGGCTTGATTTCTTTGGGCTAGGATGTTGATGGACCTTTGAAATCATGGATGCTCTGGTCTATGAATACACTTTGGCATCTGGAAGGGAATCTGGGCATCTGGAGGGCATTTACAGTGATCAGGGTTCTGATTTTCCTCTTGGGGTCTTCAATCTTCAAGCTGGGTTGGACTTGGGCTATACTTCCCTGTCTTCAATCTGGTTGGACTTGGTCTTCACTTGTATGATGTAGTCTTGAGCCTTCAGTGTACTTGGACAGGACTCAAAAAAATAAAATTAGCTCACACATGAGCTGACTAGCATTGGACTAACTAGCTCAACATGAGCTGACCATACTGAACTGAAATAATAACTCAAAAGACTCAAATAACAACTAAAATGGACTCAGATGGGCTAAGCCCTTATACAGATGGACTCATAAATTATTAATCATCCATATAGGGTTGAAAGGCCTCTGTCTTATTCTAGTGCCTCTGGTGTCCCCACCAGTAAGCTCCACCAACGAGCCTACGGGTTATGATGCCCGTGCCCCTTTCTCCCGAGATCCAAGTGGAACTGATCCCAGGTCGGTTCTGCATGCCGCAGGTGGATCCTTACGATGGGACCACCGACCCCCTGGACTACCTCAAGAGCTACAAGGCCCTTATGAGAGTTTAGGGCATGACCGATGATCTCCTCTGCATCACCTTTCCTGCCACTCTTTAGAAGGCAGCTCACATATGGTTTACCCGCCTTGAGCTGAAGAGCATCAGCTCTTTTTCTCAACTGGAGTGAAAGTTCGTGGCCTACTTTGATGCCTGTCGGAAGGTGCCACGAGAGGCAGACAGCATCTTCTCCATCAGGCAGCAGGACCACGAGCTCCTGCAGGACTACATGGCATGCTTAAAAGTTGCTGTGCTGGAGATATATTACTTGGACAAGCTTTCGCCATGCTGGTGCTGAAGAGAGGTCACAGGACTTCCTGCCTGACCTACTCGCTCGACAAGAAGCCCCCAAAGATGTACTCTGAGCTCCTGCTCTGTGTTCATAAATACATCCACACTGAGAAGGCCTATCAGGAGGGAGTTGGATTGGAAGCCACTGAAGAAGCCAGCTCTTGAGGAGACGTCCGGGACGTGGAAGCCTGGACCAGCCACGCCGAACTTTTACCAGAGGTCGAAGTCGAAGGATGGCCCCATCTCGGAAGAAAGATACACACCTTTTCTTGCCCCGAGGATGAAGATCCTCATGGAGATTAAGGGTGAGCCTACCTGAAGCGCCCACCTCCATTGAGGCCATCTAATGGTCGCGACAAGATGAAGTACTGCCAGTTTCATCACGACCATGGCCACAACACCGAGGAATGCCAGCACCTCAAGAAAGAGATTGAAGACCTCATAAGGATGGGCTACCTTGGAAGGTTCGTGGGGGGTAAGGCCCTGGTGGAACCTTAGGCACTCGCTGCTCTCCCTTCAGTCCCTACAGTCGACAACTGTCCCACCGAGAAGCCTATGGGGATGATATGCTGGGGAATCGAGCGAGCTTCCAAGAGGGCCCGGGGGGGAGAAAGTTCTAAAAATGTACTTTCCTTTGTAAGGGAGAGAAATATTGAAAATAAAAATATAAATAATGATGCTGTGGTCATCGAGATGACGATTGCGAAGCATCCTGTAAAATGGATTATGGTCGATAGTGGAAGTTCGATTGATATCCTTTTTATGATACTTTCTCCAGGATAAATCTGTCCTCTGCTCAGCTTAGACCTATGCATACACCCCTCATCGGTTTCATAGGGGACTCCATAGGAGTCGAGGGGAAAATCACTCTCCCCATCACTACTGGGATGCCACCTTAGCAGAGCACCGTCATGATGACCTTCATGGTTACTAAACTCCCCTCAGCCTACAATGTGATTCTTGGCCGACCCGGGCTCAACCTGCTCGACATGGTCATTTCTACAAAGCAACTATTGGCAGTTTCCTACCCCCTACGGTGTTGGGAAAATATGGGGGGCACCTCAGCCAATCCAGCATTATCTCCAAGCCATTCCTAGAGCCAAAGCCTCCGAGAATGACCCCAGCATAGATGACCTCGACCAAAGGGCACAGGACCCCAGGGGTGGCCTGGTCGAGCACCTGCTATCGTATCCACTTGGAACTGACCTGACGAAGATGGTGTAGATTAGGGCATAGCTGCAAGAGGATGAGCAGGCCTATCTGTTGGAGTTTCTTTGAGCGAACGTAGACGTATTCACTTGGATGGCAACCGATATGCCCGGGATTCCCCCTGAAGTCATCACCGACAAGTTGAGCATCGACCCAAAGTATCATCCTGTTCAACATAAGAAAAGAAGTTTTTCCCCAGAGAGGCAATAGGCGATCAGTGAGGAGGTGGATAAACTTCTCGTAGTCGACTTTGTCTGAGAAGTACAATATACGAGTTGGCTGGCGAATGTAGTTATGGTCAAGAAGAATAATGGGAAGTGGAGGATCTGTGTGGACTACACCAACCTCAACCAAGCCTATCCAAAGGATAGCTTCCCTCTACCGAAGGTCGACCAGTTAGTGGACGCCACTCGGGCCACTGCTTGCTCTCCTTCATGGATGCATTCTTTTGGTACAACCAGATCCGGATGCATCCAGAGGATGAGGAGCACACTGCCTTCATCACCAATTGAGGGATGTATTATTACCGAATGATGCCGTTCGGCTTGAAGAATGCTAGCTCCACGTACCAGTGCTGGTCAATCGGGTCTTCAAGGACCCGATTGGTAGAAACATGCAAGTGTATGTGGATGACATGCTTGTCATGAGCAAGCCGAGGTCAGACTACGTCACCGACCTCATGAAAGCCTTCCATAACCTCTGAGAGCATCAGATGAAGCTGAACCCGATGAAGTGCGCCTTCGGTGTAGCAGCAGGGAAGTTCCTTGGGTTCATGGTACCTAGAGGGGAATCGAGGAAAACCTGGAGAAGGTCCAGGAAATTGTTGACTTGGAGCATCCAACCTCGAAGAAGCAGGACCAACGCCTTCATAGCACTGAGCTTGTTCATCTCGAGGTCGACAGATCACTGCCTCCCTTTCTTCAAGGTGCTGCGCAAAATGCATGACCTTGCTTGGACCGAGGAATGCAAAGAAACCTTTGAAGAGCTTAAAGACTTCTTGGCATCACTGCCACTGCCTCTAGGCAGAGGAAGGAGAAGAACTCCTACTATACCTGATAGTCACCCTGGGGGCCGTCAGCTCGGTTCTTGACCGCATGGATCAGGACGAATCCCAGAAGTCGATGTACTATGCCAGCAAAATCCTCCGGGATGCGGAGATCAGGTATACCTGGTTTGAAAAGCTAATTTTTGCTCTTATCATGTTTGCCCAATATCTTAGGCCGTACTTCCAAGCACATCCAATCATGGTCCTGATGGACCAACCCCTGAGGGCTGTGCTTAGTCACCATGACACATCTGGATGTTTGGCCAAATGGGCATTGAAGCTCAGTGAGTTCGACATCACGTACAGGTCGAGGTCATCTCAGAAGGCCCAAGTGCTGGTCGACCTCCTGGTTGAGTGTATGGGACTTGCCGAAGAGCCAGAGCAGACAACCCCAGAGCATCAAATTGAGCTTGAAGTCGAGGAGGAGTCTTGGATCCTCCACGTCGATGGCGCATCCAATGCAGGCAGAAGAGGAGCAAGCCTTATGCTCGCTAACAGTGACAAGATTGTAGCTAAATATGCACTCTACTTCAAGTTCGCCACTACAAACAACCAAGCAGAGTACGAGGCACTCCTCGTAGACCTAAGGGTCTCCTGCGAGCTAGGTGTGCAAAGCCTGAAGGTCTTCACCGACTCCTAGCTGGTGGCCAGACAGGTCTTCAGAGAGTATGAACCCAGAGATCCCTAGATGATGAAGTACCTGGAGCGGGTCCGCTCGAGCATGACAGGCTTTCGACATTTCAGCATCTTCCACATCCCCTGCGGAGAGAATGCTCGCACCGATACGCTCTCAAGACTCGTGACCTTGCCAGACTCGTCACTAGGGCATTCCCACATCGAGTATCTTGAAAGTTTGAGTTACGAAGCTCCTAGAGATGTGCAGCAAGTCACCCCGGAGCTAAGCTGGATGGACAGGTACATCAGATACATCACTGATGGCACCCTACCAGAAGATCGCATAGAGGTCGGCCTTGTCAAGAAGATGGCCTCGTAGTTCATCCTGATGGAAGGGTAGCTCTACCACTGATTCTACTACTAACCACTCCTGAAGTGCCTGAGACCCGCATAGGCAGCCTTCGTACTCCAAGAGATACACGAAGGTCTCTACGGAAATCATGTGGGAGGAAGGATGCTGGTGTACAAGGCCCACCTCCAGGAATACTACTGGGAGACCATGAGGGAGGATGCCACTGACTTCATGAGGAAGTGTGATCGGTGCCAGTGCCATGCCCACATACAGCATCAACTAGTGGCGCCGCTCTCCCAGCTTTCCACCCTTGGCCATTCACCTAGTGGGGAGTGGACATCCTCAGTCCATTCCCTCCTGCATTAGGGCAGCGGAGATTCCTGATAGTGGCTATTGACTACTTCACCAAGTGGGTAGAAGCAGAGCCACTAGCATGGATCACAGAAGCCAAGGTCTGCCAGTTCTTGTAGAAGTCGATCACCTGTCACTTCAGGCTCCCTTAAAACATCATCACCGACAATGAACGACAGTTCGATAACCGGGAGTTCAAAGAGTTCTATGCCAAACTCGGCATTCAACACCGCTTCACCTCGGTGGCTCACCCCCAGACCAACGGAGAGGTAGAGGTAACCAATCGGACCATCCTCCAAGGACTCAGACAGGCTAGACCAGGCCAAGGGTAGGTGGGCAGAAGAACTCCCCAGCATTCTTTGGGCCTACCACACAACACCTAGGATGGCCATGGATGAGATGCCTTTCAGCCTCATCTTTGGTGCAGAGGTCGTTGTCCCAGTTGAACTCAGCGGCCCACGCTACAGGTATAGCAGTATGATGAAGTAGAAAATCTAGCCCGCCTCCTTCTCAACTTGGACCTCCACGAGGAAACCAAAGACAAGGCTCGACTCCAGATGATGACTTACCAGCAGTGAGTAGCTCGATACTACAACGCACGGGTAAAGCCAAAGGTCTTCAGCCCTGGAAACCTAGTGGTGCGCCTAGCTAAGGCCTCCTAACCCTAGGAATGCGGCAAGCTCTCACCGAACTGGGAGGGCCCCTATAAGGTGGTCGAAGCTCTTCCTCATGGAGCCTACTACCTAGCAGAGCTGGACAGTGCCAGATTCCCACGGACATGGAATGTCGGCAACTTGAGAATGTACTATCAGTAATGTAAGGCCTTCCCACACTAATAATAGAGATCCTCTTTGTGCAAATCACTTTTGCCTTAGGACATCATTGCCCAGCCCAGGTCTAGCACACTCAAGCCCGAAAACTCCTGAAGCTCGGCACCAAAGCCCGGAAACTCCTGAAGCCCGGTACTCAAGCCCGGAAACTCCTGAAGCCCGGCACTCAAGCCCGGAAACTCCTGAAGCCCGGCACTCAAGCCCGGAAACTCCTGAAGCCAAGCACTTAAGCCCAGAAACTCCTGAAGCTCGACACTCAAGCCCAGAGAATCCCGAAGCCCTGCACCTCACAGTCACCTAGCGGGTCCAACGAGTGCAACATCCGAGCTCGGCCTTGCCGTGCACACCTGGAGTTGGTCCCAGCCGAGGTCGAGTAGACCTCCTCAGGCAAAGCGCTCGGAGCCCTACAACCACTTCACCCATGAGGTGGAAATGACTCAGCAAGCTAAGAACTCCTTCCTAACTACCTCGCATGTTTGGGGCTCAGCAGAGAAGGGCCCGGATACTTGGTACTTCAAGGCCAGGCACCTACACAAGTACATGCACACAGGCAGTCGAGAAGTGAAGGGAAAAGATTGACAAAGTGCAAAGAATGAAAAGAGACACAAGTCGAGATGACTGAAAACGAATTTCATTAATACTTGGTAGAGTTGTACATTGACATTGGGCCCCAACATGCCAAGCAACCCAGATCAAAAGCAAAAAAAAGAAAAATTATAATGGGCCCCTATGCTATCTGACCGGCTCCTTCCCAAGATAGCCCTCGAATGGGGTATCACCTTCTGGGGCCTCCGGCGGCAGGGCTTCATCTTCGATGACCACCGTCAGTGGAGCTGGGTTGTAGCAGAAGCTGGTTCCTCTGCCTCGCCCAAGTCAGGGGTCAGACTCATACCCGAAGCACCTGGGAATTTGAGCCTATCCTTGTTCTTGTCCGAGGCAACGTCCTCCACCATGGACCGGCAATACATGAACCCTTGAAGAAGGAGTCCGTCGCCACTTCATGGAACTCAGTGCCGAACTCCTCGAACACCTTGTATCTCACCACCACCTCGGCGGCCCCCTTCCTGGTGATCTCAGCTTGACAAACCACCTCGGCGGCCTCCTTCTTTGAAGCCTCCACCGAGTTGACTATCGTAGTGGTCTTCTCTTCTATGCTTGCGGCCTTCTTCTCAACAATGGTGGCTTTCTTCTCGGTGGTGGTAGCCCGCTCCTTCGCCACCCCCAGTTCTGCCAGAAAGGACTGGGCCCGTTCCTTCTCTTAGGCGACTTCAGCATCGAGCACTTTCAGCCTGGCCTCCTTGGCCTTGAGCTCTTTCGCCCTGCTCTTAGACCGGCTCCTCTCCTAGTCCAAGGACTCCTCGAGCTCCTTTATGCACCTCTCAATGCTTGCAACCTCACCCCGGAGCTCTTTGTTCTTCAGATTGGCCTCCTAGGCCTCATCATTCCTCTGCCTCACCTCGGCTGTCAGGGACTCAAGATGTGCTCCTCATTGCCTGTCCCTCTTGGCCTAGTTTCTGCAGTAGTCTCTGATGAGCAGGAGTTCAACGTCAAGCTGAACCAAAGAAGACGTCAGCCATAGAGATAAGAAGAAAGGAATGGGGTGAGGTGAAGGAAAGAAATATTTATTGAGAAGAGTTGGGGGAAGGTGCTACTGATGGCATCACCCAGGAGCTTCCCTGCCTTCTCTAGTCATTCGCATGACTAGATGGTGAAGACCATCATGCACTCGGTGAGATTCTGATCCCGAAACAGGGAGGTGTTCGGTGCCAGCTTGAAGGGCACCCTGTGGCGGTCCTTCTCCCTCTTATTTGCCACTGATGCAGAGTCGCTCGCTCCTCTGGCTGAGGAAGCATCGGAGGCACGGTGAGAGCTCGGTGCCACTCCAGATGGTGCTGCTGATGTCGGCTCCACTCTCTCCTGCTCTCCATCCTCTTCGACATCGATGATCTCCGAGGGAGGAGACGCCATGGTGGCAACGATAGCAGTAGATCTGGCCCGGACAACCACCTCGGGCTCTTGGTCTAGGAGCAGATTGCATTGTCTTGGTGGCTCAGGAGCGAGCTCGGTAGCCTCCTACTCGGCTTGGGAGTGGGCTCGACCGCCCTCCTACCCTGCTCAGGGTCAGGTTTTTCCCTCCTCTCACTTGGCTCGACTGGCATGGTAGGTGCAGCCCTCGCACCGCTCTCTTCACGAGCTCTCTTTTGGGGGACTCACTGATCCCCGTCGATGGACCCCTCTTCTGGGAGAATGCGAGGAGGTCATCTAAGAAGAACTTCATGCCTACACGAAGAAGGAAAATGTTAACTCCGAGCTCGGAAAGTCAAAGAAAAAGCACAAGAAGATAAAGCTTGAGCCGAACTCACCTAACTCTCATATTGGGCTGACCCTGGCTTCGAATAGGTTTTGCTCTGACAGTAAAATCTCGAGGGAGGGGACCTAGTCGGCACGGTGCTGTTCATAGATCTCTCGATCAGCCACTTCGATCATTAAATTTCGGTTAGGGGACCGATTTAGGTCGCTCCAAATCCAGTTGACCTCCTCGATCGAGGTGAAGAAGTATTTACTCTTCCATCCTTTGATGGAAGTGAGGAGCTCAAATTTGATGCCCTTTGGGCGAGAGGAGATAGACCACCACCCCTCCTCGAAAGGGTGGCGTTTAAGGATGAAGAGGACCCTGAACAAAGAGAAACGGGCAACAATCCCACGGAAGTGGCAAAGAATTATGAAATAGAAAATTGTCTTGATGGCATTGGGAACTAGTGGAGCAGGAACAAGATGATAGTTGCTCAGCACGGAGAGAAATAAGGGATGGAAAGGAAATTGAAGGCCCCTTGCAAGGGTTTCCTCATAGAGGGCGATCCGGCATGGGCCACTAGAGGTGACCCATTCTCCTGGTCGAGGGACTGAGAGCCGGATGGAGTTCGGGACACCGTAGGTCTCCCGGATGGTCGTAAGTTCCTCGACGATGATCGACGAAGCAAGCCCACCGGGGCCAGTCGATCGAGAGGGTTCAGGGGCAGGTTCAGGTGGAGGAGGAGATGGAGGGCAGGCCCTAAACTCCTTAATCATGATCCCAATGGGGTGGGGCCTCCTACTGATCTCGAAGCGTATGTCTTCCTCCTCCTCGTCGGAGGAAGAAGGCAGCCCCGGCCGAGAAGGCCCACCCTCACTTTGGTTGGTCAAAGGGCAGAAATTTGGACCAAAGCGAGACATATGGAGGAAGAAGACGAAGTCGAAGGGTAGAGAAGAGGAAGAAGACGAAGTCGAAGGGTAGAGAAGAAAACAGACAAGGTCCAAGAAGATCCAAGCTCTAGAAGGAAGTTCTACCCAGCCGGGAGAGAAGGAAGTTCTACCCAGCCGGGAGAGGGAGAAGGAGATGAACCTGGCTAACTTTGGAAGACAAGGATGGCCGAGGGAGAAGAAGGATCTCTTGTACGATGGCGAGCATGCAAGATTTGAAAGGAGATGAATTTTGGAAAAAACTGCCTTTCCTTTCAAAGTGACTGGATGCCTAACCGTACCGTCACAGCACTACCACCGTCGGATTTGTGCCACATGTCAACAATTAACGAAGGTGATGCCTCATTTCAACCATGGCCACTCTGAATTCTGTGCCGGTAATAAGTGCTCCTCGGACGTGCCCACGTGGCTTCCCCGCATTGGTTTGGAGAACCGCCTCACGAAGGACCGACGATCGTGGCCCTTATTATGCCAGATTTCTACCTTTCCATATCAGCACCGCATTTACTCCCTTCGCCTTGAGCACCGCATGCCAACGGGACTCGAGAGTGGGGGGCAAGTGATGTAGTGGGATCGCTGACATGGAACCCATGTCAGACTCCATCATGCACCATGTCAGACGAAGCTATCATGTAGGATGTCTCTACCGGACTCCTTGCCAAGCTGGCTCCCTTCGTAGTCGAGATGCCATGGCTGAAGTCAAGCTCTACCTCTGCCCGGACTCTTTCACTAGGTTGGCTCCCCTCATGGTCGAGATGTCGTGGTCAAAGTCGATCTTCGCCTCTGCTCAGACTCCTTTGCCAGGCTGGCTCCCCTCATGGTCGAGACGCCATAGCCAAAGTCGAGCTCCGCCTCTGCCTGGACTCCTTCACTAGACTGGCTCCCCTTATGATTGAGATGCCATGGCCAAAGTCGAGCTCCGCCTCTGCCTGGACTCCTTCGCCAGGCTGGCTCCCCTTATGGTCGGACATCATAGCCGAAGTCGAGCTCCGCCTCCCCCCAGACTCCTTCACTAGGCTGGCTCCCCTCGTGGTCGAGATGCCATGGCCAAAGTCAAGCTCCACCTCTACCTGGACTCCTTTGCCAGGCTAGCTCCCCTCGCGGTCGAGATACCGTAGTCGAAGTCAAGCTCCACCTTCCTGAGCTCACCCCACCTTGGATGAAAAGACCTGCAGTCAAAGGACATCACCACTTCCTTGGACAGTGGCGAACCATGCAAGGACCATAAAGGGGCACCCGCCAGGCCATAATAACTGTCCCAACTATCACTTACATCAGAAGGAAAGGGGTCCCCCGATCGAGGTGCTACGCTCTCGGTCAATCATCTATGCCACTCGAAAGAGGATGTCAACCCAAAGATTAGAATCCAGGGGGTGGCTGCTCGTCGATCGAAGCTCTGCCATGCTTTCCAAAATGGGGTGACCAGAAGGAATGTCAGAGTGCGCGATGCTGTTCCCTATCATGGATGGGGAAAGGCACCTCGTGCACGACACCAGACATCGCCGCACGTGCCTGCAAGTGGGGAGAAGATCCCAAGGTAAGCGATGTGCAATGACCCTAGCTAAAAGGAGTTCTCTAAGGTTTAAACAAGGTAAGTCATGTCACAAACAAAAAACGAGCAAGAGGGGGTAGTATACAGGAAGGCCATCGCTCCAGGCTACCAGAGACCCACAGGAAGGGCCTTGACGGACACAGCCATTTAGCTCGGGCTCTCCTCTGCTGCCACTCCCACACTCTGCTCTCGACCCACTCACACTCTTTCATTTCACAAGTTTCTCCTCCTAGCATGGAGTCCACCTACGGGGCTCGACCAGGAGGATCTATTCCCCTGGATCGCTACTGACTTGAGTGTCAGAGTGCCCCCACCAGGATCACTGGCCCGGGTCTCCTCTATTTTGCAGGTTTGGGTGTCCAAGCAAGATTCTGAGCGACAGGGGCACGATCCGAGTTTGTCTTCAGCTACAGGCCACGGTGATCGGGCGACAATAGTTCCAATCCCAAAAACCTTAGAAATGTCCATTACTTTTAATGGGAAGAAAGAACAAATAGGTATAATGATGGAATCAATTAAGACTTTCCAAGGATCACCAATGCATAATGATTAATAGAGGAAGCTAGGCATGAAAGTTCTCCCCATGATTCGTTAAACCCTAGTTTTGCTCACTTTGAGATGGATGAGCTTGATATAGAGGGATGTATCCTAGAGATGAATGACCTAGTAGAAACATCCTATGCTAACACCACCCTACTTTGGATTGAGCAATATGAGCCATCACCCAAATCCTCAATAGCTTCTTTGTTAGAATCACCACCTGATCCAAAATTAAAGCCACTTCCTATCATATTCATGAATACCCTACCGGTAATATGTAATCAGGAAGCCCAAATTGTAGGTGTTCTAAAAGCACATAAAGAAATTATTGGATGGGATATTGCACATATGGGGAATAACAAAGTTAAAACTTTCACATTTGATTTCTCTATAGTTGGCACTACTTTTGAGATCTGCCTCCAAAATTTATCTATAGTGTTAAAACGATGTATGGGGATAAAGATGATATTGATTTGGAAAAAGTACCAAGTTATAGATCAGAAAGGGCTTGTGCCAAGATCTAAACTATTAGCTAAACCTCTGTTGCCCAGTGAGCAACCCAAGAGGGGGGTGAATTGGGTTTCTAACAATTTAAGCTAAACTTGAATTAAACAAATAACAAACTTTACAAGACAAGATTTGTAATTCAACAAGGTACTAGAATTCAAAGTGTAATGCTCTAATATAAAGGTGCAGCAGAAATTGAAAGTAATAGGAAATAAGGAGATGAGCAAGGAAGGAGAAACAAGCAATCACAAACATAACAATCTATAGTGGTTCGGTGCCAACAATGCACCTACATCCACTCCCCAAGATCTTCTTGGGAATTCACTATAATCCAAAGATTAAAGCCGATTAGTTTTCCAGGCTAACTAATCAAAACCTGACTTGTTTTTACAAGGCTCATAAGTCATAACCTCACTTGGTTTTACGGGCTAACCAAGAACCTTAGTGGTTTTGCGGGCTAACCACCAACCTAATTGGTTTTCACAAGGCTAACCAAAAACCTCCCTTGGTTTTCCAGGCTAACCAAGAACCTTAGTGGTTTTACGGGCTAACTACCAACCTAATTGGTTTTCAAGGCTTACCAACAATCTCACTTGGTTTTTCAATAGGCTAACCAATAACCTTTACAAGATAAAAGATAGGGAAATAAAGAATCAATGTAAGCTTTCAATAAAAAGCAAATAAGTTGATGTAGCTCGAAGTAGTGTTGCTTTGCTCTTGTTGAAGCCTTTTGAATGCCTAAGAATGAATGATCTTTAATGCACTTGATAGCTTTGAATGCTTGGAAGGCTTCCTTCTTGCTTGAGAGTGGTTGAGCTTTGAATGAATGGGAGTTAAGGCTCTTCTCTCTTTTTTTCTCTTTAAACTCTTCAAGGATATTTAATACAATGAATAGTTGTTGTCTTGATTTGATTTGAAGCCTTTATATACCTTTCTAAGCCCCCAAAATCGAAATCTAGCCGTTATACTTGAAAAACTAGCCATTGGAGGGCATTTGGGAGAGTTCTGTGCTTGAAAAAACTAGTCGTTACTGTTGTCAGAACTCCATGTATTGACACTTCCTCTTCATGTGTCGACACATCCAGTCGACACATGTTCTTCTTAAGTCAACACAAGTTCAAAATATTCCATTCAGATTCTCTGAAAAAATCAGCTGAGTCGACACATTCTTAGTGGAGTCGACACATAGAGTCGATACATTAGGTCCGTGTGTCGACACATCAACTGTTCCTTCAACTTTTGCAAGTTCTGTGGCTTGAAATTCTTAGGCGATGTGTTGATCCATGTGTTGACACTTTGAGTCGACACATAAGGTCCATGTGTCGACACATCATCTGTGCCATTTGAAATTTTGCTGCGTGCTGGTCTCAGTCGACACACCTCTTCATGTGTCGACACATCAAGTCATGTGTCGACACCTTTAGTCGACACATCATCAAAAAGATGCAGAATTTGCTGAACTTGAGCTGGAACATGTCTTCATTTACCTTGGTCATCCATTCAACCAACTCTTTGAGTGTCCAAGTCTAGTTTTGTGTAATCATTCCATTCAAACTTGCTTCTACAACATAATTGGGCTTCTTCAAATTTTGTGAGCATCCTTTCATTTGAAAACACACTTAAAGCAAATCATTAGTCCTCAAATTATACTTAACTATTTTGCTTATCATCAAAATCAATTAGTGGAGTCAACAACCTCTTATATCTCTAGTTGAACATTTGTCCATGATGGAAGATGTTGGGAATAGTGTCCCAAAGCCAATCGTCTAGGCTGTAGATGGTTATGCTATTTTGTAATTGTATGTAAATTTTTAAATAAATAAAAGTTATTCTTTTGGTTGTTCATCACATGTGCATTTTTCTAAAAAGAACTCTGATATGATGGAGTCCTTAGAACTACATTATATTTGATATAGAGAGAATATATCTAGTAGTTCTTAAACTGGTTCACAACCAAAAAAAAATTGTTATAGGATAATGATGTATCAAGTGTAGGTTGTTGTATGTCACATTAGTTGGTTGTCCTCTTAACCAAGGAGTGTAGAGATACTGATGTGACATACTGGTGAAATGTATGACATCTCATTGAACGTGACCAACTGCGGAGCTCCTTTCTGGCAAAGGGTTGCTTGCGAAGGGATATGATTACATGTGTCTCCCAGACCTGAGGTCACCATGGTAGCTTGCAAGCAACTCACTATACTTTGGTGCCGGACTACCTGGACTTCTAATCCAGTGATGGAAGGTTTCTGGGTATAGTCAAGTACTTGTGGAGTAGTGGTGGATCAAGATGGGAGATTGACCCGTCCAAATGGTTTGGAGTGAATGACTCACTATGTCTCAATTTAGCAAAACCTTGGTCAGGATAGTTCTTGTGAGGAGTCATAGAACTTGTAATGTTAAGACATGATATGGATGTACTAAATTAGGGTTGGCATCAAATCCTAGGTCATCTGAGCATTATGAGGTCAAAGGGATGAATTATGTGATAACCATATACCCTGGGCTCTAAAGAGTTGCTCTGCAATCTTCAACCTATCTGGACGTTGGGTATCATTGCTAGATGATGACTTTGACTGATACTGAAGTGTTTCAGTGCTACTGGCTTAGTGTTCGAACCTATGAGGTCACACACCATAGGGGTTTCTACCTAATTTAAAAAATGATCAATGATTGAGAATCGTTTGGTGTCACTGGAGGTCAATATGATTGACCATGATCCAAGTGTCAACTTT
This sequence comes from Areca catechu, assembly GCA_021397845.1. Classification (NCBI taxonomy): domain Eukaryota; kingdom Viridiplantae; phylum Streptophyta; class Magnoliopsida; order Arecales; family Arecaceae; genus Areca; species Areca catechu. The sequence goes on from CM038050.1 coordinate 92,741,907, forward strand.
GGAGTGTCGACACTTTGAAGTGTCGACATCTCCATGTGTTGATACTTGGCTATGACAAGATATTTTTTTTTCACTAATTCGATTAGTGAATTTTAGAGGACTTATATGCAATATGATTGCAACCTGATGGGTCAAGCCAAATATGATTTGGCTTAGGATCATATTGGATTTGATTTTTTATGCTCTCTTTCCTTTAAAAAGATTTAAATTTAAATATGAATTCAAATTTTAAATCTTGGCTGAAATTGGTTTCAAGGTTTTTATGGAATGCAATATTTTGGAATGCAGATTTTCTCCCTTTTAAACCTAGAGCAAATTTGATTTAACCCTTAACCCTCTTCTTCAATCACTCCACCTTCCATATCTCTCTCCCTCTTCACTGCCATTATAAATAAGTGTTATTATATGGCCAACAAGAGGATGATAAGTTGGGCTTTTCTAAGAGAAAAAGAAAAGAATTCCTTAGAGTGGGGTTTAAGAAGATTTGGATTTTGGGTGCGAGCCTACCTAGCAATCAAGCTAGGGTTTGGGAAGAGAGAGTTGGTTGGGAAGAGTTCCACGTCCACTTCTCCTCATTGTCCTTTAATAAATTCTTCCTGGTGGCTTCAAGAAAGTCTTGCAAGTCCAATGAAGGAGAAGATTGGCTTCCAGGATCCTGAGGAGCTAGCACTCCAAGGGAGTTAATTGGGATCGAGCCTGGGTGTGAACTACCCATAGAGGCCAGACACTTATGTGGCTCAGCAGCTCTTCATTACCTCCATCCAATAGTTTAAAGGTAACATACCTTTCTCTTAGTCTCATGTGTTTAGATCTAAAGCATGAAATTATTACATGCTTTTTCTTTTTTTTGTTTTTGGTATCCTTTGCATGCACTTTTATTATGTTGGATCCTATTGCAAGTAGATTGGTAAATTGATCTACCAAGTCTTTTGCTGTTCTTTATTTTAAAATAATTTTAAAATATAGTCTGTGTGTACTGCTTCACTTTTATTGGTATCAGAGCCAGGTTCCTATAGCATAATAATAGTAGTATGTTAAGATATAATTAGTTTTCTCTTTCAAAGTACTTGGATTGAGTACATCATCATGGCCGTCTAGTCATAGGAGAGAAGTAGGGCTGCAAGACCCTCTCTTTCCTTTCAATGGGGTCTCCTATGGCATGTAGGGGTGCTGCTTGTGATGTGACTTATGAAGAAGAAAAGTAAAGGTGTCGAGTCATGAGTGCATACCAGAAAATATGGTATTCTGTTGTTACCCTATCTCAGGCCATGTGTCGACCTTAGTGTCGACACCTAGTGTTGACACTTGACCATGGTGAGTCGACCCTTGACCTGAGAATGCTAAAAAATAATTAATTCAAATTTTAATTGGTTGTAAAATTATTTTACATTATAAATTAAAAAATTATTTTGATTTATGAAGATTATTGAACTTAATTAAGAATTAAGTTACCTTGAATGATAAAGTGATCTAGAAATAGGATTCAAAGATTTTAAGTCATTTCAATAAGCTTTAAGGGTCATGGGTTAGCTTCAATTTGGTTCTTAATTGGGTTAGACCTAAGTTTAGATGCATTGGACTAAATAGAGAACTAATTTAATCAAATGTTGAGTTAGGGTTTTTTCTTTATAGATCTCTCTAATAGTTAGATTGATTAGTCCATAAATCTAAATGGACATGATTTGTGACTCAATGGTCAGCCCGATCTTTAGGCTAGTCTAATCGAGTATGATGAACCAATTGGTATCTAAGATAAGTATGGCATTTAATCATGGTTTTTTGGGGCTACCTCTTACCTGGCCAACTTGGTTGGTGTCTAAGGCAAGATGGTTAATGGCAGAACCCATCCCATGATCTCACTTACTTGGCCAATGTGGTCGATCAAAATTGATTGGATTGCTCACTAACTCGTGTTAACCCATGTCACCTAAGGTTAATCAGTCTTGACTAATTTAGGTGCCCATGAATCATTAGTTTCTGAAACCCTCCTTAATAACTGATGTAGTCAGTGGAAGGTTGATCCACGTCTTCTTATCTATTTCATCTGTCATATTAAATTTAAACCCTCCAAATTATTAAGTCCATTAAAGGACAGAGTTATGGGGATAACTAAGTCATTCCTGATATGATGGCTTAGTGCGACTCTCTTAACGATAGTCAGGTGGGCCAGCCAAAGTCGGGCTTGACTATTCATTGGTTAGAAGTATTGAATTTTGTCATGTTAATGGTTGGACTTAACCGGGACCTTCAATAGAAGGCCCAAAGGCTAATTAAAGTGCACCTTGGGGCAAAATCTAATACTAGAAGTTACTTGGAGAAGTAATGGTTAAAAAACCCACCTTTAGATGAGAATGGGTAGGCCAACCAAAGTTGAGCTCATGTGTTATCTATTAGGTTCTAATACCTACTAAGGAATTAAACTAATTCCTCGAATTGGAGATAGAGGCTACCAGTTTGAACAAAATAGTGGGAGGGCCTTTAGACTAAAGTCCATATCTTTAGGTTAATAATTCATATACAATAATAAATTTTGAATTTCCTTTCAGGTGTCTACCAACTTGTCACTCCGATCTCTTCTCGATAATTAGAAACTCATGGGTCCCAACTTTGATAGTTAGTATTGAAGGCTCAGGATTGTCTTGGAGCATGAACGGATCTTATATGTGATATCGGATCCAGTGCTTGAAATCTCTGCTCCCAATGCTTGGGGTTCGATCAGAGACACTTATCAGAAGTGGCTCTCTGATAGGACCACTATCCGATGCATCATGTTGGTAGCATGAACGATGAGTTCAGTCAGAAATTTGAGGAAGCCTAGCCGGAGGAGATCCTTCAAAAGTTGAAGGAGTCCTTTGGTACACCAGATGATATTGAGAGGTACAAGGCTCCGGTGCTATCAACAACATGCAGATACTTAATGGGGCCTCGGTCACTGATCATGTATTATACATGATCGAGATGATTGAGCACCTAGGCAAGCTCGGATGTCCCTTGCATGAACAGCTCGGGAAAGATGCGATATTGAATTCCCTGCCCTCTTCTTATCTAGACTTTCTCGATCATTTCAGAATGAATAAGCCTATAGTTAACTACCACGGTCTATTAGGATTATTATAGACTTATGAGAAAGACCACCAACTCAATAAAGAGGTGGTAAATCTAGTGGGAGGATCTTTAGTGAGGCGTCGTCCCTTTAAGAAAGGGAAAAAAAGAAAAAAGGGAGAAGGTGAAAAATGCTCCTGGGCCCAGTCAGGTCAAGAAGGTGAAGATAATAGTCAAGCAAAGTGCTTCTTCTTTAAGAAGCAGGGTCATTGGAAGAGGAACTGTCATCTTTATATTGCATCCGCTGACCCGAACAGGTCCAAGAGAAGGAAGCAGCAGGGCAGTGTTGGACAAGATATTTATGCTTTATAATTTCTTTATCTATGATACTACTAACTAGGTATCAGATACCGAAAGTCCAATTCATATTTGCAATTCTTTGCAGGTCCTTTAACTTAATAGGAGATTCAACGATGGTGAGAGATTCTTGAACGTGGGAAATGGAGGCCAAGTTCCAGTCCTAGCATTAGGAGCCCTCAAATTAGTTTTTAAGTCTTGTACAATCATTTTGAATGAGTGCCATTATTGTCCATCTTTCATCCTGAATTACATTTCTATAGGCCATTGGCCATGTATGGTTATGAACAATTAATAAAGAATGACATTTGCAAAATCATTTGGAATGGTTCTGTTGTGATAAATGGATACATGAACAATGGCATTTATATACTATCGTCACTTGTTAGTGTAGTGTACACATCAAGCAAACACCCTAAGATAGATAATGTCAGCGATGCATATCTATGGCATTATAGGTTAGGTCATATTAACAAGAACATGATAAATAGGTTGAAAAGCGAGGGTCTTCTTGAGAGCGATGCATATCTATGGCATTATAGGTTAGGTCATATTAACAAGAACATGATAAATAGGTTGAAAAGCGAGGGTCTTCTTGAGATCGGTGAATGTGATTCACTACCAACTTGTGAGTCCTGTCTTCTTGGAAAGATGACAAGATCACCTTATATTGGAAAAGGTGACCGAGCCAAAGAAAAGGGATGCAGACGGGCAGGTAGAGACCTATAAAGCCTGTCTGGTTGCCAAAGGGTATCGTCAACATTATGGTATTGACTATGACGAGATGTTCTCTCCTATAGCAATGCTCAAATCCATTCGGATCATACTTGCTTTAGTAGCACACTTTGACTATGAAATCTAGCAAATGGATGTCCGAACAACTTTTTTGAATGGTGAGCTGGAAGAAGAGATGTATATGACACAACCTGAAGGGTTCACATCCATAGACGAGTCAAAGGTGTGTAAGCTTCAAAGGTCCATCTATGGACCGAAGCAAGCATCTTGGAGTTGGAACATGCGATTTGATAAGTGTATCAAGTCGTATGGCATCGTTAAGAATAGAGAAGAACCTTGCATTTATAAATGGGCTAATGGTTCTGGATTGTATTCCTTGTGTTGTATGTGGATGACATTCTCTTAATTGGAAATGACATCCCAGCATTATAAGGAATAAAGGTTTGGTTGTCATCTCAATTCTCTATGAAGGACTTGGGTGAAGCCTCTTAAATACTATGTATGAAGATCTGTAGAGATAGAGATCCCAAAAAGGGTTTACACTCTCCAAAAAGAATTATGTGATAACTCATGAGGATAGAGAGCGTATGAATTGAATCTCATATGCTTCGGCAGTGGGTTCTATCACGTATGCCATGATATGTACTAGACCAGATATGGCATATTAACTAGGCATAGTGAGCAGATACCATTCTGACCCAGGTGAAGCTCATTGGAAAGTGGTATAGACAATCCTTAAGTATCTTTGAAATACTAAGGACCAATGGATGATTTATGGAGAACCTGCCTTGAAACTTGTAGGGTATACTGACCCTAGTTTTTAGTTAGATAGGGATGACAGCAAGAGTGTATCAAGGTTTGATACAGAATAATATGCAAAAATTAATCTACTAATTATTAAGCTAATTAACAGTGATTAATAGAGATTAAATCTTTTTAGGATTTTTAGATTTAAAGACTCGAAGAGATCAATAAAGCAAAACTAGTCACTAGTTATCTATCCGCAAAGTAGATCTAACAAAATAAACTAGAAAAACCAGGAATTGGTGATTAAAAAATCACCTTAAACTAGGATTCTACTTATCAAGGAATCAAAAATTAAAGGGTAGGGATGGGTACTTAAATTTACCAATGATGATTATATCCCTCTGGTGTGGATCCGATAAGACTCTTAAGAAACTCGCAGCAGGGCTTCAAGAAGGTCGATCTTAGGGCTTTGAACTTTCGCGATGTTGGTTCTGAGACAAGAACACCCTGACTTCAAATCCTTGATCATCTACAATCACTCAAAAGAAACTCAAATTAGATGGCTGTAGAAAGACAAAAAAGAAGATGGAAAAAGGAGGAAGGGAAGGGATAGAAGATGGTGGCTAGGCTTTTCTGATTGTTGGATATGTAGAGGCTCACACCCCGCGATGCTCCGAAGAACAAAGGAAGGGCCTCACACCCCATGATGCACATAGCAAAAAAAATTTGATAGAATGTTGGCTTTATTTAATGAATAATAATTGTATTTATAAGAGGGATTAATGGTGGTATTTATAGACCACCAACATGAGTTGTATGGGTTACAAAGTCTTGCATTGGTTTCCTTTGGGCAACAACTCCTTGAATCCTTACTTCTGGCATCATGAACTCTAGTCTTTGAGCTCTCCTTGGCCTTCAACTAGCTTGGTTGACAACTTGAGATGGGAATTGTAGAGTCTTTCTGCTTTACTCATCTTAAAATTGGATTTCTTTTGGAATTGGCGATAATATTGAGAAGAGATGGTGCTAAACATGGTTGGACTCCTCATTTACTCTTCTTAAAATGTGGCGACAAGGAGTGGATGGCACTAATTTCTTTCTTCATGTGGCTGACCAAGGTAACTGACATGGCATGTGATGTTGTCCCAATAAGGTGGCAAGTGATGTCCAAACATGTCATGTGATGATGTCCAAACTTGTGGCATGTGATGGCTGATGATATGGTAGACATGGTAACAAGATGACATGTGGCAAGTGACTTGGGCGTCCAAGATGAAGTGGCACATGGCTTGACTTGGGTTGCACATGGAGTCACATGACTTGATTTGAGTATACATGGAGTCACACGGATCTTGACTTGGATCCCCTCTTGTATTACAGGATTTAACTAACAATTACAAGCTCAACCAACTAATTAATTAAAGCCCAACATGATCAAATTGATCAAAAGGCATAACCAACAAAATAAACTTGGTAAATAGGGTTTGGCCCGAACGGATTTAAATAGGTTTTGGCACAACCTGATAAATAGGGTTTATATACAAAACCATAATTGGTAAAAAGGGCTAATTAACACTGGACCATTATAACAGAATTTATGACCCAATTGAAATTGAGGTTTTTTACAAACTCAACTTTGGATCCAGGGATTTTATAGCGACTCAATTTTGGGGTTTAGTGCTAAACCCAACTAAGCTAAAATAACAAAATTTAAGATAACTATTTACAAGTGATTTGGGGTTTAGGCTTAGGGCATCATTCATAGGTGATTCATAAGGATGTGGGTTCAACCTGTCATTTTCTTCTGATCCTGGTGTTCGTACCAATTCTCCCCGAGTGGGAGGAACTCGATCCTATCGAGTATAGGTCAACCTTGTTGTGATAGTGATGGGGACATCGACTAGCCCATAATTTGAAGCAACCCAGATCAAACCTGAAGCTAGCCCAACCCAGAAGCCAGCCTAGAACCTGAAGCCAACCTAGACCAAACCCTGGGGCTCAAGATCCTGGAGTCGATGAGTACACATTTCAGTGCAGCACAAATCCCGAAGTACACAAACCACGGAGTAGGATAAATATAATATTTTATTTCTATGGGTGTACGAGGGATTGGGGTATCTTGAAATTTTAGGATTAGTTTCCATATGATCTTTTACAATTTATTTTATCATTGTTTTAGGATTTATCTTATTTTAGGATTTAGGTAGATTAGTTTAATTTTAATAGTTGGAATGTTTAGGATTGAGCTGAGGAATCAGGATATCGGATATCTCAGAGTAGCCTATTTATTATTTTATCGATTAAATAAAAAAATGATTATTATGATGAATTATTGAAAAAAAAAATTTGCTTCATTTCTCCAAGTAGGGAGATCGTTGTTTCTCCGGGTAGGAGAAGGGCCCTTCCGGGTAGGAGAAGGGTGCCTCAATCTTTGTCCCTTCCAGGTAGGAGAAGGGTGAGAAGCCTGTAGTACTTTCTTTTCCTTTCGAGATCTTCCTTTCCATCTTTCCTCTCCGTATCTTCTCTATTTCAACTCCTGAATAAAAATCCCATTGAAGGACCATGGACAAGCCAACAACCTCCACCGCCAGCAGCCCTATGCCATTGGGCCTTTTTTCTCTCTCTGGGTGACCAACCTTTCGGATCCCGCTTCCGCCAAACACCATAAAGCTTCCATAGTGCCGAGCCACCCATTGCCCTCGACACCACCATTCCCTACTTTTTGAGCGCCATCAGTGATCCTTTTTGCATCCTCTTCCTCCTAACCAGAATCGCCATCCACCAACCAAACCGAGGGAGTGACCCTCTCTCGTTTCCGTTCGTCCGTGCGAAGATCCGCCCGAGAATCAACCATCGAGCATCTCCCCAGATCTGCCCGACCGAGCCAACTACCCTGCCGCTCGTCATCGCTGCTGTCCCCCGACTTTGCCGTCGTCCTACTCTACCCGACCACCATCTTCTAGACCACCGCCGCTCCCTTCTATCCATGAGAAAACCACTACTCGACCGCACCATGATCGGATCCTGTTGGATCCATTGCCACCAAATCTCTTGCCCGGAGTCACACATGGCTAGATCAAGACCACTGGCCTTGATGGATTCTGGCTGTTCATCTCCTCCGCTCCCCATCTCTACCTTGTCGATGCCCCAAATCATCTCCAATCGCCGGATCTCCTTCCGTCTAGAGAAGCCATTGTTTGCCATCAAATCAAGACCACCGTCACCCTACCACCATCTCCATCAATCCCATGATGCCAGCCACCGGCCATGCCACCGACCGTGCCGCCACCATCCCCAGCACCGACACCAATGGAGCCTCCCTGCTAGCCCCCTCTGGTTCGAGTCCGTGGAGATGAAGAAGACCTTGCACAAACATGAAAGCAGGTCTCCTCCTGCACACTCCTCAAAGTAAGATCGATCCACTTTGTCGACTTCAAGAGAAGAGGAAAAATAAAAAAAAGGGCAATGAAAAAAAAGAAAAAAAAGAAGTGGAAAAAAAGAAAATACAAAAAAAGGTATGAAAAAAGGTTTATTTGAATAAAAAAATTGGGAAAAATAATTTGGGCATGGATGAACCTAGCCTAAAGGTCGTTTCCTAGTGACCAACTGTCCGATCTCCTAGAATAAATATTGATCGGGTCTATCTCACCGCATCAACATGGTATCAGAGCAAGTTTAGGTTTGGTTAGGTTAGTCATTTCCATTTTAATTACACTATTTATATAATATATATATATATTCAGTCTACAGATGATGCATTGAGAAGCCAATTTTTTAAATTCTGACTCGACGGAGTTGAGTTCTCCCCACCTCAGGGAAAATGATGGGGACATCGACTAGCCCAGAATATGAAGCAGCCCATATCAAACCTGAAGCCCAGCCTAGAACCTGAAGCCCAATCCAACCCAAAACCTGAAGCCAGCCCAACCCAGAAACCAGCTTAGAACCTGAAGCCAACCCAGCCCAAACCTTGGGGCCCAAGATCTTGGAGTCGATGAGTACACATTCTGGTGCAGCACAAATCCTGAAGTACACAAACCTTGAAGCAGGATAAATATAATATTTTTTTTCTATGGGTGTACGAGGGATTGGGATATCTTGAAATTTTAGGATTAGTTTCTGTATGATTTTTTAGAATTTATTTTATCATTGTTTTAGGATTTATCTTGTTTTTAGGATTTAGGTGGATTAGTTTAATTTTAATAGTTTGAATGTTTAGGATTGAGTTGAGGTATCAAGATATCGGATATCTCAGAGTAGCCTATTTATTATTTACGATCAAATAAAAAAATGATTATTATGATGAATTATTGAAAAAAAAAATTGCTTCATTTCTCCAAGTAGGGAGATCGTTGTTTCTCTAGGTAGGAGAAGGGCCCTCTGGGTAGGAGAAAGGTGCCTCAATCTTTGTCCCTTCCGGGTAGGAGAAGGGTTAGAAGCCTGTAGTACTTTTTTTTTGTTCCGAGATCTTCCTTTCCATCTTTCCTCTCCGTCTCTTCTCTATTTCAACTCCCAAATACAAATCCCACCGAAGGACCACAGACAAGCCGACGACCTCCACCACCAGTAGCCCTGTGCCATTGGGCCTTTTTTCCTCTCTCTGGGTGACCAACCTTCCGGATCCTGCTTCTGCCAAACACCGAAAAGCTTCCACAGTGCCGAGCCACCCACTACCCTCGACACCACCATTCCCCTGCTTTCCAAATGCCATCAACGATCCTTTTTGCATCCTCTTCCTCCCAACCAGAATCGCCGTCCACCGACCAAACCAAGGGAGTGACCCTCTCTCATTTTCGTTCATCCGTGCGGAGATCTGCCTGAGAATCAACCATCGAGCATCTCCCAGGATCCGCCCGACCAAGCCAACTACCATACCGCCTATCATCGTTGCTGTCCCCTAACTTTGCCACCATCCTACTCTGCCTGACCACCATCTTCTAGATCACAGCCACTCCCTTCTATCCACGAGAAAACCACTGCTTGGTTGCACCACGATCGGATCCCGTTGGATCCATCACCACCAAATCTCCTGCTCGGAGTCACCCATGGCTAGATCGAGACCACCGGCCTTGATGGATTTCGATCGTTCATCTCCTCCGCTCCTCGTCTCTACCTCGTCGATGCCCCAAATCATCGCCAATCGCTGGATCTCCTTCCGCCTGGAGAAGCCATTGTTCACCATCAGATCAAGACCACCATTGCCCTATCGCCATCTCCGCCGATCCCATGATGCCAGCCACCGACCATGCCACCGGCCATGCCGTCACCTTCCCCAGAACTGACACCAGTGGAGCCTCCCTGCTAGCCCCCTCTAGTTCGAGTCCGTGGAGATGAAGAAGACCTTGCACGAACGTGAAGCAGGTCTCCTCCTGCACGCTCCTCAAAGCAACATCGATCCACTCTACTGACTTCAAGAGCTTAGGAAAAATAAAAAAATGGTAATTTAAAAAAAAGAAAAAAGAAGATGAAAATAAAGAAAATACAAAAAAAAGTATGAAAGAAAAGGATTATTGAATAAAAAATGGAAAAAATAATTTGGGCCTAGTTGAACCTAGCCTAAATGTCGTTTCCTAGCAAACAACAGTCCGATCTCCTAGAATAAATATTGATCGAGGTCTATCCCATATCAGATAGTGCTATAGTAAGTCTGGGTCAATTCTTTGCAAGTCTTCTCTAGTGACTCAAGAATCGTCAGTCTCGGGTCATCCTTGCCAACGAACCAGATATCACTGATAGTCTTTGCTTCGAGTTGCGATAATCATGTTGTCCAAGATCCGCTCGATCTTGTCTCTCTAGGCTGGTAGTATGGCAGGTAGACACACATAGGTTGGCTAACTCTTAAGGATTGGATCAGGTCCAAAAGGCTCACTAGAAATCAACGCTGGCTCCCTCTATAAGGTCTGAAACATTGAAAGTAGAACTAATGCCTAGTTCAGGTGGTAACTCAAGCACATAGGCATTAGATCCAATTTTCTTAATTACTTTGTATGGTCCACTATTACGTGCATGTAACTTTTTCTTGGTTCTAGGTGGGAACTGTTCAGGTCATAGCCTGACCATGACAAAGTCTCCTTCATTGAATTCTTTGAGTCTTTTTCTTGAATAAGCCATATGTTTATAAGATTCATTGCTTTCATTAATTTATTTATTTATTTATTTATGCAACTCTCTAACATGCTCAGCATATGACTTAGTAGACTCTGAGATGTATTCATGCATGGGTAAAGGAATGAGATCTAAAGGTTTTCTAGGTTTGTTGGTGCGGGCACCAGACTCAGAAGAAGACTTCAGGGCTCCATCTGGATCTCTGAATGACCTTGCCCGAAGAATTAGGGTTTTTTGGTTTTGTAATAAGGGTTGACTTGGTCAACTCAATTTTTTTGAGTCTGTATTTCCCTGTAATTTAAGTTTTATTGAGTCATGTTGACTCGGTACAAGTCCTAGTAAGTGGTCTAGGTCTTCTCCAGGGTGCCACATTTTCTCCCAAGCCCAAGCAAGTGGGCGCCACACTCCCAGCCACACGCCAGAGTCCAAGAGGCGCCACATCTCCATCCCAGTGTCTTGGTCCCCACATCCAAGAGAGCAAGAATTTTTCTTGAAGCCAAATTCAAGGAGGCGCCTCATATATACCTTAAAAGGCCAAGCTAAAAGAGGAAAGAGGCATTTCTTGGGGAGCACTTCAAGGGGGCGCCCAATCCATGCCTAAAAAGACCAAAGCAAAGTTGGGAAGAGCCATGACTTGGGGAGAAAGAAAAGGAGGTGTCCAAAAGAGTTGAGCCATGGAAGGAAAAAATTTTTTCTTGAAGAGCAAGGCTAGGAGGCGCCACCTACTTACCATATGGAGCCACCAATCAACACTTATGGAAGCTCTTGGCCGGCCATATGAGAAGGATTTGATTCTACAAGCCTAATTTGAAGATCCATCCTATTAGTCTCACATGGGAAGATGTAAAACCCTGACCTCTTGTAAAGACCTATAAAATAAACCCTTCTTGTAAGTTTTAAAAAACAACTGATGAATGAATTCAAATTTTGTGTGAGCAACTTTATGTTTCTCTCTTCCGCACTTGCATTCAGGTGTTGAGCTCCGTGAGGGAGTAAATCTGGGTTCCCTAGGAACCTTGAGGAGGTGTGAGATCTCCAACCCCAAAACCCTAGGTTAGCCACTTCCATTCCAAACCCTAGCCGCCCTTCATCCTCTTCATTCAACCAAACCCTAGCCTACCCCATCTCTCACGGCCCCGCTCTCCAAGTAGAGGCTGACCACCAGCATCCAGGTCCAGTTCGGCTACTTCGAAGATAGAGCAAATCCCAGAGGAAGTCAGATCAGCATTCCAGGAGAATCAGGATTTCAGCAACATCAGCTTTCAAGTTCTTCTATCTGGTAAATCCTTCCTTGAGTATCTGGTTCCATAACTTGTTCTTCTTCTTTCCTAGATCTTGAGTTCAGAAGAAGCCAACTCTGCCAAAGGGCCAGTATTGGAGGATCCATTGTGAAGATATCTGAATCCGGGGATCCAACAATCTGCTCAAGAGAGTCCTTCCACTAAACTCTGTGAAGATCATTGCCTGGTTTGTAACCCTTCTCTTCTCTTTACTTCTGTCCTATTGAAAGTTCAGAGCGAAACCCTAGGTCTGGGAGTTTCTCAACCCCCAGCGATCCTTTACTTCTGAACTACTCTGATAACCTAGTTTCTTTAAATTGTGCTTTCAATTATTACATAGTTTCTTTCAATTTAGTTTAACTTTCCTTTGAGTCAAAGCCGACTTCTGAAAATATAAAAAAAAATAATAATAAAAATAAAGAAAGAATTAGTCTTAATTTACTTCCGCATCGCATCATCTCTTTTGTTCTGCATCAATTTTGGTATCAGAGTTTTTTCGTTCTGCATCATTTTGGTATTTTGGTATCAGAGCTTTCGTTCTGCATCATTTGTACCCATGAACAATTTTGAAAGGGCTTTTCCCAGTAGACCTATTAACTGATCTATTATATGCAAATTCAGTCCTAAATAGTAATAGATCCTAATTGGTAGTATTCTCTCCAACTAACTTTTCAATAAGTTTCCTAGACTACGATTCACTACTTCAGTCTGGCCATCTATTTGAGGATGATAAGAGGTAGAAAATTTAAGTTTCTTTCCTAACAAGTGCTAGAAAGTTTTCTAGAAATAACTTGTGAATCATATATCTCTGTCAAATACTATGGTCTTAGGTAAACCATGTAGTCTAACTATTTCATTCAGAAAAAACTTGGCTACCTTAGAAGCATCATAGGTTTGAAAAATGGTAGAAAATGAGCCATTTTGAAAACCTATCAACCACTACAAATATAGAATCATTTCTCCTAATGGTTTAAGGTAATCCAAGAACAAAGTCCATGCTAAGATCTTGCCATGGACAATCCGGTACAGAAAGTGGGGTGTATAAGCCAGTGTTCTACCTTTGCTGTTTGGCAATAGCACAAGTTCGACATCTAGCTACTATTTGAGCAACATTCCTTTTAAGGTTCAGCCAATAAAATTGGTCTTCTAGTGCTAAAATTATCTTATTTCTACCAAAGTGTCCAACCAAACCTCCTGCATGTGTTTCCCAAATCAAGAAGTCTCTAAGTGAAGTATTTGGAATACATAGCTTACTTTCCCGAAAAAGATAACCATCTTGAATAATATACTCACTATATGAACTAGATGGTCCTTATTTAACTGCCTTATAGATTTCACCAAATTCCAAGCAATTTTCATATTCATCCTTTAACTTTTCAAATTTGACTACTCTAGTACTAACACAATTCAAGAGCATAAATCGTCTACTAAGTACATCAGCAACCTTATTTTCAGTACCTGATTGGTATCTTAAATAAAGTATAGGCCTGTATATATTTAATCCATTTTCCATGCCTAGGATTTAATTTCTTTTGCAAGTTAAAGAAGCTTCATGATCAGAATAAAGTACAAACTCCTGCAGTAGCAAATAGTGTCTCCAGTACCTAAGTGTTTGAACCATCGCATACAATTCCTTATCATAAGTTGAATATTTCAATTTAGCATCATTTAATTTCTCGCTAAAGAAAACAACTGGGTGATTCTTCTGACTTAAGACTCCTCCAATTCCTACACTTGAGGCATCACAAGCAACCTCAAAAACTTTTAAAAAATCTGGTAACTTCAAAATTGGGGCTTGGGTCATCTTATCCTTAATGTCATGAAAGGCTCTATCATCATCTTTAGACCATTCAAAAGCTCCTTTCCTCATACAATCAGTTATAGGTGCAACAATCATACTAAACCCTCGAATAAATCTCCTATAGAATGTAGCTAAACCTTGAAAACTTCAAACATCATGTACATTCTTAGGTATAGGCCACTCAACTATAGATTTGACCTTCTCGATGTCAGCAGATGCTCCTTCAGCAGTTACTACAAAATCTAGGGAAATAATCCTTAGAGTCATAAAACTACATTTCTTCAAATTTGCATAAAGATTATCTCCTCTAAGAACTTGACATACATGCTGAAGATGGTCTAAGTGATCATTCTTATTTTTACTATATATAAGGATGTCATCAAAATATACCACTACAAATTTTTTAATAAATACTTTCAAAACTTGAGTCATAATCCTCATAAAAGTACTAGGTGCGTTCAATAAGCCAAAAGGTATCACCAACCATTCGTAAAAGCCATCCTTAGTCTTAAATGCAGTCTTCTATTCATTCCCGGGCCTAATTCTAACTTGATGATAGCCACTCTTAAGGTCTAGCTTTGAAAATATGGTAGCACCAGCCATCATGTCTAACATGTCATCAAGTCGGGGTATTGGAAATCTATACTTCACTGTAATCTTATTGATGGCTCTACTATCGACACATTCTCCAAGTGCCATCCTTCTTGGGAGTCAAGAGAGCTAGAATGGTACAAGGACTTAAGCTTTCTCTGATAAATCCTTTTCTAAGAAGATCCTCAACTTGCCTCTATAATTCTTTATGTTTAGTAGGGTTCTCCTATAGTGGGGTAGATTCGGCAAGGTAGCTCCGGGACTAAGTCTATAGCATGTTGTATGTCTCTTAATGGAGGTAAACAATAAGGGAGGTCTTCTGGAAACACATCCTTAAACTCTTTAAGAAACTCTAAGATCTCCTTAGGGTGTTCCTTTTATGGTTCATCTTGAACTTCTTTAGCAGTCAGCATCCAGACTGTTGAACCTTTAATAATTTTGTGCTCTAATTCGTTAGCAGTAATTAGGTTCAATCCTAGTTCTTTCTCTCTTAAATGACTAAACCCTCTTTTGGTATTGTCTTTGGGTGGGGTCGAGTTGATCACAATTCTCTTTTCATGGTGTTTAAAAGAACATGAGTTAGTTCGACCAAAGAGGGTAGCATCATTATCATATAACCATGGTATGCTTGATATAATGCTACTAACCTCCATTGGAATCACATCACACCATACCTTCTCCTGTTAAGATTGAATTTGGACTGGGACCTGGCATTGTAATCTAATGGGAATAGATGTCGCATCAATCCAGGATACCTTATATGGGCTAGGATGTGGTACTGTGGGTAAGCCTAAGCTCTTAACAGCATTGGTAGATATGGCATTCACACAACTTCCACTATCTATAATAATCTTACATACTTTGTCTCCTAGCTTAATGAAGGTCTATAGGATATTCATTCTGTGCCAATCCTCATTCTTTTTGGTCTGAGCTAGAATACACCTAACTATATCTAGTAGATCAGATGACTCTATAGGCTCTTCATCACCTTCATATTCTTCTACCAAATCTTCCTCAGCTTCATAGATTTCCTCCTCAAATTCTTTAGTGTTCTTTAGATTCTCTTTTTCACACTCACCTATATGTAAAGCTCGTACTGGGCATTCAGCAACAAAATGACCTATTTTTCGACACCTAAAACATAGTATATTTGTGTTCCTATCTCTTTGAACTATGGGTGCCTTTCTTTTATCTTCCCTATGAGCTGGTTGGGAGGTAGGATTAGGTCGGCTATTTGGGAATCGATTCATGCTAGGTCTATTTTCAGGGATATTAAACCTACTAGGCTCAGATTGGAGGATAATAGGTTTTCTTTTAAATTGTTCGCAATCCCTAGCAATCTGGTAGGATTGCTCTAAGTCATTAACTTCTCTCAAGAATAATTCCATCTGGATATCCTCATTTAAGCCAGCTCTAAACCTTGATAAGGTAATAGCTTCTGATTCGACTACACTACACCTCATAACGTACTCATCAAATTTGGCTATGTAGTCAGCCACAGATTTACCTTGAGTCAACTTTTGCCGTTGATCCAATAATTTTTGTTTGTAAGAGAATGGTAGATATTTCTCCCTAAGCTTTACCTTCATTGCTCACCATGTGTCTATAGGTAAATCACCTCTTTGTCGGTTCAATCGTTCAACATTTTTCCAGTACAATCTCGCTTGTCGAACTAGCCTAAGATTAGCAAATTTAAATTTTCTCTCCTTTGACATTTCGTACCAGTCGAAGTACTGGTCCATGTCACTCTCCCAATCTGTATAAACCTTAGGATCTAAACTTCCCTCAAATGTGGGTGCATATAGTTTAATGCTTCTAAGGATCCTTTCTTCCTGGTCATTTACATCAGGGGTGTGGTCCTAGGAATTGGGTCAGGAGTAATTTCCCTATGTTGGGCTCTTGGACCTAGGAAAGTAGGCTCTCTATATTGACCTCTTGGATCTGGGGGAGTGAGTTGAGCTCTTGGAATTGGGGAAATGGGTCTAGGTATCTCAGAGCTTTGACTTAGGGGAGTGGTCTAGGTGTTTCAGGGTCTGAACGAGTCGCATGGGATTCCTCAAGGTTACCTAGTCTCTCTTCCACTTGGTTGAACCTTGTATTAAGCTGTCTAAATTGCTCAATTATAGTTCTCATAAAATTCTCCATATTAGGGTCCATGGGTGGATTGGGTTGGGTTTGAGTACGCTGATAGGGTGTGCCTGACCTAGTTGCCATGCAATGCAATTACACAGAACTCGAGCTAGGGTTTCCTAGAACTAGAGCTCAAGTAGAATGAGTTAGTGTTGACTCTGTTATTGATTTTGATGATAAGCAAAATGCTTAAGTATAAGTTGAGTACTAATAATTTCTTTGAAGTGTGTTTTTATAAAAAAAGGTGCTCAACAATTTGACAAATGTTGTTTGATTAAAGAAATCAAAATTTAGATGAAAGATGTGCTGAAAGAAGACTTGGACAATGAAAAATTGCTTGAATAGATACTTGAGTTCAACACAGACTTGATTTAGCAAAAGTTCAGCTATTTATGTGAAGATCTCAATGAAGTGTCGACACATGATACCAAGTGTCGACACATGACACCAAGCGTCGACACATGATAGTGAAGTGTCGACTCAAGCTGGTATGCAAAGAAAGTTTTAGATGGCATAGCTGAAGTGTCAACACATGGACTTGAACTGTCGGCTCAAAGTGTGGACACATGGATCAGTGATGGGGATCCAGGGCAGGTCCGGGTATTTTTTCATTTTTCTCTTATTTTCTCGTATTTTTTTATTTTTCCTATTCCCACTATTCCACTTATTCCTGCTATTCCACCTTTATCCCGATCTTATTCTTGATTTATTCCTACACTATTCCATCTTCTTCCATGAATTTTTTTTAAAACTTACAAACCCTAGCCGCCACCCCCTCCGGTCCCAGATCTGGGCTGCCCGACCCCCGGCCGCCCCCGACAGACCGTCGCCGACGCTCGCCGACCCTCGCCGGCCCCCGCCGGACCGTCGCCGATGCTCGCCAGCCCCCGCCCTCACTGGAGAAGCCGCTGCCCACGCTCGTGGGAAGACGAATGGATGCGGAGGCATCCGCCTGCCACGACCCACGGCCGCCGCCGCCGTCGGTCGGCTGCCCGGCACCATTCCCGCAGCCCGTCGGCCCTCGCCCGATCACTAGTGGGGTCCACCGCCGCTCACGCCCGTGGAAGCGAACGGACACGGGAGGCGTCCGTCCGCCCACGTGTGCCCCTGAATCGCCGCCTGCCACTGCCGCCCACACGTCCGCCGGCCACCATCCAGCCGGCCCCGGCCTCCCCCGCCGTCTACCGGCCATGCCGGTGCTCTAAGGTCTCCCATGGCCGTGGGAGACCAAACGGCACGCCTGGGGCGTGCCGTGCCATTCTTGTGCCGCCTCGCCTGTAGCCCGTCGGCAGCCATCCGTCGCTCGCCGTCTGCTGACCCGTCCTCCACCCGCTTCCCGGCCGTCCGCTGGTGCCCTGCCGGAGTCCGTTCTTCCCTTCCACTGCCGTGAGTTGGTGTTTGCACGGATTTCAAAGCAGTCCCATTTTCAAAGCGGCATGCTTTTTGGAATAGATCATCAAGCAGACATGCTTCTCAGAGTAGATTAGCACCACTTTTGATGCAACATGAATTTTGATGAAATTTATTTTTCTTTTTTAGTTTTCTTAAAGGCTAAGAAATTGAGGGTTTTGGTTTTTCTATATAAAGGCCCCCTCTCCCCCTGTAATAGTTAGAGAGATTTGATATAGATTTTTGGGTTTTCCATTGGTTCTGGTTCTGGTTCTGGGCTGAGGCCCGTTCGCCACGTTCCCTACTGTGTGGATAATGGGTTCGTTGGGGGGTGCGAGAGTCCTACTTTGTGGATGATGGGTTCGAGCACCCTAGTTATCTTCTATCTCGTCTTCTTTATCCCCTCGTGTCCTTTGAGAGTCACCCAAGTGGCCTTTATGAGAGCCCTACTATGTGGATGATGGGTTCGATGAGAGCTCAGGTAGTTGGTGCTTTGATCCCTCGGGAGGGTAGCTATGTGCTTTGATCCTCAGGAGGGTAGCTTTATGCTTTGACCCCTGACTTTCTATGTGCATCTCCCCGTTAGAGTGAGTCCCAAAGCCATGAGTTCCAGTTCCCAGTCCCCCATCTCCATCATTCCTTCGCCACCTTCACCAAGAAAATTGAAAACCAAAAGAGATAAACTATTTTAGTATTTCAGTTTCAGTATCACCCTAGTCCCAGGAGGCTTCTTAGCCCTCCCATGGTCCTAGTTTGTTTAGTTGTTTCTCTTTCCTAAATAATTCAGGGTTACATCGATTCTCGTCCCGCATCAATTTTGGTATCAGAGCGAGTTGTGGATTAGGGTGTGCGCCATTTTTCGAACTAGACGGAGTTGAGTTCTTCGCGGTCGAGGAGAATGATGGGAATCCAGGGCAGGTCTGGGTATTTTTCCATTTTTATCTTATTTTCTCACATTTTTTTATTTTTCCTATTCCCGCTATTCCACTTATTCCTGCTATTCCACCTTTATTCTGATCTTATTTCTGATTTATTCCTACACTATTCCATCTTCTCCCATGAATATTTTTTAAAACTTCCGAACCCTATCCGTCGCCCCCTCTGGCCCCAGACCCGGGCCGCCCGACCCCCGTCCGCCCCCGTCGGACCGTCGCCGATGCTCGCAGGCCCCCGCCCTCGCCGTAGAAGCCACTACCGATGCCCACGCCCATGGGAAGATGAACGGACGTGGAGACGTTCGCCCACCACGTCCCATGACCGTCGCTGCTACCACCGCCACCGGCCTGTTGCCCGCTACCGTTCCAGCTGCCCGCCGGCCCTTGCCCGATCACCGGTGGGGTCCGCCGCCGCCCACGTCCATGGGAAGATGAATGGACGCGGGAGGCGTCCATCCGACCAAGTGCGGCCCTTTGCCGCTGGCACTATTACCGCCTGCCGTTGCTGCCCGCACGTCCACCAGCCACCATCCTGCTGGCCCTGGCCTCCCCCGCCGTCCACCGGCCACGCAGACGCTCTAAGGTCTCCCACAGTCGTGGGAGACCAAACGGCACGCCCTGGGGCGTGCCATGCCATTCTTGTGCCGCCTCGCCCGTAGCCCACCGCCAGTCATCCGCCGCTCGCCGTCAGCCGGCTCGTCTACCACCTGCTTCCCGGTCGTCCGCTAGTGTCCTGTCGGACACTGTTCTTCCCTTCCATGACCGTGAGTTGGTGTTAGCATGGATTTCAATGCAGTCCCTTTTTCAGAGCAGCACACTTTTTGGAGTAGATATCAAGCTAACATGCTTCTCATAGCAGATCAGCACCACTTTTGATGCAACACGAATTTTGATATAATTTATTTTCCTTTTTTAGTTTTCTTAGAGGCTAAGAAATTGAGGGTTTTAGTTTTTCTATATAAAGGCCCCCTCTTCCCTTGTAATAGTTAGAGAGCTGAATGAAATTTTTTGTTTAGCCATTAGTTCCAGTTCTGGTTCTGGGCTGAGGCCCGTTTGCCTTTATTCCCTGCTATGTGGATAATGGGTTCGTTAGGGGGTGTGAGAGTCCTACTTTGTGGATGATGGATTCGAGCACCCTAGTTATCTGCTATCTCGTCTTCTTTATCCCCTTGTGTCCTTTGAGAGTCACCCTAGCGGCCTTTATGAGAGCCCTACTATATGGATGATGGGTTCGATGAGAGCTCAGGATAGCTGGTGCTTTGATCCCTCGAGAGGGTATCTATGTGCTTTGATCCCTCGGGAGGGTAGCTTTATGCTTTGACCCCTGACTTTCTGTGTACGTCTCCCCGTTAGAGTGAGTCCCAAAGCCATGAGTTCTAGTTCCCAGTCCCCCATCTCCATCCTTCCTTCGCCACCTCCACCAAGAAAATTGAAAACCAAAAGAGATAAGCTATTTTAGGGTTTTAGTTTCAGTGTCACCCTAGTCCCGGGAGGCTTCTTAGCCCTCCCACGGTCCTAGTTTGTTTAGTTGTTTCCCTTTCCCAAATAATTCATGTTACATCGATTCTCGTCCCGCATCAATTTTGGTATCAGAGCGAGTTGTGGATTAGGGTATGCTCCATTTTTCAAACTCGATGGGTCGAGTTCTTTGCGATCGAGGAGAATGATGGGGATCCAGGGCAGGTCCGGGTATATTTTCATTTTTCTCTTATTTTCTCGCATTTTTTTATTTTTCCTATTCCCACTATTCCACTTTTTCCTGCTATTCCACCTTTATCCAAATCTTATTCCTGATTTATTCCAACACTATTCCATCTTCTCCCATGAATTTTTTTAAAACTTCCGAACCCTAGCCGCCGCCCCCTCCGGCCCCAGATCTGGGCCGCCCAACCCCCAGTCGCCCCCACTGGACCGTCACCGACGCTTGACGGCCCCAGCCCTCACCAGAGAAGCCGCCGATGCCACCCACGCCCGTGGGAAGACGAACGGACGCGGAGGCATTCGCCCGCCATGGCCCACGGCCGCCGCTACTGTCGCCAGCCTGCTGCCGGCCGTCATTCCCGCCGGCCCTCGCCCGGCCGCCGGTGGGGTCTGTCGCCGCCCACGGTCGTGGGAAGACGAACGGACGTGGGAGGCGTCCGTCCGCCCACGTGCGCCCCTGTGCCACCACCGCCATTGCTGCTTGCCGTCGCCGCCCGTACGTCTGCCGACCACCATCCTGCCGGCCCTGGCCTCCCCCGTCGTCCACCGGCCACGCCGGCGCTCTGAGGTCTCCCACAACCGTGGGAGACCAAACGGCATGCCCTGGGGCGTGCCGTGCCATTCTTGTGCCGCCTCGCCCGCAGCCCGTCGCCAGCCGTCTGTCGCTCGCTGTCAGCCGGCCTGTCCGCCACCCACTTCCCGGTCATCCACTGGTGTCCTATCGAACACGGTTTTTCCCTTCCACGACTGTGAGTTGGTGTTTGCACGGATTTCAAAGCAATCCCATTTTAAAAGCAGCACATTTTTTGGAGTAGATCATCAAGCTGACATGCTTCTCAGAGTAGATCAGCACCACTTTTGATGCAATACAAATTTTGATGTAATTTATTTTCCTTTTTAGTTTTCTTAGAGGTTAAGAAATTGAGGGTTTTGGTTTTTCTATATAAAGACCCCCTCTCCCCCTGTAATAGTTAGAGAGTTGAATGAAATTTTTGGTTTAGCCATTGGTTCTGGTTCCGGTTCTGGGCTGAGGCCCGTTTGCCTTCGTTCCCTGCTGTGTGGATAATGGATTCGTTGGGGGTGTTAGAGTCCTACTTTGTGGATGATGGGTTGAGCACCCTAGTTATCTCCTATCTCATCTTCTTTATCCCCTCGTGTCCTTTGAGAGTCACCCTAGCAGCCTTTATGAGAGCCCTACTATGTAGATGATGGGTTCGATGAGAGCTCAGGGTAGCTGGTGCTTTGATCCCTCAGGAGGGTAGCTATGTGCTTTGATCCCTCGGGAGGGTAGCTTTATGCTTTGACCCCTGACTTTCTGTGTACATCTCCCCGTTAGAGTGAGTCCCAGAGCCATGAGTTTTAGTTCCCAGTCCCCCATCTCCTTCCTTCACCACATCCACTAAGAAAATTGAAAACCAAAAGAGATCAGCTATTTTAGGGTTTTAATTTCAGTGTCACCCTAGTCCCGGGAGGCTTCTTAGCCCTCCCACGGTCCTAGTTTGTTTAGTTGTTTCTCTTTTCCAAATAATTCAGGGTTACATCGATTCTCGTCTCGCATCAAGGAATATGTGGACCTTTATTAACTACCTTCTACAAGTTATAATCAATAGAATGCATGTATATTCTCATTCTAGTTTTCCTATAAGTATAATTTGATCCATTAAAAAATGAAGGTCTATTTGAGGCTTGTCCCTTAACTACACTAGTACTTATATGGGCTGCCATAGATCTTTACTCAAGGTGGTTAGACCTATAAACTGAGAATAGGGCTCTGATACCACTTGTTGCCCAGTAAGCAACCCAAGAGGGGGGGTTAATTGGGTCTCTAAAAATTATTTGATGCAATGCAAGAATGTGTGATCCAATCCAACAATTAAACCATGTACTATGAATGCAAATGAAGTGCTCTTAAGTAAGTGTACAGCGAAAATATAATGCAATAAAAGTAAGCATAAATAAAGGAGACAAGCAATCACAAACATAAAGAAGTATAGTGGTTCGGTGCTATCCAATGCACCTACATCCACTCTCCAAGATCTTCTTGTGAATTCACTATAATCTCAACCGATTACAGTTGATTAGTTTTTCATGCTCACTAATCAAAATCCAACTTGTTTTCACAAGGCTCACAAGTCAAAACCTCACTTGGTTTTACGGGTTAACAAAGAACCTAAATGGTTTTAAGGCCACCACCAACCTTCTTTGGTTTTGTAGGCAAACCAAGAATCTAATTGATTTTCAAAGGCTCACCAATAACCTTCCTTGGTTTTACAATAGGCTAATCAAGAACCCTTACAACAAAAATAGTTTAAAGTAAAGAAACAATGAAAGCTTTCTAATAAAAAGCGGGTATCTCTTTGAAGCTCGTTGTTGTGATGTTTTTAACTTGATGAAGCCTTTTTAATTGCTCAAGAATGATTGATCTTTAATGCTCTTGAAGGTTCTTGAAGGCTTGAAGGCTTCTTCTTGCTTGAAAGTAGTTGAACTCAATGAATAGGAGTGAATGCTTTCTTGTCTTTTCTCTTGGTTATTCCTTTTTCGTTCCCATGTATTTTGATTTGATTTGAATCATATAAATACCATTCCAAGGCCTCAAAATCGATTTCTAGCCGTTATACATAAAAAACTAGCTATTGGGAGTCAAGAGGGATGAGTTCTATGTTTGAAAAACTAGCTGTTACTGTTCCCAGAACTCCATGTATCGACACTTTAGGCTATGAGTCGATACTTCAGGTTGACACTTGAATTTCTTGAGTCGACACCTAGTTCAAATATCTTCAATGTAGCTTTCTTGAAATCTCAGATGCGTCAACTCTTCTTCAGGTGAGTCGACACTATGAGTCAACACTTCATATTCATGTATCGACACTTCACCAGATCATCAACTTCAGCAAGTTCTGTGATCCAAAAATCTCAGGCGATGAGCTGATTGATGCGGGATGAAACTCGATGTAACCTAGGTTATTTGGGAAAGGGAAACAACATAACAAACTAGGACCGTGGGAGGGCTAAGAAGCCTCCCGGGACTAGGGTGACTCAAACTAAAACCCTAAAACAATTGATCTCTTTTGGTTTTCAATTTTCTTGGTGGAGGTGGCAAAGGAAGGATGGAGATGGGAGACTGGGAAATGGAACTCATGGCTATGGGACTCACTCTAATGAGGAGATGCACACAGAAAGTTAGGGGTCAAAGCATAAAGCTACCCTCCCGAAGGATCAAAGCACATAGTTATCCTCCCGAGGGATTAAAGCACCAGCTACCCTGAGCTCTTATCGAACCCATCATCCACATAGTAGGGCTCTCACATAGATACGCTAGAATGACTCTCAAAGGATACGAGGGGATAAAGAAGACGAGATAGGAGATAACTAGGGTGCTCGAACCCATCATCCACAAAGTAGGACTCTCACACCCCCAACGAACCTATTATCCACACAGTAGGGAACGAAGGCAAATGGGCCTCAGCCCATAACCAGAATCGGAACCAATGGAAAACCCAAAAATCTATATCAAATCTCTCTAACTATTACAGGGGGAGAGGGGGCCTTTATATAGAAAAACCAAAACTCTCAGTTTCTTAGCCTCTAAGAAAACTAAAAAAGAAAAATAAATTACATCAAAATTCGTGTTGCATCAAAAGTGGTGCTGATCTGCTCTGAGAAGCAGTCAGCTTGATGATCTACTCCAAAAAGCATGCTGCTCTGAAAATGGGATTGCTCTGAAATCCATGCAAACACCAACTCACGGCCGTGGAAGGGAAGAACGGTCTCCGGCAGGGCACTAGCGGACAGCCAGGAAGCGGGTGGCGGACGGGCCGGCGGACGGCGAGCGGTGGATGGTGAGCGACGGACGGCTGGCGGCGAGCTGCGGGTGAGGCGGCACAAGAATGGCACGGCATGCCCCAGGGCATGCCGTTTGGTCTCCCACGGTCGTGGGAGACCTCAGAGCACTGGCATGGTCGGTGGACGATGGGGGAGGCCGGGGCCGACGGGATGGTGGTCGACGGACGTGTGGGCGGCGACGGTATGAGGCAACGGTGGCGGCAATGCAGGGGTGCACATGGGCGTCCATCGTGGGAGACCTCAGAGCACTGGCATGGTCGGTGGATGATGGGGGAGGCCGGGGCCGACGGGATGGTGGTCGACGAACGTGCGGGCGGCGACGGTATGATGCAACGGCGGTGGCAATGCAGGGGCGCACATGGGAGGATGGACGCCTCCCGCGTCCATTGTCTTACCACGGGCGTGGGAGGCGGCGGACCCTATCAGCGGCCGGGCGAGGGCCGGTGGGTGGCGGGAATGGTGGCGGGCAGCAAGCCGGTGACGGCGGCGGCAACGGTGGCCATGGGCCATGGTGGGCGGACGCCTCCGTGTCCGTTCGTCTTCCCACGGGCGTGAGCGGTGGCGGCGGCTTCTCCGGCGAGGATGGGGGCCAGCGAGCGTCGACGGCGGTCTGGCGGGGGCGGTCGGGGGTCGGGCGGCTCGGATCTGGGGTTGGAGGGGGTGGTGGCTAGGGTTTGGAAGTTTTAAAAAAAATTCACGGGAGAAGATGAAATAGTGTAGGAATAAATCGGGAATAAGATCGGGATAAAGGTGGAATAGCAGGCATAAGTGGAATAGCGGGAATAGGAAAAATAAAAAATACGAGAAAATAAGAGAAAAATGGAAAAATACCCAGACCTGCCCTGGATCCCCATCATTCCTTCAATTTTGGCTAATGGTGTTTCCATCCCAAAGCTCGAAGAGGATTGGGATGTAAATGACATTAAACAATCTGAGATCAATGCAAAAGTAATGAATCTCCTCTATTGTGCATTAGATCCTAGTGAATTCAATAGGATATCTACTTGCACATCTGCTAAGGAAATATGGGACACACTTGAAGTTTCCTATAAGGGTACCGATCAAGTCAAAAATACTAAAGTGAACATGTTAATGCACATATATAAAATGTTCCGAATGTAACTTAATGAGTCTATCACTGGTATGTACACTAGATTTATAAATATTGTAAATGGAATGAGAAGTTTAGAAAAGATAATATCTAATGCTGATCTTGTCAACAAAATCCTCAGGTCACTTCCAACATCATGGGATCTGAAGGTGACCGCCATCTAAGAAGCTAAAGATGTTGACAAGCTACCATTGGAACAGTTGGTAGGATCGCTCATGACTTAGGAGCTGAATTTGAAGCAAAAATCTATGGATAAGGATAAGAAGAAAAAGAGGATCGCATTCAAATCTACCATACAAGAAGAATCCTCAATTGATGAATCCAAAGAAGAAGAAGAAGATGAAAGTGAAGAAGCACTTCAAGAAAATTTAGAAGGTTTATAAAGAGAAGAAAGTTCACTTACAAGAAGAAGTTCCAATCAACTAAAGAGTAGGGAAAAGAGAAAGAAAAAGAAAAGGAGAAGGAGATACCTACATGCTTCGAGTGTAAGAAGCCGGGACACTATAAATTCGACCGCCCTCTCCTAAAGAAGTCAAGGAAGAAGCTAAGAAAGAAGGAAATGATAGCCACCTGGAGTGATGGTGAGGACTTTAGTTCAGAAGAAGAGTAGGCTGAAATTGCAAACCTATGTCTCATGGCACATCAAGAACAAGAAGAGGTAAATTCTAATACAAAAATAAATATTACTTTTAATGAATTAAGAAATGCTTTTGATAAACTAATGCATGATTACAAATTAATTTTATCTGAAAATAGAAAATTAAAAAAGCATGTAAATAGTTTTTCTCATGAAAACAATTCTCTCTTAAATAAAGTTAGTGATTTGAAAACTAAACTAGATATTTTAGAAAAGAAAAACAATGCTCTAACAATGAAAAATGATATTTTAAAAAGATCAAAAACTATCATTTCAAATGATGATCTTTTGAAGAAAAATAAGGATTTAGAATTGAAAAATGA
Source organism: Areca catechu (assembly GCA_021397845.1). Lineage (NCBI taxonomy): Eukaryota > Viridiplantae > Streptophyta > Magnoliopsida > Arecales > Arecaceae > Areca > Areca catechu. The sequence goes on from CM038050.1 coordinate 92,768,634, forward strand.
AAAGTACAAAAATGAGCTTGACAAAATGAAACCTTTGGTTGAAAAATTTATCAATAGTTTAGAAAAACTAAATCTTCTTTTAAATAGCCAAAGAGCAACTTTTAAAAAAATAGGATTAGGTTATAGATCCTAAAGACAACAAAAGTATTTCAAAAACATTTTTGTACCTGCATCATCTAGCATAACATATTTTCATGTAAAAAACAAGGTCATAAATCTTTTCAATATAATATAAGAAAAAATAATACTTATGAAAAAGTTTGCATTCCAAAAGGAACCAATTTAAGTGCTAACCCTAAAGGACCCAAGTTGGGTTGGGTACCTAAAAACAAAGCTTGATTTGTATTACAGGTGTGTCTTGCAACCAATGAGAACAAAAGACTTTGGTATCTTGACAGTGGTTGCTCAAGGCACATGATGGGAGATGTGAAGCAATTCACCTCTCTTGAAGCAATGAATGGAGGGAGTGTGACCTTCGGGAATAATGGTATAGGAAAAATCATTGGTATTGGTAAGGTTCACATCACTCCTACTACTTGTATTAGCAATATACTTTTAGTTGAAGGTTTGAAGCATAATCTTTTAAGTATTAGTCAATTTTGCGATAAAGGTTTTCAAGTTATTTTTAAATCATCTTATTGCATGATTGCTAGTCTGGATAAAAATGGAGTACAATTCATTGGAAAAAGGCATGGTAACATTTATTTGGTAGATTTAGATGATATATCTTTGCTTAAAGGAGAATGCCTAGTTGTAATGAATTCTACTAAAGATGAAACTAGTTGGCTTTGGCATAGAAGACTAAGTCATGCTAGTATGTATTTACTTTCAAAACTTTGCAAAAAGAATTTAGTTAGAGATTTGCCAGAACTTAGTTTTGAAAAGATAGAGTTTGCCAAGCATGTCAATTTAGAAAACAAGTTAAAACTTCTTTCAAATCTAAAGGTTTTGTTACTACTAGTAGGCCACTAAAACTACTTCATATGGATCTCTTTGGACCAACTAGAATATCCAGTCTAGGAGGCAAGAGATATGGATTGGTTATAGTGGATGATTTTTAAAGATTTACTTGGGTTTTCTTTCTTGCTCATAAAGATGAATCATTTTTTGCATTTATAAAGTTTTACCAAAAAGTCTCAAATGAAAAAGGTATTTCAGTTATTTGCATTCATAGTGATCATGGCTCTGAATTTAAAAATCAGGATTTTAAAAGCTTTTGTAGTGAGAAAGGTATAGAACATAATTTTTCTACACCTAGGATACCTTAGCAGAATGGGATAGTAGAAAGAAAAAATTATATTTTAGAAGAAATGGCATGTACTATGCTTTGTGAAAATGATTTGCCAAGATATTTTTGGGTTGAAGCTATTAATACTGCATGTTATATCTTGAATCGAGTTTTAATCCATCCTATTTTAAAGAAAACTCCTTATAAACTTTATAATCAAAGAAAACCAACCTTAAAGTATTTTCGAGTTTTTGTTTGTCAATGTTTTATCTTAAATAATGGCAAAGACAATCTTGAAAAATTTGATGCCAAGTTTGATGAAGGTATCTTTTTAGAATACTCTACATCAAGTAGGACATACAAAGTTTTTAACAAAAGAACCCTAGTTGTAGAAGAGTCTGTACATGTTGTTTTTGAAGAGCCTGCTAACAAATCCTCCAAAAAAGAGGATACTTTTGATGCATGTGCAGGTGCTGATAAGCTTCAAAAGTTGACATTGAATGATCAACCCCCTCAGCAAAGCGAAAAAAATCAAGATAAAGATGAAAAAGATGAAGACACTCCAAAGCACCAAGATCTACCTAAGGAGTGGAGGTATACTCATGGACATCCTAAGGAATTAATCCTACGTGATCCATCTAAAGGGGTAAGAACTTGAGCCTCAATTAGAAATAAATGTGATTATATAGCATTTGTTTCTCAAATAGAGCCTAAATATTTTGAAGATGCTGAAAAAGACTCTAACTAGAATAAATGCTATGCAAGATGAATTGATTCAGTTTGATAGAAATAATGTTTGGACATTAATAGAAAGACCATCTAATATTTCAATTATTGGCACTAAATGGGTGTTTAGGAATAAGTTAGATAAAAATGAAATTATTGTTAGAAATAAAGCTAGGCTAGTTGCCAAAGACTACAATCAGAAGGAAGGAATTAATTTTGATGAAACTTTTGCTCCTATTGCTAGACTTGAGGCAATTAGACTACTATTAGAATTTGCTTATTTTATGAATTTCAAACTCTTTCAAATGGATGTTAAAAGTGCTTTTCTAAATGGTTTTATAACAGAAGAAGTTTTTGTTGAACAACCACCTGGATTTGAAAACACGCACATCCTGATTATATTTTTAAATTGTATAAGGCACTTTATGGTTTAAAGCAAGACCCCGAGTATGGTATGAAAGACTCAAGAAGTTTCTAATTGAAAATAAATTTTCTAGAGGCCATGTTGATAAAACTTTGTTTCTAAAGAAGAAAAAGATAATGACTTATTAGTAGTGCAAATCTATGTTGATGATATTATTTTCAGTGCTACTAATGACATTCTTTGTCAAGAGTTTGCTAAGCTAATGCAGAGTGAGTTCGAGATGAGCATGATGGGAGAACTCAATTTCTTTCTCGAACTCCAAATCAAGTAAACTAAAGATGGAATCTTTATCAACCAAGCTAAGTATACAAGAGAAATTCTAAAGAAGTTTGGGATGGAGACTACTAAGTCAATAGGTACATCCATGATCCCCTCTTGTAAACTTGATAAGGATGAGCATGGTAAATCTATAGATCAAAAATTATATAGAGGCATGATTGGCTATTTATTGTACTTAACTGCTAGTAGACCAGATATAATGTTCAGTGTATGCATGTGTGCTAGATATCAGTCTGAACCTAAGGAATCACATCTGTTGGTTGTTAAGCGCATTATTAGATATCTATCTGGTATAATTGATATTGGCATATGGTATTCTAGAGACTCATCTGCTGAATTAATTGGATATTCTGATGCTGATTTTATTGGATGTAAATTAGATAGAAAAAGTACTAGTGAAACTTGCCAATTTCTTGGAGTTAACTTAATCTCCTGGTTTAGCAAGAAACAAACTTTGGTTGCACTATCCATAGCTGAAGCTGAGTATATTGCAGCAAGAAGTTCGATGCTCAAATCTTGTGGATTAAGCAACACCTTGAAGATTTTGGAATCAAATTAACTAGTATACCTATAAAATGTGATAATACCAGTGCTATTTGCTTGACTAAAAATCATGTTCAACGTTCTAGAAGTAAACACATTGAAATTAGGCATCATTTTATTAGAGATCATGTTGAAAATAATGATGTGGTGCTTGAATTTATTTTTGCTGAATTATAATTAGCTAATATTTTGACTAAGCCTCTTCAAGAAGATTGATTCAGCATGATTAGAAGAAAACTTGGGATCATTAATCCTTTTGATTGAGAATTTTCCTCTCTTTAACCCATAAAAGATCAAATTTGACATCATCAATCATATTCAATTATCTTTAATTTCATTGAATTTTCAGTGATTTTGATCTGCCTATCATTTTTTTTTTTTTTTGGTTTTAAGTCGTGTTGACACCTGTATGTGTCGACACCTTCATGTTTCGACACATGGACCTGTATTGTGAGTCGACACATGAATGGTAGAAGACCGAGAATAAAGATGGATTCGATCATTTTATTTGGCATTTTCCTCTTAAAATTATGTTGACACTTGTCCTAGAATAGTTCCAACCACCATTTCCCTCTAAATCATGCCAAAATCCCTCTCAAATTCCAGTTCTAGACAATTCTTGGTTCAGTCTTGCTATATTTCCCCCTTGGATTTTCTGTTTTGGGCCGTTAAAACCCTAGTTCCCTCCTTTTAGTGTTCAATCCATGATTTAAAAGAATGGGACCCAGAAAGTAGGTTGTTCGTTGCCCTCGGCCATCTATCCAGGAAGAAAAGGGTAGGATGAAAGCTAGTCATGAAGCTAGAGCTCCTAATCCACCTGTTCGGCCACTTTTTCCAGCTTCTAGTCGCATGAGTTCGAGACAGTTGTCAGAGGATGCCGTAAGGACTTTGGATTCATCGACCAGTAGCACTTTAAGACTGGATAGTGGATTAGAGATGCTAGTTTTGTTTCATTCTGTTTATTATTTGAGAGATTCTATCTAGGGCTCATACGGGAGTTCTACGGATCTTTAGCCTGTGGGAGTGATGGGTGGATAGCTCAGGTCAAAGGTAGGGATATCCCTATGACTTCAGAGATATTGAGTAGAGTATGGGATATACCCTTGACCGGTTCAGTAGTTGATAGTTTGATTGACAGAGTGAGTGGACTCCAGTGCATATTTGAGTCAGATATTTTGCCTGAGGGAGCCATTGTTCCTGCATCCCATCTCTCTGCTGAGATGAGACTTATACATCACATTGTTGCCCGGATTCTTCTACTGAAGATCGGACGTTTTGATTATATCATAGAGAGAGAGCAGCTTGTCATGGTCTCTTTAGTTCAACACACACCTATCTGCCTTCCAGTGCTCATGATACATCAAATGACGAAGGCTTCGACTAGTTAGAGACTTTGCTTACCCTACGGGATGGGGTTGACACTGCTATTCAGAGAGTATGGTGTGACTTTTGATGATGAGCCCTTTCGGATGCTTCTACATACTGATGTCTATGACATCAGGTCTCTACATCGGATGGGATATCAGCTATTCATAGGCTAGTGGAGATGTAGAGTATCAGGACAGGCCGATGATAGAGATGATGATGCTGGAGAAGAGGAGCGTATACTTTTCGGCGAGGTAGGACCTTTAGAGGCACCTCTTCCAGAGAGTCAACCTGAGCCAGTAGCATAGCCAGAGTCTGCTTCTCAATCTGAGCCTACACCTCAGCCTCAGCCAGCTCAGTCGGATGCTCCAGGAGCTTCAGGGAGTCTTAAGATAGAGTCGCTCATGTGGAGACAGAGGTTATGACTATTAGGCAGTGACTTGATAGTTTCATTGCAGAGACCAAAGAGAGCCATAAAGGTTTGAGTGATGGCATCTCCACTATCTTGACTGCACTATCCAGACCTTCTTCTAGGAGTGTTCCAGATTCTGCTCCAGCTCCACCTGCTCCAGCACTAGTTATGGATGATACTAATGATGATGATGATGAGGAGACTGACTTTGATGGTTTCGACTTTCCAGACTTGATGTCAGAGCCAGCGGTAGAGGTGACAGTAGACTTACTTAGGAGTCCCATTCAAGATCCTTCCAGTTCACCCATTCAGACTCCTGTTCTATCTACTCCACCATCTAGATCTGATGATCATACTGCTATACCAATCCTTTCACCTGTTATTGATTCACCTATCATTGATACCCCATTATTGATACTCCCATTGTTGACTCACCGATTATAGATACACCTATTGATTCTTCAGCTGATACGCCTATCATCGATACGCCTATCATTTCTTCTGTTGATATACCGGTTTTTAACATACCCACAATTGATACACCTACCCTACATACATCCTCTCTTATTCGAGAGCTAGGTTTTTACACACCTGGCTTTCATTATCTTGATTTCGATCCATCATTTGATCATACACCACATCCGATAGTTGTAGAGACTGTCGCTCCAATCTACTCTGTTCATGTTGATGACATAGCCTCCACCTCTTCTGCTTCAGTTAGAGGTAGGACATATGTTCGACACAGAGGACGTGGTCATCATACTCCTTCACGACCAACCAGGACCCAACTTCATGATCTCAGATCAATGTGGCCCCAAGCTCGTGCTTTCACTGATACTGGACCGATTGAGATCGGATCTTCAGAGGATGAGGATTAGGATAGCTTTTTATGTTTAGTTAGTTTGCTTTTCTATATTTTTTATATGTTTTGATGTTCTATTTATGTACAAAATTCTAACTTTGAATGAAATCTTATATTGTACTTCATGTTATGAATTCAAATGAATGAAATGCATTAATTTCCTTCAGTACTTCATTATCTTCATTTATAAATGAATGGATGAATGAATTGTTATATTGTACGTCATTGTTCTATATTGAATGACTTATTATTCTTTTCCTTCCTTTTTAATGATAACAAAAAGGGGGAGTAATATGACTAAAGTATAAATGTGTTTGAAAAATTTAAAAATTATTTTGAGAATTCCTTGAGCTTGAATTGAAAATTCTTTACAAATTCATTAAGGGGGAGTAATACCTCCTTTGTATTGAAAATCAATTTTGAATTGAATTTCAAGTCAAATCTTTTCTTTAGATATTTAAAAAGATGTTTACAAATTCCTTTATGAATCATCTATTCAGGGGGAGTCTAGTTTATTGCTGAATTTGTCTCTCCTAAGCATGTTTTCTTTTAGAGTATCATGATACATGAATTTATATCTTATATATTCCAAGCTCTGATACACTTAACCATTATATTACTTTTACTCTGATACATCCTTTCAATATTGCAATTGCTCTGATACACCTATTGCAATTAGCTCTTCGTACCTTGAAAAGTTTTTTTGAAAGCCTTTTATGCAATTTATACTTAAAGGTTTTGTCATCATCAAAAAGGGGAGATTGTTGACTCCGTTATTGATTTTGATGATAAGAAAAATGCTTAAGTATAAGTTGAATACTAATGATTTCTTTGAAGTATGTTTTTATAGAAAAAGGTGCTCATAAACTTGGCAAATGTTGTTTGATTAAAGAAGTCAAAATTTAGATGAAAGATCTGCTCAAAGAAGGCTTGGACAGTGAAAAATTGCTTGAATGGATACTTGAGTTCAACACAAACTTGATTCAACACAAGTTCAGCTATTTATGTGAAGATCTCAGTGAAGTGTCGACTCAAAGTGTCGACACATGACACCAAGTATCGACACAAGACAGTGAAGTGTCGACTCAAGCCGGTACGCAAAGAAAGTTTCAGATGGCATGGCTAAAGTGTCAACACATGGACTTGAAGTGTCGACTCAAAGTGTCGACACATGGATCAGCTCATCGCCTGAGATTTTTGGATCACAGAACTTGCTGAAGTTGAAGATCTGGTGAAGTGTCGACACATGAATACCAAGTGTCGACTCACAATGTTGACTCACCTGAAGAAGTGTCGACACATTTGAGATTTCCAGAAAGATAGATTGAATATATTTGAACTAGGTGTCAACTCAAGAAGTTTAAGTGTCAACCTGAAGTATCAACTCACAGCCTGAAGTGTCGACACATGGAGTTCTAGAAATAGTAACTACTAGTTTTTCAAATGCTGAACTCATCCCTCTTGGCTCCCAATGACTAGTTTTTTGTGTCTAATGGCTAGAAATCAGTTTTTAGGCCTTGGGAAGATATTTATATGATTCAAATTAAATTAAAATACATGGGAATGAAAAAGGAATAACCAAGAGAGAAGAAAAGAGAGTATTCACTCATATTCATTTAGTTCAACTATTTTCAAGCAAGAAGAAGCCTTCAAGCATTCAAGAGCCTTCAAGAGCATTAAAGATCAATCATTCTTGAGCAATTAAAGAGGCTTCATCAAGTTGAAAGTATCACAACAACAAGCTTCAAAGAGATACCTGCTTTTTATTAGAAAGCTTTCATTATTTCTTTACTTCAAACTATTTTTGTTGTAAGGGTTCTTGGTTAGCCTATTGCAAAACCAAGGGAGGTTATTAGTGAGCCTTTGACAATCAATTAAGTTCTTGGTTAGCCCACAAAATCAAAGGAGATTAGTGGTGAGCCTTAAAATCATTTAGGTTCTTGGTTAGCTCGTAAAACTATGTGAGATTTTGACTTGTGAGCCTTATGAAAACAAGTCAGGTTTTGATTAGTGAGCACGGAAAACTAATTGGCTATAATCGGTTAAGATTATAGTGAATTTTCAAGGGAATCTTAGGAAATGGATGTAGGTGCATTGGATAGCACCGAACCACTATACTTCTTTGTGTTTGTGATTGCTTGTCTCCTCTATTTGCTCTTACTTTTATTGCTTTATATTTTTGCTGCATACTTACTTAAGAGCACTTTATTTGCATTCATAGTACTTGGTTTAATTATTGGATTGGATCATATATTCTTGTATTACATCAAATAATTTTTAGAGACCCAATTCACCCCCCCTCTTGGGTTGCTTACTGGGCAACAATTAGCTCAAATTATAGCCAATTCAGCAATTACCCTTTCCACTGGCCAGGTAAGAGGTGAGGTCATGGAAGGCTCCCCCTGCTCTCGCAAGGTCCTAATTAAAAATCATGAAATCACTTAGGGCATTTGCCCTTGGACCTCTAGTCCTAGACACCAGATTCAAGTGATAATCAAAGGATTAGGTGCACTAGCAAAACACAATACTTAGAACTCGACCTGTTGGTGTCCCTAAATTGCTTTAGGTTTCTAATTAATTTTAATTAGGGTTATGATCGATGCAAAGGTAGTGGTTGTGGGCCCAGGACAGGTGATGAAATCTTGCCCTGATTTGAGTGGTCAAGTGCCCTTAAAATTAGGATATTGGATGATGCAATCACATGATATGAAACCTTTATATGCAATGAAGCTAAAATAATTAAAAATAGAAGAAAATAATAAAAAAATTAATTATTAAATTTCATATATAATTAATTTTCATATTTTTGATCTCAGGATATCACGTCCAGCCATAGCTCATTACTCTCATGGGTCATGACAGTATACTTGCATAGACCCGCTCAGGCGGCATGATTTCCTTCCACCATAAAAATAACAAATAAATTTTTTTTCTGATTTTTTTCTGATATTACCAGAGAATTAACAGAGGATTAATAAAAAAATTATTAATAATTTTTTGGTGTTTTTTAGGATGGTTTTTATGCAGTTTAATTTTAGCCTAGTTCTAAGTATGCAGAAATTTCAGAACTAGTAGTTAAACCCTAGTTTAACCCCGCTTTGATACCAAAATTGATGCAAGACAATATGAAAAAATTAATTTACTAATTATTAAAGTAATTAACAGTGATTAATAGAGATTAATTTTTTTTAGGATTTTCATATTTAAAGACTCAAAGAGATCAATAAAGCAAAACTAGTCACTAGTTATCTATCCGCAAAGTAGATCTAACAAAATAAACTAGTAAAACCAGGAATTGGTGATTAAGAAATCATCTTAAACTAGGGTTCTACTTATTGGATCCCTCTGGTGTGGATCCGACAGGACTCTCAAGGAACTTGCAGCAGGGCTTCAAGAAGGTCGATCTTCAGGCTTCGAACTTCCACGATGTTGGTTCCGAGACAAGAACACCCAGACTTCGAATTCTTGATTACCTGAAATCACTCAAAAGAAACTCAAATTAAATAGTTGTAGAAAGAAAAGGAAGAAGATGGAAAAAGGAGGAAGGGAAGAGATGGAAGATGGCGGCTAGAGTTTTCTAATTGTTGGATATGTAGGGCCTCACACACCGCGATGCTCCGAAGAACAAAGGAAGAGTCTCACACCCCGTGATGCACATAGCAAAGAAAATTTGACAGAATGTCAGCTTCATTTGATGAATAATAATTGTATTTACAAAAAGGATTAACGATGGTATTTATAGACCACCAACATGAGTTGTATGGGTTACAAAGTCTTGTATTGGTTTTTCATGGGCAACAACTCCTTGAATCCTTGCTTCTGGCATCATGAACTCTAGTCTTTGAGCTCTCCTTGGCCTTCAACCAGCTTGGGTGACAACTTGAGAGGGGAATTGTAGAGTCCTTTTGCTTTACTCATCTTAAAATTGGATTTCTTTTGTATTTGGCGACAATATTGAGAAGAGATGGTGCTAAACATGGTTAGACTCCTCATTTATCCCTCTTAAAAAGTGGCGACAAGGAGTGGATGGTGCTAATTTCTTTCTTGTTGCCCAGGTAGCTTCCTAAAAGGGGGGTGAATTTGGATTAAAAACTTTTGCAAGTATGTGCACTTTGAAATTCTTTTAGTGTAGAAGTGAAGTGTGCAAAGCAGAAGTAAATAAATTAAAGCAATCAAGCAATGAAAGCACAATCACAAACACCAAGAAATAGAGTGGTTCGAAGCAACCGGCTCCTACATCCACTACCTAAGGACCACTTAGGATTTTCACTATATCTCCCAACTAGAATACAGTCGGATTGTTTTACTAGGCTCATAATCCAAACCTAAACACTTTGGTTTTACCGGAATCACCAAAGAAATCCTAACTCCCTTTGGTTTTACACGGGATCACCAAAGAAAACCCAAATAATTGGTTTCAAACCGAAAAAACCAAGAACTCAAACTTAGGTTTTACAAAGTTCACCTAAAACCTTCAACTCTTTCTCTAGATACAGCCCCTTGCAGTTCTAAGAGAGCAAACCAAGATAAAGAATGTACAATAAGCAACTACAACAAACCAAGTTTGTTTTGATGTTGTCGATGAAGATGAAAATGAAGTCAAGCCTTAAGTTCTCTTCAATGCTGCTTCTTTCCTTCTTCAATGAGTGGATTCAATGATAGAGTGGAGTTGGTGAAGCTTTGAATCTCACTTGAATGCACTTTGAGGTAGGTAGAGGAATAACTTGGAAGCTCTTTGTTCTTTCAAGAATATTTAGTAATAAATCTCCATTAATCGATTAATCCTTCAAAAATGATCTCCTTTCTAGTTTTCCATGTGATATGGCCATTGTAGGGCTTGGGATTCGTGAAATGGCCATTGGAGATGCTTTGGAATTCAAATTTCAATTTTTGCAGCTAGTCATTGAAGTGCAAACAATGGCTCTACGAGTCTGCTTGAGCTCCAGGAGTCGGCTCGAAGTCTCAATTAGGCCAAAAACAAACTTCTATGGGAGCCGGCTCTTGGACTATGAGTCAGCTCTTGCCATCAAGCTTTCAGTTTATACAAACATACATACCTAGAGTCTGCTCTTGATCTAGGAGTCATCTCTTGTTCTCAGAACTTCAAAAAATATACTTCTGGAAGAGTCGGCTCTTGAACTGGGAGTCGGCTCTTAGTTCTGAAACTTTGAATCTTCCTCCGTGTTGTGCCACTTTGAGTCGGCTCTTACAAGTCTTTTAAAAATTTACTTCAAGCTTCCCAAAAACTTCATCATTGAATCAACTAGAAGCTAATTTACATACGTTATCAAAATATTTGCAATTTTAAGCCCATTTTTCTGAAAGATTGTGCCCTGAAAGCCAATTGAAATATTGTAATTTTGATCCCAAAATCAATGAATTGACATTTTATAAAGGCATTATTTTCATCATTTGCTGTGTCTTTTTGATTTTATGATGAACCCCATAGATTAGGGCTATGGTTCTAGGGTTATGATGAGATCATACCAGTGAGACCTAAAGCCTTAAAACCCTAATCTAAAATATTCCTGGTCGATGGGACATTGAGTTGGGGATCAATGTTTCCGGCAAGACCAGCACATCCTATATATGTTTTGTAATAAGGGTGACTGATCTCACAGTCACTTGTGTTTGACACTAATACTAGGATGTGAGTGTTCATTGGAGAATGAGTTCACTGAATTGATCCAGATTGAGAATATCTAATGGAACCTTATCTGTTTGTCAATAGATAATTCTCATAGTGGGAGTAGTGCATGTGGTCCTTTGACCTGAGACTACCATAGTACCTTATATACATGAATCCATACTTTGGTTCGCAGTCAATCATGACACTGAGTCATGCACGAGGTGATACTGGTTATGGTGGATTGTATATGAAGGTTGTGAGTAGGTCAACAAGGAATTGATCAGCCCTAGTAAGAGGGAATAGCATCCAGCTAATTTCAAATGATGGATTCAGGAAACCTTTGATCAAAGTATGAACATTAGAGTTATTTTCTAATGGTTCATTAATGAATCATCATTATAAAGATTGAGCTAGGGATGAATATGAAAATTGGATTTGACAAATATCCATATTCCTAATCATATTCGGGATGCAAGTTGATCAAAGGACTGAATTGCCCGGTAACTCACCACTGAAGGGTATTTTGGTAATTCCACCAAAATTCCACATCTTCCGGGTAGACATGATACGTTGCTAGACGTCAATCTTGTCTTGTAGGTATATGATTGAGTCATGGTAATTCAAATCAGTCAATTTGAATTAGATTCTAATTGACCGAGTCGAGCTAGTTTGAGTTGACCTAAATCGGCTTAGTTGAGATCTAACCGAATTAAGTCAAATAGCACTCGGACCTACTGCTGGCTAGGTGTGGAACCCAATGGGTCACACACAAAAGAAAATTGATGAAGGATTTAATTTGGAATTAAATCATGTTTGCAGGATAAACACACTAGCATGTGTTGCAGACCAAATTTCTATTCGAATCAGATTCGAATTTGGTTCCGAATTGGGCTTAATTGGGTTCTAATTGAACCAGATTAAGGTCCAATTTAATTTTTAGGACATTGGGCTAACCCATGGCTGAACCCAAGTGAATTTAATTCACTGAGACCCTCTCTCCAAGCCGCCCCCTCCCTCTTCTCACCCGCGCGCGCCAAGAAAGAAAAGTGCACGTGCGTGGACTTCTCTTAAAATGCGTGAGAAACAAAATGTCGGAGAAAAAAATCTGAAAAGGGGCATTTTCAGATCCTTGTCTGGCGCCCTTGGATCTGGATCTGATGGCCAGAAAAATTTAAGAAAAGGATCCGTCGCTTTTCGGTCGCAAATCCGTCTCCAAAAGTCGCGATCCTTCCTGAAGTTTTTCCGAGAGTTCTCCTCGTCGGAAAAATGAAAATCAAATCAGAGAATCGTGATTTTTGGTTGAGGGGATGCGTGAGGGATGAGGGATCGTGATCCCTGGGGTTTCAGAGGGTTGCGTTGTTTCGAGATGACACCCCTCTGAGATCTATAAATAGGGTTGGGGTTCTCGGGGGTTTTCACGCAACATAGTTCAGAGATCCAATTCCCTCACTTCCTCTCCAGAATACTCCTTCCTCTTGTTCTTGTTGGGTATTGTTTCCCTTACAGAGGTATCCTCTGTCGAAACTCTGACCCTAAACAAGAATAAGAAGAAGGTCTTGAACGGTAAAGGAAAGAACAGGGAAAGGATCTTTTCTTCTTTTCTTTCTTGAATTAAGACTTTGACTGTCTTAATTTTTTTCTTCCAATTCAATTCAAGAAAAGGTATTCAAGAAAGGGAATTCTTGAAGAAAATTCAAGAAGAGGAAAGAAGGAAGAAAAGGAAATTTTCAAGAAAGAAAATTTCAGCCTAAAGGTCCAAGAATTGAATTCTTGAAAAAGAATTCAAGAAGAGGAACCAAGAAATAGAAATTTTGTCTTCATTGTTTTTCTGTGTGGATCACCATTGGAGGGTGAACATTTGGGCGCCTGGTGGAGATTCAGAGTTTGGATTTTGCGATACAGGTTAGTATCTTGATTTGAGATTAAATCTTATATAAACATCTTATATGTTTTTAATTCTTTTAAGGAGATTTTGGGTTGAAGGTTTGGTGAAGATTTCATTAAGATAAAATTTTTTTGAAATCTATGATTCCGCCTTGCCACCGAACCTTACATTTTCATGATTACAACATTCATAACTTATGGCTTTGACAAACTCAATTGAATTTCCCATAAGTGAATTTGAATATCATTTTAAACCAAGGTAATCAATTCCTGCAAAACTTCTTGAACATTTGTAAAGAGTTACTATCAAATACATGCTCCAATGTTTTGTGATCATCAAAATCATTACAGGGGTCAACAATCTCTCCCTTTTTGATGATGACAAAATACTAGGCATGATAAAAAAAAATTGAAATCACTTTACAATTGCAGTAATTTCAAGTCTATACGTATCATATAGATTAGGTATCAGTGTATCAATACAATGTTCCACAATGTATCAAATGTATATAACTGAATACCAAGTATTATGTGTATCAAGTGTATTGAAATATGAAATTTCATATGTATCAAGACATGATGTATCGATACATGATGTATCAAAGATATTAACTATACAAAGCGTATCGAAACTTATAGAATTTTCAAACTTTTGAAGTAAACTTAAGTTTCATCAACTTTCTATGAATCAAACATTCATTTTATCAAAATTTTATAACATTCAATTATCCATATAGCTTTTGTAAACAATTCTTGAGTAATTTTCATGAATCAACATAGATTTCCAAAAAATTTCCAAGAAATTTGCATGAAACAACAGCTTTTGTACTTTTTACTTTTTCATGCCCACACATAGTCTCCATTCTCCCCTTTTTTGTCATCAACAAAAGGTAAATAAGAAATGGACAATCATTCACAACAATCACATAACATATGAGATATGGACATTGATTCAATCATAACAATAATTTAGTAACAAGTGAAGTATATATATATGAGAAATAAGTCAATACATACCAATATGTGATACTTTACAAATGTGCCATGGCACAACAAAATAGTATCACATAACCAAAATACAACAACAAAAAGTCTCAAAAGATAAAACCTAAACATTAGAATGAGGTGCTAGGATCACTATCAGGTTCTTCCTCATCAGAGGAGGAACCAACCTCTAGAATACCTGGACTAGGTTTGAACTTGGAGAACCTAGGGCAAAGATTCCTAATCCTAGTCCTAGTAGGTGTAGAAATTCTAGTTACTTTAGATTTAGGTTTAGGTTTGGTTTTTGATTCAGATGAAATAAAGATCGGTGTAGGTCTGGCAGTAGGTGGATCAAGAGATAGGGCCAATGTGCTGGTGGATGAAAGTATCTGAGTGGCAGGAGTCACTCCAACATCAATAGATCCAGCAGCCTCCAAAGTATCCTGAGGCTCACCAACAGCAGGTGTGGCATGATACGATGCATCATTACAATATGTCTCCTATCCCTGCTCATCATGTGTGCCAGTACCTGTCTCAGTGTCCATGCCAGTCGTTGTGCGAGTAGCTATGCCAGTAGAAGGTGCATGCTGGCTGGCCGCAGATAACTGTCTCAATATAACCATGATATCATGAAAGCCCTGCTGCATCTCGGACTGTAGAGAAGTAATCCTCCTGTCAGTGCCAGTCCTGAGACAAAAATCTCCTCTAAAACTCTGTGGAGTCTATCATCAGTATCAGCTCTAACAATAGTAGGAGTCCTGACTGGTGAATGTGGTGAATCAGGAGCTGGCTCAGTTGGTCCAGCCTCATCAGTATGTCCCTCGGTCTGCTCACCATGATCCTGTGTAGCCTGATGTCATCATCTGAGTCCTCTGAGTGTGCAACAGGAACTCTTGAAGTCTTTCTGATCCAGTTTCCATCAACCTTGATAAATCCCATCCTAGTCAGGGATTTCACTGTATACTTGTCGGTGTGCAGCAACAACCGACAGTCTTCTCCAGTAAGATCTATGTCAGTATCCTGGAACAACAAAGTGAATACCATCCCATAGGGCAAACAGGCTCGTGCCCTACGTACAACCTCTCTCATCTGAGAAATCATAATGAATGGAAGGTTGAGGGGCTCCCCCTCAATCAGTCGCCTTATGAATATGAGATCTCTCTCACTAACCCAGTGAATCTACCCATCCTGGGTAGGAAAATCTGGCTAATGATGTTGTGCAACAGTCTCATTTCCAATGAGAGCTGATTTGCACGCACATGAATGACTCCTTTCATATTGGATATTCCTAAGATGAGTCTAAGAGTCTTCACTCTTTCCTTCATAACCAAATAGCGTCCCCTTCTTTAGGTATATTCAACAAATTTGATAATTTTTGCTCATTTATTTCATTCAATTTCCCTTTTATTGTTGCTTCAATGTGTAAAGCTCCTAGAGACATGTTCTCAAAGAATTGTCGAACCAAATTTGGGTAAGTCGAAACATTTAATTGACAAAACTCCTTCCAACTCTGTCTTTCAAGCCACATACCAATATTCAACTGTTCTTGTTCAATAAAATTGAAATCGATGCACCTACCAGGGGTCACTTGTCGATTTTCCATTGGAATGATGTGCCGGGGTGCTGGAATGACTTCTTCTTGCTCAGGCTGCTACTCTTCCTGCAAAATTGAAGTATCCCAATGCCTCTTGCTTCTCCTTTCCTCAGCCGCAGTTCGAACAACCCTTGTTGCCTTCTTTGCCACCGCCTTCCGAGGCCCCATTCTCCAAAGATTAAGGATTTGAATAGGTAGAAAGGGTTTTTTGGAGTGGTTTCTAGTGAGGAGTGAAGAGTCGGCTAGAGAAAAATGATCAAAATCTAGAGAGTGTGATGAATAGGGAAAGTGGAAACCCTATTTAAAAAGTTTCGGTCCGACCTGCGAGTCGGCTCACCCATAGTACTGAGAGTTCAAGTTGGCTCGAGCTAAAATCTATTCTAAAAATCAAAATGGGTCAAACTCAGTTTCTAAGGGTTTCTAGAGTCTAAACTAGGTTGCCCTATGCTCTAAAGAGAAGTTTGAGATTTTTAGATAATTTTTCCTTAATTTTCAAAAATTAGGTCAGATAGGTTTAAAATGGGTCACATAATCCCAATTCTCCTTTAATTTTCTCAAATCTATCTTGATTTAATGGTTTAGTGAAAATGTTTGCTAATTGGTCTTCAGTAGGTATAAATTCAAGTTCCACAACATTGTTTAAAACATGATCACGAATAAAATGATGTTGAATTTCAATGTGCTTAGTTCGTGAGTGCTGAATTGGATTTTTTGATAAATTAATAGTACTAGTGTTGTCACATTTGATAGGAATTTTAGATTGGACAACACCTTAATCTTCTAGTTATTTCTTATCCATAACACTTGAGCATAACAGCTCCCGCAGCTACATATTCTGCCTCAGCAGTAGATAAAGCTACAGAGTTCTATTTGCGATAATGCCAAGAGATCAGGTTAACACCTAGAAATTGACAGGTGCCACTTGTGCTCTTTCTATCTAATTTACATCCTCCATAATCAGCATCAGAATAACTAATTAGTTTTAGTGATGTGTGCTTAGAATACCATAGACCTACATTACAAGTGCCTTTCAGGTATTCAAAAATTCTCTTAACAACTGTGATGTGTGATTCTTTAGGATTAGATTGAAAACGTGCACACATACAAACACAAATAATATATCAGGTCTACTAGCTGTTAAATAGAGTAATGATCCAAACATACCTCGGTATAGCTTTTGATCATCATTTGTGCCATTCTCATCTTTGTCAAGTCTACATGCAGGACTCATTGGTGTTCCAATTACCTTGCTTGATTCCATGCCAAATTTCTTGATTATTTCTTTAATGTACTTGGCTTGGTTGATCAGAATACCTTCTCTAGTTTGTTTAATTTGTAGTCTAAGAAAGTAACTTAATTCGCCCATCAAGCTCATTTCGAATTCTCCTTGCATTAGCTTAGCAAAGTCTTGACACAAAGATTCATTAGTAGATCCAAAGATAATGTCATCAACATAAATTTGAACAACCAAAATATCATTTTTCTTTCTTTGAATAAACAGTATGGTGTCAACACTACCTCTAACAAATTCATTTATAATTAAAAATTTGCTTAGTCTATCATACCAGGCTCTAGGTGCCTGTTTCAGACCATATAAAGTTTTATTCAGTTTAAAAACATGATTTGAAAAAATATGATCGATAAAACCGGGAGGTTGCTCAACAAAAACTTCTTCAGATAAAAGACCATTCAAAAATGCACTCTTTACATCCATTTGAAATAACTTGAAATTCATAAAATATGCATAAGCTAGTAGCAGTCTAATGGCTTCTAATCTAGCTATTGGTGCATAGGTTTCATCAAAATCTATTCCTTCTTCTTGATTATATCCTTGTGCAACCAATCTAGCTTTATTTCTAATTACATTTTTATTTTCATCTAGTTTATTTTTGTAAACCCACTTAGTGCCTATAACAGCATGATCATTGGGTCTTTCAACTAAGGTCCAAACATTATTTCTCTTAAATTGGTTTAATTCATCATGCATTTCTAACATCCAATTAGGATTAGTTTCGGCTTCTTCTATATTATGAGGTTCTACATGAGAAACAAAAGCAATTAAATCATGTGCATCTCTATGTGCAGATCTAGTTTTAACACCTTGAGATGGGTCTCCTATAATTAATTCTTTAGGGTGTGAATGTACATACCTCCATTCTTTAGGTATATCATCATGCTTTTTACTCACCTCTTCTTCATGTGGTTCACTTGATTGTTTGTCTTTAAGAGTCAAGTCTTTCATTCCATGCTCTAGTGTACCTACCTCATCATCAGCAAAATCTTCCTTTCTCGAAGATGTAATGTCAGATTCATTGAAAACAACATACATAGATTCTTTAACAATCAAAGTTCTTTTATTAAAAACTCGATAGGCTTTACTATTTAAAGAATATCTAAGAAAAATAGCCTTATCGGATTTTGCATCAAATTTACCAAGATTATCTTTTCCATTATTGAGAATAAAACATTTACATCCGAAAACATAAAAATATTTGATATTTGGTTTTCTATTATTCCAAAGCTCATAGGGGGGTTTTTTGATAATAGGTCTAATTAAAACTCTGTTTAAAATATAGCATGCAGTATTAACAGCTTCTACCCAAAAGTATTTTGGAAGATTTCCTTCGCAAAGCATTGTTCTGGACATCTCTTCCAAAGTACGATTTTTTCTTTTTACAACACCATTTTGCTGTGGTGTTCTAGGTACAAAAAATTTATGATCAATACCATGCTTTGTGCAAAAATGATCAAATTATTGGTTTTCAAATTCGGTGCCATGATTACTACAAATTGAGATAACAGATAAGTTTTTCAAATTTGTAAGTCTTTTCTAAAACTTTTTGAATACATTAAAAGTATCATCCTTATGTGTAATAAATAAAACCCATGTGTATCTTGAAAAATCATATACAATCACTAGTCCATATTTCATTCTACCTAGGTTGGTAGTCCTAGTAGGTCCAAATAGGTCCATGTGAAGTAGCTCTAAAGGTCTAGAAGTTGAAACTATATTTTTACATTTAAAACTCCCCCGCACTTGTTTTCCTAACTGACATGCATCACAAACATAATCAAAATTAACTTTAAACTTCGGCAAACCTTTGACTAAATCTTTTGAGATCAATTTAGCTATTGTGTCCATACTAGCATGACCAAGTCGCCTATGCCATAATAAACTTGATTTCTTGCTCTTGTCATTCATTGCTACAAGACTTGTATTACTTGACATTGTTAGATCATTAAGATCTACCACATAAATATTACCAAGTCTGTATCCAATAAACTTAGTACTAGAGTCAAGTGGATCAACTACTATACACATTAATGACTTGAAGAATACATTATAACCAATGTCACATAGCTGACTAATACTCAAAAGATTATGCTTTAAGTTTTCTACAAGTAATACATTTTCAATAAATGTAGAAGGAGTAATTTTGATTTTATCAATTTTTATTATCCTTCATTTTCTATTGTCACCAAATGTTACCATTCCACCATCCTTCTGTTCTAGGGTGAAGAATTGATCAGCATCACCCGTCATGTGTCTTGAACAGCCGCTATCCAAATACCATCTTTTCTTTATGCTTGTGGCTGCAAGACATCCCTGCAAAACAATCATTTAATAGATTTAGGTACCCAAGCTCTCTTGGGTCCTTGCAAGTTAGTGAAAATGGTTCCTTTTGGAATCCAAACTTTCTTAATTTTCTTTTGTCATTGTGTTTCAAATGACAATCAAAAGCTTTATGACCAATGTTATTACATGCATAGTGATGCGGCACGATGATGAGAATGCAATCTAAATGATGAATTGAGAAATGAGAGCAATGAAGCCTATTAACAGGTACTAAATTTCAGATCAAAAGTACTAAGGTAAAGCTATGGAAGGAGCACAGAAATTTGGAACTTACGCCGTGATGTAGTTATTTAAATCCTAGAGAAGATTAGGGCTAATGATTATGGATTCTAAACCTAGGAAAACTGTCTTCAATAACCCATACTTAATAATATTAGAAGGGAATTGTTACCATGATGAGCACTCCTTGTTGGTGTTGATTCGTTGAAGCAATCAAATAAACAAGCCCTGGATGAAAAGATGACTCTTCCATCGAAACAAGTTCTCACCATACTTGATCTGATGGCAATGACCCCCTTCTTGAACTCTGGATCGTAGAAGGAACCCTGTGCAATGAAGGAATTAGGACTAAGCTGATTTGAAGGAATACCAAATCAAAGTAGGAGGAAGGAATTAAGAAAACAAGTGGTCGTTGAGGGAGGATGGGATCCTTGGAGAAGTCGTTGGCTTGGGAGGTAGAAGATCACATGCCAAGATTGAAACACAACCACACTACAAAACACTTGCTTCATAGAAAAACTACTCCTTCTTGTTTCATCTTCCAAAAGCTCCCTTTACCAAGGGCGTACAAGAGGCTTTTATTGGCCTTTCAATCAATTTGAAATTCCCCATATCATGGAGAAATATTAGGGGGGTTACATGAAATGTGGAGGATTTGGTGGAGGGTTACATGGAATGTGGAGGATTTGGTGGAGGGTTACATGGAATGTGGAGGATTTGAATCCTTGGTCCCCACTTGAAGTTGGCGCCTCTTCGTGATTACTTGGCAAGGTGAGTTGGCATGGTGAGGTCCCCACTTTGAAGTTGTTTTGATGTGGCACCACTTGGTGATGACTTGGCAAAGTGAGTTGGCATGGTGAGGTGGTTTCCAAATCCAATGATGTGACAAGGTGAAATGGCATGGTGACATGGCGCATCCATCTCCATGGCCCCCCTTGGAGATGACTTGGCAAAAAGGTGATGTGGCATTCTTTGGTGATTAGTTGGCATAGGTGGTCCAAGATGATGTGGCACTCCAAGTAAAGCTGGTCTAGCCCAATTTCAAGTAGCTCTTGAACTTGACTCAGTATAAAGCCTAATTGACTCTAATTGAACTTTAAAACTCCAAAAGAAAATAAAACAGGAATCAATAAACATACAGGACTCATACGAGACTTGAGTTCCTAGTCTCAATCCATAAAGAACTTGGTATTAGTTGAAGCTTCTTTCTGAACTTGGTGCCCCAACCACATAGCATACAATCCTTGAATTTGAATAATAACTACGAGATGATACAAATTTAGGTCTAACATGTTTAGAACTAATGAATTTTGGAGCATATGAAGTAGAAGCAGAAAATGTGTTTGAAAAAGAGCCTTTATAACCAATTCCAAATCTATTATTTGTTTCTTTTTGATCTTTTAAAATTAACTCAAGTTTGTTAAAACTTAGGATTAATTTTTCAACTAATGGTTTTAATTTTTGAACTTCTTTCTTTAGATCATCATTTTCAATTTTCAAATTCTTATTTTTCTCAAAAAGCTCTTCTTTTTCAATTTTAACAATCTTAAGTCTTTCACAAACCAGATTTAGTTCTCTTTGTAAGATTTTGTTTCTTTCACAAGATTCATTTTTGTCATTTTCAAATACATCACATTTATTTTTTAAATCTCTTAATTTCAAACCAACTTGTTTATATTCTATCAATAGTTCACAAAAAGCATTATGTAATTCATCATAAGTGAATTCTAAATTAGGTTCAGAAGTACTTACCTCATCCTCCAAACCTATAAGACAGATTTGTGCTATTTTTGTTGTCTCTTCATCTTCTTCAGTAAATGTAGTATCATCGCTGTCACTCCAAGCAGCTAGCTTTGCCTTCTTCTTCTTTCTAGGGAATATCTTTTTCTTTCCTTCAAGGCAATCAAGGTGGATGTGTCCTAGTTTCTTGCATCCATAGAAGATAGGTACTTGATCTTTATCTTTCTCTTCATCTTTTTCTTTATCTATTTCCTTTCTTTTCCAAAGTCACCTATTTTGTAATGCTTTCTCCATCAATTCATTTTTCGTCTGCCCATAAACCTTTTGAATTTCCTCATGACTAGGGCGATTTCATCACTTCCAAGATCATCATCATCTGATGAATCAGATTCTTCATTCTTATCTTCCTCGGTTGCTTTAAATGCAATGGCTTTCTTCCTTTTTGTATCTTCTTCAGTCCTTTGTTGCATAGCCAATTCATGAGTGATTAAGGATCCAAGCAGTTCATCCAGTGGCAGTGTATTCAGGTCATTTTCTTCTTGAATTGTTGTCACTTTGGTTTCCCACTTATCTGGCAAAGATCTTAAAACTTTTTGGACAAGATCAGCATTAGAATAAGTTCTACCCAGACTCTTGAGACCATTTATGATATCAGTAAGACGAGTATACATGGCAGATATAGTCTCACTAGGATCCATCTTAAACAACTCATAATTATGTACAAGCAAATTGATTTTTGATGTCTTAAATTCAGCTAATTTCATATCATTCTCATCCCAATCCTCTTCTGGCTTGGGAACCTCTACATCATTGACTTTAATTGTGGGTGTGAGGTCCTTTCATGATAATTTTCCATAGATGAAAGTCTATGGCTTGAATGTATATCTTCATTATTGCCTTCCAATAAGTATAATTAATTTCAGTGAAAAGTGGTGGTCTATTTGTGGATTGACCTTCGGCCAATGAAGTGCTCATGGGATGTGGCCAAATGTCTTTACTCTTAGTAACTTTCAGAGACTTTGCTCTGATACCACTTGTTGCCCAGGTGGCTTCTCAAGAGGGGGGTGAATTGGATTAAAACTTTTGCAAGTATATGCACTTTGAAATTCTTTTAGTGTAGAAGTGAAGTGTGCAAAGCAGAAGTAAATAAATTAAAGCAATCAAGCAATGAAAGCACAGTCACAAACATCAAGAAATAGAGTGGTTCGGAGCAACCAGCTCCTACATCCACTACCCAAGGACCACTTGGGATTTTCACTTTATCCCCCAACCAGAATACAGTCGGATTATTATTAGGCTCACAATCCAAACCTATAAACTTTGATTTTACCAGGATCACCAAGAAAACCTACTCCCTGTGGTTTTATACGGGATCACAAAGAAAACCCAAACACTTGATTTCAAACCCGGAAAACCAAGACACAAACTTAGGTTTTACAAGGTTCACCTAAAACCTTCAACTCTCTCTAGATACAGCCCTTGCTGTTCTAAGAGAGCAAACCAAGATAAAGAATGTATAATAAGCAACTACAACAAACCAAGTTTGTTTTGATGTTGCTGATGAAGATCAAAATGAAGTCAAGCCTTAAGTGCTCTTCAATGCTTCAATGCTGCTTCTTCCCTTCTTCAATGAGTGGATTTCAATGATAGAGTGGAGTTGGTGAAGCTTTGAATCTCACTTGAATGCTCTTTGAGGTAGGTAGAGGAATAACTTAGAAGCTCTTTGTTCTTTCAAGAATATTCAGCAATAAATCTCCATTAATCGATTAATCTTCAAAAATGATCCCCTTATAGTTTTCCATGTGATATGGCCATTGTAGGGCCTGGGATTCGTGAAATGGCCGTAGGAGATGCTTTGGAATTCAAATTTCAATTTCTGCAGCTAGTCGTTGAAGTGCAGACAATGGCTCTATGAGCCTGCTTGAGCTCCAGGAGTTGACTCGAAGTCTCTTATAGCCAAAAACAAAACTTCTATGGGAGCGGCTCTTGGACTAGGAGTCGGCTCTTGCCATCAAGCTTTCAGTTTAAACAAACATACATACCTAGAGTCTGCTCTTGATCTGGGAGTCATCTCTTGTTCTCAGAACTTCAAAACATATACTTCTGGAAGAGTCGGCTCTTGAACTGGGAGTCGGCTCTTAGTTCTAAAACTTTGAATCTTCCTCCGTGTTGTGCCACTTTGAGTCGCCTCTTACAAGTTTTTTAAAAATTTCTTCAAGCTTCATCTAAAAACTTCATCATTGAATCAACTAGAAGCTAATTTACATACGTTATCAAAATATTTGCAATTTTAAGCCCATTTTTCATATTACAGCATTCATAACTTAGGACTTTTACAAACTCAATTGAATTTCCCTTAAGTGAATTTGAATACCATTTTAAACCAAGGTAATAAATTCCTGCAAAACTTCTTGAACATTTATAAAGAGTTAGTATCAAATACATGATCCAATATTTGTGATCATCAAATCATTCAGCGGTCAACATTTTCTTCATGTGGCCGACAAAGGTAGCGACATGGCGTGTGATGTGTTGTCCCGATGAGATGGCAAGTGAGGTCCAAACATGTCATGTAATGATGTCCAAACTTATGGCATGTGACATAGGCTGATGATGTGGCATGATATGGTAGCAAGATGATATTTGGTGAGTGACTTGGGTATCCAAGATGAAGTGGCACATGGCTTGACTTGGGTTGCACATGGAGTCACATGACTTGATTTGAGCTAGCACATGGAGTCACATGGTCTTGACTTGGATCCCCTCTTATATTACAGGACTCAACTAACAATTACAAGACTCAACCAACTAAATAATTAAAGCCCAATTTGATCAATTTGATTAAAAGGCTATACCAATTAAATAAACTTGTAAATAGGGTTGGCCAAAAGGACTTAAATAGGTTTTTACACAACCGGATAAATAGGGTTTATATATAAAAACCCTAATTGTTAAAAAGGCAATTAACATGGACCATTATAACAAAATGATGATCTAATTGAAATTGAGGTTTTTTACAAACTCAACTTTGGGTCCAGGGTTTTTACAAGGACTCAATTTTGGGGTTTAGGGCTAAACCCAACTAATCTAAAATAACAAAATTTAAGATAACTATTTACACGTGATCTGGGGTTGGGCTTAGGTCATTTCAGAGGTGATCTACAAGGATGTGGGTTTGACCTGTCATTTTCTTCTAGCCCTGATATCCGCACCAGGGTTTATCTTTACCTTAAATGGAGGAGCGATCTATGGAGAAGTTCCAAGCAGCCTATTATGGCAGACTCAGTATGTGAAGCAGAATACATCGCAGCATCGAATGTAGCAAAGGAAGTTGTGTGGTTGTAGAAGTTCCTAGGTGAGCTGAGAGTAGCACCTTCCCTGGATGGTCCTTTTTCGGTGTATTGTGATAGCACTAGAGCCATTGCTTAAGCCAAAGAGCCAAAGTCCCATCAGTGCACTAAACACATTTTGCGGCGCTATCACCTTGTGCGAGAAATCATGGAATGAGATAACATTCGACCTTTAGAAGATCGATGGAAAGAAGAACCTAGCCGACCCCTTCACTAAAGCCATCGAAGTTCAAGAGTTCGATAATTGTAATGTGAAAAAAATAATGGGAATAAGATTAGTCTAAGTAGGAGTTTTTGGGATTAGTGTCCCAAAGCCAATCGTCTAGGCTATAGATGGTTGTGCTATTTTATAATTGTATGTAAATTTTTAAATGAATAAAAGTTATTCTTTTGGTTATTCATCACATGTGCATTTTTCTAAAAAAAACACTTTTGTGATGGAGTCCTTAGAACCTATATTATTTGATATATAGAGGTAATATCTAGTAGTTCTAAAACTAGTTCACAACCAAAGTATGCATTGTTATAGGATGACGATGTATCAAGCATAGGTTGTCGTATGTCACATTAGTTAGTTGTCCTCTTAACCAAGGAGTCTAGTGACACTGATGTGACATACAGGTAAAATGTATGACATCTCACTGAACGTGACCAACTATGGAGCTCCCTTTTGCCAAAGGATTGCTCGTGAAGGGATATGGGTATATGTGTCTCCTAGACTCACCATTATAGCTTGCAAGCAACTCATTGTACTTGGTGCTGGACTACCTAGATTTCTAATCCAGTGATAGAAGGTTTCGTGGTACAGTCAAGTACTTGTAGAGCGGTGGTGGATCGAGATGGGATTGAGACACCTCCAAATGGTTTGGAGTGAATGACTCACTATATCTCAATTTAGCAAAACCCTGGCTAGGGTAGTTCTTGTAAGGAGTCATAGAACTTGTAAGGTTAAGACATGATCTGGATGTACTAAATTAGGGTTAGCAGTCAAACTCTAGGTCATCCTGAGCATTATAAGGTCAAAATAATGAATTATGCGGTAACCATATGCCAGGGGTTCTAAAGAATTGCTCTACAATCTTTGACCTATCAAGACGTCGAGTATCATTGCTAGATGATGACTTTGACTGGTACTAGAAGTATCTAGTACTACCAGCTTAGTATTCGAACCTATGGAATCATACACTATAGGGATTTCTGCCTGATCTTAAGATTGATTGATGATTGAGAATCATTTAGCATCACTGGAGGTGAATATGATGATCATGATCCAAGTGTCGACACTTGGCTATGATAAGGATTTTTTTTTATGTGTCGACACCTCCATGTGTCGACACTTGGCTATGACAAGGATTTTTTTTTCACTAATTCGATTAGTGAATTTTGGAGGACTATTTTGCAATATGATTGCAGCCTGATGGGTCATGCCAAATGTGATTTGGCTTAGGATCAAATTGGTTTTGATTTTTCATGCTCTCTTTCCTTTAAGAAGGTTTAAATTTGAATTTCAAGTTCAAATTTCAAATCTTGGCTGAAATTGGCTCCAAGGTTTTTATGGAATGCATATTTAGGAATATAGATTTTATTCCATTTAAACCTAAGGCTAATTTGGTTTAACCCTTAACCCTCTCCCCCAATCACTCCACCTTCCATATCTCTCCCTCTTCGCTGCCACTATAAATAAGTGTTATTGTAGGGCCAATAAGAGGATGGTAAGCTGGGCTTTTCTAAGAGAGAAAGAAAAGGATTCCTTGAGTGGGGTTTGAGAGGATTAGGATTTTGGGTGTGAGCCTACCTAGCAATCAAGCTAGGGTTTGGGAAGAGAGAGTTGGTTTGGAAGGGTTCCACTTCCACTTCTTATTATCCTCTAACAAGTTCTTCCCAGTGGCTTCAAGAAAGTCTTGCAAGTCCAAGAAAAGAGAAGATTGGCTCCAGGATCCTGAAAAGCTAGCACTCCAAGGGAGTTGATTGGGATCGAGTCCTGGTGTGAACTACCCATAGAGGCCAGACATTTGTGTGGCTCAGTAGCTCTTCATCACCTCCATCCAATAGTTTAAAGGTAATGTACCTTTCTCTTGGTCTCATGTGATCAGATCTAAAGCATGAAATTATTACATAATTTTCCTTTTAATTGCTTTCTGTATCCTTTGCATACACTTTTATTATGTTGGATCTTATTGCAGGCAGATTGGTAGATATACCAAGTCTTTCACTGTTCTTTATTTTAAAATAGTTTTAAAATATAGTCTGCTTGTACCACTTCACTTTCAGAAGAGGCATCAAACAAGGATCCTAAGGTACTCCCTTGTAGAATAATTATATAGATCTAGGTCTATTAGAATCTTGATTGGTACTGAAGTTATATCTAGATCTAAGAATAATGAAAGAATTGTTGGCTATAAGGGGAACGAGCTACCTAACGGTCCCATGCAGGAAATACTTTGCAATTGAACCTGAATCATATAGGGAATTACAAACCCACATCAAGATTCGGGCAGGAATTGGATGAGTACCCTAAGAGGTCTCGTTGAAGATATTAAACTTAGCACTTATTGGGAGGCAACCCAAATTTTTATTTTATGATCTTTATTTTAGTGATTCTTAGGAATAAGAGATTGCTCCGCACGATCACTCCTAACATTACATGAGGAATATCTCATCAAGGTGGTATCTCTTCTTATTTTATTCTTCCTTACCCCACCGAGGATTGTAAAAATTAAGGAAACTTTTTTGAAAAAAATATATTTAAAACACCTTGGCAATCTTTGAAAAGTTATAAAAAATGTGCCATAAAAGAAATTCTTGAACAAAATAGACTAGAAAAAGGTAATAGAGTTAGAAAGTATGTGCTAATTACTATAACAAGCCAAGGAGTAGATTAGTTGGTCAGACCTTAGCAACCTACTTAGGTCACCTAAAGGCTATTAGCACTTCCATTGCACATGCATACTGACAAGTAAACTAGGTATTAGTTGTAAGGTCAATTGGAGATTCAATTATTACTGAAAATTGATAATTGATATACTTCCATTGAAAAAAACTTGATTTAAGGAAAGGCTACCTGCCTTAAAAAAATAAAAAAAAAGAAAAAAGGCAAGTTCTAAACATTGGTTTTTCATCGAGTAACCGGGCACCTTCATCTAAGCAAGTATTGTTGTTCATGTCAAAAAGTGGGTAGTGTGAAGATATTACCAAAAAAAAGAAAAAAAAAATTAGGTAGTGTGAAAGCTATCTCAGCTTATGTGTTTATTTGAGGGTGTATAGAAAATTTACAAAATAGGTGATAAGCAAAGATACCATTATTCCTTACAAGCTAGTATCGAAATGCTAAGTTAACCATCACAAATACAAGTGCTGTAGATCTTTGGATGAACTCTAAGAAAGTTTATAATATTTCTGACCATGAAATTTACTTCACAAACTCAATACTTAATTAGTGATACTAGCTGACTTCTTTAAACTTCAACCTAGATCTATTTTTGCAAAAGAAGATCTTGGTGACACATGATTATATTTTAATTATATTACTAAGAAACTAGTAATGATTAAGTTGGGGGATGTGATAAGTCTATGAATTATCCCAATTTAACCATCAAAATACATATTAATTACTTTGGATTTTTTATGAATCAACTTTATATTGATGTTTTGCAGAAAAGGAGCCTATAGATTGAAAGAGTTTGATTTTTGGAGTCTAACGATGCAAATGAAACTTAAATCAAATTTGAAAGGGTCCAGAATCGAAGTTCGAAATCTATTAAAGAAATTACATGATTTTTGAAGTAGTCGGTTCACCATGAACCGGCTAGCTAGTCCATGGCAGCCATTACTGCCAGTCCATGGGGTTGCTTCATAGACCAACCTCCTCCGAGCAGCCATCTTCACTCACCCGTCATCACGGATTGCGGAGGAGTCACCGAGAAGCTGCTAGATGCCAAATAGCCGTACCACCCCTAAAAACCATCAATTTCTCCCCTTTGGTGGTTGTCTTCTTCCCATTGTTGATCGATGCCACCACCGCCTTTCGCTACCGCTTGTCAATTGCCCACCATCCCGTTGCTGTCCCTTACTGTCACCATCACCATCGGAGAAGCCACCGACCACCATCTTCCAAGATCCATTCACGGCCCCATCATGGCCTTACTCGATCTTCCCTATTGCTGGTCTATTAATGCCACTGTCCGCTATCCTGGCTACCATTTTCTACCACCTCCATCCATGGCATTGAAGTTGGGAGAAGCACAGTCCAAATCCAAGTAGGAGAGGGAGATCCAGGGGTCAGCAAGAATCTGGATCATTCTTTATTTACCAAAGAAAAAAGAAGTACTGTCTTTGCATAATTTCTAGCATGATCTAAGACCCGTGACACAGAATGGACAGTTAAGGAGTTTTCTCATAATATCTAGCTAATCTTGAGCTCGATTGACTCTAAATTTGATCAAGAGGAAGTCCTAGATGAGCTCTATAAAAGGAAGACCTCAGATAGCAGTCTAGGCATCAGTTTTTTTAGCAAATTTTGTATTAATTTAATTTCTTTCTCTTATTTAGATCATTGTGTTAGGCTTTGGACAGAGGAGAATGATGGAGGAGATGCTGGTGGCAGCGATGCACAGCTAGACTCTTTCAACATAGGAAGAAAATGATGCTTGTAACCAGGTTCTATCTCTCTTTTTGTACATAATTTCTATGCAATGAAAACTCTCATTGCTTCTTTTACATCTCTTTTATTTTTCTGATCAATGATTTGACTTGGCATACATGGCCTACACCCTCTATTGACATGTCGTGATCTTCGAATACGGTACATACTTAAGAGAGGTAGATTGTAGTATGGTAGATTGATCCCTAACCTTGCAAATCAATTAGATAGTTTATACTCTAGCGGATATGTCATGATCTCCAGATATGACCCGTGCCTAATAAGAGATAAATTATTCTATCCCTGAATTTGTAAGAATGTTGATATTGTAACATAAAGAAAAGAAGATAAAACTTGATTACATGGTGGATTCGGTTCCTAGGTTACTTCTCTTTTTATCTTGATTTAATTAATTAATTAATTATTATTTCTTTTAATAAATGTTCCTCTTAATATAATTTTTTACTATAATTCTTTTATTTTCTTTTGTAAAATAATTATCCTTGGTCCTCGAAGATACGATCTCGACTCATTGCTAACTATTGTAGTGAGTAGATTTTATTTTTGACAACCTACGGTAGTGATCAATGGATTCTAATTGAGCACCTTAGAGGTGGTCAGCAAGGCTCACTAATAATACCTTGGGGTGTAGGAGTTGGCCTCTATCATCATCAGCTGAGGGTTTATGATCGAGCACCTTAGATGGTCAGCAGTGCTTGCTGATCTCTGGAGAACAGGAGTTAGCCTTTGCCATCGTTCGCTTGAGGGCTTCTGATCGAGTGACTTAGAGGTGATCGGCAAGCTTATCAATGCCTCAACTGGTCAGACGGCATCATGTTTGTCTGTGCCTATCCTGGCTGGTGTCTTCTATCAAGGTGCTTGTTGCTGAGTCAACAGAGCACATATACCACTATGGATCCTATGTTCTTGGTCCAACCATATTTTTCATCAATAGATATCCCATACTTCATGATCCTAGGTTCAGCCAAATCATGGAAGTATCTTGAAAGAGGAGGATTGGGGGCATGGGAACCCTTGAAGTCGGAGGAGCACCATCTACAACATAGATTCGACCAAGTAGGGTAATGATGCACCCCACCATATATTTTTTAATAGTGCTTTGCAAGGCATGCCGTATTTACTTTAGGGTGACTTATGATAGTCTAATGTAGTGAGCATTCACCATGTGGTGCCGGTTGAGTACTCTAAAGCCACCTGGGGCGTTTGCCTTATTTTAAAGGATGACTCCACCTCTTCGTGGTTTCTTCTACATTTTGAACTTGGAACTTCTCTTCCCTAGTTATTGTCTTTAGTTCTAGGTGCCGGCCTCCTTCCCATCTCCTACCATCTCCCTTAGAAAGTTTGGTACCTTTGATCCTCTACTTTATCTAAATATCAAGTCAACTTTCTTTTCCTTATAGTAGTTTTCCTTTCTTTTTAGGACTTGAGATAAACGTCAAGTCCTAAGGACCATAGAAAAGGGAAAGTGCCTAAGAAAGAGGGATCGAAAGATCTCAACACCCTATGGAAAGGGCATGCTGCATTTGCCACCACTAGTTTGGAGGCAAATCTATCTTCGGTGGATGAGGAAAATCTCTCCCTTATTCGATTAGTATTATATGTCAGATGAGTTTGAACTAGAGCTACCAAATCCTGGTGCTCAAGCTAATGACCGACCTCTCGATGTCTATTAGTGTACAAGGAGGCACTGGAGGCTGGGGTTAGGTTTCCCCTCCCCTTTTTATTCTTGAAGTCTTCCATTTCTTCATAATTTCATTGTGTATTAACACGCAACTTCGTCTGGCATATCATAGGATTTTAGGTTATTTGCTTCCTGACCAAGATTCAAGCTACTCTTTTCTTATTCTATGCATTTTTACTGCACAAATACATCCATATGTCAAGTTGGGGTGGTATCTTACTATCCAAAGGAGAATAGAACCACTAATCAAGGGCACTCCCACTACCATCAAAGGGTGGAAGGAGAGCTTCTTGTTTATTTCCTGCCCTTTATAGGAAAATGGGGTTGGCCAAACATATCCATCTTAGGTCTTCCAATATTATTGAGTGATGAGGATGAGAGTCTCTTCGCAATCCTTGAAGCCTTCAAAGCTCATTGTACAGCTCCTTATCGAAGGAGTCTTTATAAGGCAAGGCTCAGTCTTCTTCCTGAAGGTGAGTTTCAGGCTTCAACCCCTTCGTTCTAGCTACTACTTAGTATCTTTGACCAATCATATTAATGTGTAGGTATGACTCCCAAATAGTTAGAAGTGTTAAAGGAGGATTTGGCTCAGTAGAGAAAAAGAAAAAGGAAGGCCTCTTTGTTTGCTCTGAATAGGTCAAAGTCTTTGAGCCCAAGCTAGCTAAGGCTGTTTCATCCAGGCAAAGTCCTATGATGATCGAGGTCATTCTTGAGACTATCATTGTCACACCTTAGCCAACCTTGCCACCAACCATTTTGATCCCCCAATTATTTCCTTCCAGCATCTTACCCAAAGCGCCAAGGAGGCCACACATGGTTCGAGCCCTCGATCGACAGTCAGAGAACATATTTCCCCAAGACTAGAAGTAGATCTGAGAGGCTTTTGAGAGCTCCCTGTTCCTAGGGGGAGTGGAAGAAGTCCAAAACATGGACTTTCAAGATCTGAGCATAATGCCTCTTCAGCAGGTATTTTCATGCCAATGTTTTATTTTCTCTGTCCTCTTGTACTACTTCCTTACATTTGGTTTGGTAAGTGACTCACTTTGTTGCAAGGCTATTGAATCAGGATTTGAATAGCCGGATGGTCTGTGAGTGGCAAAGGGAGATGGAAAAACAAATTGCCAAGGCCCGTCAAAAGGCTGAGGTGCTCGAGGCTAAGGTTAAGCACTTAAGGAAAGCACTCACCAAATCTAAGTCTGATCTGACCATGACAAGGAGTAGCTTAGCCAAGACCAAGGCCAGCATGGATAGCAAGGGTCGATCTAGAATTGGAGAGGCAAAAAAGAGTGGCTGAGGAAGCGATGGCTATGGAGAAGTTGGAGCAGGAGGTAGGGGCCACCTTAAAAAAGTAAAAGGCCTCTGTAGGCTTCGCTACAAACATGGGTCGAGTGATGGGGCTTCCAAGCATTGAAGGAATTTTTTGATGTGTGTTGCCTTCAACTCGGCCTTCATGAAGGGCAATAAGCTAGGGATGCTCAAGTGCTGGAGCCAGGTAATCGAGCATCATCGAGGGCTAGACCTCTCTTTCTTAGATGAAAGGGAGTCCAAAGAGGAGCCCTCTGATGGAGTTGCTGCCCTGGATTCCCTAGTTGAAGTTGTGCCCAGTCTAGCATCTGAAGCCACCACTACCAAACCTATCACCATTGAGCCTGCACCACCAAGCCTCTAGTCAAGAATGAAGCCACTCTGTCTGACCCAACTACTGTAGCTAAGCCGCCTATTGCTATTGATTCCAAGAAGGTTGGGAACTAATCCCTTGTAATTTTCTTTTTCTTTCTTTGAGCTTGTAGCCTTTT
The DNA here is from genome assembly GCA_021397845.1 of Areca catechu. Classification (NCBI taxonomy): domain Eukaryota; kingdom Viridiplantae; phylum Streptophyta; class Magnoliopsida; order Arecales; family Arecaceae; genus Areca; species Areca catechu. The sequence goes on from CM038050.1 coordinate 92,801,647, forward strand.
GGACCTTGTAATTTTCTCTCTAATACTTAAAAAAATATTTCTAAATGTAATGGAATGATATCTTTTCTTCTATAGCTTGTCTTATATATTTATTAGTTGTAGCTTCTTCCAAGATATTATTTGTCATCGGGAGCACCGATGCTTGATAATTACATTATATATATACAAGTTTTAATTTAAGAATTAAATTATTTTATTTATTTTAGATTGATACTTTTATATTTTGTTTATAGGAAAGAAGACTACCAATATAAAGTGCTCAATTTATGGGTTCAAATGAAACAAGTTTGAAGTAAATTGGACTTAAAATGAACCTAGAATCGAAGTTTGAAATTTATTTAATAGTTGCATTAATTTTTAAAGTAGTCGGACCCCCATAAACCATCCACTTAGTTTACAAAATGCCCAATGGTTCAAAAGCAGCCATGGTTATCGGTCCATATCTTAGAGCCATGGATTGTAGATGCATTTTGGTTGTTCTTTAGCCACGAGCCATGCCTTTGCCACTGCCAAGCGCCGTTGCTCGCCGCCATCCACCAGAGCACTGATTCGAAATGCCAAAACCACTATGCCACTGGATCATCAACCCATGACACTTTCAAAACTCCTTAACTATTGTCCAAGACCTTTGCTGCTAATTCAACTACCACCTGAGCCATCCCCTGCTGTCCTGTCATTCGTACCATACTTGCCATGCACTTCCTCCCCGTCACCGATAATGCCAAGATCCGATTTCTCCACTGTCTGTCATCCTCCTTGACCATTCTTTTTCGCCATAGTTGCAACCACCGAGCCATCATTAGAGCTTACATGGAGCAAGAACCAGGGATGTCCGAGTGTGTAAGGAATGGTCAGAAGCATACCATTTGAAATGAAAAAATGGTTGAAGTTGGAGTTCAAATATGAAATAGGAATGGGATTTCTTGGTTGATTTGGAGAACAAACAAAATAGAAGACACGGTTGGGATAAGCATGAAGGAGGTTGCAACAGGACAAGGATCGAGTAAGGCATTGAAGAGCTAGGATGAAACCAATTGATGGATTTGCAGGGACTTCTAGGTTGTTTGGCAAAATAGAGGAAGGATAAGCATCAGTTGGAATTTAACATTTGAAAAATAGTTGGAGCAATGAAACAAAGCTAGACTTTGGGTATAATGGACACGAGATACTAGTCTTCTATGAATAACAAATATGATGAGGGAGATGAATTGAGCGGCTAACCATTGGATAGATCACATGGAACCAATGCTAATGAATTTTGAAATAAAAGTTGTTGGGATGGATTTCTTAAAATAAATGAGAAGGATTGCGTGGAAATGAACACAGTTCATACGCATTCTCCTCTACCTTTAAAAGGATGTCACAACCAGAGGATAGGTGTTCGACTCTCCATTCCAAGCACCTTCTCCAATTTTCTCTTCCCCTTCCTATAGACTCAGAAATTTCCACCTGGCCTCCACCTTTCCTCCTCAAATTCTTATCTACTGCTCCAATTTCCCATATACTGCTCAAATCTTATTCCAACATGAAGATGTTAGTGAGGAGTTTATCCATGGAAGGCTAGATCTCAATTTCTCAAGAAGTCATTAAGTACTTGCAACAAGCTATGTTTGCATTCTTGTTTATCATTTGTACTTCTCTTCTATGAAATAAAAACTTATTTTTAATTCTAAATCTTGTCATATGTTTTTTGTGAATGATCTATATTTTTGGGATGAACTGTGCTCTATGGATTCGGTTCATATTCTTAAAATAGATTATTTTAAAATATAATTTTTTTTACTTTGTGTACATCCTATCTTGACTAATCTATATTTTAGGAAAATGGACCATGAGCTAATAGGTACTTGTTGTAATATCTACTAATAGATTATATCTTAATAGGTGATATATGGAGTATCACACATAGAAAAAGAGTACCATCTGTTTGCCAAGTAATCAGTTGAAATCCTAAGACTTTTCTTTTTCATTTGAATCTCTATTTTTTTATTGCTTATCCTAGTTAGATAGTATTAATTCTTTAATTATTAAATTACTATTATTTCCTTGGAAATCATTTTTAAAATAACTACTTAAGGTTCCTATGGATTCGATCCTTACTCCTATTACTCTATATAGTAAGTTACAGAATTAAGGTATTATAATTGGTGTGTTACGATATGCACCAGATTTTGGCACCTTTGTTAAGGACCTTAGCATGGTTATTTAAAAAAATAAAATAAAATGTTAAAAAATAATAACATCTCATAAACTATTAGGATAGTAGAGACTTAACCATAAACTTTAAAATATATAATATAATATAATTTAAGTCTTGATTTTGTACTAATCTCAAAGCTTGGATATCTTGATTTGTTGCTTCTCACATCACAATCTATCTTAAAGGCATTAACCCATTAATCAAATAAGGTGGGGATTTCATTACCCTTCCTTGGCCTATAAATCATCACCCTGCATTTGCATTGACCCAGGCTTAATTTTTAAAATTAATTAGACATTGGCCCTAAGAATTTTAAGCTCAATAGGACAAGAAAGTCCTAGAGTTGGACCAGGTTCAGATTGGTTAATTGCTCAGTATCTAAGGCAAGTGGATCTAGGATAAAAGCCCGAAGAAAGGGGGTTCTTTAATTGATTCCATTCACTTACCTGGCCAATCTAATTGGTATCTAAGGCAAGCAACGGGGGGATCCTACCAACCTTACACTTACCTAGCTGAGTCAATTAATTAATCTTGGACTTGGAGTGCTCAAAGGAAACCTTGGAATAGTTTGGAGCTATCTAGACTTAGCTAACCAAGGATAAAGTTAATGTAGATTGCATCACTTATTTGAAAAAAAATAATAATAATTAATTAATTAAAATAACTCTCTCAACTATTGTTTCTAGTCTAGGACTCTCTTAGAATTTTTTTTAGACATTCTCTCATTTTTTATTTTTATTAATTAATTAAAAAATTATAAAAGTTTGAACCAATGTTTGCTTCAGAGTACTAATGTAGGGTGTATGTTAGGTTGTCGATCATTAGAACCTGAAATCGTATCCCTAGATCTAGTAATAGACCGAACTTTTAGAGCAAATAGATTGCGAATCATGGACCCCAATCATGAGACTGATCCACCCTGGTAATTGAAGGTGTACTTCACTCCATCAAAATATACCTACTCTCCTTGTATTCAAGTACCCCCTGTAAAGGCTGTCCAATATAAAATTAAGTCCAGTACAATTTAGATGTTACCTTTTTATGGACATGCAATTGAGGACCCTTACAAATATTTAGATGAGTTTCTTGAAATTTGTTCAAGGGTAAAAATTAAAACTTCTCTGATGATACTCTTAGACTTAAGTTGTTCCCTTTTTTCCCTCAAGGATAAAGCCAAGTATTGGTTAAAATTCTTGGACACTATAATAATTATGACTTGGGACCAACTCTAGACGAAATTCCTTAAGAAATACTTCCCTATAGAAAAAACTAATCAAATCAAAAAAGCCATAACAAGTTTTTTCCAGATAAATGGAGAGATGTTTCATGAAACATGAAAGAAATTGAAAGAACTAATTAGAAAATGTCCGCACCATGTCATATCCAAATGGTAATTGGTCCAGTGCTTTTATAATGGTCTGTCAGAAAGGAATCGAGAAATGGTTGATGCCTCATGTGGTGGGACCTTCATGCTAAAAAATGAGCATGAGGCATGGCAACTTTTCAAAATATTGAGTGAAAACTCATTACATCATATGTCAACTACCCGTAGAGATCCTCCCATAGGACCTAAAAGAGGAGGAATATATGAAGTAGGTCATTCCATAGATATTTATAGTAAGGTAGATGATGATGGGGACATGGCTAGCTAAATCTCAATGCAGCACAAATCTCGATATAGCATAGATCTTGATATAGCATAGATCTTGATGCAGCATAGATCCCAATGCATGCCTAGCACAAATCTCGATGCATGCCCAGCATAAATCCAATACATGCCCAGCATAGATCCCACCCAGCATTGAAATTTTTAGGATCGGAGTTTTAGGGATTAGTTTATTTCTTTATTTTAGGATTTATTTTTAGGATCATGTTTGTTTCGAATAAGTTGTTTTAGGATTTGTCATTGTTTTAGGTCTTGTTAAGATCCAAATTTGTTTTCTTGTTGGCTTGCTAGGATTTGTTTGGTTATCCAGAGCTAGTTTTGGATAGGTTGTTCTTAACAAACCATTGGGAACTAAAGTTTATTTAATATGTTTATTCATTTGAATAAAATTATCATGGAATTTTAATTGAGAAAAGTCTGGGTGTGTCCCGACTCCTCCTCCCTCCTCCATCCTCCTTCCCCCTCTTCTTTCTCTCCCTCTTTCTTTTCTTCTCTCTTCCTCTATCCCTCTTCTAGTTCTTTCTCTCTGCTTCCTTCCTCTTCTTCTCCTTCTTCTCTGCATCTTCTTCTTCCTTGCTTCTCCTCTATTCTTTTATTCTCTTCCCCTTTCTCTTTCTCTTATTCCCTATTCTCTATATCTAAAATTTCCTGAGCCTCGTTGCCCACTCACCTGCTTAACCTCATCGACCGCTCCTATTAAAACCCACCTGCCATCGAACAACTACCACTCCATCCCTGCACCACCCAATTCCTACCACCACCACCCACCCTTCTTGACCGCTCGACAAAATCTCCCCATCAAACCACCAGATGCCCACTACCCTGCTCTGCCCTGCCGCCTTCACACCGCACAACATCCCCTCCCCAGTGACTAGATCTCCCTCATCACCCCACTGGATCCCACTGGATCCCATACTGCCACGATGCCTCACCGATGCCAGGCCAAGCTCCTCGCACTGACCGGAACTGCCTCATCCCTAGATTCGCTCGACACCTCCCACCGGATCTCCTCCCTTCCACCATCGACTGCTGCCCTCCAGCCTCCAATCGATGCCTTGCCGTTTGAGATGCCGATCCCATCTTCAACCTATGAAAGCTCGTAGCCAAGCTATCCCTCATCATCCACTCGAAGATTGACAGTGCCACCACCTCACTCCTGTCATTCCACCAGCGCCCTCCCCATGCTGCCCTCCCTCCGATGATGGCTCCTTCGAGAACACCGTCACCAACTCTGCTATCTCCTCTGATCCTAGCCAATCTCCATCTGCATCCTCCTCCTCCTTACTAGCCAAAGGACCCCAATCGATCCCCTCCTCATCGGAGAGCACCACCATAGTGTCCATGGAAATGCCAGCTCTCACCACCTAGCCAATCTCTCCGTTCGCCATCATGGATGCATCGCCCGAACCCGAGCACACCAACTCCCCAGCTCTCCACCTCCTTCCTCCCATCCAAATCCCCATAGCCGCAGTGCTACTTCGACACCGTCACTAGTGAAGTTCCATCGAAATCCCGCTCCACAAGCCCTCCCTTATTCCACCCAGCTTCGACCTATGAAGACTGGGATGCCGCACGAATGTGAATGCATTCGCATGAATGTGAATGCATAGCTAGCATCCCTTTGTTGACTTCAAGCATAGAAGGAAATAAAAAAAAGAGAAAAAAAGAAAAAAAAATACAAAAAAAAAGTGAGAAAATATGAGTAAAAAAGGGGGTTTATTTGAATAATTGGTTCCTAAACTAGCCTAGCCTAAGGGCCATTTCTTAACGACCAACGATCCAAGCTCTTAGAATTAAATTTTGATGGGGTTGTCCCGTATCAATTTGGTATCAAAGCTTGGTTTAGGTTAGGTTAGATAAATTATATTTTATTTACATTTGAATTATTTACATAAAAAAAAGGCTTTGCACAATTGGAGACTTTTCAGAGTAGCATGAAGCCTAACTCGATGGAGTCAAGTTCTCACCACTTCAGGGGAATGATGGGAACATTGGCCAACACAGATCTCGATGCAGCATAGATCTCGATACAGCACAGATCTCGATGCAGCATATATCTCAATGCAACATATATTTTGATGCAGCATATATTTTGATGCAGCATATATCATGATGCATGCCCATATCCTATAGATCTCAATGCATATCCAGCATAGATCTTGATGCATGACCAGCACAAATCCTGATGCATGCCTAACACAAATACCGATGCATGCCCAGCATAAATCTCAATGCATGCACAGAACAGATCCCACCCAGCATCAAAGTTTTTAGGATTAGAGATTTAGGGATTAGTTTGTTTCTTTGTTTTAGGATTTATTTTTAGGATCAGGTTTGTTTCGAATAAGTTGTTTTAGGATTTGTCATTGTTTTAGGTCTTGTTAAGATCTAGATTTATTTTCTTGTTGGCTTGTTAGGATTTGTTTGGTTGTCTAGAGTCAATTCTGGATAGGTTAAATCTCAACAAACTACCGGGAACTAAAGTTTATTTAAGATGTTTATTCATTCGAATAAATTTATCAAAGAATTTTAATTGAGAAAAATCTGGGTGTGTCTCGACTCCTCCCCCTCCTTCCCCTCTTCTTTCTCCCCCTCTTTTCTCCTCTTCTCTATTCCTCTATCCTCTTCTAGTTCTTTCTCTCTTCTCCTTCTTCTTCTTCCCCTTTTTCTCTGCATCTTCTTCTTCCTTGCCCTATTCCTCTGTTTCTTCTACTCTCTTCCCCTTTCTCTTTCTCTTATTCCTGTTCTTTATTATTCTAAAATTTTTTGAGGCTCGTTGCCCGCTCACCTGCTTAACCTCGTCGACCGCTCCAGTCAAACCCACATGCCGTTGAACAACCACCACTCCATCCCTACACCACCCACATTCCTACCACCACCACCCACCCTTCTCGATCGCTAGACAACAATCTTTCCACCGAACGACTAGATGCCCACTGCCCTGTCTGCCCTATCGCCTTTGCACTGTGCTGCACCTTTCCTCCCTAGCTACCAGATCTCCCTCATCTCCCCACAGGATCTCGCCGGATCCCCTGCTATCGTGACACCTCGCCGACACCCCATCTCCTGCCACGCTCCTCCAACCGCTGGAACCACCCCAGCCCTACATCCGCTCGATGCCTCCCACCAGATCTCCTCCTTTCCACTATCGACTGCTACCCTCCACCTCCGATCGATGCCCTACTATTTGAGATGTCGATCCCATCTTCAACCTAGTGAAGCTCGCAGCCGAGCTCTCCCTCATAGCACATCCAGAGATCGACAACATCGTCGCCTCACTTCCTGCCATTCCACCATTGCCTTTCCCCTTGTTGACTCCATTATTGATTTTGATAATTAGCAAAACACAAGTATATTTGAGTACTAACAGTTCTTTAAAGTATTTTTTCTTAGAAAAAGGTACTTATCAAGTTGGCTGAATTGAATTGCTTGTCAAATGATTGAAAAAGCCCTATCTTTCTTTAGATGAAACATTGAAGTTTGATGGACTTAAGTATTTAAGAATAGCTTGAAAGGGCTTAAGAGTCAAGCTCAAAGAAGATTCAGTAGAGTTTCAGTCAAATTTTAAAAAGTTTCTGTAAGTGTCGACTTACAATGCAAGTGTCGACTCATGATAGTGCAAGTGTCGACTCAAGCTGATACGCGAAAAGAAGTTTCAAATTGCATGCTTGAAGTGTTGACTCATGCTACTCAAGTGTTGACTCATGTGTTGAGTCATAACCTAAAGTGTTAACACTTGAAGTTCTGAGAATAGTAATGGCTAGTTTTTTCAAATGCAAAACTCGATCCTTTTAGCCCGCAATGGCTAGTTCCACCTCTCTAACGATCATAAACTATCATTTAAGTAGAAAAATCTCAATTGTAAACAAGGAGAATAAGAAAGAATAAGAGTAAGGAAGAAAAATAAGTTCATTCACTCAAACATTCGTTGAGAGCAACTACTTCCAAGCAAAAGGAGCCTTCAAGCATTCAAAGCAATCAAGAACATTCAAGTCCAACCATTTTTTAGCATTGATTGAGGCTTCATCAAATTAAAGACAAGCATCTTTAGGAAGCTTCAAAGAGATAACAACTTTTATTAGAAAGCTTAATTGCATTCTTTATTTCCACTCTTACTTTCTTGTATCAAGGTTTTTGGTGAGCCTTAGAAAACCAAAGAAGTTGTTGGTTAGCCTTTGTATAAAATCAACATAGGTTGTTGGTGAACCCATAAAACCATCGGAGGTTGTTGGTTAGCCTAAGTGAGAAAACCAATACGGATTTTGACTTGTGAGCCCGGTGAAAACAAGTTAGGTTTTAATTAGTGAGCCTGAAAAACTAATCGGATGTAATCAAGAGTGATTATAGTGAATTCGCAAGTGAGCCTTGGGGAGTGAATGTAGGTGCCTTGGAGTGCACCGAACCACTATACTTGTATTTGTTGTGATTGTTCTTTCTATTCTTACTTTTACTTATATTGCATTTATTTTCTATTTTTCATTGCATACTCTTAAAAGGGCACACAACACTCGTTATCCACTAGAATTTAGATTGCTTTAAATTGGCACCTACTTGAAAAAGCTTTTAAAAACCCAATTCACCCCCCTCTTGGTTGCTTACTGGGCAACAAGTGTATCAGAGCCACGTTCTTAGTATATAGGTCTAACTGCCTTGAGTAAAGATCTATGGAAGCCCCACTTGGTACTAGTGTAGTTGAGGGACACCTCAAATAGACCCCCTTACTTTAATGGCACAAATTACACTTATTGGAAAACATGAATGACAATTTATATGCATTCTATAAATTATAATTTGTGGAAAGTTGTGGATAAAGGTCCTCAATTATGGTTAATGGTGTTTCCATCCCAAAGCTTGAAGGAGATTGAGATGAAAATGATATTAAACAATCCAAAATCAATGCAAAAGCAATGAATCTCCTCTATTATGCATTGGACCCTAGTGACTTCAACAAGATTTCCACATGCACTTCAGCCAAAGAAATATGGAATACACTTGAGATTACTCATGTGGGTACTGATCAAGTAAAAAATACAAAGGTTAATATGCTAGTTCATACATATGAAATGTTTAAAATGGAGTCAAATGAATCTATAACCGACATGTATACTAGATTTACAAATATTGTTAATGGCATGAGAAGTCTTTGTAAAACTATGTCTAATGCCGATCTTGTGAATAAAATTCTTACGTCTCTACCAATATATTGGGATCCAAAAGTGACAACCATTCAAGAAGCCAAGGATGTTGAGAAACTTCTATTGGAGCAGCTAGTAGGTTGACTCATGACTTATGAGTTGAACTTGAAACAAAAATTAAAGGATATGGATAAGAAGAAGAAGACTATAACTTTCAAGTCCACAACACAAGAAGAGTCTTCAAATGAGGAATAGAAAGAAGAGAGAATGAGGATGAAGAAGCTCTCATTGCAAGAAAGTTTAGAAGATTCATGAAGAAAAAGAAATTCTCCTACAAGAAAAAGTTTCAACCAAGTAAGGAAAAGGGAAAAGAAAAGGAGAAAGAAAAGGACAAGGAGAAGGATCTTCCAATATGCTTTGAGTGCAAGAAGCCTGGACACTACAAATTTGACTGCCCTCTCCTAAAGAAATCAAGGAAAAAGTTTAGAAAGAAAGTAATGATGGCAACTTGGAGTGACAGTGAGGTCTCTAGCTCAAATGAAGAACAAACCAAAGTCGCCAATCTTTGCTTTATGGCACAACAGGAAGAAGAGGTACATTCTGATTTTGAAATCAATTATACTTTTGATGAACTAAGAAATGCATTTGATGAGTTAATGCATGATTACAAGTTAGTAAAAATTGAAAATAAGAAATTGAAAAAGCATGCAAACTCCTTTTCTCATGAAAACACTAATCTTATGAATGAAGTTAGTGATTTAAAAAAATAAAATTGATGTTTTAGAAAAATGAAACAATGCTTTATCAAAACTGAAGTTTTGAAAAGACCAAAAGTAAATGTTTCAAATAGTGAGCTTTTGAAGGAAAATAAGGACCTTGAAGTGGAAAACAAGAAATATAAAGATGAGCTTGATAAAGTAAAACCTTTTTTTTAAAAATTCACTTATAGTTCAGAAAAGTTAAATCTACTTTTGAACAATCAAAGAGCTATTTTAATAAAGCTGGATTAGATTTTAAATCTCAAAAATAGCAAAATTCTTTAAAAATTTTTTCATTCCTGCATCATCAAGCATCACTTGTTACTCTTGTAAAAAGATAGGTCATAAAGCATATCATTATGATTTGAGAAAGATTAATAGTTCTAGAAAGATTTGGGTTCCAAAAGGAACCACTCTTAGTACTAACACTAAAGGTCCCAAGATGACTTGGATACCTAAAACCAAAACTTAGTTTGTTTTGCAAGTATGTCTTGCAACCAAAGAAAAAAAAAGATTGTGGTATCTCGATAATAGTTGCTCAAGACATATGACAGGAGATATGAAGAAATTCACCTCTCTTGAGGCACTGAATGGAGGAAGTGTAACCTTTGGTGATAATGGTAAATGAAAGATCATTGGTATCGGTAAGGTTTACATCGCCCTTCTACATAGATTGATAATGTTCTATTAGTTGAAGGATTAAGACATAATCTACTTAGTATTAACCAGTTTTGCAATAAAGGTTTTAAGGTTGCTTTTGAATCATCTCTTTGCATGATTGTTAGTCCTGATAATAATTGAGTGAAATTCATTGGAAAAATGCATGGTAACATTTATCTTGTTGATTTGGTTAATCTATCTTTACCTAATGGTAAATGCCTAGTTGCAATGACTTCCACTGTTAATGAGATAACTGGCTTTGGCATCGTAGATTAGGTCATGCTAGCATGTATTTACTCTCTAAATTATGCAAAAAGAATTTAGTAAGAGATTTACCAAAACTTAGTTTTGAGAAAAATAAAATTTGTGAAGCATGCCCATTTGGAAAACAAATAAAATATCTTTCAAACCTAAAGGTTTTGTTGCAACTTCTATGCCATTAGAACTACTCCATATGGATCTCTTTGGACCAACTAGGATATCTAGCCTAAGAGGCAAGAGATATGAACTAGTTATAGTGGATGATTTTTCTTGATTTACATGGGCTCTACTCTTAGCTCACAAAGATTAATCATTTTCAACTTTTATGAAGCTTTATCGAAAAGTTTCCAATGAAAATGGTAATTCAGTTATTTGTATTCATAGTGACCATGGTTCTGAATTTAAAATCAAGATTTTGAAAACTTGTAATGAAAAAGAAATTGAACATAATTTTTCTGTACCCAGGACATCTTAATAAAATGGGATAGTAGAAAGGAAAAATCATACTCTAGAAGAAATGGCATGCACAATGCTTTGTGAAAATGATTTGCCAAGATATTTTTAGACCGAAGTAGTAAATATCGCTTGCTGTATTTTAAATCATGTTTTAATTCGACCTATTTTAAAGAAAACTCCATATGAGCTTTGGAAATAAAGAAAACCTACTTTAAAATACTTTCGAGTTTTCGGTTGTCAATACTTTATTATGAATAATAGTAAAGAAAATTTGGATAAATTTGATGCCAAGTCTAATGAAGGTATCTTCTTAGGATACTTTACATCTAGCAGGCCATACCTCTCTTTAATAGAGAACTTTAGTAATAGAGAAATCTGTACATATACTATTTGAAGAATCTACTAACAAATTCTCTAGAAAAAAGGATACTTCTGATGCATGTGCATGTGCTGAAGGATTAAAGAAGCTGACTTTGGATGATCAACCCCTCAAAGAAAATGAAGAAGATTAAGACTAGATAGAAGAGAAGAAGTCATACAATCCACACCAAAGCATCAAGATCTATCCAAGGAGTGGAGGTATGCTCATGGACACCCTAAGGAATTAATCCTAGGTGATCCATCAAAAGGGATAAGAACAAGATCTTCCATTAGAAATGAATGTGGCTATATTACTTTTGTTTCTCAAATTGAACCAAAATACATTGAAGAAGCTAAAAAAGATCTTAATTGGATTAATGCAATGCAAGAAGAATTGAATCAGTTTGAAAGAAATAAAGTTTGGACACTAATAGAAAGTCCATCTAATATTTCAATCATTAGTACAAAATGGGTATATAGGAATAAACTAGATGAAAATGGTATTGTCACTAGAAACAAGGCTAGGCTAGTAGCTAAAGGTTATAATCAAGAAGAAGGCATTGATTTTGATTATCTAGACTTGAAGCCACTAGATTACTTTTAGCATTTGCATGTTTTATGAATTTCAAATTATTTCAAATGGATGTTAAAAGTGCTTTCCTAAATAGTTTTATTGGTGAAGAAGTGTTTGTTGAACAACCACCTGGATTTGAAAATCATGCATATCTTGATCATGTTTTCAAACTACACAAGACACTTTATGGTTTAAAGCAAGCACCCTGAGCATGGTATAAAAGATCGAGTAAATTCCTGATTGAAAATGATTTTTCTAGAGGCCATGTTGATACTACACTATTTCTGAAAAGGAAAGATGATAATCTTTTACTAGTACAAATTTATGTTGATGACAATATTTTTGATGCTACTAACGAAATTCTTTGTCAAGAATTTGCCAAGCTTATGCAGGGAGAGTTCAAGATGAGTATGATGGGTGAACTTAACTTTTTTCTCTGACTCCAAATCAAGCAAACAAAAGAAGGGATCTTCTTCATCAACCAAGCTTAGTATACAAGAGAAATCTTAAAGATGTTTGTAATGGAGACTACTAGACCAATAGGTACACCTATGAGCCCTTCTTGTAAACTTGATAAAGAGGAATGTAGTAAAAGTGTTGATCAGAAATTATAGAGGTATCATTGGTTCTTTACTATATTTAACTACAAGTAGACCAGATTTCTACATGTTTAGCATTTGCATGTGTGCTAGATATCAATCTGCTCCTAAAGAATCTCATTTATTGGTTGTTAAGTGCATTCTTAGATATTTATCTGGTACTATTGATATGGTCTGTGGTATTCTAGAGATTCATCTATTGATTTAATTAGTTATTTAGATGCTGACTTTGCTGGATATAAACTAGAAGAAAAAGTACAAGTGGAACTTGCTAATTTTTTGGAGTTAACTTAATCTCTTGGTTTAGCAAGAAACAAACTTCAGTTGCACTATCCACAGCTGAGGCTGAGTATATTGCAGCAGGAAGTTGTGCTCAAATCTTGTGGATTAAGCAATAACTTGAAGATTTTGGAATCAAATTAACTAAGACACCCATAAGATGTGATAACACTAGTGCTATAAATTTAACTAAAAATCATGTTCAGCATTCTAGAAGTAAACATATTGAAATTATGCATCATTTTATTAGAGATCATGTTGAAAATAATGATATAATGCTTGAATTTGTTTGCACTGAAATGCAACTAGCTGACATTTTGACTAAACCTCTCCAAGAGGATCGATTCAATATAATTAGAAGAGAGTCATCAACCCTTTTGACTAAATTTCCATCTCTCTATAATCTTTAATTCTTAATTGATCGAAACTACTTTCATGTTTAATCACTTTCAAACCTCTGAAATCATGTCCTAATTTGCTTAATGTACTTTTTTCCATTTTTTTCAGTTTTAAGTCAAAGTGTCGATACCTGTAAGTGTCAACACTTGACCCATAGTCATGAGTCGATACTTGGCCGGCAGCAAACAGAGATAAAACAGGAAAATGAAGCATTTTTCCTCGATTTTCTTCTCTAAATTTGAGTCGACCACCCTCTAACTACAATCCAACACCTACTTCCCTCTAATCAAACTTTCAAGCCCCCGATTTTTTGTTTAGAATAGTTTCCTTGGTGCATTCACTGTTCATCACCGTTCTCACCAATTTTTCATCGTGAAAAACCCTTGCTTTCTCCTCTTTTTCAATATCTATCTTGTTTTCTTGGAATGGGACCTAGAAAGCAAGTTGTCTGGAGGCCTCGACTATTTGTTCAGGAGGAAGAGTGAAGAACAAAGGCCAAACACGAGGATAGAGTAGTAGATGTGCCGAGGATCAGCCTGATGTCCCTATCAGACCAGTTGTTTCTGTAGCAGATCGGATAAGCTCGAAGACTATCATTGGTGGTCGTCGAGTGGATTTTGACTTCCTGGACCAGCAACATTTCAGGATTGGACAGTGGCTGAGGGATGCTGGTCTAGCATATTTTTGCTCGCTATCAAAGAGATTTTACCCTAGGCTAATGAGGGAGTTCTATGGATCTCTTGCCAAAGGTAGTGAAGGTTGGGTAGCATAGGTTCGTGGCAAAGAGGTTCCTATATCAGCTGAGATTTTGAACTGAGCATGGGATATTCCTATGAGAGGATCAATGGTGGATGCTCTGGTGGACAGGATTAGTGGACTCCAGTGTATTTTCGAGACAAACATTATACCGAAGGGAGCCACTATAGTTGCTTCGAAACTTTCACCTGAGATGAGGTTGCTGCACCATATTGTAGCTAAGATTCTTCTGCCGAAGACTGGATGCTTTGATTTCATCACAGAGCGCAAGTTATTGGTTATGGTGTCTTTGATACAGCGCACTTCGGTATGCCTCCCAGTGCTCATGGTTCATCAATTGACAGAGGCATCAACCAGTCAGAGACTTTTCTACCCTACGGGATGGGATTTACCATACTTTTTAGGGCTTACAGAGTAGTCGTAGATGGCGAGCCTTATAAATAGTTATTGCATACCGATGTCTATGCATTAGATCTCTTCACAAGATGGGGTACCATCTAGTCAGGGGTCAATGGATATGGCATATATTCGGTCAGGCCACTGATGTAGATGATGAGGTAGCAGAGGAGGAGCATGTTTTCTCAGGTGAGGTTGGGCCCTTAGAGCCACACAGAGATATTCGTAAGGCACAGCCCGAGCCTATGACTCAGTCAGAGCCTACTCCTCAGCCCGAGCCTCCTATTCAGCCTGAGTGCTACTCCACCTCCATCAGAGAGACCAGCCAGTGGACACAGTTTAGAGGACAGGGTTGCTCGCATAGAGACCGAGGTCATGCTTATACGATAGCAAGTCGATAGGATGCATGTGGAGATGCTGGAGAGCCATCGAGGTATCAATGGTGGTCTCTTAGCTATTTTGGTTGCTATGGAGAGATTGACTTCTGCCATAGCACCTCCACCTTCCTCTACATCAGATCCACCTCCAACACCATCTGCTCCAAGACCAGAAATGGCAGATGATCAAACTGACTCCGCAGAGTTTGATATTGTAGATTTTATGACAAAGCCAGAGCCTGACACATAATAGCAGATGTTCCTACGAGTCCGATTTTTGATCTCACCCGATCACCATTTCAGACTTTGATTTTATCCACCTCACCCTCCAGACCTAATCCACACATTACTTCCATTCCTGTACTGACACCTATCATTCCATCTTCTGATACACCTATCATACATTATTTATCTATGCATACATCTTTCCTTATCCAGGAACTAGGATTTTACACTCCTGGTTTCCACCATCTTGATTCCAGTCCCATCTTTGACCATACCCCCTTCCGTTCTGATATATCCACTCTGGTCAGTGTTGTTCCTGCTACTAATATGGCATCCTTTTCCTCAGCACCAGCCAGAGGCAGAGCAATATGTCAGATGCAGAGGACGAGGCCATTGCACTGTATCGAGACCTACACGAACCAGACTCTCTGATCTTCGACCAATGTAGCTGCGATCCCATCCTTCTAGAGATACTGGATTGATTGAGATTGGATCCTCTGATGAGGAGAGTTCTTATTAGGATAGTCTCTATGTTAGTTAGTTTACATTTCAGCACTATTTGTATGCATCTATGCTGTTTACCTACTTGTATCAATTTGATGTATCAAATTATAAAATTTTTGATATATATTAACTCTTTCAGTCTCTAATGGTGCCTTCTTATTAAATTTCTGTACTATCAAATTCCTTTTTTCTGGTGACAAAAAGGGGGAGAATAATTAAGAAATCAGATAATGATGGTTTTATGCTAAAATGGTTTTAAATTCAATAAAGAAGAAAGCAATGAGTGAGGGGGAGTAATAAAAGAAAATTTTATTTTTGTTGTTGAAAGCTCTTTGAAAACCTGCTTTTTGAATCACCCTTTGAGGGGGAGTATTTGAGTAATATATCTTAATACTTCTTATGATCTAACAATCCTTCTGGCACATATCTTAAGTGTAGAAGATTTCCCTGTTGATTTCACTCAATATGTTTCTATGCTAAAAGTCTTATCATCAAAATATGCTTTAGCTCTGATACATCTTTTGAGTATCATGGCACATGTAGTTTTAGCTCTAACATCCTTTTATAGCTCTAATATGATGGAAATGAGTTCTAGTTCTCAATAACCTGTTCAGACTCTTGCTTTTATTTTCTCTCTTACTTTGGTACATATTGCACAAAGCTATATACTCATTGAAAATCTTTTAAGCTTCTTATATAAAGTATAATTAAAGATTTTGTCATCATCAAAAATGGAGGACTTCATTATTGATTTTGATGATTAACAAAATACTTAAGTATATTTGAGTACTAAAGTTTTTTAAAGTATATTTTATTAGAAAAAGGTACTCATCAAGTTGGCTGAATTGAATTGCTTGTCAAATGATTGAAGAAGCCCTATCTTTAGGTGAAACATTGAAGTTTGATGGACTTTAGTATTTAAGAATAGCTTGAAAGGACTTAAGAGACAAGCTTAAAGCAGATTCAGCAGAGTTTCAGTCGAATTTTGAAAAGTTTCAGCAAGTGTCGATTAAAAGTATCGACTTACAATGCAAGTATCCACTCATGATAGTGCAAGTGTCAAGTTAAGCTGATACACGGAAAGAAGTTTCAAATGGCATGCTTGAAGTGTTGACTCATGCTACTCAAGTGTCGACTCATGTATCGACTCAAGAATCGACTCAAAGCCTGATACAGATTTTTTATAGAACATGCTGAATTTCAAGACTTGCCTTAGGTATTGACTCATGCAACTCAAGTGTCGACTCACCAGATGAAGTGTTGACTCACTTAAAATTTCCAGAGAGCTTCAAAGCAGAATTTTGAACTAGGTGTCGACTCATGGGAACAAAGTGTCGACCCTAAGTGTTGACTCATAACTTGAAGTATCGACACTTGGAGTTCTAAGAATTGTAATGGCTAGTTTTTTCAAATGCAAAACTCGATCCTTTTAGCCCCCAATGGCTAGTTTCACCACTTTAACGATCATAAACTGCCATTTAAGCCTTGGGATGGTATTTAAGTGGAAAAATCTTAAATGTAAACATGGAGAATAAGAAAGAACAAGAGAAAGGAAAAAAAAGAAGTTCATTCACTCAAACATTCATTGAGAGCAACTACTTTTAAGCAAAAGGAGTCTTCAAGCATTCAAAGCAATCATGAGCATTCAAGTCCAACCATTTTTGAGCATTGATTGAGACTTCATCAAATTAAAGACAAGCATCTTCAAGAAGCTTCAAATAGATAACAACTTTTATTAGAAAGCTTTATTGTATTTTTTTATTTCCTCTCTTACTTTCTTGTATCAAGGTGAGCCTTAGAAAATCAAAGAGGTTGTTGGTTAGCCTTTGTGTAAAACCAACATAGGTTATTGGTGAGCCTGTAAAACCATCAAAGGTTGTTGGTTAGCCTAAGTTAGAAAACCAACAAGGATTTTGACTTATGAGCCTGGTGAAAACAAGTTGGGTTTCGATTAGTGAGGCTGGAAAACTAATTAGCTGAAAATCAAGAGTGTATAGTGAATTTCTAAGTGGACCCTGGGGAGTGGATGTAGGTGCCTTGGAGTACACCGAACCACTATACTTCCTTGTATTTATGGTTGATTGTTCTCTCTATTCTTGCTCTTACTTAAATTGTATTTATTTTTTATTTCCGCTGCATACTCTTAAAAGGGCACACAACACTCATTATCCACTAGAACTTAGATTGCCTTAAATTGGCACCTACTTGAAAAAGCTTTTAGAAACCCAATTCATCCCCCCACTTGGGTTGCTTACTGGGCAACACCCCTGCTGCCCTCCCTCTGGCAATGGCTCCTTCGAGAACACCATCACCAACTCTGCTATCTCCTCTGCTCCTAGTCGATCGCCGTTCATGTCCTCCTCCTCCCTACCAGTTAGAGGACCCTAACCGATCCGTTCCTTATCAGAGTGCACCACCATAGTGTCCATGGAAATGCTGCCTCTTGCCACCCAATCGATCTCTTCATTCATCATCATCGACACACCGCCCGAACCCGAGTGCACTAACTCCGCAGCTCCACCTCCTTCCTCCTATCCAGATCCCCACAGCTACCATGCTACTCTGGCATTGTCACTGTTGACTCCACTAATTGATTTTGATGATAAGCAAAATAGTTAAGTATAAGTTGAGGACTAATGATTTGCCTTGAGTATATTTTTATTGAAGGATGTTCACAAAATTTGAAGAAGCCCAATTGTGTTGAAGAAACCAAGTTTGAAATAAAAAGATTGATCAAAAGAAGACTTGGACACTTAAGAGATGGTTGATTGGATAGCTAAGCCAAGTAGAAACTTGTTCCAGCTCAAGTTCAACAGTTTCTATGAATTTTTTAGTGATGTGTCGACTCAAAGTGTCGACACATGACATGAAGTGTTGACACATGGAGATGAAGTGTCGACTCAAGCCAGTACGTAGCAATATTTCAAATGGCACAGATGAAGTATCGACACATGGACCTGAAGTGTCGACTCAAAATGTTAACACATGGATCAACACATCGCTTGAGACTTTCAAGCCATAGAACTTGCAGAAGCTAAAGGAATAGTTGAAGTGTCGATACATGGAAGCAAGGTGTCGACTTAACTAAGAAGGTGTCAACACATCTAAAATTCCTAGAGAATCTGAATAGAGCTTTTTGAACTATGTGTCGACTCAAGAAGAACATGTGTTGACCTTATATGTCAACTTAACTGAGGAAGTGTCGACACATGGAGTTTTGGCAATAGTAATGGCTAGTTTTTTCAAACACAGAACTCGCCCAAATTGCCCCCAACGACTAGTTTCTCAAGTCTAACAGCTAGAATTTGGTTTTAAGGCCTTGAAAGGGTATTTATATGCTCCAAATCAAATATAAAACAATGATATTGAATACCATAAAAGTGTTTAGAGAGAAAGAAGAGAGAAGAGCCATAACTCCTATTCATTCAAGTTTCAACTACTCTCAAGCTAAAGGAAGACTTCAAGGATTCAAAATCCATCAAGAGCATTGAAGATCATTCAATCTTGGACATTCAAAAGGCTTCAACAAGTACAAAGCAACTCTATATCGAGCAACATCGACTTATTTGCTTTGTATTGAAAGCTTACATTGGTTCTTTATTTCTACACCTTATTTCTTATAAGGATTTTGGTTAGCCTATTATAAAACCAAGTGAGATTATTGGTAAGCCTTGAAAACCATTTAGGTTGGTGGTTAGCCTGCAAAACCACTAAGGTTCTTGGTTAGCCCTGAAAACCAAGGGAGGTTGTTGGTTAGCCTTGTGAAAACCAATTAGGTTCTTGGTTAGCCCTTAAAACCTAGTAAGGTTGTGACTTGTGAGCCTTGTAAAATAAGTCGGGTTTTGATTAGTGAGCCCGGAAAACTAATTAGCTGTAATCGTGTGATTATAGTGAATTCCCAAGGAGATCTTGGGAAGTGGATGTAGGTGCATTGGTTAGCACCAAACCACTATAGCTTTTGATGTTTATGATTGCTTGATCCCTCTCTCTTTGCTTTTTATTTATTGCTCTTAATTTCTGCTGCACTTGTATCTTAGAACATAGCATTTGAATCTTTGTACCTTATCAAATTGGATTGCATATCTAGTTATATAAAGCTTGTGATTGTCATATCAAGTTAGCTTAGCTTTAATTTTTTAAAGATCCAATTCACCCCCCCTCTTGGGTTGCTCTTGGGCAACAAGTGGTATCAGAGCCTTGTTCTCAGTATATAGGCTTTACCACCTTGAGTAAAGATCTATGGTAGCCCCAATTGGTACTAGTATAGTTGAGGGACAAGCCTCAAATAGATCTCCATTTTTCAATGGTACAAATTTTACTTATTGAAAAACTAGAATGAAAATTTATAAGCATTCTATTGATTACAATTTATGGAAAGTTGTTGATAAGGGTCCTCATATTCCTTCGGTGGTGGTTAATGGTGTTTCCATCCCAAAACTTGAAGAAGATTGGGATGAAAATGATATTAAACAATCCGAGATCAATGCTAAGGCAATGAATCTCCTTTATTGTGTATTAGATCCTAGTGAATTTAATAGAATATCTACATACATGTCTGCCAAAGAAATATGGGACACACTTGAAGTTATCCATGAGGGTACCGATCAAGTGAAGAACACTAAGGTTAATATATTAGTGCACACATATGAGATGTTCCGGATGGAAACCAATGAATCTATCATTGATATGTATACATGATTTACAAATATAGTTAATGATATGAGAAATCTAGGTAAAGTCATGTTTAATGCTGAACTTGTGAATAAAATTTTTAAGTCACTTCCAACATCATGGGATCTGAAGGTGACCGCATTCAAGAAGAAAAGGATGTGGACAAGCTACCTTTTGAGCAGCTAGTGGGATCGCTCATGACTTATGAGCTCAATCAAAATAAAAATTTATGGACATAGACAAGAGAAGGAAGGGGATGCTTTCAAGTCAAAATATTCAAGAAAGAATCCTCAATTGATGAGTCCAAAGATTGAAGAAGAATAAGAAGAAGGTGAAGAAGCCCTCCTTGCACGAAAATTTAGAAAATTCATGAAGAGGAGGAAGTTTCCTACAAAAAGAAATATCAGTCCAAGGAAAAGGGAAAGGAAAAAGAAAAAGGGAAAGAAAAGGAAAAGGAGAAGGAAGTACCTATATGCTTCGAGTACAAGAAGCCAGGACATTACAAGTTAACTGTCCTCTCCTCAAGAATCAAGGAAGAAATTAAGGAAGAAAGCAATGATGGACACTTGGAGTGATAGCGAAGACTCCAGTTTAGAAGAAGAGCAGACTGAAGTTGCAAATCTCTGCTTCATGGCGCATCAAGTCAATGATGAGGTATGTTCTGACTCTGAATTGATTTCACTTTGATGAACTTAGGAATACTTTGAAGAATTAATGCATGATTATAAATTAGTTTTATCTGAAAATAAGAAATTGAAAAAGCATGCAAATAGTTTTTCTTTAGAAAATAACTCTTTACTAAATGATGTTAGTTCTTTGAAATCTAAATTATATGTTTTAGAAAAAAAAATAGTGCTTTATGTATGGAAAATGATGTTTTAAAAAGACCTAAAAATGTTATGTCTAACAATGATCTTTTAAACAAAAAAACAAGGATTTAGAACTTGAAAATGCTAAACACAAAAATGAACTTGAAAAGTTAAATCTTTTTGTTGACAAACTTGCTTATAGTTCAAAAAGTTAAACTACTTTTAAACAATCGAAGAGCAGTTTTAATAAGGCAGGGTTAGGATATAAACTACAAAAGCAATAAAATATTTCAAAAACTTTTTTGTACCTGCATCATCTAGCATTACTTGTTTTACTTGCAAAAAATTAGGTCATAAATCATATCAATGTAATTTTAGAAAAATCATGTCTTTCGGTAAAGTATGAGTTCCAAAAGGAACCAATTTAAATGCTAACCCTAAAGGACCCAAGTTGGCTTGGGTACCTAAAAACAAAGCTTGATCATATTACAGGTGTGTCTTGCAACCAAGGAAAACAAACGAGTTTGGTATCTTGATAGTGGTTCTCAAGGGACATGATTGGAGATGTGAAGCAATTCACTTCTCTTGAAGCTTTGAATGGAGGGAGTGTGACCTTCGGTGATAATGGTAAAAGAAAAATAATTGGTATTGGTAAGGTTCACATAACTCCTTCTACTAGTATTAGTAATGTACTTTTAGTAGATAGTTTAAAGCATAATCTTTTAAGCATTAGTCAATTTTGTGATAAAGGTTTTCAAGTAGTTTTCAAATCATCATATTGCATGATTACTAGTCCAGATATAAATGGAGTACAATTCATTGAAAAAAGGTATGGAAATATTTATTTGGTAGACCTAGATGATCTATCTTTACCTAATGGAGAATGCTTTGTTGTAATGAATTCTAGTAAGGAAGAGACTAGTTGGTTTTGGCATAGAAGGTTAGGACAAGTATGTACCTTATTTCAAAACTTTGTAAAAAGAATTTAGTTAGAGATTTACTTGAATTTGTTTTGAAAAAGATAGAATTTGCCAAGCATGTCAATTTGGTAAACAAGTCAAAACTTCTTTTAAACGAAAGGATTTGTAACTACTAGTAGGCCACTTGAACTACTTTATATGGATCTCTTTGGACCAACTAGAAATCAAGTCTAGGAGGCAAGAGATATGGATTAGTCATTGTGGATGATTTTTCAAAATTTACTTGGATTTTATTTTTAGCACAAAAAGATGAATCATTTTCTTATTTATAAAGTTTTATAGAGAAGTTTCGAACAAAAAAGGTGTCTCAGTCATTTGTATTCGTAGTGATCATGGAACTGAATTTGAAAATCAAAATTTTGAAAACTTTTGCAATGAAAAAGGTATAGAAACATAATTTTCTGCACCTAGGATACCTCAGCATAATGGAATAGTAGAAAGGAAAAAACCGTACTTGGAAGAAATGGTACACACTATGCTTTGTGAAAACAATTTGCCAAGGTATTTTTGGGCTGAAGCTATTAATACAGCTGTTATATTTTAAATCGAGTTTTAATCTATCCTATTTTAAAGAAAACTCCTTATGAACTTTGGAATCAAAGAAAACAACTTAAAATATTTTCGAGTTTTTGGTTATAAATGTTTGTTTTGAACAATGGAAAAGATCATCTTGGAAAGTTCGATGCCAAGTCTGATGAAGATATCTTCTTAGGATACTCTACATCAAGCAGGGTATACATAGTATTTAATAAACAAACTTTGGTTGTAGAAGAGTCAGTACATGTTGTATTTGAAGAATCTACTAACAAATCCTCAAGAAAAAAGGATACATTTAATGAATGTGCAGGTGCTGACAAGCTTCAGAAGCTGACACTGAATGATCAAGCTCAACCAAATGAAGAAGAACAAGACAAGGATGAGAAAGAAGATGACACTCCAAAGCATCAAAATCTACCTAAGGAGTGGAGGTATGCTCATGGACACCCTAAGGAATTAATCTTAGGTGATCCATCTAAAAGGGTAAGAACTCGAGCTTCTATTAGAAATGAATGTGATTATATTGCATTTGTATCTCAAGTAGAACCTAAATGTTTTGAAGAAGCTGAAAAAGACTCTAATTGGATCAATGCTATGCAATAAGAACTAAGACAATTTGATAGAAATAATGTTTGGACACTTGTAGAAAGACCATCTAATATTTCAATTATTGGCACTAAATGGGTATTTAGGAATAAATTAGATGAAAATGGTATTGTTATTAGAAATAAAGCTAGGTTAGTTACTAAAGCTATAATCAGGAGGAAGGGATTGACTTTGATGAAACTTTTGCTCCTGTTGTTGCTAGACCTGAAGCAATTAGACTATTATTAGCATTTGCTTATTTTATGAACTTAAAATATTTCAAATTGATGTTAAAAGTACTTTCTTAAATGGTTTTATATATGAAAAGGTTTTTGTCGAACAACCACCTGTATTTGAAAATCATGCACATCCTGATTATGTTTTCAAATTACACAAATCACTTTATGGATTAAAGCAGCACCTAGAGATGGTATGAAAGGTTAAGCAAATTTCTTATTGGAAATAAATTTTCTAGAGAAAATGTTGATAAGACTCTATTTTTGAAAAGGAAAGATATGATTTATTAGTGGTACAAATATAGGTTGATGACATCATTTTGGTGCTACTAATAAAATTCTTTATCAAGAGTTTGCTAAGATAATGCAGGGTGAGTTCGAAATGAGCATGATGGGTGAACTCAATTTCTTTCTCGGACTCCAGATCAAGCAAACTACAGATGGTATCTTCATTAACCATGCTAAGTACACAAGAGAAATCATAAGAAGTTTGGAATGGAGACTACTAAATAAATATGTACGCCTTTGAGCCCCTCTTGTAGACTTGATAAAGATAAACATGGTAAATCTGTAGATCAAAAGTTATACAAAGGTTGATAGGCTCTTTATTGTATTTGACTGCTAGTAGACCAGATATAATGTTTAGTGTTTGCATGTATGTTAGATATCAGTCTAAACCTAAAGAATCACATCTTATGGCTGTTAAGCACATTATAAGATATCTATTTGGTACTTTAGTATTGGTTTATGGTATTCTAGAAATTCTTCTGCTGAATGATTGGATATTCTGATGCAGACTTTGTTGGTTGTAGATTAGATAGAAAGAGTACTAGTGGAACTTGCCAATTTCTTGGAGTGAACTTAATCTCATGGTTTAGCAAGAAACAAACTTCAGTTGCACTATCCACACTAAGGCTGAGTATATTGCAGCAGGAAGTTGTTGTGCTCAAATCCTATAGATTAAGCAACAACTTGAAGACTTTGGAATCAAGTTGCCTAGTACTCCTATTAAATATGATAATACCAGTGCTATTTGCTTGACTAAAAATCCTGTTCAATATTCTAGGAGTAAGTACATTGAATTAGACATCATTTTATTAGGGATCATGTAGAAAACAATGATGTTTTGCTTGAATTTATAAGTACTGAATTTCAATTAGCAGATATTTGACTAAACCTCTTCTAGAAGATTGATTCTGTATGATTAGAAGAGATATCGGATCATCAATCGTTTGATTATATTTTTCCATAATATTGACTCAAACTAGACCAATTTGATCTTATTCATGATAAATCATGTTTAAACACTATGATTGACTCTAGATCTATCTCACTTTAATTGATTTGATCTTTTTAAGAAATTCCAAATTTTCAGTTTTTAAGTCGATGTGTCAACACATCATGTGTCGACAAAATGTGTCGACAAGCATGAGTCGACACATGACCGATAGCGAACTGAGATTTAAGGGGTTTCCGAATCATTTTCTCCCAAATTGTTTCTCCACTGAGCCAACACCTGGATTTAAGGTACCCATACTGTTCATCCCTACATTTCACTATTTTTGCCCATCGTTTTCTTAGATTTGAATGTTTGGTAGCCATTTTTGTTGGATTTCTTCCTAGGTTTAGCTTCCTAAATCCTAGAAACCCCCATTTTCAACCAAAAACCTTGTCCAAACTTTGAATCTTGGCAATGGGTCCTCGCAATCAAGTTGTTCATCGACCTCGTCAGCCACAGCAAGAAGAAGAGCGAAGGACGAAGGTCCAACACGAGTCTAGAGCTCCGGATCCACCCGCACGACCTTTGTTTGTTCCATCTAGCCAGATGAGCTCCAAGACAGTGGTTGGAGGATGCCGAGTGGACTTTTCTCTTATAACCAGCAGCATTTTCGGATAGGAGAGTGGATTCGACATGCTGGGTTGACCACTTTTTGTTCACTCAGTGAGAGATTACCCCGGGCTGATAAGAGAGTTTTATGGTTCACTTGCCCGCGGAGCAGATGGTTGGGTTGCACAGGTCAGAGGACAGGATATCCTATTTCTTCAAAGATTTTGAGCTGAGTGTGGGATATATCGATGATCGGATTAGTTGTTGATAGCCTAATGGACTGAGTCAGTGGTCTCCAATGTATTTTCGAGTTAGACATCATACCAGATGGAGCCACTATTCCAGTATCTAGGCTATCTACAGAGATGAGACTGTTGTACCATATCGTCGCCCGAATTCTTCTATCGAAGATCGGATGTTTCGACTATATCACTGAGCGGGAGTTGCTCGTGAAGGTCTCACTAGTTTAGTGCATGCCAGTATGCCTTCCTATTCTGATGGTACATCAGATGACTGAGGCATCGTTTAGCCAGCGACTCTGCTTACCTTACGGCATGGGATTGACTATATTATTCAGAGAGTATGGAGTCAGCTTCCAGGATGAGCCTTATCGCACATTGATGAATACCGATGTGTATGACATCAGGTCATTGCATGGATGGGTTATCATTTGGTCCGAGGCCAGTGGATATGCAGGATATCAGGTCAGGCCGAGGATAGAACTGATGACGAGGACACAGCAGAGGAGAAGCGAATTCTTTCAGGTGAGGTAGGATCGAGCGAGACATAGCCTGAGACGGCAGCGCAGCCAGCAGTTGCTTCTCAGTCTGATCCTTCTACATCTACACAGCCTCAGCCAGCACGACGGAGACTCCTGGCACTTCAGATAGTTTAGAGGATAGAGTCAGACGTATCGAGATCGATGTGTTCATCATGAGGCAGCGTCTCGACATATTCATAGCTGAGACAAGAGAGAGCCATATTGGTATTAGTGATGGCATCTATTATTCTCTACACTGTCTAGATCTTCGATGAGTGCTCTGGTTATAGATACTACTCCTGCACCTATTCATGTACCTGCTCTTGCACCAGTTGATGACATTGCTGATATTAATACTGGTGTTGAGACTACTGTTGTAGATGGAGATGGAGATGAAGATACAGTTATTGGAGATATTGATGGAGACGAGGAAACTGACTCAGACCAATTTGACATTACTGACTTATGTCAGAGCAGTTGAGAAGGTGATGGCTGACTTGTCTACGAGCCCTGTTGTTGACCCATCTTCCTCACCTGCCCAGATTCCTGATCCATCTTCTAGATCGGATGATCGCACTTCTAATCCACTTCCTATTCCTATTCTCACTCCTATTATTGATTCACCTATTATTGATTTACCTGATATTGATTTCCCTGTTATTCATACACCTATCATTGAGACCCCCATTGTTGATACATCTATCATAGAGACACCGATACTTTCTTCAGTTGATACTTTTGTTCATGATACACCTATTATTCCATCAACTGAGACCCCTATTTTTGATATATAGCTTACTGATACTCCTACCCTTCATACACCACCATTGATTCGAGAGCTTGGGTTTTATACACCCGGCTTTCAGTATCTTGACTCTGGACCTTCTTTGATCGCACACCTCTCCCAGCGGTGCTGAGCTGGTTGACCTGATCACTTTTGTTCCTGTGGAGGACATAGCTTCTACCTCTTCTGCTCCAGCTATAGGTTGGACTTATGTTCGTCGCAGAGGACGTGGTCATCGTACCCCTCCACAGCCGACCAAGACCAGATTTTGAGATCTTCGATCGAGATGGCCGCGAGCTTGATCCTTCACTGATACAGGATCGATTGAGATCGGTAATCTTCTGATGATTCGATGGATGAGGATTAGAACTTTTTATATACTATTAGTTAGTTTGCTTTCATGCTTCTATGTACTTTTATTTTTGTGATGCATCATTTTGCTGTACAAATTCTAAGTTTATATGAAAACACTTATTGTTCCTCATCTCTATGTGTTTAATGAAATGAATGTTATATCTTGAATTGTTTTTATGCTTCAATGTCTTCACTATTCATTGGATAAACTTCTTAAAAAAGAGGGAGTATTTTCAAAAATAAATTGATTAACTCTTTTTCCTATCTTTTTAATGATAACAAAAAGGGGGAGTAATTTAATGAGATTTAAGAATAAATGGGAGTATTTTGAGTAATTTAAGTGTAAATGATAATTTTTTTTAAATATGGTATGTATACATGTGATATGTTAAAAAAAAAAAAAACCTGAATTGAAAATCATTTACAAAATTCTTTATGAAAGGGGGAGCTTTACTTTATGTTCAATTGAAAATCCTTTTAAAGTAAATTTAATCCTTAAAACCCCTCTTTCAGTGTTTTGAAAAGATTCTTACAAATTTTGTTATGAATCATTGATTCAGGGGGAGCTTTATTTGCTGAAATTTTCTTATAGAGTATCATGATACATGTTCTCAATGTATTTAAATGAATACCAAAGTTCTGATACTCTCTATCTTTGTAACAAGCTCAAATACCTATGTCTTGATGATCATATCTCTATTGTAAGTAATGTTGATATACGTAATGCCTTTAATGTTATGCATCTTGGTCAATTTCTTAAAGCTTTACTTTTAAGGCAATTTATACTTAAGGGTTTTGTCATCATCAAAAAGGGAGAGATTGTTGACTCCACTAATTGATTTTGATGATAAGCAAAATAGTTAAGTATAAGTTGAGGACTAATGATTTTTTCAGTATATTTTTATTGAAAGGATGTTCACAAAATATGAAGAAGCCCAATTGTATTGAAGAAACCAAGTTTGAAATGAAAAGATTAATCAAAAGAAGACTTGGACACTTAAAAGATGGTTGAATGAATAGCTAAGCCAAGTAGAAACTTGTTCCAGCTCAAGTTCAGCAGTTTCTGTGAATTTTTCAGTGATATGTCGACTCAAAGTGTCGGCACATGACATAATGTGTTGACACATGAAGATGAAGTGTCGACTCAAGCTGGTACGCAGCAAAGTTTAAAATGGCACAGATGAAGTATCGACACATGGACCTGAAGTGTCGACTCAAAGTGTCAACACATGGATCAACATATCGCCTGAGACTTTCAAGCCACAGAACTTGCAGAAGCTAAAGGAACAGTTAAAGTGTCGACACATGGAAGCAAGGTGTCGACTAAAAGTGTCGACTCAACTGAGGTGTCGACACATCTAAAATTTCTAGAGAATCTGAATGAAGCTTTTTGAACTATGTGTCGACTCAAGAAGAACATGTGTTGACCTTATGTATCGACTCAACTGAGGAAGTGTCAACACATGGAGTTCTAGCAATAGTAATGGCTAGTTTTTTCAAACACAAAACTCACCCAAATTGCCCCCAACGGCTAGTTTCTCAAGTCTAATGGCTAGAATTCAGTTTTAAGGCATTGGAAGAATATTTATATGCTCCAAATCTTATCTAAAGCAATGATATTGAATACCATAAAAGAGTTTAGAGAGAAAAGAAGAGAGAAGAGCCATAACTCGTATTCATTCAAGTTTTAACCACTCTCAAGCTAAAGAAAGCCTTCAAGGATTCAAAAGCCATCAAGAGCATTGAAGATCATTCAATCTCGGACATTCAAAAGGCTTCAACAAGTGCAAAGCAACTCTACATCGAGCTAATCGATATTTGCTTTGTTATTGAAAGCTTACATTGGTTCTTTATTTCTAAATCTTATTTCTTGTAAGGGTTCTTGGTTAGCCTATTGTAAAACCAAGTTAGGTTATTGGTAAGCCTTGAAATCCATTTAGGTTGGTGGTTAGCCCGCAAAACCACTAAAGTTCTTGGTTAGCCAGGAAAACCAAGGGAGGTTGTTGGTTAGCCTTATGAAAACTAATTAGGTTCTTGGTTAGCCTGTAAAACCAAGTGAGGTTGTGACTTATGAGCCTTGTAAAATAAGTTGGATTTTGATTAATGAGCCCGAAAAACTAATCGGCTGTAATCGTGTGATTATAGTGAATCCCAATGGAATCTTGGGGAGTGGATGTAGGTGCATTGGTTGGCACCAAACCACTATAGCTTTTGGTGTTTGTGATTGCTTGATCCCTCTCTCTTTGCTCTTTATTTATTGCCCTTAATTTTTGCTACAGTTGTATCTTAGAGCATTGCATTTGAATCTTTGTACCTTGCTGAATTGGATTGCATATCTAGTTATATAAAGCTTGTTGATTGTCATATCAAGTTAGCTTAGCTTTAATTTTTAGAGATCCAATTCACCCCCCCTCTTGGATTGCTCTCTGGACAACAGTCACCCGTGAAGTTCCACCAGAATCTGGCTCCTAAGCCATACCGTGTTCCACCAGCTTCGGCCTGTAAAGATAGGGATGTCACATGAATGTGAATGCATTCATACAAACAAGAATGTATAGCCGGCATCCCTTTGCCGACTTCAAGCAAAGAAGGAAATAAAAAAAAGTGAAAAAAAGAGAAAATAATAGAAAAAAAAAGAAAATATGGAAAAAAGAGTAAAAATATGAAAAAAAAAGGGGGTTTATTTGAATAATTGGTTCCTGACTAGCCTAGCCTAAGGGTCGTTTCTTAACGACCAACTGATAACTACGTTATATACATATATAAAAGTATTAATTTAATAATCAAATTATCTTTATTCTTTTAAAATTTATACTTTTATATATCATTTATAGGAAAGAATACCGTTAACATGAAGAGCTCGATTTTAGAAGTCAATGGCATAAACGATACCGAAATCGAACTTAAAATGGGCTCAAAATTGATTTTTGAAGAAATTAACAGAAATTACATGAAATTTAGAGCAACCAGTCCACCATGGACCACCCCTCGATCTATGGATCGGCCAGTGGTCGACGATCTACCATGGCTATGGTCCATGGAATAGAGCCATGGACCACAGTGCACGGTTTGCACTGAAATTCATTGGAGAGATGCCTCCGTGCCGCCCAAGACCCCGGCACCTCCATCGCCGGCCGGCGAGGCTCCCCTTGGCCAGAAAATGCCTCCAAAAGTTGCTGTTCCTCTTCCTCCTAGCAGATCATCACCAAGATCCACCGAAAATCACCCGCCATGCTACCAGACCGCCTACCTAGTCCACCATTGATCAAAGAAGACAATGGTGCCCGTTCCCTCACTATCAAGAGGTCCCCACATGCTAGAATCCATGATTCCTAAGCCATCGAACACTCACATCCCTCACTGTTCTTGCTCAGCCATGCCCTATTGCCCATCATCGACCATGCCTTGCTGCCCATCACCGGTCGCACCATGCTGCACCATTGCTGGAGTTGTGGTTTAGTTGAAATGGTGGGAACAAAAAACCACTGGATCGTTGGTGAAACAAGATGTAGTTGAAGAAGTTGGAGCTCGATTGGAAGCTTAATGGAGTTCAGTTGAGTTTGGTAAGAACTGTAGAACTGAATGTTGTTAAGAAAAACCAAAGATTGTTGGGTTGATGCCTATATAAGGGGGTGGAGAGAGTCCAAGAGGAGCCATCGAGGCCCAGAGCCTTTTCTTCCACCGCTATTCTACTTCTATTCCCCCTGTTCCACTTTCTATTCTCCCTATTCCATATCTATTCCTCTGCTATTCCACTTCTATTTTTCTTCTCTCCCTTCTTTGCTCTATCATCTTTCTGATCCTTGACTATTGATCACTTCCACTGCACTGGCTTGGTTCCCACTTCCACTACATTGGCACTGGTTCCTAATCTCCACTCTCTTCCAACTTCCTGGAGTCTTTTAGAGCCTGTGCACAGGGGACAGGAGAGGATCTATTTAAAATAAGTTAGTGTTGAAGAGGGAAGAGCTGGTTCTCAATCTTTTGTACTTCTCATTTCTGCAATAAAAGTGATGGGAATTCTCCCAGGGTCACGAGGATCATGCAGCATGCAGAATTGACTTTCAAAATAAAATTTCATAGCATGATACCCTAACATGTATAACATGTATAGAAAACCCTAATTCCCGGAACCCCTTAGACAATTACAACTAATGAATCATAAAATAAAGTCAATTAACATACCTGGATCGCTAAATCCAATCATTTCGACGAGGCTCACAAGTGCAAGCCCTCCAACGGTGATCCACACGAGACTTGAACCAAGGAAGAATCCCTACCGGGGTTGCTTGCTTCAATAGGACTCTCAGGACATCCTTTGGACCTTTGACCACTGTAGGACACCTGTCCTACTGTAGGGCTCTCTAGACACTCTCCTAAGGCACTCTTGGCTTTAGGACAACCCTCCCCTAGGACCTCTTAGGCTTATGTCCTAAAACAAAGCCTTGTCCTAAAAGGTAAGACCTTGTCTTAACAAGACAAGTCCTGTCTTAACAAGACAAGTCCTGTCTTAACAAGACAAGTCCTGTCTTAACAAGACAAGTCCTGTCTTAACAAGACAAGTCTTGTCTTAAAAGAAGGAGGGAGGGAGATAACAGAAAGAGGCACTCAGATAACTCTCAGGAAAATGGACTTCTGTTTCTAATGACCAAAAATCTCAAATCTCATTTCACCATACCCCTTTATATAGATTCAGATGGGGCGTGAAAAGCATCCCGAGACTCCTTATCAAATATGACTCTTCATGTCTAATAAGGCTCTTCATGCTTCAAGAGTCTTATTTGATGTTCTTTCCCTTTCCAAAGCAGTTCCCCATATGCCATGTGGCATATACCGGTTATGAAGAATTAAAGGACACATCCTTTCAATCTTGAAGAGCATGGAATAGGCAGAGTCCTAAGGACAAAAGGACTCTGCCTCAGAATAGTGCACGCGTAGTGAAGAGAAGCGACTCTTCATCTACGCGACAATATTTCTTTCTTCTTTCATGCCGCCCCTTCCACTTATTTGACCGGTCAATCCTCTCCAAGAGGTGTGGGGATAAAGTGAAGAGGTACCACTTTGATGAAGCTCCCAGAGTTTCATCTGCAGAAGGATTCTTAGTCCTTCTACGCGCGCCATACTTCTCCCGGGTGCGCCAAAAGGGCGCCACTTTCCTTTCCCACTTCTCTCTCCACCCAAAGCAGCATATATTGATCAGTGAAATATATGCAATATGGGTGTCATTGGAAAGAGCATTAAATAAGCTTTTTGATCATATAATTTATTTTCAAATCAGAGGTCTATAGCTCATTCTGTGCCTTTTTGAAGTTAAGATATCATTTAGGTACCAAGAGTCCCATGCCATTGAGACTCTTCATATATGGCACCTAAAATGCCCTTAAGCCCAAATTAAAATCAGATCAAGCTCTGATTTGGCTAGCCCCACTTAGGACACAACCTAATTTAGGTTTTCCATAATTAGGTTAGCCCAATTAGCAAGCAACCGAATCCAATCCAATTGGGTTAGGAATTAGGTTAGCCTACATATGCTAGTATGTAATCCGGCTAACCAATTAGGATCCTATGACCCTAATTAAATCATGAATGACTTCATTGGCCAAGTCTCTGTTGTGTGTGACCCATTGGGTTCTACATCTAGCCAGCAGTAGGTTTAGGTTTGAGCCGATTTGATCCGATCGAACCCGATTGACCTAATTAGGTCAAATTGGCTCACTTAATTGTCCAATTCAAATCATACATCGAATTGACTCATGAAACCAAATCAATTGGTTCATGAAATCCTACAAGACAAGATTGACGTCTAGCAACGTATCATGCCTACCTGAAAGATGAGGAATTTGATGGAAAATATCAAAATATCCTTCAATAGTAAGTTACCGTGCAATTCAATCTTTCGATCTCCCATTATCTCGATTAAGTGATAGGTATGGATAGATGTAAAACCCTAACACTTAATCATATCAAATCTCAGCTCGATCATGAGGACTTAGCTGATGACTAATTAGATTGTACTAATCTCTTCCTGCTTTGATCAAAGGCTCATTGAGTCTCTCATCGAAGAGATTGCATGGGATAACAATTCCTCTTACTATGAATGATCGATTTCTTGTTGGTCCACTCATATCCTTCGTACACCTTCCACCATACCCAGAAACACCCGTACATGTCGCAATGCCATGAATGAGTATGAACCAAAGTATGGCTTAGTGTGCACAAGGAACCATGGTGCCCTCAGGTCTAAAGATCACATGCACAACTTCTACTTTAGGATCTATCTTTTGACAAGTAGTAAGACTTCCATAAGATAGTCCCCGTACGGATCAGTTCCAGTGTACTCATACTCTGATGAGCACCCTTATCCTTGTATTAGTGTCTCTATACAAGTGGTTATGAGATCAACCACCCTGATCAACTGAGCATGCATAGGATAAGCTAGTCTTTTCAGATTCATCGATCCCCGAATCGATGGTCCAACGACTAGGAACATTCTAGATTAAGGTTTATAGAAATTAGGTCTCACTGTTATTTTATCATAACCCTAATTCCATTACCCTATTCTATGGGGTTCATCATAATCATCAGAAACATGATACAGCAGTACATGATGAATCACATGCCTTTATTAATATGAAAATATGTCATACATGAGTTGGAAGTTTACAAAAATGCCCTCATAATGATTGGCTCTTGGCACTTTTCTATCAAAAAGAGTATATTTTCTTTCTGTAATTTGTTCTTTTTTATTCACCATTTATTATGCTTTAATATTAGATTGAGGTTAGGGATAGTTCTTGCTTTCTAGAGACACGTCGTGATCCATTACGGGTATGGGGCATGCCAAGAAAAGAGAGTTGGATACCTAGTGCCTACCAAAGACACGCTATGATCTACCACAGGTATGGGGGATGCCAAGGAAATATAGGTAAATCTCTAAAATCAATTACATTTTAGTTATAAGGGAAATGCAATCTAGCACTGCACAATCACTCGTTCTCCCTGAAATACTCATTCTGCTTGCTTCACCTTAGAAGTAGTTAATTACTCGCTCACTTTATTTTTAACAACAATTATTTTTCTTTTCTTTTTAAATCATAACTTAGTCCTAAGGTCCCTGAGGATATGATCCCAACTAACCATAGCTATAGAGTTGAGTTGGTGAATTATTTTTGATCACCTACGACAGCGAAAATTTGGAGCTCGGTTGGAAGCTTAATAGAGTTCAGTTGAGTTTGGTTAGAACTGTAGAATAGAATGTTGTTAAGAAAAATCGAAGATTGTTGGGTTGATGCCTATAAAAGGAGGTGGAGAGAGTCCAAGAGGAGCCATCAAGGCCCAGAGCCTCTTCTTCCATTCTATTTTCCTATTTCCCTTTCTTTCACTCTCTATTCCCTTCCACTTCTATTCCCCCTATTTGCTTCTATTCCTTTGCTATTCCACTTATCTCCCTTCTTTGCTCTATCTTCTCTTTCAACTCCCCGAAGTCCCTCAGAGCTGTGCATAGGGGATAGGAGAAGATCTACTAAAAATAGTTAGTGTTGAAGTACGGGAGGGAAGAGTTGGTTCTCAATCTTTTGTACTTCTCGTTCTATAATAAAAGATATATTTTTCTTCCTGCATATTTGTTCTCTTTTATTCACCATTTATTATGATTTAATATTAGATTGAGGTTAGGAGCAGTTCTTGCTTTCTAGAGACGTGCCATGATCCATTACAGGTACGGGGCATGCCAAGAAAAGAAGAGATGGATACCTAGTGCCTACCAAAGATGCACCATGATCTATCATAGGTACGGGGCATGCCAAGGGAAGACAGGTAAATCTCTAAAATCAATCATATTTTAGTTGTAAGAGAAATGCAATCTAGCACTATACAATCACTCTTTGTCCCCTAAAATACTCATTCTCACTTGCTTTACCTTAGGAGTAGTTTAATTATTGCTCACTTTTATTTTCCCACAACAATAATTACTTTTCTTTTTCTTTTAAATTATACTTAGCCCTAAGGACCCTGAGGATACGACCCCAACTCACCCTAGCTATAGAGTTGAGTTGGTGAATTATTTTGACTGCCTATGATAGTGATCAAATTTTGGCACCCTTACCGGGGACCATATGCATGGTTATGATTCAAAATAAATAAAAGTATAAAAAAAAATTAAAAGAGGATTGCTCTGATCTAGGACCCTTGATTAAATATTCTAGAATCATCAGAATAATTCAATGAATTGGAGTCGTTCTAGGAACATGTATCCCAAAAGTGGAGTGGATAGGTTGTCCCATGCTCTCGATGCCATATCCTATAAACTCGATATTCTACAAAATATCAGACATTCTTCCACTCAATCCTTTTTCCTACACAACAGGCATGCTCCACATATCCGAGTCTAACTCACATTGTAAGTGAGTACCTAGCCATATACCAATTCCTTGAGTCTAGGTACGACCAAGTTTACCAAGATCAAATTTATATGGTTTATAGACCAGAAGAAAACCCACACTTCAATGGTCACAACCAAGGTTGGGGGACTCAACCAGATTTATCGTGGCAACCACACTCAGTGGTTACCCTGGTACCATAAAGACCTCCATTCGTAGATGAGCCTTATTATGATCAGCCTTATCCATGTTATCAACCTTCTCCTAATTATAGTTTATCATTTCAAGAGAAAGTTTTGCAAGCCATAGACCGAATCAAAAAAATTGGTCAAACCCCGCCTCTCCAACCGATTATCCCAGATGTCGATTGGAGTGCTCAATTCCAACAATCTCTCGATAAGCTTATGCTTCAGCAACAATAAATCATGTCTTAGTGTAATATCTTGATAAACTTATGAATCAGACTAACCGATTATTAGCTGAAATTAATAGAGAGGTAGGAATACTGCCTAGTCAGTCTGAGAGTAATTTAGAGCGACATTACCAAGATAAAGATTTTAATGATCTTTATTTTTTCTGAACCATCAATATAAACCAATATAGATGATTTGATTGAGGTAGAATGGTGGGATGACCCAAGTCCATCATCATCTTACTCACTAATAGTTTCCTTCTCAAGTGCCCTAGAATCATCTACTCCATTTTATGAGATGGAAGACAAAGTTGATGATATGATGGAATTAATTGAGGATCCCCAGGAACTACAATCGAATGACATATCAGGGAAACCCATGCCTCCAAGTTGTCCCTAAAAGTCATTAGATCCCTATATGGCTTATTGTGAGGTAGATAATTTTAACGAGGATGATATATCATAAAGAGGGATAACCTACTTGATACACCACATTTCATACTCACCCCACTTTTGATTGAACAAGTTGACCCAACACCTAGGCCCCTAATAGCTCCTCCATTAGAATCACCATCGGATCTCGAATTGAAGCTGCTTCCTATCACACCTACTGAATAGTACTAGTGATTCTAATCAGGAAGACCATATAGTTGGTATTCTAAAGATACATAGACAAGCTGTTGGATGGGATGTTTATAAAATGAGGGATAATGATCTTAAAGATTTTATAACCGATATCACTATATTTGGCATTACTTTTGAGGATCGCCTCCAAAATCTATCTTTCATTCTAAAATGATGTATGGAGACAGACATACAATTAACTTAGATAAAGTACCACGGGAGGGATTAGGGTAGATCTTTCTAAAGTTACAAGAGTTTTCAAGCTACCACCCTAACTCTTGGCCCAACATACACAATCAATCCCTAATCTTAAACCAAATTACTATAAAATTTATAAATCTTGGTCTAGCATGCTTGCTTGGTACACTATGGATCAGGGATAATCATCACCAAAAACTCTACAAATATTTTTCTGTCATGATGACAAGGCCTCTTGATTGGTCCTATCTTCTGAAAATTTGGAGGGACGTACCCAAGCTCAATATCAGAAACACTCCCTCATAGCGTCCAGCTGAAGACAATAAACTTAGTGATGGTTGGGAGGCAACCCAACAATCTTATCTTTCTTTCTTTTAGTGTACTTACAAGAACTTAGGTGGTAGAATAGGAACCCGCTACTTCATGAAGCCCTCTTCAACTCCCAAAGCACGTTCACTCCAGGTGTATTCTTTCTTATTATACCTCTTATTTTCTTTCCTACTCCATTGAGGACAATGTCGATTAAGTTGGGGGAAGAGAGAAACTTGACTTGCTTAGATCTTCGAGTACGGTTAGAAATGATCATGTTATGTGTACCTAATTATTATCTCGAATTAGAGTTACATAGGCACCTTAATCAATGATTGATTAATGGTCTAGATAATACTAGAGATGCTGAGGGATAAATTATTAAAGAAACTCAATAAATGGTAAGTTTAGATCATAAATAATTTCATGGAGTAATTCTAGAATTTTCTGATCATTGATCTCAATAAAGAATCTACTTTATGGGGGTATAAATCAAAAGGTCAAGTATGCTAAAGTTTTTTCCTTAAAAAAAAAATAGTCCCACCTCACAACTTTGCTTGAACTCTTACTAAGTAACCAGGCCCCATTTCCTAGGTAAGCATTGTGGTTCATGTCAAAAGTTGAGAAGGTCAAGAAATCTGTAAGTAATGGTACCTTCCAAAGGAACCGACCCCTTCATCTAAGTAAGCATTATGGTTCGCGTCAAAAAGAAAGAATACTAACACTCAAGAGGCTTGGACATGACACTATACTTAAAAAAAAGGAAAAGAACTAGCTAGCAAAAAGTATTGAACTAAATCCCAGAAAGTTAGAGGATTTTAAGAGAGGTGGAAAGTTGGCAAAAGAAGAACTCCAAAAATCTTTATGGGCTCTACTGACCACAAAATGAGTTGAATTAATAATCCTATAAAGTATCTCAGTAGTGGTCTGACCAAGTATCATCTGCCTTTAGGATCGCTTAGGTTAACATCCTATTCAAGGATGGGTGATGCAGAACGAAAACTCTGATACCAAAAATGATGCAGAATGAATATATGGAATGCGAAAGCAAATTAAAATTAATATTTTTTTTTTATATATATTTTTAGAATCGGCTTTGACTCAAAGGAAAGATAAACTAATGTTGAAAGAAACTAAGAAATTATAGAAAGCATGATTAAAGGAGTGGATTATCAGAGTAACTCAGAAGTAGGATCACTGGGGATTGAGAAATCCCCAGATCTAGGGTTTGCTCTGAGTTTCAACAAGACAGACAAAGTGAGAAGGGAAGGTTCTTGTTACCTAGCAGTGATATCTCTCATTTGGTGGAAAAAGACTCTCTCGAGCAGATTATTCGATCCGGGAGTCAAGGTATCTTCGCAATGGATCCTCCGATAATGGTCCTTGGCAAAGTTGGCCTCTTCTTAAACCCTGGATCCTGGAGAGAAGAAGAACAAGGTTAGGAACAAGAGACTCAGGGATGAGAGTTACCAGAGTAGAAGAGATGATGGATCTGAAGGTCTTCAGCTGATCTGGAACTCCTAGGCTGCGGATTTGGGACTTCTTCTCCTGGATCTGCTGGATGGACTCTGAAGCAGTGGTAGCTGACTTGAAGATGGCTAGACTAGGGTCATGGTGGTCGGCCACCCTTTGGAAGAAGAACCTTGGAGATGGTGTAGAGGCTAGGGATTGGTGGTGGTGGAGTAGAGATGGGTGGACTAAGCTAGGTTTTGGGGTTGGAGATCTCACACCTCCTCAAGGTTCCTAGGGAACCCGGATTTACTCCCTCACGGAGCTCAACAATCAGAATAAGTACGGAAGAACAAGACTTTGCTAAAAAATAAGGGATTTCATTCATAAGATTTCATAAGATAAGTTCAAGTTACAAAAGGGGTCAATATATAGACCTATAAGAAAAATCAAAACCATACAAGTTCCCATGTGGGACTAATAGGACTAATCTACATTTTAGGCATCAAATTCTCTTCCCTTGGCCAACCAAGACTCCTTCCATGAGTGAGCAGCCCAAAAGCTCAAAGAAAACTTGAAAATCAGCTCCAAATGGCAGGTTATGGGGGTGTCTTCTAGTATCTCTCCATGAATCAAGGATTTTTCCTTCATGGTTTGGCTCTTTTGGACACTCCTATTCTTGCTCCATAAGTTTAGGCTTCTTCTTTTCTTGGCTTTGGCACTTTAGGAAACTTTTGGGTACCTTCTTGATTTTCTTCCCAAGACATGCTCTCTTCCCTTTTATAACTTGGATTTTTATGGAACATTGTGGGGCACCTCCTTGATCCTCTCTTCAAGAAAAATTCTTGCCATCCTGGCTTGGGTTTATCTAGAAAGAAGTTGGCTCCTCCTTGGATTGAGGTATCTTGATGGATTTCTCCCCCAAGTGGTGCAAGAAAAAGGGGAACTTACTTCTTATGGTGTGGGGACCAAAGACACTGGATGGAGATGTGGCAGGGAGTGTAGCACCCACTTGTAGCTGGACCATGGAAGAAAAAATGTGGCACCCTATGGCAAAGGGAATGGCGCCAACCTGGACCTGGACTTGGACTGAGTCAACATGACTCAACAAAAATGAAATGACAAAATTACAGACTCAAAATTGGATTGATCAGGTCAATCCTTATTACAAACCCTAATTTTCTCGGGCATGGTCAATCAGAGATCCAGATGGAACCCTGAAGTCTTCTTCTGATTCTGGTGCCCGTACCAATGGGTTGATACATATGGAAAATCTATCTGCTTTACTCGAGGATGATCAAAGTTCAAGTTGGGGGGTGTGATAACTACATTATACACATATATAAAGTATTAAATTAATAATTAAATTATATTTATTTATTAAAATTAATATTTTTATATATCATTTGTAGGAAAGAATATAAACAACATAAAGAACTTGATTTTAGAAGTCCAATTGTGCAAACGACACTCAAATCGGACTTAAAACGAGCATAAAATTATTTTTGAAAAAATTAGCTGAAATTACATGAAATTAGAGTAGTTGGTCCATCATGGACCAGCCGCTCAGTCTATGGATGGCCACTGGTCAGCAATCTACCATGGCTACAGTCCACGGAATAGAGCCATGGACCGCAGTGCTCAGTTTGAGCTGATATTCATCGGAGAGATGCCTCCACCATCGCCCAAGCCCCCGGCACCTCCACCGTCGGCTGGCAAGGCTCCCCTTGGCTAAAAAATGCCCCCAAAAGCTACTGTTCCCCTTCCTCCTAGCCGATCATCACCAAGATCTGCCGAACATCACCTGCCATGCTACTGGACCACCTACCCAGTCCACCGTTGGCTGGAGAAGCTGGTGGTGCCCGTTCCCTCACCGCTGAGAGGTCCCCATAGGCTAGAATCCATGATTCCTAAGCCATCAGACACTCACATCCCTTATTGTTCTTGCTCGGCCATGCCCTGCTGCCTGTCACTAACCATAACCTGCTGCCCGTCACCGGCCATGCCATGCTACGCCATTGCTGGAGTTGTGGGTTAGTTCAAATGGTTGGAACTGAACAACCGCTAGATCGTTGGTGGAACAAGATGCAGTTGAAGAAGTTGGAGCTCGGTTGGAAGCTTAATGGAGTTCAATTGAGTTTGGTAAGAACCGTAAAATAGAATGTTGTTAAGAAAAATCAAAGATTATTAGGTTGATGCCTATAAAAAGGGGTGGAGAGAGTCCAGGATGAGCCATCGAGGCCCAGAGCCTATTCTTCCATTCTATTTCTCTTTTATCCTTCTTCCACTCTCTATTCCCCTTATTCTACTTCTATTCCTCCTATTCCATGTCTATTCCACTTCTCTCACTTCTCTGCTCTATCTCTCTTTCAACTCCCCGGAGTCCCTCAGAGCCTGTGCACAGGGGACAGGAGAAGATCTACTTAAAATGAGTAGTATTGAAGTGTCGGAGGCAAGAGATGGTTCTCAGTGTTTTATACTTCTCGTTCTATAATAAAAGAGTATATTTTTCTTTCTGCATATTTGTTATCTTTTATTCACTGTTTATTATGCTTTAATGTTAGATTGAGGTTAGGGACAGTTCTTGCTTTCCAGAGATGCATTATGATCCATCACGGGTACGGGACGTGCCGAGGA
This sequence comes from Areca catechu, assembly GCA_021397845.1. NCBI lineage: Eukaryota > Viridiplantae > Streptophyta > Magnoliopsida > Arecales > Arecaceae > Areca > Areca catechu. The sequence continues at coordinate 92,842,803 of CM038050.1, forward strand.
AAGAAGAGTTGGATACCTAGTTCCTACCAAAGACGCGCCATGATTTGCCATAGGTACAGGGCGTGCCAAGGGAAGATAGGTAAATCTCTAAAATCAATCATATTTTAGTTGTAAGAGAAATGCAATGTAGCACTACACAATCACTCTTTCTTCCCTGAAATACTCATTCTCACTTGCTTTACTTTAGGAGTAGTTAATTCTTGCTCACTTTTATTTTCCCACAATAACAATTACTTTTCTTTTTCTTTTTCTTTTAAATCATAACTTAGCCCTAAGGTCCCTGAGGATACGATCCCGACTCACCCTAGCTATAGAGTTGAGTTGGTGAATTATTTTGACCGCCTACGACAATGATTACCAATGATCCAAGCTCTTAGAATTAAATTTTGATCGGGCTGTCCCGCATCAGATGAACAGTCTCAAAAGCTTGACCGAATTCTACAAGTCGGACATACCTCCTCCCCATCTGCTTAAGTACATGATGTGTGTATCTTTTTTGTTCAAGTCCTAACTATTCGATAAGTGATTGTCCAACCGCAAACCAATTTCCTGAGCTTGTTTAGGAGCAAGCCCACCAAGCTCAAACTCGAATGGCTCCTAGACCAGGAAATGATCCACGGTCCAATACTTATAATCTGGGTTGGCAAAATCATCCAAATTTTCTTGGAAACCTCAACTTGTTATTAACCCAACCTCTCTTAGACCGAATTATCAAGAGTCCTAGTTTAGAAACATGCCATATTCTCAATACTTGAGTGCCCTACAACCCCAATCCCCATTGAGCAATCATGATTCTACCTTTGAGAAAAAAGTGCTCCAAGCACTTAAAAGGCTAGAAATAAATACTCAACTCCTTCACTCACACACAGTCTATCGCAAAGCTAGAGACCTAGATATGCCAGCTAGCTATAGCTTTCAATAGGAGGGAGGATGGCAAACTACATATTCAGCTCATCAGTAACCCAAAAGGATAGTACATGGCTAAGAGCTCTACTGGTCCTAAGGCTTTTCCTAAACATGCCAAATCAGTCATAACCCTTAGAAGTGGGAAAACTTTAAGTTAGCTTGATGTGACTCAAAAACTAGAGTTGGATAAGCTAGAAAAGAAGAACATTGAAGAGAGAAAAGAAACCATTAGCCTAGCACCTCTACTTAAGGCTCCATTTCCTAGTGCTTTAGGATGCCCCTTTGTCTCCCAATAAGAAGGGTCTAAAAATGAATGAGATACTTGAGCTATTTAAATAATATATATAAATTTACCTCTTCTTGATGCCATCTAGCAAGTTCCTACTTATGCCAAGTTTCTTAAGGACCTGTGCATGCAAAAACATAAATCTAAAGCACATATACTAAAAAAAGTCCAACTTATCAAACAAGCTAGCTCAGTCTTCTAACACGTAGCTCCACCAAAACTCAAGGACCTTGGCACCCAAATTATCTTGTGTGTAATAGGGGGCCTGACCATTAAGAAAGCTTTATTAGATTTGTGGACAAGAATTAACCTTCTTCCAAGCTCAGTATATGAACTCTTTGGTTTCGGAGAATTAAAACCCATGTCAATTACCCTTCAACTAGCTAATTGATCTATTAAAGTACCATGTGGAATGATAGAGGATGTGTTAGTCAAAGTAATGAATTTTTCTTTCCTATTAATTTTCTAGTCCTAGATATGGAATCTGGTGATAACACTAGTCAAATCCTAATTATTCTAGGCAGACCATTCTAGCAACAGCTAATGCTTGCATTAATTATAGGACTGAAGTCATGGATGTATCATTCGAGAACAAAAATCTAAGGTTGAATGTTTTTAATGCTACTTGGGACCACCTATTAATGATTACAGTGAAGTTAATGCATTAAAAAAGCTTGTAGAAGAAGCCGAGTCCACTGTCCTTTTACAAGATCCTTTACAAGCATGTCTAGCCCATTTCAATGTAGACAACTTTGATATAGATGGGTATATGGAAGAAGTGAATGCTTTATTAGAGCTATCCAATACAAAGACCACTCTCCCATGGACTATAAAGTATGAACAACTACTGACTCAATCAAGCCCTCTTGTACCATCCTTGGAGGCATCACCTATCCTAGAGTTAAAGCTTCTTCCTACCATGCTAAAATATTCTTTCCTTGGATCCAATGATACCCTTCCAGTAATTATTGCATCTAACCTAACCATTGATCCAGAAGACAAACTTATAGGTGTACTTAAAGAACACAAAGAAGCCATTGGATGGATGATTGCCGATCTAAAGGGTGTTGGATTTCTAGAGTTTAAATGGCATGGTAGAATAATGGATTTCAAAAAATTTCTTTCTTGAAAACCCTAACAACTAGAAACCCTAAGCCCAAGATCCCTTATTTAGTACAATCAACAAGTCATTAAATTAGGTTATGAAGAATACTTGGAATTCTAATTCCTTCTTCTTTCTACTAGGCACACAAGCGCATGCCCTCCAATGGTGATCCACATAGGAGTCAAGCCTAGGAACCACTCCTAAGCCGGTTGCTTAAGCCATTGAGACTATTTTGAAGGTCTTTCTTCCTTCGGCAGCCCCTCTTTTGTTGCTCAGACCTTTGCCCTCCTATAGAGCACTCTAAGCCTTCTCCAAAACTTTTCTTCACTCTCTTTTTACTTCCTAAATCTCTTCCTACATGCTTGTCCTAAAATGAGAGAACTTGTCTTAAGACAAGACCTAAATTCTAACAAGAGAGAGAGGAGACAAGGATAATGTAAGAACGTAAAAAAAAAGAGTTTTTTATGATACCATTGGGCCTAATCACTGAAGGCTATTTATAGGAGAAGGGGAGGCGCTAGATAAGCCTTCTGATCAACCTTTGATAAGCCTTTCAAAATATCAAATAACACTCTTCACATAGAAGGGGTCTTATAAATGAAAGGTCAACTTATTTTTCATGCACCAAAAGCCATATATAAGTCCCTTAGTTTTTTTCATCCGACTTCTCCTTTTGACACATGTCAAATATCGGTTTTAAGAGAGCCAAGGGATGTGGCTTTTCATAGGAAAATACCGATGATTTGTAGCTCTTTAAAGCAGAAGGACTCTGCTTATGTTTTTGTGCTAAATGAATAGTCGCAACTCCTCATTTGCGCCAACCACCATCTCACCGAAACTCCTCTTTTGACCAGTCATAAGCCATTCAATTTGGCATGGAGATGAGGATAAGGATGCTTTGCTTCATCTAGAATTTATTCCCCAAAGCAGAACCTTTCTATGCCCATTATAAACTTGCACACAAACAAATTGGTGCCAAGAGTCCTCTCACTTTACGACTCTTTAAATAATTAGTTAAAGGCTGATAAAATCTGGAAATATCTAGATAAATGATGCCCCTCCTTAGACTCAACCCAATCTAGGATTCTCTCAAATGGCTAGTCCATTAAGTAACCTTTAGACCCATTCAATTTGGTTAGGAATTAAGTTAGCCTACACATGCTAGTGTGTAATCTAGCTAACCAATTAGGATCCCATGACCCTAATAAAATGTCAAGTGACTTCCTAGGCCAACTCCCTAATGTGTGTGACCCTTTGGGTTCCATATCTAACCAGCAGTAGGTCTAGGTTCAAGCCAATTTGATCCAATCAAACCTGATTGACCTAATTAAGTCAAATTAAGCTGACCTAAGTTGCCAATTAGAACCAACTTTTTAATTGACTTATAAATCCAATCAAATTAATCCATGAAAAACTACAAGACATGATTGACATCTAGCAATGTATCATGCCTACTTAAAAGATGAGAAACTTTATGGAAAGTACCAAAATATCCTTTACTGGAAAGTTATCGTGCAATTCAATCCTTCGATCTCCCTTTATCCCGATTAAGTTATGGGCATGGATAAATGTCAAACCCTAACACTTAATCATTTGATTCTCAATTCGATATTGAATACTCGACCGATGATAGAATAGAACTCTATTAATCTCATCTTGCTTTGATCAAAGACTCCCTGAGTCATCATTCAAAAATATCACATGGCAAAACAACAAACCTTTACTAGGAGCGATCGATTCCTTGTTGACCTACTCATTATCTTTATATACATCCACCATATCTACAAACATCTCGTACATGACTTAATTTCCATGAATGAGTATGCACCAAAATATGGGTTCATGTGCACAACATACTATGGTAGTCTCAGGTCTAAGGATCACATGCATAACTCCCACTAAGAGAACATTCCCTTGACAAGTAAGACTTCTATTTGATGTTCTCTTATCATATCAGTTCAGTGAACTCATACCCTAATGAGCAATTTTATCCTTGTATTAGTGTCTCTATACAAGTGGTTGTGAGACCAACCACCCTCTCTCCATCGAGCATACATAGGATAAGCTAGTCTTTATGGACTCATCATCCTCGAATCGATGGTCCATTGACTAGGAATGTTTTAGATTAGGATTTATAGGAACTTAGCTCTCACATGTTATGATTTCCATTATAACCCTAATTTCATTACCCTAACCTATGGGGTTCATCATAATTGTTAAATAAGATACTGCATTATGAAAAAATAAAATGCCTTTATTATAATAATGTCATACAAGAGTTGGAAGATAGAAAAATACCCTTACAAAGATTGGTTTTTACGGCACTTTTTTTCAATCTCCCACTTGCACTAAAGCCTATCTCCCTTGTATTTTACACCCATTCAATCTAAGTGACGATCAAATTGCTGTTGAGGTAGTGCTTTAGTGAATGGGTCTGCTATATTATTCTTTGTATCAACTCGTTCAATGATACATCTTGTCTTTCTATGATTTCTCAAACGAGTTGAAACATCTTAGGATGTGCTTTGACTTATGATGAGACCTTGGTTCTTTTGCTTGTGCAACAACTCTAGTGTTATCACAATATAATGGCACTGGTTGTTGTATTTCAAGAACCATGCCCAATTTCATGATGAATTCTTCATCCAGACAGTTTCCTTCGTGGCTTCACTTGCAGCTATGTATTCTACCTCGGTGACTGAGTTAGCTATGGTTGACTGCTTTGTACTCTTCCAACTCACTGCACCATCATATAAGGTGAAGACATACCCTAATATGGATTTGCTATCATCTGGATCTGATTGAAAACTAGAATCCGTATATTCTTCTAGTTTTAACTCCGATCCTCCATATATAAGAAAAATATTTTTAGTCCTTCTCAGGTACTTAAAAATATTTTTCACTACTTTCCAATGATCCTCTCCTGGATCTGCTTGGAACCTGCTTACTATGCCTAAGGCAAAAAACATCATCAGGCCTGGTACATAACATGGCATACATAATTGATCCTATAGCCAAAGCATAAGGCATCATAGCCATCCTCTCTTTTTTTTCTGATGTCTTAGGAGACATTTTCTTAAAGAGATGTATGACTTGACTCATAGTAAGTAACCCCTCTTACTACCATCTATGTTGAATCTCTTCAACACCAAGTCAATGTACCTGGATTGGGATAACCTAGCATCCTTTTAGATCTATCTCTATAGATCTTTATACCTAGTACATAGGATGCCTCTCTGAAATCCTTCATGAAAACTTTGTGAAAGATTGTGCCCTGAAAACCAATTAAAATATTGTATTTCGATCCCAAAATAAATGAATTGACATTATTATAATAAAGGCATTATTTTCATCATACGCTGTGTCTTTATGATTATATGATGAACCCCATAGATTAGGGCTATGGTTCTAGGGTTATGATGAGATCATACCAGTGAGACCTAAAGTCTTAAAACCCTAATCTAAAATATTCCTGGTTGATGGGACATTGAGTGGGGATCAATGTTTCCGGCAAGACCAGCACATCCTATATATGCTTTGTGATGAGGGTGACTGATCTCACAGTCACTTGTGTTTGACACTAATACTAGGATGTGAGTGTTTTAGAGAATGAGTTCACTGAATTGATCCAGATTGAGAATATCTAATGGAACCTTATCTGTTTGTCAATAGATAATTCTCATAGTGGGAGTAGTGCATGTGGTCCTTTGACCTGAGACTACCATGGTACCTTATATATATGAATCCATACTTTGGTTCACAATCAATCATGACACTGAGTCATGCACGAGGTGATACTGGGTATGGTGGATTGTATATGGAGGTTGTGAGTAGGTCAACGAGGAATTGATCAGCCCTAGTAAGAGGGAATTGCATCCAGCTAATTTCAATCAAATGATGGATTCAGGAAATCTTTGATCAAAGTATGAATATTAGAGTTAATTTCTAATAGTTCATTAATGAATCATCATTATAAAGATTGAGCTAGGGATGAATATGAAATTGGATTTGACAAGTATCCATATTCATAATCATATTCAGGATGCAAGTTGATCAAAGGACTGAATTGCCCGATAACACACCACTGAAGGGTATTTGGTAATTCCACCAAAATTTCATATCTTCGGGTAGACATGATACATTGCTAGACATCAATTTGTCTTGTAGGTATATGATTGAATTATGGTAATTCAAATCAGTTAATTAGAATTAGATTCTAATTGACCGAGTCGAGCTAGTTTGAGTTGACCTAAATCGGCTTAGTTGAGATCTAATCGAATTAAGTCAAATAGCACTCGGACCTACTGCTGGCTAGGTGTGGAACCCATGGGTCACACATAAAAGAGAATTGATGAAGGATTTAATTGGAATTAAATCATGTTGGAGGATAAACACACTAGCATGTGTTGCAGACCCAATTTCTATTCGAATAATATTCGAATTTGGTTCCGAATTGGGCTTAATTGGGTTTAATTGAAACAGATTAAGGTATAATTTAAATTTAGGACATTGGGCTAACCCATGGATGAACCCAAGTGAATCAAGTGCACTGAGACTCTCTCTCCAAGCCGCCACACCTTCCTTACCCGCGCGCGCCAAGAAGAAGAGTCCACACGCGTGTGGACTCCACTTCACGCGCGTGGGAAGGAAATTCCATCGGAGAAAAATCAAGAAAAGGGGGTGATTTGGATCCTTGTCTAACGTCCTTGGATCTGGATCTGATGGCCAGAAAAATTAAGGAAAAAGATCCATCGTTTTTCGGTCGCAAGTCCGTCTTCAAAAGTCACGATTCTTCCTGAAGTTTTTCCGAGAGTCCTCCCGTCGAAAAAATGAAAATTAAATCAGAGAATCATGATTTTGGTTGAGGGATGCATGAGGAATGAGGGATCGTGATTCCTGGGGTTTTCAGAGTTGCGATGTTTTGAGAAAATTCCCTTTGAAATCTATAAAAGTGTTGGGTTCTCGGGGGTTTCTTTCAGATAATCAAATACAGAGATCATATTCCTCTCCTCCTCTCCGGAATACTCCTTCCCTTTATGCTTGTTGGGTATTGTTTCCTTACAGAGATAATCTCTATCGAAACTCTGACCCTAAACAAGAATAAGAGGAAGATCTTGAACGGTAAAGGAAAGGGAAAAGGAAGGGTATGTTCTTTCTTTTCTTTCTTGAATTAAGACTTTACTTGTCTTAATTTCTTCTTCTAATTTAATTCAAGAAAAGGAATTCAAGAAAGGGAATTCAAGAAGAGGAAAGAAGGAAGAAAAGAAATTTTCAAGAAGGAAAATTTCAGCCTAAAAGTCCAAGAATTGAATTCTTGAAAAAGAATTCAAGAAGAGGAGCCAAGAACAAGAAATTTAGTCTTCATCTTTTTCTGTGTGGATCACCATTGGAGGGTGAACATTTGGGCACCTGGTGGAGATTTAAAGTTTGGATTTTAGCAATACAGGTTAGTACTTTAATATGAGTTTAAATCTTATATATACATGTTATATGTTTTAATTCTTTTAAGGAGATCTGGGTTAAGGGTTTGGTGAAGATTTCATAAAGATAAAAATTTTGAAATCTATGTTTCCGCCTTGCCACGAACCCTACAGTGGTATCAGAGCCTCCTTATTAAGATTAAAATATATATGCTGATTTTTAGATGCATATGTATATAAGTAACATATGATATTGTATATGTTGATGTAATGTCACCAATTAGGGTTTTCACTCAAACCCTAATTGTTGTAAAGATATGTTTAGACATCTAGTCATCATACTGAAATAAGGTTGCCCTGGCATAATGGTGGATCCATTATGTGGTAAATGGTTGTCCTAGTATGATGACACACTAATCAATATTTGTGTTAATTATGCATATATGTTTGATGTATGCCACTAATTAAGGTTTTCACTTAAACCTTAATTTGTATAGAGATATGTTTAACTTCTAGGATCATAATGAAATAAGGTTGCCCTGGCATAATGGTGGATCCATTATGTGGTAAATGGTTATCCTAGTATGATGGCACACTATGGCACATATTTGCTAGGTATATAAAGAATGTGCTTTGTTTTAATAAAGCCCTCTTTAAAAACATATTAAGTTGTAGTGTCATATACCAAAAGCAAAAATAATCAATATGATTAGTTTATCATTTGGGTCTAGGAAAAGTGGTTTATGATCGGTAAAGAGGATGTGGTTTTTAATTGGTTCCATGACTGACCTGGCCAATTCTTATTGGTGTCTAAGGAAAGCAACGGGGGGACTCCCACCACTCTCCCACTTACCTGGCCGATAAGATAACTTAATTATTGATTGATATGCTTAATGTAATATTCACTACATGTGGCCTTCCTCATGCCAAGTCATTATTATGTTATGATCTATATTAGGTTTGTTGTGTACACACAAGGCCTTTTATGGTGACTAACATAATTTTGACTTGGTACATTTGATGTTTATGGCATGATTTAATATAATACTTTGTTGTGTACACACAAGGGTATTATAATTAATATCATGACTATATAGCAATGAAGGGTCTAACTTAACTAAAATATTATAGTTTATTTGTTACACACAAGGCTATTAATATTTTAGAGGCCAAGATAAGTTGAGAATTGTATGAGTTACAATTGGAAAGAGTTTCTACCTTTGAACTTATATAAGATTTGTTGTGTACACACAAGGTCTTTTGTAAGGAATTAGGATCTCAACCCCACTAAGAGAACCAATTAGGGTTTTCTCGATTCATATGGAGGGTATGATGCTGATAAAATAGTGGGAGACATAATTAAGTTAAAGTCTATTTAATTATGTTTTGTCAACATGATTTTTGCTTATGTAATGTTCTTTGTAATGTAGATTAAATGGCCTCTTCACTCTCACTCCGTAGCATTCTTGATGCAAATAAATTGACTGGACCAAACTATGTTGATTGGTTGAAAAACCTGAAGATGGTACTCAGCCAAGAAGAATTTCTTATATTCTTGATACCCCAACCTTGGAACCATTAGGGGAAGATGCCTCGCAAGAGGATTATGAACATATAACATGTGGCAAAATGACTCACTTACTATCAAGTGTATAATGCTTGCTCTATGACCAATGAGTTACAGAGGCAACATGATAGCATGGACACAAACTCCATATTGCTCAATCTAAAAGAACTTTATGGAGAGCATAATCGAACTGCAAGATATGAAATATCTAAGCAGTTATTCCGTGCAAGGATGACAGAAGATACATCCGTACAAGACCATGTATTAAAGGTATTGACCAATCACCCGATTGGGTCAATTGGGTTTTGTATGGATGGGGAGTTGAATCAGGATTTAATCCTGCAGTGACTCTAGAGTCATTTTCACAGTTGTTCTTAATTATCATATGAACAAACTTAACACTTCCTTGCCTGAGCTGTTGAATATGTTAAAAACAGCAGAGAGCCATTTAAAAAAAAATAAGGCTCCACTTCTTCTTGTGGAGGGTGTAAACAAGAAGAAATAGGCAAAAAGGGTTCCAAGAGGAGGTTGAACCCAAAGGGGGCATCAAGAAAAAGAAAGGAAAGAAGGCCTCCGACAAATGACCTACTTTCATTGTGGCAAGCGGGTCACTGGAAAAGAAACTGCAAGGTTATCTTGCAAGTGTGGAAGCCTGGTGCTAATGATGCAACCAAAAGGTATGTATGAGATACATATAATTTTGTCATTAGACACTTCTAATTCACTCTTAGGTATTGGATACTGCTTTGGTCATCATATCTGCAAATCATTGCAGGGACTACAGAACATTAGAGTTTTGAAGGAATGAGACTTCGAGCTCTAGGTGCTGGAAGAGATTCCATCCAAGCAGAAGCTATAAGGACTTATATTATTGAAGCTGCCTTCTGGAAAGATTTTAGAGTTAAAAAATGTTATTTTATGCCTAGAATCATTAGAAACATCATATCTGTACCCTTGTTACTTAAACAAGGATATATTATGAATATAATGAGTAGTGGCTGCTCAATCAGTTTTTCTAATGAAATAATATTTAATGGCATATTTTGCAATGGTCTCTTAACTCTATCTTCTGATGACAATATACTACATGTTAGTAATAAACGAAAAAGAGATGAAGTAAACAATACTTTACTTTGGCACTGTCGTCTTGGACATATTAGTGAGCAAAGGATTAACAAGTTATACAAGGAAAAATTCTTTAATCCTTATGACTATGAATCATTAGGAACTTGTGAATCATGTCTCATGGGTAAAATGACCAAGACTCCATTTAGTGGACATAATGAAAGGACAACTGAGTTATTAGGATTCATACACACTGATGTATGTGGACCTATGACAACTCAGGCCAAGGGTGGATACTCATATTTCATCACATTCATTGATGATTTTTCAAGGTACGGATTTGTGTATCTAATGAAACATAAGTCCGAAGCTTTTGAAAAATTTTAGAGTATCAAAGTATGGTAGAGAAACAAATGGGGAAAAGTATCAAGATCCTTCGATCAGATAGAGGAGGTGAATACTTATCCACCGAGTTTCTTGATCACCTTAAAGAAAAGGGAATCATATCTGAATGGACTCCTCCTTACACACCACAATTAAATGGTGTTGCTGAAAGGAGAAATCGTACTTTATTAGATATGGTACGGTCCATGATGTGCTTCACAGACTTACCTGTTTCTTTCTGGGGATATGCCTTGGAAACAGCGGCTAATATTTTAAATAGAGTATCATCCAAATCTGTATCTAGCACTCCATATGAGTTATGGAGGGGAAAGAAACCCAATCTTAAGTATCTTAAGATATGTGGATGTCCAGCCTATGTCAAAAGAAATTTTGGACATAAGCTTGATTGTAGAGCAGAAAAGTGTCTATTTGTTGGATATCCTAAAGATAGTATAGGATATCTATTCTACCACCCTACTGAACAAAAAGTTTTAGTCAGTAGGCATGCCACTTTTATGGAGAAAGAGTTCATCCTACAAAAGGGCAGTGGGAGAAATATTGAACTTGAAGAAGTTCAACAAGTAGATACATCTCAACCAAATCATAACATAGTTAGTATAGAACCTGAACACACCACTCCTATCCGTAGGTCTGATAGGGTGCGACATGCACCTGAGAGGTATGGGTTCATTATTGAAAATAATGAAGTCCGAATCATTGATAATGATGAGCCTCTAACATATACGGATGCTGTCATGAGTAGTGACTCAGACAGATAGCTGGAAGCCATGAAATCCAAAATGGACTCCATGTATGTCAACCAAGTCTGGACTTTGGTTGATGCACGAGGGTGTTAACCTATTGGATGCAAATGGGTCTATAAGAAAAAGATTGGGGCAGATGGCCAAGTTGAAACTTATAAAGCCAGATTAGTGGCTAAGGGTTTAGACAAAAACAGGGAATAGATTATGATGAAACATTTTCTCCTGTTGCCATGCTCAAATCTATTCGGATCATGCTTGCTATAGCAGCATATCTGATTATGAAATCTGGCAGATAGATGTGAAAACCGCATTCCTCAATGGTTTCCTTGAGGAAGAGGTTTATATGTCACAGCCAGAAGGTTTTGTCTTGGAGACTAAACCTAATCAGGTATGTAGGCTGAAGAAATCTATTTATGGATTAAAGCAAGCATCTAGGAGTTGGAACATCCGATTTGATAAGACAGTCAAAGAATTTGACTTTATCAAAAATGAGGATGAACCTTGTGTGTACAAGAAGGCTAGTGGGAGTGCCATAGTTTTCTTGGTTCTGTATGTAGATGACATACTCCTCATTGGGAATGATATCCAATGTTACAATCAGTCAAGGTATGGTTATCTAAACAGTTTTCCATGAAAGACTTGGGAGAAGCATCTTATATACTAGGCATCAAGATCTATAGAGATAGATTTAGGAGGATGCTAGGTTTATCCCAGTCTAGGTACATTGTCCAAGTGTAAAAAGATTTAGCATGGAGGAAAGTAAAAGAGGTTACTTACCTATTGGTCATGGCATACATCTTTCTAAAAAGATGTCTCCTAAGACCTGAAGAAAGAAATAGAATGAATTCTATACCTTATGCTTCGGCAGTAGGGTCTATTATGTATGCTATGTTATGTACTAGGCCTGATGTGGCATATGCCTTAGGTATAGCCAGCAGGTTTCAGGCTGATCCAGGAGAGGATCATTGGAAGGCTGTGAAAAATATTCTTAAGTACTTAAGAAAAACTAAGGATATTTTTCTAATATACGGAGGATCTGATCTTAAACTAGAAGCTTATTCAGATTCTAGTTCTCAATCAGATCCAGATGACAGCAAATCTATATCTGGGTATGTTTTTACCCTAAATGGAGGAGCTGTAAGCTGGAAGAGTTCTAAACAGCAAACTGTAGCTGACTCAACAACTGAGATAGAGTACAGTGCTATTAGTGAAGCTGCCAAGGAAGCTGTCTGGATGAAGAAGTTCAAATCAGAGTTGGGCGTAGTTCCTGAGATTGAAGGTCCAGTATCACTTTACTGTGATAATACTGGGGCTGTTGCTCAAGCAAAGGAACCAAGAGCTCATCACAAATCAAAGCACATTCTGAGACGCTTCCATCTCGTTTGAGAGATTGTCGAAAGACAAGAAGTCTGCATTAAAAGGGTAGAAACGAAGAACAACATAGCAGACCCATTCACTAAGGCTCTAACACAGCGAGAGTTTGATCGCCACCTTGATTGTATGGGGTTAAGATTTAAAGGTGATTGGCTTTAGTGCAAGTGGGAGATTGAAAGATTGTGCCCTGAAAGCTAATTGAAATATTGTATTTCGATCCCAAAATCAATGAATTGACATTATTATAATAAAGGCATTATTTTCATCATACGCTGTGTCTTTATGATTATATGATGAACCCCATAGATTAGGGCTATGGTTCTAGGATTATGATGAGATCATACCAGTGAGACCTAAAGCCTTAAAACCCTAATCTAAAATATTCCTGGTCGATGGGACATTGAGTTGGGGATCAATGTTTCCGGCAAGACCAGCACATCCTATATATGCTTTGTGATGAGGGTGACTGATCTCACAGTCACTTGTGTTTGACACTAATACTAGGATGTGAGTGTTCATTAGAGAATGAGTTCACTGAATTGATCCAGATTGAGAATATCTAATGGAACCTTATCTGTTTGTCAATAGATAATTCTCATAGTGGGAGTAGTGCATGTGGTCCTTTGACCTGAGACTACCATGGTACCTTATATATATGAATCCATACTTTGGTTCGCAATCAATCATGACACTGAGTCATGCATGAGGTGATACTGGGTATGGTGGATTGTATATGGAGGTTGTGAGTAGGTCAACAAGGAATTGATCAGCCCTAGTAAGAGGGAATTGCATCCAGCTAATTTCGATCAAATGATGGATTCAAGAAATCTTTGATCAAAGTATGAACATTAGAGTTAATTTCTAATGGTTCATTAATGAATCATCATTATAAAGATTGAGCTAGGGATGAATATGAAATTGGATTTGACAAGTATCCATATTCATAATCATATTCGAGATGCAAGTTGATCAAAGGACTGAATTGCCCGGTAACTCACCACTGAAGGGTATTTTGGTAATTCCACCAAAATTCCACATCTTCCGGATAGACATGATACGTTGCTAGACGTCAATCTTGTCTTGTAGGTATATGATTGAATTATGGTAATTCAAATCAGTTAATTAGAATTAGATTCTAATTGACCGAGTCGAGCTAGTTTGAGTTGACCTAAATCGGCTTAGTTGAGATCTAACCGAATTAAGTCAAATAGCACTCGGACCTACTGCTGGCTAGGTGTGGAACCCAATGGGTCACACACAAAAGAGAATTTATGAAGGATTTAATTTGGAATTAAATCATGTTTGCAGGATAAACACACTAGCATGTGTTGCAGACCCAATTTCTATTCGAATCAGATTCGATTTGGTTCCGAATTGGAATTAATTAGGTTCTAATTGAACCAATTTAAGGTCTAATTTAAATTTAGGACATTGGGCTAACCCATGGCTGAACCCAAGTGAATCAAGTGCACTGAGACTCTCTCTCCAAGCCACCCACACCCTTCCTCACCCGCGTGCTCCAAGAAGAAGAGTCCACGCGCGTGTGGACTCCTCTTCACGCGCTTGGGAAGGAAATTCCATCGGAGAAAAATCAAGAAAAGGGGGCGATTTGGATCCTTGTCTGACGTCCTTGGATCTGGATCTGATGGCCAGAAAAATTATGGAAAAAGATCGGTCATTTTCGGTCGCAAGTCCATCTTCAAAAGTCGCGATTCTTCCTGAAGTTTTTCCGAGAGTCCTCCTCGTCGGAAAAATAAAAATTAATCAGAGAATCATGATTTTGGTTGAGGGGACACGTGAGGAATGAGGGATTGTGATTCCTAGGGTTTCAGAGGGTTGCGATGTTTTGAGAAAACGTCCCTCTGAAATCTATAAAAGTGTTTGGGTTCTCAGGGGTTTCTTTCAGATAATCAAATACAGAGATCATATTCCGCTCCTCTCCAGAATACTCCTTCCTTTATGCTTGTTGGGTATTGTTTCCCTTACAGAGATAATCTCTATCGAAACTCTGACCCTAAACAAGAATAAGAGGAAGGTCTTGAACGGTAAAGGAAAGGGAAAAGGAAGGGTCTGTTCTTCTTCTTTTTTTTCTTGAATTAAGACTTTATTGTCTTAATTTCTTCTTCCAATTCAATTCAAGAAAAGGAATTCAAGAAAGGGAATTCAAGAAAAGAATTCAAGAAGAGGAAAGAAGGAAGAAAAGAAATTTTCAAGAAGGAAAATTTCAGCCTAAAAGTCCAAGAATTGAATTCTTGAAAAAGAATTCAAGAAGAGGAGCCAAGAACAAGAAATTGTAGTCTTCATCTTTTTCTGTGTGGATCACCATTGGAGGGTGAACATTTGGGCACCTGGTGGAGATTTAAAGTTTGGATTTTAGCAATACAGGTTAGTACTTTAATATGAGTTAAATCTTATATATACATGTTATATGTTTTAATTCTTTTAAGGAGATCTTGGATTAAGGTTTGGTGAAGATTTCATAAAGATAAAAATTTTGAAATCTATGTTTCCGCCTTGCCACCGAACCCTACACTTTGATGATAGCCAAGTTTTGACTGATTGCAACACTGGGATATCATTCCAATGATAAGTATATCATTAACATACAAACCAAGAAGAAAGTGCATTCCCACTTATCCTCTTGTACACACATGGTTCATCCACATTCTTGATAAAACCAAACTCCTTGATTGTTTCATCAAAGCGAATGTTCGAACTCCTCGATTCTTGCTTTAGTCTATAAATGGACTTCCTTAGCTTGCAAACTTGGTTTGGTCTCCCACTTGAGATAAAACCCTCTGGCTATGTCATATAGACTTCTTCCTCAAGATTTTCATTAAGGAAACTAGTCTTTACATCCATGTGCCAGATTTTATCATCATGGTATGCTGCTATAGCAAGCAATATCTGAATGGACTGCATGGCTACTGGTAAAAAAGTTTTATCATAGTCAATGCCATGTTTTTGTCTAAAACCTTTGGCCACCAGCCTAGCCTTGTAGGTCTCTACTTGCCCATCTGCTCTTATCTTCTTCTTGAAGACCCATTTACACCCTATTGGGTTAATTCCTTCAGGTGGATCTACCAAGGTCTAAACTTGATTGGAATACATGGAGTCCATTACAGACTTTATGGTATTTAGCCATTTGTTAGAGTCTTTACTCTCAAAGCTTCCGTATAGGTCACAGGATCATCATCCTGAATGATACTGGCCTCATTACCATCCCGATGACAAAGTCATATCTGAGAGGTGCTCCCCGCACCCTTTTTGACCTTCGGAGAGGAGGTGTGTGTTGTGGCTGTTCCTGATCTACAAGAACCTCTGGTTGAGGAATTTCATTCAAAGACTCTTCAGGAATTGGTTATTGGTTTTGACCTTCACTTAGTTCAAGTATTAATTCACTACTTCTTTCTTGGATAAATTCTTGCTCCAAGAATATAGCATGTCTACTGACAAATACCTTTTGTTAGTAGTATGATAAAAGAGATATCCATACCCTATTTGGGATAACCAACAAACCTGTATTTGTCATCCCTAGCTCTTAACTTATGTCCAAAATTATTCGTGACATAAGCATAGCGACCCCAAATCTTCATGTATTTAAGATTTGGTCTTTTTCCATTCCATAACTCATATGGAGTGCTAGTCACTAACTTTGATGGTTCCTAGTTCAAAATATAATCAGCAATTTCCAAGGCATATCCCTAGAAGGAAATAGGAAAATTTGTGAAGCTCATCATGGACCTCACCATGTCTAACAAGGTGCGATTTCTTCTTTCTGCCACACCATTTAATTAGGGTGTATAAGGAGGAGTCCATTCAGAGATTATGCCTTTGTCCTTGAGATGGTTTAAAAACTCACTAGATAAGTATTCTCCTCCTCGATCAGAATGAAGAATTTTAATACTATGTCCAGTTTGTTTTTCAACCATGCTTTGATACTCTTTAAATTAATAAAAGGCTTCGGAAGTGTGTTTCATTAGATACACATGACCAAACCTAGATAAGTCATCGATAAACGTGATGAAATAAGAGTCTCCAACTCTGGCCTGAGTTGTCATAGGTCCATCAGTATGTACAAGACCTAATAACTCAGTTGCCCTGTCTCCATGCCTAGTGAATGGAGACTTGGTCATTTTCTCTTTGAGGCAAGACTCATAAGTTCCTAATGATAGAAAATCATAAGGGTCAAAGTAATTATCTTTGACTAACTTGTTTATCCTTGACTCACTTATATGACCTAACCGGCAATGCCAGAGAGAAAATGTGACATTGACATTATCTCTCTTTTTTTCTTGTTATCAACAAGTAATATTTATCATTGAGTTCTAAAGTTAGAATACCATTAATAAAATAACCATGTCCAAATATTTTATTACTATGAAGAATAGAGCAACCGCTGCTCTTCATACTTATTTCATATCCTTGTTGTAATAACAAGGGTATTAAAATAATGTTTCTTACAACATTCGGTACATAGTAACATTGTTCCAACTTTAAAATATTATCCAAAGGTAATAACAAAAGATAGGTGCCCATGGCTTCAGCATACATGGCTTCACCACTTGTGCCATATAGCTTGTAATCACCTTTCTTTAATTCTCTAATTCTGTGGAGTCCTTGTAAAGATTTTCAGATATGAGACCCACATGCGATATTCAATACCTATGAATTAGAAATAGAAGTACTCAATGATAAATTTATTTGTATCATGTGCAAACCTTTAGATGCTCCTCTGGCATCTCGCTTCACACTTGCAAGATATGACTTGCAATTTTTCTTCCAATGCCCTTGCTTGTCATGGTGGAAACAGGCTCCATCATTACCAGCCTTCTTTGCCTTCTTCTTCTTCTGGATGCTCTTCTTAGGGTTGAATTTCCTTTTCAAACCCTTTTTCATTGCCTGTTTCTTCTTCCCATCAATGAGAAGAAGAGGAGCCTTATCTCCTTTAGAATGGCTCTCTGTCGTCTTAAGCATGTTCAGCAGTTCAGGCAAAGAAATATTCAGTTTGTTCATATGATAATTTAGAACAAACTGAGAGAAGGAATTTGGGAGTGACTGTAGGATCAAGTCCTGGTTGAGTTCACTATCCATTACAAACCTTAATTGACCTAATCAGGTGATTAAGTCAATTATTTTTAAAACATGGGTTTGCATTGATGAACCCTCACTCATTCATGCACAGAATAACTACTTCGATATCTCGTACCGAGCAGCCCTACTTTGCTCTCCATAGAGCTCCTTTAGATTGAGCAATATGGACTGAGGTTCCATCCCTTCATGTTACCTCTGAAGCTCATTGCTCATCGAGGCTAACATGATGCACCTGACAGTTACGCTATCATTTTGCCACATTTTGTGTGTAGCTATTTTCTCCTTAGAAGCATCCTCTCCGATCCGCTCTGAATCCAAAGAATCAAGAATGTAAGAAAGCTTTTCCTGAGTCGATACTATCCTCAAGTTCCTCAACCAGTCCACATATTGGGATCGATCAACTTATTGGTATCTAAGATGCCTCGTAGTGACAAACTTGAAGCCATGATAAATCCTACATTTAATAAAGAATAGTATAAGCAGACCACTCAAGATGACATTCATAACTAGATAAGGACTTTATATCTAATTTTGTCTCCCACTATTTTATTCGAATACCATATCCCTCAACTATGGTAAGCGAGAAACCTCACTAGGTTTTTTTAGTGGGGTTGAGATCCCAAGTCCTCATAAGTGCCTTGTGTTACACAACAAACACTCATGAGTATTTATCTTTCCAATTGCAACCCATGCAATTCTCAACAAATGAACTGACTCTAAGATACTTATAGTCTTGTGTTATACAACAAACTATAATGTCTTAATTTTGTCAGACCCTTCATTTCTATATATCCATGATCAAATAATGTTGCCCTTGTGTTACACAACAAAGCAACAATACCAATCATGCTATAAAGCACTAAGTGCACCAAGACAAATTTTATACCAAATTTTGAAGCAGGCCTTGTGTTACACAACAAACCTACCATAGTTTTTGATATTAATTTGGCTTAGCATGAAGGAAGGCAAATTGTAGTGTGCTTAATCAATTAGCATTTCAATTTAAGATCTATATATGACCAAATTGGCCAGGTAAGTGGAAGGGATGAGGGGGTCCCCCCGTTGCTTTTCTTAGACACCAATTGAATTGGCTAGGTCAGACAACGAAACCAATTAAAAAATCTCATTCCCTTTACCTTCTCAGAACCACTTCCTAGATACCAACCAATTGACCGATCAAACCCTAATTGGTATTGCATCATGATTAACTTTACACTTTGACTAAATATGATTTTAATGAGGGCTTTAGTGGTCTCAAAACATATCCTAAGTAAACATGATATTCATGATAGCATTTTAACCTTAAATGCATAACATAGTATGATTATGACAATTACCCGTTCACCTCACTTGTTCATAGGATATGGTCACAGTGGCATCCCTGCATGGTATAGGAGACCCCATTGAATGGAAAGAGAGGGCCTTTATACCCTACTTGGCCCCTATGATCGGATGGCCATGGTGACTAACCCAATCCAAAGCAGTTACTGAGATAACACATATTACAAATATGTATTTGAATTAATCATGCATAGAATCATATATTCATTCGTAACATGCACCATTCATTGTAGTATTTACAATCGTATATAGATTAGGGTTTAAGTATAAAAGCCCCTAACCAGTAGCAAGCTTTATCCTATGATTACCACACATAATCATTCAATATTTCACTGAACCCTAATTATCGACATGCATCAAAATATATGATCAAACTAACTATCACATAAGCATTCGTTCATTCATTTGACCATTGATTGAATGAAATAAGGATGCTCTGATACCACTATTGGATTTCTAGGATTTAAATGGCATGGAGGAACAATGGATTTAAAAAATTTCTTTTTTGAAAACTCTAACAACTAGAAACCCTAAGCCCAAGATCCCTTATTCAGTACAATCAACAAGTCATTAAAAAAGGGTTATGAAGAATACCTAGAATGCTAATTCCTTCTTTCCACTAGGCACACAAGCGCATGCCCTCCAAAGGTAATCCACACAGGAGTCGAGCCTAGGAACCACTCATAAGCAGGTTGCTTAATCCACTGGGACTCTTCTGAAGGTCTTTCTTCCTTCAGTAGCCCCTTTTTTCTTGCTCAGACCTTTGCCCTCCTATAGAGCACTCTAGCCTTCTCCAAAACTTTTCTTCACTCTTTTTTTATTTCCTAAATCTTTTCCTACATTCTTGTCTTACAATGGAGAGGGGGAGGTGCCAGATAAGCTATCTTATCAGCCTTTGATAAGCCTTTCAAAATATCAAATAAGACTCTTCATATAGAAGGAGTCTCATAAATGAAAGGTCAACTTATTTTCATGCACCAAAAGCCATATATAAGTCCCTTAATTTTTTCATCCAACTTCTCCTTTTGACACATGTCAAATATCAGTTTTAAGAGGGCCAAGGGATGTGGCATTTCATAGGAAAATACCAGTGATTTGTAACTCCTTAAAGTAGAAGGACTCTGCTTATGTTTTTGCGCCAAATGAAGAGTCGCAACTCTTCATTTGCACCAACCACCATCTCACCGAAACTCCTTCTCTTTTGATCGGTCATAAGCCATTCAATTTGGCATGGAGATGAGGATAAGGATGCTTTGCTTCATCTAGAATTGATTTCCCAAAGTAGAAGGACTTTAGGTCCTTTTTATGCCCATTATAAACTTGCGCACAAAACAAATTGGCACCAAGAGTCCTCTCACTTTAGGACTCTTTAAATAATTAGTTAAAGGCTGATAAAATCTGGATAAATCCAGATAAATGCTGCCCCTCCTTGGACTCAACCCAATCTAGGATTCTCTCAAATTGGCTAGTCCATTAAGCAACCTTTAGACCCAATTCAATTTGGTTAGGAATTAGGTTAGCCTACACATGCTAGTGTGTAATCTAGCTGACCAATTAGGATCCCATGACCCTAATAAAATGTCAATTGACTTTTTAGGCCAGCTCCCTAATGTGTGTAACACTTTGGGTTTCATATCTAGCCAGCAGTAGGTCTAGGTTCAAGCTGATTCGATCCAATCGAACCCAATTGACCTAATTAGGTCAAATTGAGCTGACCTAAGTTGCTAATTCGAACCAGCTTTCGAATTGACTCATGAATCCAATCAAATTGATCCATGAAAACCTACAAGACATGAATAACATCTAGCAACATGTCATGCCTACCTGAAAGATAAAAAATTTGATGGAAAGTACCAAAATATCCTTCAACGAAAAGTTACCGTGCAGTTCAATCCTTTGATCTCCATTTATCTCGATTAAGTGATGGGCACGGATAATGTCAAACCCTAATACTTAATTATTTCAAATCTCAATTCAATAATGAAGACTCGATCGATGATAGATTGAAATCCTATCTAATCTCATCATGCTTTGATCAAAGACTCTAAGTCATCATTCGCAAAGATCACACGTGATAACAACTCACCTTTACTAGGAGCGATTGATTCCTTGTTGACCTACTCATTATCTTCATACACGATCTACCATATCCAGAAACACCTCGTACATGACTTAAATGCTATGAATGAGTGACCAAAACATGGGTTCATGTGCACAAGATACTATGGCAGTCTTATGTCTAAGGATCACATGCACAACTCCCACTAAGAAAACATTTCCTTGATAAGTAAGACTTCCATTTGATATTCTCTTATTGGATCAGTTTAATGAACTCATATCCTAATGAGCACCCTTATCCTTGTCTTAGTATCTCTACACAAGTGGTTATGAGACCAACCACCGTCTCTCCATTGAGCATACATAGGATAAGCTAGTCTTTTTGGACTTATCGATCCTTGAACCGTTGGTCCATTGACTAGGAACGTTTTAGATTAGGGTTTATATGAATTAAGTCTCACTTGTTATGATTTCCATCATAACCCTAATTCCTTTGCCCTAACCTATGGGGTTCATCATAATCATTAAATAAGGCACAACAGTATGATGAAATAAAATGCCTTTATTATAATAATGTCATACAGGAGTTGGAAAATTACAAAAATACCCTTACAAAGATTGGCTTTTAGAAAACTTTTCTTTCAAAGGGTATTGATCCTTTTATTTGCATGCATCACATTCATTATGAAGCTGAAGCCAAGCCACATAGGGACATGCAATGGAGGTTGAATCTAAATATGTGAGAAGTTGTTAAAATGGAAGTGGTAAAATGGCTTGATGCTGGCATTATTTATCTAATTTTGGATAGCCAATGAATCAGTCCAACCCAGGTAGTACCTAAAAAGTCAGGTATTACTATAGTAGAGAATAACAATGGTAAGCCAATTCCTATCCATACAACAATTGGTTGGAGAGTGTGTAGACTATCAAGAATTGAATGCCATCACTAGGAAAGACCACTTTCCTTTTTCTTTTATTGATCAAATCTTAGAACGGCTAATAGGACAAAAAAATTTTGTTTTCTAAATGGATATTTAGGATATAACCAGGTCCTAGTATTCCCTGCTAATCAAAAAAGACCACCTTTACATGCCTATTTGGAACATTTGCATTTAGATGCATGTCATTCGGTCTCTGTAATGCACTAGGTACCTTTCAACGATGCATTTTAGCCATCTTTTTTTAAATGATTGATAAATTCCTTGAAGTTTTCATGGATGATTTTTTCGTATTTGGTTCTATATTTGAAGATTGTCTCCAGAACCAAATAAGGTGCTCAAATGATGTGTGGAGACAAATCTGAATTTAAGTTAGGAGAAAAGCCATTTTATGGTTCATGAGGAGATCATGCTTGAACATATTATATCTGAGTGAGGGATCGAAGTTGAAAAGCTAAAGTTGAATTAAGCTCAAACTGCCTCCCCAACCTCAGTTAGAAAAGTACAATTCTTCCTTGGCCATGCAGGTTTCTATAGGTGTTCCATTAAGGATTTCAATAAAATCTTATGACCCTTATGCAATTTGCTTGCCAAAGAAAATTATTTTGATTTTAATGAAGATTGTTTGGATGCTAACAATACTCTTAGAACTGCTCTAACCACTGCACCAATTATTAAGCCTTCAGATTGGACCCTACCATTTGAAATCATGTGTGATACTTCTAATTATGCTATAGGGACAATTTAGGATAAAGGCTTAATCAGGAACTGCATATAATTATTATGCTAGCAATACTCTATTGGATTCTCAATTGACTTATACTACTATTAAAAAGAAGTTACTTGCAGTTATGTTTGTCCTTGAAAAATTTTGATCATATCTATTAAGGTCTAAGGTCTTAATTTAGCTAATCATGTAGCATTGAAACATTATTATCCAAAAAGGATACTAAACCTAGACTAATTACATGGATTCTCCTATTATAAGAATTTGACCTAGAAATTTTAGACAAGAAGGGCTCTGAAAATGTGATAGCAGATTATATTTCTAGGATCTTAGCAGAACGTAACAAGAAAATAATCAGAGATAGATTCCCTGATAAACAACTTTCTCAATTACTTCTACTAGTCTTCCTTGGTTTGTCCATATTGTTAATTACTTGGCAACAAGACAAATTCCTTTCCACTATCCAAATAACAAAGGGATAAAGTTTTTTCATAAATTAAATATTATTTTTGTGAGGAACATGAATTATTTAAGTATTGTCCTAATCAAGTGATTAGATGCTGTGTCCTTGAGTGTGAATTTAAAAGAAAACTCACATTTTGTCACTCCCTTGCTTGTGGACGATACTTCAATGGAAAAAAAATTATAGCAAAAGTGCTATAAAGTGAGTTTTACTAGTTAACACTATTCAAAGATGCACATGAATTCGACCGTAATTGCCTATGATGTTAACAAATAGGAAATATTTTATGAAAAGATATGATGCCCCTATCCCCTATCCTTGTAAATACTTTTGATGTATGGGGGATTGATTTTATTGGACCCTTTCCTTCTTTCGAATTTGAGTATATTTTAGTTGTAATTGATTATGTATCGAAATGGATAGGGGCCATAGCAACTCGAACCAATGATCATAAGTATGTAATCAAATTTATTCGCCATAACATCTTTAGTCAGTTTGGGTGCCTAAGAGCTATCATTAGTAATGGGGGTGCACATTCACAAAAAAATACTTTGAAAGTTTAATCAAGAAATATGGAATTACTCACAAAGTAGCCACACCATATCATCCATAGACTAGTGGCCAAGTTAAGGTTTCTAACAAGGAAATCAAGCATATTGTTGAGAAAATGGTAAGGCTTGATAGAAAAGACTGGTCAGAATATTTGATGATGCATTATGGGCTTACTGAACTGCATTTAAAACTTCATAGGAATGTCTCCTTACCGACTAGTATTTGGAAAAGCTTATCATTTACCAGTAGAATTGGAACACCATGCATTTGGACTATTAAACAATTTAATTTTGACATGAAAAATATGGGTTCCAATAGGAAGTTTCAATTGAATGAGCTAAAAAAGCTACGTAATGAAGCATATGAAAGTTCTAAAATTTATAAGGCTCAAACTAAAGCATATCACGATAAATCTATTAATCAAAAAATATTTGAGCTAATCAAAAAGTATGGCTCTATAATTCTAGGTTACATCTTTTTCCCAAAAAACTTCACCCACATTGGGATAGACCTTTCATTGTAACCCAGGTATTTTCTCATGGAGCATAAAACTTAGAGATCCTAAGCGGGGAAATATTTCTAAGGTAAATGGCCAGCATTTGAAACCTTACATGGAGGGGATTAATGATGGAGAAGAAATTAATTCTATTAATCTTGTGAATCCAGCACATCGTAATGCTCGACATAGTCTAGTCGAAGACTTTAAACTTAGCACTCCTGAGAGGCAACCCAGTTTATGCATTTATTTTTAATCATAGACTTTCCTTTTTGGAAAAATCCAAGAAGAATAATAAAGCTAAATTGGGGGGAGTATGGCGTCAAAGGCCTAGAAGGAACAAATCATAACAAATCCAGTCCTCAAGTACCCTTCCAGGTGGTACCTTCCTTGTCATTTATTTTACATTGCTATTCTCTTCTTCCATTAAGGATAATAGAGATTAAGTTGGGGGAAATAATTAATTTAATCAAGTCCCCGAGTATAACTTTAATCAATCTTGTGTACCAAACTTTTTCATGATTTGAAGTTAATTAAGCTTTCTAAGTGATGAATGATTAATGGTTTAGATAATTTTAGAGATATTGAAAGATGAATTATCAAGAAAGTCCAATAAATTGTAAAGTTTAAACAAGAAAAAAAATTTTGAATAATTCTAGACCCTTTTAACTATTGATCTAGATAATTATAAGGGTATAAGTAAAAATATCAAAAAATACATAAAATCCTCCTTAAAGTTTAATAAATTAGGTTTTTAGCATCTCTCACTGAGTAACCAACCCCTTCGCCTAAGTAAGTATTGTTGTTCATGTTAAAATGTGAGAATATAAAGAAACTCTTATAGAGACAGTCTTAATATGTAGGCTTTTTGACTTGAGTCAATAAGCCTGAAGGGTGTTCTACAACTAATGGCTAAAGCTAACTAGTTTGGGAGTTGTTGGCCTAAAGCTCGTTATAAGGGTCAACTAGAAAGCAAGAGGTTAGGACATTGTACTAACTCTACATTATAAAAAAAGAGAGAGAGAAAAAAGAAAAGAAGAAGAAAGAAAGAAAGAAAGGGGGACTAAATTGATATTACATCAAACCCATAGTAAGTTAGAGGATTTAAAGAATGAGGAAGAAAGTTGGTAAAAGAAAAACTCTAGAAACTTTTACGGGCTTTACTTGACCACTAAATGGTTGAAATTGATAATATGATAAAATATCTTTTTATGGTCCAACCGGGTATCAACTAATTTTAGAATTAGCAAGATAATTTTTACTTAGGTAAGTTGGTATACATGGCTAATTTATCAGCTTTACTCGAGGATGAGCAAAGATTAGGTTAGGGGATGTGGTAATCACATTATAAATATATAAGTATTAATTTAGAATTAAATTAAATTATCTATTTATTTAAAATTAATACTTTTATATTTTGTTTGTAGGAAAGAAGGTCGCTAATGCGAAGAGCTCGATTTATGGATTCAAATGAAAGAAGTTTAAAGCAAATCAAACTTAAAATTAACCAGAATCGAAGTTTGAAATTCATTTAATAGTCACACAAATTTTAAATAGTCGATTCACCATGGACGACTGCTTGGTTTATAAAACATCCCATGGTTCACAAGTAGCCATGGTTATTGGTCCACGACTCAGAGCCATGGACTGCAGATGCATTTTGACAATTCTTCTGCCATTAGCCATGCCTCTGCCATTACCAAGCACCACCGCTCACCGCCATTCATCAGAGCACTGATCTGAAATGCCAGAACCATTGTGCCACCATGTCCTTAACTCGTGCCACATTTAAAACTAGTTACCACTGTTCCAAGATCTCTGCTACTAATTTAGCCACTGTTCGAGCCATCCCCTATGTTTTACCATTCGCACCGAAGTCGTCGTGCACTTCCTCCTCATCGTCGACAATGCCAAGATCTAGTTTCCCTCACATCTGCCATACTGGCCACCCATTCTTCTTCCCCATAACTGAGCCACTGAGCTATCATTAAAGCTTACATAAGTAAGAACCAGGGATGTCCGAGCATGTAAGGAATGGTCAAAAGCATATCATTGAAAATGGAAAAAATGGTTGAAGTTGGATTTCAAATATGAAACGGGAATTTGATTTCCTGGTTGATTCGATGAACAAACAAAATAAAAGTCATAGTTGGGATAAGCATGAAGGATGTTGCAGTTGAACAAGGATCGAGCAAGGTGTTGAAGAGTTGGGACGAAACCAATTGATGGATTTGCAGGGACTTTTAGGTTGTTTGGCAAAATAGAGGAAGGATAAGCATCAGTTGGGATTTAACATTTGAAAAATGGTTAAAGCAATGAAACAAAGTTAGACAAAGGGCCATAATGGACACTGGATGCTAGTTTTCAATGAATAACAATTACAAAAAGGGTGATGGATTGAGCGGCTGACCATTGGATAGATCACACGGAACTAATGCGATGATTTTGAAATAAAGGTTGTTGGGATGGATTTCTTAGAACAAATGCGAAGGATTGTGATGGAAATGAATGTGGTTCATACGTGTTCTCCTCTGCCTTTAAAAGAATGTCACAGCGAGAGGATGGGGTGTTTGATTCTCCATTCCGAGTGCCTTCTCCCATTTCCTCTTGCCCTTCCTATAGACTCAGAAATCTCTGCCTGGCCTCCACCTTTCCTCCTCTAATTTTCTATTTGTTGCTCCATTTTGATATGCTACTCAAATCTTATTCTAGCATGAAGATGCCAGTGAGGATGATGGCGAGGAGTTTATCCATGGAAGGCTAGATCTAAATTTATCGAGAAGTCATTGAATACTTGCAACAAGCTATGTTTGGATTCTTGTTTATCATTTGTGCTTTCTCTTCTGTGAAATAATTTTTTTTTTTTTATTTCTGAATCTTGTCATATGTTTTATGTGAATGATCTATATTTTTGGGATGAACTATGCTCTATAGATCTGGTTATATTCTTAGAATAGATTATTTAAAAATATAAATTTTATTAGTTTGTATACATCCTATCTTGACTAATCTATATTTCAGGAAAATGGGCCATAAGCTAACAGGTATTGTTTGGAATCTCTGCAAATAGATTATATCTTGATAGGTGACATATGGAGTATTCACAATAAAAAGAGTACCAGTTGTTTGCCGAGTAATCAGTTGAAATCTCGAGGCTTTCTTTTTCATTTGAATATCTATTATTTTATTGCTTATCCCAGTTAGATAGATTAATTCTCTTATTATTAAATTTTATTATTGTCTTTTGAAATCACTTTTGAAATAACTGCTTAAAGTTCTTGTGGATTCGACCCTTACTCTTGCTACTATATAGTAAGTTGTGGAATTAAAGTATTATAATTGCTATGTTATGACACGCACCAATGCACAACAAACACCTTTGTAAGGCTATCAATATCAGGGCATTTATCTTAGATAGGAGGCAAGGTAGAGGCCATGAATAAGAAGGCCATCAGTCAAAAAAAAGGTCACTGAAGATGCAAAAGGCATTAAAGAGAGTATATGAAGAAATTGACCACTTCCACTCGAAATGTTCAGTATACATTCTTTAGAGACTATGCTTTAAGAGGAACTACGAAAGCTATCACAACAAATTTCTTAAGTGAGATAGGATGTTGTTGCCAAGGTGGCCCGGATGCGAGATCAGTTTTCATCTACTTATAGATAAATTTTAGGTTTGAAATCACTACTCGCACCTAGGAGCACTCATTGGGAGATCACCACCCTATCGGCCGTGCTTCAAGATGAACTTTGCTGGTTTAAGAGAAAGATTTCCAACCTCCAGTGATCTTCAAAGGGTAAAGGCATAGCGATCAATCCAGAGATTAGGGGACCACCTTTAGCCATTGTCCTTATATCATTCAGGCCACCTTTGATAGAGTCACATCCATCTACCTTGTGGTCGGCCATCTTCGGGTGTTCCTGAAGATAAGTCAAGGAGACCGACATAGCACCATGTCAATCTGATCGACTATCCCGAGAGGGGGCCACCATGTGCCTAGCACTAGCACCATGGAAGGTTCCAAGACTAGATCAAAGCAATGATCGGCACTGTCTCAATGGTCTGACGACGATCCCAATCATGTAGCCACCATCGATCAAGTCATCAATCCCAATCACAGAGCCATCACTAGTTGAACCGTCATTCCCACTCAATGGAGCACCATCTCATAGTTGGAGCCTAGGAATTATAGAGGAGTGAACCCATAGAAGGACCACCTGAACATTGATCTTCATTGCTTACCTCCCTCGGGCATGAGCGTAGGAAAGTTCAGCATGGAGCTTACGATGAATCTGAGCCCACCTCGAGTGGAAAGAATCGATGGCTCTCACCGAGAAACATCACTTCCATTGGGAGATCCTCTAAAGAGCTCTAGGATTGCAAAAATCCATCATTTGCTACAAGGGGGCCCATGGATCCGAAGAATAATGAAAGTCGGTCATCAAAGGGGGCTTTTGGAGCTATGGTGATGATCGACCGTTGTTTGAAGTAGGCATCTTGAATCCCGAGACCTAAAAGGGTTAGTTGTATTTTATTTTTTTCCAATTCTTGTAATTATCCTTTTATAGCCCTTGGGTGATTTTTTTGAAAAGTGATGGAGCTTTTCTTTATCTTTCTGCATATCTTTATCTGAGCTTGAATGTTTAACAAGCTAGTGGGCACTGGCTTTAGATTTTGATCACCCAAGATTTGATCACTCATCATGGGTACTCAAATGTTCTTGTGCTTTGATCGATTGTTTGTTAGTTGTTTGAAATTGGTGAGCATTAATTGCCTAAGGGCTCTGACCAAGAGCTACATGGTCACTTGGAGCCAATGGGCACTCATCGCTTGAGGGTTCTGATCGAGTACTACTTCATCACTTAAAGCTAGTGGGCATTAATCACCTGAGCACTCTGATCGAACGCTACTCGGTCACTTGGATCCAATGGGTGTTGATCACTTGGGGACTCTGATTGAGTGCTACTTGGCCACTTGAAGCCAATAGGCATTGATTGCCTAAGGGCTCTGATTAAGCATTACTTGGTTACTAAGAGCTAATGGACATTGATCGTCTAAGGGCTTTGATCAAGTGCTACTCGGTCACTTGGAGCCAATGGGCATTAATCACTTGAGGGTTTTGACCAAGCGCCACTCAGCCACTTAGAGCTAATGGATGTTGATTGTCTGAGGGCTCTGATCGAGTACTACTTGATTACTTAAAGCCAATGGCCACTAAGGGCTCTAATCGAGCCCTACTCCATCACTTGGAGCTAATAAGCATTAATTGCCTGGGATCTCTGGCCGAGCACTACCTTGTCACTTAGAGCCAATGAGCATTAATCACTTAAAGATTCTGATCGAGTGTTACACGATCACTTGAACCAATGGATGTTGATCTCTTGAGAGGTCTGACCGAGTGCTACTCAATCACTTTGAGCCAATAGGTATTAATCGCCTAAAGGCTCTAACTGAGCACAACTCGGCAACTTGGAGCCAATGGATGTTGATCGCTTGAGGGCTCTAATTGAGCGCTACTCATTCACTTGGAGCTAATGGATATTGATCGCTTGAGGCCTCTAACCGAGTGCTACTTGGTTACTTGGAGCTAATGGACATTGATTGCCTAGAGCTCTGTTCGAGCACTACCCGGTCACTTGGAGCCAATGGGTGTTGATCGCCTAAGGACTCTTCCAAGCATTACTCGGTCACTTGGAGCCAATGGAATTGATCACTTAAGAGCTCTAACTAAGTGCTACCTGGTCACTTGGAGCCAATGGGCATTGATTGCTTAAGGGCTCTAATAAGTGCTTCTTAATCACTTAGAAGCAATAGGCATTGATCGCCTGAGGGCTCTGACCGAGCATTACTCGAACACTTAGAGTCAATGGATGTTGATTGTCTAAGTGCTTTGACCAAATGCTACTTGATCACTTGGAGCCAATGGATATTGATCACCTGAGGGCTTTAATCGAGCACTACCTAGTCTTATAGCCAATGGGCATTGATCACCTAAGGGCTTTGACCAAATGCTACCCAATCACTTAGAGCTAATGAGCATTGATCACTTGAGGGCTCTGATCGAGAACAACTTGATTACTTGGAACTAATGGACATTGATCACCTGAAGGCTCTAACCGAGTACTACTCAATCACTTAGAGCTGATGCATGTTGATCACCTAGGGGCTCCGATGAGCACTACCCAGTCACAAGGAGATAATGTGCATTGATCTCCTGAGGGCTCTGACTGAGCACTACTTGATCACTTGGAGCCAATGGACATTGATCACCTATGGGTTCTGACCGAGCACTACTCAGCCACTTAGAGCCAATGGGCATTGATCGCTTGAGGAATCTGACCGAGTGCTACCCAATCACTTGGAGCTAATGGGTATTGATCGTCTGAGGGCTCTGACCAAGCATTACTTGGTCACTTAGAGCCAATAGATGTTGATCACCTGGGTAGTGCCTTGATTTGGTAACCTTCGAGGATCTCCCTTCACCCAAAAGAGCAACTTGGCATAATAATAGATTTTTGAGGAGCTTCGATCGATCGTGCTCTAATCGAGATGGATTTTTAAGATGTAATTCATAAGGAGATGTGGATGGGAGAACTACTACTGCTCGTCATGCTTTCCTAATGACTATTTTTCAAGAGAACAACCTTTGCTAGGTTTTGGTTGGGCATGCGAGTGGCGGGCTTCCTGTCAGGCTTACTATAAAAGGATAGTTGGGGGGTGTCAAACCTCCATAACTCTTTCCTACCACAATGTTGTCGAAAACCTCCAAGAGGTCATTAAGTTAGCCTTTGATGGAGGTGCTGGAATTACAGGACCACTTTTTTTAAATGAGGGGTTCTCCCCAGAAGGAGGGTTTTATGGGCATTTGGCACCATTGTTGGACCACCACCATTGTAGTCGGTTGGCAGATTTAATGGCTGGCTATCAATCAGCATCACTATAGCTATAATCGACTAGCAGACTTAATGCGAACCGAAGGGCTCAGCTTCGAGCAGCTTCACCAAGCCTTCCTTAGGGGCCTATTGTTGCCCAGTAAGCAACCCAAAAGGGAGGGTGAATTAGGTTTCTAAAAATAAATTGCAAGTGTGTGAACCTTTTCAATAAATAATTTAGTGCAATGAGATGCAAGAGTAATGTGCTCTTAAAGAGTATGCAGTGAAAATTTAAATGCAATAAATGTAAGAGCAAGAGAGAGAGAGAAAACAATCACAAACACAAACCAAGTATAGTGGTTCGATGCTTTCCAATGTACCTACATCCACTCCCCAAGGTCTACTTAGGAATTCACTATAATCTCTACCGATTTTAGCCAATTAGTTTCTCGAGCTCACTAATCAAAATTCCTTTTGATTTTTACAAGGCTCACCAAAAGAAACCTCTTGGTTTTCAAAGGCTAACCAATAACCTCCTTGGATTTCAACTAGGCTTACCAAAAACCTTCTTGGTTTTCCAATAGGCTAACCAAAAATCTCCTTGGTTTCTAATAGGCTAACTAAAAACCTTTACAAGAAAGATAAAGTTAAAGTAAAGCAACAAGAAAAGCTTTCTTAATAAAGCAGATATCTCTTTGAAGCTTGGAGGAATTGCTTGTCTTGAACTTGATGAAGCCTTAATCAATGCTCAAGGGTGTTGGACTTGAATGCTCTTGAAGGCTTTGAATGCTTTGAGACTTCTTTTTGCTTGAAGGTAGTTGCTCTTAATGAATATGAATGAATGCTCTTGTTTTCTCTCCTTTTTGTTATTCTCTTTTCATTCTCTTTTGTTTTAATTTGATTTGAATCACTTAAATACCATCTCAAGGCCTCAAAGTCATTTATGATTATTAGACATGAAAAACTAGCCATTGAAAGCCAAGAGGGCCGAGTTCTACATTTAAAAAACTAGCCATCATTGTTCCTAGAACTCCAAGTGTCAACACTTCAAGCTATGAGTTGATACTTAGGGTCGATACTTTAGTTCCATGAGTTGACACCTAGTTCAAAACTCTGAATTATTGCTCTCTAGAAATCTCAAGTAAGTCGACACTTCTTTAAGTAAGTCGATACTTGAGTCGATACTTGATATCCATGAGTCGACACCTCGGGTAAGTCTTAACTTAGCATGTTCTGTAATAATTTTTTCTAAGGTGATGAGCGGATCCTTGAGTCGACACATGAGTTGACACTTGTAGGTCATGAGTCGACACTTCAGTCATGCCATCTTAAACTTTTTCTGCATGCCAGAGTCGATACTTGCACTGCCATGAGTCGACACTTACTGAGAATTCTTCAAAAATCACTGAAGCTTTGCTGAAGCCTTTTTATGCTGAACTCTTATGTCCTTTCAAGCAATCTTCAAGTACTTAAGTCCATTTATAACTGATCTTTCATTCAAAGAAAGGGATTCTTCATCATTTGACAAGCATTCCATTTTTATTGAATTGAAAAGTACCTTTTTTCTATTTAACACACTTCAAAGAATAGTTTACTCTCAACTTATACTTAAGTATTTGTTTATCATCAAAATCAATAATGGCGTCATCAATCTCCCCCTTTTTGATAATGACAAAATGTTAAGTATAATTCATATAATAAGCTCTTAAAAGAATTTTTAACTGATATAAAGCTTATTGCCATTTGTATTAGAGTAAAAGAAAGGTAGACATAAGACTAAATGTGTATCAGAGTTATGAGGAATATGAGAGCTAAAAGTTTTATGAAACAAGATACCTCAAATATAAATTAGAGATTAAACATGCTTCAAGAAAGAAAAAAATTCAGCATATAGCATATAGAGAATGTAATTAAAAAAAAGGAATATTTGAATAATAGATTGAAGAGTATAGATACTCCCCTCAAAAGGTGATTCGGAAAATTGATTTTCAAAGATCTTCATAAGCGAAAAGTTGAATTTAATGATTTTACAAGAAAATTTATCAAAGGATTGCTCCCCCTCACTCATTGCTCTTTTCTTTTTACTTTTCTTTTTACTTTTATTTTTCTCTAACAACCACAAACTGATTTTCATTTTATTCTCATACTTATCTCATTTATCTTCTTCACTCAAACTTATCTCTAACAAAATTATCTCTCCTTTTTCTTTTACTCATCTCTCCCCCTTTTGTCATCATTAAAAAGAGAGAGGAAGGAAGGGAATGAAGCATAAATAATAAAATAAAACATTTCAAACATGTCAATCATTCATTCACAAGAGATAATATCCAAAAATAAAACATTGAAGTGAAGTTTCATTCATTCATGAGAATTTATATTTCATACAAGAACAAGTTTGATACAATAAAAAGAAAATAACTAGAAAATGCATACAAGAGTGCTAAAATATAAACTATCTAAACATAAAGACTGTCCTAAGCAGATTCTCATCATCTGAGGATCCAATCTCAATCGGTCCTGTATCACTAAAAGCACGGAAATGAGGCTACATGGATCAAAGATCATGAAGACGGGTCCTCATCGATCTCGATGGAGCATGATGGCCTCGTCCTCTGCGTCTAACATAAGTCTTGCCTATAGCTAATATAGAACAGGTAGAAGCTAGGTCAGCAGCAAGAATAGCACTAACAGAAATGGCAGTATCAAAATCAGTATGAAGCGGGGTATGATCAAAGATAGGTCCTGAATCAAGATGGTGGAAACTAGGGGTATAAAATCCTAGTTCCCTAATGATGGAAGATGTATGCAATGTGGGAGAATGAATGATAGGTGTATCAGAAGCTGAAGGTATGACAGGAGTAGGTGCGGGAATGGAAGTGTGATCATCAGGTCTGGATAGAGGAGTGGGTAGAATAGGAGTCTAGAAAGATGAACTAGATGGATCATGAATGGAACTCCTAGGAAGGTCAGCTACAGTCTCCGGCACTAACTATCATCAGATCTGCCATGTCAAACTCATCAGAGTCATCTCATCATCATCCAAATTCGATCCTAGAGTGGTGGTGCTAGAGCTGAATCAGCTAGAGTAGGAGCAGGTGCTCTGCCTGAAGAAAGTCTATCCAAGGCAGACAAAATGACAGAGATCCCATCACTCAGTCCTCAATGGCTCTCCCTCATCTCCATATGGATCCTGTCGACTCGCTGATAAATGATCATCTCTCAGTCTTAATGCGAGCGACCCTATCCTCTAGATTCTCTGAAACTCAGGGATATCTATCTATGTTGGCTCAGGCTGAGGAGCTGGCTCTGGCTACGCTGAAGGCTCGGGCAATGCCTTAGATGTCTCTCTGTGAACCTCAAATGGCCCTTCCTGTCCAGAAAAGATGCGCTCCTCCTCTGCTATATCCTCATCTTTGTCAGTGGCCTGACCAGATATGCATTGTCTCCACTGGCCTTTGACAAGCTGATACCCCATCCAGTGTAATGATCTCATGTCATAGACATCAGTGTACAGTAGCTGCCGGTAGGGCTCATCATCCATGACTACTCCATAAGCTCTGAATAGTAGTGTCTAACCCATCCCATAGGGTAGACACAATCTCTGGCTGATCGATGCCTCGGTCAACTGATGTACCATAAGTATCGGGAGGCATATTGGCATGTGCTACACCAGGGAAACCATCACTAAAAGCTCTCACTCTATGATGAAGTCAAAATGCCAGTCTTCCATTGAAGAATTCGAGTAACTATAATGATGCAGCAACCTCATCTCAGGCCTCAGCCTTGAAGCTACAATAGCGGCTCCCTCAGGTAAAACATCTATCTCGAAAATGCAATGGAGACTGCTGACCATGTCCACTAAGCTGTCCATAATAGATCCTCTCATGGGTATGTCCCACACTCTGCTCAGAATCTCCATGGATACTGTGACATCTCTGCCTCGAACCTGAGCAACCCATCCATCACTACCTCGGGTGAGGGAACATAGAACTCTCAAATCAAACTCGGGTAGAATCTCTCTGTAAGGAGCAAAATGGTGTCGGCCCTGCATCCCTGAGCCACTGGCCTATCCTAAATTGCTATTGATCAATGAAGTCGAAGGCCACACGACATCCCTCGATGATGGTCTTCGATCCCATCCGACTAGCTACAAGAAAGAGAGATCTAGCAGGAACATCCGGTGCATCTACTGCTTTAGCCTCATGCCTTGCTTTGGTTCTCCTTTCTTCTTCTTGATTGGATGGTCTTGGATGCCGGACAACTTGCTTCCTAGGCCCCATTACTGAGAATCAAGGGAATAAGGCAAACGGGAAGAAAAACTAGGGTTTCTATGGTGGAAAATCAAAGAAGGGGAAAACAATAAAAATTGAAGAAAAAAAATCATCCCAAACGAAGATTCAAGCAATTTGGAGTTGAAATCTGGAGGGAAGAAGTCATTAGAACAGAAATAGGGATGAGTCGGCTCGATTTGGAAGGAAAGAGACGAAGAAAATACTTCATTTTCTTATTTTTATCTTGGTCTGTCATCGTTCCAGTGTCAACTCATGACATAGAGTCAAGTGTTGACACTTTCAGTGTTGACACTTTCAGGTGTCGACACTTTCAGGTGTCGACACTTCCAAGTATTTATACTTCAACTTAAAATCGAAAGAAAAATAGGCAAAAGAGCATTGATCAAAATGAATAGAATTCGATGGAATTTTGAAGAATTAAGCATGAATAACATGTAACTTTGATCAAATAGAGTTCAAGATGTGAAGAGATGGAAGTTTTCAATCAAAAGGGTTGATGACCCCAAGTTCTCTTCTAATCATATTGAATAGATTTTCTTGGAGAAGCTTAGTCAATATGTCAGCTAGTTGTGTTTCAGTACAAACAAATTCAAGTATGATATCATTATTTTCAACATGATTTCTAATAAAATGATGCCTAATTTCAATATGCTTACTTCTAGAGTGCTGAACAAGATTTTTAGTTAAGTTTATAGCACTAGTATTATCACATCTTATGGGTGTCTTAATTAGTTTGATTCCAAAATC
The DNA here is from genome assembly GCA_021397845.1 of Areca catechu. Lineage (NCBI taxonomy): Eukaryota > Viridiplantae > Streptophyta > Magnoliopsida > Arecales > Arecaceae > Areca > Areca catechu. The sequence goes on from CM038050.1 coordinate 92,879,255, forward strand.
TTCAAGTTGTTGCTTAATCCACAAGATTTAAGCACAACAACTTCCTGCTATAATATACTCAGCCTCAGCTATGGATAGTGCAACTGAAGTTTGTTTCTTGCTAAATTAGGAGATTAAGTTAACTCCAAGAAATTGGCAAGTTTCACTAGTACTTTTTCTATCAAGTTTTATACCAAACAAAATTAGCATCAGAATATCCAATTTAAATCAATAGATGAATCTATAGAATACCATAAATCAATATCAATTGTACCAGATAAGTATTTAAGTATGCGCTTAACAGCCGATTCTTTAGGATTAGACTAATATCTAGCACACATACAAACACTAAACATGATATCTAGTCTACTAGTAGTCAAATATAATAAGGAGCCAATCATTCCTTTATATAATTTTTTATCAATAGATTTATCATGTTCATCTTTATCAAGTTTACAAGAGGGGCTCATAGGTCTACCTATTAACTTGGTAGACTCCATCCCAAACTTCTTTAAGATTTCTCTTGTATACTTAGCTTGGTTGATGAAGATTCCATCCTTAGTTTGCTTGATTTGGAATCCGAGGAAAAAATTGAGTTCTCCCATCATGCTCATTTCGAACTCTCCCTACATAAGCTTGGCAAACTCTTGACAAAAGATTTCATTAGTAGCACTAAATATAATATCATCAACATAAATTTATACTACTAATAAATCATCATTTTTCTTTTTTAGAAATAATATAGTGTCAACATGGCCTCTAGAGAAATCTTAGTTTTAATTAAAAACTTACTGAGTCTTTCATACCATGCTCGGGGTGCTTGCTTTAAACCATAAAGTCTTTGTGTAGTTTAAAAGCATGATCAGGATGAGCATGATTTTCAAAACCTGATGGTTGTTCAACAAATACTTCTTCTGCTATATAACCATTCAGAAATCACTTTTAACATCCATTTGAAAAAGTTTGAAGTTCATAAAATATGCAAATGCTAAAAGTAATCTAATGGATTCAAGTCTAGCAATAGATGCAAAGGTTTCATCAAAATCAATGCCTTCCTCTTGATTATAACCTTTAACAACCAATCTAGCCTTGTTCCTAGTAACAATACCATTTTCATCTAATTTATTCCTAAATACCCATTTGTGCCAATAATTGAAATATTAGACGGTCTTTCTATTAAAGTCCAAATATTGTTTCTTTCAAACTGATTTAATTCTTCTTGCATTGCATTAATCAATTAGAGTCCTTTTCAGTATCTTCAAAATATTTTGGTTCAACTCGAGAAACAAAAGCAATATAATCACACTCATATCTATTGAGGATCTTGTTCTTACCCCTTTTGATGGATCACCTAGGATTAACTTCTTAGGATATCCATGAGCATACCTCCACTCCTTAGATAGATCTTAATGCTTTGATATGGATTATATGGCTTCTTCTCTTTCATTTTGTCTTGATCTTCTTCACTTTGTTGAGAAGGTTAATCATCCAATATCAGCTTCTTTAACTTTTCAGCACCTGCACATGCATCAGAAGTATCCTCTTTTTAGAGGATTTGTTAGCAGATTCTTCAAAGACTATATATACAGACTCCACTACTACTAAGGTTCTCTTGTTAAAAACTCTATATGCCCTGCTTGATGTAGAGTATCCTAAGAAGATACCTTTATCAGACTTGGCATCAAATTTTTCCAAATTATCTTACTATTATTCATGATAAAATATTTACAACCAAAAACTCAAAAATATTTTAAAGATGGTTTTCTTTGTTTCTAAAGCTCATATGGAGTTCTTTTAAAATAGGATGAATTAAAGCACGATTTAAAATATAACAAGCAGTATTAACTACTTCAATCCAAAAATACCTTGGCAAATCATTTTCAAAAGCATAGTGCATGCCATTTTTTCTAAAGTACAATTTTCCTTTCTACAACCCCATTCTGTTGAGGTGTCCTAGGTGTAGAAAAATTATGTTTAATTCCTTTTTCATTGCAAAAGTCTTCAAAATTATGATTTTTAAACTCAGAACCATGATCACTATGAATGCAAATTACTGAAGTACCTTTTTTATTAAAACTTTTCGGTAAAACTTTATGAATGCTAAAAAAAGAATCTTTGTGAGCAAGAAATAAAATCCTTATAAACATGAAAAATCATCATTATAACCAATCCATATCTCTTACCTCCTAGGCTAGATATCCTAGTTGGTCCAAAGAGATCCATATAGAGTAGTTCTAATGGCATAGAAGTTGTGACAAAACTTTAGGTTTAAAAGATGTTTTTACTTATTTTCCAAATTGGCATGCTTCACAAACTTTATCCTTTTCAAAACTAAGTTTTGGCAAATCTCTTACTAAATTTTTTTTACAAAGTTTTGATAATAAATACATGCTAGTATGACCTAATCTACGATGCCAATGCCAACTAGTCTCACTAATAGTGGCATTCATTGCAACTAGGCATTCTCCATTATGCAAAGATAGATTATCCAAATCTACAAGATAAATATTACCATGCTTTTTTTCAATGAATCTCACTCCATTTTTATCAGGACTAGCAATCATGCAATAGATGATTCGAAAATAACTTGAAAATTCTTATCACAAAATTGACTAATACTTAAAAGATTATGCTTTAAACCTTCAACTAAAAGTACATCATTAATACAAGTAGAAGGAAAAATGTGAACCTTACCATACCAATGATTTTTCCTTTACCATTATCGCTAAAGGTTACACTCCCTCCATTTATTGCTTTAAGAGAGGTGAATTGCTTTACATCTCCTGTCATGTGTCTTGAGCAACCACTATCGAGATACTATAATTTTTTATTTTCATTGGTTATAAGACATACCTGAAAAATAAATTAAGTGTTGTTTTAGATACCTAAGCCAACTTGGGTCTTTAGGGTTAGTATTAAAAGTGGTTCTTTTGAAATCCAAATCTTTCTAAAATCATTAATTTTTCTTAAATACATTAAAAAGCTTTATGACCTACTTTTGCAAGAAAAGCATGTAATACTAGATGATGCAGGTACAAAGAAATTTTTGAAATACTTTTGCAATTTTTGAGGGCTATAACCTAATTGGCTTTATTAAAAATAGCTCTTTGATTGTTTAAAAAAGATTTAATTTTTCAGAACTATATATGAACTTTTCAACAAAAGGTTTTATCTTTTCAAGCTCATCTTTATATTGCTTATTTTGTATTTCAAGATTTTTATTTTTCTTCAAAAGTTCATTATTTGAAACAATAGCTTTAGGTCTTTTTAAAACTTCATTTTTCATGGATAAAGCATTGTTTTTCTTTTCTAAAACATCAATTTTGTTTTTCAAATCATTAACTTCGTTTAAAAGAGTAGTTTTTCATATGAAAAAGAGTTTGCATGCTTTTTCAATTTTTTATTTTCAGAAATCATTAATTTATAATTATGTATTAGTTCATCAAATATAGTTCTCAATTCATCAAAAGTAAAATCTACTTGTAGATTAGAATTTACCTCTTCTTGTTCCTGTAGTGCCATGAAACATAGATTGGCAACTTCAATTGGTTCTTCATTTGAACTAGAGTCCTCGCTATCACTCCAAGTTGCCATCATTGCCTTCTTTCTAACATTTTTCATTGATTCTTTAGGAGAGGGCAGTCAAACTTGTAATGTCTGGGCTTCTTGCATTCGAAGCAAGTTGGTACCTCCTTCTCCTTGTCCTTTTCTTTTCCCTTCTCTTTGCTTGGTTGAAACATTTTCTTGTAAGGGAATTTTCTTCTTTTCATGAATCTTCTGAATGTTCTAGCTAGAAGAGCTTCCTCACTCTCATCTTCTTTCTTCTTCTTCTTTTTCTGATTTTTTAGTTGAGGATAATTCTTGTGTTGTAGACTTGAAGGCTATCCCCTTTTTCTTCTTATCCAAATCCATAGATTTTATTTCAAATTTAGCTCATAAGTCATGAGTGATCCTACTAGTTGCTTCAATGGTAGTTTGTTAATATCTTTGGCTTCTTGTATGGTGGTCACCTTTGGATCCCAGTATGTTGGAAGAGATCTGAGAATTTTTTTCACAAAATCAGTATTAGACAACTTTACCTAAGCTTCTCATGTCGTTTACAATGTTGTGAATCTAGTGTACATGTCAATGATAGATCATTTGGTTCCATGCAAAACATCTTATAAGTGTGCACTAACATGTTAACTTTGGTGTTCTTCATTTGATCAGTACCCTCATGGGTAACTTCAAATGTGTCCCATATTTCTTTGGCTGATGTGCATGTAGAAATCCTATTGAATTCACTAGGATCCAATACATAATAAATAAGATTCATTGCTTTCGTATTGATCTCGGATTGCTTAATGTTATTTTCATCCCAATCCTCTTCAAGCTTTGGGATGGAAACACCAATAACCACAACCGAAAGAATATATGGACCTTTATTAACAACTATTCATAAATTGTAATCTATAGAATGCATGTAAATTATTATTCTAGTTTCCAATAAGTATAATTAGTTCCATTAAAGTATGGAGGTCTATTTAAGGCTTGTCCTTCAACTATATTAGTACCAAGAGGGGTTGCCATAGATCTTTACTCAAGGTGGTTAGACCTATAAACTAAGAATGTGGCTCTGATATCACTTATTGCCCAGTAAGCAACCCAAAGGGGGGATGAATTGGGTTTCTAAAAAATTAATTACAAGTGTATGAACCAATTCAATAAATAATTTAAGTGGAATGAGATGCAAGAGTAATGTGCTCTTAAAGAGTATGCAGCAGAAATTTAAATACAACAAATGTAAGAGCAAGAGAGAGAGAAAACAATCATAAATACAAACCAAGTATAATGGTTCGGTGCTTTCCAATGCACCTACATCCACTCCCCAAGGTCCACCTAGGAATTCACTATAATCTCCACCGATTACAGTCGATTAGTTTTCTGGGCTCACTAATCAAAATCCCTTTTGGTTTTTTACAAGGCTCACCAAAAGAATCCTCTTAGTTTTCAAAGGCTAACCAATAACCTCCTTGGTTTTCAACTAGGCTTACCAAAAACCTCCTTGATTTTCAAAGGCTAACCAAAAACCTCCTTAGTTTTCAAAGGCTAACCAAAAACCTCCTTGGTTTTCCAATATGCTAACAAAAAAGCTCCTTGGTTTTCCAATAGGCTAACCAAAACCTTACAAGAAAAATAGAGTTAAAGTAAAGCAACAAGAAAAGCTTTCTTAATAAAAGCTATATCTCTTTGAAGCTTGGAGGAATTACTTGTCTTGAACTTGATGAATCAATTCTCAAGGGTGTTGGACTTGAATCCTCTCGAAGGATTTGAATGCTTTGAGACTTCTTTTTACTTGAAGGTAGTTGCTCTCAATAAATATGAATGAATGCTCCTGCTTTCTCACCTTTTTGTTATTCTCTTTTCATTCTCTTTTATTTTAATTTGATTTGAATCACTTAAATACCATCCCAAGGCCTCAAAGTCAATTTATGACCATTAGACATGAAAAACTAGCCGTTGGGAGCCAAGAGGGCCGAGTTCTGCATTTGAAAAACTAGCTATTTCTGTTCCCAGAACTTCAAGTGTCGACACTTCAAGCTATGAGTCGACACTTAGGGTTGACACTTAAGTCCCATAAGTCGACACCTAGTTTAAGACTCTAGATTTAGGCTCTATGAAAATCTCAGGTGAGTCGATACTTCTTCAGGTGAGTCGACACTTGAGTCAACACTTGATATCCATGAGTCGACATCTCAGGCAAGTCTTCAACTTCAGCTTGTTCTATAAGAAATTTTTCTCAGGCGATGGGCCGATCCTTGAGTCGATACATGAGTCGACACTTGTAGGTCATGAGTTGACACTTCAATCGTGCCATCTAAAACTTTTTCTGCATGCCGCTTGAGTCGAACTTGCACTACCATTAGTCGATACTTGATCAATGAGTCGACACTTACTGAGAATTCTTCAAATATCATTGAAGCTCTGCTGAAGCCTTTTTGTGCTGAACTTTTTATGTCCTTTCAAGCAATCTTCAAGTACTTAAGTCCATTTATAACTCATCTTTCATTCAAAGAAGGGGCTTCTTCATCATTTGATAGGCTTTCCATTTTTTTTGAATTGAAGAGTACCTTTTCTATTTAAACACTTCAAAGAACAGTTAGTACTCAACTTATACTTAAGTATTTTGTTTATAATCAAAATCAATAACGAAGTCATCACCTACTCTGTATCACTGGAGAGATAGATTGGGAGCTCTCACCAGAGGTTATGGATGGTGGTAGCAGCCCAAGGATGAATTGGGGACAGTTTCTAAATTTCCAGGTCAATCATTGTCCCACCTGTGAGCTTCTTCTTTCGATAGCAAGCTGCTTCGAGAAATGCTACCTCTGGCCTCACTTCCACCCTATCCTCCTTGTTAGGGCTATTAGGTGTTCTCTTTGTCACACTAGCTTTTTCCTAGAGGAGGGTGCTACACCCATGCCCTCAGTCACTTTCTATCTTTCCAGTAATCCCATCGAGGGCCACGGTGCACTTAACTGCTCACAAGGCGATCCCAGCTCTATGGAAGAGCTCAAGATTCCATGAGACATCTAGTCCTTTGGTGAGTGCTACTATTTTTCTAGTACTTTAGAAGTCTAGGGATAATTGTATCAACCGAGAGGCTCTAACCCATGTAATCTGGCCACGAGGCTACATGTATGTAATCTAGTTTTATTAATAAAAAACTTATGACATTTTTATGCTTTTTATTGCATCTAGAACCCCTAATCATGATCTTTTTAAATCTTATTAAATTATGAAAATTGATCATAATATTTCTGATCACTAGAGTTGTAATATTTCCAATTGTAATTTTCCTAATCGCCAGAGCCTATAGGCTTTCGATCATAATTTTTTGATCACTAGAAGCCTACTAGCTTCTAAACATAATTTTCCTGATCACTAGAGCCTTTTGGTTTCCAATCATAATATTCTTGATCACTGGAGCCTATAGGCTTCTAATCACAATATTCTTGATTGCTGGAGCATATGGGCTTCCAATCGCAATATTCTCGATTGTTGGAGTCTATGGGCTTCTGATCGTAATATTCCTGATTGCTGGAGCCTATGGGCTTCCAATCATAATTCTTCTGATCGCGGGAGCCTATTGACTTTCGATCATAATATTCTCAATCATCGAAAAGACTATAGGCTTCTAATTATATTTTTTGATCATTGGAGCCTATTAGCATCCGATCATAATTTTTTGATCACTAGAGCCTATTGCTTCTTATTGCAATATTCCTAATCATTGAAGCCTATGGACTTCATATCATAATTCTTCTGATCATTAGAGGCTATTAGCTTCTGATCATAATTTTTTTGATCACTCGAGCTTGTTAGCTTTTGATCATAATTTTCTCGATCGCTAGAGCCTATGGCTTTTGATCATAATATTTCCAATCGCTGAGCCTATGGGCTCCCGATCGTAATATTAAGTAAATCAAGAGTCTACATTGATCCTTTAATAAAAAATTCCTTAGGCTAATGGACTTCTAAGCCCCTTGATATGGGGCCTTAACCCTGCAAGTAGCTTAGCTTTTAATTATAAATTATCCCATATAAATTTTCTAGATCTTATTTTGCCTAAGTAACTCTCACTCAGGGGGCTTGCATCAAAGAAAACTTTTACTATAGCATACACAAGAAAAAGGACTTCTATTCAGTAGAAGAGGGGCACAAAACTAGTGATAGATCTATAAATTTGAAGAGTTTAATGGCTAGAGCAAGGGGTTCCATCTAATTGCCTTAATCGACAGGTTCCAGGCTTGAAGATTTCCTCTACTTAGTAAGGCCCTTGCCAGTTTGATGAGAGCTTTCCCTTTTGGCTAGGTTGAAAAATTTTCACTCGATATAGTATTGGATTGCTCACCCTAAGGTCTTATTCTAGACCTTGACATTGAAGTAATGAGCAACCTTGTATTGGTATGCTGCCATCATGATGTGTGCTTTCTGCCAAACATCATCTATCAAGTCTAGGTCCACGAGTCATCTTTTTGAGTTGGTCTACTCATTATAGTTTGTGATCATGCTAAGGGTACTCCAATTTCAACAAGTATCACTACTTCAATCCCAAAAGCTAGGCTAAAAGGTGTTTCTCTTGTTGAAACCCTTGGTGTTATTTGATATGCCCAAAGCACATGATAGAGCTCATCAATCCATGATCCTTTATCTTTGCCAAGCCTCCTTTTAATCCCTTAGAGAATGGCTTGATTTATAACCTCAGCTTCTTCGTTAGCTTGGGGATGCACCATTGAAGTGAGGTGGTGTAAAATTTCTTGATTTTCATAAAATTTTTCAAACCGAGCATCAACGAACTATCATCCATTATTGGTGATCAATATCTAGGAGGAGTCAAAATGGTAAATGGTATCCCTACTCATCAAATCTATTACTTTTGACTCGATGATGCGGGCTAATAGCTTGACCTCTACCCACCTCATGAAGTAGTTAATAGTAACTATTAGGAACTTGCATTGCCCTGAAGCTAGAAGGATGGACCAAGGATATCCATCCCCCATTGTGCAATGGCCATGTGATACATAGGAGTGATTGGTATGGTCAGAGATGCTAACTGTTTGCATTTCTTTGATAAGCATCACATTTCATGATGAATCTCTTGGCATCCTACTGCATGGTCGATCAATAATAACCTCTCCAAAGCAACTTATAGGCTAATGCTCTTTTTCCAACATGATCTCCATAGATCTCTTCATAAACATCTCTCAACATGAATTCTGCCTCAGAAGATTGCAAGCATCTAAGGAGGGGCCAAGAGAATGATTGTTTATAGAGTCTTCCCTCATGTACTAAGTACTTGAAAGATCTATACTTGATATTGCAAGCTTCCTTCAGATCTACAGAGTTGACCATTTCTTAAGAAGTCGGTTAGCAGGTCGATCAGCATGATTTGTCATCGAATCACTTGACTTTTGATGATTCTTCGATGGTTGGCTTTTCAATTTCTTTGAAGAAGGCCCCTTGGGGAAGTGCCAGAGGGATAGTGGTTATTGCTTTGGCCAGCAAGTTCACTCGAGAGTTATTTTCTCTTGGGATATGTTGAATCTCAAAGCTATGGAGGTTACTAATTAGTTCCTTGGTCTTTTGAAGATATTTGATCATATTTCCCTTCCAAGCCTTAGAGATGCCTTGTCATGGTCGATGACTAGTTGAGAGTCTCTACAAACTCTTTAAATCTTGCACTTCCAGTACTTTGGGAATACTGAGCCTTACTATCAGAGCCTTGTACTCAGCCTCATTATTGATAAGGGGAATTCAAGGTGTAAAAATGCTTGGCTATGATTTCTTATGGGTCGATATGACCACTCCTGCCCTTGATCCTTCAAGGTTGGATAATCCATCTACATATATCTCTCAGGTATCATTTGGGCTTGGAGGGATGTCTGACACAAGCTCCAATGGTTCCATTACTCCTGGCTCAACTGGCTCATTAGAAATAGTGCAGTCAGCCAGGAAATTGGCTAGTATCTAGGCCTTCATGATGATCAGGACTAATATTTGATATCAAAATCTAAGAGCTTGATCGCCCATTTAGCAATACATCTAGACATATCGGGTCAATGGACAATATTCTTCATGGGCTGATCGATCAGTAAGATGACAATGTGAGCTTGAAAATATGGGTAGAGCTTCCGAGCAGTGATAAGGAAAGTGTATAACAGCTTCTCTAGCTTGGAATATTAGGTCTCCATATCTCTCAAACTTTTGCTAATATAGTATATGGATTTTTGAACCCTATCCTTCTCTTGGATCAGCACTACACTCATTGCTGAGTAGGGCTGAAAATGGGATGGCCCAAAGCACATTGTCTGGAATTGGGCTGGGCCAGCTCAATAAACTTTGGACCGGCCTGAAATCGGTCTGGCTTCGAACAAAATTTTAAGCATATCGGACAAGTCTTCGGGTTGTAAAATATAGTCCATTTAATTTTTGGACCAAAGGGATGCCTGAATTCGGTCCAAGAATTTTTAAAATATAGTCTTTGGGCCGACCCAATGGGCTTTGGGCTGGCCCATTTCCAACCCATGCTGAGGGAGAAGTTGCCAAATATAGGAATTACTCTATATCAGGATCTAGCATCTCCAATAGTGGTGGGGAGCTAAGGTAATTCTTAAGATCATCGAAAGCTTTTTGACATTCTTCTGTCCACCAAAAATTTTTTTGGCACTTTAATGTTTGGAAGAATGGGAGATAGCGCTCGATCGATTTTGAGACAAATCTACTAAGGGCCGCAATCCTTTTAGTGAGGTACTAGACATCTTTGACCATCTTTGATGGGTTCACATCATAGACAACCTTGATATTCTTTGGATTAGCTTCCATCCCATAAAAAACCATGAAACCAAGAATTTATCTGAAGCCACTCCGAAGGCATATTTTGTGGGGTTCAACTTATTTGGTATTTTTGAAGGGTGTTAAAAGTCTCCTAAAAATTTTTAACATGGATCCTGGTAATTTTACTTTTAACCATATACACCTCCATATTCTATCCAATTTGGTCATTAAAGACTTTGTTCACCATGTGTTGGTAAGTAGACATGCAATCTTTAATCCAAATGGCATAATCCTGCAACAAAAGAGGCCTCAATTAGTAATAAAAGCAATTTTATCTTCATCTTTTGGGGCTATTTGGATTTGGTTATACCCAAAGAAGGCATTCATGAAGTTGAGAAGATCACGGTCTAAGGTCGCATCGACCATTTGATTGATTCAATGCAACAAGTGCCATCTTTTGGGCATGCTCTATTAAGATCTAAAAAATCTATGCAAATTTGCCACTTGCCATTCACCTTTTTCATCATAACCAAGTTGGCGATCCATTTTGGATAGGTGGTTTCTCGAATAAAACTAGCATCAGAAGTACTTATCGACCTTGATGTAGCTTTTTGGTGCTGAGCATGAAGCTTCATTTCTTTTGTTTGATTGATCAACACTTGGGATCCACCTTCAACCAGTATACCATCATTGAGAGGTCAATGCCCAGCATATCCATGGGTGCCCAGGCAAAGATATCATCATTTTCCTACAAAAATGAGGTTAGTTGATCTCTAGTTATCTAATCCAAGTTAGAGCCAATCCTAAACGGTTGCTCTGGATTTCCATCAACCAAGGATATGGAGATGATAACCTCAGCTAGCTCTCCTTATTATTCAGTAAGGTCATCCTAAGCATCAAGACCTTCTATTTGATAGTCTTCAGCAGCTCTTTCCTTGAAGCTCGATATGGTAGTAGCATTACCCTATTTGTTATTGAAAATTTCACTTTTAGGTAGTAAGTGCAGACCGACATGGAAGGTATCAAGGCCTAGTTGTCCAAGAATAGCATTGTAAGCTGAGGCCATTCGAACGATCAAAAAGTCTAGCCGAGCAATGGATCATACAGGGTAATGTCTTATTCTTATGGTTAGGGCAATCATCCCCTATACTTGGATCATGTCTCTTAAAATCCTACCAGTGGAGAATTCACTCGAACCAATCATTCGGGTGATATTCCCATTTTTAAGAGTATTTTATAGTATAAAACATCTACCGAACTCCTACTATCAATAAGGATGAGGTGTACATCATAATTTTTCACATTCAGAGTTACCACCACTGCATCATTATGTGGAAACTAAATGCCATCATCATCCTCTTTAGAAAAAAAGTTATCAATGTTGCTCATTTTTTTGCCAGTTGCTTGGGATAACACAACCCCTAATTATCATTCCTACTTATCCTGATGTCATAGACACCTCTCTTTGGAGGTGGAAGTGGTTGTAGTTGTTCACTAGTCATGGTGATCTTGGCCACTCTCTCAACCCTCTCCATTATAAAATGAATTGATCAAGATGACCCCACCTGATCAGCTCTTCAATCTTGTCTTGTAGCTAAATGCACTCCTTAGATCATGGCTATGGTCCTGATAGTATAAGCAAAATTTATTTTGATTCCTCCTTGCCAATAGCATTCACATCTTTTGAGGCTCCAAAATATGCATTCTGATCTCCATTAGCATCTTTTCTCTTAGTGCATTCAGAGGAGTATAGATCTAGAACTTGCCTAGCAGCGATGCTTGAGGGGCTTCCTTGAACCAACGATCTTTGAAGAATCTGTTCCTCTCCCACAGGGATCTGGAGCAAGGCCAGGCCTTCCATCACACTTTGGAGAGAATTTGCATCCTCATATTTCCTTACCACCCTCCAGTGTAGAAGTGGGTAGATCCTCTTCCAACATGAAAGATTCTTCCATCCGAGCATACTTTTTAGCTCAAGCTAGCATTCCTACAAAGTCCTTAGGATAGGTCTTGGCCAATGACTTTTTAAGGTCATTTTTCAGCAAACCATTCACCAAAGCTAACATAGCAACTAACTGGTCCAAATTATGGATCTCCAAATTAACCACATTGAAGTGACACACAAGGTTTGGTTTGGATCGTCTCTCTTCCCTCTATTTGAGAGTATGAAGAAAGTTTGGATGTTGTTATGGCCTCCACCTACAACAAAGTAGCCAGTGAATGCTTGGCTTAACTATTCAAAAGAGTGTACTGATCCAGGTTTCAGGCTTCAGTAAGAGTGTCGAGCTGCTCCATTCAAAGTAGAGGGAAGGCTCAGCAAAGAATGGGATCAGTAGCCCCATGGAGGAGCATAGTCATTCTAAAACTTGCTAGGTGATTGTTGGGGTTAGTGGTTCTATCATAGTTTCAAGCTCTAGAATTTTGAAATGCCGAGAAAGTAGCGCCCGCATAATCTTATTATCAAATGGTGGCTTGTTGTTGACCCCCTCATTTAAGATTGAAGAAAGATTATGGATCATCTCAATTTGCTGATCCATCTCTTTAAGTTTTTGATCGATCTCAAGGTCTCAATTGGTCAAAGCTTCCCATCTCTATAGAGATTGGTGATTAGGAGTGGAGTGGTGCTCCGATTGGGGGCTTCTAGGACATGATCTCCTTGCCCTTGGGCTTCTATAATGGTGGCAACAGTGATGATTAGTCCCTCCAAGATCCTTTAATGGGACCTATGGTTGCTCTAGGAGCTGAGGTGTCACTCTGGCTACCAAATGTTTTGTCACTGGTGGTGGCATAGGCAGGTAGTGCTGGAGGTTGATAGATTGCACATGACACCAATGGTAGGGGAGTCACCGAAGGCAGTGCGGGGGTAGCCTAAATGGCTTGGATAGCTGTCGCTAGGTTCTGGACCTGCATGATAAATGAGTTGAAATAATGCATACCCACCACTGCTGCTTGTGGTGGTGATGAGACTCTTGATAGCACAGGGTGAGGTAGGTCATTCGCCTAGCTCTCTGTCACTCTTTCCACTGGCCAAGAAGCTATGGTGTTAGTGCGGCAAGAGGTGGTCTTCTTGAGTGGCATGAATTTCTCATTTTGTGGGCTACACTCATAAATATTCAAGCCTTTCCTCTAATCTATTGGTTCCAAAATTGGTCAAGCACTAGAGGGAGGGCTAGAGTGGTGCTGCAATTATCGTTGCAAGTCGGAGTCTGAGAGGTGGTACCTACAAAAGAGTCTTATTGGGGGTGGCCCTAGTGATGGCACTTCGATGCTCAATTCAGTATTGGTACTAAAAGTGGGGGAGTGCAAGTGGAAAGGCTCACATACCTTCGAGAACCCATGTGGAGTCCCTTTTATAGGTAGATAACTAAGGGTTTTTTAGGCAAGATGAAGATCCTATTAGATTCAATAAAAGGTAGCAGGACCTCCCATGTGTTGCTGGGGCCTTTTATTGGAAGAGGGCATCTTGTCTCCTTAAATGAATCCTTGTCACTAGTCCAAGGTAAGCCACACTTCATTAAATGGTGGCCCGAGTTACAAGGAGCTTAGGCATGCCAATTGCTCTTGTTAGGGTCTTGAAATAATTTCATGATTTCAGGATGTGATGGAGAGCCCCTCTATATGGCATTAAATGGTGGTGATGAGCATCAGAGTGCTATACTATGGGGGCTTAGAATGGGTGTGTTCCTAAGGTGGTACCAGCTAGCATTCTTAATGCAGCTTAGCCATGCTAAGGATCATTATTAAGAGCCTTTCGATCGGTGCACACCTACGAGCTTCTAGCCGAGTGCCTTAGGGGTGGTCGACAGGGCTCATTGATGCCTCAAGGTGTAGGAGTTAGCCTCTGCATCATCCACTCGAAGAATTCTGATCGAGAGTGGTTAACAAGACTCATCGATGCCTTGGGGCACAAGAGTTGGCCTCTGCCATCATCTACTAGAGGGATTCTAACAAGCACTTTAGGGATAGTTGCAGGATTGCTAATGCCTTAGGGCATAAGAGTGGCCTCTATCATCATCCGCTCGAGGGCTTCTAATCGAGTTCCTTAGAAGCAATCGACAGGGCTTGCTGATTCCTTGGGGCATAGGAGTTAGCCTCTACTATCATCCACCTAACCGCTTCTGATCAAGGGTGGTTAGCAAGGCTCATCGATGTCTTGGGGCATAGGAGTTGGCCTCTATTATCATCACTCGAGGGCTTCTAATCGAAAACCTTAGAGGTGATCGACAAGGCTTACTGATGTCTTGGGGCATAGGAGTTGGCCTTTGCCATCATCTACTTTTGAGCACCTTAGAGGTGGTCAATAGGGTCATTGATGCCTTTAGGTGCAATAGTTAACCTCTACCATCGTCTACTTGAGGGCTTCGATCGAGCATCTTAGAAGTGGTTGGTAGGGCTCGTTGATGCCTTGAGGCACAGAAGTTGACCTCTGCCATCCTCTGCTTTAGTGCTTCTAATTGAGCACCTTAGAGGTGATTAGCAAGGCTCACTGATGTTTTAAGGCATAGGAGTTGGCCTCTTCCATCAACCACTTGAGAGCTTTTAATTGAGTGCCTAGAGATAATCGGTAGGGCTCATTGATGCTTTGGGGAATAGGAGTTGGCCTCTACCATCGTCTGCTTAAGGGCTTTTGATTAAGCACCTTAGAGGCGATCGATAGGGCTCTCTAACACCTTGGGGCACAGGAGTTGGCCTCTGTCATCATCCACTTGAGGGTTCTGATCAAGCACCTTAAAGGTAGTTGGCAGGGCTTACTGATGGGTGCAAAGTTAGCCTTTGTCATCATTTGCTTGAGGGCTTCTGATCGAGTGCCTTAGAGGTTGTTGACAAGGCTTGTCGATGCCTCAACTGGTCACAGGGCATCATGTTCATCCGTACCTATCCTAGCTAGTTTCCTCTATCAAGGTGTGTGTTGCCCTATCAATAAAGCTGTTATCCCGCTATGGGTCCCATGTGCCTGGCTGACTGTATTTGTCATTAATAAAATTCAAAAATCTAACTAGATAAGGATAAAAAGGGAGATCCAGGGGCCACCAACTTCTTTTGTGCATCCACTATTCTTTCCCTGCCAATATGGTTTTAATGAAGAGGAGCATGAAAGCTTCTTTTTTAAATGCTAAGAGAGAGAAAAAGGAATGGGAGGAGAGAGAAAGAAGTTAAGAATTAGTTTACCAACTAACTAACTAATTCTAACCCTATTATGATTCAACTAACTTAACTCCTAATCCTATTAGGTTTAGGTCTAAATCCATAACTAATTAGAAATTACATCTAATCAAATTAAGACCATTAAATCCAATTAGAATATATTAAGCCTAATTGAATTAAATCAGTTTAATTTACCTAGGATTAAGCAACCAATTAGGTCAAACTAAATTGGCTTGCAACATGTGTAATTAGGTTATCCAAATCCTAATTGGACTAGGGCATCATCTAAAATCAAACCAAATCAAATAATTCAATTTAAAATGAGCCTAATCATAATTAAATAATCAGTAATCTAATTAAATTACAACTCTTGCAATTAGGTCCTCCTTGTTAAAATTAGCAAGTCCAATAATAGTAGGTTTCAAATTTGTAATCCTTACAAATTTAAACCATCTAAATATATAACTCTTACATATTTGATTCAATTATATGATTAGATAAACTCCTATTGTGTGTGATCCCTCAGGTTCGATTATGTCTGATAGTGAGACATACTATGATCTCCATCATAGTATCATCAAACTATTTCGATAGATCAAAATAATTTTAGCTCATCCTATTAAGGATTGTTGATATGAAATGATCCTAATGGGTTTTACAATCCACCAGTAATACCTAGTAGCATGTAGTGGTAACCAAATTAATAGAAAAAAGAATCCTTAGGTATTGTTACCATGTGATTTAAGTTTCTTTATTGAGAGTCTCGATAAGATGCAGGTCATGAAAACTTGCCAAACCCTAAGCTCTGTCATATATATAATTTAATTTGCTTAAGTCTAATGTAAAACTTATGAAAACTCTTTTCTCCTCACTACCGTGAACATGGATTTTCAAACTTAGCTTCTTAAATTGCATAAGACTATACCTTTACTACTAAGGTTAATAGATTCCTATAAGTATACTCCCACTCCTATAATGAATCCTACTATAGTCAATGAACAATATAAGAATTTGAATAGCTAGGGTCAATATTTTGTGTTATCAAACTATAGCAATCCACTATGAGTGGTCAAGGCACCATAGGTAAAGAACCACTCACAAAACTACAATATCAGAAAGTCACTGACAAAGTGAGTAGATATTTATGTGACTTTTTATGATGGTCATGCTTATTACTGTCATTCTCTAACAACCACCTGCACTCTCACTTTAGTATCCCCACACTATAGACTCGAGACTCATCTATCCTAAAAGGGAAGCGATTTGTGCACTAATCAAATCGAATCAATCACTATCACCGTTATATCTTACAACGAGAGAATTCAGGAATTAATCTATGATGATACCTATCTCAAAATTCTTAACTCTTGAGAATATGTATTACTGTCCATTAATTTCTTGAACAATACATGGACACATATTAAATATATATGGACTGTTGGAAAACTAGGGCAAGATTTCATGCATGTTTTTTTAAAACCAATGGAAGCAAATTAGATTAAAAATAATTTTAATATCTAAATCATGCATGAGAACAATTCTAAAAGCCTACCCTACATGATCATGACAGGATATGAAAAGTGTATAATGCTAAAAAATTAGCATGCATCGATCTAGTCGATGCATGTTGTAGATCTAATCTACA
This sequence comes from Areca catechu, assembly GCA_021397845.1. NCBI lineage: Eukaryota > Viridiplantae > Streptophyta > Magnoliopsida > Arecales > Arecaceae > Areca > Areca catechu. The sequence continues at coordinate 92,896,341 of CM038050.1, forward strand.
ATCATAAATAGAACCAAAATTCATATCCCATCATGGATCGATGAACACTGCCACTGATGGAGCATGGTAGAAGGTCTGGACATTGCCTTATAGCTACACAAGATGTCCAGCCTCTACGAAAAGTCCACACAAAGTCTCAAGAAATCACCTTCTCTAGCATGCTAGTTTGTGTGAAGGCTATGGATGGCTGATCTAAAAATATTTAAAATTTTTTTATTTCTCTAAGAAGATGAGAAGATGGAGGATGAGGATGATGATGGGGGGCGTATCAGGTAGATCGTCGGCGAGTTGAGAAGTCACCGAAGATTAGGGTATCTATTTTTTTCTTTGATTTTATTTTTTCTATGGGGTGGCAAAGGAAAAATAGAGATGGAGGGTAGAAAAATTGGATACTCTAGGATTGGGGAACTACATTCACGGAGAGACATCTCACCTCTAGGGCATCTCACCCACTCTATTACATGTAGCCTAGGGCATCACACCCATCTCACTACATGCAGAGCCTAGGGCATCCCACCCAAATCACTACCTGGGGCCGTAAATGAAAATCCCTAAGACCAAAGAGGGGACTCGATGGAAAAAGGGGATAACTAGGGTCTCACACCTCTTGATGCTTGAAAGTGAAGGACTAGGGCTTCTCACCCCTCGATGCTTGAAAGTGAAGGACTAGGGCCTCTCATCCCTTGACGCTCGAAAGTGAAGGACTAGGGTCTCTCACCCCTCGATGCCCGAAGGTAAAGGAAAGATGGCCTCTCACCCTCCCCATGTGGGGCGAACAAAAAGAAAAAGCTCTTTTCTTAAAACTCACTTGATTGATCAAACTGATTTTTTACAAAGGATTGAGGGTGGTATTTATAGACTTGTCCAACCCTCATTTGAATTTGAATACAAGATAAAAAGATAAGGATGATTCAAATTCAAATACAAGATAGGATAAGATAAGCCTATCCATATCTCAATCCTAACCAATCAAATCCTAATTCAAGATTCAAACAAAAGATAAAGATAAATCCCAAACAAATTTATTTTGGATATACTCCAAGATTCGTGTAGCTCCAAGATTCATGCTTGCTCTGAGATCCGTGCTGGTGATGTCCCCATCATTCTCTTGAGATGGGAAGAACTCGACTTCGTCGAGTCAGAATTAGGGGGGTGTTGGTGAAACCAAATCCAATCAATTAAAGGGGCTCTGCTCTGAGATCTATGCAGCTAGGAGATCCGTGCTTCAAATTTGTTGGAACTACTTTGAGATCTGTGCAAGCTTGAGAACCATGCTGGACTTGAACTCAACAAGAGGAAGCTAGCTTTGCCCTGAGAAGCGTGCATAAGGACCTCCTTTCATGATCGTGCCAGGTTTTTTTTTTTGCGTTAATGAGCATGAGGAACACCCAGAACAGGGGTTCCAGTCCGTGGAGGGCAGATCCGGCGAGCTCTCCTCCGACGATGGAGTTGGACTGGTGGCGGCAGCATAGGGACATGGTGGTGCGGCCCTATCCCGGTGATGGTGGCGGCACGATAGTGGATCTGGCAATGGTGTCGGGCTTCACGGGAGGCTGAGAGGAGGGGGGGCTTGACCTAGGAGAAGCGATGGCTGGAGATGACTCCGGGTGGATCCGGAGAAGATAGGCGATCAGATGAGTCTGGTGGTTTGAATGGCTATGGAGCAAGAACAGGGGAGCTTCTACCGCGGTGACCCCTCGGTGAGGAAGACGATGGGAAGTCAGAGTGCGGAGGGCCTGGATGGTGAGGAAGGCCTTATAGTTTAGGAGGCAATGGAGAAGGAGCAAGCGGGGTCGTGGTGGCGAGTAGCAAGGAGGTCGGCTACGATGGCTGCACGGATGGAGGGTTGGGCAGAGAGGAGGGATTGCTCCTCGGCCAGGCACTGCCTGATGCGGAGCTCCTCCTCATGCTTGTAGGCGGTGGAGGCACGGCCGATGGCGACCTGGCCCAGGTGGTGGCTGGTAATGCGGATCTGGACCATCCAATCGGAGACCGATTGAGCCCCATCAATGGGAGTCGGAGGTTCTTGGTGTCAGCTTTGATGAGGTCGACGATGATGATGAAAATGGTGACATCTAGGAATGGAGGAGACGGAATCGGCCTGGCTTCTGAGGATGGTTGGGGTAGTGGCGATCTGGAAGATCTGGGAGATTGAGAGATTGAGAGATCAGAGAGATCTGGGAGAGGGTGAGCAGGGTTGCTACCGGCGGATGGTTGGGTGATGCTTTCCAAAGGAAACAAAGAGGTGGCAATGAAGGAGGGTATGTGCGAAGGCCTGATTCCAGGGAGGAGGGTCACCGGATCAGGTGGATGACTGCCGTTGAGGTCAAAGAGATGGGAGAAAGGTCTGATAAAAATTATTAGTGAAGGAAATCTAGGATTGGGAAAGAAACATACCCTAACCTGACCTAGGGCTCTGATACCAAAAATTAATTGGGACAAGGTTAGGATCATTAGCGAGCTGAGAAGTCTTCGAAGATTAGGGTATCCTATTTTTTTTTTATTTTTTTTCTTGGATCTGGAAAGTGGAGGGAAGGCTGGTAAGAGGGAATCTATGGTGATATGAAGGTATCCTAATTTTCTAGCTCTGATACCAATTTGATGGGGACGGATCAAGGTAGGATTGTCGGCGAGTTGAGAAGTTGCCTAAGATTAGGGTATCCTATTTTTTTCTTTGATCTTATTTTTTTTCTATGGTGGTGGCGAAGGAAAAATAGAGATGGAGGGTAGAAAAATTGGATACTCTAGGACTGGGAACTTATATTCACAGAGAGACATCTCACCTCTAGGGCATCTCACCCACTCCACTACATATAGCCTAGGGCATCACACCCATCTCACTACATGTAGAGCCTAGGGCATCCCATCCAAATCGCTACCTGGGACCATAAATGAAAATCCCTAAGACCATAGAGGGGACTTGATGGGAAAAGGGGATAACTAAGATCTCACACCCCTCGACGCTCGAAAGCGAAGGACTAGGGCTTCTCACCCCTCGACGCTCGAAAGCGAATGACTAGGGTCTCTCACCCCTCGACACTTGAAAGCGAAGGACTAGGATCTCTCACCCCTCGATGCCCGAAGGCGAAGGAAAGACGGGCCTCTCACCCTCCCATGAGGGGTGAATGAAAGGAAAAAGCTCTTTTCTAAAAACTCACTTGATTGACCAAACTGATTTTTTACAAAAGATTGAGGGTGGTATTTATAGACCTAACCAACCCTCATTTGAATTTGAATACAAGATACAAAAATAAGGATAATTCAAATTCAAATAAGATAGGATAAGATAAGCCTATCCATATCTCAATCCTAACCAACCAAATCCTAATTCAAGATTCAAAAAAAGATAAAGATAAATCCCAAACAAATTTATTCTGGATATCCCCCGAGATTCATGTAGTTCCAGGATTCGTGCTTGCTCCGGGATTCATGCTGGTGATATCCCCATCAGAGGATCAGGTCAAGGAGGAAAAAAATCCAAAACTAATTTTTCTATTTTATTTTCCTTCCTTTCTTTCTTTCTTCTCTAGTGCCAAGAATAAACTCCCATTCTCAACTAGTTTTCACACCCCCCTCTTGATTTTTTTTATGGTAGTTCTCATATGAAAACCCATGAAAATCCTTCTCTATTCTCATGCAAACCAAGAAAAATCAAATAAAATAGTGGCATGGGGATTAGGATAAGATATTAGGATAAGTTTAGAAATTCTATTTGGACTAGGAGTTTGACTCATTCAAAATCCATCCAATTTAAATTCAAATTAATTCAAATAAATTTTAAGATTTTATATAAACCTATCCTGATCCAAAAGGGACTAATATAAGGCATCAAAATAAATTTTTATGAAGAAAAATATATGAAAAAAATCAAAAAATTCATGGAGAATAAGGGGGCATTATCTAGTTTTGACTCAATCAAACCAGATACAAAATAATATCAAAATTTTTTTAAGAAATATTTTGACTTAACCAATTAGACTAGAAAATATTTTGGCATTGAGATTCTTCACAAAAAAATTCATTTTTGCATAGAGAACAAAGTGGCATAAGGAAAAAAATTAGGTTCCTAGGTTTGACTTGGTCAAACATAATTCTAATTTCAATTTAATTTGATTTTATCAATTCAAATAGCTTGAACCTAATCTAATTAGGCTTTAATTAAACTTAATTAATCAAAAAAATAATTAAATATAAATCTAAATTAAATTAAGATTAAAATTTCTTAGGATTGGATCATCAAATGACCTAATTGAGTGAAATCTAATAGAACCAAATTCTATTAGATTTGATCAAATCTTTTCACTCCATAAATTGACCCAATTAGCAATCCAATTGCTAATTAATCCTCTTAATATTAATTAATTACTTATTTATAACTTTTGTATGGGATAAATTATTGATCATATTTATAATTTTACCACTAGACGATTCTTAATCGTCGATCAGCCATCATGATCAATCAAAAAACTCTTGTATGTGACCTCATAGGTTAGAACCCTAAGCTGGTAGCTTAGAAATGATTTTCTAAACTAATCAATGCAACCATGTAGCAATGGTCCCAATGTCCGGATAGGTTGAATGATGGCAAAGCAACATTCAAGAACCCAGGCCATGGTTACCGTATAATTCATCTCTTTGACCTAATGCTTAGGATGAATTCAGAGTCAACTGCCAACTCCGAATAAGTACATTCGAATGTGTCTTAACATGCTTAATCCTATGACTCCACATCAAGATTACCCAGTCTAGGTTTTGCTAAATTGAAATATTACCAAGCATTTATTTTAGAACTTGGAGTGGTCAATCCCTTCTTGACTCAACACCGGCTTAACAAGTACTTGACAATACCTAGAAACCTTTCATCATTGGATTAGAAATCTAGATAGTTCAGCACTAAAGTACAGTGAGTTTCTTGCCAAGTCACCATGATAGTCTCAAGTCGAAGGGACATTTATACACCATTTCCTTTCTGTGAGATACTCTTGATAACAGAGTACTCCATAGAGTTGGTCATTGTTTAGTGAGATGTACTTCTACACTCACCTACATGCCATAGTAGTGTCTCTACACTCCTTGGTTAAAGGAACAACCAACCTATATGGCACAATGACCTATTCTTGATAAATGTTGTCGTCCTAAGTAATAACATATCATTTGATCATGAACTAATTTAAGAACTACTCGATAAATCCTCCTTTATTAAATCATTGTAGTTATAAGAACTTCAATACATTAGAGTTTACAAAAAGATGATAAATAGTGTTGAGCTACAAAAAAATAACATTTATTTTATTAATAATTCATATATATATAAGATAGCTCAACCATCTACATCCAGATGATTGACTTTAGAACACTTTCTCAACATGGATAAAATTATCCAAATTAGAAATTAAATATAATTTTATATCATAGAATTAAAATATATGTCATCCAAATTAGCTTCTAAGGTATACATCTAACAATTGGTACATCACTCATGAGCTTTGATATTTGTAAATTTTAAAGTTTTGGTACTTTTCATGAAAAATTTGTCTCGATACATTGCTCATAATAAGCACTCTAATACTTTGATACTCTAATACCATTACAACTCTAATACCTTTACAACTCTGATACCTTATACTATAAAGCTCTAATGCATTTTCTTATATTGAAAGTTTTAAATCACCATGCCAAGTGTTTTATCATCATCAAAAGGGAGAAGATTTTTAATCCTGGAGATTTTGAAGATTTACAAAATATTGAAGCATGAATAGTATATAACAATTTCAAATGGTTGAGAATATTTTTGTAAAGAACTTACCAATGGACAATCTTCAATTGAAAACCTTATAAATCATTGGAATGGTTTATGAGCTATTAGAATGATTAGTGAGATTGATTTGAACCACTATAAATCTTGTTGTGTTTATATGTGATTATCTCTCTCTATCTCTTCATTTAAATTACTTGACACAACACTTGGCTCACAAATCATTCAAGTTTTGAAAGGCACATATTTATTTTTATTTTCAAAAACCCAATTTACCCCCCTCTTAGGTTGTCAGTGTAGGCATTATAGAATCTAGAATGGTCCAAGACCCCAACCAAGAAATCATGTTAACTATGTGAATGTAATTCACACATTAAGGTCTAGGAAACATGTGGATAACAAAGTTGGTGTATATGAAAATCAAGAAGACCCACCTTTTGAACCATTCTTCAAACCTCTGGCCACTCAGAGCTAGACTAAGGATACCAAGCAATCCGAATCTGATGAATCACCTTGCCTACTTATAAAGTCGAGGTCCACACGAGTAGATGAACCAACCGCCAAACTTGTAGCCCCTTTTCCAAATAGATTTAGGTCTAGTGGATAGTCAGTCTAATTGGACAAAATCTTAGAGGCTTTCACACAAGTCAAGGTTAACATTCCTCTACTAGATATGATTCAACAAGTTCCAACCTATGCCAGTTTTTCAAGGATTTGTGCATGAACAAAAGGACCACCGATGTGCCCAAGAGAGCATTCTTGGCTACTTGTGTGAGCTCATATCTATCGAGCCACATGTTGGTCAAATATAAAGATCCAAGACCAGTTTTAATCTTGTGTGTCATAGGAAAGACCATGATTGTTAAGGCATTACTGGACTTTGGGGCTAATGTAAACATTTTGCCCTATTTAGTATATAAACAATTAGGGTTGGGAGAACTCAAAATAACAAGGATCACGCTGTAGTTAGTAGATTAAATTGTAAAGGTTCCCAAGGGGGTAATAGAGGATGTATTGATCAAGGTCGGTGAATTTATCTATCCCATGGATTTCATGATCTTGGAAACTGAATCTATATCAAATCCTAAAGGTCATATTCTAGTTATCCTAGGGAGACCATTTTTAGCAACCGCCAATGCTCTAATTGATTGTTGCAATGGACTTATGAAGCTTTCCTTGGGAATATATCTATTGATCTAAATATCTTCAACTTGGGAAATGAATTAGAACAACCCTTTGACTTGAATATAGTCCAAGATACTGTTTATGAGCTTATTGACCTTAATAACAAAGAATTTGACTATAATCTCTAGTTGAACCAAGAATTAGAAAGCACCAACAAAATATCTAGTGACCATAGGTCTCAACCAAGATGGGAACCGCTAGTCGAAACATTCATAATAATAGGCGATCCATTACCCAAACCCTCAATTGAGGAAGCACCTAAGCTAGATCTGAAAACACTTCTTATGTATCCCAAATATGCATATCTAGGTCCTTCAGAAACTTTACCAATAATAATTGTAATAGACCTAGATTCAAACCAGAGGAAGAACTATTAGCTATCTTTAGAGAGAATAAGAAGCTATAGGCTGGACCATGGTAGACATTAAGGAAATTAGCCCTTCAATTGTCCAACACAGGATTCACTTAAAAGGAAAAGGCAAGTCGACTAGAAAACCCCAGAGATGACTTTTACCTGGCAATGAAAGTAGTCAAGATCTAGATCCTAAAACTACTTGACAATGAAATTATTTGCCCCACCATCGATAGTTCATGGGTGAGCCTAGTATAAGTGATGCCCGAAAAGTCAAGGATAATAGTGGTAGAAAACAAAGCAAATGAGCTAGTTCCAATTAGAGTCCAAACTGGATGGAGGGTATGTATGGATTATAAGATATTGAATGTGGCCTATAGAAAAGACCACTTCCCATTACCTTTTATCAACCAAATGCTAGAGAGGTTAGTCAGACATGAGTTCTACTATTTTCTTGATGGATACTCTGGCTACAACCAAATTTCTATAGCTTTAGAAGATCAAGAAAAGACCATATTTACTTGTCCGATTTCCCATCCACTACAAAGCTCCTCCCTCTATTCCATCGAATCTCCACACCATAATTCTTTTCCAATCATCACAACATCTCTACTTTCTCTCATTTTTTGCTACTGCTGATCCTTCTTCCAGCATGCAGATATCAATGGGGAGTTCATCCATGGAAGGCTAGATCTCTAGTTCCTCGGGGTTTCACTATAATGCTTGAACAGGCAATGCTCTGTTATTTTTATTTTTATTTATACTTTTTTTCTATGAAATAAAATTATGGTTTAATTATTATATGCTTTATTTGAATGGTCTATATTTTTTAGATGAACCGTGCTCTATGGATCCAGTTCATACTCTTAGAATAGATTATTTAAAATGTGAATTGTTTTACTTTATATACATCCTATCTTGACTAATCAATATTTCAGAGAAATGACCATGATCTAAGAGGTATGGGTCATGATCTCCATAAATAGATTATATCTCAATAGGGACATATGGAGTATTCACATAGGAAGAGGATACCTACTATCTGCTAAATAACCCATTGAAATCCTAAGGCTTTTCTCTTTCATTTGAATCCTAGTATTTTATTACTTATTTTAGTTAGATAGTTTAATTTTTTTGCTATTATTGTTCTTTAAAATCACTGTTAAATAACTATTTAAAGTTCCTGTAGATTTGATCCTTACTCTCGCTACTCTACGTAAGTAGTGGAAATAAGGTATTTATTTTTGGTGTGCAACAACATGCACCACTATGCCATTGAAGCTATTTTAGGTCAAAGAATTGACAAGCTACTCGAGTTATCTATTACACTAGTAAAACCTAAAAAATGTGCAACTGAATTACTCAACTACAAAGAAGGAATTATTAGCTATCATCTTTGTCTTAAAAAAATTTAGGTCCTATTTGGTTGGGTCACATGTCATTATATATACTAATCATTCAGCTATCAAACATCTCCTTTCTAAAAAGGATGCCAAAGCATGCTTGATCTGATAGATCTTGCTCCATCAAAATTTGATCTAGACATTAGAGACAAGAAAGGAACTGAGAATGTTGTAGTCAATCATCTATCTTGATTAATAGTTGCACCATCCAATAAGGTACTAGTCAATGAGTCATTTCCTAATGAACAACTCGTTCATATCTATAGAAACATAGTATATCGATATTGTTAATATTTAGCTACTAGCAAGATTCCTTTTCATGGACTAGTTAAGAAAAACACAAGTTTCCTTTTCCAAGTAAAGTATTTCATTGGGATGACCCTTATTTTTTCAAACAATGTCCTAACTAGATCATTAGAAGGTATGCCCCGGACCATGAGGTTAGAAGTATTCTATCCTTCTATTACAACCAAGCTTGTGGAGGTATTTAGGACCCAGAAAGACTATTGCAAAAGTCTATAATGGGTTTTATTGATTCAACTCATTTAGAGATACACATGAGTACTACAAAAGCTACCAGGTGCCAACAAGTAGGCTGCATCACCAAGAGAGACATGATGCCTATCTTACTCATAGAAATATTTGATGTGTGGGAAATTGACTTCATGGGAGAATTTCCAAACTCTTGGAAATGAATACATTCCGGTAGTGATTGACTATGTGTTCAAATGGATGGAGGCTTTACCATATAAGTCCAATGATAGTGGGTTGTTGTCATGTTTCTTAAGAAAAATATCCTCTTCCATTTCGGTATCCCTAAAGCTATTATTAGTGATAAGGGAGCACATTTTTGCAACCAATCCTTCACATCCCTATTAAACAAATATAGCATCACCCATAAATTGGCCATGCCCTATGATAAGCCTATCAATTATCCCAATTTTTCATTAAAATAAGTATTATTAAGCTATTTTATTAAGAATTGATATTTTTATTAAAGTTTTATAGAAAAAAACATATTTTAAAACACCTTGGTATTTTTGAAAACTTTTAATTTTTTTTTTTTTATAAAACCATGTGCTATGAAAGAGATTATTAAGCAAAACATACTAAGAAAAGATAATAGAATTAGAAAGTGTGCTAATACTATAGCAAACCAAGGAGTAGATAGCTAGTCAGACTTGTAGTGACCTACTTAAATACTAAAGGCTATTGCACTTCTTCGTATAGCACATGATGAGGTAACTAGTATTAGTTGTAAGTAGTTAATTGAAGATTCAATTATTATTAAAAATTGATAGAGTCATATACACCCCATTGAGAGAAACGTGAATTTGAAGAAAGAGCTACTTGCTTGAAAAAATTAAAAAAGAGAAAAAAAAAGGGTAAGTTCTAACATTGGTTTCCCACCGAGTAATCGGGCACCTTCGCCTAAGTAAGCATGTGGTTTGCATTAAAAAGTAGGCAATGCAAACAAGAAAAGAAAAAATCAAGCAGTATGAAAGCTACCTCAACTCATGTGCTTCATTTGGAGGTGTATAAAAAATGGACCAAAGTAGGTGATAAGCGAAGATACCATTATTACTTACAAGATAGTATTAAAATACTAAGTTGGCCATCACAAGTATAAGTGCTATAGATCTTTGGATGACCTCTAAGAAAGTTTTAATATTTGACTACAAAATTTATTTTGAAAACTCAATACTTAGTGATAATAGCTAACTTCTTTCAACCTAAGCCTAGTCTAATTGTGCGAAGGAGGATCTTAGTGACACATGATTCTATTCTAATTACATTGCTAAAGAACTTCAATGATTAAGTTGGGGGGTGTGAAAACTCTATCACTCATTGTCCAAATTTATGGGATTCATGATAATCTCAAACAATAAAGTATAAGATATAGCATATGATGAAACAAAATGACTTTTATTAATATCATACTTGAGTCAGAAAATTTTATAGATAAGCCCCAAATTCATAAAAAATATAATTGGCTTTAAGAACTATTCTTTCAATCTTTCACTTACACTAAAGCCAATCGCCTTGTATTTAATTCCTATACAATTTAAATGGTGATCAAATTATTGTTGAGGAAGGGCTTTAGTGAATGGGTCTACTTTATTGTTCTTTATCTACTCATTCTAAAATCATGTCTTTCAATGATCTCGTGAATGAGATGGAAAGTGTTTTAGGATGTGCGCGGGTTTTGATGAGACCTTGGTTCCTTAATTTGGTACAATAGCTCCAGTGTTATCACAATAAAGTGGTACTAGTTGTTGTATCACTGGAACTTCATGCAACTCTGAGATGAATTTCTTCATCTAGACAGCTTCTTAAGTGGCTTCACTAGTAGCTATGTATTTTATCTTGATAATTGAGTCAGTTATAATTTGCTACTTGGTACTTTTCTAATCTTTGTACGGGCATTCTATAATCTTCCAACTCATGATGATTATTTATTAATAAAAAATAATATTGATTCATCATACTACTGCATCTTATCAAGATTATGATGAACACTATAGGTTAAGACAATGAAATTAGGGTTATGATGGAGATCATAATGGTGAGACCTAATTTTCTATTGTTGCCGCTGTCAACCCTCTTGGACTGGGGACCGGGGATAGCTAGATCGGCGCTGGGGCGCTCTTCTCCTAGGAGAACCTGCACAAAGTCCCAAGGGCGCCGGTGGTGTTCTAGCAGGGACCCTCCGATGCTTAAGTTAGCAAGAGGTTGAAGGCAACAGAATGGAAGAATCAAAGGATCGACAGCGTAGGGAGGGGAAGAGTTGTATCTACCTTCAAATGGGGTGTCCTCAAGTACCTTATATAGGCACGGAACAGTCCAAAATCCAATTAGGGGAGAGGCTGAGAAAGATTGATCTACCCCTAGGAGAATCTGGAGAGTGGCCACGTGGCGCGCTGGATACGGCAGCATCGTGGAAGTAGTGAAGCAGGGCCGTTGGGATAGCAGGATCCCACCATAATAGAAAGATGCTTCTGGAAACACAGGGATGCTAAGACACGCCCGTCGGACATCGGTCGTGAGGCGGTCGATCGGTCGGACCAGAGAACGAGCCTCTTGAGGAGTGCGATGTGCAGACCCAACTGGAGAGGGTCACCAAGACCTTTGCTCCAGTGGGTCGGACCTCTAGCGGAGGATAGCGGGTCGGACCCCAGTAGGGAAAAAAAGTCGTTCGGACCTCAGCTCCAATGGGTCGACCTCTGGCGGAGGATGGTGGGCCCGACTCGAGCAGGAGAGGGTCGTTCGGACCTCAGCTGAAGTGGGTCGGACCTCTAGCGAAGGATGGCGGGCTGGACCTCAGCAGGAGAGGGTCGTTTGGACCTCAGCAGGAGAGGGTCGTTCGGACCTCAGCTCCAGGGGTCGAACCTCTGGCGAAGGATGGTGGGGCCGGACCCTAGCAGGAGAGGGTCGTTCGGACCATAGGTCTAGTGGGTCCGACCTCTGGTGGAGGACGGTGGGCCGGACCCCAGCAGGAGAGTGTTGTTCGGACCTCAGCTCCAGGGGGTCGGACCTCTAGCAAAGGATGGTGGGCTGGACCTAGCAGGAGAGGATCGTTCGAACCTCAGCTCCAGTGGGTTGGACCTTTGGCGGAGGACAGCAGGCCGAACCCCAACAAGAGAGGGTCATTCGGACCTCAGCTCCAGTGGATCAGACCTCAGCTCAGTGGGCCGGTCCTGATAGAGGGTGAGCCGTCGCGGTACAACATTGTCCCCTTGCCCTTGTGCTTCGTGCGAGTCCATAGTCTCGAAGGGCGAGGGCATTAAATGGAAATAAATGTGCCAGCCTTTCAAATGATGGCGAATCCGATTCGATGTGTTGCATCTGGCCGCCTCCTGCTTCGATGTTTGCCCTGCGACAGGTGTCAGTACCTGGTTGGCGAGGATCGAGGGAGCAGTTATGGCTGGTATGGTGCGTAGTGGCCGCCCGTTTGAATTCTTGAAGGACATGAGACACGTGGCGCCATCAGGGTGGTTGGCGCCCCAGCCGAAGTGGTCCATCCACTGTTGCTTCGCCTGTCACACGGATCATGGTCGGATACGATCCAGTGCATCCTCTTAGATTCTCGCCCAACGGAACTGAAGCGGTGGCCGTCGGAGCTCAGCACGTGGGGGTGCGTTGGGACGCGGCCCCCGGATGCCTATAAAAGGAGCGGGGTATTGCCCAAAAGACACTTGCTGTGCATTTGCGCTGGGAGAGAAAATCGCCTACACCCCCTCCACCCTGCCTCCTAGGCTCCTCTAGAGACCAGAGATCAGGTTAGCCCCATCTCTTCCTTCCCCCATCTACCCTTCCCATTAAGATGCTGCAGCCCACGGTCGTAGGGAACCCGGGCCGTTCGACTTCCCGTCGACCATGACCCGAGAGAGGGTCGAAGACCTTAGATCGTCTACAATATTCCATCACCTTGCATCTGACCGTCCCCAGCCAAGAGAGTAGGGTAAAGGAACCTTTGAATTTAGGAGCCCTCCCTGTATATAAAGACCACCTGAAGGCTGGTCTTGGGTTCCCTATCCATAGTTCTTTACTCAGGTCTTCAATACTTTTAGGATCATGCCCTCCAGCTGACGCCAAACAGCATTAGGGTCCTGTGCGCTTTGTAGTTTTGTGTCGGTAGGCCGACATAGAGCCTAAGGTGACCCTTTTCTCCAACTTCTTCTTACTAAAACAAGACTTCCAGAGTCAGGAATGGTGGATGTTCAGTCCCCGTCCGAATCAGAAGATCCTAAGGGGCTTCCATCGCTATTCATGGATGGGAGTCCAAATATTTCTTCATAGATAGCCTGGAGCCGTGGGGCTTCGAGGCATCCTGGAGGGGCCGAGGTCGGATGCCTGCACGGAAGGAAGGTCTCGGGGCTGGCGAGGCTGACTTCCATAAGTTGGATGGCGAAGATCCAAAATTCGTCGGCACCATGCTTTTTGAGGGTAGCCTCCACCGGGCCGGGCTCAGCCGACAACTGATGTTAGGTAGGGCGAGAGTCGTGTAGGGAGAGATTGGCTACCCTCCTTTCTTTCTTTATTTTTTATCGGTTTGGCGATTGCCACTAACCCTGCTTTCATTGTTGACAGGTGGGAAAATGAAGCTAGATTGGAATGTCCTCTGAGCACGGTCGGCACAACGGAGAGCTGTCCAGATCATAGAACCGACACAACAGGAGCCGAAGAAGCGGGCGACGGAACCGGTGCCCGAAAGGCCGAAGAAACAACGAACGGTGGAGCCGTCCATCCCGGTGGTGTCGATTGGCTCAGGGGACGACATGCCCTTGAGCGACGAAAGGTGATCACGTACGAGCGGTCATCTTCGGCAGGACAGCCAGCAGTCCAGGTGGAAGGAGGGCACTCGACGTCGGCAGGGATGCTAGAAGCCCTTGCACCCCCACCATCGAAGATGACTGCGACAGTCCCCTCGATGACCCAGAGGGCCCCTGCAGATAAATGGCCGTCGGCTTCTGGCGAGAGGGCCACCTGGGCCCTAGGTGAAGAAGAGGAGCGCCTGCTGTGGTGCACGGCGGAGGAGGCAAGGGAGAAGCTCCAACGAGCCGTCCCCGAAACTGACGGGGAGGTAGCAAACGAAGCAGCTAGCAATTCCCTCCTCCATCTTCTGGGGGTAAGCTTCGCTTTTCCTTCTTTCACTTTAAGCTTATCAATGGAAGCTCCCTAACTGCATTCATTTGTCGGCAGCTCATTAGGGACAACCTCCTACTAGATCAAGGGCTGGGTTAGCTGCTTCACATAAGAGAGCAGCTAACCCAGAGGGCCGAAGTGACTGAACTGGCAAGGGACACCGCCTAGCAAGCACTGACAGCTTCCAGGGAAGAGGCGCTCAGCTTGAAAGTCACAGCGATCGAGGAGTTCCCTCTGCGGGCCGAGCTGGAGGCTGAAAAGAAGAAGATAGAGGACCTGCTTGCCCAAAAAGCTGATCAGGAGGCTAGGCTGAAGGAAAAGAAGAAGAAGATCAAATCCTTAGCACGTCGGCTGAAGGTCGAGGAAGGTCGCTTGGCAAACCTCGACGTCCGCACGAAGGGGTACCAGGCATCGGTGAAAAGGTACAAGGGCCTGCTGAAGTCGGCCCAAGACTTGCTGAAGACTGTCGGTGAGAAGGCCATGGCAGACTACAAGGCTTCCGGGTTTTGTAGAAATGAACAAAGCCTGGACGGTCCGCTTCGATTACGGGTACGACGAGTGCCTAGGGAAGGTTAGCGCCACCTTCCCAGAGTTCGACCTTGCCTTCCTTCAACTGCCGAAGCCAGCAGCAGAGGCAGGAACATCTAAAGGGATAGCCCCGACTACCCAAGCGGCTAAAGCCCCAGCGGAGACCGTTGCGGAGGTGGTTGGAGCAGACGTCCTAACTGAGGCCGAGACGAAGATGGCCGAAGGGGAGGAGGGCACTTGTTGAATCCCGAAGGTCAGACCTAGTTGGTTGTAAGGGTCTTACCTTCAGCTTATGTAAAAACCTTTTAAGTCATGAAGAACTTTTTTCACAGTCTTTTCTTCTTATACTATCTCCTCTCTCTCTCTTCTCTTCTCTCTCTCTCTCTCTTTTTTGCTTTCTAAAAATCTGCTAAGTGTGGGCTAATCGGCATATCAGGGCAAGTGGTCGGACCTTCGGGTAAGTACTGAGTAGAAACCCAGGATGAACTACATCCTTAGGATTTTTACTGAAGTGCTAGCCCGTCGGACTTTCAGAACGAGAATAGGTTAGGGTGGATGTCGGCTCAGGCCGGAGCAAAATGCTTAGGAAGTTTATCCTAAGTGTGGTCCGTCGACTTTTCGGACCCTGAAGTGGTTGAGCGCAGCGGTCAGATATCAGCTAAGGCCAGAGCAACGAGCTTAGGAAATTTATCCTAGGTGTTGGTCCATCGGCTTTTCGGACTGGGCTGCCCTAGAGCTTTGCTGACCGGAGTCAGTCTTTCAAAAGTTGGCCACCCTAGAGCCTTTGCCGACTGGATCAAACTTTCGAAATTGAGCTGCCCTAGAGCCTTTGCCGATCGGAGTCGGACTTTCAGAAGTGGGATGCCCTTGAGCCTTTGCCGACCGGAGTCGAACTTTCAGAAGTGGGTACCCTAGAGCCTTTGCCGACTGGGTGGTCTTTCGAAAGTGGGCTGCCCTAGAGCTTTTGCCAATCGGAGTCGATCTTTCAGAAGTGGGCTGCCCTAGAGCCTTTGCCGACTGGAGTCGGACTTTTGGAAGTGGGCTGTCTAGAGCCTTTGCCGACCAGAGTCAGACTTTTGGAAGTGGGCTTCCTAGAGCCTTTGCCGACCGGAGTCGGACTTTCAGAAGTGGGCTGTCCTAGAGCCTTTGCCGACCGGAGTCAGTCTTTCGGAAGTGGGCTTCCCTAGACCTTGCCAACGGAGTCGGACTTTCGGAAGTGGGCTGCCCTAGAGCCTTTGCCGACCGGAGTTGGACTTTCGGAAGTTGGCTGCCCTGAACCTTTACCGACCGGAGTCGGTCTTTCAGAAGTTGGCTGTCCTAGAACCTTTGCCGTCTGGAGTCGATCTTCGGAAGTGGGCTGGATTAGAGCCTTTGCCGACCGTAGTCAATCTTTCGAAAGTGGGCTATCTAGAGCCTTGCCGACCAGTGTCGGTCTTTCGGAAGTGGGCTGCCCTAGAGCCTTTGCCGACCGGAGTTGAACTTTTGGAAGTGGTTCATAGAAGAAATGTGAACTTTATTGATAATATTTGCGGAGGTTGTCCACATTCCACGGAGTGCCAACTGCCATCCATCCAAAAATTCAAGTGATAAGTGCCGGCACGAACCACTTCGGCAACCCGATATAAAGTCCTTCCCAATTTAGGGAAGCTTGCCTTGCTCGGTCGGCCTCGAGATCTCAGCCCTTCGTAGAACCAAGTCTCTGACTCGGAAAGCTCGCTCCTTGACTCACGAGTTGTAATACTTCGCCATCTTTCGGCGACATACCACCATCTTCATGCTTGCCCGAAGCCTTGTTTCCTCAAGCAAGTCTAGATCAGCCCTTCATTGCTTGGAGTTGGTTGGTTCAGAGTAGTGGTCAATCTGGAGAGACTGGAGAGAGGTTTCAATAGGGATGACGGCTTCGCTTCCATAGGTGAGATTGAACGGAGTTTCACCGGTCGATGCTCTGGCGGTCATCCGATATGCCCATAACACTGAATGAAGTTCATCGGCCCAGAGTCTCTTTGCTTCATTGAGATGGGTCTTCAGCCCATACAGGATTGTCCCGTTGGTGACTTTGGCCTCTCCATTGCACTATGGATGACCGACAGAGGTAGTCGGTGGGAGATTTGGTATTGCTGACAGAAGTCTTGGAACTTGGAGTTGTCAAACTGTGTCCCAATGTCAGTAATGATTGTCCGAGGAATGCTGAATCAGAAGATGATATTGTTTCGGATGAAGTTCTCCACCTTAGCCTCCGTTATATGTGCTAATGGTTCGGCTTCCACCCACTTGGTGAAGTAGTCGATGGCCACAAGCAAAAACTTTTGTGTTCGGGAAGCCGAGGGAAAGGGTCCAGGATGTCCATGCCCCACTGTGCAAATGGCCATGGGGCGGGATCGGAGTCAGCTCATGGCAGGCCTCCTTTGAATAACGGAGTACCTTTGACAGCAAACACCTTGGATGAAGTCCGATGCATCCTTCTAAATGGTGGGCCAGTAATATCCCTGCCGGATGATCTTGTAAACCAGCAATCTTCCATGAGGTGGTCGCCACAAATGCCTTCGTGGACTTCTTTGAGGGCATAGTCGGCGTCCGCCGGCCCTAGGCACTTCAATAGTGGCTGGGAGAATGACCGCTTATAAAGACGCTGTCATGGATTACGTACTTAGAGGCTGTCAGGCGCACCCGTTTGGCCTCCATCGGGTCTTCAGGAGAGTCCCTTGGCCAAGAAAGTAAGGATCGGATCCATCCAAGAAGCTTCGTGTTCCACTTGATGGACTTTTGTCGGCTCTTCGGTAATGCTAGGAGTCACAAATACTCCACAAAGGTTCGGTCGGAAGTCCCACTGGCGGCCGTAGCCAGTCTTGAGAGAGCATCTGCTGGAATTCTGCAAACGAGGTATGTGGAGGATTTCGAAAAATTTGAAAGAGAGACGAGGCATTGTACTGGTTTAGATACTTTGCAAGGTAAGATCCATGTTCTCAAATTCCCCTTTCACCTGGTTGACCACAGCTAGGAGTCGAGGGAAAAACTCTAAGCTGGATGATGCCCAGTGCGTGGGCAATCCGCAGCCCTGCAAGGAGGGCTCAATATTCCGCTTGATTATTTGACACCTGAAATAAAAAGTGTAAGGCGTACTCCAAGTTCTCCCGTCCGTCTCGGTTAGAATCAGTCCAGCTCCATAGCTTGCAGGTTGGATGCTCCGTCCACATGGAGGGTCCAGGCTGGCTTACTTCTAGACAGCATCAGCTTCGGGTATTTCGGCCATCCGAGGAGGCATCTCTTGCTTCCACGTACACTCTGTTAATGAAGCCAGCAATTACCTAGGCCTCAAGGCAGATCATGGCTAGAAGGAGATGTCGAACTCTCCTAAATTGATGCCCACTTGGTGAGCCGGCCGAATGTGTCTGGACTCCAAACAGGATCGCATTGAGAGGTTGGTCGGTCAGCACCACGATCGGATGTGCTTGGAAGTACGGTCAGAGCTGCTTAGCTGATTGACCAAAAAGTATATTAATTTTGCATCTTAGGGGTACCTTGTTCGGCATCTTGGAGGACATTGCTAATATAATAGATAGGTTTTTGTTGTCCGTCCTCTACGACGCGTACAAGGATGGCACAAATCACTTCGTCCGACGCCGAAAGGTAAAGATATAAGGGCTCCCCCTCCATCGGCTTGGCCAGCAGTGGAGGGTTCTTCAAGTACTCTTTCAATACTTCAAAAGCCAACCGACAATCATCAGTCCAAAGAAAACCCTCCGAGCGGTGTAGGGGTCTAAAGAATGGCAAGGACCTTCTCAGGCCGACGGGAGATAAAACGGCTAAGAGAGGCGATTCGACCGGTGAGTTCTTGGACCTGCTTTTTGTTTGTCATGTGCGCCATCTCCATGATGGCTTTTATCTTGTCAGGATTCACTTCAATTCCCCTCTGTGTAACTAGAAAACCAAGGAATTTACCAGAGGTTATCCCAAAAGTGCATTTCATGGGTTCAGCTTCATCTGATGGCGCTTGGAGTGCATCAAAGGATTCCTGTAGGTCCCTGATGTGTTGGGAATTGTGTCCCAAAGCCAATCGCCTGGGTATAGGCAGTGAGCTCAGTATTGTATTCTTTGTATGATTAATAAAATATTATTTTTTGGTAGCTCAACACAATTGTATTTCCCTGAAATGAACTCTTCCATGTGATGAAGTCCTTAGGACTACATTGACTTCGATACGAGAGGATGTATCGAGGTGATCCTTAAACCCTGTTCACAACCAAAGGTATATAGTACTGGACGGCAATATATCAAGTATAGGATGTTGCATTTCACATTGTTGGTTGTCCTCTTGACCAAATGAGTGTGGTGACGCTGATGTGAACTGCAAGTGGGATATATGATATCTCATTGAACATGACTCCGTGCAGCCCCTTTCTGCCAAAGGGATACTCACGATTGGATTGGATATATGTGTCCCTCTGACCTGAGGTAATCACGGTAGCTTGCAAGCAACTCCCTAAGCTTTGGTGCCGGACTACCCGAATTTTTAATCTGGGATGGAAGGTTTCTGGGTACAGGCAAGTACTTGTGGAGCAAGTGATGGACCAAGATGGAATTGACCGTCCAAACAGTTTGGATGAATGTCTCGCAGTATCTCAATTTAGCAAATCTAGGCCGGGGTAGCCCTAGTGAAGAGTCACTGGGCTTGCGGAGGTTGAGACGTAGTGGACGGACTCTGTCTGGGTTGGCAGCCCAATCTCAGTCATCCTGAGCATTAGAGGTCAAAGGGATGAATTATACGGTAACCATATGCCAAAGGTTCGATAGCTTGCTCCCGCATCTTCGACCTATCCGGATGCCGGGAACCCATTGTTAGATGGTTTCCTGTGCTGGTACTAGAATTGTTATAGTGCTACGTTAGGTTCGAACCTATGAGGTCACACGCCATAGAGGATTACTCTTTGACCGGATATCGATTACGATGTGGGAATCGTCTCGGTTTATGGTCAGTTTTTTTTTTTAGCACTCTTTTTCCCATCTTGCCCTTATTTGTGTCAACCAGAAATGGTCGGGCTGACCAGGATTAGACCAGGATTTTATTGAATCAATTTGAACTGATTCGGAGTTTGTTTTGGCCTTCAATTGGTTGTGAACCAATTTTTCCCTTGAACCAAATTTTGAACCGGTTCAATTGGATTGAAACCACTTGGTTTAAAATGGGAATGGACCGGTTTCCTTTGCACCGGTGGTTTTTCTCCCTTGACCGTTTTACATGGTTTTCCCACGTTGGAATTTTCCTTCGCTGGGAGGAATGCCTAGATCCAAAGAAGGCCTAACGACCAAAGAAATCCAAGCATCCAAACTTTGAACGCTGGGCGTCTCTTCCTCTCCTCCACCGGCTGCCAGTCCTCCTGTAATTGCTGGTTAATGATGTTAATGGCAGCAGCTGCCTCATGGTCTCCCAGCCTCTCCATCTCCCTCTTCCCGCAGCCTATAAAAACTCAAGCTATCCCCTGTTTCAAAGAGAATTTTTCAGCCAAGAGAGATTACAGTGTGAAGAAGAAACAGCAAGTGTATTCTTCCATTGAGAGGTTTTGAGAGCTGGGTCCTATCTTCAATTGGGTGCTAGGTTTTGGAGGGTGAGAGGGAGAGACTCAGGCCGCTTTTCCCTGTCCATAGAGAGTTCTCTAAACCATGACTGCAGCAAGCCCAAAATTGCTGCAGTTCACTGTGACTGTATCAACTTCCTGCGGTAGCACCGTGTGGAGTGGGATCCGAGAGCCCGAGCATATCTCCCTTCTAGAGGGAGTACCCTTCTACTCCTGGAAACAAGGCCACGCGAGCGGATTTGCTGCTGTTGCTCCAACGCCAAGAAGATAGCTGCTATATTTTCTGCAACCAGAAATTCTGGCAGCAGTATTTGTCGAATTTCTATAATTTTTTGGCTATGTTGTTTTTCTTGCAGATTTCAATTGGAGATTGAAGAGCACTTGTCACCTTGTCACTGCTCAAATTTGGGAGCAAACGGAGGCCCGGAAGGCAGTGTTCCGGCGATGTTTTCAACTCCAAAACAGAGTTTTTTGCAGTCCAAGAAGAAGATGACGGAATAAGTTTATCCCACTTATTCAGCCTATTCCAACTTTATCCAAGGTTATTCCAGCTGGAATAAGGTATGGAAAAAAAAAAAATTTCATGCATGATTTGAATTTTAATTCAAATATTTTGCAAATATTATATTATCCTACATGCCTAATTGCAACTAGAATTAGATTAGTTTCTGGGGGGAGCAGATTTCCGCTGCGGGATTTTAAAAATTTTTTAAAATCCCCTGTGCTCCCATGCCCTGTTTGCTTGCCCTAGTGTAGGTTCATGTCAAACCTCATGCATCTTGTTTCATTGGTATCAGAGCCAGGTTCCATAGTAATCTAATTTAGTATGCATGTTTAATAGATTAAAATTGGTTTAATCTAAAATGTATCCAAATTTCTTTTGGAAACCTAGTTGAGACCTTCACCATGACTGTGTGTCTTTGAACGATGCGGATCGTCTGTGTTGGCCTCTTCAGAAGGATCCTTAAAGAATATTAAATATTAAAAAATATTTTAATTTGGTGATACATGATTTAGGCATGTTTAATATGAATATAAAATATGTGTAAAATATCTTGATGCATGATTTTTTGTTATGTAAAAAATTTTGTACATAGAGACTTAATTAAAAATTATTTTAATAAGTGTTTGGCTTATTAAAAAAAAATTTAGGTTTATGAAATTAATCAAAGTTGCATAAGCCATTTTGGGTTAATTGGGTTAGTGATTAGTTGGGTCCATTACTGGGTTAGACCTAAGTTTAGTTGAACCGGATTAAATAGAAGATTAACAAAAGTTGTTTAAAGCCCTTCTTTAGAACTATCTTTAGTTAGATTAGTTGATCCATTCATCTAAAATGGATCCAATTAGTGGCTCAGTGGACGCCCGAGTCTTTAGGCTAATCTGATCGAGTCTGGTAAACCGACTGGTGTCGAGGTAGGTTTGGCATTGTGATCATGGTTGTATGAAGCTACCTCTTTCCTGGCCAACTTGGTTGGTGTCTAGGAAAGATGGTTAATGCGGATACTCACCCATGATCTCACCTACCTGGCTAGTCGAGTCGACCAGAACTGATTGGAAAAGCTCAATGACTCGAGTTAACCCATGTCACCCAGGTTGATCGGTCTGACTGATCTATAGGTGCCCATGGATCATTTGTTGATTTATATCACCCTCCTAGAATCTGATTGATTCAGTGGAGGATGATCCATGTCCTTGTCTTTCTTCTGTCATAACTAAAATCCTCTAAAATTATTAGGTCCTTAAAAGAGTATGTCAAGGTGTTGACAATGTCTTAGCCTCCCATTAAGTTTTAGAAATGTGTCCACTAGCTTGGTGTGCATCGGCAGTTCCAAAGAACAGGTGTACATCCAGCGACTGGAATTTCTATCTGATCGATGATGGTTCAGTGCAACCTCCTTAACGGGACCAGGTGGGCCGGCCAAAGTCGGGCTGGTCTTTGTTAGCTGAAGCATTGGATTTGTCATTTTAATGTTGGACCTAACCAGAGACCCGCAATAGGAGGCCCCAAGGCCGATTAGGGTGTTCTCTGGGGCAAAATAAAAAACTGAAAATTATTTAGGGAAACAATTGGTTTACGAACCTCTTTAGGCTCGTATGGGTGAGCCGGCCAAAGTCGGGCTCATGCGAGGCCTATTGGATTTCAGTACCCACTTGAAAAAGTTTTTCACGGATTGGAGTTAGAGGCTACCAATCTAAAAAATTAGTGGGAAAAACCTTTAGACTAAAGTCCAAGTCTTTTGGTTAAATTATTAATTCATACACTAATTTGGTCTTAGTTTCTTTTCAGATGTCTTCCAATTTATCGCTCCGGTCACTTCTCAATAACGAGAAGTTAAAGGGTCACAACTTCGATAGTTGGTATCGAAGGTTGAGAATCGTTCTAGAGCATGAACGGATCCTTTATGTGATAACGGATCCGGCACCTGAAATCCCTCCCGCTAATGCATGGAGTGCGGCCAGAGATGCTTATCTGAAGTGGGTCTCTGATCGAACTACTATCCGGTGCATTATGTTAGCGGCGATGAACGACGAGTTTTCACAAATTCAAGGAGGCCCAACCTGATGAAATCCTTCAAAAGTTGAAGGAATCCTTCGGCACCCCGGATGATGTAGAACGGTACAAAGTGTCTTGTGCCATCTACAACTCCAAGATGCCGAATGGTGGTTCAGTCACTGATCATGTATTGTACATGATCGAGCTGATTGAAAAGCTGGGCAAACTTGGATGCCCCTTGCATGAGCAGCTCGACAAGGATGCGATCCTGAATTCTCTTCCCTCCTCCTATCTTGACTTTCTTGATCATTATAGAATGAACACGCCTGCAGTCAACTACCATGGTCTTTTGGGGTTGCTGCAGACTTTCGAGAAAGACCACCAACTGAATAAGGGGGTGGTGAATTTAGTGGGAGGAAGTAGAGGTCGTCGTCCCTTTAAGAAAGGGAAGAAGAAAATAAATAAAAAGGGAAAGAAGGTGCAGAATGCTCCTGGCCCCAATTAGACCAGGAAGTATAAGGCTGATCAATCTTCTGTAGAGTGTTTCTACTGCAAAGAAGAAGGGACACTGGAAGAGGAACTGTTCTCTTTACATTGCGTCCCTTGATCCGAACAGGCCGAGGAAGCAGAAGTCTGCTGAACAAGGTATTTATATGATAAAACCTTGTAATTACTCAATTATTGATACTGCTAACTGGTATTGGATACTGGTAGTCCAATTCACGTTTGTAATTCGTTACAGGGACTTCAAGTTAGCAGAAGATTGAAGATGGAGAACAGTTTCTAAGCATCGGGAATGGAAATCATGTTCCAGTACTGGCGATCGGAGTCCTGCGTCTTGTCTTTGAGTCTTGTACTGTCGAACTAGTCGACTGTCACTATTGTCCTAGTTTCATTATGAGCATAATCTCTATAGGCCTTTTAGCCAATTATGGTTTTGAACTATCAATAAAGGGAGATTTTTGCAATGTTATTTTAAATAACTCTATGATAATGAAAGCTAGATTAAATAATGGCATATATATACTATCAAGGCCTGTTAGTGTAATGTACACTTCTAGCAAACGCCCAAGATTAGATAATGTCAACGATTTGTATCTTTGGCACTGTAGGGTAGGTCATATTAACCAAAACAGGATAAACAAGATGCGAGGAAATGGACTCCTCGAGGTCAGTGATTTTGAATCACTGCCCACTTGTGAATCCTGTTTACTTGGTAAAATGACCAAGTCACCTTTTACTGGAAAAGGTGAACGAGCTACAGAACTTCTAAGTCTATACAACTGATGTATGTGGACCGATGACAGTTAGTGCTAGAGGAGGATACAATATTTTTCATTATTTTACAGACGACTTTTCAAGGTTCGATTATGTTTTTAATGAGACATAAGTCTGAGTCATTTGAAATGTTCAAACGATACCGTAATAAAGTAGAAAATCAAACTGGAAAAGTATAAAACCCTTCGATCTGATCGAGGTGGTGAATACTTATCTGGTGAATTTTGACATATCTTGAGTAGAATGGAATTCTCTCTCAGTGGACTCCTCCAGGAACACCATAGTTGAATGGTGTGTCCGAAAGGAGGAATCGAACCTTGTTGTACATGGTTCGATCCATGATGGCTTTGCAACTTTGCCGCTATCCTTTTGGGGATATGCGCTTCTGACACCTGTTACTTATTAAATGATGTTCCAAGTAAGTCTGTTGTCTCCACTCCGTATGAGATGTGGACTGGACGTAAACCCTCAATCTCACACCTTCGGGTCTGGGGTTGTCCGGCTTACGTAAAGCATTTAGACTCAGACAAGCTTGGTCCTAGGTCTGATCGTGTTTATTCATTGGTATCCTAAGGAAACCAAAGGGTATTTCTTCTATTGGAAAATGAACAAAAGGTGTTCGTTGCTCTTAGAGCTATCATTTTGAAAAGGAGTCCTTGGAGAAGGAACTATAGCCTCTAAGATTGAACTTGATGAAGTTCAGCAATAGAAGAACCTGCACACTCTAAGGACATCGTAGAAACCCGCTGTGATTGAATCACACCCAGAACCCATTAGGAGATCCTGTAGAATAACCCGTGTCAGCCGAACAGATACTACGGTTTCTTGTCGCGGGACGCGATCCGATTGATCGTCATTAGCTCAATGAAGGATCCGATCCCCTATATGGGCACTTCAAGATATCTGACTCGAGGCATGGAGGGTCCGGACGGCGATCCCATTGAGCTCGATTAGATCAATGAGGATCCGATCACCTATATGGATGCACTTCAGAGATCTGACTCGAGGCATGGCTTGGAGCCATGCGATCCGAAATGGAGTCCATGGAAATCAACAATGTTTGGACATTGGTTGATCCACCTGAAGGTATAAAACCATCGGGTGTAAATGGATCTTCAAGAGGAAAAGGGGCGCAGATGGAAAGGTAGAGACCTATAAAGCCCGTCTGGTCACCAAGGGGTATCGTCAGCGATATGGTATCGATTATGACGAGACTTTCTCCCCTATGGCAATGCTCAAGTCCATTCGGATCATGCTTGCTTTGGCAGCATATTTTGATTATGAAATCTGGCAGATAGATGTCCGAACCGCTTTCCTAAATGGGGAGCTGGAAGAGGAGGTGTATATGATACAGCCTGAAGGGTTCACATCCACAGATGAATCAAAAGTATGCAAGTTGCAAAGGTCCATCAATGGACTCAAGCAAGCATCTCAAAGTTGGGACTTATGGTTTGATAGCTGTATCAAATCGTATGGCTTCATTAGGAACGGAGAAGAACCGTGTATCTATAAATGGGTTAATGGTTATGTGATTGTATTCCTAGTACTGTATGTTGATGACATTCTCTTAATCGGGAATGATGTCGCAGCATTACAAGGAGCAAAGGTCTGGTTATCATCTCAATTCTCCATGAAGGACTTGGGTGAAGCTTCTTGCATACTAGGTATGAAGATCTATAGAGATAGATCTAAGAAGCTTTTAGGACTGTCCCAGTCTATGTACACTGACACCGTGCTGAAACGGTTCAGCATGGAAAATTTCAAGAAAGGCTATCTCCTGATAGGTTCTGGAATTACTCTTTCCAAGAAGGATTGTGCGACAACTCCTGAGGAATGAGAGCGCATGAGTAGAGTACCTTATGCTTCTGCAGTAGGCTCTATCATGTATGCTATGACTTGTACTAGACCAGACGTGGAATACTCACTAGGAGTAGTGAGTAGATACCAGTCTGACCCAGGTGAGGTGCATTGGAAGGTGGTTAAGTCCATCATTAAGTATTTGAGAAATACTAAAGATCAATGGCTAATTTATGGAGAACCTGACTTGAAACTTGTGGGGTACTTTGACTCCAGTTTCCAGTCAGATAGAGATGATAGCAAGAGTGTGTCAGGGTTTGTATTTACCCTGAATGGAGGAGCGATCTGCTGGAAAAGTTCCAAGCAGGCAACTGTTGCAGACTCGGTATGCGAAGCAGAATACATTGCAACATTAGATGCAGCAAAAGAAGCTATATGGTTGCGGAAGTTCCTTGAAGAGCTAGGGGTGGCACCTTCCCTTGATGGTCCTGTTCCGGTGTACTGTGACAGCACTGGAGCCATTGCTCAAGCTAAAGAGCCTAAAGCTCATCACCGCACCAAGCACATTCTACGACGTTATCACCTCGTACGAGAGATCGTGGAACGAGGCGACATCAATCTTCTGAAGGTCGATGGAAAAGAAAATCTAGCCGACCCCTTCACTAAAGCCCTCGGAATAAAAGAGTTCGACTATTGTAAAGGGGAAATGGGTATTAGATACATCTCTGATTGGCTTTAGTACAAGTGGGAGTTGTTGAGAATTGTGTCCCAAAGCCAATCGCCTGGGTTGTAGGCGGTTAAGCTCAGTATTGTATTCTTTTTATGAATTAATAAAATATTATTTTTTGGCAGCTCATCACATATTGTATTTCCCTGAAATGAACTCTTTCCATGTGATGAATTCTTTAGGACTACACTGACTTCGATATAGAGAGGATGTATCGAGTGGTCCTTAAACCCTGTTCACAACCAAAGGATATATTGTACTGGATGGCAATATATCAAGTATAGGTTGTTGCAGTTCACATCGTTTGGTTGTCCTCTTGACCAAATGAGTGTGGTGACACTGATGTGATCTGCAAGTGGGATATATGATATCTCATTGAACGTGACTCCGTGCAGCCCCTTTCTGCCAAAGGGATACTCACGATTGGATATGGGTATATGTGTCCTTCTAACCTGAGGTAATCACGGTAGCTTGCGAGCAACTCCCTGTGCTTTGGTGCCGGACTACCCGGATTTTTAATCCGGTGATGGAAGGTTTCTGGGTATAGGCAAGTACTTGTGGAGCAGTGATGGACCAAGATGGAATTGACCTGTCCAAACATTTGGATTGAATGTCTCGTAGTATCTCAATTTAGCAAATCCTCGGTTGGGGTAGCCCTAGTGAAGAGTCACTGGGCTTGCGAGGTTGAGACACGTAGTGGACTGACTCTGTCTGGGTTGGCAGGCCAATCTCAGTCATCCTGAGCATTAGAGGTCAAAGGGATGAATTATACGGTAACCATATGCCAAAGGTTCGATAGCTTGCTCCCGCATCTTCGACCTATCCGGACGCCGGGACCCATTACTAGATGGTTTCCTGTGCTGGTACTAGAATTGTTCTAGTGCTACCATTTAGGTTCGAACCTATAAGGTCACACACCATAGAGGATTACTCTCTGATCCGGATACCGATTACGATTGGGAATCGTCTCGGTTTTATGGTCACAGTTTTTTTTTTAGCACTCTTTTTCCATCTTGCCCTTGTTTGTGTCAACTAGAAATTGTTCCCGACTAACCAGGTCTGGACCAGGATTTTATTGAATCAATTTTGAACTGATTCGGAGTTCGTTTTGGCCTTCAATTGGTTGTGAACCATTTTTCCCTTGAACCAAATTTTGAACTGGTTCAATTGGATTGAACCACTTGGTTTAAATGGGAATGGACCGGTTTTCCTTTGAACCGGTGGTTTTTCTCTCTTGACCGTTTTACACTGTTTTCCAACATTGGAATTTTCCTTTCGCTGGGAGGAATGCCTAGCATCCAAATAAGACCTAACGACCAAAGAAATCCAAGCGTCCAAACTTTGAACCCGCTGGGCATCTCTTTCTCTCCTCCACCGACTGCCATTCCTCCTTGTTAATTGCTGGTTGATGATGTTAATGGTAGCAGCTGCCTCATGGTCTCCCAGCCTCTCCATCTCCTCTTCCCTGCAGCCTATAAAACTCAAGCTATCCCCTGTTTCAAAGAGAATTTTTCAGCCAAGAGAGATTACACCGTGTGAAGAAGAAACAGCAAGTGTATTCTCCCTTTGAGAGGTTTTGAGAGCTGGGTCCTATCTTCCATTGGGTGCTGGGTTTTGGAGGGTGAGAGGGAGACTCAGGCAGCTTTTCCTTGTCCATTAGAGTTCTCTAACCCATGACTGCAGCAAGCCCAAAATTGTTTCAGTTCACTGTGACTGTATCAACTTCCTGCGGCTAGCACCGCGTGTGGAGTGGGATCCGAGAGCCCCGGGCATATCTCCCCTCTAGAGGGAGTACCCTTCTACTCCTGGAAACAAGCCACGTGAGCTGGATTTGCTGCTGTTGCTCCAAACGCCAAGAAGATAGCTGCTGTTTTTCTGCAACCAGAAATTCTGGTAGCAGTATTTGCTGAATTTCTATAATTTTTTGGCTAAGTTTTTCTTGTAGATTTCAATTGGAGATTGAAGAGCACTTGTCCACCTTGTCGCTGCTCAAATTTGGGAGCAAACGGAGGCCCGGAAGGTAGTGTTCCGGCGACATTTTTCAACCCCAAAACAGAGTTTTCTGCAATCCAAGGAAGAAGATGACTGGAATAAGTTTATCCCACTTATTCCAGCCTATTCCAACTTTATCCCAGGGTTATTCCAGCCAGAATAAGGTATGGAAGAAAAAAAATTTTCATGCATGATTTGAATTTTTTATTCAAATATTTTGCAAATATTTTATATTATCCTACATGCCTAATTGCAACTAGAATTAGATTAGTTTCTGGGGGAGCAGATTTCCGCGCTGCGGATTTTTTAAAAATGTTTTAAAATCCCTTATGCTCCCGTGCCCTGTTTGCATGCCTAGTGTAGGTTCATGTCAAACCTCCTGCACCTGTTTCTTTCATGATGTGGTTAGCCTTACGGAGACTCTTCACTATCATGTCGTTCACGTAAGCCTACATGTTTCTCCCCGGCTGTCCTTCAAACACCCGGTTGATCAGCCTTTGAAAGGTGGCGCCGGCATTCTTTAGGATGAAAGGCATCATCCGATAGCAGTATAGGCCTTTATCAGTGACAAAGGTGGTCTTCTCCTCATCTTCCGGATGCATCTTTATTTGGTTGTATCCGGAAAAGGCATCCATGAAGCTGAGAAGCTGATGGCCGACCATGGAATCCACCAGCTGATCGATTTTGGATACTGGGAAGCTATCTTTCAGACAGGCCTTGTTGAGGTCGGTGTAGTCCACACAAATCCTCCATTTTCTGTTGGACTTCTTCACCATGACCACATTCGCCAGCCGTTCAGGGTAATGGACCTCCTTGATGAAGCCAGCATCACAGAATTTCTTCACTTCCTCATCAATAGCCTTCTATCTTTCGGCAGCAAAGCTTCTCTTCTTCTGTCGGATAGGTCGGTAGGTTGGATTGACTTTGAGTTAGTGAGTGATAACATCCGACGGTATCCCAGGCATGTTCGATGCCGACCAAGCAAAAATGTCGGTGTTACTCCTAAGAAAACTGACCAGTTTTGCCTTAAGGTCCTCACTGAGGGAGCCTCCGATCTGAAGGACTTTAGTGGGATCATCCTCTTGGAGTGGGACAAACAGAATCTTTTTCCCTGGCTGTCCGAGGCTGTCGGCCTCAGCCCTTGGGTCAAGCTGCTCCAGGGTGGATGGCCTTCTGACTGTTGATTCAAAATGGTCAAGCACTGCCTAGCCATTCGATGGTCTCCCCTCATCTCTCCGACCCCATTCCTGGTTGGAAATTTTACCAACAAATGGTAGGTAGAAATGATGGCTCTGAATTGTTGAGGGCCGGTCAGCCTAGAATAGCATTATAGGGTCAGGTCGTCCATATGACCACAAAGTTGATGAGGAGGGTTTTCTGGAGAGGCTCCGTCCCAATTGTCATAGGGAGAACTATTTCACCTTCCACTCCGACGGAGTTACCCTCAAAGCCTGTAGCGACGTGGGGGACTCCAGCAGCATAGATTTGGATAAGTTCATTCTCATAAAAGCATCATACAGCAACACCTCTGTCGAGCTTCCATTATCAACAAGTATTCTCCTTACATCAGAATTGGTAATGACTGCTGACACGACTACAGATCATTCTCAAAAACATGATTTTCCAAGAGATCTTCATCAAAAAAAGTAATGGCATTAAAGCCCTAGGACCTTTTAGTAATATCCATCCCGTCCTCCTGACCTCCCCTGGATTGCCGGTGCAGCATGCCGACGTCCCCACCAGTTGGCCTTTGATTGGGGAGCTCCACCTCCTCCGGAGGGTTTCTAGTGTTTGATGATTCTGCCCGGTCCCGATGGGGTCAGACATACTTGCACAGGTATCCACTCCAGATAAGGTCTTCGATGGTGTCCTTCAGCTGCAGGCACTCTTTAGTACTGTGCCCGTGGTCTCTGTGGAAGTGGCAGAATTTATCCTTGTTCCTTAGGGCAGGAGGGCCCCTCATTGGCCAAGGCCTTTGTGATGGGGGATAGGGATAGGATCATCGGCGAGCTAAGAAGTCGCCGAAGATTAGGGTATCCTAATTTTTTTCTATTTTCTGATTTCTTTATGGTGGTGACGAAGGAAAAAATAGGGATGGAGGATAACGAGGATGGACTACCACGAACCCTGAAACCCACTCTCACAGAGAGACTTCACACCTCTAGGGCATTATACCTACCACCCACCTCACTACATGCAGTCTAGGGTATCTCACCTACCACCCATCTCACTACAAGCGGAGCCCAGGGTATTTCACCTGCCACCCAGGTCACTCCTGGAGCCATGAGGGGGATTTCAAAGAACGTAGAGGAAAACGAAGATGGGGGGGATAACTAGGGCATCACGCCCCTACGATGTCCCGAAGGACAAAGACAACATCAACACCCGCAGGTGAAGACATAATGGGCCATAGCCCTGAACAACAACTGCCAAACCAACTGACAAACCAAATCCCAAAATTCAATTTCTTCTATATCCTCTATAATAGAAATGAGGGGTTATTTATAAGCTCCATAACCCTCATTTGAATTTGAATACAGGATAGGGATAACTCAAATTTAAATACAAGATAGGATAAGATAAGCCTATCCATATCTCAATCCTAACCAACAAAATCCTAATTTAAATTTTAAATACAAGATAAATCCTAAATTTATTCTTCAAATTTATTTGCTGCTCCAAAATTCATGCTGCTCCGAGATTCGTGCAGGCTGATGTCCCCATCATTCTCCTGAGGTGGGAGAACTCGACTCCATCGAGTCAAGCTCAGCGGGGTTTGCGCTCTGCTGGGTTGTACGTGAACTCGGAGGTATCAAGACCATACTTTTCCCTCATCCTCTGGCTCCACGCATCATTCCTGCTTGGACGTTGATCCAGAGTACCAGGTACAGGCACCCCAATTGCTGGAACTCCTTGTCGATGGATCAATGGTTGCCGGATGCCAGATCCTGGGGTGATATACTCATCATTGCTGTCATAGTCAGCAGGCGTGTTTGCTGCTCTCACTATAACAGCTAACAAGAACAACAATGCCTACAAAATAACAGCTCCAAGAGCAACCCATTTTGCTATCTTCCAGTTCTCCTTTAAAAATTCATACATCATGTCAAAGTCCCCTGTTTTATTAGTTGGAATCACATCTTTCCACCTATGATCAAAGAATATGAAAGCTGCAGCTCCCAGCTCAACTAGGATCAACAAGATCACCAAGAAGAATAGCAACATAGGCAGCATCCATTCCTCATTACTACTCCAACACAACCAAAGCAAGATATGACGAAGAGAATAACTCCAATACCAATGAATAAGTAAATGAACCAAGCTTTGGGGAGTTTATCAAGATACTTTCGGACAGAGTAACAGCTGCAAGCATGGGTCGGCCAAGCTTCAATAATTCATAATTATCACCAACAAGGGATATCGGACCATCATCACCAGAGGAAATCTTTATCCACTCCACCAGCAAGTACGCACCATACCCCACCATCGCCAATCCGGCAAGCATCAGCAAGAAATTGAGAAGCTTCAGTAGACATTCCCAAAACCCTCGGCATGCCATGATCCCCCGAAACCCTTCGATCAAAGCCCCTCCTTCTCGTAGTCTTCCAATTACCCAATTCAAAAAAAAATGTCACTTCTTAAACCGCGATTCCCAATCCCATAAAAATGATTCTGAAGAAATCAAAGCCCGTAGCGATCTTCGAAGGGTGATGGCGAATTCGTCGACAAAAGAGGTTTCCAGCCTCCGAGGAAGCCTGCCTCCAGCCTCCTCATCTTTCTTGACAAGAAATCGCTCCGATCGGCTTCTATCTCCTATTCTTCTTCTTCTTCCCTATCCGCATCCGCGGTTGCACCCGAGGCAGAGGAAACTGCTGTTGGTCAGATTCAGACCGAAATTCATCCGAAGACCGCACGCGTGAAATTCCTCTGCAGAAAGAATGCCTGTTCGGTCAACAATTTCTTCTATTGGCAAGGATCCCATGTTTGGTCTGTGGGGGGGTACCGATCTGATGAGCTTCAGCCATGGTGATCAGCTATTTTTGATTGCAGGCGGAAGGGACTGGTGGCTGACAAGGATTGGGGAAGAAACATACCCTAATCTAATCTATGGCTCTGATACCAAGTTGATGGGGGATAGGGATAGGATCGTCGGCGAGCTAAGAAGTCGCCGAAGATTAGGGTATCCTTTTTTTCTATTTTCTGATTTCTTTATGGTGGTGACGAAGGAAAAAATAGGGATGGAGGATAACGAGGATGGACTACCACGAACCCTGAAACCCACTCTCACAGAGAGACTTCACACCTCTAGGGCATTATACCTACCACCCACCTCACTACATGCAGTCTAGGGTATCTCACCTACCACCCATCTCACTACAAGCGGAGCCCAGGGTATTTCACCTGCCACCCAGTCACTCCTGGAGCCATGAGGGGGATTTCAAAGAACGTAGAGGAAAACGAAGATGGGGGATAACTAGGGCATCACGCCCCTACGATGTCCCGAAGGACAAAGACAACATCAACACCCGCAGGTGAAGACATAATGGGCCATAGCCCTGAACAACAACTGCCAAACCAACTGACAAACCAAATCCCAAAAATTCAATTTCTTCTATATCCTCTACAATAGGAATGAGGGGTTATTTATAAGCTCCATAACCCTCATTTGAATTTGAATACAGGATAGGGATAACTCAAATTTAATACAAGATAGGATAAGATAAGCCTATCCATACTTCAATCCTAACCAACAAAATCCTAATTTAAATTTTAAATACAAGATAAATCCTAAATTTATTCTTCAAATTTATTTGCTGCTCCAAAATTCATGCTGCTCCGAGATTCGTGCAGGCTGATGTCCCCATCACTTTGCAGAAAGGTCTCGTTCTCGATCTCCATCAGGATCTTCTCTCTGGACAAGGACAGAGGTGCATAAGTCTTAACCTTCGAGAAAAGTCCCTTGGCTTCGGACTTCGGCATTGGGCCGACCAGCGAC
This sequence comes from Areca catechu, assembly GCA_021397845.1. Taxonomy (NCBI): domain Eukaryota; kingdom Viridiplantae; phylum Streptophyta; class Magnoliopsida; order Arecales; family Arecaceae; genus Areca; species Areca catechu. The sequence continues at coordinate 92,930,070 of CM038050.1, forward strand.
TGTCGTTTGAAGGTCGAACTTCGAGAGCTTTGTCGCTCCGCTTCTTTAGGGCCGGCCTTCCTTCAGCTTGACATCGGCCGGCAGCTTGTTCTTCCTCCAGGGCATACTTTTGCGCTCTGGCTAGCAACTCACTGTAGCTTGTCGGGTGCTTCTTGTCCAGGGAAAAGGTCAGCCTAGACTAGCAGAGCCCTCGCTTGAAGGCCGACATTGCCACAGCTTTATTTAAATCCGGGACCTCCATGGCCGCTGAGTTGAAACGGGCCATGAAATCCCGAAGAGTATCTCCCTCCTTTTGTAGCACGAGGAAGAGGCAGTCGGTAGTCCTCGGGGTCTGACTGTAAGTCCTGAAATGGGAAAGAAAAAGGGATTCGAGTTGGGAGAAGGAGTGGATCATACCTGGCCGGATGGCGGAGAACCACATTCGGGCAGTTTTCTTGAGGGTTGCAGGGAAGGCAATGCAATGGAGGGCGTCAGAGGTGCCTTGGACCATAATATGGGCCTTGTACGTGCCCAGATGGTCCATCGGGTCAATGGTACCGTCGTAGGGGTCCACCTGCGGGATCTTGAGGTGGCGGGGAATCATCTCCGCCAAAATCTCCTCAGAGAATGGGGGACGGGAGTCGTATACCTGTCCCCCTTTGGCCTTCTGTCGAAGGGCTATTTCAACAATTCGCTCCTTCATGCGCATGATTTTGCTGCCGTAGTCCTTCGGGGTTTCGTTGGCAAGCCGACTGCCGAATGGGGTTGATTCGGCATAGGAAGGCGAGCCAGATCTCACCCTCTTGCCATTGGCACATTTTCCCAAGGACCTGCGGGGCCCCGTAGCGGTGGAAGAACCATGCCGAGGGACCCCCGCTGTCGACTTCCCCCTGCGGTAATTGGATGGTTGGTGCAGGAAATAGTTGGTTGTTGCTGGCGGTTATCGGTTGCTTCCTGGAAATGCTATACCGTAGCAGTAAGCATCTCAATGCAATTCACCAAGGTTTGAATCTGTTGCGACCCCAACGTGATGGTGGGTTCTGCAGCAGTGGGGGCGGTGGCAGCAAAATCACTTTCTCTAAGAGGCCCTCATACCTGGTGTGAGAAGCATCCCTCGTGGTAGTGGCATTAGGGGCTCTTCCCTTAGCCATTTTCTTGCCAAGTTGATGGATTCCTCCTTTTAGAAGAAAGTGGAGCCCCTCCTTCTAGCGCAAATTGTTGCTACGTCAACTCCTGGACCGGGGACCGGGATGGCTGGATCGACTGGGGTGCTCCTCTCCCGGGCGAACCTGCACAAAGTCCCCAAGGGTGCCGGTGGTGTTCCAGTGGGGACCCTCCGATGCTTAAGTTAGCAGGAGGTTGAAGGCACAGAATGGAGAAATCAAAGGATCGACAGCGTATGGAGAGGGAAGATGATGGGGACACCAACGGCACCAGAATAAGGCAGAGGCTTCTTAACCCTCTGTGGATCACTTAATTGACATTTGAGTCCACTGTAATAAAGCTTAGTCCAGCTGAGTTGTTTTTTATTTGAGTCTAGTAATTAGTCAGCTCATGTTGAGATAGTTCAGTTCAGTATTAGTCAGCTCATGTCGAGCTAATTTTATTTTTTGAGTCCTGTCCAAGCATATCGAAGACCCAAGACCACATCATACAAGTGAAGACCAAGTCCACCTGATTGAAGACATAGAAGTTGAGCCCAAGTCCAACCCAACTTGAAGACTTGAAGATCCCAGAAGGAGAAAATTAAAACAAGCACAAACCTGAAGCCCTGAACCAGCCGGAAGGAAATTGAGCCAGCCCAGGCCCAGGAAGGAATTAGGGTGTCATCTCTTATGGTGACCCTCCCCTTGGTCGGCCACTTATGGTCACCCCCTTGGCCAACCAAGACAAGGAGAGGGAGAGCAATTTGTGTGGAATTTTCTACCTATGTTGCCTTATACTCCTAGTTAAGGTTTGAAAGGGAGAAGGAGTCCTATGTAAAGTCTAAAGTACCCTTACTTGGGGTCCAAGGTTAAGGGTCTATTTAAGGGACCCTAGTCTCTTGTATGAAGCTTGATTTTGATATATGAAATAAATATTGAGTTTTTCTATTGCTTTGAGTGTTACCCTGCTGTGTGCATAAAGGGGTTTGAGAGTTTTCTTCTTCCTGGTGCTACAACCATCTTCCTGACGCCAGCCAACCTTCCAGAACCCTGGTCGCCCACTTCAAAAGACACCTTTTCTTTGCTATTTTCCTTTATTTCTTTGTTTCCTTGTGTATTTTCTAACCCCTGACAGGTCGTTTGCAGGTCCCCGAGTTCCTACAAATCCAATGACTCCAGCCAAGCCTCTATCGGACCATCGAGCAGAAAGCCGGGTATCCATGGGTCTTTGGCTCGGTTTTCCAGGCTGCATCCATCGAGAAACGAGAGATCTCTTCACTGCGATCTTCACCGGGCACTTCAGACATTGTCAGGTACACCCCCTCTACCTCCAATAATTATATTGTAGGAGAACTTGCCCTAACCGAGGCTTCTCAGCCCCGACGATCCTTCTTTAATACTTTTTTAGGTTCTAATCTGCATGCTTGACTTCAAAATTTCATACATAATTCCCTACAACTAATTTTGATTTGAAATTTGGGAATTAATCACCAAACCCCACATATAAAACATACAAAAATAATTGCATGCATATTAGTCCCGCATCAGAAGAGTTGTTCTACCTTCAAACGGGGTCCCCAAGTACCTTATATAGGCGCAGAACAATCCAAAATCTGTTAGGTGAGAGGCTGAAAAAGATCAATCTACCCCTAAGAGAATCTGGATAGTGGCCATGTGGCGTGTGGATACGGCGGCATCGTGGAAGTAGTGGAGCAGGGTCGTTGGGATAGCAAGATCCTGCCGTAACAGAAAGATGCTTCAGGAACACCCTGGATGCTAAGACTCGCCCGTCGGACGTTGGCCGTGAGGCGGTCGGTCGGTCAGACCAGAGAACGAGCCTCCGGAGGAGTGCGACGGGCCGGATCCCAACAGGAGAGGGTCACCTGGACCTTAGCTCCAGTGGGTCAGACCTCTGGTGGAGGACAACGGACTGGACCCCAGCAGGGAAAGTCATTCGGACCTCAGCTCTAGTGGGTCGGACCTCTAGCGGAAGACAGCGGGTCGGACACCAGCAGGAGAGGGTCGTTCAGACCTCAGCTCCAGTAGGTCGGACCTCTGGCGGAGGACGATGGGCCAGACCCCAGCAGGAGAGGGCGGGTTGGACACCAGCAGGAGAGGGTCGTTCGGACCTCAGCTCTAGTAGGTCGGACCTCTGGTGGAGGACGGTGGGCCAGATCCCAGCAGGAGAGTGTTGTTCGGACCTCAGCTCCGGTGGGTCAGAGCTCTAGTGAAGGATGATGGGCTGGACCCCAGCAAGAGAGGGTCATTCGGGCCTCAGCTCTAGTGGGTCGGACCTCTGCGGAGGATGGCGGGCCGACCCCAGCAGGAGAGGGTCATTCAGACCTCAGCTCTAGTGGGTCGGACCTCTGGCGGAGGACGGTGTGCCGGACCCCTCCAGGAGAGGGTCGTTCGAACCTCAGCTCTAGTGGGTTGGACATCTGGCGGAGGATGGCGGGCCGGACCCCAGTAGGAGAGGGTCGTTCGGACCTCAGCTCCAGTGGGCCGGTCCTGATAGAGGTGAGCCGACGTGGTACAACATCTATAAATCCTAATCTAAAATATTCCTAGTCATTGGATCATCGATTCAAGGATCGATGTTTCCAGAACGACTAGACATCCTATATATGCTCGATGGAGAGGGTAGTTGGTCTCATAGCCATTTGTATAGGAATACTAATACAAGGATGTGGGTGCTCATTAGGATATAAGTTCACTGAAGAGATCTGACTCGAGAACATCTTATGGAGATCTTACTACTTGTCAATAGATGATTCTCATAGTGGGAGTTGTGCAAGTGATCCTTAGACCTGAGATCACCATAATTCCTTATACATATAAAGCCATGTTTTGGTTCATACTCATTTATAATAAAGAGTCATGTATGGGGTGTTCTCAGATATAGTGAATTGTCCATGAAGGATGTGAGTGGATCAACAAGAAATTGATCACTTCTACTAAGAGGACTTATCTCATGTAATCTCTTCGATTGTCAACTTAGGAAGTTTTTGATCAAAGCAGGATGAGATTATATAGGTTTTCTAATCTTTCATTGACCGAGTCTTCAATATCAAATTAAGATTTGAAAGGATTAAGTATTAGGATTTGACAATCCACCATAGCCATCACTTATTTGGAATAAAGGGAGATCGAAGGATTGAATTGCATGGTAACATTCCATTAAAGGATGTTTTAGTAATTTTTATCAAATTTCTCATCTTCCGGGTAGCATGATACATTGCTAGACGTCAATCATGTCTTGTAGGTTTTCATGAATCAAATTGATTGGATTCATAAGTTAATTTGGAAATTGGTTCGAATTGGCTAACTTGGATCAACTTGATTTGACCTAATTAGGACAATCAGTTTTGATTGGATCGAAATAGCTTCAATAGACCTACTGCTAGCTAGATATGAAGCCCAAAGGATCACACAAACTAAGAAATTGGTCAAGGAAGTCAATTTGCTTATCCCTTGAGCGATTTTGATGATAACAAAATATGCATGCACTTATATATCTAACAACTCTTCAAGTGAATTACAAGTTTTTGTAGGATAATCTTAATGCCCAATTGCAACTCGTATAATCTTATTATGTGTCATGAGTTGTGTTGTAAATATGTCATGTAAAGAAGAGCCCAAAGAAAAATTAAAGAAATACTTGTGAAATGGGTTATTTATAAGTGTTTTCAAGCTTAAACTCCTTAGAATCAATTGTTAGTTGAGTTGGAAAGAATCTTGAATGTTAGAATGTTACTGGATGTAATCTAGAAAGGAAATGAAAGTTTTACTGAAAAATTCATTCGAGTCAACTCAAGCAAAGGAGCCGACTCTAGTTCATGGCATGCATGAAGGATTCTAGCACCCAGAGATCCGAGCCGACTCATAGGAACCCGAGCCGACTCGTCTAGTGCATCATTTCCCGAATCAGACAAGCGAGCCACCCGAAGGAAGTCTGAGCTAACTCATCCATTCAATCAGGCATCCGAGTCGACCCTTCAGAAATCCAAGCCGACTCCTCCAAAGTTCATGAAAAATCAATCTAAGAGAAAGCCAGGCGAGCCAACTCCAATGAGAAGAGTCGACTCTACCAAAGTATAGTTTTGAAGACCTGTGAATCCGAGCCGACTCGAATTAAGGCGAGCCACTCATCCAGAGTAAGGAATCAAGAACACTATGAAACTGAGCCGACTTGATTAGGTGAGTGACTCACGACTAGAGCTTCTCTAAGGAACTGAGTCGACTTGAGGGATCCGAGCCGACTCAAAGGTTGATTCCAAGCAGGTAACGACTAGTTCTAGAACTTCATTTTTGAAATTGAAAAGTGCTCCAATGGTCAAATATCACATCCCAATAGTCTACAATGACTAAATCCATCCAAGAAGAGTACAAGACTCTATAAATAATGGATTTGGACAACCTTTGAAAAAGCTAATGCTTAGCTGAATATTAAATGAGCTTGTGAGCAAGAGAGCACTAAAGAGAGCATTCGAGTCAGTCTTCAAGACTTCACCAACTCCAATCTGAAGCTTGAAGCATACATTGAAGAAGTTGAAGAAGCCACTGAAGAGCATTAAAGTCCAAATAAGAAGGCTTCTCTCGAGCTGCATCGGCAACCATCAGACAACCTTAGTTTGTCATTTTGTTGCTTATTTTCTTTAACTCTTTTTTGAGTTGTTGGGTTATTGGTGAGCCCAGTTTAAAAACCAAGTAGGTTCTTGGTAAGCCTGTTCAAAACCAAGTGTGAGTTCTTGGTGATCCTGTTCAAAACCAAGTTGGGTTCTTGGTGATCCTGTTAAAAACCAAGTTGGGTTCTTGGTGATCCTGTGTAAAACCAAGTGTTGGATTTTGGTGAGTCCGGTTGAAAAACAAAGTTACGTTTGGATTGTGATCCCGGTAAAATAATCCGACTGTATTCTGGTATTGAATATAATGAAAATCCCAAGTAGTATCTTGGATAGTGGATATAGGAGCGAGGTTGCTCTGAACCACTATAAATTTGCTATGTTTGCATTGTGCTTTTTCTATTTACATTTGCTTTTGCTATTTATTATTTGAAACACAGCACTTACCACTAAAGTAGATTTAAAAGAGCGCATATCTGATTAATTTTTTAAATCCCCAATTCACCCCCTCTTGAGAAAGCCACCTGGGCAACAACTGGTATCAGAGTAGAGTCTCTAAACTTAATTAGAGAAAAGATTAATGGCTCATCCCATGAGTACTTGTTTGGCTGAAGGTCAATCTACTAATAGACCTCCACTATTCACTGGCATGAATTATTCATACTGGAAAGCTAGAATGAAGATACACATTCAAGCAGTTGATTTTCAGTTATGGAATGTCATTCTTAAGGGTCCGCAAATACCCATGATTAAAATTGATGGCATGGATGTCCCAAAACATGAAGAGGATTGGGATGAACACGATATAAAAATGAGGGAATTAAATGCCAAAGCCATGAATTTACTATATTGTGCTTTGGATGCAAATGAGTTCAACCAAATTTCTATTTGCCCATCTATAAAAAAATTTGGGATAAACTCGAAGTGACCCATGAAGGAACTTTCCAAGTAAAGACCTCCAAAATCAATCTTCTAGTACATAGCTATGAATTATTCAAGATGGAACAAACTGAAGCTATCTTTGCCATGTTTTCATGATTTACAGATATTATTAATGGGTAGAAAATCTTGGAAGGGTTTACTCAAATGCAGACTTGGAATAGAAGATTCTAAGATCACTTCCGGATAAATGGGACCCCAAAGTAGCTACCATCCAAGAAGCAAAAGCACTAAACACACTAACACTGGATGAACTACTGGGTGCTCTCATCACACACAAATTGACTATGCAGCATAGAATTGAAGATGATTAGAAGAAGAAGAAAACAATTGCCTTCAAAGCTACATCAGATTTAAATAAACAAGATGAGGAATTGAAAGATGAATTCTCCTCCTTCGAAGATGATCTAGAAGATGAAGATATCGCTATGGTCGTGAAGAGATTTAGAAGTGTTGCCACCTAGATCACCGTGGCCTATAGCTGTAGTGATCTCGAATGATGCCCTTGCCACTCAGGATCCTACTTGCACGGGCAGACCTGCAAAATAGGGGAAAGACCAGGGTCGGTGATCTCGACTGGGGGCACTCCGATGCTCAAGTCAATGATGATCCAAGAAAATAGATCCTCCCGATCGAGCCCTGTAGATGGACTCCATGCTAGGAGAAGATTAATGAACTTATATAGTGTGAGTGGGTCGAGAGTAGGGCCAGCGAGGTGGCAGCCGAGGAGAGTTCGAGCTAGTCAACTGTGCCTGTCGAGGCACTTATAACGAACCTCCGGTAGCCACTCGGTTGATCTCCTATGTGTTGCCCCCTCCTTGCCTGTTTGTTCACCTACCTCCCTCGGAACCTTGGAGAATCCCTTTAAGCCAAGGAGGCTGTATGCTGCCAGCCTTGGGATCCTCACTGATCTATTGTAGGTGTGTGCGGCAACGTCCGGTGCCATGCACGAGGTGCCTTTCCTTATTCATGATAAGGAAACCTACCGTGCGCTCTATCCTTCCCTCTGGTCGCTCTACTTTGGGAAGCCTGGCAGGGCCTCGATCGAGGGGCCACCACTCCTGGATTTGAATCCTCTGGGTAGGCTTCCTCTTTCGGCTAGCACAGACAGTCGGTGGGGAGTGCAACGCCTCAATCTGGGGACCCCTTCCCCTTTGGTGAAAGTAATAGCTAGAATAGTTTATTACGGTCTGGCGGGCGCTCCTCTAGCTACCAATACCTTCGTTGGTGTGGGCACAGACTCAGAAGAAAACTTCAAGCTCCATCTGGATCTCTGATTAACCTTGCCCGAAGATTAGGATTTTTTGGCTTGTAATAAGGGTTGACGGGATCAACTCAACTTTAGCTTGAGTCTATATTACCTGCATTTTATTTTATTGAGTCATGTGACTCAGTAGTGGACTAGGTTTCAACCTGGGGTGTTACATTTTCTCCCAAGGCCAAGCAAGTGGTTCCACACTCCCAGCCACACTCCCAGCCATACACCTGAGTCCAGGGGCGCCACATCTCCATCCAGCAGGCTTTGGTCCCCACACCACAGATAGAAGCTCCCCTCTTCATTGCGCCAATTGAGGAGATCCACCAGGGATCCACAAATCAAGGGGGCGGCCCAAGACTTCCCAAAAGAACCAAACTATAAAAGGGAAGAAATTCTCTTGGTGAGGAATTCAAGAGGCGCCCATTACCTGCCATAAATACTCAAAACAAAGTTAGAAGGAGCCATAACTTGGGGAGAAGAAAAGGAGGTATCAAAAAGGGTGAGCCATGGAAGGAAGGAGATTTCTCTTGAAAAGCAAGGTTAGGAGGCGCCCTAATCATTCCAACTAAAGCCAGATATAAAAGGCAACAAATTTTCTTTGGAGGGCAAGGTTAAAAGCACCCAACACTTCCAGATAAGGCCAAGCATAGAAGGAAAAATATATTCTTGGAGGTCAAGACAAGGAGGCGCCACCCACTTTCCTTTTGAAGCTTCAATCAACTTTGGAATTAATTGGCCGACCATATGAGTAGGGATTGATATCCTAATTTGAAGATCCCCTCCTTTAGTCCCACATGGGAAGATGTAAAACCCTACTCTCTTGTAATGGCCTATAAATTAAACCCCATGTAAGTTTGAAAAAAATCAGATGAATGAAAGAATTTTTTTTATGAGCAAACTTGTGTTTTCTCTTTTCCGCACTTGCTTCCAGGTGTTGAGCTCCATGAGGGAGTAAATCCGGGTTCCCCTGGACCTTGAGGAGGTGAGAGATCTTCAAACCCCAAACCCTAGGTTAGCCCTCCACTCCCAAACCCTAGCTGCCATCACCCTTCTCTTTCCACCAAGCCCTAATCTATTCCACTTCTCACGGCCACCCTCTCCAAGTCCAGGTCGGCCACCAGCATCCAGCTCCAGTCCAGATACTTCAGATCTACAGCAATTCTAAGAGGAAGTCAGATCGGCCTCCAGGAGAATCATGATTTTCAGCAACTTCGGCTTTCAAGTTCTTCAACCTGGTAAAATCTTTTTTTGAGTTTCTGAATTCCATCATTTGTTTCTCTTCTTTCCCAGATCTTGAGTCCAGAAGAAGCTGACCAACCATGAGACCAGTATTAGAGGACCCATTGCGAAGATAGCCGACTCCGAGGATCCCACAATCTGCTCGAGAGAGTTCTTCCACCAAAATCCTGAGAAGATCACTGTCTGGTTAGTAAACCATCTCTCCTCTCTATTTCTGTTCTGTTGAAAGTTCAGAGCGAAACCCTAGGTCTGGGAGTTTCTCAACCCCCAGCGATCCGTTACTTCTGAACTACTATGATATTTAGTTTCTTCTAAACTGTGCTTTCAATCCTTACCTAGTTTCCTTCAACATAGTTTAGCTTTACTTTGAGTCGAAGCCAATTTCTGAAATATATAAAAAAAAAAAAAAAGAATTAATCTTAATTTTACTTCCGCATACGCTTCTTTGTTCTTTGTTCTGCATCATTTTGGTATCAGAGCTTTCGTGCTGCATCATTTTTGGTATCAGAGCCCTGTCTAGGTTTCTATTTTGATTGCTTGTTTGAGTCTCTCTCTTTTTACTTTGTCTGCTCGAAGTAGACTCCCCAGGATGTCCGGTCCTAGGGATGAAGCGAGGTGCAAACCTTTTCTTCCCATTCCACGGGGTGTTCTAGGGCGTGTAGGGGATCCGTTGGTTATAACTTCATAGCAGGAATTGTAAACGGGGAAGTGCTCTATTTTCAGCCCGTAATTACCCTGTTGCAGGAATTATTTCTCACTATAGGTAATTCCAAATTTGGTGATTCTTGTTTTTCTGAAACCAGTATAATTGAAACTATTTTCAGAATTTTCTTGTGATTTATTGGTTTCCGTGGGATTTCTGAGAATTAAATTACTGCAACTCTATTTTTGTATTCTGCAATCCAATTATTTTTGAGTGTTCATCTCTTAATTCATCTTAAGGGCATTTGAGCATCTAAGAAGGGGAGGAGTTGATAACCTCTCCTTAGCCCAAAACCACCACCCACTCATTCAACCCTAAGCCTTTAATCTTAAAATTAATTAGACCTAATTTGCCCTAGTGGGCTAGGGACATCAACAAGTCGGGTCAAGGCTAGTGTTGAGTTAGTTTGTCTGGTTACTCTGTGTGTGCTTTGTACTCAGTGTCTAGAATGGTGGTTCAGGGATTCCATCCCGAAGGGCTTGTGTGCTGGTCCGCCTACCTGGCCAATCTCTGATTGGTGTCTAGGATTGGCAATTAGGGACCTAACACTCCCCTTACCTGCCTGGCTGAGTCCCGAGTTACTACAGGCTAGCTTGCCACTCTGATTGGGCATCTAGTTTGGGGCTCTAGGTCTAGTTAGCCCGTAGTCGTTCAGTTGAGTCTCATTTTGTGTGTTTGCTTGCATCAACATGTCTACCCGGAATGGAGTACCCTACCAACTGGTCAAACCCAACCTGATTTAGAGGCCATGTTAGAGCTCTTACTGAGAGCATGAACAAGTTAAGCCAGGATTTGACTGCTACTGTTACCCAGTGTAAAGAACAAGTCCATGAGAATTTTACCTAGCTTAGGGATCAAGTCCAAGTCCTTGAGAATGTAGACATCAAAATGGATCCCTGATCCAAAATTTAATAGGCCCCAACCTCATCCATACCAGGAGCCTAGGAGGACCTTATACCGTGATCCCGAGCATAACCTTAGGAAGCCTAACCATGATATTTATAGTGTGGATCGTGTCTATGAGAGGTCCTTACAATATTCTAGACCAGTCACTCAACAACCCAAGTCTTCTAGATCAAACCATTAGATCCACACCATGCCCAAGTAAGGTCTCTACTAGCTTGAAACCCAGTGTGACCCAGGTTCTTATATCGCAAGAATGTTTGTTTTGTGGAGAAAGAGGCCATAAATCTAGTCAGTGCCCATGCATAGGACTGGCTTGTGCACAGCTAAGTGGTAAGAATCCTAAGGATGACATTAATGAGGGAGAACCCAAGCCTACCAATGAGGAAGAATGGTTAGGTATGACAAGCCTAGGATCAGTTGACCCGATTATCACTGACCCGAAACCCATTGAAGATGGCATCGAGGAAGTATATGATGCTGGCTTGAGTCTAGTTGATGAATATGAGGGGGAAGAACTTAAGAATGAAAATGTGACATCGATACTATTGGTTCCTTACCTGAGGAGACCTTGGAGAGCAACCAAGTGGTAGGACCTAGTTCAGAAATTCAAGAGATTTGTGAGAATCAAGTTCCTTTAGTCAAATACCCCCAGGAAGAACTCATAGTATTAGCCCGAGCTATCAGTTCGTACCCTCTAATGACAGTCATTCTCCAAGTACCAATTGAAGATCTTTGCACTGAACTATTTAAGTTTGCCCACCCTATGGTAGATCCTCTCCTTAGGATGACTGAATCAAGCATCTTACAATTGGACCTTGTCCCATGCCTAGCCACTAAGGTCTCTCCCGTAATCTCAGTTGAACATCCTTGTCTTGAGCGGATTGATTCACCCAGTCCTGTAGAAGTCCTACTTATGGCCCCAGACCCCTTCCTTCGCATGACTGACCTACCCTTCTATAGAGTATACCTTTCCACACCCATAGGTCAAATTTCAAGTCTTGAGGTCATCATCCATAGGCCCTCCCATGAATCATTCTCTAATCCAGTTCTTGAGAAAGTGGATCATTATTTGCTTAGAGAACAAACCTTAACTATTGCAATCACATGTCCTAGGCTACTTCCCGAACCATCTCTTGATCCATTCCTGGGAGTAGCAAACTTTTCTTTCGTAAGGATGACCAGTTGACACTCATAGATCACCATTCAAACCTTTAGGTCACCACCTTTAGTCAACAGGTAATTTGAGACTCCACCTCATATCTCCTCCCTTTCTCTAGGACTTCCAATGCTTCTTACACCATCCAAGTATACTTTGTCGAAGCCTTTAGAGTGAACCACGTGTCAGAACCTATTAGTTTGCCACCTACTCTGGAAGACCTTATGGCACCTACTAGGCATCCATAATAAGTTTTCATGCTCTGCATGCCCTCCTCCGACCCAAGGTCAAACCTAGAGAGCCTTAGTTTGTTAGGTTTAGACTTAGGGTTCCTTTGTAATAAAGTCCATTCTTTAGGAATGCGTCGTCAGTCTAGTTTAGTTTTCTTGACTCTTTACTAGGCTTTGGCTCAGATTTTGGTTTGATGAGAGTACCATGAATTGGGATTTGTATTTTGTACAGGGCTGAAATTGCATCAATGTTCGATCAATAGGTCTATAGGCTAGAGTCCCTTTGAAATTGTTCATGGATACAAGCCTCACACACCACTTGATCTGATTTCACTATTAACCCACACACACAATCTCTTGATGCACTTGCATAGCATGTAAAGGACTTGCATAAAGAAATTCATGCCATATTAACTTTAAGTAATGAAACTTATAAGAAGTTGGCTGATTCTCAAAGACGAGTCAAAACTTTTGTTGAGAGAGACTATGTAATGATTAGGTTAAGGCCTGAGCGGTTTTCTCTTGGAACCGTTAGAAAGTTACATGCTAGAGGAGCTGGACCATTTAGAGTGGTGAAGAGAGTAGGATCCAATGCCTATGTGCTCGAGTTACCTCAAACTAGGCATTAGCTCCACTTTCAACATTACAGACCTAGTAGAGTATAGGGAGCCAGCTGTGATTCCCAGTGAGGCTTTTGAACCTAATCCTGCTCTTGAGAGTGAACCTAACCCTGTGTGTCCACCAACAAACTGGCCTGTGAGGAAAGAGCAGATTGAAAAGATCCTGGATGATCAGGTTATCTCTACTCATAATCGAGGATACCAAAGATACCAGGTCCGCTGGCTAGGAAAGCCAGATTCTGATGACTCTTGGATCTCCCAAGAAGAATTACAAGAGTTGGACCCAGACCTCTTGGAGAGATACCAGAGCCAACTTGATCCATACTCGACAGGGTCGAGTTCCTCCTACCCTGGGAGAATTGGTGCGGGCACCAGACTCAGAAGAAAACTTCAGAGCTCCATCTAGATCTCTGATTAACCTTGCCCGAAGAATTAGGGTTTTTTTGGCTTGTAATAAGGGTTGACGGGATCAACTCAACTTTAGCTTGAGTCTATATACCTGCATTTTATTTATTGAGTCATGTTGACTCAGTAGTGGACTAGGGTTTCAACCTGGGGTGTTACATTTTCTCCCAAGGCCAAGCAAGTGGGTGCCACACTCCCAGCCACACTCCCAGCCATACACCTGAGTCCAGGGGGCGCCACATCTCCATCCAGCAGGCTTTGGTCCCCACACCACAGATAGAAGCTCCCCTCTTTCATGTGCCAATTGAGGAGAATCCACCAGGGGTCCACAAATCAAGGGGGCGGCCCAAGACTTCCCAAAAGAACCAAACTATAAAAGGAAGAAATTCTCTTGGTGAGGAATTCATGGAGGCGCCCATTACCTGCCAGAAATACTCAAAACAAAGTTAGAAGGAGCCATAACTTGGGGAAAAGAAAAGGAGGTATCCAAAAAGGGTTGAGCCATGGAAGGAAGGAGATTTCTCTTGAAAAGCAAGGTTAGGAGGCGCCCTAATCATTCCAACTAAAGCCAGATATAAAGGCAACAAATTTTCTCTGGAGGGCAAGGTTAAGAGGCACCCAAACACTTCCAGATAAGGCCAAGCATAGAAGGAAAAAATATATTCTTGGAGGTCAAGACAAGGAGGCGCCACCCACTTTCCTTTTGAAGCTTCAATCAACTTTGGAATTAATTGGCCGGCCATATGAGTAGGGATTGATATCCTAATTTGAAGATCCCCTCCTTTAGTCCCACATGGGAAGATGTAAACCCCTACTCTCTTGTAATGGCCTTTAAATTAAACCCCATGTAAGTTTGAAAAAAATCAGATGAATGAAAGAATTTTTTTTTATGAGCAAACTTGTGTTTTCTCTTTTTCGCACTTGCTTCCAGGTGTTGAGCTCCGTGAGGGAGTAAATCCGGGTTCCCCTGGAACCTTGAGGAGGTGAGAGATCTCCAAAACCCAAACCCTAGGTTAGCCACTCCACTCCCAAACCCTAGCCGCCATCACCCTTCTCTTTCCACCAAGCCCTAATCTATTCCACTTCTCACGGCCCCTCTCCAAGTCCAGGCCGCCACCAGCATCCAGCTCCAGTCCAGATACTTCAGACATCTACAGCAATTCTAAGAGGAAGTCAGATCGGCCTCCAGGAGAATCCTGATTTCAGCAACTTCGGCTTTCAAGTTCTTCAACCTGGTAAAATCTTTTCTTGAGTTTTTGATTCCATCATTTGTTCCTCTTCTTTCCAGATCTTGAGTCCAGAAGAAGCGACCAAACCACGAGACCAGTATTAGAGGATCCATTGCGAAGATAGCCGACTCGAGGATCCCACAATCTGCTCGAGAGAGTTCTTCCACCAAAATCCTGAGAAGATCACTGTCTGGTTAGTAAACCATCTCTCCTCTCTATTTCTGTTCTGTTGAAAGTTCAGAGTGAACCCTAGGTCTAGGACTTTCTCAACCCCAGCGATCCGTTACTTCTGAACTACTCTGATAATTTAGTTTCTTCTAAACTGTGCTTTCAATCCTTACCTAGTTTCCTTCAACGTAGTTTAGCTTTACTTTGAGCGAAGCCAATTTTTGAAATATATATAAAAAAAAAAAAAAGAATTAATCTTAATTTTACTTCCGCATACGCTTCTTTGTTGTTTGTTCTGCATCATTCGTCCAAGGTGGGACTGAGCCGGAGAGGCAAAGCTCGACTTCGACCAAGGCATCTTGACCTCACAAGAGCCAACCTAGTGAAGGAGTTCGAAGAGAGGTGGAGCTTGACTTCGGCCGAGGCATCTCAACCTTGCGGGAGCTAACCTGGCGAAGGAGTCCAAAGAGAGGTGGAGCTTGACTTCGACCGAGGCATCTCGACCTTGTGCTAGCTGACTTGGCAAAGGAGTCCCAAGAGAGGTGGAGCTCGACTTCGACCGAGGAATCTCGACCTTGCAGGAGCCAACCTGATGAAGGAGTCCGAAGAGAGGCGGAGCTCGACTTCGACCGTGGCATCTCAACCTCGTAGGAGCCAACTTGGCAAAAGAATTTGAAGAGAGGCAGAGACATCTGACGTGGCAACTTGCTCTGATGTGGTAACTGACATGGGTTCCACGTCCGCGATCCTGCCACATTATTTGTTCCCCACTCCCAACTCTCGTTAGCACTCTATGCTTGAGGCGAAGAGAGTAAATACGGTGCTGACATGGAAGGGTGAAAATCCTGGGTCATTATTGCCATGATTGCCGTTGCCTCGCGGGGCGAACCCTCGAGCCAACGCGATGATAACACGTAGGCTTGTTCGAGGAGGCTTTATGGTTGGTGTGGAATTTGAAGTGGTCGTGGGCCTAACTGAAGAACCATCCTTGGCCAATTGCTAACATGTGGCGAGGATCTGATGGTGGTGACAGGATGGTTTCGGTCTAGTCACTTCGAAAGGAAGGAGAGTACCTCGTGGGCACCAGTCTTTCAAACTTTTTACATTTGTCGGTAAACTAGAGACCTTCTTTTCTTCCCTCCAGGCATGAAAACAAAATCACCAGGTTAGTCCTCTGCAGCCTTCCTCTATCCTCAAGGTCTTTTCAGTGTCTAGCTTTCTTCTTTGGTCCTTCCTCCTTCTTGCTTCTTTTCCTTCCAACTTATTTGCTTGTGATGGCCCCTTCCGGCCATCGCTTCCATTTTTCTACCAATCCTAATAAGGCAGGTCCCTCTCGACCGAGAACTCCTTCCTCTTCTGATGAGGAGGAGGAGATTCCGATCAAAGTTCATAGGAACCTCTATCTTGATGAGATTATGATCGGGGAGCCTAGGGATCGCCCCCCTCTTCCTTTCGTTCCTTCTGTCCTTGAGGCTTCTCCCGTAGTTCCTCCTAAGCTTCTCGCTCATCGGGGCCCGACGGGGTCACCTTGGTGATAACCTAGGAGGACCTTGTCACCATCTGGGAGGCCTATGGCATCCCAAGTTCCATTCGGCTTTCAGTTTCTCGACCAGGAGAGCTAGTCACTTCTAGTGGAACGGGCCGAATAGCCCTCTACGAGGAATCCCTTGCTGGGGGTCTTCATTTCCAATTCCACCCTTTCTTTCTCTCCGTCCTCAGTGACTACCACCTGGTTCTAGCTCAGTTGGTTTCAAACATGGTGAGGACCATCTTTTGCTTCACTATGATGTCACTTTCATAGGATTGTTGCCCGTTTCTCCCTCTTCAGGGCCTTTTTCACCCTGAAGCGCCACCCGACCAAGGATGGGTGGTGGTTCATTTCTCCCCTTTTGAGGACATAGATTTGAGCTCCCCTCTTCCATCAAAGGATGGAAGAGCAGGTATTTTTTCACTTCTATCGAGGGGATTGATTGGATCTGGAGCGACCCAGATCGGACCCCAAACAGGAATTCCATCGTCGAAGCAGCTGATCGGGAGATATATGACCAGCTCTACACTAACCAGATCCCTTCTCTGGAGGTTCTACTAACAGAGTAGAACCTCTTCGAAGCTGGAGTAAGCCTAATCCAAGAGTTGGGTGAGTTCAACTCGAACCTGACCCTTTCTTCTTCCAGGTCTGTCCGATCTCGATGCTGACCTCTATTTCTTTTTCCTTTGTAGGCATGAAACTCTCCATAGAGTAGATCATCCAGTGCACATAGAGAGCATGACCGGGGGACCCTGGGAGTCTCCTTCGAAGAGGGCTCGACAGGATGCCAGTCTGAGACCGGGCCCACCATAGCTCTCAGCCCGGGCCGGGGTGCAGCTTTTCCAATACAGGATCTACCGAGATGATAGGCTTCACCTCCAGCCCAAGACTCGACCGTGATTGCACGAGCCTATCCTGTAGTCGTCGCTGTTGTCGTTGTTCCTCTATCTCCCAAGATAATCGAGGTAGAGCTGCAGGGTGAAGAGAGGGTGACGCTTCCACCGACAGTGCCGTCCATTATAGCCGTAAGCTCGACAAGGGGTTCAGAAACATCTTTAGCCACTCTCGAGGACCCGTCGGCAGCTCAAGCCTGAAAGAAGTCCGGCTTCAAGAGGTTGCCCTTTAAGCCACCACTGAACTCCTCGGTGACCGGCGACTAGTCCCTGGCTGAGAGATGATGGAATTCGCTATTCAGTCACGTGATCGACGAGAAAGGGGAGGGAGGCCTCTTCCAGATGCCATCCTCGACACCTTCCCTCACCTCTTTATGGTAAGGCTCTCAGCTCTTCTTTCATTTTCTATTTTTCTTCTTTCTCTTTTCCGTTCAGACTGCCCGGCCTACGGGGTCCAACTTTGGTGTAATTACTTTGGAATTAATAAAGAGTTCTTTTTCAACACCAAGTCTTCTTCTCTTTTTTCCTCCCTTCTTCTCTTCTTTCTTTTGGCCTGCCTTGGCACGTGCCTTAGCTACAGCACCGTGCGATAGGCCGTTAAGCAGTCGGTTCCTCTCATTAGAGCTTCGAGTTTGTAGGGAGTTAAGAGAGGGATCTCAGGCTTTCGCTCATCCCCCAAGTCGGGGAAGAGGTGGAGCGTCGGGCTTCAAAAGTTTCTGGGCTTGAAATGTAGGGCTTCGAAAGTTTCCGGTCTTGAATTGCCGGGTTTCAAAAGTTTCCGAGCTTGAAGTGCCAGGCTTCAGGAGTTTCCAGGCTTGAAGTGCTGGGCTTCAGGAGTTTCCAGGCTTGAAGTGTCATACTTCAGGAGTTTTCGAGCTTGAAGTGCTTTGCCAGTTGGGTTAGGCAGGGACATTCTTGTAAGGCAAAGGAGTTTTGCACTGAAAGGAATCTTATTATTGACGAGTGAAGTTCTATACTATTGGTAATACATCCTCAAGTTGTCAGCATTCCAGATTCGAGGGAACCTTGCACCGTCGAGCTCGACGAGATAGTATGCTCCACTGGGGAGAGCTTTGACCATCTTGTAGGGGCCTTTCCAGTTCGGGGAGAGCTTACCACACTCCTGAGGTCACAATACTTCAGCTTGACGCAACACCAAGTAGCTTGGCTGGAAGATCTTTGGCCTCACCCGCATGTTGTAGTACTGAGCTACGCATTGCTGGTAGGCCACCATCTAGAGTCGAGCCTTGTCTATGGTTTCCTCGAGGAGGTTCGAGTTAAGAAGAAGGCGGGCCAAATTCGCTGCTTCATCATATTACTCCACCCGCAACATTGGCATGCTGAGTTCGACAGGGACAATGGCCTCCGAGCCGAAGATGAGGCTGAAGGGCGTCTCATCCGTGGCATCCTGGGCATTGTGTGGTATGCCCAAAGAATGATAGGAAGTTCTTCTGCCCACATTCCCTTGGCCTGGTCCAGCCTGGTTTGGAGTCCCTGGAGGATTGTTGAGTTGTCACCTTAGCTTCTCTGTTGGTTTGGGGGTGAACCACCGAGGTGAAGTGATGGTGGATGCCGAGGTCAGTGCAGAAGTCTTCAAACTCTCAGTTGTCGAACTGCCATCCATTGTCGGTGTTGATGCTGTAAGGGAGTCTGAAATGGCAGACGATTGATTTCCAAAAGAACTGACGGACCTTGGCTTCGGTAATCCATTCTAGCAGCTCCGCCTCCACCCATTTGGTGAAGTAATTGATAGCCACTATCAGGAACTTGCGTTGTTCGGATGCTGGAGGGAAAGGACCAAGGATGTCCATCCCCACTATGCGAATGGCTAAGGTGCGAAGAGTTGGGAAAGTGGCACCGTTGGTTGACATTGTATGTGAGAGTGGCACTGGCAGCAATCGCACTTTCTCACGAAGTCGGCGGCATCCTCCCTCATAGTTTCCCAGTAGTATCCCTGATGGAGGGATTTGTAAGCCAGTGTCCTCCCTCTGACATGATTCCCATAGAGGCCCTCGTGTATTTCTTGGAGCACAAAGGTTGCCTTTGCGGGCCTCAGGCACTTCAGGAAAGGAAAGTAATAGGACCTATGATAGAGGTGCCCGTCCATCAAGACGAATCGCATGGCCTTCTTCTGATGAGGCCGACCTCCATGTGATCTTCTGGCAAGATTCCATCGATGATGTATCTGACATACCAGTCCATCCAGCTCGGCTCTGGGATGACCTGCTGGACATTTTCGGGAGCTTTGTAGCTTGGATTTTCCAGGTACTCGATGTAGGTGCACTCCAGCAATGAGTCCGATAGGGTTGCGAAGCTTGACAGAGTGTTAGTGTGAGCATTTTCTCCATGGGAGATGTAGGAGATGTTGAATCGCTAGAAGCCTGTCATGCTCGAACGGACCCACTCTAGGTACTTCATCATCTAGGGGTCTCGGGCCTCATACTCTCCTGAGACATGCCCGGCCACCAGCTGGGAGTCGGTGAAGTCCTTCAGGCTGGGTACACCCAACTCATAGGAGACTCTGAGTCCCGCGAGAAGTGCTTCATACTCCGCCTGGTTGTTGGTCACTGCGAACCAAAAATGGAGTGCACATTCAACCATGACCCCATCCCCATTGGCCAGGATGATTCCAGCTTCGCTTCCCCCTGAGTTGGATATGCCGTCGACGTGGAGAACCCAGAGCTCCTCCTCGAACATGGTTTCTAGCTGGTATTCTGAGGTGACCTCCTTGGGTTCCTCGCTCATGCTAATGCACTCGACCAAAAAATCTGCCAGCACTTGGGCTTTCTGGGATGTCCGCGACCGGTATGAGA
This sequence comes from Areca catechu, assembly GCA_021397845.1. Taxonomy (NCBI): domain Eukaryota; kingdom Viridiplantae; phylum Streptophyta; class Magnoliopsida; order Arecales; family Arecaceae; genus Areca; species Areca catechu. The sequence goes on from CM038050.1 coordinate 92,949,903, forward strand.
TGTCGAACTTGCACAGCATCAGAGACCACTTAGCCAGTCACCCGAATGTTCGGGGTGGCTCAATATGGCCCTTAGTGGCTGGTCCGTCATGACCGCAATCGGATGTGCTTGAAAGTATGGCTTGAGATGCTAGGCAGACATTATTAGAGCAAAAATCAATTTCTCAGAGTGAGTGTATCTAATCTTTGCATCTAAAAGGATTTTGCTGGCATAGTATACTGGCTTAGGATTTTGCTGGCATAGTATACTGGCTTTTGTGATCCATCCCCATCCATGCATACAAGGACCGAGCTGACGGCTGCCGGGGTGATCACCAGGTACAGCAGGAGTTCCTCCCCCTCCTCGGCCTGGAGAGCAGTGGTGGTGATGCCAAGAACTTCTTCAACTCCTCGAAGGCCACTTTGCATTCATTGGTCCAGGTGAGTCATGCATTTTGCGTAGCACCTTGCAGAAGGGTAAGCAGCGATCGGCTGACCTCGAGATGAACCAACTCAGGGCAGCAATCCAGCCTGTCAGGCACTAGAGCTGCTTCTTCGAGATGGAATGCTCTATGTCGATGAAGGCCTAGACCTTCTTCAAGTTTGCTTCGATGCCCCTCTGGGTGACCATGAAGCCCAGAAATTTTCCTGCTACCACGCCAAAGGCACACTTCACCGGGTTCAGCTTCATCAGGTGCATTTAGAGGTTGCGGAAGGCTTCCACCAATTCGACAACATGGTCCAACTTTGGCTTGCTCATAACAAGCATGTCATCCATGTACACCTACATGTTTCTACCAATCTGGTCCTTGAAGACCCGGTTGACCAGTTGCTGGTAGGTGGCACCAGCATTCTTCAAGCCGAAAGGCATCATCCGATAGCAGTATGTCCCTGGATCGGTGATGAAGGCAGTGTGCTCCTCGTCCTCCGAATGCATCTAAATCTGATTGTACACGAAGAATGCATCCATAAAGGAGAGCAAGTGGTGCCCCGAGGTGACATCCACTAGTTGGTCGATCTGGATAGAGGGAAGCTATCCTTCGGGCAGGCTTGGTTGAGGTCGGTGTACTCTACATAGATCCTCCACTTACCATTATTCTTCTTGACCATGACCACATTTGCCAGCCAGCTAGGGTATTGCACTTCTCCGACAAAGCCGGTTATGGGGAGTTTATCCACCTCCTCATTGATCGCTTGTTGCCGTCTAGGGGTGAGCTTCTCTTCTTCTGCCGAACCAGGTGTTACTTTGGTTTTATGCTTAGTTTATGGGTGATGATGTATGGGGGAATCCCTAGCATATCTACTGCCATCCAGGCGAACACATCTGCATTCGCTTGAAGGAGTCCAATAGGTGATCCCACTCCTCTTGCAGTTGGCCCCCAATTTGCATGGTCTTCGTCGGGTCAGCTCCAAGTGGATAGGATAGTAGGCACTCGATCGGGCCACCCCTGGGGTCCTGTGCCCTTTGGTCGAGCTCATCGGTGCTAGGGTCCTCCTCGAAGGTCACTGCCCCAGGAATAGTTTGGAAGCAGTGTTGGATTAGTTGAGGTGCCCCCTATTTCTCCAACACCATAAGGATAGGGAACCACACCAAGAGTTGTTTAGTGGAGATGACTGTGTCGAGTAGATTGAGCTCGGGGTGGCCGAGAATCTTGTTGTAGGCGAAGGAAGCCGAACGACAGTAAAGGCCATCATGACGGTGCTTTACCGGGGTGGAGTTCTTGCAGTAACCAGGAGTGTGATTTCTCCTTCAACCCTTTCAGAGTCCCCTGTAAAACTGACAAGGAGAGTGTACACAGGCCTAAGCTGAGTAGAGGACATATCATCCTGGAGAAGCATCATAGAAAAGGACATCAGTCGAACTTCCACTAACGACCATAATCTGTTTTACAGGATACTTTGTAATCATCATCTCGATGAACCATAGCATCATTAATTTTATCGTCCACCTCAGACTCCCTCTTTCTCATAAAAGAAAGTACATTTTTAGAACTTTCTTCTCCCTGGGCCCTTTTGAGGGCGTGCTCGATTTTCCAACATATCATTCCCACAGGCTTCTCGGTGGGCCGGTTGTCGACTGCTGGGACTGGAGGGAGAGCAGTGAGTGCTTGAGATTCAGCCAGTGTCTTGCCCACAACCCTTTCCGATAGCCCCTCCTGATGAGGTCTTCAATCTCCCTCTTGAGGTGGTGGCACTCCGTGGTATCGTGGCCGTGATCACGGTGGACCGGGCAGTACTTCATCTTGTCATGACATTGGACGGCTTAGTCGGGTGGGTTACGTAAGTAGCGCTCGTCCTCAATCTCCATGAGGATCTTCATCTCGGGAGCGCGGAGAGGGGGTATCTTTTTTCTGGGATTGGGTCGCTCTTCGGCCTCGCCCGAGTAGAAGTTTGGTGCGGCCGGTCCTGGCTTCTGTACCCTAGATGTCTCCCAGGGGGTCTGCTTCTTCAATGGCTTTCCATCCAACTCCTTCCTCGTACGGTCCACCTACTCGGTGCAGATGTACTTTTGAACATGGAGGAGGAGTTTGGAGTACATCTTAGAGGGCTTCTTATCCAGAGAGTATGTCCAAATAAGTGCATATGAAGTAGCTCATCCAATGGAGAATAGGGCTTCTTATCCAGGAGGAGTTTGGAGTACGTCTTTGCCCACTAAAGAGAGGGCTTCTTATCCAGAGAGTACATCTTGAGCCCTTTCTTTAGTGCCAGCATAGCGACTGGCTCATCCAAGTTGTAGATCTCTAGTGCGGCAACTTTGAAGCAAGCCACATAGTCTCATAGAAGCTTGTGGTCCTGCTATCTAATGGAGAAGAGGCTATCCACCTCCTGTGTCATCTTTTGATAGGCATCAAAATGGGCCACGAACTTCTGCTCCAGCTGAGCGAAAGAGCTGATGCTTTTGGACTCGAGGTGTGTGAACCAAACTCGAGCCGCTTTCCAGAGGGTGGCTAGAAAAGTGTTGCAAAGGAGAGCATCGATTGCTCCTTGGACTCTTATAAGGGCCTTGTAGCTCTCAAGGTGGTCCAGGGGGTCGATGGTCCCGTCGTAGGGATCGACCTGCGGCATGCAGGACCGGCTTGGAATTGATTCCTCTTAAATCTCTTGGAAGAAAGGGGGATGGGCATCGTAGCCCTAGGTTTGCTGTGTGAGCCTTGCAAGTTTACAAACTGGCAAGATAGCTCCCCGAGCTTGCACTCCTATTCCTCCAAGCGCCTGATAGCCTCGTCGGTCAAACCCTCCACTGAGGCCAACGGAGGAGATGAAGGTGGTGTCTGAGGGGGGTCACGATGGGGGACCTTGCCTTTGCAACCTCGGCGCTGCTTGGTAGTAGCCTGTTCGAGGGCTAGGGATCAGCTCTCCTGGTCGGTGGACCCGGTCCAGTGTCTCTTCACCGGGATCCTGTGGCTTCCCCGACGGTCTATCATGGCCCGTGGCTGTGAAGGCCTTCCTTGGAAGGAACGTGGTGTGGACACCAGAAGCAGAAAGAAACTTCACTCCAATAAGGTTAGCCTTATTCCAATTTGGATCGAAGATAATTAGGTTACCTTGAGTCCTGTAATTAATTTTGAGTTTAATTCCTGATCAAGAGTGTTTTATTATTTTTTTTTTTTTAGTCCTATAATTACTTCTAAATTTCATTGATCAAGAGTGTTTTAGTCCTGTAATTACTTCTAAATTTTATTTACTGTAAGTCCATTTCAAGTTTTAAAGTCTAGGTCAATCAAGTCAGGTCAGTTGAGTTTAATTCAGTTGAGTTAAGTCTAATTTAGTTGAGTTAAGTCTATTCAAGTCTTAAAGCCATGAAAGCCAGCAACAAGACTCAAATTCTGGACCCCGGAATTTGACCCCATGAAGAAGAGAAGACACACCACCAAGCAATAGAAAAAAACCATCACTAGGACCACGTGGCACCACATGTCATCTTGAAATTAAAAGACCACCTCACCATGCCATGTCATCAACCAGAGGTGCCACCTCACCAGCCACTTCTCATCATCCTTTGGGCGCCAACAAGGGAGATTCAAATTCAAGGAGGTCGGCCACATCCCTCCAAGCCCTCCACCAAATCCTCCAACTCCCCCCACATCCCTCCAAACCCTCCATCAAATCCTCCAACCCCCCTTGTAATCCTCCTCAATTTGGGGAGTTTTTAAATTTCAAAAGCTAGCTTTGTGAGGCTATGAAAGCCTTGGATGCCTATTATAAAAAAGGATTGAAAAATGAATGAAATACAAGTGAAGTTTTGAAGCAAATTGTCTTGTGTTTTTGTGTGAAAGTTTCTTCCTCCACACCAAAGCCAATTTTTTTTTTTTTTTTTTCTCCAAGCAACTCACCATTCCAGTACAAGACGAAGGCATTGGAGTCGGCCAAATCTTCTGCAATTTCTTCTTTGTTCACAAATCCTTCCAACCTTTCTTCACATTTGTCTCTTTCTTCCTTAACCTGTGATCTTCAATTGCAGGGTCCTTCGAAGTCTTTGAGTTGAGAACCGGGTTCCCCTTGACATGAACCGACAGACTGAAGTTCAAGTCCAGAGTTCTGATCTTTGTTATCCAGTCCTCCAGTCCATAGCGTTGGTAGTTTCAAGGTATGAATCAAAAGAAGGTTGGAAAGCTCATCAAGGTAAGTCCATAATCATTGGCCCCTATTATCTAGATCTTCTTCCTTCTTAGTTTAGGATTGTGTCTAATCAAGTAAAAGTTCCATTTCGTGTAATCCTTAAGTCTTATTATGATGAGTACAATGCTAGTGTAATTAGGTTTCATTGCTCTACAAACCATAATCTAAACATTAATCATATGCTTGCCGCATCAGAACGCAGGCTATCGCGGTGTACGGTGACTTGAGCCACGGGAGTCCTCAGCTATTGATGAGTGGCCAGGGATCAGTGCTGGTGCTGTAACTGGTGCACTACAGCAGTCAAGAGCTACATCTACTAGGTGAGCATAGCCAACTGAGTGTTCGCCGGAGGCGGTTATGATGGTGGAGCAGGGAGCTCCCTCTCTGGACTATGGGGTCCCCACGGGAAAGGGGATCTCCCACAGGGCTGGTGGAGACTTCTCTCACACGGGTCATCACCATACTTCTGGTGGTTTTGCTTGTAGGGGAATCAGCTTGGAACAAGGTATGTCCTGCCCCCCTACCTGGTGCGCCAATCTATTGCCGCCTAGATCATCGTGGCCTATAGCTGTAGATGATCTAGGATGGTACCCTTGTCGCTCAGGATCCTGCTTGCACAGGTGGACCTATAAAATCGGGGAAAGTCCCGTGCTGGTGATCCCGGTCGGGAGCACTTCAATGCTCAAGTCAGTGATGATCCAAGGGAACAAATCCTCCTGGTCGAGCCTCGTAAATGGACTCCATGCTAGGAGGAGAAGATTAATGAACTTGAATAGTGTGAGTGGGTCGAGAGTAGGATGAGCGAGGTGGCAGCCGAGGAGAGTTTGAGCTGGTCGGCTGAGCCTATCAAGGCCATTCTAACGAACCTCCGGTAGCCACTCGGTTGATCTCCTATGTGTTGCCCCCTCCTTGCTCGTTTGTTCACCTACCTCCCTGGGAACCTTGGAGAATCCCTTTTAAGCCAAGGAGGCTGCATGTTGCCGTCTTGGGATCCTCGTCGATCTGTTGTAGGCATGGAAGGTAACATCCAGTGCCATGCACGAGGTGCATTTCCGTATTCGTGATAAGGAATATACCGTGCACTCTGTCCTTCCCTCTAGTCGCTCCATTTTGGGAAGCCTGGCAGGGCCTCGATCGGGGGGTGCCACCTCTTGGATTTGAATCCTTTGGGCAGGCTTCCTCTTCTAGGTGGCATAGACGGTCGGTGGGGAGCGCAACGCCTCGATCTGGGGATCCCTTCCCCTTTAGTGAAAGTAGTAGTTGGAGTAGTTATTGTAGTCTGGTGGGTGCTCCTCTGATTGTCGGTACCTTCATCCGAGGTGGGACTGAGACAAAGAGGCAAAGGTAGACTTCGGCAGAGGTGTCTCGACCTCATGGGAGCCAACCTGGCGAAGGAGTCAAAAGAAAGGTAGTGCTCGACTTTGACCGAGGCATCTCAACCTTGCAGGAGCCGACCTGGCGAAGGAGTCCGAAGAGAGGCAGAGCTTGACTTTGATCGAGGCATCTTGACCTTATGGGAGCCGACCTGGCGAAGGAGTCCAAAGAGAGGCGGAGCTCGACTTTGACCGAGGCATCTTGATCTCGTGGGAGTCGACCTGGTGAAGGAGTCCGAAGAGAGGTGGAGCTTGACTTCGGTCGAGGCGTCTTGACCTCGCAGGAGCCGACTTAGCGAAGAAGTTCGAAGAGAGGCAGAACTCGACTTTGGCCGAGGTGTCTCGACCTCGCTAGAGCTGACCTAGCGAAGGAGTCTGAAGAGAGGCGGAGACGTCTGACATGGCAACTTGCTCTGACGTGGCATCTGACATGGGTTCCATGTCAGCGATCCCGCCACATGAAGAAGATTTATGGGAAAGAAGAAAGAAAGATATTTTAGAAAGTTTCATAAGAAAGGGAAACATAGTAAGGACAAGGACAAAGAAGGAGAGAAAGAAAAAGAACAAATACCCACATGCTATGAATGTAAGAACCCGGGCATATCCATCCCGACTGTCATTTACTAAAGAAAACATTCAAGAAGAAAAAAAGAAAGCTATGGTTGCCACTTGAAGCGACAGCGAGGAGTCGACTTCAACGGAAGAAGAAGAGACCATAAAATTGCAAACTTATGTCTTATGGGTCTCGAAGATGAGGTAACATCCCCCAACCTCAAATAGAATGTACTTTTGATGAATTAAATTTTGCATTTCATGACTTATTATCTGAGTATAAAAAGCTAGAGTAAAAATTAGAGCTTTAAATAATATAATGATTCTTTACTAAAAGAAAAGGAAGAGATTTTAGGAAAACAATATATTGCAAAATAATTAACTATCTTTTCTGAAAATATTAAAGCTTTGGACATTGAAAAAATACATCTTGAGAAAGACAAAGTTTTAAATGTTGAAAATTCTGAATTGAAAAAGGAGGTTGAAAAACTCAAGCCATTGGTTGAAAAACTTACATTAAGTTCAAATAAGCTTGAGTTGATTTTAAGGAACAAAGAATTTCTGATAATAAGGCTAGAATTGGTTACAACTCTTCAAATGTAAATGGAATTTCAGCTACCAAATTTATACCTTCAAAAGCTTATGTTCCAAAAGTTTATCTCAAAAGCTTTTGTATCAAATCCTTCAATATCCATTTCTAGAGCTTCAAAGTATATTCCTAAGTTTTCAAATAAAAAATCTTTGAAGTCAAATGTTTCTACATCTGCATCACATGCTTCTACATCTAGAACTTCAAAGTTTACTTCTTTTCAAAATTCTAGAATTGTTTGTTATGCATGCAAAGGGATAGGATATAAGGCATTTCAATGCAATATTTTTAGAAATGCTAAAAATAAAGTAAGAAATATTTGGATTCCCAAAGGAACCATCTCTGCTAACCTGTAAGGACCTAAGTAGCTTGGATACCTAAAAGAACTTGTTGATTATTTTGCTAGAATGTTTTGTAGCCTAAAAAATAAAGAAAAGATTGTGTCTCGATAGTGGTTGTTTAAGACATATGATGGGTGACAAGAATCAATTCATCACCCTAGAGATGAAAGAAGGAGGTTTGGTTACTTTTGGAGATAATGGCAAGGAGAAAATAATTAGTATTGGTAAGATCAAATTGACCCCCTCTACTTTTATTGAAAATGTATTCCTAGTAGATAAATTGAAGCATAATTTGTTAAGTATTAGTCAATTATATGTTATAGTCTTCAAGGTTGTCTTTGAATCATCTATGTGTATTGTAACAAACTCTCTTGATTCTAGCAATAAATTCATTGGACATAGACTTGGAAATATTTATGTAATAGATCTAAAAAATCTAGCCAAGTCTAGTAGTTCCAGTCTAGTAATGATGAATGCTAAGACCAAGGAGTCTTGTTTACTTTGGTATAGACAGGTCATACTAGCATGCATACTATTACCAGTTAATTTCTAAGAGTCTAGTTAGAGGTTTGACTAAGTTTAAAATTGATTTTGAACATGTTTGCGATGCTTGTCAAATGGGTAAACAAACTAGGAGGAGTTTTAAATCTAAAAATATGATTTCAACTTTTAGACCCCTTGAGCAACTTTACATGGACTTATTTGGACCAACTAGGACCACAAGCCTAGGTGATATGAAATATGCTCTTGTAATAGTAAATGATTTTTCAAGATTTACTTGGATTTTATTTATTACACACAAAGATTAAACTTTCAAAGTATTTCAAAATTTTATATAAGAAAGTTTTAAATGAGAAAAATCTTTCAATCATATCTATTAGAAGTGATCATGGCACTGAATTTGAAAATCAATTTTTTGATGATTATTACATAGAAAATGACATTGATCATAATTTCTTCGCTCCTAGAACACCATAACAAAATGGTGTTGTAGAGAGAAAAAATAGGACTTTGAAAGAAATGGCCTGAACAATGTTATATGAAGGCAATCTTTCAAGATACTTTTGGGCAGAAGCGGTGAACACTACTTGTTATATCTTAAACCGTGTTTTGATTTGTCCTATTCAAAGAAAACCCCCTATAAGCTTTGGAATGAAAAAAACCTAATATTATTACTTTCATGTTTTTTGTTGTAAATGCTTTGTGTTGAATAATGAAAAGGTTAATCTAGGAAGATTTGATGCTAAATCTGATGAAATAATTTTTCTTGGTTATTTATTACATAGCAAAGCATATAGAGTATTAATAAAAGAACTCTAACTATAATAGAATCAATGCATGTTATTTTTGATGAAACTAACCCTCACCTTCAAAGAAAGAAGAGTGTATAGACAATGATGCAGGTACACTTCAAAAGGAAATGGATGAGCATACAAGAGAAACCGACTCAAGAAGGAGAAGAAGTGGTAAGTAAGGATCATGCTGATCTACCAAGAGAATGGAGTTATGTAACCTCTCATCTAAAAAATTTAATTATAGGTGATCCTTCACAAGGTATTAGGACTAGGTCATCACATAGAGATGCACATGACTACCTAGCCTTTGTATCTCAAATAAAACCACATAGCTTAGAAGAAGCTGAAAATGATCCAAACTGGATGATGGCCATGCATGATGAACTAAACCAGTTTGAAAGAAATAATGTGTGAACTTTAGTTGATAGACCACCATACCATCCCATCATAGGAACCAAATGGGTCTATGGAAATAAATTGGATGAACAAGTAAAGTGATTAGAAATAAAGCAAGGTTGGTAGCCAAAGGATATAACCAAGAAGAAGGAATAGATTTTGATGAAACTTATGCACCCGTAGCAAGACTAGAGGCCATAAGATTACTTCTTGCATTTGCTTGCTACATGAATTTTAAACTATTCCAAATGGATGTAAAAAGTATTTTTTTAAATGATTTTATATCTGACAAGTTTTTGTAGAACAGCCACCAGGTTTTGAAAGTTATGCTTTTCCAAATCATGTATTTAAACTCATAAAGCATTGTATGGTTTGAAACAAGCACCTAGAGCTTGATATAATAGACTAAGCGAATTCCTACTTGAAAATATTTTTGCAAGAGGAAATGTTGACAAAACTCTTTTTATCAAAATAAAAAATAATGATATATTAGTTGTACAAATCTATGTAGATGATATTATATTTGGTGCAACTAATGAAGAACTTTATGAAGAATTTGCTAAGTTGATGAAGGGTGAATTTGAGATGAGTCTAATGGGTGAATTAAACTACTTCCTTGGACTTCAAGTAAAACAATCAAAGGATGTGAGATCTTCATAAACTAAGCCAAATACATCAAAGAAATCATCAAGAAGTTTAGTATAGAGACAAGCAAAGAAATGAGCATACCCATGAGCTCTACCTACAGATTGGACAAAGATGAAGATGGAAACAACATTGATCAAAAGCTATGTCGAGGTATGATCGGATCATTATTGTACTTAACTGCTAGTAGACCTGATATCTTGTTTAGCGTATGTGTTTGTGCAAGATTTCAATCTAATCCTAAAGAATCACATATGCTTTCAGTAAAAAAAATTATAAGTTATCTAAGAGGAACAAGTAATTTAGGTCTATGGTATTCAAAGCAATCTGCATTAAATTTAATTAGATTTTCTAATGTTGATTATGGTTGATGCAAAATAGAGAGAAAAAGTACTAGTGGTACATTCCAATTTCTAGAATTGAATTTAATCTCATGGCACTATAAGAAACAAAACTCGATAGCACTATCTATTGCTGAGACAGAGTATGTCGCTACTGGGAGTTGTTGTGCATAAGTGTTATGGATTAAACAACAATTAGAAGACTTTGGTGTTACACAATCTAAAATTCCTATCAAATGTGATAATACAAGTTCTATAAATTTGTCAAAAATCCAATTTAGCACTCAAGAATAAAAGCACATTAAAATAAGATACATTTCATAAGAGATCATATTTTAAATGGTGAAATGAATTAGAATTTATTCCAACTGAAAACCAACTTGCTGACATTTTCACTAAACCTCTCAATCAAGATAGATTTGAAATGATTAGAGGAGAATTAGGACTTCGTGACCCTTTTTAGAAAACCTAACCTAATCTCTTCAAAATTAAGGAAACTTTATTTAGAAAGCCTCCTACAACATATCAAGAACTTTGACCATCTCTCCTTGTAAATTTCTACCATTGAATTTTAATTTTGAACCTTTTTGACTCTTCTGGAGAGTTCTAGTTCGAGTCGACTCGAGCTACTGAGCTCAAGTCGAGCCAACTCGAATTCCTGATTAAGTCTTTTATATCTCTTCTCGAGCCGACTCAAGCAAATGAGGGCTTGCCGAGCTGACTCGGATGTCGGGCAAGCAGTTTTTTATTTGAGCGATAGGACTTAAACTAGGATTTTATATCTTAAGAGTTCACTTCCTACTAGCTTAGAACCCTTGTTCCAACCCAAAAATACCTTCCATCCTTCAAAACCTACCTTTTCAGCTCAATTTCTTGCATTCTTCTTGAGCTCGTGCAATGGCTCCGAAATGGGCTATCGACAAGAGGTCAAAACGAGCTGTACCTTCTATTGAAAAGGAAAGGAGGACTAAGAGATGGCAAGAAGAGCCGACTCAGTCATTAAAGAGGAAGAATAGGAAATGGAACTGGTTGCAGCATCCTCTCCTCCAACACAACCTATTTCCATGACCAACCAACCATGATAAGTGGAAGATGGATAATCTTCACATTATTGAAAGAATTAGGGCTTCAATTGGAGATTTGATTGAAGACCAGGGCTGGAGTTTCTTCTGTTCCTTAAATGTTCCAACATTCCCCACTTTGGTAAGAAGTTTTTATGAAAATTTAAGATTGGAAGAGCAGCATGTTGAGTCTGTAGTTAAGGGAAAAAGGATTATAGTGACAGAGGAAAGACTATGTAGCATGCTTGAAATGCCAAATGAAGGGTTAAAGCATCTAATTCCGAAAGATAAACAGAAAACCCTCAGGATAATTTTAAATAGGGCTGATGTACGTGGTATTGGGAATGTGATGGCTAATATGCTATCCCTTGAAATGAGGCTATTGCACAACCTTATAAGTAGGATCTTTCTCCCTAAAACTGGAAGGTTTGATTGGGTAAGTGAGAGAGATCTCAGCTTTATGGGATATCTAATTGAGGGGGAGGCCCTCAATTTACCTCACATTATGCTACTCCAAATGAAAGAACAATCAAAAAAGTGAAGGCCTGTTTGCCATATGAAATGGTTCTTACTTTGTTTTTCTAGGCCTCTAGAGTGAACTTAGATGGTGAGGATGGTAAGCCACTTCATCACACTGACACCTACTCCTCCAAATCTTTACAAACAATGGGATACCAACTAACTGAAGGAGCTTGGAGGAAGAAAGGATTAGATCAGAGAGCTATTGGATCATCTAGCAGTGATGAGGATGATGACGATGATAAGGAGCAGCTACCTATGGAGTTTACCACTGCTATTGCTACTGAGCTTATTGTTCATGATGCTATGGAGTCAGAGCATACAGAGTATGGGAGTCCCAGGATCTCTCCAACACTAGCATCTCCACCAACACCAGCTTCTCTACCAGCACCAGCATCTCCATCAGCACCTGCATCTCCACTGGCTCCACCACCTGCACCTTCTGTGACTATATCTACCAGGGACCATCTGCTGACACTTCAGTAGCTTCAGTATCTCAAGACTTCATTGCAGATCATATGAGACTATTTACTCAGACCCTGACCAGTACTTTTGGTTCAATGTTTGGCAACCTTTGTCAAATAATCGAAACCAAACTCGAGGACATATGTGGTGAGATTAGACATCTTCACTCGAGGGTGGACAGTGTTCAGTCCACAGGACCTGCACCACAGGTGGATCTACAGTCAATCACAGATTCTTTCAAGGCAGCTTTTGAAGACATTAAAAAATCTGTTGATCATAGTATTGAAGAATACATAACTGAGTTGAGAGAAATGAGTTACAGGATGGGTTCTATGGAACAAGCAAAGAAAGTTGAAGATGATTACACCAAAGGGGTAGGAATTCTTAGAGCTGAATTTGAAAGACTGAGAGGGTTCAGAGGCATTTGCCAAAGCCCAAGCAAATGATCTAGTTGCACTTAATACAGGAATCAAGAAGATAGAAGAAGAGCTCAATTCAGTCTCGTGACCCTTTGTCAGCTATCCACTACTGTTATAGCAGCCTACTCTTCTACTCCCAAATAGCCTACACCTTCTCCTATGGTTGATCCAAATCCTATTTCATCTTGTCCATCTTCATCTTCTTATCACCCTAGATAGCCTGCACCACATTTTAGACAGCCTCCACCTCAGTCTACTCAGCCACCACCTATTGTTGATCCTATCTCTTCCAATCCACTAACACTAAGGAAGAACCTGTTGTAAACTGCCTAGTGATAGTGACTAGGCTGATATTTCTATTTGTGCTTTCAAACTTTTGTAACCTGTATTAAAAATCCTTGAATGCAATGAATTTTATGTTTCTTATGTTTACAATAAGACTTGTGGAATGAATAGTATTGTTTATGTGATCTGTGCATGCAACTCAAGATAAGTTTAAATTAAAATACCAAGGTTTTTTTAAGAAAGTCAAATTTTCTCAAACAATCTTATTAATCTTCTAATTCTATTTTAAAACCATGCTTTGTGTACTTAACAAAGGGGGAGAATGACTTTAATTGAACACCTTTTTTATTATTGACAAAAAGAGGGAGAATGATATATGTATGAATGTGCATGGAAAATATACAAGTAAGGAGAAGAATGATATAAAAATTGAAAAATTGGAAACTTGCTTATATTTGCTCTGACAGATATGCTCTGATTGCTCTGATATATATTCAACTTAATTATTCTGATACAATTTGAATTGCTCTGATATATTGTCAATGGCTATCCATTATTAGCTCTGAACAAACTCTAATATGGTATAGCTCTGATACATTATAGCTCTGATACATATTGAAAGATGAACAAGCTCTGATATATATTGAACATATTTCTAAAGCTCTGATACACTGTCTATATACAAGCTTTGATATATATATTAAACTTATTCCTAAAAGCTCTGATACATATTGATCTTATCTCAAATGCTCTGATATATTATCCATATGCAAGCTCTGTTACAGTGATTTCAAATACATTTAGAAATACAACTCATACATGTCTATACTTATTTGCAAATATACTTTTACATGTAATTGTAAAGTATTTTTCATGACCGGCATTTTGTCATCATCAAAAAGAGAGAGATTGTTGACCCCTTGAGCGATTTTGATGATAACAAAATATTGGAGCATGCACTTATGTTACTAACAACTCTTCAAGTGAATTACAAGTTTTTGTAGGATAATTTTAATGCCCAATTGCAACTCCTACAATCTTATTATGTGTCATGAGTTGTGTTGTAAATGTGTCATGTAAAAAAGAGCCCAAAAAAAATTAAAGAAATACTTGTGAAAATGGATTACTTCTAAGTGTTTTCAAGCTTAAATTCCTTAGAATCAATTGTTAGTTGAGTTGGGAAGAATCTTAAATGTTAGAATGTTGCTGGATGTAATCTAGAGAGGAAATGAAAGTTTTACTAAAAAATTCATCCGAGCTGACTCAAGCAAAGGGAGACAACTCTAGTTCATGGCATGCATGAAGGATTCTGGCATGCAGAGATCTGAGCCGACTCATAGGAACCCGAGCCGACTCGTCCAGTGCATCACTTCCTGAATCAAATAGGCGAGCTGACCCGAAGGAAGTTCGAGCCTACTCATCCATTTAGTCAAGCATCCGAGTCGACCCTTCAGAGATCGAGCCAACTCCTCTAGAGTTCATGAAAAATCAATTCTGAGAGAAAGCCAAGTGAGCTGACTCCAGTGAGAAGAGCCAACTCTTCCACAATACAGTTTTGAAGACTTGTGAATCCGAGCTGACTAGAATTAAGATGAGCCGACTCATCCAGAGTAAGAAATCAAGAACACTGTGAAACCGAGCCAACTCGATTGAGGCGAGGTGACTCGACCAGAACTTCTCTAAGGATCCGAGCCAACTCGAGAGATCTGAGCTGACTCGAAGGTCGATTCCAGGCAAGTAATGGCTAGTTCCAAACTTTATTTTTGAATTTGAAAAGTGCTCCGATGGTCAAATGTCACATCCCAACAGTCTACAATAATTATATCCATCCAAGAAGAATACAAGACTCTATAAATGAGAGATTTGGACAGCCTTTGAAAAAGTTAGTGCTTAGTTGAACATTAAATGAGCTTGTGAGCAAGAGAGCACTAAAGAGAGCATTCAAGTCAGTCTTCAAGACTTCACCAAGTCCTATCTGAAGCTTGAAGCATATATTAAAGAAGTTGAAGAAGCCACTGAAGAGCATTAAAGTGCAAATAAGAAGGCTTCTCTCGAGCTGCATTGGCAACCATCAGACAACCTTAGTTTATCATTTTGTTGCTTATTTTCTTTAACTCTTTTATGAGTTGTTGGGTTATTGGTGAGCTCGGTTTAAAAACCAAGTAGGTTTTGGTTAGCCTTTTGAAAAACAAGTGTGAGTTCTTGGTGATCATGTTCAAAACTAAGTTGGGTTCTTGGTGATCCTATGTAAAACCAAGTGTTGGGTTTTTGGTGTCTGGTTATAAAAAAAAGTTAGGTTTGGATTGTGAGCCTAGTAAAATAATCCGAGTATATTTCGGTAGTGAATATAGTGGAAATCCCAAGTAGTATCTTGGGTGGTGGATGTATGAGCGAGGTTGCTCTGAACCACTATAAATTTGCCATGTTTGCATTGTGCTTTTTGTATTTGCATTTGCTTCTGCTGTTTATTTTTGAAACATAGCACTTACCACTAAAGTAGATTTAAAAGAGCACATATCTGATTAATTTTTAAATTCCTAATTCATCACCCTCTTGGGAAAGCCACCTGGGCACACAATTGGATTTTGGTTAGGGTCATTCGATCCTAATAGGCTAGCTAATTTGCATACTAGCAAATGCATGCTAGCCCAACTCCTAACCTAATTAGATTGGGTCAGTTAGCTTGCTATTTGGCCTAACCAATTTAAGTGGAACTTAGATTGGGTTGAGTCCTAATTAGAGTAGCAATTATCTATATTTATCTAGATCTTATTGGACTTTATCTTTGGATTATGGAAGAGTCCAAGTTGGATTGGACTCTTGGTGCCAAATTGGCGTATGCCAAGATTAAGGGGCGTAGAAGGACCAAGAGTCTTCTACCACTTAATCACTTTTTTCTAGATAAATATTAGGACATTCTCCCTTATCCCCATGCCCATCAAAATTGGGTTTGAGCGGTCAAAAGGATGGGAAGCATGGAACTTGTGGCACACATAATGAAGGGACGCGACCTTTCATATTAGGCACACATTCAAAAATCTAGAAGTCTTTCTGCTTGAAGGCTTCTGGTTCTCCGATACATCCATTGGAATTCCACACACCTTAGCCAAATATTGACTGGTTACTTGTGTTGACCCCATAAATGATTTTGATAATAACCAAACATTGGAGCATGCATTTATTTTACTAACAACTCTTCAAGTGTGTTAAAAGTTTTTGTAGGATGATTCTAATACACAGTTATAACTCCTACATAGTTTTTTAAATGAGTTATGTTATAAGTGATTCATGTAAAGAAGAATCCAAAGAAAAGGTTAAGTAAAAATCATGAAAATGGGTTACTTCAAGATGTGTTTCAAGCTTAAAATTCATTAAAATATGGTTAGAAGAGTTTGAAGGCATCTTGAGACTTTGAAGACTTTTGGATGATTTCTAGAGAAAAACTAATAATTTACTGAAGAATTCATCTGAGCCACTTGAAGAGAAGAGAGCCGACTCTGGCACATGGCATGCATGAATATTTCTGGCATGCAGATATCTGAGCCGACTCTAAGGGACCCGAGGCGACTCGTCCAGAGTACCATTTTCTAAATCAGATAGGTAAGCCGACCCTAAGGAAGTCTGAGCCAACTCTATCATTCAGTCAGACATCTAAGTTGACCCATCAAAAGTTCGAGCCGACTCCTTCAGAGTCCAAAAAAGAGTTCTATGTGAACAGCCAACCGAGCTGACTCTAATGAGAAAGAGCCGACTCTTCCATACTGGATTTCTGAAAGCCTGTGAATCCAAGCTGACTCGAAGTAAGGCGAGCCGACTCTTCTAGAGTAAAGAATCAAGCTACTGAGAAACCTAGTCGACTCAATTAAAGAGAGCCAACTGGACCAGAACTACTATGTGGATCCGAGCCGACTTGAGTAGATCTGAGCTAACTCGAAGATCGATTTCAAGCCTATAATAATTAGTTCCAAAACTTGAAATTTGAATCCAAAAAGTACTCCAACGATCAAATATCACATCCCAACAGTCTAAAACGACTAAAATCATCTGAGAAGAGTAAAAAACTATATATTTGAGGGATTTGAACTACTTTAAAAAAGGGAAATGAATATTTGATGCTTACTTGAGCTTGTGAGCAAGAGAGCACTGAAGATCATTCAAGATAGTCTTCCAGTCTTCACTAACTCACATATGAAGCTTAAAGCATTTATTGAAGAAGTTAAAGAAGCCAACCAAGTGTATTGAAGTGTAATCAATTGGGCTTCTCTTGAGCTGCATCGACGACCATCCGACAAAATTTGTTTGTCATTCTGTTGCTTTCTCTTTGCAATTCTTTTTGAATTGTTGGGTTATTGGTGAGCCCAATTTAAAAACCAAATAGGTTCTTGGTTAGCTTGTGTTAAAACTAAGTGTTGGGTTCTTGGTGATCCTGTTAAAACCAAGTGTTGGGTTTCTTTGGTGAGCCTGGTTTAAAAACCAAAGTATAGAGGTTTGGATTGTGAGCCTTTTAAAATAATCCGACTGTATTCTAGTGGGGATATAGTAGAAATCCTAAGTGGTAGTCTTGGATAGTGGATGTAGGAGCTAGGTTGCTCCGAACCAATATAAAATTTCCTATATTTGTGTTGTGCAATCTTTTTATATGTTGCTTATGCTTTTAATTATTTCAATCATAGCACTTAACACTTCAATGGATTTTCAAAGAGCACATAATTGCTTAAACTTTTTAAATTCCCAATTCACCCCCTCTTGGGAAAGCCACTTGGGCAACAACTGGTATCAGAGCAGTGTCTCGAATACATTTAGAGTAAAGATTGATGGCTCATCCCATGAGTCTTTGGTCGAAGGCCAATCTACTAATAGACCTCCACTCTTCATGGGCACAAATTATTCCTATTGAAAAGCTAGAATGAAAATCTATATTCAAGCTGTCGATTTTCTATTATGGAAGGTCATTCTAAATGGGCCATATATTCCCATGATCAAAATTAATAGCATGGATGTCCCAAAGCCCGAAGAGGACTGGGATGAACACAACATGAAGATGGGGGAATTAAATGCCAAAGCCATAAATCTATTATACTGTGCTTTGGATGCTAACGAGTTCAATCGAATTTTCACTTGCTCTTCTGCAAAGAAAATTTGGGACAAACTCGAATTGACCCATGAAGGAACTTCCCAAGTGAAGACTTTGAAGATTAATCTTCTATACATAGTTATGAACTTTTCAAAATGGAACAAAATGAAACTATCTCTGCCATGTTTACTCGCTTTACAGATATTATTAATGGCTTGAAAGTCTTGGCAGGGTTTATTCAAATGCTGATCTAGTACAGAAGATCTTAGATCACTTCTGGACAAGTGGGACCCCAAAGTGACTACCATCCAGGAAGCAAAAGATCTAAATACCTTACCTCTGGATGAATTAATGGGTCACTCATCACACATGAACTAGCCATGCAGCATAGGGCTGATGATGATCAGAAGAAGAAGAAAACAATAGCCTTCAAAGTTGCATTGGATTCAATGAAAGATGAGAAATTGGAAGATGACTGCATCTACTCTGAAGACGATCTAGAAGATGAAGATATTGCTATGGTCATGAGGAGATTTAGAAGGTTTATGGGAAAGAAGGAAGGAAGATACTATAGAAAATTCCATAAATGAGGTGAGCACTCCAAGGACAAGGACAAGGATAGAGAAAAAGACAAAGAACAGATGCCCACATGCTATGAATGTAAGAAACTAGGGCACATTCATCCCGACTATCTTTTGTTAAAGAAATCTTTTAAAAAAAGAAAAAGAAAGCTATGGTTGCTACATGGAGTGATAGCAAGGAGTCGACTTCATCCGAAGAAGAAGAGACCATGAAAATTGCTAACTTATGTCTCATGGATCTCGAAGATGAGGTAACATCCCTCGAACCTCAAATAGAATTTACTTTTGATGAATTGAATTCTACTTTTCATGATCTATTATCTAAATATAAAAAGGCTGGAGTTAAGATAAGACTCTAAAGCATACAAATGACTCTTTACAAAAAGAGAAGGAAGAAATTTTAGAAAAGAATATTTTATTGCAAAGAGATTTACATGCCTTTTTTGAAAAGAACAAAGCTTTGGAAACTGAAAACAATGCATGTCTTGATAAGAACAAAGCTTTAACTATTAAAAATAATGACTTGAAAAAGGAAGTTGAAAAACTCAAGCCACTGGTTGAAAAACTAACCTTATCCTCAAATAAACTTGAGTTATTTTTAAAAGATCAAAGAATTTCTAGAAACAAAGCTGGAATTGGTTTCAATTCTTCAATTTCAAATGGAATTTCAGCTACTACTTTTGTGACGCCAAAAGCTTATGTTCCAA
The DNA here is from genome assembly GCA_021397845.1 of Areca catechu. Lineage (NCBI taxonomy): Eukaryota > Viridiplantae > Streptophyta > Magnoliopsida > Arecales > Arecaceae > Areca > Areca catechu. Next base: position 92,969,144 of record CM038050.1, read on the forward strand.
AATCAATATCTCCAGAAGCTTTTGTATATAATCCTTCTGCATCCATTTCTAAAGCTATAATGTATGTACCTAAGAATTTAAATAGAAAATCTTTTATGAGAAAAAGTTTTACATATGCATCAACATCTAGAACTTCAATTGGTACATCTTTTTAAAATTCTAGAATTACATGTTATGCATGTCATGGAGTTGGACATAAATTCTTTCAATGTAATTCAGTAAAGAAAAATGCATATTCTAAGAATAGAATTAAAAGAATTTGGGTTCCCAAAGGAACCACCTATGCTAACCTACAAGGATCCAAGTTAGCTTGGGTACCTAAAAGAATTCTTGATTGTCTTGCAGGAATGTCTTGCGGCCCAAAAATTGAAGAAAAGATGGTATGTCAACAGTGGTTGTTCAAGGCATATGACAGGTGACAAGGATCAATTCATCATCCTAGAGATGAAAGAAGGAGGTATAGTTACTTTTGGAGATAATGGCAAGGGAAAAATAATCAGAATCGATAAGATCAAAATAACCTCCTGTACTTTCATACAAAATATTTTGCTAGTAGACAAATTGAAGCATAATTTGTTAAGCATTAGTCAAGTATATGATAAAGGCTTCAAGATTGTCTTTGAATCATCTATGTGTATTGCAACAAACTCTCTTGATTCTAGCAGCAAGTTCATTGGACATAGACTTGGAAATATTTATGTAGTAGACATTAATGATCTTACCATGTCTAGTAGTTCCAGTCTATTGCAATAAATGCTAAGACCAAGGAATCTTGCTTACTTTGGCATAGACAATTAGGTCATGCTAGCATGCATACTAGTGCCAAGCTAATTTCTAAGAATCTAGTTAGAGGCATGCCTAAATTTAAAATAGATCTTAATACTGTTTGCGATGCATGCCAAGTGGGTAAAAAAATTAGGAAAAATTTTAAATCTTAAAATATGATTTCAACTACTAGACCCCTTGAGCTACTTCATATGGACTTATTTGGACCAACTAGGACCACAAGCCTAGGTGGTATGAAATATGCACTTGTGATATATGATTTCTCTAGATTTACTTGGGTTTTGTTTATCGCTCATAAAGATGAAACTTTTAAAGTCTTTCAAGAATTTTAAAAAAGTTTCTAATTAGAAAAATCTCTCAATAGTTTCAATTAGGAGTGATCATGGCATGAAATTTGAAAATCAATTTTTTGATGATTATATTGCATAGAAAATGGCATTGATCACAACTTCTCCACTCCTAGGACACCACAACAAAATGGTATCGTAGAGTGAAAAAATAGGACTTTGGAAGAGATGGCCCAAAATAATGTTGTATGAAGGTAATCTTCAAAGGTACTTTTGGGTAGAAGTGGTGAACACTACTTGTTATATATTGAACCACATTTTGATTCATCCTATTTTAAAGAAAACCCCCTATGAGCTTTGGAATAAAAAGAAATCCAACATTAATTACTTTTATGTATTTTGTTATAAATGCTTTGTGCTTAAAATTGGTAAAGATAATCTAGAAAAATTGATGCTAAATCTGATAAAGCAATTTTTCTTGGTTATTAATTACATAGCAAAGAATATAGAATATTTAACAAAAGAACTCTTACTGTAGAAAAATCTATGCATATTATTTTTGATGAAACTAACCCCTCACCTTCTAAGAAAGAAGAGTGCATAGACAATGATGCAGGTACAATTCAAAAAAAATGGAAGACATGAGCATACAAGAAAGACCAACTCAAGAAGGAGATGAAACAATAAGGATCATGCTGATCTACTAAAGGAATGGAGCTATGTAACTTCTTATCCAAGAGATTTAATTATTGGTGATTTCCTTCACAAGGTATTAGGACTAGGTCATCACATAGAGATGCACATGACTACCTAGCCTTTGTGTCACAAATAAAACCTCATATCTTAGAAGAAGCTGAATCTGACCCTAATTGGATGATGGCCATGCATGAAGAACAAATCAGTTTAAAAGAAATAAAGTATGGACTTTTGTTGAAAGACCATCAGACCATCCCATCATAGGAACCATATGGGTCTATAGAAATAAATTAGATGAACAAGGCAACATAATTAGAAACAAAGCTAGATTAGTAGCTAAGGGATATAACTAAGAAAAAGGTATAGATTTTGATGAAACATATGCACCCGTAGCAAGACTAGAAGCTATTCGATTACTTCTTGCATTTGCTTGCTACATGAATTTCAAACTTTTTCAAATGGATGTGAAAAGTGTATTCTTGAATGGTTTTATATCCGAACAAGTTTTTATAAAACAGGCACCAGGTTTTGAAAGTCATGCTTTTCCAAATCATGTTTTTTAAACTCAATAAAGCATTGTATGGTTTGAAATAGGCACCTAGAGCCTAGTATGATAGACTTAGAACTTTCTTGATTGAAAATGATTTTACAAGAGAAAATTTGATAAAACTCTTTTCATCAAGAAGAAGGATAATGATTTATTAGTTGTATAGATTTATGTTGATGATATTATATTTGATACAACTAATGAAACTCTTTGTAAAGAATTTGCTAGGTTAATGCAGGAAGAATTTGAAATGAGCCTAATGGGTGAGCTTAACTACTTCTTTAGACTTCAAGTGAAACAAACAAAGGAAAGAATCTTCATTAACCAAGCCAAATACACCAAAGAAATTATTAAGAAGTTTGGTATGGAGTCAAGCAAACAAATGAGCACACCCATGAGCCTAACCTGCAGATTGGATAAAGATGAAGATGGATCCAACATTGATCAAAAACTCTATTGAGGTATGATTGGATCATTACTGTACTTAACTGCAAGTAGACTTAATATCTGTTTAGCATATGTGTATGTGCTAGATTCCAATCTAATCCTAAAGAATCACATATGCTTGCCGTTAAAAGAATCATAAGATATCTAAAAGGAACAAGCAATATAGGTCTATGGTTTTCAAAACATTCTTCATTGAATTTGATTGGATTTTTGGATGCTGACTATGCTAGTTGTAAAATTGATAGAAAAAGCACTAGTGATACATGCGAATTTCTAGGAGTGAATTTAATCTCATGGAACTGTAAGAAACAAAACTCAGTAGCACTATCTACTACTGAGGTAGAGTATATTGCTGCAGGGAGTTGTTGCGCACAAGTGTTATGGATTAAACAACAACTAGAAGACTTAGGTGTTACACAATTTAAAATTCCTATCAAATGTGATAACATAAGTACTATAAATTTAACAAAAATTCAATTTAGCATTCAAGAACTAAACATATAGTGATTAGACACCATTTCATTAGAAATCATGTTTTGAATGGTGACATTGAACTAGAATTCATCCCTACTGAAAACCAACTTGCTGACATTTTCACTAAGCCTCTCAAACAAGATAGATTTGAGATGATTAAAGGAGAATTAGGTCTTTATGATCCCTTCTAGATTTTCTAAATATTATCCCTTCAAAATTAAGGAGAAATTATCTAGAAGACCTCCTACATCAATTCAATCTCTTTGAGCATCTCTCCATTAGTTTTTCCTGAATTCATTTTCATTTCTGATCAATTTCAACTTTTATGGAAAGTTTCTGTTCAAGTCGACTCGAGCAATTATGCTCAGGTCAAGCCGACTCGAATCTCTGATGTTTCTGGTTTTGCTCTGGTCAAGCCGACTCGAATTTTAGGGTTAGCCTAGCCGACTCGGACAATTTTAGGGTTAGCCTAGCTGACTCGGATATCGGGCAAACTATTTTTAATAGAGCCGAGTAACCTATTCTGAGCTTTCATGCTTTTTATTTCCACTATAAACCCTATCATTCACCTCGATATCTCTCCCATTCCTCCAAATCCTTCCTTCTAAGTTTCCATCTTCCAATTTCTCCCAAATCTAGGCAATGGCACCGAAGAGGGCTGTCGAAAAATGCTCTCAAAGGATTGTTCCCACTGTTGAGACAAAAAGAAGGACAAAGCATCGGCAAGAAGAGCCAACTCAAGCAGTGGAAAGAGAAGACAGAGGGAAGAAGTAGAAAGAGGACCAGCTACTGCCACCACCTCTCCAAAGCAAGTAATTTCCATGTCCAATCGCCCGGTGACCAGTGGTAGAAGAATTATTTTCACTTTTCTAAAAAAATTAGGGCTGAAAATTGGAGATTCCATTGAAGAATTTGGGTGGGGATTCTTTTGTTCATTAAATGTGCCTACTTACCCAACATTAGTGAGAGCATTCTATGAAATTTGAGGCTTGAAGCCAATCATATAGAATCCATAGTGAAAGAAAAGAGGGTAATTGTCACTGAAGAGAGACTAAGCAGCTTGCTAGAAATGCCGGCAGAAGGGTCAAAGCATTTGGTACTAAAGGACCGAGAGAAAACCCTAAGAACCATATTGAATAGGGAAGACATTAATGGGGTTGGAACATATGGCAAACACTCTCTCACTGGAAATGAGTTGCTGCTCCTATTTTATCAATCGGATCTTTCTTCCGAGGATAGGAAGATTCGATTGGGTTAGCAAGAGAGATTTGTATTTCATAGAGCATATCATTGAGGGGGAGGCCCTCAATTTACCAAATATAATGATTATGCAGATGAGGGAAGAAATTGATGCAGAACAAATTAAGGGATGCGATGCGGAAGTAAATTAAGATTAATTAAATTTTTTTTTGGTTTTTATATGTTTGTAGAAGTTGGCTTCAAATCAAAGAAAAGTTAACCTAACATTGAAAGATACTAATATGATAATTGAAAGCACAACTTTAAGGAAACTAAATTATCAGAGTAGTTCAGAAGCAACGGATCGCTGGGGGTTGAGAAACTCCCAGACCTAGGGTTTCACTCCGAGCTTTCAACAGAACAGAAATAAAGAGAAGGGAATGTTTATCTAACCAGACAATGATCTTCACAGAGTTTGGGGAAGAACTCTCCCGAGCAGATTGTTGGATCCTCGGAGTCGGATATCTTCGTAATGGATCCTCCATACTGGTCCTTTGGCGGGTTGGCTTCTCCTGAACTCAAGATCTGGAAGAGAAGAAAGACAATTGATGGAATCAGAGAGTCAGGAAAAGATTTACCAGGTGATGAACTTGAAGATCGAAATTGCTGAAACTGGATTCTCTTGGATGCTGATGCGATTTTCCTTGGAACTTGCTCTGGATCTGAAGTAGCCGGACTGATCTGGATGAAGGTGGATGGCCTGGACTTGTAGAGAGAGAGAGGCCATGGGAGATGGATGGATCTAGGGTTTGGTGGATGGAAAATAATGAAAGGTGGCTAGGGTTTTGGAATTTCAAGTGGCTAACCTAGGGTTTTGGATAAAGATGGAGATCTCTCACCTCCTCAAGGCTCCAATGGAACCCGGATTACCCCCTCACGGAGCTCAACAACTTAGAATAGTGCGGAAGAAGAGAAACTAGGTCACTCAACACAAGAGAATAGCAAAATAATTTTCTTCATTGATTTTCTAAGTTACAAAGAGAGGTCTATTTATAGACCTAAATTTTTCCTAGCTTGTACAAATTCCCATGTGGGACTAAACTCTTCCAACCCTAGATTAGGTAGAAAATCCTCTCCCTTGGCCGACCAAGAGTCCAAAAAAATTGGGACGGCCATAAAGGAATTGTTTGGAACTTTATGGCACCTCCTTTGGAGTTGGATTGGATTTGGAGTCCTCTTCTTCTTAAGGTATTTCTTCTTTTCTTCCACTCCAAGTTAAGCTCTTTGATTTGATTTGAACTTCAATTAGGAGTAGGTTGGATGTCCTTCTTTGATTTCTTCTCCAAGAGAAGTTTTCTTCCTTCTTTGCTTAGGTAAATTAGGCAGGTGTGGGCGCCTCCTTTAATTTAGCCTCCAATTTGATTTTTTTTCTTTGGGATGTGGGGGCCATGACACTGGGATGCCTCTATGGCGCCTCCTGGACTCTGGCGTGTGCTCGGAGTGTGGCTGGGCGTGTGGCTTGGAGTGTGGCCTCCACTTGCTTGAACCTTGAGTTGATTGGAAGAGAAATGTGGCACCATTTTGGACCAAATTGAAACCACATTGGGACTTGCACCGAGTCAACATGACTCAACAAAATTTAAATGGTGATTCAAGAAATAAATAAAATAAATAAACTGGTTGACCAGGTCACCTTTATTACAAACCCTAATTTCTCGGGCAATGTCATCTGAGATCCAAATGGAGCTCTGAAGTCTTCTTCTGAGTCTGGTGCCCGCACCACAAATAGAAAGGTTAAAGCCTGTTTGCCATATGGCATGGTACTAACACTTGTTGAGAATTCAACTTCAAATCCGACAAGATTGATGAATCAATCCTCAAGAATAGCCTTGTTCCCGATCAAGAACGAACACCCTGATTAACAAAGCAAATGCGGAAGCATATCACCAGGTTGTGGATGACCATCTGCCAGCAATCTCCATTGAAGATTATGGTAGGATTTAGGTCTGTGAAGATCAAGAACACCAAGAACAGGAGAAAAGAAAAGAGAGAAGGAAAATAGAAAAATTTTCACGGGAGAAAGGTGAAAGGGATATGCCCTACAAGCCAATCTATGTTGTATCTCCCAAACCATTGTAATTGACAATATTCTAATAAAGGCATTATTTTTCATCATACGTTGTGTTTATTATTATATGATGAACCCCATAGATTAGGGCTATGATTTTAGGGTTATGATGAGATCATACAATGAGACCTAAAGTCTTAAAACCTTAATCTAAAATATTCCTAGTCAAAGGAACCCTGAGTAGGGGATCAGGTTTTTTCCGGTAAGACTAGCACATCCCATGTATACTGGAGAGGGTGACTGCGCTCACAGTCACTTGTGTATGACACTAATACTAGGATGTGGGTGCTCATTAGAGATTGAGTTCACTGATATGATCCAACTTGAGAACATCTAATGGAGTCTTAGCTACATGTCATAGAAGGTTCTCATAGTGGAAGTGGTACAACTAATCCTTTGACCTGAGACTGCCATAAGTACCTTATGTACATGAACCCATGCTTTGGTTCAATCCTAATCATGATACTAAGTCATGCACAGGATTGATGCTGGGAATGGTGAATTGGATATGAAGGTAATGAGTAGGTCAACAAGGGATCGATCACTCTTAGTTAGAGGAGATTGCATCTAGCTAGTTATCAATCGGACGATGATTCAGGAAATCTTTGATCAAAGTAAAGATATTAGAGATGGTTTCTAATATCAAGATAATTGAATCATCAATATAAGATTGAGCTAGAAACAAATATAATATTGGATTTGACATATATCCATATCCATAATTATATTTTGGGTGCAGGCTGATCGAAGGATTTAATTGTACGGTAACTTTCTACTGAAGGGTAGTTTTGGTATTTCACCAGAATTTCCATATCTTCCGGGTAGACATGACATGTTGCTAGACATCAATCTTGTCTTGTGGGTTGATCAAATTTAATGATCATTTATTAGGAAGAGTCCTAATTGATCAAAATTGGGTAAGCCGATTTGACATAAATCGATTAGAAAGAGTTCTAATCAAATTATGTCAACTTGTATTCGAACCCACTGCTGGCTAGATATGGAACCCAATGGGTCACACACTTAAGAGAATTGATTAAGAGTCATTTGCATGAAGACACTCTAGCAAGTGTTGCAAATCCTAACTTCTATTCGAATTGGATTCGAATTAGGGTTCCGAATTGATTCAATTTGGGTTCTGATTGGATCTAATTAGACCCTAATTGAGGTTATAGGGATTATGGCTAACCTATTGGCTAACTATGTATCTAGGCTAGCCCCCCACCCGCCCCTTAGCATTTTCACGCCAAAAATGCCACGAGTCCATGCGCTAATGGACTCTTGGCATGCCATTTGGAAGAGTCCATGGTGCATGGACTCATGGTGCGCTCCGTAAAAAAAAAAAAAAAAAAAAAAAAAAAAAAAAAAAAAAAAAAAAAAAACCTCCGTGTTTTATATGGGGCGGCTTTTCCTTCTCTCTTTTAGCACCTCAATTGTCCCCCTTGGATTGGAATCCAAGGGTTGATGTTTTTTTTTGAGAAGGCAGAAAGCATTCGTTGCTTCCCGTTGCGCGAAATAACATCTCTTCAGAGATTAAAAGTCGCGATCCTTTCTTTAAAAACATCACGATTTTTCATTTAAGAAAAGCTGTGGGATTTATCTGGAAGGCCGTGAGAAGGAAGGATGGGGCGTGAGAAAATGAGAAAGGGCGTGAGAAGTTTTTCACGAAGAGATGTGTGGGCGCCTCTCTGAGATCTATTTAAGGGGTCAAGAAAATCAGAACTCGGTAATGTTTTTAATACTTCTTCCTCTCCTAAAGACTCTTTCTCTCTTTTCTTGTTCTTGCACTGTTTCCTTTACAGAGTACACCTCTGTCGAAACTCTGCTATTGAACAAGAACAAGAGCGAAAGTCTCCGACGGTAAAGGAAGAAGGAGTTCTGATTTTGTTCTTTCCTTCTTACATTAAGACATTCTTGTCTTAATTTCTCCTCCAATTAAGACAAGCCTAAATCCCCTTAGGACAAAGTCTTATCTTCAAGACAAGAGTGTCTTAGAGGGTCAAGGTCTTAGTGGAAGGAGGAGAAGAGATAAAAGAAAGGAAGGCAACCTCTTGTGTGGAAGAATTCCAACCATAATCCGAAGAATTGAGTTCTAGAAGAAGAACTCAATAGGAGGAACCATTGGACAAGAAGATAGTGTTCTTGATCATTGCTCTGTGTGGATCACCATCGGAGGGCGGACACTTGGATGCCTGGTGAGTTCAAATAGCCCGTTGATCTTCAAGTTTTAAGTCTTCATAAATTGGAATTAGCGATTACAGGTTGGTATTCTAATTCAATTTGCATAGAAATGTTTGTCTTCATACATTCTAGTCTTATTAAGGAGTTCCTGTTTTAGGGTTTTGGTGCATATTAATTTCAATTTTTGAAATTACCCTTCCGCTGCGATGCACCGGAACCCTACAGTGGTATCAGAGCCATTTAATTAGGACTATAATTTATGATAGCTTGTATGTCACATCTTAGGGTTTTAAATCCTAATATGTTACTAGACTTAGCATATCTTTGATTGCATATATGTTTTGATGTATGTCACTAGTTAGGGTCTTTCACTCAAACCCTAATTATTATAGAGATATGTTTAGTTTTTAAGTCATCATACTGAAATAAGGTTGCCCTGGCATAATGGTGGATCCATTATGTGGTAAATGGTTGTCCTAATATGATGATACACTTAGCACATATTTGTTTATAAGAGTGATATGTGATTGTGATACATTCTATAAGGATGTGCTGGCAATTTATAAATCCCTCCTCTTAAAAATTATATTAAGTCTTAGTATATTTAACTAATAAGCATCACTAGTCATGATGTACAATTGATCATTCGGTGTCTAGAAAGGTGGTTCTGGGAAGGTAAAGAGAATTATGATTTTAATTGGTTCCGTTGACTGACCTGGCCAATTTTTATTGGTGTCTAGGAAAGCTACGGGGGGACTCCCACATCTCTCCACTTGCCTGGCTGATTTGATTAATTTAAATCTTGACTAAAATGCTTAGTGTTAAAAATACTATATATTGGCCTTCCTTCATGCTGGATCATTATTGTGATATGAACCACATTAGGTTTGTTGTGTTATCTGCAAGACCTAATATGGTGATGACATAATACTAGTCTAGTGCATAGATATGCTTACAGTATATTCAGTATAATGCTTTGTTGTGTTATTTGCAAGGGCATTATATTTGAGTATTGACTGTATAGAAATGAAAGGGTCTTGACTTAACTAGAACATTATGGTTTGTTGTGTTTTCTGCAAGACTAATAATGTTCTAGAGGCCTAGTTACTTCTTGAGAATTATATGAGATATAATTGGAAGAATTTCCTACCTTAGAGCTTATAAAAGATTTGTTGTATTTTCTGCAAGATCATTTATAAGTTATTAAGATCTCAATCTCACTAAGAAAAACTGATTAGGGTTCTTCTCAATTATCATAATGAGGGCTATGATTTTTGAAAATAGTGGAGACATAATTAAATTAAAGACCTAATTTAATTATGTATGTCATTTCATGGTTGTTTGCTTATGTATTGTTCTTTGTTAAATGTAGATAAATGGCATCTTCATTATCACTGTGAAGTATCTTAGATACCAACAAACTGACAGGTCTGAACTATGTGGACTGGTTGAGAAATTTAAAGATTGTGCTGAGTTCAGAAAAACTTTCTTATATTCTTGATACCCCTAGTCTTAATCCACTAGGGAACGATGCCACACAGGAAGATATGGCCACATACAAAATGTGGCAGAATGACTCCCTTACTGTCAAGTGTATCATACTAGCCTCTATGACCAATGAGTTACAGAGACAGCATGAAAGCGTGGATACTCAATCCATAATGCTCAATTTAAAAGAGCTTTATGGAGAACATAGCAGAACTGCTAGATATAAAATATCTAAGCAGTTATTCTATGCTACGATGACAGAGGGAACATCCGTTCAGGATCATGTTCTGAAGATAATTGACTTGATCACCAGATTGGGTCAATTAGGTTTTATTATGGATGGGGAGTTGAATCAGGATTTAATCATGCAATCACTCCCAAAGTCATTTTCTCGGTTTGTCTTGAATTATCACATGAACAAACTGAACACTTCCTTGCCTGAGCTGTTAAATATGTTAAAAACAGTGGAAAGCCACATTAAGAAAGAAAAGGCTCCACTTCTTCTTGTTGATAAGACCAATAAAAAGAAATCAGGCAAAAAGGGTTTTAATAGGAGGCTAAATCCTAAGAGTGGCATCAATAAGAATAAAAAAGGAAAGAAGGCCTCCAAACAGTCAACCTGTTTCTTTTGCGGCAAAGCGGGACATTGGAAAAGGAATTGCAAGGCTTACCTTGCAACTGTGAAGCCTGGTGCATCAGATGCGCCAAAAGGTATATGAGATACATGCTATATTGACATTAATTCTTTAGTTTCAAATACTTGGGTATTGGATACCGCTTGTGGTTACCATATATGCAAATCTTTGCAGGACCTCCACAAGCTTAAAGTATTGAAGGAAGGTGACTTTAATCTCTACGGTGCTAGTGGAGATATCATCCAAGCAGAAGCTGTAGGGACCTATATTCTGAAGTTGCCTTCAAGGAAGATCTTGGAGTTACATAATTGTTATTATATGCCTAAGATTATTAGGAACATTGTATCTGTTCCCTTGTTATTAAAACAAGGAAATGTAATGGATGTAACGAGCACTGGTTGCTGATAATGTTGTCTAATAAAATTATTTGTTCTGGCATATTTAGCAATGGGCTCTTAACTCTTTCTTCTAATGATAGTGTTTTTCATGTCAATAATAAAAGAAAATGAGAAGACTTTAATGAAACTTTACTTTGGCATCATCGACTTTGTCATGTTAATGAGTCTAGGATAAGCAAGTTATACAAGGAAAAATTCCTTGATCCTTATGAGTATGAATCATTAGGAACTTGCGAATCATGTCTCATGGGTAAGATGACCAAGACTCTATTTACTGGACATGGAGAAAGGTCAACTGAGTTATTAGGACTTATACATACTAATGTATGTGGTCCAATGATAACTCAGGCTAGAGGTGGATACTCATATTTTATCACTTTTACAGATGATTATCTAGGTTCGGATATGTGTATCTTATGAAACATAAATCTGAAGCCTTTGATAAATTTAAGGAGTATCAAAGTATGGTCGAAAAACAAACCGGAAAAGTATTAAAGTTCTTCGTCTGATCGAGGAGGAGAAATACTTATCCACGGAATTTTAGACTATCTTAGTTAATGGAATTCTTTCTGAATGGACCCTCCTTATACACCACAGCTAAATGGTATAGCTGAAAGGAGAATTGTACCTTATTAGATATGGTACGATCCATGATGTGCTTCACAAAATTACCCATTTCCTTCTGGGGTCGTGCCCTAGAAACTGCTATTTACATTCTGAACAAAGTACCTTCTAAATCCATTGTTAGTACTCCATATAAAATTTGGAGTGGAAAGAAGCCATATATTAAATATTTTAAGGTATGGGGATGTCCAGCTTATGTTAAAAGAAATTTTGGACATAAGTTGGAACCTAGAGCGGATAATGTCTATTTGTAGGATATCCTAGAGAGGGTAGAGGATATCTGTTTTACCATCCAACTGAACAAAAGATTTTGTTAGCAGACATGCCACTTTTCTAGAAAAGAGTTTATTTTAGAAAAGGGCAATGGTAGAACTATTGAACTTGGAGAAGTACAAGAAACACAGATAGATAATTCTCAATCAATAGAACGTATAGTTAGATCAGAACCAGAACACAAAACTCCTCCCCGTAGGTCTGATAGAGTGTCATGGGCACTTGAGAGGTATGGGTTTATTATTGAAAATAATGAAGCCCAAGTCATTCAAAATGATGACCTCTTACCTATACGGAAGCTATCTTGAGTACTGAATCAGATAGATGGCAAGAAGCCATGGAATCCGAGATAGATTCTATGTATGTCAACCAAGTATGGACTTTGGTTGATGCACCAGAGGGTGTATCCTATTGGGTGCAAATAGGTCTATAAGAAAAGATGGGGGCTGATGGCCAAGTTGAAACCTATAAAGCTAGATTAGTAGCAAAAGGTTTTAGACAAAACAGGGAATTGATTATGATGAAACATTCTCACCTGTTGCCATGCTCAAATCAATTCGGATTTTACTTGCTATAGCAGCATACCACGATTATGAGATCTGGCAGATGGATGTAAAGACTGCATTCCTCAATGGTTTCCTTAAGGAAGAGTCTACATATCACAGCCAGAAGGTTTTATTTCAAAGAATAACCTAATCAAGTATGCAAGCTAAAGAAATCCTTTTATGGATTAAAGCAAGCTTCAAGGAGTTGGAACATCCGCTTTGATGAAACTATTAAAAGGTTTGGTTTTATCAAAATATGGATGAACCCTGTGTTTATAAGAAGACTAGTGGGAGTGCCATAGTCTTCTTGGTTCTGTATGTAGATGACATACTCCTCATTGGGAATGATATCCAATATCAACAATTAGTCAAGGTTTGGCTATCAAACCAGTTTTCCATGAAAGATTTGGAGAAGCATCCTATATAGTAGGTATTAAGATCTATAGAGATAGGTCTAAGAGGATGCTAGTTTATCCCAATCTAGGTACATTAACTTAGTGCTGAAAAGATTCAGCATGGATGGAAGTAAAAGAGGTTATCTTCCTATGAGTCAAGGCATACATCTTTCAAAAGGATGTCTCCTAAGACACCTGAAGAAGAAATAGAATGAATTCTATACTTTGCTTCAGCAATACGGTCCATAATGTATGCCATGTTATGTACCAGGCCGATGTGGCATATGCTTTAGGCACTGTCAGTAGGTTTCAGGCTGATCCAGGAGAGGATCATTGGAAGCAGTTAAAAATTTCTTAAGTACCTGAGAAGGACTAAGAATATTTTTCTGGTATATGGTGGTTCTGATCTTAAACTAGAAGCTTATCTGATGCTAGTTTTTAATCAGACCCTGATGATAGCAAATCCATTTCGGGATATGTTTTTACCCTAAATGGTAGAGCATGAGTTGGAAGAGTACCAAGAAGCAGACTGTAGCTGACTCAACACAGAGGCAGAATATATAGCTGTCAGTGAAGCTGCCAAGGAAGCAGTCTGGATGAAGAAGTTCATCACAGAGTTAGGTGTTGTTCCTGAGATTGAAAAACCAGTGCCACTTTACTGTGAGAACACTGGAGCTGTTGCTCAAGCTAAGGAACCAAGAGCTCATCATAAGTCCAAGCACATTTTGAGACGCTTCCATCTCGTCCGAGAAATAGTAGAAAGACAAGATGTCTACATAAATAGAGTTGATACAAAGAACAACGTAACAGACCCGTCCACTAAGGCTCTACCACAGCGAGAGTTTGATCGCCACCTCGAGAGTATGGGATTAAGATTTAAAGGCGATTGGCTTTAGTACAAGTGAGAGATTGAAAGGGATATGCCCTACAAGCCAATCTATGTTGTATCTCCCAAACCATTGTAATTGACAATATTCTAATAAAGGCATTATTTTTCATCATACGCTGTGTTTATTATTATATGATGAACCCCATAGATTAGGGCTATAATTTTAGGGTTATGATGAGATCATACCAGTGAGTCCTAAAGTCTTAAAACCTTAATCTAAAATATTCCTAGTCAAAGGAACCCTGAGTAGGGGATCAAGGTTTTTTCCAGTAAGACTAACACATCCCATGTATACTGAAGAGGATGACTACTCTCACAGTCACTTGTGTATGACACTAATACTAGGAAGTGGGTGCTCATTAGAGAATGAGTTCACTGATATGATCCAACTTGAGAAAATCTAATGGAGTCTTAGCTACATGTCAATAGAAGGTTTCATAGTGGGAGTGGTACAACTAATCCTTTGACCTGAGACTGCCATAAGTACCTTATGTACATGAACCCATGCTTTGGTTCATCCTAATCATGACACTGTGTCATGCACAGGATTGATGCTGGGAATGGTGAATTGGATATGAAGGTAATGAGTAGGTCAACAAGGAATCGATCACTCTTAGTAAGAGGAGATTGCATCAAGCTAGTTATCAATCGGATGATGATTCAGGGAATCTTTGATCAAAGTAAAGATATTAGAGATGGTTTCTAATATCAAGATAATTGAATCATCAATATAAGATTGAGCTAAAACAAATAAATATTGGATTTGACATATATCCATATCCATATTATATTTTGGGTGCAGGCTGATCGAAGAATTTAATTATACGGTAACTTTCTACTGAAGGGTAGTTTTGGTATTTCACCAGAATTTCCATATCTTCCGGATAGACATGACACGTTGCTAGACGTCAATCTTGTCTTGTGGGTTGATCAAATTTAATGATCATTTATTAGGAAGAGTCCTAATTGATCAAAATTGGGTAAGCCGATTTGACCTAAATCGATTAGAAAAAGTTCTAATCAAATTAGGTCAACTTGTATTCGAATCCACTGCTGGCTAGATATGGAACCCAATGGGTCACACACTTAAGAGAATTGATCAAGAGTCATTTACATGAAGACACTCTAGCAAGTATTGCAAATCCTAACTTCTATTCGAATTGGATTCGAATTAGGGTTCCGAATTGATTCAATTTGTGTTCTGATTGGATCTAATTACACCCTAATTGAGGTTATAGAAATTATGGCTAACCCTATTGGCTAACCATGTATCTAGGCTAGCCCCCCACCCGCCCCTTAGCATTTTCACACCAAAATGGCAAGAGTCCATGCGCTAATGGACTCTTGGCATGCCATTTGGAGAGTCCATGGCGCATGGACTCATGGTGCGCTCCGTAAAAAAAAAAAAAAAAAAATCCAGTGTTTTATATGGGGCGGCTTTTCCTTCTCTCTTTTAGCGCCTCAATTGTCCCCCCTTAGATTGGAATCCAAGGGTTGATGTTTTCTTTTAGAAAGGCAAAAGCATTCGTTGCTTCCCGGTTGCGCGAAATAACATCTCTTCGGAGATTAAAAGTCGCGACTCCTTTCTTTTAAAACATCAGGATTTTTTTTTAAGAAAAGCCGTGGGATTTATTCGGATGGCCGTGAGAAGGAAGGATGGGGCGTGAGAAAATGAGAAAGGGCGTGAGAAGTTTTTCACGAAGAGATGTGTGGGCGCCTCTCTGAGATCTATTAAGGGGTCAGGAAAATCAGAACTCGGTAATGTTTTAATACTTCTTCCTCTCCTGAAGACTCTTTCTCTCTTTTCTTGTTTCTTGCACTGTTTCCTTTACAGAGTATACCTCTGTCGAAACTCTGCTACTGAACAAGAATAAGAGCGAAAGTCTTCGACGGTAAAGGAAGAAAAAGTTCTGATTTTGTTCTTTCCTTCTTACATTAAGACATTCTTGTCTTAATTTCTCCTCCATTTAAGACAAGCCTAAATCTCCTTAGGACAAAGTCTTATCTTCAAGACAAGAGTGTCTTAGAGGTCAAGGTTTAGTGGAAGGAGGAGAAGAGATAAAAGAAGCAAGGAACCTCTTGTGTGGAAGAATTCCAGCCATAATCCGAAGAATTGAGTTCTAGGAAGAAGAACTCAATAGGAGGAACCATTGGACAAGAAGATAGTGTTCTTGATCTTTGCTCTGTGTAGATCACCATCGGAGGGCGGACACTTGGTTCCTGGTGAATTCAAATAGCCCGTTGATCTTCAAGTTTTAAGTCTTCATAAATTGGAATTAGCGATTACAGGTTGGTATTCTAATTCAATTTGCATAGAAATGTTTGTCTTCATACATTCTAGTCTTATTAAGGAGTTCCTGTTTTAGGGTTTTGGTGCATATTAATTTCAATTTTTGAAATTACCCTTCCACTGCGATGCACGGAACCCTACAAAAGAGATTTCCACTTCAAGAAGTTTTGTTACACCACTTACATCCTGTTACGAGAATACAATATATATATACCTCGGTCACACATGCCCGAGATCCCAAAAAACTCCCCTAACTAGCACAGTTCAAAAATAGTTCACCCCGTCATCTGAGCCACTCAAATCCATTCAAGCCGACTCATCCAGACAACAGATTTCCTGACTGTCATCCAAGACGACTCAAATTCATTCGTGCCGACTCGTCCAGACCACAGGTTTCCTGACTGTGCATCCGAGCCGACTCAAATTCATTCGAGCCGACTTGTCCAGACCACAGGTTTCCTGACTGTGCATCCGAGATGACTCTAATCCATTCGAGCCAACTCTAATCCATCCAAGCCGACTCTAATCCATCCGAGCCGACTCGTTCAGGCCACAATCACCTATTCTGAGATGTTCCAACCAACAAAGTCGACTCTTACCATAGAAGAGCCGACTCTAAGACCCAGACTGACCAAAACTGAGCCTAAACACCTAGGATTCATACTGGACTCAACCCTAGTCCTAGACACATCATGGAGAACCATGATAGACCAGATCAACTCATGTACATTGACCCAACTAGCCATGAATGCACCACCTAAGACTCAACAATCTCCATCTTGATGCTTCAAGGCTACATATGCCAGACTCCTCAAACCCATTAACCATATACAAGAGTAGAAGCTATCCCTTGGTAGAGCCTTCATAAATGCATCCGCCTGGTTCTCCGTTGTATGAACCTTCATCAGCGGCACTTCTCCTTCCTTCACCAGCTCCCTGACTTTATGGTACCTTACATCTATATGCTTGGTCCTAGCATAATAGAGTGGGTTCTGCATCAAGTGTATGGCACTCTGGCTATCACTGTGCAGGACCACCATACACTGTTTCACCCCCATTTCAAACACTAGCCTTCTTAGCCATAGTGCTTCTTTTGTAACTTCAGTAATCCCTATATACTCCACTTCTGCTGTAAACAAAGCTATAATAGATTGAAGGGTTGATCTCTAAGAAACTGGTCCACCATACATGTAGAAGAGATAACCTGTTGTAGACATCCTTGTATCAAGGTCATCTGCATAGCTTGCATCAACAAACCCTTCCAAAGGACCTGAATCCTCACATGACTCTATGGAGTTCCATCCATGTCCTTCAGGCTGCCCACCAAATATTAGTCCATGTCTTCAGTCCCTTACAGATATATCAAAATCAACTTCAATGCCTTCCAATGTTCCTTCCCAGGATTAGCCATGTACTGCTCACCTGGCTTACAACATATGCTATGTCCAGCCTGTAACAAACCATATCACACATCAAACTGCCCACTGCATGGCATATGGAACTCTTTCCATGTACTCTCTCTCCTCCTCTAATTGGGGCACTATTTTTTTGAAAGAGAAAAATGCCCTGGTAATGGTGTTTCCACAAGTTTGGCCTTATCCATCCCAAACCTCTCGAGTACCCCTTAATGTACCCACCTTGTGACAAATGAAGTATTTCTTTGCACCTACTCTGCAAATGTCCATTCCAAGGATTTTCTGAGCTGATCCTAAATCTTTCATCTCAAATTCCTGAGATAATGCTCTCTTCAGCCCTTTCACAGCTGTCATACTTCTGCTGGCTATCAACATATCATCCATATATAGAAGTAAATACATAGCATCCTTAGTATCCACATCCTTCACTAGACACAATGATCATGTTCACATCTAAGAAATTCAAGGCTTAATATAAATGTATCAAATCCATGATACCATTGACGAGGTGATTGTTTCAACCCATACAATGACCTCTGAAGTAGACATCCTTGTTCTCCTGTCTAATCTCAATGAAGCCACTAGGTTGCTTCATATAGATTTTCTCTTCCAGTCTTTCATGCAGAAAGGCTGTTTCACATCCATCTGCTCCAATTCCAAATTACGTTTTGCCACCAAAGACAACAACACCCGAATTGGAGTATGGCATACCACAGGAGAAAACACTTATGTATAGTCTACTCCTTCCCTCTGTAAGTATCCCTTTACTACCAATCTTGCCTTATATCTCACTCAACCTTGCTCTGAAGGTAATGATTTCTTAGTGAACACCCATTTAGAGCCAATAGAATGAGCATCTCTAGGTAGATCCACCAACTGCCATGTCTGATTCCTCCTGAGAGATTCCATCTCCTCCATCATGCCTTGCATCCATGACTCATTATCAGGACTTTCCATAGCTTCTGCAAAACTTTCTGGATCTCCATTCATAGATATAAGAGCATATGAAATTGCTTCATCCATGCCATATCTAACCGGCTTTCGGATTATGCATTGAGGCTTATGTAATGCCACTCCCCTTGCACTGTCCTGCAAGTCTACTGTTTGTGGCTCCTCCTGCACTTCCCTTTAAATAGTTGATTCTTCTCACCTCTCCTTCACTCCTGGAGAATCTTTCCTATCCAACTCCACCTCAACTGAAACTCCATTTTCAGCTGATGTTAAAGACTTATCCTCCACCTATGATAGGGTCTTACTGTTGTTTATCTTATTGACTACATTTCCTGTTGCAGTCCCCAGTTTCACCAAGATGCTCCTCTAATCAAAAATGACATCCTTACTAATCACCGCCTTTTGAGACTGTGGATCTCACAATAGGTAACCTTTGACTCCTTGTGGATACCCTACAAAGATCATCTTCTTTGACTTAGGATCCAGCTTGCTTCTTTTAGTTGCCTCCACATGAACATAAGCCGGGCAACCAAAAACTATCAAGTGGCCAAGCTCCACCTTCTTCCCATTCCAAGCTTCTTCTGGAAGTCCACCATCCAACTTGAAGTGAGGGGCCTATTTATGAGAAAACATGCCAGAGTAATAGCATCACCCCAAAAGTTTTCGGCAGTGATGACTGCAGCCTCATACTCCTTGCCTCCCAATAGTGTCTGGTTCATCCTTCCGCGAAACCATTTTGCTGTGGAGTCATCCTTACTGTGTAATGGCATTGATACATTTTCCTCACAATAACTCTTAAACTCTGTACTAGAGTACTCTCCACCATTATCAATCTGAAGGTGCTTTACATGTCTTCCTGTCTCTTTCTCTACCTCAGCTTTCCAAGCTTTAAACTGGGCAAATACATCTGATTTTTTTTCTCATCAGATACCCCAATTTTCCTAGAGAATCATCAATAAAGGTAACAAAAACCTTGCTCCACCTCTGGACAATAAAGGTGCTGGTCCCCATACATCCGAGTGCACCAAATCCAGCACTCCTTCACTTGGCTTGGTACAACGGCAAATTTCACTCGATGCTATTTACCAAGATACACGGCTTACATAGGTCATTTCCATCCTTTTTCAAAGATGGGATGTTACCTCTTCTGCTTAACTCCGTGAGCCCTCAGTCACTCATATGACCCATTCGATAGTGCCATAGTTTTATTTTAACTGTTTCTCTTATGTCGTTGCAAGCACTTCAGCACTATCACTTACTACTGAGCCTTCCATCCTGTATAGATTATGCTCAATCTTCTTCCTCTCATTACCACCAAAGCTCCCTTGATAATTCTCAAACACCCACTACTAGATTGGCAACTAAAAGTATATTCCTGCTCTTCCAAGTAGCCCAAAGAAATCAAATCTTTTTCAAATCTGGTACACGTTTGACATTAGATAGAGTCCTTATCACTCCATCATACATCCTTACCCTAATAGTGCCTACTCTAGCTACCATACAAGGGTGATCATCATCAAGACTTACACTACCTCCATCTGACCTGTCATAGGTATAAAATCAATCTCGATGTGAGGTATAGTGGTATGAGCATGTAGAATCCAAAATCCAAGTATACTCCTAATCCACTGATCCATCTGATACAAGCAGTACTCCTTCTCCATTGCTTTCCAAAGCATTAGAACCACTAGTGTTGGCTCTCCCCTTTTCTATCTTTCAAAGAGGACAATTCTTCCTGATATGCCTAAGCTGACGACACTGTAGCATTTCAAACTCTTGTGGTTCTGAGACTGAGATCTGTCCTTGGACTTTCCCCTAGTTCTTCTTGGATCTTTCTTGCCTCTCATTCACAGCAAGAACCTCTGTATTAGGATTACCTTTGCAGATCTTTTCTCTTTGCTCATTGGATCTGAGCATACCAATAGCTTCTTCATAGTTTAGGGTTTTCTTCTCATAAATTAAAGTTGTTATGAGACCATCATACGATCCAGGAATGAACACAGCAGCAACAATGCCTATCCTCCTCATCTATCTTCACATCCAGACTCATCACAGAACAAACCTGATTGAACCTCTGAATTGTGTACCAGGTCCCTCCTTCATGCATTCTCAAGCTATACATTGCTTCTTCAGCCATAGCTTGTTCGTCATGTTCTTTCCCATGTATGTGTTCTCTAATCTTCTCCAAAGACCTTTTGTAGTAGTCTCTGAACACACCTCAGGTAAAACCTAATCAGCCAAACACATCCTTATGGTACTGAAAGCATCTCTTCTAACTCTTCCCATTCTTCAACACTAATCTTTTCTGGTCTTTCTTTAACCAAGACCTTGTAGATTCTTTGTTGGACCAGCAAATCTTTAACCCTTTGCTGCCATAGGGTGAAGTTTCTCTTGCCATTGTACTTCTCAAAATCTACCTTGAACCCACTTGATGCCATTACCATAATCAAGAATTCAAAAGATATAAAAAATCATACCTGCAAGAAGCCTTAATTCCACCCTCTGATCTTGAGATCTTCCTTCCACAAACCTGCTCTGATACCAAATGTTGAGAATTCAACTTCAAATCCGACAAGATTTATGAACCAAATCCTCAAGATCAGCTTGTTCTCGATCAAGAACGATCGCCCTAATCAACAAAGCAAATATGAAAGTGTATCACCAGGTTGTGGATGACCATCTGCCAGTAATCTCCATTGAAGATTACAGTAGGATTCGGGTCTATGAAGATCAAGAACACCAAGAACGGGAGAAAAGAAAAGAGAGAAGGAAAAATATCATGAGAACATGAGAGAACGGAATTTCACTTCAAAAGTTTTATTACACCTTTCCACTTCCAGAATGTACCACTTATATCCTCTTACGAGATACAATATATTACCTCGGTAACACGTGCCCAAGATCCCAAAAACTCCCCTAGCTGGCACCATTCAAAAACAGTTCACCCATCATCCGAGCCAACTCAAATCCATTCAATCGTCGACTCGTCTAGACAACAAGTTTCCTGACTGTCATCCAAGCTGACTCAAATTCATTCGAGCTGACTCGTCTAGACCACAGGTTTTCCTGATTATGCATCCGAGCTGACTCAAATTTATTCGAGCTGACTCATCTAGACCATAGGTTTCCTGACTATGCATCCGAGCTGACTCTAATCCATCTGAGCTGACTGGTCCAGACCACGATCACCTGTTCTAAGACATGGCCACCACAGAGTCGACTCTTACCATAGAAGAGCCGAATCTAAGATCCAGAGTGACCAAAACTGAGCCTAAACACCTAGCACTCACACCGGACTAAACCCTAGCCCTGACACATCATGGAAAACTATGATAGACCAAATCAACTCATGTACATTGACCTAACTAGCCATGAATGCACCACTTGAGACTCAACAACACTACTATTCGAAGCCTCCAGAATCAACCTTGAAGGGAAAGATGGAAGACCTCTTCATCATACTGATACTTATTCCTCCAAGACTTTATAGCGCATGGGTTATGAATTTAGTGGAGGATTCTAGAAAAGGAAAGGGTCTGATGCAAGAGCCATAGGAGCTTCTAGCACAGAGGATGATGATGATGATAAGAGTGCAGATACCTAGAGAGATCACTTCTGATACTACGACACCCTCTACTTTGGAGCCTTCAAAGCATGTCATTGATGTACCTATTACTAAGGCTATTGTACTTGAGCTAGCTACACATGAGGCTATGGAGACTATGCCTATTGAGGAGGGGAGTCCTTGGATCTCTCCTTCACATGCTTCTCCATGTATACCTTCATCTCCATTGGTTCCACCTGCTCCATCAATTTTAGAATCTATTTCGGAACTATCTACTATTTCTGTTATAGTGACTCAGGAGTTCTTTACCGAGCAGATAGGAGGACTTGCAGATACACTGACCTACTCTTTGACTAGTATGTTTGGCAAGCTTCGCCAGTCAGTGGACACTAGATTAGCCTGCTCAGCACTGAGGTCAGAGAGCTTTGCACTAAAGTTGACTCACTTGAGTCATCTAGACCTGCCTCTCAACTTGACACACATCCCCTAGCAGCTACACTCCAATCTTCCTCTAAAACTATAGAAAGATAGTTGAACAAAGCATAAAAGAATTCAGAACAAAGCTGAGGGAGTTAAGATTCAAAATGGGAGGTATAGAACAAGGCAAAAGAATGGAGGAGGACTACACCAAGGGCATAGGGATCCTTAGGTCTGAGTTCAAAAGACTTAGAGGTTCTGCTGAAGCATTTGCGAATGCCCAAGCTACTGAACTAATTGTACTAAACACTGAGGTGAAGAAGCTAAATGAAGAGATAGATACAATTGAATTTAAACTTGATCAGCTCTCCACCACTATCATTTCAGCATTTGCCTCTTTTAGACCTCAGCCTGTACCTATACCTCATCCTGCACCTCAACCTGCACCTCAACCTAGACATATGTCTACTCAACACCCTAGGTAGCTAGCTCCTCATCTTAGCCCCAGGATTCTGAGCCATAGTATGTGGACCCAATAGCCTTAATGCCATCTTTTGGACCATCGTTTACCACCTTTTGGGCCATCCACTAGTACTAAGGAAGACTTTTAATCTCAATCTTTTGTAATTTGTAATGAAAATTTTATGAATGTAATGAATACATTTTTGGTATATCTTCTGTGTATGAATTGAGCTTGTGCAATACTCTCAAAATTATTTTAATTAGAATATCAAAGTTGAGAAGAGAAAGTAAATTATCTCAAACAAATTTTATCAACTTTCTCTTTCTTTTATAAAAATTGAGCTTTGAAAAATCAATTAAACACCTTTTGATTGCTGACAAAAAGGAGAGAATGTTTAGAAATGCATGAAAAAGAATGAAAGTAAAGAGAGAATAAATATGAAAGAAAAAGGGGGAGAAACTTGTTGAAACTCACCTTTTGTTCATGCTCTATGCTCTTAAATTTGCAAACTTACCTTGAAGATCTTAAAGCATTAACTCTAATACTTTTCAACTCTAATACATTTCTGATACTTTGCAAAATTGAGCCTTGATACTTTGCATACATTAATAGCTATGATACTTTGTGAAAGTGTTAGTCTTAACACTCTAATACATATAAAAGCACTAACACTGATACTGTATAGTTTGTTTTTCATAAAAGCTCTGATACTTACTTGCAAATTCAATAGCTATGATACATGTTAATACTCACGTTAAAATTCATTTATACATGTAATTGTAAAGAGTTTTTTATGCTAGTGTTTTGTCATCAATCAAAAAGGGAAGATTGTTCATCCCATAAGTGATTTTGATGATAACCAAACATTGAGCATGCTTTATTTTACTAACAACTCTTCAAGTGTGTTACAAGTTTTGTAGAATGATTCTAACGCTCAATTACAACTTCTACATCCTTAGTTTTTGTAATGAGTTGTGTTGTAAGTGTTCATGTAAAGAAAACCTAAAGAAAAGGTTAAGTAAAAATCATGAAAATGGGTTTACTACTTCTATATGGTTTTAAGCTTAAAATTTCTTAGAAATATAGTTAGAAGAGCTTAAAGACCTCTTGAGACTTGAAGACTTGCTGGACAATTTCTAGAAAAAATTGATAAATCACTGAAGAATATATTCGAGCCGACTTGAAGAGAGAGAGCCGACTCTAGCACATCCACGCATGAAGATTTCTGGCATGCAAATATCCGAGCCGACTCTAAGGGACCCGAGGCAACTCATCAGAGTACCATTTTCTAAATCAGACAGGCGAGCCAACCCAAAAGAAGTCCGAGCTGACTCTATCATTTAGTTTGACATCCGAGTCAATCCTTCAGAAGTTCGAGCCAACTCCCCCAGAGCTAGAAAAAGAGTTTGAGTGAACAGCTCAAAGCCGACTTTAATAAGAAAGAGCCGACTCTTCCAGACTGGATTTCTAAATGCCTATGAATCCGAGCCGACTCGAAGTAAGGTGAGCCGGCTCTTCAGAGTAAGGAATCAAGCTATTAAAAACCTAGCCGACTCATTAAAGAACTAACTGGACCAGAACTACTCAAGTAGAGACTAAATGTGAAGATGCTGAAAAGATCCTAACTGGATAAATGCTATACAAGATGAACTAATTCAGTTTGATAAATAATGTTTTGGACATTAATAGAAGACCATCTAATATTTCTGTTATTGGCACTAATGGATGTTTAGAAATAAATTAGATAAAATGAAATTGTAACTAGAAAAAGCTAGGCTAGTTTGCCGAAAGCTACAACCAGGAAGGAATTGATTTGATGAAACCTTTGCTCCTGTTGCTAGACTTGAGATAATTAGACTACTATTAGCATTTGCTTATTTATGAATTTCAAACTATTTCAAATGGTGTTAAAAGTGCTTTTCTAATGGTTATATAGCAAAAGAAGTTTTTGTTGAACAACCACCTGATTTTAAAAATCATGCACTCCTGATTATGTTTTAAATTGCACAAAGCACTTTATAGTTTAAAGCAAGTACCCCAAGTATGGTATGAAGACTCAGCAAGTTCTGATTGAAATGAATTTTCTAGAGGCCATGTTGATACTTCTTATTTCTAAAGAAGAAAAATGATGATTTATTAGTAGTGCAAATTGAAAGGATATGCCCTAAAGGCAATCGAAATATTATATTTCGTTGATTTTTCCTTTTCCATCCCAAAAATCATGTATGACATTATCATTTATAAAGGCATTTTTTCGTCATACGCTGTGTCTTAATTATTATATGATGAACTCCATAGATTAGGGCTATGGTTCTAGGGTTATGATAATCATACCAGTGAGACCTAAAGCCTTAAAACCCTAATCTAAAATATTCCTGGTCAATGGGACATTGAGTAGGGGATCAATATTTCTGGTAAAGATCAGCACTTCCTATGTATAAAGGTGACTGATCTCATAGTCACTTGTGTTTGACACTAATACTAGGATGTAGGTGCTCATTAGAGAATGATTCACTGAATAGATCCAGATTGAGAATATCTATAGAACCTTATCTGTTTGTCAATAGATATTTCTCATAGTGGGAGTAGTGCATGTGGTCCTTTGACCTGAGACTGCCATGGTACCTTATATACATGATCCACATTTTGGTTCATACTCAATTATAACACTGAGTTTATGCATGAGTGATACTGGATATGGTGATTGTATATGAAGGTTTTGAGTATGTCAACAAGGAATTGATCAGCCTAGTAAGAGGATATTGCATCCAGCTAATTTCGATCAATGATGATTCGGGAAATCTTGATCAAGTATGAACATTAGAAGTATGTTTTTTAGTTCTATATTCATAATGAATCATCATTAAAAAGATTGAGCTAGGGATGAAATGAATTGGATTTGACAAGGTATCCATATCCATAATCATATTCAGGATGCAAGTTGATCAAAGGACTGAATTGCTCGGTAACTCACCACTGAAGGGTATTTTGGTAATTCCCCCAAATTCCACATCTTCCGGGTAGACATGATACGTTGCTAGATGACAATCTGTCTGTAGGAAAAAAGATTAAATTATGATAATTTAAATCAGTTTATTAGAATTAGATTCTACTTGACCAAGTCGAGCTAGCTTGAGTTGACCTAAATCGGCTTAGTTAAGATCTAACCGAATTAAGTCAATAGCACTCGGACCTACTACTGGCTAGATGTGGAACCCAATGGGTCACACGCAAAAGAAAGTCGATGAGGGATTTAATTTAGAATTAAATCATGTTTGCAGGACAAACACTAGGATGTGTTGCAGACCCAACTTCTATTCTAATTGGATTCGAATTTGGTTCTGAATTGGGCTTAATTGGGTTCTAATTGAACCTAATTAGAGTCTAATTTAAATTTTGGGACTTTGGGCTAACCCGTGGCTGAACCCATTGATTAAAAATCAATTTAAACCCTTTCCCAAGACGCCCAAGCCATCATTCCCACGCGCGCGCACCAAAGGAGAGTCCACGCGCGTGGACTCCTCTTTCACGCGCGTGGGACTTCTTTTACCGTGAAAACTAGATGGGAGGGGGCAGAAATCTTTTCTTTAGGAATCTCATCTGGAGTCCCTGGATCAAGATTAGATGGCCAGAAGAAATCCATTGCTTTTTGATCGCAACTCCGTCTCAAACATCGCAACTTTTCTGATGTTTCTTCCAAGGTTTTTCTTCATCGAAATATCTTGAAATAAATCAGAAAGGCGTGAAAAATCTGAGGGGACGTGTGAGGATAGAAAGAACGTGATTCTTGGGATAGCAGAGGGTTGCGTTGTTTTTGAAAAGACACCCCTCTGATATCTATAAATAAGGTTGGGTTCTCGGGGGTTTTCATGTAAGATAATTCAGAGATCAGATTCCCTTTCTTCCTCTCCAGAATACTCCTTCCCCTTGTTCTGTTGGGTATTGTTTCCCTTACAGAGGTATCCCTCTATTGAAACTCTGACCCTAAACCAGAATAAGAGAAGGTCTTGAACAGTAAAGGAAAGAAATAGGAAGGGTCTCTTTTCTTTCTTGAATTAAGACATTACTTGTCTTGATTTTTCTTCACTTCAAATAAGAATTTTCTACAAGGATTGAAGTTGAGGAAAGGATCAAGAAGAGGAAAGAAGGGAGAAAGGGAATTTTCAAAAGAAAATTCTAGCCTATAAGTCCAAGAATTGAATTCTTGAAAAAGAATTCAGAAGAGGATCCAAGATCAAGAAGTTATTTGTCTTCATCTCTTCTCCGTGTGGATCACCATTGGAGGGTGAACATTTGGACACCTGGTGGAGATTTGCATTTTGGATATTGCGGAACAGGTTAGTACTTACATATATATATATATATTAAATCATGTATATGAATGATATATATTTTATTTTATTTTTTTTAAGGAGATCTAGGGCTAAGGGTTTGGGTATAGATTTCATAAGATAAAAATTTTGAAATCTATGTTTCCGCCTTGGTCAACAAACCCAACACAAATATGTTGATTATATTATTTTCGGTGCTACTAATGAAATCCTTTGTCAAGTGTTTTACTAAGCTAATGCAGGGAGAGTTCGAATGAGCATGATGGGAGAACTTAATTTCTTTCTTGGACTCCAAATCAAGCAAACCAAAGATGGAATCTTCATCAACTAAGCTAAGTATACAAGGGAAATCATAAAGAAATTTGGATAGAGACTACTAAGTCAATAGGTACCCTATGAGACCCTCTTGTAAACATGATAAAGATGAGCATGGTAAATCTGTAGATCAAAATTATATAGAGGTATGATTGGTCTTTGTTATATTTGACTACTATAGACCAGATATAAGTTCAGTATATGCATATGTATTAGATATCAGTCTGATCCTAAGAAATCTCATCTGTTGGCTGTTAAGCACATTATTGGATACTTATCTGGTACAGATGATTTTATCTTGTTGTATTCTAGAAGCTCATCTACTGATTTAATTAGATTTTTTTATGCTAATTTTCCTAGGTATAACTTGATAGAAAAAGTACTAGTGGAACTTGCCAATTTCTTGGAGTTACCTTAATCTCCTGGTTTAGCAAGAACCAAACTTTAGTTGCACTATTTACAGCTAAGGCTGAGTATATTACAGCAGGAAGTTGTTGTGCTCAAATTTTATGGATTAAGCAACAACTTGAAGATTTTCGAATCAAATTACCTAAGATACTCATAAATTGATAACACTAGTGCAATATGCTTAACTAAAAATCTTGTTCAGCATTCTAGAAGCAAACATATTGAAATTATGCATCATTTTATTAGAGATAATGTGAAAATAATGATGTTGTGATTGAGTTTTATTTTGTACTAAAATGCAATTGGCTGATATTTTTACTAAGCATCTCCAAGAAGATCGTTCAATATGATTAGAAGAGAACTTGGGGTTATCAATCCTTTTGATAAGAATTTCTAAACCCATGAAAGATCAAATTTTTATATTATTACATTCAATTATCTCTAATTTCACTGCTATATTTCTAGTGATTTTGATCAATACTTCATTTTCTTTTTTTTCAATTTTAAGTCGAAGTGTTGACACCTGTAAGTGTCGACACGTTGAAGTGTCGATACTTGGCCCTATGTCGTGAGTCAACACTTGAATGGCGATAGATTGAGAATAAAAATGGAAACAAAGTGTTTTCTTTGCATTTTCTCTCCCAATTTGAGCCGACACCTGCCCTAACACTATTCTACCAGTTGTTTCCCTCCAAGTTTCATCTAAACCCTCTCAAATTTTTATTTTGGATGTTTTTGGTTCGGATTTTGCCACATTTCCTCTCTCATTTTGTTCTTGGACCATCAAAAACCCTAGTTCCTCTCCTTTTTTGTTCAAATCTTAATCCATGGAATGGGACCTAGAAAGCAAGTTGTTCATCACCCTCGGCCATCCAACCAAGAAGATGAAAGAAGGACAAAAGCCAGACATGAACCCGGTGCACCTGATCCCCTGTTCGGACACTTTTTCCTGCATCCAGTCGCATGGGTTCGAAGCCGTTATCGGAGGATGCCGCATGAACTTCGGATTCATCGACCAGCAGCACTTTTGGATTGGCTAGTGGCTTAGGAATGCTAGTTTAGCTCCTTTCTATTTGTTGACTGAGAGATTCTACCCGGCTTGATACAAGAGTTCTACGGATCCTTAGCCCGTGGCAGTGATGGATGGATTGCACAGGTCCATGGCAGAGATATCCTAGTAACAATAGAGGTTCTGAGCAGAGTATGGGATATACCCATGACAGGATTTATGGTTGATTGCTTAGTGGACAGATTTAGTGGACTCCAGTGCATTTTTGAGTCAGACAATCTACCTGAGGGAGCCACTATTGTTGCATCCAGGCTCTTTGCTGAGATGAGGTTACTGCATCATATCGTAGCCTGGATCCTTCTACCAAAGACCGGCCATTTTGACTTCATCACAGAGAGAGAGCTGTTAGTGATGTTTTCTTTAGTTCAACATGCACTAATTTGCCTTCCGGTACTTTGGTACATTAGATGACAAAGGCATCTATTAGTTAGAGACTATGTTTGCCCTACAGGATGGGCTTGACCCTGCTCTTCAGAGCATATGGAGTGGTATTAGATGATGAGCCCTACCGGATGCTACTGCACACTGATGTCTACGATATCAGATCACTTCACCAGATGGGATATCAGTTGGTCAGAGGCCAGTGGAGATGACGAGTATCAAGTCAAGCCACTGATAGAGATGAGGATGATGTGGAGGAGAAGCGCATATTTTAAGGTGAGGCAGGACCCTCAGAGACACATTTGCCTGAGATTCAGGTAGAGCCTACAGCATAGCCTGAGCCTGCTCCTCAGCCGGAGCCAGCATGATCAGATGTTCCAAGAGCTTCTGAGAGTCTTGTGGACAGAGTCACTCATATTGAGATAGAGATTATGATCATTCGCCAGTGACTTGACAATTTTTTTGTAGAGACCAGAGAAAGCCATCGAGGATTAAGGGATGGTATCTCTACTATATTGTCCACACTAAGTAGACCCTCTTCTGGGAGTGTTCCCGATACTTCAGCTCTAGCTGATTCTGGTCCAGTTGCACCTGCTCCAGGACCAGACATTGATATGGATGATGATGAGGTGATTGATCTGATGGTTTCGACTTTCTAAATTTGATGACAGAGCCAGTATCGGAGATAGCAGCTAACTTACCTAGGAGTCCCATTCATGATCCTTTGAGTTCATCCTTTCAGACTCCTATACTACCCACACCTCCTTCTAGATCTGTTGATCATTCTGCCATTCCTAGACTTTCACCTATTGCTGACACACCTATCATTTCTTCAGTTGATACACCGATCATTGATACACCTATTATGTCTTCAGTTGATACACCTATTTTTGATACACCTATTGTTAGTACTCCATCTTTGCATACATCTTCTCTTATCCGAGAGCTAGGATTCTATACTCCTGGTTTCCATCATCTTGATTCCAGTCCTTTATTTGATCATACACCATATCCAATACTTGTCACTCCTATCAGTTTTGTTCCTACTACTGACATAGCTTCTACCTCTTCTGCTAGAGGGAGGACTTATGTTAGACGTAGAGGATGAGGTCATCGTGTTTCATTTGGACCGACCAAGACTCATCTTCATGATCTTCGATCGATGTAGCCTCGATCTCATACTTTTATGATACCGGACTGATCGAGATTGGATCCTCAGAGAATGAGGATGATGCTTAGGATAGTTTTTACATTTAGATAGTTTATATATTTTGATGTTCACTTTTTGTAGCAATCTTGTATCAATTGAATGCAATCTTGTTATGTTATGACTTTGAATGAATGAAATGTATGACTTATTTTCAGCAATTCAATGTTTTCTTTCATGAATGACTAAATCTCTTACATTTATGTTTGAGTTTATTGTCTTCTTCCTTCCTTTTAATGATAACAAAAGGGGAGAGAAATGACAAATAAGTATAAATTTGAATGAGTAGAAATTTCAATAAGTGAGGGGGAGTAATACCTCTATTTGAAAAATATGCTTTGAATTGAATTTCATACTCAATTTTTTATATCTTTAGATGTTTAAATTTTAATCTTTTTGAAAGTAAAAGTGTTCAGAAATCAATTTTATTAGTCATCTCTCTAGGGGAGTATTTACACTCTTCATAGTGTTTATTACTAATTTTGTTACATATTTTTTAGACTATCATGATACATGATTTTATCTTTTATATAGTTTTTTAAGCTCTGATACTCCTAGTCATTGCAATACTCTTGCTCTGATACATCTCTTTCAGTATTTCAATACCTATTATAATAAGCTCTATGTACTTGATAAGTTCTTTGAAAACTTATTATGCAATTTATACTTAAAGATTTTGTCATCATTAAAAAGGGAAAGATTGTTGACTTCGTTATTGATTTTGATAATAAGCAAAATGCTTAAGTATAAGTTGAGCACTAATTATTTCTTTGAAGTATATTTTTATAAAAAAAGGTGCTCATCAACTTAACAAAAATGATTGATTAAAAAAGTCTTAAACATCGATGAAAGATCTGCTTAAAGAGGACTTTCATAATTAAAGAATGCTTGAAAGGACACATGAGCTCAACACAAATTAGTTTCATCAAAAGTTCAGCTATTTTTATGAAAATCTCAATGAAGTGTCGACTCAAAGGGTCGACACTTACAACTCAAGTGTCGACACATGGATCTTAAGTTTTGATTCAAGCCAGTATGTGAACAGAGTTTCAGATGGCACGGTTGAAGTGTCAACACATGGATATCGGGTATCGACTTAAAGTGTCGACATATAGATTAGCTCATCGCCTGAGATTTTGTGTTATAGAACTTGCTAAAGTTGAAGATTTGCCTGAAGTGTCAATACATGGATGTCAAGTGTCGACTCACAACATCGACTCACCAGTGGAAGTGTCAACTCACCTGAGAATTCTAGAAAGCTTCATTAAAGATATTGAACTAGGTGTCGACTCATGGAGTGCAAGTGTCAACCCTAAGTATCGACTCACAGCTTGAAGTATCGACACTTGGAGTTCTGGGAATAGTAATGGTTAGCTTTTCAAATGCAGAACTCGCTCTTCTTGGCTCCCAATGCTAGTTTTTCATGTCTAACGACCATAAACCAAGTTTGAGGCCTTAGGAAGGTATTTAAGTGATTCAAATCAAATCTAAACACAAGAGAATGAAGAGAGATAAATAAAAGAAAAGAAAAGAAGTGCATTCACTCCTATTCATTGAGTTCAACCATCTTCAAATAAAAAGAAGTCTCCAAGCATTCAAGAGCCTTCAAGAGTATTCAAGTTCAACCTTCTTAGCATTAAAAGAGGCTTCATCAAGTTAGAAGCAGCACAACAACAAAGCTTTAAAAAGATATCCACTTTTATTATAAAGCTTTCATTGTTTCTTTACTTCAAACTTTTTGTTGTAAAGGTTTTTGGTTAGCCTATTGAAAAAGCAAGGAGGTTATTGGTGAGCCTTGAAAACTAATTAGGTTCTTGGTTAGCTTGTAAAACCAAGGGAGGTTGTTGGTGAGCCTTATAACCAATTAGGTTCTTGGTTAGCCCGAAAAATCAAGTGAGGTTTTTGTTAGGATATTTCAGCCTAGGCATGGGCCGGCTTCCAATTCGATCGTCCGAAGACAACCGGTCGAAGACATTCCCTCCAAACCATGAGCACCAGGCCCAGATATTCGGAGAAGGCTAAATACCTACGAGCAAATGAAAGCTCTTGACAAGTCCATGGCTCAAGAAGACCAAGTCCTCAGCCTAGACCAGAGTACGACCTTCGAATACACGATCTTCAGATTACACTGAAGACACAGTCTTTGGCCTATGACAAGGATCAAGTCCATAACCCGTGCCAAAGACACGACATCCGATCTATCTCAAATCTCTACGAAACATGACGGGAAAAAATTATCCTCGACTATCTTCAGTATGATTAGGGCGCGTGATTCCAGCGGCAGCGCCCCCGACATGGCCACCGGAATCGCCCCAATAACCACCAACAATCCCTGATTAAGGGAAAGGAAATAACTCCCCCATCATAAGTACTGGGGGGAGAAAGAAAATCATAGGCGGGACAACTCCTTATAAATAATGGTAAGAGGGAACACTGGAGGTAAGGTGCTTGACACCCTTTACCATATCAGGGCTTTTCCCTTCTCCGTCTTCCCCATTCTGTGGCTAGAGCCTGCCACTGACTTAGGCATCGGAGTGTCCCCCGCCGAAGCATCTCCGGTAAGAGATCTATTTTACAGGTGAACCAGGGAGCGGCCCCGCAATCCAGTACTCCACCCGGTTGGAAGAAAGGGTTCGATGCCAATAGATTGGCATGCCAAGAAGGGGGCGAGAGCGCAAATTGCATTGTTAAGCTCCCTCCATTGATAAAGGGGAAGAAAGAAATCCTTAATGGCAAGAGGAAAAGCTCAGATCGCCTCGACCAGTCAAATTATGCTCCATCTCAGAAGGATGCCCCCCTATGGAGAACGAAGTCCCACCTCCCATAATTATCGTGGGATAGCAATAGTTTGAAGCCCTCTTGAACCAGGTTGCCAACCTCACAACCATGGTTCAGGATTTTTGCAATAGAACCTTCCAGGTGGCTCATCCGTCGGCCACCTCCAAACATAGTTCCAGATCCAGAGGAAGAGAGCCCCTCACGAGGGGTCCACACATCTCTCCCTCCACCCTCGACCTTCTCCCGAAGGTTGAAGTTTAGGGGAGCCTAGGCTTACTGCTTCCTCGCAGAGAGGGAAAAGACCTAGGCAAGCTTCCTTAACTTCTTCTGAAGACTCTACTCCTGTAGAGAAAGGGCCAAAGCAGGCTCTTCCTGATTATGATGGAAAGTTCAAAGTCATTGAATTAGAGATGGCAAGGATGTGGGAGAAAAGAGGCCACGATGACTTGGTGGTATGCGATCTGCGCCCACCCTTTACCAACCGCATCATGGCCGAAGTCACTCCTCGGCATTTCAAGGTTCCCTAGATAGAGCCCTACGACGGCACCTCCGATCCTTTTGATCACCTGGGCAGTTTTAAAGCCCATATGATGATCCAGGGGGCTTCGGATGCGATATACTACCTCGCATTCCCAGCTATCCTGAAAAAAGTGGCTCGGATGTGGTACTCGAGTATACACCCAGGTACCATTGATTCCTTCTTCGAGTTAGAAAAATTATTTATCTTGCATTTCAGGTCCTGTCGCAAGATCCCCCGGAATATGGACACACTATTCCTCCTTCACAAGAATGAAGGAGAAAGCCTGCGAGACTACATCTCTAGGTTTAATACGGCCATACTCGAGATCCCTAATCTCAATGAGCATGTGGCCATGTTAGCACTGAAGAAGGGACTTCGTACGTCCAGGCTTACTTCTCCCTGGATAAGAAGTTCCCTAAAAGCTATGCTGAGCTGCTTGCAAGGGCTCAAAAATATGCCGATGCTGAAAAGCAGGCGGCAAACCGACACTGATCAAGGGAAGTCCCCTTCAAAAAAGAAAAACAACAGGGGACAAGGTCCCCCAACCTCCAACAACAACTATACTGACCGTCGAAGGAGTCCCCCCAAGCCCAAAGCATCGGGTGGAAGATTCGACTCCTACACCCCCCTCAACCTTCCTCGAGAAAAAATCCTCATGGAGATTGAGAAAGAAAACTTTCTCCAGCGGCCCCATCCCATGAAGGCATCCTCTTCCATACAGAATAGGAACAAATACTTCCGATTCCATCGGGACCACGGCCATAACACTGAAGACTGCATCCAACTAAGAGATGCAATTGAGGATCTTATCAAAAGGGGGTATCTGGGGCAGTATATTGGCCGCCAAGGACCTCGATCAGAAGCTGCTGTTCCCCAACCAACTCCTGAAGAAGTCGAACTGCTGAATCAAAGGCCTACCAATGGAGGTGTTGGGATGATACATCGACCTACCAGCTGGAGAAGGGATAAAGACGATGTCCCGAAGCAACTCAAAGACAACAATGCCATTCTCTTCTCCGATAATGACCTTGTGGGAGTTCGGCTCCCGCACGATGACCCCATTATAATCTCAGCCGTTATAGCCAACTATGATATACAATGAGTCTTGGTTGATAATGGAAGTTCGACTGATGTTTTGATCTATGATGCATTCTCTAAAATGTGTTTGCCTAGACATCAGCTACGGAGATCCCCCATTCCACTCACTGGCTTCAGGGGTAATTAGGTTGATGCCGAGGGAGCGATAGTACTACCTATAACTCATGGCACTGAACCTCGACAAAAGACACTATCGATCAACTTCACAGTAGTCCGAACCCCCTTGGCCTACAATATTATTTTGGGATGACCTGCCTTGAACAAGTTTTGGACCATGGTGTCTTCTTATTATCTCCTAATGTGCTTCCCCACTAGGAATGGTGTTGGAGAAGTTAGAGGAAACCAGAGAGTGGCACGATAATGCCTAATGATCCAGGACAAGCATTCCAATGACCCTACATCCGGAGATTACCTGGACCCAAGAGACTCAACTATAGATTCTGGTGAGCCCATTGAGAGGACTATTTCCGTACCCTTGACCAAGGAAGACCCCACCAAGGTCATGCAAATCGGAAGCATGCTAGATGAAAAAACCAAGGCTGAGCTGATCTGCTTCCTCAAAGACAATGCTGATGTCTTTGCTTGGTCGGCTTGGACATGCCAGGAATTCTTGCTAAAGTGATCACTCATCAGCTGGAGGTCGCTCCTGGATACAAGCTAGTCTGACAAAAGAAGAGGAGCTTTGCCCTAGAAAGGCAAAAAGCCATAGATGAAGAGGTGAACAAGCTCCTTAAGGCAGGGTTCATCTGGGAAGCCCACTACCCTGATTGATTGGCCAACTTGGTCATGGTGAAAAAAGCTAGTGGCAAGTGGAGAATCTGCATCGACTATACAGACCTTAATAAAGCTTGTCCAAAAGATAATTTTCCTCTCCCAAGATTGATCAACTAGTTGATGCCACCGCTGGCCACCAACTGCTAATTTTCATGGATGCTTTCTCCGGCTACAATTAGATTCGAATGGACCCTCGAGATGAAGAGAAGACAGCCTTTATCACCGACAAAGGCTTATACTATTACAAAATGATGCCATTGAGCTCAAAAATGCTGGGGCAACATTCTAAAGGCTAATCAACAAGGTATTCAAAGAGCAGCTAGGGAGAAATCTGGAAGCCTATGTTGACGACATGATCGTCAAGAGCCTCTTTAAGGAAAGTCACATCCGAGACCTAGAAGAATCATTCAGCATCTTGCAACGTCACTGAATGAAGCTAAACCCCACGAAGTGTACCTTCGGGGTCACTTCAACAAATTCCTGGGTTTTCTTGTAACCAGACGAGGGATTGAAGCAAATCCTAAAAGGATTCAAGCCCTCAAGGACATGAGACACCATCGTGTAAGAAGGAGGTACAGCAATTAATTGGAAGGATCGCCTCTTGAGTAGATTCATCTCTCATTGGGTGAGAAGTGTCTTCCCTTTTTCAAAGTACTTCGACAGTCTCAAGGTTTCGAATGGACTAAAGATTGCCGTACTACCTTAGAAGAATTGAAGAAGTACTTGGAAACCTAGCCTCTACTTTCCAAACCTCAAGAGGGAGAGGTGCTCTACTTATACCTCTCCGCTTCGAACGAAGCCGTCAGTTCAGTCCTTGTCTGAAGGGAAGAGGACGGCTCTCACAAGCCGATCTATTACATCAGCAAAGTTCTACATGATGCTAAAACAAGATACTCAAAGATGCAGAAGCTGTTCTACTCTTTGGTAATTGCGGCAAAGCGACTACGGCCTTACTTCCTGGTGCGGACACCGAAGGCACCAGAATAAGACAGAGGCTTTTCAACCCTTGTAAATTGATCAATAATTTATGAGTCCATCTGTAATAAAGGCTTAGCTCATCTGAGTCCATTTTAGTTGTTATTTGAGTATTTTTAGTTGTTATTTCAATTCTGTACTAGTCAGCTCATGTTGAGCTAGTTCGGTCCAATGCTAGTCAGCTCATGTTGAGCTAATTTTATTTTTTGAGTCCTGTCCAAGCATATGAAGACTCAAGACTATATCATACAAGTGAACACCAAGTCCAACTAGATTGAAGACATGGAAGTATAGCCCAAGTCCAACCCAGCTTGAAGATTTGAAAACCCTAGAGGAAAATTCAGAAAACCCTGATTTCTTGCAGATGCCCTCCAGATGCCCGATTCCCTTCCAGATGCCAAAGTATATTCATAAATAAGGGCATCCATGATTCCAGAGGTCCATCTGCATCCTAGCCCAAGGAAATCAAGCCCAGGTGCCAAGCCCAAGCCCCTAAGAAGCAAGATACCAGGGAATATTCTGCTACCTGGCTACCAGGCCACCCCAGCTTCCAGAGGCCCAAACCCATGCACCCGAGCCCCTTTCGGGCGGCCTTTTGCTGCTCCTAGAAGCCCAACACGCCCCCCTAGGCGTCCTTGGAGTCTTGACCAAGTCAAGAAAATTTTTAGAGATTTTTCTACCTAATATTTTTTATTTTCTAGCTAGGGTTTGAGAGGGAAAAGGATTCTTATGTAAAGACTTATGTACCCTTACTTGGAGCCCAAGGTTAAGGGTCTATTTAAGGGACCCTAGCCTCTTGTATGAAGGGGAATTTTTGATGAATGAAAACCTTGAGTTCTTCTATTGAGTGGTGTGATACCCTGTTGTGTGCATAAAGGGGTTTGTGAGAGTTCTTCTTCCTGGTGTTTGCAATCATCGTCCTGCTGCTAACAAACCTCCAGATCCCTGGACGCCCACTCCAAAAGAAGCCTTCCCTTTCTATTTTTACTTTGTTTTCTTGTTCCTTTGTGAGCTTTCTAACCCTGACAGGTCGTTTGCAGGTCCCTGAGTTTCTACGAATCCAACGACTCCAGCCAAGCCTCAATCGAATCATCGAGCAGAAAGCCGGGTATCCGCGGGTCTTTGGCTCGGTTTCCAGGCCGCATCCATCGAGGAACGAGAGACCCCTTCGCTGCGATCTTCACAGATATTGTCAGGTACACCCCTCTACCTCTAGTAGTTTTATTGTAGGAGAACTTGCCCTAACCGAGGCTTCTCAGCCCCGGCGGTCCTTCTTTGCTACTTTTCTAGGTCCTAATCTGCATGCTGATCTTCAAAAATTCATACAAAATCCCCTACAAATAATTTTGATCTGAGATTTGGAAATTAGTCACCTAACTCAACATGTAAAACATACAAAAAAAATAGCATGCATATTAGTCCCGCATCATTTGGTATCAGAGCTTAGATTAGGGCTTGTTTTCTGCAATTTTTCAGTCCGTATATGCTCTATTTTTTAAATTATTTCTCCCTATTAAAAACTCCAAAAAGTTTGAATTTATTTTTTTGGATTTATCATAATTCAAAGTAATTTTATAATTTTTTCAGATTTTATTATGGTCTGTGAATTTTCTTCAAGCCGAAATACAGTCTACAAATTTTTGGCTCTTTTTTTTTCAGCAAGACAAGTTTGGAAGTTTTAGGATTTTATCTAGCATTTTTTGCATATCTTTTAATTTTAGTATATTTCTTCATATTAGGCCATAATTTGCAAGTGTTCTTCTATTTAATAAATTATAAAAAAAAAAATACATATTCTCCAAAAATACCAAAAACATCAAAATCCTAATTTGCATCCTCATCTGCCTGCCATCATTGCATAATTTACTTTTAAGGGCACTCTTGCTATATCATATGGGGGGAGGATTTGATCACCTCTCCTTAGCCCAAACCACATCCCTTGCATTCGGTCCCAAGCCTTAACCTAAAATTAACTAGACTTAATTGCCCTAGTGGGCTAGGGACACCAACTAGTCGGGTCCGAGCTAGTGTTAGATCACTGTGTCAAGTTAACCTGTGTGTGCCTTGTGCTCAGTGTCTAGAATGGTGGTTTAGGGATTCAATCCTGAAGGGCTTGTGTGCTGGTCCGCCTACCTGGCCAATCTCTGATTGGTGTCTAGGATTGGCAATCAGGGACCTAACACTCCCCTTACACCTGCCTAGCTGAGTACAGGGTTACTATAGGCTAGTTTGCCACCCTGATTGAGCATCTAGTTTGGACTCTAGGTCAAGTCAGCTATAGTCGGTCTGATCGAGTCTTGTATGAGCACTAGATCAGGAGTTTCATATCACCCACCTCCTTCACAAATGTCTGAACCCATGGAAAACTTACAAGCCCAAATAAAAACCCTAGCTGATCAAATGGCCCAGATGACTATCCAGTAACTCAGTCTGCTAACCAAACCAACAATAGAATTGACCATCTTGCCAATAGGTTTGACCAGTTAGAAGGCCGTGTAGAGACCATACAAAAAAACCCATGGGTCACAGTCTGAGCCAGATCTAAATTCCCCTCAACCTAGGAGGACCCCAAACCCTGATCCATACCGAGAGGTTGAACCTAGGAGAGCCCCTCAGCCTGACCCATACAATAATACTGAACCTAGAAGAACCCCTTACCATGACCCTTATTATGATACTGAACCTAGAAGAACCCCTTACCATGACCCTTATTATCATACTGAACCTAGGAAAACCCAATACTCTGACCCATATAGGGAGTCCAATCCTAGGAGAACCCAATACTCTGATCCATATAGGGAGTCCAACCCTAGGAGAACCCAATATCCTGACCCATATAGGGAGCCCAACCTTAGGAGGACTCCATACCATGATCCATCCTTAGAACCTGACCATAGAGCTGACCCAAAATCCTATGACCCCAGATCCTATAATCCCCTGACCCATAGATCTTCACCCTTGTCCTATGAGCCTAGGGAGCCCATAATCCCTAGGTATCAATCTAGTACTAGTCATGCTTCCCCTAGTCAACTTGAACCCCATAGGATTAGTACCCCTAAATATGAGCCCAGTAGTGAGCCTACCCCTTAGGCAACCTGAACCTACTAGGATTAGTATCCATAATCAGAAACTAGGACTTAGCCAATTTCCCCTAGCCGACCTTCTCCAACTATTCCTAAGATTGACAAGGCTTACATTAACGCGGAAGTGTATGAAGCTGATGCGAGCCTAGTGGATGAGTATGAAGGAGAAGAGGAGACACCTTTAGTAGACCTAGAATTAGCTGACCCAGTAGATACCCAGGTAGAAACCACCCAGAGCTAGTTGACCTTGACCACATCCAACCTAAAGCTATAATGGAAGAACAAATAGAGGAAGAGAACCTAGGTACTGCTGCTAGAGCCTTACTGAGGAAACCATAGAGGAGGGCCAAATTATAGAGTCTAGTCCAAAAATACAAGAGCCGGAAGAATTTATTAAGGACCTGATCTCTTTGAATCAATACCTTCAAGATGAGTCCCCTCCTATAATTTCCATTAAGGACCTCTTCCCCGAAATTGGTGACCCATCCTTCCATTATGCAAACCCTGTAGATATAGCTCAACCTCGTAAGGTTAACCTCATTAGTCTAGGATTAGTCCCTGACATGCCTTCTTATATCGAACTTTATCCAACTAACCTTGAACATTTTTCTCTACCCTACCAAACTAATTCTGAACCCACTTCCTATTTTCTGTCCTTTCCTGACACCTCCAGCATTTCTAGGATTATTAGATTGCATTTAACTGAGATTAGCGTACTGCATGCATTCATTACGCATGTTAGGTTTGCATTATACTTCTGGCATACCCTCTGGCATTTGCTTGGAGTCCATTGTAAATACTCTTGTGCACACCACACTAGGGTCAGACCTAGAAAGTCTATAGTCTTAGGTTTAGGCCCATAAAAGTCTAATAAATTTCCTTCGATAGGAATGCAAAGTCGAGTGTATTAGGTGTTAGTTTGAGTCCTTTGCATCATTTTGTTAGGAGTCTGCATGTGCCCAGCATGTTCACCACCTATACTAATTTTAAACAAACTGGCTAATTCCCAAAGATGGATCAAAGAATTTGATGTAGTGGATTCTATCTTGGTTAGGCTTAGGCCTAAAAGAAGCTTCATGCTCACAGAGCGGACCTTTTAAAGTGATAGAGAAGGTTGGATCAAATGCCTAGGTGTTAGACTTGCCTTCAGATTTGGGCATTAGTTCTACCTTCAATATTACAGACCTGGTTGAGTATAGGGAACCAGCAGCGCTACCTAGTGAGGCCTTTGGACTTATTCCTTTTCATTGTGAGTGACCCTAACCTAGAGTGTCCACAAACAAATTTGGCCTGAGAGAGGAGAACGGATCGAGCGTATCCTGGACGATCAAGCCATCACGACCCAGGGCCATGACTATCAACGCTTCCTGGTCCGATGGCAAGGCGGCCAGAGTCGGACGATTCGTGGATTTCTCGAGAGGACATGCAACGCCTCAACCCAGACCTTCTCGAGAGATATGTGAGCCAGTCTGACCTTCACTCGACAGGGTCGAGTTCCCCACCCCGGGAGAAGTGGTGCGGACACCGAAGGCACCATAATAAGACAAGCTTCTCAACCCTCTGTAAATTGATCAATAATTTATGAGTCCATCTGTAATAAGGGCTTAGCTCATCTGAGTCCATTTTAGTTGTTATTTGAGTATTTTTAGTTGTTATTTCAATTCTGTACTAGTCAGCTCATGTTGAGCTAGTTCAGTCCAATGCTAGTCAGCTCATGTTGAGCTAATTTTATTTTTTGAGTCCTGTCCAAGCATACTAAAGACTCAAGACTATATCATACAAGTGAAGACCAAGTCCAACTAGATTGAAGACATGGAAGTATAGCCCAAGTCAACCCAGCTTGAAGATTTGAAGACCCCAGGAGGAAAATTCAGAAAACACTGATTTCTTGCAGATGCCCTCCAGATGCCCAGATTCCCTTCCAGATGCCAAAGTATATTCATAAATAAGGGCATCCATGATTCCAGAGGTCCATCTGCATCCTAGCCCAAAGAAATCAAGCCAGGTGCCAAGCCCAAGTCCCTAAGAAGCAAGATACCAGGGAATATTCCTGCTATCTGGCTACCAGGCCACCCCAGCTTCCAGAGGCCCAAACCCATGCACCCGAGCCCCTTTCGGCCGGCCTTTTGCTGCTCCTAGAAGCCCAACACGCCCCCCTAGGCATCCTTGGAGTCTTGACCAAGTCAAGAAAATTTTTAGGGATTTTTCTACCTAATATTTCCTTATTTTCTAGCTAGGGTTTGAGAGGGAAAAGGATTCTTATGTAAAGACTTATGTACCCTTACTTGGAGCCCAAGGTTAAGGGTCTATTTAAGGGACCCTAGCCTCTTGTATGAAGGGGAATTTTTGATGAATGAAAACCTTGAGTTCTTCTATTGAGTGGTGTGATACCCTGCTATGTGCATAAAGGGTTTGTGAGAGTTCTTCTTCCTGGTGTTTGCAATCATCTTCCTGCTGCTAACAAACCCTCCAGATCCCTGGACGCCCACTCCAAAAGAAGCCTTCCCTTGCTGTTTTTACTTTGTTTTCTTATTCCTTTGTGAGCTTTCTAACCCCTGACAGGTCGTTTGCAGGTCCCTGAGTTCCTACGAATCCAACGACTCCAGCCAAGCCTCAATCGGATCACCGAGCAAGAAAGCTGGGTATCCGCGGGTCTTTGGCTCGGTTTTCCAGGCCACATCCGTCGAGGAACAGAGAGACCCTTCGCTGCGATCTTCACAGACATTTTCAGGTACACCCCTCTACCTCTAGTAGTTTTATTGTAGGAGAACTTGCCCTAACCGAGGCTTCTCAGCCCTAGCGGTCCTTCTTTGCTACTTTTCTAGGTCCTAATCTGCATGCTGATCTTCAAAAATTCATACAAAATTCTCTACAAATAATTTTGATCTGAGATTTGGGAATTAATCACCTAACTCAACATGTAAAACATACAAAAAAAAATGGCATGCATATTAGTCCCGCATCACTTCCACACCCATGCCATCGTGGTACCGATGGATTAGCCTCTCAAGGCCATTCTCTGATGCCCTGATACCTCGAGGAGGATAGCCAAATGGGCCATGAAACTAAGCGAGTTTGATATTAGTTTTCAGCCTCGATTGGCTATGAAGGCCCAGGTTCTTTCAGATTTTCTGGCTGAATGCACTTGGAAGATCGTAGATGAAGCATCTCCATCCGAAGAAGGAGATCCGAAGAGTACGGAGTCCGTCTGGGTACTCCATGTAGACGGTGCTTCCAATTATGCTGGATGTGGAGCCGATCTCATACTAGTCAAACCCAATGGCCATATGATGGAGTATGCACTCCGATTCTCCTTTAGAGCTTTAAAAAATCAGGCCGAATACGAAGCCCTCCTTGCAGGACTTCGAATCACGAAGAGTTTCGGGGTTCAAAAGCTCCAAGCTTTTTGGACTCCCAATTGATTGTAAATCAAGTTAAAAGGGACTACAAAGCTAGAGATCCTTCCATGGCACAATACCTAGAAAATGTACGGATCTTATCTTCATAACCGGAACACTTTAAAGTCATTCATGTCCCCTGTTCAGAGAATTCCTAGGCAGATGCGTTATCTCAACTTGCCACTACAACACCAGAATCCCTCGGTCGCACTTTCATTGAACATCTTGAGGCCCCAAGTATAGCTGAAGAAGCTGGGGAAGTGCATCAGATAGAAATTGAACCAAGCTGGATGGATCCCATCATCAAGTTTTTGAACGAGGGTGTGCTACCGGAAGATAAAGTCGAGGCCAAAAAGACCCGCTGGATGGCATCTCAATATGTCATCTTGGACGGGATCCTCTATAAAAGGTCGTTCTCTCAGCCTCTACTGAAATGCCTGGGGCCATCAGATGCTGATTACGCCTTGAGGGAGGTCCATGAGGGGATATGTGGTGATCACTTGTGGGGCAGGTCCTTAGCTTATAAAATTATATGCCAAGGATATTTTTGGCACTCCATCCAGAAGGACTCGGCCGACTTCGTGCGGAGATGTGATTAGTGCCAAAGATATGCCAACATTCAAAGGCAACCAGTGAGTCACCTGACCCAGCGACAGCCCCCTGGCCTTTTTTCCAATAGGGAATGGACATTCTTGGCCCTTTTCCACCTGCACCAGGATAGAGGAAATCCTTCCTCATAGCGATCAACTACTTCATAATGTGGGTTGAGGCCGAACCATTGGCCC
The DNA here is from genome assembly GCA_021397845.1 of Areca catechu. Taxonomy (NCBI): domain Eukaryota; kingdom Viridiplantae; phylum Streptophyta; class Magnoliopsida; order Arecales; family Arecaceae; genus Areca; species Areca catechu. The sequence goes on from CM038050.1 coordinate 93,013,339, forward strand.
AAATCACGGAGAGCAAGGTTGAGAATTTTGTCAAAAATTTTATCATATTTCGGTTCGGGATCCCACATATAATAATTACTGATAATGGGAGGCAGTTTGACAATTTGAAGTTCAGAGACTTCTGTGCTCGGTACCACATACAACACAGGCTAACTTTCATTGCCCATCCGCAGTCCAACGAAGAAGCCAAAGTGACTAATCGGACCATTCTTCATGGTTTGAAGACAAGGTTGAATGCTGCCAAAGGATTGTGGGTCGAAGAGCTGGTCTCTGGGCATATATAACTATCCCAAGAACGGCCACTGGCGAGTCTCCGTTCAACCTAGCATACGGTACCAAAGATGTTCTCTCTATCGAAGTCTCCCTAGTCTTTGAGAATCGATAGATATAAAGAGCCTAAAAACTCCGATCGCAGGAGGGTTGATTTGGATCTGTTACCAAGTGCCATGCTCCAAGATCAACTGAAAATGGTGACATACCAGCAAAAGGTCGCCAAGCACAACAATTATAGAGTAAAGGAGCAAGTTTTTCGAATTGGGGACATGGTGTTGCAAAAAACAGAAATTTCCATGCCAACAGAATAGGGTAAACTTTTTTCCAACTGGGAAGGCCCATACTTGGTTGAAGAAGTCATACGTCCAGGGATGTATCGGCTCAAGACCTTAGAAGGAGAAATTCTGTCCCGGCCATGGAATGTACAAAACCTTCGCAAATACTATCAATAAATTGGTCTCCAAGTTTTTTTTCCAAACTTGCCCAACTCTAGATGGCCTATTACATTAACAAAATGACAACAGCTTGAATGGCACGATCTGGGCAATCTGCCAATGGTGCAAAGGAGAGTCTGATCCACTCACCTTATCGGCATGTCCGACGAGCACAACGGATGGCCCCATCGAACCACCAAAAAGATCAAAGGCACAGGGATGGTTCAAGCAACCTACCCTACGGAAAACCTGAAGACGTGCCGGGGCAGGCCTAACCAGCCTACCTTATACTAAAGAAGGTGCAGGGATGGTCTTCGTAACCTACCCTATGAAAAATCCGAAGATGGGCCAGGGTGGGCCTGAACAGCCTACCTTGATCATGACAGAAATGCATTGGGATGGCATAGACGCTCTACCCAACGATAAACCCGAAAACGTGCTTGAACAGACCTATGTTGTCCTTCCTGTCAGCAACAAAATGCTCATGAGATGACCTAGCCGATTTCATCTCTCCTTCGCGGATCACAAGTGGTCTGAGAAGTCTATGCTCTTAGCATGCTATAATTCAACAAATCAAGGTGGAGACACGGGAAAAGGTCAGAAAAGTTAAGATATTCCATTTCTTTCCTAATTCTTTTTTACAAAAAAAAAAAAGAAGAAGAAGAAGAAAAGAAAGAAGAGAGATTGTAGGAATTTGGGAAGCACATTCAATAACTGCACGCCAGCCCTTTCCCATGCTGGCGGGGGGAGTCTTGGAAGGAGGATGAAGGGGCCCCAGGGTTCCTCTCCGGGTCAGAATCTGACTCGTCAAAGTCAGAGTTAAATTCATGTCCAGGGAAGGGAACTGAGGGCTTGATGTTGTCAAGGCCCTTCAAGTCATAAAACTTGAAGGCCTTACCCCTACATTCCCGGAACCCATGATGATAGGCATCCAGAGCCGCCCCGGCGACATCCTCCTTGAAGGCAGGGGATGCCTTAAAATCCACAATGGCGTCTGCCATCTTCTTCTTGGTATCCACTGCCTCCACATTGGCCGCCTCCACCTGGGCCCTGGCCTCCTCCAATTGGGCCTCCAGGATCCAAATCCTCCTCTCCAGGCAATCGATGACCGGGCCTTCATTGTCGCCCAGCCAAAAGGACATTGGGCTACCCCCTGCTTCGCTGCTGATGGCCCTCTTCTTTGCCATCCTTTGGTGTTCTGGAATACTGAACTTCATTATAGCGGATTCATTAAGGGACGAAAGGTTTCAAAGGAAAAGTCTGTGCTACGGTGGCTTTCGACAGGGAAGACAGGGTCCTATTTATAAGAACCTAGCAACCATGAACAGCCAGAGAGGAACGTGCACCATGCCTTTTCCTAGGCATACAAAAAAATGCCACATGTTAAAGCGACATTTCGAAATCCCAGGCGGCTACGCAAAAGCACCGTGATCACCAATAACCGTTCTCAGGAATGGAGATCGGTGATGCTTCGAATTCGAAATAATCTTCATCGTACGGCGACAACATTAATGGTTCCCTTTCAGAAAGGGAAGATATGGCGGCACCTGGGATGCAGGGGAATGCGACTGTTCAAATATCGACGCACTCAACGCGAGAAGTGAGAATCATGATCAATGTCCCTTAATTAACGGTTAACAAGAAGGTGATACCTATCCATCGTATCTATTTCGGAATGACCAGATTACTTATGATGAAGAAAGACTGACATTATCCTGGCTACGGTCACGGTCAGTCATCGGCTACGATCACGGTCAGTCATCGACTACGATCACGGTTAGTCATCGGCTACAATCAAGATCAGTCATCAGCCATGATCACGTCAGTCATTGGCCACGATCACGTCAGTCATTGGCCACGATCACAGTCAGTCATTAGCAATGATAATACGACTCTGCTTCAGAATTCATCTTTTACACTAGCCAAGAGTCAGATGGCCTTCGGCTTCGGCTCTTCAACCAAAAAGGAGAAGAAGCGATAAATGTCAAACCCTTACCAAGGCTAGCAACCTTGCCTAAACCATGTTCAAGAATGTAACACAACACGCACAGAAAGCTACTTCGGAGCTCCGAAAACTACTTGAAAGTTCAAGAAGCCATTTGGAAATTCATAAAATTTGTTAATTACACCTTGGAAGAAAGTAAAGAAGAGATACAAGGTCTAGAGCTACTCCAATTCCTAAACATCAGGAGGAGGGGACCCAACACCACAGGATTGAAGCAGCTTGTCAATCTGCACAGTAAGGACTTCATCGACTTGGGCTGGGACTGGAGTTCTTCAACTTGGACTTCCTCCCTAGACTGAACCCCCTCCGGGGTTGAGGTTAGAGTTGGAACCACTTCCAGGCCTTCTACTGAGGCAGGAGACTCCTCTCCCAAGCATGGCAACTCTTCAGCCCTGTTGGCCCCTTCGGCTTGCACTGAAACTACACCAATGTCTTCAACCATGATCGGGATCTCTTCCCTCGGGCTTGATACCTCTCCAGCCTCTTCTACGGCCTCGACCTCCTCTTCTTCTTCGACTATGCTGAAAGCAGGGATGCCAAAAAAATCAAGATGTGGGAAGGCCCCTCTGACCTTGGCAAGTCCGTCATTGAAGCCATGCTGATAACCATACAAGGTTGCCTCACTCATCTCCTCCTGGAATTGTGAGGACCTTCTGAAGTCTGCCATGGCATCACGTGCCTGCTTCCTCAGGACTGTAGACTCTTTCTTGGCCTCCTCGGACTCCAGGGCTGCCTCTTCAGCCCTCCTGGCAGCCTCCTCAGCTGCCTTAGTCTGACTCTCCAATCTCTCCTGATTCTCCTTGGCAGATTGTTCTAAGGACTCGACCAATTTTCAGCTTTTCCTTAACTCTACCCCTTGCTCCGCAATTGTCGACTGGGCACTTTTCAATTCGCCCCTCAATCCACAAACTTCAACATCCGCACAAGCAAGACGGTTTTTTATAGACTGCCTCAGCTCTTTGGCCACCTTTTTTGCAGCTTTGGCCATGTAGAGCTCCTCTCTGAGGTTGAGGATGAGGTTGTCAAGATTCCCCAGGCCTTCCTCCAGGAAGGTAATGTCATAGACCAACTACATCAACAATGTGAGATAATGAGCTAGTCAGATCCCCGGAATGAAGGAAGTATGGCAAGAACCTTACATGTTGCAGGGATGAAAATGCAGAATCGGACACCCTGGCGAAGCTTCGGCCTCGGATAACTGCCAAATCATAAGGCAGCATTGTGTTCTTCAATGCCCGCCTAGCCACTGTGAGAACCAACAATCCCCCCATAAGGGAAAGCTCCGAAGAATCAGCAGGATGGCTCTTGGCGAGAGAAGCTTCACTCGCAAACTCTCCCTTGACTTGTGGTGCCATGCCCCTATCAGCTGTAGGGGGCAAGGCGGTGGCACACCTGCCATCTGAGGCGAGCTCTCCCTCTATGGATCGAAGAAGCATTCGCCGATGAAATTTTGACTAGATGAGGTCCTACTGGGACCCCGCCCGTCAGCGCCACGTCTTCCCCGGAGATTCCCTGGGAGGATGAAGTCCCTCGGTCTCCTTCAAGACCCTCTCTTCGGGCCCTCTTTTGAACTGCCGATCTTGTAAGAGGGGCTTGAGCTACCCTCTTCTCAGAAGTTTGACGGAGCGAACTTAAGCTAGGCTTCATCCCTCCACCTACGAACAGGAAAATGCCTCAATGTCGACCAAATTACAACAAGAATGGGAGGAAAGAGGTAGAAATTTCTATCAGTATACCTAGCATAGGGAACTTGCTAATCCCTGTAAGATGGAGATTCCTCTCCTCCAACAACTCACAGATGGGAACAACCTCCGAATCAGTCAGTAAATCATAATCGGACTGATCGGCTGCAAAGACCTTCTTTTCATCATTGGCGGTTAGACGCGGTTCCCTCCAATCACTGCCAAAGCCCCATGAGTCGATGGATAACACAAAGAAAAAAATAGGTTTCTACCCATGGATGGTGCTGGGCATATCCTTGAAAATCTTATGACCTGGTTGAGGGCCAATCACCCACCATCCATTACCATGGAAATCCTTCTTGAGCATGAAAAGGGCAGTAAACAAGTTGGTTTTGGGCTCTATGTTTGCTATGTGGCACCGGACCAAAAATCCACAGATGTTCCGAATACTATTCGGAGTCAACTGTACGGCACTACTTAGTACAGACAAAAGATTTTAATGAAGAAAGGGTGCAAGGAAAATCGAAGGCCGGCCTTCAGATGGTCTTCGTATATAGCTAGACATCCGACAGGGGTTTTGTTCATTCGTTACTCAGGGGTAGGGAGGATTAGGGAAGAAAAAGAATGGTGGGATCAATGAAAGAAGGAAGATGGTAACACCCTAATCAACCTGGGCTCTGATACCAAAATTGATGGGGGACAGATGAGTAGGATCGTTGGCGAGCCTAGAAGTCACCTAAATTAGGGTACTATTTTTTTTTGTTTTTTTTTACAAAGGATTGAGGGTGGTATTTATAGAATTGTCCAACCCTCGTTTGAATTTGAATACAGGATAAAAAGATAGAGATGACTCAAATTCAAATACAAGATAGGATAAGATAAGCCTATCCATATCTCAAAACTAACCAACCAAATCCTAATTCAAAATTCAAATAAAAGATAAATCCCAAACTAATTTATTAAAATCTATGCTACTCCGGGATCGATGCTGCTCTGGGATCAGTTCTGCTCCGGGATCAGTTCTGCTCCGGGATCAGTACAGCTTCGAGATCAGTGCTACTCCGAGATCAGTGCTGCTCTGAGATCCCCATCATTCCCCTGAGGTTGGGAAAACTCGACTCCATCGAGTTAGGATGGCTCTAGGATGCACATGACCTGTAGATTTTTTTTTTTTTTGGATCTGCGAGGTGTAGGTATGAATGATAAAAGGGATTGCATGTACCCTAATTTTCTGGGCTCTGACACCAAAATTGATGGGGGACACGGGTAGGATCATTGGTGAGCCTAGAAATCACCTAAATTAGGGTACTATTTTTTTTTGATATTTTTTCTCTAGGGGTGGCAAAGGAATAGTGGGGATGTAGGATAGGGATCTGGATCTCATGGACTTTGGGACTCACCCTAACAAAGAGACCTCTCACCTCTAGGGCATTACACCCTCCTCAATACTTGGAGGCGCTAGGATGGATCTCAAAGGTCATGAGGGGATAAAGAAGATGGAATCGGAAGGGGAATAACTAGGGCATCACGCCCATGCCCGAAGGCGAAGGCAAGAAGAATCACTCTTTTAAAAAACTCAATTTTTTTCTCCAAAAACTTTTTTCTTTACAAAGGACTGAGGGTGGTATTTATAGACCTGAACAACCCTCATTTGAATTTGAATACAGAATAAAAAGAAAGAGATAACTCAAATTCAAATACAAGATAGGATAAGATAAGCCTATCCATATCTCAATCCTAACCAACCAAATCCTAATTCAAAATTCAAATAAAAGATAAATCCCAAACTAATTTATTAAAATCTGTGCTACTCCGGGATCGGTGCTGCTCTGGGATCAGTTCTGCTCCGAGATCAGTGCGACTTCAAGATCAGTGCTGCTCTGAGATTAGTGCTGCTTTGAGATCCCCATCAAAATCCCTCTAGAACGTGATAACGTTCTCAAAGATAAGTAATCCTTCCCTGAGAAATAAAACTGGAAACCAACTTCGGACTCACCATGTCACTGACACCCGAAGGCCCAACTTGTCCCCTTTGGCTTCCTACAGACTCGGCCATGACAAAAGAACGAGATAAGAAGGTAGAAGGAAGATTCTACCTACAGAAAAGGCCGATGACTGAGAACAAAGAAAGCTGGGCTAGGACTGGGAGTGCGAGGTTGAAGAAGCTTCCTTATTAGGACCCTTCCTCCTCGAAAAGAGATGGAAAAAGCCTATGTCAGTGCCTCGAAAAATGGAATCATCTTCATATAAACCCATCGCGGATGCTCAAGGCAGCTGTGGCCATAATTTGATTTGATGCGGAGTGAACCAAAGGTTTGAACCCGTACAAATCAATGGCCAAGGTGAAGCATACTCTTCATCCAAGGGTGGGGAAGAACCATGACTGTCGTCCAAATCCCAACTGAAAGATTGGGTAAACCACCACATTGCAGAAAAAGGAGGGACCATCCTAGGCATGCCCGCTCCTTTTTCACCCTTCAATCAAAGACTGACAGCTATCCATTGCTTGATTTTCAATCAACCGGTAGTTATGGGAGATGGCCTAATCAGAGATTTTTGTAATCATCCACTGCACCACCTCCCAGGAGGAAAATGACAAATACTCTCACTCTTTGAGGCAAATCTTCACTTCGAAGACTGAGAGTAGGGGGGCAACTGTTGGAATATATCATCCTAGGCACTGGCTGGCCACTGACTCGACCAGTCGAAGACCACCGGTCGAAGACAATCCCTCCGAACTATGAGCACCAGGCCCAGATATTCGGAGAAGGCCAAATAACCATGGGCAAATGAAAGCTCTTAACAAGTCCATGGCTCCAGAAGACCAAGTCCTCAGCCTAGACCAGAGTACGACCTCTGAAGACACGATCTTCGGATTATGCTGAAGACACAGTCTTCGACCTACGACAAGGATCAAGTCCATGACCCATGCCAAAGACACGACATCCGATCTGTCTCAAATCTCTATGAAACATGACGGGCAACGGTTATCCTCGACTATCTTCGGCATGATCATGGCACGTGATTCCAGCTGCAGCGCCCCTAGCCTGGCTGCCGGAACCGCCCTAATAACCACCCACAATCCTTGATTAAGGGAAAAGAAATAACTCCCCCATCGTAACTGCTGGGGGGAGAAAGAAAACTGTAGGCGGGATAACTCCTTATAAATAATGGTAAGAGGGAATACCGGAGGTAAGGCGCTTGACACCCTTAACCATATCAGAGCATTTCCCTTCTCCATCTTCCCCATTCTGGCATGCCGATATCCGAGCTGACTCTAAGGGACCCGAGCCGACTCATCCAGAGTACTACTTCCTGAATCAGATAGCTGAGCCGACTCTTCAAAGAATCAAGCTAACTCCTCCTGAGTCAGAAAATGCTTTTGAGAACCACAGCCAACAGAGTCGACTAGAATGGAAGTTAGTCGACTCATCCATATTGACATTCTTGAAGGCCTGAGGATCCGAGTCGACTAGAATCAAGGCGAGCCGACTCTTACAGAGTGAGGAATCAGGATACTGTGCAAGCAAGCCAACTAGATTGAAGAGAGTTGACTCAACCAGAACTCCTCTAAGGATCCGAGCCGACTTGAGTGATCCGAGTCAACTCGATGGTCGATTTCAGACTTCTAATGGCTAGTTCCAGAACTTAGATTTTGAATCCAAAAAATACTTCAATGATCAAATATCACATCCCAATGATCTACAATGACTCAAATCATATGAGAAAGGTACAAGACTATATATTTTAGGGATTTGAACTTCTTTGAAGTGAGTTTCAAAAAGTTTTGAAAAAGGGAAAAAGAGTTAATGCATTATTGAATATCCAACCAAGCCAACAAGCAAGAGAGCACTAAGAGCATTTAAGATAGCCTTCAAGCCTTCACCAACTCTCATCTGAAGCTTGAAGCACTTAGTAAAGAAGCTATAGAAGCCATTAAAGTGCATTGAAGTGCCTTCAAGTGGGTTTCTCTCAAGCTGCATCGGCAACCTTTCGACAAAAAATTTGTTTGTCATTATGTTGCTTTTCTTTTCAATTCATTTTGAATTGTTGGGTTATTGGTGAGCCTAGTTGGAAAAACAAATAGGTTCTTGGTTAGCCTTTATTAAAATCAAGTGTTAGGTTCTTGGTGATCCTGGTAAAACCAAGTTGGATTTTGATGTGGATGGTTCGCTGACGTAGAGGAACCAGCAAGCACCATGTCAAGAAGAGACGTCGCGTCTACTCTCCACCCCGGATCCCACTACTGACCTGAGCTGAGCTCCCTTAGAATGGTGAACCGAGCTCGGTCCTCCGTCAGGTTGAGCTAATGAGCTCGAGATGCCTAGGTCAGAACCGCCTTCTGCCCTCCAGAGCGAGATCCTCGAAGGTTAATGCCCTGCAGTCGAGGTCGAGCTAAGGGCTCACCCGTCGATGTGGAGCCTCTTCGAGCATGCGCCCTCTGGACCAGGTCCACCTTCTGCCCTCCAGAACGAGACCCTTGGATGTTAGTGCCCTGCGATCGAGATTGAGCTAAGAGCTCACCCGCCGATGTGGAGCCTCTCCGAGCACGTGCCCTCTGGACCGGGTCTGCCTTCCACCCTCCAGAGTGAGACCCTCGGAGGTTAGTGCCCTGCGGTCGAGGTCGAGCTAAGAGCTCACCCGTCGATGTGGAGCCTCTCCAAGCACGTGCCCTCTAGATCGGGTCCACCTTCCGCCCTCCAGAGTGAGACCCTCAGAGGTTAGTGTCCTGTGATCGAGGTTGAGCTAAGAGCTCACCCACCGATGTGGAGCCTCTCCAAGTGCACGCCCTCTAGACCGGGTCCACCTTTCACCCTCCGGAGTGAGACCCTCGAAGGTTAGTGCCCTGTGGTCGAGGTCGAGCTGAGAGCTCACCCGTCGATGTGGAGCCTCTCCAAGCGCATGCCCTCCGAACCGGGCTCGCACCTCACCCTCCTCTGCCTAGGCACCCCCCGCAAGCTCGGAGCGCTTAGGACGGAGTGAGCCTTGCCGTCCCAGCTCGGTCCTAGCCTAGACAAGGTCCTCACCAGCCGAGGGCACCAGCAAGCCACCCGAGGATCGTACCGGAGCACCTCCCAGACCGTGCGGACCACCTGAAACTGCCAGTTGTACCAGAAAGGCAAGCAGCATGTTGATCGAGATGCTACATTCTTTACCAACCACTCAGATCATCCAAGAGAGAAAGCCAACCAGAAGAATCGAATCCCGCGGGTGGCGGCCCGCCATTCGAGGCACCCCCAAATTTCTTGGAACGAGGCAACCAAGAAGAGTGTTAGAGCGCTTGACAACACACTCTATCTGAAAGGATTATGCCCTAAAGGCTAATCGAAATGTTGTATTTTGATGGGATTTTTTTTTGTATCCCAAACCAGTGTATTGACATTATCAATTAATAAAGGCATTTTATTTTCATCATACTCTGTGTCTTATTAATTTTATTAAGATATGATGAACCCCATATATTAGGGCTATGGTTCTAGGGTTATGATGAGATCATACCAGTGAGACCTAAAGCTTTAAAACCCTAATCTAGAATATTCCTGGTCGATGGGATATTGAGTAGGGGATCAATGTTTCCGGTAAGTCCAGCACATCCTATGTATGCTTGGTGAAGAGGGTGACTGATCTCACAGTCACTTGTGTTTGACACTAATACTAGGATGTGGGTGCTCATTAAAGAATGAGTTCACTGAATGGATCCAGCTTGAGAACATCTAATGGAACCTTATCTGTTTGTCAATAGATAATTCTCATAGTGGGAGTAGTGCATGTGGTCCTTTGACCTAAGACTGCCATGGTATCTTGTATGCATGAATCCATACTTTGGTTCACACTCAATTATGACACTGAGTCATGCATGGGGTGATACTGGGTATGGTGGATTGCATATGGAGGTTGTGAGCAGGTCAAAAAGGAATAGATCAACCCTAGTAAGAGGGAAGCGCATCCAGATGATTTCAATCAAATGAAGATTCGGGAAATCTTTGATCAAAGTATGAACATTAGAAATAGTTTCTAATGGTTCATTAATGAATCATCATTATCAGATTAAGCAATGAATGAATATGAAATTGGATTTGACAAGTATCCATATCCATAGTCATATTGAGGGTGCAAGTAGATCGAAGGACTGAATTGCCCGGTAACTCACCACTGAAGGGTATTTTAGTAAATCCACCAAAATTCCTCATCTTCCGGGTAGGCATGATACATTGCTAGAAGTCAATCTTGTCTTGTAGGTCTTCATGAACCAATTGATTTGGTTTCATGAGTCAATTCGATGTGTGATTCGAATTGAACAATTAGGTGAGCCAATTTGACCTAATTAGTCAATCAGGTTCGATCGGATCGAATCGGCTCAAACCTAAACCTACTGCTGGCTAGATATGGAACCCAATGGGTCACACATAATAGAGACTTGGCCAAGGAAGTCATTCATGATTTAATTAGGATCATAGGATCATAATTGGTTAGCCGGATTACATACTAGCATATGTAGGCTAACCAAATTCCTAACCTAATTGGATTGGGTCTGGTTGCTTGCTAATTGGGCTAAACTAAATATGGAAAACCTAAATTAGGTTAAGTCCTAAGTAGGGCTAGCCTAATTAGAGCTAAATCTGATTTTAATTTGGATTTAAGGACATTTTAGGTGCCATACATGAAGAGTCCCAATGGCATGGGACTCTTGGTACCTAAATGATACCTTAACTTCAAAAGGGCACAGAATGAGCTATAGATCTCTGATTTGAATATAATTTATATGGTCAGAAAGAAAATTTTATGCTCTTTCCAATGACATCCATATTGCCTATATTTTTACTGGTCAACATTCTTTAAAATTTGTGTGGAAGAAGGATGGCACGCGGTGCATGAAGAGTCGCAACTCTTCATGTGGCACGCGGTTCTGATGGAGAGTCCTTCTGCTATCAAGACTCTTCATAATATTTGATGTTTGGAGATTGACAAGGCACCTCTTGGCTTCCTAGAGATGGTAATTGACATGTGGCAAGTGAGAATTCATCCAGATAAAAGAAGGGATGTGAATAAGGCCTTCGATGCATGAATGGGCTTATTAGATATGATTTTTCAAGCCAGATAACTTCTCTTTGGTCTTGAAAAATCATATCTGATAAGTTGATGGGAGGACATATCACACGCCCCTCTTATATCTATAAATAGGGGGTGGTGAAATGAGTTTGATAAAAAATAAGAATTCCACCGAAGCACTATTTTGAGTGTCTCTCTCTCCCTCCTTCTTTCTTTAAGACAAGACTTGTCTTGTTAAGACAAGGTCTTTTCTACTAGGACAAGGTTTTATTTTAGGATATAAGCCTAAGGGGTCCTAGAGGAGGGTTGTCCTAAAACCAAGAGTGGTTTAGGGTAGTGTCTTTAGTGCCCTACAGTAGGACAGGGTGACCTACAATGGTCAATAGACCAAAGGCTGCCGAAAGAGTTCCACTTCTCCAAGCAACTTGAAGAAGGAGTTCTTTCTTGGTCCGAGTTTCATGTGGATCACCGTTGGAGGGCGAACGTTTGGGCACCTGGTGGAGAAGAAGGCTGATCAGGGTTTTCTTCGTCGGATTGGATACTAGCAGTTCAGGTTGGTGCCTAAACTCTAATTTATATTATATATGCATGTTTGTATGTTTTAATTTCTAGTAAAGAGGTCTTGGGTTAAGGATTTGATAGTGGTTTCATAATAAATTTTTGAAATCCATGCTTCCGCCCTAGTCACCAAACCTTTACAGTGGTATCAGAGCCACCTTTTAAGGCTAAATCATACAAAATTTGAAGTTGCCCAATTTTGTAGAACTCTTGAGGTTGCTCATTTTGGTAGGACTCTACAAAATTTAAAGTTGCCCAATTTTGTAGGACTCTTGAGGTTGCCCATTTTTATAGGACTCTACAAAAGTTTAAAGTTACATATGATTGATATGTTTATGCATATATGTATGTCACTCGTTAGGGTTTTCACTTAAACCTTAACCGATATAGAGATTGTTTAGCTTTCTAGTCATCATACTGAAATAAGATTGCCCTGGCATAATGGTGGATCCATTATGTGGTAGATGGTTGTCCTAGAATGATGACACACTTGGCACATTATAAAATGATATATGATGCATGATTGATGAATGGTAATATTAGAATGTATTTTTGTGTGAATTGCCCTCTATTAAAATTATATTAAGTTGTAGTGTCATATACCAAAAGCAAAATAATCAAGATGATTAGTTGATCATTCGGTGTCTAGGAAAAGTGGTTCATGATCGGTAAAGAGGACGTGGTTTTTAATTGGTTCCATTGACTGACTTGGCCAATTTTTATTGGTGTCTAGGAAAGCAACGGGGGGACTCCCACTACTCTCCTACTTCCCTGGCCGATAAGATTAACTTAATTCTTGATTGATATGCTTAGTATAATATTCACTACATTAGGCCTTCCTTCATGCTAGGTCATTATTATGTTATGATCCGTATTAGGTTTGTTGTGTACACACAAGGCCTATTATGGTAACTAATACAATTTTGGCCTGGTGCATTTGATGCTTATGGCATGATTTAATATAATACTTTGTTGTGAACACACAAGGGTATTATTATTACAATCATGACTATAAAGGAATGAAGGGTCTTACTTAACTAAAAATATTATACTTTGTTTTGCACATACAAGGCTATTAATATTTTAGAGGCCAGGTTTTGTTGAGAATTGTATGAGATACAATTGGAAAGAGTTTTCCTATCTTTGAACTTATAAAAGATTTGTTGTGTACACACAAGGTCTTTTATAAGGAATTAGGATCTCAACCCCACTAAGAAAATCAATTAGGGTTTCTCGATCATCATATAGAGTGTTATGATGCTTGATAAAATAGTGGGAGACATAATTAAGTTAAAGTCCTAATTTAATTATGTTTTGTCAACGTTGGTTGTTTGCTTATGTTATGTTCTTTGTTAATGTAGATTAATGGGCCTCTTCAATCTCACTCCGTAATATACTTGATACCAATAAATTGACTGGACTGAACTATGTTGACTGGTTGAGAAACCTAAAGATAGTACTCGGCCAGGAAAAACTTTCTTACATTCTTGATACCCCTACCTTGGAACCTTTAGGGGAAGATGCCTCGCAAGAGGAAAAGACCACATACAAGATGTGGCAAAATGACTCACTCATTGTCAAATGTATCATGCTTGCCTCAATGACCAATGAGTTGCAGAGGCAACATAATAGCATGGACACTAACTCCATACTACTCAATCTAAAAGAGCTATATGGAGAACATAGTCGAACTGCTAGATATGAGATATCTAAGCAGTTGTTCCGTGCAAGAATGACAGAAGGTACATTCGTACAAGACCACGTACTGATGGTTATTGACCTGATCGCTCGATTAGGTTAATTGGGTTTTGTTATGGATGGGGAGTTGAATCAGGATTTGATCCTGCAGTCACTCCTGGAGTCATTTTCATAGTTTGTTCTTAATTATCATATGAACAAACTTAACACTTCCTTGCCTGAGCTGTTAAACATGTTAAAAACAGCAGAAAGCCATTTAAAGAAAAATAAGGCTCCAGTTCTTCTTGTGGATGGGATCAACAAGAAGAAGTCAGGCAGAAAGGGTTCCAAGAGGAGATTGAACCCAAAAAGGGGCATCAAGAAGAAGAAAGGAAAGAAGGCCTCCGGACAGATGACCTGCTTTCACTGTGGCAAGCCGGGTCATTGGAAGAGGAACTACAAGGCTTACCTTGCAGGTGTGAAGCCTGGTGCATCGGATGCACCAAAAGGTATGAAAGAAGTTCATATTATTTTGTCATTGGATTCTTCCATTTCAAATACTTGGGTATTGGATACCGCCTGTGGTCATAATATCTGCAAATCATTATAGGGGCTGCAGAGGCTTAGAGTATTGAAGGAAGGAGACTTCGAGCTCTATGGTGCTGGAGGAGAGTCCATCCAAGCAGAGGCCGTAGGGACTTATATCTTGAAGTTACCTTCGGGGAAGATTTTAGAGTTGAGAGATTGTTACTATATGCCTAAGGTCTTTAGAAATATCATATCTATACTCTTGTTACTTAGACAAGGTTATACTATGAATGTGATGAGCAATGGTTGCTCAATCAGCTTTTCTAATGAAATTATATGTTGTGGCGTATTTTGCAATGGTCTTTTAACTCTATCCACTAATGACAATATACTTCATGTAAGTAACAAACGAAAGAGAGATGATGTAAACAATACTTTACTCTGGCACTATCGGCTTGGACATATTAGTGAGACTAGGATTAGCAAGTTATACAAGGAAAATTTCCTTAATCCTTATGATTATGAATCATTAGGAACTTGTGAATCATGTCTCATGGGTAAAATGGCCAAGACTCCATTTAGTGGACATAGAGAAAGGATAACTGAGTTATTAGGACTCATACATACAGATGTATGTGGGCCTATGACAACTTAGGCCAAGGGTGGATACTCTTATTTCATCATGTTTACTGATGATTTTTCAAGGTACGGATTTGTGTATCTTATGAAACATAAGTCCAAGGCCTTTGATAAATTTTTAGAGTATCAAAGTATGGTAAAGAAACAAACGGGGAAAAGTATTAAAATCCTTCGATCAGATCGAGTAGGTGAATACTTATCCACCGAGTTTCTCGATCACCTTAACGAAAAGGGGATTATCTCTAAATGGACCCCTCCTTACACACCACAATTAAATGGTGTTGCTAAAAGGAGGAACCTACCTTATTAGATATGGTACGGTCCATGATGTGCTTCACAGAGTTACTTGTTTCCTTCTGGGGATATGCCTTGGAAACCGTGGCTAATATCTTAAATAGAGTACCATATAAATATGTCTCTAGCACTCCATATGAGATATAGAGGGGTAAGAAACCCAATCTTAAGTATCTTAAGATATGGGGATTTCCAGTCTATGTCAAAAGATATTTTGGACATAAGCTGGATGCTAGAGCAGATAAGTATCTATTTGTAGGATATCCTAAAGATAGTATAGGATATCTGTTCTACCACCCTACTGAACAAAAAGTTTTTGTCAGTAGGCATGCCACTTTTCTGGAGAAAGAGTTCATCCAACAAAAGGGCAGTGAGAGAAATATTAAACTTGAAGAAGATCAACAAATAGATACATCTCAACCAAATGATAACATAGTTAGTATAGAACCAGGACACACCACTCCTATTCGTAGGTCTGATAGGGTGCGTCATGCACCTGAGAGGTATGGGTTCATTATTGAAAATAATGAAGCCCGGATCATTGAAAATGATGAGCCTCTAACCTATACGGATGCTATCATGAGTAGGGACTCAAACAGATGGCTGGAAGCCATGAGATCCGAAATGGACTCCATGTATGTCAACCAAGTATAGACTTTGGTTGATGCACCAGAGGGTGTTAACCCTATTGGATGCAAATGGGTCTATAAGAAAAAGATTGGGGTAGATGGCCAAGTCGAAACTTATAAAGCCAGATTAGTGGCTAAGGGTTTTAGACAAAAATAGGGAACAGATTATGATGAAACATTTTCTCCTGTTGCCATGCTCAAATCTATTCGAATCATGCTTGTTATAGCAGCATATCATTATTATGAAATCTGACAGATGGATGTGAAAACCGCATTCCTTAATGGTTTCCTTGAGGAAGAGGTCTATATGTCACAGCCAGAAGGTTTTGTCTTGGAGACTAAACGTAATCAGGTATGTAGGCTGAAGAAATCTATTTATGGATTAAAGTAAGCATCCAGGAGTTGGAACATCTGATTTAATAAGACAGTCAAAGAGTTTGACTTTATCAAAAATGAGGATGAACCTTGTGTGTACAAGAAGACTAGTGGGAGTGCCATTGTTTTCTTGGTTATGTATGTGGATGACAAACTCCTCATTGGGAATGATATCCCAATGTTATAATCAGTCAAGGTATGGTTATCTAAACAATTTTCAATGAAAGACTTGGGAGAAGCATCCTATATATTGGGTATCAAGATCTATAGAGATAAATCTAGGAGGATGCTAGGCTTATCCCAGTCTAGGTACATTGACCAAGTGCTAAAGAGATTTAGCATGGAAAGAAGTAAAAGAGGTTACTTGCCCATTGGTCATGGCATACATCTTTCTATGAAGATGTCTCCTAAGACACTTGAAGAAAGAAATAGAATGAGTTCTATACCTTATGCTTCGGCTGTAGGATCTATAATGTATGCTATGTTATGTACCAGGCCTAATGTGGCATATGCCTTAGGTATAGCCAGCAGATTTCAGGCTGATCCAGGAGAGGATCACTGGAAGGCTGTGAAAAATATTCTTAAGTACTTGAGAAGGACTAAGGATATTTTTCTGATATACAGAGGATCTGATCTTAAACTAGAAGCTTATTCAGATTCTAGTTTTCAATCGGATCTAGATGATAGCAAATCTATTTCAGGATATGTTTTTACCCTAAATTGAGGAGCTGTAAGCTGGAAGAGTTCTAAACAGCAGACTGTAGCTGACTCAACAACTGAGGCAGAATACATTGCTGTTAGAGAAGCTGCCAAGGAAGCTGTCTGGATGAAGAAGTTCATCTCAGAGTTGGGCATTGTTCCAGAGATTGAAGGTCCAGTACCACTTTACTGTGATAATACTGGAGCCGTCGCTCAAGCTAAGGAACCTAGAGCTCATCGAACCTAGAGCTCATCACAAATCAAAGCACATTCTAAGACGCTTCCATCTCGTTCGAGAGATTGTTGAAAGACAAGAAGTCTGCATTAAAAGAGTAGAAACAAAGAACAACATAGCAGACCCATTCACTAAGGCTCTACCACAGCGGGAGTTTGATCGCCACCTTGATTGTATGGGGTTAAAATTTAAAGGCAATTGGCTTTAGTGCAAGTGGGAGATTGAAAGGATTATGCCCTAAAGGCCAATCGAAATGTTGTATTTCGATAGAGTTTTTTTTTGTATCCCAAACCAGTGTATTGACATTATCAATTAATAAAGGCATTTTATTTTCATCATATGCTATATCTTATTAATTTTATTAAGATATGATGAACCCCATAGATTAGGGCTATGGTTCAAGGGTTATGATGAGATCATACCAGTGAGACCTAAAAGCGTTAAAATCCTAATCTAGAATATTCCTAGTCGATGGGATATTGAGTAGGGATCAATGTTTCTGGTAAGACCAGCACATCCTATGTATGCTTGGTGAAGAGGGTGACTGATCTCACAGTCACATGTGTTTGACACTAATACTAGGATGTGGGTGCTCATTAGAGAATGAGTTCACTGAATGGATCCAGCTTGAGAACATCTAATGGAACCTTATTTGTTTGTCAATAGATAGTTCTCATAGTGGGAGTAGTGCATGTGGTCCTTTGACCTGAGATTGCCATGGTATCTTGTATGCATGAATCCATACTTTGGTTCACACTCAATCATGACACTGAGTCATGCATGGGGTGATACTGGGTATGGTGGATTGCATATTGTTGACCCCTAAAGTGATTTTGATGATAACACAACATTGGAGCATACATTTGGTTATCTAACAACTCTTCAAATGATTGACAAGTTTTTATAGGACAACTACATTGACACACTTTTCAATTCCTACAATCTTTAATGTTTTGTGTTGAGTTGTAAAGTATTTAGAATCTTGTAAAGAAGAACCCTACAAAGGGTTTTCTATTAAAATCAACTAAAGGGTTACTTCTAGTAGTCTTTCAAGCTTCAATTTTTTCTTGAATTTTTTGAAAGTAGTTCTTGAAGTGATCTTTAAAGCATGGGACAAGTGTTCTGGAAGTTTGAAGTTGATCTAGCTAAAGAACTACCTTCGAGCCGACTGGAAGGACAACCCAACCAACTCTGGCACTGGCACTGAAGACAAGTTCTCTGGCATACAGATCCAGCCGACTGGCACCAAGGCCCAGCCGACTCATCCAGAACAAGGTTGAGAACGTTCTGAGATTCTTAGAAATCCGAGCCAACTGGAATTAGATCCAGCCGACTCATCCATAACTTAGTTGAGAATGGTCTGAGAGCCTCTAAGATTCCAGCTGACTAGAATTGGCCCAGCCGACTCGTCTAGAGTGAGGTATTCTCTTAGCTGTGGAAGCTAGCCGACTGGCACTCAGCTCAGTCGACCCGAAATTCATCCGAGCTGACTCGAAGTTTGTCCGAGCTGACTGGAATGATGGGATCACCTCCAACGGCTAGTTCCAGTTCTCAATTTTTGAATTCCAAAAGTGCTCCAACGGTAACCTGTCTCCTTCCAATGGTCTATAATGTTCAAAATCAAGGGAAGGCAGTTGAAATCTCTATAAATAAGGTATGAAAACATTCTTGAAAAGGCTAATGAATTATTGAGCATTTATTGAACACTTATTAAAGTGAAGTGAGAGAGAACTAGAGCTTTAAAGTCTGCCTTCAAGCCTGCAACAACTCTTACTAGAAGCTTGAAGCACTTTTTGAGAAAAGCAAGGAAGCCATTGAAGTACGTTGAAGAGCATTCAGTGGATCTTCACTCGAGCTGCATTGGCAACCACCCAGACAATGTAGTTTGTCTTTATTGTTGCTTTTTTATTCTGTCATTTAGAATATCTGGGTTATTGGTGAGCCCTATTGTAAAAATCAAATAGGTTACTTTGGTGAGCCTTTAAAACTAGAGTGTAGAGGTTTCTTTGGTGAGCCTATCTAAAAACCAAAGTATAGAGGTTTTAGGTGAACCTATAAAAACCTAGCTTGGGTTTCTTTGGTGAGCCCGGTTTCAAAAACCAAAGTGTAGAGGTTGGGATTGTGAGCCTGTAAAACAATCCGACAGTATTCCGGTTTGGGGGATATAGTGGAAATCCCGAGTGGTGAACTTGGGTAGTGGACGTAGGAGCTAGGTTGCTCCGAACCACCATTAATCTGCTTTGTTTGTGTTGTGTTTGTTTTATCTTTTAGCTTATGTATTCATTCTCTGATTAACACAGCACCTAACCACTAATTGGAATTACTTGTGCACATTCTTGCAAAAATTTTGTAATTCCCAATTCACCCCCCCTCCTAGGACTAAGCCACATGGGCAACAGCTAGTATCAGAGCAGTGTCTCTGATTACTTGAGTTAAGTTTGATGGCTCATCCCATGAGTACATCCTTGGCCAAGGGCCAATCAACAAATAGACCTCCACTATTCACAGGCACTAATTATTCATATTGGAAAGCACGAATGAAAATTTACATACAAGCTGTAGATTTTTAATTATGGAAGGTCATTTTGAAAGGGCCACGCATTTCCATAATTAAAGTTGATGGCGTGGACATCCCTAAACCTGAAGAGGACTGGGATGATCATGACATGAAGATGGGGGAATTGAACGCCAAAGCAATGAACTTATTATATTGTGCTTTGGATGCTAACGAGTTTAACCAAATTTCCACCTGCTCATCAGCAAAGGAAATCTGGAAAAAACTCGAAGTGGCCCATGAGGGAACTTTCCAAGTGAAAACCTCCAAGATAAATCTTTTAGTTTATAATTATGAATTATTCAAAATGGAACCTTCTGAAATAATATCTGCCATGTTCTCTAGATTTACAGATATTATTAACGGTTTAAAGAGTCTTGGCAGGGTATACTCTAATGCAGATCTAGTTCAGAAGATCCTTCATTCTTTGCCTGATAAATGGGATCCTAAGGTAACTGTAATCCAGGAAGCCAAAGATCTCAACACTTTGATGCTGGATGAACTGCTAGGATCACTCATCACCCACAAGCTAACAATGCAACACAGAACGAAAGATGAGCAGAAGAAAAAGAAGATAATAGCCTTCAAAGCTGCTTCTGATTCAAAGAGGGATGATGAAGAATCTGAAGAAGAAAGCACCTCTTCCAATGATGACCTAGAAGACAAAGACATCACTATGGTTGTGAGGAGATTTAGAAAATTTATGGGGAGAAAGAAATGAAGGTACAACCGAAAGTTTCACAGGAAGGATTATGGAAAGGAAAAGGAAAAGGATAGAAAGAAAGACAAAGAGGTAGTCCCCACGTGCTACGAATAAAAGAAGCCAGGGCACATACGTCTGGACTGTCCACTGTTGAAGAAATCCTTCAGACAAAAGAAGAAAAAGAAAGCCATGGTTGCCACATGGTCCAACAGTGAAGACTCAACATCATCAGAAGAAGAAGAGACCACCAAGACTGCCAATCTTTGCTTAATGGGTCTCAAAGATAAGGTAACATCCCCTAACAACTGCACTGAATTTACATTCGAAGAATTAAATTCTACTTTTCATGACTTACTTTCTGAATTTAAGAAAGCTGGAGTAAAGATAAAATCATTGAAAATATGAATGATTCTTTACTCAAACAAAATGATGAAATTTCATAAAAGAACACTTTATTACAAAAGGAATTGCATTACTTTTTTGAAAAATTTAAAAAACTGAAAAATGAGAATCTTTCATATGAAAAGAAAAATAATGATTTACTAGCTGAAAACAATGAATTAAAAAAGGAGGTTATAAAACTCAAGCCTTTGGTTGAAAAACTCACTTTATCTTCAAATAAGCTTGAGCTATTTTTAAAAGAACAACGAGTTTCTGGAAATAAAGCTAGAATTGGTTTCAACACTTCTTTTGTAAATGAGATTTCAGCAACGACTTTTGTGAAATCCAAAACACCTGCTCAAAATATTTTATCTCAAAAAATTTCAGCCACACCAAAAACTGTTTCTACTTCAAAGTCTTTATCATATGTTCCTAAAAATTTGAGCAAAAATGCATACATTCCAAAAAGTTTAAAATCTGCATCAAGTGCATCAACTTTTAGAACTTCAAATTCTGTTTCCAACAAAAATTCTAAAGTTGTTTGCTATGCTTGTAAAAGAATATAACATAAAGCTTTTGAATGCAATAATCTTAGAAATGTCCATAAAAAGGTAAAAAAGGTTTGGGTTCCCAAAGGAACCACCTCTGCTGACCTGCAAGGATCCAAGGTAGCTTGGGTACCTAAAAGAATTCATTGACTGTTTTGCAGGAATGTCTTACAGCCCAAAAATTGAAGAAAATGTGGTACTTGGACAGCGGCTGCTCAAGACATATGACGGGTGACAAGGACCAATTCATCATCCTTGAAATGAAAGGAGGTGTGGTCACCTTTGGAGATAATGGCAAAGAGAGAATAATCGGTATTGGTAAGATCAAAATAACTCCCTTTATTTTTATTGAAAATGTTTTGTTAGTAGACAAATTGAAGCATAATCTCTTAAGTATAAGTCAATTGTGCGATAAAGGCTTCAAGGTTATCTTTGAGTCTTCTATGTACATAGTAACTAACTCTTTAGATTCTAGCAATAAATTTATTGGACATAGACTCGGGAATATCTATGGGTGGATCTTAATGATCTTGCCATGTCTAGTAGCCCTAGTCTAGTTGCAATGAATGCTAAGACCAAAGAGTCAGGCTTACTATGGCATAGACGATTAGGTCATGCTAACATGCATACAATTGCCAAATTAATTTCTAAAGATCTTGTTAGAGGCATGCCTAAGTTTAAAGTTGATTTGAATCATGTTTGTGATGCATACCAAATGGGTAAACAAACTAGAGGGAGTTTTAAATCAAAGAATATAGTTTCTACAACAAGACCTCTTGAACTACTTTACATGGATCTTTTCGAACCTCCTAGGACCACAAGCCTAGGAGGGATGAAATATGCTCTTGTGATAGTAAATGACTTTTCGAGATTTATATGGGTTTTGTTTATTGCATCAAAAGATGAAACATTTCATGTTTTTAGAAAATTTCATAAAAAGGTTTCAAACCAAAAGAACTTATCTTTGATTTCAATTAGAAGTGATCATGGAACTGAGTTTGAAAATCAATCTTTTGAAGATTATTGTACTAAATTTGGCATTGATCACAACTTCTCCGCTCCTAGAACACCTCAACAAAATGGTATTGTAGAGAGGAAAAACAGGACATTGGAAGAAATGGCTCACATAATGTTGTGTGAATGCAATCTTCCAAAGTACTTTTGGGCAGAAGCAGTGAACACTGCACGTTATATTTTAAACCGCATTTTGATCCATCCTATCTTAAAGAAAACCCCCTATGAGCTTTGGAATGACAAAAAACCTAATATTAGTTATTTTCATGTGTTTGGTTGTAAATGCTTTGTACATAACAATGGAAAAGATAATTTAGGAAAATTTGATTCTAAAGCTGATGATGCAATTTTCCTATGTTATTCATTATATAGCAAAGCATATAGGGTTTTTAATAAAAGGACTCTTACCATTGAAGAGTCAATTCATATTGTATTTATTGAAACTAACCCTACACCTTCTAGACAAGAAGAGTGCATAGATAATGATGCAGGTTCATTGCAAAAAGGAATGGATGATTTGAGCATTCAAGACAAAGACACTCAAGGTGGAGAAGAAATGGTAAGGATCACACTGATCTACCGAGGGACTAGAGGTATGTTACATCTCACCCTAAAGAATTAATAATAGGAGATCCTTCATATGGTGTTAGGACTAGGGCTGCACATAAGGATGCATATGATTACCTAGCCTTTGTATCACAAATAGAACCCCATAGCTTAGAAGAGGCTGAGACTGACCCAAACTGGATGATGGCAATGCATGAAGAATTAAACCAGTTTGAAAGAAATAAGGTATGGACACTTGTAGATAGACCTACAGACCATTCAATTATAGGAACTAAATGGGTCTATAGGAATAAATTAGATAAGCAAGGAAATATTATAAGTAACGAAGCTAGAATAGTGGCTAAGGGATATAACCGAGAAGAAGGTATTGATTTTGATGAAACTTATGCACCCGTAGCAAGACTAGAAGCTATTAGATTATTACTTGCATTTGCTTGCTACATGAACTTTAAACTCTTTCAAATGGATGTAAAAAGTGCATTTCTTAATGGTTTTATCTCTGAACAAGTTTTTGTAGAACAACTACCAGGTTTTGAAAATCACACTTTTCCAAACCATGTATTCAAATTAAACAAAGCATTGTATGGTTTGAAACAAGCACCTAGAGCCTGGTATGATAGACTTAGCACTTTCTTAATTGAAAATGATTTTTCAAGAGGAAATGTAGACAAAACTTTGTTTATCAAAAAGAAGAATGATGATATCTTGGTTGTACAAATATATGTTGATGACATCATTTTTTGTGCAACTAACAAATCTCTATGTAAAGAATTTGCTAAGCTTATGCAGGGAGAATTTGAAATGAGCTTAATGGGCGAGCTAAACTACTTCCTTGGACTTCAAGTAAAACAAACAAAGGAAGGCATCTTCATCAACCAAGCCAAATACATCAAGGAAATCATCAAAAAGTTTGGTATGGAGAGTAGCAAAACAATGAGCACACCCATGAGCCCAGCTTGCAGACTGGATAAAGATGAGAATGGATCCAATGTTGACCAAAAGCTATATAGAGGTATGATCGGATCCTTATTGTATTTAACTGCAAGTAGACCTGATATATTATACAGTGTATGTGTATGTGCTAGATTTCAGTCATCACCAAAAGAAACACATATGCTTGCTGTAAAAAGAATAATTAAATATTTGAAAGGAACAAGTAATTTAGAAATTTTGTATTCTAAACATTCTACTTTGAATTTGATTGGATTCTCTGATGCTGATTATGCTGGTTGTAAAATAGATAGAAAAAGTACTAGTGGTACATGCCAATTTCTAGGGTTGAATTGATTTCATGGCACTGTAAGAAGCAAAACTCCATAGCCTTGTCCACAGCTGAGGCTGAGTACGTGGCTGCCGGTAGTTGTGATCAAGTATTATGGATTAAATAACAACTAGAAAACTTTGGTGTATCACAATCTAAAATTCCAATTAAATGTGATAACACAAGTGCTATCAATTTGACAAAGAATCCAATTCAACACTCTAGAACCAAGCATAATGAAATTAGACATCATTTTATTAGAGATCATGTTTCAAATGATAATATTGTACTTGACTTTGTGCCTACTGAAGATCAATTAGCTGACATATTTACCAAGCCACTCAATCAAGATAGATTTGAGCTAATTAGAAGTGAATTAGGACTTTGTGATCCCTTCTAGATTTTCTAACCTAATTCCTTCAATTCTAAGGAAACTTCATCTAAAAGACCTCCTCAATTTATTCTATTTTGTTGAGCTTTAATTTCCTTTGAAATTCTTTTCAAAACTCTTCTGAATTGTGTTCAAATTTTTCAAAACTTTATTTTCTCTGATCGAGTCAACTGGATCTTGATCCGAGTCGACTAGATTTCTCTAAGAGTTTTGAACTTGTTCTGGCCTAGCCGACTCAAACAGTTTCGAGTCGACTGGATTTTCTGATGGTTTTAGGAGAGCTCTGGTCGAGCTGGCTCAAGCAGTCTCGAGTTGACTGGAACTTCACACCGATGTGTTTTGCCTTGGGCTATAAACCTTTTTCGAACCGTTTAAACCATGTTTTGTTTTCTTCAACGGTTTGTACCTCTCCAAAACCGGCCCCAAAAATTTCCTTCTCTCTTCCAAGCACTCCATTTTCTTGTTCTTCCATCTTTCCTAGCTATGGCACCCAAACGTGCAACAGGGAAATGCTCCGTTAGGGTTGCTCCTTCGGCTGAAAAAGAAAGAAGGTCCAAGAGAAGGCAAGAAGAGCCAAGCAGTGAAGAAATTACAGAGGAAGCCACAAGAGAAGCTCCAACCACTCCTAGCCAAGTGCCCTCAATGTCTACTCGTCCGGTAACCTCTGGACGACGAATTAATTTTGAGTTTATTAAGGGCATTGGGTTAAAAATAGGAGATTTAATTGAAGACCAAGGGTGGAGAAAATTTTGTTCATTGAATGAGAAGACCTATCCCTCTTTGGTTAGAAGTTTTTATGAGAACTTAAGATTGTGAACTAACCATGAGGAATCCACTGTCAAAGGGAAGAGGGTCATTGTCAATGAGGAATCTTTACATGAATTACTAGATATACCTTCTGAGGGACTGAGATTTTTAGTAATTGACAGTAGAGAGAAGACTCTAAAAACAATTTTGAACAAAGAAGAAGTGGGAGGAATTGGCACTATTTTTGCTAACACCCTATCACTGAAAATGAGACTTCTTCATAACTTCATTTGTAGAATTTTCTTACAAAGAACTAGTAGGTTCGATTGGGTGAGCGAAAAGGATCTATGTCTCATGGAGCACATTCTAGAAAAAACTCCTGTCAATTTGTCATACATTATAATCATGCAGATGAAAGAAACAGTAAGAAAAGCTAAATCATGTCTGCCATATGGAATGATGCTTACATTATTGTTTAAATCCCATAGAGTCAATTTGGATGGTGAAGACGGATTAGAATTGCATCACACTGATATCTACACTTCTAGAAATCTTGAGAGGATGGGATATTTCCAAGTGGAAGGAGTGTGGAGAAAGAAAGGCACAAATGTAAGGGCCATTGGCAGCTCCAGTAGTAGTGAAGAAGAAGAAGAGGAAGAAAATGTAGAAGCTGCTGGAACTTCTTCTACACCTATACTGGAGCCTGAGTCATTTATACCTGAGCCTGCTGCTGTTACTAAGGAGACTATAGCACCTTCACCAATGTTTGATATGCCTGTAGCAGAGTTTGATTTGCCTGCATCGGAGTTTGACCTTCCTACAGCTGATATTCCTTTACATGACTACCATATTGCAGCTCCACAGCCTCCAATTGTCCAAGTTCAGATTGAAAAACAATTGAAAAGTTTGATAGATTCACTGACAGGTACAATAACTTCTTTGTTTAGTGATTTGAAATAGTCAGTGGACAGTAGATTGGACAGATTAGAAGAGCATGTGTCAAGTCTACAAGGAAAGGTTGAAGCTATAGAAGCTTCAAGGTCAGCACCTCAGATAGACCTTCAGCCTATTCTAAATTGTATCTCTTCAAGTTATGAAACAATTTTGAAGTCTGTAGATGCCACTTTAAATGAATATCAAACTGAATTGAAAGAGCTTAGAGGCACAGTGGGAACTATTATAGATACAAGAGGTATGGCAAAGGATTATACCAGAGGCATTGGGATCTAAGGTCAGAGCTTGGCAGACTTCGAGGATCAGCTGAAGCCTTCGCCAATGTCCAAGCAGCTGAACCTGTATCTATGCAGAAAGAAATAGGTGAAATGAAGGAGGTAGTAAACAAAGTGCCAGTTAGCCTCAAAGACTTGGATTAGTAGATGGGAGCAATTTGGATGGAAATGGTGTCTCTCTGTGGCACTGTCAAATCCTTGGAAGTCACAGCTAGGACAAGACCATTGTATGATCCACTACCCATTTCCACTAGGGCTCCTAGTACCTCTGTTCACCCTAGGGCTCCTCCTCATGCTTCATCTAGTCGAGCACCTAGACCCACTTCTTGGCAAGGTGTCAATGTTCCTAGAGATGATTCTGATTAGACATTTTATAGTTTTAGTACCTTTATGGATACTTTTTGAAACTTTTGTAATGATTGATGTACTGAACACTTTTTGATAGAAATGAAATGAACATCCTTTGATTACTGTGTAATGTGTGTATTTATATTTTCTTATTTACACCTCTATTTGTTTAAATAGAATTCTCTCTCTAAGTTGAGAAAGTGAAATTATCTCAAACAAATCTTGAAATTTTCTTAATCTTTTTAAAATTCTGAGCTTACCTATTTAACCTTTTTGAATTGTTGACAAAAAGGGGGAGAATCATAGAGTGCATGAAAGAATATATGAAAGAAAAAGCTTAATGAAGCTTAATGAATTGCAATTGAGATTCTAAAGTAAAGTAGACAAAGGGAGTTTTTAAGGCATTTCTGAATGATTTCTTTCATATTATTCTGATAAAATGTTTGAATAAATGTCAAAGGGAGAGAAACTTAGAGAAAATTTATATTGTCTAGAAATCTTATAAACAGGGGGAGATTTACATGTTTAATTTACATGCTTCAATGATTACTATGATGCTCTCAATTTATTATATCTATCAGTCATTACTTAATGCTGCTTGATACATACAAGTAATCAATCTCTGATATTTACAGTTTATGAATTTGATTTTGTGCATAACTGTATAGCACATATTGAAATACATTTTAGATTAAAGTTGATTTTTTAAACAAATGTAAATTCTTACATATTTGTGAATAGTTTAGATTCCTTTCATGCCTAGTGTTTGTCATCATCAAAAAGGGAGAGATTGTTGACCCCTAATATGATTTTGATGATAACAAAACATTGGAGCATACATTTGGTTATCTAACAACTCTTCAAATGATTGACAAGTTTTTGTAGGACAACTACATTGACACACTTTTCAATTCCTACAATCTTTAATGTTTTGTGTTGAGTTGTAAAGTATTTAGAATCTTGTAAAAAAGAACCCTACAAAAAGTTTCCTATTAAAATCAGTTAAATGGTTACTTCTAGTAGTCTTTCAAGCTTCAATTTTTTCTTGAATTTATTGTAAGTAGTTCTTGAAGAGATCTTTAAAGCATGGGACAAGTGTTCTGGAAGTTTGAAGTTGATCTAGCTAAAGAACCACCTTCGAGCCGACTGGAAGGACAACCCAGCCGACTCTGGCACTGGCACTAAAGACAAGTTCTCTGGCACACAGATCCAGCCGACTGGCACCAAGGCCGAGCCGACTCGTCCAGAACAATGTTGAGAATGTTCTGAGATTCTCAGGAATCCAAGCTGACTAGAATTAGATCAAGCCAACTCATCCATAACTCAATTGAGAATGGTCTGAGAGCCTCTGAGATTCCGACTGACTGGAATTCAGCCCAGCCAACGCGTCTAGAGTGAGGTATTCTCTCAGCAGTAGAAGCTAGCCGACTGGCACTCAGCCTAGTCGACACGTAATTCATCCGAGCCAACTCGAAGTTTGTTTGAGCCGATTGGCACTCAGCCTAGTTGACACGAAATTCATCCGAGCCAACTCGAAGTTTGTCCGAGCTGACTGGAATGATAGGGTCACCTCCAATGGCTAGTTCCAGTTCTTAATTTTTGAATTTCAAAAGTGCTCCAACGGTAACCTGTCACCTCCCAACGGTCTACAACGTTCAAAATCAAGGGAAGGCAGTTGAAATCTCTATAAATAAGGCATGAGAACATTCTTGAAAAGGCTAATGAATTATTGATCATTTATTGAACACTCATTGAAGTGAAGTGAGAGAGCATTAGAGCTTTAAAGTCTGCCTTCAAGCTTGCAACAACTCTTACCAGAAGCTTGAAGCACTTTTTGAGAAAAGCAAGGAAGCCATTGAAGTGCATTGAATAGCATTTGGTGGATCTTCACTCGAGCTGCATTGGAAAGCACCTAGATAATAGAGTTTATCTTTATTGTTGCTTTTTTATTCTATCATTTAGAATATCTGGGTTATTGGTGAGCCCTGTTGTAAAAACCAAATATGTTACTTTGGTGAGCCTTTAAAACCAGAGTGTAGAGGTTTCTTTGGTGAGCCTATCTAAAAACCAAAGTATAGAGGTTTTAGGTGAACCTGTAAAAACCTAGCTTGGATTTCTTTGGTGAGCCCGGTTTCAAAAACCAAAGTGTAGAGGTTGGGATTGTGAGCCTGCAAAATAATCTGACTGTATTCCAGTTTGGGGGATATAGTGAAAATCCCGAGTGGTGAACTTGGGTAGTGGACGTAGGAGCTGGGTTGCTCCGAACCACTATAAATCTGCTTTGTTTGTGTTGTGTTTGTTTTATCTTTTAGCTTCTGCATTCATTCTTTGATTAACACAGCACCTAACCACTAATTGGAATTACTTGTGCACATTCTTGCAAAAATTTTGTAATTCCCAATTCACCTCCCCTCTTGGGACTAAGCCACCTGGGCAACACATATGGAGGTTGTGAGTAAGTCAAAAAGGAATCGATCAACCCTAGTAAGAGGGAAGCGCATCAAGATGATTTCAATCAAATGAAGATTCGGGAAATCTTTGATCAATGTATGAACATTAGAAATAGTTTCTAATGGTTCATTAATGAATCATCATTATCATATTGATCAAGGAATAAATATGAAATTGGATTTGACAAGTATCCATATCCATAGTCATATTCAGGGTGCAAGTAGATCGAAGGACTGAATTGCCTGGTAACTCACCATTGAAGGGTATTTTGGTAAATCCATCAAAATTTCTCATCTTCTGGGTAGGCATGACATGTTGCTAGATGTCAATCTTGTCTTGTAGGTCTTCATGAACCAATTGATTTGGTTTCATGAGTAAATTCGATGTGTGATTCGAATTGAACAATTAGGTGAGCCAATTTGACCAAATTAGGTCAATCGGGTTCGATCAGATCGAATCGGCTCAAACCTAAACCTACTGCTGGCTAGATGTGGAACCCAATGGGTCACACACAATAGAGACTTGGCCAAGGAAGTCATTCATGATTTAATTAGGGTCATAGGATCCTAATTGGTTAGTCAGATTACATACTAACATATGTAGGCTAACCAAATTCCTAACCCAATTGGATTGGGTCCGGTTGCTTGCTAATTGGGCTAACCAAATTATGAAAAACCTAAATTAGGTTGAGTCCAAAGTGGGGCTAGCCTAATCAAAGCTAAATCTGATTTTAATTTGGATTTAAGGGCATTTTAGGCACCATACATGAAGAGTCCCAATGGCATGGGACTCTTGGTACCTAAATGATACCTTAACTTCAAAAGGGCACAGAATGAGTTATAGATCTCTGATTTGAATATAATTTATATGGTCAGAAAAAAAATTTTATGCTCTTTCTAATGACACCCATATTGCCTATGTTTTGACTGGTCAACATTCTTTAAAATTTCTGTGGAAGAAGGATGGCGCGCGCGGTGCATGAAGAGTCGCAACTCTTCATGTGGCACGCGGTTCTGATGGAGAGTCCTTCTGCTATCAAGACTCTTCATAATATTTGATGTTTGGAGATTGAGAAGGCACCTCTTGGCTTCCTAGGGATGGTAATTGACATGTGGCAAGTGAGAATTCATCCAGATAAAAGAAGGGATGTGAATAAGGCCTTCGGTGCATGAATGGGCTTATTAGATATGATTTTTCAAGCCAAATAACTTCTCTTCAGTCTTGAAAAATCATATCTGATAAGTTGATGGGAGGACATATCACACGCTCCTTATGTATCTATAAATAGGGGGCGGTGAAATGAGTCTGATAAAAAATAAGAATTCCACCGAAGCACTATTTTGAGTGTCTCTCTCTCCCTCCTTTCTTTAAGACAAGACTTGTCTTGTTAAGACAAGGTCTTTTCTACTAGGACAAGGCTTTGTTTTAGGACATAAGCCTAAGAGGTCCTAGATGAGGGTTGTCCTAAAACTAAGAGTGGTTTAGGAGAGTATCTTTAGAACCCTACAGTAGGACAAGGTGTCCTACAGTGGTCAATAGATCAAAGGCTGCCGAAAGAGTTCCACTTCTCCAAGCAACTTGAAGAAAGAGTTCTTCCTTGGTCCGAGTTTCGTGTGGATCACTGTTAGAGGGCGAACATTTGGGCACCTGGTGGAGAAGAAGGCTGAATCAGGATTTTCTTCATCAGATTGGATACTAGCGGTTCAGGTTGGTGCCTAAACTCTAGTTTATATTATATATGCATGTTTGTATGTTTTAATTCCTAGTAAGGAGGTCTTAGATTAAGAATTTGGTAGTGGTTTCGTAATAAATTTTTGAAATCCATGCTTCCACCCTGGTCACCAAACCCTTACACTATCATGAATCGAGAAAGGCTCCTCGGGACACCGCAGCATGCGCCTGACAGCCCGGCGGGGATCCCGAGACAAGCACCAAACGGTAATCAAGTTCACAACAAACCCGGAGGTAACACAACAACTCCAAGACACAGGCAAAAACACAAGCCAAGAAAAAAAAAGAAGAGGAAGTGCGACCCCCACCAGCAAAGGGGGGATGGCACCACCACCACCACAAGCACAAGCGCGAGCCCGGCCAAGAGGGCGAAGCGCCACTACCACCACTATTGAAGGGAAACGAGGGGCACAAGGAGAGGCTGAGGAACAGAGCACCCTCTGTCCCCGCTATCACTCTCCCTCTACGACGTTTTCACCTTCACGTACATCTTTTACTCCTCATAGTATGGAGTCCATCAAGAGGGGCCTGACTAGGAGGATCTGTTCTCCTGGATCGTCACTGACTTGATCGTCGGAGTGCCCTCGCCAGAAACCATGACCCAGGTCTCTAACCGCTATCTCGCAGGCTCAAGAGCGAAGGACTGCCAGGCGGCGAGGCGGTCGCACCTAGCACAGAGGTCCGGGAATCAAGAATGGCGAGTGACAGAGGAGGAGCGCACTCCAGCACTGACAGCAGCTATGGACCACGATGATCTTGGCAGCAACAGATTGGCGTGCCAGGTAGGGGGGCAAGATGGGCATGACTAAGTCCTTCACCACTCCCCAGGTCAACATACCACAGAAGAACGGTGACAACACAAGCTAGAAAGGTCAACAGATGGGTGATCTTCTCTATGCCTCTCCAGGACATCACTCCCTCCATCCCCTTTGATGGGGAATCCATTGATGAAACCATCAGGCACACAGCGAAAGCGCACCCGGAGAGGCATGAGTACAAGCTGGCGGGGTTTTCTC
This sequence comes from Areca catechu, assembly GCA_021397845.1. Taxonomy (NCBI): domain Eukaryota; kingdom Viridiplantae; phylum Streptophyta; class Magnoliopsida; order Arecales; family Arecaceae; genus Areca; species Areca catechu. The sequence goes on from CM038050.1 coordinate 93,045,358, forward strand.
GCTGGTTCGTCAACATGCGAGGCCCAACTAGCGAGTCTCTGGACTACAACGCCCACCATCAGCGAAGCCCTTCACTGGTCACAGTGGGGCGGAGTATCATCGCCTCCACCGCAATCATGACCGTGACATCGAAAGACGTCGCGATCATGGGCAGGAGATCGAGAAGCTCATCAAGGAGACCCACCTCCAAAGGTTTGCAGGGTGCAGACCTCAAGCGGGGCCCCTAGTGCTCGCCACTCTCCCGTCGGCTTCAACCACCGATACTTACCCTACCGTGAAACCAGTGGGTGCAATCGCCTGAGGAACTGTGCATGCGCCTAAGAAGGCTCAGGGGACAGGAGACCCCGAGGGTGATCTCCCCACCATGAGGAGAGGAGAAAGCAAGGGAGAAAGGCAAGCAAAGATGCCATAGTTATCGATACAGCGATCATGAACCACCATAGGAAGGCCCCCATGAAACGGCCTAAGTTCCATCATGAGGGGTCCATTACCTCAAAGAGCTCAACGGCGTCAGGCTCCCTCGAGGGAGGTGGGCCTGCAACCTACAAAGATGCCCTCAGTAAGGTAAGTTCCCCTACCAACGATCATGATAACGATTTTTATCCCTTGCATGGGTATCCGCATGTTTTGCAGGAAAGGACCAACAGCATCTCTGAGCCCAGCTCCAGGATATAGAAGGATCTCTGAGCCACGTAGCTCTCCAACTCCAAGCATCCCTGAGCCCAGCTCCAGGATGTAAAAGGATCTTTGAGCCACATAGCTGTCCAACTCCAAGCATCCTCGAGCCAAGCTCCAGGACGTAGAAGGATCTCCGAGCCACGTAGCTCTCTAACTCCAAGCATCCCCGAGCCCAGCCCCAGGACGTAGAAGGATCTCCGAGCCACGTAGCTCTCCAACACCAAGCATCCCCGAGCCCAGCTCCAGGACGTAGAAGAATCTCCAAGCCACGTAGCTCTCCAACTCCAAGCATCCCCGTGCCCAGCTCCAGGACGTAGAAGGATCTTCGAGCCACATAGCTCTCCAATTCCAAGCATCCCCGAGCCCAGCTCCAGGGCATAAAAGAATCTTTAAGCCACGTAGCTCTCCAACTCCAAGCATCCCGAGCCCAGCTCCAGGATGTAGAAGAATCCTCTAGCCAAGCAGCTCTCTATCTCAAACATCTCCGAGCCCAGCTCCGAGATGCTAGTAGATAATGGAGCCACGTAACTCCCATCAACGCCTCGAGCCTAGCTCCAAGATGCCAAAGACCTGAGCCAAGATCTCAGGCAACCCCCTGGGCCCGAGCCTAGCTCCATGTCCAGGAAGGTCTCAAGCCTTGCTCCAAGGCAATCAAGATCGGAAACCCTCTTCTCTGATCTCCCCACTCGAAAAGAAGACGAGAGGGGAAGGAAAGAAAGAGAACAAGGAGGGAAGCCCAGCAGCCCCTTCTTTGATCTCCCTACTCGAAAAGAAGACGAGAGGGGAAGGAAAAAAAGAGAACAAGATGAGGGTACAACCAGCATCCTCTCCTCTGATCTCCCCACTCTAAAAAAAAAAAAAACAAAAAATAAAAAGAAAAAAGAGAAAGAAGAAGAGTGGGGAAAGAAAGAAAGAGAGAACAAAAAGGAAGTACGGCATCATCGAAGCTACCACTCTCAGTCGCTCTCAGCAATCAATGTCCCCGAGCCCAGCTCCAGGATGCCTTCTCAAGATCGAAGCTTAGATCTCCGGCCAAGAGAACTTCGAGCCAAGCAGCTCTCAGTAATCAACATCCCCGAGCTCAGCTCCAGGATGCCTTCTCAAGACCGGAACTCAGATCTCCGGCCAAGAGAACTTTGAGCCAAGCAGCTCTCAGTAATCAACATCCCCGAGCCCAGCTCCAGGATGCCTTCTCAAGACCGGAGCTCAGATCTCCGGCCAAGAGAACTTCGAGCCAAGCCGCTCTTAGTAATCGACATCCCCGAGCCAGCTCCACGATGACTTCTCAAGACTAGAGCTCAGATCTCTGGCCAAGAGAACTTCGAGCCAAGCAGCTCTCAGTAATCAACGTCCCTGAGCCTATCTCCAGGATGCCTTCTCAAGACCGGAGCTCAGATCTCCGGCCAAGAGAACTTCGAGCCAAGCCGCTCTCAGTAATCGACGTCCCCGAGCCCAGCTCCAGGATGCCTTCTCAAGACCGGAGCTCAGATCTCCGGCCAAGAGAACTTCGAGCCAAGCAGCTCTCAGCAATCAACATCCTCGAGCCCAGCTCCAGGATGCCTTCTCAAGACCGGAGCTCAGATCTCCGGCTAAGAAAACTTCGAGCCAAGCAGCTCTCAGCAATCAACATCCCTGAGCCCAGTTCCAGGATGCCTTCTCAAGATCGAAGCTCCGATCTCCAGCTAAGAGAACTTTAAGCCAAGCCCCTCTCAGCAATCGACGTCCCCGAGCCCAGCTCCAGGATGCCTTTTCAAGATCGGAGCTCGGATCTTCGGCCAAGAGAACTTCGAGCCAAGCCACTCTTAGTAATCGACGTCCCCGAGCCCAGCTCCAGGATGCCTTCTCAAGACCGAAGCTCAGATCTCTGGCCAAGAGAACTTCGAGCCAAGCAGCTCTCAACAATCAACATCCCCGAGCCCATGATGCAGAATGAAGCTCTGATACCAAAAAGATGCAGAACAAAAGAGATGATGCGATGCGGAAGTAAATTAAGACTAATTCTTTTTTTTATATATATATATTTCAGAAGTTGGCTTTGACTCAAAGGAAAGTTAAACTAAATTGAAAGAAACTATGTAATAATTGAAAGCACAATTTAAAAAAACTAGGTTATCAGAGTAGTTCAGAAGTAAAGGATCGCTGGGGGTTGAGAAACTCCCAGACCTAGGGTTTCGCTCTGAACTTTCAACAGGACAGAAGTAAAGAGAAGAGAAGGGTTACAGACCAGGCAGTGATCTTCACAGAGTTTAGTGGAAGGACTCTCTTGAGCAGATTGTTGGATCCCCGGATTCAGATATCTTCGCAATGGATCCTCCAATACTGGCCCTTTGGCAGAGTTGGCTTCTTCTGAACTCAAGATCTGGTAAAGAAGAAAAACAAGTTATGGAACCAGATACTCAAAGAAAGGATTTACCAGATAAGAAGAACTTGAAAAAATTGATGTTGCTGAAATCCTGATTCTCCTGGATGCTGATCTGACTTCCTCTGGGATTTGCTCTGTATTCGAAGTAGCCGATCTGGACCTGGATGCTGGTGATCGGCCTCTACTTGGAAGAGAGGGGCCGTGAGATGATGAGGTAGATTAGGGCTTGGATGATTGGTGGAATGAAGAAGATGATGGCGGCTAGGGTTTGGAATTGAAGTGGCTAACCTAGGGTTTTGGTAGGGTTTGGGGTTGGAGATCTCACACCTCCTCAAGGTTCCTAGGGAACCCGGATTTACTCCCTCACGGAGCTCAACACCTGAACACAAGTGCGGAAGAGAGAAACACAAAGTTGCTCACAAAGAAATTGATTTCATTCATCATTAAATTCAAGAGTTACATAGAGTTGAATGTATAGACATAACAAAGAAATAAAATTTTATATATTTCCCATGTGGGACTAATAGGACTAACCCACACTTTAGGCATCAAATTCTCTTCCCAAGACTCCTTCCATGAGTGGGCAGCCCAAAAACTCCAAGAAAACTTGAAAATCAGCTCCAAATGGCAGGTTATGGGGGTGTCTCCTAGTATCTCTCCATGAATCAAGGATTTTCCCTTCATGGTTCGGCTCATTTGGACACCTCCTAGTCTTGCTCCACAAGTTTAGGCTTCTTCCTTTCATGGCTTTGGCACTTTTGGAAATTTTGGGAACCTCCTTGAATTCCTCCCCAAGACATGCTTTCTTCCCTTTTATAACTTGGATTTTTATGGAACATTGTGGGGCACCTCCTTGATCCTCTCTTCAAGAAAAATTCTTGCCATCCTGGCTTGGGTTTATCTGGAAAGAAATTAGCTTCTCCTTGGATTGAGGTATCTTGATTGATCTCTCCTTAAGTGGCGCATGAAAGAAGGGACCTGCTTTCTTGTGGTGTGGGGACCAAGGAACACTGGATGGAGATGTGGCACCTCCTGGACTCTGGCGTGTGGCTGGGAGTATGGCGCCCACTTGCTTGGGCCTGGGAGAAAAAATGTGGCACCTGGACCTTGACTTGATTAAAAAAAATGGCACCAACCTGGAGAAGACCTAGACCACTACTAGGACTTGTACTGAGTCAACATGACTCAGCAAAATTTAAATTGCATGGAAATACAGACTCAAGACTAAAATTGAGTTGACCAAGTCAACCCTTATTACAAAATCAGAAAACCCTAATTCTTCGGGCAAGGTCAATCAGAGATCCGGATGGAGCCTTGAAGTCTTCTTTGAGTCTGGTGCCCACACCAGCCCAGCTCCAGGATGCCTTCTTAAGACCGGAGCTCAGATCTCCGGCCAAGAGAACTTCGAGCCAAGCCGCTCTCAGCAATCGATGTCCCCGAGCCCAGCTCCAGGATGCCTTCTCTAGACCGGAGCTTAGATCTTCAGCCAAGAGAACTTCTAGCCAAGCAGCTCTCAGCAATCAACGTCCCCGAGCCCAACTCCAGGACACCTTCTCAAGATCGGAGCTCAGATCTCCGGCCAAGGGACCTTCGAGCCACATGGCCTTCAGTCAACAACACCTTTGAGCCCAGCAGGTCTCAAGTGTCATGACATAGCCTCAAGCAAGGTGCAGCCCTTCTCTCTAGTTTCCCCATACAAAAAGAAGAGGAGAGGAGATGAAAGAGAGAAAAGGGAAAAACTAGGCAGAAGAAACAGGTAACAAAGGAGCTCAAGTTTCATTGATCAAAAACACAAGTTACAAGTGTCTTCTGGGCCCCCGACATGTCGGGAGACCCTGAATAAGTACAAGAAACAAAAAGTACAAAATAGGACAAGGAAGAAATGGGTCATTCCATGCTAGTCGGCTTCTCTGCTGGGTCTTGAGGCTGAGAGTTCCCGCCCTTAAAAGTCTCTGGCTGAGCTGCCCTAACTTCAAGAGGATCACCCTCAGTTGGTGACGGAGGCTCTGAGCCCACGGCTCCTGCGACGGCCTCCTCGTCATCCTCCGCCTCCAAGGTCGAGGGATACCTGAGGCGGCTGCGATCCTTGTCGGGAATAAGCGCCTCGACCCGGCCGTGTAGGTACATGAAACCCTTATAAAAAGAATCCAATGCCATTTGCTGGATTTCAGTGACGACGTTCTCCGAAGCCTTGAACCTGGCGATGGCATCCTCAGCACCCTTCGTGGCCTCAATGGCCACCCTCCTCAGCTCGACGGCTTCCAGCCTGGTTGCCTCCGCTGAGTTGGTTTCCATCTCTGCCGCCTTCTTAGCAGCTGCAAGTTTATCCTTCATGGCTGCCAGCTCTGCCTGGGCATCTCGGGCGATCTCCTTGTGCCGATCGGCCTCGGCACTGTACCAATTCAGTTTTTTCTCGATGATGGAAAGATCGTCGATCGCCTTCTTCGAGCGGCTCTGCTCCAGATCGTGAGCCGTCAAGAGTCCCTTCGCTTGCCCCTCGGCATCGGTGAGCTCTTTTTCGAGGTCCTTGACCTTCGCCTCAAGGACCCCATTTGCCCCGGCCTTCTCCTTCATGTCGGCCTTTAAAGATTCAATCTCGACAGCCTATTGCCGCTCGAGATGCTCCCAGCTCTGGAAGCTGCCCTTGATGTAGAAGGCCTCGGCACCAATCTGCACAATGAAAGAAGGGTGCAGCAGTAGCAGCGACAGCCCTCACCCGGACTACCACCTCGGGCTCTGCAGCGGGGGCCTGCTAGGTGGGCCTCGGTGCTGCAGGAGCTGCCCTCTCCACCGACATGGAAGCAGCACGGGACACCTCTAAGCTCGAGCCCACTGAGGCAGCAAAGCTTAGACCGATCACCACCATGGGGGCGGCTGCAGGGGCACTCTCACTCCGTGCCCACCTCGACGTGGGCTCCCCGGCGAGCCCAGTCGGCGGCCTCTTCTTGGTGATTGCTAGGAGGTCATTCTCGGAGAAGATCATTCCTGCATACGGATCACACAACAGTTAGAATATGTGGGGAATAGTGCAAGAAGTGCAAAAAAAGGAAAAGAAAAGTCTCAGGTCGAACTCACCCAACCCATTCGTTGGATCGACCTCGGAGTCAGCGAGGTTCTGTTCAGACAACAGGATCTCAAGAGGAGGAATCTGGATGGTGTAGAGCTGCTCGTAGTTATCCCGATCAGCCGCATCGACCATAGAGTTTCGGTTGGGAGACTTGTCCGGATCGCTCCAGACCCAGTCGACCCCCATGACCTCAACAAAGAAAATTTTGCTCTTCCATCCCCTGATGGAAGAGGAAAGCTCAAACTTAATGCCCTTCGGGCAGGAGGACAAAGACCACCACCCATCCTCGGTTGGGTGGCACTTCAGGGCAAAGAAAGTCCTGAACAAAGAAAATGGGCCATGAACCCGTGAAGATGACAAAGCACAATGAAGGAAAAAATGATCCTAATAGCATTTGGCACCAGCTGCGCCAGGACCAGACGATAATTGTCTAAGACTGACAGAAAGAAAGGATGGAATAAAAAGCAGAGACCTGCAGAGAAGGTCCTCTCATAGAAGGCAAGACGGCCCGGGCCACTCGAAGTGACCCGTTCCCCTGGACGAGGGATTGTGAGCCGGATGGAAGGTGGGATGCCATAGACTTCCCGAACAGTCCTGAGTTCCCCAGTGGTGATCGTTGAGGTGACCCCACCAGGACCTGCAAGCCGAGCAGACTCGAGAGTAGGAGCAGGAGAAGGAGGAGGCAAAGAAGGACCGAATCCTGGTTCCCTAATGAGAAACGGACCAGGAGGACGCCTCCTACTGAGCTCAAAGTGAGCTATGTCTTCCTCCCCGTCGGAGAAAGAAGAGGAGGACACCGGCCTCCGCTCGGAAGGACCGGCCTCGCCCTGATCAGTAGAGGGGCGGAAGCCTGGACCAAAATGGGACATCCTCAAGGACAAAGGAGAGAAGGAACTCAAAACAGAAGACCAAAGAGGAGATTTAACCGAAAGAAGACTCCGGACCCCGGGAAAGAATCCTATTCTAGTGGGGGGAGGAAGAAGAAGAAGCTGACCTGTTGCCTTACAAAACTCGGGGCGATTGGAAAGAAGAAGAAGCTTGGGCGCGGCGATAGCAGGCATGGAGAATTCTAAAAGAATGGATGGTTCGGGTAAGGCCTTCTTTTCATTTCGAAATGACCCGAGGGATTCGTACCGATTCAACCGCTCCACCAACAGATATGCGTCACGTGCCACCCATCGATGAGAATGGCATCCTGGCTGCTCTGCATTCTGCTCCAGCATTAACTGCTCCTCAGACGTGGCCATATGGCATCCCAGCATTGGCCCGCAGGGTCGGTCCCCGAAGCACCAGCAATCATGCCCATCATCATGCTAAATCTTTGCCTTTCCATGTCAGCATCATAATTACTCCCTTCGACCCGAGCGCCGTGCACTAACGGGCCTCGAGAGTGGGGGTAAATGATGTGGATGGTTCGCTGATGTGGAGGAACTGGCAGGTGCCATGTCAAGAAGAGACGCTATGTCCAATCTCCAGCACGGATCCCACTACCGAGCTGAGCTGAGCTCCCTCAGAATGGCGAACCGAGCTCGATCCTCTGCCAGGTCAAGCTCACGAGCTTTAGATGCCTAGGTCAGAGCCACCTTCCACCCTCCAGAGCGAGACCCTCAGAGGTTAGTGCCCTGTGGTCGAGGTCAAGCTAAGGGCTCACCCACCGATGTGAAGCCTCTCTGAGCGCACGCCCTTTGGACCAGGTCCGCCTTCTGCCCTCCAGAATTAGACCCTCAGAGGTTAGTGCCCTGTAGTCGAGGTCGAGCAAAGAGCTCACCAGTCGAGGTCGAGCAAAGAGCTCACCAGCCGATGTGGAGCCTCTCTGAGCGCGTTCCCTTTGGACTGAGTCCGCCTTCCGCCCTCTAGAGCGAGACCCTCGGAGGTTAGTGCCCTGCGGTCGAGGTCGAGCAAAGAGCTCACCCACCGATGTGGAGCCTCTCTGAGCGTGCGCCCTCTGGACCGAGTCCACCTTCCGCCCTCCAGAGTGAGACCCTTGGAGGTTAGTGCCCTACGGTCGAGGTTGAGCTAAGAGCTCACCCGCCGATGTGGAGCCTCTCCGAGCGCGTGCCCTCTAGATCGGGTCCGCCTTCCGCCCTTCGGAGTGAGACCCTCGGAGGTTAGTGCCCTGCGGTCGAAGTCGAGCTGAGAGCTCACCCATCGATGCGGAGCCTCTCCGAGCATGCGCCCTCCAGACCGGGCCCGCACCTCACCCTCCTCCACCTAGGTGCCCCCCGCAAGCTCGGAGCGCTTAGGACGGAGCGAGCCTTGCCATCCTAGCTCGGCCCCAGCCCGGATGAGGTCCTCACCAGCTGAGGGCACTGGCGAGCCACCCGAGGCCTGTACCAGAGCACCTCCCAGACCGTACAGACCACCTGAAACCGCCAGTTGCACCAGAAAGGCAAGCAGCACATTGATCAAAATGCTACATTCCTCATCAGATCACCCAAGAGAGAAAGCCAACCGGGAGATTCGAATCCCGTAGGCGATGGCCCGCCATTCGAGGCACCCCCAAATTTCTCAGAATGCGGCAACCAAGGAGAGTGTCGAAGTGCCTAACAATACACCCTACATGAATTGGGAAAGGCTCCTCGAGACATCGCCGCATGTGCCTGACAGCCCGGTGGGGATCCCGAGACAAGCGCCAAATGGTAACCAAGTTCACAACAAACCTGGAGGTAACACAACAACTCCAAGACAGGCAAAAACACAAGCCAAGAATAAAAAAAGAAGAGGAAGTGCGACCCCCACCAGCAAAGAGGGGATGGCACCACCACCACCACAAGCACAAGTGCAAGCCCGGCCAAGAGGGCGAAGCACCACTACCACCACTGTTGAAGGGAAATAAGGGGCACAAGGATAGGCCAAGGAACAGAGCACCCCTCTGTCCCTGCTATCACTCTCCCCCTGCGACGTTTTCACCTTCATGCACATCTTTTACTCCTCCTAGTATGGAGTCCATCAAGAGGGGCCGACCAGGAGGATCTGTTCCCCTGGATTGTCACTGACTTGATCGTTGGAGTGCCCCCACCGGAAACCAAATAGGTCTATAAGAACAAATTAGATAAGCAAGGAAATGTAGTAAGAAACAAAGCTAGATTAGTAGCTAAGGAATATAACCAAGAAGAGGGCACTGATTTTGATAAAATATATGCACCTGTAGCAAGACTAGAAGCCATTAGATTACTTCTTGCATTTGCTTGCTACATGAATTTTAAACTTTTTCGAATGGATGTGAAAAGTGCATTTCTAAATGGTTTCATTTCCGAACAAATTTTTGTAGAACAACCACCAGGTTTTGAAGATCATGTTTTTCTAAACCATGTGTTTAAATTGAATAAAGTATTATATGGTTTGAAACAAGCACCTAGAGCCTGGTATGATAGACCTAGTACTTTCTTGATTGAAAATAATTTTACAAGATAAAATGTTGATAAAACTCTTTTCATCAAGAAGAAAAATAATGATATATTAGTTGTACAGATTTATATTGATGATATTATATTTGGTGCAACTAATGAAGCTCTCTGCGGAGAATTTGCAAAGTTAATGCAGGAAGAATTTGAAATGAGCCTAATGGATGAACTTAACTACTTCCTTTTCAAGTAAAATAAACAAAGGAAGAAATCTTCATCAACCAAGCCAAGTATACCAAGAAAATAATCAAAAAGTTTAGTATGAAGTCAAGCAAACAAATGAACACACCCATGAGCCCATCTTGCAGATTGGACAAAGATGAAAATAGATCCAACATTGACCAAAAGCTCTATAGAGGTATGATTGGATCCTTGTTATATTTAACTGCAAGTAGACATGATATCTTGTATAGCATATGTATATGTGCTAGATTCCAATCTAATCCTAAAGAATCACATATGCTTGCTATTAAAAGATTTATCAGATACTTGAAAGGTACAAGTAATCTAGGTCTTTGGTTTTCAAAATATTCTTCATTGAGTTTAATTGAATTTTCGGATGTTGATTATGCTGGTTATAGAACTGATAGAAAAAGCACTAGCGGCACATGCCAATTTCTAGGATTGAATTTAATCTCATGGCACTGTAAGAAACAAAACTTGGTAGCACTTTCTACTGCCGAGGTAGAGTATGTTGCTGCAGGGAGTTGTTGTGCACAAGTGTTATGGATTAAATAATAACTAGAAGACTTTGGTGTTACACAATCAAAAATTCCAATCAAATGTGATAACATAAGTGCTATAAATTTGACAAAAAATCCAATTTAGTATTCTAGAACTAAACATATAGAGATTAGACACCATTTTATTAGAGATCATGTTTTGAATGGTGACATTGAACTAGAATTTATCTCAACTGAAACCAATTAGCTGACATATTTACTAAGCCACTGAATCAGGATAGATTTGAAATGATTAGAGGAGAATTAGATCTTTGTGATCCTTTCTAGATTTTTCTTACCTAATTTTCTCAAAATTAAAGAAAAATTATCTAGAAAACCTCCTACAACAATTTAAGTTCTTTGAACAACTTTCCTTAAGATTTCATTGAATTAATTCCAATTTTTGAATCATTTCAGTTTTTATGGAAAGTTTTTGTTCGAGTCGACTCGAGCAATTTTGCTCTGGTCGAGCCGGCTCGAATCTCTGATATTTCAGCTCTTGCTCTGGACAAGCCGACTAGGTCAATTTAGGGTTTGCTTAGCTGACTCGAATCTCTATTTTTTCTAAGTTCACTCTGGTCGAGCCGACTCGAATGATTTTAAGGCAAATCTGGCCGACTCGGTTGGGTAAACACTTTTTTAATAGAGCCGAGTTACTTTTTCTTGTTGGGTTCGGTGACCAGTGCGGAAGTGTGGATTTCAAAAACTTTATGAAATCAGGTCCGAACCTAATCCCAAAATCTCCTTATTAGCAATTAAAGCTTATGACTACATGCATGTCCAAATTTAAACACAGTTTAGATACTAACCTCAGATCGCTATATCCAATCTGATGTAGAAATAAACTCCAAATGGAGTAACCTTTTGAACACACCAGGCGTCCACTTGTCCGCCCTCCGATGGTGATCCACACGGGCAGATGATCAAGACAGTGACTTCTCAATTTGGGTTCCTTCCAATCAAGTTCTACCCCAAGAACTTGATATATGAGCTATTGGCTAGAACACCTTTAGCCAAACAGGGACTAAAACTTTCTCTCTTACCCTTCTCCCAGTTTTTGGCAGTTCTGGCCCCTTAAGACACTCTTGTCTTAAGAATAAGCCTTTGTCCTAAAATGAGACAAGGCTTGTCTTGGAGGGAGAAGAAGATTAAGACAAAGTTGTCTTAATGTAAGAAAGAAGAAAAGAGGCGCCTTCTTCCTTACCGTCGGAGAGTTTCTCTCTCTGACTCTCCTTCTGTTCTGAGATTCGACAGAGCCTAGGCTCTGTAAAGGAATCAAAGAAGAAAGAGAGGAGGGGGAAACAGTCTTCTGGAGAGGGAGAAGGAAAGAGAAGCAAGGCTTCGCCGTAGAAAAACTGGAATGGATTTTTACGGTGAAGCCTTCTTCTTAAATAGGCGACAGAGAGGCGCCTTCTCCTTCTGAAAATTCCTCTCACGCCCCTCTCTCCCTTCTCACGTCTTCTCTCTTAATCTCACGGCCCTTGGGATTAATCTCACGGCCTTTGGGATTAATCTCACGGCCTTTGGGATGGACAGACGCGAAGAGGGATCGAGAAAAACTCAGAAGGGCGCGCGCAGAGAAAAGAGTCGCGCCCCTTCGGAGTTTTTTTCTTTCTTTTCACCGTAATTCCCATTTTGAAGAGTCCACGCCTAGGTGGACTCTGATCCACGCCTCATCAGCCAAAAGACGCCGTTCCCTTCTTTCTTTTCACGCAAAAACGTGATTTGGAGAGAGTCCACGCGCGTGTGGACTCTTCTCCTTGCGCGCGCGCGTGGGAAGAGAGGGGGAGGGGTTTTAGGCGATGTGGGAAAGGGGTTTAGCCTCTTAGGTTAGCCCAATTGCTAGCCTATTGTTAGCCCAACATTTTAAATCTTCAATTAGATTCAAACCGGAATGAATTTGGATCTAAAAAGACCAAATCGGAACCCTAACTCGAATCCGATTCAAGTAGGAGTCATGGTTTGCAACACATGCTAGTGTGTTCATCTGCAAACGAGATTTAATTCCAAATTAAATCCTTGATTATCTGTCCTAAGTGTGTGACCCATTGGGTTCCATACTTAGCCAGCAGTGGGTCCGAGTGCAAGTTGACCTAATCTGATCAGAACTCATTCTAATCGATTAGGTCAAATCGAGCTAACTCGAGTCAGTCAATTAGGACTCCTCCTAATTAGTGATCCAATTAAACCATTTAATTTGATCAACCCACAAGACAAGATTGACGTCTAGCAACGTGTCATGTCTACCCGGAAGATATGGAAATTCTGGTGTAATTCCAAAACTACCCTTCAGTGGAAAGTTCCCGTACAATTCGATCCTTCAATCATCTTGCATCCCGAATATAACTATGGATATGGAATCATGTCAAATCCAGTTTATACTCATTCCCAGCTCAGTCATACACTAATGATTCAATTAATTCGATATTAGAAATCATTTCTAATATCTGTACTTTGATCAAAGATTTCCTGAATCATCATCTGACCTAATTTGGCTGGATGCAATCTCCTCCTACTAGGAGTGATCAATTCCTTGTTGACCTACTCATTACCTTCATATACAATTCACCATACCCAGCATCAACCTCGTGCATGACCCAGTGTCATGATTGAGATTGAACCAAAGCATGGGTTCATGTACATAAGGTATTATGGCAGTCTCAGGTCATAGGACTACTTGTACAACTCCCACTATGTGAAACATCTATTGACATGCAGCTAAGGCTCCATTAGATGTTCTCAAACTGGATCTATTCAGTGGACTCATTCACTAATGAGCACCCACATCCTTGTATTAGTGTCCTACACAAATGACTGTGAGAGCAGTCACCCTTTTCAGCATACATAGGATGTGCCAGTCTTACCGGAAACCCTGATCCCCAACTCAGGGTTCCTATGACTAGGAATATTCTAGATTAGGGTTTTAAGGCCTTAGATCTCACTGGTATGATCTCATCATAGCCCTACAACCATAGCCCTAATCTATGGGGTTCATCATATAATGACACAGCGAATGATAAAAAATTATTGCCTTTATTAATTTGTCAATTTACAATGGTCTGGGAGATACAGATATTGGCTTATAGGGCATAATCCTTTCATTTCTAACTTCTTATGCTCTTCATTTTTACTCCAAACCCTAACATTCCACTCGAAACTATCTCCAATCTTTCAAAATCCTATTCCCAAAGCTTCAATTTCTTCATTCTTGCCAAATTGTTGTAATGGCTCCTAAGACAACTATGGAAAAAAGATCAAAAAGGATGGCACCCTCTGTAGAAACTAAAAGAAGGTCAAAACATCGGCAGGAAGAGCTGACTCAAACAGTGGAAGAACAAGAGGAAGAAAGAGAACCAATAGCTACTGATCCATCTCCGAGACGGTAACCAAATGTATGCTCCAATGTTTTGTTATCATCAAAATCACTTTAGGGGTCAACAAAGAAGAAAGCCCGGACGTAGCAGCAAGTGCGGAGAATTCAAAAGTATGGATGCTTTGGGTAAGGCCCTCCTTTCATTTTAAAATGACCCGATGGATCCGTACCGACCCGACCACCCCACTACAAGAAAGATGACTTTTAGTAGCAGCCAAGGCCGTCACTAAAAGTTTCAAAAGCCCCCACTAAATAGGTTTAGTGGCGGTCAGCAGTGGCCGCCACATTGGTCACTAAACGTCGTGTCTCTAAAACCATTTGTGACAAAAAATGTGGCTACCATTAATAATGATGTTTAGTAACTGTTGAATTCTGGTCACTAAAAAATCAAAGTTTAGCGGCAACCTTGAATGACCGTCATAAAAGAGCTTTTTAGTGACGATCATGATGTGGTCACAGAAAAATACCTTTTGTGACTTGTGTAAGTGGCGGCCACTAACCGTTGCATTCTTCGTGGCGACCAAGTAATGGTCACTAAAGAATAATATTTTAATGGCAACTATATATTGGTCACTAGAATATTAAATATTTTGCAACAGTAACCAGTGGCCGCCACTAACAAAATATTTAGTGGCAGCCTGCAGTTGTCACTAAAAGAGCTACATATTATGACCATCAGTGATGGCCGCCAGTAATATATCTTTAGCGATGATTAAATGTGGTCACTAAACATTATATATTTTATGATAAAGTGGCTGCTACTAAAAATATCTTTAAGCAATAGAAACTATACAATTATATAATAATACACCTGGAATAATAAAAATTTATTTCGACATTCAAAGCCTTCAAATTTGTTTCAAGCAAAGAGAATAAAGATTTTATTCTCACTTCAACAATATTTCAATGTCATAAAAATAAAAAACTCAAAACATCCACAAAACAACCATAGAAAAAAAATCCATACATCATATAATGATTGTTAAAATTTATACAGTACTTGCTAAAACTTCAAATTAAAATAAGTTATACAGCACATAACATCCAAATGTACTTGCTAATGCTTCATGACTTCCATCTTTTCGATCCATAGCACTCATCCTTTGCCTAATTATTTTCCTGTTTCAAAAATAAATTGGATAACAAAAATAAGGTCATATAGCTAGAAATAAAAAATCAAAAGTGATATGCACAACATAGTACACAAAAAAGATTAGAAAAAACTAAAGTATATTCTTAATTATATATAAAAGAAAACACTTAAAAAGGTAGAACTTACCATACTAGAAGTCCTATAAGATATTCTACTACTTCTCATCTCCTCCATAAAAGTGGTGAACTGCAATCTATCCTCTTCATTTTTCTTCCTTTCTTCTTCCATCATCTTCTTCAACTGTCCTATTTCATCTTTCATTTCTTCATTACGCTTGTTTGATTCTTTCAATTCACTAATGAGTTCTGCACGAGTTGGACCTTTTCCAAATACAGAAGTAGGTGTTGGACCAAATCCATATCCACGTACACGTCCATGCCTCTCAGGTCCCATAATTTGTAAAAAAATCTCATCTTCTACAATTGAGCCAGAAGATTGTTCCCCAATTTGGTTTGACAAATTCTCAAAATGCTCCTAATAAAATACATACATGTATTTATATAATCAAATGACAATTATATAATTATATTTAAAATTGGGGAAGTCACATGTAGAGAAAGCTCAATATGAATATAAATGAACTTAAAAATTTAACTATTTACCACTATATTTTGTGATATTGTATCGACCATAGTCCCATCCTTTCGTTTATGTGTCATGCAAAACATCTCCCATTGAGTAGGCTCACGCCCTTTCTTCACAGTCTACATGCATGATAAATAATTTATTACTATTTATTAAATATCTAAAATAATTTTATAAATGCCAATAATAAAGAAAAAGAAAAAGAGAGAAAAAAATGTAGAATAAAATTTAACACATCCACTAACATTATTATAAATTTATACCTCTTCGGCTCTTATACGAGCATAACTCTTTATGCTTATAGTATGACCCAAATTTTGTTTTGATAAATTATGCTTATTTCGATCACATTTTATCTATATAAAAAACCAAGTAATTTAGTAACATTATCAATATAAATATTATTTTTATAATTAAATATTTACCTAAAATTCTGGTGCGCACACCCAATGAACAAATTCTATCCATTGATCTCGTAATATATCCGGTGGATAATGCTCAATCCTCTCTTCATCGGTGATATATTTATCATAATAGTCAGTCTTCAACTTATGCTTGTAGTTTGAAAACTTTCTCACCATTTTCTACATAATCCAATCTTTTATACATTGAGTTTCCATAAACTCAAATTTATCCTGAAACAATTAAGTATAAAATAAACATATAAATAATAATAATCCTTCTAACAAAAAAAATGATATTGGAATATCAGGATTATGTAATATTTATTCACATTACCAATGCATGTTTATACATCTTTTCCCTCTTCTCTTGTGGAATTTCTTCCCATCGTTTATAAGTGATTGGTGCATCTTCACCATTTCTAACAATCTTTCCAAGATGGCTAGTAAAAATATTTGCATTTATACCTATTGCCTGCCCAAAACCATTAAATTCCAAAGGCAATTTTTTACCAGGTCTCAATGCTATTAACTTGAGATTTCGTGTCTTCCCTCGAGTTCTTTTTTTTCCACTAGATGAATCTATTAAAAATCAAAACTAATTATATAAAAAAAGTACATAAAATATATTCAAAATAATGGTACAACTCAAATCAACCCAACCACTATAACATTTGTAACAATTCATAAATCATGCAAAAGCTATAAAAAAAATGTATAACATTACTTTTCTTGTGAATATCTTTCTAAATTTTATTATCACTCATATATGCTTGATCTCCTATCATCAAACCAATTCCATAATCCAATTCCTTCTAAGAAAATCATGGTTTTACATGCAATGCAATCTCAAACAATATTTGATGGAGGTCTTAAAATGCAATGCAATGCAATCTTAATGATACAACTAAAATTTGGATCTATGACATAATTTGACATGCTTTTAATGATTACTTGTCATCTTATAATAGATTCAAATTATAAAACCGACCTTAATCGTGAATGTCAAGATTAGGAGATATCCATGTAAGCATGAAAGATGATCAAGAATACTTAATTGATATAGCCATGCAAGTTTAGCCTAAAGTCTTGTAGTCAAGCAATAAATTGAAAAGCATATTTCTTATTGTGAACACAGAAATTTTTCAGAACTATAAATTTGTTATATGAGTAGCAAGATTATCAAGCAACATAGATAAATCAAATGAGTTGAAATCAGCTCCTTATAGATTTTTTTATTTATGTGGCATGTTCTTAGTAAGAGTTTTCCATAACCAGCAATAGTTAAGACTTTTTTCATACATTCGTGGTATAAACAAATAAAAAAAGAGTAATATTTAAAGAAACTACTAGTTAATAACTCTAAAGAAGAGAGATTGGAGAGCAGTCGATGACTGATTGCCATAGTAAAATTTCAAGAAGAAGCTTTTGTCAAGTTATTTACATGTGCATCCAGCAGAATCAAGTTATAGTAGTCCCATGTCATTTTTTTTCTTTTCTCATCTTGTCTCATGCTGGCATTTTGAATTACAATTAAATATACGCTCACCAAAATAAGAAGGAATAATATTAGCATTAGACATCTACATCAATATAAGGAGTTGAACATAACCTTTTTTTAAAAGTAAATGGTATTAAATCTTACCTGCATTGCTAAGTTGAGTAGGTAATTGTGAGGGTTGTGATCCAGTAAGTTGAATAGAAGTATTTTCATTATTGCTTGAACCTGTAGCCATAATTAAAGAATATCCTACAATAATAATCTTTTGCATGTCAATAACAATTTATACTAAATAAAAAAAAGATAGAATCATGCATATTATACAAATCAAGGTATCAAATGCTCATGTTAAAATATAAATGCACAAGAATATTATGATGACAAAATATAAAATACATAAAAAGAGCATAAAATAAGAAAATATACTATGATAACCAAAAATTTATTTAGGGATCAAGAATTAAGTACATGTTCATTGATTAAAAATTATATACAATCTATCAAGTAAAATAATGATGTAATCATTATCATCATCATTTTTTCTTCCTTTTTTTTCTTGTTTGCTGTGCTACTTCAGTTGGATCCACATGTTGTCCTGGAATATCAGTTCTATGCCAACTTAATACATCTCCTTCAAACTCTTCAATATATGGTAAACATTGAACACCACATATTTCAATTTGTTGATAAGCATCATCATTGAACACTTCCTCTTCATCATCATCATTCAGCACTTCTCCTTGCATATGCATATTATAAAAATCATGAGGTTGAAACTTTTGAACAATATACCAATCAGAATCCACTATATCTCTTACATAAAAAACTTGTTCTGCTTGACATGTAAGTATAAAGGGTTCATTAGTACGCAAAGACCGAGTAAAATTTAAGCAAATGAACCCATGAAGATCAACCTTGATTCCCCTTCGTTGGCTGTAGACATCTCTCCAATCACATTTAAATAAAACAACCCGATTTCCACCAAGGTAGTGTAACTCAATAACATCTGTTAGAATACCATAATAGTCGATGTTGCCAACAATTGGATTGTTGTCTCTTGCACTTGCATAGCTATTTGTCTCTCCTGTTACAAAAACTCCACTACTTTGAGTCTTTCTTTCCTTCTCACGATCCTTGGTGTGAAACCTAAAACCATTAATTACATATCCTTTATAACACATTACTTGTTGGACAGGACCACGAGCAAGTGATAATAAGTGTTCATTCACTTCTCCACTCTTAGAATTATATAATTGTGTCACCTATTCAATCCAAAAAAAAAGAAAATAAATTCAAGACAACAATCAATTAATAAAACATTCAAAGTATAAAATTCATAACTCTTACTCGACTTTCTAACCAATTTGGAAAATCCCTATCATGAACACTATCCACCTCCTTTGCATGTCCATTTATCAAACTACTGGCAACTAATTGTTTGTGTTCTCTGCTTCAAAAAAAATTAAGAGGATGAATTAAAAAGAAAACCAATTAGTAATATTATTTAATATATAAATTAAATTAATGCAAGGATTGTACTTACTTGAGAAATGGATGAATTTCATCACAATTTTTCAAAACATAAAGATGAGCTTGTAGCCATTCCTCTCTAGCAAGTTCACATGGTGTCCCCTTTCCTAATGTACGACCAATTTTTTTAAATACAGACAATCCTTCACTTGATTCTCCAATACAACCATCATCATTTCTTTTCACTTGATTGAATGCAGTTTCAATCCCTTGTAGATACCTTGAACAAAAAGTCAAACATTCTTCTGCAAGATATCCTTCTGCAATTGAACCCTCTGGATGACTCTTATTTTGAATATAAGTTTTTAACGTCCGTAAATACCTGTAATATGTATAACTTATAGTAAATAGATAAGATAATATACATCTTTATAAGATATAATGGTAAATTTAATTAAATAGTTAACAAACCTTTCAATAGGATACATCCAGCTATATTGCATAGGTCCTGCAATCTTAGCCTCACTTGATAAATGAATGGGCAGGTGCACCATAACATCAAAGAATGTTGGAGGGAATATCCTTTCTAATTTGCAAAGGGTCTCCACAATCTGAGACTCTAAATGTTCTAACTCTTTAACTTTCAAGACTTTTGAACACAACTCTCTAAAGAAATTACTCAATTCAATCAAAGCCTCACAAACATCTTTAGGTAAGAGCTTACGTATTGCAAGAGGGAGTAATCTCTGCATAAGAATGTGATAATCATGGCTCTTAAGGCTTGAAATCTTACGTTCTTTTAGATTCACACATTGTGAGATATTGGATGAGTAACCATCTGGAACTTTCACCTCCTTCAGAAATTCACATAACTTGAACTTTTCATTTGAAGATAATGTGTAGCATGCAGAAGGCAATAATATCCTATCACCTTCCTCTATTGGATGAAGTTGCTCCCTAATGCACATTTCTTTTAAATCAAGACGAGCCTTTAAACCATCTTTTGTTTTACCTTCAATATTCAATAAGGTACTAAGCACATTTTCATATACATTCTTCTCGATATGCATAACGTCAAGGTTATGATGCAATAAAAGAGTTTTCCAATATGGCAACTCAAAAAAATACTCTTCTTCTTCTAGTTACTCAGCCAATCTTTATTTGTCTTACTTGGTCCACTTTTTTTCAACCTTTCCCTTTCTGAGATGCATAATTGATCCAAAACATCATTACCTGATAATTGTGGAGGTTTTTCTCTCAATTCTTTAGTACCATCAAAATGAGTTCTATTATTTCTCCATCTATGATTCATCGGTAGAAATCGACGATGCCCCATATAACACATTTTCCTTCCATGTTTCAAATAATGAGAACAAGTGTATTTATTGCAAGAAGGACAAGCCCACCTCCCCTTAGTACTCCATCCAGATAAATTTGCATATGCAGGAAAATCATTTATTGTCCACAATACCGCCGCATGTAGTCGAAAGTTCTGTTTTCTAGAGGCATCATATGTTTCAATACCAACTTCCCACAGATCCTTCAATTCATCTATTAAAGGCTTCAAGAACACATCAATGTTATTTCCTGGAGCCTTAGGACCAGGAATAAGCAAGGATAACATGAAAAAAGATTTATTCAAGGACATCCAGATGGGAGATTATAAGGAACTAGAACAACAGGCCATGTGCTATGTGCATGCTCATATTCCTGAATGGGTTGAATCCATCACTTGCTAACCCAAGTCTAACATTACGAGGTTCCAATGCAAATGAGGGATAAAGCTCATCTAATTTCTTCCAAGCTTGAGAATCTGCTGGATGCCTTAATAACCCATCATTAATGCGATCCTCTTCATGCCATGTCATATCATATGCTATTTTTGATGACATATATAATCACTAAGTCTTGGCTTTAATGAAAAATATCTAAGAATCTTCATAGGAGTTTTTTTTCTAACACCCTTAGTCCCATTGTCTTCAACCATCCCAAACATCCATCTGGAAGCACCACATTTGACACATTGATTGGCATTGGCATATTCCTTCCAAAATAGTATACAATTATTGGGACATGCATCTATCTTCTCATAATGAAGACCCAAATCCTAAATAATCTTTCTTGCTTCATAATATGAACTAGGCATTGTTTCACCCTCCGGAAATGCATCCTTCAGTAGTTGAAGTAACATGCTAAATGACTTATTACTCCATCCATGGCGACATTTTAAATGCAATAATTTTATAAGGAAAGAGAGCTTTGAGAATTTAGTACATCTAGGATAAAGCACTTGCTGAGCATCTTTTAACAATCTATAAAATTTTTTTACATCTTCATTAGGCTCATCAAGAATATGCAAGGCACCACCCCTCTCTTGATTTATATTTGGCATCCCTAACGCCTCTTCTAACATGGTATACACACCCTCATTATCATTCTCTGCTTCATCACTAACTTCTTCCTCTTCAAATTCATATTCTCCATGATAATACCAATTAATATAACTTGGAACTATCCCCTTGCTAACTAGATCAAATTGAACCTCATCTCGACTTTTGTAGTACACATTGTTATAGTTGATGCAGGGACATAAAATTTTATCTGATTGAGATGAGTGAGAGAATGCAAAATCAAGAAATTCTTTAACTCCATTCAAGTACTCATCACTTAATCTATGATGTGTCATCCAACTCTTATCCATTATACTGTGCATTTAAAAGATAGAAAGAATCAAAATACAATAATTAAATGTAGCAAATAGATAAAGCAATTATATTATATTAAAATGCTTGGTTTAGTCACTAATATGCAGTGAGTTCAATATAGAAATTTATCGAGACTTCTTGACTATGAAAGAATTAAATATTTAGTCTTATACATATTTAGTCATGCATATAATACCAAGCAGGTGATTCAAATTGTAGTCTTCCACCTGGACTTTCCAGTTTAAGATTAGTCTGGGGTAGAGAGACTGAATGAGGAACTTGACTATCTTCTTCAAATAATCATAAAAAGATGATTGTATTAAGCATCTAGAAATAAAACATTTGGAGGCAAAGACTTCCCAATAAAATAAATCAAAGAGGCATAAATATATTCCATCTAAAATCCCCATGAGAGCAGGATGTTCCCCTATATTCTTCTCCCATTGTTGTTTGTGCTGGCTAAAGACAACTTGGTTTTACCCTCAGCATTAGCAGCAGGAGAAGCACTGAGTTCAGCTTCAGTGATATCAAAATTAGAAGGCCTTCTCCAGTGGGAGCACAACCATGTTAAGAAGAGGATAAACACAAGGGAACAAAAAAAGGGGAAAAAATATCGCTTTGGTATTTGCTTTGATCCACAAGAAAGGCAAGCATACATTTTTTTTTTTTTTTTGGCTTCGATGTCCCTTTTCCAACCCAAGGTTTTGATTGGAAACCTTCTCCATCCCCACACAATATCTTTTCTACTGGTTTTTAAGAACCATTCTACCCAAAAAAAATCTACTAGAAGAAAGATAAATAAATTATATAACGACAAAATTTTGATATGATAACCTTGGCACATGAAGTGCATATTATTTTTTATCTTATAATCTTCATTAAACTAATATGTTAATATACAATTTTAAATTCATATAAGAAGAATTACAATCAACATGGAGTTGAAAAATGAAAAAATATACAAAGATAGGAACTGAAAAAAACTACAAAAAAAGGCTTTGATTTATTCATCAATAACATCAAAGTTGGGCTTATTAATTAAGAACATAATTTATCCCATAACCTTCAATTAGTATATTTATTTATCTACAATCCACATATATATATAATAAAGATGATTACTGTTTCTTATTAATCGGTCTCCCTTTCCTATTTATTTTAATATTTATAATCCCTAAATTCCCCCTCCTCCGGTGACCTCGAGAGCTCCATCCCGCTACCGACCTCGACCCCCTCCCCTGGCGACATCGAGCCCCCTCCCCGGCAACCTCATCGCCCCTCCCCCACCCCCGCGGCGTATTCACCACCCCTCCTCTACCCCCGTGGCATATTCACCGCCCCTCCCCCGGGCACCGCTATGCCCGTCGCTCTTCCGCACGGCGTCTTCACCATCCCTCCCATGGATCATGACGGCCCTCACTGTCCCCTCCCAAATCTTCTTCTGGCTTCCTCGCCGGCGCCCTCCCTCAGTCCCGCACCGAGCTATCACAATCCAAAAAATAATAATAATAAATCTAGATCGCAGACGACGACTCACCTGGATGACGCTGCTACCACTCGCCGCCGCTCGCCGCCACTTCTTCGCTGTCGCTCGCCGCTACCGAACAGAGGAACAGGAAGAACCCAGAAAGCACAGGATATGAGCAAGAGCACGTGGGAAGAAAAAGGCCAAGCGCGCGGAGGAGAAAGAAAATTATTTTTTTTTAAACCAAAATTAGTCCGCGGCCAAATTCATTTTTTTATTTTTTTTAATAATTTTTTTATTTTTTCTGTAATTTTTTGTTTTTCCTTTTTTTTGTTTTATATTTTTTAGTTACTCAATCTTCAGTAAAGATGGCAATGGGTTGAGTTCGAGCCAGGTTCATAACTACCCAAACCCAAACCTAAATATACAATACACTATCCAAATCCGTCCAAATACTATCGGTGCTGGATTTCTTTTATCCAAACCCATCTCAATCGGGTATCGGGTAATTCGGGTTTACCCGACCATAACCCAGTTGAGTCATATTAATTTTTTTTATTTTTATCAACTTTGAATAAAATAAGATAAAAAATCTCAATATATATATATAATTTTATTATTTCTTTGGTATATATATAATTTTATAATTTATTTTTTAGTTATTCTACTTAACCCGTTAACCACTTATCCTAGACTCAGTCCGAGTCCCCGACTCCCCAATCCCCATCTCTGCCTCTCTGATCTGACTCTCTCGGCGACAACCCCACCGTCATCGATGCGATGCCCTTGTTCCTTGCCCTCATCTACCAGTCGTCGCACGACGTTCCACCCTCCCCACCGCCCTCCTCGCTGGCGCCCTCTCCCTCTATCCCAAACCGAGATCGAGTCCCCATCTCAGTCTCTCTAACTCTCTCCATTGACAACCCAACCATCATCGAGGCCCTCGCCCCTCACCCTCATCCGCCGGCCGCCGTGCAATGTTCCACCCTCACCACCGCCCTCCTCGCCAGCGCCCCCTCTCCCTTAGTCCTAGACCGAGTCATCTCTGTCTCTCTAACTCTCTCCGTCGACCCAAACCCCTCCCGTCCCTCCCATCTGTTCCTCCTCTCCCTCGCCCCTCCCCTCGTCACCGACGTCTCCCGCATCGCCACCGGATGCGCCACTCTGCGGCCTCTGCCCTCCCCTTCAACGGTCCTCTCCGACGGCTATCACAATCCAAAAAAAAAACACTCGACGACGACTCACCTAGATGATGACCGAAAGCCGCTAGCTACCGCTGCTCGCCACCGCTTCTTCGCCGATCCAAGAGGAGGCCGAAGAGGAAGGGGAGAGCAGGGGCCAAGGAAGCTGGAGATTAATTTAATCGGGACTGATAGGAAAATAATGATTAGGGTTAAAGATTAAGTATTTTAAAATTTAATAACTAATAATTAATATTTAATAATTAATATTTAATAATTAATATTTATTATATATATTTATTATTTAAATATTAAAATAATTGGTGTCGAATTCAGGTCGGGTGTATATCTATCCAGTCCCGGTCCAAATCCAAAGTTAAGCATTCGGGTTTTATCCAAACCCGGCCCAAACCCAGTCAAAGCATTGACTACCCGGCCCAATCGGGTCGGGTCGGGTCAAGTATCCATGGATTTGGATTTTATTGCCATCCCTAATCTTTAATATATTTTTTTTTATATTTTTATATATTTTTTAATGATAACTGAACCTGACATGGACTACCTAGACCACCATTATTTGACTGCCACTAATAATTTATCAATTAATGTCCACCATTTTAGAGTCACCACTAAAAATATGATATTCCATGGGGGTTGACAATGGATGCCACTAAAGAGAATAATTCGTGGTGACTATTTAGCAGTCACTTCTAAATATAAGAACTTTTGTGACAGCTAAATGTGGATACCGCTAAATGATATCATTTAGTGATAACTTCATTTATGGCCGTCACAAATGTGATCTTTTTAGTATCCATCATTTTAGAGTCACCACTAAAAATATAACATTTTGTGGGGGTTGACAATGGCCGTCGCCAAAGAGCATAATTAGTGGCGACTATTCATCGACCGCTTCTAAATATAAAATATTTTGTGACAGCTAGATGTGGTTACCACTAAATGATATTATTTAGTGATAACTTTCTTTATGGCCGTCACAAATGTGATCCTTTTAGTATCCACATGTATGGCCGCCACTAAACCTCTTATTTTTTGTGTGGGCCATAGTTGATCGTCACAAAAATATAATATTTAGTGATAATATGATATTGATTGTTACTAAATATGTAACTTTTTATGGCCGTCAATTGTAAACGCCACAAAACATCTTCATTTGGTGACTAATATGTATTGGCCACCACTATAAGTCCTTTTGTGTGGCGGCCACCCTTGGTTGTCTTTAAAAATATTATATAGTGACCAACTATTTTGAGCCACTATTATAAATGGTCACTAAAACCTATCTTTCTTGTAGTGGCCCCCGCCAACGGGTCCATGCCACGTGCGGCCCATCCGCGAAAACGGCATCCCGACCGCTCTGAATTCCATGCCAACATTAACTACTCTTCGGACGTGGCCATGTGGCGCCCCCACATTGGCTCACTAGACCGTCTCACGAAGCGCCAGCAATCATGGCCATCATTGTGCCAGATCTCCGTCTTTCCATGTCAGCACCACAATTACTCCCTTCGGCCTGAGCGCCGCGCACTAGCGAGTCTCGGGAGTGGGGGGCAAATGATGTGGCGGGATTGCTGACATGGAAAAATCGACAGGCACCACGTCAATGGAAGCCGTCGCGTCGGACGCCACGTCAATTCTCTTGCTCGGACTCCTCTGCCGAGCCGAGCTGAGCTCCCTCGAGACAACGAGTCGAGCTCTGTCCTCTGCCAGGTCGGTCCTGCGAGCTCGGGATACCTAGGCCGGAGCCACACTCTGCCCTCCATAGCGAGACCCTCGGAGATTGAGCACTGTGGTCGGAGTCGAGCCCAGCCCTCCTCCACCACGTGGAGCCTCTCCGAGCGTGAGCCCTCTGGACATGGCCCGCACTCTGCCCTCCAGAGCGAGACGCTCGGAGATTGAGCCCTGTGGTCAGAGTCGAGCCCAGCCCTCCTTCGCCACGTAGAGCCTCTCCGAGCATGAGCCCTCTAGACCGGGCCCGCACTCTGCCCTTCAGAGCGAGACCCTCGGAGATCGATCCCTGTGGTCGGAGTCGAGCCCAGCCCTCCTCCGCCACGTGGAGCTTCTCCGAGCGCGAGCCCTCTGGACCGGGCCCGCACTCTGCCCTCCGGAGCGAGACCCTCGGAGATCGAGCCCTGTGGTCGGAGTCGAGCGCAGCCCTCCTCCGCCACGTGGAGCCTCTCCGAGGGCGAGCCCTCTGGACCGGGCCCGCATTTTGCCCTCCTCCACCGAGACGACCCCGCAAGCTCGGGGCATCTAGGTTGGAGCGAGCCCTGCCATTCCACTCAGCCCCAACCTGGACATTGGCACCACCATCCCAGGACACCGGCGAGCCACTCTAGGACTACACTAGAGCACCTGCCAGACCATACTGACCTTCTGCATCCATCAATTATACTAGAAAGGGGAGAAACACACTGATCGATGTGCCACACTCCTCACCAACCACATGGACCACCCAAGAGAGGAAGCCAACCAAGAGATTCGAATTCCAGGGACGGTGGCCCACCGATCGAGGTACTACCAGGTTTCCCGGAATGAGGCAACCAAGGGGAATGTCAGAGCACATGACAGCTTTCCTTATCATGAATCGGGAAAGGCTCCTCGAGACACCGCCGCACGCGCCTGACAGCTCGGTGGAGATCTCAAGACGAACGCCCAACGGTAACCTAGTTCACAAAAACTCGGAGGTAACAACGATAATACAGGCAAGGGCACAAGCCACGATACTGGAACACAAGTGCACGCTCCACCAAGAAGAGGAGCATGGCACCACCAGTATTCTCAAGCAAGGTCAGGCGGAAGGGCCACACAGAGACTCCCTCTAACCAGGCCACACTTCCCCCGACTCACTTGCATCCCACTCTTACACAACACACTTCTCCTCATGTGGAGTCCATCAAGAGGGGCTCGACCAGGAGGATCTGTTCCCCTGGATCGTCACTAACTTGACCGTCGAAGTGCCCCCGCCGGAAATCCCGGCCCGGGTCACTAATCCCTGTTTTGCAGGTCCATGACTAGAGGACTGCTAGACAGCGAAGGGAGCGCACTCCGACACCGACAGCAGCTACGGGCCACGGCGATCTTGGCGACAACAATTACATACTAGGATGAAGCTAATGATGAACAAAAATTAGACAAACGTAAATTGTTTAATTCATTCTATGTTTCCTTTTTAGACAAAGATGAAAACTGGTATCATAATCATTTTGCCTAAATACTACTTTAACCAAATTGCATAACAATTACGGATTACGAACTTATTTAGCATTCAATTCAATCATATAGGCAATCAATTAATAGACCTCTTAATCAATTAAACTACATAATAAATCAATAATAAAAAT
Source organism: Areca catechu (assembly GCA_021397845.1). Taxonomy (NCBI): domain Eukaryota; kingdom Viridiplantae; phylum Streptophyta; class Magnoliopsida; order Arecales; family Arecaceae; genus Areca; species Areca catechu. The sequence continues at coordinate 93,072,790 of CM038050.1, forward strand.
TAGGAAAGACAGATATCCAGTAAAAAAATAATATTAAATTAATATCAAAATCTCATAATTATACTATCATAACTAGCTATTTCTTGAATCGAAATAAAAAAATTATTCAATCATAAAAAAAAAATAATAATAAAATTAATTTGATTTCCTTCCCTTTTCGTGAAGGCTCCTCTGCTTAAAAAAAAATTTTGCTGTTGCTCTGCACCGCCTCCTCTCCTACGATAAAATAAATCCTTTCTGTTCTGTGCTTTTTTTTTTTTTATATGTTGGGCGACGGGCATTTTTATAGCAGTGGAATTAGATGCGTCGACGTAGAGAAGATTAGCGTTGGTTTCTTCCGGTTCTCCACCTTTGTTCTCGTGACCAACTCAACCACCGATTCTTTCGTATTATCCCGAACCCCTCGTAGTGTTATCCCTCGATCCTCCTACTCCTTAGGACATCCAAGCTCCTTCGGACAACCGCTGCAGCGAATGGAGGATGAGGATCGGTCTTGGACGGAGGCGATCAACGACCAGCGGTGGCTTTGGAAGCAGTGGCCGTTGAGAAGAAGACCGGGCATGGAGAGGGCCGAACTTTGACGAAGAGCTTGGACAGAGGACTAACAAAGAGCTTGGACGATTTGGCTCTTAAACTGGGACTTCTTCCGGCCATGTTCCCGGGCTTACTCGGTGTAGGGAAGAAGATGGCCACGGCTGCGGGAAGATGGGGCGGACGATGATAAGCAGCAGCAAGGAGAAGAGGGGCAGCAGCTACGGCAAACAATGGAAACTTGGACAGCAAACTGGGAAGAAACCGATCCAAGAGAATGAAGACCGGCCAGCGAGAGGGGTCCTGGCGATGAGAGATGGAGCTCCGGCGTCTTCCCCGGCAAGAAGACGGCTTTGTTTGGCCTGTGGTCCACGGATCTGTTCCGTGGACCAACAACAATGGCAAAAATGAACCGTCTGGGCCTTCAGAGACCAATTAGCATTTAAATCCTGTGCTTTAAAAAGCGTGCTAATACATGACAACCTACTAATTTCTTCAAAAATCATTTTCTGGCTCAATTAAAGTCCAAATTGCACACCGTTCACGCCGTTGGATCCCAAAAATCGTGCTCTACAACTTCATTGAAGACCATTTCTTCCAATTCTGACTCTATGATTTTTAAAAAAATCTACGAGGAGTCTAAGGACGAAATTAAACAATTCTGAAAATTAATCCTCAAACATAAATTAATGCATTAAAAATCACTAAAAAAAAATAAATATATCAAATAAACTAAATATAAGAAGAAATACAATGTATAATTATGTCGGACCTCTCCGCATAAAAGATGAAAGATGATATTTAAGAAATGAAAAGACAAGGTGAAGTGGAGATTAAAGAGCAGGGAGGTTCTCTTGGCTGGTCCCTGTCTATTCGCTCTCTGTGTCTTACCAGTTGCCTCTTTCCCTACCGAAGGTCCCTTCTTTCATTTTATATGAGAGGAATGGTCCAGACCAAATCTGGGGTTTCATCGAGATGTCACATTCCTAGTGCCCTTTTTGAAAGGGGTTTTTCTTTGTTTGCGGCCTCTCCCTATCGAACCGGTCCTCAAAAAGAGATCCTTCTATTGGGGGTGTTCACCGGCATAGTACAGATCTTGTCCCTCTGGTGGTGTAGTTTTCAGTGGGAGGTGCGGGCACCATGCCATTGAGCACCAAGCCACGGTGGGGCATTTCTATTCTACGAGGGATCGTCCGAGTATTATAGGGCCCGTGGCCTTAATAGGATACTCTTCTTGGAGAAGGTATAGGTTCCGTGTCGCGAGGACTGGAGCCTCTCGGTTGCATGGCCGTAGACATGGCGGCGGCGCTACAGGGCCTAGAGCCTGGTGGAGCATGCATTGTGCAAAATGTGCGGGTGGCATGTTTGCAGAGCTTGAATCTCCGGTAGGGTATGCGCCACCTCCTGGATGTTGTTGGTAACTGGGAGCTTCCATGCCATGGTCTGAACCTCTACTAATCCTCCCATTTTTGCTACTAGCAGGAACTTCAATCTTGCCAAGAGGGGGAGCTCTATCTCGGGAGCTCGACCCCGAATGGCGAGAGCATGACCTCAGTCGGGAGCTCAACCCTGGATGGGAGCTAACCTCGGCCGGAGGCTCGACCTTGGATGGTGGGAGCATGACCTCAGTCGGGAGCTCAACCCTGGATGGGAGCTAATCTCGGTCGGGGGCTCGACCTCGGATGGTGGGAGCATGACCTCGGTTGAGAGCTCAACCCTGGATGGGAGATGACCTTGACCGAGGGCTCGACCTCAGTAAGAGGGTGGAGCTCTATCTCGGGAGCTCGACCCTGGAAGGCGAGAGCACAACCCTGGCTGGGAGCTCCACTCCGGAAGGCAAGAGCGCACTCCAGGCACGAGGGCGGCTCGCCTCTGGATCTTCTTTTGGTCGCCGTATCCAAGTGGCACTTTCCACTAGTGCGGCCACCAGTTGGGGCCGTCATAGGTTCCATGTCAGCAATAATGCCACATCAAGGATAATGCCAAAAAGTGGCTTTATAGTCTTCCAAATCAATCTATCATGACCTGGGAGGGTTTTGTAGGAGTGTTCTTAAAAAAATATTTTTCTCATCATAAAATAGCTAAAATTATAAATGAAATAAACCAATTATATGAACTAGCCGGTGAGTCATTCTAGAAATACTTTAACCGCTTCAAGAACCTCTTGACCCAATGCCCACACCATGGAATAGAAACTTGGAGACTATGCCAAATAATTTATGATGGTTTATATTCAAATTCATGACCATGCTAGAGTCCATGTGACAGGGTCAATTTATATATAAAGAACCCAATGAAACTTAGCAAGTTCTTGAAGACCTAGCTGAAAAGAACTTACAATAGGAAACAACCAGGGAACCAGAAAGATCCACACCTTTGAGAGGTGGAATACACCAAATTCAGACTTTCCTAGCTATAGAGGCCAAAATAATTACCTTGATGCATAGGTTAGAGGCCTTAGAACTTCAAAGACCATCCAGTGTGAACCAAGTGTCTGCACCCATATGCAACGGGTGTAATGTGCAAGACCATGTCCTTGAGGAATGTCCCCTCCTGATGAATCCAATAGAGAATGGATGTGCACAGGTGAACGCCACATACCAGAGACCAATGAACAATCCCTATGCACCCACATATAACCCAGGATGGAGGAATCATCCAAATTTTTCATGGTCATAGAATCCAAATGTAGGTGGTCCTAGCCTCAATCAACAAAACTTAAGGCCTAACCCTATGATGAACAACCCATCACCACTAGGCTTCAATAACAATGATAAGAAACTTAGTTCTTTAGAAAAAAGCCTGGAAGTCCTAGCTAAATCCAATGCTAACACCAATGCCACATTAAGTAATTTTATGCAAACCATGGGCCAACTCCTAAATTCAAACTCCCAGGCCATAGCCTGCTTGGAAATGTAGGTGGGTTAGTTAGCATCTATCATTACTGAAAGAGAACGAGGTAAGCTACCTAGCCAACCTGATCCCTACCCAAGAAACCAAAATGGTTGACCATCCCAAGGAAACCAAGTTAATCAAGTGAATGCTATTCACTTTTTAAGATCAAGAAAATAAGTGGATAATAAGGTAGATACATCTGACACTAGAGAGGACTTAACTGCGAGCTAGCTAAGCCACCCAATGAACAACCTACCTTACAAACCCTAGCTTCTAAAACTAATAGTATACCAAACAAGGTGCCCATAATTTCTAGAGCTCATTTTCCAAATCGATTAAGGTCTAATAAATAATCAAAATATTTAGATAAAATATTAGAGGTGTTTAAACAAGTTCAAGTAACTATTCCTCTACTAGACATGATCCAACAGGTTTTGACTTATGCCAAATTTTTAAAAGATATTTGTACCAAGAAAAGGACCACCAATGTACCAAAGAGAGCTTTCTTAGCAACAAGTGTGAGCTTATACTTGTTAAGTCACATGCCCATAAAATACAAGGACCCAAAGTCTCTAGTAGTTTTATGTGTCATAAGAGAAACCCACATTGAGAAAGCCTTATTTGATTACGGGCTAGTATAAATATTCTGCCCTATTTAGTTTATGAATAATTGGAATTGAAAAAACTTCAGCCAACAGGGATTATACTACAATTAGCAAACCGATCCTTTAGAATCCCTAAAGGAATGGTAAAGGATGTCCTAATTAAGGTTGGCAATTTTAACTTTCCTATAGATTTCGTTATTTTGGACACTAAACCAGTATTAAATCCTAAGGGTCATATCCTAGTTATTTTAGGAAGACCATTTCTAGCTATTGCTAATGCTGAAATCAAATATCGAAATGGACTTATGAAGCTATCCTTTGGGAACATGACATGAGCTAAATATATTCAATTTGAAAAAAGAATCCACCAAGTATGCTATGTAAATGTAATCCATGATGAGATTTATGAACCCATAGATATTAGTGATGAGAAAGTCAATCTTGAATCTATTATTTGGCTAACCCATGAATATGAGAACATAGATAAAATACTTGGAGATAATAAAAATAGCCAGAGATGGAAGCCTCCTACTGAAACACTCATGGAAATGGCTAAACTATCAACCAAGCCATCAATAGAGGAGGCACCCAAATTAGAATTAAAATTCCTCCCCAAGCACCTTAAGTATGTGTATTTAGGTCCAAAGGAAACCTTGTCTATAATTATTGCCTCAGACCTAAATCCTAAACAAGAGGAGGAGCTGTTAACTATTCTGAGAGAAAATCAAGAAGTAATAGGCTGAACCATGATAGACATTAAGGAAATAAGCCCTTCCATAGTTCAACATAGGATACACCTAGAGAAATAGGCTAAATTAACTAGAGATGCCCACAGAAGATTAAACCCAACCATAAAGGATGTAGTCAAGAAAGAGATTTTGAAGTTACTAGATAATAACATTATTTATTCCATTTCTAATAGTTCGTGGATAAGCCTTGTACAAGTGGAACCCAAAAAATCTGGAATAACAATATTCAAAATGAAGCAAATGAACTTATCCCAACTAGGACCCAAATGGGATGGAGGGTCTACATATACTATAGAAAATTGAATGCAGCAACAAGGAAAGTTACTTTCCTTTGCCATTTATAGATCAAATATTACAAAACTTAGCTAGACAAGAGTTTTATTATTTTCTTGATGGATACTCTGGCTATAACCAGATACCCATGGCCCCTGAAGATCTGGAAAAAGACCATATTCACCTATCCATTTAGAACCTTTGCTTATAGGCACATGCCCTTTGGGTTTTATAATGCACCAGCAACCTTCCAAAGATATATGATTAGCATTTTTTCTGATATAGTAGAATGATTTTTAAAAATTTTTATGGATGACTTTTCTATGTTTGGCCCTACCTTCTTTGAATGTTTAAACCATCCAAGACTAGTTCAAGAAAGATGTAAGGAGAAGCATTTAGTTCTTAATTAAAAAAAATGTCAATTCATGGTTAAAGAAGGTATAATTCTTGGTCATGTAGTTTCAAAAAAAGGAATAGAAGTTGACAAGGCCAAAGTTGATCTGGTTATAAGTCTTCTACCATCCAAGTTTGTTAAAGAAATTCGTTCATTTTTAGGACATGCTGGATTTTATAGAAGGTCCATACCCAATTTAGCAAAGTGGCTCGGTTACTGATAAATTTGTTAGTAAAGGAAGCGAAATTTGAGCTTACTCCTGAATGCCTAGAGTCTTTTGAATTTCTTAAAAAGGCACTCATTTTCTCTCCCATCCATTCATCCTCCTATATGGAGCGAACCCTTTGAACTCATGTGTGATGCATCCGATCATGCTATAGGTGCAGTTTTAGGTCAAAGGATTAATAAGTTACCTAGAGTTATTTATTATGCGAGTAAAACCTTAAATGATGCACAACTTAATTACACGACCACTAAAAAGGAGTTCCTAGACATTGTCTTTGCCTTAAAAAAATTTAGATCCGACTTGGTTGGGTCACACACTATTGTTTATACTAACCACTCAGCCATTAGACATCTCTTAGCAAAGAAAGATGCTAAGGCATGCTTAATAAGATGGATTTTGCTCTTTCAAGAATTTGACCTAGAGATTAAGGATAAGAAAGGAATAGAGAATGCTGTAGTTGATCACTTGTCCTAAATTATAATCATACCATCTAGTGAACCACCTATCAATGAATTCTTCCCTGATGAACAACTCACGTCCATGTCTACTGAACCATGTTATGCTGATATTGTAAATTATTTAGCCATTAGTAAAGTTTCTCTCATTGGACTATTCAGGATAAACATAAATTCTTTTTCCAAGTGAAGTACTTCATCTGAGATGATCCATACCTATTTAAATAGTATCCTGATTAGATCATTAGGAGGTGTGTCCTAGATAATGAGGTTAGAAGTATTCTATCATTTTGCCATGACCAAGCATATGGTGGTCACTTCGCATCTAAGAAGACAGCTGCCAACGTACTCTAATGTGGATTTTATTGGCCTTATTTATTTAAGGATGCACATGTGTATTATAAAAGTTGTGTTTGATGCCAATAAATTGGTTGGGTCACCAAGAGAGACATGATGCCACTCAATCACATCTTGGTGGTCGAAATTTTTGATGTTTGGGAGATCGATTTTATGGGACCATTTTCAAAGTCCTTAAAAAATGAATATATTTTAATGGCTATCAATTATGTCTCTAAGTGGATAGAAGCTATTCCATGTAAATCCATTGATTGCAAAGTGGTCATTAAATTTCTTAAAAAAAATATTCTCTTCCATTTTGATACTCCTTGGGCATCCATTAGTGATCGGGGGACACACTTTTACAACTGACCCTTTACCACATTAATGAAAAAATATAATGTTACCCACAAGTTGGCCACACCATATTATCCTCAAACTAGTAGGCAAGTAGAAGTGTCCAATAGACAAATTAAACAAATCTTGAAGAAAGCCATTAATACTAATAGAAAGGATCGGTCTTTGAAATTAGTTTATGCACTCTGGGAATACAGCACTACCTACAATACCAACCTAAGAATGTCTCCTTATAGGATTGTGTTTGAAAAATCATATCACTTGCCTGTTGAATTAGAACACAAAGCTATGTGGACAATAAAAAAATTAAACATGGATTAGGACATAGCTGGAAACTATAGGAAGCTTCTGATTAATGAATTAGAAAAACTTAGAAATGAAGCTTACGAGAATGCCAGGGTGTACAAGGAAAGAACAAAAGTATTTCATGATTAAGCAATTCTTAAAAAAAATTTTACTCCCGAACAAAAAGTTTTATTGTATAATTTGAGGTTACATCTTTTTCCTGGAAAGCTTAGATCTAGATGGACAGGACCTTTCTTAGTTAAAGAAGTCTTTCCATATGGGGCTGTAGAAATTGAAAACCCAAGCAATGGTGTTATTTTCAAAGTTAACGATCAACGATTAAAACTATTCTTGGAACTACCCATAGAATCTATGGAGGAAGCCATGGTTCTCTATGAACCAACATATCTTGGTTAGCCTTCTGTCAATATTTAGTCTGGTTGAAGAAATATTATTAAAGTCTTCAACCAGACTAAAATAGAACTATTATTAAAGTCTTCAACCAGCTCCTTTCTTTGTAATTATTTTATTTTTAACATGTTAGGTTTAGCAGATCCTGACTCAAATGAGCTCCATTGGCTAAGTTAGGGGTAGGGCTCAATAAAATTCCTCTTTAGGTGTCTGCATTTCCTTTTATACCATATCATGCTTACATTTAGAAACTATTTTTATTCATGAAAAAATAATAGGCATAATAAGTATATATTTGGAGCTACCTTCACCTTCTTATTCTTACACTTGTCTTGGACTTAGAAAAAATCACATACTTTTGATAAGTAATTGATTGAATAGCCTAGATAATTTTTGAAATATTGAGAGGCAAAATATTGATATACTCAAGTAAAAAGGGAAAGTAAAAATGAAATCAGTTTATGGATAATTCCAACCCTCCTATTCGTATCAAAGAAGAATCTACTTCTTGGATGCATGTGGATGCTGATAAATGCAAAGTTTTCTATATAGGTTAAAAAATAAAGAATGAGATAATAAAAGCAAGTTCTAAATAGTGTTCCATCGAGTAACCAGGCCTCTTCACCTAAATAAGCATTGAGTCTCACATCAAAAAATGGAGATGTGAAGAAACTTTGCTATATAGCCAGTTTTGATCTATAGCCTTTCTAACTCAAGCCAGTAAGCCCGAGGGGTGTTCTACACCAAGTGCCCTAAGATCAACTGGTCTAAAAGATATTGGTCGTAAACTTGTTATAAGGGTCAGATAGAAAGCTTAAGAGATTAAGGCATTGCATGGTCTGTATTTAAAAAAATAAAAAAAAGGAAAGAAAAGTGTAATAATAAGAGAAACATGCTTGCACTAAAACAATATCTCACCACTCCATGGAAGTAGAAGATTTAGAAATAACAATAGAAGTTGGTCAAGAATTATCTGGAAAAATAAGGAGTTTGTACTTAACTAATTTACTAGAAGCTATTAATATCCCAATAACTTGTTTCATCTACTATCTTGTTGCCCAGCGAAGCAACCCAAGAGCGGGGATGATTGGATTTTTAAAACTTGATGCAAGTGAAAGTGCCAATTCAAAACAATGAAGATGCTAGTGATCTCAAGTGTATGTGTGATTGATAATTAAAATGCAGTGAAAATAAAGTAAAAGTAAGAAAGGAGAAGCAATCACAAACACACAATAATTTATAGTGGTTCGGTGCACACCAAGCACCTACATCCACTCCCCAAGGTCCACTTAGGTATTTCACTATAATCCTACTTGATTACAGTCGATTAGTTTTCCAGGCTTACAAATCACAATCCCTTGATTTTCATAAGGCTAACCAAAAATCTCTTAATTTTTACAAGGCTTACCAAAAACCTTTTGGTTTTCACAAGGCTTACCAAAAATCTCTTGGTTTTCACAAGGCTAACTAAAAACCTCAATTGCTTTTCAAACAAGGCTCACCAACATTCTAAGTTGATTTTCTCAAGGCTTACCAACAACCCAAACACTAGTTTCAAACCACTTGAAACTTTTGAAACTAAGAACAATAATAAAGTAAAGTATAAAGTAAGAATATAATAAGCTTTCAAAAAATAAAGCAAATATCTCTTTGAAGCTCTTTGATTGTAGTTGAGAAGCTTGTTCCAAAGTTGTTGAAGCCTTAATAGATGCTTGAAGGATGGACTTGAATGCTTCTTGAATGCTTGAAGGCTCAACTTCACTCAAAAGTAATGAACTCTTAATAAATTCTCATTAGTTGCTTATTATTCTTTTTTCTCTTGAGTTTTGGTCTACTTTAAATACCTTTCCAAGCCTTAAATGATTATTTTTGACTGTTGGAGAGGTGAAAATAGCCGTTAGAGATAAAAAGGACAATTTATGTGCTTCAAAAAATTAATCGTTACTATTTATCCAGACCTGCAGGTGTCGACACTTCAGGTCATGAGTCGATACTTGAGTTGATACTATGTCAAAAATGCTTTCTGAAGCTCTCTGGAATGTACTAGTGCATCGACACTTCTTCTGGTGAGTCGATACTTGAGTCGATACTTCATCTTCATGAGTCAACACTTGAGGAAAAACTTAATTCAGCATGTTCTGTATTATTTTTGGTCCCAAGCCTTGAGTCGACACTTGAGTGGACACATGAGTCGACACTTAAGCTTCATGAGTTGACACTTCATGCATGCCATCTGCGTATCAGCTCAAGCTTCTGTGAGTCAACACCTTGAGTCGACACTTCACTTCTATGAGTCGATAGTTGGCTGAAATTCTCTTGAAACTCCGCTGAAACTTCTCTGACTTCAAGATTTGAGTTCTTCAAGGTTATTCTTATGTATCAAGGTCCATTTAACTTGAAATTCCATCAAAGAGAGTGACTTTTTTAGCAACATGACAAGCTTTGAACTTTCAATATATTATAATTTTGATGAATGCTCTATTCTGATAAACACACTTTTAATACACAGTTAGTACTCAAATATACTTAAGTATTTTATTATTCATCAAAATCAAGACAGGAGTCAACAGTCTCCCCTTTTTTGATGATGACAAAACCTTTAAGTATATACCCATGATAAGCTCAAAGGATTTGTAATACATATAGAGCAATTGATTATAAATATCAGGACAATTTTATAATGAGTATCATGGTTTAAATTGTAATGTTTATCGAGAACAAAAAACTCATCTACAATGTATCAGAGCTATATATATAAGAAGGAATTCAATTCATATAAATTCAATGTATTAGAGCTATAACTATGATGAATTGGAGTTATGATTGTAATGTATCAGAGCTATAATTGAAATATATTAGAGTATTAGTTGTTCACAGTGTATATTAGAGCTTAAAATAGATCTAAAAGATAAGCATTAAAGCAAAACAAATTGAACTACGAAGAGTGTCAGAGCAAAAGCTTTAAGAGCATTAGAAATGTTAGAACATATCAGAGCAAAAAATATATCAAAAAGGTAAATAGTATCAGAGCAAAAATATTAGAACATGAAGAGTATCAGAGTATGAAAACAAAGAGTATCAGAGTTATATAGAAATGAGAATAAAGAGTATCAGAGCATAAAAAATAAAATAATTAAAGATAATGAGCATCAGAGCATAGAATTGAAGGGTATAGATCAAAAACATAGAATAAAAGCTTTCCCTCAATATATGATCTGAAAAATAATTTTCAAAGAATATTTTTAAAAGATTTAGAAACTTTTGAAAAATTTTAAAATTTATTTCTTTAGAACTTTTCTCTCCACCTTACTTATTGCTTTCTTCTTCTCTTCATCTCTCTATTTTAATAATTTTTTTGCCATTACTCTTCCTTTTTGCCATTCATTAATTATTTCTTCATTATTACTAATTCTTTCTCTTTTTGTCATCATTAAAAAGCTGAGAAAAAAATAGAACAAAGTAGAGATAAAGCATTGTAGTAAAGTGAGCGTACAGAGATAAAATCTGAAAATGTTAATATATATATATATAAAGTTTCAAACACTTGATACATCATATTCAAAATTTGATACAAGTAACAGATAATAATTACACGGACACATTAATGCATGGAAACACTGAAATACAGATAACTGATATACTAAACAACGCTAAAGGATGCTTTCCTCATCAAAGGAAGACCCAATCTCCATAATGATCGATCCGGGAACCCTAGAAGGTCGGGGTCGTGGCCACATCGATCAAAGAACTAAAAGTCTGGTCTGGACAAATCTAGGAGCATCGCCCGCCTTCGGCCTCTGTTTCTAGCACATGCTCTTCCTTTGGCTAGTGCTGTAGAGGAGGAAGCGACATCAGGAGCAGGAACATGAAGTGTGACGGGATCAGCAACTGTATCAGTGATAGAAGGTGTGACATCAAAAGTGGGTCCTGAAGAAAAAATATGGAAACCAGGTATGTAAAACCCTAGTTCCTTGATCAAAGAAGAAGTAGAAGGTACAGGTGGTGTCCTAGTGCATATACTAAAAGTAGGAGTCGGTAAATCAATAGAAGTATCAAGTGGATCAGTGTGAAGAATAGGAGTGGAAATTGAGATATCTGAAGGATCTAAAATGGTGGGAGTGCTAGGGAGAACTGGAGTCATGACAGAAGAACTAGGATCAAGAATAGCCTCTGGTGTCCTCGTCTTGTCCACTACGGGCACTGTATCTTGATCAGCAGCAACATTTAGCTCAAGGTCCGCCATATAATCTGCAACATCAAAATCCATGGAAGAATCGCCCTGGCCATCTCCAATCTCTGTGTCTGGAGCTAGAGCTGGAGGTGCTGGTGGAGTAGGCAAAGAATTTGATGATGGAGGAGAAGGTGCTCTGGCAGAAGATAATCACCTAAGTGCAGCCAGAACAGCAGAGAATCCCTCTTTCATCTCCGATGACCTTCTCTCACCTCCATGTGAATGTGATCAACTCGTTGTCTAATAGTCATGACCTAGATCTCCAAGCGAGTGATCCTCTCATCTATACTATCTCCAGGAGGTGGCTATGCTGATGGCTCGGGCTACAACTCATGTATGTCCCTCGATGGCTCAGATGGCCCGGTCTCATCTCTAAATATGCACTCCTCCTCTTCAGTGTCCTCCTGATCATCATCTATTGCATGTCCAGATATCCTATGCCTCCACTGACCTCTAACTCTATGATAGCCCATGCGATGTAAAGATCGCTCATCATAGATGTCAGTGTGGAGCAGCTATCTGAAGGGCTCTCCATTGAAGTCAACTCCATAAGTCCTGAACGGAATGGTCAGACTCATGCCATAAGGTAAACATAACCTCTTGCTAGTAGCTGCCTCAATCATCTGATGGATCATGAGTACTGGAAGGCAAATAGGAGTCCTCCTAACCAGGTAAACCATGACAAGAAACTCTCTCTTCGTGATGAAGTCGAAGCATCCGGTCTTCGATAGAAGTATCTGGGTGATGATGTGATGCAATAATCTCATCTCCAAAGAAAGTCAAGATGCTACAACTATGGCTCCCTCTCTAAGATCCTCTATCTCAAAAATGCATCATAATCCGCTCATCCTATCAATCAAGGAATCCGTTACAGTACCCCTCATAAGGATCTTCCAAGCTCTACTCAAAACCTCAGCTATCAGTGATATGGTAGTCCCTCTGACCTTAGCTATCTAGCTATCCGCTCCTCTAGCCAATGTGCCATAAAACTCTCGAATCAGTCCTGGGTAGAATCCTCCATCAATGAACAGAAGTGGGCCAGCCCTGTATCTCTCAGCCAATCCCCTATACGGAAGTGATGCTGGTCCACAAAGTCAATGTCTACCCTCTGACCTCCGACGATAGCCTTGGAGGCCACCCTATCTGCTCCATGAACCTATGGTCTGACAGAAAACTCCTGTTATGCTGGTGTCTCTGCTACTAGATCCTCATGACGCGCCTTCATGCACCACTCTGTATCTTGTGTAGAGGGTCGAGGTCTCCTAACTAACTATTTCTCGGGACCCATCATCTAGGAAAAAGAAGTAGATGAATGAAAGATGAGAAACACAAGGGTTCATGGTAAAACCGTGAAGAGTAGGGAAGAAGAGAAGAAAAATAGGCTCAAATCAGTAATAGAACAATGAAAACATGAAATAAAAGTTAGGGAACAGTGAGGAAAGGTGTCGGCTCGAAGGATTTGGGAAGAAAATGAAAATAATCGAATCGATTTCCTTATTTAGTCACCAATTCCCACCGGTCAAGTGTCGACTCATGAGCTTTAGTCCAAGTGTTGACACTTGGAGGTGTCGACACTTCAAAGTGTCGACACTTCAAAAAATAAGAAAAAAAAAGGAAAAATTATAGAAAATTTAGATAATTGGTTCTAACAGTCAATAGATGATTTTCAGGGATATTTTGATCAAGAAATTCTCAAAGGAAATTTGAAAGGTCATGAAGAGATCAAAATTTAAACAAAAGGATTAATGACCCATAATTCTCTTCTAATCATACTAAACCTATCTTCATGGAGTGGCTTGACGTATATCAGCTAATTGCATTTCAATGTAAACAAATTCAAGTATAACATCATTGTTTTGAACATGATTCCTAATAAAATGATGTCTAATTTCAATATGCTTACCTCTGAGTATTGAAATGGATTTTTAGTTAAGTTTATAGCACTAGTGTTATCATATCTTATTGGTATCTTAGTTAGTTTGATGCCAAAATTCTCAAGTTGTTGCTTAATCTACAAGATTTGAGCATAACTTCCAACTGCAATATATTCAGCTTCAACTGTAGATAGTGCAACTGAATTTTGTTTCTTGCTAAACTATGAGATTAAGTTAACTCCAAGAAATTGACAAGTTCCAGAAGTACTTTTTCTATCTAACTTATGCCATCAAAATCAGCATCAGAATATGCAATTAAATCAATAGTTGAATTCTTAGAGTACCATAATCCAATATCACCAATGTCAGATAAATATCTAAGTATGTGCTTAATAGCCAATAAATGTGATTCCTTAAGCTCAGACTGATATCTAGCACACATGCATACACTAAATATAGTATCTGGTCTAGTAGCAATTAAGAACAGTAATGATCCAATGATGTCTCCATAAAATTTTTGATCAACTTTCTTACCAAATTCATCCTTATCAAGTTTACATGAAGGGCTCATAGGTATACCAATAGGTTTAGTCTTCTCCATCCCAAACTTTTTCAACATCTCCTTTGTGTATTTAGCTTGCTTGATGAAGATCCCTTCACTTGTTTGTTTAATCTGGAGTCCGAGGAAGTAGCTCAATTCTTCCATCATGCTCATATCAAACTCTCCCTACATTAGCTTTGCAAATTTTTGACAAAGAGATTCATTAGTGGCTCCAAAGATAATATCATCCACATATATTTGTACTATTAAGAGATCATCAGCCTTTTTCTTTAAAAACAGAGTTGTATTTACATGACCTCTAGTAAAACCATTTTTAATTAAGAATTTCTAAGTCTTTTATACCATGCATGGGGGCTTGCTTTAAATCATAAAGTGCTTTATGTAGTTTGAAAACATGATCAGGATGTACATGATTTTCAAAATCAGGTGGTTGTTTAACAAAAACTTTTTCAGCAATATAACCATTCAAAAATATGCTTTTTGTTGAGAATTATGTCCCAAAGCCAATCATCTAGGCTGTAGATAGTTATGCAACTCATGTATATGTATATGAATTATTGAATTGAATAAAAGGTTTATTTTGGTTGTTCCTCACATGACATCTTCCTAATTGAACTCTTGTATGATGATGTCCTTTAAGCTACCTTGTATGCGATGTAGAGAGGATGCATCGTGTAGTTCATAAACTGGTTCATGACCAAAAGATATACTATTTCAGGATGATGGTGTATCGAGAGTAGGTTGTTGATGTCATAACTGTTGGTTGTCCTCTTAACCAAGTAGCATGGAGATGCTGGTATTACATCAGATGTTGTGTTTGATACTTCACTAAATGTGACTCTCATATGAGATTCTCTTTCTATCAAAGAGGAGTCTTGTATAGAATATGGACATGAATAATTCTTCTAACTTGAGATCACTAAGGCAGCTTGCAAGCAAATCACTATGCTTAGGTGCTGGACTACCCTAATTTCTAATCTGGTGATGGAAGGTTACTGGGTATAATCAAGTACTTGTATAATGGTAGTAGGATCGAGATAGGATTGATCTCTCCAAATGGTTTGGATTGAATGCTTAATGTGCCTCAATTGAGAAAGACCTTGGCCAGGGCATTCCTTATAAGGAGTTACAAGGATTCTTTATTTGAGACATATTGAGATGGACTGATTAGGGTTGGACAATTTAACCCTAAGCCATCCGGAGCATTAGGAGATTAAAGGAATAAGTTCACTAATATTCCATATTCGACAGGTTCGTGTTGCTTTGCAACCTTCAACCTATCCGGACGTCAGATGTCATTGCTAGATGGTGACTTTGGCTAGTACTGAAAATGTTCCTATGCTACCGATTTAGTATTTAAACCTATGGGGTCACACACCATGGGGTTTCTTCTTTCTTTGTTGGCATGCAAATGATTGGAAATCATTCCAGACTAGTTTGACAAGAGTTATCAATGCTGCTCTCGAGTTGACTCAAACAGTCGAGTTAACTCAACTCGAGCCGACTCGAATAGTCGAGTCGACTCGTCTAGCGAACTGCTAAAATTCGAGAATGCTTCATTCAATGCTGTAATGGTTATGGGATTTAATGCTGGGCATTTTGAGGCTTTAATTATTGTTGTTGTTGAATCCCAAGGGGCTTGTAACTCCCTTGAATCCTAAAGGTCTCAACTCTCTATATAATCTCTTCAGATTAGATTATGAAGTGTTCACGTTCATGTTTCCCTTTGGCTTCCTGGTTTTCTATTCTGGGTTATTTTTTTGAAGAACAAAGAACATGACCAGCAGCTCACTTTTGATCTTTGAGAGATTATCTTAGAGAGGGACAGTGAGGTTTGGGTGGGATCTTTGAGTGAATACCTTCTATTAAAGGTTTGGGATAGAGGATTGGGAAGGGGTTCTCAAGGACCTTTGTTCTAGCACCACAGCACCAACAGCCCTTCAAGGAGTTGAAGGAGTCTGCACATCTTCAAGGAGTTAAAGAAGGAGTCACTGCTGCCAACATTATTTCCCAAGGGGCTAGCACCCCAAAGGAAGGAGGAGAAGTCCCTCTATCTAGTATGAACCACCCGTAGAGGTGGTACATGTGTGTCGCTTGCAAAGCTTAATCATCTTTCTACAGGGCTGATCTCCATCGGGTGCTATTCCACCTTGCTGTTGAAGCATGTGCCTTCCAGGTGATCATCATCTCAAAGGTACACCTTTAGATTATTTGTTTGACACACTATAATTTGTTGCATCATCGTGTGAATCTAGAATAGTTCTATTTTTCATTTAATAAATACTTGATTTCATACATACATTATTCTACACATGCATCAAGATCTGCTTAGAGCGATGTTAATTAGATTGACATTCTTTGATAAAATGGTTTCATCCTTTTTCGTTGTGCCATGCATTTAAAAAAAGTTTTTAAATTGCATGCTCTTGCCCTATACCTTGGTTCCCCAATAATGGTATCAGAGCAACCAGGTTGGATGCACTTGTAGTTTAATGTTTTTGTATGAAATTGGATTATTTCCTTCATAAAGTACTTGGATTAAGGTGGATTCACCATGGCCATCCGATCATAGAAGATAAGCTTGGTTTAAAGACTATCTCTTTCCATTCCAAAGGGTTCTCCTATGGCGTGTAGGGGTGTCACTGTGTCACGACCTTATAAAGAAGAAAGTGAAGAAATTTGATGGATTAAAATGGTTTTAATCTATGGTTAATAGATCATAACTATGTTTAGATGAGATCTAAAAGATGTTTGATCTAAAACTTTGAAAAGTTCAAGTGAAAATGACTGAAATTTGAAGATCTATTTCTGCTCGAGTCAACTCGACCTGCAAGAGTTGACTCGATTCTGTAGACAGTTCATTCTGTCTTTTTTTTGTGTTCTAGAAGAGCTGACTCAACCTGCAAGAGCTGACTCGATTCTGTAGACAGTTCATTCTGTCTTTTTTTTGTGTTCTAGAAGAGCTGATTTAACCTACAAGAGCTGACTCGACTAGAAAACTATGAAACAGTAATTTTAAGCTTCAGATTTTTATGAAATTGTTTCACTTGATTTTGAAAATATTTCAATTAGTGTGATACACTTAATTGGAAATTAAGTTATATATTTTTAAGATTTAGGATATGATTATAATCTTAAGTCATGATTGATAAACCATGGGTTGATTGGGTTAGCTAGAATTGGGTCCTTAAATGGGTTAGACCTAGATTTAGATGAATGGATTAAATAAAGAAAAGACTAATCAAAAGTTGAATTAGGTCTCTCCACTATAGATCTCTCTAATAGTTAGTTAGATCAATCCATACATCTAAATGGACTTGATTCATGGCTTCGTGGTGAGCCCGGGTCATTAGGTTAGTCTGATTGAGTATGGTAAACCACTTAGTATCTAAGGTAAGTTTGACTGTAGTGATCGAGGTTATTTGGAGCTAACTCTTACCTGGCCAACTCATGGTTGGTGTCTAAGGCAAGAGGCTTACCTGGCTTAACCCATCCCTTGATCTTACTTACCCGGCTAACATGATGAACTAGATTTGATTAGATTATCTATTGATTCGAGTTGACCCATGTCAACTAAGGTTAATCATTCTGACTGGTTTATAGGTGCCCATGGACCAAACTGATCTGGAAACCCTCTAAGTGTTTGGTAGGAGTTTTTTTTATCAAGGTCCATGTCTTCTTTTCAAATGTCACAAAATTTAAATCCTCTAAATTATTAGGTCCATAAAAAGCCTAAGTTATGTGATAGCCTAAGTCTTAGCCTCCCATTAAGTTGATTAGCAATGAGTCCATAAGTTGGGTGATCATTGGCAGTTCCAAAGAATGGGTGGTCATCAAGCGAGTGGGATTGCCATTCAACATATGATGGCTTAGTGCGACTATCTTAACACGTGGTCAGGTGGGCATGCCAAAGTCAGGCTTGATCATGGATTAGTTAGAAGCATTAAATTTGATCATGTTAATGGTTGGACCTAACCAGGACCTTCAATAGGAGGCCCAAAGGCTGATTGCGAGGACCCTTGGGGCAAAATGAATACTAGGAATTGCTTAGAGAAGCAATTGGTATTGTACCTACCTTTAGATGCATCTGGGTTGGCCGGCCAAAGTCGGGCTCATTTATAGTCTATTAGATCCTAGTACCTGCTAAAGGATAAATGTTATTCTTCGAATTGCAGTGTAAAGGCTACCAGTCTGAATAAAATAGTGGGAGAAACCTTTAGACTAAAATCCATGTCTTTATAATTTTTTTAAATAATTTATATACTGATAGGTCTTATTCTCCTTTTTCAGATAATGTCGACCACTTTGTCACTCTGGTCATTATTAGATAATGACAAACTTTCTAGACCAAACATCGATAGCTGGTATCAAAAACTCATGATTGTCCTAGAGCATGAGCGGATCCTCTATGTGATGCAGATCCAGCACCTGAAATCCCAGCCCCCAATGCTCGTGGCACTATCAAGGACACTTACCAGAAGTGGGTCTCTGACCACATCATGGTACATTGCATTATGTTGGTTGCGATGAACGATGAGTTCAGTTGCAAATTTGAGGAGACCCAGTCAGAGGAGATTCTTTAAAAGTTGAAGGAGTCTTTTGGCACTCCGGATGATATGGAGAGATACCGGATCTCTTCCGCCATCTATAACATGCGTATGCATGATGGAGCTTCAGTTTCTGATCATGTAATGTACATGATTAAGTTATTTGAGCATTTGGACCAACTCGGATGTCCTTTGCATAAGCAGCTCAGCAAGGACGCAATACTGAATTCTCTACCTCCTTCCTACTAGGTCTTTCTTGACAATTTCAGAATGAATAGGCCTGTAGTAAACTATCATGAGATGTTAGGGTTGCAACAGGCTTATGAGAGAGACCACAACCTTAACAAGGGATTGGTAAATCTGGTGGGAGGTTTTGGAGCAGGACATCATCCCTTCGGGAAAGGGAAGAAGAAGAAAAAGAATAAGAAGGTGCAAAGTGCTCAGCCTAGTCAGACTAAGAGGGTAAAGGCTGACAAGAGTAAGGTAGAGTGCTTCTTTTGTAAGAAGTCGGGTCATTGGAAGTGGAACTGTTCTGCTAACCTTGCTACTCTAGACCCGAACAGGCCAAGGAAGGGAAAGTAGCAAGGTATTGCTGGCCAAGGTATTTATATGATAAGTCCTTGTAGTTTCTCTATTTATGATACTACTAGCTGGTATTGGATACCGGAAGTCCTTACCACATTTGCAATTCTTTGCAAGGACTTTAAGTTAGTAGGAGATTCGAAAGCGATGAGATGTTTCTGAACATTGGGAATGGAAGTCAAGCTCCAATTCTGGCATTGAAATCTATTTCTTTATTTTTTGAGTCTTGTACTGTCGTTCTTAATGATTATCATTTTTGTCCTTCTTTTCTAGTAAATATCACTTCTGTAGGCCTGTTGGCCAATGATAATTATGAATTGTCTATAAAGAATGATATTTGCCAAATTACGTTGAATGGTTTTAATGTGATGAATGGATAATTGAAGAATTGCATATATGTACTATCACAGCCTGTTACTATATTGTACACTATTAATAAACGCCATAGGTTAGATAAGGTCAGTGATATTTATCTCTGGCATTATAGGCTAAGTTATATAAACAAGAATAGGATAAATAAGTTGGTGGGAGAGGGTCTCCTAGATATCACTGAGAGTGAATCTTTACCAACTTATGAATCTTGTTTTCTTGGAAAAATGACCAAGTCACCTTTTACTGGAAAGGGTGAATGAGCCAGTGATATTCTAAGTCTAGTACATACTAATATATATGGACCTATATTCAATATCAATGCAAGAGGTGGATATAGTTACTTCATTACATTTATGACAATCTTTTGAAATACGGTTATGTCTACCTCATGAGACATAAATCTAAATCGTTTGAAATGTTCAAACGTTATCATAATGAAGTTGAGAAACAAACGAGAAAGTTTATTGAAATCCTTCAATCAGATCGAGGTGGTGAATATCTTTCCAGTGAGTTTCTAATTTATCTTAAGGAGAATGGGATTCTCCATCAATGGACCCCTCCGGGGATGCCTCAGTTAAACGGTGTGTCTAAAAGGAAGAATTGAACTCTATTGGACATGGTTCAATCCATGATGGGCTTAGCTAGTCTACCTAAATCCTTTTGGGGATTTGCTCTTGAGTCAGCGTCCTACCTTCTGAATAGAGTTCCAAGTAAGTCTGTTGATAAAACACCATATGAGATATGGACTAGACACAAGCCAACTCTCTCTCACCATCAGGTTTGGGGTTGTCCAGCTTATGTCAGACGTTTAGAGACGGATAAACTAGAAGCTAAGTCTGATAAGTGTTTTTTTGTTGGGTATCCTAAAGAATCCAAAGGATATTATTTCTATCTGCTTGAGGAACAAAAGTTGTTCGTCAGTCTTAGGGCAACCTTTTTAGAAAGGGAGTACCTTGGTGAAGGCACTCATGTTACTGAGATTGAACTTGGGAAAGTTCAACAGATAGAAAAACCTTCTCACTCTAAGATCACTATAGAACCAAATTTGATTAGATCAGATCCAGAGCCCATTGTACAACCATTAAGAAGATTTGGTAGAGTACCATGTCAACCGGACAGATACTATGGTTTCTTGGTCCAAGATGGTGATCCTGTTAAATTTGATGAGAACAACGAGGATTCGATCACCTATATAAATGCAATTTCAAGGTCTAATTCTAAGTCATGGCTGAGAGCTATGAAATCCGAAATGAAATCCATGGAAATCAACAATGTATGGACATTGGTTGATCCATCTAAAGAGATAAAACCCATTGGGTGCAAGTGGATCTTCAAACGAAAGCAGGGCATAGATGGATAGGTGGAGACCTATAAAGCCCATCTGGTTGCCAAGAGGTATCGTCAACATTATGGTATTGACTATGACGAGACATTTTTCCCTATGGCAATGCTCAAGTCCATTTAGATTATGCTTGCTTTAACAACATATTTAGATTATGAAATCTGGTAAATTGATGTCTGAATAGCTTTCCTAAATGGTGAGCTAGAGGAGGAGGTGTATATGATGCAACCTGAAGGGTTCATATCCATAGATGAGTCTAAAGTGTTCAAGCTGTAGAAGTCGATTTATGGATTGAAGCAGGCTTCTCGGAGTTGGAACATGCATTTTGATAAATGTATCAAGACGTATGGCTTTGTTAGGAATGGAGAGGAACCTTGTATATATAAGTAGGCAAATGGTTCTATAGTTATATTTCTTGTTTTGTATATGGATGACATTCTCCTAATCGGGAATGACATTCTCCTAATCGGGAATGACATTCTAGCATTACAAGGAATAAAGGTCTTGCCTTCATCTCAATTCTCTATGAAAGACTTGGGTGAAGCCTCATACATACTAGGTATGAAGATCTATAAAGATAGATCTAAGAGGCTTCTAGGACTGTCCCAATCCATGTACATAGACAATGTGTTGAAGCGATTTAGCATGAAAAATCCCAAAAGAGGCTATCTTTTGATAGGTCATGGAATTACTCTTTCCAAGAAGTATTGTGTGACAACTCCTGAAGAAAGAGAGAGTATGAGTAGATTCCATATGCTTCGATAGTGAGTTCTATTATGTATGATATGCTATGTACTAGACTAGACATGGCATACTCACTAGGGGTAGTAAGTAGATATCAGTTTGATCCAAGTGAAGCTCATTAGAAAGTTGTTAAGAACATCTTTAAGTATTTGAGAAATACTAAGGACCAATGGCTTATTTATGGAGATTCTGACTTAAAACTTGTGAGGTACATTGACTCCAGTTTTCAGTCAGATAAAGATGATAGTAAGAGTGTGTCTGATTTTGTGTTTATCCTTTATGGTGGAGCTGTCTACTAGAAAAGTTCCAAGCAGCATATAGTGGCTGATTCTATTTGTGAGGTTGAGTATATTGCAATATCGGATGCAACAAAAGAGGCTATGTGGTGTGGAAGTTCCTAGGCGAGCTGGGAGTGGAACCTTCCTTAGATGGTTCTATTCCAGTGTATTGTGATAGCACTGGAGCCATAGCTCAATCCAAAGAGCCGAAGTAACATCAGCGGACCAAGCATATTTTGTGTCGTTATCACCTTATCTGGGGAATTATTGAACGAGGTGATGTCGAACTTCTGAAGATCAATGGTAAGGAGAACCTAGCTGACCCCTTCACTAAAGCTATTGGAATTTAAGAGTTTGACGACTGCAAATGGAAGATGGGAATTAGATTCTATTTCGATTGGCTTTAGCCCAGGTGTGAGTTGTTGGAAATTGTATCCCAAAGCCAATCATCTAGGTTGTAAATGGTTGTGCGACTCATATATATGTATATGAATTTTGAATTGAATAAAAGGTTTATTCTAGTTGTTCATCATATGACATCTTCCTAATTAAACTCTTGTGTGATGATGTCCTTTGAGCTACCTTGTATGCGATGAAGAGAGGATGCGTCGTGTAGTTCATAAACTGGTTCGTGACCAAAGGATACTATTTTAGGATGATGGTGTATCGAGAGTAGGTCATTGATGTCATATCTGTTAGTTGTCCTCTTAACCAAGTAGCATGGAGATGCTGGTATCACATTAGGTGTTGTGTTTGACACTTCACTAAACATGACTCTCATACAAGACTCTCTTTCTGCTGAAGAGGAGTCTTATATTAGAATATGGACATGAATTATTCTTCTGACTTGAGATCACTATGGCAGCTTGTGAGCAACTCACTGTGCTTTGGTGCCGGACTACCTAGATTTCTAATCCGGTGACAGAAGGTTGCTGGGTATAGTCAAGTACTTGTGTAGCGGTAGTAGGAATGAGATAGGATTGATCTTCAAATGGTTTGGATTGAATGCTTAATGTGCCTCAATTGAGAAAGACCTTGGCCAGGGCATTCCTTGTAAGGAGTTACAAGGATTCTTTATTTGAGACATATTGAGATGGACTGATTAGGGTTGGGCAGTTTAACCCTAAGCCATCCAGAGCATTAGGAGATTAAAGGAATAAGTTCACTGATATTCCATATTCGATAGGTTCGTGTTGCTCTGCAACCTTCAACCTATCTAGA
The DNA here is from genome assembly GCA_021397845.1 of Areca catechu. NCBI lineage: Eukaryota > Viridiplantae > Streptophyta > Magnoliopsida > Arecales > Arecaceae > Areca > Areca catechu. The sequence continues at coordinate 93,096,060 of CM038050.1, forward strand.
TGTCAGGTGTCATTGCTAGATGGCGACTTTGGCTGGTACTGGAAATGTTTCTATGCTACCGATTTAGTATTTGAACCTACGGGGTCACATACAATGGGGTTTCTTCTTGCTTTGTTGGCATGCAAATGGTTGGGAATCATTCCGGACTAGTTTGACAAGAGTTGTCAATGCTGCTCTCGAGCCGACTCGAATGGTCAAGTCGACTCAGCTCGAGCTAACTCGAACAGTAGAGTCAACTCATCTGGCGGACTGCTAAAATTCGAGAACGCTTCATTAAATGCTGTAATGGTTAAGGGATTTAATGCTGGGCATTTCAAGGCTTTAATTATTGCTGTTGCTGAATCCCAAGGGGCTTGTAACTCCCCTGAATCCCAAAGGTCTCAACTCTCTTTATAATCTCTTCATATCTGATTATGAAGTGTTCATGTCCATGTTTCCCTTTGGCTTCCTGGTTTTCTATTCTGTGTTTTTTTCTGAAGAGTAGAGAACGAGACCAGCAGCTCACTTTTGATCTCTGAGTGATTATCTTAGAGAGGGACAGTGAGGTTTGGGTGGGATCTTTAAGTGCATACCTTATATTGAAGGTTTGGGATAGAGGATTGGGAAGGGGTTCTTAAGGACCTTTGTTCTAGCACCACTGCACCAACAGCCCTTCAAGGAGTTGAAGGAGTCCGCACATCTTCAAGGAGTTAAAGAAGGAGTCACTACTACCAACATTGTTTCCCAAGGGGCTAGCACCCTAAAGGAAGGAGGAGAAGTCCCTCTATCCGGTGTGAACCATCCGTAGAGGTGGTATGTGTGTGCTGCTCGTAGAGCCCGATCATCTTTCTGTAGGGTTTATCTCCATCGAGTGCTGTTCCACCTTGCTATCGGAGCACGTGCCTTCTAGGTGATCGTCATCTCAAAGGTATACCTTTAGATTATTTGTTTGGCACACTGTAATATGTTGCATCATTATGTGAATCTAGAATAGTTTTGTTTTTCATTCAATAGATGCTTGATTTCATAAATACATTATTCTACACATGCATAAAGATTTGCTTAGGGCGATGTTAATTAGATTGACATTCTTTGATAAAATGGTTTTATCCTTTTCCACTACGCCATGCATTTAGAAAAAGTTTTTAAATTGTATGCTCTTGCCCGATACCTTGGTTCCCCAACACTTTTAACATCCATTTGAAATTGTTTGAAATCCATAAAACATGCAAATGCTAAAAGTAATCTAATAGCTTCTAGTCTAGCTACTGGAGCAAAGGTTTCATCAAAATCAATTCCTTCCTCTTGATTGTAATCCTTAGCTACCAGTCTAGCCTTGTTTCTAATTACTATAACATTTTCATCTAATTTATTTCTATACACCCATTTAGTACCAATTATGGTAGCATTAGTGGGTCTTTCTATTAGTGTCCAAACTTTATCTCTTTCAAGTTGATTTTGTTCCTCTTGCGTAGAAATCATCAAGTTTGGGTCTTTTTCAGCTTCTTCAATACATTTAGGTTCAATTTATGAAACAAAAGCAATATAATCATATTTATTTTTAATAGAGGATCTAGTTCTTATCCCTCTCGATGGATCTCCTAAGATTAATTCCTTAGGATGTCTATGAGCATACCTCCATTCTTTAGGTAGATCCTTTGGTGAAGATCTTATGGCTTCTTCTTCATTCTTCTTGTTTTGATCTTCTTCACTCTCTTTGGAAGGGAATCATCCAAAGTCGGCTTCTTAAGTTCTTCAACACCTGCACATTCATCAGAAATATTTTGTTTTCTAGAGGACTTGTTAGTAGACTCTTTAAACACTACATGCATGGACACTTTCCAACTACAAGTATTATTTTGTTAAAAACTCTATATGCCTTGCTAGATATAGAGTATTCTAAAAAGATACCTTTATCTGACTTGGTATCAAATTTTCTTAAATTATCTTTTTTATTATTTAAAATAAAGCATCGGCAACAAAAACCCAAAAATACTTTAAAGTAGGTTTTCTTTCTTTCCAAAGCTCATATTGAGTTTTCTTTAAAATTGTTCTGATTAAAACATGGTTTAAAATATAACAAGCAATATTAATAGCTTCTGCCCAAAAATATCTTGGAAGATCATTTTTGCAAAGCATTGTGTTTGCAATTTCTTCTAAAGTTCATTTTTTTCTTTCTACCATCCCATTTTGTTGAGGTGTTCTAGGTGTAGAAAAGTTATGTTTAATGCCTTTTTCATTACAAAAATTTTCAAAATCTTGATTTTCAAATTCAGTTCCATGGTCACTTTGAATACGACATAAGTACCTTTTATTTGAACCTTTCGATAAAACTTTGTGAAAGCCAAAAAGGATTCATCTTTATATGCTAAAAATAGAACCCATGTAAATCGAGAGAAATCATCTACTATGACTAGTCCATATTTCTTGCCTCCTAGGCTTGTAATCCTAGTTGGTCCAAAGAAATCCATATGGAGTATTTCTAGTGGCCTAGAAGTTGAAACCATTCCTTTAATTTTAAAAGATGTTCTTGTTTATTTTTCAAATTGATAAGCTTTACAAATTTTATTTTTATTTTCAAAATCTAAATTTTGGTAAATCTTTAACTAAATCCTTTTTGCATAATTCATAAAGTAGATGCATGCTTGGATGACCTAATCTACGATGCCAAAGCCAACTAGTCTCATTAATTATGCCATTCATTGCAACTAAGCATCACCATCTTATAAGGTAATTGTCAAGATCAATAAGGTAGATGTTGCCATGCCTATTTTCAATGAATTTTACTCCATTATCATCAAGACTAGATACCATGCAATGAGATGATTCAAAATTACTTTATCGTCTTTATCACAAAATTGACTAATACTAAGCAAATTTTGTTTTAATCAATCAACAAGTAGAACATTATCAATATAAGTAGAGGGGATGATATGGACTTTATCGATACCGATGATTTTGTCCTTACTATTATCACCAAATCACATTTTCACCATTTAGAACCTCTAGAGATGTAAGTTGCTTTATATCTCCAGTCATCTGTCTTAAGCAACCACTATCAAGATACGACAATCTTTCTTCTCTCCTGCAAAATAGATCAAGTTTTCATTTTAGGTATCCAATGAAAGAAAAGTACCCTAAAAGCCAATCTTTGTAAGGGCATTATTGTAATCTACCAACTCTTATATGACACTATTTAATTAAATAAAGGCAATTTTGATTCATCATATTGCTACATCTATATTAGATTATGATGAACCCTATAGGTTAGGGTAATGGAATTAGGGTTATGATGGAAATCATAACAGTGAAATCTAAGTTCCTATAAATTCTAATCTAAAATGTTCCTAGTAGATGGATCATCGATTCGGGGATCGATGAATCCGAAAAGACTAGCACATCCTATGTATACTTGTTGGAGATGGTGGTTGGTCTCATAGCCACTTGTGTAAAGACACTATACAAGTATGTGAGTGCTCATTAGGTTATGAATCCACTGAACTGATCCGACAAGAGAATATCAAATAGAAGTCATACTTACTTGTCAAAGAAATATTCTCTTAGTGAGAGTTGTGCATGTGATCCTTAGACCTGAGATTGCCATAGTATCTTGTGCACATGAACCCATGTTTTGGTGCATACTCATTTATGGCAATTTAATCATGTACGAGGTATTTCTAGATATGGTGGATTGTGTATGAAGATAATGAGTAGGTCAACAAGGAATCGATCACTTCTAGTAAAGGGGAGTTGTTATCCCATGTGATCTTTTCGAATGATGACTCAGGAAATCTTTGATCAAAGTAGAATGAGATTAGATAGGGTTTCTAATATATCATCGATCGAGTCTTTATTAACAAATTAAGATTCAAAATGATTAAGTGCTAGGGTTTGATATTTATCCATGCCCATCACTTATTCAGGATAAAGGGAGATCGAAGGATAGAATTACATGATAACTTTCCACTGAAGGGTATTTTGATAATTTATACCAAATTCCTCATCTTTCAGGTAGGCATGACATATTGCTAGATGTCAATCATATCTTATAGGTTTTTATGGATCAATTCGATTGGATTCATGAGTCAATTCGAAAGCTAGTTCGAATTGACAATTTAGGTCAACTCAATTTGACCTAATTAAGTCAATCGGGCTTGATCGATTCGAATCGACTTGGACCTAGACCTACTGCTAGCAAGATGTGGAACCAAAAGGGTCACGCACATTAGAAGTTGGCCAAGGATGTCAATTAGATTTTTATTAGGGTCATGGGATCCTAATTGGTTAGCTAATTAACATACTAGCATATGTTGGCTAGCCCAATTCCTAACCCAATTGGATTGGGTCTAGTTGCTTGTTATTTGGGCTAAATAATTTAAGTGGGACTTAAATTGGTTAGAGTCCTAAGTGGGTCAGCCAATTTCAGTTTTTATTTGAATTATTTTGGACTTATCTTGCTTGTGTGAAAGAGTCCATGTTAGCATGGACTCATGGGCCCCATATTTCATTCATGCATATTATGTGCGTTCAAAAAGACCAAGAATCCTTCTGCAGATAAATCACAAATGCAGATAATAGTCCAAAGTCCTCATTTTTATCTCCATGCCACTTTGGAAGAGGTTGGACTGGTCAACATATGGCTTTTGGCATGAAAAATGATGGCGCACATTGAAGGGATGCGTCTCTTCTTTGTTGGCGCAAATTTGAGATCAAGAGTCCTTCTATTTGAAGGCTCTTGAATTTTCTCTGACACTTCCTTTCAAAGTCACATCCCTTGGCTTCATTTTAACTGGAGATTCCAAGTGGCAAAAGGGGATTAAATGCTGGAATTCGAAGAGACAAAGAAATGTCACTTGGCACATGATAAAAGGCTATCATGATATGATTATCCATCCAAAAGATTCCTTATCATTGAAGGGTCTTATCAATGGCTACAAAAGAAACATATCAAGTACCCCAACCTACTCTATAAAAGGCATCAGTGATTTGATGCCAGACTCACTCAATCCCATCAGAATTCCTAACTTTCTATTTCTCTTTCCCTCCCCTTAAGACAAGTTTGTCTCTTTAAGACAAAACTTGTTCCTTCAAGACAAGGCTGATCTAATTAAGATAAGAGCCTAGAAAGAATAATAGAATGGGTATCTAGGATTCGAGAGTAGATATAGAGAGGTCTCAGAGTGCTCTACAGGAGGTAAGGAGTCTAGCAAAGGAGGAAAGTCCAAAAGGCTACCAGAAGAATCCCAGTCAAACAAGCAACTACATAGGAGTGTGTTCTTGGTCCAATTCATATGTGATCACCTCTGGAGGGCATGCACTTATGTGCCTAGTAGAAACAAAGGAATATAAAATTCTAAATATTCCTTTATTATCCTAAAGTTTTGATTTACTAATTGTTATGCACAAGTGGTCCTAAGGTTTAGGGTTTCGAAATGAAATTTTTGAAACCTAGTCTTCCGCCGCACCCAGCCTAGGTAACCCAATAGTGGTATCAGAGCCACCTTGATGCATACAATTAGAAATCTCTTTGGTGTTGATTGTTTACTATGTTATGTATTGATGCATGATTAGTTCAAATATATACATATGATATGTTATATCCTAGTAACTGCTTCGGATTATGTTAGTCACCATGGCCGTCCGGTCATAGAAGCCAAGTAGGGTTTAAAGGCCCTCTCTTCCTATTCAATGGGGTCTTATCAGATGGCTGCAAAAGAGACATATCAGGCACCCCAACCTACTCTATAAAAGGCATCAGTGATTTGATGCCAGACTCACTCAATCCCATCGGAATTCCTAACTTTCTATTTCTCTTTCCCTCCCCTAAAGACAAGTTTGTCTCTTTAAGACAAAACTTGTTCCTTCAAGACAAGGCTAGTCTAATTAAGACAAGAGCCTAGAAAAAATAATAGAAAGGGTATCCGAGATTCGAGAGTAGATATAGAGAGGTCTCAGAGTGCCCTACAGGAGGGTAGGGAGTCTAGCAAAAGAGGAAAGTCCAAAAGACTGCCAGAAGAATCCCAGTCAAACAAGTAACTACATAGGAGTGTGTTCTTGGTCCAATTCATGTGTGGATCATCTCTGGAGGCATGCACTTGTGTGCCTAGTAGAAATAAAGGAATATAAAATTCTAAGTATTCCTCTATTATCTTAAAGTTTTGATTTACTGATTGTTATGTACAAGTGGTCCTAAGGTTTAGGGTTTCGACCGGTTAGGGTTTCGAAAATGAAATTTTGAAATCTAGTCTTCCGCTGCACCCGGCCTAGGTAACCCAATAGTAGTATCAGAGCCACCTTGATGCATACAATTAGAAATCTCTTTGGTGTTGATTGTTTACTATGTTATGTATTGATGCATGATTAGTTCAAATATATACATATGATATGTTATATCCTAGTAACTGCTTCGGATTATGTTAGTCACCATGGCCGTCCGGTCATAGAAGCCAAGTAGGGTTTAAAGGCCCTCTTTTCCTATTCAATGGGTCTCCTATGGCATGTAGGGGTGCCGCTGTGGCCATATCCCATGAACAAGTGAGGTGAATGGAATATTATTTTAATCATGCTATGTTTATGCTTATTAGGGTTAATATGCTTGTGTGTTGGAATGAATATCATGTTAACATGATAAATTAAGATGTGTATGAGACCATCAAAGCCCTCATTAAAATCATATTTAGTTGTAGTGTAAGTTAATCATGATGCAAATCCGATTAGGGTATGATCAGCCAATTGGTGTCTAAGCAAGTGGTTCTGGAAGGTAAAGAGAATGAGATTTTTAATTGATTCCGTTGTCTGACCTGACCAATTCAATTGGTGTCTAAGAAAAGTAATGGGGGGACCCCCTTACCCCTTTTACTTACCTGGCCACTTTGGTCATATCTAGACCTTAAATTAGAAATGCTAATTGATCAAGCACATTACAAATTGGCTTCCTTCATGCTAAGCCAAATTAATATCAAAAACTATAGTATGTTTGTTGTGTAACACAAGGCTTGCTCTAGGGTTTGATATAAAATTTGTCTTGGTGCACTTAGTGCTTTATAGCATGATTGGCAATGTTACTTTGTTGTGTAACACAAGGATAACATTATTCAATCATGGCTATATAGAATTGAAAGGTCCGACTAAACTAAGACATTATGGTTTGTTATGCACACACAAGGCTATAAGTATCTTAGAAGCAAATATTATGTTGAGAATTGCAAGGGATGCAATGGAAAGGGTTTTCCTATCCTTGACTCATGAGTGTTTGTTGTGTAATACAAGGCATTCATGAGAAATTGGGATCTCAACCCCACTAAAGAACCTGGTAAGGTTTCTCGCTTACCATAGGTGAGGGTTATGGTATTTGAATAAAATAGTGAGAGACATAATTAGATATAAAAGTCCTTATCTAATTATGGATGTCATCTTGAGTGGTCTACTTATAGTTGTTCTTTACTTTTATGTAAATTTAAGTATTATGGCTTTAAGTTTATCATTACGAGGCATTTTAGATGCCAACAAATTGACCAATCCCATTTATGTCGATTGGTGAGGAACCTAAGGATAGTATTAACTCAGGAGAAGCTTTCTTATATTCTTGATTCTCTGGATTTAGAGCCGATCAGAGAGGATTCTTCTGAGGAGAAAGGGCCATACATAAAATGTAGCTAAATGACAGCATTACTGTCAAGTGCATCTTGTTGGCCCCAATGAGCAATGAGCTTCAAAGGCAACATGAAGAGATGAAACCTTAGTTCATATTGCTTAATCTAAAGGAGCTTTATGGAGAGCAAAGTAGGGCTGCTTAGTACGAGATATTGAAGTAGTTGTTCCATGCATGCATGAGTGAGGGTTCATCAGTTCAAGCCCATGTTTTGAAAATGATTAACTTAACCACCCGATTAGGTCAATTAGGGTTTGTAATGGATGGTGAACTCAATCAGGACTTGATCTTGCAGTCACTCCCGGATTCCTTCTCTCAGTTTGTTCTAAATTATCATATGAACAACTGAATACTTCTTTGCTTGAGCTGCTTAACATGCTTAAGACAAAGAGAGCCATTCTAAGGGAGATGAGGCTCATCTTTTTGTTGATGGGAAAAAGAAGCAGGCAATGAAGAAGGGTTTGATAAGAAAGTTCAACCTTAAAAAGCGCATCTAGAAGAAGAAGAAAGCAAAGAAGGCTATTAATGATGGAGCCTATTTCCACTGCGGCAAGCATAGGCATCTGAATAAAAATTATAAGATATATCTTGCAAGTGTGAAGCAAGATGCCGGAGGAGCATCTAAAGTTTTGTACATGATACAAACAAATATATCATTGAGTGCTTCAATTTCTAATTCATAGATATTGGATACCACATGTGGGTCTCATATCTGTAAGTCATTATAGGGACTCCGCAGAATTAGAAGCTTGAAGAAAGGTGACTTCGAGCTATATGGCGCAAGTGGTGAAGCCATGAATACTGAAGCTGTGGGCACCTATCTTCTATTATTACCTTCGGGTAATGTACTAAAGGTAGAAGATTATTACTATGTCCCAAATGTTGTAAGAAACATTATTTCTATACCCTTGTTATTACAACAAGGATATGAATAAGTGTAAAGAGCAGTGGCTGCTTTATTCTTTATTCTAATAAAGTATTTGGACATGGTTATTTCATCAATGGTCTTTTAACTTTAGTTCTCAATGATAAAGTATTGCTTGTTGATGACAAGAAAGAAAAGAGAAGATATAAATGTCACCTATCTTTGGCATTGTCGTTTGGGTCATATCAGTGAGTCTAGGATAAACAAGTTGTACAAAGAAAATTTCTTTGAACCTTTTGATCATGAATCATTAGGAACTTGTGAATCCTATCTCATGGATAAAATGACAAAGTCTCCATTCACTAGAGATGGAGAAAGGGAAACTGAATTGTTAGAACTAGTACACACGGATGTGTGCGATCCTATGACAACCTAGGCTAGAGGAGGATACTCTTATTTCATTAGTTTTACTGATGATTTATCAAGATTCGGATATGTGTATCTTATGAAACACAAGTCTGAAGCCTTTGAAAAATTCGAAGAGTATCAAAGTGAAATCGAGAAACAAACTGGGCATAGTATCAAAGTCCTTCGGTCTGATCGAGGCGATGAATACTTGTCTAGTGAATTTCTCGATCATCTTAAAAATAAAGAAATTTGATGCGTGTCGTAACGTACCGATCGATCTAAATCTTAAATCCACTACTCTTAAAGGTAAAATAGTGGGAGTAAGGGTCGAATCCGCAAAAACTTTTATGTTATTTTGAAAGACTTTTCTTTTACTTAAAATAAACTAAATAAATTAATGCAAGTAACGGATGCAAATAACTGAGGAGATAAGAAATAATATTACCCGTGAAGACAACCAAGATATGATTTATCTTAAGAGTACGACCCGTACCCGTGGATCACGGCCCATCCCTTAGGTATAGATTAGTCAAGGATTTCTTCACTGAAATAGAACACTTACCTCAAACACCAAACCTTATTCCACTATGACTTATCCCAGCATTACTTCAAGATAAAACATGAATCAATATGAAGTAAAAAATGAACATTTATTTCAATAATCTGGAGTACATAAAAAAAAAAGAACTGCAGGAACAAGGGTCCCTCTTTCCCTTTTTATGATTTCTGACTCTCTGTGCAATGGGAAGCGATGTAGGGACCAAAAAAGTAGAGCTACGGGCGTTAAAAATGGAGTCTCTAGAATTATTCCCCGGAGAGTAGAATAGCCCACGGTGTCAGGCCCATGTGGGAACCACGGTGATTTCTTATCGCGATCCACTCCTCAATCTCGATTCTATCTTCCTATCCTCCTACCCGTTTGTGCAATCCCAACCTCCTCCGCATCCGCGAACTTCCTTCCTAATCTGAACAAACTTCTTCGTGTCCACCTAGCATCGTCCAACTACGATCCTCCTCTCCCAACACGCACTTCTTCCCTCCAACATAAGACCGAAAGCGATGAACGGTAGAGACCAGCCGAAGAGGGAGAAACCGTGGAAGATGAACCGTCAGTGATGGGAGAAGAAGATGAACCATCGGTGATGGGAGAAGAAGATGAACCGTCGGCCGGTGTCTTGGGCGGCAACAGGGATGGTGGTGAAGAAAACTCTGGCCGACAGTGTCTCGGGTGGTGGCGGGCGGCTTCACGACGACAACGAGGGCAGCGACTGATTGTGACAGGTGGCTCATGGTGACTGGCGGCTCGTGACTGGCAGCTCGTAGCAAAGATTGGTGATGGGCGGCTCACAGCGGCTTACGGCGGCGATGGGGCGGCGAGGGGCGTTTGCGGTGGCCGAACGATGAAGAGAAGGGCAGCATCCCCTTCTTTGCCATTTTTCTGGCCATAGGAGCTTCTCCGATCAGTATGGAGGCCTCCGGCAGCTTGGGCGGTGGCGGGCGCGTCCCTCCGGCGAGTTCGGGCACAAATGGTGGATGGTCCATGGTTATGCTCCGTGGATCGACGGGTTGTGGGTGGACCATTGAGCCGGTCCACAGTGAACCGGGTGAAAGATTTTAGGGGCTGCTCCATAAATCATGCTGCTTTAAAAACCATGCTAAATTCTTCTAAAATTAATTTCAGACCCATATGAACTCTAATTTGGATCTGGTTTGCGCTGTTGGATTCCATAATTCAAGCTCTACAAAATGATGACCTTTTTTTCCTACAAGAGATATACAAAGTATCAATTCTAATGATAATTAATTATTAATTTGATACTCTTATATATACATAAAATATAATTATCAGATTCTCTCTGAATGGAACCCTCCATATACACCACAACTGAATGGTATAGCAGAAAGGAGGAATCATACCTTGTTAGATATGGTACGATTTTATATGCTTCACAGATTTTCCAGTATCTTTTTGGGGTTATGCCCTAGAGACTGCTACCTACATATTGAATAGGGTACCATCAAAGGCAGTTAGAGCACTCCATACAAATTATGGAAAGAAAAAAGGCCAAGTCTTAAGTATTTTAAGATTTGGGATTGCCCTGCTTATGTCAGGAATGTTTTTGGACATAAGTTAAGTGCTAGGGCTGATAAATGTAGGATATCCTAAAGAAGTATAGGTTACCTTTCTACCATCCTACTGAGCAAAAGGTCATTGTCGGTAGGCATGCCACATTCTTGGAAAAAATTTATCCAAGAAGGGGGCAGTGGGAGGATATTAGAACTTGAAGAAGTTCAACTTACATCAATTCCTCAACATGAGGTTCAAAAAGTCCAGGAACAACCACAACACACACCACTCTTCGAAGGTCAGAGAGGGTACGAGGTGCACCTCTCAGATATGGCTTTATTATTTGGAATGACAATGAAGCCAATATCATACAGGATGATGATCCTGTGATATATACGAAAGCTGTTGAGAGTAAAGACTCTGAAAAATGGCTAAATGCCATGAAATCTGAATTGGAATCTATGTATTCCAATCAGATTTGGATTTTAGTAGATCCATCTGAAGGAATTAACCCAATAGGGTGTAAATGGGTCTTCAAGAAGAAGATTGGAGCAGATGGTCAAGTAGAGACCTACAAGACTAGGCTAGTAGCAAAAGGTTTCAAACAAAAAATGGCATTGACTATGATGAAACTTTTTCACCAGTAGCCATGCTCAAGTCCATTCGGATACTGCTTGCTATAGCAGCATTCTATGATTATGAGATCTGGCAGATGGATGTTAAAACTGCATTCCTCAATGAAAATCTTGAGGAAGAAGTCTATATGATACAGCCAAAGGGTTTTGTCTCAAGTGGGAGACCACACCAAGTATGCAAGCTTAGAAAATCTATTTATGGATTAAATCAAGTATTGAGGAGTTGGAACATCCGCTTTGATGAAACAATCAAAGATTTGGTTTTATTAAGAATGTAGATGAATCATGTATGTACAAGAGATAAGTGGGAGTGCACTTGCTTTCTTGGTCTTGTATGTTGATAACATACTTATCATTGGAAATGATATTCCAATGTTGCAATCGGTCAAATCTTGGCTATCAAAGTAGTTTCTCATGAAGGATTTGGGAGAGGCATCCTATATACTAGGTGTAAAGATCTATAGAGATAGATCTAAGAGGATGCCAAGCTTATCCCAATCTAGGTACATTGACTTAGTATTGAAGAGATTCAACATGGATGGAAGTAAGAGGGGTTACTTACCTATGAGTCAAGGCATATATCTCTCTAAGAAAATGTCTCCTAAGACACCAGAGAAGAGAGAAAGGATGAGTTTGATACCTTATGCTTCGGCTGTAGGATCAATTATGTATGCCATGTTATGTACCAGACCTGGTGTTGCCATGCCTTGGGCATAGTAAGTAGGTTCCAGAGTGATCCAGGTGAGAATCATTGGAAAGCTATGAAAAATACTCTTAAGTACCTGATAAGGACTAAAGATGTTTTTCTTATATATGGTGGATCAGAGTTGAAACTAGAAGGGTATATGGATTCTAGTTTTCAACCAGATCTAGATGATAGCAAATCTATATCAGGATATATCTTCACCCTATATGGTGGCACAGTGATTGGAAGAGTACCAAGTAGCCAACTATAGCTGACTCAATCACTGAGGTAGAATACATAGCTGCAAGTGAAGCCACAAAGGAAACTATATGGATAAAGAAATTTATCACAGAATTGGGCATGGTTCCCGCTATACAACAACCGTGCCACTTTATTATGATAACACTAGAGCTATTATGCAAGCTAAGGAACCAAGGTCTCATCATAAGTCCAACAATATCCTAAGACGCTTCCACCTTGTTTGAGAGATATAGAAAGACAAGATGTTATCATCGAACGAGTAGAAACAAAGAACCACATAGCAGACCCATTCACTAAAGCATTACCTAAGCAGCATTTTGATCACCACTTAGATTGTATGGGTATAAGATAGAAGGGTGACTGGCTTTAGTGCAAGTAGGAGATTGAAAGAAAAGTGCACTAAAAGCCAATCTTTATAAGGGCATTATTGTAATCTACCAACTCTCGCATGACATTATTTAATTAAATAAAGGTAATTTTGATTCATCATATTGCTGCATCTATATTAAATTATGATGAACCCCATAAGTTAGGACAATGAAATTAGGGTTATGATGGAAATCATAACAGTGAGACCTAAGTTCCTATAAATCCTAATCTAAAACATTCCTATCAATAGACCATCGGTTCGAGGATCGATGAATCCGGAAAGACTAGCATATCCTATGTATACTCGTTGGAGAGGGTGGTTGGTCTCACAGCCACTTGTGTAAAGACACTATACAAGTATGTGAGTGCTCATTAGGTTATGAGTCCACTGAACTGATCCGACAAGAGAACATCAAATAGAAGTCTTACTTGTCAAAGAAATATGCTCTTATTGGGAGTTGTGCATGTGATCCTTAACCCGAGACTACCATAGTATCTTGTGCACATGAATCCATGTTTTGGTGCATACTCATTCATGGCAATTAAGTCATGTACGATGTGTTTTTGGATATGGTGGATTTTGTATGAAGATAATGAGTAAGTCAACAAGGAATCAATCGCTCATAGTAAAGGGGAGTTGTTATCCAATGTGATCTTTTCGAATGATGACTCAAGAAGTCTTTGATCAAAGTAGGATGAGATTATATAGGATTTCTAATCTATCATCGATCGAGTCTTCATTATCGAATTGAGATTCAAAATGATTAAGTGCCAGGGTTTGATATTTATCCATGCCCATCACTTAATCAGGATAAAGGAAGATCGAAGGATTGAATTACATAGTAACTTTTCCATTAAATTCCTTATCTTCCGGGTAGGCATGACACGTTGCTAGATATCAATCATGTCTTATAGGTTTTCATGAATCAATTATATTGGATCATGAGTCAATTCGAAAGCTAATTCAAATTGGCAACTTAGGTCAGCTCAATTTGACCTAATTAGATAATCAGGTTTGATCGGTTCGAATCAGCTTGGATCTAGACCTACTGCTGGCTAGATATAGAACCCAAGGGTCACACACATTAGGGAATTGGCCAAGGATGTCAATTGGATTTTTATTAGGGTCATGGGATCCTAATTGGCCTAATAATAACATATATGCATATTGCTAGCCCAATTACTAACCTAATTGGATTAGGTCTAGTTGCTTATTATTTGGGCTAACCAATTTAAGTGGGATTTAAATTGGTTAGAGTCCTAAGTGGGTCAGCCAATTTCAGTTTTTATTTGAATTATTTTAGACTTGTCTTGCTTGTGTGATAGAGTCCATGTTAGCATGGACTCATGGGTGCCATATTTCATTCACGCATATTACGTGCATGCAGAAGGACCAAGTCCTTCTACAGATAAATCACAAATGTAGATAAGAGTCCAAAAGCTCATTTTTATCTCCACTTCACTTTGGAAGAGGTTGGACTGGTCAACATATGGCTTTTGGCATGAAATATAGAGTAACAAAAGTAAGAGCAAATTGAAGAGACAAGAAATCACAAACACAAAGAAGTATAGTGGTTCGGTGCTATCCAATGCATCTACATCCACTCCCCAAGACCCACTTGAAATTTACTATAATCTCAACCAATTATAGCTGATTAGTTTTTCTGGGCTCACTAATCAAAACCCGACTTGTTTTTACAAGGCTCACAAGTCAAAACCTCACTTGGTTTTATGGGCTAACCAAGAACCTAAATAGTTTTGCAAAGGCTGCCACCAACCTTCCTTGGTTTTGCGGGATAACTAAGAACCTAATTGGTTTTCAAAGGCTCACCAATAACCCCCCTTGTTTTCCAATAGGCTAACCAAGAACCCTTACAACAATAAATTTTGAAGTAAAGAAACAATGAAAGCTTTCTAATAAAAAGTGGGTATCTCTTTGAAGCTCATTGTTATGATGCTTTCAACTTGATGAAGCCTCTTTTAATGCTTGAAAATGGTTGAACTTGAAGGCTCTTGAAGACTCTTGAATGCTTGAAGGCTTTTTTTTGCTTGAAGGTGGTTGAACTTAATGAATAGGAGTGAATGCTCTTCTTTTCTTTTCTCTTGGCTATTGCATTTCATTCCCATATGTTTTGATTTGATTTGAATCATATATATACCTTCCCAAGGCCTCAAACTCAGTTTCGAGCCATTAGACATGAAAAACTAGTCGTTAGGAGCCAAGAGGGATGAGTTATGCATTTGAAAAACTAGCCGTTACTATTCCCAGAACTCTAAGTATCGATACTTCAGGCTGTGAGTCAACAAATAGGGTCAACACTTGCACTCCATGAGTCGACACCTAGTTCAAATATCTTCAATATAGCTTTCTAGAATTCTCAGGTGAGTCGACACTTCTACTGGTGAGTCGACACTGTGAGTCAATACTTAGCATCCATGTGTTGACACTTCAGGCAAGTTTTCAACTTCAGCAAGTTCTATAATCCAAAATCTCAGGCAATGAGCCGATCCATATGTCGATGCTTTAAGTCGACACAGTACATCCATGTGTTGGCACTTCTATCATGCCATCTAAAACTATCTCTGCGTGCCAGCTTGTGTCGACACTTACTGTCATGTGTCGACACTTGAGTTATAGGTGTCAACACTCTGAGTCGACACATCACTGAGATTCTCTCAAAAACATCTAAACTTCTACTGAAACAAGTTTGTATTGAACTCATGTATCTTTTCAAGCAATCTTCAACTATCAAAGTTTAAGCAGATCATTCATTTAATTTGGGACTTCTTCAATTAACAATTTTTGTCAAGATGGTGAGCACCTTTTTCTATAAAAATATACTTCAAAGAATCATTAGTACTCAACTTATACTTAAACATTTTGCTTATTATCAAAATCAATAACAGAGTCAACAATCTCTTTCTTTTGATGATGATAAAATCTTTAAGTATAAATTTCATAAAAAGCTTTCAAAAGAACTTTTCAAGGTGCGAAGAGTTAATTGCAACAGATATCGAAATATTAAAAGAGATGTATTAGAGAAAGAGTATTACAATGGCTAAGAGTATCAGAGCTTGAAATATAAGAAACAAAGTCATGTATCGTGATACTCTTAAAGAATGATAAATTCTATAATGAGCATTGTGAAGAGTGAAAATACTTCCCCTGAACATCTGAAAATGAGAATTGAGCATGAAAATCAATTCAAAATAGATTTTCAACATAAATAAGGTATTACTCCCCCTTACTTAATGAATTTTGTAAAGAATTTTTCAATTCAAGCTCAAGCAGATTTATACTTATTCTTATTACTCCCCTTTTTGTTATCATTAAAAAGAAAAGATACACAAGCAGATTTTCATCAATAAATAAAATCATGAAAGTAAGTCATTCAAGATAAAACATTGAATTTGCTTTAAAATAGTAATTTCATTCATTTATAAAGAAAGACAATGAATTACTAAGAGTAATTAATGTATTTCATTCACTCAAAGTCAAAAGATGAAACATAATATTTCATTCACTTAAAAAAAGTGTCTGATACATACAGGGAACATCAAAATATAAAGATGCAGAAATACAAACTATCTAAATAAATAAAAATATCCTAATCCTCATCCTCTGAAGAACCAATCTCGATTGGTCCTGATCAGTGAAGGCACGAGCTCAGGGCCACATCGATCTGAGCTCACGAGACGGGTCCTGGTCGGTCGTGAAGAAGTATGGTGTCCACGTCCTCTATGTCGAACATAGGTCCTACCTCTAGCTGAAGTAGAAGAGATGGAGGCTAGGTCATCAGCAAGAACATAACAGATTGGAGCGACAGTCTCTACAACTGTCGGATGTGGTATACGATCGAATGAAGGACCGATCGAATGAAGGAAATCAAGATATGAAACCAAGTATATAGAACCTAGCTCCCGAATAAGAGAAGATGTATGCAAGGATGGTGTATCAACTATAGGTGTATCAAAAATTGGTGTATCAACTAAAGAGATGATAGGTGTATCAATGATAGGCATATCAGCTAAAGAAATAATAGGTGTATCACTAATAGGTGAGTCAACAATAGGAGTATCAATGATAGGTGAAAGGATAGGTATAGCAGTATGATCAACAGATCTAGAATGTGGTGAGGGTAGAATAGGAGTCTGAAAGGATGAACTTGAAGGATCTCGAATGGGACTCCTAGGTAAGTCTGTTAATGTCTCTGCCGCTGGCTCTATCATCAAGTCTGGAAAGTCAAAACCGTCAGAGTCAGTAACCTCATCATCAGTGTCAATCTCTGGTCCTGGTGTAGGTGGAGCTGGAGCAGATGAGTCGGGAACACACCCAGAAGAGGGTCTAAACAGTGCGGACAAAATAGCGAAGATGCCATCACTCAATCCTTTATGGCTCTCTCTCATCTCCATAATAAAGCAATTAAGTCACTATCAAATAATCATAACATCTATCTCTATGCGACTGACTCTATCCATCAGACTCTCTAAAGCTCCTGAAGCTTCTGATTGAGCTGGCTGAGGCTGGGTAGTTGGCTCAGACTGAGGAGCGGGCTCGGGCTTACCTGCTGTCTCAGGCTGAATCTCAAGAAGATGTGCCTCTGAAGGTCCTGCCTCACCTGAAAATATACGCTCCTCTTCAGCAGTGTCCTCATCTCTGTCGTTGGCATGTCCTGATACTCTGCATCTCCACTAACCTCTGAACAACTAATATCCCATTCGATGTAGTGACCTGATGTCATAGACCTCAGTATATAAAAGCATGTGAAAGGGCTCATCATCAAATGTCACACCATATGCTCTAAAAAGTAGTGTCAGCGCCATCCCGTAGGGCAAGCAAAGTCTTTGACTGGTCGATACCTCCGTCATCTAATGTATCATGAGTACTGGAAGGCAAACTGGCATGTGCTGAACTAAGAAGACCATCACAAGTAGCTCTCTCTCTGTGATGTAGTCAAAACATCCAATCTTTGGTAGAAGAATTCGGGCAACGATATGATGTAGAGTCTCATCTCAGCAGAAAGACGAGATGCTAGAATAGTGGAGTCTCATCTCAGCAGAAAGATGAGATGCTAGAATAGTGGCTCCTTCAGGTAGAATATCTGACTCGAAAATGCACTGGAGTCCACTGAATCTGTCACTAAGCTGTCAACCATAGAACCAGTCAGGGGTATATCCCATACCCTGCTCAGAACCTCTGTAGTCACCGAGATATCCCTGCCTTAGACCTGTGCTATCCATCCATCACTATCATGGGCTAACGATCCGTAGAACTCTCGTATCAGGCCCGGGTAGAATCTCTCAGATAATGACCAAAATGAAGTCAAACCAGCATTTCTAATCCACTGACCAATCCGAAAATATTGCTGGTCGACAAATCCAAAGTCTACACAGCATCCTCTGACAACTGTCTTCGAACTCATGCGACTGGAAGTAGTGAAAAGTAGCCGAACAGGTGGATCTGGAGCTCCGGCTTCATGTCTGGCTTTAGTCCTTCTCTCTTCTTCCTGGTTTGATGGCCAAGGGT
Source organism: Areca catechu (assembly GCA_021397845.1). Taxonomy (NCBI): domain Eukaryota; kingdom Viridiplantae; phylum Streptophyta; class Magnoliopsida; order Arecales; family Arecaceae; genus Areca; species Areca catechu. The sequence goes on from CM038050.1 coordinate 93,114,508, forward strand.
GATGTATGACTTGCTTTCTTAGTCCCATTGCACAGATAACCAGTTTGAACAAGAACATAGATGAAACCTAGGGTTTTTACGATTCAAAATGGAAGTGGGAGAGAGAATGTAATAAAATCTGAACCAAAATCTGTCCAAAATGGAAATTTGAGAGGGTTTGAGCTGAGGTTTAGAGGGAAGAAGTGGTTAGGATGGAGCTAAGGCAAGTGTCGGCTCGAGTTTGGGAAGAAATGGGGGAAGAGAACACTTTCTTTCTGCCCTTATCTTCAGTCTATAGCCATTCATGTGTCGACTCACGACACAGTGCCATGTGTCAACACATCAAGGTGTCAACACATATTGGTGTCGACATATCGACTTAAAACTGAAAATTTAGAGAATGAAGTGCAGATCAAAATCACAGGAAATACAATGAAATTCAATGAAATTGATGTCAAATTAGATCTTATTTTGAGTCAAAGAGTACAAATATTCAATCAAAAGGATTTATGACCCCAAGTTCTCTTCGAATTATACTGAATCGATCTTCTTGGAGAGGCTTAGTTAAAATCAGCTAATTGCAATTCAATACAAATAAATTCAAGCATAATATCATTATTTTCAATATGGTCTCTAATAAAATGATGCCTAATTTCAATATGTTTACTTTTAGAATGCTGAACAAGAATTTTAGTTAAGCAAATAGTACTAGTATTATCACATTTTATGGTGTGCAAGTTAATTTGATTCCAAAATCTTCAAGTTGTTGCTTAATCTACAAGATTTGAGTACAACAACTTCCTGCTACAATATACTTAGCTTTAACTATGGATAGTGCAACTGAAGTTTGTTTCTTGCTAAACCAGGAGATTAAGTTAACTCCAAGAAATTGGCAAGTTCTACTAGTATTTTTTCTATCTAATTACATCCAGTACAATTAGCATCAAAATATCTAATTAATTCAGTAGATTAGTCTCTAGAATACCATAAGCCAATATTAATTGTACCAGATATATATCTAATAATATGCTTAACACCACAACAGATGTGATTTCTTAGGATCATACTAATATCTAGCACACATGCATACACTAAACATTATATCTAGTCTACTAGCAGTCAAATACAATAAGTGCTAATCATACCTTTGTATAATTTTTGATCAACAGATTTACCATGCTCATCTTTATCAAGTTTACAAGAGGGGCTCATAGGTGTACTTATTGACTTAGTAGTCTCCATCCCAAACTTCTTTATAATCTCTTTTATATACTTAGCTTGGTTGATGAAGATTCCATCTTTAGTTTGCTTGATTTGGAGTTCGAGGAAGAAATTGAGTTCTCCCATCATGCTCATCTCGAACTCATCCTGCATTAGCTTAGTAAACTCTTGACAAAGAATCTATTAGTAGTACTGAAAATAATATCATTAACAGATTTTCACTACTAATAAGTCATTATCTTTCTTCTTTAGAAATAAAATTTTATCAACATGGCCTCTAGAAAATTCATTTTCAATCAAAATTTGCTAGTCTTTCATACCATGCTCGGGGTGCTTGTTTTAAACCATAAAGTGCTTTGTGCAATTTGAAAACATAATCAGGATGTGTATGATTTTCAAATCCAGGTGGTTGTTCAACGAAACTTCTTCTACTATAAAACCATTTAGAAAAGAACTCTTAACATCAATTTGAAAGAGTTTGAAATTCATAAAACAAGCAAATGCTAATAGTAGTCTAATTGATTCAAGTCTAGCAACAAGAGCAAAGATTTTATCAAAATTAATTCCTTCCTCCTGATTGTAGCCTTTGGCAACTAGCCTAGTTTTATTTCTAATAACAATTCCATTTTCATCTAACTTATTTCTAAATACCATTTAGTGCCAATAATAGTAACATTAGATGGTCTTTTTTAGCATCTTCATAATATTTAGGCTCCACTTGAGAAACAAAAGCAATGTAATTACATTCATTTCTAATTGAAGCTCAAGTTCTTATCCTTTTTGATGGATCACCTTGGATTAGTTCCTTAGGATGTCTATGAGCATAACTCCACTTCGATGGGCACATAGCTCTAATACCAATAAGATGACGTGGGATGGTTACGATGCGATGTAGGATAATTCAATTTTAGCCTAGATGATTTAGAGAGCAATGATCATAGTAAAGCAACTAACATAATAGATTGAAGAGAGTAAAGAAGGCAATTAACCACTTACCTGCAATCCGCTCCGCAAGCTATGAAGAATATGAAAAGAAACCTGGTGCAGCGAAAGCCTACCCTAGACATGCTATACTAGGGAGCAGGTATTGCATAATTAAGAATTTTTAAGCATGCAGCGAAAAGTACCTACTCATGCATAGGATCTAACATATCATGATGCATGTAATAAAATATACAGGCATGTATAGGCAAATGCAATAATATAAATCATATGATAACAACTAGATCTAGGCATACATGATAACCAAAATAAAATATATCTGACCGAAGTAGAAAGAAGTCAACTCCTCGGTCGTCTCTGAACAGATTAGCAAACGGTTGAACTCCTTCAATAGCAAATAAGATCAGCAACACAGCAAGAAGAAGAACAATGCAGCCTCTCGAGATGTCCAAGCATCCACTCTCTAGAGTATCAGTATCCACGCACGGGCTCTCACTGATCCGACTACCGGATGGATGCTAGTCCACCGGAAATCAATAAATCGGTCACGAACAGGTGGAGCAGGGAAGACCAAAGAGATCTTCATGAACAGTCTTCTCCAAGACCGCCCAAAATCCACCAAGAGCATACAAACCGGAAACAAAAACAGAGAAGGATTACACAAGACCTATATGAATTTCTACACTTAGAAATTCGTCCCAACCCTCTGCTCCTCTCTTATATCTTTCTTCTCAACAAACTCATGCCCTGTTTTTCTTCTTCACACCGCAAGCCACAGACTTCCAAAACCAGAAAATCACAGAGGTAATAAGAAAACCCGTGATGGCATCAACCAAGCGAAAAGGAAGACCACCGTGTAAACAAGGAAATCGCCAAGCACTCTCACAGCCAGCAACATCCTGTTACTACCCTTCTTCCCTTCACATGGACTTCAACGTACTGTTGCTTTTTCTTTCTTTCCCTCACCGCATCACACGACCAGCAAAAACATATCACACGCCTGTGGAGAAAAATTCGTGAAAGCTTGTTAACTCCTTTCTCTCTCACGGCTTCCAAGCAACAGATAATAAGAGGTTGAGAACCAGCGATCTCCCTTCTCCCATCACACGGCTGCAACCCAGAAATTCCTGCAACGGTAGTTTAAAACACGAACATCTGCTAGCTGGAAGAGAACGAAGATGGCTCTATCACCGTGAAGGCTTCGATCGAGAGAAGGGAACACGTACGGGAGATAAACACCAGAGTCCCATCCAAAATTCTGGCAATGGATAAATTTGAAATCCCATGCACATTCAAACTAATGCTGCATTTATCCCATTCAATCGGTGATTACAGGGCAATGCCGTGAGAAGGGAAACCATCAAAACATAAACCGGTGTTTTACTTTTGAAACACTGAGAGGACATCGTGAGAAGTATGCCATCGGTTCATCAAACCCTGGTCCGACCAAACCCAAACCAGAAGAAAAATCGGATCCAGTCCTGGTCTACCAGGAACAATTTCTGGTTACCCCAATCAATCATGATCGATCCAAATCAGACTAGAAAAATTTAATGTGTGCTCAATCAGTCTGTTTGACCTAAATACCGAAACGATTCTCAATCGTTGATCGGTTCTCGAATCAGCAAAAATCTTCAATGATATGTGACCTCATAGGTTCGAACTTAAATGGTAGCACTGGAACACTTCCAGTACCAGCACAAGATACCATCTAGCAATGGATCCCAGCATCTGGATAGGCCGAAGATGCGAGAAAATCTATCGAACCTCTGGCATATGTTATCGTATAATTCATCCATTTAACCTTCAGTGCTCTAAATGACCTAGGATTAGACTGCCAACCCTAACTGAGTCAATCCATAACATGTCTCAACTTCGCAAGTCCAGTGACTCCTCACTGGGACTACCTGGCTGAGAATTTGCTAAATTGAGATACTACGATACATTCAATCCAAACAATTTAGACAGGTCAATTCCATCTTGGTCCACCACTGCTCCACAAGTACTTGCCTGTACCAAGAAACCTTTCATCACCGGATTAGAAATCCGGGTAGTCCGGCACCAAAGCACAGGGAGTTGCTTACAAGCTCCATGGTGATCTCAGGTTGGAGGGACACATATACCCATATCCAATTGCGAGCAATCCTTTGGCAAAAAGGAGCTCCATGGAGTCACGTTCAATAAGATGTCACACATCCAATTGTAGATCATATCAGTGTCACCACACTCCTTTGGTCAAGAGGACAACCAAACGATGTGAACCACAATAACCTACACTTGATACATTGTCATCATGTACAATGTATCCTTTGGTTGTGAACCTGTTAAAGGACCACTTGATATATCTTCTCTATATCGAAGTCAGTGCAGTCCTAAGGACTTCATCACATAAACAGAGTTCATTACAGGAAAATGAATAATGTGATGAGCTGCCAAAATTAAGTTTTATTAATTTATATACAAATCATAATACCGAGCACAACCGCCTACAGCCTAGGCGATTAGCTTTAGGACATAATTCCCAACAACTCCCACTTGTACTAAAGCCAATCAGAATAGTATCTAATATCCATTTTCCTTTGTCGAACTATTTGATTCCGAGGGTTGTAGTGATGGGGTTGGCCAGATTCTCCTTTCCATCGATCTTCATAAGATTGATGTCTCCTCGTTTCACGATCTCTCGTATGAGGTAATAGCTCCACAGAATATGCTTAGTGCGGTGATGAGACTTTGGTCCCTCAGCTTGAGCAATGGCTCCTGTGCTTTCATAATACACAGGAACAGGACCATCTAGGGAAGGTACCACCCCTAGCTCTCCAAGGAACTTCCGCAACCACATGGCTTCCTTTGCTGCATCTGATGCTGCAAAGTACTCTGCTTCGCATACCGAGTCTGCAATTGTTGCCTGCTTGGAACTCTTCCAGCAGATAGCTCCATTCAGGGTAAATACCAATCCTGACACACTCTTGATATCATCTCTGTTTGACTGGAGTCAGTATACGCCACAAGTTTCAAGTCAGGTTCTCCATAAATCAGCCATTGGTCCTTAGTATTTCTAAAATACTTCAGGATGGTCTTAACCACCTTCCAATGCACCTTACCTGGGTCAGACTGGTATCTGCTCACTACTCCTAGTGAGTATGCCACATCTGGTCTAGTACATGTCATAGCATATATGATAGAGCCCACTGCAGAAGCATAAGGAACTTTACTCATGCGCTTTCTTCCTCGGGAGTTGTCGCACAATCCTTCTTGGAAAGAGAAATTCCAGAACCTATCAAAAGATAGCCTTTCTTGGAATTTTTCATGCTGAACCGTTTCAGCACGGTATCAATGTACATAGACTGAGACAATCCTAGAAGCCTCTTAAATCTATCTCTATAGATCTTCATACCCAGTATGAAAGAAGCTTCACGCAAGTCCTTCATGGAGAACTGAGATGACAATCAGACCTTTATTCCTTGCAATGCTGTAATGTCATTCTTGATTAAGAGAATGTCATCACATACAGTTCCTCTCCGTTCCTAACGAAGCCATACGATTTGATACACCTATCGAATCGCTTGTTGCAACTTCGAGATGCTTGCTTGAGTCCATAAATGGACCTCTGCAATTTGCACACTTTTGACTCATCTGTGGATGTGAACCCTTCAGGCTGTATCATATATACCTCTTCATCCAGCTCCCCATTCAGGAAAGCGGTTCGGACATCCATCTGCCAGATCTCATAGTCAAAATATGCTGCCAAAGCAAGCATGATCTAAATGGACTTGAGCATTGCCACAGGGAAGAATGTCTCATCATAATCAATACCATATCGCAGACGATACCCCTTGGTAACCAGATGGGCTTTATAGGTCTCCACCTTCCCATCTGTACCCCTTTTTTTTGAAAATTCATTTTGCACCCGATGGGTTTTATATCCTTTCAGGTGGATCAACCAATGTCCATACATTGTTGATCTCCACGGACTCCATCTCGGATCGCATGGCTCCAAGCTACCTCTGAGTCAGATCTCTGAAGTGCATCCATATAGGTGATCGGATCCTCATCGTTCTAGTCGAGCTCTCATGTGATCACCATCCTGGTCCAAGAGAACTGTAGTATCTGTCTGGCTGATCGGTACTTTAACTGGTCTGTCCTAATAATAGGTTCTTGTGTGATCCATTCATAGCTAGTTCTATGATGTCCTTAGAGTTTCAGGTTCTTTTACTGGTTGAACTTCACCAAGTTCAATCTTAAAGGCTACAATTCCTTCTCCAAGGACTTCCTTTTCCAAAAAGATAGCCCTAAGAGCAACGAACACTTTCTGTCGTCCTCCAAGTAGAAGAAATACCTTTTTGTTTTTCTTAGGATACCCAATAAATAGGCACTGATCATACCTAGGACCACGTTTATCTAGTCTAAATGCTTTACATAAGCCGGACAACCCCAGACCCGAAGGTGTAAAATTGAGGCTTACGTCCAGTCCCTAACTGATATGGAGTGGAGAAACCAGACTTACTCGGAACTTTATTCAGCAAGTAACCAGCTATCTCATGTGCATATCCCCAAAAGGGGTAGCGGCAGAGTTACACAGCCCATCATGGATCGAACCAGTCCAACAGGGTTCGATTCCTCCTTTCGGACACACCATTCAACTGAGGTGTTCCTAGAGGAGTCCATTAGAGAGAATCCCATCTGCGTAAAAATATGTCATGAACTCACCAAATAAGTATTCATCATCCTCTTGATCATATCGAAGGGGTTTTAATACTCTTTCAGTTTGTTTCTCCACTTCATTACGATATCGTTTGAACATTTCAAACGACTCAGATTTATCTTTCATCAAGAAGACTTAACCATACCTCGAAAGGTCGTCTATAAATGTAATGAAATATCATATCTCCACCTCTGGCACTAACTGTCATGGGTCCGCATACATCAGCATGTACCAGACTCAGAAGTTCTGTAGCTCCGTTCATGGGCTTTTCCAGTAAACGGTGACATTGGTCATTTACCGCCAAGCAACAAGATTCATAAGTGGACAGTGAGTCAGAATCACTGACCTCGAGGAGGCCATCTTCTCATAACTTGTTTATCCTATTCTGATTAACACGACCTAGCCTACAGTGCCATAGATACAAGTTACTGACACTTTCCATCCTTGGGCTGTCCGGGTCTATGGATGCTTGATAAAGAGGATAGTTCCTCTTCCAATGACCCTGCTTCATATAATAGAAGCACTCTAACCCAGCTTGATCAGCTTTCACTTTCTTATCCTGACTTGGGCCAGGAGCACTCTACACCTTCTTTCCCTTACCTTTCTTCTTTCCTTTCTTAAAGGGACGACGACCTCTATGACCTCCCACTAAATTCACCATCAATTGGTGATCCTTCTCGTAAGTCTGCAACAACCCCATCAAACCATGGTAATTGACTGTAGGTTATTCATTCTATAATGATCGAGAAGGTCAAGATAAAAGGAGGGTAGAGAATTCAGGATCACATCCTTGCCGAGTTGCTCGTGCAAGGGACATCCGAGCTTGTCCAATCATTCGATCATCTCGATCATGTACAATACATGATCAGTGACTGAACCACCATTCCGCATCGTAGATGGTACAAGACACTTTGCACCACTCCACATCGTCTGGCATGCCAAAAGATTCCTTCAACTTTTGAAGAATCTTGATGGATGGGCCTCCTCGAATTTTGCGACTTAACTCGTCGTTCATCGCTGCCAATATTATGCATCGGACAGTAGTCCGATCAGAATTCCAATTCAAATAAGTGTCCCTGACCGAACTCTGAGCATTGGTAGGAGGGATTTCGGGTGCTGGATCCATTATCACATAAAGGATCTGCTCGTGCTCCAGGACTATCCTCAATCTTTGATACCAGCTATCAAAATTTGGGACCCTTTAACTTCTCGCCATCGAGAAGTAACCGGAGTGAAAAGTTTGAAGACATCTGAAGGAAAATTTAGACCTAATCAGTATATGAATTAATCAATTAAACCAAAAGACTTGGATTTTAGTCTAAAGATCCCTCCCACTAATTTTTCAGATTGGGAGCCTCTAACTCCAATCCATGAAATTATCATTTCATAGTGGGTACTGAAATCCAATAGACCATATATGAGCCCGACTATGGCCAATCACCCATACGTGCCTAAAGGTAGGTTCTCTAACCAATTGCTTCTCTAAGCAACTTCCAGTAAAAAGATTTTGCCCCACAGAATTCCCAATCGGCCTAGGGGCCTCCTATTGTGGGTCTCTGGTTAGGTCCAACCATTAATATGACAAATCCAATACTTCCAGCTAACGAATAACTAAGCCCGACTATGGCCGGCCCATCTAATCACCGTTAAGAAGGTTACATTGAACCATCATCCATGGGAGAGTAATTCCAGTAACCGAATGCACACCCATTCTATGGAACTGCCGATGTACACCAAGCTAAAGGACTCATTACTAACCCACTCAATGGGAGTCTAAGACACCATCAACTCATTGATTTAGTCTTTTTCAGGACCTAATAATTTTAGAGGATTTTAATTAAATTGTGACAGAAGAATAAAGAGAAGAACATGGACTAACCTCCCACTGATCAAATCAATTCTCAAGAGAGTTGAACTAAATTCAACAAGTTGGTCCATGGGCACCTAAAGATCAGACAGGCTGATCAACTTGGGTGACATGGGTTAACTCGAATCAATAAGCTCTTCTAATCAGTTCTGGTTGACCGAATTGGCCAGGTAGGTGAGATCATGGGTGAGTATCTGCCATTAACCATCTTTCCTAGACACCAACCAAGTTGGCCAGGAAAGAGGTAGCCTCATGCAACCATGATCAAAAATGCCAAACCTGCCTAGACACCAATCGATTAACCAAACTTGATTAGACCAGCCTAAGGACTCGGGCTTACCATAGAGCCACTAATTAGATCCATTTAGAAGAATGGACTAACCTATCTAACTATTAGATAGATACTAAAGAGAATGACCTTAATCAACATTTGATTAGTTCTCTTAAGTCCAATTCAACTAACCTTAGGTCTAACCCAATAAATGGACCCAATCAGACAGCTAACCCAATTAACCTAGATGGCTTATTCAAATGACATTAGGTTTCATAAACTCTAATCTGGCTTGTCATTTAATTAATCTTTCAATTCATAATTGTTAGATTTTTAAGTCATCTTTTAATTAAAACATTTTTAATTAAATTCATGTAAAACTCTTTTTACATGTTTCATGCATCATATCTAGTTTCATCATATCAATTATAATATTGCAAGCCCTAAATATTTTAGACATGCCAATGAACATGTATCAGGATTAAAACATTTTTAATACGGTAGGTTTCCTTTAAGGATCCTTTTGAAAATGCCAACATAGATGAACCGCCTCGTGCCATAAAAAAATAGGGTTTCAAACCCTGATTAACCTGGACACATGACCATGGTGAAGATCTCAACTAGATTCCTCAAAGTAATCCCTAATACATGCAATCATGATATGCTACACGGGAACCTATGGCTCTGATACCACTGAAAGGAAACCTGGTGCAGCGAAAGCCTACCCTAGACATGCTACACTAGGGAGCAGGTATTGCATAATTAAAAATTTTTAAACATGCAGCGAAAATTACCTACTCATGCACAGGATCTAACATATCATGATGCATGTAACAAAATATATAGGCATGTATAGGCAAATGAAATAATAATAAATCATATGATAACAACTATATCTAGGCATACATGATAACCGAAATAGAATATACCTGACCGAAGCAGAAAGAAGTCAACTCTTCGTTCTTCTGAACAGATCAGCAACTGGTTGAACTCCTTCAACAGCAAATAAGATCTGCAACACAGTAAGAAGAAGAAGAACGATGCAGCCTCTCGAGGTGTCTAAACATCCACCCTCTAGAGTATCCATGCACGGGCTCTCACTTATCCGACTTCCGGATGGATGCTAGTCCACCGAAAATCAATAAATCGGTTACGGATAGGTGGAGCAGGGAAGACCAAGGAGATCTTCATGAACAGTCTTCTCTAAGACTATCCAAAATCCATCAAGAGCACACAAACCAGAAACAAAAATAGGGAAGGATTACACAGGACCTATATGAATTTCTACACTTAGAAATTCGTCCCAAACCCTATGCTCTTCTCTTATATCTTTCTTCTCAACAAAACTCATGCCCTGTTTTTCTTCTTCACACCGCAAGCCACAGACTTCCAAAAACCAGAAAATCATAGAGGCGCTAAGAAAACCCATGATGGCATCAACCAAGAGAAAAAGAAGACCACCGTGTAAACAAGGAAATCACCAAGCACTCTCACGGCCAGCAACATCCTGTTACTACCCTTCTTCCCTTCACACGGACTTCAACTTCTTGTTGCTTTTTCTCTCTTCCCCTCACCACATCACACGACCAGCAACAACATATCACATGCATGTGGAGAAAAATCCGTGAAAGCTTGTTCCCTCCTTTCTCTCTCATGGCTTCCAAGCAACAGATAATAAGAGGTTGAGAACCAGGGATCTCCATTCCCCATCACATGGCTGCAACCCAGAAATTCCTGCAGCGGCAATATAAAACACTTGTAACATCTGCTAGCTGGAAGAGAATGAAGATGGCTCTATCACCGTGAAGGCTTCGGCTGAGAGAAGGGAACACGTACGGGAGATAAACACCAAGAGTCCCATCCAAAATTCTGGCAATGGATAAATTTGAAATCCCATGCAGCATTCAAACTAATGCTGCATTTATCCCATTCAATCGGTGATTACAGGGCAATGCCATGAGAAGGGAAACCATCAAAACATAAATCGGTGTTTTACTTTTGAAACACTGGGAGAAGAACATCGTGAGAAGTATTCCACCGGTTCAACAAACCCTGGTCCGACCAAACCCAAACCAGAAGAAAAACTGGGTCCAGTCCTGGTCTACTAGGAACAATTCTTGGTTGATTCAAACCAATCCTGGTCAATCCAAATCAGACCAGAAAAATCCAATATGTGCTCAATCAGTCCGTTTGACCTAAATACTGAAACGATTTTTAATCGTTGATCGGTTCCCGGATCAGGAAGAAATCCTCAATAGCGTGTGACCTCATAGGTTCGAACATAAACGGTAGCACTGGAACACTTCCAGTACCAGCACAAGATACCATCTAGCAATGGGTCCCGGCATCCGGATAGGCCGAAGATGCAAGAGCAATCTATCGAACTTCTGGTATATGGTTACCGTATAATTCATCCCTTTAACCTTCAATGCTCTAGATGACTTAGGATTAAACTGTCAACCCTAACTGAGTCAATCCATAATATGTCTCAACTTCGCAAGTCTAGTGACTCCTCACTGGGACTACCGCGGTTGAGGATTTGCTAAATTGAGACACTGTGATGATGAGAATTCTCCCAGGGTGCCGGGAATCATGCAGCATGCGAAAGTGAATTTCAAAACAAAATTCTAAGCATGAAACCCTAATATGGCTAGAAAATCCTAATTTCCAGGAACCCGTTATACAATACCAATCAACGAAACATAAATGAAGTCAGAATACATACATGGATCACTGAAATCCAATCTTTTCCACGAGGCTCACAAGTGCAAGCCCTCCAAAGGTGATCCACACGAGAATGGTACCAAGGAAGAATCCCTACCGAGGTTGCTTGCTTCAACAGAACTCTTTTGTCAGCCTTTTGACCTTTGACCACTGTAGGACACCCTAACCTACTGTAAGGATTTATGGACATAGTCCTAAACCACTCTTGGTTTTAGGACAACCATCCTCTAGGACCCCTTAGGCTTATGTTCTAAAACTAAGCCTTGTCCTAGTAGAAAAGACCTTGTCTTAACAAGACAAGTCCTATCCTAAATTAAGAAGGAGGGAGTAGAAGAACACTCAGACTGACAGACTCTCGGGAAAATGGGATTCCTATTTTCTGATGACCGAAAACTATATCTCTCATTTCACTGTACCCCCTTTATATAATATTTCAAAGGGCATGAAAACCATCCCGACATCTCTTATCAGATATGTTATTTCATATCTGATAAGACTCTTCAGGATTGAATAGTCTTATCTGTGTTCTTTCCCTTTCCAGATTAAATCCCCATGTGACATGTGGCATTTACCGGTTAAGAAGAATGGAAGAAGGTATCATTTCAGATTTAAAAATCGTGGGAAGAGCAGAGTCCTGAGAGCAGAAGGACTCTGCCTCAGAACCGTGCACAGATGAAGAGACGCGACTCTTCATCTGCGCGCGCTACTTTTTCCCATTTCATGCCGCCCTCTTATTCCCTTTGACCGATCATTTAAATCCAAAGGGCATGGGGATAATATGAAAAGGCGCCCCTTGATGAAACACTGGAGTGTTTCATCTACAGAAGGACTTTTGTCCTTCCGTGCACACCTTCATTTCCCACGCGCGCCAAGAGGCGCCAAGAGTCTTTTGTGGTCAACTTTATCTACACCCCATGCAACCTTTTACTAGTCAAAGCATATGCAATATTGGTGTCAAAAGAAAGATCATTAAGTCCTCTTTCCATCCATATAAATATTTTTCAGATCAGAGGACTATATACTTTTCTAGGCCTTTTTGAATAACAAGGTATCATTTTGGCATCTAGAGTCCCAACTCAAATGGACTCTTCAATAAAATGTCCAAAAGTCCAAAATAAAATCAGATCAAGCTCTGATTTGGCTATCCCCACTTAGGACACAACCTAATTTAGGTTTTTCTTAATTAGGTTAGCCCAATTAGCAAGCAACCGGACCCAATCCAATTGGGTTAGGATTTGGGTTAGCCTACATATGCTAGTATGCAATCTGGCTAACCAATTAGGATCCTATGACCCTAATTAAATCATGAGTAATTTCCTTGGCCTACTCTCTATTGTGTGTGACCCATTGGGTTCCACATCTAGCGAGTAGTAGGTTTAAGTTTGAGCCAATTCGATCCGATCAAACCCGATTGACCTAATTAGGTCAAATCGGCTTACCTAATTGTCCAATTCGAATCACACATCGAATTGACTCATGAAACCAACCCAATTAGTTCATGAAAACTCACAAGATAAGATTGATGTCTAGCAATATGTCATGCCTACCTGGAAGATGAGGAATTTGATAAAAATTATCAAAATACCCATCAGTAGTAAGTTACCGTGCATTCAATCTTTTGATCTCCCATTATCCCGATTAAGTGATGGGTATGGATAAATGTCAAACCCTAACACTTAATCATATAGAATCTTAGCTCGATCATGAGGACTCAGCTGATGACTGATTAGAAGCCACTTCTAATCTCATCCCACTTTGCAAAGATTCCTTGAGTCACTCATCAAAGAGATTACATGGGATAACATATCCTCTTACCAGGATTGATCAATTCCTTGTTGGTCCACTCACATCCTTCGTACACCTTCCACCATACCCAGAACACCCCATACATGTTGCAATGCCATGAATGAGTATGAACCAAAGTATGGCTTAGTGTACATAAGAAACCATGGTGACCTCAGGTCTGAATATCACATGCACAACTTCTACTCTGGGACTTATCTTTTGACAAGGAGTAAGACTTCCATAAGATAGTCCTGGTGCGGATCAGTTTAGTATACTCATAACCTAATGAGCACCCTTGTCCTTGTATTAGTGTCTCTACACAAGTGGCTGTGAGACAACCACCCTCATCAACTGAGCATACATAGGATAAGCTAGTCTTACCAGATTTATCGATCCCCGAATCGATGGTCCAATGACTAGAAACATTCTAGATTAGGATTTATGGGAATTAAGTCTCACTATTATTTTATCAAAACCCTAATTCCATTACCTTACTCTATGGGTTCATCATAGTCAAAAATATGACACAGCAGTATATGATGAATCAAATGATGCCTTTATTATAAATAATGATGTCATGCATGAGTTGGAAGTTTTCAAAAAAGGCCCAAACAATAATTGGCTCTCAGGGCATTTTTCTATCAAACTCCCACTTGCACTAAAGCCAATCGCCCTTATACTTTATGCCCATACAATCCAAGTGGCGATCTAACTGCTACTTGGCTAATGCTTTAGTGAATGGTCTGCTATATTATTCTTTGTGTCAACTCGTTCGATGATAACATCTTATCTTTCTATAATCTCTCGAACGAGGTGGAACCATTTTAGATTGTGCTTGGATTTGTGATGAGACCTTGGCTCATTAGCTTGTGCAATGCCCTAGTGTTTTCACAGTATAATGGCACTAGCTATTGTATATTAGGAACCATGTCCAATTCCATGATGAATTTCTTCATCCAGACAGCTTCCTTTGTGGCTTCACTAGCAGCTATATACTCTACCTCAGTGACTGAGTCAGCAATAGTAGGCTGCTTGGTACTCTTCCAACTCACTGCACCACCATTCAGGGTGAAGACATACCTTGATGTGGATTTGCTATCATCTGGATCTGATTGAAAAACTAGAATATGTATAGCCTTCTATTTCAACTCAGATCTTAGATATTCTAGAAAAACATCTTTAGTCCTTCTCAAGTACTTAAGAATATTTTTCACAGCTTTCCAATGATCCTCTCCTTGATCTGCCTGAAACCTGCTCACTATGTCCAAGGCATAAGCAACATCAGGCCTGGTACATAACATGGCATACATAATTGATCCTACAGCTGAAGCATAAGGAATCATAGCTATCATCTCTCTTTCTTCTGATGTCTTAGGAGACATCTTCTTAGAGAGTTGTATGCCTTGACTCATTAGCAAGTAACATTTCTTACTTCCATTCTTGTTGAATCTCTTCAATACTAAGTCAATATACCTAGATTGGTATAAGCCCAGCATCCTCTTGGATCTATCTCTATAGATCCTTATACCCAGTATATAGGATGGTTCTCCCAAATCCTTCATAGAAAACTTTGATGATAGCCAAGTTTTAACGAATTGCAACATTAGGATATCATTCCTAATGATCAGTATGTCATCCACATACAAACTAAGAAAACAATGGCACTCCCACTTGTCCTCTTATACACACATGGTTCATCCACATTTTTGATAAAACCAAATCCTTTGATTGTTTCATCAAAATGGATGTTCCAACTCCTTGATGCTTGCTTAAGTCCATAAATGGACTTCTTTAACTTGCATACCTAGTTTGGTCTCCCACTTGAGATAAACCCCTCTGGCTGTGATATATAGACTTCTTCCTCAAGTTTTCATTGAGGAAAGCAATCTTTATATCCATTTGCCAGATCTCATAATCATGGTATGCTGCTATGGCAAGCAGTATCTGAATGAACTTGAGCATGGCTATTGGAAAAAAGGTTTTATCATAGTCTACACCATGTTTTTGTTTAAAACCTTTTTCTACCAACCTAGCCTTATAGGTCTTAACTTGATCATCTGCTCCAATCTTCTTCTTGAATACCCATTTACACCCTATCGGGTTAATTCTTTCAGGTAGATCTACCAAGGTCCAAACCTGATTGGAATACATGGAGTCCATTTCAGATTTCACGGCACCAAGCCACTTGTCGGAGTCCCTACTCTCGACAGCTTCTGAATAGGTCATAGGATCATCATCCTGTATGATACTGGCTTCATTGTCATCATCGATGACAAAGCCATATCTGAGAGGTGCTCCTCGCACCCTCTCTGACCTTCGGAGAGGAGGTGTGTATTGTGGCTGTTCTTGATCCATAAGAACCTTGGTTGAGGAACTTTACTTGAAAGCTCATCGATTTGTTGGTTATATTCTTCACACAACTTAGTAAAGAATCACTACATCCTTCTTGGATTAACTCTTGTTTCAAGAATGTAGCATGCTTACTGACAATTATCTTTTGCTCAGTAGCATTATAAAAGAGGTATCCCTGACCTTCTTTTGGGTAACAACAAACCTACACTTGTCAATCTTAGCACTTAATTATGTCAAATTTATTCAAGCATGGAACCCCAAATCAAGTTATTTAAGTACTTAAGACTTGGTCTTTTATCATCCATTAACAAATGGAGTGCTACTTACGACTTAGATGGAACCTGTTAATATATATACTGCAACAGTCTCCAGGCATGTCAGAAGGAAATGAGAAGATCTTGTAAGCGAATCATGGACCTCACCATGCAACAAGGTGTGATTTCTCCTTTCTGCCATCCCATTTAACTAGGATGTATAAGGAGGGGTCCATTCAGAAATAATGCCTTTATCCTTGAGATGGTTCAAAAATCACTAAAAAGTATTCCCCTCCTCGATCAGATTGAAGAGCTTTAAATACTAAGTCCAGTTGTTTTTTTAACCATACTCTGATATTCTTTAACTTATCAAGGTTTCGGACTTGTGTTTCATAAGATACACATAACTGAACCTTGATAAATCATCAATAAAAGTGATGAAATAAGAATATCCTCCTCTGGCCTGAGTTGACATAGGTCCACATACATCAGTATGTACAAGACCTAATAATTCAGTTACCCTTCTCCATACCAGTGAACAGTGACTTGGTCATTTTCCTTTGAGGCAGGACTCACAAGTTCCTAATGATTGAAAATCATCAGGGTCAAAGTAATCCTTTTTGACTAACTTGTTTATCCTTGACTCACTAATATGACCTAACCAGTAGTGTTAGAGATATGTGACATTGTCATTATCTCTTTTTCTCTTCTTATCATCAACAAGAAAAATATTATCATTGAGTTGCAAAGTTAGAAGACCATTTATAAAAGATCCATGTCCAAATATTTTATTATTATAAAGAATAGAGCAGCCACTGCTCTTTACACTTATTTCATATCCTTGTTGTAACAACAAGGGTATAGAAATAATGTTTCTTATAATATTTGGCACATAGTAGCATTCTTCCAACCTTATGATATTACCCGAAGGTAATACAGAAGATAGGTGCCCACAGCTTCAACATATATGGGTTCTCCACTTGCCCCATATAATTTGAAGTCACCTTTCTTCAAATTTCTAATTCTGTGGAGTCCTTGTAAAGATTTACAAATATGTGACCCACATATGGTATCCAATATCCATGAAATAGAAATTGATTCACTCAATGATAAATTGGTTTGTATCATGTACAAAACCCTAGATGCACCACTTGCATCTAGCTTCATATTTGCAAGACAAGTCTTGCAATCCTTCTTCCAATGCCCAAACATGCTACAATGGGAACAGGCTCCATCAGGCTTCTTCCTCAACCAGTCCACATAGTTTAAATTGGTTAACTTATTAGCATCCAAGATGCCATGCAATGATAAATTTGAAGCCATAAAAATAAATGTTCTATATTTAATTAAAGAACAATATCAGCAGACCACTCAATATGACATCCATACTGGATAAGGACTTTCTATCTAATTATGTTTCCTACTATTTTCTTCAAATACCATAACCCTCAACTATGGTAAGCGAGAAACCTTTCCGGTTTCCTTAGTAGGGTTGAGATCCTAATTCCTCATTAGTGACTTGTGTTACACAACAAACACCAATAAGTTCATAGGTAGGACTTATTTTCCAATTGCAACCTGTGCAATTCTCAACAATTATCTTTGCCTCTAAGACACTTATAGTCTTGTGTTACACAACAAACTATAATGTCTTAGTTTAGTCAAATCCTTCATTTCTATATAGCTATAATTGAAGATTGTTGCCCTTGTGTTACACAACAAAGCAACAATTTCAACCATGCCATAAAGCACTAAGTGCACCAATACAAATTTCATATCAAACCCTAGAGTAGATCTTGTGTTACACAACAAACCTACTATAGTTTTGATATTACTTTGGCTTAGCATGAAGGAAGGCAAATTATAGTATACATAATCAATTAGCATTCTCAAGTTAAGGTTTAGATATGACCAAATTGGCCAGGTAAGTGGAAGGGGTGAGGGGGTCCTCCGTTGCTTTCCTTAGACACCAATTAATTGGCCAGGTAGACAATAGAACCAATTAAAAATCTCATTCCCTTTACCTTCCCAGAACCACTTGCCTAGACATCAATCGGCTGATCAAACCCTCGGTTTTGCATCTTGACTAAGTTTTTTACTATGACTAAATATGATTTTTATGAGGGCTTTGATGGTCTCAAAAACACATTGTAAATACTATCATGATAATTACATTTATAACTACAAGTATAAACATAAACATGATAACTATGTTCATAACAAATATAAACATATTGCATATAACTCTAACATATGTAAAACATTTCATGTCATCAAGCATATTATTCTAATATGCAAAGCATTACATGACAACAAGCATATTACCCTAATATGCATAGCATGATAACATGCATATTACCCTAATATGCAAACATGACATGATTAATGTAAAATACCGTTCACCTCACTCATTCATGGGAATTACCACAAAGTTGCACCCCTACACGCCATAGGAAACCCATAGAATGGACAGAGTGGGCTTTTTACACCCTACTTCTATGACCGGACGACTATGGCAACCCCAATCCAGAGCAGTTACTTGGTTCAATCAACATGCATAATTTCATACTTGAAATGATAACATGCATTTCATGAAAAATAGAAATTAAACATATTACCCTAATATGCAAAATTTCATATTAATGCATTAACATGCCTTTTTCATGAAGAAACCAAAAATCTGACATATTAACCCTAATATGCATTTTCATCACAAGATTCTGGTAGAGTCGACATGACAGGGTTCGAGTCGGCTCGATCACTAGTGACTCGATATGTGGAAATTATGAACTTCAAAAATGATTCATAATTGGTATGCCACAAGGAGGGCTCTGATACCACTTATGGGAATTCTCCCAGGGTGCCGAGAATCATGCAGCATACGAAAGTGAATTTCAAAACAAAATTCTAAGCATGAAACCCTAATATGGCTAAAAAATCCTAATTCCCAGGAACCCCTTATGCAATACCAATTAACAAAACATAAATGAAGTCAGAATACATATTTGGATCGTTGAAATCCAATCTTTTCCATGTTCAATGAGATGTCACACATCCCACTTGCAGATCACATCAGTGTCACCACACTCCTTTGATCAAGAGGACAACCAAACGATATGAATCACAACAACCTACACTTGATACATTGACATCCTGTACAATGTTTCCTTTGGTTGTGAACATGTTAAAGGACCACTCAATATATCCTCTCTATATCGAAGTCAGTGCAGTCCTAAGGACTTCATCACATAAATAGAGTTCATTACAAAGAAATGAATGATGTGATGAGCTGCCAAAATTAAGTTTTATTAATTCATATACAAATCATAATATCGAGCACAACCACCTACAGCCTTGGCGATTAGCTTTGGGACATAATTCCCAACAGAATAAGGACCCTACAGCTAGGAAACCATCTAAGATCAGGCTATTCCATGCTTCAATTATCAAATCTAATAAGCAAAGGATTGGTTACTTACCCCAATGGAGATTCTCTTCGACTCGAGATGGATCTGCTGCTTGGTCGCTCAGATTTCGTAGTAGGATGAAGATCAGGACTCCAGATTTTAGATCCACCATCAGATCTTGGTTCAGAAGCAAAGGATCCATCCTCTAAGGTCCTTGAACACCTAGGATCTGAAAAGAAGGCAGCAAACAAAACTTAAGATTGACGTAATTCATATTCGAAATGGAAAAATGAAAGGTTGGATGGGAAGAGCTAGAAGAAGATCGGTAGCAATTATCGAATCCCGCAGAACCTCCACTCAAGGACCTCACCGCCTTGAGCTCTCAAGGACCTCCCCATCTTGAGCTCTTAAGGACCTCCCCACCCTTAAAGAAAATCACTAAGCCTACCCAGCTTTGTAGAAAAGACAGCATTTCATTTCATAAATCAATAATCATTTTATTTACAAGGAGGTATGGGGTCCTATTTATGGGGTTCTTCACACATGAAGATTTCATAGGACTCCTTTGAATTTAAATTACATTTAAATTTGAATTCTAAAATACTCCTTAGCTTCTTGACTCCTTTCTTGAATTTTAAATTTTAAATTCCTTCTCTCCATGGCTTGGGCGATAACATGAAAAAAGTATTTGGGAAAATGAAGATGGGGCGCTAATCTCCTTCTTATTTAGCGCTAAACCTTTCTTAATCTGATTTTTATTCCACTTGATCAGCAACATGGGATAAGAAGGCCTCTTCAAATGTGTAGGTTTGAATTTAAAGTCTCCTCCTTTGAATTGAGATGATCCTCCTTTTATCTTGGACTTTTTTCTTTGAATTTTGGATGAGCCTCCACTTATCTTGGACTTTATCCCATTTAAAATTTGAATGGACCATAAGTGGGCATCATCTTGGAGTGGGCGACAAGAGGGAATGAGGGGGTGCCAGATAAGAAGCATAGTCTTTCTGTTTTACTCCTCTCAATTGGCGCCTCCTTGAAATGGGTGATGAAAATGGATGGACGCCTATCTTGGATAAGGATGAATTTAAAGTTGTCCAAATATCCAGTTGTCCGGTTGTCCCAATGTCAGGATGTTCCAATGTCCGAATGTCTGGTGAAAAATTTGGATAACCCCTTTTTGGCTTAGAATTGATCCACCAAGGTGATGATGACTTAGGTCTTGGATAATTATGACTCCCCTTGACTTATTCAAGCACTAATTATAGGACTCATCTTGGACAATTCATTGAACAAAGCAAATTAATGCTATTTACAAGACTCTTAAACCAATTGATGGACTCAATGGACTTAATTGGTAACTCAACAACCCTAATTGACCAAATTATACTTAATTTGACCTAATTACAAACTCAAAATAACTAGGACTCAAGTGTTCTTTGTGAAGAACACATGGACTTACTCATTGGTGATCCAAATTGAATTGGAAAAGGTTTGCTTCCTCTTCCTAGCTCTTGTATCCTCACCAACTCCTTAGGTAGATCTTGGTGCTTTGGAGTGTCTTCACCTTTTTCATCATTATCTTGATTTTTTCATTTTGTTAAGAGGGTTGATCACTCAATGTCAACTTTTGTAACTTGTCAGCACCTACACATGCATAAGAAGTATCCTCTTTTCTAGAAGATTTGTTAGTAGACTCTTCAAAAACTACATATACAGACTCTTCTACAACTATGATTCTTTTGTTAAAAACTCTGTATGCCCTGCTTGATGTAGAGTATCATAGAAAGACACCTTCATCATACTTGGCATCAAATTTTCCAAGATTGTCTTTGCCATTATTTAAGATAAAACATTGATAACCAAAAACTCGAAAATACTTTAAAGTTAGTTTTCTTTGATTCCAAAGTTCATAAGGAGTTTTCTTTAAAATTGGTTGAATTAAAACTTGATTTAAAATATAGCAGGCAGTATTAATAGCTTCAGCCTAAAAATATCTTAGCAAATCATTTTTGCAAAGCATAGTGCATGCCATTTCTTCTAAAGTATGATTTTTTCTTTCAACATCCCATTTTGTTGAGGTGTCCTAGGTGCAAAAAAATTATGTTCAATACCTTTTTTATTACAAAAACTTTCAAAATCTTGATTTTCAAATTCAGAACCATGATCACTACATATGCAAATAACTGAAGTACCTTTTTTATTTGAAACTTTTCGGTAAAACTTTACAAAAGTAAAAATGATTCATCTTTATGAGCAAGAAAGAAATCCAAGTAAATCTTGAAAAATCATCCATTATAACCAAACCATATCTCTTACGTCCTAGACTGAATATTCTAGTTAGTCCAAAGAGATCCATATGAAGTACTTCTAGTGGCCTACTAGTAGTAATAAAACCTTTAGGTTTAAAAGAAGTTTTAACTTGTTTTTCAAATTGGCAAGCTTGGCAAACTCTATATTTTTCAAAAACCAGTTTTGGTAAATCTCTCACTAAATCCATTTTACAAAGTTTTGAAAGTAAATACATACTAGCATGTCCTAGTCTTCTATGCCAAAGCCAACTAGTCTCATCTTTAGTATAATTCATTACAACTAGGCATTCTCTATTAGGTAAAGATAGATCATATAAATCTACCAAATAAATATTACCATACCTTTTTCCAATGAATTATACTCTATTTTTATCTGAACTAGCAATTATGCAATAAGATGATTTAAAAATAACTTGAAAACCTTTGTCGCAAAACTGACTAATACTTAAAAGATTATGTTTCAAGCCTTCAACTAAAAGTACATTATTAATACATGTAGAGGGGGTGATGTGAACCTTACTAATACCAATGATTTTACCTTTACCATTATCCTCGAAGGTCACACTCCCTCCATTCATTGCCTTAAGAAAAGTGAATTGCTTCACATCTCCTGTCATGTGCCTTGAGCAACCACTATAAAGATACCATAGTCTTTTGTTCTCCTTGATTGCAAGACACACCTGCAATACAAATCAAGCTTTGTTTTTAGGTACCCAAGCCAACTTGGATCTTTTAGGGTTAGTACTTAAATTGGTTCCTTTTGGAACCCAAACTTTTTCATAAATATTAATTTTTCTCATATTACATTGAAAAGATTTATGACCTTGTTTTTTTCATGAAAAACATGTTATGCTAGATGACGCATGTACAAAAAAGTTTTTGAAATACTTTTATTGTCTTTGAGGTTTATAACCTAATCCAGCTTTGTTGAAAATGGCTCTTTGGATATTTAAAAGAAGATTTAGTTTTTCTGAACAATACGTAAACTTTTCAACAAAAGGTTTCATTTTATCAAGTTCATTTTTGTAATTTCTATTTTCTAATTCTAAATCCTTGTTTTTCTTCAAAAGATCATCATTTGAAATGATAGTTTTGGATCTTTTTAAAATATCATTTTTCATTGTTAAAGCCTTGTTTTTCTTTTCTAAAACATCTAGTTTAGTTTTCAAATCACTAACTTCATTTAATAAAGAATTGTTTTTATGAGAAAAACTATTTGCTTGCTTTTTCAATTTTTTGTTTTCATATAAAATCAGTTTATAATTATGAACTAATTCATCAAAAGTATTTTTTAATTCATCAAAAGTAAAATCTATTTCTGTATCAGAATTTACCTCTTCTTGATCTTGATATGCCATTAGACAAAGATTTGCAATTTCAACTTGTTCTTCTTCTGAACTGGAGTCCTTACTATTGCTCCAGGTGGCCATCATTGCTTTTTTCCTTAGCTTCTTCCTTGACTTCTTTAGGCGAGGGTAGTCGAATTTATAGTGTCCCGGCTTCTTACACTCGAAGTATGTAGGTATCTCCTTCTCCTTCTCCTTTTATTTTTCTTTTTCTTTATCTTTTCCCTTCTCTTTAGTTGATTGGAACTTCTTCTTATAAGGAAATTTTCTTTATTTCATGAACCTTCTGGATTTTCTTGTAAGAAGTGCTTCTTCACTCTCATTATCATCTTCTTCTTCAGATTCATCAATTGAGGATTCTTCTTATATAGTAGATTTGAATGCAATCCCCTTTTTCTTCTTATCCATGTCTATAGATTTTTGCTTTAGATTGAGCTCATAAGTCATAAGCGATCCCATCAATTGCTCCAATGGTAGCTTGTCGACATCTTTAGCTTCTTGGATGGCGGTCACCTTCGGATCCCATGATGTTGGAAGTGACCTAAGGATTTTGTTGACAAGATCAGCATTAGACATTATTTTTCATAAACTTCTCATTCCATTTATAATATTTGTAAATCTAGTGTACATATCAGTGATAGATTCATTAGGTTCCATTCGGAACATTTCATATATGTGCACTAACATGTTCACTTTTGTGTTCTTCACTTGATCGGTACCCCCATGGGTAACTTCAAGTATGTCCCATATTTCCTTGGTGGATATGCAAGTAGAAATCTTATTAAATTCACTAGGATTAATGCACAATAGAGGAGATTCATTGCTTTCGCATTAATCTCAGATTGTTTAAAATCATTTTCATCCCAATCCTCTTCGAGCTTTGGGATGGAAACGCCATTAACCAAAATCAAGGAAATATGTGGACCTTTATCAACTACCTTCTACAAGTTATAATCAATAGAATGCATATATATTCTCATTCTAGTCTTTCAATAAGTATAATTTGTTCCATTGAAAAATAGAGGTCTATTTGAGGCTTGTCCCTCAACTACACTAGTACCAATAAGGGCTGCCATAGATCTTTACTCAAGGCGGTTAGACCTATAAACTGAGAACAGGGCTCTGATACCACTTGTTGCCCAATAAGCAACCCAAGAGGGGGGTGAATTAGATCTCTAAATATTAATTGAATGGAATGCAAGAAAGTAAACCAATCCAATAAATAAACAAGGTACTATGAATGTAAGTGAAGTGCTCTTAAGTGAGTGTGCAGCAGAAATATAAAGCAACAAAAGTAAGAGCAAATTGAAGAGACAAGCAATCACAAATATAAGGAAGTATAGTGATTTGGTGATATCCAATGCACCTACATCCACTTCCCAAGACTCACTTGAGAATTCACTATAATCTCAACCGATTATAGTCGATTAATTTTTTGGGCTCACTAATCAAAACCTGACTTATTTTCACAAAGCTCACAAGTCAAAACCTCACTTGGTTTTACGGGCTAACCAAGAACCTAAATAGTTTTGCAAAGGCTGCCACTAACCTTCCTTGGTTTTGCGGGATAACTAAGAACCTAATTGGTTTTCAAAGGCTCACCAATAACCCCCTTGGTTTTTCAATAGGCTAACCAAGAACCCTTACAACAAATAAATTTTGAAGTAAAGAAACAATGAAAGCTTTCTAATAAAAAGTGGGTATCTCTTTGAAGCTCATTGTTATGATGCTTTCAACTTGATGAAGCCTCTTTTAATGCTTGAAAATGGTTGAACTTGAAGGCTCTTGAAGACTCTTGAATGCTTGAAGGCTTTTTTTTGCTTGAAGGTGGTTGAACTTAATAAATAGGAGTGAATTCTCTTCTTTTCTTTTCTCTTGGCTATTGCATTTTCATTCCCATATGTTTTGATTTGATTTGAATCATATATATACCTTCCCAAGGCCTCAAACTCAGTTTCTAGCTGTTAGACACGAAAAACTAGCTGTCGGGAGCTAAGAGGGACGAGTTTTGTATTTGAAAAACTAGCCATTACTATTCCCAGAACTCCAAGTGTCGACACTTCAGGCTGTGAGTCGACACATAAGGTCGACACTTGCACTCCATGAGTCGACACCTAGTTCAAATATCTTCAATGTAGCTTTCTGAAATTCTCAGGTGAGTCGACACTTCTACTGGTGAGTCGACACTATGAGTCGACACTTAGCATCCATGTGTCAACACTTCAAGCAAGTCTTCAACTTCAGTAAGTTCTATAACCTAAAAGTCTCACGCAATGAGCTAATCCATGTGTCGACACTTTGAGTTAACACAATAATCCATGTGTTGACACTTCTGCCGTGCCATCTGAAACTATCTCTATGTGCCGGCTTGTATCGACATTTCACTGTCATGTGTCGACACTTAAGTTATAGGTGTCGACACTTTGAGTCAACACATCACTAAGATTCTCTCAAAAATATCTGAACTTCTGTTGAAACAAGTTTGTATTAAACTCATGCGTCCTTTCAACCAATCTTCAACTATTAAAGTCCTTTTTAAGAAGATCTTTCTTTTAAATGTGGGACTTCTTTAATCAAATAATTTTTGTCAAGTTGATGAGCACCTTTTTCTATAAAAACACACTTCAAAAAAATTATTAGTACTCAACTTATACTTAAGTGTTTTGCTTATCATCAAAATCAATAACAGAGTCAACAATCCTTCTCCTTCTCTTTTTCCTTTTCTTTGCCTTTGTCCTTGGTAGGCTCACCTTTGTGTGGCTTCTTTTTGAATGATAATTTTTATCCTCATAAATCTTCTAAATTTTCTTGCCATTAAAGCCTCTTCATCCTTATTTTCTCCTTCTTCTAATTCTTCACTTGAAGACTCATTTGGTGTAGTGGATTTGAATGTGATGGTCTTCTTCTTCCTATCTATATCCATTACCTTTTGTTTCAAGTTCAACTCATAAGTCATAAGTGAACCGACAGTTGCTCCAAGGAAAGTATCTCAACATCTTTAGCTTCTAGAATTGCTATGACTTTCGGATCCCAAGATGTTGGCAATGACCTGAGAGTTTTATTTATAAGATCAGCATTAGACATAACCTTCCCAAGACTTCTCATACCATTTACAATATTAGTAAATCTAGTATACATATCAGTTATAGATTCATTAGGCTCCATTCTAAATATTTCATATGTATGTACAAGTATATTTACTTTAGTATTTTTCACTTAATGGGTACCCTCATGAGTAACCTCAAGCGTGTCCTAAATTTTCTTTGTGGATGTGCATGTGGATATCCTATTAAATTTACTAGGATACAATGAACAATAGAGCAAGTTCATAGCTTTAGCATTAAGCTCCGATTGCTTAATATCGTTTTCATCCCAATCCTCTTCTAGTTTTGGAATGAAAATGCCATTAACCATCATGGAAGGAACATATGGACCTTTTACTACAACCTTCCAAAGATTATAATCTATTGAATGCATATAAACTCTCATGCGGGTTTTTCAATATGTGTAATTTATGCCATTAAAAAAGGATGGTCTATTTAAGGCTTGTCCCTCAACAACACTAGAACCTAAAGGGGTTGCCATAGATCGTTAACTTAAGGTGGTTAGACCTATAAGCTGAGAACGTGGCTCTGATCCACTTGTTGCCCAGCGAAGCAACCCAAGAGGGGGGGTAAATTGAGTTTTTAAAACTTGTTGCAAGCGAGAGTGCCAATTCAAAATAATGTAGGTGCTAGTGATCTCAAGTGTATGTGTGCTTGATAATTAAAATGTAGTAGAAATAAAGTAAAAGCAAGAAAGGAGAAGCAATCACAAACACATAATAATTTATAGTAGTTCGGTGCATACCAAAGCACCTACATCTACTCCCCAAGGTCCACTTAGGTATTTCACTATAATCCCACTTGATTACAACCAATTAGTTTTCTGAGCTTACTAATCACAACCCCTTGGTTTTAACAAGGCTAACCAAAAACCTCTTAGTTTTCACAAGGCTTACCAAAAATCTCTTGATTTTTACAAGGCTTATTAAAAACCTCTTGATTTTTACAAGGCTAACAAAAAATCTCAATTGATTTTTAAACAAGGCTCACCAACAACCTAAATTGGTTTTCTCAAGGCTTACCAATAACCCAAACACTAGTTTCAAATCATTTGAAACTAGGAACAATAATAAAGCCAAGAATAAAGTAAGAATATAATAAGCTTTCAAAAAATAAAGCAAATATCTCTTTGAAGCTCTTTGATTGTTGTTGAAGCCTTAATGGATGCTTGAAGGATGGACTTGAATGCTTCTTGAATACTCTTGAATGCTTGAAGGCTCAAGTTCACTCAAAAGTAATGAACTCTTAATAAATTCTCATTAGTTGCTCATTATTCTTTTTCCTCTTGAGTTTTGGTCCACTTTAAATACCTTTCCAAGCCTTAAATGATTATTTTTGACTATTAGAGAGATAAAAATAGCCATTAAAGATAAAAAGAACCGTTTCTACACTTCAAAAAACTAGCCATTACTGGTCATCTAGACCTGTAAGTGTCGACACTTAAGATCATGAGTCGACACTTGAGTGATACTAGGTCAAAAATGCTTTCTAAAGCTCTCTGAAATGTACTAGTGCATCGACACTTCTTCTGGTGAGTCGACACTTCATCTTCATGAGTCGACACTTGAGAAAAAACTTGAATTCATCATGTTCTGTATCATTTTTAGTCTCAGCCCTTGAGTCGACACTTGAGTCGACACATAAGTCGATACTTGAGCTTCATGAGTCGACACTTTCTAAAACTTCTTCTGCGTATCAGCTCAAGCTTCTATGAGTCGACACCTTGAGTCGACACTTCACTTCCATGAGTTGCACTTGGTTGAAACTCATGGAACTCTAAAGAAACTCTGATGAAACTTCTCCAACTTCAAGATTTGAGTTCTTCAATGCTATTCTTATGTATCAAGGTCCATTTAACTTAAAATTCTATCAAAGAGAGTGACTTCTTCAACAAGATGACAAGCTTTGAACTTTCAATATATTATAATTTTGATGAGTGCCCTGTTCTGATAAACACACTTTTAATACACAGTTAGTACTCAAATATACTTAAATATTTTGTTATTCATCAAAATCAAGATAGGAGTCAACATATCTAATAAAAAAATCTTCTACTTATAAAAAGGGTATGGAACAACCTTTGAGTCCGAGTAAACTTGTGTATGGTATTAAGAGTTTTTGATAGCCTCCTCAATTATTTTTTAATAAGCAATTCATGAACTATCTTTTATTCTTACTCGAGGACGAGTAAGATTCAAGTTGGGAGGTATGATAAGTGCATAAATACTAGCCATAGAAGCATTAATTTATATATCAAATTATCTTTATTTAATTAAAATTGATATTTTTATGCAGTAAAGAACCCTACTAATGTGAAGAGTCTGATTTTTGGGATCCAATGACACAAACAGTACTCAAATCAAACTTGGAAGTGAATTTTAAAGTAATTATTACAACGTAGCACAAATTCTGGAGCAATCAGTCACCATGGACCGACTACTTGGTCTACGAAGTGGCCAACGGACCATAAGAAGCCATGGTTGATGGTCCATGGCACAAAACCATGGACCATTGAGTGTTTTTGCCCAAATTGACATTGGAGAAGCCTTTTCGCACCAATCCACCACCACCCGTGGTCGAAAGCAATGCCCAAGAAGCCTTTCATGGTCGAAAAAACCCATTTCTGCCATCAAAGCCATCGAGACCACCTGAGAAGCTTTCCATGGCTAGAACTGATGCTAGAGAAGCTTTCAACCACCATCCTAGCAACTCTCCAAGCTACTGCTCCTTTGATCCACCAGTTTTTCCTTTGCCCCTGTTGTTGGCCCAAGACTCAACCTTCTTTCCTAAGATGCTGTCGGCCGGTCTCTGCCATGTTCGTCGCTTGCTTAGCCAAGATCCCATATTTGCCACCATGATAGTTGCCCATCACTAGTCTCTACCATGTTTGCTGTCCTTCCTCGCTGACCACCTCGTCACTTGTTTTCTTCTCCAAGTCCAATTCTCATGCTGATGATGGTGAATGCAACATCCTTGCCCAAACCACCATAAAACTCTAGCACCGGTCAAGCCACCATTGGTTGCTGAAGAAGATACCCATGCTGTCCTTCAACTGCTTCATCCTTCATCATCAATGCTGCCATTGTCTATTGAGAAGAGAATGGACCGAGACACATCTGTCGGGATTAAGGATGTCCTATTGAGAAAGGCAAAAGCTCAATCATCAGAGTTTAATTTTTGAAATGACAGATGGGAAATAAAATGCGATGAGATGGTTAGGCAGGTGTAGGGATGAGGATAAGGAACCAAAAGTTATTAAGGTGGATTGCAATGGAAACCAACACAGTTCCCATGCGGGCAAGATGTGTTTCTATCCTTCTATAAAAAAACATCAACTCTTCATCCCGGGGCATTCCTTGAACCATTCCTGGATCCACTCCTTCCATATTCTTTCCACTTTTTTTCACCCTTCCAACATACAAGAAGGAGAGTGAGCTGAGGGAAAAAGAACCTCTGTCAGATTCTAATTTTTTTTAACTCCAAGCCCTATTAATGACTTAGGAGTTAAATATTTTGTAATTAGATTTATTTTAGCAATAAAATTTTATTTTTTTTGTTTCAATTATTTTCTTATAATTTTTTAATTTTAGCACTAGGATTGTTTAAATTCTTGTAATTTAAATTTCTATAATTATGCTAGTTTAATTTCTGCACATCTTTAAAACTTGCAATTTAAATTTTTGCAAGTGGTGTAGAATGTATTTTAAATTTTTGAATAATATTTAAAGTTTTAATTTAGATCATGTCTGGCTAAGCAAATCTCCTAGGGTTGGCGATGAAGCTAGACTATGATTAGAAGCCCTTTCTTAGAATCTCTTTTTGGGCTTTCAATTTTTTCTAGAGTCCGTCTTTCAATTTAATTTCTTGCCAAGAGACTTGATGAACTATTGTTGGGTTTCAATCCCTTCATAGTTCATACTTGATTTGGTGCAAGAAGGGTAATATAGATAGAAGGCTCATAATATATTTAAACACTTTTCACTTCTTCTTTGTAGGAACCTGAAAGGATTATGCCCTAAAGGCCAATCGAAATGTTGTATTTCGATGGAATTTTCTTTTGTATCCCAAACCAGTGTATTGACATTATTAATTAATAAAGGCATTTTATTTTCATCATACGCTTTGTCTTATTAATTTTATTAAGATATGATGAACCCCATAGATTAGGACTATGGTTCTAGGGTTATGATGAGATCATACCAGTGAGATCTAAAGCCTTAAAATCCTAATCTAGAATATTCCTGGTCGATGGGATATTGAGTAGGGGATCAATATTTCCGGTAAGACCAGCACATCCTATGTATGCTTGGTGAAGAGGGTGACTGATCTCATAATCACTTGTGTCTGACACTAATATTAGGATGTGGGTGCTTATTAGAGAATGAGTTCACTGAATGGATCTAGCTTGAGAATATCTAATGGAACCTTATCTGTTTGTCAATAGATAGTTCTCATAGTGGGAGTAGTGCATGTGGTCCTTTGACCTGAGACTGCCATGGTATCTTGTATGCATGAATCCATACTTTGGTTCATACTCAATCATGACACTGAGTCATGCATGGGGTGATACTGGGTATGGTGGATTGCATATGGAGGTTGTGAGGAGGTCAAAAAGGAATCGATCAACCCTAGTAAGAGAGAAGCGCATCCAGATGATTTCAATCAAATGAAGATTCAGGAAATCTTTGATCAAAGTATGAACATTAGAAATAGTTTCTAATGGTTCATTAATTAATCATCATTATCAGATTGAGCAAGGAATGAATATGAAATTGGATTTGACAAGTATCCATATCCATAGTCATATTCAGGGTGCAAGTAGATCGAAGGACTGAATTGCCCGGTAACTCACCACTGAAGGGTATTTTGGTAAATCCACCAAAATTCCTCATCTTTCGGGTAGGCATGACATGTTGCTAGACATCAATATTGTCTTGTAGGTCTTCATAAACCAATTGATTTGGTTTCATGAGTCAATTCGATGGGTGATTCGAATTGGACAATTAGGTGAGCCAATTTGACCTAATTAGGTCAATCGGGTTCGATCGGATCGAATCGGCTCAAACCTAAACCTACTGCTGGCTAGATTTGGAACCCAATGGATCACACACAATAGAGACTTGGCCAAGAAAGTCATTCATGATTTAATTAAGGTCATAGGATCCCAATTGGTTAGCTGGATTACATACTAGCATATGTAGGCTAACTAAATTCCTAACCCAATTGGATTGGATCCGGTTGCTTGCTAATTGGGCTAACCTAATTATGGAAAACCTAAATTAGGTTGAGTCCTAAGTAGGGCTAGCCTAATCAGAGCTAAATATGATCTTAATTTAAATTTAAGGGCATTTTAGGCACCATACATGAAGAGTCCCAATGGCATGGGACTCTTGGTACCTAAATGATACCTTAACTTCAAAAGGACACAGAATGAGCTATAAATCTCTGAATTGAATATAATTTATATGGTTAGAAATAAAATTTTATGCTCTTTCCAATGACACCCATATTGCCTATATTTTGACTGGTTAACATTCTTTGAAATTTGCATGGAAGAAGGATGGCGTGCACGGTGCATGAAGAGTCGCAACTCTTCATGTGGCACGTGGTTCTAATGGAGAGTCCTTCTGCTATCAGGACTCTTCATAATCTTTGATGTTTGTAGATTGAAGAGGCACCTCTTGGATTCCTAGGGATCGGTAATTGACATGTGGCAAGTGAGAATTTGTCCAGATAAAAGAAGGGATGTGAATAAGGCCTTCGGTGCATGAATGGGCTTATTAGATATGATTTTTCAAGCTAGATAACTTCTCTTCGGTCTTGAAAAATCATATTTGATAAGTTGATGGGAAGACATATCACATGCCCCTCTTGTATCAATAAATAGGGGGTGGTAAAATGAGTCTGATAATAAAGAATTCCACCGAAGTACTATTCTGAGTGTCTCTCTCTCCCTCCTTCTTTCTTTAAGACAAGACTTGTCTTGTTAAGACAAGGTATTTTCTACTAGGACAAGGCTTTGTTTTTGGACATAAGCCTAAGGGGTCCTAGAGAAGGGTTGTCCTAAAACCAAGAGTAGTTTAGGAGAGTGTCTTTAGTGCCCTACAGTAGGACAGGGTGTCCTACAGTGGTCAATAGACCAAAGGCTGCCGAAAGAGTTCCACTTATCCAAGCAACTTGAAGAAGGAGTTCTTCCTTGGTCCGAGTTTCGTGTGGATCACCGTTGGAGGGCGAACGTTTGGGTGCCTGGTGGAGAAGAAGGCTGAATCAGGGTTTTCTTCATCGGATTGGATACTAGCGGTTCAGGTTGGTGCCTAAACTATAGTTTATATTATATATGCATGTTTGTATATTTTAATTCCTAGTAAGGAGGTCTTGGGTTAAGGGTTTGGTAGTGGTTTCATAATAAATTTTTGAAATCCATGCTTCCGCCCTGGTCACCAAAAACCCTAACAGTGGTATCATAACCACCTTATTAGGGCTAAATCATACAAAATTTGAAGTTGCCAAATTTTGTAGGACTCTTGAGGTTGCCCATTTTGGCAGGACTCTACAAAATTTGAAGTTGCCCAATTTTGCAGGACTCTTGAGGTTGCCCATTTTGGTAGGACTCTACAAAATTTGAAGTTGCCCAATTTTATAGGACTCTTGAGGTTGCCCATTTTGGTAGGACACTACAAAATTTGAAGTTGCCCAATTTTGTAGGACTCTTGAGGTTGCCTATTTTTGTAGGACTCTACAAAATTTGAAGTTGCATAATTTTGTAGGACTCTACAAAAGTTTAAAGTTACATATGATTGATATGTTTATGCATATATGTATGTCACTGGTTAGGATTTTCACTTAAACCTTAACCGATATAGAGATATGTTTAACTTTCTAGTCATCATACTGAAATAAGGCTGCCCTGGCATAATGGTAGATCCATTATGTGGTAGATGGTTGTCCTAGTATGATGACACACTTGGCACATTATAAAATGATATATGATGCATGGTTGATGAATGGTAATATTAGAATGTGCTTCTGTTTGAATTGCCCTCTATTAAAATTATATTAAGTTGTAGTGTCATATACCAAAAGCAAAATAATCAAGATGATTAGTTGATCATTCGGTGTCTAGAAAAAGTGGTTCATGATCGATAAAGAGGATGTGGTTTTTAATTGGTTTCGTTGACTGACCTGGCCAATTTTTATTGGTGTCTAGGAAAGCAACGGGGGGACTCCCACTACTCTCCCACTTACCTGGCCGATAAGATTAACTTAATTCTTGATTGATATGCTTAGTGTAATATTCACTACATTAGGCCTTCCTTCATGCTAGGTCATTATTATGTTATGATCCGTATTAGGTTTGTTGTGTACACACAAGGCCTATTATGGTAACTAACATAATTTTGCCCTGGTGCATTTGATGCTTATGGCATGATTTAATATAATACTTTGTTGTGAACACACAAGGGTATTATTATTACAATCATGACTATAGAGGAATGAAGGGTCTTAGTTAACTAAAAATATTATAGTTTGTTATGCACACACAAGGCTATTAATATTTTAGAGGCTAGGTTTTGTTGAGAATTATATGAGATACAATTGGAAAGAGCTTTCCTACCTTTGAACTTATAAAATATTTGTTGTGTACACACAAGATCTTTTATAAGGAATTAGGATCTCAACCCCACTAAGAAAACCAATTAGGGTTTCTCGATCATCATATAGAGGGTTATGATGCTTGATAAAATAGTGGGAGACATAATTAAGTTAAAGTCCTAATTTAATTATGTTTTGTCAACATTGGTTGTTTGCTTATATTATGTTCCTTGTTAATGTAGATTAAATGGCCTCTCCACTCTCACTCCGTAGTATATTTGATGCCAATAAATTGACTGGACCGAACTATGTTGACAGGTTGAGAAACCTAAAGATAGTACTCAGCTAGGAAAAACTTTCTTACATTCTTGATACCCCTACCTTGGAACCTTTAGGGGAAGATGCCTCGTAAGAGGAAAAAACCACATACAAGATTTGGCAAAATGACTCACTCACTGTCAAATGTATCATGCTTGCCTCTATGACCAATGAGTTATAGAGGCAACATGATAGCATGGACTCTAACTCCATACTGCTCAATCTAAAAGAGCTATATGGAGAACATAGTCGAATTGCTAGATATGAGATATCTAAGCAGTTGTTCCGTGCGAGAATCATAGAAGGTACATCCATACAAGACCACGTATTGATGGTTATTGACCTAATTACTCGATTAGGTCAATTGGGTTTTGTTATGGATGGGGAGTTGAATCAGGATTTGATCTTGCAGTCACTCCTGGAGTCATTTTCACACTTTGTTCTTAATTATCATATGAACAAACTTAACACTTCCTTGCTTGAGCTGTTAAACATGTTAAAAATAGTAGAGAGCCATTTAAAGAAAAATAAGGCTCCACTTCTTCTTGTGGATGGGATCAACAAGAAGAAGTCAGGCAGAAAGGGTTCCAAGAGGAGATTGAACCCAAAAAGGGGCATCAAGAAGAAGATAGGAAAGAAGGCCTCCGGATAGATGACCTTCTTTCACTATGGCAAGCCGGGTCATTGGAAGAAGAACTGCAAGGCTTACCTTGCAGGTGTGAAGCCTGGTGCATCGGATGCACCAAAAGGTATGAAAGAAGTTCATACTATTTTATCATTGGATTCTTCCATTTCAAATACTTGGGTATTAGATATTTCCTGTGGTCATAATATCTGCAAATCATTGCAGGGGCTATAGAGGCTTAGAGTATTGAAGGAGACTTCGAGCTCTACGATGCTGGAGGAGAGTCCATCCAAGCAGAGGCCGTAGGGACTTATATCTTGAAGTTACCTTCGGGGAAGATTTTGGAGCTGAGAGATTGTTACTATATGCCTAAGGTCATTAGAAATATCATATCTGTATCCTTGTTACTTAGACAAGGTTATACTATGAATGTGATGAGCAATGGTTGCTCAATCAGCTTTTCTAATGAAATTATATGTTATGACATATTTTGCAATGGTCTTTTAACTCTATCCACTAATGATAATATACTTCATGTAAGTAACAAATGAAAGAGAGATGATGTAAACAATACTTTACTTTGGCACTGTCGGCTTGGACATATTAGTGAGACTAGGATTAGCAAGTTATACAAGGAAAATTTCCTTAATCCTTATGATTATGAATCATTAGGAACTTGTGAATCATGTCTCATGGGTAAAATGGCCAAGACTCCATTTAGTGGACATAGAGAAAGGACAACTGAGTTGTTAGGACTCATACATATAGATGTATGTGGGCCTATAACAACTCAGGCCAAGGGTGGATCTCTTATTTCATCACATTTACTGATGAGTTTTCAAGATACGGATTTTTGTATCTTATGAAACATAAGTCCAAAGCCTTTGATAAATTTTTAGAGTATCAAAGTATGGTAGAGAAACAAACGGGAAAAAGTATTAAAATCCTTCGATCAGATCGAGGAGGTGAATACTTATCCACCGAGTTTCTTGATCACCTTAAAGAAAAGAGGATTATCTCTGAATGGACCCCTCCTTACACACCATAATTAAATGGTGTTATTGAAAGGAGGAATCGTACCTTATTAGATATGGTATGGTCCATGATGTGCTTCACAGAGTTACCTGTTTCCTTCTAGGGATATGCCTTGGAAACCGTGGCTAATATCTTAAATAGAGTACCATCTAAATCTGTCTCTAGCACTCCATATGAGATATAGAGCGGTAAGAAATCCAATCTTAAGTATCTTAAGATATGGGGATGTCCAGCCTATGTCAAAAGAAATTTTGGACATAAGCTGGATGCTAGAGCAGATAAGTGTCTATTTGTAGGATATCCTAAAAATAGTATAGGATATCTATTCTACCACCCTATTGAACAAAAAGTTTTTGTCAGTAGGCATGCCACTTTTCTGGAGAAAGAGTTCATCCTATAAAAGGGTAGTGGGAGAAATATTGAACTTGAAGAAGTTCAACAAATAGATACATCTCAACCAAATGATAACATAGTTAGTATAGAACCAGAACACACCACTCCTATCCATAGGTCTGATAGGGTGCATCATGCACCTGAGAGGTATGGGTTCATTATTGAAAATAATGAAGCCCGAATCATTGAAAATGATGAGCCTCTAATCTATACAGATGTTGTCATGAGTAGGGACTCGGACAGATGGCTGGAAGCCATGAGATCCGAAATGGACTCCATGTATGTCAACCAAGTGTGGACTTTGGTTAATGCACCAGAGGGTGTTAACCCTATTGGATGCAAATGGGTCTACAAGAAAAAGATTGGGGCAGATGTCCAAGTCGAAACTTATAAAGCCAGATTAGTAGCTAAGGGTTTCAGACAAAAACAGGGAATAGATTATGATGAAACATTTTCTCCTGTTGCCATGCTCAAATCTATTCAGATCATGCTTGCTATAGCAGCATATCATGATTATGAATTCTGATAGATGGATGTGAAAACTACATCCTTAATGGTTTCCTTGAGGAAGAGGTCTATATGTCATGGCCAGAAGGTTTTGTCTTGGAGACTAAACCTAATCAGGTATATAGTCTGAAGAAATCCATTTATGGATTAAAGCAAGCATCCAGGAGTTGGAACATCCGATTTGATAAGACAGTCAAGGAGTTTGACTTTATCAAAAATGAGGATGAACCTTGTTTGTATAAGAAGACTAGTGGGAGTGCCATAGTTTTCTTTGTTTTGTTTGTGGATGACATACTCCTTATTGGGAATGATATCCCAATGTTACAATCAGTCAAGGTATGGTTATCTAAACAGTTTTCCATGAAAGACGTGGGAGAAGCATCCTATATACTGGGTATCAAGATCTATAGAGATAGATCTAGGAGGATGCTAGGCTTATCCCAGTCTAGGTACATTGACCAAGTGCTAAAGAGATTTAAAATGGAAGGAAGTAAAAGAGGTTACTTGCCCATTGGTCATGACATACATCTTTCTAAGAAGATGTCTCCTAAGGCACCTGAAGAAAGAAATAGAATGAGTTCTATACCTTATGCTTCGGCTGTAGGATCTATAGTATATGCTATGTTATGTACCAGGCCTGATGTGGAATATGCCTTAGGTATAGCCAGCAGATTTCAGGCTGATCCAGGAGAGGATCACTGGAAGGCTGTGAAAAATATTCTTAAGTACTTGAGAAGGACTAAGGATATTTTTCTGATATACGGAGGATCTGATCTTAAACTGGAAGCTAATTCAGATTCTAGTTTTTAATCGAATCCAAATGATAGCAAATCTATTTCAGGATAGTTTTTACCCTAAATGGAGGAGCTATAAGCTGGAAGAGTTCTAAATAGCAGACTGTAGCTGACTCAATAACTGAGGCAGAATACATTGTTGTTAGTGAAGCTGCCAAGGAAGTTGTCTGGATGAAGAAGTTCATCTCAGAGTTAGACGTTGTTCCGGAGATTGAAGGTCCATTACCACTTTAATGTGATAATATTGGAGCCGTCGCTCAAGTTAAGGAACCTAGAGCTCATCACAAATCAAAGCACATTCTAAGATGCTTCCATCTCATTCGAGAGATTGTTGAAAGACAAGAAATCTGCATTAAAAGAGTAGAAACGAAGAACAACATAGCAGACCCGTTCACTAATGCTCTTCCACAGCGAGAGTTTGATCGCCACCTCGATTGTATGGGGTTAAAATTTAAAGGCAATTGGCTTTAGTGCAAGTGGGAGATTGAAAGGATTATGCCCTAAAGGCCAATCGAAATGTTATATTTCGATGGGAATTTCTTTTGTATCCCAAACTAGTGTATTGACATTATCAATTAATAAAGGCATTTTATTTTCATCATATACTGTGTCTTATTAATTTTATTAAGATATGATGAACCCCATAGATTAGGGCTATGGTTCTAGGGTTATGATGAGATCTTACCAGTGAGACCTAAAGTCTTAAAACCCTAATCTAGAATATTCCTGGTCGATGGGATATTGAGTAGGGGATCAATGTTTCCGGTACGACCAGCACATCCTATGTATGCTTGGTGAAGAGGGTGACTGATCTCACAGTCACTTGTGTTTGACACTAATATTAGGATGTGGGTGCTCATTAGAGAATGAGTTCACTGAATGGATCCAGCTTGAGAACATTTAATGGAACCTTATCTGTTTGTCAATAGATAGTTCTCATAGTGGGAGTAGTGCATGTGGTCCTTTGACCTGAGACTGCCATGGTATCTTGTATGCATGAATCCATACTTCGGTTCACACTTAATCATGACACTGAGTCATGCATGGGATGATACTGGGTATGGTGGATTGCATATGGAGGTTGTGAGTAGGTCAAAAAGGAATCGATCAACCCTAGTAAGAGAGAAGTGCATCCAGATGATTTCAATCAAATGAAGATTCGAGAAATCTTTGATCAAAGTATGAACATTAAAAATAGTTTCTAATGGTTCATTAATGAATCATCATTATCAGATTGAGCAAGGATTGAATATGAAATTGGATTTGACGAGTATCCATATCCATAGTCATATTCAGGGTGCAAGTAGATCGAAGGACTGAATTACCAGGTAACTCACCACTGAAGGATATTTTGGTAAATCCACCAAAATTTCTCATCTTCCGGGTAGGAATGACATGTTGCTAGATGTCAATCCTGTCTTGTAGGTCTTCATGAACCAATTGATTTGGTTTCATGAGTCAATTCGATGTGTGATTCGAATTGGACAATTAGGTTAGCCAATTTGACCTAATTAGGTTAATCGGGTTCGATCGGATCGAATCGGCTTAAACCTAAACCTACTGCTGGCTAGATGTGAAATCCAATGGGCCACACACAATAGAGACATGGCCAAGGAAGTCATTCATGATTTAATTAGGGTCATAGGATCCTAATTGGTTAGCCGGATTACATACTAGTGTTTGTAGGCTAACCAAATTCCTAACCCAATTGGATCGGGTCCGGTTGCTTGCTAATTGGGCTACCCTAATTATGGAAAACCTAAATTAGGTTGAGTCCTAAGTGGGACTAGCCTAATCAAAGCTAAATCTGATTTTAATTTGGATTTAAGAGCATTTTAGGTGCCATACATGAAGAGTCCCAATGGCATGGGACTCTTGGTACCTAAATGATACCTTAACTTCAAAAGGGCACAGAATGAGCTATAGATCTCTGATTTGAATATAAATTATATGGTCAAAAAAGAAGTTTTATGCTCTTTCCAATGACACCCATATTGCCTATGTTTTGACTGGTCAACATTCTTTGAAATTTGTATGGAAGAAGGATGGTGTGCGTGGTGCATGAAGAGTCGCAACTCTTCATGTGACATGCGGTTCTGATGGAGAGTCCTTCTGCTATCAGGACTCTTCATAATCTCCGATGTTTAGAGATTGAAGAGGTGCCTCTTGGATTTCTAGGGACTGGTAATTGATAAGTGGCAAGTGAGAATTTGTCCAAATAAAAGAAGGGATGTGAATAAGGCCTTCGGTGCATGAATGGGCTTATTAGATATGATTTTTCAAGCCAGATAACTTCTCTTCGGTCTTGAAAAATCAAATCTGATAAGTTTATAGGAGGACATATCACACGCCCCTCTTGTATCTATAAATAGGGGGCGGTGAAATGAGTCTGATAATAAAGAATTCTACCGATGCACTATTCTGAGTGTCTCTCTCTCCCTCATTCTTTCTTTAAGACAAGACTTGTCTTGTTAAGACAAGGTCTTTCCTACTAGGACAAGGCTTTATTTTATGACATAAGCCTAAGGGATCCTAGAGGAGGGTTGTCCTAAAATCAAGAGTGGTTTAGGAGAGTGTCTTTAGTACCCTACAGTAGGACAGGGTGTCCTACAGTGGTCAATAGACCAAAGGCTGCCGAAAGAGTTCCACTTATCCAAGCAACTTGAAGGAGTTCTTCCTTGGTTCGAGTTTCGTGTAGATCACCATTGGAGGGTGAACGTTTGGGCGCTTGGTGGAGAAGAAGGCTGAATCAGAATTTTCTTCATCGGATTGGATACTAGCGATTCAGGTTGGTGCCTAAACTCTAGTTTATATTATATATGCATGTTTGTATGTTTTAATTCTTGTAAGGAGGTCTTGGGTTAAGGGTTTGGTAGTGGTTTCATAATAAATTTTTGAAATCCACGCTTCCGCCCTGGTCACCAAAAATCCTAACAGAACCTTGATGGGTTTTGTTAGATTAAAATCTCTTCATAATTCATACTTAGTTAATACAAAGAAAGAAGTTGAAAGGACAATATAAGAAAATCATAGAAAGGCCTATAAATCATTGGTTTAGTGGATTCAAAAGTCCTAGATCTTTGATTATTTATCTCTTTAATTTAATTAATTTTTGCTTAAAGTAGAAAGTAAAGAAACAATCTCTTTCCATCTTTGTTAAAACTTGTATGAGCAAGGGTTTGAACACAATTCACATATCCAATTTCTCGTGAGATCAACCCGTACTTGCTGAACGTATTATCCTGCACACCGTGTGCTTGTGATTTAAATTTAAAATTATATCATAACCCTAATAACTCAGTTACCCTATTTTCATGACTAATAAATGGACATTTGGTCATTTTACCCATGAGACAGGATTCACAAATTTCTAATGATTGAAAATCATAAGGTTCAAAGAATTTATATTTGTAAAACTTGTTTATCCAAGACTCACTAATATAACATGTTGCCGCTCCTCCTCCTGGATCGGGCTCGGTGGATACGCCGGATGGCTCCTCGACCAATCAACCTGCAGAAAGTCCCTAGGTGCCGGAGGGGCTCCGGCGGGGGACACTTCGATGCTTAAGTTAGAGGAGGAATTAGAACAATAGAATGGAATGAGCTTAGGGAAAGGAGTTCGCGATGGGGAAGAAGAACGTTACCCTTTTGCGGAGGTCCCTCGGTTGCCTTTTATAGGCATGGAGTGCCGCCAAATTTTGTTGGGGAATAAGCTAGGAAAGCTCGATATGCCCCCAGAATCGGCGTGGTGGTGAGGTCGTGGGTTGGCGAAGTGGCAGGAGAGTTAGAGTGATGGCTTGGCAGCAAGGGTCGTGGCCATGCAGTGGAGTCCGTTACAACTGAGTGTCAGAACTTGTCAGGGATGAAGGCTCCTGGAAACTTTAGGCGACCCCTCCAACAGCGGGTCGGCCTCAGTCTCAAAGAAGCCGATCATGGTGCCCATCAGGACCTCAAAGAAATCGATGCATGGACGGGGAGGCGTCCGCCGATCCTCGAAGCTCCCAGGGTCAGCCCTTCGGGAAAGGGGGCTGTGGGGTCCTCTCCAAGAACCGGGGAGTCAAACCCCGTGCGAGGATCAGCCGACCGGATGCCCGGGACCGGTCTAACCCGGGACTAGCCGAATGGGCACAATAGTTGCCCCCCTGCTCCTTGGCCTTGAGGGGTCACGTGACTTCAAAGGGCAGGAGCATGATTGCGTGCACCTACGGCAGATTCAGGGTCGAGGCATCGGGTCGCTTTGAATCCCCCCTCGAACGGCTCCTTAGATAGCTGTCAGCCGCTAGTTGGAGTGCGGCGGGGCAGTTAATGCAAGTCAGGCACCATGATGAAGGCCAGGCTATCCTGTGTTGATCCGGGGTGGAGTGGAGCATCATGCCACGTGATGACATCTAGGCAGTCGGTGTTGCCCCACAGGCTGGTCCTGCACCGCTGATCTGGTGCTCATGTGGATCGCGATCCGCACGATGGAACACCCCGGGCGCTTTGAATCCTGAGATATGGGTGATTGCGGCTTCTGATGGGATAGCTAGGATGCGCCCGAGGCAGGCAGTAGCCACTCCTCCTTCCTTCTCCCCCCTCCCTTGGAGGCCTATAAAAGGAGGAGGAAGCAAAGCAAGGAGGTTTTTCCTGCTGCGCACACGCTTCGCGAGATAGAGTCTCCTTCTTCTTCCACGAAACCCGGCTTCTAGGAGTCCAGTCCCAGGTTAGTCCCAGTCCTCCTTCTTCCTCTCTTAG
The DNA here is from genome assembly GCA_021397845.1 of Areca catechu. Lineage (NCBI taxonomy): Eukaryota > Viridiplantae > Streptophyta > Magnoliopsida > Arecales > Arecaceae > Areca > Areca catechu. Next base: position 93,156,770 of record CM038050.1, read on the forward strand.
TCCCAATGGTGTATGGTAATAGGGGTCTGACCCATAGGCCTAGGGACCCAGGGCCAAGCGAGATACCCTCAACCATGACCCGGGAATGGGTCAAAAATCTCAGGGCAGTGTACGGCATTTCCTCCACCCTGCACCTTACACTCCCGGGCCGAGAGGGGAGGACGAACAACCCTTTAGGACCAGGGACCCTCCCAATGTATGAGTCTCACCTCAAGGCTGGCCTCAGGTTTCCCCTGCACCCTCTATTCGTAGAGATCTTTAACTTTTACAGGGTAACCCCGGTGCAGCTGACCCCGAATAGCATTCGGGCGATATGCTGCTTTATTGTGTTATGCTGTAGGGCTAGGTCCAACCTCAGTCTGTCCCTCTTCGGTAACTTCTTCTACCTGAAGAGGGACTTTAGGAGTCGAGAATGGGTTTTGTTTGTCCCCTGCCAAGGCCGAAAATCTTGAAATGCCTCCCGTCGACCATCCATGGGTGGAAAGCCCGGTTCTTCCTCATCAGCAGTCTCGAACCTTGGGGGTTTGAGCCATTATGGAGAGAGCCGCGGGTGAGAGTCCGCGAAGGGAGGTCGGTTTTGGCGGCCGACCAGGGCACATTCATTGAGATCAGTAGAGCTGGCCCGGTGGCGGCATTCGAGCTGATGGGGGAGGGAACCCTTCACCAGGCGGGGATCAGCCCCCAAGGAGTCCTAGGCAAGGGCCAACCTCCTCCCTTATAGATCTTTTAGCTCTTTCTCCTTCTCCCTCACTAACTCTGAATTTCCTGCGATAGGAGGAAGGATGCAGTGAATCGACAAGTCCAAAGTCATCCGATGGACGGTGCGGAAGCGGACCATCCCAGAATTGGCCCCCACATCGGCCGCCGAACGATAGAAGAATAGACGGGAGGAGGAGCGACCCGTCCCCGTCGTCGAGGTTGAGTCGGATGAAGATGGCATCGCCCTCACCGAGCACATGGCAAAGAAGGCAGCAGGGGCACCAGCCCCACCGGGGGGGCCGGCCATCCGACCGGAGCAGGAGCAGCCGGGGGCGTTCAACGTAGCTACGGCGTCAACCCCTATGCCTGTCGGTCCAGAGGAGGTAGCCCCTTTGACCGATAAGGGCAAGGGGCTGGCCGTGGAGGGGTTAGCCGACAGCAAAGCCGAGCAGTCGGATGAAGAGGTCCGCCAGGAGGGGTTCCAGCACTGGCACGCACTCGACCACCCCAGGAGGGCATGGAGCCTGCTGAGGGGGGTGATGACAGACGTCGACTGGAAGGTGTCGATCTAGAGAAATTTGATCGACATAATCATGGAGTCTTACCACGACTTCATGAGGGTAAGGGCTTCAACTTGTTTCTTTATTCCTTTGTCTCTCTTCCTTCAAGCATGATACTAACCTGGTCGTATGCTTGCAGCTCCTCCACGACATCTCCCTTATGGATGATGGCATCTGTCGAGTGGTGCATGCTGCCAAGACCTTCGCGAAGAGGGTCCAGGAGCTGGAGGTGGCACAGGAGGCCGCAATGGCATCTCTGAAATCTTCCGAAGAGAACCTGGAGGTAGCCCAAGTGGAGACAGAGTCGATAAAGGCAGCTCTGAAAGAGGCCGAGAGTCGGCTGGCCGACCGTGAGGCCAGGTTGAAGAAGAGGAAGGCGAAGGCTGACTCCCTCGCATGCCGGCTGGGAGAGGAAGAGAAGCGATCCACGGAGGCCGACCAGAGGGCCTAGGCCGAACGGGCAACGGTGGCACGGTTGGTGACTCAGCTCGAGGAGTCCAAAGAACTGGCTGCGAGGCAAGTTCGGGAAGCTGTGGCAGCATACAAAGCCTCTGACGGCTTCACTGAGGATATGGAGGAGGCGACGTCGGACTTCTACTGGGAAGGCTACGACGACTGCCTGAAGAAGGTGGGCTTACTCTTCCCGGGGCTGGACCTGTCAGGCACCGAGCTGCAGGACCCGACCGAGGGAGAGGAGACCCAGGCGGAGCCTCCTGCGGAAGGTGAGGCAGGAGTGGCTAGGGTCGAAGCCCCAGCACAAGTCGACACGGAAGTGGTGGCCTCCCCAGAGGAACCTCCAGCCACTGCAATTCCAGCTGATCCCTCAGTTGTAGCCGATGGGGCCGAGGTTATGGCCCCTGACGCATCTCTCGTGGGTCGGACCTAAGGAATTTGTAAAGGTCTGACCCACCTTCTTTTGTAAGCACCTTCTTTTGAAATGAACGAGAAATCCTTTTGATCATTTTCAGTGTGTGTGGGCGTAAAACAAATATCTTTTTTTTGAAATTCCTCTAAGTATCCCCGGTCGGCTCTGCAATATTGCAGGGTCACAAGCTCCTTCGAAGCGGCCGACGGGCGTGAAACAAGTACTTTTCTTCCAAAATTTTTTTAAGTACCCCCGGTCGGCCCACCCGGGCCAAAAGCCAGTAGGGAAGTTGAAAACGGTAACTTAATTTGAGCCAAATATTTAGGCACTTGCTCTTGGTCCCCGTCCGCGAGTCGACCCCTGCTGTGGCCCATCTCCCCCGCGATCCCACAGGGGTTGTCTCAGGATGGTTGCCGACCGGGGTCAGACTTTTGGAGTGGGCTGCCTTAGAGCCTCTGCCGATCGTGGTCGGACTTTCAGAGTGGGCTGCCCTAGAGCCTCTGCCAACCATGGTTGGACTTTCGAAGTGGGCTATCCTAGAGCCTCTGCCGACCGTGGTCAAACTTTTGAAGTGGGCTGCCCTAGAGCCTCTGCTGACCATGGTCGGACTTTCAGAGTGGGCTGCCCTAGAGCCTCTACCGACCATGGTCGGACTTTCGGAGTGGGCTGCCCTAGAGCCTCTACCGATCGTGATCGGACTTTCGGAGTGGGCTGCCCTAGAGCCTCTGCCGACCGTGGTCAAACTTTCGAAGTAGGCTTCCCTAGAGCCTTTGTCGACCGTGGTCGGACTTTCAGAGTGGGCTGCCCTAGAGCCTCTACCGACCGTGGTCGGACTTTTGGAGTAGGCTAGAAGGAGTTGAAGAAGTTTGTAGACTTTATTGATAATACTTGCAAAGGTTGTCTACATTCCACGGGCGTGCTATCTGCTGCCCGTCCAAGTGTGCGAGTTAGTAGGTTCCAGCCCGAATTAATTCAGTAACTCGATAGGGGCCTTCCCAATTAGGGGAGAGCTTCCCCTATTCGGTTGGCCTCGAAACCTCCATCTTTCGCAGGACCAGATCTCCAACTTGGAAGGTGCGAGTCTTAACCTGTGAATTGTAATATCTAGCCACCTTTTGAAGGCAGGATGCCATCTTCATACTCGCTCGGAATTGGGTTTCATCCAGCAGATCTAGGTCAGCCCTCCGTTTCTCCGAGTTGGCCAGCTCGGCGAACCGGTCAATCCGCAAGGATAGTAAAGAGACCTCCACGGGGATGACCGCCTCACTCCCATAGGTCAGGTTGAACGGGGTTTCCCCCATCGCCGTCCGGGCGGTTGTCCGATATGCCTAGAGCACTGAATGAAGTTCTTCCGCCCATAGCCCCTTAGCTTCATTCAGCCGGGTCTTTAACCCGTGCAGGATTGTCCTATTAGTGACCTCGGCCTCTCCATTGGACTGAGGGTGAGTGACCGATGTAAGCCGATGGGCGATGCGATATTGTTGACAGAAATCTCGAAACTGAGAGTTGTCAAACTGCCTTCCATTGTCAGTGATGATCATCCTCAGGATGCTGAACTAGAAGATAATGCAGTTTCGGATGAAGTTATCCACTTTGGCCTCCGTTATCTATGCCAATGCTTCTGCCTCTACCTACTTAGTGAAGTAATCAATGGCTACGAGAAGAAACTTTCGCTGACTGGAGGCCAGGGGAAAAGGTCCCAGGATGTCCATGCCCCACTATGCAAATGGCCAAGGTGCCGTGAGTGGGATCAGTTGGCTGGCGGGCCTCCTTTGGACACCGGAGTACCTCTAGCATGCATCGCATTTTCGTACGAAGTCCAAGGCATCCTTATGGATTGTAGGCCAGTAGTACCCCTGCCGGATGATTTTGTAAGCCAGGGACCTCCCTCCAAGATGATAGCCAAAGATGCCTTTGTGCACCTCCCGGAGTGCATAGTCCGCATCGGCCGGCCCCAAGCATTTCAACAATGGTTGGGAGAATAAACGCTTGTAGAGGGCCCCGTTGAGAATGATGTATTTAGAGGCCGTTGAGCGGATGCACCTGGCCTCCGTTGGGTCATCCAGAAGGGTTCCTTATGCCAGGAATTCATGGATTGTTTCCATCCATGAGGCCTCTTGTTCAACCTGGTGGATCTCCGTTGGCTCTTCGGTAATGCTCGTGTATTGCAGATGTTCCATGAAGGTCCGGTCGGAGGTACCGACCATGACGGTGGCCAGTCGTGACAAAGCATCTGCTCGGGAGTTTTGTTACTGAGGTATATGAAGGATCTCAAAAAAATTAAGTTGTGATACCAAGTCCTATACCTTGTCCAAGTACTTGACTAAGGAAGGATCCCTCGCTTCAAATTCGCCCTTCACTTGATTGACCACCAGCTGGGAGTTGAAGAAGGCGTGGATTCTACCAATGCCCAATTCATTCACTATCTTCAGCCCCGCAAGCAAAGCTTCATCCTCTGCCTGATTGTTCGACACCTGGAATGCAAAATGCAAAGCGTACTCCAAACATTGCCCTTCGGGGTTAGCCAGGATTAAGCCTGCACCGCATCCCGAGAGATTGGAAGCTCCATCTACGAGCAGGGTCCAAGCAGGCTCGGCTTCTCCCATTAGGTCAGCGTCAGGCATCTCAGCCATTATCGGGGTCGTCTCCATCCCCCAGGTGCATTACGCAATGAAATCTGCTATTACTTGGGCTTTTAAGGATGACCATGGCTGGAAGGAGATGTCAAATTTGCCCAGCCTGATGGCCCATTTGGTGAGCCGTCTGGAGGTGTCGGGGCTTCGGAGGATCGCCCTGAGGGGTTGGTCCATCAGCACGACGATCGGATGTGCCTGGAAGTAGGGTCGAAGGCGCTTCGCTGCTATAACCGATGAGTAAACCAGCTTTTGCACCTTAGGATACCTAACCTCGACATCATGGAGGACCTTGCTGATGTAGTAGACGGGTTTCTGCTGGCCGCCTTCTCCTACCCGTACAAGGACAGCACTGACGGCCTCGCTGGAGGCCAACAGGTACAAGTATAGCACTTCCCCCTCCATTGGTTTGGCCAAGAGCGGAGGATTCCTCAAGTAGTCCTTCAAGGCTTTTAAGGCTGACCAGCATTCATCAGTCCATTGAAAGCGGTCCAACCGATGCAAGGTCTTGAAGAATGGGAGGGATCTAACAGCCGACCGAGAGATGAAGTGGCTGAGGGAAGCAATGCGACCCATAAGCTCCTGCACCTACCTTTTAGTGGTCGGATGAGTCATGTCGATGATGGCCTTGATCTTTTTGGGGTTGACCTCAATACCTCTTTGAGTGACCAGGAAGCCAAGAAACTTCCCGGAGGTCACCCCGAAAATATACTTGGCAGGGTTCAACTTCATCCTGTGACGCCTCAACGCATCAAAGGACTCCTGCAGGTCCCTGATGCGGTCGGCTCTATGAATGCTTTTGACAATCATATCATCGACATACGCCTCCATGTTCCTTCCAAGCTGAGCTTCAAAGACTCGGTTGATCAGCCTTTGGAAGGTGGCACCCGCATTCTTTAGGCCAAAAGGCATCATCTTATAATAATACAGGCCCCTGTCTGTGACAAAGGCCGTCTTCTCTTCATCCTCATGATGCATCCTGATCTGGTTATACCCAGAGAAGGCATCCATGAAGCTCAAGAGTTGGTGGCCGGTTGTCGCATCTACCAATTGGTTAATTTTCGGCAAGTGAAAGCTATCCTTGGGGCACGTCTTGTTAAGGTCTATGTAATCCACGCAGATCCTCCACTTCTTACTAGCCTTTCTTACCATGACGACATTGGCCAGCCACTCCGAGTAGTGAGACTCCCTGATGAAGCCAGCATCGAAGAGCTTCTTCACTTCCACTTCAATGGCTCTTTGCCTTTCAGTAGTGAAGCTCCTCTTCTTCTGTCGGACGGGCCTGTAAGTAGGATCTACCCTGAGCTGATGGGTGATGATATCTGCCGGAATGCCTGGCATGTCTGACGTCGACCAGGTGAAGATGTCTGCATTTCTCCTCAAGAAGTCGACCAGCTCCTGCCTAGCCCCCTATTCCAGGGTGCTCCCTATCTAGAGGACTTTTGTGGGATCATCCTCTTTAAGGGGCACAAACAAGATCTTCTCAACGGGCTGACCGTGGCTATCGGCTTCGTCTCTGGGATCAAGCAGCTCGAGTGTGGGGCGCCCGTCCAGCTGTTTATCATGAATAGCAAGGCATTGCCGGGCTACTCTACGGTCTCCCCTCATCTCTCCAACTCCATCATGGGTCAGAAACTTAGCCAGCAGATGGTAAGTGGACACAATGATCCAGAACCTATTGAGGGCCGGCCATCCCAAAATTGCATTGTACGCCAAGGTCATACGGACGACCACAAAGTTGACGGAGAAGGTTCGCTGGTAAGGTTCCGTCCCGAGGGTCACGGGTAAGGCAATCTCCCCCTCAACCCCAATGGAATTCCCTCCGAAGCCAGTGAGCGATGCCATGGACTCCCATAGTCTGGACCTGGACAAGTTCATCCGAACAAAAGCATCATACAGTAAAACCTCCACGCAATTTCATTATCGATAAGGATGCATTTTACATCATAATTAGCGATGATAGCCAACACAACCACAGGGTCATCACCCAGGAGAGGAGGCTCCGAGAGGTCCTCATCAGAAAAATTGATTACATTGGATCCCCTGGGCCTTTTTACAATATCCTGGTCCTCTTTCTGCCCCCAATCAGATCGTCGGTGCAACATGCCAATGCCTCCGTCTGTGGGGCACTAATTGGGGAGCTCAGCCTCCTTCGGGGGGTCTCTAATAGTTAAAGTCCCATCACAATCCCAGCGGGGTCGAACGTACTTGTTCAGATACCCTCTCCTGATGAGATCCTCGATGGCGTCCTTCAGTTGGAGGCACTCTTCCGTGTCGGGCCCATGGTCCCTATGGAACTGGCAGTATTTGTCTTTGTTCTTGGAGGCAGGGGGACCCCTCATCGGTCGAGGCCTTTGGAAGAAGGTCTCATTCTTGATCTCCATTAGGATCTTTTTCCACGGTAAGGAGAGGGGTGCATAGTTGTTGAACCGCTTGAGGTAGTCCCTCTGCTTGGGGATTTGGCGCCGGGTGGATCGACGGTCGTCGCTGGGAGGTCAGACTACGGGGGCCTTATCGCCCCGCTTCTTTGGGGCTGACCTCCCCTCAGCTTGGTGCCAGTTCGTCGACTGTTCCTCCGCCAGGGCGTATTTGTGCACCTTGGCCAGCAGGTTTGTGTAGCTCGCCGGAAGCTTCTTGTCCAGGAAGAAAGTGAGCCTGGATGAGCGGAGTCTCCTCTTGAAGGCTGACATGGCCACTGCTTCATTCAAGTCAGGGACCTCCATAGCGGTTAAGTTGAAGCGGGGCATGAAATCTCGGAGGGTCTCCCCCTCCGCTTGTTGGATGAGGAAGAGGCAGTCGGTGTTCTTCGAAGTCTGACTGGGCAGATAGCGGAAAACCACATCCGTGCGGCCTTCTTCAGAGTCACCTGGAAGGCGATGCAATGGAGGGCATCAAACATGCCCTGCACCATCATGTGGGCCTTATAGGTGCCCAGGTGGTCCAAGGGATCGGTGGTACCATCGTAGGGGTCCACCTGTGGGATCTTGAAATGTCAGGGGATAGACTCCCCCAGAATTTCAGCGGAGAAAGGCGAGCGAGTGTCGTGCGCCTGCCTTCTCTCAGCATTCCATCGCTTAACGATCTTGGCAATGCGCTCCTCCATGCGCATGATTTTGCTGCCGTAGTCATGTGGATCTGCAGCAGGGCACCGGCCGTCGAGAGGGGCAGAATCGGTAAAAGAGGGGGAAGCTGACCTCGCCCTCTTTCCTTCAGCGTGGGCCCTTAAGGACCCCCGGGGTTCCAGAACAGTGAGGGATGGGGGCGGAGGTGCCTCCGGCCGCTGGCTAACACCGGCGACAGGCTAATTGTTGATGCAAGAAGCTGCCGGTGGCTGCTGTTGATGGTCCGCCATTTTCTGGAAGCACTGGACCACTGAGGTAAGCATCTCAATGCGGTTTTCCAACATCTGGAATTGCTGCAACCCTAGGATGATGGTGGGCTCAGTGGTGGCAGCGGTGTTGCTTTCCGCACGGGGCGCATTGGGCCCCTAATGAGAACGCCCTCCCCTCGCGGAAATACTCCAGGTTCTTCTTCTTGCCATGGCTGGAACTTTCCTGTTGTCTTACCTTCTAGAACAAGGAGCTCAACGAAGGTTCAAAACCCCTTCCTCTAGTGCCAATCTATTGCTGCTCCTCCTGGACTGGGCTCGGTGGATACGTCGGAGGGCTCCTCGACCAGTCGACCTGCAGAAAGTCCCTAGGCACCGGAGGGGCTCCAGCAGGGGACACTCCGGTGCTTAAGTTAGAGGAGGAATCAGAACAACAGAATGGAAAGAGCTTAGGGAAAGGAGTTCGTGATGGGGAAGAAGAACGTTACCCTTTTGCGGAGGTCCCCCGGTTGCCTTTTATAGGCATGGAGTGCCGCCAAATTCTGTTATGGAATAAGCTAGGAAAGCTCAAATATGCCCCTAGAATCGGCGTGGTGGTGAGGTCGTGGGTTGGCGGCATGGCAGGAGCGTCAGATAATGGCCTGGCAGCGAGGGTCGTGGCCATGCAGTGGAGTCCGTTACAACCGAGTGTCAGAACTTGTCAGGGAGGAAGGCTCCTGGAAACTTCAGGCGACCCCTCCAATAGCGGGTTGGCCTCAACCTCAAAGAAGCCGACCGTGGTGCCCATCAGGGCCTCAATGAAGCCGATGCACGGGTGGGGAGGCGTCCGCCGACCCTCGAAGCTCCCAGGGTCGGCCCTTCGGGAAAGGGGGCCACGGGGTCCTCTCCAAGAACCGGGGAGTCGGATCCTGCACGAGGATCAGCGACCGGACGCCCGGGACCAGTCCGACCCGGGACTAGCCGAATGGGCACAACATAACCTAATCGACAATACCATAGAAAAATAATATTAATATCTTCTCTCTGTCTTTTCTTATTTTCAACAAGTAAAACTTCGTTATTGAGTGAAAGAACTAAAAAACCATTAACAAATAAACCAGTTCCAAAAAATTTATCAGAATGAGAAATAGAGCATCCATTGCTCTTTATATTAATTTCAAAACCTTATTGTAATAACAATGGTACAGAAATAATATTTCTGATAATATTTGGAACGTAGTAATAATCTTTCAATTCTAAAATTTTGCTAGAAGGCAAATAACAACAGATAGGTGCCTACAACTTCTGCTTGAATGGCTTCACCATTCACACCATAAAGCTCAAAGTCACCTTTTTTCATGCTCCTAATTCTATGAAGCCCATGCAAAGACTTGCATATATGAGATCCACATGCGGTATCCAATACCCATGAATTAGAAGCTGAAGTACTTAATGAGAAGTTAGTTTGTATCATATACAAACCTTTTGATGCTTCACCAGCATCATGCTTCAAACTAGCAAGATATGACTGGCAGTTCTTCTTCCAGTGTCCCTACTTACTACAGTAAAAATAGGTTCCATCGATAGAACACTTATTTGCCTTCTTTCTCTTCTCGATGTTTTTTTTAGGGTTCCACTTTCTCTTTGAACCCTTTTTTATTGTTGTTTTCTTCTTCCCATCAATTAGAAGAAGATGAGCCTTGTCCCCTTTAAAATGGCTCTTAGTTGTCTTAAGCATGTTAAGTAGCTCAGGTAATGAAAGGTTCAGTTTGTTCATGTAATAATACAAAGAAAGAAGTTGAAAGGGCATTATGAGAAAATCATATAAAGGCTCTTTAAATTATTGGTCTAGTAGATTCAAAAGCTCTAGATCTTTAGATTATTTATCTCTTGAATTTAATTAATTTTTTCTTAAAGTAAAAAGTAAAGAAACAATCTCTTTCAATCTTTGTTAAAGCTTGTCTAAGCAAGGATTTGAACACAATTCATATACCCAGTTCCTCATGGGATCGACCCATACTCGCTGAACGTGTTACCCTGCACACCGTGTGCTTGTGATTTAAATTTAAAATTACATCATAACCCTAAAACTCAGTCACCCTATTTCCATGACCAGTAAATGAAGATTTGGTCATTTTATCCATGAGACAGGATTCACAAATTTCTAATGATTGAAAATCATAAGGTTCAAAAAATTTATATTTGTATAACTTGTTTATCCTAAACTCACTAATATAACCTAATCGGTAATGCCAAAGAAAAGTAACATTAACATCTTCTCTCTATCTTTTCTTGTTTTCAACAAGTAAAACTTCATTATTATGTGAAAGAACTAAAAGACCATTAACAAATAAACCAGTTCCAAAAAATTCATCAGAATGAGAAATAGGGCATTCATTGCTCTTTATATTAATTTCAAAACCTTGTTGTAACAATAAGGGTATAGAAATAATATTTCTAATAACATTTGGAATATAGTAATAATGTTTTGGTGCGGGCACCAGGATTAGACAGAGGCTCCTCAACCCTCTATAAATCACTAACTAGGGTTTTAAATCTTTTCGATCCTGTAATAAGGCTTAAAGCCTGAATAATTTGCTTTCGAGTCATATAATTAGCATCTAGTTATTTTCAATTTGTGGTTTAGTCTTATAATTTAGCCAATTTGGTCAAGTTAGGGTCAATTGGTCCTCTAATTGGCCAAGATGGTCCACAAGCTCTAGTCAATTTGAAGATGGGCTCAAGCTAGCTGGTAGATGGGTTCACAAGTGGGCAATCAAGTCAAGCCCAATTGAAGATGAGTCAAACCAACTCTCCATGCCAGGTTAGGAGTGCCAACTCGTAAGGAGGTCACATCTTCAGTGCCATATGACATAAGGAGGTGCCACATCACCAAGCATCTTGGGCGGCCAAATTTGGAGATAAAATTCAAATTCAAAGCCATGTTGGACACCCCATTAAACCTTCCCTTGATCCAAGTCAACAACATCCCCACTGTTGGGAATTGTATCCCAAAGCCAATCGCCTAGGTTATAGGCGGTTGAATTGAGTATTGTGTTCTTTATATAAATTAATAAATATTATTTTGGCAGCTCATCACATTCTGACTTTTTCCTGTAATGAACTCTTTTTTATGTGATGAAGTCCTTAGGACTACATTGACTTCGATACAGAGAGGATATATCAAGTGGTCCTTAAACCAGGTTCACGACCAAAGGATACATTGTAATGGACGGCAATGTATCAAGTGTAGGTTGTTGTGGTTCACATCGTTTGGTTGTCCTCTTGACCAAAGGAGTGTGGTGACACTAATGTGATCTACAAGTGGGATATATGATATCTCTTTGAACGTGACTCCGTGTAGCCCCTTTCTTCTAAAAGGATGCTCATGATTGGATATGGGTATATATGTCCCTCTGACCTGAGGTCATCATGGTAGCTTGCAAGCAACTCCATGTGCTTTGGTGCCGGACTACCCAGATTTCTAATCCGGTGATGGAAGGTTTCTGGGTACAAACAAGTACTTGTGGTGCAATGATGGACCAAGATGAAATTGACCTGTCGAAGTAGTTTGGATTGAATGTCTCGCAGTGTCTCAATTAAGCAAATTGGTGGGGACACCTGAGGCACCAGAATAAGACAGAGGCTTTTTCAACCCTCTATAAATTGATCAATAATTTATGAGTCCATCTGTAATAAGGGCTTAGCTCATCTGAGTCCATTTTAGTTGTTATTTGAGTATTTTTAGTTGTTATTTCAGTTCTGTACTAGTCAGCTCATGTTGAGCTAGTTCAGTCCAATGCTAGTCAGCTCATGTTGAGCTAATTTTATTTTTTTGAGTCCTGTCCAAGCATACTGAAGACTCAAGACTATATCATACAAGTGAAGACCAAGTCCAACTAGATTGAAGATATGGAAGTATAGCACAAGTCCAACCCAGCTTGAAGATTTGAAGACCCCAGGAGGAAAATTCAAAAAACCCTGATTTCTTGCAGATGCCCTCCAGATGCCCAGATTCCCTTCCAGATGCCAAAGTATATTCATAGATAAGGGAATCCATGATTCCAGAGGTCCATCTGCATCCTAACCCAAAGAAATCAAGCCCAGGTGCCAAGCCCAAGCCCCTAAGAAGCAAGATACCAGGGAATATTCCTGCTACCTGGCTACCAGGCCACCCAGCTTCCAGAGGCCCAAACCCATGCACCCGAGCCCCTTTGGGCCGGCCTTTTGCTGCTCCTAGAAGTCCAACACGCCCCCCTAGGCATCCTTGGAGTCTTGACCAAGTCAAGAAAATTTTTAAGGATTTTTCTACCTAATATTTCCTTATTTTCTATCCAGGGTTTGAGAGGGAAAAGGATTCTTATGTAAAGACTTATGTACCCTTACTTGGAGCCCAAGGTTAAGGGTCTATTTAAGGGACCCTAGCCTCTTATATGAAGGGAGAATTTTTGATGAATGAAAACCTTGAGTTCTTCTATTGAGTGGTGTGATACCCTGCTGTGTGCATAAAGGGGTTTGTGAGAGTTCTTCTTCCCGGTGTTTGCAATCATCTTCCTGCTGCCAACAAACCCTCCAGATCCCTGGACGCCCACTCCAAAAGAAGCCTTTCCTTGCTATTTTTCCTTTGTTTTCTTGTTCCTTTGTGAATTTTCTAACCCCTGATAGGTCATTTGCAGGTCCCTGAGTTCCTACGAATCCAACGACTCCAGCCAAGCCTCAATCGGATCACCGAGCAGAAAGCCGGGTATCCACAGGTCTTTGGCTCGGTTTTCCAGGCCACATCCATCGAGGAACGAGAGACCCCTTCGCTGCGATCTTCACAGATGTTGTCAGGTACACCCCTCTACCTCCAGTAGTTTTATTGTAGGAGAACTTGCCCTAATCGAGGCTTCTCAGCCCCGGCGGTCCTTCTTTGCTACTTTTCTAGATCCTAATCTGCATGCTGATCTTCAAAAATTCATACAAAATTCCCTACAAATAATTTTGATCTGAAATTTGGGAATTAATCACCTAACTCAACATGTAAAGTATACAAAAAAAATTGCATGCATATTAGTTCTCCATCATATGGTATCAGAGCTTAGATTAGGGCTTGTTTTCTGCAATTTTTCAGTCCGTATATACTCTGTTAGTTTAATTATTTCTCCCTGTTAAAAACTCCAAAAATCATGAAATTTATTTTCTGGATTTATCATAATTCACAGTAATTTTAAAAATTTTTCCAGATTTTATTATGTCCTGTGAATTTTCTGAAAGCCGAAATAGGGCCTACAAATTTTCGGCTCTGTTTTTTTTAGCAAGACAAGTTTGGAAGTTTTAGGGTTTTGTTTAGGAGTTTTTGCATATTTCTTAATTTTAGTATATTTCCAGTATATTAGGCCATGATTTGCAAGTTTTCTTCTATTTAAAAAAAATACCAAAAAAAAAATACATATTTTCCAAAAATACCAAAAAAAAAAAATCTAAACCCTAATTTGCATCCTCATCTGCCTGCCATCATTGCATAATTTACTTTTAAGGGCACTCTTGCTATATCAGATGGGGGGAGGATTTGATCACCTCTCCTTAGCCCAAAATCACATCCCTTGCATTCAGTCCCAAGCCTTAACCTAAAATTAATTAGACTTAATTTGCCCTAGTGGGCTAGGGACACCAACTGGTCGGGTCCGGGCTAGTGTTAGATCACTATGTCAAGTTAACCTGTGTGTGCCTTGTGCTCAGTGTCTAGAACGGTGGTTTAGGGATTCAATCCCGAAGGGCTTGTGTGCTGGTCCGCTTACCTGGCCAATCTCTGATTGGTGTCTAGGATTGGCAATCAGGGACCTAACACTCCCCTTACACCTGCCTGGCTGAGTACAGGGTTACTATAGGCTAGTTTGCCATCCTGATTGAGCCTCTAGTTTGGACTCTAGGTCTAGTCAGCTATAGTCGGTCTGATCGAGTCTTGTATGAGCACTAGATCAAGAGTTTCATATCACCCACCTCCTTCACAAATGTCTGAACCCATGGAAAACTTACAAGCCCAAATAAAAGCCCTAGCTGATCAAATGGCCCAGATGACTACCCAGTTAACTCAGTCTGGTACCCAAACCAACAATAGAATTGACCATCTTGCCAAAAGGTTTGACCAGTTAGGAGGCCGTGTAGGGACCATAGCAAGAACCCATGGGTCACAATCTGAGCCAGATCCTGAGTCCCCTCAACCTAGGAGAACCCCAAACCCTGATCTATACCATGAGGTCGAACCTAGGAGATCCCCTTATTCTGACCCGTACTACAATCCTCAACCTAGGAGGACCCCAAACCCTGATCCATACCGAGAGATTGAACCTAGGAGAGCCCCTCAGCCTGACCCATACAATAATAATGAACCTAGAAGAACCCCTTACCGTGACCATTATTATGATACTGAACCCAGGAGAACCCAATACTCTGACCCATATAGGGAGTCCAATCCTAGGAGAACCCAATACTCTGACCCATATAGGGAGCCCAACCCTAGGAGAACCCAATACTCTGACCCATATAGGGAGCCCAACCCTAGGAGAACCCAATATTCTGACCCATATAGGGAGTCCAACCCTAGGAGAACCCAATATCCTGACCCATATAGGAAGCCCAACCCTAGGAGGACCCCATACCATGATCCATCCTTAGAACCTGATCATAGAGCTGACCCAAAATCCTATGACCCCAGATCCTATAATCCCATGACCCATAGATCTGCACCCTTGTCCTATGAGCCTAGAGAACCCATAACCCCTAAGTATCAACCTAGTACTAGTCATGCTTTTTCTAGTCAACCTGAATCCCATAGGATTAGTATCCCTAAATATGAACCCAGAAGTGAGCCACTACCCCTTATACAACCTGAACCTACTAGGAGTAGTACCCATAATCAGAGACCAGAACCTAACCAACTTCCTGCTAGCCGACCTTCTCCAACCATTCCTAAGATTTACAAGGCTTACATTAACGTGGAAGTGTATGAAGCTGATGCGAGCCTAGTGGATGAGTATGAAGGAGAAGAGGAGACACCTTTAGATGACCTAGAATTAACTGACCTAATAGATACCTAGGTAGAAGCCAACCTAGAGGTAGTTGACCTTGACCACATCCAACCTAAAGCTATAGTGGAAGAACAAATAGAGGAAGAGAACCTAGGTACTGCTACTAGAGCCTTACCTAAGGAAACCGAAGAGGAGAGCCAAATTATAGAGTCTAGTCCTAAAATACAAGAACCAGAAGAATTTATTAAGGACCTGATCTCTTTGAATCAGTACCCTCAGGATGAGCCTCCTCCTATAGTTCCCATTAGGGACCTCTTCCCTGAGATTAGTAACCCATCATTCCATTATGCAAACCCCATAGATATACTGCAACCTCGTAAGGTTAGCCTCATTAGTCTAGGATTAGTCCCTGACATGCCTTCTTATATCGAACTTTATCCAACTAACCTTGAACCTTTTTTCCTACCCTACCAAACTAATTCTGAACCCACTTCCTATTTTCTGCCCTTTCCTGACACCTCCAGCATTTCTAGGATTATTAGATTGCATTTAACAGAGATTAGCGTACTGCATGCATTCATTACGCATGTTAGGTTTGCATTATACTTCTGGCATACCCTCTGGCATTTGCTTGGAGTCCATTGTAAATACTCTTGTGCACACCACACTAGGGTCAGACCTAGAGAGTCTATAGTCTCTTAGGTTTAGGCCCATAAAAGTCTAATAAATTTCCTTTGATAGGAATGCAAAGTCGAGTGTATTAGGTGTTAGTTTGAGTCCTTTGCATCATCTTGTTAGGAGTCTGCATGTGCCTAACATGTTCACCACCCGCACTAATGTTAAACAAACTGGCTAATTCCTAAAGATGGATCAAAGAATTTGATGTAGTGGATTCTATCTTGGTTAGGCTTAGGCCTAAAAGAAGCTTCATGCTCGCAGAGCCAGACCTTTTAAAGTGATAGAGAAGGTTGGATCAAATGCCTAGGTGTTAGACTTGCCTTCGGATTTGGGCATTAGTTCTACCTTCAATATTACAGACCTGGTTGAGTATAGGGAACCGGCAGCGCTACCTAGTGAGGCCTTTGGACCTATTCCTTTTCATTGTGAGTGACCCTAACCTAGAGTGTCCACAAATAAATTTGGCCTGAGAGAGGAGAACGGATCGAGCGTATCCTGGACGATCAAGCCATCACGACCCAGGGCCATGACTATCAACGCTTCCTGGTCCGATGGCAAGGCCGGCCAGAGTCGGACGATTCGTGGATTTCTCGAGAGGACTTGCAATGCCTCAACCCAGACCTTCTCGAGAGATATGTGAGCCAGTCTGACCATCACTCGATAGGGTCGAGTTCCTCCCATCCCGGGAGAATTGGTGGGGACACCTGAGGCACCAGAATAAGACAGAGGCTTTTTTCAACCCTCTGTAAATTGATCAATAATTTATGAGTCCATCTGTAATAAGGGCTTAGCTCATCTGAGTCCATTTTAGTTGTTATTTGAGTATTTTTAGTTGTTATTTCAGTTCTGTACTAGTCAGCTCATGTTGAGCTAGTTCAGTCCAATGCTAGTCAGCTCATGTTGAGCTAATTTTATTTTTTGAGTCCTGTCCAAGCATACTGAAGACTCAAGACTATATCATACAAGTGAAGACCAAGTCCAACTAGATTGAAGATATGAAAGTATAGCACAAGTCCAACCCAGCTTGAAGATTTGAAGACCCCAGGAGGAAAATTCAAAAAACCCTGATTTCTTGCAGATGCCCTCCAGATGCCCAGATTCCCTTCCAGATGCCAAAGTATATTCATATATAAGAGAATCCATGATTCCAGAGGTCTATCTGCATCCTAGCCCAAAGAAATCAAGCCCAGGTGCCAAGCCCAAGCCCCTAAGAAGCAAGATACCAGGAAATATTCCTGCTACCTGACTACCAGGCCACCCAGCTTCCAGAGGCCCAAACCCATGCACCCGAGCCCCTTTGGGCCGGCCTTTTGCTGCTCCTAGAATCCCAACACGCCCCCCTAGGCATCCTTGGAGTCTTGACCAAGTCAAGAAAATTTTTAGGGATTTTTATACCTAATATTTCCTTATTTTCTAGCCAGGGTTTGAGAGGGAAAAGGATTCTTATGTAAAGACTTATGTACCCTTACTTGGAGCCCAAGGTTAAGGGTCTATTTAAGGGACCCTAGCCTCTTGTATGAAGGGAGAGTTTTTGATGAATGAAAACCTTGAGTTCTTCTATTGAGTGGTGTGATACCCTGCTGTGTGCATAAAGGGGTTTGTGAGAGTTCTTCTTCCCGGTGTTTGCAATCATCTTCCTGCTGCCAACAAACCCTCCAGATCCCTGGACGCCCACTCCAAAAGAAGCCTTCCCTTGATATTTTTCCTTTGTTTTCTTGTTCCTTTGTGAATTTTTTAACCCCTGATAGGTCGTTTGCAGGTCCCTGAGATCCTACGAATCCAACGACTCCAGCCAAGCCTCAATCGGATCACCGAGCAGAAAGCCAGGTATCCACAGGTCTTTGGCTTGGTTTTCCAGGCCTCATCCATCGAGGAACGAGAGACCCCTTCGCTGCGATCTTCACAGACATTGTCAGGTACACCCCTCTACCTCCAGTAGTTTTATTTTAGGAGAACTTGCCCTAACCGAGGCTTCTCAGCCCCGGCGGTCCTTCTTTGCTACTTTTCTAGGTCCTAATCTGCATGCTGATCTTCAAAAATTCATACAAAATTCCCTACAAATAATTTTGATTTGAAATTTGGGAATTAATCACCTAACTCAACATGTAAAACATACAAAAAAAATTGCATGCATATTAGTTCCCCATCACAAATCCTCAGTCGAGGTAGTCCTAGTGAGGAGTCACTAGACTTGCGAGGTTGAGACATGTTGTGGATTGACTCAGCTAGGGTTGGCAGTCTAACCCTAGGTCATCTGGAGCATTGAAGGTCAAAGGGATGAATTATATGGTAACCATATGCCAGAGGTTCGATTGATTGCTCTCGCATCTTCGACCTATCCAGACGTCGGGACCCATTACTAGATGGTATCTTATGCTGGTACTAGAATTATTCCAGTGCTACCGCCTAGGTTCGAACCTATGAGGTCACATGCCATAGAGGATCTTTTCCTGATCCAGGTGCCAATTTATGATTAAGAATAATTTTGGTAATGGTTTGATTGAGCACTCATTGGATTGACTCGGTTTTGGGTCGATCAAAATTTGTTCGGATCTACCAGGAATTATTTCTGGGTGACCGGGACTTGTCCAAGCCATTTATCAATTGGATTTTGATCTAATTGAATTGTGAACCGGTTTAGGATTTTTTGAACCGTTGTGAACCGGTTTTGAACCAATCCACACGGTCATTTGGCTTGGGCGAACAGGGCATTTGGAACGTCTTCTCCTCTCCCATTTTCCATCGATTTTTAGCTAGATTTAAACCTCCACGTTAAGGCTCTTGATTGCGGTGTTGAAGAACGAATTTGATTCAAACTAAAACCGCTACCTCATCATATTCCCAGCCAGGCTCTTCTCCTCCCCATTCACTGTTTTGAATGGTTCACAGTGATTTATATTTTATGGGCGATGAAAAAATGTGTGCGCTGAAATCGCTGGGAGGTTTCTTCTTCTTTTGAGAGCATCATCCATCCTTTCCACTGGGGTTTTAAGGGCTGGGTGTTGTTGAGAGAAAAAGAGTGAAAATAGTTCTCTTGATTCCCTGTTGCTGATTGGTGCTCAACGTGTGGGAGGAAGCTTTGTTTTGAAGAAAACATTTCACAGAATAAGGTGTTCTATTTTTCCTTTCCTTCCCTCACCGTTTCATGGCTTTCCGGCGACTAGCATCGCATGAGAAGCCGAATCTGAAGAGTCCCAGGCGTGTCCCCCTCTAAAGGGTGTTCCCTTGAACACCTAAGAGCCGGATCAACCTTTCAAAGCTGCTGGTTTTGTTTTGTTTGCTGCTATTTTTGGTTGCAGGAATTTCTGTTGTTGCAGCAAAAGAGAAAGAGAACGATTCATCCAAAGGCTCACTTTGAAGCAACATTTACCTCTCCATTGAAGCAAGAAGATACCTTGCTGTTGTTGCCTAAGAAGAGACCAAGGATTGGCCATTTGTGGTTGGCCATTTCTGCTGTTGGAGAGAAGAAGAAACAACGTTTAAAAGCTTGCTGGAAGAAGAAAACAGGAATAAAGTTATTCCTGTTATCCCAGCTACTCCAGAGTTATCCCTGGTTTATTCCAAGTAGGAATAAGGTAATATTTCTGGTTTTATTTTTTCATGCATGCCTAGATCTAGGTTTATAAAATAGTTTATAAATATTACATGCCAATGTTATGCCTTGTTTTGCCTATACATGTATCCAGAATATGTTAGATCTTGCACGGAGTAGGTTTTTCCGCTGCGATTTTAAAAAATGTTTGAAAATACATACTTGCTCCCGGTGCTGTTGCATGCTTAGTGTAGGTACTTGCAACACCATGTTTCTTTCACCCACCTCACTCCACATGTCAAGCCACACTAGCAAGGATCAAGGTCGGTCAAGGTGTCATGAAGAAGGTTTTCAAATTTCAAAATGGCACCCCCCTGATTCATGAAGACAACATCCTCCCTTCCCTCCACATATCAAGCCCTTTCTCCAAATGTCATGGCCGGCCAAAAAAGAAATCTCAAGTCAAATGGGCGCCCCTTGAGTTATGAAGACAACATCCCCTCTTCCCTCCCCGAATCAAGCTCTTCCATTAAGTCAAGGTCAGCCAAGCATCAAGAGTTTCAAATTTCAAGAGTTAAAATTCAGATTTTGGGTGCCCCTTGATTGATGTTTTGTAACTCCTCTCATTTGAATTCAAATGAGACTTAGGAGCTTATAAAAGGGGCCCTAACCCTCGTCTAAAAACACTTTTTGATGAATGAAAAAAAGATTGAAGTTTTCTTCTTCCTGCCCTTGTCTTAGACTTGGAACTCTATGAGAGAGTACCTTTGTCCTTTGAGACATCGAGGGGTAAGAGGCCTTGGGTTACCTTCTTCCTACGCAAGCAGCAAACCCTTCTTCCCAAGCTTGGACACCCTTGGAAGATTCTCCTGGATGCTTAGCAAGAAGAGCCTACCTTGATCACCACCTTCCCTTCACCTTTCCCTTGTTCTTTACCTTCTCATTCCTTCATTGTTTTCTAACTTGAGTTTAGGTTGCTCACAGGTCCTTTAGGTACCACGGACAAAGAAGTCGGTCTTCCTTTCCTTCAGGACCACCAGATGGAAAGCCGGCGAATCCACAGGATCGAGGACTTGATCTTCCAGGCCGCATCCGTTAGTTGAGTGAGCTCGGCATTGGGTGCTTCAGAGCTTTGTCAGGTTTGCACTCTCTAGTCTCCTAAGTAGGATATTATCTTCGAGCTAAGTCCTACCGGGGTTTCTAAATCCTGGGGTCCTTTTCTTATCACTATTTAGGGGTTATATCTGCAGGCTAAAGTCTCTTATTATTACTCAAATCCCAAGGTCTACTCTTAGCTTCATTTTGGGAATCAATCAATCCCCTAGAATATAAAAACAACAAAAAGAAAATCACTTGCATATCATCCTAGTTGCTAGTCTCGCATCATGTTTGGTATCAGAGCTTCATCCAGCATCATCTTTCAACGAGTAGAAGTAACATTAACATCTTCGACAATGCTAGAGAAAAGTAACATTAACATCTTCTCTCTGTCTTTTCTTGTTTTCAACGAGTAAAACTTCATTATTGAGTGAAAGAACTAAAAGATCATTAACAAATAAACCAGTTCCAAAAAAATCATCAAAATGAGAAATAGAGCATCCATTGCTCTTTATATTAATTTCAAAATCTTGTTGTAACAACAAGGGTACAGAAATAATATTTCTGATAACATTTGAAACATAGTAATAATCTTTCAATTCTAAAATTTGCCAGAAGGCAATAACAACAAATAGGTTCCCACAACTTCTACTTGAATGGCTTCACCATTCACACCATAAAGCTCGAAGTCACCTTTTATCAAGATCCTAATTCTATGAAGTCCATCAAAGACTTGCATATATGAAATCCACATGCGGTATCCAATACCTATGAATCAGAAGCGAATTACTCAATGACAAGTTAGTTTGTATCATATACAAACCTTTTAATGCTCCACCAGCATAATGCTTCAAACTAGCAAGATATGACTTGCAGTTCTTCTTCCAGTGTCCCTGCTTGCTGTAATGAAAATAGGTTCCATCGATAAAAGACTTCTTAGCCTTCTTTCTCTTCTCGATGCTTTTCTTAGGGTTCCACTTTCTCTTTGAACCCTTTTTCATTACTATTTTCTTCTTCTCATCAATTAGAAGAAGATGAGCCTTGTCCCCTTTAAAATGGCCCTTAGTTGTCTTAAGCATGTTAAGTAGCTCAGGTAATGAAAGATTTAGTTTGTTCATGTGATGATTCATAACAAACTGAGAGAAGGATTCAAGGAGTGATTGTAGGATCAGGTCCTGATTAAGCTCTCCATCCATAACAAAATCTAATTGACCTAATCGTGTGATTAAGTCAATCATTTTTAGTACATGGACTTGAATAGATGATCCCTCACTCATTCATGCATGGAATAACTACTTCGATATTTCATATCGAGTAGCCCTACTTTGCTCTTGATAGAGCTCTTTAAGATTAAGCATATGGACTGAGGTTCGATATCTTCATATTGTCTTTATAATTCATTGTTCATAGAAGCCAACATAATGCACTTGATAGTTAAACTATCGTCCTGCCATATTTTGTAAATGGCCCTTTTCTCCTCCGAAGCATCATCTTCGTCCGATCTAGATCAAGAGAATCAAGGATGCAGGATACCTTCTCCTGAGTTAAGATAGTTCTCAGGTTCCTGGACCAATCCATATAATTAGGACCGGTCAATTTATTGGTATCTAAAATATCCCATGGTGATAAAGTAAAAGCCATAATATTGATCTACATAAATAAAGAACAATGAATAAGCAGACCACTTAAAATGATATACACAATAAGATAAGGACTTATCAATCTAATTGTGTCTCCCATTATTTTTCTATGAATACCATAGCCCTTACTTATGATAAGCGAGAAATCCTAACCAGATTTTTTTAGTAGGGGTGAGATCCCAATTCCTCATAAATGCCTTGAGTTTATACAATAAACAGTTATAAGTTCAAGAATAAAAAATTTTCCTTTCCAATTGCAACTCATGTAACTCTCAACATGACAACTACTTCTAAGACACTTACAACCTTGTATTTATACAACAAACTATAAAGTCTTAGTTTAGTCAGACCCTTTATTCCATATAGTCATGACTGAATAATGTTGTCCTTGTGTTACACAACAAAGCAACACCATCAATCATGCTACAAAGCATTAGTACACCAAGACAAATTTTACATCAAACCCTATAATAGACCCTGTGTTACATAACAAACCTCTATAGTTTTGACATATATTTGGCTTAGCATGAAAGAAGGCAATTAATAGTGTTTTAATCAATTAGCATTTCCAAATCAAGATCTAAATCAATCGAATTGGCCAAGTAAGTGGGAGAGAGGTGGGTGGTCCCTCGTGCTTGCCATAGACACCAAAAATTTTTGGCCAGGTAAGCAATGAATCTAATTAAAAACTACGTTCTCTTTACCTTTCCAGAATCACTTTCCTAGATACCAATTGATCAATCAAACCTTAAATGGATTTGCACTATGATTTTATAACACTATAACTAAATGTAAGTTTTAAAGAGGGCTTTTATGGTCTCATGCACATCCTATTACTAAGAATTTTCTAACAGGTATACAACAACATCATATGTGCCAAGTGTGTCATCATTCTAGGACAACCTTACAATATAGTAGAATGTAGCACTATATTAGGATAACCTTATTTTAGAATGATGACTGAATAATCTAAACATATCTCTATGTCGATAAGGGTTTAAGTGAAATCCTAATCAATGGCATATATCACCAATCATATGCTATAACTATCATGTAGATATAATTAGATAGCATATAATCATTCAGACATTTAATTGACTATAAATTGAATGAATCAAGGTTGCTCTGATACTACTATTGGATTTTAGTAGCACAGCGGAAGATCATATTTTAAAATTTTAAATCTTGAAATATTAGTCAACCGAAACCCTAAACCCAGGACTCCATTGATTATATCAATTAACATGGTAAAATATTTTGAAAATAGAAGAATACATGTAATGCTAATATCCTTTTCTTTCTAGTAGGCACACAAGTATATACCCTCTAAAGGTGATCCACACAGGAACCGAACTAAGGAAGCACTCCTCTTGCTTGCTTAACTCCTTTCAATAGTCTTTCTTCTTTCTGCAGCCTTTTCTCCCTTCTAGGACCTTCTTCCTTTCAAAGAGTAGCTTAGTACCTCTCCGAAAACTCTCTTACTATCCTATTATCCTTTCAAATTCTCTTCCTAAGCCCTTATCTTAAAATTGTGGACTTGTCTTAAAATAAAAGACTTGTCCTAACAAGAAAAGGAAGAGAATTATCGGGATAATTTTTGGGTACCTTGGCTTCAATCACCAAAATCTTTAAATAGGAAAAGAGTAGGCACCGGATACATCTTTTCATCAATCCCTTATCTGATATTTAACATATCAGATAAGACCCTTTAATTAGAAAGAGTCCCTTGGTAGAAAGGTGCAAAGTGAAATATCGTTTCACTAATTGTTGGCGTCAGGAGTTGCTTATCTCAACTCTTCAGAAAAATTTGATAATTAATTATTAATTTGACCAGGTAGATATCCAGATAGAACCCAACCCTACTATTAGACTCTTACCTGAGGAGCCACTAGAAGAAAGCCCAATTACAAAGCCCAGTCTTGAGATCCAAGAACTAGAAGAATTTATTAAGGACCTAATCTTTTAAATCAGTACCTTCAAGATGAAGTCACTCCTTTGACTTTAATTGATCTCTACCCTAAGATTAGTAACCATTCTTCTATAAGATAGATCCTGTAGATAGACATCAGCCCCATAAGGTCAACCTCATTAGTCTAGGACTCATCCCTGAAACCCCTTCTTGTATTCTACTTTTTTTGATTAACCCTGAACTATCTTCTTATTTCTTACCCTGCCAAACTAACCCTGAACCAACCTTTTATTTTCTGCCCTTTCCTGAAACTTCTTATATTTTTCTCACTATTAGATTGCATTTTGTAGAAGTTTGCATGTTGCATTCATTCATTACGCATGTCATGTTTGCATCTTACTTTTGGAGGACTCTATAGCATCTATTATGAGTGCATGTCAAGTTCTCATCTGCATGTCACCCACCTGACCAAGGGTCAAATCTATAGTTGTAGTTTAGAGTTAGTCGAGTTTGCATATCAATAAGTGTTGGCATGAGTCATTCATCCATATTAGGTGTTTTGTCTGCATATCAATAGGAGTTGTTGTATGTCGTTTGCAATGCATGATTAGATATTTGCATGAGGAATTAATCCTAAGATTAATGTAAGCAATGTTTTATAAAAAAACATGGTTAATTTCCCAAAAGAGTCTAAGAGTTTGCTAGGAAAATTTTGTAATAATTAGGCTACATACCTATGAGCTGGATCCATCAAAGTGATAAAGAAAGTTGGATCTAGTGCCTGAGTTACCTAATTAGGCATTAAGCTCAACCTTCAATATCTCAGACTTAGTTGAGTATAGGGAGCCAGCAATGATACCCAGTGAGATTGAGCCTAACCTTTTCTTTGAGAGCGAACCCAACCCTGAGTGTCCACCATCAAATTAACCTGTGAGAGGATTGATTGAGCGTATCCTGGACGACCAAGCAACTAGTACCCGGATCAAAGGCTTCCATATCACTTGGTTCATTGGTAAGGTCGATCGAGATCTGAGGATTCGTGGATCACTCGAGAGGACTCTCAATGCCTCAACCCAAACCCGTTAGAGCAATACCTGAGCCAGAACGACCTTCTTACTCAACAGGGTCGAGTTTCTCCCATCCCGGGAGAATTGATGGAGACATTAGATCAGGCATAGTCTTCAGACTTCAATTCATTCTATAAAGTCATGTGTTGGTCAATTTTGAACCCTTAATAATGTGTCAAGTTTTGTAATAAAATTAGTCTAGTTAAGTTGAGTTGAGTCCTGTAATAAGTTGAGACAAAAAATCTAATTGAGTTGTCTCAACCCCAGTCCAGTCCAATTGAGTCCTGTAAGAGTCCAGTAAGTTGTATTCTTTTAGCCAAATTTTGTACAAGGGAGGAGGATACCCAGTTCGGGAGTTTTATCAGGCCTCACCCAAGAGACATTAGCCATTATGGGCCTTGCATGCCACCCTAGCCCATGATACCCCCAGATACTCAAAGAATATACCAGGTCCATGGTGCCACATAATACCAGGAAATATTCTAGGTGCCCCAGCCCAGGAGACATTTCAATCCCAGGAGCCCATGGTGCCTTAGGCCTTCCCAGGTCCACATTAAGATGGAGCCCAGGATTTCCAGCCCACCAGGAGGACATGCACCAAAGCCCATGCGCCAAACCTTGGAGGCCCAAGCCCATGCACCCAAGCTCATGCGCCCAAGCTTTGAAGGCCATGCCCAAGCCCATTTTTGGAGGATACACTTGCTACCCTAAAGTTCAAGCCCAAGTTCATTTAGGCATCCAAGCCCAAGAGAGAGCTTTTGACCAAGTCAAAGAAGGAGAGAAGACCAATTATAACAAAGAGATCTTATTTTATTTCTACTCAAATTGTGTACTCCTAGTTCTAAGCAACCTTGTAATCCTTCTCCCTATCAAATTTTGTATTCCTATCCTAACTAGGAGAGGGCATGGGAACATCTATAAATACCCCACCCCTCCCCCTCTTGTAATCTCTTATTCATGAAATAAACTCTGGTGAATTTTTGTTAGCTTGTATTGTTCTTTTTGGAATTGTGTGTGAGATTTGAGTGCCCCAGCCTTCCAAGCCCTAGCCGCCCAAAGCATCCACTTTCCAAGCCCTAATCCATGCCAAATCAAGAACCCTAGCTGCCCATCTACAAGGAGTTCTTCTCCCACTTCCAAGCCGCCATATCAACAACCCTAATTCCTTCTTCCTTCAAACCCTAATCCATATTTTATTTTCTTGTTTCCTTTCTGACTAACCCCTGACATTTGCAGGATCTCTCCGGTGCCTTGCCCCTTGGATGACATCTTCCTTGCCTTTGAACATAGCTGAGAAAAAGCTGGCAAATTCACAGGATAATGACCGGATCATCCAGGTGCCGATTTGAGTTGAGAGGTCTCTTCTACAACATCAAGGCAATCATTGCTAGGTATGTAGATCCCATTCCACCTCACTTTTTATGTTTTGTTGAAGATTGAACATGCACCTAGTAGGCCTTCTTAGACTTAGGATCCTGATTTTTCTTTTGTCTTTGATAGTTCTAGCATATGGGTAGGAATTCTAACTGTTGCATGAAACCCTAACATAGTCTTAGCTATTTTTGGGAACAAAACCTAAATTACATTAGAAACCATTGCTTCCTTAATCTGATTTTTTTTTATGTTCCTCTCTTTCATGTCACCATGCATCATATTAGAATCCCATCCCTCATCAATTTTGGTATCAGAGCATAGTTGGGCATGTTCATGAATCATAGTTAGGTTTTCTGCATCCTGAATTTTGCATAACCCCTCAAAATATAGGACTATTTTTTCCATCAAATGTTCCTGTTTTTTTTATAGTTTTCATAGTAAATATTCTCCATTTTGTTATCTATTTTCTTGTTATTTTTTTGGAATTTTTCAGATCCAAAAAGAAACAAAAAAAAAAGAGAAAAAAAATAAAACCCTAACAAAATCTGCATCCTATCAACTGCACTAGGAGTCCGAGTTTAGGTCTGATTCACCATCTTAGGTTTTTTTTTTTTTTTTTTTTGAAATTTGCATCACATCATTTTTGTTGAGTCCTCTATTTTACTCATATTTTTCTCAGATTTTACAGAACTAAGAATTACAAAAAGATCAGCACCCTAGAAACCCTAACCAGAATTCTGTGTTTTCTGCACCCAGTTAGAAATCCTAGGTTTTGCATCATCATACCATTTTTTTTTGCATGAAATTTGGTAGGAATCACTCTCACACATCACTCTCAGTTCTTTAAATTTTTTAGATTTTTTATGCATTGAAATCTGTGCTAACTTCTGCATCAAAACAAATTCTAATTTCAGTTTCTGTGATTTCTGCATACTTGACTTAATCTAACTTAATCAACTTCCAAACCCCACCCACCCAAGCCCAAATTTTGTTTGATAACTTAACCAACTTAAACATAATTTGCCACCTCATAAAAGACAAAAAAATATTTTTTTAATTTTCTAATTGTTATTGGATTGTATTAGGGCTCATTGAGTGTCATCATCTCATTTGATCAATTTAAGGGCAATTTCCCATCTCAGATCAGAGCAGGATTTCATCACCTGTCCTAGGCCCAAAACAACCACCCAGCATCAGAATCCAAGCCTTAATTAAAATCAATTAGAAACCTAATTTGCTTGGTGCAGGCACCAGTCTTAGGAAGAGGCTTCAACCAATGCCAAGTTCTTTATGGATAGAAGACTAGGAAATTAAGTTCTGTAATAAGTCTATGAGTTTGTACTTGTTTTCATTTGAATAATTGAGTCCTGTTTTATTTCAATTTGGGTCTAGTTAGAGTTAAATTGGCTTTTTATTGAGTCGGGTTCAAGAGCTACTTAAATTGGGTTCCAATTAAACCAGATTAAGTGCAACCAGCTTCACCAACTACTTGGAGCACCACATCATCATTGAACCATGCCACCTTGGAGGACAAGTCATGCCACTTGGAGGATAGATCATGCCACATCACCAAGACAATTCAAACAAGATTTTCACCCAAGATAAATTCAAGAAAAGCTTCCTGGGATGCCACCTTGCAAGAGCCATCCCACTTTCTTTGGGATGCCTCCTTGATTTTCTCTCTTGTAATTAGGAGTTTCAAATTTGAAAGGGCCACTCCTCTCTTCATGGGATGCCCCTTGATTTTCTCCATGAAAGGAGGTGTCGTTTGAATTTGAAAGGGAGATTAAAGTCTATAAAAGCTCCTAAGTTCTTTTGTAATGGGATGATGAATAAAATGAACTTTTTTTTTAGAAAGCTTTCTTCCTTTGCTAGCCAAAGACCCTTGAGAGAAGGTAGGTGTGAGACCTAGGTTACTTAGCCAATCAAAGCTTCCACTCTTTCTTCCAACCCCATTCGGCCAACCTTGAAGAACCTTCTTCAAGCCTCTCCAAATTTGTCTACTCCATCTTCCAAAGGAGGTCATCTACAATGGAGTTCTCCATGCCAACAAGTGAAAGAAGATTCAAGCTATGGGCGCAAAAGGAGACCCACTTCAATCCAAGCCTAAGCCTCTTCTTCCATCCCTAACTTTCCACTTCCATTCCTCCAAACTTCCATCTAACTCTTTTAACCTTTCCATCTATCTATACAGGATCCCCGGGTCTCCTGGTTTCCAAGGTGAAGGTCTATTGTGCCAAGGAATCATAAACAAGGTGCCTTTAGATCTATAGTAACTCCTTGCCATCTTAATACTTCATCTTGAGTGTTCCTTTGCTAAATTTCAAAAAATTAATAGCCAGATAGCCATCTTTATAACCTTCTTTCATATATGAAATAGTAGATTATGCTAGCCCTAACCTGTGTGGTTTCCTAACCACGAAGGTCCCTTCTTAGTTATTTTAAGAGATTCTTTTCTAGTCAAGTTTATTTCTTTATGTTCCTTTCATATAATTCTATTTCTTTTACGTAGAATAGCTGCATGTTTATCTGTTTCATCTTCACTTAGTTTCTTTAATTCCTAGAAATGCATCATTCGATATTTGTCCCCCATCATTGCTCTAGTGAGCTAGGGACACCAACAGGTCGGGTCCGAGTTGTGTGGATAAACTAGTGCACTTAATTTTCCAGCTAAAACTGAAAATTGGTGTCTAAGGCTAGAGGTCCAGAGGCAAACGCCCTAGGTGGACTAGTGGTTTTTAATTAAGATCCTATCACAGGTAAGGGGAGCCTCCCACCACCTTACCTCTTACCTAACTAGTGGAATGATTAGCTGCTGAGTTAAGTGTAAGTTGAGTAGACCCATTCAATTTTGGCTTTAGGTCTAGCAAGCTGTAGTATGTGTTAACCATTGTGCTTGACTGCATCAAACCACCTTGCTTGTTTGATTGCATGACCGCTAGACTAGGAACCCAATACCAACGGTCTAAACCCCAACCCAGCTCAACCATGGACCCAATTTTGAAACTTTCATGAAATCCCTTACTGATCAATTAGCCCGGATGAACCAGACAAATACCTAAACCCAAAATCAGTTAGCCTAGATGAACCAGATGAATACCCAAACCCAAAATCAACTTGCCCAATTAACCAACCAAATGAATCATAGATTTAACCAATTGACCCAATCCTATACCCAAACCCATAATAGGCTTGACCACTGCACCAATAGGTTTGACCAGGTAGGGAACCAATTAAGAAACCTAAAGAAAACCACTAAGCCCCATACCAGACCTAATCCTAAGCCTGACCTTAGGACCCGTGCTGAGCCCAACCCTAAGAGATCCCCACACCCCAAATCCAGATCCTATGACTCTGGAACCTATGCACCCACATCTTATGAGCCTAAGGGACCCATGACCCTTAGTCGACCTAAATCCAATAGGAGTAGTACCCCTAGATATGAGTTCAGTACTAGGCCAGTCTCCCTTAGCCAACCTGAATCTGATAGGATTAGTACCTATGGGTATAGCCCAGTTTCCTTTAGTCGACTTGAACCCCATAGGATTAGTACCCCTAGATATGAGCCTAGTATTAGTCAATTTTTTCTTAGTCAACCCCCTCCTACCATCCCATTGGTTCACCAGGAAAACATTGAAGAGGAGATATATGAAGCTGATGTGAGCCTAATGGATGAGTACGAGGAAGAAGAAGAAGAGATACCTATAGATGACCTAGAATTAGTCGACCCTGACCATACCCAAGTAGAAACCAACCCAGAATTAGTTGACCAGGTAGATACAAAGATAGAACCCAACCCTACTATTAGACTCTTACCTGAGGAGCCACTAGAAGAAAGCCCAATTATAAAGCCCAGACCTAAGATCCAAGAACCAGAAAATTTTATTAAGGACCTAATCTCTTTACATTAGTACCCTCATAATGAAGTCACTCCTTTGACTCCAATTGATCTCTTCCCTGAGATTAGTGACCTATTCTTCCAAAAGACAGATCCTATAGATAGACATCAACCCCATAAGGTCAACCTTATTAGTCATGGACTCATCCATGAAATCCCTTCTTGTATTCTACTCTTTTTGATTAACCCTGAACTATCCTCTTATTTCTTACCCTGCCAGACTAACCCTGAACCAACCTTTTATTTTCTACCCTTTCATGAAACTTTTTATGTTTTTCTCATTATTAGATTGCATTTTGTAGAAGTTTGCATGTTGCATTCATTCATTATGCATGTCATGTTTGCATCTTACTTTTGGAGGACCCTAGGGCATCTGTTAGGAGTGCATGTCAAATTCTCATCTGCATATCACCCACCTGACCAAGGGTCAAACCCATAATTGTAGTTTAGAGTTAGTCGAGTTTGCATATCAATAAGTGTTGGCATGAGTCATTCGCATGTTTTGTCTGCATATCAATAGGAGTTGTTGTGTGTCGTTTGAAATGTATGATTAGATATTTGCATGAGGAATTAATCATAAGATTAATGTAAGCAATGTTTTATAAAAAAGCATGGTTAATTCCTGAAAAGAGTCTAAGAGTTTGCTAGGAAAATCTTGTAACAATTAGGCTGCATACCTGTGAGCTGGATCCATCAAAGTGATAAAGAAAGTTGGACCTAGTGCCTGAGTTACCTAATTAGGCATTAAGCTCAACCTTTAATATCTCAGACTTAGTTGAGTATAGGGAGCCAGCAGTAATACCCAGTGAGATTGAGCCTAACCCTTTCTTTGAGAGCGAACCCAACCCTGAGTGTCCACCATCAAATTAGCCTGTGAGAGGATTGATTGAGTGTATCCTAGATGACAAAGCCACTAATACCCAGATCAAAGGCTTCCATATCACTTGGTTCATTTGCAAGGTTGACCGAGATCTGAGGATTTATGGATCACTCGAGAGGACTTGCAACGCCTCAACCCAGACCCGTTAGAGCAGCACCTGAGCCAAAACGACCTTCTTACTCGACATGGTCGAGTTCCTCCCATCCCGGGAGAATTGATAGGGACATTAGATCAGGCATAGACTTCAAACTTCAATTCGTTCTTTAAAGTCATGTGTTGGTCAATTTTGAACCCTTAATAATGTGTCAAGTTTTGTAATAAAATTAGTCCAGTTAAGTTGAGTTGAGTCCTGTAATAAGTTAAGACAAAAAGTCTAATTGAGTTGTCTCAACCCCAGTCCAGTCCAATTGAGTCTTGTAAGAGTCCAGTAAGTTGTGTTCTTTTAGTCAAATTTTGTACAAGAGAGGAGAATACCCAGTTCGGGAGTTTTATCAGGCCTCACCCAAGAGACATCAGCCATTCAGGGCCTTGCATGCCACCCCGGCCCATGATACCCCCCAGATACTCAAAGAATATACCAGGTCCATGGTGCCACATGATACCAGGAAATATTCTAGGTGCCCCAGCCCAGGAGACCTCTCAATCCCAAGAGCCCATGGTGCCCCAGGCCTTCCCAAGTCCACATTAAGATGGAGCCCAGGATTTCCAGCCCACCAGGAGGACATGCACCAAAGCCCATGCGCCAAACCTTGGAGGCCCGAGCCCATGCGCCCAAGCTATGAAGGCCATGCCCAAGCCCATTTTTGGAGGATACACTTGCTACCATAAAGTTCAAGCCCAAGTCCATTTAGGCCTCCAAGCCCAAGAGGGAGCTTTTGACCAAGTCAAAGAAGGAGAGAAGACCAATTCTAACAAGGAAATCTTATTTTACTTCTACTCAAATTGTGTACTCCTAGTTCTAAGCAACCTTGTAATCCTTCTCCCTATCAAATTTTATATTCCTATCCTTACTAGGAGAGGGCATGGGAACATCTATAAATACCCTACCCCTCCCTCTCTTGTAATCTCTTATTCATGAAATAAACTCTGATTAATTTTTGTTAGCTTGTGTTGTTCTCTTTGGAATTGTGTGTGTGAGATTTGAGTGCCCCAGCCTTCCAAGCCCTAGCCGCCGAAAGCATTCACTTTCCAAGCCCTAATCTGCCCCAGATCTAGAACCCTAGTCACCCATCTGCAAGGAGTTCTTCTCCCACTTCCAAGCCGCCAACATCAGTAACCCTAATTCCTTCTTCCTTCAAATCCTAATCCATATTTTATTTTCTTGTTTCCTTTCTGACTAACCCCTGACATTTGTAGGATCTCTCCAGTGCCACACCCCTTGGATGACGTCTTCCTTGCCTCTGAACGCAGCTGATAAAATGCCGACAGATTCATGGGATAATGACCGGATCATCTAGGCACCGATCTGAGTTGAGAGATCTCTTCACAACATCAAGGCAATCATTGCTAGGTATGTAGATCCCATCCCACCTCACTTTTTCTATTTCCTTGAAGATTGAACATGCACCTAGTAGGCCTTCTTAGACCTAGGATCCTGATTTTTCTTTTGTCTTTGATAGTCTAGCATGTGGGTAGGAATTCTAACTGTTGCATGAAACCTAACCTAGTCTTAGCTATTTTCGAGAACGAAACCTAAATAACATCAGAAACCATTGCTTCCTTAATTTGATTTTTCTTTATGTTTTTCTCTTTCATGTCATCATGCGTCAGATTAGAATCCCATCCCTCATCACAATTCTAGTCAATTTGGAAATCCAATGGATAGGATAGGGGCTAAGCCTTATCATATAAAAGGTGATTATTTTGTAGGACTCTTCGTTCTTCTGCGCTCCTTAACTTATGTGCACGCAAATATGGCACCAAGAGTCCCATTTCCTTGGGACTTTTGGTTTAATTAATGGATAAAAGATGATAAATTAGGATAAATCTTAATTTGGCTGCCCCACTTAAGACTCAACCCAATTTAAGTCCCACTCAAATTAGTTAGCCCAAATGGCAAGCATTTATATCCAATATATCTAGGTTAGGAGTTAGGCTAGCCATCATATGCTAGTATGTTAATTAGCTAGCCAATTAGGATCCCATGATCCTAATAAAAATATAAATGACTTCCTTGATCAATTTCTTAATGTGTGTGACCCTTTTGGCTCCTTATCTAGCCAATAGTAGGTCTAAGTTTATATTGATTTAGTTTGATTAAAAATAATCAACTAATCAAATTAGGTCAAATCGAGCTAACCTTAGCTGCCAATTTGAACCATCGTTCAAATTGACTCATAAATTCAATCAATTTGATTTATGATAATCTACAAGACATGATTGACATCTAGCAACATGCCATGTCTACTCAAAAAATGAAAAATTTGATGAAAATTATCAAAATATCCTTCAATGGCAAGTTGTCATGTAATTCAATATTTGATCTTCCTTTATCCCAAATAAGTGATGGGTATAGAAAATTATCAAACCCTCACCTTTATTTATTCAAACCTCAAATCACTAATGAAGACTTGATCGATGAAAAATTAGAAATCCTTTTTTAATTTCATCCTAATTTGATCAAAGACTTCCTGAGTCATCATTCGATGAGATTGCATGGGATAAATATTCCCCTTACCATGAGTGATCGATTCCTTATTGACCTACTCATAACCTTCATACATAATTCACCATACCATGAACA
The DNA here is from genome assembly GCA_021397845.1 of Areca catechu. NCBI lineage: Eukaryota > Viridiplantae > Streptophyta > Magnoliopsida > Arecales > Arecaceae > Areca > Areca catechu. Next base: position 93,190,663 of record CM038050.1, read on the forward strand.
TCCTATACATGACTACTAAGTCATGAATGAGTATGAACCAAAATATGGATTCATGTGTATAAGATACCATGGTGGTCTCAGGTCTAAGGATTACTTACATAGCTTTTACTAAGAGAATTATTTTTTGACAAGTAAGACTTCCATAAGATATTCTCATGATGGATCAATTCAGCGAACTTATACCTTGATGAGCACCCGCATCCTGATATTAGTGTCTCTACGTATGTGGTTGTGAGACCAACCACTCTCTCCATCGAGCATATGTAGGATGGGCCAGTCTCTCCAGAAATATCGATCCTCGACTCGATGATCCTATGACTAAGAATATTTTAAATTAGGGTTTATTAGATCTTAGGTCTCACTATTACTATCGCCATCGTAACCCTAAAATCATTATCCTAATTTATGGGATTCATCATAATCTCAAACAATAAAATATAAGACACAGCAAATAATGAAACAAAATACCTTTTATTAATATCATACTTGAGTCAGGAGAATTTTATAGATAGGCCCCTATTTCATAAGAAATATGATTGGCTTTTAGGGCACTATTCTTTCACCCCACCATCCCCCTTGCCACCAGGAACATCGTCATGGTTGGAGAGCTCACCAGAGAGTACTTTTCTGGCCGGCCATTGTCCTTCACACTTTTAAAGATTTTTTTTTTCCGTTGGTCACTTGACATAGGTTAGCTCGATGGGCACTGCCTCCCGCTGCCATCAATGCACCGAAGAACCTGCCAAGAAGCCGTGCATGGCCAGGGAACTTGCCATGCAACCCATCATCAGAGAAGTGCATCACTGGTTTACATGTTTTCTCTCTGTTCGGCCACCACCATAGGCCATTGTCATTGTCCCAATGCTATGCTGCCTCTTAGCCAGAGCCACCATCCCTCTGCCACCTCTCTCCTCCTCATCCCGAGCACTACTATCACTGGCCTGAGAGATTTATGAGATGCCTCCACCATGAGCTACCATTTCTGTCATTATCTTCTTCCTTAGTCCGCTCGTTGCTCCCGTGTCACTGTAACTGACCTTCTACTCCCCATCACAATGTGACATGGCTGGACACTTGGACTCTTAACTCTGCACCATCCTATAGCTAGCAACTCTTAGATCTAAAGGAAAGCAGCCTAAATAAAGAAATCCCCTCCGTGTTTCAAGCCACTATCAAACAAACGACAACGAGTTTCATGAAAAATTTCTCCCGATTCGACTGGGATTGGACCCTGATCAAGCCTATTTAAACAGGAATCCCAGGAAGTAGAGGAGGGCATCAATTCCATTAATAAAAATTTATTTTTATTTTTTCTTCATGTAATTATTTTAGATTTTTAGAGAGAGGGAGAGGAATAAAGAAAAGAGATTCTTCAGGAAAGAAGGTGTGGTGACAGCATCTCGAGTCTCCAAGAAGATGTATCTAGGAGCCATGCTCGATGAGGTACAGTCATAGAAAAGTACAGGGATCCTTTCATTAATCCTTGTAATTGTTTTATTTTTTATACAATTGAATGAATGCTTTCAATTTCCTTCTTTTTTCTATTAATTTCTCAAATTAATTATCCTAGTGGGATGGATCATGATCCTAGCATGATATGATCCATGCTCAACATAGGTAATTAATTTTAGGATTTTTATTTACATGTCTTATTAGGATCTTTTCAACTAAGCATTGGATAGCCTATACTTATAGGATGGGCCACGATCCTGATAAGATGTGGTTCGTACTTAGCAAGAAAATCTATGTTGAGGGTTAGCTTGAAAGATCCCGAACAAATATGGATTTTGATTATTTAGAGTAGAACATATGCATGATTTATGTTCGTGATTATCTGGAAATCCATAGACATCTTTTTATCATATAAATCCCTCGATCTCATGTTTAGTTTCAATTGATTAGTTTTAATTAACCCATTATTTATTTTCTAAACATCTAAATAATTATCTCTTGTCTTTGAATTTTTCATGAAATAATTATCCTTGATTTCTGAGGATACGATCTCGACTCATCACTAGCTATAGTAGTGAATAGGTTTTATTTTTGATCACCTATGATAGTGATTAAGTTTTTTATCCCTATACTAGTAGGCAAGCAGAGGTGTCAAACAGGCAAATTAAACAAATCTAGAAAAGATAGTTAATGCCAACAAAAAAGATTGGTCATTGAAGCTAAGGGATGCACTTTGGGCATATCACATTGCTTTTAAGACCAATCTAGGAATGTTAGTTGCCGGTCGAGCAAGAATGATGCACTTTGGGCCATCAAAAAGTTAAACATGGATGTAGATGAGGCTAAACAACATAGGAAACTCCAAATCAATGAATTAGAAAAAATCAAGAACGAGGCATATTAGAATGCCAAGATATACAAAGATTGGACTAAAATGTTTCATGACAAGGCATGTTTTAGGAAAACCTTTACACCTGGACAAAAAGAGCTCTTGTATAATTTTATGCTACATCTATTTCCTAGAAAATGTAGGTCTAGATGGACCAGGCCCTTATAGTGAAAGATGTCTTCTCATATAGGGCTATAGAAATTAAAAATCTAAGTCATGTGTCAACTTTTAAAGTCAATGGACAATGACTAAAGCCATTCCTAGAATTGCCCTCTGAAACTATAGGGGAGGCCATGGTTCTTTATAAACTACCTTGAGAGTCTGGAAGTATGACTGAAGACTTTAAACTTAGCACTTATTAGGAGGCAACCCAATTTCTTAATATCTTGCTGCATAGTATTAGGAATATAAATAAACTGATTAAGCTATATCTACTTGTAGGACCTTGGGTCAAACTTATGAAGGCACATGTCAATCCAAGAGCACTCATACCTCCAATGACATCTTTCCTTATCTTCCTATTTCTTACTTTATTTTTCTCACTCCATTGAGAACAATGTTGAATAAGTTAGGGGGGTGAGGGATAAACTTAGAACTTGAAAAGATGTTGGTATTCATATATCTCCTATGCTTTAGACAAGAAGAGAATCAAGCATTTTGGTAGCCATTGATCCACAAGCTAGATAAGTTGTGAAGAATCGACGGACCACGTATTAATAAAATATAATAAGTGGTTAAGTATAGAATAAAAATTAATTTCCAAGAATTTCTAACTTCCCCTATTAATATATAAGGAGAGTCTACCTTCTATGAGTATGAATGGGATGTTTTGATGCATGCAATTCCTTCATGAAAATAAATTCTTTAAATAAAAGTAAGGTATAAGCATTTTTCATCGAGTAACTAGGCCTCATTGCCTAAGTAAGCATCGAGTTTCACATCAAAAAGTGAAAATGTGAAAAATCTTGTTGTATAACTAGCTTTAACTCATAGCCTATTTGACTCAAGTCAATAAATCTGAGAGGTGTTCTTACCTAATATTTTAAAGCCAACTAGTTCGGGAGTCATTAGTTGAAAGCTTGTTACAAGGGTCAGGTAAAAAGCTTAAGGAATTAGGGCATTGCATAAACTATACATATATCAAAAAAAAATAAAGGAATGAATGTGCAAGAAAAACCATTAACCCATCTTAATTAGGATAAGACAATCTAAAGATAAAGATAGTAGGTCAAGAAAAAACTTCGAAGAAAATTTTATGTTCTTCACTTAACCATACTATTGAATAGCTTTAATATCCCAAGGACATGCTTCACTAATCTTCTAGGTGGATATCGATGACTCCTGAAATTGCTTAAAGACACTCATGACTAAGCAAATTGGTATTTGACACCAACCTTTCTTTTACTCGAGGATAAGTAAAGTTCAAGTTGGGGAGTGTGATAAACACATTAATTAGGACTCTAAAAGCACTATATTTTTTTATCAATTGGTCTTTATTAGTTGGAGTTTGATACTAATTAGTTTTTTTTATAGATAATTGAAAGATTGGACTTAATTTGGCTTAGATTCAAGTGAACCAAGTAACCAATTCAAGGGGCTGACAATTAAGGAAGCAGATCCAAGGGCTTGGGAGCAAGACACCTCATCCAAGGGCCACCCCTTTAGGAACCATTCATGAGGATCCATGTGACTTCAATAAAGGACCGAGAAGCAACCTGTTGAAGATCTAAAGGCCAAGATTCCAAGCACCTCAACTCATATGGATCCAAGAAGAAAAGGTAGTATTGAAATCAAGGGCCAAGAGCATTTAAGGAAGATCTCATGGCTAGGATCCCAAGGCATCTCTTCATGCAGATTCAAGAGCTTAACATGGGCCAGGAAACCATCCCACAAGATCTTATGAACCAGATTCAGACCACCCGCTTCTCTTTCTATTCCATAAGTAGCACCCCACTTCTTTCCAAAAAAGCCTCACATACCTCTTCTCTCTCTTCCTCTCTCATACACCCTCTCTTATTAGTCCCACATGGCAAAAATATCGAAACCTCATACCTCCTAGCACCTATAAAAAAGTCCCAATACCTCAACCTAAGGATCATCCAATAATCATCTCTCAAAGCCCTAGCAAGAAGGAAGATGGAGAGAGTGATGGTGAGCAACATCAACATCATGCATGGCTAGAAGCCTAAGTCTTCAAGGAAATAGAATAAGTCTTTAAATCTCAATCTTGTATTTTGTCTAGAGTATCCTTCTGTATTTATCCTTGATGCAATTAGATTTAAAGACTTATAAGCTTTTTTTCTTTGAGCTTTGTATAAATAATTTTATGTTTAAGAGTTCACTTTCAAGTTCTTATCTTCATTCTTATATATTAACCCTTGAGTAGCTTATGTTTCATAGGGATGGATGTGATCAGGAGATATGATCGTGCTCAAGCAAATAAGCTATCTTAGGGATTCACTCATATAACTCTTTATATATTTTGTTTTAAGATTTCTATGATTCAAGTTTGAATAACTTATACTCTAGGAGAGAGGTCATGATCAGGAGAAATGATTCATACTCAAGATAAGTTATGCTTGAATCTACTTATAAAATATCTTAATTATTGTATCAATAGCAATACCAAGATTGTAATTAAAGATGGAATTGAAACCACAAGACTTTCACTATCATATAACTTGTCTTAATTTTATTTCTTAGTTAAATGCTTCCGTATACAGCAATATCTTTCTAGACACAAACCTTCCATAACAACTTTCTGATTTTCTTTATCGAAACAACTTAGCCTTTTGTTCCCTATGGATTCGACACCCAACTTACACTATTCTACCCAATAGTTGAATTGAAGTTTAAATTATCTTTGGTGCAAAAAGATGAGCATCATGTCTTCCTCAATTTTTTACCTTTTGGTCACCCTTCTAGATCACAGGTTTTGCTGCTGAACTACCCCCTGTAATGGTATTTATTTCTTTGATAGATGGCCGATTCTTTAGAGCTTTTGCTTATCAGGCAGCTCCAGGAAGCAAAGTCGTATGGACGGCACCTCGTGCTATTCTCTTTTATATCGAAAGAACCTATCAAGTCATCTCCTTCAGATGAGTTCCTTAATTTCATCTTGAGCTAGATGAATCTCTGTGTATCATAGCCATGATCTCAGTGATAAGGCAATATTTGGGGTTATGGAGATGTGGCTTCCATCTCATCCTGCTGGTATCAAGCAATTGTTCCCTAATATACATTAGGATTTGCATCTTAGGGGCATTCAAGGGATTATAAGTATTGAACCTTCTTAGGGGAATAAATCTCATTGACCCCTAGGAGGTTTTTGGGTTACTTGTTCTAAGGAGGAGTCCTGGATTGGTGATGTCGAGGTGGAGTTTTGGACTTCTGTCACCACCTTTGATGCTCCTCCTATTGAAATAATCCTAATACCAATCATCTGACTAGTAAAAGGTTGATTTTGTATACGAGTTATTATATAAAAGTTATTTTGGAAGTTCATCAAATTGCATATTCCTGTAATGAACTCTTTTATGATAGAGTCCTTAGAACTGCATTATTATATGATAAAGAGAGAATTTATCATGTAGTTCTTAAACTTGTTCATGACCAAATGATACGTTATTATAGGATAATAATGTATCGAGTATAGGTCGTGTAACATTGGGTTGGTTGTCCTTTTAACCAAGGAGTGTAAAGATATTGTATGGCATGCAGGTGAAGTATAGGACATTTCACTAAATGTGATCCACCTATGAAGCACCCTTGTACCGAGTGTTTGTTCATAAATGAATATGGATATAAGTATCCCTAGATCTGAGATCACTAGATAGCTTGCAAGCAACTCAATGTACTTTGGTACCGGACTACCTGAATTTTTAATCCAATGATGGAATGTATGGGTATAGTCAAGTATTTATGAAGTCAGTGTGTGAGTCAAGATGGGATTGACCTCTCCAAATATTAGAGTGAATGTCTCATTATATTTCAATTTAGCATAACCTTAGCCAGGATAGTTCTTGTGAAGGCATAGGACTTGTAAAGTTAAGACACATTGTGGATGAACTATTTAAGGGTTGGTAGTTAAACCCTAGAGTCATCATAAGCTTTGAGGGTCAAAGAAATGAATTATATGGTAACCATGTGCCAGAGGTTCTTGATTGTTGCTCTATAACTTTTGATCTATTCGGATGTCAGGTATCATTGTTAGATGGCAACTTCGATTGATATAAAAAGTATTTCTATGCTATCAGCTTAGTATTTGAACCTATAAGGTTATATATAATAGGAGTTTCTACCTAATTTGATGGCTGATCAATGATTGTGAATCATTCCTGGGATTAATTATCAATATGATTGATAGTTAACCTTGATTTGAAACTTTAGCGAGCCGATACTTAGGATTTTTCTAAATGTTGACTCATCAATGTTGCAAATATTGTGGCAAAAGAATTGTACTAAGGGTTAGTGATAGAAGAGTAATTAGCAATTGGATTACCAGTTAGCTCAATTTGATTGAGCTGTGAAATATATATCAAAACTAAATATGATTTGGTTTAAGCTCGAGTTGAGTCCAATTGGATTGGACCTAACCCATACCCCTGGCTCATGTTTTGAATTTGAATTTTAATTCAAATTTAAATAGATTTATGGATTCAATTCAAACTTAAATTTTGAATTCAAGTTTGTCATCCTAACCTCTCCCCTATCTCTCCACTATTCTCTCCTTTCATCTCTCCCCTTATCTCTCCCTCCTAACCCTTGGGCGCCTATTTAGAATGGGCTGCTAGTGGGCATTAGGAAGGGATATCAGTGTTGTTCTAAGTGATTTCAAGCAAGAATCTGCTGTAGAAGAAAGTCTTTTACCTAAGAGAGAGTAGGATGCATGGGAGCTTGCATTCAAGAAAAAGAGTACCTCTTGGACTGAGTTCTAAATTGTCTAGCCTTGGGAAGTGAGTTCCATCTTCAAATCCCATCCTCCAAAAGGTTTCTTCTTTAGTTCCTAGAGCATCCTGATGTTTGAAGAAGAAGGTGATCAGCCATCGAGGTTTCAAAGGAGCTAGCACTTTGAGTGGACTAGTCAGGACAAAGCTCATATATGGATCACCCGTAGAGGCCAACACACTATGCAGCTCATAGAGTTTCTACCAGAACCTTCTAGTGTGGCGATCATTGACCACTCGCAAGAAGGTAATGAGTTATTCATTGTGCTATAGAAATAGTCTATAACATCAAGTTTATTGCATAGATATACTCTATGCTCAAAGTTTTGTATATTTTATATTCTAGTTTGATACCTTATATGCACTTATCATGTCAAGATCCTGCTGTAGATAGTTTAAAGATTAGTTCTTATGCATGCTTAGATTAATTTAATTAATCTTATAGCTTCTGCTATTAAACATTTCAAAAAAGTTTTGAAATTACATGTATGAAATTGCGTACATTTCCTAACACCTCCTTTTGTAGTGGCTTCTCAAAATTGGTGTTCTTCTCTTTTGTAATCCAGGTTGGGATCGGGGTCCCATGCAACTCGTACACCTCTTCCATATTGGTGTATTTCTATGCTCGAGCAAGCATTTGAAATCAATGGGGCGCCTATCTTTAGCAAAAGAGGAACGGATACTTCTATAATTCACTTTTCAAGGCAAAGCGATTGAGTGGTCTACGTCATGTACCACCAGGGTGTCCATTTTGAAGTAGCTCACATAAGATCAGAGAGGCTTCCTTCCCTTTGTTTGACATTGATCAAGGAATTGGACCCTTGGCATTGCTCCTACTACTAAACAAGTGGGTCATGAATGACTTGCCGAGTTGGTCAAATGAGTGGATGGACTTCTATTTCATGTTGGAATACTAGTATCAAGTTTCCTTTTTCAAGGTAGAAGGGAAGGCTCGGCACATTATTCCATCATTGCTCCATAAAGGAGCATCAAAGCTTTGAAGCTCTCCAGGTAATTTATTAGATTAAAGGTGCCATCATAAAGCTCCAGTTACAGGATCTTAAACTTATTGAGGATGGTTCCTACATGATCTTAGTGCTAAAATGTGGTTCAAAGTTGAAGTTAAGCTCGTCATTTTGAATGAGGGCTTGGTTCTATAGTACTTAAATTTGCCTGTTCTTTTCTTGTAGTTGATGGTTTATGTCCACATTACAAGCCGAATAGGCCTCAGAATGCTTGGGGAGAAAGAGTCTTCAGGAGAGGAAGAAGAAAAAAAATCACATCACCGAGTTCTGATTCCCACCCCCTTTTTTATAGTTTTCGGAGAGACGCCCTCACAACTCTCCGTAAACAATTTTCTCATGCCCTTTCCTTCTTCTCACGCCCTTTCCTTCTTCTCACGGCCTTCTGGATTAATTCTCACGCCTTCCAGATCAATCCTCATGGCTTTTCCTCAAAGGAAGAAGTCACGACGATTGGGAGAAAGAAGTCGTGAAACTTGAATCTCCGAAGAGATCTGATTTCGCGCTCCCGGGAAGAAACTGCGCTTCCTTTCTTTCTTAAAACCTTTCCACCCGTTAGATTATCATCCAAGGGTGGACAAATGAGGCGCTAATACTAAGAAAGAAGGCCGCCCCATCTTAATTCATCAGAGAATTAAGTGGGCGCGTGCCAAGAGTCCATGCGCCCATGGACTCCTCCAAATGGCGCGCCAAGAGTCCATAAGCATGGACTCTTGGTGTTATTAGCATGCAAGGGAAAGGGGGTAGGTGGGGAAGTGGCCTAGCTAATAGGTTAGCCAATTGGGTTAGCCATAATCCCTAAATTCTAAATTAAGGTCAAATTAGATCCAATTAGAACCCAAATCGAGTCAATTCGGAACCCTAATTCGATTACGATTCGAATGGGAGTTAGGATTTGCAACACTTGCTATGAGTGTCTTCATTCAAATGACTCTTGATCAATTCTTTTAAGTGTGTGACCCATTGGGTTCCACATCTAGCCGGCAGTGGGTTCGAATACAAGTTGACCTAATTTGATTAGAACTCTTTCTAATCGATTTAGGTCAAATCGGGCTTACCCGATTTTGATCAATTAGGACTCTTCCAAATAAGTGATCATTCAATCAACCCACAAGACAAGATTGACGTCTAGCAAGTGTCATGTCTACCCGAAGATATGAAATTCTGGTGAAATACCAAAATTACCCTTCAGTAGAAAGTTACCGTACAATTAATCCTTCGATAGCCTGCAACCCAAATATAATTATGGATATGGATATATGTCAAATCCAATATTATATTTGTTTCTAGCTCAATCTTATATTGATGATTCAATTATCTTGATATTAGAAACCATTTCTAATATCTTTACTTTGATCAAAGATTCCCTGAATCATCATCCGATTGATAACTAGCTAGATGCAATCTCCTCTTACTAAGAGTGATCGATTCCTTGTTGACCTACTCATTACCTCATATCCAATTCACATTCCCAGTATCAATCCTGTGCATGACTCAGTGTCATGATTAGATTGAACCAAAGCATGGGTTCATGTACATAAGGTACTTATGGCAGTCTCAGGTCAAAGGATTACTTGTACCACTCCCACTATGAGAACCTTCTATTGACATGTAGCTAAGACTCCATTAGATGTTCTCAAGTTGGATCATATCAGTGAACTCATTCTCTAATGAGCACCCACATCCTAGTATTAGTGTCATACACAAGTGACTGTGAGAGCAGTCACCCTATTCAGTATACATAGGATGTGCTAGTCTTACCGGAAAAACCTTGATCCCCTACTCAAGGTTCCTTCGACTAGGAATATTTTTGATTAAGGTTTTAAGACTTTAGGTCTCACTGGTATGATCTCATCATAACCCTAAATCATAGCCCTAATCTATGGGGTTCATCATATAATAATAATCACAGCGTATGATGAAAAATAATGCCTTTATTAGAATATTGTCAATTACAATGGTTTGGGAGATACAACATAGATTGGCTTGTAGGGCATATCCCTTTCAATCTCCCACTTGCACTAAGTCAATCGCCTTTAAATCTTAACCCCATACTCTTGAGGTGGCGATCAAACTCTCGCTGTGGTAGAGCCTTAGTGAACGGGTCTCCTACGTTGTTCTTTGTATCAACTCTATTTATGTAGACATCTTGTCTTTCTACTATTTCTCGTACGAGATGGAAGCGTCTCAGAATGTGCTTGGACTTATGATGAGCTCTTGGTTTCTTAGCTTGAGCAACAGCTCCAGTGTTGTCACGGTAAAGTGGCATCGGATTTTCTATCTCAGGAACAACACCCAACTCTGTGATGAACTTCTTCATCCAGACTGCTTCCTTGCGGCTTCACTGACAGCTATGTATTCTGCCTCTATGGTTGAGTCAGCTACAGTCTGCTGCTTGGTACTCTTCCAACTCACTGCTCCACCATTTAGGGTAAAAACATATCCCAAATGGATTTGCTATCATCAGGGTCTGATTGAAAACTAAAATCAGAATAAGCTTCTAGTTTAAGATCAAACCACCATAAACCAGAAAAATATCCTTAGTCCTTCTCAGTACTTAAGAATATTTTTAACTGCTTTCCATGATCCTCTCCTGGATCAGCCTGAAACCTACTGACAATGCCTAAAGCATATGCCACATCAGGCCTGGTACATAACTTGCATACATTATGGACCCTATTGCCGAAGTATAAGGTATAGAATTCATTATATTTCTTTCTTCAGGTGTCTTAGGAGACATCCTTTTAGAAAGTATATGCCTTGACTCATAGGAAGATAACCTTTTTTACTTCCATCCATGCTGAATCTTTTCAGCACTAAGTCAATGTACCTAGATTGGGATAAACCTAGCATCCTCTTAGACCTATCTCTAGATCTTAATACCTAGTATATAGGATGCTTCTCCCAAATCTTTCATGGAAAACTGGTTTGATAGCGAAACCTTGACTGATTGTAACATTGGGATATCACTCCCAATGAGGAGTATGTCATCTACATACAGAACCAAGAAGACTATGGCACTCCCACTAGTCTTCTTAAAACACAGGGTTCATCCACATTTTTGATATAAACCAACCTTTTAATAGTTTCATCAAACGGATGTTCCAACTCCTTGAAGCTTGCTTTAATCCATAAATGGATTTCTTTAGCTTGCATACTTGATTAGGATTATTCTTTGAAATAAAACCTTCTGGCTGTGACATGTAGACTTCTTCCTCAAGGAAACCATTGAGGAATGCAGTTTTCACATCCATCTACCAGATCTCATAATCGTGTATGCTGCTATAGCAAGTAAAATCCGAATTGATTTGAGCATGGCAACAGGTGAGAATGTTTCATCATAATCAATTCCCTTTTTTGTCTAAAACCTTTTGCCACTAATCTAGCTTTATAGGTTTCAACTTGGCTATCAGCCCCAATCTTTTCTTATAGACCCATTTGCACCCAATAGGATTAACACCCTCTGGTGCATCAACCAAAGTCCATACTTGGTTGACATACATAGAATCTATCTCGGATTCCATGGCTTCTTGCCATCTATCTGAATCAGTACTCAAGATAGCTTCCGTATAGTCAGAGGTTCATCATTTTGAATGACTTGGGCTTCATTATTTTCAATAATAAACCCATACCTCTCAGGTGCCCGTGACACTCTATCAGACCTACGGGAAGGAGTTTTGTGTTCTAGTTCTGATCTAACTATATGCTCTATTGATTGAGAATTGTCTATCTGTGTTTCTTGTACTTCTCCAAGTTCAATAGTTCTACCATTGCCCTTTTCTAAAATAAACTCTTTTTCTAGAAAAGTGGCATGTCTGTTGACAAAAATCTTTTGTTCAGTTGGATGGTAAAACAGATATCCTCTACCCTCTCTAGGATATCCTACAAATAGACATTTATCTGCTCTAGGTTCCAACTTATGTCCAAAATTTCTTTTAACATAAGCTGGACATCCCCATACCTTAAAATATTTAAGATACGGTTTCTTTCCACTCCAAATTTCATATGGAGTACTAACAACGGATTTAGAAGGTACTTTGTTCAGAATGTAAACAGCAGTTTCTAGGACATGACCCCAGAAGGAAATGGGTAAATTTATGAAGTGCATCATGGATCGTACCATATCTAATAAGGTACGATTCCTCCTTTTAGCTATGCCATTTAGCTGTGGTGTATAAGGAGGGGTCCATTCAGAAAGAATTCCATTAACTTTAAGATAGTCTAAAACTCCATGGATAAGTATTCTCCTCCTCGATCAGACCGAAGAACTTTAATACTTTTCCCGATTTGTTTTTCGATCATACTTTGATACTCCTTAATTTATCAAAGGCTTCATATTTATGTTTCATAAGATACACATATCCGAACCTAGATAAATCATCTGTAAAAGTGATAAATATGAGTATCCACCTCTGGCCTGAGTTGTCATTGGACCACACATCAGTATGTATAAGTCCTAATAACTCAGTTGACCTTCTCCATGTCCAGTAAATGGAGTCTTGGTCATCTTACCCATGAGACATGATTCGCAAGTTCCTAATGATTCATACTCATAAGGATCAAGAATTTTCCTTGTATAACTTGCTTATCCTAGACTCATTAACATGACCAAGTCGATGATGCCAAAGTAAAGTTTCATTAAAGTCCTCTCTTTTTCTTTTATTATTGACATAAAAACACTATCATTAGATGAATAGTTAAGAGCCCATTGCTAAATATGCCAGAACAAATAATTTTATTAGACAACATTATCGAACACCAGTGCTCGTTACATCCATTACATATCCTTGTTTTAATAACAAGGGAACAGATACAATGTTCCTAATAATCTTAGGCATATAATAACAATTATGTAACTCCAGATCTTCCCCTGAAGGCAACTTCAGAATATAGGTCCCTACAGCTTCTGCTTGGATGATATCTCCACTAGCACCGTAGAGATTGAAGTCACCTTCCTTCAATACTTTAAGCTTGTGGAGGCCCTGCAAATATTTGCATATATGGTAACCACAAGCGGTATCCAATACCCAAGTATTTGAAACTGAAGAATTTAATGTCAATATAGCATGTATCTCATACATACCTATTGGCACATCTGATGCACCAGGCTTCACAGTTGCAAGGTAAGCCTTGCAATTCCTTTTCCAATGTCCTGCTTTGCCACAAAAGAAACAGGTTGACTGTTTGGAGGCCTTCTTTCCTTTCTTATTCTTATTGATGCCACTCTTAGGATTTAGCCTCCTATTAAAACCCTTTTTGCTTGATTTCTTCTTATTGGTCTTATTAATAAGAAGAAGTGGAGCCTTTTCTTTCTTTATGTGGCTCTCCACTGTTTTTAACATATTTAACAGCTCAGGCAAGGAAGTGTTCAGTTTGTTCATGTGATAATTCAAGACAAACTGAGAAAATGACTTCGGGAGTGATTGTAGGATTAAATCCTGATTCAACTCCCCATCCATGATAAAACCTAATTGACCCAATCTGGTGATCAAGTCAATTACCTTCAGAACATGATCCTGAACGGATGTTCCCTCTGTCATCCTAGCATGGAATAACTGCTTAGATATTTCATATCTAGCAATTCTGCAATGTTCTCCATAAGCTCTTTTAAATTGAGCATTATGGATTGAGTATCCATGCTTTCATGCTATCTCTATAACTCATTGGTCATAGAGGCTAGTATGATACACTTGACAGTAAGGGAGTCATTCTGCCACATTTTGTATGTGGCCATATCTTCCTCTGTGGCATCATCCCTAGTGGATTAAGACTAGGGTTTCTAGATTATAAGAAAGTTTTTCTGAACTCAGCACAATCTTTAAATTTCTCAACCAGTCCATATAGTTCGGACCAGTCATTTGTTGGTATCTAAGATACTTTGCAGTGACAATGAAGATGCCATTTATCTATTTTTAACAAAGAACAATACATAAGCAAACAACCATGAAATGACTTACATAATTAAATTAGGTCTTCAATTTAATTATGTCTCCCACTATTTTATCAAAAATCATAGCCCTCACTATGATAATCGAGAAGAACCCTGATCGATTTTTCTAGTGAGGTTGAGATCCTAATAACTTATAAAAGATCTTGCAGAAAACACAACAAATCTTTTATAAGCTCAAAGATAGGAAACTCTTCCAATTATATCTCATATATTTTCAAGAAGTAACTTGGCCTCTAGAACATTATTAGTCTTACAGAAAAAAACACAACAACCATAATGTTCTAGTTAAGTCAAGACCCTTTCATTTCTATACAGTCAATACTCAAATATAATGCCCTTGCAGATAACACAACAAAGCATTATACTGAATATACTGTAAGCATATCTATGCACTAGATTAGTATTATGTCAATCACCATATTAGGTCTTGTAGATAACACAACAAACCTAATGTGGTTCATAACACAATAATGATCCAGCATGAAGGAAGGCCAATATATAGTATTTTTAACACTAAGCATTTTAGTCAAGATTTAAATTTAATCAAATCGGCCAGGCAAGTGGAAGAGATTGGGAGTCCCCCCGTTGCTTTCCTAGACACCAATAAAAATTGGCCAGGTCAGTCAATGGAACCAATTAAAAATCACAATCACTTCTTTTACCTTCCTAGTACCACCTTTCTAGACACCGAATGATCAATTGTACATCATGACTAGTGATGCTTATTAGTTAAATATACTAAGACTTAATATATTTTTTAAGAGGAGGGATTTATAAATTGCCAGCACATCCTTATAGAATGTATCACAATCAACATATCACTCTTATAAATAAACAAATATGTGCTAAGTGTGTCATCATACTAGGACAACCATTTACCACATAATGGATCCACCATTATGCCAGGGCAACCTTATTTCAGTATGATGACTTCAAAACTATACATATCTCTATAATAATTAGGGTTTGAGTGAAAGATCCTAACTAGTGGCATACATCAAAACATAAATGCAATCAAAGATATGCTAAGTGTAGTAACATATTAGGATTTAAAAACCTAAGATGTGACATACAAACTATCATAAATTATAGTCCTAATTAAGGTGGCTCTGATACCACTGTTGGGATCCGGTGCAACGCAACGGAAGGGTAATTTCAAAATATAGAAATTAATATACACCAAAACCCTAAACCAGGAACTCCTTAATAAGACTAAAATGTATGAAGACTAACATTCTTATGCAAATTAGAATTAGAGTACTAACCTGTAACCGCTAATTCCAATTTGATGAAGATTTAATCTTGAAGATGAATGGGCTATTTGAGTTCACCAGGCGTCCAGGTGTCCGCCCTCCGATGGTGATCCACACAAAGCAATGACCAAGATCCTAACTCCTTGTTCCAATGGTTCCTTCAATTGAATTCTTCTTCCAGGAATTCAATACTTGGATTATGGCTGGAAATCTTCCACTCAAAGGTGTGTCTTCTTCCTTCTTACCCCTTCTCCACCTTCTACCAGACTTAGAACCTTTAGGACACCTTTGTCTTGAAAGTAAGACCTTGTCCTGAGAAGATTAATGCTTGTCTTTAATTGGTGGAGAAATTAAGACAAAGATGTCTTAATGTAAGGAAGAAAAGAATTGGATCAGAACTCTTCTTTTCCTTTACCGTCGGAGACTTTCTCTCTTAACCTTGTTTAGTAGCAGAGTTTCGACAGAGTTTTACTCTGTAAAGGAAACAATGCAAAAACAAGAAGGGAGAAAGAGTCTTCAGGAGAGGAAGAAAGAAAAAAACACATCACCGAGTTCTGATTCCCACCCCCTTTTTATAGTTTTCAGAGAGGCGCCCTCACAACTCTCCGTAAATAATTTTTTCATGCCCTTTCCTTCTTCTCACGCCCTTTCCTTCTTCTCACGGCCTTCTAGATTAATTCTCACGGCCTTCCAGATTAATCCTCACAGCTTTTCTCAAAGGAAGAAGTCACGACGATTGGGAGAAAGAAGTCGCGAAACTTGAATCTCCGAAGAGATCTGATTTCACGCTCCCGGGAAGAAACTGCGCTTCCTTTCTTTCTTAAACCTCTCCACCCGTTAGATTATCATCCAAGGGTGGACAATTGAGGCGCTAATACTAAGAAAGAAGGCCGCCCCATCTTAATTCATCGAAGAATTAAGTGAGCGCGCGCCAAGTGTCCATGCGCCCATGGACTCCTCCGCATGGACTCCTCCAAATGGCGCGCCAAGAGTCCATAAGCGCATGGACTCTTGGTGTTTTTGGCATGCAAGGGAAAGGGGGCGGGTGGGGAAGTGGCCTAGCTATAGGTTAGCCAATTGGGTTAGCCATAATCCCTAAATTCTCAATTAAGGTCTAATTAGATCCAATTTGAACCCAAATCGAGTCAATTCGGAACCCTAATTCGATTACGATTCGAATAGGAGTTAGGATTTGCAACACTTGCTAGAGTGTCTTCATGCAAATGACTCTTGATCAATTCTTTTAAGTGTGTGACCCATTGGGTTCCACATCTAGCCGGTAGTGGGTTCGAATACAAGTTGACCTAATTTGATTAAAACTCTTTCTAATCGATTTAGGTCAAATCGGGCTTACCCGATTTTGATCAATTAGGACTCTTCCTAATAAGTGATCATTCAAATCAACCTACAAGACAAGATTGACATCTAGCAACGTGTCATGTCTACCCGGAAGATATGGAAATTCTGGTGAAATACCAAAATTACCCTTCAGTAGAAAGTTACCGTACAATTAAATCCTTTGATCAGCCTGCACCCAAAATATAATTATGGATATGGATATATGTCAAATCCAATATTATATTTGTTTCTAGCTCAATCTTATATTGATGATTCAATTATCTTGATATTAGAAACCATTTCTAATATCTTTACTTTGATCAAAGATTCCCTGAATCATCATCCGATTGATAACTAGCTAGATGCAATCTCCTCTTACTAAGAGTGATCGATTCCTTGTTGACCTACTCATTACCTTCATATCCAATTCACCATTTCCAGTATCAATCCTGTGCATGACTCAGTGTCATGATTAGGATTGAACCAAAGCATGGTTTCATGTACATAAGGTACTTATGGCAGTCTCAGGTCAAAGGATTACTTGTACCACTCCCACTATGAGAACCTTCTATTGACATGTAGCTAAGACTCCATTAGATGTTCTCAAGTTGGATCATATCAGTGAACTCATTCTCTAATAAGCACCCACATCCTAGTATTAGTGTCATACACAAGTGACTGTGAGAGCAGTCACCCTATTCAGTATACATAGGATGTGCTAGTCTTACCGGAAAAAACCTTGATCCCCTACTCAAGGTTCCTTCGACTAGGAATATTTTTTTATTAGGTTTTAAGACTTTAGGTCTCACTGGTATGATCTCATCATAACCCTAAAATCATAGCCCTAATCTATGGGGTTCATCATATATAATAATCACAGTGTATGATGAAAAATAATGCCTTTATTAGAATATTGTCAATTACAATGGTTTGGGAGATACAACATAGATTGGCTTGTAGGTCATATCCCTTTCAAGGCTTTGCTCCCATAGTCAATTAGGGTGGTGGTCCATTCGGATGCGTAGTTGGTGCATGTGCATTGGTGTAATATTCAGTCCGATGAAAGGCAATTTAGAATGCTCTGAAGAAGCTTCCTTTTGTAGTGGCATGTTTCTTTAGCCTTTTGCTTTTTGCTCCTTCTCAAATTTGGGTAGCCTTTCCTCTAGTACCAATCTATTACTGTAGATTGCCAGTTGAGGTCAAAGTTGTTAAAGTGAATGACTGCTACTAGACTATGGTAGCGATACCTATAAATAAAGTTTCTGGCCAAAATTAGTTCCAGTTGGACCTTTCAATATCAGTCAGTAATTTGGAACAAGAGGGAAGGAGTAGAGCATGGTCGAGCAAAAATCCCTTACCTTTGGGCTCCTATTTATAGGAGTGGGTTGAAGATCCATATGATGGATGGAGAATGAGGTCATTATTGAGACCTTTATTGGATGATATTTACTTGCTATGATTTTCCTACCTCTGATGATTACCTTATCTGTATTGAGGCCAACTACTTCCAGAATCATCGGATCCCCTTGGGAACGAGGAATTGAAATTAATATTGCCCCTTATGCCAATTGAGATTAGTACGCATGTGCCTTAGTGTTAAGAAATGTGTTCTATAGCCAATCGTCTGGATTATAAATGATTGAGCTCTTTATAATTTGTTCATGAATTATTAATGAAATAAAAGTTATTTTTGGTAGTTCATCCTTTTTTGCATCTTTCTTTGAACTCTTTTGAGATGAAGTCCTTAGAACTACTTCATTCATAAATGAGGACTTATTGAGTAGTTATTAAACATGTTCATGACCAAATGATCCATTGTTACCTATGACAATAATGCTTATCAAGCATAGGTCATTATATACCATATGGGTTGGTTTTCCTCATAACTAAGGAGTGTGGAGATACTAATATGCATGTAGATAAGTGTAGGCATATATTGTACCGAACATGACCAACTCTATTGAATACTCTGCTATCGAGATTATCTCACAATAGGTGTTGCCTAGTTGGCCAACCCAAGAGGGGGTGAATTGGGTTTGAAAACAATTTCTACAAGTATGTGCCTTTTGAAAACTTTGTGTGGTGAGTGGAGTGTATAAAGTATTATGTGCATAAGCAAATAAGTATGCAAAGACAAGAACAATCATAAACACCATAAATTTAGAGTGTTTTGGAGCAACCCAGCTCCTACATCTGCTACCCAAGGTGCACACTTGGGGTTTCCACTATATTATCCCCGAATATAGCCGAATTATTTTTCTACGGGCTAACAATCCAAAACCCAATACAATATTAATTTTTTCGGGCTCACTAACAATCCAACTTAGTTTTCAAGGCTCACCAATAACCTAAAATAATTCACAAGTTACAGCTACCTGCTATACTCGAAACAACTCAAAAATAGAGTTGAAAAGGAAGCAACACTAAAAACAAAACAAAGGTTGTTGAATGGTTGCAGTTGAAGCTCTTAATGAAGCCTTCTTGATTGCTTCTTCAATGCTCTTCAAGGCTCACTTAATTCCTCAAAGAATAATCAAGAAGTTGGTAGGAAGTAGTTGAAGAACTTGAGTATTTCTCTTGAAAGCACTTAAAATATTCAATGTTATCTTCTTTCTTGTGTGTAAGCTTGAAAAACCTTGTTATTCTTCACTTAAATCCTTCATTTATATCTCCTTGAAGTGTTTCTATGTGAATATGGCTGTTATAGTAGTAAACAAGATCCATTCGGCCCTGACACGCGCCCTCCTTGGAGGCTGGCGCGGCCACGTACTTCTCCACTTCGGCCATGTGGCGGTTCAGCCCAGCTCGGCTCGGCCCCACTTCGGCCATGTGGCAGTTCAGCCCAGCTCGGCTCGGCCCCACTTCGGCCATGTGGCGGTTCAGCCCAGCTCGGCTCGGCCCCACTTCGGCCATGTGGCGGTTCGACCCAGCTCGGCTCGGCCCCACTTCGCCACGTGGCGGTTTGGCCAAGCTCGGCTCGGCCCCACCTTGGCGGGGAACCTCAGTACCTCGGCCTCACTTCGACCATCGAGTCGAGCTCGGCTCGACCACGGCACCCCGACAGTGACCCGCGTGGCTCCGCCCGACCTCGCCCACGGCACGAAGGCTGGCCCCCAAATCGACTCCGCACGCCCCAGCCTCTCCTTGGCTCCGGCGCTGCACCGTCCAAGAACCTCCGTGCCCAGCGCGCGCGATCCGGGAGCCTCCGAGCCCAGCACGGCCCACGTCCGGTCCGGTTCAGCCTGACGGCACCCCGGCAGTGAACCGCATGGCTCCGCCCGACCTCGCCCACGGTGCGAAGGCCGGCCCCCAGCCCGGCTCTGCACCGCCCCAAGCTTCGGCTCCGGCCCTGCACCGCCCGACGCCTCCATGCCCGGCATGGCGCGGTCACCCCAGCGCCTCAGAGCCAGGCGGCGGCATGCTCGACGCCTCCGAGCTCGGTTGGCATGCTCAGCACCTCCAAGCCCGGCTCTACACCACCCCAAGCTTCAGGTCCGGCCCAGCATCGCCCGAGCACCGCCCGACGCCTCCATGCCCGGCGCGTTCCCCCGGTGCCTCCGAGCCAGGCGGCGGCACGCCCGACGCCTCGGGATCGGTGGTGGCATGCTCAGCACCTCCGAGCCTGGCTCTGCACAGCCCCAAGCTTCGGCTCCGGCCCTGCATCGCCCGAGCACCGCCCGACGCCTCCATGCCCGGCGCAGCACGGTCCCCGGTGCCTCCGAGGCAGGCGGCGGCATGCCCGACGCCTTCGAGCTCGGTGGCGGCATGCTCAGCACCTCCGAGCCCGACGCAGCGCCCTGGCATCCCCAAGCTCGCCGCTCCGGCACCCCTGTGCCGGTATGGCATGGCCCCGGCACCTCCGAGCCCGGTGACAGGTCCCCCGGCTCGTCCGAGCCCGGCGTGGCATGCCCTAGTGCACCCGACGCCTTCAGCTTCTCCGGCGCGGCACGCCCCAGTGCACCCGGCGCCTCCGGCTTCTCCGGCATGACGAGCTCGGCGCCTCCAGGCCCGGCGCGGGTACCCCGGCGCCTACGAGCCCGATGACGGGTCCCCCAGCTCCTCCGGCTTCCAGCCGACCTCTTCACTGCCCAAGCTCCATCTCCGGCTCCGCGTGCTCCCGTCCAGCAAGGGTTTGGTTCCCCTGACTTCGCCTGGTCCGGCTCCGGCCCTACACCGGCACCCCGACAGTGCCCCGCGAGGCTCCACCAACATCCCCGGCATGCCCCGGCTCGGCACCTCAGAGCTCGGCATCGCAACACATCCAGGGCAGAGGGCCCCCGAGCCCCGGCTCCTTCAGTTCTAGCCAAGCTCGGCACACTCGCAGTGCGCTCGCGACACGCCCGCAGCGGTCTGGCTGCTGCGGCCCGGTTCCCCCGGCTCCGGTCCGACGCGACCTCACCCGCACGCAATGGTCCGCGCCTACATGCATGGGGCCTCGCACGTCGCCTCGATCAGCATGCTTGAAGGCCCCCGCGGGCCTTCTCTTAGTCCGCGTGCCCGCATGGCAACTTGAAGCGACGTCCCGGTTAGCCCGGCACTTTGGCATCATAGCCCAGCTCGGTCACTGGAAGCACCACGCAGTTCGGTCTCACTCACGTGGGCCCAGCATGTTTCCCGAGAGGCCCATCAACATGGGCCCGATGCTCTTTCCATGGATCCCCCTCACCATGGGTCCTATGATACGCCACCTGCAAAGAAAGGTTTGCATTTAAGTTTCCTAAGCTACCGTTTACACTAACTAGTGAATAGCACCACATCCGAGACTGTGCTCCTCCACCAACCTCCTGAACCATCAATAAAGGGGAAGTTGACCGACCTACCTAAGCCTCCCAGGCCTGCAGAAGCTTCACAGGCCTATACCAAGAAGAACGTGCCCCTCTGAACACCAAGAGCCGCTCATCTACATAAGAGCAGCGGGAAGAGGTAAGAGGGTAAGAGACAACACACTCTCTTCATTCTTGCATTGTCTATCACCCTCTAGTAGTGGAGAGTCCCCCAAGCTCTCCGTCTCAGAGGTCCCTTATTTCCTTCGATCGTCCCCCGCTGACTTGATCGTCGGAGTGCCTTTGCCGGAATCCCCAGCGCAGGTCTCTCCTGTTTTGCAGGTATCGCCCAGCGGAGGACAATAAGGAGGAAGATTACTCCTCACCGGAGAGGCCCACAGGAGGGCCGCTACAGTACCAATCCCCTTTCATCCCAACTATGACTATGTTCTCCTTGATCGTCTCCGACCAACGAGCCCGGTGATGCTGGCACGGAGCCCACTCACCTAGGCCACGTAAGAGCTACCGGCCACGGCGATCTAGGCGGCAACAATGGCCATTAGAATTTCTTGGAAATTGAAAACTAGCCATTGGAGAGGCTTTTCTTCAAGAAATTTGAATTTTGTAACTAGCCATTACTATTCAAAACTGGGATTCGAGTCAGCTCGCAGACTTCGAGTCGGCTCGGATGATTGTGTTCTTAGAACTAGTTTTTCTTCACTTTGGAGGGTCAGCTCTATTCTTCCTTGAGTCGACTTGGATGACTATGTTCTCAGAACTAGTTTTTCTTCACTCTAAAGGAGTCGGCTCTAGTCTTCCTTGAGTCAGCTCAGATGACTTTATCATGAAATTTTCTATGCCGTGCCAAGGAAATGTATCAGCTCTATTTGTTGAGTTGGCTTGAGTGAAACTTCTCCAAATGCTTCCAAACAACTTCAAATTTCTTCCAAATAACTTCTAAACAACTTCTAAGATCTTTAAACTTAGAATTACATTAATTTGGCCCTTTTTACATGAATATACAAACAAATTTACTGAGGGGTCTTAAATACATGAAACTTGTTCTATGAGTACATTGATACACTACAATGATCTCAGAACTGTAGGGTGAATGATTATCCATTTGAAACATCCTACAAAACTTCTTAAATATTTGAAAAGTATCAGTACCAAATACATACTCTAATATTTTGTTATCATCAAAATCATTCCAGGGATCAATAATCTCTCCCTTTTTGATGATGACAAAATACTAGGCATGGAAATATAATAAGTACCTTTACATTTTAATTGTATTAGAGTAAATAACTGAAAGAAAAATGGGGTTGTAAGTGCCTACACTAAGCATCCAACAGCACAGGGAGCAGATATGTATTTTAAAATAATTTTAAAATAGCAGCAGAAACAACTTACTCCGCACAAGATCTAACATATTCAAGATACATGTACAGGCACAACAAGGCATGAAATGGGCATGTAATATTTATAAATAATTTTATAAAACTAGATCTAGGCATGCATGAAAAAAAAATTAGAAATCTTACCTTATTCCCACTTGGAATAAAGCTGGGATAACTGCTGGAATAGCTGGAATACCTGGAATAAATTTATTCCAGTCTTCTTCTTCTGGAAAGCGTTTGGAATGTTGATTTTCTTCCTCTGTTTCAACAGCAGCAAACCCAAACTAAAATGGGAATCTCTTGCTCTTACCTTCTGCAACAACAGCAAGGGGGTATCTAGATGGAGCTTGCTTGAATGGAGAGCTCTTGGATGGTTGTACCAATAAGTTGAAGTCCCAGTTGATGTAGAAATTTAGAACATAAAACATGCAACCAAAAATAAGGGAAAGGAAAACTAGTAGCAAGGAGGTACAATCTGCTCCCAGGTGCTCAAGTGAACACCCTCTAGAGGGGGGACACGCCTGGGCTCCTCAGATCCAGCTTCTCGCACGATGCTAGTCGCCGGAAACCTCTTAAACAGTGGGAGGAAGGAAGTAGAAATAGAACACTGTGTTTCAGAAATTGTTTTCTTTAAAACAATATTTTTTTTTCTCCACTGATTGAGTACAAACAATAGGGAATCAATGCAGTCTTTTTCTCCCAATCTCACACAAGAACCTCAGGCCCAAAAACACCAGTGGAAAGAATGTAGAAGCTCTCAAAGGAAGAATCCCTATCAATGTTCTTTAGCAGTCCATAATTTATAACCAGCGTGAAGAAGTAAAACTGGTGCAATGGGAGAAGATAATACTTGCTGGGAAAATGAGAGGGCAGCGGGTATCAAGATGAATCAAATTCATCATCAACATAGCAATTAAGAGTAATTAAACATTGGTTTAATTCAGCCAAAACAAGGTGAAATGGGAGAGGAAGAGACATCTTGAATACCCTGTTCGCCCAATCCTTAATCAGCATGTGGATGGTTTAAACCCGTTTCATAACCAGTTCAAAAATCCCAAACTAGTTCTAAACTGGTTCATAATTCAATTAGATCAAAATCTAATTGATAAAAGGCTTGGTCAAGTCCTGGTCACCCTGGAACAATTCCCGATGGAACCGAACAAATTCTGATCGACCCAAAACTGGGTCAGTCCAAAGAGTGCTCAATCAAACTGTTACCAAAATGATTCATAATCATAAATCGATATCTGGATCAGGGAGAGATCCTCTATAGTGTGTGATCTCATAGGTTCGAACCTAGATGGTAGCACTAGAACAATTCCAGTACTAGCACAAGATACCATCTAGTAATGGATCCCGGCATCCAGATAGGTCGAAGATGCGAGAGCAATCAATCGAACCTCTGGCATATGGTTACCATATAATTCATCCTTTTGATCTCCAATGCTCAAGATGACCTAGGGTTAGACTGCCAACCCTAGCAAAGTCAATCCACAATATGTCTCAACCTCACAAGTCCAGTGACTCCTCACTAGGACTACCCCGGCCAAGGATTTGCTAAATTGAGACACTGCGAGACATTCAATCCAAACTACTTGGACAGTCAATTCTATCTTGGTCCACCACTGCTCCATAAGGACTTGCCTGTACTCAGAAACCTTCCATCACCGAATTAGAAATTCGGGTAGTCCGGCACCAAAGCACAGGGACTTGCTTGCAAGCTACCATGATGACCTCAGGTCGGAGGGACACATATACCAATATCCAATCATGAGTATCCCTTTGGCAGAAAGGGGCTACATGGAGTCACGTTCAATGAGATATCATATATCCCTCTTGCATATCACATCAATGTCACCACACTCCTTTGGTCAAGAGGATAACCAAACGACGTGAACCACAACAACCTACACTTGATACATTGTCATCCAGTATAACATATCCTTTGGTCGTGAACCTAGTTTAAGGACCACTCGATATATCCTCTTTATATCGAAGTCAATGTAGTCCTAAGGACTTCATCACATGAAAAGAGTTCATTACAGGGAACGTAAGAATGTGATGAGCTACCAAAATAATATTTATTAATTCATACAAAGAGTACAATACTCAGCTCAACCACCTACAGCCTAGGCGATTGGCTTTGGGATACAATTTTCAACAACTCCCACTTGTACTAAAGCCAATTAGAACAGTATCTAATACCATTTTCCTTTTACAAAAGTTGAACTCTTTTATTCTGAGAGCTTTAGTAAAAATGTCAGCCAGATTTTCCTTTCCATCGATCTTCATAAGATTGATGTCACCTCGTTCTACGATCTCTCGTATGAGGTGGTAGCACCGCAGAATATGCTTGGTGCGGTGATGAGCTTTCGGCTCCATAGCTTGAGCAATGGCTCCAGTGCTATCACAATACACTAGAATAGAACCATCTAGGATAGATGCCACCCCTAGCTCTCTAAGGAACTTCCGCAACACACAGCTTCCTTCACTGCATCTGATGCTGCAAGGTACTTTGCTTGCATACCAAGTCTGCAACTATCACCTGCTTGAAACTTTTTCAGCAAATCACTCCTCCATTCAAGGTAAATACAAACCCTGACACACTCTCGCTATCATCTCTGTCTGACTAGAAACTGGAGTCAGTATACCCCACAAGTTTCAAGTCAGATTCTTCATAAATTAGCCATTGGTCTTTAGTATTTCTCAAATACTTCAGGATGGACTTAACCACCTTCCAGTGCACCTCACCTGGGTCAGACTGATATATGCTCACTACTCCTAGTGAGTATGCCATGTCTGGTCTAGTACATGTCATAGCATACATGATGGAGCCTACTGCTGAAGCATAAGGTACTCTACTCATGCGCTCTCTTTTCTTGGAGTTGTCGCACAATCCTTCTTGAAAGAGTAATTCCAGAACCTATCGAAAGATAGCCTTTCTTGGAATTTTTCATGCTGAACCATTTCAGCACAGTATTAACGTACACAGACTAGGGCAATCCCAGAAGCCTCTTAGATCTATCTCTATAGATCTTCATACCCAGTATGTAAGAAGCTTCACCCAAGTCCTTCATGGAGAACTGAGATGATAGCCAGACCTTTATTCCTTGTAATGCTACAACGTCATTCCCGATTAAGAGAATGTTGTCAACATACAGTACTAGGAATACAATCACAGAACCATTAACCCACTTATAGATGCATGGTTCTTCTCCGTTCCTAACGAAGCCATATGATTTGATACACCTATCAAATCGTAAGTTCCAACTTCGAGATGCTTGCTTGAGTCCATAAATGGACCTCTATAACTTGCATACTTTTGACTCATTTGAGGATGTAACCCTTCAGGCTATATCATATACACCTTCTCTTCCAGCTCCCCATTTAGGAAAGCGGTTTGGACATCCATCTACCAGATCTCATAATCAAAATATGCTGCTAAAGCAAGCATGATCTGAATGGACTTGAGCATTGCCACAGGGAAGAAAGTCTCATCATAATCGATACCATATCGCTGACAATACCCCTTGGCAACTAGACATGCTTTATAGGTCTCCACCTTCCCTTCTGCACCCCTTTTCCTCTTGAAAATCCACTTGCACCCGATGGGTTTTATCCCTTCAGGCGGATCAACTAATGTCCATACATTGTTGATCTCCATGGACTCCATTTCAGATCGCATGGCTCCAAGCCATGCCTCAGAGTCAGATCTCTGAAGTGCATCCATATAGGTGATCGGATCCTCATTGTTCTCGTCGAGCTCAATGGGATCATTGTCCCGGACCAAGAAACAGTAGTATCTGTCCGGCTGATGTGGTACTCTACCGGATCTCCTAATAATGGGTTCTACGTGTGATCCAATCACAGCAGGTTTTATGATGTCCTTAGAGTGTGTAGGTTCTTCTACTGCTGAACTTCACCAAGTTCAATCTTAGAGGCTACAGTTCCTTTTCCAAGGAACTCCTTTTCCAAAAATATAGCCCTAAGAGCAATGAACACTTTCTGTTCATCCTCCAAGTAGAAGAAATACCCTTTGGTTTCCTTACGGTAACCAATAAATAGGCACCGATCAGACCTAGGACCAAGTTTATCGAGTCTAAATGCTTTACATAAGCTGGACAACCCCAGACCCAAAGGTATGAGATTGAGGGCTTACGTCCAATGCACATCTCATATGGAGTGGAGACAACAGACTTACTCGGAACATTATTTAACAAGTGACAAGCTGTCTCAAGTGCAAATCCCCAAAAGGATAGCGGCAGAGTTGCAAAGCCCATCATGGATCGAACCATGTCCAACAGGGTTCAATTCCTCCTTTCGGACACACCATTCAACTGTGGAATTCCTAGAGGAGTCCACTGAGAGAGAATCCCATTCTCCTCAAGGTATGTCAAAAACTCACCAAAAGGTATTCACCGTCTCGATCAGATCGAAGGGTTTTAATACTTTTTCCAATTTGTTTCTCTACTTCATTACAATATCATTTAACATTTTAAACGACTCAGATTTATGTCTCATCAAAAAGACATAACCAAACCTCAAAAGGTCATCTATAAATGTAATAAAATACTTGTATCCACCTCTGGCACTAACTTTCATGGGTCCACATACATTGGTATGTATGAGACTCAGAAGTTCTGTAGCTCGTTCACATTTTCCAGTAAAAGGTGACTTGGTCATTTTACCAAGTAAACAGGATTCACAAGTGGACAGTGATTCAGAATCACTGACCTTGAGGAGGCCTTTTCCTCTCAACTTGTTTATCCTATTCTGGTTTACATGACCTAGCCTACAGTGCCAAAGATACAGATTACTGATATTTTCTAATCTTGGGCATTTGCTAGATGTGTACATTACACTAACAAGTGGTGACAGTACATAAATACCATTATTTAACTTAGCTTTCATTATCACAGAGTTATTCAAAATAACTTGGCAAATATCTCCTTTTATTAATAGTTCAAAACCACAATTGGCCAAAAGGCCTACAGAGATTATGCACATAATGAAACTGGGACAATAATGATAGTCGACTAACTCGACAGTACAGGACTCAAAGACAAGACTTAGAACTTCGATCGCCAGTACTGGAACATGATTTCCATTTCTGACGCTCAGGAACTGTTCCCCATCCTCGAATCTCTTGCTAACTTGCAGTCCCTGTAATAATTACAAACATGAATAGGACTACCGGTATCCAATACCCAGTTAGCAGTATCATAAATAGAGAAATTACAAGGTTTTATCATAAATACCTTGTCCAGTATTCTGTTGCATTCTCTTCCTAGGCCTGTTCCGGTCTAGGAAAGCTTGGTAAAGAGGACAGTTCCTCTTCCAGTGTCCCCGCTTCTTGCAATAAAAGCACTCTACAATAGACTGGTCAGCTTTCACTTTCTTGGTCTGACTCGGGCCAGGAGCATTCAGCACCTTCTTTCCCTTCCTTTTATTCTTCCCTTTCTTAAAGGGACGACGACCTCTATAACCTCCCACTAAATTCACCACCCCCTTGTTTAGTTGGTGGTCTTTCTCGAAAGTCTGCAGTAATCCCATCAAACCATGGTAATTGACTGCAGGCTTATTCATTATGTAATGGTCGAGATAGTCAAGATAGGAGGAGGGCAGAGAATTCAAAATCACATCCTTGCCGAGCTGCTCATGTAAAGGACATATGAGCTTGCCCAACCTTTCAATCAGCTCGATCATGTACAATATATGATCAGTGATAGAACCACCATTCGGCATCTTGGCATTGTAGATGGCACAAGACACTTTATACCGCTCTACATCATCCGGTGTGTCGAAAGATTCCTTCAACTTTTGAAGAATCTCATCTGGTTGGGCCTCCTTAAACTTGCGGCTGAACTCGTCGTCCATTGCCGCTAGCATGATGCATCGAACAGTAGTTCGATCAGAAATCCACTTTGATAAGTGTCCCTGACCGAACTCCGAGCATTAGCAGAAGGGATTTCAGGTGCCGGATCCGTTATCACATAAAGGATCCGTTCATGCTCCAAAACAATCCTCAACTTTCGATACCAGCTATCGAAGTTGTGACCCTTCAACTTCTCATTATCGAGAAGTGACCGGAGCGAAAGATTTGAAGACATCTAAAAGGAAAAAACAAGACCATATTAGAGTACGAATTAATTAATTAACCAAAAGACTTGGACTTTAGTCTAAAGGTCTCTCCCACTAATTTTTCAGATTGGGAGCCTCTAACTCCAATCCATGAATCACTATTTCATAGTGGGTACTGAAATCCAATAAACCACGTATGAGCCCAACTATGGCTAGCTCACCCATACATAACTAAAGGTAGGTTCACCAACCAATTCCCTAAGCAACTTCCAGTAATTTATTTTGCCCCAAAGAGCACCCCAATCAGCCTAGGGGCCTCTTATTGCGGGTCTCCAGTTAGGTCCAACCATTAACATGTAAATCCAATACTTCCAGCCAATGAATGACCAAGCCCGACTATGGTCGGCTCACTTGATCACCGTTAAGAAGGTTTCACTGAACCATCATCTATGAGAGAGTAATTCTAGTAACTGGATGCACACCCGTTCTATGGAACTGCCGATGAACACCTAGTTAAAGGACACATTACTAACTCACTTAATGGAGGCTAAGATACCATCAACTCTTTGACTTAGTCCTTTTCAGGACCTAATAATTTTAGAGAATTTTAGGTTATTATAGATGAATAAGACAAGAACATGGATCATCCTCTCACTGAACAAATCCATTTTCAGGAGGGTTGAACCAATTCAACAATTGATCCAAGGCACCTACCGATCAATCAGATTGATCAACCAGGGTGACATGGGTTAACTCAAGTCAATGAGCTTTGCTAATCAATTCTGGTCGACACGACTGGCCAGGTAGGTGAGATCATGGATGAGTATCCACCATTAACCATCTTTCCTAGATACCAACTAAGTTGGCCAGGAAAGAGGTAGCCTCATACAACCATGATCACATGCCAAACGTACCTCAACACCAATCGATTTACCAGACTCGATCAGACTAGCCTAAAGACTCGGGCATCCACGGAGCCACTAATTAGATCCATTTAGATGAATGGACTAACCCATCTAACTATTAGATAGATCTAAAAGAAGGACCTTAATCAACTTTTGATCAGTCTTCTTGTTATCCAGTTCAACTAAGCATAGGTCTAACCCATATTATGGACCCAATTAAACAGCTAACCCAATTAACCCAATTGGCTTATTTAAATGACATTAGATTTCATAAACCCTAAATTAACTTGTCATTTAATTTAATCATACAATTCAAAATTGTTTGAAAATAAGCCAAAAATTTAATTAAAATAATTTTAATTAAAACATATAAAACTCCTTTTACATCAAACTTCATGCATCATATCTAGTCATATTCCTTTATAAATATTGCATGCCAACATGCCAAAAATGTATCTAAATTAAAATAATTTTAATTCCTTTGATTTCCTTAAAGGATCTTTCTAAAAGGCCAACACAAATGAACTGCATCGTGCCAAAGACACACGGCCATGGTGAAGGTCTCAACTAGGTTCCTAAAAGTACTCCCTAATCATATCTTATGATTAAGATACAAATACATACCAAAAGATTAACATTTTAATCTACTATACATGCAATCAAGATATGTTACACCTGAACCTGGTGCTCTGATACCACTAAAAGAAAACACGGGGTTGCAAGTGCCTACACTAAGCATGCAACAGCACAGGGAGCAGGTATGTATTTTAAAATAATTTTAAAATAGCAGCGGAAACAACCTACTCCGCATAGGATCTAACATATTCAAAATGCATGTACAGGCACAATAAGGCATGAAATGGGCATGTAATATTTATAAACAATTTATAAAACTAGATCTAGGCATGCATGAAAAATAAAATCAAAAATCTTACCTTATTCTCACTTGGAATAAAGCTGGGATAACCACTGGAATAGCTAGATACCTGGAATAAATTTATTCCAGTCGTCTACTTCCAGCAAGCATTTGGAACATTGATTTTCTTCCTTTGTTTCAACAGTAGCAAACCCAACCAAATGGGAATCTCTTGCTCTCACCTTCTGCAACAAAGTAAGGGGATATCTAGATGGAGCTTGCTTGAAATGAGAGCTCTTGGATGGTTGTACCAACAAGATTGAAGTCCCAGTTGATGTAGAAATTCAGAACAAAAAACCTGCAACCAAAAATAAGGGAAAGGAAAACCAGCAGCAAGGGAGGTACAATCTGCTCCCAAGTGCTCAAGTGAACACCCTCTAGAGGGGGGACACGCCTGGGGCTCCTCAGATCCGGCTTCTCACATGATGATAGTCGCCGGGAACCTCTTGAAATGGTGGGAGGAAGGAAGTAGAAACAGAACACTATGTTTCAGAAATTGTTTTCTCCAAAACAATATTTTTTTTTCTTTCACTGATTGAGTGCAAACAACAGGGAATCAATTTCCGGCTTTTCTCTCCCAATCTTACACAAGAACCTTAGGCCCAAAAACACCGATGGAAAGAATGTAGAAGCTCTCAAAGGAAGAATCCCTATCAACGTTCTTCAGCAGTCCAGAATCTATAACTAGCGTGAAGAAGTAAAACCGATGCAATGGGAGAAGAGAAGACTTGCTGCGAAAATGAGAGGGCAGCAGGTATCAAGATGTATCAAATTCGTCATCAACATAGCAATTAAGAGCAATTAAACGTTGGTTTAATTCAGCCAAAATGAGGTGAAATGGGAGAGGAAGAGATGTCTTGAATACCTTGCTCGCCCAAGCCTTAATCAGTGTGTGGATGGTTTAAACCAAGTTCATAACCGGTTCAAAAATCCTAAACCGGTTCTAAATCGGTTCATAATTCAATTAGATCAAAATCCAATTGATAAAAGGCTTGGTCAAGTCCTGGTCACCCTGAAACAATTTTCGGTGGACCCGAACAAATTCTGATCGACCCAAAACTGGGGCAGTCCAAAGAGTGCTCAATCAAATCATTACCGAAATGATTCCTAATCATAAATCAGTACCTAGATCAGGAGAGATCCTCTATGGCATGTGATCTCATAGGTTCAAACCTAGACGGTAGCACTAGAACAATTCCAGGACCAGCACAAGATACCATTTAGCAATGGGTCCCGGCATCCGGATAGGTCAAAGATACGAGAGCAATCAATCGAAACCTCTGGCATATGGTTACTATATAATTCATCCCTTTGACCTCCAATGCTCAGGATGACCTAGGGTTAGACTGCCAACCCTAGCAAAGTCAATCCACAATATGTCTCAACCTTGCAAGTCTAGTGACTCCTTACTAGAACTACCCCGACCGAGGATTTGTTAAATTGAGACACTGCGAACATTCAATCCAAACTACTTGGATAGGTCAATTCCATCTTGGTCCACCACTACTCCACAAGTACTTGCCTGTACCCAGAAACCTTCCATCACCGGATTAGAAATCCAGGTAGTCCGGCACCAAAGCATATGGAGTTGCTTGCAAGCTACCATGATGACCTCAGGTCGGAGGGACACATATATCCATATCCAATCGTGAGTATCCCTTTGGCAGAAAGGGGCTACACAGAGTCACGTTCAATGAGATATCATATATCCCACTTGCAGATCACATCAGTGTCACCACACTCCTTTGGTCAAGAGGACAACCAAATGATGTGAACTACAACAACCTACACTTGATACATTGCCATCTAGTACAATGTATCCTTTGGTCATAAACCTGGTTTAAGGACAACTCGATATATCCTCTCTATGTCGAAGTCAATGTAGTCCTAAGGACTTCATCACATGAAAAGAGTTCATTACAGAGAAACGTAAGAATGTGATGAGCTACCAAAATAATATTAATTAATTCATACAAAGAGTACAGTACTCAGCTCAACCGCCTACAGCCTAGGTGATTGGCTTTGGAATACAATTCCCAACAATGACAACTATAATAG
Organism: Areca catechu; assembly: GCA_021397845.1. Classification (NCBI taxonomy): domain Eukaryota; kingdom Viridiplantae; phylum Streptophyta; class Magnoliopsida; order Arecales; family Arecaceae; genus Areca; species Areca catechu. Next base: position 93,223,636 of record CM038050.1, read on the forward strand.
AGTAAATAAATTTTAAATGCTATACAGTATATTGAGCAATTTAAATTGTCTGTTCAAATTATGATCTAGTGTATGACAAATATATCATAGCTTGATTGAAGTATTAGAGCTTTGCAAGTTAAGTATCAAAGTTGTATAAGTATCATAGCTTTACAAGTTAATTATCAGAGCTGTCGAGCATTCAATTTACAAAATGACTGAAGAATCAGTGCTTAAATATCAGAGCTTTATATGAGAGTTCACTTTATAATTTAACTTAAGTATCAAAGCTTTTGCAATTTGATTGAAGTATCAAAACTTTAACAAAAGTATCAGAGCCATTAAAGCTTTAACAAAAGTATCAGAGCTTTTAAAGTGAAATGTCAAAGATCATTGTATTTTTCATTATAATCCATATTCTCCAAATATCAGAGCTTTATGCATTACATAATTTTATCATATTAGATGATCATGCTTCATTTATATGATTATTTTTCATGCTTTATAGATTTCTCCTCCTTTTTGTCATCAACAAAAAATAAATGTTGTCCCTTATTATAGATTTCAATAGTATCACACAATTAGAGAGAAACAAGAATACATAACGGTATTTGCCATAAAATGTAAAATTTCATAAACATTAGAATTTCAGTTCAATACATGGAATACACTGAAACTCAACATACATGAGACAACAAAAGACATTTGTGAGGCTAGTCCTCATCAGATTGAAGGTCTAGTACAATATTAGCCATTATCCTATGTCTAGAAGGTCTAGGAGTCTAATGTGTCAAGTTCCTAATCCTAAGTGAGGGTCCAGCTCTAGGAACTCTAGTCCTATGTACTGTCTCATAGTGTCTCGTGTGAGTGCTGGAGGAGGAGGAGTAGGCTCTGGAAGTATAGGAGTCCTCTGATCTGTGAAGGTATCTGATAAAGCAAGTGTACTGGTCCCAATGAGTATCTGAGTAGCTGGTGTGTCATGAAAGCTCTGCTCAGGCTGCTCAAGCTCAGGTACCACAGGTGTCTCCATACCATGCTCATCTGCCTGGTGATCAAAGTCCTGACCAACATCATCTGGAGGTGCTGGAGATGATCTGGAAGGTCCAACAAAAGAGGTCCGATGAATAGCTTCCAGAATCTGACTGAAACCCTCTTGCATCTCCGTCTAAAGCAGGTCAATCCTGGAATGCAACTCTATCTGGACATATGTAAATTAGATCTCAGAGTCAAAATATTAGCCCGAAGTGTCTGTATCTACTCAGCATCATGATGCCCACTAATACTAGGCTCATATGGAACTGTCGGAGGTGGTGTAGTAAGAGCTGGCTCTGAAGGTCCAGCCTCATCCTCTGACTCATCCCATCAATAGTCCGCTCAGCAACATTTGGAACATCATCATCACTATCATCATCATCAGAATGTGCTGCCCTTTATCCTGAAATCTTTCTCATCCAAACTCCCTCTACTCGGTGGTATCCCATCCTATGTAAGGATTTCTCTAAGTACCTATCTATATGAAGTAGAGGTCTGCTATCCTCACCAATGAGATCTATACCACAATCCTAGAATAAGAGAGTAAAAGCCATGCCATAGGGTAGACATGCCCTGGCCCTCCTAGCAGCATCCCGGATCTAGCTCATCATAATAAAAGGTAGATTGAGGGCCTCCCCCTCAATCAGGTACCTCATAAACATCAGATCTCTCTCACTTACCCAGTCGAACCTTCCAGTCCTGGGTAAGAACACCCTATTGATAATTCCATCATTTCTAATGAAAGAATGTTAGCTTGTATATTTGTAATTCCATCAACATTACTTCTTTCAAGCACAGTCCTCAAAGTCTCCTACTTATCTTTGATATTTAAATAACATTTCCCAAATTTAGGTAACTATAAAACCCTGCTTAGACTGGCTTCATCAACTGAAATTGTAACTCCCTTGACTATAGAGAAAATTTGGTGTGTTCCAAGTGTGAGATGCTCAAAAAATGTCCTAACTAATATAGGGTAAGTAGGAACATCTAGTGAGCAAAAGTACTCCCAATTTTGAGCTTTAATCCAGTCTCCAATCCTAAAATTTTGTTGTTCAAGGAAACTCAAATCTACTTTCCTACCCGAAGTGACAGGATGATTACCCATTAAGATAATTTTCCTCTGTGGAACTTGATGTTCTTGGGGAACCTCATGAGTCAGCTCATCCTCCTTCCTCTTTGATATTGTCTTGGCTCATGCAGTGTTGGGTGCCATCCACTTTGGTCTCTTGGCCATGGCTCTCTTAGGCACCATAGGATCAAGATCTAAGGGAAAATGGAAGGGTTGAGTGGTCCCTAAACTTAGAGTGGAAAGTGGTCCCCCAAGGTTCAGTTTCAAGTGAATGGAAAAGTGAAATGAAATTTCTATGGCATTCATCTCTTATGTAGGCCGCTGATCGAGTCAGCGCGGCTAGAGGGTTTTCCCGCTCAAGTCGGCTCGAATAAAAACACAAAAAAGGATCTAAAATTTAGGAAAATGATTTTTGCTCCTATAAGAACACTAAAATAGATGTGTATAACTTGGATAAGTGATGGGAGTTTTCTAGATATTTTTTTCTTAATTTTTGAAAAAATTAGGTCAAAATCCTAAAAAGGATCACAAAGGCCTAATTCTTCTCTAATCATTTGAAATCTATCTTCACTAAGTGGGTTTGGTAAAGATGTCAACCAATTATTTTTCAGTACATACAAATTCAAGTTTAATATCACCATTTTGTACATGATCCCTAATGAAATGATGTCTAATTTCAATATATTTAGTTCTTGAATGCTGAATAGGATTCTTTGTTAAGTTAATAGCATTTGTGTTATCATATTTGATTAGAATTTAGATTGAATAACATCATAATCTTCTAGTTATTGCTTAATCCATAACACTTGAGCACAACAACTCCCTACAGCCACATACTCTGTCTCAGCAGTAGATAGTGCCACAGAGTTTTGCTTCTTACTGTGCCATGAGATTAAGTTAATCCTAAAAATTGGCATGTGCCACTAGTGCTCTTTCTATCAATTCTACATCCACCATAATCAACATCAGAATAACCAATTAAATTTAAAGATGAAGATTTAGAATACCATAAACCTAAGTTTGATGTACCTTTAAGATATCTTATGATTATTTTAACAGCAAGTATATATGATTCCTTATGATTAGATTGAAATTTTGCACATATACAAATACTAAATAGTATATCAGATCTACTTGCAATCAAATAAGTTAGAGATCCGATCATATCTCGATATAGTTTTTGATCAACCTTGTTACCTTCCTCATCTTTGTCAAGTTTGCAGGTTGGGCTCATGGGTGTGCCATTTTCTTTTATAGATTCTATCCCAACTTCTTTAATAATTCTTTGATGTACTTTGTTTGGTTGATGAATATCCCTTCATTTGTTTGTTTGATTTGTAGTCCAAGGAAGAAAGTGAGTTCACCCATCATGCTCATTTCAAATCCTCCCTACATTAGCGTGGCAAATTCTTGATATAATGTTTCATTAGTTGCACCAAAAATTATATCATCAACATATATTTGTACAACTAAGAATTCATCTTTTTTTTTTGACAAATAATGTTGTATCTACTTTACTTCTTTTGAAATCATTTTCTAAAAGAAACTTGCTCAACCTCTCATACCATGCTCTAGGTGCTTATTTCAAACTATATAAAGCTTTATTAAGTTTGAAAACATGATTTGAAAAGAGTGATTTTCAAAACCTAGAGGTTGTTCTACAAAAACTTCTTTAATGTAGCCATTCAAGAAAGTACTTTTCATATCCATTTGAAAAAGTTTAAGTTTCATGTGACATACAAATGCAAGTAAGAGTCTTATGGCTTCTAACCTTGCTACAGGTGCATAAGTTTCATTAAAATCTATTCCTTCCTCTTGGTTATATCCTTTAACAACTAATCCGGCTTTATTTCTAACTACATTGCCTTTGTCATCTAATTATCTCTAAAAACCCATTTAAAACCTATAACAAGATGTTCTTTAGGTCTAGCTACTAAGGTCCATACATTATTCCTTTCAAATTGATTAAGCTCCTCCTGTATAGCCATCATCCAATATGGATCACTTTCAGCTTCCTCTATGCAATTAAGTTCAACTTGAGAAACAAATGCTAAGTAATCAAAAGTGTCTCTAAAGGATGACCTAGTTCTTACTCGTTGTGAGGGATCACCAATAATTAACTCTGTAGGTTGAGAGTGTGCATACCTCCAATCCTTTGGTAGCTCATCATCTTCTGTACTTACCTTTTCCTTTTCTTGCTCAACTTGTTTTTCTTTTAAGCTCAAGTCCTTCACTCCATCATTCAGAGAACCTGCATCATTATCAATATAGTCTTCTTTTCTCAATAATGTGAGGTTAAACTCATCGAAAATAATATGAATAGATTCTTCAATAGTTAAAGTTTTTTTGTTGAAAACTCTATATGCTTTACTAGTAGTTGAATATCCAAGAAATATTCCTTTATCGATTTTGCATCAAATTTACCTAGGTTATCTTTTCCATTATTTAAGATATAGCATTTACATCTAAAAATATAAAAGTAATGAATATTTGGTTTTCTATTATTCCAAAGCTCATAGGAGGTTTTCTTCAAAATTGGTCTAATTAAAATTGGTTTAATATGTAACATGTAATGTTCACAGCTCTGCCTAAAAATACCTTAGAAGATTGCCTTCACACAACATATTCGAGCCATCTCTTCCAATATTTTATTTTTCTTTCGACAACACCATTTTGTTGTGGGTGTTCTAGGGGCTAAAAAGTTGTGATCAATGCCATGTACTATGCAAATTTCTTCAAATATTGGTTTTCAAATTCAGTACCATGATCACTTCTAATTGAAATAATTGAAAGATTTTTTTGATTTGAAATCTTTTTATAAAATTTTTGAAAAACTTTAAAAGCTTCATCTTTGTGTGCAAGAAACAAAATCCAAGTGAATCATGAAAAATCATCTGCTATCACAAGTCCATATTTCATACCTCCCAGGCTTGTAGTCCTAGTTGGTCCAAATAAGTCCATGTATAGCAGCTCTAAGGGTCTTGATGTTGAAACAATATTTTTGATTTTAAACTCTCCTATTTTGTTTACCATATTGACATGCATCACAAACATGATCAAAATCAACTTTAAATTTAGGTAAACCTTTAACTAAGTCTTTAGAAATTAATTTGGCTAAAGTATGTATGCTAGCATGACCCAATCTTCTATGCCAAAGTAAACTAGATTCCTTGGTTTTAGCATTCAAATCCACTAGACTTGTAATACTTGACATTGCTAGATCATTCAAGTCTACAATATAAATATTTCCAAGTCCATGACCAATGAACCTAATGCTAGAATCAAGAGAGCTAGTTAATATACATATTGAAGATTCAAATACAACCCTAAAGCCTTTATCACATAATTGACTGATGCTCGATAAATTATGCTTTAATTTATCTACTAGCAATACATTTTTGATATAAGTAGAAGGGATTATTTTGATCTTACAAATTCCAATGATTTTTTCCTTACCATTATAACCAAATATTACCATTCCACCATCTTTCATTTCAAGGATAATGAATTGATCTTTGTCACCCCGCCATATATCTTGAATAGCTACTATCTAGATACCATCTCTTCTTTAAATTTTGGACTACAAAACATTTCTGTAAAACAATCAAGTTGAATTTTTAGGTACCCAAGCTTTCTTGAGTCCTTGAAGGTTAGTAGCTGTGGTTCCTTTAAGAACCCAAATCTTTTTCACTTTATTTTTATTCTTCCATCTCAAATTACATTCATAAGCTTTATGTCCAACCCTATTACAACAAAAATAGATTACTTTTGCTTTGAAAAGAAATGGATGTTGAAAACTTTGATGCATAATATTTTGGAGCTGAAAACTTGTTTGTATGCATTTGAATTATACCCAATTCCAACTTTATTATTAGATATCCTTTGATTTTTCAAAATCAACTCAAGTTTGTTAGAGCTTAAAATTAATTTGTCAACAAGAGGTTTGAGCCTATTCATTTTATTTTGCAAACTCTTATTCTTTTCAAAACATTCATCTTTTTCAGTTTGCAATACTTTGCATTTTTTACAAACACTAATTAATTCCTTTTGTAATAGATTGTTCTTTTCTAAAACTTCATTCTTTTCTTTCAGTAAAGTATCATAATTATTTTTCATGGTTTTAATTTTCAAACCAGCTTTCTTGCATTCAGTCAAAAGTTCATAAAAAGCAGTTTGTAATTCATCATAAGTAATTCATCAGTGGGTTCAGTAGATGTTACCTCATCTTCTAGACCCATCAAACATATATTGTAGATTTTATGGACTCTTCCTTTTCATTGGAAGTAGATTCATCACTGTCGCTCCATGTAGCCATCATGGCTTTCTTCTTCTTCTTCTTGTATCCCTTTTTTAATGTAGGACACTCTGAATAATAGTGCCCCGGCTTCTTGCATTCATAGCATATGGGTTGTTGCTCTTTTCTTTGTCTTTATCTTTCTCTTTCTTCTTACTTTGTTCACCTTTTCCAAGGTGCTTCCTCCAGTACCTTGACTTTCTTATGCCCATAAATCTCTTGAATCTTCTCATGACTAAGGCTATGTTATCATCTCCTAGTTCTTCATCCGAGAAGGGGCTTTCTTCTTCTTTTTCTTCTTCTTACTTCTTGATTTTAGCTACAGCCTTGAATGTTATAGACTTCTTTTTCTTGTCATCTTCACTGCGATGCTGCATTGTTAGCTCATGTGTAATAAAGAACCAAGAAGTTCATCAAGGGGAGTGTGTTTAAGTTCTTGGCCTCTTGAATTATAGTGACCTGGGATCCCATTTATCTGGTAACATCTATGATCTTTTGAACGAGATCAGCATTAGAGTATACCCTACCAAGACTTTTCAAACCATTAATAATATCTGTAAATCTAGCAAATATTTTAGATATTGTTTAATTTGGTTCCATTTTAAAAAGCTCATAATTATATACAAGAATATTAATTTTGGAGGTCTTAACTTGTGTTGTGCCTTCATGGGTAACTCATAGTTTATCCCAAATTTTCTTTACCGAAGTGCAAGTGGAAATTTAGTTAAACTCATTAACATCCAAAGCATAATAAAGAAGATTCATGGCTTTGGCATTTAGTTCACCAATTTTCATGTCATATTCATCCCATTCCTCTTCTAGTCTTGGATAATCTATGCCATCAACTTTTTTAATGGGTATTGTGGTCCTTTTAAGGTTATCTTCCACAATCAAAAATCAATAACTTGAATATAAATTTTCATTCTTGCTTTCCAATAAGTATAATTGGTACCGGTGAAAAGTGGGGGTCTATTGCTTGATTGACCTTCGGCCAAAGATGTGCTCATTTGGGTTGCCATTTGACCTTTTTTCTTAATCGTTAGATTATGGCACTGAGACATGGCTCCGATACCACTTGTTGCCTAGTTAGCCAACCCAAGAGGGGGTGAATTGGGTTTGAAAATAATTTCCATAAGTATGTACCTTTTGAACACTTTGTGTGATGAGTGGAGTGTATAAAGTATATATGCAGAAGCAAATGAAGTTTCAAAGACAAGAACAATCACAAACACCATAAATTTAGAGGGTTCGAAACAACCCAGCTCCTATGTCCACTACCCAAGGTGCACACTTGGGATTTTTGCTATATTCTCCCCGAATACATCTGGATTGTTTTCCTACATGCTCCAATCCATGTAGGTAAGTGTAGGTATACATTACACCGAATCTGGCCAACTCTATTGAATACTCTGCTATCGAGATTATCTCATAGTAGGTGTTGCCCAGTTGGTCAACCCAAGAGGGGGTGAATTGGGTTGAAAACAATTGCCTTTTGAAAACTTTGTATGGTGAGTGGAGTGTATAAAGTATTATGTGCAGAAGCAAATAAGTATGCAAAGGCAAGAACAATTACAAACACCATAAATTTAGAGTGGTTCGGAGCAACTCAGCTCCTACATCCACTATCCAAGGTGCACACTTGGGATTTCCACTATATTCTTTCCGAATATAACGAATTGTTTTCCTACGGGCTAACAATTTAGAACCCAATACAATTTAGTTTTTTCAGGCTCACTAATAACCCAACTTGGTTTTCAAGGCTTGCCAATAACCTAAAAAATTCACAAGTTACAGCCACCTGTTGTACTGAAATAACTCAAAATCAGAGTTAAAAAGGATGCAACACTAAAAACAAACCAAAGATTATTGAATGTTGCAGTTAAAGCTCTTAATGAAGCCTTCTTGATGCTTCTTCAAGGCTCACTTAATTTCATAAAGAATAACTCAAGAGTTGTTGGAAAGTAGTTGAAGAACTTGGGTATTTCTCTTGAAAGCACTTAGAATATTCAATGCTATATTCTTTATTGTGTGTAAGCTTGAAAAACCTTCTTATTCTTCACTTAAATCCTTCATTTATAGCTCATTAAAGTATTCTCAGGTTAATATGGCCATTAGAATTCCTTGAAAATCAAAAACTAGCCGTTGGAGAGGCTTTGTCTTCAAAAAAATTGAATTATGGAATTAGCCATTACTATTCAAAAACTGGGATTTGAGTCGAGTCACAGACTTCGAGTCGGCTCTGATGACTGTATTCTCAGAACTAGTTTTTCTTCACTCTGGAGGAGTCAGCTCTATTCTTCCTTGAGTCAGCTCAGATGATTGTGTTCTCAAAACTAGTTTTTCTTCACTTTGGAAGAGTCGGCTCTATTCTTCCTTGAGTTGGCTCGGATGACTGTATCATGAAATTTTCTGTGCCATGCTAAGAAAATGTATCAGCTCTATTTGTTGAATCGACTCGAGTGAAACTTCTCCAAATGCTTCCAAACAACTTCAAACTTTTTCCAAACAACTTCTAAACAACTTCTAAGATCTTTAAACTTAGAATTACATTAATTTGGCTCTTTTTACATGAATATACAAATAAATTCACCTAGGGCTCTTAAATACATGAACTTGTTCAATGAGTACATTGATACACTACAATGATCTCAGAACTGTAGGGTGAATGATTATCCATTTGAAATATCCTACAAAAACTTCTTAAATATTTGAAAAGTGTCGACATCAAATGCATGGTCCAATATTTTGTTATCATCAAAATCATTCCAGGGGTCAATATAGGATATGGGTATAAGTATCCCTCCAACCTAAGATCATTATGGTAACTTACAAGCAACTCATTGTACTTAGGTGTCAGACTACCTGGATTCTAATCCAGAATAGAAGGTTACTGGGTATAGTCAAGTACTTGTTAAGTCAATGATGAGTTAAGATGGGATTTACCACTCCAAGGTATTGGAGAAAATATTCTATTATGTTTTAATTCAGCAAGACCTTGGCCAGGATAATCCTTAGGAGTCACAGGATTTAGTAGGTCAGGATAATTTAGATGTATTATTCAAAGTTGGCAGCTAACTTTGAAATCATTCTGAGCATTAAGATCAAAGGGATGAATTATATGAAAATCATATACCTGGGTTCTTGAATGTTGCTTTATAAATATTTGACTGAAATGGACGTCGGGCACTATTACTAGATGGTCGATCGATTAGTATAGAAATTGGTTCCTAGGCTACCATCTTAGTATTTGAACCTATGATGTCACATACATAAGAAGTTTCTAACCGATCATGATGGTAGATTAATGATTAATAATCATTCAGTGGCAAAATTATAAATATGATAACAATTAACCCTACACAAATATTATAAATTAATTATTAATTAATTATTAATTAATTAATTAATTATAAGATGATTAATTAGTAATTTGATTACTAATTAGCTCAATTTGATTGAGCAAAGAGGTTTAGGTCAAGTCTAATTGAATTTGGTTCAATTGGGTTTCATCCGATTAGGTTATTCGATGATCTTAATCACTAAGGATTTATATTATAATTTGATTTAGACTTGAGCTCAGTTAATTTTTAATTTAATTAAAATTTAATTAAACTAATTGAGACATAATTGAATTGAGTCTAAGTTGGTTAAATTAGTTATAACCAAATTAATTTGGTCAAAACTTGGTTAAACCCTAACCTAGTCCAACTTATTTTCTTTCCTAAAATTTCTCCATGCTTTTCTAGAATTTTTTTGAATTCTCTATGAAAAAAATCAGATTTTTCATCCTTCCTAATTTTCATTTAGATTAGGATTAGTTTAAATTAAATTTATATTTATTAGAATTTAATTAGAGGAGTTCTATTAGGAATAGAACATCCAGTCCGATTCAAATAGCATCACCTTATCCTAATCTAATCCCTCCTCTAATCAATGAAATTTACTTCAATTTTTTATTATATATCTAATATTAAGAGACCAATTACCATGTAAAATTTGAAGTAAAATTACTGAGAAAACAAGAGAGAAAAGGGGTGTGAATTCTAGATGGGCGTGAGAGGTTCTTTTGGGAGCAAGGATAGAAGGGGGAGAGAAAATAAGAGAAACATAGTAGGAAATGGTTTTTTATTTTTTGTTTTCTTTCTCTTTGAATTAGACATCTACATTCTCTTCTTTAATTTCTTAGAAGGTTCAAGAAAATTAAATAAATAAATATTTTCAGTTATCCAGTGCCTTCATACGGATCTAGAAGTCCAACAAGGTTGATCGCATTTGGGTTCATGTGGATGATTTGTAAAGGACGAACATCCTATACAGCTGTGAAGCAACATGGAGAGCCCTTACCACATGAATCAATATCGATGGTCATCAACCCACAATCAGGTATGAAATTAGATTTCTTATTATTTATAGATTAGATCTATAGCATGTATCTGGTAGATTGATGCATGTTGATTTTATTTTCTATACTATATATCATGTTACAATCTTACTTAGAGTTTATTAGAATTACTCTAAATGCATGCTTTCTATTTAAAATAGTTTTAAAATATATTCACTTCTACTATAAATTTAAAAAAAAAACTATGCATGAAACTCTAGATGATTTCTAATAGTGGTATCAAAGCAATAGGTTTTCATAATATGATACATAGATATAGAACCTTACATATTAGATATAATCTTAATCTAAGTAATTGCTTCAAATTGGGTTGATCACCATGTCATCCAGTCATAGAAGAAAAGTAGGATTTAAAGACCCTCTCTTTCCATTCAATGGGATCTCCTATGGTGTGTAAGGGTACCACTTGTGGTTATATCCCATGAACAAGTGAGGTGAAAGAAAAATTATTAGAATTATTTTAACAATTAGATCTATTTTCTAGTGATTTAATCTTCATTAATTACCTATTTTTGATTTGAAGTTAATGTATTAGGATTTGTTTTATGTTTAGAACCTGAAACATAAAATTAATTTCAGTATAAGACTGTATCATATAATTGAGATCTAAAAGTGTTTAATATATATGTGATGCATATAAATTATTTAGATATAAAATTTAGTAAAATTAATATTGATTAATTACTAGAAATAATAGATCTAAGATTAGATTTAGAATTTTAAATTAAAGATCTAATCATATTTCATAAATCATAGGCTTGGGGTTAGACCTAGTATTAGAATTTATGATAATATGGACCTAATAGAGAATTGGATTTAATCTAACCAAAAATTTATTAGGATTAGATCAAGTTTTTCTTTAGATCAAATATATAGTGATAGTTTGATCAAGTCCATATTATAACAAATGGACCTGATTATGGCTCAGTGGTCAGACTTGAGTCCTTAGACTAGTCTAATCGAATCTAATGAATAATTGATGTATAAGGTAAGTATGGCATTTTGATCATGGTTATTAATTAGAGCTACCTCTTACCTAGCCAACTTATTTGGTTTCCAAGGAAAGAGGTTAATAGTGGAAATCTTCCACTAATCTCACTTATCTGGCCAATATGGTTAATCAGAATTTGATCAGATAGCTCATTGATTCGAGTTAACCCATGCTAGTAAGAAAGATCAATTTAATTGATCTAGGCACCCTTGGACTAATGTGATTTAACTCTTGTCACTTGATGAAGTCAGTGGAAGGATTATTAATTAGTCCATATCTTCTTCTCTTTTTTCTAATTAAATTCTCTAAAATTATTAGATCCCTTAAGTAACAAATTTATGGAGATAATTGGTCATAGCCTTTCATTAAGAAGTAATAATGAGTCCAATAGTTAAGATGATTATTGGAGGTCCAAAGACCTAGTGCTCATATGGCTATTGAAATTATTATTCATATTATGATGGCTTAGTCCTTCTTTCAAAATGATGGTTAGGTTGGCCGACTAAAGTTGGGCTTGGGCATCATTGGCTAGAAGCATTTAGTCTATCATGTTAATAGTTGGACCTAATCAGGACTTCCAATGGTAGCCCAAAGGCTTATTGATTTGTTCCTGGAATAAAATTATTACTAAAATTTTTTTAAAGAAATAATTAGTTAAGAACCTTCATTTAGATGTACATGGATGAGTTGGCCAAAGTCAGGCTCATGTGCAGTCTATTAGATTCTAGTACCCACTAAGAAATTAGTGTAATTTCTTGAATTGGAGGTAGAGACTACCAATTTGATAAAAAATAATGAAGAACCTTTAGACTAAAGTCTAAGTCTTTAGGAATAAATAATTCATATATTAATTAGGTCTTGTTCTCCTTTCACATTAATATGGCCACAACTTTGTCACTCCGTTCATTACTAAACAATAAAAAATTAATAGGATCTAATTTTGATAGCTAGTATCTAAAGCTAAAAATGTCTTAGAGCAGAATGAATTCTGTATGTGCTGACTGATCTGGCACCTGAGAAGCCTGCTTAGAGTGCTCGTGGTACGGTCCGAGACACTTATTAAAAGTGGATCAATGATCGAACCTGTATACAATGAACAGGTTATCTAAAGAGGAAATATCATGATCAATAATTTTGAATCATTACCGACCTATGAATCTGTCTTCTTGGAAAGATGACTAAGTCATCTTTTACTGGAAAGGATGAAAGAGACACTGAGGTTCTGAGTCTAATACATACTAATGTATGTACACCCATGAACACTTTAGCTATAGGTAGATATCATTACTTCATCATGTTTACTGATGACCTATCGAGGTATGGGTACATCTACTAATAAGACATAAGTCTGAGATATTTGAGATATTCAAATAATTTTATAATGAAGTAGAGAACAAACTAGTAAGTATATTAAAATTCTTCAATCTAATCGAGACGGTAAATATCTTACCAGTGAATTTATGATATATTTGGAAGAGAATGGGATTCTCTTATAATGGACTCCTCCCGGGACATCTCAACATAATGGAGTGTCTGAAAGGAGGAATCGAATCTTGTTAGACATGGTTCGATCCATAATAGGGTTTACGAGTTTGCCTATCACCTTCTGGGTATATGCATTAGAATTGGCTTGTTATATTCTAAATAGAGTTCCTAGTAGTCTATGGACAAAACTCACACAAAATATAGAGTGTAAGGAACTGTTCCTAAAGGGCGATACACATTTAAAAACTTTTCTAAAGGCATGTAGCAGTGGAAAATGATAAAACCATTTTATCTATAGATGTTAATCTAATTAACACAAGCCCCTACCAGGATCAAGATACATCTAGAGTAATGTAAATATAAAATCATGCAAACATTGTATGAAAAACAAAACCATTCCAGAAATCACACAATGATGCAGTAATGATAATTATGTCATACATAAAATAAAGACAAACCTTAGTGACGTTCACCAAAGGTTGCAACAAAATCCTTGGCTCTCAGTTGCAATCCCAAGAGCGGCTCCAACCTATGGAAAGAACTCCGATTCTGCAAGCAGCACGCTTACCACCTCCACAGGTGGTTCACACCATGTAGTGCAATTTCTTTTCCTTCCTTCAAGGTGCTAGCCCCTCCAGAAACAATGTCAACAGCAAGGACTCCTTCTTCAACTCCTTGAAGATATGCAGACTCCTTCAACTCCTTGAAGGACTGTTGCTGCAGTGGTGTTGGAACGAAGACACTTAAGAACCCTTTCCCAACTCTCTATCCCAAACCTTCAATAGAAGGTATGCACTCAAGAATCCCAAAAACCCAAATCTCACTTTATCCCAGAGATCAAATCTCACAATTTCTTAAGGATCAAGCAAGATCTCTGTCTCAGAAATTTTCTGGGCAGAGTCTCAACTTTGATCCAGATTTTTGGATGTGGAATGTTGAACATCACTAAGGTATGTCTTTATTTTATGTATGACATAATTATCATTGCTGCATCATTATGTGATTTCTGGAATAGTTCTATTTTTCATACAATGTTTGCATGATTTCATATTTACATTACTCTAAATGTATATTGATCCTGGAAGGGGCTTGTATTAATTAGATTAGCATCTATAGATAAAATGGTTTTATCGTTTTCCGTTGCTGCATGCCTTTAGAAAAGTTTTTAAATGCATGTAGCTTTGATGTCTACATATGTTTTATACCTTATGATAAAAGTGTAGGCCTAAAGGAACTCAATCCACTTTCCAGGTTTCAAACTTGAGTTCTTTTGTGAATTGAGAAACTTGAAGGTTTCATAGTCCGAATACAGGGCAAATTCTCATGGAAGCAGATAATACCTCTAACACTCAAAGACTTGGACCACAGTATAGAACTCTTTGGGATATACATGGTTTAATAGACACTTATGCTTAAGAGGGATGATAGGGCCATATTATATGAACTCGAGTGGTCCACAGATGTTAAATCTGTTGAAAAAAACATCTAGGATTTCATGCATATATTTTTTAATAATTCATAGTGTAAGAACATCTATTCTAAAGCTATTTTAAATAGAAAACATACATTGAAAATAATTTAATAAATCCTAAGCAGGATTGTGATATAATATGTAGTAGAAAATAAAATCAACATATATTAATATACTTGATGCATGCAGTAGATTTAATCTACTTGATGCATGCAGTAGATTTAATCTACAAATAATATAAAATCAAATTTATACCTTATCATGGTTTGATAATCACCACTGTTGATGGCACGTGGTAACAGCTCTCTGCATTGCTTTATAACTACACAAAGTGTTCGGCCTCTACAAACCATTCACATAAAGCTCCGACATGATCAACCTCCTAGATTCTAAACCACGCGAAGGCCACTAGATAGCTAAAAATAAATTATTTCTTAGACTTTCTTAAGCCTTCCAAGAAATCCAAGAAGAGGATGAAGAGGTCTAGACTTAAGAAAAAGAAAACCAAAAATAAGAAACCCCTTTCTACTATTTTTTTCTTCTTTTTTTCTTCCTTCGACCCTGGCACCCAAGAAGGTCTCTCACACCCATCTAGAATTCATGCCCACTTTTTCTCTTATTTTCATGAAAATTTCACTTCATATTTTTTATGGTAATTGTTCTCTTAATGATGTATATATGACAAAATTTAAAGTAAAATTTCATTGATTAGAGAAGGAATTAGATTAGGATAAGGTGATACTATTTGAGTAAGATTGGGTGTTCTATTTCCAGTAGAACTCCTCCAATTAAATTCAAATCAATCCAAATTTAATTCAAACTAATCCTAATCTAAATGAAATGAGGGAGGATGAAAAAAAATTAATTTTTTTCATAGATAATTTTCAAAAAAAATTGGTGATAAAAATAGATAAGTTTTTGAGAGTTTAAGACCAAATAGAGTTAGGATAAGGAAAGAGTTTGATTCACAATCAAACTCCTCTCATTTAAATTTAACTCATCCTAAATTAATATAAATAAGATAAGAAAGGAGGGAGTGCATAAAACATATTTGGCATAATTTTTCATAAATTTATTCAAATAATTGGCATGGAGAAATCCAATAGGAAACCTAGTTAGGTTAGATAAGGGTTTGACTAGGCTTTGACCAAAATTAGTTATGAACCAAAACTAATTTGGTTATAAATAATTTAACCAACTTGGACTCAATCAAATTAGATCCCAATTAGGATTTATTAAATCTCAATTAAATCTAAAACTAAGAAGGCCCAAGCCTGAATCCAATCGTAATTAGAAATCCTTAGTGATTACGTCATCAAATAACTTAATCGAGTAAATTCTAATTAAACCAAATTCAATTAGACTTGACTAAAGCATTTCACTCAATAAAATTGAATTAATTAATAATCCAATTATTAATTCATCCTTCTATAATTGTTCAATAATTAATTAATTATTAATTTATAATATTTATATATGATTAGTTATTCATCATATTTATGATTTTGTCATTGAACGATTCTTAGTCATTGAACGATTCTTAATCATTAATCAACCATCATGATCGATCAGAAACTTCTATTATATGTGACCGCATAGGTTTGAATACTAAATCGATAGTCTAAGAGCTAATTTCTGAACTAATCGATGCAACCATCTAGTAATGGTGCTCGACATCCAGATAGGTCAAATATTTGTGAGGCAACATTCAAGAACTCAGGCATATAGTTTTTGTATAATTCATCTCTTTAACCCTAATGCTTAGAATGATTTTAAAGTCAATCGCCACTCCAATAATACATCTAAAAATATCTCAACCTGCTAAATTTTATGACTCTTCACAAGGATTGCTTTAGCCAAGGTCTTGCTAAATTGAAATACAATAGAGCATTGTCTCAAATATCTTGAAGTGGTTAATTTTATCTTGACTCACTACTGACTTAACAAGTACTTAGCTATACCCAATAACCTTCCATCACTAGATTAGAAATCCAGGTAGTCTGGCACCTAGTTATAATGAGTTGTTTGTAAATCACTAGGATGATCTCAGGTCGGAGGGATACTTATAACCATATGCTTTTGTGAAATACTCTTGACAACAGAGTACTCGATAGAGTTGATCATATTCGGTGCAATGTATACCTATATTCACCTGTATATCATACTAGTGTCTCCATACTCCTTAATTATGAGAACAACCAACCTATATGGCATACAACGCCCTATGCTTGATAAAAGTTGTCGTCCTAGGTAGCAACGTATCATTTGGTCATGAACATATTTAAAAACTACTCGATAAATCCTCCTTTATTGAATTAAAGTAGTTCTAAGGACTTCATCTCAAAAAAGTTCAAAGGAAGATGCAAAAAGAGATGAACTATCAAAAATAACTTTTATTTTAATAATAATTTAGTGTAAATTATAAAGAGCTATCTATAACTCAAATGATTGGCTATAGATACATTTTCTAACAATCCCACTTGGACTAGAGCCAATCAGAATAGTATCAAATACCCATCTTTCACTTATGGTCATCGAACTCTTTGATTCTGAGGGTTTTGTAAATGGGTCAGCTAAGTTCTCCTTTTCATCGATCTTCTGAAGGTTAATGTCACCTCGATCCATTATCTCCCAGACAAGGTGAAAGTGATGCAGATGTGCTTGGTCCATTGATGAGCCTTTGGTTTCTTCACCTAGCCCCAGTATTATCACAATATAAGGAAACTAAGCCATCTTTGGAGGATGCCACTCCAAGCTCCATGATGAACTTTCATAGCAAAATAGGTTCCTTTGTAGCATTGATGCCATAATATACTTTGCCTCGCAAATAAAGCAGCTATAGTGTGCTGCTTGAAACTTTTTAGTTGATAGCTCCTCCATACAAGATAAAAACATAACTTGACATACTCTTGTTGTCATTCCTATCTGACCGAAAACTTGAGTTAATATAATCGACTAGTTTCAAGTCAGAATCTTCATAAATAAATCACTGGACCTTGGTATTTCTCAAATACTTTAGGATGGTTTTTATGACCTTCCAATGGTTCTCCCTTGGATCAGATTAGTATCTACTCACTACTTCTAGTAAGTATCATGTATAGTCTTGTATGTATCATAGCGTACATGATAGATCCCACTGTAAAAGTATACGAAATCCTACCCATACACTCTCTTTTGAGGACTTGTCAGACAATCCTTTTTTGAGAGATTAATTTCATGGCCTATCAGAAGATAGCCTTTCTTGGAATTCACCATGCTGAACTACTTCATCATGGTCTTAATGTACATGGACTGGGTCAACCCTAGTAACCTTTTAGATTTATCTCTATAGATCTTTATCCCAAGGATATAGGATACTTCTTCCAAGTCCTTCATGGAGAATTGAGAAGATAGCCATACTTTGATTCCTTACAATGCAGGAATATCATCTCAATTAAGAGAATGTCATCCACATACAAAATAAGTAATACTACAACGAACCATTAGCCCATTTATATATGTAGGGCTCTTCTCTGTTCCTAACGAAGCCATACGCTCTAATTACTTTATCAAAATACATGTTCCAACTCCAAGATACTTGCTTCAATTTATAAATGAATCTTTGAAGCTTGCACATCTTTGTTTCATCTATGAATGTAAACCTTTCAGGCTGTATCATATACACCTTCTCTTCTAGCTTTCTATTTAGAAAAGTTGTTTTCACATCCATTTGCCAAATTTTATAATCATGATGTGTAGCTATCGCAAGCATGATCCAAATAGATTTGATCATTGCTATAGGCAAAATGTCTCTTCAGAGTTGATACCATAATGCTAATAATATCCCTTAGTAACCAAACAAGCTTTATAGATCTCCACCTTCTTGTATGCATCCCTTTTTCTTTTGAAAATCCACTTAGACCCTATGAGCTTTATCCCATTAGGCAAATCAATAAATGTCCATACATCGTTGACTTTCATGGATTCTATTTTGGAATTCATAGCTTCTAGCCATTTATCAGAGTTGGCACTCTACATCGTATCATATAGATGGTCGAATCCTCATTATTTTCATCAAGTTTAACAAGATCACCATCTCAAACCAAGAAACCATTGTATCTATTCAATTGATATGGTACCCTATCGGAACTCCATAATGGTGCTTCTCCAATAGGTAGAATCAATCAAATCGATTCTTTGGATTCAGTCGATGGTGTCAATTTCTTCTACGTGTTAACCTCTTCAAGTTCAACCTTAAAGGCATTAGTTCCTTCTCTAACAAACTTCTTTTATAAAAAGATTGTCTTATTACTAACAAACACTTTGTGTTCATCAGTATGGTAGAAGAAATAATCCTTAGTTTTCTTCAGGTACCCTATAAATGTATACCTATCAGACCTCGGTCCAAGCTTGTCTGTCTTTAAATATTTGATATAAGTTGGACATCCCCAGATCTTAAGGTGTGAGGGTACCGGCTTATGCCCTATCCATATTTCATATAAAGTTTTGTCTACAGACTTGCCAGGAACTCTATTTAGAATACAACAAGCCGAATCTAATGCATATCCAAAAAGAAAATAGGCAGACTTGCAACCCCATCATGGATCAAACCATGTCTAACAGGATTTGATTCCTCCTTTCAGACACTATTATACCGGGGTATCCTGAAATGAGTCTATTATAAGAGAATCCCATTCTCTTCTAAATATATCATAAATTTATTGGTAAGATATTCACCTCCTTGATCAGATCGAAGAATTTTAATATATTTACCAGTTTATTTCTCTACTTTATTACAAAATCATTTAAACATCTTAAATGACTCTATCTCATCAAGTAGATGTATCCATACCTCGATAGTTGTCAATAAACGGATGAGTATGGTATCCATCTATGGCTAAAGTAATCATGGATCCATATACATCAGTATGTATTAGATTCAGAATCTCAGTGGCTCTTTCACCCTTTCCAATAAAAGATGACTTAGTCATCTTTCCAAGAAAACCAGATTTGTAGGTCGACAATGATTCAAAATTATTGACCTCGAGGATTTCCTCTTTAGATAACATGTTCATCATATTCTTGTTAATATAACCTAGCCTACAATACCAAAGGTAGACATCAGACATATTTTCTATCCTAGGATGTTTATTGGACATGTACATTACATTCACAGGTTGTGATAAAACACAAATATCTTCTTTAGTTATCCATGCATTATAGTAACACCATTCAAAATGATATCACAATAATTATCTTTTATTGATAAATGATAACCATTTTTGGCCAAAAGGCCTACAGAGATACATTCATTAAAAATTAGGATAATAGTGACAATCACCTAAAACAATGATACTAGAATCAAAAACAAGTTTGAGTATTCCTAAAGCCAAAATTGGAACAAATCTTCCATCTCCAGCGTTCAAGAATTTCTTGTCATTTATAATCTTCTACTAAATGAAGTCCCTACATCGAATTACAAATATTAATAGGGCTTCTGGTATCTAATACCCAGATAGCAGTATCACAAATAGAAAATTACAAGGTGTTATATAATTACCTTTTCCAGTAATGCCTTCCTGGTTCTTTTTTTCCTTGGCCTATTCGAATCCAACGAGGTAAAGTAAAGAGGACAATTCTTCTTCTAGTGCCCTTGCTTCTTATAGTAGAAGTATTTAGCTTGAGTTTGGTTAGCTTTTAACTTCTTGGCTGACCTTGCTTAGTTGCTGAAGTACTTTGCACATTTTTTTTATTCTTCTTCTTCCCTTTTTTAAAGGGACGACACCCTGTCAATCCTCCTACTATATTCACCTATCCCTTATGGAGCTAATGATCCTTCTCATAGGTCTGTAGTAATCCGAATAGACCATGGTATTTTAGTACAGGCTTTGTCATTCTATAATGATCAAGGAAGTCAAGAGATTTCGATAATGAATTTAGGATTGCATCCTTCCTCAGCTGGTCATGCAGGGGAAACCAAGTTTGCCCAAGCACTCAATCAATTCAATCATGTGTAATACATGATAGTTTGCCCAAGCACTCAATCAGATCAATCATGTGTAATACATGATCTATGACTGAGGCCCCTACCCTCATCCTTGTATTGAAAATAACACAAGATATTTTATACCTTTTAACATCATTGTGAGTACCGAAAGATTCTTTCAACACTTGAAGTATGCCCTCCGGCTGAGCATCCTCAAACTTGCAATTCAATTCATCATTCATGGATGCCCGCTTAATACAATAGACCATAGTTCGATCACTAAGCCACTTCTGATAAGTGTCTCAAATTGCACCATGAGCATTCTAAGTAGGCTCCTCAAGTGCTGGATCTATCAGCACATATAGAATCCATTTATACTCCAAGACTAATTTTAGCTTTCACCAGCTATCAAAATTGGGTCCCATTAATTTTTCATTATCTAGCAATGAATGGAGTGATAGAATAATGGCCATATTAATTTGAAAGAAGAATAAGATCTAATTAGTACATGAATCATTTAATCCTAAAGACTTAGACTTTAGTCTAAAAGTTTTCCCACTATTTTTGATCAAATTAGTAGCCTCTATATCTAATTCAAGAAATTTCACCAATTCTTTAGTGGGTACCAGAATCCAATAGACTATACATGAGCCCGACTTTAGCTAGCTCATCCATGTGCACTAAAGGTAAGTTCTTAATCAATTATTTTTTCTAAAATTTCTAGTAATGATTTTGCCCCAGGTACTAATCAGTAAGCCTTTAGGCTACCACTGGAAGTCCTAGTTAGGTCCAACCATTAACATGACAGGACTAAGTACTTCAAGCCAATAATGTCCAAGCCTAACTTTGACTAGCCAACCTGACCATCGTTTAGAAAGAACGACTAAGCCATCATAATACGAATAATAATTTCAATAGCCAGATGAGCACCAGGTCTTTAGACTTCCAATAATCATCTTAACTATTGAACTCATTATCACTCTTTTAATGGGGGCCATGACTCAATTATCTCCATAATTTTGTCACTTAAAGGATCTAATAATTTTAGAAGATTTAGTTAGAGAAAAGTAAAGAAGACATGGACTAATCAACAATCCTTCCACTGACTTCATCAAGGGTCGAATCATATTAGTCCAAGGGTACCTAGATGGCTAGATCAGTTAAACTGATCTTCCTTATTGGCATGGATTAACCCGAATCAATGAGCTATCTAATCAAATTCTGATTGACCATATTAGTCAGGTAAGTGAGATCAATGGGAGGGTTCTACCATTAACCTCTTTCTTAGATACCAAACAAGTTGGCCAGGTAAGAGGTAGCCCCAATTAAAGACCATGATCCAAATACCATACTTACTTTAGACACCAATTGGTTTATCAGATTTAACTAGACTAGTCTAAGTGTTGGCCTCATGTGGTGCATCCAAGGCTCATGGGGCTAAGGCTTAGGCCTTAGTCCACTTATCATGATGAGTTCATGGAGTCTCTAGGGCTTGATTGAGTCCTAGCTCAAAAGGCTGTCAGCCTTTTAGATCTTGAGATTTAGTAGTCTTGAGTCTCAAGTGAGTCAACTTGCATTAAGTGTGATTGGGTCAAGTCACTATTGTAAAGGGCTTGGAAAACCTAGTTAGACTTGGAGTTGCCTTATGGGAGTTTAAGGTTAGGTCATTGTGACCTAAACTATATATACTTGTGTATATGGGCTGATTGAAGAGGCTTGCACTAGGAGATGCAAGGAGCAATAAAGAAATTCCTTTTCTTCCTAATTCCTATCTTCTTCCTCCCTCTCTTCTCTCTGGTTGCCATCCCATCTCATGGAAAAAACCCATCCAAGCTGCCAAAGCAAGGAGGAAGCCAAAATCCATAGCACATAGGGATTCCTAGTCCAAGTTGGACTTGGAACCCTAAGTGCGAAGCCTCTTTTGGCCTATCCCTCTTCCTCTATGAGCTAGGATCTATCCTGAGTGTGAAGAGGGTTGATTCTCCACTGATCAGAGGTTCTCCAAGAATTTATTCAAATTTATTTCAGATCTAGAAGGCATCAGAATGCATTGGAGAAGAGCCCGAGTTGCATGGAGTTCGTGGGAGATGCCAAAAGTTGTAGATCTTCAATTGTTAAAATTTTAGCAAGGGCCTGTCAAGGTACTTCTCAATCCTATGATGTTTTTTTATTATTGTATGTTTGGCTAGGATCTAGCCATGAGTACCAGCATGAAGGTGGGTTTCAAGAAATTTTATGAAAAAGGAAACTTTTCCATGTGAAATGTTCGGGTTGAAGATCTCCTTGTCCAGTTGGAACTGGATCAAGCTTTGGAAGAAAAGCCTAACGAGGTGTCAGAGAAGCAATGGATGTCTATGGAAAGGAAGGTCTGTGCAATGATCAAAGGGTGTTTGGCGAATGCAGCTCTCTATACCATGATAGAGGAGAGGACTCCAAAAGGTCTCTAGTCAAAGTTGCATATGCTTTACATGGGAAAGAATATGTGCAACAAGTTGATGCTGAAGAAGTAGCTCTACAGTCTTCGAATGCAGGAAGGCAAAAATGTAGTAGATCACATTCAGAAGTTTGACCAGATGTGCAATGAGTTGCTGAATATTGGAGTCAAGTTCGAGGAGGAGGACAAGTCCTTGCTATTGCTATGCTCGCTGTCCCCTTCTTTTGATGCTTTGGTTACTATGCTGCTATATGGCAAGGAGACCCTGGAGTATGAAGACATGGTCTTGGTTCTATGTTCCAACGAGCAGAGAGAAAAGCTAACCAAAGAAGGAGTTCTCCAGGAGGGCTTGGTCAATGGAGAAAGGTCCAAAAGAGGAAGGGAGAGGTCCAAGTACAGAGGATGATCAAAGTCTAGAAGGAAGAGCAAAAGTAGGAAAGATGCAAGGTGCTTTAAGTGTAATGAGACTGGGCACTTTCGGTGGGATTATCCTCAGTTGAAGAACAAGAAGAGAGAGGCAGGAGGATCAGATTCGATGAGTGCCATGGCTAGTAAAGAGGTGGAGGATGGCCTCTTGGTGGTATCGAATGATCATAGATTGTACACAGATATATGGACCCTGGATTTAGCCTATTCTCATCATTATATCCCAAACTAATCTTGGTTTTCAACCTATGCCAAGACTGATAAGGGAAGTGTCACACTTGGAGATGATCACTCGTACAAGGTCACTGGTATTGGGAGTATACGAGTGAGGATATTCGATGGGATCATGAGGACACTGACCAATGTCAAGTATGTTCTCGAGCTAAAAAAAAATGGTGTTATTGGGCTACTTGGAGTGATGTGGTACAACTTCAGGAGCCAAACCAGGAGTGGAGTACTTAATATCTCCAATGGAGCCATGTTCGTGATGAGAGGTAAGAGGATGGATAATAATATCTATAGGATGGAAGTTTTAGTTATGATGGGGCAATCTGATACAGTAGCGGCAGCACAAGACCCACAAGGGGACTATAGATTGTGGCACATTGCCTGGGCCACATGGGAGATTGTGGGATGAAGGAACTGAGCAAGCATGGATCAATTCTAGATTTGGTTGGTGACATTTTAGATGTTTGTGAGCCATGCCAGATGGAAAAGCAGAGGAGGGTCCACTTTAGCAGTAGTTCAGCCCACTATGTAGCTCCACTAGAGCAAGTTCACACTAATATGTGAGGACCATCTCCAGTTTCTAGAAATGGAGCAAGGTACTTCTTTACCTTGATAGATGATTTTTCCAGGAAAGTGTGGGTCTACTTCCTGAGGAAAAAATCAAAGGTCTTCTCAAAGTTCAAGGTGTGAAAAGCAGAAGTTGAGGAGCAGGGTCACAGTGTAAAATGCCTGAGGTCTTCTCGGTCAGAGGAACTCCTCAGCAAAATGGCATGGCCGAGAGAATCAACCAAACCCTTATGGAGAAGGCAAGATGCTTGAGGCTACAGGCAGGGCTTCCTAAGGCATTCTGGGTTAATATAGTTGACGCATCCTGCTATTTGGTTAATCAGACACCACATACAAAGTTAGATGGTGGTATTCCAGAGGAAAGATGGTCTAGAAGGAGGATTGGGCTTCACCATCTATGGGTTTTGGGTGCACGGCATATGTGCACATCTATGCTGGTGAGCGTAGTAAGTTGGATCCCAGTCAAAGAAGATGGTGTTCTTGGGTTATCCACAAGGAGTCAATAGGTATAGGATATGGGATCCCATGGAGAAGAAGGTTGTCATTAGTAGAAATGTGACCTTTGATGAGAGGTCAGTTCTCCAAAGGTCAGGTGGCACGGAGGAGCAGCAGGGGTCCAACAGGGTAGCAGCTTACCTCATTTTCTATTTTGCCACTTGCAGATGCATCTAGAAGATTGGACATTCAGGTGGAGCACTCTCAAAGGGTGCCTCCATATGTAGAGAGAGCTCGGATGGGTGATTGAGATCAAGAGGACCAGCGAGAGTAGGTTGGACCTTGGAGAGATATCGGGGTTGCGCTACACAAGCCTAAGAGGACCATCAGGCAACCTGACTCATATGGCTTCGAAGAGATGGTGTCATATTCCCTGGTGACAGCCAATGGAGACTTATATACCTATGAGGAGGCTATGGAGAGCCCAGACAGAGAGAGGTGGGTCCAAGCAATGTTCGAGAAGATGCAGTCTCTCCACAAGAATGACACATGGTAGTTGGTGTAGTTGCCATAGGAGAAGAAACCCATAGCGTGCAAATGGGTTACCAATGCAAGGAGGGACCTTTGGAACAAGGAGGCATCAGATTCAAAGCTTGTTTGGTTACCAAAGGTTACTTATAGAGAGAAGGAATGGACTTTAGTGAGGTTTTCTCTCCATCATCAAACATACTTCCATCAAGGTGCTGCTAAGCATCGTTGTAGCTCAGGACTTGAAGCTGGAGCAGATGGATATCAAGACGGAGTTTCTCCATGGACACTTAGAGGAGAGCATCTACATGAAGGAGCCACCAAGTTTCAGAGAACCAGGATCAGAAGGAAAGTTTGTTTGCTGCAAAAGTTGTTATACGGGCTCAAGCAGTCGCCGAGGCAATGGTACAAGCGGTTCATACTTTCGTGAAGAGCATTGGACTTTCCAGGTGCGATCATGAATCTTGTGTATATTGAGGACTCTTAATGATGGTTCTAGGATCTACTTACTCTTGTATATGGATGATATGCTGATAGTATGCAAGAGTGAGCAGATAGTGCAGGAACTAAAGATAGCTTTGTCTCGGGAGTTTGAGATGAAGGATTTGGGACCTGCGAAGAAGATCCTAGGCATGGAAATCTTCAAAGATCAGAATAGAAGGGTGTTGCATTTATCTCAAGATGGCTACATAAAGAAGGTTTTGGAGAGGTATGGGATGAAGGAAGCAAAGCTGGCAGAGCTACCAATAGTCGGACACTTCAGACTCTCAAAGACCATGGCACCATAGACTAAGATGGAGGTTCAGGAGATGATAAAGGTGTTGTATGCCTCTGGTGTAGATAGTCTCATGTACACCATGGTGTGTTGTAGGCCGTATATCGTCCATGCAATGAGTCAGGTGAGCAGGTTCATGGCACAGCCTGGCAAGGAGCACTGGCAAGCATTGAAGGGAGTCTTCAGGTACTTGGTAGGTACAATTGGAGTTGGCATCTACTACGGATAGTGAGGAGGTGCTGAGGGACACTCTAACATGTCCAAGGAGGCTCGAGGGCTGATAGGAGGGTTTGTGGATATGGATTTCGGTGGAGATGTGGACATCCATTATTCAATGATAGGTTTCATATTCATCATATATGGAGGTCCTGTTTCATGGAGATTGTTGCCCAGATATGGTGCCCAAGAGGGGGGGTGAATTGAAATTTTAAAAATAAAGCAATGTATATACTATCAATTTCAAATGTGAATAGTGATAGTGCTCAAGTAATTGTGCAACGGAAGCAATGAAAGATAACAACAATTAAAGAGCAAAGGAAGATAGAGAGTAAAGCAATGCAAACACACAAAACGTATAGTGGTTCGGTGCACCTAGCACCTACATCCACTCCCCAAGCTCCACTTGGAAATTTCCACTATAATCTTCTCTAGATTGCAGCCGACTTGTTTTACAAGGCTCACAAGTCAAAACCTAAGTTGGTTTTTCTACCTAGGCTCACCAACAAACCTTACACACTGTTTTGGCTTCGGGCTTATAAGCAACCCTAGTTGGTTTTATCAATTGGCTCACCAACAAACCTCACACTAGTTTCAAATTCCCTTGAAACTAGGCTAACACAAATAGAGTATGAATACAATGAATAAAAACAAGACAAACTCCTTTTTGAGCAAAAATAATTCGATGTAGCTCTTGTTGGAGACTCTTCAAGTCTTCCTCTTGGAATCTTGGACCTCACTAAATGCCAAACAGTTGAAAGCTGGATACCTCAAAAATGGAAAGCTTTTGGCTAAGGAATCTGTTGGATTTTCATTCTTTTGGCTTAGGATTGATTGAAGGCTTTGTACTTTTACTCTCTCTTTTTTTCTCTGTCTCCTTGTCTTTTTTGAAGTTAGGTGGAGGTTAAATACTTCATTCAAGCTGAAACAACTCCACAAGACTGTTAGAATAAAAAATATGGCTGTTTATGGCCGTTAGAAATCAAATCAAAAGTTCAGAAAAACTAGTCGTTATGCCATGAGTCGACCTCATGAGTCGACCTCTGGATCAAGTGTCGACATCATGAGTCGACCTCCAGTTTATCTTAGGCAAAAATCAGAAAATCATAATTCTGCCCAGTTTGAATTCTCAGGCGATGAGTCGACCTCTGGTGTCGACCTCTGGACAGGTGTCGACCTCTTGTGGTCGACCTCTAGAGCGTGCCACTGAAATTTTGCCATGCCGGCCTTGCTGAACTTTTCTTTTCTTCATGAGTCGACCTCTGGTGGTCGACCTTTGGCAAGGTGTCGACCTCTGGTGGTCGACCTCTGGTCTGAAATTTTCTGAAACTCTGGAGAGGTGCGTGCCATGCTTGAGTTTCTCTAAGCCTTTGTTTCTTTTGTCAATTACTTGTTAATAAGAAGGTCCAATATGAGAAATTTGATCTTGTTTAGGTAGAAGAGCTCTTTCCCAAATCAAGCAAGCTTGGTTTCATCATTGTACTCTTGATACTCTTTTTGAATAACCTATGGCCTGAAACTTTATCTCGAAATGAAAATTAGTCCAAACATATACTCAACCTTTTGTTAATCATCAAAACTAAGGAGCCAAATCCAACAATCTCCCCTTTTTGATGATGACAAAACCTTGAGTATATATGCAATTAAGTCCAAAAGCAAATATAGCATTAAAAAATTTCAAAGAAACCTCACATATATGAGTATATCATAAAAATTTACTTTTCATCTACTTCTTTCTTTTTGTGAAAACATTCTCATGAGTCAAAAAGATAAGAACCATAATAGCTTTACTCTACTCTATGAAAGAGTCATAAGAACCATATATACTTTACTATACTTTACCATATATACTTTACAAACTTTACTATACTCTCCTTTTTGTCAAGAATCAAAAAGTGCATTCTTTGTAGTAAAAGATATATTAAAGAAAATTATGTTCCATTGCAATGAAGTACTTAGTTGCATAAAATACATGCTCCCCCTCAATTTGTGCATTCGATATAGCAAAGACATTCTAACTTGAGGGTTTAAAAGGATAAAAGCTAAGAGCTGGTATCAGACAGTAAAATACCACAATGTAGATAAATATATGAATGTATTCAGTTACAAAATTGCTTACATAGCAAGCACAAAATACTGATACATCAGAATATACAAAGCAAACTAGTACATCATATATCAAGCAAATCTATGAGGCTACTCCTCATCAGAAGGTATATCAAAAGAGATAGGAGCCGAGATCCTAGATGAGGATTTTGGAGTCCTATGAGTGAGACTCCGAGTCCTTAGAGAGGGACCAGACCTAGGGGTAGTCCTACGAGATCTATAGGTCTGAGGAAAAGACTCCGAAGGTGTCCTAACAGAAGTAGTAGCAGTAGGAGTAGGTGGATCAGTATGCTGAGTAGACTGAGCTGGAGTGTGCCTGCTGACAAGCTCATAAGCAGTGGGATCATCAATATCAGTCTCTGTATGCTCCACTCTATCATCTGGAATGCCTGTAATAGTCTCAAAGAGTGACTCCATAATCTCAGTATCGACTGGCATATCTGTAGCTGGAGGATCTGTACTAGGAAGATCAGTAGAAGGAGGATCTGCAGAAGGGGGAATCTCTGGAATCGGATCAGCAGGTGGAATATCATAGCTACCTGCTCCAGGCTGATCTCCATCACTGTCACTGTAGACACTAGAGTCATCATCATCATCAGCAGCATCATCATCAGAATGTGGAGGAGGCACTGTCAAATCTACAGTCCCTGGTGGCAATGCCAATCTCAGTAAGCTGAGGATCTGTCGGAATCCTGTATCGATAGTAGCTGAGAGAGCTCCGATGCGCATGTCTGTGTGGATCCGCAGACCATGTAGCTCCTGTCGTACACCAGCAATCTCTGTCCGGACCTCTGAAATGTGATTAGTCACTCTCTACTCAAAGTCCGATGTGCTCGCTGTAGTCCTCCATGGTGTAGCAGTAACAGAAGGTGCTGGAGCTGATGAGGGTGGTGGCGTGAATGGCTCAAGCTCCGCAGTCTCTGACTCTGGTGCTGGGCGAGGAGGTGTACCATGATCAGTAGGCTCTGAAGGCCCTGCCTCAGCTGCTCGAATCTCATCCTCCTCATCTGGCTTTTGGCCAGACTCACGTCGCACCCATCGATCACCAATCAGTCGAAATCCCATCCTATGCAGGGATTTCTCTCCATAAGTGTCAGTATGCTGCAGCTGACTGAAGGGTATACCAATAAATGAGACTCCATACTCCCTGAATAACTGTGTCAGCCCCATGCCATATGGCTGAACTAGTCTCCTATGAGATGCTGCCTCACCCATCTGCTGAAGCATGATCCTGGGAAGGTTGATGGGAGTCTGCTGTCTCAGGGACACCATCAACACCAGCTCACGCTGAGTAATAAAGTCGAATCTCCCGCTCTTTGGAATCAAGATGCGGGCGATGATATGATGCAGCACTCTCATCTCCAATGATAGCTGGTTAGCAGCTACTGTGGAAATGTCGCTAACATCCTCGCGCTCTAAGATACATCTGAAGCCGCGCTCTCTGTCGCTGATAGAAGTGGCGGCTGTGCCATGAAGTGGAATCCTCCAAACACGACTAATGACCTCCGGTGTCACTGGAATCTCGATCCCATGAACAGTAGCAGACCATCCGATGCCATCAGTGGCCATGGATGCATAGAACTCCCTGATGAGGTCTGGGTAGAATCTCTCAGTCATCGTGCAGAAGTGAACCAGACCTGCATCTCTCAGTACATCTCCAATAAAAAAGTGATGCTGATCCCAGAAGGGTATGTCCACACGTCTCCCGCTCGCAATGCTCTTCCGTACTAAGCTGGCTGGCACTGGTGCAGGTGCCTCTGGGGATGGCTCACGCTCATGTCTGGTCTTTCTTCGTCGCTCAGTACTACCCTGGCCTTGTTCCAATTCCTTTTCCTTACTGCCAAATGCTTCCTTGGACCCATATGGATGGAATAGGGGTAAATTAGGGGGAAGTAGGATAATGTAGTGCTAAGAAAGAGGAGAACCAAGAATCTTGGAGAGGAGAAAAGGATTTCACAGTTGGCGAATGAAGGAACCTTGTAAAGGTAAGTGAGGGTTTGTGAAATTGAGAAGAAAGGAGAGCAAATAGAGGAAATGCACGAAATGGAGGGAAGAAATGAGTGTTTTCAATCGAATATCAACGATATTTGAGGTTAGATAGAGGCAAAAGCTTTCGGTTGTCCAAAAACAAAGAACACGGTCAAAACGGTTCGGTTCAAAAGAAAACAAGAGGGAGGAGAAGATTACCCAAAAAGAGGAAGGAGAGGGTTGGAAATCCACTGTTTAGAGCTTTAGGAGCGATGGAGGGGGACCACACGAAGGAGAAAAGGAAAGAAATGAAAAAAAAAGGGCTTGCGGACGGGTTTTTAAAAACAGATTTTCGTTCAAGTGTCGACCTCTAAAAAATTTCACGGGTCGACCTCAAGTGTCAACCTCCGAAATTCTAAGTGTCGACCTCCGAAAATAAATTTGTCAAATAAAATTTGAAAAAATTTAAAAAATTTAAATGAATTCTTAGAGAGCTTTAAATATTTTTGAGAATTTATAAATCATTTTTTGAGGAATTTTGAAGGTAATTGAAGAGTTTCAAGCAAAAGGGTCAATGACTCCCAATTCTCTTCTGATCATGCAAAATCTATCTTCATTCAATGGTTTTGTAAATATATCAGCCAATTGATAATCAGTACAAATGAATTCTAACAACACATTAGAGTTTTGAACGTGATCTCTTATAAAGTGATGTCTTATTTCAATATGTTTGCTTCTTGAATATTGTACAGGATTTTTAAATTGATTGCACTAGTATTATCACATCTTATGGGTGTCTTAGTTAGTTTGATGCCAAAGTCCTCGAGTGTTGTTTGATCCATAGAATCTGAGCACAACAGCTTCCAGCTGCTATATATTCAGCTTCCGCCGTAGATAGAGCAACCGAATTCTGTTTCTTGCTGCTCCATGAAATCAAATTAACTCCTAGGAATTGACAAGTTTTACTAGTACTTTTACGATCAAGTTTACACCAGCAAAATCAGCATCAGAATAAGCAATCAATTCATATGATGACTCTCTAGAGTACCAAAGACCAATTTCAATTGACCCAGATAAGTATCTAAATATACGTTTTATAGCTAAGAGATGTGATTCTTTAATAGCAGACTGAAAACGTGCACACATACAAACACTAAACATTATATCTGGTCTACTGGCAGTTAGATATAGCAATGAACCAATCATGCCTCTATATAATTTTTGGTCTACTGATTTACCACATTCATCTTTGTCTATTTACATGAAGAGCTCATAGGGGTACCTATTGGTTTGGTAGTCTCCATCCCAAACTTTTTCAATATTTCCTTTGTGTACTTGGCTTGGTTGATGAAGATCCCCTCTTTGGTTTGCTTAATTTGGAGTCCGAGGAAGAAGTTGAGTTCTCCCATCATGCTCATCTCGAACTCACTCTGCATTAACTTTGCAAAATCTTGACAAAGACATTCGTTAGTAGCACCAAAAATAATATCATCTACATAGATTTGTACTACTAAGAGATCATCATTTTTCTTTTTCAAAAACAATGTATTATCTACATTACCTCTAAAAAAATCATTCTTCATCAAAAAAGAACTTAATCTATCATACCAAGCTCTAGGAGCTTGCTTTAAACCATACAATGCTTTATGCAATTTAAAAACATGGTTAGGAAATTCATGATTTTCAAAACCAGGAGGTTGTTCAACATAAACTTCCTCTTCAATAAATCCATTTAAAAAAGCACTTTTAACATCCATTTGAAATAAATTGAAATCCATAAAACAAGCAAAAGCAAGTAAAAGTCTAATTGCTTCCAGCCTAGCAACAGGAGCAAAGGTTTCATCAAAGTCAATCCCTTCTTCCTGGTTGTAGCCTTTAGCAACAAGTCTAGCTTGTTTCTAGTTACATTACCATGTTCATCAAGTTTATTTCTAAAAACCCATTTTGTGCCAATTACAGAAACATTAGGGGGTCTTTCAGTTAAAGTCTAAATGTTATTTCTTTTTAATTGATTTAGTTCATCTTGCATGGCATTAATCAAGTTACAATCTTTTTCAGCTTCTTCAATTGACTTAGGTTCTATTTAAGAAACAAAAGCTAAATAATCACAAACATTTCTGATAGAAGAGCGTGTACTTACTCCCTTTGACGGATCACCAATAATTAGCTCTTTGGGGTGTCCGTGTGCATACCTCCACTCTTTAGGTAAAGGTTTTGGTGAAGTTGCATTGATCTCTTGAATTTGATCTTCATTTTCTTGATCATCAT
Organism: Areca catechu; assembly: GCA_021397845.1. Lineage (NCBI taxonomy): Eukaryota > Viridiplantae > Streptophyta > Magnoliopsida > Arecales > Arecaceae > Areca > Areca catechu. The sequence continues at coordinate 93,256,275 of CM038050.1, forward strand.
TTCCTTTGGGCACATCTTCATTGATTGTCAATTGTTCAAGCTTCTTTGTACCTGTTTCATCATCAATAGAATCTTTTTTCTAGAAGATTTTCGTTAGTTTCATCAAACACTACATGAATTGATTCTTCAACTAGAAGAGTTCTTCTGTTGAAGACCCTGTATGCCTTGCTAGAATTAGAGTATCCTAAGAAGATACCCTCATCTGACTTGGCATCAAATTTACTGATATTGTCTTTGTCATTGTTTAATATGAAACAGCGGCAACCAAATACACGAAAATACTTAAGATTAGGTTTTCGATTTTTCCAAAGCTCATATGGTGTTTTCTTCAAAATAGGTCGAATTAAAACATGATTTAAAATGTAACAGGAAGTATTAATGGCTTCTGCCCAAAAATATCTAGGTAAATCATTTTCGCAAAGCATTGTGCGTGCCATTTCTTCAAGAGTCCTGTTTTTTCTTTCTACCATCCCATTTTGTTGAGGTGTCCTAGGTGCAGAAAAATTATGATAATGCCATTATCATTACAAAAAGCTTCAAAATCATGATTGTCAAATTCAGTTCCATGATCACTACGCAAATAAACAATAGTGAGATCTTTTTCGTTTGAAACCCTTTTATGAAATTTAACAAAAGCTGAAAACGTTTCATCTTTATGAGCTAAAAACATTATCCAAGTAAATCGTGAGTAATCATCTACAATTACTAGCCCATATTTCTTACCTCCCAAACTAGTTGTTCTGGTTGGTCCAAAGAGGTCCATATGCAATAATTCAAGGGGTCTAGTAGTAGATACTACTCCTTTAGGTTTGAAAGTAGATTTAGTTGTTTTCCAAATTGACATGCAGCACAAATCTTATCTTTTTCAAATGTGAGTTTTGCAATTCTTTTACAAGATCTTTTTTGCTTAATTTTGAAATCAAATGCATACTAGCATGCCCTAGCCTGCGATGCCAAAGCCAACTAGTTTCACTTGCCTTGGCTTCCTAGCCTAGGCATTGACCACTTCCATGGCTTCCCTAGCCACTAGGCATTGACCACTTTCCATGGCTAGATCATCAAGATCAACCATGTAAATGTTTCCATGCCTATGACCAGTGAACTTGATGCCATCGACATCTACACTAGACACCATGCACAAAGATGATTCAAAAATTTTTAAAACCCTTATCACAAAACTGACTAATGCTGAAAAGATTATGCTTCAAGCCATCAACAATAATACATTATCTACATAAGCATTAGGGGTGATATGGATCTTACCAATTCCGATGATTTTACCTTTTCCATTATCACAAAAGTAACATTTCCACCATTTATAGCTACTAGTGATGAGAATTGCTTCACATCCCAGTCATGTGCCTTGAGCAACCACTATCCAGATACCACATTCTTCTTTTTTTTGGTTGCAAGACACACCTGCAGAAATTGATTAAGTTGAAACTTTAGGTACCCAAGTCATCTTGGATCCTTTAGGGTTAGACAAATTGGTTCCTTTGGAACCCAAATCTTTCCAAAGGTACTTGATTTTCTTCTATTACAAGTATATGATTTATGTCCTAACTTACCACATGCATAGCAGGTAATATTAGAAGATGCAGGTATGAAAAAGTTTTTGAAAAGTTTTTGCTGATTCTGTGGATTAAATCCAAGTCCAGCTTTGTTAAAAACTGCATGTTGACTGTTTAAAAGTATACTTAATTTTTCTGAACTATAAGTAAACTTTTCTACAAAAGGTTTCACTTTGTCTAATTCTTCTTTGATTCTTGTTTTGAAGCAACAGTTCTTTGTTTTGTTTTTCAATTTTCTTATTAGTTTCAAAACTTCTATTATTTTTCAAAGAATCCTTTTCTTTATAAGATGTCCTTATCATTTTTAAGGTCTTTATATGTTCAGTTAATTCTTGTTTTCTTGAATAAATCTTCAATTTCAGTTGAAAACTTGTTTGAACTTTTGGTAAGCTCTGATTTAGCTTTCTTAATTTCTTATTTTTCAGTTTTAGTTTTTCATACTCCATAACTAAATCATCAAAAGCATCATGTAATTCATTAAAAGTAAATCATTTTCAGGTTCAGAATTTACCTTATCATCTTCATTGGCCATGAAACACAGGTTGGCGACTTCCTGCTGCTCTTCATCACTGTTGGAGTCCTCACTCTCACTCCAAGTAGCCATCATGGCTTTCTTTCTCAACATCCTTTGACTCTTTTGAGCAAAGGGCAATCCATTTTATAATGTCCAGGCTTCTTGCACTCGAAGCAGATGGGTGGATCCCTTTCTTTTTCTTTCTCTTTATCTTTATTGTAATCACCTTTTTGTGCCTTTCTTGTAGAAGCCCTTCTTCTTTTTCATGAATCTTCTGAATTTTCTTGTAATGAGGGCTGTCTCATCATCATCAGCTTCTTCTTCTGATTCATCACTTGACTCTTCCTTTGTAGTGGACTTGAAGGCTATGGCTTTCTTTTTCTTGTCATTGTCCACTGTCTTCTGTCTTAGTGAAAGCTCATAAGTCATCAGTGATCCAAGAAGCTGCTCAAGAGGTAGAGTATTGACATCCTTGGCTTCTTCTATGGTCGTTACTTTCGCATCCCATGAAGCCGGAAGAGACCTAAGAAGTTTGTTAACAAGTTCACCATTAGATATATCTTTTCCAAACTCCTCATACCATTTACTATATTGGTAAATCTAGTGTACATTTCACTAATACTTTCAGTTGGTTCCATCCTGAACATCTCATACGTATGAATGAGCATGTTCACCTTTGTGGTCTTCACTTGGTGTGTACCCTCATGGGTAACCTCAAGTGTATCCCAAATTTCTTTGACGGAAATACAATTTGATATTCTGTTAAATTCACTTGGGTCAAGTGCACAGAATAGCAAATTCATCGCCTTAGCATTTAACTCAGCTTGTTTGATGTCATTGTCATCCCATTCTTCTTCAGATTTTGAGGTGATAATGCCATTAACCAAGTGAGTGGGCTGATGAGGCCCATTAGTAATTACTCTCCATATATTATAATCTACAGCTTGTAAATAAATGCGCATACGAGTTTTCCATATGTGTAGTTTGTGCCATTAAAGAAGGGAGGGCGATTTGATGCTTGTCCTTCAACTACACCCATTCCAATTGGGGCAGCCATGATCTTTCACTCAAGATCGTTGGACCTACAAGAGAGTACGGTGCTCTGATACCACTTGTTGCCCAGATATGGTTCCAAGAGGGGGGGTGAATTGGAATTTTAAAAATAAAGCAATGTATGTGCTATCAATTCAAATGTGAATAGTGATAGTGCTCAAGTAATTGTACAACGAAAGCAATGAAAGATAACAACAATTAAAGAACAAAGGAAGATAGAGAGTCAAGCAATGCAAACACACAAAACGTATAGTGGTTCGGTGCACCTAGCACCTACATCCACTCCCCAAGCTCCACTTGGAATTTTCACTATAATCTTCTCTAGATTGTAGCCGACTTGTTTTACAAGGCTCACAAGTCAAAACCTAAGTTGTTTTTTCTACCTAGGCTCACCAACAACCTTACACACTTGTTTGGCTTCGGGCTTACAAGCAACCCTAGTTGGTTTTATCAATTGGCTCACCAACAAACCTCACACTAGTTTCAAATTCCCTTAAAACTAGGCTAAACAAATAGAGTATGAATACAATGAATAAAAATAAGACAAACTCCTTTTTGAGCAAAAATAATTCGATGTAGCTCTTGTTGGAGACTCTTCAAGTCTTCCTCTTGGAATCTTGGACCTCACTAAATGCCAAACACTTGAAAGCTGGATTCCTCAAAAATGGAAAGCTTTTGGCTAAGGAATCTCTTGGATTTTCACTCTTTTTGGCTTGGGATTGATTGAAGGCTTTGTACTTTTACTCTCTCCTTTTTCTCTGTCTCCTTGTCTTTTTTGAAGTTAGGTGGAGGTTAAATACTTCATTCAAGCTGAAACAACTCCACAAGACCGTTAGAATCAAAAATATGGCCGTTTATGGCCGTTAGAAATCAAATCAAAAGTTCAGAAAAACTAGCTGTTATGCCATGAGTCGACCTCATGAGTCGACCTCTGGATCAAGTGTCGACCTCATGAGTCGACCTCCAGTTTATCTTAGGCAAAAATCCAGAAAACCATAGTTCTGCCCAGTCAGTTTGAATTCTCAGGCGATGAGTCGACCTCTGGTGTCGACCTCTGGACAGGTGTCGACCTCTGGTGGTCGACCTCTGGAGCATGCCACTGAAATTTACCGTGTCGGCCTTGCTGAACTTTTCTTTTCTTCATGAGTCAACCTCTGGTGGTCGACCTTTGGCAAGGTGTCGACCTCTGGTGGTCACCTCTGGTCTGAAATTTCTGAAACTCTGGAGAGGTGCGTGCCATGCTTGAGTTTCTCTAAGCCTTTGTTTCTTTTGTCAATTACTTGTTAATAAGAAGGTCTAATATGAGAAATTTGATCTTGTTTAAGGTAGAAGAGCTCTTTCCCAAATCAAGCAAGCTTGGTTTCATCATTGTACTCTTGATACTCTTTTTGAATAACCTATGGCCTGAAACTTTATCTCGAAATGAAACATTAGTCCAAACATATACTCAACCTTTTGTTAATCATCAAAACTAAGGAGCCAAAGCCAACAAAGATCTTGCTTGCAACCTATTATGGCATTATCGACCATCGAGGTAGAGTACATCGGAGTTACATAGGTGGCAAAGGAGGCCCTATGGTTGAAGGGTTTAGCATTGGAGATGGGCTCGAGTAGGGTCTGTCAGGGTGCACCACGATAGTCAGAGTGCACCCTACTTGCACAGAACTCTATCTATCATACTCGGACCAAGCACATCAACATCAGATATCATAGCATCAGAGAGCTCATGGAGGACAATGAGGTGGAGCTGGTGAAAGCACACACCAGGAGAACCCAGCAAACGCACTGACGAAGGTTCTACCACGTGATAGCTTTTGCAAATATGTGAGACTGATGCAGCTTATGGATCGGATGGAGTTGGCTGAAGCCTTGGAGCACCAAGGTGAAGATTGTTGGGCCTCATGTGGTGCATCCAAGGCTCATGGGGCCAAGACTTAGGCCTTGGTCTACTTATCATGATGAGTTCATGGAGTCTCTAACACTAGATTGAGTCCTAGGTCAAAAGGCTATCAGCCTTTGGTCTTGAGGTTTAGGAGTCTTGAGCCTCAAGTGGGTAACTTGTATTAAGTGTAATTGGATCAAGTCATTATTATAAAGAGCTTAGGAAACCTAGTTAGACTTGGAGTTGGCTTGTGGGAGTTTAAGGTTAGGTCATTGTGGCCTAAACTATATTACTATGTATATGGGCTGATTGAAGAGGCCTGTGCTAGGAGGAGCAGGAGCAATAAAGATTCCCTTTTCTTTCTAATCCCTATCTTCTTCCTCCCTCTCTCCCTCTCTGGTTGCCATCTCATATCATGGAAAAAGCCCATCCAAGCTGCCAAAGCAAGGAGGAAGCCAAATCCATAGCACATAGGGATTCCAGTCCAAGTGGACTTGGAACCTAAGCACAAGCTATTTTGGCCTGTCCCTGCCTCTATGAGCTAGGACAATTGGTGTGAAGAGTGGTGATTCTACTGATCGAGCTTCTCTAGGAATTTTATTCAGATTATTTCAATATGAAAGGCATCGAAATGCTTTGGAGAAGATAGATAATTTCTGCATTGACCATTGCTGCCGCCCAGCCTTATCTCCTTCCAAACAACTTTTGTACTATTTCTTGGTATCTCTGAGGAGTTTGGTTGATGATAGAAGGTTGTTCATGCATTTGGGAACATCCTCCAACACTAAAGACTCGAGTCTGACCACTGACCCATAATATGGTCCATTTGTTATAATATGGACTTGATCAAATTATCACTATAGATTTGATTTAGAGAAAAACTTGATTTAATCCTAGTCAATTTTGGTTTGATTAAATCCAATTCTCTATTAGGTTTATATTATTCTAAATTCTAACCTTAGGTATAATCTGATTATTTGACCTGATCAAGCTAAACCAAAGCCCATGATTTATGAAACATGATTAGATCTTTAATTCATAATTCTAAATCTAATCTTAGACCTCTTAATTCTAACAATTAATCAAGATTAAGTTTGCTAAATTTTAGATCAAAATAATTTATATGCATCACATATACATTAAACACTTTTTAGATCTCAACTATACATAGCCTTATACTAAAATTAATTTTATGTTTCATGTTCTAAAGATAAAAACAAATCTAATACATTAATTTCAGATCAAAAATAATAAATTAATAAAGATTAAATTGCTAGAAAATAGATCTAATTATTGAAACAATTTAATAATTTTCTTTTCATCTCACTTGTTCATGGGATATAACCAAAAGTAGCACCCCTACACGCCATAAGAGACCCCATTAAATAGGAAAAGAGGGCCTTTAAACTCTACTTTTCTTCTATGACTAAACGGTCATGGTGATCAACCCAATCTGAAGCAGTATTTGGATTAAGATTACAACTAATATGTAAAATTCTACATCTACCTATCATGCTATGAAAACCTACTCTGATACCAATGTTTAAAAAAATGCCTAGGGTTTCATGCATAGATTTTTTTTAATAATTCATAGCAGAAGGAAATATATTTTAAAAGTATCTTAAATAGAAAATATGTATTTATAATAATTTTAATAAATCCTAAGCTAGATTGTAACATGATACATAGTAGAAAACAAATCAACATGCATAAATCTACCTCATGCATGCAGTGATCTAATTTATAAACAATATGAAATCAAATTTCATATCTTATCATGGGTTGATGATCACCACTATTGATAGCATGTGGTAAAGGCTCTTCATGTCAATTCGAAGCCACACAGTGTCCGGCCTCTACAAATCATCCACATGAAGCTCCGATGCGATCAACTCTTGCACTACTTGATCCATGTGAAGGCCACTAGATAACTAAAAATAAATTATTTCATGGACTTTCTCAAGCCTTCTAAGAAATCCAAGAAGAGGATGAAGAGATCCAGATCTAAGAAGAAGAAAACCAAAAATAAGAAACCCTTTTTACTATTTTTTCTTCTTTTCTTCTTCCTTCAACCCTAGCACCCAAGAAGGTCTCTCACGCCCATCCAGAATTTACATCCCCTTTGCCTCTTATTTTCATGGTAATTTTACTTCAGATTTTCATGATAATTGCTCTCTTAATGATGTATATGTTAGATGCATGCCATGAAAGCCATTTTGGCTTGACACATTTTAATTTTAGGGCATGAACTTTGTACTTAATTTTCCTTGTTAATAAAAGGGCATTAGTTTCATTCATATTATTGTATCTATGAATCGTCCATGGAGTTTATGGACAATGACACATATTCTCAAGAGTTGAAAATTTGAGAATGTGTCTTTATAGATGAACTCCTAAAGGCTCCCGATTGTTGGAATATCATGAGGACGGTGATTGATCGTTAAAATTGGTGCACATATCACTTTCCTTTCTAGGTATATGAGTCTCTGACCTATAGTGTGGTGACACTAGAGTGAGAGTGCAGGTAGTTGATAGAGATCTACGTACTAAGCACGATCAAGTATAGGAAGTTATACAGATGACTACTAACTCGTCGATAACTTCCTGATGCTGTAGTTGTGCGAATAGTTCCTTGACCTAGAGTGTCTTGGCTACTCACGATACGATTGCTATAGTTTGACAGCACAATCACATGATTCCTATCCATACGGGACCTTGCGGTGTTCGTTGGCTATGGTAAGTTTATTGTAGGAGTAGGGTGTTCACTTGTAAGGATTTATTAGCCTTAGTAGTAAGGTATAATCCTATACAAGCTTAATGAGACTAGTCCAGAAATCTATGGCCATAGTAGGGTAATAATTGAAAGGTATTTTCATTAGTATCATAATTGGACTTGAGTTATTAGGTTAAGCATATGACTGATGGGTTTGATGAGTATCTGTAACCAACATCATGTCAGGATTTTGATAAGGAACCGAATCACATGGTAACTACACTTAGGAATTCCAATCTTATTCTGCTTGGTTGTTCTACATACTGCTAGGTGTCACTGGTGGACTATGAGAGACTGTTAGGATCATTTTCAGATCGATGATCTTAATTAGAGTTGAGCGAAATTATTTCTGTCTATCGAAAGGAGTTTCGATGATGTATAATGGAGATTATAGCATGTCTCATTACCAGACAGGATAGAACCTGAGGGGTCACACACATTAGGTGCTCAAGTAACCAATCAGCAAATCAATTTGACCTAATTATAAGTGTTACAATTAATTCTTGACCTAATTATAAATGTTACAATTAATTAATTATGAATTAAATATTAATTAAATTATATTATATTTAATTTAATTGAGTTAGCTTAATTAATTAATTCTAATTGATTGGGTCAATGTCCGCTTCGAAATGGTTTGATCATATTTAAAATCGACTTCAGTTTGACTGTAAAATCACTTTATTTGGACCATGACCTAGAGTCCAATTAGACTGGGACTCTCTCTCCATGTCTCCCCTTCCCTCCATATGCCTAAGTGGGCCCAAGAATTTTATGCGACAAGAAATATGGGGCATGAATACTTGGTGGGCGCTAATAGTATTTTTGGCGCTAAGAGTCTTTCTCTTCCACTCCTCTTAATTTTCAACTAGTTGAAATTAAAACACCGGTGTTTTGGTATGGAGGACTTGGAGAGTTTTACATGAGAAGAATAAAAGGGAGAGGGGTTGGCCGAACTTAACACCTCTCTTTCGGCATGAATTATTTTGGGTGTCATCCCTTTTGGGCATCTTTTCTCCTGAGAGTCTCTCTCTTGGTGCATAGTATTCTTCTCCTTTCTAGTTTATTTCTTCCTTGAGATCTTCAAGAGTGTTGAGAGGTCTTCTACAAAAAAAAAGGAAGAGGGAAAAGGGTCCAAGGTCTTGCACTCCGATTTGAAAGACAGAAGTCGAAAGCCGGTCCGGATTCGGATCGGCATAGTTTTTAAAGCAGGTGATTTGCTGAAAAAAGAGAAGGCTGCAAGGATCTAGTAGTCTAGTTCCCTCTATGACTTAGTTGTGATAGCTTCGTGTGGATACCAGCAGAGGCCAGGCGATTGCACGGCTCCGACAGAATCTTGGCTTTTTAGTAGCGAATGTGTATGCTTTTTAGAGCATGCTCGGATAGCGATCCAGGTAAGTATTTTATACTTAAAATAATTTTATTTCATATCTAAATTTTTTTCATGTTATGCAGCATGTTAGAAATTTATGATAATAAATTAGATTTAATTATGATTTACATGATTAAATATTAAATTATTTTTATATCTACTCCGCTGCGACAGGCTACTGATGCCTGTTTAATTGCATTTTCTATTCCTGGGAGAAAACCAATAGTGGTATCAGAGCCACAGTTCTCTCTTTAACATGCTTGCATGAGAATCAGATCTGAAAAAAAAAATTAGATTCGATAGATAATTATGATTGTATTAGATCTATGTTGAACATGAGATTATTCTAGCATGAAATTTTATGTTTTGAAAAATTATTTTTGAAATTAAAATCATAATTTTTAGATCTGAAATTAAATTTAATAATTTGAAATTAAATTGATCAAAGGTTGCACAAAGTGATATAAGGTTGTCCTGCTATAGGGTTTATTCTCTATAGTGCAAGGTTGTTGTCCTACTTTGATGTATACCGGCTTTGAAAAGGATTTTCAAAAGGGTTTTGATCGATTTATGATTATGAAAGTTGTTGTATGCAATGCACAAAATTAGGGTTTAGATCTTTACATGATTTATGATCATAAACCATTAATGTTATGCACTTGAACCTAATTTTAAAATTGATTTGATCAAGAAAATCAAATTAGGTGTATGAGGGTTTGGGTTGAACAAATTAGGTCTAGAGATTAGGCTGCGTGATTAGGGCTTGATTAGATCAACTAGTAACCCTAATGTAATTTTGAGCAAGTGACTTAACCTAATCGGATGATGATTAGGGTTAGGTCAAGTGTGCTCAAAATTGATTTTGGATGTAGTTTGGTTAGATCGATTCATTTGAATTGATAAGTTAAGACCTAATTTGGCTCAGTGATGAGCTCAGATCATTAGATGACCTAATTGAATATTGTCAGTCAATTGGTGTCTAAGGAAGGTTTTGATCATGGTTTGCTAATTGGGCTAACTCTTTCTTAACCAACTAGTTTGGCAAAAAGAGGGTATATTGGCAGAACCTTCCTATGGATCAAACTGACCTAGCCAATTTGGTTGATTAAGTTTTTAAAAGGGTCACTTTTGATTTGAGTTCACCCATGCTGGTTATATTAAGTCAGACATGAGATTGTGCTGACCTAATGTAATTAGTCAGACATGAATTTGTGCTGACTGAATGTAATTGGTTAGTCATGATTTGGCTGATCAATTTAGAAGAGACCTGAACCTAAACTCCCAATAAATATTAAGTCATAGGTCTTCCACCATTGCAGGTGTGCGGGTGTCCTACTGGTGTTGATTATTCTCGACTGGTTACAGTGGTCTAGTTGCATCGGGAAGACACAACCACCCTATTAGGAATGAGATATTGCTAGGCACTAATGGGATTGGGCCTAATAAATGGGCATGTTGAGGGACTCAATGATGGCTTTGTCTAGCAGGAATGGTGGGTCTAACTTAACTAATGATTGGACTAATAAACGGGCACGTTGAGGTTCCATGATTTAGAGACCAAGAGCTACAACTTGTATTAGATACATTGAACAAGAGTTGGCCACTTATTAGTATAGCGTGTTACCAATAACCGGATATGGTGAGGTGCTGCACATCTATGGGACCGTAGTACCCACTAGAAACCTAAAGTCGCAGGTTTTCGCATCTCCATGAGGAGTGTGAGAGATCCGAGAAAATAGTGAGAGTTCTAAAATTATTTCTTAAAGATCCTAGAATAATTTTTATAATTAAGTATAAAGCATCTAATTTGAATCTTCTACTCTTGCAGTTAACCATGTCTGCTTCAAATCCTTTAGTCCATATTTTAGAGACAAATCGACTAGTTGGCCTCAATTTTAAAGATTGGTTGAGAAACTTCAAAATTGTTTTGAGTTCTGAGAAGTTGGGTATGTGCTTGACCAGAAACCTCCTGTCTTACCTGACCATCCAAATGCTCATCAAATGACCGTATATGAGAAATGGATGGAAGATGATAATAAGGTTAAGTGTTATATGTTGGCCTCAATGTCAAATGAATTACAGAGCCAACATGAGGATATGCCAACTTCTAAATTGATTCTGATTCACCTACAAGAGTTATATGGTGAACAAAGTCGGATTGCACGCTTCGAAGTGTTGAAAAGGCTTTTCAATAACAAGATGCATGAAGGGCAGTCAATGCACGATCATTGTTTGACAATGATCAAGGACATTGAACAGCTTAAGAAGCTGGGCATTCCTATTCACAAGGAGCTTCAGGTAGATTTGATCCTCCAATCCTTAACTAGTTCATATGCTCAGTTTGTTATGAACTATAATATGAACAAGTTGAACTACACTTTACCTGAATCATTGAATATGTTGGTAAGCAATGAGGGGACCCTGAAGAGTTTAAGGGGTTTTGTTTTCTCTGTGGAGCAGTCTTTCTCCAAAAGAAAGTCTACTTTGAAGAAGAAGAAACCTGCGAAGAAGCAGAAGAAAGAAAGAAAAACAGAAGAAGGACACACCCAAGAATGCCAAGGTTAGCAAAGGGAAATGTTTCTACTGCAATACAAATGGCCACTAGTAAAGGAATTGTCCTCTCTACCTAGAAAGCCTAAAGAAATAGAAGGAGGATGTGCCTTCTGAAGGTAAGCCTATACTCGTTATTGAATCTAACCTAACGGTTTCATCTACTTCTAGCTAGATTTTAAACTCTAGCTCTAGTGCTCATATATGCATTTCAATGCAGGGTCTGGAAAGAAGTAGAATGCTGAGAGAAGGTGAGATGGTCCTACATGTCGGAAATGGAGCAAAAGTTGCTGCTCAAGTTGTTGGATCATATTCTCTGGTGTTACCTTTAAGATTTAGATTAGTACTTAGTGACTGTTTTGTGCTTGGAGCTAGTAGAAATTTGATTTCTATCTCTATGCTAGCACAGGAAGGATTTGAATTTATATTCAATAAAGACTTTTGTAGTATTTATTTTAGAAATAATTTGGTTGCAAAAGCTATTTTAATTGATAATCTCTATCATTTGCATGCCGATGCATCTTTGAATATTAATGAGAAAATTAAAATGAATGCCATAGGACATAAAAGATAAACATCCTAGAGATGACCTAAATGAAAAATACATGTGTCACCTAAAGCTCGGTCATATAGGTGAGGATAGAATAAACAAACTGGAAAGGGATGTAATCCTAGATTCAGTTAATTCTGAATCATACCCACCTTGTGAGTCATGTCTTCAAGGCAAAATGACCAAGTTACCCTTTGTAGGACATGGGGAGAGGGCCATAGAAGTACTTGCCCTGGTACATACTAAGGTATATGGTCCATTTGATGTGCAGTCTACGGAAGGTTTTTACTACTTCATAACCTTTACTGATGATTATTCACGGTATGGTTATATGTTTCTTATAAGACACAAATCTGAAGCTTCTGAAAAGTTTAAGGAATTCAGAAATGAGGTAGAAAAACAAACAGGTAAAACCCTTAAGGTTCTTCGATCAGATCGGGGAGGAGAATACCTTAGTAGGGAGTTTTTATGTTATCTTAAGGATAATGGCATAGTCTCACAATGGACTCTACCAGGTATGCCTCAGCTTAATTGAGTGTCTGAGAGGAGAAACAGGACATTACTAGATATGGTCCGATCCATGTGAGCTTCACTGACTTGCCTTTGTTTCTTTGGGGATATGCCCTACAAACTTCAATTTATATTCTAAATAGGGTTCCATCTAAATCTGTTCCTACCACACCATATAAGATTTGGCATGGTAAGAAACCAAGTCTTGCCCATTTCAAGATTTGGGGATGTCCTATGTCAAGAGACTAATGGCGGACAAGTTGAAATCTAGATCTGTGAAAGCTCGATTTATGGGATATCCTAAAGAAACTTTAGGATATTATTTTTACCTTCCAGAAGATCATAATGTGATTGTGAGCAGACATGCCATATTTCTTGAAAAATAGTTTATTCAAGAAGGTGGTAGTGAGAGGTTAATTGAGAGAAAGTCTCTGAACAGCAGCCAGCTGTAGAACAGATCAAACATAATTAACCAATACATATAAATGCTCTTCCACCTCATAGGTCTATTAAAGTCTCCAAACCTCTTGAAAGGTACTTAGGTATGCTTACAGAGGATTTAAAGGAAATGTTTCTTATGGGGGACAAGGATCAATTGATTGATCCTAATACTTATAATGAGGCAATATTAGACATCGACTCTAAGAAATGGTTGAATGCTATGAAGTCAGAAATTGATTCAATGCATTCTAACCAAGTTTGGTCCTTAGTGGATCCACCAGAGGGTATTATACCTATTGGTTATAAATGTATCTACAAAAGAAAAATAGGTGCTGATGGTAAGGCAGAGACCTTTAAAGCTAGGTTGGTGGCGAAAGGGTATAGTCAACGTGAAGGCATTGACTATCATGATACCTTTTCACCAGTAGCTATGATAAAGTCCATCCGTATATTGCTTGTAATTATAGCATATCATGATTATGAGATATGGTAGATGGATGTGAAAACTTTATTCCTGAATGGATATCTTAAGGAAGATATCTATATGGAGCAGCCTTTGGGTTTCACTTCCAATGATGAAGATCATAAGGTCCGCAAGCTGCATAGATCAATCTACGGATTGAAGCAAGCTTCTTGGAGTTGGAATACTCGTTTGAATGATGCAATCAAATCGTTTGATTTTATCAAGAATGAGGATGAGCCATGTGTTTACAGGAAGGCCAGTGGGAGGGCAGTGACATTCCTCGTATTGTACATGGATGACATCCTCCTTATAGAGAATGATATTCCCATGTTGACTTTGGTCAAAAGTTGGTTATCTAAGGAATTCCTTATGAAAGACTTAGATGAAGCATCTTACATTTTGGGGATTAAGATCTATAGAGATAGATCCAATCGGATGCTTGGCCTTTCACAAAAATTATACATAGAGGAAGTGCTGAAAAGGTTCAGCATTGAGAACTCTAAAAGAGGATTGTTACCTCTTCGGTATGGCATTAATCTCTCCAAGAAAATGTGTCCTAACACACCTAAAGAGATTAACACAAAAGCAAGATTTCATATGCTTCGGCAATTGAAAGTCTTATGTATGTTATGTTGTGTACTCGACCTGATATTGCTCTTACTGTGAGTGTCACGAGCAGATATCAATCGAATCCAGGTGAAGAACACTGGATAGTTGTGAAGAACATTCTTAAGTACTTGAGAAGGACTAAAGATTTATTCTTAGTCTTTGGAGGGAGTTCAGAATTAGGGATAAAGGGATATACAGATTTGGACTTTATATCTGATCCTGATGATAGAAGGTCTACATTAAGGTCTATATTTTTATGCAATGGTGGGGCAACTAGTTGGAAAAGTTTCAAGCAGCCCATCATAGCAGATTCAACAATGGAAGCAGAGTACATCGCTACCTCTGAAGCTGCAAAAGAAGCCTTCTGGTATAAAAAGTTTGTTGCGGAGCTTGGAGTGATGCCATATGATGTCATCCCCATATATTGTGATAATAATGGTGCAATAGCTCTTGCTAAGGAGCCTAGGTCTCACCACAAGTCCAAGCATATTGAGCGGCGATTTCATATCATACGCGACTACCTCGAGAAGAAATATATTGAGGTGTGAAGAGTAGACTTCACGGACAACGTGGCAGACCCACTGACTAAGACTCTGAGCCATCAAAAGGCAGAAGTCCACTTTGAGAAAATGTGACTTAGATATGTAGCCAATTGGCTTTAGTGCAAGTGGGAGATTGTTAGATATATGCCTTGAAAGCCATGTTGGCTTGACACATTTTAATTTTAGGGCATGAACTTTGTACTTAATTTTTCTTATTAATAAAAGGGCATTAGTTTCATTCATTTTATTGTGTCTATGAATCGTCCATGGAGTTAATGGACAATGACACATATTCTCAAGAGTTAAGAATCTGAGGATGTGTCTTTATAGATTAACTCCTAAAGGCTCCCGATTATTGGAATATCACAAGGATGGTGATTGATCCGTTAAAATCGGTGCATAGATCACTTCCCTTTTTAGGTAGATGAGTCTCTAACCTACAGTGTGGTGACAATGGAGTGAGAGTGCAGGCAGTTGATAGAGATCAACGGTACTGAGCGTGACCAAGTATAGAAAGTAATACTGATGACTACGATAACTTCCTGATGCTGTAGTTGTGTGAATAGTTCATTGACCTAGAGTATCTCGGCTACTCACAATAAGGTTGCTATAGTTTGACAGCACAATCACATGGTTCCTATCCATATGGGACCTTACGGTGTTCGTTGGCTACAGTAAGTTTATTGTAGGAGTAGGGTGTTCACTTGTAAAGATCTATCAGCCTTAGTAGTAAGGTATAATCCTATGCAAGCTTAATGAGACTAAGTCCAGAAATCTATGGCCATAGTAGGGTGATAATGAAAAGGTATTTTCATTAGTATCTCAATTGGACTTGAGTCAATTAGGTTAAGCATATGACTGATGGGTTTGACGAGTATCCGTAACCAACATCATGTTGAGATTTTGATAGAGAAATCGAATAACATGGTAACTACACCTAGGGGTTCCAATCTTATTCTGTTGGATTGCCACTACATACTGCTAGGTGTCACTGGTGGATTATGAGAGCCCATTAAGATCATTTTTGGATCGATGATCCTAATTAGGGTTGAGTTGAAATTATTTCAGTCTATCGAAAGGAGTTTTGATGATGTATAATGGAGATTATAGCATATCTCATTACCAGACAGGATAGGACCTGAGGGGTCACATACATTAGGAGCTCAAGTAACCAATCAACAAATCAAAATTTGACCTAATTATAAGTGTTACAATTAATTTTTGACATAATTATAAATGTTACAATTAATTAATTATGGATTAAATGTTAATTAAATTAAATTATATTAATTTAATTAAGTTAGACTTAATTAATTAATCCTAATTGATTCGGGTCAATGTCCACTTCGAAATGGTTCAATCGGATTTAAAATCGGCTTCAGTTTGACTGTAAAATAACTTCATTTGGACCATGACCTAGAGTCTAGTTAGACTGGGACTCTCTCTCCATGTCTCCCCTTCCCTCCACATGCCTAAGTAGGCCCCAAGAATTTTGTGCGACAAGAAATATGCGTCATGAATACTTGGTGGGTGCTAATAGTATTTTGGCGTGAAATAATTTAAGAGAGGAAAGAGTCCTCTTCCACTCCTCTTAATTTTCAACTAGTTGAAATTAAAACACCGGTGTTTTGGTGTGGAGGACTTGGAGAGTTTTACCATGGGAAAATTACAAGGGAGAGGGGTTGGCCGAACTTAACACCTCTCTTTTGGTGTGAATTATTTGGGTGTCATCTCTCTTGGGCATCTTTTCTCCTAAGTGTCTCTCTCCTAGTGCATAGTATTCTTCTCATTTATAGTTTATTTCTTCCTTGAGATCTTCAAGAGTGTTGAGAGGTCTTCTACATAAAAAGGGAAGAGAGAAAAGGATCCAAGGTCTTGCACTCCGATTTGCAAGACAGAAGTCGAAAGCCGGTCCGGATTCGAATCGGCATATTTTTTAAAGCATGCGATTTGCTGAAAGAGGAGAGGGCTGCAAGGATCTAGCAGTCCGGTGCCCTCTATGACTCGGTTGCGAGAGATTCGTGTGGAAACCAGCAGAGGCCGGGCAATTGCACGGCTCCGACAGAATCCTGGCTTTTCAGTAGCGGATATGCATGTTTTTCAGAGCAAGCCCGAATAGCGATCTAGGTAAGTATTTTATGCTTAAAATAACTTTTATTTCAAATATAATATTTTCTCATGTTATGCAGCAGCATGTTAGAAATTATGATAAATAAATTATATTTATTTATGATTTGCATGATTAGATATAAAATTATTTTTATATCTGCTCCGCTACGACAGGCTACTGATGCCTGTTTAATTGCAATTTTCTGTTCCTAGGAGAAAACCAATAGTATATATGACAAAAATCTGAAGTAAAATTTCATTGATTAGAGGAGGTATTAGATTAGGATAAGGTGATATTATTTGAATAAGACTGGTGTTCTATTCCTAATAGAACTCCTCTAATTAAATTTAAATCAATCTAATTTTAATTAAAACTAATTATAATATAAATAAAATTAAAAGGATGAAAAAAATAATTTTTTTCATGGAGAATTCTTTAAAACAATTGGTGACAAAAATAGATTAGTTTTTGAGAGTTTAAAACTAAGTAGAGTTAGGATAAGGCAAAGAGTTTGATTCTTAGTCAAACTCTTTTCATTTAAATTTAAAAATCATCCTAAATTAATCCAAATAGATAAGAAAGGAGGGAGTGCATGAACATATATTTGGCATAAATTTTCATGAATTTATTCAAATAATTAACATAGAGAAATTCAATAGAAAACCTAGTTGGACTAGATAAGGATTTGACCAGGCTTTGACCAAAATTAGTTATGGAACAAAACTAATTTAATTATAACTAATTTAACCAACTTGGACTTAATCCAATTAAATCATAATTAGGCTTAATTAAATTTTAATTAAATTTGAAACTAACTAGGCTCAAGTCCGAATACAATAGTAATTAGAAACTCTTAGCGACTAGGTCATCAAATAATCTAATCGGGTAAATTCTAATTGAAAATTAATTAGAGTTGACTTAAACCTCTTCACTCAATCAAATTGAATCAATTAGAAATCTAATTATTAATTAATCATCTTATAATTAATTAATTATTAATTTATAACATTTATACAAGGTTAATTTTTTATCATATTTATAATTTTGTCACTGAATAATTCTTAATCGTTAATCAACCATCATGATCGGTCAAAAAACTTCTATTATGTGTGACCCCATAGGTTCTAATATTAAACTAATAGTCCAGTAACTAATTTCTAAACTAATCGATGCTACCATCTAATAATGGTCCCGATGTTCGAATAGGTCGAATGTTCGTGAAGCAACATTCAAGAACCCAGGCATTTGTTTTCCGTATAATTCATCCCTTTGATCCTAATGTTTAGAATGATTTCAGAGTCAACTGCTAACTCTGAATAATGCATCCAAATATGTTTCACTTGCTAAATCCGATGATTTTTCACAAGGATTGTCCTGGCCAAGGTCTTACTAAATTAAAACAAAGTAGAGCGTTGTCTCCAACATCTTGGAGTGGTCAATTCCATCCTAACTTATCACTGACTTAAGAAGTACTTGACTGCACCTAGTAAACTTCCATCACTAGATTGGAAATCCAAATAGTCATTATCTAAGTACAATGAGTTGCTTGTAAATCACCGGGAAAATCTCAGGTCAGAAGGATACTTATACCCATATGCTTCTATAAGATACTCTTGATAGCAGAGTACTCGACAAAGTTGATCACGTTCGGTATAATGTACACCTACACTCACCTATATGCCATACCAGTATCTCCTACTTGGTTATGAGGACAACCAACCCATATAGCATACAACAACCTATGCTTGATAAACATTATCATCCTAGGTAACAACATATCGTTTGGTCATGAATATATTTAAGAACTACTAAATAAATCATTCTTTATCGAATTAAAGTAGTTCTGATGAGGGACGGGATTCTAATATGATGCAGGATGATATGCAAGGGATGAAGATGAAGAAAAATTAGATTAAAGCAAGCAAATATTTTGAATTTTTTTATAATTTTGATTTTTGAAATTAGCCTAGATTTGGTTAGGGTTATCCTATATCAATTAGCATCCTACCCACATGCTAGTTCAATCAAAAAGAAAAAAATCAGGATCCTGGATCTAAGAAGGCCTATTAGGAGCACGTTCAATCTTCAAGAAATCAGACAAAAAGAGATGGGAATTAGGTTTAACATACCAGGCAATGATTTCTAATTATTATGGAAGAGATCGCTCCACTTAGATCAGCGCTTAGATGATCCGGTCACTTTTCCATGAATCCGCTGGCTTTTTATTAGCTTCATTCAGAGGCAAAGAAGAATTTATCCGAGGATGGTTTCACTAGAGGGATCCTGCAAACGTCAGGGGTTAGGGTCATAAATGACAAGAAAAATAAGAAACTGGAAGAAGATGGAAGAGGGGAAGAGAGGGGCTGTTGGAGAGGCCGGCGGCCTGCTTGAAAAGATGGATGCCTGGTTTTGGATGAGGGCGGCCTGGCAGCAAGGAGGCCATCTTGGCTTGAAGAAGAAGGTTGGACGGCTTTGCTTAGAGGGAAGAGAGAGATTAGTAGGGGGCGGCTAGGGTTTGTAAAGCTAGGGCACTCAAACATCACACACACACTTCCAAAGAACACAATTGTCACAAGAAAATTCACCAGAGTTTTAATTCATGAAAAGAAATTATTTTACAAGAGGGGGGGGGTGGGGTATTTATAGATTCACCCGGGGCCCTTTCCTTGTCAAAATTGGATTACAAGTTTGTATGGGACAAGGAGTACAAGGTTTAACTAGAATTAGGAGTACAAAGTTTGATGGAAATTAGGAGGCCTAAATTCTAATAGGACCTGGTCATTGGACTCCTTGTAGAACTTGAAAGCTTTGACTTTTCTCCATGGATTTGGGTTGGGATGAAATACTCTTGGGCTGTTTGACTTTTCCACTCCCTGGTGGGCTTGGATGAAATCTTCTTTGATTGGGTCAAAGGCTTGGGTGCTAATTGTAGTGGGCCTGGAAGGGGAGGGTGCCATGGGCTTGAGGGCTTGGACCAGGGCTTGGGCTAGATGGGGCGCCTCTCATGAAAGGGGCTTGGGCTAGGGCGCTATATCTTGAAGGGGCTTGGGAGGGGCGCCATCTTTAATGGGCCAAGGCAAGATGCCAAGGCCTAGATGTTGATACTAGGTAGGGCGCCAATCTGAGAGGGTGCTCCACCTAGGCTTGGCAGCATGAAGGGAGTCCAGATGATGTGGGACTAATATGCATGCAATTATTTTTGTATGTTTTATATGTGGGGCTAGGTGATTAATTTCCAAATTTCAGATCAAAATTAGTTGTAGGAAATTATGTATGAAATTTTGAAGTCAAGCATGCAGATCAGTCCCGCATCATTTGGTATTAGAGCTTAGATTAGGGATTGTTTTCTACATTTTTTAGTCCGTATATGCTTTGTTATTTTAGTTATTTCTCCCTGCTCAGAACTCTATAAATTCTAAAATTTGTTTTGCTGGATTCATGTCAATTCAAAGTATTTTACAAAACTTTTGCAGATTTTTTTCGGTCCGTGCCATTTCTACAAGCCAAAATATAGCCTACAAATTTTTGGCTCTGTTTTTCAGCAAGATAATTTTAGAAGGTTTAGGGTTTTGTTTAGTATCCCTTTTGCATATCTTTTAATTTTAGTATATTTTCTGCATATTAGGTTATAATTTACAAGTTTTCTTCTATTTAAGAAAATACCAAAACATATAAAAAAAAATTACATATTATCCAAAAATACCAAAAACATCTAAACCCTAATTTGCATCCTCATCTGCCTGCCATCATTGCATAATTTACTTTTAAGGGCACTCTTGCTATATCAGATGAGGGGAGGAGTTGATAACTGCTCCTTAGCCCAAAACCACATCCCTTGCATTCGGTCCCAAGCCTAACCTAAAATTAACTAGACTTAATTTGCCCTAGTGGGCTAGGGACACCAACTGGTCGGGTTTGGGCTAAGTGTTAGATTATTGTGTCAAGCTAACCTGTGTGTGCCTCATGCTTAGTGTCTAGAATGGAAGTTTAGGGATTCAATCCCGAAGGGCTTGTGTGCTGGTCCGCCTACCTGGCCAATCTCTGATTGGTGTCTAGGATTGGCAATCAGGGACCTAACACTCCCCTTACACCTGCCTGGCTGAGTACAGGGTTACTATAGGCTAGTTTGCCACCCTGATTGAGCACATAGTTTTGGACTCTAGGTCTAGTCAGCTGTAGTCATTTGATCGAGTCTTGCATGAGCACTAGATCAGGGGTTTCATATCACCCACCTCCATCACAAATGGCTGAATCCATGGACCATTTTGATGCCAAATTTGATGCCCTTGGAGAAAGGTTAGCCCAAACCCTCAATCTTAAGTTTGAGAAAACCCTCAATCTCAGGATTGAGCAAGCAAATACCCAGTTAACCCATAGGCTTGACCAATTAGATGCCCAAATAGGGATCATAGAGAAAACCCATGGGTCACAATCTGAGCCAGATCCTGAGTCCCCTCAACCTAGGAGAGCCCCTCATTCTGATCCATACTATAATCCTGGACCTAAGAGGACCCCAAACCCTGATCCATTCCATGAGGTTGAACCTAGGAGAGCCTTCCAGCCTAACCCATACTATAATCCTGAACCTAGGAAGACCCCAAACCCTAATCCATACCTTGAGGCTGAACCTAAGGGAGACCATCATCCAAACCCAATCCCTGAGGTTCGTTCTAGAAGGCCCAATCAGGATTTTGTAGACCAGGAGGACAGATCCTATAGACATGTTAAGCTTGATGCCCCAACTTTTGATGGTTGTCTAGATCCTAAGGTCTATATAGATTGGGAGGGAGAGATGGATCAATATTTTGAGTGGTATGATATGACAGAGAAGCGTAAGTTTAGGTTTGCTAAGCTTAAATTGGTTCGGGAAGCCAGGTTACATTGGGCTAGTGTTGAGAGAACCCTTAATCTAGGAGGGCATGATCCTATAACCACCTGGTGGGCCATGAAGGGTAAGCTTAGGACAAGATACGTTCCAGCTTCATATCGTAGTGGTTTACTAGATCAATGGCAACGATTTAATCAGGGTAATAGGAGTATAGATGAGTACATCACAAAATTTGATGAGTATTCCATGCGATGTGATTTGAGGGAGTCTGAGGATGCTGTCTTATCTAGGTTTAGGGCTGGACTGAGAGATGACATTAAGAAAGAGCTCTATATGAGAGAGGTTAGAGACCTAGACCATGCTTACTAGATTGTTAGGGATCATGAGCATTTTCATAGAGGGCTCGTTTACCGTAGACCTGAGCCCACTAGATACCTTAGTCAATATCCAGGAGCTAGCCAGCCATCAGAGCCGACCCATGCCCAGCCAACCTAGCCCAAGTCGACCCAGTCCTAGTCAGCTAGGCCCAAATCGACCCAGTCCTAGTCAGTCAGGCCCGAGTCGACCCCAGCCTAGTAATCCTTTGACCCATAAGGATGATCGAGGAAAATCTATAGAGCTCAATAAGAGTTACACTCCCCAGAAGACCTATTTTAGATGTAATAAACCAGGCCACTTTATGAGCCAATGTCTAGTTAGTGCCTTACACCTAGGTGAACTGCAGGAAGAGGAGCCTGAATCCATAGTCGAACCTGAGGGAGAAGTTTATGAGGCTGATGATCAGTTAATAAATGAGTATAAAGGTGAGGAGGAGGAACCTGAGTCTGAGAACCAATTAGGAGTGGTTAGGTGCATCTTAACCCAAACCCCAATTAAGGAAGATTGGCGTAGGACTAACATCCTATAGACTTTTGTTAAGGTAGGGGGTAAGGTTCTTAAGATCATCATAGATAGTGGGAGTTGTGTCAATGCCATCTTTACCAAGATAGTTAAATCTTTAGGATTGACCACAGTTCCCCATCCTAGCCTGTACAAAGTTTCTTGGGTAGATTCCACCTCCATCTAGATTCAAGTTTGGTGCCAAATCTTAATTAGATTGCAAACCTATGAGGAAAAGATTTGGTGTGATGTCATCCCCATGAAAGTAAGTAGTATTATTCTAGGTCGACCTTGGCTTTTTGATCATGATGCAACCCTGTATGGTCGAACCAATGTTTGTGCTTTTAACTACCATGGGAATAAGTTTGTGATCAAATTAGCTCCCTAGAGACCCAGTTAAGAGGGGTTCTAGTAGCCTTAAGGACAAGAAACCTGGAGTTAATTTGTTTAAGGCTAGGGAGTTAGAAAAGGAGATTGCTGAGGGTAACCCTATTTGGATCTTGACCTCCAAGGAAATACTCGAGCCAACCCAAAAGGAACACCCTAAAGAAATTGTTGAAGCTCTAAAAGAATTTGATGATGTCTTTCCTGAGGATTTACCTGATCGACTACCATCCCTTAGAGACATCCAGCATGCAATAGACTTAGTTCCAGGAGCCACTTTACCAAACCTTCCTCACTATAGACTGAACCCCATTGAGCATCAAGAATTATAGAAACAAGTGGGAGAATTGCTTAGGAAGGGTTTCATTAGGGAGAGCCTGAGTCCATGTGCAGTCCCTACTCTACTGACCCCTAAGAAGGATGGTACCTGGAGGATGTGTGTAGATAGTAGAGCTATCAACAAGATAACTGTGAAGTATAGGTTTCCCATCCCCCGATTGGATGATATGTTAGACATGATGGCCAGAGCCAGAGTTTTCTCTAAGATAGACCTTAAGAGCGGCTATCATCAGGTTAGGATTAGACCTGGGGATGAGTGGAAAACTGCTTTCAAGACTAATGATGGCCTGTTTGAGTGGGTTGTAATGCCTTTCGGACTTTCCAATGCACCAAATACTTTTATGAGGATTATGACCCATGTCCTGAAAGAGTTTACAGAAAAATTGTTGTGGTCTACTTTGATGATATTCTGATTTATAGCAGGACGAAGAAGGACCATCTTAGTCATCTAAGACTAGTATACCAGACCCTTAGGGAGAATAGCCTCTATGCCAACTTTAAGAAGTGTGATTTCATGACACATAGGGTTATCTTCCTAGGATTTGTTGTCACCCCTGAGGGAGTTTCTGCAGATCCTGAAAAGGTTAGGGCAATTGTTGAGTGGCCTACACCCTCTAGTATCCACGATGTGCATAGTTTCCATGGCCTAGCAACCTTTTACAAGAGATTTATTAGGGATTTTAGTACAGTTGTCGCACCTATCACTGATTGCATTAGGAAGGGTACATTCGAGTGGACCAAAGCAGCTGATAAGGCCTTCCTAGAGCTTAAGGATAAGATGACCCATGCACACATCTTTAGATTACCTGACTTCACTAAGGTGTTTGAGGTTACTTGCGACGCCTCGGGAGTAGGAATAGGTGGGGTACTAAGTCAAGAGAATCACCCTGTAGCCTTCTTCAGTGAAAAGCTGAATGAGGCTAAACTTAAGTACTCTACCTATGACAAGGAATTTTATGCGGTAGTCCAGGCCCTTAGATATTGGAGACATTACTTACTACCACAGGAGTTTGTCTTATTTTGACCATAAGGCACTCCGATTCCTGAACTCCCAAAAGAAACTGAACCCACGGCATGGTAAATGGATTGAGTACATTCAGGCTTACACTTTTGTCTTGAAGCACCATGCCGGCACTGAAAATAAGGTAACAGATGCCCTAAGCCATAGGTCTTTGCTGTTAGGATCAGTTAGCATCCAAGTCATAGGGTTTGATAGGTTAAAGGATGAATATGAAACCTGCCCAGACTTTGGAGATATTTACCAGACTCTCAGGCTATGACCACCCAGTACCCATATTGAGTATACCCTTTAGGATGGCTACCTTTTCCAGAACAATCAACTCTATATACCCAAAACTTTCCTTAGAGAATTCCTAATTTGGGAGACCCATGCTGGAGGTTTAGCTGGTCACTTTGGTATAAATAAGACAATCTTAGCAATAGAGGACCAGTTCTTTTGGTCAGGATTGAAAAGGCACGTTGCACAGATTGTAGCCAGATGTAGAACTTGTGCTATTGCAAAATAGTAAAAGAAAAACACTGGTCTTTACACACCTTTACCAGTGCCTAATCGCCCTTGGCAGGACCTAAGTATGGATTTCGTGTTAGGATTACCTAAGACCCAGAAGAGACATGATTCTATCTTTGTAGTGGTCGATAGGTTCTTTGAGATGGCTCACTTCATCCCCTGTTCCCAGACCTTTGATGCATCTAGAGTAGCCAAGCTTTTCTTAGATCATGTGGTTAAACTCCATGGCCTACCTAAGACCATCATATCTGATAGGGATGTTAGGTTCACCTTTATTTCTGGAACACCTTATGGCACCTGTTAGAGACCAAGCTTAAGTTTTCTATAGCATACCACTCTCAAACAGATGGCCAAATGAAGTGGTGAACCGTAGTTTAGGAAACCTCCTTAGATGCTTGGTAGGTGAACATGTTAGAACTTGGGATCTATTATTGCCTAGAGCAGAGTTTGCCTACAACAGTTCAGTAAATAGAACAACGGGTAAGTGCCCTTTTGAGATAGTCCATGGGTACAAGCCTAATCGTCCCATTGATCTGATTCCTTTACCTATTCACGCATGAGTCTCCGAGTCTGCAGAGTCATTTGCACAGCATATTAGAGACTTGCACAAGGACATTAGCCAAAAGATAAACATAAGCAATGAAACTTATAAAAAATTGGTTAATTCCTGAAGAAGGATCAAAGAATTGATGTAGGGGATTCTGTCATGATTAGGCTTAGGCCTGAGTGGTTCCCACTGGGACCGTTAAGAAGCTTCATGCTCATGGAGCCAGACCTTTTAAAGTGTTAAAGAAGGTTGGATCAAATGCCTATGTGTTAGACTTGCCTTCGGATATGAGCATTAGTTCTACCTTCAATATTACAGACCTGGTTGAGTACAGGGAACCAGCAATGATACCTAGTAAGGCTTTTGGACCTATCCTTTCTGTTGAGAGTGATCCTTACCCAGAGTGTCCACTAATTAATTGGCCTGAGAGAGGAGAACGAATCGAGCATATCCTGGATGATCAAGCCATTACGACCTGGGGCCGGTTATCAACGCTTCCTGGTCCGATGGCAAGGCCGGCCAGAGTCGGACGATTCGTGGATTTCTCGAGAGGACTTGCAAAGCCTCAACCTAGACCTTCTTAAGAGATATGTGAGCTAATCTGATCTTCACTCGACAGGGTCGAGTTCCTCCCACCCCGGGAGAATTGGTGCAGACACCAAAGTCACCAGAATAAGGTGGAGGCTTCTCAACCCTCTATGGATCACTTAAATGACATTCAAGTCCACTATAGTCCAACTGAGTTGTTTTATTTGAGTCCTGTAATTAGTCAGCTCATGTTGAGCTAGTTCAGTTCAGTATTAGTCAGCTCATGTCGAGCTAATTTTATTTTTTTGAGTCCTGTCCAAGCATATCGAAGACTCAAGACCACATCATAAAGTGAAGACCAAGTCTAACCTGATTGAAGACATGGAAGTTGAGCCCAAGTCCAACCTAGCTTGAAGACTTGAAGATCCCATGAAGAGAAAATTAAAACAAGCACAAACCTGAAGCCCTGAACCAGCCGGAAGGAAATTGGGCCAACCAGGCCCAGGAAGGAATTAGGGCTCCATCTCTTATGGTGACCCTCCTCTTGGTCGGCCACTTAAGGTCACCCCTTGGCCGACCAATACAAGGAGAGGGAGTCCAAGTGCTTTAGAGATTTCTACCTATGTTACCTTGTATTCTTAGTTAGGGTTTGAAAGGGAGAAGGAGTCCTATGTAAAGTCTAAAGTACCTTACTTGGGGCCCAAGGTTAAGGGTCTATTTAAGAGACCCTAGACCCTTGTATGAAGCTTGATTTTTGATATGAAATAAACCTTGAGTCTTATATTGCTTTGTGTGATTACACTGCTATGTGCATAAAGGGGTTTGAGAGTTCTTCTTCCCGGTGTTTGCAACCATCTTCCTGCCGCCAACCATCCTTCTAGCCCCTCCAAAACTTTCTTCTCTTTGCTATTTTTTTTTATTTTCTTGATCTTCTCTGAGTTTTCTAACCCCTGACAGGTCATTTGCAGGTCCCCGAGTTCCTACAAATCCAACGACTCCAGCCAAGCCTCAATCGGACCACCGAGCAGAAAGTCGGGTATCCACAGGTCTTTGGCTTGATTTTTCAGGCCGCATCCATCGAGGAATGAGAGATCCCTTCACTGTGATCTTCACCGGGTACTTCAAACATTGTCAGGTACACCCCCTCTACCTTCAGTAATTATATTGTAGGAGAACTTGCCCTAACCGAGGCTTCTCAGCCCGGCGATCCTTCTTTGTTACTTTTCTAGGTTCTAATTTGCATGCTTGACTTCAAAAATTCATACATAATACCCTACAACTTATTTTGATCTGAAATTCGGAATTTAATCACTCAACTCAACATATAAAATACATAAAATAATTGCATGCATATTAGTCCGCATCACCAGATGCTGGGTTGGTGACTTGAGTGCAGGTCCAACAATCCTCCTCTTGAGCATGAAAGTTACAGGAATATGACTGAATTAAAACTGGGTGGACTTCTTGACTGGACTTACAAATGGACTCAAGTAATAGGACTCAATGGACTTAGTGAATCCAAATGACTCATTTTATTACAGGATTCAAATTAAATTCTATTACAGGACTCAAAATTAACCAACACATGACTTAGAGAATAAATTGAAGCTTAAAGTCTATGTCTGATCTGATGTACCCATCAATTCTCTCGGGGTGGGAGGAACTCAATCCTATCGAGTAAGAAGGTCAATCTGGCTCACGTACTGCTCTGATGGGTCTGGGTTGAGGCATTGCAGATCCTCTCGAGTGATCCACGAATCCTCAGATCTCAGTCGACCTTGTCATCAAACCAAGTGATATGGTAGCCTTTGTTCTGGGTACTAGTGGCTTGGTCTTCCAGGATATGCTCAATCATTTCTCTCACAAGCTAATTTGATGTGAACACTCAGGGTTGGGTTTGCTTCAAATAAAAGTGTTAGGCTCAATAGGCTTACTGGGTATCATTGCTGGCTCCCTATACTCAACTAAGATTGAGATATTGAAGGTTGAGCTTAATGCCTAATGAGGTAACTCAGGCACTAGGTCCAACATTCTTTATCACTTTGATGGATCTAGCTCTATGGGTATATAGCCTAATTGTTACAAGATTTTCTAGCGAACTCTTAGACTCTTTTTGAGAATTAACCATTTTCTTATGAAAATCATTGCTTACAGTAATCTTATGATTAATTCCTCATACAAATCTCTAATCACGTAATGCAAAAACTCATAATACCTAATGACATGCAGACAAAACACCTAATGCTGGCAAATAACTCATGCCAACACTTATTGATATGCAAACTTGACTAACTCTAAACTACAGCTGTGGGTTTGACCCTTGGTCAGGTGGGTGACATGTAGATGAGAACTTGACATGCACTCCTAACAGATGCCATAGGATCCTCTAAAAGTAAAATACAAACATGATATGCATAATGAATGTATGCAACATGCAAACTTCTACAAAATGCGATCTAATAGTGAGAAAAATATAAGAAGTCTCAGAAAGGATAGAAAGTAAGAGGTGGGTTCAGGATTAGTCTGGCAGGGTAAGAAATAAGAAGATGGTTCAGGGTTAATCGGAAAGAGTAGAATATAAGAAGGGGTTTTAGGGATGAGTCCTAAACTAATGTGGTTGACCTTATGGGGTTGATGTACACCTATGGGGTCTGCCTTATGGAAGAATGGATTATTAATTTTAGGAAAGGGATCATCAACGGGAACTATAGGAGGGGATTCTTCTTGAGGGTACTGATAAGCCAAATCCTCAATAAAGTCTTCTGGTTCATGAAGTTTAGGACTGGGCTCTATAATTGGGCTTTCTTCTAGGGGCTCCTCAGGTAAGATTCTAATAGTAGTATTTGGGTTCTCTTCCTCTAACTGGTCTTCAACTACAGGTTCAGTTTGGGTGTGGTCAGGGTCAACTAACTTTGGGTTGGCTTCTATCTGGGTAGGGTATATCAAGGTCAACTAACTCTAGGTTGGCTTTAGTCTGGGTATCTACTGGATCAACTAATTCTAGGTCTTCTATAGGTATCTCTTCTTCCTCTTTCTCATACTCATTCACTAAGCTCACATAAGCTTCATATATCTCCTCTTCAAGGTCATTCTGGTGAACCAATGGGGTGGTAGGAGGGGTTTGGCTAAGGGAAAATTGACTAGTGGCTAGGGTAGGGATGGGTTGACTAAGAGAAAGTGAATTAATACTGGGCTCATATATAAGGGTACTAATCCTATGGGGTTCAGGTTGACTAGGATTGACTTGGCTCGGACATACTTGACTAGGTGCTAGGGTCTAACTAGGGGTAATGGGACTGGGCTGGTCTAAAGGAAGTTAGCTAGGAGTTAAAAAGGAAGTCTAGCTAGGGGTAATGGGACTGGGCTACCCAAGAGGGGGGGTGAATTAGAAATTTAAAAATTTAAGGCAAGTAATGTGCAATTAAAAATCCCTTAGAAGGTGTTAGGTGCTGTGACAGAGTTATAAATTGCAGAAGCTAAAAATGAGTAAAGAAACATAACACAAACACACCAGATTTATAGTGGTTCAGAGCAACCCAGCTCCTACGTCCACTATCCAAGATACCACTTGGGATTTCCACTATATTCACACCCGAATACAGTAGGATTGTTTTACAGGATCACAATCCAAAACCTCTACACTTTAGTTTTACGGGATCACCAAAGAAAACCCAACACCCTTTGGTTTTAACAGGCTCATCAAAGAAACCTAACTTGGTTTTACCAGGATCACCAAAAACCCAACACTTGGTTTATATCAAGGCTCACCAAGAACCTATTTGGTTTTTCAACCGGGCTCACCAATAACCCAACAATTCCAAAATGAATTGAAAGAAATGAAATAAAAATGACAAACTCAATTTTTCGGATAGTTGCAAGTGCAGCATGATGGAAGTCCACTTGAATGCACTTGAATAAGCTTTAATTGCTTCAGTGGCTTCTTCCCAAAGTTGCTTCAAACTTCAAATCAGAGTGGTGAAGTCTTGATGTCTAGCTTGAATGCTCTTGTGCTCTTTTGCTGTTGGTTGGTAGGATATTCAATGAAGCTCTCTTAATTTTGAAGAACTCTCTAATTCATTGCCTCAAAGAAGTTCAAATCCTTCAAATATAAAGTCTTCCATCACTCCAAGGCAGTTAGAGACATTTTTGACCATTGGGATGTGACTTGTGACCATTGGAGTACCTTTTGGCATTCAAAAACAAATGCTGGAACTAGCCATTAGATACCTGGAAACGATGTTTGAGTCGACTCGGATTCCTTTGAGTTAGCTCGGATCTTTCGAGTCGATAGGTCGAGTCACCAAATTTTCAATGCAGTTGGCTCTTTTGTCTCAGGGCGCAAAACATCACTCTGGACGAGTCGGCTCTTGATAGCTCGGGTCAGCTCGAACTTCTTTCTTCGAAAAACTTGAACTCGAGGAGTCGGCTCTTTTCAGCTTGGGTCGGCTCTTCTTCTCAGGTTCAGAAAACCTCACTCTGGAAGAGTCAACTCGATGCAGTTCGAGTCGGCTCGCTTTCTCAGGCTTTCAAAATTAGGTCTGGCAAAGTCGACTCTTTCTGGTTCGGGTCGGCTCGCTTGGCTATTCTCAAAGATCTTCAGAAATGGAATTCTGGAGAGTCAGCTCGGACTGATGATCTCCAGTCGACTCGGATTCATTAGAGTTGGCTCGATTACCTTCGGTCGGCTCGGATTGCTGTGTTCCAGAATCCTTGCTGCGTGCCAGCAAGCAGAGTTGGCTCTTCAACAAGTTGGGTTAGCTCAAGTATCTTCTTCAAGATTTTACACTTAAACTTAAAGAAAAACTCTTACCAACTCTTTACATTTTCAAGCATACTAACTCAAAACTAATTTCAAGGCACACATACACACAGAAGTAACCCTTTTCACATAATTTTTTCTTAGCTTTTTCATTGGATTCTTCTTTACAAAAACACATTACAACATAACTCAAACAAGAAAACAGAGGTGTAGGAGTTGAAGTTTGAACATTTAATCCATCCTACAAAAACTTGTAGAACACTTGAAGAGTTGTCAAAAATAAATATATATGCTCCAATGTTTGGTTATCATCAAAATCACTTATAGGGTCAACAATCTCCTCCTTTTTGATAATGATAAAACACTGAACATGAAAAATTCTTTACACTTTACATGTATGACAGTATTTAAAAGTTAAATATCATATGTATCAGAGCTAATTAGATTGGAAAAGAAAAACAAAGCTCAAGAAATGATATCACTGTATATCATCAAAGTATTAAACTTTTCATGTTTCATAATATTATAATAGCCAAAACATGGAGTATCAGAGAATTAAAAATTGACAATAGCAATCAGAGCATTAGATTAATTTGAATATCAATCAGAGCAAAATTATTCAAGAGGATCTCCCCCTTTCTCTAGTTTTTAAAGTAATTTAAGCAATACTATCATTTTTGTGCTCCCCACTTTTTCATTCTTTTTATTCACTTTAAGAATAGTTGGTAGGAAGCTCAACATATATACTAATTTTCTATTTCTTACATTCTTTTCATATTTCTCCCATTTTTTCTTCTTCCATTTTTCATTTCTCACATTTTTCATATTTCTCCCCCTTTTTGTCAATCAATCAAAAAGGTGGTTTCAAATAAAGCTGGATTTTAAATAGATTGAGAATGTCTTTAATATTTGTTTGAGATAATTTCACATTCTCAAATTTAAAATCTAATTAAAATTTCATCATAGTTTTATCCTATCATATAACAACAAATGAAATTGCTAAAGAAACTTTCATTTCATTGATAAGTTTGGCATACAAAGTAAGAAAGAAAGTACATTACAATTGTAAAAGATAACATGTGGAACATTAACAAAATCAGAACTACATCCAAAAGACTAACAACTAAACTATTCTTCTTCTTCCTTAGTTGAAGAAGAAGAGCCTACCTCTATAACCTTATCAGAGGTCTTAGTTTTTAGGGGTTTAAACCTTAAATCCCGGAATCTAGTTCTAACAGGGGCTCTAAAAGTCTTAGTCTTTTTGGTTTTGGTTTCTTTCTTGGTCTTAATAGGTTTGGGTGGATCAGATAAAGGCATAGGAGCAAAAATATCAAGTGACTCCTTGATGATCTGTTCAAGAGCATCTTCAATGTGAATAGTTTCCTTTTGCAGTAGGATGCTTCTGATCTCTTCCTTGAAGTCCTTCATTTCTTTTTCAATTTTCTGCTGGTGAAGCTTTTGTTCAGACCTCAAAACCTGCAAGCTGATGTCAACTGATTTTCTTATTTCCTCAATTGCAAATTCATGTGATTTATTAATGAACTTGAAATTGTTTCCATTTTTTGAAATATTAACTTTTTGAGGTCAGGGAGTAATCATAGTGCCTTTAGTCCTTTCTTCAGTAGCAGCTTCATCATCATCTAAAAAGTTAGCAGCAACCTGACTAGGCATCTTTTATCCATGTTCCTTCTTATGTTTGTAACCCATTCTTTTTAGTGAATTGAAGGAGTAGATATCAAAGTGATGTAAAGGCTTGCCTATTTCATTGTTCAAGTCAACTCTTGCTTTTCAAACAATAGAGTGAAAACCATACCATAAGTAGATGGGCTTTGACTTTTCTTGCTGCTTCAGTCATCTAGATCATCATTATATAAGGAAGGTTGAGAGGCCTTTCTTCAATCAAGTGTCCCATAAAAATCATGTCTTTCTCACTGACCCAATCAAAGCAGCCAGTTTTGGGAATAAATATCCTGCTGATTATACTGCGCAGAAGCCTCATTCCTTTGACAGTTAATTGGCTTGTACATGCTGGACTGTGATCACAATTCTTTTTCAAAATCAGTTTAAAAGATGTTCCTTGTCCGATAGAAGAAGCTTAGTGGCACAGTTAGTATGCTTTGCAGCAAATTGCCCAATTTCTCTCCATTCAATATAACTACCTTTCCCTGGACAGAGATTCCAAGTGAAATTCTATAACAATATTTTCATAAAAAATCCATACTCAGTGAAGGGTACGTCAAGATGTCCAAAGAACAGAAGTGCTTCCAGCCTTAACTCTCTCTCAAATTTCCAATTTTCATTCCCATCTCTTCTAGGAATGCAAAGTCGATTCTTCTTCTGCAAGTGACAGGTCGGTTGACTATTGAGACACGCTATTCGGGAGTTGGAGTTTCTTCATCTTGATGCACTGGAGTAGATCTTTTTCTCTTTTCCCCTTTTTCTTTTGCATCTTCACTACAAGCACTTCATTCACCGATCTGAAGAACTTCTTCCAGATCTTCGAGAAACCATTGCACAGGGATTAAGGAATTTTAGGCTCTAGGAATGATTTTTGGGAGTTTGGTAAAGTTTTCGAGAGAAGTGGAGTGAGTTTGAAGTAAGGTAAGAAGAGTGAAGTACATAGAAAAGATAGTTCAGAACTACCTAAATAGCGATTTCCTGACTTTCGAGTTGGCTCGCCTAACCCTAGAAATGTCCGAGTCGGCTCGCCCTGAGCGAACTCAGAATAATTAGAACACCGAGTTGGCTAGGCAAAGACTTAGCCAGCTCAACCAGAGTGATAGGTAGAGAACCCAGACATTCAAGCCGGCTCGACCAGAGCAAGATTGCTCGAGTTGACTCGAGCAGAAACTTTCCACATAATATCAAATGATTCGGAAATTGAATTTGATACAATTGAAAATTCAAGGAAAGTTGTTCAAGAAATCATGAATAATTGTAGGAGGTTTTCTCGATATTTTTTCTTAATTTTTTAGGGTAATTAGGTTACTAAATCTAGATAGGATCACAAAGCCCTAATTCTCCTCTAAGCAATTCAAATCTATCTCGATTCAGTGGCTTAGTAAAGATGTCAGCTAATTATTTTTCAGTTGGGATAAATTCTAGTTCAACGTCACCAATCAAAACATGGTCTCTAATAAAATGGTGTCTGATATCTATGTGCTTGTCCTAGAATGCTGAATAGGATTTTTTGTTAGATTTATAGTACTTGTGTTATCACATCTGATAGGAATTTTACATTGTGTAACACCTGTTGGATCCAGTGCAACACAGCGAAAGGGTAATTTCAAAATATAGAAATTAATATGCACCAGAACCCTAAACCAGTAACTCCTTAATAAGACTAAAATGTATGAAGACTAACATTCTTATGCAAATTAGAATTAGAGTACTAACCTGTAACCGCTAATTCCAATTTGATGAAGATTTAATCTTGAAGATGAACGGGCTATTTGAGTTCACCAGGCATCCAGGTGTCCGCCCTCCGATGGTGATCCACACAAAGCAATGACCAAGATCCTAACTCCTTGTTCCAATGGTTCCTTCATTGAATTCTTCTTCCAGGAATTCAATACTTGGATTATGGCTAGAATTCTTCCACTCAAAGGTGTGTCTTATTCCTTCTTACCCCTTCTCCACCTTTTACCTAGACTTACAACCTTTAGGACACCTTTGTCTTGAAAGTAAGATCTTGTCCTAAGAAGAATAATGCTTGTCTTTAATTGGTGGAGAAATTAAGACAAAGATGTCTTAATGTAAGGAAGAAAAGAATTGGATCAGAACTCTTCTTTTCCTTTACTGTTGGAGACTTTCTCTCTTAACCTTGTTTAGTAGCAGAGTTTCGACAGAGTTTTACTCTGTAAAGGAAACAATGCAAAATAAGAAGGGGAGAAAGAGTCTTTAGGAGAAGAAGAAAGAAAAAAATCACATCACCGAGTTCTGATTCACACCCCCTTTTTATAGTTTTCGGAGAGGCGCCCTCACAACTCTCCGATAACAATTTCTCATGCCTTTCCCTTCTTTCCACGCCTTTTTCCCTTCTTCCCATGCTCTTTCCTTTTTTCTCATGGCCATCTGGATTATTTCTCATGGCCTTCTAGATAAATCCTCATGACTTTTCTCAAAAGAAGAAGTCACGATGATTGGGAGAAAAAAGTCGCGAAACTTGAATCTCCGAAGAGATCTGATTTCGCGCTCTCGGGAAGAAACTGCACTTTCTTTCTTTCTTAAAAACCTCTCCACCCGTTAGATTATCATCCAAGGGTGGACAAATGAGGTGCTAATACTAAGAAAGAAGGCCACCCCATCTTAATTCATCGGAGAATTAAGTGGGCGCGCGCCAAGAGTCCATGCACCCATGGACTCCTCCAAATGGCGCACCAAGAGTCCATAAGCGCATGGACTCTTGGTGTTTTTGGCATGCAAGGGAAGGGGGGGGGGGGAAGTGGCCTAGCTAATAGGTTAGCCAATTGGGTTAGCCATAATTTCCAAATTCTCAATTAAGGTCTAATTAGATCCAATTAGAACCCAAATCGAGTCAATTCGGAACCCTAATTCGATTACAATTCGAATAGGAGTTAGGATTTGCAACACTTGCTAGAGTGTCTTCATGCAAATGACTCTTGATCAATTCTTTTAAGTGTGTGACCCTTGGGTTCCACATCTAGCCAGCAGTGGTTCGAATACAAGTTGACCTAATTTGATTAGAACTCTTTCTAATCGATTTAGGTCAAATCGGGCTTACCCGATTTTGATCAATTAGGACTCTTCCTAATAAGTGATCATTCAAATCAACCCACAAGACAAGATTGACGTCTAGCAACGTGTCATGTCTACCCGGAAGATATGGAAATTCTGGTGAAATACCAAAATTACCCTTCAGTAGAAAGTTACCATACAATTAAATCCTTCGATCAGCCTGCACATAAAATATAATTATGGATATGGATATATGTCAAATCCAATATTATATTTGTTTCTAGATCAATTTTATATTGATGATTCAATTATCTTGATATTAGAAACCATCTCTAATATCTCTATTTTGATCAAAGATTCCCTGAATCATCATCCGATTGATAACTAGCTAGATGCAATCTCCTCTTACTAAGAGTGATCGATTCCTTGTTGACCTACTCATTACTTTCATATCCAATTCACCATTCCCAGCATCAATCCTGTGCATGACTCATGTCATGATTAGGATTGAACCAAAGCATGGGTTCATGTACATAAGGTACTTATGGCAGTCTCAGGTCAAAGGATTACTTGTACCACTCCCACTATGAGAACCTTCTATTGACATGTAGCTAAGACTCCATTAGATGTTCTTAAGTTGGATCATATCAGTGAACTCATTCTCTAATGAGTACCCACATCCTAGTATTAGTGTCATACACAAGTGACTGTGAGAGCAGTCACCCTATTTAGTATACATAGGATGTGCTAGTCTTACTGGAAAAACCCTAATCCCCTACTCAAGGTTCCTTCGACTAGGAATATTTTTGATTAAGTTTTAAGACTTTAGGTCTCACTGGTATGATCTCATCATAATCCTAAAATCATAGCCCTAATCTATGGGGTTCATCATATAATAATAATCACAACGTATGATAAAATAATGCCTTTATTAGAATATTGTCAATTACAATGGTTTGGGAGATACAACATAGATTGGCTTGTAGGGCATATCCCTTTCAATCTCCCACTTGCACTAAAGTCAATCGCCTTTAAATCTTAACCCCATACTCTTGAGGTGGCGATCAAACTCTTGCTATGGTAGAGCCTTAGTGAGCGGGTATGCTATGTTGTTCTTTGTATCAACTCTATTTATGTAGACATCTTGTCTTTCTACTATTTCTCGTATGAGATGGAAGCATCTCAGAATGTGCTTGGACTTATGATGAGCTCTTGGTTCCTTAGCTTGAGCAACAGCTCCAGTGTTGTCACAGCAAAGTGGCACTGGATTTTCTATCTCAGGAACAATACCCAACTCTGTGATGAACTTCTTCATCCAGACTACTTCCTTGGCGCTTCACTGACAGCTATGTATTCTGCCTCTATGGTTAAGTCAGCTACAGTCTGCTGCTTGGTACTCTTCCAACTTACTGCTCCACCATTTAGGGTAAAAACATATCCCGATATGGATTTGTTATCATCAGGGTCTGATTGAAAACTAGAATCAGAATAAGCTTCTAGTTTAAGATCAGAACCACCATAAACCAAAAAATATCCTTAGTCCTTCTCAGATACTTAAGAATATTTTTAACTGCTTTCCAATGATCCTCTCCTGGATCAGCCTGAAACCTACTGACAATGCCTAAAGCATATGCCACATCAGCCTGGTACATAACATGGCATACATTATGGACCCTATTGCTGAAGCATAAGGTATAGAATTCATTCTATTTCTTTCTTCAGGTGTCTTAGGAGACATCCTTTTGGAAAGATGTATGTCTTGACTCATATGAAGATAACCTCTTTTACTTCCATCCATGATGAATCTTTTCAGCACTAAATCAATGTACCTAGATTGGGATAAACCTAGCATCCTCTTAGACCTATCTCTATAGATCTTAATACCTAGTATATAGGATGCTTCTCCCAAATCTTTCATGGAAAACTGGTTTGATAGCCAAACCTTGACTGATTGTAACATTGGGATATCATTCCCAATGAGGAGTATGTCATCTACATACAGAACCAAGAAGACTATGGCACTCCCACTAGTCTTCTTATAAACACAGGGTTTATCCACATTTTTGATAAACCAAACCTTTTAATAGTTTCATCAAAACGGATGTTCCAACTCCTTGAAGCTTGCTTTAATCTATAAATGGATTTCTTTAGCTTGCATACTTGATTAGGTTTATTCTTTGAAATAAAACCTTCTGGCTGTGACATATAGACTTCTTCCTCAAGGAAACCATTGAGGAATGCAGTCTTCACATCCATCTGCCAGATCTCATAATCGTGGTATGCTGCTATAGCAAGTAAAATTCGAATTGATTTGAGCATGGCAACAGGTGAGAATATTTCATCATAATCAATTCCCTGTTTTTGTCTAAAACCTTTTGCCACTAATCTAGCTTTATAGGTTTTAACTTGGCCATCAGTCCCAATCTTTTTCTTATAGACCATTTGCACCCAATAGGATTAACACCCTCTGGTGCATCAACCAAAGTCCATACTTGGTTGACATACATAGAATCTATCTCGGATTCCATGGCTTCTTGCCATCTATCTGAATCAGTACTCAAGATAGCTTCCGTGTAGGTCAGAGGTTCATCATTTTGAATGACTTGGGCTTCATTATTTTCAATAATAAACCCATACCTCTCAGGTGCCCGTGACACTCTATCAGACCTACGGGGAGTAGTTTTGTATTCTGGTTCTGATCTAACTATATGTTCTATTGATTGAGAATTGTCTATCTGTGTTTCTTGTACTTCTCCAAGTTCAATAGTTCTACCATTGCCCTTTTCTAAAATAAACTTTTTTTCTTGAAAAGTGGCATGTCTGCTGACAAAAATCTTTTGTTCAGTTGGATGGTAAAACAGATATCCTCTACCCTCTCTAGGATATCCTACAAATAGACATTTATCCGCTCTAGGTTCCAACTTATGTCCAAAATTTTTTTAACATAAGCTGGACATCCCCATACCTTAAAATATTTAAGATACGATTTCTTTCCACTCCAAATTTCATATGGAGTACTAACAACGGATTTAGAAGGTACTTTGTTCAGAATGTAAACAGCAGTTTCTAGGTATGACCCCAGAAGGAAATGGATAAATTTGTGAAGCACATCATGGATCGTACCATATCTAATAAGGTATGATTCCTCCTTTCAGCTATACCATTTAGCTGTGGTGTATAAGGAGGGTTCCATTCAGAAAGAATTCCATTAACTTTAAGATAGTCTAAAAACTCCGTGGATAAGTATTCTCCTCCTCGATCAGATCGAAGAACTTTAATACTTTTCTCGGTTTGTTTTTTCGACCATACTTTGATACTCCTTAAATTTATCAAAGGCTTCATATTTATGTTTCATAAGATACACATATCCGAACCTAGATAAATCATCTGTAAAAGTGATAAAATATGAGTATCCACCTCTGGCCTGAGTTGTCATTGGACCACATACATCAGTATGTATAAGTCCTTGAAGGGATATGCCCTACAAGCCAATCTATGTTGTATCTCCCAAACCATTATAATTGACAATATTCTAATAAAGACATTATTTTTCATCATACGCTGTGTTTATTATTATATGATGAACCCCATAGATTAGGGCTATGATTTTAGGGTTATGATGAGATCATACCAGTGAGACCTAAAGTCTTAAAACCTTAATCTAAAATATTCCTAGTCAAAGGAACCTTAAGTAAGGGATCAGGTTTTTCGGTAAGACTAGCACATCCTATGTATACTGAATAGGGTGACTGCTCTCACAGTCACTTGTGTATGACACTAATACTAGGATGTGGGTGCTCATTAGAGAATGAGTTCACTGATATGATCCAACTTGAGAACATCTAATGGAGTCTTAGCTACATGTCAATAGAAGGTTCTCATAGTGGAAGTGGTACAAGTAATCCTTTAACCTGAGACTGCCATAAGTACCTTATGTACATGAACCCATGCTTTGGTTCAATTCTAATCATGACACTGAGTCATGCACAGGATTGATACTGGGAATGGTGAATTGGATATGAAGGTAATGAGTAGGTCAACAAGGAATCGATCACTCTTAGTAAGAGGAGATTGCATCCAGCTAGTTATCAATCGGATGATGATTCAGGAATCTTTGATCAAAGTAAAGATATTAGAGATGATTTCTAATATCAAGATAATTGAATCATCAATATAAGATTGAGCTTGAAACGAATATAATATTGGAGTTGACATATATATCCATATCCATAATTATATTCTGGGTGCAGGCTGATCGAAGGATTTAATTGTACGGTAACTTCCTACTGAAGGGTATTTTTGGTTTTTCACCAGAATTTTCATATCTTCTGGGTAGACATGACACGTTGCTAGATGTCAATCTTGTCTTATGGGTTGATTAAATTGAATGATCACTTATTAGAAGAGTCCTAATTGATCATCGAGTAAGCCCGGTTTGACCTAAATCGATTAAAAAGAGTTCTAATCAAATTATGTCAACTTGTATTTGAACCCACTGCTGGCTAGATGTGGAACCCAATGGATCACACACTTAAGAAATTGATCAAGGGTTTATTTTGTAATTAAATCATTTTGCATGATGACACTCTAGCAGGTGTTGCAAATCCTAGCTTCTATTCGAATTAGATTCGAATTAGGGTTCCGGATTGGTTCAATTTAGGTTCTAATTGGATCTAATTAGACCCTAATTAAGGTTATAAGGATTATGGCTAACCCTATTGGCTAACCATGTATCTAAGATAGCCCCCCACCCGCGCCTTTGCATTTTCACGCAAAATGCCAAGAGTCCATGCGCTAATGGACTCTTGGCGCGCCATTTGGAAGAGTCCATGGTGCATGGACTCTTGGTGCGCTCCATAAAAAACTTCGGTGTTTTGTATATGGGGTGGCTTCTCTTATCTCCTTTAGCGCCTCAAATGTCCCCCTTGGATTGGAATCCAAGGGTTGATGCTTTTTTGAGAAAGGCAGGAAGCATTCGTTGCTTCCCGGTTGCGCGAAATAATCTCCTCGGAGATTTAAAGTCGCAACTCCTTTCTTTTAAAAAATCGTGACTTTTCATTTAAGAAAAGCCGTGGAATTTATCCGAAGGCCATGAGAAGGAAGGATGGGCGTGAGAAAATAAGAAAGGACGTGAGAAGTTTTTCACGAAGAGTTGTGTGGGCGACTCTCTGAAATCTATTTAAGGGGTCAGGAAAAATCAGAACCGGGTAATCTGAAATTTTTTTCCTTCTGCCTCTCCAAAAGACTCTTTCTCTCTTTTCTTGTTCTTGCACTGTTTCCTTTATAGAGTACACCTCTATCAAAACTCTGCTACTGAATAAGAACAAGAGCGAAAGTCTCCGACGTAAAGGAAAGGAGGAGTTCTGGTTTTTATTCTTTCTTTCTTACATTAAGACATTCTTGTCTTAGTTTCTCCTCCAATTTAAGACAAGCCTAAATCCCCTTAGGACAAGGTCTTATCTTCAAGACAAGAGTGTCTTAGAGGGTCAAGGTCAAGTCTTAGTAAGGAGAGGAGATAAAGAAAGGAAGGCAACCTCTTGTAAAGAATCCAGCCAGAATCCGAAGATTGAGTTCGGAGAAGAACTAGGGGAACCATTGGAAAGCATTGACATATTGTATTGTTGATCATTGCTCTGGGGTCGCACATGCGCGGAGGACACACGGACGCCTGGTGAACTCAATAGCCCGTTCATTTTCAAGATTAAATCTTCATCAATTTGGAATTAGCGGTTACAGGTTAGTACTCTAATTCTAATTTGCATAAGAATGTTAGTCTTCATACATTTTAGTCTTATTAAGGAGTTCCTGGTTTAGGGTTTTGGTACATATTAATTTTAATTTTTGAAATTACCCTTCCGCTACGTTGCACTGGAACCCTACAGTCCTAATAACTCAGTTGACCTTTTCCATGTCCAGTAAATGGAGTCTTGGTCATCTTACCCATGAGACATGATTCGCAAGTTCCTAATGATTCATACTCATAAGGATCAAGGAATTTTTCCTTGTATAACTTGCTTATCCTAGACTCATTAGCATGACCAAGTCGATGATGCCAAAGTAAAGTTTCATTAAAGTCCTCTCTTTTTCTTTTATTATTGACATGAAAAATACTATCATTGGAAGAAAGAGTTAAGAGCTCATTGCTAAATATGCCAAAACAAATAATTTTATTAGACAACATTATCGAGCAACCAGTGCTCGTTACATCCATTACATA
Source organism: Areca catechu (assembly GCA_021397845.1). Taxonomy (NCBI): domain Eukaryota; kingdom Viridiplantae; phylum Streptophyta; class Magnoliopsida; order Arecales; family Arecaceae; genus Areca; species Areca catechu. The sequence goes on from CM038050.1 coordinate 93,297,922, forward strand.
TCCTTGTTTTAATAACAAGGGAACATATACAATGTTCCTGATAATCTTAGGCATGTAATAACAATTATGTAACTCCAAGATCTTCCCTGAAGGCAACTTCAGAATATAGGTCCCTACAGCTTCTGCTTGGATGATATCTCCACTAGCACCGTAGAGATTGAAGTCACCTTCCTTCAATACTTTAATCTTGTGGAGGCCCTGCAAAGATTTGCATATATGGTAACGACAAGCGGTATCCAATACCCAAGTATTTGAAACTGAAGAATTTAATGTCAATATAGCATGTATCTCATACATACCTTTTGGCGCATCTGATGCACCACGCTTCACAGTTGCAAGGTAAGCCTTGCAATTCCTTTTCCAATGTCCCACTTTGCCGCAAAAGAAACAGGTTGACTGTTTGGAGGCCTTCTTTCCTTTCTTATTCTTATTGATGCCACTCTTAGGGTTTAGCCTCCTATTAAAACCCTTTTTGCCTGATTTCTTCTTATTGGTCTTATTAATAAGAAGAAGTGGAGCCTTTTCTTTCTTTATGTGGCTCTCCGCTATTTTTAACATATTTAACAGCTCAGGCAAGGAAGTGTTCAGTTTGTTCATGTGATAATTCAAGACAAACTGAGAAAATGACTCCGGGAGTGATTGCAGGATTAAATCCTGATTCAACTCCCATCCATGATAAACCTAATTGATCCGATATGGTGATCAAGTCAATTACCTTCAGAACATGATCCTGAACGGATGTTCCCTCTGTCATCCTAGCATGGAATAACTGCTTAGATATTTCATATCTAGCAGTTCTGCTATGTTCTCCATAAAGCTCTTTTAAATTGAGCATTATGGATTGTATCCATGCTTTCATGCTGTCTCTGTAACTCATTGGTCATAGAGGCTAGTATGATACACTTGATAGTAAGGGAGTCATTCTGCCACATTTTGTATGTAGCCATATCTTCCTCTATGGCATCATCCCCTAGTGGATTAAGACTAGGGGTATCTAGAATATAAGAAAGTTTTTCTGAACTCAGCATAATCTTTAAATTTCTCAACCAGTCCACATAGTTCGGACCAGTCAGTTTGTTGGTATCTAAGATACTTCGCAGTGACAATGAAGATGCCATTTATCTATATTTAACAAAGAATAATACATAAGCAAACAACCATGAAATGACTTACATAATTAAATTAGGTCTTCAATTTAATTATGTCTCCCACTATTTAATCAAAAATCATAGCCCTCACTATGATAATCGAGAAGAACCTGATCGATTTTTTTTAGTGAGATTGAGATCCTAATAACTTATAAAAGATCTTGCAGAAAACAGAACAAATCTTTTATAAGCTCAAAGGTAGGAAACTCTTCCAATTATATCTCATATAATTCTCAAGAAGTAACTTGGCCTCTAGAACATTATTAGTCTTGCAGAAAACACAACAAACCATAATGTTCTAGTTAAGTCAAGACCCTTTCATTTCTATACAGTCAATACTCAAATATAATGCCCTTGCAGATAACACAACAAAGCATTATACTGAATATATTGTAAGCATATCTATGCACTAGACTAGTATTATGTCAATCACCATATTAGGTCTTGCAGATAACACAACAAATCTAATGTGGTTCATAACACAATAATGATCCAGCATGAAGGAAGGCCAATATATAGTATTTTTAACACTAAGCATTTTAGTCAAGATTAAATTTAATCAAATCGGCCAGGCAAGTGGAAGAGATGTGGGAGTCCCCCCGTTGCTTTCCTAGACACCAATAAAAATTGGCCAGGTCAGTCAATGGAACCAATTAAAAACCACAATTCTCTTTACCTTCCCAGAACCACCTTTCTAGACACTGAATGATCAATTGTACATCATGACTAGTGATGCTTATTAGTTAAATATACTAAGACTTAATATAATTTTTAAGAGGAGGGATTTATAAATTGCCAGCACATCCTTATAGAATATATCACAATCAACATATCACTCTTATAAATAAACAAATATGTGATAAGTGTGTCATCATACTAGGACAACCATTTACCACATAATGGATCCACCATTATGCCAGGGCAACCTTATTTCAGTATGATGACTTCAAAACTATACATATCTCTATAATAATTAGGGTTTGAGTGAAAGACCCTAACTAGTGGCATACATCAAAACATATGCTCAATCAAAGATATGCTAAGTGTAGTAACATATTAGGATTTAAAAACCCTAAGATGTGACATACAAACTATCATAAATTATAGTCCTAATTAAGGTGGCTCTGATACCACTATTGGGATCCGGTGCAACGCAGCGGAAGGGTAATTTCAAAATATAGAAATTAATATGCACCAGAATCCTAAACCAGGAACTCCTTAATAAGACTAAAATGTATGAAGACCAACATTCTTATGCAAATTAGAATTAGAGTACTAACCTGTAACCGCTAATTCCAATTTGATGAAGATTTAATCTTGAAGATGAACGGGCTATTTGAGTCACCAGGCATCCAGGTGTCCGCCCTCCGATGGTGATCCACACAAAGTAATGACCAAGATCCTAACTCCTTGTTCCAATGGTTCCTTCAATTGAATTCTTCTTCCAGGAATTCAATACTTGGATTATGGCTGGAATTCTTCCACTCAAAGGTGTGTCTTCTTCCTTCTTACCCCTTCTCCACCTTTTACCAAGACTTAGAACCTTTAGGACACCTTTGTCTTGAAAGTAAGACCTTGTCCTAAGAAGAATAATGCTTGTCTTTAATTGGTGGAGAAATTAAGACAAAGATGTCTTAATGTAAGGAAGAAAAGAATTGGATCAGAACTCTTCTTTTCCTTTACCGTCGGAGACTTTCTCTCTTAACCTTGTTTAGTAGTAGAGTTTCGACAGAGTTTTTACTCTGTAAAGGAAACAATGCAAAAACAAGAAGGGGAGAAAGAGTCTTCAGGAGAGGAAGAAAGAAAAAAATCACATCACCGAGTTCTGATTCCCACACCCTTTTTATAGTTTTCGGAGAGGCGCCCTCACAACTCTCCGATAACAATTTCTCACGCTATTTCCCTTCTTTCCACGCCCTTTCCCTTCTTCCCACGCTCTTTCCTTTTTCTCATGACCTTCTGGATTATTTCTCATGGCCTTCCAGATCAATCCTCATGACATTTCTCAAAAGAAGAAGTCACGACGATTGGGAGAAAAAAGTCGCGACACTTGAATCTCCGAAAAGATCTGATTTCGCGCTCCCGGGAAGAAACTGCGCTTTCTTTCTTTCTTAAAAACCTCTCCACCCATTAGATTATCATCCAAGGGTGGACAAATGAGGCGCTAATACTAAGAAAGAAGGCCGCCCCATCTTAATTCATCGAAGAATTAAGTGGGCGCGCGCCAAGAGTCCATGCGCCCATGGACTCCTCCAAATGGCGCGCCAAGAGTCCATAAGTGCATGGACTCTTGGTGTTTTTGGCGTGCAAGGGAAAGGGGGCGGGTGGGGAAGTGGCCTAGCTAATAGGTTAGCCAATTGGGTTAGCCATAATCCCTAAATTCTCAATTAAGGTCTAATTAGATCCAATTAGAACCCAAATCGAGTCAATTCGGAACCCTAATTCGATTACGATTCGAATAGGAGTTAGGATTTGCAACACTTGCTAGAGTGTCTTCATGCAAATGACTCTTGATCAATTCTTTTAAGTGTGTGACCCATTGGGTTCCACATCTAGCCGGCAGTGGGTTCGAATATAAGTTGACCTAATTTGATTAGAACTCTTTCTAATCGATTTAGGTCAAATCGGGCTTACCCGATTTTGATCAATTAGGACTCTTCCTAATAAGTGATCATTCAAATCACCCACAAGACAAGATTGACGTCTAGCAACGTGTCATGTCTACTCGAAGATATGGAAATTCTGGTGAAAACCAAAATTACCTTTCAGTAGAAAGTTACGTATAATTAAATCCTTCGATCAGCCTGCACCCAAAATATAATTATGGATATGGATATATGTCAAATCCAATATTATATTTGTTTCTAGATCAATTTTATATTGATGATTCAATTATCTTGATATTAGAAACCATCTCTAATATCTCTACTTTGATCAAAGATTCCCTGAATCATCATTCGATTGATAACTAGCTAGATGCAATCTCCTCTTACTAAGAGTGATCGATTCCTTGTTGACCTACTCATTACCTTCATATCCAATTAACCATTCCCAGCATCAATCCTATGCATGACTCAGTGTCATGATTAGGATTGAACCAAAGCATGGGTTCATGTACATAAGGTACTTATGGCAGTCTCAGGTCAAAGGATTACTTGTACCACTCCCACTATAAGAACCTTCTATTTACATGTAGCTAAGACTCCATTAGATGTTCTCAAGTTGGATCATATTAGTGAACACATTCTCTAATGAGCACCCACATCCTAGTATTAGTGTCATACACAAGTGACTGTGAGAGCAGTCACCCTATTCAGTATACATAGGATGTGCTAGTCTTACTGGAAAAACCCTGATCCCTTACTCAAGGTTCCTTCGACTAGGAATATTTTTTATTAAGGTTTTAAGACTTTAGGTCTCACTGGTATGATCATCATAACCCTAAAATCATAGCCCTAATCTATGGGGTTCATCATATAATAATAATCACAGCATATGATAAAAAATAATGCCTTTATTAGAATATTGTCAATTACAATGGTTTGGGAGATACAACATAGATTGGCTTGTAGGGCATATCCCTTTCAATCCCAAAACTTCTAGTTGTTGTTTAATCTATAACACTTGTGCACAACAACTTCCTGCAGCAACATACTCTACCTCAATAGTAGATAGTGCTCCCGAGTTTTGTTTCTTGTAGTGCCATGAGATTAAATTCAACCCTAGAAATTGACAAGTACCACTAGTACTCTTTCTATCAATTTTGCAACCAGCATAGTCAGTATCAGAGAATCCAATTAAATTTAAAGATGATTATTTTGAAAACCATAGACCTAGATTACTTGTACCTTTTAAATATCTCAATATTCTTTAACAGCAAGCATATGTGTTTCTTTAGGATTACATTGAAATCTAGCACATACACATATACTATATAAGATTCTGGTCTACTTGCAGTAAATATAATAAAGATCCAATCATACCTCTATATAACTTTTGATCAACATTGGATCTACTTTCATCTTTATCCAATTTGCAAGATGGGCTCATGGGTGTGCTCATTTGTTTGCTTGTCTTCATACCAAACTTCTTGATTATCCTTGGTGTATTTGGCTTGGTTGATGAAGATTCCTTCCTTTGATTATTTTAATTGAAGTCCAAGGAAGTAATTAAGTTCACCCATTAGGCTCATTTCAAATTCTCCCTGTATTAGCTTCGCAAATTCTTCACAAAACTTTCAATAGTTGCACCAAAGATAATATCATCAACATAAATTTGTATAACTAATATATCATTATCTTTCTTTTTAATGAAAGAGTTTTTCAACATTTTCTCATGAAAATTCATTTTCAATCAAGAAAGTGCTAAGTCTATCATACCAAGCTCTAGGGGCTTGTTTCAAACCATACAAAGCTTTATTAGTTTAAATACGTGTTTGGAAAAGCATGATTTTCAAAACCTGGTGGTTGTTCTACAAAAACTTTTCAGCAATAAAACCATTTAAAAATGCACTTTCGACATCCATTTAAAAAAGTTTAAAGTTCATGTAGCAAGCAAATGCAAGAAGTAATCTAATAGTTTCTAGTCTTGCTACGAGTGCATAGGTTTCATCAAAATCAATACCTTCTTCTTGACTATATCCCTTAGCCACTAATCTAGCTTTATTTCTGATTACATTTTCTTATTCATCTAGTTTGTTCCTATAGACCTTATTGGTTCCGATAATTGGGTGGTCTTTAGGTCTATCAACTAGTGTTCAAACCTTATTTCTTTCAAACTGGTTCAGTTCTTCATGCATGGCTAGCATCCAGTTTGGATCATTTTCTGCTTTTTCTAAAGTGTGAGGCTCTATTTGAGATACAAATGCTAGGTAATCATGTGCAGTCCTATGAGCATACCTAGTCCTAATGCCTTGAGAAGGATCATCAATAATTATTTTTTTAGGATGGGAAGTAGCGTACCTCCATTCAGTTTGTAGATCGGGATGATCCTTACTTATCGTTTCTTCTCCTTCTTCAATTGGTCTTTCTTGAATACTAATGTCTTCCATCTCCTTTTGAATGGTACCTGCATCATTATCAATGCACTCATCTTTTCTAGATGATGATGGATTAGTTTCATCAAATATAACATGCATTGACTCTTCAACAATTAGAGTCCTTTTATTAAAAATCCTATATGCTTTGCTATGTAGTGAATAACCAAGGAAAATAGCTTCATCAGATTTAGTATCAATTTTTTCTAGATTATCCTTACCATTGTTAAGCACAAAGCATTTGCATCCAAACACATGAAAATTATTGATATTGGGTTTCTTTTCATTCCAAAGTTCATAGGGGTTTTTTTTCAAAATAGGACGGATCAAAACGCGGTTGAAAATATAACAAGCAGTATTCACCACTTCTGCCCAAAAGTACCTTGGAAGATTACCTTCGCACAACATTTTCGGGCCATCTCTTCCAAAGTCCTATTTTTCCTCTCTACAACACCATTTTGTTATGGTGTTCTAAGAGCGGAGAAGTTGTGATTAATGCATTTTCAGTGCAATAATCATCAAAAAATTGATTTTCAAATTCAGTGCCATAATCACTTCTAATTGAAATTATTGAAGATTTTTTTGATTTAAAACCTTTTTGTAAAATTTTCTAAACATTTTGAAAGTTTCATCTTTGTGCGCAATAAACAAAACCCATATAAATCAAGAAATCATCTAAAATCACAAGGGCATATTTCATACCTCCTAGGCTTGTGGTCCTAGTTGATCCAAATAAGTCTATGTGAAGTAGTTCTAAAGATCTAAACAATGAAATCATATTTTTTGATTTAAAGCTCCCTCTAATTTATTTACCCATTTGGCATGCATCACACACATGATCAAAATCAACTTTAAACTTAGGCATGCATCTAACAAGATTTTTGAAAACTAACTTGGCAATAGTATGCATGCTAGCATGACCTAATCTTGTATGCCATAATAAGCAAGACTCCTTGGTCTTAGCATTCATTGCAACTAAACTGGAACTACTTGTCATGGCAAGATCATTTAGATCTACTACATAAATATTTACAAGTCTATGTCCAATGAATATACTGCTAGTATCAAGAGAGTTTGTTACGATGCACATAGATGATTCAAAAAATAACTTTGAAGCCTTTATCACATAGTTGGCTAATACTCAATAGATTATCCTTCAATTTATCTACTAGCAATACATTTTCAATAAAAGTATAGGGAGTTATTTTGATCTTACCAATTTTAATTATTTTTCCTTTGCCATTGTCTCCAAAAGTAACCATACCTCCTTCTTTCATTTCCAGGGTGATGAACTGATCCTTGTCACCCATCATATGCCTTAAACAGCCACTATCAAGATACCATCTTTTCTTCATTTTCTGGGCTGCAAGACATTCCTGCAAGAAAGTCAAGGAGTTCTTTTAGGTACCCAAGCTAACTTGGATCCTTTCAGGTTAGCAGAGGTGGTTCCTTTGGAAACCCAAATTTTTCTAGATGTGTTATAGACATTTCTAATAATATTGAAATTGAAAGTTTTATGTCCTAATTCTTTGCGAACAAAACATCTGATTCTAGGATTTTTCGAAATGATCTATACTTTGAGATTTTAGATGCATGAAATGTAGAGATAGCAGATTTTGTATTTGAATTCTTGGGAACTTATACAGCAGGTTTTGAAATGGAAGTAGAACCTTTTGTGACAAAAGTTTTATAGGGAGTAAACTTGATAACAAAATCTTTTGTTTCACAAATATAGTAGCTGAAATATAATTTGAATTTGAAGCATTAAAACCTATTCCAACTTTATTACCAAAAATTCTTTGATCTTTGAGAATCAACTCAAGCTTGGTAGAAGATAAAGTTAATTTTTCAACAAGTGGCTTAAGTTTTTCAACCTCTTTTTTCAGCTCATTGTTTTCTTTCAATAAAGTATTATTTTTGTTATAAAACTCACTGTTCTCGATTTTTAAAACATTACATTTTTCAGAAAAGATATGAAGTTCTTTTTGTAGTAAAGAATTATTGATATGCTTTAATGATCTAATCTTTACTCCTACATTTTTAAATTCAGATAAAAGATCATGAAATGCAGAATTTAACTCATCAAATGTAAATTCAATTTGTGTGTCAGGAGAATTTACCTCATCCTCGAGACCTATTGACATAGGTTAGCTATTTTCATGGTCTCTTCTTCTTCAGTCGAAGTGGAGTCTTCACTGTCGCTCCACATGGCAACCATTGCTTTCTTCTTTTTCTTTTTGAAAATTTCTTTAGTTGTGGACAGTCAAAAATTTCTTTAGTTGTGGACAGTCCGGACGAATGTGCCCTAGTTTCTTACATTCATGCAGGTGGGGACTTGTTCCTTATCTTTTTCTTTGTCTTTGTCCTTTTCTTTTAAATGCTTTCCTCACTTATGGAGTTTTTGGTTATATCTACCTTTCTTCTTTCCTATAAACTTTCTGAATCTCTCCTAAAACCATTACAATGTCTTCATCTTCAAGATCATCTTCAGATGAGGAGTCATCTTCCGTCTGTTCATCATCCTTTGATTCTAATGCAGCCTTGAATGCAATTATTTTCTTTTTTTTCTAATCATCATCCGTTCTATGCTGCGTTGCTAGTTCGTGTGTGATGAGAGATCCCATTAATTCATCCATTGATAGAATGTTCAAATATTTAGCTTCTTAGATGGCAGTGACTTTAGGATCCCATTTATCAGGAAGTGATCCCAAGATTTCTTTACTAAATCAGCATTTGAGTATACCCTGCCAAGACTTTTCAAACCGTTAATAATATCTATAAATCTAGTGTACATGACAGAAATACTTTCATTAGGCTACATCTTAAACAATTCATAATTATGCACTAAAAGATTTATCTTTGAAGTTTTCACTTGTGAAGTTTCTTTGTGGGTCACCTCAAGTTTATCCCAAATTTCCTTCGCTGAAGAGCAAATGAAATTCGATTAAACTCATTTAAATCCAAAGCACAGTAGAGCAAGTTCATTGCTTTGGCATTCAATTTTCCTAATTTCATGTCGTGTTCATCCCAGTCCTTTTCAGGCTTAGGGACAACCACGCCATCAACTTTGATCATGGGAATGTTTGGCCCTTTAAGAATGACCTTCCACAATTGAAAATCAACAGCTTGAATATAGATTTTCATTTGTGCTTTCCAATATGCATAATTTATGCCTGTGAACAGTAGAGGTCTATTAGTTGGCTGGCCTTCTGCCAGAGATGTACTCATGGGATGAGCCATCAATCTTTACTCTTATGTATTCAGAGACACTGCTCTGATACCAGTTATTGCCCAGGTGGCTACCCAAGAGGGGGATGAATTGGAAATTTAACGGCAATTAATGTATAATTAAAATCCCTTAGAAGGTGTTAGGTGAAGGATTAATAATGTGGTTGCAGGTGCCTACGCTAAGCATGCAATAGCAGGGAGCAGGTATGAACTTTAAAAAAATTTTAAAATCACAGCGGAAACTACCTGCTTCGCACAGGATCTAACATATTCCGGATGCATGTATAGGCAAAACTAGGCATGTACAAGGGCATGTAATATTTATAAACAATTATATAAACCTAGATCTAGGCATGCATGAAAAATAAACTAGAAACTATACCTTATTCCTGCCTGGAATAACCTTGGTATAAAGCTGGAATAGCTGGGATAACAGGAATAAATTTATTCATGTCTTCTTCTTCTTCCAGCATGTTGAAATGGTCTCTCTTTTCCTCAAAATCTGCAGCAAACCAAAACGAAAATTGCCCACTATTTGGTCTCACTTCCAACACCAAAAGCAAGGGAACTTCCTGCTAATTCTTCCTTCAAGGGAGTGCAAAAGGATCGATCATCCAACATCGTTTGGATTGATTCTTCCTCTCTTCAAAATTCTGCAACAAGAATTTCTGCAACCTGAAAAAAAACAGAGCAAAAATGACAGTAGCAAGGAGGTTGATCCGGCTCCCAATGCTCAAACGAACACTCTCTAGAGGGGGGACTCGCCAGGGGCTTGCACTGATCCGTCTCTCACATGATGCTAGTCGCTGGAAGACCATGAAACGGTGGGGGAGGAAGAAGAAAAGCAGAACGCCAAGTTCTGCTGCAGTTTTCTCCAAAACAGATTTTATCTTTCACCAATTTAAGCACCAATAGCAACAGGGGATTAAGAACACTTTCTCTCCCAATTTCTCACAAAAACTTCAGCCTAAAAACCGATTCAAAGGTAAACAGGAAAGCTCTCTAAAGAAGAACACCCACTCCAAGGAAGAAGACCTCTCACGTCTTATTTCAACCTCTCACATGGTGAATTTTTCCTTCTGAAACAGGGGCGCAGGAAGTGGTTTATAAAAAATCGCAGGGGAGGAGGAAAATGCTGGGAATCAAAGAGGCTGTGGTTAAATCCATTAACCAAGCCACTAAACAGTGATTAAATCAGCAATAAACCAAGAGGGAGGGAGGAGAAGAGTCCCAGCAAAACATTCGGTCGATTGTCCTTCAACCGGATGCCAGAAAATTCAGCAAAAACAACGTGTAAACGGTCACATGAGAGAGAAACAATCACCGGTTCAAAAGAAACCGGTCCAAAGAAAATTAGGTTCAATCCCATTAAAACCCTTGGTTCAATCTAATTGAACCAGTCCAAGCCCAATTAAATTGGGTTCAATTGGTTCACAACCAATTGGAGGCCGAAATGAGCTCCGAATTAGTTCAAAACTGATTCAGAAAAATCCTGGCGCAGTCCTGGTCAGTCCGGAACAATTTTCAGTTGACGTAGACAAGGCAAGATAGGGAAAAGAGTGCTCAAAAAATACTCTGACCATAAAACCGAGACGATTCCCAATCGTAATCGGTATCCAGATCACAGAGTAATCCTCTGTGGCGTGTGACCTCATAGGTTCGAGCCTAAATGGTAGCACTGGAACAATTCCAGTACCAGCACAGGAAACCATCTAGCAATGGGTCCCGGTGTCCGGATAGATCGAAGATGCAGGAGCAAACTATCGAACCTCTAGCATATGGTTACCGTATAATTCATCCCTTTGACCTCTAATGCTCAGGACGACTGATATTGGGCTGCCAACCCAGACTGAGTCAGTTGACTACGTGTCTCAACCTCGCAAGCCCAGTGACTCTTCACTAGGGCTACCCTGGCCGAGGATTTGCTAAATTGAGATACTGTGAGACATTCAATCCAAACTGTTTGGACAGGTCAATTCCATCTTGGTCCATCACTGCTCTACAAGTACTTGCCTGTACCCAGAAGCCTTTCGTCACCGGATTAAAAATCCGGGTAGTCTAGCACCAAAGCACAGGGAGTTGCTTGCAAGCTACCGTGATGACCTCAGGTCAGAGGAACACATATACCCATATCCTATCGTGAGTATCCCTTTGACATAAAGGGGCTTCACGGAGTCATGTTCAATGAAATATCACATATCCCACTTGCAGATCACATCAGTGTCACCACACTCATTTGGTCAAGAGGACAACCAAACGATGTGAACTGCAACAACCTATACTTGATATATTGCCGTCCAGTACAATATATCCTTTGGTTGTGAATAGGGTTTAAGGACCAGTCGATACATCCTCTCTGTATCGAAGTCAGTGTAGTCCTAAGGACTTCATCACATGGAAAGAGTTCATTTAGGGAAATACAATATGTGATGAGCTGCCAAAAAAAAAAAAAAATATTCTATTAATTCATAAAATGAATACAATACTCAGCACAACCGCCTACAACTCAGGCGATTAGCTTTGGGACGCAATTCCAACATTAGGTGCTGTGACAGAGTTATAAATTGCAGAAGCTAAAAAGAAGTAAAGAAGCACAACAAAAACACACCAAATTTATAGTGATTCAGAGCAACCCAACTCCTACGTCCACTATCCAAGATACCACTTGGGATTTCCACTATATTCACACCTGAATATAATAGGATTGTTTTTCAGGATCACAATCCAAAACCTCTACACTTTGGTTTTACGGGATCACCAAAGAAAACCCAACACCCTTTGGTTTTAATAGGCTCGCCAAAGAAACCTAACTTGATTTTACCAGGCTCACCAAGAACCCAACACTTGATTTTTATCAAGGCTTACCAAGAATCTATTTGGTTTTTCAACCGGGCTCATCAATGACCCAACAATTCAAAAATGAATTGAAAGAAATGCAACAAAAATGATAAACTCAATTTGTCGGATAGTTACCGGTGCAGCTTGATGGAAGTCCACTTGAATGCATTTGAATAAGCTTTAATTGCTTCAGTGGCTTCTTCCCAAAGTTACATCAAACTTCAAATCAGAGTTGGTGAAGTCTTGAAGTCTAGCTTGAATGCTCTTGTGCTCTTTTGCTGTTGGTTGGTAGGATATTTAATGAAGCTCTCCTAATTTTGAAGAACTCTCTAATTCATTACTTTAAGGAAGTTCAAATCCTTCAAATATAAAGTCTTCCATCACTTCAAGGTAGTTAGAGACTTTTTTGACCATTGGGATGTGACTTGTGACCGTTGGAGCACCTTTTGGCATTCAAAAATAAATTCTGGAACCAGCCATTAGATACCTGGAATTGATGTTCGAGTCGGCTCGGATTCCTTTGAGTCGACTTGGATCCTTCCAGTCGATAGGTCAAGTCACCAAATCTTTAGTGCAGTCGGCTCTTTGTCTTAGGGCACAAAATATAACTCTAGACGAGTCAACTCTTGATAGCTCGAGTCGGCTCGAACTTCTTTCTTCGAAAAACTTGAACTCGAGGAGTCGGCTCTTTTCAGCTTGGGTTGGCATTTCTTCTCAGGTTCGGAAAACCTCACTCTAGAAGAGTCGCTCGATGTAGTTTGGGTCGGCTCACTTTCTCAGGCTTTCAGAATTAGGTCTGACAGAGTCGGCTCTTTCTGGTTCAGGTCAGCTCGCTTGGCTATTCTCAGAGATCTTCAGAAATGGGACTCTAGAAGAGTCTGCTCGGACTAAATCCAGTCGACTCGGATTCATCAGAGTCAGGTGGTTACCTTCAAGTCAGCTCGGATTGATGCGTTCTAGAGTCCTTGCTGTGTGCTAGTAAGCGAAGTTGGATCTTCAACAAGTTGGGTTGGCTCAAGTATCTTCTTCAAGATTTTTACACTTAAACTTAAAGAAAAATTCTTACCAACTCTTTATTTTTCAAGTATACCAACTCAAAACTAATTTCAAGGCACACATATACACAGAAGTAACCCTTTTCACATGATTTTTTCTTAGCTTTTTCATTGGGTTCTTCTTTACAAAAACATATTACAACACAACTCAAATAAGAAAACAGAGGTGTAGGAGTTGAAGTTTGAACATTTAATCCATCCTACAAAACTTGTAGAACACTTGAAGAGTTGTCAGAAATAAATATACATGCTCCAATGTTTGGTTATCATCAAAATCACTTATGGGATCAACACCATCATATTTACTTTTCCTGTAAAGAACTCTTGTGTGATGGAGTCCTTAAAACTATATTGTTTGATATAGAGAGGATATATCAAGTAGTTCTTAAACTGGTTCACAACCAAATAATACATTGTTATAGGACACGATGTATCGAGTGTAGGTTGTTATATGTCACATTTGTTGGTTGTCCTCTTAACCAAGGAGTGTAGAGACTTGGTATGACATGCAAGTGAAATGTGTGACATTTCATTGAAAGTGACCATCTGCGGAGCTCCCTTCTGCCAAAGGATTGCTCGCGAAGGGATATGGGTATATGTATCCCTCAGACGTGAGATCACCATGGTGACTTGCAAGCAACTCACTGTACTTTGGTACCGGACTACCTAGATTTCTAATCCAGTGATGGAAGGTTTCTGGGTGCAGTCAAGTACTTGTGGAGCGATGGTGGATCAAGATGGAATTGATCTCTCCAAATAGTTTGGAGTGAATGACTCACTATATCTCAATTCAGCAAAACTTTGGCTAGGGTAGTTCTTGTGAGGAGTCATAGAACTTGTGAGGTTGAGACATAATCTGGATGAACAAAATTATGGTTGGTAGTCTAACCCTAGGTCATCCTGAGCATTGTGAGGTCAAATGGATGAATTATACGGTAACCATATGCCAGAGGTTCTTGTGAGGTGCTCTATATCTTTGACCTATCCGGACGTCGGGTATCATTGCTAGATGAGGACTTTGACTAGTACTGGAAATGTTTCAGTGCTACTGGCTTAGTGCTCGAACCATTGGGGTCACACATCATAAAAGATTTTTATCTGAACTTGTGGCTAATCGATGATTGGGAATCGCTTGTCATCACCCGAAGTTAATAAGATTGACTTTGTTCCAAGTGTCGACACTTGGAATTTTGCAGTTGTCGACACTTGGTGAAGTGTCGACACTTGATAATTTTTGAGTGTCGACACTTCCTGTGATGAACAAATTTCTCGGAGGAGTTTGTGAAGATTTTTTGGACAGGTTTTGACCTGGTTTGAATTTCAAATTCAAACCAATTTTGGCTCCAAGGCTTTATGGTATGAAATTCTTATATGCTTTAATGGATTAGACCCATTTGGTATGGCCTTCATCCTCTCCCCCATTCTCTCCTCTTTCCTTCTTCTCCCTTTCCCTACTACCCCTATAAATGAAGGTCATTATGGTGGCTGCTGATGGTTACAAGAACTGCAACAGATTTTTGGGAGAAGAAGATTGAGAAGGGTAGTGAGAGCTTTAGGGATTGGGTGTGTGCTACCTAGCAATCAAGCTAGGTCTTTGGAAGAGAGATTTTGGGAAGGGGTTCCTGCTCTCCTCCTAGTCTTCCTGGAAGAAGAAGATCGGCCAAGGACCCGAAGAGCTAGCACTCCGAGGGAGTTGATCAGAGTCGAGCCCAGGTGTGGACATCCTGTAGAGGCTAGACGCGTGTGTGGCTCGAGCGCCCTCCTCCTTCTCATAGCTCTTCACAGCTTCTCTTCAGCACTCTCAGAGGTATAGAGGTATGACCTTTATATTTATGTTCCTTTCTTGTTTTTGATGTTATATGCATGTTAGATTATTATGCTAGATCCTATTGCGGGCAGATCGGTAGATCGTTTAGATCTACCTACCGAGCCTTCTATTGTGAATGTCTAAAAATATTTTAAAATGCATATCTTCTATCCTCTTTTCTTGCATATTGTATGCTAAGTGTAGGTGTTTTTCACCTTCAATGGTATCAGAGCAATAGGTTAATTTTTGTAGTTTAATGATGCTAGCATGCTAATAACATCTCCTTTCTTTCTTAAGTACTTGGATTGAGTGCTTCACCATGGCCGTCCGGTCATTAGAGAGAAGTAGGGCTGCAAGACCCTCTCTTCCCATTCAATGGGGTCTCCTATGGCATGTAGGGGTGCCGCTTTGATTGGCTCTTGAAATGAAAAATATGAAGAAAGAAAAATGTAGATTAAAATGTTTTAATCTAATGAAATGATCATAAAACAACTTTATATAAGATCTAAAATGATTGTTTTGATCTGTTTTGATTGAATATTTGGAGAAACATTGGATTTGAAATCACTGTATTTTCATTGTCTCAGGCTATGAGTCGATACTTGGCATTTGAAGTGTCGACTCATGACAATTTTTCCTGAGATCTGATTTTTGTTTTTCTTCTGAGACAGGTTGAAGTGTCGACACTTGCCCCTGAAGTGTCGACACTTGCCCCTGAAGTATCGACACTTGCCCTTTGAAGTGTCGCCACTTGAGTGCATGCCAGAAAACATGTTGTTCTATTTTCTGTTCCCTATCTCAGGCCTTGAGTCGACACTTGCTCCTGAAGTGTGGACACTTGGCAATAGAAAATTCTGAAAAATAGTGAATTCGAATTTTAATTTTTGTAAAATGTTTTACACTGATAAATTAAAATTATTTTAATTTATTTAAGGTTATTGAACTTAATTTTGAATTAAGAATGACTAAGAACTCTAGGAATGTGATTCAAAGATTTTAAGTCATTTCAATAAGCCTTAAGGGTCATGGGTTAGCTTCTATTAGATCCTTAATTGGATTAGACCTAAGTTTGGATGCATTGGACTAATTAGAGAACTAATCTAATAAATGTTGAATTAGGATTTCTTCTCTAGTTCTATCTAATAGTTAGATTGATTAGTCCATAATCTAAATAGACCTAATTTGTGGCTCAATAGAAAGCCCGAGTCTTTAGGCTAGTCTAATCGAGTCTGATAAACCGATTGGTGTCGAGGTAAGTTTGGCATTATGATCATGGTTCTTTGGGGCTACCTCTTACCTGGCCAACTCTGTTGGTGTCTAAGGCAAGACGGTTAATGGCGGAACCCAACCCATTATCTCACTTACCTGGTCAATATGGTTGATCAGGATTGATTAGATAGCTCATTGACTCGTGTTAACCCTTGTCACCTAGGTTAATCAGTCTTGACTGATTTTAGGTGCCCATGGATCATTTGTTATATGTAACCCTCCTAGATTGTTGATGTGGTCAGTGGGAGGTTGATCCATATCTTCTCATCTTTTCATCTGTCACATAATTTAAAAACCTTCTAAATTATTAGGTCCTTAAAAGGACAAAGTTAAAGGAATAACAAAGTCCTAGCCTCCTATTAAGTGGGATAGTAATATATCCAGTAGTTCGATGTTCACGGCAGATCCAAAGATTGGGTGTTTATCAGGCTATTAGAATTGTTGTTCCTAATATGATGGCTCAGTGCGACTCTCTTAACGGTGGTCAGGTGGGTTGGCCAAAGTCGGGCTTGACTATTCGTTAGTTAGAAGCATTGAATTTTATCATGTTAATGGTTGGACCTAACCGGGACCTTCAATAGGAGGCCCAAAGGCCAATTGAAGTGCTCATTTGGGCATAATCCAAATACTAGAGGTTACTTAGAGAAGTAATCGGTTAAAAAACCACCTTTAGACATGCATGGGTGGGCCGGCCAAAGTCGGGCTCATGTATTGTCTATCGAACTCTAGTACTCGCTAAGGAATTAAAGTAATTCCTTGGATTGGAGGTAGAGGCTACCAATCTGTGCAAAATAGTAGAATGGACCTTTAGACTAAAGTCCATGTCTTTAGGTTAATAATTCATATACACAATTAGCTTTGGTTTTTCTTTCAGATGTCTTCTAACCTGTCACTCCGGTCACTTCTCGATAATGAGAAACTCAATGGATCCAACTTCGATAGCTAGTATCGAAGGCTCAAGATTGTCCTGGAGCACGAACAGATCCTGTATGTGATATCGGATCCGGCACCTGAGATCCCTCCTACCAATGCTTGGGGTTCGATCAGAGACACTTATCAAAAGTGGCTCTCTGACAGGATCACTGTCCGATGCATCATGTTGGCTACAATGAACGACAAGTTCAGTCGCAAATTTTAGGAAGCCCAGCCAGAAGAAATCCTTCAAAGGTTGAAGTAATCTTTCGGAACACCAGATAATGTTAAGAGGTATAGGGTCTCCTGTGCCATCTACAACGCACGGATGCGTGATGGGCCTCGATCATTGATCATGTATTATACATGATCGAGATGATTAAGCGCCTGGGCAAGCTTGGATGTCCCTTGCATGAACAGCTTGGGAAAGATGCGATTTTGAATTCTCTTTCCTCCTCCTATCTAGATTTTCTCGATCATTACAAAATGGATAAGCCTGTAATTAACTACCACGGTCTGTTGGGATTGCTGCAGACTTATGAGAAAGACCACCAGTTGAATAAAGGGGTAGTGAATATAGTGGGAGGTTCTTTGGGAGGGCGTCGTCCCTTTAAGAAAGGGAAGAAGAAAAATAATAAAGGGAAAAAGGTGCTTAGTGCTTCTAGGCCCAGTTAGGCCAAGAAAGTGAAGGATAATCAAAGTCATGTAGAGTGCTTCTTCTATAAGAAGTAGGGTCATTGGAAGAGGAACTGTCCTCTCTATATTGCATCCCTTGACCCGAACAAGTCCAAGAAGAGAAAGCTGCAGGATGGTCCTGGACAAGGTATTTATATAATAACACCTTGTAGTTTCTCTATTTGCGATACTACTAACTGGGTATTGGATACAGGAAGTCTAATTCACATTTGCAACTCTTTGTAGGGACTTTAAGTTAGTAGAAGATTTGAGGATGGCGAGAGGTTCTTGAACATAGGAAATGGAAGCTGAGTTCCAGTTCTGGCGTTGGGAGTCCTTAAACTTGTTTTAGAGTCCTGTACTGTCATTTTGAATGAGTATCATTTTTGTCCTTCCTTCATTTTGAATGTCATTTATGTAGGCCAGTTGGCCATGTATGGTTATGAACTATTAATAAAGAATGACATTTGTAAAATCATTTTGAATGGTTCTATAATTTTGAATGGACTAATGCGTGATGGCATCTATGTACTATCACGACCTGTTAGTATAATGTACACATCTAGCAAATGCCCTAGAATAGATAATGTCAGTGAAGCGTACCTTTGGCATTATAGGCTAGGTCATATTAATAAGAACAGGATAAAAATCGAAGGTCTCCTCGATTTTAGTGAAGATAGTTCACTTCCAACCTGTGAGTCCTGCTTTCTTGGAAAAATGACAAAGTCACCTTTTACTGAAAAAGGTGAACGAGCCAATGAAATTCTAAGTTTGATACATACTGATGTATGCGGACCCATGAATGTTAGTGCCAAGGGAGGGTACGCTCATTTCATTACTTTTACATATAACCTTTCGAGGTATGGTTATGTCTTCTTGATGAGACATAAATCTAAATTATTTAAAATGTTCAAACGATATCATAATGAAGTAGAAAAAAAAAAAATGAAGTAGAAAAACAAACCAGAAAGTGTATCAAACCCTTCGATCTAATCAAGGCGATGAATACCTTTCGGGTGAGTTTCTGACATATCTTGAGGAGAATGGGATTTTCTTTCAGTGGACACCTCCAGGGACACCTCAGTTAAATGGAGTGTCTGAGAGGAGGAATCGAACCTTGTTAGACATGGTTCGGTCCATGGACTTTGCTACTCTACCGATATCATTTTGGGGATATGCTCTAGAATCAGCCTACCTTCTGAATAGGGCTCCAAGTAAATCTGTCAGTAAAACACCATATGAGATATGGACTGGATGTAAGCCGACACTATCACACCTTCGGGTCTGGGGGTGCCTAGCTTATATAAAATGTTTGGAAACAGACAAACTTAGACCTAGGTCTGACAGGTGCCTATTTGTTGGGTATCCAAAGGAGTCTAAGGGGTATTACTTCTACTTAGCTGAGAAACAAAAGTTGTTCATCAGTCTAAGGGCTATCTTTTTTAAAAAAAAGTTCCTTGGTGAAGGAACTGTAGCCACTAAGATTAAACTTAGTGAAGTTCAACAAGTAGAAAAACCGACACACTTAAGAGACAACATAGAACCGACGTGTGATTAGATCACACCCAGAGCCCACTAAGGAACCATTAAGGAGATCCAGTAGAGTACCGAGCCGACCGGACAGATACTACGATTTCTTGGTCCGGGATAGTGATCCCATTGAACTCGATGAGAACAATGAGGATCAATCACCTATATGGATACATTGCAGAGGTCCGACTCTAAGAAATGCTTGGAGCCATGAGATCTGAAATGAAGTCCATGGAGATCAATAATGTATGGACATTGGTTGATGCACCTGAAGGGATAAAACCCATTGGGTGCAAATGGATTTTCAAGAGGAAAAGGGGCGCAAACGGAAAGGTGGAGACCTATAAAGCCCATCTGGTTGCCAAAGGGTATCGTCAACGTTATGTTATTGACTATGACGAGACGTTCTCCCCTATGGCAATGCTTAAATCCATTCAGATTATGCTTGCTTTAGCAGCACACTTTGACTATGAAATCTGGCAAATGGATTTTGAACAGCTTTCCTAATGATGAGCTAGAAGAGGAGGTGTATATGATACAACATGAAGGGTTCACAACCATGGATGAATTAAAGGTGTGCAGGCTTCAAAAGTCCATTTATGGACTGAGGCAAGCATCAAGAAGTTGGAACATGCGATTTGATAAGCGTATCAAGTCAAATGGGCTAATGGTTCTGAGATTGTATTCATTGTACTGTATGTGGATGACATTCTCTTAATCGGGAATGACATCGCAGCACTGCAAGCAATAAAGGTTTGGTTATCATCTCAGTTCTCTATAGAAGACTTGGATGAAGCCTCATACATACTAGGTATAAAGATCTATAGGATAGATCTAAGAGGCTTCTGGGACTATCCAAGTCTACGTACATCGATACTGTGCTGAAACAGTTCAGCATGGAAAATTCCAAGAAGGGCTATCTCGTGATAGGCACTAGAATTGATCTCTCCAAAAGAAATTGTACGACAGCTCCTGAGGAGAGAGCACATAAGTAGAATCCCATATGCTTCGACAGTGAGTTCTATCATGTATGCCATGACATGTACTAGACCAGATGTGGCATACTCACTAGGTGTAGTGAGTAGATATCAGTCTGACTCAGGTGAAGCTCATTGAAAAGTGGTAAAGACCATCCTAAAGTATTTACGAAATACTAAGGACCAATGTCTAATTTATAGAGAATCTGACTTGAAACTTGTGGGATATACTGATTCTAGTTTCTAGTCAGATAAAGATGATAGCAAGAGTGTGTCAGGTTTTATTTTTACCTGAACGGAGGAGCTATCTGCTGGAAAAGTTTTAAGAAGCCTACTGTGCGGACTCAGTATGCGAGCAGAGTACATTGCAGCATCAGATGCAGCAAAGGAAGCTGTGTGGTTGCAAAGTTCCTCGACGAGCTGGGAGTGGCACCTTCCCTTGATGGTCCTGTTATGGTGTATTGTAACAACACTGGAGCCATTGCTCAAGCCAAAGAGCCGAAGTCTCATCACCGCATAAAGCATATTTTGCGGTGCTATCATCTTGTACGAGAAATCGTGGAACGAGGTGACATCGACCTTTAGAAGATCGATGGAAATGAGAACCTAGCTGACCCCTTCACTAAAGCCATCAGAGTTCAAGAGTTCGATTGTTGTAAAAGGAAAATGGGAATGAGATTCTGTATTGATTGGCTTTAGTCGAAGTGGGAGTTGTTGGAAATTGTGTCCCAAAGCCAATCGTCTAGGCTGTAGACAGTTGTACTATCTTTGTATTTGTATATGAATTTTCTTTTAATAAATAAAAGTTATTTTTGACTGTCCATCATATTTACTTTTTCTGTAAAGAACTTTTGTGTGATAGAGTCCTAAGAACTACATTGTTTGATATAGAGAGGATATATCAAGTAGTTCTTAAACTAGTTCACAACCAATGATATATTGTTATAGGATGATGATGTATCAAGTGTAAGTTATTGTATGTCACATTTATTGGTTGTCCTCTTAACCAAGGAGTGTGGAGATACTAGTGTGATATGCAAGTGAAATGTGTGACATTTCACTAAACGTGACCATTTGCGGAGATCCTTTCTGCCAAAGGGTTGCTCGTGAAGGGATATGGGTATATGTGTCCCTCAGACTTGGGATCACCATGGCGGCTTACAAGCAACTCACTGTACTTTAGTAAAACTACCTGGATTTCTAATCTAGTGATGGAAGGTTTCTGGGTACAGTCAAGTACTCGTGAAGCGGTGGTGGATCAAGATGGAATTGACCTCTCTAAATAGTTTGGAGTGAATGACTCACTATGTCTCAATTCAGCAAAACCTTGGCCAATGTACTTCTTGTGAGGAGTCACAAAACTTGTGAGGTTGAGACATAATCTGGATGAACAAAATTAGGGTTGGTAGTCTAACCCTTGGTCATCCTGAGCATTGTGAGGTCAAAGGGATGAATTATATGGCAACCATATACCAGAGGTTCTTGTGAGGTGCTCTACATCTTCGACCTATTTGGACAACGGGTATCATTGCTAGATGAAGACTTTTACTGGTACTGGAAATGTTTCAGTGCTACCGGCTTAGTGTTCAAACCTATAGGGTCACACACCATAGAGGATTTCTATCTGATCTTGTGGCTAATCGACGATTGGGAATCATTTGTTGTCACCCCAAGTCAATTGATTGACATTGTTCCAAGTGTCGACATTTGAAATTTTGCAGGTGTTGACACTTGGTGAAGTGTCGACACTTGGCAATTTTTGAGTGTCAACACTTCCTGTGATGAATAGATTTCTAGGAGGAGTTCATGGAGATTTTTTGGATAGGTTTTGACCTGGTTTGAATTTCGAATTCAAACCAGTTTTGGCTCCAAGGCTTTATGGTATGAAATTCTTACATGCCTTAATGGGTTAGACCTATTTGGTATGGCCTTGATCTTCTCCCCCATTCTCTCCTCTCATCTCTCCTCTTTCCTTCTTTTCCCTCTCCCTACTGCCCCTATAAATGAAGGTCATTGTGGTGGCTGCTGATGGTTACAAGAACTGCAACAGATTTTAGGGAGAAGAAGATTGAGAAGGGTAGTGAGAACTTTAAGGATTGGGTGTGTGCTACCTAGCAATCAAGCTAGGTCTTTGGAAGAGAGGTTTTGGGAAGGGGTTCCTGCTCTCCTCCTAGTCTTCCTGGAAGAAGAAGATCGGCCAAGGATCCCGAAGAGCTAGCACTCCGAGGGAGTTGATAATAGTCGAGCCCAGGTGTGGACATCTTGTAGAGGCCAGACATGTGTATGGCTCGAGCGCCCTCCTCCTTTTCACAGCTCTTCACAGCTTCTCTTCAGCACTCTCAGAGGTATAGAGGTATGACCTTTATATTTATGTTCCTTTCTTGTTTTTGATGTTATATGCATGCTAGATTATTATGCTAGATCCTATTAGGGGCATATTAGTAGATCATTTAGATCTATCTACCGAGCCTTCCGCTGTGCATGTTTAAAAATATTTTAAAATGCATATCTTCTGCCCTATTTTCTTGCATATTGTATGCTAAGTGTAGGTGTTTTTCACCTTCATTCAGGCCTAAGCCTAATCATTACAAAATCCCCTATTTCAAACTCTTTGGCTCATTTTCGGGAATTAGTCAAATTATTTCAAAATTAGTGCTTAATGTAGAACTCTAACATGATGCAAAATACAGTCTCAACTATGCATTCTTATTGAAAGGAATTTTATTGGACTCCTAGGGCCTAAACCTAACAGATTATAAAGTCTCTAGGTTTGACCCTGGTCTGGCATGCACTTGAAAATTTATAATGGATCCCTAGCAAATGCCATAAGGTATTCCAAAAGTAGGTCACAAACCTAACATACTCAAAGAACTGGTGCAATTGAACGACCTCAACACAGTGTGATTTGAAAGTTTAGGGAACATTGGAAGCCTTAGGGTATGACAGGAAATAGGAATCGAAGTCTTGGGACAATCTATTGGAAGCATGAAATAGACCTTGGTTACTCGAGATGACCTTAAGATTTGAACATTGATACATGGGTATCATATAGTCCACTTGTTTCTGTAGTTCTTAGGTCTTGGTGGGGTTCACCCCATAGTGAGGAAGGTTTGGTAATGAGGATCCTAGGACCAAGCTTAAAGCATACTGGATGTCCCTAAGGGGTGGTGTTGATTAGGTAACTCATCGGGAAATACATCCTCAAATTTTTAGAGCTTCAACTACTTCTTGAGGGTGTTCTCTTTGGGTCAACTCTGAATCTCTTTAGTGGCAGGGGTTCCCTCAGTAATCTCCTTCTCTAACTCCTTGACCTTGATCAGGTTAACTCCTAGCTCCCTTTCCTTTAGGCTACTAAATCCTCTTTTAACCTGGTCCATGAACTCCCAATTGGGTCTCCTAGGGTGAACCTCTTAGGTTGGGTTAGGGTGTGGGACTCTTCTGGGCTCAACCTCTAAGGAGGGATCATGTTGAAAGAATCTCCTGGGGTGGGGAGGTGATTCAAACTCTGGTTCAGTATGAAGCTCCAAGGTCCTCTCTAGGGTTCTTGTCCTTGTTTCAAATCTATTAGCTCTTTGGGACAACTTGGCAAGCTACTCGGTGATGAGCCTAAGTTGATTCTCGATGTTGTTATCCATGGGTTCACCTGACTGAGAGTGGTGTGGGTGATACGGGACTCCTGACCTAGTCGACATGCAACACACAAAGAATGGTGCTACGGTTTTGCTAGACCTAGGAGTTCAAACAGAATGGGTTAACTTAGATGACACATGGCACAACAACTAGCCCTTTCACTGACCAGGTAAGAGGTGAGAGTATGGAAGGCCCCCCTTGCTTTCACAAGGATCCAATTAAGGAACCACAACACCGTTTAGATCGTTTGATGCTCAACCTCTTGCCTTAGACACCAGCTTCCCGGTACTAATTGAAGGGTTGCATGCACTAGCTTCCCCACAATGGTTAAACCCGACTCGTGATGTTCTTAAGATATTAGGTTGCTAATTAGTTTTAAGTTAAGCTTAGGTTTGAAATGCAAGGGTGGTTATTTTTGGGCCAAAAAAGGTAATGACCTCCTTCCCTTATCTTATGATATTGTTATCCTTAAGTCAATATACATATGATGGCATACACATGATGTCTAATGAAGTGAACTAAAGTTTTTTTTTTGTGTGTTTTGACAAGTATAGGCAGAAATATGAGTTGCTGAAAATTAAATGAGATGAACCAAAGTGCAAAAATTAAATTATGAAAGTATGTTGAAATTAGACTTGCTGGAATTTCAGGACAGATTTATTCTCAAGTAGTAATCAGGCATGTAGAGAACCTACAGACTGAAATAAATTCTGAGAAAATTCAAAAAAATACTATCAATTATGTGAAATCCAGCAAAACAAGAATAAGTAGATTCTGAGACTCCTACATGCAAGAACAACCAAAACAATAGGCTATATACTGGTTGGACAAGATGCAGAAATTTAATGATGCTGAAAATAGTAAATCTAAAATTTTCTTTAGAACCTAAGATACCTATCTCTTTACTTTCTTCTTCAAGGATCAATCACATCGGCACCCCTACACACCATAGAAATTTCCTTTGAATGGGATGTGAGGGTCTTGCAGCCCTACTTTTTCCTATGATCCATGGTGAAGCACCCGATCCGAGTACTTAAAGAGAAACAAAGTCCTAACCATGCTCTGATACCAAACATGATGCGGGACTACTAAGAGAGATGATATGCATGCAAGTAATTTTCTTTGTTATTTTTATATTTGAGGAGATTGACCGATTCCTGAATTCAAAGTAAGAATAGATTTAGAGATTTGCATAATGATAAGAGACTCTAGCATGTAGACATGCCCCTAAATAGTGATAAGAAAAGGACCCCGGGATTAAGAAACCCTATAGGACTTAGCTCTAGATCAATACCTACTTAGAAGATTAGGGGTGCAAACCGTGAAGACTCTGATGTGCCCGATGCCGAGTTCACTCACTCTCGTAGATGCAGCCTGAAGGATTAAGCCTTCAACCCTGTGGATTCACCAGCTTTCCGTCCAATGGTCAGGGGGCAAGGAAGACCGACTCCATTGTCCATGGCACCTAGAGGACCTGAGCACTCAAGGAAAGGGTTAGAAAACATCAAGAATAAGGAATAAGCAAGTAAGAAGGGATGGGAAAGAGTTGAGAATGGTGGTCTTGGAGGCTCTTCTTGCTAGGTGTCCAGGTGAAGTTTCCAAAGGCATCCAAGCTAGAAGATTGATGGGTGGCTTGCAAAGGAGGAAGGGAACTTAGGGCCTCTCACCCTTCGATGTCCCGAAGGACAAAGGTACTCTCTTACAAAGTTTCTCGTCTAAGAAGACAAGGGCTATAATGAAGTAGAAACTTCTCAAATTTTTCATTCATCCAAAACTCGTTTTGTACAAGAGAAGTAGGGCCCTTTATATAGGCTCCCAAGTCTTATTTAAAATTCAAAAAAAATGGCTACAAGTCTTCATCATGGATGCCCAAAAATCTGAATTTTGACTCTTGAAATCCTCCTTCAGTTGGCCTTGATTTGGTGGAAAACTTGATTCGGGCAGGGAAGAGAGGAGGTTGTCCCCATTCAAAATTTGAACTCCTTTCATGAGTCTTGGCTGACCATGGATCTTTGGGAAGAAGGCTTGATATGGGGGAGGTTGTCTTCAAGGATCAAGGGATGCTCCATTCTTTCCTTGGCCGGTCAACCTTCTTTGGAGAAAGGCTTGATGTGGGGGAATGAAGAAAGGATCTTGTCTTCAAGAATCATGGGATGCTTCATTAACTTGAAGAACCTTCCTTGGCCGACCATGCTTCTTTGGAAAATAGCTTGATGTGGGGAGTGGGATGGGGAGGTTGTGGGCTTGGACCAAGGGGAGAATAAATGGGGCATCCAATATGCATTGACTTTGAAGTCCTCCATTTTCTCTTGGCCATCCAAGTGTCTTGGTGATGTGGTGCATCCTTCCACCAAGTGGCACCGGTGAGGTGGCACTCCAAGAGCTGAGGTGGCATTCTTTCATGGCGTGGGGAAGATGGCTTGATCCATTAATAACTAGACTTGACTTAATTGTCCACTCCATCTTCAAACAAGCTTGAGCACAATCTTCAAGTAGACTTAGGCTTGGACCATATAGCTAAATATAGGATCCAATGACCCAACTTGACCAAATTGGCTAAGGTACATGACCAAAACAAAAAATTAAGACTAAATACATGACTCCAAAGTAAAATGCTCAGGCTTGAAGCCTTATTATATGACCCAAAACATGAAACCCTAATCAGAGATCCACAGAGGGTTAAGGAGCCTCTTTCTGATCCTGGTGCCTATACCAATTGGTTAATGAAAATGAGTTTTTTTTAGAGAAGAGTGATTCTTCTTTTTCGCTCTGCATGGAGAGGGTGAGAGGCCCAACAATCGCTCCATAAGGAGAGCACGAGATGTGCAACCCTAGGACATGATGTAAGGTCATGTCTAGTTATCCCCCTACCCTTTGATTCTACCTTCTTTACCATCCTCATGACCTTTGAGATTCACCCCAATGGCTCCATTAGTGAGGTGGGTGAGATGCCCTAGAGATGAGAGGTCTCTCGGTGAATGTGAGTCCCAAAGTTCATGAGAGTCCAGATTCCTACCTTCCATCTCCATTATTTCTTCACCACCTCCTTACAAAAATAAAAAATAAAAATAAAAAAACAAGTGATACCCTAATCATCGGTGATTTCTCAACTCGTCGACGATCTTTCCCTAATCCTGTCCCCCATCACCTTGGCAGCATGAGCACGATCCTGGCCGGGAGCTGGCCTCAGATATAGGGCTTGCCCTATGAGCTCGACTCCAGCTGGGAGCTGGCCTCGGCAGGAGGGCTCACCTTGGCAGCATGAGCATAACTCCAAACGGAATTGGCCTCCGATGGAGGGCTTTCCCTATGAGCTCGACTCCGGTTGGGAGCTAACCTCGGCAGGAGGGCTAGCTTTGGCCCCTTACTGGGCCACCGTGCCAGGGTGGTGAGGCTTTTGCCAGCATGGCCACCAGTAAGGCTCCACGTTAGTGGATGTACCACATCAGGGTGCCCTCTACTTCCGAGCTGGAGAATGAAGCGGCACTTGAGGCGAGGGGAGTAATAATCATGCTGACATGGAAAGACGCATCTCCTATATCATTAATGCCTTGTGCGCCGGTGCTCCTAGAGGCTATGCTTCTGTGCTAATAGGACGAGCCACGTCACCCCTCATTAAGGGTGGCCATAATTGCCGCACAGAGACCGAAGGGGTCAGCTCCAATTCGCGGCATTGCTTATGGTGGATATCAACACGTGGCACACCCCGGCTGGCTCAGGGTGAGATATGGTGCACACCTTTAGTCAATACGAGGCGACGGGGCTCCGGTCGCTTGAAAGGGACTTGCCCTTTTGTTTCCCAAGGGTTTCTCAAGTGACAAAAGACAGTTTCTTCCTCAGAGCAATCCTCCTCCACCTTCTTGGGCGAGGTTGCAAAGTTCCAACAGGTTAGACTTCCTTCTTCTCCCCTTTCCTCTTATTTGCTCTCCTCCTTCGACCTGCACCTGAGGAGTACTCTTGTTAAGTGTTCTAGTTTTCCATTCCATCATTTCTGATGAGTCCCCCAGTAGGGGGCACCGTCACCAGGGTTTTTTTCGATAGTGTGGGGCCTTCTCAATCGAGGCTTCCCTCCTCAGATAGAGAGGAGGAAATCCCGGTCGTGCTTCGCAGGGGTCCCCACCCAATAGGGATTGTCATTGGACCCCCTACGGCTCCTCCTCCACCTGCCATCTCTGCTAGGGAGGCCAGCGCCCCGCCGGCATTGCTTCAGTGATGATTGACGGGGATCTTCTTCACATCCAGAGGTCATTTGGGATCCTTGATTCCATTCGACTCTCTGTTCCTAGGCTAAGGGACCGGGTCACTTCCGGTGGCCCGGGTTGGATAGTCCTGTATGAAAACTTCTTTTTCGGGGGTCTTTGGCTTCTTTTCCATGCCTTCTTCTTTTCTTTTCTTAGCCATTATTGTTTGGTTTTGGCTTAACTCACTCCTAATGCCATCCAGACCATCTTTAGTTTTATTGTTCTCTGCCACCATCATGGGATCGTCATCCATTTTTCCTTCTTTAAGGCCTTATTTACCCTGAAGCATCTCCCCTTTGATAGCGGATGATGGTTCATGTCCCCCTGCAAGGGGGCCCTAAAGTTTGACCTACCCACTTCCATCAAGGGATGGAAGTGCAGGTTCTTCTTTGCTTCGGTCGAGGGGGTGGACTGGGTTTGGAGTGACCTAGACCGCTCCCCCAACCGACAGTCCACGGTCGAGCTGATCGATAAGGAAGTGTTCGACCAGCTTCTCTCCTCCCAAGTTCCAGCCCTTCAAGACTTGTTGTGTGAGGAAAATCTCGTCGATGCTGGGATCAGCCAAGCCTAGCCCCAGGGTAAGGCTTAATGCCGAGCTCCATCTCTACTCAGTAATGAGTCCAGCCTTGAGAAGGGACTAACAGATTTGCTCCATTTTGCAGGGATGAGGTTCAGTTTCAATGACCTCCTGGGGATGTCCCAGAAGAGAGCCACTACTGAAGGGCCTAAAGGAGTGCCCTAGAAGAGGGCTTTGGAAGACCCAAGACCGGGGCCCGGCAGTGGGCCTAACGTGAGGGGACCAGCCACCCCATGCATGCTATCTGGACCAAGGGTCCAGGCTCCTGCCAGGCATCCCAGGGTGAAATCAGGATCGCAAAGGGGCCGCACCTCCATCTCCAGTGATCCCTCCAAGCACCGATGGTCCGCCACAATCGGAAGCGACGAGGGTGGCAGAATCTGCTACCACCAAGATGATGTCTCCATCGCCTGGGGCCGAAGCCACCGGCGATGATCCCGTAGATGCGGTGCCATCACCTAAGGGTGCTCCCGACCCAATCGGACTGCCTAAGGCATCCAGCCAATAAGGCAAGAGGTTCACCGTCATCCTCCCCGCGGGCTCCATGATATCCTAGGATGGGAAGCTGGCAGAAAAAATCCTCACCTCTCTAATCCAGTCATCGAACCACTAAAGTCGGGTAGGAAGGCCAGTGGTGGGACTTGCCACTGAGGCCATCGCCTGTTTGATGTCGGTAAGCCATCTCCAGATCTGTATCTCCTTTTCCACCCTTTTCACAAGGGATGTCAATCATCGTCCTTGGTGCAGGTGGTGGTCGATATGCAGCTCCTACGGTATGCCTGTCGAGCACTGGAAAAGCACAAGACCCACCTCTGCTGAGAGAGGGCTATCCCGGGGCCTGTCTGGCCAGGCCCAAGGGTTGGAGGCTCAGCTAACTGGTGCCCAGGCCAAGGTAGCTGAGCTAGAGAAGAAGGCAACTGAGCTCGAGGCCTCCCTGACAGAGGAGAGGGGCTCAACTCCCGTCGAGTCGGGGAGGCGACCGCCTCTGCGATGAAGGTGGCCCGGCTGAAGGAAAGAGCACAGGCCCTCTAGGCTCAGCTAGAGGAGTAGACAGCCAGGGCCACGGCGATAGCAGAAAAGGCTATGGTGGCCATCGCACTGATGGAGATGGCCAAGAAAGAAGCTACCGAGGCCATCCCCAAATTCATGGCATCCCAGGCCTTCAAGGATAAGGTCACCGAAGCTATCTGGACTCCTTCCATCATTAGGGGTTCAGAGACTTCAAGGATAAGGCCATCCACCTCCTTGGACAGGAGAGGTTGGATGACATCCAACCTTCCCTTCCATTTCCCAAGCAGCGGGGCGTGCCAGTTGTCGAGGCAGAATTGGAGCTGGAGCCAGGGGAGGTCGCAGTCGAGGCTGAATCTGGGGCTACATAGGATGCCTCTCGGGCAGTTGAGGTCCCTTGCCAGCCTGGGAAGGAGTCGGCGACTGATGAATGAACTTCTTTTCCTTTCATCTTCTATACTTAAAAATTTAGACGGTCTCTCGGCTTGTAGGGAGCCTTCATAAGGCTGTAAAGAGGATTTTGTCAATGAAGCATCTTTTTTTTTCAACTATTGTTCTTCACTCAACCCCGCTCCCTCTTCTTTTCTTTTCTTCTTCTCTCTTTCTTCTTTTTTCTTTTTTCCTTCTTTTTTAGGCCTTGACTGCTCTAAGCCTACTTTAAGGCCTTAGGATGGGCACGAAGGTCCTTGGGAGCACTTCATCCTCTTTCTCTTGATTCTTGAGATCATGCAAGCCAGAATGCAATGTCTCTGGATCTTCTCACTTTGTCGAGCTGTGAATCAGGTGGTAGATGGTGGGACTGCTTGGAGTTCCCATCCGACATCTCTGGACTAGGAGCAAGGTGGTAGAGTGTCTCCGAACCTTGGAGGTGGGATTGCTGGTGTCTCCTGGCCTCGGAGGTGGGGCTGTTGGTATCTCCTGACCTCGAAGGAGGGACTATTGGTGTCTCCTGACCACAAAGGTGGGACTGCTGGCTTTGAGTGCCGGATTCATAAGTTTTTTCAGGCTTTGAGTGCCGGGCTTTGTAAGTTTCTGGGCTTAAAGTGCCGGGTTTCATAAGTTTCTAGATTTAGAGTGCCAAGCTTCGTAAGTTTTCTGAGCTTAAAGTATGGGCTCGTAAGTTTCAAGGCTTAAGTACCGGGATTCGTAAGTTTTTCGACTTTGAGTGCCGGGCTTCATAAGTTTCTGGCTTAGAGTATCGGGCTTCGTAATGATGCAGAACGGAAGCTCTGATACAAAATGATGCAGAACGAATATGTGAAATACGGAAGCAATTAAAATTATGTATTTTTTTTATTTTATATATATTTTCAGAAGTCGGCTTTTCTCAAAATGAAAGTTAACTAAATTGAAAGAAACTATGTAATAATTGAAAGCACAATTTAAAACTAGGAAAATAGGTACTAGAGTAGTTCAGAAGTAAAGGATCGCTGGGGTTGAGAACTCCCAGACCTAGGGTTTCACTCTGAACTTTCAATATGACAAAGTAAAGAGAAGAGAAGGGTTACAGACCAGGCAGTGATCTTCACAGAGTTTAGTGGAAGGACTCTCTTGAGCAGATTGTTGGATGGATCCCAGGATTCAGATATCTTCGCAATGGATCCTCCAATACTGGTCCTTTGGCAGAGTTGGCTTCTCCTGAACTCAAGATCTAGGAAAGAAGAAGAATAATTATGGAACCAGATACTCAAGGAAGTACCAGATAGAAGAACTTGAAAGTTGATGTTGCTGAAGTCCTGATTCTCCTGGATGCTGATCTGGCTTCCTCTGGGATTTGCTCCGTATTCAAGTAGCCAACTGGACCTAGATGCTGGTGGTCGGCCACTACTTGAGAGAGGGGCCGTGAGAGATGGATAGATTAGGGTTTGGATGATTGGTGGAATGAAGAAGATGATGGGTGGCTAGGGTTTGGAATTGAAGTGGCTACCTAGGGTTTTGGGGTTGGAGATCTCACACCTCCTCAAGGTTCCTAGGGAACCCGGATTTACTCCCTCACGGAGCTCAACACCTGAATACAAGTGCGGAAGAGAGAAACACAAAGTTTGCTCACACATAAATTGAATTCATTCATCAGTTTTTTTCAAAACTTACAAGAGGGGTTTATTTTATAGGTCTTTACAAGAGGTCAGGGTTTTACATCTTTCCATGTGGGACTAATAGGATGGATCTTCAAATTAGGTTTGTAGAATCAATTCCTCCTCATATGGCCGCCAAGAGGTTCCATAAGTGTTGATTGATGGCTCCAAATGGTAAGTAGGTGGCGCCTCCTAGCCTTGCTCTTCAAGAAAAATTTTTTCCTTCCATGGCTCAACTCTTTTGGACACCTCCTTTTCTTTCTCCCCAAGTCATGGCTCTTCCCAACTATGCTTTGGGCTTTTTAGGCATGGATTGGGCGCCCCCTTGAAGTGCTCCCCAAGAAATGCCTCTTTCCTCCTTTAGCTTGGCCTTTTAAGGTACATATGGGGCGCCTCCTTGATTTTGGCTTCAAGAAAAATTCTTGCTCTCTTGGGTGTGGGGACCAAGACACTGGGATGGAGATGTGGCACCTCCTGGACTCTGGCGTGTGGCTGGGAGTGTGGCACCCACTTACTTGAGCCTGGGAGAGAATGTGACACCCTAGAGAAGACCTAGACCACTACTAGGACTTGTACCGAGTCAACATGACTCAACAAAATTTTACAGGGAAATACAGACTCAACTAAAATTGAGTTGACCGAGTCAACCTTATTACAAAACCCAGAAAATCCTAATTCTTCGGCAAGGTCAATCAGAGATCCAGATGGAGCCCTGAAGTCTTCTTCTGAGTCTGGTGCCCGCACCAATTCTCCCGGGTGGGAGGAACTCGACCCTGTCGAGTATGGATCAAGTTGGCTCTGGTATCTCAACAAGAGGTCTGGGTCAATTCTTGTAATTCTTCTCGGGAGATCCAAGAGTCATCAGAATCTGGCCTTCTTGCCAGTGGACCAGGTATCTTTGATATCCTCGATTACGAGTAGAGATAACCTGATCATCCAGGATCTTTTCAATCTGCTCTTTCCTCACAGGCCAGTTTGTTGGTGGACACACAGGGTTGGGTTCACTCTCAAGAACAGGATTAGGCTCAAAAGGCTCACTGGGAATCACAGCTGGCTCTCTATACTCTACTAGGTCTGTAAATGTTGAAAGTGGAGCTAATGCCTAGTTCTGAAGGCAACTCGAGCACATAGGCATTGGATCCTACTCTCTTCACCACTCTAAATGGTCCAGCTCCTCTAGCATGTAACTTTTTAACGATTCCAGGGGAAACCGTTCAGGCCTTAACCTAATCATTACATAGTCTCCCTCAACAAAAGTTTTGACTCGCCTTTGAGAATCAGCCAACTTCTTATAAGTTTCATTACTTAAATTTATTTTGGCATGAATTTCTTTATGCAAGTCTTTTACATGCTATGCAAGTGCATCAAGAGACTTGTGTGTGTGGGCTAATAGTGAAATCAGATCAAGTGGTGTGTGAGGCTTGTATCCATGAACAATTTCAAAGGGACTCTAGCCTATAGACCTATTGATCGAAACATGAATGCATTTCAGCCCTGGACAAAATACAAATCCCAATTCCTGGTGCTCTCAATCAAACCAAAATCTGAGCCAAAGCCTAGTAAAGGGTCAAGAAACTAAACTAGACTGACGACGCATTCCTAAAGAATGGACTTTATTCCAAAGGAACCCTAGGTCTAAACTTAACAAACAAGGCTCTCTAGTTTGACCTTGGGTCGAAGGATGGCATGCAGAGCATGAAAACTTATCATGGGTGCCTAGTAGGTGCCATAAGGTCTTCCAGAAGTAGGTAGCAAACCTAATAGGTTCTAATTCCGATATGTTAGTGCACTCAAATACACCGATCCATTTGTTCATCCCACTTAATATTTGTCTCTTGTCTTCCATCAAAGTAGGTGGCATAGGTTCGGTGCTCCTAACGGGTCCCTTTCTCCTGAGTCAACCAAGTATGATATAGGCTCCTAGGGTTATGCTCGGGATCACGGATAAGGTCCTCCGCTCCTGGCATGGGTGAGGTTGGGGCCTATTAAATTTTGGATCAGGGGTCCAATTTTGATGTCTACATTTCTCAAGTCCCTGGGACGGTCTCTAAACTAAAGGGCAAAACCCTCATTGCATATCCTGACTCAATTTGGTCATACTTTCGTAAGAGTTCTAATCATGACCTCTAAATCAGGTTGGTTGACCAGGTTGGGACGGGTACTCCGTCCTTGTGGACACTGATGATGCAAGGCAGCACACAGAAGTGCCTAGACTAAAGCAACTACTGGCTCACTAGACCTAGAGTCCAAACTAGATGCCCAATCAGAGTGGCAGCTAGCCTGTATACTCAGGACTCAGCCAAGCAGGTTTAAGAAGGGGAGTGTTAGGTCTCTAATTGCCAATCCTAGACACCAATCAGTGATTGGCCAGGTAGGCGGACCAGCACACAAGTCCTTCGGGATGTAGTCCATGAATCACCGTTCTAGACACTGAGTACAAAGCACATACAAAGTAACCAGACAAACTGACTAAACACTAGCCTAGACCCGACTTGTTGGTGTCCCTAGCCCACTCGGGCAAATTAGGTCTAATTAATTTTAAAATTAGGCTTAGGATCGAATGAATGGGTGGTGGTTTTGGGCTAAGGAGAGGTTATCAACTCCTCCCCTTATCTTAGATTCTCAATTTCCCTTAAGATGAATTAGGAGATGATCACTCAAAAAAAAAATTGAATTGCAGAATCATAAAAACAGAATTGCTGTAATTTAACTTTCAAAGATTTCACAGAAACCAAAAAATTACAGTAAAATTATGTAAAATAGTTTCAATTATAATGGTTCCAGAAAAATAAAAATCATGCAATTTGGAATTACCTGTAATGAGAAACAATTTCTGCAATAGGGTAGTTACAGACTGAAAATAGAATGCTCCCCCGTTTACAGTTCCTGCTACGAAGTTGTAACCCAGCGGATCCCCTACACGCCCTAGGAACACCCCATGGAATGGGAAGAGGAGGCTTGCACCTCACTTCGTTCCTAGGACCGGACATCCTGGGGAGTCTACTTCGAGCAGACAAAGTAAAAAAGAGAGACACTCAAAACATGCAAGCAAGTCAGAAACCCTAGACAGGGCTCTGATACCAAATTGATGCGGAACGGAAGCTCTGATACCAAAAATGATGCAAAACGAATATGTGGAATGCAGAAGCAAATTAAAATTAATGTATTTATTATTTTATATATATTTAAGAAGTTGGCTTTGTCTCAAATGAAAGTTAAACTAAATTGAAAGAAACTATGTAATAATTGAAAGCACAATTTAAAGAAACTAGGTTATCAGAGTAGTTCAGAAGTAAAGGATCGCTGGGGGTTGAGAAACTCCCAGACCTAGGGTTTCGCTCTGAACTTTCAACAGGACAGAAGTAAAGAGAAGAGAAGGGTTACAGACCAGGCAGTGATCTTCACAGAGTTTAGTGGAATGACTCTCTTGAGCAGATTGTTGGATCACAGGATTCAGATATCTTCGCAATGGATCCTCCAATACTGGTCCTTTGGCAGAGTTGGCTTCTCCTGAACTCAAGATCTGGAAAAGAAGAAGAACAATTTATGGAACCAGATACTCAAGGAAGGATTTACCAGATAGAAGAACTTGAAAGTTGATGTTGTTGAAGTCCTGATTCTCCTGGATGCTGATCTGGCTTCCTCTGGGATTTGCTCCGTATTCGAAGTAGCCAAACTGGACCTAGATGCTAGTGGTCGGCCACTATTGAGAGAGGGGCCGTGAGAGATGGGGTAGATAGGGTTTTGGTGATTGGTGGAATGAAGAAGATGATGGGTGGCTAGGGTTTGGAATTGAAGTGGCTAACCTAGGATTTTGGGGTTGGAGATCTCACACCTCCTCAAGGTTCCTGGGGAACCCGGATTTACTCCCTCACGGAGCTCAACACCTGAATACAAGTGCAGAAGAGAAACACAAAGTTTGCTCACACATAAATTGAATTCATTCATCAGTTGTTTTCAAAACTTACAAGAGGGGTTTATTTTATAGGTCTTTACAAGAGGTCAGGGTTTTAAATCTTCCCATGTGGGACTAATAGGATGGATCTTCAAATTAGGTTTGTAGAATCAATTCTTCCTCATATGGCCGGCCAAGAGGTTCCATAAGTGTTGATTGATGGCTCCAAATGGTAAGTAGGTGGCGCCTCCTATTCTTGCTCTTCAAGAAAAATTTTTTTCCTTCCATGGCTCAACTCTTTTGGACACCTCCTTTTCTTTCTCCCCAAGTCATGGCTCTTCCCAACTATGCTTTGGGCTTTTTAGGCATGGATTGGGCGCCCCCTTGAAGTGCTCCCCAAGAAATGCCTCTTTCCTCCTTTAGCTTGGCTTCTTTTAAGGTACATAGGGGCGCCTCCTTGATTTTGGCTTCAAGAAAAACTCTTGCTCCCTGGGTGTGGGGACCAAGACACTGGGATGGAGATGTGGCACCTCCTGGACTCTGGCGTGTGGCTGGGAGTGTGGCGCCCACTTACTTGAGCCTGGGAGAGAATGTGACACCCTGGAGAAGACCTAGACCACTACTAGGACTTGTACCGAGTCAACATGACTCAACAAATTTAATTACAGGGAAATACAGACTCAAACTAAAATTGAGTTGACCGAGTCAACCCTTATTACAAAACCAGAAAACCCTAATTCTTCGGGCAAGGTCAATCAGAGATCCAGATGGAGCCCTGAAGTCTTCTTCTGAGTCTGGTGCCCGCACCATGTAAGTTTCTGGGCTTAGAGTGCCGAGCTTCGTAAGTTTTCGGGCTTAGAGTGCCGGGCTTCGTAAGTTTCTAGGCTTAAGGTACTGGGCTTCCAAGCTTAAAGTGCTAGGCTTCATAAGTTTCCAAGCTTAAGGTGTCAGGCTTCATAAGTTTTCGGGCTTAAAGTACCAGGCTTCATAAGTTTCCAGGCTTAAGGTGTCGGGCTTCGTAAGTTGTCAGGCTTATTTCGCTAGACTTGGAGTCGGATGGATGAGTTTCTATACAGGTGAAAAATGAGGTTGCACTAAAAAGGAACTTTAAATTATGAAGAGAGAACCTTACCTACTGGTAGTACATTCTCAAGTTGCTGGCATTCTAGGTTCGCGTGAATCGAGCACCGTCGAGCTCAGCAAGGTAGTAGGCTCCACCTAGTAGAGCCTCGACCACCTTGTAAGGGCCTTCCCAATTTGGGAAGAGTTTCCCACACTCTCCTAGTTGAGATACTTCTGCCCGTCTGAGGATGAGGTCACCTGAACGAAAAACTTTGGGCCTCAAGTGGGAGTTATAGTAGCACTCCACTCACTACCGGTAAGCCACCGTCCGAAGCCGGGCCTTGTCTCTTATCTCATCCAACAAATCCAGGTTGAGGAGATGGGCCAGATTCTCAGCTTCATCATACTGCTCTACCCGTAACATGGATAAGCCAAGTTCTATTAGAATCATTGCTTCGGTGCCAAAGATAAGGTTGAAGGGCATCTCGCCCGTTGCTGTGTGGGGTGTAGTGTGGTAAGCCCATAATACACTAGGCAGTTCGTCAACCCATCAACCCTTGGCTTCATCTAACCTTGTAAGGAGCCCTTGCAGGATGGTTCAATTGGTCACTTCAGCCTCCCTATTAGTTTGAGGATAAGCTACCGAAGAGAAGTGGTGGGGGATGTCAAGGTCGGCACAGAACTCCTCAAAAGCATGATTATCAAATTGCATCCCGTTGTTAGTGATGATCAAATGCGGGAGGTCGAATCGGTAGATTACAGACTTTCAGAAGAAGGATCTAACCTTCACCTCTATTATTCGAGCCAGAGCTTCGGCCTCAACCTCCTTGGTGAAGTAGTCAATGACCATGCTCAGAAACTTTCATTGATGGAACGCAGTAGGAAAGGGACCTAAGATGTCCATTCCCCACTGGACGAATGGCCACAAGGCTGATAACTAGGAAAGCAAAGCCACTGCTTGCCGCTGAATGTGGGCGTGACATTGACACCGGTCACACTTTCTCACAAAGTCGACAAGGTCTTCTCGCATAGTCTCCCAGAAATATCCTTGCTGGATTACCTTATAGGCTAAGGTCCTACCCCCAACATGATTGCTGTAGATGCCTTCATGTATTTCCCGAAGCATGTAGGCAGCTTCAGAAGGTTTCAAGCATTTCAGTAGGAGATAGGAGTAAGATCTCTGGTACAGCTATTCATCCATCATCACATACCGCGAGGCCTTCCTCTTGAGGAGGCCGGCTTCCCTCCAATCTTCAGGTAGGGCCCCAGTGGTGATATACCTGACATAAGGGTCCATCCAACTAACTTCGGAGGTGACTTGCTGCACTTCTACCATGGACTTGTGGCGGGTGTCTCAAGGTATTCGATGAAGGTACGCCCTAGCAACGACTCCGGCAGGGTAGCTAATCTGGAGAGGATGTCAGCCCGAGCATTCTCCACTTAGGGGATATGGGAGATCCTAAAGTATTGGAGATTCATCATGGATGAATGTACCTTATCTAGATACTTCACCATCATGGGATCCCATGCTTTGTACTCGCTGGAAACTTGGCCCACTACAAGCTAAGAATCAGTGAAGACCTTCAGCCTCTTGATGCCTAATTCATGGAATATTCTTAACCCCGTGAGGAGCGCCTCATATTTGGTTTGGTTATTATTCACCTTGAAGAGGAACCGCAGCGCGTACTCCACGACGACCCCATTAGAGTTGGCGAGAATGAAGTCATCTCCACTCCCTCTGGTGTTGGATGCACCATCGAGTGGAGTACCCACGTCATCTCCTACATAGCCAGGTCTGGCCCGGATCAGCACATCGGTCCTCTAACTCTGGATCTTCATCTACCGATGCATTCCACTAGGAAATCTGCAAGGACCTGGGCCTTCTGCACCGATCACGAGTGATAAGTGATGTCAAACTCATTGAGTTTCACTACCCACTTGGCCAGGCGCCCAGAAGTATTACGACGACTCAAAAGGGCCCTCAAGGGTAGATCAGTGAGGACGGCGATGGGGTGCACTTGAAAATATGGCCTAAGATGCTGCACAGACATTATTAGTGCAAAAATAATATTTTTTGATTGGGTGTACCTGGTTTTTGTATCGTGGAGCAGCATACTGGCATAGTAGACTGACCGTTGGGAGCCCTCCTTATCAGTGTAGACCAGGACTAAGCTGACCACTTTGGGTGAAACTGTC
Source organism: Areca catechu (assembly GCA_021397845.1). Classification (NCBI taxonomy): domain Eukaryota; kingdom Viridiplantae; phylum Streptophyta; class Magnoliopsida; order Arecales; family Arecaceae; genus Areca; species Areca catechu. The sequence goes on from CM038050.1 coordinate 93,337,080, forward strand.
AGGGACAGAAGGAGTTTTTCCCCAGGTTCAGGTCTGGATAGCAGCGGAGGGGAGGTGAGGAGCTTCTTGAGCCCTTCGAACACCTCCTGACACTCCTCGGTCCAGGAGAAGTCATTCATCTTGCACAGCACTTTGAAGAATGGTTGATAGTGCTCGGCAGAGCACAAGATGAAGTGGCTTAATGCCATGATGCATCCCGTTAGGCACTGAACCTCCTTCTTGGAGATAGGGTGTCTCATGTCAGCAATCGCCTGGATCTTCTCTGGGTTGGCCTTTATTCCCTTTTAGGTGACCATAAATCCTAGGAATTTTCCTGTCGCCATACCAAATTCGCACTTGGTGGGATTCAACTTCATCTGGTAGAGGTGGAGGTTGCCAAAAGCCTCCACCAGGTCGGTAATGTGATCCGACTCTAGGCCGCTCATGATGAGAATATCGTCCATGTAAACTTACATGTTGCAGCTGATCTAGTCTTTGAAGATCTTGTTGACCAGATGCTGGTATGTGGCTCTCATGTTCTTGAGACCAAATGGTATCATCTTGTAATAGTATGTACCTCTATCGGTCATAGGTTGTGTGCTCGTTATCCTCCGGATGCATACAAATTTGGTTATACCTAGAGAACGCATCCATGAAGCTGAGGAAACTATGACCCGAAGTCACTTCCACCAGTTGGTCTATCTTAGGGAGTAGGAAGCTATCCTTCGGACATGCTCGATTGAGGTCAGTGTAGTCTACACAGATTCTCCACTTCTCAAAGGCTTTCTTGACTATCACCATGTTGGCGAGCCAGTCCGGGTACTGTACCTCTCGGATGAAGCCCGTCGTAAGGAGTCTCAACCTCCTCATCGATCGCCTTCTGTCGCTCCGGGGTGAAGCTCTTTTCTTCTATCAGACTGGATGATGGTTGGGGTCGATATTCAGCCTATGAGTTATCACTTCCAAAGGGATGCCGGGCAAGTTGGTAGTAGTCCAGGCGAAGACATCTACATTAGCCTACAAGAAGCCAAGCAAATGGGATCTCTCTCCTTCAGGCAGCAGGGCCCCAACCTACACAGTCCTCGAGGGATGCTCCCCTAAGGGAAAAGATAACAAGGGCTCAACTGGTCTACCCTTTGGCTCTGGCTCTGCCAGATTTGGCTGATCGATTGAGGGGCTCGGACCGGCCCCTCGAGGTCCTAGGAGGGCCTGCAGGCAGTACGGGAATGGCTAGCATGATCCTCTCATCTCTCCAATCCCCCATGGAGTTCGGAACTGAACGAGAAGCCACCTTGTGGAGATGGTAGTATCGAGCCAATTGAGTCTGGGATGCCCTGAGATAGCATTGTAAGGTAAGGGGAGCCTCACAATGGTAAATATTGTCAGCACCGTACTCTGTTGAGGTGGGGTCTTGGCAGTTACTAGGAATGTGATCTCTCCTTCCACCCCAATTGAATCTCCAATAAAGCCCACCAGGGGCATGAATCCTATTTTATTTGGTCAGCAGACAGGTTCATCCTTGTGAATGCATCATAAAAAAGGATATACGTTGAGCTTCCGCTATCAACCATGATTTTTTTATAAGATGCTTTGCTATCGTCATTTTGACGATGATAGCATTATTATTTGGATTATCCTCCCTAGCCGACCCCTCTCCCATGCAGGGGAGTACATGATCACTCTCCTCTCTTGCCTAGCCCTCTTCAAATTTTTTCCTGCCCCCAAGATATCATCCCTACCAGCTTCTCAGTGGGGTGATTATCGATGGAGAGAGGTCGGGGCTCCTCACTTTGATTCACTGGGGGCACCCCTCCCTCAATGTACTTGCTGAGGTAGCCATACTTGATCAGCTCTTCATCTCCCTTTTCAGATGGCGGCATTCCTTGATGTCGTGGCCATGGTTCTGATAAAAATCGTAGTAACGAGACCTATCACACCTAGTAGATGGCCTTAGGGGAGAAGGGCACCGCAAGAAGTGCTCGCCCTCAATCTCCATCAAGATCTTCACTCTGGGGGCAAGGAGAGGAGTGAACTTCTCTTCTTTGGTGGGGTCGATTCTAAGTCTCAGCCTCAGTCACTGGACTGGGGGAGTAGATGCTTCCCCGATGGCCTGCCTCTTTAGGGGCCTCCTGTCCAGCTCCCTCCTAGTGTGGTCAGCCTCCCCGGCATGGATATACTTGTGTGCCCAGAGAAGGAGCTCCGAATAAGTCTTCGGAGGCTTCTTGTCAAGGGAGCAGGTGAAGCAGGAGGTCCGCAATCCCCTCTTCAGGGCCAACATCGCAACTGACTCGTCGAGATTTTAAATCTCCAAGATGGCGGCTTTGAACCGGGACATATAGTCTTGGAGAGACTCTCGATTCTATATCAGATCGAGAAGAGGTTATTGACCTCGCATGGCACCTTTCGGCATGCATCGAAGTGTGCCATGAACTTTCTCTCTAATTGGGAGAAGGAATCGATACTTTTAGACTCGAGTCTAGAGAACTAGACTTGGGCGACCTTCCATAGGGTAGCCGAGAAGGCGATGCAGAGGAGGGCATCGGTAGCCCCCTGGACCCTCAAAAGGGCCTTGTAGTTCTCCAGGTGATCTAGGGAGTCAGTCATCCCATCTTAGGGATTGACCTATGGTATATGGAATCGATTGGGGATCGATTCCTCTTGGAGTATTTAGAAGAAAGGAGGATGGGTGTCATAACCCACGGGCTCACTAAGGGAGCCCTGAGCTTCTGCAAACAACGAGCTAGGTCTACTAGCTTGCGTTCATACTCCTCGAGGTGCTTCTCTGCTCGATGGTGGATGGCCTTGTTAGTGGACCCCTTGGCAAAGAATGTTGGAGGTGAAGGAGGGTCGGAGTGGAGGAACTCTCGCCTGAGTTTCTGGCCACGTCAGCATCGCTGGTGCGAGGGTGTATCGTGGTCTGAGATCGGGGAGAGGCTCTCCTGACCTGTCAGACCATGCTGTGGCTTCTTCCTAACCGTTCGATGGGCTCCTCGTGGGTGGGAGCCCGCATGTAGCAGCCCCTACTGGAAGGACCGTGGCTGGTGCGAGGTCAGCGGCACGAGAAGCGAGGGTCCCTGGTTGCTGTTGGGTCTCCAAGGACCGATGCCTCTTATGAAGATGATGCAACACCGCAGCCAGGGCATGAACCTGCTGGGCTAGTACGGTAATCTAGAGGTCCACCGGAGGAGGTAGTGGTGGAGCGGGAAGTTCCCTCTCCCGACACTGGTCACTGTGGTGAGAGGGTTTTCCTGCATGACTGGTGGAGATCTTGTGTGCTCGCGTGGTCACCATCAGAGCATGGGTTTCCGCGGATGCCTTTCCGATGGTGGGGGACCTGATATCAAACTAATCGATCCTTCTACCCCCCTTCCTGGCATGCTAATCTGTTGTTGCCAAGATTGTTGTGGCTTGTAGCTCTGACACATCGGGTTCCTATGGGGTGCTTGTTCTTCTCTTCTGGTCACCTCCATGGCTGGCTGACTTGCAAAATAAAGGAGACCCGGGCCAAAGATTCCGACGGAGACACTCCAATGATCAAGTTAGTAGGATGATCGAGGGAAACAGAATCTCTATGACGGAGAGCTTGAGGGACTCTCCGTGTAGAGGGTGAAAAATGGAATGGAGATGAGTTGAGAGAAAGCGATAGAGAGCTTGGGAGGTTCCCTTGAGTGGTTCTTTGCCCCTTTCTCCCTCTATTTGCTTACTTACCTTCTTACTTACCTCCCCTATTTGATTTTATATGCATGAGGTGGCCTAGACTAGGTCTGAAGCCTCTTCCAGGTGTCTATCTTCGGGTGCCTTTTTTGGAAGGGTTTTCGATTACTCATTTTGCCCTTCTATCGAGCCAATCTTACCCTTCTAATGGTGTAACTTCCTATGGGGGGGGGTGGGCACCGTGTCGCTAAACCCTGAGCCATGGTGGCTCGTACCCATTTATGGGGGGAACCATTGGGGTGTCGCAGGGCCTGGGGCCTTAGTGGAATACCTTTCTTGGAAAGGCTCAGGTTCTGGTGTCGTGGGGGTTGTAGGTTGTGTAGGTAGTGCACTGCAGAGCCTGTATTTATGGCAGGACATGTGCTAGCTCCCAAAGGTAGTGGGTGGCCAGGTCCCCTTTGTCATGATTTGAATCTCCATTGATCCTCCTCCCCTCAAGCTGTTGGCGAGAACTATGGCCTTCGTGAGATGAGCACAACCCCTGTCTTGGTAGCATGAGCACGACCCCGGTCGGGAGCTGGCCTCAAACGGAGGGCTCACCCTATGAGCATGACTCCAGCTATGAGCTAACCTTGGCAGGAGGGCTTGCCTTAGCAGCATGAGCACACCCCAACCGAGAGCTAGCCTTAGATGGAGGGCTCGCCCTATGAGCTCGACTCCAACCGGGAGCTAACCTTGGCAGGAGGGCTCGCCTTAGCAACATGAGCACGACCCCAACCGAGAGCTAGCCTCAAATGGAGGGCTTGCCCTATGAGCTAGACTTTGGCTGGCTGCTGACCTCAGTAGGAGGGCTCACCTTGGTAGCATGAGCACGACCCCTATTGGGAGCTGGCCTCAGATGGAGGTGGTGCGGACACCAAAGGCACCAGAATAAGGCAGAGGCTTCTCAACCCTCTGTAATTGATCAATAATTTATGAGTCCATCTGTAATAAGGGCTTAGCTCATCTGAGTCCATTTTAGTTGTTATTTGAGTATTTTTAGTTGTTATTTCACTTCTGTACTAGTCAGCTCATGTTGAGCTAGTTCAGTCCAATGCTAGTTAGCTCATGTTGAGCTAATTTATTTTTTTGAGTCCTGTCCAAGCATACTGAAGACTCAAGACTATATTATACAAGTGAAGACCAAGTCCAGCCAGATTGAAGACATGGAAGTTTAGCCCAAGTCCAACCCAACTTGAAGATTTGAAGACCCCAGGAGAAAATCAGAAACCCTGATTCCTTACAGATGCCCTCCAGATGCCCAGATTCCCTTCCAGATGCCAAAGTATATTCATAAATAAGGGCATCCATGATTCCAGAGGTCCATCTACATCCTAGCCCAATGAAATCAAGCCCAGGTGCCAAGCCCAAGCCCCTAAGAAGCAAGATACCAGGGAATATTCCTGCTACCTGGCTACCAGGCCACCCCAGCTTCCAGAGGCCCAAACCCATGCACCCGGGCCCTTTGGGCCGGCCTTTTGCTGCTCCTAGAAGCCCAACACGCCCCCCTAGGCATCCTTGGAGTCTTGACCAAGTCAAGAAAAATTTTAGGGATTTTTCTACCTAATATTTCCTTATTTTCTAGCTAGGGTTTGAGAGGGAAAAGGATTCTTATGTAAAGACTTATGTACCCTTACTTGGAGCCCAAGGTTAAGGGTCTATTTAAGGGACCCTAGCCTCTGTATGAGGGAAATCTTTGATGAATGAAAACCTTGAGTTCTTCTATTGAGTTGTGTGATACCCTGCTGTGTGCATAAAGGGGTTTGCGAGAGTTCTTCTTCCCAGTGCTGCAATCATCTTCCTGCTACCAACAAGCATCTCAGATCCCTGGACGCCCACTCCAAAAGAAGCCTTCCCTTGCTATTTTTTCTTTGTTTTCTTATTCCTTTGTGAGTTTTCTAACCCTGACAGGTCGTTTGCAGGTCCCCGAGTTCCTATGAATCCAACGACTCCAGCCAAGCCTCAATCGGATCACCGAGCAGAAAGCCGGGTATCCGCGGGTCTTTGGCTCGATTTCCAGGCCGCATCCATCGAGGAATGAGAGACCCTTTTGCTGCGATCTTCACAGACGTTGTCAGGTACACCCCTCTACCTCCAGTAGTTTTATTGTAGGAGAACTTGCCCTAACCGAGGCTTCTCAGCCCCGGCGATCCTTCTTTTCTACTTTTCTAGGTCCTAATCTGCATGCTGATCTTCTAAAATTCATATAAAATTCCCTATAACTTATTTTAATCTGAAACTCGGGAATTAATCACCCAACCCCACATATAAAGCATATAAAAAAATTGCATGCATATTAGTTCCGCATCATTTGGTATCAGAGCTTAGATTAGGGCTTGTTTTCTGTGATTTTCAGTCCGTATATACTCTGTTATTTTAATTATTTCTCCCTGTTAAAAACTCCAAAATTCTGAAATTTATTTTCCTGGATTTATCATAATTCACAGTAATTTTAAAACTTTTTTCAGATTTTATTATGGCCTGTGAATTTTCTGAAAGCCGAAATAGGGCCTGCAAATTTTCGGCTCTATTTTTTTTAGCAAGACATGTTTGGAAGTTTTAGGGTTTTGTTTAGGAGTTTTTGCATATTTCTTAATTTTAGTATATTTCCAGTATATTAGGTCATGATTTGCAAGTTTTCTTCTATTTAAAAAAATACCAAAAAAAAATATATATATATATATATATACATATTTTCCAAAAATACCAAAAAAAAAAATATCTAAACCCTAATTTGCATCCTCATCTGCCTGCCATCATTGCATAATTTACTTTTAAGGGCACTCTTGCTATATCAGATGGGGGGAGGATTTGATCACCTCTCCTTAGCCCAAAACCACATCCCTTGCATTCAGTCCTAAGCCTTAACCTAAAATTAATTAGACTTAATTTGCCCTAGTGGGCTAGGGACACCAACTGGTCGGGTCCGGGCTAGTGTTAGATCACTGTGTCAAGTTAACCTGTGTGTGCCTTGTGCTTAGTGTCTAGAACGGTGGTTTAGGGATTCAATCCCGAAGGGCTTGTGTGCTGGTCCGCCTACCTGGCCAATCTTTGATTGGTGTCTAGGATTGGCAATCAGGGACCTAACACTCCCCTTACACCTGCCTGGCTGAGTACAGGGTTACTATAGGCTAGTTTGCCACCCTGATTGAGCATATAGTTTGGACTTTAGGTTTAGTCAGCTATAGTCGGTCTGATCGAGTCTTGCATGAGCACTAGATCAGGAGTTTCATATCACCCACCTCCTTCATAAATGTCTGAACCCATGGAAAATTTACAAGCCCAAATAAAAGCCCTAGCTGATCAAATTGCCCAGATAACTATCCAGATGACCCAGTTAACTCAGTCTCGTATTCAAACCAATGATAGAATTGACCATCGTGCCAATAGGTTTGATCAGTTAAAAGTCCGGGTAGGGACCCCAAGAAAAACCCATGGGTCACAGTCTGAGCCAGATCCTGACTCCCCTCAACCTAGGAGGACCCCAAACCCTGATCTATACCATGAGGTCGAACCTAGGAGAGCCCCTTATCCTGACCCGTACTACAATCCTCAACCTAGGAGGACCCCAAACCCTGATCCATACCTTGAGGCTGAACCTAGGAGAGCCCATCATCCTGACCCAATCCCTAAGGTTAGTCCTAGAAGACCCAATCAGGATTTTATAGACCAAGAAGATAGATCCTATTTACCCTCTCCCTATAAGCCTAGTATACCCACAACCTATAGATCTTATGACTCTAAATCCTATGAACCTAGAACTTATGAATCCATAACCTATGAACCTAGATCCTATGACTCTAGATCCCATGATCATAGATCCTATACACCCATACCCTATGAGCCTAGTAGACCCAACACCCAATATTCTGACCCATATAGGGAGTCAAAACCTAGGAGAACCCAATATTCTGACCCATATAGGGAGTCCAACCCTAGGAGAACCCAGTATTCTGACCCATATAGGGAGTCCAATCCTAGGAGGACCCAATATCCTGACCCATATAGAGAGCCCAACCTTAGGAGGACCCCATACCTTGATCCAACCTTAGAACCTGATCATAGAGCTGACCCAAAATCCTATGACCCCAGATCCTATAATCCCATGACCCATAGATCTGCACCCTTGTCCTATGAGCTTAGAGAACCCATAACCCCTAAGTATCAGCCTAGTACTAGTCATGCTTCCCCTAGTCAACTTGAACCCTATAGGATGAGTATCCCTAAATATGAACCCAATAGTGAGCCACTACCTCTTATACAACCTGAACCTACTAGGAGTGGTACCCATAATCAGAGACCAGAACCTAACCAATTTCCTGCTAGCCGACCTTCTCCAACCATTCCTGAGATTCGCAAGGCTTACATTAACGTGGAAGTGTATGAAGCTGATGTGAGCCTAGTGGATGAGTATGAGGGAGAAGAGGAGACACCTTAGTAGACCTAGAATTAGCTGACCCAGTAGATACCCAGGTAGATTCCAACCCAGAGCTAGTTGACCTTGACCACATCCAACCTAAAGCTATAATGGAAGAACAAATAGAGAAGAGAACCTAGGTACTGCTGCTAGAGCCTTACCTGAGGAAACCATAGAGGAGAGCCAAATTATAGAGTCTAGTCCAAAAATACAAGAACCAGAGAATTTATTAAGGACCTGATCTCTTGAATCAATACCTTCAAGATGAGTCCCCTCCTATAGTTCCCATTAAGGACCTCTTCCCCGAAATTAGTGACTCATCCTTCCATTATACAAATCCTGTAGATATAGCTCAACCTCATAAGGTTAACCTCATTAGTATAGGATTAGTTCCTGACACCCCGTCTTTTATCCTATTTTATCCAACTAACCATGAACCTTTTTCTCTACCTTACCAAACTAATTCTGAACCACTTCCTATTTTCTGCCCTTTCCTGACACCTCCAGCATTTCTAGGATCATTAGATTGCATTTAGCTGAGATTAGCATACTGCATGCATTCATCACGCATGTTAGGTTTGCATCTTACTTCTGGCATACTCTTTGGAATTTGCTAGGAGTTCACTGTAAATTTTTATGTGCATGTCAAGCTAGGATCAAACCTAGAGAACCTATAATCTATTAGGTTTAGATCCAAAGAGTTCAATAAAATTTTCGATAGGAATGCATAGTCGAGTCTGTTAGGTGTCAGTATGAGTCCTTTGCATTTGTCTGCATGTGCCTAGCATGTTCACCACCCGCACTAATCTTAAAACAACTGGCTAATTCCCGAAGAAGGGTCAAAGAATTTGATGTAGTGGATTCTATCTTGGTTAGGCTTAGGCCTAAAAGAAGCTTCATGCTCGTAGAGCCGGACCTTTTAAAGTGATAGAGAAGGATTGGATCAAATGCCTAGGTGTTAGACTTGCCTCGGATTTGGGCATTAGTTCTACCTTCAATATTACAGACCTGGTTGAGTATAGGGAACCGGCAACGATACCTAGTAAGGCCTTTGGACCTATTCCTTTTCATTGTGAGTGACCCTAACCCAGAGTGTCCACTAACAAATTGGCCTGAGAGAGGAGAACGGATCGAGCGTATCCTGGACGATCAAGCCATCACGACCCGGGGCCGTGACTATCAATGCTTCCTGATCCGATGGCAAGGCCAGCCAGAGTCGGACGATTCATAGATTTCTCGAGAGGACTTGCAATGCCTCAACCCAGACCTTCTCGAGAGATATGTGAGCCAGTCTGATCTTCACTCGACAGGGTCGAGTTCCCCCACCCCTGGAGAATTGGTGCGGACACCAAAGCACCAGAATAAGGCAGAGGCTTCTCAACCCTCTGTAATTGATCAATAATTTATGAGTCCATCTGTAATAAGGCTTAGCTCATCTGAGTCCATTTTAGTTGTTATTTGAGTATTTTTAGTTGTTATTTCACTTCTGTACTAGTCAGCTCATGTTGAGCTAGTTCAGTCCAATGCTAGTTAGCTCATGTTGAGCTAATTTATTTTTTTGAGTCCTGTCCAAGCATACTGAAGACTCGAGACTATATTATACAAGTGAAGACCAAGTCCAGCCAGATTGAAGACATGGAAGTTTAGCCCAAGTCCAACCCAGCTTGAAGATTTGAAGACCCCCAGGAGAAAATCAGAAACCCTGATTCCTTGCAGATGCCCTCCAGATGCCCAGATTCCTTCCAGATGCCAAAGTATATTCATAAATAAGGGCATCCATGATTCCAGAGGTCCATCTGCATCCTAGCCCAATGAAATCAAGCCCAGGTGCCAAGCCCAAGCCCCTAAGAAGCAAGATACCAGGGAATATTCCTGCTACCTGGCTACCAGGCCACCCCAGCTTCCAGAGGCCCAAACCCATGCACCCGGGCCCCTTTGGGCCGGCCTTTTGCTGCTCCTAGAAGCCCAACACGCCCCCCTAGGCGTCCTTGGAGTCTTGACCAAGTCAAGAAAAATTTTAGGGATTTTTCTACCTAATATTTCCTTATTTTCTAGCTAGGGTTTGAGAGGGAAAAGGATTCTTATGTAAAGACTTATGTACCCTTACTTGGAGCCCAAGGTTAAGGGTCTATTTAAGGGACCCTAGCCTCTTGTATGAGGGAAATTTTGATGAATGAAAACCTTGAGTTCTTCTATTGAGTTGTGTGATACCCTGCTGTGTGCATAAAGGGTTTGCGAGAGTTCTTCTTCCAGTGCTGCAATCATCTTCCTGCTACCAACAAGCATCTCAGATCCCTGGACGCCCACTCCAAAAGAAGCCTTCCCTTGCTATTTTTCCTTTGTTTTCTTGTTCCTTTGTGAGTTTTCTAACCCCTGACAGGTCGTTTGCAGGTCCCCGAGTTCCTACGAATCCAACGACTCCAGCCAAGCCTCAATCGGATCACCGAGCAGAAAGCGGGGTATCCGCGGGTCTTTGGCTCGATTTTCCAGGCCGCATCCGTCGAGGAATGAGAGACCCTTTTGCTGCGATCTTCACAGACGTTGTCAGGTACACCCCTCTACCTCCAGTAGTAGTTTTATTGTAGGAGAACTTGCCCTAACCGAGGCTTCTCAGCCCCGGCGATCCTTCTTCTACTTTTCTAGGTCCTAATCTGCATGCTGATCTTCTAAAATTCATATAAAATTCTCTATAACTTATTTTAATCTGAAATTCGGGAATTAATCACCCAACCCCACATATAAACATATAAAAAAAAATTGCATGCATATTAGTTCCCATCAGGAGGGCTCGTCCTATGAGCTTGACTCCGATTGGGAGCTAACCTCAGCAGGAGGGCTCGTCTTGGTAGCATGAGCACGACCTCGACCAGGAGTTGGCCTCAGACGGAGGGCTCGCCTTATGAGCTTAACTCCGACTGGGAGATGACATCGGCAGGAGGGCTTGCCTTGGTAGCATAAGCATGACCCCGGTCAAGAGCTGCCTTAGATAGAGGGCTCGTCCTATGAGCTTGACTCTGGTTGGGAGCTGACCTCAACAGGAGGGCTCACCTTGGTAGCATGAGCACGACCCCAGTCGGGAGCTGGCCTCAGACGGAGAGCTCGTCCTATGAGCTCGACTCCAGCTAGGAGCTGACCTTGGTAGCAGGGCTCATCTTGGCAGCATGAGCACAATCCCAGCCGAGAGCTGGCCTTAGATAAAGGGCTCACCCTATGAGCTCGACTCTAGCTGGGAGCTGACCTTGGCAAGAGGGCTTGCCTTGGCACAATGAGCACAACCCTGGCTAGGAGCTGGCCTTAGATGGAGGGCTCACCCTATGAGCTCAACTCTGGCTGGGAACTGACCTCGGCAGAAGGGATCGCCTTGGCAGCATGAGCACGATCCCGGCTGGGAGCTGGCCTTAGACAGAGGGCTCGTCCTATGAGCTCGACTCTGGCTGGGATCTAACCTTGGTAACATAAGCACGACCCCGGCTGGCAGCTGGCCTCAGACGGAGGGCTTGCCCTATGAGCTCGACTCCGGCTGGGAGCTGACCTCGGCTGGAGGGCTCGCCTTAGCCCTTTAATGGGCCACCATGCCCAGGTGGCAGGGATTTTTCCAACGTGGCCACTAGCAAGGCTCCACGTCAGCGGATATACCACATCAGTCACTTAGTTTTGACATTTTTTTGATGCTAACTGTTTCTAGATGTTGGTTCTTATCATATAAGGAGGAGAATATTGGCTATTACTATTAAGGTAAAAATCCATAACTATATAACATCCATATCCAGAAATTAAATTTGATTTTATGAACTAATGCTTCGTGGGCTTGTATTTTTCATAATTTAATTATTATGATTATTTCTGCAATTTTTTTCCCTAACTAATCTACATGTTTTCTTTCATAATGTCTGAGCAATCCTGATTGCCAGGAAAGATTGTATGTACAAGTTTCTTGGCTTTTTCATTAAAAGTAGATTTACTTAAATATCAAATTATTGGAAATTCATGCTTTCAATTTCCTTTCTAAGTTGTTTTTTATTGGAGTTAATGAGCTGTGCCACAGGCTTGAGATTTGATCTCCACAAAGACAGGTTTTCTTAGGTCATCTTATGTCAGGCATTTTGGCAATTCTTGGATATTGAATAGTTCCCTAAAATACACTGAAAAAGATTTAGCTACCTGTAGGTCATAGTTTATTGTGGAGAAGTGAAGTTAGCTAAAGCTAATTCACTTGAACATTACAGGTTGCAGCTATGGGTTTGAACCCTGCAAAGCACTTGGGCCAAGAGCTTGCAGATCTGCAATTGCATCTGCTTCAAATGAAAGAATTTCAGATCTGCAATTCCTGGTTCTACTGTTTATATTTTATTATTGCTATAAAGCTAGCTACAAGTGAAATGCTGAAGTTGAAAGAGGGGAAACAAAATTATGAAAGACAAAGAAGAAGAAAGAAATTGACAATATCATAGTGAGGCATGAACAACTGGAAAAGACATGTATTTGAGAGCATTCTCTGTTAGCTATCTTATATTTCTAACACTTTCCATGACGTTGTTCAGCATGTTCCCTCTTCTATAGTGAATTTGGATTCCAAATTTTGGTTTTCCTTGGAAGCATATAGAGATTTGGTAACACATTACCTGATAACTACAGTTTGTATTACCTGTTTATTGGAAGAAACATATGTTAATTTGTTATGGATAACATGTACAAAATGATTAGGTCAAAACTTACTCCTTTAGCTTATTGATTTGATTGCTTTCACAAATCCTAGAGGGTCCTAGAAAAAAAGAATCTTAATGATCATATGATTCATGTCTTTCTCATTCCTGTTTATCTTAGGCCATTAAGTAGCATGTTTGACCGCATTATCTTTAAACTTTCTAATAGAAGTAGAGATATGTTTTGGGCTAAACTACAGTGGGTGGCAATCATATCTCCACCTTTTCTATTGCTAGTTCAATTCAGATTAATCGTAAAAGTAAGAACTTAAGAGGGTTGCATTTGTGCTCAGGATGACATTTAGTACTTTGGTTTCATAGTTTTGAAATGGTGCATCTCTGTTGCTAAATTTATAGGTGGTCTGTATCATTGTCTTGACAACTCCAAGTGTTTTTTAATTGAAATAATGGATAGTACTTTAATTGATAGGTGGTTTGTGCTTGTGTATTGTGTGAATTAAATTATTCAAGGTTGTTTTCAGTCTATGCTAATTGCATATTAGTTATGGGAATGAGTGATAAATATAGTTCCTTATATCAAACCTCTTTTCCTCTCTTTGCCTAAACCTTTGAGTCTTGGTTGAACATTTGATATGGTAAGTCTTGGTTGAACATTTAATATGGTAAATATTTTTACTGTCATGCAATGTGCCTTGTCCAGTAATATGTTGCTGTTGCATGGAGACTGGTGCTAGGTTAAGACTTAAGAGTCATTTAGCTATTTTTCAAACTTTGATGGATCATGCTATCATCCATATCTCCTACCTTATATAATCGAATAGGTCAGGCTTGTCTATTAACTCCAGACCTCTTTTTTTCTTAATTGATAAATTGAAGATTTATCAGAGGAATCCCTAACTAAGAATAGCTGGCGAATGAGGATTTATAGAGCCAATCCAAATAGTCGGGAAAGGCCAAGTTGTAGTTATGTTGGTATGCTGGCAGATCTGTAAGGTTGCAACTTGTGGCAGGGATAAGGTTGCATTTGTAAACTGTACGAGACCCCTCCACCGATCACGACCACACGAACCATGAACATTCCTCTCGAACCATGAGATCACCATGAGCCCAGACCTAGATATTAGAGAAGGCTGAATAAAGTCTTCTTGTTCATTGAATTTAGGAATAGGCTCTACAATTAGATCCTTTTCTAGTGTTTCCTCAGGTAAATTCTAGTATCAGATTCTCTTCCTCTAATTGTTCTTCCACTATAGTTTTAGGTTGGATGTGGTCAAGGTCAACTAGCTCTGGGTTTGTTTCTACCTAGGTATCTACTGGGTCAGCTAATTCTAGGTCTATTAAGGTGTCTCCTCTACTCCTTTATACTCATCCACTAGGCTCGCATCAGCTTCATACACTTCCACGTTAATGTAAGCCTTGTCAATCTCAGGAAAGGTTAGAGAAGGTCGGTGATGCAGAACGGAAGCTCTGATACCAAAAATGATGCAGAACAAAAGAACAAAGAAGCGTATGCGGAAGTAAAATTAAGACTATTTTTTTTTTTTTATTTCAGAAATTGGCTTCGACTCAAAGTAAAGTTAAACTAAGTTGATGGAAACTAGGTAAGGATTGAAAGCACAATTTAGAAGAAGCTAAGTTATCAGAGTAGTTCAGAAGTAACGGATCGCTGGGGGTTGAGAAACTCCCAGACCTAGGGTTTCACTCTGAACTTTCAACAGGATAGAAATAAAGAGAAAGAAGAGGTTTACCAACCAGACAGTGATCTTCACAGAATTTGGGTGGAAGAACTCTCTCGAGCAGATTGTTGGATCCTCGGATTCGACTATCTTCGTAATGGATCCTCCAATACTGGCCTCGTGGCTGGGTCGGCTTCTCCTGAACTCAAGATCTGGGAAGAAGAAAACAAGTGATGGATTCAGAGACTCAGGAAAGGATTTACCAGTTCGAAGAACTTGAAGGCTGATGTCGCTGAGATCCGGATTCTCTTGAAGGCTGATTCGACTCCCTCTGGAAAGAGCTTTGGATCTGAAGTATCCGGACTGGAGCTGGATGCTGGTGGTCGGCCTGGACTTGGAGAGAGAGGCCGTGGGAGGTGGGATAGGCTAGGGTTTGGTGGATTGAAGTGGATGGTGGGCGGCTAGGGTTTGGTGTAGAAGTGGCTAACTAGGGTTGGGTTTTGGAGATCTCACACCTCCTCAAGGTTCCTGGGGAACCCGGATTTACTCCCTCATGGAGCTCAACACCTGGATGCAAGTGCGGAAGAGAGAAAACACAGAGTTTGCTCAAAAAAAAATTGGTTTCATTCATCTGATCCTTTTCAAACTTACATGGGGTTTAATTTATAGGCCATTACAAGAGAGTAGGATTTTACATCTTCCCATGTGGGACTAAAGGAGGGGATCTTCAAATTAGGATATCAATCCCTACTCATATGGCCGGCCAAATAATTCCAAAGATGATTGAGGCTTCAAAAAAGGAAAGTGGGTGGCGCCTCCTTGTCTTGACCTCCAAGAAAAAAAAATTTTTCCTTCTATGCTTGGCCTTATCTGGAAGTGTTTGGGCGCCTCTAACCTTGCCCTCCAAGAGAAAATTTGTTGCCTTTTATATCTGGCTTTAGTTGGAATGATAGGGCACCTCCTAACCTTGCTTTTCAAGAGAAATCCCCTTCTTCCATGGCTCAACCCTTTTTGGATACCTCCTTTTCTTTCTCCCCAAGTTATGGCTCCTTCTAACTTTGTTTGAGTATTTCTGGCAGGTAATGGGTGCCTCCTTGAATTCCTCTCCAAGAGAATTTCTTCCTTTTATAGTTTGGTTCTTTCGGGAAGTCTTGGGCCGCCCCCTTGATTTGTGGAACCCTGGTGGATTTCCTCAATTGGCGCATGAAAGAGGGGAGCTGCTATCTGTGTGTGGGGACCAAAGCTTGCTGGATGGAGATGTGGCGCCCCCGGACTCAGGCGTATGGCTGGGAGTGTGGCGCCCACTTGCTTGGCCTTGGGAGAAAATGTAACACCCCAGGTTGAAGCCCTAGTCCACTACTGAGTCAACATGACTCAACCAAATAAAAAGGCAGGTAATACAGACTCAAGCTAAAATTGAGTTGATCAAGTCAACCTTATTACAAGCCAAAACCCTAATTCTTCGGGCAAGGTTAATCAGAGATCTAGATGGAGCTCTGAAGTCTTCTTCGAGTCTGGTGCCCGCACCAATTCTCCCAGGATGGGAGGAACTCGACCCTGTCGAGTATGGATCAAGTTGGCTCTAGTATCTCTCCAAGAGGTCTGGGTCCAATTCTTGTAATTCTCTCCGGAGATCCAAGAGTCATCAAAATCTGGCCTTCTTGCCAGCGGACCAGGTATCTTTGGTATCCTCAATTACGAGTAGAGATAACCTGATCATCCAGGATCTTTTCAATCTGCTCTTTCCTCACAGGCCAGTTTGTTGGTGGACACACAGGATTGGGTTCACTCTCAAGAGCAGGATTAGGCTCAAAAGGCTCAGGGAATCACAGCTGGCTCTCTATACTCTACTAGGTCTGTAATGTGAAAGTGGAGCTATGCCTAGTTCTGGAGGTAACTCGAGCACATAGGCATTGGATCCCTCTCTTCACCACTCTAAATGGTACAGCTCTTCTAGCATGTAACTTTCTAACGGTTCCAAGAGAAAACTGTTCAAGCCTTAACCTAATCATTACATAGTCTCCTCAACAAAAGTTGACTCGCCTTTGAGAATCAGCCAACTTCTTATAAGTTTCATTACTTAAGTTTATTTTGGCATGAATTCTTTATGCAAGTGTTTTTTATATGCTATGCAAAAACTTCGGCAGACTCGGAGACTCGTGTGTGGACTGGTAAAGGAGCTAGGTCAAGAGGTGTGTGAGGTTTGTAACCATGCACAATTTCAAATGGACTCTTACCTAAACTATTGACCGAGTCATTGAATGCAATTTCAGCCCTAGACAAAATACAAATCCCAATTCCTGGTGCTCTCAATAACCAAAATCTGAGCCAAAGCCTAGTAAAGGGTCAAGAAAAACTAAACTAGACTGACGACGCATCCTAAAGAATGGACTTTATTCCAAAGGAACCCTAGGTCTAAACCTAACAAACTACGGCTCTCTAGGTTTGACCTTGGGTCGGAGGATGGCATGCAGAGCATGAAAACTTATCATGGATGCCTAGTAGGTGCCATAACTTCAGAAGTAGGTGGCAAACCTAATAGGTTCGACACGTGGTTCACTCTAAAAACTTCGAAAAAGTATACTTGGATGGTGTAAGAAGCATTGGAAGTCCTAGAAAAGGGAGGAGATATGAGGGGGGTCTCGAATTACCTGTTGACTAAGGGGTGACCTGAAGGTTTGAATGGTGATCTATGAGTGTCGACTGGTCATCCTTACGAAAGGAAAAGTTTGCTACTCCCAGGAATGGATCAAGAGATGGTTCGAAGTAGCCTAGGACATGTGATTACAATAGTTAAGGTTTGCTCTCTAAGCAAATAATGATCCACTTTCTCAAGAACTAGATTAGAGAATAATTCATGGAAGGGCCTATGGATGATGACCTCAAGAATTGAAATTTGACCTATGGGTGCGGAAAGGTAACTCTATAGAAGGGTAGGTCAGTCATGCGAAGGAAGGCATCTGGGGTCATAAGGAGGACTTCTACAGGACTGGGTGAATCAATCCGTTCAAGACAAGGATGTTCAACTGAGATTACGGGAGAGGACCTTAGTGGCTGGCATGGGACAAGGTCCAATTGTAAGAGGCTTGATTCAGTCATCCTAAGGAGAGGATCTACCATAGGGTGGGCAAATTAAACTTTCAGTGCAAAGATCTCAATTGGTACTTGGGGAATGACTGTCATTAGAGGGTAAAAACTGATAGCTCGGGCTAACACTATGAGTTCTTCCTGGGGGTATTTGACTAAAGGAACCTGATTCTCACAAATCTCTAGAATTTCTGAACTAGGTCCTACAAGTTGGTTGCTTTCCAAGGTCTTCCTCAGGTAAGGAACAAATAGTCAAGTCACATTCTTCAAGTTCTTCCCCCTCATATCATCAACTAGACTCAAGCCAGCATCATATACTTCCTCGATGCCATCCCAATGGTTTCGGGTCAGTGGTAATGGGTCAACTGATTCTAGGCTGTCAGACCTAACGTTCGTCCGCATGGTAAGGCTTGGGTTTCTCCCTCATTAATGTCATCCTTAGGATTTTACAATTAGCTGTGAACAAGCCCGTCCTATGCCTGGGCATTGACTAGATTTATGGCCTATGTTTCACAAACACAAACATTCTTGAGATATAGGAACTGGGTCACACTGGGTTTCAAGCTAGTAGAGGACCTTACTTGGGCATGGGTGTGGATCTAAATGGTTTGATCTAGAAGACTGAGGTTGTGAGTGACTGGTCTAGAATATGGTAAGGACCTCTCATAGACACGATACACACTATAGATATCATGGTTAGGCGTCCTAAGGGTAGCTCGGGATCATGGTATAAGGTCCTCTAGGTCTCTGTGCATGGGGGGAGGTTGGGGCCTTATAAATTTTGGATCAGGGATCCAATTTTGATGTCTAAGTTTCTCAAGTACTGGACCGATCCCTAATGGGACAAGGGAAAAACCACTCATTCATGTTGACTTAATTGGTCATACTTCGGTAAGATTCTAACATGGCCTCTTAATCAGGTTGGGTTTTGACCAGGTTGGAAGGGCACTCCATTCCGGGTAGACATGATGCAAGCAAACAAACAAATGAGACTCAACTGAACGACTACGGGCTAACTAGACCTAGAGCCCAAACTAGATGCCCAATCAGAGTGGCAAGCTAGCTTGTAGTAACTCAGGACTCAGCATGTAGGTGTAAGGGGAGTGTTAGGTCCCTAGATGCCAATCCTAGACACCAATCAGAGATTGGCCAGGTAGGCAGACCAGCACACAAGCCCTTCGGGATGGAATCCCTGAACCACCGTTCTAGACACTGAGTACAAAGCACACACAGAGTAACTAGACAAACTGACTCAACACTAGCCTTGACCCGACTTGTTGATGTCCCTAGCCCACTAGGGCAATTAGGTCTAATTAATTTTAAGATTAAAGGCTTAGGTTCGAATGAGTGGGTGGTGCTTTTGGGCTAAGAGAGGTTATTAACTCCTCCCCTTATCTTAGATGCTCAAATGCCCTTAAGATGAATTAAGTGTTGAACATTCAAAAATAATTGAATTGCAGAAACACAAAATAGAGTTGCAGTAATTTAATTCTTAGAAATCTCATGGAACCAATAAATTACAGGAAAATTATGCAAAATAGCTTCAATTATACTGGTTTCAGCAAAACAAAAATCACCAAATCTGAAGTTACTTGTAATGAGAAATAATTCCTGCAACAGGGTAATTACGGGCTGAAAATAGAGTACTTTCCCGTTTACAATTCCTACTACGAAGTTGTAACCCAACGGATCCCCTACATGCCCTAGGAACACCCCATGGAATGGGAAGAGGAGGTTTACACCTCACTTCGTTCCTAGGACCGGACATCCTGGGCAGTCTACTTCGAGCAGACAAAGTAAAAAGAGAGAGACTCAAACAAGCAATCAAAACAGAAACCCTAAACAGGGCTCTGATACCAAAATGATGCAGAACGGAAGCTCTGATACCAAAAATGATGCAGAACAAAAGAACAAAGAAGAGTATGCGGAAGTAAAATTAAGACTAATTTTTTTTTTTTTTTTCAGAAATTGGCTTCGACTCAAAGTAAAGTTAAACTAAGTTGATGGAAACTAGGTAAGGATTGAAAGCACAATTTAGAAGAAGCTAAGTTATCAGAGTAGTTCAGAAGTAACGGATCGCTGGGGGTTGAGAAACTCCCAGACCTAGGGTTTCACTCTGAACTTTCAACAGGACAGAAATAAAGAGAAGAGATGGTTTACCAACCAGACAGTGATCTTCACAGAATTTGGATGGAAGAACTCTCTCGAGCAGATTGTTGGATCCTCGGATTTGACTATCTTCGCAATGGATCCTCCAATACTGGCCTCGTGGCTGGGTCGACTTCTCCTGAACTCAAGATCTAGGAAGAAGAAAAATAAGTGATGGATTCAGAGACTCAGGGAAGGATTTACCAGTTCGAAGAACTTGAAGGCTGATGTCGCTGAGATCCGGATTCTCTTGAAGGCTGATTTGACTCCCTCTGGAAAGAGCTTTGGATCTGAAGTATCCAGACTGGAGCTGGATACTGGTGGTCGGCCTGGACTTGGAGAGAGAGGCCGTGGGAGGTGGGATAGGCTAGGGTTTGGTGGATTGAAGTGGATGGTGGGCGGCTAGGGTTTGGAGTAGAAGTGGCTAACCTAGGGTTTGGGTTTTGGAGATCTCACACCTCCTCAAGGTTCCTGGGGAACCCGGATTTACTCCCTCACGGAGCTCAACACCTGGATGCAAGTGCGGAAGAGAGAAAACACAGAGTTTGCTCACAAAAAAAATTGGTTTCATTCATCTGATCCTTTTCAAGCTTACATGGGGGTTAATTTATAGGCCATTACAAGAGAGTAGGGTTTTACATCTTTCCATGTGGGACTAAAGGAGGGGATCTTCAAATTAGGATATCAATCCCTACTCATATGGCCAGCCAAATAATTCCAAAGATGATTGAGGCTTCAAAAAAGGAAAGTGGGTGGCGCCTCCTTGTCTTGACCTCCAAGAAATTATTTTTTTTTTCCTTCTATGCTTGGCCTTATCTGGAAGTGTTTGGGCGCCTCTTAACCTTGCCCTCCAAGAGAAAATTTGTTGCCTTTTATATCTGGCTTTAGTTGGAATGATTAGGGCGCCTCCTAACCTTGCTTTTCAAGAGAAATCCCCTTCCTTCCATGGCTCAACCCTTTTTGGATACCTCCTTTTCTTTCTCCCCAAGTTATGGCTCCTTCTAACTTTGTTTGAGTATTTCTGGCAGGTAATGGGCGCCTCCATGAATTCCTCTCCAAGAGAATTTCTTCCCTTTTATAGTTTGGTTCTTTTGGGAAGTCTTGGGCCGCCCCCTTGATTTGTGGACCCCTGGTGGATTTCTCCTCAATTGGCGCATGAAAGAAGGGAGCTGCTATCTGTGGTGTGGGGACTAAAGCCTGCTGGATGGAGATGTGGCGCCCCCTGGACTCAGGCGTATGGCTGGGAGTGTGGCGCCCACTTGCTTGGCCTTGGGAGAAAATGTAATACCCCAGGTTGAAGCCCTAGTCCACTACTGAGTCAACATGACTCAACCAAATAAAAGGCAGGTAATACAGACTCAAGCTAAAATTGAGTTGATCAAGTCAACCCTTATTACAAGCCAAAACCCTAATTCTTCGGGCAAGGTTAATCAGAGATCCAGATGGAGCTCTGAAGTCTTCTTCTGAGTCTGGTGCCCACACTAGTTGGCTAGGAAAAAATTGGCTAGGTCCTGGTTTTTGATTATGGACACTAATCCTAGTAGGTTCAGGTTGCCTAAGGGGTAGTGGCTCACTACTGGGCTCATATTTAGGGGTACTAATCCTATGGGGTTCAAGTTGCCTAAGGGAAACCTGACTAGTACTAGATTGATACCTAGGGGTTATGGGCTCCCTGGGCTTATAGGACAAGGGTGCAGATCTATGGGTCATGGGATTATAGGATCTAGGGTTAAAGGATTTTGGGTCAGCTTTATGGTCAGGTTCTAAGGATGGATCATGGTATGGGGTCCTCCTAAAGTTGGGCTCCCTATATGGGTCAAGATATTGGGTTCTCCTAGGGTTGGACTCCCTATATGGGTCAGAACATTGGATTCTCCTAGGACTGGACTCCCTATATGGGTCAGAATATTGGATTCTCCTAGGGTTGGACTCCTTATATGGGTCAGAATATTGGGTGTTGGGTCTACTAGGCTCATGGGATATGGGCTCATAGGTTCTAGAGTCATAGGATTTGGAGTCATAAGATCTATAGGTTGTGGGTATATAGGTTAAAGATGGATCAGGTTTGGATCTAGTCTGGGTCCTCCTAGGTTCAGGATTATAGTATAGGTCAGGATGAGGGATCTCCTAGGTTCAACCTTATGGTATGGATCAGGGTTTGGGATCCTCCTAGGTTCGGGATTATAGTATGGGTCAGGATGATGGGCTCTCTTAAGTTCAACCTCACAGTATGGATCAGGATTTGGGGTCCTCCTAGGTTTCGTATCATAATAAGGGTCATGGCGAAGGGTTCTCCTAGGAAAGGGAGGTGACTCAAGTTCTGGTTTTAAGTTTGGATCTGGTTTGGGTCCTACGGGTTTTCTCTAAGGTTCCTCGTCGGGCATCTAGTTGATCAAGTCTACGATTGAAGGATTGGACTAACCTCTCTCCAAGGGCATCAATTTTAGCATCAAGATGATCTATGGATTCAGGGAGATGGTGAATGAGATGGGACTCCTGATCTAATGCTCATGCAAGACTCGATCAGACCGGCTACAGCTGACTAGACCTAGAGTCCAAAACTAAGGGCTCAATCAGAGTAGCAAACTATCCTATAGTAACCTTGTTCTCAGCCAGGCAGGTGTAAGGGGAGTGTTAGGTCCCTGATTGCCAATCCTAGACACCAATCAGAGATTGGCTAGGTAGGCGGACCAGCATACAAGCCCTTCGCGATTGAATCCCTGAACCACCATTCTAGACACTGAGCACAAGGCACACACAGGTTAGCTTAACACAATGATCTGACACTTAGCCCGGACCCGACCAGTTGGTGTCCCTAGCCCACTAAGGCAAATTAAGTCTAGTTAATTTTAGGTTAAGGCTTGGGACTGAATGCAAGGGATGTGGTTTTGGCTAAGGAGAGGTGATCAAATCCTCCCCCCATCTGATATAGCAAGAGTGCCCTTAAAAGTAAATTATGCAATGATGGCAAGCAGATGAGGATGCAAATTAGGGTTTAGATGTTTTTGATATTTTTGGAGAATATGTAATTTTTTTTTTGGTATTTTCTTAAAAGAAGAAAACTTGCAAATTATGGCCAAATATGCAGGAAATATACTAAAATTAAAAGATATGCAAAAGATGTTAAACAAAACCCTAAAACTTCCAAACTTGTCTTGCTGAAAAAATAGAGCCGAGAATTTACAGGCTATATTTTGGCTTGCATAAAATTCACAGGTCGAAATAAAATATGCAAAAATTTTAAAAGTTATTATGAATTATTATGAGTCCATAAAAATAAATTTCAGAATTTTTGGAGTTTTGATCAGAGAAAAATAATTTAAATAACAGAGCATATACGGACTGAAAAATTGCAGAAAACAAGCCCTAATCTAAGCTCTGATACCAAATGATGTGGGACTAATATGCATGCAATTCTTTTGTATGTTTTATATGTTGGGTTAGGTGATTATTCCTAAATTTCAGATCAAAATTAGTTGTAGAAAATTTTATATGAATTTTTGAAGCCAAGCATGCAGATTAGAACCTAGAAAAGTACTAAAGAAGGATCGCCGGGGCTGAGAAGCCTCGATTAGGGCAAGTTCTCCTACAATATAAAGACTGGAGGTAGAGGGGGTGTACCTGACAATGTCTAAAGTGTCCGGTGAAGATCGCAATGAAGGGATCTCTTGTTCCTCGATGGGTGTGGCCTGGAAAACCGAGCCAAAGACCCGCGGATATCCGACTTTCTGCTTGGTGGTCCGATTGAGGCTTGGCTAGAGTCGTTGGATTCGTAGGAACTCGAGAAACTACAAACGACCTGTCAGGGGTTAGAAAACTCAAAGCAAATTAAGAAAACAAAGGAAAAGAGAAAAGGGAAGAAAGTTTGGGATGGGCTGGAAGGATGGTTGGCGGCAGGAAGATGGTTGCAAACACCGGGAAGAAGAACTCTCAAACCCCTTTATGCACACAGCAGGGTAATCACTCAAAGCAATAGAAGAACTCAAGGTTTATTTCATATATCAAAATCTAGTTTCTTACAAGAGGCTAGGGTCCCTTAAATAGACCCTTAACCTTGGGCTCCAAGTAAGGGTACTTTAGACTTTACATAGGACTCCTTCTCCCTTTCAAACCCTAACTAGGAATACAAGGCAACATAGGTAAAAAATCCCACACAAATTGCTCTTCCTTTTCTTGTCTTGGTCAGCCAAGGTGGTGACCATAAGTGGCCGACCAAGGGGAGGGTCACCATAAGAGATGGCACCCTAATTCCTTCCTGGGCCTGGGCTGGCCCAATTTTTTTCCGGCTGGTTCAAGGCTTCAGGTTTGTGCTAGTTTTAATTTTCTCTTCCTGGGATCTTCAAGTCTTCAAGATGGGTTGGACTTGGGCTCAACTTCCATGTCTTCAATTAGGTTGAACTTGGTCTTCACTTGTATGAAGTGGTCTTGAGTCTTCGATAAGCTTGGATAGGACTCAAAAAATAAAATTAGCTCGACATGAGCTGACTAATACTGAACTGAACTAGCTCAACATGAGCTGACTAATTACAGGACTCAATTAAAAACAACTCAGCTGATCTAAGCTTTATTACATTGGACTCAAATGTCAATTAAGTGATCCACAGAGGGTTGAGAAACCTCTGCCTTATTCTGGTACCTTTGGTGTCTGCACCAATTCTCCCAGGGTGGGAGGAACTCAACCCTGTCGAGTGAAGATCAGACTAGCTCACATATCTCTCGAGAAGGTCTGGGTTGAGGCATTGCAAGTCCTCTCGAGAAATCCATGAATCATCCGACTCTAGCTGGCCTTACCATCGGACCAGGAAGCGTTGATAGCCATGGCCCTAGGTCGTGATGGCTTGATCATCCAGGATACGCTCGATCCGCTCTCCTCTCTCAGGCCAAATTTGTTAGTGGACACTCTGGGTTAGGGTCACTCACAATGAAAGAAATAGGTCCAAAGGCCTCACTAGGTATTGCTACCAGTTCCCTATACTCAACCAGGTTTGTAATATTGAAGGTAGAACTAATGCCCATATCCGAAGGCAAGTCTAACACATAGGCATTTGATCCAATCCTTCTCTATCACTTTAAAAGGTCTGGCTCTGCGAGCATGAAGCTTCTTTTAGGCCTAAGCCTAACCAAGATAGAATCCACTACATCAAATTCTTTGACCCTTCTTTGGGAATTAGCCAGTTGTTTTAAGATTAGTGTGGGTGGTGAACATGCTAGGCACATGCAGACTCCTAACAAGATGATGCAAAGGACTCAAACCAATACCTAACAGACTCGACTAAAGAGGTTTATTAGGTCTTAACTACCACTTGGGCATGGGGGCATGAGTCGTGGTTGATGGATGACATGCAGAAGAAAATTGCTAGTAACTCCTAATAGGTGCCAGAGGGTCTGCCAAAAGTAGGTAGCAAATGGGATGGGCTCTATGGATCCTTGCAACCTAGTAACCTCAACAAAATGTAACCTAATAGTTCTAGATACATGAAAAAACTCAGGAAAGGGTAGGAAATAGGAAGTAGGTTCAGAATTAGTCTGGTAGGGTGGAGAAAAAGGTTCCGGGTTTGTTGGATAAAGTAGAATAAAAGAAGGCATGTCAGGGACTAATCCTAGACTAATGAGGCTAACCTTACGGGGTTGCGGTATATCTATGGGCAAGAAATGGTCCATGCTATGGAAGGATGGGTCAACAATTTCTGGGAAGAGATCTTCAATAGGAATGGCAGGAAGGGATTCATCCTGAGGGAAATGGGTTAAGTAAGCCAAATCCTGAATAAAGTCTTCTTGTTCATGGAATTTAGGAATAGGCTCTACAATTAGATCCTTTTCTAGTGTTTCCTCAGGTAAAATCCAAGTATCAGAGTTCTCTTCCTCTAATTGTTCTTCCACTATAGCTTTAGGTTGGATGTGGTCAAGGTCAACTAGCTCTGGGTTGGTTTCTACCTGGGTATCTACTGGGTCAACTAATTCTAGGTCTATTAAAGGTGTCTCCTCTACTCCTTCATACTCATCCACAAGGCTCGCATCAGCTTTATACACTTCCGCGTTAATGTAAGCCTTGTCAATCTCAGGAATGGTTGGAGAAGGTCGGCTAGGAAAAAATTGGCTAGGTCCTGGTTTCTGATTATGGACACTAATCCTAGTAGGTTCAGGTTGCCTAAGGGGTAGTGGCTCACTACTGGGCTCATATTTAGGGGTACTAATCCTATGGGGTTCAAGTTGCCTAAGGGAAACCTGACAAGTACTAGATTGATACCTAGGGGTTATGGGCTCCCTGGGCTTATAGGACAAGGGCGCAGATCTATGGGTCATGGGATTATAGGATCTGGGGTTAAAGGATTTTGGCTTAGCTTTATGGTCAGGTTCTAAGGATGGATCATGGTATGGGGTCCTCCTAAGGTTGGGCTCCCTATATGGGTCAAGATATTGGGTTCTCCTAGGGTTGGACTCCCTATATGGGTTAGAACATTGGATTCTCCTAGGGCTGGACTCCCTATATGGGTCAGAATATTAGATTCTCCTAGGGTTGGACTCCCTATATGGGTCAGAATATTGGGTGTTGGGTCTACTAGGCTCATGGGATATGGGCTCATAGGTTCTAAAGTCATAGGATTTGGAGTCATAAGATCTATAGGTTATGGGTATATAGGTTAAAGATGGCTCAGGTTTGGATCTAGTCTGGGTCCTCCTAGGTTCAGGATTATAGTATAGGTCAGGATGAGGGGCTCTCCTAGGTTCAACCTTACGGTATGGATCAGGGTTTGGGGTCCTCCTAGGTTCAGGATTATAGTATGGGTCAGGAAGATGGGCTCTCCTAGGTTCAACCTCATGGAATGGATCAGGATTTGGAGTCCTCCTAGGTTCCGTATCATAATAAGGGTCATGGCGAAGGGTTCTCCTAGGCTGGGGAGGTGACTCAAGTTCTGGTTCAGGTTTGGATCTGGTTTGGGTCCTATGGGTTTTCTCTAAGATTCCTCGTCAGGCATCTAGTTGATCAAGTCTACGATTGAAGGATTGGACTAACCTCTCTCCAAGGGCATCAATTTTAGCATTAAGATGATCCATGGATTCAGGGAGATGGTGAATGAGATGGGACTCCTGATCTAATGCTCATGCAAGACTCGATCAGACCGGCTACAGCTGACTAGACCTAGAGTCCAAAACTAAGGGCTCAATCAGAGTAGCAAACTACCCTATAGTAACCCTATACTCAGCCAGGCAGGTGTAAGGGGAGTGTTAGGTCCCTGATTGCCAATCCTAGACACCAATCAGAGATTGGCCAGGTAGGCGAACAAGCACACAAGCCCTTCGTGATTGAATCCCTGAACCACCATTCTAGACACTGAGCACAAGGTACACACAGGTTAGCTTGACACAATGATCTGACACTTAGCCCGGACCCGACCAGTTGGTGTCCCTAGCCCACTAGGGCAAATTAAGTCTAGTTAATTTTAGGTTAAGGCTTGGGACCGAATGCAAGGGATATGGTTTTGGGCTAAGGAGAGGTGATCAAATCCTCCCCTCATCTGATATAGCAAGAGTGCCCTTAAAAGTAAATTATGCAATGATGGCAGGCAGATGATGATGCAAATTAGGGTTTAGATTTTTTGGTATTTTTGGAGAATATGTAATTTTTTTTTTTTTGTATTTTCTTGAATAGAAGAAAACTTTCAAATTATGGCCTAATATGCAGGAAATATACTAAAATTAAAAGATATGCAAAAGATGCTAAACAAAACCCTAAAACTTCCAAACTTGTCTTGCTAAAGAAATAGAGCCAAAAAGTTGCAGGCTATATTTCGGCTTGCAGAAAATTCACAGGAAGAAATAAAATCTGCAAAAATTCTGAAAATTATTGTGAATTATGATGAATCCAGAAAACAAAACTTTATAATTTTTAGATTTTTTATCAGAGAGAAATAATTTACATAACAGAGCATATATGGACTGAAAAATTGCAGAAAACAAGCCCTAATCTAAGCTCTGATACCAAATGATGTGGGATTAATATGCATACAATTCTTTTTGTATGTTTTATATGTGGGGTTAGGTGATTAATTCCTAATTTTAGATCAAAATTAGTTGTAAGAAATTTTGTATGAATTTTTGAAGACAAGCATGCAGATTAGAACCTAGAAAAGTACTAAAGAAGGATCGTCGGGGCTGAGAAGCCTCGGTTAGGGCAAGTTCTCCTACAATATAAAGACTGGAGGTAGAGGGGGTGTACCTAACAATATTTGAAGTGTCCAGTGAAGATCACAGCGAAGGGATCTCTCGTTCTTCGTTGGATGCGGCCTGGAAAACCGAGCCGTAGACCCGCGGATACCCGGCTTTCTGCTCGGTGGTCCGATTGAGGCTTGGCTGGAGTGTTTTGATACGTAGGAACTCGGGGACCTACAAACAACCTGTCAGGGGTAGAAAACTCAAAGAAAACCAAGAAAACAAAGGAAAACAGTAAAGAAAAGAAAGATTTGGAGGTGCTGGAAGGATGGTTGGCGGCAAGAAGATGGTTGCAAACACCAAGAAGAAGAACTCTCAAACCCCTTATGCACGCAGTAGGGTAATCACTCAAAGCAATAGAAGAACTCAAGGTTTATTTCATATGTCAAAATCTAGTTTCGTACAAGAGGCTAGGGTCCCTTAAATAGACCCTTAACCTTGGGCTCCAATTAAGGGTACTTTAGACTTTACATAGGACTCCTTCTCCCTTTCAAACCCTAACTAGGAATACAAGGCAATATAGGCAAAAAATCCCACACAAATTGCTCTTCCTTTCCTTGTCTTGGTCGGCCAAGGTGGTGACCATAAGTTGCCGACCAAGGAGAGGGTCACCATAAGAGATGGCACCCTAATTCCTTCCTGGCCTGGGCTGGCCCAATTTCTTTCCGGCTAGTTCAGGGCTTCAGGTTTGTGCTAGTTTTAATTTTTTCCTCCTTGGATCTTCAAGTCTTCAAGCTGGGTTGGACTTGGTCTCAACTTCCATGTTTTCAATTAGGTTGGACTTGGTATTCACTTGTATGAAGTGGTCTTGAGTCTTCGATATGCTTGGATAGGACTCAAAAAATAAAATTAGCTCAACATGAGCTGACTAATACTGAACTGAACTTGCTCAACATGATCTGACTAATTACAGGTCTCAAATAAAAACAACTCAGCTGGACTAAGCTTTATTACAGTGGACTCAAAAGTCAATTAAGTGATCCACAGAGGGTTGAGAAGCCTCTGCCTTATTCTGGTGCCTTTGGTGTCTGCACCATACTCCCGTAGAGAAAGGGTCGAAGCAAGCTCTTCCTGATTATGATGGGAAGTTCAAAGCCATCGAATCCGAGATGGCAAGGATACGAGAGTAAAAAGGTCACGACGACTTGGCAGTATGTGATATGCGCCTGCCCTTCACCGGGCATCATGGCCGAAGTCACTCCTCGACATTTCTGGGTTCCCCAGATGGAGCCCTATAACGGCATCTCCGATCCTTTCGACCACTTGGGCAGTTTTAAAGCCCATATGATGATCCAAGGGACTTCGAATACGATGTACTGCCTCGCATTCCCAGCTACCCAAAAAAAAGTTGTTCGGATGTGGTACTCGAGCATACGCCCAGGTACCATCGATTCCTTCTCCGAGTTAGAAAAATTATTTGTCTTGCATTTCAGGTCCTATCGCAAGACCCCCCAAATACGGACACACTATTCCTCCTTCACCAGAACGAAGGAGAGCGCCTACGAGACTACATCTCCAGGTTTAATACGGCTACACTCGAGATCCCTGATCTCATTGAGCATGTGCCATGTCAGCACTGAAGAATGGACTTCGCACGTCCAAGCATACCTTCTCCCTGGATAAGAAGTTCCCTAAAAGCTATGCTGAGCTGCTCACAAGGGCTCAGAAATATGCCGATGCTGAAGAGCAAGCGGCAACCGATGACTGATCGAAGGGAAGCCCCCTTCAAAAAACAAAAATAATAGGGGACAAGGTCCCCCAACTTCCAACAACAACAACTATACTGACCACTGAAAGAGTCCCCCCAGGCCAAGAGCATCGGGTGGAAGATTTGACTCCTACACCCCCCTCAACCTCCCTCGAGAAAAAATCCTCATGGAGATTGAGAAAGAAAACTTTCTCCAGTGGCCCCGTCCCATCAAGTCATCCTCTTCCGTATAGAATAGGAACAAATATTATCGATTCTACCGGACCACGACCATAACACTGAAGACTGCATCCAACTAAGAGATGCAATAGAGGATCTTATCAAAAGGGGATACCTAGGGCGGTATATCGGTCGCCAAAGATCTCGATCAAAAGCTACTGTTCCCCAACTAACTCCCAAAGAGGCCGAACTGCCAAATCAAACGCCTATCAATGGAGGTGTTGGGATGATACATCGACCTACCAGCTGGAGAAGGGATGAAGACGACATCCCAAAGCGACTTAAGGACAACAATGCCATTCTCTTCTCTAATGATAACCTTGCGGGAGTTTGGCTCCCACACGATGACCCATTATAATCTTGGTCATTGTGGCCAACTATGATGTACAACGAGTCTTAGTTGATAATGGATGTTCGACTGATGTCTTGATCTATGATGCATTCTCTAAAATGTGTTTGCCTAGACATCAATTGTGAAGATCCCCCATTCCACTCACTAGCTTTGGGGGTAATCAGGTTGATGCTGAGGGAGAGATAGTACTACCTGTAACTCTTGGCACTGAACCTCGACAAAAGAAACTATCAATCAACTTCATGATAGTCCGAACCCCCTCGGCCTACAACATTATTTTGGAACGGCCTGCCTTGAACAAGTTTCAGACTGTGGTGTCTTCTTATTATCTCCTAGTGTGCTTCCCCACCAAGAATGGTGTTGGAGAAGTTAGAGGAGACCAGAGAATGGCACGACAATGCCTGATGATCCAGGACAAGCATTCCAATAACCCTACATCTGGAGACCACCTGGACCTAAGAGACTCAACTACAGATTCTGGTGAGCCCATGGAGAGGTCTATTTCTGTACCCTTGACCAAGGAAGACCCCACCAAGGTTGTGCAAATCGGAAGCATGCTAGATGAAAAAACCAAGGCCAAGCTGATCTGCTTCCTCAAAGACAATGCTGATGTCTTCGCTTAGTCGGCTTCGGACATGCCAGAAATTCCCGCTGAAGTGATCACTCATCGGCTGGAGGTCGCTCCTGGATACAAGCCAGTCCGATAAAAGAAGAGGAGCTTTGCCCTAGAAAGGCAGAAGGTCATAGATGAAGAGGTGAACAAGCTCCTCAAAGCAGGGTTCATCCGGGGAGCCCACTACCCCGATTGGTTGGCCAACGTGGTCATGCTAAAAAAAGCTAGTGGCAAGTGGAGAATCTGCATCGACTATATATACCTCAATAAAGCTTGCCCAAAGATAGTTTCTCTCCCAAAGATTGATCAACTGGTTGATGCCACCGCCGGCCACCAACTGCTAAGTTTCATGGATGCTTTCTCCGGCTACAATCAGATTCGAATGGACCTCTGAGATGAAGAGAAGATAGCCTTTGTCACCGACAAAGACTTATATTGTTACAAGATGATGCCATTCAGGCTCAAAAAACACTGGGCAATATTCCAAAGGCTAATCAACAAGGTATTCAAAGAACAGCTGAGGAGAAATCTGGAAGCCTATGTTGATGACATGATCGCCAAAAGCCTTTTTAAGGAAAGTCACATCCAAGACCTAGAAGAATCATTTAGTGCCTGCGCGGCATCACCGAATGAAGCTAAACCCCATGAAGTGTGCCTTCGGGGTCACTTCGGGCATATTCCTAGGTTTTCTTGTAACCAGACGAGGGATTGAAGCAAATCCTGAAAAAATTCAAGCCCTCAAGGACATGAAACACCCATCCTGTAAGAAGGAGGTGCAGCAATTAACTAGAAGGATCGCCTTCTTGAGTAGATTCATCTCTCGTTTAGTCGAGAAGTGTCTTCCCTTTTTCAAAGTACTTCGACAGACTTAAAGTTTAAAATGGATCGAAGACTACCGTACTGCCTTTGAAGAATTTAAGAAATACTTGGAAACCCCGCCTCTACTCTCCAAACCTCAAGAGGGGGAGGTGCTCTACTTATACCTCTCTGCTTTGGACGAAGCCATCAGTTCGGTCCTTGTCTGGAGGGAAGAGGACGGCTCTCACAAGCCAATCTATTACATCAGCAAAGTTATGCATGATGCTAAAACAAGATACTCAAAGATGCAGAAGCTGATTTACTCTTTGGTAATTGCGGCAAAGCGACTACGGCCTTACTTCCATGCCCATGCCATCGTAGTACTGACGGATCAGCCTCTCAAGGCTGTTCTCCGATGCCCTGATACCTCGAGAAAGATAGCCAAATGGGTCATGAAACTAAGCAAGTTTGACATTAGTTTTCAGCCCCGATCGGCTATGAAGGCCTAGGTGCTTTCAGATTTTCTAGCTGAATGCACTTGGAAGACCAAAGATGAAGCATCTCCATCTGAAGAAGGAGATTCGAAGAGTACGGAGTCCGTCTGGGTACTCCATGTAGACAGAGCTTCCAATTCTGCCGGATGTGGAGCTGGTCTCATACTAACCGAACCCGATGGCCATACGGTGGAGTACGCACTCCGATTCTCCTTCAGAGCTTCAAATAATTAAGCCGAATACGAAAACCTCCTTGCAGGACTTCGAATCACCAAGAGTTTGGGGGTTCAAAAGCTCCAAGCCTTTTCGAACTCCCAGTTGATTATAAATCAAGTTAAAAGGGACTATGAAGCCAGAGATCCTACCGTGGCATAATACCTGGAAAAGGTACGGATCTTGTCTTCACAACTCGAACACTTTGAAGTCATTCATGTCCCCCGTTCAGAGAATTCCGGGCAGATGCGTTATCTCGACTTGCCATTACAACCCCAGAATCCTCAGTCGCACTTTCATTGAACATCTTGAGGCCCCAAGTATAGCTGAAGAAGTTGGGGAAGTGCACCAGATAGAAATTGAACCAAGCTAGATGGATCCCATCGTCAAGTTTTTGAACAAGGGTGTGCTACCGGAAGATAAAGTCGAGGCTAAAAAGACCTGCTGGATGGCATCTCAATATGTCATCTTGGATGGGATCCTCTACAAAAGGTCGTTCTCTCAACTCCTGCTGAAGTGCCTGGGACCATCAGATGCTGACTATGCCTTGAGAGAGGTCCATGAGGGAATATGTGTTGATCACTTGGGGGGCAGGTCCTTAGCTTATAAAATTATACGCCAAGGATATTATTGGCCCTCCATCTAGAAGGACTCAGTTGACTTCGTGCGGAGATGTGATCAGTGCCAAAGATATGCCAACATTCAAAGGCAACCAGCGAGTCACCTGACCCAGCTGATAGCCCCATGGCCTTTTTTTCAATGGGAAATGGACATTCCTGGCCCTTTTCCACCTTCACCAAAACAGAGAAAACTTCTCATAGCGATCAACTACTTCACAAAGTGGGTTGAGGCCGAACCATTGGCCCAAATCACGGAGAGCAAGGTTGAGAATTTTGTCAAAAATTCTATCATATTTTAGTTCGGGATCCCACATACAATAATTACTAATAATGGGAGATAGTTCAACAATTCGAAGTTCAGAGACTTCTGCGCTCGGTACCACATACAACATAGGCTAACTTCCGTTGCCCATCCGCAGTCCAACGGAGAAGTCGAAGTGACTAATCGGACCATTCTACATGGTCTAAAGACAAGGTTGAATGCTGCCAAAGGATTATGGCCGAAGAGCTGATGTCCATTCTCTGGGCATATAGAACTATCCCAAGAACGGCCACTGGCGAGTCTCCGTTCAACCTAGCATACGATACCGAAGTCGTTCTCCCTATCGAGGTCTCCCTCCAATCTTTGAGAATCGATAGATATGAAGCCTGAGAACTCTGAACACCGAAGGGTTGATTTGGATCTGTTACCAAGTGCCAAGCTCCAAGCTTAACTGAAAATGGCAACATACCAGCAAAAGGTCCCAAGTACTACAATTACAGAGTAAAGGAGCAAGTTTTACGAATCGGGGACATGGTGTTGCGAAGAACAGAGATTTCCAGGCCAATAGAGCAGGGTAAACTTTTCCCCAACTAGGAAGGCCCATACCTGGTTGAAGAAGTCATACGCCCAGGGACATATTGGCTCA
Organism: Areca catechu; assembly: GCA_021397845.1. Classification (NCBI taxonomy): domain Eukaryota; kingdom Viridiplantae; phylum Streptophyta; class Magnoliopsida; order Arecales; family Arecaceae; genus Areca; species Areca catechu. Next base: position 93,370,880 of record CM038050.1, read on the forward strand.
AGACTGTAGAAGGAGAAATTCTGTCCCGACCATGGAATGTACAAAATCTTTTCAAATACTATCAATAAACTGATCTCCAAGTTTTTGTACAATCTTGCCCAAATCTAGATGGCTTGTTACATCAACAAAATGACAACAACTTGAATGGCACGATCTGAACAAATTGTCGATAGTGCAAAGGAGAGTATGATCCACTCACCTTATCGGCATGACGACGGCGCACGCGGAAGACTCCATCAAACCACCAAAAAGATCAAAGGCACGGGATGGTTTTCGTAACCTACCCTATGAAAAATCCGAAGACGTGCCGGGGCGAGCCTAACCAGCCTACCTTATACTAAAGAAGGTGCAGGGATGGTTTTCGTAACCTACCCTACAAAAATTCCGAAGACGTGCCGAGGTGGGCCTGAACACCTACTCTGATCATGACAAAAATGCACGGGGATGGCATAGATGCCTTACCCAACGGTAAACCCAAAAACATGCTCGAACGGACCTATGTTGTCCTTCCTGATAGCAACAAAACGTTCATGAGATAGCCTAGCTGATCTCATCTCTCCTTCATGGATCACAAGTGGTCTGAAAAGTCTATGCTCTCGATGTACATAATTCAATAAATCACAGTGGAGACGTAGGAAAAGGTTGGAAAAGTTAAGGTATTCCATTTCTTTTCTAAAATTTTTACAAAAAAAAAAGAGGAGATTTTAGGAATTTGGAAAGCACATTCAATAACCGCCCATCGGCCCTTTCCCATGCCGACGAGGGGAGTCTTGGAAGGAGGATGAAGGGGCCCAGGGTTCCTCTCCGGATCAGAATCTGACTCCTCAAAGTTAGAGTCGAATTCATGCCCAGGGAAGGGAACTGAGGGCTTGATGTTGTCAAGGCCCTTCAAGTTATAAAACTTGAAGGCCTTATCCCTACATTCCTGAAACCCCTGATGGTAGGCATCCAGAGCCGCCCCGGCGACCTCCTCTTGAAAGCAGGGGATGCCTTGAAGTCCATGATGGCGTCCGCCATCTTCTTCTTGGCCTCCGCCGCCTTTGTGTTGGCCGCCTCCACCTGGGTCCAAGCCTCCTCCAGTTAGGCCTCCAAGACACGAATCCTCCTCTCCAGGCGATCGATGACCGGGCCTTCATCATCGCCCAGCCCGAAGGACATTGGGCTGCCCCCTGCTCCTTTGCTGATGGCCCTCTTCTTTACCGCCCTCCAGAGTTTCGGAATGCTGAACTTCATTATAGCGGATTTGTTAAGGGAGGAAGGGTTTCAAAGGAAAGGTCTGTGCTACGATGGCTTTTGACAGGGAAGACAGGGTCCAATTTATAAGAACCTGGCACCCATGAATGGCTAGAAGGGAACGTGGTCCACGCTTTTTCCCAGGCGTACCAAAGAATGCCACGTGTTAAAGCGACATTCCAAAATCCCAAGTGGCCTCACGGAAGCGACGTGATCACCAATAACCACTTTCAGGAATGGAGATCGACGGTGCTTCGAATTCAAAATAATCCTCATCGGATGCGACAACATTAATGGTACCCTTTCGGAAAGGGAGGATATGGCAGCACCTGGGATGTAGGGGAATGCGACTATTCGAGTATCGACACGCTCAACACGAGAAGCGAGGATCATGATCAATGTTCCTTAATCAACGGTCAACAAGAAGGTGACACTTGTCCATCGTGTCTATTCCAGAATGGCCAGTTTACTTAGGATGAAGAAAGACCGGCGTCAGCCTGGCTGCGATCATGGTCAATCATCGACTACAATCACAGTCAGTCATCGACGATGACCATGGTCAGTCATCGGCTACGATCACGGTCAGTCATCAGCAACGATAATACAATTCTGCTACGGGATTCGTCTCCAACACTAGCCAAAGGTCAGACGACCTTCAGCTTCAGCTCTTCGACCAAAAGGGAGAAGAAGCGATAAATGTCAAACCCTCACCAAGGCTAGCAACCTTGTCTAAACCATGTTCAAGAATATAACACAACGCACGTAGAAAGCTACTTGGGAGCCCCGAAAACTACTTGAAAGTTCAAGAAGCCATTTGGAAATTCATAAAATTTGTTAATTACACCTTGGAAGAAAGTAAATAAGAGATACAAGGTCTAGAGCAACTCCAATTCCTAAACATCAGGAGGAGGGGACCCAACACCATAGGATTGAAGCAGCTTATCAATCTGTGCAGTAAGGACTTCATCGACTTGGGCTGGGACTGGAGAGCCTTCAACTTGGACTTCCTCCCCAGACTGAACCCCCTTCGGGATAGAGGTTGGAGTTGGAACTACCTTCAGGCCTTCTACTGGGGCAGGAGCCTCCTCTCCTAAATGTGGCAGCTCTTCAGCCCTGTCGGCTCCTTTGGCTTGCACCGAAACTGGACCAGTATCTTCGACCATGATCGGGATCTCTTCCCTCGGGCTCGACACCCCTCCAGCCTCTTCTATGGCCTCGACCTCCTCTTCTTCTTCGACTATGCTAAAAGCAGGGATGCCAGAAAAATCAAGGTGTGGGAAGGCCCCTCTGACCTTGGCTAGTCCGTCATTGAAGCCATGCTGATAACCGTACAAGGTTGCCTCACTCATCTCCTCCTGGAATTGTGAGGACCTTCTGAAGTCCGCCATGGAATCACGTGCCTACTTCCTCAGGACTACAGACTCTTTCTTGGCCTCCTCGGACTCCAGGATCGCCTCTTCAGCCCTCCTGGCAACCTCCTCAGCTGCCTTAGTCTGACTCTCCAATCTCTCCTAATTCTCCTTGGCAGATTGTTCCAAGGACTTGACCCATTTCCAGCTTTTCCTTAACTCTGCCCCTTGCTCCGCAATTGTCGACTGGGCACTTTTCAATTCACCACTCAGTCCACAAACTTCAGCATCCACACGAGCAAGACAATTTTTCATAGACTGCCTCAGCTCTTCGGCCACCTCTTTTGTAGCTTTGGCCATGTAGAGCTTCTCTTTGAGGCTGTGGATGAGGTCATCGACATTCCCCAGGCCTTCCTCCAGGAAGGTAATATCATAAACCAACTACATCAACAATTTGAGATAATGAACCAGTCGGATCCTCGGAATGAAAGAAGTATGGCAAGAACCTTACCTGTTGCAAGGATGAAAATGCTGAATTAGACACCCTGGCGAGGCTTCGGCCTTGGATGACTGCCAATTTGTGAGGCAGCATTGTGCTCTTCAGTGCCCGCCTGGCCACAGTGGGAACCAACAATCCCCCCGTAGGGGAAAGCTCCGAAGAATCAGCAGGACGGCTCCTGGCAGGAGAAGCTTCACACGCAAACTCTCCCTCGACTTATGGCACTTGCCCCTATCAGCTGCAGGGGGGCAAGGCTATGACACACCTGCCATTTGAGGTGGGCTCTCCCTCGTATGGACTGGAGAAGCGTCCGCCGATGAAATTTCGACCGGATGAGGTCCTACTAGGACCCCCCCCTCCCCCATCGCACCACGTCTTCCCCGAAGGTTCCTGGGAGGATGAAGTTCTCTAGTCTCCTTCAGGACCCTCTCTTTGGGGCCCTCTTCCGAACTGCTGATCTTGTCAGAAGGGCCTAAGCTACCCTAGTCTTCTCAGAAAGTCTGATGGAGCCAACTCAAGCTAGGCTTCATCCCTCCACCTGCAAACAAGAAAATGCCTCAATGTCAACCAAATTACAACAAGAATGGAAGGAAAGAGGTGAAAATTTCCATCAGTATACCTAGCACAGGGAACTTGCTAATCCCTACAAGATGGAGATTCCTCTCCTCAACAACTCGCGGATGGGAACAACCTCCGAATCAGTCAATAAATCATAATTGGACTGATCGACCGCTAAGACCTTCTTTCCATCATTGGCGGTTAGACACGGTTCCTTCCAATCGCTGCCAAAGCCCCACGGGTCGACGAATAACACAAAGGCAAAAATATTTTCCCACCCATGGATGGCACTGGGCATATCCTTGATAATCTTACGACCCAGTCGAGGGCAATCACCCACCATCCATTGCCATGGAAACCTTCTTGAGCACAAAAAGGGCAGTAAACAAGTTAGTCCTGGGCTCTATGTTCGCTATATGGCACCCGACCAAAAATCCATAGATGTTCCGAATACTATTCGAAGTCAACTATGTAGGCACTACTTGGTACAGATAAAAGATTTTAATGAAAAAGGTGCAGGAAAATCGAAGGCCGGCCTTCAGATGGTCTTCGTACATGGCTAGACATCTGACAGGGGTTTTGTTCACTCGTTCCTCGGAGGTAGGGAGGATTAAGCGAAATCCCTCTGAAATGTGATAACGTTCTCAAAGATAAGTAATCCTTCCCTGAGAAATAGAACTGGGAATCGACTCCGGACTTACCACGTCACTGACACCCGAAGGCCTAACTTGTCCCCTTTGGCTTCCTACGGACTCGGCCATGACAAAAGAATGAGACAAGAAGGCAGAAGGAATATTCTACCTACAGAAAAGGCCGATGGCTAAGAACAAAGAAAGCTGGACTGGGACTGGAGTGCGAGGTTGAAGAAGCTTCCTCACTAGGACCTTTCCTCCCTCCTTCTCGAAAAGAGTTGGAAAAAGCCTATGTCAGCACCTTGAAAAATGGAATCATCTTCATAACCAATCACAGATGCTCGAGGCGGCTGCGGCCATAAATTGATTTGATGCGGAGTGAACCAAAGGTTTTAACCCACATAAATCGATGGCCAAGATGAAGCATACGCTTCTTCCAAGGGCAGGGAAGAACCACGACCGCCGTACAAATCCCAACAAAAAGATTGGGTAAACCATTGCATTGCGGAAAGGGGAGGGACCGTCCCAGGCACGCCCACTCCTTTTTCACCCTCCAATCAAAGACTGACAGCTATCCATCACCTGATTTTCGAATCAGCCAGCAGTTATGGGAGATGGCCCAATCAGAGATTTTTATAATCATCCACTGCACCACCTCCCAGAGAAAGTGACACATACTCTCACTCTTCGAGGCAAATCTTCGCTTCGAAGACTGAGAGTAGGGGGCAACTATTGAGATATGTCAGCCCAGGCACGGACCCGCCGCCGATCCGACTGGCCGAAGACCAACCGCTGAAGACATTCCCTCCGGACCATGAGTACTAGGCCCGGATATTCAGAGAAGGCCGAATAACCACGGGCAAACGAAAGCTCTTGACAAGTCCACGACTCCAGAAGACCAAGTCCTCAGCTTGGATCAAAGCACATCCTCCGAAGATATGATTTTCGGACTACGTCGAAGACATAGTCTTTGACCTACAACAAGGATCAGTCCATGACCCGTGCCAAAGACACGACATCCGATCTATCTCAAATCTCTACTACGAAATGGGCAACGGTTATCCTCGACTATCTTCAGCATGATCATGGTGCGTGATTCCAGTGGCAGCGCCCCCGGCCTGGCCACCCGGAAACCGTCCCAATAACCACCCACGATCCCTGATTAAGGAACAGAAAATAACTCCCCCATCGTAACTGCTGGGGGGAGAAAGAAAATCGTAGGCGGGACAACTCCTTATAATAATGATAAAAGGGAACACTGGAGGTAAGAGAAGCAAAACACCCTTAACCATATCAGAGTTTTTCCCTTCTCCGTCTTTCCTTCTGTGGCTAGAGCCCGCCACTGACTTAGGCATCGGAGTGTCCCCCGCCAGAGCATCTCTGGCAAGGGATATGTTTTGCCAGTGAACCAGGGAGTGGCCTCGCAATCCAGTAGCTCCACCCGGTCGGAAAAAGGGGTTCGACGCCAAAACAGCTTATATCTGTTAACTAACATCATACAATCAAATAAGCACAGTAAAATTCTATTGTTTAATCATAAGATTATATTGCACTGGTATGACATGAGCATAAACTTTTACATGACCGAAATTCCACAAAATGCATAATATTCGAAGTTGTAAGTGACTTATCTTTTGTCTCAAACAAAGTTTATACATCATAGACAGTTCATAGGCCTTTTTCTTAGTAATCATATATTCATTCTATTAATCAAATGGCTAATGTCACATCAAGCATCCTTTATGCCACTATGGTCCATAGTGATAGACAACTTTTAATAGATGTAGAATCCCAAAATCATTGCAAGTCTTCACGTCCCAAATCCAGCATCGAAATGGCTACGCGACCGCCCGCACAAATCCTAGATTTTATCCTAAAGATCATGCAAGGCCTAGATACACAAGAGTCATTCATTTAAAATCATAGAAATGTATCAACATGAATTAAAAGTATAACTAAACAATTCTTTTATTCAAATCAAAGTACTATGGTCCACTGATCATAATAAGTATCAGCAACTAAAAACTACATAAAACTAACTAACAAACTAAAAGTCGATGTTCCGTCTCACGCCCTGCCCAAACCTTGCTACGCATCCCGAGTCTTTGAAAATCAAAAAGTAGGGAGTGAGCTATACAGCCCAGTAAGGTTTCCATATGATGACACCAATAATAATATTATTTCTGAAAATAGCAAAATACCAGTATATCTGTCATGCAGTCAAATAATTCAATCCCATGTATGACAAAACCTTGATAATTTTATATTTTTCTTTTAGAATTTTCATTAATTAACCTTTATCATTAGGGTTATGGACTAGCCACAATCATGCTCCAGCCCATGATGGCAACCACAAAGCGACCATGCATACTATTGTTGGTCCTGCTCACGTACAATACCCGTGGCTCAGGCTATTCCACATACTAACCGTCCGTGATTGGCTCCACGTACAGAGCCGTGGCTCAGGCTGTATAACCACGATGCTACCATGGCATGGCTAGTCCAAATACCATATTTACTTGATTTATTCTTTATCAATGTAGTCAAAACATACCTTTCAATTTTTCCAATAACTAGTGTCATGGTCTAACCCATTCAATAACCGTGTCATGGTCCAACCAACTCAACAACCGATGTCATGGTCCAGCCCATTCAATAACCGGTATCGTAGTCCCCCAACCCAATAATCAGTGTCATGGTCCAACCCATTTAGCAATCCGGTATCATGGTCCAACCCATTCGGATATTACTTTCCTCAAAACATGGCGTATGAATACATACATAATAATAATAACAACCACAATGTCCATCTCAAGAAATCACTATGCCATGCAAAATAACACCATGTGTGCAAATGTATATCATATATATATGATATATTATATATATATATATATATGTCAGATCAAGTCAGACCAGTAAAATACATATATAAACGGTGATCATACAGAATTCCTTACCTAAATTAGTCCATACCCAAAATTCGTGCAACACTTTCCTGCTCAGGAGACTGTCTCCTATAATAAATAAATTATTCAAATAAAATTTCTAGTTGCACAAATTTCAAGAAAAACCTCCCAATCCTCTCTCTCTCCTATAATAATATATTATTATTATAAAATTTTTTTCTCCCTCTTTATTTCTCCTTATGTTCTCTCTCTTTCTCTTTTTTTTCTTAATCAAACCAAAACTTCCCTTTCTTCTTTCTTTCTTTCTTTCTTTCTTCCGAACGGTGGCTTCTCCTTCAGCCCGATCGACCGGCTCACCCGACTGCCAGTGGTCAAGGGAGGCGGTCTCCGGAATGGAAGCTCGACGGACGAAGGTGGATGGCAGTGACGTGGCCTCCGATGGTGCACAGTCCAAGCAACCCAAAGATAGGCTAAACTAAACTCGGTTAAATCCTCCCTAAACAAATTAAAAATAAGGTAACCAGACTTACCGGTGATAGAAGGTTTCTTCGTCACTCGTCGGAGAGGAAGAAGACCACACTGCAGAGAGAGCTCGATGGGGCGTGGTGAGGGAGGATTTAAAGAACTCACACCGACGATTCCCTCATCGTTTGGAACACAACTTTCGCCCGATCAAAGTTCTAATCCATCTCTTCCACGCCTCCAACGAAGCCCCTCTTTCATGACTCCTTCCTCGACTTCTCGGCAAAGTCCCTGGCCGAATAATGGAGAAGGCAAATCCCCTTTTTCGATTCCTCTGTTCCCCTTTTTTTTCTACGGTTGGGTGAAGTCGGCTGGGCTTGCCGACTTTGGCCCAAAACACCAGTTCTCACATCTCCCCCCATTAAAATAATTTTGTTCTCAAAATTAGCTTGATAGAGTTTTTAAAACCTTAACAATAACAAACCATCAGATCATTCTCAAACTCCCTAATAGTTTTTTCTTGTAGGGCACTTGTTTCGCAAGTCTTATATATAACAAAATTATATAATTCTAACTTGACTTGTTCCATTTACAATCCATATCAAATATCCTCAAGCTCTTCAAAAAGACACATATCTTCGATGTTACTATATTAATTATCCTTGATCAATTCTATAGAATTTCATGATAGCCCAACCTTAGATATACATAATTTAACATCATCCTCAAGCTTCTGTATGATTCCTTTCTTAGATCATTTTTTTTTCATAAGTCCATAACAAAATCATACAACATCTCAATTCTTGGCTCCTTATAATTTTACGATACATACAGAATTTTTTAAATTTCTTCCAAATGAACATTAATGTCCAATCTCGAATTAAATACATAATTCTTTGCCCCAGAAATTTATTTCTCTTAATTAACCTCTACATGGAAATCATAATCGATATACTCTATTTAACCAAAAATTTTGAAAAAAGCTTGAGCATTAGATACTTGCCATGGTCTCTAACATTCTTTCTTTTCTTACACCTCTCCATGACTTTACAATCAATCCTTAATCTTATAGAAATCTCGAGCCCTCTTTAAATGGAGAAATCATAATGTCAGGTGCCACAAATATTCCCAATCTAAATCAGTTAAAGGACCATCACTTCTTTATTCTAGATTAGTGTATCCAAAATTCTTGTTTACATAGTCCTCTATACCACCGGAACCCATTGAGAAAAAAATTGTCTGGCAACACCTATAGACTATCCCAAGGATCATCAACATTATCTTTTCATCTTGTTACTGAAATTCAAATCAGTACTTCCCATCACAATACTTCTAAAATTAGAGTTAACATTCATAATTAATTTCAAGATAGCTCAAACTGCGCACTCTGATAAATAATTTACTAAACCATCTAGGTTAACTAAATGAATCCTCCAAACTTATCTTACATTCATACCAGGAAGATCTCAAGTTACTTAAGTAAAGCTTTTGAATCTCTTATCATGTCCCTACCTTAGGCATATCCTTTCAAAGAGTTACCCTACATAATTTCCGTATTGGAGATCCTTGCATAAATTCCATCATCTTTTTTATGATACAATACCTCTAGTTCAAGTCCGGATTAATCATACTCTTCTTGAAAATTCAAATAGACAATCTAGATCAACTTTTTTCTTGAAAAGTTATCATTAATTCTAACGAGATAAATGACTTTCAATCAATGCTCTTATGATTAGAATCAATCATCTTATCGTTCATAGAATGATCTTAACATCATTAATAACTATCTAAAATATTGTCCTTATAGGCTAAACCCATATAGATCTTCCATACCAAATTCTCTACTTACTATAATTCATATAACATCCAACACCATTTCTTTGTTCAAAACAACATCAGTAGTAGGGTAACTAAAATATTTTCATAGATCTTAAATTTAACTTAAGTTGGCACACCCCCAATAATTCTCAACAATTATAAGGATGATCAAGTAGTTCAATCCAGACTACTAACTTAACCCATCAAAGATACTACCAAATGTGCATGGCATGCTCACATAATATCATTGACTCCACTAATTGCAAATCTATGCATCATGCCAACACATTTTCCATTTCATAATTTCATTAATAATCCATGTACAAATTCATCGAAACAATTTTTCCTTCTTAATATCGTAAACTCTTTCATACCTACATTCGAAATATCTTCTTGCAAGAATCCCCAACGATTATAGGCTAGACTCAGTAATCCAATCCAAACTGCAAATATAGGCTATCAAGATTCTATCAAAATAATACATGCCAAGTTGTCACGATATAATCTAATCTACCAATATAGAGTGACAACTATACATCATCCCAAACATATTTTTTTTTATATATTTTCAATCATAATCCACATAGATAGTTAAAAGCATATCCTTTCTAATATCATTGAACTCTTTTATAACTTATACTCCAAACATCCTCTTATAACAATCCAAAAATTTACAATATGACAATTAATAACAAAACTAGTATATTATTATCATCCACATCCACACTAGGTTCAAGATTTCAAAATCATCTAATTAACAATTAAACCTACTTATTCAGCATGACCTATTAATATAATATGCTATAATTCCATGCCAGTACTCTTGATGTTTGGGCCTACCCACCTATCAAAGGTAAGGACACATCTTATCCAGTTTCGCAATATCCACCATGTGCTTACTTATCATGATCAAATAAAACAATCATCCAACCTTTTACATTAATCCTAGATCAATCCCATTACTTACTTTACAAACCATACATCATGTTCCTCTTTGGTACTAATCATATGCCGGATCTTAACATAATACCTAAAGATTAGAATCCAACCTTCGAATCCACTTTCTTTCCAACTTCATATCTCGACTGGTCATGACACTAAATTAAATACCTCTTAAATCACAGTCCATATTAATCATAACTCAAATTTCAATATCATTCGAACTGTATCCCAAGAACTTATATCACAATTCCAAGTGATCATAACTTAAATTTTGATATCATTCACATCATATCCCAATCACTTATATCACAATCCTAAGGGATCAAACTCGGCTTCGATATGATTCATATCATGTCCAAACTACTTAAGCTTAACATCATTCATATCATGTCTAAATCACTTATGTTACAATCCTTAATAAACATAAGCTAAGCTTCAATATTCCTCATGTTATGTCCCGATCACTTGTATCGTAGTTTCAAGTAATCATAACCGAAGTTTTGATATTATTCTGTCATATCCTAATAATCATCATGTTATTTCCTAACACTTGTACCACTGTCCTAAATGATCATAAATCAACTTTGAAACCATTCTGTCATGTCTTACTAATCACTATATCAATGTCTTAATCTCTTATATCATAGTCTCAAATAATCATGACCTGAATTTCGATGTCACTCATATCTATTATAATCACTTATGCCATAGTCCCAAGTCATCATAACGTAAGCTCTGACACTATTCTTGACATATTCTAATAACCATCATATCATTATTATTTTAATATTTGTATCACTGTCCCAATGATCATAACCTAAGTTCTGATACCACTGTGTCATGCTCCGAATCAAGCACCGGAATCGGCTATGCGACCGGCCGCACAAATCCTAGGTTTTATCCTAGAGATCATGCAAGGCCTAGGACATAAGAGTCATTCATTTAAATCATAGCAATTGTATCAATATGAATTAAAAGTATAACTAATAATTCTTTTATTCAAATCAAACTACTAATGGTCCACTGATCCATATAAGTATCAGCAACTAAAAATTACATAAAACTAACTAACAAACTAAAAGTCGATGTTCCATCTCACGCCAGCCCAAACCTTGCTATGCATCCTGAGTCTCTGAAAATTAAAAGTAGGGAGTAAGCTATACACCCAGTAAGGTTTCCATATGATCACACCAATAATAATAACATTTCTGAAAATAGCAAAATACCAGTATATCATGTCATGCTGTCAAATAATTCAAGTCTCATGTATGACAAAATCTTGAAAACTTTATATTTTTATTTTAGAATTTCTATTAATTAACCTTTATCTTTAGGGTTCTGGACTAGCCACGATCATGCTCCAGTCCATGACTGGCAACCGCAAAGCGACCATGCATACTGTGGTCGGTCCAGTTCACGTACAAAGTCCGTGACTCAACTATCCCATGTACCAACCGTCCATGACCGGCTCCCACGTGCAAAGCCGTGGCTCAGGCTATGTAACACGGTGCTACTATGGCATGGCTAGTCCAAATACCGTATTTACTTGATTTACTCTTCTTCAATGTAGTCAAAACATGCCTTTTACGATTTCGCAATAACTAGTATCATGGTCCAACCCAATCAATAACTGGTGTCGTGGTCCAACCCTCTCAACAACCGATGTCGTGGTCCAACCCATTCAATAACCGTAACGTGGACCAACCCACTCAATAATCGGTATCATGGTACCACCCATTTAGCAATCCGGTATTATGGTCCAACCCATCCGGATATCACTTTTCTTTAAAACATGGTGTATGAAATACAGACGATAATAATAATAACAACCATAATGTCCATCACAAGAAATTAACTATGCCATACAAAATAACACCATGCATGCAAACGATGTGAACTACAACAACCTATACTTGATATATTGCCGTCCAGTACAATATATCCTTTGGTTGTGAACAGGGTTTAAGGACCACTCGATACATCCTCTCTGTATCGAAGTCAGTGTAGTCCTAAGGACTTCATCACATGGAAAGAGTTCATTTCAGGAAAATATAATGTGATGAGCTGCCAAAAAATATTTTTATTAATTCAAAGAAAGAGTACAACTGAGCTCAACCGCCTACAACCCAGGCGATTGCTTTGGGACACAATTCCCAATAACTCCCACTTGTACTAAAGCCAAGCAGAAGAGTATCTAATACCCATTTCCCATTTACAATAGTCGAACTCTTTTATTCCGAGGGCTTTAGTGAAGGGTCGGCCAGATTTTCTTTTCCTCGATCTTCAGAAGATTGATGTCACCTCGTTCCATGATCTCTCGTACGAGGGGTATCGCCGCAGTATGTGCTTGGTGCGGTGATGAGCTTTATGCTCCTTAGCTTGAGCAATGGCTCCAGTGCTGTCACAATACACCGGAACAGGACCATCTAGGAAGGTGCCACCCCTAGCTCTCCAAGGAACTTCCGCAACCACACAGCTTCCTTTGCTGCATCAGATGCTGCAATGTATTCTGCTTCGCATACTGAGTCTGCAACAGTTGCTTGCTTGGAACTTTTCCAGCAGATCGCTCCTCCATTCAGGGTAAACAAACCCTGACACACTCTTGCTATCATCTCTATCCGACTAGAAACTGGAGTGAGAGTACCCCTAAAGTTTCAAGTCAGGTTCTCCATAAATCAGCCATTGATCTTTAGTATTTCTCAAATACTTAAGATGGACTTAACCACCTTCCAATGTGCCTCACCTGGGTCAGACTGGTATCTGCTCACTACTCCTAGTGAGTATGCCACGTCTGGTCTAGTACAAGTCATAGCATACATGATAGAGCCTACTGCAGAAGCATAAGGTACTCTACTCATGCGCTCAGTTTCCTTAGGAGTTGTCGTACAATCCTTTTTGGAAAGAGTAATTCCAGAACCTATCGGGAGATAGCCTTTCTTGGAAATTTTCCATGCTGAACCGTTTTAGCACGGTGTCAATGTACATAACTGGGACAATCCCAAAGCTTCTTAGATCTATCTCTATAGATCTTCATACCTAGTATGTAAGAAGCTTCACCCAAGTCCTTCATGGAGAACTGAGATGATAACCAGACCTTTATTCCTTGTAATGCTGCGACATCATTCTCGATTAAGAGAATGTCGTCAACATACAAAACTAGGAATACAATCACAGAACCATTAACCCATTTATAGATGCACGTTCTTCTCCGTTCCTAACGAAGCCATACGATTTGATACACCTATCAAACGTAAGTCCCAACTTCGAGATGCTTGCTTGAGTCCATAGATGGACCTCTGCAACTTACATACTTTTGATTCATCTGTGGATGTGAACCCTTCAGGCTGTATCATATACACCTCATCTTCTAGCTCCCCATTAAGGAAAGCGGTTTGGACATCCATCTGCCATATCTCGTAATCAAAATATGCTGCCAAAGCAAGCATGATCCGAATGGACTTGATCATTGCCACAGGGAAGAAAGTCTCGTCATAATCGATACCATATCGCTGACGATATCCCTTGGCAACCAGACGGGCTTTATAGGTCTTTACCTTCCCATCTGCGCCCCTTTTCCTCTTGAAGATCCATTTACACCCGATGGGTTTTATTCCTTCAGGCGGATCAACACAATGTCCAAAAATTGTTGATTTCCATGGACTCCATTTCGATCGCATGGCTCCAAGCCATGCCTCAGAGTCTGATCTCTAAAGTGCATCCATATAGGTGATCGGATCCCTTGTTCTCATCGAGCTCAATGGGATCGCCGTCCCGGACCAAGAAACCGTAGTATCTGTCTAGCTAACGCGGTATTCTACCAGATCTCCTAATAGGTTCTGGGTGTGATTCAATCATAGCCGGTTCTATGATGTCCTTAGAGTGTACAGGTTCTTCTATTGGCTGAACTTCATCAAGTTCAATCTTAGAGGCTATAGTCCTTCTCCAAGGAACTCCTTTTCAAAAAGATAGCTCTAAGAGCAACGAACACCTTTTTCATTCTCCAAGTAGAAGAAATACCTTTTGGTTTCCTTAGGATAACCAATGAATTAACACCGATCAGACCTAGGCCCAAGTTTGTCTGAGTCAAAATGCTTTACGTAAGCCGGACAACCCTAGACCCGAAGGTGTGATTGAGGGTTTACCTCCTGTCCACATCTCATACGGAGTGGAGACAACAGACTTACTTGGAACATCATTTAATAAGTAACAGGCTGTCTGAAGTGCATATCCCCAAAAGGATAGCGGCAGAGTTGCAAAGCCCATCATGGATCGAACCATGTCCAACAAGGTTCGATTCCTCCTTTCGGATACACCATTCAACTGTGGTGTTCCTGGAGGAGTCCACTGAGAGAAATTCCATTCTCCTCAAGATATGTCAAAATTCACCAGATAAGTATTCACCACCTCGATCAGATCGAAGGGTTTTAATACTTTTTCCAGTTGTGTTTTTTTACTCATTACGTATTCGTTGAACATTTCAAATGACTCAGACTTAGTCTCATTAAGAAAACATAACCGAACCTTGAAAAGTCGTCTGTAAAAGTAATGAAATATTGTATCCTCCTCTGCACTAACTGTCATCGGTCCACATATTCAGTATGTATTAGACTTAGAAGTTCTGTAGCTCGTTCACCTTTTCCAGTAAAAGGTGACTTGGTCATTTTACCAAGTAAACAGGATTCACAAGTGGGCAGTGATTCAGAATCACTGACCTCGAGGAGTCCATCTCCTCGTATCTTGTTTATCCTATTTTGGTTAATATGACCTTAGCCTACAGTGCCAAAGATATAAATCGTTGACATTATCTAATCTTGGCGTTGCTAGAAGTGTACATTACACTAATAGGCCTTGATAGTACGTATATGCCATTATTTAATCTAGCTTTCATTATAACAGAGTTATTCAAAATAACATTGCAAAAATCTCCTTTTATTAATAGTTCAAAACCACAATGGCCAAAAGGCCTACAGAGATTATGCTCATAATGAAACTAGGACAATAGTGACAGTCGACTAGTTCGACAGTACAAGACTCAAAGACAAGACGCAGGACTCCGACCGCTAGTACTGGAACATGATTTCCATTCCCGATGCTCGAAACTGTTCTCCATCTTCAAATCTTCTGCTAACTAGAAGTCCCTATAATATATTACAAACGTGAATTGGACTACCAGTATCCAATACCCATTAGCAGTATCAACAATAGAGTAATTACAAGGTTTTATCATATAAATACCTTATTCAGCAGACTTCTTCTGCTTTCTCGGCCTGTTCGGATCAAAGGATGCAATATAAAGAGGACAGTTCCTCTTCCAGTGTCCCTTCTTCTTGTAGTAGAAACACTCTGCAGAAAACTAATCAGCCTTATACTTCCTGGTCTGACTAGGGTTAGGAGCATTCTGCACCTTCTTTCCCTTTTTATTTGTTTTCATCTTCCCTTTCTTAAAGGGACGACGACCTCTACTACCTCCCACTAAATTCACCACCCCCTTATTCAGTTGGTGGTCTTTCTCTCGAAAGTCTACAGCAACCCCAAAAGACCATGGTAGTTGACTGCAGGCTTGTTCATTCTATAATGATCGAGAAAATCAAGATAGGAGGAGGGAAGAGAATTCAGGATCGCATCCTTGCCGAGCTGCTCGTGCAAGGGGCATCCGAGTTTGCCCAACTTTTCAATCAGCTCGATCATGTACAATACATGATCAATGACTGAACCGCCATTCGGCATCTTGGAATTGTAGATTGCACAAGACACTTTGTACCGTTCTACATCATCCGGGGAGCCGAAGGATTCCTTCAACTTTTGAAGGATTTCATCAGTTTGGGCCTCCTCGAATTTGCGACTGAACTCGTCGTTCATCGCCGCTAACATAATGCATCGGACAGTAGTCCGATCAGAGACCCACTTCAAATAAGCGTCTCTGACCGCACTCCGTGCATTAGCGAGAGGGATTTCAGGTGCCGGATCCGTTATCACATAGAGGATCCGTTCATGCTCCAGAACGATTCTCAATCTTCGATACCAACTATCGAAGTTGTGACCCTTTAACTTCTCGTTGTCGAGAAGTGACTGGAGCGATAAATTGAAAGATATCTGAAAAGAAAATAAGACCTAATTAGTGTATGAATTAATAATTTAACCAAAAGACTTGGACTTTAGTCTAAAGGTTTTCTCCCACTAATTTTTCAGATTGGTAGCCTCTAACTCCAATCCGTGAAAATACTTTTTCAAGTGGGTACTGAAATCCATAGGCCACGCATGAGCCCGACTTTGGCCAGCTCACCCATACGAGCCTAAAGGTAGGTTCGTAAACCAATTGTTTCCCTAAACAATTTTCAGTATTTTATTTTGCCCCAGAGAACACCCCCAATCGGCCTTGGGGCCTCCTATTGCGGGTCTCTGGTTAGGTCCAACCATTAAAATGACAAATCCAATGCTTCCAGCTAACTAAAGACCAAGCCCGACTTTGGCCGGCCCACCTGGTCTGGTTAAGAGGTTGCACTGAACCATCATCGATCAGATAGAAATTCCAGTCGCCGGATGTACACCCATTCTTTGGAACTGCCGATGCACACCAAGCTAGTGGACACATTTCTATCCAACTTAATGGGAGGCTAAGACACTGTCAACTCCTTGACTTAGTCTTTTTAAGGACCTAATAATTTTTAGAGGATTTTTAATATGACAGAAGAAAAGACAAGGACATGGATCATCCTCACACTGATTCAATCAGATTTCAAGAGGGTTGAAATAAATCAACAAACGATCCATGGGCACCTATAGATCAGTCAGACCGATCAACCTAGGTGACATGGGTTAACTCGAGTCATTGAGCTTTTCCAATCAGTTCTGGTCGACTCGACTAGCCAGGTAGGTGAGATCATGGGTGAGTATCCGCCATTAACCATCTTTCCTAGACACCAACCAAGTTGGCCAGGAAAGAGGTAGCCTCATACAACCATGATCACAATGCCAAACCTACCTCGACACCAGTCGGTTTACCAGACTCGATCAGACTAGCCTAAAGACTCAGCATCCACTGAGCCACTAATTGGATCCATTTTAGATGAACGGATCAACTAATCTAACTATTAGATAGTTCTAAAGAAGGGCCTTAAACACTTTTATTTAATCTTCTTGTAATCCGGTTCAACTAAACTTAGGTCTAACCCATTATGGACCCAACTAGTCTAACCCAATTAACCCAAAATGGCTTATGCAAATTTGATTAGATTTCATAAACCTAAAAAAAAAAAAAAATTAATAAGACAAACTCTTAATTAAAATAATTTTTAATTAAGTCTCTATGTAAAATAATTTTACATAACTAAAATCATGCATTCATCAAGATATTTTACAAATAATTTATATTCATATAAAACATGCCTAAACATGTATCACCAAATAAAATAATTTTTAATTTTAATATTCTTTAAGGATCCTTCTGAAGAGGCCAACACAAACGATCCGCATCGTGTCAAAGTACACAGTCACGGTGAAGGCCTCAACTAGGTTCCAAAAAGAAATCAGGATACATTTTTTAGGTTAAACTAATTTTAATCTATTAAACATGCATACTAGATTAGATTACACATGCAACCTACTCTGATACCACTGAAAGAGAACGATGCAGGTGGTTTGACATGATCCTACACTAGGCATGCAAACAGCTGCGGGAGCAGAATAGATTTTAAAAACTTTTTTAAAAATCCGCACAGCGGAAATCTGCTCTGCCCAGAAACTAATCTAATTCTAGTTGCAAATAGGCATGTATGATGATATTAAATATTTGCAAAATATTTGAATTAAAAATTCAATTCATGCATGATTAAAAAACAATTTTTTCATACCTTATTCCTGCTGGAATAACTCTGGGATAAAGCTGAATAGGCTGGAATAGCTGGAATAAAACTATTCCAGCCTTCTTCTACCTTAGGCTGAAAATAAACTCTGTTTTTGGCTTGAAAAACTGGCATCAGAACACCACCTTCTGGACCTCCGTTTGCTCCCAAATTTCAGCAGCATAAGGTGATCGAATACTACTTCGATCTCTAACAAAGAACTGCAAGAAAATGTTAGCCAAAAAATGTAAAAATCCGCCAAAGTCTGCTGCCAGATTTTCTGCAGCAAAACAGGATAGCAGACTTCAGCTTCGTGTTAGGAGCAGCTGCAGGTGATCTAGCTCGCGTGGCTTGCTCCCAGGAGTAGAAGTATACTCTCCTCTAGAGGGGAGATCACCCGGGGCTCTCCGATCCCTCTCACACGCGGTGCTAACCACTGGAAGTGAGTTGATCACGGTGGATTGCAGCAACTCTGTTTTGCTGCAGTCTTTGAGTTGAGCACAACAAAGAGCAAAGAAATGGCCCTTCAAAACACTCTCTCACACTCTCCAAATCCCAACCTACACGTATACAAACACTAAGCTCTCAAAAACGGAGAAACCTTGCCCCAAAATTTTTGGATTGCTGTTGCACGGTGAAAGAAGCCGCCTGAAAAGGGCTTGGGCATTGGTATTTAAAGGCAGCTGGAGAGGGAGACAGGGAGGCTGGGAGAGGGAAGGAAAAAGGATGTGTTACACCCACAATAAACAGGGATTAAAGGCAGCCGATGGAGGAGAGGAAGGGACGCCAGCGCACGGTGTTGTTTGCCTTCGGACGCTTGGTTTTCTCCAAACGCTATATACTTCTTTCCAGCATAAAGAAGTATTCCAACGTGGAAACCTGTCCAAGGGAGAAAACACCGTTTCAAAAACCGGTCCAAGCCATTTGGTTCAAACCCATTTAAACCAATTGGTCCAACCCAATTTAATTTGGTTCAATTGGTTCACAACCAATTGGAGGCCGAAACGAGCTCCGAATCAGTTCAAAACTGATTCAGAAAAAACCTGGTGCAGTGGTGGTCAGCCCGGAATAATTTCGGTTGACACAGACAAGGCAAGATGGGGAAAAGAGTGCTCAAAAATAAATACCGTGACCATAAAATTGAGATGATTCCTAATCGTAATCGGTATCCGGATCAGAGAGTAATCCTCTATGGCGAGTGATCTCATAGGTTCGAACATAAACGGTAGCACTAGAACAATTCTACCAGAACAGGAAACCATCTAGCAATGGGTCCTGGCATCTGGATAGGTCGAAGATGCGGGAGAAAACTATCGAACCTCTGGCATATGGTTATCGTATAATTCATCCCTTTGACCTCTAAAACTCAGGACGACTGAGATTGGGCTGTCAACCCAAACAGAGTCTCCACTACGTGTCTCAATCTCGCAAGCCCGGTGACTCTTCACTAGGACTACCCCGGCCGAGGATTTGCTAAATTGAGATACTGCAAGACATTCAATCCAAACTGTTTGGACAGGTCAATTCCATCTTGGTCCATCACTACTCCACAAGTACTTGCCTGTACCAGAAACCTTCCATCACCGGATTAAAATTCGGGTAGTCCGGCACCAAAGCACAGGGAGTTGCTTGCAAGCTATCGTGATGACCTCAGGTCAGAGGGACACATATACCCATATCCAATCGTGAGTATCCCTTTGGCAGAAAGGGGCTGCACGGAGTCACGTTCAATAAGATATCACATATCCCACTTGCAGATCACATCAGTGTCACCACACTCATTTGGTCAAGAGGACAACCAAACGATGTGAACTACAACAACCTATACTTGATATTTGCCGTCCAGTATAATATTTCCTTTGGTTGTGAACAGGGTTTCAGGACCACTCGATACATCCTCTCTGTATCGAAGTCAGTGTAGTCCTAAGGACTTCATCACATGGAAAGAGTTCATTTCAGGAAATACAATATGTGATGAGCTGCCAAAATATTTTATTAATTCAAAGAAAGAGTACAATACTGAGCTCAACCGCCTACAACCCAGGCGATTGGCTTTGGGACACAATTCCCAACATTAATCCTCTAACTAATAAAATATATCAATAAAAGTAGAAGGGAAGATGTAAACTTTACCAATACCATGATTTTTTTTTTACCATTATCTCCAAAAGTTGTACTCCCTCCATTCAAAGCTTCAAGAAGTGAATTGCTTTACATCTCCTATCATGTATCTTAAGCAACCACTATCAAGATACCATAATCTCTTTTTCTCTTTGGTTGCAAGACACACCTACAAAATATATCAAGTTTTTGTTTTAGGTACCCAAGCCATCTTGGATCCTTTAGGATTAGTAAGAATGGTAACTTTTGGAACCCATATTTCTTAATTATTGATTTTTCTTAAATTGCATTGATAAGCTTTATGTCCAACTTTTCTACAACTAAAGCAAGTAACAATGGATGATGCTGGAAGAAAGAATTTTTTAAAAAAATTTGTTTCTTTTGTGCTTGTAACCAAGTCCAGCTTTATCAAACACAGCTCTAGCTCTTTGATTATTCAATAATAAATTTAACTTTTCATAGCTAAATATAAACTTTTAATAAAATGTTTTAACTTTATCAAGCTCATCTTTGAATTCTTGTTTTCTACCTCAAGATCTTTGTTTTTCTTTAAAAGTTCATTATTTGTAACAAAAACCTTGGATATTTCAAAACTTCTATTTCTTTTGATAAAGCATTCTTTTGTTTTTCTAAAACACCAATCTTAGCTTGTAAATCATTGTTTTCATTAACAAGATTAGTGTTTTCCGAAGAAAAGGAATTAGCATGCTTTTTCAACTTTTTATTCTCAATTTTTAGCAATTTATATTCATGTAGAAGTTCATCAAAAGTATCTCTAAGTTCATCAAATATAAATTCAAGTTCAAATTCAGATTGTACCTCATCTTCATGAGCCATTAGGCAAAGGTTAGTGACTTCTAGTTATTCTTTCTCTGAACTGAAGTCTTCACATCACTCTATGTTGCCATCATTACCTTCTTTTTAAATTTCTTTTTGAACTTCTTTAGGAGAAGACAATCAATCTTGTAGTGTCCAGGCTTCTCGCACTCGAAGCATATTGGTCAGTCCTTCTCCTTCTCTTTTTCTTTCTTTTCCTTTTTCTTTGCTAGGCTGTGGCTTTTTTTTGTAAGAGAATTTCTTTTTCCTCATAAATCTTTTGAATTTCCTTATCACAAGTGCCTCTTCATCTTCATTTTCTCCTTCTTCAGATTCTTCACTTGAAAACTCATTTGGTGTAGTGGATTTGAATGAGATGGTCTTCTTCTTTCTATCTGCATCCATTGTCTTTTATTTCGAGTTCAACTCATAAGTCATGAGTGAACCGACAAGTTGTTCCAGGGAAAGTGTCTCAACATCTTTGGCTTCTTGGATTGCTGTGATCTTTGGATCCCAATATGTCGGCAAAGACCTAAGAATTTTATTTACAAGATCAGTGTTAGTCATAACCTTCCCAAGACTTCTCATACTGATTATAATATTAGTACATCCAGTATACATATCAGTAATAGATTTATTAAGCTCAATTCTAAATATTTTATATGTATGAATGAGCATATTAACTTTAGTATTCTTCACTTGATGGGTACCCTAATGAGTACTCTTAAGTATGTCCCAAATTCCTTTACGGATGTGCAGTGGAAATCTTATTAAATTTACTAGGATCCAATGCAAAATAAAGCAGGTTTATAGCTTTAGCATTAAGTTTGATTGCTTAATGTCATTTTCATCCCAATCCTCTTCTAGTTTTGGAATGGAAATGCCATTAAACATCATTGAAGGAACATGGAGACCTTTTACAACAACTTTCTAAAGATTATAATCTATTGAATGCATATAAATTCTCATGCGGGTTTTTCAATATGTATAATTAGTGCCATTAAAAAAGGGCTATCTATTTGAGGCTTGACCCTCAACAATACTAAACTTATAGGGGCTACCATAGATATTTAACTCAAGGCAGTTGACCTATAAGCTGAGTACAAGGCTCTGATACCACTTGCCTAGCCAAAACAATCCAAGAGGGGGGGTGAATTGGGTTTTAAAAACTGTTTGCAAAGATTAAAGATAAGTGCTAGTGTGTTGGCAAGTGTTTGTGTGCTCAATTTAAGTATGCAGCAAAAGTATAAATTAAATACAAGAATAAGAAGATAATAATCATAAACATAAGAATATATAGTGGTTCGGTACATACCAAAGCATCTATGTCCACTCCCCAAGATCTACTAGGATATTTACTATATCTCAACTTGATTATAGTATATTAGTTTTCCCGGCTCACTAATCAAAACCCTTCTTGGTTTTCACAAGGCTAACCAAAAACCTAGTTCATTTTTACAAGGCTCACCAACAACCTAGTTGGTTTTCATAAGGCTCACAAATAATCTAAGTTGGTTTTACAAGACTCATCAATACCAAATCATTAGTTTCAATCCACTTGAAACTAGGAACAACAATAATTCAAGTACAAAGTAAAGATACAATAAGCTTTCAAAAATAAAGTAATATCTCTTTGAAGCTCTTTGATTGTATTGAGAAGCTTGTCCCCAAGTTGTTGAAGCCTTAATAGATGCTTGAAGATTGGACTTAAATACTTCTTAAATGCTCTTGAATGCTTGAAGGCTTAACTTCACTCAAAAGTAATGATCTCTTGATGAATATTTAATGAACTCTCATTAGTTGCTCATTAGTTGCTTTCATTTTGAGTTTGGTCCACTTTAAATACCTTTCCAGGTCTTAAATGACCGTTTATGACCATTGGAGAGGAGAAAATAGTTGTTAGGAACAAAAAGGACCAATTTTTGCTTCAAAAATAGTCATTACTGTTCATCCAAACCTGCAAGTGTTCATACTTCAGGTCATGAGTTGAACATGAGTCAACATTTGAGTTGATACTAGGTCAAAAATATCTTATGAATCTCTCTGGAGTCCTTTAGTGCATTAACACTTCTTCTGGTGAGTCAACACTTGAGTCGACACTTCATCTACATGAGTCGATACTTAGAAAAAACTTGAATTGCATGTTACTATCATTTCTGGTCTCAGACCTTAAGTCGACACATGAGTCGACACTTAAGCTTCATGAGTCGATACTTTATGCATGCTATTTGAAACTTCTTTTGCATATTGACTCAAGCTTCTGTGAGTCGACACCTTGAGTTGACACTTGACTAAAATTTTCCTGAAACTCTCTGAAACTCTGCTAAAACTTCTCCAAACTTAAGATTTGAGTCCTTCAAGATCATTCTTATGTGCCAAAGTCCAATTAACTTGAAATTCCATCAAATAAGTAACTTCTTCAATAGGATAACAAGCATTCTTAACTTTCAACATACTACAAATTTGATAAGTACTTTGATATGCTGAATATACTTGTAATACACAGTTAATACTCAAATATATTTAAGTATTTTGTTATTCATCAAAATCAAGACAGGAGTCAACAAAACTAATAAAGATAAAATTCTAGTAATGATTTTAAATCCTAATCTAAACCATGAAAAGTTCTTATCAAGCATGGGATATTACAAAGTCTGAGAAAAGGAAGATCAATCCAGAAGTGGTCAAGGTATCTAGCCAACAGTTCATGAGTGAAATAGGGGAAGTCACAGGATTTGGATCACTAAAACATAATGAGGTCAGCTACAATACATGTATATCCAATCCCAAGTAAAAAATAACCTAAGTCAGCCCAAAATACCCCAAACATAGAAGTCGACAGAGAGGACTGGAATTGCTTTGGGAACCATGTGGTGGCTTCTCGTTTGTAGCCATCGATCGGTAGGGAATGGATTGGGTGAAGTCTAAGATCGGAAGGACCTCAGAGGAGAGGATCTCCTTGGTAGAATCATGGAGGGGAGGAGATCATCTCAGTGGAGCTCATAGGCTGGGCTACTATCATAGAGGAGCTTGGAGGAAGAGGATCTCTCATATAGGATGGCTTTCATGGAGGAGCTCGGTTGTCAAGATAAGCAAATTGGTGGAATGGCGGCCGCATGGCATCGACATAATCGATCTCAACAAGAGGCAAGGCCGAGCAGCTACTTGTGGAGATGATTGGCAGGCCCTCGGGGGGAGGGCTTTCACGATCGTGCAGCCAATGGGTCTTCTCATAGTAGCCGAACCAAAGGAGGTAAGGTTGAATAGGGGGCTCCTCGCAACTCAAGGTGGATGGGATGCTGGAGTGAGGCACAGGTGGCAAAGGGTAGTGATGAAGATGATGGCTCTAGGGAAGATAGCGTGACAATAATGGTAGACACGGACATAGGCAGAAGAGATGGGCAACAGATGGGAGATGACTTGATAGAGATGGGGAGATGGTGGCAATGGAGAGATGGCAGCTAGGAGTGGAGGTTGGATGTAGGAAATTTTTGGTGGGACGTGGCAGTGGATGGTTTGGTCAATGGGGCAATCAGTCACAACGAAGGCTGGTGGAGTTGAGCCCATCGATCAGCAAGATCCAACTTTCTGTGAGTCAGAGATGGGGTTGGTCAGATGGATGCGGGTGGTGGACAGTAGTCATCGATGGATTGATGGTGGAGAAAAGTGTGGACGGCGATCGTTGGTGGATTGATGGTGGAGGAAAGTGGTGGACAGCGGTACAGCGCAGTGGGAGTCGGCTTAAGAAATATGCGACAGGGAGTTCTTGAATGAGTTGGTCCTCAGAAACTTTAGATTAGCAAAGAGGAGGGGAAGTAGGGAAGGAAGAGGAAGAAGAGGAGAAAGAAGAAGAATAGGGAAGAAGAATTCGTCGAGAGGGAGAGAGAAGAGAGAAGAGGGAGGGAGAAGAAGAAGAAGAAGAGAGAAGGAGAGAAAGAGAACAGGGAAGAGAGGTCATTTGGAAAAATTCTCCAAAATATTTCTTATTAATTTCTCGATTGATCTATTCTAATAATAAGACATCTATAAATGGATCTAGTCCTCAATAAGCTGGAGCCCAACTCAACCAAAAACTCTAAAACTTCATACTAATCTAAAATAAATATTATAATAATCCAAACTAATCCAGTTTCATGCTTTGAGATCATGCATGAGCTAGATACAAGGAAGAAATAAGCCCAATCCCCATATACCCAAGTAAAATAAAAAATAAATGTATATGTCTACTCAAAAAATACTAGGTATGTATCAAAATCCATACTGAATGATGTCCTCATCATAGAATAGATAGCCAAAATATCATGGCATGATCAGCTTAGACAGCACGGGGGCATGGGCATATCTATAGAGAGGCGAATGGATTCGTCGGTGTGGGTGTCGGTAGCTGGAGGTGAGCAGGGAGGAATCACAGATAGAAGACATCAAATGGTCGAGGTGGTAAGGTGGTGTCGAGTGTGAGGAGGAGACCGGGGTTGCTGTATGATGGAGGGACAAGGTTTCCTTGGAGCTGCAACCATGGGGTGGTCCTCGTGGTCAGATCCAACGGTGGAGTTGCAGGAGGGGATGGATTGGGGGGGTGGTGGTTGACGGAGGCAAGATCGGCGATGGTGGTGGACGATGGGATTAGGCGACGGCAGATGGTGGGGAGTGGAGGTCCATAGTAGAGGAGATGGCAACGGGGGAGTCCGCTAGTGGCGGGGAGCAGGGAGATGGTGGCCGGCACAATGGAGGGGCATGAGGTGTTGGGTGAACGAGAGATTGTTGGTGTGAGAGCTCCTGATGGTGGGAGAAGGTTAGGATCACTGAATCGGGAGGATTGAATGTGGTTTACGAGAGCATAGAGAAGAAGAGGAGGTAACAGGAAGGAAGAAGAAACATAAGAGAGGAAAACAACGAAGAAGAAGAACAGAAAGAAGAGAGAAAGGGGAAGAAGAGATAGCCAGGACGAGAGGAAGAAGGAGAAGAAGAAGAAAGAGAACAGGGGAGAGGAAATGGAAAAAATCTCAAAATATTTTTATTGACTTCTTATTGATCTATTCCAATGATAGGACCTCTTTAAATAGACTTTAGTCCTCAACAAGCTAAAGCTAAGTCTACCAAATTCTAAGACTTAAACTAATCTAAACAGGTAGACTAATCTAAAATAAATTTTTAAATAATCCAAACTAATCCAGTTCCATACTTTGAGATCTATGCATGACCTGGATACAAGGGAAATAAAAATAAATCCAATGCCCATACACCCAGGTAAAATAAAAAATAATACATATGTCTGCTAAAAAAATATTGGATGTACATCAAAATCTATATTGGATGATGTCCTCATCATTTCCTGGGATGGGGAGAACTCGACTATGTCGAGTCAGGCTCCATATCACTCTAGAAGTCTTGGATAGTCTAGGAATCCTCTGAGCTAGATGGTCTTCCTTAGTGTTACTATAGATCAGAATATCATCAAAATAAACGATCATAAATGATCCTATAAAAGTTGTAACACTTGCATCATTATTTTCATAAAGGTACTAGGGGTGTTAGACAGGCCAAACGGCATTACCGACCACTTATATAGACCATCCTTAGTTTTGAAAGCGGTCTTCCATTCATCACCAGGTCTGATTCTAACTTGATGGTATCCACTTTTTAAGTCAATTTTTGAAAAATTATTAGATCTCGCAAACATTTCAATCATATCATCCAATCGGGGAATGGGAAACTGATACTTAATAGTAATTTTATTATAGATATGATATTCATGCACATCTTCTACGAATAATCCTTTTCAGGATTCAAGAGTGTGGGGTCTCAAGTGTGGGTGACATGGATGGCATAAAGATGGCACGGTTGTCACTGTGGACATGGGAGACTGATCAATGATGGAGAAAACCAGGGAGGTGGGAATCTTGGGGCGAACACGTGGGTGATGCCGATCGAAGCGACATGAATGCTCAGAGATGGGGAAAGGTGAGGGCAATGGATAGAGGATGGGTGTCATGGCTAATGGGGCGCTGATGTCAAAGGAGCTGGGGAAGGCCTCAGGTGATGGGATCTAGGGAAGGCAACGAGTATAGCAGAGGGCTGCAGGTGATGGGGTTTGGCAAAGAAGAGGAAACAACAACCGAGGTCTAGCTTGATGGTGGAAGACACACAATCGACACATGTAGAGAAGATGGCATGGCTTAGTCGATGCTAGGGTTGATGGGGGCTTTTGGATGGGAAGATGAAGGTGGCGGATCGAGAAACAAGGGTTGGCTAGGATGGAGGTTGATGGTGCTGAATGTAGGTGGCTAGACAAAGGGGTTAAGTGGTGGCAAATGGTGGGGAGTGGAGGTCTATGATAGAAGTTGATGGTGGCGATGGAGCATGGGTGGTGCGGTGGTGGGGTGGTGGTGGTTCAGAGATAGATGGTTTGATGGTAGAGTCAATTGGGATTGGGTAGAGAGTCTCAGGTGCTTTAGAATAGCAAGGAGAAAGAGGATTAAGAGAGGGAAAGGAGGAGAAGCAGGGGGTTTTAGGAGCTTTTAGTTTAGTAATGGAGGGAAGGAGATTAAGAGAGGGAAAGAAGGAGAACATGAGAAGAGGAATAAAAGAAGAGAGAAGAATAAGAGAAGAAGAGAGAAGAAGAGAAAGATAATGGAGAGAAGGGAATCAGGAAAACCCAAAATACTTTTATTAATTTCTCAATTGATTTATTCTAATAACAAGACCTCTTTATATAGACTCTAGTCCCTAACAAACTGGAGAGCAACTTGTCCAAAACTCTAAGACTTCAAACTAATCAAAAATAAATAGACTAATCTAAAATAAATTTTAAAATAATCCAAACTAATATAGTTTGATGCTTTGAGATCCATGCATGAGCTAGATATAAGAAAAATAAAATAAATCTAATCCCCATACACCCAGGTAAAAAACTAAATAAGTCTATTTGCTCGAAAAAGAATGTAAGTATGCATCAAAATTCATACTAGGCAAAATTCTCATCATAATTATTTGAGAAATACTAAGGATCAGTGGCTCATATATGGAAATTCTGACTTGAAACTGGTCGGTTATACTGACTCGAGTTTTCAATTAGATAGGAATGACAGCAAGAGTGTATCAAGCTATCTGCTGAAAAAGTTCCAAGCAACACATTGTGGCTAGGGATGGCAATTTTTTATCGATCCGATGGGTATTCAACCTGACCCGACCCTAATGGGGCGGGTAAAACCCGACCCATCTATTTTATAACAGATATGGGTTATATATAAAAAATCCGACTCCGGTTCGGGTCGGGTACGGGTAGTAGTACATCCCGACCTGAACCCGACCCGTTATATATAAAAAAATTATGTTTATAAAATATTTAAGTAATTAGATATGGGACGATATATTCGACCCGACCTAACTCGACCCACCCGTTTAGTTTTTAAATAAACTAAGTTTTATGAGACCGGGTATACCCGACCCAACCCGATCCACACGTGATTTTTTTATACCCGACCCGACCTGAGACGGGTATAGGGCGGGTATGGGGCGGATAATTTTTTAGCAGGGTGGGTATGGGTTTTGGTTGACCCGACCCGTTGCCATCCCTAACTGTGACCGATTTTGTATACAAGGCAGAGCTTTCACATGATTTGGGTGCTAGGGTTCTAGTGCATCGCCATGGTTCAAGATCGATCAATACAAGACCCAAATTTCATCAGTCAATCCAAAAAATTTCTCACCCATATTAGATATTCAGAAAATGCCTCGATTAGACCCTTGAAAGAAGCCCAGAACCCAGTAAAAAGCCAATGAAAAATAGCTCAAGAAAAAAGAATAAAAAAGAGGAAGAGAAACTGGGCTCGCAAACTAAGCCACCCACACCTAATAGGCCGACTCGGACACGTGACCGAGCGGCACGCGGGTGTTAACCCAGGACCAAGCGGGCATGCATGTAGGCAGACATTCAGGCTGGCCCAGGCATGAGCAGTGTTTCCTTTCAACCCATTTCATTGATGTTCAGGGTGGTCCATGGGAGGGCATGACAAGGAGCGATCTAGGGAGAAAATCAGGGGTGCAGCACGATTTGCATGAGGATCTGATGGTTGTGCATGTATCCTGCAATGATTAGATGACAGACATCGTTTGTGGTGCAATTCACAGCATCTATAGTGGATCTAGTATGGATATCTATGTGATCAAAGATAGATCGATGGTCAGGAGTGATATGGAGTTCAACTTAGAATTGGAGAGGCTACAGGACTTCGATTTAGATGTGATTTAGATCGTTGCACTCTTGATAAGATGCCCTTTTCATCAAAGGCTATAAAAATATGGACAGAAGACTGACTAGGCTAGGTGTGAGGATCAAAAGAGTAGGAAAGAGTCTCTAAAGAATGGTTGAGTTATGAGCTGGTGAGAAATTTTTGGATTTCTTGTTAAGAGACTTGTATGGGATTAAGAGTGAAAGTTTTCAATCTTGTAAATTTATTTTTCTCATAGTGAAACCTTGCATGCCCTAATTGTTTGTCTTTTATTTTATTTTTTTTCTTCCTTCTCCTATGCATCGACATCGATAATCATGATCCCAGGCATAGGAATCCGCATTTCGCATGAGTGATCCCCCAATGAGAGTAGTATTAGTATAGTTGGTACCATAATAACTAATATCAGAGCAAGTTGATACCATAATAAATGGTATTAAAGCCTCGATTGGTCGTGTTGATCGAGATCGAAGAAGATGGAGAGGAATAGGTATAATCAAGTTGGAGATCAATCGATTTGATGAAAAAAGTATTTTTTTCTTTGATAAACATGGGTGAAAGATGTGCTTACCCAGCAAAGGTTGATTGATGCTCTCATGTGTAAGGAGAAGCCAGCCACCATAGAGGAGAAGACTTGTAGGCAGCTCTAGATACAGGCAGTGAGCATGGTCTACTTGTACTTGACAAACAAGATGATAATCCATGTGCTGAACAAGACTTTCCCGATGGTGCTATGGATTTAGCTGTCAACAGGTCAAGTCTGGACCCAACGGGTCCTGATCTGGATCTAAATTTGGACCCATATACCCGGACCCGGACTCGATTAGTCATAGTTAAATGGTTCCAGGTCTAGAAATGTATTATCCAGACCCGACAGACCCATGACGCAATTAAATAAAATATTATATATATTTATATATTTATATATTTATATATATTTATATAAATATTGGATGTTGGATCATAATCCAATGGTTAAATCTATCAAGGCTTTTAACTATAAAAGCTTCCATGCCCTAGCCCCTTTCTCAGTTTCTCCCTTCCAGCCGCCCAACGAATCCCCAATCCGCACCAGCGCTCCGCCTCCATGCCTGACCGACGCCTCCTCCTCCTCCGTCTCCTCATCCCCGGTCCCTTCCCCGTCCTCAGACCTCTGCAATTCCTCGGCCCTTTTTTCTAGCTCCATCTCCTCCAGATCCTTCAGTCAGCTTCGGAGCTCCTCCTCTCAGTCATCCTCTTCCTAACTCCCACTCCCACCGTCGCCGTCGTCCCCAGGCTGAGCTGGAGGAGATGAAGGAATTCTTCCTACTTCTCCGCTAAAGGGCCAACCGCGCCACCTCCCCGGCCATGTCCGGGAGGTCGTGGAAGCACTTGGCATGGATGGCGGCTGAGAGCAAGGGGCCGAGGGTGCCTCACGCCTCACCGCACGGTAGTCATCCTCTTCCTCACTCCCATAATCGCCACTGCCCCAGTCTGAGTTGGAGGTAGCCACCTTGGAATTCTTCCAGCTTCTCTCACTGGAGGGCCAACCGCACCGCCTCCCCGGCCATGTCCGGGAGGTTATGGAAGCACTTGGCATGGATGGCGGTGGAGAGCAAGGGGCCAGGGGGGCTCATGCCTCATCGCATGGTAAGCAGTCGCCTCGGGGTGCCAGGCCTTGGTGGCGCGGTTGGGCATGGTGGTCCGATGAGAGCTGGCCTCCACGAAGAGCACGAGGTTGCCAAGGAGAACTACGGTGACCATGGTGCCGGATCTCGAGAGGATCGGAATAAGAGAGAAGGGGGAGTGGACGCCCAATCCATGAAAATTTTTCTTATTTTCGATAGTAGAAAATGATGGGTGAGAGAGATGGCGCAGTGGACAATCGGTAAGTTTTTTTTTTGTAATGCTCGTTCTTGTTCGGGTCCGAGTTCGGGTCTAAATACCCGGGATCCATTTGGGTCCGAGTCTGGTACTCTAAATCAGACCCGTCGGGTATTCGGGTCCGGGTTTGGATCTGGTAGCTAAGGTCGAGTCCGGGTCTGGATATCTAGGTTCCAACCCGAACCCGACCCGTTGACAGCTCTACTATGGATGAAGCTCGAAGAGCTATACATGACGAAGTTCCTCATCAATATGATAATTTTTTGAAAGTAGTTCTACTAATTATGGATGACCGAGGGGTAAAGCCTGTAGGAACACCTCAATAGTTTCAGAGGATCCTCACAGATCTTCACGGTATCGATAAAAATGTTGAGAAGAAGACCAGCATGTTGGTCTAGTTATCATCCCTACTGCAGTCCTTCGAGTCCTTGGTAACTTCTCTTCTAGTAGGAAAGAGCATCATCAAGATAGAGGAGGTTATCTCAGCATTACTCCAAAATAAGATTCTCAAATGAGAGAACCGAGCTTCAAGTTAAGTAGGAACTTAGCATTGGCAGTTTCTAAAAGAGCAGGTGGCAGAAGGCGGAGCGATAGAGGATCATAAGGTGGGCAGTCTAAGTCAAAGGATGCAAGCAGGATCAAGTATTACAAGTACGACAAGCTAGGGCATTGTGTTAGAGATTGCCCGTAGCTTTAAGATCGGATGAGGGCTACTATAACAGTGGCTAATTGTTGCCCAGTAAGCAACCCAAGAGGGGGGATGAATTGGGTCTCTAAAAAATATTTACTTGATGCAATGCAATGCAATCCAATCCAACAATTAAATGAGCAAGGTACTATAAATTCAAATGTAATGCTCTTAAATTAAAAGTGCAGAAATAAGAGCAATAAATGAAAAGCAAGTAGAGAGATCAATCAACCACAAAGATCAAGAAGTATAGTAGTTCGGTGCTATCCAATGCACCTACATCCACTCCCCATGATCTCCTTAGAAATTTCTATAATCACAACCGATTACAGTTGATTAGTTTTGTGGGCTCACTAATCAAAAATCCAACTTGTTTTCACAAGGCCAACAAGTCAAAACCTCACTTGGTTTTAACGGGCTAACCAAGAATCTAAATGGTTTACAGGCAACCACCCCTCCCTTGGTTTTCCTCCTAACTCTGGGCTAAACCGAATTGGTTTTCAAAGGCTCACCAATAATCTTTCTTAGTTTTATAATAGGCTAACCAAGAACCCTTACAACAAATAGAGTTTTGAAGTAATGAAACAAAGTAATCTTTCTAAAATAAAATGGGTATCTCTTTAAAGCTCATGTAAAAGTGCTTTGAACTTATTGAAGCCTCTAGAATGCTCAAGAATAGATGATCTTTAATACTCTTGAAGGCTCTTGAATGCTTGGAGGCTTGCTTTTGCTTGAGAGTGGTTGGATCTTCAATGGATAGGAGTTAAAGCTCTCTTTCTTCTCTCTTGAATGCTTTTATTTCATTCTCATCAATGGTATTCAATAGTTATCAATTTGATTTGATTTGGAGCATATAAATACTTTTCTAAGCCCTCAAATCATGTATCTAGCCTTAGACTTGAAAAACTAGCCATTGGAGGGCAAAAGGATCAAGTTCTGTGCTTGAAAAACTAGTCGTTACTGTTCCCAGACTCCATGTGTCGACACTTTAGGCTGTGAGTCGATACTTCAGGTCGATACTTGAACTTCTTGAGTCGACACCTAGTTCAAAAATCTTCAATCTGGTTCTCTAGAAATCTCAGATGTATCGACACTTCCTTAGGTGAGTCGACACTTTGCTTCCATGTATCGACACTTCGGTGTAGTGCTTCATTTTCAGCAAGTTCTGTGGCTTGAAAATCTCAGGCGATGAGCTGATCCATGTGTCGACACTTTGAGTCGACACTTCAGGTCTATATGTTGACACTTCAGTCATGCCATTTGAAACATACTTTGCGTACCGGCTTGAGTCGACACAACATCTCCATGTATCGATACTTGGTGTCATGTGTCGACACTTTGAGTCGACACCTCTCTGAAATCTTCATAAAAAGTCTTAACTTGTGCTGAAACTCATTTATACTTAATTCGATTGACCATTCAAGCAATCTTTGACATTCCAAGTCTTCTTTGAGCAATTCTTTTCATGTAAACTTGGCTTCTTCAATCAAATAAGCTTCTTCAAATTTGTCAGCACCTTTTTCAATAAAAACACACTTCAAGAAACCATTAGTACTTAGCTTATACTTAACATTTTGCTTATCATCAAAATCAATAACGGAGTCAACAATCTCCCCATTTTTTATGATAACAAAACCTTTAAGTATAAATTACATAAAAAGCTTTTAAAGAATTCATCAAGGTGCATAGAACTAAATGCAACATGTGTATCAAGGTAATTTTCAATAATAACAAGATGTATCAGAATAAGAATGATATAATGATTTAAGATATCAGAGCAAATTGTAATGATTGAGAGTATTAGAGCTTTGGGATATATATGAAACATAATCACATGTATCGTGATACTCTACATGAAAATTCAGCAATAAATAAGCTTCCCCTGAATTGATGATCCGTAAAATAATTTATAAATACCTTTTCAAATACTTAAAGAGGGGTTCAAGATGAAATTCACTTTAAAAAGGATTTCCAATGAAAACAAGTATAGCTCCCCCTTTCTTAAGAAATTTGTAAACAATTTCAATTCAAGTTTTCAAAATAATTTTTAAATTTTGCAAATACTCTCATTTACCCCTTGCATATTACAAATACACTTTACATTTATACTTAGTACTCACAAATATATGTCACATTTATACTTTAATCTTTACTACTACTTCCTTTTTGTTATCATTAAAAGATAGGAAAGCAATAGAATTAAGATATTGAATTGAAGAGCAATGTAAAATCTTTATTCATTCATAATATAATTCATAAAGATAATGAAATAACAAGGAAATTAAATCATTCATTCATTTCCACCAAAGGCATAAACATGAAGAACAACACTATTTCATTTAAGGTCATAAACATTGGTACAGCATGATATCTCATTTCAAGTCAGAATTTGTACAACCAAAGATAAAACATACATAGATGCATAAAAATATACTATCTAAAATACATAATATCCTAATCCTCATCCATATCATCATATCATCAGAAGATGACCGATCTCATCGGTCCTGTATCAATAAAAGATCAAGCTTGAGGCCATATCGATCTGAGATCTCGGAGTCGGGTCCTGGTCGACCGTGGAGGGTACGACGACCACATCCTCTGCGTCGAGCATATGTTTTGACCTCTGGCTAGAGCAGTAGAGGTAGAAGCAATGCCCTCCATAAGAATGGAACTGATTGGGTCAACAGTCTTTACAATACAGGAAGAGTGTACATCAAAAGAAGGACCAGAGTCAAGATACTGAAAGCCAAGTGTGTAAAAACTAAGCTCTCGGATAAGTGGAGGATGTGTGAATAGTAGGAGTATCAACAATCGGTGTGTCAAAAACTGGGATATCAACTGATGATACAATAGGTGTATCAAGGATAGATGTATCAGCTAAAGAATGAACTGGTAAGTCTGTAATCGATGAATCAATAGTAGGAGTGTCAATAATCGGTGTATCGATAACGGGTGAATCAATAACTGGTAAAACAACAATAGGAGAATCAATGATTGAGGAAGAATAGGAATGGGAACGTGATCAACTGATCTGGAAGGAGAGGATGGAACTGGAGTCTGGGCAGGTGAACTAGAAAGGTCATGAGTAGGACTCCTGGGCAAGTTTGTCGTCACCTCCGCCACTGGCTCTGTAGTCAGATCTGAAAAATTGAATCCACCAGAGTCAGTCTCCTCATCATCTCCATCAACATCATCACCAACAACATCATCATCTCAACAATATCATCACCATCAACATCAGCAACAGGTTGCAGGAGCAGGTGGAGCAGTATCAGCAACCGGAGTACTCACCGAAGGTCTAGACAGTGCACTCAGTATAGCTGAGATACCATCACTTAGTCCACTGTGGCTCTCTCTGTCTCAGCTATGAAGCAGTCAAGACACTGTCTCATGATCAAAAGATCAATCTCAATGCGTCTGACCCTGTCCAATAAGCTATCAAAAATACACTGAGTCTCCATCTGAGCTAGCTGAGGTTGTAGTGAAGTAGTAGGATCAGACTGAGATGCAACCATTGGCTGTGCCGCTATCTCAAGCTGACTCTCGCTAGGTCCTACCTCGTCGGAGAAGATGTGCTCCTCCTCTGCAGCATCATCGTCATCAACTCTGTCCTTGGCTTGACCAGATATCCTCTGTCTCCACTGGCCTCGGAACAGATGATAACCCATCCGGTGTAATGACCTGATGTCGTACACATCAGTATGAAGTAGCATACGGAAGGGCTTATCCTCAAAGCTGACATTGTCTCTCTGAATAAAATAGTCAACCCCATCCCATAGGGCAGGCAGAGTTGCTGGCTCATCGACACCTCCGTCATCTGGTGAATCATAAGCACTAGAAGGCAGACGGGCATGCATTGAATCAAAGAGACCATCACTAGCAACTCGTGCTCAGTGATGTAACGAAGCATTCGGTCTTCGACAGAAATATCCGGATGATAATGTGATGCAATAATCTTAACTCTCTGCAGATAGTCAGGATGCGGGTACGGTGGCTTCCTCAAGCAATATATCAGACTCAAAGATACATTGAAGTCCACTCACTCTCTGTCCATCAAGCTGTCCACCATCAATCCAATCATCGGAATCGAATGTGTCCAACTCATCTCTGCTCAGTAACTCTGATATAACTAGGATATTCCGAGGGCCTCTCACCTGTGCCATCCATCCATCAGTCCCATGGGCGAGTGATCCATAAAACTCCCTGATAAGCCCTGGGTAGAACTTCTCACTGAGTGAGCAAAAGGAAATCAAACCAGCCTGTCAAATCCACTGTCCGATCCTAAAATGCTGCTAGTCAACAAAAGTGAAGTCCACTCGTCGTCCCCCGACGATGGTCTTCGAGCTCATCCTGCTAGAGGCTACAAAAAGTGGTCACACTAGTGGATCAGGAGCTCTAGCCTTCGCTCTTCATTCTTCCTCCTGATTGGACTGACGAGGGTGACGGACTACTTACTTTCGGTGTCCCATTGCTTAGAATAAGGATTTGGGCAAGATTTGGCTGAAAATCTAGGATTTCTAAAGCTCAAAATCCAAATGGGAGATGAAATCTAGCAAAATCCGAACTATCGAGTGTCCAAATCGAAGAATCAATGGGTTTAAATCATAAATAGAGGGTGGGAATAGTGAAGAGTACCTTATATCAAGTGTCAGCTCGAGAGAGATGAAAAAATGAGGGGAAAAATGCTTTGGAAAGCCCTTTATTCTCGGTCTGATGCCGTTCAAGTGTCGACTCACAAATGTGTCAACACATTCAGGTGTCGACACATCGACTTAAAAACCGAAAAATAAGAGATTGAAGCATTTATCAAAATCAAGCATAAATCAGTGAAATTCAACAAAATTAGTAAAGATTGATCATGATTGATGTCAAATAAGATTGATTTGAGTCAAAGATAGGAAAATTTAATCAAAAAGATTAATGATCCCGAGTTCTCTTCTAATCATACAAAACCAATCTTCCAGAAGAGTTTTAGTCAAAATATCAGCTAATTAAAATTCAATACTAATAAATTCATGCACAACATCATTATTTTCAATATGATCTCTAATAAAATGATGTCTAATTCTAATATGTTTACTCCTAGAATGTTGAACAGGATTTTTAATCAAATAGATAGCACTGGTATTATCACATTTAATAGGTGTACTAGCCAACTTGATTTCAAAATCTTCAAGTTATTGCTTAATCCATAAGATTTGAGCACAACAACTTCCTGCTGCAATATACTCAGCCTCTGCTATGGATAGTGCAACTGAAGTTTATTTCTTGCTAAACCATGAGATTAAGTTAACTCCAAGAAATTGACAAATACCACTAGTACTCTTTCTATCCAATTTATAACCAGCAAAATTAGTATCAGAATATCCAATTAATTTAGTAGATGAATTTCTAAAATACCATAAACCAATATTAACAGTATTACATAGATATCTAATAATGTGCTTAACAGCCATCAGATGTGATTCTTTAGGTTCAGACTGATATCTAGCACACATGCATATACTAAACATTATATCTGGTCTACTAGCAGTTAAGTACAGTAAAAAGCCAATCATACCTCTGCATAACTTTTGATATACGGATTTACCATGTTCATCTTTATCAAGTCTACAAGAGGGGCTCATAGGTGTACCTATTGCTTTAGTAGCCTCCATCCCAAACTTCTTTATAATCTCTCTTGTATACTTAGCTTGGTTGATGAAGATTCCATCTGTAGTTTGCTTGATCTGGAGTCCGAGAAAGAAATTGAGTTCTCCCATCATGCTCATCTCGAACTCACCATGTATTAGCTTAGCAAACTCTTGATAAAGAATTTCATTAGTAGCACAAAAAGGATATCATCAACATATATTTGTACTGCTAATAAATCATTATCTTTCCTTTTCAAAAATAGTGTTTTATCAACATGGCCTCTAGAAAATTCATTTTCAATTAAAAATTTACTGAGTCTCTCATACCAGGCTTGAGGTGCTTGCTTTAATCTATAAAGTACTTTGTGCAATTTAAAAATATTGGCGTAGAGTCCCTTTTTCCGACTGGATGGAGTTTCTGGTTCGCAGGGGTCGCTCCCTGGTTTACTTGCAAAACAAATCCCTGGCAGGAGGTGCTACGACGGGGGACACTCCAATGCCTAAGTCAGAGGCGGGCTCCAGCCACAGAATGGGGAAGGGTTTAATGAGAGGAGAAGGACTCCCTAGTTTTCAGGAGTATTTTTTGACTTATAATGAGCCTTCCTTTTTACCATTATTTATAAGGGGACGTCCGGCCTGCGGTTCTATCCTTCCTCCAACGGTTATGATGGGGAGTCAATTACTTCCCCATAATCCGTAATCATGGTTGGTGTGAACGGTTCTGGCCAGACCGGAGACATTGTAGCTAGAGTTATGTACCATGATTATGTCCCGGAGATAGTCGATAGTAACCGTAGATAACCGTTGCTTATCGTATTTATAGAGATTGAAGACAGATCATGGATCCATCTTCAGACTTCCCTTTTAGAAAGATTCTCGTAATCAGATCGGGAATGTCTTCATCCTTAGACCCTTTCGAGACAGGTCAGAGATCCTGTCTTTGATATGGATTGAGGATTTGACCTTTGTCATAAGTCGGAGACTGTGTTGTCACGAACCGAAGACCATGTCTTCGGAAGTAGGTGGGGTCATCCCTCGGATCATGCTGAGGGTCTCACCTTCAAGGGACGAATGCCGAAGACGTAATCCAAAGGCCTTGCCTTCAGATGCTGTAGGCCTATGGAGAACTTCGGCTTGCCCGTAGGTTGCTTGGTTTTTTTCTTCAAATACCCGAGTCCGAAGTCTGCGATTCAGAAGAACCATCTTCGATTGATCGAACGGTGGCTGGCTAATGCTTGGACCAACATATCCCAATAGTTTCCCCCTACTCTCAATTTTTGAAGCAAAGATTTGCCTCAAAGAGTGAGAGTATTACTGGTTTTGTCGTTTTCCTCCTGGATGATTACAAAACCCTGATAGGACTGTCTGCCATAACTGCCGGCTGATTTGAGGACCAGGCATTGGACAGTTGTCGCTCCCTGATTGAGGGGAGAAAGGAGTGGGCGGCCCAAGGACTGTCCTTTCTTTTTTCATTGCATGATGGTTTAAGTAATTTTTTAGTTAGGATTTGAGTGGTCGTCGTGGTTCCTTTCTGCCTGTTGGATGATGAAAATGCTTCATCCTGGATATTGATCCAAAAGGGCCATGCCCTTTGGCTTATTCTTTATCAAATCAGCTTGGTGGAACTTTAGGGCTTTTTCGCCTCTTTTTTTGAAAAGAGAGAAGGTCCAGCTAAGGAAGCTTCTTCAACTCCTGTTCTTGCCCAGCCTTCCCTGTTCTTGGCCATCAGCCCCTTTCGCACGTAGAACCTTCCTCCCATCTTTTTGCTCCATTCTTTTATCATGGCCAAATCTATAGGAAGCCGAGGGGGACAAGCTGGGCCTTCAGGGGCCGGTGACGTAGTGAGTCCGGAGTCAGTTCTTAGCTCTATTTCACCGGGAAGATGACTCACCTTCGGGAATGCTATCGCATTCTCAAGGGGTATCCTCCCATTCTTCCCGCATCCGAGGTGCGAGTGAACAAACCTCCACCCGGGTGCTTGGCAGTGTACGAAGATCATTTGAAGGCTGGCCTTCAATTTCCTCTACATTCTGTCTTCATCAAAATCTTTCGTCTGCACCAAGTGGTGCCTGCGTAATTGACTCCGAAAAGCATTCAGAACATCTGCGGGTTCTTGGTTCGATGCCACATAGCTAACATAGAGCCCAAGACCAACTTGTTTACCACTCTCTTTGTGCTCAAGAGGGATTTCCATGGTGATGGATGGTGGGTGATCGGCCCTCGACCAAGCCGTAAGATCATCAAGGATATGTCCAGCGCCATTCATGGGTGGAAACCCACCTTTATTTTATGTTGTCCATCGACCCATGGGGCTTCGATAGTATTTGGAAGAAGCCACGCTTAACTGCCAATGATGGAAAAAAGGTTTTGGCGGTCGATCAGTCTGATTATGACCTGCTGACTGACTCAGAAACTGTTCCTATCCATGAGTTGTTGGAGGAGAGGAATCTCCATCGAGTAGGGATTAGCAAGTTCCCTGCACTAGGTATAGATGATGGAAATTCTCAATTCTTCCCTCCCATTCAGGTTGTAGTTCAGTTGATTTAAAGAAGTTTTTCCATTTGCAGGTGGCAGAATGAAGCCTAATCTGAGTTGGCTCCATCAAACTTCTGAAAAGAGGGTAGCTCACGCCCCTCTTACAAGGTCGGCAGTTCGGAAGAGAGTCCGAAGAGACGGTCCTAAGGAGGACAGGAGCACTTCATCCTCCCAGGGAACCTCCGGGGAAGACGTAGTGCTGATGGCGGAGGCCCCAACAGGACCTCATCCAGCTGAAACCTCACCGACGGGTGCTTCCCTGATCCACACAAGGAAAAGTTCACCCCAGACGGTCGATGTGCCATCGCCTTGTCCCACTGCAGCTGATAAGGGCAAGGCACCACAAGTCGAGGGAGAGTTCGTTCGGGAGGTTGCCCCAACCGGGAGCCATCCCACGGACTCTTCGGAGCTTTCCCCTACGGGGGGATTGTTGGTTCCCGCCATGGCCAGGCGGGCGCTGAAGAATACATTGCTGTCCAATGATTTGGCAGTTATCCGAGGCCAAAGCCTTGCCAGAGTATCTAACTCTGCATTTCCTCTTTGCAACAGGTAAGGCTCTCACCATACCTTTTGCTTCGAGAGCTATTCGGCTCACAATCTCACATTATTGATGTAGTTGGTTTATGACGTCACCTTTATGGAGGAGGGCCTGGGAAATGTCGACAGCCTTATCCATGGTCTCAAGGAGGAGCTTCATACGGCCAAAGCCAAAAAAGAGGTGGCCAAAGAGTTGAGGCAATCCATGGAGAACCATCTTGTTCACGCGGATGCCGAAGTCCATGGACTGAGGGGTGAGCTGAAAAGTGCCCAGTTGACAATCGCAGAGCAGGGGGCAGGGTTGCGAAAAAGTAGAAAACATGTCGAGTCCCTGGAGCAAACTACCAAGGAGAACCAGGAAAGACTGGAGAGTCTGACCAAGGCGGTTGAGAAGGCCTCCAGGAGGGCCGAAGAGGCAATCTTGGAATCTGAGGTGGCCAGGAGAGAGTCTATGGCCTTGAGAAAGCTGGCGAGTGACGCTGTAGCAGACTTTAGGAAGTCCTTATAGTTCCGGGAGGAAATGAGCTAGGCAACCTTGTATAGCTATCAGCATGGCTTCAATGACGGACTTACCAAAGTCAGAAAGGCCTTCCCTAACCTTGATCTTTCTGGTGTCCCTACTTTCAACATAGTTGAAGAAGAAGAAGAAGATGAAGCCGAAGTCGTAGAGGAGGTTGGAGGGATGTTGAGCCCGAGGGAGGAGATCCCGATCGTGGTCGGAGGTATTGGTGTAGTTTTGGTGCAGGCCGAAGAGGTCGAAAGAGCCGAAGAGGCACTATATCTGGGAGAGGAGGCTCCTGCTTCAGTCAAGGGTTTGGATGTGGTTCCAATTCTGATCACGGCCTAGGAGGGGGTTCAGGCTGGAGAGGAGGTCCAAGTTGAAGATCTTCCGGTCCCAGACCAAGTCGAGGAAATCCTTTCTGCACAAATCAACAAACTACTTCAATCTTGTGGCGTTGGGTCCCCTCCAACTAATGTCTAGTGGTCTATGTTGCCTTAGGTATTGTCTTTTCATTTTACGTTCCTCTAAAATATAGTTGACAAGTTTTTGAATGACAACTTTTTGGATTTCGAAGTAGCTTTCTCTCCTCTTGCATGTGCCATGTTGCGTCTTTGAATGTGGCTTGAATTAGGTCATTGGCTCGGGTGGCGATTTGAGCCTCATTGTTCTCTCTTCTAACTTGTCGAACGGCTGAGGCCAAAGGCTATCTGGTTGGTGGTTGACATTGAAGACGAACTTTGAAGCGAGTGGGGGTGTCGTTGCTAAAGACCATCTACGATCAACTAGGCTGACGTCGCCTCCCTTTCATGATTGATCCGTCCATTAAGGAACGGACATGGTAGATAGGTGTCACTTTCCTGTTGACTGGTGGTTAAGGAATCTTAACCATGATTCTCGTTGCTTACGTTGAGTGCAGGGATATTCGAACGGTCACATTTTCGTGCACCTTAGGCGCCGCCATATCTCTCTTTTCCGAAAAGGAGTCATTAACATCGTCGCCGCTCGATGGAAATTTTCCTGGATTTGAAGCACCGGCAGTTGCCATTCCAAGAGTAGTTATTGATGGCCATACCACTCTCAAGTGGTCATCTGGGTTTCAAGGCATCGCTTTGACACGTGGCATCTTTTGGTGCATCTGGGAAAGGACGTGGAGCACATTTCCCTGTGGCCAGTCGTGGGTGCAGGGTCCTTAGAAATAGGACCTTGTCATTTGTTGTTAAAGGCCATTCTACTCTTAGACTTCCTCTTTAGAGAGCTCTCTTCTTTTTCAAGCGCTCCGTCGAGATGAAGTTCAGCATCTCCGAGCTTCGAAGGGCGGCGAAGAAGAGAGCCCTCAGTACCGGAGAAAAAGGGAACCCATGATTCCCCGGGTTAAGCGACGATGATGACCCGATCGTTGATCGTTTGGAGAGAAGGTCCACGTTCTGGAGACTCAATTGGAGGAGGCCTGAACACAGGTTGAGGCGGCCGTCACGGAGGTGGCGGAGGCCAAAAAGAAGGTGGCAACTGCCATCTCAAACTTCAAGGCATCTTCCACCTTCAAAGAGGAGGTCGCCGAGGCGGCTTATCACCAAGGATTTCAGGAGTGTAGGGTTAAGGCCTTCAAGTATTATAACTTGAAGGGCCTTGGCAATATCAGACCCTCTGTCCTGTTTCATGGGCATGAATTCGACTCCGACTTCGAGGAGGAGTTGAATTCGGATCCAGAGGGGAACCCCGGGGCTCCTTCTTCTTTCTTACAGAACTCCCCTCTGGCATGGTAAAGGACCGGTGGGTGGTCACTAAATATGCCTTCCAACTTCCTGCAATCCTCTTTCTATTCCTTTTCTTTTCTTTTCTTTTCTTTTTTTGGGTAAACAATTTAGGAATGAAATGAAAATTTTCAATTTCCCTTACCTTCTTCCATGCCTCCTTTGTGGTTTATTACATTATGAAATGCCGAAGGTGTAGACTTCCCAGATTAGTCGGGGTCGTTGGGTAGGGCGTCTACGCCATCCCCGCGCATTCATGCCATGATCAAGGTAGGCTGTTCAAGCCCGTCCCGGCGCGTCTTCAGATTTTTCGTAGGGTAGGCTATGAAAACCATCCCTGTACCTTCTTTAGTATAAGGTAGGCTGATTAGGCCCGTCCCGGCATGTCTTCAGGTTTTCCATAGGGTAGGTTACTTGAACCATCCCTATGCCTTCTTTAGTATAAGGTAGGCTGATTAGGCCCGTCCTGGTATGTTTTCGGGTTTTCTGTAGGGTAGGTTACTTGAACCGTCCCTGTGCCTTTGATCTTCTTGGTGGCCTGATCAGGCCATCCATTGCACTCGTCGAATATGCCGATAAGATAAGTGGATCAGACTCTCCTTTGCACCATTGGTCGATCCCCTAGGTCGCACCATCCAAGCCGTTGTCATTTTATCGACATAACAGGCCATTCATAGTTGGACAAAATTGCATAAGAAACTTAGAGATTATTTATTGATAATATTTACGAAGGTTTTGTACATTTCATGGCCGGGACAGTGTTTTGCCATCCAAGGTTTTGAGTCGATACGTTCCTGGACGTATGACTTCTTCAACTTGGTACGGTCCTCCCCAGTTGGAGGAAAGCTTGCCTTATTCAGTCAGCATAGATATTTCTGCCCTTCACAGCACCATGTTCCCTATGCAGAAAATATGTTCTTTTATC
The DNA here is from genome assembly GCA_021397845.1 of Areca catechu. Lineage (NCBI taxonomy): Eukaryota > Viridiplantae > Streptophyta > Magnoliopsida > Arecales > Arecaceae > Areca > Areca catechu. Next base: position 93,414,728 of record CM038050.1, read on the forward strand.
CTGGAGTTATAGTATTTGGTGACCTTTTGTTAATACGTTGCCATTTTGATCTGAGCCTGGTGCTTTGCAACAAATCAAGATTGACTCTTTGGAGATCAGAGTTTTTTGGCTCTTCATAGTTGTCAATCCTTAAGGACTGGAGGGAGACCTCGATTAGGAGAACGGCATCGGTACCGTATGCCAGGTTGAACGGAGATTCACCGGTGGCTGTCCTCGAGGTGGTTCGATATGCCTAGAGAATGAAGGTCAGCTCTTCGGCCCAAAGCCCTTTGGCAGTGTTCAGCCTCGTCTTTAGACCGTGGAGAATGGTCTGATTAGTTGCTTCGGCTTCTCCGTTGGCCTGTGGATGGGCAACGGAAGTCAGCCTGTGTTGTATGTGGTCTGAGCATAGAAGTCTTTAAACTTTGGATTATCGAATTGCCTCCTGTTATCGGTGATTATCGTGTGTAGGATCCCAAATCGATTTATGATGGAGTTCTTCACATAATTCTAACCCTGCCCTTTGTGATTTGGGCTAGTGGTTCGGCTTCAACCCACTTTGTGAAGTAGTCAATTGCCACAAGGAGGAACTTCCTCTGTCCAGATGCAGGCAAAAATGGGCCAAGGATATCCATCCCCCATTGGGCAAAAGGCCAAGGGGCTGTTAGTTGGGTCAAGTGACTCGCTGGTTGCCTCTGAATATTGGCATATCTCTGGTATTGGTCGCATCTTCGCACGAAGTCGGCTGAGTCCTTTTGAATAGAGGGCCAATAGTATCCTTGGCGTATAATTTTATACGCTAAGGACCTACCCCCCAAGTGATCCCCATATATGCCTTCATGAACCTCTCTCAGGACGTAATCCGCATCTATCGGCCCTAAGCATTTTAGCAGGAGTTGAGAAAATGATCTTTTATAGAGGGTAACATCCAAGATGACATATTGGGATGCCATCCAGCGGATCTTTTTGGCTTCGGCTTTGTCTTCTGGTGGAACACCTTCGTTTAAGAACTTAATGATAGGATCCATCCAACATGGCTCAGTCTCAATTTGGTGAACTTCCATAGCTTCTTCAGCTATGCTTAGGGTTTCAAGGTGCTCAACGAAGGTGCGACCAAGAGATTCCAGGACTGTAGTAGTCAGTCGAGACAATGCATCTGCCCGAGAATTCTCTGACCGAGGGATATGAATAATTTCAAAGTATTCCAGTTGGGAAGATAAGCTTCATACCTTGTCCAGGTATTACACCATGGGGGGTCTCTGGCTTCATACTCTCCTTTAACTTGATTCACACCATCTGGGAGTTCGAAAAAGTCTGGAGTCTCTGAACTCCCAAACTCTTGGCGATCCGAAGTCTGACAAGCAAAGCTTCGTATTCAGCTTGGTTGTTCAAAGTATGGAAGGAGAACCGAAGTGCATACTCTACGGTATGGCCATCGGGTTCAGCCAGTATAAGACTGGCTCTATATCCAGTGGAGTTGGAAGCTCCGTCTACATGGAGCATCCAAACAGAGTCCGTATTCCCTGAAACTCCCTCTTTTATTGGAGACACCTCATCTTCAGACTTCCAGGTACATTCAGCTAAGAAATCTGAAAGTACCTGGGCGTTCATAGCTATTCGGGACTGGAAGTTGATGTCGAACTCACTTAGCTTCACAGCCCACTTGGCTATTCTTCCTGAAGTATCAGGACATTGGAGAATGGCCTTGAGGGGCTTATCGATGAGCACCACGATGGCATGGGCATGGAAGTATGGTCGTAGTCGCTTTGCCGTAACTATTAGAGAGTAGATCAGCTTCTACATTTTCAAGTACCTTGTCTCGACATCATGCAAAACTTTGCTGATGTAGTAGATCGGCTTGTGGGAGCCATCTTCTTCTCTTCGGATGAGGACTGAACTGACCGCTTTGTCCGAAGCAGAAAGGTATAGGTAGAGTTCCTCGCCTTCTCGAGATTTGGAGAGTAGAGGGGGGGTCTCCAAATACTTCTTCAGCTATTCGAAGGCAGTATGGCAGTCTTCGGTCCATTCAAAATTTCGAGATTGCTGAAGTACCTTGAAGAATGGAAGGCACTTCTCGGCTGACCGAGAGATAAACCTGCTTAAGGAGGCGATCCTCCCCGTTAGTTGCTGGATTTCTTTCTTGCAAGACGGATGTCTCATATCTTTGAGAGCTTGAATCTTCTCAGGGTTTGCTTCAATCCTCATTTAGTAACAAGGAAACCCAGAAATTTGCCAGAAGTAACATCGAAAGTGCACTTCGTCGGGTTTAGCTTCGTTTGATGGCATCGTAAGATGCTAAATGATTCCTCTAAGTCTTGTATGTGATCTTTTTTAAGGAGGCTTTTGATGATCATGTCATCAATATAGGCCTCCATATTCCTCCCCAATTGCTCTTCGAATACTTTGTTAAATAGCCTCTGAAATGTTACTCCAGCGTTCTTGAGCCCGAATGGCATCATCTTGTAACAATACAGGCCTTTATCGATGATGAAGGTCATCTTCTCCTCATCTTGAGGGTCCATTCAGATCTGATTGTAGCCAGAGAAAGCATCCATGAAGCTTAGCAATTGGTGTCCGGCAGTAGCATCAACCAGTTGGTCGATCTTTGGGAGGGGAAAGCTGTCCTTTGGACAGGCTTTATTGAGGTCTGTGTAGTTAATGCAGATCCTCCATTTGCAGTAGCTTTTTTCACCATTACCACATTGGCCAACCACTCGGGGTAATGGGCTTCCCGGATGAATCCTGCCTTAAGGAGCTTGTTTACTTCCTCATCTATTGCTTTTTGTCTTTCAGGGGCGAATCTTCGCTTCTTCTGCCGAACTGGCTTATGCCCAGGAGCAACTTCCAGTCGATGAGTGATCACTTCAGCAGGAATCCCTGGCATGTCCAAAGTGGACCATGCGAAGACATCAGCATTATCCCTGAGAAAACAAATTAGCTCCATTCTGGTATTTTCATCAAGCATGCATCCAATCTGCACGACCTTGGTGGGGTCCTCTTTAGTTAAGGACACCGAGATGGTTCTCTCCATGGGTTCGCCAAAATCCATGGCTGGGTCCCTCGGATCCAGCTGATCCAAGGTTATAGGGTTATTGGAGTGCTTATCTTGAATCATCAGGCACTGTCGTGCCGCTCTCTGATCTCCTTTAACTTCTTCGACATCATTCCTGGTGGGGAAGCACACCAGGAGATAATAGGATGACACTACGGTCTGGAATTTGTTCAGGACGGGCTATCCCAAAATGATGTTATAGGCTGAAGGGGTTCGGACCACCGTGAAATTGATAGGTAGTGTCTTTTGTCATGGTTTAATGTCGAGGGTTATAGGCAAGACTATTTCTCCCTCGGCATTAACCTGATTGCCCCCGAAACCAGTAAGCGGTATAGGGGATCTCCGTAGTTTGTGTCTAGGCAAACACATCTTAGAGAATGCATCGTAGATCAAGACATCAGTCGAACTTCCATTATCAACTAAAATCCATTATACATCATAGTTGGCCATAACGGCCGAGATTACAATAGGATCGTCATGTCGAAGCCGGACTCCTGCAAGGCCATCATCAAAGAAGAGGATAGCATTATTGTCCTTGCATCGCTTCGGGGCATCATCTTCGTCTCTTCTCCAATCGGTAGGTCGGTGTATCATCCCCACACCTCCATTGGTGAGCCTTTGATTTGGCAGTTTGGCCTCTTCAGGAAGTGGTTGGGGAAACAGTAGCTTCTGACCGGGTCCTTGACGACTAACATACCACCCCAAATACCGTCTTTTGATGAGATCCTCTATCGCACTCTCAGTTGATGCACTCTTCGGTGTTATGACTGTGGTTCCTGTGGAATCGACAGTATTTATTCCTGTTCCTTTTCTGAAGAGGATGCCTTCATGGGATGTGGTTGTTGGAGAAAGCCTTCTTTCTCTATATCCATAAGAATCTTTTCACAAGGGAGGTTGAGGGGGGTGTAGGAGTCGAATCTTCCGTCCGATGCTCAGGGCCTGGGAGGACTCCTTTGGCGGTCATCATGCTTGTTGTTGTTGGAAGTTGGGAGACCCTGTCCCTTATTGTTTTTCTTTTTCGAAGGGGGCTTCCTTCGATCAGTCATCGATTCGCCGCTTGCTCTTCAACAATGGTATATTTTTCAGCCCTTAAGAGTAGCTCAGCATAGTTTTTAGAGAACTTCTTATCCAGGAAAAATGTGAGCCTGGATGTACGAAGCCCCTTCTTCAGTTCAAACATGGCCACATGCTCGTTGAGATCGGGGATCTCGAGTGTGGCCGCATTGAACCTGGAGATGTATTCTCGTAGGCTTTCTCCTTCATTCTGATGAAGGAGGAATAGTGTATCCGTATTCCAGGGGGTCTTGCGGCAGGTCTTGAAATGCAAGACAAACAATTTTTCTAACTCGAAAAAAAAATGATGGTACCTGGGCGTATGCTCGAGTACCACATCCGAGCAGCTTTCTTTAGGGTGGCCGGGAATGCTAGGCAGTACATCATGTCCGAAGCTTCCTAGATCATCATATGGGCCTTAGAACTATCCAAGTGGTCGAAGGGATCGGAGGTGCCATCGTAGGGTTCCATCTAGGGAACCCTAAAGTGCCTAGGAATGACTTCGACCATGACACGGTCGGTGTAGGGCGAGCGTAGATCACATTAGTGAATCATTGTGATCTTCCCACATTCTTTGCTCCCGTACTCTCACCATCTCCAATTCAATGGCTTTGAATCTCCCATCGTAATCAGGGAGAACCTGCTTCGGTGCTCTTTCTAGGGAGTAGAGTCTTTGGAGGAGGGTGAAAGAGTTCGCCTAGGCCTTTTCCCTTTCTGCAAGGACTCAGCGGGCCTAGGCATTCTTGAACTTTGGCCTTCAGGGGAAGGCCGAGAATGGTGGGAATGGTGCACGGACCCCTCTCGAGGGGCTCTCTTCCTTCGGGATCGTGAGCTATGCCTGGAAGTGGCCAGTGGGTGCCCCACCGGAAAACTCTGTTTTGAAAATCTTGAACCATGGTCGTAAGGTTAGTGACCTGGTTCACGAGAGCTTCAAACAGCTGCAATCCCATGACAATTATGGGAGGTGGAACATTATCCTCCGCCGGGGGTGCACCCCCTTGGGATGGAGCATGACTTCGACTTATGGAGGCAATCTGAGTCTTCCCTCTTGCCATCAGGAATTTCTCACTTCCCCTTTATCAAGGAGGGGAGCATTAAAAATGGATAGTTATCGCAACACCCCCTACCTGGCACGCCAATCTATTGGTGTAAAGTCCCTTTTTCTGACCAGATGGAGTTTCTGGTTTGCAGGGGCCGCTCCCTGGTTTACCTAGAAAACAAATCCTTGGCCGGAGATGCTCTGGCGGGGGACACTCCGATGCCTAAGTCAAAGGCAGACTCCAGCCATAGAATGGGGAAAGGAGTTTAATGGAGAGGAGAAGGACTCTCTAGTTTTCAGGAGTATTTTTCTGACTTACCTTGAGCCTTCCTTTTTACCATTATTTATAAGGGGTCATCTAGCTTGCAGTTCTGTCCTTCCTCCAGCGGTTACAATGGGGAGTCAATTCCTTTTCCATAATTCATAATCGTGGGTTGTCGTGAACGGTTCCGGCCATACCGAAGACATTACAGCTGGAGTTGCGCGCCATGATTGTATCCTAGAGCTAGTCGATAGTAGCTGTTGGTAACCATTGCTTATCATATTTGTAAAGATTGAAGACAGATCGTGGATCCGTCTTCAGACTTCCCTTTTAGAAAGATTTCCGTAATAAGATCGGGAATGTCTTCGTCCTCGGACCCTTTCAAGACAGGTCGGAGATCCTGTCTTCGGTACGGATTGAGGATTTGACCTTTGTCATAAGCTGGAGATTGTGTCTTGTCATGAACGAAGACCATGTCTTTGGAAGTAGGTGGGGTCATCCCTCGGATCATGCTGAGGGTCTCGCCTTCGGGGGATGAATGCCGAAGACGTAATCCGAAGGCCTTGCCTTCAGATGCTGTAGGCCTGTGGAGAACTTCGGCTTGCCCGTAGGTTGCTTGTTTTTTTCCTCAAACACCCGAGTTTGAAGTCTGCGGTTCAAAAGAAGCATCTTCGGTCGACTGAACCGGTGGCTAGCTGGTGCTTGGACCAACATATCCTAACAAAAAATATGATCATGATGTGCATGATTTTCAAATCTAAGTGGTTGTTCAACAAAAACTTTTCGGTTATAAAACCATTTAGAAAAGTACTTAACATCCATTTGAAATAGTTTAAAGTTCATAAAATAAGCAAATGCTAATAATAGCCTAATTGCTTCAAGTCTAGCAACAGGAGCAAAAGTTTAATAAAAATCAATCCCTTCCTCCTGGTTGTAGCCTTTAGCAACTAGTCTAGCTTTATTTCTAATAACAATTCCATTTTCATCTAATTATTCCTAAATACCCATTTAGTGCTAATAATAGAAATATTAGATGGTCTTTCCACACATTACTTCTATCAAATTGAATTAGTTCATCTTGCATTAATCCAATTAGGGTCTTTTTCAGCTTCTTCAAAACATTTAGGCTCTACTTGTGATACAAAAGCTATATAATTACATTCATTTCTAATTGAGGCTCGAGTTCTTATCCCTTTAGATGGATCACCTAGGATTAATTCCTTATGATATCCATGAGCATACCTCCACTCCTTAGGTAGATCTTGATGCTTTGGAGTGTTATCACCTTTCTCATTCTTATCTTGATCTTCTTCACATGGCTGGGGTTGATCATTCAATGTCAACTTTTGAAGCTTGTCAGCACTTGCATATTCATCAGAAGCATCCTCTTTTCTGGAGGATTTGTTGGTAGATTCTTCAAAACAACATGCACTGACTCTTCTATAACCAAAGTTCTTTTAATGAAAACTCTGTATGTCCTATTTGATGTGGAGTATGCTAAAAGATACCTTCATCAGACTTGGCATCAAACTTTCCAAGATTATCTTTTCCATTATTTAAAATAAAATATTTACAACCAAAAACTTGAAAATACTTTAAAGTTGGTTTTCTTTGATTCCAAAGTTCATATGGAGTTTTCTTCAAAATAGGGCAAATTAAAACTCGATTTAAGATGTAACATATAGTATTAATAGCTTCGGCCCAAAAATATCTTGGCAAATCGTTTTCACAAAGCATAGTGCGTGCCATTTCTTCCAAAGTACGATATTTTCTTTCTACTACCCCATTCTGCTGGTATCCTAAGTACAGAAAAATTATGTTCAAATTCTTTTTCATTACAAAAGTTTTCAAAATCTTGATTTTCAAATTCAGTTCTATGATCACTGCAAATGCAAACAACTAAAACACCTTTTTTATTTAAGAATTTTCGATAAAACTTTATAAATACAGAAAATGATTCATCTTTATGTGCTAGAAAAAAACCCATGTAAATCTTGAAAAATCATCCACATGACTAATCCATATCTCTTGCCTCCTAGACTTGATGTTCTAATTGGTCCAAAGAGATCCATATGAAGTAGTTCTAGTGACCTATTAGTAGTTACAAAACTTTTGGTTTAAAAAAATTTTAACTTGTTTACCAAATTGACATGCTTGTCAAATTCTATCTTTTTCAAAATAAAGTTCAGGTAAATCTCTAACAAATTCTTTTTGCAAAGTTTTGAAAGTAGATACATACTAGCATGCCCTAATCTTCTATGCAAAAGCCAACTAGTCTCATATTTAGTAGAATTCATTGCAACAAGGCATTCTCTATTAGGCAAAGATAGATCATCCAAATCTATCAAATAAACATTTTCATGCATTTTTCCAATGAATTGTACTCCATTTATATCCGGACTAGCAATCATGCAATAAGATGATTTAAAAATGACTTGAAAACCTTTATCACAAAATTGACTAATGCTTAAAAGATTATGCTTCAAACCATCAACTAGAAGTACAACGTCGGTGACCCGGGCCGAGGATTCCTGTGGGAGTGCTCCGATGGTCAAGTTAGTGACGATCCAGGGGAACAGATCCTCCTGGTCGAGTCCCTCGGGATGAGCTCCACACTAGGAGGAGTGAGTGTAGTGTGTATGGAAATGAGAGTGAGCTGGGAGAGGTGATGGCCGAGGTGGTAGAATCCTGCTATCTGGCCTCTCTCCCTTGTTTCTTTGCTTGCTTACTTTTGGCTTACTCTGACTGGGTTTTTTACTTTGGCTTGCCTTGGGATCTTCCCATGTTGTCAGACATGTGCGACGAGGTATCGTGCCATAGACGGGACACCTCTCCAGTCAGATAGCCGGGGAAGCTTCTATACGCTCTGACATTCCTTTTGCGTACCCCTTTCCTGGAAGCCTGGCTGGACCTCGATCAGCGGGTCGCCGCCCTCGGGACTCGTGCTATCCGGTCGGGTCTTTTCCCTGGTGGTACGGCAGGTTGGCAGGGAGCATGGCATCTTGATATGAGCTCCCTTTCCTTCTGGTATGAGTGACGGTTGTGGGCATTAATGGCGGCATGGCGAGCGCTGCTGTACGACCCTCAGGAGGTTCGTCATTGTCCTTGGAGAGGAGGTGCCGCTCCCTTGGTGGTTGGTGCCTCTGCTCGAGCTGGGGACCGAGCTGGAAAGGTGGGGACCGCCTTTGAGGGGCTCGCCTCGAGGTGGCTCAGCTGGGCGGAGGAGGGCTGAGCTCGACTCCGGACCAGCATAACTCAACTTCGGACGAGCTCGACCTGACGGAGGTGGGCAGGGTGCCGCCCAGCCCAGGGGATCTGACCTCGGAGGGGTCCTCGTGGCGGAGGAGACTTGAGCATGACTCCTGACCATGGGCCCGACCTTAAGGGGTCCGCCTTGGATGGGGACTTGTACTCGGCTCCGGCCTAGGCATCCCCGACCTGGCGGGAACTGACCTGGCGGAGGATGAAGCTTAGCTCCGGTGGGTGACCCCATCGCTCTGGGGGAGCTCAGCCCGGTGAAGGGGCCCATGTTGAAAATCCAGCATGGCGTCTGATGGGGACTCCACGTCAGTTTGCCCACCCCATGTCAGTGATATAGCCACATCATTTGCCCCCCACTCCCGAGGCTCGTTGGCGCACGGTGCTTGGGGCGAAGGGAGTAATTGCAGTGCTGACATGGAAAGGCGAAGAAATCTGGTATAATAATGACCGATATCGGTAGCGCTTCGCACGGTGGTCCTTCGAGCCTGTGCGAGGGTGCCACGCGGTCACATCTGAGGAGCAGTTATGGCAGGCACAGAAGTCAGAGAAACCATGGTCGGATTGAAGTGCTGGCTCCATCGATCGGTGACATGTGGCGAGTGTCTCTTTGAAAAGCCGTAACGGTACGGTCGGGCGTAGGTTGCCTCGAAAAGAAGGGTAAGTTTTCGAGACTTACTTTCTTTCAAATCTTTCACACCCGGTGTCATACAAAGGTCCTCTCCTCCTTCTTCAGCTACTATCATCCTCCTAGACTCTTAGCAGGTTAGCTCCTTCTTCTTCTCCCTCCTCGTCGACTAGGGGTCATTGTAGGTCTTCCTTCATCCTTCTCTTCTTCTTCCATGGACCATTTTGGCCCGAACTTTCATCCTTCCTGCCAAGCCAAGGTCGGACCCTCCCGGCGAGGACTCCTTCTTCCTCCGATGAGGAAAGGGAGGCAACACACTATGAGTTCAATAGGAGACCTTCCTACAGTCCTGTAGCTATTAGGGAACCCGGGGCTGCTCCCCCACCTCTCTTGGCTCTCCTTCCTGTTCCTCCCCCTGCTCTTGTTCCTGAACCTGAACCTTCTCGGTCGACAGGTCCCAGAGGGATTGCTTTGGTGATCACCGCCAAGGATCTCGCGACCATCCGGGGTGCCTACGACATTTCCGAGTCCATCCACCTTTCAGTTCCTCGTCCGGAGGAGCGGGTCACATCTAGTGGCCCTCAGCGGATTGCTTTCTATGAGGAGGCCTTCGTCGGGGGTCTCCAATTTTCTGTCCATCCTTTCTTTCTCTCCTTTCTGGCCAACTACCGCCTTGTTCTTGCCCAGTTGGTCCCCAATGCCATCAGAATGATCTTTTGTTTCATCGTTCTATGTCACTTCTATGGGATCGTTGCCCGTTCTCCCTATTCAGGACCTTCTTCACCCTGAAACGCCACCCTACCGAGAAGGGATGGTGGTCTCTTTCTTCATGCCCTCGGGGCATTAGGTTTGAGCTCCCCTCTTCCATCCCTTGATGGAAGAGTAGGTATTTCTTTGCCTCGGTCGAAGGGATCGACTGGGTTTGGAGCGACCTAGATCAATCTCCCAATAGGAACTCCTCCGTCAAAGCAGCGACCTTGACCTATACGAGATGCTCAGATCGGCCGAGATCCCCTCGCTTGAGGTCCTGCTATCAGAGCGGAATCTCCACAAGGCCGGGGTTGACTCGACGCAGGAGTCGGGTGAGTTCGACTTGGCCACCCCTTCCCTTTTTCTTTCTTCATTTTTCTTCTTCTCTTTTTTTTTTTTAAAAAAACTTGGGATTGATGTGTCTTCTTTGGTGCAGGAATGAAATTCTCCATGGATGAGCTACTCTCGTTCTCCGAGGAATGAGAGCATGCAGCTGAAGCCAGCGAGCCTGCTCCGAAGAGGGCTCATGCCGATGATGGTGCGAGGCCGGTGCAGGCCAGGCCAAACACGCCGGTTTCTGAACGAAGGTGGAAGAGGGTGGCTGAGCCCATCCTAGAGCCTTTAGGGCAGCATGACCTGGCCCCGGTGCCCGAGCCCGAGGTGGTCGTCTAGGCCAGATCGGCTGCCATTGTCGCCAGGGTGGGAGCCCCCCCTCCGGAGGTCGTTGACATCGAGGAGGACGGGGAGCCGAAAGAAGCGAGGCTGGCGCCCCAAGTGCGGTCCGAAGTGACGCCAAGCTCATAATTGGCATTGAAGGCACCCTCCACCATCGAGGGATCCGAGTCAGCAAAAAAGAGAGATAGGACTATTGCCAAGTCCCTTTCCGGTTGGGGCCCAACGCTCCTTGATAAAGGACCCAAGCCTCGCCGAGCGGATGATGGACTTCTCAGTCCAGTCCTGCGATCGGCAAGAAGGGAGCTGGAGACTTCTGGGCGACGTCGTTAGCTTGTCCTTCGCCAACCTCTATGCTGTAAGTTCCTCTTCGCCCATCTTTATTGCTTCTGACCTCCTTTAGCATTGTAGCTGATGGGATTTCTTTGATGCAGCAAGGCAGAGAACTGATCCTCATCTGAGATTACTACCATAACTGGGCCAAAAGAGACAAGGGGCGATAGGCGGAGCTCGAGTCCCTGAGGACCGAGGCGGGTCGGAAGGAAGAGGAGACCCGGGAGGCTAACCTAAAGGTTAAGAGCCTCATGGCCGAGGTCGCTGACGTCGCCCGGATCAAGAAGGAGCTCGATGGAGAGCTCGAGTTGAAGAAGTCCCGGTTGAAGGAGCTCCAGGCCGAGTCAGAGGTGGCAAGGGAAAGGGCCGCCTCTGCTGAGAAGAAAGCGACGGCCGCTGAGAAGAGGGCCGCGGAGGCGGAGGAGAAGGCTACCGCCACCACCCGTTCTACTGAGACCGCCGAGAAGGGAATGGTGGTGATGATATGCCAGGCCAAGCGCGTGGGAGAGCAGCTGGCCGAGGCGAGGTGCCGGGCGGAGGTCGCAAGGAAGGAGGCTGCCGATGCGGTGGCCACTTTCAAGGCCTCCCCCGAATACATAAAGGACTTCAAGGAGGTGGCGACAGACTCCTTTGCCAAGGGGTTCACCTACTACCGCACTCAGCTACGGGGGATCCTCTTCGAGGAGCGATTGGCCATGCTCCGGGGTCCTGGCAAGAAGGCTCCAACTCCGACGGTGGCTGCAGCGGGGTAGGGAGCCGCTCCGGCGATGGCTGCAGCGGGGCAAGGAGCTGCTCCAGCCGTGCCTCTCCTAGAGGTGGCCCCAGAGGCACCTGGCCATGTCAAGCCGACCTTGGTGGTGACGACGGTCGAACCAGTGCCACAGGTGGAGACAGCTGAGTCGGTCCGGTGGCGTCAGCAACTGAACCAGCCCCTCCAGCGAAGGTCGCTCAGGAAGGTGCCCCCATAACAGAGGTGGAGGAGGGGGAAGTCACAGCCGTGCACCACCCAGGGAAGGAGCCGGCTTAATAGGGTAGGACTCCTTGTAGGAATTTTTCTTCTTTTTGTTGGACCAGGCTGCCTGGCTTGTCAGGGCCCGGGGGATAATGTAATGTATTTCTTTCAAGTAATGAAAAATAGTTTGGCCAATACGGCTTTTTCTTCTTCTCGTGGTGTGAATGTTTTCTCTCCTCCCCCCTTCTCCTCCCTTTTCTTTTCTTTTCTTTTTTCTTTCAATGCGGGGAGGCTGGAAAGGGGAGCTCCATCTTGTATGGGCTCGAGCCTCACTATCTTGGAGCTGGGCTCGCGACTCTGATGCTGGAGAATGGTGGCTCCGGGCTTGAGTGCCTGAGGGCTTCTCAGGTCTTGAATGCCTTGGAGCTGGGCTCGAGGCTTGAGTGCCTAAGGTCGGGGCTCAGGAGTTGTCATCTCGGAGATGGGCTCGGAGACGTGCTGGTCGGAGAGCTAGGCTCCGGGTTTTGATGCCTGAGGACATGGCTCAGGAGTCGCTATCTTGGAGCTAGGCTCGGAGACGTCCTGGCCGGAGAGTTGGGCTTCGGATTTGGATGCCTGAGGACATGGCTCAGGAGTTGCCATCTTGGAGCTGGGCTCGGAGACATGCTGGCTGGAGAGCTGGGCTCCGGACTTGAGTGCCCGAGGGCTTCTCAAGTCTTGGTACTGGAGGACTTTTCTCTGGGCTTGGATGCCTTGGAGCTGGGCTCGAGGCTTGAGTGCCTGAGGGCTTCTCAGGTCTTGGTGCCGGAGGACTTTTCTCCAAACTTGGGTGCCTTGGAGCTGGGCTCAAGGCTTGAGTGCCTGAGGGCTTCTCAGGTCTTGGTGCCGAAGGACTTTTCTCCAGGCTTGGATGCCTTGGAGCTAGGCTCGAGGCTTGAGTGCCTGAGGGCTTCTCAGGTCTTGGTGCCGGAGGACTTTTTTTCGGGCTTGGATGCCTTGGAGCTAGGCTCGAGGCAGGCCTCCCAGAGAGCTGGGCCCCGGGCAGCGACATTTCTGCAAGGCAAATAACCCGTTGTGCAAAGGAAAGTCTTTATTTCTAATGGAGGAAAAACTTACATTACTGATAGTATCTCCTCAAATTACAAGCATTCCATGTTCGGGGGAACCTGGCGCCATCCAGGTCCTCGAGATAGTAGGCCCCATGTGAGAGGGCCTCAGCCACTTTATAAGGGCCTTCCTAGTTTGGCGAGAGTCCAAAGCGGTAGATGACAATATCGGGCGACCCGTTGTTGATATGCCACTATCCGAGTCGGGCTTTGTCCCTTATTTCTTCTAGGAGGTCTAGATTGAGCAGGAGGTGCACCGAATTCTGCATCTCGTCATACTGCTGCACCCGCAGCGTGGGCACACCGAGCTCGATTGGGATTACCGCTTCAGCGCCGAAGACGATGTTGAAGGGTGTTTCACCCGTTTCCATTCTGGGCATTGTGTGGTAGGCCCACAGGATGCTTGGAAGTTCCTCTGTCCATTTGCCTTTCGCTTGGTCCAACCTGGTACGAAGTTCTTGGAGGATGGTCTGGTTGGTCACCTCGGCTTCTCCATTTATCTAGGGATGAGCTACCGAGATGAACCTATGTTGGATGCCGTGTTCGGCGCAGAACCCTTCGAAGTCCCGGTTGTCGAACTGCCGCCCGTTGTCGATGATGATGCAATTGGAGAGTCTGAAGCGGTAGATGACAAACTTTTAGAAGAATTGTCAAACATTGGCTTCTGTAATCCGAGCTAGTGGCTCCGCTTCGACCCACTTGGTGAAGTAGTCGATCGCCACTAGCAGGAACTTTCGCTGCCCTGGCACGGTGGGGAATGGTCCCAGAATGTCCATCCCCCATGGTGCAAAAGGCCAGGGGATGATAACTGGGAGATCGGTGCAGCCGGCAGGCGCTGTATGTGGGAATGGCGTTGGCATTTATCACACTTCTTGACGAAGTCGGTGGCGTCTTCCCTCATCATCTCCCAGAAGTATCCCTGGAGAAGAGCCTTGTATGCCAGGGTCCTCCCCCCTACATGTTTCTCATAGAGGCCCTCGTCTATCTCCCGGAGCATGAAGGCTATCTCTGTGGGTCTGAGGCACTTCAAGAGTGGGTAGGAGTAAGATCGGTGGCAGAGATGACTGTCCATTAGAACAAAATGGGTGGCCTTCTTCTGATCAGGCCGGCTTCTCTGCGATCCCCTGGTAGGAGGCCATCTTGGATGTACTTAATGTACTTGTCCATCCAGCTCGGCTCATGGGCTACTTGTTGCACCTCCTCTGGGCTCTCGTAGCTTGGATTCTCGAGATACTCAACGTATGCGCGCCCCAGGGATGAGTCCGATAGGGTTGCGAGCCTCGACAGTGTATCCACACGAGCATTTTCTCCATGAGGGATGTGGAAAATACGGAAGTAACGAAAGCTTGCTGTGCTCGAATGAACCTTCTCCAGGTACTTCACCATTTGGGGATCTCGGGCCTCATACTCTTCGGAGACTTGTCTGGCAACCAGTTGGGAGTCGGTGAAAACCTTTAGGCTTTCGACGCCTAATTCACGGGATACCTTTAGGCCCGCAAGGAGCGCTTCGTACTTCGCCTGGTTGTTCGTGGCGGCGAACTTGAAGCGGAGAGCGCATTCCGTCACCACTCCGTCGGAATTGGCGAGGATGAGGCCCGCTCTGGTTCCACCGGAATTGGAGGCACCATCCACGTGGAGGATCCAAGGGTCCTCTCATGGTTCGGGCGCAGTCTAGCTCTCCAAGGCCGTCCGCTCTAGCTCCTCGGGGGGCCCTGTACATTCGACCACGAAGTCGGCTAAGACTTGGGCCTTCTGCGATGACCTCGGCCGGTATGCGATGTCGAACTCGCTCAGCATCAGGGACCATTTAGCCGGTCTCTCGGAAGTTTCAGGGTGGCCTAGTATGGTCCTCAACGGCTGATCGGTCATGACCGTGATGGGATACGCTTGGAAGTAGGGCCTGAGGCGCTTAGCAGACATGATTAGTATAAAAAAAAGTTTCTTGGAGTGGGTATACCTGATCTCTGCATCGCGGAGGATTTTGCTGGTGTAGTACACCGGCTTTTGAGATCCATCCTGATCTGTGAGGACAAGGACCGAGTTGACAACCCCGGGTGTAACCGCCAGGTAGAGTAGGAGCTCTTCTCCTTCTTCCGATCTGGATAGCAGAGGTGGAGAGGCCAGGAACTCCTTCAGCTCTTCAAAGGCTGTTTTGCACTTCAGTCCAGGTGAAGTCATGCATTTTGCGCAATGCCTTGAAAAAAGGGAGGCAGTGGTCAGCCGACCTCGAGATGAACCGGCTTAAGGCTGCGACCCTCCCTGTCAAACATTGAACTTGCTTCTTGGATGTCGGGTGCTCCATATCAAGGATGCCTGAACCTTCTCTAGGTTCGCTTCGATGCCTCTCTGGGTGACCATGAAGCTGAGGAACTTTCCAGCCGCCACCCCGAAAGCACATTTTGCCGGATTAAGCTTCATTTGGTACTTCTAGAGATTGTGAAAGGCTTCGACGAGGTCGGTGACGTGGTTTGAGCTCGACTTGCTCATAACGAGCATGTCGTCCACGTACACTTGCACGTTTCGGCCAATCTAGTCCTTGATGACCTTGTTGACCAAACGTTGGTACATGGCTCAAGCATTCTTCAAGCCAAAGGGCATCATCCTGTAGCAGTATGTCCCTCGGTCGGTAATGAAGGAGTGTACTCTTCGTCCCCGGGTGCATCTAGATCTGATTGTACCCGGAGAATGCATCCATGAAGGAGAGCAGCCTGTGCCCTAAGGTGGCATCCACCAACTGATCTATCTTTGATAATGGGAAGCTGTCCTTTGAGCATGCCTTGTTGAGGTCAGTGTAATCTACACAGATCCTCCACTTGCCATTGTTCTTCTTCACCATCACCACATTCGCCAGCCAGCTCGGGTATTGCACCTCCCAGACGAAGCCGGCGACCAAAAGTTTCTCCACTTCCTCGTTGATGGCCACCTGCCTTTCTGGGGCGAAGCTTCTCTTCTTCTGTTGATCCGGTCTGTGCTTCGGATCGATGTTGAGCTTGTGGGTGATGATTTCAAGAGGAATACCTGGCATGTCCATCGCTGTCCAGGCGAACACATCTACGTTCGCCCACAGGAACTCCAATAGCGGAGGCGTCTCCTTCTCGGATAGCTAGGCCCCGATCTGCACGGTCTTCGTCTGGTCGGCCCCAAGCTGGTAAGAAAGTAGGCGCTCGGCCGGGCCTCCCCTGGGGTCCTGAACCCTCTGGTCGAGCTTGTCTGCCTTGGAGTCCTCCTCGGGTGCCCAGGCCCCGGGGAGGGTTTGGAAGCAGTGCTGCACTGGCTGGGGCGTATCCCTCATCTCCCCCATACCACAAGGGGTTGGGAATTGTACGAGCAATCTCTTAGTAGAGACAACAGCGTCGAGGAGATTGAGCCCAGGTCGGCCCAAAATCATGTTGTAAGGCGAAGGAAGCCTGACAACCGTGAATGTTATCATGACGGTACTCTGCCGAGGTGGGGTCCCGATAGTGATTGGGAGAGTGATTTCTCTCTCCACCCTTACGGAGTCTCCCGTGAAACCAACAAGGGGGATATGTACAAGCTTGAGCTGAACAGAGAAAATATTTATCCTGGAAAAGGCATCGTAGAAAAGCACATCCATGGAGCTTCCACTATCTACCATGATGCGTTTTACAAGATGCTTTGCGATCGTCATATCGATGATCACAGCATCATTATTTACATTTCTCTTCCTGTCTTTCCTTTCCCTCATAAAGGGGAGAACAACATCAGGATGCCCTGCCCCCGGGCCCTCTTGGACGCGCGCTCGGCTCCCTAGCGTATCATCCCCACCGGCTTCTCGGTAGGGCAATTGTTGACCACCGGGACTGGTGGGAGGGCGACGAGCACCTGAGATTCTGGTTGAAGTCTGCCCCCCACATATCTTCCGAGGTAGCCCCTCTTGATGAGCTCTTCGATCTTCCATTTGAGATTGCGGCACTCCTCGGTGTCGTGGCCATGGTTACGGTGGAAACGACAGTACTTCATCTTGTCACGGCTAAAGGATAGCTTCAATGGTGGTGGGCGCCTCAGATAGGTCTCGCCTTCGATCTCTATGAGGATCTTCGTTCTCGGGGCGAGGAGAGGGGTGCAACTCCTCTCAGAGATGGGAGCACTTCTTGGCCTTGGTCCCGGCCGGGAGCTCTGAGTTGGCGGTCCCGGCCAGGAGCTCTGAGCTGGCGGTCCAGGCCTTCGTGCCCCAGGCACCTCGGTGGGTGCCGGCCTCTTCAGCGACTTCTCATCGAGCTCCCGCCTTGTACGATCCATCTCCTCGACGTGGATGTACTTCTGAGCTCGAGAGAGGAGCTCGGAGTAAGTCTTCGGGGGCTTCTTGTCAAGCGAGTAGATCAAGCGAGAGGTCCTGAGCCCTCGCTTCAGAGCTAGCATTGCGACCGGCTCCTCTAGGTTGTAGATCTCCAACGCGGCAGCCTTGAAGCGAGCCACGTAGTCCGTAGCAGCTCGCGGTCTTGCTGCCTGATGGCGAAGAGGCTATCCACCTCCCGTGGCATCTTCCAATAGGCATTGAAGTGAGCCATGAACCTCTGCCCCAGCTGGGCAAAGGAGTTGATGCTTTTTGGCTCAAGGCGGGCGAATCATACCCGATGTTAACCCTATGATTGATTTTGATGATTACAAAGTATTGATGCATGATTATGTTACTAATTATCCTTGTAAGATTGTTTTTGCAAAGTATCATAGGTTTAGAAGATGTTTGAAATGGTTTAGAAGAAGTTTGGAAGAAGTTTGGAGTGGTTTAGAAGCATTTGAAGAAGTTCAGCTCGAGCCGACTCATGGATCAAGAGCCAACTCTTTCAGAATGGCAAAACTGTAATTATTCAATATAATAACTCAGAATGGTAGAACTGTAATTACGACTCGAGCCGACTTGATCCATAAGAGCCGACTCGTCCAGAGTTGTGTTTCTTGACTGAGACTTCGAGTCGACTCGTCCAGCTCGAGCTGACTCGAGTGACGGGTTTTGGCACTCCAATGACTAGTTGCAGAAATTATTTTTCTTCATTCCAACGATTCTAAATTGTCATATTTCGATTCCAAGGCACTCCAACGGTCAAAACAACATAGGAACACTTCCAAAACTTATATATGATGGATCAAAGTGAGAGAAAGAAGAGTGATTGAAGAGGGGAAGAGAAATTGAAGAAAAAGGGTTTTTTAAGTTTATATTTCAGATTTTGGAGAGAGTTTCAATATTCAAATTCAAGAGAGGGTTCTTCACTTCCTATCACAACTCTTGAAGTTTTATTTGAAGAAAGAGGAGAGCTTAGAAGAGCTACATTCAACGAGCTAAAGCGGCAACCATCTACACTTTGGGAGTTTGTATTTTGTGTTGCATATTTACTTGTTTATTTTTCTTGTTTTTGTTTTGGATTTTTTGTGAGCCTGTGAAAACCAAGTTTGGGTCTTTGGTGAGCCTGGTTCTAAAAACTAAAGGGAGTTAGGTTCTTGGTTAGCCTGTGTTAAACCAAGTGCGGGTTTCTTTGTTGATCCCGGTAAAACCAAAGTGTATAGGTTTGGATTGTGAGCCTGTTAAAATAATCCAACTATATTCTAGGAAGAATATAGTGGAAATCCTAAGTGGTATCTTGGATAGTGGACGTAGGAGCGGGTTGCTTCGAACCACTCTAAATATCTTGTGTTTGTGCTTGTTTAACTTCATTGCATTTATTTACTTTGCTTCCGCATTGCATATTTCACCATAACACTAAAAGGATTTTAAATTACACATACTTGCTAAAGTTTTTATTATCCTAATTCACCTCCCTCTTGGGAAACCACCTGGGCAACACCCGAGCCACCTTCTGGAGAGTAGCAGGAAAGGTGATGCATAGGAGAGCGTCAGTGTGGCCCCTGGACCCTCATGAAGGCCCGGTAGCTTTCCAGGTGGTCCAAGGGGTCGGTGGTCCCATCGTAGGGATCCACCTGCGGCATACGGAACCGGCGGGAAATCGGCTCTGCTTGGATCTCCTGGGAGAATGTGGAGCAGACGTCATAGCCCGCTGGCTCGCTAGCAGAGCCAGGCAAGTTAGCAAACCGGTGGGATAGCTCCGCCAGTTTGCGGTCATGCTCCTCTAGGCGCTTCTCCACCATGCGCCTGATGGCTTCATCCGTCGACCCCTCTGCTAAGAGAGGCGGGGAAGGTGACGCGGGTGCGTGGTGCCCGTGACAAGGGGCTTTGCCCTTTCTATCTTGGCAGGGTTTAGATGCCCGCGGTCAAGGTGTGGTGAGCAGCCCTCTTCGTCAGCGGACCCAGCCTATCGTCGCTTTACCAGAGTTTGATGACTACCCCGAGGGTCTATAACGGCCCCGGGCTGTGAAGGCCTCCTATGGAAGGAATGCAGGCTGTCACGGGGTGCTACGACATAGGCCATGGGGGTCTCTGGCTACTGGTGAGTAGCCAAGGACTGATGCTGGTGTTGGAGCTAGCGCACTGCTGTAGTAAGAGTGTGCATCTGGAGCAAGTGCGGTCAGCTAGACTTTTAGCGGAGGCGGTTGAACCGGGGTGGGTGGCTCCATCCTCAGACCGTGCAGGTTCCCGTAGGAAGGGGACTCTTCTGCACGGCTGGGAGAGGCTCCACTTGCCCGATTGGTCACCATCCTCCCGACAAACTATCTGAGTGGGGCTTGAACCGGATCGAAAATCGTTATGGCCGCCCCTACCTAGTGCGTCAATCTGTTGCCACCCGGATCATCGTGGCCCGTAGCTACTGGTGGCATCGAGGGTCGCGCTCTGCCTACTCGGGATGCCTCCGGTGCCTTGGGACCTGCAAGAAACAACATCAGTGACCCGGGCCAGGAATTCCGGTGGTGGCGCTCCGACGATCAAGTCAGTGACGATCCAGGAGAATAGATCTTCCTAGTCGAGCCCCTCGGGATGAGCTCCATGCTAGGAGGAGTGAGTGTAGTGTGTATGAAAATGAGAGTGAGCTGGGAGAGGTGATGGCCGAGGTGGTAGAATCCTCCTGTCTGGCCTCTCTTCCTTGTTTCTTTGCTTACTTACTTTTGGCTTACTCTGGCTGGGTTTTTTACTTTGGCTTGCCTCGGGATCTCCCCGTTCATCAGACATGTGCGACGAGGTATCATGCCGTAGATGGGATACCTCTCCTGTCAGATAGACGAAAAAGCTTCCATACGCTCTGACATCCTTCTACTTGCCCCTTTCCTAGAAGCCTGGCTAGACCTCGATCGGTAGGTCATCACCCTCGGGACTCGTGCTATCCGGTCGGATCTTTTTCCTGGTGGTACGGCAGGTTGGCGGGGAGCATGGCATTTTGATGTGAGCTCCCTTTCCTTCTAGTGTGGGTGACAGCCGTGGACATTAATGGCGGCATGGCGGGCGCTGCTGTACGACCCTCGAGAGGTTCACCGTTATCCTTGGAGAGGAGGTGCCGCTCCCTTGGTTGTTGGCGCCTCTGCCCGAGCTGGGGACCGAGCTGGAAAGGTGGGGCCCGCCTCCGAGGGGCTCACCTCGAGGTGGCTCGGCTGGGCGGAGGAGGGCTGAGCTCGACTTCAGACCAACGAAACTCGGCTTCGGACGAGCTCGACCTCACGGAGGTGGGGGGGTGCCGCCCAACTCAGGGGATCTGACCTCGGAGGGGCTCCTCATGGCGAAGAAGACTTGAGCTCGACTCCTGACCACGGGGCTCGACCTTAACGGGTCCGCCTTGGATGGGACTTGTACTCGGCTCCGGCCTAGGCGTCCTCGACCCGACGGGAACCGACCTGGCGGAGGAGGATGGAGCTCGGCTCCGGCGGGCGACCCCGTCGCTCCGGGGGAGCTCAACTCAGCGAAGGGGTCCATGTTGAAAATCCAGCGTGCGTCTGATAGGGACTCCACGTCAGTTTGCCCATCCCATGTCAGCGATCTAGCCATATCAATAATCAATAGAATGTATGTAAATTCTCATTCTAGTTTTCTAATATGTATAATTTGATCCATTGAAAAATTGAGGTCTATTTGAGGCTTGACCCTCAACTACGCTAGTACCAATTGGGACTGCCATAGATCTTTACTCAAGGTGGTAAAGCCTATATACTGAGAACAGGGCTCTGATACCACTTGCTGCCCAGTAAGCAACCCAAGAGGGGGGGTGAATTGTGTCTCCAAAAAATATTTACTTGATACAATGCAATGCAATCCATTCCAATAATTAAATGAGCAAGGTACTATGAATTCAAATGTAATGCTCTTAAATTAAAATTGCAGCAGAAATAAAGAGCAATAAATGAAAAGCAAGTAGAAAGATCAATCAACCACAAAGACTAAGAAGTATAGTGGTTCGGTGCTATCCAATGCACCTCCATCCACTCCCCAAGATTTTCTTGGGAATTTACTATAATCACACGATTACAATTGATTAGTTTTGTGAGCTCACTAATCAAAAACCCAACTTGTTTTCACAAGGCTAACAAGTCAAAATCTCACTTGGTTTTACGGGTTAACCAAGAACCTAAATGATTTTACAGGCTAATTACCAACCTTCCTTAGTTTTTTGGGCTAACCAAGAACCTAATTGATTTTCAAAGGCTCACTAATAACCTTCCTTGGTTTTACAATAGGCTAACCAAGAATCCTTACAACAAATAGAGTTTTGAAGTAATGAAACAAATTAAGCTTTCTAAAATAAAGCGGGTATCTCTTTGAAGCTCGATGTAGAAGTGCTTTGAACTTGTTGAAACCTCTAGAATGCTCAAGAATAGAGTATCTTAATGCTCTTGAAGGCTCTTAAATACTTGGAGGCTTGCTTTTGCTTGAGAGTGGTTGAATCTTCAATGGATAGGAGTAAAGCTCTCTTTTTCTCTCTTGAATGCTCTTATTCATTATCATCAATGGTATTTAATAATTATCAATTGATTTGATTTGGAGCATATAAATACTTCTCCAAGCCCTCAAATCCTGTTTTTAGCTGTTAGACTTGAAAAACTAGCCGTTAGAGGACAAAAGGGTCGAGTTCTATGCTTGAAAAACTAGTCGTTACTGTTCCCAGAACTCCATGTGTCGACATTTCAAGCTGTGAGTCGACACTTCAGGTCGATACTTGAATTTCTTGAGTCGAACCTAGTTCAAAAATTTTGAATCTGGTTCTCTGGAAATCTCAGATATGTCGACACTTCAGCTGCACTGAGTCGACACTTTGCTTCCTTGTGTCGACACTTCGACAATGCTTCATTTTCAACAAATTATGTAGCTTGAAAATCTCAGGCGATGAGCTATCCATGTGTCGACACTTTGAGTCGACACTTCAAGTCCATGTGTTGACACTGCAGCCGTGCCATTTGAAACATACTTTGCATACCGGCTTGAGTCGATACTTCACCTCCATGTGTCGACACTTGGTGTCATGTGTCGACATTTTGGTCGACACCTCTCTGAAATCTTCACAGAAAAGTCTTAACTTGTGCTGAAACTCATTTATACTTAATTCAATTGACCATTCAAGCAATCTTTGATATTCCAAGTCTTTTTTTGAGCAATTCTTTTCATGTAAACTTGGCTTTTTCAATCAAACAAGCTTCTTCAAATTTGTGAGCACTTTTTTCAATAAAAACACACTTCAAGGAAACCATTAGTACTCAACTTATACTTAACCATTTTGCTTATCATCAAAATCAATAACGGAGTCAATACTAATGATAACGGTGATAGAAACATCAGTGATGTACTTATGGAATCCGATAAGGTATTCCCTTCTTTCCACTGGATATTAGATTATACCTGTCCACACCATATTTGTTTTAGGACGGAGCTGTTCAACTCTCTAGAGAGTAGAGAGGATTACATACACTTGCCAGACAAATCAAGCTGTGTGATTGAGTGCATCTGGATAATCAGCTTAGAGGCATATGATGGGATAGAGAAGATACTAGACGAGATCCGATGCATACCCAATTTTCATAGAAATCTATTTTTTCTTAGTAAATTGGACTCAAACGGCTACACGTGGAAAATCAATGATGGAGTCCTGAAGGTATTGCATGGCAGTAGGATCATTTTATAGGAAAAAAAGTGAGGAGGGCATTACCTCCTAACATGGGCCAGTGGTGCGCATGCAAGCACGCAACCCAGCTTGGCATGCGGTGCATAGGCATGGGCACCAGCCCAGGCACGAGCGATAGTTCCTTTAGCTCATTGGTGTTCGAGGTGGTCCACTAAAGGGTGCAATAAGGAGCGATCCAGGGAGAAAATCTGGTGGTGCAACATGATTTGTGCGAGGATCCGATGGCTGTGCACATGTCCCATGATGATCAGATGGCAGATGTTATTCATAGCACAATTTGCAACATGTAGTAGATCTAGCATAGTGTTGGTGTGATCAAAGGTAGATCGATGGCCAGGAATGATATGGAGTTCAACTTCGAATTAGAGAGAGGCTACAAGATTCCGATTTGGACGCAGTTTGGACCGTTGACTCTTGTGGGACACTCTTTCCACTAAAGGCTATAAAAATATAGATAAAGGACTAGGCTAGTTATGAGGATCAAAAAATGGTGAAAGATCTTTAGAGAGTGGTTGAGTTGAGAGCTGGTCAAGGAGATTTTAGGATTTCTTGTTGAGAGACTTATACGTGGTTGAGAGTAAAAGTTTCAATTTGAAAGTTTATCTTTCTTATAGTAAAATCATGCATGTCCAATTATTTGTGTTTTTATTTTATTTTTCTATTATTCTTTCTCTTACAGTATCGACACCGACAATTATGATTCTAAAAATGACAATTCATATTCTGTGCGAGTGATCTCCCGACAGAATAGTATCAATATAATTGGTACATAATAATTGATATAAGAGCAAGTTGATACTACAATATCAGATGCAATGATAGGTATTGCATGGTTAAACTATAGATAATAAAAAAGGGAAGGATCTGAAATCTAAAATCAATATTTAATATGGAATATAAAGTTGCCCTGATCTATATATTTAGCTGGAACTAGATTTTCCCATGCTTCGTATTCATGAAGTAATAAAAAAATATTCTTTATTAAAAAATAAAAGGTTTAATTACCTGGATCCTAACATTGTCAATTTCGATTTGCTCATGGTTCAATTATGACCGGCTCAACCAAAAAATTTATATAAGAAGTTAAGGTCCTCTTTGCCGTTGGAATCCTGGACTTTGCTAGGATACCGAGTAGGTGTTACCAGTGACATCAATGTCCAATACCAGCAGCCCACTTAATTTGACCCTCACAGCAGTTTTATAGGAGTTGGGCCCAGTTATCAGCTATCGCCCATGTGTGCATGGTTAGACCGGCTGTTCCTTTCGAGGAATTAAGAAAGCTTGTGATGCTATTGTTAGAGGTGTTTCCTCGAGCTTTCTTAAACTTGCTATAACTACTTCAAAATGAATCGGTATGAGCCATCTTACACTTCTAGTATTTCAATCATTTATTTATTTATGATATCTCTAGACATGGAAATGATACAAAGTGGCCACAATGATATTATAATTTTCATCATCGATGGAGATTATACTTATATACAGCTTTTATATTTTTTTAAATATTTTTCAAATAGAACAAAAATATAAATCAATTCTTTATCAACGGCGGCATCAGGTCAAGGATGGCTATCGTTAAGATATGAATAACCATCAATTAAGATATTTTATTAGCATGTATCATATTATATAAGATATATATTATTTGATGATCATCAATTTTTTTAATAATATCATCTAAAGTTGTACATATTTTGAATTATTCTTCATGAAAGCCATTAAATATATGTATGTGAATTTTAGTTGAAACACATATATCAATGAGTTGGTCGGCCAATACAATTCGGGCATAAAAATATTCTTAAAGTGCAAGACCGATGGCGTCTCACAACGTATTGTAGCGAAGAGCGGCATGGGGTCCCAGAGGGCCTGCTAATCACAAAAAAACGCGCTTGTGTATGTTTAGGTAAAACTAGGCCGAGTCAACCGATGAGGCCCAGCCCATCCGGCTATTCGATCCAGGCAGGTTTGGGCTGAAGTCGGGAACTGGGTTGCCGATTTCAGTTCAAAATTTTTTAGGCACCGGACTTCGGAACGATCGGTGGAAGCTGCGGAAGTCGATCGATCGGCGCAGGGGGAGATAAAGGTTTTCTCTGGCTTTAAAGGCTCCTCGCGTGCCTCTCTTCCAGCCGAACCCTCCACTTCCGATGGACATCGAAGATCGACGCCGATCGTGCCAGGCGTTTCCCTCTTGTGCCACGGCTGTTTTCGATGGTCATTCCTTTCTCTGGTGCTGCCGAAACCGTCGCCGACCTCGCCGGTAAGTGCCCTATCCCCCTGTCTTCATATGTGCGTGGGCATCTAAGGCGATGGATGTGAGTCGTCTCCTCTTGAGCACGGGCTTGGGTAGGGACAATCGGGGTAGGGTCGGCGAGCGGCGATCATGGAGAGCTGCTACTACCGGGTGACAAAGCCACAGGGGCCGTGAGGGGAGGGGGGAACAGCGGAGATGGGCCACTGGTCGACTGGCTTTGTAGCAGAGGTGGCGGCGAGGACGGATCTTGTCGATAAGGACGCCGGCGGCAGCGAAAAGGCGGCTGTAGAGGACCTCCGTCCGGCGGCAGCGAAGAGCGGCTGTAGAGACCTCCACGAAGCAGAGGACCTCCATCGGAATGCCAAGGTCGGACGCGGACTCCCATCTTGTCCAGGGACTTGGTGGCCATATCCGGATCGGCGTCACAGGCGGATGGCGGAGGGGCGTCGGGGGCGGAGGAGCGGGGTTGAGGAACGGATCGAGGAGCGACGTCTGGAGAGGGCGGCGAGGAGAGGGTTTTCGTCGGGAGAGGGCGGCAGCTTGGTGAGGGCGCGTGGGGAGAGAGAAAGGGTTGGATCAGGTGTGGGCGAAGGCGTTGAGAGAGAGAGATCACGAGAGTTTAAGTGAGGAATGTTTGCAATAAGCTAATTAACATTGACGTTGTCCATTCATTCAGAATTACACCAGACTCCATCACCATTCGCGAAACAGTGCGAGGGCTTCATAAAGGATCATTGTTGATCTTAGAAGACCCGGTTTAGTATTGGATTGTACTAGTTGGTGGAGGCTCTTCAGTAAGTTATCTTGACCTTTGATATGTATGCCAATATATATAATTTATAACTTAGTAGATATATGTAATATATCTGCATTTGATTGTATTGGATTGCGGCATCATGTTGGTGTGGGTACATTATGGGATTGCTTTGGATTGCATGCATCGTGTTGATGTGGATGCATTGTGCTGGTGTGAGTACATTGTGTTGGTGGGGGTACATTGTGGGATTGCTTTGGATTGCATGCATCGTGTTGATGTGGATGCATTGTGCTGGTGTGAGTATATTGTGTTGGTGTGGGTACATTGTGGGATTGCTTTGGATTGCGTGGATCGTGTTGATATAGATGCATTGTGTTGGTGTGAGTGCATTGTAACGGTGTGAGTGCTCTCTAGTCTGACTATGATCATACGAGAACCTAGTCTCCTTTTAGGCCTCCAGCAGGGCTATTGCTGGCATATGACCGTTGAGCGGTATGTGACACAGGAGCTAGTTGCCTTATTTTAGCCATGCATGGTGGGTACATGCAGAGGATGCATGTTCTCGTGTGATACTCAGAGCTAGTTTTCCTTTTGGGCCTCCAGCAGGGCTATTATTGGCACATAACTATTGAGCGGTATGTGACACAAGATCTAGTCTCTTTCGGGATGAGCCATGGGCCGATCGTGGCTATAGTTTGAGGGACTAGGAGAGTTAAGTAAATGGTTGGCCATCCATAGTCGTGTCATGTCTGTGTCGGTTGCATTTAAGTATACATATTTGCATCAGGTTGTTGGTTATATTATTATATTGTTGGACATCTTATTGTATGATGTGTCATGCTTGTATTATTAGTGGCATATTGGTGTATGTATATTGGAGATGTTGATAACTTACGGAGCCTGTGTAGCTCACCCCTGTTTTTCTATTTTTGTTTCAGATATCGAAGATCATTTGGACTTTGGGACCAGTCAGTGAGGAGCTAGGATTTAGGTGTTAATCCCTAAGTTTATATTTTATTTGTATTTTATTTTTTGTTAATCTTTATGGAAAGTTGTTCCCTATCATTGTTTGGATGTTGAATTGAAAGTTAGGCCTGGCATGATTTCTAGGGGATACCTAGGATTGTGTGGCCGTCACGTAGTCGATCCTGATCTGGATTCGGGGCGTGACAGAATGGTATCAGAGCAAAGGTTTAAGATCAAGATGTCATATTTAGTTAGAGTGGGGTAGAATTAGGATATTGAAAGATATTTGATGATTTAAAATTTATATCAGAGTGCGCAGCGGAAGTGTGGTAGACTAAAAACATTAGAATTAATTTAAAGTGGTATGATGGAAGAAGAGATGCTCTTATTGGAATTATTGAATTTGGATAGAATGGTACTTGTAAGTATTCAATCATACAAGTTTTGGATTGCGCATCTTTGAGTTTAGAAGACTTAAATTTCGAGGATGAATTTTTTTTTTTTAGGAGGGGAGAATGTGAGGCCCAGCCCATCCGGCTGTTTGATCCAGGCGGATTGGGCTGAAGTCGGCAACTGGGTTGCCGACTTCAGTTCGGAATTTCTTAGGCACGGACTTCAGAATAATCGACGGAAGCTGCGGAAGATCGATGCAGGGGGGATAAGGGTTTTCTCTGGCTTTAAAGGCTCATCGCGTGCCTCTCTTCCAACCGAACCCTCCACCTCCGATGGACGTCGAAGATCGACGCCGATCGTGCCAGGCGTTTCCCTCTTGTGCCACGGCTGTTTTAGACGGTCATTCCTTTCTCTGGTGCTGCTGAAACCGCCGCCGACCTCGCCGGTAAGTGCCCTATCCCCTGTCTTCATCTGTGTGTGGGCATCTAAGGCGATGGACGGGAGTTGTCTCCTCTCGAGCACGGGCTTGGGTAGGGACAATAGGGGCAGGGTCGGCGAGTGGCGATCATGGAGAGCTGCTACTACCGGGTGACAGAGCCACAGGGGCCGTGAGGGGAGGGGGGAGGGGACAGCGGAGATGGGCCACTGGTCAGTGGTCAGCCGGTGAAGTCCGCCGTTGAGGGTGAAGTCCGCCATCGAGGGTAAAGTCCGCCGTCGAGCGGAGATGGGCCACTGGTCGGCTGGCTTTGTAGCAGAGGCGGCGGCGAGGACGGATTGTCGATAAGGATCGCCGGCGGCAGCGAAGAGGCGGCTGTAGAGGACCTCCGTCCGGCGGCAGCGAAGAGCGGCTGTAGAGACCTCGCAAAGCAGAGGACCTCCATCGGAATGCCAAGGTCGGAGCGGACTCCCGGATCTTGTCCAGGGACTTGGCGGCCATATCCGGATCGGCGTCACGGGCGGATGGCGGAGGGGCGTCGGGGGCGGAGGAGCGGGTTGAGGAGCGACGTCTGGAGAGGGCGACGAGAGAGGGTTTTCGTCGGGAGAGGGCGGTGGCTTGGTGAGGGCGCGTGGGGAGAGAGAGAGGGTTTGGATTAGGTGTGGGCGAAGGCGTTGAGAGAGAGAGATCACGGAGGTTTAAGTGAGGAATGTTGCAATAAGCTAATTAACATTGACGTTGTCCATTTCATTCATAATTACACCAGACTCCATCGCCATTCGCGAAACAGTGCGAGAGCTTCATAAAGGATCATTGTTGATCTTGGAAGACCCGGTTTAGTGTTGATTGTACTAGTTGGTGGAGGCTCTTCGGTAAGTATCTTTACCTCTGATATGTATACCAATATATATATATATTTATAACTTAGTAGATATATGTAATATATCTGCATTTGATTGCATTGGATTGCGTGCATCATGTTGGTGTGGGTACATTATGGGATTGCTTTGGATTGCGTGCATCGTGTTGATGTGAATGCATTGTGCTGGTGTGAGTACATTATATGGTGTGGGTACATTGTGGGATTGCTTTGGATTGCGTGCATCGTGTTGATGTGGATGCATTGTGCTGGTGTGAGTACATTGTGTTGGTGTGGGTACATTGTGGGATTGCTTTGGATTGCATGCATCGTGTTGATGTGGATGCATTGTGTTGTGTGAGTGCATTGTGACGGTGTGAGTGCTCTCTAGTCTGACTATGATCATACGAGAACCTAGTCTCATTGGGCCTCCAGCAAGGCTATTGCTGCACATAACCGTTGAGCGGTATGTGAGAGCTATTTGCCTTATTTTAGCCATGCGTGGCGGGCACATGCAGAGGATGCATGTTTCTTGTGTGATACTCAGAGCTAGTTTTCTTTTTGGGCCTCCAGCAGGGCTATTGCTGGCACATAACTATTGAGCGGTATGTCACACAGGATCTAGTCTCTTTCGGGACGAGCCATGGGCCGATCGTGGTCATAGTCTGAGGGACTAGGAGAGTAAGTAAATGGTTGGCCATCCATAGTCGTGTCGTGTCTTTGTCGGTTGCATTTAAGTGTACATATTTGCATGGTTGTTGGTTATATTATTATATTGTTGGACATCTTGTTGTATGATGTGTCATGCTTGTTGTTATTAGTGGCATATTGATGTATGTATATTGGAGATGTTGATAATTTACCGAGCCTGTGTAGCTCACCCTTTTTTCTTATATTTTTGTTTCAGATATCGAAGATCATTTGGAATCTTGGGACCAGTCAGTGAGGAGCTAGGATTTATGTTTAATCCCTGAATTTATATTTTATTTGTATTTTATTTTCTGTTAATCTTTATGGAAGTTGTTTCCTATTATTGTTTAGATGTTGAATTGAAAGTTAGGCCTGGCTGACCTCCCTCTTAGGGATATCTAAAATTATGCGCCGGTCACGTAGCCGAATCCTTGATCTGGATTCGGGACGTGACACAACCCGTCGAACCCCCTAAAAAGCTTGCTACTTGATTTTTTTCTTGGTACGCATGTTCCAGTGGTCCCGGTAGCACACCGATGGCCATGCTCCAGTGCCGCGTCCGATGTCCTTGGGCTGATAAATGAATTGGTTAATATTGGTAGACAGCTCCAAGAAGGTGGAGGACAGGGCAAAATTTTCTCACCAACCATTGAAGTCAATTGAGTATACATCACCCTTTTTGAATACATCACCCTTTTTGAAGATATCCCCATACCATATCTATGCATAGACAACTTCCACCGTCCATCATACCCATAAACAACATAACTACTTTTGCAGAATATACTATCTATAGAGATTAATATGCAGTAAAAGAGTGTATATTAGCTTTGCTGGATACCTTATGGGCTCCATAAAACCAAAGCAACATTCATTTTCGTTACAAATAGATCTGCAAAAGATCTTGCCCATCTGATTACATCATGCTTTATTTTAATCAAGTCAATTTCATATTTGAAATATGGATAATTCGGACAATGATTATTAGATCGATGAACAAAATCTCTAGGCTTAGCGGATCATTTAGATCAAATCGTGATCAAATATCACTGCACCCGACTTGAAATATTCAGTTTCAGATTATATTAAATTTATGGTTCGAATAAAGTATGCAGTTACCTCTTTATGATCAAAGTATAATAATTAATAATTAATATAAATTATTAAAATTTGTATAAAATTAAAAACAATCAACTTAAACTCGAATCTTTATTCATTTTTTTTTAATTTTATGAAAAAATTGATTATTTTTAAATTTTTAAGCTATGATAAAATATGAATCTATAAATATAATTTAGTAAATATATAAAATAGAGATGTAGTTGTTGAGATGAAAAATTTAAAAATTAGTTCAATAGATAATTCAATCAATGGAACGAAAGGGATATCTATATGGAAGAAGATGATTTATATAAGCAAAACTTTTTAGGCTGAATTTGGTCCAAATCTTTCTTTTAATCTGGATTAAAGCTGGATGATATACAGATTAGGTTGGATTAGATCAGACTAACATATGAAATATGATCGGAACGGGCAAATCATATTGGTATTGGGTTGGACAATGACACTGTCTCCGCCTACCCCGTACCTTTATTTTATTTCTGGCAATCACGATGCGTCCCGTTACCAGCGCTAGAGATAAGTCTCTCTCGCTTAATTTCGTAAGCGCTGACGGCTAAAAAATACAAATCGCAGGCCTAATTTAAAATTTAGATTAAAGTCAATTTATAATCTAACATATGAAATATGATCGGAACGGGCAAATCATATTGGTACTGGGTTGGACAAATAGGCAATGAGACTTTGTCTCCGCCTACCCCGTACCTTTATTTTATTTTTGGCAATCACGATGCGTCCCGTTACCAGCCCTAGAGATAAATCTCTCTCGCTTTATTTCGTAAGCGCTGACGGCTGGAATCTGCAGCGACTCTTTTGGATTTATCTTTGGCTGCCCATGATCCCAATCCTACGATTACGAGAGGGGAGATCGCGAGGGCGAGGGCGAGGGCGAAAGCGGGAATAAAAGAAAGACAAAAGGCAGGGAGGAAAGAGCTGGTTCTTTCGTTGGCTGCGTGTGGACCACAGCTGAGGTTCTCTCCTCTACCACCGGAGGTAGCTCTGCTCTTCTCTCCCTCTCTATCTCATATTCTCTCTCGTTTGGATCGAGATGGTTCGGTTTTGTGTCTGGATCCGGTTCTTGTTGGAATTTCTCCGTGTTCTGATCGGAAGAGGGACCGGAAGTGAAATCCAACTCGTTCTCTGATCCAAAGGTAGATAAAACAGAAATCGGATTGGAATTTATATTTTTTATTTTTTGGCTACGATCTTTATTTATCATTTCTTTTGTTTTCCCTTTGGGGTTAAGGATTGCATATATATAGATCGAGTTTGTGTGGTTTCGGTACGGTTTCTATCATATTTTTTAATAAAATAAAAGGTTTCTAAAAGGTCGATATTTTCTAAAAGGTTTCTATCTTTCCTAATTTTTGGATTTGCAGGGAGAGATTGCTTGCTAAAAAGCTGTCTGAGCGTGGAGAAGAGGGGGCGAGGCAGAGACGGACTGAAGTGTTAGTGGTGAAGTAATTTGGAGGTTGGTGTCTTCAGCTATGGGTTTCAAGCCGGTGGTCTGGTACTGCCGGCCAGTGGAGGACGGGGTCTGGTCGAAGGTGGTGGAGAATGCTTTTGGAGCATACACGCCTTGTGGCACAGAGACCCTGGTGGTTTGCATCTCCCATTTGGTTCTCTTGGCCGCCTGTGTCTATCGGATATGGAGGACCAAGAAAGATCTCACTGTTCAGAGATTCTGTCTGAGGTCCCGGACTTACAATTACATGTTGGGACTGCTGGCCGCTTACTGCACTGCAGAGCCTTTGTTTAGGTTGGTCATGGGCATGCCGATAACGAATCTGGATGGACAGACCAGTTTTGCCCCTTTTGAGGTGAGTTATATTTAATTTACTCATAGTGTTATCTCTTGAATTGATTGAGTTGCTTTGCATTCGGTTGGTAAATGTTCATATCTGAACCCATGAGTGTGGTTCACCGAATTACTTAGTATTCTACATTTTATCATAAATTTCTGAAAATATACCTAACGGCAAGCTTGTGTGAGTATGGCCCTGCTTTTGCAACTGATTCATATAGATTATCACAAGCTTGAAAGTAACATTAGTTGAAGTTTGCTATATAACATAAGAGGCCTTTAAATTGAACCACAGATGAGATTTGAAAAGGATTTCTAAAATTTAAACATGCTGTAGCTGTTGAATTTGTTTGCAATGATCAAACATTAAGTTAGACTCTAAATTGACATGTCTGTAAGCACACTTGCTCTACCCCTATCTTGTCTAATCTATGCGAGAGATAGACCTGAAAAATTTACCATGCATTGCATTTTTTTTCTTTCACTTCCTTTCAAAACTCTTATGTCTATCATGAGAGCTTTTACTGTATTGGCTTTGTTTTGCAGTTTGACATGTATTTTAGGTACATACTTTGTTGTTGATATCTGTTATCGCCATCTTCCTTTACAGATAGTTTCACTGCTTGTTGAGCCCGCCTCTTGGTGTTGCATGCTTATTGTGATTGGAGTAGAAACTAAAATCTACATCTATGAGTTCCGGTGGTATGTACGGTTTGCAGTCATCTATGTTCTAATTGGGGAAATTTCTATGTTCAATCTTGTTCTCTCGGTGAGAGAGTACTATGACAGGTACGATACCTGCTTATATTTAGTTACGTGCAACTGCTTTACCATATCTGCTTCATAGCAGCTATTATCACAATTATCATGTGACAAGTTGATATAATCATCTAAAATCAAGAATTTATTTGAATTGTTGAAAATGAAAAGTTAGAAAGCTCTTCGTAGTTAGTGTATATGCGTGCATGTGTGTTCTTTTATGCAACAGCATGCAATAGTATTTTAACACCAGGTGATGACAAGTCCATGTAGATTGGAGAAGTTTATCCCATGTCCATGATAAATTCATGAAGCATTTATATTATCATGATTTGTAACATCATCTGTTCATGGATGATGGATCTGAAACAGACCAGTAAATCATATGGATTGCTTATGTCACATTCCAATATTTAGATGCCATCTTTTTTTAAATTTGGACCTGTGTAGTTCACATCTAATGGCAAAATATACACTTTCATTTATGCAATTACAGTTTTTATGCATTTAAGTTTCAATATGCATGCCTACTCTTATTCATAGTAGTTTTTATGCATTTAGGTGGAGGGGAAACTTTATTGATATCTATATTTGTCTGTGCAGGCCAATATTTTATTTGTATCTTAGTGCGATAGCGTGCCAGGTTTGTTTATTTATATTGTATATATCTTACTGATACTTAAATTAGTAATCATGATATGTGTGCCTTAGGAGTCAATGTTCACTTATTGCATTTCATGAATTTCATACCTGCACTCTGGATATCTTTGTTCACAATGTCATGCCTTTTGATTGGTACAGCATCTTGGTCAAACTTCTTCTGTATTTATTTCCAAGCATGCAAAACTTTGTGAAGGATATTGTTTTCTTAATGCAGATTTTGTTTGGAATTCTGCTTCTGGTGTATGTTCCCACTTTGGACCCTTACCCAGGATATACTCCAATTAGAAACGAGGTGTTTGTTGATAACACAGATTATGAAGCACTTCCTGGGGGAGAGCAGATTTGTCCTGAGAGGCATGCCAATATATTTTCCAGTGAGTGCCATGACAAACATGATTAAATACTATATAACATTGACCATTATGAAAAACAGGAAGATAAACTTGCATTGCTCTAACTGGTGCATCCATCTTAGATCTTTGCTGTGATGTTTTTTGTTAGAAACATTTTTTTCATGGATGACTCCCCTTATGCAACAAGGCTATAGAAGGCCTATTACTGAGAAGGATGTCTGGAAATTAGATACATGGGATCGGACAGAGACATTGAATGACAGGTAATCTTTTGTGTCATCTCCTTCATTAGTTTCCTATTGGATCACTGATCTGTAAATTGCGTAATCTTTGTAACATCATTTTGTTTCAGGTTCCAGAAATGCTGGTCTGAGGAATCCAAGAGACCCAAACCATGGCTTTTGAGAGCACTGCATTGTAGCCTGGGGGGAGGTATGAGCTGATAATCGCAATTTTCTTCCATAGGTCCTGGAGACAAAATGTTCCATTCAAGTTCATTTTCTAAAATACTTTGCATGATTAAATCAACTATCTGAGAGATTCAGTTGCACTGCTAATTTGTCTGCAGATTTTGGCTGGGAGGATTTTTCAAGGTTAGAAATACTGATTTCTCTGTTTAAGTAGGTCTTTTTTCTAATTATTTGATTTTTAATAAGTTGAAGATAAAGATTGTGAACATACTGGAAATTTACATGGGTACAACAATTTGGAAGTATCTGCTTTCTGAATCAGTTAAATTTGGTTGTTTAATGCATGTGCAAAAGCTTGTTTAAGATATTTTTCTTCTGTATTCTTTTCTAACAAGTTGGACCGAGATTGTTCAAAGTAGATGTATTTCTGTGGCTGCTCAGTACAAATTATGAAGGCTGGAATGACACCAATATTCTGAGATCTCATTAAGAAACTTATGCATATGTGGTGGATTGAATCAACAAAACACCCAAGAAGGGCTTATAGTTTTTTCTGAAATATCTCTTAGTTGTATCTAGTTATGTTGTATTAGCAATGCTGATTTACATAATTACATGGGATGGTTATGTATTGTTTAAGCAAGATACATGAAAGGACATGACAATGGTATTTTTATGTAATGTGCTATTCTCTGGATACTTCATTTGTTTCATCATTGTTACCTGTCCAAGTTTTCTCATGGCATGCATCCTATTGTCTTGTTGGGTTCATCATTTTGAGACATGTAGTGAAATGGTTACTATCACATGCGCAATACAATTTTTATGAACATGTTTGTCTGATAAAACCTCATGCCAGTTTACAATGCTTTGGAGGAAAAATCTGTTCTTGATTATAAAGGGGTTGCATTTCTGGATTCTTTTTCATTTAGACATTTTGACTCTTTGTATTGACCTTTAGAAATTGTAACTATCCATTTAGTGAAGAATATGTTATTATCTATTTACTACTTCCTATTTACTACTTCCATATTTCTACATGCAAATTTTTCATATTTTTATTTTTTCTCATAAATAACTTTGTTTCTTCACCTTGCAACTTACCTTACAGATTGGTAATGATGCTTCTCAATTTGTGGGCCCACTAATACTGAACCAACTCTTAGAGGTAAATTCCTCTTCTGGTGACAACAGCATATATATAAGACAGCTTTTTCCTGCTCTCCTCATTTTCTGTCTTTCCTCTTTTTGATACATGTAATGGTCAAAACTTTCAATTTTTTCTATAAAGTTTTTTCAAATGTAAAGATACAATCTTTTCCAGACTGAACAATCTTTTGTTTGAATTGAAAATTAGAATTTAATTTTCTATGGATGCAGATTTGTGAGAAAATTGTTTACAGTCTTGCAGTATTTGCACAGAAAATGTTTCCTTTTCTTTTATGCAGTTATCCTGCTTGATCTTGTTTTCTTACTTTTACACTTTTGCGAAGTTTTTTCTAGAGGAGGTACAAAATGTCAAAAATTTGCAACATATTTTGTTCATTTAGATGACCTAGTCACTTTGGAAAAGACTGTTTACTAGTTGTACTTTGTGCTTTTTAATATATATGGCCAGACTAATACTTGTTTGGTTCATGATTGGAATTGGAATTGGAATGGCCATGTCCCTTGACGTGTTTGGTTCGTGACTGGAATCAGAATGAAATTTGAATCCTAAGGAAGAGTAGGGATTAGGTTTCGGGAGATTGGACATTCCCATTCCCCCTAGAATTAGAATGGGAATGGAACTCCTCTCCAACCAAACGGTTGGAATGAGAATAACTTATTCTCGCTCCCATTTCAGAGTCGAACTCCCCCTAACCAAACATGCTCTTAATGTAAGGGGTGGCTTATTAGTTATACCTTGACTTGGAACCTAGATGATCAAAGCCTAGGTCCAGAAGTAAGGTCAAGTACCATGGCAGTTCATCTAGTGTGCAAAGTAGTACTTGTAGTGACCCAGGAAAAGGAATCAGGTAAATTGAACAACTATGTATAAGTCATTTGAAGTTATCATCTGCTGTAATTTGTTTTATATCTTATGAACCCGTGGAGGACAAGACCATGATGTAATGAGGGCTTTGTAACCATGGCTAGTAAGGGCAGTTACAAAGTTAGATGATAATGTTATGTTAGGAAGGTGGGCAAATGTTAGGATAACAGTGTCTGCAATTCAGATCTGATGTAGGAGGATTAATAATGAAATTGAATTCTCTGCTATCTTTTTGAGAAGTCATATAATGTTAGAAATTTGTACAGGAGAGTTATTGTAACCTGTGTATTTGCACATTTTAGTGATTAAAATACGTTTGATCTAGTGGATGTGACAACGGTAGAAGTTTATGCACTAGTTAATAAAAATGATTTATAAGGTTGTAATTTCCTCTCTGAAGTATAACAGACAGTGGACTCCTTAATGAAGGCTATAATGGCAGTGGGTGTCATGAAGCAACCACATTAGAGGTTGAAGTTGGATATGCTTGAGGATTTAATTTGATTTCATGTGCTCGAGATATTCGATGCCATTACTATCATATTGTTAAGCATGTACAAATTGTGTAAAGCATCTAGAACAAGCAGTGAATATAGCATCTACAACAAGTAGTGCAATATGCAACATGATAATTTGTAAATTGGCCATGAAAAGTAGCCAACATAGAGCTAGAATCAGCCAACATTTTGCAATATATAGCCTAAAGTTCTAGATCTATGCAACCTCTTTGACGTAAAGTGTGGCAGAGAAGTTATTTTTATGTTTCTTGTTAATACATTTTAGCTTTATATTTTGGTTTCACGAGTAAATAGGCATGCTATTTGGTACCATATCCTCTTTACCATTGCCATGTAATCTATATGCAAGCATCACATCTTTTCTTTTTCTCCTCTCCCCATCAAAATCTCTCTCTGGTTTCTATCTTGAATAAGGAATTATAATAGATAAAATGTTAATTAATATAAAAGTTCAACTTGTGGGACATAATACAATGCTGATCAGCACAGTTAAACTAAAATTTTTTTTATTATATGTTTTAACTTTATTTTGGTATCTTAACAATTATATGTCTATTACAATGTGCCCAAGACAATAGCTGCTTACATGCTTAAGCATTGTATTAATTGCTAATTTTTCCGTATCTTATTAACTTCTACATTAAATTTTGATGGATGTTTTTTTTTTTTGCTTGGGAATCTCAACATGCATAAATAGTTTAGAAACCACTGCCTCAATTTGATTTCACAATCAAAATAGCAATCCAAATGGATGAGATTTCATGTTTGGGGTGACAATGCATTTCTCCATCCAAATAACTGGATCTTGCAACAGTGCCTGCATATACATAGATTTGTTGAGAACATATTCATATATATTGAGAACTATTTTGATATTGTTTACAAAAGATGTGCCCATTTTAGAAGGAAAAATCCAAAGGCTCTTCAACCCTCTTTGCACTTATTTCATAGTTTAAGATCTCCAAATGTATGATTTGAACTACTATACAGTGTAAAATGCATTTAAACAAATTTAGTGGAATCTGCTATCATATTTGGGTTGGCTTGAGCTATGCTTTGTAGTCTGCACCATTGCCAAAGCACACGAGCCTGCCATTTGATGCATTACACCAATAAAACATGGCATGCCTATAATGATACTGTGTGAGACACAGTAGCACGTAGCACACCGTGGTATCTTGTATTTCATGCCACGAGCATGCTTTTTATGGACTACCACAGTGCAAAACATAACCTTGTCATTCTATGCTGCCACACATTCCCAATCACATGAAAAATGAAAAGAAAAAAAAAAAAAGCACTTAATCATGTTAAGTTGTTCCTGTCTATGCCAAATGGCGGGTAGACACATTGCTAAGGACAATTATTTCATGTTAGAAGGGCTTGTTCTCCGTATACTGTCCCCGTATGGTGGGCAAATTACATACTTTAGGACAGACCAGATTACTGCAGAACATGTATTGATGGATGCACCCTTTATATTACAGAAGCATCTTTGCTGTAGGATAGTTAGGTGCTTTAGATGATGGTCTTTTCAACAAAGAAGTGATATCTGCCAAGTTTTCGTTGGCAATAGTTTCTCTGGATGAGAATATTAGCTAATGTGGCTAGTGCGAAGCTGAATATTAGTTTTTGTGCTTCAGACTTCAGACATGCAAATTAGAACATAAGATCACGGGTTGGACATTTTTGGAAGAAGATGCTATTAAAGTTTTTGATTGTTTCCTCCATATTGCAAACCAGTTTTGTATTCGTAATTCTTTTATTGATAATTAGTGTATTTGGTAAATCCATACAAACATGTAGTTTTAATATATATAAATTTTCTATATTTGTCAGTCTGGTGTGGTGAATCTTTTTCTAAATAATTGTTTGAAATGCAGTCTATGCAAGAAGAAGATCCATCTTGGAATGGCTACATTTATGCCTTTGCAATTTTTGCTGGAGTGGTATGGGACCATATTTTCAGATTAAATATTTGCGGCTTAAAGTTTCTGTCATTTTTAATCTCTTCTTCTATATGCTTTTTAAATCTATACTTTCAATATCTTCACTTCCTATGGTATTGAATCTTACTGAATAAATGGAAAGGCATATATTTAGAAGGTAGTACAGCATATTTCATGATACATCAGTTGTTTCTATACTTGTAGTACTGCTTGCTAAAATATTTCTAAATATTTTTTAAATTTTAACCTTTATCATTGCTCAGATTTTGTTAGAAAATTACTGTATATGTGGGAAACCTATTCACAGAAAATAAAATCTTAAGAGAATGTATAATTTCTATGAAATGGCATTTTTTACTTTCTAAGTTAGATTTAACATTCTAGAGATTGCTATGATATAAACAGCTGTTTGTGTGTCAACAATAAACTTTTATTACACTAAGATTGACACATTCTAATTGAAAGTTCAGGTGCAATTTGGAAGAATTTCAAGAATACAATTATGATGGGCTCTAGCCCACTACTTTAGTTTAAGTGTGTGATAAATGTACATACGATGTATGAATGTATGAATAGTAAAAGTATATGCAAATTAGTGTCTCCAAGTGTACTTAAACAATTAGACTCACATAGGTTCAATGACAATTGATGTTTGCCTGTAGATATTTAATGGATGCAGTTGCATGAGTTCCTAAAGATGTGTATGAGCTATGTAGAAATTTATAACTTAATTTTTCTAGCATTGAAAGCATTCTGCTGATTATCATAATGAACAATACAATTAATTGCACTCATGTTAGAATGAAGATGATCCAATATGACCTGCACAGTAATATGAGCTGAGATAAATTGTTATTGGACAGTCGACCTCTGTGGTGGAGAGAAGAAAATGTTCAATTTCTTGTCATTCTTGGAGATCAATAAATGTTCTCTAGGGTCCATTTGGTTGGAAGTAATCTAGCATGGGAACATAAATTCTATGTCAGATTATCATGTTTGGTATAAAAAGTGGCAAAGAAAGATGGTAAAAAAAAATTGATGGGTCTATGCTTATTTTTTAAAGAGAGAAGGTAAAAACAAATACTATGAGAGGTTGGTATTTGGTAAATTTTCAAGTTGTGATAATCCATACTTGATAAAATATCTCCAATAAAGTATATTTATGATCGTTGAATTGATTTTGATATCTTCATAAATTCATTCAATAAAGAGCTTTTGCAAAATAATTAAAATGTAAATGGTATTATACAAAGGGTCATGTGCTTATAATCATTATATAAAATTGATTGAAGATGACAATGCTATCTTGGTATTAAAAAAATATTTTTTGTTGATGGGTGTATTTGTAAATTGACTATATATGATTTCTTTCAACCAAATATAGTAATCTGTCATTTTTTGGAGAAATTTTTTCACCAACCAAACATGGTAAAAGTTATTTTTCTCCGTAATCATTTTTTCAAATAAATGATTTCCAAGAATTGTCAGATTGTCTCGTAATCTAACAAACCCCAACCAAACGGATCCTAAAAGAGACGGACTGGACTGTTGGAGTTTTTTCATTGTAGATATCTTACCTTCAATTGGAAGTGATGAGCTAATAAGAAGAGTAAATTAAATACACAAGCAATGGTGTTCATATAAACCAAAAAAATTACACTACCCATACAACATGCATTTTGCAAGAATCAGAGATAGTGTAAAATTGATT
Organism: Areca catechu; assembly: GCA_021397845.1. Lineage (NCBI taxonomy): Eukaryota > Viridiplantae > Streptophyta > Magnoliopsida > Arecales > Arecaceae > Areca > Areca catechu. The sequence continues at coordinate 93,455,498 of CM038050.1, forward strand.
ATATAGTTGCAATGAGTATGTTTTTCACCCATAAACAACAAAGAAGGGAGCAAGCATATTAAATCTTGAGCTAGTAATGGTGCATACTTCATTTTTGTCGGGGCATAATAGTAAAATCAAGTGTACAAGAATGAATATGATCACTATATGACCTGTGCAGTAATATGAGCTGATATAAATTGTTACTGGATAGTCGATCTCTGTGGTGGAGAGAAGAAAATGTTCAATTTCTTGTCATTCTTGGAGATCAGTAGATGTTCTCTAGGGTTCGTTTTGTTGGGAGTAATCTAGCATGCGAACATAAATTCTATGTCAGATTACCATGTTTAGTATGAAAAGTGGTAGATGGTAAAAAAATTGATGGGTTCATGCTTATTTTTCAGAGAGGGAAGGTAAAACAAATACTATAGGGGGTTTGGTATTTGGTAAATTTTTAAGTTGTGGTAATTAATACTTGAGAAACATACATTCAATAAAGTACATTTATGATCATTTAATTTATTTTAACGTCTTCGAAAATTCATTCAATAAAGAGTTTTTGCAAAATAATTAAAATGTAAATGGTATTATACAAAGGATCATGTGCTTATAATCATTATATAAAAATTGATTGAAGATGACAATCTACCTTGGTATTAAAAAATATTTTTTTATTGATGGGCATATTTGTAAATTGACTATATATGATTTCTTTCAACCAAATGCAGTAATCTTTTGTCATTTTTTGGAAAATTTTTTCACCAACCAAACATGGTAAAAGTTATTTTTCTTTGCAATCATTTTTCAAAATAAATGATTTCCAAGAATTGTCAGATTATCTCGTAATCTGATATACCCCAATCAAATGGACCCTAAAAGATGAGGACTTGGTTGGATGCTTTGCATTGTAGATATCTTACTGTTCAATAGGAAGTGTTGAGCTAATAAGAAGAGTAAATTAAATACACAAGCAATGGTGTTCATATAAACCAAAAAATAATTACACTACTCACATAGCATGCATTTCGCAAGAACCAGAGACAGTGTAAAATTGATGATATTAGTTGAAATGAGTATGTCTTTCACCCATAAACAATAAAGAATGGAGCAACCATGTTAAATCTTGAGCTAGTAATGATGCATACTTTATTTTTGTTGGGGCATGGTAGTAAAATCAAGTATACAAGAATATTTTATAAACCTTCTATAGGTACTCATTCCCATGGGTTGTATTTCGTAATAGATTCATGAAAATTAACACCAACCAAAGTAAAGGAAAAAAGTTCTCAAATTTCAATATGGTTAAAATTAACACCAACCAAAGTGAAGGAAGAAGGTTCTCAAATTTCAATATGGTTAAAATCAAAAGGGATCAAACCAAGGAAGCGAATGCTGAATCAACCTGAATCAGGATGTTTGGGCTATGTGAAACCGAACTAGTGAAGACTTGAATTGTTCGGGTGGTCTGGTCTGTTACGCCCCTTTAAAGCCCTGCAAGCCCCTTCCACCTCCTCGATGCCCTCTGAGGTCCTCTCTTCCTCTCCTTTCTCTCCTCTTTCTCTTTCGGCCCCCCCCCCCCCCCCCCCCCAATTTTGCCATGATCATAGCTTCGAAGCTTTGTCGCTTGTCCCGCTCACTTAGACACAAGTCTTGCTCGCTCAATCACTTGTGCTGCTTGCTCGCTCAATCACTCATCTTGCTTGCTCGGTCACTCTTGGGCTCCTCTTCGATGCTAATTGATGCTGACTGACATTTAGGTAAGCCCCTTCCTCTCTTTTTCTTTCTTCCTCCCTTTGCCTCTCTCTCTCCCCCCATTTCCCTATTTGGGCATTGCTTGGCCTTATATGATATAGAACTATACTATACCAAACCAGTCACTGGCCGGTACAACCTTTGGTACCAGGTCAGCAAACCTTGGATCAAACCATCCAACTCTGTTTTAGCTAGCCTCAAAGGTGATACTCAAAAATAGGAAAAAGTAGCATCAAGCTAAATAGCCTCATGGTAAGGACTAGCAATATGGCATTTTGATGCCATGGGAACGCAAAATAGATAAAAGCAAATTGTGATGTTTAATACAAAAAATTGTGGTGTAGACATCCAGGTGCTTTCTCTGATAATCCCCTTCCTTTTTCCTTCATCTATAGGGTGATCTCGGTACTCTTGCTTGGTTTTGCTCTTGAAAATATAACATATCATTGTCCAAATATAGGTTGTGTTTATGAAGTAAGTTGTATGAGAAGTGATTTTTGATATCAAATTATCAGTCCTGCTTTTGGACCTAAATTGCAAAATGTCACAGTTGTTTCATCATGTTTAGGGAAGTTACTTTAGCCAAATGTATACACCAGGTTTCAGAAAGTAATGCTATGACAATATAAATCTGTAACACTTGTCATATGCTGAGGGCCAACAATCTTTTCCAATATTTTTGAACCTTGGGATTCTGATGTTGCAGTTGAGATGAACCATATTTGGTTGTTATACTTATTTTAAGCTTCAGATGTCTTCAGTTTTGCAGATATATTGTAGAATTTTTTGAAGTTAAGCTTTTCTTTTTGACTGATTTTTGCTGATCAGGCATTGGGAGTGCTATTTGAAGCACAGTACTTTCAGAATGTTATGCGTGTTGGCTTCAGACTGAGGTCTACCTTGGTATGTTTTTGGTTTCATAGTATTTTTCTGTCTATGATTATATTTTAGACATCAAGTACATTAGTCAACTCATTGCCTATCTCAGAGGAATCTTCTTCTCTCACTCATTGCCTATCTGATGCAACCTACCATAACATCATGTTTTCTAAAGTCACAAAGAAGAGTTTAATTTTTTTGTCAGCAGTGATAATAGTAAAAAGAGCAGGTAACTAGTTTCACTTGGTTGCTGCTGAAGCAGCAAATTGAGGTTGTCAAAATGGAACTTAAAAGAGTCTTACTACACTTCATACTATATTAGACAAGTATTATGATACACATGTAAACTATAATTCACCTACCGATCCATATAGAAGACAAATGCAGGGTCATGAACTTCAACAGAGTTTTAATAACCACAAGTGAATACAGATGATGGGATATTAAATATTCTGGGGGACTTCAACAAAATTTTATGCTTGCATTTCTTATCTGCATCAAGTGACTGATGCTAACAGAGGCATTTTCCTATTTTGATCTTATAAAGAAGAACCAGTAAGAGTGGAAGATCTTGGTTATACCACGCTAGAATTAGGTTCTCATTGCTTGCAACTCTTAAATCCTTTTATATGAGAATTAATGAAATCCAGTGCATTACCTTCCAATTCCATTGTCTCCCCAATATGTGCACGCACTGTTAACCTGTTTTTTCTGAAGGGGCTTCAGGATTTACTTTTTCCACCAAGAAAGACTACATTGTCAAACTCCTCCAACTCTGAGTGATCATTTAGAACCAAATGTCTTCTTTGGAAATAGCTAATGTTAGATGAGCAGGGAGTATGAGGATAAGTTATCCATGTAGAATATGGCTCCAAGTTCACTAACAATTCTATGTGCACAGGCTATTATATTAATGCCATTCTACTCCAATTCCATACTTGGATTATGTCAGGAAATAATTGAACCCAACTCTTTGATAATTTATTATAGGTTGATAGAAAGTATGAGATTCCGCTGTATTCTAAGCATTCAAAATGATCAAGGTATCACCATGACTAATATTTGAATATGTATTTGTTTTGTTTTCATGTTCTAGTCTCTAGAGTTTTTTTAAAGTTTCCTGACCACATTTGTTGTTAGAAGACTTTGTGCACTCACAAAGATATGAAGATATGTTTTCTTCCCCTCCCATAAGCACCTTTTTGCTCTTTGTTATCCAACAGATGAGATCATGACATGTCTTGTCATTCTGTTACATTAATACAATTTTTCTTTATTGGAATGTGAAGATTCCATAACATTTCGAGCACTTATCTCTCTCTCTATTTTGTCCAAGTCACCCTACACTGTTTTGAAATCAAGACTTGAGGAGCCTGTCTTGCTGTGCATTCAATTTAATGTTACAAAAAAAATTGTGCCATAAGTGCATGACCGCATGACATATAGTGCATGCATTGATGTCATACACAAACTGTATAATTCCAATCCACCTGTGCAAAGCATGAACATTTCCATGAAAATGAAGGACATGATAGATATATATATGTGCCATACTGTATCAAACTGCACTTTATTTGGAAAACACTCACTTTCAAAAGTCAAGGTGGATTATTTATAAGTTTTGGGTGAGGGAAAGATCCATTGACTATTCAATTATGAAGACATCATTATTTGTTGTGAGGTGGCATAATAATATTGCATTAAGGATATAGATGCAAAAATTCCTGATTATATTACTTGAATAAAGAAAAATCAATATTTCAACAAACTTTTACTCAATGATAATTATATTTTTTTTACTACTGAATTTGGCCTCCCGCATGCTTTTGAAAATCTGTATTCTCAATAAAACTATGGAAGGCTATCTCTGTAGCAAGATGTTAGCCGCCTTTCCTATGGCCTCATAAATTGATCTAAAACATCAAATGTGCAGAAAACCTTCTTTCACGCTAATATATGCCCAACTTCTTAATTTATAGTCATGGTGTCACTTAAACTCAATTTTTTTTTATTGAATTTATAGATAATGTGTTTTCTCTTGATTACATCTTGTTCCCCTCATTATTGTTCCCCTCATTAGTCATTACTTTCGTGATGAGCATGGAAGTTAAAAATGTGGTCATATGCTAAGGCGGAGATTGCTGCTCAAATAATGAATCTTCCCTTTCTGCTTTTGGTTTGTCAAATCCTTTGGTTTATAGTTTATACCAAGGATCGCCGAACTGGTACCGGGATCCATACCGGTCAGCGACTGGTATGGTACGGTACGGTACCATTCCGGTACATGTTCCGGCATTAAAAATTTGAGAAAAGATATCTTCCTCCCCCCTCTCAAACAAGGATCGTTGAACTAGACTTGAACCGGACCCGAACTGAGCCCGAACTGGACCGTACGCACTGGTACTGTACCATACCGGTATGGAATATTTTTTTTATTTTTCTCAACAGTCCGGAGGCTGGACCGTTTTTTATAGGTGAACCGTACCGGTTCTTGGTCGGTACGGTATGGTATGCCCCATACCAGGTGGTACAGGATGGTACTGCAAACCCTGGCTTATACCATGTTGATTAAGAAATCTTGGATGCTTTAAGCAGATTATAAATTAATGCAAGTAACAAATAAATCATTTATTTCCCTTTAACCCTTTTTATGAATCCTGTGGATGCAACCTGTGATTGCTATTATTGTTTTACATGGTAAATTCATCTTTGTTGCAGGTTGCAGCTGTGTTTCGCAAATCGCTGAGACTATCACATGAGGGTCGCAGGAAATTTGCATCAGGGAAGATAACAAATTTGATGACAACTGATGCAGAAACACTCCAGGCATTTTCCCTCACTTTACTTCCAAATACTTATGCATAAATGAATATTTTATCTTATTCCATATTAGCTACTTATGAACTTAAGTTTGTAAATGTTTGACCATCAATGCATGACTTCTTAGCTGTTTCCTAAGCAATCTTATTTGCTATAGATGGAAATCAGTCTTGAAGATTTATAGCATACAATATAAAGTATAAACAACTGATCAGCATGATTTGCTATAAGAAGGTTAACAAGGACCACCACATCTAACATATTTGCGTGGACCAAGGTTGTAAAATTACCTAGGCGAGGCCAAGCAGTGGACACCCTATATGGCCTAGGCAGGTGCCTGGGTGCTTAGGCATCCACTTAAGGGTGAAAGACCTTGAAGCATTTATTGTAAATACTTTCAACCATATGCATAAATAAGCAAGTAAATATATCATCCATATAATCTGTTTTCACCAATATTGGCATCATAAAACCTATTTTTCATGCTTAAAAATCTCAAAGACCAAATCCACATGAATAGAGTAGCAACAATATTTCTGCCTCTACAGCAACCAACAGGTTGCAGAATATAGTGAAGAGTGAGCAAGAAGCAAGAGGAGGGTAGGAAGTAGTAGCTATCAGGATGCAAGACCGCAACCAACAACCATCAAGGATGATGAGCAGGCAGAACAAGAGGAAAATATTATTTGACAAAGGAAAAATATGGTCAGATGAATGGATAGGAAAAGAAAAATTAGAAAGAGAAGAAGAAGATGAAGCTTGATCTACGGAAGAAGGAAAAATATACACAAACTTGACACTAAAGTTGGCCACTATAACCATTGTTGCTAGTCAAGGCAACTGGTTGACCTATCTATAGCTGCTCTTGATAATCCTGCTAGTTGTATAAGGTTGGTAGTAGCTTCAATGACCTTTTTCATTTTGCATATGGTTTTTTTTTTTTGGTAAGACGAAGCATTCATACTATACTAGTCTAGTGTGAATACAACAAAAAAAAGTCAAAAAAAATAATGTCCTGAAGTTGGCCTGGGGCCTCCCCTATGTTAGTCCACAAGAAATCTCCCGAGTGCTCCGCAACATAGGAAGCAACTCAATCAGCTGCTGAGTTCACCTTCCGATAGACATGCGGCACTATAATAGTTGTTCAATCACACGAGAGCTGCAATATCATGGAGAAGAGGATGGACAGACTTCCCCCGCATACCTTCTTGGATCTAAGTCACAACCGTGGCAGAGTTACCCTCTATAATGAGGTGATTAGCATGTAAGGTCCTCCGAGCATAAGCGATCCCTTTCTACACAGCATGGAAGCTCTGCCACTGAAACCATCGGCTCGAAAAGATAGGTTCCTCCTGCTGCCATCAAACCTAGGCCCTGACCACAAATGACAAAACTAGCACTACCCCGGTTATCTTTGACACTCCCATCAAAGTTGACCTTGACATACCATGGAGGTGGGAGCTCTCAGGAGATAAAAATCCATCGGATCGCTTGACGAGCAAGTTGGGGGCCCCAGGTCTCCATGGTACTTGAGGTCATGTTCAGAATCTCCTCCGCATGAATACATGCTTGCTCCAGAGTAACCCTGGCTAGACACCTTCTAGAATCAAAACTAGTCTATTCCTAGTCAACTAAATATGATAAGCAATGTAAGCAAGTCGAATGCCAGTGGCTTCGATCCTGTGATCTCTAGCACTGTCTTAAGAACTCTAGAAAGGATGATAGAATATCCTCCACTTGAAATATCACCCCATCCAATCTGGCAATCTGCCATACCTGACTTGCCCTTGGGCACAAAAAGAGCACATGCTCTAAGATTTCGGCATCAGTATCACATTCTGGACAAATCGACTAGAGATGCACCCCTCTAGCAATAAAGAAAGATGTGGTTGGAAGCCGTCTCCAAGCAACCTTCCAAAAGAACAAACTCACCCTTGGTGAACATCCATTTTCCAGATCTAGCCAGCATCAAGGATCCTAAGGGGTTCCTCTCGATACAAAATGATAAAGGTTTGACATAGCTACACTCGGAATATAAGAGAATCTCCAAACCCTGATATCATGGTTGGTATGGATAGGCAGAGCCAAAGATAAGACACGCCTACCCAACATGTTCCCAAAAACTTGGAACACTACCTCCGGGTTCCAATGTTTACTATCCAGAGTAGCATATCAGATATCCTCATAGAATCAGGAGTCTCGATGCTAATGAAGGCCAGCCATCGGCTTAGAGGTAGGTTAGCAATCCATGGATCATGCATAAAGTCCACTGATTATCCATCCTCCAAAATCTAGCTAGTGTGAACAATCACTCCTGGAGTCGAGCATAGATCTCTCGCCAGATAACTGAACTGCTCCGTCCAGCTTGAAACTCCTTACCAATAGACCCTAAACCATATCTAGCTCTCATCATCAAACTCCACATACTGTCCGGACCAAGCACTAATTTGGCAGCATGTCTAGCAGTCAAAGCTTCCCTCTTTGTGGCAAGGGACCGAATACCAAGACCCCCTTTCCTTAGAGGTTGGTAAACCACATTCCAAGCTAGAAGATATAGGCCATGACCTCCAGAGTGTGAGCCTCATTAGAAGCTCTGAAAGTGTTACTCAAGCTTGGACACCAAAGATTTGGGAAGGATGGTATTAGAAAGAATATAAATAGACATGGAAGTGAGGATTGACCTCACAAGGGTGATCCTACCAATCATGGAGAGAGTTCTCTAACCTGCCACCCCTTTAGGCACTCCTGGATTGCCCGCTCCATCCTATTGCAATCTGCCCTCCTAAGCCTGCCTCCAATGATAGGAACTCCCAGGTACTGCAGTACTTCAGTATGCTTTGTGATACCTAGTTTGTTTTTGATCATATGTCGAAGCTGGACTGGAGTCCTTGGATTGAAGTGAATCGAAGATTTGCAAAGATTAACCTTTTGGCTCGAAGTCAAGCAATAGTCCTCCAAAATTCTTTGAAACCCACGACACTTAGAATAGTAGCTCGGTCCATCAGCAAACAATCATTTGTAAATAATAAATACAAGATCGGCTGGGCTCCGGGAGCAGAGATGTGTAAGGGTCCATTGCCAGCCCCCAAGGAGAAACATGCAGGGCTCGTGACAAGGTGTCAACACAAATAATGAACAAGGTGATGTGACAATTTTGTCGCAGACCAACAATAAAGCATAAAAAAATCAGTGGGAGTCCCATTAATAAGGATGGCAAAAGATGGCCTCTCTATGCATGCTATAATTAAGTTAATCCATCATGGATGAAAGCCAAAATCTTGAGAGCCTTCTCCAGGAAGCTCCAGTACATGCAGTTATAAGCCCTCTATGTCTAACTTAATTGCCATGAGACTTTGGCAGATCGAAGCATGGTGAAGATTATGCATGAATTCCTATGTAATAAGGACATTATCAGAAATGCGGCGGCCTCCCACAAAAGCACCTTGCTTAGGACATATAAGCCAAGGAAGAACTGGCTTCACCCTAACTACCAACAACTTGGCACAAATTTGTACAAAGTGGTGCACAAACTAATCGGTCTTGAGTGTCCTGGCTCAGAAGCATCGTGTTGCTTAGGAATCAGAGCCACAAATATCTGATTCTAAAAATTAGGCATTTGACCATGAATAAAGAAGTCCTAAATAGCTGCAACCACATTGCATTGAATAATAGGCCAATACCATCTAAAGAAAAGAGGAGGAAAACCATCAAATCTAGAAGCCTTACCTCAGCCAAAGACTAGACAACCCTTCGAACCTCTTCCCCAGATATAGCCTGAATAAGTTCATGGTTTTCCTGCTTAGAAACCACATTAGATGGAGGGGGTGGTACAAAGGAGCCGGATCCCCCCATAAGCATCGTCCACCTTAATATGAAAAACTGATCAATCTCCTGCTTAATCTCATCATCCTCAGTGGTCCACCGCCTCTCCGAGTTTCGTGAGGTCCAAATTTGATTCCTGTGCCTACGGATAACATTGCTTTGGTGGAAAAATCTGGTATTCCTTCTCCTTGATCTACTAAATTCTAGATTTCTGTCTCCATAGGATCTCCTGCTCGCTCAAAAGGGAGTGGTGCATAGAAAGCTGTCTCCGAAGTATAATTATGTCTTCCTCTATCAGACCACCCTCCTGCTCCTACTACTCCTGGAGCTTATTAATAGATCCCTCCACAGCCTCAACCCTTCGAAAACTATCACCCACATCAACTCTATTCCACCAGAGAAGCCATCTCTTAACCAATTCTAGCCTTTGAGTTACCCGATATCTAGCATCCTCTCTAACCGGCAACCTCCACACCTCCCTCATAATCTTCTAAGAGTGGGGGTAGGCCAACCAAAACTTCTCAAACTGAATGGGACTTCGATAAGAAAAAGAAGTATCGGTAGAGAAAAGTACTGGGCAATGATTAGAGGCAATTCTCGGAAGGTGATGCACAAGGTGAGTAGGGTGCCGTTGAATCCAGCTCGGCATCGCAAAGACTCTGTCAATCCTCTTCCAAACTGTAACCGCACCCAAGCAATTGTTGCACCAAGTGAATCTAGGGCCAACAAAGCCAAGGTCAACGAGACCATTGAATTGCAAGACTCTTCAAACTCTTTTGCTTCGATGTCCTCAACAAAAGGCCGTCCTTCTCTCTTCCTACCGACCTATGAACAGTTAAAATTACTTGTTACGATAGAGGGGATCCCTTGATCAACCAAGATGGTTACCTCTTGCCACAAAATCCTTCTTTCCTTATAGTTAGTGCTAGCATAAACACCAGACAAAAATCAAGTGAATTTATTAGATTCAGTGATTACAATGATAACTTGCTGGGAACATCGATGGAAGACAACCACGGTAGCAGCGCCATAATTCCATAGTACAATAATGCCCCTTGACAAACCTTGGGACTCCACTACATAGAAACCCCAATTCGGCAAAAATCTACAGCAAATGCACTTCAAGCTTGGGCCAGAAAGCCTCGTCTCCATAAGAATACGCAATTTAAGATGATGTTGTTGCATCAATCTTCGGTATGTAGAATGGAAAGAAGGCTTTCTAGTCTTGCGAACATTCTGAAGTAAGACCTTCATTAGAAACAGAATAATTATGAATGGAGCTGCCAGTAGATGACCCTACTGTCTTTTTCTTCTCCTCTTCTACCATCTCCATAGCCTCACTGGCAGCAAGCAAGGCTTTCTTCAATCGGCCAACCACAGCCTCATGAGTTAGATCAGCCCCCTCCCCACTCATTTGGTCACAGCCTTGCACAAGATGCAAGGCACTTCTACTAGCTTCTCCTTTCAAGCATGCAACGGGTGTCTCAGTGGCCGGCAGCTCCAATCGATCCTTCCAGCCACCGTTTCCCATGCCATCCTGTCGGATTCTCGATGTCAACACCCCACCAACCACCTCCCCTTCCAGGCACATACTTGCAGGAAGCAACGACCCTGATCTCAACTTCGATTTTGACTTCTTCCTCTCGTTACCTGACCTTTTCCCCTCCAAGTCCTCACCCACTACCTCAACCCCACCCTGAACCAGAAAGAAACTCACCCGTCCCCTGCTCCTCCGTCCCTTCCACCTAGTGACACCAAACACACACCCTCCATATCGGCCAACACCGACGTCAACCTCCAGCCTCGAACCCCAATCTTCTTCGGCTAGCTCCAACAAAAGATAAAGTAGGGCTGGCCCACTAACCTGGCTCAGAGGAGAATCACCTTAGTAAGTTGTTGATGATGAGTTCCTTGACATGCCGGCCTTCCTCTGCTCCTCAGGCTGATCATCTTCATAGGTTGTCACAGGTGACAAGGTTGACCTTGGTGGATGTCTGGCCCGTTTTAGTTTAAGCTCAGCAGCATCAAGCATGTAGAGGTTTGATGGATTTGGGCCTAGTTCACAGCCCATCTCCATAGGTTCATTGGGTTCAGACTCTGATAATAGCACAAATTCTTTTCCAGAATCGATCAGGTTGACTCAGACCTCCGGTGAACGGCGATGAGCGAACTTCGATGGCTTCTGCTACCTGTTGGAGTCTGGAGGTGAGCTTGGGGAAGTGTTACCACGAGTGGGCGAGCTTGGGCTAGATGGGGAAGAACCCAGGTCGGAGGACTTTGGGTTGGATCCCACGTCCTTCTAAGGATTGGTAGAAGCCTTAGAGGGGCGTGGCAGCTGAATGCGTGATGTTGTCATCCAAGGACCGAAATGCGGCCGGCCCTGAGCACTCGAAGCCTCACTTGTCGGAGCTCCAGACTCCACCATAAACCCCTCTTCCACTGTCACTGGCTCAGCAAAGAAATTCTCCGGCTACAATGAACGACCCCCTGGTCTCCCCTCCTCTCGGCAGTCTTTAAGAACATGGCCAAACGACCACACCTGTAGCATATAGAAGGGATATTCTCATAGACAAAAGATTGCCAAAAGAATCCCCTATGGCCCTAGATTGAAACCCCTGGTTTCAGGGGTTTAGACGAATCAATCTCACCTCTAAATCTTGCAAACCCAGTCTTCTTGAATTTTGTGGTGAAATCATCCATGGCCATTGGGTTCCTAGCCTTTGACGTGATGCTTAGCAACAAATCAAGCTTCCAAAACTCCAAGGCAAGCCAGGCAGACGAACCCAGACAATAGCTCGCTGCACCATGATCAGACCTGGAATAAAATCTGAGATCCATTGCTCCATGGCCAGCAGTTGGCCGGTGACGAACCATGGGCCTCCCTTCAAAACCTTTTCAGCCTCCTCCGTTTCGAAGCGAACCAGATGGTGGTCCTCTGCCAAGCCAAATGCCTTCGGTCTGCTTGAAAGTTCCTTCTAAGCTTGAACTCCCTTGCAACTCAATCCATGAGAATATACTGGCCAAGGCTCCGGACCAGGACATACCACCGCTCCCTCCATTTGCACGACTCCTCCATCTTTCCTTTTGATAGCTTAAGAACTTTGGTAAACTTACCTTTGGAGATCATATATTCTGTCCATTGTGGTTGCCTCGGCAATCCTTGAGTGACCCGGGCCCGGGACCTCTCCCCTTCCACCTCCGACAAGGACCGCTCGCCATCGCTTGATCCTTTCCTCCTTTCTGCCATTGTCACACAGTGCCCAGCATGTGTTCGGAAAAAGACCCAAAGGGACGATTTTCAATGCAAAGGGACAATCACACCCAGGCGGACGGAGACTGCTTTTAAGTCATACGGGGGTTTAAATAGGGAAAGAAGGCAGAAAAAAGTAAATCTTACATGAACAAGGTTTAAATGGTCTTGGGCAGCCCAGGCAAATTAAGTGCTTAGGTGCTAGGTAGCCACTTTTGACAACATTAGCTTAGGCTTGATGGCAACTCTTATGTGTATGTCTGGGCTTCACAACATCTTCAATACTAGTATATAATTCACTTTTAGTTTTCATAGTATTTTCCATAAATAATCAACTTTATTAGTATTTTATGATCGTGGACCTCTCAATATGATGTTAATGTTATTCTAGAATCTATGACACAGCAAACTATTGGTCTACACCATGATTTTATGTTGAGGCATATACTTAAATGCATAATTGATATTTTGTCATTCTCTTTGTGCAGCAAGTCTGCCAACAGCTTCACAATGTGTGGTCAGCTCCTTTTCGTATTACCATAGCTCTTGTTCTGCTGTACAAACAGCTTGGTGTTGCATCACTTGTTGGCGCATTATTGCTGGTTCTCATGTTCCCCATACAGGTAATTCTGTATGTGGTGCTTTCATTTTCTTTATGCTGTTTTTTGTTCATTAATCTCATTTATCTTCTTGCCTTTAAACATTGTGATGATGTGAAGAAAGATGTGTCAATCTTGTAGGGTTGTTGTCAGGCATGGTTTGGTCATTCTGAATTCTTGCTTGATCCTTGCCCATCATCAAACTAAGTATTTTAGGTTCCACTACCTTTCCAGAACTAGACCTTAAAATACTTACTGCCTTAGTTTAAGCTTGCATTTGAATAGGGAATACCTCACATTACTCATTATATTGATGGTTCATTACTAAGACTGATCCCCATTTTCAACACCGTCATCATCATCTTGCTAACACCAAAGCCCTTGTTTACAAAGTACCCTTTAATGTTTTAAAGATTTCTTTTTTAATACTGTCTTTTATGGAAAAGTATAATAGTTCCACTGGGCAGGGAGGCATAGTTGAATTTGTGCATATGTTTGGAATATCTCTTACAAATATTTGAAATATATATATATTTCAATGGATAAATTTAACCATACCTTGGGAACATATATGAGTCACTTTCATTCTTGTTTAGGGTCATTTTAGCTGATCCTTGGCAATGCTTTAAATCTTGTGGGATTGGGGTGTTTTGGCTATCCCATCCCATTCCTATGATAAAACGGGATTGAGATGGGGACAAGATTTCGAAACCCATCCATGTAGGAAAAGAAGAAGAAAGAGAAAACAAGAAAGAAAGAAAAGAAAAGAAAATAATGAATTGGAGAATAAATTACTGCTTAATTGAAATTTCCCTTTAGGGGGAAATGTTGTGTTGTTGATGGATTAATGGTCTTTGATCATTGAATTTGCACCCTAGTCTATGGTATTGGTATCAAAATGGAGTTTGGGGCATCAAAATCAATTGTTAATTTAAGCAAGTAAAATATTTTATGTTTTATTTCCAAGCTATACGATTTTATGTTTGAGATACACTATTTTGAGCAAACATAGCATTAAGATAACATAGATAAATTACAAAATCCCCCTAAAATTAGGGATAAATTACACCTAAATCTATTTGTTTAAAAACCTATACTTACCTCCCTGAGGTTTATTTTTATCCACACTTCAACCCATAACTTAATAGAATGTTGGTCAAATTGTTAAATGGGATCCAAATACATGTAGAAAAAATTAAAAATGATCAAAATAACCTTTAAACGACATAACAGTCACCCAAGGACATCATAAAACATGTGCATCCTCTCCAATCCCCATCAAGGGCATTTTGACTTTTTACATGAGGCAATGGTTCACTAACTCCGTTAATTTAATTGGGTGTAAGTTTAGGTTTTTCAAACAATTGAATGTAAGGTTTTAAGTCATGACGAGATGGGGGGGGGGTGTTGTGACTGTCCTTGTCCCATTCCTATGAGAAAATGGAACTGAGATGGGGCTGGGACTCCCAAATCCATCCACATGAGGGGAGAATAAGAAAGAGGAAAGCAAGAAAGGGAGGAAAGATGGGGAAAGGAAAAAGTAAAAGGAAAGGAGAAGAAGAAAAGGAAAGGAAGGAAGGGAGAATAAAAGAAAGGAAGGAAAGAAGGAAAAAGAAAAAAGAAAAAGAAATGAAGGGATAAGAGAAAGGAAATGTAAGGAAAGAAGGAAGGTAGAAGAAAAAGAAAGAAAAGGAGGAAGAAAGAAAGAAGGGCAGGGAGATGGAGGGTATATGCTGAGATACATGATTGAGATTGCCTCTAAAACAAGGCAGGATTGTGGGACATCCCGTTCCATAAAGAATCTAGAACACCCTTATCCCATGGGATATAAAACATTGGGTGTAAGTGTAATAAATGTAAATGTCAGGGGGATTTTGAAATTACCCTAAAACCTAAGAAAAGAAAAAATGGTGGCTAAATAGGCTATGCCAAGGGCATAAAGGCTGTGTCAAAGTGTATTTATTGATACCCTTTGTCGATATCGGATGTGAAACAGTGCATGCCATCCCATCCTTGGTTGATATGGGTTTAATACTTGATATGTTGAAGCTTGTTCTCAGGAGGGACCTTTTTCATTTTCATAGGATTCAATGGTGAGATCATTCTGTCTTGCTTTTATTTCACAATTTCTTTATATTTATTTGATATTTTAACTTAAACACATGACCCAAATGTTGACATTATACAAGTAAGAAAAAATTAATAGTGTTATGCTAGAATGAGAAGGTAGGTAATTGATATCTATATTCCAGCAAGGTTCGTCGAACTAGTATCGGAGATCATATGGCTGGTGATTGGTTTGGTATGGTCCAAGTCTGTACCATTCTGTTTCATGGCGAACCAAATAGGGAGAGTTGGAGAGGGAGGGGGAGGGAGAAAGAGAGAAGAAAAGAGAGAGAGAGAGGGAGATGGAGAGGAAGGGCGAGACCTTGAATAGCCCTCATTGTCGCCATTGCGGGGAAGAGTGGCGGGAGAGGGAGACTGACTTGGTTGGCCGCGATGGAGGGGATTAGGATTTCGGGGCCGAAGCAAAACAAAAAAGACATGCCGATTCAGAGTGAATGCAGTGAGGTGGAGGGGAGAATGAAGCGACCGGACTGGGTGAGCCTTATATGCTAAATCGAAGTCTGAAACCATGTCGGTAACTAACCGGTCCAGTTTGGTATGCCTCAAACCAGCTGGTTTGGCTAACCTTACTATCTTTAGTCTACACCTTGTTGTATATTTAGAATTATCAGTAACCAGCCATTTTCTTTTTCTAGACAATCATCCACAGTCTCTGAATACATTTCCTACAGATTTATATGCAGCCTACATTATATTGTTTGAATTCTTCATATTTATAGACAACCCTGAATTATATTCTTTCAGTTTTTGATTTTTGGTTCCTCTTGTGGCGTCAGACATTTGTAATAAGCAAAATGCAGAAACTGTCTAAGGAGGGCCTGCAACGTACTGACAAGCGCATTGGTCTTATGATGAGATATTGGCTGCAATGGATACTGTGAAGTACGCTGCAATTTGATTGTGACCTGCTCTGCATTTATTTTTTAACTTATTTTGGAGTGAGTGATTGCTCTTAATTATTTTTTATGGGGCAGATGTTATGCATGGGAACAAAGTTTCCACTCAAAAGTGCTGAGCATTCGCAATGATGAGCTTTCATGGTTCCGTAGGGCTCAGCTATTAGCAGCAGTAAGCCAAAGACATTGTTTTTTAATGCTTGTAATGGAATGATAGAATCAAATCTTGGCAATGTTGTCTTTTCCCATATTTCTTTTTTTTCTTTTGTTTTTGGAATAATATAGTTACCATACTATTTATGGCTTACTGCTATGTTTTGCAGTTGAATACTTTTATGCTGAACAGCATACCAGTTGTTGTTACAGTCGTATCATTTGGGATGTACACTTACTAGGAGGGGATCTGACACCTGCAAAAGCATTTACATCACTTTCACTTTTTTCAGTGTTAAGGTTTCCACTGTTCATGCTCCCTAATGTGGTAACTCAGGTATATTACTCTCTCAATTTCTTTGATGTATTTTTCTTGGAAAAAAGATTATGATAAACTCGGTTGGGCTGTTTATGTGATTATAAAACTATAGCAAACTATTTTCTGTTGCTTGAACCTTGAAATTTGTGAGTTCCTGTTATTGAGAAATTGAATTTAGTTTGTCATGCATTTATATTTTCTGCAATCGGGGCTTTCAAGGGGATTTTGCAGACTGACCTAACATACATACATAATATGTCTGTTGGTGTGTCTGACATGAACTCACTAGTTGGGCTTAGCTTAGATTGGCACCCTATCTCTACTTTTGGCTTTTTATGCATAGTAACTTCCATTATAAGCAAGGAAACTGAGTCTTGTAAAGAATATTATTGGATTAGCAATTGTAGAATACCACATAACAAGGTGCGAACGAAGAACCTTTTCTACCAGTGAATTTTGGGACGATTCCTTTCCTCATGTCAGATATGTGTATTTTGTGAAACTGCTAGTTTCAAATGATCTACAGTTAGGTAACCTTTCTCAATAGCTAGTATGCTACTTAGTTTCATGTTTGTCTCATTTGTCCTGTCCTCATGTGATTTTGGCTGGGTTTTCTTTCATTCTAGTTCTCGAAAAAAAGTTTGAACTGATGCTGGAAACAGCAATGCGATTGCTTTTATTACTTGATCTTTTTTTTGTCGGGGTGGGGGGTTAAAACATCCATTGCATGTTAGTCATTTGATAGTTAGCTTCCTTTTCTTTTTTATTTGGTGAAGATGGTGAATTGTGATAGAAAATATTGATGAATATGTGATGCAGCATGAAACCAAATGTGAGAAGAAGTTGATGGTAACAAGAAGAGAGCTAATAATGATTACTTGCAAACATTTTATTTTTCTTTAAAAGATAGGAGTACTCATACAAAGGACTCCACCTTCATTTATTTAATTTCTTGCTGTCAGTATTGTGTGACAGGCCTATTTGATATGAGTGCAAATATGAGTCCTGTTAACTTACAATGTTCAGAGCTTCATGGATCCCCATATTTGAAGATTCTTACTCCACTTAATCGCATCAACAATGTTCAGATCTTCATGGATCCCCATATTTGAAGATCCTTTCTCCACTTCATCACATTAACTAATAGCACCAGGACTCCTTCAATGCTACAACTAAATTTTCTCATATTAAAACCTCATAACATTGTCAAACAGATAGCTTTCATCTCATAACCAGTCAGTTGTAATCCTTATATACTTAGTGATCAATAATTCAAAATGAAACTGGCCTGCTCATACATTTGACATCTGGCTGTCTTCTGTAGCTCCAGATTTTGAAAATGAACTAATCCACATATTGGTATGATCATATCATGTTATAAGTGGCTTATAGGATGTGTGATTATTTTGTTTGTTTATAGAAATAAAATAACCTTTAGCAGATATGGCAAGACATGAGAATATGAATTATTAAATGTTGTAAAAAGAAGGCTTTCTTAGACATAAGAATTTATGGCATTAAATGCTTTGGAAAAAGAAGAGTTCTTCCATTTTGAAATCCAAGATTGCCTTTGAGATTTCAATGAGGTAGGGTAAGAGTACCTTTCCCATGGTACTTTATAAAAGTAAGTTTTTATCGATACAAATAGTTTTAACTTTAATTGTCGTTTGGTTTGCTTTAGAAGCAATAGGATCCGTTCCCAACAACAACAGATTTGATGGTTGTACCCTAAAAGATTTAGTAACAATAAATAAATAAATATTACATAGCTGATATATAATATTTTTATAACTCAAAATAAAATATTTTGGAAGTGTCACATCTACCTAATTAATTTGTTGTTGAGATTTTTGAGTTGCTAACAATTCAAATTAAGAAGCTTGATCACTATTGGCTCAACCATTCATGGGCTGGGCTTGGCTGGGCTTTTGCCCAAAGGAAAGCACATTTTACTTTGACCCATGAATGGCATGACTAGACTTCCAAGGCTATCTTCCAAGCCTAAAAGCTGCCTTAGGCTTCGAGCTGGGCCTCGAGATTTATCACTATTTTTTAAATTTAAAAATGACTAAACTACTTAAAAATATTTTAAAAATATCAAGTTTGAATAATTAAACATTGCCAATAAACTAAAACATCTCTCTTATCCCATTAAGTTCACATATTAATAATAATTATCAATTAAATCAATAAACATATCAGACATAGCCAAATAATACAGGAAAAATAAAAAATAAAGGCTGGGCTGGGCTTTAATCCCCAAGAAAACCCAGACTGGTTATTGAATGGGCCTATATTTTAAGCCCTAGCTAGCTTGCCAGGCCTAATACATTTGGCCTAAGCTTACCCAAAAGACTTCGGGCCTGAGAGGCCGAGTAGGACTACAAGCAGCATAACACTTCCTGAAGTCCATATTGCCTCCCCGTTATCTACTCTTCCCTTTTCCGCTCCCTCCCTCTTTTTTTTTCCTGGCTTCCTCCTCTCCCCCACCCTTTCTTTTGCTTTCTTGTCTTGTTTAGCATGTAGGCCCATTCCAATCCTTGCAAACCAGCCATGTTACCAAATTGATCACCATCCCTGACCTCAACCAACGAGTGCTGCTAGCAGACAAGCTATGTTTGCCCCTTCCCTCCTGCTAGCCTCACTTGATTTTCCTTTACCTTGCTGAATTTTGTCAATTTGCCGGGTCAGATTCTTGGTGGAAAGAATAGACCCTTTATGATGATGCAAGTGATAATTTGCATGTTGAGTGTGTACTTAATGAGTCTTACACAGGTCGACTCAGTAATACGTGTTGACATCTTTTTTGGCTCGGACTAATGAGTCCAAGTAACACCATCACACAAATCCTTTTGTCTTATATAAGAATCAAGATATTATTATTACTAGTTACAGAGAAAATAATTATGTGGTTATTATGAAATTGCAATAACTTTTTGATGGTATTTTTGCTACCTCTTGTCCACTAACGCATCTTCAAACATGTTAGTGCTTTTCTTGGTGTGAGCTTGTTCCTTGTTAATACATGCTTTTGTGTGGCCTTTGAATTATCTTTCTTCACCATTTAGGAACTACAGCGTGATACAACTGCAGTAGACACTAGAGCATAGATCCCAAGTGTCCAAGTGTCTCCAAGTGTCTATTGCCCTAGTAGTTAATGAATTGTTGGAATTCTAGTTGACCATAGCATTTAGAAGCTTTAAAAATAGTTTGCCTCAAACATATTTGCTTAGTTTTGGTGCATAATGCTCTTGCAGTTAGTCCATCAGGGAGTCTAGCATCATTTGGAGTCTAACTATGCTTTATTTATTTGTTCTTTTTTTTCAGGGGTTTGATGCAATTATCATTGAAACGTCTAGAGGAGTTGTTCTTATCAGAAGCAAAAGAAAGAGTACTGATGCCAAATCCACCAATCGACCCAAAGCTTCCAGCTGTCTCAATTAAGAATGGATATTTTTCTTGGGAGTCGAAGGTTTATTTCCATATTTTACCCTTTTATTTGTTCAAGCCATTCTTGACTCCTTTCTTGTGATGGGCTCTTCTTGGCATTAATCCTTGAAGGGCGTAGATGATGTCATGACCTTGCTAACAGATTCATTTTTTCCTGAAAGACTTTTTTGGCTGACAAGGAATGCAAACCTTGTTATACTTTGCTAGCAATCATCATCTTGTTTCGGGGGTGGCCCTAAAACCTATACTAAAAAATCTGTTTAATCCAGAATTAAATCTAATCAAACTATGTTTGTTTGGATGGATTTGTGGATGTGACGTAGGTAATGGCTTATTCTACAATTTGATAGATTATTTTTTTAGCTATTGTTTATTTGAAAATAATAAATTGTAAAATTTTGGAAAAAAATTGGTAGCATGTTTGCACATGTGATGTGCACTTGCTACCAAAATTTCACAAATAATGATGTCAATGTAAGAATGATGTCAATGTAAGTGTGCTGCATTGACCTGAAGTTAAAAAATTTAAAATTAACCCCATGAAATATTTCCATTTGGCTTTTATTTTTATTTTTTTTAATGATGTATATATGGAGATGATCTACCAAAGCTATCAATTTAAGATAATTTCATGATAATTTAAACTTTAAAGTTCATTACTGAATAATTATTTATAAATTATCAAAAATTGTTATAATTTTAAAAAATATGCATGAAGTTCAAGCTAATTATACACAGGTTTTTGACTCAGATATTGTATTTGGTTTGCAATTACAATTTTCTGTTTGTTTTTTGAATTAGTTAGCAATTTTTGATTTACTTATGAATATATTAAAATTTTCTAATTTCAAAAAATGTACTTTAAATGTTAGGTAATTATATTTGCAACTCTACCCCTCCTGTAAAAAATCTCTAAAATTTCTAGATCCTTTTAGTGTACATCAATCCATTGTTGTACTTGTTAGTATGCCCCTTCTATGTAGATTTATGATCTCTAGTAATCTAATTGGTTTTTAAAAGCTAATCTTAGCATCTATATGTTATTTTTGTAATTCAAGTAGTTGATACATCATTGATCTGATAAGTATCACATATTTCTGACTTCAACATTAGATAGGAAACCATAACTAAGGTAGTAAGCTCGATACTCACACCCACCTTGTCATGACATAGCATTTGAACAACAAAATATGATAAGAAATTCTAAAGCAATGATGGGAGGTCAAAAAAAGCCTGTACAAAGGATGTTAGGGCATACCGATGGGTACCCTCAATAACATTTATTGATGCAGTCCTTGGTTTTGTGCATACTGAGCTGACCCTTGGTCGGTGAAGTTGTGATCCTTGTTATTTCAATTTGTTCTCTAAAGGCCGATTAAGTTCCAGCTTTCACTACATATTTGTGTCCAATTCTGCCTTTCTCTCTTAACACCTACCGCACCTCCTTTCCTACAAATTTCTTCTAGGGAAACATAAAATTATAAAAGAACATTGTATTTCCATCACCCGCCACCCCCCCCCCCCCCTCCACGGCCCTTCCCCCTTCCAACAAAAAAAAAACATGCTAGAGTTAACCCTTTTGCGGTGCTGATAAACAAGATCAATTCTCCTACTTGTACGTTTGCTTTGTTTTTATTTGTGGCTACATCGCTTTTGCTTGCATGCAGAGTCCATTCCTTGCCAGCTTTCAAAATGAAAATGCATTGATGAGATTCAAACTTTTATGTTGTTTAAAAGTAAATAATCTGCTTGTTAGAATAATTCCTTGGTAGTTTTTTATGGGCAGGATTTCATCCATAATTCATTTGCTTGAATATCTACCTTCTAAGATGTACATCTTTTCTTTTACTGGAAACTACTGGATATGTGATGTAGCAAGCCATTGCAGGCAGAGAGGCCCACGTTATCAAATATCAATTTGGATATACCAGTTGGTAGCTTAGTTGCAATTGTTGGAAGCACAGGGGAAGGAAAAACATCTCTAATATCAGCAATGCTTGGCGAATTACAACCACTGCCAGAAACAAACACATTTGTTGAAACTCGAGGAACTGTTGCCTATGTACCTCAAGTTTCATGGATTTTCAATGCTACTGTGAGCTCGAGTTTCTCTAAGTGTCTCTTCTTCATTAAAGTAACATTCGGTAATTATTGTTGACACTTTTCTCTGTGAAACATAGGTACGTGACAACATATTGTTTGGATCTCCCTTTCAACCATCATGCTATGAGAGGGCAATTGAAGTAACCGCATTACAGCATGACATTGATTTGCTTCCAGTGGGTATACAAATTGCAGATGTAGACAAAAATATAAACAATATTATCTGCTTCTTAGATTTATGTAGTCACACCCTTGTTTTATTTGCTTATAAATTTTCTTGAATTACATTTATGGTTGAACAGTATCGATTTCTGTTTTTTGTTGTGTGTTGATTTTCCCATCTTTCACATGTGATATCAGGGAGGTGATCTCACGGAGATTGGAGAAAGGGAGTGAATATTAGTGGTGGGCAAAAGCAAAGAGTTTCCATGGCCAGGGCAGTATATTCAGACTCAGATGTATATATATTTGATGATCCCTTGAGTGCACTAGATGCTCACGTTCGGTCGGCAGGTAATCCCAGTCACAATTGTTATGTGAGCTATATGTTTATCATATCTCTGATTATTCTTGCCTTGAATTGTTCCTTCCCTGTATAAGAGAAACATGGCTCAGATCCCGCATCACATGTTTGATTATGCAACATAGGTTGAGCTTTGCATATTGGTGGCAACCTCTGCCAAAGCCTCCTGCTTGGGTCAACCAAAAAAATAATTCTTCCAACTAGCCAACCCACTTTTTAGGTTTCATGGCAAACCACCCTCTCACCTGGAGATGCTGTTGCTAGGAACTAGGCCCCAATTCTGTTGGTTGACAAGTTGGTAATTGGATTTGTCAGAACATAAAGCTGACCCACATGGATGGGACAATTGCAAAGTTTTTCTAAGTGGATTTTAACTCTTAACATTCAAGCGAAGCAGAATATGTGAACAAACTAATACCACTCATTCTTAAAACCTATAGAACTGCCAAATGATAAAAGAATATGCACTACTTTTTCCAGTATTTATGTGAAATAATTTTTTTTCCCGCTTCTCTAGGAATTGGTTAGCCTTTATAGATATCATTTGTATGTTATCCTTTAAATCATCTTGGATTGGTCACAGAATAATAAATCATGGAATATGCAACAATGTGAACACACTAGTTGTTAAGAAATCTGCAGATCTGCTTGAGGATATAGGACGACGTACAATTTTGTCTGGTACTTCCATTGAACTAAGTTTTTTACTTTGTTAAATAGTGCTTACCTCACAGAAATATTTGCCTAAGCTTATCCTGACTTTGGATGTTTCTCATTCTTATGAAAGTTGATTTCAGAAAATATTCTCATGACCACACCTCACAATAGCGCAGGTCTGAACAAGCATGCACACACATAGCTATGTTGCCGGAACAAGAATTCCTAGTATTCCTATTTTCCAAGGAACACCGAACCGGTATCGGTCCCATACTGGTCACCAATCAGTACGGTATGGTATGGTACCGTACTGGCTCCATATCGGGCCCATAAAATTTAAAAAAAAAAAAAAAAAATTCTCTCAATGGCAAAATTGTTTGACCTGAATCGAGCACGAACCGGATCCAAACTGGGCTGAACCGAGTCCAAACCGGGCGAACTGGGTGGTACGCACCGGTACGAGATATAATTTTTTTTATTTTAATGGTCTGCACTCCGAACCATTTTTTATAGGTGAATCGTACTGGCTCTTGGCCGGTATGGTATGGTACGCCTTGTACCGGGTGGTACGGGATGGTACTGTAAACCTTGCTATTTCCTGTTCCTGTCAAGTTCAAGTAAACTAGCATTTGCAGTTGCTGTGAGAAGTATCTTGTTGAGGATCCGGATCAATTAGGTTCATTATATTGGATCCTTTAAGTTAGGGTTGATGGTGTGTGTAAAGATATTACTTTTTCAAATTGGGTATGAAATAACTTGTGCATGGAGTGCAGAAATCAAGTTTAGAGTTCACCTTTATCTTCCTTACATTTAACCGAGCAGACAACTAAAATTTCCAGCAGTCTTTCAAATGAACACGGTTCCTTATATCTGGGTCCTCTTATCATTTATCGGCCAATTTCCCTAGATATTAGCTTGTGCCGTGCAAGGTATCATAGTGTATCATAGCAGCATGTCACCAGTGCTCCCCTGAGTAATTGAAAATGGTTCCTTACCTTAGAAGTTTTGCATTAATGTTGCATTTGCTTTATTTTGATCTGCATGATCTATTGTTTATCCAGGTTTTTGATAATTGTATCAAGGATCAACTGAGAAATAAACCAGAGTGCTTGTCACCAACCAGCTACATTTTCTGAGAAATGTTGACCGGATTATCCTGGTTCATGAAGGTATGGTGAAAGAGGAGGGTACCTATGAAGAACTTAGTAGCAATGGAGTACTCTTTCAAAAATTAATGGAAAATGCTGGAAAAATGGAGGAACAGACAGAAGAGAAACAAGGAGAAGACCTTGGTCAAGAGACCATAAAACCTGCTGAAAATGGTGACATGATAAAGACAGAGAGTGGCTCATTGAAGAGTGAGAAAAAATCAAAACTAAAAGAAGGAAAGTCTATTCTTATCAAACAGGAGGAACGTGAAACAGGTGTTGTCAGCTTGAAGGTCCTTGCCAGGTAAAAAAAAGTTGCTACTGTTTAGATTTCAAATGTAAGAACTATTATTTGTTTTCTCTCTTAGCTGAATTTCATAACAGCATTTTTTTTATACTTTTAAATCAAAACTATGCGCTGACACGCATTTGTTCATCTCCATATCTCCACCCTGCTTTAAGTATTTCCATATTATATAACATATGTGGATACATAATCCAATTCTTACTCCTACCTGCAAACAAGAGAGGTACACCTCCAAAAACTAGTATATGCCAAATAATAAGAATAACAAAGTGAATTAATAAAATTGGAAGATCACAGCCATCCCTATGATGCTTGCATGCATTCTTCATGCTGAGGATGATGTAAGAATGATCATGTGCTGAGATTTTCTATTTGAATAATTAAAGCTTTAGATCTTGAAGCTTTGGCTGCCACCTACGGAGTTGACTTCTTAATTTGTTCAACTATGTTGCCTTGGAACATCCTTGTAGAAATTCTAGCATGTCTTTCCACCAAATGAGATCTCCCTTTACTTTTTCAAAATAATAACACTTTAAAATAGTTTTATCTTGATTACTTGCTGGTTTTGCAAGATTTTGGCATTTGTCCAAATCAAGGATCACTGAACTGGTATCAGGCCCCATACCAATCACTGACCAATATATTACGGTACTGTACTGAGTCCTATGAAATTGAGAAAAATTTCCTCCCTTCTTCGCGGCAACATTATTTGACCCGAACTGGACTTGAACTAGACTGAACCGAGCTAAATGCACTGTTACGAGGGTTTTTTAATAGTCCAGGGTTTTGGACCATTTTTCATGGTCGAACCATACCGGTTCTTGATCGGTATGGTTCGGTATGTCCCGAACCGGATGGCTTGGGACGGTTCTGAGAACCTTGGTCCAAATCATCAGTTTGATTAAAGTTATTGTTATGGATCTCCGCCAAGTTATATTCACTTATATAGCATTTTATTTATCATCAGTGCTGTTAACAAACATTCATGTGCTGGTACACTATTAATGTGCATGGTCCTGACCCCTACCCATTAACTCACCCACCTGTCCAACTAACATAAGCCAGGAGTTGCTAGGTAATTAGTAGGGCTGGTGTTTGGTTGACATTATCACAGTTTCTTGCCCAAAATTGCAGGTGGAGCCTTTGCCTTAGTTTTGCTCCACAGCCGATCTCATCTTGATGCGTTTTTGTTTTGCTGCTGTTGCTGTTGTCATCATACTTTGTAAATGTTAATGTACTAGACTTCTTGTTAATTCATTGAAAATATTTCTGCAATTTCTGCTGCCTGGCTTATGTTTGGGAATGTGGAATTCTTTTGAATATTTAGTACTGGCACCATATTTTGAAATGTGTTCTAGTTTATGAGCTCTACCTTTGAATGGAGCATTAAATTTTAGCTGGAAATGTTTATAATAATTAGCAAACTATTCTACACCATGGCTCTCTCATCTGTTGATCATGCTTTATATTGTATATTTCTAAGTTCTGCCATTTTAGATTTGTATATTTCTCTGTTCTGCCATTTTAGATTTGTATATTTCTCTGTTCTGCCATTTTAGATTTTATGTGGTTGATGTTGTTACATAAGATTATTCACTTGATACTGGTTTTTGCCAGATACAAAAATGCATTGGGTGGACTCTGGGTGGTTATGATACTCTTTTTTTGCTACATCTTGACTGAAGTTCTCAGGGTCTTAAGCAGCACATGGTTGAGTGTCTGGACAGATCAGAGCTCCCCAAAGAGCCGTGGGTCTGGTTTCTACAATATGATATATGCGGTTATTTCTTTTGGGCAGGTATTATACAAGTTGTTGAAGTCATACTGTTCTGAGTTCTTGTTAGAAAAAACTCCCAACAGTTTCAGATAGGATGCGGTTTCTTTTTTTGACTGAACAGATAGGATGCAATTTCAGCAGCATATAAAAGCTTTCTGTCTGATACTCTGAATAAAATCTCATGTTTTGACCTTTTTTTAGGTACTAGTGACATTAACAAACTCTTATTGGTTGATTGTCTCAAGTCTCTATGCTGCTAAGAGGCTGCATGAAGCCATGCTTCACTCCATCTTAAGAGCTCCAATGGTTTTCTTCCATACCAATCCACTTGGACGGATAATCAATAGATTTGCAAAAGATTTAGGTGATATTGATCGCAATGTTGCTGTCTTTGTAAATATGTTTATGGGACAATTCTCGCAGCTCTGTTCGACATTTGTTCTCATAGGCATTGTGAGCACCATATCTCTCTGGGCCATACTGCCACTTCTGATCTTGTTCTATGCTGCCTATCTGTACTATCAGGTACAATATTTTATTTCAGCTAGAAGGTCCCCCTTTTTTGTTAATTTTTGATAAAGATGCAAGACTATTCATTTTCTTGTTAACTTTTTCAAAAGACATTTTTTTCTTCTGACATGTACAATGTTTCTAAGATCAATGTGCTCGGTCTCTGGTTGCTAAATGCCTGACAAGTTATGACATCAGATTCATTCTTCTTGTAACACCAAGAGTACTGGTTAGTAGATTTAAGAAATGCATTTCTGAACTCTTTGATCTAGGGATATGTGATGCTTTTGACATATGAAATTGTTTGATATACAAAGCATGGGGAACACTGCAGATAAACTAGGTTTAGTAGTTCTGCACTTTATGATGGTTTACCATGCTTTCCTGTCTTCAACTTCAGCTGTGATGATAGTCAACAGTATACATGCCATGTTCAGCTGGATATCTGATTCCTACCTGGCCAACTTTTTATTAAAAATTACAGATGCTTAGTCTAAGCAATTTATTAATAAAAATTACAGATGCTTTTTCTTGTTTTTTTGTCCTCATCTTTTCTTATCCTTCCAGAAATGTGTGAGAGCCTTGTGAGAGGCTTTCCTCTAATATTTACCACATGTTACCATAGTAACATACTCAATATCCATTATTTTATGCTCCGTATGTGCAGATCCTAAATTTTGTTTGTTCTACTGATTAGTCATTCTATGGGATGATTGATTTTACATTGAACCACCTTGCTTACCTACGTTCTGATTGTTCTAATATACATTATTTTTAGATATATTTTCACCTTTGTATCCCAGCTTTCTTATTTATTGGCCTAATTTGAATCTGATAGTGTTTCCTTATTAGACCTGCCTTGCTGTGACATTGTTACAATCTAGTTATGATATACTAACAAATCCACCACAACTTAACCAATTGGATATTTCATCTAGTTCCCAAATGTGAAAATTGAGGTCTGCCCTCTGGATTGGCTGCCATTTATGCGTAGTCACTGTTACTGAAAAATCTACTCTTGGCCCTTGATTTGTATGGCTGTGTTATATTTTATCCCTCAGCCATGTGTAACAGCATGGAAAACAGGTACAATGATGTGCAAAAATAGGCCTAACTGTGTAGGGGACAAAATACAACATGCCATGTCAGGACTAAATATAAAATGCCAGTCGATCCGACGATCAGGTGTTAAGTGCACACTTCTTTATCATTGTTTGCTTGCAAGTTAGTGCTTCATTTTTATCTTCTTAGATCAAGTAAATTGCTTGCAAGAAGAAAAAGAAGGCTTTTGTATAACATGAAGGGTGTTCTGAAACAAGATTTTTGTACAGAACTATACTGGCCAACTGTGTTGATCCAATAAGTTGCCTTATGGCATAAGGGCTTGACAGGGTACTGAACTGACACACAATAGAGAAATGCTGTCTCGCATCTAGCGGTGTACCATGTGTCAGTATGGGGGTGTACCATACCAACCCAACTTGACCCAGACCTATAATCTGCCAATACAGGGTCCTGTACTTAGACTGAAAATGTTGTTTTGAAATTTGATCTTACTTTAGCATCGCTATATTAATTTTAGTGCAGCTGTGATTTTCTGGTTGTTCTTTTGTATACTTTACATCCTAATTAGGAATCCTAATCTTTGGGTGGAAATGAGGCAGATCCAAGCAAGATCTGAAGAAGATAATTTAGATTGGATTTGGTTTCAACTTTCAAGTTCTTTATTAGATTCAGTTTTTTTGATCCTCATCTGTCATTGAACATCGAATAAATAATTTATTATTTTAGTTGATATTTTCTCTAATGTGTTCGTTTTTTGCCCAGCAATCCTATGAAATGTTTAGTTGTATACTATATCTTTTTGTTAAATCAAGAGCAAAGCTAGAGAAGGGGGAAAAGAGGTGGATGTCTTGAACAAATCTAAGAGGCCAACGAAATGGAGGGAGAGGATAGGGTAGACAAGTTTAAGGGTTGCTGGGCATACACTTGGTATAATGTTTTAAGGTGGATGCTACTACTTGATTGGGCAGATGAGGTAGCTGGTCGAGGTAGCTAGTAGATGGAATAATGGAGGATATTAGTGGTTGACATATTTAGGAGAAGATGGAGGTCATAGTGTAGCCCAATGGATATGATAAAGGGAAAGGGGAAAGAATGCAGGGTTAAGGTTTGGCTTGATTCCGTGTGGTGCATGTGAGTTAAAAAGAGAGCAGTAGACAAATAGTTGCGAATTGTGATTGTATATATTTAAATTGGACAGATTAAGTTCCAGTCCTTATTTTATAATTAATCACTGAGGAATATGGATAGCTGACAAAATTTTTACTCCCAGTCCTTGGTTTTGTTTGAAATATATTTTCAATCCCTAACCTGTGAATAAAGTACACATAATCATGTATATAATAGGAGATGAGTGGGCCTAGAATGTGCAACGTAAACTAAAAGCTAAACAAAACATGTTTTGGACCAAGGTATGCTGAACTGGTACTGGTACCTATGTCGGCCACTGGTTTGGTACCAAAGTGCTTGTCTAAGCATTGCCTTATTAAACTTGCATTGCCTAGGGATTTTTGAGGCATTCCAGGGCTTTCTAGCCTTGCCTGAGCATCTAGTTGAGTACCTGTAATGCCTTTAACAACATTAGCCAGGAAGTGAGAGAGCGTGAGCTCCCTTTTGCATGTTGTTGCTGTCTGTCATAATCAACTCCTCACGGTAGAGTGTGGACTCTCTGTGGGGTTTATTCTTACCAACCATCCTCCTTTTAACACTTCCTTGGAATGGAGGTTTATCATTTTATCTTGTATTTTTCATCATTCCTACACATAAATTACAAAAAAATTCTCTCTATTTGGTAGGCACTCATTGTTTGAACAACCAACCTGCTTTTTGTAGAATTTGTGGATTTATGGAGGCAATGGAACTGCAACATGTGGTTCTCCAACAAATTAGTCAATGATAGGGCCCCCTTGGGCAGCAGAGGGAGTTGACCTGGCATGTCATGAAACTAATCGCACCTCATTTGTGAGCTTGGTGTTCTATTTGCTGCGAAGAATATCATATATCTAGTGGGACTGACTCACAATATTAACAGAAAATGTTTATGAACTGTCATATTTTTTTAAAGATTTTGGAAAGTATAATGACTATAAGAAAATTACTTTACTATATGAATCCTTTGCTCTACTTGCAACAGTTGAGTGAGGCCATTCATGAAAAATAAAAACTTTAGTTTCTGCATATTCCCAGTCTTGAACTTTATGGAATCTGAAATTTTAGTACTTTGCCCTATGAATCGTTCAGTCTACTTGCAACAGTTGAATGACGTTTCTAATGTAAAAACCTTCAGATTTATATTTTCTTGGGCTTCTTGAAATCTCCAACTAAAAATTTGAGCAAAATCAAAAAATCTACCACATTATGATTTGCATGATATGTCACATAAAATGGATGTGTACTGAGATAGACCTTGATCTTTCACAATGTGGAGCCCCGGTAGAAGGCATTCTTCTTACATATGCCACTGCAAAGCTAAGTAGTAGTGGGACTTCAGATCACTAATCACTAGTGTGTGTTTTACTCTCATTTACATTTTTCACTTTATGTTTATTTTATTTAGTCCTTACTCCTTATGTTTGTTAAGGACATAGTTAATATTGATTGTTATTTTGATGAATTTTTATATTGGTTTATATCATGGCGGTAACCAGCCTCAAATTACAGTAGTTCTACAGGCATTACCATGGGAGAGGGCAATCCCTGTTTTTCCGTGGAATGCAATGCCCTTTTTCCCGACATTCAGGATGGTGAATGCCCCCATCCCATCCTAGTCCATTTCCTGGCTCACCATGCCCTAACACTTGGGAAGCTGCCTGTCCTTTATCCCTACATTCAGG
The DNA here is from genome assembly GCA_021397845.1 of Areca catechu. NCBI lineage: Eukaryota > Viridiplantae > Streptophyta > Magnoliopsida > Arecales > Arecaceae > Areca > Areca catechu. The sequence goes on from CM038050.1 coordinate 93,486,465, forward strand.
ATGGTGAATGCCCCCATCCCATCCCGGTCTATTTCCTGACTTGTTCTGCCCCAATATTTGGGAAGATGCCCCATCCTGACACTTGTGACAGTGGGACACCCTGTTGTATTTGGGAAGATGCCCCAATATTTGGGAAAATGCCCTTTATCCTACAGGAAGATAGGATAGTTCTATTGCATACTGACTACTTTGACATCTCATGTAAATGTTTAGTCACCAAACATAGCAAATTTGTTCAATTCTACATGGTTGCAGTTTACTTTATTTCTAGAAGTTGACAGTGGTGGTTGTGTTTTTGCAGAGTACTGCCCGTGAAGTCAAGCGTTTGGATTCCATAACCAGATCTCCTGTCTATGCCCAATTTGGAGAAGCATTGAATGGTCTTTCAACTATCCGTGCATATAAAGCGTATGATAGAATGGCCAACATTAATGGTAAATCAATGGACAACAATGTTAGATTTACACTTGTGAATATGAGTGCAAACCGATGGCTTGCCATTCGTTTAGAAACATTGGGAGGCATCATGATCTGGTTTACAGCAACCTTTGCTGTTATGCAAGACCAACGTGCAGAAAATCAGAAGGCTTTTGCATCAACAATGGGTCTGCTCCTTACTTATGCTTTAAATATTACCAACCTATTGACTGCTGTTCTGCGACTTGCAAGTCTTGCTGAAAATAGTTTAAATGCTGTCGAGCGAGTTGGAACATATATAGAATTGCCTTCTGAAGCTCCTACTATTATTGAAGACAATAGACCACCTCCAGGCTGGCCATCATCTGGAACTATAAAATTTCAAGATGTCGTTCTTCGGTACCGGCCAGAACTTCCTCCTGTCCTTCATGGCATAGCATTCACAATTGAAGCAAGTGAGAAGGTTGGAATAGTTGGTAGGACTGGTGCTGGAAAGTCTAGCATGATTAATGCCTTGTTTCGGATGGTGGAGCTGGAAGGAGGAAGTATATTTGTTGATGATTATGATGTTACAAAATTTGGTCTTTGGGATTTGCGGAAAGTCCTAGGGATAATACCACAGGTGCCTGTTCTATTTTCAGGTGTGTTATTTCCGGTGTCCATATAGAATATCTATAAAAGACAAATAGCAATTCTTGTTAAGATGTTGTAATTGGAAAGTTTTGAACATTTTATTTCATACAGAAAGAACCAGTGGATGACTGTCTTGTCTAGCTATATCTACCTTTTTATTTGGCAGATTTTAGATATCATTTTGACTTCTTGTACACAACATGTAGTTTCTGATATACTCTGTTTTCATATATTAAGAAAAGTTCTTGATGATCCTGTGAGAGTGGTAAACTAGTAATGCCTTGTTTCTTCTGAACATCACAGATATGTTAGGTTACTTGATTTATCTGTGTTGGTAAACTTGACTATCACTATGAAAATTGTTAGGTGATCGTGAAGTTAAAGTAAGGCTGGTTAGTTCTTCCAAGACAGTTTTTTATCTGTTTTTTGGATGAATAAGACCAAGATTTTTCCACTATTAACTCATATATCCCGAGCACAACATCTATTTTAATTGCTAGGACACAGAGACTTGTGTCATTCTAAATTACATATGCAAAGTTGTAGGCAAATAATATTTTGTTCCCCCATTTCAACAGACTGCAGAAATTTTTTTAAAGTTAAGATTACTGAATTGATCGTATGGCATATTAGTTTTGGTTTTCAATATTGCAACCCTCTTGACTTAAATAACGTAATGATTTTTGTTTTTGGATATGATTGGCTATTTGGATCATCAATCACTATGAAAAAGCATAAGATTGTTGTTTACGTCAACCTAAAAGTACACTCGTATAATAGCTGTTTGAAGTTGTGGGTAAACTGCTCTTGATGATCCTGCTGTTTCTAATTTTTCTCGTGACCTCTACTTTGCTAGACAGTCTAATGCAAAATTAACCCATCTTTTAAAGAACAAATGGGGAACAATTGAGTTCCATCAGTGTTCCTTATTGTATTCTTTAGGCCTACCTTTCCAAATTTTCATTCTGTTGCCCGTATATGTGTTCAGGAACTGTGCGATTTAATCTGGATCCTTTCAGTGAGCACAATGATGCAGATCTTTGGGAGGCCTTGGAGAGGGCACATTTAAAAGATGTCATCCGAAGGAATCCTTTGGGGCTTGATGCCGAGGTATTGAAATGCCAGCTTTTGTTGTTTTAGCAGTCTTTTATCTGGTTGAATAACACACATTTGCAATGACTCCATGGTCGCTCTTTCTTTTTCCTCCCTATCATTTCATAACTTATGTTCGGTATGGATATGCACATCTTTGTGTGGCATGAATATTGGAAATTTTCTTGTTAATGTGATGATTTAGAAATTGTATCATAAAAAGAAAGCAAAAAAAGCTTTCAATTGCTAATAATATTATTTTATTTCTTGTCGGTGATTATGTAATCTGGCTCTCTCTGAAGTATATTTGTTTTAGTCAATTTTATCTTTAAAGATAGATTGGCATGCTTACTGCACATTGATACAGATACCTTGGTTTCTTCCTTTTTCATCAAGTTAACTGTACATAAGGAATTGACTTAATTCTTTGACCTTCCAATTTCCCAAGGTTTCTGAGGCAGGGGAAAATTTTAGTGTTGGACAAAGGCAACTGCTAAGTCTTGCCCGTGCATTGCTGCGGAGATCAAAAATTCTTGTTCTTGATGAAGCAACAGCAGCTGTGGACGTTAGAACTGATGCGCTTATTCAAAAGACAATCAGAGAGGAATTCAAATCTTGTACAATGCTCATTATAGCCCATCGTTTGAATACTATCATTGATTGCGACCGTCTTCTTCTCCTTAATGCCGGTCAGGTATTACTTAAATTACAGTTATGCAATCATTTAGCTGTAGTAATGGCATGTCTTCATCCAAGTTCTCTTTCTTTTTGGTTGGGCATATTTATTGCATATGTTCATGGTGTGTGCTTGGGGCAATTTAACATGCTTTTGAGTAGTTTCCTTGTTTAGGACTACAAATTTGACTTTGTAACTCTTTTTGTGATGCTTTGTCGCTTCTATATAAATTTAGACTCGGATACTTTGGTAGACTAGGGGTAGACATTTATTTTTTTGGCAAACAGTTGAGTTAGGGCTTATAGACACCTCATGCTTAGAAAGGTCTAAGCCATGTGGGAGATGAGTATATGCTGTCTAGACACCCAAACATATGCACATGCACACACAAAGGGAATCTTGTACAAAGGGCATTATTGCTTTATTCGGATTATATTAGCCATGCCAGACCATGAATGCCCAACTCTTTGAGGTTGGCTATGTAGATTTCTTATTCACCATTTATTCCACCGGCACATACTTTGACATTGTTGGCTTTTCCAGATCCTTCCTCATGAGTTCATTCATTTGAGGCCCTTCCCATTTTTTTATCTTTGAAACTGCTTCAAATTGTTCTCCTAATGAAGGCTGCCTTTCATCATTGCACCTGCACAAACCTTCTTGGACAGCACGAACCTATTAATTATCCATGAGTGCAATTCTTAACCTTTCTCTGATGTACTCGACTTTAACCGTTATAACTTGTGGTTGATTTATTGGACATGCAAATCTATGTTGTAACAGCTGAGATGTTTCTAGGATGAACTATGTTGTCTCTTGGCACCAGAATTCTTTCATTATTCTATATATACTCCATGCATATTCGTGTATGTTGATGTGTACACCTGTTTTTTTGTCTGGTTATTTTAACCTTGAGTATCAAAAATCCCTTTTTTTTGTGTTTCTTAATGAAAAGTTTGGATGGGTCTTTTTGGGCAAATCAGAATTCCTATATCCATGACACTATGTTGTTTGACCATATCGTAGCTTGTTTTATTATATTTTAACCTCAGTATTTTTGTGTCCATGCTTTTGTGGAACAACATTTATTCTCTAGAAATGGTTTGGTCATCCGATGATAGTCTATGTTTTTAACTGGTGTTCACAAAAGATTATACATCATCTGTATGTACCAAGCAACACGAATCAAGTCCTAATATTGCTAATTCCTTTTCAGGAAAGATCATACACCTCAAATCTTCCACTTAGAAATTTGTGAACATTTGATACACAAACTTTTTTTTTGTTATTCATTTTTCTTTTTGGCAAGTATGTGAAGAAATTATTTGATTTAATATGTCATCAGAGGGCAGGGCATAGTGCAATGGTAAGGTTGGTTGATTGTGACCTGGGTGGCATGGGTTTGAAACATGGAAATAGTCTTGCTGAATGCAGGGTTAAGGCACATTTGACTCTCCCCAAACCCTGCTTTGGTTGGAGCCTTAGGCACTGGATGCCCTTTCTTTTAGTCTTTTGTCAAAAAAATGCTAAATAGTTAACTATGAATTCTGTCCTAACATGGAAATAATGAAGCCACGTGCAATCAAATTTCAAGAATCCACACTAAAATGCTGAATGTCATCAGGTCAGATCTGCTTGATAACTTGCCTGATAGAATATGTTATTTTGTGTACTTAGCGTGCTTGCCTAATTAGTATGTGTATGAAATCTGTAAGACTGTAACTATATTTGCTTGTTAACATGTAAATGAATTTGCTTGTTTGGTGCATGAGTTTTCATGAGTCTGGTTTTGTTTATTCAAGAGTAAAGTTGTTATGATTTGGCATATTTTGCCATTGTCATTGACCATTTCTGCAGGTATTGGAATTTGACACTCCAGAGAGACTTCTATTAAATGAGAATAGTGCTTTCTCCAAGATGGTTCAAAGTACTGGAGCTGCCAATGCTCAATATTTACGGGTACTATCACAATGCATTCCCTTCCTTTATTTTCCTTTATAGTTTGCTGAAAAATGATATATTTGGATACTGATATCTTGTCCATACATGGTTTTAGACCTAATTTCTCATGATTTACTAGATTTATGATTTAAGTAGTAGCTTAGGAGACTAATCTTTTTAGTCCTTATTGACATAATCATGTTGCCTTAAATTATAGTTTTCTTTTGTTTCTTTTGTTCTACTAGTTCACATCTGTTCTTACACATGAGGTTGCTGTAGTGCAATGGTAAGCTTGCTCCATTGTGAACTGGAAATCATGGTCTAGAAACATGAAAAAACCCTCTCTGCATGCTGGTGCAAGGCTGCATACTCTGACCTTCCCCAAGCACCATAATGACAGGAGCCTCGTGCATTGGGCTACCCTTTTTATATTTGTTCTCACTCAAAATATAAATTGAAGGAAAATAAAATAAATTTATGGTTACATTACACGGTGCTGCTCCGTCCGTAATGAAACAGCAAAGAAATGTTTTGTCAATAAAAGATGTTAGTTTCGTATGTTTTATTCACAAACCTGCTAATTCCAAATTCTAAATTAAACTGCAGAGATACAGATTATTTATTTCCACTGAGTAATTCAATTATTTGGATTCAATAACAAATTGAACTCTGTCTATTATTGTAGGTTACTTATACACATACATTTACATATACATATGCATGCATGTATGTTTGTGTTTGCATGTGCGCATGCACGAATGTTCCATCATGCATGACCAAAGTTTGAAAATTTGGCTATTCAGAAATGTTCAATTTTATAGCCTACCAAAAATGAAATAAGCTGGAAAATACATACCAGTTATGATCGTTCTAAGTCTGTTGGATGAAATGTATTTCTTTTCCTTAAGCATGCATTGGTAAGAATACTTGCTTTATCTTAAACATAAAAAGGCACCTACATCGATACTCTTAACCTCAAATGTTGTTATTTAAATTGATGGTTGATGCTGAAATTTTAATAAGTAAAACTAAAACTTTTTATTATTATAGCAATGTACCAAATTGAGAATTCATCATTATTTGTAGTAAATGATGTCATAAAATTATTACATGTGTATATTAAGTCCCCCATATTTTATCATGTTTATATGCATTTTCCTATTATTCAGCTTTATTAACATTAAGCCATTGTTGTACTTCTGACCTATATCCAAATAATAAAGTCTCTTAAACTGCAGTTTAATGTATTAAGTGAAATGGAGGCATTACTTGGCGAAGGATTAAATCATATGTACTTGTGCTTCTTTGGGACAGCAAGGATAGAAGCGAGAAAGGAGTATAGGATAACATGATATCTAGACTTCCTATAGTTGAAGATAACTGGGAGATTTATTCATGGGGATTGTAATGAGAGAAAGAGATGGCTATTGGGGCCTTTTTCACTGATTTTAGCCAGAAAATCTGTCTGTTCTGGTAACGGTTTTGATGCATACTGGAAAGTAAAATGAAAGGGAAATAACTATTAAAGGGCATGAGAGTCTAGAGGTTAAGAAGTAGATATCTGCCATTTATGGTAATCCTTTTTAATTATTCCAATGACTAACTTTGCTGATATCATGACTATGATGCTTGATCATTGAAAGAATTGTGCAGTCAGCTGGGTTGGTTACGCTGGTTGTGTTAGAGAGAAATATGAAAAGCAAAGAAGAAGAATAACACTAAATAGTTGAAGATCAAGTAAACCTATTACATTCTCTTCCAACTTAAAGATCCCCTTTAAGTGAGAATTAGCATCTCCATTTTGTCGGATGGAGTAACTAGCTACTTATTAGACAGTGCAACCTAAAATGTGAAGAAAAATCATATTACATCTTCTCTTAAAATTCTCTAAATTTTAATAGCTTTTCTACATTCTTCCATATGAACTAAGACCCTGTTGTATTTATTGGGTTTCATCTGATTCCAGTTGAAGCTCATGCAAGGTCTGAAGGATTTCCTAGGCTCCAACAGCTTTGGTTGTATCTTGAAACCTACTGAAACAATCCATCAGAACATTAGAGCTGTAAGGCTAGGGCAGAAAGTACTCTTAAACAACTATTTTGAGTCCTTCATATGGCCATTTGTCATTTTTTAGGCATTGTATCCAGCATTTAGAAAGACATTTGATAGTTTGTGATGTTTTGAAACACAACCCCAGGCTTTATAGTTTTTAGCATGAAATGATGGTTTACTGGAGACAGTTAGAAGTAACTGAATGAACTCTATTTTGCATCAAATTCTTCTTATTTTTCAAAAAGTATGACATGCGAGAAATTTAGTATGCTGTGTAAGGCATATGATAAATATTTTTATGTATACAAATTATTCTAGTCTTACACTAGAAAAAGTTAGATGATAGAATGCAATTTTGATAATGAGTGCCTTTTAGTGAAAACTGTAATACTGATTAGCTTGGCATAATTGTCCACAAACTCTACTTAAGCTCATGAAAATAGTTGTTGAACTTTTTAAAATGGCAAACTATTACAAACAGATAAATACCTTATCTCATCTTATACTAGTTGTCTGATTGAAGGATATGTAGTCATGGTCTTTGGATCTCTGATCTACTCTTTCAATCATTCAGGTGACCAGTTAGCATTTGGTCTACTTATTCTCATCATTAACAAGATTCATGTATGCTATCTCCATTCTTTGATCACACACTCGTAATACCTAACATATCTGCTTGTGTAAATACACTTGGGGGTTTTCTCTATTCACCTGGAGCAATTTTACTTATCACAATATTCTGACATAAATGTCATTGGACAGTTCTTTAAAAGACTTGTTCCCCTCTTTTTAATGGACTTGATACTCTTATGTTACCTTTAGACCAATAACTTGATGGATTAACAAAAAAGGAAACATATACCACCATTGAACATGACCCCCCATCCCAAACAGCACTAAAAATGTCTCATGCACATCGACAATGAACAAGATGTCCTGCCCAATCTCAGTAAAGTTCGGCCTTAGGTGATTCCTTTAAGGGGCTAGGTCTCCATTATTGCTTGTAGGCATTTGGTGCTTTCTTGGTGTTAAGTTCCAACTATATGGAGTTGTTACAACTAGAAGTCAAATTCTAAAAAAAAATATTATTGGAATGCTATGATTTAAAATTAAAGCTAAACAACTTGCCCACTTTCACCTTATCATAAGCACGCTTGCATGCTTGCACGCTTGCACGTGCATGAACATACACAGATATGGAGAGAGGGAGGGATGACTTTCATTATTATCTTATTTTGATGCCACTGAACCATTTTGATTTTATCATATATTTAAATAACTGTTAGCATGTATTTTTAATACCTGAGAAATTATAATCAACCGAGTTTAGTAATTTCATTATTATCTTCTGTTTCTTGTTAATGAAGTATTTTGTTGTAAGGTTTCTGCCTTCGTATTCTCAGTTGTTTTGCTTATTTATTGCATATTCTAATTTGTATCTATTCTCTGCATTGGAAAAAAATCAACAGAGTTTAGTATTTGCGGATGTGGAGAACAGATCCAGGAGGGAAGAGACCCAGAAGCAGGAAGGTCTAAGGAGATGGTTGGCTTCTTCTCGCTGGGCAGCTGCAGCACAATTTGCACTTGCAATCAGCCTCACATCTTCACAAAATGACCTTCAACAACTACAGATTGATGATGAGAACAGTATACTTAGGAGAACAAAGGAAGCTGTTGTCACACTCCAGAATGTATTGAAAGGGAAGCATAATAACGAAATCGAAGAGACATTGGATCACTATGAGATCCCTAAGGATAGATGGTGGTCATCTCTCTACAAAATGGTTGAAGGTAAATTTTCTCAATAACTGCACATTTTGGGGAGACACTTGCACAAACCAGATCTAAATAGCAGCCTATTTTTTATGACTTTTGTTGGCCTGCATTAGATTCAACATCAGTCCATTAGACCTGATACCAGGTCTGGTTGATGGTGTAGATTACTTTTAAGTATGTCTGTGTGCATGAATATTCTTATAAGCTCACACAAGTAGGTTTCATGTGGAAATTCATACGACGGCAATATTTCTAGGAAAGTATGCAGCATCCATTGGATGCATGTCAATCATGTTTGATCCATCCTTTCAGATCCGCTATATGTGTTACTAATTGAAGCAAGACATCAGTTGGTCCATTCAGTGGATTGTAATACGTTAGATTCTACGGTCGTGGCTTATTCCACAGATGTTTGTTGCAACCATTTTTCATGTGATATTTGTTATTTTCAGGTCTTGCAGTGATGAGCAGATTGGCTCGTAACCGGCTTCAACAACCAGAATATACTTTTGAAGACACACCACTTGATTGGGACCATTTGGAGATGTAGGATGTGCGACCAACCAGATTTCCAATTTGAATATTGAAGCGGTACCTGGGAAAATTTGTAGTGCTATGGCCGTTTTTCCTTTGGTATCTGACAAGTTCACGCAGGCATATTTGGAAAAAAATTGCTTGATAAATGTACTACTGCGACTAAATTTTTGTAGAGCGGTCACTCGCGGCTCTCAATCGTGGCTGTCGGGATATTATGCCAATTGTAGCCAAAATAATTGCAGATAGACAATAAATACTCAAGAACTAGTTTGATGGTGATCTTTGTTCCCTAAAAGGTGATAATGCTTCTCTTAATGATTCACAGAAAGTGTTGTTAGGACAGATAGGGATTGGCATTGGAACTGCGTGTAACCCTTCCCATTACAGCTCGGTTGCGTATAAATAATCTAAAGTTTTTGTTAAACTGGATCTCATCTTTTCATTAATGTACTATTTATTGCATTGCTTCCCATTTCTCCTTGCTCTTGGACACTCGGAGCTTCTAATGGCCTAGCTATGCTTAATATTGTATTTGCTGAATTCTAACTCATCATCGTGATTGTTGGAATGAATTTCTTGATTCGATTTTTGAGCAATAAGGCGGCAATATTAAGAGGTTTATTTCACTAGCTTGAAGCTCCGTATAGAGGGGAAATAAAGAAAAAAAAACATAATAAACTTTCCATTCTGATTAATGGAAATCTAAGGGGAATATCTTAGATAAAGCACTTGATTACGTGGAGGGTGTGTTTTTGTGAAAAGAAAAAAAGTGACACTAGCCTCAGTGACGAATGTCAGGTCGGTGTAGTAATTTAAGAGTTATGTTTGATGGTTGGCAACCTAGATAGCTAGGAATTTAAAGTGGGCTTATTAGATTACTGCATTTGATATAATTTTTTGATGATAATTTAAATTATCTTGGTAATTTATATTGCCTTTCATGAGATAATTTAAATAGCTATCATTTTTGATAATATTATAATAAAAATTTTGAATAAAATTATCTTTTCAAAAAATCATACAAAATTTGATGGTGCCTCTTATCATAACTTGAAGCTCCTCCATTGCCCGTCACTACACCCCCATCACCATCTGTTCGTGGCCCTTAATGATTTAGGCTTTTCTTTCTTTTAAATTTTTTGTATATAATTTGTGAATGATCCTATATTGCTTGTGGTTATAAGTTTGAAGATCTATAATTTTTGGAAATTGTCTTAGAAATATTTTGAAAATTTGATTTCATATAACTAGTAATTTAATTATTGTATCAAACATGTCAATCAAGATTTTTAGTAATTTTGCTGTAATATTATCTACATGTACCAAACATAATAATTAATAGCAATTGTTGACTCGATCTCGAAGATTTGCCAAGCCATTGACCATGCTACTAGCTATGGAGGGACTAGGACATCCAACTCAGAGTAATCAAGTTATTGACTAGGAGGGAGACAATCAAGCCGGCTACGACATCGCCAACCAGGAAAAAGACTAGCAAGGGAAAGATAAAGCCAGCCACTAGATCGAGTAGTCGTTTTTTCCCAGATTAAGTAGTCATTCCTTTCCAGGTTAAGTAGCTGTAACCTGCTAAGTCTGACTGGCATAGCATTCCCTACACGCATCCACAGAATACTTATTCAGGCTTAATTAGTTACTTATGTAAGCCTAGTTTGGTACGCTTGGGTACAGGTTCAAGCCCCTCCTTTCGATAGCAAACAAATCGACTACTTAGAGCCCATGATGCCCGAGTAGATGACAACCCAACTAATCATAGTTGCTCTAGAACATGACGAACAAGGATGTGACAGAAAGGATCTTGGCAAATCTTGTCATCCTAATAGAAAGATGTTAGTGAACAAGATTCTAGAGGACAAGATTCTGCCACCTTAGCAAAATCTGTTATGCATGTCAGAGGAGGCCACCTTTCTAATGTCATTCGATTATCTAGCTTAGCCATATAAATTGGTAAGAGGGGATCCCCAATAGGGTATGCTTTACTAACACATCTCTACCATTCATATTTATTCAGTCACCACAATCACTCTCAGTTTTGACTAGGAGTCTAGCAAGCAACTCTTGAGAATTCTTAGAGTTTGGAGCACAATGGTGGTAATGATGCGGGCGCAGGATCCTCCACTAACCACACCGGAAATTTCTTGTGCTGTGATGAATGGCGCAGTTAAGAGATGGAGCCTCTTGCTCCACCACCTCCATCGTTGGCAACCCAGCAATACCTTCTTGCTATTCTAACACATGTCCAAACGCTGGTCATGGTGGTGGTGCAAGAGCTGCAATAGCAGTAGTGGTCTGTGGCCATTCAACTACAGCCGGAGATTCCTGTTGTTCCCACTATTCCACTTGTCCCAACCATCAATCTTCCCAGGAGAGATCTTCTTATCGACTGGTTTTTCATTAGCGGTGGTCTCCTTTATCCTATTGAGCGAGTCATCAGGCCCCACAGGGAGGTCCTACAACCATTAGACTATTCATTGGTTGTCTCCCACACCATACTAAGCTAGCCCCCATGCGAGGAGTGAAAGAGCCAAAGTAAGAGAAGCATTCCCGATCTTTATCTGAGTCATCATCCTAGTCCTCCAAAGAGGGATCTATTAATGAGGCTATTTGGTAATTAACCGAGCAATAACTTGATGATTACGAATGCAAGTTGAGTGACATCAACAACCGACTTGCTAATCTTCAAGGTGGAAGTCGGGAAGCGATGGGTTTCGATACTTGTTCACCTTTCACCTGCTAGATTATGGATGAACCAATTCGTGGTCAGTTCAAAATATCCTAGCTGGATCTTTATGATGGCACCACCAATCTGTTGGACCATCTTGAGAGCTATAAGACCTCAGATAGATTTAGGGTACCATCGATGCCTTTCTTTGTCTCGCCTTTCCATCCACTCTTTGCAAGGTCGTCCAAGCATGGTACTCTTGACTTGAGCCAAAGAGCACCGACTCTTTCAAGCAACTAAAAATGCCAGTTGGAAGATGCCACGAGAAGCTGACATTCTCTTCTCTATTGGCTAGCAAGACAAAGAATCTTTAAAAGATTACATGGCCTGGTTCAAGGTGGCCACATTGGAAGTCTACAATCTTGACAAAGTCTCAAGTCGAAGAACTTTGCCAGCAAGTCAGGTAACTATACCCCTCTTCTTGTCCCCAGATAAAGAATTTTAATGGAGATAAAAGGTGAGTAGTACCTATGAAGGCCTAGTCCACTAAAACCTCCAATCTCCCACAACAAGAGCAAATACTACCATTTCTACTAAGATTATGGCCACGACACCGAGCAATGCTTCCAGCTGAAAAAGGAGATAGAAAATCTTATTAGCATGGCTATCTTGGAAAATATGTTTGTAGAGGAGTTTGATCTAATGCCCAGAAACCTACTCTGTAGCTAACCTAGGTCGAAATTGATAATCGGTCAATAGAGGGACAAGTTGGCATGATCTCCTAAGGGCAGACTGCTCTATAAAGAGGCCAAGGAGAGAGGAAAGAGAAGAAAATGTAATCCCTTTTTCTGATAGGGACCTAGTTGGGGTTCACAACCCAAGAATATGCTATCATCATGTCTATGATGATAGCTAAACATAATGTAAAGAGAATTTTAGTCAATAATGGAAGCTCACCTAATATTTTGTTTTACAATGCTTTTGTTCAGATGAACTTGCCTGTGAACCATTTGAAATCGTTTTCTATACCCTTAGTTAGCTTTACTAGAGACTCGATCAAGGTCGGAGGAGAAATCACACTTTTGATTACTGTAGGGACTCCATCCTGACAAAACATAATCTTAATGATATTCATAGAAGTTGACATGCCCTCGGTGCACAAAATCATCCTTGGGCAACTAGGGTTGAACCAGCTAAATGCTGTCATTTCAACCAAATGCCTTCTTATCTGCTTTCCAACAAAGAATGGAGTTGGCAAGATATACAGAGACCAACAACTAGTCCGACAATATTTCTTGATGGCACCCAAAGTATAGAAGGTTAGTGAAGTACTGACTACTGAATAACTGGACTAGAGAGAGCTAGAAAAAAGAAGCAAACCAGCCGAGCAGTTACATTCCTCTGCTAAGAGACGACCCCACAAATTCTATGCAAGTCGGTTCTCTTTTGCCCAAGAAAGAAAAAGATCGACTACTAGAGTTTTTGTGCTGCAACTCTGATATTTTTGCTTGGTTGGCATCATACATACTAGGGATCTTTTTAGAAGTGATTACTGACAAACTAAATATCGACCCGAAGTACAAGCCGGTCCGATAAAAGAAGAGAAGTTTTGCTCTTGAGAGATAAAAGACCATCAATGAAGAAGTCATCAAACTCCTTATTACTGGTTCATCCGAAAGCCCACTACCTTGACTAGTTAGCCAACATCATCATGGTCAAGAAAGCCAATGAAAAGTAGAGAATTTGCATCGACTATACTAACCTTAATAAGGCATGCTTAAGGGATAGCTTCCCACTATTGAAGATTGATCAACTGGTTCATGCTATGTTCGGATACAAGCTACTTAGCTTCATGGATGTCTTGTTAGGCTATAACTAGATCAGGATGGCTCCTGAGAATGAGAAGACACTACCTTCATAATCAATAAAGGTATTAACTGCTATGGTAATGCCTTTCGATTTGCAAATGTGGGAGCCACCTATTAATAGTTAGTCAACAAGGCCTTCAAGGACCAGATGGTCAGAACATGGAGGTCTATACTAATGACATACTTGTCAAGAGCTTTGAAGATGCCAACCACATCAAAGACCTAGAAGAAGCCTTCAATTTCCTTCACCGACATCAAATGAAGCTAAATTCAAGTAAATGCACCTTCTGTGTTATAACCAGCAAGTTTTTCGAATTCATGGTCACTAAGTAAGGTATCGAGGCAAATCCATAAAAGATCTGGCAATCCTAGATGTGTGGCATCTGACCTCCAAGAAGGAAGTATAGCAACTAATCGGGTAGATTGCAGTACTTAGTCAGTTTATCTCATGATCGGTTGGGCACTACTTACCCTTCTTCAAAGTCCTACATCGAATGCACAAATTCAACTAGATGGAGGAATGCTGATAAGCTTTTGAGGAGCTAAAAAAGTTCAGAGAAGAGCTCTTCTTATACCTCATATATCTTCGGAGGTAGTTAGTTTTGTGCTTGTTTGGGTAGATAACAAAGGAATCCAAAAGCACATATACTATACCAGTAGAGTATTTCATGATACAGAGATCCTGTACTCTAAATCTGAGAAGATTGTTTATATACTAATTATCTATGTGAAAGAAATATGGATGTATGCATGTTAAAAAATAGTGCTTTTAAAATTCTGGCAGAAGCAATCAGATCTAAAAAATAAAATAAATTCAGAAAGGATAGATTAACTTACCTTGATTGCTATCCTTATTCTTCTTGATTTGATCAGATCGATAGATATTCGAGGTTACAGTCGAAGCTATGCAAGTGCCTAGCTTCTGCTAGTATCTACATGGAGATGATGTTGATCGATTTTTCAAGGTCCTCGGAGTGCTAGCTCCTTGCAGGCCTCTCCTTCGACTTAAATCCGAGTCTTTCTCGACAATCTTGAAGGACAAGTCTACACACTTTGCAGCCTTCATGCAAACCTTTCATGCAATTGATCAAGATTTTTTTGGACACGAGAGGAGGAAGAACCCTTTTCTTCTCCTTTTCTCCTCTCTCTCTACCCTCTAATTTCAGAGATTTAGGCATGGAATATATGCAAAGAAATAAAAAAATGGCTATGGAAATTATGATGTGCAGTGTTGCCGCTCTTCCTCCTAGACCGGGCTTGGTGGGTACGCCGGAAAGCTCCTCGACCAGTTGACCTGCAGAAAGTCCCTAGGCATCGGAGGGGCTCCGGCGGGGGACACTCCGATACTTAAGTTAGAGGAGAAATCAGAGCAACAGAATGGAAAGAACTAAGGGAAAGGAGTTCACGGTGGGGAAGAAAAAAGTTACCCCCTTCGCGGAGATCCCCCGGGCCCTTTTATAGGCATGGAGTGCCGCCAAATTTTGTTGGGGGATAAGCTAGGAAAACTCGGATTTGCCCCCAGGAGAATCGGCATGGTGGCGAGATCGTGGGCTGGCGGTGTGGCAGGAGCGTCAGAGTAATGGCCTGGCGGCAAGGGTCGTGGACATGCGGTGGAGTCCGTTACAACAGAATGTCAGAACTCGTCAGGGAGAAGGCTGCTGGAACCTTCGGGCAGCCCCTTCAACGGTGGATCAACCTCGGCCGAGGGGAGTCGTTCGGTCAACCGTGGCATCCAACAGGGCCTCAAAGAAGCCAACAAGAAGCCAACACACGCGCGGGGGCAGGGGGGGGGGGGGGTGGGGGGGGGGCGCCTGTCGGCCCTCGAGGTTCCCCGGGTCAGCCCTTCGGAAAAGGGGCCGAGGTCCTCCCTAAGAACCGGGGGGCCGGACCTCTCTTCTTACGGTCTCCCGGATCCTGCCGCAAGGGTCAGCCGACCGGACACCTCGGTCCAACCCAGGACTAGCCAAATGGGTACAATAGTTGCCCCCTGCTCCTGGGCCTTGAGGGGTCACGTGGCTTCAAAGGGGCAGGAGCATGATTGCATGCACCTGCGGTGGATCCCGGGTCGAGGCATCGGGTCGCTTCGAATCTCCCTTGAATGGCTCTTTGGATAGCTGTCAGCCACTCGTTGGAGCACAGGCAGGGCAGTTAATGCGAATTAGGCATTATAATGAAGGCCAGGCTGTCTTGCATCGATCCGGGGTGGAATAGAGTGCCACGCCACGCGGCGGCATCCGGTCAGTCGGCGTCGCCCCCCAGGTTGGTCCCGTGCCGCTGATCCGGTGCTCACATGGATCGCCATCCGCACAACGGGATGCTCCGGATGCTTTGAACTCTGAAACACTGGCGGTCGCGTCTCCGGATGGGATAGCTAGGATGCGCATGGGATGGGCAGCTGCCACCCCTCCTTCCTTCTCCCCCTTCCCTCGGAGGCCTATAAAAGGAGGGGGCAACAACACGAGAGGATTTTTCCTGCTGCGCCCGCGCTCCGCGAGATAGAGTCCGCTCCTTCTTCCACGAAACCCGGCTTCTAGGAGTCCAGTCCCAGGTTAGTCCCAGCCTTCCTTCTTCCTTTTTAGCCCTAATGGCATATGGTAGTAGGGGTCTGACCCATAGGCCTAGAGATCAAGGGCCAAGCGAGATACCTTCGACCATGACCCAGGAATGGGTCGAGAAACTTAGGACAGTGTACGGCATTCCCTCCACCCTGCACCTTACACTCCCGGGCCGAGAGGGAAGAGCGAACAACCCTTTAGGACCAGGGACCCTCCCAATGTACGAATCCCACCTTAAGGCCGGACTGAGGTTTCCCCTGCACCCGCTGTTCATAGAGGTCTTCAACTTTTATAGGATAACCCTGGTGCAGCTGATCCTGAATAGCATTCGGGCAATATGCTGCTTCATTGTGCTGTGCCATAAGGTTAGGTCCGAGCCCAGTTTGTCCCTCTTCGATAACTTCTTCTACCTGAAGAGTGACTTTAGGAGTCGGGAATGGGTTTTGTTCATTCCCCGCCAAGGCCGAAAAATCCTAAAGTGCCTCCTGTCGGCCGTCCACGGGTGGAAGACCCGGATCTTCTTTGTCAGTAGTCTCGAGCCTTGGGGGTTCGAGCCGTTGTGGAGAGAACCGCAGCCGAGAGTCCATGAGGGGAGGTTTGTTTCAGCAGTCGACCAGGATAAGTTCAACGAGATCAGTAGAGCCGGCCCGACAGCGGCATTCGAGCTGTTGGGGAAGGGAACCCTTCATTAGGCGGGGATCAGCCCCCAAGGAGTCCTAGGCAAGGGCCGACCTTCTCTCTTATAGATTCTTAGCTCTTTATCCTCCTCTTTCACTAACTCTGAATTTCCTGCGATAGGAGGAAGGATGCAGAGGATCGATGGTGCGGGCACCAGACTCAGAAGAAGACTTCAGAGCTCCATCTGGATCTCTGATTAACCTTGCCCAAAGAATTAGGGTTTTTGGCTTGTAATAAGGGTTGACTTGATCAACTCAATTTTAGTTTGAGTATGTATTACCTGCATTTTTTATTTTATTGAGTCATGTTGACTCAGTAGTGGACTAGGGTTTCAACCTGGGGTGTTACATTTTCTCCCAAGGCCAAGCAAGTGGGCGCCACACTCCCAGCCACACTCCCAGCCATACGCCTGAGTCCAGGGGGTGCCACATCTCCATCCAGCAGGCTTTGGTCCCCACACCACAGATAGCAGCTCCCCTCTTTCATGCGCCAATTGAGGAGAAATCCACCAGGGGTCCACAAATCAAGGGGGCGGCCCAAGACTTCCCAAAAGAACCAAACTATAAAAGGGAAGAAATTCTCTTGGAGAGGAATTCAAGGAGGCGCCCATTACCTGCCAGAAATACTCAAAACAAAGTTAGAAGGAGCCATAACTTGGGGAGAAAGAAAAGGAGGTATCCAAAAAGGGTTGAGCCATGGAAGGAAGAAGATTTCTCTTGAAAAGCAAGGTTAGGAGGCGCCCTAATCATTCCAACTAAAGCCAGATATAAAAGGCAACAAATTTTCTCTTGGAGGGCAAGGTTAAGAGGCACCCAAACACTTCCAGATAAGGCTAAGCATAGAAGGAAAAAAATATTTTCTTGGAGGTCAAGACAAGGAGGCGCCACCCACTTTCCTTTTTGAAGCTTCAATCAACTTTGGAATTAATTGGCCGGCCATATGAGTAGGGATTAATATCCTAATTTGAAGATCCCCTCCTTTAGTCCCACATGGGAAGATGTAAAACCCTACTCTCTTGTAATGGCCTATAAATTAAACCCCATGTAAGTTTAAAAAAAAATCAGATGAATGAAAACAAATTTTTTTGTGAGAAAATTTTGTGTTTTCTCTCTTCCGCACTTGCATCCAGGTGTTGAGCTCCGTGAGGGAGTAAATCCGGGTTCCCCAGGAACCTTGAGGAGGTGTGAGATCTCCAAAACCCAAACCCTAGGTTAGCCACTCCACTCCCAAACCCTAGCCGCCATCACCCTTCTCTTTCCACCAAGCCCTAGTCTATTCCACTTCTCACGGCCACCCTCTCCAAGTCCAGGCCGGCCACCAGCATCCAGCTCCAGTCCAGATACTTCAGATCTACAGCAATTCTAAGAGGAAGTCAGATCAGCCTCCAGGAGAATCCTGATTTCAGCAACTTCAGCTTTCAAGTTCTTCAACCTGGTAAATCTTTTCTTGAGTATCTGAAATCCATCACTTGTTCCTCTTCTTTCCCAGATCTTGAGTCCAGGAGAAGCCGACCAAACCACAAGACCAGTATTGGAGGATCCATTGCGAAGATAGCCGACTCCGAGGATCCCACAATCTGCTCGAGAGAGTTCTTCCACCAAAATCCTGAGAAGATCACTGTCTGGTTAGTAAACCATCTCTCCTCTCTATTTCTGTTCTGTTGAAAGTTCAGAGCGAAACCCTAGGTCTGGGAGTTTCTCAACCCCCAGCGATCCGTTACTTCTAAACTACTCTGATAATTTAGTTTCATCTAAATTGTGCTTTCAATCCTTACCTAGTTTCCTTCAACTTAGTTTAGCTTTACTTTGAGTCAAAGCCAATTTCTGAAATAAAAAAAAAAGAATTAATCCTAAATTTACTTCCGCATACGCTTCTTTGTTCTTTGTTCTGCATCATTTTTGGTATCAGAGCTTTTATTCTGCATCAATCGATAAATCCTAGAATCGACCTTCGCGCCGGCGGCCAAATGACAGAATAAGAGATGGGAGGAGGAGCAACCCATCCCCGTCGTCGAGGTCGAGTCGGATGAAGATGGCATCCCCCTCACCGAGCGCATGGCAAGGAAAAGGGCAGGGGCACCGGCTCCACCGGGGGGCCAGCCATTCGACCGGAGCAAGAGCAGTCAGGGGCGTCCAACACAGCTACGGCGTCGACTCCTATGCCCGTCGATCTGGAAGAGGTAATCCTCTTGATTGACAAGGGCAAGAAGGTGGCCGTGGAGGGGGCAGCCGATAGCGATGCCGAACAGTCAGACGAAGAAATCCGCTAGGAAGAATTCCAGCACTGGTGTGCACTTGACCATCCTAGGAGGGCACGGAGCCTGCTGAAGGGGGCCATGACAAATGCCGACTGGGAGGTGTCGATCCAGAGAAATCTGATTGACGTAACCATGGAGTCTTACCGTGACTTCATCAGGGTAAGGACCTTAACTTGTCTCTTTACTCCTTTATTTTTCTTTCTTCAGGCATGGTACTAATCTGGCCTCGCGTTTGCAGCTCCTCCATAATATTTCTCTAATGGATGACGGCATTTCCCGGGTGGTGCATGCTACCAAGGCTACCACAAAGAGAGTTCAGGAGCTGGAGGCGGCCCAGGCGGCCGCAACAGCATCCCTGAAATCTTCCAAAGAAAACCTGGTGGCAGCCCAAGCGGAGGCAGAGTCAGCGAAAGCGGCTCTGAGAGAGGCCGAGAGCCGGTTGGCTGATGGCAAGGCTCGGTTGAAGAAAAGGAAGGTGAAAGTTGGCTCACTCGCCCGCCGGCTGGGAGAGAAAGAGAAACGGTCCGTGGAGGATGACCAGAGGGCCCAAGCCGAACGGGCGGCGGTGGCATGGTTGGTGACTCAGCTCGAGGAAATCAAAGAACTGGCTGCGAGACAATTCCAGGAAGCTATGGCGGCATACAAAGCCTCCGATGGCTTCATTGAGGACGTGGAGGAGGCGGCGTCAGACTTTTATAAGGAGGGCTACGACGACTGCCTGAAGAAGGTGGGCTTGCTCTTCCCGAGTTTGGACCTGTCGGGCGCCGAGTTGCAGGACCCGATCGAGGGAGAGGAACCCCAGGCGGAGCCTCCAGCGAAAGGTGAGGCAGGAGTGGCTGGGGTCGAAACCCCATCACCAGCCGACACGGAAGCGGTGGCCTCCCCAGCGAAAACTCCAGCTGCTGCGGTTCTAGCCGATCCCCAGTTATAGCCGATGGGGCTAGGGTTATGGACCCTGACGCATCTTCCGTGGGTTGGACCTAAGGAGTTTGTAAAGGTTCGACCCACCTTCTTTTGTAAGCACCCTCTTTTGAAATGAATGAGAAAACCTTTTGACCATTTTCAAATGCATGTGGGCGTGGAACAAATATCTTTCTTTTAAAATTTTTCTATGTATTCCCGGTCTTCGCCATGGTATTGCGGGGTCACAAGCTCCTTCGAAACGGTCGACGGGCATTAACATAGCTTGAACCTGAACTCCTTAGGAAAATTCCTAAGTATGCCCGGTCAGCTCGCCTGGGTTAGAAGCCGGTAGGGTAGTTGAGGGCGGTAGCTTAATTCGAACCGGGTATTTAAACACTTGCTTCTGGCCCCCATCTGAGAGCCAGCTCAGGTTGTGGCCTATCTCCTACACGGTCCCACAGGGGTTGTCTTGGGATGATTGCCGACCAGGGTCAGACTTTCGGAGTGGGCTGCCCTAGAGCCTCTGCCGATTGGGGTCGGACTTTCAGAGTGGGCTGCCCTAGAGCCTCTGTCGACTGGGGTCGGACTTTCGGAGTAGGCTGGAAGAAGTTGAAGAAGTTGTAGACTTTATTGATAGTACTTGCGAAGTTCCGCAATGAAATTAGCTATTACTTGGACTTTTAAGGATGACCGTGGCAGGAAGGAGATGTCAAACTCGCCCAGCCTGACGGCCCATTTGGCAAGCCATCCGGAAGTGTCAGGGCTTCGGAGGATCGCCCTGAGGGGTTGGTTCGTCAGCACAACGATCGGATGTGCCTGGAAGTAGGGCCGGAGGCGCTTTGCCACTATAACCAGTGAGTAGACCAGCTTTTGCACCTTAGGATACCTTACCTCGGTATCGTGGAGGACCTTGCTGATATAGTAGACAGGTTTCTGCTGGCCGCCTTCCCCACCAGCACGAGGACAACGCTGATGGCCTTGCTAGAGGCCGACAGGTACAAATATAGCACTTCCCCCTCCCTTGGTTTGGCCAAGAGCGGAGGATTCCTCAAGTAGTCCTTCAAGGCTTCAAAGGCTGACCGGCATTCATCAGTCCATTGGAAGCAGTCCGACCGGTGCAGGGTCTTGAAGAATGGGAGGGATCTCTCGGCCGACCGTAAGATGAAGCGGCTGAGAGAAGCAATGTGACCTGTAAGCTCTTGCACCTACTTTTTAGTGGTCGGATGAGTCATGTTGATGATGGCTTTGATCTTTTCAGGGTTGACCTCAATACCTCTTTGAGTAACCAGGAAGTCGAGAAATTTCCCGGAGGTCACCCCGAAGATACACTTGGCGGGGTTCAGCTTCATCCTGTGGCGCCTCAACGCGTCGAAGGACTCCTGCAGGTCCCTGATGTGGTCGGCCTTATGAAGGTTTTTGACAATCATATCATCGACGTACGCCTCCATGTTCCTTCCAAGTTGGGCTTCAAAGACTCGGTTGATCAGCCTTTGGAAGGTGGTGCCCGCATTCTTTAGGCCAAAAGGCATCATCTTATAGCAATACAGGCCCCTGTCCATGACAAAGGCCATCTTCTCCTCATCTTCGGGATGCATCCTGATCTAGTTATACCCGAAGAAAGCATCCATGAAGCTCAAGAGTTGGTGGCTGGCTGTCACATCTACCAGTTGATCAATTTTTGGCAAGGAAAAACTATCCTTGGGGCACACCTTGTTGAGGTATGTGTAATCCACACAGATCCTCCACTTCCCACTAGCCTTCTTCACCATGACGACATTGGCCAGCCACTCCAGGTAATGAGACTCCCTGATGAAGCCAGCATCAAAGAGCTTCTTCACTTCCTCTTCAATGACCCTCTGTCTTTCGGCAGCGAAGCTCCTCTTCTTTTGCCGGACGGGCCTATAGGTAGGATCCACCCTGAGCTGATGGGTGATGATATCCACCGGGATGCCTAGCATGTCCGATGCCACCCAGGCAAAGATGTCCGCATTGCTCTTCAAGAAGCCAACCAGCTCCCGCCTAGCCCCCTCATCCAGAGCACTCCCTATTTGGAGGACTCTTGTGGGATCATCCTCTCTAAGGGGTACAAATACAATCTTCTCGATGGGTTGACCGTGGCTGTCGGCTTCATCTTTGGGGTCGAGCTGCTCGAGTGTGGGGTGCCTGTCCAGCTGCTTGTCATGAATA
Organism: Areca catechu; assembly: GCA_021397845.1. Taxonomy (NCBI): domain Eukaryota; kingdom Viridiplantae; phylum Streptophyta; class Magnoliopsida; order Arecales; family Arecaceae; genus Areca; species Areca catechu. Next base: position 93,508,717 of record CM038050.1, read on the forward strand.
ACTAGGCACTGCCTGGCTACTTTACGGTGCCCCCTCAACTCCCCAACTCCATCATGGGTCAAAAACTTGGCCAGCAGATGGTAAGTGGATACAATGATCCAAAACTTATTGAGGGCCGACCGACCCAAAATGGCATTGTATGATGAGGTCGTACGGACGACCACAAAGTTGATGAAGAAGGTTCGCTGGTAAGGTTCCATCCCAAGGGTCACGGGTAAGGCAATCTCCCCCTCAACCCCGACGGAGTTCCCTCCAAAGCCAGTGAGCGGTGCCATAGACTCCTGCAATCTAGACTTGGACAAGTTCATCCGGATGAAAGCGTCATACAGTAAAACCTTTGCACAACTTTCATTATCAATAAGGACACGTTTTACATCATAGTTGGCGATGATGGTCGACAAAACCACAAGGTCATTGCCCGGGAGGAGGCTCCGAGATGTCCTCATCAGAGAAACTGATTACATTGGATCCCTTGGACCTTTTTACAATGTCCTGGTCCTCTTTCCGCCCCCAGTCGGATTGTCGGTGTAGCATGCCAACGCCTCCATCCGTTGGGCGCTGATTGGAGAGCTCAGCCTCCTTCGGGGGGTCTCTAACAGTTGAAGTCTCGGCCCGATCCCGGTGGGGTCGGACGTACTTGTTCAGATACCCTCTCCTAATAAGATCCTCGATGGCGTCTTTCAGCTGGAGACACTCTTCTGTGTCGTGCCCATGGTTCCTGTGGAACCGATAGTATTTGTTTTTGTTCCTGGAGGCAGGAGGATCTCTCATCGGTTGAGGCCTTTAGAAGAAGGCCTCATTCTTGATCTCCATCAAGATTTTCTTCCTTGGTAGGGAGAGGGGCGCATAGTTGTTGAACTGCTTGAGGTAGTCCCTATGCTTGGGACTTTAGAGTCGGGTGGATCGGCTGTTGTCACCGGGAGGTCAGACCGTAGGGGCCTTGTTGCCCCACTTCTTTGGGGCTGACCTCCCCTCAGCCTGGCATCGGTTCGCCGATTGTTCTTCCGCCAGGGCATATTTGTGCACCTTGGCCAGCAGGTCAGTGTAGCTCGCCGGAAGCTTCTTGTCCAGGAAAAATGTGAGCCTGGATGAGTGGAGCCCCCTCTTGAAGGCTGACATGGCCACCGCTTCATTCAGGTCGAGGACCTTCATAGTGGTCGAGTTGAAGCGGGCCATGTAGTCCCGGAGGGTCTCTCCCTCCATTTGTTGGATGAGGAAGAGGCAGTCGGTGTTCTTTTGGAGTCTGATTGCAAGTCCTGAAATGAGAAAGGAAAATGATTTTGAGCTGCGAAAAGGAACAGATCGTACCTGGGTGGATGGCGGAGAACCACATCCGCACGGCCTTCTTCAGAGTCACCAGATGCAGTGGAGGGTGTCGGACGTGCCCTGCACCATCATATGGGTCTTATAGGTGCCCAGGTGGTCCAATGGATCGGTGGTACCATTGTAGGGGTCCACCTGCGGGATCTTGAAATGTCGGGGGATAGACTCCCCCAGAATCTCGGTGGAGAAAGGGGGCGAGTGTCGCGCACCTGCCCCCCCTCAGCATTCTGCCGCTCAACGATCTCGACAATGCGCTCCTCCATGCGCATGATTTTGTTGCCGTAGTCATGCGAGTCTGCAGCAGGGCACCGGCCGTCGATAGGGATAGAGATGGCGAAAGAGGGGGAAGCTGACCTCACCCTCTTTCCTTCAGCACGGGCCCTTAAGGACCCCTGGGGTTCCGGAGCAGTGAAGGACGGGGCGGAGGTGCCTCCAGCTGCTGGCTTACGCTGGCGACGGGCTGATTGTTGACGCAGGAAGCCGGCGGCAGCTGCTATTGATGGTCAGCCATTTTCTGAAAGTGCTGGACCGCTGAGGTAAGAATCTCAATGCAGTTTACCAGTATCTGGAATTGCTGCAACCCCAGGATGATAGTGGGCTCGGCGATGGCAGCGGCATTGCTTTCCGCGCGGGGTGCATCGGGCCCATTATGAGAATGCCCTCCCCTCGCAGAAATACTTCGGGTTCTTCCTCTTGCCATGGCCGGAACTTTCTTATCAATCTTTCCTTTTAGAACAAGGAGCATAATGAAGGTTCGAGGGCCCTCCTTTTAGCACCAATCTGTTGCTGCTCTTCCTCCTGGACCGGGCTCGGTGGGCACGCCGGAAAGCTCCTCGACCAGTCGACCTGTAGAAAGTCCCTAGGTGCCGGAGGGGCTCCAGTGGGGGACACTCCGATGCTTAAGTTAGAGGAGGAATCAGAGCAACAGAATGGAAAAAACTAAGGGAAAGGAGTTCACGGTGGGGAAGAAGAAAGTTACTCGCTTTGCGGAGTCCCCCAGGCCCTTTTATAGGCATGGAGTGCTGCCAAATTCTGTTGGGGGATAAGCTAGGAAAACTCGTATTTGCCCCCATGAGAATTGGCATGGTGGTGAGATCGTGGGCTGGCGGCGTGGCAGCAGCATCAGAGTAATGGCCTGGTGACAAGGGTCGTGGCCATGCGGTGGAGTCCGTTACAACAGAATGTTAGAACTCGTCAGGGAGAAGGCTGCTGGAACCTTCGGACGGCCCCTTCAACGGTGGATCAACCTCGATCGAGTGGAGTCGTCCGGCTGACCATGGTGTCTGACAGGGCCTCAAAGAAGCCAATGCACGCGCCGGAGGGGGGGGGGGGGCGCCTGTCTGACAGGGCCTCAAAGAAGCCAATGCACGCGCTGGGGGGTGGGGGGGGGCCGCCTATCGACCCTCGAGGTTCCCCGGGTCAGCCCTTCGGAAAAGGGGCCGGGGTCCTCCCTAAGAACCGGGGGGCCGGACCTCTCTTCTCACGGCCTCCCGGATCCTGCCGCGAGGGTCGGCCGACCGGATTCCTCGGTCTGACCCAGGACTAGCCGAATGGGTACAACATGCGGTAAGAAGAAAACAACCACACCCTTGCACCTACACAAAATCCCTCTTCTTTTGAGTTTGTCACACACCCTAAAAACCCCCACATCCTCATGTCAATTAGCTAATTCATTCCACATTAGGATAAAGTCAAAACATTATTTGAATTTGATGCAAATAGAAAAGGATTGGCATTGGATAGGCAAGGGAGATGAAAAGAAATCTGCGCATGCCCTCAATTCTCCCCATTTTATTTTGTGATATGTTGCACAAAAAAACAACCCCGTGCATATGCCAAACTCCTCATATAAAGCTTCATCCAGATAAGCCCTTATCCCAATTTGAACCCTGTTCAAATTATATTTTGCATTAAGGAACAAATGGCATTGTAAATTCTAGTGGCTCGGGAAAATATTAGCGCACACTAATTGATTTCTCTCTTTATTGTCGTACAAAAGAAGGTTTTACATACCAAAAACTTATAAGACTCCCTTTAATCAAAGTATCTACTAGATAAGAACTTATCCCAATTTGAATCTCATTAAAACAATAGAAAAATGTAAGGAAGAATTTTGTTTGTGCAATGAGAAGTCTAATGGTGCAACAAGGTTTTTCAACTAGAATTTTATTGTTGCACAAACCCCTTTTTCCATGCCTAATGAGAGAATCCCAGCCTAATCCAATTAGGTTAGGTATCCTATTTTAATTAAACTCAAATTTGGATCAAATCAAATCGAATTCGAAGTCGATTTGAAATAAATTTGAAAAAGCTATCAATCCTAGTCCAACTAGGATTTTGAAATCTTAGTCCAATTAAGATTCTTAAACCTAATTAGATCAAACAAAATTAAATTAAATCAAATTAAAAATTTTGCAATTAAGTTAGTGGTGCCAAAATTAGTAGGTGCCAAAATTAGTAGGTACCAAAATTAGCAGGCATCAAAAATAGTAGCTACTAAATTTGTAACTTTTACAAAATTAGTAGTTACTAAATTTAATCCAAGCCTTGATCAGGTCAATCCCCTATTATGTGTAACTCCTTAGGTTTCATTCTTTTTAGAAGTGAGATATACTATGATCTCTATCATAGTATCATCGAAATCCTTTTGATGGATCGAAACTTTTCCAGATCAACCCCAAAATGGATCCTTGATTCGAAAATAATCCAAATGAGTTTCCATAATTCTCTAGTAATACCTAGCAATATATGGTGGCAACTCAGCAGAATAGAAAGATGAACATCTAGGTATAGTTCCCGTGTGATTAAGTTTTTCTATTAAAAATTCAGACAAGATATAGGTCATGGATTCTTGTCAAATCTTAAGCATCCATCATATGCTAGACTTAATTGACTCGAGCCCAATCATGATTCCCATGGAATCTCCTTTCCATTGTCATGCTACTATGGCCACAGACTCAAGGACTCAATTTTTTAGGTTACATAGGACTATTCTTCTACTACCGAGATCGGTAGATCCCCTATTGGTACACTCCAACTCTTACAGTCAACCTACTATAGTCAATGTACACTACAAGATTCCATATGGCTAGGGACCATGTTTATGTACTTGTCAAACTACAACAATCCTATTATGAGTGACCGAGACACCGTAGGTTATGGAAGTTCTCACACAACTATAGCTTGAGAAATCATTGATGAGTGAGTAGATATCTATATGACTTCTTATTCTTTGATTATACTTAGTATTGTTGTTGGCTTTGGCTCCTTGATTTTGATAAATAACAAAATATTAAGTATATGTTTTGGACTAATGTTTCAATTTAAGTATGAATTTCAGGCCTTAAAAGAGTATCAAGTCTACAAATTTGAAAGCAAGAGGTTTCTCATGTTTAATTGATCTTCTAATCTTGGAATATTGTCAAAACAACCACTTTGACTCCTATGAAGAAGTATCTAAAGGTTTAATGGATAAATCTTTGAGAAATTCAGAGTTTGGCATGCTTTTTTGGATGGCACAGATCAAGTATCGACTCACCGGCCAAGTGTCGACTCACAAGGTTGACTCATGAAGAAAATTTAGAAGTTTCAGAAGACCGGCATGCAAATTTTCAAGTGGCATGCTCAAGTATCGACTCAAGAGGTCGACTCACACTTCAAGTATTGACTTAAGAGATTGACTCATCACCTGAGACAAGTTTTGGGGCAGAACATCAAGTTTTTAGGATTCAGCCTGAAGTGTCGACTCACGAGGTCGACTCACGCTCCAAGTGTCGATTCAAGAGATCGACTCATGCTGTAATGGCTAGTTTTTCAGAATTTCAATTTTAGAATTATCTTCAAATGGCTCCAAATGGCTATTTTTTCAATTCTAATGGTCTTCAATGGTCTTTTCAGTGGTTTTGATGTATTTAACACTCACCAAATCTCTTCAAGTCAACAAGAAAGTGAGGATTCATATGAGACAAACTCCAATTATTTGAAAAGATAAAAAGAGAGCTTTTAAGAGATTCCTTTGATAAAAAGCCTTCCATTTTTGAGTTGTTGAGCATTCAAGTGTTTGGCCATAAGTGTGCATTCAAAGATTCCAATAAGAAGACAACATAAGCATTCAAGAAGAGCTACATCAACTTTAATTTCCTCTCATTTTAGGAGCTAATTCTTGTGCTCATTTATTGTATACTTGATTTCTTTTGTTGTTGCTAGTTTCAAAGGTTTTGAAACTAGTGTTAAAGGTTTTGGTGAGCCTTGAAAAACCAAGGAGATTTGTTGGTGAGCCTAAGAGATAAAACCAACTTGGGTTTGACTTGTGAGCCCGGATAAAACAAGTTATAAAGGTTGTTGGAGAGCATAGGTAATAAAACCAATATAGGTTTTGACTTGTGAGCCTTGGAAAATAAGTTGGCTATAATCTTGGATAGATTATAGTTAGAATTTCAAAGGAGAAGCTTGAGGAGTGGATGTAGGTGCTAGGGTGCACCGAACCACTATACATCTTGTTGTTTGTGGTTGCTTGCTTCCTTCTCTATTTACTTTTTATTACCTTGCATTATATTTATTACTTCTGCTGCATAATTCATTGAACACTATCACTTAGTTACATAACCTCACTAAGAATTGCATATAATTGCTTAAATTTTTTAATACCCAATTCACCCCCCTCTTGGGCTCCATCTTTGGGTAACAAGTGGTATCAGAGCCAGGTTCTCTACTTATAAATCCAACGATCTTGAGTTAAAGATCATGGCAGCCCAAATAGGTATTGGTATTATAGAAGGACAAGCCTTTAACCGTCCACCTTTGTTTAATGGCACGAACTACACATATTGAAAGACATGCATGTGCATTTACATTCAAGTTATTGATTATAATATTTGAAGAACTATAGTTAAAGGCCCTGAGCAGCCCACTCTTTTGGTTAATGGCATTCTCACTCCCAAATTTGAAGAAAATTAGGATGAAAATGATATTAAACAAGCTGAGCTTAATACTAAGGCCATGAATTTGTTATTTTGTGCACTTGACCCAACTGAATTCAACAGAATATCAAATTATGTTTCGACCAAAGAGATTTGGGATACCTTGAGGTTATCCATGATGGTACACATCAAGTAAAGACCACCAAAGTAAACATACTCATTCACACTTATGAGATGTTTAGGATGGAACCAATTGAAACTATTAGTGAAATGTATACTAGATTCACTAATATTATAAATGGCATGAAGAGCTTAGGTAAAGTGATTTCTAATGTTGAACTTGTTAATAAAATTCTCAGATCTCTTCCGGCTTCTTGGGATCCAAAGGTCATAGCCATTGAAGAAGCCAAAGATGTCAATACTCTTCCACTTGAGCATCTTTTGGGTTCATTGATGACTTATGAGCTCTCATTGAAGCAAAAAATAGTGGACAACAACAAGAAGAAGAAAGCCATTGCATTCAAGTCCACTACTAAGGAAGAATCAAGTGATGAATCTGATGAATCCGATAAAGAAGATGAAATAGCCCTCATTACAAGAAAGTTCAAAAGATTTATGAGAAAGAAAAATTTCTACTAGAAAAAGCCATAAAAGGAAGATCATAGTAAGGAAAAAGAAAAAGAGAAGGAAAGGGAGCAACCGATATGCTTCGAATGTAAGAAGCCAGGTCACTACAAGTTGGATTGCCCCATTTTCAAGAAATGTAAGAAGAAATTTAGGAAAAAGGCTATAATGGTAACGTGGAGTGAAAGTGAAGATTCAAGCTCTGACAAAGAACAACAAGAAGAGGCCAACCTTTGCTTTATGGCCAATAAAGAAGAGGTAAGACTTGAATCTGAAAATGATTTTATATTTGATGAATTATGTGATGTTTTTGATGAACTAGTTATTGAATATGAAAAGCTTAATTTCAAAAACAAAGAATTGAGAAAACAAAACCTAGAGCTTTCAAAAACATCTAATAAGTTTTTAATAGAAAATGAAAGCTTGATTCAAGAAAACAAGAACCTTAGTGAACAAATAAACATTTTTAAAAATGAAAAAGAAGATCTTTTGAAAGAAAAAGACTCTTTGAAAAAGGACAAAATTCTTGATACAAATGAAAAACTTGCAAAACAAAACAAGGAGTTTTTACTAAAAATAAAAAATATAAAGAAGATCTAGAAAAAATAAAGCCATTTATTGAAAAGTTTACTTACAGTTCTAAAAAATTAAATATACTTTTAAATAATCAAAGAGTCATTTTTAACAAAGCAAGCTTAGGATTTAAACCACAAAAATAGCAAAAGCTTTTCAAAAACTTCTTTGTACCTTCTTCTTCTAGTATTACTTGTTATGCATATGGTATAATAGGACACAAATCTTATATGTGTAATAAAAGAAAATTGAATGCTATTAGAAAGGTTTGGGTTCTAAAAGGAGCCAATTCAACTAACCTTAAAGGACTCAAGATGGCTTGGGTACCTAAAGTTTTCACTTGATTTATTTTGTAGGTGTATCTTGCAACCAAGGATAAAAAAGAATGTGGTATCTTGATAGTGGTTGCTTAAGACACATGACCGGGGATGTGAGATAATTCTTATCTCTAGAAGCTTTGAATGGTGGAAACGTGACTTTTGGTGATAATAAAAAGGCAAAATTATTAGTATCAGTAAAGTCCATATCACCCCTACTACTTTTGTTGATAATGTTTTGTTAGTTGATGGTTTAATGCATAATTTATTAGTATAAGTCAATTTTACAATAAAGGATTTAAAGTAGTTTTCGAATCTTCTATGTGCATCGTATCTAGTCTAGATGACAATGGCATCAGGTTTGTTGGTCATAGGTATGGAAACATTTATATGGTTGATCTTGATGATCTACCCATGCAAAATTGTCAATGTCTAGTGGCTATGGAAGCCAAGATCAATGAAACTAGTTGGCTTTGGCATCGTAGACTAGAACATACAAGCATGCATTTGATTTCAAAATTAAACAAAAAGAACCTTGTAAAAGATTTGCCAAAACTCACCTTTGAAAAAGATAAGATTTGTAGTGCATGTCCACTTGAAAAACAAACAAAATCTTCTTTTAAACCTAAAGGATTAGTATCTACCACTGACCCCTTGAATTACTTCATATGGACCTCTTTGGACCAACTAGAACAACTAGTTTGGGAGGTAAGAAGTATGGGTTAGTGATTGTAGATGACTATTCACATTTTACTTAGGTCATGTTTTTGGCACACATGGATGAAACTTTTTTAGCATTCATTAAATTTCATAAAAAGGTTTCAAATGAAAAAGCTATTTCAATCATCTCTTTACGAAGCGATCATGGAATTGAGTTTGAAAATCATGACTTCGATATATTTTACAATGAAAATGGTATTAATCATAATTTTTCTGTACCTAGGATACCTCAACAAAATGGGGTGGTAGAAGAAAAAATAAGACTCTTGAAGAAATTGCATGCAAAATGCTTTGTGAAAATAATTTACCTAGATATTTTTGGATGGAAGTCATAAACACTGCATGTTATGTTTTAAATCATATTTTAATCCAACCTATTTTGAAGAGAACACCCTATGAACTTTGGAAAAGTAGAAAACCTTCTATAAAATATTTTTATGTTTTAGGATGCCGTTGTTTCATCTAAACAATGGTAAAGATAATCTCAGTAAATTTGATACCAAGTCAGATGAGGGTATCTTCTTAGGATACTCTACTTCTAGCAAGGCATACAGGGTCTTTAACAGAAGAACTCTTATAGTTGAAGAATCCATCCATGTAGTTTTTGATGAATCTAATGATAAATCTTCTAGAAAAAAGATATTGTTGATGATGAGACAGGTATTCAAAAGCTGCGAAGGATGACAATCAATGAAGAAACTTTCAAGGATCAAGGAGGTGATCAAAATAATGAAGAAGAACAACTACAATAAGTAGGAGACTCATCTACACTCAATCCACTACCTAAAGAATGGAGGTAAGACCATGGACATCCTAAAGAGCTTATGATTGGTGATCCATCAAAGAGGTAGTACCCGTTCCTCTTTGAGAAATATTTATGATTATTTAGAATTTGTATCTCAAGTAAAACCTAAATCAATTGAAGAAGCAGAAAAAGATTCAAATTGGTTAAATGCTATGCAAGATCAATTAAATCAATTTAAAAGGAATAATGTTTGGACTTTGGTTGAAAGACCTTCAAATGCTTTAATAATAGGAATAAAATGGGTTTTCAGAAATAAACTTGATGAACATGGTTTAGTAATAAGAAATAAAGCTAGATTAGTTGTAAAAGGTTATAATCAAGAAGAAGGCATTGATTTTGATGAAATATTTACACCTGTTGATAGATTAGAAGCAATTAGATTACTACTTGCTTTTGCTTGTTTTATGGATTTTAAGTTATTTCAAATGGATGTCAAAAGTGCTTTTTTGAATGGCTTTATTGAAGAAGTTTATGTTGAACAGCCTCCTGGTTTTGAAAATTATGAATGCCCTGATCATGTTTTTAAACTTCATAAAGCTTTGTATGGTTTGAAACAAGCTCTAAGGGCTTGGTATGATAGATTAAGTAGATTTTTGCTTGAGAATAATTTTTCAAGAGACAATGTTGACACTACATTATTTTTGAAAAAGAAAAATAATGACTTATTAGTAGTACAAGTGTATGTCGATGATATTATTTTCGGTGCTACTAATGAAGTTCTTTGCCTAGAGTTTGCCAAGCTTATGCAGGGAGAGTTCGAGATGAGCATGATGGGAGAGCTAAACTTTTTTCTCGGACTCCAGATCAAGCAAACTAAAGAAGGGATCTTCATCAACCAAGCTAAGTACATAATTTTTTTTTAAAGAAGTTTGGGATGGAGAGCACCAAATCTTTAGGTACTCCATGAGCCCTTCTTGTAAACTTGAAAAAGATGAATCAGGAAAGAATATAGATCAAAAGTTATATAGAGGAATCATTGGTTTATTGTTATATTTAACTATAAGTAGGCCAGATATAATGTTCAGTGTTTGTATGTGTGCAAGATATCAGTCTGCTCCTAAAGAGTCTTATTTATTAGCTATTGAATGTATACTAAGATATCTTTCTGGCACTATTGATATTGGACTTTGGTACTCTAGAGAATCATCTATTGAATTGATTGCATATTCTGATGCTGATTTTGCTGGATATAGATTAGATAGAAAAAATACTAGTGGAACCTGTCAATTTCTTGGAGTGAATTTGATTTCATGGTTTAGCAAGAAACAAAATTCAGTTGTTCTATGGCTGAAGTCGAATATATAGTAGCTGAAAGTTGTGCTCAAATCCTATGGATCAAACAACAACTCGAACATTTTGGCATAAAATTAAGTAAGACACCCATAAGATGTGATAATACAAGTACAATAAATCTAACTAAAAAGCCTGTATAACATTCAAGAAGCAAACACATTGAAATAAGACATCACTTCATAAGAGATCATGTTCAAAATGGTGATGTAATGCTTGATTTTGTATGTACTAATAATCAACTTGTTGATATTTTCACAAAACCTCTTAGTGAAGATAGATTTTGCATGATTAGAAAAGAATTAGGAATCATTGATCCTTTTATCTAAACTCTTCAATTCTTGTTGAAATCCTCTGTAATGATTCAAAATCCTTCAAATATCACTTAGGATATCTCCTAGATTTTTTCTGGAATTCTCTAGGACTTATTGAAATTTATTTTGCTTGCCTGAGCTCAAGTGTTGACACTTGAAAAATTGCCAAGTGTCGACTCACCTGAAGTGTCGACACTTGAGCAAGTTTGAAGTGTCGACTTATGATAGTCGGGATTAAGATTTTAGGGCATCCCATAAAACCCTTTTAAACCCTTTTTTCTTCCCTCCTTAGCACCGTGTGGTCCCCAAAAGTCATCTTAAGCTCAAGAACAATGGAATCCCATCTCTAACCTTCCAATTTTAGGTAATTTCTCCACTTTTTCTCTTGATCTTTTTTGGTCGGACCGTGTTTTCTCTTTCTCTTCTCATTTTTGCCTTCGATCGATTCAAGAATTCCATGATTTCACTATGATTCAGCCCATTTTTCCCTATATCTTTTGTATTTTTCCTTTTTGAGAACCATTTCCATCTCTTTTATTAAATTTGGTCTGATTTCCCCTTTTTTCCACGATTTTTCCTTGATTCTTTTCACCTTCTTTGGCCCTCTCTCGGTCTGTTGCTTTCTCTCTTCCTCTCTTGGCCAACACTTCCTTTCTTTCCTCTTAGCCACTCTAGTTTACTCTTTCTTCCTATTTTTCTTGTATTGCCTCTATGTGGTATGGCTCCCCGAAAGCAGTTGGCACATCGTAAGAGAAGATCTGAATTGGATGAGTCTAGCCAGGAAAGAGGGCGAGGTCATCTTCCCCCTCTTTTGCTGACTCCGTCCTCCATAACGGTCGGCATCCTGCTGAAAATCCAAGGGACTATGGTAGCAAAATCATGCATATGGAAGAGTGCATTGCTGAAATTGTTGAGTGATAGAAGGTCGAGGAGGGGCAGGCATACGACACTCGCCCACCTTTTTCTGCCGAGATCTTGGGGAGTCAATCCCCCGTCACTTTAAAATTCCTCAGGTGGACCCCTATGACGGTACCACCGACCCACTAGACCATCTGGGCACCTACAAGGCCCGTATGATGGTACAGGGCACCTCCAACTCCCTTCACAGCATTGCCTTCCCAGCAACCCTGAAGAAGGCTGCTCGGATGTGGTTCAACGCCATCCGACCAGGTACAATCCACTCATTTTCTCAGTTCAAGAATCTTTTTCTTTTCCATTTCAGGACATGCAGTCAGACCCTAAGGAACACCGATTGCCTCTTCCTCGTGCTTCAAAAGGAGGGAGAGACCCTCCGGGATTACATGGCTCGTTTCAACTCAGCGGCCATGGAGGTTTTGGATTTGAATGAGGCGGTTGCCATGTCGGCCTTCAAGAGAGGGCTCCGCTCGTCCAGGCTCACATTCTTCCTGGACAAGAAGTTTTTGACGAGCTACACCGAGCTATTGGCCAGGGCACAGAAGTATGCCCTGGCAGAGGAGCAATCGGCAAGTCGACACCAGGCTGAGGGGAGGTCAGCCCCTAAGAAGTGGAGCGACAAGGCCTCCGTAGTCCGACCTCTCGGTGATGACGACCGATCCACCTAGCACCGAAGTCCGAAGCCAAAGGACTTCATCTGGAGGTTCGAGACCTACGCGCCACTCTCCCTTCCGAGGGAGAAGATCCTCATGGAGATCGAGAACGAGGCTTTCCTGCAAAGGCCTCGACCGATGAGGGGCCCCCTACCTCCAGAAATAAACATAAGTATTGCCAGTTCCATAAGGACCACGGGCACAACACCGAAGAGTGCCTCCAGCTGAAGGATGCCATTGAAGACCTCATCAGGAGGGGGTACCTGAACAAGTACATCCGACCCCGCTGGGATCGGGCCGAGACCTTGATCGCCAGAGACCCTCTGGAGGAGACGGAGCTTCCCAACCACCACCCGACCAATGGGGGCGTTGGTATGCTACATCGATGGTCCGACAGGGGCACGAAAGGGACCAAGACATTGTAAAGAGGCCCAGAGGTTCCAATATAATCAGTTTTTTTGACGAAGACCTCTTGGAGCCTCATCTTCCAGGAGATCACCCTGTAGTTGTGTTGGCAGTCATTGCCAACTATGATGTAAAGCCCATCCTCATTGATAATGGAAGCTGTGCAGAAGTTTTACTGTATGATGCTTTTGTCTGAATGAACTTATCCAGATCAAGGTTGTGAGAATCCCTAATGCCACTAACTAGCTTTGGAAAAAACTCTATCGGAGTTGAAGGGAATATCTCTGCCCGTGACCATTGGGATGGAGCCTTTCCAAAGGACTTTCCCCATCAACTTCATGGTCATCCGTACGACCTCGGCATACAATGCCATTTTAGGCCGATCGGCCCTCAATAGGTTTCGGGCCATCATGTCCACTTACCATTTGCTGGAAAAATTTTCGACTCGTAACGAGGTCAGAGAAATGAGGGGAGACCGCAGGATGGCTAGACAATGCCTGGCTATTTATGATAAGTAATTGGAAGGATGCCCCACTCTTGAACAACTTGACCCCTGGGACGAAGCCACCGACCGTGGTCAGCCTGTTGAGAAGATCATGTTTGTCCCCCTTAGGGAGGATGACCCCACTAAGGTTCTCCAAATTGGGAGCACACTCGGTGAGGAGAAAAGGCTAGAGCTAATTGGCTTCTTGAGGAGCAATACTGATGTCTTTGCTTGGTTGGCGTCTGACATGCCAGGCATTCCGTCGGACATCATCACTCACCAGCTTAAGGTGGATCCGACCTATAGACCTGTCCGATAGAAAAAGAGGAGCTTCACCACCGAAAGACAAAGGGCCATTGAAGAAGAAGTGAAGAAGCTCTCTGACATTGGCTTCATCAGTGAGGCCCATTACCCTGAGTAGCTCGCAAATGTTGTCATGGTGAAAAAGGCTAGTGGGAAGTGGAGGATCTGTGTGGACTACATTGACCTCAATAAAGCTTGTCTGAAGGACAGCTTCCCCCTGATGAAGATCTATCAGTTGGTGGATGCCACGGCAGGCCATCAGCTCTTGAGCTTCATGGATGCCTTCTCTGGGTACAACCAGATCAGGATGCACCGTGAAGAAGAGGAGAAGATGGCCTTTGTCATGGACAAAGGGCTGTATTTTTAGAAGGTGATGCCCTTCGGCCTCAAGAATGAGGGTGCCACTTTCCAAAGGCTGATCAACCAAATCTTCAAAGGATAACTTGGAAGGAATATGAAGGCGTATGTCGATGATATGATTGTCAAGAGCCTCCATAGGGCCGACCACATCAAGGACTTGCAAGAATCCTTTGACGCGCTGAGATGCCATCGGATGAAGCTGAACCCTGCCAAGTGCATATTTGGGATGACCTCCGAGAAGTTCTTGGGTTTCTTGGTCACTCAAAGAGGGATTGAAGTCAACCCCGACAAAATTAAAGCTATCATTGACATGGCACATCCGACCAGTAAAAAGCAAGTGCAAGAGCTCACAGGCCGCATAGCTTCTTTCAGCCGTTTTATCTCCTGGTCGATTGAGAGGTCTCTACCATTCTTCAAGACCTTGCGCAAGTTGGATCGCTTCCATTGGACCGACGAGTGTCGGTCGGCCTTTGAAGCCTTGAAGGATTACCTGAAGAGCCCCCCGTTGTTGGCCAAGCCCACGAAGGGGGAAGTGTTGTACCTATACCTGTCGGCGTATGACGAGGCAGTCAGTTTTGTCCTCATGCGAGTAGGGAAAGATGGCAAGTAGAAACCTATCTACTATATCAGTAAGGTCCTCCATGATGCTGAGACAAGGTACCCTAAAGTGCAGAAACTGGTTTATACTTGGTCGTAGTGGCAAAATGCCTCCGACCCTACTTTCAGGCACATCTGATCGTCGTGCTGACCGACCAGCCCCTCAAGGCGATCCTTAGAAGCCCCGACACCTCGGTCGGCTCATCAAGTAGGCCATCAAGCTAGGCAAGTTCGACATCTCTTTCCAATCCTGATCAGCTTTGAAAGCTCAGGTAATCGTTGATTTTATTGCAGAGTGCACCTGGAGGCCGGAAGCTACCTCATCAACAGCTGAAGCGCCTAAAGTCGATCCTATGGAAGAGATCGAACCTGTTTGGACCCTTCATGTGGATGGAGCGCCCAACCTCACAGGGTGCAGGGCAGGCCTGATCTTAGCTGACCCTGACGGGCAGGGCCTGGAGTATGCCCTACACTTTGCATTTCAAGTATCAAACAACCAGGCGAAGTATGAAACCTTGTTTGCGGGGCTAAGGATAGCTAATGAGTTAGGCATTGGCAGAATCCAGGCCTTTTCTGACTCCCAGTTGGTGGTCAATCAAGTAAAAGGTGAATTCAAAGCAAAGGACCCAACCTTGGCCAAGTACTTGGATGAGGTACGAGACCTCGTATCTCGGCTTAAGTTCTTCGAAATTCTCCACATACTTCGACTACAAAACTCCCGGGTGTATGCTCTGTCATGATTGGCCACTGCCACCATTGGCACCTTCGACTGAACCTTTGTGGAGCATCTGCAGCATCCAAGTATTGCTGAAGAGCCGACCGAGGTTCACCAAGTCAAGCAGGAAGCCTCATGGATGGACCCAATCCTCACGTTCCAGGTCAAAGGGACTCTTCTGAATGATCTGACTGAAGCTAAGCATGTGCGCTGGACGGCTTCTAAGTACAGCATCCTTGACGGCATTCTCTACAAACGGTCATTCATGCAGCCATTGCTGAAGTGTTTGGGGCTGACCGATACAGACTTTGCACTCAAAGAGGTGCATGAAGGCATCTGTGGCTACCATCTCGGAGGGAGATCCCTGGCTTATAAAGTCATCCGGTAGGGATATTATTAGTTTACAATTCAGAAGGATGTGTCGGACTTCGTCCGAAAGTGCGACGCATGTCAAAGGTACTCTAATATCCAAAGGAGGCTCGCTAGCCAGCTGACCCCGCTTACGGTGCCTTGGCCATTTGCCCAATGGGGCATGGACATTGTGGGACCCTTTCCCCCAGCATCTGGCCAACGGAAATTCCTTCTTGTGGCCATTGACTACTTCACCAAGTAGGTGGAGGCTGAACCACTGGTGCAAATAACGGAGGCCAAGGTGGAGAACTTCGTTCAGAACTGCATTATCTTTCGGTTCGGCATTCCATAGACAATCATTACTGATAATGGAAGACAGTTCGACAACTCTAAGTTCCGGGATTTTTGCCAACAATATCACATATCCCATCGGCTTACATCGGTCGGCCACCCTCAGTCCAACGGAGAAGCCGAGGTTACCAATCGGACGATCCTACATGGACTGAAGACCCGGCTGAATGAAGCCAAAGGGCTTTGGGCAGAAGAGCTTCACTCAGTGCTCTGGGCATATCGGATGATCGCCCGAATGGAGACTGGGGAGACTCCATTCAACCTGACCCATGGAAGTGAAGCAGTCATCCCCGTAGAAGTCTCTTTGCAATCCCTGTGGATTGATCACTTCACTGAACCGACCAATTCAGAGCAATAGAGGGCTAACCTAGATTTACTTGAAGAAACCAAGCTTTGTACCAGCTTGAAGATGGCAACTTACCATCAGAAGGTGGCTAAATATTACAATTCGTGGGTCAAAGCACGAACCTTCCGAGTCAGAGATTTGGTTTTGTGAAGGGCTGAGATTTCAAAACCAACGAAGCAAGAGAAACTCTCCCCTAATTAGGAGGGACCCTATCGAGTCATTGAGGTGATTCGAGCTGGAACATACCAACTCGAGCATTTAGACGGACGGCATATAGCATGCCCGTGGAATGTAGACAACCTTTGCAAGTATTATTAATAAAGTCTACAACTTATTCTACGAAGTACTTCCAAAATTCCGACCCCGATCGGCAAAGGCTCTAAAGTAGCCCACTTCCGAAAGTCTGACCCCGGTCGGTAAAGGCTCTAGGGCAGCCCACTTCTGAAAGTCCGATCCCGGTCGGCAAAGGGTCTAGGGCAGCCCACTCCTGAAAGTCTGACCCCGGTCGACAAAGGCTCTTGGGCAGCCCACTTCCAAAAGTCTGACCTCGGTTGGTAAAGGCTCTTGGACGGCCCACTTCCGAAAGTCTGTCCCCAGTCAACAAAGGCTCTAAGGCAGCCCACTCCCGAAAGCCCGACCCTAGTCAGCAAAGGCTCTAGGGCAGCCCACTTCCGAAAGTTTGACCTAGGTCGGCAAAGGCTCTAGGACAGCCCACTTCTGAAAGTCTGACCCCGGTCGGTAAAGGCTCTAAGGTAGCCCACTCCTGAAAGTCCGACCCCAGTCGGCAAAGGCTTTAGGGTAGCCCACTTCTGAAAGTCCGACCTCGATCGGTAAAGGCTCTAAGGCAGCCCACTCCCCAAAGTCTGATCCCGGTCGGCAAAGGCTCTAAGGCGAGAGTCCACTTCCGAAAGTCCGACTTCGGTCGGTAAAGGCTCTAAGGCAGTCCACTTCCGAAAGTTCGACCCCAGTCGGTAAAGGCTCTTAGGTAGCCCACTTTCGAAAGTTCGACCCCGGTCTGCAACTACTTCAAAATAAGCCATATGGAGAAATTTCTAAGTACCTAAGTTTGGACTGAGCTACTGTCCATCAGCCATCTTACAGGCCTCAAATTTGGATGAGCCGACGGACCGGTGCTTGGAGAAATTTCTAAGTACCAAGGTTCAGACTGAGCTACCACCCCTCAGCCACTCTACAGGTTTCGAGCTTAGACGAGCCGACAGACTAACACTTGAGAATTTTTCTAAATGTTTAATTTTGGATTGAGCTAGTGCCTGGCAGCTACTTCGAAAAATCAGCGATCCTAAAGAGCCGACCGAAAATACTTAGAAGAATTTTAGAAAGAAAAGTGTTCCACTTTGTATACATCACTACACACAAGTGACAAAAGGATTCTTCTATTAAGTCCGAAGAAACTATTTACAAAGGTAGGTTAGACCTTTACAAACGCCCTAAGTCTGACCCACCGAAGGTGTGGCAAGGGCCTCAACTTCGAACCGCCTATTACAATTGGAGCTTCAACTGGGATGTCCGTCATCCCTACATCAGCCTGAGATGGGACTTCGACCCTAAGCTCTTCTGCACCACCTTCAGCCTAGGGCTCGACCCCGCTATTGGCCAGGTGCTCTTCTTCCTCCGCTAGTTCCCCTAACTCGGTGCTGGACAAGTCAAGCTCCGGAAAACGTTTGGCCGCCTTCTTCAAGCAGTCATCATAGCCTTCTCTGTAGAAGACCGATGCCGCCTCTTCAACCTCTTCAGTGAAATCGACGGAGGCCTTGTATTTTATTATGGTGTCCCGGACCTGCCCCGTTGCCAGCTCCTTGGCTTCCTCAAGCTAAACCACCAACTTCACTGTAACCGCCTGCTCGGATTGGGCCCTTTTGTCGGCCTCAATAAATCGCTCCTCCTCCTCTCTCAGTCGGTAGGTAAGGGAGGTCACCTTCACCTTCCTTTTTTTCAGCCTAGCTTCTTGATCAGCTAGCTAGTCTTGCATCACCTTTGATGCCTCTCTTGATGACTCGACCTCTGCCTGGATGGCCAACAACCTCTCTTCTACGGACTTCAAAGATGCCTTCATGGCTGCCTGAACCACCTCCAGCTCCTGCCCTCTCTTGGCAGAGGTCTTGGCTGCATGCAGTATCTGACCGATGCCGTCATCCATCAAGGAGATGCCATGAAGAAGCTGTAAACAGAAGGTCAAATTAGTGCTATGCAAAATAATTGGGAGAAAAGGAAAAGTACAAGGGAGCAAGATAGGCGTTTTACCCTCATAAGGTCGCGGTAGGACTCCATGGCCACGTCACTCAGATTCCTCTAAATGGACAGCTCCTAGTCGGCATCTGTCATGGCCCCCTTGAGCAAACTCCACGCTCTTCTCGAATTGTTCAAGGCATGCCAATGCTGGAATGCCTCCTGACGGACCTCTTCCTCGGACTCTTCTTCGGCCATCTCTCCTTCGACCGCCTCTCCTTCGGCCGCCTCGCCTTCGGCCACCCCTCCTTTGGCCATCCCCTTTCCCTTGTCTGTGAGAGGAACCATCTCTTTCGGGTCGGCGAGTGATGGGGCTGACGCTACCGCCATGTCGGATAATTCCGGCTGTTTCTGCTCTGGTCGGGCGACCGATCCCCTGGCAGGAGCTGAAGACCCTGGTGTCTTCTTCGCCAATACCTCTATAAGAGAGGCACCGTCTTCATCGGAGTCTACATCTACTACGGGCATAGGCCGTTCCTCCTCTCGCCTCTTTTTTTGTCTCTCCACGATCGGCTCTGGGGTAGCCCTCTTTCGCACTGCCCACTGGATGATTCTATCTTTATCGATCTTCATTACCTTTCCTACTCCAAAAAAAGTGATCAGGGTGAGCAAAAGGAAGGAGACACAATGGGATAAATGAGGTGAACGCACAGGAGGTCAGCCAACCCTGACAGCCCCTTTATTCCTACCTAGGTGTCTCTGTTGGCTGATCCCTGCCTGGTGAAGGGCACCCTCCCCGAGCAGTTCATATGCCATGGTCGGGCCAGCTCCGTCAATCTCATTAAACTTGGCCTGGTTGGCTATCAAGATCGCCCTCCCCTCACGAAGCCTCGGCCATGGCTCTCTCCATAAGGACTCAAAAACCCAAGGGTGAAGACTATCCACAAAAAAGAATCTGGCCTTCCACCCATGGATGGTCAAAGGAAGGCACTTCAGGATCTTTCGGTTAGGGTGGGGACTTAACATCCACCACTCTCGGCTCTTGAAGTCCTTCTTTAGAAGAAAGAAGTTGCCAAAGAGGGACAGCCTAGGTTCAATCTCGGCCTTGTGACAGAGTACTATAAAGAACAAATCGCCCAAATGTTGTTCAGCGTCAGCTGTGCTGGAGTGACTCTGTAGTAGTTGAAGACCTCTATGAAAAAAGGGTGCAGGGGAAACCTGAGGCTGGCCTTAAGCTTGGCCTCATACATGGGAAGGTTTCCCGGTCCTAGTGGGTTGTTGGCTCTACCCTCTCGGCCTGGAACGGACAGATGCAAGGTCGACGGAATGCTGTACACGGTCCTAAGGTTCTCGACCCATTCCCGGGTCATCACCGATTGAATCTCACTCGGTCCTAGTTCCCTATGCCTATGGGTCGGACCTTTCCTATTGGATGCCATTAGAGCTAAAGGAAAAGAAGGACTGGGGAACTGACCTGAGGCCAGACTCCTAGAAGACTGGTCTTATGAATGAGGAGGAAGAAGCTCTCTTTCTCTCACGGAGCACAATTACAGCGGAAAAATCCTTCCCGAGCACCTCACCCCTCCTTTTATAGGTCTCCAGGGGGGTGCTGGCCTTCGCATCATGGGGGTTTTGATTGTCCCATCGACAGGCGTGACCTTCCATGCCTCAGAAATCGAAGCGACGGGTCGATCAGAACCGACAGGTAGCGATCCGCGTGAAGGCCGGATCAACAGCACAAAGATTGCCTGGGAAGCGACATCGACCGTTCAGATGCTGCCACGTGTGCAGCACGTCCCTCCACTCAAACCGTCGCATGGGCCAGCCTGGCCCCTTATCATGGTGCCCTCTCCGCATTAACTGTGACTCCTACAACCCCAATGCGGGACCGACATCTGTCCATGATGCCAGTCGTGGGAGATTCGAAGCGATCCGGTGTCATGATTCTGGATCGAACATGGACGGACGTGACCTGTGCAAAGGCAGTGCTCCTATCCTTTGAAGCCACATGCCCCCTCTTAGTCCAAGAGCAGGGGGGCAACTGTTGTACTCCTCCGACATTTTCTAGATTGGACCGGCAAGTAATTCGACCGGCTGACCCATGGAAGGAGAGGTCCGAATGACCCGCTTCCTTCGAGGACCGACCGGTCGGCTCCCTCGGAGATCCCAATAGATTTCCTCACCACAAGGCCGACCAACCTGAAGGCCGATCCACTCCCACTGAGGTACGGCTGACCTACTCTAAGGATATCTCGGAGACTCCAGAAGCCTCTTTCCACATGTACTGGTCGGCTTCCTTAAAGCTCCTGTCAGACTCTCCTTGTCGGTTGGACAATACACTCATGTTAAGTCTGACTGACTCGTTCCCCTTCTGGGAACTGCTCGAAGGCTCTAGAAGCCCTTTTCCAGCTGACACCAAAATTCTGTTGCAACGGACTCCATAACATGGCCACGTCTCCGCACCACCTGGCCATCACTCTGATTCTCCTAGGGGCAAATCAAGACTTCTCAGCCTATCCCCTAACAGAATTTGGCAGCATTCCACACCTACTTAAGGTGACCGGGGGACCTCCGCTTGGGGCTAAGTACACTCTTCCTCTCCATGTACTTGATTCTTTTTGATTTCTCCATTATGTTGCTCCCATACTCCTGCTAACTTAAGCATCGGAGTGTCCCCCGCCGGAACTGGTGCGGACACCAAAGGCACCAGAATAAGGCAGAGGCTTCTCAACCCTCTGTAATTGATCAATAATTTATGAGTCCATCTGTAATAAGGGCTTAGCTCATCTGAGTCCATTTTAGTTGTTATTTGAGTATTTTTAGTTGTTATTTCACTTCTGTACTAGTCAGCTCATGTTGAGCTAGTTCAGTCCAATGCTAGTTAGCTCATGTTGAGCTAATTTTATTTTTTTGAGTCCTGTCCAAGCATACTGAAGACTCAAGACTATATTATACAAGTGAAGACCAAGTCCAGCCAGATTGAAGACATGGAAGTTTAGCCCAAGTCCAACCCAGCTTGAAGATTTGAAGACCCCAGGAGAAAAATCAGAAACCCTGATTCCTTGCAGATGCCCTCCAGATGCCCAGATTCCCTTCCAGATGCCAAAGTATATTCATAAATAAGGGCATCCATGATTCCAGAGGTCCATCTGCATCCTAGCCCAATGAAATCAAGCCCAGGTGCCAAGCCCAAGCCCCTAAGAAGCAAGATACCAGGGAATATTCCTGCTACCTGGCTACCAGGCCACCCCAGCTTCCAGAGGCCCAAACCCATGCACCCGGGCCCCTTTGGGCCGGCCTTTTGCTGCTCCTAGAAGCCCAACACGCCCCCCTAGGCATCCTTGGAGTCTTGACCAAGTCAAGAAAAACTTTAGGGATTTTTCTACCTAATATTTCTTTATTTTCTAGCTAGGGTTTGAGAGGGAAAAGGATTCTTATGTAAAGACTTATGTACCCTTACTTGGAGCCCAAGGTTAAGGGTCTATTTAAGGGACCCTAGCCTCTTGTATGAGGAGAATTTTTGATGAATGAAAACCTTGAGTTCTTCTATTGAGTTGTGTGATACCCTGCTGTGTGCATAAAGGGGTTTGCGAGAGTTCTTCTTCCCAGTGCTGCAATCATCTTCCTGCTACCAACAAGCATCTCAGATCCCTGGACGCCCACTCCAAAAGAAGCCTTCCCTTGCTGTTTTTCCTTTATTTTCTTGTTCCTTTGTGAGTTTTCTAACCCCTGACAGGTGGTTTGCAGGTCCCCGAGTTCCTACGAATCCAACGACTCTAGCCAAGCCTCAATCGGATCACCGAGCAGAAAGCCGGGTATCCGCGGGTCTTTGGCTCGATTTTCCAGGCCGCATCCATCGAGGAATGAGAGACCCTTTTGCTGCGATCTTCACAGACGTTGTCAGGTACACCCCTCTACCTCCAGTAGTTTTATTGTAGGAGAACTTGCCCTAACCGAGGCTTCTCAGCCCCGGCGATCCTTCTTTTCTACTTTTCTAGGTCCTAATCTGCATGCTGATCTTCTAAAATTCATATAAAATTCCCTATAACTTATTTTAATCTGAAATTCGGGAATTAATCACCCAACCCCACATACAAAACATATAAAAAAATTGCATGCATATTAGTTCCGCATCATTTGGTATCAGAGCTTAGATTAGGGCTTGTTTTCTGTAATTCTTCAGTCCATATATACTCTGTTATTTTAATTATTTCTCCCTGTTAAAAACTCCAAAAATTCTGAAATTTATTTTCCTGGATTTATCATAATTCACAGTAATTTTAAAACTTTTTTCAGATTTTATTATGGCCTGTGAATCTTCTGAAAGCCGAAATAGGGCCTGCAAATTCTCGGCTCTGTTTTTTTTAGCAAGACATGTTTGGAAGTTTTAGGGTTTTGTTTAGGAGTTTTTGCATATTTCTTAATTTTAGTATATTTCCAGTATATTAGGTCATGATTTGCAAGTTTTCTTCTATTTAAAAAAATACAAAAAAAAAAAAAATATATATATATACATATTTTCCAAAAATACCAAAAAAAAAAAAAAAATCTAAACCCTAATTTGCATCCTCATCTGCCTGCCATCATTGCATAATTTACTTTTAAGGGCACTCTTGCTATATCAGATGGGGGAGGATTTGATCACCTCTCCTTAGCCCAAAACCACATCCCTTGCATTCAGTCCCAAGCCTTAACCTAAAATTAGTTAGACTTAATTTGCCCTAGTGGGCTAGGGACACCAACTGGTCGGGTCCGGGCTAGTGTTAGATCACTGTGTCAAGTTAACCTGTGTGTGCCTTGTGCTTAGTGTCTAGAACGGTGGTTTAGGGATTCAATCCCGAAGGGCTTGTGTGCTGGTCCGCCTACCTGGCCAATCTCTGATTGGTGTCTAGGATTGGCAATCAGGGACCTAACACTCCCCTTACACCTGCCTGGCTGAGTACAGGGTTACTATAGGCTAGTTTGCCACACTGATTGAGCATCTAGTTTGGACTTTAGGTTTAGTCAGCTATAGTCGGTCTGATCGAGTCTTGCATGAGCACTAGATCAGGAGTTTCATATCACCCACCTCCTTCATAAATGTCTGAACCCATGGAAAATTTACAAGCCCAAATAAAAGCCCTAGCTGATCAAATTGCCCAGATAACTATCCAGATGACCCAGTTAACTCAGTCTCGTATTCAAACCAATGATAGAATTGACTATCGTGCCAATAGGTTTGATCAGTTAAAAGTCCGGGTAGGGACCCCAAGAAAAACCCATGGGTCACAGTCTGAGCCAGATCCTGACTCCCCTCAACCTAGGAGGACCCCAAACCCTGATCTATACCATGAGGTCGAACCTAGGAGAGCCCCTTATCCTGACCCGTACTACAATCCTCAACCTAGGAGGACCCCAAACCCTGATCCATACCTTGAGGCTGAACCTAGGAGAGCCCATCATCCTGACCCAATCCCTAAGGTTAGTCCTAGAAGACCCAATCAGGATTTTATAGACCAAGAAGATAGATCCTATTTACCCTCTCCC
The DNA here is from genome assembly GCA_021397845.1 of Areca catechu. Lineage (NCBI taxonomy): Eukaryota > Viridiplantae > Streptophyta > Magnoliopsida > Arecales > Arecaceae > Areca > Areca catechu. Next base: position 93,532,795 of record CM038050.1, read on the forward strand.
TATAAGCCTAGTATACCCACAACCTATAGATCTTATGACTCTAAATCCTATGAACCTAGAACTTATGAATCCATAACCTATGAACCTAGATCCTATGACTCTAGATCCCATGATCATAGATCCTATACACCCATACCCTATGAGCCTAGTAGACCCAACACCCAATATTCTGACCCATATAGGGAGTCAAACCCTAGGAGAACCCAATATTCTGACCCATATAGGAAGTCCAACCCTAGGAGAACCCAGTATTCTGACCCATATAGGGAGTCCAATCCTAGGAGGACCCAATATCCTGACCCATATAGAGAGCCCAACCTTAGGAGGACCCCATACCTTGATCCAACCTTAGAACCTGATCATAGAGCTGACCCAAAATCCTATGACCCCAGATCCTATAATCCCATGACCCATAGATCTGCACCCTTGTCCTATGAGCTTAGAGAACCCATAACCCCTAAGTATCAGCCTAGTACTAGTCATGCTTCCCCTAGTCAACTTGAACCCTATAGGGTGAGTATCCCTAAATATGAACCCAATAGTGAGCCACTACCTCTTATACAACCTGAACCTACTAGGAGTGGTACCCATAATCAGAGACCAGAACCTAACCAATTTCCTGCTAGCCGACCTTCTCCAACCATTCCTGAGATTCGCAAGGCTTACATTAACGTGGAAGTGTATGAAGCTGATGTGAGCCTAGTGGATGAGTATGAGGGAGAAGAGGAGACACCTTTAGTAGACCTAGAATTAGCTGACCCAGTAGATACCCAGGTAGATTCCAACCCAGAGCTAGTTGACCTTGACCACATCCAACCTAAAGCTATAATGGAAGAACAAATAGAGGAAGAGAACCTAGGTACTGCTGCTAGAGCCTTACCTGAGGAAACCATAGAGGAGAGCCAAATTATAGAGTCTAGTCCAAAAATACAAGAACCAGAAGAATTTATTAAGGACCTGATCTCTTTGAATCAATACCTTCAAGATGAGTCCCCTCCTATAGTTCCCATTAAGGACCTCTTCCCCGAAATTAGTGACCCATCCTTCCATTATGCAAATCCTGTAGATATAGCTCAACCTCATAAGGTTAACCTCATTAGTATAGGATTAGTTCCTGACACCCCGTCTTTTATCCTATTTTATCCAACTAACCATGAACCTTTTTCTCTACCTTACCAAACTAATTCTGAACCCACTTCCTATTTTCTGCCCTTTCCTGACACCTCCAGCATTTCTAGGACCATTAGATTGCATTTAGCTGAGATTAGCATACTACATGCATTCATCACGCATGTTAGGTTTGCATCTTACTTCTGGCATACTCTTTGGAATTTGCTAGGAGTTCACTGTAAATTTTCATGTGCATGTCAAGCTAGGATCAAACCTAGAGAACCTATAATCTATTAGGTTTAGATCCAAAGAGTTCAATAAAATTTCCTTCGATAGGAATGCATAGTCGAGTCTGTTAGGTGTCAGTATGAGTCCTTTGCATCATTTGTCTGCATGTGCCTAGCATGTTCACCACCCGCACTAATCTTAAAACAACTGGCTAATTCCCGAAGAAGGGTCAAAGAATTTGATGTAGTGGATTCTATCTTGGTTAGGCTTAGGCCTAAAAGAAGCTTCATGCTCGCAGAGCCGGACCTTTTAAAGTGATAGAGAAGGATTGGATCAAATGCCTAGGTGTTAGACTTGCCTTCGGATTTGGGCATTAGTTCTACCTTCAATATTACAGACCTGGTTGAGTATAGGGAACCGGCAGCGATACCTAGTAAGGCCTTTGGACCTATTCCTTTTCATTGTGAGTGACCCTAACCCAGAGTGTCCACTAACAAATTGGCCTGAGAGAGGAGAACGGATCGAGCGTATCCTGGACGATAAAGCCATCACGACCCGGGGCCGTGACTATCAATGCTTCCTGATCCGATGGCAAGGCCAGCCAGAGTCGGACGATTCGTAGATTTCTCGAGAGGACTTGCAATGCCTCAACCCAGACCTTCTCGAGAGATATGTGAGCCAGTCTGATCTTCACTCGACAGGGTCGAGTTCCTCCCACCCTGGGAGAATTGGTGCGGACACCAAAGGCACCAGAATAAGGCAGAGGCTTCTCAACCCTCTGTAATTGATCAATAATTTATGAGTCCATCTGTAATAAGGGCTTAGCTCATCTGAGTCCATTTTAGTTGTTATTTGAGTATTTTTAGTTGTTATTTCACTTCTGTACTAGTCAGCTCATGTTGAGCTAGTTCAGTCCAATGCTAGTTAGCTCATGTTGAGCTAATTTTATTTTTTTGAGTCCTGTCCAAGCATACTGAAGACTCAAGACTATATTATATAAGTGAAGACCAAGTCCAGCCAGATTGAAGACATGGAAGTTTAGCCCAAGTCCAACCCAGCTTGAAGATTTGAAGACCCCAGGAGAAAAATCAGAAACCCTGATTCCTTGCAGATGCCCTCCAGATGCCCAGATTCCCTTCCAGATGCCAAAGTATATTCATAAATAAGGGCATCCATGATTCCAGAGGTCCATCTGCATCCTAGCCCAATGAAATCAAGCCCAGGTGCCAAGCCCAAGCCCCTAAGAAGCAAGATACCAGGGAATATTCCTGCTACCTGGCTACCAGGCCACCCCAGCTTCCAGAGGCCCAAACCCATGCACCCGGGCCCCTTTGGGCCGGCCTTTTGCTGCTCCTAGAAGCCCAACACGCCCCCCTAGGCATCCTTGGAGTCTTGACCAAGTCAAGAAAAACTTTAGGGATTTTTCTACCTAATATTTCCTTATTTTCTAGCTAGGGTTTGAGAGGGAAAAGGATTCTTATGTAAAGACTTATGTACCCTTACTTGGAGCCCAAGGTTAAGGGTCTATTTAAGGGACCCTAGCCTCTTGTATGAGGGGAATTTTTGATGAATGAAAACCTTGAGTTCTTCTATTGAGTTGTGTGATACCCTGCTGTGTGCATAAAGGGGTTTGCGAGAGTTCTTCTTCCCAGTGCTGCAATCATCTTCCTGCTACCAACAAGCATCTCAGATCCCTGGATGCCCACTCCAAAAGAAGCCTTCCCTTGCTGTTTTTTCTTTATTTTCTTGTTCCTTTGTGAGTTTTCTAACCCCTGACAGGTCGTTTGCAGGTCCCCGAGTTCCTACGAATCCAACGACTCCAGCCAAGCCTCAATCGGATCACCGAGCAGAAAGCCGGGTATCCGCGGGTCTTTGGCTCGATTTTCCAGGCCGCATCCGTCGAGGAATGAGAGACCCTTTTTTTGCGATCTTCACAGACGTTGTCAGGTACACCCCTCTACCTCCAGTAGTTTTATTGTAGGAGAACTTGCCCTAACCGAGGCTTCTCAGCCCCGGCGATCCTTCTTTTCTACTTTTCTAGGTCCTAATCTGCATGCTGATCTTCTAAAATTCATATAAAATTCCCTATAACTTATTTTAATCTAAAATTTGGGAATTAATCACCCAACCCCACATATAAAACATATAAAAAAATTGCATGCATATTAGTTCCGCATCAGGAACACCACCGGCACCTAGGAGACTTTGTTACAGGTCGACCGACAGAGGAGCTCTCCAGCACAGCTGATCGAGCTCGGTCCAGGAGAAGGCGCGGTAACAGTGGAGATGACTGTGGTGATAGTGATGGCAATGATGATGGAGCTGGTGATTATGAGATTATCAACAGGGAGGCTCAAACTCTAGATGCTATTATTGTTGCTCCCAGAGATGCTTTGCTTGCCATTGCCCCAGCTTTCCTGACACCTGTAGAGACCTTACCTCCACCTTCTACTAGGTCCTCTAGGGTCATTCCCCGTTCTGGACCAGCTCTTAGGACTAGGAGCCATGGCACCCATAAGACCCCTAGACTCCTTGCTTCTAGGACTAGGTTTGGAGCTCCTATCTATTTTGAGCTTCCGTCTGATGAGGACTAGCCTCTCAGATGTTTATCATGTTGTTTATGCATTAGTTATTTTTCTACTATGTATTAGTCTTTTAGTCATGTATCAGACTTTGATTGTGTTTTGTTTCAGTCTATATGTAAGCACTGTTGCTATAATGAAACTCTCTTAGATATATATGAAAGTTCACTTTTGTTTAATGCTTACTCTTCTTTCTATCAATTTGCTCTGATACCAGCTATAAGTTTGATGCCCCTAACCATTCTCTTTGTATGCTTTATTATGATAAATGCATTAATTTAGGGGGAGCAACCTTTTTTATGTTGACAAAAAGGGGGAATAGAAAGATTATATATAAGCAAAGCATCAATTTCTTTTTGAACTTATAAAAAGGGAAGTTTTTGAAAATAAGTCTTGAAACATTGCTTTATAAACCATTGATCTGATACCGTTTTTGAACTTCAGTATGTAGAATGTTTGATTTGTTAAACAACAATGGTCTTACTTGAAAACAAATTCTTTTTGAACTTAATTGCTTATATACTCAAAGTTTTGTCATCATCAAAAAGGGAGAGATTGTTGGCTTTGGCTCCTTGATTTTGATGAATAGCAAAATATTGAGTATATGTTTTGGACTAATGTTTCAATTGAAGTATGAATTTCAGGCCTTAAAAAAGTATCAAGTCCACAAATTTGAAAGCAAGAGGTTTCTCATGTTTAATTAATCTTCTAATCTTGGAATATTGTCAAAACAACCACTTTGGCTCCTATGAAGAAGTATCTAAAGGTTTAATGGACAAATCATTGAGAAATTCAGAGTTTGGCATGCTTTTTGGGATGTCACGGATCAAGTATCAACTCAAGAGGTCGACTCACCGACCTAGTGTCGACTCACAAGGTCGACTCATGAAAAAAATTCAAAAGTTTCAGAAGACCGGCATGCAAATTTTCAAGTGGCATGCCCAAGTGTTGACTCACACTTCAAGTGTTGACTCAAGAGATCGACTCATCGCTTGAGACAAGTTTTGGGGCAGAACATCAAGTTTTCTGGATTTAGCCTGAAATGTCAACTCACAAGGTTGACTCATGCTCCAAGTGTCGACTCAAGAGGTCGACTCATGCCGTAACGGCTAGTTTTTCAGAATTTTAGAATTGTCTCCAAATGGCTCCAAATGACTATTTTTTCAATTCTAATGGTCTTCAATGGTCTTTTCAGTAATTTTGAGTATTTAATACTCACCAAACCTCTTCAAGTCAACAAGAAGTGAGGATTCATATGAGACAAACTCCAATCATTTGAAAAGATAAAAAGAGAGCTTTTAAGAGATTCCTTTGATAAAAAGCCTTCCATTTTTTAGTTGTTGAGCATTCAAGTATTTGGCCATAAGTGTGCATTCAAAGATTCGAAGAAGAAGATAACTCAAGCATTCAAGAAAAGCTACATCGACTTTAATTTCCTTTCATTTCAGGAGCTAATCCTTGTGCTCATTTATTGTATACTTGATTTCTTTTGTTATTACTAGTTTCAAAGGTTTTAAAACTAGTGTTAAAGATTTTTAGTGAGCTTTGAAAAACCAAGGAGATTTGTTAGTGAGCCTAAGAGATAAAACCAACTTGGGTTTGACTTGTGAGCCCAGATAAAACAAGTTGTAAAGGTTGTTGGTGAGCTTAGGTGATAAAACCAACATAGGTTTTGACTTGTGAGCCTTGGAAAACAAGTCGGCTATAATCTTGGATAGATTATAGTGAAAATTCTTAAGAAAAAGCTTGGGGAGTGGATGTAGGTGCTAGGGTGCACCGAACCACTATACATCTTGTTATTTGTGGTTGCTTGCTTCCTTCTCTATTTGCTCTTTATTACCTTGTATTATATTTATTGCTTTTTTTGCATAATTCATTGAGCACTATCACTTAGTTACATAACCTCAATAAGAAGTGCACACAATTGCTTAAATTTTTTAATACCCAATTCACCCCCCCTCTTGGGCTCCATCTTTGGGCAATAATTGTTGTTATCTAACAACTACTTGCACTCTCTCTAGTGTACCCATATTATAGACTTGAGACTCATCTATCTGAAAAGGAAGAAAGTTGTGCATTGATCTTGATGGATCGATCACCGTTCCTGTGATGATCCAATGATCAGGAGCATTTGGGAGTTATCCTATAATGATATATGTCTCAAGTTCTTAACTCTTGAGAATATATGTTATTATCCATTAACTCCATAGATGATTCATAGACACATAAAAATATGAATAAAAAATATCTAATTTTATTGATAAAAAATTGATTAAGTATAATTTGATTTCCTAGAATTTATAATTTATCAGCCAAATTGGTTTCTAGGGCATACACATCTAACACTCTGCATAGTTCTCAGGCCATATTTCCAAAATTATTTGATAGTCATCCTGATTGACCAACCACTTAAGGCCATCTTGCATCGGCTTGACATCTTTGAAAGAATGGACAAATGGATGGTCAAACTCAATGAGTTTAACATCTCCTATCACTCGAGGTCATCCATGAAGTTTCAAGTCATAGCTAATTTTCTTGTCAAGTGAACGTGGTTGGATGACAAGCTTGAGGAACTACCTGCTATGTAATTTGTGTCTTGTCTTTGGGATTAGATGGCACAATCTCCATAAGAACCTAAATTTGTGTGCCTTGTCTTTGGGATTAGATGGCAAACCACACAAAGGAGATTTTTGGATGATTCTCCCACTAGAGAACATCCACAAACTGAGGTTAGACCTAGGGCCATCTAGTAGCTATGGAGAAATACCATGGAGAAGAAAGAGTGTCCCAGGTGCATGGGACTCTATAGCGCTAATCCAAGAAGGAGCCACTCATGAAGGGAGAAAGAACAGATGAGGAGGCATGGCTTGCTTGGGTTTCTCATACCTTGGGACACATGAAATAAAGGAAGAGGAAGAGGAGAAATGGCAATCAAAGTTTGGGAGAAAAAAGGATTCAATTATTGTGTCGAAACATCAAGTAACAATACATGGGTTTCATGGTCTAGTCTAGATACATGGTTCCAAATCCAATCCAAACAACTCCCATGGATAATCCAATATGAGATTGTATTTATCTAAGCCTATGTACACCAACAACTTGACCCAATCTCACCTCCCTTGCATTTAAGTCTAGCTCAATATAAGTTAATCCCTTGAGACCCAAGTTTCTTGAACCTCAAGATCTTGAAGGCTGATAACTTTCACCCTAGGGCCCATACTAGCCCTAAAACCCCATGAACTCATGGACCTTGGACATCATCTTTTTTCTTGGTCCCTTGAGCCTTGGGAGCACCACATTAGTCCTATAATCTTCACCTTGGTGCCCCAAGTGGTGTGGACACCAGGAACAAAAAATATCGACAGGTTGAACCCACATTTCTGTGGATCACCTATGAATAAAGTCATGAACCCAACCCCTTTTACCAACTATAAATATTTTATCTTTAAATTTAGTTATTTTAGCTTAGCTGGGTTTAGTCCTAAACCCTAAAATTGAGTCCCTGTCAAAACCTCTGGACCCAAAATTGAGTTTGTAAGAAAGCTCCAATTTCAATTGGGTTATAAATGGTCCAGTGTCAGTTAGCCATTTTTACCAATTAGGGTTTGTATAAAAATCCCATTTATCAGTTGTGTCAAAACCTATTTTGGGACCAAACCCTATTTACCAAGTTTGTTTAGTTGGTTATGCCTCTTGATCAATTTGAGTCATTAAAAAACTCAAAATTATAAAAAATTTTAATTACAGTTTTTCACTGTTAATTAGATTATTGATCAGTAGATTAGGTTTTCATAATTATCCTGCGTCATTTTGGTATCAGAGCGAAGGTTAAACTAGGGTTTACTTCAAGTTCTGAAATTTCTGCATACCTAGAACTAGGTTGAAATTAAAACTACATAAAACCTATCTAAAAAATTCAAAAAAACTAGAAATAAATTTTTTGTTATTCCTCTGTTAATCCTCTATTCATCTCAGAAAAATTAGATAAAAAAATTTTATTTGCTATTTTTTGGTGGAAAAAAATCATGCCTCCTGAGCGGGTATATGCAAGTATACTATCACGACCCATGGGAGGAATGAACTACGGCCAGACATGATATCCAGAGATCTGAATAGATCTGAAACTTAATTTTGAGATAAAAAAACTAATTTCTATTTTTTGCTATTTTTAATATTTAATTGCTTCATTGCATATTAGGGTTTCATCTTGTGTGTGCATCATCAAGTAACTGAATCTTAAGGGCACTTGAGCATCTCAGATCAGGGCAGGATCTCATCACCTGTCCTGGGCCCACAACAACCTTCTTTGGCATCCGAGCCCAGCCTAATTAAAATCAATTAGACTTAATTTTCTCTAGTGAGCTAGGGACACCAACAAGTCGGGTTCCAAGTATTGTGTGAAAGCTAGTGCACCCAATCTTTTGATTATCACTTAAATCTGGTGTCTAAGGTTGAGGTCCAGCAGCAAACACCCAAGCGGTTTTGTGGTTTGTAATTTTTACCCAGTGATGATGCAACCCAAGAGGGGGTGAATTAGGTTTTATAAAATTATTTGAACTATTTTAGTGGAAATAAAACAAATATGTGCTAATTGCAATTAAGTGCTTATGTTTTGCTATAGTGTTTGTATGCTTCAAAATAATATGCAGTGAAATTAATAAAGTAAATGCACAAAGAAAAACAATCATACAAACACTATAAATTTATAGCGGTTCGGTGCACTCCAAGGCACCTACATCCACTCCCCAAGTTTTCCTTGAAAATTTTACTATAATCACCAAGATTACAGTCGATTAGTTTTCCCGGCTCACTAATCAAAACTCAAGTTGGTTTTGTCACCTAGGCTTACCAACAACCTTTACAACTTGTTTTGTCTTTGAGCTCATAAGTTAAACCCTAGTTGGTTTTATACCTTTGGCTCACCAACAACCTTTTGGTTTTCAGATAATTTGAGATATGAATATAAACACCAAATCTGAAATCAAAGATTTAAATTTTCAAGATATATAATATTTTCAAAATGTAAGAGGTTGATATTTAAAGACTCAATTTAATATGATTTCAAATTCATTTGAAATGATTTGATATCCATACAAATGCTAGAAGTAATATGATACCAAGTCTAGCTACTGGATTAAGGGTTTATCAATGTGCATACCTTCTTCTTTAAATGTAACCCTTAACTACCAGTTCTAGTCTTGATCCAAATCATTTCTAACTTAAGTATAAATGCCAAAAATAAAAATACACAAATCATAACATTTCACTTGAAATAGTTTAAAACTATATTAATCAAAATTAAGTGAAAGTCTAATAATCACAAGTTTAATCATGAGAGCATGAAATCCATTAACAATAAAAAGTTCATGATCACAATAAATGACTATTAGTCTAAACTTGATTCTAATTAATCAATTGAAATAATTTTCAAAGCAATATGCAACCCAAAAAATATTTTTCATGAGGTAATTTAAGATACATTAATCAAAATCAAGAGAAGGTCTTATAATCTTAAGTTTAATCATGATAGCATGAAATTTATCAACATCAAAAAGTTCATGATCATAGCCAATGATTATAAGTCTAAACTTGATTCTAATTAAGCACTTAAAATATTTTTTTTAAAGTAATTGGTGCAACATTTGTAACAAATATTCAACTACATTTTTAATTATGGAAGGAAATGTTTAGAATTTATTAATATGTATTATTTTTTCTTTACCATTTAGTCCTAAAATGTAGCTTGTCTACTCTTTATATTGTCTTATACAGCCACTTTTCAAAAACTTCTTTTCTTCATATTGGGCTGCAAAGCATTCCTGCAAAATAAACTAGGTGGATAATTTTGATATCCAAACTTTCTTGAATTCTTTAGGGTTAGTAAATATGGTTCCTTTTGGAACCCAAACTTTTCTTAATCTATAAGGATATGCTGATAGTTATTAAAATAATGAAAATTAACCCAACTTTATTTAGTTAAAACTGATACTTTTGTGGTATTTTTCAGAAAACAACTCCATAAATGTGTAGATATCGAATTATAGAATCCAACGGCACAAACCGGATCCAAATCGGAGTTCATATGATCCCACAATCAATTTTAGAAGAATTTAGCATGCATTTTAAAGCAGAGTGATTTATGGAACAATGCTTAATATTTGATGGCCGGCTCATGGTGGACCAACCCATTGGTCTACGAGGCGCAGGCTGGTCCACCACTGCCATTAACAGTGGTCCACCGAGCAGGATCGTGGACCACAGTGCTCCATTTGCTTCGAAATTCATCGGATAGCTTCCCCCGGTGCTGGCCAACCCGTCGACACCCTCCTTACCGATCGAAGAAGCTCCAGTTGGCCAGAAAATTGCCGGAGAAGGGGCTGCTTCTCTCCAATGCCATCGGCTTATCCAACTTCTTCACCACGGTTCCATGCCATCCCAAGCCACTGCCCAAGCCACCGGAGTAGCCTCCCCACACCGTCTCACCGCTGGGAAGTCGCCCAAGCCGCCAATCGCCGCCCGTCGCCGCTGGCCTCTTCTCCTCATCTCCACCGTCTCGACGTCGCGAGCCTTTCTAGCACCACCACGAGCTGCCCGTCGCCGTCAGCCGTTGCCCGAGAAGTCGCCGGCCGAAGTCTTCTTCGCCACCGCCATTGCTTCTCTCCAATCCCTGCCGGGTCGCCGATCCCTCGCGACTCTGCGTCGGCCCGTGAGTCCGTCACCGGTGGAGAGCCCACCGGAATCCCCGCCAAAGACCTCCCCTATCTTGGCTTCCGTTCGTGGGGAAGTAGCATCCCGCACGAACGTCAATGCAAGGGGATGCACGGGTCTCAAAGCATAACCAGTTTCCCCTTTGCCGACTTCTATTTCAGTTGGAAAAAAAAAATGAGGCAAGGAAAAAAAAAGTTAAAAAAAAGAAATACAGAAGAGAAAAAAAAATATGAAAAAAAAGGTTTTATTTGAATAAAAAATTTGAAAAAAATAATTTGGGCCAGGTTTAACCTAGCTTAGGGTCGTTTCTTAACGACCAACGATCCGATCTCCTAGAATAAATCTTGATCGGGGTCTGGCCTTTCATCACCATTCGGCCATCGCAATGCCATCTTCCACCACCCAGGCCGACAGTTCATCTTCTCCTCCCATCACCGAACTTCTTCTTTCACGATGCTTCTCCCTCTTCGGTCGGTCTCCACCAATTTTCGGTCTCATGTCGGAAAAAGGGAGCTTGTGGTCGGGAGTTGTAGTTGGTGGTCGAGCAATGCTGGATGGATGCAGGGGAATTAGTTTGTGTGACAGGATTTTTGAGTTTGATTTTTGAAATGGAGTTACGATCGCGGAGGAGTTTGGATGAGGAGAAAGGATACGGAGGAGGATGCTAGGATAAGCATCGGAAGTCATCCAGTAGATAATACCGAGGAGCAAATTGGGATGAGGAGAGCACCGCGATTTCCATACGGGCCCGACACGGTGTTTTCCATCTATAAATCCCTAGGTCATTCTACGCTCCGGGAATAATTTTTGGAGACTCCACTTTTTCATCGTCCGTAGCTCTACTTCCTTGGTCCCTGCTGTCGCTTCCCAATGCACAGAGAGTCAGAAATCATAAAAAGAGAGAAAGGGACCCTTGTTCCCGCACTTTTTTTATTTTCTTTTATGTACTCCAGATTTATGAAATAAATCTCTTTTTTACTTTATATTAATTCATGTTTCTTTATCTTTGAAGTAATGCTGGAACAAGTCATTGTCATGTTGGTTTACCATTTTAGGTAAGTCCTAGTGAGTCAATTTTTGACTGATCTATACCTAAGGGATGGACCGTGATCCACGGGTACGGGCCATACTCTTAAGATAGATCATATCTTGGTTGTCTTCACGGGTAATCATTTTTATCTCTTGTTATTTGCATTAGTTTAGTATTAGTTTTATTTTCTTTAAAGTAACACAAAAGTCCTTGTGGGTTCGACCCTTACTCCCACTATTCTACCCTTTTAGATTAGTGGAATTAAGGTTTTAAATCGGTGTGTTGTGACGCGCATCATTTGCATTAAATCCAAATTTTTCATAATTAAAGCATGCGATATTGGAAGAAGTAGCAACAAAGAAATTCTTGTTTTTCAACTTAAGATTTTTGTTTTTCTTTAAAAGCTCATCAATTAATACAAAAATCTTGGATCTTTTTAGAATTTCTATTTCATTTAATAAAACATTTTTCTCATTTGAAATCTTATTGGATAACTCTTTTAAATCAAAATTTCCTTTTTCTAAAATTTCTTTTTCTTCAGAAAGATTATTCTTATCATTTTCTAAAACATTAATCTTTATATTTAAATCATAGTTTTTATCAGCAAGATTGGTGTTCTTAAGAGAAAAAGAATCTACTTGTCTTTTTAATTTCTTGTGCTCATTTTTAATACTTTGTATTCATGCACAAGATCATTAATGCATCATGTAATTCATCAAAGGTAAAATCATATTCACTTTCAAAACATACCTCTTCCTCATTTGCCATAAAGCAAAGATAGGAACTTCTTGTTCATCATTCGAACTTGAATTTTTGCTATCGCTCCAAGTTGCCATCATTGTCTTAAATTTTTTTTTGGCCTTGAGGGCTATTATCTTCTTCTTCTCTTGATCAACAACTTTCTTTTGCCATAAGTTCAACTTATAGGTCATGAGTGAACCGATGAGCTCCTCCAAAGATAAGGTTTCTATATCTTTATCTTCTTGGATTGCCGTCACCTTTGGATCCCATGAGAATGGCAAAGACCTAAGAATTTTATTAACCAAGTCAACATTAGTCATTGCTTTGCCAAGACTTTTCATTTCGTCAACAATATTAATAAATCTAGTATACATATTAGCTATAGATTCATAGTGCAGCATTTTAAATATTTCAAAAGAATGTACAAGCAAATTGTTTTAGAATTCTTCACTTGAAGAGTACCCTTATGAGTAACATCAAGTGGGTCCCATATTTCCTTCGTCGATGTGCATGTGGAGATTCTATTGAATTCATTAGAGTCCAATGCATAATAAAGCAAGTTCATTGCTTTGGCATTAAGCTCGATTGCTTAATATCATTTTCATCCCAATCATCTTCTAGTTTTGAGATGGAAACATCATTAACCAATATTGAAGGAATATATGGACCATTAACAATCAATTTTCAAAGATAATAATTATAGATTGAATATAAATGCGCATGCGAGTTTTCCAATATATGTAATTTGTGCCATTGAAAAATGGTGGTATAACACTAATACCTACAAGGGTTGCCATGATCTTTTACTCAAAATCGTTAGATTTTCAAACATAGTACCGGGCTCTAATACCAATTGTTGCCTAGTGATGATGCAACCCAAGAGGGGAGGTGAATTAGGTTTTATAAAACTATTTGAACTATTTCAATGGATATAAAACAAATATGTGCTAATTGCAATTAAGTGCTTGTGTTTGCCAAAGTATTTGTATGCTTCAAAATAATATGCAGTGGAATTAATAAAGTAAATGCACAAAGAAAAACAATCACACAAACATAATAAATTTATAGTGGTTCGGTACACTCCAAGGCACCTACTCCACTTCTCAAGTTTTTCTTGAAAATTTCACTATAATCACCAAGATTACTGTCGATTAGTTTTCTAGGCTCACTAATCAAAACCCAAGTCGGTTTTGTTACCTAGGCTCACCAACAACCTTTACAACTTGTTTTATTTTCGGGCTCACAATTTAAATCCTAGTTGGTTTTATACCTTTGGCTCACAACAACCTTTTGGTTTTCACGGCTAACCAAAAATCTTGTTGGTTTTGTAACTTAGGCTTACCTATAATCTTGTTGGTTTTCACACAAGGCTCACTAACAAACCTCTTTGGTTTTCTAAGGCTCACCAAAAACCTCTTTGGTTTTCCAAGGCTCACCAAAAATCTCAATAAACAAAGTAAGCACAACATGAAAAGAATATAAGAAAAGCTTTCTTAAACAAAGCAGTATCTCTTTGAAGCCCTTGATTGTTGATGAAGAACTTGTCTTCAAGTTGTGAAGCCTTTGATTGAAGCTTGATGCTATGGACTTGGATCAACTCTCTATCTTTGGAAGCTTGAAGGCTTGAACCACAACTCTTGAATCCTTGAAGGATATTCAATGATCTCACCAAAGGATTGCTTCCCCATTTGATTTTTGGTATTTATATAGCTCTCTAAACCATAGATGACCGTTTATGACCATTGGGGATGAAAAACTAGCCATTTGAAGCAAGTTAGGAATCAATTCTGCCTTTTGAAAAACTAGCCGTTAGACCTTGAGTTGACCTCATGAGTCGATATTTGATCCATGAGTCGACCTCATGAGTTGACACTTTCCATGAGTCAACCTCTTGAGTCGACACTTAGGTCAACTCAAGGCAAAAATGATGGTTTGATACAGTTCTATATTTTTCTTATTCTCAAGCCTTGAGTCGATACTCAAACTTCTTCATGAGTCGACACTTGCTTATGCTAGTACTGAAACTTGCTGAAACTTCTCTAAAATTGATTTTTAGCCTCTTCAAGTTCTTCCATATCAATTCCAAAGCCCTTATAACTTGAAAATCCATAGTTTCTTCAACTAAATAACAATCTATTCAATCTTTTAACATTGATGAGTACCTGTATCTAATAAATACTTTTAACACATATTAGTACTCATATATACTTAAGTATTTTGTCAATCATCAAAATCAAGACCAGAGTCAACAGTAATTAGGACCTTGTAAAAGTAGGGGGAGCCTCCCATGATCCCACCTCTTATCTGGCTAGTGGATAGGGTAATTGCTGAATTGGCTATAAATTGAGCTGACCCATTCTACTTGAGCTCTAGGTGTAGGAGACCCTAGTTTGATTTTATGTGTTTGCATTGCATAACCATTAGATTAGGAATATAACCCAATACCAGTAGTCTCACCCTACCTAGTGTGACCATGGAGTCCAGCTTTGAGACCTTCCTTATGACCATGATTGATCAGTTTGCCCTGATGAACGATAAGTTTGACCAATTAGATGACTATTTAAGAAACTTAGAGAAAACCTGAGTCGACCCATTCCTCAATAGAGTTGACCCAATTCTCACCCGAGCTGACTCAACCCTAATTCGAGCCGACCCACCCCTATTAGCCCAGATCCTAGCCAATTTTTCCTTTTTCAACCTACTCCTACTACCCTATTGGTTCACAAAGATAACATTGAAGAAGTATATGAAGCTAATGTGAACTTAGTGGATGGGTATGAGGGAGAAGAGGAAATACATATGGCACCCAGGCTAGACCAGCCTAGAGTTAGTTGACCATGACTATACCCTGACTGAAACTATACGGTAGGACCCTTAGAAAAAGAGACTCATGAGGAGCCTAACCCTACTGCTAGGACCTTACCTAAGAAAACATTAGAAGAGAGTCAAACCCTAGAGTCGAGTCCTAAGATTCACGAATCCGAAGTAATTAGTGAGGACTTGACTTATTTAGTCCAGTACCCTTAAGCTGAAGTCACCCCTTTGACTCTAATTGAAGATCTCTTCCCTGAAATTACTGACCCATTCTTCCATCAAGTGGACCTTTTAGTGCCTGTAGATGTAATTCAGTATCTAAACCTTAAGGTCAACCCCATTAGTCTAGAACAAATTCCTGAACCTTTTTCTTATTTCCTAACCTGGACTGAAGTTTCCATTCTTTTTAGAGCCACCCGATTGCATTTTGTTGAAATCAGTAGGTTGCATAAGTTCTTTAAGCACATTTAATTTGCATCCTATTTTTGGAAAATACTATGGAATCTATTAGGAATTTATGCTAAATTTTCATCGACATGTCATACATTAACCAAGGTAATTCTAAGAAAAGACTCAAAGAATACAATGAAGGAGACTTTGTCATGGTTAGATTATGACCTGAATGGTTCCCACCTGGAACCATGAAGAAGTTACATGCCTATAGTAGTGGACCATACAAAGTAATTAAAAATCTGGACCTAACACCTATGTGCTCGAGTTACCTTCTGAACCAGGTATTAGTCCTACTTTCAACATTTCATACCTTATTGAGTATAGGGAGCCAACGCTGATTCCTAGTGAGCCTTTTAGGCCTGATCCAATCCTTGAGAGTGAGCCAACCCAAGTGTGTCCACCTGCCATACCACTAGCCCGAAGAGACATGATTGAGCGAATCTTAGACAACAAGATTATCTCTACTCGAGGTAAAGATTATCAGCGGTATCTGGTTCGTTGGCAAGGATGACCCGAGACTGATGATTCTTGGATCACTAGAGAGAAATTGCAGAGAGTTGACCTAGACTTACTAGAGCGCTATCATAGCGAAGTTGACCCATACTCGACAGGATCGAGTTTCTCCCACCTGGAGAGAATTGGTGTGGACACCAGGGCAGGTTGAACCCACATATCTATGGATCACCTGTGAATAAAGCCCTGAACCCAACCCCTTTTACCAACTATAAGTATTTTATCTTTAAATTTTGTTATTTTAGCTTAGCTGAGTTTAGTCCTAAATCCTAAAATTAAGTTCTTGTCAAAACCCTTGGACCCAAAATTAAGTCTGTAAAAAAACCTCAACTTCAATTGGGTTATAAATGGTCCAGTGCCAGTTAGCTCTTTTTACCAATTAGGGTTTGTATAAAAATCCCATTTATCAGTTATGTCAAAACTTATTTTTGGGCCAAATTCTATTTACCAAGTTTGTTTAGTTGGTTATGCCTCTTGATCAATTTGATCAAGTTGGGCTTTAATTAATTAGTTGGTTGAGTCTTGTAATTGTTAGTTGAGTCCTGTAATACAAGGGGGCCCAAGTCCAGACCCATGTGACTCCATGTGCTAGCTCAAGACAAGCTATGTGACTCCATGTACTAGCCTAAGTCACTTGCCACATGACAACCAATTCTTGGTGCCACCTTTTCAAGATTTTGGACAACATCACATGACATGTTTGGACATCACTTTCCACCTCATCGGGACAACACCACTTGCCACCTCATCAGGACAACACCACTTGCCACCTCATTGGGACAACATCACATGCCATGTCATTTATCTTGGCTGGCCAATTTTATGTCAAAAAAATGGTTGTCTTTATTTTTTATCAAGACATTAAGACATTCGGACATCCAGACATCCAAACATCCGGACATTTAGACAACATACAAGCTTATCCAAGGAGGGCACCTCATTTAAATTCCAAGATGCCAATGATTTTAAGAGAAGTAAAGCAGAAGGAGTCCAACCAAGCTTAGCACCATATATTCTCATATTTGTTGCCACTTTTTTTAAAGAGGAGTAAGTGGGAAGGATTCTACATCTCACACCTCATCTTATTTTCTTCTTGTTGCCCAACTCAAAACCAAAGTGTCGCCACTTTTTAAGATGAGTAAATGTTGCCCAGATAGCAACCCAAGAGGGGGGGTGAATTGGGTCTCTAACAATTATTTAAGACTAAGCTTGATAAACAAGTAGCAATTCAATCAATACAAGGTACTACAATTTAAAGGAAAAGCTCTAATGTAAAAGTGCAACAAAAATTAAAGGCAATGAGAGAATTATAAAGAGCTAGGAGGAAAAGACAAGCAATCACAAACTCAACAATATATAGTGGTTCGGTGCCAACAATGCACTTACATCCACTTCCCAAGATCCCCTTGGGAATTTACTATAATCTCCTCGATTACAGCCGATTAGTTTTTCGGACTCACTAATCAAAACCTGACTTGTTTTACAAGGCTCACAAGTCACAACCTCCCTTGGTTTTGCGGGCTAACCAAGAACCTAATTGGTTTTCACAAGGCTAACCAACAACCTCCCTTAGTTTTCCGGGCTAACCAAGAACCTTAGTGGTTTTGCGGGCTAACCACCAACCTTAGTGGTTTTCACAAGGCTAACCAATAACCTTCCTTGGTTTTGCAAAGGCTAACCAAGAACCCTTTACAAGATATGAAGTATAAACAGAAGGAACCAATGTAAGCTTTGAAAGTAAAAGAAAATAAAACAATGTAGCTCAAAGTAGAGTTGATTTGCTCTTGATGAAGCCTTTTGAATGCCCAAGAAGGAATGATCTTCAATGCACTTGATAGCTTTGAATGCTTGGAAGGCTTCTCTTTGGCTTGAGAGTGGTTGAGCATTGAATGAATTGGAGTTAAGGCTCTTCTTTCTTCTTTTTTCTTCAAACTCTCTTTTATATTCAATGCAAGTGCTTAGCTCTTCTTTTGAATTGATTTAGAGCCATTTAAATACCTTTGCAAGTCCCCAAAATAGAAATCTAGTCATTAAGCACGAGAAACTAGCCGTTGGGGGACAAAAGAGAGAGTTCTGCTCAAGAAAAAACTAGCCGTTACTATTGTCAGAACTCCATGTGTCGACACTTGCTCTTCATGTGTCGACATATTAGGTCAACACATACTCTTCTTGAGTCGACACAATTTCAAAATAATCCATTCAGATTCTTTGGAAAAATCATCTGTGTCGATACATTCTCAGTGGAGTCGACATATTGAGTCGACACATAAAGTCCATGTGTCAACACATCGAATGCTCCATCATCTTCTGCATGTTCTGCTGCTTGAAATTCTCAGGTGATGTGTTGATCCATGTGTTGACACTTTGAGTCGACACATAGGGTTCGTGTGTCGACACATCATATGTGCCATTTGGAGTTATGTTGCATGCCATCTGGAGTCGACGCACCATCTTCATGTGTCGACACATCATCTCATGTGTCGACACATCATCTCATGTGTCGACACATCACCAAAAAGTTTGCAGAAAATGCTGAACTTGTTTCTATTTCCCTTGAACATCCATTCAAACAATTTTTGAGTTTCCAAGACATGATTTCTGCATTCATCCCACTCAAACTTGGTTCTTCGATACAATTATGGTGGGGACACCTGAGGCACCAGAATAAGACAGAGGCTTTTTCAACCCTTTGTAAATTGATCAATAATTTATGAGTCCATCTATAATAAGAGCTTAGCTCATCTGAGTCTATTTTAGTTTTTATTTGAGTATTTTTAGTTGTTATTTCAGTTCTGTACTAGTCAGCTCATGTTGAGCTAGTTCAGTCCAACGCTAGTCAGCTCATGTTGAGCTAATTTTATTTTTTTGAGTCCTGTCCAAGCATACTGAAGACTCAAGACTATATCATACAAGTGAAGACCAAGTCCAACTAGATTGAAGACATGGAAGTATAGCCCAAGTCTAACCCAGCTTGAAGATTTGAAGACCCCAGGAGGAAAATTCAGAAAACCCTGATTTCTTGCAGATGCCCTCCAGATGCCCAGATTCCCTTCCAAATGCCAAAATATATTCATATACCAAGGCATCCATGATTTTAGAGGTACATCTACATCCTAGCCCAAAGAAATCAAGCCCAGGTGCCAAGCCCAAGCCCCTAAGAAGCAAGATACCAGGGAATATTCCTGCTACCTGGCTACCAGGCCACCCCAGCTTCCAGAGGCCCAAACCCATGCACCCGGGCCCCTTTGGGCCGGCCCCTTGCTGCTCCTAGAAGCCCAACACGCCCCCTAGGCATCCTTGGAGTGTTGACCAAGTCAAGAGAATTTTTAGGGATTTTTCTACCTAATATTTCCTTATTTTCTAGCTAGGGTTTGAGAGGGAAAAGGATTCTTATGTAAAGACTTATGTACCCTTACTTGGAGTCCAAGGTTAAGGGTCTATTTAAGGGACCCTAGCCTCTTGTATGAGGAGAATTTTTGATGAATAAAAACCTTGAGTTCTTCTATTGAGTGGTGTGATACCCTGCTGTGTGCATAAAAGGGTTTGTGAGAGTTCTTCTTCCCGGTGTTTGCAATCATCTTCCTGCTGCCAACAAACCCTCCAGATCCCAGGACGCCCACTCCAAAGAAGCCTTCCCTAGCTATTTTTTCTTTGTTTTCTTGTTCCTTTGTGAGCTTTCTAACCCCTGACAGGTCGTTTGCAGGTCCCTGAGTTCCAACGAATCCAACGACTCCAGCCAAGCCTCAATCGGATCACCGAGCAGAAAGCCGGGTATCCGCGGGTCTTTGGCTCGGTTTTCCAGGCCGCATCCATCGAGAAACGAGAGACCCCTTTGCTGCGATCTTCACAGACATTGTCAGGTACACCCCTCTACCTCCAGTAGTTTTATTGTAGGAGAACTTGCCCTAACCGAGGCTTCTCAGCCCCGGCGGTCCTTCTTTGCTACTTTTCTAGGTCCTAATCTGCATGCTGATCTTCAAAAATTCATACAAAATTTCTTACAAATGATTTTGATCTGAAATTTGGGAATAAATCACCTAACTCAACATGTAAAACATACAAAAAAAATGGCATGCATATTAGTTCCCCATCATTTAGTATCAGAGCTTAGATTAGGACTTGTTTTATACAATTTCTCAGTCTGTATATGCTCTGTTATTTTAATTATTTATCTCTGTTAAGAACTCTAAAAATCTTGAAATTTATTTTTGTGGATTTATCATAAATCAAAGTAATTCTCAAATTTTTTTCAGATTTTATTTCAGACTGTGAATTTTCTTCAAGCTGAAATACAACCTGCAAATTTTTGACTCTGTTTTTTTTCAGCAAGACAAGTTTGGAAGTTTTAGGTTTTTGTTTAGCAATTTTTGCATATTTTTCAATTTTAGTATATTTCCAGCATATTAGGCCATGATTTACAAGTTTTCTTCTATTTAAAAAAATACCAAACAAAAAAAAAATACATATTCTCCAAAAATACCAAAAAAAAAAACATCTAAACCTTAATTTGCATCCTCATCTGCCTGCCATCATTGCATAATTTACTTTTAAGGGCACTCTTGCTATATCAGATGGGGGGAGGATTTGATCACCTCTCCTTAGCCCACAACCACATCCCTTGCATTCGGTCCCAAGCCTTAACCTAAAATTAATTAGACTTAATTTTCCCTAGTGGGCTAGGGACACCAACTGGTCGGGTCCGGGCTAAGTGTTAGATCACTGTGTCAAGACTAACCTGTGTGTTCCTTGTGCTTGGTGTCTAGAATGGTGGTTTAGGGATTCAATCCCGAAGGGCTTGTGTGCTGGTCCGCCTACCTGGCCAATCTTTGATTGGTGTCTAGGATTGGCAATCAGGGACCTAACACTCCCCTTACACCTGCCTGGCTGAGTATAGGGTTACTATAGGCTAATTTGCCACCCTGATTGAGCATCTAGTTTGGACTCTAGGTCTAGTCAGCTATAGTCGGTCTGATCGAGTCTTGCATGAGCACTAGATCAGGAGTTTCATATCACCCACCTCCTTCACAAATGTCTGAACCCATGGAAAATTTACGATCTCAAATAAAAGCCCTAGCTGATCAAATGGCCCAGATGGCTACCCAGATAACTACCTAGATGACCCAGTTAACTCAGTCTCGTATTCAAACCAATGATAGAATTGACCATCTTGCCAATAGGTTTGATCAGTTAAAAGTCGGGGTAGGGACCCCAGAAAAAAACTATGGGTCACAGTCTGAGCCAGATCCTAATTCCCCTCAACCTAGGAGGACCCCAAACCCTAATCCATACCCTGAGGTCGAACCTAGGAGAGCCCCTCATCCTGACCCATACTATAACCCTCAGCCTAGGAGGACCCCAGACCCTGACCCATACCAAGAGGTCGAACCTAGGAGAGCCCATCATCATGACCCAATCCCTAAGGTTAGTCCTAGAAGACCCAATCAGGATTTTATAGACCAGGAAGATAGATCCTATTTACCCTCTCCCTATAAGCCTAGTATACCCACAACCTATAGATCTGATGACTCCAAATCCTATGAAACTAGAACCTATGAATCCATAACCTATGAACCTAGATCCTATGACTCTAGATCCCATGATCATAGATCCTATGCACCCACACCCTATGAGCCTAGTAGACCCAACACCCAATATTCTGACCCATATAGGGAGTCCAACCCTAGGAGAACCCAATATTCTGACCCATATAGGGAGTCCAACCCTAGGAGAACCCAATATTCTGACCCATATAGGGAGTCCAATCCTAGGAGGACCCAATATCCTGACCCATATAGAGAGCCCAACCTTAGGAGGACCCCATACCTTGATCCATCCTTAGAACCTGATCATAGAGCTGACCCAAAATCATATGACCCCAGATCCTATAATCCTATGACCCATAGATCTGCACCCTTGTCCTATGAGCCTAGAGGACCCATAACCCCTAAGTATCAGCCTAGTACTAGTCATGCTTCCCCTAGTCAACTTGAACCCCATAGGATTAGTATCCCTAAATATGAACCCAATAGTGAGCCACTACCTCTTATACAACCTGAACCTACTAGGAGTAGTACCCATAATCAGAGACCAGAACCTAACCAATTTCCTGCTAGCCGACCTTCTCCAACCATTCCTGAGATTCGCAAGGCTTACATTAATGCGGATGTGTATGAAGCTGATGTGAGCCTAGTGGATGAGTATGAGGGAGAAGAGGAGACACCTTTAGATGACCTAGAATTAGCTGACCCAGTAGATACCCAGGTAGAAACCAATCCAGAGCTAATTGACCTTGACCACATCCAACCTAAAGCTATAGTGGAAGAACAAATAGAGGAAGAGAACCTAGGTACTGCTGCTAGAGCCTTACCTGAGGAAACCATAGAGGAGAGCCAAATTATAGAGTCTAGTCCTAAAATAGAAGAACCAGAAGAATTTATTAAGGACCTTATCTCTTTGAATCAATACCTTCAAGATGAGTCCCCTCCTATAGTTCCCATTAAGGACCTCTTTCCCGAAATTGGCGACCCATCCTTCCATTATGCAAACCCTATAGATATAGCTCAACCTTGTAAGGTTAACCTCATTAGTATAGGATTAGTTCCTGACACCCCGTCTTTTATCCTACTTTATCCAACAAACCATGAACCTTTTTCTTTACCTTACCAAACTAATTCTGAACCCACTTCCTATTTTCTGCCCTTTCCTGACACCTCCAGCATTTCTAGGATCATTAGATTGCATTTAGCTGAGATTAGCATACTGCATGCATTCATCATGCATGTTAGGTTTGCATCTTACTTCTGGCATACTCTTTGGAATTTGCTAGGAGTTCACTATAAATTTTCATGTGCATGTCAAGCTAGGATCAAACCTAGAGAACCTATAATCTATTAGGTTTAGATCGAAAGAGTTCAATAAAATTTTCTTCGATAGGAATGCATAGTCGAGTCTGTTAGGTGTCAGTATGAGTCCTTTGCATCATTTGTTAGAAGTCTGCATGTGCCTAGCATGTTCACCACCCGCACTAATGTTAAAACAACTGGCTAATTCCCGAAGATGGATCAAAAAATTTGATGTAGTGAATTTTATCTTGGTTAGGCTTAGGCCTAAAAGAAGCTTCATGCTCGCAGAGCCGGACCTTTTAAAGTGATAGAGAAGGTCGGATCAAATGCCTAGGTGTTAGACTTGCCTTCGGATTTGGGCATTAGTTCTACCTTCAATATTACAGACCTGGTTGAGTATAGGGAACCGGCAGCACTACCTAGTGAGGCCTTTGGACCTATTCCTTTTCATTGTGAGTGACCCTAACCTAGAGTGTTCATAAACAAATTTGGCCTGAGAGAGGAGAACGGATCAAGCGTATCCTGAACAATCAAGCCATCACGACCCAGGGCCATGACTATCAACGCTTCCTGGTCCGATGGCAAGGCCGGCCAGAGTCGGACAATTCATGGATTTCTCGAGAGGACTTGCAATGCCTCAACCCAAACCTTCTCGAGAGATATGTGAGCCAGTCTGACCTTCACTCGACAGGGTCGAGTTCCTCCCACCCCGGGAGAATTGGTGGGGACACCTGAGGCACCAGAATAAGACAGAGGCTTTTTCAACCCTCTGTAATTGATCAATAATTTATGAGTCCATCTATAATAAGAGCTTAGCTCATCTGAGTCTATTTTAGTTTTTATTTGAGTATTTTTAGTTGTTATTTCAGTTCTGTACTAGTCAGCTCATGTTGAGCTAGTTCAGTCCAATGCTAGTCAGCTCATGTTGAGCTAATTTTATTTTTTTGAGTCCTGTCCAAGCATACTGAAGACTCAAGACTATATCATACAAGTGAAGACCAAGTACAACTAGATTTAAGACATGGAAGTATAGCTCAAGTCCAACCCAGCTTGAAGATTTGAAGACCCCAGGAGGAAAATTTAGAAAATCCTGATTTCTTGCAGATGCCCTCCAGATGCCCAGATTCCCTTCCAGATGCCAAAATATATTCATATACCAAGGCATCCATGATTTTAGAGGTCCATCTACATCCTAGCCCAAAGAAATCAAGTCCAGGTGCCAAGCCCAAGCCCCTAAGAAGCAAGATACCAGGGAATATTCCTGCTACCTGGCTACCAGGCCACCCCAGCTTCCAAAGGCCCAAACCCATGCACCCGGGCCCCTTTGGGCCGGCCCCTTACTGCTCCTAGAAGCCCAACACGCCCCCCTAGGCATCCTTGGAGTGTTGACCAAGTCAAGAGAATTTTTAGGGATTTTTTTACCTAATATTTCCTTATTTTCTAGCTAGGGTTTGAGAGGGAAAAGGATTCTTATGTAAAGACTTATGTACCCTTACTTGGAGCCCAAGGTTAAGGGTCTATTTAAGGGACCCTAGCCTCTTGTATGAGGAGAATTTTTGATGAATAAAAACCTTGAGTTCTTCTATTGAGTGGTGTGATACCCTGCTGTGTGCATAAAGGGGTTTGTGAGAGTTCTTCTTCCCGGTGTTTGCAATCATCTTCCTGCTGCCAACAAACCCTCCAGATCCCTGGACGCCCACTCCAAAGAAGCCTTACCTAGCTGTTTTTTCTTTGTTTTCTTATTCCTTTGTGAGCTTTCTAACCCCTGACAGGTCGTTTGCAGGTCCCTGAGTTCCAACGAATCCAACGACTCCAGCCAAGCCTCAATCGGATCACCGAGCAGAAAGCCAGGTATCCGCGGGTCTTTGGCTCGATTTTTCAGGCCGCATCCATCGAGGAACGAGAGACCCCTTTGCTGCGATATTCACAGACGTTGTCAGGTACACCCTCTACCTCCAGTAGTTTTATTGTAGGAGAACTTGCCCTAACCGAGGCTTCTCAGCCCCGGCGGTCCTTCTTTGCTACTTTTCTAGGTCCTAATCTGCATGCTGATTTTCAAAAATTCATACAAAATTCTCTACAAATGATTTTGATCTGAAATTTGGGAATTAATCACCTAACTCAATATGTAAAACATACAAAAAAAATGGCATGCATATTAGTTCCCCATCAAATTGGGCTTCTTCGATTTGTGTGAGTATCCTTTCAATTGGAAACACACTTAAAGCAAAAATTAGTCCTCAAATTATACTTAACTATTTTGCTTATCATCAAAATCAATAAGTGGAGTCAACAATCTCCCCCTTTTTGATGATGACAAAACACTTAAGTATAAATTGTCATAAAATGAAGCTTTAAGAGTAAAGGTCAAGATGCACAATATTGAAAGCATTAAGTATCAAACATTACTTAAAGATATAGTCTTTCAAACATAAGTAATGGAATTGTGAGCTTGTTTCAAAGATAGAGAGTATCAGAACTTTAGTTAAAACATTGAAAAAAACATGTATCAAGATACTCTTATAATGAAAATTTTAGCATATAACAAAGCTCCCCTGAATTAATGACTTATAACAAAATTTGTTAGAATCTTTTCAAAAACATTGAAAGAGGGGTTTTGAGAATCAAAATTGACAAAAGGTGCAGCTCCCCCTTTCAAAATTCAGGTTCAAAAATTGAAAGTTTCAAAAATCAAAAATTGAAAGTTTCAAAAATTGAAAGATACTTACTCCCCCTTTAGTTTGGAAAAGTAAACACATTTATACTTATACGTACTACTCCCCTTTTTGTTATCATTAAAAAGGTAGAGAAAAGTGATAAACACGAGAAATGCAACTTCCCCTTTCATTGAATAGTCATTGAAGAAACACAAGATGGAGAAATGTGATAAACATGAGATTTTTCATATATTAATATACCATCAAATTACACATAGAAAAGATAAAAAAAAACATGTAAGCATGAAGTGAGACTATCTAGTAATACAAAAGTATCTAAAAATACAACAGTAATGTCCTAATCCTTGTCCATCGAGTCATCAGAAGATGAACCGATCTCGATCGGTCCGATATAAGTAAAAGCTCGTGCTCGAGGCCAAAGTGATCTCAGATCTCGAAGTCTGGTCCTGGTCAGCTGAAGAGGGGTACGACGTCCACGTCCTCTACGACGAATGTAGGTTCGACCTCTGGCTGAAGCAGTAGAGGTAGAAGCTATGTCCTTCGTAGGAACTGAACTAATCGGACGAATCATCTCGCCAACAGTAGGAGTACGATCAAATGAGGGACCTGAATCGAGATGCTGAAAGCCGGGTGTATAAAACCCAAGCTCTCAAGATACAGATAAGGTATGAAGAATAGGACTGTCAACAACAGGTGTATCAGCTGATGATACAGGTGTATCAAGAATGACAGTATCAGCTGAAGAATGTATAGGTGTATGAACAATAGATGTGGGTGTCTGAATAATAGGTGTAGTAATATCAGGAGAGTCAATAGTAGGTAAATCAATGATAGGGCTAAGAATAGGAATCGGAATAGGATCTGAAGTATGAATATCTGATCTGAAAGGAGAGGATGGAACAGGTGAAAAGGATGGATCAATAACTGGACTCACAGGAACATCATCTATCACCTCCACTGGCTCTGACTTAAGATCAGCAATATCAAACAGGTCCGAGTCAGGCATCTCATCCGAATCTCCAACAGCAGTGTCTCCAACTCCATCTCCAACAGTAGTCTCAGCACCAATACCAAAATCTCTAATGTCATCAGTTGGTGTTGGAGCAGGAATATCCACAGACACTGGAACTGTGTCAGCAGCAGGAGCACTCGTAGAAGCTCTGGATAGGGTTGAGAGAATAGCCAAAATACCATCACTAAGACCTCTGTAGCTCTCTCTCGTCTCAATAATGAAAACATCCAGATGCTGTCTCATGATAAAGACATCTATCTCTATGCATCTCTGACATACCACGGTCTCCGTCTGCTTTGGCTGTGGCTGGGCAGAAGTATCTGGCTGAGTTGGCTGTGCCACCGTCTCAGGCTGTGTCTCGCTCGGTCCAGCCTCGCCTGACAAAATATGCTCCTCCTCTGCACCATCCTCATCAACATCAGCTGCATCCTCGGCCTGTCCAGATATCTTCTGTGTCCACTTCCCTCGGATCAAATGAAAGCCCATACGATGCAACGACCTGATGTCATATACATCGGTGTGGATCAATGACCGATACGGCTCACTCTGGAAACTGACTCCATACTCTCTAAACAATATAGTTAGTCCCATGCCATATGGTAAGCAAAGTCGTTGACTAGACGCCGCCTTTGTGATCTGATGCATCATCAAAACAAGCAAGCATATCGGCATCCCCTGAATCAATGAGACCATCACGAGCAACTCCCGCTCGGCAAAGTAATCAAATCGTCTAGTCTTCGACAGAAGAATCCAGGCAACTTTGTGATGAAGTAGTCTCATCTTTGCTGAAAGTCTCGAGGCAGGAATGGTGGCTTCCTCTGGTAAGATGTCTGACTCAAAAATACATCGGAGTCCACCAGCTCTGTCCAGCAAACTCTCAACAACAGATCCAGTCATGGGTATATCCCATACCCTGCTCAATATCTCAGCTAAAATAGGAATGTCTCGTCCTCTGATCTGAGCAATCCATCCATCTACTCCGCGGGCGAGTGACCCCTAAAACTCTCTCATCAGCCCCGGGAAATATCTCTCGCTGAGTGAGCAAAAAGATGCCAGGCCACCATGTCGGATCTAGCCTCCTATCCGAAAATGCTGCTGGTTCAAGAATGAGAAGTCCACTCTGCGTCCACCTACTACGGTCTTGGAGCTCATCCGGCTAGAGGGTGCGAACAACTGACGTGCGGGCGTATCTGGAGTCCTAGACTCATGTCTTGCCTTTGTTTTCTTTCTTCCCCAAGCTGTGACTGACGTGGTCGGTGAACAACTTGTTTGCGAGATCCCATTGTTGATAAGCAAGGTTTGGTAGGATTTGGGTGGAAATGTGAGGTTTTTTGGGGTTTTAGGTATTAAACCTAAGAGGATTTTTTTAAAGAAAAAATAGCTACACACGATCCAAATCCAAAAAACTATGGCTAATCAGCAAGAAACAGTAGAATGAATAATATGGGTACCTTGAAATGAAGTGTCAGCTTGAGGGATAGAAATTGGGAAAAAAAATAGTCCAAAACCCTTAAAATCTCGGTTTCCCGTCGGCCATGTCGACTCACGAATGTGTCGACACCTTTTGGAGTCGACACATGATGTGGCGACACATCGACTTAAAAAATTGAAAATTCAGGAATTTCACTGAAAGATCAAAATCAATTGAATCAACATTTGTGGAGTCAAATTATCAAAGATTAATCACATTCATCAAAAATAAAATTGAAGGATCTGATTTTAGTCAAAAAATGAAACGAAGATTTAATCAAATGGATTTATGATCCCGAGTTCACTTCTAATCATACTGAACCGATCTTCTAAGAGAGGTTTAGTTAAAATGTCAGCTAATTATAGCTCAGTACAAACAAATTCAAGCAAAATATCATTGTTTTCAACATGATCTCTAATAAAGTGATGCTTATTTAATGTGCTTGCTCCTAGAGTGTTGAACATGATTTTTAGTCAAGCAAATAGCACTTGTATTGTCACATTTATAAGTTCTAGCCAACTTGATTCCAAAGTTTTCAAGTTGTTGCTTAATCCACAAGATTTGAGCACAACAACTCCCTGTTGCAATATACTCAGCCTCAGCTGTGGATAGTGCAACTGAAGTTTGTTCTTGCTAAACCATGAGATTAAGTTAACCCCAAGAAATTGGCAAGTTCCACTAGTACTCTTTCTATCTAATCTACAACCAGCAAAGTCTGTATCATAATATCCAATCAATTCAGCAGAAGAATTTCTAGCATACCACAAGCCAATGCCAATAGTACCAGATAGATATCTAAAAATGCGTTTAACAGCCATAAGATGTGATTCCTTTGGTTCAGACTAATACCTAGCGCACATGCAAACACTGAACATAATTTTTGGCCTACTAGCAGTTAGATACAGCAAAGAGCCTATCATGCCTCTATATAGTTTCTGATATATAGATTTACCATTTTCATCTTTATCTAATTTACATGAGGGGCTCATAGGCGTACCTATTAGCTTAGTAGTCTCCATCCCAAACTTCTTAATGATTTTTCTTGTATACTTAGCTTGGTTGATGAAGATACCATCTGAAGTTTGCTTGATCTGGAGTCCGAGAAAGAAGTTGAGTTCTCCCATCATGCTCATTTCGAACTCACCCTGCATAAGCTTAGCAAACTCTTGATAAAGAAATTCATTAGTAGCACCGAAAATGATGTCATCAACATAAACTTGTACTACCAACAAATCAGCATGTTTCCTTTTCAAAATAAAGTTTTGTCAACATTTCCTCTAGAAAATCCATTTTCAATAAGAAATTTGCTTAACCTTTCATACCATGCCCTAGGTGCTTCTTTAATCCATAAAGTGCTTTGTGCAGTTTTAAAACATGATCAAGATGTGCATGATTTTCAAATCCTGGTGGTTGTTCAACAAAAACCTTTTTATTTATGAAACCATTTAAGAAAGCACTTTTAACATCCATTTGAAATAATTTGAAATTCATAAGACATGCGAAAACCAGAAATAGTCTAATTGCTTCAAGTCTAGCAACAGAAGCAAAAATTTCATCAAAGTCAATCCCTTCCTCCTGATTGTAGCCTTTAGCAACTAGCCTAGCCTTATTTCTTATGACAAAACAATTTTCATCTAACTTATTCCTAAATACCCATTTAGTGCCAATGATTGAAACAATAGATGGTCTTTCTACAAGTGTCCAAACATTATTTCTGTCAAATTATATTAATTCTTCTTGCATAGCATTCATCCAATTAGCATCTTTTTCAGCTTCTTCAAAACATTTAGGTTCTACTTGAGATACAAAAGCTATGTAATCACATTCATTTCTAATAGAAGCTCTAGTTCTTACCCTTTTAGATGGATCACTTAAGATTAATTCCTTAGGATGTCCATGAACATACCTCTACTCCTTGGGTAGATCATGATGCGCTGGAGTGTCATCTTCTTTTACATCCTTATCTTGACTTTCTTCACTTGGTTGAGCTTGATCTTTCAATGTTAATTTCTGAAGCTTGTCAGCACCTGCACAACTATCAGATGTTTCCTCTTTTCTCGAGAATAAGTTAGAACATTCTTCAAGCACTACATGTACTGACTCTTCTACAACTAAAGTTCATTTGTTGAATACTCTGTATTCCCTGCTCGATGTAGAGTATCCTAAGAAGATACCTTCATCAGACTTGGCATTGAACTTTCCTAAATGATCTTTTCCATTATTCAAAACAAAACACTTACAATCAAAAACTTGAAAATATTTCAAAGTTGGTTTTCTTTGGTTTCAAAGCTCATATGGTGTTTTCTTTAAAATAGGGCGTATTAAAACTCGATTTAAAATATAACAGGCTGTATTTATAGCTTCAGCCCAAAAATATCTTGGCAAATTATTTTTGCAAAGCATAGTGCGTGCCATTTCTTCTAAAGTACAATTTTTTCTTTCAACTATCCCATTCTGCTGAGATGTCCTAGGTACAGAGAAATGTGTTCTATTCCTTTTTCATTACAAAAATTTTTGAAATCTTGATTTTCAAATTATGTTCCATGATCACTACGGATACACACAACAGAAACACCTTTTTTGTTGGAAACTTTTCTGTAAAACTTTATAAATACTGAAACGATTCATCTTTTTGAGCTAAGAAAAACCCAAGTAAATCTCGAAAAGTTATCCATAATAACTAATCCATATCTCTTGCCTCCTAGACTTGATGTTGTAGTTGGTCCAAAGAGATCCATATGGAGTAGATCAAGTGGTTCTACTAGTAGTTACAAATCTTTTTGGTTTAAAAGAAGTTCTAACTTGTTTTCCAAATTGACAAGCTTGCAAATTCTATCTTTTTCAAAACTTATTTCAGGTAAATCTCTAACTAAATTCTTTTTGCAAAGTTTTGAAATAAGGTACATACTAGCATGCCCTAACCTTCTATGCCATAACCAACTAGTCTCTTCTTTAGTTGAATTCATTGCAACAAGACATTCTCCTTTAGGTAAAGATAGATCATCAAGATCTACAAGATAGATATTTCCATGTCTTTTTCCAATGAATTGCACTCCATTCAGATTAGGACTAGAAATCATGCAATATGATGATTTGAAAATTACTTGAAAATCTTTATCGCAAAACTGACTAATACTTAATAGATTATGCTTTAGACCATCTACTAGAAGTATTACTAATACTATTAGAAGGAGTTATGTGAACCTTATCAATTCTAATGATTTTACCTTTACCATTATCACCGAAGGTCACACAACCTCCATTCAAAGCTTCAAGAGAAGTGAATTGCTTCACATCTCCAGTCATGTGCCTTGAGCAACCACTGTCAAGATACCAAACACGTTTGTTTTCCTTGGTTGCAAGACACACCTGCAATAAAATCAAGCTTTGACTTTAGGTTTCCAAGCTAACTTGGGTCCTTTAGGGTTAGCATTTAAGATGGTTCCTTTTGGAACCAAACTTTACCAGAAGATAAATTTTCTAAAATTGCATTGGTATGATTTATGACCTAACTTCTTGCAAGTAAAACAAGTAATACTGGATGATGCAGGTACAAAAAAAATTTTAAAATACTTTTATTGTTTTTGGGGTTTGTATCCTAAACCTGCTTTGTTTAAAATAGCTCTTTGGTTGTTTAAAAGTAAATTCAGTTTTTCAGAACTATAAGTGAACTTATCAACAAAAGGTTGATTTTTTCAAGTTCATTTTTGTATTTCTCATTTTAAGTTCTAAATCCTTGTTTTTCTTAAGAGATCATTATTAGAAATAACATGTTTTGGTCTTTTAAGAACTTCATTTTCATAGTTAAGGCATTATTTTTCTTTTCGAAAACATCTAGCTTAATTTTCAAAGAACTAATATTATTAAGCAAAGAATTGTTTTCTACTGAAAAACTATTAGCATGCTTTGTTTTCTATTTTCATAAAGAACTAATATCATTAAGCAAAGATTGTTTTCTATAGCATGCTTTGTTTTCTATTTTTAGATAAAACTACTTTATAATCATGCATTAATTCTTCAAATGCACTTCTTAGTTCATCAAAGTAAAATCTAATTCAGAATCGGAACATACCTTTTCATTGTCCTGAAGTGCCATGAAGCAGAGATTTGCCATTTCAGTCTACTCTTCTTCTGAACCGGAGTCCTTACTGTCACTCCAAGTAGCCATCATTGCTTTCTTCCTCATTTCTTTCTTGATTTCTTAAGAGAGGACAATCAATTTATAATGTCCCCCGGCTTCTTGCACTCGAAGCATATAGGTACTTCATTCTCCTTTTCTTTTTCTTTCTCCTTTTCTTTTTCCTTTCCCTTTTCTTTGGATTGAAATTTCTTTTTATAGGAAACTTCCTCCTCTTCATAATCTTCTAAATTTCTGGGCAAGGAGGGCTTCTTCACCTTCCTCTTCTTCATCATCATCGGACTCTTCAATCGAGGATTCTTCTTGAACATTTGATTTAAAGGCAATCCCCTTCTTCTTTTTATCCAGGTCCATTGATTTCTTGTTTCAAGTTGAGCTCATAGGTCATGAGTGAACCTACTAGCTGCTCAAGTGGAAGCTTTTCTACATCTTTTGCCTCTTGAATCGTGGTCACCTTTGGATCCCACGACGTCGGTAGTGACCTAAGAATTTTGTTCACAATATCAGCATTAGAAATGACTTTACTAAGACTCCTCATAGCATTTACAATATTTGTAAAACATGTATACATATCAGTAATAGATTCATTTGGTTCCATCCGAAACATCTCATATGTGTGCACTAACATATTTATCTTGGTGTTCTTCACTTGATCGATACCCTCATGAGTAACCTCAAGTGTGTCCCATATTTCTTTGGCAGACGTGCATGTAGATATCCTATTGAACTTACTAGGATCAATGCACAATATAAGAGATTCATTACCTTAGCATTGATCTTGGATTGTTTAATATCATTTTCATCCCAATCCTCTTCAAGTTTTGGGATGGAAACACCATTAACCACCACCGAAGGAACATGAGGACCTTTATCTACTACTTTCCATAAGTTATAGTCTATAAAATGCATATAAATTCTCATCCTTGTTTTTCAATAAGTGTAATTTGCACCATTGAAAAAGGAGGTCTATTCGAGGCTTGTCCCTCGACTACACTAGTTCCAATTAGGGTTGCCATAGATTTTTACTCAAGGCGGTAAAGCCTATAACTGAGAACAAGGCTCTGATACTACTTGTTGCCCAGATAGCAACCCAAGAGGGGGGGTGAATTAGGTCTTTAAAAATTATTTAAGACTAAGCTTGATAAACAAGTAGCAATTCAATCAATACAAGGTACTACAATTTAAATGTAAAGCTCTAATGTAAAAGTGCAACGAAAATAAAGGCAATGAGAGAATTTTAAAGAGCTAGGAGGAAGAGGCAAGCAATCACAAACTCAACAATATATAGTGGTTTGGTGCTAACAATGCACCTACATCTACTCCCCAAGATCCCCTTGAGAATTCACTTAACCTCCTCGATTACAGTCGATTAGTTTTTCGGGCTAGCTAATAAAAACTTGACTTGTTTTACAAGGCTCACAAGTCACAACCTCCCTTGGTTTTGCGGGCTAACCAAGAACCTAATTGGTTTTCACAAGGCTAACCAACAACCTCCCTTGGTTTTCCGGGCTAACCAAGAACCTTAGTGGTTTTGCGGGCTAACCACCAACATTAGTGGTTTTCACAAGGCTAACCAATAACCTCCCTTGGTTTTGCAAAGGCTAACCAAGAACCCTTTACAAGATATGAAGTATATAAAGAAGGAACCAATATAAGCTTTCAAAGTAAAAGCAAATAAAATATATAGCTCGAAGTAGAGTTGATTTGCTTTTGATGAAGCCTTTTGAATGCCCAAGAAGGAATGATCTTCAATGCACTTGATAGCTTTGAATGCTTGGAAGGCTTCTCTTTGGCTTGAGAGTGGTTGAGCTTTGAATGAATTCGAGTTAAGGCTCTTTTTTCTTCTTTTTTCTTCAAACTCTCTTTTATATTCAATGCAAGTGCTTAGCTCTTCTTTTGAATTGATTTGGAACCATTTAAATACCTTTGCAAGTCCCTAAAATAGAAATCTAGCCATTAAGCACGAGAAACTAGCTGTTGGGGGGCAAAAGAGAGATTTCTGCTCAAGAAAAAACTAGCCGTTACTGTTGTTAGAACTCCATGTGCCGACAGTTGCTCTTCATGTGTTGACACATTAGGTCGACACATACTCTTCTTGAGTCGACACAAGTTCAAAATAATCCATTCAGATTATCTGAAAAAATCATCCGTGTCGACACATTCTCAGTGGAGTCGACACATTGAGTCGACATATAAAGTCTATGTGTCGACACATCAAATGCTCCATCATCTTCTGCATGTTCTGCTACTTAAAATTCTTAGGCGATGTGTTGATCCATGTGTTGACACTTTGAGTCAACACATAGGGTTCATGTGTCGACACATCATCTGTGCCATTTGGAGTTATGTTGCATGCCATCTGGAGTTGACACACTATCTTCATGTGTCGATACATCATCTCATGTGTCGACACCTTGAGTCAACACATCACCAAAAAGTTTGCATAAAATGGTTGAACTTGTTTCTATTTCCCTTGAACATCCATTCAAACAATTTTTGAGTTTCCAGGACTTGATTTCTGCATTCATCCCACTCAAACTTGGTTCTTCAATACAATTGGGCTTCTTCGATTTGTGTGAGCATCCTTTCAATTGGAAACACACTTAAAGCAAAAGTTAGTTCTCAAATTATACTTAACTATTTTGCTTATTATCAAAATCAATAAGTAGAGTCAACAGAAAATGAGAAGGAGTCCAAGCCATATTAACACCTCATCTCTTCTCATTGTTATCGCCCTATATGATTTGAAGGAAGCTCCAGATTAGCCCAAAGACAGGAGTCCAAGATACCAGAAGCAAGGATTCAAGGAGTTGTTGCCTAAGGGAAAACAATACTAGTCTTTGTAAACTTACTCTTCTGATTGATTGTCTATAAATACCCCATCAACACCCCTATATTATTAATAATTATTGATGAAATACAACAACATTCTGTCAAATTTTTTCTTTGCTGTGTGCATCACGGGGTGTGAGACCCTAGTTTTCCTATTTATCCAGACATCAGAAAAATCCTAGCCGACTTCTTCCTTCCCTCTTCCCTTTCACTTTTCCATCCTTTCCCTTCTTTGTTTCTTTCTAACTAAAATCTTCCTTTGTTGAGTGATTGCAGGTGATCAGAAACAAAGTTGAGGTATTCTTCCTTGGAACCAAAATCGTGGAAGATCAGAGCCCGAAGATCGAAATCTTGAAGCCCTGCCGTGAGATTCTAAGAGTTCCAACAAATCTACTTCAATGGAAAAATTCGACGTTGGTAAAATTCAAAATCCTTTCCCTACTCTTTAGATTCTGATATTTGAAAGTAGACCCTAGTTTAAGGTGATTTTTTAATCACCAAATCTTGATTATTTTAGTTACTTTGTTAGATCTACATGTACGGGCATAAACTAGTTGACTAGTTTACCTTAATTGTTTACTTTAAGCTATTAAAAAATTAAAAATTATGAAAAAAATTAATTACTATTTTTCACTATTAATTAGATTATTAATCAGTATATTAGGTTTTCATAATTGTCCCGCATCACCAAGGCCTCTTCAAACTCCATCCTATACATTAATTGCATTAGTGCCACACATTTTGTGAAAGCTATCTCATAAAAGAACTTTCGTTAGTGCATTAGCTGGATTTTCTTTGGTGTGAACCATCACCATCTCTACCTTACCTTTTTATTGACTTTAACCTTGATTTTAATGAATGACAAAATGCTTGAGTATGTATAAAGTATAATATTTTGTTGGAGTTGTGAGATTGATGCTTCAGGTATCCTTCAAGCCTTATAATGTTGAACTTAAACGATCAATCGATAAGCAAGAAAAATCTCATGTTTTAAATATCTCACATTTGGAAAATCTAAGGATATAATATTTCATGAAGGTTGAAATTGAAGAAAATAATCAAAGTTTCAAAATTCAAAGTTTGATACATATTTTTCAAGTGGCACAGCTCAAGTGTCGACCAAGGATTCCAAGTGTCGAACCTCAGAGAAGACTTAGAAAAGAAAGAAGCTTGGCATATAAAGTTTCACTTGGCATACTTAAGTGTCAATACCTAACATTCAAGTATTGACTCATAGTGTCAACTCATAGGTTAGCTCAAGCTCTAAGTATCGATGTCACAGGAAAATACAAAGAGCATGATTTTTGGCACAAACTCAAGTATCGGCTCAAGATGTTGACTTAAGGATTGACTCATGCTCCAAGTATCGATGTCACAAGATAATTCCAGAGCAGTATTTTTAAAATAACTTAATTATCGATACCTGGACTTTAAGTGTCGACCTAAGATATGACTCATAAACTCAAGTGTCAACTTTAGTTTCTGACTAGTATATGACTCAATTATATTTTTCTATTAGTCTTTTTACCAAATTGTTTATCCAAATGCTATTTTCCCTCTCTAATGGTCATAAATAGATTTTTGAAGGCTTTAAGTATATTTATTTTTACCAAACTTATTGAAAAAGTAAGAGAATTCTAGAGAAAGTCAAGTACTTTTAAGAGCATCTTTCAATAGCTAACTTTCATAAAGAAAAGTCTTTATTCTTAAAGAGTGTGTCTTTAATTTTCAATAACCAGCAATCATTGCAATTGATTAGAGGCTTCTATTTTAGAAGACAACTTAAAGATCCCTTAAGAGCTTCAACGATTTTTATTTTGCTTTTTTAGAAATCTTTTTGTCTTGAAATATTCTATACTTTGTTGTTTTGAGTTATAACTAGTTTCAATGGGATTAAAATTAGGGGATAGACCCTTCCAAGCCTTGAATTAGATTGCAAACCTAGGGTTGGCTTGTTGTAAGGTTGTGTTGGTGAGCCTAAAGGAGAAAGCTAACAAGGATTAGATTTGTGAGTCTAGAAAATAAATTACCTGTAATATTGAGGGATTATAGTAAAATTTTCAAGAAATTCTTGGAAAGTAGATATAGGTGTTAGGAGTATACCGAACCGCTATAAAACCTTATATTGTGTGCTTTGCTCTTCTCCTCTTTTCATTTCAAGCATTGTATATAGCTATGATTGCAACACAAGCACTTCATTACTTTCAAATTTAGTACATACTTGCTAAAAATTTTGAAAAACTTAATTCACTCACTCTCTTGGATTGCTTTGCTAGACAATAAGTGGTATCAAAGCTTGGTACTCAGCAAATTAGATCCAATGATCTTGAGTCAAAGATCAAATGGTAGTCCAAATTGGTGCTTGTGTTGCTGAGGGACAAGCTTCAAACTATTCACCTTGTTCAATGGACAAACTGCACATATTGGGAAACATGCATACAGATTTACATACAAGCCAAATACTATAATCATTGGAAGACCATTATGAAAGGTCCTAATAAACTATCATGGTAAATTGTATTGCCGTTTCGAAACTTGAGAATGATTGGATGAGCATGATATTAAACAAGCTGAATTGAATGCCAAGGCAATGAATCTCTTGTATTGTGCATTAGATCCTAGTAATTTAATATAGGATATCCACTTGCACTTCACTCAAAGAATTATGGGATACATTTGAAGTCACTCATGAGGGTACTCACCAAGCAAAAAAAATTTAAAGTTAATATGCTTCTTCACACTTATGAGATGTTTAGGATGGAACCTAGTAAAACCATCATAGAAATGTATACTAGTGATGCGGCAAGCATATGATTAGATGATTTGATTAGTGTTTGTAGAGCAATAAAACCTAATTACACTAGCATTGTACTCATCATAATAAGTCTTAAAGATTACATGAAAAGAGACTATTACATGATTAGACACAATCCTAAAACTAAGAAGGAAGAAGATCTAGACAATAGGGGCTAATGATTGAGGACTTGCCTTATTGAGCTTTCCAACCTTCTAATGATTTCAAACCTTGAAACTACCGATGCTCTGGACTGGAGAACTTGGATAACAGAGATCAGAATGCTGGGCTTGGGCTTCAGCTTGTTGGTTCATTGTCAAGGGAACCCTGTTCACAACTCAAAGACTTCGAAGGACCCTGCAATGAAGATCAAAAGTTAAGGAAGAAGAAAGCAGGCATATGGGAGGGATGGATTAAATTATGAGCAAGGAAGGAAGTCTGAGATGGTTTGGCCGGCTCCAATGTATCCTTCTTGAACTTGGCGTTGGATGGCTTGGAGAAGAAAGTAGATTCGAGTGGGGGGGGGGGGGGGGGCTTAGGAACAATCATTCAAAGAAATAACATAAGACTACAACTTCAACTTCAACTTCATTTTTCATTCATCTCATCAATCGATTTACAATGGGACGTCCAAGGGCTTAAAAAAAAGCCTTACAACTCATTTGAAATTTGAAACCCATAGATTAAGGAGGATTACAAGGGGGGTTGGAGGATTGGTGGAGGGTTTGTTAGAAAGGATTTGGAAGGGATGTGGCCGACCTCCTTGAATTTGAATTTTCCCTTGGTCGGCCACCTTTGGATTCTTTTGAATTTCCTTTTGTTGGCACCCAAGGTGATGAGGTGGCATCCTTGGCTGATGACATGGCATGTTGAGGTGGCCTTCTACTTGGATATGAATTTCAAGATGACATGTGGCGCCAAGTGGGGTCACTTGATTAAATCTTGCTGATGTGGCATCTTTGTTGATATGGTGCCATAAGTGGGTCCTAGTTGATGGTCCTTCTCTCTTGCTTGGTTGGTGTGTCTTCTCTTCCTCATGTGGTCAAATTCTGGGTCCAAAATTTGAGTCTTGTTGTTGGCTTTCATGACTTAACTCAACTGAACTGACTTGACTGACCTAGACTTTAAAACTTGAAATGGACTTACAGTAAATGAAATTTAGAAGTAATTACAGGACTAAAACACTCTTGATCAATGAAATTTAGAAGTAATTACAGGACTAGAAAAATAAAACACTCTTGATCAGGAATTAAAACTCAAAATTAATTACAGGACTCAGGGTAACCTAATTATCTTCGATCCAATTGGGATAAGGCTAACCTTGTTGGAGTGAAGTTTCTTTCTGCTTCTGGTGTCCACACCAATTCTCCCGGGGTGGACAGAACTCGACCTAGTCGAGTATGGTTCATTTTTGCCTTGGTAATGCTCGAAGAAGTCTGGTTAAGTCTTTGCAGGTCCTCTCGAGTAATCCAAGCGTTGTCTGACTCAGGTCGACCTTGCCATTGAACCAGGTATCGCTGATAGTCCTTATTCCTGGTAGTAATGGTCTTGTCATCCAGGATTCTCTCAATCCTCTCTCTCCGCTCGGGTAGGGTTGGTGGTGGACACTCGAAAATATGTTCACTCTCAATGAAAGTTTCTGGCCCAAAAGCTCACTAGGTATTAGTAGTGGTTCTTTGTATTCTACTAGGTCTGAAACATTAAAGGTTGTACTAATACCCATATCAGGTGGAAGTTCCAAACATATGCATTAGGCCCTATTTTCTTTAAGATCTTGAAAGGTCCCGCTCCGCGGGCATGCAGCTTCTATATGGTTCCAGGTGGGAACCGTTCAGGGTTGAGCCTAATCATTGCATAATCCCCTTCACAGAATTCTTTAGCCCTCTTATGTGAATCAGCTAAATGTTTGTAAGTCTCATTGCTCAGTTTGATCTTATTACTGATTTCTTTATGCAAATTTGTGACATGCTGTGAGAAAGATTCAGCAGACTCAGAAATTTACACGAGCACTTACAAATGCAGACTGAACTAGGCATCCTTATTGAGAGAAATTTTATTGGACTTTCTAGGACCTAAACCCAACAGATTAATGACTCTCTAGGTTTGACCATGGTCTGGTATGCACATGAGAATTTACCATGGGTTCCTAGCAAATGCCATAAGGTTTTCCAAAAGTAGGTAGCAAAAGGAATAGGCTTTAAAAGCTCATGCATCCTAGTAATCTCATCAAAATGAAACTTAATGGCTCTAAAATTATGATAAGCTCAGGGAAAGGCAGGAAATAGGAATCCGAGACTTGGGATAATTTAGGAGAATCTTGAAACAGACCTTGGTTACTCATGATGACCTTAAGATTAGAATTTTGATCTACAGGCGGGATGCTTCTAGG
Source organism: Areca catechu (assembly GCA_021397845.1). Taxonomy (NCBI): domain Eukaryota; kingdom Viridiplantae; phylum Streptophyta; class Magnoliopsida; order Arecales; family Arecaceae; genus Areca; species Areca catechu. Next base: position 93,573,130 of record CM038050.1, read on the forward strand.
TTGAAGGTCATCAGGAAAGTCTTCTAAAATAATGATTGGGTTCTTCTCAGGTACCTGAAGGAGTTCTTGTGTCGAAGCTAAAGTATTGGGTTCTTCTTGAGGGCATTGTCTTACGGGAACCAAGTCCTCACTAAATTTTGTTGTTCTGATGTTTCAGGACTAGGCTCAATAATCTTTTCTTTACCAAAGGTTTCCTCAGGTAAGGTACTAAAGTTGTTCTCTTCACAGTCTTCCCCTTCATATTCATCTATTAAACTTATGTCAGTCATACACATATTTACTAGGTTCAAATTTGCCTTCTTCCTTCCCTAGCCCTTCAGTTTGAGGATACCCTAAGTCTTGAGTATTCATGAACTCAACTTGTACTTCAGGGTTCTTACTCCTATCATTCATATGAGCTAATGGGATAGTAGGAGTTGGTTGGTCTAAGGAAAATTGTTTAGCCAGCATTTGGTTCAATTGGGCCATTAGATCATTTAGGCCTCTCAGCATGGTTTCAAGATTCGGGTCCATGGCTACACTGGACTGGGTCTGGACTGGTGAGTATGAGGCTCCTGATCTAGTTTTCATGCATGCAAGTAGACTCAAGCTCGAGCTAAAGTTTCCTAGACCTAGAGCACAAATTAGAGGTCTAATTAAGTGAACCAACTAGCTAGTAGTACTTATGGGACTTAGCCAGGTAGGTGGTGGGAGTGGAGGTCCCTGATTGCCAATCCTTAGACACCAATCTGAGATTGGCCAGGTAGGCGGACCAAATCACAAGCCCTGATGCGCCAATCTTAGACACCAAGCCAGTAAGCACACACCAATTAGCTGACACAGTTAACTTGACCCTAACCTGAACCCAACTTGTTGGTGTCCCTAACCCACTAGGGCAATTAACGTTCTACTCAATTTTAATTAACGGGCTGGGATTGATATGCTGGTTGGTGATTTTTTTGGGCTAGGGACAGGTGATGAAACCCTGACCCTATGTCAAATTGATGCCCTTAATTTGATTTCTCATGAGATGAATGAAATGCAAAGGTGCTGCAGAAGTGTGTTGCAGTTTGAAAGTGGTGTGGAAAACATGATGAAAAAAATGTCCAAAAATTTTGAAAAATTCACAGGGGATTCCTAAATTATATGTTTCAATGCAGATGAAAGGAACTTTAAAACTAAAATCTGTACTACTCCAAGAAGATCCTACAAATGAAGATAAATAAAAAGGACAGAACAGAACCCTAATGATAGTGTCAAACTGCAAAAATTTTCATTTTTTTATAATTTTTTTCTAATAATAAAATTTAATATGGTGATAACTGACTTAAGAAGTAACAAGAAAAAAAATATTTCAACAAAAAATTAGCAACTTGCCTTTGGAGCTGCAGATGGATTACAGTAAACAGATGCAAATTTTCAGAAAACAGAACCTAATCAAACAAGTGCAATGACTTACCCAAACTTCAATCTAAAAAATTCACGTCCGGCCAGGGGCTCATTATTCCCATGGTCGTGATAGTGTACTGGAGTACACCCACTCAGGAGGCATGAATTTTAGATCTTGCTTGGATTTAAAGAGAACTATTCTACCCTAATGCAACCATGCTTTGATACCAAGATGATGCGGCAAGCATATGATTAGATGATTGGATTAGTGTTTGTAGAGCAATGAAACCTAATTACACTAGCATTGTACTCATCATAATAAGTCTTAAGGATTACATGAAAAGAGACTATTACATGATTAGACACAATCCTAAACTAAGAAGGAAGAAGATCTAGACAATAGGGGCTAATGATTGAGGACTTGCCTTGTTGAGCTTTCCAACCTTCTAATGATTTCAAAGCTTGAAACTACTGATGCTCTGGACTGGAGAACTTGGATAACAGAGATCAGAACGCTGGGCTTGGGCTTCAGCTTGTTGGTTCATTGTCAAGGGAACCCTGTTCACAACTCAAAGACTTCGAAGGACCCTGCAATGAAGATCAAAAGTTAAGGAAGAAGAAAGCAGGCATATGGGAGGGATGGATTAATTTATGAGCAAGGAAGGAAGTCTGAGATGGTTTGGCTGGCTCCAATGTATCCTTCTTGAACTTGGCGTTGGATGGCTTGGAGAAGAAAGTAGATTCGAGTGGGGGGGGGGCTAGGAACAATCACTCAAGAAAATAACATAAGACTACAACTTCAACTTCAACTTCATTTTTCATTCATCTCATCAATCGATTTACAATGGGACGTCCAAGGGCTTAAAAAAAAGCCTTACAACTCATTTGAAATTTGAAACCCATAGATTAAGGAGGATTACAAGAGGGGTTGGAGGATTTGGTGGAGAGTTTTGGTTAGAAAGGATTTGGGAGGGATGTGGCCGACCTCCTTGAATTTGAATTTTCCCTTGGTCGGCCACCTTTGGATTCTTTTGAATTTCCTTTGTTGGCGCCCAAATGTGATGAGGTGGCTGGTGAGGTGGCATCCTTGGCTGATGATGTGGCATGTTGAGGTGGCCTTCTACTTGGATATGAATTTCAGGATGACATGTGGCGCCAAGTGGGGTCACTTGATTAAATCTTGCTGATGTGGCATCTTTGTTGATATGGTGCCATAAGTGGGTCCTAGTTGATGGTCCTTCTCTCTTGCTTGGTTGTGTGTCTTCTCTTCCTCATGTGGTCAAATTCTGGGATCCAAAATTTGAGTCCTGTTGTTAGCTTTCATGACTTAACTCAACTGAACTGACTTGACTGACCTAGACTTTAAAACTTGAATTGACTTACAGTAAATGAAATTTAGAAGTAATTACAGGACTAAACACTCTTGATCAATAAAATTTAGAAGTAATTTAGGACTAGAAAAATAAAACACTCTTGATCAGGAATTAAAACTCAAAATTAATTACAGGACTCAGGGTAACCTAATTATCTTTGATCCAAATTGGGATAAGGCTAACCTTGTTGGAGTGAAGTTTCTTTCTGCTTCTGGTGTCCACACCAACTAGGTTTACCAATATCATTAATAGTTTGAAAAGTTGGACAAGCATATCTCTAATGCTAAACATGTCAGTAAAATTTTCAAGTCTCTTCTTACTTCATGGGATGCAAAGGTTACCACTATTCAAGAGGCCGAAGATATTGACAAACATTTCCTTGAGCAACTCTTAGGTCTCTCATGACCTATGAGTTGTTATTGAAGTAAAAGATAGTTAAAAATGAGAAGAAAAAGAAGACTATGACCCTCAAGTCTATAACTACTAAGAAAGAATCTAGTCAAGCCTCAGATGAGGAAGATAAAGATTTTGAAACTATCCTTGTATCAAAAAAATTTAGAAGATTCATGAGAAAGAAGTATAGTTATAAGAAAAAGCCTAAAAAAGGAGAGTCAAGCAAGGAGAAAGAGAAGGAGCTACCTATTTACTTCAAATACAAGAAGCCGGGTCACTGCAAGATGGACTATCCCTTTCTTAAGAAAGCCAAAGGAAATACAAAAAGAAGGTAATGATGATAACATAGAGTGAAAGTGAGGACACCTACTCCGATGAAGAAATACAGTGGTGCAAACCTATGCTTTATAGCTCATAAGGAAGAGGTAAGGTCTAAAACTAAAAGTGATTTTATATTTGATGAATTACAAGATGCCTTTGCTAAACTTATGAATGATTTTAAGAGTTAAAAGTGAAAAACAAAAAAATGAAAAAATAAGTTCTTGAGTTATCTAGTATAATAAAAAATTATCAAAAGATAATGATATTCTTAACTTAAGAAAAGCAAGAGTTGAAAAATTAAAAACTTTTCTTAACTAATGAAAAGAAGAATTGAACAAAGTAAATGATAGCTTAACTTAAGAAAATAGGATTTGTAAAAGCAAAAGTTAGTATTAATAAATGAAAAATACTTTTAAAAGAAAACAAAGCCTTAAGCAAAGAAAACAAGAGCATGAAAGAACTTGAAAAGTTAAACCTTTTGTCGAGAAGTTTACTTATAGTTTCGAAAAGCTTAACATGCTATTAAATAGTCAATGTGCTATTTTTAACAAAGCCGGTTTGGGATATAAACAACAAAATAACAAAAGTATTTTAAAAATTTCTTTATTCCTGCATCTTCTAGCATTACTTATCATTGTTGTGGTATATTAAGACATAAAACTTATTTGTGTGATCATAGGAAGATAAACAACATAAATAAAGTTTGTGTTCTAAAAGGAATCACATCTACTAACCTTAAAGGATCCAAAATCTTGGATATCCAAAGTTTCTACTTGACTTGTTTTGTAGGTATGTCTTATAACCAAGAAGAAAAAGATTATGATATCTAGATAATGGTTGCTCAAGATACATGACCGGAGATATGAAGTAATTCACATCTCTATAAGTATTGAATGGGGATAATTCAATGTTTGTATGAAGCAATTTACATCTCCATAAGCATTGAATGAGGATAATGTGATTTTTGGTGATAATAGAAATGGCAAAGTTATTGGAATTAATAAAGTTTGTATCACCCCTTCTATTTGTTTAGAAATATTTTACCTGCAGATGGATTGAAACATAATTTACTTAATAATAATCATATTTGTGATAAAAAATTTAAAGTAATTTTTGAATCTTCACTGTGTATTGTTTCTAGTCTCAATGAAAATAGAATTATATTCATTGGACCTAGGCATGGAAAATCTACATGGTAGATCTTGATGATCTTCTTATGTAAGGTGGTCATTGCCTAGTTGCAATGGAAGCCAAAGTCAATGAGACTAGTTAGTTATAGCACCATAGATTAGGACATGCTAGCATGTATTTGTTTTCTGAATTGAACAAAAAGGATCTTATAAAAATTTTGTCAAACTAACTTTTAAAAAGAATAAGATTTGTGATGCATGCCAATTTAGAAAATAAACTAAAAACTCTTTCAAATCAAAAGGCATAGTCTCTACTTCAAGATTTTGGGATTATTTTATATTAATTTATTTGGACCCACAAGAATTACTAGCTTAGGTGGAAAGAAATATGGTTTAGTCATTGTAGATAATTTCTTTCGTTTTACATGGATAATATTTTGGCACCTAAAGATGAAACTTTTTTAGCTTTCATTAAGTTTTATAGAAAGATTTTAAATAAGAAATGATCTACTATCTGCATTCGTAGTGATCATGGAACCTAATTTGAAAGCCAATGACAATATCATAATTTTTGTAATAAAAAGGGCATTGACCATTTTTCTGCATCTAGGACATCTTAACAAAATGAGATTGTAGAAAGAAAAAATAGGACTTTGAAGAAATGGCATGTACCATGCTTTATGAAACAACCTTCCAAGATATTTTTGGATGGAAGTCAAATAACAAAGCATGTTATATTTTAAATTATATTTTGATTTGTCCAATTTTAAAAAAATACCTTATGAACTTTAAAAGGTAGGAACCTACTATAAAATATTTTCATATTTTTGGAAGTTGTTATTTTATTTTTAAATAATGGTAAAGATAATCTAAGTAAATTTGATGCCAAGTCAGATGAGGATATCTTTTTAGAATATTTCACATCTAGTAAGGCATACAGGTTCTTCAATAAGAGAACTCTTGTTATTAAAGAATCTATTCATGTTGTCTTTGAAGAGTCTAATGTTAAGTTTTCTAGAAAAAAAAGATGCTTTTGATGATAAATAGGTATTCAAAAGATGGATAAATTGACTTTAAATGATACATCCTCCAAGGAGCTTGAAGAAGACCGAAATAAGGAGGAAGAACAAGAGGAAAGACCTCCAACAAGAGCTAATGATCTATCCAAAGAGTGGAGGTATGCTTATAGATATCCTAAAGAATTAATTATAGGTGACCCATTAAAAGAGATAAGAACTAGATCCTCTCTTAGAAATGTGTGTGAATATTTAATTTTTATATCTTAAGTTGAACTTAAAAGTATTGAAGAAGCCAAAAAAGATCCAAATTAGATAAATGCAATACAAGAAGAACTAAATCATTTATAAGAAATAAGGTTTGGATTCTAGTAGAAAGACTAAATGGAACTTTATCAAAAAAAAATCTAATACATCAATAATTGGAACTAATTAGGTATTTGAAACAAGTTAGATAAAAATAGAATAGTAACTAGAAACAAAATGAGACTTGTAGCTAAAGGATATAATCAAGAAGAAGGCATTGATTTTGATAAAACTTTTATATCTATCGCTAGATTAGAGGTAATTAGATTACTACTCGCATTTGCATATTTCATGAATTTTAAACTATTTCAAATGGATATTAAAAGTATATTTTAAAATGGATGTATATAAGAAGAGATTTTTGTTAAACAACCATCGAGTTTTGAAAATCATACCTATCCAAATCATGTTTTTAAACTTTATAAAGCTCTTTATAGTTTAAAACAAGTCCCATGTGCATGGTATGATAGGTTAAGCAAATTCTTACTTGAAAATGATTTTATAAGAGAAAATATAGATTCAACCTTGTTTTTTGAAAAGAAAGAATGATGACTTATTAGTGGTACAAATTTATATTGATGATATTATATTTAGTGCTACTAATGAAGTTCTTAGTCAAGAGTTTGCCAAGTTATGCATGAAGAGTTTGAGATGAGTACGATGGGAGAGCTAAATTTCTTACTTGGACTGCAAATCAAGCAAACTAAGAGGAAATCTTTATAACCAAGCAAAGTATACTAAGAGATTCTAAAAAAGTTTGGGATGGAGATAACTAAACGACTTGGCACATTAATAAGTCCCTTTTATAAGCTTGATAAAGATGAGAATGGTAAGAGTATTGATCAAAAATTATATAGAGGTATTATTATCTCTTTGTTGTATTTCATTACTAGTAGATCAGATTTCATGTGTAGTATTTGCATGTATGCTAGATATCATATTTAGTATTTGCATGTATGCTAGATATCAATCAAATCCTAAGGTGTCACATTTATTGGCTATTAAATGTATACTTAGATATCTATCTGGCATTATTGATATTGGCTTATGATACTCTAGATAATCTTCAATAAGCTTATTGCATATTCTGATCCTGATTAAGTTAGATGGAAAAGCACAAATGGAACCTATCAGTTTCTTGGAGTTAATTTAATTTTATGGTTTAGCAAGAAATAAAATTCAGTTACACTATCTATGATCAAGGCTGAATATATAGTTGCTAAAAGTTATTGTGCTCAAATAATGGATTAAATAATAACTCAAGAATTTTGGCATTAAACTAAATAAAATCTTTACAAAATGTGATAATACAAGTACAATCAATCTAACAAAAAATCCTATTCAACCTTGAAGAAGTAAATATATTGAGATAAGATACCATTTTATAAGAGATCATGTACAAAATGGTGATGTATTACTTGATTTGGTGTGTACTGACAAAAATTAGTAGATATCTTTACCATATCCTTTAGTGAAAATTAGCAGATATCTTTATCAAATCCCTTAGTGAAGTATATTTTATATGATTAGAAGAGAACTAGGAGTGATAGATCCATTTGAGTAGACACTTTACCTTCTCTCAAATCCAACTCTTAGGAATCTCATTTTAATTTAAAACTCATCTCTTTGAGTCATCATTAATCTCCTAACATCATTTATAAAACCCCTTGAATTCCTTAGATAAATTTGAAAGTTTTTCAAAAATTTCTAAATGTTGACACTTGAGATTTTGCCAAGTGCTGACTTACCAAAGTGTCAACACTTGAGCAAATCACAAGTGTCGACTCACTAGTAGAAAACTTGTTTTAATAAGGCTCGACTGTGACCTTTTATTCAATTCATTTTTCCATTTTCTCACTCCTAAGTTTCCCAAATTCACTCCACTTGCCCTCCAATAGTAGGATTAGTGATCTTGGCATTCCATTATTCATTTCCCCCATCTTGTTTGTTTGATTTTGAGTTTGGGACCCTGTAAGCAACTTGCATATCATGCAAAAGGGTCGACTGGGTAATTCACGAGGACACTAGTGATGATCTAAGGCTTGGCACAATCCAAAGGAGTGGAGAGAGACTCACCCTCATCCACCTCCTTCATTGATGGTAGATAGGATGTTTGGCAAGGCAATTTTGAGTAGTAGGAGGATCGATTTTGGACATTTTGATCAAGAGGGATTCTCGATAGGGGTGGATCCAAGCAACTGGATGTGAGTTTTTTTGAATGACGAAGAGGCACTACCCTCACCTCATCCAAGAGCTCTATGGCTCCATGGCTCAAGGTGCTGATAGCTAGCTAGCAAAGTATGGAAGATTCTAGTTTGAGGCATGACTGCAAATTATCTAAGAGATGGGATTGCTGGATTCAGATGCATCCTAGAGAGGGATGATGTCTGGGGCATATCCATAGTGGTTGCTAACCATCTTTTAGTAGAGATGTAGCTTTTGCATCATATCATTGCATGCATCCTCAAATTAAAGACTCCTCATGTCCTTTGAGATTCATCCTAATGCCTCCAGTATCGAGGTGGGTGAATGCCCTAGAGGTGAGTGGTCTCTTCATTAGTGTGAGTCCCAAAGTCCATGAGATCTAAATCCTTGTCTTTTATCCTCATTATTTCCTTCACCACTCCCTTACAAAAAAAATACACAAAAAAAGAAAGTACCATAACCTAGGTGACTTCTAGGCTCATCAACGATCCTATCCCCCTGCCCCCCATCAATTTTTTGTATCAGAGCCCAGAAAAATTAGGATATATTTTTTCTTCCCGAATCATCCCACACCCCACCACCCCCTGCTGCCACTGGCTAACCCAGCCAATCTTCCTAGCCGACCAACCGCGTCGACCGTCAAGTCCTTGCCAACCCTTCTCCAACCCTTTACCAGATCCCTTCCCAGATCCTTTACCAGATCCCTTCCCGATCCGATCCCTAAACAAAAGAACAACTAAAAGATACCAAGACCAAGATAAAGAAGAGAAGACCCCATTTTATAAACTCTCACCCGATGAATCCCCCCTCCTCCTTCCTCCTCATCGTCTACATACCCACCGATAGCCAGACCCCACCCCTGATCCTGACTCTAATTCCCAATACCTAACAACAAGAACAAGGCAAGAAGGATGAGTTTTAGGAGAAGAGATGCCTTCTTGGTCCTCTGCGAACCTCCTGGAGTTGGCTGCTGCCGACTCCGACTTCCATCGTGTTCCTCACCGGAGGAGTCGCCACGGTCGAAGCTCCCCTGTTCTTGCTCCACAGCCATTCGAACCACCAAACTCAATTGATCGCCCATCCTCTCCGGATCCGCCCGAAGTTGTCTCCAGCTGCCACTTTTCCCAGGCCGAGCCCCCCTCCTCTTCGCCTCCCATGAAGTCCGATGTTGTCGATCCGGAAGATCCATGGCCCAAGTCACTCAACGATGACATCTCCCTGTTCCTTGCCTACAAGTCAGCCCTCCCCCGTTCGTGCTGGCCACGTGTCTCTCTACCCGCTGCCTTCCGGAAGCCCCCCATCAATTTTTGGGTATCAGAGCAAGCACGGATCCCAAGAAAGCATGAATCCTAGAGCTACACAATCTTGGAGTATATCCAGAATAATTAGTTTGGGATTTATCTTTTATTTAAAATTTGAAATAGAATTTGATTGGTTAGGATTGAGATATGGATAGGCTTATCTTATCCTATCTTGTATTTAAATTTTAATCATCCCTATCTTTTTATCTTGTATTCAAATTCAAATGAGGGTTGGATAAGTCTATAAATATCCCCCTCAGTCCTTTGTAAAAAAACAGTTTGGTGAATAAATATGAGTTTTTAGAAGAGTGAATCTTCTTGCCTTCGCCTTCGGGCATCGAGGGGCGTAAGGCCCTAGTTATCCCCTTCCCTTTGATTCCATTTTCTTTATCCCCTCATGTCCTTGAGATTCATCCTAGCACCTCCAAGTATCGAGGTGGGTGGAATGCCCTGGAGGTGAGAGGTCTCTTCGTTAGTGTGAGTCCCAAAGTCCATGAGATCTAGATCCTTGTCTTTCATCCTCATTATTTCCTTCACCACTCCTTTACAAAAAAAATTAAAAAAAAAATACCCTAATCTAGGTAACTTCTAGCTCACCAACGATCCTACCCCATCTATCCCCCATCAATTTTTGGTATCAAAGCCCGGATGGATTAGGGTATATTTATCATTCCAAATCGGACCCCCGTTCTCTTCCTTATCCTTGCACCGCTGAACCACCGTGCCATCCATCCCACCGACCTACTGCCATGATGTCCGACCGCTGCGTCTCCACCGGATCCCCACCGGATCTTCCCCTCATGAAGCCTTATCGCCAGATTTTCCAGATGCCGACGAACCCAGTCATCCCTGTTGCCATGACCCCGACACCCGAGAGAATGAGCCGATAGAACGGTGCCCTCCTCTCCCTGCATCTGTGCCACCCATCCCTCTGAAGCATCTTCCCGTCCGGAAGATCCATGCCGTCGTCCTTCCCACGATGATCAAAATGGCCCGGACCGTCATAAAGCCCCGGCTCCCATGAAGCCTTTCGTCCTTCGCCGTGGAACCATAGAAAAATTGAGTCCCTGCAGGACTCCTCTGAGAGCTTGCCCGCCTCCAAGCCCGCTGCCTTCCTCTCGATCGGAGTGGTCCATGGCCGGTCGAGACGATCACCGTGCCGGTCTCCCTCCCGTACCGAGCTGACCATGCTTTCCCTTCATCGTTCATGGCACAGATCGGGACCAGCCATCGCTCGCCCCCTCCCTACCGGTCCTTTCGCCTCTGAACCCCGCATCATCCCCTCTGAGCCTGGCCGATCTATCCATCAGTGCCGATCCCATCTATTGCCACCCCTCCATCCAGATGATCCACAGCCCAAAGTCGACCGGTGACATCTTCTTGCTCACCGTCATAAGCCGACACCTCCTGTCGGATCTTGTCCCTATTCATCACCCATTGCCGCCCTCTTCCACCTATGATAGGGACTTCGACCGCCCGTCTCCACCATCCTCTCACCAAATGGAACCGCCTAGTCCAGATCAGATTGGCGCCTCCACCGAATAGCCTCCCTTCCGCCATCGACTGCTGCTCCCATCCATACTAATGATGCTGACTGGAACCCTGTCCACCGTGACTCCTTCCTCATCGCCTCATGGGATGACTCCATCAAGATCTAGACCATTGACTGCCCCTCCAGCGTCCGCACCTTCCACGAGCACTCATACTGCATCTACGCCACCATCGGGAGCCCCCACCACTTCGACATCTTCGCATCCATCTCTGGTGACCACACCACCCGCGTCTGGGATGTCTATGACCTTCGATCCTCCCCTGTTCTGGTTTCAGTCCATGAAGAAGAAGGAGAGGGATCGTATGAATGTAAAAGCAAATCCCCTCCCTTTTGCCGACTTCAACTCAGCACAGATTTTAGAGCTACATCTCCTTAAAGCCATACAGATTTCAAAGCTGCACCAATCTCAAAGCTACACCATTTTCAAAGCAAAGATGATTAAAAAAAATTATGGTTATGTCAGGCTAGAGTTTGGAGTTCCTGGAGCCTGAAGTCAAGCTGAAGCTTGAGCTTGACCCAAACTTGATAGAGTCGAGTTTTTCCCTACCTTAGGGATGATGGGGATATTGCCAGCATCAATCCCAGAGTAAGCACGAATCCGGGAGCCGCACGAATCTTGAAGCATATATAGAATAAATTTTAGGGATTTATCTTTTGTTTGAAATTTGAATTAGGATTTGGTTGGTTAGGATTGAGATATGGATAGGCTTATCTTATCCTATCTTGTATTTGAATTTGAATTATCCATATCTTTTTATCTGTTTCAAATTCGAATGAGGGTTTGACAGGTCTATAAATACCAACCTCAGTCCTTTGTAAAAAAATAGTTTGGTGAATAAATATGAGTTTTTAGAAGAGTGATTCTTCTTGCCTTCACCTTCGGGCATCGAGGGGCGTGAGGCCCTAGTTATCCCCCTTCCCTTTGATTCCATTTTCTTTATCCCCTCATGTCCTTTGAGATTCATCCTAACGCCTCAAAGTATCGAGGTGGGTGGAATGCCCTAGAAGTGAGAGGTCTCTTCGTTAGTATGAGTCCCAAAGTCCAAGAGATCCAGATCCCTATCTTTCATCATCATTATTCCTTCACCACTCCCTTACAAAAAAAACTCAAAAAAAAAGTACCCTAATCTAGGTACTTCTAGGTTTGCCAATGATTCTACCCCCATCGGTCCCCCATCAATATGTATCATTGTCATTAACTCCATGGATGATTCATAGATACATTATATATAAATGAAAAGAATAAAGCTCAATTTTATTGATTTTAATGAATTAAATATAAAATCATATCCTCGAAAAGATATAGTGTATCATGCCAACTTGACTTCTAGGGCATACATCTAACATCTCCCACTTGCACTAAAGCCAATTGGCTATACATTATATATAAAGAAAAGAATAAAGCTCAATTTTATTGATTTTAATGAATTAAATTTAAAATCATATCCTTGAAAAGATACAGTGTATCATGCTAACTTGACTTATAGAGCATACATCTAACAATCTCCCACTTGCACTAAAGCCAATTGGCTATATATCTAAGTCCTATCTTTTCAAAATGGACTTCAGTCTTCTGCTGATTCAATTATTTTGTCAGTGGGTCTATCATGTTATCCGTAGAGTCTACTCTTCATACCTTGATATACTTTTTCTAAAGGTAGTATTGTAGGATATAGAACCACCACTCAATGTGCTTGGACTTCTAGTGAGACCTAGGCTCCTTCGCAAGGACTATGGCATCATTGTTGTCATAATACAAGGGAATGGCATCTAATGGTATCATTTCAAGCTTCATAGTAATTTTTTTGTACCCGAAGGCTTCCTTTGCACTTTAAAGGTGGTGATGTACTTAGCTTTCATAGTAGAATCAGTAATGATGTGTTGTTTGGAACTTTTCTAGCTGGTAGAACCACCATTGGAAAGAAACATATATCTTGATGATACCATTTATCATTAGGATTAGACATCAAGTCTAAATCAGTGTATCCATCCTAACCCATAAATCAGAACTTCCCTCCAAGATAATCAAAGAATAAATCCTTAGCCTCCAAAGATCAAGAATAAATCCTTAGTTCTTCTTAAATACTTGAGGATGTTCTTCATAGCAATCCAGTGCTCTTCGTCTGGTTTGATACTCACAATAAGCTTAATATTAGGTTGAGTACAGAACATGGCATACATGAGTCTCCCAACTACCTAAGCATATGGGATCTTGCTCATGCCTTGTATCTCCTTAGGTGTGCTAGGCACTTCTTCTTGGAGAAATTAATGCCATGCCTAAGGGATAATAATGTAGAAAAACTAGGATAGGGTTTCGTGTATAGATTTTTTTTTAAACTAGTGGAAGCATATTAGATTAAAATGCTTTTAATCATGAAATTATGCATTAGAAACAATTCTAAAACCTACTCTATAAGATCGAGACAAGATATAAATAGAACATAGATGCTAAAAATAAAATCAGCATGCATCGATCTAACCGATAAATGCTATAGATCTAATCTACAAACATTACAGGATTGGATTCCATACCTCCTCATGGTTGATGAACACCACTATTGATAGTGCATGGTAGATGATCTGGATATCATCTCATAGCTGCACAAGGTGTCTAGCCTCTTTGAAAAGTCCACACGAGGCCCTAAGGGATCTCCTTTCAAGAGTGCTAGCTCCATGTGAAGGTTATGGATGGCTGATTTGAAGACCTTCTTTGGATCTTCTTAGACCCTCTATGAAGATAAGGAGATGGAGGATGAGGAGGATCAAATCATGGAAGAAAAAGAAAACTCAAAATAATTTTTCTTTATTTTTCTTTCTTCTTCTCTCTCTTTTCTCCCTAGAGCCAAGAAGGAACTTCTCATGCCCACAATCTTTTCATGCCTAGTCCCCTTATTTTTTGGGTGGCCTCTTTCACTTTTTCTCATGGTAATGCTCTCTTAATTGTCACACAACCCTAGCAAAAATAGGATTTAAATTGGCATGGAGCGGGGAAAAAAGAAGGATAGAATAGAAGTCTTATCTTGATTAGGATAAGGCCTAGTGTTTAAATCTAATTCAAACTCTAAACTAATTAAACTTAAAGCTCCTTTAAATTTAAATAACCTTAATCCTAATCAGGATGAGAAGAGGAGAGGGTTCTAAACACAATTTGGCATGGACATTTCTTCATGAAGAACCATTTTGGCATGGTGAAAGATGTGGTGCAGGGAAGAGATTTTTAGTTTGACTTGGTCAACCTTAATTCTAATCCCAATTTATTTTGATTTGAACTATTAAAATAACTTGAATCTAATATAATTATGCTTCAAATAAACTTAATTAATTAGAAATTGATCAATTTCAAATCTAAATTATATCAAGATCAAACTTTCTTAGCGATAAGGTCATCGAATAATCTAATTGGGTGAAATATAATTAAATCAAATTCAATTAAACTTGACCAAGTCCTTTTTGATCAATTAAATTAAGCCAATTAGCAATCCAATTACTAGTTAATCCTCCTAAAACTAATTATCAATTAATTAATTATTTCTTTACAATATTTATATAAAGTAAATTGTTAATCATATTTATAATTTTATCACTGAATAATTCTTAATCATTGATTAGCTATCATGATCAATTGAAAACTTCTATTGTGTGTGACCTTGTAGGTTTGAACCTGAATTGGTAGCTAAAAAATTTTTTCTTGAACTAATTGATGAGACCACCTTGCAATGGTGATTGATGTCTTGATAGGTCGAATGGTGGCAAAGCAACATTCAAGAACCTAGACTATGGTTACCATATAATTCATCCTTTTAACTAATGCTCAAGATAAATTTAGAGAACTTTCAACTCTAAATATTGCATCTTTATGTGTCTCAACTTGCTAAATCCTGTGACTCCTCACAAGGATTACCCATGCCTAGATTTTCCTAAATTGAAATAGTACCAAGTATTTACTCTAGCAACTTGGAGTGGTCAATCCCTTCTTGATTCAACACCGACTTGACAAGTACTTGACTGTACCTAAAAATATTCTACCACTGGATTAGAAATTTAAGTAGTATGACATCAAAGTACAGTGAGTTGCTTACCAAGTCACCATGATAGTCTTAGATCGGAGGGACACTTCTACCTATACCCTTTCTATGAGATACTCTTAACAGCAGAGTACTCCATAGAGTTGGTCATTGTTCAGTGAGATGTACTCCTACACTCACCTATATGCCATATCAATGTCTCCACACTCCTTGGTTAAAAGGACAACCAACCTATAAAGCACATAAAAATATCTTATTTTGATAAACATTGTCATCCTAGGTAATAACATATCATTTGGTCATGATTTTTTTTAAGAACCACTAGATAAATCCTTCTTTATTGAATCAATGTAGTTCTAAGGACTTCAATACATTAGAGTTCATAGGAAGATGACAAATAATATTAAGAAACTAAAAATAATATTTATTATATTTATAATTTATATATATTTATAAGATAGCTCAACCATCTATAACCTAGATGATTGGCATTGGGATACTTTTCATAACAACTCCCACTTAGATTAGAGCCAATTGAAATAGTATTGTATACCCATCTTCCACTTGTGATCGTTGAACTTTTTGATTTCGAGGGCTTTAGTAAATGGGTCGGCTAGGTTCTCCTTTCTATTGATCTTTTGAAGGTCCACGTTACCTCGTACCATAATCTTTTAGACAAGGTGGTGGTGATGCAGAATATGCTTGGTCCATTGATGTGCCTTCGATTCCTTCGCTTGAGCAATGGCTCTAGTGCTATCACAATGCAAAACAACTGGACCATGAATGGAGGGTGCCACTCTAAGCTCGATGATAAACTTACACAACCATATAGCTTCCCTTGCAGCATCAGATGCCATAATGTACTATGTCTCGCATACTAAATCAACCACTATGTGCTGCTTGAAACTTTTCCAACAAAAAGCTCTTTCATTAAGGGTAAAGATATAACCCGACACACTTTTGCTATCATCCTAGTTTGACTAAAAATTGGAGTCAATATAATCGACTAGTTTCAAGTTATAATCTTTATAAACCAACCATTGGTCCTTAGTGTTTTTCAAATACTTAAGGATATTTTTTATGACATACCAATTATTCTCACTTGGATCAAATTTCTATCTACTCACTACTCCTAGTGAGTATGCCACATCTGGTTATGTACATATCATGGTATATATAATGGATCTCACTATTGAGGCATATGGACTCTTACTCATACGCTCTCCCTCTTGAGAAGTTGTCAGATAATCTTTCTTAAAAAAGAGTAATTCCATGGCTGTTGACCCCTAAAGTGATTTTGATGATAACAAAACATTGGAGCATACATTTAATTATCTAACAACTCTTCAAATGATTGACTAGTTTTTGTAGGACAACTACATTGACACATCTTTTAACTCCTACAATCTTTAATGTTTTGTTTTGTGTTGAGTTGTAAAATATTTAGAATATTGTAAAGAAGAACCCTACAAAAAGTTTCCTATTAAAATTAGTTAAAGGGTACTTCTAGTAGTCTTTCAAGCTTCAAATCTTTCCTTGAATTTATTGTAAAAAAGTGCTTAAAGAAGATCTTTAAAGCTTGGGACAAGTGTTCTGGAAGTTTGAAGTTGATCTGGCTGAAGAACTACCTCGAGCTGACTGGATGAACAACCCAACCGACTCTGGCACTGGCACTGAAGACAAGTTCTCTGGCACACAGATCCAGCCGACTGGCACCAAGGTCCAGCCGACTCGTCCAGAACAAGGTTGAGAACGTTTTGAGATTCTTAGGAATCCAAGCCGACTGGAATTAGATCCAGCCGACTCATCCATAACTCAGTTGAAAATGTTTGTTGAGAAGCCTCTGAGATTCCGGCCGACTGGAAATTAGCCCAGCTGACTCGTCTAGAGTAAGGTATTTTCTCAACTATGGAAGCTAGCCGACTGGCACTCAGCCCAGTCGACCCTAACTTCATCCAAGCCGACTCGAAGTTTGTCCGCGCCGACTGGAATGACGGGGTCACCTCCAACGGCTAGTTCCAGTTCTCAATTTTTGAATTCCAAAAGTGCTCCAACGGTAACCTGTCACCTTCCAACGGTCTATAATGTTCAAAATCAAGGGAAGGTAGTTGAAGTCTCTATAAATAAGGTATGAGAACATCCTTGAAGAGGCTAATGATTTATTGAGCATTTATTGAATACTTATTGAAGTGAGAGAGCACTAGAGCTTTAAAGTTTGCCTTCATGCCTACAACAACTCTTACCAGAAGCTTGAAGCACCTTTTGAGGAAAGCAAGGAAGCCATTGAAGTGCATTGAAGAGCATTCAGTGGATCTTCACTCGAGCTGCATTGGTAACCACCCAGACAACAGAGTTTGTCTTTATTGTTGCTTTTTATTCTATCATTTAGAATATCTGGGTTATTGGTGAGCCCTGTTGTAAAAACCAAATAGGTTTCTTGGTGAGCCTTTAAAACCAGAGTGTAGAGGTTTCTTTGGTGAGCCTATCTAAAACCAAAGTATAGAGGTTTTAGGTGAACCTGTAAAAACCTAGCTTGGGTTTCTTTGGTGAGCCCAGTTTCAAAAACCAAAGTGTAGAGGTTGGGATTGTGAGCCTGTAAAACAATCCGACTGTATTCCGGTTTGGGAGATATAGTGGAAATTCCGAGTGGTGAACTTGGGTAGTGGACGTAGGAGCTGGGTTGCTCCGAACCACTATAATATGCTTTGTTTGTGTTGTATTTGTTTTATCTTTTAGCTTCTGCATTCATTCTTTGATTAACATAGCACCTAACCACTAATTAGAATTACTTGTGCACATACTTGCAAAAATCTTGTAATTTCCAATTCACCCCCATCTTGGGACTAAGCCACCTGGGCAACAATTACTTATCAGAATAAAGCTTTTCTTAGAATTTACCATGCAGAACTGCCCAGCATAGTATCAATGTCATCATCTGGGATACCCATAGCAACCTCTTAGATCTATCCCTATAGATCTTCATCTCAAAGATGTAGGTCACTTCTTCTAGGTCCTTCATGGAGAATTGGGATGATAGCCAAACCTTTATTCCCTTAGTTACAGAAATGTCATTCCCTATTAAGAGAATGTCATCCACATACAAAACAAGAAATACAATTACTAAACCATTAGCCTATTTATATATGTAGGGCTCTTTACCATTCTTTATGAAGCCATATGCTCTAATCACCTTATCAAATGCTTGTTCCAACTCTGAGATGCCTACTTCAATCCATAAATAGATCTCTAAAGCTTGTACACCATTGATTCATCTATGGATGTGAACCCTTTAAGTTATCATATATGCCTCTTCTTCCAGCTCTCCATTTAGAACCCTCTCTATTATCCATTCTAACTAGGATTATGTCAATAATTTTTAAAAAGAGTTTTAATATTATTTTGTATCTAGTTTGATCGAGTCAAAATTGTGCAATGCATCCCCTTATTCTCCATGATTTTTTGATTTTTTTATACATTTTTCTTCATGCAAAATATGTTTTGACACCTTCTCTTAGTACCTTTGGGTTAGGATAGGTTTAGATAAATTTATAAATTTGTTTAAATTACTTTAAATTTAATTTGAAGGAGTTTTGAATGAGTCAAACTTCTAGTCTAAATAGAACTTCTAAACCTATCCTAATATCTTATCCTAATTCCCATGCCACTACTTTTATTGGATTTTTCTTAGTTTGCACGAGAATAAGAAAAGGATTTTTGTGGGTTTTAAGATTAAAAATACCATTAAAAAATTAGGAGTAGGGCATGAAAACTAGTTGAGCATGGAGTTCTTTCTTGGTGCTAGGAAGAAGAGTGAAAGGAAGGAAGAAAAAATAGAAAAATAAATAGTTTTGATTTTATTTTTCCTCCATGACCTAATTCTCCCATCCTCCATCTTCTCATCTTCTTGAAGGAATCAAAAAAACTCAAAGATTTTTAGATCAGCCATCCATAGCCTTCACATACAGCAAGTACTCTAGAAAAGGTAATTTCACAGGACTTCGTATGGACTTTTCATAAAGGTCATACATCCTGTGCAGCTACAAAGTGATGTCCAGACCTTCTTCCATGCTCCATCAATAGTGATGTGGGACACATACTCGATGTAACCTGGATTATTTAGGAAAAGGAAAACAACTAAACAAACTAGGACCGTGGGAGGGCTAAGAAGCCTCCCGGGACTAGGGCAACTCAAACTAAACCCTAAAACAACTGATCTTTTGTTTTCAATTTTCTTGGTGGAGGTGGCGAAGGAAAGATGGATATGGGAGATTGGAAACTGGAACTCATGGCCCTGGGACTCACTCTAACGGGGAGATGCACACAGAAAGTCAGGGGTCAAAGCGTAAAGCTAACCTCCTAAGGGATCAAAGCACACAGCTACCCTCCCGAGGGATCACAGCACCAGCTACCCTGAGCTCTCATCAAATCAATAATGCACATTGTAGGGCTCTCACATAGATGCGCTAGGATGACTCTCAAAGGACACAAGGGGATAAAGAAGACGAGATAGGAGATAACTAGGGTGCTCATCGAACCCATAATGCACATAGCAGGGAATGCCTCACACCCCTCATCGAAACCATAATGCACATAGCAGGGAACGAAGGTAAATGGGCCTCAGCCCATAACTAGAACCAGAACCAACCAAAAATTTATATCAAATCATTATTATTACAGGGGGAGAGGGAGCCTTATATAGAAAAACCAAAATCCTCAATTTCTTAGCCTCCAAGAAAACTAAAAATGGAAAATAAATTACTTCAAAATTTGTGCTGCATCAAAAGTGGTGCTGATATGCTCTGAGAAGCGCGCTAGCTTGATGATCTGCTCTAGAAAGCGTGCTGCTTGGACTGCTCCAGAAAGCATGCAAACTATTCTCATGCGGACGTGCACAGAGGAGGATCGATCTCCAATGGAAACCGGCGGACGGTCGATGGCCGGGAAGTGATCGACGGACAAGGCTGACGGACGGTGAGCGACGGATGGCCGGCGGTGGCCTGTAGGCAGGGTGGCGGCACAAGAATGGCACGGCATGCCCAGGGCTTGCCGTTTGGTCTCCCACGGTCGTAGGGGACCCTGGGCTCCGACAGGATGGTGGATGGCGGGGGAGGCCAGGGATGATGGGATGGTGGCTGGCGAGCAGGCGGGCGGCGACGGCAAGTGGCAACGGTGAGCGGTGGCACGGCATGCACGGCCATGCCGTTTGGGCTTCCCACGGTTGTGGGGCCCAAGGGCACGGCGGGGGCCCTCCAGTAGCAAGGCATGAGCCGGCGGTCGGCGGCGGCAGGTGGCGGCGATGGCTATGGGACATGGGCGACAGTTGGTCTTCCCACGGCCATTCGTCTTACATGTGCGTGGATGGCAGAAGCCAGGTTTCCGGTGAGGGCGAGGCCGGCGTGGGCCAGTGGGTGGGCCGGCGGGGGTGGCTGGGGGTCGGGCGGCCCGGATCTGGGTCGGCTGGGGCGGCGGCTAGGGTTCTGGAGTTTAAAAAAAAATCACGGGAGAAGATGGAGTAGTGTAGGAATAAATCAGAAATAAGATCTGGATAAAGGTGGAATAGTAGAATAGGTGGAATAGCGGGAATAGGAAAAATAAACAAATCTAAGAAAATAAGAAAAAATAGAAAAAGAACTTGGACCTGCCCTATATCCCCATCAAATAGCAATGTTCATTAACCCACATTGAGATATGGGATTCGATCCTATTTATGGTTATAGATTAGATTTGCAGCATGCATTGGTTAGATCGATGCATGTTGATTTTATTTTTGGCATCTATAATCTATTCATCTCCTATCATGATCTTATAGGATAGATTTTTAGAATTATTCTAATGCATCATTTAGAGATTAAAATTTTTTAGTCTTATTTGTTTTTATTGGTTTTAAAAAATTCATGCATGAAAGCTTGCCTAGTTTTCCTATAGTGGTATCAGAGCCCGAGGTTCTTGACATGATTTAATTAGATATAGATCTAAATATTAATCCAAGTAATTGCTTCAGATTGGGTTGATCACCATGGTTATCCAGTCATAGAAGAAAAGTAGGGTTTAAGAGCCTCTCTTCCTATTCAATGGGATCTTTATGGCATGTAGGGGTGCCACTTATAATTATATCCTATGAACAAGTGAGATGAAAGGATAATTTTATTAAAATTATTTTAATAATTTAGATCTAATTTTAGTAATTTAATATTTATTATTATGCTATTATTAATCTAAAATTAAATTATTTACATCAGGTTTTATGTTTAGAACATAAATTTAACTTAATTTCAGCAATTGCATAAACCACAAAGTGTAGATCTAAAATTATTTTATCGATATATGATGCATATAAAAAATTTAAATCTGATTTTAATAAAATAAATCAAAATTAATTACTAGAAACAAGATTTATTGGATCTAGAATTATGAATTAAATATCAAAATTTAATTCATAAAACTTGGATTTTGATTAGCTCAAATCAGGTTAAATTGCTGGGTTAACCTAGGTTTAGAATTTGATTAATATAGACCTTAGAGAAATTGATTTAAACTAACCAAAAATTTATTAGGATTATCTCAAAAGGTCTCTAGATCAATTCTATAGTGATTGTTTGATCAAGTCCATATTATCAAATGGATCTGATTTTTGATCAGTGGTTAGATCCGAGTCCTTAGGCTAGTCTTATCAAAACTAATGAACTAATTGATGTTTAAGATAAGTTTGGCATTTGATCATGATCATTAATTAGGGCTACCTCTTACTTGGCTAACTCTATTGGTGTCTAAGGAAAGAGGTTAATGGTGGAACTCCCCTATTGATCTCACTTATTTGGCTAATTTGGCCAATCAGATTTTGATTAGACAACTCATCGATTCGAGCGAACCTATGTCAGTAAGGAAGATTAGTTTAATTGATCTAGGTACCCTTGGACTAATGTGATTTGACCCTTGTCTCTTGATAAAGTCAGTGGGAGGATTGTTGGTTAGTCCATGTTTTCTTCTCTTTTCTTTACTTAAATCCTCTAAAATTATTAGATCCCTAAAGTGACAAAATTATGGAGATAATTGAATCATGGCCTCCCATTAAAAGAATGATAATGAGTCTAATAGTTAAGATGATAATTGGAGGTCCAAAGACCTGGTGCTCATTTGGTTATTGAAATTATTATTCATGTTATGATGACCTAGTCGCTTCTTTCTAAATGATGGTCAGGTTGGCTAGCCAAAGTCAGGCTTGGGAATCATTAGCTAGAAGCACTCAATCTTGTTATATTAATGGTTGGACCTAACTAGGACTTCCAGTGGTAGCCTAAAGATTACTGATTAGTTCCTGGGGCAAAATTATTACCATATTTTTTTAGAAAAATAATTAGTTAAGAACCTACCTTTAGATGTACACGGGTGAGTCGGTCAAAGTCAGGTTTATGTGCAGTCTTTTGGGTTCTGGTACCCACTAAGAAATTGGTGCAATGCCTCAAATTAGAGGTAGAGGTTACCAATTTAATCAAAAATAGTGGGAGAACCTTTAGACTAAAATCCATGTCTAAATGATTAATATACTAATTAGGTATTGTTTTCTTTTTAGATTAATATGGCCACCACTTTGTCACTCCATTCATTGCTAGATAATAAAGAATTATCATGATCTAATTTTGATAGCTAGTATTAAAGATGAAAATAATCCTGGAGCGTGAACGGATTTTGTATATACTAACAGATCGGCACCTGAGAAGTCTACTCAGAATGATCATGGTGCAACCTAAGACACTTATCAAAAGTGGCTCAATGACCGGATCATGGTCTATGAATGATAAATTGAATCATAAAGTTGAGGATGCTCAACCGGAGAACATACTTCTAGTATTGAAAACTCCTTCGACACTCCCAATAATATTGAAAGGTACAAAATGTCTTGTTTCTTGTTCAACACAAGGATGGGGGAAGGGGCCTTGGTCATTGATCATATATTATACATGATTAAATTGATTGAGTGCTTGGACAAACTTGAATTTTTCCTGCATGAATAGTTGGAAAAGGATAAGATCCTTATTTCTTGTCGAAGTCCTACATTGACTTCCTTGATCATTATAAAAAGATAAGGCCTGTAGTAAACTTCCAAGGTCTATTGGGGTTACTATAGACCTATGAGAAGGATCATCGCAGCATAAAGGATTGGTGAATGTAGTGGGAGGATTGATAGGATATCATTATTTTAAAAAAGAAAGATTAAAAATAAGAAAAAGGTACGAAGTACTCCTGTGACTAAGCCAGGTTAGACCAAGAAGTTGAAAGCTGACCAGACTCAAGCTGAATACTTCTACTATAAGAAGCATGGACATTGGAAAAGGAATTGTCCACTTTATATTACCTCACTTGATGCGGGACTATTCATGCATGCTAGTTATTTTTTTATGATTAGGAAATAAGTTAGGAGTTTGTATGTCGAATTTCAAGCCAAGATATTAAGTAGAGAATTTTATAAAAAATCTGAAGCACATGCATGCATAAATAAATCCTAAAAGTGAAGAAACATGATCGCCAAGGCTAAGAAGCCTTGGTTAGGACTAGCTTTTCTGCAATACCACTACCAAAAAGTCTAGGGGTGTACCTGGTAGAGTTTTGAAGATCAATCCATGAAGAGTTCGCTCTACGCTCTCGGATGCAGCCTAGAAAACAAAGCTATCGATCCTGCAGATTCGTGGCTTTCAATATGGTGGCCCGAAAGCTGGTTAGATAGAATCCTTGGATTTGTAAACTCTAAGGGACCTGAAAATCACCTAACACGGGTTAAAAAACAAGAAAAAGTAGGGTTGGATCATTGAAAGAAGAAGAAGGGGAAGAGTTGTGAAGAAGGCGGCCAAGAGGTGAAGTAGGCTGGTGGCTTGGAGGCAGGGGCAAGGATCACACAGAAACCCCGAGGGATCATACAGATACCCTTAATCACACAGAAATTCACACAGAACTTTGAGGAAAACTCAAAATAAATTCATTCATAATAATTGTTCATTAGTTACAAGAGGGTGGAGGGGTGGGGTATTTATAGATGTTCCCATGCCCTCTCCTAATTAGGATAGGAATACAAAATTTGATAGGGAGAAGGATTACAAAGTGGCCTAGAACTTGGAGTACATAATTTGAGTAGAAATAAAACAAAATCTTTTAGTTAGAAGTGGATTCTTCTCATTCTTTGACTTGGTCAGGGGCTTCCTTGTTAGGTTGGGAAGGAATATTCCTTCCTTAGACCTAGTCTTCCTCTTGGGCACCTGGGCTTGTCATGAATGGGCTTGGGGCACCAATTGCTTATGGGCTTCTAGGCTGGGGCACCTGGGGGTAGTATATTGAAGGAGAAGTGCATCTACAAAGCATACCAATATGCAAACATGCATTCATGAAAGCAAAGCAGAAAATATGCATTTTAAAATAGTTTTAATGCACAGTGAAAGGCTCGGTAGATAGATCTAAATGATCTACCGATCTGCCCATAA
This sequence comes from Areca catechu, assembly GCA_021397845.1. NCBI lineage: Eukaryota > Viridiplantae > Streptophyta > Magnoliopsida > Arecales > Arecaceae > Areca > Areca catechu. The sequence goes on from CM038050.1 coordinate 93,597,590, forward strand.
CAGGATCTAGCATAATGTAATAACATGCATCATAACATCAAAGCATGACAGAAATACAAATATAAAAGTACCATACCTTTATACTAGAGAAAAGCTGTAGAAGGGGGAGGGCGCTCAAGCCACACACGTGTCTGGCCTCTACAGGTAATCCACACCTGGGCTCGACTCTGATCAACTCCCTCAGAGTGCTAGCTCTTTGGGATCCTTGGGCCGATCTTCTTCTTCCGGGAAGACTAAGAGGAGAGCTAGAACCCTTTCCCAAGAGAACTCTCTTCCCAAGACCTAGCTAGAATGCTAGGATTCTCACACCCAATCCCTAGACCTCTCACAACCCTTCTCTATCTTCTCTCTTTTCTCTTATTGTGTCTCTCTAGTTGTTGTAACCTCTGCAGCCTATAGAATGACCTTCATTTATAGGTGCAGCCATGAGAGGGAGAAAGAGGAAGGAGGAGAGATGAGGGGAGAGAACAGGGGAGAGGATCAAGGCCATACCAAATGGGTCCAACCCAAGAAGGTAAGTATGACTATCATACCAAATAACCTTGGAGCCAAAACTAGTTTGAATTTGAAATTCAAACCAGGTCAAAACTTGCCCAAAATCCTTCCAAAAATTCCCAGAATTTTGCTTGTCACAGAAAGTGTCGACTCACAAAATTGCTAAGTGTCGACACTTCACCAAGTGTTGACCGAAGTGTCGACACCTGCAAAATTTTAAGTGTCGACACTTGGAACAAAGTCAATCATATTGATATCCAGTGACGGCAAACGATTCTCAATCATTGATTAGCCTTAAGATCAGATAGAAATCCCCTATGATGTGTGATCCCATAGGTTGAACACTAAGCCAGTAGCACTGGAACATTTCTAGTACCAGTCAAAGTCCTCATCTAGCAATGATACCCGACGGTCGGTCGGATAGGTCAAAGATGCAGAGCACTCACAAGAACCTCTAGCATATGGTTACCATATAATTCATCCCTTTGACCTCATAATGCTCGGGATTACCTAGGGTTTGACTGCCAACCCTAATTTGGTTTATCCAGATCATGTCTAAACCTCACAAGTTCTATGACTCCTCATAAGAACTACCCTGGCCAAGATTTTGCTAAATTGAGACATAGTGAGTCATTCACTCCAAACTATTTGGAGAGGTCAATTCCATCTTAATCCACCACCGCTCTACAAGTACTTGACTACACCCAGAAACCATCCATCACTGGATTAGAAATCTAGGTAGTCCGGCACCAAAGTACAGTGAGTTGCTTGCAAGCTACCATGGTGATCTCAAATCTGAGGGACACATATACCCATATCCCTTCGCGAGCAACCCTTTGGCAAAAGGGAGCTTCTCAGATGGTCACATTCAGTGAGATGTCATACATTTTGCTTGCATATCACACTAGTGTCTCCACACCCCTTGGTTAAGAGGACCAACAAATATGACATACAACAACCTACACTTGATACATCGTCGTCCTATAACAATGTATCATTTGGTTGTGAACCAGTTTAAGAACAGCTTGATATATCCTCTCTATATCAAACAATGTAGTTCTATGGACTCCATCATACAAGAGTTCATTTCAAAAAAATGTAAATATGATGAACATCCAAAATAAATAATTTTTATTTATTTAAAGAATTCATATACAAAATACAAGGTAGCACAACCGTCTATAGCCTAGATGATTGGTTTTAGAACATAATTCCCAACAACTCCCACTTGGACTAAAGCCAATCGGTACAGAATCTCATTCCTATTTTTGGCTTACAACAATCAAACTCTTGAACTCTGATGGCTTTAGTGAAGGGGTTAGCCAAGTTTTTCTTTCCATAGATCTTCAGAAGGTCATTGTCACCTCGTTCCATGATCTCTCGTACAAGGTCATAGCACCACAGAATATACTTTGTGCGGTGATGAGACTTCGGCTCTTTGACTTGAGCAATGGCTCCAGTGCTGTCACAGTACATCGAAACAGGACCATCCAGGAAAGGTGCCACTCCCAGCTTGCCAAGGAACTTCCATAACCACATAGCTTCCTTTGCTGTATTTGATGCTGCAATATACTCTGCTTCGCATATGAGTCAGCCACAGTAGGCTGCTTAGAACTTTTCCAGCAGACAGCTCCTTCGTTTAGGATAAAGATAAATCCTGACACACTCTTGCTATCTCCTTATTTGACTGGAAACTAGAGTCAGTATACCCCACAAGTTTCAAGTTAGATTCTCCATAAATTAGCCATTGGTCCTTAGTATTTCATAAATACTTAAGGATGGTCTTTACTGCTTTCCAATGAGCTTCACCTGGGTCAGACTGGTATATGCTCACTACACCTAGTGAGTATGCCATGTCTGGTTTAGTACATGTCATGGCGTACATGATAGACACCACTGCCGAAGCATACGGGATTCTACTCATGCGCTCTCTCTCCTCAGGAGTTGTCGCATAATTTCTTTTGGAGAGATCAATTCCAGTGCCTATCAGGAGATAGCCCTTCTTGGAATTTTCCATGCTGAACCATTTCAGCACGGTGTCGATGTACATAGACTAGGACAATCCCATAAGCCTCTTAGATCTATCTCTATAGATCTTCATACCCAGTATGTAAGAGGCTTTACCCAAGTCCTTCATAGAGAACTGAGATGATAACCAGGCCTGTATTCCTTGCAGTGCTGGGATGTCATTCCCGATTAAGAGAATGTCATCCATATATAGCACAAGGAATACAATCACATAACCATTAGCCCATTTGTAATGCAAGGTTCTTTTCCGTTCCTAACAAAGCCATACGACTTGATACACTTATCAAATCGCATGTTCCAACTCCTTGATGCTTGCTTCAGTCCATAGATGAACTTTTGAAGCCTGCACACTTTCGACTTGTCTGTGAATGTGAACCTTCAGGTTGTATCATATACACCTCCTCTTCCAGCTCACCATTCAGGAAAGCTATTAAGACATCCATTTGCCAGATTTCATAGTCAAAGTATGCTGCTAAAGAAAGCATAATCCGAATGGATTTGAGCATTGCCATGATAGAAAAGTGCCCTAAGAGCCAATCATTGTAAGGGCTTTTTTTTTGTATTCTTCCAACTATTGTATGACATTATATATTAATAAAGGCATCTATTTTTCATCATATACTATTGTGTCTTATTTATGATTATGATAAACCCATAGATTAGAAAAATTAAATTAGGGTTATGATGAAGTTCATAACAGTGAGACCTAATTTCTTATAAACCCTAATATAAAATGTTCGTAGTCATTGGACCATTGACTCGGGGATCAATGAATCTGGTAAGACTAGCTTATCCTATGTATGCTCAGATAATGAGAGTGGTTGGTCTCATAACCACTTGTGTAGAGACACTAATACAAGGATAAGGGTGCTTATGAGGGTATGAGTACACTGAACTAATCCGTACTGGGACTATCTTACGGAAGTCTTACTGCTTGTCACAAGATAGATCCCTGAGTAGGAGTCGTGCATGTGATCTTTAGACCTGAGGTCACCATGGTTCCTTGTGCACACAAAGCCATATTTGGCTCATAGTCATTCATGCCATTACGACATGTATGGGGTGTTCTGGGTATGGTGGAAGGTGTATGGAGGATATGAGTGGACCAACAAGGAATCGATCATTCCTAGTAAGAGGAATGTTATCCTATGCAATCTCTTCGATGAGTGAATTAAGGAGCCTTTGATCAAAGCAGGATGAGATTAGTGGAATCTAATCAGTCATCAGCGAGTCCTCACTATCGATAGTTGAGATTTTGATATGATTAAGTGTTAGGGTTTTTTCATCTATCAATACCTAGGGAGAATTAGGGGGTTGAGGAACCTGAGAATCGTATTAACTCAGGAGAAGCTTTCCTATATACTTGATTCTCCAGATCTTGAGGTGATTGGAGAGGATGCTTCAGAGGAGGAAAGAGCCACACATCAAATGTGGCTAAATGACATTATGACTGTCAAGTGCATCATGTTGGCTTCCATGAGCAACAAGCTCCAGAGGCAACATGAAGGTCTGGAACCTCAGTCCATATTGCTCAATTTAAAAGAGCTTTATGGAGAGCAAAGTAGGGCTACCAGATATGTGATATCGAAACAGTTGTTCCGAGCACGGATGAGTGAAGGTTCACCTGTGCAAACCCATGTGCTGAAAATGATTGACTAATCACTCGATTGGGTCAATTAGGGTTTGTGATGGATAGTGAACTTAATCAGGACTTGATCCTGCAATCACTCCCAGATTCCTTCTCTCAGTTTGTTCTTAACTACCATATGAACAAATTGAATACCACTTTGCCAGAGCTGCTTAACATGCTTAAGACAGTTGAGAGCCACTCTGAAGGAGATAAGGCTCATGTTCTTCTTGTTAATGGAAGAAAGAAACAGGCAAGGAAAAAGGGTATGAAAAGAAAGTTAACTTTAAGAAGAGCATCCAGAAGAAAAATAAGAAAGCTAAGAAGGACGATGGAGCCTGTTTCCATTGCGGCAAGACTGGGCATTGGAAGAAGAATTGCAAGGTTTACCTTGCATGTGGGAAGCAAGATGCAAGTGGAGCATCTAAAGGTTGTACATGATACAAACTAATTTATCATTGAGCGCTTCTATTTCTAATTCATGGGTATTAGATACCGCATGTGGATCTCATTTATGCAATTCATTGCAGGGACTCCACAGAATTAGAAGATTGAAGAGGGATGACTTTAAGCTACATGGGGCCAGTGGTGAAGCCATATATGCTGAAGCTGTGGGTACCGATCTTCTTTTATTACCTTCGGGGTGATATAATAAAGCTAGAAGAATGCTTCTATGTACCAGATTTATTAGAAATATTTTTTCTATCCCTTGTTATTACAACAGGGATATGAAATAAGTGTAAAGAGCAGTGGCTGCTCTATTCTTTATAATAATAAAATATTTGGACATAGATCTTTTATAAATGGTCTTCTAACTTTGCAACTCAATGATAATATTTTTCTTGTTGATGATAAGAAGAGAAAAAGAGATAATGACAATGTCACATATCTTTGGCACTACCGATTAGGTCATATCAGTAAGTCAAGAATAAACAAGTTAGTCAAAGATAATTACTTTGACTCTAATGATTTCCAAACATTAGGAACTTGTGAATCTTATCTCAAAGAAAAAATGACTAAGTCTCCATTCACTGGACATGGAGAAAGAGCAACTGAATTGTTAGGTCTTATACATACTGATGTGTGTGGACCTATATCAACTTAGGCCAGAGGAGGATATTTTTATTCCATCACTTTTATTGATGATTTATTAAGGTTCGGTTATGTGTATCTTATGAAACACAAGTCGGAAGCTTTTGATAGGTTTAAAGAATATCAAAGTATGGTTGAAAAACAAACTAGACTTAGTATTAAACCTTTCATTCTAATCGAGGAGGTGAATACTTGTCTAGTGAGTTTTTGAACCATCTCAAAGACAAATGCATTATTTCTATATGGACTCCTCCTTATACACCCAGTTAAATGGAGTGGTAGAAAGGAGAAATCGCACCTTATTAGATATGGTGAGGTCCATGATGAGCTTCACAGATCTTCCCATTTTCTTTTGGGGACATGCCCTGGAAACTGCTGCATATATATTAAACAGGGTTCCGTCTAAGTCAGTAAGTAGCACTCCATATGAGTTATAGAATGGCAAGAGACCAAATCTTAAATATTTAAAGATTTGGGGTTGCTACGCTTATGTCAAGAACAATTTCAGACATAAGTTAAGTGCTAGGGCTGACAAATGTAGGTTTGTTGGTTATCTAAAAGAGGGTGTTGGATACCTCTTTTATAATACTACTGAGCAAAAGATAATTATCAGTAGGCAGGCTACATTCTTGGAGAAAGAATTATCCAAGAAAGAAGTAGTAATTCTTCACTTGAGTTATGTGAAAAAACTAAACCAACAAACTGATGAGCCTTCAAGAGATATTCCTCAACCAGAAGTTCTTGAGGATCAAGAACAGCCACAATACACACTCCTCTCTGAAGGTCAGAGAGGGTGAGGGGAGCACCTCTTAGATATGGCTTTGTTATCGGAGATGACAAGGAAGCCAGTATCATACAGAATGATGATCCTGTGACCTATTTGGAAGCTATCGAGAGTAAAGACTCCAACAAATGGCTAAGTGCCATGAAATCTGAAATGGACTCCATGTATTCCAATCAGGTTTAGACTTTGGTAGATCTACCTGAAGGAATTAACCCAATAGGGTGTAAATGGGTCTTCAAGAAAAATATTGGAGCAGATGGTCAAATTGAGACCTACAAGGCTAGACTGGTAGCAAAAGGTTTCAGACAAAATATGGTATAGACTATGATGAAACTTTTTCTCCAGTAGCCATGCTCAAGTCCATTCGGATAAACTTGCCATAACAGTATACCATGATTATGAGATCTGGCAAATGGATGTAAAGACTGCTTTCCTCAATGGAAACCTTGAGAAAGAAGTCTATATGTCACAGCCAGAGGGTTTTGTCTCAAGTGGGAGACAAAATCAGGTATGCAAATTAAAGAAGTCTATTTATGGACTTAAGCAAGCATCGAGGAGTTGGAACATCCATTTTGATGAAAACAATAAAGGATTTGGTTTTATCAAAAATGTGGATGAACCATTGTGTATAAGAAGACAAGTGGGAGTGCACTTGTTTTCTTGGTTTTGTATATGGATGACATACTGATCATTGGGAATGATATCCCAATGTTGCAATCGGTTAAGACTTGACTATCATCAAAATTTTTCATGAAGGATTTGGGAGAAGCATCCTATATACTGGGTATAAGGATCTATAGAGATAGATCCAAGAGGATGCTAGGCTTATCCCAATCCAGGTACATTGACTTAGTGTTGAAGAGAATCAACATGGATGGAAGTAAGAAAGGTTACTTGTCAATGAGTCAAGGCATACATCTTTCTAAAAATATGTCTCCTATGACATCGGAAGAAAGAGAGAGGATGACTAAGATTCTTATGCTTCGGCTGTAGGATCAATTATGTATGCTATGTTATGTACCAGACCTGATATTGCTTATGTCTTAGGCACAATAAGCAAATTTCAGGCAGATCCAGGAGAAGATCATTGGAAAGCTGTGAAAAATATTCTTAAGTACCTTAGAAGGACTAAAGATATTTTTTTAATATATGGAGGATCTGAGTTGAAATTAGAAGGCTATACAGATTCTAGTTTTCAATCAGATCCAGATGATAGCAAATCCATGTCGGGGTATGTCTTCACCCTGAATGGTGGTGCAGTGAGTTGGAAAAGTACAAAAACAGCCAATAGTAGCTGACTCAGTCACTGAGGCAGAGCACATAGCTACAAGTGAAGCCACAAAGGAAGCTGTTTAGATGAAGAAATTCATCAAAGAATTGGGCATGGTTCCGATATACAACAGCCAGTGCCATTGTACTGTGATAACATTGGAGCTATTGCACAAGCCAAGAAACCAAGGTCTCATCACAGTCCAAGCACATTCTAAGATGGTTCCACCTCGTTCGAGAGATATTAGAAAGACAAGATGTTGTCATCAATCGAGTAGATATAAAGAACAATATAGCAGACCCATTCACTAAAGCATTATCTAAGCAACAGTTAGATCGCCACTTGGATGGTATGGGTATAAAGTACAAGGGCGATTGGCTTTAGTGCAAGTGGGAGTTTGATAAAAAGGTGCCCTAAGAGCCAATCATTGTAAGGGCCTTTTTTTTTGTATTCTATCAACTCTTGTATGACATTATATATTAATAAAGGCATCTATTTTTTATCATATAATGTTGTGTCTTATTTATGATTATGATGAACCCCATAGATTAGAGCAATGGAATTAGGGTTATGATGAAGTTCATAACAGTGAGACCTAATTTTCTATAAACCCTAATCTAAATGTTCCTAGTCATTGGACCATTGATTCGGGGATCAATGAATCTGGTAAGATTAGCTTATCCTATGTATGCTCGATGAGGAGAGTGGTTGGTCTCACAACCACTTGTGTAGAGATACTAATACAAGGATAAGGATGCTCATCAGGGTATGAGTACACTGAACTGATCCATACCGGGACTATCTTATGGAAGTCTTACTACTTGTCAAAAGATAGAGCCCTGAGTAGGAGTTGTGTATGTGATCTTTAAACCTGAGGTCACCATGGTTCCTTGTGCACACTAAGCCACATTTTGATTCATATTCATTCATGCCATTATGACATGTATAGGGTGTTCTGGGTATGGTGGAAGGTGTATGAAGGATATGAGTGGACCAATAAGGAATCGATCATTCTAGTAAGAGGAATTATTATCCTATGCGATCCTTCGATGAGTGACTTAAGGAGCCTTTGATCAAAGCAGGATGAGATTAGTGGAATCTAATTAGTCATCAGTCGAGTCCTCACTATCGAGTTGAGATTCGATATGATTAAGTGTTAGGGGTTTTACATCTATCCATACCTATCACATAATCAAGATAATGGGAGATCGAAAGATTGAATTGCATGGTAACTTACTACCGAAGGATATTTTGATAATTTCTACCAAATTCCTCATCTTCCAGGTAGGCATGACATGTTGCTAGACATCAATCTTGTATTGTAGGTATTCATGAACAATTGGATTGGTTTCATGAGTCATTCGATGGATGGTTCGAATTGGACAATTAGATGAGCTAGTTTGACCTAATTAGGTCAATCGGGTTTGATTGGATCGAATCGGCTCAAACCTAAATCTATTGTGGCTAGATGTGGAACCCAGTGGGTCACACACACTAGAGAATTGGACAAGGAAGTCATTCATGATTTATTAGGGTCATAGGATCCTAATTGGTTTTTAGGTGACACACTAGCATGTGTAGGCTAACCTAATTCCTAAACCTATTGGATTGGGTCCGGTTGCTTGGTAAATGGACTAACCAATTTAAGGGAGACCTAAATTAGGTTATGTTCTAAGTAGGATGAATTTACCAGACTTTATCTAATATTTTTTGGAGGTTTTATCTCAGAATTATGAAGAGTCCCTAAGGCATAGGACTCTTGGTACCTAAATGACATGTTGGCATTCAAAAGGGCCTAGAAGGGTCTATAGTTCTCTAATCGAAAAATTTTTTATATGGTCGGAAAGCTTATTTAATTCCCTTGATTTGACATCCATATTGCATATACTTTGACTTTGCTTGTGTAGGAGATGGAAATGGTTGACCGAATTGTAAAGAGAAAGCGACTCTTCATTTGGCACGCAGAAAGGACCAAGAGTCCATTTGCAGATGAGTTTCTTCTATTGATTGGATTTCTTCTAATCTTTATCTTTATCTCCACACCCTTTCATGAAGGATTTGACTGGTCAATGATTTTTGAATTGGCATGAAGAAGGAAAGGATGAATGGCGCACATGAAAGGTTGTAACTTTTCATAAGAGGGTGCACGGTTTGAAGCACAGTCCTGCTTTCAGATCTCTTTGGTTTTCTCCAACTTTTGGGAAATAAGAAGACACCTCTTGGCTCTTCCAGTGATCGGTACATGCCATGTGGCGTGAGAAGGTTTCATTTGGATATGAAGAGATGTCAGATAAGACTTTTGAATCCTAAAGAGTCTTATAGATATGAAGAAACATATCTGATAAGAGATTTTAGGATGTGTTTCACGCCCCTTAAGAAACTATTTAAAGGGTGTATGATGGAATGAGATGATATTGATTCAGTCATCTGAAATAGGAGTCTAGATTCTACCGTATTATCCATCTGAGTTTTTCTCTCTCCCTCTTCCTTTCTTAAGACAAGACTTGTCTTGTTAAGACAAGGTCTTTTCTATTAGGACAAGGCTTTGTTTTAGAACATAAGCCTAAGGGGTCCTAAAGGAGGGTTGTCCTAAAACCAAGAGTGGTTTAGAAGAGTGTCCAAAGAGAGTCCTATAGTGGGATAGTGAGTCCTACAAAGGCCAAAGTCCAAAAGGCTGCCGAAAGAGTCCTACTCGGGCAAGCACTTCAAGAAGGAGTTCTTCCTTGTTTCAAAATTGTGTCTTGTTCAAAACTTGTGTGGACGTTGAGGACTTGTGAGTCTAATGGAAGAAGTGGAATATAGCACTCCAGGTATGTTTCATTAACCTTCTTTTATGACATATTAGTTGTAATCGAATTAGGGATCTTGGGAATTAGGGTTTCTAAATGATAAAGTGTTATCTTTATGCATGAAATTTTATAATTCAGTCTTACTAAGTTGCATAATGATCCCTTGAAACCCAACATGCCACAGGAGAGAGAACGTCTCATCATAATCAATACCATAATGTGACGATACCCCTTGGCAACCAGATGGGGTTATAGGTCTCTACCTGCCCGTCTGTGCTCATTTTCCTTTTGAAAATCTATTGCACCCAATGGGTTTTATCCCTTCAGGTGCATCAACCAATGTCCATACATTGTTGATCTTTATGGACTCCATTTCGGATTTCATGGCTCCTAGTCATTTCTCAGAGTTGGACCTCTGCATCGCATCCATATAGGTGATCGGATCCTCATTATTCTCATCGAGTTCAATGGGATCACCATCCCGGACCAAGAAACCGTTGTATCTGTCTGGTCGGCTTGGTACTCTACCGGATCTCCTTAATGGTTCCCGAGTGGGCTCTGGGTGTGATTAAATCACAGCCAATTCTATGTTGTCCCTTAGATGTGTCGGTTCTTCTACTTGTTGAACTTCACTAATTCAATCTTAGTGACTACAGTCCCTTCACCAAGGAACTCCCTTTCCAAAAAGATAGCCCTAAGACCAACGAACAACTTTTGTTCCTTAGCTAAGTAGAAGTAATACCCTTAGACTCCTTTGGATACCTAACAAATAGGCACCGGTCAGACTTAGGTCCAAGTTTGTCTGTTTCCAAATGTTTTACATAAGCCGGGTACTCCCAGACCTGAAGGTGTGATAGTGTTGGCTTACATCCAGTCCATATCTTATTTGGTGTTTTATTAACGGACTTACTTGGAGCCCTATTCAGAAGGTAACAGGCCGATTCTAGAGCATATCCCCAAAAGGATAGCGGCAGAGAGGCAAAGCCCATATGGACCAAACCATGTCTAACAGGGTTCGATTCCTCCTCTCAGACACTCCATTTAATTGAGGTGTCCCTGGAGGTGTCCACTGAGAGAGATCCCATTCTCCTCGAGATGTGTCAGAAACTCGCCGGAAAGGTATTCACCACCTCGATCAGATCGAAGGTTTTGATTCACTTTCCAATTTATTTTCTATTCATTACGATATCATTTAAACATTTCAAACGATTCAGATTTATGTATCATCAAGAAGAGATAACCATACCTCGAAAGGTCATCTGTAAATGTAATAAAATATCCATACCTTTTCTGGCACTACATTCATGGGTTCGCATATATCGGTATGTATCAGACTCAGAATCTCTTTGGCTCGTTCACCTTTTCCAATAAAAGGTGACTTAGTCATTTTTCAAGAAGACAGGACTCACAGGCTGAAAGTGAACTATCTTCACTAAATTGAGGAGACCTCGCTTTTCAACCTATTTATCCTGTTCCTATTAATATGACCTAGCCTACAATGCCATAGGTATGCTTTGCTGATATTATCTATCCTAGGGCGTTTGCTAGACATGTACATTACACTAACAGGTCGCGATAGTCATAAATGCCATCATGCATTTGTCCAATCAAAATCACAGAACATTCCAAATGATTTTGCAAACATCATCTTTATTGATAGTTCATAACCATAAATGGCCATTAGCCTATAGAAATGACATTCAAAATAAAAGATGGACAAAAATGACACTCATTCAAAATGATAGTACATGACTCGAAAACTAGTTTAAGGACTCCCAATGCCAAGACTGGAACTCGGCTTCCATTTCCCACATTCAAGAATCTCTCGCCATCCTCGAATCTTCTACTAACTTGAAGTCCCTGCAAAGAATTACAAATATAAATTGGACTTCCTATATCCAATATCCAGTTAGTAGTATCACACATAGAGAAACTATAAGGTGTTATCATATAAATACCTTGTCCCGGACCATCATTGGTGGGGGCACCAGGTTCAGAAAGAAGCTTCAACTAATACCAAGTTCTTTATGGATTGAGACTAGGAACTCAAGTCTTGTATGAGTCCTGTGTATGTTTATTGAGTCCTGTTTTATTTTCTTTGGGGTTTTAAAGTTCAATTAGAGTAAATTAGGCTTTATACTGAGTCAAGTTCAAGAGCTACTTGAAATTGGGCCAGACCAGCTTTACTTGGAGCGCCACATTATCATGGACCACCTATGCCAACCATCACCAAAGAATGCCACATCACCTTTTTGCCAAGTCATCTCCAAGGGGTGCCATGGAGAAGGATGCGCCATGTCACCATGCCATTTCACCTTGCCACATCATTGGATTTGGAAACCACCTCGCCATGCCAACTCACTTTGCCAAGTCATCACCAAGTGGTGCCACATCAAAACAACTTCAAAGTGGGGACCTCACCATGCCAACTCACCTTGCCAAGTAATCACCAAGAGGCGCCAACTTCAAGTGGGGACCAAGGATTCAAATCCTCCACATTCCATGTAACCCTCCACCAAATCCTCCACATTCCATGTAACCCTCCACCAAATCCTCCACAATTCATGTAACCCCCCTAATATTTCCATGATATGGGGAATTTCAAATTGATTGAAAGGCCAATAAAAGCCTCTTGTACGCCCATGGTAAAGGAAGCTTTTGGATGATGAAACAAGAGGAGTATTTTTTGAAGCAAGTGTTTGTAGTGTGGTTGTGTTTCAATCTTGGCGTGTGATCTTCTACCTCCCAAGCCAACGACTTCTCCAAGGATCCCATCTTCCCTCAACGACCACTTGTTTTCTTATTCCTTCCTCCTACTTTGATTGGTTTTCCTTCAAATCAGCTTAGTCCTAATTCCTTCATTGCACAGGTTCCTTTACGATCGGGAGTTCAAGAAGGGGGTCATTGCCATCAGATCAAGTATGGTAAGAACTTGTTTCGATGGAAGAGTCATCTTTCATCCAGGGCTTGTTTATTTGATGCTCAACGAATCTACACCAACAAGTGTGCTCATCATGGTAACAATTCCCTTCTAATATTCTTAAGTCGGGGTTATTGAAGACAGTTTTCTTAGTTTAGAATCAATAATCATTGCCCTAATCTTCTCTAGGATTTAAATAACTACATCGCGGCATAAGTTCCAAATTTCCGTGCTCCTCCATAGCTTTCCTTATATGCTTTTGATCTGAACTTTAGTACCTGTTAATAGGCTTCATCTGCTCTCAGTTTCTCAACCATCATTTAGATTCATTCTCATCATCGTGCTGCATCAATCTTGCAGCTTTCTCTTCTTGGACCTTTCAGGTCAAGGGATGCAATATAAGAGGACAGTTCCTCTTCCAGGGACCTGCTTCTTGCAAAAAAAAAGCACTCTACTATGACTTTGATCAGCCTTCACTTTCTTGGCCTGACTGGGCCCAGAAGCACTTAGCACCATTTTCTCTTTATTTTTCTTCTTCCTTTCTTAAAGGGACGATGCCCTCCCGAAGATCCTTTCACTAGATTCACTGCCCCTTTATTAATTGATGGTCTTTCTCATAAGTCTGCAGCAAGCCCAACAGACTATGGTAGTTAACTGTAGGCTTATTCATTCTGTAATGATCGAGAAAATCTAGATAGTAAGAGGGAGGGAATTCAGTATCGCATCTTTCCCAAGCAATTCATGCAAGGGATAGTCGAGCTTGCCCAGGCGCTCAATCATTTTGATCATGTACAATACATGATCAGTGACCGAGGCCCCATCACGCATCCATGCATTATAGATATCACAGGAGACCCTGTACCTCTCAACATCGTCTGGTGTTTCGAAAGACTCCTTCAACCTTTAAAGGATTTCTTCCGGCTGGGCTTCCTCGAACTTGTGATTGAACTCGTTGTTCATCGCAGCCAACATTATGCATCGGACAGTGGTCCTGTCAGAGAGCCACTTCTGATACGTATCTCTGACCGAACCCCGAGCATTGGCAGCAGGGATCTCAAGTGCCGGATCCGATATCACATACAGGATCCATTCATGCTCCAGGACAATCCTGAGCCTTCGATACCAGCTATCGAAGTTGGGTCCATTGAGCTTCTCGTTGTCAAGAAGAGACCAGAGTGACATGTTGGAAGACATCTGAAAGGAAAATCAAAGCTAATTAGTGTATATGAATTATTAACTAAAGACATGGATATGAAGAGATGTCAGATAAGACTTTTGAATCCTAAAGAGTCTTATCAGATATGAAGAAACATATCTGATAAAAGATTTTGGGATGTGTTTCACGCCCTTAAGAAACTATTTAAAGGGTGTACGGTGGAATGAGATGATATTGATTCAGTCATCTGAAATAGGAGTCTAGATTCTACCGTATTATCCAAGTTTTTCTCTCTCCCTCTTCCTTTCTTTAAGACAAGACTTGTCTTGTTAAGACAAGGTCTTTTCTATTAGGATAAGGCTTTGTTTTAGGACATAAGCCTAAGGGGTCCTAAAGGAGGGTTGTCTTAAAACCAAGAGTGGTTTAGAAGAGTGTCCAAGAGGTCCTATAGTGGGATAGTGAGTCCTACGAAGGCCAAAGTCCAAAAGGCTGCCGAAAGAGTTCTACTCGGGCAAGCAACTTCAAGAAGGAGTTCTTCTTGTTTCAAATCTTATGTGGATCACCGTTGGAGGACTTACACTTGTGAGTCTAGTGAAAGAAGTGGAATATAGCACTCCAGGTATGTTTCATTAACCTTCTTTTATGACATATTAGTTGTAATCAAATAAAGGATCTTGGGAATTAGGATTTCTAATTGATAAAGTGTTATCTTTATGCATGAAATTTTATAATTTAGTCTTACTAAGTTGCATAATGATCTCCTTGAAACTCAACAGCGGTATCAGAGCCACCCTAGTTTATTTCAACTATTTATCATTTGTAATAAAGATGATCCTCCTAGGATTATGATTCAATGCATATTAGGGATCATATGTTTGGTCTCTACTTTATTATGAAAAATAGCATGTTATATTTTATGCATATGTAGATCAAATGCATCGTTAAAACATGTTTTATCCTAATAGCTATTTAGGATTGGATTAGTCAGCGGGGTATTGAAATATCATGCTATGATATGATTGCTATGTACATCATGCAATGTTATGCATATGCTAGATTGATATGCCTTATGCTAGTCACTAGTTAGGATTTTTTTCCAATACTTAAACCCTAATCTTTAAAATATGTCAAGATATTTTTTTTTTATTCACATTCTAAAATAAGGTTGTCCTAACATAACGGTGGATGTCTGTTATGTTGTAAGTTTGTCCTAGAATAATGACACACCTAGCATATATTTGCATCATGTCATATATGTATGGTTTTCTATTATAAGTACATATGATATGTTAAATAGTATTAGAATGTGTTTGAGACCATCAAAGTCCTCATTAAAAATCATATTAGTCTTAGTATCAAATTAATCATGATGCAGAACAAATTAGGGTTTGATCAGCCAATTAGTGTCTAGGCAAGTGGTTCTGGGAAGGTAAATGGATTGAGGTTTATTAATTGGTTCTGTTGTCTAACCTGGCCAATTTAATTGGTGTCTAAGGAAAGCAACGGGGGGACCCCTCACCCCTTCCACTTACCTAGCCAATTTGGTCATATCTAAACCTTAACTTGAGAATGCTAATTGATTATGTATACTATAATTTGCCTTCCTTTATGCTAAGCCAAATTAATATCAAAACTATAGTAGGTTTGTTGTGTAACACAAGATCTACTCTAGGGTTTGATATGAAATTTGTATTGGTGCACTTAGTGCTTTATGGCATGGTTGAAATTGTTGGTTTGTTGTATAACACAAGGGCAACAATCTTCAATTATAGCTATATAGAAATGAAGGGTTTGACTAAACTAAGACATTATAGTTTATTGTGTAACACAAGACTATAAGTGTCTTAGAGGCAAAGATAATTGTTGAGAATTGCATGGGTTGCAATTGGAAAGTAAGTCCTACCTTTGAACTTATTAGTGTTTGTTGTGTAACACAAGGCACTAATGAGGAATTAGGATCTCAACCCCACTAAGGAAACCAGGAAGGTTTCTCGTTTACCATAAAATGAGGGTTATGGTATTTGAAGAAAATAGTGGGAGACATAATTAGATAGTAAATCCTTTCTAGTTATGAATGTCATTCTTGAGTGATCTGCTGATATTGTTCTTTAATTAAATATAGGATATTTATATTTATGGCTTAAACTTATCACTGAGGGGCATCTTGGATGCCAATAAGTTAACCGGTCCAAATTATGGATTGGTTGAGGAACCTGAGAATCGTATTAACTCAGGAGAAGCTTTCCTATATACTTGATTCTCCAGATCTTGAGGTGATTGGAGAGGATGCTTCAGAGGAGGAAAGAGCCACACATCAAATGTGGCTAAATGACATTATGACTGTCAAGTGCATCATGTTGGCTTCCATGAGCAACAAGCTCCAGAGGCAACATGAAGGTCTGGAACCTCAGTCCATATTGCTCAATTTAAAAGAGCTTTATGGAGAGCAAAGTAGGGCTACCAGATATGTGATATCGAAACAGTTGTTCCGAGCACGGATGAGTGAAGGTTCACCTGTGCAAACCCATGTGCTGAAAATGATTGACTTAATCACTCGATTGGGTCAATTAGGGTTTGTGATGGATAGTGAACTTAATCAGGACTTGATCCTGCAATCACTCCCAGATTCCTTCTCTCAGTTTGTTCTTAACTACCATATGAACAAATTGAATACCACTTTGCCAGAGCTGCTTAACATGCTTAAGACAGTTGAGAGCCACTCTGAAGGAGATAAGGCTCATGTTCTTCTTGTTAATGGAAGAAAGAAACAGGCAAGGAAAAAGGGTATGAAAAGAAAGTTTAACTTTAAGAAGAGCATCCAGAAGAAAAATAAGAAAGCTAAGAAGGACGATGGAGCCTGTTTCCATTGCGGCAAGACTGGGCATTGGAAGAAGAATTGCAAGGTTTACCTTGCATGTGGGAAGCAAGATGCAAGTGGAGCATCTAAAGGTTTGTACATGATACAAACTAATTTATCATTGAGCGCTTCTATTTCTAATTCATGGGTATTAGATACCGCATGTGGATCTCATTTATGCAATTCATTGCAGGGACTCCACAGAATTAGAAGATTGAAGAGGGATGACTTTAAGCTACATGGGGCCAGTGGTGAAGCCATATATGCTGAAGCTGTGGGTACCGATCTTCTTTTATTACCTTCGGGTGATATAATAAGCTAGAAGAATGCTTCTATGTACCAGATTTATTAGAAATATTTTTTCTATCCCTTGTTATTACAACAGGGATATGAAATAAGTGTAAAGAGCAGTGGCTGCTCTATTCTTTATAATAATAAAATATTTGGGACATAGATCTTTTATAAATGGTCTTCTAACTTTGCAACTCAATGATAATATTTTTTGTTGATGATAAGAAGAGAAAAGAGATAATGACAATGTCACATATCTTTGGCACTACCGATTAGGTCATATCAGTAAGTCAAGAATAAACAAGTTAGTCAAAGATAATTACTTTGACTCTAATGATTTCCAAACATTAGGAACTTGTGAATCTTATCTCAAAGAAAAAATGACTAAGTCTCCATTCACTGGACATGGAGAAAGAGCAACTGAATTGTTAGGTCTTATACATACTGATGGTGTGGGACCTATATCAACTTAGGCCAGAGGAGGATATTTTTATTCCATCACTTTTATTGATGATTATTAAGGTTCGGTATGTGTATCTTATGAAACACAAGTCGGAAGCTTTTGATAGGTTTAAAGAATATCAAGTATGGTTGAAAAACAAACTAGACTTAGTATTAAAACCTTTCATTCTAATCGGGAGGTGAATACTTGTCTAGTGAGTTTTTGAACCATCTCAAAGACAAATGCATTATTTCTATATGGACTCTCTCTTATACACCCCAGTTAAATGGAGTGGTAGAAAGGAGAAATCGCACCTTATTAGATATGGTGAGGTCCATGATGAGCTTCACAGATCTTCCCATTTTCTTTTGGGGACATGCCCTGGAAACTGCTGCATATATATTAAACAGGGTTCCGTCTAAGTCAGTAAGTAGCACTCCATATGAGTTATAGAATGGCAAGAGACCAAATCTTAAATATTTAAAGATTTGGGGTTGCTACGCTTATGTCAAGAACAATTTCAGACATAAGTTAAGTGCTAGGGCTGACAAATGTAGGTTTGTTGGTTATCTAAAAGAGGGTGTTGGATACCTCTTTTATAATACTACTGAGCAAAAGATAATTATCAGTAGGCAGGCTACATTCTTGGAGAAAGAATTTATCCAAGAAAGAAGTAGTAATTCTTCACTTGAGTTATGTGAAAAACTAAACAACAAACTGATGAGCCTTCAAGAGATATTCCTCAACCAGAAGTTCTTGAGGATCAAGAACAGCCACAATACACACCTCCTCTCTGAAGGTCAGAGAGGGTGAGGGGAGCACCTCTTAGATATGGCTTTGTTATCGGAGATGACAAGGAAGCCAGTATCATACAGAATGATGATCCTGTGACCTATTTGGAAGCTATCGAGAGTAAAGACTCCAACAAATGGCTAAGTGCCATGAAATCTGAAATGGACTCCATGTATTCCAATCAGGTTTAGACTTTGGTAGATCTACCTGAAGGAATTAACCAATAGGGTGTAAATGGGTCTTCAAGAAAAATATTGGAGCAGATGGTCAAATTGAGACCTACAAGGCTAGACTGGTAGCAAAAGGTTTCAGACAAAAATATGGTATAGACTATGATGAAACTTTTCTCCAGTAGCCATGCTCAAGTCCATTCGGATAATACTTGCCATAACAGTATACCATGATTATGAGATCTGGCAAATGGATGTAAAGACTGCTTTCCTCAATGGAAACCTTGAGAAAGAAGTCTATATGTCACAGCCAGAGGGTTTTGTCTCAAGTGGGAGACAAAATCAGGTATGCAAATTAAAGAAGTCTATTTATGGACTTAAGCAAGCATCGAGGAGTTGGAACATCCATTTGATGAAACAATTAAAGGATTTGGTTTTATCAAAAATGGGATGAACCATGTGTGTATAAGAAGACAAGTGGGAGTGCACTTGTTTTCTTGGTTTTGTATATGGATGACATACTGATCATTGGGAATGATATCCCAATGTTGCAATCGGTTAAGACTTGACTATCATCAAAATTTTTCATGAAGGATTTGGGAGAAGCATCCTATATACTGGGTATAAGGATCTATAGAGATAGATCCAAGAGGATGCTAGGCTTATCCAATCCAGGTACATTGACTTAGTGTTGAAGAGAATCAACATGGATGGAAGTAAGAAAGGTTTACTTGTCAATGAGTCAAGGCATACATCTTTCTAAAAATATGTCTCCTATGACATCGGAAGAAAGAGAGAGGATGACTAAGATTCCTTATGCTTCGGCTGTAGGATCAATTATGTATGCTATGTTATGTACCAGACCTGATATTGCTTATGTCTTAGGCACAATAAGCAAATTTCAGGGCAGATCCAGGAGAAGATCATTGGAAAGCTGTGAAAAATATTCTTAAGTACCTTAGAAGGACTAAAGATATTTTTTAATATATGGAGGATCTGAGTTGAAATTAGAAGGCTATACAGATTCTAGTTTTCAATCAGATCCAGATGATAGCAAATCCATGTCGGGGTATGTCTTCACCCTGAATGGTGGTGCAGTGAGTTGGAAAAGTACAAAACAGCCAATAGTAGCTGACTCAGTCACTGAGGCAGAGCACATAGCTACAAGTGAAGCCACAAAGGAAGCTGTTTAGATGAAGAAATTCATCAAAGAATTGGGCATGGTTCCGATATACAACAGCCAGTGCCATTGTACTGTGATAACATGGAGCTATTGCACAAGCCAAGAAACCAAGGTCTCATCACAAGTCCAAGCACATTCTAAGATGGTTCCACCTCGTTCGAGAGATATTAGAAAGACAAGAGGTTGTCATCAATCGAGTAGATATAAAGAACAATATAGCAGACCCATTCACTAAAGCATTATCTAAGCAACAGTTAGATCGCCACTTGGATGGTATGGGTATAAAGTACAAGGGCGATTGGCTTTAGTGCAAGTGGGAGTTTGATAAAAAGGTGCCCTAAGAGCCAATCATTGTAAGGGCCTTTTTTTTGTATTCTATCAACTCTTGTATGACATTATATATTAATAAGGCATCTATTTTTATCATATAATGTTGTGTCTTATTTATGATTATGATGAACCCCATAGATTAGAGCAATGGAATTAGGGTTATGATGAAGTTCATAACAGTGAGACCTAATTTTCTATAAACCCTAATCTAAATGTTCCTAGTCATTGGACCATTGATTCGGGGATCAATGAAATGGTAAGATTAGATTGGTAAGAGGAATTATTATCCTATGCGATCCTTCGATGAGTGACTTAAGGAGCCTTGATCAAAGCAGGATGAGATTAGTGGAATCTAATTAGTCATCAGTCGAGTCCTCACTATCGAGTTGAGATTCGATATGATTAAGTGTTAGGGTTTTACATCTATCCATACCTATCACATAATCAAGATAATGGGAGATCGAAAGATTGAATTGCATGGTAACTTACTACCGAAGGATATTTTGATAATTTCTACCAAATCCTCATCTTCCAGGTAGGCATGACATGTTGCTAGACATCAATCTTGTATTGTAGGTATTCATGAACCAATTGGATTGGTTTCATGAGTCATTCGATGGATGGTTCGAATTGGACAATTAGATGAGCTAGTTTGACCTAATTAGGTCAATCGGGTTTGATTGGATCGAATCGGCTCAAACCTAAATCTATTGCTGGCTAGATGTGGAACCCAGTGGGTCACACACACTAGAGAATTGGACAGGAAGTCATTCATGATTTATTAGGGTCATAGGATCCTAATTGGTTTTAGGTGACACACTAGCATGTGTAGGCTAACCTAATTCCTAAACCTAATTGGATTGGGTCCGGTTGCTTGGTAAATGGACTAACCAATTTAAGGGAGACCTAAATTAGGTTATGTTCTAAGTAGGATGAATTTACCAGACTTTATCTAATATTTTTTTTGGAGGTTTTATCTCAGAATTATGAAGAGTCCCTAAGGCATAGGACTTTGGTACCTAAATGACATGTTGGCATTCAAAAGGGCCTAGAAGGGTCTATAGTTCTCTAATCGAAAATTTTATATATGGTCGGAAAGCTTATTTAATTCCCTTTGATTTGACATCCATATTGCATATACTTTGACTTTGTCAAAGGTAGCTTATGGCATGGAAAATGGTTGACCGAATTGTAAAGAGAAGCGACTCTTCATTTGGCACGCAGAAAGGACCAAGAGTCCATTTGCAGATGAGTTTCTTCTATTGATTGGATTTCTTCTAATCTTTATCTTTATCTCCACACCCTTTCATGAAGGATTTGACTGGTCAATGATTTTTGAATTGGCATGAAGAAGGAAAGGATGAATGGCGCACATGAAAGGTTGTAACTTTTCATAAGAGGGTGCACGGTTTGAAGCACAGTCCTGCTTTCAGATCTCTTTGGTTTTCTCCAACTTTTGGGAAATAAGAAGACCCTCTTGGCTCTTCCAGTGATCGGTACATGCCATGTGGCGTGAGAAGGTTTCATTGGATATGAAGAGATGTCAGATAAGACTTTTGAATCCTAAAGAGTCTTATCAGATATGAAGAAACATATCTGATAAGAGATTTTAGGATGTGTTTCACGCCCTTAAGAAACTATTTAAAGGGTGTATGATGGAATGAGATGATATTGATTCAGTCATCTGAAATAGGAGTCTAGATTCTACCGTATTATCCATCTGAGTTTTTCTCTCTCCTCTTCCTTTCTTAAGACAAGACTTGTCTTGTTAAGACAAGGTCTTTTCTATTAGGACAAGGCTTTGTTTAGAACATAAGCCTAAGGGTCCTAAAGGAGGGTTGTCCTAAAACCAAGAGTGGTTTAGAAGAGGTCCAAAGAGTCCTATAGTGGGATAGTGAGTCCTACAAAGGCCAAAGTCCAAAAGGCTGCCGAAAGAGTCCTACTGGGGAGCAATTCATGCAAGGGATAGTCGAGCTTGCCCAGGCGCTCAATCATTTTGATCATGTACAATACATGATCAGTGACCGAGGCCCCATCACGCATCCATGCATTATAGATATCACAGGAGACCCTGTACCTCTCAACATCGTCTGGTGTTTCGAAAGACTCCTTCAACCTTTAAAGGATTTCTTCCGGCTGGGCTTCCTCGAACTTGTGATTGAACTCGTTGTTCATCGCAGCCAACATTATGCATCGGACAGTGGTCCTGTCAGAGAGCCACTTCTGATACGTATCTCTGACCGAACCCCGAGCATTGGCAGCAGGGATCTCAAGTGCCGGATCCGATATCACATACAGGATCCATTCATGCTCCAGGACAATCCTGAGCCTTCGATACCAGCTATCGAAGTTGGGTCCATTGAGCTTCTCGTTGTCAAGAAGAGACCAGAGTGACATGTTGGAAGACATCTGAAAGGAAAATCAAAGCTAATTAGTGTATATGAATTATTAACTTAAAGACATGGATATGAAGAGATGTCAGATAAGACTTTTGAATCCTAAAGAGTCTTATCAGATATGAAGAAACATATCTGATAAAAGATTTTGGGATGTGTTTCACGCCCCTTAAGAAACTATTTAAAGGGTGTACGGTGGAATGAGATGATATTGATTCAGTCATCTGAAATAGGAGTCTAGATTCTACCGTATTATCCAAGTTTTTCTCTCTCCCTCTTCCTTTCTTTAAGACAAGACTTGTCTTGTTAAGACAAGGTCTTTTCTATTAGGATAAGGCTTTGTTTTAGGACATAAGCCTAAGGGGTCCTAAAGGAGGGTTGTCTTAAAACCAAGAGTGGTTTAGAAGAGTGTCCAAAGAGTCCTATAGTGGGATAGTGAGTCCTACGAAGGCCAAAGTCCAAAAGGCTGCCGAAAGAGTTCTACTCGGGCAAGCAACTTCAAGAAGGAGTTCTTCCTTGTTTCAAATCTTATGTGGATCACCGTTGGAGGACTTACACTTGTGAGTCTAGTGAAAGAAGTGGAATATAGCACTCCAGGTATGTTTCATTAACCTTCTTTTATGACATATTAGTTGTAATCAAATAAAGGATCTTGGGAATTAGGATTTCTAATTGATAAAGTGTTATCTTTATGCATGAAATTTTATAATTTAGTCTTACTAAGTTGCATAATGATCTCCTTGAAACTCAACAGCGGTATCAGAGCCACCCTTAGTTTATTTCAACTATTTATCATTTGTAATAAAGATGATCCTCCTAGGATTATGATTCAATGCATATTAGGGATCATATGTTTGGTCTCTACTTTATTATGAAAAATAGCATGTTATTATTTTATGCATATTGTAGATCAAATGCATCGTTAAAACATGTTTTATCCTAATAGCTATTTAGGATTGGATTAGTCAGCGGGGTATTTGAAATATCATGCTATGATATGATTGCTATGTACATCATGCAATGTTATGCATATGCTAGATTGATATGCCTTATGCTAGTCACTAGTTAGGATTTTTTTCCAATACTTAAACCCTAATCTTTAAAATATGTCAAGATATTTTTTTTTTATTCACATTCTAAAATAAGGTTGTCCTAACATAACGGTGGATGTCTGTTATGTTGTAAGTTTGTCCTAGAATAATGACACACCTAGCATATATTTTGCATCATGTCATATATGTATGGTTTTCTATTATAAGTACATTATGATATGTTAAATAGTATTAGAATGTGTTTGAGACCATCAAAGTCCTCATTAAAAATCATATTTAGTCTTAGTATCAAATTAATCATGATGCAGAACAAATTAGGGTTTGATCAGCCAATTAGTGTCTAGGCAAGTGGTTCTGGGAAGGTAAATGGATTGAGGTTTATTAATTGGTTCTGTTGTCTAACCTGGCCAATTTAATTGGTGTCTAAGGAAAGCAACGGGGGGACCCCCTCACCCCTTCCACTTACCTAGCCAATTTGGTCATATCTAAACCTTAACTTGAGAATGCTAATTGATTATGTATACTATAATTTGCCTTCCTTTATGCTAAGCCAAATTAATATCAAAACTATAGTAGGTTTGTTGTGTAACACAAGATCTACTCTAGGGTTTGATATGAAATTTGTATTGGTGCACTTAGTGCTTTATGGCATGGTTGAAATTGTTGGTTTGTTGTATAACACAAGGGCAACAATCTTCAATTATAGCTATATAGAAATGAAGGGTTTGACTAAACTAAGACATTATAGTTTATTGTGTAACACAAGACTATAAGTGTCTTAGAGGCAAAGATAATTGTTGAGAATTGCATGGGTTGCAATTGGAAAGTAAGTCCTACCTTTGAACTTATTAGTGTTTGTTGTGTAACACAAGGCACTAATGAGGAATTAGGATCTCAACCCCACTAAGGAAACCAGGAAGGTTTCTCGTTTACCATAAAATGAGGGTTATGGTATTTGAAGAAAATAGTGGGAGACATAATTAGATAGTAAATCCTTTTCTAGTTATGAATGTCATTCTTGAGTGATCTGCTGATATTGTTCTTTAATTAAATATAGGATATTTATATTTATGGCTTTAAACTTATCACTGAGGGGCATCTTGGATGCCAATAAGTTAACCGGTCCAAATTATGTGGATTGGTTGAGGAACCTGAGAATCGTATTAACTCAGGAGAAGCTTTCCTATATACTTGATTCTCCAGATCTTGAGGTGATTGGAGAGGATGCTTCAGAGGAGGAAAGAGCCACACATCAAATGTGGCTAAATGACATTATGACTGTCAAGTGCATCATGTTGGCTTCCATGAGCAACAAGCTCCAGAGGCAACATGAAGGTCTGGAACCTCAGTCCATATTGCTCAATTTAAAAGAGCTTTATGGAGAGCAAAGTAGGGCTACCAGATATGTGATATCGAAACAGTTGTTCCGAGCACGGATGAGTGAAGGTTCACCTGTGCAAACCCATGTGCTGAAAATGATTGACTTAATCACTCGATTGGGTCAATTAGGGTTTGTGATGGATAGTGAACTTAATCAGGACTTGATCCTGCAATCACTCCCAGATTCCTTCTCTCAGTTTGTTCTTAACTACCATATGAACAAATTGAATACCACTTTGCCAGAGCTGCTTAACATGCTTAAGACAGTTGAGAGCCACTCTGAAGGAGATAAGGCTCATGTTCTTCTTGTTAATGGAAGAAAGAAACAGGCAAGGAAAAAGGGTATGAAAAGAAAGTTTAACTTTAAGAAGAGCATCCAGAAGAAAAATAAGAAAGCTAAGAAGGACGATGGAGCCTGTTTCCATTGCGGCAAGACTGGGCATTGGAAGAAGAATTGCAAGGTTTACCTTGCATGTGGGAAGCAAGATGCAAGTGGAGCATCTAAAGGTTTGTACATGATACAAACTAATTTATCATTGAGCGCTTCTATTTCTAATTCATGGGTATTAGATACCGCATGTGGATCTCATTTATGCAATTCATTGCAGGGACTCCACAGAATTAGAAGATTGAAGAGGGATGACTTTAAGCTACATGGGGCCAGTGGTGAAGCCATATATGCTGAAGCTGTGGGTACCGATCTTCTTTTATTACCTTCGGGTGATATAATAAAGCTAGAAGAATGCTTCTATGTACCAGATTTATTAGAAATATTTTTTCTATCCCCTTGTTATTACAACAGGGATATGAAATAAGTGTAAAGAGCAGTGGCTGCTCTATTCTTTATAATAATAAAATATTTGGACATAGATCTTTTATAAATGGTCTTCTAACTTTGCAACTCAATGATAATATTTTTCTTGTTGATGATAAGAAGAGAAAAAGAGATAATGACAATGTCACATATCTTTGGCACTACCGATTAGGTCATATCAGTAAGTCAAGAATAAACAAGTTAGTCAAAGATAATTACTTTGACTCTAATGATTTCCAAACATTAGGAACTTGTGAATCTTATCTCAAAGAAAAAATGACTAAGTCTCCATTCACTGGACATGGAGAAAGAGCAACTGAATTGTTAGGTCTTATACATACTGATGTGTGTGGACCTATATCAACTTAGGCCAGAGGAGGATATTTTTATTCCATCACTTTTATTGATGATTTATTAAGGTTCGGTTATGTGTATCTTATGAAACACAAGTCGGAAGCTTTTGATAGGTTTAAAGAATATCAAAGTATGGTTGAAAAACAAACTAGACTTAGTATTAAAACCTTTCATTCTAATCGAGGAGGTGAATACTTGTCTAGTGAGTTTTTGAACCATCTCAAAGACAAATGCATTATTTCTATATGGACTCCTCCTTATACACCCCAGTTAAATGGAGTGGTAGAAAGGAGAAATCGCACCTTATTAGATATGGTGAGGTCCATGATGAGCTTCACAGATCTTCCCATTTTCTTTTGGGGACATGCCCTGGAAACTGCTGCATATATATTAAACAGGGTTCCGTCTAAGTCAGTAAGTAGCACTCCATATGAGTTATAGAATGGCAAGAGACCAAATCTTAAATATTTAAAGATTTGGGGTTGCTACGCTTATGTCAAGAACAATTTCAGACATAAGTTAAGTGCTAGGGCTGACAAATGTAGGTTTGTTGGTTATCTAAAAGAGGGTGTTGGATACCTCTTTTATAATACTACTGAGCAAAAGATAATTATCAGTAGGCAGGCTACATTCTTGGAGAAAGAATTTATCCAAGAAAGAAGTAGTAATTCTTCACTTGAGTTATGTGAAAAACTAAACCAACAAACTGATGAGCCTTCAAGAGATATTCCTCAACCAGAAGTTCTTGAGGATCAAGAACAGCCACAATACACACCTCCTCTCTGAAGGTCAGAGAGGGTGAGGGGAGCACCTCTTAGATATGGCTTTGTTATCGGAGATGACAAGGAAGCCAGTATCATACAGAATGATGATCCTGTGACCTATTTGGAAGCTATCGAGAGTAAAGACTCCAACAAATGGCTAAGTGCCATGAAATCTGAAATGGACTCCATGTATTCCAATCAGGTTTAGACTTTGGTAGATCTACCTGAAGGAATTAACCCAATAGGGTGTAAATGGGTCTTCAAGAAAAATATTGGAGCAGATGGTCAAATTGAGACCTACAAGGCTAGACTGGTAGCAAAAGGTTTCAGACAAAAATATGGTATAGACTATGATGAAACTTTTTCTCCAGTAGCCATGCTCAAGTCCATTCGGATAATACTTGCCATAACAGTATACCATGATTATGAGATCTGGCAAATGGATGTAAAGACTGCTTTCCTCAATGGAAACCTTGAGAAAGAAGTCTATATGTCACAGCCAGAGGGTTTTGTCTCAAGTGGGAGACAAAATCAGGTATGCAAATTAAAGAAGTCTATTTATGGACTTAAGCAAGCATCGAGGAGTTGGAACATCCATTTTGATGAAACAATTAAAGGATTTGGTTTTATCAAAAATGTGGATGAACCATGTGTGTATAAGAAGACAAGTGGGAGTGCACTTGTTTTCTTGGTTTTGTATATGGATGACATACTGATCATTGGGAATGATATCCCAATGTTGCAATCGGTTAAGACTTGACTATCATCAAAATTTTTCATGAAGGATTTGGGAGAAGCATCCTATATACTGGGTATAAGGATCTATAGAGATAGATCCAAGAGGATGCTAGGCTTATCCCAATCCAGGTACATTGACTTAGTGTTGAAGAGAATCAACATGGATGGAAGTAAGAAAGGTTACTTGTCAATGAGTCAAGGCATACATCTTTCTAAAAATATGTCTCCTATGACATCGGAAGAAAGAGAGAGGATGACTAAGATTCCTTATGCTTCGGCTGTAGGATCAATTATGTATGCTATGTTATGTACCAGACCTGATATTGCTTATGTCTTAGGCACAATAAGCAAATTTCAGGCAGATCCAGGAGAAGATCATTGGAAAGCTGTGAAAAATATTCTTAAGTACCTTAGAAGGACTAAAGATATTTTTTTAATATATGGAGGATCTGAGTTGAAATTAGAAGGCTATACAGATTCTAGTTTTCAATCAGATCCAGATGATAGCAAATCCATGTCGGGGTATGTCTTCACCCTGAATGGTGGTGCAGTGAGTTGGAAAAGTACAAAACAGCCAATAGTAGCTGACTCAGTCACTGAGGCAGAGCACATAGCTACAAGTGAAGCCACAAAGGAAGCTGTTTAGATGAAGAAATTCATCAAAGAATTGGGCATGGTTCCGATATACAACAGCCAGTGCCATTGTACTGTGATAACATTGGAGCTATTGCACAAGCCAAGAAACCAAGGTCTCATCACAAGTCCAAGCACATTCTAAGATGGTTCCACCTCGTTCGAGAGATATTAGAAAGACAAGATGTTGTCATCAATCGAGTAGATATAAAGAACAATATAGCAGACCCATTCACTAAAGCATTATCTAAGCAACAGTTAGATCGCCACTTGGATGGTATGGGTATAAAGTACAAGGGCGATTGGCTTTAGTGCAAGTGGGAGTTTGATAAAAAGGTGCCCTAAGAGCCAATCATTGTAAGGGCCTTTTTTTTTGTATTCTATCAACTCTTGTATGACATTATATATTAATAAAGGCATCTATTTTTTATCATATAATGTTGTGTCTTATTTATGATTATGATGAACCCCATAGATTAGAGCAATGGAATTAGGGTTATGATGAAGTTCATAACAGTGAGACCTAATTTTCTATAAACCCTAATCTAAAATGTTCCTAGTCATTGGACCATTGATTCGGGGATCAATGAATCTGGTAAGATTAGCTTATCCTATGTATGCTCGATGAGGAGAGTGGTTGGTCTCACAACCACTTGTGTAGAGATACTAATACAAGGATAAGGATGCTCATCAGGGTATGAGTACACTGAACTGATCCATACCGGGACTATCTTATGGAAGTCTTACTACTTGTCAAAAGATAGAGCCCTGAGTAGGAGTTGTGTATGTGATCTTTAAACCTGAGGTCACCATGGTTCCTTGTGCACACTAAGCCACATTTTGATTCATATTCATTCATGCCATTATGACATGTATAGGGTGTTCTGGGTATGGTGGAAGGTGTATGAAGGATATGAGTGGACCAATAAGGAATCGATCATTCCTAGTAAGAGGAATTATTATCCTATGCGATCCTTCGATGAGTGACTTAAGGAGCCTTTGATCAAAGCAGGATGAGATTAGTGGAATCTAATTAGTCATCAGTCGAGTCCTCACTATCGAGTTGAGATTCGATATGATTAAGTGTTAGGGTTTTACATCTATCCATACCTATCACATAATCAAGATAATGGGAGATCGAAAGATTGAATTGCATGGTAACTTACTACCGAAGGATATTTTGATAATTTCTACCAAATTCCTCATCTTCCAGGTAGGCATGACATGTTGCTAGACATCAATCTTGTATTGTAGGTATTCATGAACCAATTGGATTGGTTTCATGAGTCATTCGATGGATGGTTCGAATTGGACAATTAGATGAGCTAGTTTGACCTAATTAGGTCAATCGGGTTTGATTGGATCGAATCGGCTCAAACCTAAATCTATTGCTGGCTAGATGTGGAACCCAGTGGGTCACACACACTAGAGAATTGGACAAGGAAGTCATTCATGATTTATTAGGGTCATAGGATCCTAATTGGTTTTTAGGTGACACACTAGCATGTGTAGGCTAACCTAATTCCTAAACCTAATTGGATTGGGTCCGGTTGCTTGGTAAATGGACTAACCAATTTAAGGGAGACCTAAATTAGGTTATGTTCTAAGTAGGATGAATTTACCAGACTTTATCTAATATTTTTTGGAGGTTTTATCTCAGAATTATGAAGAGTCCCTAAGGCATAGGACTCTTGGTACCTAAATGACATGTTGGCATTCAAAAGGGCCTAGAAGGGTCTATAGTTCTCTAATCGAAAAATTTTTATATGGTCGGAAAGCTTATTTAATTCCCTTTGATTTGACATCCATATTGCATATACTTTGACTTTGTCAAAGGTAGCTTATGGCATGGAAAATGGTTGACCGAATTGTAAAGAGAAGCGACTCTTCATTTGGCACGCAGAAAGGACCAAGAGTCCATTTGCAGATGAGTTTCTTCTATTGATTGGATTTCTTCTAATCTTTATCTTTATCTCCACACCCTTTCATGAAGGATTTGACTGGTCAATGATTTTTGAATTGGCATGAAGAAGGAAAGGATGAATGGCGCACATGAAAGGTTGTAACTTTTCATAAGAGGGTGCACGGTTTGAAGCACAGTCCTGCTTTCAGATCTCTTTGGTTTTCTCCAACTTTTGGGAAATAAGAAGACACCTCTTGGCTCTTCCAGTGATCGGTACATGCCATGTGGCGTGAGAAGGTTTCATTTGGATATGAAGAGATGTCAGATAAGACTTTTGAATCCTAAAGAGTCTTATCAGATATGAAGAAACATATCTGATAAGAGATTTTAGGATGTGTTTCACGCCCCTTAAGAAACTATTTAAAGGGTGTATGATGGAATGAGATGATATTGATTCAGTCATCTGAAATAGGA
The DNA here is from genome assembly GCA_021397845.1 of Areca catechu. Taxonomy (NCBI): domain Eukaryota; kingdom Viridiplantae; phylum Streptophyta; class Magnoliopsida; order Arecales; family Arecaceae; genus Areca; species Areca catechu. The sequence goes on from CM038050.1 coordinate 93,628,324, forward strand.
GTCTAGATTCTACCGTATTATCCATCTGAGTTTTTCTCTCTCCCTCTTCCTTTCTTTAAGACAAGACTTGTCTTGTTAAGACAAGGTCTTTTCTATTAGGACAAGGCTTTGTTTTAGAACATAAGCCTAAGGGGTCCTAAAGGAGGGTTGTCCTAAAACCAAGAGTGGTTTAGAAGAGTGTCCAAAGAGTCCTATAGTGGGATAGTGAGTCCTACAAAGGCCAAAGTCCAAAAGGCTGCCGAAAGAGTCCTACTCGGGCAAGCAACTTCAAGAAGGAGTTCTTCCTTGTTTCAAAATCTTGTGTGGATCACCGTTGGAGGACTTACACTTGTGAGTCTAATGGAAGAAGTGGAATATAGCACTCCAGGTATGTTTCATTAACCTTCTTTTATGACATATTAGTTGTAATCGAATTAGGGATCTTGGGAATTAGGGTTTCTAAATGATAAAGTGTTATCTTTATGCATGAAATTTTATAATTCAGTCTTACTAAGTTGCATAATGATCTCCTTGAAACCCAACATGCCACAGGAGAGAACGTCTCATCATAATCAATACCATAATGTTGACGATACCCCTTGGCAACCAGATGGGGTTTATAGGTCTCTACCTGCCCGTCTGTGCTCATTTTCCTTTTGAAAATCTATTTGCACCCAATGGGTTTTATCCCTTCAGGTGCATCAACCAATGTCCATACATTGTTGATCTTTATGGACTCCATTTCGGATTTCATGGCTCCTAGTCATTTCTCAGAGTTGGACCTCTGCATCGCATCCATATAGGTGATCGGATCCTCATTATTCTCATCGAGTTCAATGGGATCACCATCCCGGACCAAGAAACCGTTGTATCTGTCTGGTCGGCTTGGTACTCTACCGGATCTCCTTAATGGTTCCCGAGTGGGCTCTGGGTGTGATTAAATCACAGCCAATTCTATGTTGTCCCTTAGATGTGTCGGTTCTTCTACTTGTTGAACTTCACTAAATTCAATCTTAGTGACTACAGTCCCTTCACCAAGGAACTCCCTTTCCAAAAAGATAGCCCTAAGACCAACGAACAACTTTTGTTCCTTAGCTAAGTAGAAGTAATACCCCTTAGACTCCTTTGGATACCTAACAAATAGGCACCGGTCAGACTTAGGTCCAAGTTTGTCTGTTTCCAAATGTTTTACATAAGCCGGGTACTCCCAGACCTGAAGGTGTGATAGTGTTGGCTTACATCCAGTCCATATCTTATTTGGTGTTTTATTAACGGACTTACTTGGAGCCCTATTCAGAAGGTAACAGGCCGATTCTAGAGCATATCCCCAAAAGGATAGCGGCAGAGAGGCAAAGCCCATATGGACCAAACCATGTCTAACAGGGTTCGATTCCTCCTCTCAGACACTCCATTTAATTGAGGTGTCCCTGGAGGTGTCCACTGAGAGAGATCCCATTCTCCTCGAGATGTGTCAGAAACTCGCCGGAAAGGTATTCACCACCTCGATCAGATCGAAGGGTTTTGATTCACTTTCCAATTTATTTTCTATTCATTACGATATCATTTAAACATTTCAAACGATTCAGATTTATGTATCATCAAGAAGAGATAACCATACCTCGAAAGGTCATCTGTAAATGTAATAAAATATCCATACCCTTTTCTGGCACTAACATTCATGGGTTCGCATATATCGGTATGTATCAGACTCAGAATCTCTTTGGCTCGTTCACCTTTTCCAATAAAAGGTGACTTAGTCATTTTTCCAAGAAGACAGGACTCACAGGCTGAAAGTGAACTATCTTCACTAAAATTGAGGAGACCCTCGCTTTTCAACCTATTTATCCTGTTCCTATTAATATGACCTAGCCTACAATGCCATAGGTATGCTTTGCTGATATTATCTATCCTAGGGCGTTTGCTAGACATGTACATTACACTAACAGGTCGCGATAGTCATAAATGCCATCATGCATTTGTCCAATCAAAATCACAGAACATTCCAAATGATTTTGCAAACATCATTCTTTATTGATAGTTCATAACCATAAATGGCCAATTAGCCTATAGAAATGACATTCAAAATAAAAGATGGACAAAAATGACACTCATTCAAAATGATAGTACATGACTCGAAAACTAGTTTAAGGACTCCCAATGCCAAGACTGGAACTCGGCTTCCATTTCCCACATTCAAGAATCTCTCGCCATCCTCGAATCTTCTACTAACTTGAAGTCCCTGCAAAGAATTACAAATATAAATTGGACTTCCTATATCCAATATCCAGTTAGTAGTATCACACATAGAGAAACTATAAGGTGTTATCATATAAATACCTTGTCCCGGACCATCATTGGTGGGGGCACCAGGTTCAGAAAGAAGCTTCAACTAATACCAAGTTCTTTATGGATTGAGACTAGGAACTCAAGTCTTGTATGAGTCCTGTATGTTTATTGAGTCCTGTTTTATTTTCTTTTGGGGTTTTAAAGTTCAATTAGAGTAAATTAGGCTTTATACTGAGTCAAGTTCAAGAGCTACTTGAAATTGGGCCAGACCAGCTTTACTTGGAGCGCCACATTATCATGGACCACCTATGCCAACCATCACCAAAGAATGCCACATCACCTTTTTGCCAAGTCATCTCCAAGGGGTGCCATGGAGAAGGATGCGCCATGTCACCATGCCATTTCACCTTGCCACATCATTGGATTTGGAAACCACCTCGCCATGCCAACTCACTTTGCCAAGTCATCACCAAGTGGTGCCACATCAAAACAACTTCAAAGTGGGGACCTCACCATGCCAACTCACCTTGCCAAGTAATCACCAAGAGGCGCCAACTTCAAGTGGGGACCAAGGATTCAAATCCTCCACATTCCATGTAACCCTCCACCAAATCCTCCACATTCCATGTAACCCTCCACCAAATCCTCCACAATTCATGTAACCCCCCCTAATATTTCTCCATGATATGGGGAATTTCAAATTGATTGAAAGGCCAATAAAAGCCTCTTGTACGCCCATGGTAAAGGAAGCTTTTGGATGATGAAACAAGAAGGAGTAGTTTTTCTATGAAGCAAGTGTTTTGTAGTGTGGTTGTGTTTCAATCTTGGCGTGTGATCTTCTACCTCCCAAGCCAACGACTTCTCCAAGGATCCCATCTTCCCTCAACGACCACTTGTTTTCTTAATTCCTTCCTCCTACTTTGATTTGGTTTTCCTTCAAATCAGCTTAGTCCTAATTCCTTCATTGCACAGGGTTCCTTCTACGATCCGGAGTTCAAGAAGGGGGTCATTGCCATCAGATCAAGTATGGTAAGAACTTGTTTCGATGGAAGAGTCATCTTTTCATCCAGGGCTTGTTTATTTGATTGCTTCAACGAATCTACACCAACAAGGAGTGCTCATCATGGTAACAATTCCCTTCTAATATTCTTAAGTCTGGGTTATTGAAGACAGTTTTCTTAGGTTTAGAATCCATAATCATTAGCCCTAATCTTCTCTAGGATTTAAATAACTACATCGCGGCATAAGTTCCAAATTTCCGTGCTCCTTCCATAGCTTTACCTTAGTACTTTTGATCTGAACTTTAGTACCTGTTAATAGGCTTCATTGCTCTCATTTCTCAATTCATCATTTAGATTTCATTCTCATCATCGTGCCGCATCAATCTTGCAGCTTTCTCTTCTTGGACCTGTTCAGGTCAAGGGATGCAATATAAAGAGGACAGTTCCTCTTCCAGTGACCCTGCTTCTTGCAAAAAAAGCACTCTACACGACTTTGATCAGCCTTCACTTTCTTGGCCTGACTGGGCCCAGAAGCACTTAGCACCATTTTCTCTTTATTTTTCTTCTTCCCTTTCTTAAAGGGACGATGCCCTCCCGAAGATCCTTTCACTAGATTCACTGCCCCTTTATTAATTGATGGTCTTTCTCATAAGTCTGCAGCAAGCCCAACAGACTATGGTAGTTAACTGTAGGCTTATTCATTCTGTAATGATCGAGAAAATCTAGATAGTAAGAAGGGAGGGAATTCAGTATCGCATCTTTCCCAAGCAATTCATGCAAGGGATAGTCGAGCTTGCCCAGGCGCTCAATCATTTTGATCATGTACAATACATGATCAGTGACCGAGGCCCCATCACGCATCCATGCATTATAGATATCACAGGAGACCCTGTACCTCTCAACATCGTCTGGTGTTTCGAAAGACTCCTTCAACCTTTAAAGGATTTCTTCTGGCTGGGCTTCCTCGAACTTGTGATTGAACTCGTTGTTCATCGCAGCCAACATTATGCATCGGACAGTGGTCCTGTCAGAGAGCCACTTCTGATACGTATCTCTGACCGAACCCCGAGCATTGGCAGCAGGGATCTCAAGTGCCGGATCCGATATCACATACAGGATCCATTCATGCTCCAGGACAATCCTGAGCCTTCGATACCAGCTATCGAAGTTGGGTCCATTGAGCTTCTCGTTGTCAAGAAGAGACCAGAGTGACATGTTGGAAGACATCTGAAAGGAAAATCAAAGCTAATTAGTGTATATGAATTATTAACTTAAAGACATGGACTTTAGTCTAAAGGTCCCTCCCACTATTTTGCTCAGATTGATAGCCTCTACCTCCAATCCGAGGAATTACTTTAATTCCTTAGCGGGTACTAGAGTCCAATAGACATCACATGAGCCCGACTTTGGCCGGCCCACCCATGCATGTCTAAAGGTAGATTCTTTAACCAATTACTTCTCCAAGTAACCTCTAGTAATTGGGTTTTGCCCCAAGGAGCACTTCAATCGGCCTTTGGGCCTCCTATTGAAGGTCCTGGTTAGGTCCAACCATTAACATGACAAAACTCAATACTTCTAACTAACGAATAGTCAAGCCCGACTGTGGCCGGCCCACTTGACCATCGTTAAGAGAGTCGCACTGAGCCATCATATTAGGAACAACAATTCCAATAGCCTGATGAGCACCCAATCTTTGGATCTATCGATGAGCACCCAACTATTGGATCCATTACCATCCCCCTTAATGGGAGGCTAGGAGTAGGTTATCCCTATAACTTTGTCCTTTTAAGGACCTAATAATTTAGAGGGTTTTTAAATAATGTGATAGATGAAGAGATGAAAAAATATGGATCAACCTCCCACTGACCAAATCAGTAATCTAGGAGGGTTACCATAACTAAGGATCCATGGGCACCTAAAATCAGTCAAGACTGATTAACCTTGGGTGACAAGGGTTAACACAAGTCAGTGAGCTATCCAATCAATCTTGATCGACCACATTGGCCAAGTAAGTGAGATCATGGGTTGGGTTCCACCATTAACAATCTTGCCTTAGACACCAATAGAGTTGGCCAGGTAAGAGGTAGCCTCAAAGAACCATGATCAAATGCCAAACTTACCTCGACACCAATGATTCATCAGACTCGATTAGACTAGCCTAAAGACTCGGAGTTTCCACTGAGCCACAAATTAGGTCCATTTAGATCATGGACTAATCAATCTAACTATTAGATACATCTAGAGAAGAAATCCTAACTCAACATTTGATTAGATTAGTTCTTTAATTTGTCCAATGCATCTAAACTTAGGTCTAACCCAATTAAAGACCTAATACAAGCTAAACCATGACCCTTAAGGTTTATTAAAATGACTTAAAATCTTTGAATCACATTCTTAGAGTTCTTAGTCATTCTTAATTTTTAATTAAGTTCAATAGCCTTAAATAAATTAAAATAATTTTAATTTATAGATGTAAAACAATTTTACAAAAAATTCAAAATTTGAATTCACTATTTTTTTGCATTTTCATCCCAAGTGTCGACTCACCAGGAGCAAGTGTTGACACCTAGTGTCAACACTTGGGTCGACTTAAGGCCTGAGACAAGTAGAAAACAAAACTCCAGATTTTCTGGCACCTGCTCATGAGTCTACACTTACAAGGCCAAGTGTCGACTCATAAGCCCAAGTGTTGACACTTCCTGGTCAAGGTCGACACTTTAATCTGTCACAGAGAAAAAAACAAAACCTAGTTCTCAGGCAAAAATACTCATGAGTCGACACTTACAAGGCCAAGTGTCGACTCACAAGCCCAAGTGTTGACACATCCTAGTCAAGGTCGACAATTCAATATGTCATAGAGAAAAAAATAGAACCCATTTCTCAAGCAAAAATACTCATGAGTCGACACTTATAAGGCCAAGTGTCGACTCACAGCCTGAGACAGTGAAAAAATAGTGACTTCAAATCCAATGTTTCTCCAAACATTCAATCAAAACCTATTAATAAAAACTCTTAGATCTCATCTAAAGTTGTTTTATGATCATTTCATTAGATTAAAACATTTTTAATCTACATTTTCTTGCTTCTTATTTTCTTTTTCAAGAGTCAATCACATCGGCACCCCTACACACCATAGGAGATCCCATTGAATGGGAAGAGAGGGTCTTATAGCCCTACTTCTCTCCTATGACCGGACGGCCATGGTGAAGCACTCAATCCAAGTACTTAAGAAGTGATGTTATTAGCATGCTGAATCATTATACTACAAAAAGGAACCTATTACTCTGATACCTTTGAAGGTGAAGTGCATCTACGAAGCATACCAATATGCAAACATGCATTCACGAAAGCAGGGCAAAAAATATGCATTTTAAAATAGTTTTAAAACATGCACAGCAGAAGGCTCGGTAGATAGATCTAAATGATCTACCGATCTACCGGCAACAGGATCTAGCATAATGTAATAGCATGCATCATAACATCAAAGCAAGATAGAAATACCAAAATAAAAGTACCATACCTTTATACTAGAGAAAAAGCTGTAAAAGGAGGAGGGTGATCGAGCCACACACGTGTTTGGCCTTTATAGGTAATCTATACCTAGGCTCGACTCTGATCAACTCCCTCAGAGTGCTAGCTCTTCGGGGTCCTTGGGCCGATCTTCTTCTTTCAGGAAGACTAGGAGAAGAGCTAGAACCCTTTTCCAAGAGAACTCTTTTCCCAAGACCTAGCTAGAATGCTAGGATTCTCACACCAAATCCCTGGACCTCTCATAACCCTTCTCTATCTTCTCTCTTTTCTTTTGTTGTGTCTCTCTAGTTGTTGTAACTTTGTAGCCTATAGAATGACCTTCATTTATAGGTGCAGCCATGAGAGGGAGAAAGAGGAAGGAGGAGAAATGATGGGAGAGAATGGAGGAGAGGATCAAGGCCATACCAAATGGGTCCAATCCAAGAAGGTAAGTATGACTATCATACCAAATAACCTTGGAGCCAAAACTGGTTTGAATTTAAAATTCAAACGAGGTCAAAACTTGCCCAAAATCCTCAAAATTCTTCTCAGAATTTTGCTTGTCACAGGAAGTGTCGACTCACGAAAATTTCCAAGTGTCGACATTTAAGTGTCAACACCTGCAAAATTTCAAGTATCAACACTTGGAACAAAGTCAATCATATTGACTTCCAGTGATGATAAATGATTCTCAATCCTTGATTAGCCTTAAGATTAGATAGAAATCCCCTATGGTGTAAGACCCCATAGGTTTGAACACTAAGCCGGTAGCACTGGAATATTTTCAGTACCGGTCAAAGTCCTCATCTAGCAATGATACCCAACGTCTGGATAGGTCGAAGATGCAGAGCACCTCACAAGAACCTCTGGCATATGGTTACTACATAATTCATTCCTTTGATCTCATAATGCTCAGGATGACCTAGGGTTCGACTGCCAACCCTAATTAGGTTTATCCAGATGATGTCTCAACCTCATAAGTTCCGTGACTCTTCACAAGAACTACCCTGATCAAGGTTTTGCTAAATTGAGACACAATGAGTCATTCACTCAAAACTATTTGGAGAGGTTAATTCCATCTTGATCCACCATCGCTCCACAGGTACTTGACTGTACCCAGAACCTTCCATCACTGGATTAGAAATCCAGGTAGTCCGGCACCAAAGTACAGTGAGTTGCTTGCAAGTTACTATGGTAATCTCAGGTTTGAGGAACACATATACCCATATCCCTTCATGAGCAACCTTTTGGGAGAAGGGAGCTCCGCAGATGGTTACATTTAGTGAGATGTCATACATTTCACTTGCATGTCACACCAGTGTCTCCATACTCCTTGGTTAAGAGGACAACCAACAAATGTGACATACAACAACCTATACTTGATACATCATCATCCTATAATAATGTATCATTTGGTTGTGAACTAGTTTAAGAACTACTTCATATATCATCTCTATACCAAACAATGTAGTTCTAAGGACTCCATCATACAAGAGTTCATTTCAGGAAAATATAAATATGATGAACAACCAAAATAAATAACTTTTATTTATTAAAAGAATTCATATACAAAATACAAGATAGCACAACCATCTACAGCCTAGATGATTGGCTTTGGAACATAATTCCCAACATATATTCCTTGGGAATCTTGGTCTCTTGGGCTTTGATGCCTAATTGAACTTGGGCTTGACTTTAGGCAGCAAAGGGCATCTCTAACATGGGCTTGGGCAGCCTCCAAAGAGCTTTCGCACATGGGCTTGATCCTGGTGGGCTGGAAACTCTAGGCTGGGATGCTGGAAGAATATTCTTGGTCCCTGGTATCTTTTATGGACTTACTTTATTCTGGGATCCTGGTGAAGACTTTAGCTGATGCTCCTCCTCATGTATAAAATTTCTAAAGAACACAACTTACTAGACTCTTACAGGACTCAATTGGACTGGAATGAGGTTGAGACAACTCAACTTATTATAGGACTCACTCAACTTAACTGAACTGGATTAGTTATTTAACTTGACACATGATTAAGAGCTCAAAATTGACAAATGGCTCACAATGAGCTGACTTGCTCAATTAAGCTTGAATGTAATCTCCAGCTTGACTCATGAGCCCTAATGGCATGAGTCGACTCTAGATACAGGACTCAAGTGTAATCAAGCTCAAGGCCTAAATACAGGACTCAATGGGCACAATCAGGCTTAACTGATCAAAACCCTAATTACAGGACTTTAAGTGACTCAATTGACTTAAGCCCTACTTACAAGACTCAAAGGACTAACAAGACTTGATTATTGGGCTCAAAGATAAAATTGGAATCAAGACTAAGGAACTCAAAACTCAGGGATCCATAGTGAACTAGGGTTGACCTGATGTCCCTATCATCACTGGACCCGAATAGGCTAAGAAAGAAGAACCAACAAAGTTTTGCTAGATAAGGAACTTATATGATAACATATTGTAATTCCTTTTATTTGTGATACTACTACTTGGGCATTAGATACTAGAATCCTTATTAATATTTGCAATTTATTGTAGGGACTTCAGGTCAGTAGAAGATCGAAGATGGCAAGAAATTCTTGAATGTTGGAGATAGAAGATCTGTTCCAGTTTTAGTTGTAGGAATAGTCAAGATTGTTTTTGAATCTAGTGCCATTATTTTAGGTGTTTATCATTATTGTCCTAATTTTTGATGAATGTGATCTCTATAGGCCTTTTGGTCAAAAATGGTTATCATTTATCAATAAAAGATAGTTATTGTGATATCATTTTGAATGGTATTATTATAATGCATGGACAACTAAAAAATGACATTTATATTTTATCATAGCCTGTGAATGTAATGTACACATCTAATAAATGTCCTAGGATAAAAAATGTGTCTAATGTCTACCTTTAGCATTATAGGCTAGGTCATATCAACAAACATAGGATGAACATGTTATCTAAAGAGGGAATCCTCGAGGTTAATGATTTTGAATCATTGTCGACCTGCGAATGCTGTCTTCTTGGGAAGATGACTAAGTCACCTTTTACTGGAAAGGATGAAAGAGCCACTAAGGTTCCGAGTCTAATACATACTGATATATGTGGACCCATGAACACTTTAGCTATAGGTAGATATCACTACTTCATCTTGTTTATTGATGACCTACTGAGGTATGGGTACATCTATTTGATGAGACATAAGTCAGAGAGTCATTTGATATGTTCAAACAATTTCATAATGAAGTAGAGAATCAAACTAGTAAGTATACTAAAATCCTTTGATTTGATCAAGAAGGTGAATATCTTACCAATAAATTTATGACATATTCAGAAGAAAATGGGATTATCTCATAATGAACTCCTCTCAAGATACCTCAGCATAATGAAGTATCTAAAAAGAAGAATCGAACCCTGTTAAACATGGTTCAGTCCATGATAGGATTTGTGAGTCTGTCTATCTCCTTCCGAGGATATGCATTAGAGTTGGCTTGTTACGTTCTAAATAGAGTTTCTAGCAAGTTTATAAATACAAACACCATATGCCATATGGATAAGGTGTAAGTTAGTACTCTCATACCATAGGGTCTGGGGATGTCCAACTTATGTCAAACATTTAAAAACATACAAGCTTGGGCCTAGGTCTGATAGGTGTACATTTATAGGAAACTCGAAGGAAACTAGGATTATTTTTTCTACCATACTGATGAACACAAAGTGTTTGTTAGTAGTAAGGCAATCTTTTTGGAAAGAGAGTTCCTCAAGAAAGGAACTAATGCCTCTAAGATTGAACTTGAAAAAGTTTGATATGTAGAAGAGCTGACATAATTAACTGAATAAATTTAATCAAACTTGGAGCTTGTTGTAGAGGCAAACTTAAGGAGATCCTGTAGGGTACTATGTCAACCAGATAGATACTATAATTTTTTGATCCAGGATGGTGATCTTGTTGAACTTGATGAAAATGAAGATCTGATTGCCTACATAGATGCGATGCAGAGTTCTGACTCTAAAAAATGGCTTGAAGTCATGAAATCCAAAAAGGAGTCCATGGAGATCAATAGTGTGTGGACACTAATTAATCTACTTAAAGGGTTCTTGATTGGGGAATGAAAATAAAATAATGAATGGAGAGTTTTGGCAAGCTAACCAGTAAGCAAACTTGAGCAATTAATTATCAAATAAATGGGCTAAATTAATCCAAGAAAAGAATTTTTATAAGGAGACTAGTTGATCTAATTTTTAAGACCCGCAATGTAGATCTAATTCAAAATAAGGATTAAGATCTTCATGGCAAGGAAACCATTACTATTAGGGCAAGTTAACCTTCAAATGATCAGATCTAATAAAGCTTAGGGAGTGTTTTCCTACCAACAATGATGGCTAATTATTTGATGGAAAAATGAGCTCTCATCACTCAAGGATTGAGGCCTAGAAGTCAAGATTGGTACTCTCTACTTTGAGACTCACCTTGGCCTTGATCCATGGCGTGGAGACCTTCATCCTTGACTAAGGAACCTGAGAAAACCTGCAAAGAAATTTGGGATTAGACATGGAAGAAGAATTGGAGTTGGAATGGAAAAAAAGAAAAAAAGGAAGAAGAAGAAAGTCGCCGGCGGCATGGGACTTGGAGCTTGATCATAGATCCATTAATGGGCATCCCATCCTTTACTCCTTGCAAAACACTCTTCACTCTCAAACTCAATCTTAAAAAACTCTCATTCTCTCCTTGGATAAGGATCTACACACTCAAACTAGCTAGAAAACTTTCACACCAAACAAGAACTCAAGAAAACTAGAACACAAGGAAACAATCCTTTCATTAATTCAAATTGTTGCCCAGATATGGTGCCCAAGAGGGGGGGTGAATTGGATATTTTAAAAAAATTAAAGCAATATATGTGCTATCAAGTTCAAAGGTGAAGAGAGATAGTGCTCAAGTGATTGTGCAACGAAAGCAATGAAATAAAACAACAATTAAAGAGCAAAAGAAGATAAAAAGTAAAGCAATGCAAACACACAAGAAGTATAGTGGTTCGGTGCACCTAGCACCTACATCCACTCCCCAAGCTCTACTTGGGAATTTCCACTATAATCTTTAGATTACAGCCGACTTGTTTTACCAGGCTCACAAGTCAAAACCTTACACACTTGTTTTGGCTTCGGGCTTACAAGCAACCCTAGTTGGTTTTATCAATTGGCTCACCAACAAACCTCACACACTTGTTTTGGCTTCGGGCTTACAAGCAACCCTAGTTGGTTTTATCAATTGGCTCACCAACAAACCTCACACTAGTTTCAAATTCCCTTGAAACTAGCCTAAGACGAAAAGAATATGAATACAATGAATAAAACAAGACAAACTCCTTTTGAGCAAAAAGTAATTCGATGTAGCTCTTGATGGAGACTCTTCAAGCCTTTCTCTTGGAATCTTTGGACCTCACTAAATGCCAAATACTTGAAAGTTGGATTCCTCAAAGATGGAAAGCTTTTGGCTAAGGAATCTCTTGGTTTTCTCACTCTTTTTGGCTTGGAATTGATTGAAGGCTTTGTACTTTCACTCTAAGCTTTTTCACTTTGTCTCCTTTTCTTTTTTGAAGTTTGGTGGAGGTTAAATATCTCATTCAAGCTGAAACAACTCCACAAGACCGTTAGAATCAAAAATATGGCCATTTATGGCCATTAGAAATCAAATCAAAAGTTCAGAAAAACTAGCCGTTATGCCATGAGTCGACCTCATGAGTCGACCTCTGGATCAAGTGTCGACCTCATGAGTCGACCTCCAGTTTATTTTAGGCAAAAATCCAGAAAACCATAGTTCTGCCCAGTTTGAATTCTCAGGCTATGAGTCGACCTCTGGTGTCGACCTCTGGACAGGTGTTGACCTCTGGTGGTCGACCTTTGGAGCGTGCCACTGAAATTTTGCCATGCCGGCCTTGCTGAACTTTTCTTTTCTTCATGAGTCGACCTCTGGTGGTCGACCTTTGACAAGGTATCGACCTCTGGTGGTCGACCTCTGATCTGAAATTTTCTGAAACTCTAGAGAGGTGCGTGCCATGCTTGAGTTTCTTTAAGCCTTTGTTTCTTTTGTCAATTACTTCTTAACAGGAAGGTCCAATATGAAAAATTTGATATTGTTCAAGGTAGAAGAGCTCTTTTCCAAAATCAGGCAAGCTTGGTTTCATCATTGTACTCTTAGTACTCTTTTTGAATAACCTAAGTCCTGAAACTTTATCTTGAGATGAAACATTAGTCCAAACATATACTCAACCTTTTGTTAATCATCAAAACTAAGGGGCCAAAGCCAACAATCTCCCCCTTTTTGATGATGACGAAACCTTGAGTATATATGCAATTAAGTCCAAAAGCAAAATATAGCACTAATAAAAATCTTCAAAGAACCCTCACATGCATGAGTATATCATAAAAATTTTACTTTTCATCTATTTATTTATTTAATTTTTTTGTGAAAACATTCTCATGATTCAAAAAGTTAAGAACCATAATAGCTTTGCTCTACTCTATTCTATGAAAGAGTCATACTTTACCATATATACTTTACAAACTTTACTATACTCCCCCTTTTTGTCAAGAATCAAAAAGTGCATTCTTTATAGTAAAAGATAAAAACAAATGATACCATTCCATTGCAATGAAATACTTAGTTGCATAAAATACATGCTCCCCCTCAATTTGTGCATTCGAGATAACAAAAACATTCCAACTTGAGGGTTTAAAAAGATAAATGCTAAAAGCTGGTATCAGACAGTAAAATATCACAATATAGATAAGTGTATAAATGTATTCAGTTACAAAATTGCTTACATAGGAAGCACAAAACACTGATACATCAGATTATACAAAGCAAACTAAGTACAACATACATCAAGTAAATCTATGAGGCTACTCCTCATCAGAAGGTATATCAAAAGAGATAGGAGCCGAGATCCTAGATGAGGATTTTGGAGTCCTATAAGTGAGACTCCGAGTCCTTAGAGAGGGACCAGACCTAGGGGTACTCCTACGAGATCTATAGGTCCGAGGAAAAGGCTCCACAGGTGTCCTAACAGAAGCAGTAGAAGGAGTAAATGGATCAGTATGCTGAGTAGACTGAGCTGGAGTGTGCCTGCTGACTAGCTCATAAGCAGTGGGATCATCAATATCTGTCTCTGTATGCTCATCTCTATCATCCGGAATCCCTGTAATAGTCTCAAAAAGTGACTCAGTAAACTCAGTATCTACTGGCACATCTATAGCTGGAGGATCTGTACTGGGAAGATCAGTAGAAGGAGGATCAGTAGAAGGGGGAATCTCTGGAATCGGATCTGCAGGTGGAACATCAGAGCTACCTGCTCCAGGCTGATCTCCATCACTGTCACTGTATCCACTGGAGCCATCATCATCATCATCATCAGAATGTGGAGGAGATACTGTCGGATCTACAGTCCCTGGTGGCAGTGCTAATCTCAGCAGGCTGAGGATCTGTCAGAATCCTGCATCTACACTAGCTGAGAGAGCTCCAATGCGCATATCTGTGTGTATCCGCAGATCATGTAGCTCCTGTCGTACACCAGCAATCTCTATCCGGACCTCTGAAATGTGATCAGTCACTCTCTGCTCAAAGTCCGATATCCTCGCTGTAGTCCTCCGTGGTGTAGCAGTAGCAGTAGGTGCTGGAGCTGATGAGGGTGGTGACGTGAATGGCTCAAGCTCCGCAGTCTCTGACTCTGGTGCTGGATGAGGAGGTGTACCAAGATCAGTAGGCTCTGAAGGTCCTGCCTCAGCTGCTCGGATCTCATCCTCCTCATCTGGCTCCTGGCCAGACTCTCGTCCACCCAACAGTCACCAATCAGTCGAAATCCCATCCTATGCAGGGATTTCTCTCCATATGTATCAGTATGCTGCAGCTGACTGAAGGGTATACCATCAAATGAAACACCATGCTCCCTGAATAGCTGTGTCAGCCCTATACCATATGGCTGAACTAGTCTCCTGTGAGATGCTGCCTCACCCATCTGCTGAAGCATGATCCTGGGAAGGTTGATGGGAGTCCACTGTCTCAGGGACACCATCAACACCAACTCACGCTCAGTGATAAAGTCGAATCTCCCGCTCTTCGGAATCAAGATACGGGCGATGATATGATGCATCACTCTCATCTCTAGTGAAAGCTAGTTAGCGGCTACTGTGAAAATATCGCTAACATCCTCACGCTCTAGAATATATCTGAAGGCATGCTCTCTGTCGCTGATCGAAGTGGCAGCAGTGCCATGAAGTGGAATCCTCCAAACGCGACTGATGACCTCCGGTGTCACTGGAATCTCGATCCCACGTACAGTAGCTGACCATCCAATGCCATCAGTGGCCATGGATCCATAGAACTCCCTGATGAGGTCTGGGTAGAATCTCTCAGTCATCATGCAGAAGTGAACCAGACCTGCATCTCTCAGCACATCTCCTATAAAAAAGTGATGCTGATCCCAGAAAGGTATATCCACACGCCTCCCACTCGCAATGCTCTTCCGTACTAAGCTGGCTGGCACTGGTGCAGGTTGCTCTGGGGTCGGCTCACACTCATGTCTGACCTTTCTTCGTCGCTCAGTGCTACCTTGGCCTTGTTCCAATCTCCTTTTCCTTACTGCCAAGTGCTTTCTTGGACCCATATGAAGGGAAGAGGGGTAAATTAGGGAGAAGTACGATAAAGCAAGGCTAAGAGGAAAGGAACCAAGAGAAGAGAGGGAAAGAGAGGTTCACGGTTTGAGAAAAAGAGGAAATGGTGAAATGGTGAGATAGGGTTTGTGAAAATGGAGAAAATCGAGAGTAAATGGAGAAAATGTAAGAAACGGAGGAAGGAAATAAGTGATTTCAATTGAAAAACAATCGAGATTTGAGGGTAGATAGATGCAAATGCTTTCGGTTGTCCAAAACCAAGAACACGGTCAGAAAATGGTTTGGTTCTAAAGAAAACAAGAGGAGAGGAGAGGATTACCCAAAAAGATGAAGGAGAAGGTTGGAAATCCACTGTTTAGAGGTTTAGGGAAGTTGGAGGGGGACCACATGAAGGAGAAATGGAAAGAAATGGAGAAAATGTGGCTTGCGGACGGGTTTTAAAAAAGGAGATTTCCGTTCAAGTGTCGACCTCTAAAAATTTTCAGGGGTCGACCTCAAGTGTCGACCTCCAAAAACCTTAGGGGTCGACCTCTAGTGTCGACCTCCGAAAATTAAAGTGTCGACCTCCAACAATAAATTACCCAAAATAAAATTCTGTAAAATTTAAAAAAATTTGATAAAATTTAGAAAAATAACCTTTAAACATATTTGAGAATTTATAAATCATTTTTGAGAAATTTTTGATGAAAATTGAAGAGTTTCAAGCAAAAGGATCAATGACTCCCAGTTCTCTTCTGATCATACAAAATCTATCTTCATTCAATGATTTTGTGAATATATCAGCCAATTGATAATCAGTACAAATAAATTCTAACAACACATTAGAGTTTTGAACGTGATCTCTTATGAAGTGATGTCTTATTTCAATATGTTTGCTTCTTGAATGTTGTACAGGGTTTTTCGTTAAATTGATTGCACTAGTATTATCACATCTTATGGGTGTCTTAGTTAGTTTGATGCCAAAGTCCTCGAGTTGTTGTTTGATCCATAGAATCTGAGCACAACAGCTTCCAGCTGCTATATATTTGGCTTCCGCCGTAGATAGAGCAACCAAATTCTGTTTCTTACTGCTCCATAAAATCAAATTAACTCCTAGGAATTGACAAGTTCCACTAGTACTTTTACGATCAAGTTTACACCCAGCAAAATCAGCATCAGAATAAGCAATTAATTCATATGATGACTCTCTAGAGTACCAAAGACCAATTTCGATTGACCCAGATAAGTATCTAAATATACGTTTTACAGCTAAGAGATGTGATTCTTTAGGAGCAGACTGAAAACGTGCACACATACAAACACTAAACATTATATCTGGTCTACTGGCAGTTAGATATAGCAGTGAACCAATCATGCCTCTATATAATTTTTGGTCTACTAATTTACCACATTCATCTTTGTCTAATTTACATGAAGAGCTCATAGGGGTACCTATTGGTTTGGTAGTCTCCATCCCAAACTTTTTCAATATTTCCCTTGTGTACTTGGCTTGGTTGATGGAGATCCCCTCTTTGGTTTGCTTAATTTGGAGTTCGAGGAAGAAGTTGAGTTCTCCCATCATGCTCATCTCGAACTCACTCTGCATTAACTTTGCAAATTCTTGACAAACACATTCGTTAGTAGCACCAAAAATAATATCATCTACATAGATTTGTACTACTAAAAGATCATCATTTTTCTTTTTCAAAAACAATGTATTATCTACATTACCTCTAGAAAAATCATTCTTCATCAAAAATGAACTTAATCTATCATACCAAGCTCTAGGAGCTTGCTTTAAACCATACAATGCTTTATGCAATTTAAAAACATGGTTAGGAAATTCATGATTTTCAAAACCAGGAGGTTGTTCAACATAAACTTCATCTTCAATAAATCCATTTAAAAAAGCACTCTTAACATCCATTTGAAATAACTTGAAATCCATAAAACAAGCAAAAACAAGTAAAAGTCTAATTGCTTCTAGCCTAGCAACAGGAGCAAAGGTTTCATCAAAGTCGATCCCTTCTTCCTGTTTATAGCCTTTAGCAACAAGTCTAGCTTTGTTTCTAGTTACAATACCATGTTCATCAAGTTTATTTCTAAAAACCCATTTTATGCCAATTACAGAAACATTAAGGGGTCTTTTAGTTAAAGTCCAAACGTTATTTCTTTTAAATTGATTTAGTTCATCTTGCATAGCATTAATCCAGTTACAATCTTTTTCAGCTTCTTCAATTGACTTAGGCTCTATCTGAGATACAAAAGCTAAATAATCACAAACATTTCTAATAGAAGAGCGTGTACTTACTCCCTTTGACGGATCACCAATTATTAGATCTTTGGGGTGTCCGTGTGCGTACCTCCACTCTTTAGGTAAAGATTTTGGTGAAGTTGCATTGATCTCTTGAGTTTGATCTTCATTTTCTTGATCATCATCTCCTTTGGGCTCATCTTCATTGATTGTCAAATGTTCAAGCTTCTTTGTACCTGTTTCATCATCAATAGAATCTTCTTTTCTAGAAGATTTTTCGTTAGATTCATCAAACACTACGTGAATTGATTCTTCAACTAGAAGAGTTCTTCTATTGAAGACCCTGTATGCCTTGTTAGAAGTAGAGTATCCTAAGAAGATACCCTCATCTGACTTGGCATCAAATTTACTGATATTGTCTTTGCCATTGTTTAATATGAAACAGCGGCAACCAAATACACAAAAATACTTAAGATTTGGTTTTCGATTTTTCCAAAGCTCATATGGTGTTTTCTTCAAAATAGGCCTAATTAAAACACGATTTAAAATGTAACAGGAAGTATTAATGGCTTCTGCCCAAAAATATCTAGGTAAATCGTTTTCGCAAAGCATTGTGCGTGCCATTTCTTCAAGTGTCCTGTTCTTTCTTTCTACCACCCCATTTTGTTGAGGTGTCCTAGGTGCAAAAAATTATGACTAATGCCATTTTCATTACAAAAAGCTTCAAAATCATAATTGTCAAATTCAATTCCATGATCACTACGCAAGGAAACAATAGTGAGATCTTTTTCGTTTGAAACCCTTTTATGAAATTTAACAAAAGCTGAAAATGTTTCATCTTTATGAGCTAAAAACATCACCCAAGTAAATCGTGAGTAATCATCTACAATTACTAGCCCATATTTTTTACCTCCCAAACTAGTTATTCTGGTTGGTCCAAAGAGGTCCATATGCAATAATTCAAGGGGTCTTGTAGTAGATACTACTCCTTCAGGTTTGAAAGTAGATTTAGTTTGTTTTCCAAATTGACATGCAGCACAAATCTTATCTTTTTCAAATGTGAGTTTTGGCAATTCTTTTACAAGATTCTTTTTGCTTAATTTTGAAATCAACTGCATACTAGCATGCCCTAGCCTACGATGCCAAAGCCAACTAGTTTCACTTGCCTTGGCTTCCCTAGCCACTAGGCATTGACCACTTTCCATGGCTAGATCATCAAGATCAACCATGTAAATGTTTCCATGCCTATGACTAGTGAACTTGATGCCATCGACATCAAGACTAGATACCATGCACAAAGATGATTCAAAAACTGCTTTAAAACCTTTATCACAAAACTGACTAATGCTAAAAAGATTATGCTTCAAGCCATCAACAAATAATACATTATCGACATAAGCATTCGGGGTGATATGGATTTTACCAATTCCGACGATTTTGCCTTTTCCATTATCACCAAAAGTAACGTTTCCACCATCAATAGCTGCTAGTGATGAGAATTGCTTCACATCCCCAGTCATGTGCCTTGAGCAACCACTATCCAGATACCACATTCTTCTTTTATTTTTGGTTGCAAGACACACCTGCAAAAATTAATCAAGTTGAAACTTTAGGTACCCAAGTCATCTTGGATCCTTTAGGGTTAGTCAAATTGGTTCCTTTTGGAACCCAAATCTTTCCAAAGGTATTTAATTTTCTTTTATTACAAATATATGATTTATGTCCTAACTTACCACATGCATAGCAGGTAACATTAGAAGATGCAGGTATGAAAATGTTTCTGTAAAGTTTTTGCTGATTGTGTGGCTTAAATCCAAGTCCAGCTTTGTTAAACACTGCATGTTGACTATTTAAAAGCATGCTTAATTTTTCTGAACTAAAAGTAAACTTTTCTACAAAAGGTTTTACTTTTTCTAACTCTTCTTTATAATTCTTGTTTTGAAGCAATAGTTCTTTGTTTTGTTTTTCAATTTTCTCATTAGTTTTAAGACTTCTATTATTTTTCAAAGAATCATTTTCTTTTAAAAGATTATCCTTATCATTTTTCAAGGTCTTTACATGTTCAGTTAATTTCTTGTTTTCTTGAATTAAATCTTCAATTTCAGTTGAAAACTTTTCTGAATTTTTGGTAAGCTCAAGATTTAGCATTCTTAATTTCTTATTTTTTAGTTTTAATTTTTCATATTCCATAACTAAATCATCAAAAGCATCATGCAATTCATTGAAAGTAAATTCAATTTCAGGTTCAGAATTTACCTCATTGTCTTCATTGGCCATGAAACACAGGTTGGCGACTACCTGCTGCTCTTCATCACTGCTGGAGTCCTCACTCTCACTCCAGGTAGCCATCATGGCTTTCTTTCTCAACATCCTTCGACTCTTTTTAAGCAAAGGGCAATCCATTTTATAATGTCCAAGCTTCTTGCACTCGAAGCAGATGGGTGGATCACTTTCTTTTTCTTTCTCTTTTTCTTTATTGTGATCACCTTTTTGTGGCCTTTTCTTGTAGAAGCCCTTCTTCTTTCTCATGAATCTCTTGAATTTCCTTGTAATGAGGGCTGTCTCATCATCATCAGCTTCTTCTTCTGATTCATCACTTGACTCTTCCTTTGTAGTGGACTTGAAGGCTATGGCTTTCTTTTTCTTGTCATTGTCCACTGTCTTCTGCTTTAGTGAAAGCTCATAAGTCATCAGTGATCCAAGAAGCTGCTCAAGAGGTAGAGTATTGACTTCCTTGGCTTCTTCTATGGCTGTTACTTTCGCATCCCATGAAGCCGGAAGAGACCTGAGAAGTTTGTTAACCAGTTCACCATTAGATATAATTTTTCCCAAACTCCTCATACCATTTACTATATTTGTAAATCTAGTATACATTTCACTGATACTTTCAGTTGGTTCCATCCTGAACATCTCATATGTATGAATGAGCATGTTCACCTTTATGGTCTTCACTTGGTGTGTACCCTCATGGGTAACCTCAAGTGTATCCCAAATTTCTTTGGCGAAAATACAATTTGATATTCTGTTGAATTCACTAGGGTCAAGTGCACAGAATAGCAAATTCATCGCCTTAGCATTTAATTCAGCTTGTTTGATGTCATTGTCATCCCATTCTTCTTCAGATTTTGGGGTGATAATGCCATTAACCAAGTGAGTGGGCTGATGAGGCCCTTTAGTAATTATTCTCCATATATGATAATCTACAGCTTGTAAATAAATACGCATACGAGTTTTCCAGTATGTGTAGTTTGTGCCATTAAAGAAAGGAGGGCGATTTGATGCTTGTCCTTCAACTACACCCATTCCAATTGGGGCGGCCATGATCTTTCACTCAAGATCGTTGGACCTACAAGAGAGTACCGGTGCTCTGATACCACTTGTTGCCCAGATATGGTGCCCAAGAGGGGGGGTGAATTGGGTATTTTAAAAAAATTAAAGCAATATATGTGCTATCAAGTTCAAAGGTGAAGAGAGATAGTGCTCAAGTGATTGTGCAACGGAAGCAATGAAATAAAACAACAATTAAAGAGCAAAAGAAGATAAAAAGTAAAGCAATGCAAACACACAAGAAGTATAGTGGTTCGGTGCACCTAGCACCTACATCCACTCCCCAAGCTCTACTTGGGAATTTCCACTATAATCTTTAGATTACAGCCGACTTGTTTTACCAGGCTCACAAGTCAAAACCTTACACACTTGTTTTGGCTTTGGGCTTACAAGCAACCCTAGTTGGTTTTATCAATTGGCTCACCAACAAACCTCACATACTTGTTTTGGCTTTGGGCTTACAAGCAACCCTAGTTGGTTTTATCAATTGGCTCACCAACAAACCTCACACTAGTTTCAAATTCCCTTGAAACTAGCCTAAGACGAAAAGAATATGAATACAATGAATAAAACAAGACAAACTCCTTTTGAGCAAAAAGTAATTCGATGTAGCTCTTGATGGAGACTCTTCAAGCCTTTCTCTTGGAATCTTTGGACCTCACTAAATGCCAAATACTTGAAAGTTGGATTCCTCAAAGATGGAAAGCTTTTGGCTAAGGAATCTCTTGATTTTCTCACTCTTTTTGGCTTGGAATTGATTGAAGGCTTTGTACTTTCACTCTAAGCTTTTTCACTTTGTCTCCTTTTCTTTTTTGAAGTTTGGTGGAGGTTAAATACCTCATTCAAGTTGAAACAACTCCACAAGATCGTTAGAATAAAAATATGGCCGTTTATGGCCGTTAGAAATCAAATCAAAAGTTCAAAAAACTAGCCGTTATGCCATGAGTCGACCTCATGAGTCGACCTCTGGATCAAGTGTCGACCTCATGAGTCGACCTCCAGTTTATTTTAGGCAAAAATCTAGAAAACCATAGTTCTGCCCAGTTTGAATTCTCAGGCTATGAGTCGACCTCTGGTGTCGACCTCTGGACAGGTGTTGACCTCTGGTGGTCGACCTCTGGAGCGTGCCACTAAAATTTTGCCGTGCCGGCCTTGCTGAACTTTTCTTTTCTTCATGAGTTGACCTCTAGTGGTCGACCTTTGACAAGGTGTCGACCTCTGGTGGTCGACCTCTGATCTGAAATTTTCTGAAACTCTAGAGAGGTGCGTGCCATGCTTGAGTTTCTCTAAGCCTTTGTTTCTTTTGTCAATTACTTCTTAACAGGAAGGTTCAATATGAGAAATTTGATCTTGTTCAAGGTAGAAGAGCTCTTTTCCAAAATCAGGCAAGCTTGGTTTCATCATTGTACTCTTAGTACTCTTTTTGAATAACCTAAGTCCTGAAACTTTATCTTGAGATGAAACATTAGTCCAAATATATACTCAACCTTTTATTAATCATCAAAACTAAGGGGCCAAAGCCAACACAAATCATAGCATAGAATGAAAACAATGAGAGCCTAGGGGACCTATTTATAGGCTCCAATACTAGGAATTTTGTCCAAGGGTGGAGAGGAGGGGATAAGGATGGCTTAGTTGGTTCCAACAATTTTTAGGTAAGTGGTTTTAACTAAAAACAAATTATTGGTAGAAAGTTACAACCACTTAACATGTGGCATTCTTGAAGGTCTTTATGTGATTATTAAATGCTGATGTAGAGGCCTAGGTGTCATTAGAGGTGGTGCTCCACATGTCACTTGTTGGAAGGTATCTTTATGTTCTCCATAAAAGTCTTGATGTAGTGTAATTTCTTATTTCCCAAGGTTTCTTGATGAGGTGTCCTCCCATGTGAAAATTTTGGCTTCAAGTCTTAGCTTGAATTGGGCTTTGAAGAGGTGGCTTTCCATCATGCTTTGAGCTTGAGTCGACTCATGAAAAACTATCTTCTTCCATGTGTTGACTCATGAGTGTGCTTCAAGAAAATTTGGGACTTATTTCATGTCTCAAGATTTTATTAACTATAGCTGCAAAAACAAAGTTAGTTAATCAAAGTATATATTCTTATTATTGATGTCCCCATCAAGTCTCCTGGGTTGGAAAAAAGGCTCGACTCCATCGAGTAGGAATTCATCTGGCTTTGGTGATACTCTAAGAGGTCAGGGTCGATTCTTTGTAAGTCCTCTCAAGTGATCTATGAATCTTTGGAATAAGGTCATCCTTGCCAGTGAACCAAGTAGCAATGATAGTCTTTGTTTTGAGTAGTGACAATCTTGTCATCTAAGATTTGCTCAATCCTATCTTGCCACTTTGGTAATATGGCTGGTGGATACTCAAGGATTGGTTCACTCTCAAAGGTGGAATCAGGTCTGAATAGCTCACTTGGTATCATTATTGGTTCCTTATACTTTACTAGATCTGAAATGTTGAAAAGTGGAACTGATACCAAATTTGGATTGTATATCTAGCACATATTAGGTCCAATTTTCCTTACTATTTTGAAAAGGACCTACACCACAGGCATATAATCATTTTGAGCCTAATCAAGACATAGTCTCCTTCATGAAATTCTTTGACTTTTTCTATCGCAAGCATGATCTGAATGGATTTGAGCATTGTCATAGATGAAAATATCTTATCATAGTCAATACCATAACATTGACAATATTCCTTGGTAACTAGATAAGCTTTATAGTTTTTACATTCTCATTGTGCCCCTTTTCCTTTTGAAAATCCACTTATACCCTATGGGTTTTATCCCTTCAGGAGGATCAATAAGTGTCCATACATTATTGACTTTCATAGATTCTATTTCAGACTTATGGCTTCTAACCATTTATCAGAGTTAGCACTCTACATTGTATCCATATTGGTGGTTGGTCTTTATTATATTCATCAAGTTCAACAGGATTACCATCTTGGACCAAAAAATAATAATGTCTATCCAGTTGATGCGGTACCCTATTTTTGACCCCTTGAATGATTTTGATGATAACAAAATATTGGAGCATGCACTTGAGTTACTAACTACTTTTTAAGTACTTTACAAGTTTTTGTAGGATGATTTTAATGCTCAATCACAACTCCTACAACCTTGTTATATGTCATGTGTAGTGTTGTAAATGTATCATTAAAGAAAGTCCAAAGAAAAATTAAGTAGTATTTATAAAATGGTTGGAATCTGTTGTTAGTTGAGTTGGAATTGTCTTGAGTGATTAAAAGCTGCTGGATGATTTCTAGAGAAGAGTTGAAGATCTTATGGAAATCGCTCGAGCCACTCGAGTAAGGAGAGCCGACTTTAGTTCTTGGCATGCATGATGGATTCTGGCATGCAGAGATCTGAGCTGACTCGAAGGAACTCGAGCTGACTCGTCTAGAGCATCATTTCTTTAATCAAATAGGCAAGCTGACCCGAAAGCAATCCGAGTTGACTCAACCATTCAGTTAGGCATCCAAGTCGACCCTTCAATAATCCGAGTTGACTCCTCCAAAGTCCAGGAAAAATCAGTTTTGAAAGAATAAGCCAGGTGAGCCGACTCTACTAAGAAGAGTCGACTTCTCTAGTGTACCATTTTGAAGACCTGAGAATTCGAGCCGACTCAACCAAAGTAGGAATCAACGACCCTGAGAATCTGAGCCGACTTGACTGAGGACCGAGCTGACTCGAAGCATCCGAGCCAACTCGAAATGTCGATTCCAGGCATGTAACGGCTAGTTCCAGAACTTCATTTTTGAATTTGAAAGTGCTCCAATGGTCAAATTTCAAATCCCAACGGTCTACAATGGCTATATCCACCTAAGAAGAGTACAAGACTCTGTAAATGAGAGATTTGGACAACCTTTGAATAGGTTAATGAGCGGTTAATGATCAAATGACTTGTGAGCAAAAGAGCACTAAAGATCATTCAAGTCAGCCTTCAAGACTTCACCAACTCAAATTTGAAGCTTGAAGCATTTACTGAAGAAGTTGAAGAAGCCATTGAAGAGTAGTAAAGGCCAATTAAGAAGGCTTCTCTCGAGCGCAACTGCAACCATCAGACAACTTAGTTTGTCAATTAGTTGCTTGTTTTTCTTAACTCTTTTATGAGTTTGTGGGTTTTTGGTGAGCCCGGTTGAAAAGCCAAGTGTAGGTTCTTGGTGAGCCTATTTAAAAACCAAGTGTGGATTCTTGGTGATCCTGTTCAAAACCAAGTGTGGGTTATTGGTGATCCTGTTCAAAACCAAGTGGATTTTTGGTGAGCCCGGTTGAAAAACCAAGTTGGGTTTTTGATTGTGAACCTGGTAAAACAATCCGACTATATTTCCATGGGTGAATATAGTGAAAATCCCAGTGGTATCTTGGATAGTAGACGTAGGAGCGAGGTTGCTCCGAACTACTATAAAATTGCTATGTTTGTGATTGTGCTTTTCCTTCTTTACTTTCTTCTGCTTTAAATATCTAAATCACAGCACCTACCACATAAGAAGATTTAAAAGAGCACATATCTATTTAAATTTTTTAAATTTTCAATTCACCCCCTCTGGGAAAGCCACCTGGGCAACACCTATTAGATCTCCTAAATGGTGCTTCTATATAGGCTCCAAGTTTGATTCAATTAAATCCGGTTCTTTGGATTTGGTTAATGATGTCAATTTTTCTACCTGTTAAACTTCTTCAAGTTCAACCTTAAAGGCATTAGTTCCTTCCCTGAGGAACTCTCTCTCCAAAAAGACTGCCTTATTACTAACAAACACTTTGTGTTCATCAACATGGTAGAAGAAATAACTCTTAGTTTCCTTCGGATACCCTATAAATGTATACGTGTCAAACATCGGCCCAAGCTAGTCTATCTTTAAATGTTTGATATAAGCTGGACATTCCTAGACCCTAAGGTGTGAGAGTACCAGCTTATACCCTATCCATATTTTATATGGAGTTTTGTCTACAAACTAGCTAGGAACTCTATTTAGAATATAACAAGCCGACTCTAATGCAATACCTAGAAAAAGATAGGTAGACTCGCAAACCCCATCATGAATCAAACCATGTCTAATAGATTTTGATTCCTCCTTTCAGATACTCCATTATGCTGGGATGTCCCGGGAGGGGAGTCCACTGTGAGAGAATCCCTTTCTCTTCCAAATATATCATAAATTCACTGGTAAGATATTCACCTCTTTGATCAGATTAGATGGATTTAATATTTTTCCAGTTTGTTTCTCTACTTCATTATGAAATTATCTGAACATGTCAAATGACTCTAACTTATGTCTCATCAAGTAGATGTACCCATACCTTGATACGTCATCAGTAAATGTGATGAAGTAGTGGTATCCACCTATGGCTAAAGTATTCATGGATCCTTATACATTAGTATGTATTAGACTCAGAACCTCAGTGGCTCTTTCATCCTTTCCAATAAAGGTATCTTAGTCATCTTCCAAGAAGATAGGTTAGTCATCTTCCCAAGAAGATGGGATTCACAGGTTGGCAATGATTCAAAATCATTGACCTCAAGGATTCCCTCCTTGGATAACCTGTTCATCCTATTCTTATTAACATGACCTAGCCTATGATGCCAAAGATAAATATCAGACACATTTTCAATCATAGAGCATTTATTGGATGCATACATTATATTCACAGGCTATGATAAAACATAAATATCATTCTTCAATCGTCCATACATATAGTAATACTATTCAAAAATGATATCATAATAATATCTTTTATTAATAAATTATATCTATTTTTGGCCAAAAGGCCTACAGAGATCACATTCATAAAAAACTAGGATAATAGTGACAATCACCTAAAACAATGATACCAGAATAAAAAATAAGCTTGAGTATTCCTAAAGCTAGAACTAGAATAGATCTTCCATCTCCAACATTCAAAAATTTTTCACTATTTTTGAATCTTCTACTAACCTGAAGTCCCTGCATTGAATTGCAAATATTAATAGGGCTTCTGGTATCTAAGATCCAGGTAGCAGTATCACAAATAGAAAAAATTACAAGGTATTATCATAGTTACCTTGTCTAGCAATACCTTGCTAGTTCTTTTTCTTCCTTGGCCTGTTCAGGTCCAGCGAGGCAATGTAAAGAGGACAATTCCTCTTTTAGTGCCCTTGCTTCTATAGTAGAAGCATTCAACTTGAGTCTAGTCAGCTTTTAACTTCTTGGTTTGACCTGGCTTTGTCACTGGAGTACTTTGCACCTTTTCTTATTCTTCTTCTTCCCTTTCTTAAAGGGATGAAGTCTTGTCGACCCTTCCACTGCATTCACCATCCCCTTATGGAGTTGAGGACCCTTCTCATAGGTCTGTAGTAACCCCAACAGACCATGGGAGTTTACTATAGGCCTTGTCACTTTATAATGATCAAGGAAGTCTATGTAGGATTTCGATAATGAATTAAGGATGCATCCTTCCCTAACTATTTATGCAAGGGGAATCCAAGTTTGCCTAGGTGCTCAATCAGTTCAATTATGTGCAATACATGATCTATGACCGAGGCCCCTTCCCTCATCCTTGTGTTAAAAATGGCATAAGATATTTTTGGTACCTTTCAAAATTATCTAGAGTACCGAAAGACTCTTTCAACACTTGAAGTATGCCCTTCGGTTGAGCATCCTCAAACTTGTGATTCAATTCATCTTTCATGGATGCCTATATAATACAACGGACCATGGTTCGATTCCTAAGCCACTTCTAATAAGTGTCTCAGATGACACCATGAGAGTTCTAAGTAGACTCCACAAGGTTGGACCTATCAGCTTGTACAAAATCCATTCATTCTCCAAGACTATTTTAACTTTCGATACCAGCTATTAAAACTGGATCCCATTAGTTTTTTATTATCTAGTAATGAATGGAGAGACAAAGTGGTGGCCATGTTAATTTGAAAGAAGAACAAGACCTAATTAGTACATGAATCATTTAATCCTAAAGACTTGGACTTTAATCTAAAGGTTCTCCCACTATTTTTGATCAAATTGGTAGCATCTACCTCCAATTCAAGGTATTGCACTAATTTCTTAGAGGGTACCAGAATCCAATAGACTGCACACAAGGCCGACTTTGGTTGGCTCACCTATGTGCATCTAAAGGTAGGTTCTTAACCAATTATTTCTCTAAAAAAATTTGATAATGATTTTATCCTTGGTACTAATCAATAAGCCTTTGGGCTACCACTAGAAATTTTGGTTAGGTCTAACCATTAATATGACGGACTAAGTACTTCAAACTAATGACGCCCAAGCCCTACTTTAGCCAGCCAACCTGACCATCATTTAGAAAGAATGACTAAGTGATGGGGGACACGAGTAGAATCGTTGGTGAGCCTAGAAGTCACCAAAATTAGGGTATCATATATTTTTTTTGGTATATTTTTTTTTTCTAGGGATGGCGAAGGAATAGTGGGGATGTAGGATAAGGATCTGGAACTCATGGACTTTGGGACTCACCTTAATGAAGAGACCTCTCACCTTTAGGGCATTACACCCTCCTCGATACTTGGATGCGCTAAGATGGATCTCAAAGGTCACGAGGGGATAGAGAAGATGGAATGGGAAGGGGGATAATTAGGGCATCACGCCCATGCCCGAAGGCGAAGGCAAAAAGAATCACTCTTCTAAAAACTCAATTTTTTTTCCTCAAAAACAATTTTCTTACAAAGGACTGAGAGTGATATTTATAGACCTGTCCAACCCTCATTTGAATTTGAATACAAGATAAAAAGATAGGAATGATTCAAATTCAAATACAAAATAGGATAAGATAAGCCTATCCATATCTAAATTCTAACCAACCAAATCCTAATTCAAATTTCAAATAAAAGATAAATCCTAAATTTATTCTGGATATGTTCGAGATTCATGCAGCTCCAAGATTCATGCTTGCTTCGGGATTCATGCTGGTGAGGTCCCCATCATTCCCCTGAGGTGGGGAGAACTCGACTCCATCGAGTCAGGCTCAGATCCAGCTAGCCATGAGATATCTCTGAAAGTCATGCATTTCTTAGATCCCTATGCTTTGAGATCTGTTAAACTAAAATGTCCCAAGGCTCCTCGAATGCTCCACTTGGCCATAAAGAATAGTACCTTTCAGTGGGTTCCAAAAGTTTGCCGTAAGCCAAGCAATAACTCATTAAAAGCAGGAGCCACCACATCTTCTAACAAAAGCCTATTCTAGACCGAAGTTTCCCACCCCTGTCCATATCAGCTCCATACCATATGCTATATCTGTTAGAGGAGACTTCAAAGTAACCATTCACTTGCACAGGCAATCCCGTTCTTACTGGCAGTGGAAGAAAATAGAATGCCAGGCCTTGTTTAAGAACACTATCCTCAGGCAAGCCAATAGATATACATGCTGCAACAGATGCCCAAGGAAGTAAATGAAGCTCATAGTCATTGGCAGCAGTGGTTGCAAATGAGCCAATTTTGCTCGATGCTGATGCCATTGCCTGTACTATGAAAAATGAATCAATCCTCTTACCTGAATTTGCCCTAGAGAAAGTCTCACTCAAAAAATCCAATGAGAAGGAGTCAGTCTGCCAATTAGAAGTTTTAGCTATACTAGAAAACCTCGCAAGTGCCTGGCGATGCCATGCTGTATTCTCATTTGGCAACTTGACAGAGCAAGAATATAATTTTTTATGGTTCCCTTGCACTAGTTTCTGGACCTTGATCTCCCTTATCGAGTTCGATTGCCTCTCCAACGCCATCGCTACAAACCCGGTGATGCTCTCTGGAGCAAGGGATGATGGCTCTCGGTGGAAGCAGAGGGGCAAGTCGGGGGGGGGAAATGTGGTGTGGTGGTGATGGTCTTCCGGCGGGCATGCTCGGTGGAGGTGACAGCGTCACGGATGACGTTCTAAATGAAGATCTTGAGGACTCCTTGGGTCTCCTCGTATATGAGACCGCTGATCTGCTTCATGCCACCGTGGTGGGCAAGGCGGAAATAGCCGGCTTGGTGATGCCCTGGATATTGTCGCAGAGGACCTTACGGTGGCACTTCGATCTTCGGCTGTAAGTTGGGTGGACTCGGCCTGGGCAGGGAAGGCGGTAGCGGAGTGGACGGTGTCGTTGAAGAAGACGCTGGGGCTGTTGGGGCAAGGCCATGGAGGGACTCGTACCACCATTCGTAGAGTGGGAGGCCGAGGTGGGGGACGACGGATCTGGGCCAGGCAGATGTAGAGATCGCCGGTGTCGGAGGTCGTGTAGAAGGTTCGGATGGGTTGATGATGCGGTAGATGGCAAAGAAGATGGTGGGTTGGGATTTGGCAGGCTCACCGGAGGGCTTGCCGGAGACAGAGTTGCCAGAGGAGATGGTGTATGAGATTAAGGTGTTGCAGGGGTGGAAGTGGACACCGGACGATGAGGGCTGCTACTCATCCGGCGGGCAAGGGGCCAGGATGAGTAGGGCTTCCGAGGAATTGTTCCAGTGGGGCTTTGATCTAGATGGGGTCATGGGGTGTTGTGTAATGATGGAACGGGTAGGAGGAATTGGTGATGGAATGGATTATTTGGGAGTTGATGTTTTTGGGATTGGAATAGTGAGGGGAACAGAGAAGATTTCAGTAATCAAGAGAAATAAAAGAGCATGGATGAAGAACAAAAGATGAAGATCCAAAAAGAAAAAAAAAATTATTGATGACCTGGATGAACGGGTTAGGAGATTTTTTTTTTTTTTCTTTGTTTTTTTGGGTTGAATCTGGGAAGTGGGGGATGGCTGGTAGGAGGAAATTTGAAATAATATGAAGGTACCCTAATTTTTCTGGGCTCTGATGCCAAAATTGATGGGGGACATGAGTAGGATCGTTGGTGAGCCTAGAAGTCACCAAAATTAGGATATCATATATTTTTTTTGGTATATTTTTTCTTTCTAGGGATGGCGAAGGAATAGTGGGGATGTAGGATAAGGATCTGGAACTCATGGACTTTGGGACTCACCCTAATGAAGAGACCTCTCACCCCTAGGGCATTACACCCTCCTTGATACTTGGAGGTGCTAGGATGGATCTCAAAGGTCACGAGGGGATAGAGAAGATGGAATGGGAAGGGGGATAACTAGGGCATTACGCCCATGCCCAAAGGC
This sequence comes from Areca catechu, assembly GCA_021397845.1. Lineage (NCBI taxonomy): Eukaryota > Viridiplantae > Streptophyta > Magnoliopsida > Arecales > Arecaceae > Areca > Areca catechu. The sequence continues at coordinate 93,659,430 of CM038050.1, forward strand.
GAAGGCAAGAAGAATCACTCTTCTAAAAACTCAAATTTTTTTTTTCTCAAAAACTGTTTTCTTACAAAGGACTGAGGGTGGTATTTATAGACCTGTCCAACCCTTATTTGAATTTGAATACAAGATAAAAAGATAGGAATGATTCAAATTCAAATACAAGATAGGATAAGATAAGCCTATCCATATCTAAATTCTAACCAACCAAATCCTAATTCAAATTTCAAATAAAAGATAAATCCTAAATTTATTCTGGATATATTTTGAGATTCGCACGGCTCCAAGATTCATGCTTGCTCTGGGATTCATGCTGGTGAGGTCCCCATCACTAAGCCATCATAATATGAATAATTGTTGACCCCATAAGTGATTTTGATGATAACCAAACATTGGAGCATGCACATTTATTTCTAACAACTCTTCAAGTGGTTTACAAGATTTTGTAGGATGATTTAATTGTTCAAACTTCAACTACATCTTTAGTTCTTGATTTAAGTTGTATTGTAATCTGATTTTGTAAAGAAGAACCCAATAAAAGGGCTAAGAAAAAAATCATGTAAAAGGGTTACTTCTGTGTGTGTGTGCCTTAGAATTATTTTGAGTTGGTTTGCATGAAATGTGTAAAAGTGTTGGTGAGAGTTTTTCTTTAAGTTCAATTGTAAAAACTCTGAAGAAGTCACTCGAGCCGACCCAGCATGTTGAAGAGTCGACTCCACCTCATGGCACGCATCAAGGATTCTGGTATGCAGCAATCCGAGCTGACTCGAAGGTAACCGAGCCAACTCCAGTAAATTCGAGTCGACTGGAATAAGTCCGAGCCAACTCTTTCAGAGTCTAGTTTTTTGAGAACAGCCAGGCGAGCCGACTCGAACCAGAAAGAGTCGACTCCACCAGACCTAATTTTGATGACCTGAGAAAGCGAGCCGACCTGAACTGCAACGAGACAACTCTTCTAGAGTAAAGATTTCAAAACCTGAGAAGAAGAGCCAACCAAAGTTCAAGGGAGCCGACTCCTCGAGTTCAAGATTTTCAAAGATATAAGTTTGAGCCGACCCGAGCTATCAAGAGCTGACTCGTCCAGAATGAAGTTTTGCGCACTAAGTGATGTGGGACTAATATGCATGTGATTATTTTTTTGTATTTTAGGGGTTGGATGAGGTGGTTAAATCCTGAATATCAGATCAAAATATGTTGTAGATAATTTTATATGAATTTTAAAAGCTAAGCATGCAGATCAGGACCTAGGAAAGCAGTAAAGAGGGATCGTCGAGGCTGAGAAGCCTCGGTTAGGGCTAGTTCTCCTACAATAAAATTACTAGTGGTAGAGGGGGTGTACCTGGCAATGTTTGAAGCACCTGATGAAGATCACAGTGAAGAGATCACTCATTCCTCGATGGATGCGGCCTGGAAAACCAAGCCAGAGACCCGCGGATTCTCGGCTTTCTGCTCAGTGGTTCGATTGTGGCCCGGTTGGAGTTGTTGGATTCGTAGGAACTCGGGGACCTACAAACAACCATCAAGGGTGAGAAAACAAGGTGGAAAACAAGAAAAATATCAAGAAAACAACAAGAGGCATGTGGAAGAAAGGCTTGAAGGAGGTTGGTCGGCTAGGGTTTCTTTGGGCAGCACTTCGACAGGACTTCAGGATCCCTTAATGCACACAGCAGGGAGGCACACAGCAAGGGAAGAACTCAATAGAATTTTATATATCAAAGATTTCTCTCATATAAGAGACTAGGGTCCTTTAAATAGACCCATAGCCTTGGGCTCCAAGTAAGGATACATAAGTAATTACATAGGAGTCTTATTCCCACCCAAACCCTAGCTAGAAAATAAGGAAACCCAGGGTAGAAAAAATCTGTACAATCTCTCCCTCTCTCCTTGCCTTGGTCGGCCAAGAGGGTGACTCTAAGTGGCCGACCAAGGGTGGTCACCATAAGGTCTTGGCATCCTAGCTCCCTCCTGGGCATGGGCTGGCCCAATTTTGCTTCCGGCTGGTCCAGGGCTTCAAGGTTTCTAATTTCTCCTCCTAGGGTCTTCAAATCTTCAAGCTGGGTTGGACTTGGGCTATTCTTCCATATCTTCAATCTGATTGGACTTGGTCTTCACTTGTATGATGTGGTCTTGAGTCTTCAGTGTATTTGGACAGGACTCAGAAAAATAAAATTAGCTCAACATGAGCTGACTAGCACTGGACTGGACTAGCTCAACATAAGCTGACTAATATAGGACTCAAATAAAGACAACTTAGATGAACTAAGCTTTATTACAATGGTCTTAAAAGTAGCTAAGTGATCCACAGAGGGTTGAGAGGTCTCTGTCTTATTCTGGTGCCTCTGGTGTCCCCACCAATTCTCCCAGGGTGGGAGGAACTCGACCCTGTCGAGTGAGAATCAAGCTGGCTCACAATCTCTTGAGGAGGTCTGGGTTGAGGCGTTGCAAGTCCTCTCGAGAAATCCACGAATTGTCTGACTCTGGCCGACCTTGCCATCGGACCAGGAAGCATTGATAACCACGGCCCCAGGTCGTTAAGGCTTGATCATCCAGGATATGCTCGATCCGTTCTCCTCTCTTAGGCCAAATAATTTATGGACACTCTGGGCTAGGGTCACTCACAATGGAAGGAGCAGGTCCAAAGGCCTCACTAGGTATCGCTGCCGATTCCCTGTACTCAACCAGGTCTGCGATATTGAAGGTAGAACTAATGCCCAAATTCGAAGGTAAATCTAACACATAGGCATTTGGTCCAACCCTCTCTATCACTTTAAAAGGTTCGGCTCTGTGAGCATGAAGCTTCTTTTAGGCCTAAGCCTAACGAAGATAGAATCCACTACATCAAATTTCTTGGCCCTTCTTTGGGAATTAGCCAGTTTCTTTCAAATTAGTGCAGGTGGTGAACATGCTGGGCATATGCAGACTCCTAACAGGTGATGCAAAGGACTCATACCTACACCTAACAGACTCAACTCTGCATTCCTATGGAAGGAAATTTTATTGAACTCTTTGGATCTAAACCTAACAGATTATAGGTTCTCTAGGTTTGATCCTAGCTTGACATGCACATGAAAATTTATAGTGAACTCCTAGCAAATTCCAAAGAGTATGCCAGAAGTAAGATGCAAACCTAACATGCGTGATGAATGCATGCAGTATGCTAATCTTAGCTAAATGCAATCTAATGATCCTAGAAATGCTGGAGGTGTCTAGAAAGGGCAGAAAATAGGAAGTGGGTTCATAATTGTCTGGTAGTGTAGGGAAAAAGGTTCAAGGTTAGTTGGATAAAGTAGGATAAAAAAAGGCATGTCAGGGACTAATCCTAGACTAATGAGGCTAACCTTATGGGGTTGCGGTATATCTATGGGCAAGAAAAGGTCCATGTTATGGAAGGATGGGTCAACAATTTCTGGGAAGAGATCTTCAATAGGAATGGCAGGAAGGGATTCATCCTGAGGGCAATGGGTTAAGTAAGCCAAATCCTTAATAAAGTCTTCTAGTTCATGGAATTTAGGAATAGGCTCTACAATTAGACCCTTTTCTAGTGTTTCCTCAGGTAAAATCCTAGTATCAGAGTTCTCTTCCTCTAATTGGTCCTCTACTGCTAGTTCAACTACCTCTAAGTTGGCTTTTACTTGGTTATCTATTGGGTCAGCTAATTCTAGGTCATCTATAGGGTCAGCTAATTCTAGGTCATCTATAGGTATCTCCTCTTTTCTCTCATACTCATCCGCTAAGTTCACATCAGCTTCATACACTTCCACGTTAATGTAAGCCTTGTCAATCAAAGGGATGGTAGGAAAAGGTCGGCTAAGGGAAAATTGGCTAGGTCCTAGTTTCTGGTTATGGGCACTACTCTTAGTAGGTTTAAGTTGCCTAAGGGGTAGTGGCTTACTATTGGGTTCAAATTGACAAGGAAAAGCATGACTAGTACTAGGCTGATACCCAGGGGTTATGGGCTCCCTGGGCTCATAGGACAAGGGCGCAGATCTATGGGTCTTGGGATTATAGGATCTGGGATCATAGGATTTGGATTCAGCTTTATGGGTCTTGGGTCTACTGGGCTCATGGGATATGGGTTCATAGGTTCTAGACTCAGGATCTGGAGTCATAAGATCTATAAGTTGTAGGTATACTAGGCTTATAGGGAGAGGGTGTATAGGATCTATGTTCATATAATTTGGGTAGTGTGGGTAAAGGTGGCTCAGGTTTGGATCTAGTCTGGATCCTACGGGTTTTCTCTAGGGTTCCTACACGGCCCTTTAACTGATCAAACATATTGGCAAGATGGTCAAGTCTATTATTGGTTCGGGTATCGGACTGGGTCAATTGAGTCATCTGGGTAGTTAACTGGGTGGTTAACTGAGTAGACATTTGGGCCATTTGGTCAGCAAGTGCTTTAATATGGGCTTCAAGATTGTCCATGGATTCAGACAAAAGTGGAGATGGTGGATGATAGGATGCTCCTGATCTAGTGCTCATGCAAGACTCGATCAAACCAACTACAGCTCCCTAGACCTAGAGTCCAAAACTAGATGCTCAATCAGGGTGGCAAACTAGCTTATAGTAACCCTATAGTCAGTAGGCAGGTGTAAAGGGAGTGTTAGGTCCCTGATTGCCAATCCTAGATACCTATCAGAGATTGGCCAGGTAGGCAGACCAGCACACAAGCCCTTCGGGATTGAATCCCTGAACCACCATTATAGACACTAAGCACAAGGCACACACAGGTTAGCTTGACACAGTGATCAACACTAGCCCGGACCCGACCAGTTGGTGTCCCTGGCCCACTAAGGGAAAATTAAGTCTAATAGATTTTAGATTAGGCTTGGGATCGAATACAGGGGATATGGTTTTGGGCTAAGGAGAGGTGATCAAACCCTCCCCCCATCTGACATAGCAAGAGTGCCCTTAAAGGTAGTTTATGCAATGATGGCAGGCAGATGATGCAAAATTAGGGTTTAAGTGTTTTAGGTAGCTTTTATATATGTAATTTTTTTTTGGTTGTTTTGAAGAAATATGATTTGTAGCCGATGGTCTAATATGCTAGAAACATACTAAAATAAAAGATACATAAAAGAGATGCTAAACAAAACCCTAAACCTTCCAAAGTTGTCTTGCTGAAAAACAGAGCCAAAAATTTGCAGGTTGTATTTCGACCTGCAGAAACTACAAAGACTGAAATAAAATTTGTAAAAATTCTGTAAAATAATTTGAATTAAGTGAATCCAGAAAATAAAAATTATAATTTTTTGAGTTCTGAACAGAGAGAAACAATTAGAAGAACAGATCATATATGGACTATAAAGGATGCAGAAAACAAGCCGTAATCTAAGCTCTGATACCAGATGATGCAGGACTAATATGCATGCAATTATTTTTTTATATTTTAGGGATTGGATGAGGTGGTTAAATTCCAAATATCAGATTAAAATATGATGTAGATAATTCTATATGAATTTTAAAAGCTATGCATACAGATCAGGACCTAGGAAAGTAGTAAAGAGGGATTGTCGGGGCTGACAAGCCTCGGTTAGGGCTAGTTCTCCTACAATAAAATTACTGGTGGTAGAGGGGGTGTACCTGGCAATGTCTAAAGTGCTTGATGAAGATCGTAGTGAAGAGATCACTCATTCCTCGATGGATGCGGCCTGGAAAACCAAGCCAGAGACCCGCGGATTCCTGGCTTTCTGCTCGGTGGTCCAATTACGGCCCGGTTGGAGTTGTTGGATTCGTAGGAACTCTGGGACCTACAAACAACCATCAAGGATGAGAAAAAAAGGTGGGAAATAAGAAAAATCTCAAGAAAACAACAAGAGGCATGTGGAAGAAATGCTTGAAGGAGGTTGGTCGGCTAGGGTTTCTTTGGGCAGCACTTCGACAGGACTTCAGGATCCCTTAATTCACATAGCAGGGAGGCACACAGCAAGAGAAGAACTTAATATAATTTTATATATCAAAGATTGCTCTCATACAAGAGACTAGGGTCCTTTAAATAGATCCATATCCTTGGGCTCCAAGTAAGGATACATAAATAATCACATAGGAGTCTTATTCCCACCCAAACCCTAGCTAGAAAATAAGGAAACCCAGGGTAGAAAAAACCCCTACAATCTCTCCCTCTCTCCTTGCCTTGGTCAGCTAAGAGGGTGACTTTAAGTGGCCGACCAAGGGTGGTCACCATAAGGTATTGGCACCCTAGCTCCCTCCTGGGCCTGGGCTAGCCCAATTTTGCTTCCGGCTGGTCCAGGGTTTCTGATTTCTCCTCCTAGGGTCTTCAAATCTTCAAGCTGGGTTGGACTTGGGATATTCTTCCATGTCTTTAATCTGATTGGACTTGGTCTTCACTTGTATGATGCGGTCTTGATTCTTTAGTGTGTTTGGACAGGACTTAGAAAAATAAAATTAGCTCAACATGAGCTGACTAGCACTGAATTGGACTAGCTCAACATGAGCTGACTAATACAGGACTCAAATAAAGACAACTTAGATGAATTAAGCTTTATTACAATGGTCTTAAAAGTAGCTAAGTGATCCACAGAGGTTTGAAAAGCCTCTGTCTTATTCTGGTGCCTCTGGTGTCCCCACCACTGAGACAAAGAGCTGACTACATTGAAGAATTGGTGACTCGACCTATTGACTTGAAGGATCTGAGCCAACTCTAAGGAATCCGAGCTGACTCGAATATCGCTTTCAGGTACATAACGGCTAGTCCTAGAATTTCATTTTGAATGCCAAAAAGTGCTCCAACGGTCATATGTCTCATCCCAATGGTCTGCAATGTCTTAAACTGCTTTGGAGTGATGGAAGACCTTATATTCGAGAGATTTGAACTTCTCTCAAGAAAATGTTAGAAAGTTTTTCAAAGGAAAGAAGCTTCATTGAATATCCTACCTACCAACAAGCAAGAGAGCACAAAGAGCATTCAAGTATGTCTTCAAGTCTTCACCAACTTAGATCTAAAGTTTGAAGCACTTTGGAAAGAAGCCACTGAAGCAATTGAAGCACATTCAAGTGTAATCCAAGTAGACTTCTCTCAAGCTGCACCGGTAACTATCCGACAAATTGAGTTTGTCATTTATTGTTGCATTTATTTCAATTCATTTTTGAATTGTTTGGGTTATTGGTGAGCCCAGTTGAAAAACCAAATAGGTTCTTGGTGAGCTTTTGATAAAAACCAAGTGTTGGGTTCTTGGTGATCCTGGTAAAACCAAGTTAGGTTCTTGGTGATCCTATGAAAACCAAGTTAGGTTTCTTTGGTGATCCTGTTCAAAACCAAAGGGTGTTGGGTTTTCTTTGGTGATCCCTTTAAAACCAAAGTGTAGAGGTTTTGGATTGTGATCCCATAAAACAATCCTACTATATTCAGGTGTGAATATAGTGAAAATCCCAAGTGGTATCTTGGATAGTGGACATAGGAGCTGGGTTGCTCCGAACCACTATAAATTTTGTGTGTTTGTGTTGTGCTTATTTGACTCTATTTAGCTTCTACAATTTATTATTCTGCCATAGCACCTAACACATTAACAGGGATTTTAATTGCACATTATCTGCTTTAAAATTTTAAATTTGCAATTCACCCCCCTCTTGGGTAGCCACTTAGGCGATAATAATAATTTCAATAGCTAGATGAGCACCAGGTCTTTGGATCTCTAATGATCATTTTAACTATTAGACTCATTATCACTTTCTTAATGAGAGGCCATGACTCAATTATCTTTATAATTTTGTCACTTAAAGGACCTAATAATTTTAGAGCATTGAATTAGAGAAAAGAAAAGACATAGACTAATCAACAATCCTCCCACTAACTTCATCAAGGATCGAATCACATTAGTCCAAGGGCACCTAGATCAGTTAAACTAATTTTTCTTACTGGCATGGGTTAACTCAAATAGATGAGCTATCTAATCAAATTCTGATTAACCATATTAGCCGGGTAAGTGAGATCAATAGGAGGGTTTCACCATTAATGTCTTTCCTTAGACACCAAACAAGTTGGCCAGGTAAGAGGTAGCCCCAATTAATGACCATGATCAAAATGTCATACTTACCTTAGACACTAATTAGTTTATTAGATTCGATTGGACTAGCCTAAGGACGTGGGTCTGACCATTGAGGCATAATCAAGTCCATTTGTTATAATATGGACTTGATCAAACTATCACTATATATTTGATCTAGATAAAAACTTAATCTAATCCTAATCAACTTTTGGTTAGATTAAATCCAATTCTCTATTAGGTCCATATTGTTCTAAATTCTAACCCTGGGTTTAACCGAGTTATTTGACCAGATCAAGGTAACCCAAAGCCCATGATTTATGAAGCATGATTAGATCTTTAATTCATAATTTTAAATATAATCTTAGACCTTTTAATCCTAATAATTAATTAATATTAAGTTTGCTAAATTTTAGATCTAAATAATTTATATGCATTACATATATATTAAATACTTTTTATATCTTAACTATATGATATAATCTTATGCTGAAATTAATTTTAGGTTTCATGTTCTAAATTTAAAAATAAATCCTAATACATTAATTTTAGATAAAAAATAATGAATCAATGAATATTAAGTTGCTTAAAAATAGATCTAATTATTGAAACAATTTCAATGATTTTTCTTTTACCTTACTTGTTCATGGGATATAACAACATGAGACACCCCTATACACTATAGGAGACCCTATTGAATTGAAAGAGAGGGCCTTTAAACCTTACTTTTCTCTTATGACCAAATGGCCATGGTGATCAACCCAATCCAAAGTAGTTACTTTGATTACAATTATATCTAAAATGTAAAATTCTACATCTACATATCATGTTATGAAAAACCTGCTTTGATACTAATGTTTAAAAAAATATGTAGGGTTTCATGCATGGATTTTTTAAAATAAATCATAGTGAAAGAATATCTATTTTAAAACTATTTTAAATAGAAAAAAATGTATATGAAATAATTCTGATAAATCCGAAGCAAGATCCTAACATGATATGCAGTAGAAAACAAAATCAGCATGTATCAATTTAGTCGATGCATGCAATAGATCTAATCTACAAATAATATGAAATTAAATTTCATACCTTATCATGGGTCTATGATCAACACTACTGATTGCATATGGTAAGGGCTCTCTACATTGCTTTGCAACTGCATAGGGTGTCTGGCCTCAATGAATGTCCACATGAAACTTTGACATGATCAACCTCCTAGATTGCTAGATCCATGCAAAGGCCACAGGATGGTTGAAAATAAATTATTTCTTGGACTTCTTGAGCCTCCTAAGAAATCCAAGAAGAGGATGAAGAGGGCTAGATATAAGAGGAAGAAAATCAAAATTAAGAAAATCCCTTTTTTTTTCTCTTCCTTTTTTCCTTCAACCCTAGCACCCAAGAAGGTCTCTCATGCCCATCCATAATTCACACCCCCTTTTCCTCCTATTTTCATGGTAGTTTTATTTTAAATTTTTCATGGTAATTTCTCTCCTAATGATGTATATATGATAAAAATCTGAAGTAAAATTTTGTTGATTAGAGGAGAGATTAGGTTAGGTGATGCGGAATGATGCGATATGATGTAAGATGATCTAATTTTAGTCTAAGATATTTTAAAGAGCAATGATCATAGCATAACATACTAAAGAGACTAAAGAAAGTAACTAACTACTTACCCGCAATCTGATCCGCAAGCTATAAAGAATAAGGACCTGACAGCTAGGAAACCATCTAAGATTAGGCTATTCCATGCTTCAACAACCAAATCTAATGAGAAAGGACTGGTTGCTTACCCCGATGGAGATTCTCTTTGACTCGGGATAGATCAACTGCTTGGTTGCTTAGATCTCGCAGCAGGATGAAGATCAGACTCTAGATTTTAGATCAACCATTAGATCTCGGTTCGAAAGCAAAGGATCCATCCTCTAAAGTCCTTGAACACCTGGGATTTATAGAGAAGGCAGCAAACAAAACTTTAAGAATGAAGTAAATCGTTTCAAAATGGAAAAAAGGAAGGGTTGGATGCGTAGAGCTTGAAGAAGATCGATAGCAGCTTATCAAATCCGGCAGAACCTCCACTCAAGGACCTCACCGCCTTGAGTTCTCAAGGACCTCCCCGTCTTGAGCTCTTAAGGACCTCCCCACTCTTAGAGAAAAACACTAAAGCCTAACCTAGCTTTGTGAAAGAAAAAATGCATTTTATTTCATGAATCAATAATAATTACAAGGGAGGGTATGGGGTTCTATTTATAGGGTTCTTCACAATGAAGATATCATAGGACTTTTTTGAGTTCAAATTACATTTAAACTTAAATTCTAATTTAAACACTCCTTGGCTTATTGGCATCTTCCTTGAATTTGAAATTTGAATTGGCTTTTTATGGCTTGGGCGACAACTTAAATGGCTTTTATCTGAGTTGGGTGACAAAAGAGTGGGAGAGAGGAGAAGTCCTTCTCTCTTACTCCTCTTAAAAAGTGGCGACACTCAATTGAGATGGGTGACTTTTCTTCTCCCTTCTTGGCGTGAATCCCACTTTGGCATGAGTAGACTTCATATTGATTCTTTGAATTTGAAAGAAGTTTACTTAATCCTTCCTTTAATCTTGATACTTGGATGAGACTCCATGGAACTTGGACTCCTTTGAAATTTAGATGTAGATAGAAGATAACTCCACTTATCTTGGACTCCATTTGAAATATAAATGAAGGGATATAACTTGATAAGGGAGAACTCTTTGATTTTTGGATGAAACTTCTTTTGAATTTGAAATCTTCTTGGATGAACTTCCCTTTAAATTTGAATTCAAATTTGAGTTGGGCGACCATTGTGGAGAAGGCGACAATTCAAGAGAAATGGCATGAAATGGGAGGAGAATCCTTTTGCTTTACTTTTCCTAATTGGCATCTTCATGGGATTTAAAATGGGAGATGAAAACTCCATTTGAATTTCAAATGGGCTATGAGAAGAGAGTTTGGATGGCACCTCCCTTGGATAAACTTGGATTTTAAATGTTGTCCCAATGTCTGGATGTCCCAATGTTTAGATGTCTTGATGTCTGGATGTTCGGATATCTGGATGTCTGGATGTCCGAATGTCTGAATGTTTGGTGAAAAATTTGGACAACCCTTTTTTGACCTAGAATTGATCCACTAAGGTAATGATGACTTGGGTCTTGGGTACTTATGACACCCCTTGACTTATCCAAGCACTAATTACGGGACTCAAATTGGACAATTCACAAACAAAGTAAATTAATGCTATTTACAAGACTCTTAAACTAATTGATGAACTCAATGGACTTAATTGGTAACTCAACAACCCTAATTGACCAAATTACATTCAATTTAATCAAATTATAACTCAATTTGACCTAATTACAAACTCAAAACAACTGGGACTCGAGTGTTCTTTGTGAAGAACACATGGACTTACTCATTGGTGATCTAAATTGAATTGGAAAAGGTTTGCTTCCTCTTCCTGGCTCTTGTGTCCTCATTAATTCTCCCGGGGTGGGAGGAACTCGACCCCATCGAGTATGGGTGAATTCGGCTCTGGTAATGTTCTAGCAAGTCAGGGTTCAACTTTTGAAGATCCTCTCTGGTGATCCAAGAATCCTCAGACTTAGGTCTCCCTTGCCAACGAACCAGATATCTTTGATAGTTTTTATTTCTAGTAGTTATGATCTTATCATCCATGATCTGCTCAATCTTTTCTCTCCTCTCTGGTAAATTGGCTGGTGGACATTCTGGGATAGGGTCACTTTCAATGGTGGGATCAGGCTCAAATGGCTCATTAGGTATCACCATTGGTTCCTTAAACTCGATTAGATCAGATATATTGAAGGTCAGACTAATACCTAACTCAGATGGTAATTCTAGCATATAAGAATTAGGTCCAATCTTCTTTATAATCCTATACAGTCCAGCACTACGGGCGTGTAGTTTTTTCATGGTTCCGATTGGAAACCGTTCAGGTCGTAACCTGATCATGACGAAGTCCCCTTTGTTAAACTCTTTAAATCTCTTATGTAAGTTAGTTTCGTGCTCATATGATTCATTGCTCTTTTTAATTTTGTTACTGATTTCTTTATGCAATGCTTTGACATGTTGTGCAAAGGACTTGGCTGATTCGGAAATGCGGGCATGCATAGGTAATGGAATCAAATCTAAAAGCTTTCGTGGCTTGTACCCATGTATAATTTTAAAAGGACTCTTACCAATAGACCTATTGACTGAACTGTTATAGACAAACTCAGCTCTAGGCAGTAATAGGTCCCAATTGCCAGTATTCTCCCCTACCAGACATCTTAACAAGTTTCCTAGACTTTGGTTCACTACCTCGGTCTGGCCATCAATTTGACGGTTATAAGTAGTAGAAAACTTCAACTTAGTCCCTAACATATGCCAGAGGGTTTTCCAGAAATAACTTGTGAACCGTACATCCCTGTCAGACACAATTATCTTGGGTAAACCATGTAATTTGACCACCTCATCTAGAAAAAGTTTGGCGACTCTAGAGGCATCGAATGTTTGTGAACAAGGAATGAAATGCACCATTTTGGAAAATCTGTCAACCACGACAAAGATGGAACGTGTCACCTCATAGTTTTGGGTAAACCTAGAACAAAGTCCATACTTAGATCTTGCCAAGGGCAGTCGGGCACAGGCAAAGGGGTATAGAGGCCAGTATTCTGCTTTGCTGCTTCGCAACAGCACAAGTTCTATACCTAGCCACTATTTGAGCTACATTTCTTTTAAGACTTGGCCAAAAGATTGGGTCCTCCATTGCCAGAATAGTCTTATTTCTTCCAAAATGTCCTGCTAAGCCTCCAGCATAGATCTCCCAAATTAGAAATTCCTAAGGGATGTTCTTGGTATGCTAAGCTTATTTTCCTTAAAAAGATAACCATCTCGCAAAGTATAATCACTATCCAAACTAGATGGTACTTGCTTGATTTTCTCATAGATTTTCCCAAAATCTGGACAAGACTCAAACTGCTCCTTGAGCTTGTCAAATCCAACAACCTCAGTATTGACACAATTCAACAACATTGATTGGCGACTAAGGGCATCTGCACCCTTATTCTCTAAACCAGCTCGATGCTTCAACACGAAAGTATAAGACTGGAGATACTCTACCCACTTAGCATGTCTTGGATTTAATTTCTTTTGAGAGTTTAGAAATGTAAGTGCCTCATGGTCAGAGTACAAAATAAATTCCTGTGGTAGTAAATAATGTTTCCAATATTTCAATGCTTGTACTACCGCATAAAACTCTTTATCATTGGTTGAGTACTTGGATTTAACCTCATTTAATTTTTTACTAAAAAAGGCTACAGGATGACTCTCTTGACTAAGTACTCCTCCTATGCCAACACCCGAAGCATCACAAGCAACTTCAAATACTTTAGAAAAATCAGGAAGTCTCAAGATTGGGGCTTGTGTCATCTTCTCTTTTATCTCTAGGAAGGCTCTATCAGCATTCTTGGTCCACTTGAAGGCTCCCTTCCTAATGCAATCTGTAATCGGTGCCACAATGGTGCTAAATCCTTCAATAAATCTTCTATAGAAGGTGGCTAATCCATGAAAATTACAGACATCATGGATATTCCTAAGTATGGGCCACTCAACTATTGATTTGATCTTCTCAGGATCAGCTGACACTCCCTCCGGGGTCAAAACAAAACCTAAAAAGACTATCCTAGTGGTCATGAAACTACACTTCTTAAGATTAGCATATAGGTTCTCTTTCCTAAGTGTCTGACATACTAGATAAAGATGGTCTAAGTGATCCTTCCTTGTCTTATTGTATATGAGGATATCATCAAAGTATACAACCACAAATTTTCCTATAAAGGCTCTTAATACTTGGGTCATTATCCTCATAAAAGTGCGAGGAGCATTGGACAAGCCAAAAGGCATTACCAACCACTCGTACAAACCATCCTTAGTCTTAAAGGCTGTTTTCCATTTATCCCCAATTCTGATCCTAACTTGATGATAGCCACTTTTAAGGTCAATCTTCGAGAAAATGGTTGATTCGGCCATCATATCTAACATATCATCCAAACGGGAAATTGAAAACCTATATTTAACAGTGATTTTATTGATGGCTCTACTGTCGACACACATCCTCCAAGTGCCATCTTTCTTGGGGGTTAACAAGGCTGGAACTGCACAAGGACGAAGACTCTCCCTAATGAATCCTTTCTGAAAAAGCTCCCCTACTTGTTTTTGCATCTCTAAGTGTTATGTAGGGCTCATCCTATAATGTGGAAGGTTTGGCAATGTAGCTCTTGGGACTAGGTCTATGGCATGTTGGATGTCCCTTAATGGTGGCAGTTCATTTGGCAAGTTTTCAGAAAACACATCCTGAAAGTCTTTCAAAAGCACTACAACTTCCTTAGCGTGTTCAGGTTTAGGTTGTTCATGAGTCTCTTAAACCACTAAAACTCCAATGGGTGCACCTCCAATGATTTCTCTTTCCATCTTCTTAGCAGTAATTAGGTTCAATCCTAGCTTCTCTTCTTTCAAAATACTGGACCCCCTCTTAATGTTATCCTTGGATGGGGTTGAAGTTATGACTATCCTCTTATCCTGATAATTAAAAGAACAAGAATTTGATCTTCGAAATAGGGTAACATCATGGTCATATAACTAGGGTCTTCCCAAAATTATGCTATTGACTTCCATTGGTAACACATCACACCAGACCTTCTCTTGGTATGACAGGAAATCGATTGTGACTTGACAAATTGACTTAATGGGAATTGAGGTTGCATCAATCCATGAAACCTTATAGGGGTTGGGATGGGGTGCTGTAGGTAAACCTAGACTTTTGACTGTATTGGTAGAAATGGCATTGATACAGCCCTTACTGTCTATAATGATCTTACACACTTTGTCCCCTAATTTGATGAAGGCTTGCAGGATGTTGGTCCTATGCCAGTCCTCGTTCTTCTTGGTCTGAGCTAGAATACACATAACAACTCCTACAAGGTCAGGTGACTCTATTTCCTCCTTATTACTTTCATACTCCTCTACTAAATCAAGCTCAGCTTCATATACTTCTTCTCCACACTCATCAGCTACTTCAGGTTCCTCTTCTTCTCCAATCTCACCTATGTGTAGGTTCTGTACAGGGCATTTGTTAGCAAAATGGCCAACCTGATGACACCTATAACACTCTACATTCTGACTTCCTTCTCCATGTACTATAGGTGCTCTTCCTCTATCATTCATTCGACCTATTGGTGCCTTTCCTCGATCATCCACTCGACCTACTAGTGTCTTTCCTCGATCATCCATTCGACCTACTAGTGTGGGTTGACTAGGATGACTAACAGGAACTTGGCTTGACCTATTTCTAGGGTTACTAAACCTATTGAGTTCAGGTCGATAGATAGGTTGTCTTCTTTGAAATCATTTATAGTCTCTAGCAACCTGGTAAGCATGTTCCAAATCATGTACTTTTCTTAGAAATAGTTTCCTTCTAATATCCTCATTCAAGCCTTTTCTAAACCTAGATAGTGTCATAGATTCTGACTCGACTACTCCACATCGCATAACAAACTCATCAAACTTGGCAATGTACTCGGTCACGGTCTTACTACCTTGGGTCAAGTCCTGCCATTGATCCAATAGCCTTTGTTGATATGTTAATGGCACATACTTCTCTCTCAACTTGTCTTTCATATCCCTCCATGTAACTATGGACATGTGTCCTCTCTAAAGGGTTAATCTCTCAGTATTACCCCAATATAATCATGCTTGTCGGACTAACTTGAACTTTGAAAATTTCATCTTTCACTCCTCCGACATTTCATACCATTCGAAATATTGATCCATGTCGCTCTCCCAATCTGTATAGACCTTAGGATCTAAGTTTCCATCGAACGTGGGCGCATCAAATTTGACACTCCTAAAGGCTCTATCTTCTTCAGTTTCATCCTGAGTTGGGCGTCTAGGATTTGGATTAGGAATAGGATCAGGACGTTGGGCTCTAGGAATATGAATTGGAGTGGGTCTAGGAGGCATAATGTCTGACTGAGAGACACATGAGATTTCTCAAGGGTTCCCATTCTATGCTCAATTTGGTCTAGCCTACCACTCAACTGCCTAAACTATTCAGTCAAAGTATGCCTAAACTGTTCAATCAAAGTATGCATCAGGCTTTTTGGACTGAAATCCATAGATGCAGTTGTACTGGCTTAAGTCTGTTGATCTTGGTATAGGGTACCTGCCCTAGTAGTCATGCAGTACAAATCAACCTAAGTCTAGGGTTCCTAGACCTAAGGGCCAATATAGTGCTTCATCAAGGTAATAACCAAGACTATAGTAACTCCTCGATTGGCCAGGTAAGAGGTGGGGTGGTAGGAGGCTCCCCTTACTTTCATGAGATCCTAATTAAAGAACCACCAGTTCGCTTAGGGCATTTGCCTCCGGACCTCTAGCTTTAGACACCAATTCTCAGAAGCATATACAAAAGTGACTACTATAATGGGTTAACACGTATATAAAACTTGACTTGTTGCTGTCCCTAACTTTAAGTGCTACTTGATTTTAATTAAGGCTTAGGACTATGCAAATGGGATTGGTTGTTTCGGGCTAAGGAAAGGGTCTCAATTCTTCCCTTATGTTATATTGCTTGCCCTTAAGTGTTTTCAAGTAAAATGAATGCACAATCAAGATAAGATAACACTAGCAATTCAAAATTTAAATTTTAAATTTCAAATTTTAAGTTTAGATTTCAGATTTGGATTTTAAATTTTAAATTTTTAAATTTTAAATTTTAAATTACAGAAATTAAACTTTTATGGAATTTAAACTATATGCTAAACTTCTGAAATAGAAATCTTCTCAGGCAGTAATCAGGCTTGCAAAAATTTTACAGACCGAATTAAATCCTAAAAAAATACCAAAAAATAAAACCAAATGTAAAGAACCCAATAAAACAAAATCAAAATTTTCTGATCTTCTTACATGCAAAAAAAATTAACATAACAGACTATGTACTGGAATGGATGGGATGCAGAAAATTAACCCTAAAGATGCATTTCTCTTTGTTTTCTTTTTTAGGAGTCAATTCACAATGGCAACCCTACATGCCATAGGAAATCCCCTTTGAATGGGATGTGAGGGTTTTGTAGCCCTACTTTTTCCTATGACCGGATGGCCATGGTGAAGCACCTGATCCGAGTACTTAAAGAGAATTCAACAAGCATGAAACCCTAATCTAATCTAATGTTCTGATACCGATAAGATGATGTGGAACGATGCGATACGATGTAAGATGATTTAATTTTAGTCTAAGATGTTTTAAAAATCAATGATCATAGCATAACAGACTAAAGAGATTAAAGAAAGTAACAACTACTTACCCGCAATCTGATCCGCAAGCTATAGAGAATAAAGACCCAATGGCTAGGAAACCATATAAGATTAGGCTATTCCATGCTTCAACTACCAAATCTAATGAGAAAAGATTGGTTGCTTATCCCCATGGAGATTCTCTTTGACTCGGGATAGATCGATTGCTTGGTCGCTCAGATCTCGCAGCAGGATGAAGATCGGGACTCCAGATTGTAGATCTACCGTCAGATCTCAGTTCGGAAGCAAAAGTCCTTGAACACCTGAGATCTATAGAGAAGGCAGCAAACAAAACTTTAAGAATGAAGTAAATCAGTTCAAAATGGAAAAAAGGAAGGGTTGGATGCATAGAGCTTGAAGAAGATCGATAGCAACTTGTCGAATCCGATAGAACCTCTACTCAAGGACCTCACCGCCTTGAGTTCTCAAGGACCTCCCTGTCTTGAGCTCTTAAGGACCTCCCCACCCTTAGAGAAAAATACTAAAGCCTAACCCAGCTTTGTGGAAGAAAAAAATTATTTCATTTCATGAATCAATAATAATTACAAGGGGGTATGTGGTCCTATTTATAGGGTTCTTCACACATGAAGATATCATAGGACTCTTTTGAATTCAAATTACATTTAAATTTAAATTCTAATTCAAACACTCCTTGGCTTCTTGGCATCTTCTTTGAATTTGAAATTTGAATTGGCTTTTCATGGCTTGAGTGACAACTTGAATGGCTTTTATCTGAGTTGGGTGACAAAAGAGTAGGACAGGGGAGAAGTCCTTCTCTCTTACTCCTCTTAAAAAGTGGGGACACTCAATTGAGATGGGCAACTTTTCTTCTCCCTTCTTGGCATGAATCCCACTTTGGCTTGAGTAGACTTCATATTGATTCTTTGAATTTGAAAGAAGTTTACTTAATCCTCCCTTTAATCTTGATACTTGGATGAGACTCCATGGAACTTGGACTACTTTGAAATTTAGATGTAGATAAAAGATAACTCCACTTATCTTGGACTCCATTTGAAATATAGATGAAGGGATATAACTTGATAAAGGAGAACTCTTTGATTTTCGGATGAAACTCCTTTTGAATTTGAAATCTTCTTGGATGAACTTCCCTTTAAATTTAAACTCAAATTTGAGTTGGCCGACCATTGTGGAGAAGGCGATAATTCAAGAGAAATGGCATGAAATGGGAGGAGAATCCTTCTTTACTTCTCCTAATTGGCATCTTCATGGGATTTAAAATGGGCGATGAAAACTCTATTTGAATTTCAAATGGGCTATGAGAAGAGAGTTTGGATGGCACCTCCCTTGGATAAACTTGGATTTTAAATGTTGTCCCAATGTCTGGATGTCCCAATGTCCGGATGTCATTGAATAATTTTTAATCATTAGTTAGCCATCATGATCAGTCAGAAACTTCTATTGTGTATGACTCCAAAGGTTCGAGCACTAAGTTGATAGTCTAGGAACTAATTTCTAAACTAATTGACGCAACATCTAGCAATGGTGCCCGACATCCGGATAGGTTGATGTTCATGAAGAAACATTGAAGAACCCAAGTATATGGTTTTTGTATAATTCATCCCTTTGATCCTTATGCTTAGAATGATTTCAAAGTCAACTGCCAACTCTGAATAATGCATCCAAATTTATGTCAACCTACTAAATCCTGTGAGTCCTTTACAAGGCTGGCCAAGGTCTTGCTAAATTGAAATATAATAGAGCATTGTCTCCAACATCTTGGAGTGGTCAATTCTATCTTGACTCATCACTAACTTAACAAGACTTGACTACACCCAGCAACCTTCCATCACTAAATTAGAAATCTAGGAAATACAACACCTAAGTATTATGAGTTGCTTGTAAATCACTGGGATGATCTCAGGTCAGAGGGATAGTTATACATATATGCTTCTGTGAGATACTCTTGACAGTAGAATACTTAACAGAATTGGTCATATTTGGTGCAATGTACACTTACATTCACCTGCATGCCATATCAATATCTCAACACTCCTTGGTTATAAGGACAACCAACCTATATGGCCTACAATGATCTATGCTCGATAAATATTATTATCCTAGGTAACAACGTATCATTTGGTCATGAACATTTTTAAGAATTACTCGATAAACCCTCCTTTATCAAATTTAAGTAGCTCTAAGGACTTCATCTCAAAAGTGTCTAAAGAAAGATGCAAAAAGAGATGAACTGCCAAAAATAACTTTTATTTCAACAATGATTCATGTATAAATTATTAAGAGCTCAACCATTTACAACCAAGATGATTGGCTATAGGATACATTTCCTAACACCAAGTCCTCCATTTCAAACTCCTAAGATCCATACAATCATAGATACTTTTGCATAGATCATGGTAGACAAGGATGTGGTGAAAGAATAGTGCCCTAAAAGCTAATCTTTGTATGGGCATTTCTATAATCTTCCAACTCATGTATGATATTTTTTGATAAATGGAAAGGCATTTTGAATCATCATATTGCTGCATCTTATTAAGATTATGATGAACCCCATAGGTTAGGATAATGGAATTAGGATTATGATGGAGATCATAACAATGAGACCTAAGTTTCTATAAACCCTAATCTAAAATGTTCCTAGTCGTTGGATCATCGATTCAGGGATAGATGTTTCCAATAAGACTAGCACATCCTATGTATGCTCAAAAGAAGGGTGGTTGGTCTCACAACCACTTGTGTAGGGATATTAATACAAGGATGTAGGTGCTTATTAGGGTATGAGTTCACTGAACTGATCCACCTTGAGAACATCTTATGGAGGTCTTACTACTGTCAAAAGATGTTCTTCTAGTGGGAGTTATGCATATGATCCTTAGACCTGAGACTACCATAGTATCTTGTGCACATGAATCCATGTTTTGGTGCATACTCATTCATGGCAATTAAGTCATATACAGGATACGTCTGGATATGGTGGATTGTGTATGAAGGTAATGAGTAGGTCAACAAGGAATCGATCACTCCTAGTAAGAGGAGAACTTATCCCATGAAATCTCTTCAATTGTTGACTCAGGAAGTCTTTGATCAAAGCATGAGGAGATTAGATAGGATTTCTAATCTTTCATCGATTGAGTCTTCATTATCAAATTGAGATTTGAAAGGATTAAGTTCTAGGGTTTGACATTTATCCATGCCCATCACTTAATCAGGATAAAGGGAGATCGAAGGATTGAATTGCACGATAAATTTTCACTGAAGGGTATTTTGGTAATTTTAATCAAATTTCATATCTTCCGGGTAGGAATTGTTGGGAATTATGTCCCAAAGGCAATCACCTAGACTATAGGCGATTGAATTGAGTATTGTACTCTTTGTATGAATTAATTAATATTATTTTGGTAGCTTACCACATTCTGACTTTTCCCTGTAATGAACTCTTTTTCATGTGATGAAGTCCTTAGGACTACATTATCTTTGATATAAAGAGGATATATCAAGTGGTCCTTAAACTAGGTTCATGACCAAAGGATACATTGTACTGGACGGCAATGTATCAAGTGTAGGTTGTTGTGGTTCACATCGTTTGGTTGTCCTCTTGACTAAAGGAGTGTGGTGACGCTGATGTGATCTATAAGTGGGATATATGATATCTCATTGAACGTGACTCCATGTAGCCCCTTTCTGCCAAAGGGATACTCATGATTGGATATGGGTATATGTGTCCCTCAGACCTGAGGTCATCATGGTAGCTTGCAAGCAAATCCCTATGCTTTGGTGCCGGACTACTTGGATTTCTAATCCGGTGACGGAAGGTTTCTGGGTACAGGCAAGTACTTGTGGAGTAGTGGTGGACCAAGATGGAATTAACCTGTCCAAGTAGTTTGGATTGAATGTCTCGCAATGTCTCAATTTAGCAAATCTTCAGCCGAGGTAGTCCTAGTGAGGAGTCACTGGCTTGCGAGGTTGAGACATGTTGTGGATTGACTTTTGCTAGTGTTGGCAGTCTAACCCTAGGTCATCCTGAGCATTGGAAGTCAAAGGGATGAATTATATGATAACCATATGCCAGAGGTTCGATTGATTGCTCTCGCATCTTCGACCTATCCGGATGCCGAGACCCATTGCTAGATAGTATCTTGTGCTGGTACTGGAATTATTCCAGTGCTACCGCCTAGGTTCGAAGCTATGAGGTCACACGCCATAGAGGATCTCTCCCTGATCAAGGTACTGATTTATGATTAGGAATCATTTTGGTAACGGTTTGATTGAGCACTCTTTGGACTAACCCGGTTTTGGGTCAATCATAATTTGTTCAGGTCCACCAGAAATTGTTCCAGGGTGACCAGGACTTGACCAAGCCTTTTATCAATTGGATTTTGATCTAATTGAATTATGTACTGGTTTAGAACCGGTTCGGGATTTTTGAACTGGTTATGAACCGGGTTTAAACCATCCAAGAGCTCTCCTTTCAAGCAAGTTCCATCTAGATATCCCCTTGCTGTTATTGCAGAAGGTGAGAGCAAGAGATTCCCATTTTGGTTTGGGTTTGCTGCTATTGAAACAGAGGAAGAAAATCAATGTTCCAAATGCTTGCAGGAAGAAGAAGACTGGAATAAATTTATTCCAGGTATTACAGCTATTCCAGTGGTTATCCCAGCTTTATTCCAAGTGAGAATAAAGTAAGATTTCTGATTTTATTTTTCATGCATGCCTAGATCTAGTTTTATAAAATTGTTTATAAATATTACATGCCCATTTCATGCCTTGTTGTGCCTGTACATGCATCTTGAATATGTTAGATCCTGTGCGGAGTAGGTTGTTTCCATTGCTATTTTTAAATTATTTTAAAATACATACCTGCTCCCTATGCTGTTGCATGTCTAGTGTAGGCACTTGCAATCCCGTGTTTCCTTTCAGTGGTATCAGAGCACCAGATTCAGGTGTAACATATCTTGATTGCATGTATTGTAGATTAAACTATTTAATCTTTTGATATGTATCAGTATCTTAATCATAAGATATGATTAGGGAGTACTTTTAGGAACCTAGTTGAGACCTTCACCATGGCTGTGTCTTTGGCACGATGCGGTTCGTCTGTGTTGGCTTCTTCAGAAGGATCCTTTAAGGAAATCAAAGGAATTAAAATTATTTTAATTCAGATATATTTTTGGCATATAAATTTGTTATTTTGGGCCATGTAATATTTATAAAAGTATAATACTAGATATGATGCATGAATTGATATGTAAAAGGAGTTTTACATGTTTTAATTAAAATTATTTTAACTAAAATATTGGCTTATATTCAAACAATTTTGAATTGTATGATTAAATTAAATGACAAGTTATCTTAGGGTTTATGAAACCTAATGTCATTTAAATAAGCCAATTGGGTTAATTGGGTTAGCTGTCTAATTGGGTCCTTATTTTGGGTTAGACTTATGTTTAGTTGAACTGGATAATAAGAAGAGTAATCAAAAGTTGATTAAGATCCTTCTTTTAAAACTATATAATAGTTAAATGGGTTAGTCCATTCATTTAAAATGGATCTAATTAGTGGCTCCGTGGAAGCCCTAGTCTTTAGGCTAGTTTGATCGAGTATGGTAAACCAATTGGTGTTGAGGTAGGTTTGGCATTGTGATCATTGTTGTATGAGGCTACCTTTTTCCTGACCAACTTGGTTGGTGTCTAGGAAAGATGGTTAATGACGGATACTCATCCATGATCTCACCTACCTGGCCAGTCTTATTGACCAGAACTGATTATAAAAGCTCATTGACTCGAGTTAACCCATGTCACCTAGGTTGATCAGTCTGACTGATCGGTAGGTGCCCATGGATCAATTGTTAAATTGGTTCAACCCTCCTGAAAATTGATTTGTTCAGTGGGAGGATAATCCATGTTCTTTTCTTATTCTTTTGTCACAACCCAAAATCCTCTAAACTTATTAGGTCCTGAAAAAAACTAAGTCAAAGAGTTGATGGTGTCTTAGCCTCCCATTAAGTGATTTAGTAATGTATCCTTTAACTTGGTGTTCATCGGCAGTTCCATAGAACGGGTGTGCATCCGGTTACGAGAATTATTCTCTCATAGATGATGGTTCTGTGCAACCTTTTTGACGGTGATCAGGTGAGCCGGCCATAGTCGGGCTTGGTCATTCATTGGCTGGAAGTATTGGATTTATCATGTTAATGGTTGGACCTAACTGGAGACCCACAATAGGAGGCCCCTAGGCTGATTGGGATGCTCTCTAGGGCAAAATAAATTACTAGAAGTTGCTTAGGGAAGCGATTGGTTGGTGAACCTACCTTTAGGCGCGTATGGGTGAGCTGGCCATAGTCGAGCTCATATGCAGTTTATTGGATTTCAGTACCCACTATGAAATAGTGATTTCATGGATTGGAGTTAGAAGCTCCCAATTTGAAAAATTAGTGGGAGAGACCTTTAGACTAAAGTCCAAGTCTTTTGGTTAATTAATTAATCCATACTCTAATATGGTCTTATTTTTTCCTTTCAGATGTCTTCAAATCTTTCGTTGCGGTCACTTCTCAATAATGAGAAGTTGAAGGGTCACATCTTCGATAGTTGGTATCGAAAGTTGAGGATTGTTTTGGAGCATGAACGGATCCTTTATGTGATAACGGATCCGGTACCTAAAATCCCTTCTGCTAATGCTCGAAGTTCGGTCAGGGACACTTATCAGAAGTGAATTTTTATCAGACTACTGTTCGATGCATCATGCTAGCAGCAATGAACGATGAGTTTAGTCGCAAGTTCGAGGAGGCCCAACCAGATGAGATTCTTCAAAAGTTGAAGGAATCTTTCGGCATACCGGATGATGTAGAGCGGTACAAAGTATCTTGTGCCATCTACAATGCCAAGATGCCGAATGGTGGTTCTGTCACTGATCATGTATTATACATGATCGAGCTGATTGAAAAGTTGGGGGTAAGCTCGGATGTCCCTTGCATGAGCAGCTCTGCAAGGATGTGATTTTGAATTCTCTGTCTCCTCCTATCTTGACTTTCTCGACCATTACAGAATGAATAAGCCTGCAGTCAATTACCATGGTTTGATGGGATTACTGCAGACTTTCGAGAAAGACCACCAACTAAACAAGGGGGTGGTGAATTTAGTGGGAGGTTCTAGAGGTCGTCGTCCTTTTAAGAAAGGGAAGAATAAAAGGAAGGGAAAGAAGGTGCTGAATGCTCCTGGCCTGAGTCAGACCAGGAAAGTGAAAGCTATCCAATCTTCTGCAGAGTGCTTCTACTGCAAGAAGCGGGGACACTGGAAGAGGAACCGTCCTCTTTACCAAGCATCCCTAGACCTGAACAGGCCTAGGAAGAGAATGCAGCAGAATGCTGGACAAGGTATTTATATGATAAAACCTTGTAATTTCTCTATTTGTGATACTGCTAACTGGGTATTGAATATCGGTAGTCCTATTCATGTTTGTAATTCGTTATAGGGACTGCAAGTCAGCAAGAGATTCGAGGATTGGGAACAGTTCCTGAGCATCGGGAATGGAAATCGTGTTCCAATACTGGCGATCGAAGTTCTGAGTCTTGTCTTTTAGTCCTGTATTGTCGAGTTAGCTGACTGTCATTATTGTCCCAGTTTCATTATGTGCATAATCTCTGTAGGCCTTTTGGCCAATTATGGTTTTGAACTATCAATAAAAGAAGATATTTGCCAAGTTATTTTGAATAACTCTGTGATAATGAAAGCTAAGTTGAATAATGGCATTTTTGTATAGTCACGGCCTGTTAGTGTAATGTACACATCTAGCAAACGCCCAAGGTTAGAAAATGTCAGTGATCTATATCTTTGGCACTATAGGCTAGGTCATATAAACCAGAGTAGGATAAACAAGTTGAGAGGAGAAGGCCTCCTCAAGGTTAGTGATTCTGAATTACTGCCTACTTGTGAATCCTGTTTACTTGGTAAAATGACCAAGTCACATTTTACTGGAAAAGGTGAACGAGCTACAAAACTTTTGAGTCTCATACATACTGATGTATGCGGACCCATGACAGTTAGTGCCAGAGGTGGATACAGATATTTCATTACATTTACAAACGACCTTTCGAGGTTCGGTTATGTCTTTTTGATGAGACATAAATCTGAGTCGTTTGAAATGTTCAAATGATATCGTAATGAAGTAGAGAAACAAACTAGAAAAAGTATTAAAACCCTTCAATCTGATCGAGGCGGTGATACCTATCTGGTGAGTTTTTAACATATCTTGAGGAGAATGGGATTCTCTCTCAGTGGACTCCTCCAGGAACACCATAGTTGAATGGTGTGTCCGAAAGGAGGAATCGAATCCTATTGGATATGGTTCGATCCATGATGGGCTTTGCAACTCTACCACTATCCTTTTGGGGATATGCACTTGAGATAGATTGTCACTTGTTAAATAATGTTCCGAGTAAGTCTGTTGTCTCCACTCCATATGAGATGTGGACTGGATGTAAGCCCTTAATCTCACACCTTCGGGTCTGGGGTTGTCCAGCTTATGTAAAGCATTTAGACTCAGATAAACTTGGTCCTAGGTCTGACCGGTGCCTGTTTATTGGTTACCCTAAGGAAACCAAAGGATATTTATTTTATTTGGAGGATGAACAGAAAGTGTTCGTTGCTCTTAGGGCTATCTTTTTGGAAAAGGAGTTCCTTGGAGAAGGAACCGTAGCCTCTAAGATTGAACTTGGTGAAGTTCAGCCAGTAGAAGAACCTGCACACTCTTTGGACATCATAGAACCTGCTATGATTGGACACACGCAGAACCCATTATTAGAAGATCCGGTAGAGTATCGTGTTAGCCGGATAGATACTACAGTTTCTTGGTCCGAGACGGCGATCCCATTGAGCTCGATGAGAACAATAAGGATCCGATCACCTATATGGATGCACGTCAGAGATCTGACTCTGAGGCATGGCTTGGAGCCATGCGATCCGAAATGGAGTCCATGGAGATCAACAATGTATGGACATTAGTTGATCCGCCTGAAGGGATAAAACCCATCGGGTGCAAGTGGATTTTTAAGAGGAAAAGGGGCGCAGATGGGAAGGTGGAGACCTATAAAGCCCGTCTAGTTGCCAAGGGGTATCGTCAGTGATATGGTATAAATTATGATGAGACTTTCTTTTATGAGGCAATGCTCAAGTCCATTCAGATCATGCTTGCTTTAGCAGCATTTTTGATTATGAGATATGGTAGATGGATGTCCGAACCGCTTTCCTAAATGGGGAGCTGGAAGAGGAGGTGTATATGATACAGCCTGAAGGGTTCACATCCTCAGATGAGTCAAAAGTATGCAAGTTGCAGAGGTCCATTTATGGACTCAAGCAAGCATCTCGAAGTTGGAACTTATCGTTTGATAGGTGTATCAAATCGTATGGCTTCATTAGGAATGGAGAAGAACCGTGCTTCTATAAGTGGGTTAATGGTTTTGTGATTTTATTCCTGGTACTGTATGTTGACGACATTCTCTTAATCGGGAATGACATCGCTGCATTACAAGGAATAAAGGTCTGGTTATCATCTCAGTTCTCCATGAAGGACTTGGATGAAGTTTCTTACATACTGGGTATGAAGATCTATAGAGATAGATCTACGAGGCTTCTGGGATTATCCCAGTCTACGTACATTGATACCGTGCTGAAACGTTCAGCATGGAAAATTTCAAGAAAGGTTATCTTCTGATAGGTTCTGGAATTACTCTTTCCAGGAAGGATTGTGTGACAACTCCTGAGGAAAGAGAGCGCATGAGTAGAGTACCTTATGCTTTTGCAGTAGGCTCTATCATGTATGCTATGACATGTACTAGACTAGACATGGCATACTCACTAGGAGTAGTGAGTAGATACCAGTCTAATCCAGGTGAGGCGCATTGGAAGGTGGTTAAGTCCATCATGAAGTATTTGAGAAATATTAAAGACCAATGGCTGATTTATGGAGAATCTGACTTGAAACTTGTGGGATATACTGACTCCAGTTTCCAGTTAGATAGAGATGATAGCAAGAGTATGTCAGGGTTTGTATTTACCCTGAATGGAGGAGCGATTTGTTGTAAAAGTTCCAAGCAGGCGATAGTTGCAGACTCGGTATGCGAGGTAGAGTACCTTGCAGCATCAGATGCAGCAAAGGAAGCGGTGTGGTTGCGAAAGTTCCTTAGAGAGCTATGGGTGGCATCTATCCTAGATGGTTCTGTTCCAGTGTACTGTGACAGCATTGGAGCCATGGGTCAAGCTAAGGAGCCGAAAGCTCATCACCACACCAAGCATATTCTGCAGCGCTACCACCTCATACGAGAGATCGTATAATGAGGTGACATCAATCTTATGAAGATCGATGGAAAGGGAAATCTGGTTGACATTTTACTAAAGCCCTCGGAATAAAAGAGTTTGACTTTTGTAAAAGGAAAATGGGTATTAGATACTGTTCTGATTGGCTTTAGTACAAGTGGGAGTTGTTCAGAATTGTGTTCCAAAGCAAATCGCCTAGGCCGTAGACGGTTGAATTGAGTATTGTACTCTTTGTATGAATTAATAAATATTATTTTGGTAGCTCATCACATTCTGACTTTTCCCTATAATGAACTCTTTTTCATGTGATGAAGTCCTTAAAACTACATTGTCATTGATATAGAGAGGATATATCGAGTAGTCCTTAAACCAGGTTCATGACCAAAGGATACATTGTACTGGACGGCAATGTATCAAGTGTAGGTTGTTATGGTTTACATCGTTTGGTTGTCCTCTTGACTAAAGGAGTGTGGTGACGCTGATGTGATCTGCAAGTGGGATATATGATATCTCATTGAATGTGACTCCGTGTAGTCCCTTTCTGCCAAAGGGATACTCACGATTGGATATGGGTATATGTGTCCCTTCGACCTGAGGTCATCATGGTAGCTTGCAAGCAACTCCCTATATTTTGGTGCTTGACTACTCGAATTTCTAATCCGGTGATGGAAGGTTTCTGGGTACTGGAATTGTTCCAGTGCTACCGCTTAGGTTCGAACCTATGAGATCACATGCCATAGAGGATCTCTCCCTGATCTGAGTACCAATTTATGATTAGGAATCATTTCGGTAACGGTTTGATTGAGCACTCTTTGGACTGACCCAGTTTTGGGTCGATCAGAATTTGTTCAGGTCCTCCAGAAATTGTTCCAAGGTGACCAGGACTTGACCAAGCCTTTTATTAATTAGATTTTGATCTAATTGAATTATGAACCGGTTTAGTACCGGTTTGGGATTTTTGAACCGGCTATGAATTGGGTTTAAACCATCCAAGAGCTCTCCTTTCAAGCAAGCTCGATCTAGATATCCCCTTGCTGTTGTTGCAGAAGGTGAGAGCAAGAGATTCCCATTTTGGTTTGGGTTTGCTACTATTGAAATAGAGGAAGAAAATCAACGTTCCAAATGCTTGCTGGAAGAAGAAGACTGGAATAAATTTATTCCAAGTATTCCAGCTATTCCAATGGTTATCCTAGCTTTATTTCAAGTGGGAATAAGGTAAGATTTCTGATTTTATTTTTCATTCATGCCTAGATCTAGTTTTATAAATTTGTTTATAAATATTACATGCGCATTTCATGCCTTGTTGTGCCTGTACATTCATCTTGAATATGTTAGATCCTGTGCAGAGTAGGTTGTTTTCGCTGCTATTTTAAAATTATTTTAAAATACATACCTGCTCCCTGTGCTGTTGCATGCTTAGTGTAGGCACTTGCAACCCCGTGTTTTCTTTTAGGCATGATATGTTGCTAGATGTCAATCATGTCTTGTAGGTTTTCATGAATCAAATTGATTAGATTCATGAATCAATTCGTAAGCTAGTTCAAATTGGCAACTTAGGTAAGCTCAATTATACCTAATTAGGTCAATTAGGTTCGATTGAATCGAATTGGCTTGGACCTAGACTTACTGCTAGCTAGATGTGGAGTTCAAAGGGTCACACACATTAGAAAATGGGTCAAGAAAGTCAATTGGATTTTTCTTAGGGTCATGGGACCCTAATTGGCTAGCTAATTGACATACTAGCATATGTTGGCTAGCCCAACTCCTAATCCAATTAGATTGGATCTAGTTGCTTGTTATTTGGGCAAACCAATTTAAGTGGTTAGAGTCCTAAGTGGGGTAGCCTAATTCAGTATTAATCTGGATTTTATTTGGCTTTATCTTGCATTTGTGGAAGAGTCCATGTTGGCATGGACTCTTGGGCGCTACTTTTGGTTTCAAGCTAATTCCATGTGTAGAAGGACTAAGAGTCCTTCTGCCAATGAATCACAAATGCCAGATAGAGTCTCAAAGGACTCCTTATCTCCATGCCCTTTCATGTGGGATTTGACTGGTCAACATAATGATATGACGTGAATAGTGTTGTGCACACAAATGAAGAGTCACGTCTCTTCATTTGATGCTAATTAAAGAGGCCAAGAGTCCTTCTATTTTAAGTATCTTAAAATCTTCAATGTCTCTTATTCAAAAGCCACATCCCTAGCCTTATTTTGATCGATTAATGCAATGTGGCTGATGGAAAAATGGCCGGAAAAATTGAAGAGACATTTATATGTCTCTTGGAGAATGAAAGGGTGTTATTATGATATGTCTTATCATTAATAAGACTACTTCTCATTGAAGGGTCTTATCAGATGGCTAAGAAAGGGACATTTCAAGCACCCCATTTTTCTCTATAAAAGGCATCGGTGATTTGATGCCAAAACACTTCAATTCCCATAAAAAAATCCAACCTGCTATTTTCTCTTCCTCCCCCCTTAAGACAAGGTTTGTCTTTTTAAGACAAAGCTTGTTCTTTAGAGACAAGGCTAGTCTTTTAAGATACGAGCCTAGGAAGTAAAATAGAGGGGACATTTGGGATCCAAGAGGGGATATAGAGAGGTATCTGAGTTCCCTACAGGAGGGTAGGGAGTCCAGTAAGAGAGAAAGTCCAATAGGCTGCCAAAAGAGTCCCAATCAAATAAGCAACTGTTATAGGAGTACTTCCTTGGTCCGGTTCCTGTGTGGATCATCTTTGGAGGGCATACACTTGAATGTCTTATAAAAATAAAGGATTATAGCACTCCAGGTATTCTTCTATAACTAGTATTGATTTATTGATTGTCATGATCAAGTGGTCCTAGAATTTAGGGTTCCGGCTGGTTAGGGTTTCAAAAGTGAAAATTTTGAAACCTGATATTCCACTATGCCTGACCTAAGGAACCCAATAGTAGTATCAAAGCCATCTTAATGCATGCAACTGGTAGTCACTTTAGAGTTGATTGCTTGCTATGATATGAATCGATGCATGATTAGTTCAAATTACATATATGCGATTTGTTATATCCTAGTAACTCCTTCGAATTGGGTTAGTCAACATGGGCTTCTGGGCATAGGAGCCAAGCAGGGTTTAAATGCCCTCTCTTCCCATTCAATGAGGTCTCCTATAGCACCTAAGGGTGCCGTTGTGGCCTTATCCCATGAACAAGTGAGGTGAACAGATCATTGTTTGAATCATGTTTATGTTATTCATATTAGGGTTAATATGTGTGTTTTGTTGGAATGAATGTCATGATAACATGATAAATTAGGATGTGTATGAGACTGTCAAAGCCCTCATAAAATCATATTTAGTCATAGTGTAAGTTAATCATGATGCAAATCTGATTAGGGTATGATCAGCCAATTGGTGTCTAGGCAAGTGGTTCTAGGAAGGTAAAGGGAATGAGGTCTTTAATTGGTTACGTTGATTGACCTGGCCAATTTAATTGGTGTCTAAGAAAAGCAATGGGGGGACCCCCTCATCTCTTCCACTTACTTAGCCAATTTGATCACATTGAAACCCTAAGTTGGTAATGTTGATTGATTAAGCATAGTACAAAATTGCCTTCCTTCATGCTAAGCCAAATCTATGTCAAAAACTATAGTAGATTTGTTGTGTAACACAAGGCTACTTTAGGGTTTGATATGATATTTGTCTTGGTGCATATTATGCTTTATAGCATGACTGATGGTGTTGCTTCGTTTTGTAACACAAGGGCAACATTATTCAATCATGGCTATATGGAAATGAAGGGTCTGACTAAACTAAGACATTATGGTTTGTTATGTAACACAAGGCTATAAGTGTCTTAGAGGCAAGTATTATATTGAGAATTGCAAGGGATGCAATTGGAAAGTGGTTTTCCTGCCCTTGAACTCATGAGTGTTTGTTGTGTAACACAAGGCATTCATGAAGAATTGGGATCTCAACCCCACTAAGGAAGCCCTGGGAGGGTTTCTCGCTTACCATAGTTGAGGATTATGGTATTCGATAGAAAATAGTGGGAGACACAATTAGATACAAAAAGTCCTTGTCTAATTATGAATATTATCATGAGTGGTCTGCTTATAGTTATTCTTTATTTAATGTAGATTTTTACATTATGACTTCTACTCTTTCATTACGGAGCATCTTGGATGCCAACAAGTTGACCAGTCCAAATTATGTGGACTTGTTAAGGAACTTGAGAATTATATTAGCTCAGGAGAAAATTGCCTATATCCTCGATTCTCCTGACCCTCTTCTGGTAGGACAGGATGCTATTGAGGAGAAAAGGGCCACATATAAAATATGGCAGAATGATAGCATGACTATCAAGTACATCATATTGGCCTTAATGAGTAATGAGTTACAGAGGTAACATGAGGAAATAGAACCTCAGTCCTTATTGCTCAATCTTAAAGAGCTATATGGATAGCATAGTCAGATTGCTCGATATGAAATATCAAAATAGTTATTCTGAGCATACATGGTGAGGGCTCCTCTGTCCAAGCACATGTCCTCAAGATGATTGACCTAATCACTCGATTAGGTCAACTAGGATTTGTGATGGATAATGAGCTTAATCAGGACTTGATCTTGCAGTCACTCCCAGATTCCTTCTCGTAGTTTATCATGAATTACCACATGAACAAACTGAACTTATCACTGCTTGAGCTACTGAATATGCTCAAGACAATAGAGAGCCATTTTAAAGGTGACAAGGAAGCCCTCTGCTGATGGGACCGCTATCATTATGGGAAGCTAGGGCACTAGAAGAAGAATTGCAAGTTGTATCTTGCAAGTTTGAAGCAGGATGCTGGTGGAGTATCTAAAGCTTTGTACATGATACAAACAAACCTCTCATTGAGTTCTTCAGTTTTTGATACATGGGTACTAGATACCGCATGTGGATCTCATATCTTCAAGTCATTGCAAGGGTTACAGAGACCTAGAAGCTTGAAGAAGGATGACTTCAAGCTGTTCGGTGAAAGTGGTGAACCCATTTATGCTAAAGCTGTTGGTACCTATTTGATGTTATTGCCATTGGGCAATAATCTTGAATTGAATGTTATTATATACCCAACATTATCAAAAATATTATTTTTGTACCTTTGTTGTTAAAACAAGGTTATGAAATAAATTTAACAAGCCATGGATGCTCGATTTTCTTTGAAAATAAATTCTTTGGTTGTGGTACATTTGCAAATGATCTTTTGATTCTATCACTCAATGATGAGGTTATGCTTGTTGAAAATAAAATGATAAAAAGAGATGTTGTAAATGTCACTTTTCTCTAGCATTGCCATTTGGGTCATATTGGTGAGTCTAGGAAAAACAAGTTGTACAAAGAAAACTTTTTTGATCCTTTTGGTCTTGAATCATTAAGAACTTATGAGTCCTGTCTCATGGGAAAGATGACGAAGTCTCCATTCACTGGACATTGAGAAAGGGAAACTAAGTTGTTAGGTCTAGTACATAGATGTGTGTGGTCCTATGACAATCCAGGCCAGAGAAGGATATTCTTATTTCATTAATTTTACTGATGATTTTCAAGGTTTGGATATGTGTATCTTATGAAACATAAGTCCGAAGCCTTTGATAAGTTCAAAGAGTATCAAAATGAGGTTGAGAAACAAATGGGCATAGTATTAAAATCCTTCAGTCTGATCAAGGAGGAGAATACTTGTCTAGTAAATTTCTTGCTCATCTAAAATACAAAGGTATTCTCTTTGAATGAACCCCTCCATACCCACCACAGTTAAATGGTATAGCAGAAAGGAGGAATCGTACCTTGTTAGATATGGTATGGTCCATGATGTGCTTCATAGATCTTCCAGTATTCTTTTGAGGTTATGTCCTAGAGACTACTACCTATATACTAAATAGGGTACCACAAAGGCAGTTAAAAGCACTCCATATAAATTATGGAATGAGAAAATGCCAAATCTTAAGTATTTTAAGATTTGGGGTTGCCCTGCTTATGCAAGATTGTTTTTGGGCATAAGTTAAGTGCTAGAGCTAAAAGTATAGGTTTGTAGGATATCCTAAAGAAGGTATTGGCTACCTTTTCTACCACCTTACTAAACAAAAAGATTTTGTCAGTAGGCATGCCACATTCTTGGAAAAGGAGTTTATCCAAGAAGGGGGAAGTGGGAGCATATTTGAACTTGAAGAAGTTCTACCTACATTCAATACAATTCCTCAACCAAATATTCCTAAGGTTCAGGAACAACCACAATACACACCTCCTCTCCATAGGTCAGAGAGAGTGCGAAGTGAACCTCTCAGATATGGTTTTGTTATTGGAAATGATAATGAAGCCAGTATCATATAGGATGATGATCCTATGACCTATATGGAAGCTGTTACAAGTAGAGACTCTAACCAATGGCTGAAAGCTATGAAATCCGAGATGGAATCCATGTACTCTAATCAGGTTTGGACATTAGTTGATCCACATGAGGGAGTAAACCCAATCAGGTGTAAATGGGTCTTCAAGAAGAAGATTGGAGCAGATGGTCAAGTAAAGACCTATAAGGCCAGGCTGGTGGTAAAAGGTTTCAAACAAAAACATGGTATTGACTATGATGAATCTTTTTTACCAGTAGCCATGCTCAAGTCCATTTGGATATTACTTACTATAGCTACATACTATGATTATGAGATATGGCAAATGGATGTAAAGATTGCTTTCTTTGATGGATACCTTAAGGAAGAAGTCTATATGTCACAGCCAAAAGGGTTTGTCTCAAGTGAGAGACCAAACCAAGTATATAGGCTTAAGAAATCCATTTATGGATTAAAGCAAGCATCGAGGAGTTGGAACATCTGCTTTGATGAAATAATCAAGGAGTTTGGTTTCATCAAGAATGTGGATGAACCGTGTGTGTACAAGAAGACAAGTAGGAGTGCACTTATTTTCTTGGTTTTGTATGTTGATGACATACTCATCATTGGGAATGATATCCAAATGTTGCAATCGATCAAATCTTGTCTATCAAAATAGTTTTTTATGAAGGATTTGGAAGAGGCATCCTATATACTAGGTACAAAGATCTACAGAGATAGATCTAAGAGGATGCTGGGCTTATCACAATCTAGGTACATTGACTTAGTGTTGAAGAGATTCAACATTGAGGGAAGTAAGAAAGGTTACTTGCCTACGAGTCAAGGCATACATGTCTCCAAGAGGATGTCTCCTAAGACATCGAAGGAGAGAGAAAGAATGAGTATGATTCCTTATGCTTCGGCTGTAGGATCAATTATGTATGCTATGTTATGTACCAAGCCTGATGTTGCTTATGCCTTGGGTGTAGTAAGCAGATTCTAGGCTGATCTAGGGGAGGATTATTGAAAAGCTATAAAAAATATTCTTAAGTACCTAAGAAGGACTAAAGATATTTTTCTCCTATATGGTGGATCAGAGTTGAAACTAGAAGGGTATACAGATTCTAGTTTTCAATCATATTCGAATCATGGCAAATTCATATCAGGTATGTCTTCACCCCATATGGTAGTGCAGTGAGTTGGAAAAGTACTAAGCAGCCAACTATAGCTAACTCAGTCACCGAGGCAGAATACATAGCTGCGAGTGAAGCCATAAAGGAAGCAGTGTGCATGAAGAAATTCATCATGGAATTGGACATGGTTCCTGCAGTCATCGGAATAAAGGTCTCACCATAGGTCTAAGCACATCCTAAAATGCTTTCACCTCATTCTAAAACAAGATGTTATCATCGAATGAGTAGATACAAAGAACAACATAGCTGACCCATTCACTAAAGGACTACTATAGCAGCTGTTCGATCTTCACTTAGATTGTATGGGTATAAGATACAAAGGTGATTGGCTTTAGTGTAAGTGGGAAATTGAAAGAATAGTATCCTAAAAGCCAATCTTTGTATGGGCATTCTATAACCTTCAACTCATGTATGATATTTTTTGATAAATGGAAAGACATTTTGATTCATCATATTGCTGCATCTTATTAAGATTATGATGAACCCCAAAGGTTAAGGCAATGAAATTAAGGTTATGATGGAGATCATAATGGTGAGACCTAAGTTTTTATAAATCCTAATCTAAAATATTCCTAGTCATTAGATCATCGATTCGGGGATCGATGTTTCCGGTAAGACTAGCATATCCTATTTATGCTCAAAAGGAGGGTGGTTGGTCTCACAACCACTTGTGTAGGGATATTAATACAAGGATGTGGGTGCTCATTAGGGTATGAGTTCACTGAACTGATCCGCCTTGAGAACATCTTATGGAGGTCTTACTACTGTTAAAAGATGTTTTTATAGTGGGAGTTATGCATATGATCATTAGACCTGAGATTACCATAGTATCTTGTGCACATGAATCCATGTTTTGGTGCATACTCATTCATGGCAATTAAGCCATGTATGGGTTTCTTTTGGATATGGTGGATTGTGTATGAAGGTAATGAGTAGG
Source organism: Areca catechu (assembly GCA_021397845.1). Lineage (NCBI taxonomy): Eukaryota > Viridiplantae > Streptophyta > Magnoliopsida > Arecales > Arecaceae > Areca > Areca catechu. Next base: position 93,695,540 of record CM038050.1, read on the forward strand.
TCAACATGGAATCGACCACTTTTAGTAAAAGGAGAACTTATCCTATGAAATCTCTTCAATTGTTGACTCAGGAATCTTTGATCAAAGCATGATGAGATTAGATGGGGTTTTTAATTTTTCATCGATTGAGTCTTCATTATCGAATTGAGATTCAAAAAAATTAAGTGCTAGGATTTGACATTTATCCATGCCCATCACTTAATCGAGGTAAAAGGAGATCGAAGGATTAAATTGCACAGTAACTTTCCATTGAAGGGTATTTTGATAATTTCTACCAAATTTCACATCTTCTGGGTAGGCATGACACATTGCTAGACATCAATCATATCTTTTAGGTTTTCATGAATCAAATGATTGGATCATAAGTCAATTCGGAAGCTGGTTCGAATTGGCAACTTAGGTCAGCTCAATTTGACCTAATTAGGTTAATCGGGTTCGATTGAATCGAATTGGCTTGGACTGAGGTCTACTGCTTGCTAGATGTGGAGCCAAAAGGATCACATACATTAGGAATTGGCCAAGGAGGTCAATTGGATTTTTATTAGGGTCATGGGACCCTAATTTTCTAGCTAATTGACATACTAGCATATGTTAGCTAGCCCAACTCCTAACCCAATTGGATTGGATCAGTTGCTTGTTATTTGGGCTAACCAATTTAAGTGGTTAGAGTCCTAAGTGGGGCAGCCTAATTTAGTATTAATCTGGATTTTATTTGGCTTTATCTTGCATTTGTGGAAGAGTCATGTTGGCATGGACTCTTGGGCACCACTTTTGGTTTCATGCCAATTCCATTTACAGAAGGACCAAGAGTCCTTCTGCCAATGAATCACAAATGCTAGATAGAGTCCCAAAGGACTCATCATCTCCATGCCCTTTCATGCAGGCTTTGATCGGTCAACATAATGATATGACATGAATAGTGTTATGTGCACAAATGAAGAGTCGCGTCTCTTCATTTGGTGCTAATTAAAGAGGCCAAGAGTCCTTCTATTTTAAGTATCTTAAAATCTCTGATGCCACTTATTCAAAAGCCACATCCCTAGCCTTATTTTGACCGGTTAATGCCATATGGCAGATGAAAAAATGGCTGGAAAAATTGAAGAGACATTTAGTGTCTCTTGGAGCATGAAAGGGTGTTATTATGATATGTCTTATCATTAATAAGACTCCTCATTGAAGGATCTTATCAGATGGCCGAGAAAGGGACATATCAGGCATCCCATTCCTTTTTATAAAAGGCTTCGATGATTTGATGCCAAAACACTTCAATCCCCATCGGAAAACCCAACTTGCTATTTTGTCTTCCTCCCCCCTTAAGACAAGCTTTGTCTTTTTAAGACAAAGTTTGTTCTTTAGAGACAAGGCTAGTCTTGTAAACAAGAGCCTAGGAAGAAAAATAGAGGAGATATTTGAGATCCGAGAGAGGATATAGAGAGGTATCTGAGTGCCCTACAGGAAGGTAGGGAGTCCAGCAATGGAGAAAGTCCGAAAGGCTACCAAAAGAGTCCCAACCAAAAAAGCAACTATTATAGGAGTGCTTCCTTGGTTCGGTTCCTGTGTGGATCACCTTTGGAGGGCATGCACTTATGTGCCTTGTGGAAATAAAGGATTATAGCACTTCAGGTGTTTTTCTATAACCCTAAAGTATTGATTTATTGATTGTCATGATCAAGTGGTCCCAGGGTTTAGGGTTTTGGCCGGTTAGGGTTTCAAAAATGAAAATTTTGAAACTCGATCTTTCGTTGCGCCTGGCCCAAGGAACCCGACATGTGGTAGATAGGACCCCATCGAATCTTGCATTCTAACATAAAGATGCTAGTGAAAAAGATTCTAGGGAATAGGATCTTGCAACCTTAGAAAAATCTATTATGCATATTAGAGGAGGCCACCTTCCTAACGGCAATCGGTTATCTAGCACATCCCTATAAATTAGCAAGAGGGGATCCTCGATTAGGTATGCTACATAAACACACTCTAACACACTCTATCACTCTCATGCTCATTTAGTCACCATCATCTTTCTCAATTATGACTACTGTAGCATGATAAGTTTATTAATTATCCTAATTTAACTAATAAAATAAATATTGATTAACATATATTTATTAAGAATTGATACTTTTTATCAGTATTTTGTAGAAAAGGAGTCCATGGATAGGAAGAGCTTAATTTTTGAAGTACAACAGCATAGATGATGCTTAAATCAGAGTTTAAACAGGCCTAAAATCAAAGTTTGAAGTTATTACATGATTTTTGGAGCAGTCGGTCCACCATAGACTAGCCGCTCAGTATGTAGAATGTTGATTGGTCCACCAATAGCCATGGCTATCGGTCCACAAGCCTGATGGTGGACCAACTCCTTCCCCGAGCCATTGCTTCACTGGAAAAGTTGCTAGAGGCCATCCCCTCATCGCCAGGAGCTCCCTCGCCATCAAGACCTGCTAATCATGACAAAACACCGCCCAACCACAATCTACTCCAAACCACCACACCTTGCCATAGTCCCTAGCCCCCTCATCATCGATCACCGCCTGCCACCGACTGAGAAGTCACCCATCAGAGTCCTGAGATGCCGGCACGGCCATCACCATCACCAAGCACCCCCTTCACTTTCCTATTTTGAACCACCAAGTTATCTTCTTCTCCACCATGCAGTTAGCCACTATTTCCATTCATTAACACTATCCACCAGCTCTTCACCGTTGCACACCATCTGCCATCATTCATGGCATCCATTCACCACCGGTCTCCTTAGTTCTTCCCATTAAGTCACCAAGTTCACCTACAGCCTGCCACTTTCCTCATTCTTTTCTCTGTTGATCGGCTTCATTGTCACCAGCACCACCATCGACCACCATTTTCTATCATCGCCATCTTCCTCCACCATCTACAATCACCATTGGTCAACCACTATCCAAGCCAATGCCGAGCCATCAGGGAAGTTGGTGGCGGTGCTGGGCAACGAGATCAAAGCTCATCAAGAAAGAAAAGATAGCATGGATCTCAGAGCACTCAATGGCTTATGATGATTTTTCTATTATGTTTGATTTCTGGACCTCCGATCAAGATCTAATGGCACCCAACCCTCAGCGAGCCAGCACTGATTTGGAACAGGACTCTAAGGTCTACGTCAACCAGGATTTGGATTTACCATCCTACCATTAATTTTGTAAACAATAAATCATAGCCACCCATATAATCTTCATGTTTAGTCCCATACCGAAAAAACATGAAGACCTTTTTCCTATCGAACCCTATAAAATGACTCCTATACTTCTACTTGGAGGCACCAAATTCTTCAGCAAATCTTATCCACTCTAGTTTCATGCTGTCTTGTTTTTAGATCATTGTATTAGGCTTAGGAAAGATGGGAATCATGGAGGAGATGCTAGCGACAGTGATGCGCGGCTAGACTCCTTCAATCTAGGATGAAGATGAAGCCTGTGCTCAGGTTTTCTACTTCTTGTTGTATTTAATTTCTAAGCAATAAAGGTATGCTATTCTTATCTACATCTATTGATTTTTGTTTTTGATTAAGGTATTAATCTAGTTTACATGGCCTACACCCTCTATCGACATGCTATGATCTCAAGATACAGCATGTGCCTAAGAGAGGTAGATCATAGTATGGTAGATTTGACCCTTGCTCTTGCACCATAGTTAGATAGTTTATACTTTAAGAGGATGTGATGTGATCTCCATATATGGCCCGTGCCTAGTAAGAGATAAACTATTCTAACCCTGAATGTACAAGAATTATTGCTATTATGATAAAAAAAAAGAAGGTGAAACAGAGTGCATGGTGGATTCGAATTTCCGGGTTATTTCTCTTACTATCTCAATCTAATTAATTAATTCATTATCATATTTTCATAATTATTGCTTTTAATCTAATCTTTACAAGTAATTTTCTTTTGCTTTTCTTTTTCATGAAATAATTGCCCTCGGTCCTTGAGGATATGATCCTGACTCACCACTAGCTATAGTAGTGAGTAGGTTTTATTTTTGACTGCCAACAATAGCAATCAAATTTTGGCACCGTTGCCAGGGATCAAGGCATGATTGTTTCATAAAAAAAGTAATTTTTTTTATAATTATCACTCTTTTTAGTTTATTGCCTTTTTTTAGTTGTCTTAATCATTAGATTGCCTTATTTTCTTATTAAAAAAAAATATTTACTTTTCTTCTTTGCATAAGTCAACTCCTAACATAATTAACTTTTCCTTTTAAGTAACTACCTTAAATAACCCATAAGAAAATCCTAAGACACCCTTCCATAAAATTAATTAATTTAAGGAAGTAAATAATAAACTTTAAAAACTTCCTAACTTATTGGACATCTTGCTTGTTTTGTATTGCATTTTCATAAAATGCTTTAAGGACACAACCCCTAAACAACATAAGTTGGGGATTTCATCACCCTTCCTTGGTCCACAAGCCACCACACTGCACATCGCATTGACCTAGCCTTGAATTAAAATCAATTAGATGTTGGCCCTAAGGATTTTCGAGTGGCCCCTAAGGATTTTCGAGCTCACTAGGACAAGGAACCTTGAGAGTTGGACTAGCTCAATATTACCTAGTTCACTGGTGTCTAGGAAAGGGATTCAAGGATGATGTAGCCTTGAAGGAAGGTAGTTCTTTAATTAGTTCCATTGTCTAACTTGGCCAATTAATTTGGTGTCTAAGGAAAGCAACAGGGGGACCCCCACCGACCTTACCCTTATATGGCCAGTTGCTAGTTAGTATCTGACTTCGAAAACTCAAAGGCAACCTTGGTAGTTAGGAGATGTCTAAATATAGGGTAACCCTAGGATAGAAAGTCCATTGCTTGATAACTTATTTTTCTAACAAAAAATTTAATCTAATTAAACCACCCTCCTCTATCGTCTTTAGATTTAGGACTCTTTAGGCTCTTATCTTTAGACCTTCTCTCTCTTTCTTCCTTCTTCTCCCCTCTCTCTCTCCATATAATACATAAAAAAACTAATAAAAAAATCTCAAAACTATAACTTGGAAAAGGGAGTTTGGTCGATTAGTAAGGATAGATCTCAACCCTACCCTTGACCAAGAAAAATAAACCATGGAAGAATTAGGACATCCCCTTAGCCTGAGAGATTACTGCTATCCAATTGGATCTGCCCAACCATCATGCATTAGGCTACCTTTGAGATTAAGCCTCATATTATCAACATGCTCCCTAAATTCACAAAAACTGATGATGCCTACATTTTTATTAGAGAATTTAAGGAAGTATGTGATACTATAAGGATGCAAGAACTCTCAGAAGATGTTGTGAAACTTAGGCTGATTAACTTTGCCCTCAAGGAAAATGCCAAAAAGTGACTGTATAGTTTACCTACTCAGTCAATCTCAACCTGGGAGGGTTTTGTTAAAGAACTCTTAAGAAAATTCTTCTCACACCATAAAACAACCAAGTTGAGAAACGAAATTACCCAATTTTCTCTATTAGGGGAAGAGCCTTTCTAGAAGTGTCTCAATCGATTTAAGAACCTGTTGAGCCAATGACACATTATGGGATAGAGACTTGGAGGTTATTCCAAACATTCTATGAAGGTCTAAATCCAAACTCCAAAACCATGCTTGAGTCGATGTGTCAGGTTGACTTTATGCAGAAATGATCCAATGAAGCCTGACAATTTCTAGAGGAATTAGCAAAGAAGAGCCTATAATGGGAGAGAACTAGGAAATCTGAACCCACACCATCAAGAGGTGGTATACACCAAATCTCTCCATCCATTGCTAAAGAAGCTAAGATGGCATCACTGATTCGTAGTATAGAAGTCTTGGAACTCAAGGGATAGGCCCTGATAAATCAAGTAAACCAAGTGTCCACACCTAGATGCATTGGATGCAATGAGCCAGGACATGTAGTAGATGAGTGTCCTCACTTCATGACCCAAACTGAAAACAGGTATGCATAGGTGAATGCAACCTATCAAAGAATAACCGACAATCCCTATGCACCAACCTACAACCCAAGGTGGAGGAACCATCCAAACTTTTCTTGGTCACAAGGTCCTAGTGTAGGTGGTCCCAACTTCAACCAGCCTAACCCAAGGCCCAATCCTACACGCAACAACCCACCAGTGAATGAGAATGAAAAGAGGTTTAGTTCCCTAGACAAAGCCCTGGAAACCCTAGCTAAATCCCAAGCTGACACATATGCCATGATAAGTAGCACCAATGCCACCCTGAATAACTTTATGCAAAATGCAGGGCAATAGATATCCTCTAATACCCAGGCTATAGCTTATTTGGAGATGCAAGTAGGTCAGTTAGCCATAACGATGAGTGAGAGAGAATGAGGTAAGCTTCCAAGTTAACCCGAGGCTAATCCTAGAAACCTAAGCATCCAAGGATCAATACACGGGGCCCAGATTAACCAACTAAATGCCATTCATACATTAAGATTCAGAAAATGAATAGATAACTAGGTAGGTATATATGAAGAAGAAGAATTAGAGGTCCCACCACTTGAACAACTTATTGAGTAGGGTTAGCCCAAAATACCTGAAGCTTCAGAGTCTGATGTAATGCCCAACCCACCTGCTGAGCCCATGCCAGAAGGAGATGAACCAAAAACTAGGTTATCGCACCATTTCCAAATAGACTTAAGCCTAACCAAAATTTAGTCCAATTTTGATAAGATTTTAGAGGTCTTCAAACAAGTTAAATTGATCATCCCCTTATTGGACATGATCTAGCAGGTCCCTGCCTATGCCAAATTTCTTATGGATCTATGTACCAAAAAGAAGGCCACTAATGTGCCCAAGAGAACCTTTTTGGCAGCTAGTGTAAGCTCTTACCTATCAAACAACATGCCGGTGAAATACAAAGATCCAGGGTCACCCACTATTTCATGCATTATGGGGAACACCCTCATAAACAGGGCTCTATTAGACTTAGGGGCTAGTGTTAATATATTGCCATATTCAGTATATAAGCAACTAGGGTTGGAAGAACTCAAGCCTATAGGAAATATCCTACAACTAGCAGATCACTCTTTGAAAGTACCTAGGAAAATAGTAGATGATGTATTGATCAAAGTTAGTGACTTTATCTACCCGGTGGACTTTGTGATCCTAGAAACTAAACCGTGACGAACCCAAAGAGCTGCATCCCAGTTATCTTAGGTAGACCATTTTTGGCCATAGCTAATGCCCAATCAATTGCCAAAATGGATTAATGAAACTTCCTCTGAGAATATGTCAATTGATCTTAATATTTTCAATCTTACCAATACACTTCAAACGAGCGATGTAAATTATATCAGGATACTGTTTATGATCTAATTGACCTTAGTGATGAAGAGCTTGACCTAGAAATTTGCATGAACCAAGATGGAGAGCAATTTAATAAGGTTGCTTCAATCAATGGAAAATCAAGATGGGAACCTCCAATTAAACCATTAGAGAACGTACTAAAATCAGTACCCAAATCATCAATGTAGGGAGCACCCAAATTAGAACTGAAACCACTACCTAAGAACCTCAAATATACCTAGGTCCATTAGAAACCTTGCTTGTGATTATTTTAGCCAACCTAGAGTTTGCACAAGAAGGGGAATTAATGAATGTCCTAAGAGAAAATAAAGAAGCTTTAGGATGGATCATGGATGATATAAAGGGGATTAGCCCCTCGATCATTCAACACAAGATCCACATAGGAGAGGAAGCAAAGCCTATAAGAGATCCCCAAAGGAGACTTAACCCAGCCATGAAGGAAGTAGTGAGAAAAGAGATTATCAAACTCTTTGACAATGAGATAAGTTATCCAAGAAGTCAGGAGTCACGGTGATCCAAAACAACAATAATGAGTTGGTCCCAACAAGGATTCAAACTGGATGGAGGGTGTGCATCGATTATAGAAAATTAAATGCAGCCACCAAGAAGGACCACTTTCCTCTGCACTTTATAGACAAATGTTAGAATGATTAGCAGGGTATGACTTTTATTATTTTCTGGATGGATACTCTGATTATAATCCAATTGCAATAGCCCCAGAAGATCAAGAGAAGACAATGTTTACCTATCCATATAGAACCTTCATTTGTAGACGTATGCCCTTTGGCTTGTGTAATGCACCATCTACTTTTCAAAGGTGCATGATTAGTACTTTCTCTAATATGGTAGAATGGTTCCTTGAGATTTTTATGGTAGACTTTTCCAACTTTGGATCGACTTTTTTGAATGCCTATATCACCTTAAACTGGTCTTAAAAAGATGTAAGGAAAAGCATCTAGTACTGAACTGAAAAAAATTCCAATTTATGGTGAAGGAAGGTATAGTCCTTGGCCACATAATTTCAAATAGGGGTATAGAAGTAGTCAAGGCCAAGGTAGATCTAATTACAAATCTCCTTCCACCTAAATTAGTCAAAGAAATAAGATCATTCCTTGGACATGCTGGGTTTTACATAAGATTTATCAAGAATTTTAGCAAAGTGGCTCGACCATTGACTAACCTATTAGCTAAAGAAGTCAAATTTGACTTCACATCTGAGTGTCTCGAGTCCTTTGAACACTTAAAGAGAGAATTAATCTTAGTCCTAATTATTCACCCACCTGTATGGACTCAACCTTTTGAGCTTATATGTGATGCATTTGATCATGCCATAGGAGCGGACCTAGGTCAAAGAATTGATAAGCTACCTCGAGTGATCTACCATGCTAGTAAGACTTTGAATGATGCATAGCTCAACTATTCTACTACTAAGAAAAAAATCTTAGCTGTGATATTTGTACTACAAAAATTTAGGTCTTATTTAGTGGTGGGGTCTTATGTAGTCATCTATACTGATCACTCGATCATAGGCATCTTCTTTCAAAGAAGTTTGCCAAGGCGTACCTAATTAGATGGATCCTGCTCTTACAATAATTTGACCTAGAGATTAGAGATAAAAAAGATATTGAAAACATAGTGGCCAATCACTTATCTAGGTTAGCGATCACACCTACTGAAGAAATACCTATCAATGAGTCCTTTCTTGATTAATGACTTATGTCTGCTACCATGGAACCATGGTATGCTGACATAGTCAATTATTTAGCCATTGGTCATATTTCAATGCACTGGAATGCTGAGGATAAAAATCAATTTTTCTTCCAAGTAAAACACTTTATTTGGGATGACCCATATCTATTTAAATAATGTCCTACCTGAATATTAGGAGATGCATCCCAGATCAAGAAGTTAGAAGCATTTTGTCCTTTTGCCATGACTAAGCTTGTGGTGGTCATTTTGGAGCTAAAAAGATAGTGGCAAAGGTGCTCCAATGTAGATTCTACTGGCCTATCCTATTCCAAGATGCTTATAAATACTGTAAAAGTTGTGTTAGATGCCAGCAAATAGGCTGAATCACAAAGAGAGATATAATGCCTATGAATCCAATATTGATTATAGAGATTTTTGATATATGGAGAATTGACTTTATGGGACTGTTTCCAAAATCTTTTAGAAATGAGTATATTTTTGTAGCCATAGTTATGTATCCAAGAGGGTAGAGGCAATCCCTTGCAAAACTGATGATGGCAAAATTGTTGTAAAATTTCTCAAGGAACATATCCTCTCCCACTTTGGTATCCCAAGGGCATCAATGATCGTGGAACACACATTGCAACCAATCCTTCGCATCATTGATAAAAAAGTATAACATGACCCATAAGATAGCCACACCCTATCACCCACAAACAAGTGGGCAAGTAAATGTTTCTAATTGACAAATCAAATAGATCCTAAAGAAGACTATGAGATCTAATAGAAAAGATTGGTCAGTGAAGCTAGTGGATACACTATGGGCATATCGCACTGCCTTCAAGACCAATTTAGGAATGTCCCTTATAGGCTTGTGTTTGGTAAAGCGTGTCACTTACCGATAGAATAGAACATAGGGAAATATGGGCTATAAAACAATTGCACATGGATTTGGACGTAGCTGGGGGCTAAAGAAAGTTATAGGTGGATGAACTTGAGGAAATCAGGAATGAAGCATATGAGAATGCAAAAATTTATGAGGAGAGAACCAAAATTTTCCATGATGAAGCTATCTTTGAGAAATCTTTTATTCATGGGCAAAAAGTTTTCTTATATAATTCTAGGCTTCACCTATTTCCTAGAAAATTGAGATCAAGATGGACTAGTCCTTATGTAGTGAAAGAAGTCTTCCCACATGGAGCTATAGAAATTGAAAATCTAAGTAATGGTGCTATCTTTAAAGTTAATAGACAATGCTTGAAACCATTCTTGGAATTAACCACTGAGGAAGCTGGGGCGGTTATGTCTCTATACGAACTAGAGTAGGCCATGATGCTTGGCTGAAGATGTTAAACTTAGCACATTTTGGAAAGTAACCAAAATTTTTATCATTTTTTGACTTCTATTTTAGTAATTCTTATTTTTAGGAATAAAAGACTGCTCCACGTAGTCACTCCTGGTAGTACATGAGGCATATCTCATCTAGGTGATATCTTTCCTTATTTTATTCTTTTTTACTCCATTGAGAACAATGAAAATTAAGTTGGGGGGTAAGGGAAGACCTTTTTGAAAAAAAATATTATGAAAATATCTTGGCAATTTTTAAAAACTTTAATTTTTTTTTTAAAGTCATGTGCCATGAAAGAAATTCTTGAGCAAAATCAATTAGGAAAAGATAATAGAATTAGAAAGTATTAGCTAATTACTATAGCGAGCCAAGGAGTAGACTAGCTGATTAGACTCTTAGCAACCTACTTAGGTCATCTAAAGGCTATTAGCACTTTCATTGTACATGCATATTGACGTGGTAAACTAGGTTTTAGTTGTAAGGTTGTTTGGAGATTCGAGTATTACTAAAAATTGGTAATTGATATACACTCCATTGAAAGAAACTTGAAGTTGAGGAAAGAGCTACCTACCCGATAAAAATAGAAAAATAAAAAAAGGCAAGTTCTATATATTGGTTTCCAACCAAGTAACTGGGCACCTTCGTCTAAGTAACCATTATTGTTCATGTCAAAAAGTGGGCAGTGTGAAGACATTGCAAAAAAAAAGGTCAGGTAGTGTGAAAGCTCCCTAGCTTATATACTTAATTTGGGGGTATATAGAAAATTAACCAAAGTAGGTGATAGGTGAAGATATCATTGTTCCTTATAAAAACTAATACCAAAATACTAAGTTAGCCATTACAAACATAAGTGCTATAAATCTTTGGATGAGCTCTAAGAAAGCTTTTGATTGTTCTAACGATAAAATTTACTTCGAAAACTCAATACTTAGTTAGTAATACTAGCTAGCTTCTTTTATCCTTAAGCCCAGATCTAGTTTTGCAAGGGAGGATCTTAGTGATACATGCTTCTATTTTAATTACATTGCTAAGGGACTAGCAATGATTAAGTTAGGGGGTGTGATAAGTCTATTAATTATCCTAATATAATCATTAAAATAGATATTAATTAATATATATTAATTAAAAATTTATCTTTTTATTAGTATTTTATAGAAAAGGAGTCCATGGATGGGAAGAGCTTAATTTTTGGAGTCCAATAGTATAGACAGTACTCAAATCAGAGTTTGGATGGGCCCAAAATTAAAGTTTGAAGTTATTGCATGATTTTTGGTATAGAATGTTGATTGGTCCACTAGTAGTCATGGCTACCGGTTCACGAGCCTGACGGTCGACCAACTCCTTCCCCAAGCCATTCTTCACCGAAAAAGCCACCGGAAGCCGTCCCCTCATTGCCAGGAGCTCCATCATCATCGGAGACCCGCCAATCGCCATCAAAACACCGCTTGGCCGCCATATGCTCCAAACCCCGACTCCCTGCCATCGTCCCAGCCCCCTCACCATCAATCACTGCCTTCCATCGACATGGCCATCACCGCCACCCAGTGCCCCCTCTGCTTTCCTGTTTTGAATCACCAAGTTATCTCTTCTCCACCATGTAGCTGGCCATTATTTCTGTTCATCAACACTGTTTACCATCTCTACACCACCGCACACCGACCACCATCATTTGCTATCTATCCACCACTGTCTCCCTGGTTCTTCCTATCAAGACACCAAGTTCACTTACAGCCAGCCACATTCCCCATTCTTTTCTTTGTTGATCAACTTACCTATCGCCAGCACCACCATCGGCCACCATTTTCTATCACTACCATCTTCCTCCACCACCACAATCACCATCGACAAACCACCATCCAAGCCAATGCCAAGCCATTAGGGGAATTGGCAGCAGCACTAGGCAATGGGATCAAAGCTCATCAAGGGAGAAAAGATAGCATGGATCTCAGAGCACTCAATGGCTTATGATGATTTTTTTGTTATGATTGATTTTTGGACCTCTGATCAAGATCCAATGGCACCCAACCCTCATTGAATTAGCACTGATTTGGAACAGGACTCTATGGTTTATGTTAACTAGGATTTGGATTTACCATCCTACCATTAATTTTGTAAACAATAAATCTTAGCCACCCATATAATCTTTATTTTTAGTCCTATACCAGAAAAACATGAAGACCTCTTCTCTATTGAACCCTATAAAAAGGCTCCTGTACTTCTACTTGGAGGCACCAAATTCCTCAGCAAATTTTGTCCACTCTAGTTTTTTGCTGTCTTGTTTTTAGATCATTATGTTAGGCTTGGGAAAGATGAGAATTATGGAGCAGATGCTAGGAGCAGCGATGCACGGCTAGACTCCTTCAATCTGGGATGAAGATGAAGCCTGTGCTTAGGTTTTGTACTTCTTTTTGTATTTAATACATAATAAATAAAGGTATGCTGTTCTTATCTACATCTGTTGATTTTTGTTTCTGATTGAGGTATTAATCTAGTATACACGGCCTACACTCTCTATTGACATGACATGATCTCAGGATATGGCACGTGCCTAAGAGAGGTAGGTCATAGTATGGTAGATTAGATCCCTGCTCTTGCACCATAGTTAGATAGTTTATACTCTAAGAGGACATGATGTGATCTCCGGATACGGTCCGTGCCTAGCAAGTGATAAACTATTCTAACCCTGAATGTGCAAGAATTATTGCTATTGCAACATAAAGAAAAGAAGGTGAAACCAGAGTGCATGGTGGATTTGGATTTCTAGATTATTTCTCCTACTATCTTGATTTAATTAATTAATTAATTCTCATCTTTTCATAATTATTTCTTTTAATCTAATCTTTACAAGTAATTTTTTTGCTTTTCTTTTCTATGAAATAATTGTCCTCGGTCCTCGAGGATATGATCCTGACTCACCACTAGCTATAGTAGTGAGTAGGTTTTATTTTTGACTGCCAGATAGCGATCATAGCCCATTTCTTCCATCCATAGACTTGAGCATTGAAGGATCCCCACTAGTTACTTCTAGTCAAGTGATTGCTTTTGTAAGTCTCTATTTGAGAGCCACTAGAAGCAATACTAGTTCTGCCCAAAAAAGATTGGAGCACCCTCGACCATCACCGGAGTCCAATGGAGGGTGATTTGATGGCAATAATCAATGTTACTGATAATTTAATTGGTGGCAATCTATCTTGAAGGCGATCGACATTACCTTCTAAGATTGCTTGGCGATGCACTAAACACAACCTAGGGAAATTATCCCTTAAAGGGCTTGTTTGGAATTTGAATTTTAAGTGGGCATTGGGCTATTTAAGCATAGCTCATGTCAGCCCAACATCCTAGTGCGAATCTTTGGTAAAAAAAAAAAACCTTTATGTGTCTTCTTTTCTTCTTACAATATAATGGCCTTCATGCTGGGAGTTACGTTGAGGCTTGGATAGGTCCTAAAAGACATGGCTAGGGGGCCAACAAGCATGACTGTTACAAGATATTCATGTAGGAATATCCAAATTGGCCCTTAATAAAATTATCATAATTGCTCATTGCTCTGTGAACTAACCTTGCCTTATTACCTTCATGAAGAATATGTGTAGTGGGAGCCATCATAGAACTCGTGGCTTGCCAAATATCAAGTAGACATGGATGGTGAGAACTTTTTGGATGGTTTGAGCAACTATGGAAGAACTTCACCCGATCTAAGTAGCTGTGGCATTATAGACCATAGTCGCCACCCAAGCTTCTCTTAGCCATGCTATAGGGACTGAAACATGTGAAAGCTAAAATCTAGCTAGTACAACAATAAAGTCACTAAAAGGATCTTGGTGACTAGCATGTAAGATGCCTAGCAATTCACTTTCCACCTCCTTTGACCTTGTAGGAGGTCAATAGTGATCAATTGTCTAAGAATGATGCATTGATGGACATAGTGACAGAGGGAGAACGAGTGAAATCAGTAGGGAATCTCCCATGAGCCAACCTAGGTCTTGGGCTGAGGTGACTCAAAGGAGAAGACAATATTGATAGAAGAGCTAGACTAGTTTCCAAGGAAGAGATTGCTCTCATCTAGGAGTTCTAAGAGGTGGTGATTGTTGTTTGACAATTGCTGACATGGCCTTTAGGACTTGCCGGTTCACTGACTATGCTACCAGTCATAGAAGACCAGGACATCTAATTGGTGTCAATCAAGCTACTGACTAGGAAGGAGACAACGAAGCCAACTACTTCATTGGCAACTAGGAAGAAGACAAGCAAAGGGAAGACAAAGTCGATCGAGTTGCTGCTCCTTCCTAGACTGAGTAGCTGCTCCTTCCCAGACCAAGTAGCCATTCCTTTCCAAGCAGAGTAGCTGCCACCTACTGAGTTTGATTGATATGGAATTCTTCATCAAAGGCTACATTCTTAAAACTGACTAGTTTCCAGAGTTTACCAAGTCGAGCATACTCGGATATGGGGCCAAGCCCCTCCTTTAAGCAATGGCTAAACTAATTACCTACTCAAGGTCCATGATGCCCGAGTAGGTGACAACCTATTCGATCATAGCTATTCTAGTATAGATCATGGCAAACAAGATCTCAACAAACCTTGCCATCTAACAAAAAGGTGCTAGTGAAAAAGATTCTAGGGGATAAGATTCCACCACCTCAGCAAAATTGTTATGCATGTTAGAGGAGGCTACCTCCATGATGGATTTCATTACTCAACATAGCCTTATGAATTGGTAAGAGGAGACCCCCAACAAGGTATGCTATGCTATATTAAGTTACATTATAATAACTCATCTCGACCACTCATATGCTCATTCAATTACCACCATTGCTCATAGCTATGTTTGTTGTAGCCCATTTCTTCCATCTACTAACTTTAGCATTGGAGGGTTCCCCACTGAAACCCCAACCCTGGGACTATTCTTACAGGTTTTTGTTTGAGAGCTATCAGGAGTAGCACCCAGTTCCACTCAGAAATATAACGTCAACCATCATTGAAGTCTAATGGAGTGTGATTTGATGGCAATAGATTGGTGTTCCATGTAGGGGGGCAGTAAGCAAGCATCAAGTTCCTGGAGTTTGGAGCCATGGTGCTCACTCATGCATAAGATGCTTCCACCAGCCACATTGGAAATCCCTTGCACCGTGATGAATGGCGCAGTCAGGAGGTAGAGCCTCTTACTCCACCACCTTCACCACTAGTGACCTAATAGGACATGCTTGCTAACCACTAGCGACCTAATAGGACCTGCTTGCTATCCTGATATATCAAGTCAAAATGGTGGTCATGATGGTTCAATAGCTACAATAGTAGTAGCGGTTATGGCCATGTAGGAGCAGCTAGAGATTCTAGCCATTCTTGTTACTACTGCTCACCCTAGCCATCAATTTTCTAAGGAGAGATCGTCTCACCGATGGGTCCCTTATAGGTTGTGATCTCCTTCACCCCACCGAACAAGCCATCATACATGCCAAGGGAGGTCCTCCTATCATCAAGCTATCCATCAATTATGGTCTCCCATACAGCACTAGGCTAGTCCCTTGTGGAAGGAGTCATGACCAGGAAAATAGCCAAAGTGGGAGAAGTATCATCGATCCTCATATGAGTCCTCTGAAGAGAGATCCATTAATGAGGGTATTCTATGACTGGTCAAGTAGCACCTCAATGACTATGACTGCATGTTGAGCAACATTAATCACCAACTTGTTGATCTTCAAGGTGGAAGTCAGGAATTGACAGGTTTTGGCACCCATCCTTCTCTCACCCACCGGATCATGAAGGAACTGATTCCTAGTAGGTTCAAAATATCCTAGCTGGATCCATATGATGGCACCACTGATCTGCGAGACCACTTGAAGAGCTACAAGACTCTCATGCAAATTTAGGGTGTTACCGATGCCCTACACTATATTGCCTTCCCAGCCACTCTTTGCAAGGTAGCTTTGGCATGGTACTCTAGACTTGAGCTAAGAAGCATCAACTCCTTTAGTTAGTTGGAGAGGAAATTCATGACTCACTTCAACACTAGTCAAAAGATGCCATGAAAGTTGACACTCTCTTCTCCATCTATCAGCAAGATGGGGAATCTCTAGAGGATTACATGACTCGATTCAAGATGGCCACACTAGAAGTCTATGTTGTTGCCAAATCACCCTCCTTTGGAACAATGATGGTGTCGAGCGATCTCACTAGCTTCTCTGGTGGGATGAGGTCCTTCTTCTAGGTGCCTCTCGGGTGGAAACCTACAAGAATAGTTCTCCTTGAACAGTGGTTACTAATGGAGAACCCTTCAATACTCAAGTCAGTAAGGAGGATAAGATGGGCAACACTAGCTGGAGTTGAGAGTCATGGTGGTACGAATGAGCATGTAGAGAGGGATAATAATGTCATACCTGGCTGGGGGTCCCCTCTTACCAATTTGTAGAGTTATGTAGTGTAACTAAATGTTGTTTGGAAGGTAGCCTCTTCTAACATGTGTATCAGATTTTATTGAGATGGTGGGATCTTGTCCCCTGAATTTTTTTTCATTAGCACCTTTCTATTTGGATGGTAGTACCTGTTGGGATCTTATCTACCACAATCTATACTATTATAGCTATGATTGGATGGGTCATCACCTACTTGGGTGTCGTGGATCTTGAGTAGGTAGTTAGCTTGGCCATTACCAAAAGGAGGGTTTTGGTCCGGTACCTGAGTATGATCAACTTGGTTTACTCAGGTAACTAGTCATCTTGAGTAGGAAGTTGGTAGATGCACGTGAGGAGTGTCATGTTAGTTGGACATGGTAGGTTGTAGCTACTCAACTTGGAAAGGAACAGCTACTCGATCTAGGAAGGAGTTATTCGGTTGGCTTCATCCTCCCATCACTAGTCTTTTTCCTAGTTAATAGTGAAGTAGTTGGATCCATTGTCTCCTTCCTAGTCGATAGCATAATTGACCTAAATCTGATGTCCCAATCTTCCATGGCTTGTAGCATAGTCTGTAATCCACTAAGTAGTCAATATTGAGTAGTCAATATCGAGCAAGTGCTTGATTTAAAGGCTTGTAGCTAATTGGCTATCGTTCTCTTCTCCTTAGTAATTGCTTATAGACTTCTTAGGACTAGAGTGCTTTTGGTCACCTGGCATTCATGTCTATACTTGGTCATCCACTACTACTCCAGCTTAGTCATCCATCCGATTGAGGATGAATCTAATGCCCATAACATTGTCCTCCACTCCGAAGTCTAGAATGTTGTTGAGTATCTGAGCTTTATCATTTATGGATGAAGAGAGTAGAATCACTTCTTTGGCCTTAATCCACAATGGCATTCATGCCTTGGAGCTGAAGGTTAGATTTTATTGTAGTCAAGCTTCAATCAGCTATCTAAGCTTCAATGGAGATGAGATGTGGGAGCATGGTCATCTTTGTTGGTGATCGAGTGTTAGGCGACTGGAGGCTCAAGAAATATGAGAAAGATAAAGGTACATGGATGCAACCATCTGGTCGATTGGTTATGAATGACCAAAGAGAGTGAGACCTGAAAAAGATAGAGGTACGAGGATACATCCATTTGGTTAGTCGGTTATGAAGTGACCGAAGGGAGTGAGGCCTGAGAAGATGATGTGTGAGGACATAGACATCTAGTTAGGTTGTGAAGTGATCTTAGGGAGTGGGACATGAGAAAGATGGATATATGATGATGAAGCCATCTAGTTGATTGGTTATGAAGTGACTGAAAGGAGTGAGACTTGAGAAAGATGGAGGTATGAGGATGTAGTTATCTAGTCAAATGGTTATGAAGTGACCAAAGGGAGTGAGGCTCAAGGAAGATGGAGATATAAGGATGTAGCCATCTGGTCAGCCAGTTGTGAAGTGACCAAAGGAAGTGAGACTCGAGAAAGATGGATGTACAAGGATGTAGCCATTTGGTTGGCTGATTGTAAGTGAACAAATGGAGTGAGACATGAAGAAGATGGAGGTACAAGGATGTAACTATCTGGTCAACTAATTATGAAGTGATCAAAGAGATTGAGACCTGAGAAAGATGGAGGTGCGAGGACACAATCATGTAATCAGTCGATTATGAAGTGATTGAAGGAAGTGAGACCTAAGAAAGATGAAGGAATAAAGATGTAGCCATCTGGTTGTCTAGTTATGAAGCAACCAAAGGGAATCAGACTTGGGAGGATGGAGGTTCAAGGATGTAGCCATTTGGTCAGCTGGTTGTGAAGCGACTGAAGGGAGTGAGAGCAAGGAAGATGGAGATATGAAGATGCAGATATGAAGATGCAGCCATCTGGTCAGCTAGTTATAAAGTGATCAAAGGGAGTGAGATGAGAGGAAGATGGAAGTACGAGGATGAAGTCATCTGATTGGCTGGTTGTGAAGCGATTAAAAGGAGTGACACTCAAGGAAGATGGAGATAAGAGGATGTAGCCATCTGGTCGGTTGGCTGTGAAGCGATTGAAGGGAGTGAGACCCTAGGAATATGGAGGTATAAGGACTGATAAGTATAATAAATATCTCAATAAAAGCATCAATATATATATATTTATTTTTATTTACAAGAATTGTTTCTTTTACTTGTAGTTTGCAAGAAAGCTGCTTGCCTACACAAATAGCCTGATCTGTGGGCAAAGGATGCAAATGGGAACCAAAATGGAGCTAAAATAGAGCCAAAACCCAATTTGAAGCCCAACCCACCAAACCCACAACCTAGCTAGTCCACCATGGACCAATGGCTAGTCTAGGAATCCTTTTGGCACAGTCTATAGAACATTAGTTTGTGGTCTTTTAGCATGGCATATAAAAGATGTGGAGAAGATGGTTTCCATTATACACTATCGGGTGGTTGGGATCATCTATTGACCCGATCTGGTGGAGGAAATTGGTTGTTGAGTTGTAAAAGGATTTGGGCACTATTTGGGTTGAGAGTTGCACCATCCTGTAGGGTTTCGATGCGCAGCAAAAGAATGGATTTTCAAAAATATTTCATTTTGAAACTCCAAGAACTAGAAATCCTAAGCCCAAGATCCCTTATTCATTACAATCAACAAGTTATTCAAACAAGGTTTGGAAAATACATGGAACGCTAATCCTGGTGCAGGCGCCAAGATTAGACAAAGGCTCCTCAACCCTCTGTAAATCTCTGATTAGGGTTCTTAATCTTTTTGGATCCTGTAATAAGGCTTTAAGCCTGAGTAATTTGCTTTCAAGTCATGTAATTATTATCTAGTTGGTTTCAATTTTTGGTTTAGTCTTGTATTTTGGCCAATTTGGTCAAGTTAGGGTCAACTGGTCCTGTAATTAGCCAAATTGGTTCACAAGCTCAAGTCAATTTGAAGATAGGCTCAAGCTAGTTTGAAGAAGGGTCCACAAGTGGGCAATCAAGTCAAGCCCAATTGTAGATGATTCAAGCCACCTCTCCATGCCAAGTTAGGAGCACCACTTCAGCTCATGGAGTGCCACATCACCAGTGCCACGTGGCATGGGGAGGCTCCACTTCACCAAGCTCCTTTGGGTGTTCAAGACAAGATGGAAAATTTCAAAGTCAAAGCCATGTTGGACACCCTATTAAACCTCCCCTTGATCCAAGCTAACAACATCCCCACCCCACTCCACATATCAAGCCTTTCTCCAAATATCATGGTTGGCCAAGGAAGAATTCTAAAGTCAAATGGGCACCCCCTTGATTCATGAAGACAACATCCTCCCTTCCCTCCCTGAATCAAGCCTTTCCACCAAGTCAAGGTCGGCCAAGCTTCAAGAAAAGAGAGTTTCAAATTTCAAGAGTTCAAATTCAAATTATGGGTGCCCCCTTGAATCATGTTTTGTAACTCCTCTCATTTGAATTCAAATGAGGACTTAGAGCTTATAAAAAGGGCCCTAACCCTCTTGTAAATGAGGATTGATGAAATGAAAAAAAATTCTGAAGTTTTCTTCTTCATTCCCTTGTCTCTAGACTTGGAACTCTGAGAGAGAGTGTGCCTTTGTCCTTCGGAATATCGAGGGGTGAGAGGCCCTGAGTGTCTTCTTCCTACACAAGCTAGCAATCCTTCTCCAAAACTGGGATGCCCCACTGGAAGCTCTTCTTGGATGCCCAACCAGAAGAGTCCCTCTTGATCACCACCCTTCACTCCTTTCCCCTTCACTTCTTTACTCCCTTATGCCTTCTTGATTTTCTAACTCGTCTTCAAGTTGCTCGTAGGTCCTTCAGGTACCATGGACAAAGGAATTGGCCTTCCTTGCCTTCAAGACCATTTGACGGAAAGCTAGCAAATCCACAGGGTCGAGGGCTTGATCTTCCAGGCCGCATCTGTGAGTATGAGAGAACTCGACATCAGGCGCTTCAGAATCTTAAAGGTTTGCACTCGCTGATCTACTAGTTGGGTATTGAATTAGAGCTAAGTCCTACCGGGGTTTCTTAATCTTGGGGTCCTTTCTTTATCACTGTTTAGGGACTATATCTGCAGGCTAAAGTCTCTTGTTATTATGCAAATCCCCAGATCTACTCTTTGCTTCATTTCTGGAATTGATCATTCCCCTAAAATATAAAAACAACAAAAAGAAAATCACCTGCATATCATCTTAGTTAGTAGTCCTGCATCATGTTTGGTATCAAAGCATGGTTAGGACTTAGTTTCTCTTTAAGTACTCGGATCAGGTGCTTCACCATGGTCGTCTGGTCATAGAAAAAAGTAGGGTTTCTGGAATTGATCATTCCCCTAAAATATAAAAACAACAAAAAGAAAATCACCTGCATATCATCTTAGTTAGTAGTCTGCATCATGTTTGGTATCAAAGCATGGTTAGGACTTAGTTTCTCTTTAAGTACTCGGATCAGGTGCTTCACCATGGTCGTCTGGTCATAGAAAAAAGTAGGGCTGCAAGACCCTCACATCCCATTCAAAGAAGATTTCCTATGGCATGTAGGGGTGCTGACGTGATTGACCCTTGAAGAAGAAAACAAGGAGATAGGTATCTTTAAGTTTTGCATCATTAGATTTCTGCATCATTAAATTTTGCATCATGTCTAATCAGTATATAGTTTGTTGTTTTGATTGTTTATGTATGTAGAAAATTCAGAAATCACTGATTTTTATTTTTCTGATTCTGAATAATTGGTAATATTTTTCAAAATTTTCTCAAAATTTATTTCAATATGTATATTTTCTGCACACTTGATTACTACCTGAGAACAATTCAATCCTAAAATTCCAGCAAGTCCAATTTCAGCATACTTTCATTTCTGCATATTTTTAATTTCTACACCTAGGTTCATCTCATTTAATTTTTAGCAACTCATATTTCTGCCTATACACATCAAAACACAAAAAAACTTTAGTGCACTTCATTAGAATTCATGTGTATGCCATCATATGCATAACTTACTTTAAAGGTGACAATATCATAAGATAAGGGAAGGAGGTCATTACCTTTTCTTGGCCCGAAAACCACCACCTTTGCATTTTGAACCTAAGCCTAATATAAAACCAATTAGCAACCTAATATCTTAGGGACATCAACGAGTCAGGTTTAACCGTTGTGGGAAAACTGGTGCATATAACCCAGCAATTAGTACTGGAAAGCTGGTGTCTATGGCAAGAGGTCTAGTGTCAAACGACCTAGTGGTGTTGTGATTCCTTAATTGGGTCCATGCGAAAGCGGGGGGGGGGCCTCCCACACTCCCACCTTTTACCTGGCCGGTGAAAGGGCTAGTTATTGTGCTGTGTGTCATCTAGATTAACCCATTATGTTTGAACTCCTAGGTCTAGCAAAACCGTAGCACCTTCTTTCGTGTGTTGCATGCCAACTAGGTCAGGAGTCCCATATCACCCCCACCACTCTCAGTCAGGTGAACCCATGGAGAACAACCTCGAGAATCAAATTAGGCTCCTCACTGAGCAACTTGCCAAGTTGACCCAAAGATTTGATGGTTTTGAAACTAGGTTTGGAACTCTAGAAAGGGTCTAGGGACCACACACTAAACCTGAGTCCAAGTCACCTCTCCACCCTAGGGAATTCCCTCAACGTGATCCCTCCTTAGAGGTTGAGCCCAGAAGAGTCCCACATCCTAACCCGGCCCAAGAAGTTCACCTTAGGAGACCCAATTAGGAGATCATTGACTAGGAAGAGAGAGCCATCAAAACATCAAGCTAGAAGCACCTACCTTTGATGGTAGCTTCGATCCCAAAGTTTACATAGATTGGGAGGGAGACATGGAACAATACTTTGAGTGGTGTACGATGTCAGAAGGAATGAAGTACAAATTTGCCAAACTTAGATTGGTTCGCCAGGCTAGGTTGTATTGGAATAGTATTGAGAGGATAATCAGGCTAAGAGGACAAGAACCCGTAGCAACCTGGAGGGCCATGAACACTAGGCTTAGAGATAAGTACCACCCATTGTCTTACCACCAGAAATTATTGGATCAATGGCATAAATTGAATCAGGGAAAAAAGAGCATGGTCGAGTACATCACAAATTTCGATGAGTATGTCATGCCATGTAACATCAACGAAGATGAATCTGTGATCCTATCTAGGTTTAGAGCTGGCCTACATGAGGATATCCAAAGGGAGCTTTATTTTAAAGAAGTCCAGGACTTAGAGCTGGCTTACCAAATTGCTAGGAATTTTGAGCATTTCCAAAGGACACCCACTTATTGTAGACCTGAATCCTTTAGGAACCCTAGCCGAACCCCAGGATCTAGTCAAGTCTACCCGAGTCAACCCAACCGAGCCAACCCAGTTCGAGCCGACCCGACCCAAGTTGACCAAGTTTTAGTAGAGAGGATAAAGGTAAGTTAATTAAAGTCCAGAGAAGCCCCAATCCTAATAACACATGCTTTAGATGCCATAAACCAGGGCATTATGCTAGCCAATGCACCTCCAAAGCCCTAGTTATAGAAGAGCCAGCTGAAAATGAATTAGAACCCATTGCTGAACCAAAAGCAGAAGTTTATGAAGCTGAGGATCAATTGTTGGAAGAGTATGAGGGAGAGGAAGAACTGCTCGAGTCTGATGACCTGTTAGGAGTAGTTAGGTGCATTATAACCTAGAACATAGTGCATGAAGATTGGCATAGGACTAACATCCTACAAACCTTTGTCAAGTTAGGGGATAAGGTGTGCAAGATCATAGTAGATAGTGGGAGCTGTGTCAACGCCATCTCGTTAAGTACTGTCAAGTCCCTAGGATTGACCCTAGTTCCTCATCCCAACCCCTATAAGGTCTCATGGATAGATTCAACTTCCATACCTATCAAGTCTAGATGCCAAGTCATGATCAAATTGCAATCATATGAGAATAAGATTTGGTGTGATGTCCTTCCCATGGGAGTCAGTAGTATTATCCTAGGTGACCCTGGCTTTACGATCATGATACCACCCTTTTTGGTCGGACCAATACCTGTGCCTTTAGTCACCATGGGAAGAAATTTGTAATCAGTCCAACTCCACCTAAGGACCAGGTTAAAAGAGGATCTAGTAGCCTAAAGGAAAAGAAGCCTAGAGTTAACCTGATCAAGGCCAAGGAGTTAGAAAAATAGATTGTTGAGGGAGCCCCTATTTGGATCTTGGCCACCAAAGAGAATCATGAGCTGACTTAATGAGAACACCCCCAAGAAGTAGTTGAGGCTCTGAAAGAGTTTGATGATGTTTTTCCCGATGAATTACCTGATCAACTACCACCCCTTAAGGACATCCAGCATGCTATAGACTTAGTCCTAGGAGCCACATTTCCAAACCTTCCTCACTATAGGATGAACCCCACCGAGCACCAAGAACTACAAAAATAAGTAGGAGAATTACTTAGGAAGGGTTTCCTTAGGGAGAGCTTAAGTCCTTATATAGTCTGCACTGCTAGCCCCTAAGAAAGATGGAACCTGGAGAATGTGTGTCGATAGTAGAGCCATCAACAAAATCATAATGAAATATAGGTTTTCCATCCCCCGTTTGGATGACATGCTGACATGATGGTGATGTGGGACAAATAGATAAGAATGAAAAATAGTAAATATTATTTTTTTATATTTTCATATTTTAAAGGAAGACCCAAAGGAGATAGTAAAGGAAACTAATCAAGTCAATTACCCGCACAAGTAACCTATAAAGCAATTAAAGAAAAACAGGATTTGGTGGTTGAGAAACTACTAAAACTAGGATTTGTTTCAATAATTCAAAAAATAATGAGAAGGGAATAAGTTCAGTTGTACCAATGAAGATCACTCTCTCGATGTAGATCTAGTAGGACTCTCAAGATTGTAGGGACAGGGTTTCAAGATCTTGCTTCTGGGCTTCGATCTTTCGCACGATGCTGGTTCCGAGGCAAGAACACCAGATCTAGATCTTGGTCACCTGCAAAACACTCAGCAAAGGAAATTCAAGTTAGAAATCAGCAATGAAAAAGAAAAGAAAGAAAGAGAAGGGTTGGAAGTGATAGTTGGTTCTTCTTGTCGACTAGATAGGTAGGACCTTACACCCCGCGATGCTCCAAAGGAACAAAGGAAGGGCCTCACACCTCACGATGCACACAACAAAGGAAAAAAATTTTGGTAGAGTTTCTTTGTATTTCAATAATAATTGCATAAATTACAAGGGGGGTTGATGGAATATTTATAGACCCATAACCAGTGTTGTAAGGGACACAAAGACTAGACTTGTGCTCCCTTGGAATACAACTCCTAGAGTCCTACTTCTGGGCATCTTGGACTCTTGCTTGTTGGGTTGATCTGAACTTCTGTATGTGAGTGGACTCTTCAGTTTTGATTGAAGAAGACTCAAGAGTTTTGGTGAGACTCTTGAGTCCTAGGAACTTAAGCAGCTTCCAACTTGTTTTATCAAAACTCTTAAAGTAGGAAAACCATCCAACCTTCTCCACTTGGATGACTTGAGATGACTTGGAACTCCTTGAAATGTTGGCCAATTTCTTTCTTGGTTTTGCTGTGAAGGAATGGAGTGGGAGGGTGCCAATTTGGAGATCTCCTTCTGCTTTACTCTTAAAAAAAAAACAGGTGCTAACTCCTTCTTAAGTGGCCGACCAAAGGGTGTTGTCATGTGGTGATGTCTTAATCTTGTTGCATGTCCAAACACAAGTGACAGGCCATGTGTTGATTTTCCCTGGTGATGTGCCAGGTATTGTCCAGAAGTCTTGCAAAGGTGGCACAAAATAGGATGACATGTGGCAAGAAACTTGTGCTAGCACATGGAGTCACATGGGCTTATCTTGAACTAGCACATGGGTCTTGATTTGAGTTACATGGGTCTTCAGATGCACATGGGTCTTCAATTGGATGCCCCTTGTAATACAGGACTCAATAACTAATTTTTACAGGACTCAAACCAAATAACTAAAGTCCTACTTGATCAATTGGAACCCAATTTGATCAAAAGGCAAGACATGTAAATAAGTGATTCAACTTGGTAAAAGGAGTTTGTCCACAAAGGCTAAAAAAAATAAAACCCTAATTACAGTTGGTAAAAAGGGCTAACCCTAACTATCCCAAAATAACATAAATTAAAATAAAATATTTACATGGTAAAAGGGGTTGGATCCAGGGTTTTATTCACAGGTGATCCACAGGGATGTGGATTCAACCTGTCGATATTTTATGGCCCTGGTATCCACACCAGATGGCTGGTGCCATAATCATTTCCAAGATAGACCTTAAGAGTGGCTATCATCAAATTAGGATCAGACCTGGGGATGAGTGGAAGATCACGTTTAAGACTAAGGATGGTCTATTCGAATGGGTAGTAATACCTTTTGGGCTCTCAAATGTACTTAGCACATTTATGAGGTTCATGACCCTAGTCCTGAAAGAGTTCACTGAAAAATTTATAGTGGTATACTTCGATGACATTTTGGTATACAATAGGACCAAGGAAGACCACCTTTACCACCTCAAACTAGTCTGTCAGATCCTTAGAAAGAATAGCCTTTATGCCAACCCCAAGAAGTGTGAGTTCATGATACATAGGGTTATCTTTCTAGGTTTTGTAGTCACCCCGAAGGGTCTCAGCTGACCCTGAGAAGGTTAAAGCTATAGCTGAGTGGCCAGTCCCTACTAGTGTCCATGATGTTCGTAGTTTCTATGGCCTAGCCACCTTCTACAAGAGATTTATTCGGGGATTTAGTTCCATCATCGCACCCATCACCGACTATATTAGGAAGGAAAATTTTGAATGGACCAGAGCTGCCAATAAAGCCTTCCTAGAGATCAAGGATAAGATGATACAAGCACCTGTCCTAAGATTGCTTGATTTTTCTAAAGTCTTTGAGGTTGCTTGTGATGCTTTGGGAGTGGGCATTGGAGGAGTACTTAGTCAAGAAAATCACCTTATGGCCTTCTTTAGCGAGAAACTCAATGAGGCCAAAATTAAGTACTGACCTATGATAAGAAGTTTTATGCAGTCGTACAAGTCCTTAGGTATTGGAGACATTACCTACTGCCATAGGAATTTGTCCTTTTTTCTAACCATGAAGCACTTCGGTTCCTAAACTCCAAGAAAAGATTAAATCCTAGGCACACTAAGTGGGTAGAGTACATCCAAGCCTATACCTTTATGCTAAAACATCATGCTGGTATTGAAAATAAGGTAGCTGATGCCCTTAGCCATCGTGCCCTGTTGCTGAATACTGCTAGAACTGAAGTTATAGGATTTGACCAATTGAAAGAGCAATACGAATCCTGTCCTGACTTTGGTGAGATCTTCCAGTCCATGAGATAAGAATCATCTAGTACCCATAGTGAGTACACCCTCTAGGATGGTTACCTTTTCAAAGGAAATAGGTTGTGCATTCCTAGGACTTCACTTAGGAAATTCTTAGTTTAGGAAACCCATGCAGGAGGTCTAGTTGGTCACTTTGGTAGGGAAAAGACCATTCTAGCAGTAGAAGACCAGTTCTTTTGGCCAAACCTAAAGAGGGATGTTGCCTACATTATTTCCAGGTGTTGAACTTGTGCTGTTGCCAAACAGTAGAAGCAAAATGCTGGTCTGTACACCCCTCTGCCCGTACCTAATTGCCCTTGGCAGGATCTTAGCATGGACTTTGTGGTAAGGTTACCTAAGACCTTGAGGAGACACGATTCAATTTGTGTAGTGGTTGATAGGTTCTCTAAAATGGCTCACTTTATAGCCTGCTGTCAGACCTTAGATGCTTCCAAAGTGGCCAAAATGTTCCTTGATCATGTGGTTAGGTTATATAGCCTTCCCAAAACCATAGTGTCCGATAGGGATATCCGTTTCACTAGTTATTTTTGGAAGACCCTTTGGAACTTACTAGGAACCAAGCTCAAATTTTTCACCGCCTACCATCCATAGACCGATGGCCAAACTGAGGTAGTCAACCACAGCCTAGGGAACCTATTAAGATGCTTGGTAGGTGAGCATACTGGAAATTGGGACCTTCTCTTACCTCTGGCTGAATCTGCCTATAATAGCTCAGTGAGTAGGACCATAGGCAAAAGTCCTTTTGAGGTTGTTAATGAGTACAAACCTAATCACCCTCTCGACCTGATCCCCCTACCCATCTATGCATGAGTCTTAGAGTCCACAGAATCATTTGCATAACATATTAGAGACATGCATAAGGAAATTAGCCAAAAAATTAATTTAAGTAATAATACATACAAAAGATTGGCTAATTCTCAGAAGTGAGCCAAAGAGTTCAAAATAGGGGATTCTATAACGATTAGGCTTAGGCCTGAACGGTTTCCACCAGGAACCATTAAGAAACTTCATGCTCATGGAGTTGGCCCCTTTAAAGTGATAAGGAGAGTTGTCCCTAATGCCAATGTGCTTGAGCTACCCTCGAATGCATTAGCCCAACTTTTAATATCTCAGACTTAATCGAGTATAGGGAGCCAGCAACGATATCCAGCAAGCCATTTGGGCCTGACCTATCCTTTGAGAGTGAACCCAACCTTGCATGTCCACCTTCAATATACCAGAGAGAGGAGAATGGATCGACTGTCCTGGATGTTCAAGCTATCACAACCCGGGGCAAAGGCTATCAGCCTTACGAATTGGCAAGGCCGACCGGAGTCCGATGATTCATGGATTACCCGAGAGGACTTGCAATGCCTCGACCTCGACCTTCTTAAGCAGTACCTGAAAGCAAAATTGGGATTGCGAGTGCCTACATTAAGCATGCAATAGTGCAAGGAGCATGTTGGTATTTTAAAATAATTTTAAAATAACAGCAAAAAAAACATACTTCGCACATGATCTAACATTTTCAAGATGCATGTATAGGCAAAAGATGGCATGAAATAGGCATGTAATATTTATAAACAATTTAATAAACTTAGATCTAGGCATGCATGAAAATTAAAAATAGAAATTTTATCTTATTCCAGCTTGGAATAAAGTGGGGATAACTGCTAGAATAACTGGAATATCTGGAATAACTTTATTCCAGTCTTCTTCTTCGAGCAACCGTTTGGAATGATTCTCTTCCTCTCTTCCAAGTGCAGCAAACTTAAACCAAAAATGGCAACACTTTGGTCTCTCCTTCTGAAACAACAGCAAGGTGATTTCTTGATGGAACTTACTTCAATGGAACTAATGCATCATTCTTTCAATCGTTTGGAATGTTCTTTATCTCTTCTCCAAGAGCAACAACAGAAATTCTGCAACCAAAAATAGGGGAAACTAAACCAGCAGCTATGGTTGTTGATGCATCTCACAGGTGCTCAAGAGAACACCCTCTAGAGGGGGGACATGCCTGGGCTTCCTCTGATCCGGTTTCTCGCATGATGCTAGTCGATGGAAACCTCTTGAAATGGTGAGAAGGGAAGAAAAATAGAACACAATGTTCTGTTATTTGTTTTCTCCAAAACAAAGGTTTCTTCCACTGATTGAGCACCAATAAAATAGGGAATCAAAGAAGTTTTTCACTCCCAATCTCTCAACAAAAATCCAGCCCCAAAATCATTGATTAAAAGGATGGTGGAAGCTCTCTAAAGAAGAATACTCTATTAATGTTTCACAACCCAAAAAATATATAGCGTGAACCATGAAACCGATAATTTTGGGAGCTGAGGAGAATTTCAGGGAATTCGATAGGCCATCGGGTTAGAGAATGAATTAAATTCATTTTCAATGAAGCAATCAAGAGCCATTAAATGGTGGTTAATTTCCAGCAAAAATCGAGTGGAAATGGGAGAGGAAAAGATGCCCCTGTTTGCCCCGTGTTGATGGGTCAAAACAACGTGTTGATGTGTTAAAATCGGTTCATAACTGGTCTAAAAATCCCAAACCGGTTCTAAACCGGTTCATAATATAATTAGATCAAAATCTAATTAATAAAAGGCTTGGTCAAGTCTCGGTAACCCAGAAACAATTTTCGATGGACCCGAACAAATTCTGATTGACCTATAATCGGTTCAATCCAATGAGTGCTCAATCAAACCGTTACCGAAATGATTCCTAATCATAAATTCATACCTGGATCAGGGAGAAATCCTTTATGGTGTGTGACCTCATAGGTTTGAATCTAGGCGGTAGCACTGGAACAATTCCAGTACTAGCAAAAGATACCATCTAGCAATGGGTCCCGACGTCTGGATAGCTCGAAGATGCGAGAGCATCAATCGAACCTCTGGCATATGGTTACCGTATAATTCATCCCTTTGACCTCTAATGCTCATGATGACCTAGGGATAGACTGCCAACCCTAGCTGAGTCAATCCACAATATGTCTCAACCTTGCAAGTCCAATGACTCCTTACTAGGACTACCCCGGTCGAGGATTTGCTAAATTGAGACACTACGAGACATTCAATCCAAACTACTTGGATAAGTCAATTCCATCTTGGTCCACCACTGCTCCACAAGTACTTACTTGTACCCAGAAACCTTCCATCACTGGATTAGAAATTCGGGTAGTCCGGCGCTAAAGCACAGGGAGTTGCTTGCAAGCTACCATGATGACCTCAGGTCGGAGGGACACATATACCCATATCCAATCATGAGTATCCCTTTGGCAAAAAGGGGCTACACGGAGTCACGTTCAATGAGATATCATATATCCCACTTGTAGATCACATCAGTGTCACCACACTCCTTTGGTCAAAAAGACAACCAAACGATGTGAACCACAACAACCTACACTTGATACATTACCGTCCAGTACAATGTATCTTTTGGTTATGAACCTGGTTTAAGGACCACTCGATATATCCTCTCTATATCGAAGTGAGTGTAGTCCTAAGGACTTCATCACATGAAAAAGAGTTCATTACAGGGAAATGTCAGAATGCGACTAGCTGCCAAAATAATATTTATTTATTCATACAAAGAGTACAATACACAGCTCAACTACCTACAGCCTAGGCGATTGGCTTTGGGACATAATTCCCAACAACTCCCACTTGTACTAAAGCCAATCAGAACAGTATCTAATACCCATTTCCCTTTTACAAAAGTTGAACTCTTTTATTCCGAGGGCTTTAGTGAAAATGTCGGCCAGATTTTTCTTTCCATCGATATTCATAAGATTGATGTCACCTTGTTCTACGATCTCTTGTACGAGGTGGTAGCGCCACAGAATATGCTTGGTATGGTGATGAGCTTTCGGCTCCTTAGCTTGAGCAATGGCTCCAGTGCTATTACAGTACACTGGAACAGGTCCATCGAGGGAAGATGCCACCCCTAGCTCTCCAAGAAATTTTTGCAACCACACGACTTCCTTCACTGCATCTGATGCTGCAAGGTACTCTGCTTTGCATATCGAGTCTGCAACTATCGCCTACTTGCAACTTTTCCAGCATATCGCTCCTCCATTCAAGGTCAATAGAAACTCTAACACACTCTTGCTATCATCTCTGTCTGACTGGAAACAAGAGTCAGTATACCCTACAAGTTTCAAGTCAGATTCTCCATAAATCAGCCATTGGTCCTTAGTATTTCTTAAATACTTTAGGATGGACTTAACCACTTTCCAATGTGCCTTACCTAGGTCAGACTGGTATTTGCTCACTACTCCTAGTGAGTATACCACGTCTGGTCTAGTATAAGTTATAGCATACATGATAGAGCCTACCGTAGAAGCATAAGGTACTCTACTCATGCGCTCTCTTTCCTCAGGAGTTGTTGCATAATCCTTCTTAGAAAGAGTAATTCCAGAACCTATCGGAAGATAGACTTTCATGGGATTTTTCATACTGAACCGTTTCAGCACGGTATCAATGTATGTAGACCGGGACAATCCCAGAAGCCTCTTAAATCTATCTCTATAGATCTTCATACCCAATATGTAAGAAGCTGCGACGTCATTCCCGATTAAGAGAATGTTATCAACATACAGTACCAGGAATACAATCACAGAACCATTAACCCACTTATAGATGCACGATTGTTCTCCGTTCCTAACGAAGCCATACGATTTGATACACCTATCAAACCATAAGTTCCAACTTTGAGATGCTTGCTTGAGTCCATAAATGGACCTTTGCAACTTGTATATTTTTGACTCATCTAAGGATGTGAACCCTTCAGGCTATATCATATACACCTCCTCTTCCAGCTCCCCATTTAGGAAAGCGGTTCAGACATCCATCTGCCAGATCTCATAATCAAAATATGCTGCTAAAGCAAGCATGATCCGAATGGACTTGAGCATTGCCACAGGGAAGAAAGTCTCATCATAATCGATACCATATCGCTGATGATAACCCTTGGCAACCAGACAGGCTTTATAGGTCTTGACCTTCCCATCTGTGCCCCTTTTCCTCTTGAAGATCCATTTGCACTCGATGGGTTTTATCCCTTCAGGCGGATCAACCAATATCCATACATTGTTGATCTCCATGGACTCCATTTTGGATCGCATGGCTCCAAGCCATGCCTCAGAGTCAGATCTCTGAAGTGCATCCATATAGGTGATCAGATCCTCATTGTTCTCGTCGAGCTTAATGGGATCGCCGTCCCGGACCAAGAAATCATAGTATCTATCCGGTTTACGTGGTACTCTACCGGATCTCCTAATAATGGGTTCTGTGTGTGATCCAATCATAGCCAGTTCTATGATGTCCTTAGAGTGTGTAGGTTCTTCTATTGGCTAAACTTCACCAAGTTCAATCTAAGAGGCTACAGTCCCTTCTCCAAGGAACTCTTTTTCCAAAAAAATAGCCTTAAGAGCGACAAATACTTTCTGTTCATCCTCCAAGTAGAAGAAATACCCTTTAGTTTTCTTAGGGTAACCAATAAACAGGCACCGATCAGACCTAGGACCAAGTTTATCAGAGTCTAAATGCTTTACATAAGCCGGACAACCCCAGACCCGAAGGTGTGAGATTGAGGGCTTACGTCTAGTCCACATCTCATATGGAGTGGAGACAACAGACTTACTCGGAACATTATTTAACAAGTGACAAGCTGTCTCAAGTGCATATCCCTAAAAGGATAGCGGCAGAGTTGCAAAGCCCATCATGGATCAAACCATGTCTAGCAAGGTTCGATTCCTCCTTTCGGACACACCATTCAACTGTAGTGTTCCTGGAGGAGTCCATTGATAGAATCCCATTCTCCTCAAGATATGTCAAGAACTCACCAAATAGGTATTCACCGCCTCGATCAAATAAAGGGGTTTTAATACTTTTTCCAGTTTGTTTCTCTACTTCATTACGATATCGTTTGAACATTTTAAATGACTCAGATTTATGTCTCACCAAAAAGACATAACCAAACCTCGAAAGGTCATCTGTAAACGTAATGAAATATCTGTATCCACCTCTGACACTAACTATCATGGGTCCGCATACATCAGTATGTATGAGACTCAGAAGTTCTGTAGCTCGTTCACCTTTTCCAGTAAAAGGTGACTTGGTCATTTTACCAAGTAAACAGGATTCATAAGTAGGCAGTGATTCAGAATCACTGACCTTGAGGAGGCCTTCTCTTCGCATCTTGTTTATCCTATTCTGGTTAACATGACCTAGCCTACAGTGCCAAAGATATAGACACTGACATTTTCTAACCTTGGACGTTTGCTAGATGTGTACATTACACTAACAGGCCATGACAGTATATAAATATCATTATTTAACTTAGCTTTCATTATCACAGAGTTATTCAAAATAACTTGGCAAATATCTCCTTTTATTGATAGTTCAAAACCACAATTGGCCAAAAGGCCTACAGAGATTATGCACATAATGAAACTAGGATAATAATGATAGTCGACTAACTCGACAGCACAGGACTCAAAGACAAGACTCAGAACTCCGATCGCCAGTACTGGAACACGATTTCTATTTCCAATGCTCAGGAACTGTTCTCCATCCTCGAATCTCCTGCTAACCTGCATTCCCTGTAATGAATTACAAACATGAAAAGGACTACCGGTATCCAATACCCAGTTAGCAGTACCATAAATAGAGAAATTACAAGGTTTTATCATATAAATACCTTATCCAGGAGTCTGTTGCTTTCCTTTCCTTGGCCTGTTCGGGTCTAGGGATGCTTGGTAAAGAGGACAGTTCCTCTTCCAGTATCCCCGCTTCTTGCAATAGAAGCACTCCGCAGCAGATTGGTCAGCTTTCACTTTCCTGGTCTGACTCGGGCCAGGAGCATTCAGCACCTTCTTTCCCTTCCTTTTATTCTTCCCTTTCTTAAAGGGACGATGACCTCTAGAACCTCCCACTAAATTTACCATCCCTTTGTTTAGTTGGTGGTCTTTCTCATAAGTCTGCAGTAATCCTATCAAACCATGGTAATTGACTGTAGGCTTGTTCATTCTGTAATGATCGAGAAAGTCAAGATAGGAGGAGGGTAGAGAATTCAAAATTACATCCTTGCCGAGCTGCTTGTGCAAGGGACATCCGAGCCTGCCCAACTTTTCAATCATCTCGATCATGTACAATACATGATCAGTGAAAGAACCACCATTCAGCATCTTGGCATTGTAGATGGCACAAGATACTTTGTACCGCTTTATATCGTCCGGTATGCCGAAAGATTCCTTCAACTTTTGAAGGATCTCATCTGGTTGGGCCACCTCGAACTTGTGACTGAACTCATCGTTCATTGCCACTAGCATAATGCATCGGACAATAGTCTGATCAGAAACCCACTTCTGATAAGTATCCCTGACCGAACTCCGAGCATTGGCAGATGGGATTTCAGGTGCCGGATCCGTTATCACATAAAGGATCCGTTCATGCTCCAAGACAATCCTCAACTTTTGATACTAGCTATCGAAGTTGTGACCCTTCAACTTCTCATTATCGAGAAGGATTGGAGTGAAAGATTTGAAGACATCTGACAGCAAAAACAAGACCATATTAGAGTATGAATTAATCATTTAACCAAAAGACTTGGACTTTAGTCTAAAGGTCTCTCCCACTAATTTTTTAGATTGGGAGCCTCTAACTCCAATCTGTGAAATCACTATTTCATAGTGGGTATTGAAATCCAATAGACCACGTATGAGCCCGACTATGGCCAGCTCACCTATACGTGTCTAAAGGTAGGTTCACCAACCAATTGCTTCCCTAAGCAATTTCTAGTAATTTATTTTGCCCCAGAGAACAGCCCAATCGACCTAGGGGCCTCAAATTGTGGGTCTCCGGTTAGGTCCAACCATTAACATGATAAAACCAATACTTCCAGCCAACTAATGACCAAGGCCGACTATGGCCGGCTCACTTGATCACCATTAAGAAGGTTGCACTGAACCATCATCTATAAGAGAGTAATTCCAGTAACCGGATGCATACCCGTTCTATGGAATTGCCGATGAACACCAAGTTAAAGGACACATTACTAACCCACTTAATGGGAGGCTAAGACACCATCAACTCTTTGACTTATTTTTTTTCAGGACCTAATAATTTTAGAGGATTTTAGGTTGTGACAGAATAATAAGACAAGAACATGGATCATCCTCCCACTGGGTGAATCAATTTTTAGGAGGGTTGAATCAATTCAACAATTGATCCATAGGCACCTACCAATCAGTCAGACTGATCAACCTGGGTGACATGGGTTAACTCGAGTCAATGAGCTTTACTAATCAGTTCTGGTCTACATGACTGGCCAGGTAGGTGAGATCATGGGTGAGTATCCGCCATTAACTATCTTTCCTAGACACCAACCAAGTTGGCCAGGAAAGAGGTAGCCTTATACAACCATGATCACAATGCCAAACCTACCTCGACACCAACCGTTTACCATACTCGATCAGACTAGCCTAAAGACTCGGGCTTCCATGGAGCCACTAATTAGATCCATTTTAGATGAATGGACTAACTTATCTAACTATTAGATAGTTCTAAAAGAAGGACCTTAATCAACTTTTGATTAGTCTTCTTATTATCTAGTTCAACTAAACATAGGTCTAACCCAAAATATGGACCCAATTAGATAGCTAACCCAATTAACCCAATTGACTTATTTAAATGACATTAGGTTTCATAAACCCTAAGATAACTTGTCATTTAATTTAATCATACAATTCAGAATTATTTGAATATAAGCCAATATTTTAATTAAAACAATTTTAATTAAAACATGCAAAACTTTTTTTACATATAATCTCATGCATCATATCTAGTTTTATTCTTTTATAAATATTACATTACCAAAAATAAATTTACAAGACATGCCAAATATGTATCTGAATTAAAACAATTTTAATTCCTTTGATTTCCTTAAAGGATCCTTCTGAAGAGGTCAACACAGATGAACTGCATCATGCCAAAGACACACGGTCATGATGAAGGTCTCAACTAGGTTCCTAAAAGTACTCCCTAATCATACCCTATGATTAAGATACAGATACATATTAATAGATTAAACATTTTAATCTACTATACATGCAATCAAGATATGTTACACCTGAAACATTGCTCTGATACCACTGAAAACAAAATTAGGGTTGCGAGTGCCTACACTAAGCATGCAACAGTGCAAGGAGCAGGTTGGTATTTTAAAATAATTTTAAAATAACAGCGAAAAAAACCTACTCCATATAGGATCTAACATTTTCAAGATGCATGTATAGGCAAAAGATGGAATGAAATAGGCATGTAATATTTATAAACAATTTAATAAACTTAGATCTAGGCATGCATGAAAATTAAAAATAGAAATTTTATCTTATTCCAGCTTGGAATAAAGTGGGGATAACTGCTAGAATAACTGGAATATCTGGAATAACTTTATTCCAGTCTTCTTCTTCGAGCAACCGTTTGGAATGATTCTCTTCCTCTCTTCCAAGTGCAGCAAACTTAAACCAAAAATGGCAACACTTTGGTCTCTCCTTCTGAAACAACAGCAAGGTGATTTCTTGATGGAACTTACTTCAATGGAACTAATGCATCATTCTTTCAATCGTTTGGAATGTTCTTTATCTCTTCTCCAAGAGCAACAACAGAAATTCTGCAACCAAAAATAGGGGAAACTAAACCAGCAGCTATGGTTGTTGATGCATCTCACAGGTGCTCAAGAGAACACCCTCTAGAGGGGGGACATGCCTGGGCTTCCTCTGATCCGGTTTCTTGCGCGATGCTAGTCACCGGAAACCTCTTGAAATGGTGAGAAGGGAAGAAAAACAGAACACTATGTTCTGTTATTTGTTTTCTCCAAAACAAAGGTTTCTTCCACTGATTGAGCACCAATAAAATAGGGAATCAAAGAAGTTTTTCACTCCCAATCTCTCAACAAAAATCCAGCCCCAAAATCACCGGTTAAAAAGATGGTGGAAGCTCTCTAAAAAACAATACTCTATCAATGTTTCATAGCCCAAAAAATATATATCATGAACCATGAAACCATTAATTTTGGGAGCTGAGGAGAATTTCAAGGAATTCGATAGGCCACCATGTTAGAGAATGAATCAAATTGATTTTCAATGAAGCAATCAAGATCCATTAAATGGTGGTTAATTTCTAACAAAAACTGAGTGGAAACGGGAGAGGAAAAGATGCCCTTGTTCGCCCCATGTTGATGGGTCAAAACAACATGTTGATGTGTTAAAACCAGTTCATAACTGGTTTAAAAATCCCAAACCGGTTCTAAATCGGTTCACAATATAATTAGATTAAAATCTAATTAACAAAAGGCTTGGTCAAGTCCCGGTCACCCAAAAACAATTCTTGGTGGACCCGAACAAATTCTGATTGATCCAAAATGAGTCAATCCAATGAGTGCTCAATCAAACCGTTACCGAAATGATTTCTAATTATAAATCGGTACCTGGATCAGGGAGAAATCCTCTATGACGTGTGACCTCATAGGTTCGAACCTAGGCGGTATCACTGGAACAATTCCAGTACCAGCACAAGATACCATCTAGCAATGGGTCCCGGCATCCGGATAGGTCGAAGATGCGAGAGCAATCAAACGAACCTCTGGCATATGGTTACCATATAATTCATCCCTTTGACCTCCAATGCTCAAGATGACCTAGGGTTAGACTGCCAACCCTAGCTGAGTCAATCCATAATATGTCTCAACCTCGCAAGTCCAATGACTCCTCACTAGGACTACCCCAGCCGAGGATTTGCTAAATTGAGACACTGTGAGACATTCAATCCAAACTATTTGGACTGGTCAATTCCATCTTGGTCCACCACTGCTCCACAAGTATTGCCTGTACCTAGAAACCTTCCGTCACTGGATTAGAAATTCGGATAGTTTGGCACCAAAGCACACGGAGTTGCTTGCAAGCTACCATGATGACCTCAGGTTAGAGGGACACATATACCCATATCCAATCGTAAGTATCCCTTTGGCAGAAAGGGGCTACATGGAGTCACGTTCAATGAGATATCATATATCCCACTTGTAGATCACATCATTTTTACCACACTCCTTTGGTCAAGAGGACAACCAAATGATGTGAACCATAACAACCTACACTTGATACATTGCCGTTCAGTACAATGTATCTTTTGGTCGTGAACCTGATTTAAGGACCACTCGATATATCCCCTCTATATCGAAGTCAGTGTAGTCCTCAAGACTTCATCACATGAAAAAGTGATCATTACAGGAAAAAGTCAAAATGCGATGAGCTACCAAAATAATATTTATTAATTCATACAAAGAGTACAATACTCAGCTTAACCACCTACAGCCTAGGCGATTGGCTTTGGGACAAAATTTCCAACAATTCCAAAGCCAAATCAACCCTTACTCGATTGGGTCTAGTTCCTCCCACCATGAGAGAATTGGTGCGGGCACCAGGATTAGATAGAGGCTCCTCAATCCTTTGTGGATCTCTGATTAGGGTTCTTAATCTTTTTGTGTCATGTAATAAGGCTTAAAGCCTGAGTAATTTGCTTTCGAGTCATGTAATTAGTATCTAGTTGGTTTCAATTTTTGGTTTAGTCTTGTATTTTGGTCAATTTGGTCATGTTAGGGTCAATTGGTCCTGTAATTAGCCGAATTGGTTTACAAGCTCAAGTCAATTTGAAAATAGGCTCAAGCTAATTTGAAGAAGGGTCCACAAGTGGGCAATCAAGTCAAGCCCAATTGTAGATGATTCAAGCCACCTCTCCATGCCAAGTTAGGAGCGCCACTTCAGCTCATGGAGTGCCACATCACCAGTGCCACGTGGCATGGGGAGGCTCCACTTCACCAAGTTCCTTTGGGTGTTCAAGACTAGATGGAAATTTTCAAAGTCAAAGCCATGTTGGACACCCTATTAAACCTCCCCTTGATCCAAGCTAACAACATCCCCACCCCACTCCACATATCAAGCCTTTCTCCAAATATCATGGTTGGACAAGGGAGAATTCTAAAGTCAAATGGGCACCCCCTTGATTCATGAAGACAACATTCTCCCTTCCCTCCCCGAATCAAGCCTTTCCACCAAGTCAAGGTCGGCCAAGCTTCAAGAAAAGAGAGTTTCAAATTTCAGAAGTTCAAATTCAAATTTTGGGTGCCCCCTTGAATCATGTTTTGTAACTCCTCTCATTTGAATTCAAATGAGGACTTAGAGCTTATAAAAAGGGCCCTAACCCTCTTGTAAATGAGGATTCATGAAATGAAAAAAAAACTCTAAAGTTTTCTTCTTCATTGCCCTTGTCTTTAGACTTGGAACTCTGAGAGAGAGTGTGCCTTTGTCCTTCGGGACATCGAGGGGTGAGAGGCCTTGAGTGTCTTCTTCCTATGCAAGCCAGCAGTCCATCTCCAAAATTGGGATGCCCCACTGAAAGCTCTTCTTGGATGCCCAACCAGAAGAGTCCCTCTTGATCACCACCCTCCACTCCTTTCCCCTTCACTTCTTTACTCTCTTATGCCTTCTTGATTTTCTAACTTGTCTTCATGTTGCTCACAGGTCCTTCAAGTACCACGGACAAAGGAATCGGCCTTCCTTGCCTTCAGGACCATCCGACGAAAAGCCGACAATTCTGTAGGATCGAGGGCTTGATCTTCCAGGCTGTATCCGTGAGTGTGAGTGAACTCATCATCTTGCACTTCCGAATCTTAAAGGTTTTCACTCCCTGATCTCCTAGTCGGGTATTGAATTAGAGCTAAGTCCTACCGGGGTTTCTGAATCCCGGGGTCCTTTCTTTATCACTATTTAAGGGCTATATCTATAGGCTAAAGTCTTTTGTTATTATGCAAATCCCCAGATCTACTCTTAGCTTCATTTCAGGAATTGATCATCCCCTAAAATATAAAAACAACAAAAAAAAATCACCTGCATATCATCTTAGTTAGCAGTCCTGCATCAAATTTCTTCTTCTTTCCACTAGGCACATAATTGCATGCCCTCCAGAGGTGATCCACACATGAAATGAACCTAGGAACCACTCCTTAGAAGGTTGCTTAATCCACTAGGACTCTTCTGATGGCCTTTCTTCCTTTGGCAGCCACTCCTTCCTTGCTCAGACCCTTGCTCTCCAATAGAGCACTCTGAGCCCTCTTCAAAACCTTTCTTTACTCTCTTTATCACTTCTTAATTCTCTTCCAAAGCCCTTGTCTTAGAATGGTGGATTTGTCTTAAGGAAAAACCTATGTCCTAACAAGGGAAGGAAGAGATAAGGAGAAAAAAGTGGCAGTGTAAGAGTGTAAGAAAGAAAGGATAAATCAGATACCTTCGGCATAAACACCAAAGGCTTTAAATAAGAGATGGGGGGGTGCCAAATATGGCTCTTCATCAGCCTTTGATCTGTCAAATAACAGATCATATAAGACCCTTCATGAAGAAGGAGTCTTATCTTGAAAAGTCAAGATCTTTCTTGCGCCAAGGACAAGACTTTGTCTCTTCGGTTCCTAGCCGATTTCTCCACTTTTCATGTCATTTACCGATCAATTAAAAGGCCAAGGGACATGTGCTTTGAATGAAGTCATCAGAAAAAAATTAAGAGCTGTCAAACAGAAGGACTCTTAATCTCAATTAGCACCAAAAAATGAAATGTCGCATCCTTTCATTTGTGCGGCACTTTATTTCATGCCATTCTTTTATTTTGACCGGTCAAAGCCCATTTTTTTGGGCATGGAGATTAGGGAGATACTCTTTAGGCTTATCTAGAATAGGTGATTAAGTGGTAGAAAGACTCTTGGTCCTTCTATGCCCCTTAATGTTGTCGCACATAATTATTGGCACCAAGAGTCCCTTCAAGTTATGACTCTTCAAATAAATAAGATAAAGGCTTAATTAATCTAGATAAAACCAGATAATTGCTGCCCCACTTTAGAATCAACCCAATCTAGGATTTCCTCAAATTGGTTAGCCCATTAAGCAACCTTATAGACCCAATTCAATTGGATTAGGAGTTAGGTTAGCCTACACATGCTAGTATGTAATCTAGCTAACCAATTAGGATCCCATGACCCTAATAAAATACCAATCGACTTCCTAGGCCAATTTCACAGTGTGTGTGACCCTTTGGGTTCCATATCTAGCCAGTAGTAGGTATAGGTCCAAGCTAATTCGATCCAATCAAACCCGTTGACCTAATTAGGTCAAATTGAGCAGACCTAAGTTGCCAATTTGAACTAGCTTCCGAATTGACTCATGAATCCAATCAAATTGAGTCATGAAAACCTGTAAGATATGATTGACGTCTAGTAGCATGTCATGCCTACCTAGAAGATGTGAAATTTGATAGAAAGGAAAAAAATATCCTTCAGTGAAAAGTTATCATGTAATTCAATCTTTCGATCACCCTTTATCCTGAATAAGTGATGGGTATGGATAATTGTCAAGCCCTAGTACTTAGTCATTTCGAATCTCAATTGGATAATGAAGACTTTGCTGATGACTGATTAGAAAACACTTCTAATCTCATCCTGCTTTGATCAAGGACTCCCTGAGTCATCAATCGAAGACATTACTTGGGATATCATTTTCTCTTACTATGAATGATTGATTCCTTGTTGATCCACTCACATCCTTCATACACCTTCTACCATATCCGAGAACACCCCGTACATGACTCGATATCATGAATGAGTATGAACCAAAACATGGCTTAGTGTGCATAAGGAATCATGGTGATCTCAGGTCTAAAGATCACTTGCACAATGCCCATTATGAGAACTATCTCTTGATAAGTAGTAAGACTTCCATAAGATATTCTCAATATGGATCAGTTCAGTGAACTCATACCCTATGAGCACCCTTGTCCTTGTATTAGTGTCTCTACACAAGTGGCTGTGAGACCAACCACCCTCTCCATTGAGCATACATAGGATAAGCTAGACTTTCCAGAAGCATCGATCTCCGATTTGATGATCCAACAACTATGAACATTTTAGATTAGGATTTATAGAAACTTAGGTCTCACCGTTATGATCTCCATCATAATCCTAATTCCTTTGCCCTAACCTATGAGGTTCATCATGATCTTTAAATAAGAAACAGCAGTATGATAAAACAAAATACCTTTTTTTAATACTATAATATCATACAAGAGTTGAAAGATTACAAAAATACCCTTACAAAGATTGGCTTTTAGGATACTTTTCTTTCAATCTTCCATTTGCACTAAAACCAATCGCCCTTGTATTTTATACCCATACAATCTAAGTGGCGATCTAACTGCTATTGAGGTAGTGCTTTATGAAAGGATTATGCCCTATAAGCCAATATCTGTATCTCCCAGATCATTGTAAATTGACAAATTAATAAAGGCAATAATTTTTTCATCATTCGCTGTGTCATTATATGATGAACCCCATAGATTAGGGCTATGGTTGTAGGGCTATGATGAGATCATACCAGTGAGATCTAAGGCCTTAAAACCCTAATCTAGAATATTCCTAGTCATAGGAACCCTGAGTTGGGGATCAGGGTTTCCGGTAAGACTGGCACATCCTATGTATGCTGAAAAGGGTGACTGCTCTCACTGTCATTTGTGTAGGACACTAATACAAGGATGTGGGTGCTCATTAGTGAATGAGTTCACTGAATAGATCCAGTTTGAGAACATCTAATGGAGCCTTAGCTGCATGTCAATGGATGTTTCACATAGTGGGAGTTGTACAAGTAGTCCTATGACCTGAGACTGCCATAATACCTTATGTACATGAACCCATGCTTTGGTTCAATCTCAATCATGACACTGGGTCATGCACGAGGTTGATGCTGGGTATGGTGAATTGTATATGAAGGTATTGAGTAGGTCAACAAGGAATTGATCACTCCTAGTAGGAGGAGATTGCATCCAGCCAAATTAGGTCAGATGATGATTCAGAAAATCTTTGATCAAAGTACAGATATTAGAAATGATTTCTAATATCGAATTAATTGAATCATTAGTGTATGACTGAGC
Organism: Areca catechu; assembly: GCA_021397845.1. Taxonomy (NCBI): domain Eukaryota; kingdom Viridiplantae; phylum Streptophyta; class Magnoliopsida; order Arecales; family Arecaceae; genus Areca; species Areca catechu. The sequence continues at coordinate 93,738,587 of CM038050.1, forward strand.
TGGGAATGAGTATAAACTGGATTTGACATGATTCCATATCCATAGTTATATTCGGGATGCAAGATGATTGAAGGATCGAATTGTACGGGAACTTTCCACTGAAGGGTAGTTTTGGAATTACACCAGAATTTCCATATCTTCCGGGTAGACATGACACGTTGCTAGACGTCAATCTTGTCTTGTGGGTTGATCAAATTAAATGGTTTAATTGGATCACTAATTAGGAGGAGTCCTAATTGACTGACTCGAGTTAGCTCGATTTGACCTAAATCGATTAGAATGAGTTCTGATCAGATTAGGTCAACTTGCACTCGGACCCACTGCTGGCTAAGTATGGAACCCAATGGGTCACACACTTAGGACAGATAATCAAGGATTTAATTTGGAATTAAATCTCGATTGCAGATGAACACACTAGCATGTGTTGCAAACCATGACTTCTACTTGAATCGGATTCGAGTTAGGGTTCCGATTTGGTCTTTTTTAGATCCAAATTCATACCGGTTTGAATCTAATTGAAGATTTAAAACGTTGGGCTAACAATAGGCTAGCAATTGGGCTAACCTAAGAGGCTAAACCCCTTTCCCACGTCGCCTAAAACCCCTCCCCCTCTCTTCCCACGCGCGCGCGCAAGGAGAAGAGTCCACACGCGCGTGGACTCTCTCCAAGTCGCGTCTTTGCGTGAAGAGAAATAAATTGACCGGCGTTTTTGGCTGATGAGGCGTGGATCAGAGTCCACCTAGGCGTGGACTCTTCAAAATTTGGAATTACCGTGAAAAAAAAAGAAAAAACTCCGAAGGGGCGCGACTCTTCTTTCTGCGCGCGCCCTTCTGAGTTTTTCACGATCCCTCTTCGCGTCTTTCCATCCCAAAGGTCGTGAGATTAATCCCAAAGGCCGTGAGATTAATCCCAAGGGCCGTGAGATTAAGAGAGAAGACGTGAGAAGGGAGAGAGGGATGTGAGAGGATTTTTCAGAAGGAGAAGGCGCCTCTCTGTCGCCTATTTAAGAAGAAGGCTTCACCGTAAAAAATTAATTCCAGATTTTCTACGGCGAAGCCTTGCTTCTCTTTCCTTCTCCCTCTCCAGAAGACTGTTTCCCCCTCCTCTCTTTCTTCTTTGATTCCTTTACAGAGCCTAGGCTCTGTCGAATCTCAGAACAGAAGGAGAGTCAGAGAGAGAAACTCTCCGACGGTAAAGGAAGAAGGCGCCCCCTTTTTCCTTCTTTCTTACATTAAGACAACTTTGTCTTAATTTTCTTCTCCCTCCAAGACAAGCCTTGTCTCACTTTAGGACAAGGGATTATTCTTAAGACAAGAGTGTCTTAAGGGGCCAAAGTTGCCAAAAACTAGGAGAAGGGTAAGAGAGAAAGTTTTAGTCCCTGTTTGGCTAGAGGTGTCCTAGCCAATAGCCCATATATCAAGTTCTTGGGGTAGAACTTGATTGGAAGGAACCCAATTGAGGAGTCACTGTCTTGATCATCTGCCCGTGTGGATCACCATCGGAGGGCGGACAAGTGGACGCCTGGTGTGTTCAAAAGGTTACTCCATTTGGAGTTTATTTCTACATCAGATTGGATATAGCGATCTGAGGTTAGTATCTAAACTATGTTTAAATTTGGACATGCATGTAGTCATAAGTTTTAATTACTAATAAGGAGATTTTGGGATTAGGGTTCGGTCCTGATTTCATAAAGTTTTTGAAATCCACACTTCCGCACTGGTCACCGAACCTAACAGTGGTATCAGAGCCATCCTTATTAGGATTAAAACTTATGAAGTTCAATTCATGATGTAGTATCATGTTAAAGTTTTTATATTGATGCACAGTGCATGTCTTTGATTGAACATGAGTTTGATGATTGCCACCAGTTAGGGTTTTCCACTGAAACCCTAATTGTCTTAGAGATATGAGTAGCCCTGGAGCCATCATACTGAAATAAGGTTGCCCTGGCATAATGGTGTATCCATTATGTGGTAAATGGTTGTCCTAGTATGATGGCACACATTTCACATATTTGCTTAGTTTAAAGCATGTATTAATATATGTGATAGCTTTTAATTGAATGTGCTGGCATTGCATGAACCCCTCTTAAAATTATATTAAGTGGTAGTATAGTTAACCGATAAGCATTATTAGTCATGATGGATAATTAGTCATTTCGGTGTCTAGAAAGGTGGTTCTGGGAAGGTAAAGGGAATCGTGGTTTTTAATTGGTTCCGTTGACTGACCTGGCCAATTTTAAATTGGTGTCTAGGAAAGCAACGGGGGGACCCCCACATCTCTTCCACTAGCCTGGCCGATCTGATTGATTTAATTCTTGACTAACATGCTTGGTGTTAAAATACTATTATTGGCCTTCCTTCATGATAGGTCATCATTGTGTTATGATCTATACTAGGTTTGTTGTGTACACAAGACCTAATATGGCTAACACAATTTTGGGCCTATACATTATTTGTTTATGGCATGATTTAAAGTAATATTTGTGTTGTGAACCACACAAGGGTATTACTATTAAAGTCATGACTATATGGCTATGAAGGGTCTTACTTAACTAAAATATTATATTTGTTGTGTATACACAAGGCTATTAATATTTTAGAGGCCGAGATAAGTTGAGAATTGTACAGGTTACAATTGGAAAGAGTTTTCCTACCTATGAACTTATATAAGATTTGTTGTGTACACACAAGGTCTTTTATGAGGGATTGGGATCTCAACCCCACTAAGAAAGATCAGTTAAGTTTTCCCTCGATCATCGTATGGAGGTTATGATGCTCGATAAATAGTGGGAGACATAATTAAATTAAGTCCTAATTTAATTATGTGTTGTCATTTCATGGTTGTTTGCTTATGTTTTCGTTCTTTGTTTAAATGTAGATAATGGCCTCTTCACTCTCACTCCGTAGTATTTTAGATGCCAACAATTGACTGGGCCGAATTATGTTGATTGGCTGAGAAATTTGAAAATAGTACTCAGTCAAGAAAGAATTTCCTATATTCTTGATACCCCGATTTTGGAACCACCAAGGAAGATGCCTCGCAAGAGGAGAAGACCACATATATATGTGGCAAAATGACTCACTTACTGTCAAATGTGTTATGCTTGCCTCTATGACTAACGAGTTACAGAGGCAGCATGATAGCATGGATACTAACTCCATACTGCTAAATTTAAAAGAGCTTTATGGAGAACAGTAGAACTGCTAGATATGAAATATCTAAGCAGTTGTTCCGTGCAAGGATGACAGAAGGTACATCAGTACAAGACCATGTATTAAAGATAATTGATCTAATCACTCGATTAGGTCAATTAGGTTTTGTAATGGATGGGGAGTTGAATCAAGACTTGATCTTGCAATCACTCCCAGAGTCTTTTCACAGTTTGTTCTTAATTACCATATGAACAAACTTAATTCTTCCTTGCCTGAGCTGTTGAATATGTTGAAAACAGCAGAGAGCCATGTAAAGAAAAATAAGGCTCCAGTTCTTCTTGTGGATAAGAAGAAGACAGGCAAAAGGGGTTCCAATAAGAGGATGAATCCCAAAGGGGCATTAAGAAGAAGAAAGGAAAGAAGGCCTCCGGACAGATGACCTGCTTTCATTGTGGCAAGCCGGGTCATTGGAAAAGAAACTGCAAGGTTTACCTTGCAAGTTTGAAGCCTGGTGCATCAGAGGCACCAAAAGGTATGAAAGAAGTTCATACTATTTTGTCATGGATTCTTCCATTTCAAATACTTGGTGTTGGATACCGCCTGTGGTCATAACATCTGCAAATCATTGCAGGACTTCAGGGGCTTAAAGTATTGAAGGAAGGTAACTTTGAGCTCTACGGTGCTGGAGGGGACCCCATCCAAGCAGAAGCTGTAGGGACTTATGTTTTGAGTTACCTTCAGGGAAGATCTTGGAGCTAAGGAATTGTTACTATATGCCAAAAATCATTAGAAATATCATATCTGTACCCTTGTTACTTAAACAAGGATATACTATGAATGTAATGAGCAGTGGCTGCTCAATTCTTTATCTAATGAAATTATATGTTATGGCATATTCTGCAATGGTCTCTTAACTCTTTCCACTAATGACAATGTTTTTCATGTTTCTAACAAACGGAAAAGAGATGATATTAACAATACCTTACTTTGGCATTGTCGACTTGGACATATTAGTGAGACTAGGATTAACAAGTTATACAAAGAAAATTTCTTTGATCCTTATGACTATGAGTCATTAGGAACTTGTGAATCATGTCTCATGGGTAAGATGACCAAGACTCCATTTAGTGGACATGGAGAAAGGACAAAAGAGTTATTAGGACTCATACACACAGATGTATGTGGGCCTATGACAACTCAAGCCTATGGTGGATACTCATACTTCATCACATTTACTGATGATTTTTCAAGGTATGGATTTGTGTATCTAATGAAACATAAGTCCGATGCTTTTGAAAAATTCTTAGAGTATCAAAGTATGGTAGAGAAACAGACAGGAAAAAGTATAAAGATCCTCCGATCAGATAGAGGAGGTGAATACTTATCCACTGAGTTTCTTGATCACCTAAAAGATAAGGGGATCATCTCTGAATGGACTCCTCCTTACACACCACAATTAAATGGTGTTGCTGAAGGAGAGGAATCGTACTTTATTGGATATGGTACGATCCATGATGTGCTTCACGGAGTTACCTTTTTCTTTCTGGGGATATGCTTTGGAAACAGCAACTCATATCTTGAATAGAGTACCATCCAAAACTGTCTCTAGCACTCCATATGAATTATGGAGAAGTAAGAACCCCAATCTTAAGTATATTAAGATATGGGGATGTCAGCCTATGTAAAAAGGATTTTGGACATAAACTAGATGCTAGAGCAGACAAATGTCTATTTATCGGATATCCTAGAGATAGTATAGGATATGTGTTCTACCACCCTACTGAACAAAGGTTTTGGTCAGTAGGCATGCCACTTTTATGGAAAAGGAATTTATCCTACAAAAGGGCACTGGTAGAAATATCGAACTTAATGAGATTCAACAATAGACACTTCTCAGTCAAGTAACAACATAGTTAATATAGAACCTGAACACACTCCTATCCGTAGGTCTGATAGGTGCGACAGGCACCTGAGAGGTATGGGTTCATAATTGAAAATAATGAAGCCCAAATCATTCAAAATGATGAGCCTCTAACCTATACGAAGCAGTCATGAGTAGAGACTCAGACAAATGGCTGGAAGCCATGAGATCCGAGATGGACTCCATGTATGTCAACCAAGTATGGTCTTTGGTTGATGCACCAGAGGGTATTAACCCTATTGGGTGTAAATGGGTCTATAAAAGGAAGATTGGGGCAGATGGCCAAGTTGAAACTTATAAAGCCAGATTGGTGGCTAAGGGCTTCAGACAAAAACAGGGAATAGATTATGATGAAACATTTTCCCCTGTTGCCATGCTCAAATCCATTCGGATTATGCTTGCTATAGCAGCATATCATGATTATGAGATCTGGCAAATGGATGTAAAAACTGCATTCCTCAATGGTTTCCTTGAGGAAGAGGTTTATATGTCACAACCAGAAGGTTTTGTCTTGGAGACTAAACCTAATCAGGTATGTAGGCTAAAGAAATCCATTTATGGATTAAAGCAAGCATCCAGGAGTTGGAACATCCGATTTGATAAAACAGTCAAAGAATTTGATTTTTTCAAAAATGAGGATGAACCTTGTGTGTACAAGAAGACTAGTGGGAGTGCCATAGTTTTCTTAGTTCTATATGTTGATGATATACTTATTATTGGGAATGATATCCCAATGTTACAATCAGTCAAAGTGTGGTTATCGAAACAGTTTTCCATGAAAGACTTGGGAGAAGCATCCTATATACTGGGTATAAAAATCTATAGAGATAGATCAAGAAGGATGCTTGGCTTGTCCCAGTCTAGGTACATTGACCAGGTGCTAAAGAGATTTAGCATGGAGGAAAGTAAAGAGGTTACTTACCTATTGGTCATGGCATACGTCTTTCTAAGAGGATGTCTCCTAAGACACCTGAAGAAAGAAATAGAATGAGTTCTATACCTTATGCTTCGGCTATAGGGTCGATTATGTATGCTATGTTATGTACTAGGCCTGATGTGGCATATGCCTTGGGTGTAGCCAGTAGATTTCAGGCTGATCCAGGAGAGGATCACTGGAAGGCTATGAAAAATATTCTTAAGTACCTGAGAAGGACTAAGGATATTTTTCTTATATACGAGGATCTGATCTTAAACTAGAAGCCTATTCAGACTCTAGTTTTCAATCAGACCCAGATGATAGTAAATCCATTCAGGGTATGTCTTTACCTTGAATGGTGGAGCAGTAAGTTGGAGAGCACTAAACAGCAGACTGTAGCTGACTCAACTACCGAGGCAGAGTACATAGCTGTCAGTGAAGCCGCCAAGGAAGCTGTCTGGATGAAGAAATTCATCACAGAGTTGGGAGTAGTTCCTGAGATTGAGAACCCGGTGCCACTCTATTGTGATAACACTGGAGCAGTTGCTCAAGCTAAGGAACCGAGAGCCCATCACAAGTCCAAGCACATTCTGAGACGCTTCCATCTTGTCCGAGAGATAATCGAAGACAAGAAGTCTGCATCAATAGAGTAGATACAAAGAACAACATAGCAGACCCGTTCACTAAGGCTCTACCACAGCGGGAGTTTGATCGCCACCTCGATTGTATGGGTTAAAGAATAGAGCGATTGGCTTTAGTGCAAGTGGGAGATTGAAAGGATTATGCCCTATAAGCCAATATCTGTATCTCCCAGACCATTGTAAATTGACAAATTAATAAAGGCAATAATTTTTTCATCATTCGCTGTGTCATTATATGATGAACCCCATAGATTAGGGCTATGGTTGTAGGGCTATGATGACATCATACCAGTGAGATCTAAGGCCTTAAAACCCTAATCTAGAATATCCTAGTCATAGGAACCCTGAGTTGGGGATCAGGGTTTCCGGTAAGACTGGCACATCCTATGTATGCTGAAAAGGGTGACTGCTCTCACTGTCATTTGTGTAGGACACTAATACAAGGATGTGGGTGCTCATTAGTGAATGAGTTCACTGAATAGATCCAGTTTGAGAACATCTAATGGAGCCTTAGCTGCATGTCAATGGATGTTTCACATAGTGGGAGTTGTACAAGTAGTCCTATGACCTGAGACTGCCATAATACCTTATGTACATGAACCCATGCTTTGGTTCAATCTCAATCATGACACTGGGTCATGCACGAGGTTGATGCTGGGTATGGTGAATTGTATATGAAGGTATTGAGTAGGTCAACAAGGATTGATCACTCCTAGTAGGAGGAGATTGCATCCAGCCAAATTAGGTCAGATGATGATTCAGAAAATCTTTGATCAAAGTACAGATATTAGAAATGATTTCTAATATCGAATTAATTGAATCATTAGTGTATGACTGAGCTGGGAATGAGTATAAACTGGATTTGACATGATTCCATATCCATAGTTATATTCGGGATGCAAGATGATTGAAGGATCGAATTGTACGGAACTTTCCACTGAAGGGTAGTTTTGGAATTACACCAGAATTTCCATATCTTCCGGGTAGACATGACACGTTGCTAGACGTCAATCTTGTCTTGTGGGTTGATCAAATTAAATGGTTTAATTGGATCACTAATTAGGAGGAGTCCTAATTGACTGACTCGAGTTAGCTCGATTTGACCTAAATCGATTAGAATGAGTTCTGATCAGATTAGGTCAACTTGCACTCGGACCCACTGCTGGCTAAGTATGGAACCCAATGGGTCACACACTTAGGACAGATAATCAAGGATTTAATTTGGAATTAAATCTCGATTGCAGATGAACACACTAGCATGTGTTGCAAACCATGACTTCTACTTGAATCGGATTCGAGTTAGGGTTCCGATTTGGTCTTTTTTAGATCCAAATTCATACCGGTTTGAATCTAATTGAAGATTTAAAACGTTGGGCTAACAATAGGCTAGCAATTGGGCTAACCTAAGAGGCTAAACCCCTTTCCCACGTCGCCTAAAACCCTCCCCCTCTCTTCCCACGCGCGCGTGCAAGGAGAAGAGTCCACACGCGCGTGGACTCTCTCCAAGTCGCGTCTTTGCGTGAAGAGAAATAAATTGACCGGCGTTTTTGGCTGATGAGGCGTGGATCAGAGTCCACCTAGGCGTGGACTCTTCAAAATTTGGAATTACCGTGAAAAAGAAAGAAAAAACTCCGAAGGGGCGCGACTCTTCTTTCTGCGCGCGCCCTTCTGAGTTTTTCACGATCCCTCTTCGCGTCTTTCCATCCCAAAGGTCGTGAGATTAATCCCAAAGGCCGTGAGATTAATCCCAAGGGCCGTGAGATTAAGAGAGAAGACGTGAGAAGGGAGAGAGGGATGTGAGAGGATTTTTCAGAAGGAGAAGGCGCCTCTCTGTCGCCTATTTAAGAAGAAGGCTTCACCGTAAAAATTAATTCCAGATTTTCTACGGCGAAGCCTTGCTTCTCTTTCCTTCTCCCTCTCCAGAAGACTGTTTCCCCCTCCTCTCTTCTTTCTTCTTTGATTCTTTACAGAGCCTAGGCTCTGTCGAATCTCAGAACAGAAGGAGAGTCAAGAGAGAAACTCTCCGACGGTAAAGGAAGAAGGCGCCCCCTTTTTCCTTCTTTCTTACATTAAGACAACTTTGTCTTAATTTTCTTCTCCCTCCAAGACAAGCCTTGTCTCACTTTAGGACAAGGATTATTCTTAAGACAAGAGTGTCTTAAGGGGCCAAAGTTGCCAAAAACTAGGAGAAGGGTAAGAGAGAAAGTTTTAGTCCCTGTTTGGCTAGAGGTGTCCTAGCCAATAGCCCATATATCAAGTTCTTGGGGTAGAACTTGATTGGAAGGAACCCAATTGAGGAGTCACTGTCTTGATCATCTGCCCGTGTGGATCACCATCGGAGGGCGGACAAGTGGACGCCTGGTGTGTTCAAAAGGTTACTCCATTTGGAGTTTATTTCTACATCAGATTGGATATAGCGATCTGAGGTTAGTATCTAAACTATGTTTAAATTTGGACATGCATGTAGTCATAAGTTTTAATTACTAATAAGGAGATTTTGGGATTAGGGTTCGGTCCTGATTTCATAAAGTTTTTGAAATCCACACTTCCGCACTGGTCACCGAACCTAACACTTTAGTGAATGGGTCTACTATATTATTTTTGTATCAACTCGTTCGATGAAAATATCTTGTCTTTCTATGATTTCCTGAACGACGTGGAAACATCTTAGGATGTGCTTTGACTTATGATGAGACCATGGCTCCTTAGCTTGCGCAACAGCTCCAATGTTATCACAATATAGTGGCACTGGTTATTGTATTTCAGGAACCACGCCCAATTCCATGATGAATTTCTTCATCCAGGCATTTTCCTTCATGGCTTCACTTACAGCTATGTATCTGCCTTAGTGACTTTGTCAGCTATAGTCGGCTGCTTTGTACTCTTCCAACTCACTGCACCACCATATAGGGTGAAGATATACCCTGATATGGATTTGCTTTCATCTAGATCTAATTGAAAACTAGAATCTGTATATCCTTCTAGTTTTAATTCTGATCCACCATATAGGAGAAAAACATTCTTAGTCCTTCTCAGGTACTTAAGAATATTTTTCATAGCTTTCCAATGACTCTTGGATCTGCTTGAACCTGCTTACTATGCCCAAGGCATAAGCAACTCAGGCCTGGTACATAACATGGCATACATAATCGATCCTATAGCCGAAGAATAAGGAATCATAGCCATGCTCTCTCTTTCTTCTGATGTCTTAGGAGGCATTTTCTTGGAGAGATGTATGCCTTGACACATAGGTAAGTAACCCCTCTTACTTCCATCCATGTTGAATCTCTTCAACACTAAGTCAATGTACCTGGATTAGAATAAGCCTAGCATCCTCTTAGATCTATCTCTATAGATCTTTATCCCTAATATATAGGATGCCTCTCCTAGATCCTTCATGGAAAACTTTGATGATAGCCAAGTTTTGATCGATTGTAACATAGGGATATCATTCTTAATGATAAGTATATCATCAACATACTGAACCAAAAAGATAATTGCACTCCCATTTGTCTTTTTATACACACAAGGTTCATCCACATTTTTAATGAAACCAAACTCTCTGATTACTTCATCAAACGGATGTTCCAACTCCTTAATGCTTGCTTTAATCCATATATGGATTTTTTAAAGTTTGAAAACTTGGTTTGGTCTCCCACTTGAGACAAACCTTTCTGGTTGTGACATATGGACTTTTTCCTCAAGATATCCATTGAGGAAAGTAGTCTTTACATCCATCTACCAGATTTCATAATCATAGTATGTTGCTATTGCAAGTAAAATCCTGATGGACTTGAGCATTGCTACTGGTGAAAAAGTTTTATCATAGTCAATACCCTTCTTTTGTCAAAACCTTTTGCCACCAGCCTGGCCTTGTAGGTATCTACTTGGCCATCTGCTCTAATCTTCCTCTTGAAGACCCATTTACATCCTATTGAGTTAACTCCTTTAGGTGGATCTACCAGGGTCCAAACCTGATTGGAATACATGGAGTCCATTTCAAATTTCATGGCATTTAGCCATTTATCAGAGTCTCTACTCTCGATAGCTTCTGTATAAGTCACAGGATTATCATCCTGAATGATAATGGTCTCATTGTCATTCCCAATGAAGAAGCCATATCTGAGAGATGCACCCCACACCCTCTTTGACATTCGGAGAGGAGGTGTGTGTTGTGGTTGTTCCTGATCAACAAGAACCTTTGGTTGAGGAATTTCATTTGAGGACTCTTCAGGAATTGGTTGTTGGTTTTGAACTTCACTAAGTTCAAGTATTGTTCCACTACTTCTTTCTTGGATAAATTCTTGCTCCAAGAATGTAGCATATCTACTGACAAATACCTTTGTTCAGTAGTATGATAAAGAGGTATCCAATATCCTTTTTAAGATAACTAATGAACCTGTATTTATCAGCCCTAGCACTTAACTTATATCCAAAATTATTCTTTACTTAAGCATAGCAACCCCAAATCTTCAAGTATCAAAGATTTGGTCTTTTGCCATTCCATACCTCATATGGAGTGCTAGTCACTGACTTTGATGGTACACTGTTCAAAATATAAGTAGTAGTTTCCAAGGCATATTCCCAAAAGGAAATAGGAAGATCTGTGAAGCTCATCATAGACCTCACCATGTCTAACAAGGTGCGATTTCTCCTTTCTGCTACACCATTTAATTAGGGTGTATAAGGAAGAGTCTATTAAGAGATTATGCCTTTGTCCTTAAGATGGTTTAGAAACTCACTAGACAAGTATTCTCCTCCTTGATCAGAACGAAGAATTTTAATACTATGTCTAGTTTGTTTCTCAACCATACTTTGATACTCTTTAAATTTATCAAAGGCTTCGGACTTGTGTTTCATCAGATACACATGTCCAAACCTAGATAAGTCATCAATAAATGTGATGAAATAAGAGTATCCACCTCTAGCCTGAGTTGTCATAAGTCCATATATATCAGTATGTATAAGATCTAATAATTTAGTTACCCTGTCTCCATGTCCAGTGAATGGAGACTTGGCCATTTTACCTATGAGGCAAGGCTCACAAGTTCTTAATGATTGAAAATCATAAGGATCAAAGTAATTATCTTTGACTAACTTGTTTATCCTTGACTCACTTATATGACCTAATCGGCAATGCCAGAGAAACGTGACATTGACATTATATCATTTTCTTTTCTTGTTGTCAACAAGTAATATTTTATCATTGAGTTCTAAAGTTAAAAGACCATTAATAAAATAACCATGTCCAAATATTATTAGAATAAAGAATAGAGCAGCCACTGCTCTTTACACTTATTTCAAATCCTTGTTGTAATAACAAGGGTACAGAAATAATATTTCTTACAACATTAGGGACATAGTAACAATCTTCTAACTTTAGTGCATTATCCAAAGGTAATAATAGAAGATAGGTGCCCATAGCTTTAGTATACATGGCTCACCACTTGTTCCATATAGCTCGAAGTCACCTTTCTTTAAGCTTCTAATTCTATGGAGTCCTTACAATGACTTACAGATATGAGACCCACATGCGGTATCTAAAATCCATGAATTAGAAATAAAAGCACTTAATGATAATTTGTTTGTATCATGCACAAACCTTTAGATCTCTTCCAGCATCTTGCTTCACACTTGCAAGATATGTCTTGCAATTTTTCTTCCAATGCCCCTGCTTGCCGTAGTGGAAACAGGCTCCATCATTAACAGCCTTCTTTGCTTTCTTCTTCTTCTGGATGCTCCTTTTAGGGTTGAATTTCCTTTTCAAACCCTTCTTTATTGCCTGTTTCTTCTTCCCATCAATAAGAAGAAGATGAGCCTTATCTCTCTTAGAATGGCTCTCTGCTATCTTAAGCATGTTAAGCAGCTCAGGCAAAGAAATATTTAGTTTATTCATATGATAATTTAGAACAAACTGAGAGTAGAAATTTGGGAGTGACTACAGGATCAAGTCTTGGTTGAGTTCACCATCCATTACAAACCCTAATTATCCTAATCAGGTGATTAAGTCAATCATTTTTAAAACATGGGCTTGAACTGATGAACCCTCACTCATGCATGCATGGAACAAGTACTTCGATATCTTATACTGAGAGCCCTACTTTGCTCTCTATAAAGCTCCTTGAGATTAAGCAATATGGACTGAGGTTCCATCTCTTCATGTTTCCCTGAAGCTCATTGCTCATCGAGGCCAACATGATGCATCTGACAGTCATGCTATCATTTAGCTACATTTTATGTGTGGCCCTTTCCTCCTTAGAAGTATCCTCTCTGATCGGCTCTGGATCTGAAGAATTAAGAATATAAGAAAGCTTCTCCTAAGTTAATACTATCCTCAGGTTCCTCAACCAGTCCACATAATTGGGACCGGTCAACTTATTGGCATCTAAAATGCCCCGCAGTGATAAATTTAAAGCCATAATAAAACCTACATTTAATAAAGAATAGTATAAGCAGACCACTCAAGATGACATTCATAACTAGATAAGGACTTTATATCTAATTATGTCTCCCACTATTTTATTCGAATACCATAACCCTCACCTATGGTTAGTGAAACACCTTACTAGGTTTCTTTAGTGGGGTTGAGATCCCAATTCCTCATAAGTGCCTTGTGTTCACAACAAACACTTATGAGTTCAAAGGTAGGAATTTCTTTCCAATTGCAACCCATGCAATTCTCAATAAATGAATTGCCTCTAAGACACTTATAGTCTTGTGTTACACAACAAACTATAATGTCTTGTTTAGTCAGACCCTTCATTTCCATATAGATATGTTCGAATAATATTGTCCTTGTGTTACACAACAAAGCAATACTACCAAACATACTATAAAGCATAAACTGTACTAAGATAATTCATATTTAACACTAGGATAGGCCTTGTGTTACACAACATCTACTATAGTTGTTAATATCAACTGAAGGAAGGCAAACTGTAGTGTGTTAATTCAATTGGCATATTTAATTTAAGATCTAGATATAGCCAAATTGGTCGGTAAGTGGAAGAGATAAGGGGGTCTCCCCATTGCTTTCCTTAGACACCAAATTAATTGGCCAGGTCAAACAACGAAACCATTTAGAAATCTCATACCATTTACCTTCCTAGAACCACTTGCCTAGACACCAATTGGCTAATCATATAACCCTAAATAAATTTGCCTCTTGACTAACTTACACTATGACTAAATATTGTAATTATGAGGGCTTTTAGTGGTCTCAAAACACATCCTTATATAGACTTAACACATCATAATGTATTCATAACACAAAACCATACACATATGACATGATATTCATTCCAACAATCAAGCATATTAACCCTAATATGCATACCATAAGCATGATTGTAATATCAATCCATTCACCTCACTTGTTCATGGGATATGGCCACAGCAGCCACCCAACACACCATAGGAGACTCCATTGAATGGGATGAGAGGGCCATGAAATCCTAAGTAACTCCTATGATCGGACGGCCATGGTGACTAACCCAATCCAAAGCAGTTTCTAGGATTTAACATAATTCGTATGTAATTTAAACAATCATGCATCATTTCATAGAATAATAAGCAATCATTACTAATTGCATGCACCATACATGATAATATTCACTATCATAAAATCTTTCAATAGTATGCATCATACTATGACTTTTATACATGATCATATTATCATTGATCCCTAATTAGTGGCATGCATCAAAATATGGTTGCCATATATGATCATATTTACTATCACATAAGCATTCAATAATTCTATTGACCATTAATTGAATAAAATAAGGGCCTCTGATACCACTGCAGGGTTTCGGTGGCACAATGGAAGAATGGATTTCAAAAATATTTCATTTGAATCTCCAAGAACTAGAAACCCTAGGTCTAAGATCCCTTATTCATTATAATCAACAAGCTATTCAAACAAGGTTTGGAAAATACCTGGAATGCTAATTCCTTCTTTCCACTAGGCACAATTGCATGCCCTCCAGAGGTGATCCACATAGGAAATAAACCTAGGAACTACTCCTTAGTAGGTTGCTTAATCCACTGGGACTCTTCTGATGGCCTTTCTTCCTTTGGCAGCCACTCTTTCCTTGCTCAGACCCTTGCTCTCCAGTAGAGCACTCTGAGCCCTCTCCAAAACCTTTCTTTACTTTTTTTATCACTTCTTAATTCTCTTCATAAGCCCTTGTCTTAGAATGGCAGATTTGTCTTAAGGAAAAACCTATGTCCTAACAAGGAAAGGAAGAGACAAGGAGGATAAAGTGGCAGTGTAAGAGTGTAAGAAAGAAAGGATAAATCAGATACCTTCAGCATATACACCAAAGGCTTTAAATAGGAGATGGGGGGCACCAAATCTGGCTCTTCATCAACTTTAGATCTATTAAAAAACAGATCATATATGACCATTCATGAAGGAGTCTTATCTTGAAAAGTCATGATCCTTCTTGCACAAGAGATAAGACTTTGTCTCTTCGGTTCCCAGCTAATTTCTTCATTTGCCACATGCATTTACCAGTCAATTAAAAGGCCAAGGGACATGTGATTTGAATGAAGTCATCAAAAGAAAATTAAGAGCCTTCAAGAAAAAGGACTCTTAATCTCAATTAGCACCAAAAAATTAAACATCACAACCTTTCATTTATGCGCCACTTTATTTCATGCCATTTCTTTATTTTGACAGGTCAAAGCCCACTTTTTTGGGGCATGGAGATTATGGAAAAACTCTTTAGGCTTATCTAGAATCGGTGATTAAGTGGCAAAAGGACTTTTGGTCTTTCTGCTCTCCTTAATGTTGCCCCACATAGTTATTGGTGCCAAGAGTCCCTTCAAGTTATGACTCTTCAAATAAATAAGATAAAGGCTTAATTAATCTGGATAAAACAAGATAACTGCTGCCCCACTTTGGACTCAACCCAATCTAGGATTTCCTCAATTGGTTATCCCATGAAGTAACCTTGTAGACCCAATTCAATTGGGTTAGGAGTTAGGTTAGCCTACAC
Organism: Areca catechu; assembly: GCA_021397845.1. Lineage (NCBI taxonomy): Eukaryota > Viridiplantae > Streptophyta > Magnoliopsida > Arecales > Arecaceae > Areca > Areca catechu. Next base: position 93,754,222 of record CM038050.1, read on the forward strand.
ATGCTAGTATGTAATCTAGCTAACCAATTAGGATCCCATGACCCTAATAAAATACCAATTGACTTCCTAGGCAAATCCCCTAGTGTGTGTGATCCTTTGGATTCCATATCTAGCCAGCAGTAGGTCTAGGTCCAAGCCAATTCAATCCAATTAAACTCGATTGACCTAATTAGGTCAAATTGAGCTGATCTAAGTTGCCAATTCAAACTAGCTTCCGAATTGACTCATGAATCCAATCGAATTGATTCATGAAAATCTACAAGACATGATTGATATCTAGCAATGTGTCATGCCTATCTGGAAGATGTGGAATTTGGTTAAAAATACCAAAATACCCTTAAGTGGAAAGTTACCATGCAATTCAATCTTTCGATCACCCTTTATCCCGAATAAGTGATGTGCATAGATAATTGTCAAACCCTAGCACTTAGTCATTTCGAATCTCAATTTGATAATGAAGACTCTACTGATGACTGATTAGAAAACACTTCTAATCTCATCTTGCTTTGATCAAAGACTTCTTGAGTCATCAATAAAAAAGATTACTTGGGATATCATTTTCTCTTACTAGGAATGATCGATTCCTTGTTGATCCATTCACATCCTTCATACACCTTTCACCATATCCATGAACACCCCGTACATGACTCAATATCATGAATAAGTATGAACCAAAATATGGCTTATTGTGCATAAGGAACCATGGTGATCTCAGGTCTAAAGATCACTTGCACAACTCTCACTTTGAGAACTATCTCTTGACAAGTAGAAAGACTTCCATAAGATATTCTCAATGCGGATCAGTTCAATGAACTCATATCCTAATGAGCACCCTTGTCCTTGTATTAGTGTCTCTACATAAGTGACTATGAGACAACCACCCTCTCCATTGAGCATACTAGGATAAGCTAGTCTTTCTGGAAGCATCGATCCCCGAATCGATGATCCAATGACTAGGAACATTTTAGATTAGGGTTTATAAAAACTTAGGTCTTACTATTATGATCTCCATCATAATCTTAATTACTTTGCCCTAACCTACGGGGTTCATCATAATCTTTAAATAAGACACAGCAGTAGATGAAACAAAATGCCTTTTATTAATACTATAATATCATACAAGAGTTGGAAGATTATAAAAATACCCTTACAAAGATTGGCTTTTAGGGCACTTTTTTTCCACATCCGATGGCTCCCAAACCATAGAATGCTTGTCCAATGGCCAACACTCTCTCTGACCTAATATAGGTTTTGATGAAGCATGATCAATGGAATTTGGCCTCTTTGATGTTGATCGGATGGTAGAAAATATTTGACTCAATCCAAGTCCTATGCTAAACCAATTCTGGTCCAAATTTCATTAGGATTTATCCTTCACTAAACTTATAAAAGGGTGTTATGGGAATAATAGAGCAAGTAAGCAGTAAGCCATAGATTTATTTTTATTTTGTAATTTAGTTTAGGCTTGGAAATAGAGGGATAGGGGAGAAGAGCAAAGACACTTTATGGAGAGGTGTTGTGATAGAGCTCTGATCCTTCCAAGAGATGTATCTTGGTTAATATGTAGTTTATAGGGGAGTACATATATCCTTATATAGTTTCTTGTATTTTCTTATTCTATATAATAAAATAAATGTTTTAATTTTAATTTCAATTATCTTCTTTTAATTTCTGAATAAATTACCTATAGGTGGGATGGGTTATGATCTTGATGGGTTATGGTCCATGCTCAGCATAGATAATTAATTCTAAGATCTTATATTTATGTAACCTGTTATGATTTATTCAACTAAATTATTGGATAGCCTATACTTATGGGATGTGATATGGTGGGATTGTTGACGTGGAACCCATGTCAGACTCCATCGCATGCCATGGTGGATGAAGCTGCCATGTTGGACACCTTTGCCTGGACTCCTTCGCCAGGCTAGCTCCCCTCGCGATCGAGATGCCATGGCCGAAGTCAAGCTCTGCCTCTGCCCGGACTCCTTCACCAGGCTGGCTACCCTCGTGGTCGAGATGCCATGGTCGAAGTCAAGCTCTGCCTCTACCCGGACTCCTTCACCAGGCTGGCTCCCCTTGTGATCGAGATGCCGTGGCCGAAGTCGAGCTTCGCCTATACCCGGACTCCTTTGCCAGGCTAGCTCCCCTCTCAATCAAGATGCCGTGGCAAAAGTCAAGCTCCGCCTCTGCCCGAACTCCTTCACCAAGCTGGCTCCCCTTGAGGTTGAGATGCCATGGTCGAAGTCGAGCTCCACCTTCCTGAGCTCACCCCATCTCGGATGAAGAGACCTGCAGTCGAAGGATGTCACCACTTCCTTGGACGGCGGCGAGCTGCCCAAGGACCATAGAGGTGTGCCCACCAGGCCATAATAATTGCCCCAACTACCACTTACACCGGAAGGGAAGGGGTCCCCTGATCAAGGTGCTACACTCCCGGTCGACCGTCTGTGCCACTCGAAAGAGAAAGTCAACCCAGAGGATTCTAATCCAGGGGTGGCCGCCTGCTAATCGAAGCTCTGCAATGCTTCCCAAAATGGAGTGACTAGAAGGAATGTCGGAGTGCATGGTGATGTTCCCTATCACAGATGGGGAAAGGCATCTCGTGCAAAGCACCAAACATCGTCGCATGCACCTGTAAGTGAGGGAAAGATCCCGAGGTAAGCAACGCACAACAACCCTAGCTAAAAAGAGTTCTCCAAGGTTCAAACAAGGTAAGTCAGGTCACAAACAAGAAAACGAGCAAGAGGGGGGTACGATACAGGAAGGCCACCGCTCCAATATACCAAAGACCCACAGGAAGGGCCTTGATGGACACAGTTGCCCAGCTCGAGCTCTCCTTTGCTGCCATTCCCACGCTCTGCTCTTGACCCACTCATACTCTGTCATTTTACAAGTTTCTCCTTCAAGCATGGAGTCTACCTATGGAGCTTGACCAGGAGGATCTGTTCCCCTAGATCATCACTGACTTAAGCATCGGAGTGCCCCCACCGGGATCACCGGCTCGGGTCTCCTCTATTTTGCAAGTCCGGGTGTCTGAGCAGGATCCTAAGCGACAGGGGCACGGTTGATGCGGGACAGACCCTGATCAATATTTATTCCTAGAGATCGGATCGTTGGTTATTAAGAAATGACCCTAGGATAGGTTAAACCAGGCCCAAATTATTTTCCCCAATTTTTTTTATTCAAATAAAACCTTTTTTTTTTCATATTTTCTCTTTTTTTCCTCTTTTTTTCCATTTCTATTTTTTTTCTTTAGTTCCTGATCTTACTGAAGTTGGCCAAGAGGGGCCGGTTATTTTTTAAAAAACATGCGGATTACTATGAGCAAGTCGGCGACGAATGTAGTCTTTGCGTTCATGTTCGTGCATGGCATTTCTTTGTGCTTTGACGGTCATGCGGAACACCCAAAACAGGGGTGCCGATCCTTGGAGGGGCATATCTGGTAGGCATCACCGGTGACAGGGCTGGGAACGAGGATGGCGGACAGAGGAAAGGTGGCCGACCCTGCTCCGGTGAATGGTGGTGGCTCGATGGGGAGGAGAATGGAATGGGCAGCAAAACAAGGGGATTGACGTTGAAGGGGCGATCTAGCTAGCTCTCACTGGTGACGGTGGCAGCATGATGGCAATGGCACGGGAAGGTGGCAGTGCGGCTCTTCGACGGGCATCAGGCATCATGGCAGCGAGGAGCCAGGCCACCATCGGTGTGTCATCACAGGTGGAGACGGGGAGCAGAGGAGATGGATGAAGGCACTAGGCTGGAGGGAGATTTTCGGTTGATGGGGTGGTTTGCTCGGTCTGTCGGATGGGAAGATTGGGCGGTCGTGCTTGTTCTCCACGGATCAACACCAAAAACCAGAGGTTTTGCGAATGGCTTGCACGGGCAAAGATGAAAATCGCGAACGGAGGGAGGATCGGATATGGACCGGCGTGATCGGTGAATCAGTTATTGTAGGAGATCAAGGGATTTGAGGTGGAGTTGTCAGTGCTGGACGAAGGGAATGGTCGAAGGTGACTTGGAAAGCTGGGATTCTTAGAGTGGGAAGGGGAAAAGAAGAGGAAGCAGGTGAGTTAGAGGAGGAAGAGGGAAGATCCAGGAAGAAAAGATAACAGCGAGTCTCAGAGGAAGAAGGAGAGCACGGAGGGAAGAACCAGAAGAGAGAAGAGCAGGGGAAAGGAGGAGAGGAGGGCGAGGAGTCGGGACACACCCAAGCTCTTTTCTTAATAACTTCTTCGCTTCCTTATTCCAATGATAAAAGACACCTTAAATAGACTAAAATAATCAAAACTTTCTAACAAACTAGGAGATCCGATAAAACAATGATAAATCAAATCTAAAAACAAATTTATTCGAAACAAACTAATATGAATAAACTAATCCTAAATCCTAAAACTCCAATCCTAAAACAACTTTCAAATATCGAGATAAATCCTAAAAAAAATCCTTATATCCCAATCCCTCATACACCCATAAAAAATTTACATTATCTTCATTTGCGTATGCTCTGGGATTCATGCTGCTTCGGGATCCATGCTGCTCTGGGATATGTGCTGCATCGACTTCAAGATCTAAGGCTTTAGGATTTGGGTTGGGCTGGCTTTAGGTTCTGGGCTAGGCTTCATGTCGAGGCTGGGCTTCAGGTTCTGGGCTAGCTTCTAGGCTGGGCTGGGCGGTCGATGTCCCCATTATTTCCCTGAGGTGGGGAGAACTCGACTCCGTCGAGTCAAGCTTCAGCAATCTTCTGACTATAGGATGCACATGATCTATAGACTGAGTTTTTTTTTATACAAATAATGCAATTAAAATGACTAACCTAACCTAACCTATTGCTCTGATACCAAATTGATGTTGGACAGACCTCGATCAATATTATTCCAGGAGATCAATTGTTGGTTGTTAAGAAACGACCCTAGGATAGGTTAAACCAGGCCTAAATTATTTCTCCCAATTTTCTTTATTCAAATAAAACATTTTTTTAATATTTTTCTCTCTTTTTTTATTTTTTTTTCATTTCTCTTTTTTTTTCTTTTACTTCCTGATCTAGTTGAAGTCGGCCAAGAGGGGTCGGCTATGCTTTTAAAAATGTGCAGATTACTATGAGCAAGTCGGCGACGAACGCAGTCTTTGTGTTCAGTTCATGCATGGCATTTCTCTGTGCTTTGATGGTCATGTGGAACACCGAAAACAGGGGTGCCGGTCCTTTGAGGGGCATATCCGGCGGGCTTCGCTGGTGACGGGGCTAGGAATGAGGATGGCGGCCTGGGAAAAGGTGGTGCGGCCCTGCTCCGGTGAATAGTGATGGCTCGGTAGGGAGGAGAATGGCACGGGCACCAGAAGAAGGGGATCAAAGTTGAAGGGGCAGATCCAGCGAGCTCTCGTTGGCAACGGTGACAGCATGACGGCAGCGGCATGGGAAGGTGGTGGCGCGGCTCTCTAGCGAGCATCAGGCATCATGGCAGCAGGGAGCCGGGCGGCTGTTGGTGTGTCATCGTGGGCAGAGATGGGGAGTGGAGGAGACGGACGAGGGTGTTGGGCCGGAGGGAGATTTTCGGTCGATGGGGTGGTTTGCTCAATTTGTTGGACGGGAAGATCGGGCGATCGTGCTTCTTCTCCATGGATCAACACCAAAAACTAGAGGGCTTGCGGATGGCTTGCACGGGCAGAGACGACAATCGTGAACGGAGGGAGGATCGGATGTGGACCGGCACTATCGGTGAATTGGTTGTTGCAGGAGATCAAGGGATTTAATGTGGGGTTGTCGGTGCTAGACGAAGGGAACGGTCGAAGGTGACTTGGAGATCTGGGATTCTCAAAGTGGGAAGGGGAAAAGAAGAGGAAGCAAGAGAGTTATAGGAGGAAGAGGGAAGATCCAGGAAGAAAAGATAACAGCGAGTCTCAGATGAAGAAGGAGAGCACAGAGGGAAGAACCAGAAGAGAGAAGAGCAGGGGGGAAAGAAGGAGGAGAGGAGGGGATGAGTCAGGATACACCCAAGCTCTTTCTCAATAACTTATTCACTTCCTTATTCCAATGATAAAAGACTTAAATAGACTAAAATAACCGAAACTTCCCAACAAACTAGGATATCCGATAAAACAACGATAAATCAAATCCTAAAATAAATTTATTCGAAACAAACTAATCTGAATAAACTAATCCTAAAACCTAAAACTCCAATCCTAAAACAACTTTCAAATAATTGAGATAAATCCTAAAAAAATCCTAATATCCCAATCCCTCGTACACCCATAAAAAAATTACATTATCTTCATTCGGGTTGCTTCGAGATTTGTGCTACTCCGAGATCCCTGTTGCTCCGGGATATGTGCTGCATCGACTTCAAGATCGAAGGCTTCACGATTTGGGTTGGGCTAGCTTTAGGTTTTGGGCTAGGCTTTATGTCGGAGTTGGGCTTCAGGTTCTGGGATGGCTTCTGGGCTGGACTGGTCGATGTCCCCATCAGCAGTCCGAGGTCATCTTCAGCTATAGGCCTTGGTGATCGGGCAACAACAGATTGGCATGCCAGGAAGGGGGTGGAACAGGATGCATTCTAATCCATCTCGATCTCCTTGCAAGCAACCCACTAGGAGGATGGTGACAACACGAGCAAGAGAAGTCTCCACCAGCCGGTGCGGCAGATCCCCCTTCCCATGGGGACCCGCATAGTCCAGAAAGGGAGCTTCCTGCTCTACCTCAACCACCTCCAATGGATGCTCAGCTAGCCGCACTCATCCAGCAGATGCAGCTTCTCACTGTAGTGTGCGCCAGCTGCAACACCAACACCGGTCCTTGGCCACCGACCAGCAGCCAGGGACCCCCGTGGCCCAAGCCGCCACACCCCGTGATAGCCTATGGTCCTTCCAAGGAAGGGCTTCACTGCCACGAGCCAAAATAGACCACCGAGGAAGTCGCAGGACCCCGACGAAGAGACACTGGCCTGAGTCAACCGACCGGGAAAGCCGATCTCTGACCTATGAGCAGGATGCTATCCAGCACCATCGAGGTCGCAGGGTCAAGGCCTCCCATCGCGACCTAGCTTAGCAACCACCTTCACCTCCTTCGTCAGCCTCAGTAGAGGGTTCAACCGATGAAGCCATCAGGCACATGGTAGAGAAGTGCATGGAGGTACAGGAGCGCAAGCTGGCGGAGCTATCCCGCCAGTTTTCCAATCTGCAGGGCTCCACCAACAAGCCAGCGAGCTATGATGCCCGTCCCCCTTCCTTCAGGGAGATCCAAGAGGAACTGATCCCGGGTCGGTTCCGCATGCCATAGGTGGATCCTTACGATGGGACCACCGACCCCCTGGACCACCTTGAGAGCTACAAGGCCCTTATGAGAGTCTAGGGCACGACCGATGCTCTCCTCTGCATCACCTTTCCTGCCACTCTCTAGAAGGCAACTCGGGTATGGTTACCTGCCTTGAGCCATAGAGCATCAGCTCTTTCGCTCAGCTGGAGTGAAAGTTCGTGACCCACTTTGATGCCTGTCAGAAGGTGCCATGATAGGTAGATAGCCTCTTCTCCATCAGGCAGCAGGACCACGAGCTCCTGCGGGACTACGTGGCCCACTTCAAAGTTACCACACTAAAGATATATAACTTGGATGAGCCGGTCGCCATGCTAGTGCTGAAGAGAGGTCTTAGGACTTCCCGCCTGACCTACTCACTTGACAAGAAGCCCCCGAAGATGTACTCCAAGCTCCTCCTCTGTGTTCATAAATACATCCATGCCGAGGAGGTGGACCGTACCACGAGGGAGCTCGATGGGAAGTTGCTGAAGAAGCTAGCTTCTAGGGAGACATCCGAGATGCAGAAGCCCAGACCAGCCACGCCGAACTTCTGCCAGAGGCTGAAGCCAAAGGGTGGCCCCATCCCGGAAGAAAGATACACACCTCTCTTTGCCCTGAGGATGAAGATCCTCATGGAGATTGAGGGCGAGCACTACCTGAAGCACCCACCTCCATTGAGGCCATTTAATGGTCATGACAAGATGAAGTACTGCCAGTTTCACCATGACCACGACCACGACCATGACACCAAGGATTGCTGGCAGCTCAAGCGGGAGATTGAAGACCTCATAAGGAGGGGCTACCTCAGAAGGTTCGTGGGGGGCAAGGCCACAGTGGAACCTCGGGCGCTCGTTGCTCTTCCTCCAGTCCTTGCGGTCAACAACCATCCTATCGAGAAGCCCATAAAAATGATATGCTAGGGAATCGAGCATGCTTCCAAGAGGGCCTGGGAGAGAGAAAGTTTTGAAAATGAACTTCCCTTTATAAGGGAGAGGAAGGTTGAAAATGAAAATGTAAACAATGATGCTGTGGTCATCGAGATGACGATCACGAATCATCCTGTAAAACAGATTATGGTCGATAGTGGAAGTTTGATTGATGTCCTTTTTTACAATGCTTTCTCTAGGATGAATCTATCCTCTACTCAGCTTAGACCTGTGCACACGCCTCTCGTCGGTTTCACAAGGGACTCCATAGGAGTCGAGGGGGAAATCACTCTCCCCGTCTCTGCCGAGATGCCTCCTCAGCAGAGCACCATCATGATGACCTTCACAGTTGTTAGGCTTCCCTCAGCCTACATTGTAATTCTTGGCCGACCCGGGCTCAACCTGCTTGATGCGGTCATTTCTACAAAGTGACTATATTATGCAGTCTCCTACAGCCTACAATGTCGGGGAAATGAGGGGGGCACCTCAGCCAATCTAGCATTATCTCCAAGCCATTCCAGGGGCCAAGGCCTCTGAGGACGACCCTAGTGTAGGCAACCTCGAGCAAAGGATGCAGGACCCCAAGGGTGGCCTGGTCGAGCACTTGCTATCGTATTCGCTAGAAGTTGACCCGACAAAGATAGTGCAGATTGGGGCGTAGTTGCAAGAGGATGAGCGAGCCCACCTATTGGAGTTTCTTTGAGCGAACGCAGACATATTTGCTTGGATGATAGTTGATATGCCCGGGATTCTCCTTGAAGTCATCACTCAAAAGCTGAGCATCGACTCGAAGTATCATCCTATTTGGTAGAAGAAAAGAAGTTTCGCCTCAGAGAGGTAATGGGCGATCAATAAGGAGGTGGATAAACTCCTCGTAGCCAGCTTTGTCCGAGAAGTACAATATCCGAGCTGGTTGGCGAATATAGTTATGGTCAAGAAGAATAATGGAAAGTGGAGGATCTGTGTGGACTACACCAACATCAATCGAGCCTATTTAAAGGACAGCTTACCTCTGCCGAAGATCAACCAGTTAGTGGATGCCACCTCAGGGCACCGCTTGCTCTCCTTCATGGATGCATTCTTCGGATACAACCAGATCCGGATGCATCCAGAGGACGAGGAGCATATAACCTTCATCACTGACCGAGGGATGTATTGCCACCGGATGATACCGTTTGGCTTGAAGAATGCTGACGCCACGTACCAGCGGCTGGTCAATCGGGTCTTCAAGGACCAGATTGGCAGAAACATGCAAGTGTATGTGGATGACATGCTCGTCATAAGCAAGTCGAGGTCAGACCACGTCGCCGACCTTGTGGAAGCCTTCCACAACCTCTGAGAGCACAAGATGAAGCTGAACCCAGTGAAGTGCGCCTTCGGTGTAGCAGTGGGGAAGTTCCTTGGCTTCTTGGTGACCCAGAGGAAAATCGAGGTGAATCCGGAGAAGGTCCAGGCAATTGTCAACATGGAGAATCCAACCTCGAAGAAGCAGGTTTTGTGCCTGATGGGTGGATCACAGCACTGAGCCGGTTCATCTCAAGGTCGGTAGACCGCTGTCTCCCTTTCATCAAGGCACTGTGCAAAATGCATGACTTCACCTGGACCGAGGAATGCAAAGTAGCCTTTGAGAAGCTTAAAGACTTCTTGGCATCGCTGCCACTGCTCTCCAAGCTGGATGAGGGAGAAAAACTCCTATTGTACCTGGCAGTCATCTCGGGGGCCGTCAGCTCAGTTCTTGTCTGCACGACCAGAACGGATCCCAGAAGCCGGTGTACTATGCCAGCAAAATCCTCCGGGACACGGAGATCAGGTATACCCAATTCGAAAAGCTAATTTTTGCTCTTATCATGTCTGCCTAGCATCTTAGGCCATACTTCCAAGTGCATCTGATCGTGGTCCTGATGGACCAACCCCTGAGGTCTGTGCTCAGTCGCCCCGACACATTCAGATGTTTGGCCAAGTGGGCATTGAAGCTCAGCGAGTTCGACATTGCATACCAGCCAAGGTCATCTCAGAAGGTCCAGGTGTTGGTTGACTTCCTGGTCGAGTGCATGGGACTTGCCGAAGAGCCAGAGCAGACAACCCTGGAGCATCAAATTGAGCCCGAAGCTGAGGTCGAGTCTTGGATCCTCTACGTCGATGGTGAATCCAACTTGGGCGGGATGGAGCAGGCCTCATCCTCTCTAACAGCAACGAGATTGTGGCTGAATGTGCACTCCACTTTAAGTTTGCTACTACAAATAACCAGGCAGAGTACGAGGCACTCTTCATGGGCCTAAGGGTCTCCTGCGAGCTCGGTGTGCAAAGCCTGAAGGTCTTCATTGACTCCCAGCTGGTGGCCGGATAGGTCTCCATAGAGTATGAAGCTAGAGATCCCTAGATGATGAAGTACCTGAAGTGGGTTCGATCGAGCAAGATAGGCTTCCGATGCTTCGGCATCTCCCACATCCCATGCGGAGAGAATGCTCGTGTTCATACGCTGTCAAGACTCGCGACCTTGCTAGACTCGTCATTAGGGCATACCCACATCGAGTACCTTGAAAGTCCGAGCAACGAGGCTCTCAAAGAGGTGTAGCAAGTCACCCCGGAGCTAAGCTGGATGGATAGGTATGCTAGATACATCATTGACGGCACCCTACCAGAAGATCACACTGAGGTCGGGCTTGTCAAGAAGAAGGCCTCGCAGTTCGTCCTGATGGAAGGGCAGCTCTACCGCCGATCCTACTCCTATTCTCTTCTGAAGTGCCTGAGACCCGCAGAGGCAGCCTTCATACTCCATGAGATACTTGAAGGTCTTTACGGGAATCACGTGGGAGGAAGGATGCTGACGTACAAGGCCCTCCACCAGGGATACTATTGGGAGACCATGAGGGAGGATGCCATCGACTTCATGAAGAAGTGTGACTAGTGCCAGTGCCATGTCCTGGTTGAACTCGGTGTGCCTACACTGCGGGTACAGTATTATGATGAAGGAAAGAATCCGGCCTACTTTCTTCTCAACTTGGACCTCCTCAAGGAAACCAGAGACAAGGCTTGACTCCGGATGGTAGCCTATCGGTAGCGAGTAGCTCGGTACTACAATGCGGGTGAAGCTAAAGGTCTTTCACCCAAGCAACCTAGTGCTGCACCGAGCTACGGCCTCCTAACCTCGGGAATGCGACAAGCCCTCACCAAACTGGAGGCCCATATAAGGTGGTCGAAGCTCTTCCTCATAGAGCCTACTACCTAGCAGAGCTAGACGGTGCTAGATTCTCGCAGACGTGGAATGCCGATAACCTGAGAATGTACTATAAGTAATGTAAGGCCTTCCCCCACTAATAATAAAGATCCTCTTTGTGCAAATCACTTTTGCCTTGCAGGGACATCATTGCCCGGCCCCAGGTCTGGCACATTGAAGCTCGAAACTCCTAAAGCCCGGCACTCAAGTCCAGAAACTCCTGAAGCCGCCCGCATTCAAGCCCGGAAACTCTTGAAGCCTGGCACTCAAGCCCGAAAACTCTTGAAGCTTGGACTCAAGCCCGGAAACTCTTGAAGCCCGGCACTCAAGCCCCGGAAACTCCTGAAGCCTGGCACCCAAGCCCGGAAACTCTTGAAGCCCGGCATTCAAGCTCGAATACTCCTGAAGCCCAGCATTCAAGCCCGGAAACTCCTGAAGCCCGGCATTCAAGCCTGGAAACTCCTGAAGCCCGGCATTCAAGCCCGGAAACTCTTGAAGCCCGGCACTCAAATCCAAAACTCTTGAAGCCCGACACTCAAGCTCAGAAACTCCTGAAGCCCGGCACTCAAGCCCAGAAACTCCTGAAGTCCAGCATTCAAGCCCGGAAACTCCTGAAGCCTGGCATTCAAGCCCAAAAAATCTTGAAGCCTGGCATTCAAGCCCGAAAACTCCTGAAGCCGACACTCAAGCTCAAAAACTCCTGAAGCCCGACATTCAAGCCCGGTAACTCCTGAAGCCCGGCACTCAAGCCCGGAAACTTTGAAGCCCATCATTCAAGCCCGGAAACTCCTGAAGCCTGGCACTCATGCCTGGAAACTCTTAAAGCCTGGCATTCAAGCCCAGGAACTCATGAAGCCCGGTACTCAAGCACAAAAACTCTTAAAGCTCGGCACTCAAGCCCAAAAAATCTTGAAGCTCGGTACCTCACGGTCACCTGGCGGGTCCAACGAGTGCAACATCCGAGCTCAACCTTGTTATGCACACATGGAGCTGGTCCTGACCGAGGTCGAATAGACCTCCTCAAGCAAAGCACTCGGAGCTCTACAACCACTTCGCCCGCAAGGTGGGAATGACTTAGCAAGCTAAGAACTCCTTCCTAACCTCCTTGCATGTTCGGGGCTTAGCAGAGAAGGGCCTGGATACTTGGTACTTCAAGGCTAGGTGCCTACAGAAGTACATGCACACAAGCAGTTGAGAGGTGAATGGAAGAATATGACAAAGTGCAAAGAATGAAAAGAGACACAAGTCGAGATGATTGAAAAAAAATATTAATACTACTTGTAAATTTGTACATTGACATTGGGCCCTGACATGTCGGGTAGCCCAAATCAGAAGCAAAAAGAAGAAAAATTACAATGGGCCCCTATGCTATCTGACCGGCTCCTTTGTAGGACGGCACTCGGATGGGGTATCACTTTCTGGGGCCTTCGGTAGTAGGGCTTCACCTTCGGTGACCACCACCGGCAGAGCTGGGTCAGCAGCAGTAGCTAGTTCCTCCGCCTTGTCCAAGTCAGGGGTCAGACTCATGCCCGAAGAATCCAGGAGTCTGAGCCTATTCATGTTCTTGTCCGGGAAAAGGCCCTCCACCCTAGACCAGCAATACATGAACCCCTTGAGGAAGGAGTCCGTCACCACTTCATGGAACTCGACATCGAACTCCTCGAAGGACTTGTATCTTGCCACCGCCTTGGTAGTCCCCTTCCTGGTCACCTTAACCTGACAGACCACCTCGGTGGCCTCCTTCTTTGTAGCCTCCATCGAGTTGACTACTGTAGTGGCCTTCTCTTCTACGCTTGTGGCCTTCTTCTCGGCAGTGGCAGCTTTCTTCTCGATGGTGGTTGCCCGCTCCTTCACTGCCCCCAGTTTTGCCAGAAGGGACTGGGCCCGTTCCTTCTCTCAAGCGGCTTCAGTGTCGAGCTCGTTCAGCCTGGCCTCCTTGGCCTTGGGATCTTCCACCCTACTCTTGGACCGGCTCCTCTCCCGGTCCAAGGACTCCTCGAGCTCCTTTATGCACCTCTCAGCGCTTACAACCTCACCCCGGAGCTCTTTGATCTTCAGATTGGCCTCCCAGGCCTTGTCATTCTTCTGCCTCACCTCGACCATCAGGGACTCAAGCTGTGCTCCTCGCTGCCTATCCCTCTTGGCCTAGTTTCTATAGTAGTCTCTGATAAGCAGGAGTTCAGCACTGAGCTACACCAAAGAAGATGTTAGCCACAGAGACAAGAAGAAAGGAATGGGGCAAGGTGAAGGAAAGGAATACTTACTGAGAAGAGTTGGGAGAAGGTGCTGCCCACTACCCTAGAGGCAAGAGGCCATCAATGAAGAAGTTGATAAACTTATCATTATTGGATTCGCTCGAGAAGCCCACTACCCTGATTAGTTTTCCAGCATTATCATGGTTAAAAAAGCTAGTGGAAAGTGGTGATCTACATTGACTATATTGACCTTAGTAAGGCATACCTGAAGGATAGCTTTACATTATCAAAGATTGATTAACTAGTCGATGCTACATCCAGACACAAGCTACTCAGCTTCATGGATGCTTTAACCATATCAGATAGCTCTGGAGGATGAGAAGAACATTGCCTTCATAATTGACAAAGGTATATATTGCTATAAAGTAATTCCCTTTAGTTTGAAAATGTAGGAGCCACCGGTCAGTGGTTGGTTAACAAGGTCTTCAAGGATCAGATTGGTTGAAACATGGAGGTCTACGTTGAGAACTTGCTCGTCAAGAGCTTCAAAGAGGCTGACCACATCAAAGACCTAGAAGAAGCCTTTAATGCCCTTTGTCAATAAGAAATGAAGCTAAATCTGAGTATGCCTTCAGTGTTATAGCTAGCAAGTTTCTTAGATTCATGGTCACCAAGCACGGCATCGAGGTGAATCCAACAAAAATCTATGCAATCTTTGACATGTGGCATCTGACCTCCAAGAAGGAAGTATAGTAGTTGACTAGGTGGGTTACAGTTCTTAGTCACTTCATCTCATGATCAACTGAGTGCTGCTTACCTTTTTTTAAGGTTTTACACTGAATGCACAACTCTACTTGGATGGAGGAATGCTAATAAACTTTTAAGGAGCTAAAAAATTTTATCAGGCATCCACCCCTACTTTTGTTAGGATTGCCAACCTTCGTGTGGATGTTCAAAACTCAGCAATGGATGTCTCTTGCAAGTTTCATGTTGATTGAAGTTCATTTAGATAGCTAAACACCAAGCCCTAGTTCACATCCTCCATAGGTACAAAATTTTTTTGCAGCTTAGTACTTTGCACATTGGTGTTCAAATCCTACTCCATTTAAGCCCTTGACCCTCTAGAACATGTCTCCTGGGTTTTAGAATAGAAACCCTTCATTCCACATCTTGGAGATAGGCCAAATCAATCTGGATAATAGCAAAGTTTGAATCCTAATTGGACTAGGATTCCTAATTGCACATAATTTTGCAAAACTATATTTTGCAACCAGCAACTTGCTAATAATGCTGTAACTTCTTCAAAGGTCCTTTGGTCATGAAATTAAAACTATAACATCAATAGGAAGTGCCCTCTATTGTTTTAATTTCACCTAAATAGAGTTCTGTGGAGAGAGAAATAGTCCCAAGAATAGGGACCTATCCTTGCTGAAAATAGAATGCTGAAATCTATTTGGATATCTTACTTTCTCTTGGTGTAGCTTCTTCTTGCTGCATGATATTTATTGATGACAAAAGAGAGAGGGAGATAGAAGAGAGAGAGTGGAATTTAGAAAGAATTAGAGATCTCTTGATTCTATAACCTTAGGTTTACATGAAGGGCCCTTTTATAGACCAAAGGCTTCTCTTAATCCAAAAAGGACTAAAAACATAAACTTAAATCCAATTCTAATTTTTTCAAGGCTAATCCAATTAGGAGAGCACTCACCTAAGCCTATATACATCCATATTTTGATCCACTCTTATACCACTTGGATTCAAACTTGATCCAATATTAAATTAGCCCCCTTAAGATAAAAAAACTTGGACCTTGGCCCATGGAGGGCTGAACCTCCATCCTAGGACCAAACTAGTCCTAGTTGTAGGATCCATACTAATCCTAAACTCTTGGAGTCATCTCCATGATTCCTTTCCTAGCCTTCCAAGGCCTTGGAGTACCACATCTACCTTAATAATCTCCATTTTGTTGCCATAAGCCTTGGCACACTCTGCATGTTCCATCTCCATGATCCTGCATACTGTTGAACGCTCTGACATCCACCTATACAAACCCTAATGCAAATGCTGTGCCCTTGACCTTTGAAGCTTCCTTGAAGGTTGTTGAGACATTTACCTCTACCTTGACTGAAGGTCCTTGCTTGCATTTGTGTACCCTTTGATGTCCTATTGGCTCTGTTCTACTTTGCACATCACCAATCATGATTTTAGCTTTTCATTAAGGGACTGCAGCTTGCTTGTCCTGGGTTGGACCCATCTATCTCTCTTGGGATCTCCTTAGCCTCCTCATAGGCATCAAGGTCCTCTCTCATTATAATACATGCATGTGATGCCATCTCTTCAAGGTTGCTCCTCTCTAGTGCCCGCCATCCTGCATCAATCCATGCAATGCATCACCATCACTAGTGCTAGAACTTAGCACCTTCCATATACCTTTCAACCTCAAACTTATGTCAAACCTTCATCCACACTTGGAGGCACCTTTGGATGGTGCTCCACCTGAATCTTAATCCTCTTGGTGCTCCTGCAAAATAAGTAAGAAATCGAAGTCAGTTATCCAACATAGCCTTGTTGGACCCCTGCTACTTCTCTATTATTGATGCCATTTTGGATTCTCCTAACCTCTCAAGTATTGAGAATTATGTCCCAAAGCCAATCATCTAGGTTGTAGATGGTTGTGCCATTTTGTAATTGTATATGAATTTTTAATGAATAAAAGTTATTCTTTTGATCGTTCATCATATTTACATTTTTCTGAAATGAACTCTTGTATGATGGAGTCCTTAGAACTACATTATTTGATATAGAGAGGATATATCAAGTAGTTCTTAAACTGGTTCACAACCAAATGATACATTATTATAGGACGATAATGTATCAAGTGTTGGTTGTTGTATGTCACATTTGTTGGCTGTCCTCTTAACCAAGGAGTGTGGAGATACTGGTGGACATGCAAGTGAAATGTGTGACATCTCACTGAACGTGACCATCTGTGGAGCTTCCTTCTACCAAAGGGTTGCTCGTGAATGGATATGGATATATGTGTCCCTTAGACCTTAGGTCACCATGGCAATTTGCAAGCAACTCACTGTACTTCGGTGCCGGACCACCTAGATTTTTAATCCAGCGATGTAAGGTTTCTGGGTGCAGTCAAGTACTTATGGAGCGGTGGTGGATCAAGATGGAATTGACCCCTCCAAATAGTTTGGAGTGATGACTAATTGTGTTTCAATTTAGCAAATCCTTGGCTAGGGTAGTTCTTGTAAGGAGTCACAAACAAAACTATAAAGTGAGATACGATCTGGATAAACCAAATTAGGGTTAGCAGCTGAACCCTAGGTTATCTCGAGCATTATGAGGTCAAAGGGATAAATTATGCGATAACCATATGCCGAGGTTCTAGAGAGGTGCTCTGTATCTTTGACCTATCCGGATATCGGGTATCATTGCTAGATGAGGACTTTGACTGGTACTAGAAGTGTTCTAGTGCTATTAGCTTTGTGTTCGAACCTATGGGGTCACACACCATAGGGGTTTCTATTTGATCTTAAAGCTGATCGATGATTGAGAATCGTTTGCCATCACCGAAGGTCAGTATGATTGACCATGTTCCAAGTGTTGACACTTGCTTGAGTCGACACTTGGAAAGTGTCGACACTTGGTGATTTTGCATGATTCAACACTTGCTGTGATGAGCAAAATTTTGGAAAGAATTCTAGGAATGTTTTGACTTAAAATTTCAAGTTCAAAATTTGAAATCTGACTGGTTTTAGCTCCAAGCTGTTATAGTATAATGGTCATACTTGCCTTTTATGCTTGGAACCTTTTTGGAATGCCTCCCCATCTTCTCCCCCAATCTCTCCTCCTTCCTCTTTCTTCCTTCCATGGCTGCCTCTTTAAATAAGAGTTATTTCTGGGCTACTGGTTGATGGAAATTGGTTCTTAGTCTCTGAATCTCCTTGCTACTGAGATTCTGAGAGGGAAGAAAGGGGCTTATAAGGATTTGGGCATTGGGTGTGAGCTATCTAGCTCTTGAGCTAGGTCATGGGAACAGAGCTAGTTAAGAAGGGTCCACCTCTCCTCCTTATCTTCCAAAAGAAGTAGATCGGCCTCAAGGATCCCAAGGAGCTAACACTCCAAGGAAGTTGATCAAAGTCGAGCCCCGGTATGAACTACCTATAAAGGTCAGACACGTGTGTGGCTCAAGAGCACCATCCTTGGAGCACTGCCACTGCATCCATCAAAGGTATAACGGTAAGGTATATCTTTGAGTTTTATCTTGTTTTTGATGTTTATTGCATGCTATCTCATTATACTAGATCTTGTTGCAGGCAGATTGGTACATCATTTGATCAATCTACCAAGTCTTCCGCTATGCTTGTTTTAAAATAGTTTTAAAATACATGTTTCTGCCTTGCTGTTGCATATTGGTATGCTTCCTTTTTTTTCACCCTTCAATCATATTAGAGCGAGGTTCATCGTAGTATAATAATGTTAGCATGCTTTAACATCATGTTTTACTTTTAAAGTACTTGGAATGAGTGCTTCACCATGGCCATCCGGTCATAGGAGAAAAGTAGGGCTGCAAGACCCTCTCTTTCCATTCAATGGGGTCTCCTATATATGGCATGTAGGGGTGCCGCTTGTGATTGACTTATGAAGAGGAAAGATCAAAGAAAATATAGATTAAAAATGTTTTAATCCTGTATTATGATCTTAAAATGAATTTAGATAAGATCTAAGAGTTTTGTTTTGATCAGATTTGATTGAAAGTTTGGTCAAACTTTGGATTTGGAATCACTGTTATTGTGCTATGACAAGCCTTGAGTCGACTCAAGAAGGTTGAAGTATCGATACTTGACCAGAAAGTGTCGACACTTGGGCTCATGAGTCGACACTTTGCCTTGAAGGTGTCGACTTATGAGTGCTTCCCAGAAAATATAGTGTTCTGTTTTCTTCCTATCTCAAGCCTTGAGTCGATCTAAGTATTGATACCTAGTATCGACACTTGCCCCTGGTGAGTCGACACTTGACATGAAAAGCTGCAAAAATAGTGAATTCAAATTTCTTATTATTATAAAATTATTTTACATTCGTAAATTAAAATTGTTTTAATTATTAAGGCTATTGAACTTAATTAAGAATTAAGTCTCTTTGAATGACTAAGAACTCTAGGAATATGATTCAAAGATTTTAAGTCATTTCAATAAGCCTTATGGGTCATGGGTTAGCTTTTATTAGGTCCTTAATTGGGTTAGACCTAAGTTTAGATGCATTAGACTATGTAGAGAATCATTCTAATCAAATGTTGAGTTAGGACTTCTTCTCTATAGATCTCTCTAATAATTAGATTGATAAGTCCATAGATCTAAATGGACCTTATTTGTGGCTCAGCAGATAGCCCGAGTCTTTAGGCTAGTCTAATCGAGTCTTATGAACCGATTGGTGTCCGAGGTAAGTTTGGCATTTTAATCATGGTTTTTTGGGGCTACCTCTTACCCAGGCCAACTCGGTTGGTGTCTAAGGCAAGACGGTTAATGGCAGAACCCAACCATGATCTCACTTACCTGGCCAATATGGTTTGATTAGATAGCTCACTGACTCGTGTTAACCCATGTCACCCAAGGTTAATCAGTCTTGACTGATTTTAGGTGCCCAT
Source organism: Areca catechu (assembly GCA_021397845.1). Classification (NCBI taxonomy): domain Eukaryota; kingdom Viridiplantae; phylum Streptophyta; class Magnoliopsida; order Arecales; family Arecaceae; genus Areca; species Areca catechu. The sequence goes on from CM038050.1 coordinate 93,773,504, forward strand.
GGATCATTAGTTATGAGTAACCCTCTTTGATTGCTGATGTGGTCAGTGGGAGGTTGATCCATGTCTTTTCATATCTTCTTCTATCATAATAAGATTAAACCCTCTAAATTATTAGATCTATAAAAAGACGAAGTTATGGGAATAACCAAGTCTTAGCCTCCCATTAAGTGAGATGGTAATGGGTCCAATAGTTGCTTGTTCATCGACAATCCAAAGATTGGGTGTTCATCGAGCTATTGGAATTGCTGTTCCTAATATGATGGCTTAGTGCAACTTTCTTAACAGTGGTCAGGTAGGCTGGCCAAAGTCGGGCTTGACTATTCGTTAGTTAGAAGCATCAAATTTTGTCATGTTAATAGTTAGACCTAATCGGGACCTTCAATAGAAGGCCCAAAGGTCGATTGAAGTGTACCATGGGGCAAAACCTCAATACTAGATGTTACATGGAGGAGTAATCGATTGAAGAACCTATCTTTAGACGTGCATGGGTGGGCCAACCAAAGTCAGGCTCATGTGTTATCTATTGGAATCTAGTACCCTCTTAGGAATCAAAGTGATTCCTCGGATTGGAAGTAGAGGCTACCAGTCCGAACAAAATAGTGGGAGGGCCTTTGACTAAAATCCATGTCTATAGGATAATAATTCATATACACTAATTAGCTTTGTTTTCCTTTCAGATGTCTTCCAACCTATCGCTCTGGTCTCTTCTCGATAACAAGAATCTTAAGGGTCCCAACTTTGATAGCTGGTATCAAATACTTAGGATTGTCCTGGAGCATGAACGGATCTTGTATATGATAACGAATCCGGCACTTGAAACCTCTACTCCTAATGCTCGAGGTTCGATCAGAGACACTTATCAGAAGTGGCTCTCTGATAGTACCACTATCCGATGCATAATGTTGGTAGCGATGAACGATGAGTTCAGTCATAAATTCAAAGAAACCTAGCCAGAAAAAATCCTTCAAAGGTTGAAGGAGTCTTTTGGGACACCAGACGATGTTGAGAGGTACAGGGTTTTCTATGCTATCTATAATGCACGGATGCATGATGGGGCCTTAGTCACTGATCATGTATTGTACATGATTGACATGATTGAGTGCCTGGGCAAGCTTGGATGTCCCTTGCATGAACAGCTTGGGAAGGATGCGATTCTGAATTCCCTCCCTCTTCTATCAAGATTTTCTCGATCATTATAGAATGAATAAGCCTATAGTTAACTACCACGGTCTGTTGGGGTTGCTGCAGACTTATGAGAAAGACCACCATCTAAACAAAGGGATCATAAATCTAGTGGGAGGATCTTCAGCAAGGCATCGTCCCTTCAAGAAAGGGGAAAAAGAAAGTAAAGGGAAACAGGTGTAGAATGCTTCTGAGTCTAGTCAATCCAAGAAGGAGAAGGCTGATAAGAGCCAAGCAGAGTGCTTCTTCTACAAGAAGCGGGGACATTGGAAGAGGAACTGTCCTCTTTACATTGTGTCCCTTGACTCGAACAGGTCCAAGAAGAGGAAGCAGCCAGAAGGTGCTGGACAATATATTTATATGATAACACCTTGTAGTTTCTCTATCTGCGATCTACTAACTGGGTATTGGATACGGGAAGTCCAATTCACATTTGCAATTCTTTGTAGGGACTTCAAGTTAGTAGAAGATTAGAGGATGGCGAGAGATTTTTGAACATGGAAAATGGAAGCCAAGTTCCAGTCCTAGCATTGGGAGTCCTCAAACTAGTTTTTGAGTCTTGTACATTCATTTTGAATGAGTGTCGTTATTGTCCATTTTTTATTTTAAATATCATTTCTGTAGGCCAATTGGTCATGTATGGTTATGAACTATCAATAAAGAATGACATTTGCAAAATCATTTGGAATGGATCTGTTGTAATGAATGGATATATGAATATGGCATTTATATACTATCGCGACCTGTTAGTGTAGTGTACATGTCTAGCAAATGCCTTAGGATAGATAATGTCAGCGATGCGTACCTATGGCATTGTAGGCTAGAATAATAACTAGAACAAGATAAACAGGTTGAATTGGGAGGGTCTCCTCAACTTTAGTGAAAGTGGTTCACTTCCAACCTGTGAGTCCTATCTTCTTGGAAAGATGACAAATCATCTTTTACTAGAAAGGTGAACGAGCCAAAGAAATTCTTAGTCTGGTATATAATGATGTATGCGAACCCATGAATATTAGTGCTAGAGGTGGGTATAGTTATTTCATTACATTTACAAATGACCTTTCGAGGTACGGTTATGTCTTCTTGATGAGATATAAATCTGAGTCGTTTGAAATGTTCAAATGATATCATAATGAAGTAGAAAAACAAACTGGAAGATGTATCAAAACCCTTCGATCAGATCGAGACGGTGAATATCTTTAAGGGGAGTTTCTGACATATCTCAAGAAGAATGGGATTCTCTCTCAGTGAACACCTCCAGGGATACCTCAGTTAAAAATGGAGTGTCTGAAAGGAGGAATCGAATCCTGTTAGACATGGTTCGGTCCATGATGGGCTTTGCTTGACTACTGCTCTCCTTTTGGGGATATGCTCTGGAATCAGCCTGTTACCTTTTGAATAGGGCTCTGAGTAAATCCGTTAACAAAACCTATATGAGATATGAACTGGATGTAAGCCGACACTCTCACACCTTCGGGTCGGGGGTTGCTCGACTTATATAAAACATTTGGAAATGGATAAACTTGGATCGAGGTCTGACCGGTGCCCATTTATTGGGTATTTAAAAGAGTCTAAGGGGTATTACTTCTACTTGGTTGAGGAACAAAAATTTTTCGTTAGTCTTAGGGCTATCTTTTTGAAAAAGGAGTTCCTTGATGAAGGAACTGTAGCCACTAAGATTGAACTTAGTGAAGTTCAACTAGTAGAAGAACCGACACACTTAAGGGACAACATAGAACTGGTTGTGAATAAATCACACCTAGAGCCTATAGGAACCATTAAGAAGATCCGGTAGGGTACCTAGTTACCGGACGATACTACGGTTACTTGGTCCAGGATGGTGATCCCATTGAACTTGATGAGAACAATGAGGATCCGTTTACCTATATGGATGCGATGCAGAGGTTCGACTCTGAGAAATGGCTAGGAGCCATGCAATCTGAAATGGAATCCATGGAAATCAACAATGTATGGACATTGGTTGATCCGCCTGAAGGGATAAAACCCATGGGTGTAAATGGATTTCAAGAGGAAAAGGGGCATAAATGGGCAGGTGGAAACCTATAAAGCCCGTCTGGTTGCCAAAGGATATCATTAATATTATAGTATTGACTATGATGAGACGTTCTCTCCTGTGGTAATGCTCAAGTCCATTCGGATTATGCTTGCTTTAGCGGCATACTTTGACTATGAAATCTAGCAAATGGCTGTCTGAACAACTTTCCTGAATGGTAAGCTAGAAGAGGAGGTGTATATGATACAACCTGAAGGGTTCATATCCATAGATGAGTCAAAGGTGTGCAGCTTCAAAGGTCCATCTATGGACTGAAACAAGCATCACGGAGTTGGAACATGCGATTTGATAAGTGTATTAAATCATATGGCTTTGTTAGGAACGTAGAAGAACCTTGCATTTACAAGTGGGCTAATGGTTTTATGATTGTGTTCCTTATGTTGTATGTGGATGACATTCTCTTAATCGGGAATGACATCCCAGCACTACAAGAAATAAAGGTCTGGTTGTCATCTTAGTTCTCTATGAAGGACTTGGGTGAAGCCTTTTATATACTGGGTATGAAGATCTATAAAGATAGATCTAAGAGGCTTCTGGGACTGTCCCAGTCACGTACATTGACACTGTGCTGAAGCAGTTCAGCATGAAAAATTTCAAGAAAGGCTATCCCTCGATAGGCACTGGAATTGCTCTCTGTAAAGAGGATTGTGCGACAACTCCTAAGGAGATAGAGCGAATGAGCCGAATCCCATATGCTTTGGTAGTGGGTTCTATCATGTACGTTATGACATGTGTTGGACTAGACATGGCATACTCATTAGGCATAGTGAGCAGATACCAGTCTGACCCAGGTGAAGCTCATTGGAAAGTGGTAAAGACCATCCTTAAGTATTTGCAAAATACTAAGGACCAATGGCTGATTTATGGAGAACCTGACTTGAAACTTGTGAGGTATACTGACTCAAATTTCTAGTTAGATAAGGATGACAGCAAGAGTGTGTCAGGATTTATCTTCACCCTTAATGGAGGAGCGATCTGCTGGAAAAGTTTTAAGTAGCCTACTATGGCAGACTCAGTATGCGAAGCAGAGTACATTGCAACATCGGATGCAGCAAAGGAAGCAGTGTGGTTGTGAAAGTTCCTTGGTGAGTTGGGAGTGGCACCTTCCCTGGATGGTCCTATTTTGGTGTACTATGACACCACTAGAGCAATTGCTCATGCAAAATAGCCAAAGTCCCATCATCGCACAAAGCACATTCTACGGTGCTATCACCTTATGTGGGAGATCATGGAACAAGATGACATTGACCTTCAGAAGATCGATGGAAAGGAGAACCTGGCTGACCCTTCACTAAAGCCATCAGAATTCAAGAGTTCGATAGTTGTAAATGAAAAACAGGAATGATATTTTATACCGATTGGCTATAGTCCAGGTGGGAGTTGTTAGGAATTGTGTCCAAAGCCAATCGTCTAGGCTGTAGACGGTTGTGCCATTTTGTAATATATATGAATCTTTAATGAATAAAGTTATTCTTTTGGTTGTTCATCATATTTACATTTTCCTGAAATGAACTCTTGTATGATGGAGTTCTTAGAACTATATTATTTGACATAGAGTGGATATATCAAGTAGTTCTTAAACTAGTTCACAACCAAATGATACATTATGATAGGATGACAATGTATCAAGTGTAGGTTGTTGTATGTCACATTTGTTGGTTGTCTTCTTAACCAAGGAGTGTGGAGACACTGGTATGACATGCAAGTGAAATGTGTGACATCTCACTGAATGCAACCATCTGCAGAGCTCCTTTCTGCCAAAGGGTTGCTCGTGAAGGGATATGGATATATGTGTCCCTCAGACCTGAGGTCACCATGGCAGCTTGCAAGCAACTCACTGTACTTTGATGCCGGATCTCCTGGATTTCTAATCCAGTGATGGAGGTTTCTGGATGCAGTCAAGTACTTGTATGAGCAGTGGTGGATCAAGATGGAATTGACCCCTCCAAATAGTTTGGAGTGAATGACTCAATGTGTCTCAATTTAGCAAATCCTTGCCAGGGTAGTTATTGTGAGGAGTCACAAAACTTGTAAAGTTGAGACATGAAGAGATTACATAAGATAACATTTTCTCTTACTAGGAATGATCGGTTCCTTATTGATCCACACACATCCTTCATACACCTTCGACCATGTCCGAGAACATCCCGTACATGACTTAATATCATGAATGAGTATGATCAAAACATGGTTTAGTATGCATAAGGAACCATGGTGATCTCAGGTTTAAAGATCACTGCATAACTCCCACTATGAGAACTATCTCTTAACAAGTAGTAAGACTTCCATAAGATATTCTCAGTATGGATTAGTTTAGTTAAGTCATACCCTAATAAGCCCCCTTATCCTTATATTAGTGTCTCTACACAAGTGGCTGTGAGACCAACTACCCTCTCCATCGAGCATACATAGAACAAGCTAGTCTTTCTAGAAGCATCGATCCCCAAATCGATGATCCAATGACTAGAAATATTTTAATTAGGATTTATAGGAACTTAGGTCTCACCATTATGATCTTCATCATAATCCTAATTTCTTGGCCCTAATCTACGGGGTTCATCATAATCTTTAAATAAGACACGGCGATATGATGAAACAAAATGCCTTTTATTAACACAATAATGTCATACAAGAGTTGAAAGATTATAAAAATACCCTTATAAAGATTGGCGTTTAATGCACTTTTCTTTCAATAATGATGCAGAATATGCTTGGTCCGTTGATGGACTTCGGCTCTTTGGCTTGAGCTATGGCTCCAGTGCTGTCATAATACACTGGAATAGGACCATCCAATGAAGGTGCCACTCCCAGCTCACCTAGGAAGTTCCATAACCACATAGCCTCCTTTTCAGCATCTAATGCTTCAATATACTCTGCCTAGCAAATAGAATCAACCACTGTATGCTGCTTGGAACTTTTCCAGTAGATTGCTCCACCATTAAAAGTAAATACAAAACCAGACACACTCTTACTATTATCACTATCTGACTGAAAACTGGAGTTAGTATATCCCATAAGTTTTTAGTCAAAATCTCCATAAATAAGCTATTGGTCCTTAGTATTTCTCAAATACTTAAGGATGTTTTTAACAACCTTCCAATGAGCTTCACCTAGGTCAGAATGGTATGCTCACTACCCCTAGTGAGTATGCTACATCTGGTCTAGTACATAACATAGCGTACATAATAGAACCTACTACCAAAGCATATGGAATCCTACTCATACTTTCTCTTTCCTCAGGAGTTGTCACACAACCCTTCTTGAAAAGAGTAATTCCATGACCTATCGAAAGATAACCCTTTTTGGAATTCTCCATGCTGAACCGCTTCAGCATAGTGTCTATGTACATAGATTAGGACAGTCCTAGAAGCCTCTTAGATCTATCTTTATATATCTTCATACCCAATATGTATGAGGCTTCATCCAAGTATTTTATAGAGAATTGAGATGAAAGCCAGACCTTTATTCCTTGTAATGATAGAATGTCATTCCCGATTAGGAGAATGTCATCCACATATAAAATAAGAAATGCAACTACAGAACTATTTGCCCATTTATATATACAAGGTTCCTCTCCATTTCTAATGAAGCCATACATCTTGATACACTTATCAAAATGCATATTCCAACTCCGAGAAGCTTGTTTCAGTCCATAAATGGACCTTTAAAGCTTGCACACTTTAGACTCATCTATGGATGTGAACCCTTCAGGTTATATCATATACACCTCCACTTCCAGCTTACCATTTAAGAAAGCTGTTCAGACATCCATTTGCCAGATTTCATAATCCAAATGGACTTGAGCATTACCACGGGGAAAACGTCTCGTCATAGTTAATATCATAATGTTGATGATACCCCTTAGCAACCAGATGGGCTTTAAAGGTTTCCACCTGTCCATTTACACCCCGCACCTCTTGAAGATCCACTTGCACCCAATGGATTTTATCCCTTCCGGTGGATCAACCAATGTCCATACATTATTAATTTCCATTGACTCCATTTTGGATTTCATAGCTTCCAGCCATGACTCAGAATTAGATCTTGACATTGCATCCATATAGGTGATCGGATCCTTATTATTCTGATCGAGCTTAATAGGATCACCGTCTCGGACCAAGAAATCATAGTATCTATCCGGTTGATATGGTACTCTACTAGATCTCCTTAATGGTTGCACTATGGGCTTTAGTCTGATCTAATCAAATCGGTTAAATAGTGGCCTTAGAGTGAGAAGGTTCTTCTATCTGTTGAACTTCCCCAAGTTCAATTTCAGTAGCTTGAGTGCCTTCACAAGGTACTCCCTTTCTAGAAAGGTTGTCCTAAGACTGACGAATAACTTTTGTTCCTCAGGCAAATAGAAATAATACTCTTTGGATTCTTTGGGATACCCAACAAAAAGACACCTATCAGACTTAGGTCCTAGCTTATCCATTTTCAAATGTCTGACATAAGCCGGACACCTCCAAACCCGAAGGTGAGAGAGAGTTGGCTTATGTCCTGTCCATATGGTGTTTTATTAACGGACTTACTTGGAACTCTATTCAGAAGGTAAGATGCTTACTCAAGAGTATATCCCCAAAAGGATTTAGATAGACTTGCTAAGTCCATTATGAATCGAACCATGTCCAATAGAGTTCGATTCCTCCTTTCAGATACACCATTTAATTGAGATGTCCCTGGAGGAGTCCATTAAGAGAGAATCCCATTCTCCTCAAGATAAGTCAGAAACTCGCTGGAAGGATACTCACCACCTTGATCTGATTGAAGGGTTTTAATAATCTTCTCAATTTGTTTTTCAACTTCATTATGATAATGTTTGAACATTTCAAATGAATTAGATTTATGTTTCATCAGGTAGACATAACTGTACCTTGAAAGGTCATCTGTGACATAATGAAATAAATATACCCATCTCTTGCATTAATATTCATAGGTCCACATACATCTGTATATACTAGACATAAAATATCAGTGGCTCTTTTACCTTTTCCAATAAAAGGTGACTTGGTCATTTTTCCAAGAAGACAAGATTCACAAGTTGGCAAAGATTCATTCTCAGTGATATCTAGGAGACCTTCTCTCATGAACTTATTTATCCTCTTCTTGTTTATATTACCTAGTCTATAGTATTAGAGATAAGTATCACTGATTTTATCTAACCTAGGGCATTTATTAGCTGTACAATATAGTAATAGGCTGTGATAATACATATATGCCGTTCTCCACTTATCCAAACATCACATTAGAACTATTCAATGTGATTTTGCAAATATCATTCTTTATAGATAATTCATAACCATCTTTGGCCATCAGGCCAACAGAAATGATATTCACTAAAAGGAAGCACAAAAATGACAATCATTAAGAATGACAGTACAAGACTCGAAATACAAAGAAATAGTTTCCAATGCCAGAACTAGAGCTTGACTTCCATTCCCAACATCCAGAAACGTTTCACCCCTTTCGAACCTCCTATTAACATGAAGCCCCTGCAAAGAATTACAAATATGGTAAGGACTTCCAGTATCCAATACCCAGCTAGTAGTATCACAAATAGAGAAACTATAGGGATTTATCATATAAATACCTTGACCAGCAACAGCTTGTTGCTTTCCCTTTCTTTTCTTGTTCTGGTCTAGAGTAGCAAGGTAAGCAGAATAGTTCCGTTTCTAGTAACCTAACTTCTTGTAGAAGAAGCACTCTGCCTGACTCTTGTCAGCCTTCACCCTCCTAGTCTGACTAGGCACAGCACTTTGCACCTTATTTTTCTTATTCTTTCTGTTCTTCCCTTTCCAAAGGGACAACACCCTACTCCAGAGCCTCCCACCAGATTCACCAACCCCTTGTTGAGGTTGTGGTCTCTCTCATAACTTTGCAGTAACCCTAACATCTAATGGTAGTTTACTACAGGCCAATTCATTCTGAAATTATTCAGAAAGACCTGGTAGGAAGGGGGCAGAGAATTCAATATCGTAACCTTGCGGAGTTGCTTATGCAAAGGATATTCGAGTTTGCCCAAACATTCAAATAACTCGATCATGTACATTACATGATCAGTTACCGGAGCTCCATCATGCATACGTGTGTTATAGATGGCAGAAGAGATCCGGTATCTCTCCGTATCATCTAGAGTGCCAAAAGACTCCTTCAACCTTTGAAGGCTCTCCTCTAGCTGGGCCTCCTCAAATTTGTGACTAAACTCATTGTTCATTGTAGCCAACATAATGCAACGTACCATGGTGCGGTCAAAGATCCACTTCTGATAAGTGTCCCTGATAATGCCATGAGCATTAGGGCCTGGGATCTTAGGTGCCAGATCCATTATCATATAAAGGATTCGCTCATGCTCCAGGACCATCCTGAGTCTTTGATACTAGCTATTGAAGTTGGGTCCAGAAAGTTTGTCTATCCAATATGATCAGAGTGAGAAAGTGGTCGACATTATCTAGAAATAAAAGACCTATCAGTATATGAATCATTTTAAACATCCTAAAGACATGGATTTTAGTCTAAAGGTTTCTTCCACTATTTTATTCAGACTGGTAGCCTCTAACTCCAATTTGAAGAATAACATTTATCCTTTAGCTGGTACTAGGATCCAATAGACTACACACATGAAATTAAAGGTAGGTACAATACTAATTGCTTCTTTAAGCAATTCCTAGTATTCATTTTGCCCTAGGGGTCCTTACAATTGGCCTTTGGGTCTCCTATTAAAGGTCCTAGTTAGGTCTAACCATTAACATGATCAAATTCAATACTTCTAACTAACCCATGATCAAGCCTAACTTTGATCGACCTACCTGACCACGTATTAAGATAGTCGTACTGAGCCATCATATGTTGAATGGCAATTCCACTCGCCTGATGACCACCTGTTCTTTGGAACTACCGATGATCACCCAACTTATGGACTCATTACCAATCCAACTTAATGGGAGGCTAAGACTTAGGCTATCTCATAACTTAGTCTTTTATGGACCTAATAATTTAGAGGATTTAAATTTTGTGACACATGAAAGGAAGGCATGGACTTTGATCAAGAAAACTCCCAATTAACTATTAGACGGTTTCAAGATCAAATAGATCCATGGGCACCTTAAACCAGTCAGACTGATTAACCTTGTTAACATGGGTCAACTCGAATCAATAGATAATGTAATCAAATCTGATTCACTACATAAGCTAGATAAGTAAGATCAAGGGATGGGTTATACCAGGTAAGTCTCTTACCTTAGTCACCAACCAATAGATGGTCAAGTAAGAGTTAGCCCCAAAGAACCTTGATCACCAATGTCAAACTTACCTTAGACACCAAGTGATTTACCGGACTCAATCAGACTAACCTAAAGACCCGGGCTCACCACGAAGCTATCAATCAAGTCCATTTAGATGTATGAACTGATCTAACAAATTATTAGAGAGATCTATAGAGGAGAGACCTAATTCAATTTTTGATTAGTCTTTTCTCTAATTAATCCATTCACCTAAACCTAGGTCTAATCCATTTAAGCACTCAATTCTAGCCAACTCAATTAACCCATGGTTTGTCAATCATGACTTAAGATTAGAATCACATCCTAAATCTTAAAAGGTTTCAAAAATACAACTTTATTCTCAATTAAGTGCAACATGCCAATTGAAAAATTTTTATTGACCCAAATTTAAAATAATTTCAAAAAATAAGTGGTGTGGATAGCAGGGCCAGAAAAAATCGACTGGTTGAACCCACATCCTTGTGGATCACCTGTAAATAAAGCCATGAACCCAACCCCTTTTACCAACTGTAAATATTTATTTTAAATTTTATTATATAGGCTTAGTTGGGTTTAGCCCTTTTACCAACTATAATTAGGGTTTTTATTTTTTAGCCTTTTGGGCCAAACCCCTTTTACCAAGTTGAACCATTTATTTACATGTCTTGCCTTTTTTATCAAATTGGATTCCAATTGATCAAGTGGGGCTTTAGTTATTTGGTTGGTTTAATTAGTTTTGAGTCTTGTAATTATTAGTTAATTTAGTTATTGAGTCCTGTAATATAAGGAGGACCCAATTGAAGACCCATGTGACTTCATATGCACTCAATTCAAGACCCACGTGCACCTAAATCAAGATTCCATGTGACTCCATGTGCTAGCCTAACCAAGTCTTGGCATCATCTTTTCAAGATTTTGGACATTATCTGCCACCTCATCTAGGACATCATCAGATGACATGTCACTTTTATTTGGACATTACTTGCCACATCATCCTGGACAAGAACACATGCCATGTCTGGTGGGGACACCGGAGGCACCAAAATAAGACAGAGGCTTTTCAACCCTCTATGAATTGATCAATAATTCATGAGTCCATTTGTAATAAGGGCTTAGCCCATCTGAGTCCATTTTAGTTATTATTTGAGTCTTTTGAGTTTCAGTTCTGTACTAGTCAGCTCATGTTGAGCTAGTTCAGTCCAGTGTTAGTCAGCTCATGTCAAGCTAATTTTATTTTTTTGAGTCCTATTCAACCATATTGAAGACTCAAGACCACATCATACAAGTGAAGACCAAGTCCAACCATATTGAAGACATGGAAGTATAGCCCAAGTCCAACCCAGCTTGAAGATTTGAAGACCCCAGGAGGAAAATTCAAAAAACCCTGATTCCTTGTAGATGCCCTCCAGATGCCCAGATTTCCTTCCAGATGCCAAAATATATTCATATACCAAGGCATCCATGATTTTAGAGGTCCATCTGCATCCTAGCTCAAAGAAATCAAGCCCAGGCGCCAAGCTCAAGCCGCTAAGAAGCAAGATACGGGAATATTCCTGCTACCTGGCTACCAGGCCACCCCAGCTTCCAGAGGCCCAAACCCATACACCCGAGCCCCTTTGGGCTGGTGTCTTGCTGCTCCTAGAAGCCCAACGTGCCCCCTAGGCATCCTTGGAGTGTTGGCCAAGTCAAGAGAATTTTTAGGGATTTTTTCTACCTAATGTTTCATTATTTTCTAGCTAGGGTTTGAGAGGGAAAATGATTCTTATGTAAAGACTTATGTGCCCTTACTTGGAGCCCAAGGTTAGGGTCTATTTAAAGGACCCTAGCTTGTATGAAGGAACTTTTGATATGAATTAAAACCTTGAGTTCTTCTATTGAGTTGTGTGATACCCTGCTGTGTGCATAAAGGGATTTGTGAGAGTTCTTCTTCCGGTGTTTGCAATCATCTTCCTGCTGCCAACAAGCCCTCCAGATCCCTGGATGCCCCCACTCAAAAAAAAGCCTTCCCATTCTGTTTTTCCTTTATTTTCTTATTTTTTTGTGAATTTTCTAACCCCTGACAGGTTGTTTGTAGGTCCCTGAGTTCCTACGAATCCAACGACTCCAGCCAAGCCTCAATCGGACCACCGAGCAGAAAGCCGGGTATCCGGGGTCATTGGCTCGATTTTCCAGGCCGCATCCATCGAGGAACGAGAGACCCCTTCGCTACGATCTTCACAGACATTGTTAGGTACACCCCTCTACCTCCAGTAGTTTTATTGTAGGAGAACTTGCCCTAACCGAGGCTTCTCAGCCCCGACGGTCATTCTTTGCTACTTTTCTAGGTCCTAATCTGCATGCTGATCTTCAAAAATTCATACAAAATTCCTACAAATAATTTTGATCTGAAATTCGGGAATTAATCACCTAACTTAACATGTAAAACATACAAAAAGAATTGCATGCATATTAGTCCCCCATCATTTGGTATCAGAGCTTAGATTAGGGCTTGTTTTCTTCAATTTTTAGTCCGTATATACTCTGTTATTTTAATTATTTCTCCCTGATAAAAACTCTAAAAATTCTGAAATTTATTTGTTTGGACATCCCCATGCCATGTCTTTTATCTCTGGTTGGCCAAATGAAAGCGAGAATTGGTGCCACTTAATTTAAGATGTGTAAATGTGAAGGACTCTCCAAATTGGCGCCCCCACTCAAGTAATTCACACCAAAAAGTTCCAAGGAGTCGGTCAAGCATCTCTTCCTCTCTTTCAAGTCAACTTCCAAGAGTTTCAAGATATTTGATCACCTAAATGAAGAAAGTTCAATGGTTCTCTACCACAGGTATTTTGATCAAACAAGTTTCAAGTTGCTCAAGATTTGAGAACTCAAGAATCCAAAAAAAACTCTTGAGTTTTCTTCTATCCAGACTGAAGAGTCCACATCCTGTAGAAGCCCACATCATCTAGACTCCAGAGTCCAGTAATCAAGGCAACCCATGAAGCAGTCTTGGCCCTTCATCATGACACCTCACCAATCCATCTCTTTGGTACCAACTTTGGATAAGAGGCCCATGAATTCATCCACCTTAGAGAGAGTCCCAAATCAGCCTAAGAGCAGGAGTCCAAGATGCCCAAAGCAAGGTTTCCAAGAGTCATTGCCTAAGGGAAACAAACACTAGTCTTTGTAACCCTTACTGTTGCCCAGGTGGCTTCCCAAGAGGGGGGTGAATTGGGATTATAAAAACATTAGCAAGTATATACAATTTCAAATCCTTTTAGTGTTGTGATGAATTATGCAATGCGGAAGCTAATAATTTAAACACAATCAAGGCAATCACAAACATAGGAGATTTAGAGTGGTTTGGAGCAACCGCTCATCATCCACTACCCAAGCACCGCTTGGGATTTCCACTATATCTCCCAATCGGAATACAGTCAGATTATTTTAACAGGCTCATAATCCAAACCTATACACTTTGGTTTTATCAGGATCACCAAAGAAAATCCTCACACTTGGTTTTAACATAGGCTAACCAAGAATCTAAATCCCTTTGATTTTTAGAACCGGGCTCACCAAAGAAAACCCAATCTTGGTTTTACACTGGGATCACCAAGAACCCAACGTAGGTTTTCAAAAAGGCTCACCTAAAAACCTTTAACCCTCTCTTAAGACACAACCCCTTGCTATTCTTAGAGAGCAAAATAAGATATATCAAAATGTAAAGCAACTCTACAACAAACCAAGCTTGTTTGAGTGTTGTCGATGAAGATCAAAGTGAAGCCTAGCCTTGAATGCTCTTTAATACTCTTCAAGCTGCTTCTTTACTTCTTCAAAGGTTGGATTCAATGATGAAGAATAGTTGGCAGAGCTTTGAATCCTTTCTTGAATGCTCTTGAAGTGAGTTGGTGAAAGACTTGAAAACTTTTCAACTTCCAAAGAATAATCAATGAATAATCCTTCAAAAATTATTTAAATCTTCATAAATACTCCCCTTTATAGTCTTTCATCAGAAATAGCCGTTGTAAGGCCTAGGGAATTGAAATAGAGCCGTTGGAGGGTTTTTAGAGTTCAAAAATGACATTCTACAACTAGCCGTTAGACTGCAAAAACCCATCACCAAGTCGGCTCGAGGTCCATGAGTCAGCTCGAAGTCTCAGACAACCCAAATTAAAGTTTTGTATGAATCGGCTCTTCAAGGTGGAGATGGTTCGAACTCTCAATCAGTGCAAATTCAAATTTTCCTTGAGTCGGCTCAAAGTCACAATCAGTACAAATTCAAATTTTCCTTGAGTCAGCTCTTCATGGCTGAGTCAACTCGAAGTCATAGTCACCAACAAACCTAACTCTAGATGAGTCGGCTCTTCTGGGCTTGAGTCAGCTCGTGATCTCAGTCTTCAAAAACATTGGTTCTTTATTGTGTTGGCTCTTGGGGCTTGAGTCGGCTCGAGGTACTGAAACTCTGAAATTTTTGTGCCATGTCAGAAAGGGAGTCGGCTCTTGATCAATGAGTTGGCTCTTACAAAAACTTCATTTATGTTTCAAAACTTCTCCAAAGTTCTTCAAAACAAGATTCCAACAAGAACTAATCTACTCACTCTTATTTTTACAATTTTATAGCCCTTTTACAAGATTACATGGATGAAAGATTAGGGCTTTACAATTTGAAGTACACAAGAGTCTATACAATGTTGGAATACCTTTCAACCAATTAGAAAACCAACTAATGTAAAGATAAAATATTCGCCTGCAAAACTTCTAGAGCAATTGAAAGAATTAGTAAAGCATACATGCTCCAATATTTTGTGATCATCAAAATCATTCCAGGGGTCAACACTTACATCTCTGGTTGTTGGTCTATAAATACTCCATCAACCCCCCCCTGTATTATTAATGATTATTGATGAAATACAATGACATTCTGCCGAATTCTTTCCTTTGCTATGTGCATCACTAGGTGTGAGACCCTTTTCCTTTATTCTTCGAAACATCACGAGGTGTGAGGCCCTAGTTATCCTACTTATCCAGACATCAGAAAAATCCTAGCTGACTACTTCCTTCCCTCTTCTCTTTCACTTTTCCATCTTTTCCTTTCTCCGCTACTTTCTAACTGTGTTCTTCCTTTGTTGAGTGATTATAGGTGATCAGGAACTAAAGTCGAGTGTTCTTGCCTTGGAACCAAAATCGTGGAAGATCGGAGCCCAAAGATCGAAATCTTGAAGCCCTGTCACAAAATCCTGAGAGTTCAACAAATCTACTTCAGAGGGAAAATTCTATGTTGGTAAAATTCGAAAACATTTTCCTACTCTTTAGTTTATGATCTTTGAAAGTAGACCCTAGCTTACGGTGGTTTCTTAGACACCAAATCCTGATTTTTAGTTACTTTGTTAGATCTACTTGTGCAGGTATAAACTAATTGACTAGTTTCCATAATTGCTTCCTTTAAGTCTTTAAAAAACTAAAAATTATAAAAAAATTAATCTTTGTTTTTCTCTACAAATTAAGTTTAAAATTAGTAAATTAGGTTTTCATAATTGTCCCACATCAACAAGTGAAACAATTTCACAAAAATTATGAACTTTAAGTTTAATGTTTTAAGGTTTTCTGGTCGAGATGGCTCATGTAGGATGCGAGTCGGCTTGTTCAGAAAACTTTTCTTTGTTCTTAGATCCAAGTTGACTCGTGCAGGGATGAGTCAGCTCGGTCAGAACACAAAATAGATAGACTATTTATCTTTAGGAAACGAGTTGGCTCGTCTGCTTGGGCAAAAAATAGTAACTTTAAAATTCATCCCTTTTTACTTGAACTTTTCAAATTTTAGATCATGCATCTAATAGATCTAATCTCAACATAGTTATGATATACAAACATAGATTCAAACTATTTTAACCTATCAAATCCCTTACTTTTATTCATAAGGTTGTGATGCAGTGGCACCCCTACATGCCATAGGAGAACCCCATAAAATGGGAGATGGTCTTTAAACCATACTTCTCTTCCTATGACCAGACGGCCAAGGTGAAATACACCTTAATCTAAGATTATGTAAGGATATCCAAAACTGATTTCATAGTAAAAATATTAAACTAAATATGCATTCAACCTGGATCTGATACCACTATAGGTTCAGAGTCATGGGCTGAACAAGAAATTTGAATTTTTTTTTTAAATAACATGACATAGCAGAAGAAGATAAAATATTTTTATTTAAACACATTAATCTAATTAACACAGGCCCTACCAAATCTTTATGCATATAGAGTACTACATGCATGAAACAAGCATGCAAAGTACGTAACTCATAGAATTATTATTTGAATCACACAAAATGGTGCTGAAGAACATTTCGTCACACCCATAAGATAGCAATACAAGCCTTATCTGCGAGGTGACAATCACCAGGAAGGGAAGTACTCCAAGGAAGAAGACAAGCCTTGTGAGCAGCATAAATGTCCTGCCTCTATAGGTAGTTCACACCGGAACAAGGGGATTCTCCTCCTTCCTTCAAGGTGCTAGCCTCTCCGAAAAGAATGTGGCGACGGTGGACTCCTTCTTCACACCTTAAAGAACCAGTTGCTGAACAGAGATGGAATAAGGCACCCAAGAATGTTTCCCAAAACACTCTATCCCAACCTTCAACAGAAGGTATGCACACAACAATCCCAAAACCCAAAGCCTCACACTATCTTGTTAGAACCTTTTTGACAAAATAAGATCAAATCTCACAATCTCTCTAAGGTCAAGCAAGACTTCTAACTAGGAGAAAAATGGTAGAGTCTCAACCAGGATGAAGAGTGAACGATTCACTATCTCTGCCCACCCAAAATAGTCCTTAAATAAAACTATAAAGAGGAGATAATGAGAGATTAATTAGGGAGTTTAGAGTCTCTTGAGATTCAAGGTGTTACAAACCCTTTGAATTTAGCAACTGATGCTTATAAAAAAACCATGAAATGCCAAACACTAAGTGCTATAATAGTTACAACCATTGATGAAGCATTTTCAAATTTTTCAACAAAATCCATCAAACGAGTCGACTTGTCTATGTGAGTCGACTCGCATGATTCGACTAATCCAGATGAGTCAGCTCAAATGCAGTTTTGATAACTTCTTGTCAAACATGACCGGAACGATTCCCAATCATTTCCAAGCCAATCAATCAAGAAGAAACCCCAAGTGTGTGACCCCGTAGGTTCAAACACTAAACCAATAGCACAGGAACATTTTCAGTACCAGCCAAAGTCATCATCTAGCAATGACACCTGGCATCTGGATAGGTCGAAGGTTGGAGAGCAACAAGAACTTGTCGAATATGGAATACCATTGAACTTTTTCTTTTAACCTTCTAATGCTCCAGATGGCTTAGGGTTAAACTGCCCAACCCTAAGAATCTCTATCACTTCTTATAAGGAATGCCCTGGCCAAGGTCTTTCTCAATTGAGGCATATTAAGCATTCAATCCAAACCATTTGGAGAGGTCAATCCTATCTTGATCCTACTATCGCTACACAAGTACTTGACTGCACCTAGCAACCTTTCATTACCGGCTTAGAAATCCAGGTAGTCCGTCACCTAAGCATAGTAGCATGTTGATTATAACTCATAGTGATCTCAAGTTAGAGGAATAATTCATGTCCACATTCTAATACAAAATTTTATTTGGCAAAAAGAGAATCTTGCATGAGAGTCACGCTCAGTGAAGTGTCGAACACAACACCTGATGTCATACCAGCATCTCCATGCTACTTGGTTAAGAGGACAACCAACAGACATGACATCAACGTCCTACTCTTGATACACCATCATCCTGAAATAGCATATCCTTTGGTCGCAAACCAGTTTATGAACTACACAATGCATCCTCTCTACATCGCATACAAGGTAGCTTAAAGGACATCATTACATAAGAGTTCAATTAGGAAGATGACGTGATGAACACCAGAGTAAACTTTTATTCAATTCAATAATTCATATGCATATACATGAGTTGCACAACCATCTACAACCTAGAAATTAGCTTTGGGATACACATTTCCCAATAGGAACCTGCATCATTATCAATACACTCTTCTTTTGTTGAAGGTGTGAGGTTGGACTCAACGAAAATGATATGAATTGATTCTTCAATAGTTAAAGTTCTTTTGTTGAACACTCTATATGCTTTATTAGTAGTTGAATATCCAAGAAATATTCCTTGATCAGATTTTGCATCAAATTTACCTAAGTTTTCTTTTTCATTATTCAAAATATCATATTTACATCCAAAAATATGAAAGTAATGAATATTTGGTTTTCTGTTATTCCAAATCTCATAGGGGGGTTTCTTCAAATTGGTCTAATTAAAACATGGTTTAATATGTAATATGCAGTGTTCACAGCTTCTGCCCGAAAGTACCTTGGAAGATTACCTTCACACAAACATGGTTCGGGCCATCTCTTCCAAGGTTCTATTTTTCCTTTCCATGACATTATTTTGTTTTGGTATTCTAGGAGCTAAAAAGTTAATATCAATGCCATGTTCTATGCAAAATTCTTTAAAATATTATTTTTTAAATTCAGTACTGTGATCACTTCTAATTGAACTAATTGAATGATTTTTCTGATTTGAAACTTTTTTGTGAAATTTTTAAAAACTTTAAAAGCTTCATCTTTGTGTGAATAAACATAACCCAAGTGAATCTTTAAAAATCATCTACTATCACCAGTCCATATTTCATACCTCCTAGGCTTGTGGTCTTAGTTGGTCCAAATAAGTCCATGTGTAGCAGTTCTAAGGATCTTGATGTTGAAACAATATTTTTTGATTTAAAACTCTCCCTGGTTTGTTTACCGTATTGACATGCATGACAAACATGATCAAAATTAACTTTAAACTTTGGTAAACCTCTAACTAAGTCTTTGGAAATTAATTTTGCCAAATTATGCATGCTAGCATAACCCAATCTTCTATGCTAAAGTAAATTAGATTCCTTGGTTTTAGCATTTAATGCCATTAGACTTGTACTACTTGACATTGCTAGATCATTCAAGTCTACAATATAGAAATTTTCAAGTCTATGACCAACAAATCTAATGCTAGAATCAAGAGAGCTAGTTACTTGCACATTGAAGATTTAAATACAACTTTGAAGCCTTTATCACATAATTGACAATACTTAATAAATTATGCTTCAATTTGTCTACTAGCAATATATTTTCAATATAAGTAGAAGGGTAATTTTGATCTTAGCAATTCCAATGATTTTCTCCTTGCCATTATCACCAAATGTAACCATTCCACCATCTTTCATTTCAAGGGTGATGAATTGATCTTTGTCACTTGTCATATGTCTTGAACAGTTGCTATCTAGATACCATCTCTCCTTTGAATTTTGGTCTACAAGACATTCCTGCAAAAAAATTAAGTAGAATTTTTAGGTATCCAAGCTTTCTTGGATCCTTGATGGTTAGTAACTGTGATTCCTTTAGAAACCCAAATCTTTTTTACTTTGTTTTTATTTTTATTTCTTAGATTACATTCATAAGCTTTGTATCCAATCCCATTATAGCAAAAACAAACAACTTTTGGCTTTTGAAAAGAATTAAATGTTGAAACTTTGATGTATAAGATTTTAAAGCTGAAAATTTATTTAAATGCATTGAATTGTACCTAATTCTAGCTTTATCATTAGATTTCTTTTGATTATTCAAGATTAGCTTAAGTTTTTAGAACTTAAAGTTAATTTATTAACAAGAGGTTTGAGTCTATTCATTTCATTTTGCAAACTCTTATTCTTTTCAAAATACTCATCTTTTTTAGTTTATAGTACCTTGCATTTTTCAGAAACATCACTTAATTCCTTTTGTAATAGATTGTTCTTTTCAAAAATTTCATTCTTTTCCTTCAACAATATGTCATAGTTATTTTTCATGAATTTAATTTTCAAATCAGCTTTCTTGTATTCAGTTAAAAATTCATAACAGGCAGTATGTAATTCATCATAAGTAAATTCATGTATGAGTTCATATATTGGCTATTTTTGTTGTCTCTTCTCTTCATTTGAAGTAGATTCATCGCTGTCACTCCATATAGCCATCATGGCTTTTTTCTTCTTCTTCTTGTATCCCTTTTCAATGTAGGATACTTTGAACGGTAGTGCCCTGACTTCTTGTATCATAACATATGGGTTGTTGCTCCTTTTCTTTGTCTTTATCTTTCTCTTTCTCCTTACTTTGTTCACCCTTGCCGAGATGCTTTCTCCAATATCTTGATTTTTTTTGCCCATAAATCTCCTGAATCTCCTCATAACTAAGGCTATGTTATCATCTCTAGTTCTTCATCAAAGGAGGGGCTTTCTTCTTCTTTCTCTTCTTCTTGTTTCTTAATCTCAGCTGTAGCCTTGAAAGCTATAGATTTTTTTTCTTGTTGTCATCTTCGCTACGGCGCTGCATTGTTGGTTCATGTGTAGATAAAGATCCAAGAAGTTTATCAAGTGGGAGTGTGTTTAAGTCCTTGGCTTCTTGAATTGCAATGACCATGGGATCCCATTTATGTGGTGAACATCTAAGAATCTTTTGGATAAGATCAGCATTGGAATACATCCTGCCAAGACTTTTCAAATCGTTAATAATATATGTAAATCTAGCAAACATTTTAGATATTATTTCATTTGGTTCCATCTTGAAAAGCTCATAATTATGCACATGAATATTAATTTGGAGGTCTTCACTTGTGTTGTGCCTTCATGGGTAACTTGTAGTTTATCCCAAATTTTCTTTGCCAACGTGCAAGTGAAAATTCAGTTAAACTCATTTGCATCCAAGCACAATAAAGAAGGTTCATGGCTTTGGCATTTAGTTTACCCATTTTGTTTAATGTCATCATTCATCCTCATTCCTCTTCTGGTTTAGGGATGTCTATGCCATCAACTTTCTCATGGGTATGTGAGGTCATTTTAAGATTATCTTTCATAATTAAAAATCAATAGGTTGAATATAAATTTTCATTCTAGCTTTATAATGAGTGTAATTGGTGTCGGTGAACAGTGGAAGTCTATTGCTTGATTGACTTTTGGCCAAAGATGTGCTCATTTAGGTTGCCATTGAACTTTTCTCTTAATCATTAGATTAATGGCACTGAGATGTGGCTTTGATACCACTTGTTGCCTAATTGGCCAACCCAAGAGTGGGGTAAATTGGGTTTGTAAAAAAAAATTTAACAAGTATGTGCCTTTTGAAAACTTGTGTGGTGAGTAAAGTATGTAAAGTATTGCAAGCGAAAGTAAGTAAGCAAGGCAAGAACAAACTCAAACACAACAAAATTTAGAGTGGTTCGAAGCAACCCAGTTCCTACATCCACTACCCAAGGTGTGCACTTGGGATTCCCACTATATTCACCCCGAGTATAGCCGGATTGTTTTACTATGGTTCATAATTCAAAACTCAATACAAAGTTAGTTTTCCCTAGGCTCACTAACAATCCAACTTGGGTTTCAAGGCTAACCAATCAACCTCAAAACAACTTACAAGTTATAGCCACTTGCTATACTTGTAAAAACTCAAGAACAGAGTTAAAAAGAAAGCAACACTAAAACAAACCAAGGGTAGTTGAATGGTTGCAATTGAAGATCTTAATGAGGCCTTCTTGAATGCTTCTTCAATGCTCTTCAAGGCTCTCTTATCTCTTCAAAGATTAAATCAAGAAGTTAGTAGAAAGTTATTGGAGAACTTGAGTTTTCACTTGAAAGCTCTTAGAATATTCAATGGCCTCTTTTCTCTTTTCAAAAAACTTCTTTTTCTTCACTTATATCCCTCTTTTTTTCTTTTTGAAGTGTTCCCAGTGAATATGGCTATTAGGATTCCTTGAAAATAAAAAACTAGCCATTGAAGGCCTTAGAACCAAGAAATTCAAATTTTGGAACTAGCTGTTACTGTTCAAATTCTGGGATTTGAGTCGACTCGTAGACTTCGAGTTGGCTCGGATTGTTAGTGAAGAAATTCTTGGTGTGGGCACCAGGATCCGACAAGGCTCCTCAACCTTTTGTGGATCTTCAATTAGGGTTTCAATTTTTGGGTCTTGTAATAAGGCTTCAAGTCTCGACTTTGTAATTTCCTTTTGCTTTGAATTGAGTCTGCACTTTGACCAATTAGGTCAAGTTATGTCCTGTAGTGAGACCAATCACAAATCGAGTCTAGTCTGAGTCTATTAGAAGTATGGGTCCATTGCAAGAGAGGGTCTTAAATTTAGTCTCCTTGGAACCAAGTCTGGAAAGAATCCAAGTCAGCTCAGGGCCCACCTGTTCATCCTATGTGGCGCCATGACATCTTGCCATGTGGGCAGCACACTTGGCATCCTTGGATGCCCAATGAGGAGGATCACATCACTTGGCTCTAGCCTTTTTTTTTTCCCCCTATCTAGCTCCTTTCCAAGCAAGGGTGGTCGGCCAAAGTGAAAGTCAATGGGAGTTGAAGTGGGGAATTCAAATCCCTTGCTTCAAGCCCTCCAATCAAGTCTTCTTCCCAATTTGCTTGAACCTCTTTGGAAGGGAGAGACAAGATCCATGGGCGCCTCCACCTCACACTCCCCATGTCATGCCTTGTACCAAAGAAAGGATGCCAACCAAGGAAGGAGGAAGAACACATGCCTTGCTCCAAGCCTCTCTTCATGCCTTCTTCCAAAACCAAGAAGATTCTTTCCAAGTTCAAGGCACCAAGATCCCCCCTCCAAGCCATGCATCATGCCACGCCAAATCCATTCAGCTTTTGGTCGGCCAAGGAGAGAAGAAAGTCAAGGGTTTTGGGTGCCCATTCAAGAAAATTTGTATTCTTTCATTTGAAATTCAAAGGTTCCTAAGGTGCCTATTTAAAGGACCTAACCCCTCCTTTGTAAATTTTAATCTTGATGAATGAAAAAATTATATTCTTGAGTTCCAATCTCTTGTTAGTTGCCTTCATTCACTAGGAACGTCGATCTCCAAGAGGGAGCACCTTCGCCTTCGGGCGTCGAGTGGTGTGAGGCCTCAAACTATCGTCACTTCCGCAACTCCGTCATCCGACTCCGAATCAAGCAGAACTCCACCATCTCAACAACCTTTTCTTTCATTATTCCACTGCTTTCCTTCTAATTGGGACTTAACCTATTATCTTCTTTGAATGCTCGCAGGTCCTCTAGGTGACACAAGTACGGCAACATTGCCTTTGCCATCGAGATCTTCGGACAACCAGTCGGCGCCTCCGCAGGGTTGACGGCTCGATCATCCAGGCCGCATCCGCCAAGGTGAGCGATCTTTGCATCGAGTGCTTCAGATCTTTGAGGTTTACCCCCTGACTCCTAAGTAGATCTTGATTGGAGAGCTAAGTCCTACGGGGTTTTTCAATCCCGGATCCTCTCTTTATCATTGTTTAGGGACCATCTACTTGCTTGATAGTTTTATTGTTATAGAACCCCAGATCATCTCTTACTTATTTTCGGGAATCCAAAGAAACCATAAAAATCTAAAATCACAAAACCCTAAAAATCACTTGCATCATCATTTCATCTTCGCATCTAGTTTGTCCCCCATCATTTCTGGTATCAGAGCATGGTTAGGATTTAGCTCTTCTTAAGTACCTGGATTAGGTGCTTCACCAGGCCATCCGATCTTAGGAGAAATGTAGGGTTTCAACCCCTCCTCCCATTCCACGGGGATCTCCTAAGACGTGTAGGGGTGCCATTGTGATAGGCCTTTGAAGGAGAATAAAGAAGAACATATTTAAAAAGAAAAAAAAAATTGCATCTTAGATCGCTTCTTTAATTTCTGCAATTTTTTCTTTCCGTACATGGTCTGTTCTTTTAGTTTTTAATATTTGTAGGAATCCTCAAATTTATAATTTTTATATTGATAGATCAAATATAATTCAAAGTATTTTTGATAATTTTATCAGATTTTATTTCAGTTTGTATAATTCTACAAGCCAAATATTACCTAAGAGCAAGTTCTGTTCAGAAAATTTCAGCAATTTGCATTTTCTTGTGTTTTCAATTGTCATCTAGCTTAATCTTGCATTTAGAGTAATATCATTTCATTCCCATCATCTTAAATCTATTTTCAAACATCAAAAAATACAAAAAATATAATTTAGTGACATCTCATTAGATCATTTGTTTGCATTCATTTTCATAAATACTTAAGGGCAGCAATTTGACATAGGGTCAGGATTTCATTACCTGTCCCAAGCCCAAAAATCAATAACCTGCATATCGAACCCAAGCTCTAACTAAAATCCAATAGACACTTAATTTGCTCTAGAGAGCTTAGGGACATCAATTGGTCGAGTCAAGACTATGTGTCTATTCTTGGTGTCAGCCCATTCTATGTGTGCTATTGCCCTTGGTGTCTAGGCTTGGTGATTCAGGGCTTGTGAGTTTGGTCTGCCTACCTGGCCAATCCTAGATTAGTGTCTAAGGTTGGTGCTCAGGGACCTTCGCTCCCCTACACCTACCTGGCCAAGGACAAAGTCACTCTAGACTGGTTTGCCACCTTGACTTAGGCAACTGGTTAAGATTCTAGGTCTAGTAGATCCTAGACGTTTTTGTGTGTTTAACCCTTGTCCACTAGATCATGAGTAACCTATCATCGTCACCATTCCCAAGCCAGTGAACCTATGGAGAATGAGAGAGTATGTTCAACTTAAGGATCTTATAGAGCAATTAACTAGGATGAACAGCAAACTAGATAGGCTCGCAGAGAGAGTTGGAACCTTAGAGAGAATAGTCCTAGGCCATCTGTTGAGCCTGAGTCTGGAACACCTTTCCCCCTGGGGATTATCCTCACCATGACCACCCATAGAGGCTGAACCTAGGAGACTGCCCCGTGTCAACCCAGCCCAAGATTTTGAACCTAAGAGACCCAATCCCGAGATGATGACAAGAAAGAAAGGGCCCTTAGGAACATCAAGTTAGAAGCCCCTACCTTTGATGGTAGCCTAGATCCTAAAGTGTATGTAGATTGGGAGGAGGATATGGAGTAGTATTTCAAGTGGTATACCATGATTGAGAGGATGAAGTTTAAGTTTGCCAAGACTAGGTTGGTTCGCCAAGCTAGGTTATTCTGGAATAGTGTTAAGAGGCTGGCAGCACAGAGTGATGAAGAACCTATAGCAACTTAGAGAGGTATGAAAGCCAAACATAGGGAGAAGTATCGACCCCTTTCCTACACCCAGTGTTTATTGACCAATGGAAGAATCTGAGTCAAGGGAACAAGAGTGTAGCTGACTACATCGTGAAGTTTGGTGAGTATGTCATGCGATGTCATGTCAATGAGTCTGCTTCTGTGACCCTGTCTAGGTTTAGGGCTAGCCTACACCCAGACATCCAGAGAGAGCTTTATTTTAGAGAGGTCACTGATTTAGAGTATGCCTACCAAGTTGCAAGGAATTGTGAGCGTTTCCAGAGGGCTCCTACCTATCTTAAACCTGAACCCTTTAGAAACCCTAGTCAACTCCCAGGACCTAACCCAGGGTATAGTTAGGCTTACCCTAGTCGTCCCAATCCTTACCGACCTAACTCGAGTCGACCAACCCCAGCCGACCCAGCCCAAGCCGACCAGATCTGAACTGACCATTTTAGCAGAGAGAAAAGGGTAAAGCTGTTGGAACCCATAAGAGTCCCACTCCCCAAAACACTTGCTTTAGGTGTCATAAACCTGGACATAGAGCTATCCAGTGCACCGCCACAGCCCTAGTCATAGAGGAGCCAACTGAGAATGAGATAAAACCCATTGCTCATCCAGAGGTGAAGTCTATGAGCCAGAAGACCAGTTACTGGAAGAATATGAGGGAGAGGAGAGAAATTTTAATATGAGGACCTTCTAGGGTAGTTAGGTGCATCCTTACCCAAACGTAGTACAGGAAGATTGGCGTAGGACAAACATCCTACAAACCTTTGTCAAACTAGGGGATAAGGTTTGCAAAATCATAGTTGATAGTGGGAGCTGTGTCAATGCTATCTCTTCTAGCACTGTCAAAGTCCTAGGATTGACCTCAGTCCCTCACCCCAACCCGTACAAGGTCTCTTGGATTGATTCAACCTCTATACCATATAAATCTAGGTGCGGAGTCTTAATCAAATTGCAGTCTTATGAAGAGAAGATTTGGTGTGATGTCCTTCCCATGGGCATCAGCATTATTATCTTAGGACGATCGAGGCTTTATGATCATGATGCTACTCTTTACGGTCGGACCAATAGTTGTGCCTTCAATCACCATGGGAAGAAATTTACCATTAACGTAGTTTAGCCTAAGGACCCGCTAAGAAGGATCAAGTAGTCTTAAGGAGAAGAAGCTTGGAGTCAACCTAATCAAATCTAAGGAACTGGAGAAAGAGATTGCTGAGGGAGCCCCTGTTTGGATTTTGACCACCAAAGATAGTCATGAACCAACCCAAATAGAGCACCCCCAGAAGTAGTTAAGGCTCTGGAAGAGTTTAAGGATGTCTTCCTTGAAGAATTACCTGATCATCTAGCACCTCTTAGGGATTCATTCAACATGCCATAGATTTGGTCCCAGGAGCCACCTTACCCATCCTTCCCCATTATAGAATGAACCCCACCGAACACCAAGAATTGTAAAAACAAGTGGGAGAGTTGCTTAGGAAGGATTTTCTTAGAGAGAGTTTAAGTCCCTGTGCCATCCCTGCTTTGCTAACCCCTAAGAAAGATGGAACCTGGAGAATGCGCATAGATAGCAGAACCATAAACAAGATTACAATCAAGTATAGGTTTCCCATACCCCATTTAGATGATATGCTTGACATGATAGCTAGAGCTACTATCCTTTCCAAGATAGATCTTAAGAGTGGCTACCACCAAATTAGGATCAGACCGAGAGATGAATTGAAGACGGCTTTTAAAACTAAGGATGGCCTTTTTGAAAGGGTAGTGATGCCTTTTGGACTTTCTAATGCTCCTAGAACCTTTATGAGGGTCATGAACCAAGTCCTAAAAGAATTTGCTGGAAAATTTTTAGTGGTTTATTTTGATGATATTTTGATTTACAGCAGGACTAAAGAAGACCATCTTAACAATCTTAGGTTAGTCTTGCCAGACCCTTAGGAAGAATAGCCTTAATGCCAACCCAAAGAAATGTGAGTTCATGACCACAGGGTTATCTTTCTAGGTTTTGTAGTCACCCTAGAAGGAGTCTCCATTGATCCCGAGAAAGTTAGAGACATAGTTGAGTGGCCAGTCCCAACTAGTGTCCATGTGCATAGTTTCCATGGCTTAGCCACTTTTATAGGAGATTTATTCAAGGATTTAGTTCAATCGTAGCATCCATCACCGACTGCATCAGGAAGGAAGGCTTCCAATAGACCAAAGCTGCAGATAAAACCTTACAAGAAATCAAAGAAGATGATACAAGAACCTATCCTAAGATTACCTGATTTTACTAAAGTTTTTGAGGTTGCTTGTGATGCTTCGGGAGTTGGCATTGGAGGACTACTTAGTCAGGAAAATCACCCCGTGGCCTTCTTTAGCGAGAAACTCATGAGGCCAAAGTTAAGTACTCGACTTATGATAAAGAGTTCTATGCGGTCGTTCAGGCTCTTAGGTATTGGAGGCATTACCTGTTACCCCAAGAATTTGTCTTTTTTCTTGACCATGAAGCCCTTCGGTACCTAAACTCCCAGAAAGACTAAACCCGAGACCGCTAAGTTGGTAGAATACATCCAGGCCTATACCTTTGTGCTTAAATATCGTGCTGGTACCGAGAATAAGGTAGCTGATGCCCTTAGAGCCATCGTGCCCTGTTACTGAATACCGTTAGGACTGAGTTTGTAGGATTTGATCGATTGAAAGAGCAATATGAGACCTGTCCTGACTTTGAAGATATTTTCCAATCTAAGGAACACCAACCATCTAGTGCCTTTAGTGAGTACACCCTCCAGGATGGTTACTTTTTTAAAGCAAATAGGTTGTGCATTCCCAAGACCTCTCTTCGAGATTCTTAGTTTGGGAGAGCCATGCAGGAGGCCTAGCTGGTCACTTTGGTGGGGAAAAGACCATCTTTGCAGTAGAAGACCAGTCCTTTTGGCCTAGCCTGAAGAAGGATGTAGCTAACATTGTTTCCTGGTGCCGAACTTGTGCTGTCGGCAAACAACAGAAACAGAATACTGGCCTGTACACCCCTCTGCCTGTGCCTAGTTGCCCTTGGGAAGACCTTAGCATGGACTTTGTAGCAGGATTGCCCAAGACCGCAAGGAAGCACGATTCAGTCTGTGCAGTGGTAGATAGGTTCTCCAAAATGACCCATTTCATACCCTGCTCCCAGACCCTAGATGCTTCCAAAGTTTCCAAGTTCTTTCTTGATCATGTGGTTAAGTTACATGGCCTTCCAAAAACCATAGTGTCCGATAGGGATGTCTGATTTACTAGTTACTTCTAAAAAACCCTTTGGCATTTACCAGGCACCAAGCTTAAGTTCTCAACTGCCTACCACCCACAGACCGATGGCCAAACTGAGGTAGTCAACCGCAGTCTAGGGACCCTCTTAAGATGTTTGATAGGTGAGCATACCAAAACTGGGATCTTCTTTTACCTCAAGCTGAGTTCGCCTGCAGCAATTTTGTGAATAGGACCACCGGGAAAAGTCCTTTCAAGATTGTGAGTGGTTACAAGCCTAACCGACCCCTTGATTTGATTCCCCTACTTATCCATGCTCGTGTATCTGAGTCCGCTGTATCCTTTGCATAGCAAATTAGGGACATACATAAGGAAATCAGCAATAAAATTAATCTAAGTAATAATGCATATAAAAAAATGGATGATTCCCGAAAACGAGCCAAAGAGTTTGAAATTGGGGATTCTGTAATGATTAGGCTTAGGCCTGAACGGTTTTCCACCAGGAACCGTTAAGAAACTTCATGCTCGTGGAGTTGGCCCCTTTAGAGTGATAAAGAGAGTCGGCCCTAATGCCTACGTTCTTGAGCTACCCCCTAATTATGGCATTAGCTCGACTTTCAATATCTCAGACTTAGTAGAGTACAGGAACCCAGCAACATTCCTAGCGAGCCATTTGGGCCTGACCTTTTTTTTGAGAGTGAACCCGAACCTGAGTGTCCACCTCCAATTATACCTAAGAGAGGAGAGCAGATCGAGCGTGTCCTCGATGACCAAGCTATCACTACCCGGGGCAAAGGTTATCAATGATTCTTAGTCCGATGGCAAGGCTGACCTGAGTCCGATGACTCGCGGATTCCCCGGGAGGACTTGCAGCACCTTGATCCAAACCTTCTGGAGGAGTACCTAAGCCAACTTAACTCTTACTCGACAGGATCGAGTTCCTCCCACCTTGGGAGAACTGGTGTGGGCACCAGGATCCGACAGAGGCTCCTCAACCCTCTGTGGATCTCCAATTAGGGTTTCAATTTTCGGGTCTTGTAATAAGGCTTCAAGCCTCAACTTTGTAATTTCCTTTTGCTTTGAATTTAGTCTGTACTTTGACCAATTAGATCAAATTGTGTCCTGTACTTAGTCCAGTCACAAATCGAGTCCAGTCTGAGTCTATTAGAAGTATGGGTCCATTGCAAGAGTGGGTCTTAAAATTTAGTCTCCTTGGAACCAAGTCTGGAAAGAATCCAAGTCAGCTCAGGGTCCACCTGTTCATCCTTTGTGGCGCCATGACATCTTCCCATGTGGGCAACACACTTCGCATCCTTGGATGCCCAATGAGGAGGATCACATCACTTGGCTCTAGCCTTTTTCTTTCCCCCCTATCTAGCTCCTTTCCAAGCCAGGTGGTCGGCCAAAGTGAAGTCAATGGAGTTGAAGTAGGGAATTCAATCCCTTGCTTCAAGCCCTCCAATCAAGTCTTCTTCCCCATTTACTTGAACCTCTTTGGAAGGGAGAGACAAGATCCATGGGCACCTCCACTCACACTCACCCCCATGTCATGCCTTGTACCAAAGAAGGTGCCAACCAAGGAGGAGGAAGAACACATTCCTTGCTCCAGCCTCTTTCTTTCATGCCTTCTTCCAAAACCAAGAAGATTCTTTCCAAGTTCAAGGTGCCAAGATCCCCCCTCCAAGCCATGCATCATGCCACGGCCAATCTTCAGCTGTTGGTCGGCCAAGGAGAGAAGAAGAGTCCAGGTTTTGGGTGCCCTTCAAGAAAATTTGTATTCTTTCTTTTGAAATTCAAAAGGTTCCTAAGGTGCCTATTTAAAGGACCTACCCCTCCTTTGTAATTTTAATCTTGATGAATGAAAAAATTATATTCTTGAGTTCCAATCTCTTGTTATTTTCCTTCGTTCACTAGAACGTCGATCTCCGAGGGAGCACCCTTCGAGCTTCGCCTTCGGGCGTCGAGTGGTGTGAGGCCTCAAACTATCGTCACTTCTTCCGCAACTCCGTCATCCGACTCCGAATCAAGCAGAACTCCACCATCTCAACAACCTTTTCTTTCATTATTCCACTGCTTTCCTTCTAATTGGGACTTAACCTATTATCTTCTTTGAATGCTCACAGGTCCTCCAGGTGACACAAGTACGGCAACAATTGCCTTTTCCATCGAGATCTTCGGACAACCAGCGGCGCCTCCGCAGGGTTGACGGCTCGATCATCCAGGCCGCATCCACCAAGGTGAGCGATCTCCATCGAGCGCTTCAGATCTTTGAGGTTTACCCCCTGACTCCTAAGTAGATCTTGATCGGAGAGCTATGTCCTACGGGGTTTTTCAATCCCGGATCCTCTCTTTATCATTGTTTAGGGACCATCTACTTGCTTGATAGTTCTTATTGTTATAGACCCCAGATCATCTCTTACTTATTTTCGGGAATCCAAAGAAACCATAAAAATCTAAAAATCACAAACCCTAAAAATCACTTGCATCATCATTTCATCTTCGCACTAGTTTGTCCCCCATCATTTCTGGTATCAGAGCATGATTAGACTTTAGCTCTTCTTAAGTACCTGGATTAGGTGCTTCACCAGGCCATCCGATCTTAGGAGAAATGTAGGGTTTCAAGACCCTCTCCTCCCATTCCACGGGGATCTCCTAAGACGTGTAGGGGTGCCATTGTGATAGGCCTTTGAAGGAGAATACAAGAAGAACAGATTTAAAAAGAACAAAAAAAATTTGCATCTTAGATCGCTTCTTTAATTTCTGCAATTTTTTCTTTCCGTACATCATCTGTTCTTTTAGTTTTTAATATTTGTAGGAATCCCCAAATTTATAATTTTTATATTGATAGATCAAATAATTCAAAGTATTTTTGATAATTTTATCAGATTTTATTTCAGTTTGTATAATTTCTACAAGCCAAATATTACCTAGAGCAAGTTCTGTTCAGAAAATTTCAGCAATTTGCATTTTCTTGTGTTTTCAATTGTCATCTAGCTTAATCTTGCATTTAGAGTATATCATTTCATTCCCATCATCTTAATCTATTTTCAAACATCAAAAAAACACAAAAAATATAATTTAGTGACATCTCATTAGATCATTTGTTTGCATTCATTTTCATAAATACTTAAGGGCGGCAATTTGACATAGGGTCAGGATTTCATTACCTGTCCCAAGCCCAAAAATCATAACCTGCATATCGAACCCAAGCTCTAACTAAATCCAATAGACACTTATTTGCTCTAGAGAGCTTAGGGACATCAATTGGTCGAGTCAAGACTAAGTGTCTATTCTTGGCGTCAGCCCATTCTGTGTGTGCTATTGCCCTTGCTGTCTAGGCTTGGTGATTCAGGACTTGTGAGTTTGGTCCGCCTACCTGGCCAATCCTAGATTGGTGTCTAAGGTTGGTTCTCAGGGTCCTCCGCTCCCCTACACCTACCTGGCCAAGGACAAAGTTACTCTAGACTGGTTAGCCACCCTGACTTAGGCAACTGGTTAAGATTCTAGGTCTAGTAGATCCTAGACTTTTTGGTGTATTTAACCCATGTCCACTAAATCAGGAGTACCCTATCATCCTCACCATTCCCAAGCCGATGAACCTATGGAGAATGAGAGAGAAGTTCAACTTAAAGATCTTATGGAGTAATTAACTAGGATGAACAGCAAACTAGATAGGCTTGAAGCGAGAGTTGGAACCATAGAGAGCAATAGTCCAAGGCCATCTGTTGAGCCAAGTCTGGATAACTTTCCCCCCTAGGGATTATCCTCACCATGAACCACCCATAGAGGGTGAACCAAGGAGACTGCCCTGTGTCAACCCAGCCCAAGAGTTTGAACGTAGGAGACCCAATCCCGAGATCATAGACCAAGAAGAAAGGGTCCTTAGGAACATCAAGTTTGAAGCCCCAACCTTTGATGGTTGCCTAGATCATAAAGTGTATGTAGATTGGGAGGAGGATATGGAGCAGCATTTCAAGTGGTATACCATGACTGAGAGGATGAAATTTAAGTTTGCCAAGACTAGGTTGGTTCGCCAAGCTAGGTTATTCTGGAATAGTGTTGAGAGGCTGGTAGCATAGAGAGATGAAGAACCTATAGCAACTTGGAGAGGTATGAAAGTCTTACTTAGGGAAGTATCGACCCCTTTCCTACACCCAGTGTTTATTGGACCAATGGCAGAATCTGAGTCAAGGGAACAAGAGTGTAGCTACTACATCGCGAAGTTTGATGAGTATGTCATGCGATGTCATGTTAATGAGTCTGCTTCTGTGACCCTATCTAGGTTTAGGGCTGGCCTACACCCAGACATCCAGAGAGAGCTTTATTTTAGAGAGGTCACTGATTTAGAGTATGCTTACCAAGTTGCAAGGAATTGTGAGCATTTCCAGAGGGCTCCTACCTATCGCAAACCTAAACCCTTTATAAACCCTAGTCGACTACCAGGACCTAACTCAGGGTATAGTCAGGCTTACCGGAGTCATCCCAATCCTTACCGACCTGACTGGTGTGGACACCAGAAACCGAAAGAAACTTCACTCCAACAAGGTTAGCCTTATCCCAATTTGGATCGAAGATAATTAGGTTACCTTGTATCCTTTAGTTCAAAAATGTTTTATTTTCAAGAGCCATTTCCTTTTCAAGAGTCCTATAAATGTTTTATTTTCAAGAGCCATTTCCTTTTCAAGAGTCCTGTAATTAATCAAGAGTGTTTATTGAGTCCTGTAATTACTTTTAAAAAAAATTTCATTTCCTGTAAGTCCATTTCAAGTTTAGGTCAGTCAAGTCAGTTCAGTTGAGTTAAGTCTATTTCAGTTAATCAAGTCTTAAAGCAATGAAAGCCAGCAATAAGACTCAAATTCTGGATCCCAGAATTTGACCACATGAAGAAGAGAAGTCACATCAACCAAGCAAGAGAAAGGACCATCAACTAGGACCACTTGGCGCCACATGTCATTCCTTATCCAAGTAAAAGACCATCTCATCATGCCACGTCATCAGGCGCCACCTCACTAGTCACCTCATCACTCTTTGGCGCCAACAAGGAAGATTCAAATTCAAGGAGGTTGGCCACACCCTCCAAGTCCTCCACCAAATCCTCCAACCCCCCCCATCCCTCCAAACTCTCCACCAAATCCTCCACCCCCCCTTGTAATCCTCCTTAATTTGGGAGTTTTTAAATTTCAAAAGCTAGCTTTGTGAGGCTATTAAAGGCCTTGGACGCCCATTATAAAGGGGATTGATTTTGGGGAAATAAATGAAAATTGAAGTTGAATTTTGGAAGTAGAAGTTGTCTTGTGTTTTTTTTTTCCTTATGTGAAAGTTTCCCATCCTCTTCCTCCACGCCAAAGCCATTCTTTTTGAAAGAAAAATGGTGTAGGTAGTTTGACATGATCCTACACTAGGATGCAAACAGCTACGGGAGCAAAATGGATTTTAAAACATTTTTAAAAATCACCGCAGCGGAAAACTGCTCCGCCCAGAACCTAACCTATTCATGTTGCATGTAGGCATGTAACGAGGCATAAAATATTTGTAAAATATATAAATAAATACATCTATTTATGCATGATTAAAATAAATTTGTTCATACCTTTATTCCACTTGGAATAACACTAGAATAAAGCTGGAATAGGCTGGAATAAGTGGGATAAACTTATTCCAGTCTTCTTCCTCCTTGGATCGTTGAGATGCTCTATTTTTGGCTTTCAAAACTGTGATCAAACGGCGACTTCTGGACCTCCTTTTCCACCCAAATTTGAGCAGCGGCAACTTGGACAAGCGCTCTTCGATCTTCAATCAAAATCTGCAAGAAAAGGTCAGTGTACACAGTGCACAAGAGGGCCAAAAGCCTGCTGCCAGAAGTTCTAGTTGCAGAAAACCAGTAGTGTTCTTCTTGGCGTTTGGAGCTGCAGCGGCGATCCCGACATGCGAGGCTTGCTCCCAGGAGTAGAAGAGTACTCCCTCTAGAGGGGAGACTCACCGGGGCTCTCCGATCGATCTCCACACGCAGTGCTAGCTACTGGAAGATGATACACGGTCACTGGAAATTTCAGCAACAGGGCTTTGCTAAAATGGGAATTTGAGCATAAGTAACAATGGAAAAAGAGTTTGTTTCTCTTCCTCACATCCTCCAAAACCCAGCCTAACTAGTACCCAATGGAAGCAAGAAGACCAAGCTCTCAGCCTCTCAAAAGGAAGAACACTCTTGTTGATTTCCTCTTCACATGGTGAAAAGAACCAGCAACAAAACAGGGGTCTATATAGGCAGCAGGGAGGAATATGTAGAGGAAGGAGAGGGAATAACAGTAGCTGCCGTTCACCCTTTTAATCAACAATTAAACAAGGTTAAAGAGCAGCGGTGGAGGGAGAAGAAGAGGCGCCAGCGAGGGGAGACGTCCGGTTGAAAAGGCTTTCATTCGTTTGGCCTTCTCCCAGCGTTAGGAATTTCCAACGTAATACCGTGTAAACCGGTCCAAGTGGAGAAAATCCACCGATTCAAAACCGGTCCAAACAATTTTGGTTCAATCCCATTAAACCTCTTGGTTCAATCTAATTGAACCGGTTCAGGCCCAATATAATTTGGTTCAATTGGTTACAATCAATTGGAGGCCGAAACGAACTCCGAATCAGTTCAAAACTGATTCAGAAAAATCCTGGCGCAGTCCTGGTCAGCCGGAATAATTTTCGGTTGACACAAACAAGGGCAAGATGGGAAAAAGAGTGATCAAAAAAATTGTGACCATAAAACCAAGACGATTCCTAATCGTAATCGATATTTGGATCAGAGAGTAATCCTCTGTGGCGAGTGACCTCATAGGTTCGAACCTAAATGGTAGAACTAGAACAATTCTAGTACCAGCACAGGAAACCATCTAGCAATGGGTCCCGGCATCCGGATAGGTCGAAGATGCGGGAGCAACTATCGAACCTCTGGCATATGGTTACCGTATAATTCATCCCTTTGACCTCTAATGCTCAAGATGACTGAGATTGGGATGCCAACCCAGACTGAGTCAGTCGACTACGTGTCTCAACCTTGCAAGTCCAGTGACTCTTCACTAGGACTACCCCGGCCGAGAATTTGCTAAATTGAGATACTGCGAGACATTCAATCCAAATTGTTTGGACTGGTCAATTCCATCTTGGTCCATCACTGCTCCACAAGTACTTGCCTGTACCCAGAAACCTTCCATCACTGGATTAAAATCCGGGTAGTCCGGCACCAAAGCATAGGGAGTTGCTTGCAAGCTACCGTGATGACCTCAGGTCAGAGGGACCATATACCCATATCCAATCGTGAGTATCCCTTTGGCAAAAGGGGCTGCACGGAGTCATGTTCAATAAGATATCACATATCCCACTTGCAGATCACATCAGTGTCACCACACTCATTTGGTCAAGAGGACAACCAAACAATGTGAACTACAACAACCTATACTTGACATATTGCCGTCCAGTATAATATATCCTTTGGTTGTGAACAGGGTTTAAGGACCACTCGATACATCCTCTCTGTATCGAAGTTAGTGTAGTCCTAAGGACTTCATCACATGGAAAGAGTTCATTTCAGGGAAATATAAAAGTGATGAGCTGCCAAAAAATATTTTATTAATTCAAAGAAAGAGTACAATATTGAGCTCAACTGCCTACAACCCAGGCGATTGGCTTTGGGACACAATTCCCAACACTTTTCCCCTAGCAAAGCATCTTCCAAGATCAAGTGAAGGCATTGGAGTCGGCCAGATCTTCTCAAATTTTTGTTCTTAGTTCATAATTCTCCCATCCCTTCTATATGTTCTTATCCTCCTTCCTTAACTTTGATCTTCATTGCAGGGTCCTTCGAAGACTTTGAGTTGTGGGCCGGTTCACCTTGACAAAGAACCAACAAGCTGAAGCCCCAAGTCCAGGGTTCTGATCTCTGTTATCCAGATTCTTCAGTTCTGAGTGTTGGTAGTTTCAAGGTATGAATCAAAAGAAGGTTGGAAAGCTCATCAAGGTAAGTCCACAATGATTAGCCCCTATTGTCTAAATCTTCTTCCTTCTTAGTTTAGGATTGTGTCTAATCAAGTAAAAGTCCCATTTTCTTATAATCCTTAAGTCTTATTATGATGAGTACAATGCTAGTGTAATTAGGTTTCATTTCTCTACAAACCATATTCAAAACATTAATCATATGCTCGCCGCATCATCTAATCATATGCATGCCGCATCACTGACCCGAGTCGACCCAACCCTAGCCGACCCAGCCCAAGCCGACCAGATTTGAACCGACCCCATTTTAGTAGAGAGGAAAAGGGTAAAGCTGTTGGAACCCATAAGAGTCCCACTCTCCAAAACACTTGCTTTAGGTGTCATAAACCTAGACATAGAGCTATCCAGTGCACCGCCACAGCCCTAGTCATAGAAGAGCCAACTGAGAATAAGATAGAACCCATTGCTGATCCAGAGGGAGAAGTCTATGAGCCAGAAGACCAGTTACTGGAAGAATATGAGGGAGAGGAAGAGCAATTTGAATTTGAGGACCTTCTAGGGGTAGTTAGGTGCATCCTTACCCAAAATGTAGTACAGGAAGATTGGCATAGGACAAACATCCTACAAACCTTTGTCAAACTAGGGGATAAGGTTTGCAAAATCATAGTTGATAGTAGGAGTTATGTCAATGCTATCTCTTCTAGCACTGTCAAAGCCCTAGGATTGACCTCAGTCCATCACCCCAACCCGTACAAGGTCTCTTGGATTGATTCAACCTCTATACCGATAAAATCTAGGTGCCAAGTCTTAATCAAATGCAGTCTTATGAAGAGAAGATTTGGTGTGATGTCCTTCCAATGGGCGTCAACAGTTTTATCCTAGGACGACCGTGGCTTTATGATCATGATGCTACTCTTTGCGGTCGGACCAATAGTTGTGCCTTCAATCACCATGGGAAGAAATTTACCATTAACCCAATTCAGCCTAAGGACCAGGCTAAGAGAGGATCAAGTAGTCTTAAGGAGAAGAAGCCTGGAGTTAACCTAATCAAATCTAAGGAACTGGAGAAAGAGATTGCTGAAGGAGCCCCTATTTGGATTTTGACCACCAAAGATAGTCATGAACCAACCCAAATAGAGCACCCGCAAGAAGTAGTTAAGGTTCTGGAAGAGTTTAAGGTTGTCTTCCTTGAAGAATTACCTGATCATCTACCACCTCTTAGGGACATCCAACATGTCATAGATTTGGTCCCAGGAGCCACCTTACCCAACCTTCCCCATTATAGAATGAACCCCACCGAACACCAGGAATTGCAAAAACAAGTGGGAGAGTTGCTTAGGAAGGGTTTCTTAGGGAGTGTTTAAGTCCCTATGCCATCCCTGCTTTGTTAACCCCTAAGAAAGATGGAACCTGGAGAATGTGCATAGATAGCAGAGCCATAAACAAGATTACAATCAAGTATAGGTTTCCCATACCCCATTTAGATGATATGCTTGACATGATGGTCGGAGCTACTATCCTTTCCAAGATAGATCTTAAGAGTGGATACCACC
This sequence comes from Areca catechu, assembly GCA_021397845.1. Lineage (NCBI taxonomy): Eukaryota > Viridiplantae > Streptophyta > Magnoliopsida > Arecales > Arecaceae > Areca > Areca catechu. The sequence continues at coordinate 93,811,878 of CM038050.1, forward strand.
ATATTAGGATCAGACCCAGGATGAATGGAAGATGGCTTTTAAAACTAAGGATGGCCTTTTTGAATGGGTAGTGATGCCTTTTGGACTTTCTAATACTCCTAGCACCTTTATGAGGGTCATGAACCAATTCCTGAAAGAATCTGCTAGAAATTTTTTAGTGGTTTATTTCGATGAAATTTTGATTTACAGCATGACTAAAGAAGACCATCTTAACCATCTTCGGTTAGTCTGCCAGAACCTTAGGAAGAATAGCCTTTATGTCAACCCAAAGAAATGTGAGTTCATGACCACAAGTGTTATCTTCCTAGGTTTTGTAGTCACCCTAGAAGGAGTCTCCGCTGATCCCGAGAAAGTTAGAGCCATAGTTGAGTGGCCAGTCCCAACTAGGTTCCATGATGTGCATTGTTTCCTTGGTCTTGCCACTTTTTATAGGAGATTTATTCAGGGATTTAGTTCAATCGTAGCACCCATCACCGACTGCATCAGGAAGGAAGGCTTCCAATGGACCAAAGCTACAGATAAAGCCTTCCTACAAGCACCTGTCCCTATTACCTGATTTTACTAAAGTTTTTTAAGGTTCCTTGTGATGCTTTGGGAGTTGGCATTGGAGGAGTACTTAGTCAGGAAAATCACCCCGTGGCCTTCTTTAGCGAGAAACTCAATGAGGCCAAAGTTAAGTACTCGACTTATGATAAAGAGTTCTATGCAGTCATTCAGGCTCTTAGGTATTGGAGGCATTACCTGTTACCCCAAGAATTTATCTTTTTCTCTGACCATGAAGCCCTTCGGTACCTAAACTCCCAGAAAAGACTAAACCCGAGGCACGCTAAGTGGGTAGAATACATCCAGGCTTATACCTTTATGCTTAAACATCGCGCTGGTACCGAGAATAAGGTAGCTGATGCCCTTAGCCATCGTGCCCTGTTACTGAATACCGTTAGGACTGAGGTTATAGGATTTGATCGATTGAAAGAGCAATATGATACCTGTCCTGACTTTGGAGAGATTTTCCAATCTAAGGAACACCAACCATCTAGTTCCTTTAGTGAGTACACCCTCCAGGATGGTTATCTTTTTTAAAGCAAATAGGTTGTGCATTCCCAAGACCTCTCTTCAAGAATTCTTAGTTTGGGAGACCCATGCAAGAGAAATAGCTGGTCACTTTGGTAGGAAAAAGACCATCTTAGTAGTAGAAGACCAGTTCTTTTGGCCTAGCCTGAGGAAGGATGTAGCTAACATTGTTTCCCGATGCCGAACTTGTGCTGTCAGCAAACAATAGAAATAGAATACTAGCCTGTACACCCCTTCTGCCTGTGCCTAGTCGCCCTTGGGAAGACCTTAGCATGGACTTTGTAGTAGGATTGCCTAAGACCGCAATGAAGCACGATTCAGTCTGTGTTGTGGTAGACAGGTTCTCCAAAATGGCCCATTTCATACCCTGCTCCCAGACCCTAGGTGCTTCCAAAGTTTCCAAGCTCTTTCTTGATCATGTGGTTAAGTTACATGGCCTTCCAAAAACCATAGTGTCCGATAGGGATGTCCGATTCACTAGCTACTTCTGGAAAACCCTTTGGCACTTACTACGTACCAAGCTTAAGTTCTCAACTGCCTACCACCCGCAGACCGATGGCCAAACTGAGGTAGTCAACCGCAGCCTAGGGAACCTCTAAAGATGTTTGATAGGTGAACATACTTGAAACTCGGATCTTCTTTTACCTCAAGCTGAGTTCGCCTACAACAGTTCTGTAAATAGGACCACCGGGAAAAATCCTTTTGAGATTGTGAGTGGTTACAAGCCTAACCAACCCCTTGATTTGATTCCCCTACTTATCCATGCTCGCATCTCTGAGTCCGCCGAATCCTTTACACAGCATATTAGGGACATACATAAGGAAATCAGCAATAAAATTAATCTAAGTAATAATGCAATAAAAAAATGGCTGATTTCCGAAAACGAGCCAAAGAGTTTGAAATTGGGGATTCTGTAATGATTAGGCTTAGGCCTGAACGGTTTCCACCAGGAACCATTAAGAAACTTTATGCTCGTGAGCTAGCCCCTTTAGAGTGATAAAGAGAGTTGGCCCTAATGCCTACGTTCTTGAGCTATCCCCGAATTTTGGCATAAGCTTGACTTTCAATATCTCAGACTTAGTCGAGTATAGGGAACCAGCAACATTCCTAGCGAGCCATTTGGGCCTGACCTTTCTTTTGAGAGTGAACCCAAACCTGAGTGGTGTGGGCACCAGGATCCAACAGAGGCTCCTCAACCCTTTGTGGATCTCCAATTATGATTTCAATTTTTGGGTCTTGTAATAAGGCTTCAAGCCTCAAATTTGTAATTGTCTTTTGCTTTGAATTGAGTCTGTACTTTGACCAATAAGGTCAAATTGAGTCCTGTACTGAATCGAGTCACAAATGAGTCCAGTCTGAGTCTATTAGAAGTATGGGTCCATTACAAGAGTGGGTCTTAAAATTTAGTCTCCTTGGAATCAAGTCGGGAAAGAATCCAAGTCAACTCAGGGCCCACCTATGCATCCTACATGGCGCCATGACATTTTGCAATGTGGGCAGCACACTTGGCATGCAAGGATGCCCAATGAGGAGGACCACTTCACTTGGCTCTAGCCTTTTTCCCCTCCCCCTATCAAGCTCATTTCCATGCAAGGGTGGTCGGCCAAGGTGGAAGTCAATGGAATTTGATGTAGGGAATTCAAATCCCTTTGTTTCAAGCCCTCCAATCAAACCTTCTTCCCAAATTGCTTCAACCTCTTTGGAAGGGAGGGACAAGAGCCTTGGGGCCTCCACCTAACACTCCCCATGTCAAGCCTTGTACCAAAGAAAGAATACCAACCAAGGAAGGAGGAAAAACACATGCCTTGCTCCAAGCCCCTCTTCATGCCTTCTTCCAAACCAAGAAGATTCTTTCCAAGATCAAGGCGCCAAGAACCTCACTCCAAGCCATGCATCGTGCCACGCCCAATCCAAGCTGCTTTTGGTCGGCCAAGGAGAGGAGAAAGTCAATGCTTTTGGGTGCCCATTCAAGAATTTTGTAATCTTTTCATTTGAAATTCAAAAGGGTTCTAAGGTGCCTATTAAAGGACCTAACCCCTCCTTTGTAATGTTTAACTTTTGATGAATGAAAAAGAATATTTCTTGAGTCCAATCTCTTGTTAGTTGCCTTCATTCACTAGGAACATTGATCTCCAAGAGGGAGCGCCTTTGCCTTCTGGCGTCGAGAGTTGTGAGGCCTCAAACTATCGTTACTTCTGCAACTCCGACATCCGACTCCGAACTAAGCATAACTCCTCCATCTCTACAACCCTTCTTTCAACTTTCCACTGTTTGCTTTCTGAGTGAGATTTGACCTTGTCTTCTTTGAATGTTTGCAGGTCCTCCAGGTGACACGTGTACGGAGATGGTTGCCTTTGCCTTCGAGATCTTCGACAGCCAACCGGCACCTCCGCAGGGTTGACGGCTCGGTTATCTAGGCCGCATCCGCCAAAGTGAGCAATCTCTGCACCGGGTGCTTCAGATCTTCGAGGTTTGCCCCTGACTCCTAAGTAGATCTTGATTGGAGAGCTACGTCCTATAGGGTTTCTCAATCCCGGGGTCCTTTCTTTATCACTAGTTTGGGACTACCTGCTTTTTTTAGTTCTTGTCATTGTAGAACCCTAGTTCATCTCTACTTGCTTTCGGGAATCCAAAGAAAACTAAAAAATCTAAAATCCACAAACCCTAAAAATCACTTGCATCTTTTCATCGTCGCATCTAGTTAGTCCTCCATCATTTCTGGTATCAGAGCATGGTTAGGACTTAGCATTTCTTAAAGTACTTGGAAAGGTGCTTCACCAAGACGTCCAGTCTTAGGAGAAAGTAGGGTTTCAAGACCCTCTCCTCCCATTCCACAGGGTCTCCTAAGGCATGTAAGGGTTCCACTGTGACAGGCCTTGGAAGAGGAACAAAAGAAGGATAGATCTAAAGAACAAAAATATTTTGCGTCATAGAGTTCATTTTTTTTAATTTCTGCAGTTTTCCCTCTTCGTACATGGTCTATTTTTTTAGTTGGTACTATCTATAGGAATCTCCAAAATTCATGATTTTTGCTTTGTTAGTTCACATATGACTCATAGTAATTTTGAGAATTTTCTCAGATTTTATTTTAATCTATAGAATTTCTACAAGCCGAAATATTACCTGAGAGCAAATTCTGTTCTGATAATTCCAGCAATCTGCATTTTCTTGTGTTTTCAATTGTCATCTAGTTTAATCTTTCATTTAGAGTAATATCATTTCATTTCCATCATCTTAGCTTTGCTATCATACATCAAAACCCATAAAAAAATAATTTAGTGATATCTCATTAGTTCATTTGCTTGCATTCATTTTCATAAATTACTTTAAGGGCGACAAATTGACATAGGGTCAGGATTTCATTACCTGTCCCTAGCCCACAAATCACTAACCAGCATATCGAACCCAAGCTCTAACTAAAATTGATTAGACACTTAATTTGCTCTAGAGAGCTTAGGGAGACCAATTGGTCGAGTCAAAACCAAGTGTCTATTCTTGGCGTCAGCCCATTCTGTGTGTGTTGTTGCCCTTGGTGTCTAGGCTTGGTGAATCAAGCTTGTGAGTTTGGTTTGCCTACCTGGCCAATCCTATATTGGTATCTAAGGTTGGCGATCAGGGACCTCCACTCCCCTACACCTACCTGGCCAAGGTCAGAGTTACTACAGACTGGTTTGCCACCCGGACTTAGGCAACTGGTGAGATTCTAGGTCTAGCAGACCTTAGACATTGTGTGTGCTTAACCCATGTCCGCTAGATCAGGAGTACCCTATCATCCTCACCATTCCCAATCCAGTGAACCTATGGAGAACGAGAGGGAAGTTCAACTTAAGGATCTTATGAAGCAACTGGTTGGAATGAATAGCAAACTAGATAGGCTTGAAGAGAGAGTTGGAACATTATAGAGGAATAGTCCTAGGCCTTTTGTTGAGCCTGAGTCTGGATCACCATTTCCCCCTAGGGATTATCCTCACCATGAGCCACCCATAGAGGCTGAACCTAGGCGACTGCCCCGTGTCAACCCAGCCCAAGAGTTTGAACCTAGGAGGCCTAATCCCGAGATCATGGACCAAGAAGAAAGGGCCCTTAGGAACATCAAACTAGAAGCCCCTACCTTTGATGGTAGCCTAGATCCCAAAGTGTATGTAGATTGGGAGGAGGATATGGAGCAGTATTTTAAGTGGTATACCATGACTGAAAGGATGAAGTTTAAGTTTGCGAAGACTAGGTTGGTTTGCCAAGTTAGGCTATTCTGGAATTGTGTTGAGAGGCTGGTAGCATAGAGAGATGAAGAACCTATAGAAACTTGGAGAAGAATGAAGGCCAAACTTAGGGAGAAGTATCGACCCCGTTCCTACACCTAGAGTTTATTAGACCAATGGCATAATCTGAGTCAAGGGAACAAGAGTGTAGTTGACTACATCTTAAAAATTGATGAGTATGTCATGCGATGTCATGTCAATGAGACTGCTTCTGTGACCCTGTCTAGGTTTAGGGCTGGCTTACACCCGGACATCCAGAGAGAGCTTTATTTTAGAGAGGTCACTGATTTAGAGTATGCATACCAAATTGCAAGGAATTGTGAGCATTTCCAGAGGGCCCCTACCTATCGTAAACCTGAACCCTTTAGAAACCCTAGTCGACTTCCACGAACTAACCCAGGGTATAGTCAGGCTTACCCGAGTTGTCCTAATCCTTACCGACCTGACCCGAGTCGACCCAACCCCAGCCGACCCAGCCCAAGCTGACCAGATTTGAACCGACCCCACTTTAGCAGAGAGGAAAAGTGTAAAGCTGTTGGACCCCATAAGAGTCCCACTCCCCAAAACACTTGTTTTAGGTGTCATAACCCTGGACATAGAGCTAGCCAGTGTACCTCCACCGCCCTAGTCATAGAAGAGCCAACTGAGAGTGAGGTAGAACACATTGCTAATCCAGAGGGAGAAGTCTATGAGCTAGAAGATCAGCTACTGGAGGAATATGAGGGAGAGGAAGAGCAATTTGAATCTGAAGACCTTCTAGGGGTAGTTAGGTGCATCCTTACCCAAAACGTAGTACAGGAAGATTGGCATAGGACAAACCCTACAACCTTCGTTAAACTAGGGGATAAGGTTTGTAAAATCATATTTGATAGTGGGAGCTGTGTCAATGCTATCTCTTCTAGCACCGTCAAAGCCCTAGGATTGACCTCAGTCCCTCATCCCAACACGTACAAGGTCTCTTGGATTGATTCCACCTCTATACCAATAAAAGCTAGGTGCCAAGTCTTAATCAAATTGCAGTCTTATGAAGAGAGATTTGGTGTGATGTCCTTCCCATGGGCGTCAGCAGTATTATCCTAGGACGACCTTGGCTTTATGATCATGATGCTACTCTTTACGGTCGGACCAATAGTTGTACCTTCAATCACCATGGAAAGAAATTTACCATTAACCCAGTTCAACCTAAGGACCAGGATAAGAGAGGATCATGTAGTCTTAAGGAGAAGAAGCCTGGGGTCAACCTAATCAAATCTAAAGAACTGGAAAAAGAGATTGCTGAGGGAGCCCCTGTTTGGATTTTAACCACCAAAGATAGTCATGAACCAACCCAAATAGAGCACCCCCAAGAAGTTGTTAAGGCTCTAGAAGAGTTTAAGGATGTCTTTTTGGAAGAATTACCTGACATCTACCACCTCTTAGGGACATCCAACATGCCATAGATTTGGTCCCAGGAGCCACCTTACCCAACCTTCCCCATTATAGAATGAACCCCACCGAACGCCAGGAATTGCAGAAACAAGTGGCGAATTTCTTAGGAAGGGTTTTCTTAGGGAGAGTTTAAGTCCCTGTGCCATCCCTGCTTTGCTAACCCCAAAGAAAGATGAAACCTGGAGAATGTGCGTAGATAGCAGAGCCATAAACAGATTACAATCAAGTATAGGTTTCCCATACCCCGTTTAGATGATATGCTTGACATGATGGCCGGAGCTACTATCTTTTCCAAGATAGATCTTAAGAGTGGCTACCACTAGATTAGGATCAGACCCGGGGATGAATGGAAGATGGTGTTTTAAACTAAGGATGGCCTTTTTGAATGGGTAGTGATGCCTTTTGGACTTTCTAATGCCCCTGGCACCTTTATGAGGGTCATGAACCAAGTCCTAAAAGAATTTGCTAGAAAATTTTTAGTGGTTTATTTCGATGATATTTTGATTTATAGCTGGACTAAAGAAGACCATCTTAACCATCTAAGGTTAGTCTACCAGACCCTTAGGAAGAATAGCCTTTATGCCAACCCAAAGAAATGTGAGTTCATGACCATAAGAGTTATCTTCCTAGGTTTTGTAGTCATCCCAGAAGGAGTCTCCGTAGATCCCGAAAAAGTTAGAGCTATAGTTGTGGCCTGTCCCAACTAGTGTCCATGATGTGCATAGTTTCCATGGCCTTGCCACTTTTTATAGGAGATTTATTCGGTGATTTAGTTCAATCGTAGCACCAATTACTGACTCATGGATCAGGAGGAAGGCTTCCAATGGACCAAAGCTGCAGATAAAGCCTTCGAAGAAATCAAAGATAAGATGATACAAGCACCTATCCTAAGATTACCTGATTTTTCTAAGATTTTTGAGGTTGCTTGTGACGCTTCGGGAGTTGGCATTGGAGGAGTACTTAGTCAGGAAAATTACCCCATGGCCTTCTTTAGTGAGAAACTTAATGAGGCCAAAGTTAAGTACTCGACGTATAACAAAGAGTTTTATTCAGTCATTCAGGCTCTTAGGTATTGAAGGCATTACCTGTTACCCCAAGAATTTGTCCTTTTCTCTGACCATGAAGCCCTTCGGTACCTAAACTCCCAGAAAAGACTCAACCCGAGGCATGCTAAGTGGATAGAATACATCTAGGCTTACACCTTTGTGCTTAAACATCAAGCTGGTACCGAGAATAAGGTAGCTAATGCCCTTAGCCATCGTGCCCTGTTACTGAATATTGTTAGGACAAAGGTTATAGGATTTGATCATTAAAAGAGCAATATGAGACCTGTCCTGACTTTGAAGAAATTTTCCAATCGAAGCAACACCACCATCTAGTGCATTTAGTGAGTACACCCTCCAGGATGGTTATCTTTTCAAAGCAAATAGGTTGTGTATTCCCAAGACCTCTCTTCGAGAATTCTTAGTTTGGGAGACCCATGCAGGAGGCCTAGCTTGTCACTTTGGCAGGAAAAAGACCATCTTAGCAGTAGAAGACCAGTTCTTTTGGCCAAGCTTGAAGAAAGATGTAGCCAACATTATTTCCTGGTGCCGAACTTGTGCTGTCGGTAAATAGCAAAAACAGAATACTGGCCTGTACAGCCCTCTGCCTGTGCCTAGTCACCCTTGGGAAGACCTTAGCATGGACTTTGTAGTAAGATTGCCCAAGACCGCAAGGAAGCATGATTCAGTCTGTGTAGTAGTAGATAGGTTCTCCAAAATGGCCCATTTCATACCCTGCTCCCATACCCTTGATGCTTCCAAAGTTGCCAAGCTCTTTCTTGATCATGTGGTTATTACATGGCCTTCCAAAAACCATAGTGTCCGATAGGGATGTCTGATTCACTAGCTATTTCTGGAAGACCCTTTGGCACTTACTAGGCATCAAGCTTAAGTTCTCGACTGCCTACCACCCGCAGACTGATGGCCAAACTGAGGTAGTCAACCGCAGCCTAGGGAACCTTTTAAGATGTTTAATAGGTGAACATACCAGAAGCTGGGAACTTCTTTTACCTCGAGCTGAGTTCGCCTACAACAGTTCTGTGAATAGGACCACCGGGAAAAGTCCTTTCGAGATTGTGAGTGGTTACAAGCCTAACCGACCCCTTGATTTGATTCCCTTACCTATCCATGCTCGTGTCTCTGAGTTTGCCAAATCCTTTGCACAGCATATTAGGGACATACATAAGGAAATCAGCAATAAAATTAATCTAAGTAATAATACATATAAAAGAATGGCTGACTCCCGAAAACGAGCCAAAGAGTTTGAAATTGGAGATTTTGTAATGATTAGGCTTAGGCCTAAACGGTTTCTACCAGGAATCGTTAAGAAACTACATGCTCCGCGAGCTGGACCCTTTAGAGTGATAAAGAGAGTCGGCCCTAATGCCTATGTTCTCGTGCTACCCCCGAATTATGGCATTAGCTCGACCTTCAATATCTCAGACTTAGTCGAGTACAGGAAACCAGCAAACATTCCTAGCGAGCCATTTGGACCTGACCATTCTTTTGAGAGTGAACCCGAACCTGAGTGTCCACCTCCAAATATACCTTAGCGAGGAGAGCAGATCGAGCATGTCCTGGATAACCAAGATATCACTACCCGAGGCAAAGGTTATCAACGTTTCTTAGTCCGATGGCAAGGCCGACGTGAGTCCGATGACTTGTGGATTACCCGGGAGGACTTGCAGCGTCTTGATCCCGACCTTCTGGAGGAATACCTAAGCTAGCTTCACTCTTACTCGATAGGGTCGAGTTCCTCCCACCCTGGGAGAACTAGTGTGGGCACTAGGATCCGACAGAGCTACTCAACCCTCTATGGATCTCCAATTAGGGTTTCATTTTTGGGTCTTGTAATAAGGCTTCAAGGCTCAACTTTGTAATTTCCTTTTACTTTGAATTGAGTATGTACTTTGACCAATTAGGTCAAATTGTGTCCTATACTAAGTCCAGTCACAAATTGAGTCCAGTCTGAGTCTATTAGAAGTATGGGTCCATTGCAAGAGTGGGTCTTAAAATTTAGTCTCCTTGGAACCAAGTCTGGAAAGAATCCAAGTCAACTCAGGCCCAACTGTTCATCCTATGTGGTGCCATGACATCTTGCCATGTGGGTAGCTCACTTGGCATCCTTGGATGCCCAATGAGGAGGATCACATCACTTGGCTCTAGCCTTTTTTCCCTCCCCCTATCTAGCTCCTTTCCAAGCAAGGGTGGTCGGCCAAAGTGAAAGTCAACGGGAGTTGAAGTGGGGAATTCATATCCCTTACTTCAAGCCCTCCAATCAAGTCTTCTTCCCAATTTGCTTGAACCTCTTTGGAAGGGAGAGACAAGATCCATGGGTGCCTCCACCTCACACACCCCATGTTATGCCTTGTACCAAAGAAAGGATACCAACCAAGGAAGGAGGAAGAACATGCCTTGCTCCAAGCCTCTTTTCATGCCTTCTTCCAAAACCAAGAAGATTCTTTCCAAGTTCAAGGCGCCAAGATCCCACCTCCAAGCCATTCATCATACCCTGCCCAATCTAATCAGCTTTTGGTCAGCCAAGGAGAGAAGAAAGTCAAGGGTTTTGGGTGCCCATTCAAGAAAATTTGTATTCTTTCATTTAAAATTCAAAAGGGTCCTAAGGTGCCTATTTAAGGACCTAACCTCTCCTTCATAAATTTTAATCTTGATGAATAAAAAATTATATTCTTGGTTCCAATCTCTTGTTAGTTGCCTTCGTTCACTAGGAACGTCGATCTCCGAGAGGGAGCACCTTCGCCTTCGGGTGTCGAGAGTGTGAGGCCTCAAACTATCATCACTTCCACAACTCCATCATCCGACTCCGAATCAAGCAGAACTCCACCATCTCAACACCTTTTCTTTCATTATTCCACTGCTTTCCTTCTAATTGAGACTTAACCTGTTATCTTCTTTGAATGCTTGCAGGTCCTCCAGGTGACACATGTACGGCGATGGTTGCCTTTGCCATCGAGATCTTCGATAGCCAGCCGGTGCCTCCACAGGGTTGATGGCTTGATCATCCAGGCCGCATCCACCAAGGTGAGCGATCTCTGCATCGGGCGCTTCAAATCATTGAGGTTTGCCCCCTGACTCCTAAGTAGATCTTGATCGGAGAGCTAAGTTCTACGGGATTTCTCAATCCCGGGGTCCTCTCTTTATCATTGTTTAGGGACCATCTACTTGCTTGATAGTTCTTATTGTTATAGAACCCCAGATCATCTCTTACTTATTTTCGAGAATCCAAAGAAACCATAAAAATCTAAAAATGACAAAACCCTAAAAATCACTTGCATCATCATTTCATCTTCGCATCTAGTTAGCCCCCATCAATTCTATAGTCTGTGAGAGTCGGCTCATTCCAAATTAGAGTCGACTCGATTGATTAGAGTCTTAGAAGCATATTTCAGTCACCCTGTAAGAGTCGACTTGATTCTTCATTGAGCCGGCTCGAATGCTATGTATTAGAAAATTTTGTACCGTGCCAGGCAATGTATTAGCTCTATTAGTTGAGTCGACTCGAGTGAAACTTCTTTAAGTCTTCTAAAAAGCTTCAAACTTCTTCCAAACAACTTCAAACATCTTTCAAACATCTTCAAACTTCTTCCAAGCAACTTGTAAGATCTTTAAACTTAAAAATACATTAATTTGGTCCTTTTGCATGAATATACAAATGAATTTACCTAGGGCTCTTAAATATATGAAACTTTTTCTTTGAGTACATTGATATACTATAATGATCTTAGAATTATAGGGTGAAAGATTGTCTATTTGAAATATCCTACAAAAACTTCTTAAACATATGAAAAATATTAGTATCAAATGTATGCTCTGATATTTTGTAATCATCACAATCATTCTATGGGTCAACACTCTTTGATTTCTAGGAAGGCTCTATCAGCAGCTTTGGTCCATTCAAAGGTTCCCTTCCTAATGCAGTCGGTAATGAGTGCAACAATCGAACTGAATCCTCAAATAAATCTCCTATAGAAGGTGGCAAGGCCATGAAAGCTACGCACTTCCTGTATACTAGTGGGTATAGGCCACTCAACTATGGACTTGACTTTCTCTGGGTCAGCAGACACTCCTTCAGAGGTGACAACAAATCCTAGAAAGATAACTTTATAGGTCAAGAATTCACATTTCTTTAGGTTGGCATAGAGACTATCTTGTTTAAGGGCTTGGCAAACTTGTCGAAGATGGTTCAGGTGGTCTTCCTTAGTCCTACTGTAGATAAGAATGTCATCGAAATAGACCATAATAAATTTCCCAATGATGTTTTTAAGACTTGGGTTATGATCCTCATGAAGGTACTTGGTGCATTGGAAAGACCAAAAGGCATCACTACCCATTCATACAGGCCATCCTTAGTCTTGAAAGTTATTTTCCATTCATCCTCAGGTCTAATTCTCACTTGATGATAGCCACTCTTAAAGTCAATCTTGGAGAAAATAGTGGCTCCGGCCATCATGTCTTACATGTCATCCAAACAGGGAATAGGGAAATGATACTTAACTGTTATCTTATTAATGGCTCGACTATCTACACACATTCTCCATGTGCCATCTTTCATGGAGGTCAAAAGGGCAGGTACTGCACATGGGCTCGGGCTTTCCCTAATGAATCCCTTTGGGAGAAGATCTCCAACTTGTCGTTGTAACTTAGAATGTTCAGTGGGATTCATCCTATAATATGGAAGGTTTGGTAATGTGGCTTCTGGGACCAATTGTATGGCATGCTGAATGTCTCTTAAAGGTGGAAGATGATTAGGGAGGTCCTCTGAAAACATATCTTAAAATTCCTTCAAAAATCTTATCACTTCCTGGGGTTGTTCCTTATGGGATTGATCTTAGACTTTCTTGGTAAACAAAATCCAAATAGGTGAACCCTCATTAAGCTCTTGTTCTAATTCCTTAGCACTGATCAAATCATCCATTGTTTCTTATCCTTCAAATTACTAGACCCTCTCCTAACGTTGTCCTTAGGTGGTGAAGAATTGATCATAATTTTCTTTCCATTATGGGTGAAGAAACAAGAATTAGAATGACCATATAATATAGCATCATGATCATACAACCATGGTTGGCCTAAGATGATACTACTAATCCCCATAGGAAGAACATCACACCAAACCTTCTCTTGGTATGACTGGACCTGGATGGTAACTTGGCATCTAAATTTGATGGGAATTGAGGTCGAATCTATCCAAGAACCTTATATGGGTTGGGATGGGGAACAGTGGATAAATCTAAGTTTTTGATAGCACTGGTTGAAATGGCATTGACACAACTCCCACTATTTATGATGATCTTGTAGACTTTTTTCCCTAATTTGACAAAAATTTGTAGGATGTTGGTCCTACACCAATCTTCTTGCTCCTTGGTCTGGGTCAAGATGCATCTAACAACTCCCAAAAATTTAGATGAGTCAATGATTTCTTCATCTCCTTCATACTCATCAACTAAGTTTACTCCTACTTTATATACCTTTTTCCTCATAATCTTCTGTGGGTTCAGGGGCTTCCTCTTCCAATTTCCCTATGTGTAAAGCCCAGGTAGGGCATTGACTAGCATAGTGGCCAACTTTATGGCACCTAAAATAATGAACATTAATCTCTCTTTGAATTTTAGGGCTTTTACCTTTGTCATCCTTGCGAGCTAGTGGGGTAGCAAGACTAGGTTGGTTGGATGGAATTTGACTCGGACTTGTCCTATTTCCAGGGGTGCTAATCCTATTTGGTTTTGGTTGATGGATAATGGGTCACTTGTGAAATCTCTCATGGTCCCTAGCAATTTGGCAGGCTTGGTCTATATCATGGACTTCTCTCAGAAATAATTCTCTTTGAATTTCCTCACGTAGGCCAGCTCGAAACCTAGATAAGGTATAGCTTCAACTCAACCCACTATATCTTATAACAAACTTGTCAAATTTGGTAATGGACTCAGACACGGTCTTATTTCCTTGACTCAATCTCTGCCATTGATCTAAAAGTCTTTGTACATAGGACATGGGCAGATATTTCTCTCTGAGTTTAATCTTCATGGCTCTTCATGTCACTGTGGGTATGTCTCTTCTTTAGCAACTTAAACGCTCAACATTCCCCCAATATAACCTAGCCTGTCGGACTAACCTAATTTTGGCAAACTTAAATTTGTTCTCTTCCAACATCTCATACCACTCAAAATACTGGTCCATGTCTTCCTCCTAGTCTATATACACCTTAGGATCTAAGTTTCCATCAATAGTAGGTGCATCTAGATGAATGTTCCTAAGAGCTCTTTCATCCTGGTCAACATAGTCATGGTGTGGCCTTCTTTGGTGAGGATCAGGAGCAGGTTCATGGTGTTGGACTCTAGGATGGAGGAGTGCCAATCTAGATGCTTGTGGCTCAGTAGGGGTCATGCGGGTCTTTTCAAGGGTCCCTATGCTTTCCTCCACTTGATCAAACCTATTGTTCAATTGTTTGAACTGCTCAGTCATAGTTCTCAATAGGGTTTCTAGATTTGGGTCCATGGTGATGGTCTCTAGATTTGGGTCCATGGTGGCACTGGGTTGGGTGTGAGATGGTTGGTATAGAGTTCCTGATCTAGTGCTCATGAAAAACAAAAGACTCGTTCTAGGTTTTGCTAGACTTAGAAGTTCAAATGTAGTATGAATTGACTAAGTATAGATTAAGACTACAATTACCCTTTCAACTAGCCAGGTAAGAGGTGAGATTATGGGAGGCTCCTCCTACTCTCATAAGGTCCTAATTAAATAACCACAAGTCCGCTTAAGGCATTTGCCATTTGACCCCTAGCCTTAGACACCAATCTCCAAAAGTAAGTGAAGAATTATTTACACTAGCCTCAACACACTACTTGAGCTTGACCTATTGGTGTTCCTAGTTCTAATTAGGTTTCTACTTACTTTTATTTAAGGCTTGGGTTCGATGCAAGATGAGGTGGGTTGTTTTTGGACCAAGGAAAGGTGATGAAATTCTTCCCTTATCTTATGATAGCATTGCCCTTAAGTGATTTAGAATGAATTTAACATCACAACAATCTTAACTAATCAACAGAATTTAAAACTAGTTATTCAAAACTTAAATTTTTAATTAAAATCTGAAATTTAAATTTCAAATTTCAGAATTTAAAATTCAAAATTTTAAATTTAAATTCCAAATTCCAAAATTCCTGGTGGAAAAATTTAAATTTGAAATGTGCCACAATTATGGGGTGTTCAATGTGCTAACAAGAAAAATCATGCAATTCAAGCAATCACACATCAAGAAAGCAATTAGCACATCATACCTTTAATCTAAGGAACTCATATTCGGCCGTAGCTCATTACTCCCATGGGTCGTGATAGTATATTTTCATATACCCTCTCAGGAGTGTAAAACCTTAGATCAAAGAATGAAAATGATGCAATAATTTTCAAAATTTTAGATCTGAAATCTATGAAGGAGATTTCAGACCTGGTTTGAAATGGCAAATATTGATGTTGGATGCTAAATTAAACTAAGATTTGAATAATTATTGAATCAATTTTTAGATCTACGTCCTAATATGCAGAAATTTCAATATATGTAGAAATTTCAGCACTTATGCATGCATGTCCTAATCTACCATGCTCTGATACCAAGATTGGTGCAGGATGGTGATGGAAAATTATACATAAAGAGATTGAGTAATTAAAGTTAAGCAATAACCCTAAACATAATAGCAAGATTCGATCATGAAGGAGTGATTAAGTGCTCTAAAGAAGACTAATAAAGAGATAGTTGGTATCCCGCAGTGCAAATCACATGCAAGTAAAGAAAATGGACCTTTTTGATTGAGAAATCATCTGATTAGGAGAAAACTCTATTCAATATTTCAGACCTTAGAGGGAAGGAAGGGATTTTGTACCAACAATGAACTCAAGAATTCCTTGTAATGGGATCACTCTTCAACACTCGAAGATTGATGATTGGATGAAAAGGCTGTCTCTTCCTCGAATATAGAAACTTCTTACTACTGGTTTAGAGGCAAAGAGGACAACATCCTTGATTGGAAGCACTTGAGGGATCCTACAAAACCAAGAACATGAGTGGGCGTGGAAGGGTTGGGAATAAATAAAGTAGAAAATGGAGATAGGAAAGGAAAGGAAAAGGCTTGATGGTGATTTCTTAGATGTTGGAGAGTCGGTTGGTGGAGACTTTTTGGAGCTAGAATAATGGTTGGGCCTCACGCCCTCCACCCTCACAGAGTGGCAAAGAAAAAGATTGCAATGGAGGAAAAGAACTTCAAATTTCATTCATAACATAACAAGCTTGATTACAAAAGGATTAGGGGTATTTATAGACTTCCCTAGCCCTTTCAAATTCAATTTACAAGCTTAAAGATTGAAGTGAAGAGTGGAGGGATAAGTGGGATTTATGCATGAAGAGTGAAAAGATAAGTGGGGGAGTTACAACTTGAATTCAAGTTCAAAACTCTTGGGTGCCCAAATGGAGTTGAGGTGGCATGGTGAGGTGGCATCATGATGTGGCGTGGGAGGTGAGGTGGCACTCCAACTTAGCAAGGTGGTTGGGATGGTTTGCTCCATCCTATCTTGATGCTTCATGGTCTTGATCTTACCAAATTTGAACCCATCTTGAACCCAACTTATGTAATTACAAGACCCAACTATTTATAATATCAAATTGATCCCAACAAGACTAAATTGAGCCTAACAAAATTAAATTGAATTTGAAATTGGAATGGACTCAACTCTAATTACAGGACTCATGCTGAAATTAAAAATAAAGTTGAAGATAAAATTGGAGTCTGGTTTATTCACTTGTAATCCATAAAAGCTTGGGTTGACCTGATTTGCTTGGAGCCTCTTTCGTATCCTGGTGCCCATACCACACTAGCACCTTCATTGTTTTAAATTGGCATATACTTGTAACAATTTTTAAAAACCCAATTCACCCCCAGTCTTAGGTTGCTTTGCTGGGCACATCTTGTATTGTGATAGTATTGGAGCCATTGCTCAAGTAAGAGGTGCAGTCTTATCAACACACCAAGCATATTCTACGTTGGTTTCACCTTGTGCAAGAAATCATGGAATGAGGTGACACGTGCTTCAAAAGATTGACAGAAAGGAGAACATGGCCGATCCATTTACTAAAGATCTCAAAATTAGAGAGTTTGATGTTTACAAATGAAAGATGGTGGTGGGGACACCTGAGGCACCAGAAAAGACAGAGGCTTTTTCAACCCTCTGTAATTGATCATATTTATGAATCTATCTGTAATAAGGGCTTAGCTCATCTGAGTCCAATTTTAGTTGTTATTTCAGTTCTGTACTAGTCAGCTCATGTTTACTAGTTCAGTCCAATGCTAGTAGCTCATTGAGCTAATTTATTTTTTTTTGAGTCCTGTCCAAGCATACTGAAGACTCAAGACATATTATACAGTGAAGACCAAGTCCAACCAGATTGAAGACATGGAAGTTTACCCAAGTCCACCCAGCTTGAAGATTGCGACCCCAGGAGAAAATCAGAAACCCTGATTCCTTGCAGATGCCCTCCAGATGCCATATTCCTTCCATATGCCAAAGTATATTCATAAATAAGGCATCCATGATTCCAGATGTTCCATCTGCATCCTAGCCCAATGAAATCAAGCCAGGTGCCAGCCCAAGCCCTAAGATCCAGATACCAGTGAATCCCTGCTACCTGGCTACCAGGCCACCCAGCTTCGAGGCCCAAACCCATGCCACCCGGGCCCCTTTGGGCCGGCCTTTTGCTGCTCCTAGAAGCCCAACACGCCCCCCTAGGCGTCCTTGGAGTCTTGACCAGTCAGAAAATTTTTAGGGATTTTTCTACCTAATATTTTCCTTATTTTCTAGCTAGGGTTTGAGAGGGAAAGGATTCTTATGTAAAGACTTAGGTACCCTTACTTGGAGCCCAAGGTTAAGGGTCTATTTAAGGACCCTAGCCTCTTGTAATGAGGAAAAATTTTTGATGAATGAAAACCTTGAGTTCTTCTATTGAGTTGTGTGATACCCTGCTGGTGCATAAAGGGGTTTGCGAGAGTCTTCTTCCCAGTGCTGCAATCATCTTCCTGCTACCAACAAGCATCTCAGATCCCTGGACGCCCACCTCCAAAAAAGCCTTCCTTGCTGTTTTTTCCTTTGTTTTCTTGTTCCTTTGTGAGTTTTCAACCCTGACAGGTCGTTTGCAGGTCCCCGAGTTCCTACGAATCCACAGACTCCAGCCAAGCCTCACTCGGATCACCGAGCAGAAAGCCGGGTATCTGCGGGTCTTTGGCTCGATTTTCCAGGCCGCATCCGTCGAGGAACGAGAACCCTTTTGCTGCGATCTTCACAGACGTTGTCAGGTACACCCTCTACCTCCAGTAGTTTTTATTGTAGGAGAACTTGCCCAACCGAGGCCTTCTCAGCCCCGGCGATCCTCTTTTCTACTTTTCAGGTCCTAATCTGCATGCGATCTTCTAAAATTCATATTAAATTCCCTATAACTTATTTTAAATCTGAAATTCGGAATTAATCACCCACCCCACATATAAAACATAAAAAATTGCATGCATCTAGTTCCCCATCAATGGTATTAAGATACTATTCCGATTGGCTTTAGACCAGTGACAGTTATTGAAAATTGTATTCAAATGCCAATTATCTAACTTGTACATGGGTATTTTGTGTATAATTAGTATGAATCAATTTATTTTTAGCAATTTATCTTTACATCTTCCTGTAATGAGCTCTTATATGATGGAGACCCTTAGAACCTGTAGTCCTTTTATGAAAAAGAGAGAATTATCATATGGTTTCTTCAAACTGTTTGTGACCAAGATATATTATCATAAGATGATGGTGTATCAAGTGTAGGATTTGTGTACCATATAGATTGGTTATGTTCTTACCAAGGAGTGTGGAGATACTGGTATGGCATAAAGGTGAAGTGTAGGACATTTCACTGAACGTGATCCACTTCAAAGTATCTTTTGCCAAGTGTTGCTCGCGCAGAGATATGGATATAAGTGTCCCTTAGACTTAAGATCACTATGGTGACTTGCAAGAATTCTTATACTTTGGTGTCGCACTACTAAATATTTTTATTTAGTGATGGAAGGTTTCTAGATGCAGTCAAGTACTTATAAAGTCTGAGTTAAGATGGAATTGACCCCCCCAAATATTGGAGTGAATGTCTCATTATGTTTTAATTTTGCAAAAACTTGGCTAGGTTGGTTCTTATAAGGAGTCCCAAGACTTGTAAAGTTGAGACACATTATTGATATACTATTTAAGGATTGGTAGTTAAACCTTGAAGTCATCCAAAGCATTGGGTTCAAAGAATGAATTATATGATAATCATATGCCAGAGGTTCTTGATTGTTGCTCTGTAAATTTTGACTTATCCAGATGTTAGTTTTTATTACTAGTGAACTTTGATTTATACAGATTATTCTATGCTATCGGCTTAGTGTTCGACATATGGTATAACACATAATAGGAGTTTCTACATGATTTGATTGTTAGTCAATGAGTAAGAATCATTTCATGATCATTATCATATGATTGATACATACCTTGATTGACACTTTCAAGTGTCGCAACAAATGGTAAGTGGATACAATGGCTCTGAATTTGTTGAGGGCCGGTCAGCCCAGGATAGCATTGTAAGGCGAGGTTGTTCCCGAACGCCCACAAAATTGATGGGGATGGTTTTCTGGAAAGCTCCATCCCAACGTCCTATGGAGAACTATCTCCCTTCCACCCCAACAGTTACCCCCCGAAGCCTGTCAACGACATGGGGATTCCTGCAACATGGATCTTGATAGACTCATTCTCATAAAAGCATCATATAGCAATACCTCTTTCGAGCTTCCATTATCAATAAGTATTCTCCTTACATCGTAATTGGCAATCACTGCCGACACGACTACAGGATCGTTCTAAAAAACATGAGTCTCCAAAAGATCTTCATCGGAGAAGGTGATTGCATTGGAGCCCCTAGACCTTTTAGCAATATCGGTCTTGTCCTTATAACTTCCTCCGGATCGCTGATGCAGCATATCGACATCCCCGCCGGTCGGCCTCTGATTGGGGAGCTCCGGCTCCTCTGGAGGGTTTCGGGCGTTTGATGCTTTGGCCCAGTCTCGATGGGGTCGGACGTACTTGCGCAGGTACCCCCTCCGGATCAGGTCTTCAATGGCATCCTTTAGCAGCAGGCATTCTTCAGTATTATGCCCATGGTCCCTATGGTACTTATAGTATTTGTCTTTGTTTCTTTGGGCATGGGGACCCTCATCGGTCGAGGTCTCTGCAGAAAGGCTTCATTCTCGTTCTCCATAAGGATCTTCTCTCTCGGTAGGGACAGGGGAGCATAAGTCTCAAACCTTCGGGGGAAGTCCCTCGGCTTCGGACTTTGACGTTGGGCCGACCATCGACTATCACTCGGAGGTCAGACTTTGGAAGCTTTATCGCTCTGCTTCTTTGGGGTCGACCATCCTTCACCTGACATCGGCCGACCGATTGTTCTTCTGCCAGGGCATACTTCTATGCTCTGGCCAGGAGTTCAATATAGCTTGTCGGATGTTTCTTGTCCAGGGAGAAGGTCAGCCTGGACGAGCGAAGCCCTCACTTGATGGCTGACATTGCTATAGCCTCATTCAAATCCGGGACTTCCATGGCTGCTGAGTTGAAACGGGCCATGAAATCCCGAAGGGTCTCTCCCTCCTTTTGCAGCACGAGGAAGAGGCAGTCGGTATTCCTCGGGGTCCGACTACAAGTCCTGAAATGAAAAAGGAAAAGTGATTCAAGTTGAGAAAAGGAGCGGATCGTACTTGGCCTGATGGCGGAGAACCATATTCGGGCGATCTTCTTAAGGGTAGCAGGGAAGGCGATGCAGTGGAGAGCGTCGGAGGCACCTTGGACCATCATATGGGCTTTGTACGTGCCCAGATGGTCCAAGGGGTCAGTGGTACCGTCATAAGGGTCGACTTGTGGGATCTTGAAGTGGCAGGGATCATCTCCGCCAGGATCTCATTAGAGAACGGGGGATGGGAGTCGTATACCTGTCCCCCTTCGGCCTTCTGCTGGAGGGCGATCTCAACAATGCGCTCCTCCATGCTCATGATCTTGCTGGCATAGTCTTTCAGAGGCTTAGCAGCAGGCCGACCGCCGACCAGGATAGATTTAGAGTAGGAAGGCGAAGCAGACCTTGCCCTCTTTCCATCGGCGCGGTCACCCAAGGACCTCCGGGGCTCCGCGACGGTGTGAGAATAGTGTTGAGGGACCTCCGGCCATTGGCTTCCCTCAGCAACAGTTAGAGGATTATTGTAGGAAATAGTTGGTGGCTACTAACGGTTGTTGGCTACTTCTTGGAAATGCTGGACTACAGCAGTAAGCATTTCAATGCGATTCACCAAGGTTTGGAACTGTTGCAACCCCAATGTGATGGTAGGTTCTACAGCAGTAGGGGCGGTAGCAGCGACATCATTCTCTCTGAGAAGTTCCTCAGACCAGGAAGGAGAGATACCCCTTCTGGCAGTGGCATTTGGAGCTCGTCCCTTAGCCATTTTATTGTCGGGATAATGGACTCCTCCTTTTAGAAGAAGGACTTGCCCTTCCTCTAGCGCCAATCTGTTACTACGTTAACTCCTGGATCGAGGACCGAGGGCGGCGAGAATGGCTGGAGCACTTCTCTCCCGAACGAACCTGTAACAAAGTCCCCAAGGGTGCCGGTGGTGTTCTGGCGGGGGACCCTCCGATGCTTAAGTTAGCAGGAGGATGAAGGCAACAAAATGGAGGAATCAAGGAATGAATAGTCTCTGAGAGGGAAGAGTTCTCCTTCTTTCGAACGGGGTCTCCTGTGTACCTTATATAGGTGCGGAATAGTCCAGAATCCATTAGGGGAGAGGCTGAGAAAGACCGATCTGCCCTATGAGAATCTGGAGAGTGGCCATGTGTCGCGCAGATACGGTGGCATCATGGAAGTAGTGGAGCAGGACCGTTGGGATAGCAGGATCCTACAGTAATAAAAAGGTGCTTCTGGATAGCCTGGATGCTAAGGCTCGCCTGTCGGACGTCGGCTGTTGGAAAGTCGGTCGGTTGGACCAAAGGCCAAACCTCCGAAGGAGAGTGAAGGGCCGAACCCCAGCAGTAGAGGGTCGTTCGGACCTCAGCTCCGGTGGGTCGGACCCTTGAAGGAGAGCGATGGGGTGGACCCTAGCAGGAGAGGGTCATTCAGACCTTAGGTCTTGTAGGTCGGACCTCTGAAGGGAGCGGTGGGCTGGACCCCAGCAAGAGATGGTCGTTCAGACCCCTCAGCTCCGATGGGTCAGACCTCTGAAGGAGAGCGGTGGGCCGGACCCCAGCAGGAGAGGGTGGGTCGGACCTCAGCTCCGGTGGGTCGGACCTCTGAAGGAGAGCGATGGGCCGGACCCCAGCAGGAGAGGGTCGTTCGGACCTCAGCTCCGGTGGGTCGGACCTCTGAACAAGAGCAATGGGCCGGACCCCAGCAGGAGAGGGTCGTTCGGATCTTAGCTTTGGTGGGTCAGACCTCTGAAGAAGAGTGGTGGGCCAGACCCCAGCAGGAGAGGGTTGTTCGGACCTCAGCTTCGGTGGGTCGGACCTCTCTCAGTTGAGCCTTGGAAAGGGCGGCCGGGTCGGATCGCAGGACTCGGCCGGTTCTGGCTGAGGGTGAGCCGTCATGGTACAATAGTACTTAATATTTAGATCTCACGATCTTGAGTCAAAGATCTATTGACAGCCCAAATTGGTGTTGGTATTGTAGAAGGTCAAGCTTCAAACCATCTCGCACTCTTTAGTGGCATAAATTATACCTACTGGAAGACACGCATGCGTATATACATTCAAGCTATAGATTATATTTTGGAGGACTATAGTTAAAGGCCCTCATCAGCCCACTATCTTGGTAATGGCATTCGCACCCCTAAGTTAGAAAAAGATTGGGATGAGAATGACATTAAGCAAGCTGAGCTTAATGCTAAGGCCTCGAATTTATTATTTTGTAAACTTGACCCTAGGGAGTTTAATAGAATATCTAACTATACCTCTACCAAAGAAATTTGGGATACTCTTGAAGTTACCCATGAGGGTACACATCAAGTAAAGACCACCAAAGTTAACATGTTCATTTATATCTATGAGATGTTTAGGATGGAACCAAATGAAACTATTAGTGAAATGTATACTTGTAGGCCAGGGATGATGCAACTCAAGAAGGGGGGGTGAATTGGACTTTAAAACTTTTTTGCAATACTTCAAATAATGTGCCAATTCAAAACATGTATTTGTGAGCATGATAATAAAGTATAGCATAAATAAAGAAATAAATACAAAAATAAAAACAATTATAAACATATAAAGATTTATAGTGGTTCGGTGCACTCCTAGGCACCTACATCCACTCCCTAAGTTTTTCTTGGGAATTCACTATAATCATACTAGATTACAGTTGATTATTTTTCCGGGCTCACTAATCAAACCCAACTTATTTTTCTGGGCTCACAAGTCAAAACACCTTGGTTTTCACAGGCTAACCAAAATCCTCATGGTTTTACGGGCTGACCAAGAACCTAGTTGGTTTTATGGGCTCACCAACAACCTTGATGGTTTTTCGGGCTAATAGACAACCCAACTTGTTTTCACGGGCTCACAAGTGAAAACCCTTGTTGGTTTTTATCACATAGGCTCACCAACAACCTAGATACTAGTTTCAGTTCCATTGAAACTAGTAAGCAATACAAGTATAAGAATAATAATGAAAATATAAAAGCTTTCTTACAAAAAATGGATTTGTCTTTGATGCATTTGATTGTTCTGTTGAGCTTGTCTCCATGTTGTAGAAGCTTTAATGGATGCTTGCAGATGCCACTCTGGAAGCTCCCTCTTCACTTTGAATCCTTGGAGTCTCAACACTTTCAATATTGAATTTTAAAAATCCTTTACATATTTTTTCTTATAAACCGAAGGATTTATCATTCAAACCATGGATTCTCATGTTCCCTAAGAGCTTGGTGGTGTATAAATAGCCCTCCATACCTTTATGATCGTTTGTGACCATTGGAGGAGAAAATATAGCTGTTGGAGCCAAGTTGGGAAAGTTCTGTACTTCAGAAAAACTAGCCATTACAGCAAGTATCGATACTTGAATTCCATGAGTCGACACATGAGTCGACACTTAGTTTAAATTATTTTCTGACTCTTTAGGACTGCACTGGTGAGTCGATACTTCATCGGTGGGTTGACACTTTGAGTCGATACTTCAATCCATGAGTTGACACATGACCAAACCTCTAAAATTACCACATTCTGTATCCTGTTTGGTCTTAGGCCTTGAGTCGACACTTCATGAGTTGACACTTGGGTCGACACTTGGTTGCTCATGAGTCAACACTTGGCTGCACTAGTGTTGAAACTTCTTCAAATTTAAATCTTGAGTACCTATATCTGATTTACATAATTAATACATAAGTAGTACTCAAATATACTTAAGTGTTTTGTTATAATCAAAACAAAGTCAACAATCTCCCCCTTTTTGATAATGACAAAACCTTTAAGTATATAAATAAGGTAAGCTCAAAAATAAATATAACATACTCCAAAAATTAACAATAAGCATAAAGCAATGTAGTAATGAAAAGTATTGAGCTCCCCCTCAAAATATGATCTAAAAATAATTTTTTAAAAAGCTCCCCCTCAACATATGATTTGTAAACTCTTTTCTAAAATTTTCAAAAATTTCAAACTTGGGCTACCATGATCTTTAACTCAAAATCGTTAGATTTTCAAAAAAAGTACCGGGCTCTGATACCAATTGTAGGCCAAGGATGATGTAACCCAAGAAGGAGGGGTGAATTGGACTTTAAGACTTTTTCACAATACTTCAAATAATGTGCCAATTCAAAATATGTGTTTATCAGCATGATAATAAAGTGCAGCAAAAATAAAAATAAATGCAAGAATAAAAATAATCACAAACACAAAGATTTATAGTGGTTCGGTGCACTCTAAGGCACCTACATCCACTCCCCAAGTTTTCTTGGGAATTCACTATAATCACACTAGGTTATAGTTGATTAGTTTTTCGGGCTCACTAATCAAACCCAACTTATTTTCCCGGGCTCACAAGTCAAACCCCTTGGTTTTCATGGGCTAACCAAAACTCCTTGATTTTCACAGGCTAACCAAAACCCCTTGGTTTTCATGGCTAACCAAAAACCCCCTTGTTTTGCGGGCTAACCAAGAACCTAGCTGGTTTTACGAGCTCACCAACAACCTTGATGGTTTTCTGAGCTAACCGATAACCCAAGTTGTTTTCATGGGCTCACAAGTGAAAACCCTTATTGGTTTTATCACATAGGCTCACCAACAATCTAGATACTTGTTTCAAATCTATTGAAACTAGTATGCAATACAAGTACAAGAATAATAATAAAAATATAAAAGCTTTCTTACAAAAAGTGGATTTGTCTTAAAGGCACTTGATTGTTGTGTTGAGCTTGTCTCCATGTTGTAGAGCTTCAATGGATGCTTGAAGATGCCACTCTTGGAAGCTCCATCTTCACTTTGAATCCTTGGAGGCTCAACACTCTCAATATTAAATCCTTAAAATCTTTTACATAGTTTTTCTTGTAAACCAAAGGATTTATCATTCAAACCATGGATTCTCTTTTTCATCAAGAGCTTGGTGGTGTATAAATAGCCCTCCATACCTTTATAACTATTTATGATGTTTGGAGGAGAAAATATAGCCGTTGGAGGTAAGTTGGGGAAGCTCTGTACTTTAAAAAAACTAGCCATTACAGCAAGTGTCAACTCTTGAATTCCATGAGTCGAGACATGAGTCGACACATGAGTCGACACATGAGTCGACACTTAGTTCAAATTATTTTTTGAAGTCTCAGGACTACACTGTGACTCGACACTTCATCTAGTGAGTCGACACTTCAATCCGTGAGTCGACACTTGACCAAACCTCTGAAATTACCATGTTCTATATCCTGTTTGGTCTCAGACCTTGAGTTGACACTTCACTATTCATGAGTCAACACTTGGGTCGACACTTGATTGCTCATGAGTCGACACTTGGCTGCACCAGTGCTGAAACTTCTTTAAATTTAAATCTTGAGTACCTATATCTGATTTATGCACTTAATACACAATTAGTACTCAAATATACTTAGATATTTTGTCATAATCAAAACCAAAGTCAACAATACTAGATTCACTAATATTGTTATGGCATGAGGAGTTTGGATAAAGTTATATCTAATACTGAACTTGTTAACAAAATTCTCAGGTCTCTTCCATCCTCTTGGGATCCAAAAGTCACCACCATTGAAGAAGCCAAGGATGTCAACACTCTTCCACTTGAGCAGCTCTTGGGTTCACTGATGACATATGAGCTGTCTTTGAAGCAAAAGGTGGTGAACAATGAGAAGAAAAAGAAGGCTATTGCATTCAAGTCCACGACCAAGGAAGAATCAAGAAAATTTAAGAAATTCATGAGAAAGAAGAGGTTCAATTACAAGAAGAAGCCTTAAAGAGGAGAGCCCAATAAGGAGAAAGAAAAGGAAAAGAAAAAGGAGCAACCAAAATGCTTTGAGTGTAAAAGCCAAGACATTACAAAATGGATTACCCCATTCTCAAAAAGGGCAAAAAGAAATTAAAAAAGAAAGTGATAATGGTAACATGGAGTGAAAGAGAAGATTCAAGCTCTGATGTAGAGCAGCAAGAGCCAACATTTGCTTTATGGCCAATGATCAAGAGGTAAGATCTAAAATTGAAAATGAATTTACATTTGAAGAATTACGTGATGTTTTTGATGAGCTTGTTATAGAATATCAAAGCTGAAAATGAAAAGCAAAGAATTAAGAAAATAAAATTTGGATATATCTAAAACAAATAATAAGTTCTTGATAGATAATGATAGTTTACTACAAGAGAATAAAAACTTGAATGATTTAAATTATTCATTTGAAAAATGAGAAGGAAGAATTTTTGAAAGAAAAAGATTCTTTGAAAAAGGATAGAGTTTTTGCAACAAATGAAAACTTAGCAAACAAAACAAAGAACTTTTGCAAGAAAATAAGAAATGCAAAGAACTTGAAAAAGTAAAACCATTTGTTGAGAAATTCACCTATTGTTTTGAAAAACTAAACTTACTTTTAAATAGCTAAAAAGCAGGTTTTAACAAAGTGGGCCTAGGTTTTAAACATCAAAAATAACAAAAATATTTCAAAAATTCTTTGTACCTGCATCCTCTAGCATTACTTGTTATGCTTATGGTAAATTAGGACATAAATCATATTTATGTGATAAAAGAAAGTTGAATAATGTTAGAAAGGTTTGGATTCCAAAAGGAACCACTTCAACTAATCATAAAGGATCCAAGATGACTTGGATACCTAAAGTCTCCACCTGATTTAATTTTGTAGATTTATCTTACAACCAAGGATAAAAGAAGATTGTGGTATCTCAATAGTGGTTGCTCATAACATATGATTGGAGATGTAAGGCAATTCTCATCTCTAGAAGCTTTAAATGGTGGAAATGTGACATTTGGTAATAATGGAAAGGATAAAATTGTCAGTATTGGTAAAGTCCATATCACCCCCTCTACTTATGTTGATAATGTCTTATTTGTTGATGGTTTGAAATATAATTACTTAGTATAAGTCATTTTTATGACAAAGAATTTAAAGTGATTTTGAATCTTCTATGTGCATGTATCTAGTCTAGATAACAATGGCATCAAGTTTATTGGTTATAGGCATGGGAACATTTCATGGTTGATCTTGATCATCTACCTATATAAAATGGTCAATGCCTAGTGGTAATGGAAGCCAAGATCAATGAAACTAGTTGGCTTTGGTATTGACCACTAGGGCATGCAAGCATGCATTTACTTTCAAAATTGAATAAAACGAATCTTATAAAAGATTTGCCAAAACTCACTTTTGAAAAATATAAGATTTGTAGTGCATGTCAACTTGGAAAACAAACAAAATCTTCTTTCAAATCAAAAGGATAGTGTCTATAACTAAACCCTTAGAATTATTTCATATGGACCTCTTTGGACCTACTAGAAAAACTAGTTTGGGAGGAAAGAAGTATGGTCTAGTAATTGTAGATGACTTCTCTCATTTTACATGGGTGATGTTTTTAGCTCACAAAAATGAAACATTTTTTACATTCATTAAGTTTTATAAGAAAGTTTCAAATGAAAAAGGTGTTTAATTATTTCCTTACGTAGTGATCATGGTACTAAATTTAAAAATCATGATTTTGAAATATTTTGCAATGAAAATGGTATTCATTATAACTTTTCTACATATAGGACACCTTAACAAATTGGGATAGTAGAAAGAAAGAATATGACACTAGAAGAAGTGGGACGCATAATGCTTTGTGAAAATGATTTACCTAGATATTTTTGGATGGAAGCCATAAATATTGCATGCTAGGTTTTGAATCGTGTTTTAATTCGACCAATTTTGAAGAAAACACCTTACGAGCTTTGGAAGGTAGGAAACCTACTATTGAGTATTTTCATATTTTGGATGCCATTATTTTATTCTAAATAATGGCAAAGATAACTTAATTAAATTTAATGGCAAGTTAGATGAGGGTATTTTCTTAGGATACTTTATTTCTAGCAAGGCATATGGGTTTTCAACAGAAGAACACTTTTTGTTGAAGAGTCCATCCATATTGTTTTTGATGAGACTAACGAAAAATCTTCTAGAAAAGAAGATGTTCTTGATGATGAAACAGATATCCAAAAGATTGAAAAATGACCATCAATGAAGGACCTTCCAAGGAGCAAGAAGGTGATCAGGTCAATGAAGAAGAAGTACAAGAAGTTAGAGCTTCATCTACACCCAAGCCATTACCTAAAGAAGGAGGTATGACCATGGACACCCTAAAGAACTTATTATTATGATCCATCTAAAGAGGTAAGTACCCATTTCTCTCTAAGAAATGTTTGTGATTATTTAGCTTTTGTATCTCAAGTAGAACCAAAATCAATTGAAGAAGCTGAAAAAGATTCAAACTAAACTAATGCTATGCAAGATAAATTAAATCAATTTAAAAGAAATAAAGTTTAGATCTTAGTTGAAAGACCTTCTAATGTTTCAATAATAGGAACAAAATGGGTTTTCAAAAATAAACTTGATTAAAATGGAGTAGTAACAAGAAATAAAGCTAAACTGGTAGCAAAAGATTATAATCAAAAAGGAGGTATTGATTTTAATGAAACATTTGCTACTATTGCTAGATTAGAAGCAATTAGATTATTACTTGCTTTTACTTGTTATATGGATTTTAAATTATTTCAAATGGATGTCAAAAGTGCCTTTTTAAATGATTTTATTGAAGAAGTGTATGTTGAATAGGCCTCAGGTTTTGAAAATCGTGAATGCCCTAATCATGTTTTTAAACTTCACAAGGCTTTGTATGGTTTAAAATAAGCTCCAAGAGCTTGGTATGATAGATCAAGTAAATTTCTACTTGAAAATAGATTTTCTAGAGGCAATGTTGACACTACACTATTTTTGAAAAAGAAAAATGATGATCTCTTAGTAGTCCAAGTTTATGTTGATATATCATTTTCGGTGCTGCTAATGAAATACTTTGTCAAGAGTTTGCCAAGCTTATGCAAGGAGAGTTCGAGATGAGCATGATGGGAGAGTTAAACTTCTTTCTCGGACTCCAGATCAAGCAAACTAAAGAAGGGATCTTCATCAACCAAGCTAAGTACATAAAAAAATCTTAAAGAAGTTTGGGATAGAGACAACCAAACATTTGGTTTATGAGCCCTTCTTGCAAACTTGATAAAGATGAATCAGGTAAAAATGTTGATCAAAAACTATATAGAGGTATCATTGGTTCACTATTATACTTAACTACAAGTAGGCCAGATATTATGTTCAGTGTATGATGTGTGTTAGATATCAGTCTGCTCCTAAAGAATCTCAATTATTGGCTGTTAAGCGCATACTTAGATATTTGTCTGGCATAATTGATATCGGACTGTGGTAATCTAAATATTCATCAATTGAATTGATTGTTTATTCCGATGCTTACTTTGCTGGATGTAAATTAGATAGAAAAAGTATAAGTAAAACTTGTCAATGTCTTGGAGTTATTTTGATTTCATGATTTAGCAAGAAACAAAATTCAGTTGCTCTATCTACGACTGAAGTTGCATATATAGTAGCGAGAAGTTATTGTGCTCAAATCTTATGGATCAACCAATAATCAAAGATTTTGGCATTAAGTTAAATAAAACATCCATAAGATGTGATAACATAAGTGCAATTAATTTAACTAAAAATCTAGTTCAACATTCAAGATGCAAATATATTGAACAAAGACATCATTTTATAAGAGATCATATGCAAAATGGTGATGTAATGCTTGATTTGTATGTACTGATAGACATTAGCAGATATTTCCTAAAACCCCTTAGCGAAGATAGGTTTGCATGATCATAAGAGAGTTAGGCATAATTGACCCCTTTGATCGAAAACCTTTCAAATTCCTTGTTGAATTTGTTTCAAATGTTCAAAATCTGTAAATATCATCTTTTATAAACCCTAGACCCCCCCCTTAATTTTTTGCAAATTTATAGGAATTATTTCTGAATTTTTTCCTATGTTGACAAGTGTCGATACTTAGAAATTGCTTAAGTGTTGACTCACCGAAGTGTTGACACTTGAGCAATTTCAAGTGTCGACTCATGAACTAATCGATAGTATTTTTAGAGAATCAGAACCTTTGTTTTTTCATTCTTTTTTTGCTTTCCCCTCATCCTTGTGGTCCCCCAACTCTTCCAATCTTCCACGAACAGTGCTCTTCCGATCCTAACCTTCTATTTTTGGCAAATCCCTCTTCCTTCCCTTCGTTTAGTTTGGCTTCCCTCTTTTCTGACCCGTTCTTCATCTAGTTTTCTTCTTTCGATCCACTTTCCTGCCTTGGCTTGTTCTCCTTTCGGTCCAACCCTAGCCATGTTAGTGAGCATGGGTCCTAGGAAGCAGGTTGCCTTCCGTAACACGCGAACCCACTTCCAAAGAGGAAAAGCAAGCTCGGGCAAGAGGAGATCAAAGGCCCGACATGACCTAGTTGAGTAGGATGAGTAGCCACAGGATCAGCAGGTAGTGGTCAGTTCACCCCCTTGACAGTATCCCTACAGTGGAGAGAGTTATAGGGAAAGTGATCACGTGCAGGAAGAGGATTGACCTCCAGTTCTGGATTTGGAGGGGTTTATTATCGAGATCTACTTAGGGAAACTAGCTTAGTCCCCTTCTGTACCATGAAAGAGAGGTATTACCCACATCTGATGCATTAGTTCTCGGGAGTTTAGCAATAGATGGCATCAGGTGGATGGCACAGGTTCGAGGAGTTGATATTCCGATTACACCAGAGACTATCAACAGAGTATGGCAGATTCCCCTTTGTGGTATGGCTGGGAACTAGGTAAGAGATAGAGATGCTGCATTTAGAGCATACTGGAGTGTGAGGATATCAAAGGAGTTTCCACAGTGTCAGCAAATCAGTTATCTCTGGAGATGAGAGTGCTCCATCATATAATTGCTATGATCTTGGTCCCGAAGTTAGGTAGATTCAATTTTATCATTGAGCGAGAGTTGGTACTGATGGTCACTTTGAGATAGCAAACGGCCATCAATCTTCCTTTGATTATGATTCATCAGATGGGTGAGGCAGCACCTAGCGGGATTGTGCCTACCTACGATAGGGACTCACCAGGATTTTCAGGGCATTTGGTATCCACTAGAGGACGAGTCCTCTAAGGAGATCAACACTGGGTACATCATGGGGAGAGTTTCACAGGATGGGCCACAGGAAGATCGTAGAGGGTTCAGACGGGATGGAAGGAGCAAAAGAGGAGGACGAGATTAGAGGTGCAGAGGCAGGCCTTGGACCTCATATAGAGAGTCCCCCCAAACTGCTCCAGTTGCTTCTGCGGTCAGAGCCGGACTCCTGCTACTGCTCGGCTTCTTAGACTCTACAGTTACATTCTACTTTGTGTAGAGGATCATTGAGCAGTTCCTACATTTTGGGAAGAGATCTTAGGACTTTCAGTAGACAAGTGGTTACAGATTGAGTGCATGGTGAGATGTCATAAAGATGAGCAGCTTACTGGTATTAGGCAGACTATGGAGACAGGATTTGCAGAGATCAGAATTGAGATCCTGCATGCAGGTCCCTGCCTACCCAACACGACTCCCCTTCCTCCTCCTCCTATGTGCTTGCATTAGAGAGTGGACTCTACCGATGGCTTCCTATGCTATGACTCTATTGATGACTGTATGAGGACTTGTTCACATGTAATCATATTTGGTGATAGAGACTCATTCAGGTTCAGTCAGAACCATCTCTTGGTTACAGATTGCTTCAGCTGCATGGATTGATGTTTAAGGCTCTCCTGCTATGAAGCTTACTCCTATTAGGAGCTCCTTTGTAACAAGGCAGTTAGATGGACATCCAGATCCTGAGTATCCTGTCACCTGAGATGTTGTGTTACTCCGTTGGATTCGATAGCCCTCTCTATCAGATGAGTGATGATCATGATGATACTACAGATGGTGATGATGGTGATTCTGATGATTGTGATGATGATACTGGTGCAGGTGGTGGTCAGACTGTCTATGGTGATATAATTATTCAGGATCAACCTCCAATCAGTGCTTCAGATGTTTCATAGCTTCAGATCCTACTCCTGATACTCAAGCCCCTGATTTAGATTTTGTAACACTGTGGAGACTCCTAGATCCTGTGCCACTAAGACCTCTTGGTTATAGATTGATCTAGCCCTTCACTTAGGACTAGGAGTATGTTGCATAAGACTTCAAGATCTTCATCTTCTGGAGTGATGGAATCCATAGTTCTTGAGTTTCCATCTGATGAGGAGTAGCTTATAGATACCTGTTTACATTTCATGTATTTTCCTTGTTGTATTTTAGTTTATGCTATACTTGTATTTGCTTGTTGTACTAAAACTTCTTTGTGAAAGTTATGTTTCTTAGTTATGAAAGTTGCATTGTTACTCTTCTTTTTGTCTAATTGACCTTTGGTTTAACTAAAGCACTAATTTAGGGGAGAAACTTCCTTTTAAGTATAATGATGACAAAAAGGGAGAGTAAGAAAGATTATATAAGCACATTTCCCTAAATTTTAAATAATATTCACTATCTACTTAAGATAGGGGGAGAAAATTAGAAAAAACTAACCTTGAATCTTGAGACATTGGTGTATGAACTAAATAACTCATATATTTTCATCTAAATATGTATGAACTTTGATACATTGATATTGTGAATCATGTTTAATGAACTTGTTCAATACTTTTGAAAATATGCTTATATACTCAGTTTTCTAAACATCAAAAAGGAAAAGATTGTTGGCTTGGCCATTGATTTAATGGATAACAAAATGTAAGTACATGTAAGTACTAATTTTTCAATTGGGGTTGTGAATTCTAGATCACAGGTACATCAAATTCTTCATTCAAGAGTATCAAAGTTATGGACATCAAAGCAAGATGAATTTTAATGTTTAAGAGGTCATCTCACCTTGGAATACCATAAAAATGATCACTTTGGCCTTTATGGAGAAGAAACTGGAAGTCAAATGGACAAAATTTGAGAATTTTGGAGTTTGGCACACTTTTAGGAAATGGAACATATCAAGTGTCGACCTAAGTGTCGACTTAAAGTATTGACTCATGGAGACAAGTGTCGACACCTCTGAAGACTGGCATGCAAAGTTTTGGACTGGCACACCAAGTGTCGATCCAAGTGTTGACCTAAGTGACAACTTACAATGTTCAAGTGTTGCCTCGTAGATTAGCTCAAGGCCTGAGAACAGAAATGCACATAATATCATTTTTGGATCTAAATGAAGTGTCGACTCACAAGATTCAAGTGTCGACTCACAAGATTCAAGTATCGACTTATAGATCGACTCATGGCCTGAAACTAAAAATGAACAGACTAGTGTCAGTCCTGGAGTTTTTGCCTAGTGCTGATCCAAGTGTCAACCCAAGTATCGCTCACAGTTTCAAGTATCGTCTCACAGGTCAACTCATAGCCTGAGACCAGAAGTGAAGCAGAATGTTGGAAATTCAAGATTTATACCTGGTGTCGATCTAAGTGTCGACACATGAAAACTCAAGTATCGACCTAGGTGTCGACTCATAAGTCGACTCACAGCTTTTGACAACAATAACAACTATATTTTCAAAAGCTTAGATTTGTTCCAAACAGCTCCAAACGGCTAGTCTTCACTCTAATGGTCTTCAATGTTTTTTTAGAGGTTTTTGGACTATTTATCACTCACCAAACTCATTGAACACTAAAGAGAATAAGAAAAAAATGAGACACAAAAGACAAAGATCATCATCTTTTGAGAAAAGCTTTTGAAAAGACTTGAGTGAGCCTAAAAGAGATTCCACCTAAAAAAGCCTTCATTTATACTGTTGAGATTTCAAATCATATTCCAAAAGTGTTCATTGAAGAGCATCCAAGGAGGTGACACTCAAGCATTTAAGAGAGCTTCAACGATATTTATTTTTACTCTTTAAGAGTATTTTAGTGCTTATTACTGTACGTTTGCTTTTATTATGTAACTAGTTTCAAGGCTATTGAAACTAGGTGTTAGGCCCTTCCAAGTTGTGAATTAAAATTCAAACCTAGGTTGGCTTGAGGAAAAGGTTGTTGGTGAACCTAAGTGATAAAACCAACTATGGGTTTTAACTTGTGAGCTCGGAAAATAAGTTGCTACAATCTTGGTGATTATAGGGAAATACCCAAGGGAAGCTTGGAAAGTGGATATAGATGCTTGAAGTGCACCGAACCAATATACATCATTGTGTTTGTGATTGCTTGTCCTTGCTTTTATTTATACTGTTCTTATTCTGCTGCATGTCATTTAGAGCACAATCATATTATTACACAAGTACTTTAGTTCAGCATATACTTGCTTAAGTTTAAATTTTTAAAATACCTAATTCGCCCCCCCTTTTGGTTGCTACACTAGGCAACACGATGTGGGGACACCAGAGGCACCAGAATAATACAGAGGCTTCTCAACCCTCTATGGATAACTAGTACATTTAAGTCCATTGTAATAAAGCTTAGTTCATCTAAGTTGTCTTTACTTGAGTCCTGTATTAGTCATCTTATGTTGAGCTAGTTCAGTCCGGTGCTAGTCAGCTCGTATTGAGCTAATTTATTTTTTTTGAATCCTGTCCAAGTACACTGAAGACTCAAGACCACATCATACAAGTGAAGACCAAGTTTGACCGGTTTGAAGATATGGAAGTGAAGCCCAAGTTCAAACCTAGCCTAAAATTTGAAGACCTCAGGAGGAGAAATCAAATGCCCGGGAGCACTAAACTGCAGTCCGTAGCTAATTGGGCCAGATGAAGGCCCAGGAAGGAACAAGGAGCCAAACCAGCTTATGGCCACCCACCTTGGTCAGCCTCCCGTATGGTCACCTCCCTTGGCCGACCAAGGCAAGGAGAGGGAGAGAAATCCTAAGGATTTATCTACCTTGTTTCCTTATATCTTTGTTTCCTTATTTTCTAGCTAGGGTTTGGGTGGGAGTAGAATTCCTAGGTAAAGTCTATTGTACCCTTACTGGGGGCCCAAGACTAAGAGTCTATTTAAAGGATCCTAGTCTCTTGTATGAAAATTAATTTTGATATATGAAATACTCTTGATTCTTCAATTGCTGTGTGCCTCCCTGCTGTGTGCGTTAAGGGATCTTGTGTGAGCCTGAAGTCCTTCAAAGTGCTGCCCAAAGAAACCCTAGCCAACCAACCTTCTTCCAAGCCTCTTCTTCCAACATGCCCTTGTTGCCTATTTTTGAAATTATTATTATTTCCAGCCTTTGTCTTCTCACCCTTGATGGTCGTTTGCAGGTCCCAGAGTTCCTACAAATCCAACGACTCCAGCCGGGCCGCAATCGAACCACCGAGCAGAAAGCCGGAAATTCGCGGGCCTCCGGCTTGATTTTCCAGGCCGCATCCATCGACGAATGAGTGATCTCTTCGCTGCGATCTTCACCAGGCACATCAGACATTGCAGGTACACCCCCTATATTCTCTAGTAATTTATTGTAGGTGAACTGGCCCTAACAGAGGCTTCTTAGTCTCGGCGATCCCCTTTTACTGCTTTCTTAGGTCCTGATCTACATGCGTAGTTTCTAAAATTCATATAGAACTCTCTATATCTTATTTTGATATGATATTTAGGATTTAACCACCTCACCCCACATAAACACCACATGAAAATAATCTCATGCATGTCGTCCCGCATCATTTTGTATCAGAGCTTAGATTAAGGCTCATTTTCTGCACCCTTCACAGTCTATATACACTGTTCTTTTAATTGTTTCTCCTTGTTCGAAACTCCAAAAATTCTTTTTTTTTTCTAGATTTATATTAATTCAAAGTATTTTATAGAATTTTTGTAGATTTTATTTTTGTCTGTGTAGTTTCCGCAAGCCAAAATACAGCCTGCAAATTTTCAGCTCTATTTTCAGCAAGACAATTTAGGAAGGTTTAGGATTTGTTTAGCATCTCTTTTGCATATCTTTTATTTTTATTATGTTTCTAGCATATTAGGTCTTTGGCTGCAAATCATATTTCTATAAAAGGACAAATATATATATATATATAAGCTACCTAAAATACTTAAACTCTAATTTTGCATCATCTGCCTGGCATCATTGCATAAACTACATTTAAGGGCACTCTTGCTATATCAGATGGGGGGAGGATTTGATCACCTCTCCTTAGCCCAAAATCACATCCCTTGCATTCAGTCCCAAACCTAACTTAAAATCTATTAGACTTAATTTGCCCTAGTGTGCTAGGGACACCAAATGGTCGGGTCTGGGCTAAGGTTAGATCACTGTGTCAAGCTAACCTGTATGTGCCTTGTGCTTAGTGTCTAGAATGGTGGTTCATGGATTCAATCCTGAAGGGCTTGTGTACTGGTCTGCCTACCTGCCCAATCTCTGATTGATGTATAGGATTGGCAATCAAGGACCTAACACTCCCCTTACACTACTGTTGAGTACAGGGTTACTATAGGCTAGTTTGCCACCCTGATTGAGCATCTAGTTTTGGACTCTAAGTCTAGGGAGCTGTAGTTGGTTTGATTGAGTCTTGCATGAGCACTAGATCAGGAGCATCATATCATCCACCATCTCCACCTTCGGCTGAACCCATGGATAAGCTGGAAGCCCAAATTTAAACCCTTGTAGACCAAATAGCCCAGATGAACCATAAGTTTGACCAGACAGAGAATAGGATAACACTAGAGAAAACTCGTAGGACCCAGACTAGATCTAAACCTGAACCACTTTACCCACACTACCCAAATTATATGAACATAGATCCTATGCACCCTCTCCCTATAAGCCTAGTATACCTACAACTTATAGATCTTATGACTCCAAATCCTATGACTCTAGAACCTATGAGCCCATATCCATGAGCCCAGTAGACCCAAGACCCATAGAGCTGAACCTAAATCCCATAACCCCAGATTCTATAATTCCATGACCCATAGATCTGCACCCTTATCCTATGAGCCCAGAGAGCCCATAACCCCTAGGTATCAGCCTAGTACTAGTCAGGTTTCCCCTAGTCAACTTGAACCCCATAGGATTAGTACCCCTAAATATGAACCTAGTAGTAAGCCACTACCCCTTAGGCAACCTGAACCTACTAGGAGTAGTGCCCAAAATCAGAAATCAGGACCTAGCCAATTTTTCCTTAGCCGACCTTTCCCTACCATCCCTTCGAGTGACAAGGCTTACATTAACACAGAAGTGTATGAAGTTGATGTGAATTTAGCGGATGAGTATGAGGGAGAAAAGGACACAGCTCTAGAAGATCTAGAATTAGTTGACCCCGTAGGTACCTAGGTAGAAGCCAACCTAGAGTTGTTGACCTTGACTATACCCAGCCTAAAGCTATAGTGGAAGAATAATTAGAGGAAGAAAACCTAGGTACTGCTGCTAGAGCCTTACCTGAGGAAACCATAGAGGAGAGCCAACTTATAGAGTCTAGTCCTAAAATACAAGAACCAAAAGAATTCTAGGGATTTATTATACCTTTGTTTCCTTATTTTCTAGCTAGGGTTGGGGTGGGACAAGAATTCCTAGGTAAAGTATGTTGTACCCTACTTTGGGCCCAAGACTAAGAGTCTATTTAAAGGACCCTAGTCTCTTGTATGAAAATTAATTTGATATATGAAATACTCTTGATTCTCCAATTACTGTGTGCCTCCCTGCTGTGTGCATTAAGGGATCTTATATGAGCCTGAAGTCCTTCCGAAGTGCTGCCCAAAGAAACCCTAGCCAACCAACCTTCTTCCAACCCTCTTCTTCTAACATGCCCTTGCTGCCTATTTCTGAAATTATTCTTGTTTCTAGTCTTTGTTTTCTCACCCTTGATGTTGTTTGTAGGTCCTCGAGTTCCTATGAATCCACAACTCCAGCCGGGCCACAATCGGACCACCGAGCAGAAAGTCAGGAATTCGCTGGCCTCCATCTTGATTTTCCATGCCGCATCCATCAAGGAATGAGTGATCTCTTTGCTGCGATCTTCATCAGGCACATCAAACATTGCCAAGTACGCCCCCTATATTCTCTAGTAATTTTATTGTAGGTGAACTGGCCCTAACCGAGGCTTCTCAGTCCCGGCGATCCCCTTTTACTGCTTTCTTAGGTCTTGATCTGCATGCATAGTTTTCTAAATTCATATAGAACTCTCTACATCTTATTTTGATCAGATATTCGGGATTTAACCACCTCACCCCACATAATAAATACACAAAAATAATTGCATGCATATTAGTTCCGCATCACACGATGTTTTCAAAAAGACTAGGATATCCTATGTATGCTTGATGGAGAGGGTGGTTAGTCTCACAGCCACTTGTGTAGGGAATAATAAAAGGATATAGGTGCTTATTAGGTTATGAGTTACTGAACTAATTTGCCTTGAGAACATTTTGTTGGGGTCTTACTACTTGTCAAAAGATGGTCTTATAGTGGGAGTTGTGCAAGTGATCCTTAGACTTGAGATCACTATATTTTTTTTTGCACATAAAGTCATATTTTGATTCATACTCATTCATGATAAAGAGTCATATATGAGGTGTTGATGAATATGATGGATTGTGCATGAAGGATGTGAGTGGATCAACAAGGAATCGATCGCTCCTAGTAAGAGGAGGACTTATCCTATATAGTCTCTTCGATTGTTGACTTAGGAAGTCTTTGATCAAAGCAAGATGAGATTAGATAGGGTTTCTAATTTTTCATCGATTGAGTCTTATTATCGAATTGAGATTCAAAAGGATAAGTGATAGGGTTTGACAATTCTCCATACCTATCACTTATTCGGAGAAAGGGAGATCAAAGGATTGAATTACATGATAACCTTCCACTGAAGGATATATTTTGATATTTTCTATCAAATTTCTCATCTTCTGGGTATGTATGACATATTACTATATGTCAATCATGTCTTGTAAGTTTTCATGAATTAAATTTGAAGGATACATGAGTCCATTTGAAAATTGGTTCAAATTGGCTAACTTGGTCAGCTCGATTTGACCTACTTAGGTCAATCAATTTTGATTGGATCGAAACAACTTGGTTCTAGACCTACTACTGGCTAGATGTAGAGCCCAAAGGGTCACACACACTAGGGAATTGGCCAAGAAAGTCAATTAGATTTTAATTAAGGTCATAGGATCTTAATTGGCTAGCTAATTAATATACTAGCATATGTTGGCTAGCCCAACTCCTAACCCAATTGGATTGGGTCAATTAGCTTGCTATTTGGGCTAACCAGTTTAAGTGAAACTTAGATTGGGTTGAGTCCTAATTGGGTCAGCAATTATCTATTTTTATCTATATTTATTGGGCTTTATCTTTGAATTATGGAAGAGTCCAAGTTAAGTTGGACTCTTGGCACTATATTGGTATGCACCAAATTTAGGGATGCAGAAAGACCAAGAGTCCTTCTGTCATTAATCACTTTTTCCAGATAAAGTTTTGGACATTCTCCCTCATCTCCATGTCCATCTAATTTGGTTTGACCAATCAATAGGAAGGGAATCGATGGGAATTTGTGGGGTGCACAATGAAGGGATGCATCCCTTCATATTTGGCACAGATTCAAAAATCCAAAAGTCCTTCGCTTGAAGGCTTCTGGTTCTTCGATACATCCATTCAATTACCTCACCTCTTAGCTTTATTTTGACTAGTTATTTTCCATGTGGCAAGTGTAAATAATGCTGGAAAAACCAAAGAGACACATATGTGTCTCTTTGTGCATGATATAGCATATCAAGATAAGTCTTTTCATCCAAGGAACTCCTTCTGCTTGAAGGGTCCTATCTGAACATTAGATAATCATATCAAGGGCTGAGAAAAAGGTTTATCAGGTACCTCCTCACACATTATAAATATTCAAAAGAAGTCCTTTCCATTTTCTCTTTCTTGTCTTAGGACAAAGGTCTTTTTTAAGACAAGGCTTCTTTTTAAGATAAGACTTGTTATTTTAAGATAAGACCCTAGGAAGAAATATAGGATAGATAATCAAATTTTAAGAGAGGATTTAGAGAGGTCTCTGAGTGCCCTACAGGAGGGTAGGGGTTCTAGTAAAGGAAAAGGAAGAAAGGCTACCGGGAAGAGTCCTAGTCAAATAAAAAAGCTTGGTAGGAGTGCTTCCTTGGTCCAGTTCCTATGTAGATCATCTCTGGAGGGCATACACTTTTGTGCCTTATAGAAATAAGGAGTAAGTACTCTAGTATTTTTATAATCCTAAATATGATTTATAGTTGTCATGGTCAAGTGGTCCTTGGGACTAGGGTTTCGATCGATTAGGGTTTGAATAATAAAAGTTTTGAAACTCAGTCTTCTACTATGTCAGCCTAAAACCCAACAATTTAGGCCTTGAATTCAAAATGCTAATTAATTAAAACACTACAAATTGCCTTCCTTCATGCTAAGCCAAATTTATTTCAAAAACTATAGTAGGTTTGTTGTGTAATACAAGGCTACTATAGGATTTGAAGTAAAATTATCTTGGTACATCTAATGCTTTATAGCATGATTGAGGTGTGCTTTGTTGTGTAATATAAGAGCAACATTATTCAAATATGACTATATAGAAATGAAGGGTCTAACTAAATTAAGATATTATAGTTTGTTGTGTAATACAAGGCTATAAATGTCTTAGAGGTAGCTGTCATGTTGAGAGTTACGTGGGTTGCAATAGGAAAAGGAAATTCCTACCCTTAAACTCATAAATGTGTTGTGTAGCATAATGCATTTTATGAGGAGTTCGGATCTCAAGCTCTAAAGAAACCCTATTAGGGTTTCTCGCTTACCATAGGTGAGGGCTATGTTATTCATAGAAAAATAGTGGGAGACATAATTATATTGATAAGTCCTTATCTAGTTATGTATATCATCTTAATTGGTCTACTTATACATTATTCTTTATTTATGTAGATTAATATTATGGCTTTTACTTTATCATTGTGAGGTATTTTAGATGCCAATAATTGATCAGTCCCAAATATGTGGATTGGTTAAGGAACTTGAGAATTATCTTAACTCAGAAGAAGGTATCTTACATCCTCGATTCCCTGATCCAGATCTGACCGGGAGATCATGCTTCGGAGGAGGAAAGGGCCACATATAAGATATGGTAGAATGATAGTTTAATTATTAAGTGCATTATATTGGCTCTATAAGCAATAAATTATAGAAGTAACATGAAGAAATGGAATCAGTCCATCTACTCAATCTTAAAGAGCGTTATAGAGAGCAAAGTAGAGCTACCCTATATGAAATATTGATGTAGTTGTTCCGAGCATGTATGAGTGAGAGATCGTCTATTCAAGTCCATATACTAAAGATGATTGAGTTAATCACTCATTATATCAATTAGGATTTGTTATGGATGGAGAGCTTAATCAAGACTTGATCCTGCAATCTCTCCCTGATTCTTTCTCTCAGTTTGTCATGAACTATCATATGAACAAACTAACCTTTCATTACCTGAGCTGCTTAATATGCTTAAGATAGTGAGAGCCATTTTGAAGGAGACAAGGTTCATCTTCTTCTAATTGATGGAAAGAAGAAAATAGTAATAAAAAGGGTTCAAATAAAAAGTGGAACCCTAAGAAAAGCATCCAAAAGAAGAAAAGGCAAAGAAGCCTTGCTGATGGAACCTATTTTCACTATGGCAAGCAGGGACATTGAAAGAACTACAAGTCATATCTTGCTAGTCTGAAGCCTAATGCTGATGGAGCATCAAAAGATTTGTACATGTACAAACTAACTTATCAGTGAGTACTTCTACTTCTGATTCATGGGTATTGATACCGCATGTATGCCTCATATATGCAAGTCTTTGTAGGTGCTTCTTAAATTAGGAGGTTGAAGAAAGGTGACTTTGAGCTTTTTGGTGCGAGTGGTGAAGCCATTCAAGTAGAAGCTATGGGCATGTATTCTATTATTGCCTTTGGGCAAAATTTTAGAATTAAAAAAAACTATTACTGTATTCCAAATATTATTAGAATATTATTTTTGTACGCTTATTATTACAACAAGGTTTGAAGTTAATATAAAGAGTAGTGGAAACTCTATTTTTCAT
Source organism: Areca catechu (assembly GCA_021397845.1). Classification (NCBI taxonomy): domain Eukaryota; kingdom Viridiplantae; phylum Streptophyta; class Magnoliopsida; order Arecales; family Arecaceae; genus Areca; species Areca catechu. The sequence continues at coordinate 93,854,405 of CM038050.1, forward strand.
TCTAAAAATTTTTGGAAATGGTTTGTTTGTTAATGGTCTTTTAGTTCTTTCACTCAATGATGAAGTTTATTGTTAAAAATAAGAAAAGAAATAAAGAAGATATCAATGTCACTTTTTTTGGCATTGGAGATTAGGTCATATTAGTGAGTTAGGATAAACAAGTTATACAAAGATAAATTCTTTGATTATGATTATCAATCATTAGAAACTTGTGAGTCCTGTCTCATAGATAAAATGATCAAATCTCCATTTACTAGTCATGTAGATAAATCTCCATTTACTGGTCATGTAGATAGGGCAACTGAGTTATTAGGGCTAATATATACGATGTATGTGGATTTATGTCAACTCAAGCCAAAGGAGGATACTCTTATTTCATTATGTTTACTGATGATTTATCTAGGTTTGGATATGTGTATGGTTGAGAAGAAAACTAGAAAGAGTATTAAAATCTTTCGGTCAGATTGAGGAGGAGAATACTTATTTAGTGAATTTCTTGATCATCTTAAGGACAAAAGCATTCTCTCAGAATGGACACCTCCATATACACCATAATTAAATGGTGTAGTAGAAAGAAGGAATTGTACCTTATTAGATATGCTAAGATCTATGATGAGCTTCATTGATCTTCCTATATCCTTCTGAGATTATGCCCTAAAGACTGCTACATATATACTAAATAAAATACCATCAAAATCAATAGCTAGTACCCCATATAAATTATGGAAAGGCAAAAGACCAAGTCTTAAATATCTTAAGATTTGGGGTAGCCTAGCTTATGTTATAAATGTGTCTGGACATAAGTGCTAGGGATAATAAATGTAGGTTCATAGAATATCCCCGAAAGAAAGGATATTGGATAGCTCTTTTATCATCCTACTGAACAAAATGTTTTTGTCAGCAGGCATGCCTTTTTCCTGGAAAAAGAATTTATCAAGAAGGAGGCAGTGGGAGGATAATTAAACTTAGTGAAATTTAAGATCAATAACCAACTCCTATAGACAATCAAACTCAAATTCCTCAACCATAAGTACCTATTAATAAGGTACAACCACAACGTATATCTCATCTTTGTAGGTCAGAGAGAGTGCAGAATACACCTCTCAGATATAGCTTTGTGATTGGAAATGACAATCAAGCCAGTATCATTCAAGATGATGATCCTTTAACCTATATTGAAGCAGTCAAAAGTAAAGACTCTGATAAATGGCTAATGCCATGAACTTGAAATGGATTCCATGTATTCTAACCAGGTTTGGACCTTGGTTGATCCACTTGAAAGAGTAAACCCAATAGGATGCAAATGAGTCTTTAAAAGGAAGACTGGAATTGACCTACAAGGCTAGATTAGTGGCAAAAGGTTTCAAACAAAGACATAGAATTGACTATGATAGAATATTTTGCTAGTAGCTATGCTCAAGTCTATTAGGATTTGCTTGCTATAGTTGCATACTACAATTATGAATATGGCAAATGGATATAAAGACTGCATTCCTTAATGGGTATCTTGAAGAAGAAGTCTATATGTCTCAGCCAGAAGGGTTTGTCTCAAGTGAGAGACCAAACCAAATTTGCAAGCTTAAAAAATCTATTTCTGGATTAAAGCAAGTATCAAGGAGTTGGAACATTTACTTAATGAAACAATCAAGGAATTTGGTTTATCAAAAATGTGGATGAGCCTTGCATGTATAAGAAGACAAGTGGGAGTGCCATTGTCTTCTTAATATTATAGTTGATGATATACTTATCACTGGGAATGATATCCAATATTGCAATCGGTCCAAAGTTTGGCTATCTAATAATTTTCATGAAGGATGTGGGAGAAGCATCCTATATACTAGGATAAAGATCTATAAAGATAAATCTAAGAGGTTGCTCTGCTTTCCCAATACAGGTACATTGACTTAATATTGAAAAGATTCAATATGGAAAAAGTAAAAAGGGTTACTTGCCCATGAGTCAAGCTTACAATCTTTCTAAAAAGATGTATCCTAAGACACTTCAAGAGAGACAAAGGATGAGTAAGATTGATTATGCTTCAGCTATAGGATCAATTATATATGCCATGTTATGTACTAGGCTTGATGTTACTTATGTCTTGGGCATAGCAAACAGGTTCTAGGCTAATTAGGGAGGATCATTAAAATATGTGAAAAATATTTTAAGTACCTTAAAAGAACTAAAGATATTTTTACGATATATGGAGGATCAGATTTAAAACTAGAAGGCTATACTGACTCTAGATTCAATCAGATCCAATGATAGTAAATCCATATCAAGGTAGTCTTATTCTATATGGAGGTGTGTAGTGAGTTGGAAGAGTAGTAAGCAGCAAACTTTAGCTAACTCGGATACTGGGGTAGAATACATAGCTGCTAGTGAAGTTGCTAAGGAAGCTATCTGGATAAAAAAGTTCATTTTAAAGTTGGGCATAGTTCATGTAATACAACAATCGGTGCCACTTTATTGTGATAACACTAGAGCTATTGTACAAGTTAAAGAACCAAGGTCTCATTAAAAGTCCAAGCACATCCTAAGACACTTTCATCTCATTCGAGAGATTGTTGAAATACAAAATGTAGTCATAGAATGAAGATACAAAGAAACAACATACCAAACCCATTCACTAAGGCCCTTCCTCAATAGTTATTTGATCACTATTTAGATTATATGGAAATAAAATACAAGGGGCATTGGCTTTAGTGCAAGTGGGAGTTTGAAAGAATAGTGTCCTGAAAGCCAATCATATTTCTTATGTATCAGGGGCATTTCTATAAAATTTTTTCAACTCAAGTATGATATAAATAAAAGGCATTTTGTTCAATCATATGTTGTATCTTATACTCTATTTTTTAAGATTATGATGAACCCATAGATTAGGACAATGGTTTTAGAATTATGATGGAGTTCATATAGTGAGACCTAGAGCTTACAAACTCCTAATCTAAAATATTTCCAGTCATAGGATCATCGAGTTGGGGATCCATTTTTCTAGAGAGACTGGTATATCCTATGTATGTTCGATATAGAGAGTATTGGTTATGCACTTGTATAGGGATAACTAATACAAGAATGTGGGTGCTCATTAGGTGGATATGAGTTCACTGAATTGATCCATCATGAGAACATCTTATAGAAGTCTTACTTACTTATCAAAAGATGGTTCTCTTAGAGGGAGTTGTACAAGTGATCCTTAGACATGAGATCACTATGGTATCTTATACACATGAGTCCATTTTTTGGTTTATACTCATTCATGACTTAGTCATGTATGGATGTTTATGGATATGGTGAATTGTGTATGAAGGTTATGAATAGGTTAATAAGAAATCGATCGCTCCTAGTAAGAGGAGTATTTATCTCATGTAGTCTCATCAAATAATGACTTAGGAAGTCTTTGATCAAAGTAGGATAAAATTAAAAAAAGGCTTCTAATCTTTTATCGATCGAGTCTTCATTAGTGATTTGATATTCGAATGAATAAAGTGCGAGGGTTTGATAATTTTCTATATCCATCCTTATTTAGGATAAAAGAAAATCGAAGGATTGAATTGCATGGTAACTATCATTGAAGGGTATTTTGATAATTTTTACTAAATTTCTCATTCTAGGTAGGCATGATATGTTGCTAGATGTCAATCATATATTATAGATTTTTATGAATTAAATTGATTGAATTCATGAGTCAATTTGAAAGATGGTTAAGTTGGTAGCTAGGGCTAGCTAGATTTGACCTAATTGATTAGTTGATTTCTAATCAACTAAATTGACACATATCTAAACCTACTACTGGCTAGATGAGGTACTCAAAGGGTCACACATATAAGAAATATATAGGAAGTTTTATATTTTTATTAGTGTCATAGGATTCTAATTGTCTAGCTAATTAACATACTAGCATATGTAGGCTAGCCTAACCCTAACATAATTAGATTGGGTTTAAATGCTTGCTATTTGGGCTAAGTAATTTGATTGGAACTTAAATTGGGTTGAGCCTTAAGTGAGATAGCCAAATTGGGATTTATCTTGATTTTATAACCTTTATCCATATATTTAACCAAGAGTCCCAAGGGCTTAGGACTCTTGGTGTGTGCACACATATTAAGGGATATAGAAGGACCAAGAGGATGCCATTTCCAAGGAAGCCCTCTCCAACAATGCACCCATGACCGCCTTCTACACATTCCATCCAAGGCTGACCACCAACTACATGGAAGCCATTCATCCACTCCAACACAAAATGCCAACCTCTCTCAATTCTTCATTTAGATCACTTCTTTCCGCTGTCCCCAACTTTACCATATCACTAATGTCATTCATTGCAGGGTTCCCTACAATTCTGAGTTAAACAGGAGGTTTTACTTTGCCTTGGAACAAGACATGGAGGGAGTTTCCGTTCCAGAAGTGGTAGTCTTCAAGTCCAGTTGCAGCTCTATGGAGTGCTAAAAATTGATCTATCTTCAAAGGAGGGAGAGCTCATCATTGGTTAGTAAACCCATCCAAGTCTTTTAGGTCTGTTCATATGAAGGTTTATGCCCTAGCTAGAATGGTTTCTCAACCATTAGGTCCGTTCTTCCTTAATTAAAATTGCACTACATTCCGGGTGAGTTTCCTATCATTAAGTAGTCTCATCATCTAGTTACTTTGGCCCTTTCTTATAAATGAGTTTTGCCTTATATAAGTAAGAATCATTGCTCACCAATTAATTAATCCTCTAAGTTAGAACTCATCTTTGCAAGCCATATCAAATTTGGCATCAGAGCATGGTTGCATGAGTAGCATAATAATAGTAGCAAGTATGTTTCTCTTTAAGTACTCAGATTGGGTGCTTCACTTGGGCTGTCCGATCATAGGAGAGAAGTAGGGCTGCAAGACCTTCTCTTCCCATTCAATGGGATCTCCTATGGTGTGTAGGAGTGCCGTTATGATTTGACCCATGAAGAAGAAAACAAAGAGAAAACTCATTAGGATTTAGTTTCTGCATCCCCCAATTCTAGTATATAGTTTTTAATTTAATTATTTCTATATGTAGAAAACTTAGAAAATTCAGATTCTTATCTTGTTAGATTCATCACATTTGATATAATTTATCAAATGTTTCTCCTGATTTTTCAGTCTGTAGATTTTTGGACATCTATTTTTCTGCTTGAGAATAGTTCTGCTAGTCTAATTTTAGCATTATTTAGTTAGATTGTGTTGTTGCATTCATTTTAAACTACTTAAGGGTGGCAATATCATAAGATAAGGAAAGGCGGTCACTACCTTTCCTTGGCCCAAAAACAACCAACCATATTTTGCATCGAACCCAAACCTTTTAATAAAATTGAGTAGCAACCTAATTCGAATTAGGGACACCAACAAGTCAAGAGCTCAATTAGTGTGTTGAGACTAGTGTGAATCATTTCTTCATCCACTCTTGGAAATTGGTATCTAAGGCTAGAGGTCCAAAGGCAAATGCCTTATGTGGATTTGTGGTTCCTTAATTAGGTCCTCGCAAAAGCGGGGGGGCCTCCCACAATCCCACATCTTACCTAGCCAGTTGAAAGGGTATTTGTAGTCTTGATCTATTTGAGTCAATTCATACTACATTGGACTTCTAGGTCTAGCAAATCCTAGAGCGAGTCTTTGTATTGAATGACTACTAGATCAGGAACTCCATACCATCATTCACAAGACCAACCAAATACTACCATGGACCCCAATCTAGAAGCTCTAATGAAAACTATGACTGAGCAGTTCAAGCAATTGAACAATAGGTTTGATCAAATGGAAGAGTAGATAGGAATCTTGAAGAGACTTGTATGACCCCTACTGAGCCACAATCACCCAGATTGGCACCTGCCCATCCTAGAGTCCAATGCCAAGAATATACTCCTGATCCACATCAAAGGAGACCTCACCATGATTATGTTGACTAGGATAAGAGAGTCCTTAAAAACATTCATCTAGATGTACCCACATTCGATGGAAACTTGGATCCTAAGGTGCATACAGACTGGGAAGGTGATATGGATCAATACTTTGATTGGTACGAAATATCAGAAGATAGAAAATTTAAGTTTTCCAAACTTAGATTGGTCCATCAGGATTGATTGTATTGGGATAATGTTGAGCGCATGAGTCGACAGAGGGGTGATATGCCCATAGCCACTTGGAGAGCTATGAAGGTAAAGCTTGGAGAGATGTATTTGCCCATGTCCTATGAACAAAGACTCTTGGATCAATGGCAATGATTAAATCAGGGAAATAAGATGGTGTTCGATTATGTTGCCAAGTTTGATGAGTTCATTATAAAATGCAATGTGGTTGAGTTTGAAGTAGTAACCTTGTTTAAGTTTAGAGTAGGTCTACACAAGAAAATCTAGAGAGAATTATTTCTGAGAGAGGTCCATGACCTAGACCAAGCTTATCAAGTTGTTGACCCTATAAGTGATTTTGATGATAACCAAACATTGGTGCACGCATTTGTTTTACTAACAACTTTTTAAGTGGTTTACAAGTTTTTGTAGGATGAATTCATTGCTCAAATTTCAACTCCTATATTTTCATTCCTTGTTTTGAGTTGTGTTGTAATTGAATATTGTAAAGAAGAACCCAAATAAAAAAGTTAAGAAAGATCATAAATTGGGTTACTTCTGAATGTGTTTCAAGCTTTTAATTTCTTAGAAGTATGTGGAGTTTGAAGACATCTTGAAGCTTGAAAACTTGCTGGATGAATTCTGGAAAAAGATTAAGAAAATCATTGAAACATTCATCCTAGTTGACTTGAAGAGAAGAGAGCCGACTCTAGCATATGGCACGCATGAGGATTCTGGCATGCAGATATCCGAGACAACTCTAAGGGACCCGAGCCGACTCGTCCAGTGTACTACTTCCTGAATTAGACAGGCAAACAGACCCAAAGGGAGTCCGAGCCGACTCTACCATATTATCAGACATCTGAGCCGACTCTTTAGAAGATCGAGCCGACTCCTTCAAAGTCCAGAAAATGTATTCTGGGAACAACATCCAGCTGAGTCGACTAGAATGGAAGTTAGCTGACTCATCCAGATTGACATGTTGAAGGCCTGAGGATCCGAGTCGACTAGAATCAAAGCGAGCCGACTCTTACAGAGTGAGGAATCAAGATACTGTGCAAGCGAGCCGACTGGATTGAAAAGAGTCAACTCAACCAGAACTCCTCTAAGGATCTGAGCTAACTCGAGTGATCCGAGTCAACTCGAAGGTCGATTTTAGACTTATAATGGCTAGTTCCAGAACTCAGAATTTGAATCCAAAAAGTGCTCCAATGGTCAAATGTCACATCCCAATAGTCTACAACAACTTAAAATGCCTTAGAATGATGGAAGGCCATATATTTGAGGGATTTGAACTTCTTTGAAGAAATTTTTTAGAAAGTTAATGCTTTATTGAATATCCAAACAAGCCAACAAGAAAGAGAACACTGAGAGCATTCAAGATAGCCTTCAAGCCTTCACCAACTCTCATATAAAGCTTGAAGCATTTAGTAAAGAAGCTATAGAAGCCATTAAAGTGCATTGAAGTTCATTCAAGTAGGCTTCTCTCGAGCTGCATCGACAACCATTCGACAAAAAAATTTGTTTGTCATTCTGTTGCTTTTCTTTTCAATTCATTTTGAATTGTTGGGTTATTGGTGAGCCCGATTGAAAAACTAAATAGGTTCTTGGTTAGCCTTTGTTAATAACCAAGTGTTGGGTACTTTGTGATCCTGGTAAAACCAAGTTGGGTTTCTTTGGTGATCCCGAAAAAATCAAAGTATAGAGATTTGGATTGTGAGCCTGTGAAAACAATCCGATATATTCTGATGGGGATATAGTGGAAACCCCAAGTGGTAATCTTGGATAGTGGATGTAGGAGCTGGGTTACTCCGAACCACTATAATTATTATGTATTTGTGTTGTGCTTTTCTGATTTGACTTCCCTTCTGTAGTTAATTACTTTATCACAGCACTTAACACTTTAAAAGGGATTTCAAAGAGCACATAATTGCTTAAATTTTTTAATTTCCAATTCACCACCCTCTTGGGAAAGCCACATGGGCAACAACTGGTATCAGAGCAGTTTCTCTGAATACATTTAGAGTAAAGATTGATGGCTTATCCTATGAGTACATCCTTGCCGAAGGCTAATCTACTAATAGATCTCCACTCTTCACCATCACAATTTTTCTTATTGGAAAGATAGAATGAAAATCTATATATAAGCTATCGATTTTTAATTATGGAAGGTCATTGTGAAAGGGCCATAAATTTCCATGATTAAAATTAATGGCATGGGTGTCTCTAAGCCTGAAGAGGACTGGGATGAACATGACATGAAGATAGGGGAATAAATGCCAAAGCAATGAATTTACTATACTGTTCTTTGGTTTCCAATGAGTTTAATCGAATTTTCACTTGCTCTTTAGCAAAGAAAATTTGGGATAAACTCGAAGTGACCCATGAAGGAACTTCCAAGTGAAGACTTTGAAAATAAATCTTCTTGTACATAGTTATGAATTATTTAAAATGGAATCTATTAAAACTATCTCTGCCATGTTTACTCAATTTACAGATATTATTAATGGCTTGAAAAGTGTTGGCAGGGTTTACTCAAATGCTACATAGTATAGAAGATCTTAAGATCACTTCCGAATAAATGGGACCCCAAAGTAACTGCCATCCAAGAAGTGAAAGATCTAAACACCTTATCTCTGGATGAATTAATGGGTTCACTCATCACACACGAATTAGCAATGCAGCATAGAACTGATGATGATCAAAATAAGAAGAAGACAATTGCCTTCAAAGCTACATTAGACTCAAAGAAAGATAAGGAATCGGAAGATGACTCCACCTCCTCCAAAGATGATCTAAAAGATGAAGATATCAAAATGGTCATGAGGAACTTTAGAAGTTTTATGGGAAAGAAGAAAGGAAGATTCAATAAAAATTTCCATAAACAAGGAGAGCACTCTAAGGATGTTGACCCCTGGAATGATTTTGATGATTACAAAATATTGGAGCATGTATGCTTTACTAATTCTTTCAATTACTCAAGAAGTTTTGTTGGAAAGTATGTATCTTTATATCATTTGATTTTCTATCTAGTTGAGATGTATTCCAATATTGTATGAACTCATGTACACTTCAAGTTGTAAAGCCCTAATTTTTTCATCTATGTAATCTTGTAAAAAGGGCTCTAAATTAGTAAAAATGAGTGCATGTAGGTTAGACATGTTTTGTAAGATCTTTGAAGCTTTTTGGAAGACTTGCTCTTGTTGGAATCTTGAAGAAAGAAAGTTTAGAGAAATTTGAAGCATAAAAAGAATTTTTTGCAAGAGCTGATTCAAGGACCAAGAGCAGACTCCTATTATAGCACGGCATAAAAAATCTCAGAATTTCAAATGTTAGAGCTGACTCGAGCCTTAAGAGCTGACTCGATGAAGAACTTGTATTTTTATGACTGAGACTTCGAGCCGACTTAAGCCCAGAAGAGCCGACTCATCCAGAGTTTATGCTGTTGATGACTGGGACTTCGAGCTGACTTAGCCTTGAAGAGCCAACTCCTACAGAGTTTATTTGTTCACTGAATGAGACTTCGAGCCGACTCATGGACTTCAAGTCGACTCGAGTGATGGATTTTTGCAGTCTAGCAGCTAGTTGTAGAATCTCATTTTGAACTCCAAAAGCCCTCCAACGACTCTATTTTAGTTCCCTAGGCAGTACAATGGCTAGTTTTGATTGAAGACTATAAAAGGGAGTATTTATGATGGTTTTAACAATGATACATTGATTATTCATTGATTATTCAAGTTGATTTTAAGTCTTTCACCAACCAACTTCAAGTGAGCATCCAAGATAAGATTCAAAGCTTCACCAACTGATTTTCATTCTTAAATCCAAGCTTTTGAAGAAGTCAAGATGTATCTTGAAGAGCATTCAAGAGCATTTAAAGCTAGGCTTCAATTTGATCTTCATCGGAAACACTCAAATAAATTTGGTTTGTTGTAAAGTTGCTTAATACATTTGATTTATCTTGTTTTCTCTCTAAGAATAGCAAGGGGCTGTGTCTTGAGAGTGTATTTGGGTTTCTTGGTGATCCCGGTATAAAACCAAGAGTGGGTTTCTTTGATGAGCCCGGTTCTAAAAACCAAAGGGAGTTAGGTTCTTGGTTAGCCTATGTTAAAACCAAGTGTGGGTTTTCTTTGGTGATCCCGATAAAACCAAAGTGTAGAGGTTTGGATTGTGAGCCTGTTAAAACAATCCGATTGTATTCCGGTGGGGGATATAGTGAAAATCCCAAGTGATGCTTGGATTGTGGACGTAGGAGCGGGTTGCTCCGAACCACTCTAAATTCCTTGTGTTGTGATTGTGCTTGTTTAACTTCATTACATTTATTTACTTGCTTCCGCATTGTATTATTCACCATAATACTAAAAGAATTTAAAATTGCACATACTTGCTAAAGTTTTTATAATCCCAATTCACCTCCTCTTGGATATCCACTTGGATAACAAGTGGTATCAGAGCAAAGTCTCTAAAAATTTCTTAGAGTAAAGATTGATGGCACATCCCATGAGCACCTCCTTGGCCGAAAGCCAATCCACAAATCGACCTCCACTTTTCACTGGAACTAATTACACATATTGGAAGGCTAGGATGAAGATATACATTCAAGCCGTAGACTTTCATTTATGAAAATAATTCTAAAAGGACCTCACACACCCACTATTAAAATTGATGATATTAAGATTCCCAAACTGGAAGAGGAATGGGACGAGAATGATATAAAATTGGCTGAGCTAAATACCAAAGCCATGAATTTACTTTATTGTGCTTTGGACCCAAAAGAGTTTAATAGAATTTCCACTTGCAATTATGCTAAAGAAATTTGGGATTAACTTGAGATCACACACGAGGGCACATCGCAAGTTAAGAAATCAAAAATCAATCTTCTTGTGCTCAATTATGAATTGTTTAAAATGGATCCAAATGAAACTATATCTGCTATGTATACACATTTTATTGATATCATAAATGATCTTAAAAATCTTGGTAGGACTTATACTAATGCTGATCTAGTCCAAAAGGTTTTGAGATCTTTGCCAGATAAATGGGAAGCAAAAGTTATAGCTATTCAAGAGGTAAAGGACTTAAACACCCTACCATTGGATGAGTTGTTGGGGTCATTGATCATTCATGAGCTAGCCATGCAGCAAAGAATAGAAGAAGATTCAAAATGGAAAAAGGCTATTGCATTTAAAGCAACTAAAGAAGAAAAAGATGGAGATTCAGAAACTTCTGATGATGATATGAAAGATGACAAATTCACCCTAGTTATGAGAAAGTTTAAGAGATTTATGGGCAGAAGAAGGACTAACAGATAGAGAAAGCAATTCAAAGAGGAGAATTTGTTAAAGAAAGAGAAAAAGATAAAGAAAAGGATAAGGACAAAGATCAAACTCCTATTTGTTATGAATGTACGAACCAGGACACATACATCCTGATTATCCAGAGATCAAGAAAAAGATGGTTAAGAGAAAGAAAAAGAAGGCAATGCTTGTGGTATAGAGCAATAGTGATAAATCTACATCAACTGAAGAAGATGAAGATACAACAAAGACTGCTCAAATCTGTCTTATGGGTTTGGAGGATGAGGTAACAACTTATGAACCTAATCTAGAATTTACTTATGATGAGCTTCATAATGCTTTTGTGAATTATTGATAGAGTACAAAAAAGTTGGTTTGAAAATGAAGAATTTGAAAAATAATTGTGATATGGTAAAAAGATAAAAATAAAATTTGTGAAAGAAACAAGATTTTACAAAGGGAATTAAGTTTGATTTATGAAAGAGTTAAAACTATTCAATTTGAAAAGGAAGAACTTCTTGAAAAGTATAAAATTTTGTAAAATGAAAATACTGACTTACAAAAGGAAGTTTAAAAGCTTAAACCATTGGTTGAAAAATTAACTTTAAGCTCTAACAAACTTGAACTATTTTGAAAGATCATAGAGATTCTAATAACAAGTTTGGAATCGGTTATAAAAGTTCAAATTAAAAAATTTTTCTGCATCCATATCTTATGCTCCTAAGTTCATTACATCAAAGCAATATAGACCTAAGTTTGCATCATCATATACTTCTTATTCAAAGCCAAAAATTATCTGCTATACTTGTAATAATATTGGTCATAAAGTATTTGAATGTCATTTGCAGTATAATGGAAAAAAGAAAATCAAGAAAATTTGGGTTCCAAAAAGAACTAATCCTACTAACTTGCAAGGGCCCAAGAAAGCTTGGGTACCTAAATCCATTACATGATTATTTTGCAGGGATATCTTGCAGCCACGAATACAAAGATAAGATGGTACCTTGATAACAGCTGCTCAAGATACATAACGGGTGATATTGATCAATTCTTCATCCTAGAACAAAAAGATGGTGGCATAGTAACATTTGGTGATACCGTAAAGAAAGGATAATCGGTATTGGTAAAATAAAAATTACTCCTACTTTCATTGAGAATGTATTACTTGTAGAGAAATTAAAGCATAATCTTTTAAGCATCAGTCAACTTTGTGATAATGGTTTTAATGTTTTCTTCTTCAATGTGTATAGTAGTTGATCCACTTGACTCTAGTACAAAGTTCATTGGACATAGACTTGGTAATATTTATGTAGTAGATCTAATGATCTAGTTATATCAAGCAATACAAGTCTTGTGACAGTGAATGATAAGAGCAAGGAATCAAGTTTACTATGGCATAGATGACTTGGACATGCTAGTATGGATACTATTGCAAAGCTTATTTCAAAGATTTAGTTAAAGGTTTGCCAAAATTTAAAGTAAATTTTGATTATATCTTGATGCATGTCAATTAGGAAAGCAAGTGAGGGGGAGTTTTAAATCTGAAAATATTGTTTCTACCATTAGACCTTTAGAGCTACTTCACATGGATCTCTTCGGACCTACTAGGACGACAAGCCTAGGTGGTATGAAGTATGGCCTTATGATTGTAGATGACTTTTCAAGATACACTTGGATTTTGTTCATTGCATATAAAGATGAAACTTTTAAAGCATTTAAAAAGTTTTACAAAAGAGTTTCCAACTTGAAAAATCTTTCTGTTATTTCTATTCGTAGTGATCATGGTACAAAATTTGGAAATCAACATTTTGATCACTTTTGCATAAAGCATGGTATATTGATCACAACTTCTCTGCTTGATGCATGATAAAAATAAAATGATGAATGGAGAGTTTTAGCAAGCTAACCAGAAAGCAAACTTGAGCAATTAATTATCAAATAAATTGGCTAAATTAATCCAAGAAAAGAATTTTTATAAGGAGACTAGTTGATCTAATTTTTAAGACTCGCAATGTAAATCTAGTTCAAAATAAGAATTAGGATCTTCATGGCAAGGAAACCATCACTACTAGGATAAGTTAACCATCAAATGATCAGATCTAATGAATCTTAGGAAGAGTTTTCCTACCAACAATGATGGCTAATTACTTGGTGGAGGAAGGAGCTCTCATTACTCAAGGATTGAGGCCTAGAAGTCAAGATTGGCACTCTCTACTTTGAGACTCACCTTGGCCTTGATCCTAGGTGTGGAAACCTTCATCCATGATCTAGGAACCTGAGAGAACTTGCAAAGAAATTTGGGATTCGACATGGAATAAGAATTGGAGTTGGAATGTAAACAAAGAAAAAAAAGAAGAAGAAGAAAGTGGCGGTGGCTTGGAAATTAGAGCTTGATCATAGATCTATCAATGGGCATCCCATCCTTTACTCCTTACAAAAGCACTCCTCATTCTCAAACTCAAACTTAGAAAACTCTCATTCTCTCCTTGGATAAGGATCTACACACTCAAACTAGCTAGAAAACCTTTACTCCAAACAAGAACTCAAGAAAACTAGAACACAAGGAAACAATCCTTTCATTAATTCAAATCATAGCATAGAATGAATACAATGAGAGCCTAAGGGCCCTATTTATTGGCTCCAATGCTAGGAATTTCATCCAAGGGTGGAGGGGAGGGGATAAGGTTGGCTTAGTTGGCTCCAACGACTCTTAGGTAAGTGGTTCTAACTAGAAACAAATTGTAGGTAGAAAGTTACAACCACTTTGACATGTGGCATCTAGAAGATCCTAATGTGTCTTCCAAATGCTGATGTCAAGGCTTAGGTGTCATAAGTTGTGGCATCTCACATATCAAATATTGTTGGGGTAATGGAAGGAATCTTTATGTTCCCCATAAAACTCTTGATGTAGTGTAATTCCTTCTCCCCCAAGGTTGTTCTTTGACTTGAAGAGGATGCCCCCTATCATGCTTTGGGCTTGAGCTGAATGGGCTTCTTCCAAGTGTTGGCTTATGAGCTAAATCATGCTTCAAGCAAATTTGGCTTATGAACATGCTTTAAGAAAATTAATGGGCTTCTTCGATGTGTTGGCTTATGAGCCAAATCATGCTTCAAGAAAATTTAGCTTAGGAACATGTTTCAAGAAAATTTTTAACTTGCTTCGAAAGCTTTATTGACTATAGCTGCAAAAACAAAGTGAGTTAATCAAAGTATATATTATATTATAGATGTCCCCATCTGTTCTCCTGGGTGGAAAGAACTCGACTCTATCGAGTAGGAATTCATCTAGCTTTGGTAATACTCTAGGAGGTCAAGATCGATTCTTTGTAAGTCCTCTCGAGTGATCCATGAGTCTTCAAAATCAGGGCATCCTTGCTAGTAAACCAAGTAGCACTGATAGTCTTTGTTTCGAGTAGTCACAATCTTGTCATCTATTATTCACTCAATCCTATCTTGCCACTTTGGAAATATGGCTGGTGGACACTCAAGGTTGGTTCACTCCCAAAGCTGGAATCAGGCCTGAATAGCTCACTAGGTATCATTTTTGGTTCCTTATACTTTACTAGATCTGAAATGTTGGAAGTGGAACTGATACCAAAGTCGGATGGTATATCTAGAACATATTAGGTTCAATTTTCCTTACTATTTTGAAAAGGACCTACACCACGGGCATATAATCGTTTTGAGCCTAATCAAGACATAGTCTCCTTCCTGAAATTCTTTGGCTTTTTTTACAAAATGTAGCCATATGCTTGTTAATTTCATTGCTCAAAATTTGTTTTACTAATCACACTATACATATGACTCTCGTAATCATGGATACTTATACATGGGACACCAAATGACAAGAGAAAATGCAAATGATACTAAATGGTAAAAGACAAAAAAAATAAAACAAGCTCAAATGGACTTTATTATCTATGGACTAAACTTGATTGTTGGGCTAGGAAACAAGGTTCCTAATTTCCAATATTTTCTAAATGGCTTTGAAGACTCTAGCATAAACTTCAGGTAGGTGGCAGTGAATCTTAATTTGGCTCTCAACATATGCCAAAGAGTCTTAATAAAGTAACTGTTGAATATCACTGAGACCAGATCAATGGTATGGTAGATGTCCCAACAAGATGGGATGGAAGAGTGAATGATATGTAATGGTGGATCGGAATGGTGGATGTTCAGAAATGGGGAATCAGGGATAGAAAAATTGTTAGAAAAAATATTTTGCAGGGTTTTCAAAGACTCTACAGCTTCTTGGGGCTGATCCGTAGGGTTTTGTTCTTTGACGGTCAATACCCAATATGTGATCCTTCATCGATCTCTAGATCTAAACCTTCAACATCAATTAATTCTGGATCTTCTAAGTTATCCTCAGATTGATCTCCATGGTTTTGTCCTTGGATTTCATTTTGATCATTCCCGTTGTTGATTTCTTTAGGCTAGGTAATTATTTTATCTTCAAGTGATTGTTCTTGATCATATTCATCCATAAGGTTAGGCCCAGCTTCATAAACTTTTCCTTAAGTTCTTCAATGGGTTTAGTATTTTCTCTTTCTAGCCCTTCATTTGGATAAGACTTTGATCTATTTCATCCTTAAATCTTAATAGGTTCAGGAGATTTTTCTCTAATTCTTCCATTTGTTTAGTCTCTTCTTCATCTCTCTCATACTTATTGAATTTAGCAATATATTTAAATGTAGTTTCATCATCTTGTCTCAATTTGTATCATTAGGTTGGAAGATTTTGCTTATAAGATTTGCCTAAGTACTTTTTCCCTAACTTACTCTTCATATCTCTCCAAGTAATTATTTCATCCCCACTATAATAACTTTTATGCTTAACATGTTCCCAATATGACTTAGCATGTCGGATTAGCTTTAATTTGACAAATGACATTCTTTACTTCCGACATTTCATCAAATTCAAAGTACTGATCTATTTTCTTCTCCCAATCGACAAACACTTTAGGGTTTCCATAAAAAGTAGGTACATTGGGTCGATTGCACTCGAAGACTCTCTCCTCCTGATCGACAAAGCCTTGGCAGGGTATATCTTGATCCATAAGTGATTTTGATGATAACGAAACATTGGAGCATGTACATTTATTTCTAACAACTCTTCAAGTATTTTACAAGTTTTTGTAGGATGATTTAATTGTTCAAACTTCAACTCCTACATTTTTAGTTCTTGTTGAGTTGTGTTGTAATCTGTCTTTGTAAAGAAGAATGCTTTACTTTTTATCTTTTACTGAATGAATGTACTTTCTTTCTCACTTTGTATAGCATTTATCAATGAAATGAAAGATCTTTTATTATGATGAGTTATTCTTCTAATCATACAATGCTTTTGATAAACTATGATGAATTTTTAATTAGAATTTTCAATTTGAGAAAGTGAAATTATCTCAAACAAATATTAAAGACTTTCTCAATATATTTCAAAATCTAAGTTTTATTTGAAATCACCTTTGGATTGATTAACAAAAAGGGGGAGAATGGTATGATATCAGAATGAAGAATGGTATCAATATTAAAGCTTGAGCTGTCATGAAAATTTCTGTATGAGCTTCCTACCAATTATTCTTAAAGTAGTGCTTAAAAAGAATGAAAATCGGGGAGCACAAAAGTGATAGTATTCAGATAATATTCGATTGGACCTAACTACTTAATTACTTTAAAACCTAGAGGAGGGGAGAGATTCTCTTGAGAATAACTTTGAAATGGCTTTGCTCTGATTGCTCTAAATTAGTCTTAATTCTATCAATATTTTTCTAAACTCTGATACTCCATGTTTGTGTTAATTATGATTTTATGAAGCATGAAAAGTTTAATACTATGATATACACAAAAGTACTAACTTCAATGATATCATCTCTTGATCTCAGATACTTATTTATAAATTTAGTTAGCTCCAATACATGTGAAATTTACTTTCAAATACTTTTATACATGTAAGTATAAAGAATTTTTCATGCCCAGTGTTTTGTCATCATCAAAAAGGGGGAGATTGTTGACCCCATAAGTGATTTTGCTGATAACCAAATATTGGAGCATGTATATTTATTCTAACAACTCTTCAAGTGTTTTACAAGTTTTGTAGGATGATTTAACTGTTCAAACTTCAACTCCTACATTTTTTGTTCTTGTTTGAGTTGTGTTGTAATATGTTTTTGTAAAGAAGAACCCAATGAAAAAGCTAAGAAAAAATCTTGTTAAAGGGTTACTTATGTGTGTGTGTGCCTTAGAATTATTTTGAGTTGGTGTGCATGAAAAGTGTAAGAGTGTTGGTGAGAGTTTTTCTTTAAGTTTAATTGTAAAAATCCTGACGAAGATACTCGAGCTGACCTAACATGTTGAAGAGCCGACTCCACCTTTTGGCATGGATCAAGGATTCTAGTACATAGCAATCCAAGCCAACTCGAAGGTAACCAAGCAGACTCCAGTAAATCTGAGTCGACTGAATTTATCTGAGCCGACTCCTTTAGAGTCTAGTTTTTGAAGATTTATGAGAACATCTAGGCAAGCCGACCCGAACCTCAAAGAGCCAACTCTGCCAGACCTAATTTTGAAGACCTGAGAAAGCAAGCCGACCCAAATAGCAACGAGCTGACTCTTTCAGAGTGATGATTTCAAAACCTGAGAAGAAGAGCCGACCAAAGATCAAAAGAGCCGACTCCTTGAGTTCAAGATTTTCAAAGATAGAAGTTTGAGCCAACCTGAGCTATCAAGAGCTGACTCGTCTGGAGTGAAGTTTTGCACCCTGAGACAAAGAGCTAACTGCACTAAAGATTTGGCGACTTAACCTATCGACTCGAAGGATCAGAGTCGACTCGAAGGAATCCAAGCCAACTCGAATATCGCTTTCAAGTATCTAATGGCTAGTTCTAGAAATTTTTTTTGAATGCCAAAAAGTGCTCCAACGGTCTTATGTCACATCCCAATGGTCTACAATGTCTCAAACTGCCTTGTAGTGATGGAAAACCTTATATTTGAAGGATTTGAGCTTCCTTGAAGCAAGTATTAGAGAGTTCTTCAAAGTTTTGAAAGCATCATTGAATATCCTACCTACCAACAAGAAAGAGAGCACAAGAGCATTCAAGTCAGTCTTCAAGTCTTCACCAACTCTGATCTGAAGCTTGAAGCAATTTGGAAAGGAAGCCACTGAAGCAATTAAAGCTCATTCAAGTGCAATCCAAGTGGACTTCACACAAGCTGCACCAGCAACTATCCAAAAACTAGAGTTTGTCATTATTGTTGTATTTATTTCAATTCATTTTTTGAATTGTTTGGGTTATTGGTGAGCCTAGTTGAAAAACCAAATAGGTTCTTGGTGAGCCTTTGATAAAAACCAAGTGTTGGGTTCTTGGTGATCCTGGTAAAACCAAGTTAGGTTCTTAGTAATCCTGCGAAAATCAAGTTGGGTTTCTTTGGTGATCTTGTTTAAAACCAAAGGGTGTTGGGTTTTCTTTGGTGATCCCATTAAAATCAAAGTGTAGAGGTTTTGGATTGTGATCATGTAAAACAATCCAACTGTATTCGGGTGTGAATATAGTGGAAATCCCAATTGGTATCTTTGATAGTGGACATAGGAGCTGGCTCACTCTGAACCACTATAAATTTTATGTGCTTGTGTTGTGCTTATTTGACTCTATTTAGCTTCTGCAATTTATTATTCTGCCACAACACCTAACACTTTAAAAGAAATTTTAATTACACATTATCTGCTTTAATTTTTTAAATTCCCAATTCACCCCCCTCTTGGGTAGCCAACTGAGCAACAACTGGTATTAGAGCAGTGTCTCTGATTACATTAGAGTAAAGATTGATGGCTCATCCATGAGTACATCCTTGGTCGAAGGCCAGTCAACTAATAGCCTCCACTCTTCACAGGCACAAATTATTTTTGGAAAGCAAGAATGAAAATCTATATATAAACTGTTGATTTTCAATTATGGAAGGTCATTCTTAATGGGCCACATGTTCCCATGATCATTGATGGCATGGATGTCCCTAAGCCTGAAGAGGAATGGGATGACACGACATGAAATTAGGAGTTGAATGCTAAAGCAATGAACTTGCTTTATTGTGCTTTGGATTCAAATGAGTTTAATCGAATTTTCACTTGCTCTTCAGCAAAGAAAATTTGGGATAAACTTGAGGTGACCCATGAAGGAACTTCCCAAGTGAAGACTTCGAAGATTAATTTTTTAGTACATAAATATGAATTGTTTAAGATGGAGCCTAATAAAAATATCTCTGCCATGTACACTAGATTTATAGATATTATTAATGATTTAAAAAGTCTTGGCAGGGTTTATTCAAATGCTGATTTGGTTCAGAAGATACTGAGACCACTTCCTGATAAATGGGATCCTAAAGTTACTGCCATCTTGGAAGCTAAAGGTTTGAACACCCTATCCATGGATGAACTAATGGGCTCTCTCATCACACATGAATTAGCCAAGCAGCATAGAATGGATGATGATCAGAAAAAAAAGAAGAAAACAATTGCATTCAAGGCTGCATTGGAATCAAAGAATGATGAAGAAATGGAAGATGATTCTACCTCCTCCAAAGACGATCTAGAAGATGAAGATATTGCAATGGTCATGAGGAGATTCAGAAAGTTTATGGAAAGAAGAAAGGAAGATTTAACAGAAAATTTCATAAACGAGGAGAACATTCCAAAGAAAAGGACAAGGATAAAGATAAAGAAAAGGAACAAGTCCCCACCTGCTATGAATGTAAGAAACCAAGGCACATACGTTCGAACTTTCCGTTATTGAAAATATTTTTTAAAAAGAAGAAAAAGAAAGTGATGGTTGCCACATGGAGTGACAGTGAAGAATCCACCTCAAATGAAGAGGAAGAGACCATGAAAATAGCCAATTTATGTCTAATGAGTCTCGAGGATGAGGTAACTTCCCTAAATACTCATATTGAATTTATTTTTGATGAGTTAAATTCTGTATTTCATAATCTTTTATCTAAATTTAAGAAAGCTAGAGTAAAGATTAGATCTCTAAAGAATATTAATGATTCTTTACTCAAAGAAAAAGAGAAGATTTCAGAAAAGAACATTTTATTGCTAAAAGAACTCATGCCTTTTTTGAAAACTGTAATGTCTTGAAAACTGAGAATAGTGAACTTCATGACAAAAATAATGTTTTGTTGAAAGAAAATAATGAGTTAAAAAAGGAGATTGAAAAACTCAAGCCACTTGTTGAAAAATTAACTTTGTCTTCTAACAAGCTTGAGTTGATTCTTAAGAACAAAGAATTTCTGGTAATAAAGCTGAAATAGGTTTCAATGCTTCAAGTTCAAATATATTTCAACAACTACATTTACGAAACTAAGATATTTTATTCTCAAGTTAACTTTGTCAAAAGGCTTTTGTGACAAAAGGTTCTACTTCCATTTCAAAAGCTACTTTGTATGTTCCAAAATTTTCAATTACAAAACCTGCTATTTCTGCATCTCATGCATCTAGAATTTCAAAGTATAAATCTTTTCAGAATTCTAGAATTAGATGTTTTGCTTGCAAAGAGATGGGACATAAAGCTTTCAAATGTAATACTGTTAGAAATGTCCTTAATAAATCAAAAAAGATTTGCATTAACAAAGGAACCACCTCAACTAACCTGCAAGGATCCAAGTTAGCTTTGGTACCTAAAAGAACTCCTTGATTATCTTACAGGAATGTCTTGCAGCCTAGAAATTGAAGAAAAGATGGTATCTCGACAGTGGCTGTTCAAGGTATATGATGGGTGACAAGAATCAGTTCATCACCCTAGAAATGAAAGAAGGAGGTAAGGTTACTTTTGGAGACAATGGCAAAGGAAAAATAATCGGAATTGGTAAGATCAAAATAATCCCTTGTACTTTCATTGAAAATGTATTGCTAGTAAAAAAATTGAAGCACAATTTATTGAGTATTAGTTAACTATGTGATAAAGGCTTCAAAGTTATATTTGAATCAACTTTGTGTATGTAACAAACTCTCTTGACTATAGTAGTAAATTCATTAGACATAGACTTGGAAATATTTATGTGGTTGATCTAAATGATCTTGCCATGTCAAGTAGTTCCAGTTTAGTTGTAATGAATGTTAAGACCAAGGAGTCTTGTTTATTATAGCATAGACATTAGGTCATGCTAGCATGCATACTATTGCCAAGTTTAAAGTTTAATTTCCAAAAATCTAGTTAGAGGCATGCCTAAGTTTAAAGTTGATTTTGATCATATTTGTGATACATGCCAAATGGGTAAACAAACTAGGGAGAGATTTAAATCCAAAAATATAATTTAACTACTAGACCCCTTAAGCTACTTCACATGGACTTATTTGGACCAACTAGGACCACAAGCCTAGGAGGTATGAAATATGCCCTTGTGATTGTAGATGATTTTTCTAGAATTACATGGGTTTTGTTTATCGCTCACAAAGATGAAACCTTCAATGTATTTAGAAAATTTTACAAAAGGTTTCAAATCAGAAAAATCTTTCAATAATTTCAATTAAAAGTGATCATAGCACTGAATTTGAAAATCAATTTTTCGGTGATTATTACACTGAAAATAGCATTGATCACAACTTCTCCACTTCTAGAACACCACAACAAAATGGTGTTGTCGAGAGGAAAAATAGGACTTTAGAAGAAATGGCCCGAACAATGTTATGTGAAGGTAATCTTCTAAAGTACTTTTGGGCAGAAGCGGTGAACACTGCTTGTTATATTTTAAACCGCATTTTGATCCATCCTATTTTGAAGAAAACCTCCTATGAGCTTTGGAATGAAAAGAAACCCAATATCAATTATTTTCATATATTTGGATGTAAATGCTTTGTGCTTAATAATGGTAAAGATAATCTAGGAAATTTGATGCAAAATCTGATGAAGTAATTTTCCTTGGTTATTCATTACATAGCAAGCATATAGAGTTTTTAATAAAAGGACTCTTACTGTTGAAGAGTCAATGCATGTTATTTTTGATGAAACTAACATTTCATCTTCTAAGAAAGAAGAGTGTATAGATAATGATGCAGGTACAATTCAAAAAGAGATGGAAGATATAAGCATACAAGAAAAACCAATTAAAGAAGGAGAAGAAATGGTAAGTAGGATATAGATTTGCCAATTGAATGGAGGTACGCTACTTCCCATCCTAAGAATTAATTTTTGGTGATCCTTCACAAGGTATTAGGACTAGGTCTGCATATAGGACTTCACATGACTACCTAGCCTTTGTATCATTAATAGAGCTTCACACCTTAGATGAAGCTGAAAGTGACCCAAACTGGATGATGGCTATGCATGATGAATTAAACTAGTTTGAAAGATATAATGTTTGGACATTAGTTGATAAACCTAAAGACCACCCAATTATAGGAACCAAATGGATCTATAGGAACAAACTTGATGAACAAGGAAATGTCATTAGAAACAAATGTAGATTAGTGGCTAAGGGATATAGTCAAGAAGAAGGTATTGATTTTGATGAAACATATGCACCCGTAGCAAGACTAGAAGCCATTAGATTACTTTTTGCATTTGCTTGCTACAAGAATTTTAAACTTTTTCAAATGGATGTAAAAAGTATATTTTTGAATGGTTTTATCTGCGAACAAGTTTTTGCAGAACAACCACCGGTTTTGAAAATCATTCTTTTCCAAACCCTGTGTTTAAACTCAATAAAGCTTTATATGGTTTGAAACAAACCCCTAGAGCCTGGTATGATAGACTTAGCACTTTCTTAATTGAAAATGATTTTTTAAGAGAAAATGTTGATAAAACTCTTTTCATTAAAAACAAAATAATGATATATTAGTTGTACAAATTTATGTTGACGATATTATATTTGGTGCAACTAATGAAAGTTTTGTGAAGAATTTGCTGAGCTAATGCAGGAAAATTTGAAATGAGCCTAATGGGTGAACTTAATTACTTCCTCGGACTTCAAGTAAAGGAAACAAAGGAAGGGATCTTCATCAACCAAGCCAAATATACCAAGGAAATAATTAAGAAGTTTGGTATGGAGACGAGTAAACAAATGAGCACACCCATGAGCCCATCTTGCAGATTGGACAAAGATGAGAATGGATCTAGGGTTAACCAAAAGCTATATAGAGGTATGATCAGATCCTTATTATATTTAACTGCAAGTAGACTGGATATCTTGTATAGTGTATGTGTATGTGCTAGATTTTAATGCAATCCCAAAGAAACACATATGCTCGCTATTAAAAGAATATTGAGATATTTGAAAGGTACAAGTAATCTAGATCTTTGTTTTCAAAGCAATCATCTTTAAATTTAATTAGATTTTTTGATGCTGATTATGCTGGTTATAGAGTTGATAGAAAAGGCACTAGTGGTACTTGTCAATTTCTAAGGTTGAATTTAATCTCATGGAACTGTAGTAAAACTCGGTAGCACTATCTACGCAGAGACAGAGTATGTTGCTGTAGGGAGTTGTTGTGCACAAGTGTTATGGGGTTAAACGACAACTAAAAGACTTTGGTATTACACAATGCAAAATTCCTATCAAGTGTGATAACTCAAGTGCTATAAATTTGACTAAAAATCCTATTCGGCAGTCTAGGACTAAGCACATAGAGATTAGATATCATTTTTTAGAGATCATGTTTTGAATGGTGACATTGAACTAGAATTTATTACAACTGAAAAACAATTAGCTGACATTTTTACTAAGCCACTAAATCAAGATAGATTTGAATTGCTTAGGGGAGAATTAGGGCTTTGTGGTCCTTTCTAGATTAACCTAACCTGATTTCCTTTAAAATTAAGGATGAATTATCTTGAAAACCTCCTACATCTATTCATGATTGTTGAACAACTTTTCTTGAAATTTCATTGCATCAAATTCAATTTTGAATCATTTCATTTTCTTTGAAATGTTTTTGTTCGAGTCGACTCGAGCAATTTTGCTCTGGTTGAGCCGACTCGAATGTCTGAGTTTTCTGCTCATGCTATGAGTCGACTAGTTACTCTACTATTTTGCGTAGCGACTTAGTTTTCTGGTTGTTTTGAGTTCGCTCTGGTCGAGCCGACTCGGATGTTTTTAGGGCTAAGCTGATGCAGAACGAAAACTCTGATACCAAAAATGATGTAGAACGGATATGTGGAATGCGGAAGCAAATTAAAATTAATGTATTTTTTTTTTTTTTTTATATATTTTCAGAAGTCGGCTTTGACTCAAAGGAAAGATAAACTAATGTTGAAAGAAACTAAGAAATGACAGAAAGCAAAATTAAAAGGAGTGGATTATCAAAGTAACTCAGAAGTAGGATCGCTGGGGATTGAGAAACCCCAGATCTAGGGTTTGCTCTGAGTTTCAACGAAATAGATAAAGTGAGAAGGGAAGGTTCTTGTTACCTAGCAGTGATATCTCTCCATTTGGTGGAAAAAGACTCTCTCGAGCAGATTATTGGATCCCAAGAGTCAAGGTATCTTCGCAATGGATCCTCCGATAATAGTCCTTGGCAAAGTTGGCCTCTTCTTGAACCCTGGATCCTGGAGAGAAGAAGAACAAGGTTAGGAACAAGAGACTCAGGGAAGAGAGTTACCAGAGTAGAAGAAAGGATGGGATCTGAAGGTCTTCAGCTGATCTGGAACTCCTAGGCTACGAATTGGGACTTCTTCTCCTGGATCTGCTGGATGGACTCTGAAGCAGTGGTAGCTGACTTGAAGATGGTTGGACTGGGGTCCTGGTGGTTGGCCACCCTTTGGAAGAAGAACCTTGGAGATGGTGTAGAGGCTAGGGTTTGGTGGTGGTGGAGTAGAGATGGGTGGACTAAGATAGGGTTTTGGGGTTGGAGATCTCACACCTCCTCAAGGTTCCTAGGGAACCGGATTTACTCCCTCACGGAGCTCAACACTCAGAATAAGTGCGGAACAAACAAGACTTTGCTAAAAAACAAGGGATTTCATTCATAAGATTTCATAAGATGAGTTCAATTTACAAAAGGGTTCTAATTATAGACCTATAAGAAAAATCAAAACCATACAAGTTCTCATGTGGGACTAATAGGACTAATCTACAATTTAGGCATCAAATTCTCTTCCCTTGGCCAACCAAGACTCCTTCCATGAGTGAGCGGCCCAAAAACTCCAAGAAAACTTGAAAATCAGCTCCAAATGGCAGGTTATGGGGGTGTCTCCTAGTATCTCTCGATGAATCAAGAATTTTCCCTTCATGGTTTGGCTCTTTTGGACACCTCCTAGTCTTGCTCCACAAGTTTAGGCTTCTTCTTTTCATGGCTTTGGCACTTAGGAAACTTTTAGGTGCCTCCTTGATTTTCTCCCCAAGACATGCTCTCTTCCCTTTTATAACTTGGATTTTTATGGAACATTGTGGGGAACCTCCTTGATCCTCTCTTCAAGAAAAATTCTTGCCATCTAGCTTGGGTTTATCTGGAAAGAAGTTGGCTCCTCTTGGATTGAGGTATCTTGATAGATTTCTCCCCAAGTGGTGCACGAAAAAGGGAAACTTACTTCTTTGGTGTGGGGACCAAAGACACTGGATGGAGATGTGGCAGGGAGTGTGGCGCCCACTTGTAGCTGGACCATGGAAGAAAAAAATGTGGCACCCTATGGTAAAGGGAATGGTGCCAACCTAGACCTGGACTTGGACGGAGTCAACATGATTCAACAAAAATTGAAATGACAAAATTATCGACTCAAAATTGGGTTGATCAGGTCAATCCTTATTACAAACCCTAATTTTCTTGGCAAGGTCAATCAGAGATCCAGATGGAACCCTAAAGTCTTCTTCTGATTTTGGTTTCCGCACTAATTCTCCCGGGGTGGGCGGAACTCGACCCTGTCGAGTATGGATCAAGCTGGCTATGGTATCTCCAAGTGGTCTGGGTCCAATTCTTGTAATTCTTCTCGAGAGATCCAAGAGTCATCAGAATCTGGCCTTCCTTGCCAGCGAACCAGGTATCTTTGGTATCCTCGATTACGAGTAGAGATAACCTGATCATCCAGGATCTTTTCAATCTGCTCTTTTCTTATAGGCCAGTTTGTTGGTGGACACACAGGGTCGGGATCACTCTCAATAACAAGATTAGGTTCAAAAGGCTCACTGGGAATCACAGCTAGCTCCTATACTCTACTAGGTCTGTAATGTTGAAAGTGGAGCTAATGCCTAGCTCTGGAGACAACTCAAGCACATAGGCATTGGGTCCCACTCTCTTCATCACTCTAAATGGCCCAGCTCCTCTCGCATGTAGCATTCTAACGGTTCCAGGAGGAAACCGCTCAGGCCTTAACCTAATCATTACATAGTCTCCCTCAACAAAAGTTTGACTCGCCTTTAAGAATCAGCCAACTTCTTATAAGTTTCATTACTTAAAAGTTATTTTGGCATGAATTTCTTTATGCAAGTTCTTTACATGCTGTGCAAAGTCTTCAGCAGACTTGGAGACTCATGTGTGGACTGGCAAAGGAACTAGGTCAAGTGGTGTGTGAGGCTTGTACCCATGAACAATCTCAAAAGGGCTTTTACCTATAGACCTATGACCGAGTCATTATATGCAAATTCAGCCCTGGGTAAATACAAATCCCAATTCCTGGTATTCTCACTCAACCAAAATCTGAGTCAATGTCCTAAACTCGACTGACGACGCATTCCTAAAGAATGGACTTAATTCAAAGGAACCCTAGGTCTAAACCTAACAAACTAAGGCTCTCTAGTTTGACCTTGGGTCAGAGGATGGCATGCAGAGCATGAAAACTTATCATGGGTGCCTAGTAGGTGCCATAAGGTCTTCCAGAAGTAGGTGGCAAACCTAATAGGTTCTAAGGAGTCTTGCAACCTAGAAATCTCAGTAAAGTGTATTCCCATAGCTCTAGAAACATGAGAAGATTCAGGGAAGGGTAGGAAATAAGAATCAGAGTTTTGAGGTGGCTTATAGGAAACAAGAAACATACCTTGGTTATTCAGGACGACTTAAAATGAGGACATTGTTCTATAGGTGCACTCATCCAAACCTCATGATTTGCTCTAGGAGGGTCTACAAGTGCAAGTTCTAGGGTAGGCTGGGTGCTCCTAGAAGGTGGAAGGTTATCATGAAGGTTTTTGGAATGTTTATCTAGAAAGTCTTCTAAGCTACTGTCATTTTCTTATTCTTGGACCTTCTCAATGGGCAATTCTTGTGAACCCCTTCCTTCTTCATACTTCTCTACCAGATTTGACTCAGGGTGTCTTCTTTGGATTCCTCAATGAGTTCAGGGGTATTCTCACTTAAACTCTCATTGGGTGCAATTTCCTCTTCCTGAACTTCCTCAAAAGGGTCTTCTCTTAGGGTTAGCTCCTAATTCCTTGAGTGGCAGGGGTCCCCTCAATAACCCCATCAGGTAGGAGTTGGTTAATTGAATTATCAGGAGGGATATCCTCAAATTTTCTTCTTCATATTCATCTATCAAACTTATGTTAGGCTCATATTTTCTTCCTCAATCTCACTGAAAGGTTCTAATCTATTCTCCTTTGATTCCTCTTTAAGTACGGCTCTGGTCAGGTCAACTAATTTTGGGATGGCCATGCCTAACTCCTTCTCAGTGTTATCTTTCTGGTCAAGAGGTGACACAAGTGAGAATTGATAAACAAAAGTCTGGTTCACTACGGGTGTCGGATCAATCGGAACTTGACTCAAGTTGGTAGAGGTTGGCTTTAAGTCCGAAGTACTTGATTGGTTATATCTTAAAGACCACTCATAGTCTTGGGCTTCTTGGTAGGCTCGGTCTAACTTATTGGTCTTTTCAAGGCATAGCTTCTTATAAATGTCTGGGTGTAACCCAACCCTAAACCTCGATGTGATCTGAGCTTCGGTCTCAATGGTATTGCATTTCATGTCATACCACTGGAAGTCCTTGATATATTTAGACACATGCCTATTACCTTGTCGCAATTGGTACCATTGGTCTAAAAGTCTTTTCTCATAGGATCTACCTAGGTACCTATCTCTTAACTTACTTCTCATATCTCTCCAAGTATATATTTCCTCTTTTCTTTGATAACACTCATGCTCAATAGCATACCAATGCGACCTCGCATGTTTCGTGAACTTGGTTTTGGCCAACCTAACTGTCCTAATTTCGATATGTTAGTGCACTCAAATATACGATCCATTTGTTCTTCCCACTTAATATATGTCTCTTGTCTTCCATCAAAAGTGGGTGCATAAGGTTCGGTGTTCCTAACGGGTCCCTTCTCTGAGTCAACCAAGTACGGGTATAGGCTCCTAGGGCTAGACTCAGGGGCAAGATCATGGTCATAGGCTCTTAGATCAAACCTCCAATGATTAGGTTCAGGATCCCTGTATAAAGGTCTCCTAGGCTCTAGGTGTGGGTGAGGTTGGGACCTACCAAATTCTAAGTCAGGGCTCCAATTTCGGTGCCTAGGCTCCTTAAGTACTGGGCTCGGTCTCTAAACTGGGCAACAGTATCAGTCATATCCTGGCTCAATTTAGTCATACTTTCGGTAAGAGTTCTAATCATGGCCTCTAAATCAGGTTGGGTTTGACCAGGTGGTAGGGTACTCCGTTCCGGGTGGACATGATGATGCAAGCAAGCACACCAAATGAGACTCGACTGAAATGACTACGGGCTAACTAGACCTTGAGCCCAAACTAGATGCCTAATCAGAGTGGCAAGCTAGCCTGTAGTAACTCGGGACTCAGCCAGGCAGGTGTAAGGGGAGTGTTAGGTCCCTAACTGCCAAATCCTAGATACCAATCAGTGATTGGCCAGGTAGGCGAACCAGCACACAAGCCCTTCGAGACGTAGTCCCTGAACCACCATTCTAGACACTGAGTACAAAGCACACACAGAGTAACTAGACAAACTGACTCAACACTAGCCTAGACCAGACCAGTGGTGTCCTAGCCCACTAGGGCAAATTAGGTCTAATTAATTTTAAGATTAAAAGCTTAAGTTCGTATGCACGGGAGGTGGTTTTGGGCTAAGGAGAGGGTCTCAATCCTCCCCTTATGTTGCAACTTCGGTGCCCTTAAGATAGATTCAATTTATGCACACTCAAATAAAAACACAGCTTGCAGAAAATAAAAATCAGAACAGCAGTAAAATTGATCTCAGAAAATTTACAGATATTAATAAATCATGAAAATTTTATGTAAATTACATTCAATTAACTGGTTCCATCAAAACTAATTACTTAATTTAGATTTTTTTGTAGGGAGAAACAATTCGAATAAAAGAATAGTTACTGGCAGAAAACAGAACGTGTGTCCCGTTTACAATCCCTGCCTAGAAGTTATAACCCAGCGACCCCTACACGCCCTAGGAACCCCCATGGAATGGGAGGAGGAGGCTTGCATCTCGCTTGTTCCTTAGGACCGGACGGCCAGGGGAGTCTACTCCAGGCAGCAAAAGTAAAAAGGAACGAGAAAGAAATACCAATGCAGAACAGATACCCATGATGGAAAAGGGAACTCTGATGAAAAATGAATGAATGAGCTCTGATATAAAAAATGAGAACGAAAACTCTGATAAAAAAAGGATGAACGGAAATGATGTAATGTATAGAAAATGTATGAATGATATAAATAATATATTTTTTTAGAAAGTCGACTTAGAACTTAAAAGAAAATAATGATAAAGAAAATGATGAAAGAATGAAAGAAGCAGAAATAAAAGTGGAGTAGATATCAGAGTAACTCAGAAGTAGGATCGCCGGGGATTGAGAAACCCCCAGATCTAGGGTTGCTCTGAGTTTCAACGAAATAGACAAAGTGAGAAGGGAAGGTTCTTGTTACCTAGCAGTGATATCTCTCCATTTGGTAGAAAAGACTCTCTCGAGCAGATTATTGGATCCCGGGAGTCAAGGTATCTTCGCAATGGATCCTCCGATAATGGTCCTTGGCAAAGTTGGCCTCTTCTTGAACCCTGGATCCTGGAGAGAAGAAGAACAAGGTTAGGAACAAGAGACTCAGGGAAGAGAGTTACCAGAGTAGAAGAAAGGATGGGATCTGAAGGTCTTCAGCTGATCTGGAACTCCTAGGCTGCGATTTGGGACTTCTTCTCCTGGATCTGCTGGATGGACTCTGAAGCAGTGGTAGCTGACTTGAAGATGGCTGGACTGGGGTCCTGGTGGTCGGCCACCCTTTGGAAGAAGAACCTTGGAGATGGTGTGAGGCTAGGGTTTGGTGGTGGTGGAGTAGAGATGGGTGGACTAAGCTAGGGTTTTGGGTTGGAGATCTCACACCTCCTCAAGGTTCCTAGGGAACCCGGATTTACTCCCTCATGGAGCTCAATACTCAGAATAAGTGCGGAAGAACAAGACTTTGCTCAAAAACAAGGGATTTCATTCATAAGATTTCATAAGATGAGTTCAAGTTACAAAAGGGGTCTAAATATAGACCTATAAGAAAAATCAAAACCATACAAGTTCCCATGTGGGGACTAATAGGACTAATCTACACTTTAGGCATCAAATTCTCTTCCCTTGGCCAACCAAGACTCCTTCTATGAGTGAGCAGCCCAAAAACTCCAGAAAACTTGAAAATCAGGTCCAAATGGCAGGTTATGGGGGGTCTCCTAGTATCTCTCCATGAATCAAGGATTTTTCCTTCATGGTTTGGCTCTTTTGGACACCTCCTAGTCTTGCTCCACAAGTTTAGGCTTCTTCTTTTCATGGCTTTGGCACTTTAGGAAACTTTTAGGTGCCTCCTTGATTTTCTCCCCAAGACATGCTCTCTTCCATTTTATAACTTGGATTTTTATGGAACATTGTGGGGAACCTCCTTGATCCTCTCTTCAAGAAAAATTCTTGCCATCCTGGCTTGGGTTATCTGGAAAGAAGTTGGCTCCTCCTTGGATTGAGGTATCTTGATGGATTCTCCCCTAAGTGGTGCACGAAAAAGGGGAACTTACTTCTTATGGTGTGGGGACCAAAGACACTGGATGGAGATGTGGCAGGGAGTGTGGCACCCACTTGTAGCTGGACCATGGAAGAAAAAAAATGTGGCACCCTATGGCAAAGGGAATGGCGCCAACCTGGACCTGGACTTGGACGGAGTCAACATGATTCAACAAAAATTGAAATGACAAAATTACCGACTCAAAATGGGTTGATCAGGTCAATCCTTATTACAAACCCTAATTTTCTCGGGCAAGGTCAATCAGAGATCCAGATGGAACCCTGAAGTCTTCTTCTGATTTTGGTGCCCGCACCATAAGCGAGCTGAGTCGAATGTCAGGAAATCGCTACTTAGGTAGATTTGAACTGTCTTTTCTTCTACTTACTCTTTCCATTTTACTTCAAACCCACTCTACACCACTCAAAAACTTTACCAATTCTCAATAACCATTCCTCAGAACCTTGATTTCCTAAATTCAACTGTAATGGCTCCAAGGAGATCTACACGAAAGATTCCTTAAGTGGCAGAATCAAGCAAATGCAGTGAAGATCTAAAAAGAAAGGGAGAAAAGAGAAAAAGGTCCACTCCAGAAGAAGAAACATTCTCTCCGACTGGGAAATCCACTTCAATGGTCAACATGCTTGTCACTTGCGGAAGAAGGATTGATTTCTCCTTCCTAGAAGAAATGCAAATGAAAATAGGGAGCTGGATAGAAATGCAAGGCTGGAAGTACTTCTGCTCTTTGGACATTTTGACCTACCCTTCTCTGGTACAAAATTTCTATGAAAATCTAATTCTTGAAGAGTACCATTTGGAATCAACTATAAAAGGAATCAGAATCATTGTGGATGAAGAGAAGTGGGGCAACTTGCTACAAATGCCAACAGACAGCGCCATCGAGCTTACCCTAACTAATAGAGAACACACTTTGAAGCTCATTTTGGAAAAAGAGGATGTAAGCTCCGTCCAACATGTTCAAGCCAACTTGCTATCAAAAGAAATGAGACTTCTTCACAACATGGTCAGCAGAATATTTCTTCCCAGAACTGGTCGCTTTGACTGGGTAAGTGAAAAGGATATGACTTTCATGGGATATCTGATTAAAGAAGAACCTCTCAACCTGCCCTTCATAATGATGATTCAAATGAGAGAAGCATCTAGAAAAGTCAAAGCATGCCTACCCTACGGTATGGTTTTTACCCTACTATTTGAAGAAGCTGGAATTGATCTAACCAATGAGATAGGCAAGCCTCTACATCACTCAGACACCTATTCCTTCAATTCACTTAAGAGAATGGGATACAAATTGCAAGGAGTGTGGATAAAGAAATTGTCTGGTCAATTTGCTGCTACTTCCTCAGATGATGATGAACCTGCTGATGTTGAAGCCAACAAGTCTAGAAATAGGGATGAAGAAGGATCTGAACAAGCAATGATTACTCCATATGAACTTAAGGAGTTAATATTTCAAAGGATAGAATCAATTTTCGAGTCACTGACAGGTTTTGTAAATTTGCTCTAGATGATTTGACAAGTTCAGTTAATGCCAGCTTGCAGAAGATGAGATCAGAATAGCAGCTTCATAAGGAGAAAATGGAAAAGCAAATGGAGAACTTCAAAGAAGAAATCAGAAGTATCTTACTGCAATCTTCAAAAGAAACATTCATTGCTGAGGATAATCCTGTACAGAACAACAAAGAGTCACTTGAGACTCTTGTTGAACCTTCTCCTGTTCCTTCATCTGATCCACCGAAACCTAAACCTGTTGAGACCAAGAAGATGACAAAAACCAAGAAGACTAAGACTTTTAGAGCCCTTGTTAAAACTAGATTCAGGGATATAAGGTTTAAACCCCTGAAACTAAGACCTCTGATAAGGTTATAGAGGCAGGCTTATCTTTCTAGTGAAGAAGAAGAATAGGTTGTTTAGTTAGTCTTTGGTTGCTTTTGTACTTCTCATTATGAATGCTCTACTTTTAATCTTTTACTGAATGAATGTACTTTCTTCTCACTTTGTATGGCATATTTATCAATGAAATGAAAGATCTTTTGTTATAATGAGTTATTTTCTAATCATACAATGCTTTTGATACAACTATGATGAATTTTTAATTAGAATTTTAATTTGAGAAAGAGAAATTATCTCAAACAAATATTAAAGACTTTCTTAATCTATTTCAAAATCTAAGTTTTATTTGAAATCACCTTTTTGATTGATTAACAAAAAGGGGGAGAATGGTTGATATCAGAATGGAGAATGGTATCAATATTAATGCTTGAGTTGTCATGAAAATTTTTGTTATGAGCTTCCTACCAATTATTCTTAAAGTAGTGCTTAAAAAGAATGAAAATCGGGGAGCACAAAAGTGATAGTATTCAGATAATATTCAATTGGACCTAACTGCTTAATTACTTTAAAACCTAGAGAAGGGGAGAGATTCTCTTGAGAATAACTTTGAAATGGCTTTGCTCTGATTGCTCTAAATTAGTCTTAATTCTGTCAATATTTTCTAAACTCTGATACTCCATGTTTGTGTTTAATTAATTTTGTGAAGCATGAAAAGTTTAATACTATGAGATTATACAAAAAGTGCTAACTTCAATGATATCATCTCTTGAGCTCAGATACTTATTTATAAATTTAGTTAGCTCCAATACATGTGAATATTTACTTTCAAAGACTTTTATACATGTGAAGTATAAAAAAATTTTTCATGCCCAGTGTTTGTCATCATCAAAAAGGGGAGATTGTTGACCCCATAAGTGATTTTGATGATAACAAATATTGGGAGCAGTGTATGTACATTTACTTCTACAACTTTAAGTGTTTTACAAGTTTTTGTAGGATGATTTAACTATCAAACTCAACTCCTACATTTTTAGTGCTAACATCCTACAGACTTTCCTTAAACTAGGGGATAAGGTAGTAAAATCATCATAGATAGTGGGAGCTGTGTGAATGCCATTTCTGCTAGCACTGTCAAAATGTTAGGCTTAACCCCAGTCACCCACCCCAACCCCTATAAGGTTTTCTTGGTAGACTCTACCTCTATACCCATCCAGTCTAGATGTCAGGTCCAATCCAAATGCAATCCTATCAAGAGAGATTTGGTGTGACGTCTTGCCCATGGGGGTGAGCAGTATAATTCTTGGAACCCTTTGTTTATGATCATGATGCCACCCTCTTAGGAAAATCCAACACCTGTGTCTTTAGTTTCAATGGGAAGAAAATCACAATCCATTCAGTCCCTCCTAAGGACAAGGTAGCTAAGGAACCAATAATGTCAGAGAAATGAAGACTGGAGTGAACCTAATTAGTGCTAAGGATCTAGAATAAGAAATTCATAGTGGTTCACCTATTTGGATGTTGACTGCTAAGGAACTTAGGACTCCTACACCCTCAGAGCCTCCTCAGGAAGTTAAACCTTTGTTAAAAGAATTTGAGGATGTTTTCCCGAGGATCTGCCAGACCACCTTCCACCTCTTAGGGATATCCAGCATTCCATAGATTTAGTCCCAGGAGCTACTTTACCCAACTTGCCCCATTATAGGATGAATCCATCTGAGCATAAGGAACTGCAAAAGCAGGTTGGAGAATTGTTAAGGAAGGGGTTCATTAGGGAGAGTCTTAGCCATTTGCAGTCCCTGCACTTCTAACCCTGAAAAGGATGGCACGTGGAGGATGTTGTTGATAGTCGTGCCATCAACAAAATCACAATCAAGTATAGGTTCCCCATCCCTAGACTAGATGACATGCTAGATATGATGGCCGTGCAATGGTTTTTTCTAAAATTGATCTCAAGAGCGGCTATCATCAGTTTAGGATTAGACCAGGGGATGAGTGGAAACCGCTTTCAAAACTAAGGATGGTCTCTATGAATGGGTTGTTATGCCTTTGGGTTGTCCAATGCCCCTAGTACTTTCATGAGGATTATGACCCAGGTACTTAGAGCTTTCATAGGGAAGTTTGTAGTGGTCTATTTTGATGACATCCTGATCTATAGTAAGACCCCTGCAGACCACCTAGGCCACCTTAGACAAGTCTGTCAAGTTTTGAGGAATGATAGTCTCTACGGTAATCTCAAAAAGTGTGAATTCATGACCAGTAGAATTATCTTCCTTGGTTTTGTAGTAACCCCTGACGGCGTGGCTGCCGATCCTGGAAAAATTAGGTCCATAGTAGAATGGCCAGAGCCGACTAGTGTGCATGAAGTCAGAAGTTTCCACGGCTTGGCTACCTTCTATAGGCGATTCATCAAGGGGTTTAGTACTGTAGTTGCTCCTATCACAGACTGTATTTGGAAGGGAGAATTCCAGTGGACTAAAGCAGCCCATAAAGCCTTCCTAGATCTTAAGGATAGAATGACCCAGGCACCCATTTTGAGTTACCCGACTTTTCAATGGTATTTGAGGTTGCCTGTGATGCTTCAGGAGTAGGTATAGGTGGAGTCCTAAGCCAAGAGAACCATCCTGTGGCATTCTTTAGTGAAAAACTTAATGATGCTAAGCTTAGGTATTCTACCTATGATAAGGAATTTTATGCGGTAGTGCAAGCTTTGCGTTACTGGAGACATTATTTGCTACCGCAAGAATTTGTGCTATTTTCGGACCATGAGGCTCTTAGATTCTTGAATTCCCAGAAGAAGCTTAACCCTAGGCATGCTAAGTGGGTAGAGTATATCCAGTCCTATACTTTTGTTTTGAAGCATAAGGCTGGGTCTGAAAATAAGGTAGCTGATGCCCTTAGTCGTCGATCTTTGTTGTTGAATTCTGTTAGGGCTGAAGTCATAGGGTTTGAGCAAATCAAAGAGGAATATGAGTCATGTCCGGATTTTAAGACTGTGTACCAGGATCTAACTCAAGGACCATCTAGTGACCATAAGGATTATACCCTTTTAGATGGCTTTCTGTTCTTTAAGAATAGGCTTTGCATCCCTAGAACTTCTCTTAGGGAATTTTGATTTGGGAAATTCATGCTGGAGGTTTAGCTGGCCATTTCGAAAAGACAAGACCACCTTGGCTATTGAAGACCACTTTTTCTGGCCTAGTTTAAAAGAGATGTAGCACACATTGTGGCTAGGTGTCGGACCTGCGCTGTTGCCAAACAGCTAAAACAGAACACCGGCCTTTATACCCCACTCCCTGTCCCAGATCGTCCTTGGCAAGATGTGAGCATGGACTTTGTGTTAGGTTAGCCTAAGACCCAGAGGAGACATGACTCTATCTGTGTTGTAGTCGACCGATTTTCCAAGATGGCCCATTTCTTGCCTTGTTCCCAAACATTTGATGCGTCTAAGGTAGCACCATGTTCTTAATGAGATAGTTCGACTCCATGGCCTACCTAAGATAATTGTTTCCGATAGGGATGTCCGGTTCACCAGCTATTTCTGGAAAACCCTTTGGCATAAGTTAGGGGAAAAACTTAAGTTTTCAACTGCCTATCATCCCCAGACTGATGGCCAAACTGAAGTAGTGAACCGTAGTTTAGGCAATCTGTTAAGGTGTCTTGTTGGTGAAAAATTTAGGAACTGGGATTTGCACTTACCTAGAGCTGAATTTGCATACAATGAATCGGTCAATAGGTCTACGGGTAAGAGTACATTTGAAATTGTGCATGGGTACAAACCTCACACACTCTTGATTTAGCTCCTTTACCAGTCCACACACGAGTCTCGAGTCTGCCGAATTTTTGCACAGCATATAAAAGACTTGCATAAAGAAATTCATGCCAAAATAACTTAAGTATGAACTTATAAGAAGTTGGCTGATTCTCAAAGGCGAGTCAAACTTTTGATAAAGGAGACTATGTAATGATTAGGTTAAGGCCTGAACGGTTTTCTCCAGGAACCATTAGAAAGTTACATGCTAGAGGAGCTGGGCCTTTTAGAGTGGTGAAGGAGTAGGATCCAATGCCTATGTGCTCGAGTTACCTCCAGAACTAGGCATTAGCTCCACTTTCAACATTTCAGACCTAGTAGAGTATAGAGAGCTGGCTGTGATTCCCAGTGAGCCTTTTGAGCCTAATCCTACTCTTGAGAGTGAACCCAACCCTGTGTGTCCACCAATAAACTGGCCTGTGAGGAAAGAGCAGATTGAAAAGATCCTGGATGATCAGGTTATCTCTACTCGTAATGAGGATACCAAAGATACCTGGTCCGCTGGCAAGGAAGGCCAGATTCTGATGACTCTTGGATCTGCCGAGAAGAATTACAAGAATTGGATCCAGACCTCTTGGAGAGATACCAGAGCCAACTTGATCCATACTCGACAGGGTCGAGTTCCTCCCACCTTGGAGAATTGGTGCGGGCACCAGACTCAGAAGAAGACTTCAGAGCTCCATCTGGATCTCTGATTGACCTTGCCCGAAGAATTAGGGTTTTCTGTTTGTAATTAGGGTTGACTTGATCAACTCATTTTAGCTTGAGTCTGTATTCCCTGAAGTTTTTTTGTTGAGTCATGTTGACTCAGTAGTGGTCTAGGACTTCAACCTGGGGTGTCACATTTCTCTCCAAGGCCAAGCAAGCGGGCGCCACACTCCAGCCACACTCCCACCACACGCCTGAGTCCAGGGGCGCCACATCTCCATCCAGTAGGCTTTGGTCCCCCACCACCACAAGATAGCAGTCCCTCCTCTCATGCGCCACTCAAGGAGAAGACAATCTGGAGCCACAATTCAAGGGGGCGGCCAAGGTGTTTCCATAAGAGCCAAGCTATGAAAAGAAAGGAGCAAAGCTTGGGGAGGAAGACTAGGAGGCGCCCAAGTAATTCCAAATAAAACCAGGTATAAAGGAAGGAATTTCTCTTGAAGTGCAAGGTTAAGGAGGCGCCCAAATACTTCCAAATAAGACCGATCATGGAAGGAAAATATTTTTTCTTGAAGATCAAGGCAAGGAGGCGCCACCCACTTTCCTTTTGAAGCCACCAATCAACATTTGTGGAATCTTTTGCCGGCCATAAGTGTAGGGATTGATCCTACAATCCTAATTTGAAGATCCCCTCCTTTAGTCCCACATGGGAAGATGTAAAACCCTACTCTCTTGTAAAGTCCTATAAATTAAACCCTTCTTGTAAACTTTAAAGTAATCTGATGAATGAATTAAAATTTTTTTGTGAGCAAACTCTGTGTTTTCTCTCTTCCGCACTTGCATCCAGGTGTTGAGCTTCGTGAGGGAGTAAATCCGGGTTCCCCAGGAACCTTGAGGAGGTGTGAGATCTCCAAACCCTAACCCTAGGTTAGGCACTTCACTCCCAACCCTAGCCGCCCATCATCCTTCTCTTTCCACCAAGCCTAGCCTATCCCACCTCTCACGGCCACTCTCTTCAAGTCCAGGCCGACCCCAGCATTCGGTCCAGTCCGGATACTTCAGATCCAGAGCAATTTCCAGAGGAAGTCAGATCAGCCTCCAGGAGAATCCAGATTTCAGCAACATCAACTTTCAAGTTCTTCAATCTAGAAAATTCTTCCTTGAGTATCTGATTCCATCACTTGTTCTTCTTCTTTCCCAGATCTTGAGTCCAGGAGAAGCCGACTCAGCCACAGGACCAGTATTGGAGGATCCATTACGAAGATATCCGAATCCGAGGATCCAACAATCTGCTCGAGAGAGTTCTTCCACCAAACTTTGTGAAGATCACTGTCTGGTTGGTACCCATCTCTTCTCTTTATTTCTGTCCTGTTGAGGTTCAGAGCAAAACCCTAGGTCTGAGAGTTTCTCGACCCCAGCGATCCATCACTTCTGAACTACTCTGATAACCCAGTTTTATTTAAATTGTGCTTTCAATTATTACCTAGTTTCTTTCCATTAGTTTAACTTTCCTTTGAGTCAAAGCCGACTTCTGAAATATATATAAAAAAAGAAGAAAGAAGAAAACACAAAAAAAGAATTAGTCTCAATTTACTTTCGCATCGCATCATCTCTCTCTCTTTCGTTCTGCATCATTTTTGGTATCAGAGCCCAGTCTAGGGTTTCTGTTTTGCTTGCTTGTTTAAAGTCTCTCTCCTTTACTTTGTCTGCTCGAAGTAGACTCCCTAGGACGTCCGGTCCTAGGAATGAAGCGAGGTGCAAACCTCCTCTTCCCATTCCACGGGGTGTTCCTAGGGCGTGTAGGGGATCCGTTGGGTTACAACTTCGTATCAGGAATTGTAAACGGGGGAAGCACCCTGTTTTCAGTCCGTAACTATCCTGTTGCAAGAATTGTTTTCAGTGCAGTAACTCCAATTGCATGATTTTGCTTTTCTAGAACCAGTATAATGAATATTTTACATATTTTTCTGTGATTTATTGGTTTCCGTGAAATTTTTGAGAGTTAAATTACTGCAACTCTATTTTTGTGTTCTACAATTCAATTTTCTTGAGTGAACATCTCCTAATTCATCCTAAGGGCATTTGAGTATCTAAGATAAGGGGAGGAGTTTATAACCTCTCCTTAGCCCACAACCACCACCCCCTCATTCGATCCTAAGCCTAACTTTAAAATTTATTAGACTTAATTTGCCCTAGTGGGCTAGGGACATCAACAAGTCGGGTCAAGGCTAGTGTTGAGTCAGTTTGTCTAGTTACTCTGTGTGTGCTTTGTACTCAGTGTCTAGAATGGTGGTTCAGGGACTACATCCCGAAGGGCTTGTGTGCTGGTCCGCCTACCTGGCCAATCACTGATTGGTGTCTAGGATTGGCGATTAGGGACCTAACACTCCCCTTACACCTGCCTGGCTGAGTCCCGAGTTACTACAGGCCTTGCCAGTCTGATTGGGCATCTAGTTTGGGCTCTAGGTCTAGTTAGCCCGTAGTCATTCCGTTGAGTCTCATTTTGTGTGTTTGCTTGCATCATCATGTCTACCCGGAATGGAGTACCCTACCAACCTGGTCAAACCCAACCTGATCTAGAGGCCATGGTTAGAGCTCTTACTGAGAGTATGAACAAATTGAGTCAGGATGTGACTGCTACTGTTGCCCAGTTTAAGGAACATGTCCATGAGAATTTTGCCCAGCTTAGGGATCGAGTCCAAGTACTTGAGGAACCTAAGCATCAGAATTGGACTCCTGACCCAGATTTTAATGTGCCTCAACCTCACCCACACCAAGAGCCTAGAAGACCTTTATATAGAGATCCTGAACCTAATCATAGGAGGCCTGACCCAGAACCTGAAGATAGAGATGATAGGTTCATTCGGAACATCAAATTAGATGCACCCACTTTTGATGGTAGCTTAAACCCTAAGGTGTATTCTGATTGGGAGGGTGAGATGGACCAGTACTTTGAGTGGTATGCCATGTCTGAGGAAAGGAAGTTCAAGTTTGCCAAGATGAAGTTAGTACGTCAAGCTAGGTTATACTGGGGGAACATTGAGCTAACCACTAGAAGACGAAATGTAGAGCCCATAACCACTTGGCAGGTATGAAAGAGAAACTTAGAGATAAGTACCTACCCATTTCATACCAGCAGAATCTGTTAGACCAATGGCAGACTTTGAAACAAGGGAACCGATCTGTATCAGACTACATAACCACCTTTGATGAATACCTGATGAGATGTGATGTGAGTGAATCCCATGAGGTCACTTTGTCTAGGTTTAGGGCTGGACTTAGGGAAGACATAAAGAGGGAGTTGTTTCTGAGAGAGGTTACTGACCTAGACCAAGCCTATCAGATTGCACTGAACACTGAGAAGTTTCAGAGAGGACCTATACCTTCTAGGGTTAGTGCCCCAATCCCAAGAAATGGACCTAGCCAAGTTACCCCTAGCAAGTCTAATCAGGGTATTCCCACCCCTAGGTCCATGGACAAAGGTAAGGCACTTGACACCCAAAGAACCCTTAGTATCATCTGTTTTAAGTGCCAGAAGCCCGGCATATCTCCAACCAGTGCACAGCCATAGCTTTTTTAAGTGCCACAAGGTAGGTCATGTTTCTAGCCAGTGCCCTCGTAGATCCCTTTACATAGAAGAAGCAGAGGAAGAGAGTTCCGGACCCAATGAAGAGTTTGAAGAA
The DNA here is from genome assembly GCA_021397845.1 of Areca catechu. Classification (NCBI taxonomy): domain Eukaryota; kingdom Viridiplantae; phylum Streptophyta; class Magnoliopsida; order Arecales; family Arecaceae; genus Areca; species Areca catechu. The sequence continues at coordinate 93,895,665 of CM038050.1, forward strand.
GAAGTTTATGAGGCCGGAATGAATTTGGTCGATGAGTATGAAGGAGAGGAGGAATCAATAGAGTCTGACCAATTAGGGGTTGTAAGATGCATCCTGTCCCAGAATAGAGTTCAGGAGGATTGGCGTAGGACTAACATCCTACAGACTTTCCTTAAACTAGGGGATAAGGTAGTAAAATCATCATAGATAGTGGGAGCTGTGTGAATGCCATTTCTGCTAGCACTATCAAAATGTTAGGCTTAACCCCAGTCCCCCACCCCAACCCCTATAAGGTTTCTTGGGTAGACTCTACCTCTATACCCATCCAGTCTAGATGTCAGGTCCAAATCCAAATGCAATCCTATCAAGAGAAGATTTGGTGTGACGTCTTGCCCATGGGGTGAGCAGTATAATTCTTGGAAGACCTTGGTTGTATGATCATGATGCCACCCTCTTAGGAAAATCCAACACCTGTGTCTTTAGTTTCAATGGGAAGAAATCACAATCCATTCAGTCCCTCCTAAGGACAAGGTAGCTAAAGGAACCAATAAGGTCAGAGAAATGAAGACTGGAGTGAACCTAATTAGTGCTAAGGATCTAGAACAAGAAATTCATAGTGGTTCACCTATTTGGATGTTGACTGCTAAGGAACTTAGGACTCCTACACCCTCAGAGCCTCCTCAGGAAGTTAAACCTTTGTTAAAAGATTTGAGGATGTTTTTCCCGAGGATCTGCCAGACCACCTTCCACCTCTTAGGGATATCCAGCATTCCATAGATTTAGTCCCAGGAGCTACTTTACCCAACTTGCCCCATTATAGGATGAATCCATCTGAGCATAAGGAACTGCAAAAGCAGGTTAAGAATTGTTAAGGAAGGGGTTCATTAGGGAGAGTCTTAGCCCTTGTGCAGTCCCTGCACTTCTAACCCCGAAGAAGGATGGCACGTGGAGGATGTGTGTTGATAGTCGTGCCATCAACAAAATCACAATCAAGTATAGGTTCCCCATCCCTAGACTAGATGACATGCTAGATATGATGGCCGGTGCAATGGTTTTTTCTAAAATTGATCTCAAGAGCGGCTATCATCAGGTTAGGATTAGACTAGGGGATGAGTGGTAAACCGCTTTCAAAACTAAGGATGGTCTCTATGAATGGGTTGTTATGCCTTTTGGGTTGTCCAATGCCCCTAGTACTTTCATGAGGATTATGACCCAGGTACTTAGAGCTTTCATAGGAAGTTTGTAGTGGTCTATTTTGATGACATCCTGATCTATAGTAAGACCCCTGCAGACCACCTAGGCCACCTTAGACAAGTCTGTCAAGTTTTGAGGAATGATAGTCTCTACGGTAATCTCAAAAGTGTGAATTCATGACCAGTAGAATTATCTTCCTTGGTTTTGTAGTAACCCCTGACGGCGTGGCTGCCGATCCTGAAAATTAGGTCCATAGTAGAATGGCCAGAGCCGACTAGTGTGCATGAAGTCAGAAGTTTTCACGGCTTGGCTACTTCTATAGGCGATTCATCAAGGGTTTAGTACTGTAGTTGCTCCTATCACAGACTGTATTAGGAAGGGAGAATTCCAGTGGACTAAAGCATCCCATAAAGCCTTCCTAGATCTTAAGGATAGGATGACCCAGGCACCCATTTTGAGGTTACCCGACTTTTCAATGGTATTTGAGGTTGCCTGTGATGCTTCAGGAGTAGGTATAGGTGGAGTCCTAAGCCAAGAAAACATCCCGTAGCATTCTTTAGTGAAAAACTTAATGATGCTAAGCTTAGGTATTCTACCTATGATAAGGAATTTTATGCGGTAGTGCAAGCTTTGCGTTACTGGAGACATTATTTGCTACCGCAAGAATTTGTGCTATTTTCGGACCATGAGGCTCTTAGATTCTTGAATTCCCAGAAGAAGCTTAACCCTAGGCATGCTAAGTGGGTAGAGTATATCCAGTCCTATACTTTTGTTTTGAAGCATAAGGCTGGGTCTGAAAATAAGGTAGCTGATGCCCTTAGTCGTCGATCTTTGTTGTTGAATTCTGTTAGGGCTGAAGTCATAGGGTTTGAGCAAATCAAAGAGGATATGTCATGTCCGGATTTTAAGACTGTGTACCGGATCTAACTCAAGGACCATCTAGTGACCATAAGGATTATACCCTTTTAGATGGCTTTCTGTTCTTTAAGAATAGGCTTTGCATCCCTAGAACTTCTCTTAGGGAATTTTTGATTTGGGAAATTCATGCTGGAGGTTTAGCTGGCCATTTCAGAAAAGACAAGACCACCTTGGCTATTGAAGACCACTTTTTCTGGCCTAGTTTAAAAAAGATGTAGCACACATTGTTGCTAGGTGTCGGACCTGCGCTGTTGCCAAACAGCGAAAACAGAACACCGGCCTTATACCCCACTCCCTGTCCCAGATCGTCCTTGGCAAGATGTGAGCATGGACTTTGTGTTAGGTTTGCCTAAGACCCAGAGGAGACATGACTCTATCTGTGTTGTAGTCGACCGATTTTCCAAGATGGCCCATTTCTTGCCTTGTTCCCAACATTTGATGCGTCTAAGGTAGCCACCCTGTTCTTTAATGAGATAGTTCGACTCCATGGCCTACCTAAGACAATTGTTCCGATAGGGATGTCCGGTTCACCAGCTATTTTTGGAAAACCCTTTGGCATAAGTTAGGGGAAAAACTTAAGTTTTCAACTGCCTATCATCCCTAGACTGATGGCCAAACCGAAGTAGTGAACCGTAGTTTAGGCAATCTGTTAAGGTGTCTTGTTGGTGAAAACATTTGGAACTGGGATTTGTACTTACCTTGAGCTGAATTTGCATACAATGACTCGGTCAATAGGTCTACGGGTAAGAGTCCATTTGAAATTGTGCATGGGTACAAACCTCACACACCTCTTGACTTAGCTCCTTTACCAGTCCACACACGAGTCTCTGAGTCTGCCAAAGTTTTTGCACAGCATATAAAAGACTTGCATAAAGAAATTCATGCCAAAATAAACTTAAGTAATGATACTTATAAGAAGTTGGCTGATTCTCAAAGGCGAGTCAAAACTTTTGATAAGGAGACTATGTAATGATTAGGTTAAGGCCTGAACGGTTTCCTCCAGGAACCATTAGAAAGTTACATGCTAGAGGAGCTGGGCCTCTTAGAGTGGTGAAGAGAGTAGGATCCAATGCCTATGTGCTGAGTTACCTCCAGAACTAGGCATTAGCTCCACTTTCAGCATTTCAGACCTAGTAGAGTATAGAGAGCCGGCTGTGATTCCCAGTGAGCCTTTTGAGCCTAATCCTACTCTTGAGAGTGAACCCAACCCTGTGTGTCCACCAACAAACTGGCCTGTGAGGAAAGAGCAGATTGAAAAGATCATGGATGATCAGGTTATCTCTACTCGTAATCGAGGATACCAAAGATACCTGGTCCGCTGGCAAGGAAGGCCAGATTCTGATGACTCTTGGATCTCCCGAGAGAATTACAAGAATTGGACCCAGACCTCTTGGAGAGATACCAGAGCCAACTTGATCCATACTCGACAGGGTCGAGTTCCTCCCACCTCGGGAGAATTGGTGCGGGCACCAGACTCAAAGAAGACTTCAGAGCTCCATCTAGATCTCTGATTGACCTTGCCCGAAGAATTAGGGTTTTCTGGTTTGTAATTAGGGTTGACTTGATCAACTCAATTTTAGCTTGAGTCTGTATTCCCTGAAGTTTATTTTGTTGAGTCATGTTGACTCAGTAGTGGTCTAGGACTTCAACCTGGGGTGTCACATTTTCTCCCAAGGCCAAGCAAGTGGGCGCCACACTCCCAGCCACACGCCTGAGTCCAGGGGGCGCCACATCTCCATCCAGTAGGCTTTGGTCCCCACACCACAAGATAGCAGGTCCCTCCTCTCATGCGCCACTTAAGGAGAAGACAATCTGGAGCCACAATTCAAGGGGGCGGCCAAGGTGTTTCCATAAGAGCCAAGCTATGAAAGAAAGGAGCAAAGCTTGGGGAGGAAGACTAGGAGGCGCCCAAGTAATTCCAAATAAAACCAGGTATAAAAGGAGGAAATTTCTCTTGAAGTGCAAGGTTAAGGAGGCGCCCAAATACTTCCAAATAAGACCGATCATGGAAGGAAAAATATTTTTTCTTGAAGATCAAGGCAAGGAGGCGCCACCCCACTTTCCTTTTGAAGCCACCAATCAACATTTGTGGAATCTTTTGGCCAGCCATAAGTGTAGGGATTGATCCTACAATCCTAATTTGAAGATCCCCTCCTTTAGTCCCAATGGGAAGATGTAAAACCCTACTCTCTTGTAAAGTCCTATAAATTAAACCCTTCTTGTAAACTTTAAAGTAATCTGATGAATGAATTAAAATTTTTTGTGAGCAAACTCTGTGTTTCTCTCTTCCGCACTTGCATCCAGGTGTTGAGCTCCGTGAGGGAGTAAATCCGGGTTCCCCAGAAACCTTGAGGAGGTGTGAGATCTCCAAACCCCAAACCCTAGGTTAGCCACTTCACTCCCAAACCCTAGCCGCCCATCATCCTTCTCTTTCCACCAAGCCCTAGCCTATCCCACCTCTCACGGCCACTCTCTTCAAGTCCGGGCCGAACCCAGCATCCGGGTCCAGTCCGGATACTTCAGATCCAGAGCAATTCCAGAGGAAGTCAGATCAGCCTCCAGGAGAATCCAGATTTCAGCAACATCAACTTTCAAGTTCTTCAATCTGGTAAATTCTTCCTTGAGTATCTGATTCCATCACTTGTTCTTCTTCTTTCCCAGATCTTGAGTCCAGGAGAAGCCGACTCAGCCACAGGACCAGTATTGGAGGATCCATTGCGAAGATATGCAAATCCGAGGATCCAATAATCTGCTCGAGAGAGTTCTTCCACCAAACTTTGTGAAGATCACTGTCTGGTTGGTAACCCATCTCTTCTCTTTATTTCTTCTGTCCTGTTGAAAGTTCAGAGCGAAACCCTAGGTCTGGGAGTTTCTCGACCCCCAGCGATCCGTACTTCTGAACTACTCTGATAACCCAGTTTTATTTAAATTGTGCTTTCAATTATTACCTAGTTTCTTTCCATTAGTTTAACTTTCTTTGAGTCAAAGCCGACTTCTGAAAATATATATATAAAAAAAAAGAAGAAAACAACAAAAAGAATTAGTCTCAATTTACTTCCGCATCGCATCATCTCTCTCTCTTTCGTTCTGCATCACTAAATAAAGTCAAATTAGCACAACACAAATACACAAAATTTATAGTGGTTCGGAGCAAGCCACTTGTACGTCCACTACCCAAGATACCACTTGGAATTTTCACTATATTCACACTCGCATACAGTCGGATTATTTTACAGGATCATAATCCAAAACCTCTACACTTTGGTTTTAATGGGATCATCAAAGAAAACCCAACACCCTTTGATTTTAAACAGGATCACCAAAGAAACCCAACTTGATTTTCACAGATCACCAAGAACCTAACTTGGTTTTACCAGGATCACCAAGAACCTAATACTTGGTTTTAATCAAAGGCTCACCAAGAACCTATTTGGTTTTTCAACCAGGCTCACCAATAATCCAAATAATTCAGAAAATGAATTGAAATAAATGCAAAAATAATGACAAACTCTAGTTGTCGGATAGTTACTGGTGCAGCTTGTGTGAAGTCCACTTGGATTGCACTTGAATGAGCTTTAATTGCTTCAGTGGCTTCTTTCCAAATTGCTTCAAGCTTTAGATCAGAGTTGGTGAAGACTTGAATACTGACCTGAATGCTCTTGTGCTCTCTTTCTTGTTGGTAGGTAGGATATTCAATGAAGCTTTCAAAACTTTGAATAACTCTTTAATACTTGCTTCAAGGAAGTTAAAATCATTCAAATATAAGGTTTTCCATCACTCCAAGGTAGTTTGAGATGTTGTAGACCATTGGGATGTGACATATGACCGTTGGAGCACTTTTTAGCATTCAAAAAGAAATTCTAGAACTAGCCATTAGATACCTAAAAGCGATAGTTGAGTCGGCTTGGATCCTTCGAGTTGATAGGTCGAGTCGCCAAATCTTCAGTGCGGTCGGCTCTTTGTCTCAGGGAGCAAAACTTCACTCTGGATGAGTCGCTCTTGATAGCTCGGGTCGGCTAGAACTTCTGTCTTTGAAAATCTTGAAATCGAGGAGTCTGCTCTTTTGATCTTTGGTCGGCTCTTCTTCTCAGGTTCTGAAATCATCACTCTGGAAGAGTCGGTTCGTTGCTGTTAAGGTCATCTCGCTTTTTCAGGTCTTCAAAATTAGGTCTGGCAGAGTCGACTCTTTGAGGTTCAGGTCAGCTCGTTTGGCTGTTCTCAGAAATCTTCAAAAACTGGACTGTGGAGTAGTCGCTTAGACAAATTCCAATCGACTCAGATTTACTAGAGTCAGCGGTTACCTTCGACTCGGCTCGGATTGCTACGTACCAAAATCCTTGATGCATGCTAGAAGGTGGAGTCGACTCTTCAACATGCTGGGTCGGCTCGAGTATCTTCTTAAGGATTTTTACTATTAAACTTAAAGAAAAACTCTCATCAACACTCTTACACTTTTCATGCACACCAACACAAAAATTCTAAGGCACACACACACAGAAGTAACCCTTTTACATGATTTTTTCTTAGCTTTTTTATTCGGTTCTTCTTTACAAAAACATATTACAACATAACTCAAATAAGAACTAAAAATGTAGGAGTTGAAGTTTGAACAGTTAAATCATCCTACAAAAACTTGTAAAACACTTAAAAAGTTGTTAGAAGTAAATGTACATGCTCCAATATTTGGTTATCATCAAAATCACTTATGGGGTCAACAATCTCCCCCTTTTTGATGATGACAAAACACTGGGCATGAAAAATTTTTTATACTTACATGTATAAAAGTATTTGAAAGTAAATATTCACATGTATTGGAGCTAACTAAATTTATAAATAAGTATCTGAGCTCAAGAGATGATATCATTGAAGTTAGCACTTTTGTGTATATCATAGTATTAAACTTTTCATGCTTCACAAAATTATAATTAACACAAACATGGAGTATCAGAGTTTAGAAAAATATTGACAGAATTAAGACTAATTTAGAGCAATCAGAGCAAAGCCATTTCAAAGTTATTCTCAAGAGAATCTCTCCCCTTCTCTAGGTTTTAAAGTAATTAAGCAGTTAGGTCCAATTGAATATTATCTGAATACTATCACTTTTGTGCTCCCCGATTTTCATTCTTTTTAAGCACTACTTTAAGAATAATTGGTAGGAAGCTCATAACAAAAATTTTCATGACAACTTAAGCATTAATATTGATACCATTCTCCATTCTGATATCATACCATTCTCCCCCTTTTTGTTAATCAATCAAAAAGGTGATTTCAAATAAAACTTAGATTTTGAAATAGATTAAGAAAGTCTTTAATATTTGTTTGAGATAATTTCTCTTTCTCAAATTAAAAATTCTAATTAAAAATTCATCATAGTTGTATCAAAAGCATTGTATGATTAAAGAATAACTCATTATAACAAAAGATCTTTCATTTCATTGATAAATATGCCATACAAAGTGAGAAAGAAAGTACATTCATTCAGTAAAAGATTAAAAGTAGAGCATTCATAATGAGAAGTACAAAAGCAACCAAAAGACTAACTAAACAACCTATTCTTCTTCTTCACTAGAAGAATAAGCCTGCCTCTATAACCTTATCAGAGGTCTTAGTTTCAGGGGTTTAAACCTTATATCCCTGAATCTAGTTTTAACAAGGGCTCTAAAAGTCTTAGTCTTCTTGGTTTTTGTCATCTTCTTGGTCTCAACAGGTTTAGGTTTCGGTGGATCAGATGAAGGAACAGGAGAAGGTTCAACAAGAGTCTCAAGTGACTCTTTGTTGATCTGTACAGGATTATCCTCAGCAATGAATGTTTCTTTTGAAGATTGCAGTAAGATACTTCTGATTTCTTCTTTGAAGTTCTCCATTTGCTTTTCCATTTTCTCCTTATGAAGCTGCTATTCTGATCTCATCTTCTGCAAGCTGGCATTAACTGAACTTGTCAAATCATCTAGAGCAGAATTTACAAAACCTGTCAGTGACTCGAAAATTGATTCTATCCTTTGAAATATTAACTCCTTAAGTTCATATGGAGTAATCATTGCTTGTTCAGATCCTTCTTCATCCCTATTTCTAGACTTGTTGGCTTCAACATCAGCAGGTTCATCATCATCTGAGAAGTAGCAGCAAATTGACCAGACAATTTCTTTATCCACACTCCTTGCAATTTGTATCCCATTCTCTTAAGTGAATTGAAGGAATAGGTGTCTGAGTGATGTAGAGGCTTGCCTATCTCATTGGTTAGATCAATTCCAGCTTCTTCAAATAGTAGGGTAAAAACCATACCGTAGGGTAGGCATGCTTTGACTTTTCTAGATGCTTCTCTCATTTGAATCATCATTATGAAGGGCAGGTTGAGAGGTTCTTCTTTAATCAGATATCCCATGAAAGTCATATCCTTTTCACTTACCCAGTCAAAGCGACCAGTTCTGGGAAGAAATATTCTGCTGACCATGTTGTGAAGAAGTCTCATTTCTTTTGATAGCAAGTTGGCTTGAACATGTTGGACGGAGCTTACATCCTCTTTTTCCAAAATGAGCTTCAAAGTGTGTTCTCTATTAGTTAGGGTAAGCTCGATGGCGCTATCTGTTGGCATTTGTAGCAAGTTGCCCCACTTCTCTTCATCCACAATGATTCTGATTCCTTTTATAGTTGATTCCAAATGGTACTCTTCAAGAATTAGATTTTCATAGAAATTTTGTACCAGAGAAGGGTAGGTCAAAATGTCCAAAGAGCAGAAGTACTTCCAGCCTTGCATTTCTATCCAGCTCCCTATTTTCATTTGCATTTCTTCTAGGAAGGAGAAATCAATCCTTCTTCCGCAAGTGACAAGCATGTTGACCATTGAAGTGGATTTCCCAGTCGGAGAGAATGTTTCTTCTTCTGGAGTGGACCTTTTTCTCTTTTCTCCCTTTCTTTTTAGATCTTCACTGCATTTGCTTGATTCTGCCACTTAAGGAATCTTTCGTGTAGATCTCCTTGGAGCCATTACAGTTGAATTTAGGAAATCAAGGTTCTGAGGAATGGTTATTGAGAAATTGGTAAAGTTTTTGAGTGGTGTAGAGTGGGTTTGAAGTAAAATGGAAAGAGTAAAGTAGAAGAAAAGACAGTTCAAATCTACTTAAGTAGCGATTTCCTGACATTCGACTCAGCTCGCTTATGGTGCGGGCACCAAAATCAGAAGAAGACTTCAGGGTTCCATCTGGATCTCTGATTGACCTTGCCCGAGAAAATTAGGGTTTGTAATAAGGATTGACCTGATCAACCCAATTTTGAGTCGGTAATTTTGTCATTTCAATTTTTGTTGAATCATGTTGACTCCGTCCAAGTCCAGGTCCAGGTTGGCGCCATTCCCTTTGCCATAGGGTGCCACATTTTTTTTCTTCCATGGTCCAGCTACAAGTGGGTGCCACACTCCCTGCCACATCTCCATCCAGTGTCTTTGGTCCCCACACCATAAGAAGTAAGTTCCCCTTTTTCGTGCACCACTTAGGGGAGAAATCCATCAAGATACCTCAATCCAAGGAGGAGCCAACTTCTTTCCAGATAAACCCAAGCCAGGATGGCAAGAATTTTTCTTGAAGAGAGGATCAAGGAGGTTCCCCACAATGTTCCATAAAAATCCAAGTTATAAAATGGAAGAGAGCATGTCTTGGGGAGAAAATCAAGGAGGCACCTAAAAGTTTCCTAAAGTGCCAAAGCCATGAAAAGAAGAAGCCTAAACTTGTGGAGCAAGACTAGGAGGTGTCCAAAAGAGCCAAACCATGAAGGAAAAATCCTTGATTCATGGAGAGATACTAGGAGACACCCCCATAACCTGCCATTTGGACCTGATTTTCAAGTTTTCTTGGAGTTTTTGGGCTGCTCACTCATAGAAGGAGTCTTGGTTGGCCAAGGGAAGAGAATTTGATGCCTAAAGTGTAGATTAGTCCTATTAGTCCCACATGGGAACTTGTATGGTTTTGATTTTTCTTATAGGTCTATATATTAGACCCTTTTGTAACTTGAACTCATCTTATGAAATCTTATGAATGAAATCCCTTGTTTTGAGCAAAGTCTTGTTCTTCCGCACTTATTCTGAGTGTTGAGCTCCGTGAGGGAGTAAATCCGGGTTCCCTAGGAACCTTGAGGAGGTGTGAGATCTCCAACCCCAAACCCTAGCTTAGTCCCCCATCTCTACTCCACCACCACCAAACCTAGCCTCACACCATCTCCAAGGTTCTTCTTCCAAAGGGTGGCCGACCACCAGGACCCCAGTCCAGCCATCTTCAAGTCAGCTACCACTGCTTCAGAGTCCATCCAGCAGATCCAGGAGAAGAAGTCCCAAATTCGCAGCCTAGGAGTTCCAGATCAGCTGAAGACCTTCAGATCCCATCCTTTCTTCTACTCTGGTAACTCTCTTCCCTGAGTCTCTTGTTCCTAACCTTGTTCTTCTTCTCTCCAGGATCCAGGGTTCAAGAAGAGGCCAACTTTGCCAAGGACCATTATCGGAGGATCCATTGCGAAGATACCTTGACTCCCGGGATCCAATAATCTGCTCGAGAGAGTCTTTTTCTACCAAATGGAGAGATATCACTGCTAGGTAACAAGAACCTTCCCTTCTCACTTTGTCTATTTCGTTGAAACTCAGAGCAAACCCTAGATCTGGGGTTTTCTCAATCCCCGGCGATCCTACTTCTGAGTTACTCTGATAATCCACTCCTTTTAATTGTGCTTTCTGTCATTTCTTAGTTTCTTTCAATTTAGTTTATCTTTCCTTTGAGTCAAAGTCGACTTCTGAAATATATATAAAAAAAAGAAAAAATACATTAATTTTAATTTGCTTCCGCATTCCACATATCCGTTCTATATCATTTTTGGTATCAGAGTTTTCGTTTTGCATCATTTTGGTATCAGAGCTATTCGTTCTGCATCATTTTGGTATCAGAGCCCTGTCTAGGGTTCTTGCTTGTTTGATTGTTTTCTTTTCGTTCCTTTTTACTTTTGCTGCCTGGAGTAGACTCCCCTGGCCGTCCGGTCCAAGGAACAAGCGAGATGCAAGCCTCCTCCTCCCATTCCATGGGGGTTCCTAGGGCGTGTAGGGGTGTCGCTGGGTTATAACTTCTAGGCAGGGATTGTAAACGGGACACACGTTCTGTTTTCTGCCAGTAACTATTCTTTTATTCGAATTGTTTCTCCCTGCAAAAAAATCTAAATTAAGTAATTATTATTTTTGATGGAACCAGTATAATTGAAAGTAATTTACATAAAATTTTCATGATTTATTATTTTGTAAATTTTCTGAGATCAATTTTACTGCTGTTCTGATTTTTATTTTCTGCAAGCTGTGTTTTTATTTGAGTGTGCATAAATTGAATCTATCTTAAGGGCACCGAAGTTGCAACATAAGGGGAGGATTGAGACCCTCTCCTTAGCCCAAAACCACCTCCCGTGCATACGAACTTAAGCTTTTAATCTTAAAATTAATTAGACCTAATTTGCCCTAGTGGGCTAGGGACACCAACTGGTCTGGTCTAGGCTAGTGTTGAGTCAGTTTGTCTAGTTACTCTGTGTGTGCTTTGTACTCAGTGTCTAGAATGGTGGTTCAGGGACTACGTCTCGAAGGGCTTGTGTGCTGGTTCGCCTACCTGGCCAATCACTGATTGGTATCTAGGATTTGGCAGTTAGGGACCTAACACTCCCCTTACACCTGCCTGGCTGAGTCCCGAGTTACTACAGGCTAGCTTGCCACTCTGATTGGGCATCTAGTTTGGGCTCAAGGTCTAGTTAGCCCGTAGTCATTTCAGTCGAGTCTCATTTGGTGTGCTTGCTTGCATCATCATGTCCACCCGGAACGGAGTACCCTACCAACCTGGTCAAACCCAACCTGATTTAGAGGCCATGATTAGAACTCTTACCGAAAGTATGACTAAATTGAGTCAGGATATGACTGATACTGTTGCCCAGTTTAGAGACCGAGCCCAGGTACTTAAGGAGCCTAGGCACCGAAATTGGAGCCCTGACTTAGAATTTGGTAGCCCCAACCTCACCCACACCTAGAGCCTAGGAGACCTTTATATAGGGATCCTGAACCTAATCATTGGAGGTTTGATCTAAGAGCCTATGACCATGATCTTGCCCCTGAGTCTAGCCCTAGGAGCCTATACCCGTACTTGGTTGACTCAGAGAAGGGACCCGTTAGGAACACCGAACCTTATGCACCCACTTTTGATGGAAGACAAGAGACATATATTAAGTGGGAAGAACAAATGGATCGGTATTTTGAGTGCACTAACATATCGGAATTAGGACAAGTTAGGTTGGCCAAAACCAAGTTCACGAAACATGCTAGGTCGCATTGGTATGCTATTGAGCATGAGTGTTATCAAAGAAAAGAGGAAATATATACTTGGAGAGATATGAGAAGTAAGTTGAGAGATAGGTACCTAGGTAGATCCTATGAGAAAAGACTTTTAGACCAATGGTACCAATTGCGACAAGGTAATAGGCATGTGTCTAAATATATCGAGGACTTCCAGTGGTATGACATGAAATGCAATACCATTGAGACCGAAGCTCAGATCACATCGAGGTTTAGGGTTGGGTTACACCCAACATTTATAAGAAGCTATGCCTTGAAAAGACCAATAAGTTAGACCGAGCCTACCAAGAAGCCCAACTATGAGTGGTCTTTAAGATATAACCAATCAAGTACTTGGACTTAAAGCCAACCTCTACCAACTTGAGTCAAGTTCCGATTGATCCGACACCCGTAGTGAACCAGACTTTTGTTTATCAATTCTCACTTGTGTCACCTCTTGACCAGAAAGATAACACTGAGAAGGAGTTAGGCATGGCCATCCCAAAATTAGTTGACCTGACCAGAGCCGTACTTAAAGAGGAATCAAAGGAGAATAGATTAGAACCTTTCAGTGAGATTGAGGAAGAAATATATGAGCCTAACATAAGTTTGATAGATGAATATGAAGAAGAAGAATTTGAGGATATCCCTCCTGATAATTCAATTAACCAACTCCTACCTGATGGGGTTATTGAGGGGACCCCTGCCACTCAAGGAATTCAGGAGCTAACCCTAAGAGAAGACCCTTTTGAGGAAGTTCAGGAAGAGGAAATTGCACCCAATGAGAGTTTAAGTGAGAATACCCCTGAACTCATTGAGGAATCCAAAGAAGACACCCCTGAGTCAAATCTGGTAGAGAAGTATGAAGAAGGAAGGGGTTCACAAGAATTGCCCATTGAGAAGGTCCAAGAACAAGAAAAGACAGTAGCTTAGAAGACTTTCTAGATAAACATTCCAAACCTTCATGATAACCTTCCACCTTCTAGGAGCACCCAGCCTACCCTAGAACTTGCACTTGTAGACCCTCCTAGAGCAAATCATGAGGTTTGGATGAGTGCACCTATAGAACAATGTCCTCATTTTAAGGTCGTCCTGAATAACCAAGGTATGTTTCTTGTTTCCTATAAGCCACCTCAAAACTCTGATTCTTATTTCCTACCCTTCCCTGAATCTTCTCATGTTTCTAGAGCTATGGGATTACACTTTACTGAGATTTCTAGGTTGCAAGACTCCTTAGAACCTATTAGGTTTGCCACCTACTTCTGGAAGACCTTATGGCACCTACTAGGCACCCATGATAAGTTTTCATGCTCTGCATGCCATCCTCTGACCCAAGGTCAAACTAGAGAGCCTTAGTTTGTTAGGTTTAGACCTAGGGTTCCTTTGAATTAAGTCCATTCTTTAGGAATGCGTCGTCAGTCGAGTTTAGGACATTGACTCAGATTTTGGTTGAGTGAGAATACCAGGAATTGGGATTTGTATTTACCCAGGGCTGAATTTGCATATAATGACTCGGTCAATAGGTCTATAGGTAAAAGCCCTTTTGAGATTGTTCATGGGTACAAGCCTCACACACCACTTGACCTAGTTCCTTTGCCAGTCCACACACGAGTCTCCAAGTCTGCTGAAGACTTTGCACAGCATGTAAAGAACTTGCATAAAGAAATTCATGCCAAAATAACTTTTAAGTAATGAAACTTATAAGAAGTTGGCTGATTCTTAAAGGCGAGTCAAAACTTTTGTTGAGGGAGACTATGTAATGATTAGGTTAAGGCCTGAGCGTTTCCTCCTGGAACCGTTAGAATGCTACATGCGAGAGGAGCTGGGCCATTTAGAGTGATGAAGAGAGTGGGACCCAATGCCTATGTGCTTGAGTTGTCTCCAGAGCTAGGCATTAGCTCCACTTTCAACATTACAGACCTAGTAGAGTATAGGGAGCTAGCTGTGATTCCCAGTGAGCCTTTTGAACCTAATCTTGTTATTGAGAGTGATCCCGACCCTGTGTGTCCACCAACAAACTGGCCTATGAGAAAAGAGCAGATTGAAAAGATCCTGGATGATCAGGTTATCTCTACTCGTAATCGAGGATACCAAAGATACCTGGTTCGCTGGCAAGGAAGGCCAGATTCTGATGACTCTTGGATCTCTCGAGAAGAATTACAAGAATTGGACCCAGACCACTTGGAGAAATACCATAGCCAGCTTGATCCATACTCGACAGGGTCGAGTTCCGCCCACCCCGGGAGAATTAGTGCGGGAACCAAAATCAGAAGAAGACTTTAGGGTTCCATCTGGATCTCTGATTGACCTTGCCCAAGAAAATTAGGGTTTGTAATAAGGATTGACCTGATCAACCCAATTTTGAGTCGTAATTTTGTCATTTCAATTTTTGTTGAATCATGTTGACTCCGTCCAAGTCCAGGTCCAGGTTGGCACCATTCCCTTTACCATAGGGTGCCACATTTTTTTCTTCCATGGTCCAGCTACAAGTGGGCGCCACACTCCCTGCCACATCTCCATCCAGTGTCTTTGGTCCCCACACCATAAGAAGTAAGTTTCCCTTTTTCGTGCACCACTTGGGGGAGAAATCCATCAAGATACCTCAATCCAAGGAGGAGCCAACTTCTTTCCAGATAAACCCAGCCAGGATGGCAAGAATTTTTCTTGAAGAGAGGATCAAGGAGGTTCCCCACAATGTTCCATAAAAATCCAAGTTATAAAAGGGAAGAGAGCATGTCTTGGGGAGAAAATCAAGGAGGCACCTAAAAGTTTCCTAAAGTGCCAAAGCCATGAAAAGAAGAAGCCTAAACTTGTGGAGCAAGACTAGGAGGTGTCCAAAAGAGCCAAACCATGAAGGGAAAATTCTTGATTCATGGAGAGATACTAGGAGACACCCCATAACCTGCCATTTGGAGCTGATTTTCAAGTTTTCTTGGAGTTTTTGGGCCGCTCACTCATGGAAGGAGTCTTGGTTGGCCAAGGGAAGAGAATTTGATGCCTAAATTGTAGATTAGTCCTATTAGTCCCACATAAGAACTTGTATGGTTTTGATTTTCTTATAGGTCTATAATTAGAACCCTTTTGTAAATTGAACTCATCTTATGAAATCTTATGAATGAAATCCCTTGTTTTTTAGCAAAGTCTTGTTCTTCCGCACTTATTCTGAGTGTTGAGCTCCGTGAGGGAGTAAATCCGGGTTCCCTAGGAACCTTGAGGAGGTGTGAGATCTCCAACCCCAAAACCCTAGCTTAGTCCACCCATCTCTACTCCACCACCACCAAACCCTAGCCTCTACACCATCTCCAAGGTTCTTCTTCCAAAGGGTGGCCAACCACCAGGACCCCAGTCCAACCATCTTCAAGTCAGCTACCACTGCTTCAGAGTCCATCCAGCAGATCCAGGAGAAGAAGTCCCAAATTCGTAGCCTAGGAGTTCCAGATCAGCTGAAGACCTTCAGATCCCATCCTTTCTTCTACTCTGGTAACTCTCTTCCCTGAGTCTCTTGTTCCTAACCTTGTTCTTCTTCTCTCCAGGATCCAGGGTTCAAGAAGAGGCCAACTTTGCCAAGGACTATTATCGGAGGATCCATTGCGAAGATACCTTGACTCTTGGGATCCAATAATCTGCTCGAGAGAGTCTTTTTCCACCAAATGGAGAGATATCACTGCTAGGTAACAAGAACCTTCCCTTCTCACTTTGTCTATTTCGTTGAAACTCAGAGCAAACCCTAGATCTGGGGGTTTCTCAATCCCCAGCGATCCTACTTCTGAGTTACTTTGATAATCCACTCCTTTTAATTTTGCTTTCTGTCATTTCTTAGTTTTTTTTCAACATTAGTTTATCTTTCCTTTGAGTCAAAGCCGACTTCTGAAATATATAAAAAAAAAAAAAAATACATTAATTTTATTTGCTTCCGCATTCCACATATCCGTTCTACATCATTTTTGGTATCAGAGTTTTCGTTCTGCATCAGCTTAGCCCTAAAAACATCCGAGTCGGCTCGACCAGAGCGAACTCAAAACAACCAGAAAACTAAGTCAGCTACACAAAATAGTAGGTTAACCTAGTCGGCTCGACCAGAGCATGAGCAGAAACTCAGACATTCGAGTCGGCTCAACCAGAGCAAAATTGCTCGAGTCGACTCGAACAAAAACATTTCAAAGAAAATGAAATGATTCAAAAATTGAATTTGATGCAATGAAATTTCAAGAAAAGTTGTTCAACAATCATGAATAGATGTAGGAGGTTTTCAAGATAATTCATCCTTAATTTTAAGGAAATCAGGTTAGGTTAATCTAGAAAGGACCACAAAGCCCTAATTCTCCCCTAAGCAATTCAAATCTATCTTGATTTAGTGGCTTAGTAAAAATGTCAGCTAATTGTTTTCAATTGTAATAAATTCTAGTTCAATGTCACCATTCAAACATATCTCTAAAAAAATGATATCTAATCTCTATGTGCTTAGTCCTAGACTGCCGAATAGGATTTTTAGTCAAATTTATAGCACTTGAGTTATCACACTTGATAGGAATTTTGCATTGTGTAATACCAAAGTCTTTTAGTTGTCGTTTAACCCATAACACTTGTGCACAACAACTCCCTACAGCAACATACTCTGTCTCCAGTAGATAGTGCTACCGAGTTTTATTTCTTACAGTTCCATGAGATTAAATTCAACCTTAGAAATTGACAAGTACCACTAGTGCCTTTTCTATCAACTCTATAACCAGCATAATCAGCATCAAAAAATCTAATTAAATTTAAAGATGATTGCTTTGAAAACAAAGATTAGATTACTTGTACCTTTCAAATATCTCAATATTCTTTTAATAGCGAGCATATGTGTTTCTTTGGGATTGCATTGAAATCTAGCACATACACATACACTATACAAGATCCAGTCTACTTGCAGTTAAATATAATAAGGATCTGATCATACCTCTATATAGCTTTTGGTTAACCCTAGATCCATTCTCATCTTTGTCCAATCTGCAAGATGGGCTCATGGGTGTGCTCATTTGTTTACTCATCTCCATACCAAACTTCTTAATTATTCCTTGGTATATTTGACTTGGTTGATGAAGATCCCTTCCTTTGTTTCCTTTACTTGAAGTCCGAGGAAGTAATTAAGTTCACCCATTAGGCTCATTTCAAATTTTCCTGCATTAGCTCAGCAAATTCTTCACAAAAACTTTCATTAGTTGCACCAAATATAATATCGTCAACATAAATTTGTACAACTAATATATCATTATTTTTGTTTTTAATGAAAAGAGTTTTATCAACATTTTCTCTTAAAAAATCATTTTCAATTAAGAAAGTGCTAAGTCTATCATACCAGGCTCTAGGGGTTTGTTTCAAACCATATAAAGCTTTATTGAGTTTAAACACAGGGTTTGGAAAAGAATGATTTTCAAAACCCGGTGGTTGTTCTGCAAAAACTTGTTCGCAGATAAAACCATTCAAAAATATACTTTTTACATCCATTTGAAAAAGTTTAAAATTCTTGTAGCAAGCAAATGCAAAAAGTAATCTAATGGCTTCTAGTCTTGCTACGGGTGCATATGTTTCATCAAAATCAATACCTTCTTCTTGACTATATCCCTTAGCCACTAATCTACATTTGTTTCTAATGACATTTCCTTGTTCATCAAGTTTGTTCCTATAGATCCATTTGGTTCCTATAATTGGGTGGTCTTTAGGTTTATCAACTAATGTCCAAACATTATATCTTTCAAACTAGTTTAATTCATCATGCATAGCCATCATCCAGTTTGGGTCACTTTCAGCTTCATCTAAGGTGTGAAGCTCTATTAATGATACAAAGGCTAGGTAGTCATGTGAAGTCCTATATGCAGACCTAGTCCTAATACCTGTGAAGGATCACCAAAAATTAATTCTTTAGGATGGGAAGTAGCGTACCTCCATTCAATTGGCAAATCTATATGATCCTTACTTACATTTCTTCTCCTTCTTTAATTGGTTTTTCTTGTATGCTTATATCTTCCATCTCTTTTTGAATTGTACCTGCATCATTATCTATACACTCTTCTTTCTTAGAAGATGAAATGTTAGTTTCATCAAAAATAACATGCATTGACTCTTCAACAGTAAGAGTCCTTTATTAAAAACTCTATATGCTTTGCTATGTAATGAATAACCAAGGAAAATTACTTCATCAGATTTTGCATCAAATTTTCCTAGATTATCTTTACCATTATTAAGCACAAAGCATTTACATCCAAATATATGAAAATAATTGATATTGGGTTTCTTTTCATTCCAAAGCTCATAGGAGGTTTTCTTCAAAATAGGATGGATCAAAATGCGGTTTAAAATATAACAAGCAGTGTTCACCGCTTCTGCCCAAAAGTACTTTAGAAGATTACCTTCACATAACATTGTTCGGGCCATTTCTTCTAAAGTCCTATTTTTCCTCTCGACAACACCATTTTGTTGTGGTGTTCTAGAAGTGGAGAAGTTGTGATCAATGCTGTTTTCAGTGTAATAATCACCAAAAATTGATTTTCAAATTCAGTGCTATGATCACTTTTAATTAAATTATTGAAAGATTTTTCTGATTTGAAACCTTTTTGTAAAATTTTCTAAATACATTGAAGGTTTCATCTTTGTGAGCGATAAACAAAACCCATGCAATTCTAGAAAAATCATCTACAATCACAAGGGCATATTTCATACCTCCTAGGCTTGTGGTCCTAGTTGGTCCAAATAAGTCCATGTGAAGTAGCTTAAGGGGTCTAGTAGTTAAATTATATTTTTGGATTTAAATCTCTCCCTAGTTTGTTTACCCATTTGGCATGTATCACAAATATGATCAAAATCAACTTTAAACTTAGGCATGCCTCTAACTAGATTTTTGGAAAAACTTAACTTGGCAATAGTATGCATGCTAGCATGACCTAATCATCTATGCTATAATAAACAAGACTCCTTGGTCTTAACATTCATTACAACTAAACTGGAACTACTTGACATGGCAAGATCATTTAGATCAACCACATAAATATTTCCAAGTCTATGTCCAATGAATTTACTACTATAATCAAGAGAGTTTGTTACATACACAAAGTTGATTCAAATATAACTTTGAAGCCTTTATCACATAGTTAACTAATACTCAATAAATTGTGCTTCAATTTTTTTACTAGCAATACATTTTCAATGAAAGTACAAGGGATTATTTTGATCTTACCAATTCCGATTATTTTTCCTTTGCCATTGTCTCCAAAAGTAACCTTACCTCCTTCTTTCATTTCTAGGGTGATGAACTGATTCTTGTCACCCATCATATACCTTGAACAGCCACTGTCGAGATACCATCTTTTCTTCAATTTCTAGGCTGCAAGACATTCCTGTAAGATAATCAAGGAGTTCTTTTAGGTACCAAAGCTAACTTGGATCCTTGCAGGTTAGTTGAGGTGGTTCCTTTGTTAATGCAAATCTTTTTGATTTATTAAGGACATTTAACAGTATTACATTTGAAAGCTTATGTCCCATCTCTTTGCAAGCAAAACATCTAATTCTAGAATTCTGAAAAGATTTATACTTTGAAATTCTAGATGCATGAGATGCAGAAATAGCAGGTTTTGTAATTGAAAATTTTGGAACATACAAAGTAGCTTTTGAAATGGAAGTAGAACCTTTTGTCACAAAAGCCTTTTGACAAAGTTAACTTGAGAATAAAATATCTTAGTTTCGTAAATGTAGTTGTTGAAATATAATTTGAACTTGAAGCATTGAAACCTATTTCAGCTTTATTACCAGAAATTCTTTGTTCTTTAAGAATCAACTCAAGCTTGTTAGAAGACAAAGTTAATTTTCAACAAGTGGCTTGAGTTTTTCAATCTCCTTTTTTAACTCATTATTTTCTTTCAACAAAACATTATTTTTGTCATGAAGTTCACTATTCTCAGTTTTCAAGACATTACAGTTTTCAAAAAAGGCATGAGTTCTTTTAGCAATAAAATGTTCTTTTCTGAAATCTTCTCTTTTTCTTTGAGTAAAGAATTAGTATTCTTTAGAGATCTAATCTTTACTCTAGCTTTCTTAAATTTAGATAAAAGATTATGAAATACAGAATTTAACTCATCAAAATAAATTCAATATGAGTATTTAGGGAAGTTACCTCATCCTCGAGACTCATTAGACATAAATTGGCTATTTTCATGGTCTCTTCCTCTTCATTTGAGGTGGATTCTTCACTGTCACTCCATGTGGCAACCATCACTTTCTTTTTCTTCTTTTTAAAAAAATATTTTCAATAACGGAAAGTTCGAACGTATGTGCCTTGGTTTCTTACATTCATAGCAGGTGGGGACTTGTTCCTTTTCTTTATCTTTATCCTTGTCCTTTCTTTGGAATGTTCTCCTCGTTTATGAAATTTTCTGTTAAATCTTCCTTTCTTCTTTTCCATAAACTTTCTGAATCTCCTCATGACCATTGCAATATCTTCATCTTCTAGATCGTCTTTGGAGGAGGTAGAATCATCTTCCATTTCTTCATCATTCTTTGATTCCAATGCAGCCTTGAATGCAATTGTTTTCTTCTTTTTCTGATCATCATCCATTCTATGCTGCTTGGCTAATTCATGTGTGATGAGAGAGCCCATTAGTTCATCCATGGATAGGGTGTTCAAACCTTTAGCTTCCAAGATGGCAGTAACTTTAGGATCCCATTTATCAGGAAGTGGTCTCAGTATCTTCTGAACCAAATCAACATTTGAATAAACCCTGCCAAGACTTTTTAAATCATTAATATATCTATAAATCTAGTGTACATGGCAGAGATATTTTTATTAGGCTCCATCTTAAACAATTCATATTTATGTACTAAAAAATTAATCTTCGAAGTCTTCACTTGGGAAGTTCCTTCATGGGTCACCTCAAGTTTATCCCAAATTTTCTTTGCTGAAGAGCAAGTGAAAATTCGATTAAACTCATTTGAATCCAAAGCACAATAAAGCAAGTTCAATGCTTTAGCATTCAACTCCCCTAATTTCATGTCGTGTCATCCCATTCCTCTTCAGGCTTAGGGACATCCACGCCATCAATGATCATGGGAACATGTGGCCCATTAAGAATGACCTTCCATAATTGAAAATCAACAGTTTATATATAGATTTTCATTCTTGCTTTCCAAAAAAATAATTTGTGCCTGTGAAGAGTGGAGGTCCTTTAGTTGACTGGCCTTCGACCAAGGATGTACTCATGGGATGAGCCATCAATCTTTACTCTAATGTAATCAGAGACACTGCTCTAATACCAGTTGTTGCTCAGTTGGCTACCCAAGAGGGGGGTGAATTGGGAATTTAAAAATTAAAGCAGATAATGTGTAATTAAATTTTCTTTTAAAGTGTTAGGTGTTGTGGCAGAATAATAAATTGCAGAAGCTAAATAGAGTCAAATAAGCACAACACAAGCACATAAAATTATAGTGGTTCAGAGTGAGCCAGCTCCTATGTCCACTATCAAAGATACCAATTGGGATTTCCACTATATTCACACCCGAATACAGTTGGATTGTTTTACATGATCACAATCCAAAACCTCTACACTTGGTTTTAATGGGATCACCAAAGAAAACCAACACCTTTTGGTTTTAAACAAGATCACCAAAGAAACCCAACTTGATTTTCACAGGATTACTAAGAACCTAACTTGGTTTTACCAGGATCACCAGAACCCAACACTTGGTTTTTATCAAAGGCTCACCAAGAACCTATTTGGTTTTTCAACTAGGCTCACCAATAACCCAAACAATTCAAAAATGAATTGAAATAAATACAACAATAATGACAAACTCTAGTTTTTGATAGTTGCTGGTGCAGCTTGTGTGAAGTCCACTTGGATTGCACTTGAATGAGCTTTAATTGCTTCAGTGGCTTCTTTCCAAATTGCTTCAAGCTTCAGATCAGAGTTGGTGAAGACTTGAAGACTGACTTGAATGCTCTTGTGCTCTCTTTCTTGTTGGTAGGTAGGATATTCATGATGCTTTCAAAACTTTGAAGAACTCTCTAATACTTGCTTCAAGGAAGCTCAAATCCTTCAAATATAAGGTTTTCCATCACTACAAGGCAGTTTGAGACATTGTAGACCGTTGGGATGTGACATAAGACCGTTGGAGCACTTTTTGGCATTCAAAAAAAATTTCTAGAACTAGCCATTAGATACTTGAAAGCGATATTCGAGTTGGCTTGGATTCCTTCGAGTCGACTCTGATCCTTCGAGTCGATAGGTTAAGTCGCCAAATCTTTAGTGCAGTTAGCTCTTTGTCTCAGGGTGCAAAACTTCACTCCAGACGAGTCAGCTCTTGATAGCTCAGGTTGGCTCAAACTTCTATCTTTGAAAATCTTGAACTCAAGGAGTCGGCTCTTTTGATCTTTGGTCGGCTCTTCTTCTCAGGTTTTGAAATCATCACTCTGAAAGAGTCAGCTCGTTGCTATTGGGGTCGGCTTGCTTTCTCAGGTCTTCAAAATTAGGTCTGGCAGAGTTGGCTCTTTGAGGTTCGGGTCGGCTTGCCTAGATGTTCTCATAAATCTTCAAAAACTAGACTCTAAAGGAGTCGGCTCAGATAAATTCCAGTCGACTCAGATTTACTGGAGTCTGCTTGGTTACCTTCGAGTTGGCTTGGATTGCTATGTACCAGAATCCTTGATCCATGCCAAAAGGTGGAGTCGGCTCTTCAACATGTTAGGTCAGCTCGAGTATCTTCGTCAGGATTTTTATAATTAAACTTAAAGAAAAACTCTCACCAACACTCTTACACTTTTCATGCACCCAACTCAAAATAATTCTAAGGCACACACACACATAAGTAACCCTTTAACATGATTTTTTCTTAGCTTTTTCATTGGGTTCTTCTTTACAAAAACATATTACAACACAACTCAAACAAGAACAAAAAATGTAGGAGTTGAAGTTTGAACAGTTAAATCATCCTACAAAAACTTGTAAAACACTTGAAGAGTTGTTAGAAATAAATATACATGCTCCAATATTTGGTTATCAGCAAAATCACTTATGGGGTCAACAATCTCCCCTTTTTGATGATGACAAAACACTGGGCATGAAAATTTCTTATACTTACATGTATAAAAGTATTTGAAAGTAAATATTCACATGTATTGGAGCTAACTAAATTTATAAATAAGTATCTGAGATCAAGAGATGATATCATTGAAGTTAGCACTTTTGTGTATATCATAGTATTAAACTTTTCATGCTTCATAAATCATAATTAACACAAACATGGAGTATCAGAGTTTAGAAAATATTGATAGAATTAAGACTAATTTAGAGCAATCAGAGCAAAGCCATTTCAAAGTTATTCTCAAGAGATCTCTCTCCCCTCCTCTAGTTTTAAGTAATTAAGCAGTTAGGTCCAATCGATCTTATCTGATACTATCACTTTTTGTCTCCCAGATTTTCATTCTTTTTAAGCCCACTTTAAGAATATTGGTAGGAAGCTCATACAGAAATTTTCATGAAGAGCAAGCCGTGGAAACTTCTGACTTCATGCACACTAGTCGGCTCTGGCCATTCTACTATGGACCTAATTTTTCAGGATCGGCAGCCACGCCGTCAGGGGTTACTACAAAACCAAGGAAGATAATTCTACTGGTCATGAATTCACACTTTTGAGATTACCGTAGAGACTATCATTCCTCAAAACTTGACAGACTTGTCTAAGGTGGCCTAGGTGGTCTGCAGGGGTCTTACATAGATCAGGATGTCATCAAATAGACCACTACAAACTTCCCTATGAAAGCTCTAAGTACCTGGGTCAAATCCTCATGAAAGTACTAGGGGCATTGGACAACCAAAAGGCATACAAACCCATTCATAGAGACCATCCTAGTTTGAAAGCGGTTTTCCACTCATCCCCTGGTCTAATCCTAACCTGATGATAGCCGCTCTTGAGATCAATTTTAGAAAAAACCATGCACCGGCCATCATATCTAGCATGTCATCTAGTCTAGGGATGGGGAACCTATACTGATTGTGATTTTGTTGATGGCACGACTATCAACACAATCCTCCACGTGCCATCCTTTTCAGGGTTAGAAGTGCAGGGACTGCACAATGGCTAAGACTCTCCCTAATGAACCCCTTCCTTAACAATTCTCCAACTGCTTTTGCAGTTCCTTATGCTCAGATGGATTCATCCTATAATGGGGCAAGTTGGGTAAAGTAGCTCCTGGGACTAAATCTATGGAATGCTGGATATCCCTAAGAGGTGGAAGGTGGTCTGGCAGATCCTCGGGAAAAACATCCTCAAATTCTTTTAACAAAGGTTTAACTCCTGAGGAGGCTCTGAGGGTGTAGGAGTCCTAGTTCCTTAGCAGTCAACATCCAAATAGGTGAACCACTATGAATTTCTTATTCTAGATCCTTAGCACTAATTAGGTTCACTCCAGTCTTCATTTCTCTGACCTTATTGGTCCTTTAGCACCTTGTCCTTAGGAGGGACTGAATGGATTGTGATTTTCTTCCCATTGAAACTAAAGACACAGGTGTGGATTTTCCTAAGAGGGTGGCATCATGATCATAAACACCAAGGTCTTCCAAGAATTATACTGCTCACCCCCATGGGCAAGACGTCACACCCAAATCTTCTCTTGATAGGATTGCATTTGGATTTGGACCTGACATCTAGACTGGATGGGTATAGAGGTAGAGTCTACCCAAGAAACCTTATAGGGGTTGGGGTGGGGGACGGGGTTAAGCCTAACATTTGACAGTGCTAGCAGAAATGGCATTCACACAGCTCCCACTATCTATGATGATTTTACCTACCTTATCCCCTAGTTTAAGGAAGTCTGTAGGATGTTAGTCCTACGCCAATCCTCCTGAACTCTATTCTGGGACAGGATGCATCTTACAACCCCTAATTGGTCAGACTCTATGGTTCCTCCTCTCCTTCATACTCATCGACCAAATTCATTCCGGCTCATAAACTTCTTCTTCAAACTCTTCATTGGGTCGGAACTCTCTCCTCTGCTTCTTCTATGTAAAGGATCTACGAGGGCACTGGCTAGAAACATGACCTACCTGTGGCACTTAAAACAAGCTATGGCTGTGCACTGGTGGAGATATGACCGGGCTTCTGGCACTTAAAACAGATGATACTAAGGGTTCTTTGGGTGTCAGGTGCCTTACCTTTGTCCAGGGACCTAGGGGTGGGAATACCCTGATTAGACTTGCGAGGGGTAACTTGGCTAGGCCTTCTTGGAATTGGGGCACTAACCCTAGAAGGTATAGGTCCTCTCTGAAACTTCTCAGTGTTCAGTGCAATCTGATAGGCTTGGTCTAGGTCGTAACCTCTCTCAGAAACAACTCCCTCTTTATGTCTTCCCTAAGTCCAGCCCTAAACCTAGACAAAGTGACCTCATGGGATTCACTCACATCACATCTCATCAGGTATTCATCAAAGGTGGTTATGTAGTCTGATACAGATTGGTCTCCTTGTTTCAAAGTCTCCATTGGTCTAACAGATCTGCTGGTATGAAATGGGTAGGTACTATCTCTAAGTTTCTCTTTCATACCCGCCAAGTGGTTATGGGCTCTACATTTTGTCTTCTAGTGGTTAGCTCAATGTTCCCCCAGTATAACCTAGCTTGACGTACTAACTTCATCTTGGCAAACTTGAACTTCCTTCCTCAGACATGGCATACCACTCAAAGTACTGGTCCATCTTACCCTCCCAACAGAATACACCTTAGGGTTTAAGCTACCATCAAAAGTGGGTGCATCTAATTTGATGTTCCGAAAACCTATCATCTCTACTTCAGGTTCTGGGTCAGGCCTCCTATGATTAGGTTCAGGATCTCTATATAAAGGTCTTCTAGGCTCTGGGGTGGGTGAGGTTGAGGCACATTTAAAATCTGTGGTCAGGAGTCCAATTCTGATGCTTAGGTTCCTCAAGTACTTGGACTCGATCCCTAAGCTGGGCAAAATTCTCATGGACCTGTTCCTTAAACTGGGCAACAGTAGCAGTCACATCCTACTCAATTTGTACATACTCTCAGTAAGAGCTCTAACCATGGCCTCTAGATCAGGTTGGGTTTGACCAGGTTGGTAGGGTACTCCATTCCGGGTAGACATGATGATGCAAGCAAAAACACAAAATGAGACTCAACGGAACGACTACGGGCTAACTAGACCTAGAGCCCAAACTAGATGCCCAATCAGACTGGCAAGCTAGCCTGTAGTAACTCGGGACTCAGCCAGGCAGGTGTAAGGGGAGTGTTAGGTCCCTAATTGCCAATCCTAGACACCAATCAGTGATTGGCTAGGTAGGCGGACCAGCACACAAGCCCTTCGGGATGTAGTCCCTAAACCACCATTCTAGACACTGAGTACAAAGCACACACAGAGTAACTAGACAAACTGACTCAACACTAGCCTTGACCCGACTTGTTGATGTCCCTAGCCCACTAGGGCAAATTAAGTCTAATAATTTTTAAAGTTAGGCTTAGGATCGAATGAGGGGGTGGTGGTTGTGGGCTAAGGAGAGGTTATCAACTCCTCCCCTTATCTTAGATGCTCAAATGCCCTTAGGATGAGTTAGGAGATGTTCACTCAAGATAATTGAATTGCAGAACACAAAAATAGAGTTGCAGTTATTTAACTCTCAGAAAATTCACGGAAATCAATAAATCACAGGAATATTATGTAGAATAGCTTCAATTATACTGGTTCTAGAAAAATAAAAATCACATAATTTGGAGTTATCTGCACTGAGAAACAATTCCTGCAACAGGGTAGTTACGGACTGAAAATAGGGTGCTTCCCCGTTTACAATTCCTGCTACGAAGTTGTAACCCAACGGATCCCCTACATGCCCTAGGAACACCCCGTGGAATGGGAAGAGGAGGTTTGCACGTCGCTTCATTCCTAGGACCGGACGTCCTGGGGAGTCTACTTCGAGCAGACAAAGTAAAAGGAGAGAGACTTAAAACAAGCAAGAAATCCTAGACTGGGCTCTGATACCAAAAATGATGCATAACGAAAGAGAGAGAGATGATGCGATGCGGAAGTAAATTGAGGCTAATTCTTTTTGTTGTTTCTTCTTCTTTTTTTTTATATATTTTCAGAAGTCGGCTTTGACTCAAAGGAAAGTTAAACTAATGGAAAGAAACTAGGTAATAATTGAAAGCACAATTTAAATAAAACTGGGTATCAGAGTAGTTTAGATGTAACGGATCGCTGGGGGTTGAGAAACTTCCAGACCTAGGGTTTCGCTCTGAACTTTCAACAGGACAGAAATAAAGAGAAGAGATGGGTTACCAACCAGACAGTGATCTTCACAAAGTTTGGTGGAAGAACTCTCTCGAGCAGATTGTTGGATCCTCGGATTCGGATATCTTCGCAATGGATCCTCCAATACTGGTCCTGTGGCTGAGTCGGCTTCTCCTGGACTCAAGATCTGGGAAAGAAGAAGAACAAGTGATGGAATCAGATACTCAAGGAAGAATTTACCAGATTGAAGAACTTGAAAGTTGATGTTGCTGAAATCTGGATTCTCCTAGAGGCGGATCTGACTTCCTCTAGGAATTGCTCTGGATCTGAAGTATCCGGACTGGACCGGATGCTGGGGTCGGCCTGACTTGAAGAGAGTGGCCGTGAGAGGTGGGATAGGCTAGGGCTTGGTGGAAAGAGAAGGATGATGGGCGGCTAGGGTTTGGGAGTGAAGTGGCTAACCTAGGGTTTGGGGTTTGGAGATCTCACACCTCCTCAAGGTTCTTGGGGAACCCGATTTACTCCCTCACGGAGCTCAACACCTGGATACAAGTGCGAAAGAGAGAAAACACAGAGTTTGCTCACAAAAAATTTTAATTCATTCATCAGATTACTTTAAAGTTTACAAGAAGGGTTTAATTTATAGGACTTTACAAGAGAGTAGGGTTTTACATCTTTTCATGTGGGACTAAAGGAGGGGATCTTCAAATTAGGATTGTAGGATCATCCCTACACTTATGGCCGGCCAAAAGATTCTACAAATGTTGATTGGTGGCTTCAAAAGGAAAGTGGGTGGCGCCTCCTTGCCTTGATCTTCAAGAAAAATATTTTTCCTTCCATGATCGGTCTTATTTGGAAGTATTTGGGCGCCTCCTAACCTTGCACTTCAGAGAAATTTCCTTCCTTTTATACCTGGTTTATTTGGAATTACTTGGGCGCCTCCTAGTCTTCCTCTCCAAGCTTTGCTCTTTCTTTCATAGCTTGGCTCTTATGGAAACACCTTGGCCGCCCCCTTGAATTGTGGCTCCCATATTGTCTTCTCCTTAAGTGGCGCATGAGGAGGGGACCTACTATCTTGTGGTGTGGGGACCAAAGCCTACTGGATGGAGATGTGGCGCCCTGGACTCAGGCGTGTGGCTGGGAGTGTGGCTGGGAGTGTGGCGCCCACTTGCTTGGCCTTTGGAGAAAATATGACACCCCAGGTTGAAGTCCTAGACCATACTGAGTCAACATGACTCAACAAAATAAACTTCAGGGAATACAGACTCAAGCTAAAATTGAGTTGATCAAGTCAACCCTTATTACAAACCAGAAAATCCTAATTCTTCGGGTAAGGTCAATCAGAGATCCAGATGGAGCTCTGAAGTCTTCTTCTGAGTCTGGTGCCTGCACCATTTAGCTTCTACAATTTATTATTCTGTCATAGCACCTAACACTTTAAAAGGAATTTTAATGCACATTATGTTCTTTAATTTTTTAAATTTCCAATTCACCCCCCTCTTGGTAGCTACCTAGGAAACAATATCTAAGTTTATACTCAGGGGTGAGATTATGATAATGGGCTCTTGGACTAATGGGAGGTGATTTAGGATTAGTACGGGTCAAGTAATCTTTTCGAGGTTCCCGATTTGATTATTTACTTGCCCTAACTCTTTATTATCTTGTCCTAATTGTTTAGTTAGGGTATCAAATTTTTCAGTTAGAGCCCTCATAAAGAATTCAAGATTGGGATCCATGGATACATGTAGGACTATTGGTATAGGGCTTCAGATCAAATGGGCAAGCAGTACAAACCTAACTTTTAGGGCTCCTAGACCTAAAAGTTCAAAATACAAGAATTGACTAAGTACTAGTTAAAGTTGTAATTACCTTTTCCACTGGCCAGGTAAGAGGTGGGGTTGCGGGAAGCTCCCCTCACTTTCACGAGGTCCTAATTAAAAATCACAAGTCCACTTAAGGCATTTGCCATTGGACCTCTAACCTTAGACACCAATTTCAAAAGGTAAGTACAAACTCAACTAATTTTTGGTCTCATCTTGCACTTGAACCCAACTTGTGGGTGTCCCTAGTTTTAGGTTGCTACTCGATTTCAATTATGGTTTAGGTCAATTCAAATGTGGATGATTGTTTTGGGCCAAGGAAAGGTAATGACCTCCTTCCCTTATGTTATGATTGAATGCCCTTAATTAGATTTAGGAATGGATGCACAAATAATTCACCAACTAGATAACACAACAACTAGTATTAGCACAAACATGTGATTCAAACACGAGTTTTAAAAAATAAAATTCAAAAAAAGTTTAAATTAAAAAATTTATATTTTGAAGTCCAGATTTTAGAAATCAAATTTTAAAATTTAAATCTCAAATTAGGATTAAAAATTCGTTCTAGAAGTTAGGAGTTATTGTAAATAGTTTCAGCCCTAATAACTTCTAGTCAACTGATTTTAAAAATTCAAAATTAAAATTTTAAAATTCAAAAAAAATTAAATTAAAGTTTTAATTGTTAAATCTCTCAGTGAATATTCTAGATTCTAAAGTTTGAAATTTAATTCCTGAAATTTGGTTATGAAATTAATTTTGAAATCTTGTTATAAAAAAAAATTTTAGCAGGGAACAACTTTCAACTGGCTAGTTTTAAAAATTCAAAATTAAAATTTTAAAATTATAAAAAAAATGAAATTTAAATTTGGAGTGTTAGATATCAGAGTAAACACTTCAGATCTCAAAATTTGAGTTTTAATTCTTGAAATATGGCTAGGAAATTCGTTTTAGAAACTTCTTGTGAAAGTTGTTACAGGAAGCTTCTAGTCAACAAACCCTTAACAATATAAGATTCAAAATTCGAAATTTAGATCAGAAAAATTCTAGAATCCAAAGTTGTTTTCAGTGGATATCTCAGATCCAAACCTAAAACTTAGAGAAAATATTTTTTTTAATTGAATAGAGCAACTAAATGGAGGGAAATTAGAATTGAAACAAGTTGTGAACTAGTTAAGGTAGCAGCTTAAGGTGACGAAAATTAAACTAAGAATTCGAAAAAAATATTTTTTAAAAATTTTATATCTTAGATATTAACATCCTAAGATGCATCAAAAGAATTTTTGGATTTTTTTTCAATGTAAAAAAACTACTAAATTCATGAAAAATTTGGTGAATACTAGAACAAAAACTTCAGCAATCAAATACTTGACCTAGTAAACCATAAGCTTTGATACCAAAAATTGATGGGGGATGAAAATAAAATGATGAATGGAGAGTTTTAGCAAGCTAACCAGCAAGCAAACTTGAGCAATTAATTATCAAATAAATGGTCTAAATTAATCGAAGAAAAAGAATTTTTATAAGGAGACTAGTTGATCTAATATTTAAGACCCGCAATATAGATCTAGTTCAAAATAAGGATTAGGATCTTCATGGAAAGGAAACCATCACTACTAGGGCAAGTTAACCTTCAAATGATTCAATCTAATAAAGCTTAGGAAGGGTTTTCCTACCAATAATGATGGCTAATTACTTGGTGGAAGAAGGATCTCTCATCACTCAAGGATTGAGGCATAGAAGTCAAGATTGGCACTCTCTACTTTGAGACTCACCTTGGCCTTGATCCATGGAATGGAGACCTTCATCCTTGACCTAGAAACCTGAGAGAACCTGCAAAGAAATTTGGGATTAGACATGGATGAAGAATTGGAGTTGGAATGGAAACAAAGAAAAAAAAAGAAGAAGAAAGTGGCCGGCGGCTTGGAACTTGGAGCTTGATCATAGATCCATCAATGGGCATCCCATCCTTTACTCCTTGCAAAACACTCTTCACTCTCAAACTCAAACTTAGAATACTCTCATTCTCTCCTTGGATAAGGATCTACACACTCAAACTAGCTAGAAAACCTTCACTCCAAATAAGAACTCAAGAAAACTAAAACACAAGGAAACAATCCTTTCATTAATTCAAATCATTGCATACAATGAATAAAATGAGAGCCTAGGGGCCCTATTTATAGGCTCCAATGCTAGAAATTTTGTCTAAGGGTGGAGGGGAGGGGATAAAGTTGGCTTAGTTGGCTCCAACAACTCTTAGATAAGTGGTTCTAACTAAAAACAAATTGTAGGTAGAAAGTTACAACCACTTTGACATGTGGCATCTAGAAGATCCTAATGTGGCATCCAAATGCTGATATGGAGGCTTAGGTGTCATAAGTTGTGGCATCCTACATGTCAAATATTGTTAGGGTAGTGGAAGGAATCTTTATGTTCCCCATAAAACTCTTGATGTAGTGTAATTCCTTCTCCCCCAAGGTTGTTTGATGAGTTGTTCCTCCATGTGCTTCAAACCTTGGCATAAATTAGGCTTGGGCTTGGTCTTGAAGAGGCTTGAATGGTTGGTCTTGGACTTGAAGAGGATGCCCTCCATCATGCTTTGGGCTTGATCCGAATGGGCTTCTTCCATGTGTTGGCTTATGAGCCAAATCATGCTTTAATGAACATGCTTCAAGAAAATTAATGGGCTTCTTTCATGTGTTGGCTTATGAGCTAAATCATACTTCAAAAAAATTTGGCTTAGGAACATGTTTCAAAAAAAATTTATCTTGCTTCGAAATCTTTATTGACTATAGCTGCAAAAATAAAATGAGTTAATCGAAGTATATATTCTTATTATGGATGTCCCCATCACCGCTCCTAAAACACTACAGCAAAATGGTGTTATAGAGAGAAAGAATAGAACTTTAGAAAAAATGTCCAGAATAATGCTTTGTGAATGAAATCTTCCAAAATACTTTTAGACAGAAGTTGTAAAAATTGCTTGCTACATTTTAAATAGAGTTTTGATTATACCTATTATAAGAAAAATCTCCTATGAACTGTGGAACAATAGAAAGCCTAATATCAATTACTTTCATGTTTTTGGATGAAAATGTTTTGTTCTTAATAATGGTAAAGAAAATCTTGGTAAGTTTGATGCAAAATCTGATGAGGCTATATTCTTGGTTATTCTACAAATAGTAAAGCCTATCGAGTTTTCAATAAAAGAACTTTAACTGTGGAAGAATCAATCTATGTTATTTTCAATGAAACTGACATGACATCTTCTAGAAAAAAAGACTATGCTGATGATGATGCAGGTATACTTGAACATGGACTAAAGGATATGACTATCAAAGATAAGCAAGCAAGTAAACAACATGAAGAAGTGGTAAGTAAAGATCATAAAGATATACCTAAAGAATGGAGGTATGTACACTCACATCCTAAAGAACTTATTATAGGAGATCCATCTCAAGGTGTTAGAACTAGAGCTTCACATAGGGATGTACATGATTTGATCACTTTTGTATCTCATGTAGAACCACGTACTTCGAAGAAGCTGAAACCGATCCAAATTAGATGTTAGCTATGCATGATGAGTTAAACCAATTCAGGACAAATAATGTTTAGACACTTGTAGAAAGACCAAATGACTATCCTGTTATAGGCACTAGATGGATTTATAGAAAAAAGCTAGATGAGCAAGGTAATATGATTAGGAACAAGGCTAGACTGGTAGCTCAAGGTTATAATCAAGAAGAGAGAATAGATTTTGATGAGACCTATGCACTGGTAGCTAGGCTAGAAGCTATTAGATTACTCTTGGTATATGCATGTTTTATGAACTTTATATTATTTCAAATAGATGTAAAGAGTGCTTTTCTAAATAGTTTTCTATCTGAAGAAGTTTTTGTTAAACAACCACCTGGTTTTATCGATCACACTTTTCTAAACCATGTTTTCAAGTTGAATAAAGCTTTATGGTCTTAAACAGCAGCACCTAGAGCCTGGTATGATAGATTAAGTAAGTTTTTAATTGGAAATGATTTTATAAGAGGTAGTGTTGATACTATCTTATTTATTCAAAAGAAAAAATGATATTTTGGTTGTTCAAATTTATGTTGATGATATATTATTTGGATTTACTGATGAATCTTTATGCCAAGATTTTGCTAAGTTAATGTAGAGTGAATTTGAAATGAATTTAATAGGTGAGCTAAGCTACTTCCTCGGGCTTCAAATCAAATAATCAAAGGAAGGAATTCTGATCAACCAGGCCAAATATATTAAGGAGATTATCAAAAAGTTTGTCATGGAATCAAGCAAAGAAGTTGGAACACCCATGAATCCTACATGCAGACTTGATAAAGATGAAAATGGCACAACTGTTGATAAAAATTGTATAGAGGTATGATTGGATCTCTACTTTATTTAATTGCCAGTAGACCTCATATTCTTTTCAGTATTTGTATGTGTGTGCGTTTTCAATTAAATCCAAAAGAGTCGCACATTATTGCTGTTATAAGAATTATTAAGTATCTTAAAGGCACATGTAATATAGGATTATGATATTCTAAGCATTCATCTTTAAAGTTAATTAGTTATTCTGATGCTGATTATGGTGGCTGTAAGATTGATAGAAAGAGTATAAGTGGCACTTATCAATTTCTAGGTGTCAACTTGTTTCATGGCACTACCGTAAATAGAACTCTGTAGCACTATCTACTATTGAGGCAGAATATGTGGCTGCAGGGAGCTATTGTGCACAAGTGTTATGGATCAAGCAATAGCTAGAAGATTATGGTGTTATCTAGTCTAAAATTTTTATTAAATGTGATAACATGAGTGCTATTAATTTATCTAAAAATCAATTCAGCATTCTAGAACAAAGCATATAGAAATTAGACATCATTTCATCAGAGACCATGTTTTAAATAATGTTGTAAATTAGAATTTATACCTACATAAGATCAACTTGCTGATATTTTTATCAAACCTTTTAGCCAAGATAGATTTGAAAAGATTAGAGGTGAGTTAGGTCTATGTGACCCATATTAAAAGGTTTTGGCCTAATTTATCAAAAATAAGGAAAAATTATCTAGATGTTTCAAAATTCACTTTGGAGCTTATGACCACTTCCTCTAGTGCTAAGTAACCTGTAGATTTTTTTTTTTTTAGATTTTGAGCTTTAACCTTGACTTTTACTCGAGCCAACTCGAGCACCCCTTTGCTCTGTCGAGTCGACTCGAGAGTCAGGCCGAACCTTTTTATATAGGGCTCCGTAGGTTTCAAAATATTTTCCTTTCACCTTTCCTATCCTACTCCAACCGTTCCCTATTCCAAACCTAGGAAAAGCTTTAGAACTCCACCAACCTTTGCTAAATCCTAATCCAACCAAAATGGGTCCTAGGAAAGCCGTAAGGAAGAAAGCAAAAAGGGTTATGCGGACCATAGCAAAGGAAAAAAGAATGAAGAGGAGATTGGACACTTTAAATCCCACTGAATAGCCATATGAAGAACAACAAGATGCTTTAGAAGCTCCAAGGCAAGTCATTCTTATGGGAAACAAGCATGTTACCTCTGGAAGATGTGTGGATTTTAGTTTCCTAGAACAAAAAATTTAAGAGTAGGGCAATGGCTCATTACACAAGGGTGGAAATCTTTTTGTATGATGAATTCACCAACATTTCCAACCTTAGTAAGGCAATTTTTTGAAAACCTGTCCCTTGGTACATTTCATATGGAATCTACAGTTAAAGGGAAACACATTGTGATAAATGAGCAGAAGCTAAGTAATATTCTTCTGATTCCTAAGGAAGGGGAGAGCTTTTTAGTGTTAAAAGAGAAACAGAAGACTTTGAGAATTATCCTTGAAAGGAATGATGTTTCTGGAGTTGTGCATGTCGAGGCAAACCAACTATCTTTGGACATGAGATTGATTCATAATATTATTAGCCATGTTTTTCTACCCAGAACTGGAAGGTTTGACTGGGTGAGTGAGAGGGGTCTTATATTTATGAGATGCTTGATCGAGGGAGAGGCCCTTACCATACATCATGATATCCTAGATGTGGGAAGCAGCTTGTAGGGCACGAGAATGTCTTCCTTATGGCATGGTTTTTACACTACTTTTTCAGGATGTCGAGATGGATTTATCTGGTGAGGACAACAGACCTCTACTACATACAGACAGATATAATGTAAAGTCCTTGAACAAAATGGGTTTTCTGAAGGTCGATGGGCATTGGATCGGGAAGACTTCTGGACTGCCAGCTACACATTCTGATGGGGAGTCCGATGAGGATGACCAGACTGGTCAAGCACAGGGCATTAAGGCTGAGCTATAGACAGATGTGGCTGGACCTTCTGAGCCAGCACCTTCTACACCTCATTCACCTATGAGAGGATCTACTGCTGATGGTTTAGGTGATGATCGCAGGTTACAGCTTATTTTAGAGGAGATCTTTACTCTACAAAGAAAGAGGGCAGAGACAGATGCTAGGATAGTGGCACTTCAGACTGAGATGTGACATGGCTTCCAGCAAATTTTATCAGTTCTTTAGTAGATCAGGATAGCTAGCCATTCAGCACCTCCTCCATCTTCAGTTGGACCAGATATTCATGATGCTGACTATGCACAGGGAGAGACAAAGCATTCTACTAACATTCATACTACAGCTACTCCTCCTGTTGGGCTTGGTACTGGTACTCAGGGTTAGAGCACTGGCATAGCAGACACTCTGGCGATGCAGATTCTATTGACTACCAGCACCTTAGCATTGTCTAATGATCATCCTTCTAGATGGCCGACACCTATCTTAATTTGTTCAGAGCCTCCAACCAAATCTAGACCTCAAACTTCTAGGTCCTCAATTCCATTTTGGACTAGACTTAGGGACCTTAGACCTAGGTTCCCACATTTAAACCTGCTCCTGGCATTTTAGAGGTTGGTTCTTCTTCTAGTGAAGATGAGCCTAGTGATGATTAGCCTAGTCCTTCCTTCTGACCTTTAGGATTTATTTTTTTTAGCATTTCCTATTGTTTGTGATACTATTTGGTGTGCTTTAGCACTTTTGTAATGTATCACATCTTGTATTGACTCTTTATATATATATATTGTGTTTTAAAAATGTTATGTTTTGATCCATATGAATGATTGAGTATGAATGAATGTTTCCATAAATTCTATACTTTTGTGTTGATGACAAAAAGGGGGAGATGAGCATGAAAAATGAAAAGAGCATGAAAATGAGAAGAGAGCAATGTTATATAAGAAAGGGGGAGCTTTTATTAAAACTTATTTCAAATGCAAAGTTAGTATTATGATGATTTGATACTTAGTGCATGAACAATACAATAATGATACATTATTTTGATACTACTTCACTTCAACAACTTGATACTTTACTTGCTTTGATACACACTAATTTGAATACACTTATAACATGTGAATATGATACATAGTATATCATTCAGGTATTGTAAAGTATTTTAAACCTTTTCATGCCCATATTTTGTCATTATCAAAAGGGGAGAATTATTGACCCTGAAATGATTTTGATGATTACAAAACATTGGAACATGTATGCTTTACTAATTCTTTCAATTACTCAAGAAGTATTGCAGGAAAGTATGTATCTTATATCAGTTGGTTTTCTACTCTAGTTGAGTATGTATTCCAACATTGTATGAACTCATGTACACTTCAAGTTGTAAAGCCCTAATTTTTTCATCTATATAATCTTGTAAAAAGG
Source organism: Areca catechu (assembly GCA_021397845.1). Lineage (NCBI taxonomy): Eukaryota > Viridiplantae > Streptophyta > Magnoliopsida > Arecales > Arecaceae > Areca > Areca catechu. Next base: position 93,932,911 of record CM038050.1, read on the forward strand.
GCTCTAAATTAGTAAAAATGAGTGCAAGTAGGTTAGACATGTTTGGTAAGCTCTTTGAAGCTTTTGGAAGACTTGTTCTTGTTGGAATTTTGAATTGAAAAAAGTTTGGAGAAATTTGAAGCATAAAAAGATTTCTTGCAAGAGCCGACTCATGGACCAAGAGCCGACTCCTATTCTAGCATGGCATAAAAAATTTCAAGTTTTAGAAATTTGAGCCGACTCGAGCCTTAAGAGTCGACTGATGAAGAACTTATATTTTTGGTGACTGAGACTTCGAGCCGACTCAAGCCCAGAAGAGCCGACTTGTCCAGAGTTTATGCTGTCGATGACTCGGACTTCGAGCCGACTCAGCCTTGAAGAGCCGACTCCTGTAGAGTTTATTTTTCCACTGACCAAGGCTTCGAGCTGACTCACGGACTTCGAGTCAACTCGAGTGACAAGTTTTTGTAGTCTAATGGCTAGTTGTAGAATCTCATTTTTGAACTACAAAAGCCCTCCAATGGCTCTATTTCAATTTTCTAGGCCCTACAATGGCTAGTTTTGATTGAAGACTATAAAAGGAAGTATTTATGATGGTTTTAACAATTATACATAGATTATTCATTGATTATTCAAGTTAATTTCAAGTCTTTCATCAACCAACTTCAAGTGAGCATTCAAGATAGGACTCAAAGCTTCACCAATTGATTTTCATTCTTGAATCCAACCTTTCGAAGAAGTCAAGAAGCATCTTGAAGAGCATTCAAGAGCATTTAAAGCTAGGCTTCAATTTGATCTTCATCGGCAATACTCAAACAAATTTGGTTTATTGTAAAGTTGCTTTATACATTTGATTTATCTTGTTTTCTCTCTAAGAATAGTAAGGGGCTATGTCTTGAGAGTGTATTTGTGTTTCTTGGTGATCCCAGTATAAAACTAAGAGTGGATTTTCTTTGGTGAGCCTGGTTCCAAAAATCAAAGGGAGTTAGGTTCTTGGTTAGCCTGTGTTAAAACCAAGTGTTGGTTTTTATTGGTGATCTCGGTAAAACCAAAGTGTAGAGGTTTGGATTGTGAGCCTGTTAAAACAATCTGACTATATTCTAATGGGGATATAGTGGAAATCCCAAGTGGTGCTTGGGTAGTGGACGTAGGAGTGGGTTGGTCCAAACCACTCTAAATTCCTTGTATTTGTGATTGTGCTTGCTTAACTTCATTGCATTTACATACTTGCTTCTGCATTGCATTATTCACAACAATACTAAAAGAGTTTTAACTTGTACATACTTGCTAAAATTTTTATAATCCCAATTCACCCTCTCTTGGGAAGCCACCTGGCAACAAAGGACAAGGACAAGGATAAAGACAAGTGCCCACATGCTACGAATGTAAGAAATTGAGGCACATTCATCTAGATTGTCCACTATTAAAGAATTCTTCAAGAAAAAGAAGAAGAAGGCGATGGTCGCCACATGGAGCGATAGTGAGGAATCCACCTCAACTGAAGAGGAAGAGACCACAAAAATTGCTAATTTATGTCTAATGGGTCTCGAAGACGAGGTAACATCCCCCAATACTTAATTAGAATTTATATTTGATGAATTAAATTCTACTTTTTATGATTTATTATTTGAATTTAAAAAGGCTGGAGTAAAGATTAGATCTTAAATATTAATGATTAATTCTTTACTAAAAAAAAGAAGACATTTCAGAAAAGAATAATTTATTACATAAAGAATTACATGTCTTTTCTAAAAAATATAAAGCTTTGAAAACTGAGAATAGTGCATATCTAGACAAAAACAAAGTGTTAATGAATGAAAGTAATGATTTGAAAAAGGAGGTTGAAAAACTCAAGCCACTTGTTGAAAAACTTACATTATCTTCTAACAAGCTTGATTTGATTCTAAAAGAACAAAAAATTTGGAAAAAAGCTGGAATCAATTAATTTTTCAACAATTTCAAATAGTATTTCAGCAACTACTTTTATGAAACCAAAAGCTTATGTTCCAAAATTTATATCTCAGAAAGCTTTTGCAACAATAGTTTGCTTCTACTTCTAAAACTACATTGTATGTTCCTAAGAGCTTAAATAGAAAATCTTTTATATCTACATCTCATGCATCAACATCAAGAACTTCAAAATCTGCATCTTTTCAAAATTCTAGAATTGAATGTTATGCATACAAAGAGTTAGGACATAAAGCTTTTGAATGCAATATCTTTAGAAATATCAAAAGTAAAGTAAGAAAGATTTGGGTTCCCAAAGGAACCACCTCGCTAACTTGCAAGGATCCAAGTTAGCTTGGGTACCTAAAAGAACTTCTTGATTGTCTTGCAGGAATCTCTTGCAGCGCAAAAATTGAAGAAAAGATGGTATCTCGATAGTGGCTATTCAAGGCATATGATAGGTGACAAGGATTAATTTATTACCCTGGAAATGAAAAGAGATATGGTTTCTTTTGGAGATAATGGTAAGGGAAAAATAATTGAAATTGGTAAGATCAAGATAACACCCTACACTTTTATTGAAAATGTATTGGTAGTAGATAAATTGAAGCATAATTTGTTAGGTATCAGTCAATTATGTGATAAAGGCTTCAAGGTTATCTTTGAATCATCTATGTGTATTGTAATAAACTCTCTTGATTATAGTAGTAAGTTCATTGGACATAGACTTCAAAATATTTATGTGGTTGACCTTAATGATCTTGCCATGTCAAGTAGTTCCGGTCTAGTCGCAATGAATACTAAGACTAAGGAGTCTTGTTGACTTTGCCATTGATGATTAGGTCATGCTAGCATGCATACTATTACCAGTTAATTTCCAAAAATTTAGTTAGAGGCATACTTAAGTTTAAAGTAGACTTTGATCATATTTGTGATGCAGTCTAAAAGGATAAACAAACTAGGGGAGCTTTAAACCCAAAAATATGATTTCAACTACTAGACCTCTAGAGCTACTTTACATGGACTTATTTGGACCAACTAGGACCACAAGCTTAGGAGGTATGAAATATGCCCTTGTGATTGTAGATGATTTCTCTAGATTTACATGGGTTTTATTTATTGCTCACAAAGATGAACCTTTAAAGTATTTTGAAAATTTCACAAAAAGGTTTCAAATCAGAAAAATCTTTTAATAATTTCAATTATGAGTGATCACACACCGAATTTGAAAATCAGTTTTTCGATGATTATTGCATAGAAAATGATATTGATCACAATTTCTCCGCTCTTAGGACACCACAACAAAATGTTGTTGTAGAGAAGAAAAATAGGACTTTGGAAGAGATGGCCCAAACAATGTTATGTGAAGGCAGTCTTCCAATATACTTTTGGGCAGAAGCGATGAACACTGCTTATTATTTTAAACCGCGTTTCGTTCCGTCCTCTTTGAGAGAAACCTCTTATACCTTTGAATGAAAAAAAGTCCAATATTAATTATTTTCATGTTTTTGGATGTAAATGCTTTGTGCTTAACAATGATAAAGATAATCTCAGAAAATTTGATGCTAAATCAGATGAAGCAATTTTCCTTGGTTATTCATTACATAGCAAAGAATATAGAGTATTTAATAAAAGAAATCTTACTATAGAAGAGTCCATGCATGTAATTTTTGATGAAACTAACCCTTCACCTTCTAAGAAAGAAGAGTGCATAGATAATGATGCACGTAAAATTCAAGAGGTAATGGAAGATATAAGCATACAAGAAAGACCAATTGAAGAAGGAGAAGAAACGGTAAGTAAGAATCATGTAGATCTACCAAGAGAATAGATGTACGTAACTTCTCATCCAAAAGAATTAATTATTGGTGATCCTTTATAAGGTATTAGAACTAGGTCATCACAAAGAGATGCACATGATTACATAGCCTTTGTATCACAAATATAACCACATACCTTAGAAGAAGCTGAAAATTATCCAAACTGGATGATGACCTTGCATGAAGAATTGAACCAGTTTGAAAGAATAAGGTTTGGACATTAGTTGATAGAACTTCAGACCATCCAATCATAGGAACCAAATGGGTCTATAGGAACAAATTAGATGAGCAAGGAAATGTAGTGAGAAACAAAGCTAGATTAGTGGCTAAGGGATATAACCAAGAAGAGGGCATTGATTTTGATAAAACATAACCTATAGCAAGATTAGAAGCCATTAGATTACTTCTTGCATTTGCTTGCTATATGAATTTTAAACTTTTTCAAATGGATATGAAACTGCATTTTTTAATGGTTTCATTTCAGAATAAGTTTTTATAGAACAACCACTAGGTTTTGAAGATCATATTTTTTTAAACATGTGTTTAATTGAATAAAGCTTTATATGGTTTGAAACAAGCACTTAGAGCCTGGTATGATAGACTTAGCACTTTCTTGATTGAAAATAATTTTTCAAGAGAAAATGTTGGTAAAAGTCTTTTCATCAAGAAAAAAAATAATGATATTAGTTGTACAAATTTATTTTGATGATATTATATTTGGTGCAACTAATGAAACTCTTTGTAGAGAATTTGCTAAGTTAATGCAGGAAAAATTTGAAATGAGCCTAATGGGTGAACTTAACTACTTCCTTGGTCTTCAAGTAAAACAAACAAAGGAAGGAATCTTCATCAACCAAGCCAAGTACACCAAAGAAATAATCAAAAAGTTTGGTATGGAGTCAAGCAAACAAATAAACACATCCATGCCCATCTTGCAGATTGGACAAAGATGAAAATGATCCAACATTGATCAAAATCTTTATAGAGGTATGATCGGATCCTTATTATATTTGATTGCAAGTAGACTTGATATCTTGTATAGCATATGTGTATATGCTAGATTCCAATCTAATCCCAAAGAATCACATATACTTGCTATTAAAAGAATTATCAAATATTTGAAAGGTACAAGTAATCTAGGTGTTTGGTTTTCAAAACATTCTTCATTGAATTTAATAGGATTTTAGGATGCTGATTATGCTGGTTATAGAATTGATAGAAAAAGCACTAGCGACACATGCCAATTTCTAGGGTTGAATTTAATCTCATGGAACTGTAAGAAACAAAACTCGGTAGCACTTTCTGTTGCTGAGGAAGAGTATGTTGCGGCATGGAATTGTTGTGCACAAGTGTTATGGATTAAACAACAACAAGAAGACTTTGGTGTTACACAATCTAAAATTCTAATCAAATGTGATAACACAAGTGCTATAAATTTGACAAAAAACCCAATTCAGCATTCTAAAACTAAGCATATAGAGATTAGACACCATTTTATTAGAGATCATGTTTTGATGGTGACATTGAACTAGAATTTATCCCACCGAAAACCAATTAGCTAACATTTTTACTAAGCCACTGAATCATGATAGATTTGAAATGATTAGAGGAGAATTAGGTCTTTGTGATCCTTTCTAGATTTTTTTAACCTAATTTCTTTCAGAATTAAGGAAAAATTATCTAGAAAACCTCCTATAACTATTTAAGATCTTTGAATAACTTTCCTTGAGATTTCATTGAATTATTTTTAATTTTTGAATCATTTCAACTTTTGTGAAAAGTTTCTATTCGAGTTGACTCAAGCAATTTTGCTTTCGTTGAGTTGGCTCGAATCTTTGCTATTTCTACTCTTGCTCTGTTGAGCCAACTAGGTTAATTTAGGGTTTGCTTAGCCGACTCGAATCTTTGTTTTTTTGAGTTCGCTCTAGTCGCCGACTCGGATAATTTTAGGGCAAAGTGAGCCGACTCGAATGTCGGGTAAACACTTTTTAATAGAGCTGAGTAACTTTTTCTTACTTCTTATGCTCTTCTTTTTTACTCCAAACCCTGTCGTTCCACTTGAAACTTTCTCCAACCCTCCAAGAACCTTTTCTCGAAGCCTCAATTTCCTTTTTCTTGCCAAATTGTTGTAATGGCTCCTGAAAAAGCTATGGGAAAGAGGTCAAGAAGATTGGCACCCTCTATAGAAACTGAAAGAAGTTCAAAATGTTGGCAGGAAGAGCTGACTCGGACAGTGGAAGAAGAAGAAGAAAGAGAATCGTTGGCTGCTGCTCCATCTTCGAGACAGGTAGCTTCTATGATGAATCGACCTATCACTAGAGATAGATGCATTCTTTTCATCTTTCTGGAAGAAATTGGTTTAAAGATCGGAGATTTGATTGAAGCACAAGGTTGGACAAACTTCTGTTCATTGAATATTTGTACTTACCCAACACTTGTGAGAGCCTTTTATAAGAACCTCAGACTATAACCCAATCATATTGAGTCTACTATCAAGGATAAAATGGTTATAGTCACTGAAGAAAGGCTCAGCTCCATTTTGCAAATAATTGTTGAAGGGATAAAACATTTGATTTTGAAGGATAGAGAAAGGCTTTACAAGCAATTTTGGGCAGGTCAAATATAGAAGGAGTAGGGACTATAATGGCTAACACTCTATCCCTTGAGATGAGGCTACTCCATAGTTTTATCAGCAGGATTTTTTCTCCAAGGACATGAAGATTTGACTGGGTCAGTGAGCATAACTTGAGCTTCATGGAGCACATTATTCAGGGGGAGTCACTCAACCTTCCCTATATAATGATTATGTAGATGAAAGAAGCAGTTAGTAAGGTAATGGCTTGTTTACCATACGGAATGGTCTTAACTCTATTGTTTCAAGCCTCCAGAGTTAACTTGGAAGGAGAAGATGGTAAGCCTCTCCATCATACTGACACCTATACTGCTAAATCACTTCTCAGAATGGGTTATATATGTAGTGAGGGAGTGTGGATGAAAAAGGGCACTGATGAAAGCGCAATTGCATCTTCTAGCAGTAGTAGCAGTAGTTCAAAGGATGATAGTAAAGAAATTCCTAGGGAAATCTCCACTGCAGCACCCTCAGCACTAGAGGAGACCATTGGCACTTCAGAGTAGATATTTATTATTCCCATTGGTGAGTTTGGGACCTCTACTAAGCCTGCTTTTAAGCTAGCTACACCTAAGTTTATTTCATAGGAGACTGAGCATATTGATCTACCAGCTTTTCCACCTTTGCCTGATTCCACATTTGTTCCTCCTGCATCTTCAGTTGATACTTCTGTGATCCAGGATTTTAGGGCCTAGCAGATAAGGACTCTAACTGACACACTGACCTGCACTCTATCTAGTATGTTTGGCGAGTTTCGCCAGTTAGTGGATGCCAGATTGGACCAGTTTGGTGATAAGATCAAAGATCTGTGCAGCAGGATTGACACTCTTGAGACCTCTAGATCTGTATCACTGCCTGATCTTCAGCCCATTCTTGATATGGTATCATCTAGTTCTGAATCTATTAAAAACACTGTCAATCATACTTTAGAAGCATTCAGAACAGAATTGAATAACATAAAGTTCACAGTGGGTTCATTAGAAGAAGGAAAAAGGATGGAAGAAGACTATACAAAAGGTATTGGAATCTTTAGAGCAGAGTTTGGAAGGTTAAGAGTGTCTGGTGAAGCCTTTGCCAATGTACAAGCAGCTGAGTTAGTTTCCTTAAATGTTGAGATGAAGAAGACCAGTAAGGAATTTGAACAAGTTCAAATCCTACTTGAGCAGCTGTCCACCACAGTTATTGCAGCATTTGCTACTCAACAGCCTAGACCTGCTCCCATTCCTACTCCTAGGCCACAGTCCACTCCCTTTGCTAGTCAGTCTACACATCTCGGACAACGAGCTTCTCACCTTAGGCCTCAGGGTTCACAGCCCACTCCTACACCTTCTGATGTACTTGATGCTGATCCTATAGCTTCCATACCTCTTGGCATTCAAATACCTGGCCATTCCACTAGCACTAGATTAGACATAGATAGTGATTAAATGTACTTTCTTTAATGTTTTGTACCTTGTATTGAATAGTTTAAATGAAATGAAAGTTATTTTGGTATCTGTTAGCACTGTCTTGAAATGATTTGAGCTTATGCAATGTTTACAATACTAATGTGATGTATTTTAATTAAAATATCAAAACGAAATTGAGAAAATGAAATTATCTCAAACAAATATTAAAAACTTTCTCATTTTGTTTCAAAACTTGAGCTTTATTGTATACCTTTTTGATTGTTTGACAAAAAGGGGGAGAACTTTGAGCTGACATGAAAATTTGAGCTAATAGGAAAACTATAAGCTTACTTGAAAAATATCTTCAACGGTTTCATGCATTGGAAAATATTCAAAAAGGGGAGAATGTTCATAAGTGCATGAAAAGAATGAAAAAGGGAAAGAGTATAAATGATTGTGTTTAAATAAGCTTAAATGTTTCTTAATTTAAAAACCTATAGAAAGGGGGAGAAATTTATTGAAAACAAATGGCTTTAGCTCAAAACCTTTATTTTGCTCTGATTGCTCTAAATTTCAGCTCTATAATTATCTCTAATTCTTTAAGTTTTGAGATTTAAATACTTCATGTTTGTGCTATTTCTGATGCTTTGAAGCATACAAGTTTTTATACTCTGATACACACAAAAGCACTAATATTGATACTGTATAGTTTCTTTATAAGAGCTCTGATATTTTTTGCTAATATAATTAGCCCTGATACATGTGCATACTTAATTTCAAATACTATTATACATGTAATTGTAAAGATTTTTCATGCCCAGTGTTTTGTCATTATCAAAAAAGGGAGATTGTTGACCCCATAAGTGATTTTGATGATAACCAAACATTAGTGCATGCATTTGTTTTATTAACAACTCTTCAAGTGATTTACAAGTTTTTGTATGATGAATTCATTGCTAAAATTTCAATTCCTACATTTTCATTCCTTATTTTGAGTTGTGTTGTAATTGAATATTGTAAATAAGAACCCAAAGAAAAAAGTTAAGAAAGATCATAAAATTGGGTTACTTCTAAATGTGTTTCAAGCATTTAATTTCTTAGAAGTATGTTGAGTTTGAAGACATCTTGAAGCTTGAAAACTTGCTGGATGAATTATGGAGAAAGACTGAGAAATTCACTGAAACATTCATTCGAGCTGACTCGAAGAGAAGAGAGCCAACTCTGGCACATGACATGCATGAGGATTCTGGCATGCAGATATCTGAGCCAACTCTAAGGGTCCTGAGCTGACTCATCTAGTGTACTACTTCCTGAATCAGACCAGCGAGCCGACCCAAAGAGAGTCCGAGCCAACTCTATCGTATTGTCAGACATCCGAGCTGACTCTTCAGATGATTGAGCTGATTGCTCCTAAGTCTAGAAAATGCATTCTAAGAACAACAGCAAACCGAGTCGATTAGAATGGAGGTTAGTCGACTCATCCAGACTGACATGATGAAGGCCTGAGAATCCGAGTCAACTAGAATCAAAGCGAGCCTATTCTTATAGAGTGAGCAATCAAGACACTATGCAAGCCAGCCGACTGGATTGAAGAGAGTCGGCTCAACCATAACTCCTCTGAGGATCCGAGCCAACTCGAGTGATCCAAGTTGACTCGAAGGTCGATTTCAGACTTGCAACGGCTAGTTCTAGAACTCAGAATTTGAATCCAAAAGTGCTCCAACGGTCAAATGTTACATCCCAATGGTCTACAACAACTTAAACTAGCCTCAGAATGATGGAATGCCATATATTTAAGAGATTTGAACTTCTTTGAAGTAATTTTTCAAAAAGTTAATGCTTTATTAAATATCCAAAAAGCCAATAAGCAAGAGAGCATTGAGAGCATTCAAGATAGCCTTCAAGCCTTCACCAACCTTCATCTAAAGCTTGAAGCATTTAGTAAAGAAGCTATAAAAGCTATTAAAGTGCATTGAAGTGCATTCAAGTGGGCTTCTCTCGAGCTGCATTGGCAACCATTTGACAAAAAAATTGTTTATCATTCTGTTACTTTTCTTTTCAATTCATTTTGAATTGTTGGATTATTGGTGAGCCCGGTTGAAAAACCAAATATGTTCTTTGTTAGCCTTTGTTAATAACCAAGTGTTGGGTTCTTGGTGATCTTGGTAAACAAAGTTGGGTTTCTTTGGTGATCCTAGAAAAACCAAAGTGTAGAGGTTTGGATTGTGAGCCTGTGAAAATAATCCGACTATATTCTGGTAGGGGATATAGTGGAAATCCCAAGTGGTAATCTTGGATAGTGGATATAGGAGCTGGCTTGCTCCGAACCACTATAATTATTGTGTATTTGTGTTGTGCTTTTCTGATTTGACTTCACTTCTGTAGTTAATTACTTTATCACAGCACTTAACACTTTAACAGGGATTTCAAAAAGCACATATTGCTTAAATTTTTTAATTCCCAATTCAACCCCCTCTTGGGAAAGCCACCTGGGCAATACAAGTTGCTAGGGACTGTAAGAGATTCCATAGGAGACCTTTATTTCATCGACCCGAGCCCACTAGGATTAATCCTCCTGGAAGTAGACCTAGCCCAAGCCCAAGTCCATCCAACAGACCCAATCCTACTACTCCATTAGCTCATAGAGATGACAAAGGAAAGAGCCCTGAAGTTCAAAGAGAAGGTATTGTCCATTGTTTTAGGTGCCTTAAGGCATGTCACATTGCAAGCCAATGTCCCACAAGAGCGTTACACATAGGAGAGATAGAAGAGGAGGTCCCTGAACCCATAAAAGATTGTGAGGAAGAAGTATATGAGGCCGGTGTGAGCTTAGCTAATGAGTATAAAGGGGATGAAGAGATCATAGACTCATCAGAATTTCTAGGAGTTGTGAGATGTATCTTGATCCAGGCTAAGGAGCAAGAAGATTGGCATAGGACCAACATCCTACAAACCTTTGTTAAGATCGAAGAAAAAGTCTGCAAGATCATCTTAGATAGTAGAAGTTGCATCAATTCCATATCAACCAATATAGTCAAGAACTTAGGTCTACCCACTGTGCCCCATCCCAACCCATATAAGGTATCCTGGATAGATTTGACCTCTATTCCCATCAAATTTAGGTGCCAAGTCACAATCCACATCCAGTCATACTAAGAAAAGGTTTGGTGTAATGTTCTTCCTATGGAAGTAAGCATCATCATATTAGGCCGACCATGGTTGTATGATCATGACTTTATACTCTATGGTCATTCTAATTCTTGCTCTTTTACTCATAATGGAAAGAAGATTGTAATCAATTCTTTACCACCTAAGGACAATGTTAAGAGAGGATCAAGTCACCTAAGGGACAAGAAACAAGGAATAAACATGATCAGTGCTAAGGAGCAAGAGCTTAACGGTGGTTCAACTATTTGGATTTTGTCAATTAAGGAAGTTCATGATTAAACCCATAAGGAACAGCCCTAGGAAGTGCTAAGGTTTCTAGAGGAGTTTCAAGATGTATTTCTAGAAGACCTCCCTAATCACCTTCCCCCCTTAAAAGATATTCAACATGCCATAGATCTCATCCCATTGCCCACACATGCATGAGTTTCTGAGTCTACTGAGTCATACACACAGCATATTAAGGACTTGCATAAAGAAATCAATAAAAAATCAACATGAGCAATAAAACCTACAAGCATATGGCTAATTCATGTAAGAGGATTAAAGAATTTTATTAAGGAGACCACGTAATGATTAGACTCAGACCTGAACGGTTCCCATCTAGAATCATTAAAAAATTACATGCCCGTGGTGTAGGCCCATTTAAAATCATAAAAAAGATTAGACCTAACACGTATATACTTGAGTTACCATTTGAACTAGGTATCAGCTCGACCTTCAATGTTTCAGACTTGATAGAGTATAAGGAGCCAATGATGATACCTAGTGAGCCTTTTGGGCCTAACTTTAATTTTAAGAGTGAGCCTGCCCCTGAGTGTCCACTAGCCACTTTACCAAAGCGACAAGACAAAACTGAGTGAATTCTAGATGACAAGACTATCACTACCAGGAACAAAGACTACCAATGCTATCTGGTTCGTTGGCTAGGTCAGCCAGAATCTGAAAATTCATGGATCACTAGGAAAGACCTGCAACAAAATGACCCAGACTTATTAGATCATTACTAGAGTCAGGTTGACCCATACTCGATAGGGTCGAGTTCTTACCACCCGGGGAAAATTCGTGCGGACACCAACAATGGCCTTCAATCAAATTCTTTATAAATTGAATGATAAATTTGAAGCCCTAACAAGTTAGTTCAACTACAACCTAAAGAGCTAACTTAAGCACGGGAGCTGACTCAACTAGAGAATTCTGCTACTTCAATTCCTACTTCAACATTTCAGCTATTCATCACTAATTCAGCTACATGGAATAACTCAACATTTCAACACTTATTCAGCTACCTGGAATAACCTCAACTATTAAGGATAACTCAGCACTTGGGATAAATCAGCAAGTCAACTACAAGACCAAGTTGGACTGCCACATCACCAAGCCTTGGTGGCTGCCATGCCAACATAGAGGACACCTCACACCCCCACTCCACTTGGGCGCCTACTTTCAAATTCAAATTGGAGTGGCCAGCCCTTAATCCTCTCCTTCAATCAGGCTTGGTTGTAATTCTCCACCATTTTCTCCATGTAATCCTCCATGAAATTCGAAATTTCAAAATGGCTTTGGGAGGTCTATTAATACCTCTCCATAGCTCCTTGTAATGCAGCGAATGAATGAATATTTTTAAGTTCCAAATTTCTTTCCATTTGTGTGATGCAAATGTCCTCTATGAGGGAATAAGTGAGAGGCTCAATCTATCTACCACTTAGTTCTTAGTAGCAAAGCTTTCCCTTTCTTTCTTCCCTAAACCTCATTTTAGCAAGCCATAATGGATGCCATCTCCAAAGAAGCCCTCTCCAATAATCCACCCAAGATCGCCTTCTACACATTCCATCCAAGGCTGACCACCAACTACAAGGAAGCCATTCATTCACTCACACACAAAATGCCAACCTCTCTTAATTCTTCCATTTGATCACTTCTTCTACTTTCCCCAACTTTACCATATCACTAATGTCATTCATTGCAGGGTTCCCTACAATTCTGAGTTAAAGAGGAGGTTTTACTTTGCCTTGGAACCAGCCATGGAGGGAGTTTCCATTCCAGAAGTGGTAGTCTTCAAGTCCATTTGCAGCTCTATGGAGTGTTAAAAATTGATCTACCTTCAAAGGAGGGAGAGCTCATCATTGGTTTGTAAACCCATCCAAGTCTCTTAGGTTTGTTCATATGAAGGTTTATGCCCTAGTTAGAATGGTTTCTCATCCATTAGGTCTGTTCTTCCTTGATTAAAATTGCACTACATTACGAGTGAGTTTCCTATCATTAAGTAGTCTCATCATCTAGTTAATTTGGCCCTTTCTTATGAATGAGTTTTGCCTTATGTAAGTAAGAATCATTGCTCACCAATTAATTAATCCTTTAAGTTAGAACTCATCTATGCATGCCATATCAGACGAGGCTGTAGAGGCGGCATTGGACCCTTATCGTCCAGAGTCCACGGTGTGCTTGAGAAAGGGCACCTACTCTCTTGAGTAGAAAGGGCTAAAGCATCTCCCACCACTCCCCGAGGGTAGAGTACAGAGCTAGAGGGGATTCGCCCATTGGCCGGGCGACCTTTTCTCTCTTCATTTTGTAACTAGGACTCTAAAAAAAAACTTCCTGGCCTGTCGGGGTTTTTTCTATTTAAGAGTTTTTTTATCAATGAAATTTCTATTTTTCCCTTAGTCATTGTGTAGCTCTCTCTCTTTTTTTTCTTCCCCTTTTATTTTTGGTCTTGCATCGGTTGTTGCTTCCCAGGCCATCAGGAGCCCTTTTTCGATGTGAAGAATGCCTCAATCAGTGCAACTTTTCCTTTCCCTCAGCCAGAATGCCTTGTGTTCTCTACTTTTCCTTTCTGGCATAGACTATCTTGGTCACCGTGAGCCCACCCTATGGCTTCAGCTATCATGGGGTGATGCTGGAATCCTAAGGTCAGCTTAGGGTACTCCGCTAACATCTCGTCTCTATTTTGCTGACCTCAGGGTCATGCAGGCTTGAGTGCAAGTGGCTTATGGAGTCCTTTAGGTCTCCCAGTTGTGAGTCGAATGATAGATGGTGGGTCTTCTAGAGCTTCCCATTGGCATCTCCAGACTTGAGTAGAGTAGCTTGATGTGGGGCTTCTGGAGCACCCCGGCTCTAGAGCAAAGCTCTGGGATCTCTGACTCCAAAGCATGGGGCTGCTGATGTTCCCTGACTCTGGAGGTAGGATCGATGGTGCCTCCTGATCTCGAAGGTGAGGCTGATGGAGTCTCCTGAACTCGGAAGCAGGGTCATAGAGTGTAGGACTTCTTGATTTGCCAGGCTGTGAGTCATGTGATAGATGGCACCTTGGTGCCACCTCCAGGTTACGAGCAAGGCTGGGGTGCTGAGCAAGGCTGTGAGTCATGCAATAGACGTCACCTTGGTGTCACCTCTAGGTTGTGATTAAGGCCATGAGGCTATGGGGCACCAAGCTTTTTGGTGTGCCAAGCTATGAGTCATGCAGTAGATGGCATCCCGCTGCCATCTCCAGGCTTTGAGCGAGGCTGGGGGTGCCAAGCTTCTCAATTCACCAAGCTGTGAGTCATGCGATAGATGGCACCTTAGTGCCACCTCTAGGCTATGAGTGAGGCCATGAGGCTATGGGTTGCCGATCTTTCTGGTGTGCCAAGCTATGAGTCACGTAATAGATGGCATCCGCTACCATCTCTGGGCTGTCCGAGCATCTCGTTGCTATGCCGAGCTCGATTTGCAAGCTATGAGTCCGTGATAGACGGCACCTTGGTGGCACCTCCAAGCTGTGAGCTTTCTCCATGAGGCTATGGGGCACTAAGCTTTTTGGTGTGCCAAGATATGAGTAATGCAGTAGACGGCATCCTGCTACCATCTCTGGGTTGTGTGGGAGGCTGGGGGTGTCGAGCTTCTCGATTCGCCAAGCTATAAATTATGCAGTAAATGTCACCTTGGTGCCACCTCCAGGCTATGAGCAAGTCCATGAGGCTATGGGGTGCCTAGCTTTTTGGTGTGCCAAGTTGTGAGTCACGTGGTAGACGGCATCCTGCTGCTGTCTCTGGGTTGTGAGCAAGGCTGGGGGCACGGGCCTAATGGGGGCCCGGCTTGAGGATGCCGCACTGTGATTCAAGCGGTAGATTGTGGGTTGCCCTGCTACCATCTCTAGATTGTGAGCATGGCAAGGCATGCAAGCTTGCTAGGGGGCTCGGCTTGAGGGTGCTGCACTGTGAGTCAAGCTATAGATGATGGGTTGCCCTGCCGCCACCTCCAGACTATGAGTATGGCAAGGAGTGCGAGCCTGATGGGGGGCCTTGCTTGAGGGTGCTGCACTATGAGTCAAGCGGTAGATTGTGGCTTGCCCTACTACCACCTCTGGATTGTGAGCACGATGAGGAGTGCGGGCCTGCTACGGGGGCCCGACTTGAGTCCGTCGGACTTTGAGTCGGATGGAGATGTTCCTGTATTGGTGAAAGACAAAGTTGCATGAAAAAAAGCTTAAATAACTGAGAAGAAGTTTTACATGATCGGTAACACTCTTTTAAATTGCTTATATCCTAGGTTCGTGAGCATTAGGTGTCATCAAGGCTGGCGAGGTAGTGGGCCCCGCCCGATTGGGCCTCGACCCCCTTGTCGGGGCCCTTTACGGGGGTTGTAGTAGCGTGCTATTCTTTACCGGCAGGTTGCCCCCCGGGGTCAGGCCCTCTCTTATTTCATCCAGCCCCACTGGGGTCCGTGGCAGGATGGCCCGACTAGTCACCTCGGCATCCCCATTGATCCAAGGGTGGGCTACCGAAGGGGAACGGCGATGGATGATGAGATAGGTGCAAAAGTCCCCAGAGATCCTTCCAGAGGTGGGGCTCTGGTCATTGTTGGGGTGTCATCTCTTCCCCTAGCCTTCTTTGGTGTTCTCCCTGCTCCCCAGGATATCATCCCCACCAACTTTTCAGTTGGGTGGTTGTTGATGACGAGTGGCTGGGGCTCTTCCCCCTGGCTCTTCCTCCCCCTTCCTAGCATGCCAATCTGTTGCTACTAAGATCACCATGGTCTGTAGCTCCGACATGTTGGGTGGGCCCTCGCCATCGGGGAATAGGTACTACCCTCTCCCAGTCAACTCCTAGATTTGCTGGTCTACAAAATTGAGGAGACTCGAGCTAAAGATTTTGGCGAGGACACTTCGATGATCAAGTTAGTGGGATAATTGAGAAAAACAGAACCTCAGAGAAGTGGAGCTTGGGGGACTCTCTCACCTCTGTGGGTGACAAGATAGTAATGTTCAAATAGCAGAAAGAAAGAAAGAATGGAGAGCGGGAGCGGGGAGGTTCTCCGCCGGTCCTTGGTCGCTGAGCTTCTGGTTGCTTGCTTACCTTTCCTCGCTCTTCTCACTTCTTCTTCTTACCTCTCTTACCTTTTATATTTATTTTTTTTCTCTTACCTTTGCACCTCTTGTGGCCTAGGGCTCTCCTGGGGCTTTTTTCTGGTGGTCCTCTTGAGGGTGCTATGCTCCTTTCTTTATTTTTTTTTAGGCACTGGGCCATGGTGCGGCACTTCTATTTCAAGAGGGGCCATCGATGTGTTGCAGGGCCTAGGGCCACATTAGGATCCTCCTTCTGGGGGAACTCTGGGTCTTGCACCACATGGGTCAATATCCGCTGGTCATATGTTGGTTAACATGGGGCACATATAAGTCCTGGGGCCTGACATGACTTACTTTGCACAGAGAATGCGGGCAACGTATCATAGAGATTGAATTAATGCAGGGTGTGCACCACCTCCCAGATGGACAGGGACCCCGTGCCGTGGCTTGAATTTATGTTGATCTTTCTCTCCTTCATCACTTGCAGAAATTCTGGCCTTTGCATGGCAGGGATGGAGCCCCCTTCAGGAGGCCCACCCTTGGCGGCATGAGCATGACCTCGGCCAGGAGCTGACCTCAGACGGAGGGCTTGCCTCATGAGCATGACTTCGGCTGGGAGCTAACCTTGGTATGAGGGCTCGCCTCAGCAACATTAGCACAACCCCGGCCATGAGCTAACCTCAGACAGAGGCTTGTCTCTTGAGCACGACTCTGTTGGGAGCTGACCTCGGCAGGAGGGCTCGTCTCAATAGCATGAGCTTGACCACGGCCGGGAGCTGACCTCAGATGGAGGGCTCTCACCATAAGCACGACTCCGGCTGGGAGCTGACGTCGGCAGGAAGGCTCGCCTTGGCTCCTTGTCAGGCCACCACGTCTAGGTGGTGGATCTCTTGCCAGCATAGCTGCCAGCGGGCTCCATGTCAGCGGAGATGCCGTATCACTTACATACTTGTATCTTTTATATTTTAGTTTCATATCTTATATGTATACTTATCATGCCAAGATCCTACTATAGGTAGTTTATATATTAAATCTTATGCTTGACTTGATTAATTTGATTAATCTTGTAGGTTTTGCTATTTAAATTTTCAGAAAAGTTTTTAAATTATATGCTTGAAACTACCTATATTTTTCATTTGTAGTATCAAAACACTAGGTTCATATGGCATGATAATCATCTATATAAATCTAAAATATTAAAATGATCACTCATTTACTTAGTACTTGGTTGGGGATTCACCAGGCTATTGAAAGGATTATGCCCTATAAGCCAATATCTGTATCTCCCAGACCATTGTAAATTGACAAATTATAAAGGCAATAATTTTTTCATCATTCGCTGTGTCATTATATGATAACCCCATAGATTAGGGCTATGGTTGTAGGGCTATGATAGATCATACCAGTGAGATCTAAGGCCTTAAACCCTAATCTAGAATATTCCTAGTCATAGGAACCCTGAGTTGGGGATCAGGGTTTCCGGTAAGACTGGCACATCCTATGTATGCTGAAAAGGGTGACTGCTTTCACTGTCATTTGTGTAGGACACTAATACAAGATGTGGGTGCTCATTAGTGAATGAGTTCACTGAATAGATCCAGTTTGAGAACATCTAATGGAGCCTTAGCTGCATGTCAATGGATGTTTCACATAGTGGGAGTTGTACAAGTAGTCCTATGACCTGAGACTGCCATAATACCTTATGTACATGAACCCATGCTTTGGTTCAATCTCAATCATGACACTGGGTCATGCACGAGGTTGATGCTGGGTATGGTGAATTGTATATGAAGGTATTGAGTAGTCAACAAGGATTTGATCACTCCTAGTAGGAGGAGATTGCATCCAGCCTTATTAGGTCAGATGATGATTCAGAAAATCTTTGATCAAAGTACAGATATTAGAAATGATTTCTAATATCGAATTATTGAATCATTAGTGTATGACTGAGCTGGGAATGAGTATAAACTGGATTTGACATGATTCCATATCCATAGTTATATTCGGATGCAAGATGATTGAAGGATCGAATTGTACGGGAACTTTCCACTGAAGGGTAGTTTTGGAATTACACCAGAATTTCCATATCTTCCGGGTAGACATGACACGTTGCTAGACGTCAATCTTGTCTTGTGGGTTGATCAAATTAAATGGTTTAATTGGATCACTAATTAGGAGGAGTCCTAATTGACTGACTCGAGTTAGCTCGATTTGACCTAAATCGATTAGAATGAGTTCTGATCAGATTAGGTCAACTTGCACTCGACCCACTGCTGGCTAAGTATGGAACCCAATGGGTCACACACTTAGGACGATAATCAAGGATTTAATTTGGAATTAAATCTCGTTTGCAGATGAACACACTAGCATGTGTTGCAAACCATGACTTCTACTTGAATCGGATTCGAGTTAGGTTTCCGATTTGGTCTTTTTTAGATCCAAATTCATACCGTTTTGAATCTAATTGAAGATTTAAAACGTTGGGCTAACAATAGGCTAGCAATTGGGCTAACCTAAGAGGCTAAACCCCTTTCCCACGTCGCCTAAAACCCCTCCCCCTCTCTTCCCACGCGCGCGCGCAAGGAGAAGAGTCCACACGCGCGTGGACTCTCTCCAAGTCGCGTCTTTGCGTGAAGAGAAATAAATTGACCGGCGTTTTTGGCTGATAGGCGTGGATCAGAGTCCACCTAGGCGTGGACTCTTCAAAATTTGGAATTACCGTGAAAAAGAAAGAAAAAACTCCGAAGGGGCGCGACTCTTCTTTCTGCGCGCGCCCTTCTGAGTTTTTCACGATCCCTCTTCGCGTCTTTCCATCCCAAGGTCGTGAGATTAATCCCAAAGGCCGTGAGATTAATCCCAAGGGCCGTGAGATTAAGAGAGAAGACGTGAGAAGGAGAGAGGGATGTGAGAGGATTTTTCAGAAGGAGAAGGCGCCTCTCTGTCGCCTATTTAAGAAGAAGGCTTCACCGTAAAAATTAATTCCAGATTTTCTACGGCGAAGCCTTGCTTCTCTTTCCTTCTCCTCTCCAGAAGACTGTTTCCCCCTCCTCTCTTTCTTCTTTGATTCCTTTACAGAGCCTAGGCTCTGTCGAATCTCAGAACAGAAGGAGAGTCAGAGAGAGAAACTCTCCGACGGTAAAGGAAGAAGGCGCCCCCTTTTTCCTTCTTTCTTACATTAAGACAACTTTGTCTTAATTTTCTTCTCCCTCCAAGACAAGCCTTGTCTCACTTTAGGACAAGGGATTATTCTTAAGACAAGAGTGTCTTAAGGGGCCAAAGTTGCCAAAAACTAGGAGAAGGGTAAGAGAGAAAGTTTTAGTCCCTGTTTGGCTAGAGGTGTCCTAGCCAATAGCCCATATATCAAGTTCTTGGGGTAGAACTTGATTGGAAGGAACCCATTGAGGAGTCACTGTCTTGATCATCTGCCCGTGTGGATCACCATCGGAGGGCGGACAAGTGGACGCCTGGTGTGTTCAAAAGGTTACTCCATTTGGAGTTTATTTCTACATCAGATTGGATATAGCGATCTGAGGTTAGTATCTAAACTATGTTTAAATTTGGACATGCATGTAGTCATAAGTTTTAATTACTAATAAGGAGATTTTGGGATTAGGGTTCGGTCCTGATTTCATAAAGTTTTTGAAATCCACACTTCCGCACTGGTCACCGAACCCAACAGTGGTATCAGAGCCATCCTTATTAGGATTAAAACTTATGAAGTTCAATTCATGATGTAGTATCATGTTAAAGTTTTTATATTGATGCACAGTGCATGTCTTTGATTGAACATGAGTTTGATGATTGCCACCAGTTAGGGTTTTCCACTGAAACCCTAATTGTCTTAGAGATATGATTAGCCCTGGAGCCATCATACTGAAATAAGGTTGCCCTGGCATAATGGTGTATCCATTATGTGGTAAATGGTTGTCCTAGTATGATGGCACACATTTCACATATTTGCTTAGTTTAAAGCATGTATTAATATATGTGATAGCTTTTAATTGAATGTGCTGGCATTGCATGAACCCCTCTTAAAATTATATTAAGTGGTAGTATAGTTAACCGATAAGCATTATTAGTCATGATGGATAATTAGTCATTTCGGTGTCTAGAAAGGTGGTTCTGGGAAGGTAAAGGGAATCGTGGTTTTTAATTGGTTCCGTTGACTGACCTGGCCAATTTTAAATTGGTGTCTAGGAAAGCAACGGGGGGACCCCCACATCTCTTCCACTAGCCTGGCCGATCTGATTGATTTAATTCTTGACTAACATGCTTGGTGTTAAAATACTATTATTGGCCTTCCTTCATGATAGGTCATCATTGTGTTATGATCTATACTAGGTTTGTTGTGTACACACAAGACCTAATATGGTGACTAACACAATTTTTGGCCTAATACATTATTTGTTTATGGCATGATTTAAAGTAATATTTTGTTGTGAACACACAAGGGTATTACTATTAAAGTCATGACTATATGGCTATGAAGGGTCTTACTTAACTAAAATATTATAGTTTGTTGTGTATACACAAGGCTATTAATATTTTAGAGGCCGAGATAAGTTGAGAATTGTACAGGTTACAATTGGAAAGAGTTTTCCTACCTATGAACTTATATAAGATTTGTTGTGTACACACAAGGTCTTTTATGAGGGATTGGGATCTCAACCCCACTAAGAAAGATCAATTAAGGTTTTCTCGATCATCGTATGGAGGGTTATGATGCTCGATAAAATAGTGGGAGACATAATTAATTAAAGTCCTAATTTAATTATGTGTTGTCATTTCATGGTTGTTTGCTTATGTTTTCGTTCTTTGTTTAAATGTAGATAAATGGCCTCTTCACTCTCACTCCGTAGTATTTTAGATGCCAACAAATTGACTGGGCCGAATTATGTTGATTGGCTGAGAAATTTGAAAATAGTACTCAGTCAAGAAAGAATTTCCTATATTCTTGATACCCCGATTTTGGAACCACCAAGGGAAGATGCCTCGCAAGAGGAGAAGACCACATATAATATGTGGCAAAATGACTCACTTACTGTCAAATGTGTTATGCTTGCCTCTATGACTAACGAGTTACAGAGGCAGCATGATAGCATGGATACTAACTCCATACTGCTAAATTTAAAAGAGCTTTATGGAGAACACAGTAGAACTGCTAGATATGAAATATCTAAGCAGTTGTTCCGTGCAAGGATGACAGAAGGTACATCAGTACAAGACCATGTATTAAAGATAATTGATCTAATCACTCGATTAGGTCAATTAGGTTTTGTAATGGATGGGGAGTTGAATCAAGACTTGATCTTGCAATCACTCCCAGAGTCATTTTCACAGTTTGTTCTTAATTACCATATGAACAAACTTAATTCTTCCTTGCCTGAGCTGTTGAATATGTTGAAAACAGCAGAGAGCCATGTAAAGAAAAATAAGGCTCCAGTTCTTCTTGTGGATAAGAAGAAGACAGGCAAAAGGGGTTCCAATAAGAGGATGAATCCCAAAGGGGGCATTAAGAAGAAGAAAGGAAAGAAGGCCTCCGGACAGATGACCTGCTTTCATTGTGGCAAGCCGGGTCATTGGAAAAGAAACTGCAAGGTTTACCTTGCAAGTTTGAAGCCTGGTGCATCAGAGGCACCAAAAGGTATGAAAGAAGTTCATACTATTTTGTCATTGGATTCTTCCATTTCAAATACTTGGGTGTTGGATACCGCCTGTGGTCATAACATCTGCAAATCATTGCAGGGACTTCAGGGGCTTAAAGTATTGAAGGAAGGTAACTTTGAGCTCTACGGTGCTGGAGGGGACCCCATCCAAGCAGAAGCTGTAGGGACTTATGTTTTGAAGTTACCTTCAGGGAAGATCTTGGAGCTAAGGAATTGTTACTATATGCCAAAAATCATTAGAAATATCATATCTGTACCCTTGTTACTTAAACAAGGATATACTATGAATGTAATGAGCAGTGGCTGCTCAATTTCTTTATCTAATGAAATTATATGTTATGGCATATTCTGCAATGGTCTCTTAACTCTTTCCACTAATGACAATGTTTTTCATGTTTCTAACAAACGGAAAAGAGATGATGTTAACAATACCTTACTTTGGCATTGTCGACTTGGACATATTAGTGAGACTAGGATTAACAAGTTATACAAAGAAAATTTCTTTGATCCTTATGACTATGAGTCATTAGGAACTTGTGAATCATGTCTCATGGGTAAGATGACCAAGACTCCATTTAGTGGACATGGAGAAAGGACAAAAGAGTTATTAGGACTCATACACACAGATGTATGTGGGCCTATGACAACTCAAGCCTATGGTGGATACTCATACTTCATCACATTTACTGATGATTTTTCAAGGTATGGATTTGTGTATCTAATGAAACATAAGTCCGATGCTTTTGAAAAATTCTTAGAGTATCAAAGTATGGTAGAGAAACAGACAGGAAAAAGTATAAAGATCCTCCGATCAGATAGAGGAGGTGAATACTTATCCACTGAGTTTCTTGATCACCTAAAAGATAAGGGGATCATCTCTGAATGGACTCCTCCTTACACACCACAATTAAATGGTGTTGCTGAAAGGAGGAATCGTACTTTATTGGATATGGTACGATCCATGATGTGCTTCACGGAGTTACCTTTTTCTTTCTGGGGATATGCTTTGGAAACAGCAACTCATATCTTGAATAGAGTACCATCCAAAACTGTCTCTAGCACTCCATATGAATTATGGAGAAGTAAGAAACCCAATCTTAAGTATATTAAGATATGGGGATGTCCAGCCTATGTAAAAAGGAATTTTGGACATAAACTAGATGCTAGAGCAGACAAATGTCTATTTATCGGATATCCTAGAGATAGTATAGGATATGTGTTCTACCACCCTACTGAACAAAAGGTTTTGGTCAGTAGGCATGCCACTTTTATGGAAAAGGAATTTATCCTACAAAAGGGCACTGGTAGAAATATCGAACTTAATGAGATTCAACAAATAGACACTTCTCAGTCAAGTAACAACATAGTTAATATAGAACCTGAACACACTCCTATCCGTAGGTCTGATAGGGTGCGACAGGCACCTGAGAGGTATGGGTTCATAATTGAAAATAATGAAGCCCAAATCATTCAAAATGATGAGCCTCTAACCTATACGGAAGCAGTCATGAGTAGAGACTCAGACAAATGGCTGGAAGCCATGAGATCCGAGATGGACTCCATGTATGTCAACCAAGTATGGTCTTTGGTTGATGCACCAGAGGGTATTAACCCTATTGGGTGTAAATGGGTCTATAAAAGGAAGATTGGGGCAGATGGCCAAGTTGAAACTTATAAAGCCAGATTGGTGGCTAAGGGTTTCAGACAAAAATAGGGAATAGATTATGATGAAACATTTTCCCCTGTTGCCATGCTCAAATCCATTCGGATTATGCTTGCTATAGCAGCATATCATGATTATGAGATCTGGCAAATGGATGTAAAAACTGCATTCCTCAATGGTTTCCTTGAGGAAGAGGTTTATATGTCACAACCAGAAGGTTTTGTCTTGGAGACTAAACCTAATCAGGTATGTAGGCTAAAGAAATCCATTTATGGATTAAAGCAAGCATCCAGGAGTTGGAACATCCGATTTGATAAAACAGTCAAAAATTTGATTTTTTCAAAAATGAGGATGAACCTTGTGTGTACAAGAAGACTAGTGGGAGTGCCATAGTTTTCTTAGTTCTATATGTTGATGATATACTTATTATTGGGAATGATATCCCAATGTTACAATCAGTCAAAGTATGGTTATCGAAACAGTTTTCCATGAAAGACTTGGGAGAAGCATCCTATATACTGGGTATAAAGATCTATAGAGATAGATCAAGAAGGATGCTTGGCTTGTCCCAGTCTAGGTACATTGACCAGGTGCTAAAGAGATTTAGCATGGAGGAAAGTAAAAGAGGTTACTTACCTATTGGTCATGGCATACGTCTTTCTAAGAGGATGTCTCCTAAGACACCTGAAGAAAGAAATAGAATGAGTTCTATACCTTATGCTTCGGCTATAGGGTCGATTATGTATGCTATGTTATGTACCAGGCCTGATGTGGCATATGCCTTGGGTGTAGCCAGTAGATTTCAGGCTGATCCAGGAGAGGATCACTGGAAGGCTGTGAAAAATATTCTTAAGTACCTGAGAAGGACTAAGGATATTTTTCTTATATACGGAGGATCTGATCTTAAACTAGAAGCCTATTCAGACTCTAGTTTTCAATCAGACCCAGATGATAGTAAATCCATTTCAGGGTATGTCTTTACCTTGAATGGTGGAGCAGTAAGTTGGAAGAGCACTAAACAGCAGACTGTAGCTGACTCAACTACCGAGGCAGAGTACATAGCTGTCAGTGAAGCCGCCAAGGAAGCTGTCTGGATGAAGAAATTCATCACAGAGTTGGGAGTAGTTCCTGAGATTGAGAACCCGGTGCCACTCTATTGTGATAACACTGGAGCAGTTGCTCAGCTAAGGAACCGAGAGCCCATCACAAGTCCAAGCACATTCTGAGACGCTTCCATCTTGTCCGAGAGATAATCGAAAGACAAGAAGTCTGCATCAATAGAGTAGATACAAAGAACAACATAGCAGACCCGTTCACTAAGGCTCTGCCACAGCGGGAGTTTGATCGCCACCTCGATTGTATGGGGTTAAAGAATAAGAGCGATTGGCTTTAGTGCAAGTGGGAGATTGAAAGGATTATGCCCTATAAGCCAATATCTGTATCTCCCAGACCATTGTAAATTGACAAATTAATAAAGGCAATAATTTTTTCATCATTCGCTGTGTCATTATATGATGAACCCCATAGATTAGGGCTATGGTTGTAGGGCTATGATGAGATCATACCAGTGAGATCTAAGGCCTTAAAACCCTAATCTAGAATATTCCTAGTCATAGGAACCCTGAGTTGGGGATCAGGGTTTCCGGTAAGACTGGCACATCCTATGTATGCTGAAAAGGGTGACTGCTTTCACTGTCATTTGTGTAGGACACTAATACAAGGATGTGGGTGCTCATTAGTGAATGAGTTCACTGAATAGATCCAGTTTGAGAACATCTAATGGAGCCTTAGCTGCATGTCAATGGATGTTTCACATAGTGGGAGTTGTACAAGTAGTCCTATGACCTGAGACTGCCATAATACCTTATGTACATGAACCCATGCTTTGGTTCAATCTCAATCATGACACTGGGTCATGCACGAGGTTGATGCTGGGTATGGTGAATTGTATATGAAGGTATTGAGTAGGTCAACAAGGAATTGATCACTCCTAGTAGGAGGAGATTGCATCCAGCCTTATTAGGTCAGATGATGATTCAGAAAATCTTTGATCAAAGTACAGATATTAGAAATGATTTCTAATATCGAATTAATTGAATCATTAGTGTATGACTGAGCTGGGAATGAGTATAAACTGGATTTGACATGATTCCATATCCATAGTTATATTCGGGATGCAAGATGATTGAAGGATCGAATTGTACGGGAACTTTCCACTGAAGGGTAGTTTTGGAATTACACCAGAATTTCCATATCTTCCGGGTAGACATGACACGTTGCTAGACGTCAATCTTGTCTTGTGGGTTGATCAAATTAAATGGTTTAATTGGATCACTAATTAGGAGGAGTCCTAATTGACTGACTCGAGTTAGCTCGATTTGACCTAAATCGATTAGAATGAGTTCTGATCAGATTAGGTCAACTTGCACTCGGACCCACTGCTGGCTAAGTATGGAACCCAATGGGTCACACACTTAGGACAGATAATCAAGGATTTAATTTGGAATTAAATCTCGTTTGCAGATGAACACACTAGCATGTGTTGCAAACCATGACTTCTACTTGAATCGGATTCGAGTTAGGGTTCCGATTTGGTCTTTTTTAGATCCAAATTCATACCGGTTTGAATCTAATTGAAGATTTAAAACGTTGGGCTAACAATAGGCTAGCAATTGGGCTAACCTAAGAGGCTAAACCCCTTTCCCACGTCGCCTAAAACCCCTCCCCCTCTCTTCCCACGCGCGCGCGCAAGGAGAAGAGTCCACACGCGCGTGGACTCTCTCCAAGTCGCGTCTTTGCGTGAAGAGAAATAAATTGACCGGCGTTTTTGGCTGATGAGGCGTGGATCAGAGTCCACCTAGGCGTGGACTCTTCAAAATTTGGAATTACCGTGAAAAAGAAAGAAAAAACTCCGAAGGGGCGCGACTCTTCTTTCTGCGCGCGCCCTTCTGAGTTTTTCACGATCCCTCTTCGCGTCTTTCCATCCCAAAGGTCGTGAGATTAATCCCAAAGGCCGTGAGATTAATCCCAAGGGCCGTGAGATTAAGAGAGAAGACGTGAGAAGGGAGAGAGGGATGTGAGAGGATTTTTCAGAAGGAGAAGGCGCCTCTCTGTCGCCTATTTAAGAAGAAGGCTTCACCGTAAAAATTAATTCCAGATTTTCTACGGCGAAGCCTTGCTTCTCTTTCCTTCTCCCTCTCCAGAAGACTGTTTCCCCCTCCTCTCTTTCTTCTTTGATTCCTTTACAGAGCCTAGGCTCTGTCGAATCTCAGAACAGAAGGAGAGTCAGAGAGAGAAACTCTCCGACGGTAAAGGAAGAAGGCGCCCCCTTTTTCCTTCTTTCTTACATTAAGACAACTTTGTCTTAATTTTCTTCTCCCTCCAAGACAAGCCTTGTCTCACTTTAGGACAAGGGATTATTCTTAAGACAAGAGTGTCTTAAGGGGCCAAAGTTGCCAAAAACTAGGAGAAGGGTAAGAGAGAAAGTTTTAGTCCCTGTTTGGCTAGAGGTGTCCTAGCCAATAGCCCATATATCAAGTTCTTGGGGTAGAACTTGATTGGAAGGAACCCAATTGAGGAGTCACTGTCTTGATCATCTGCCCGTGTGGATCACCATCGGAGGGCGGACAAGTGGACGCCTGGTGTGTTCAAAAGGTTACTCCATTTGGAGTTTATTTCTACATCAGATTGGATATAGCGATCTGAGGTTAGTATCTAAACTATGTTTAAATTTGGACATGCATGTAGTCATAAGTTTTAATTACTAATAAGGAGATTTTGGGATTAGGGTTCGGTCCTGATTTCATAAAGTTTTTGAAATCCACACTTCCGCACTGGTCACCGAACCCAACAGCTATTCGGTCATAAGAGAAAAGTAGGGTTTAAGGGCCTTCTCTTCCTATTCAATGGGGTCTTTTATGGTATGTAGGGGTGCCACTTTGTCATGATCCATAAAGAAGAACATGAAAGGGATTAGACTGAAATTATTTTAATCTTGATGTTTTAGATCTAATATCATAAATTAGTTTAGAAATGTTCTAAGTTAGATTTATGAATTATTATGTTAAAAAGTTTGACATAACGATTAGATCTAGAAATGGACTAGTTTCTATCAACCTACAAGTGTCGACACGTCAACCTTGAAGTGTCGAAACTTGGACCTGGTGAGTCGACACTTGTTCCTGTAGGTATTGATTCAAGAGTGCAGACTAAAAGAATGGGTCTCTGCTCGCTCTCTACGAGTCGATGTCATAGGGTCGTGTCAACTCACGGTGACTCGACTCATGGGTGAGTAGATACTTGACCAGGAATTATTGACTCATTGCAAAGAACAGAATATTCAAAAGTTGAATTTATTATAAAAATTATTTTACAATTAAAATTGAAAATGTTTCATTTTGATAAGTTGATAAACATAATTAGGAATTAAATTTTATGACTAAAAGATCTATATTTGAGAATGAAAGATCTTAAGATACTTTTAATAAACCTCTGTCGGAGTTCGGTCAGGGACACTTATTTGAAGTGGATTTCTGGTCGGACTACTGTCCGATGCATATGTTGGCAGCAATGAACTATGAGTTTAGTTGCAAATTCGAGGAGGCCCAGCCACATGAGATTCTTCAAAAGTTGAAGGAATCTTTCAGCACACTAGACGATGTGGAACGGTACAAAGTGTCTTGTGCCATCTATAATGCCAAAATGCGGAATGGAGGTTTGGTCACTGATCATGTATTGTACATGATCGAGATGATCGAACGATTGGACAAGCTCAGATGTTCCTTGCACGAGTAACTCGGTAAAGATGCGATCCTGAATTCTCTACCCTCCTTCTATCTTGACTTTCTCGATCATTATAGAATGAATAAGCCTGCATCAATTACCATTGTTTGATGGGGTTGCTGTAGACTTACAAGAAGGACCACCAACTGAATAAGGGGGTGGCAAATTTAGTGGAAGGTTCTAGAGGTCGTCATCCCTTTAAGAAAGGGAAGAAGAAAGATAAGAGAAAGAAGGTGCAGAGTGCTCCTGGCACTTGTCAGGCCAAGAAAGAAAAAGCTGATCAAGCTGGTGCAGAGTGCTTCTATTGTAAGAAGCAGGGACATTGGAAGAGGAACTATCCTCTTTATCAGGCATCCTTAGACCCGAAGAGGCCAAGGAAGGGAAAGCAGCAGGGTGCTAGATAAGGTATTTATATGATAAAACCTTGTAATTTCTCTATTTGTGACACTGCTAACTGGATATTGGATACTGATAGTCCTATTCAAGTTTGCAATTCATTGCAAGGACTGTAGGTTAGCATGTCATGGCTTGTTAATGTAATGTACACGTCTAGCAAATGCCCAAGGATATAAAATGTCAGTGATTTGTATCTATGGCACTGTAGGCTAGGTCATGTTAACCAGAATAGGATAAACAAGTTGTGAGGAGAAAGCCTCCCCGAGGTCATTGATTCTGACTCACTGCCCACTTGTGAATCCTGTTTGCTTGGTAAAATGACCAAGTCATCTTTTATTGGAAAAGGTGAACAAGCTACAGAACTTTTGAGTCTCATACATACTGATGTATGCGGACCAATGACAGTTAGTGCCAGAGGGGATATAGATATTTCATTACATTTACAGATGACCTTTCTAGGTATGGTTATGTCTTCTTGATGAGACATAAATCTGAGTCGTTTGAAATGTTCAAACGAAATCGTAATAAAATAGAGAAACAAACTGGAAAGAGTATTAAAATCCTTCAATCTGATCGAGGCAGTGAATACCTATCTGGTGAGTTCATAACATATCTTGAGGAGAATGGGATTCTCTCTCAATGGACTCCTCTAGGAACACCTCAGTTAAATGGTGTGTCCGAAAGGAGGAATCGAACCTTGTTGGACATGGTTCAATCCATG
Organism: Areca catechu; assembly: GCA_021397845.1. Classification (NCBI taxonomy): domain Eukaryota; kingdom Viridiplantae; phylum Streptophyta; class Magnoliopsida; order Arecales; family Arecaceae; genus Areca; species Areca catechu. The sequence continues at coordinate 93,962,390 of CM038050.1, forward strand.
ATGGGCTTTGCAACTCAGTCATTGTCCTTTTGGGGATATGCACTTGAGACAGCTTGTTACTTGCTGAATGATGTTCCTAGTAAGTCTGTTGTCTCTACTCCATATGAGTTATGGACTGGACGTAAGCCCTCAATTTTACACCTTCGGGTCTGGGGTTGTCCGGCTTATGTAAAGCATTTAGACTTAGATAAACTTGGTCCTAGGTCTGATCGGTGCCTGTTTATTGGGTACCTTAAGGAAATAAAAGGGTATTTCTACTTGGAGGACAAACAAAAAGTGTTCGTTGCTCTTAGAGCTACCTTTTTGGAAAAGAAGTTCCTTGGAAAAGGAACTGTAGCCTCTAAGATTGAACTTGGTAAAGTTCAACCAGTGGAAGAACCTACACACTCTAAGGACATCATAGAACCAGCTGTGACTAGATCACACCTGGAACCCATTAATAGGAGATCCAGTAGAGTACCATGTCAGCTGGACAGATACTACGATTTCTTGGTCCAGGACAGTGATCCCATTGAGCTCGATGAGAACGATGAGGATCCGATCACATATATGGATGCACTTCAAAGATCTGACTCTGAGACGTGGCTTAGAGCAATGCGATATGGTATCGTCAGCGATATGGTATCGTCAGTGATATGGCATCGATTATGATGAGAAGGTGAAGACCTATAAAGCCCGTCTGGTTGCCAAGGGGTATCGTCAGTGATATGGTATCGAATATGATGAGATGTTCTCCCCTGTGGCAAAGCTCAAGTTCATTCGGATCATGCTTTCTTTGGCAGCACATTTTGACTATGAGATCTAGCAGATGGATGTCCAAACTGCTTTTCTGAATAGGGAGCTGGATGAGGAGGTGTGTATGATACAGCTTGAAGGGTTCACATCCACAGACGAGTCAAAAGTGTGCAAATTACAGAGGTCCATTTATGGACTTAAGCAAGCATCTCGAAGTTGGAACATGTAATTTGATAGGTGTATCAAATCATATGGCTTCGTTAGGAACGGAGTGGAACCCTGCATCTATAAGTGGGTTAATGGTTCTGTGATTGTATTCCTGGTACTATATGTTGATGACATTCTCTTAATCAGGAATGACATCGCAGCATTGCAAGGAATAAAGGTCTGGTTGTCATCTTAGTTCTCAATGAAGGACTTAGGTGAAGCTTCTTACATACTGGGTATGAAGATCTATAGAGATAGATCTAAAAAGTTTCTAGGATTATCTTAGTCTACGTACATTGATACTGTACTGAAATGATTTAGCATTGAAAATTCCAAGAAAGGCTATCTCCCGATAGGTTCTGTAATTACTCTCTTTAAGAAGGATTGTGCGACAACTCTTGAGAAAAGAGAGTGCATGAGTAGGGTTCCTTATGCTTTTGTAGTGGGCTCTATCATATATGCTATGACATGACTAGAACAGACGTGGCATACTCACTAGGAGTGGTGAGCAGATACCAGTCTGACCCAGGTGAGGTGCATTGCAAGGTGGTTAAGACCATCCTGAAGTATTTGAGAAATATTAAGGACCAATGGCTGATTTATGGAGAACCTGACCTGAAACTTGTGGGGTATACTGACTCCAGTTTCCAGTCAGACAAAGATGATAGCAAGAGTGTGTCAGGATTTGTGTTTACCCTGAATGGAGGAGCGATCTGCTAGAAGAGTTCCAAGCAAGCAATAGTTGCAGACTCGCTATGCAAAGCAGAGTACTTTGCAGCTTCAGATGCAACTAAAGAAGCCGTATTGTTACGGAAGTTCCTTGGAGAGCTAGGGGTGGCATCTTCCCTAGATGGTCATGTTCCTGTGTATTGTGACAGCACAGGAGCCATTGCTCAAGCTAAGGAGCCAAAGTCTCATCACCACACTAAGCACATTCTGCGACACTATTACCTCGTGCGAGAGATCATGGAACGAGGCGACATCAATCTTATAAAGATCGATGGAATGGAGAATCTGGCCAACCCCTTTACTAATGCCCTCGGAATCAAAGAGTTCAACTATTGTAAAAGGGAAATGGGTATTAGATACTGTTCTAATTGGCTTTAGTACAAGTGGGAGTTGTGTCCCAAAGCCAATCGCCTAGGCTGTAGGTGGTTGTGCTCAGTATTATAATTTGTATATGAATTACTAAAACTTTATTTTGGTAGCTCATCACATTATTCATTTCCCTATAATGAACTCTATTTATGCGATGAAGTCCTTAGGACTGCACTGACTTCGATATAGAGAGGATATATCGAGTGGTCCTTTAAAAGGTTCACAATTAAAGGATACATTATACAGGATGTCAATGTATCAAATATAGGTTGTTGTGGTTCACATCGTTTGGTTGTCCTCTTGACCAAAGGAGTGTGGTGATACTAATGTGACCTACAAGTAGGATGTGTGACATCTAATTAAATGTGACTCCGTGGAGTACCTTTCTGCCAAAGGACTGCTCGCGATTGGATATGGGTATATGTGTCCCTCCGACCTGAGATCGCCATGGTTGCTTGCAAGCAACTCCCTGTGCTTTGGTCCCGGACTACCCGGATTTCTAATCCGGTGATGGCAGGTTTCTGGTATAGGCAAATACTTGTGGAGCAGTGGTGGACCAAGATGGAATTGACTTGCCTAATTTATTTGGATTGAATGTCTCGCAGTGTCTCAATTTAGCAAATTCTCGATCGGGGTAGTCCTAGTGAGGAGTCATTGGATTTGAGAGGTTGAGACATGTTGTGGATTGACTCAATTAGGGTTGGCAGTCTAACCCTAGGTCATCTTGAGCATTGGAAGTCAAAGGGATGAATTATACGGTAACCATATGTCAGAGATTCGATAGATTGCTCTCGCATCTTTGGCCTATCCGGACGTCGGGATCCATTGCTAGATGGTATATTGTGCTGGTACTGGAAGTGTTCCAGTGCTACTGTTTAGGTTCGAACCTATGAGGCCACATACTATAGAGAATTTCTTCCTGATCGGGAGCCGATCAACGATTGGGAATCGTTTCGGTATTAAGGTCAAATGGTCCAATTGAGCACACATTAAATTTTTCTGGTTCACCTGATCTGATTTGGATCGATCAGGATTGGTTTGGGTCAACAGGGAACTGTTCCTGGTAGACCAAGATTGGACCCAGTTTTTCTTATTGATCGGGTTTGGTCGTTCACGGATGGCAAGCCAATGTAGCCCCCGGAGGTCCAGCACTTCATGATTCATGTCGTTGCACAAGAATTGAGGCAGATCAGGATTCATTGGGGCTACGATTTGGCCGAGCTTGGTCGCGCGAGCTTGTCACTCCAGCGGGGGCCATGGGATGGCCCGGATGGAAGTTTACACGGTGGTTTAATGGTTCTACGTTGCTTGTTCTTCCCCTGTTTTGATTACCCTATCTTACCGCTAGGATGAGACAAGTGCCACTTGAAAATTGAACACTGCTTGGGTTATCAGAATGTTTCGTTTGCACCGCGTAATTGATGGAGCCTCTCATTTTTTCTCCCGCACGCTTCTCCCTCTTCGCATCCTGGTTTTACCTCCATGGTCGGCTGCGGATGCTTTCCTTCTCCAACCTTCACCCTTCTCCGTCAGGGAATCATCACCGCCGAGAGCCCAAGAATGGTGTACGAGAAGTGCGAGAAGAAGCTGTCTAAAATGATCGTGCCCGACAAGTGGAAGGAGGGCGCCTGCAATACCACCGAAAGTGGCAGCTGCAAGGTCAACGAGAACAAACTTCTGTCCAAGAAGCACATGCCATGAGATTGGAAGAGGGCGTGTGAGAAGAGTGGAAGAACAGGGCTTGTGTTGTTTCCCTTTCCTTCACGGATTTTCTAAGCAGAGTTGAAACATCTTGGTTGTGTTAAAAAATAATTAATTTGAATTTTTTGGAATTTAAATAGTCTATTGTTTTGGAGTTACGAGGAGTTAACGAGGAGTTCACGCATCTAACATTCAATTTATAAATAGAATGATTAATGGGGATAGTGAAAAATATTTTCGGGTTCAAAAATATGTAGAATCGAAGGATTTTTTTTTACCTGTAAATATTTATTATATTTGTCATTTGGTTTTAAGCAATTTACGAAGAAATATGTTCCTTCCTAAATTCCTCTCATTCTAACAATGTGGTACCAGAGCCATAGTCTTTAGAGTTGAAAAAAAAAAAAAAAAACCATAGTCCTTAGAGTTAAAAAAAAAAAAAAATTTGAGAGAAAAGAGTATTGAGAGAGAGAGAAAAAAAAGAGTTAGAGTGAAAAAAATATAGAGATCGCAAATAGTGGAGTTTTTTCTTTTCACTTTCCTTATCTCATAAAAGAAAATTATGAGAGTTGGTGGCTCTTAAGATATTTGGGAAATTGTAGATAAAGGCTATGAGGTTCCCCAAAATAAAGACAATTTGTCTCAAAATGAGAAAGATACTTTGTGAAGAAGGATCAACAAGCACTCACTCTCATCCATCAATGTCTGGATGACCCAATGTTTGAGAAGGTGGCCGATGCGACCACATCAAAGCAAGCTTGGGAGATTTTGAAGAATTCTTTCCATGGTGTTGATAAAATAAAGAAAGTAAGACTTCACTCATTAAGAGGTAATTTTGAAGCCTTAAGAATGAAGGAATCTGAATCAATTTCGGATTATTGTTCAAGGGTGAAGGCTGTGGTAAATCAATTGAAGAGGTATGGAGACAAGATCGAAGATGTTCGTGTGGTGGAGAAGATTCTTCGATCCTTGATTACCAAATTTGATTTTGTTGTTTGTGTCATTGAAGAGTCAAAAGATCTTGACTCTATGACTATCGAACAATTGGAGGGTTTCTTACAAGCCTATGAAGAGGATCAAAAGGAGACAAGAAGAGACATTGGAGCAAGTTCTTAAAACTAAGACTTTTTTGAAAGATGATAGGGAAGAAAAGAGTCAAAGAGAACGTGGACGAGGAAGAGGATGTGGTCGTGGTCAAGGAGCAAGAGGAAGAGGTAATAGTGACAATTCAAACAATGAAGGAAAAACTTATCCATCATCAAGATGCTGTGGAAGAGCAAGAGGAAGAGGACGTGGCTACTATCAACAATCAAATGAAAGGAGGTATGACAAATCAAAAGTTAAATGCTATAATTGTCATAAATTTGGCCAATATTCTTGGGAATGTCGCAATGCTACAACTAATGTTGAAGAGAAGGCTAATTTTGTTCATGACAAGCAAGAAGTTGAAGAGACAACCTTTTTGTTAGCACTCAAGGAGGAACAAATGGATGACAATAGATCATGGTATTTGGATAATGGAGCAAGCAACCATATGTGTGGCAACAAAGAAAAGTTTGTGGAGCTTAAAGAGAAAATGGGCAAAGTATCTTTTGGAGACTCTTCTAAAATCCAAATTGAAGGGAAAGGTACCATTTTAATCTCTTCTAAAGAAGGTGGCCATATGCTAATAACTGAAGTTTATTATGTGCCTAAATTAAAAACGAATATTTTGAGTTTGGGCCAACTTCTTGAAAAGGGCTATGAAATTCTCATGAAAGATATGTGTCTTTGGCTTAGAGATCCAAATGCTAATTTAATTTCCAAGGTTCTTATTTCAAGCAATAGAATGTTTGTTTTGAATCTCAAAACAATTGATGCAAAGTGTTTGAAGGCTAGTGTACAAGATGAAGCATGGAGATGGCACATGAGATTTGGCCATTTAAATTTTGAAGCACTAAAGGCCATGGAAGAAAAGAAGATGGTAAATGGGATGCCTCTAATCAACCACCCCAATCAATTATGTGAAGCATGTCTTCTCGGCAAACAAGCTAGAAGGAGTTTTCCAAGAGAAGCTACATCAAGAGCAATTGAGCCACTCCAACTTGTTCATACCGATGTGTGTGGAGCCATCAATCCATCATCATTTGGTAAAAGAAATATTTCTTGCTCTTTATTAAAGATTTTAGTAGAAAGACTTGGGTTTATTTTTTGAAACAAAAATTAGAAGCTTTTGTTGTATTCAAAAATTTTAAGACTCTTGTGGAAAAGGAGAGTGGTTATAAAATTAAGGCTTTGAGATCCGATAGAGGAGGCGAATTCACTTCAAAAGAATTTAATGAATTTTGTGAAATTCATGGAATTCGTCGTCCTTTAACGGTTCCTCGATCGCCACAACAAAATGGTGTAGCGGAAAGGAAGAATATAACCATTCTTAACATGGCTCGAAGCATGTTGAAAGCCAAAAATTTGCTTAAGGAGTTTTGGGCTGAAGCTATTTCTTGTGCAGTTTATTTGTCCAATCGCTCTTCAACAAAACATGTCAAAGATCAAACTTCTCAAGAAGCATGGAGTGGAAGCAAATCCAATGTCAAACATTACGGGTCTTTGGGAGCATTGCATATGCTCATGTACCACACCAAGAGAGATCTAAGCTTGATGATCGCAGTGTCAAGTATATTTTCATTGGCTATGACTCAAACTCTAAAGGCTACAAGTTGTATATTCCAAGCAATGGCAAGGTGATGGTGAGCTATGATGTTGAGTTTGATGAAGAAGCCACATGGAATTGGGAGGCCCAAGATGAAAGAGTTTATGATTTTTTTCCATATTTTGAAGAAGAAGAAAGAGAGACCTTGATATCCATACAAGATATAACTCCACCTTCATCACCACCTCATCCACCCATTCCTCATTTTCAAGAAGAAGGTTAAAGTGAAAGGCCAAGAAAAATGAAAGATCTAAGAGAGATCTATCGGAACACCCAAGAAGTTTTTCTCGATGCTAATGATTTCTTTTGTCTCTTTGTAGATAATGAACCATTGAATTTTGAGGAAGCTATAAAAGACAAAAGATGAAGACAAGCCATGGATGAAAAAATTAAAGCAATTGAGAAAAATGATACTTGGGAATTAGCAACTCTTCCCAAGGATCATGAAGCTATTGGAGTCAAATGGGTGTACAAAATAAAAAAGAATGCTAATGGAGAAGTGGAGAGATATAAAGCAAGGCTTGTTGCCAAAGGCTACAAGCAAAAGCATGGAGTTGATTATGATAAGTTTTATGCCCCAGTTGTTCGCATGGAGACTATTTGATTACTCATTTCTTTAGCAGCTCAAATGAAATAGAGAATTTATGAACTTGATATGAAGTCAGCCTTCCTAAATGGTTTTCTTGAAGAAGAGGTCTACATTGAGCAACCATTGGGCTACCTTGTCAAAGGGCATGAAGACAAATGTTTCAAATTAAAAAAGGCATTATACAGATTGAAGCAAGCACCAAGGGCATGGAATAGTCGCATTGACAAGTACTTTCAAGATAATGGGTTTGTTCGCTGCCCTCTTGAGTATGCTCTTTATTATAAAATTCATGCCAATGGAGATATGTTGATTATTTGTCTTTATGTGAATGATCTTATTTTCACTGATAATAATCCAACTTTGTTTGAAGAATTCAAGAAGGCAATGTCATTTGAATTTGAGATGACTGACATAGGGCTCATGTCATATTATTTGGGCCTAGAAGTGAAGCAAATGGAAGAAGGTATCTTCATTTCCCAAGAAGGCTATGCAAAGGAAGTTTTGAAGAAATTCAAAATGTTTGATTGCAATCCTGTAAACACACCCATGGAAGTTGGAGTAAAATTATCAATGTTTGATGAAGGAGAAAAGGAAGACCCCACACTTTTCAAAAGCCTCGTGGGAAGCTTGAGATATTTGACATGTACAAGGCCCGATATCCTCTTTGGAGTTGGAGTAGCGAGTCGTTTCATGGAAGCCCCTACCTCCATTCATATGAAAGTGACTAAAAGGATCCTTCGTTACCTTAAAGGTACACTTGATTTTGGGCTATTTTACTCTCCTTCTAATGAGTTCAAGCTTGTGGGTTTTTTGTGATAGTGATTTTGTGGGAGATATAGATGATAGAAAGAGTACTACTGGTTTTATATTTTTCATTGGTGATTGTGCTATTACATGGAGTTTAAAGAAGCAATCCATTTTCACAATTTCAACTTGTGAATTAAAATATGTGGTAGAAACATCTTGTACTTGTCATGCTATTTGGTTAAGAAGATTATTGAAGGAACTTCAATTGCCACTAGAAGAAGCTACAAAAATTTGTATTGACAACAAGTCTACACAAGCACTTGCTAAAAATCCAGTGTTTCATGATCGAAGCAAGCACATCGATACAAGGTATCATTTTATTAGAGAAAGCATTGCCAATAAAGAAGTGGAGCTTGAATATATGAAGACTCAAGATCAAATTGCTGATATCTTTACAAAGCCACTCAAATTTGAAGATTTTTGTAGATTGAGAGAAGAACTTGGATTGAAGAAACAAAAATTTTCAAATTAAGGGGGAGTGTTAAAAAATAATTAATTTGAACATTTTGGAATTTGAATAGATAATTGTTTTGGAGTTATACTTGGAGAAGTTAATGGGAAGTTCATGTATCTAGCATTCAATTTATAAATGGGATGATTAATGGGGATAGTGAAGAGTCTCTTCGGGTTCAAAAATATGTAGAACCGAAGGATCTTTCTTTTACCTATAAATATCCATTGTATTTGTCATTTGGTTTTAAGCAAAGTATGAAGAAATACGTTCCTTCCTAAATTCCTCTTCTTCTAACAAGTTGCTGGCCTTGCGGTGAGAGAGAGGAGGGAACAAGAGAGGAACAGGGTATGCAAGAGAAGAACAGGGGCGTCTGTGTATTCATTCCCAGACTTTTATTTTGTATGCTCTTGATGGAGTATGGCGGTTTTGGAGAAGACCAAGGATTTTTGGCTTTCCCTGCTACACCTATCTGAGATCTGTCATTGATTCCCGGAGGACTAGCATCCTTCCGAGAGTTGGATCAGCGAAAGCCCGCGCGTGGATACTCTAGAGGGTAGACATTTGGACACCTCGAGAGATTGGACCGATCCTCTCATCTTCTTGCTGTATTGCAGATCTGATTTACTGTTGAAGGAGTTCAACCAGCTACCTTGATTTGCTACTGATCTGTTCTGAAGACTAAGGGAGTCGGCTTCTTCCTGCTTCGATTAGGTATATTATTTATTTTTGTTATCATGCATGCTTAGATCTAGAAATCATCATGTTATTTATAATTATTGCACTTGCCTTTACATGCCTCTGTATCTATTTCGTGCATCATGTTTATGTTTATGTTAGATCCTGTGCATGAGTAGGTTTTTTCATATACATGTTTAAAAAGTTTAATTATGCAATACCTACTTCTTAGTATAGCGTGCCTAGGATAGGCGTCCAATGCACTAGTTTTCCTTCAAGAATATCACACCAGACTTTTTCCTGATAGGATTGGATTTGAATTGGAACTTAGCATCTAGACTTAATGGGGATGGAAGTTAAATCTATCTAAGAAACTTTGTAAGGATTGGGATAGGGAACAGGGATCAAGCTTAGATTTTTAATGGCTTTGGTAGAAATGGCATTAACACAGCTCCCATTATCCATAATGATCTTATAGACCTTCTCCTTTATCTTGACAAATGTTTGTAGTATGTTGGTCCTTTTCCAATCCTCATTTTCTTTTGCTTGAGTCAAAATACATCTTACAACTCCAAATGTTTTAGTGTGATCAAATTCTTCTTCATCTCCATCATATTCATTTATCAGATTTAACTCAGCTTCATATACTTCTTCCTCAAAGTCTTCAGTAGGTTCAATCTCTTCTTCAGCTAGCTTTCCTATGTGTAGGGATCGAGTAGGGCATTGGCCGGCGTAGTGTCCCATTTTTAATATTTAAAGCATTGGAGATTTAGGTTACTACTCTTTTGAGTTTTAGGGGCCTTACCCCTGTCAACTGATGGCTTATTGGGGCATTTGGAGTGGGTTGAGTTGGGCGCATCTGATTAAATCCTGGTTTTTGACTAGGGACGCTAATCCTATTTGGTTCAGGTCATCAAATTATAGGTCCCCTTTAAAATCTTTCACAATCCCTAGCTATATTATAAGCTTGCTCAAGGTCATTAACTTCTCTTAAAAATAACTCCCTCTAGATTTTCTTACGTAGACTAGCTCTAAATCTGGATAATGTCACAGTCTCAGACTCATCCACATTACATCTCATAACATACTCATCAAACTTGGTAATGTATTCATACACTATCTTATTGCCCTGATTTAACCTTTGTCACTGATCTAAGAGTCTTTGGTGATAAGACATAGGGAGATACTTTTTCCTAAGCCTAAACTTCATGGCTCTCCAGGTAGCTATGGGTATGTCTCTTCTATGTCTAGTTAGATGCTCAACATTCTCCCAGTATAGCCTTGCCTGGTGAACTAACCTTAGTTTGGCAAACTTATATTTTCTTTCTTTCGACATCTCATACCATTCAAAATACTGATCCATTTCTCCTTCCTAGTCAATATATGCCTTAAGGTCTAGACTTCCATCAAAGGTAGGTGCCTCTAAATGTATCTTCTTCAAGGCTCTTTCATCCTGGTCTACAAAGTCATGGTGATGTTGTCTTGGATTGTACTTAGGGGTGAAATCATGATGATGGGCTCCTGGACCATGGAGATTGGCCTCTCATCCTGGTCTACAAAGTCATGGTGATGTCATCTTGGATTGTACTTAGGGGTGAGATCATGATGATGGGCTCTTAGACCATGGAGAATTGGCCTAGGTGACTCAGGTTCGGTGGGGGTTAATCAAGACTCTTCAAGGGCCAATTGTTCAGTCATGGTATCAAACCTTTCAGTTATGGTCCTCATCAAAATTTCAAGATTGGGTTCCATTGATAAACCAGACTGAGTGTGGGACTACTGGTATTGAGCTCCTAACCTAGTGGACATGCAATACAAATCTAGCTTCTAGGGCTCCTGACCTAGGAGTTCAATATAACAGGAATTGACTAGGTACCAATTAAGACTGCAGCTACCCTTTCAACTAGCCAAGTAAAAGGTGGGATTGTGGGAGGCTCCCCTCGATTTTTGAGGTCCTAATTAAAAAACCGTAGATCTGCTTAAGGCATTTGCCATTGGACCCCTAGCCCTAGACATCAATATCAAGGAGTAATTACAGAATCAATCAATACTTTAGCTCTTCCTGCAAATGAACTTGACTCATTGATGTCCCTAGTTTAGATTCCTAATCGGTTTTAAATTAGGCTTAGGTCAATGTGCGATGTAGGTGGTTGTTTTGGGCCAAGGAAAGGTAATGAACTCCTTCCCTTATGTTGATATTGAATGCCCTTTAATTGATTTTGAAATGAATGCACAACAAGTCACTAATTAGCCAATAAAATATCTAGACTAGCACAAACATATGATTCAAAATTCAAAATTTGAAATTTCAAAATTTAAATTTTAAATTAAAAATTTCAGATCTCAAAGTCTAGATTTCAGAATTCAAATTTTGAATTTTGATTTTTGAATTATGGTTAGAAAATTTGTTCTTGAAGGCTTGATGTAAGAGTTGTTGTAGGAAACCTCCAACTATAAACTTCTAACTAAAAAACATCCTTGTAACTCAAAATTAAAACTTTAAAATTTTTAAATTCAACTTTTAATTCAGGTCTCAAGTCCAAAATCTCATAATTTTTTTTGAAAAAAAATTTTGATGAAGAAGCTTGAAGGTGTGGACTTAAAATGGATGCAAGGAAAAATTTCAGCAAGCACATAAAGAAAAAAATTTAGAACTTGATCTAGTAAACCATTCTCTAATACCAAGATTGATGCAGGATGGGAAAGAGATGATGGATAAAAAAGATGATTACCAAGCTAATATGAGCAAGAAATTCACAGGCATATGAACTAAGCTAACCATGAGAAAGAGAAAGAATGATTTATGTAGAGACTATCCAATAAAAATTATACAACTCGCATATGATATCTTGTTTAATTAAAGAATAGGACCTTCATGGCAAGGAAACCATCATTGCTAAGACAAGTTAACCTTCAAATATTCAAATCTTTAAGAGTGAGGATTGGTTTTCCTACCAACAATGGATGTTAAGAATATTTTGGTGGAAGGGTGCTCTCACACTCTAGGAAAGAGGCTTGGATTATAAGACCACAATTCCTAGACTTGAGGACTCACCTTGTAGATGGTTCATGGCATGAAACCTTCATCTTCAACCCCGGATCCATGAGAGAACCTACAAAAAGCTTGTTATGAGGCCGTGGAAGCAAAATAAAGGAAGGAATTGAAGAGGAAAAATGGAAGATAAGGAAGATTTCTTGGCGCTTGGGACTTGGTTGTCTTGAACTTGGATCTCACACCACACAAAGCAAAGGGTATCCCACCCTCTCCACAATACAAACAAAGGGTATCACACCCTCACCAAGGAGAAAGAAGAACTTTAGCTATATTTCATTTCATCAAATCAAAAGATGCTCACAAGGGGAAGCTTGGGGTCCTATTTATAAGCCCAAGCCCTCCATAGAGTTTGGCCAAAAAGGATAGGGTTGGCTAACCAATTCTAGTTTTAACTACTTACAAAATTAGTTAGAAAGTTCTAACAAGAAACAAGAATTAGTTGTAACTATAGTATGTTGCAACTAATTGTACATGTGGTGCCTATGTGGATGATAAAGTGGTTACAAAGTTGTTGGGGGAGTTGAAGGTAGTTTGTCTTCACTTCATGTGGCCCCCAAAAAGGTGTTGATGAGGTGGCCTCCAAGTGATGTCTAAGTGGATGGAAGTTGAGGATGAGGTGGCCCCCAAGTGGCATCCAAGTGGTTGGAGGTTGAGTTGGCTCCATGAAGAAGGTTTGAGTCAACTCAAGGAGGTTGAGTCAGCTCATGAAGATAGTGGGCTGTCTTCATCCATTTAACTTTATTTGGGCTCAAGTAGATCTTCTTAATTCTAGCTACAAATCCATAAAGATATGCTTGAAATCTTTTCCTTTGCTTATGTCCCCATCAACCTTTTGAAGCATTAAGTGAGGATTAAAGAAGACATTGAAGAGCAGCTTTTGAAGCTGTTGAACAGCTATATATCAAGCTTCAACTATAATAATCAATTTTTTTAGAGTTTATTTTTTGTTGCATTGTTTTCATACTTTTGAGTTGTTGTTTATTCCAGTAGGGAGCTAAAATTTTGAATTAGGTTTGGGTTTTGATTAGTGATCCTTGAAAACCCAATTGGGTTGTTTGTGAGCCCAGAAAACAAACATGTATTTGGGTTTTGATTGGAGAGCCTTGGAAGACAAATCAGGTTATTTGTGATCTCGTAAAACAAATGTTGCACTTGAGTTGTGTTTTGTGACCCTAGGATAAAACAAACTAGCTATATTCTTGCAAAATTATAGTGAAATACCGAGTGGATCTTGGAAAGTGGATGTAAGAGCTATGATTTCTCTAAACCACTATAAATTTGTTGTGTCTATGTGATTGTTTGTTTCTCTTACTTTCTCTCTTAGCTTCCACAAGTCACAGTATACTTGGCTCGCATTTGATTAAAGTTTTCAAAGGCACATTCTTGTTTTAATTTTTGAAAACCCAATTTACCCCACCTCTTGGGTTGTTGGTTTGGGCAACACATAGTTTTAAGTCAATTATCAAAGTTGGCACTCTGCATTGTATCCATGTAGATTATCGGATCCTCATTATTTTCTTCAACTTCAATAGGATCAGCATCTCAGACCAAGAAATAGTAGTATCATCTGGCTAATACAATACTCTAGCAAATCTCCTCAATGTACATTTACAATGGGTTCTTGGTTAGATCTAATCAAATTCAATTCTAAGGGTTCAGTCAATAGGTCCATTCTTCTACCTATCAAACTTCTTCAAGTTCAACCTTAGTGAGATTAGTTCCTTCTTCAAGAAACTTCTTTTTCAAAAAGACTGCCCTATAACTAACAAATACCTTTTGTTCATCAGTGTGATAGAAGCAATACCTCTTGTCTTTTCAGGTACCCTATAAAAATACACTTATTAGACCAAGGCCCAAGCTTATTTATTTTCAAATGTTTGACATAAGCTAGACATCCCTAGATCCTAAGGTCTAGAGTCCTAGATTATGCCTTGACCTTATCTTATATGGTGTTTTGTCTATAGACTTGCTAGGAACTCTATTTAAAACATAGTAAGCTGACTTGAGTACATATCCCTAAAAGGAGATTGGTAAATTTATAAATCCCATCATAGACTAAACCATGTCTAATAGGGTTCGATTCCTCCTTTCAGACACTCCATTATGATGAGGTGTCCCTAAAGGTGTCCATTATGAGAGAATCCCATTATTTTCTAAATATATCAAAAACTCACTGGTGAGGTATTCACCTCCTCGATCTGATCAAAGAGTTTTAATACTTTTTCTAATTTATTTTATATAAATATTTCAAATGATTCAGACTTATTCTCATCAGGTAGATGTAGCCATATCTCATAGGTCATCTATAAACGTGATGATGTAGTTATATCTACCTATGACTAATATATTCTTGGGTCTACATACATCACTATATACAAGACTTAGAATCTCAATGGCTCTTTCACCTTTTCTAGTAAAAACGGATTTAGTCATCTTTCCAAGAAGGCAAGATTCATAAGTTGACAATGATTCACAATCATTAATCTCAAGGAGACCTTCTTGTCTTAACTTTTATTCTATTCTTGTAATATGACCTAGCCTATACTCCCAAAGATAAGTATCTAACCTAGGGCATTTGCTCGATGTGTAAACTACATTAATAGGTTGTGATAAAATATAAATATTATTTTTTAAGTATCCATGCATTATAGTAACATCATTCATAATGATATCATAATAATCATCTTTTATTGATAAATGAAATCCATTCTTGTCCAAATGGCCTACAAAGATTATATTCATCATAAAACTAAGACAAATGACAATCATTTCAAAATAACAACATTATGATTGAAAACTAGCTTGACAACTCCTAAAGCTAGAACTAGAATGGCTTTTCCATCTCCAACATTTAGGAATCTCTCATTGTCTTCAAATCTTCTACTAACCTAAAGTCCTTTCAATGAAATGTAAATATTAATTGGACTTCCAGTATCTAATACCTAGGTAGTAGTATCACATATAGAGAAGTTACAAGGTATTATCATACAAGTATCTTGTCCAGTAATAGCTTGCTAATTTTTCTTCTTCCTCGGGCTATTCAGGTCAAGAGAGGCAATGTAAAGGGGATAATTCCTCTTCCACTATCCCTACTTCTTCTACAAGAAGCACTCTACCCGATTTTGGTCAACTTGGACTTCTTAGTCTAACTTGGTTAAGCACATTGCACCTTCTTCTTGTTTTTCTTTTTTCCTTTCTTAAAGGGATGATGCTCTGTCAAAGTAGATACTCCCACTACATTCACCCATCCTTTGTAGAGTTAATGATTCTTCTCATAAGTCTGCAGCATTCCTATTAGATCATTATAGTTGACTACAGGCTTAGTCATTCTGTAATGACTACGAAAGTTAAGGTATGACTTTGATAAGGAATTTAGGATTGCATCCTTCCCAAGCTACTCATGCAAGGAAAATCCAAGTTTGCTCAGATGCTCGATCAGTTTAATGATATACAATATATAATCAGTGACTGATGCACATTTCCTCATC
Source organism: Areca catechu (assembly GCA_021397845.1). Taxonomy (NCBI): domain Eukaryota; kingdom Viridiplantae; phylum Streptophyta; class Magnoliopsida; order Arecales; family Arecaceae; genus Areca; species Areca catechu. Next base: position 93,977,888 of record CM038050.1, read on the forward strand.
CTTGAGTTAAAGAATGTACAAAATATTTTGTACCTTTCAATATCGTCGGGAGTGCTGAAGGATTCTTTTAATACTTGAAGCATATCCCATGATGGAGCATCTTTAAAATTATGATTTTGTTTGTCATTTATGGATACCCCACATAATGCATTGAACCATGGTCAATCATTAAGCTACTTTTGATAAGTATTTTGGACTGGACCTCGGGTATCCATAATACTTTTGATAAGTATTTCGGACTGGATACCCCATAGAAGGATTTTTAAAAATAGTCCAGTCCGAAATACTTTTGATAAGTATTATGGATACACCACATAATGCATTAAACTGAGGTCCTTAGATGCCACATCTATCAACATGTACAAAATTCATTCGTGCTTTAGGACTATTTTTATCTTTTGATATCAATTATATAAATTGGATCTCTCCGACCTTTCATTATCTAAAAATGAATGGAGAAATAATGTATTGGCCATTTTTAACTAAAAAGAAAAGAGAACAAGACCTATTAGTATATGAATCATTTAATCTTAAAGATGTGGACTTTAGTCTAAAGATCCTCCCACTATTTTGTACAAATTAGTAGGCTCTACCTCCAATCCGAGGAATTATATTAATTTCCTAGCAGTACTAGAATCTTGTAGACTATATATAAGACCGAGTGTGGCTCAGCCCATCTATGTGGATCTAAAGATAGGTTCTCAGCCAATTATTTTTCTAAATAATTTCTAGTTTTTAATTTTACCCTAGGCACCTCTTTAGCAAGAGTGTGGCACACCATCCATGTGGATCTAAAGATAGGTTTTCAACTAATTATTTCTTTAAATAATTTCTAGTTTTTAATTTTACCCTAGGCACCTCTTCAGCAAGAGTATAGCACCTCCACTGAAAGTCCTGGTTAGGTACAACTATTAACATGATAGAATTCAGTGTTTTTAACCAATGAATGACTAAGCCCAGGTATGGCTTGGCCCACCTAATTGCCATTAAGAGAGTCACCCTGAATCATTATAATATGAATGATAATTCCAATAGCTCGAGAGCACCAGGACTTTGGACCTCCAATGATCATCTTAACTATTGGACTCATTATCACTCTTTTAATGGGAGGCTATGACTCGGTTATCTTTATAACTTTATTATTTTAGGAACCTAATAATTTAGAGGATTTAACTAAAGGGTTATGAAGAGAGAAGAAGAAATGGACCAATTAAAATCCTTCCACTGACTTAACCAAGTCTATGATGAGGGTTGAAAACAAATTGATCCAAGGGCACTTAGATTAGTCATACTAATCATCTTCACTGGCATGAGTTAACTCTAATCAAAAGCTGTCTAATAAAAAGCTGATTAACCAATTTGTAAGGTAAGTGAGATCAATGGGAGGGTTCTGCCTTTAACCTCCTTCCTTAGACACCAACAAAGTTGGCCAGGTAAGAGGTAGCCCAATTAATAACCATATCAAATGCCAACTTACCTTAAACATCAATTGGTTCATTAGATTTGATTAGACAAGCCTAACACTCAGGTCCAACCTCTGAGCCATAATTAGGTCCATTTGATATAATATGGACTTGATCAAGCCATCTTTATATAATTGATCTAGATAATCTTTGATCTAATCCTAATTAACTTTTGGTTAGGTTAAATTGAATTCCCTATTAGGTACATATTATTCAAATTTCTAACCCTAGGTCTAACCCAATTACTTTACCTAATTCAAGCTAACCCATAGCCCAAGTTTTATGAAATGTCATTAGATCTTTAATATACAATTCTAGATCAAATGTTTCCAGTCTTAATTTCTGTAATTAATCAGGATTAATTGTGCTAAAAATTATATCTAAATAATTTACATGCATATTATATATATTATATACTTTTAGATCTAAACTATACGATATAGTCATATGCTAAAATTAGTATTATGTTTCATGTTCTAAACATAAAATTAGATCACAATAAATTATTTTCAAATTAAAAGTAGAAAATTAATCAAGATTAAGTTATTAAAAAATATATTTAAAAACTAAAATAATTTTAATAATATTCTTTTCACCTAGTTCATGGAATATAACCACTAGCGGTACTCCTACATGCCATAGGAGACTCCATGGAATAGGAAGAGAGGGCCTTTAAATCTTATTTTTTTCTATGACTAGATAGCCATAGTGATTAACCCAATCTAAAGAAGTTACTCAGATTAAAATATTTACACAAAAATCAGATTTTAATTCTAAACATATCATGTCAAGAACCTATGGCTTTGATACATCTATTAGAAAATGGATAGGATTTTATGCATGTATTTTTTTTAAAACTAGTAGAAGCAATTATCTGATTAAAATATTTTTAATCACATAACATAGATCAGATCTAATAAACCCTATCATGGATCTATCATGATATGCAAAGGAAATAAATTGATGAAAATAATTTCAGCATGCATAGATCTCATCGATGCATGCCGTAGATCAAATTTACATACAATATGAAATCTAATTTCATACCTTAGGTGGGTCGATGAATGCCACTATTGATGGTATGTGGTAAGGAATTTTCATGTCACTTCACAGCTATACTGGGTGTCCAACCTCTATGAATCATCCATATGAAACTCCGACGAGATCAACCTCTTGAGACTGCTATATCCCTCCGATGGCCACCGGATGGCTGAAAATAATTTTTTCATTGGATCTTCTTGAACACTCTAAGAAGATCAAGAAGTGGAGAATCCAGGATCGGGAGACAAAAAAATATGAAGACCTTTTTTTTAATCTCCCTACAAAACCTAGCACCCAAGAAAATCCTCCATGCCCCTCTTATGTTTCATGCTCAAAGTCATTCTTTGATTTTTTTGATGGCCTTCCTTTCAGATATCTCATGGTAATAGGCTTCCCAATCCTTACACAATCCCAAAAAAATAATTAAAAAATGTGGTGTGTTGATTTGGATAAGGAGATATAGGATAAGACTACGAGTTTTATTCCTAATAGGACTCCTCCAAATTGAATTCAAATAAATCTAGATTTAATTTAAATCAATCTTAATCTAAATAGGAATGAGGAAGGATAAAAAAATTATTTTCTTTCATGGAACATTCATGAAAAACTTTTTGGAAGGCATGGAGAATTTTTAAGAAAACAAGTTGGGCTAGGTTAGGGTTTGACCAAGATTTGACCTAAATTAGTTAGGAACCAAAACTAATTTGGTTACAACTTATTCAATCAACTTGAACCTAATATAATTTGTCCTTAATTAACTTAGTTAATTTTTAATCAAATTAAAAACTAATCAAATCCAAGCCCAAATCAAATCAAGAATTAAAACTCTTTAGTAATTAGGTCATCGTATAACCTAATCAGGTGAAATCTAATTAAACCAAATTCAATTAGACTTAACCTAAACCTCTTAACTCAATAAATTGAACAAATTGACAATCTAATTACTAATTAATTATTTTATAGTTAATTAACATTTAATTATTATCCTAAATTAATTATTTATGTATAATAATTATATTAGGTAATTATCCATCGAATTGATAATTATATCCTTGAATGATTCTTAATTATTAATTAACATTTAATTAATTATCCTATAATTCATTAGTAATTAATTAATTAATTAATTAATAATAATTATATTAGATTAATTTTCAATCAAATTAATAATTATATCCTTGAATGATTCTTAATCATTAATTAGCCATCATGATCAGTCAAAAATTCTTATGCATGTGATCTCATAGGTTTAAATACTAAGTCGATAGTGCAGGAATCAATTCCTAAACTAATCAATGTGACTATCTAGTAATGATACCTGATATCTGTATAGGTCGAATGATTACAAAGCAACATTCAAGAATCCAGGCATATGGTTACTATATAATTTATCTCTTTGACCAAATGCTCAAGATGTCATCAAAGTCAACTACCAACTCCTGAATAGTGCATCCAGATGTGTCTCAACCTAATAAATTTTGTAACTCTTTATAAGGATTATCTTGACCAAAGTTTTGCTATTGAAACATTGCAAAGCATTTTCTCAAACATCTTAGAGTGGTCAATACCATCTTGACTCATACACTGACTTAACAAGTACATAATTGCACCCAAAAACCTTCTATCACTATATTAAAACTCTAGGTAGTCCAGTACTAAAGTATAGTGAGTTGCTTGCAAGTCACCATAATCATTTTTGATCAGAGGAACACTTATAGCCATATACTTCTGAGAGATATTTTTGATAGTAAAGTATTCATTAGAGTTGGTTACATTCAGTATAGTGTATTGCTACACTCATTTGCATGCCATACCAGTATCTCCAAACTCGATTTTTGGGATAACAAACCCATATGGCATACAATGATCTATACTCGATAAATGTTGTTATCCTAGATAACAATGTATCATTTGGTTATGAATAGATTTTAACAACTACATGATAAATTCTCCTTTATTGAATAGTAGTTCTAAGGATTTCATCATAAAAGAGTTCAAAGAAAGATGTACAAGAAAGTGATGAACTGCCAAAAATAATTTTTATCTATTAATTATTCATATACAAATTATAAGCACCTAACATCTGAGAGTTGGGTGATTATTGGAAGGCCCGTAGGCCTAGTGTTTATCAGGCTATTGGAATTACCATTCATAATATAATGGCTTAGTGCAACTCCCATAATGGTGGTCAGGTGGGCCAACCATAGTCAGCTTGGCTTTTCGTTAGTTAGAAGTATTAAGTCTTGTTATGTTAATGGTTGGACCAAACCAAGACTTTCAGTGGAAGGCCCATTGACCTACTAAAGAGATGCCTCGGGCAAAATTATCTACTAGAAGTTGTTTGGAGAAATAATTGGTTAAGATTCTACCTTTAGATATACATGAGTGGGCTGGTCTAAGTTGGGCTCATGTGTAGTCTATAGGATTCTAGTACCCGCTAAGAAATTAATGTAATTCCTCAGATTGGAGGTAGAGGCTACCAATCTGTATAAAATAGTGGAAGGACCTTTAAATTGAAGTCCAAGCCTTTAGGGTTAATAATTCATATACTATTGGTCATGTGTTATCTTTTCAGATAATAGCCACTAATTCATCTTTCTGGTCATTGTTGATAATGACAAGTTCATGGGTCCTAACTTTGATAGTAGGTATCAAAAGATTAGGATAGTCCTAGATCATGAGTGGATCCTTTATGTATAATGATCATGCACCTGAGGAGCTTGCTCCCAATGCTCATGGCATGGTCAAGGACACTTACCAGATGTGGCTCTCTGATCAGATCACTATGCGATGCATCATGCTAGCAGCTATGAACGATGAGTTCAGTTGCAAGTTTAAGAAAGCCTGACTAGAGAAAATCATTTAAAAGTTGAAGAAATACTTTGGCACACTTGATTATGTTGAGCGGTAATATGGCACAATCGCTGATGTGGAGCCCATGATGGTGACAGCTGGTGGTCATGCAGGTGGAAAGTGCCACCTAGATGCGGTGCCTAGATCAAGACCCAAAGGCGAGCCCTCCAACTGAGGTCAGCTCCTAGCCAGGGTGTGCTTATAAGGCGAGCCCTCCATTTGAGGTCAGCTCCTGGTCGGGGTCGTGCTCATGCTTCCAAAGGCGAGCCCTCTATTCAAGGTCAGCTCTTAGGAGGGGTCATGCTCATAAGGCGAGCCCTCCATTTGAGGTTAGCTCCTAGCCGGGGTCATGCACATCTTGCCAAAGACGAGCCCTCCATCCGAGGTCAACTCTTAGTCGAGGTCGTGCTCATGAGGTGAGCCCTCCGTCTGAGGTCAGCTCTAGATCGGGGTCATGCTCATTCATTCCAAGGGCGAGCCCTCCATCCGAGGTCAGCTCCCAGCCAGGGTCATGCTTATAAGGCGAGCCCTCCATCTTGCCAAAGGTGAGCCTTCATTTGAGGTCAGCTCCTACCGGGATCATGCTCATGCTTGCCAAAGGTGAGCCATCTGTTCGAGGTCAGCTCCCATTAGGGTCATGCTCATGCTTGCGAAAGGCAAGCCCTCTGTCCGAGGTCAGCTCCTAGTTGGGGTTGTGCTTATGCTTGCCAAAGACGAGCCCTCTATCCGAGGTAGCTCCCAGCCAAGGTCATGCTCATAAGGCGAGCCCTAGTTCGAGGTTAGCTCCTGGTTGGGGTCGTGCTCATGCTTTCCTAGGATGAGCCCTCCATCCGAGATCAGCTCCTGGCCAGGGTAATGGTCATCAAGCGAGCCCTCCATCTGAGGTCAGCTCCTGGCCGAGGTCATGCTCATGCTTTTCAAGAGCGAGCACTCTGTCCAAGGACAGCTCCCAGTCGGGGTCATAGTCATCAGGAGAGCCCTCCATCTGATGTCAGCTCTTGGTCGGGGTCGTGATCATGCTTGCCAAGGGTGAGCCCTCCATCCGAGGTTAGCTCCCAGCCAGGGCTGTGCTCATCAGGGGAGCCCTCCATCTGAGGTCAGCTCCCGACCGGGGTCATGCTCATGCTTTCCGAGGATGGTCCACTACATCCAGGGCCGAGCATTGAGCTGAGGTCATGCTCATGCTTTCGAAGGTGGCCCCCCACATTCGAGGTTGACCACCTAGCCAAGGTCATGCTCTCGCTTTTGAAGTCGTGCTCCCTAAACTGAGCTGTCCCCCTCCTCCTACCAAGATCAGATTTCTCGCCAACAACAGAAAGTGAGAGGATCAGTAGAGGTACAGACCATGACGTGGAAGCTCCCAGCTACCTACAACCTCCCAGAAGTGGTGCACGCCCTGCCAAAAATTCAAACTCTGCAATGCACCACCCACACGTTCTATGAAATGCATGCTCCACTAGGCTCCGCACCCTGTAGCATACCATCTTGTCAACAACCATGCAACCAAGGCTCCGACCCTCATGACACGAAACCTGAAATTCCTCCAAGTGGAGTATTCTATTAAGGCCACAGGCCATGCAACACTTTAACGGTCCCTCCTGGAATAGAAACACTCCACCATGGCTCAGGGCTTAGCGGCACGGAGCCCACCCCTCCCATAAGAAATTGCACCACAAGAGGGACAAGATCTGTACTGCGCCAGCGGTCACCCCCTAATAGAAGGATCTATTCTAGAAGATCGATCTTGGAGGCTGCAAATAGAGGAAAACCCCTCCATAAAGGAAAAGGGAAGGGACATCTCAATGAAACCCCAGGTTTGGTCTGGGCCACTCCTACTCATAAAAATAGAAGAAAGGACCCCCGAAAGGGGAGAGAAAGGCAACTGGTAAGACTCAGAGAGCAAACAGGCAAGGAACTGCCAAAGGAATCTCCCAGCTCTCTATTCTCCACTCAACCCTATCCTTCCATTTTAATTCCATCTTTCATCCTCTACGCAGAGAGTCCCCAAGCTCTTCATCATAGAGGTTCTGTTCTCCTTGATCATCCCAACTGACTTGATCATCGGAGTGTTCCTACCGAAATCTTTGGCCTGGGTCTCCTCTTTTTTGTAGGCCATGCTGGAAGAGGATCGAGTGCCCAATAGGGGTCTGACGAGTCCTTGCCATGTTAGAGCTATAGGTCATGACGATCTTGGCGGCAATGGATTAGTGTGCTAGGAAGGTACTTGAACATCGGTGATGGGGAATGGAATCAGGGGGATCGTCGGTGAGCTGAGAAGTCAACAAAGATTAGGGTAATACTAATTTCTTTTATTTTATTTTTCTAGGGGGTGGCGAAGGAACAATGGAGATGGAGAGTAGGAAAATTGGATATTCTACAGACTTGGGACTTTCATTCACAGAGAAATCTCTCACCTCTAGGGCATCTCACCCACCCCAATACATGTAGCCTAGGGCATCCGGACCAAATTGCTGTCTGGGGCCATGAAGGAAAATCTCTAGGACCATAGAGGGGACTCGACGGGGAAGGGGATATTTAGGGTCTCATGCCCCTCGATGCTCGAAAGCTAAGGCATAGGGTCTCACACCCCTCGACACTTGAAAGCGAAGGCATAGGGTCTTACACCTCTCGATGCTTGAAGGTGAAGGCAAGACGGTCCTCCACACTTCCCATGCGGGGCAAACAAAAAGAATCACTCTTTTCTAAAAGGTCATCTTCATTAACCAATTTTTTTTACAAAGGATAGAGGGTTGTATTTATAGACCTTTCTAACCCTCATTTGAATTTGAATACAAGATAAGAAGATAAGAACGGTTCAAATTCAAATACAAGATAAGATAAGATCTATCCCAATCCTAATAAATAGATATTGAAATCCTAACCAACTAACAAATTTCAAAATAAAGATAAATTCTAAATATCCAATCTTGAATTTAAATTTATTTGCATTGAAATCCATGCTACTCTTGGAGTTGTGCTACTCCAAGATTCATGCAAGTCGATGTCCCCATCATTCCCTTGAGGTGGGAAAAACTTGACTCCATTGAGTAACCGAATCCAATCAAATCAAAAAAGCTATGCTCTAAGATATGTGTAGCTCTGAGAATCATGCAACACTGAAAATCTGCAACTCTGAGGTATGTGCAGCTTTAAGAATCGTGCATTATTGAAGTCGGTAACAGGGAGGGATGTTGCTTTGACAAACATGCGGTGCATTCACATTCATGTGCTTCTTCTCTTGGTTCGATGCTAGGTGGAATAGGGGAGGTCTTCAGAGGGCAGTTCGACGGGCATTCATCAATGGCAGTGCTAGGGTAGAGACGATAGCTCGGATAGTGGTGGTCACGGCGGATGCAGTTTGCGATGGTAGCAGGTGCATGGAAAGGATGGGGTTTAGCTAAGATTGGTCTTCTCCCTTGGATCCGATGATGGGAAGGTGAAATTGTGACTGGATCTGGGGATGTTCAACATCATCGGTGGCCTGGTTGTGGGTTTTTTGGATGGGAGGAGATCCGGTGGAGGCGCTGATCTGAGGAGCTTCGACCACAGAGGAAAACAATGGCAACTGGCGGAGAGCAAGAAGATGGTGTTGGGCGTCGGCAAGGCATCACGTGTGGAGCTGAGGCATCAAGCATTTCGGCAGTAGGGAGTCGGGTGGGGCAGTGGAGTTCGACTCAACTATGGGTGACTCTGGGTGGAAGGGAGGAGAGCTGGTTGGAGGCGTCGTGTGATGGCTGGCTATATGGATTTCCATTGGCGATGGTGAGGGGTCTTTAGTTGCGAGGAAGATGACTATGGAGATGCCGATCTGATGAACTTCAGCCATAGAGGAAGACGATGGTGAGCACGGGTCATGGCCTCGCCGTAGCTATAGGGATGGTCGAATGCGGTGGGATCCACGAACTCGCACCATGTCCAGCGGGTGGCGAACAAGCCCCGCCCTGCTCCTTGGCCCGAGAGAAGAGCTCGGCGGTGCAGGAGGTGGAGGCCATGGTGCCCTTCGGGGTGGTGGGGATGGTGCCATAGCCGCTGTGCCAGGAGGTGGAGGCCATCTTGGAGGTGGAGGCTTAAAACCTTAACCCTAGATGTCCTGATGGACTTGGAAAAATGGGACAGAAAATAATAGCAGAGGGGTGAATCACGAGAGGAAAGGTGGGGCGCCAGCACAGGGATGCTCAGCGATGGGATTGGAAGAAGAGGATGGCAGAGAACACGATTGAGGGAGGTGTGATGTCTAGTTTGTGGTGGGCATGGGAGAACGGTAGTGGGAATGAAATCAGAGATAAGTTGTTGTCCGACAGCGAAACGGGTGGAAGGGATCGGCAATGTGCTGGAGTATTCGAGAGTTGAACAGGGAGAGATGGAACGGTGGGGCTGGTGAGGGGATATGAACCATACCCTAATTTTATGGCTTTGATACCAAATGATGGGGGACGGGATCAGGGGGATCATCGACGAGCTGAAAGTCATCGAAGATTTGGATACTACTAATTTTTTTTTTTATTTTTTTAGGGGGTGGTGAAGGAACAATGGAGATGGAGGGTAGGAAAATTGGACACTCTACGGACTTGAAACTTACATTCATAGAGAGACCTCTCACTTCTAGGGCATCTCACCCACCCCACTACATGTAGCCTAGGGAATCCCACCCATCTCACTACATGTGGAGCCTAGGGCATCCCATCCAAATCGCTACTTGGGGCCATGAAAGAAAATCTCAAAGACTATAAAGGGGACTCGACGGGGAAGGGGACAACTAGGGCCTCATGACCCTCAATGGTCGAAAGCGAAGGCATAAGGTCTCACACCCCTCGATGCTAAAAGCGAAGGCATAGGGTCTCACACACCTCGACGCTCGAAGGCGAAGGCAAGACGGGCCTCTCACTCTCCCGACCCGACGAACGAAAAAAATCACTCTTTTATAAAAACTCATTTTATTAAACAATTATTTTTATAAAGGAATGAGGGTGGTATTTATAAACCTTTCCAACCCTCATTTGAATTTGAATACAAGATAAAAAGATAAGGATGGTTCAAATTCAAATACAAGATAATATGAGATCTATCCCAATCCTAACAACTAGATATCAAAATTCTAACCAACTAACAAATTTTAAAATAAAAATAAATCCTAAATATCTAATCTTCGAATTTAAATTTATTTGCATCAAATCTAGTTGCTCTAGGATTCGTGCTACTTCGGGATCGTGCTGCTCCAAGATTCGTGCAAGTCGATGTCTCCATTCCTCTTTGCTCTCTGATCTCCACTCGACCCTATCCTTCCATTTCAATTCCATCTTTCATCCTCTACATGGAGAGTCCCCAAGCTCTTCACCATAGAGATTCTGTTCTTCTTGATCATCCCAACTGACTTGATCGTCGAAGTGTTCCCACCGGAATCCCTGGCTCGGGTCTCCTCTTTTTTGTAGGCCATGCCGGAAGAGGATCAAGCACCCTACAAGGGTCCGACGAGTCTGTGCCATGTTAGAGTTACAGGCTATGACAATCTTGGTGGCAACAGATTGGTGTGCCAAGAAGGTGCTTGAACATTGGTGATTGTGGGAAGTCTAATAGTAAGTCCCCCATGACCAGCAAAGCATCTGCAAAAGTCCAAAGCTCCATGGTGACAATGCACGTGCATGAGGCTGCTGCCAGTCATGTAGGGGGCCCCTCTCATCATGGCAACTTACAGAGCCCCGAGGGGGTGCTCCCCTCTCCACCACCACCACCTCCGGCAGACCCCCGATCACCGCATTAGCCCAGCAGGTCCATGTCCTAGCTATGGCAGTACACTAGCTCCACTAAAGACACAGGTCCTTGGCAACAGAGTAGCAACCAGGGATGCTGGCGGCCCATGCCATTGATCCCCATACCAGCAGATGATCCTTCTGGGAGGGGCAATTGCATGTGGCCTCCCACCCACGAGGAGACTAGCAGGTGGTTAGAAAGAAGCAGCACGATGGCCCAACTAGCCAAGAGAGTCGCTCCCCAGTCTCGGACCATGGTGCGTACTCAAACTGACGGCATAGGCATGGCCATGAACTCAGCAAAAGTTCCCCCACTCCGCACCTCCTTCACCCCTGACGACCTTCACGAAGGGGTCCACATACGAGGCCATCTGCTGCCAGGTGGAGAGGCACCTCGAAGAGCAAGAGCATAAGCTAGTTGACCTCTCCCATCAGTTTGCAAAGATCTAGGGCTCCCGTAGTGAGCTCATGGGTTACGACACCCATCCTCCCTTCTTTCATAGAATCCAAGAGGAATCGACCCCTAGCTGGTTCCGCATGCCCTAGGTTGACCCCTACGATGGGACAACCAACTTCCTGGATAACTTAAAAAGCTAGAAAGCCCTTATGAGGGTCTAGGGGGCCACTGATGCTCTCCTCTGCATTGCCTTCCAGGCTACACTCCAGAAGGTAGCTTGAGCTTGGTTCTCCCCACTCGACTCATAAAGCATTGACTCCTCCCAGCTGAAGAAAAAGTTCAAGGCACACTTTGATACATGCAAAAATGTGCCACGTGAAGCCGAGAGTCTTTTCTCGATCCGCCAGCAAGATCGAGAGCCCCTTCAGGACTACGTGTCCCAATTTAAAGCCACCATCTTGGAGATCTACCACCTTGACAAGCCAGTCTCCATGCTAGCCTTGAAGAGCGGGCTACGAACCTCCTACTTTATCTACTTTCTTGACAAGAAGCCTCTGAAGTCTTACTCGGAGTTGTTGGGTTTTGGTGGCATAGCAGAAGAATGGATTTCAAAAATTTTCATTTTAAAACTCCAAACAACTAGAAACCCTAAACCCAAGATCCCTTATCCATTATAATTAACAAGTCATTCAAAAAAGATTTGGAAAAATACCTGGAATGCTAATTCCTTCTTCTTTCCACTAGGCACACAAGTGCATGCCATCCATAGGTGCTCCACACAAGAATTGAACCTAAGAACCACACCTTAGTAGGTTGCTTAATCCATTGGGACTCTTCCAATGGCCTTCTTCCTTTGGCAACCTGTCCTTCCTTGCTCAGACCCTTGCTCACAAGTAGAACACTCTAAGCCCTCTCCTAAACATTTCCTTACTCCCTTTATCACTTCCTATTCTCTTCCTAAGCCCTTGTATTAAAATGGACTTGTCTTAATGCAAACCTATCTCGTAATAAGGGAAGGAAGAGACAAGGAGGATAAAGTGGCAAAGTATAAGAGTGTAAGAAAGAAAGGATAAATCAGATACCTTCGGCATAAACACCGAAGGCTTTAAATAGGAGATGGGGGGCACCAAATATGGCTCTTCATTAGCCTTTGATCTATCAAATAATAGATCATGTAAGACCCTTCATGAAGAAGGAGTCTTATCTTGAAAGGTCAAGACCTTTCTTGCACCAAATGACTTCTCAGGATAATGTTGGCCATTTGTCTTCATGCCATGTGGTGTGTAACTGGCAGATAGGCTCTTAGATGGCATAGAAATAAATTGGTTTATCCAAGAGATCAAGTCCCTTCATAAAGGACACTTGGATTTGAAAAATTGTGGTAATCATGAAGGGACGCAACCCTTCATGTGCATGCCAATCTTCCTCACTGCCCAATCTTTCTTTCCATCGGTATTAAGTCAAGACATTAAGACATGGGATAAGGCTAGGGACACCTTGTTGCATGTGGAAACCAAATCCCATAAGCAGAAGGACTCTAGGTCCATCTGTGTGCCATTTAATCTTGCGCATAAACAAATTGGTGCCAAGAATCCCTCCAACTTAGGGCTCATCAAATAAATTAGATAAAGGCTAATTAAATATGGATAAAACCAGATAATTGCTACCCCACTTTGGACTCAACCCAATCTAGGATTTTCTCAAATTGGCTAGCCCATTAAGCAACCTTATCTACCCAATTCAATTGGGTTAGGAGTTAGGTTAGCCCACACATGCTAGTATGTAATCTAGCTAACCAATTAAAATCCAATGACCCTAATAAAATACCAATTAACTTTCTAGGCCAATTCCTTAACATGTGTGATCCTTTGGATTCCACACTTAGCCAGCATTAGGTCTAGGTCCAAGCCAATTTAATCCAATCGAACCTGATTTGGCCTAATAAGGTCAATTAAGCTGACCTAAGTTGCCAATTTGAACTAGCTTCTGAATTGACTCATGAATCCAATCAAATAAATTCATGAAAACCTACAAGACATGATTGATATCTAGAAATATGTCATGCCTACCCAGAAGATGAAGAATTTGATAGAAAGTACCAAAATACCATTCAGTGAAAAGTTATCATGCAATTCAATCTTTCGATCTCCCTTTATCCTAAATAAGTGATGGGTATGGATAATCGTCAAACCCTAGCACTTAATCATTTTGAATCTCACTTTGATAATGAAGACTCTACTGATGACTAATTAGAAAGCACTTCTAATCTCATTCTGCTTTGATCAATGACTCCCTGAGTCATCAATCGAAGAGACAACTTGGGATAACATTTTCTCTTACTAGGAATGATTGATTCCTTATTGATCCACTCACATCCTTCAGACACCTTCCACCATATCCGAGAACACCTCGTACATGACTCAATGTCATGAATGAGTATGAACCGAAATATGGCTTAGTGTGCATAACGAATCATTGTGATCTCAAGTCTAAAGATTACCTGCACAACTCCCACTATGAGAACTATCTCTTGACAAATAGTAAGACTTCCATAAGATATTCTCAGTATAGATCAGTTTGGTGAACTCATATCCTAATGAGCACCCTTATCCTCATATTAGTATCTCTACAAAAGTGGCTGTGAGACCAACCACCCTCTCCATCGAGAATATATAGGATAAACTAGTCTTTCTAGAAGCATCGATCCCCGAATCGATGATCCAACGACTAGGAACATTTTAGATTAGGGTTTATAAGAAATTAGGTCTCACCGTTATGATCTCCATTATAATCCTAATTCATTTGCCTTGACCTACGAGGTTCATCATAATTTTTAAATAAGATACAGCAGTATGATGAAACAAAATGCCTCATATTAATACAAGAATGTCATAAAGAGTTGGAAGATTATAAAAATACCCTTATAAGGAATGGCTTTTAGGACACTTTTCATTCAGGAGCTCCTCCTCTGGGCCCATAAGTTTATCCGTGGGAGGAGGCTGACCACACTAAAAGGGAGTTGGAGGGAGGCCACTAAAGAGGTAGGCTATTGCAGAAGCATCCACTTCCTTGATCCAGAAGATGGTGTTGGTCTTGCGGCCAGGACCAAGACCCAGAGTTGACCCTACCAAAGAAGAAAAGTTCACTCCTCTCCTCGCCTCAAGAGCAAAGATCCTGATGGAGATCAAGGGTGAGCACTTCTTGCATCGACCTCCTCTACTGAGGTCATTTGCTGGACGTGACAGGTCCCGTTACTGTCGCTTCCACCGGGACCACGACCACGATACTAAGAAATGTTGCCACTTGAAGAGAGAGATAGAAGACCTGATCAAGCACGGCTATCTCGATAAGTACATGGAGGGAGGTGCTCCCCTATAGCCTAGAATGAAGAGCCTCGATCACTTACTATTGATAATTGGCCTACCGAGAAGCTGGTTGAGATGATCTCTTGGGGGGAAAGGAGAACCCCGAAGAGGGCTAAGGGGAAGAGGAGAATGATGATGTACTCCCCTGCATGGGAGAAGGGTCGACTAGCGTAGATAACCGAATAATGACATTATCATCATTGAAATGATGATAGCAAAATACCCTATAATAAGAATTATGGTTGACGGTGGTAGCTCTGCTGGCATCCTTTTTTATGATGCTTTTACAAGGATGAACTTGTCCACTAACCAAATAAAGTTGGTGTTAATGCCCTTTATGAGCTTCACCATGGATTTGGTTGGAGTTAAGGAAGAGATTACACTCCCAATAACCACTGGGACTCCATCTCAGCAAAGTATTGTGCTGACAACATTTACCGTTGTGAGGCTTCCTTCATCTTATAATGCGATCCCGGGATGTCCCGGACTCAATCTGCTGGATGTCACCATCTCCACCAGGCATCTCCTCATCTAGTTCCCCATCCCTTGGGGGACTAAAAAAATGAGAGGGTCTCGCCAGCCAGTTCATCACTGCCTACAGACCGTTCTGGGATCACGAGGGGTCAACCCGAGCCCAGCCATCGACCAACTGTATCTGGCAAAACCAGAGCTGAAGGGTAGACTAGTTGAGCCCTTGGTGTCCTTCCCTTAGGAAGAGGATCCCCTGAAGACTATGCAGGTGGGAGCCCTGCTACCTGAAGATAAGAGATCCCGCATGCTTAGTTTCTTGCCGGCCAATGCAGACATCTTTACTTGGACCACTGCATACGTGCCTGGCATCCCTCTAGATGTAATCACCCATAGGCTGAATGTCGACCCCAACTGCTGCTTTGTCCGATAGAAGAAGAGGAGTTTCATCCCAAAGTGGCAGAAGGTGATCAATGGGAAAGTTAAGAAGCTCCTCGTAGCAAGCTTCATCTGTGATGTACGATATCATGATTGGCTTGCTAATGTGGTGATGGTCAGGAAAGCTTCCAAGAAGTGGAGGATTTATGTAGATTACACCGACCTCAATCGGGCATCCCCCAAGGATAGCTTTCCACTTTCCAAGAATGATCAACTAGTGGATGCGATCTCAGGCCACAAGTTCCTTAGCTTCATGGATGCATTCTCCAGATATAACCAGATCCACATGCATCCAGAAGATTAGGATCACACAGCATTTATAATCGATAGAGGTACATACAGATACAAGATGTCCCATTTGGTCTCAAGAATACATGGGCCATGTACCAACACTTGGTTAGCAAGGTCTTCAAAGACCAGATCGGTTGCAACATGTAGGTTTATGTGGATGACATGCTTGTCATGAGTAGCCCGGAGTCGGACCATATTGCTGACCTGGCTCTGCCTTCGACAACCTTCACCACTACCAGATGAAGCTTAACCCTACCAAATGCATGTTTGGTGTCACGGTGGAAAAGTTCCTGGGATTTGTGGTCATCTAGAGGGGAATAGAGGCCAATCCTGAGAAGATCCAGGCGATCACTAACATGAGACATCCTGTCTCTAAGAAGGAGGTTCAGTGCTTGACCGGATGCATCGTGGCATTGAGCCATTTCATCTCACATTCAGTCGAGCATTGCCAACCATTCTACAAGGTACTATGCAAGATGCATGGCTTCACTTGGATGGAGGAGTGCCGAGAAGCATTCGAGGGGCTGAAGAAGCTCCTTGCCTTCCCATCATTGTTGTCTAGGCCAGAGTCGGGGAAGGGCTCCTCTTATACCTAGTGACCTCAACGGAAGCGGTCAGCTCCATGCTAGTCCACATTGATAAGGATGGCTCCCAATGGCTAGTCTACTACACCAGTAAGCTACTCCGCAATGCAAAATCCAGATACACCCAATCCAAAAAGATTATTTTTTTGCTAATAGTGTCTACGCAGCATCTCAGACACTACTTCCAAGCACACCCGATCACAGTCCTCACTGATCAGCCTCTAAGGGCTATCCTAAGCTGCCTCGATACTTCAGGGCACCTAGCTAAGGAAGAGGTGAATTTCAATGAGTTCAACATGAGCTACCACCCATGACCGGTGCAAAAGGCTTAGGTCCTTACTAATTTCTTGGTGGAATGCACCTAGGCGGATGAGGACCCAGAGGAGGCAAACCAGCAAGCCGAACCTGGGTTAGACCTAACCTCGGAAGCAATGACATGGATCCTCCACATCGATAGTGCATCCAACATTAGAGAAAGTGGAGCCAGCCTCATCCATGCCAACTTTGATGAATTTGTCGCAGAGTATGCCTATGCTTCCTCTTCAAGGCGACCAATAATTAGGCCGAGTATTAGCTGCATCTTGCATGGTTGAAGGTGTCCCGCAAGCTAGGTGTAAAGCACCTGAAGGTCTTCACATATTCGTAGCTCATGGTGGGCTAGGTCTTCGATGAGTTTGAGTCTCGAGATCCCATGATGGCAAACTATCTGGACAAGGTACGCTCATACATAAGAAACCTCCAATACTTTAGCATTTTCCATATCTTTCATGCGGAGAATGCCCAAGCCGACATCCTCTCCAAGCTGGTGACCCTGTTAGAGTCGTTGCTGGAGCGTACCTTCATCAAGTACCTAGAAGCCACTAGCTACGAGACTGCAGCAGAGGTCCAACTAGTCATCTCTAAGGTAAGCTAGATGGATCCCTATGTCAATTACATAACCACCGATGCCTTACCTGAAGATCGCAAGGAAGCTAGCCTTCACAAGAAGAAGGCTGCATGATATGTGATGATGGATGGATAGCTTTATTGGAGGTCTTATTCCTGCCCACTATTAAAGTGCTTGAAGCTCTCAGAAGCCACCAACATGCTCCAAGAAGTACACGAAGGCATCTGTGGAAATCATGTGGGGGGCAGGACCCTGGCTTACAAGGCACTCCAGTAATGGTACTTCTGGGAGACCATGCACGAGGACACTGTCGATTTCATAAAAAAGTGTGATCACTATCAATGTCATGCCCAAATCCAACGATAGTCGGTAGACCCTCTCTCCTAGCTATCAGCATCGTGGCTATTCACCTAGTGAGGAATGGACATCCTAGGTCCCTTTCCTCCATGTCTAGCCAACAAAAGTTTTTGATTGTGGCCATCACTATTTCACCAAGTGGGTCGAGGCCGAACCCCTAGCATGGATCACTGAGGCCAAAGTCAGATCCTTCTTCTAGAAGTCTATCATCTATCGATTCGGACTCATGTACTCAGTCATCACTGACAATGGATGGTAGTTCGATAATTAGGCTTTCTAGGAGTTCTACGTTGACCTCAATATCTGCCATCACTTCACCTCGGTGGCTCACCCTCAGACCAATAGAGAGGCTGAGGTGACCAACTGAACCATCTTGCAAGGGCTCCACACCCGGCTGGATGAAGCCAAGGGTCGTTGGGTTGAAGAACTCCCTAGTGTGCTGTGGGCTTACCATACTATTCCTCACACGTCAACTAGTGAGACCCCCTTCAATCTCGTCTTCAGCATCGAAGCCATGATTCTTGTGGAGCTTGGCCTGCCCATGATATGGGTGGAGCAGTATGATGAGGTTGACAATCTAGCCCGTCTCCTTCCAACTTAGTCTTCAAGATGAGATGAGGGACAAAGCCCGACTTCAGATGTTAGCCTACTGGCAGTGAGTAGCTCGCTACTACAACTCTCACGTGGAGCCTAAGCCATTCTACCCAAGTGACCTAGTCCTCAGGCTAGCAGAGATGTCCCAGCTAGGAGAATGTGGCAAACTCTTCCCGAACTGGGAAGGACCCTACAAGGTGGTCGAGTCTCTGCCAAGCAGAGCATACTATCTCGTCGAGCTGGACAGTGCCCGATTTGCACGGATATGGAATGCGAGCAATTTAAGGATGTACTACCAATAATGTAAGGCTTCCTCTTAATTATTAAAGTTCATTTTTGGTGCAAACCTGTCTTTCACCTATGCAGGAACGTATCTCCAAGTTTGGCAGATAAAGTCGAAAAACATACGAAGCCCCGCACTTAAAGCCAGGAAACTTACGAAGCTCTACACTCAAAGTCTGGAAACTTACGAAGCCCCGCACTCAAATCCAAGAAACTTATGAAGCCCCACACTTAAAGTCGGGAAACTTACGAAGCCCCATACTCAAAACTGGAAAACTTACAGAGCCCCGCACTCAAAGCTAGGAAACTTACGAATCCCTGCAATCAACTACCTTGCTCACAGTCCGGAGATGTCAGCTGGGAACCTTTAAATTCCCACCATCTGTTGCTTGACTCATAGTTTGGAAAATCAAGTCGGGAGACTCCAAAAGCCCTGCATTCAACTACCTTGCTCATAGTCTGGAGATGTTAGCTGGGAACCCTAGAAATCCCACCATCAGCCGCTTGACTCACAGTTTGGCAAATCAAGCCGGGAGACTCCAGCAGCCCCGCATTCAACTGCCTTACTCACAGTCTGGAGATGTCAACTGGGAACCCCTGAAATCCCACCATCTACTGCTTAGCTCATAGTTTGGCAAATTATGCTGGGAGACTCCAGAAGCCCTGCATTCAACTGCCTTGCTCATAGTCCGGAGATGTCAATTGGGAACCCCTAAAGTCCCACCATCTATTGCTTGACTCATAATTTGGCAAATTAAGTTGGGAGACTCCAGAAACCCTGCATTCAACTACCTTGCTCACAGTTCAGTGATGTCAGCTAGGAATCCTTGAAATCCCACCATCTATCGCTTGACTCATAACTTGGTGAATCAAGAAGCTCCAAATATCTTGCACTCGGGTCCGTGTGACTTCAAGACCATGATAACAGGGATGAAGTGTTCCCAAAAACCTTCATGATAAATCATGGATTTACATGTCTATTTTAAGTATTTTAGTTAATTAATGGTGCTAAAATTCTTTTAATAACCTAGTTTCATAATTAATTTGGACTTTCTTACAAAACTAATTATTTTAAAAATATCTTTGAAAAATGTGAAATTAGAGTACATTCATGAAAAATAGATTTCAAGTCAAAGCACCACACACCCATTTAAATGATTAATAAAATATTTAATAATTATAATTAATGATCATGGAATCGGTAAAATTAATAAGTTTGAAACTAGCCAATCGATAGAGCTTGATTTATGGAATCCAACGATACAAACGGTACTTAAATCAGGTTTGAAATGAAGAAGTTATAAATTTTTTTAGGATTTTTGCACACATTTTGATGCTGCATAGTTTTTGGAGCAGCCGGTCCATCTGCTGGGTTTATTCACCGCAGGTTGGTCCACCGGCAGCCATTGCTGCCGGTCCACGGAACAGGGCATGAACCACAGCCCTCCAAAGGTGTCGAAACTCGCCGGGAAGCATGCCAGCGGTGTCCCTGGCCGGAGGAGAAGCTCCGGCGGTGGTTTGACGGGCAGTGGTAGCATTTTTTTGGCGGCAAACAAGAGGAGCGGTCCACGTTCTTCACAAGCTTCTTCACAGGTTGCCGGAGCACAGTCCATGAGCAAGTCCACGTTGCCGGAGCAATCCATGGGCTGACGGGCACAGTCCACGTTCTTCATGAGCTGGGCAATCTTCACGAGTGTTGCCAAGCATTCGTCACAACGTGATCCAGGCGAGCAATCCACGGGCATCGCCACGCAGTCCACGGGCATTCACGAGCTTCTCCATGGGCACGGTCGAGCTTCTCCATGGGCACGGGCGAGCAGTCCACGGGCACGAGCATTCTTCGCGAGCCGAGCTTCTCCACGGGCACGGGCGAGCAATCCACGGGCACGAGCATTCTTCGCGAGCCGAGCTTCTCCACGGGCATGAACGCAGTCCACGTTCTTCACAGGCGTTGCGCCCAATCCACGAGCTCCACGGTGCAGTCCACGAGCGGCATGATCTACGGAGCAGCAATAGCGGTCACGGTACTCCTTTTGTCCCACATCGCTAGTGTGCAATGAGCTCTCCTCTCCGATCAATTATAAAATGAACCCCATAGCACAAGGCAGAGGTATCCTAGAGAAAGGTCAAGGTACAGGGTAGAGGGCATTGCTTGGGTTGCGGGTTGGCTTTTGGGAGTGAGTTTTGCAAAGGAGAGCGTGTCCCTACACCATCTTCCAGCCTTCTCCCTCTCTGAGATCAAGATCCGAAGAAGAAGATGCAGAGGAAGCCCAGTTCGCTCCACGGAGTACGAAGGAAGGAGCTATCTTTCCGATGAGGCTGTGATGATATGTTCTTGTCTTTGTTATTTGTTTTGTTAATTTAGTTTTTAGTGCATTGTAATTAGACCTTAAAATCAATGCAATATTTTTTTAATTCCTGTCTTTCACCTTGTCTGCAAGTAGATGCTAGGATCTAAATAATAGATCCTAGTGCCAAGTTTACTTTTCCTGCAATTTTAATTTTTATATTTTTTTGACTTCAAATATTTTTTTACAAGATCAAAAATTTCAAATCCTAAACACCGCCTTCTCTGTGGATTCGACCCGACTCCTCTTGCTACGTATTTTTAAATATTTTAAGAAGTCAGATTTTAAACTGATAGCCACGGTGTTTTAACGACAACCCCGCGGTCCTATCAAGTTTTTGGCGCCGTTGTCGGGGAGAGGCTTTTGAAAATTCGTGTTGGTACTAAATCCCCATGGTCAGTACGGACAACCGTGAGTCCAGATTTCTTTGGAACGACTTGAGTAGGACTCACCTAGTGGCTATCAGAAATAGGATAAATAATACCAGCATCTAACCATTTAATCACTTCCTTCTTGACCACTTCTTGCATGTTTGGGTTGAGCCATCTTTGCATCTCTCTAGTTGGCTTGGCACTATCCTTAGTATAGATATGGTGCATACAAATTGATGGACTAATGCCTTTTAAATCAGCAATGGCCCGACCTATGGCCTCCCTATGTGTTTTCAAAACATCTATCAATTGGTTTTCCTGCTCAATGGTTAGGTCAGAAGCAATGATTACAGGCAGGGTGGTGCGGGCACCAGACTCAGAAGAAGACTTCAGGGCTCCATCTAGATCTCTGATTGACCTTGCCCGAAGAATTAAGGTTTTCTGGTTTTGTAATAAGGGTTGACTTGGTCAACTCAATTTTAGTTGAGTCTGTATTTCCCTGCAATTTAAATTTTGTTGAGTCATGTTGACTCAGTTAAAGTCCTAGTAGTGGTCTAGGTCTTCTCCAGGGTGTCACATTTTCTCCCAAGCCCAAGAAAGTGGGTGCCACACTCCCAGCCACACGCCAGAGTCCAAGAGCTGCCACAAATCCATCCCAGTGTCTTGGTCCCCACACCCAAGGGAGCAAGAAATTTTCTTGAAGCCAAAATCAAGGAGGCGCCCCATATGTACCTTAAAAGGCCAAGCTAAAGGAGGAAAGAGGCATTTCTTGGGGAGCACTTCAAGGGGGCGCCCAATCCATCCCTAAAAAGCCCAAAGCAAAGTTGGGAAGAGCCATGACTTGGGGAGAAAGAAAAGGAGGTGTCCAAAAGAGTTGATCCATGGAAGGAAAAAATATTTCTTGAAGAGCAAGGCTAGGAGGCGCCACTTACTTACCATTTGAAGCTTTCAATCAACATTTATGGAACCTCTTGGCCGGCCATATGGGAAGGAATTGATTCTACAAACCTAATTTGAAGATCCATCCTATTAGTCCCACATGGGAAGATGTAAAACCCTGACCTCTTGTAAAGTCCTATAAAATAAACCCCTCTTGTAAGTTTTGAAAACAACTGATGAATGAATCCAATTTATGTGTGAGCAAACTTTGTGTTTCTCTCTTCCACACTTGTTTCCAGGTGTTGAGCTCCGTGAGGGAGTAAATCCGGGTTCCCCAGGAACCTTGAGGAGGTGTGAGATCTCCAACCCCAAAACCCCAAAACCCTAGGTTAGCCACTTCACTTCCAAACCCTAGCCGCCCGTCATCCTCTTCACTCCACCAAACCCTAGCCTACCCCATCTCTCACGGCCCCTCTCTCCAAGTAGAGGCCGACCACCAGCATCCAGGTGCAGTTCGGCTGCTTCGAAGATAGATCAAATCCCAGAGGAAGTCAGATCAGCATCCAGGAGAATCAGGACTTTAGCAACATCAGCTTTCAAGTTCTTCTATATGGTAAACCCTTCCTTGAGTATCTGGTTCCATAACTTGTTCTTCTTCTTTCCCAGATCTTGAGTTCAGAAGAAGCCAACTCTGCCAAAGGGCCAGTATTGGAGGATCCATTGCAAAGATATCTGAATCTGGGGATCCAACAATCTGCTCAAGAGAGTCCTTCCACTAAACTCTGTGAAGATCACTGCCTGGTATGTAACCCTTATCTTCTCTTTTCTTCTATCCTGTTGAAAGTTCAGAGTGAAACCCAAGGTCTGAGAGTTTCTCAACCCCCAGCGATCCTTTACTTCTGAACTACTCTGATAACCTAGTTTTTTTAAATTGTGCTTTCAATTATTACATAGTTTCTTTCAATTTAGTTTAACTTTCCTTTGAATCAAAACCGACTTCTGAAAATATATATAAAATAATTAAATAAATACATTAATTTTAATTTACTTTCGCATTCCATATATCTGTTCTACATCATTTTTGGTATCAGAACTTTCATCCTGCATCAATTTTGGTATCAAAGCTTTCGTTCTGTATCATTTTTGGTATCAGAGCCCTGTCTAGGATTTCTGACATGCTTGCATGTTTCGAGTGTCTCTCTTTTTTACTTTGTCTGCTCGAAGTAGACTCCCCAGGATGTCCAGTCCTAGGAATGAAGCGAGGTGCAAACCTCCTCTTCCCATTCCACTGGGTATTCCTAGGGCGTGTAGGGGATCCGCTGGGTTACAACTTCGTAGCAGGAATTGTAAACGGGGGAAGCATTCTGTTTTCAGTCTATAACTATTTTGTTGCAGGAATTGTTTCTCATTGCAAGTAACTCTGAATTGTATGATTTTTATTTTGTTGGAACCAGTATAATTGGTACTATTTTACATAATTTTATTGTAATTTATTGGTTTCTGTGAAATTTCTGAGAGTTAAATTACAGCAACTCTGTTTCTGTGTTTCTGTAATTCAATTTTTTTGAGTGATCATCTCCTAATTCATCTTAAGGGCAATTGAGCATCTAAGATAAGGGGAGGAGTTAATAACCTCTCCTTAGCCCAAAACCACCACCCATTCATTCGATCATAAGCCTAATTTTAAAATTTATTAGACTTAATTCGCCATAGTGGGCTAGGGACACCAACAAGTCGGGTCTAGGCTAGTGTTGAGTCAGTTTGTCTAGTTACTCTGTGTGTGCTTTGTACTCAGTGTCTAGAACGGTGGTTCAGGGATTCTATCCTGAAGGGCTTGTGTGCTGGTCTGCCTACGTGGCCAATCTCTGATTGGTGTCTAGGATTGGCAGTTAGGGACCTAACACTCCCCTTACACCTGCCTAGCTGAGTCCCGAGTTACTACAGGCTAGCTTGCCACTCTGATTTGGCATCTAGTTTGGACTCTAGGTCTAGTGAGCCAGTAGTCGCTTTAGTCTAGTCACATTCTGTGTGCTTGCTTGCATCATCATGTCCACCCAGAACGGAGTACCCTCCCAACCTGGTCAAACCCAACCTGATTTAGAGGCCATGATTAGAACTCTTACCGAAAGTATGACCAAATTTAGTCAGGATATGAATGAGGGTTTTGCCCAGTTTAGAGATCGAGTCCAAGTACTTGAGAAACGTAGACATCAAAATTTGACCCCTGATCCAAAATTTAATAGGCCCCAACCTCATCCATGCCAGGAGCCTAGGAGGACCTTATACCATGATCCTGAGCATAACCTTAGGAAGCCTAACCATGATATCTATAGTGTGGATCGTGTCTATGAGAGGTCCTTACAATATTCTAGACCAGTCACTCAACAACCCAAGTCTTCTAGATCAAACCATTTAGATCCACACCCATGCCCAAGTAAGGTCTCTACTAGCTTGAAACCCAGTGTGACCCAGGTTCCTATATTGCAAGAATGTTGGTTTTATGGAGAAAGAGGCCATAAATCTAGTCAGTGCCCATGCATAGGACTGGCTTGTGCACAGCTAAGTGGTAAGAATCCTAAGGATGACATTAATGAGGGAGAACCCAAGCCTACCAATGAGGAAGAAAGGTTAGGTATGACAAGCCCAGAATTAGTAGACCCGATTACCACTGACCCGAAACCCATTAAAGATAGCATCGAGGAAGTATATGATTCTGGCTTGAGTCTAGTTGATAAATATGAGGGGGAAGGACTTGAAGAATGTGACATCGATACTATTGGTTCCTTACCTGAGGAGACCTTGGAGAGCAACCAAGTGGTAGGACCTAGTTCAGAAATTCAAGAGATTTATGAGAATCAGGTTCCTTTAGTCAAATACCCCCAGGAAGAACTCATAGTGTTAGCCCGAGCTATCAGTTCATATCCTCTAATGACAGTCATTCCCCAAGTACCAATTGAAGATCTTTGCACTGAACTGTTTAAGTTTTCCCACCCTATGGTAGATCCTCTCCTTAGGATGACTGAATCAAGCCTCTTACAATTGGACCTTGTCCCATGCCCAGCCACTAAGGTCTCTCCCGTAATCTCAGTTGAACATCCTTGTCTTGAGCGGATTGATTCACCCAGTCCTGTAGAAGTCCTCCTTATGACCCCAGACACCTCCCTTCGCATGACTGACCTATCCTTCTATAGAGTATACCTTTCCGCACCCATATGTCAAGTTTCAAGTCTTGAGGTCATCATCCATAGGCCCTTCCATGAATCATTCTTCAATCCAGTTCTTGAGAAAATGGATCATTATTTGCTTAGAGAACAAACTTTAACTATTGCAATCACATGTCCTAGGCTTCTTCCCGAACCATCTCTTGATCCATTCCTGGGAGTAGCAAACTTTTCGTTTCGTAAGGATGATCAGTTGACACTCATAGATCACCATTCAAACCTTTAGGTCACCACCTTTAGTCAACAGGTAATTCGAGACTCCACCTCATATTTTCTCCCTTTCTCTAGGACTTCCAATGCTTCTTACACCATCCAAGTATACTTTGTCGAAGTCTTTAGAGTGAACCATGTGTCAGAACTTATTAGGTTTGCCACCTACTTCTGGAAGACCTTATGGCACCTACTAGGCACCCATGATAAGTTTTCATGCTCTGCATGCCATCCTCCGACCCAAGGTCAAACCTAGAGAGCCATAGTTTGTTAGGTTTAGATCTAGGGTTCCTTTGGAATAAAGTCCATTCTTTAGGAATGCGTCGTCAGTCTAGTTTAGTTTTTTTCTTGACCCTTTACTAGGCTTTGACTCAGATTTTGGTTTGATTGAGAGCACCAGGAATTGGGATTTGTATCTTGTCCAGGGCTGAAATTGCATTCAATGTTTCGATCAATAGGTCTATAGGCTAAAGTCCCTTTGAAATTGTTCATGGATACAAGCCTCACACACCACTTGATCTGATTTCACTATTAGCCCACACACACAAGTCTCTTGATGCACTTGCATAGTATGTAAAGGACTTGCATAAAGAAATTCATGCCAAAATAACTTTAAGTAATGAAACTTATAAGAAGTTGGCTGATTCTCAAAGACGAGTCAAAACTTTTGTTGAGAGAGACTATGTAATGATTAGGTTAATGCCTGAAAGGTTTCCTCCTGGAATTGTTAGAAAGTTACATGCTAGGGGAGCTGGACCATTTAGAGTGGTGAAGAGAGTAGGGTCCAATGCCTATGTGCTCGAGTTGCCTTCAGAACTAGGCGTTAGCTCCACTTTCAACATTACAGACCTAGTAGAGTATAGAGAGACAGCTGTGATTCCCAGTGAGCTTTTTTGAGCCTAATCCTGCTCTTGAGAGTGAACCCAACCCTGTGTGTCCACCAACAAACTGGCCTGTGAGGAAAGAGCAAATTGAAAAGATCTTGGATGATCAGGTTATCTCTATTCGTAATTGAGGATACCAAAGATACCTGGTCTGCTGGCAAGGAAGGCTAGATTCTGATAACTCTTGGATCTCCCGAGAAGAATTACAAGAATTGGACCCAGACCTCTTGGAGAGATACCAGAGCCAACATGATCCATACTCAACAGGGCCGAGTTCCTCCCACCCCGGGAGAATTGGTGCGGGCACCAGACTCAGAAGAAGTCTTCAAGGCTCCATCTGGATCTCTGATTGACCTTGCCCGAAGAATTAGGGTTTTCTGGTTTTGTAATAAGGGTTGACTTGGTCAACTCAATTTTAGTTGAGTCTATATTTCCCTGTAATTTAAATTTTGTTGAGTCATGTTGACTCAGTTCAAGTCCTAGTAGTGGTCTAGGTCTTCTCCAGGATGTCACATATTCTCCCAAGCCCAAGCAAGTGGGCGCCACACTCCCAGCCACACTCCCAGCCACATGCCAGAGTCCAGGAGGTGCCACAAATCCATCCTAGTGTCTTGGTCCCCACACCCAAGGGAGCAAGAAATTTTCTTGAAGCCAAAATCAAGGAGGCGCCCCATATGTACCTTAAAAGGCCAAGCTAAAGGAGGAAAGAGGCATTTCTTGGGGAGCACTTCAAGGGGGCGCCCAATCCATGCCTAAAAAGCCCAAAGCAAAGTTGGGAAGAGCCATGACTTGGGGAGAAAGAAAAGGAGGTGTCCCAAAGAGTTGAGCCATGGAAG
This sequence comes from Areca catechu, assembly GCA_021397845.1. Lineage (NCBI taxonomy): Eukaryota > Viridiplantae > Streptophyta > Magnoliopsida > Arecales > Arecaceae > Areca > Areca catechu. The sequence continues at coordinate 94,005,403 of CM038050.1, forward strand.
GAAAAAAATATTTCTTGAAGAGCAAGGCTAGGAGGCGCCACCTACTTACCATTTGAAGCTTTCAATCAACATTTATGGAACCTCTTGGCCGGCCATATGGGAAGGAATTGATTCTACAAACCTAATTTGAAGATCCATCCTATTAGTCCCACATGGAAAGATGTAAAACCCTGACCTCTTGTAAAGTCCTATAAAATAAACCCCTCTTGTAAGTTTTGAAAACAATTGATGAATGAATCCAATTTATGTGTGAGCAAACTTTGTGTTTCTCTCTTCTGCACTTGCATCCAGGTGTTGAGCTCTGTGAGGGAGTAAATCCGGGTTCCCCAGGAACCTTGAGGAGGTGTGAGATCTCCAACCCCAAAATCCTAGGTTAGCCACTTCACTTCCAAACCCTAGCCGCCCATTATCCTCTTCACTCCACCAAACCCTAGCCTACCCCATCTCTCACGGCCCCTCTCTCCAAGTAGAGGCCGACCACCAGCATCCAGGTCCAGTTCGGCTGCTTCGAAGACAGATCAAACCCCAGAGGAAGTCAGATCAGCATCCAGGAGAATCAGGACTTCAGCATCATCAGCTTTCAAGTTCTTCTATCTGGTAAATCCTTCCTTGAGTATCTGGTTCCATAACTTGTTCTTCTTCTTTCCCAGATCTTGAGTTCAGAAGAAGCCAACTCTGCCAAAGGGCCAGTATTGGAGGATCCATTGCGAAGATATCTGAATCCGGGGATCCAATAATCTGCTCAAGAGAGTCCTTCCACTAAACTCTGTGAAGATCACTGCTTGGTCTATAACCCTTCTCTTCTCTTTACTTTTGTCCTGTTGAAAGTTCAGAGTGAAACCCTAGGTCTGGGAGTTTCTCAACCTCCAGCGATCCTTTACTTCTGAACTACTTTGATAACCTAGTTTCTTTAAATTGTGCTTTCAATTATTACATAGTTTCTTTCAATTTAGTTTAACTTTCCTTTGAGTCAAAGCCGACTTCTGAAAAAAAAAAAAAAAAAAAGAATTAGTCTTAATTTACTTCTGCATCGCATCATCTCTTTCGTTCTGCATCACAGGATTTTGTCGGGTCCTAAAAACACATACTTAAGTGATTCAGGTAAAGTTTTTAGTTCAAGTTGTGGTGGGGCCTGAATCGAAGGGAGCAAAGGCTCAGTTCCTAGGTCAGGTAAGGATTCAGTTTGCATTGACCAAGGTGGTGAAGGTTGAGGTGAATCAAGTAGGCCATTTACCTCTTGGACTTGGGTTTCAGCAATAGGCTCGTCGTCTTCCATCAAATTGGAGGAAAATTCAGACTCAATAATCTCATCTATTAAACCAATCACAGAACAATTTTCCTCCTCTCGAGCAAACTTTGAGGCATTAAAAATATTAATTCTCACCTTTTGATCCCCAAAAGAAATGTCCATAGCTCCCGTTTTACAATTGATATTGGCATTGGCAGTGGCTAGGAATGGACAACCTAAGATTATGGGATTCTGATTTAGCTCTTGGGATGGTTCCATGTCTAGTATGAGGAAGTCTACTGGGAAATAACATTAGTTCACTCTAACTAAGACATCCTCAATCAAACCACATGGTGTCTTGACAGATCTATCGGCTAGTTGTAAAATGACTGACGTGGGTTTTAGTTCACCTATCCCAAATTTTTCATAGACCGAGGTTGGAAGAAGGTTCATACTAGCTCCTAGGTCTAACAGGGCTCGATCAAAGGTAATGCCTCCTATAACACAAGAAATCAAAGGAGCACCGGGGTCTTTCATTTTCTGAGGTAATTGATTCAACAAGACTGCACTTACATCCTCAGACAATATGATTCTCTTTATGGTTCGTGGCTCACGCTTTTGGGTGCAGAGTTCTTTAAGAAATTTAGCGTAAGCTGGAACGTGCTGAATTGCATCGAGGAGGGGTAAATTAATATGGACTTGCTTGAATAATTCCATCAGCTCCTCGTTGCGTGCTCCTTGCTTTTTACGGGAAGAACCAGCTTCTAGGGCTGAAGGGAACGGGACTCTAGGTTTATAAGTCACAGGTAATTCATCTACTCTCTTCTTCCCTTTCTCATTTAAATCGGAACCAGTATCAGTACTAGTCCCGGGCTCAGGCTCTTCTACATGGTTAGTCTCAGTACTAACATCATCTTCCAAATTCTCATTCTCGCTAGCATCAGTACTAGCCTCTCTCTCCTGGTCTTGATATGGGTCCCTAAGAATCCTACCACTTCTAAGCTAAGAAATTGCTTTGGCATTCTCAAATTGAGGGTTCTTAGGTGGAACATTAGGCTGAAGAATGAGTGGGTTGTTTCTAGAATTCGGTATTGGTTGACTCGGTAGTTGACCTGGTTCTCTCCTTATAGTAGATTCAGCTAACTGTCCTATTTGAACTTCTAACCTGGCGATAGATTGTTGTTGGGTCATGATTAATTGTTGGAGTTGATCAAACCTATCGTCAGCCAGATTGGTCTGTTGAGGAGGTTGATATGATGACTGATGATGATATGGTGGCTGATATGGTGGCTGAGCAGGCTGACTAGGCTGACCTCTATTATAGGCATAGTTTTGGTATGGGGGCCTATTTTGAAAGTTTCGTGCAGGAGGAGTTTGGGTCCGAACCTGAGTCTGTTATGGTTTCCAAGAAAAATTAGGATGGTTTCTCCAACCCGGGTTATAAGTATTTGAAAATGGGTCATTACCCGGCTTGGAGTAACCTTGAGCAGCTTGGACTTGTTCTTGGATGAAAGGTGGTAACTGTGCTACCGTAGGACATTCATTCATGTGATGGGCTGGGCTAGCACAGATAGAACAAATCTCCTGATGATTAGAGGGTGATGGGTATTGTGATGGGTGTGATGGGTATTGTGCAGGAGATTGTTGACTGAGGGCTAGGACTTCGTCCAACTTTTGGGCAAGGAGGTCGACTGTATCTAATCTTTGGGATATTAGGTTCAAGTCGACATTGGAATTTGAATGTCTAATTTCATAAATCCCTGCCCGCTTTTGGTGAGGAATCGATCTTTCATATGAAGTCAAAGAAGTATGGTTGATCGAATTTTCACTTAGGGTTTCAAACAAGGTATAGGCTTCATCCTCACTTCTACTCATGAATGCACCTCCATAAGATGCATCCACCATCTGTCTATACTGGTCTCCTAATCCCTCATAAAAAGCTTGGACAATTTGCCACTTAGACAGACCATGATGTGGGCATTTTCTAAGGAGTTCCTTAAGTCTCTCCCATGATTCATGAATTTTTTCACCAGGAAGCTGAGCAAATCCAGTGATGGCTCACCTCATGGTGTTGGTTCGACCTATAGGATAGAATTTCTTAAGGAACTCGTGCTGCATTTCAGCCCAAGTTCGAATTGGTTTCCCTATTGTGCCAAGCCAGTACTTGGCCTTATCCTTAAGTGAGAAGGGGAACAAGGTTAGCCTAAGGGCATCATTAGTAAAATCTTGGATCTTCACCGTAGAACAGATTTCAAGAAACTCATCTAGATGCTTATAAGGATCTTCATTGGTATTCCCATAAAAGGAAGGAAGCATTTGGATTGTGGCAGACTTGATCTCATATTGTCTAGCAGGTATTTCAGGTAAATGGATACAAGTCGATGGGTTGTAGGTGGAAGGAATAAAGTATTCCTTCATCTGTCTAGGTGGTTCTTCTGGGTTTCCAGCCATTTGATTTTTTGGTATACTACGGATCAATCGTTCGATTTCAGGGTTGAAGTCACTAGGTCTGGAAATAAAGATCTCCTACCGTGCATGTAACAGTGCAACCCTAATATGTGAATCAAAATTTTTTTTTATTTTATATTATTATTATTATTATTATTATTATTATTTTGTTTTCAAACACTTATCAAACAGATTTCTATCCTAGGCTCCCTAATTCTAGACAGCTCCTAACTTCCAAGACCGCCTTGGAGCCCTCCAAGTCAAAGACCAATTAGCTAACTGGCCAGGTAAGGGTAAGGTTGGTGGAGTTTCCCTCTTTGCTTGCCTTAGACACCAATTGAAAATTGGCCAGGTAAGTGGATCCAACCACCTTCCTTCGGGACGTAATCCCTGAACCCCTTTCCTAGACACCAGTTAACCAACTTATCTTGACCCGATCCAACTCTTCCGGGTGCCCTGTCCTATTGAGCTCGAGTTCCTTAGGGCTGATGTCTAGTTAATTTTATATAGAAGGCTTTGGTATGCAAAATGAGGGGTGATGGTTTGTGGGCTAAGGGTATTGAACTCCCCATCTTATCTTGTTTATGGATTAGTGCCCTTATGATGATTATGAGATTATGAAATGCAATAAATAAGATGTCAAAATAAAAGTTATAAATACACAAAATTAAATTAAAGCTATATATATATATTTTTTAATTTTGTGATTAAGTTTCTAATCCTAATAAATTATGAAATGTCTGGGCAATTTTTTTTTTGGATTTTGCAGAAAGATAAATTTACCTAAATGAATCTAAAAATGAAAAGCAAATTTTTTTTTTTTTTAAATTTAAAATTTGAATTTTTTTTTTTGGAAATAAGAAAAGAAACTAAAAAGGAAAACAATTAATATGTAAAAGAGGAAAGAAAGTTTAGGATGGATCTTACTGATTGGGAGACTTTCTTCCTCTTCTGCTTTTCTTCCTTTTTTTTTTAATCTGCAAGAAAAAGAAAAGTTAGCACGGAATAAAAAATCAAAAAGATCAAAAACTATTATTTTAATGCCTTTGAAAATTCTCGTATTTATAAATAGAAAATGAAAGCCTTTCATGATCAATTTATTTCTAAGGAAAATCTTTGAGCCAAATCAACAAGTCTGGTTATTTAATTCAAGGATTCGATTATTTCCTGGAAAATTGAGATCTAGATGGGATGGACCTTACTTTGTTAATCAAGTATTCCCCCATGGTGCAGTCAAAATTTATGATCCTAGGTCAGGAAACTTCTTTAAGGTGAATGGTCAACGTTTAAAACCATAATTGAAGGAATATCAACAAATCAAACCATTGACTAAGTAACATTAACTGACCCACACTGAACTGAGCTGCATTATGTCTGGCTGAAGACATTAAACTTATCGCTTGTTGGGAGGCAACCCAATATCTACTCTATTTTTTTTTTAAAAAAAAAAAAAATTTTGCAGCCTCTACATTGTTCATGAGCTCCTCTTCTCAGGTAACCCCTATCCCCTTACATTTTTTTAGTTCTTATGGTTTATTCCTTTGCCTTTTTATACCATTAGGGACAATGGTATTTATGTTGGGGGGTCGGGACAATTTTCTTAAAATTTTGAAAAAAAAAAAAAAAAGTTTTCATGTGTCAAAAATAAATCTAGAGCAAGATAGACGAGGAAAAGTAATAAGAGTTAGAGAGTGTTGCTAATGACTGTAGAGAGTCAAGAAGTAGACTAGCGTGTAAAACTTTTAGGGCCTACTTAGATCACCTAAAGGCTATTAGCACTTCCATTGCACATGCACGCTGACGAGACAAAGTAAGTATTAGTTATAAGGACAATTGAGGACTTAATTATCACTGAAAACTGGTAATTGATATATATCCCAATTTAAAACTTTTGAATTGAGGAAAGAGCTACCTACCTGAAATAAAAGTGCAAAACATAGAGTATATGTGGATCGCCCTGAACTTAGTAACCGGGTCTCTGCACCTAAGTCAAGTGTGGAGGTTCGCGTCAAATGGTGAAGGGAAGGCCAGGATGCTCAGCAATATATATATATATATATATATATATATATATATATATATATATATATATATATATATATATATATATATATATATATCAGGTAGTGTGAAAGCTAACTCAGTTCATAAGCTTAATTTAGGGATGTATAGAAAATTAACCAAAGTAAGTGTTAATCAAAGATACATTTGTTCTTGCAAACTAGTACCAAAATGTTAAGTTAATCATCACAAACACAAGTGCTATAGATCTTTAGATGAACTCTAAGAAAGTTTCTAATTATGCTGACTGCAAAATTTATTTCTAAAACTCAATACTTAGTTAGTGATACTTGCTAGATCTTTTTACTTTCAAACCTGGATCTATTTTTGTAAAGGATGATCTTTGTGACACATAGTTATAGTTTTTGCATTGCTAAGGGACTAGCAATAAATAAGTTGGGGGGTGTGATAAATCATGGATTTACACATTTATTTTAAGTATTTTAGTTAATTAATGGTGCTAACATTCTTTTAATAACCTAATTTCATAATTAATTTGGACTTTCTTGCAAAACTAAATATTTTAAAAATATCTTTGAAAAATGTGAAATTAGAGTACATTCAAGAAAAATAGATTTCAAGTTAAAGCACCACACACCCATTTAAATGATTAATAAAATATTTAATAATTATAATTAATGATCATGGAATTGGTAAAATTAATAAGTTTGAAACCCGCCAATAGGTAGAGCTTGATTTATGGAAACCAACGACGCAAACGGTACTTAAATCAGGTTTGAAATGAAGAAGTCATGGACCGGCTGCTGGGTTTATTCACCGCAGGTTGGTCCACCGGCAACCATTGCTGCCGGTCCACGGAACAGGGCATGAACCACAGCCCTCCAGAGGCGCCGAAACACGCCAGGAAGCACGCTGGCAATGTCCCTGGCTGGAGGAGAAGCTTCGGCAGTGGTTTGACGGGCGGTGGTGGCATTTTTTCGGTGGCAAACGAGAGGAGCGGTCCACGTTCTTCACGAGCTTCTTCACAGGTTGCCGGAGCATAGTCCACAAGCAAGTCCACGTTGCCGGAGCAATCCACGGGCTGACGGGCGCAGTCCACGTTCTTCACGAGCTGGGCAATCTTCATGGGCATTGCCAAGCGTTTGTCACGGCGTGATCCAGTTGAGCAATCCACGGGCGTTGCCACGCAGTCCACGGGTGTTCACGAGCTTCTCCACGGGCACGGCCGAGCTTCTCCATGGGCATGGGTGAGCAGTCCACGGGCACGAGCGTTCTTCGCGAGCCGAGCTTCTCCACGGGCATGGGCGAGCAGTCCACTAGCACGAGTGTTCTTCGCGAGCCGAGCTTCTCCACGGGCACGGGCGAGCAGTCCACTAGCACGAGTGTTCTTCACGGGCGTTGCGTGCAATCCACGAGCTCCACGGCGCATCCATGAGCGGCGTGATCTACGGAGCAGCAACGGTGGTCACGGTACTCCTTTTGTCCCACATCGCTAGTGTGCAATGAGCTCTCCTCTCCGATCAATTATAAAATGAACCCCATAGCACAAGGCAGAGGTTTCCTGGAGAAAGGGCAAGGTACAGGGTAGAGGGCATTGCTTGGGTTGCGGGTTGGCTTTTGGGAGTGAGGTTTCTCAAAGGAGAGCGTGTCCCTACACCATCTTCCAGCCTTCTCCCTCTCTGAGATCAAGATCCGAAGAAGAAGACGCAGAGGAATCCCAGTTCGCTCCACGGAGTACGAAGGAAGGAGCTATCTTCCCGACGAGGCTGCGCTGATCTGTTCTTGTCTTTGTTATTTGTTTTGTTAATTTAGTTTTTAGTGCATTGTACTTAGACCTTAAAATCAATGAAATATTTTTTTTAATTCCTGTCTTTCACCTTGTCTGCAAGTAGATGCTAAGATCTAAATAATAGATCCTAGTGCCAAGTTTACTTTTCCTATAATTTTAATTTTTATATTTTTATCGACTTCAAATATTTCTTTTACAAGATCAAAAATTTCAAATCCTAAACACCGCCTTCTCTGTGGATTCGACCTGACTCCTCTTGCTACGTATTTTTAAATTTTTTAAGAAGTCGGATTTTAAACTGATAGCCACGGTGTTTTAACGACAACCCCGCGGTCCTATCACTTCATACCAATCCTAATGATGGGGGGAGGACCCGAAACCCATCTGGGTTTTCTTTTAATTTTCTAATTTTTTTTCTCATTTTTCTTATCCCAGCTATCCCATCTATTCCTTGTTATTCTCATTATTCTTGTTTTATTCCATGTTCATCCCCGAGTTATCCCGGCATACTCCATCTTCAACCTTTCACCATCTCGTAAAGCTTATTTTTCTAAAACCTAGCCGCCACCACCCCTCCCCCACCCGGGCTGCCCGACCCTGGCAGCCACCCGCCCTCCAGCCGATCGCTGGTGCTCGTCGGTCTCCCCACTTGTCGAAGAACCGCCCAACCACCGGATATTCGCCAGAAAGCCCCCCAAGAGCGAGGGAGACGAACCGTCGTGCTGCCCTCATCGCTCCATCGTGCCGCCCCGTCGCCGCAGCCCGCCTGCCGCCCTGCCACCCGTCGCTCGCTGGCCCCCACCCGGCCACTGGAGGCCTCACCAGTGCCCATCCGCCGCCCACGGCCCTTGACGCCAATCTGTGCCATCGTGCCATTGACGTCCGCCGCTCGCCCACCGCCCGCTGGCGCCATCCGCCGGCCCCATCCACCGCCCGCTGCCCGGCCGACCACCGAAGATCCGATTCCTCCCTGTTGCACAACCATGAAGAAGCTTCTGCATGCTTCTCAAAGCAGCCCAAAGGAGCTTTACACGGTTCTCAAAGTAGCTAGAAGGAGCTGTTTCTGCACGATTCTTGGAGCAGCATGAATTTCAGAGCAGAGGGAGATTTCAAAATTCAAATAAAAGGGATTTATTTGGTAATTTTTCATGAATATAATTTGGGTTTAAAATGGAAATTTGGGATTTTGGTTTTGAGTTTCAAAGGGATATGGGAATCTATAAATACCCATACTCCTCTTGTAATAAATCAGTTGATGAATGAATTTTTGAGAGTTTGTAACCTTGTTGTGGTTCTGGGCTGAGGCCCGTTTTGCCTTTGTCCTTCGGGACGTCAAGGGGTGTGAGGCCCCAGTTATCCCCTATCCCATCTTCTTATCCCCTCGTGATCTTTGAGACCCAACCTAGTGCCTCCAAGTATTAAGGAAGGTAGGATGCCCTAGAGGTATGAGATCTCTCCGTACGACTCCATTAGTGAGGTGGGTGGGATGCCCTAGAGGTGTGAGATCTCTCTGTACGGCTCCCTTAGTGAGGTGGGTTACCATAGAGGTGAGAGGTCTCTTCGTTAGGATGAGTCCCAAAGTCCACGAGATCCAGATCCTAGTTTCCCATCCCCATCCTTCCTTCGCCACCTCCACCAACAAAAGTGAAAACCAAAAGAGTCCAGCCATTTTAGGGATTTTCAGGCATCGTCCTATCCTAGTCCCGGGAGGCTTCTTAGCCCTCCCACCGTCCTTAGTTTGCTTTATGTTTTCTCCTTTTATAATAACCATGGGTTCTTCATTTTTGTCCCACATCTTTTTTTTGGTATCAGAGCTAGCAGTGGACTAGGATTTGCTTCTTCCTCAAACTCGATGGAGTCGAGTTCTTCATGCTGCAGGAGAATGATGGGGGGGAGGACCCGAAACCCATCGGGGTTTTCTTTTAATTTTCTAGTTTTTTTTTCTCATTTTTCTTATCCCAGCTATCCCATCTATTCCCTGTTATTCTCATTATTCTTGTTTTATTCCATGTTCATCCCCGTGTTATCCTGGCTTACTCCATCTTCAACCTTTCATCATCCCGTAAAGCTTTTTTTTCTAAAATCTAGGGGCCACCCCCCTTCCCCCATGCAGGCTGCCCGACCTCGGCTGCCCCCCCTCTAGCCGACCGTCGGTGCTCGCCGGTCTCCCCTCTCATCGAAGAACCACCCAGCCACCGGAGATTCACCGGAAAGCCCCCCAACACACGAGGGAGACGAACCATTGTGCTGCCCTCACCGCACTGCCATGCCGCCCCGCCGCCCGCCTGCCGCCCTGCCACCGGCCGCTTGCTGGCCCTCGCTCGGCCACCGGAGGCCTCGCCGGTGCCCAACTGCCTTCCACGGCCCATGACGCCCGTCCGTGCCACCATGCCACTGCCGTCCGTCGCTCGCCGCCTGCCGGTGCCATCCGCTAGCCCCGTCCACCGCCCGCTGCCAGGCCGGCCGCCAGAGATCCGGTTCCCCCTGTTGCAAGGCCATGAAAAAGCTTCTGCATGCTTCTCAAAGCATCCCAAAGAAGCTTTGCATGGTTCTCAAAGCAGCTAGAAGAAGGAGCTATTTCTGCACGATTCTTGGAGCAGCACAAATTTTAAAACAGAGGGAGATTTCAAAATTCAAATAAAAGGGATTTATTTGGTAATTTTTCATGAATGTAATTTGGATTTAAAATGGAAATTTGGAATTTTGGTTTTGAATTTTAAAGGGATATGGGAATCTATAAATACCCATACTCCTCTTGTAATAAATCATTTGATGAATGAATTTTTGAGGGTTTGTAACCTTGTTGTTGTCATTTAATTTAATCATACAATTCAAAATTGTTTGAATATAAGCCAATATTTTAATTAAAATAATTTTAATTAAAACATGTAAAACTCCTATTACATAAAAAATTTCGTGCATTATATCTAGTTATATTCTTTTATAAATATTACATTGCCAAAAAGAAATTTATAAGACATGCCAAAAATGTATTTGAATTAAAACAATTTTAATTCCTTTGATTTTCTTAAAGGATCCTTCTGAATAGGCCAACACAGATGAACAGCATCGTGCCAAAGGCACACGGTCATAGTGAAGGTCTCAACTAGGTTTCTAAAAGTACTCCCTAATCATACCCTATGATTAAGATACAGATACATATGTAAAGATTAAACATTTTAATCTACTATACATGCAATCAAGATATGTTACATCAGAACCAAGGCTCCGATACCAATGAAAGTAAACACGAGGTTGCAAGTGCCTACACTAAGCATGCAACAGGGCAAGGAGCAGATTGTATTTTAAAACAATTTTAAAATAACAGTGAAAAAACCTACTCCGCACAGGATCTAACATTTTCAACATGCATGTATAGGCAAAAGAAGGCATGAAATGGGCATGTAATATTTATGAACAATTTTATAAACCTAGATTTAGGCATGCATAAAAATTAAAACCAAAAATTTTACCTTATTCCTGCTTGGAATAAAATAGGGATAACTATTGGAATAGCTGGAATATCTAGAATAACTGTATTCCTGTCTTCTTCTTCCAGCAGTCGATTAGAAAGATCTTTGCCTTTTCTCCAAGAGTAGCAAACCCAAACCACAACTGGGTAATGCTTTGGTCTCTCTTCCTGCAACAACAGCAAGGTAGTATCTTGATGGAACTTGCTTCAATGGAGAGCTAAAGCATTGCTCATCCAACAACATTTGGAACATTCTCTTCCTCTCTTCCAAGTGTAGCAACAAAAATTTTGTAACTAGAAAAACAGAGCAAACAAAATAGCAGCTATGGAGGTAGATTCGACTCATAGGTACTCAAGAGAACACCTTCTAGAGTGGGGACACACCTGAGCTTCCTCTGATCCGGCTTCTCGCATGATGCTAGTCACCGGAAACCTCTTGAAATGATGAGACGGGAGGAAGAAAAATAGAACACCTTGTTCTTGTATTGTTTTCTCTAAAACAGAGTTTCTTCCACCGATTGAGCACCAACAATTAACAGGGAACCAAAACAAGTGTTTCACTCCCAATCTCTTAACCAAAATCCAGTCCCAAAATCATCTGTTAAAAGAATGGTTGAAGCTCTCTCAAGAAGAATCCATACAGCATTTCACCACCCAGAAATATATATACAGCTAGAACCATGAAACCAGTCATTTTAGGGAGCTGAGAAGAACTGCTGGGAAAATGAAAGGCCACACGGTTTGAGAATGAATCGAATTCATTTTCAATGAAGCAATGAAGAGCCTTAAAACACCGGTTTAATTCTAGCCAAAATGAGTGGAAGGAGGAGAGGAAAAGATGTCTTGAATCCCCTGTTCGCCCAAGCCTTAATTATCATGTAAATGGGTTCAAAATCGATTCACAATCGGTTCAAAAATCCCAAACCGGTTCACAACACTATATCAAAATCTAATTTATAAAAGGCTTGGTCTAGTCTCGATCACCCAGAAACAATTCCCTGTGGACCCGAATAATTTTTGATCGACCCAAAACCAGGTCAATCCAATATGTGCTTAATCAAACCGTTATCGAAATGATTCCTAATCATAAATCGATACCTGGATCAAGGATAAATCCTCTATGGCATGTGACCTCATAGGTTCAAACCTCGGTGGTAGCACTTGAACAATTCCAGTACCAGCACAAGATACCATCTAGCAATGTGTCTCGGTGTCCGGATATGTCAAAGATGCGAGAGCAATCAATCGAACCTCTGGTATATGGTTACCGTATAATTCATCTCTTTGACCTCCAATACTCAGGATGACCTAGGGTTAAACTGCCAACCCTAGCTGAGTCAATCCACAACATGTCTCAATCTCGCAAGTCTAGTGACTCCTCACTGGGACTACCCCGGCCAAGGATTTGCTAAATTAAAATACTGCGAGACATTCAATCCAAACTATTTGGATAGATCAATTCCATCTTGGTCCACTATTGTTTCATAAGTACTTTCCTATACCCAGAAACCTTCCATCACCGGATTAGAAATCTGGGTAGTTCGGCACCAAAGCACAGGGAGTTACTTGCAAAGCTACCATGATGACCTTAGGTCAGAGGGACACATATACCCATATCCAATCGTAAGTATCCCTTTGGCAGATAGGGGCTACACAGAGTCACGTTCATGAGATATCATTTATCCCATTTGCAGATCACATCAGTGTCACCACACTCCTTTGGTCAAGAGGACAACCAAACGATGTGAACCGCAACAACCTATACTTAATACATTGCTGTCCAGTATAATGTATCCTTTGGTCATGAACCTAGTTTTAAGGACTACTTGATATATCCTCTCTATATCGAAGTCAATGTAGTCCTAAGGACTTCATCACATGAAAAAGAGTTCATTGCAGGAAAAAGTAAGAATGTGATGAGCTGCCAAAATAATATTTATTAATTTATACAAAGAGTACAATACTCAGTTCAATCGCCTATATCCTAGGTGATAGTTTTGGGACATAATTCCAAACATCGACAACCTAGCATCCCAGGGCATGACAAGGGATATTTTCTTCAACCCTGACCTTGATGTCCCAGAGGGTTCTAGGGAAGTGGCCGATGGGGGCACGGTAGTGGTAGACCGGTCGGTGGCAGGTCTATCTCTAGATGGCTGGGCCGGGCTCTTTGTGGTGGCATCTCTCGCCACCTTCTCCACCTTTGACTATCGTGGAGCTTCAGTTCGTGTGGGGGCTGTTGAAGGTGCTAGTGCAGCCCCCTCTACAGGGCAAGCCTCCCTCTGGGGCCCGCGGGCTGGAGGACGAAATGCCAGCCCAGGTGCAGTCGATACAGCAAGAGGCCCCCTTGATGCGGGATGAAAGATGCAAAACTAAATCTAACAATCCTATGATTAATTATTTTTAATTAAGCAGATATTAATTTTTAGACTTTTCTGAAATAAGACTCAAAGCCTTAAGATGAACTTAACATGTCAACTAGTTACGATACCCGCAATGTAAATCAATCAAAACTAATTAAGAAACAAGACTTGATGATTGAGAAATCACTTAAACAAGAGTTCTTACTTTCAAATAATTAGAGCTAAAGAGTTGACGAGGGCTTTCTTTTGCCAATGAAGATTTGTAGTGCTCTTGATGTCTATTGATTTCAGCACTCTAGGATTCGTGGTAGAACATCAAGATTATCATTCTTCGAGCTCCGATCTTCAATGAGGTTGGTTCCAAGGAAAGAATACCTTTACTTCAGATCTTGATCACCTAAAATTACTCACAAAAAAAGAAAAATTAGATGGTGTGGAAGATGGAAAAGATGGGAAAAAAGAAAGTAGAGGAGGGTTGGTGGCTTTAGGGTTTCTTGGAAGGAAGGAAGATGGATAGTTAGGCATTGTGCCCTAGGACTTCATGCCCTCTCCCACACTGAGTAAGATGCTCTCAAAGCAAAGGATTGAAGAGAAAACTCTTAATTTATTTCATAAAAAACTTGAATGATTACAAGGGGTCTAATGGTGGTATTTATAGACCATAAACAAGAATTATAAGGGTTACAAATGCTTGAGTTCTTATTGAAAGGGCAAGAACTCCATTGAATTGGCTTCCCTTGGGCATCAAAGACTTTTGAACTCTCTTGGCATCTTTGACTCTTGGCATATAGATTTCTTGGGCTTCATCCATCTGGGTGACAACAAGTGATGGCTTCATAGGTTGGGCGACAAGAATGAGGATGAAGTGGGCGACAAGACTTCCTTGATGATGGGTTGATGATGGTTGGCCAAGATGAGTTCTTGGTTGGAAATTCATGATGGAGTCTTGAATTTGGATGATGAGGGCCTCTTGCATTTATAGGATTCTTCAATTTGGATAAAGAGAATTCTTGAATTCTTGCAAGACTCTTGAGTTCTTGAATTCTTGAAGTCTTGATACATGAAACCCCTTGAACTTGGCTTCTAGAATTGGCACCAAACTTTGAATCTTGCGGCCGACTATGATAGGTAGGATGATGAGGTTGATGCGAGATGAAATGGAATGATGCAATCTAGGAGGAGATAGTAGTAACTAAATGAAAAATGAAGTAAAGCTAGGCTACTTTTCCATATAAACAAAACTGAAATCTTCATGAAGGGATTAGCATGATAAACTAGACTTCAATGAGAACCTTCAAAGTATTAAAGAGAAAGGATCTTTGTGGCTAGGAAACCACATAGGCTAGGGCTTAATTACTCTAATATTTCAGATCTGAAAACATTTAAAGAGGGATACCCGGTCATTAACATTTCAGCGATTGGAAAGATTACACTCAAGGATGAAGCTCTTGGATGACAAGGAGATTCCTCTAGATGATAGGACTTCTTGTCTCTATTTCTTGTCTCGGAAGACCTTTTTTTATTAGAGTTAAAAAAGAATTTGAAAGGTGGAATACTAATGAAATGAAGGTTGAAGTTGAGAAGAAGTTTGGTGGAGTGGAAGTAGCTTGGCCGGCCTCCTTTGAATGGTTTCCTTGCACCTTGGAAGATGGAATGGAATGATTGGATGGAAGAAAAAATAGGCTAATGGTTCTTGGCATGGAAAATGGTTTTTCTTGAAGTAGCTAAGGGCCTCTCACCCACCCCCTCTCGGAGGACATTTGATAACACAAATGGAAGAGAAGAAACTTTCACTTTTCATTCATATGATCTTCCATTTACAAGAGAGCTTGGAGTAGATTTTATAAGCCTCCAAAGAACATTGAAAATTCGAAATACATGGAGCTTTTCATGGGAAGTTGCTAACTATAAGGGTTGAAATTTGAATTACATGGAGATTTTCATGGATGCTAGCTATAATGGTGGAAGGTTGAAACCCCTTGGCCGGCTCCTTTGAATTTGAATTCCCTTTAGTGATGTGGCATGTGGTGATGTGGCTTAATGAGGTGTACACCAAGTGGTTGGGAGGTTGACATGGCATCCAACAATGCTTGCTGAAGTGGCATCCTCCTTGGATTGAATTGTTGGAGTGGTTGAATGCATCCAATCTTCAAGTGAACTTGCTTACATTGAACCAATTCCAAACCTCTCTTGGACCCAACTACTAAACTCATAAAATACAAGACCAATTCAACCCTAATTGGACTCAAAAACCCAAATGGACTCAAAAGAAACCAATTGAAATAAACCCAACCTAATTACATGACTCAAATTCAATTAAAGAAGTAAAATTACTCTATTTACAAGACATAATTTTAATGAAAGAATTAAAGCCATACTAAATTAGACTGAAGCCTCTTTCGAACCTTGGTGCCCGCACAAGTTCTCCAAGGGTGGGAGGAACTCGACCTTATCGAGTATGGACTGGTCTGACTTTGATAGCTTTCTAGAAGGTCTGGATCAATTTGTTGTAGATCATCACGGGTGATCCAGGAATCCTCGGATTCGGGTCTTCCTTGCCATCGAACCAGATAACGTTGACAGCCCTTATTTTTGGTGGTAATTACCTGGTCATCCAAGATACTGTCAACCCTATCTCTCTGTTCTGGTTGTGATGCTGGTGGATGCTCAGGTAAGGTTTCACTCTCAAAGGCTGGATAAGGTCCAAAAGGCTCACTAGGAATTAATGCTGCTCTTTGTATTCTTTCAGATCAAAAATATTAAATGTTGAACTAATGCCATAATCTGGTGGTAACTCTAACATGTATGCATTAGGTCCAACTCTTTTTAATACTTTGAAAGGTCCAGCTCCCTGGGTATGCAGTTTCTTTATAGTTCCCGACGAGAACCTTTCAGGTTTAAGTTTAACCATTACAGAGTCCCCTACATTGAATTCTTTCATTTGTTTACATGAATTGGCCATATGCTTATAGACTTCACTGCTCATTTGAGTTTTCCTACTAATCTCCTTATGCAAGTCCTTAATATGCTATGCATATGACTCGGCAGACTCAGACATTCATGCATGAGTGGATAATGGAATGAGGTCGATAGGTCTCCTAGGTTTATAACCATGGACAATCTCAAAGGGACTCTTACCAGTAGACCTATTGACTGAGCTGTTGTAAGCGAATTTGGCACGAGGTAATAGTAAATCCCAGTTTCCCAGACTCTCTATAACAAGGCACCTCAATAAGTTTCCTAGACTTCTGTTTACTACTTCGTCTGTCCATTAGTCTGGGGGTGGTAAGCAGTTGAGAAGTTTAGTTTTGTTCCTAGTAGGTGCCAAAGGATTTTCCAAAAGTAACTTGTGAAACGGACATCTCTATCAAAAATAATGGTCTTAGGTAATCCATGCAATTTGATTACTTGATCTAGAAAAAGCTTGGCTACCCTAGAGGCATCAAAAGTTTGGGAATAGGGTATAAAATGGGCCATCTTTGAAAATCTATCGACCACTACAAAGATTGAATCGTGTTTCCTTAGAGTCTTGGGCAATCCTAAAACAAAGTCCATGCTAAGATCCTGCCATGGACACCAGGCACTGGTAAAGGAGTGTATAACCTAGTGTTTTGCCTTTGGTGTTTAGCAACAGCACACATCCTACATCGGGCAACAATATTGGCTATGTGTCTCTTAAGGCCTGGCCAAAAAAAATTCTCCTCAACTATTAATATGGTCTTATTTCTTCCAAAGTGGACAGCCAATCCTTCAGCATGAATTTCCCACAATAAGAAGTCTCTAATTGATGTTCGTGGGATACATAGCTTATTGTCCTTAAAAAGAAAACCATCATGTAGGGTGTAATTGCTAAATATGCTAGATGGTCCATGTTGAAGAGTTTGATGAACTTCACTAAAGTTAAGACAATTGGGGTATTCTTCCTTCAACCTATCGTATCCTATGACTTCAGTGTTGACTGATGTCAAGAACAAGGATCGATGACTCAGGGCATCAGCTATGCAGTTTTCTGTCCCGGTACGGTGTTTCAATATAAAGGTGTATGCCTGAATGTATTCTACCCATTTGCTATGCCTAGGAAGAAACCGAACCCTAAGGTATTGGAGGCACTACCTTTTATCGCAGGATAATATAAAGGTGTATGCCTGAATGTATTCTACCTTGTATCATTTTCTTCTTAATGCCTAGGAAGGCGCTATTAGTAGCTTTGGTCCATTCAAAATGGCCCTTCCTAATGCAATCCATGATTGGTGCAACTATGGTGCTAAACCTCCGAATGAATCTTCTATAAAAAGTAGCTAGGCCATGAAAACTTCATACTTCATGAACACTATTTGGCACAGGCCACTCTATAATTGACTTAATATTTTTGAGGTCAGCAAAAACTCTGTCAGGTGTGATAACAAAACCTAGGAAAATGACTTTATTGGTGAAAAAATCACACTTTTTCAAGTTTGCGTAGAGACTATTTTTCCTAAGAGCTAAACAGACTTGCTTCAAATGGTCCAAATGATCCTCCTGGGTCCTGCTATATATAAGAATGTCGTTAAAGTAAACTACGACAAACTTTCCTATAAATAAGTGTAAGACTTGGTTCATTATCCGCATAAAGGTGCTAGGAGCATTGGACAGTCCGAAAGGCATCACTACCCATTCAAAAAGACTTGGTCTATGGGAAACCCATATTTAGTCGTGATCTTATTAATAGCATGACTGTCAATGCACATCCTCCAAGTGCCATCTTTCTTAGGGGTCAATAATGTGGGTACTGCACAAGGACTCAAACTATCCCCAATAAATCATTTCCTAATGAGGACCCCTACTTGTCTTTGTAATTCTAGGTGTTCGGTAGGGTTCATCCTATAATATGGGAGGTTGTGTAGGGTTGCTCCTGGGACTAAATCAATGGCATGTTGGATGTCCCTATATGGTGGAAGGTGGTCAGGTAGGTCATTTGGAAACACATCTTTAAAGTCCTCTAAAACTTCAACCACTTCTTGAGGGTGTTCTTTCTGGCGAGGCTCTTGAATTTCCTTAGTGGTTAATATCCAAACAGGTGTACCCTTAGTGATCTCTTTCTCAATTTCTTTTGTGGTTATCAAGTTGACTCCAGTCTTCTTTTCCTTTAGGTGGCTTGATCTTCTTTTAATAGTGTCCTTAGGTTGTGTAGGGTTGATCACAAACTTCTTTCTAAAGTGCATGAATGCACAAGAATTAGATCGGCCATAAAGGGTTGCATCATGGTCAAATAACTAGGGTCGGCCTAAGATAATACTACTCACTCCCATTGGTAGGATACACACCACACTTTCTCCTAATATGACTGCAATTGGATTTGGACTAGACACCTAAACTTGATAGGAATTGAAGTGGAGTCTATCCAAGAAACCTTATAGGGATTAGGATGAGGAACTATGGATAAGCCTAAAGTTTTGACAGCACTAGTGGATATGGCATTCACACAACTCCCACTATATATGATTATCCTACACACCTTATCCCCTAACTTGACAAAGGTTTGTAGGATGTTAGTCCTACGCCAATCTTCCTGGGTCTCAATTTGGATAAGGATGCATCTAACTACTCCCAAAAGGTCAGGCTCTACATGATCCTTGTCACCTTTATACTCATCTGCCAAATTATCCTCAGCCTGACAGTGATATACTTCCTCAACACAATCATTTAGGGGCTCTATGGGTTCAAACTCATTTTTCGCTAATTCTCATATATGCAAGGCTATAGTTGGGCAATTGCTAGCATAATGGCCTATCTTATGACACCTGAAACAAAGAGCATTAGGATTTGGGGTTATCTAAACTTCTGGTGCTTTACCCCTATCATCTCTATGGGTCAGAGATGTACTAGGGTTTGGTCGGTTTGGTCGCATCTGACTTGGTCCTGGTTGCTGACTAGGTGCACTAGTTCTAGGGAGTTCTGGTCTTCGATAAATTGGTCCCTTATTAAACCTCTCAGTATCTCGTGCTACCTGGTAGGCTAGCTCTAGATCTTAAAATTCTCTCAAAAACAACTCCTTCTGGATCTCTTCCCTTAATCCAGCTCTGAACCTAGACAGGGTAATTGATTCGAACTCGTCAACATTGCATCTTATCACAAACTCATCAAATTTTGAAATGTACTCAGCTACACTCTTGGTTTCCTGGGTCAATCTCTGCCACTAGTCTAAAAGTCTTTGGTGGTAGGACATGGGAAGGTACTTCTCTCTAAGCCTAAGCTTCATTGCCCTCCAGGTTAATATGGGAACATCACCTCTCTATCTAATGAACCTTTCAACATTTCTCCAGTATAACCTAGCCTGACGAATTAACCTAAGCTTTGCAAATTTGCACTTCCTCTCCTCAGTCATGTCATACCACTCAAAATACTAATCCATCTCTCCCTCCCAGTCTATATAAACCTTAGGATCTAGGTTTCCATCAAAAGTGGACGCTTCCAACTTAATGTTCCTAAGGGTTCGGTCATCATGGTCCATTTGATCCTGATTGGGTCTCCTATGATTTGGCTCATAAGCTAGGTCATGGTGTGCTCTCCTAGGGCTCGGGTCGTGGACTCGACCAGGGTTGGGTCTCCTAGGATTTGTTCAAAGAAAGGGTCTTGATAAGGCCTCCTAGGAATGGGTTCAGGGTAAAGGTCTTGGTGCAGAGCCCTTCTAGGGTTGATGGGTGTATCAAACTCTGGTTTAGGCTCTAATTCATTCTGGACTTCATGGGTTCTTCAGGGGTAAGAGCCTCTAATCGGCCAAGCCTAGCAGTGATGAGGGCCATCTGATCAGTCATGCTTTGGTTGGTCTGGGCTAATTGGTCAATTAGGTTTTGGTTCAGTCTGGTCATTTAGTCATTTAAGGTTTTCATCAGGGTCTCAAAATTTTGGTCCATGGTTACACTCGGTTGAGCTTGGGTTTGTTGGTAGGGTTCTCCTGATCTAGTTGGCATGTGCACATAGACTCGAACTCGGGATAGGGGTTTGCTAGACCTAGTAGCTCAAGTAAAGTGAGTCGCTAGGTACAATCAAATCAACAGCTATCCTGTCCACTGGCCAGGTAAGAGGTGGGTTAGTGGGAGGCTCCCCTAGCTCTTGCTAGGTCCTAATTAAAAACCACAAGAAATGCTTAGGGCATTTTCCACTTGACCTCTTTCCTAGACACTAGCTTTCAGAAATAGATGCAGGAGTGGGTGCACTAGTTTTTCCAAATGACTTGAACTAGACCTGTGCATGTCCCTACGAATTAAAGTACTACTCAGTTTTAATTAAGGATTGGGTTAGTTATGCAGGGTGCTGGTTTTGGACTAAGGACAGGTGATTAAATCCTGTCCCCATATCATATTGATGCCCTTAAATTGATTTATCATGAGATGAGTGCAAACATGCAAATGAACCCTAATTTTAGGTGCAGAATTTTGTGTGTTGCAGTTTTGAAGTGGGGAAGAAGAGTGATAAATATCAGTGTCAAAAAATTTAGAAAAAATTGCAGAACATTTCTAACTCACAGATGATATACCAAATGAAAGAAAATTAAAAAATAAAATCTATGCTATGCTGGGTAGTTCCTAGAACTCAGACAATGCAAACAGGATAGAATATCAGAAATTTTAAAAATGCTAGATTCCAATGATGCAAACTATTTTTTAGGATTTAAAAACTTATCTTCTTGTGTTCCCCTTCAAGGGTCAATCATATCGGCACCCCTACATACCATAGGAAATCCCCATTGAATGGGATGTGAGGGTCTTGTAGGCCTTCTTTTTCCTATGACCGGACGGCCATGGTGAAGCACCCAATCCAAGTACTAAAGAAGATGCTAAACCCTAACCTACCATACTCTGATACCAATTTGATGCAGGATGAAATGGAATGATGCAATCTAGGAGGAGATAGTAGTAACTAAATGAAAAATGAAGTGAAGCTAGGCTACTTTTCGATGTAAACAAAACTGAAATCTTCATGAAGAGATTAGCATGATAAACTAGACTTGAATGATAATCTTCAAAGTATTAAAGAGAAAGGATCTTTGTGGCTAAGAAACCACACAGGCTAGGGCTTAATTACTCTAATATTTCAGATCTGAAAAAATTTAAAGAGGGATACCCGGTCATTAACATTTCAACGATTGGAAAGATTACACTCAAAGATGAAGCTCTTGGATGACAAGGAGATTCCTCTAGATGATAGGACTTCTTGTCTCTGTTTCTTGTCTTGGAAGACCTTCTTCTTTGGAACCTGGAAATCTCGGGGATCCTACACAAACCATATTAGAGTTAAAAAGGAATTTGAAAGGTGGAATACTAATGAAATGAAGGTTGAAGTTGAGAAGAGGTTTGGTGGAGTTGAAGTAGCTTTGTTGGCCTCCTTTGAATGGTTTCCTTGCATCTTGGAAGATGGAATGGAATGATTGGATAGAAGAGAATATAGGCTAATGGTTCTTGGTGTGGGAAATGGCTTTTCTTGAAGTAGCTAAGGGCCTCTCACCCACTCCCTCTAGAAGAACATTTGATAACACAAATGGAAGAGAAGAAACTTTCACTTTGCATTCATATGATCATCCATTTACAAGAGAGCTTGGAGTAGATTTTATAAGCCTTTAAAGAACTTTGAAAATTCAAAATACATGGAGCTTTTCATGGGAAGTTGCTAGCTATAAGGGTGGAAACTCGAATTACATGGAGATTTTCATGGGAGCTAGCTATAATGGTGGAAGGTTGAAACCCCTTGGTCGGCTCCTTTGAATTTGAATTCCCTTTGGTGATGTGGCATGTGGTGATGTGGCTTGATGAGGTGTACACCAAGTGGTTAGGAGGTTGACATGGCATCCAACAATGCTTGCTAAAGTGGCGTCATCCTTGGATTGAATTGTTGGAGTGGTTGAATGCATCCAATCTTCAAGTGAGCTTGCTAACATTGAATCAATCCCAAACCTCTCTTGGGCCCAACTACTAAACCCACTAAATACAAGACCAATTCAACCCTAATTGGACTTAAAAACCCAAATGGACTCAAAAGAAACCAAATTGAAATAAACATAACCTAATTACATGACTCAAATTCAATTAAAAAAGTAAAATTACTCTATTTATAGGAAACAAGTTTAATGAAAGAATTAAAGCCATACTGAATTAGACTGAAGCCTCTTTCGAACCTTGGTGCCCACTCCAGAGGTGACATGGTATGATGATGTGGCATGTGACATGGCATGGTGACATGGAGGATGACATGGCATGGGGCGTCCAAGATGATGATGTGGCATGGGGTGTGTCCAAAATGATGTGGCACCATGAATTGGTCATCTCTTGGCTTGCAATCTTGAATTGGGCTTGCTATCTTGAATTGGACTTGATCCCCTAACTAATTATAGGACTTGATTGAAACTAACTTTGCCCAACTTGATCAAATTGAATCCAATCTTACCAAATTACTAAGGCATAATAATAAATTAAAATTGACTAGGTTTATATATGTTACAGCCGTGACAGTGACGCGGCCCAGCTCAGGTATCGCCGAATGCGAGCGAGCCACGTGTGAGCTTTCCTGCCAGAATCAGCGCCACGTCCTCAAGGCTGGGGTCGGCAAGACCGCACCGCCCGATACTGTCTGAAGCAAACAGCTCCCACCGAGGTCGAGTTCGGTGCGAAGTTCCCCCACCGACTCATCTGCGCCCGGGCTCGGAGGAGTCCGCCCGGGTGAGGTCGGCCGAGGTCGGCTGACCCCCCGCCTTGCGCCAGGTGGCCACCCGGAGACGGGTCCACCTCGGCCGAAGCCAGGCGATCTTCTGCCACCTCGCCAGGTGTCCACCTAGGAGGGGTCCACCTAGGCCGAGGTCGGCTGACCCCCCGCCTTGCGCCAGGTGGCCACCCGGAGACGGGTCCACCTCGGCCGAAGCCAGGCGATCTTCTGCCACCTCGCCAGGTGTCCGCCCCGGAGGGGTCCACCTAAGCCGAGGTCGGCCGACCTCTCGCCTCTCGCTAGTCGGCCCCCGGAGACAGGTCCAACTCAGCCGAAGTCAGACCGCTCGTACGGAGAGGCCCCCGGGGAAAGCGACGGGTCCCGAGGCCATCCCTCGGGCCGTACCGACCCCAGACGGCGTCCCGTACGGAGGGCGGCGGCACGCGGAACGTGACTTACACTGGCCCGACAGGTCCCACAGTCGAGAGATCCGATCCTGACGGAACAGGCCCCGTAAACGGATGGCGCCCACGCTCGGGGAAAAGAGCACTCTCACGAAGCCCGAGGCCTGACGACCGGCCGCTCTGCCAGCGCCGCCCTCCCTCCTTTTCTCTTCTGTCCTTGCCTTCTCCATGCTAGGCCTGGCGGACGAGGTCGGAAAGCCGCCTGGCCTCCTTCACCAAAAAGGGAAAAGAAAGGAAGACAGGGGGGAGGAGTTTTCGAGGAGGAAAAGGACAAGCACACGACGGAGGGAAATAAAGAAGGAAGAATCCGGAGACTGCAAGGTAAGCCAACTAGCCTGGGGACAAGGAGGAAGCACCGGCACAAGGCCTCGCTCCGAGAAAGAAACCAGAGATCCCGAGAGGGGAATACTGGACGCGAGCTCGGCAGGCAGGCCCAGCCGAGATCCCGGTCCTCGGCACTTTCCCTTCACTAGTTAACTCTCCAAATCTGGGACCCTTTAGAGGGCCTGGGAGGGAGAGTCTGTTCCTCCTCGTCGTCTACTGACTTGACCGTCGGAGCCCCCTCGCCGGAATCCCCGGCCAGGGTCCTCTAACCCCTTTGTTGCAGGTTTCTCGCAGGAAGGGGGGCTCCCTTGCCAGGCGGTCAGGGAGGATCGGCTGATCCTCGGCACGGGCGCGGCGACAAGGACGGCAACAGATTGGCGCGCCAGGAAGGGGGGCAGGACACTAACCCCCAGAGGGAACTAGCTTTTTGCAGGTGTCACCCTCTCCAGCAATGGTGGTCACTCGTGGTCGCGAGGCGTCCACCAGCCGTGTGGGAGAAGCCCACTCCCCTCCGGGGGGCCACACCCCCGAACGGGAGCTTCCGGCCCCCCCTCCTCTTCTGCAGCAGCCTACCCCGGCGGACGGATCCCTTGCGGCCATCGTCCAGCAGCTGCAGACCTTGACCTTAGCGGTCCGACAGCTTCAGCATCAGCAACGGTCCCTGGCCACTCAGCCGCAGCCAGGGACCCCCGCGGCCCGAGTCGCGGGACAGCACGGGAGCCTGCACTCAATCCAGGGCAGGCCGTCCCATCCGCAAGCCATCTCCAACCCCCGAGGGAGCCGCCAAGCTCCCCCGAAGAGAAACTATTCCGGCTCGGAGGATCACGAGAGTCGATCCCCGGCCGATGGGGCCGAAACGGCGCATCGCAGCAAGCGACGCCGGGGCCAGACCTCGCGCCGAGACCGATCGGCACCCCCCTCACCTGCGATCTCGGTGGAAGACTCCACCGACGAAGCCATCAGGCGCCAGGCCGAGAGGCGCCTAGAAGAGCAGCGGATGATGCCCTTCGGCCTCAAGAACGCGGGGGCGACGTACCAACGTCTGGTCAATAAAGTCTTCAAAGACCAGATAGGCCGCAACATGCAGGTGTACGTGGACGACATGCTGGTAATGAGCAAACTTGACTCGGACCACGTAGCCGACCTGGCGGAGACGTTCGGCAACCTCCGGCGCCACCAGATGAAGCTGAATCCGGCGAAGTGCGCCTTCGGGGTCTCCGCCGGAAAGTTCCTAGGGTTCATGGTGACCCAGAGAGGAATCGAGGCCAAGCCCGGAGCACAGCTCAGCAAGCCGCGCAAGGTTTGAGAAAGCCTGCGGCATCGAGCTCAGTCCGGAAGATCCTGGGCTTCGGCCTGGAAGGTGGCATCGAACCCAGTTCGTCCATGCAAGCCCGGAGCACAGCTCAGCAAGCCGCGCAAGGTTTGAGAAAGCCTGCAGCATCGAGCTCAGTCCGGAAGATCCTGGGCTTCAGCCTGGAAGGTGGCACCGAATCTGCTTCGCCCATGCAAGCCCGGAGCACAGCTCAGCAAGCCGCGCAAGGTTTGAGAAAGCCTGCGGCATCGAGCTCAGTCCGGAAGATCCTGGGCTTCGGCCTGGAAGGTGGCGCCGAATCCGCTTCGCCCGCGCAAGCCCGGAGCTTAGCTCAGTGAGCCGCGCAAGGTTTGAGAAAGCCTGCGGCATCAAGCTCAGTCCGGAAGATCCCGAGTTTCGGCCCGGAAGATGGTGCAGGAACTGTGTTGTCCGCGCAGGCACGGAGGCAGCCCAAAGTCGGACCTGCTCAAGATTCTTACCTCGCCGCGACACGGCTCTGCAAACCCCGTCCTTCGATTTAGTGTGGAAGGACCAGGCCCGCAGTTGTCTCAGGTATCCCAGACCGACATCTCAGAAACAAACAAAGAAGAAGAAAAAGAAGAACCAAAGATGATAGACAAGTTGTTGTAGAAAGTAAGTCTTCATTAAAACAGGTACTCAGTACAAACTGGGAGCCCCGACAGGCCGGGACTCCCCAAAAAGAAGGACAAAGAAAGCAAAAGTATAAGGTGACGGTCACTGGAGCGCAGGATCGGCGCCATCCGCCGGAGGTGCGGGCGCCACCTCTTCAACCTCCACGACAACCGGCTCCTGGGGCTGTGTCTGGGCCGCGGCATCATCGGCCGGGGGTGCTGCAGGTGTCGCCTGAGATGCCGCCTGGGTCGTGCCGGAGACCCTGCCCTCGCTCCCCGGCTTCCTGCCGCCGACGACGACCCCACTCAGGTCCAGCTGGGGGAAGAAGGCCCCCACCTTTTCCCGGCACATCCGGAACCCCTTCAGGAAGGAGTCCACGGCGGCCTCCCGGACTTCCGACGTGAACTCGTCGGAGGCCCGGAACTTGGGGACGGCCTCCAGCGCTTCTCGCTTCGCCGCCTCCAGGAGCCCGTTGATGTAAGAGCTCCGGTCCTTCGCCACGACCGCCTCTCGCCGGGCCTCGTCCAGCTGACGCTCCAAGAACAGAGAGTGGGCCTGCAGGCGGGCCTTCTCCACCGCGTCCCCCTCAGTACGGTGCTGGTTGGAGGTCCGCTCCTCCGCCAAGGAGGCCTCCAGCTCTTTGTTCCGCTCCTCGGAATGCGCCAGGTCGGACTGGAGGGCCTGCTTCTCAGCTCGCAGCTCGGTCCCCTTGTCCATCAAGTCCTTCACGTCGGCCGCGAGCTTTCCAAGCTTCTGCTCCCGATCGGAGTCCCGCTTGGCGTTCCCTACGAGGTAGTTCCTCAGTAGGAGGACGTCGTTCCCGATCTGCAAGGGTAAAAATAACACATGTCAGTACCGAGGCAGAAGGCCTCGGATTGGAAGAGAAAAGAAGAGTCAAAGTTCAGACTTACCGCGAAGAGTTGGGGCAGGATGCCGAGCAGCGCATCCGCATAATCTCGGCCACCCCGAGCTCGGCGGTCCCGGGCGGTGGAAGCGTACTCCATCACCCTCTCCGCCAGTCCTCGGTCGAGGATGACCGAGTCCCGGTGCGAGATCACCGGCGCTGGGCCCTTCGGGCCGATCCCCGTGATAGCTGCCCCCTCTGCTGGAGCTGCAGCCGACGGACCGGCGGTCGCCACTGGCGGTGCCGTTGGGCTGCTGACAGGAATGGGCCCGGCGGTGGGCAGAGCGGCGGTCGCCGGAGCTCTCTCAGCAGCGCCGCCAGGTCGTGGGGCCGAGATGCCAGGGGCGCCACCCTGAGGAAGTCTGGGCGGAGAAACAGCAGCAGCTAGGCCGGGCACGGTCGCCGCTGCGACCTCCTGGCTCGTCTCTGTGCGAGCCCTCTTCGCCACGGGCTCGTCCACGTCGACGACCTCCCTCTGGGCCGCTCCCTCCAGAAGGTTCTCCAAGGAAAACTTCATCCCTGCAAAGTGAAGAAATCAAAAGGTTAGACGGTTCAATCTTAAAAAGAGAGGGGGGGGCAGAAGTTAATGCGGGGCCAAATCTCACCGGTCTCCCGGATGGGACTGATGCCGGCTTCAAAAAGATTCTGCTCAGAGAGCAGAACCTCGAGCGCCGGGACCACGTCACTCAAGAGCTGTGTGTAAGACTCCTGGTCCGCAGGCTCAACTCGGGAATTCCGGTTCGGCGACCGGTCCGGTTCGCTCCAGGTCCAGTCGACGTCGTCGACCGAGGCAAAGAAAAACCGGCTCTTCCATCCCTTGACCGAAGAAGGGAGGTCGAACCGGAGACACCTAGGCCAGGGCGAAATGTACCACCAGCCATCATCGGTGGAGCACTTCTTCAGGGTGAACAGGGCCCTGAAGAGAGAAAAACGGGCAACAAACCCGTGGAAATGGCAGAAGACGATGAAAGAGAAGATGACCCGGATGGCGTTAGGAGCCAGCTGGGCCGGGACGAGCCAAAAATGGCTGAGGAAGGAAAGGAAGAAAGGATGCAGAGGAAAATGAAGACCCCCGAGGAGGAAATCTTCGTAGAAGGCAATGCGGCCGGGGCCACTCATGGTGACACGCTCCCCGGACCGCGAAGCAAACAGACGGACAGATCCCGGGATGCCATAGGCATCCCGGAGCAGAGAAAGATCACCTTCGGTCATGGTAGAGGCATGACCGGAGGGACCGGCAGGAGGAAGTGGCGGAGCCGGAAGAGAAGCCAAGGCGGGGAGTGAACGGAGGGGCACGGCAGGCGCAACCGGAGGGGACCGGACCCCCCTGGGGATGCCAATAGTGATACCCCCGGGTTGCAAGCGCCGGCGGACCTCCTCCAGAATTACCTCCTCATCCGAGGAGGAAGAAGATGGAGTCCTCGGCCGGGATGGACCGGCCTCGTCCGGGTTAGAAGAAACATGGCGACGGCGCGCCATGGAGAAGGAAAGGAGAAGGGGGCTGAATAAGAAACGAGAGAGAAGGAGAAGAAGACACTTACCCAAAAATGCGCAGACGGGCGCGAGCAGCAGAAGTTGTTAGCCTGCAGCGAACCGCCCACGAAGCAACGGAAAAGGCCTCGTTCTGGAAAGTCCCCTCCCTTTCAAACTCAGCCGACAGCAGCCATACCCATCTTTCCGCCTCAGGCCACTGGATGGTCGCCACGTGGGCACACGCCTGACACCGACGCCTCGTTAGCAGAGTAACGGCCTCTGCCCCGAAGCGACGCATTGATTGCGGGCAAGTGGACGACGCGTGGCGACTCCCCATAGGTCTTCAGCCGCATCGAGCCACGACGAATGGAGATCGTGCCAATTATGATGCAAGATCTTCGCCTCTCCACGTCATGTCAGCAATTAATCCCGACGTTCTGTTCTACGATGCCCCGACGGAACGGCAGGCTGGGGGGCAACTGTTACAACCGTGACAGTGACGTGGCCTAGCTCAGGTATCGCCGAATGCGAGCGAGCCACGTGTGAGCTTTCCTGCCAGAATCAGTGCCACGTCCTCAAGGCTGGGGTCGGCAAGACCGCACCGCCCGATATTGTCTGAAGCAAACAGCTCCCGCCGAGGTCGAGTTCGGCGCGAAGTTCCCCCACTGACTCATCTGCGCCCGGGCTCGGAGGAGTCCGCCCGGGTGAGGTCGGCCGAGGTCGGCTGACCCCCCGCCTTGCGCCAGGTGGCCACCCGGAGACGGGTCCACCTCGGCCGAAGCCAGGCGATCTTCTGCCACCTCGCCAGGTGTCCACCCAGGAGGGGTCCACCTAGGCCGAGGTCGGCTGACCCCCCGCCTTGCGCCAGGTGGCCACCCGGAGACGGGTCCACCTCGGCCGAAGCCAGGCGATCTTCTGCCACCTCGCCAGGTGTCCGCCCCAGAGGGGTCCACCTAAGCCGAGGTCGGCCGACCTCTCGCCTCTCGCCAGTCGGCCCCCGGAGACAGGTCCAACTCAGCCGAAGTCAGACCGCTCGTACGGAGAGGCCCCCGGGGAAAGCGACGGGTCCCGAGGCCATCCCTCGGGCCGTACCGACCCCAGACGGCGTCCCGTACGGAGGGCGGCGGCACGCGGAACGTGACTTACACTGGCCCGACAGGTCCCGCAGTCGAGAGATCCGATCCTGACGGAACAGGCCCCGTAAACGGATGGCGCCCACTCTCGGGGAAAAGAGCACTCTCACGAAGCCCAAGGCCTGACGACTGGCCGCTCTGCCAGCGCCGCCCTCCCTCCTTTTCTCTTCTGTCCTTGCCTTCTCCCTGCTAGGCCCAGCGGACGAGGTCGGAAAGCCGCCTGGCCTCCTTCACCAAAAAGGGAAAAGAAAGGAAGACAGGGGGGAGGAGTTTTCGAGGAGGAAAAGGACAAGCACACGACGGAGGGAAATAAAGAAGGAAGAATCTGGAGACTGCAAGGTAAGCCAACTAGCCTGGGGACAAGGAGGAAGCACCGGCACAAGGCCTCGCTCCGAGAAAGAAACCAGAGATCCCGAGAGGGGAATACTGGATGCGAGCTCGGCAGGCAGGCCCAGCCGAGATCCCGGTCCCCGGCGCTTTCCCTTCACTAGTTAACTCTCCAAATCTGGGACCCTTTAGAGGGCCTAGGAGGGAGAGTCTGTTCCTCCTCGTCGTCTACTGACTTGACCGTCGGAGCCCCCTCGCCGGAATCCCCGGCCAGGGTCCTCTAACCCCTTTGTTGCAGGTTTCTCGCAGGAAGGGGGGCTCCCTTGCCAGGCGGTCAGGGAGGATCGGCTGATCCTCGGCACGGGCACGGCGACAAGGATGGCAACATATATATATATAGGTCTTAATTGGGTTCAGGGGTTTATTCACATGTTTAGATTTAACTGAAATTGGGGTTTAGGGCTTAGTCACAGGTGATCCACAGGGATATGGGATTGACCTGTCATTTCTATTTGGCCCTGGTGTCCATACCAATTCTCCTCGGGTGGGAAGAACTCGACCCTGTCGATTATGGGTCAACTCTGCTTTGATAATGTTCTTGCAAATCAGGATTAATCCTTTACAAATTTTCTTTAGTGATCCAAGAATCTTCAGTCTCGGGTCGTCCTTGCCAACAAACCAGATATCATTGATAATCTTTACTCTGAGTAGAGATAATCTTGTTGTCTATGATCCGCTCAATCCTGTTTCTCCATTCTGGTATTTTGGCTGGTGGACACTCATGGGTTGGCTCATTCTCAAGGATAATTTCATGCCCAAAAGGCTCACTGTTGGGTTCCGGTGCAACGCAGTGGAAGGGTAATTTAAAATTGAAACTAAATTCACACCAAAAAACCCTAAACCAGGAACTCCTTAAATAAGACTAGAACATATGACAAGCATATCTATGCTAATTAGGATTGGGGTACCATCCTGTAATCGCTTATTCCAACAAACTTGAAGTTGAAGGGGCTAACTGAATTCACCAGGCATCCAGGTGTCCACCCTCCGATGGTGATCCACACAGAGTGATGATCAAGAACACTATCTTCTTGTCCAATGGTTCCTCCTTTTGAGTTCTTCTTCCTAGAACTCAATTCTTCGGATTATGGCTTGAATTCTTCCACACAAGAGGTTGCCTCCCTTTCCCTGATCTCTTTTCCTCCTTCCACTAAGACCTTGGCCCTTTAGACACCCTTGTCTTGAAGAAAAGACCTTGTCCTAAGAGGATATAGGCTTGTCTTAAGTTGGAGGAGAAATTAAGACAATAATGTCTAAATGTAAGAAAGAAAGGAAAGAATATCAGAACTCCTTCTTTCCTTTACCGTCGGAGACCTTCTCTTTTATTCTTGTTCAGCAACAGAGTTTCGATAAAGGAGTCCTCTGTAAAGGAAACAACGTAAAACAAGAAAAGAGGGAAGGAGTCTTTTGGAGAGGAAGAAGAAAAATAAAAGCATTACAGATTTTTATCACCCGTTCTGATTTTCCTGACCCCTTAAATAGTTTTCAGAGAGGCTCCCACACAACTCTCCGTAAACTCCTTCTCACGCCCTTATCATTTTCTCATGCCCCTTCCCTCCTTCTCACGGCCTTCTAGATTAAATCCCATGACCTTTCTTAAAGGAAAAGTCACGGTGTTTTAAAAAAAAAAGGAGCCGCGACTTTTCATCTCCGAAGAGATGTTATTTCGCGCGACCGGGAAGAAACAACGCTTTCTTTCTTTCTTAAAAACCCATCAACCGTTGGATTCCCATCCAAGGGGGCATATCTGAGGTGCTAACTCTAAGAAAGGAGGCCGCCCCATCTTAATTCATCGGAGAATTAAGTGGGGCGCGCCAAGAGTCCAT
Source organism: Areca catechu (assembly GCA_021397845.1). NCBI lineage: Eukaryota > Viridiplantae > Streptophyta > Magnoliopsida > Arecales > Arecaceae > Areca > Areca catechu. The sequence goes on from CM038050.1 coordinate 94,036,856, forward strand.
GCGCCATGGACTCTTCCAAATGGCGCGCCAAGAGTCCATTAGCGCATGGACTCTTGGCATTTTGGCATGAAAATGCTAATGGGCGGGTGGGGGGCCAGCCTAGGTGCATGGTTAGCCAATAGGGTTAGCCATAATCCCTATAAACTCAATTAGGGTCTAATTAGATCCAATTAGAATCCAAATTGAACCAATCCGGAACCCTAATTCGAATCTAATTCGAATAGAAGCTAGGATTTGCAACACCTGCTAGAGTGTCATCATGCAAAATGATTTAATTACAAAATTAAACCCTTGATCAATTCTCTTAAGTGTGTGACCCATTGGGTTCCACATCTAGCCAGCAGTGGGTTCGAATACAAGTTGACCTCATTTGATTAGAACTCTTTCTAATCGATTTAGGTCAAATCGGGCTTACCCGATTATGATCAATTAGGACTCTTCCTAGTAAGTGATCATTCAATTTAATCAACCCATAAGACAAGATTGACGTCTAGCAACATGTCATGTCTACCCGGATGATATGGAAATTCTGGTGAAACACCAAAACTACCCTTCAGTAGAAAGTTACCGTACAATTAAATCCCTCGATCAGCCTGCACCTAGAATATAATTATGGATATGGATATATGTCAATTCCAATATTACATTCGTTTCTAGCTCAATCTTATATTGATGATTCAATTATCTTGATATTAGAAATCATCTCTAATATCTTTACTTGATCAAAGATTCCCTGAATCATCATCCGATTGATAACTAGCTAGATGCAATCTCCTCTTACTAAGAGTGATCGATTCTTGTTGACCTACTCATTACCTTCATATCCAATTCACCATTCCCAGTATCAATCCTGTGCATGACTCAGTGTCATGATTAGAATTGAACCAAAGCATGGGTTCATGTATATAACGTACTTATGGTAGTCTCAGGTCAAAGGATTACTTGTACCACTCCCACTATGAGAACCTTCTATTGACATGTAGCTAAGACTCCATTAGATGTTCTCAAGTTAGATCATATCAGTGAACTCATTCTCTAATGAGCACCCACATCCTAGTATTAGTGTCATACACAAGTGACTGTAAGAGCAGTCACCCTCTCTAGTATACATAGGATGTGCTAGTCTTACCGGAAAAACCCTGATCCCCTACTCAGGGTTCCTTTGACTAGAAATATTTTAGATTAAGGTTTTAAGACTTTAGGTCTCACTGGTATGATCTCATCATAACCCTAAAATCATAGTCCTAATCTATGGGGTTCATCATATAATATAAACACAGCGTATGATGAAAAATAATGCCTTTATTAGATTATTGTCAATTACAATGGTTTGGGAGATACAACATAGATTGGCTTGTAGGGCATATCCCTTTCAATCTCCCACTTGCACTAAAGCCAATGTCCTTTAAATCTTAATCCCATACACTCGAGGTGGCGATCTAACTCTCGCTGTGGTAGAGCCTTAGTGACCGGGTCTGCTACATTGTTCTTTGTATCAACTCTATTTATGTAGACATCCTGTCTTTCTACTATTTCTCGGACGAGATGGAAGCGTCTCAGAATGTGCTTGGACTTATGATGAGCTCTTGGTTCCTTAGCTTGATCAACAGCCCCAGTGTTGTCACAGTAAAGTGGCACTGGGTTTTCAATCTCAGGAACAACACCCAACTCTGTGATGAACTTCTTCATCCAGACTGCTTCCTTGGCGGCTTCACTGACAGCTATGTATTCTGCCTCTGTGGTTGAGTCAGCTACAGTCTGCTGTTTGGTACTCTTCCAACTCACTGCTCCACCATTTAGGGTAAAAACATATCCCGAAATGGATTTGCTATCATCAGGGTCTGATTGAAAACTACAATCAGAATAAGCTTCTAGTTTAAGATCAGAACCACCATAAACCAGAAAAATATCCTTAGTCCTTCTCAGGTACTTAAGAATATTTTTAACTTCTTTCCAATGATCCTCTCCTGGATCAGCCTGAAACCTACTGACAATGCCTAAAGCATATGCCACATCAGGCCTGGTACATAACATGGCATACATTATGGACCCTATTACCGAAGCATAAGGTATAGAATTCATTCTATTTCTTTCTTCAGGTGTCTTAGGAGACATCCTTTTAGAAAGATGTATGCCTTGACTCATAGGAAGATAATCTCTTTTACTTCCATCCATGCTGAATCTTTTAGCACTAAGTCAATATACCTAGATTGAGATAAACCTAGCATCCTCTTAGATCTATCTCTATAGATCTTAATACCTAGTATATAGGATGCTTCTCCCAAATCTTTCATGGAAAACTGGTTTGATAGCCAAACCTTAACTGATTGCAACATTGGGATATCATTCCCAATGAGGAGTATGTCATCTACATACAGAACCAAGAAGACTATGGCACTTCCACTAGTCTTCTTATAAACACAGGGTTCATCCACATTTTTGATAAAACCAAACCTTTTAATAGTTTCTTCAAAGCGGATGTTCCAACTCCTTGAAGCTTGCTTTAATCCATAAATGGATTTCTTTAGCTTGCATACTTGATTAGGTTTATTCTTTGAAATAAAACCTTCTAGCTGTGACATGTAGACTTCTTCCTCAAGGAAACCATTTAGGAATGCAGTCTTCACATCCATCTGCCAGATCTCATAATCATGGTATGCTGCTATAGCAAGCAAAATCTGGATTGATTTGAGCATGGCAACAGGTGAGAATGTTTCATCATAATCAATTCCCTGTTTTTGTCTAAAACCTTTTGCCATTAATCTGGCTTTATAGGTTTCAACTTGGCCATCAGTCCCAATCTTTTTCTTATAGACCCATTTGCATCCAATAGGATTAACACCCTCTGGTGCATCGACCAAAAACCATACTTGGTTTACATACATAGAGTCTATCTCGGATTCCATGGCTTCTTGCCATCTATCTGAATCAGTACTCAAGATAGCTTCCGTATAGGTCAGAGGTTCATCATTTTGAATGACTTAGGCTTCATTATTTTCAATAATAAACCCATACCTCTCAGGTGCCCGTGGAACTCTATCAGACCTACGGGGAGGAGTTTTGTGTTCTGGTTCTGTCCTAACTATATGTTCTAATGGTTGAGAACTGTCTATCTGTGTTTCTTGTACTTCTCCAAGTTCAACAGTTCTACCATTGCCCTTTTTTAAAATGAACTCTTTTTCTAGAAAAGTGGCATGCCTGCTGACAAAAATCTTTTGTTCAGTAGGATGGTAGAACAGATATCCTTTACCCTCTCTAGGATATCCTACAAATAGACATTTATCCGCTCTAGGTTCTAACTTATGTCCAAAATTTCTTTTAACATAAGATGGACATCCCCATACCTTAAAATATTTAAGATACGGTTTCTTTGCACTCCAAATTTCATATGGAGTACTAACAACGGATTTAGAAGCTACCTTGTTCAGAATGTAAACAGCAGTTTCTAGGGCATGACCCCAGAAGGAAATGGGTAAATTTGTGAAGCACATCATGGATCGTACCATATCTAATAAGGTACGATTCCTCCTTTCAGCTATACCATTTAGCTGTGGTGTATAAGGAGGGGTCCATTCAGAAAGAATTCCATTAACTTTAAGATAGTCTAAAAACTCCGTGGATAAGTATTCTCCTCCTCGATCAGAACGAAGAACTTTAATACTTTTCCCGGTTTGTTTTTCGACCATACTTTGATACTCCTTAAATTTATCAAAGGCTTCAGATTTATGTTTCATAAGATACACACATCCGAACCTAGATAAATCATCTGTAAAAGTGATAAAATATGAGTATCCACCTCTGGCCTGAGTTGTCATTGGACCACATACATTAGTATGTATAAGTCCTAATAATTCAGTTGACCTTTCTCCATGTCCAGTAAATGGAGTCTTGGTCATCTTATCCATGAGACATGATTCGCAAGTTCCTAATGATTCATACTCATAAGGATCAAGGAATTTTTTCTTGTATAACTTGTTTATCCTAGACTCATTAACATGACCAAGTTGATGATGCCAAAGTAAAGTATCATTAAAGTCTTTTCTTTTTCTTTTATTATTGACATGAAAAACACTATCATTGGAAGAAAGAGTTAAGAGCCCATTGCTAAATATGCCAGAACAAATAATTTTATTAGACAACATTATCGAGCAACCAGTGCTCGTTACATCCATTACATATCCTTGTTTTAATAACAAAGGAATAGATATAATGTTCCTAATAATCTTAGGTATATAATAACAATTTTCTAACTCCAAGATCTTCCCTGAAGGTAACTTCAGAATATAGATCCCTACAGCTTCTGCTTGGATGATATCACCACTAGCACCATAGAGATTGAAGTCACCTTCCTTCAATACTTTAAGCTTGTGGAGGTCCTACAAAGATTTGCATATATGGTAACCACAAGTGGTATCCAATCCCCAAGTATTTGATATAGATGAATTTAATGTCAATATAGCATGTATCTCATACATACCTTTTGGTGCATCTGACGCACCAGGCTTCACAGTTGCAAGGTAAGCCTTGCAATTCCTTTTCCAATGTCCTGCTTTGCCGCAAAAGAAACAGGTTGACTGTTTTGAGGCCTTCTTTCCTTTCTTATTCTTATTGATACCACCCTTAGGGTTTAGCTTCCTATTAAAACCCTTTTTGCCTGATTTCTTCTTATTGGTCTTATCAACAAGAAGAAGTGGAGCCTTTTCTTTCTTAACGTGGCTCTCTGTTATTTTTAACATATTTAACAGCTTAGGCAAGGAAGTGTTCAGTTTATTCATGTGATAATTCAAGACAAACTGAGAAAATGACTCCGGGAGTGATTGCAGGATTAAATCCTGATTCAACTCCCCATCCATAATAAAACCTAATTGATCCAATCTAGTGATTAAGTCAATTATCTTCAGAACATGATCCTGAATGGATGTTCCCTCTGTTATCCTAGCACGAAATAACTGCTTAGATATTTCATATCTAGCAGTTCTGCAATGTTCTCCATAAAGCTCTTTTAAATTGAGCATTATGGATTGAGTATCCATGCTTTCATGCTGTCTCTGTAACTCATTGGTCATAGAGGCTAGTATGATACACTTGACAGTAAGGGAGTCATTCTGCCACATTTTGAATGTGGCCATATCTTCCTCTATGGCACCATCCCCTAGTGGATTAAGACTAAGGGTATCAAGAATATAAGAAAGTTTTTCTGAACTCAGTACAATCTTTAAATTTCTCAACCAGTCCACATAGTTCGGACCAGTCAGTTTGTTGGTGTCTAAGATACTTCGCAGTGATAATGAAGATGCCATTTATCTACATTTAATAAAGAACAATACATAAGCAAACAACCATGAAATGACTTACATAATTAAATTAGGTCTTCAATTTAATTATGTCTCCCACTATTTTATCAAAAATCATAGCCCTCACTATGATAATCGAGAAGAACCCTGATCGATTTTTCTTAGTGAGATTGAGATCCTAATAACTTATAAAAGATCTTGCAGAAAACACAACAAATCTTTTATAAGCTCAAAGGTAGGAAACTCTTCCAATTATATCTCATATAATTCTCAAGAAGTAACTTGGCATCTAGAACATTATTAGTCTTGCAGAAAATACAACAAAACATAATGTTCTAGTTAAGTCAAGACCCTTTCATTTCTATACAGTCAATACTCAAATATAATGCCCTTGCAGATAATACAACATAGCATTATACTGAATATACTGTAAGCATATCTATGCACTAGACTAGTATCATGTCAATCACCATATTAGGTCTTGCAGATAACACAACAAACCTAATGTGGTTCATAACATAATAAGGATCCAGCATGAAGGAAGGCCAATATATAGTATTTTTAACACTAAGCATTTTAGTCAAGATTTAAATTTAATCAAATCGGCCAGGCAAGTGGAAGAGATATGGGAGTCCCCCCGTTGCTTTCCTAGACACCAATAAAAATTGGCCAGGTCAGTCAACGGAACCAATTAAAAATCACAATTCTCTTTACCTTCCCAGAAACACCTTTCTAGACACCGAATGATCAATTGTACATCATGACTAGTGATGCTTATTAGTTAAATATACTAAGACTTAATATAATTTCTAAAAGGAGGGATTTATAAATTGCCAGCACATTCTTATAGAATGTATCACAATCAACATATCACTCTTATAATCAAATATGTGCTAAGTGTGTCATCATACTAGGACAACCATTTACCACATAATGGATCCACCATTATGCCAGGGCAACCTTATTTCAGTATGATGACTTCAAAACTAAACATATCTCTATAATAATTAGGGTTTGAGTGAAAAATCCTAACTAGTAGCATACATCAAAACATATATGCAATCAAAGATATGCTAAGTGTAGTAACATATTAGGATTTAAAACCCCTAATATGTAACATACAAACTATCATAGATTATAGTCCTAATTAAGGTGGCTCTGATACCACTGTTGGGTTCCGGTGCAACGCAGCGAAAGGGTAATTTCAAAATTGAAATTAAATTCAGACCAAAAAACCCTAAACTAGGAACTCCTTAAATAAGACTAGAACATATGACAAGCATATCTATGCTAATTAGGATTGGGGTACCAACCTGTAATCGCTTATTCCAACAAACTTGAAGTTGAAGGGGCTAACTGAATTCACCAGGCGTCCAGGTGTCCGCCCTCCGATGGTGATCCACACAGAGCGATGATCAAGAACACTATCTTCTTGTCCAATGGTTCCTCCTTTTGAGTTCTTCTTCCTAGAACTCAATTCTTCGGATTATGGCTTGAATTCTTCCACACAAGAGGTTGCCTGCCTTTTCCTGATCTCTTCTCCTCCTTCCACTAAGACCTTGGCCCTTTAGACACCCTTGTCTTGAAGAAAAGACCTTGTCCTAAGAGGATATAGGCTTGTCTTAAGTTGGAGGAGAAATTAAGACAATAATGTCTTAATGTAAGAAAGAAAGGAAAGAATATCAGAACTCCTTTCCTTTACCATCGGAGACCTTCTCTTTTATTCTTGTTCAGCAACAGAGTTTCAACAGAGGAGTCCTCTGTAAAGGAAACAATGTAAAACAAGAAAACAGAGAAGGAGTCTTTTGGAGAGGAAGAAGAAAAATAAAAGCATTACAGATTTTTATCACCCGTTCTGATTTTCCTGACCCCTTAAATAGTTTTCAGAGAGGCGCCCACACAACTCTCCGTAAACTCCTTCTCATGCCCTTGTCATTTTCTCACGCCCCTTCCCTCCTTCTCACGGCCTTCCAGATTAATTCCCATGGCCTTTCTTAAAGGTAAAGTCATGGTGTTTTAAAAAAAAAAGGAGTCGCGACTTTTCATCTCCGAAGAGATGTTATTTCGCGTGACCAGGAAGAAACAACGCTTTCTTTCTTTCTTAAAAACCCATCAACTGTTGGATTCCCATCCAAGGGGGCATATCTAAGGCACTAACTCTAGGAAAGGAGGCCGCCCCATCTTAATTCATCAGAGAATTAAGTGGGGCGTGCCAAGAGTCCATGCGCCATGGACTCTTCCAAATGGCGCACCAAGAGTCCATTAGTGCATGGACTCTTGGCATTTTGGCATGAAAATGCTAATGGGCGAGTGGGGGGCTAGCCTTGGTGCATGGTTAGCCAATAGGGTTAGCCATAATCCCTATAAACTCAATTAGGGTCTAATTAGATCCAATTAGAACCCAAATTGAACCAATCCGGAACCCTAATTCGAATCTAATTCGAATAAAAGCTAGGATTTGCAACACCTGCTAGAGTGTCATCATGCAAAATGATTTAATTACAAAATTAAACCCTTGATCAATTCTCTTAAGTGTGTGACCCATTGGGTTCCACATCTAGCCAGCAGTGGGTTCGAATACAAGTTGACCTCATTTGATTAGAACTCTTTCTAATCGATTTAGGTCAAATCGGGCTTACCCGATTATGATCAATTAGGACTCTTCCTAGTAAGTGATCATTCAATTTAATCAACCCATAAGACAAGATTGACGTCTAGCAACATGTCATGTCTACCCGGATGATATGAAAATTCTGGTGAAACACCAAAACTACCCTTCAGTAGAAAGTTACTGTACAATTAAATCCCTCGATCAGCCTGCACCTAGAATATAATTATGGATATGGATATATGTCAATTCCAATATTACATTTGTTTCTAGCTCAATCTTATATTGATGATTCAATTATCTTGATATTAGAAATCATCTCTAATATCTTTACTTGATCAAAGATTCCCTGAATCATCATCCGATTGATAACTAGCTGGATGCAATCTCCTCTTACTAAGAGTGATCGATTTCTTGTTGACCTACTCATTACCTTCATATCCAATTCACCATTCCCAGTATCAATCCTGTGCATGACTCAGTGTCATGATTAGAATTGAACCAAAGCATGGGTTCATGTATATAAGGTACTTATGGTAGTCTCAGGTCAAAGGATTACTTGTACCACTCCCACTATGAGAACCTTCTATTGACATGTAGCTAAGACTCCATTAGATGTTCTCAAGTTAGATCATATCAGTGAACTCATTCTCTAATAAGCACCCACATCCTAGTATTAGTGTCATACAGAAGTGACTGTAAGAGCAGTCACCCTCTCTAGTATACATAGGATGTGCTAGTCTTACCGGAAAAACCCTGATCCCCTACTCAGGGTTCCTTTGACTAGGAATATTTTAGATTAAGGTTTTAAGACTTTAGGTCTCACTGGTATGATCTCATCATAACCCTAAAATCATAGCCCTAATCTATGGGGTTCATCATATAATATAAACATAGCATATGATGAAAAATAATGCCTTTATTAGATTATTGTCAATTACAATTGTTTGGGAGATACAATATAGATTGGCTTGTAGGGCATATCCCTTTCACTCACTAGGTATCATGTTGGTTCCTTATACTCTACACGGTCTAAAACATTGAATGTTGATCTAATACCTAACTCAGGTGGTAACTTAAGCATATAGGCATTAGGTCTAATTTTCAAATTATTTTGTGTGGTCCTGCACTACGGGCATGTAATTTCTTCATGGTTATAAGTAGGTCAAAGCCTGATCATAACAAAGTTTCCTTCATCAAATTCTTTGAGTCTTTTCCTTGAATCAGCCATATGTTTATATGATTCATTGCTTTCTTTGATCTTTTCACTTATTTTCTTATGTAATTCTCTAATATGCTATGCATATGACTCTATTAATGGACTCAACTATAAATTCTTATTGAAAGAAATTTATTAAATCTTCAATTACAACTTTGGGCTTGATCCTTGGTTGTTGTGGGGACATCAGGTTAACCCTAGTTCACTATGGGTTTCTAAATTTTAAGTCCCTTAGCCATTTTTTAAATTTTATCTTTGAGTCCAATAATCAGGTCCTATTATCCCCTTGAGTCCTGTAAGTAGGGCTTGAGTCATTGAAGTCATTTATAGTCCTGTAATAAGGGTTAAGTCATGAAATCCAGGTTGTGTCTTGTGATTAACGTTTTCATTCACTTTGAGTCCTGCAATGAGGGCTTGGCCTATTTAGGCCCAAGTTAGTTCTTTTGAGTCATGTCTTAGCCATTGATATCATTGAGTCTTGTATTCAGAGTTTGATTTATGCCATTAGGGTTTTGAATCAGTTTTTAGGACATATTCAGCTCAGTGAACCAGTTGGTCAAGTCAGCTCATTTTGAGCCTTAAGTCAGTTGAGTCCTGTACTTTTAATTTTTTTGAGTCAAGTCCAGTTTAGCAAGAGAAGACTTAAGCCAGTGAAGGACTCCAGCCACTCTACCACTTCAGCAGGTATGTGGAGTCCCAGCCACATCTTGGATTGCACCACACTAGGATTACATGGAGGATCACATGAAGTCGACCCATGCATAAAGATTTGGTATCCACATGCCAGCACACCCTTCCACCCTCTAGGCATGCCAACTCCACATGCCATCAAGCAAGGAAGGAAGGTCAAACGGATATACTTCAATCCCATAAATCATGGAGGCTTGTCTTGAAATGATGTGGGCCTCCCCAAGCCCAAGATGGAATATGTTTGGTTCCCCTGAAAGGATTATGCCCTAAAGGCCAATCGAAATATTATATTTCGTTGGGATTTTTCCTTTTCCATCCCAAAAATCAATGTATTGACATTATCATTCAATAAAGGCATTATTTTCATCATACGCTGTGTCTTAATTATTATATGATGAATTCCATAGATTAGGGCTATGGTTCTAGGGTTATGATGAGATCATACCAGTGAGACCTAAAGCCTTAAAACCCTAATCTAAAATATTCCTGGTCAATGGGACATTGAGTAGGGGATCAATGTTTCTGGTAAAGATCAGCACTTCCTATGTATGAGGGTGACTGATCTCACAGTCACTTGTGTTTGACACTAATACTAGGATGTGGGTGCTCATTAGAGAATGAGTTCACTGAATAGATCCAGATTGAGAATATCTAATGGAACCTTATCTATTTGTCAATAGATATTTCTCATAGTGGGAGTAGTGCATGTGGTCCTTTGACCTGAGACTGCAATGGTACCTTATATACATGAATTTACATTTTGGTTCACACTCAATCATAACACTGAGTTATGCATGAGGTGATACTGGATATGGTGGATTGTATATGAAGGTTGTGAGTAGGTCAACAAGGAATTGATCAGCCCTAGTAAGAGGATATTGCATCCAGCCAATTTCGATCAAATGATGATTCAGGAAATCTTTGATCAAAGTATGAACATTAGAAGTAGTTTCTAATAGTTTATTAATGAATTATCATTAAAAGGATTGAAGTAGGGATGAATATGAAATTGGATTTGACAAGGTATCCATATCCATAATCATATTCAGGATGCAAGTTGATCAAAGGACTGAATTGCCCGGTAACTCACCACTGAAGGGTATTTTGGTAATTCCACCAAAATTTCACATCTTCTGGGTAGACATGATACGTTGCTAGATGTCAATCTTGTCTTGTAGAGAAATGATTAAATTATGATAATTTAAATCAGTTAATTAGAATTAGATTCTAATTGACCAAGTCGAGCTAGCTTGAGTTGACCTAAATCGGCTTAGTTGAGATCTAACGAATTAAGTCAAATAGCACTCGGACCTACTGCTGGCTAGATGTGGAACCCAATGGGTCACACACAAAGAGAGTCGATGAGGGATTTAATTTAGAATTAAATCATGTTTGCAGGACAAACACACTAGTATGTGTTGCAGACCCAACTTCTATTCGAATTGGATTCGAACTTGGTTCTGAATTGGGCTTAATTAGGTTCTAATTGAACCTAATTAGAGTCTAATTTAAATTTTGGGACTTTGGGCTAACCCGTGGCTGAACCCATTGATTAAAAATCAATTTAAACCCTTTTCCCAAGATCGCCCAAGCCATCTTTCCCACGCGCGTGCACCAAAGGAAGAGTCCACGCGCGTGGACTCCTCTTCACGCGCGTGGGGACTTCTTTTACGATGAAAACCAGATGGGAGGGGGCGGAAATCTTTTCTTTAGGTGTCTCATCTGGAGTCCCTTGGATCAAGATCAGATGGCCAGAAGAAATCCGTTGCTTTTCGATTGCAACTCCGTCTCAGAACATCGTGACTTTTCTGAGGTTTCTTCCAAGGTTTTTCTTCATCGGAAAATCTTGAAATAAATCAGGAAAGGCATGAAAAATCTGAGGGGACGCGTGAGGATGGAAAGAACGTGATTCTTGGGATAGCAGAGGGTTGCATTGTTTTTGAAAAGACACCCCTCTGATATCTATAAATAGGGTTGGGTTCTCGGGGGTTTTCTTGTAAGATAATTCAGAGATCAGATTCCCTTTCTTCCTCTCCAGAATACTCCTTCCCCTTGTTCTTGTTGGGTATTGTTTCCCTTATAGAGGCATCCTCTGTCGAAACTCTGACCCTAAACAAGAATAAGAGAAAGGTCTTGAACGATAATGGAAAGAAATAGGAAGGGTCTCTTTTCTTTCTTGAATTAAGACATTACTTGTCTTAATTTTTCTTCCACTTCAAATAAGAATTTTCTACAAGGATTGAAGTTGAGGAAAGGATCAAGAAGAGGAAAGAAGGGAGAAATGGAATTTTCAAAAAAGAAAATTCCAGCCTATAAGTCCAAGAATTGAATTCTTGAAAAAGAATTCAAGAAGAAGATCCAAGATCAAGAAGTTGTTGTCTTCATCTCTTCTCCGTGTGGATCACTATTGGAGGGTGAACATTTGGGCACATGGTGGAGATTTGCATTTTGGATATTGTGGTATAGGTTAGTACTTACATATATATATATTTAAATCATGTATATGAATGATATATTTATTTATTTTTTTTTTAAGGAGATCTAGGGCTAAAAGGGTTTGGTATAGATTTCATAAGATAAAAATTTTGAAATCTATGTTTCCGCCTTGGTCAACAAACCCAACAGCCCCATGGTCCCCCCTTTTGGTCGCCCCATCTATACCTTTTGGATCATCCTTTTATCTATTTGACTTGAAATTCGGGAATTTAAAGCTTAACTTAACACTGAATCCACAAAAATTTTCTTGCTTGCTAATTAGTCCCCCATCATTTGGTATTAGAGATCTTTTAGGGCTTACTTTCTACATTTCATAATTCCTGCATATGGTCTGTTCATTTAATTGTTTCTCTATGTAGATGCTCAGAAAATTCTGATTCTTATTTTTTTGGATTCATCATATTTGTTATTATTTATTAAAAAAATTTCATGATTTAATTCGGCTTCTAAGTTATTTGCATGTTTGATTTTCTGCCTAGAAAGTTTTTGCACCTAGAATTTCAGCATGTAGTAATTTTAGCATGTTTAGAGTTTTGATTGTATAATCTCTAAATATTTTAATTTTTTTGCATATTTCCTTCATATTAGATAATTTCCTGCATATTATATTTCTGCTAAACATACAAAAAAAATAAAAAAAGAAAAGAAAAGCAAAAAAACAAAAATAAAAAGCCTTTAGAGACATTGCATCATTAGGGATTCATTTGCTTGTCATCATTCGCATAAAATATTCTAAGGGCAATTCTACTATGTCGGATGGGGGAAGGAGTTAATCACCTCTCCTTAGCCAAAAACGAGGGCAATTCTACTATGTCGGATGGGGGGAGGAGTTAATCACCTCTCCTTAGCCCAAAACAACAATCCTTGCATTCAAACCCAAGCCCAATTTAAAATCAAGTAGCAACCTAAAGTAATTTAGAGACACCAACAGGTTGGGTTAGAACCTTGTGGGAAGACTAGTGCACCCAATACCTCACCTATAACTGGAAGTAGGTATCTAAGGTTAGAGGTCTAGAGGCAAACATCCTAAGTAGATTGGTGGTTACTTAATTGGGTCCCCGCGAAAGTAGGGGGCCTCCCACCACCCCACCTCTTACCTGGCCCGTGGAAGGATTTGGTGTTTGTTGTGTGTAAGTTGAGTCAATCCATTATGTTTATACTCTAGGTCTAGGAGACTGTAGTCGATTTATCCTTTGAGTCTTGCATGTGCACTAGGTCAAGAGTCTCATATCATCCACCATACCCATAGTTGACTAAACCCATGGATATTCTAATCTTGGAACCCAAATAAGAGCCCTCACAAAGCAGATGGCCCAATCATTTACCCAGATGAACCAAAGGATGACCCACGTGGAGACTCGGATAGAAGCCTACAAGGCCCACACCAAAGTTAGACTCCCTAAGGCCCATATTAGCCTGACTTTCTTAAACCCCATAACCTGATCGAATAGGTGAACATCCTTTGACCTATGAAGGAGCCCGTAGGATCCATGCTGAATTCAAATCCCCTAGGCCCAGTACCTTTGATCCACGAGCTTATCGTCATGATCTTACCCCTGAGTCTAATCCTAGAAGCCCATACCCATACTTGGTGGACCCAGAGGAAAGATCCTTTAGACACACCCAACCTTATGCACCCACTTTCGATAGAAGCCTAGATCCTGAGGTGTATATTGATTGGGAGGAAAGCATGGATCGATATTTTGAGTGGAATGAAATGTCAGAGTTAGGAAAGTTAACTTTGCTACACTTAGGCTAATCCAACATGCCAGGCGATACTGGGAAGTTATTGAGGATGAATGTTATCAAAGAGGAGATGAAATACTTACTTGGAGATCCATAAGAAGTAGATTGAGAAAAAAGTATCTAGGTAGATTTTATGAGCACAAACTTTTAAACCATTGGTACAAATTGAGACAGGGTAATAAAACTGTGTCTGAATACATTGAAAAATTTAATGAGTTTATTAAGAGATGTAACATAGTTGAACTTAAGTCAAGATCATAGCTAGATTTCGAGATGGCTTATGTACGGACATCTAGTGGGAACTATTCCATTGGAGAATTTATGACCTGGATGATGCCTATCGACTTGATAGGGAATTCGAGTCCTATCAGAGGGAACCCATGAACTATCGAGTTGAGCCCAGTAGGATTCCAACCCTAGTCAACTTCCTTTTAGACCAACCAACTCCAACTGCTCCAATAGTTCATATGAATGATAGGAGTGAGGACCCTGAAGTTCAAATTGTTTGCATTGATATTCAAGACTTAGGGTATTTTAGGTTGAGGAGGTAAGGAAGGATAAGATCAAGTCACTAAAGGTTCAGAGGAATCCCAACACCACGTGCTTTAAATGCCATAAACCAGGATACTATGCTAGCCAATGTCCAGCCAAAGCCTTATATATAGGAGAGCTAGAAGCGGATAAGTCTTAATCCATTATTAAGCCTAAAGAAGAGGTGTATGAGGCTGATCCAAGTCTGGTAGAGGAGTATGAAGATGATGAACCCATTGAAAATTTACAAACTCCTGAACCCACTGAAAAATCTAAAAAAGACACCTATGAGTTGAGTCCAGTAGAGGAATGTGAAGAAGAGGAACAAGAGAATGAACCCACTGAGGACCTTATAGGAAAAGATCTTAAACCCACTATAGAATTTGAAGAAGAAGTGACAAAGCTAGGATCAAACATAGTTGATGAAACTGAGGGTTCACCAGAATTGTCCACTGAGGAGGTCCGGGAACAAATTCCTAAGGAACAACACCAGGAAGTAAACATTGTTTTAGAGGACTTTCAAGATAAACTTCCTAAAGACCTTCCTGATGACCATCCGCCATTAATGGATTCCCAGCCTACTCTAAAACTAGTGCCTGTAGACCACTATAGTACCAAACATGTGGTTAGGACAAGCACCCAGTTAATTTCCCTTAAGCATAGGAGCCTGTTGAACCATGTCTACCTTAAGGACTTCCATGCTATAATTCATGTCCTAAAGTTCTGGAGAGGATATTTATTACCCCTAGGAAACTTACTATACATGTACTAGAGGACTTTTAGGTTTTATGATTCCCAAAAAATTTTAAGCTTGAAACCTGAAAGGTGGATTGAATTTTGGGTCTACATCTTTAACATAGGGGACAAAATAAGTATAGAAGATGAAGTGCTACCTGGTTTTAAGTCTGAAAGATCTCTAGGCCTAATCCCACTATTCACACATGCACAGATCTCTACACAGCATCTGCATTAGGACATTAGCATTTACTTGAATACTGATAATAACATGGCTAATTCCTGAATTCGAGTCAAAGAGTATGTTGAGGGAGATCATGTAGAGATTAGTCTTGACCTGATCAGTTTTCATTGGGAGCCATGAAGAAACTACATGCTTGTGAAGCTGGACCCTTAAAAGTAATAAGGATAGTTGACCCTAGTGCCTAGCTTAAGTCACCACCGGATTTTGGCATTAGCTTGACTTTCATTGTTGTTGCCCAGGTGGCTTTCCCAAGAGGGGGATGAATTAAAAATATTTTTAAAAAAATTAAATAGAAATGTGCTCTTTTAAATCTACTTTAGTATGATAGTGCTGTGATTCGAATAAATAAGAGCAGAAGCTGATGCAAATAGGGAAAGGCATAATACAAACATAGCAAGTTATAGTGGTTTGGAGCAACCCAGCTCCTATGTCCACTATCCAAGATACCACTTGGGATTTTCACTATATGCACCATCGACATATAGTCGGATTATTTTACCAGGTTCACAATTCAAACCTAACTTGGTTTTTCAATTGGGCTCACCAAAAACCCAACACTTGGTTTTGCACAGGATCACGAAGAACCTAACTTGGTTTTGAACAGGCTAACCAAGAACCCAACACTTGGTTTTTGAAAAGGCTAACCAAGAACCTACTTGGTTTTTAAACCGGGATCACCAATAATCCAACAACTCATAAAAAGTGTTAAAGAAAAGAAGCAACAAAATGACAAACTAATATTGTCTGATGGTTGCGATGTAGCTTGAGAGAAGACTACTTAATTATACTTTAATGCTCTTCAGTGGCTTCTTCAGCTTCTTCAATGTAAGCTTCAAGCTTCAAATTGGAGTTGGTGAAGTCTTGAAGATGACTTGAATGCTCTCTTTAGTGCTCTTACAAGCTCATTAAATATTCAACTAAGCATTAGCATTTGAAAAGCTATCCCAATCCCTTATTTATAAAGTCTTGTACTCTTCTCAAGTGAAAATAATCGTTTATACTGTTGGGATGTGACATTTGATCTTTGGAGCACTTTTTAAATTCAAAAATGGAGTTCTAGAACTAGCTGCTAGCTACCTGGAATCAACCTTCGAGTCAGCTAGGATCCCTCGAGTCGGCTCGGATTCTCAAAGAAGTCTGGTCAAGTCCCTCGTTTCATTCGAGTCGGCTCAGTTTCATAGTGGTCTTGATTCGTTACTCTAGATGAGTAGCTCAAATTCATAGCTCTTCAAAACTATACTCTAGAAGGGTCAGCTCTTCCCATTAGAGTCGGCTCACCTGGCTGTTCTCTTAGAATAGATTTTTCATAAACTCTGGAGGAGTCGACTCGGATCTCTGAAGGGTCAACTCAGATGTCTGACTGAATGTATGGGTTGGCTCAGACTTCCTTCGGGTCGGCTCACCTATCTGATTCAGGAAATGGTACTCTAGATGAGTCAGCTGGGTTCCTACGAGTCGACTCGGATCTCTATGTGCCAGAATAATTCATGCGTGCCATGAACTAGAGTCGGCGCCCTTTACTCGAGTTGGCTTGGTTGAATTTTTCAGAAAATCTTTCATTTCTTCTCTAGATTACATCCAGCAATATTTTAACATTCAAGATACTTCACAACTCAACTAACAATTGAATCTAAGAGATTTAAGCTTGAAAGCACTTAGAAGTAACCCAATTTCGATAGTTTTTCTTTAATTTTTCTTTTAGGCTCTTCTTTACATGACACATTTACAACACAACTCATAAGACATAATAAGATTGTAGGAGTTACAATTGGGCATATAGATCATCCTATAAATACTTGTAATTCACTTGAAGAGTTGTTAGTATGACAAATGCATGCTCCAATATTTTGTTATCATCAAAATCACTCAAGGGGTTAACAATCTCCCCCTTTTTGATGATGACAAAATCCCGGGCATGGAAAACCTTTACAGTTACATGTGTAAAAGTATATTTGAAAATAAGTATAGAAATGTATGAGTTGTATACCAATTATGTATTTGAAATTAATATATCAGAGCTTCCATATAGACAATGTATCAGAGCATTTGAAATATGATCAATATGTATCAGAGCTTTTAGGAATAAGTTTAATATTTATCAGAGCTTTCAGGTTATATCAAAGCTTGTTCTTTTTGCAAAGAGTATCAAAGCTAAATCAAATTAAAGCTTGTTCAGAGCTAATAATGGATAGCCATTGATACTAAATTAGAGCATAGCAGTCAGAGCAAATTTATCATAGCAAATATAAGCAAGTTTCATTGCAAAATTGATGTCAATTTTTCAAAATTCTCCCCTTACTTGTATATTTTCCATGCATTGACAATATTTATATCATTGTTCTCCCCCTTTTTGTCATTAATCAAAAAGGTGGTCAATTAAATTCATTCTCCTCCTTTGTTAAGTATAGAAAGCATGGTTTTTGAAATAGAATGAGAAGATTGAAAACATTGTTTGAGATAATTTCACTTTTAAAATGATTTGATAATCAACTAAAGCAAAGATACCATTGCAAACACAATAGGAGAGAAACAAACACTTTCATTTCATTCAATGATTTTCAATACACATTAAAAGTTGAAAGAAAAAATACAAACAATAGTTTATTCACTCTCACTAGGCATTTCTACAACATATTTTACTGGTTCAATTTTAATGTTTGCACTAATGCTAGTGGATTGTCCAGTGGTGGCATAGAAGAGATAGGATCAACAAAAGGTGGCTGAGTAGATTGAGGTGGAGAATGTCTAAGATGTGGTGCAGGCTACCTAGGGTGAGGTGCAGTCTAACTAGGAGGTGCCTGTTGTTTGGGAGTAGAAGTGTAGGTTATTATAACAGTAGTGGATAACTGACAAAGGGTTACCCAAACTGAATTAAGCTCTTCTTCCATCTTCTTTATCCCTGTGTTGAGTGCAACCAGCCACTTGCTTGGGCATTAGCAAATGCCTCTGCAGATCCTCTCAATCTCCCAAATTCACCTCTAAGAATGCCAACCCCTTTAGTGTAATCATCTTATACTTTCTTTCCTTGCTCCATAGAACACATCCTATAACTTATCTCTCTCAGTTCAGTTTTGAACTCTTCAATGCTGTGATCAATAGATTTTTTAATTTCTTCAGAAGCTCCCTTGAAAGAGTCTATGATAGGCTATAAATTCACCTATGGAGCAAATCCTGTGGACCGAACACTGTCCACTTTGGAGTGAAGATGTCTGATCTCACCATGTATGTCATCAAGTTTGGTTTCGATTGTTTGGTGAAGGTCGCCAAACATTGAACCAAAAGAACTAGTCAAGGATTCAGTAAGTAGTCTTATCTGATCTGCAATGAAGTCCTGAGACACTGAAACTTTTGATGTATCAACAGATCGTCCCTGAGCAGAAGTCATAGAAGGTGCAGGTGGTGGAATCAATGGAGATGAAGGTGCTGGGGGAGAAGATGGTGATGGAGAGATCCTAGGACTCTCATACTCTCTATGCTCTGTCTCCATAGTATTATGAGTAATAGGCTTAGTAGCAGCAGGCTCAGCAGCAATAGGGGTAGTGGCAGTGGTAGCAGTCTCCTCATGTGTTGAAGGGCCAACAGTAGTATTAGTGATAATCTTTCTAGGCAGCTACTCATCATCATCATCCTCATCACTGCTGGATGATCCAATAGCCCTTAGATCTGATCCCTTTTTCCTCCAAGCTCCTTCAGTTAATTGATATCCCATTCGTTGTAAAGATTTGGAGGAGTAGGTATCAGTGTGGTGAAGGGGCCTACCATCTTCACCATTAAGGTTCACTCTAGAGGCCTGGAAAAATAAGGTAAGAACCATTCCATAAGGCAAATAGGCCTTCACTTTCCTGACTGCTTCCTTCATTTGCAGAAGCATAATGTGAGGTAAGTTGAGGGCCTCCCCATCAATTACATGTCCCATAAAGCTGAGATCCCTTTCAGTTACCCAATCAAACCTTCCAATTCTCGAGAGAAAGATCCTACTAATAAAATTATGCAATAGTCTCATTTCTAGGGATAGTGTATTGGCCATTACATTGCCAATACCACTCACATTTTCTCTATTCAAAATTGTCCTGAAGGTTTTCTTCTTATCTTTTAGAATTAAGTGTTTCAAACCCTCATTTGGCATCTTAAGTAAGCTACACAGTCTTTCTGCTGTCACTATGATCCTCTTTCCTTTAACCGTAGACTCAACATGCTGCTCTTCCAATCTTAAATTTTCATAAAAACTCCTTACCAAATTTGGATATGTTGGCACATTCAACGAACAAAAGAAGCTCCAACCCTGATCTTCAATTAGATCTCCAATCCATTGCCCTAGCTCTTTCAAGAATGAGAAGATGATTCTTTTTCTACTAGTCACGGGTTAGTTGGACATTGAAACAGGTTATCTCGGAGGAGCTGCAATTGGTTCCATTTCTTGTTCTTCCATTTCAACTGACCGAGTCGGCTCTTCTTCATGATGCTTCATCCTCCTTTCCATTTCAACAAAAGGTACGGCTTTTTTTGATCACTTTTCAACAGCCATTTTTGGAGCCATTGCACGAGCTCAAGGAGAATACAAGTGAGCAAGCTAGAGAAGGGATTTCTTGAAGGTAGGAAGGGATTTTTAGGTTAGAAGAAAGGGTTCTAAGGTAGTAGGAAGTGAACTCTTAAGGCAGAAAATCCTAGATCAAGTCCTATGACCCTATTAAAAAATAGCTTGCATGACATTCGAGTCAGCTTGACAAGCCCTAATTTGCTCGAGTTGGCTCGAGCAGAGATATAAAAGACTTAATCAGGAATTTGAGTTGGCTCGACTTGAGCACAGTTGCTTGAGTCGACTCGAACCAAAACTCTCCAGAAGATTCAAAAAGGTTCATAATTGAAATTTAATGGCAAATATTTGCAAGGAAAGGTTGTCAATGATCTTGGATTGATGTAGGAGGCTTTTTAGATAATGTTTCCTTAAATTTTGAAAAGATTAGGTTAGGTTTTCTAAAAATGGTCACAAAGTCCTAATTCTCCTCTAATCATTTTAAATCTATCTTGATTGAGAAGTTTAGTGAAAATGTCAGCAAGTTGGTTTTTAGTAGGAACAAATTCAAGCACAATGTCACCATTCAAAACATGATCTCTAATAAAATGATTTCTAATTACTATGTGCTTTGTCCTAGAATGCTGAATTGGGATTTTAGATAAATTTATAGCACTTGTGTTATCACATTTGATAGAAATTTTAGATTATGTAACACCAAAGTCTTCTAGTTATTGTTTAATCCATAACGCTTGTGCACAATAACTCCCAGCAGCAACATACTCTGTCTCAGCAATAGACAGTGCTACCGAGTTTTGTTTTTTATAGTGCCATGAGATTAAATTAAATCATAGAAATTGGTATGTGCCACTAGTGCTTTTTCTATCTATTTTGCATCCACCATAATCAGCATTAGAAAATCCAATCAAATTTAATGAAGAATGCTTTGAATACCATAGACCTAAGTTACTTGTTCCTCTTAGATATCTTATAATTCTTTTCACAGCATGCATATGTGATTCTTTTAGATTAGATTGAAATTTAGCACAAACACATACACTAAACAAGATATTAGGTCTACTAGCAGTTAAGTACAATAGTGATCCGATCATACCTCGATATAGCTTTTGATCAATGTTGATGCCATCTTCATCTTTGTCCAATCTGCAGGTAGAGCTCATGGGTGTGCTCATTTCTTTGCTTGAATCCATACCAAACTTCTTGATGATTTCTTTAATGTATTTGGCTTGGTTTATGAAGATCCCATCCTTTGATTATTTTACTTGAAGTCCAAGGAAGTAGTTTAATTTATCCATTAGACTCATCTCAAATTCATCTTGCATCAACTTAGCAAATTCTCCACAAAGTTCTTTGTTAGTTGCACCAAATATAATATTATCAACATAGATTTGTACAACTAATATATCATTATCTTTTTTTTTGATAAAAAGAGTTTTATCAATATTCCCTCTTGTAAAATCATTTTCAAGCAAGAATTTGCTTAATCTATCATACCAGTCTTGAGGTACTTGTTTCAAACCATACAATGCTTTATTGATTTTAAATACATGATTTGGAAAAGCATGACTTTCAAAACCTGGTGGCTGTTCTACAAAAACTTGTTCAGAAATAAAACCATTCAAAAATGCACTTTTCACATCCATTTGAAAAAGTTTGAAATTCATGTAGTAAGCAAATGAAAGAAGTAATCTAATGGCCTCTAGTCTTGCTACGGGTGCATAGGTTTCATCAAAATCTATACCTTCCTCTTGGTTATCTCCTTTGGGTACTAATCTAGCTTTGTTTCTAACTACATTACCTTGTTCATCTAGTTTGTTCTTATAGACCCATTTGGTTCCTATGATAGGTGGTCTGATGGTCTCTTAACTAAAGTCCACACATTATTTCTTTCAAACTGGTTTAGTTCATCATGCATGGCCATCATCTAGTTTGGGTCAGATTCAGCCTCTTCTAAGCTATGTGACTTTATTGGGGATACAATGTCTAGGTAATCATTTGCATCTCTATGTGATGACCTAGTTCTAACATCTTGAGAAGGATCACCAATAATTAAATCTCTTGGATGAGAAGTAACAAACCTCCATTCTCTTGGCAGATCAGCATGATCCTTACTTATCATTTCTTCTCCCTCTTGAGTTGGTCTCTCTTGAATGCTCATATCTTCCATTTCCTTTTGAATTATACCTACATCATTGTCTATGCACTCTTCTTTTTTAGAAGGTGATGGGCTAGTTTCATCAAAAATAATATGTATTGATTCTTCCACAGTCAATGTTCATTTATTAAATACTCTATTGCTTCGCTATATATTGAGTAACCAAGGAAAATTGCTTCATCAGTTTAGCATCAAACTTTCCTAGATTATCCTTACCATTATTCAGCACAAAGTATTTAC
Organism: Areca catechu; assembly: GCA_021397845.1. NCBI lineage: Eukaryota > Viridiplantae > Streptophyta > Magnoliopsida > Arecales > Arecaceae > Areca > Areca catechu. Next base: position 94,059,348 of record CM038050.1, read on the forward strand.
AACCAAAGACATGAAAGCAATTAATATTAGGTTTCTTTTCATTCCAAAGCTCATAAGGGATTTTCTTTAAAATTAGATGAATCAAAACACAATTTAAAATATAACAAGCAGTGTTCATCGCTTCTGTTCAAAAGTACCTTGGAAGATTGCCTTCACATAACATTGTTCGGGCCATCTCTTCCAAAGTCCTATTCTTTCTCTCTACAACACCATTTTGTTGTGGTGTTCTAGAATTGGAGAAGTTGTGATCAATGCCATTTTCTATGAAATAATTATCAAAAAATTAATTTTTGAATTCCGTGCCATTATCACTCCTAATAAAAACTATTGAATGGTTTTTCTGATTTGTAACTTTTTTGTAAAATTTTTGAAAAACTTTAAAAGTTTTATCTTTATAAACAATAAACAAAATCCAAGTAAATCTAGAGAAATCATTTACTATCACAAGAGCATATTTATACCACCTAGACTTGTAGTCCTAGTTGGTCCAAATAAGTCCATGTGAAGTAACTCAAGGGGTCTAGAAGTTGAAATCATATTCTTGGATTTAAAGCTCTCCTTAGTTTGTTTATCTAATTTGCAAGCATTACAAACATGTTCAAAATCTACACTAAATTTAGGCAAACCTTTGACAAGAGTCTTGGTAATTATCTTGGAAATAGTGTGCATGCTACCATGACCTAATCATCTATGCCAAAGTAAACAAGACTCCTTGGTTTTAGCATTCATTGCTACTAGACTGGAACTACTAGACATAGCTAGATCATTAAGATCTATTATATAAATATTTCCAAGTCTATGTCCAATGAATTTGTTGCTAGAATCAAGAGATTTTGTTACAATACACATAGATGATTCAAAGACAACCTTGAAACCTTTATCATATAATTGACTAATACATAACAAATTATGCTTCAAATTGTCTACTAGAAATATATTTTCAATAAAAGTATAGGGGTCAATTTGATTTTACCAATACCGATTATTTTTTCCTTGCAATTATCTCCAAAGGTTACCAAACCTCCTTCTTTCATTTCTAGGATGATAAATTGATCCTTGCCATCCGTCATATGCCTTGAATAGCCACTGTCGAGATACCATCTTTTCTTCAATTTTTGGGCTGCAAGACATTCATGCAAAATAATCAACAAGTTCTTTTAGGTACCCAAGCTACCTTAGATCATTGCAGGGTAGCAAAGGTGGTTCCGTTGGGAATCCAAATTTTTCTTACTTTATTTTTAGTATTTCTAAAAATATTGCATTGGAAGGCCTTAAGTCCTACCCCTTTGCAATCATAACAAACAATTCTAGAATTTTGAAAGGATGTAAACTTTAAAGTTCTAGAAGTAGATGCAGATGCATATGTAAAAACATTTGACTTCAATGATTTTTTATTTGAGAACTTAGAAATATACTTTAAAGCTCTAGAAATGGATGTTGAAGGGTTTAAAATAGAAGCTTTTTGAGATAAACCTTTTGGAATGTAAGCTTTTGAAGGTATAAATTTGGTAGCTGAAATTTCATTTGCATTAGAAGAGTTGTAACCAATTCCAGCCTTATTGTTAGAAATTCTTTGTTCCTTTAAAATCAACTCAAGCTTATTTAAACTTAATGGAAGTTTTTCAACCAATGGCTTGAGTTTTTCAACCTCCTTTTACAAAGAATTATTTTCAATAGTTAAAGCTTTGTTTTTCTCAAGACATGCATTTTTCTTAATTTTCAAAGCTTTGTTCTTTACAGAAAAGACAAGTAAATATTTTCGCAATACATTTATCTTTTCTGAAATCTCTTCCTTTTTTTTTAGTAAAGAATCATTGATATTATTTAAAGCTCTAATTTTTACTCCAGCCTTTTTAAATTTAGATAATAAGTCATGAAATGTGTAATTTAATTTATCAAAAGTAAATTCTATTTGAGGTTCAGGGGATGTTACCTCATCTTTGAGACACATAAGACATAGATTGGTAGTTTTTGTGGTCTCTTCTTCTTCCGTTGAAGTCGACTCCTCACCGTCGCTCCAAGTAGCAACCATCACTTTCTTTTTCTTTTTCCTCAATGTCTTCTTTAGTAAAGGACAGTCGGGATGAATATGCCCTGGTTTCTTATATTTTATAGCATGTGGGCATTTGTTCCTTTTCTCTCTCTTTTCTTGTCCTTGTCCTTACAATGTTTCCCTTTCTTATGAAACTTTCTAGAATATCTTCATTTCTTCTTTCCCAAAAATTTTTTAAATCTCCTCATGACCATAGCGATATCTTCATCTTCCAAATCATCTTCGAAGGAGGAGTAGTCTTCTTCTGATTCATCATCTTGTTTCTTTGAGTCTGATGTTGCTTTGAAGGTGATTGTTTTATTCTTCTTCTGATAATCTTCAATCTATGCTACATGGTCAATTCATGTGTGATGAGAGAACCCAGTAGTTCATCCATTGTTAGAGTGTTTAGATCTTTTGCTTCCTGGATGGCAGTTACTTTGGGGTCCCATTTGTCCAAAAGTGATCTTAGAATCTTCTGTACCAAGTTTGTATTTAAGTAAACACTGCCAAGACTTTTCAAACCATTAATAATATCTATAAATTATGAAAACATGGTAGAGATAGTTTTAGTTTATTCCATTTTAAATAATTCATAACTATAAAGTAGAAGATTGATTTTGGAGGTCTTCACTTGGGAGGTTCCATCATGGATCACCTCGAGTTTATCATAGATTTCCTTTGTGCATGAGCAAATAGAAATTCGATTGAACTCATTTACATCCAAAGCACAATATAGTTGATTCATAGCTTTGGTATTCAATTCTCCCATTTTCATGTCATGTTCATCCCAATCCTCTTTAGGTTTTTGGACATCCATGCCATCAATTTTAATCATGGGTATTTGTGGACCCTTAAGAATGACCTTTCATAACTGAAAATCTATAGCTTGAATGTATATCTTCATTCTAGCTTTCCAATATGAATAATTCATGCTAGTGAATAGTGGAGGTCTATTAGTATATTGGCCTTCGACCAAAGTAGTACTCATGGGATGAGCCATCAATCTTTACTCTAGTAAATTCAGAGACACTGCTCTGATACCAGTTGTTGCCTAGGTGGCTTTCCCAAGAGGAGGTGAATTAGAATTTTTTTTAAAAAATTAAATAGAAATGTTCTCTTTTAAATCTACTTTAGCGTGATAGTGATGTGATTCAAATAAATAAGAATGGAAGCAAATGTAAACAGGGAAAGACACAATACAAACACAGCAATTTATAGTGGTTCGGAGGAACCTAGCTCCTATGTCCACTACCTAAGATACCACTTGAGATTTCCACCATATTCACCATCGGAATATAGTTGGATTGTTTTACCATGCTCACAATCCAAACCTAACTTGGTTTTTCAACCGAGCTCACCAAAAACCCAACACTTGGTTTTGAACAGGCTAACCAAGAATCCAACACTTGATTTTGAACAGGCTAACCAAGAATCCAACACTTGATTTTGAACAGGCTAACCAATAACCTACTTGGTTTTTAAACTGGGCTCACCAATAACCCAACAACTCATAAAAAGAGTTTAAGAAAAGAAGCAACAAAATGACAAACTAATATTGTCTGATGGTTGCTGATGTAGCTTGAGAGAAGCTTTCTTAATTGCACTTTAATGCTCATCAGTGGCTTCTTCAACTTCTTCAATGTAAGCTTCAAGCTTCAAATTGGAGTTAATGAAGTCTTGAAGACTGACTTGAATGCTCTCTTTAGTGCTCTCTTGCTCACAAGCTCATTAAATATTCAACTAAGCATTAGCATTTGAAAAGCTATCCCAATCCCTCATTTATAGAGTCTTGTGCTCTTCTTAAGTGAAAATAGTCATTGTAGACCGTTGGGATATGACGTTTGACCATTGGAGCACTTTTCAAATTCAAAAATGGAGTTCTGGAACTAGCCGTTACCTGCCTGGAATCGACCTTCGAATCGGCTCGGATCCCTCGAGTCGGCTTGGATTCTTAGAGAAGTTCTGGTCAAGTTGCCTCACTTCATTCGAGTTGGCTTGGTTTCATAATGGTCTTGATTCGTTATTCTGGATGAGTTGGCTCGCCTTTGTTCAAGTCGGCTCGGATTCACAGGTCTTCAAAACTGTACTCTGGAAGAGTTGGCTCTTCTCATTGGAGTCGGCTCACCTGGCTGTTCTCTTAGAATAGATTTTTCATGAACTATAGAGGAGTCGACTCGGATCTCTGAAGGGTCGACTCGGATGTCTGACTTAATGTATGAGTTAGCTTGAACTTCTTTCAAGTCAGCTCGCTTGTTTGATTCAGGAAATGGTACTCTGAACGAGTCTGCTCGGGTTCCTACGAGTCGGCTCGGATCTCTACATGCCAGAATCCTTCATGCGTGCCATGAACTAGAGTTGGTTCCCTTTACTCAAGTCGGCTTGGTTGAGTTTTTTAGAAAATCTTCCATTTCTTCGCCAGATTACATTCAGCAACATTTTTAACATTCAAGTTACTTCACAACACAACTAATAATTAAATCTAAGAGATTTAAGCTTGAAAGAACTTAGAAGTAACCCATTTTCAAGAATTTTTCTTTAATTTTTTTTTTGGATTCTTCTTTACATGACACATTTACAACACAACTCATAACACATAATAAGATTATAGGAGTTGCAATTAAGCATATAGATCATTCTACAAAAACCTGTAATTTACTTGAAGAGTTGTTAGTATGACAAATGGATGCTCCAATATTTTGTTATCATCAAAATCACTCAAGGGGTCAATAATTATCTTGAGCCTAGTTGTGTCTAGTTTACCAACAATGACACCCAATGAGATTTTTGGACCTCACCCTATTCTTGAGAGAGAAACCTTACCTGAGTGTCCATAAAATTGCCCTAAGAAAGGAATATGGATCGAGCATGACCTCGACGGCCAAGCTGCTATGACTCGAGACCTAGGCCATCCATATCATTTGATCCATGGCTTGGTCGACCAGATCTGAGGGTTCGTAGGACACCCAAAAGGATCCACCAGCACCATGACCCAACCCTCTTACCTGCACCAGATTTACCATTACTCAATAGGGTCGAGCTTCTCCCACCCCACGAGAATTGATAGGGACATCAGGTTAACCCTTGTTCACTATGGGTCCCTGAATTTTGAGTCCCTTAGCCATTTTTCAAATTTTATCTTTGAGTCCAATAATCAAGTCCTGTTAGCCCTTTGAGTTCTGTAAGTAGGGCTTGAGTCATTGAAGTCATCTGGAGTCCTGTAATAAGGTTTAAGTCAAGAAAACCCTATTGTGTCCTGTGATTAGGGTTTTCATTCACTTTGAGCCCTGTAATGAGGGCTTGGCCCATTTAGGCCCTAGTTATTTCTTTTGAGCCCTATTTTAGCCGTTGGTATCATTAAGTCTTATATTGAGAGTTCGATTCATGCCATTAAGGTTTGGATCAGTTTTTGGAACATGTTCGCTCAGTGAACCTAGTTGGTCAAGTCAGCTCATTTTGAGCCTTAAGTAAATTAAGTCCTGTACTTTTAATTTTTTTGAGTCAAGTCCAGTTCAGCAAGGAAGAATCAAGCTAGTGAAGGACCCCAGCCAGTGTGCCACTTCAGCAGCTGCGTGGAGTCCCAGCCACACCTTGGATTGCTCCACACTAGGATTACATGGAGGATCACATGAAGTTGATCCATGCATAGAGATTTGGTGTCCACATGCCGGCACACCCTTCCACCCTCCAGGCATGCCAACTCCACATTCCATCAAGCTAGGAAGGAAGGTCAATTGGATATACTTCAATCCCTTAAATTATGGAGGCTTGTCTTGGATTGATGTGGGCCTCCCCAAGCCTAAGATGGAATATGTTTGGCACCCCATGGTCCCCCCCCTTTTGGCCACCCCATATATACCATAATTGTAGCGATTTTGTTTTGGAATATGTTTGAATTCTACCATGTATTCTAAAGGCACAATAAGAAGGTGTTGGGCACCCCTTATGATGAGGTTTTTCCTTGTATTCCATTACTTGGGTTTTAAGTAATGAACATCTATATAAAGGACCCCTCTCATGTACTTTGAGGATAATGTGATGATTAATGGAAAAAAATTCTCGAGTCTCTTCTCAATTGTCCTTTGCATTTGTTCATCGAGCTCCGTGAGGGAGTAAACTGCCTTTGCTCTTCAAGCATCGAGGGGTGTGAGGCCCTAGTTATCAAACCCTAGCCGCCCTATTTCTTCCAGCCCAAGTCGCCCATCATCAACCCATCCTTGCCACCCCCCTGTTTCTTCTTTCTTCCATGTTTCCTTTAGCCATCTAGCCATTTTTTCTATCCTTTTCTAACCTTCTTTAAATGTTTTGCAGATCCCTCAAGTCTCACATGAATTGAAATCTGTTTCCCTAGCTTTCGGGCTAGCGGATAGAAAGTCGACGAATTCACGGGTCTTCAGCTTGATCTTCTAGGCCGCATCCGGGAGTGTGGAGTGATCTCTTCATGGAAGCAGCAGCAAACATTGCCAGGTACGCACCCCCTAGCCCTCTAGATTGAGTTATTACAGAAGAGCTTGCCCTACCGGGGTTTCTTAGCCCTGGTGGTCCTATTTTTATCTCTTTTGAGGATCTTTTTTGCATGCTTATGCTCTAGAATATCTATAGGATTACCCTTTTATCTATTTAACTTAAAATTTGGGAATTAAAATCTTAACTTAATGCTGAATCCACAAAAATTCCCTTGCATGCTAATTAGTCCCCCATCAGTCGGTAGGGGACATGCAGATAAAAATTGTGCATGGACTCTTACTAAATGCCATAGGGTCTGCCAAAAATAAATAGCAAATCGAATGAGCTCGAAGGATTTATGCAACCTAGTAACCTAAATAAAGTGCAACCAGGTGGTTCTATAAACATGGGAAGTCTTAGGCCAAGGTAGGAAATAAGAAGTGGATTCGGGATTAATCTGATAGGATAAGAAATAAGAAGAGGGTTCTTGGAACAATCCTTGACTAATGGGGTTGGCCTTAAGGTTTGGACAATGATTTATTTCTACAGGGAATAAAGGGTCCACTTTATGGAAGAATGGGTCAGCAATTTTAGAGAAGAGATCTTCAATTGGGATCAAAGGGGTGAATTCCTTTTAAGGGTACTGGATTAATGAAACCAAGTTCTCACTAATTTTTTCTAGTTCTTGAATTTAGGACTAAAAGAATGGTGCCTTAAAAGCCAATTATTGTAAGGGCATTTCTATGATCTTTCAACTCATGAATGATATTATTTATTAATAAAAGGTATATTTTGACTCATCATACTGCTGCATCTTATCAAGATTATGATGAACCCTATAGATTAGGGCAATGGAATTAAGGTTATGATGGGGATCATAATGGTAAGACCTAAGCTCCTATAAACCCTAATCTAAAAGGTTTCTAGTTGTAGGATCATCGATTCGGGAATCGATGCTTCCGAAAAGACTAGCTTATCCTATGTATGCTCGATGGAGAGGGTGGTTGGTCTCACAGCCAATTGTGTAGAGACACTAATACAAGGATAAGGGTGCTCATCAGGGTATGAGTTCGCTGAACTGATCCACATTGAGACTATCTTATGGAAGTCTTACACTTGTCAAGAGATAGTTTCCATAGTGGGAGTTATGCAAGTGATCTTTAAACCTGAGATCACAATGGTTCCTTATGCATACTAAGCCATGTTTCAGTTTATACTCATTATGACATTGAGTCTTGTACGGGGTGTTGTCGGATATGGTGGAAGGTGTATAAAGGATGTGAGTGGACCAATAAGGAATCGATCATTCATAGTAAGAGGTAATGTTATCCTATGTAATCTATTCTATTGATGACTCAGAGAATCTTTGATCAAAGCAGGATGAGATTAGAAATAATTTTTAATTAGTCATTAGCAAAGTCTTCATTATTGAATAGAGATTTGAAATGACTAAGTGCTAGGGTTTGACATTGATCTATACCCATCACTTATTCAGGATAAAGGAAGATCGAAAGATTAAATTGCATGGTAACTTTTCATTGAATGGTATTTTGATACTTTCTACCAAATTTCACATCTTCTGGGTAGGCATGACATATTTCTAGATGTCAATCATGTCTTGTAGGTTTTCATGAATCAATTCAATTGAATTCATGAGTCAATTTGAAAGCTAGTTTGAATTGGCAACTTAGGTCAGCTCAATTTGACCTAATTAGGTCAAATTGGATTTGATTGGATCAAATTGGCTTGGACCTAAACCTACTGCTAGCTAGAGTGAAACCCAAAGGGTCACACACATTCAGGAATTGACCTAGGAAGTCAATTAACATTTAATTAGGGTCATGAGATCCTAATTGGTTAGCTAGATTTCACACTAGCATGTGTAGGCTAACCTAAATCCAAACCCAATGGAATTAGGTCTAAAAGGTTGCTTGATGGGCAAACCAATTTGAGGAAATCCTAGATTGGGTTGAGTACAAGGTGGGCCAGCTTTTATCTGGTTTTATCTAGATTTAATAAGCCTTTGTCCTATTTATTTGAAGAGTCCTAAGTGGAGGGGACTCTTAGCGCCAACTTCTTTTATGTGTAAGGAATAAATGGGGTGCAGATAGACCTAGAGTCCTTCTAGTTATGGGACTCAGTTTCCAGATAAGCCTAAAAAGGAATCTCCTCATCTCCATGCCCTCTCATGTGGACTGGTCAACAAAAGAGAAAATTTGGTGGAAGGGAGTTGGCGTAAATGAAGAGAAGCGTCTCTTCATTTTTGGCGCTAATCCTAGTAAGCAGAGTCCTTTTGCTTTAAGGCATTTTGAAACACCGATTTTTCTAATTAAAAAGGCATGTCTCTTGGTTTCTTTGAAACTAGAAAATGACATGTGGTGTGTGAAGAATTTGGCTAGGAACCGAAGAGACAAAAAGTCTTGTCTCTTGGCATAGGACATGTCATGACTCTTCAAGATAAGACCCTTCTTAATGAAGGGTCTTATATGATCTGTTGATTGACATATCAAGTGCTGATGAAGAGCCATATATGACACCTCCCCATCTCATATAAGTAGCCATCGGTGTTTAGGCCGATGGGTATCACAAATCTTTTCTTTTTACACTTACACTCTACCACACTCTCCTTGTCTCTTCATTCCCTTGTTAGAACTTAGGTCTTGTCTTAAGATAGGTTCACTCTTTTAAGATAAGGGTTTAGGAAGTGAATAAGGAAGTGAAAAAGAGAGTGAAGAGAGGATTTGAAAAGGGCTCAAAGTACTCTACTAGAGGGCAAGGGTCTAAGCAAGGAAGGAGAGGCTGTCGAAGGAAGAAAAGTCAAAGTGAAGAGTCCTAGTGGTGTAAGCAACCTGCTAAGGAGTGTTTCCTAGGATCAATTCCTATGTAGATCACCTCTGGAGGGCATGCACTTGTGTTCCTAGTGGAAAGAAGAAGGAATTAGCATTCCAGGTATTTTTCCAAATCCTAATTGAATGACTTGTTAATTTTAATGAATAATGGATCTTGGGCTTAGGGTTTCAAGTTGTTTGGAGTTTAAAAAATGAAAATTTTGAAATCCATACTTCCGCTGCATCACCGAAACCCAACAGTGGTATCAAGGCCATCTTATTTCATTCAATTAATGGTCAATTGAATATGCTTAGGTTATAATAAATATGATCATATATGGGAATCATATTATGATGCATGCCACTAAATAGGGTTCAATTATATATTGAATGATTATTTGATTCTATGCATGATTAATTTAATCACATATTTGAAATATGTTATATTCTAGTAACTACTTTGGATTGGGTTAGTTACCATGGCCATCCGGTCATAGAAGTTATTTAGGATTTCATGGCCCTCTCTTCCCATTCAATGGGATCTCTTATGGCATGTAGGTAAGCCGCTGTGGCCATATCCCATGAACAAGTAAGGTGAATGAATTGATAATACAATCATGCTTATGGTATGCATATTAAGGTTAATATGCTCGAATGATGGAATGAATATCATGTCATATGTGTATGGTTATGAATACATTATGATGTCATAAATGTTTGGTTGACATGATTAAGTCTATATTAGGATGTGTTAGAGACCATCAAAGCCCTCATAAAAATTATATTTAGTCATTGTATAAGTTAATCATGATGCAAATCCGATTAGGGTTCGATTGTCCAATTGGTGTCTAGGTAAAGTGGTTCTGTGAAGGTAAAGAGAATGAGATTTTTAATTGGTTCTGTTGTCTTACCTGGCCAATTTAATTGGTGTCTAAGAAAGCAATGGGGGGAACCCCTCATCTCTCCCACTTACCTGGCCAATGTGGTCACATCTAAACCATAAATTGGAAATACTAATTGATTAAGCACACTACAAACTGCCTTCCTTCATGCTAAGCCAAATTTATGTCAATATTATAGTAGGTTTGTTATGTACACACAAGGCCTGCTCTAGCATTTGGTGGTGCGGGCACCAGACTCAGAAGAAGACTTCAGGGCTCCATCTGGATCTCTGATTGACCTTGCCCGAAGAATTAGGGTTTTCTGGTTTGTAATAAGGGTTGACTTGATTAGCTCAATTTTAGCTTGAGTCTGTATGTCTCTGCAATTTAATTTTGTTGAGTCATGTTGACTCAGTAGTGGTCTAGGACTTCTCTAGGGTGTCACATTTTCTCCCAAGGCCAAGCAAGTGGGCGCCACACTCCCAGCCACACGCCTGAGTCTAGGGGGTGCCACATCTCCATCCAGTATGCTCTGGTCCCCACACCACAAGATAGCAGGTCCCTTCTCTCATGCGCCACTTAAGGAGAAGACAATCTGGGATCCACAATTCAAGGGGGCGGCCAAAGTGTTTCCATAAGAGCCAAGCTATGAAAAGAAAGGAGCAAAGCTTGGGGAGGAAGACTAGGAGGCGCCCAAGTAATTCCAAATAAAACCAGGTATGAAAGGAAGGAAATTTCTCTTGAAGAGCAAGGCTAGGAGGCGCCACCCACTTTCCTTTTGAAGCCACCAATCAACATTTTTGGAACCTTTTGGCCGGCCATATGTGTGGGAATTGATCCTACAAACCTAATTTGAAGATCCACCCTATTAGTCCCACATGGGAAGATGTAAAACCCTGCTCTCTTGTAAAGTCCTATAAATTAAACCCTTCTTGTAAATTTAAAAGTTATCTGATGAATGAATCCAATTTATGTGTGAGCAAACTCTGTGTTTTCTCTCTTCTGCACTAGCATCCAGGTGTTGAGCTCCGTGAGGGAGTAAATCCGGGTTCCCCAGGAACCTTGAGGAGGTGTGAGATCTCCAACCCCAAAACCCTAGGTTAGCCACTTCACTCCAAAATCCTAGCCACCCATAATTCTCCTCAATCCACCAAACCCTAGCCTACCCCACCTCCCATGGCCACTCTCTCCAAATCAAGGCCGACCACCAGAATCCGGGTCCAGTCCGGATACTTCAGATTCAGAGCAAATTCCAGAGGGAGCCAAATCAACCTTTAGGAGAATCCGGATTTCAGCAACATCAGCTTTCAAGTTCTTCAATCTGGTAAATCCTTTCTTGAGTATCTGATTCCATCACTTGTTCTTCTTCTTTCCCAGATCTTGAGTTCAGGAGAAGCCGACTCAGCCACAGGACCAGTATTGGAGGATCCATTGCGAAGATATCCGAATCCGAGGATCCAACAATCTGCTCGAGAGAGTTCTTCCACCAAACTCTATGAAGATCACTGTCTGGTCGGTAACCCATCTCTTTTCTTTATTTCTATCCTATTGAAAGTTCAGAGCGAAACCCTAGGTCTGGGAGTTTCTCAACCCCCAGCGATCTGTTACTTCTGAACCACTATGATAACCTAGTTTCTTTTAAATTATGCTTTCAATTATTACCTAGTTTTTTTCAATATAGTTTAGCTTTTCTTTGAGTCAAAGCCAATTTCTGAAAATAAAAAAAAAAGAATTAATCTTAATTTATTTCCGCATCGCATCATCTCTTTTTTCCGTTCTGCATCATTTGGTATAAAATTTGTCTTGGTGCACCTAGTGCTTTATAGCATGACTAATAATGTTGCTTTGTCATGTACACACAAGGGCAATATTATTCAATCACGGCTATATGAAAATGAAGGGTCTGACTAAACTAAGACATTATGGTTTGTTGTGCACACACAAGGCTATAAGTGTCTTAGAGGCAAAAGTTAAGTTGAGAATTGCAAGGGATGCAATTGGAAAGGGTCATTTCCTACCCTTGAACTTATAAGTGTTTGTTATGATACACAAGGCATTTATAAGGAATTGGGATCTCAACCCCACTGAGGAAGCCCTGGGAGGGTTTCCCGCTTACCATAGCAAGGGTTATGGTATTCGATGGAAAATAGTGAGAGACACAATTAGATGCAAAAGTCATTGTCTAATTATGAATATCATCATGAGTGGTATGCTTATAGTTGTTCTTTACTTACTGTACATTGTTACATTATGGCTTCTACTCTTTCACTGCGGGGCATCTTGGATGTCAATAAGTTGACCAATTCAAATTATGTGGATTGGTTGAGGAACCTAAGAATTGTATTAGCTCAAGAAAAAATTGCTTATATCCTTGATACTCCTGACCTACACTAGTAGGAGAGGATGCTACTGAAGAGGAAAGAGCCATATATAAAATGTGACAAAATGATAGCATGACTATCAAGTGCATCATGTTGGCCTCAATGAGTAATGAGTTACAAAGGCAACATGAGGAAATGGAACCTCAGTCCATATTGCTCAATCTTAAGAAGCTATTTGAGAGCATAGTCAAACTGCTCGATATGAAATATCGAAGCAGTTGTTCCAAGCACAAATAAACCCTAAGAGTAGCTTCCAAAAAAGGAAAAAGATAAGGAAGCCCTCTGCTGGTGGAACTTGCTATCACCGTGGAAAGCAAGGGCACTAGAAGAAGAATTGCAAGTTATATCTTGCAGGTCAAAAGCAGGATGCTGGTAATGCATCCAAAAATTTGTACATGATATAAACAAACTTATCATTAAGTTCTTTAGCTTCTGATACATGGGTATTGGATACCGCATGTGGGTCTCATATCTGCAAGTCATTGCAACGGTTATAAAGACCCAGAAGCTTGAAGAAGGGTAACTTCGAGCTGTTTGGCGTGAGTGGTGATCGCATTCATGCTGAAGCTGTTGGCACCTATCCGATGTATTACCATCGGGCAATATTCTTGAATTAAAGATTATTATTATGTATCCAACATTATAAAGAATATTATTTCTGTACAGTTGTTATTGAAACAAGGTATGAAATAAATATTTCAAGCCATGGGTGCTCGATCTTCTTTTCAAAAAGTTCTTTGGTTGTGGTATATTTGTTAATGGTCTTTTGATTCTATCACTTAATGATGAAGTTATGCTTGTTGAAAAAAAGAAGATAAAAAGAGATGATATAAATATCACATATCTCTGGCATTGCCATTTGGGTCATATTAGTGAGTCTAGGATAAACAAGTTGTACAAAGAAAATTGATTATGAATCATTAGGAAATTGTGAGTCCTATCTCATGGGTAAGATGACCAAATCTCCATTCACTAGACATGGAGATAGGGCAACAGAGTTGTTAGGTCTAGTACACATAGATGTGTATGGTCCTATGACAACCTTGGCCAGAGGAGGATACTCTTATTTTATTAGTTTTACTAATGACTTATCAAGGTTTGGATATGTGTATCTTATGAAACACAAGTCGAAAGCCTTTTAAAAATTCAAAGAGTATCAAAGTATGGTTGAGAAACAAACTGGGCATAGTATTAAAATCCTTCAATCTGACAGATAAGAAGAATACTTGCCTAGTGAGTTTTTTGATCATCTTAAAGATAAAGGAATTCTCTTTAAATGGACCCCTCCATATATTCCACAGTTAAATGCTATAACAAAAAAGGAGGAACCGAACCTTGTTGGACATGGTACGGTCCATGATGTGCTTCACAGATCTTCCAGTATCTTTCTGGGGTTATGCCCTAGAGACTGCTACCCACATACTAAATAGGGTGCCATCAAAGGCTGTTAAGAGCACTCCATATGAATTATGGAATGGGAAAAGGCCAAGTCTTAAACATTTTAAGATTTATGGTTGCCCTGCTTATGTCAGGAATGTTTTTGGATATAAGCTAAGTGCTAGGGCTGACAGTACATGTTTGTAGGATATCCTAAAGAAGGTATGGGTTATCTTTTCTACCACCCTACTGAGCAAAAGGTCTTTGTCAATAGGCATGCCACATTCTTGGAAAAGGAGTTTATCTAAGAAAAGGGTAATGAGAGGATATTTGAGCTTGAAGAAGCTTAACCAACACCTGAAACAATTCCTTAACTAGATGTTCCTAAGATTTAGGAACAACCACAACACACACCACCACTCTGTAGGTCAAAGAGAGTACGAAGTGCACCTCTTAGATATGGCTTTGTCATTGGGAATTATAATGAAGCCAGTATCATACAGGATGATGATCCTATGACCTACACGGAAGCTATCACGAGTGGGGACTCTGACAAATAGCTGAAAGCCATGAAATCTGAGATGGAATCCATGTACTCTAATCAGGTTTGGACATTAATTGATCCACCTAAGGGAGTAAACCCAATCGGGTGTAAATGAAAGAAAAGTGACCTAAAAGCCAATCTTTGTAAGGGTATTTTTGTAATATTCTAACTCTTGTATGACATTATTATATTAATTAAAGGTATTTTTTGTTTTATCATATTGCTTTGTTTTATTCAAAGATTATGATGAACCCCATAGGTTAGGACAAAGGATTTAGGGTTATGATGGAGATCATAACAGTGAGACCTAAGTTCCTATAAACACTAATCTAAAATGTTCCTAGTTGTTGGATCATCGATTCGGGGATCGATGTTTCCGGAAAGACTAGCTTATCCTATATATGCTCAATGGAGAGGGTGGCTGGTCTCACAGCCACTGTGTAGAGACACTAATACAAGGATAAGGGTGCTTATTAGGGTATGAGTTCACTGAACAGATCCGTACTTAGAATATTTTGTGGAAGTCTTACAACTTGTCAAGAGATAGTTCTCATAGTAGGAGTTATGCAAGTGATCTTTAGACCTGAGGTCACCATGGTTCCTTATACATACTAAGCCATGTTCTGGTTCATCTTATTCATGGCATTGAGTCATGTACAGGATGTTCTTGGATTGGTGGAAGGTGTATGAAGGATGTGAGTGGACCAACAAGGAATCGATCATTCCTAGCAAGAAAAAATGTTATCCCAAGTAATCTCTTCGATTGATGACTCAAGGAGTCTTTGATCAAAACAAGATGAGATTAGAAGTATTTTCTAATCAGTCATCGGCAAAGTCTTCACTATCGAATTGAAATTGAAAATGACTAAGTGCTAGGATTTGATAATTATTCATACCCATCACTTATTTGGGATAAAAAGAGATCGAAAGATTGAATTGCATGGTAACTTTTTATTGAAGGGTATTTTGGTACATCCGACCAAATTTCTCATCTTCCGGGTAGGCACTGATAGAAAAGTGCCCGAAGAGCCAATCATTATGAGGGCCTTTTTTGTAAACTTCCAGCACATTTATGACATGTTTTTCATATTAATAAAGGTATTTGATTCATCATATACTGCTGTGTCATGTTTTGTTGATTACGATGAACCCCAAAGAGTAGGGCAATGGAATTAGGGTTATGATAAAATAACAGTGAGACCTGATTACTATAAACCCTAACATATAATGTTCCTAGTCATTGGACCATCATTTGGGGATTGATGAATCCAGAAAGACTAGCTTATCCTATGTATGCTCAGTTGATGAGGGTGGCTGATCTCACAACCACTTGTGTAGAGATACTAATACAAGAATAAGGGTGCTCATCAGGGTATGAGTATACTGGATAGATCAGCACCGGGACTATCTTATGGAAGTCTTACTACTTGTCAAAAGATAGATCGCAGAGTAGAAGTTGTGTATGTGATCTTTAAACCTGAGGTCACCATGGTTCCTTGTGCACACTAAGCCATACTTTGGTTCATAATCATTTATGCTATTGCGACATGTACGGGGTGTTCTAGGTATGGTGGAAGGTGTACAAAGGATGTGAGTGGACCAACTAGGAATCGATCTTTCCTAGTAAGAGAAATCGTTATCCTATGCAATCTCTTCGATGAGTGACTCAAGGAGCCTTTGATCAAAGCAGGATGAGATTAGAATTGGTTTCTAATCAGTCATCAGCTAAGTCCTCATGATCAAGATGAGATTCGATATGATTAAGTGTTAGGGTTTGATATATATCCATACCTATCACTTAATCGGGATAATGGTGATACAAAAATGCCCTAAGAGCCAATCATTATTTGGGCCTTTTTGTAAACTTCCAACTCATATATGACATCATTATTTATAATTAAGGCATTTGATTCATCATATACTAATGTGTCATATTTTTGACTATGATGAACCCCATAGAGTAGGGCAATGGAATTAGGGTTATGATAAAATAACAGTGAGACCTAATTCCTATAAACCCTAATCTAGAATGTTCCTAGTCATTGGACCATCGATTCGGGGATTGATGAATCCAGTAAGACTAGCTTATCCTATGTATGCTCAGTTGATGAGGGTGGTTGGTCTCATAACCACTTGTGTAGAGACACTAATACAAGGATAAGGGTGCTCATTAGGTTATGAGTACACTGAACTGATCCGCACCGGGACTATCTTATGGAAGTCTTACTCCTTGTCAAAAGATAGGTCCCAGAGTAGAAGTTGTGCATGTGATCTTCACACCTAAGGTCACCATGGTTCCTTGTGCACACTAAGCCATAATTTGGTTCATACTCATTCATGGCATTGTGATATGTACGGGGTATTCTGGGTATGGTGGAAGGTGTACGAAGGATGTGAATGGACCAACAAGGAATTGATCAATCCTGGTAAGAGGATATGTTATCCCATGTAATCTCTTCGATGAGTAACTCAAGGAATCTTTGTAAAGTTGGATAAGATTAGAAGTGGCTTCTAATCAGTCTTCAGCTGAGTTCTCATGATCGAGTTGAGATTCGATATGATTAAGTGTTAGGATTTAACATTTATCCATATCCATCACTTAATCGGGATAATGGGAGATCAAAAGATTGAATTGCACGGTAACTTACTACAGAAAGGTATTTTGGTAATTTCTACCAAATTCCTCATCTTCCGGGTAGGCATGACATATTGCTAGACATCAATCTTGTCTTGTAGGTTTTCATGAACAAATTGGATTGGTTTCATGAGTCAATTCGATGTGTGATTCGAATTGGATAATTAGGTGAGCCGATTTGATCTAATTAGGTCAATTGGGTTCGATCGGATCAAATCGGCTCAAACCTACACCTACTACTGGCTAGATGTGGAATCTAATGGGTCACACACAATAGAGAGTAGGCCAAGAAAGTTACTCATGGTTTAATTAGGGTCATGAGATCCTAATTTGTTAGCCAGATTGCATACTAGCATATGTAGGCTAACCCAATTCCTAACCCAATTGGATAGGGTTCGGTTGCTTGCTAATTGGACTAACCTAATTAAGGAAAACCAAAATTAAGTTGAGTCCTAAGTAGGGATAGCCAAATCAGAGCTTGATCTGATTTTATTTTGGACTTTTGGACGTTTTATTGAAGAGTCCATTTGAGTTGGGACTCTAGATTCTAAAATGACACCTTGGCATTCAAAAAGGCCTAGAAGAGTCTGTAGTCCTCCGATCTGAAATATTTTTATATGGATGAAAAGAGAATTTTATGCTCTTTCTTTTGACACCTATATTACATATGCTTTGACTAGTCAAAGGTTGTATGGGGTGTAGAACAAATTGACCATAACATAAAGGGTTTCTTGGCTTCTCTTGGCGCGCGCAGGAAATGAAGGTACGCACAGAAGGACAAAAGTCCTTCTGCAGATGAAACACTTGAGTGTTTCATTTCAGTGGGCACCTTCTTATCTTATCCCATGCCTCTTGGATATATTTGACCGGTCAAGGCTTTTTGAAACGGCGTGAAAAATGGATGGAAGCAAAAGCGCGCATGAAGAGATGAGTCTCTTCATGTGGCACGCACCCTGAAGCAGAGTCCTACTTTCAGGACTCTTCATATTCTCCGGTGTTTGGAGATTGAAGAGGCACCTCTTGGCTTCCCAGTGACCGGTGCTTTCCATGTGGCAAGTCACAGATTGTCTAAGAAAATGGACGGATGCCAATGTCTTTTGGTGCATGAGGAGACATATTGGATATGATTTTTCAGTCTTGAAAAATCATATCTGATAACCTGTTGGAGGACATATCACACGCCCCTCTTAAAACTATAAATAGGGGCAGTGATATGAGTTTCAGATCTTTTTCTTTTCACCATATAAAAGATATTCTAAGTGTTCTTCCACTTCTCTCTCCCTCCTTCTTATTTTAGGACAAGACTTGTCTTGTTAAGACAATGTTTTTTCTACTAGGACAAGGCTTAGTTTTAGGACATAAGCCTAAGAGGTCCTAGAGGAGGGTTGTCCTAAAACCAAGAGTGGTTTAGGACTATGTCCAGAGAGCCCTACAGTAGGATAGGGTGTCCTACAGTGGTCAAAGGTCAAAAGGCTGACAAAAGAGTTCTGTTGAAGCAAGCAACCCTGGTAGGAATTCTTCTTTGGTACCATTCTCGGGTGGATCACCATTGGAGGGCTTGCACTTGTGAGCCTCATGGAAAAGATTGGATTTCAGCGATCCAGATATGTATTCTGACTTCATTTATGTTTCGTTGATTGGTATTGCATAAGGGATTCCTAGAAATTATGGTTTTTTAGCCATGTTAGGGTTTCATGCTTAGAATTTTGCTTTGAAATTCACTTTCGCATGCTGCGTGATTCTCGGCACCCTGGGTGAATTCTCATCAGTGATATCAAAGCCCTCCTTGTGGCATACCAATTACGAATCATTTTTGAAGTTCATGATTTTCACATTTCGAGTCGACCTGACTAGTGATCGAGCCGACTCGAACCCTGTCATATCGACTCTACCAGAATCTTGAGATTAATATGTTAGATTTCTGGTTTGTTCATGAAAAGGCATGTTAATGCATTGATATGAAATTTTGCATATTAGGGTAATATGTTTAATTTCTATTTTTCATGAAATGCATGTTATCATTTCAAGTATGAAATTATACTTGTTGATTGAACCAAGTAATTGCTCTAGATTGGGGTTGCCATAGTCGTCCGGTCATAGGAGTAAAGTAGGGTGTAAAATGTCCACTATGTCCATTCTATGGGTTTCCTATGATGTGTAGGGGTGCAACTTTGTGGTAATTCCCATGAATGAGTGAGGTGAACGGTATTTTACATTAATCATATCATGTTTTGCATATTAAGGTAATATGCATGTTATCATGCTATGCATATTAGGGTAATATGCTTGTTGTCATGTAATGCTTTGCATATTAGGGTAATATGCTTGTTGTCATGTAATGCTTTGCATTTTAGGGTAATATGCTTGATGACATGAATGTTCTGCATATGTTAGAGTTATATGCAATATGTTCATATTTGTTATAAACATAGTCATCATGTTTAAGTTTATACTTGTAGTTATAAATGTAATTATCATGATAGTATTTAGAATGTATTTTTGAGACCATCAAAGCCCTCATAAAAGTCATATTTAGTCATAGTAAAAAACTTAGTCATGTTGCAAAATCGATTAGGGTTTGATCAGCCAATTAGTATCTAGGCAAGTGGTTCTAGGAATGTAAAGGGAATGAGGTTTTTAATTGGTTCCGTTGTCTAACCTGGCCAATTTAATTCGTATCTAAGAAAAGCAACGGGGGGACCCCCTCACCCCTTCCACTTACCTGGCCAATTTGGTAATATCTAAACCTTAACTTGAGAATGCTAATTGATTATGTATATTATAATTTGCCTTCCTTCATGCTAAGCCAAATTAATATCAAAACTATAGTAGGTTTGTTGTGTAACACAAGATCTACTCTAGGGTTTGATATGAAATTTGTATTGGTGCACTTAGTGCTTTATGGCATCGTTGAAATTGTTGCTTTGTTGTGTAACACAAGGGCAACAATTTTCAATTATAGCTATATAGAAATGAAGGGTTTGACTAAACTAAGAAATTATAGTTTGTTGTGTAACACAAGACTATAAGTGTCTTAGAGGCAAAGATAATTGTTAAGAATTGTACGGGTTGCAATTAGAAAGTAAGTCCTACCTTTGAACTTATTAGTGTTCGTTGTGTAACACAAGGCACTAATGAGGAATTAGGATCTCAACCCCACTAAGGAAACCGGAAAGCTTTCTCGCTTACCATAGTTGAGGGTTATGGTATTTGAAGAAAATAGTGGGAGCCATAATTAGATAGAAAGTCCTTATCCAGTTATGGATGTCATCTTGAGTGGTCTGCTGATATTGTTCTTTAATTAAATATAGGATATTTATTTTTATGGCTTCAAATTTATCATTGCATGGCATCTTGGTTGCTAATAAGTTAACCAATTCAAACTATGTGGACTGGTGAGGAAGAAGGCTGATGGAGCTTGTTCCCATTGTAGCATGTTTGGGCATTGGAAGAAGGATTGCATGACTTGTCTTGCAAATGTGAAGCTAGATGCAAGTGGTGCATTTAGGGGTTTTGTACATGATACAAATCAATTTATCGTTGAGTGAATCTATTTCTAATTCATGGGTATTGGATTCCGCATGTGGGTCATATATTTGTAAATCTTTACAAGGACTCCACAGAATTAGAAATTTGAAGAAAGGTGACTTCAAATTATATGGGGCAAGTGGAGAACCCATATATGTTGAAGCTGTGGGCACCAATCTTCTATTATTATCTTCGTGTAATATCATAAGGTTGGAAGAATGCTACTATGTGCCAAATATTGTAAGAAACATTATTTCAATACCCTTGTTGTTACAACAAGGATATGAAATAAGTGTAAAGAGTAGTGGCTACTCTATTCTTCATAATAATACAACATTTGGGCATGGTTGCTTCATGAATGGTCTTCTAACTTTAGTACTCAATGATGAAATACTTCTTGTAAATGACAAGAAGAGAAAAAGAGATAATGTCAATGTCACATATCTCTGGCATTACCTGTTAGGTCATATCAGTGAGTCAAGGATAAACAAGTTAGTCAAAGAGGATTACTTTGACCCTGATGATTTTCAATCATTAGGAACTTGTGAGTCCTGCCTCAAAGGGAAAATGACCAAGTTTCCATTCACTGGATTTGGAGAAAGGGCAACTAAATTGTTAGGTCTTGTACATACTGATGTATATGGACCTATGTCAACTCGGGCCAGAAGAGGATATTCTTATTTCATCACTTTTATTAATGATTTATCAAGGTTCGATTATGTGTATCTTATGAAACACAAGTTTGAAGCTTTTGATAA
This sequence comes from Areca catechu, assembly GCA_021397845.1. Lineage (NCBI taxonomy): Eukaryota > Viridiplantae > Streptophyta > Magnoliopsida > Arecales > Arecaceae > Areca > Areca catechu. The sequence continues at coordinate 94,080,758 of CM038050.1, forward strand.
GTTTAAAGAATATCAAAGTATGGTTGAAAGACAAACTGGACTTAGTATTAAAGCTCTTCGGTCTGATCGAGGAGGGGAAAACTTGTCTAGTCAGTTTTTGAACCATCTCAAGGATAAAGGCATTATTTCTGAATAGACCCCTCCTTATACATCTCAGTTAAATGGAATGGTAGAAAGGAGAAATCATACCTTGTTGGACAAGGTGATGTCCATGATGAGCATCACAGATCTTTCCATTTCCTTCTGGGGACATGCCTTGGAGACTGTTGCATATATATTAATAGGGTTCCATCTAAGTTAGTAAGTAGCACTCTATTTGAGTTATGGAATGGTAAAAGACCAAGTCTTAAGTACTTAAAGATTTGGGGTTGCCATGCTTATGTCAAGAATAACTTTGGACATAAGTTAAGTGCTAGGGTTGACAAGTGTAGGTTTGTTGGTTATCCAAAAGAAGGTAAGGGATACCTCTTTTATAATGCTACCAAGCAAAAGATAATTATTAGTAAGCATGCTACATTCTTGGAATAAGAGTTAATCCAAGAAGGATGTAGTGATTCTTCACTTGAGTTGTGTGAAGAACAGAACCAACAAATCGATGAGCCTTCAAGTAAAGTTCCTCAACTAGTAGTTCTTGTGGATCAAGAACAGCCACAATACACACCTCCTCTCCGAAGGTCAGAGAGGGTGCGAGGAGCACCTCTCAGATATGTTTTTGTCATCGGTGATGACAATGAAGCCAGTATCATACAGGATGATGATCATGTGACCTATTCGGAAGCTATCGAGAGTAGGGACTCCGACAAGTGGCTTGGTGTCGTGAAATCTGAAATGGACTCCATGTATTCCAATCAGGTTTGGACCTTGGTAGATCCACCTGAAGGAATTAACCCTATAGGGTGTAAATGGATATTCAAGAAGAAGATTGGAGCAGATGGTCAAGTCGAGACCTATGAGGCTAGGCTGGTAGCAAAAGGTTTTAGACAAAAACATGGTGTAGTCTATGATGAAACTTTTTCTCCAGTATCCATGCTCAATTCCATTCAAATACTGCTTGCCATAGCAGCATACCATGACTATGAGATTTGGCAAATGGATGTAAAGATTGCTTTCCTCAATGAAAACCTTGAAAAAGAAGTCTATATGTTACAGCCAGAGGGGTTTGTCTCAAGTAGGAGACCAAACCAGGTATGCAAGTTAAAGAAGTCCATTTATGGACTTAAGCAAGCATCAAGGAGTTGGAACATCCATTTTGATGAAACAATCAAAGGATTTGGTTTTATCAAAAATGTGGATGAACCATGTGTGTATAAGAAGACAAGTGGGAGTGCCATTATTTCTTAGTTTTGTATGTGGATGACATACTGATCATTGGGAATGATATCCTAATGTTGCAATTGGTTAAAACTTGGCTATCATCAAAGTTTTCCATGAAGGATTTGGGAGAACCATCTTATATACTGGGTATAAAAATCTATAAAGATAGATCCAAGAGGATGCTGGGCTTATCCAAATCTAGGTACATTGACTTAGTGTTAAAGAGATTCCACATGGATGGAAGTAAGAAAGGTTACTTGCCAATAAGTCAAGGCATACAACTCTCTAAGAAGATGTCTCCTAAGACATCAGAAGAAAGAGAGAGGATGGCTATGATTCCTTATGCTTCGCTGTATGATCGATTATGTATGCCATGTTATGTACCAGGCCTGATGTTGCTTATGCCTTGGGCATAGTGAGCAGGTTTCAGGCAGATCCAGGAGAGGATCATTAGAAAGCTGTGAAAAATATTCTTCAGTACTTGAGAAGGACTAAAGATGTTTTTCTAGAATATCTAGGATCTGAGTTGAAACTAGAAGGTTATACAGATTCTAGTTTTTCAATCAGATCCAGATGATAGCAAATCCACATCGGGGTATATCTTCACCCTGAATGGTGGTGCAGTGAGTTGGAAGAGTACCAAGCAGTCTAAAGTAGCAGACTCAATCACTGAGGCAGAGTACATAGCTGCTAGTGAAGCTGCAAAGGAAGCTGTCTGGATGAAGAAATTCATCATGAAATTGGGCGTGGATCCTAATGTACAACAGCCAATGCCATTATACTATGTTAACACTAGGGCTGTTACACAAGCTAAGGAACCAAGGCCTCACCACAAGTCCAAGCACATTCTAAGACAGTTACACATTATTCGAGAGATTATAGAAAGACAAGATATTGTCATCAAACGAGTTGACATAAAGAACAATAAAGCAGACCCATTCACAAAAGCATTAGCCGAGCAGTAGTTAGATCTCCACTTGGATTGTATGGGCATAAAGTATAAGGGCGATTCACTTTAGTGCAAGTGGCAGTTTGATAGAAAAATGCCCTAATGGCCAATCATTATTTGGGCCTTTTTGTAAACTTCCAACTCATATATGGCATCATTATTTATAATAAAGGCACTTGATTCATCATATACTGCTGTGTCATAATTTTGACTATGATGAACCCCACAGAGTAGGGCAATGGAATTAGGGTTATGATAAAATAACAACGAGACCTAATTCCTATAAATCCTAATCTAGAATGTTCCTAGTCATTGGACCATCGATTCGGGGATCGATGAATCCGGTAAGACTAGCTTATCCTATATATGCTCATTTGATGAGGGTGGTTGGTCTCACATCCACTTGTGTAGAGACACTAATACAAGGATAAGGGTGCTCATTAGGTTATGAGTACACTGAACTGATCCGCACCGAGACTATCTTATGAAAGTCTTACTCCTTGTCAAAAGATAGGTCCCAGAGTAGAAGTTGTGCATGTGATCTTCAGACCTGAGGTCACCATGGTTCCTTGTGCATACTAAGCCATACTTTGGTTCATACTCATTCATGGCATTGCGACATGTACGAGATGTTTTGGGTATGATGGAAGGTGTATGAAGGATGCGAGTGGACCAACAAGGAATTGATCAATCCTGGTAAGAGGATATGTTATCCCATGTAATCTCTTTGATGAGTAACTCAAGGAATCTTTTCAAAGTGGGATAAGATTAGAAGTGGCTTCTAATCAGTCATCAGCTGAGTCCTCTAATCGAGCTGAGATTCGATATGATTAAGTGTTAAGGTTTGACATTTATCCATACCCATCACTTAATCATTATAATGGGAGATCGAAAGATTGAATTGCACGGTGACTTTCTACTGAAGGATATTTTGGTAATTTCTATCAAATTTCTCATCTTCCGAGTAGGCATGACACATTTCTAGATGTCAATCTTGTCTTGTGGGTTTTCATGAACTAATTGGATTGGTTTCATGAGTCAATTCGATGTGTAATTCGAATTAGACAATTAGGTGAGCCGATTTGACCTAATTAGGTCAATCGGGTTCGATCGGATCGAATCGGCTCAAACCTAAACCTATTGCTAGCTAGATGTGGAATCCAATGGGTCACACACAATAGAGAGTAGGCTAAGAAAGTTACTCATGGTTTAATTCAGGTTATGGGATCCTAATTGGTTAGCCAGATTTCATACTAGCATATATAGGCTAACCCAATTCCTAACCCAATTGGATTGGGTCTGGTTGCTTGCTAATTGGGCTAACCTAATTAAGAAAAACCAAAATTAGGTTGAGTCTTAAGTAGGGATAGCCAAATTAGAGCTTGATCTGATTTTATTTTGGACTTTTGGATGTTTTATTGAAGAGTCCATTTGAGTTGGGACTCTAGATGCCAAAATGACACCTTGGTATTCAAAAAGGCCTAGAAGAGTCTATAGTCCTCTGATCTGAAATATTTTTATATGGATGAAAAGAGGATTTAATGCTCTTTCTTTCGACACCCATATTTCATATGCTTTGACTAGTCAAAGGTTGCATGGGGTGTAGATAAAGTTGACCATAACATAAAGGATTTCTTGGCGCCTCTTGGCGCGCGCGGGAAATGAAGGTGCGCACAGAAGGGCAAAAGTCCTTCTGCAGATGAAACACTTGAGTGTTTCATTTCAGTGGGCACCTTCTTATCTTATCCCATGCCTCTTGGATATATTTGACCGGTCAAGGCTTTTTGAAAGGCCGTGAAAAATGGATGGAAGCAAAAGCATGCATAAAGAGACACGTCTCTTCATGGGGCATGCACCCTGAAGCAGAGTCCTTCTGCTTTCAGGGCTCTTCATATTCTCCGGTGTTTGGAGATTGAAGAGGTGCCTCTTGGCTTCCCAAGGACAGGTACTTTCCATGTGGCAAGTCACAGATTGTCAAAAAAAATGGACGAATACCAATATGTCTTTTGGTGCATGAGGAGACATATTTGATATGATTTTTGTCTTGAATAATCATATTTGATAACCTATTGGAGGACATATCACACGCCCCTCTTAGAACTATAAATAGGGGCAGTGATATGAGTTTCAGATCTTTTTCTTTTCACCATAAAAAAGATATTCTGAGTGTTCTTCCACTTCTCTCTCCCTCCTTCTTACTTTAGGACAAGACTTGTCTTATTAAGACAAGGTCTTTTCTACTAAGACAAGGCTTAGTTTTAGGACATAAGCCTAAGCGGTCTTAGAGGAGGGTTGTCCTAAAACCAAGAGTGGTTTAGGACTGTGTCCAGAGAACCCTACAGTAGACAGGGTGTCCTACAGTGCTCAAAAGTCAAATGGCTGACAAAAGAATTCTGTTGAAGCAAGCAATGCCGGTAGGGATACTTCCTTGGTACCATTCTCATGTGGATCGTCGTTGGAGGACTTGCACTTGTGAGCCTCGTGGAAAAGATTGGATTTCAGCGATCCAGGTATGTATTTTGAATTTATTTATGTTTTGTTGATTGGTATTGCATAAGGGGTTCCTGGGAATTAGGGTTTTCTAGCCATATTAGGGTTTCATGCTTAGAATTTTGTTTTGAAATTCACTTCCGCATGCTGCATGATTCCCGGTACCCTGGGAGAATTCCCATCAAATAGGAGATCGAAAGATTGAATTACATGGTAACTTACTATTGAAGAATACTTTGATAATTTTCATCAAATTTTTCATCTTCCGGGTAGGCATGATACATTGCTAGACGTCAATCTTGTCTTGTAGGTTTTCATGAACCAATTAATTTGGTTTTATGAGTCAATTTGATGTGTGATTCGAATTGGACAATTAGGTGAGCTAATTTGACCTAATTAGGTCAATCAAATTTGATTGGATTGAATCGGCTTGAACCTAGACCTACTGCTGGCTAGATGTGGAACCCAAAAGGTCACACACATTAGAGAGTTGGCCTAGAAACTCAATTGACATTTAATTATGTTCAAGGGATCCTAATTGGTTAGCTAGATTGCACACTAGCATGTGTAGGCTGACCTAATCTTCTAACCCAATTAAATTGGGTTTGAAAAGTTGCTAAATGGACTAACCAATTTATGGGAGACCTATATTGGGTTGAGTCCTTAGTTGGAAAATTTATCAGATTTTATCTGATATTTTTTGGATATTTTATGCACCATATATCAAGAGTCCAAAAGGCATGGGACTCTTGGCACCTAAGTGACACCTCTGCATTCAAAAGGGCGCACAAGGACCAGTTGACCTCCAATATAAAAATAGATTATGTGGTTGAAAAGTAGACTTAATGCCCGTTCATATGACACCCATATTACATATACTTTGACTAGGTCGAAGATTTCATATGGCATGGAGTAGTTGGTGCAAAGTTAAGAATCGCATCTCTTCACTTTGGCGCTAATTCAAGTAAGCAGAGTCCTTCTGCTTTAAGACCTTTTGAATCATCGATGCTTCTCATTCATAAGTCACATCCCTTGGCTTCATTTTAACTAGAAATGCCAGGTATCAAAGGGAGAAGTTGGATAAAAAATTAAAGGAACTTGAATTAGGCGATTGGCACATAAAGGGACATGGTGTTTCAAGATAAGACTCCTTCTTAGTGAAGGGTCTTATTTGATCTGTGTTTGGATAGATCAGAGGCTGATGAGAAGGCTTATCTAGTGCCTCCCCCTCTCCTATAAATAGCTATCGGTATTTGTTCTGATGGTATCATATTTCAGTTTCTTTCTTACACTCTTACATCTATCCACCTTGTCTCTTCCTTCACTTATTAGGACATAGGTCTTCCTTTAAGACAAGTCTGCCATTTTAAGACAAGCATTTAGGAAGAGAATTAGGAAGTGATAGAAAGAGAGAAGAGAGATTTTGGAGAGGGCTTAGAGTGCTCTATTGGAGGGCGAAGGTCTAAGCAAGGAAGGAGAGGCTGTCGAAGGAAGAAAGTCCATCGGAAGAGTCCCAATTGATCAAGCAACCTACAAGATAGAGGTTCCTAGGTTTGATTCCTTTGTGGATCATCGTTGGAGGGCTTACACTTGTGAGCCTCATGGAAAGGATTGGATTTCAGCAATCCAAGTATGTTTTTCTAACTCCATTTATGTTTCATTAATTGGTATTGCATAAGGGGTTCCTGGGAATTAGGGTTTTCTAGCCAATTAGGGTTTCATGCTTTGAATTTTTGTTTTGAAATTCACTTCCACAAGCTGCATGATTCCCGACACCATGGGAGAACTCCTATCAGGTATGACACATTGCTAGACATCAATCATGTCTTGTGGGTTTTCATGAATCAATTGGATTGAATTCATGAGTCAATTCGAAAGTTAGTTCGAATTGGCAACTTAGGTCAGCTCAATTTGACCTAATTAGGTCAATCGGGTTTGATTGGATCTTATTGGCTTAGACCTAGACCTACTGCTGGCTAGATGTGGAACCCAAAGGGTCACACACATTAGGGAGTTAGCCTAGAAAGTCAATTGACATTTAATTAGGATCATGGGATCCTAATTGGTTAACTAGATTGCACACTAGCATGTGTAGGCTAACCTAATTTCGAACCCAATTGAATTAGGTCTAATGCTTTCTTAATTGGCTAGCCAATTTAAGGAAATCCTAGATTGGGTTGAGTCCAAGGTGGGGCAGCATTTATCTGGTTTTATCCAGATTTTATTAGCATTTATCTTGATTTAATGAAGCGTCCTAATGAGAAGGGACTCTTGGTGCCAATTCTTGGTGCACGCCAAAGTTGATAGGCGCAGAAGGACCAAGAGTCCTTCTACTTGTTAGTCACCTAAGCTAGATAAAGTCCAAGGGACTTTATCCTTATCTCCATGCCCTCTTATGTGGGCTTTGACCGGTTAATAAAAGAAAGGAGTTCGACGGAAGGAAGTTGCCAGAAATGAAGAGTTGTGACTCTTCATGTTTGGCGCTAATTTAAAGAAGCAGAGTCCTTCTGCTTTAAGAAGTTTTGAAACATCGATACTTCAAATTAAAAAGCCACATCCCTTAGCTTGTTTGCAACCAAAAAATCACTTGTGGCATGTGGAGAATTCGGCTAGGAACTGAAGAGACAAAAAATCTTGTCTCTTAGTGCAAGAAGGGACATGTTACTTCAAGATAAGACTCCTTCTTAGTGAAGGGTCTTATATGATATGTGTTTGGATAGATCAAAGGCTGATGATAAGGCTTATCTAGCACCTCCCCCTCTCCTATAAATAGCCATCGATGTTTAGGCTGATAGGATCACAAAAATCCTTTATTTCCTTCATTCTTACACTCACACTCTACCACACTCTCCTTGTCTCTTCCTCCCTTGTTAGAATTTAGGTCTTGTTTTAAGACAAGTTCTTCATTTTAAGACAAGGGTTTTAGGAAGTGAATTAGAATGTGAAAGTGAAAGTGAAGAGAGTTTTGGAAAGTGCTCAGAGTGCTCTATTGAAGGGTAAGGACCTGGGCAAGGAAGGAGAGTCTACCAAAGAAAGAAAGGCCTTTAGAAGAGTCCCAATGGCTTAAGAAACCTACTTAGGAGTGGTTCCTAGGCTTGACTCCTGTGTGGATCACCATTGGAGGGCATGCGCTTGTATGCCTAGTGGAAAGAAGAAGGAATTAGCATTCTAGGTATTCTTCATAACCCTAATTTAATGACTTGTTGATTGTAGTGAATAAGGGATCTTGGGCTTAGGGTTTATAGTTGTTAGGATTTTCAAGAATGAAAATTTGAAAATCCATTATTCCGCTGTGCAATCAAAACCCTAGAAATCCAACAGTAAATGGATCTTCAAGAAGAAGATTGGAGCAGATGGTCAAGTAGAGACCTATAAGGCCTGGCTGGTGGCAAAAGGTTTCAAACAAAAACATGGCATTGAGTATGATGAAACTTTTTCACCAGTAGCGTTGCTCAAGTCCATTCAGAAATTGCTTGCTATAGATCCATACTATGATGGACGTAAAGACTGCTTTTCTTAATGGATACCTTGAAGAAGAAGTATATATGTCACAGCTAGGGTTTGTCTCGAGTGAGAGACCAAACTAGGTATGTAGGCTTAAGAAGTCCATTTATGGATTAAAGCAAGCATCGAGGAGTTGGAACATTCGCTTTGATGAAACAATCAAAGAGTTTGGTTTCATCAAGAATGCAGATGAACCATGTGTGTACAAGATGACAAGTGGGAGTGCCCTTGTTTTCTTGATTTTGTTTGTCAATGACATACTCATCATTGAGAATGATATCCCAATGTTGCAATTGATCAAGATTTAGCTATCAAAGCAGTTTTTCATGAAGGTTTTGGGAGAGGCATCCTATATGCTAGGTATAAAAATCTACATAGATAGATCTAAGAGGATGCTTGGCTTATCCCAATCCAGGTACATTGACTTAGTGTTGAAGAGATTCAACATAGAAGGAAGTAAGAAAGGTTACTTGCCCACGAGTCAAGACATACACCTCTCTAAGAAGATGTCTCCTAAGACACCAGAAGAGAGAGAGAGAATGAATTTGATCCCTTATGCTTCGGTTGTTGGATCAGTTATGCATGCCATGTTATATACCGGGCCTGATGTTGCTTATGCCTTGGGCATACTAAGCAGGTTTCAGGCTGATCCAAAGGAGGATCATTGGAAGCTATGAAAAACATTCTTAAGTACCTGAGAAGGACTGAAGATATTTTTCTAATATATGGTGGATCTGAATTAAAACTAGAAGGTTATACATATTCTATTTTTCAATCAGATTCGGATGATAGCAAATCCATATAAGGGTATGTCTTCACCCTATATGGTGGTGCAGTGAGTTGGAAGAGTACAAAGTAGCCAACTGTAGTTGACTCAGTCACTAAGGCAGATACATAGCTCAAGTAAAAACCATAAGGGAAGCTATGTGAATGAATAAATTCATCATGAAAATGGGTGTGGTTTTTACTATAAAATAACCGGTGTCACTTTATTGTGGAAACACTAGAGTTGTTGCACAAGTAAAGGAACCAAGGTCTCATAATAAGCCCAAGTACATCCTAAGATGCTTCACTACATTCAAGGATAAGATGTCATCGAACGAGTAGATACAAAGAACAACATAGCAGACCTATTCACTAAAGCACTACCAGAGTAGTAGTTTGATCACCACTTGATTGTATGGGTGCAAAATACAAAGGGATTGGCTTTAGTGTAAGTGGGAGATTGAAAGAATGGTGTCCTAAAAGCCAATCATTGTAAGAGTATTTCTATGATCTTCCAACTCAAGAATGATATTATTTATCAATAAAAGGCATCTTTTGATTCATCATAATGCTGCATCTTATCAAGATTATGATGAACCCCAAAGGTTAGGGTAATGGAATTAGGGTTATGATGGAGATCATAATGGTGAGACCTAAGTTCCTATAAACCCTAATCTAAAAGGTTCCTAGTCGTAGGATCATCGATTCGAGGATCGATGCTTCCGAAAAGACTGGCTTATCCTATATATGCTCGACGGAGAGGGTGGTTGGTCTCATAACCACTTGTGTAGAGACACTAATACAAGGATAAGGGTGTTCATTAGGATATGAATTCACTGAACTGACCCACACTGAGACTGTCTTATGGAAGTCTTACTACTTGTCAAGAGATAGTTCTCATAGTGGGAGTTATGCAAGTGATCTTTAGATCTGAGGTCACCATGGTTCCTTATGCACACTAAGCCATGTTTTGGTTCATACCCATTCATGACATTGAGTCATGTATGGGGTGTTCTCGGATATGGTGGAAGGTGTATGAAGGATATGAGTGGACCAACAAGGAATCGATCATTCCTGGTAAGAGAAAATGTTATCCCATGTAATCTCTTCGATTGATGACCTAGGGAGTTTTTGATCAAAGCAAGATGAGATTAGAAGTGGTTTCTAATCAGTCATCAATAGAGCCTTCATTATCGAAGGAAATGGTGGGTTTCCTTGATGATCTAGTTTCCTTGTATTGTGTTATAGCACTGGATCCATAGCTCAAGCTAAAGAGTCGAAGTCCTATCAATGCACCATTCATATTCTGCATCACTATATCATTTTACAAGAAATCATGGAATGAGATGACTTTGGCCTTCAAAAGATTGATAGAAAGGAGAACTTGGCCATCCCATTTACTAAAGCTCTAGGAATCAAAGAGTTCGATGATCACAAATCAAAGATGGTGATCACTATCATAGGTAATAAAAAAAAACTCACCAACTCAAACTCTATAGCTAGGGTGATTCAAGATCGTATCCTCATGGACCTTAGGACTAAGTTATGATTTTCAAAGAAGACAAAAATATTTATTATGGTGAAGAAAATAAAAGTAAAGAAAAAGTAAACTATTCTTAAGATCAAAACAAGTAGAAAGAAATATCTCAATGTTTATGAGTTGATCTCATACTAACAAAATTATATTTCTTTTATAATTTAGTTGTTAATTAATTTTAAAGAGTTACTCATCTTTCCTCGACATGCCCTGTATTTGTAGATCATGGTGCATCTCTAGAAAGCACTAGATATTCAACTCTTCTTTTCTTAGCACACCCTGTATCCATAATAAAACACAGTGTATCTCCAAAAAACAAGAGTTGTCCCTAAACTTAATTTAACATTAAAGCATAAAAAAAATCAAATAAAAGAAAGCAAAAAAAGAATTTATAGCTAAAGGTATTATCTTTTATTATATATAAAAATAAAAGAAATACAAGAAAGATGTAGAACAAAAGAATCACTTTGCTTTGTTACAAGATCTCTTTCCCCTCCCAGGACTTCTGCACTTAGTCACTCCTAAGTTGATCCCTTCCTCTCCCCTTATGCAAAGGCTCTAGATGGATTTCAGAGAGTGAAGCCAAGTTTCCAAAGGGTTGGTACAGGAGCCTTTTTATAGGTGTAAGCAAGAAGAGGGTTTACATGATTATTAGATGTGGGATTAAATGTAAGGAGCATAAAAGTGACTAGGATTTAATTTTACAGGAATCAATGGTTAGATGTGTGTGAATAGGCCCAATCCCAATAGTAACAGGCTTTCAATTCCCATTCCAATTAATATTTGACCATTTGAAGAGTCTTCTTTCATTGGTTCTAGATCAACACCCCAAATTACACCACATCTTCCATTTATCATTTGATCATGATTAGGAATTGGTCTTGATCATCAAATTTGCTGGGAATTGTATCCCAAAGCCAATCGTTTAAACTGTAAATAGTTATGCTATTTTGTAATTGTATATAAATTTCTTAATAAATAAAAGTTATCCTTTTGACTATTCATCACATGTGCATTTTCCTAAAAAAGCCTCTTGTGTGATGGAGTCCTTAGAACTATATTATATTTGATATAGAGAGGATATATTAAGTAGTTCTTAAATTGGTTCACAACCAAATGATACATTATTATAGGATGGCGATGTATCAAGTGTAGGTTATTGTATGTCACATTTGTTGGTTGTCCTCTTAACCAAGGAGTGTAGAGACACTGATGTGATATACAGGTAAAATGTATGACATCTCACTGAACATGACTAAATGTATATCTCCCTTCTACCAAAGGGTTGCTTGCAAAGGGATATGGGTATATGTGTCCCTCAGACCTGAGGTCACCATGGTAGCTTGCAAGAAACTCACTATACTTTGGTGTCGGACTACCTAGATTTTTAATCCGGTGATGAAAGGCTTCTGGGTATAGTCAAGTACTTGTGGAGTGGTGGTGGATCAAGATGGGATTGACCCCTCTAAATGGTCTGGAGTGAATGACTCACTATATCTCAATTTAGTAAAACCTTGGCCAGGATAGTTCTTGTGAGGAGTCACAGACTTGTAAGGTTGAGACATGATTTAGATGTACCAGGTTAGGGTTGGCAGTCAAACCCTAGGACATCCTGAGCATTATGAGGTCAAAGGGATGAATTATGCAATAACCATATATATGCCAGAGGTTCTAGAAAGTTGCTCTGTAATCTTTGACCTATTTGGATATCGGGTATCATTGCTAGATGATGACCTTGACTGGTACTTGAAGTGTTCCAGTGCTATCGGCTTAGTGTTAGAACCTATGGGGTTGCACACTATAGGGATTTCTATCAGATCTAAAAGTTGATCGATGATTAAGAATCGCTTATCATCTCTAGCGGTCAATATGATTGAACATGTGGTGCGGACACCAAAGGCACCAGAATAAGGCAGAGGCTTCTCAACCCTCTGTGGATCACTTAAATGACATTCGAGTCTACTGTAATAAAGCTTAGTCCAGCTGAGTTGTTTTTATTTAAGTCCTGTAATTATTTAGCTCATGTTGAGCTAGTCCAGTCCAATGTTAGTCAGCTCATGTCGAGCTAATTTTATTTTTTTTGAGTCATATCCAAGCATACTGAAGACTCAAGACCACATCATACAAGTAAAGATCAAGTCCAACCAGATTGAAGTCATGGAAGTTTAGCCCAAGTCCAACCCAGCTTGAAGATTTGAAGACCCCAGGAGGAAAATTGGAAACCCTGATTCCTTGCAGATGCCCTCCAGATGCCCCAGATTTCCTTCCAGATGCCCAAATATATTCATAGACCAAGGAATCCATGATTTTAGAGGTCCATCTACATCCTAGCCCAAAGAAATCAAGCCCAGGCACCAAGCCCAAGCCCCTAAGAAACAAGATACCAGGGAATATTCCTGCTACCTGGCTACCAGGCCACCCCAGCTTCCAGAGGCCCAAACCCATGCACCCAGGCCCCTTTGGGTCGGCCCCTTGCTTCTCTTAGAAGCCCAACACGCCCCCCTAGGTGTCCTTGGAGTGTTGGCCAAGTCAAGAGAAATTTTAGGGATTTTTCTACCTAATGTTTCCTTATTTTCTAGCTAGGGTTTGAGAGGGAAAATGATTCTCATGTAAAGACTAATGTGCCCTTACTTGGAGCTCAAGGTTAAGGGTCTATTTAAGGGACCCTAGCCTCTTGTATGAAGGGAGAAGTTTGATGAATGAAAACTTTGAGTTCTTCTATTGAGTTGTGTGATACCCTGCTATGTGCATAAAGGGGTTTGCGAGAGTTTTTCTTCCCAGTGCTGCAATCATCTTCCTGCTGCCAACAAGCATCTCAGATCCCTGGACGCCCACTCCAAATGAAGCCTTCCCTTGCTATTTTTCCTTTGTTTTATTGTCCCTTTGTGAGTTTTCTAACCCCTGATATGTCGTTTACAGGTCCCCGAGTTCCTACGAATCCAACGACTCCAGCCAAGCCTCAATCGAATCACCGAGCAGAAAGCCGGGTATCCGCGGGTCTTTGGCTCGGTTTTCCAGGCCGCATCCATCGAGGAACGAGAGACCCTTTGCTGCGATCTTCACAGACATTGTCAGGTACACCCCCTCTACCTCCAGTAGTTTTATTGTAGGAGAACTTGCCCTAACCGAGGCTTCTCAGCCCCGGCGATCCTTCTTTTCTACTTTTCTAGGTCCTAATCTGCATGCTGATCTTCTAAAATTCATATAAGATTCTATATAACTTATTTAAATCTGAAATTCGGGAATTAATCACTCAACCCCACATATAAAATATACAAAAAAATTGCATGCATATTAGTTCCCCATCATTTGGTATCAGAGCATAGATTAGGGCTTGTTTTCTGCAATTCTTCAGTCTGTATATGCTCTGTTATTTTAATTATTTCTCTCTGTTTGAAACTCTTAAAATTTTGAAATTTGTTTTGCTGGATTTATCATAATTCACAGTAATTTTTAGAGTTTTTTTAGATTTTATTTCGAACTGTGAAATTTCTGCAAGCCAAAATACAGCCTACAAATTTTCGGCTCTATTTTTTTTCAGCAAGACAAGTTTGGAAGTTTTAGGGTTTTGTTTAGTATTTTTGCATATCTTTTAATTTTAGTATATTTTTTGCATATTAGGCCATAATTTGCAAGTTTTCTTCTATTTAAGAAAATACCAAAAAGAAAAAAAAAAAAAAATTATATATTCTCCAAAAATACCAAAAAAAATATCTAACCCTAATTTGCATCCTCATCTGCCAGCCATCATTGCATAATTTACTTTTAATGGCACTCTTGCTATATCAGATAAGGGGAGGAGTTGATAACCTCTCCTTAGCCCAAAACCACATCCCTTGCATTCGGTCCCAAGCCTTAACCTAAAATTAACTAGACTTAATTTGCCCTAGTGGACTAGGGACACCAACTGGTCAGGTCCGGGCTAGTGTTAGATCACTGTGTCAAGTTAACCTGTATGTGCCTTATGCTCAGTGTCTAGAATGGTGGTTTAGGGATTCAATCCTGAAGGGCTTGTGTGCTAGTCCGCCTACCTGGCCAATCTCTGATTGGTGTCTAGGATTGGCAATCAGAGACCTAACACTCCCCTTACACCTGCCTGGCTGAGTACAGGGTTACTATAGGCTAGTTTGCCACCCTGATTGAGCATCTAGTTTGGACTCTAGATCTAGTCAGCTATAGTCGGTCTGATCGAGTCTTGCATGAGCACTAGATCAGGAGTTTCATATCACCCACCTCCTTCACAAATGTCTGAACCCATGGAAAATTTACAAGCTCAAATAAAAGCCCTAGCTGATCAAATGGCCTAGATGGTGACCTAGTTAACTCAGTCTGGTATTCAAACCAATGATAGAATTGACCATCTTGCCAATAGGTTTGAGCAGTTAGAAGTCCGGGTAGGGACCCCAAGAAAAACCCATGGGTCACAGTCTGAGCCAGATCTTAATTCCCCTCAACCTAGGAGGACCCCAAACCCTAATCCATACCCTGAGGTCGAACCTAGGAGAGCCCCTCATCCTGACCCATACTATAACCCTCAGCCTAGGAGGACCCCAGACCCTGACCCATACCAAGAGGTTGAACCTAGGAGAGCCCCTCAACCTAACCCATACTATAATCCTGAGCCTAGGAGGACCCCAAACCCTGATCCATATCTAGAGGTTGAAACTAGAAGAGGCCATCGTCCTGACCCAATCCCTGAAGTTCGTCATAGAAGGCCTAATCAGGATTTTGTAGACCAGGAGGACCGATCCTATAGACATGTCAAGCTTGATGCTCCAACTTTTGATGGTTGTCTAGATCCTAAGGTCTATATAGATTGGGAGGGAGAGATGGATCAATATTTTGAATGGTATGATATGACAGAGGAGCGTAAATTTAGGTTTGCTAAGCTTAAGTTGATTCGGGAAGCTAGGTTACATTGGGCTAGTGTTGAGAGAACCCTTAATCTAGGAGGGCGTGATCCTATAACCACCTGGTGGGCCATGAAGGGTAAGCTTAGGACAAGATACGTTCCAGCTTCATATCGTAGTGGGTTACTAGATCAATGGCAATGATTTAATCAGGGTAACAAGAGCATAGATGAGTTCATTGCAAAATTTGATGAGTATTCCATGCGATGTGATTTGAGGGAGTCTGAGGATGTTGTCTTATCTAGGTTTAGGGCTGGATTAAGAGATGACATTAAGAAAGAGCTCTACATGAGAGAGGTTAGAGACCTGGACCATGCTTACAAGATTGCTAGGGATCATGAACGTTTCCATAGAGGGCCCGTTTACCGTCGACCTGAGCCCACTAAATACCCTAGTCAGTATCCGGGAGCTAGCCAGCCCCTTCAGAGTCGACCCATACCCAGTCGACCCAGTCCTAGTCTACCAGGCCCAAACCGACCCAGTCCTAGTCAGCCAGGTCCGAGTCGACCCCAGCCTAGTAATTCTTTGGCCCGCAAGGATGATCGAGGAAAATCTGTAGAAGCTAATAAGGGTTACACTCCCCAGAAGACCTGTTTTAGATGTCATAAGCCAGGCCACTTTATGAATCAATGTCCAGTTAGTGCTTTACATCTAGGTGAATTACAAGAAGAAGAGCCTGAGTCTGTAGTCAAACCTGAGGGAGAAGTTTATGAGGCTGATGATCAATTAATAGAGGAGTACGAAGGTGAGGAGGAAGAGCCTGAGTTTGAGAACCAATTAGGAGTGGTTAGGTGCATCCTAGCCCAAACCCCAGTTAAGGAAGATTGGCGTAGGACTAGCATCCTACAGACTTTTGTTAAGATAGGGGATAAGGTTCTTAAGATCATCATAGATAGTGGGAGTTGTGTCAATTCTATCTCTGCCAAGACAGTTAAATCTTTAGGATTGACCACAGTTCCTCATCCTAGCCCGTACAAAGTTTCTTGGGTAGATTCCACCTCCATCCAAATTCAAGTTAGGTGCCAAATCTTACTTAGATTGCAGACCTATGAGGAAAAGATTTGGTGTGATGTTATCCCCATGGAAGTAAGTAGTATTATTTTAGGTCGACCTTGGCTATTTGATCATGATGCAACCTTGTATGGTCGAACCAATGTTTGTACCTTCAACTACCATGGGAATAAGTTTGTTATCAACCCAGCTCCCCCTAGGGACCCAGTTTAGAGGAGTTCTAGTAGCCTTAAGGACAAGAAACCTGGAGTTAACCTGATTAAGGCTAGGGAGTTAGAATAGGAGATTGTTGAGGGTAACCTTGTTTGGATCTTGACCTCCAAAGAAATATTAGAGCCAACCCAAAAGGAACACCCTAAAGAAATTGTTGAAGCTCTGAAAGAATTCGAGGATGTCTTCCCTAAGGATTTACCTGATCAATTGCCACGCCTTAGGAACATCCAGCATGCAATAGACTTAGTTCCAGGAGCCACTTTACCAAACCTTCCTCACTATAGACTGAATCCCAGTGAGCATCAAGAATTACAGAGACAAGTGGGAGAATTACTTAGGAAGGGTTTCATTAGGGAGAGCCTGAGTCCATGTGCAATCCCTGCTCTACTGACCCCTAAGAAGGATGGTACCTGGAGGATGTGTGTAGATAGTAGAGCTATCAACAAAATAACTATGAAATATAGATTTCCCATCCCCCGATTAGATGATATGTTAGACATGATGGCCAGAGCCAGAGTTTTCTCCAAGATAGACCTTAAGAGCGGCTATCATCAAGTGAGAATTAGACCTGAGGATGAGTGGAAAACTGCTTTCAAGACTAAGGATGGCCTGTTTGAGTGGGTTGTAATGCCCTTTGGACTTTCCAATGCACCAAGTACCTTTATGAGGATTATGACCCAAGTCCTGAGAGAGTTTACCAGAAAATTTGTTGTAGTCTACTTTGACGATATTCTGATTTATAGCAGGACCAAGAAGGACCACCTTAATCATCTAAGATTGGTATGCCAAACCCTTAGGGAGAATAACCTCTATGCCAACTTTAAGAAGTGTGATTTCATGACACATAGGGTCATCTTCCTAGGTTTTGTTGTCACCCCTGAGGGAGTTTCTGCAGATCCTGAAAAGGTTAGGGCGATGTTGAGTGGCCTACACCCTCTAATGTCCATGATGTACGTAGTTTCCATGGCCTAGCAACCTTTTACAAGAGATTCATTAGGGGTTTTAGCACAATCATCGCACCTATCATCGATTGCATTAGGAAGGGTACATTTGAGTGGACCAAAGCAGCTGATAAGGCCTTCCTAGAGCTTAAGGATAAGATGACCCATGCACCCATCCTTAGATTACCTGACTTTACTAAGATGTTTGAGGTCGCTTGCGATGCCTCGGGAGTAGGAATAGGTGGGGTACTAAGTCAAGAGAACCACCCTGTAGCCTTCTTCAGTGAAAAGCTGAATGAGGCTAAACTTAAGTACTCTACCTATGACAAGGAATTTTATGCAGTAGTCCAGGCCCTTAGATATTGGAGACATTATTTACTACCACAGGAGTTTGTTTTATTTTCTGACCATGAGGTACTCCGATTCCTGAACTCCCAAAAGAAACTGAACCCACGGCATGGTAAATGATTGAGTACATTCAGGCCTACACTTTCGTCCTGAAGCACCGTGCTGGCACTGAAAATAAGGTAGCAGATGCCCTGAGTCTTAGGTCTTTACTATTGGGATCAGTTAGCACCCAAGTCATAGGGTTTGATAGGTTAAAGGATGAATATGAAACCTGCCCAGACTTTGGAGACATTTACCAGACCCTCAAGCTAGGACCATCCAGTACCCATAGTAAGTATACCCTTCAGAATGGTTACCTTTTCCAGAATAATCGACTCTGTATACCCAAAACTTCCCTTAGAGAATTCCTAATCTGGGAAACCCATGCTGGAGGTTTAGCTGGTCATTTCGGTAGAAATAAGACGATCTTAGCAATAGAGGACCAGTTCTTTTGGCCAGGATTGAAAAGGCACGTTGCACAGATTGTAGCCAGATGTCGAACTTGTGCTGTTGCCAAACAGCAAAAGCAAAACACTGGTCTTTACACACCTTTACCAGTGCCTGATCGCCCTTGGCAGGACCTAAGTATGGATTTCGTGCTAGGATTACCTAAGACCCAAAAGAAACATGACTCAATCTTTGTAGTGGTCGATAGGTTCTCTAAGATGGATCACTTCATTCCCTGTTCCCAGACCTTTGACGCGTCTAGGGTAGCCAAACTCTTCTTAGATCACGTGGTCAAACTCCATGGCCTACCCAAGACCATTATATCTGATAGGGATGTTAGGTTCACTAGTTATTTCTGGAAGACCTTATGGCACCTATTAGGGACCAAGCTTAAGTTTTCTACAGCCTACCACCCTCAAACAGATGGCCAAACTGAAGTAGTGAACTGAAGTTTAGGAAACCTCCTTAGATGCCTGGTAGGTGAACATGTTGGAACATGGGATTTGTTATTACCTAGAGCAGAGTTTGCCTACAACAGTTTAGTAAATAGGACACGGGTAAGAGCCCTTTTGAGATAGTCCATGGGTACAAACCTAATCACCCCATTGATTTGATTCCTTTACCTATTCATGCACGAGTCTCAGAGTCCGCAGAGTCATTTGCACAGCATATTAGAGACTTGCATAAAGACATTAACCAAAAGATAAACTTAAGCAATGAAACTTATAAAAATTTGGTTAATTCTCGAAGAAGGATCAAAGAATTTGATGTAGGGGATTCTGTCATGATTAGGCTTAGGCCTGAACGGTTCCCACCTGGGACCATTAAGAAGCTTCATGCTCGGGGAGCCAGACCTTTTAAAGTATTAAAGAAGGTTGGATCAAATGCCTATGTGCTAGACTTGCCTTCAGATATGGGCATTAGTTCTACCTTCAATATTACATACCTGGTTGAGTACAGGGAACCGGCAACGATACCCAGTGAGGCTTTTGGACCTATCCCTTTTGTTGAGAGTGATCCTTACCCAGAGTGTCCACCAATTAATTGGCCTGAGAGAGGAGAACGGATCGAGCGTATCCTGGACGATCAAGCCATTATGACTCGGGGCCGTGGTTATCAATGCTTCCTAGTCTGATGGCAAGGCCGGCCAGAGTCGGACGATTCATGGATTTCTCGAGAGGACTTGCAATGCCTCAACCCAGACCTTCTTGAGAGATATGTGAGCCAGTCTGATCTTCACTCGACAGGGTCGAGTTCCTCCCACCCCGGGAGAATTGGTGCAGACACCAAAGGCACCAGAATAAGGCAGAGGCTTCTCAACCCTCTGTGGATCACTTAAATGACATTTGAGTCCACTGTAATAAAGCTTAGTCTAGCTGAGTTGTTTTCATTTAAGTTCTGTAATTATTTAGCTCATGTTGAGCTAGTACAATCCAATGTTAGTCAGCTCATGTCGAGCTAATTTTTTTTTTTTGAGTCCTATCCAAGCATCTGAAGACTCAAGACCACATCATACAAGTAAAGACCAAGTCCAACCAGATTGAAGACATGAAAGTTTATCCCAAGTCCAACCCAGCTTGAAGATTTGGACCCCAGGAGGAAAATCAGAAACCCTGATTCCTTGCAGATGCCCTCCAGATGCCCAGATTTCCTTCCAGATGCCAAAATATATTCATAGACCAAGGCATCCATGATTTTAGAAGTCCATCTGCATCCTAGCCCAAAAAATCAAGCCCAGACGCCAAGCCCAAGCCCCTAAGAAGCAAGATACCAGGGAATATTCCTGCAACCTGGCTACCAGGCCACCCCAGCTTCCAGAGGCCCAAACCCATGCACCCGGGCCCCTTTGGGCCGGCCCCTTGCTTCTCTTAGAAGCCCAACACGCCCCCCTAGGTGTCCTTGGAGTGTTGGCCAAGTCAAGAGAAATTTTAGGGATTTTTTCTATCTAATGTTTCCTTATTTTCTAGCTAGGCTTTGAGAGGGAAAAGGATTCTCATGTAAAGACTAATGTGCCCTTACTTGGAGCCCAAGGTTAAGGGTCTATTTAAGGGACCCTAGCCTCTTGTATGAAGGGAGAATTTTGATGAATGAAAACCTTGAGTTCTTCTTTTGAGTTGTGTGATACCCTGCTGTGTGCATAAAGGGGTTTGCGAGAGTTTTTCTTCCCAGTACTGCAATCATCTTCCTGCTGCCAACAAGCATCTCAGATCCCTGGACGCCCACTCCAAAAGAAGCCTTCCCTTGCTGTTTTTCCTTTGTTTTCTTGTTCCTTTGTGAGTTTTCTAACCCTTGACAAGTCGTTTACAGGTCCCCAAGTTACTATGAATCCAACGACTCCAGCCAAGCCTCAATCGGATCACCGAGCAGAAAGCCGGGTATCCGCGGGTCTTTGGCTCGATTTTCCAGGCCGCATCCATCGAGGAACGAGAGACCCTTTGCTGCGATCTTCACAGACATTGTCAGGTACACCCCCTCTACCTCCAGTAGTTTTATTGTAGGAGAACTTGCCCTAACCGAGGCTTCTCAGCCCCGGCGATCCTTCTTTTCTACTTTTCTAGGTCCTAATCTGCATGCTGATCTTCTAAAATTCATATAAAATTTCCTACAACTTATTTTAATCTGAAACTCGGGAATTAATCACTCAACCCCATATATAAAACATACAAAAAAAATTGCATACATATTAGTTCCCCATCACCATGTTCCAACTGTCGACACTTTCAAGTGTCGACACTCGTAAGTGTCAACACTTGCAAGTGTCGATACTTGGAAAGTCAACACTAGGTAGTGTCGACACTTGGCTATGACGAGCAGAAATCCTAGAAAGATTTTTTTGGAAGGTTTTGACCTCAATTCAAATTTCGAATTCTGGTTGGTTTTGGGTCCAAGCCTTCATGGAATGATTGTCATTCTTTGAAAGGTTTTAACCTCAATTCGAATTTCAAATTTTGGCTAGTTTTGGCTCCAAGCTTTCATGAAATGATGGTCATTCTTGCCTTATGAGCATATAGCCAATTTAGTATGGTCCTTGACCTTCTCCCCCAATCACTCTTCCTTCCTCTTTCTCCCTCTCATGACTGCCTCTATAAAAAAGGGTTGTTTTAGGGGTTGCTGCGTGATGAAAAGGAGTTTTCTTGTTGAATGAGATTGCTAAAATT
Organism: Areca catechu; assembly: GCA_021397845.1. Taxonomy (NCBI): domain Eukaryota; kingdom Viridiplantae; phylum Streptophyta; class Magnoliopsida; order Arecales; family Arecaceae; genus Areca; species Areca catechu. The sequence continues at coordinate 94,102,384 of CM038050.1, forward strand.
CTGAAAGGGAAATGAAAAGGAGCTTGGAAGGACTAGGGCTTTGGGTGTGTGACTACCCAGCACTCAAGCTTGGTCTTGGGAAGAGAGCTAGTTAGGAAGGGTTCCACCACTCCTCCTTGTCTTCCAAGAAGAAGTAGATCGGCCCAAGGATTCCAAGGAGCTAGCACTCTGAGGGAGTTGATCAGAATCGAGCCCTGGTATGAACTACCTGTAGAGGCCAAACACGTGTGTAGCTTGAGGGCTTTTCACAACCTCATCCTAAAGGTATAATGGTAAGGTATCCTTATGCCTTTTTGGTTCTTTTCCTACTTATGATGTCTTTTACATGCTACATTATCATACTTGTTCCTGTTGCAAGTAGATTGGTAGATCATTTAGATTGATCTACCAAGCCTTTCACTATTTTTATTTTAAAATTATTTTAAAATATATTTTTTTTCCATGCATGCTTGTTTTGCTTTCCCTTCAATGGTATCAGAGCCAGGTTCTTTGTAGTATAATAATACTAGCATACTTTAACATCATAGTTTTCTTTTAAAGTACATAGATTGAGTGCTTCACCATGACCATGCGATCATAGGAGAGATGCAAGACCCTCTCTTCCCATTCAATGGGTTCTCCTATGGTGTGTAGGGGTGTCTCTTGTGATTGACTCATGAAGAAGAAAAATAAAAGAAAATGTAGATTAAAATATTTTAATCCAATGTTATGATCATAACACAAATTTAGATGAGATCTAAGAGTTTTGTTTTGATCGATTTTTATTAAAAGTTTAAAAAAAAACTTTAGATTTGAAATCACTATTTTTGCCATGTGACAGGCCTTAAGCCGACTCTTGCATGCATACAAAAAATATGACTTCTGTTATCACTCTATCTCAGGCCTTGAGTTGATACTTGAGTCGACTCATGAGTGCGAAGTGTCGACACTTGAGTCGACTCTTGAGTGCGAAGTGTCGACACTTGAGTCAACTCTTAAGTGCATTGTGTCAACACTTGACCTGAAAATACAGAAAAATAGTGAATTCAAATTTTGATTTGTTGTAAAATTATTTTTCATTATAAATTAAAATTATTTTTATTTTAAAGGCTATTGAACTTAATTAAAAATTAAGTTACCTTGAATGATAAAGAACTCTAGGAATATGATTCAAAGATGTTAAGTCATTTCAATAAGCCTTAAGGGTCATGAGTTAGCTTCTATTAGGTCCTTAATTGGGTTAGACCTAAGTTTAGATGCATTGGACTATATAAAGAACTAATCTAATCAAATGTTAAGTTAGAATTTCTTCTCTATAGATCTCTCTAATAGTTAGATTGATTAGTTCATAAATCTAAATGGACCTAATTTGTAGCTCAGTGGACAGCCCGAGTCTTTAGGCTAGTCTAATTGAGTCTCATGAACCAATTGGTGTCCAAGGTAAGTTTGGTAGTTTGACCATGGTTCTTTGGGGCTACCTCTTACCTGGCCAACTTGGTTGGTGTCTAAGGCAAGACGGTTAATGGCGAAAACCAACCCATGATCTCACTTACCTGGCTAATGTGGTCGATCAGAATTGATTGGATAGCTCACTAACTCATGTTAACCCATGTCACCCAAGGTTAATCAGTCTTGACTGATTTTAGGTTTCCATGGATCATTAGTTATGTGTAACCCTCCTTGATAACTGATGTGGTCAATGGGAGGTTGATCCATGTCTTCTCATCTTTTCTTCTGTCACATTAGAATTAAACCTTCTAAATTATTAGGTCCATAAAAAGATGAAGTTATGGGGATAACCGAGTCTTAGCCTCCCATTAAGTGGGATAGTAATGGGTCCAATAGTTGGATGTTCATCAACAGATCCAAAGATCGGGTGTTCATCGAGCTATTGAATGGCTCCAATAGTCGGGCTTGACTATTCGTTAGATAGAAGCATTGAATTTTGTCATGTTAATGGTTGGATCTAATCGAGACCTTTAATAGGAGGCCTAAAGGCTGATTGAAGTGCACCTTAGGGCAAAACCTAAATACTAGAAGTTACTAGGGGAAGTAATCAGTTGAAGAACCTTCCTTTAGATGTGCATGGGTGAGCTAGCCAAAGTTGAGCTCATGTGTTGTCTATTGGGTTCTAGTACCCACTAAGGAATTAAAGTGATTCCTCGAATTGGAGGTAGAGGCTACGGGTCTAAATGAAATAGTGGGAGGGCCTTTGGATGAAAGTCCATGTCTTTAGGTTAATAATTCATATACACTAACAAGTTTTGGTTTTCCTTTCAGATGTCTTTCAACCTTTCGCTCCAGTCTCTTCTCAATAACAAGAAGCTCAAGGGTCCCAACATCGATAGCTGGTATCGAAGGCTCAGGATTGTACTAGAGCATGAACGGATCTTGTATGTGATACCAGATCCCGTACCTAAAACCGCTGCTCCCAATGCTCGAGGTTCAGTCAGAGATACTTATTAGAAGTTGCTCTCCGATAAGAGCACTATCCGATGCATTATGTTGGAAGTGATGAACGGCAAGTTCAGTCACAAATTCAAAGAAGCCCAGTCGGAGGAAATCCTTCAAAGGTTGAAGGAGTCCTTCGGCACATCAGATGACATTGAGAGGTACAGGGTCTCCTATGCTATCTATAACACACGGATGCATGATGGGGCCTCAGTCAATGATCACATATTGTATATGATCGAGATGATTGAGTGCTTGGGCAAGCTCAGATGTCCATTGCATGAACAGCTCGGGAATGATGCGATTATGAATTCCCTGCCCTCTTCCTATCTAGACTTTCTCGATCATTTTAGAATGAATAAGCCTGCAGTTAACTACCATGGTCTGTTGAGGTTATTGCAGACTTATGAGAAAGACCACCAACTAAACAAAGGGATGGTAAATCTAGTGGGATGATCTTCGACAAGGCATCATCCCTTTAAGAAAGGGAAAAAAAAGAATAAAGGGAAAAAGTTGCAGAATGCTTCTAGGCCCAGTTAGGCCAAAAGGGTGAAGGCTGATAATAGCCAAGCAGAGTGCTTCTTATATAAGAAGTAGGGTCATTGGAAGAAGAACGGTCCTCTTTATATTGCATCCCTTGACCTGAACAGGTCTAAGAAGAGAAAGCAGCAAGACGGTGCTGGACAAGGTATTTATATGATAACACCTTATAGTTTTTCTATCTATGATACTATTAACTAGGTATTGGATACAGGAAGTCCAATTCATATTTGCAATTCTTTGCAGAGACTTCAAGTTAGTAGAAGGTTTGAGGATGGCGAGAGATTCTTGAATATGGGAAATGGAAGCCAAGTTCCAATCCTGGCATTGGGAGACCTCAAATTAGTTTTCGAGTCTTGTACAATCATTTTGAATGAGTGTCATTATTGTCTGTCTTTCATCTTGAATGTCATTTCTGTAGGCCAATTGTCCATGTATGGTTATGAACTATCAATAAAGAATGACATTTGCAAAATCATTTAGAATGGTTCTGTTGTGATGAATGGATATATGAATAATGGCATTTATGTACTATCATGACCTGTTAGTGTAGTGTACACATCTAGCAAATGCCTTAGAATAGATAATGTTAGTGATGCATACCTATGGTGTTGTAGGCTAGGTCATATTAACAAGAACATGATAAATATGATGAAAAATGAGGTTCTCCTCAAGATTAGTGAAAGTGGTTCAATACCAACCTATGAGTCCTATCTTCTTGGAAAGATGACAAAATCACCTTTTACTGGAAAAGGTGAATGAGCCAAAGAGACTCTAAGTCTGATACATATTGATGTATGCAGATCCATGAATATTAGTGCTAGAGATGGGTACAGTATTTCATTATGTTATAGATGACTTTTCAAGGTATGATTATGTCTTCTTGATGAGACATAAATCTGAGTCATTTGAAATGTTCAAACGATATCGTAATGAAGTAGAAAAATAAATTGGAAGGTATATCAAACCCTTTGATCAGATCGAGGCAGTTAATATCTCTTTAGTGAGTTTTTGACATATCTTGAGGAGAATGGGATTCTCTCTCAGTGGACACCTCTAGGGACACCTCAGTTAAATGGAGTGTTTGAAAGAAGAAATCGAACCCTGTTAGACATGGTTTAGTCCACGATGGGCTTTGCTTCTCTACTGCTATCCTTTTGGAGATATGCTTTAGAATCGCCTGTTACCTTTTTAATAGCGCTCCGAGTAAGTCCATTAGCAAAACCCCATATGAGATATGGACTAGATGTAAGCCGACACTCTCAAATATTTGGGTCTGGGGTTGCCCAGCTTATGTAAAACGTCTGGGAATGGATAAACTTGGACCTATGTCTGACCAGTGCCTATTTGTTGGGTATCCAAAAGAGTCCAAGGAGTATTACTTCTACTTGGCTAAGGAATAAAAGATGTTCGTCAGTATTAGGGCTATCTTTTTGGAAAAGGAGTTCCTTGGTGAAGGAACTGTAGTCACTAAGATTGAACTTAGTGAAGTTCAAGAAGTAGAGAAATCGACACACTTAAGGGACAACATAGAACCGGTTGTGATTAGTTCACACCCAAAGTCCACACAAGAACCATTAAGCAGATCCAAAAGGGTACCGGGTCGACCAGACAGATACTACGATTTCTTGGTCTGGGACGGTGATCCCATTAAACTCGATATGAATAATGAGGATCCGATCTCTTATATGGATGCGATGCAGAGGTCCGACTCTAAGAAATGTCTAGGAGCCATGAAATCTAAAATGGAGTCCATGGAAATCAACAATGTATGGACATTGGTTGATCCACCTAAGGGGATAAAATTCATTAGGTGCAAATGGATTTTCAAAAGAAAAAGGGGCACAGACGGGCAGGTAGATACCTATAAAGCTCATCTGGTTGCCAAAGGGTATTGTCAACGTTATGGTATTGACTATGACGTGACATTCTCTCCTGTGGAAATGCTTAAATTCATTCGGATCATGCTTGCTTTAGCGGCACACTTTGACTATGAAATCTGGCAATTGATGTTCGAACAGCTTTCCTGAATGGTGAGCTAGAAGAGGAAGTGTATATTATACAACTTGAAGGGTTCAAATCCATAGATGAGTCAAAGGTGTGCAATCTTCAAAGGTCCATTTCTGGACTGAAATAAGCATCACAGAGTTGGAACATGCGATTTAATAAGTGTATCAAGTCATATGGCTTCGTTAGGAACAAAGAAGAACCTGGCATTTACAATTGGACTAATGTTTCTGTGATTGTGTTCCTTGTATTGATGTGGATGACATTCTCTTAATCGGGAATGACATCCCAACACTGCAAGGAATAAAGGTCCAGTTGTCATCTTAGTTCATTATGAAGGACTTGAGTAAAGCCTCTTACATACTAGGTATGAAGATCTATAGAGATAGATCTACGAGTTTTCTGGGACTGTCCCAGTCTACGTACATCGGTACTGTGCTAATATGGTTTAGCATGAAAAATTCTAAGAAAGGCTATCTCACGATAGGCACTGAAATCGCTCTCTCCAAAAATGATTGTGTGATAACTCCAGAGGAGAGAGAGTGTATGAGTAGAATCTCGTATGCTTCGATAATGGGTTCTATCATTTATGCCATGATATGTACTAGACCAGACATGGCATGCCCAAGTTGGAGTTGTTGGAAATTGTGTCCCAAAGCAAATCATCTAGATTGTAGATGGTTATGCTATTTTGTATTGTATATGAGTTTCTTAATGAATAAAAGTTATTCTTTTGGCTATTCATCACATGTGCATTTTCTTGAAAAGAACTCTTGTGTGATGGAGTCCTTAGAACTACGTTATATTTGATATAGAGACCATATATCAGGTAGTTCCTAAACTGATTCACAACCAAAGGAACATTATTAAAGGAAGGTGATGTATCAAGTGTAGGTTGTTGTATGTCGCATTTGTTGGCTATCCTCTTAACTAAAAAGTATAGAGACACTGATGTGACATGCAGGTGAAATGTATGACATCTCACTGACCGTGACCAACTGCGGTGCTCCCTTCTGCCAAAGGATTGCTCGCGAAGGGATATGGGTATATGTGTCCCTCAGACCTGAGGTCACCCTGGTAGCTTGCAAGCAACTTACGATATATTGGGCCGGACTACCTAGATTTCTATTCTATTGATGAAAGATTTCTGGGTACAGTCAAGTACTTGTGGAGCAGTGGTGGATCAAGATGGGATTGACCCCTCCAAATGGTTTGGAGAGAATGACTCACTATGTCTCAATTTAGCAAAATCTTGGCCAGGGTAGTTCTTGTACGGAGTCATAGAACTTGTAATGCTGAGACATGATCTAAATGTTCCAGGTTAGGGTTGGCAGTCAAATCCTAGGACATCCGGAGCATTTTGAGGTCAAAGAGATGAATTATGCGGTAACCTTATGCCAAAGATTCTAGAAAGTTGCTCTGACTAGTATTGGAAGTGTTCTAGTGCTACCAGCTTAGTGCTTGAACCTATGGGGTCACTCACCATAGGGGTTTCTATCTGATCTAAAGAATGATCGATGATTGAGAATTGTTTGCCATCACTGGAGGTCAATATGATTGACCATGTTCTAAGTATCAACACTTGCAAGTGTCGACACTTGGAAGTGTCAACACTTGCAAGTGTCGACCCTTGGAAAGTTTATACTAGGTAGTGTCGACACTTGGCTGTGACGAGTAAAAATTTTGGGAAGATTTTTTTGAAAAGTTTTGACCTAAATTTGAATTTTAAATTCTGGTTGGTTTTGGCTCCAAGCCTTCATGGAATGATGGTCATTCTTTGAAAAGTTTTGACCTCAATTTGAATTTTGAATTTTGCCTAGTTTTGGCACCAAGCTTTCATGGAATGATGGTCATTCTTGCCTTATGAGCTTAGAGCCAATTTAGTATGGCCCTTGACCTTCTCTCCTAATCACTCCTCCTTCCTTTTTCTACCTCTCATGGTTGTGGTGGGGACAACAGGATCAGACATAGATCCCTGGATCCTATATGGTTTACTTAGTCATGTGTCAAAGTTTTAAAAATTTTGTAATCAATTAAGATTGAGTATTGTAATAAGTTGAGGTTAGTTGATTTGTCTCAACCCTCAACTTAGTTGGTATTTTGAGTCCTGTACATCAATTATGAGTCCAGTATGAGCCCAGTTTTTGCACAAGAGAGGAGGTCACCCTATTTTGGAGTTCCACCAGGCCACATCTAGGAGTCAAAGGCCGCTACATCAGTCCATTGGATCTTGTGTGACAACCCAGGATCCAAGATGCTTCCAGAAACCCTAATTCTTTCCAGATATCCTCCAGATGCCCAGATTCCAGTCTAGATGCCTGAGCATATTCCCAAACTAGGGCATCCAAGATTCCAAAGGCCCCTCTACATCCTATCCAAAGATATCAAGTCCAAGTGCCAAGCCCAAGCCCTAAAGAAGCAAGATTCTATGGAATATTCCTGCTACTAGGCTATCAGGCCACCCCAGCTTCTAGAGGCCCAAACCCATGCACCCAAGACCCTTTGGGCTGGCCCCTTGCTGCCCCTAGAAGCCCAACACACCCTCATAGTAATCCTTGAAGTGTTGACCAAGTCCAAGAGGTGTCCTTGAGTGGAATAGTCAAAGCATGAAGGAAAAAGGAGAAGACTAGGTCAATTCCTAACCTAATGGGGATTTATTTTTCTAACTGAGCTAGGAAAGGACTTGTATTCCAATTTGGAAGAGGACTTGTAACCCAAGTGTAACCATGGTTAGTGAGGGTATGGAAACTCTATAAATACCCCACCCCTCTCCCTCTTGTAATCAACTTTTATTCATGATATCAAAACCCTGATGAATTTATTTTGAGCTTGCGAGGTTGTGTTACTTTATTTTTTTGGTTCTTTGGTTTATGTTTGTGTTTCCTTGCTACCCTGGCATCCTTCCACACCCTAACTCACTGCCATCCAAGCCTTCATATGTCCAAGAAGGAGTGCCCTAGGCCACCAAGCAAGGAGATCTTCATCAAGCTTCAAGCCGCCCCGCTTCTAAACCCTAACCTGATTCTTTCTAAACCTAGTCCCCTTTCATTTTTTTACTTGCTATTTTGATTAACGCTTGACATTTTGTAGGATCCCCGAGGTATTTCACCTGCCCAGAGGAGGTTTTCCTTGCAATCGGAACCATCCAACTCAGCCATCTAATCAAGGGAACCGAACTTCATTATCCAGACTCCAATCAGAGTGCTGTGTGATCTCTTCATCGGAAGTCCTTCAAATCACTGATTGGTAACATCCTTCCCTTCTTTTAATTTCTGATTTGATGAAGATAAGCTATCATAATCTAGAGTTTCTCAATTCTTGGGTCCTGGAATTTATTATTTCGCATGAGTTTGCCTGCGATACGATGATTCTATGCATTGTTCTTCTTCTTGCTAGTTCTTACATTTATTTGAGAATTTAGCTTACAAACTAAATTATAAAAATCACAAAAAAATATTTTACTATTTTTCTTGCATGCTTAGCAATCTTAGAGTCATCCTGCATCAGTTTGGTATCAGATCCTAACCATAGGATAGTTCAACCTCAGGAAATATACCAAGAGCCCAACCATAGGGAAGTCCACAACCCTGACCCTATCCAAGACCCAAACCATAGAAGGCCCCAACATGAAGCCCATGATCAAGATGAAAGGGCCATGAGGAATATTAGGATAGAAGCACCCACCTTTGATGGGAGTCTTGAACCAAAGGTCTATGTAGATTGGGTAGGTGATATGGATTATTATTTTGAATGGTATGAAATGAGTGAAGGGATGAAATATAAATTTGCCAAGATGAAGTTGATTCATCAAGCTAGATTACATTGGACTAATCTTGAGCGTACTAGGAGACAACGAGCCCTTCCACCTATAACTACTTGGTAAGAGATGAAATTGCAACTCAAAGAGAAATACCTACCAGAATCCTACAATCAGCAGCTCTTAGACCAATGGAACAAAATTCATCAAGGGAATAGATCAGTGTCAGATTATATTGCTGAATTTGATGAGTTTACTATTAGGTGTAGTGTAACCGAGTCCTTAGACCAAACCCTATCTAGGTTTAGAATTGGATTGCATGAGGACATTAAAAGGGAACTATACATAAGGGAGGTCCATGATTTGGAATAAGCCTATCAAATAGCTAGATATGAACAATTCCAAAGAGGACCTACCTATCAAAAATCTGAAACAATACCCAATTTCCAAGATCAAACCCAAACCAGGTATACCAGGGTAGACCAAAACCTAACCCCAACCCAGGTCTATTTAACTCCAGCCCAGTTAGGCCAAACCGTAACCCAGTCCGACCAAACCCTAATCCAACCCGATTCAATCCCAACCCAAACCATCCCTACCCTAACCCATCTCGACCTAACTCGAGTCTGAGTCCATCTAGTGCAAGTAATTATGCACCTACTAGAATCAACAAGGGTAAGGCACCCATGTCTCAGAAAGCCCCAAGCCCCAACCCCAATGGTGGGGACACCGGAGGCACCAGAATAAGATAGAGGCTTTTCAATCCTCTGTGAATTGATCAATAATTTATGAGTCCATCTGTAATAAGGGCTTAGCTCATCTGAGTCTATTTTAGTTGTTATTTGAGTATTTTGAGTTGTTATTTCAGTTCTGTACTTGTCAGCTCATGTTGAGCTAGTTCAGTCCAATGCTAGTCAGCTCATGTTGAGCTAATTTTATTTTTTTTGAGTCCTGTCCAAGCATACTGAAGACTCAAGACTATATCATACAAGTGAAGACCAAGTCCAACTAGATTGAAGACATGGAAGTATAGCCCAAGTCCAACCTAGCTTGATGATTTGAAGACCCCAGGAGGAAAATTCAGTAAACCCTGATTTCTTGCAGATGCCCTCCAGATGCCCAGATTCCCTTCCAGATGCCAAAGTATATTCATAGATAAGGGCATCCATGATTCCAAAGGTCCATCTGCATCCTAGCACAAAGAAATCAAGCCCAGGTGCCAAGCCCAAGCCCCTAAGAAGCAAGATACCAGAGAATATTCCTGCTACCTGGCTACTAGGCCACCCCAGCTTCCAGAGGCCCAAACCCATGCACCCGAGCCCCTTTGGGCCGGCCTTTTGCTTCTCCTAGAAGCCCAACACGCCCCCCTAGGCATCCTTGGAGTCTTGACCAAGTCAAGAAAACTTTTAGGGATTTTTCTACCTAATATTTCCTTATTTTCTAGCTAGGGTTTGATAGGGAAAAGGATTCTTATGTAAAGACTTATGTACCCTTACTTGGAGCCCAAGGTTAGGGTTTATTTAAGGGACCCTAGCCTCTTGTATGAGGAGAATTTTTGATGAATGAAAACCTTGAGTTCTTCTATTGAGTGGTGTGATACCCTGCTGTGTGCATAAAGGGATTTGTGAGAGTTCTTCTTCCCGGTGTTTGCAATCATCTTCCTGCTGCCAACAAACCCTCCAGATCCCTGGACGCCCACTCCAAAAGAAGCCTTCCCTTGCTGTTTTTACTTTGTTTTCTTATTTCTTTGTGAGCTTTCTAACCCTTGACAGGTCGTTTGCAGGTCCCTGAGTTCCTACGAATCCAACGACTCCAGCCAAGCCTCAATCGGATCACCGAGTAAAAAGCCGGGTATCCGTGGGTCTTTGGCTCGGTATTCCAGGCCGCATCCGTCAAGGAACGAGAGACCCCTTCGCTGCGATCTTCACAGACGTTGTCAGGTACACCCCTCTACCTCCAGTAGTTTTATTGTAGGAGAACTTGCCCTAACCGAGGCTTCTCAGCCCCGGCGGTCCTTCTTTGCTACTTTTCTAGGTTCTAATCTGCATGCTGATCTTCAAAAATTCATACAAAATTCTCTATAAATAATTTTGATCTGAAATTTGGGAATTAATCACCTAACTCAACATGTAAAACATACAAAAAAAATTGCATGCATATTAGTTCCCCATCACCCAATGCTTGCTTTAGATGTAATAAGGTAGGTCACTATGCTAGTCAGTGTCCCACCAGGTCATTACACATAGGGGAGCTTGAAGAACAAGAGACTGAACCCAATGTCGATGACCTAGAAGAAGAAGTTTATGAAGCTGAACAAACTTGATGGAGGAATATGAAGGAGATGAAGAGGAATTTGGTCAAGTAGGGGTGGTTAGATTTATTTTAACCCAAACCCAACCAAAGGAAGATTGGTGTAGGACTAGCATCCTACAGACTTTTGTTAAGTATGGGAATAAAGTATGTAAGATTATAATTGATAGTGGTAGTTATGTCAATGCCATTTCTACTGAGACAGCTAAATCTTTAGGCTTGACCCTAGTTCCACACCCTGACCCCTATAAAATATCATGGGTAGATTCCACCTCTATACCAATAAAGTCTAGGTGCCAAATCCTAATTAAATTGCAATCATATGAAGAAGAGATTTGGTGTGATGTCCTTCCCATGAAGGTTAGTAGTGCCATTCTTGGTCAACCATGGCTATATGATCATGATGCTATCTTATCTGGTCGAACCAACATCTGTACCTTTCATCGTCATGTGAAAAAGTTTGTGATTTATCCCAGTCAGCCTAGGAATTTAAGAAATTCTAGTAGCCTAAGAGTAAAACCAAGAGTAAATCTAATTAAGGCTAAAGAATTAGAGGTAGACCCTTCTAAACCCACTAAGGAAGTCATGAGAATTGATCCTGAACCCACTTTAATAATTGAAGAATTAAGTAAGCCAGGATCAAACTTTATGGGTGAAACTGAGAAATTACTAGAGTTGTTCATAGAGGAAGCCCAGGATCAAATCCCTAAAGAACAATCGAAACAAATAGGTATATGTAATGAAACAACATCTGAATGTGAGTCCATAGACTCAATCTGTACGTCTGCACCTGCACTAGCCTCTACACAGCATATGCATCATGAAATTAGTCAAGAGCTGAACATAATTAATGAACTAAATAACAACTTGGCTAATTTCTAAAAGAAAGATGAAGAATTTTCTGCAGAGGAATATGTGATTATTCAAGAATTTTCTACTCGCAAAGCTGGCCCATCCAAAATAATGAATAGTAGTGGACTCAATGCCTATGTGCCTAAGATATCACCTGATTTAGGTATCAGCTCCACTTTCAACATCTCAGACTTTATAAAGTCTAGGGAGCCAACAGTGATACCTAGCGAGCCCCTTGAGCCACTCCCGTTCTTTGAGAGAGAACCCACCCCAGAGCGACCACATATAATTTGGCCTTATGGTGAGGTAAAGATTGAAAGAGCTCTGGATGATCAAGCTCTCAGTACCCAGGATAGAGATTATCAGCGGTATTTGGTCCGATGGCAAGGTCAGCTAGAATCTTAGGACTTGTGGAACGCTTGTGCGGATCTGCAGCGCTTCAACCCAGACCCTCCTTGAGCCAAATTGATCCATACTCGACAGGATCGAGTTCCTCCCACCCCAGGAGAATTGGTGGGGACACCAGGATCAGACATAGATCCCTGGATCACTACGGTTTACTTAGTCATGTGTCATAGTTTTGAAAATTTTGTAATCAATTAAGATTGAGTCCTGTAATAAGTTGAGGTTAGTTGATTTGTCTCAACCCTCGATCTAGTCAGTATTTTGAGTCCTGTACATCAATTATGAGTCTAGTATGAGCCCAGTTTTTATACAATAGAGGAGGTCACCCTATTTTGGAGTTCCACCAGGCCACATCCAAGAGTCAGAGGCCGCTACATTAGTCCATTGGATCTTGTGTGACAACCTAGGATCCAAGATGCTTCCAGAAACCCTGATTCTTTCCAGATGTCCTCCAGATGCCAAGATTCCAGTCCAGATGCTAGAGCAGATTTCTAAACCAGAGCATCCATAATTTCGAAGGTCCCTCTACATCCTATCCCAAAGAAATCAAGTCCAAGTTTCAAGCCCAAGCCCTAAAGAAGCAAGATTCTATGGAATATTCCTGCTACCAGGCTACCAGGTCATCCCAGCTTCCAGAGGCCTAAACCCATGCACCCAAGCCCCTTTGGGCTGGTCCCTTGTTGCCCATAAAAGCCCAACATGCCCTCCTAGGCATCTGTAAAGTGTTCACCAAGTTCAAGAGGTGTCCTTGAGTGGAATAGTCAAAGCATGAAGGAAAAAGGAGAAGACTAGGTCAATTCCTATCCTAATGGAGATTTATTTTTCAAACCTAGCTAGGAAAGGACTTGTATTCCAATTTGGAAGAGGACTTGTAACCCAAGTGTAACCATGATTAGTGAGGGCATGGGAACTCTATAAATACCCACCCCTCTCCCTCTTGTAATCAACTTTTATTCATGATATCAAAATCCTGGTGAATTTATTTTGAGCTTGCGAGCTTGTGTTACTTTATTTTTTTGGTTCTTTGATTTGTGTTTGTGTTTCTTTGCTATCCTAGAATCCTTCCACACCCTAACTCACTGCCATCCAAGCCTTCACACGTCCAAAAAGGAGTGCCCTAGGCCACCAAGCAAGGAGATCTTCATCAAGCTTCAAGCCGCCCCGCTTCTAAACCCTAACCTGATTCTTTCAAACCTAGTCCCCTTTCTTTTTCTTACTTTTATTTTGATTATACCTTGATGTTTTACAGGATCCCCGAGGTGTTTCACCTCCCCAGAGGAGGCTTTCCTTACATCCAGAACCATCCAAATCAGCCATCTAATCAAGGGAACCGAACATTATCATCCAGACTCCAATTAGAGTGCTGTGTGATCTCTTCATCGGAAGTACTTCAAATCACTGATTGGTAACATCCTTCACTTCTTTTAATTTTTGATTTGATGAAGATAAGCTATCCTAATCCGAGAGTTTCTCAATTCTCAGGTCTTGGAATTTATTATTTTGCATGAGTTTGCCTGCGATACGATGATTCTAAGCATTGCTCTTCTTCTTGCTAGTTCTTACTTTTATTTGGAAATTTATCTTACAAACTAAATTATAAAAATCACAAAAAAAATATTTTACTATTTTTCTTGCATGTTTAGCAATCTTAGAGTTGTCCCGCATCAGGTTGCCTCTATAAATAAGGATTGTTTTAGGGGCTACTGGGTGATGAAAAAGAGTTTCTTGTTGAATGAGATTGCTGAAGTTTTGAGAGGGCAAAGAAAATGGGCTTGGGAGGACTTGGGTTTTGGGTGTGTGACTACCTAGCACTCAAGCTTGGTCTTGGGAAGAAAGCTAGTTAGGAAGGGTTCCACCTCTCCTCCTTGTTTTTCAAGAAGAAATAGATCGGGCTCAAAGATCCAAAGGAGCTAGTACTCTGAGGGAGTTGATCAGAATCGAGCCCTGGTGTGATCTGCCCGTAGAGGCCAAACACGTGTATGGCTCAAGGGCATTTCACAAGCTCCTCCTGAAGGTATAACGGTAAGGTATCCTTAAGCATTTTTGGTTCTTTTTCTGCTTATGATGTCTTTTGCATGCTACATTATCTTACTTGTTCCTGTTGCAAGCAAATTGGTAGATTGTTTTGATCGATCTACCAAGTCTTCACCGTGTTTATTTTAAAATTATTTTAAAATATATTTTTTTTGCCATGCATGCTCGTTTTGCTTTCCTTTCAAAATCTTGCTCAGAATGCCTCGAAACCATTCGATCATGCTTTGGATCACTCCTAGCTCCATCAAGTTGCCCATAAGGCTGCTACCACTGCCCAATTTCTTGCTAGGGAGCCTCACGAGAACCTTATCCCGCATACTACCACTACTTGTATTGTCAAAACCTCACCATTGTAGCTTTCACCATCGGCCAGCCATGAATCATTATGCTTAAACATTGCCATCAACCTCTCACTCCAATGCTGCCCTGTGACCTGCCCTTCATAGCCAGAATTAGCATCGATGCCTTCACCTTTCAACAGTGCTTTGATCACCAGTACTACCACTACCATCGCCCTTCACTGGTGCATGGAACAACCTCCTGCTTGGATGCTGCACTTCTTCTACTTGCCATGTCGCTGAACCATTGCCTTTCACCAAAGTCGGCTTCTTCATCCACCATTGGATCATCCTTTCCACTATGCCACTACTAGTGTCGAAGACCTCCCATGTGGGTGTTCCTCTCTACCATGCCATCATGTTGCTGCCCACAGGCACTACTACCTTGTCATTTGCTAATGTCATTCCCTTTTGTAAGTCATTGCTAGACCACATCAAGTGTCGGAGACCTTGCCACCATCTTCTCCCTTTGCCAGCACCACTACACATGCCATGAGCCTTGCCAGACCCAATGGGATGGTCACCGGCCACCACCTTGACCAATGATCAGCCAAAATCTCCCATGGTCCATGATGCCCAGTCATGGACCATAGTTAATGGTAGCTATGGACCAACAGCTATTTTGTAAACCAAGTGGTCGGTCTACCATGGACTAGCTACTTTAAAATTTGTACAGGTCCAATATTCTTTAAATCTCAATTTCAGGTTCATTTTAAATCTGATTTGCTTTATATTTCTTTTATTTGAACCCACAAACGGAGCTCTTTGCATTGGCAATCCCCTATCTTGCAAAAAATATACAAAAGTATCAATTTTAAATAAATAAAGATAACTTAATTCTTAAATTAATATTTATATATATATATAATGTAATTATCACATCCTCCAACTTGAACTTTGCTCATCGTTGAGTAAAGTAGATAGATTAGCCATGTGTACAAACTCATCCTTGAATTGAAAGTTAACTTTGACATTCCTAAGGGTAGTTGATCCTAGCTAGACCATTAACGAGGTACTTCATTGGATTATTAATTCAACCCAATTAGTAGTTGAATAAAGTCTATAGAAATTTCTAGAGTTCTTCTTTTGCCAACTTTCCACCTCACTCTTTGAATCCTCTAACTTGTCAAGGGCTTGGTGAAGAGTCTTTTTGCAAGTTATCCCCTTTTTTTGTAAAAGAGTTTAGTGCAATATCTTAACCTCTTAGTGTTAGCATCCCCACCTTTTGATATGAACCATAATGCTTACTTAGGTGAAGGGGTCCGGTTATTTAGTGAGGTACCATTGCTTAATAGATCTCTTGACCTTCTCACCTTTTGACGAGAACCACAATGCTTGCTTAAGTGAAGGAGCCCGATTACTCAGTAAGAGTTCAAGAAAAGCTATGAGGTAAGACTGACTCTCTAATAGGTGTATTGGCATCCCCACCTTTTGACGTGAACCACATTGTTTCTTAGACAAAGGGGCTAGCTTACTCAATGAGAATCCAAAACCCTCTCTTTTTCTTTTTTTTATAAAAATAAACTTTTGCATGCCTTGAACTTATCCTTATAAAGTAGATTCTTTTCATTGAGATCAATAGTTAGGAGGTTCTAGAATTGCTCCAAGAAATTGTTTCTAGTCTAAACCCTACTATTTATTAAATCTCCTTAATAATTTATCCCTCAATATCTATAAAATTATCTAGACCATTAATCAATCATTGATTAGGATGTCTTTATAACATTAAATCAATACAACAGTCAGGTACACAAATATAATTATTTCTAATCATACTTAAGGACTTAAGCATGTTATTTTTCTCTCCCCAACTTAATTGACATTATCCTTAATAGAGAAGAGAATAAAAAATAAATAAAAGAAAAGGAGAGAATCCACCTGGGATAAGTATGCTTCAAGAGTTGAAAAGGGCTTCATGGATTAACAGGCTCTTGTTCCTTCCACCTAGGTTCCTACAATTGAACTAAAAAAAGAAAATGAGATTATTGGGTTTCCTCCCAACCGGTGCTAAGTTTAACATCTTCAGCCAGACATCAAGCTCATTATTCATTTTAAACCAGATCTACCAGATAGATGGTGTTGATTCATTCTTGATGTGCAATTCCATTTACATATGGCTTCAAGTGTTGGCCATTCACCTTAAATGTGTTTCCATTCTGAGGATCCTTTATTTTTATTGCTCTATGTGGGAATACATATGAGACAATGAATGGTCCATCCCATCGTGAGTGGAGTTTATAGAAGAAGAGGTGTAATCTAGAATTGAAGCCATACTTTTTGGTTTGCTTTGAATGATTTTTTAAAGATATATTTATCATGAAATACTTTAGTTCGAGCTTTGTAAATTCTTGAACTTTCATACACATCATTGTGGAGCTCTTTTGAAGCAGAACTAGATATGCATGCAAACTATTTTTGTATTTTTATTTATTAAGTTATATGATTGAATCCCGAAGATCATACCAAAAACTAAGTAGAGAGTTCTATATGAAATTAAGAAGGAAAAAAGCATGCATAACAGGACCTAAAAAGCAATAGAAAGTGGACCGCCGAGGCTGAGAAGTCTCAGTTGGGCTAGTTCATCTTCAATAACGGGACTGGCAGGCAGAGGGGGGGTTGTACTTGACAATGGTTGATGCACCTGGTGCAGATCGTATGTGAAGGGGTCGCTCTCACTCCCAGATGTGGCCTGGAAAATCAAGCATGAGACCCGCAGATTCCCGGCTTTCAACTCGGTGATTCGATTGCTACCCGGCTGAAGTCGTTGGATTCGTAGGAGTCGAGGGACCTACAAACAACTTTTCATGGGTGAGAAAACAAAGCAAGGATGAAGTAGTAAAGGGAAAATAGCAAGGGAAAAAAGGGGATTGATGTGGGCGGCCTGGGTTTGGAGAGCTGGATGGCGGTTGGAGGCTGGGCGCAGAACACCAGGAAGAAGGAAGGGCTCACACAGAATCCCTTTTAGCACACGGCAGGTAGCACACAACAATTTGAAGAACTCAATATTATTTTATGAAAAAAGTCCCTTGATACAAGAGAGTAGAGTCTTTTAAATAGACTCTTAGACATGGCTCACAAGTAAGGTTACATTAGTCTTTTTCTAGGAATTTGAATCCCACCCAAACCCTAGCTAGGAAGCATGGAAACCCACTCTCCCTCTTTCACTCAAACTCTCCCTCTCTCACTTTCCTTGGTCAGCCAAGAGGGGTGACTCTAAGTGGCTGACCAAGGGGAGGGTAACCATGAGCATGTGGCACCCTAGCTCCTTTCCTGGGCCTTGATTGGCCCAATCTGCTTCAAGCTACAGTCTAGGGCTTCAGGGCTTCGGATTTGTCTCCCGAGCTTTTGATTTCTTCTCCTAGGCCTTCCATGGTCTTCATAGCTTCTAGTTGGGTTGGTCTTCACTTGAACCAGTTGGTCTTCACTTGTACTTAGGCTGATATGTCTTGACTTGTACTTGGACTGACATGTATTAAACTCTAAAAGATGACTAGCTCAACATTAGCTAACTAGTAAAGGTCTCAAATAATAAAAGACAACACAAATGGACTAAGACCTTATTACAAAAGACTGAAATACTACTAATTAATCCACAGAGGGTAGAGAAGCCTCTGTCTTATTCTGGTACCTCTGGTATCCACACCAATTCTTCCAAGATAGGAGAAACTCGACTCTGTCGAGTAAGGGTTACACTGGCTCACATATCTCTTGAGAAGGTCTGGGTTGAGGTGTTGAAAGTCCTCTCGAGAAATCCATGAATCATTCGATTCTGGCCGGTCTTGCCATCGGACCAGGTAGCATTGATAGCCACGGCCCCATGTTGTGATGGCTTGATCGTCTAGGATATGCTCGATCCGTTCTCCTCTCTCAAGCCAATTATTTGGTGGACACTCTGGCTTAGGGTCACTCATAATGGAAGGAGTAGGTCCAAAGGCCTCACTAGGTATCACTGCCGGTTCCCATACTCAACCAGGTCTGCGATATTGAAGGTATAACTAATGCCTAAATCCGGAGGCAAATCTAATATATAGGCATTTGGTCCAACCTTCTCTATCACTTTAAAAGGTCCGGCTCCATGAGCATGAAGCTTCTTTTTAGGCCTAAGCCTACTCTTGATAAAATCGACTACATTAAATTTCTTGGCTCTTCTTCAGGAATTAGCTAGTTTGTTTCAAAATTAGTGCACGTGGTGAACATGCTGGGCACATGCAGACTCCTAACAAGTGATGCAAAGGACTTATACCAACACCTAACAGACTCGACTATGCATTCCTATTGAAAGAGATTTATTAAATCTTAGCTACAACTTGGGTATGGGGCATGAGTCATGGTTGATGGATGACATGTAGAAGAAAATTTGCTAGTAACTCCTTATAGATGCCAGAGGGTCTGCCAAAAGTAGGTAGCAAATGGGATGGGCTCTATGGATTCTTGCAGCCTAGTAACCTCAACAAAATGTAACCTAATAGCTCTAAACACAGGGAAGGGTAGGAAATAGGAAGGGGATTCAGGGACTGGTTTTGTGCTAAAGAGACTGACCTTAATGTATGAATATGGAGTTATAACTATGGGCAAGAAAAGGTCCATGCTATGGAAGGATGGGTCAACAATTTTTGGGAAGAGATCTTCAATAGGAATGGCAGGAAAGGATTCATCCTAAGGGCAATGGGTTAAGTAAGCCAAATCCTCAATAAAGTCTTCTAGTTCATGGAATTTAGGACTAGGCTCTACAATTGTGCTCTTTTCTATTATTTCCTCAAGTAAAATTCTAGTATCAGAGTTCTTTTCCTCTATTGGTCCTCTACTGCAAGTTCAATCTGGGTGTGGTTAGGGTTAGCTAACTATAGATTAGCTTCTACCTGGGTACCTACGGGGTCAACTAATTCTATGTCTTCTAGAGATGTCTTGTCTTCTCCATCATACTCATCCACTAGAGTTGTTTAAGGGGTAGTGGCTTACTACTGTGCTCATATTTAGGGGTACTAATCCTGTGGGATTCAAGTTGACTAGGGAAACCTGACTAGTACTAGGCTGATACCTAGGGGTTATGGGCTCCCTGGGCTCATAGGACAAGGGCGCAGACCTATGGGTCATGGGATTATAATATCTGGGGTCATAGGATTTGGGTTCAGCTCTATGGGTCTTGGGACTACTAGGTTCATGGGATCTGGGCTGATAGGTTCTAGGGTCATAGGATTTGGAGTCATATGATCTATAGGATGTGGTATACTAGGCGTATACGGAGTGGATGCATAGCATCTATGTTCATAGGTTTTGGGTACGTAGGTTCTAGGTTCATATAATTTGGGTAGTGTGGGTAATGGTGACTCATGTTTGGATCTAGTTTGGGTCCTAGGGTTTTCTTTATATGATCAATTCTATTGGCTAAGTGGTTAAGTCTATCATGGGTTCGAGTATTGGACTGGGTCATCTGGGTATTCATCTGGGCTATTTGGTCTACAAGGGCTTGAATCGGGCTTCCAGCTTATCCATGGATTTAGGGAGATGGTGGATGATATGATGCTCTTGATCTAGTGCTCATGCAAGACTCAACACTAACTCGACTACAGTTGCCTAGACCTAGGGCCCAATCAAAATGGGTTGACTCTGTTGGGAATTGTGTCCCAAAGTCAATCGCCTGGGTTGTAGGCGGTGGTGCTGAGTATTGTATTCATTTTATGAATTAATAAAATATTATTTTTGGCAGCTCATCACATATTGTATTTCCCTGAAATGAGCTCTTTTCATGTGATGAAGTCCTTAGGACTACACTGACTTCAATACAGAGAGGATGTATCGAGTGGTCCTTAAATCCGGTTCACAACCAAAGGATATATTGTACTGGACGGCAATATATCAAGTATAGGTTGTTGCAGTTCACATCGTTTGGTTGTCCTCTTGACCAAATGAGTGTGGTGACACTGATGTGATCTGCAAGTGGAATATATGATATCTCATTGAACGTGACTCCGTGCAGCCCCTTTCTGCCAAAGGAAACTCACGATTGGATATGGGTATATGTGTCCCTCTGACCTGAGGTCATCACGGTAGCTTGCAAGCAACTCCCTGTGCTTTGGTGCTGGACTACCCGGATTTTTAATCCGTGACGGAAGGTTTCTGGGTACAGGCAAGTACTTGTGGAGCAATGATGGACCAAGATGGAATTGACCTGTCCAAACAGTTTGGATTGAATGTCTCGCAGTATCTCAATTTAGCAAATCCTCAGCTAGGGTAGTCCTAGTGAAGAGTCACTGGGCTTGCGAGGTTGAGACACATAGTGGACTGACTCAGTCTGGGTTGGCATCCCAATCTCAGTCGTCCTGAGCATTAGAGGTCAAAGGGATGAATTATACGGTAACCATATGCCAGAGGTTCGATAGTTTGCTCCTACATCTTCGACCTATCCGGACGCCGGGATCCATTGCTAGATGGTTTCTTGTGCTGGTACTGGAATTGTTCTAGTGCTACTGTTTAGATTCGAACCTATGAGGTCACACGCCATAGAGGATTACTCTCTGATCCGGATACCGATTACGATTGGAATCATCTCGATTTTATGGTCACAGTATTTTTGAGCACTCTTTTCCTCATCTTCCCCTTGTCTGTGTCAACCGGAAATTATTCCGGTTGACCAGCACTGCGCCAGGATTTTTCTGAATCAGTTTTGAACTGATTCGGAGTTCGTTTTGGCCTCCAATTGGTTGTGAACCAATTGAA
Organism: Areca catechu; assembly: GCA_021397845.1. Lineage (NCBI taxonomy): Eukaryota > Viridiplantae > Streptophyta > Magnoliopsida > Arecales > Arecaceae > Areca > Areca catechu. Next base: position 94,123,774 of record CM038050.1, read on the forward strand.
CCAATTTTATTGGGCTCGGACCAGTTCAATTGGATTGAACCAAGGGGTTGTAAGTGGGATTGGACCAGTTTAATTGAACCGGTATTTTTTTGAGCCTTGGACCGTTTACATGGTGTTATTCATGTTATTGAATCCTCCTTCGTTGGAATTCCAAGCATCAATGGAAAGCCAATACGACCATACCCAAACGTTGGATGCTGGGAGTCCCTTCTCCTCCCTCCACCTGCTGCCTTATCTCCCCATTAATCCCTGTTTTACTGCTGGTTAATTGGTTGAACGGCAGCTGCTACCTCTTCATCTTCCAGCCCTTTCCCCTCCCTCTCCCTGCTGTCCTATATATTCCCGTTAGGACCCTGTTTTCAGGTTGTAGTTTTTCACCGTGAGAATATTTCAGAGGGAGAATATTGAGGGTCTTTGTGGCTTGTTTGAGAGGCTTAAGTGGAGAGCTTTGGGACTGGGTTTAGGAGCTTGTGAGGGAGAGAAACAAGGCTTTAAATCCCATAGTTTCAAGTGCTCAAGTTCTGCCCTATTGCAGAATTCTTGTGATCGTGAAGCCCTCTTCCAGCGGCTAGCACCGTGCGTGGAGGCGGATCCGAGAGCCCCGGACATGTCTCCCCTCTAGAGGGAGTATCCTTCTACTCTTAGGAGCAAGTTACGTGGACCGGGATCACCCCAATTGCTCCAAACGAAGGCCAAAGTCTGCTGCCCAGTTCTGCTGCAAAAATCTGGCAGCAGACTTTGGTGATTTTTATAATTATTTGGCTAACCATTTCTTGCAGATTTCAATTGAAGATTGAAGAGCACTTGTCCAAGTTGCTGCTGCTCGAATTTGGGAGCAAACGGAGGTCCGGAAGGAGGTGTTCCGACGACATTTTGCAAGCCAAAAATAGAGTTCCAAGGAGGAAGATGACTGGAATAACTTTATTACAGTTATTCCAGTCTATTCCAGGTTTATTCCTGAGTTATTCCAGGTGAAATAAAGGTATGGAAAATTATTTTTTTAATCATGCATGGATACACTTAATTGTTTAATATTATGCAAATATTTTATATTATCCTACATGCCTAAATGCAACTAGATTTAGATTAGTTCCTCGCAGAGTAGATTTCCGCTGCACGAATTTTAAAAAATGTTTTAAAATCTATTCTGCTCCCGCAGATGTTTGCATGCCTAGTGTAGGATCTTGTCAAACCTCCTGCACCTGTTTCTTTCAATGGTATCAGAGCCAGGTTACATTTGTAATCTAATCTAGTATGCATGTTTATAGATTAAAAATTGTTTAATCTTAAAAATGTATCATGTTTTCTTTTTGGAACCTAGTTGAGACCTTCACCATGACCATGTGTCTTTGACACGATGTGGATCGTCTGTGTTGGCCTCTTCAGAAGGATCCTTAAAAAATATTAAAAATTAAAAAATTGTTTTAATTTGGTGATACATGTTTTAGGCATGTTTATAAAATATTTGTAAAATATTTTGATGCATGATTTGTTATGTAAAAATATGTTTTACATAAAGACTTAATTAAAAATTATTTTAATTAAGTGTTTGGCTTATTAAAAAATTTTTAGGTTTATGAAATCTAATTTAATTTGCATAAGCCATTTTGGGTTAAATTGGATTAGCTGACTAGTTGGGTCTATAACTGGGTTAAACCTAAGTTTAGTTGAACCGGATTACAAGAAGATTAAACAAAAGTTGTTTAAGGCCCTTCTTTAGAACTATCTAATAGTTAGATTAGTTGATCCATTCATCTAAAATGGATCCAATTAGTGGCTCAGTGGACGCCCGAGTCTTTAGGCTAGTCTGATCGAGTCTGGTAAACCGACTGGTATCGAGGTAGGTTTGGCATTGTGATCATGGCTATATGAGGCTACCTCTTTCCTGGCCAACTTGGTTGGTGTCTAGGAAAGATGGTTAATGGCAGATACTCACCCATGATCTCACCTACCTGGCTAGTCGAGTCAACCAGAACTGATTGAAAAAGCTCAATGACTCGAGTTAACCTATGTCACCCAGGTTGATCGGTCTGACTGATCTATAGGTGCCCATGGATCATTTGTTGATTTATTTCAACCCTCCTGGAATTTGATTGATTCAGTGGGAGGATGATCCATGTCCTTATCTTTTTCTTCTGTCACAACTATAAAAAAAATCCTCTAAAATTATTAGGTCCTTAAAAAGACTAAGTCAAGGAGTTGATAGTGTCTTAGCCTCCCATTAAGTTAAATAGAAATGTGTCCACTAGCTTGGTGTGCATCGACAGTTCCATAGAACGGGTGTACATCCGGCGACTGGAATTTCTATCTGATCGATGATGGTTCAGTGCAACCTCCTTAACGGGACCAGGTGGGCCGGCCATAGTCGGGCTTGGTCTTTAGTTATGTTGAAGCATTGGATTTGTCATTTTAATGGTTGGACCTAACCAGAGACCCGCAATAGGAGGCCCCTAGGCCAATTAGGGTACTCTCTGGGGCAAAATAAAATACTGAAAATTGTTTAGGGAAGCAATTGGTTTACGAACCTACCTTTAGGCTCGTATGGGTGAGCCGGCCAAAGTCGGGCTCATGCGAGGCCTATTGGATTTCAGTACCCACTTGAAAAAGTGTTTTCACGGATTGGAGTTAGAGGCTACCAATCTAAAAAATTAGTGGGAGAAACCTTTAGACTAAAGTCCAAGTCTTTTGGTTAAGTTATTAATTCATAAACTAATTTGGTCTAATTTTCTTTTCAGATGTCTTCAAATTTATCGCTCCGGTCACTTCTCGATAACGAGAAGTTAAAGGGTCACAACTTCGATAGTTGGTATCGAAGGTTGAGAATCGTTCTGGAGCATGAATGGATCCTCTATGTTATAGCGGATCCGGCACCTGAAATCCCTCCGCTAATGCATGGAGTGCGGTCAGAGACGCTTATCTGAAGTGGGTCTCTGATCAGACTACTGTCCGTTGCATTATGTTAGCGGCGATGAACGACGAGTTCAGTCGCAAATTCGAGGAGGCCCAACCTGATGAAATCCTTCAAAAGTTGAAGGAATCCTTCGGCACCCCGGATGATGTAGAACGGTACAAAGTGTCTTGTGCCATCTACAACTCCAAGATGCCGAATGGTGGTTCAGTCACTGATCATGTATTGTACATGATCGAGCTGATTGAAAAACTGGGCAAACTCGGATGCCCCTTTGCACGAGCAGCTCGGCAAGGATGCGATCCTGAATTCTCTTCCCTCCTCCTATCTTGACTTTCTTGATCATTATAGAATGAACAAGCCTGCAGTCAACTACCATGGTCTTTTGGGGTTGCTGCAGACTTTCGAGAAAGACCACCAACTGAATAAGGGGGTGGTGAATTTAGTGGGAGGAAGTAGAGGTCGTCGTCCCTTTAAGAAAGGAAAGAAGAAAATAAATAAAAAGGAAAAGAAGGTGCAGAATGCTCCTGGCCCTAGTCAGACCAGGAAGTATAAGGCTGATCAGTCTTCTGCAAAGTGCTTCTACTGCAAGAAGAAGGGACACTAGAAGAGGAACTGTCCTCTTTATATTGCGTCCCTTGATCCGAACAGGCCGAGGAAGCAGAAGTCTGCTGAACAAGGTATTTATATGATAAAACCTTGTAATTACTCAATTGTTGATACTACTAACTGGGTATTGGATACTGGTAGTCCAATTCATGTTTGTAATTTGTTACAAGGACTTCAAGTTAGCAGAAGATTTGAAGATGGAGAACAGTTTCTGAGCGTCGGGAATGGAAATCGTGTTCCAGTACTGGCGGTCAGAGTCTGCATCTTGTCTTTGAGTCTTGTACTGTCGAACTAGTCGACTGTCACTATTGTCCTAGTTTCATTATGAGCATAATCTCTGTAGGCCTTTTGGCCAATTGTGGTTTTGAACTATCAATAAAAAGAGATTTTTGCAATGTTATTTTGAATAACTCTGTTATAATGAAAGCTAGATTAAATAATGGCATATACGTACTATCAGGCCTGTTAGTGTAATGTACACTTCTAGCAAATGCCCAAGGTTAGATAATGTCAACGATTTGTATCTTTGGCACTGTATGCTAGGTCATGCTAACCAAAATAGCATAAACAAGATGCGAGGAGATGGACTTCTCGAGGTCAGAGATTCTGAATCACTGCCCACTTGTGAATCCTGTTTAGTTGGTAAAATGACCAAGTCACCTTTTATTGGAAAAGGTGAACGAGCTACAGAACTTCTAAGTCTAATACAAACTGATGTATGTTGACCGATGATAGTTAGTGCCAGAGGAGGATACAAATATTTCATTACTTTTACAGACGACTTTTCAAGATTCGGTTATATCTTTTTAATGAGACATAAGTCTGAGTCGTTTGAAATGTTCAAACAATACCGTAATGAAGTAGAAAAACAAACTGAAAAAGTATTAAAACCCTTCGATCTGATCGAGGTGGTGAATACTTATCTGGTGAATTTTTGATATATCTTGAGGAGAATGGAATTCTCTCTCAGTGGACTCCTCCAGGAACACCACAGTTGAATGGTGTGTACAAAAGTAGGAATCGAACCTTGTTGGACATGGTTCGATCCATGATAGGCTTTGCAACTCTGCCGCTATCCTTTTGGGGATATGCGCTTCAGACAGCCTGTTACTTATTAAATGATGTTCCAAGTAAGTCTGTTGTCTCCACTCCATATGAGATGTGGAATGGACGTAAACCCTCAATCTCACACCTTCGGGTCTGGGGTTGTCCGGCTTACGTAAAGCGTTTAGACTCAGACAAACTTGGTCCTAGGTCTGACCGGTGTTTATTCATTGGTTATCCTAAGGAAACCAAAGGGTATTTCTTCTACTTGGAGAATGAACAAAAGGTGTTCGTTGCTCTTAAAGCTATCTTTTTGGAAAAGGAGTTCCTTGGAGAAGGAACTATAGCTTCTAAGATTGAACTTAATGAAGTTCAGCCAATAGAATAACCTACACACTCTAAGGACATCGTAGAACCGGCTGTGATTGAATCACACCCAGAACCCATTAGGAGATCCGGTAGAATACCGCGTCAGCCGGACAGATACTACGTTTCTTGGTCCGGGACAACGATCCCATTGAGCTCGATGAGAACAATGAGGATCCGATCACCTATATGGATGCACTTCAGAGATTTGACTCTGAGGCATGGCTTGGAGCCATGCGATACGAAATGGAGTCCATGGAAATCAACAATGTTTGGACATTGGTTGATCTACCTGAAGGAATAAAACCCATCGGGTGTAGATGGATCTTCAAGAGGAAAAGGGACGCAGATGGAAAGGTAGAGACCTATAAAGCCCGTCTGGTTGCCAAGGGGTATCGTCAGTGATATGGTATCGATTATGACTAGACTTTCTCCCCTGTGGCAATGCTCAAGTCCATTCGGATCATGCTTGCTTTGGCAGCATATTTTGATTACGAGATCTGGTAGATGGATGTCCGAACCGCTTTCCTAAATGGGGAGCTGGAAGAAGAGGTGTATATGATACAGCCTGAAGGGTTCACATCCACAGATGAATCAAAAGTATGCAAGTTGCAGAGGTCCATCTATGGACTCAAGCAAGCATCTCGAAGTTGGAACTTACGATTTGATAGGTGTATCAAATCATTTGGCTTCGTTAGGAACGGAGAAGAACCGTGCATCTATAAATGGGTTAATGGTTCTGTGATTGTATTCCTAGTATTGTATGTTGACGACATTCTCTTAATCGGGAATGATGTCGCAGCATTACAAGGAATAAAGGTTGGTTATCATCTCAATTCTCCATGAAGGACTTGGGTGAAGCTTCTTACATACTAGGTATGAAAATCTATAGAGATAGATCTAAGAAGCTTTTGGGACTGTCCCAATCTATTTACATTGACACCGTGCTGAAATGGTTCAGCATGGAAAATTCCAAGAAAGGCTATCTCTCGATAAGTTCTGGAATTACTCTTTCCAAGAAGGATTGTGCGACAACTCCTGAGGAAAGAGAGCGCATGAGTAGAGTACCTTATGCTTCTGCAGTAGGCTCTATCATGTATGCTATGACTTGTACTAGACCAGATGTGGCATACTCACTAGGAGTAGTGAGCAGATACCAGTCTGACCCAGGTGAGGCGCATTGGAAGGTGGTTAAGTCCATCCTTAAGTATTTGAGAAATACTAAAGATCAATGGCTGATTTATGGAGAACCTGACTTGAAACTTGTGGGGTACTCTGACTCCAGTTTCCAGTCCGATAGAGATGATAGCAAGAGTCTGTCAGGGTTTATATTTACCCTGAATGGAGGAGCGATCTGCTGGAAAAGTTCTAAGCAGGCAACTGTTGCAGACTCGGTATGCGAAGCAGAATATATTGCAGCATCAGATGCGACAAAGGAAGCTGTGTGGTTGCGGAAGTTCCTTGGAGAGCTAGGGGTGGCACCTTCCCTAGATGGTCCTGTTCTGGTGTACTGTGACAGCACTGGAGCCATTGCTCAAGCTAAGGAGCCAAAAGCTCATCACCGCACCAAGCACATTCTGCGGTGCTACCACCTCGTACGAGAGATCATAGAACGAGGCGACATCAATCTTCTGAAGATCGATGGAAAAGAAAATCTGGCCGACCCCTTCACTAAAGCCCTCGGAATAAAAGAGTTCGACTATTATAAATGGGAAATGGGTATTAGATACTCTTCTGATTGGCTTTAGTACAAGTTGGAGTTGTTGGGAATTGTGTCCCAAAGCCAATCGCCTGGGTTGTAGGCGGTTGTGCTGAGTATTGTATTCATTTTATGAATTAATAAAATATTATTTTTGGCAGCTCATCACATATTGTATTTCCTGAAATGAGCTCTTCCATGTGATGAAGTCCTTAGGACTACACTGACTTCGATACAAAGGATGTATCGAGTGGTCCTTAAACCCAGTTCACAACCAAAGGATATATTGTACTGGACGGCAATATATCAAGTATAGGTTGTTGCAGTTCACATCGTTTGGTTGTCCTCTTGACCAAATGAGTGTGGTGACACTGATGTGATCTGCAAGTGGGATATATGATATCTCATTGAACGTGACTCCGTGCAGCCCCTTTCTGCCAAAGGGAAACTCATAATTGGATATGGGTATATGTGTCCTTTGACCTGAGGTCATCACGGTAGCTTGCAAGCAACTCTCTGTGCTTTGGTGCCGGACTACCCGAATTTTTAATCCGGTGACGAAAGGTTTCTGGGTACAGGCAAGTACTTGTGGAGCAGTGATGGACCAAGATGGAATTGACCTGTCCAAACAGTTTGGATTGAATGTCTCGCAGTATCTCAATTTAGTAAATCCTCGCCGGGTAGTCCTAGTGAAGAGTCACTGGGCTTGCGAGGTTGAGACACATAGTGGACTGACTCAGTCTGAGTTGGCATCCCAATCTCAGTCATCCTAAGCATTAGAGGTCAAAGGGATGAATTATACAGTAACCATATGCCAGAGGTTCGATAGTTTGCTCCTGCATCTTCGACCTATCCGGACGCTGGGACCAATTGCTGGATGGTTTCCTGTGCTGGTACTGGAATTGTTCTAGTGCTACCGTTTAGGTTCGAACCTATGAGGTCACACGCCACAGAGGATTACTCTCTGATCTGGATACCGATTACGATTGGGAATCGTCTCGGTTTTATGGTCACAGTATTTTTTAGCACTCTTTTCCCCGTCTTCCCCTTGTCTGTGTCAACCAGAAATTGTTCCGGGTTGACCAGCACTGCGTCAGGATTTTTCTGAATCAGTTTTGAACTGATTCGGAGTTCGTTTTGGCCTCCAATTGGTTGTGAACCAATTGAACCAATTTTATTGGGCTCGGACCTGTTCAATTGGATTGGACCAAGGGGTTTTAAGTGGGATTGGACCATTTTAATTGAACCGGTATTTTCTTTGAGCCTTAGACCATTTACACGGTGTTATTCACGTTGTTGAATCCTCCTTCGTTGGAATTCCAAGCGTCAATGGAAAGCCAATACGACCGTACCCAAACGTTGGATGCTGGGCGTCCCTTCTCCTCCCTCCACCTGCTGCCTTATCTCCCCATTAATCCCTGTTTTACTGCTGGTTAATTGGTTGAACGGCAGCTGCTACCTCTTCATCTTCCAGCCCTTTCCCCTCCCTCTCCCTGCTGTCCTATATATTCCTGTTAGGACCCTGTTTTCAAGTTGTAGTTTTTCACCGTGCGAATATTTCGGAGGGAAGAATATTGAGGGTCTTTGTGGCTTGTTTGAGAGGCTTAAGTGGAAAGCTTTGGGACTGGGTTTAGGAGCTTGTGAGGGAGAGAAACAAGGCTTTAAATCCCATTGTTTCAAGTGCTAAAGTTCTGCCCTGTTGCAGAATTCCTGTGATCGTGAAGCCCTCTTCCAGCGGCTAGCACTGTGCGTGGAGGTAGATCCGAGAGCCCCGGACATGTCTCCCCTCTAGAGGGAGTATCCTTCTACTCCTAGGAGCAAGTTACGCGGACCAAGATCACCCCAACTGCTCCAAAACGAAGACCAAAGTCTGCTGCAGAAATCTGGCAGCAGATTTTGGTGATTTTTTATAATTATTTGGCTAACCATTTCTTGCATATTTCAATTGGAGATTGAAGATCACTTGTCCAAGTTGCTGCTGCTCGAATTTGGGAGCAAACGGAGGTCCGGAAGGAGGTGTTCCGACGACGTTTTGCAAGCCAAAAATAGAGTTCCAAGGAGGAGGACGACTGGAATAACTTTATTCCAGTTATTCCAGTCTATTACAGGTTTATTCTAGAGTTATTCCAGGTGAATAAAGGTATGGAAATTATTTTTTTAATCATGCATGGATAGACTTAATTGTTTAATATTATGCAAATATTTTATATTATCCTACATGCCTAAATGCAACTAGATTTAGATTAGTTCCTAGCATAGCAGATTTTCGCTGCACGAATTTTAAAAATGTTTTAAAATCTATTCTGCTCCCGTAGATGTTTGCATGCCTAGTGTAGGATCTTGTCAAACCTCCTGCACCTGTTTCTTTCAGACTCAACTTACACAACTCAAATTCTAGTCTTCAACTGGCCAGGTAAGAGGTGGGATGGTGGGAGGCCCCCATGCTCTCATAGGGACCAAATGAAGGAACACCGATCCGCTTAGGTCATTTCACACTGTTCCTCTAGCCTAGACACCAGAATCCAATAATAGGTGATGAATTGGGTGCACTAGTCATCCCATAATGATCGAACCCAATCGATTGCTGTCCCTAGCCCAGTAGGGCAAATTAAGTCTAGTTAATTTTAGATTAGGCTTGGGACTGAATGCAAGGGATATGGTTTTGGGCTAAGGAGTGGTTATCAGCTCCTCCCCTTATCTGATATATAGAAAGTGCCCTTAAGGTATTTTATGCAATGATGGCAGGCAGATGAAAATGCAAATTAGGGTTTAGCTATTTTTGGAGTTTTTTTTTTTTGTTTTGGGATTTTCTTAAATTGAAAGATAACTTGTAGATTATGACCTAATATGCAGGGAACATGCTAAAATTAAAGATATGCAATGATTATACAAAAAAAAATTTGAACTTTCCGAAATCGGCTTTGTTGCCAAAATAGAGCAGAACTGTTTTGAGGCAGTATTTCGGCTGGTGGAAAATTCATAGACAAAATAATTCCTCAAAAAATTTTGAAAATTAGTTTGAATTATAAAACAAATTTCAAAATTTTTTACGTTCTATGCTGGCAGAAATAATTGAAACAATAGGAGATGTACTGAGAAGGCCGAGAATGCAAAAACCCTAATAGTACTCTTTGTGTTCTTCTTTAAGGATCAATTCACAGCGGCACCCCTACCGCCATAGGAGATCTCGTCGATTGGGAAAGGAGGGTCTTGCTGCCCTACTGGTCTCCTATGACCGGACGGCCATGGTGAAGCACCCAATCTGAATATTCAAAGAGAACTGAGTCCAAAACAGGCTCTGATACCAAACGATGCAGAGCTAGATATGCATGCAGATTATTTTTGTATTTTTATATATTAAGTTATATGTTTGAATCTCGAAGATCAGACCAAGAAATTAAATACAGAGTTCTATATGAAATTAAGAAGCAAAAAAGCATGCACAATAGGACCTAAAAAGCAATAGAAAGTGGACCGTCGAGGCTGAGAAGTCTCGGTTGGGCTAGTTCATCTACAATAAAGGGACTCGCAGGCAGAGGGGTGGTGTACCTGACAATGGTTGTTGTGCCTAGTGCAAATCATATGCGAAGGGGTCACTCACTCCCGGATGCGGCCTGGAAAATCAAGCCTAAGCCCTACGGATTCCTGGCTTTCAACTCGGTGATCAGATTGCTACCCAGCTAGAGTCGTTGGATTCATAGGAGTTGAGGGACCTGCAAACAACCTTTCATGGGTGAAAAAATAAAGCAAGGATGAAGTAGTAAAGGAAAAATAGCAAGGGGAATAAGGGGATTGATGTGGGTGGCCAGGGTTTGGAGAGCTGGATGGCGGCTAGAGGCTATGCTCAGAACACCAGGAAGAAAGAAGGGCTCACACAGAATCCCTTTTAGCACACAGTAGGTAGCACATGGCAATTAGAAGAACTCAATATTATTTCATGAAAAAAGACCATTGATACAGAAGAGTAGAGTCTCTTAAATTGACTCTTAGACTTGGCCCCCAAGTAAGGTTACTTTAGTCATTTTCTAGGAATTTGAATCCCATCCAAACCCTAGCTAGGATACATGAAAACCCACTCTCCGTCTTTCACTCAAACTCTCCCTCTCTCTCTTGCCTTGGTCGACCAAGAGGGGTGAATCTAAGTGGCCGACCAAGGGGAAGGTAACCATAAGCATGTGGTGCCCTAGCTCCTTTCCTGGGCCTGGACTAGCCCAATCTACTTCAGGCTGCGGTCTAGGGCTTCAGGGCTTCGGTTTGTCTCCTAGGCTTCTGATTTCTTCTCCTAGGCCTTCCATGGTCTTCATAGCTTCTAGTTGGGTTGGTCTTCACTTGGACTGGTTGGTCTTTACTTGTACTTGGGCTGACATGTCTTCACTTGTACTTGGACTGACATGTACTGAACTCCGAAAGATGACTAGCTCAACATGAGCTGACTAGTACATGACTCAAATAATAAAAGACAACTCAAATGGACTAAGCCCTTATTACAAATGGACTCAAATACTACTAATTAATCCACAGAGGGTTGAAAAGCCTCTATCCTATTTTGGTGCCTCTAGTGTCCGCACCATCTTTGAGTTCATTAAGTTTCAACCTCCAATTAGAACCTACATTCTACATGTCAAAATTGAACATTTGAATGGCCCATAATATGCGATGCTCTAACTCAACAGGTAGATGGCATGCTTTACCATAAACTATATGTAGGGTGACATGTTGATAAGGGTTTTGAAGGCTGTATGGTAGGCCCATGATCCATTATCTAAGCATAGGGACCAGTCCTTTCTATTGGGCCTAATAGTCTTTTCTAGGATATGTTAATATCCTTATTTGGCACCTCTACCTGACCACTAATCTAGGGGTGATATAGTATGGCAACTTTGTGTGTGATATTATACTTTTCATAAGTGCTTCAAATTGCCTATTCATGAAGTGAGACCCCCCATCACTAATGATCACCTTGAGAAAACCAAATCGACTAGTGATATTCTGTTGGATAAAACTAATTAAACCTTATTATCATTATTCCATATAGCTATTGCCTCCACCCATTTAGACATGTAGTCTATTGCTATTAGAATGTACTAGAACCTGAACGAGACTAGAAAGGATCCCATGAAATTGATCCCCCAAAGATCAAATATTTCTACTATTAAGATGGGAGTTAATGGCATCATATCCTTCCTTGATATATTCACTATTTGTTGGTGCTGTAAATAGTATTGGCCAAACTGATGTGCATCCTTAAAAAGTTGGCTAGTAAAACCCACTCTGCAACACCTTTTCTATAGTTTTTCATCCACTAAAGTATCCCCCGCATGACAAAGAGTGGCAAAAAGTGAAAATATTTTAGACTTCACTCTCTGGAACACAACAATAAATAACCTAATAAGGACAATATATGAATAGTTTAGGTTCCTCATAGAAGTAATGTTTAACTTATGAAAAGAATCGCTCTTTCTCTTGTTTTGTCCAATGAGGAGGTTTTGTCCTATTCCAAGTAATTGATGATATTGACAAACCATGGTGGTTGTTTGTAGGAGATTGCAAAAATCTATTCATCAAGGATTTCTCCTTGACCTCATCTGTGCCTATCATGTGTTTAACTAAATTCTAAAAACATGGTCAGCTATCATATTTTTGGAACCCTTCTTATCACAAATTTTTAGATCAAATTCTTGTAAAAGAAGGATCCATTTGATTAATCGTGGTTTAGTATCTTTCTTTGAGAGCAGATATTTTAGAGCTAAATGATCAAAGTAAATTGGATCCTTGGACGCTAATAGATATGAGTGGAACTTTTCATGGGAAAACACTATGGCTAGCAACTCTTTTTCAATTGTGGTATAATCATTTGGGCATCAGAAATAGTTATACTTGATCACGTGTGGCTCCTTATTGAGTTTTTGGCCTAAGACGACACCTATTGCAAAATCAGAGGCATCATACATGATCTCAAATAAAATGGACTAGTAATGGGGTTTTATTGTGGGTGCTATTGTCAAAGTAGTTTGTAGTGTGTGGAAGGCATTCAAACAGTCTTCATCAAAGACAAATAGTGTATCCTTGGCTAGCAAATTGCACAAGGATATCATAATTTTGCTAAAGTCTTTGATGAAGTGCATACATAATTTGGCATGATCTAGAAAAGATCATACTTGTCGAACCAAGGTTAGGGTGGTAGTGTTGATATTACCTCTACTATAGCTTTATCTACCTCAATCCCCCTTTTAGATACAATGTACCCCAATACAATCCCTTCTTGAACCATAAAATGGCTATTTTCCAAACTTAGGACAAGGTTTGTCTCTTACATCATTCTAATATCTTAGATAAGTTTTGAAGACAATCCTCAAAAATATAGAAAAAGTAATCTATAAAAATATCTAAGAATTTATCCACCATATCAATGAATATTGCTAGTACACACTGCTAAAATGTAGCGGGTGCATTGCAGAGGCCAAAGGGTATGTATCGATAAGCAAATGTGATAAAGGGATAGGTGAAGGTATTTTCTCTTGATCATCAGGAATGATAGGTATTTTATTGTATCCCCAATAGCCATCCAAAAAGCAAAAGAAGCTTTGCCCTACAAGCCATTCTAGGATTTGATCAATAAATTGAAAAGTGTCTTTCCTAGTGATATAGTTTAATTTATAATAACTATACATACCTACCTATTAGATGTTGTGCAGGTAGCAAGTAGTTCACCTTCCTTGTTTTCGATCATAGTATACTTGATTTCTTAGGTACTGCATAAGTGGGGTTGACCTATTTACTATCCGATATGGGGTAGATGATTCCTGCATCTAACCACTTGACAACTTCCTTTATAATTACCTCATGCATATTAGGGTTTTGTCTCCTCTGCATGTCTTTATGTGGTTTGGCATTTGCCTTGCAATGAATGTGATGCATGCAGATGGAGGGGTCAATTCCTTTTAAATCAACAATAGACCAACGATAGCCTCTTTTTCTTTATTCAGAACACCAACTAATTGTTCTTCCTAGTTAGGGGTTAAGTTTAATGCAATGATCATTGGGAGGGTGTCATTGGGTTTGAGAAATACATACTTGAGCATGGCAAGAAGCAACTTTAGTTCTAGTATAGGTGGTGATTCTAAAGATGGGTATGTAAGTATACTGGCTGCTAACGAGGGCAATGGCTCATACTCGATCATCCATGGGGGCATAGTTTGGTATGGAGTTTATATAATAGGGTGTTAACTTCATGAATATGTCCCTCTATATCAAAGTTATCTATTCCAAAATGAGCAAAGCAGGTGTTTAGGGGATCTTAAGCAAGAATCATGGGTGTTGCTTCCTCTATAATGTCTTCTAGTATATCAATTTCAAAGCAGCTATACATTGATGGTCCCTGAGTAGCACCAAACACATTCAATCTTAATTTCTTATTTCCAAATGATACATCCATGACTCCTATCATATAGTTGATGCATGAATTTGCTATAGCTAGGAAGGTTCGGCCGAGGATAATAGGAATTTATCTTGGATTACCACTTAATTCCATATCGAGGACTAGGAAGTCAACTAGAAAATAAAACTTGTCTACCTTAAACAAGATATTCTCGAGCATCCCACATGATACCTTAATTGTTCTATTAGCTAACTATAAGGTAACCGCTGTAGGTTTCAGTTCTCCAAGTCTAAAGTGTTCATACACTAAACTAGGTAAAAGATTTACACTTTCTCCTAAGTCTAGGAGATCTTTTTCAACATGAAAGTCTTCTATAACACAAAAAATAATAGAAGCTCCTGGATCCTTAAGTTTTGGAGGGGTAGTATGCTGAAGACAGAACTAGTATACTTAGTGAGGCATACTTTCTTTGGGATTTGTGATCTAGATTTATGTTTCTGGGTGCATAAGTCTTTGAAAAATTTTGCATATACCAGGACCTATTTGATTGCATCTAGGAGGGGAAGATTAATTTGGGCTTGATTAAATAATTCTAACATCTCATCGAATTCTCCTCCCTTCTTCTCTGTAGGAATAGGGGCTTGTAGGGCATTTAGAAATGAGACTTTGGGCAAGTAAGGCGGTTCTAGTATAGTTAGTTCATCTTCTACTTTTGGGTCCTCCTTGTTCTTAGATGATTCAGATTTAGATTGGGTTAGAGGTTTAGGGCTAGTCTTATTGACTTTGCTAGTTTTGTCAATGACCTTTCCATTTCTGAGAGTCATAACCGATTCAGCATATTTAGAAAAGATTTTTGGGACATTGGGGCTCTTAGCCATGAATTGTCCTCTCATATTGTTCTCAGGTTGAGTGGCAACTTACCTCCTTCCCTCCTACCTAGATTTGCTACTAGTTGCCCAATTTGGGTTTGTAACCTAGTGATAGATTATGAGTGAGAGTTGAGGGTTTAGGTGTTGACTTCTATCTAATCCGGTTCCTTCAAAATTTTCTCCTCAAAGGTTGAGCTATATCTATTATAGACGGTTGAGGAGGATTTTAGTATTGTAGGTATGGTGTGTTCCTATAGTTGGATTTTTGATAGGGCAATAAGTGGATGCTATAGCTAATTAGGATGGTTTTGCCAGCTTGGGTTGTATGTGTTCAAATATGGGTCATTTCCTGATCTATGAGCTTGTTGGGCTTGTGCTTGCTGAACTTGTTTGTGAACAAATTCAAGAAACTGGTTGCAGCTAGACATTTAGTTATGTAATGGGTGGGACTATAACAAATTGCATGACTTCTTGGTGCACACTAGACAAGGGTGGAGGGAGGGTGTCCCATATTAAGCATGCGATCTATCCTTTGGGACAACTCATCGACTCTACGATCTATCCTTTGTGATATCTTATCCATTTTGCTATGGATATCTATATAGTGACCAATTCATAGATTCTACCCCTTTTTTGGAAAGCAATGGTCTGTTATTACATGAGGTAGACATATAGTATAAAGAGTTTTCACTTAGTGTCTTGAATAATTACAATGCCTCATCCTCACTTTTTAGTATAAAAGTTCCTCCATATAAGGCATCGACCATTTGCCTATATTTCTCTAATAGACCATCATAGAAACACTGGACAAGTTGCCACTTTGGAACTATATGATGTTGGAACTTTGTGGTTAGGTCCTTTAACCTCTCCAATGTTTCATGGAACATTTCCCATCTATTTAGAAAAAATTGTTTATGGCTTTTCTAATTTAGTTGGTTTTTCCAATAGGGAAGTACTTCATGAGAAATTCTTTTTGAAGTTGATCCCAGATTGATATAGTTATTGAATCTAAAAAGCTTAGCCTGCTGTGTTTTGTTTTTACTTTGAAGACCATATTTCAAAATTTTAAACTTTGAAACCTTAATCTATCGAAACCCTAGACCTAGGACTCCCTTGATTATATCAACTAATAAGGTAAAATATTTGAAAATAGAAGAATACCTGTAACACTAATATCATTTTCTTTCCACTAGGTACGCAAGTGTATGCCCTCTAGAGGTAATCCACAAAGGAACTGAACCAAGGAAGAACTCCTCTTGCTTGCTTGACTCCTTGCCTTTCTTCATTTAGTAACCTTTTCTCTCTTTTAGGATCTTTTTCCTTTTGAAGAGTAGCTTAGTACCTCTCTGAAAACTCTTTTACTATCCTATTATCCTTTCTAATTCTCTTGCTAAGCCCTTGTCTTAATATGGTGGACTTGTCTTAAAATATAGACTTGTCCTAACAAGAGAGGAAGAGAATTATCAAGATAGTTTTCGGATACCTTGGTTTCAATCATCGAAGCCTTTAAATAGGAAGAGAGGAGGTGCCTAATTCACCTTTTCATCAGCCTTTTATTTGATACTTAACATATTAGATAAGACCCTTTAATCAGAAAGAGTCCCTTGACAAAAAGGTGTAAAGTGAAACATCATTTCACTAATTATTTGCACGAAGTGTTGCGTATCACAACTCTTCAGAAAAAATAGAAAATTAGTTCTTAATTTCAAAATTATAGATATGGTTCTATACCCTAATAGGCATATCAAGTTGGGAGCTTATCTAAAAAATAAATGATTAACAAGTAGAAGGACTCTTAGTTTATCCATGCGCCATATACATGAAGCATCGCATCCTTCATTATTCATGCCCTTTCTTACATCAATTGATCGGCCAATTCTAGTCAATTTGGGTATCTAATAGATAAGATAGCAGCTAAGCCTTATTACCTAAAATATGATTAATTTGTAGAAGGACTCTTGGTCTTTCTATGCCCTTATCTTATGCGCATGCCAATATGGTACCAAGAGTTCCATGCCCTTGGGACTCTTGGTTTAATTAATAGATAAAGATTGATAAATTAAGATAAATCCAAATTCTACCCCATTTAAGGCTCAGCCCAACTTAAGTCCCACTCAAATTGTTTAGCTCAAATCGTAAGCATTTAAACCCAATCTAATTAGGTTAGGAGTTAGGCTAGCCAACATATACTAGTATATTAATTAGCTATCCAATTAGGATCCCATGATCCTAACAAAAATACAAATGACTTCCTTAATCAATTTCTTAATGTGTGTGACCCTTTGGCTCTTCATCTAGTCAGTAGTAGGTCTAGGTTCATGTTGATTTAGTTCTACTAAAAATCAACTAATCGAGTTATGTCAAATCAAGCTAACCCTAGCTATCAATTTGAACCATCTTTCAAATTGACTCATAAATTCAATCAATTTAATTCATAATAACCTATAAGACATGATTGACATCTAGCAATATATCATGCTACCTAGAAGATGAATTTGGTAAAAATTATCAAAATATCCTTTAGTGGTAAGTTACCATGAAATTCAATCCTTCGATCTCCTTTATTCTGAATAAGTGATGGGTATGGAAAATTATTAAACTCTCTCACTTTATTCATTTGAATCTCAAATCACTAATGAAGACTCGACCGATAAAAAATTAGAAAACCTTTTCTAATTTTATCCTGCTTTGATCAAAGACTTCCTGAGTCATCATTTGATAAGATTGTATAGGATAAATACTTTTCTTACTAGGAATGATCGACTCCTTGTTGACCTACTCATAACCTTCATATATAATTCATTATATCCATGAACATCCTGTACATGACTATTAACTATGTCATGAATGAGTATGAACCAAAATATAGATTCATATGTACAAGATATCATGGTGATCTCAGATCTGAGGATTACTTACACAACTTCCACTAAAAAAATCATCTTTTGACAAGTAAGACTTTTATAAAATATTCTCATAACGAATCAATTCAACGAACTCATATCCTGATGAGCACCCACATCTTTATATTAGTGTCCCTATACAAGTGGTCATGAGACCAACCACTCTCTCCATCGAGCATACATGGGATGTGCTAGTCTTTTCGGAAACATCGATCCTTGACTTGATGATACTATGATTGGTAATATTTTAAACTAGGATTTATAAGATCTTAGGTCTCACTATTATGAACTCCATCATAATCCAAAAATCATTATCCTAATTTATGAGGTTCATTATATTCTTAAAATAATAAAGTATAAGACAATATATGATGAAACAAATCATACATAAGTTAAGAGAATTTTATAGATAAGCCCCTATTTCATAAAAAGTATGATTGGCTTTTAGGGTACTATTCTTTTAATCTCCCACTTGCACTAAAGCCAATCACCCTTATATTTAATTCCCATACAATCTAAATGGTGATCAAATTGCTGTTGAGGAAGGGCTTTAGTGAATAGGTCTGCTATATTGTTCTTTGTATCTACTCATTCTAAAATCATGTCTTTCAATGATCTCATGAATAAGATGGAAGTGTCTTTAGATGTGCTTAGATTTTTGGTGAGACCTTGGTTCCTTAACTTGTACAACAGCTACATTGTTATCACAATAAAGTGTCACTGGCTATTGTATTGCAGGATCTAGATGCAATTTCGAGATGAACATTTTCATTCAAACAGCTTTCTTAGTGGCTTCACTAGCAGCTATATATTCTACCTCAGTAATGAGTCAGCTACAGTTTGCTGCTTGGTACTTTTCCAACTCACTACACCTCCATACAAAGTAAAGACATACCCTGATATGAATTTACTATCATCTAGATCAGAATGAAAACTAGAGTCAATATAGCCTTCTAGTTTTAAATTTGCTCCTCCATATATTAGAAAAATATCTTTAGTCCTTCTAAGGTACTTAAGAATATTTTTCATAGCTTTCCAATGATTCTTTCCTATATTAGCCTAGAATTTGCTTGCTATGCCTCAAACATAAACAACATCAGGCGTGGTACATAACATGGCATATACATGATTGATCCTATAGCTGAAGCATAAGAAATCTTACTCATCCTTTGTCCCTCTTTAGGCGTCTTAGGAGACATCTTCTTAGAAAGACGTATGCCTTGACTCATGGGCAAGTAACCCCTTTTACTTCTCTCCATATTGAATCATTTCAATACTAAGTCAATGTACCTAGATTGAGATAAGCCAAGCATCCTCTTAGATCTATCTTTATAGATCTTTATACCTAATATATAGGATGCATCTTCCAAATCCTTCATGGAAAACCTTTTAGATAGCCAAGCTTTGATCGATTGCAACATTAGAATATCATTTTCAATGATATGTATGTCATCAATATACAATATTAAGAAGATATTGGCACTCCCATTTGTCTTCTTATACACACATGGTTCATCCACATTTTTGATAAAACCAAATTTCTTAATTGTTTCATCAAATCGAATGTTCCAACTCCTCGATGCTTACTTTAATCCATAAATAGATTTTTAACGCTTGTATACTTGGTTTGATCTCCCGACTAGAGACAAATCCTTCTAGCTATGACATATAGACATTTTTCTCAAGATACCTATTGAGAAAGGTAGTCTTTACATCCATTTGCCATATTTCATAATCATAGTATGTAACTATTCACGTAAAATTCTAATGAACTTAAGCATAGCTATTGATGAAAACATTTTGTCATAGTCAATTCCATATCTTTGTTTGAAATCTTTTGCCAGTAGCCTAGCCTTGTAGGTTTCTACTTGGCCATCTACTCCAATCTTCTTTTTGAAGACCCATTTACACCCTATTGGATTTACTCCCTCAAGTGAATCAACCAAGGTCCAAACCTGGTTAGTTTTCATGGAGTTGATTTTAGATTTTATGGCATCAAGCCATTTGTTAGAGTCTTTACTCTTGACAGCTTCTGTATAGTTCAAAGGATCATCATCATGAATGATGCTAGCTTCATTGTCATTACTAATGACAAAGCCATATCTGAGAGGTGCATCCCGCACTCTCTCTAACCTATGGAGAGGAAGTGTGTATTATGGTCATACCTCATTAATAGGAACTTATGATTGAGGAATTTGAGGTTGACTGTCTATAGGAGTAGGTTGATCTTGTACTTCATTAAGTTTAAGTATCCTCCCACCGTCTCCTTCTTAGATAAATTCTTTTTCAAAGAAAGTGGCATGCCTATTGACAAAAACCTTTTGTTTAATAGGATGATAAAAGAGGTATCCAATACCTTCTCGAGGATAATCTATGAACCTACATTTATCAGCCCTAGCACTCAGCTTATATCTAAATACATTTCTAATATAAGCTAGGCAACCCCAAATCTTATGATATTTAAGACTTGGTCTTTTGTCTTTCATTAATTCATATGGAGTGCTAGCTACTAATTTTGATGGTACTCTATTTATTATATAAGCTGCAGTCTCTAGGGCATAACCCCAGAAGGATACAAGAAGATCAGTGAAGCTCATCATGATCTTTACTATGTCTAACAAGGTACGATTCCTTCTTTTTACTACACCATTTAATTATGGTATATATGGAGGTGTCCATTCTAAGAGAATTCCTTTGTCCTTAAGATGATCAAGAAACTCATAGATAAGTATTCTCTTCCTTGATCTGACCGAAAAATTTTAATACACTTTCCAGTTTATTTCTCAACCATACTTTAATACTCTTTAAATTTATTAAAGGCTTCAAATTTATGTTTCATAAGATATACATATCCAAACGTAGATAAATCATCAATAAAGGTGATGAAATAAGAGTATGCTTCTCTGACTTGAGTTGACATAGGGTCCACATATATCTGTATATATTAACCTTAATAACTCTCTTGTCCTATCTTCATGACCAGTAAATGGAGATTTGGTCATTTTACCCAAGAAAAGGATTCACAAGCCTTTAATGATTGATAATCATAAGGTTCAAAGAATTTATCTTTGTATAACTTGTTTATACTAGACTTACTAATATGACCTAATCGACGATGCTAGAGAAAAGTGATATTAGCATCTTCTCTCTTTCCTTTTTTGTTTGTAACAAGTAAAACTTCGTCATTGAGTGAAAAGACTAAAAGACCATTAACAAATAAACAGCTCAAAAAAATTTATTAGAATGAGAAATAGAGCATCCATTGCCCTTTATATTAATTTCAAAAACCTTTTTGTAACAACAAAGGTATAGAAATAATATTTCTAATAATATTTAAAATATAGTAAAGTCTTTCAGTTCTAAAAAATTTGCTTGAAGGCAATAACAACAAATAGGTGCCCACAGCTTCTACTTAAATGGCTTCTCCATTTGCACCATAAAGCTCGAAGTCGTCTTTCTTCAAGCTCCTAATTCTGTGAAGTCCATGCAAAGACTTGCATATATAAGACCCACATGCGGTATCCAATACTCATGAATCAAAAGTTGAAGAACTTAATGATAAGTTAGTTTGTATCATGTATAAACCTTTTGATGCTCTACCGACATTAGCTTTCAAACTAGCAAGATATAACTTGTAGTTCTTCTTCCAGTGTCCCTACTTGCTGTAGTGAAAATAGGTTTCATCAACATAAGACTTCTTTGCCTTCTTCCTCTTATGGATGCTTTTCTTAGGGTTCCACTTTCTTTTTGAACCTTTTTTCATTATTAATTTCTTCTTCCCATCAATTAGAAGAAGAAGAGCCTTGTCCCCTCTAAAATGGCTCTTAGCTATCTCAAGCATGTTAAGTACTTCTGGTAATGAAAAGTTTAGTTTGTTCATGTGATAGTTCATGACAAACTAAGAAAAGGATTCAGGGAGTGATTGCAGGATC
Organism: Areca catechu; assembly: GCA_021397845.1. Taxonomy (NCBI): domain Eukaryota; kingdom Viridiplantae; phylum Streptophyta; class Magnoliopsida; order Arecales; family Arecaceae; genus Areca; species Areca catechu. The sequence continues at coordinate 94,145,482 of CM038050.1, forward strand.
AAGTCCTGACTAAGCTCTCCATCCATAACAAATCCTAATTGACCTAATCATGTGATTAAGTCAATCATCTTTAATACATGGACATGAACAGACGAGCCCTCACTCATATGTGCTTGGAATTGCTACTTCAATATTTCATATCGGGCAGCCCTATTTTGCTCTCCATAAAGCTCTTTAAGATTGAGCGGTATGGACTGAGATTTCATATCTTTATGTTGCCTCTGTAATTCATTGCTCATAGAGGCTAATATAATGCACTTGATAGTTAAACTATCATTCTGCCATATTTGATATATAACCTTTTTTTCCTCTGAAGCATTATCTTCGATCAGATTTGGATTAGGAGAATCGAGGATATAGGATACCTTCACTTAAGTTAAGACAATTCTTAGGTCCCTTAACTAATCCACATAATTATGACCATCAACTTATTGACATCTAAAATACCTCATAGTGATAAAGTAGAAGCCATAATATTAATCTACATAAATAAAGAATAATATATAATCTGACCGCTAAGATGATATACATAATTAAATAAGGACTTATCAATCTAATTATGTCTTCCACTATTTTTTTATGAATACCATAGCCCTAACCTATGGTAAGCGAGAAAACCTAACCAGATTTCTTTAGTGGGGTGAGATCCCAATTCCTTATAAATGCCTTGTGTTACACGATAAATATTTATGAGTTCAAGGGTAGGAGATTTTCTTTTCCAATTGCAAACCATGCAACTCTCAACGTGACAGCTACCTCTAAGATACTTATAACCTTGTATTTATACAACAAACTATAATATCTTAGTCTAGTTAGACCCTTCATTTCCATATAGTCATTATTGAATTATGTTGCCCTTGTGTTACATAACAAAGTAATACCATCAATCATGCTATAAAGCATTAGATTCACCAAGACAAATTTTATATCAAACCCTATAATAGGCCTTGTGTTACATAACAAACCTACTATAGTTTTGACATAAATTTGGCTTAGCATGAAGGAAGGAAATTAGTAGTGTTTTAATCAATTAACATTTCTAAATCAAGGTCTAAATCAATCGAATTGTCCAGGTAAGTGGGATAGAGGTCGAAGGCCCCCTGCACTTGGCTTAGACACCAAAAATTTTAGCTAGGTAAGTAATGGATCCATTTAAAAATCATGTTCTCTTTACCTTCCCAGAACCACTTTTCAAGATACCAATTGATCAATCAAACCCTAAATGGATTTGCATTATGACTAAACTAACTTAATTCTACAAACTGACTAATAGGCACACAACAACATCCTATGTGCCAAGTGTGTCATCATTCTAGGAAAACCTTACAACATAGTAGGCATCCATCGTTATGTTAGGACAACCTTATTTTAGAATGATGACTGAATAATCATTCAGATACTTAATTGACTATTAATTAAATAAATCAAGGTGGCACTGATACCACTATTAGGTTTTGGTTGCACAGTGGAAGACCGGACTTCAAAATTTTAAACCTTGAAACCCTAGTCAATTGAAACCAAGACCCAGGACTCCCTTGATTATATCAATTAATATGATAAAATATTTGGAAATAGAAGAATACCTGTAATGCTAATATCCTTTTCTTTTCACTTGGCATACAAGTATATGCCCTTCAGAGGTGACCCACATAGGAACTGAACCAAGGAAGCACTCCTCTTACTTGACTCTTTCCAGCGGCCTTTTGTTCCTTCTAAGAACTTTTTCATTTTGAAGAGTAGCTTAGTATCTCATTGAAAACTATCTTACTATCCTATTATCCTTTCTAATTCTTTTCCTAAGCATTTGGCTTAAAATGGTAGACTTGTCTTAAAATAATAGACTTGTCCTAACAAGAGAAGGAAGAGAATTATTAGGATAATTTTTAGATACCTTGGCTTCAATCACTGAAGCCTTTAAATAAGAAGAGAAAAGGCACCTAATACAATCTTTTATCAACCCCTTATCTGATATTTAACATATCAGATAAGTCCCTTTAATCAGAAAGAGTCCCAAGGCAAAATGGTACAAAGTGAAACATCATTTTACTAATTATTTAAACTAAGTTTTACTTATCGCAACTCTTCAAGAAAAATATAACATTAGTCTTTAATTTTAGAATTAAAGATATGGTCCCACACCCTAATAAATGTATTAAGTAGGGAGCTTATCTAAAAAATAAATGATTGACAAGCAAAAGGACTCTTAGCCTATCCATGTGCCATATACATGAAGCATCACATCCCTTCATTAGTCATTTCGTTTCTTACATCAATTGATTAGCCATTTCAAATCAATTTGGGCATCCAATAGATAGGATATGGGCTAAGCCTTATCACCTTAAAGGTGATCAATTTGTAAAAGGACTCTTGGTCCTTTTGCACCCCATATCTTATGCACAAGCCAATATGTGATGCGGGATGCAAGGAACTCTGAAACCAAAACTGATGTGGGATGCAAGAAGCTCTGATACCAAAACTGATGTAGGATGGATGCAAAGACTAATTCTGATAATTAAAAATTTAATTTTGATGAGCAATAGAAAAAACTCAGATAAGCTATCAAATTAATTTAATGAAAAATAGACTAAGTCTCTACTAGCTACCCATAATATAATTAGCATGCAATCACATAAAGAACCTTGGATTCGATGATTGAGAAACCACCAAAACTAGGATGTCCTGACTTCAATCAACAAGATCTAATGAGATTCGGATGGTTACTTACCAATAATGCTTTTCCCTTCTCCATTTCAATATATCTAGATTCAACTTTCAAGATCTCGCGGTAGGATTGCAAACTTCAGTTCCTTTGGAGCAGATCTTCTCGTTGATGGCTGGATGGCAAGGAAAACCTCCTCTTCTGATTGAGAACACTAGGAATTTTGCAAGAGAACAATGATTAGAATGGTGGAAATGGAGTGGAAATCTAAAAAGAGAGAGGGAAAGAAGGATGGACAGCTTGGTTCTGGATCTAGATTGGATGTTGAAGATGGTGGGGTCTAGCTTTTGGATCTTGGACTCAAGAGATAACTCAGGCTTCAGTACTCCACACACACTAATCCAATGATTAACCAGCAGAGCACTCACACACTGTAATTACTTAACTAGCAATTGCACTCTCAACGCTTACCCAGCAATTGGAGAAAAACTGATAGAGGTTCATTAACGAATCATAAGATAGATTACAAGAGGGAAAATGGACTGGTATTTATAGACCCCTTACATAGTAGCATGATAAAAATAGACTCTTTCAAATACAAGATAGATAAGGATAGGGCCCCTTGAGAGGATAATATTGGACTCCTATCCCCTTTTGAAATTAAATGAGATCTCCTTGAATTTAAATTGAGTAGACTCCCCTTGTACTTGGACTTCTCCATGGCTTAGGCGGTGAATTCAAATTGGGCGACAAAATGAGAAGTGATGGTGCCCCTACTCCTTTCTCAATTAGCGCTAATCCTCTTCTCCTCTTGGCGTGAACTTCATCTTGGTGTTAGGATATGCATTCTTGATATGGGACTACTCTTTGAATGTTGGATGGACTCCATGGAAGGATTATGACTCCTTTGAATTTGAAAGTACATAGATGATAATTTTTTTGAAATTTGGATGAACCTCCACTTAATCTTGGAATCTTCTTAGATGAACCTCCATTTGAATTTGAAATAATAATTGAGTTGGCCGACCATTTGGAGTGGGTGACATATCATGATAGGTGGTGCTAAATGGGAGGAAGAATCCTTCCATTTTACTTCTCTTAAATGCATCCTCCATGGATTTAAAATGGGCAATGAGAAAATAATTGTTGGCGCCTTCCTTGGATAAACTTGAATCCCAAACATTGTCCTGATGTCTCGATGTCTCGATGTCCCAATGTCTTGATGTCCTAATGCCTTGATGTATGGTGAAAATTTTGGACAACCTTCTTTTGACATGGAATTGATCCACCAAGGTGATGTGGCATGATGGCATGGTGACATGGCTTCAACAACTAGGCTTAGCCTTGGCTAACAATTGAGCTTGAACCCCATTGACTCATTCAATTATAAGATTCAACTTCAAGCAAACCTAACTTGACTAATTTGCAAATCCAAGCAAACTAATTTATTTATAGGACTCAAGCTAAAATTAAAATAGAACAACTACCCATTGGTGATCCACAATGAGCTTGGAGGGTTATGAAATCTCTTCCTAGCTTTGGTGTCCTCACCAATTCTCTCGGGGTGGGAGGAACTCGATCCTTTCGAGTATGGGTTGACTCTGCTTTAGTAATGTTCTAGCTAGTATGGGTTAATTCTTTGCAGATCCTCTCAAGTGATCCATGAATCATCAGATTTCGGTCTACCTTGCCATTGACCTAGGTAATGCTGATAATCCTTACTCCTAGTAGTGATAGTTTTGTCATCCAAAATGCTCGATCTTATCTCTCCTTTTTGGTAATTTGGCTGGTGGACACTCAGGGGTAGGGTCACTCTCAAAGATGGAATCAAGCCCAAATGGCTCACTATGTATCATTATTGGCCCTTATACTCAACAAGATCTGATATATTGAAGGTTGGATTAATATCTAATTCAGGTGGTAAATCTATCATATAGGCATTAGAGCCAATTTTCTTTATGATCTTGTATGTTCCTGCACTACGGGCATGTAGGTTTTTCATGGTTCCTGGTGGGAACCATTTAGGATAAAGCCTGATCAGGACAAAGTCTCCCTCATTAAATTCTTTGAAATGTTTATGTTAGTTAGCCATATGCTGATAAGATTCATTGCTTTCAATAATTTTTTTACTTATCTCTTTATGTAATTCCTTAATATGTTGTGCATATGACTCATATCAACACCTAATGGACTCAACTATGATTCCTATTGAATGGAAATTTTTAGGTCTACAACTACAACTTTGGGCTTGATTCCTAGTTGATGGATGTGTTGCCCAGTTGGCTATTCAAGAGAGGGGGTGAATTGGGATTTTAAAAAATGATTACTGCTGCAGATATGTGCTTTTAGAACTTAACTTCTCTTAGTGAAAGGTGCAGTGATTATGAATGTAAAGCACAAGCTAAAAGGAAAGAGAAAGGCAGCAATACAAATTCTAAAGATTATAGTGGTTTGGAGTCAACCTGTTCCTACGTCCACTACCCAATATACTACTTGGGATTTCCACTATACTACACCTGAATATAGTTTGATTCTTTTACAGGCTCACAATCCAAACCTACACTAGGTTTTAAACAGGATCACTAGAACCCAAATCTCTTTGATTTTAAAACGGGAGCACCAAAGAAACTCAACTCTTGGTTTTGACACAGGATCACCAAGAACCTAATTGGTTTTAAAACAGAGCACCAAAGAAACTCACAAAGAAGTTGAAAGTAATTGCAACAATAAATGACAAACTCTCATTGTTGGATAGTTGCCACTGTTGCACTAATGATTTCTTCTTTAACTTTTCTTTAATGCACTTGAGAGGCTTCCTTTATTTCTTCAATGAATGCTTCAATCTTCAGATGGGAGATGGTGATGAATGAAGACTGTCTTGAATGCTCACTTGTGCCCACAAACTCATTATGTTTTTCAATTAGGCATTCTTTCTTTAATCACTGATGATGAATCCCTTTATATGGTCTCTTGTACTTTTCTCCGAAGGATATAGCCATTGTAGTTCGTTAGGATTCGAAAACTAACTATTGGAGCACCTTTTTGCATTCAAAAAAGAATTCTGGAACTAGCCGTTGTGTACCTGGAATTGACACTCGAGTCGGCTTAGATCCTTCAAGTCGGATGGTCGAGTCGCCACTTCTTCTGCAGGGTCGGCTCTTTGTCTCAAGGTGCAGAAACCTCACTCTGGATGAGTCAGCTCATGTCCATTCGGGTCGGCTCGAACTTCCATCATTGAAATTATTGAACTTGAGGAGTCGGCTCGCTTCTACTTGGGTCAACTCTTCATCTCAGAATCAGAAATCTTCACTCTAGAAGAGTCAGCTCATTGCAGTTCAGGTCTGCTCGCTTTCTCAGGTCTTCAAAATTTGTTCTGGCAGAGTCAGCTCATTCTTGTTGGGGTCGACTCACCTGGCTTGTTCTCAGACGACTTCATAATTGGACTCTGGATGAGTTAGCTTGGTTTTACTTGAGTTGGCTCGGATTCACTCGAGTCGGCTCAGATTCCCTAGAGTTGGCTCATATTGGTGTGTGTCAGTTGCCTCAATGCGTGCCACGAGATAGAGTCAGCTCATCTTTTGGGTGGGTTGGCCCGAGTGAGTTCTTCAAGATTTTACAACTAGACTTAAGAACACTCTCACCAAAACTCTCAAACATTCGATACAAACCAACTCAAATTAAATTTAGAGCATAACACTCGTAGAAGTAACCCAGCTTCATGATTTTAAAAGGTTTTTCAAGCGGTTCTTCTTTACATAATACTCATACAATATTACTTAACACACTCAACAGAATAAAGTAGAAGCAATTGATAATTAATAAGAATCATCCTACAAAACTTGTGAAATAATTGAGAGTAGTTAGTAATATATGTGCATGCTCCAATATTTTGTTATCATCAAAATTATTCAAAGGGTCAACAATCTTCCCTTTTTTGATGATGACAAAATACTAGGCATGAAAAAATAAGATAAAACTTTATATTTACTTTTATAAGTGTATTTGCAAGAAGGTATAAACAAGTATAGAAAGAATTGACTCTAATTTTGAACAGTACATTTTTATGCATGCTCAACTATCATTAATGTCAGACCATGGAAGGAAAATTAGAGCATGCTAGTGGTAACGAGAGAGATAAAGAATCAGAGCAGTGAAAAATAATCTCCCCCTCAATAAAATACTCCATGTTTTAACCAATTTTCCATGCAAGACAATGTATTTATCAAGTCTTTCAAGAAAATTTCATGTTTTAGAGCTCATGTATCAAGGTTTCTAAGAAAACTTTATGTATCAGAGCTAAGAAAACTTTATGTATCAGAGCATATATACTAAGAAAATTTTCATGTATCAGAAAATATCTTTCATAAATCATAGCATATTCTGAAAGATTAATGTTTATGTATCTGAACATATCAATAGAGCGTATTATGTTTCATGTATCAAAGCATAAGCATATAGATTTTATCCTTTTCATGCAAGTACATAAATTTCTCCTCCCTTTTGTCATAAATCAAAAAGGTGGAGCTAGTAAAGCTCATTTTTGTAATAGATTGAGAAAGTTTTAAATTTTGTTTGAGATAATTTCACTTTCTCAAAATTATGAAGATATTCTATTAAAAAAATATTAGAATCAATCAAAGTAGAAATAACAATTCTAGTGCGCAAGTACCCAAAATTTAGATATTCATTTCATCATCAAAGTTCAGTATAAAAAGATGATATAAAAAAGAAATATTCTAGTCACTATCACTAGAATCAGTGGAGGTAACATCAGTAGACTTTCCCTCAGCTTTTCTAGGTTTCCTAGAACTAGTTTTCAAGTGAGGAGCAGGTCTTCTAGGTGGAATAGAAGAAATAGGAGTTGGATCAAGAGGTCTTGTAGTAAGTGCACAATGAGCTTCCTGAAGCTCTTGAACCACAGTCTTTAACTTTCACAGGAAATTGTTGATGGTCTTCAACTCACTTTCCACCTTTCTTATATCCTTGGAATCAGTTAACTTTTGCAATGTGGCCTTGATCTCTCCAACTTCCTTTTGCAGTGAAAGCACTTCTAAGGCTTGAACATTTGCATAGGCTTCTGCTGAACCTCTCAGCCTTCCAAGTTCTCCTCTCAATATGCCCAAGTCTTCAGTAAAATTATCTTCTCTCCTCAATCTTTTCTCAATAGCTCCCATTCCCATTTTTACTCGATTTAATTCATCTCTAAACTCATTAAGTCCTTGGTCCACTTTAGATTTAAGATCATTTATCATAGACCCAAAAGAACTTAACAATTCTACTGAAAACTTTCTGAGTTGCTCTAAGATGTCAATGTGATGAACGGTAGCAGGTGCAGGAGTAGCAGTGTCAGGTATAGGAGCATCAAAAAATATGACTGAACAGGTGAGTCTAGCTGTGGCTGTGGCTCAGGAATAGGAACTGAAGTTTCCTCACCAGCCTGCATCTCACCTTCCTCTTCTTGTTCTTCAATATCAACTGGAGCATCATATTTCTTCCTCTAGGTGCCTTCAGAAAGCAGATATCCCATTCTTTGTAGAGTTTTTGCAGTGTATGTGTCAGTATGAAGGAGTGATCTGCTATCTTCATCAGATAAATCAACATTTGCAGCTTGGAAGAACAAAGTCAGTACCATGCCATAGGGTAAACAAGCTCTCACCTTTCTAATTGCTTCCTTCATTTGAGATAACATGATTGTAGGAAGATTTATCTTATCTCCATGAATCAAAATCTCTATAAAGCATAAATCCCTCTCACTAACCCAATCAAACCATCCTATTCTAGGTAGGAAAATTTGACTGATGAAGCTGTGAAGGAGTCGCATTTCAACTGATAAGGAGCTAGCCTTTAAAATACCAATCTCATTCACTTTAGCCTGTTCCAAAACTGTTTGCATTGCCTTTGCCCTATCTTTTAAAACTAAGTGCTCAATCCCTTCAAAAGGCATTCCCAAAATGTTGCTTAGGGTTTCTTCAGAAATTATAACCCTTTTTCCTTTGACTACAGATTCAATATGCTGCTCTTCAATTCTTAGATTTTCATAAAATGCCCTAACCAAGTTCAGATAAGTAATCAAGGAACACATATAAGACCAACCTTGGTTTTCAATCAAATCTCCAACAATCAGCCCTATTTCTTTGAGAAATCCTAATAGAATTCATCTACCAGTTGTGATGGGTCTCATTGCCAAGGACATTTGCTGACGAGGAGAAGGGGGGCTCGGTTCTTCAACAGGTTGAGCTAGAATCCATGAGGAGCTCTCTCCCCGAAATTTGGAGCGCCTTTCTTGTGGAGCTTGCTCAGTTTCCCGATGAGGTCTCTTCCCAATAGCTTTTCGTGGAGCCATCCCGCAAAGACATAGTGATCCGAAGGATTTGGAGGGGAAGGGATTTTTGGAAAATAGGTTTCGGAGGGAAGGAACAAGGAGCCAAAGAAAGAAAAGCAATAAAAAAAAACTATGGCTCGACTTAAGAAAGAGTTTGCCCGACATCCGAGCCGGCTCAACCAACATGACTTCTGCTCGAGTCGGCTCGAGCAGAGGGAGCACACAAATTAAATTGAAGCCTTACTCAAAACCTTTTACGAAGGGAAAATCATCGATAGAAGTAGAATGTGGAGGCTATCTAGATAATGTTTCCTTAAGTTTGTGGGAAATCAGGTTGAGATTTCTAAAGAGGGTCATATAAACCTAGTTCACATATAATCATTGCAAACCTATCATAATTTAAAGGTTTAGTAATAATATCAGCAAGTTAGTTTTCAGTTGGCACAAATTCAAGTACAATATCATTATCCAAAACATGATCTCTTATAAAATAGTGCCTAATTTCAATGTACTTAGTTCTTGAATGTTGAATAGGATTCTTGGTTAAATTTATAGCACTTGTGTTATTACATTTGATTGAAATTTTAGATTATGTAACACCAAAATCTTCTAGCTATTATTTAATCCAAAGCACTTAAGCACAACAACTACCAGCAGCAACATACTATACCTCAGCAGTGGATAATGCTACGGAGTTTTGCTTCTTACAGTGCCATGAGATTAAATTCAACCCTAGAAATTGGCATGTTCCATTAGTGCTCTTTCTATAAATTTTACAGCCAGCATAGTCAGCATCAAAAAAACCAATTAAATTTAACAAAGATTCTTTGGAATACCAAAGACCTAAATTACTTGTACCTCTTAGATATTTGATAATTCTTTCAACAGCAAGCATGTGCGATTCCTTAGGATTTGATTGAAAATGAGCACAAACACATACACTATACAAGATTCAGGTTTACTGACAGTAAGATATAACAATGATCCAATCATACCTCGATAGAGCTTTTGATCGATGTTACAACCATCTTCTCTTTGTCTAGTCTGCTGGTAGGGCTCATGGTTGTGCTAGCCTCTTTGCTTGTCTCCATGCCAAACTTTTTGATTATTTGGTTGATATACTTTGCTTGGCTTATGAAGATCCCTTCCTTTGTTTGTTTTACTTATAATCCAAAGAAGTAGTTGAGTTCACCCATAAGGCTCATTTCAAACTCGCCCTGCATCAACTTAGCAAATTCTCCACAAAGGTTTTCATTAGTTGCACCAAATATGATATCATCAACATAAATCTGTACAACTAACATGTCATTCCCTTTTTTCTTAATGAAAAGAGTTTTGTCAATATTTCCTCTTTTGAAATCATTTATAAGTAGAAATTTGCTTAGTCTATTATACCAGGCCCTAGGTACTTGTTTCAAACCATATAATCCTTCATTTAGTTTAATCACATTATTTGGAAAAGCATGATTTTCAAAACCTGGTGGCTGTTCTACAAAAACTTGTTCAAAAATGAATCCATTTAGAAAAGCACTTTTGACATCCATTTGGAATAGTTTAAAATTCATGTAGCAAGCAAATGCAAGAAGTAATCTAATGGCCTCAAGTCTTGCTACAGGTGCAAAAGTTTCATCAAAATCTATTTCCTCTTCCTGGTTGTACCCTTTAGCTACCAACCTTGCTTTATTTCTCATAACCTTACCATTCTCATCTAATTTGTTCCTATATACCGATTTGGTTCCTATGATGGGATGGTCTAGAGGTCTACTAATAAGAGTCCAAACATTATTCCTTTCAAACTGGTTCAATTCTTCATGCATGGCCAGCATCCAGTTTGGATCAGCTTCAACTTCTTCTAAACTATGTGGTTCAATTTGTGAAACAAAGGCTAGGTAGTCATGTGCATCTCTATGTGCAAATCTAGTCCTAACACCATGAGAAGGATCACCAATAATTAGATCTTTAGTATGTGAAGTTATATACCTCCATTCCTTTGGTAAATCAGTATGATCCTTACTTACCACTTCATTTCCATCTTGTATGAGCTTGTCTTGTATGCTTAGATCTTCCATCTCCTTTTGGAGTTTACCTGCATCGTTGTCTACACACTCATCTTTTCTAGATGGTGAGGGGTTAGCTTCATCAAAAACAACATGAGTTGACTCTTCTACAGTAAGAGCCCTCTTATTAAATACTTTATATGCTTTGCTATGCAGTGAGTAACCAAGAAATATGGATTCATCAGATTTTGCATCAAATTTTCCTAGGTTATCTTTATCGTTATTTAACATAAAGCATTTACACCCAAAAACATGAAAATAGTTAATATTAGGTTTTCTTCCATTCCAAAGCTCATAGGGGGCTTTCTTTGAAATTGGGCATATTAAAACACAGTTCACTATGTAATAGGCAGATAATAGAAATGCCCTTACAATGATTGGCTTTTAGGGCACTTTTCTTTCAATCTCCCACTTGCACTAAAGCCAATCACCCTTATACTTTATAGCCATACTATCTAAGTGGCGACCTAACTATTGCTTGGATAATGCTTTAGTAAATAGGTCTACTATATTTTTTTTTGTATCAACTCGATCGATGACAACATCTTGTCTTTCTATTATCTCTTGAACGAGGTGGATCCGTCTTAGAATGTGCTTGGACTTATGGTGAGACCTTGATTCCTTTACTTGTAAAACAGCTCCAGTGTTATCATAGTATAGCGGCACTGGCTATTGTATTTCAGGAACCATGCCCAATTCCATGTTGAATTTCTTCATCCAGATAGCTTCATTCGTGGCTTCACTCACAGCTATATATTCTACCTCAACGACTGAGTCAACTACTGTTAGCTGCTCTGTACTCTTCCAACTCACTGCAACACCATTCAGGGTGAAAACATACCCTGATGTTGATCTAGATCTGATTGGAAACTAAAATCTATATAGCCTTCTAGTTTCATTTCAGATCATCCATATACTAGAAAAATATCTTTAGTCCTTCTCAGGTACTTAAGAATATTTTTCACAGCTTTCCAATGATCCTCTCCCTGATCTACCTGAAACCTGCTCACTATGCCCAAGGCATAAGCAACATCAGGTCTGGTACATAGCATAGCATCATAATTGACCCTATAGCCGAAGCATAAGGAATCATAACCATCCTCTCTCTTTCTTCTGACATCTTAGGAGACATTTTCTTAGAGAGATGTATGCCTTGACTTATAGACAAGTAGCCTTTCTTACTTGCATCCATTTTGAATCTCTTCAACACTAAGTCTCTGTACCTAGACTGGGATAAGCCTAGCATCCTTTTTGATCTATCTGAATAGATCCATATACCTATTATATAGGATGCTTCTCCCAAATCTTTCATGGAAAACTTTGATGATAGCCAAGTTTTAACTGATTGTAACATTGGGATATCATTCCCAATGATCAATATGTCATCAACATACAAGACCAAGAAAATAAGTGCACTCCAACTTGTCTTCTTATACACACATGGTTCATCCTCGTTTCTGACAAAACAAAAACTCTTGATAATTTCATCAAAATAGAAGTTCCAACTCCTTGACGCTTGCTTTAGTCCATAAATAGACTTCTTTAACTTGCATACCTGGTTCGGTCTCCCACTTGAGACAAAACCCTCTGGCTGTGTCATATAGACTTCTTCTTCAAGGTTTACATTGAGAAAAGTAGTCTTGACATCCATTTGCCAAATTTCATAATCATGGTATGCTGCTATAGCAAGCAAAATCTGAATGGATTTGAGCATGGCTACTGGAGAAAAATTTTAATCATAGTCAATGCCATGTTTTTGTCTAAAACCTTTTGCTACAAGCTTGGCCTTGTAGGTTTCTACTTGACCATCTGCTCCTATCTTCTTCTTGAAGATCCATTTACACCCTATTAGGTTAATTCCATCAGGTGGATCTACCAAGGTCCAAACCTGATTGGAATACATGGAATTCATTTCAGATTTTATGGCACATAACCATTTGTCGGAGTCTTTTCTCTCGACAGCTTCTGAATAAGTCATAGGATCATCATCCTGAGTGTACTAGCTTCATTGTCATCCCCGATGACAAAGCCATATCTTAGAGGTGCTCCATGTACCCTTTTTGACCTTCGGATAGGAGGTGTGTATAGTGGCTATTCTTGATCTACAAGAACATCTAGTTGAGGAATTTCATTTGAAGACTCAATAGGTTGTTGGTTTTGTTCTTCACATAACTCAAGTGAAGAATCACTACTTCTTTATTGGATAAATTCTTGCTCCAAAAATGCAGCATGCCTACTAAGAAAAATCTCTTGCTCGGTAGCATTATAAAAGAGGTAACCAATACCTTCTTTAGGATAACCAACAAACCTACATTTGTCAGCCCTTGCACTTAACTTATGTCCAAAGTTTTTTCTTTCTACATAAGCATGGCAACCTCAAATCTTTAAGTACTTAAGACTTGGTCTTTTTCCATTCCATAACTTATATGGAGTGCTACTTACTGACTTAGATGGAACCCTGTTTAAAATATGTGCAGCAGTTTCTACGGCATGTCCCCAAAAGGAAATGGGAAGATCTGTGAAGCTCATCATGGACCTCACCATGTCTAACAAGATGCGATTTCTCCTTTCTGTCATACCATTTAACTGGGATGTATAAGGAGGGGTCTATTCAGAGATTATGCCTTTATCTTTAAGATGGTTTAGAAACTCACTAGACAAGTATTCACCACCTCGATCAGAATGAAGAGCTTTAATACTATGTCAAGTTTGTTTGTCAACCATACTTTGATATTCTTTAAACTTATCAAAAGCTTCAGACTTGTGTTTCATAAGATACACATGACCAAACCTTGATAAATCATCAATAAAAGTGATGAAGTAAGAATATCCACCTCTGGCTTGAGTTGTCATAGGTCCACATATATCAGTATGTACAAGACCTAGTAACTCAGTTGCCCTGTCTCTATGTCTAGTGAATGGAGACTTGGTCATTTTTTCTTTAAGGCAAGACTCACGAGTTCCTAATGATTGGAAATCATAAGGGTCAAAGTAATTATCTTTGATAACTTGTTTATCCTTAACTCACTAATATGACCTAAACGGCAATGCCAGAGATATGTGACATTGACATTATCTATTTTTCTCTTCTTATCATTAATAAGAAGTATTTCATCATTGAGTTCCAAAGTAAGAAGACCATTAATGAAACAACCATGCCCAATATTTTATTATTTTGAAGAATAGAGCAGCCACTGCTCTTTACATTTATTTCATATCCTTGTTGTAATAACAAGGGTATAGAAATAATATTTCTCACAATATTGGGTATGTAGTAACATTCTTCTAACTTTAACATATTACCCAAAGGTAATAATAAGATACAGGTGCCCACAGCTTTAGCATAAATGGCCTCACCACTTGCCCCATATAGCTTGAAGTTACCTTTCTTCAAATTCCTAATTTGGTGGAGTCCCTGCAATGAATTGCAGATATGAGATCCACATGCGGTATCCAGTACCCATGAATTAGAATTTGAAGAACTCAATGATAAATTTGTTTGTATCATGTACAAACCTTTAGATGCTCCACTTGCATCTTGCTTCACACTTGCAAGATATATCTTACAATTTTTCTTCCAGTGTCCTTGCTTGCCATAGTGGAAACAGGCTCCATCAGCCTTCTTAGCTTTCTTCTTATTCTGGAAGCTCTTCTTAGGGTTGAATTTTCTTTTCAAACCCTTCTTCTTTGCCTATTTCTTTCTTCCATCAACTAGAAGAAGATGAGCCTTGTCTCCTTTTGAATGGCTCTCTGCTGTCTTAAGCATATTAAGCAGCTCTGGCAATGAAGTATTCAGTTTGTTCATATGATAATTAAGAACAAACTAAGAGAAGGAATCTGGGAGTGACTGCAGGATCAAGTCCTGATTGAGTTCACCATCCATGACAAACCCTAATTGACCTAATCGGGTGATTAAGTCAATCATTTTCAATATGTGGGTTTGTACAGATGAACCCTCACTCATCCATGCATGGAACAATTGCTTTGATATCTCATATCGAGTAGCCCTACTTTGCTCTCCATATAGCTCCTTTAAATTGAGCAATATGGACTGAGGTTCCATACCTTCATGTTGCCTCCGGAGCTCGTTACTCATGGAGGCCAACATGATGCACCTGACAGTTGTACTATCATTTTGCCATATTTTGTGTGTGGCAATTTTCTCCTCTGAAGCATCCTCTCCGATCATCTCAGGATCTAGAGAATCAAGAATATAGGAAAGCTTCTCCTGAGTAAGTGTAATCCTCAGGTTCCTCAGCCAGTCCACGTAATTGGGATCGGTTAACTTGTTGGCATCTAAAATACCTTGTAGTGATAAATTTGAAGCCATTACATAAATATCCTACATATAATTAAAGAACAATATCAGCAGACCACCCAAGATGACATTCATAATTAGATAAAGACTTTTATATCTAATTATGTCTCCCATTATTTTCTTCGAATACCATAACCCTTAATCTATGGTAAGCGAGAAACCTTACTGGTTTCTTTAGTGGAGTTGAGATCCTAATTCCTCATGAATGCCTTGGTGTACACAACAAACACTCATGATTTCAAAGGTACGACTTCCTTTCCAATTGCAATCTATGCAATTCTCAACTATTAAACTTGCCTCTAAGACACTTATGGCCTTATGTGTACACAACAAACCATAATGTCTTAGTTTAGTCAGACCCTTCATTTCTATATAGCCATGATTGAATAATGTTGCCCTTGTGTGTACACAACAAAGCAACAATTCCAATCATGCTATAAAGCACCTAGTGCACCAAGACAAATTTCATATCCAACCCTAAAGTAGGCGTTGTGTGTACACAACAAACCTACTATAGTGTTGATATAAATTTTTCTTAACATAAAGGAAGGCAAATTATAGTATTCTTAATTAATTAGCATTCCCAAATTAAGGTTTTAGATATGACCAAATTGGCCAGGTAAGTGGAAGGGGCGAGGGGGTCCCCCTATTGCTTTCCTTAGACACCAATTGAATTGGCCAGGTCAGACAACGGAACCAAATAAAAACGTCAATCCCTTTACCTTCCCAGAACCACTTGCCTAGACATCAACTGGCTGATCATAACCCTAATTGGTTTTGCATAATGATTAAGTTTATACTATGACTAAATATGATTTTTAATGAGGGCTTTGATGGTCTCAAACACATCCTAAATTATCATATCAATAATGTTAATAACAACAAGTATAAACATAAAGCATATCAATCCAGCATATGCATAACATTGCATGATTACATAGCAATCATATCATAGCATGATATTTCAATACCCCGTTTACCTCACTTTTTCATGAGATATGGCCACAGCGGCACCCCTACACACCATAGGAGACCCATTGAATGAGAGGAGAGGGCCTTTAAACCCTACTTGGCTCCTATGATTGGACGGCCATGGTGACTAACCCAATCCAAAGCAATTACTAGGATAAAACTTGTTATAACAATGCATTTTATCAACAATATGCATAAAATCATATCATAACAAAATCATGCTATTTTCATGATAAAATAGAAACCAAAACATATTAATTCTAATATGCATACAAATATAATTCTGGAAGAGTCGACTTGATAGGTTTCCGGTCGACTCGATTTCTTTTCGGGTCGACTCGAATAAGGTTCGAGCCAACTCGAATGTGGATGTTCATGAACTTCAAAAAGATACATAATTGAATGTACTAAGGGTTGCTCTGATACCACTAAAGGGATTTCTAGGGTCCAAGGTCATCATGCTACTTGTGGAAGTGAATTATATAACAAAAATTCAAGCATGAAAACCCTAGCTGGCAAGAAGATACCCTAATTCCCAGATCCCCTTAGACATAACCAACTAATGAGTCATAAATGAAGTACAAGAAATATACCTGAAATGCTATTCTCCACTTCTTTCCACAAGACTCACAAGTGTGAGCCCTCCAACGGTGATCCATACAAGAATTGAACCAAGAACTCCTTGAATTTGCTTGCTAGAGTAGACTCTTTCTGCAGCCTTTGGATTCTTCACCACTGTTGGACACCCTATCTCACTGTAGGGCACTATGAACACTCTCCTAAAGCACTCTTGGTTTTAGGACAACCCTTCTATAGGACTTCTTCGGCTTATATCCTAAAAAAAAGCCTTGTCCTAGTAGAAAAGACCATGTCTTAACAAGACAAGACTTGTCTTGAAGAAAGAAAGAGGGAGGAAGAGACAAAGAGACACTCAGGCAGAACACTTGGTAAAATTGGACTCCCATTCTGGAAGACTGAACAACAACATCTCATTTCACTGTACACCTTTAAATAAGAATTTAAGGGGCGTGAAAAGCATCCCAAAATTTCTTATCAAATATGTCTCTTCATATCTGATAAGACTCTTCAGGACTCAGGAGTCTTATCTGAGTTCTCCAGATGATCTCTCCTCATGCCACATGGCATGTACTAAACTCTAGGGAAAGGAGGCATCTTTTCTTATCTTGAAACCATAGAAGAGGAATCCTGAGAGCAGAAGGACTCTG
Organism: Areca catechu; assembly: GCA_021397845.1. NCBI lineage: Eukaryota > Viridiplantae > Streptophyta > Magnoliopsida > Arecales > Arecaceae > Areca > Areca catechu. The sequence goes on from CM038050.1 coordinate 94,163,036, forward strand.
CCTCAGAATCGTGCACAGATGAAGAGACGTGACTCTTCATCTGCACGTGCTGACTTCTTCTCACTTCATGCTGCCCCTTTATCCCCTTTTGACCGGTCAAGCAAAACCAAAAGGGCATGGAGACTATTTGAAGAGGCATCCCAAATAAGAAACTCCCAAAGTTTCATCTACAGAAGGACTCTCAGTCCTTGTGCACGCACTCTTTTCTCTCGCGCGTGCCAAGAGGCACCAAGAGTCCTGAGCGCCCAGGACTCTTCAATAAACCAGGTTAATGTCCAAATAAAAACCAGATAAAGCATGGTTTAGGCTGCCCCAAATAGGAATCAACCTAATGTAGGTTGCCCTCAATTTGGATAGTCCAATTAACAAGCAACTAGACCCAAATCAATTAGGTTAGGAATTGGGTTAGCCTACACATGCTAGTATGTAATCTAGCTAACCAATTAGGATGCCATGACCCTAATTAAATTATGTATGACTTCCTTGGCCAACTCCCTAATGTGTGTGACCCTTTGGGTTCCACATTTAGCAAGCAGTAGGTTTAAGTTTGAGCTGATTCGAACCAATCGAACCCGATTGACCTAATTAGGTCAAATTGGCTCACCTAATTGTCCAATTCGAATTATCCATCAAATTGACTCATGAAACCAGTCCAATTAGTTCATGAAAACCTACAAGACAAGATTGACATCTAGAAATGTGTCATGCCTACCCAGAAAATGTGGAATTTGATGAAAAGAACCAAAATACCCTTTAGCAGAAAGTTACCGTGCAATTTAATCTTTCGATCTCCCATTATTTTGATTAAGTGATAGGTTTTGATACATGTCAAACCCTAATACTTAGTCAAATTGAGTCTCAGCTCGATCATGAGGACTCAACTGATGATTGATTAGAAACCACTTCTAATCTCATCCTGCTTTGATCAAAGGCTCCTTGAGTCACTCATCGAAGAGATTACATGGGATAACAATTCCGCTTAACAGGAATGATCAATTCCATGTTGATCCACTCACATCATTCGTACACCTTCCACCATACCCAAAACATCCCATACATGACTCAATGTCATGAATGAGTATGAACTAAAAATATGGCTTAGTGTGCACAAGGAACCATGGTGACCTCAGGTCTAAAGATCACATGCATAACTCCTACTCTGAGACCTATCTTTTAACAAGCAGAAAGACTTCCATAAGATAGTCCCGGTGCAGATCATTTCAGTGTACTCAAACCTTGATGACCACCCTTATCCTTGTATTAGTGTCTTTAGACAAATGGTTGTGAGACCAACCATCCTCATTAACTGAACATACATAGGATAAGCTAGTCTTACCAGATTCATCGATCCCCGAATCAATGGTCAATTGACTAGGAACATTTTGATTAGGGTTTACAGGAACTTAGGTCTCGCTGTTATGATCTTTATCATAACCCTAATTCCATTGCCCTATTCTATAGGGTTCATCATAATCCATAGATAAGACATATCAGTATATGATGAAAATAAATGCCTTTATTAATATAATGTCATACAAGAGTTGGAAGATAACAGAAATGCCCTTACAATGATTGGCTTTTAGGACACTTTTCTTTCATCTTTATCACCAGTCATATGCCTTGAACAGCCGCTATCTAGATACCATCGTTTCTTAGTATTCAACGCTACAAGATAATCCTGCAAAACAATCAAGGAGTGGATTTAGGTACCCAAGATAACTTGGGTCCTTTCGGGTTTGCAAAATTGGTTCCTTTTGGAACCCAAACAGTTTTGAATTTAATTGCACCAATCTTAGAATTTTTCATAGAGTTGCATTGGTGAAATTTATGCCCAAATCTATGACATGCATGGCAAACAATTTTGTCATTTTTGAATGATGCATGCTTTGAAGCTTTAATTGATGCATATATGGTTATGTTTGGCTTGAAAGATTTTTAAACAGGAATCTTAGGAATGTACTTTAAGCCTTTTAAATCATAATTTGAAGGAAATGAACCAAAAGCTTTTGGAGATTTAGTGTTTGAAGCTGAAGCTTTTGAGGATATAAATTTTGTTACTAAAATTCCTATGACATTTAAAGCATTAAATCCAATTCCAGCTTTGCTTTTTGAATCTCTTTGTTCTTTCAGAATTAGTTCAAGCTTATTAGAACTCAAAGTAAGTTTTTCTACGAGAGGCTTAAGCTTTTCAACCAACTTTTTCAAATCATTATTTTCGGCAACTAAAGCTTTGTTTGTCTCAATTAAAACATTCTTCTCAGTTTTCAAAGCTATAACATTATCAGAAAAAATATTTAGTTCTTTTTGCAAAATATTACTCTTTTCTGAAATTTTATCCTTGTCTTTTAGCAATAAATCATTTTGTTTCTTCAAGAATTTAATTTTAACCCTAGCTTTCTCGAATTCAGCAAGCAAATCATGAAAAGTAGAATTCAATTCATCATAAGTAAATTCAGTTTGAAGCTCAGGGGATGATACCTCATTCTCAAGACCCATTAAATAGAAGTTTGCAGTTTTTGTGGTCTCTTCTTCTTCAATATATGTGGACGCTTCGCTGTCGCTCCACGTCGCTACCATAGCTCTCTTTTTCTTTTTCTTGATGCTCTTTTTCAGCAAAGGATAGTCTGGTCGAATGTGCCCTGGCTTTTTTGCATTCATAGTAGACCAGCACTTCTTTTTCCTTTTCTTTTTCCTTGTCCCTTTCTTTGCTATATTCTTTGTTCTTATGGAATTTTCTATAGTTTCTTCATTTCCTTCTTCCCAAGAACCTTTTGAACCTCCTAACGACCATAACAACATCTTCATATTCCATGTCATTTTCAGTGGAGGAGCATTCTTCTTCCGATTCATCATCATCCTTCTTGAATCTAGTGCAGCTTTGAAAGCAATAGATTTTTTCTTCTTTTGATCATCCTCAGTTCTGTGCTGCATGGTCAGTTCGTGAGTGATGAGAATCCTAGCAGTTCATCCAGCAGTAAAGTATTCAGATCTTTCATTTCCTGGATGGCAGTCACTTTTGGATCCCATTTGTCCAGAAGAGATCTCAAAACTTTATGTACAAGGTCAGCATTAGAATATACCCTGCTAAGACTTTTTAAGCCATTAATGATATCAGTGAAGCATAAAAACATGGCAAAGATTATTTCATTAGGTTCCATTTTAAATAATTTGTAACTATGTACAAGAAGATTAATTTTTGAGAACTTCAATTTGGAAGTTCCTTCGTGGGTCATCTCAAGTTTATCCCAAATTTTCTTTACATAAGAGCAAATGAAAATTCGATTAAACTCATTGCTATTCAAAGCATAATATAGCAAATTCATTGCTTTGGCATGTAACTCACCCATTTTAATGTCATGTTCGTCCCAATCCTCTTCAGGTTTTGGAACGTCCACTCCATCAATTTTAACCATAGGGATATGTGGACCCTTCAGAATGACCTTCCACAACTGAAAATCAATTGGTTGAATATAAATTTATATCCTAGCTTTCCAATATGCATAATTGGTGCCTGTGAAGAGTGGAGGTCTATTAGTTGTTTGGCCTTTGGCTAAGGATGTACTCATTGGATAAGCCATCAATCTTTATTCTAGTGTATTCAGAGACTCCACTCTTATACCAGTTGTTGCCCATGTGGCTATCCAAGAGGGGGGGTGAATTGGGATTTTAAAAAAAAGATTACTGCTGCATATCTATGCTTTTAGAATTTAACTTCTCTTAGTAAAAGGTGCAGTGATTATGAATGTAAAGCACAAGTTAAAAGGAAAGAGAAAGGCAGTAATACAAACACCAAAGATTATAGTGGTTCGGAGCCAACCTGTTTCTACATCCACTACCCAAGATACCACTTGGAATTTTCACTATATTCACACCCGAATACAGTAGGATTATTTTACAGGCTCACAATCCATACCTACACTAGGTTTTAAACAGGATCACCTAGAACCCAAATCTCTTTGGTTTTAAAATGGGAGTACCAAAGAAATCCAACACCCTTTGGTTTTAAAATGGGAGCACCAAAGAAACCCAACTCTTGGTTTTGACATAGGATCACCAAGAACCTATTTGGTTTTAAATCAGGCTCACCAATAACCCAAACAACTCATAAAGAAGTTGAAAGTAATTGCAATAATAAATGACAAACTCTCATTGTCAGATAGTTGTCACTGTTGCGCTGATGAAGCCTTCTTTAACTTTTCTTTAATGCGCTTGAAAGGGTTCCATTCTTTCTTTAATGAATGCTTCAATCTTCAGATGAGAGTTGGTGAAGAATGAAGATTGTCTTGAATGCTCACTTGTGCTCACAAACTCCTTATATTTTTCAATTAGGCATTCTTTCTTTAATCACTGATGATGAATCCCTTTATATGGTCTCTTGTACTTATCTCTGAAGGATATAGTCTTTATAGTTCATTGGGATTCGAAAACTAACCATTGGAGCACCTTTTTGCATTCAAAAAAGAATTCTAGAACTAGTCATTGTGTACCTGGAATCGACACTCAAGTTGGCTCAGATCCTTTGAGTCAGCTCAAATCCTTCGGGTCGGATGGTCGAGTCGCCACTTCTTCAGCAGGGTCGGCTCTTTGTCTCAGGGTGCAGAAACCTCACTCTGGACGAGTCAGCTCATGTCCATTTGGGTTGCCTTGAACTTCCATCATTGAAATTATTAAACTCGAGGAGTCGGCTCGCTTCTACTTGGGTCAACTCTTCATCTCAAAATCAGAAATCTTCACTCTAGAGGAGTCGACTTGTTGCAGTTCGGGTCGGCTAGCTTTCTCAGGTCTTCAAAATTTATTCTAGCAGAGTCAGCTCATTCTTGTTGGGGTCGACTTGCCTAGCTTGTTCTCAAACAACTTCATAATTGGACTCTGGACGAGTCGACTCAGTTTTACTTGAGTCAGATCGAATTCACTTGAGTCGGCTCGGATTCCCTCGAGTCGGCTCAGATTGCTGCGTGCCAGAATCCTCAGTGCATGCCATGAGATAGAGTAGCTCTTCTTCTAGTTGGGTTGGCTCGAGTGAGTTCTTAAGAAATTTTACAACCAGACTTAAGAACACTCTCACCAAAACTCTCAAACATTCGATACAAACCAACTCAAATTAAATTTAGAGCATAACACTCATAGAAGTAACCCAGCTTCATGATTTTAAAAGGTTTTTCAAGGGTTTCTTCTTTACATAACACTCATACTATATTACTTAACACACTCAACAGAATAAAGTAGGAGTAATTGATAATCAATAAGAATTATCCTACAAAACTTGTGAAACACTTGAGAGTAGTTAGTAATATATATGCATGCTCCAATGTTTTATTATCATCAAAATCACACAAGGGGTCAATAGGATGACATGGAGATGAAAATTTGATGTGGACTCCTAATAAGTTCCATAAGGTCTTCCAAAAGTAGGTAGCAAATTGAATGGACTCAAAGGATTGATGAAACAAGCTAACCTCAACAAAGAGCAACTAGGTTGTTCTAAAAACATTGGAAGCCTTAGGGAAGGGCAAGAAATATGAGGTGGGTTCGATAACAAGGTCTGGATTCATGGGGGTGACCTTAAAGTATGGACATGGATCTACAGGTAGCAAGAAGTCCACCTTATGGCTAACTTTGTAATTTGAGAAAAGAAATCTTCAATTAGGACCAAAGCGGTGAATTCAACCTGAGAGTGCTGGATTGAAAATATCAAGTCCTCACTAATTACTTTGGATTCTTGAGTTTCAGGACTTGGCTCTTTTTTATTATTTCCTCAGGTAGAGCTCTAATGGTAGTGGAGTTAAATCCCTCATTGTTCTCTTTTTCTAATGGTCCGACTAATACATTAGGTGACTCATCGACTTCCTCTTCTCCTCTATACTCTCCTATCAGGTTTTTTCTAGCTTCATATACTTTCACTATGATTTCAGCTTGAGTAATCTTTTAGTCAATTAACTCTGAGTCTATAATAGATATTTTTTCTTCAGGGTCATTCTTAGGATCAAATGGGGTCACAGGGGTGGGTCGGCTCAGATTAAGGTTGAGTTGGCCCGAATTAGGGTTGAGTCGACTCGGGTGATAATTCGATTGACTCTACTGATGAATGGTTTGACTCAGGTGGACTAGGCTAGATACTTAATTTTTTATAAGGGGCACTAATCCTAATGGTTTTTGGCCGATGAATTTTGGGTTTAAGGGTAGTTGGTTTAGGTGAACCAGGGTTAGTACGGGTCCTACGGATCCTCTCTAGGTTATCGAGTTACTTATCTAGTCGGTTAAACCTATTGTCATCAGGGCATATTGTTCATTGAAGGTCCTTAGAAGGTTTCTATAGTGGACTCCATGATCAAACAGGGTTGGGGTTAGGCTCCTAATCTAGTGGTCATGTAATGCAATCCTAGCTTCTAGGGCTCCTAGACCTAGAGCTCAAGTAAAATGGATCAGCTCAATTTACAACCAATTCAGCAATTACCCTATCCACTGGCCAAGTAAGAGGTGGGATTGTGGGAGGCTCCCCCTGCTATCGCAGGGTCCTAATTAAAAACCATGAGTTTGCTTAGGGTGTTTGCCTCTGGACCTCTATCCTTAGACACTAGATTCAAGAGATAATCAAAGGATTGGGTGCATTAGCTTTCACACAATACTTGGAACCCGACCTGTTGGTGTCCCTAAGCTATGTTAGGTTGCTACTCAATTTTAGATTAGGGCTAGGATAATGCAAGATGAGGTTGGTTGTTTGTGGGCCAAGGAAAGGGGATGAAATCCTTCCCTTATCTTATCTTAGCATGCCCTTAAAATAGTTTCAGATAAGATGAGTGCACAACCAATCAACTAGTTAACATGATAAGATAAGACAAAGACTTGCAACTCAAAATTTAAACTTTGAATTTCAAATTTCAAATTTGGATTTCAGATTTGAATTTTAAATTTTAAATTTTAAATTTTGAATTTTAGATTTTAAGTTGCAAAAATTAAATTTGAATTTTCATGGGGATTAGGTTGGATAAATTCAAAATCTAGATGTGCCAGAATCTTATCCTAGGTTGTGCTTAGAAGATTAACATGCAATCTTTCAAGCAATTAACAATTCAAACAGGAAAACATTAAGCACAACTGATTTCCGAAATCTTGTTATCACATCCAACCATAGCTCATTACTCCCATGGGTCGTGACAGTATACTTACGTATACCCACTCAGGAGGCATGATTTCCTTCCACCAAAAGTACTAAGAAAACAATGCAAATTTTTTTGAAAAAATTTCAGATATGAAATCTATGAGAGAAGATTATAGATCTGATCTTAATCTGGCTAAATTATTAAAATTAATGCAAAGAAAGCTAAGATCTGAAGAGCTATGGAAGAGCCTTCCAGATCCAATGCTAGAATAGAGCAGAACTTTCAGCTAGTCATTAAATGTCCTTGTCTCACCTTTGGCTTTGATACAAAAGTTGATGTGGGATGCAAGAAGCTCTGATACCAAAATTGATGCGGGATACAAGAAGGTCTGATACCAAAACTGATGCAGGATGGATGCAAAGACTAATTCTTATAATTAAAAATTTAATTTTGATGAGCAATGGCAGCAAACATGGATAAGCTATCAAATTAATTTAATAAAAAATAGACTAAGTCTCTACTAGCTACCTGCAATATAATTAGCATGCAATCACATAAAGAACCCTGGATCCGATGATTAAGAAACCACCGAAACTAGGATGTCCTGACTTCAATCAACCAGATCTAATGAATCTAGATTGTTACTTACCAATAATGCTTTTCCCTCCTCTGTTTCAATGGATCTGGATTCAACTCTCAAGATCTCACAATAGGATTGCAAACTTCAGTTTCTTTGGAGTAGATCTTCTTGTTTACGGTTGGATGGCGAGGGAAACCTCTTCTTCTGATTGAGAACACTAGGGATCTTGTAAGAGAACTGTGATTAGAATGGTGAAAATGGAGTGGAAATTTGAAAAGAGAGAGGGAAAGAAGGATGGATGGCTTGGTTCTGGATCTGGACTGGATGTTGAAGATGGTGGTGCCTGGCTTCTAGATCTTGGACTCAGGAGATAACTCAGGCTTCAGTACTCCACACACACTAATGCAATGCTTAACTAACAGAGCACTCACACACTACAATTACTTAACCAGCAATTGCACTTTCAATGCTTACCCAGCAATTGGAGAAAAACTGACAGAGTTTCATTAATGAATATAAGATGGATTACAAGAGAGGAAATGGGATGGTATTTATAGACCCCTTACATAGTAGCATGATAAAAACAAACTCTTTTAAATACAAGAAAGATTAGGATAGGGCCCCTTAAGAGGAAAATATTGGACTCCTATCCCCTTTTGAAATTAAATGATATCTCCTTGAATTTAAATTGAGTAGACCCCCCTTGTACTTGGACTTCTCCATGGCTTGGGTAGTGAATTCAGATTGGGTAATAAAATGAGAAGTGATGGCACCCATACTCCTTTCTTAATTAGTACTAATCCTCTTCTCCTCTTTGCATGAACTTCATCTTGGCATTAGGATAAGCATTCTTGATAAGGGACTACTCTTTGAATGTTGGATGGACTCCATAGAAGGATTATGTCATCCTTTGAATTTGAAAGTAGATGATGTTAATTCCTTTAAAATTTGGATGAACCTCCACTTAATCTTGGAATCTTCTTGGATGAACCTCCATTTGCATTTGAAATGATACTTGAGTTGGTCGACCATTTGGAGTGGGTGACAAATCATGATAGGTGGTGCTAAATGGGAGGAAGAATCCTTCCATTTTATTTTTCTTAAATGCATCCTCCTTGGGTTTAAAATGGGTGATGAGAAAAGAATTGTTAGCACCTTCCTTGGATGAACTTGAATCCCTAACATTGTCATGATGTCTCGATGTCCCAATGTCCCAATATCTCGATGTCCCGATGTCTTGATGTATGGTAAAAATTTTGGACAACCTTCTTTTGACATGGAATTGATCCACCAAGGTGATGCGGCATGATGGCATGGTGACATGGCTTCAACAATTGGGCTTAGCCTTGGCTAACAATTGAGCATGAACCCCATTGACTCATTCAATTATAAGACTCAACTTCAAGCAAGCCTAACTTGACTAATTTACAAATCCAAGCAAACTAATTTATTTACAGGACTCAAGCTGAAATTAAAATAAAACAAGTACTCATTGGTGATCCACATGAGCTTGGAGGGTTCTGACATATCTTCCTAGCTCTGGTGTCCTCATCAATATGGCACCAAGAGTCCCATGCCCTTGGAACTCTTGGTTTAATTAATGGACAAAGGCTAATAAATTAGAATAAAACCTAATTTAGATACCCAACTTAAGGCTCAACCCAATTTAAGTCCTACTCAAATTGGTTAGCTTAAATAGGAAGCATTTAAATCCAATCTAATTAGGTTAGGAATTAGGCTAACAAACATATGCTAGTATGTTAATTAGCTAGATAATTAGGATTCCATGATCCTAATAAAAATATAAATGATTTTCTTGATCAATTTCTTAGTGTGTGTGACCCTTTGGGCTCATTTAGCTAGCAATAGGTCTAGGTTCATTTTGATTTAGTTCGATTAGAAATTAACTAATCAAATTAGGTCAAATCGATCTAATACTAGCTGTCAATTTGAACCATCTTTCAAATTGACTCATGGATTCAATCAATTTAATTCATGATAACCTATAAGACATGATTGATATCCAGCAACATATCTTGCCTATGAAAAATTTGATGAAAATTATCAAAATACCATTCAATGGCAAGTTACCATGTAATTCAATCCTTCGATCTTCCTTTATCTTGAATAAGTGATGGGTATGGAAAATTGTAAGACCCTTACACTTTATTCATTCAAATCTCAAATCACTAATCAAGCTTGATCGATAAAAATGTAGAAATCCTTTTCTAATTTATCCTACTTCGATCAAAGATTACCTGAGTCATCATTTGATGAGATTGCATCGGATAAAGACTCCTTTTACTAGGAGTGATCGATTTCTTGTTGACTTACTCATAACCTTCATACATAATTCATCATATCCATGAACATTCCATACATGACTATTGACTAAGTCATGAATGAGTATGAACCAAAATATGGATTCATGTTTATCAGATACCATGGTGATCTCAGGTCTAAAGATTACTCACACAACTTCTACTAAAAGAATCATCCTTTGACAAGTAAAACTTCCATAAGATGTTCTCATGATGGATCAATTCAATGAACTCATACCCTGATGAGCATGCATATCCTTGTATTAGTGTCCCTACATAAGTGGCCGTGAGATCAACCACTCTCTCCATCGAGCATACATAGAATGTGCCAGTCTCTCCTGAAACATTGATCCCCGATTGATTATCCTATGACTAGGATTATTTTAAATTAGGATTTATAAGATCTTAAGTCTCACTGTTATGACTCCATCATAATCCTAATATTTTTATCCTAATTTATGGGTTCATCATATTCTTAAAATAATAAAGTATAAGATATAGCATATGATAAAACAAAATACCTTTATTAATATCATACATGAGTTGGAAGAATTTTATAAATAAGCCCCTATTTTGTAAGAAGTATGATAGGCTTTTAGGGCACTATTCTTTTAGAGCCAATATTTGGCTTTGTCCTTAAGTAAAAATGGAAAAAGCTTCAACCTAAGGGCATCATCAGAGAAATTTTGAATTTTCACCACAGAACAAATCTCAAGAAATTCATCTAGGTGCCTATAGGGGTCCTTGTAACTAAGTCCATGAAATGATGGTAGCATTTGATAATGTTGGACTTGATCTCATATTGGGTGGCCTCCACAGGAGGTGCTTGAATGCATGGTGAGTATGAGTACAGGGATGGTGTAAAATACTCTCTTAATGTGTGTGAGGGCTAGTGTTGCTAGATTTAACCATGTCTATATCTTGGATTATCCTAAGGATTTTTTCTAGCTCTTCGTCTAGTAGTTGCTAGTCGAGTTTTAGTGATCGTCGACCTAGCATGCAACCAAAAGGTCTAGATAAGACAATCCTAGACTGTTAAGTTTTTTTGTATATATATTTAGAGAGGGGAAGGGAGAAAAAGAAAGAAGAAATATAAAGAAGAAGTCTAGAGATAAGAGCTAAGGATCCTAGAGCTAAGAGAGGGAAAAGAATTATTAGTTAAAGTTCTATGTTAATTGCAATCAAATTAGCATATAATGGACTCTCTATCCTAGGGTTCCTTAATTTTAGACAGATCCTAATTATTCAAAGATTACCTTCAAGACCTCCGAGTTAGGGGCTAACATTCTAACTGGCTAGGTAAGTGTAAGGTCAGTGAGGATCCCCCCATTGCTTTTCTTAGATACTAAACAAATTTTCCAGGTCCGACAATGAAACAAATTAAGTAACCACCTACTTTTGAGATCTTATCCTTGAACCACTTTCCTTAGATACAAGGTAGCTAACTAACTCTAGCCTAGTCCAACTCTTAGGATCCCTTGTCCTATTAAGCTTGAAAATCCTAAGAGTCCAACGTCTAATCAATTTTAGATTAAAGGATTAGGTCAATATGCCATACAAGGTGGCAGTTTGTGGGCCAAGGAAGGGTGATGAATCCTCACCTTATGTTGCTTATGGTTTAGTGCCCTTAAAATATTTTATGAAATATGCAATGTAGAGGAAGAGGATGTTAAATACGAGTAATAAGTTTTTAAGACTTAATTAGTTTCTCTATTTAAATTAAGCATTATGAGGTGTCCTTGTTTTCTTTTTGTATTATATTATTTTTAGGTAAGTTTTTAATTTAGTTAATTAAGTGTGAGAGAAATCTAATTTAATTAGAATCATAAGGCAACTAAGTATTGTACTAGAAATAAACTAACTATTTAAGGATGTAAATAAAGTAAGTTTACTAGAAAACACTAAATCAACTATATATGAAAAGCAATTGAACAAATAAAAGCAGTAAATTAATTATGATGGTAGTAAATTATGAACTAAATTAAAAGTAATGATTTTTTTATTTTTTTTAAAAAAAAATCATAATCATGCATAGGTCCATAATAATGGTACCAAAATTTGATTTCTATTGTGGACGGTCAAAAATAATTTACCAACTAAAACTCTGTAGCTAGGGTGAGTCAAGATCATATCCTTAGGAACCTTAGGGCTAAGTTATGATTTCTAAATAAGAGGAGAATATTTGTTGTGATGAAGAAAATAAAAGTAAACAAAAAGTAAACTATTCTTAAGATCAAAGCAAGTGGAAAGGAATATCTTAAAGGTTATGAATTGATCTTGCACTAACAAAATTATATTTATTTTATAATTTAATTGTTAATTAATTTTAGAGAATTACCTATCTTTCCTTAGCATACTCCATATCCATAGATCATGGCGCATCTCTAGGAAGCACTAAGTATTTAACTCTTCTTTTCTCGACACATTCCATATTGTAACAGATCACGGCTTGTCTCTAGAAAGCAAGAGTTGTTCCTAAACTTAATTTCACATTAGAGCATAATAGAAAGAAAATAAAAGAAAGTAAATAAAGAATTTATATCTAAAGGCATATATTTTATTGCATATAAAAATAAAAGAAATACAAGAAAGTTGTAGAACAAAAGAACTACTTTGCTTTGTTATAAGATCTCCTTTCCCATGTCAAGACTTCTGCACTTAGTTGTGCCTAAGTTGATCCCTTCCTCTCCTCCTATGCAAAGGCTCTAGAGGGATTCTAGGGAGTGAAGCCTTGTTTCCAAAGGGTTGGTACAGGAACCTATTTATAGGTGTAAGCAAAAGAGGGTTTACATGATTATTAGATATGAGACTAAACATAAGGAGCATAAGAGTGGCTAGGATTTAATTTTACAAGAATCAATAGTTAGATAGCTGTGAATAGGCCCAATCCTAATAGTAATAGGCTTCCAATTCATGTTCCTATTAATATTTGCCTATTTAAGGAGTCTTCTACCATTGGATCCAGATCAACACCCTAAATTATGCCGCATCTTTCATTTGTCATCTGATCATGACCAAGAATTGGTGTTGATCATCAAATTTTGCTTAGAATGGCTCGAAACCATTCGATCACACTTTGGATCACTCCTAGCTCCATCAAGAAGCCCATAAGGCTGCTATCACCATCCAATTGCCTACTAAGGAGCCTTAGTAGAACCTTATCTTGCTTGCTGCCACTGCTAGTATTGTTGAAAACCTTACCATCGCAACTTTCGTCATTGACCAACCATGAATCATGATGCTTGATCGCTATCGTAGGCAGTCAAAAATAAAAACCTAACTCACTTCTATAGCTAGGATGAGTAGGGATTGTATCCTTATGGATCTAGGGCAATTGTTTCATGAAGAAAGTAAAGAAAGAGATAAATATTTAGATTTTAAAGGGTAGATAATGATTTAATTAAAACTACTTAATTTAAATTAAATAAGATAATGAGGGGTTTATATGATAAAAATATGTCTTCGGGTTTTCAGGTGATCACAAATATAAATCATGCATTTGTTCTAATCTAAATAATCAAAGTCTGTAATTATTTCAGAATCTTTCAAACTAATCCCTAGTATAGGCTATTTTGCGAGTACGAACCATATCCTGTTAATATTATGGCCCGTCTCACATGTATTGGCTATTCAATGATTGAGTTGAATAGACCCTAACAAGTACATGAATAAAAATCGTAGAATCAATTATCTTTGTTGAGCATGGACCATATCATGTCCAGATCATGATCCATCCCATCTATAGGTAATTAATTTTAGGAAATCAAATAGAAAAGTGTTTAAAAGAAATTATAAGCTTTATTCAATTGCATATAATAGAAAAATAAATACAAAAAGTTAAGTATGGGAACCTATACTTCCCTATAGACTGCACCACAGTTGAGCATGGCTTCGGATACATCTTCTTGGAGATTCGGAGCTATATCATAGCACCTCCTCCCCTGAAGAATTCTTTTTCTTTCTCCTCTCCCTCATTTTGAAAATCTAAAATTAAATTACAATAAAAAATAATTTTTTTTATAGGAACTGATGCCTAGATATTGCTTGGGGTCCTTCTTTTATAGAGCTTATCAAAAGCTTTCTCCCAATCAAATTTGGAGTCAATCTGAGTTAGATCAGCTATATATCATGAGAAACAATTTTAGCTATTCGATCTGTAGCTTGATGGATGATCGATGATTTATTTCCTTCTCAGGCATAATGAATCCTCGACCAATTTGCAACCTGAACCTCGAATGCATGATGACTCCTTCTCCCAATCAAACATTAGACTTAGCTTCTCCCCATCTCAGATAGACTACGGCAATGATGGACGGTGGCAGCATAGATGGAAAAGTAGAAGATGGTTTGGACTGGTAACAGGTCACCAAATAGAGAGAAGAGATGATGGCTCGATGGTGGCTTGGCAAAAAGATGAGGCTGATGTAGAATAGGGAGGAGATTGGTAGAAGAAGATGAAGGCTGTGGGCGGTGCTTGGATGATGGATGGCAACGATTAGTGGGGGTGCTATGAGGCCATGAAAGGAGGCTGACCTTGACGAAGAAGGTAGCTTGGTTCAAAATAGTGAGGTGGAGGTGGTGCTTCTGACCTTAGATGGCCTCTTGGCGATTGCTCCAATGATTGGAGGTGATGGGAGAATGGTAGTAGGTGGTTGGTAGTGAAGTTGGTGATCGAATGGTTAGAAAATAATGGTGGACTAACAACCATGGCTACCATAGACTGCTCCCTACTTTTGTAGACCTAGTGGCCAGTACACCATGGACTAGCTACTCTAAAATCCATTCTAAAAAATTAATATATTAGTTTTTTTAATTCTAGGCCCATTGAAACTTTGATTTGAGTGTTGTTTGCACTGTTAGATTCCAAAAATAGAGATCTTTCTATCCATGAACTCTATTTTATTAAATATTAATAAAAAGTATTAATTTTTAATAAATATAAATTACTTAATATATATTTTAATACTTAAATTGTGATGTTTAATAGACTTATCACACCCCCCAACTTAATCATTGCTAGTCCCTTTGCAATACAATAAAAATATAATTATTAATTTTATAACCAAATATTATTAAGATCCTCTTTTATAAAATTAGATTGAGGATTAAAGTTAAAAAAAGTTAGCTAGTATCACTAACTAAGTGTTAAGTTTCTAGAGCAAACTTCATGGTCAATACTATTAAAAACTTCTTTAGAATTCATTCAAAGGTCTACAACACTTGTGTTTGTGATGACTAACATAGCATCTTAGTACTAGCTTGTAAAGAATAATTATATCTTCACTTATCACCTACTTTGGTCAATTTTTTATACACCTCCAAATTAAGCTCATGAATTGAGATAGCTTTCGCACTACCTAATTTTTTGTTTATTTTATTGGTGATATCTTCACATTAACCAATTTTTAATGTGAACAACAATGCTTACTTAGGCAAAGGTGCCTGGTTACTTGATAGAAAATCAATGTCTAGAACTTGCCCATTTATTTTTCTTTTTTTAAAATATTTTTTAGGCAGGTAGCTCTTTTCTCAAATTAAAGTTTTCTTAAATGAGATATATTAATTATCAATTTTTTAGTAATAATTGAATCTTCAATTAACCTTACAACTAATACCTACTTTACCTTGTCAGTTTACATGTACAATGAAAGTGCTAATAGCATTTAGGTAACCTAAATAGGTCGCTAGAAGTTTAACTAGCTATTCTACTCCTTGACTTGCTACAGTAATAAGCAAACACTGTCTAACTCTATTACCCTTTTCATAGTCTATTTTGTTTAAGAACTTCTTTCATGGCACATGATTTATAAATTTTTTCTCCACATAATTTTTCAGAATTTTCAAAAATTTTCAAATTATTTTCAAAATATTTTTCAAATTTTTTAAAAATATTTTTCTCTACCTTCTAGCGTAATTTCTATTATCCTCAATGGAGTAAGGAAAAACTAAGACATGAAAGTAAGGCAAGGGGAGGTAACACCTATACTAAATATATATTATATATTGTTATGTGCATCTATAAAGAGTGATCCATTATTTTTATAAAAATAAAAATCACAAAAGTAAGAACTAATAAAATGATTAGGTTGCCTTCCAACAAGTGCTAAGTTTAACATCTTCAGCCAAACTTCTTAGAATGCTTATCCATTTTCTACTCGAATCTTGATGTGGGTTTGTAATTTTCTACATGATTTGAGTTTAGCTTCTGAGTACTTCATTCTTTGGACTATTAAGTGGCTTATTCTCCTGATAGCTAACTCTTTTTCAATAATCAGTTCTAGGTATAACATAAGTGCCAGTCAGGGTTCTAAGGGACCTAGATCTATGTATTCAATGTGCTCGATGTATGAAGGGAATATTTTAGGATCCCCTTTTGATGCCTCTTCCTACATAGAAAAAGGTTCAACCAGTGTTATGAGGGGTTCAGCTAATAATTTAGATCTTGGCATAATCCCTTTCTGATCTATAACTTGACACTTTTTCTAAATCAATATCAATTATGTCTCCTACATCGTTGTAATAATATAGATAAATTTTGGAGATAATCCTTGAAAGTAGTACCAAATATAGAGAATTAGATATACAAATTTTGAATTTGTTATCCCTTATTATCCCTTATATATATGATGTCCCATCCAATAGCTTCTTTATGTGCTTTTATACCTATGATTTGGGCTTCTTGATCATATATTCCTGCTAAGGTATCAGTGGATGCTATAGGAAGTGGCTTCAATTCTAGATCAGGTGGAAATCCTAATAAGGGTGCTATTGGGGGTTTGGGTGATGGCTTATATTTCTTGATCCAATGTGGGGTGGTGTTAAGGTAGGATGTTTTTACTAGGTCATTCATTGCTATAGTATACCCATCTACATCAAATTCATCCACCTTAAGGTGAGCCATATAGGGGTTTAACGAATCACAAGAGAGACTTTTATGTGTTACTTTCATTAGTGTATTCTATATTTGTGATCCTTGGGAAGTCTCAATTAATTCCATCATTGCACCTTTATTCTTTCTTCCCATTAAAAATAATGGATGATTCTGGGGCACTTGGGATTGGGATCATAGGTAGGTTAGGTGATGATAGAAGTGGTTCATTGATAGGTTGCGATGTTGTCATTAAGACACCATGGCTATCAATTTAATTAACTAACTTCTAAATTAAATTAGGAACACATAGAATGGGTGAGTTGGGTCGAATCCATAGAGAAGGCAGTGCTTAGGATAATTTTTAAATCTTTGATTTGAGAAAATAAATAGATCAAAGTCAGGGAAATAAAAATTAAAAGTATAAAAATAAATAACTTGGTACTAGGGATCTACTATTTAGATCCTAGTATCTACTTGCAATAAAAATAAAGAACATGAATTTAAAAGCACATGAAAGTAGTATTTTTGCATTAAATAAAAGGAGAATTCTATTACAAGAAATTAAAAAGGGGTAATTTAATAACTAAGAAAACTATAAAAAAAATAGTAACAAAGACTAAAAGTAGATCGACATAGCCTTGTCGGGAAGATGGTTGAGAACTCCCTTCTTCCTTCGTACTCCTCAGAGTGAATTGGCTTTATTTGCTTCTTCCTCCTTAGATTTTGATCTGGAGATAGGTGTAGGTGAAAAGATGGCATAGAAGATAGCTTCTCCTCTAAGAAATCTCACTCTTAGAGGTCAACACATAATCCAAAGCTAGACCTCCTATCCTGTACCATACTCCTCTCTCCAAGGTACCTTTCTCTTATAGCATAGGGTCCTTTAAATAGAGCTCGTTTAGGGCTTCCTCCCGATCAAATTTGGACTCAATTGGGCTCTAGATTGGCTAAATATCATAAGAATAATTCTTAACCATTTAATTTATATCATGAGCCTTAGATTGCACTGAAATTTATGTGAGGTAGGTGCTTCCTTCCTTCTTGGGCAAATGTAGTCTGAACAAGACTCTTGTCGCATCCCAATCCTGGACTTGATTAGGACTTGAGCTCTACTTCTCCCCATCGGGTGGCCGGCAATGTGAGGCAGTGAGCAGTGGTAGGAAGTGGCGGTGGGATGGCAAGACGGTGGCGGTGGGATGGCAAGATGGTGGTGGGATGGGAAGAGTGATGACCGGTGATGGAGATCAGTGAAGGTTGTCGGCGGTAGTGGATCAGGCTAAAAGAAGGTTGGGACAGTGGCACAAATAGTAGAAGGTAGTGCATCTGGTGGCGGTGATGGCTGGTGGAGTCAGTGGTGGCCGAATAGAGAGGAGAGGTGTCTGGCTAGAAAAGTGGGTCTCTCGATAGCATTCTGTGGCTGGACGGCATTTCCCAACCATAAGGAGGTTATCGATGGTGTGGGAAAAGGCCGGGGAAGGCTTCAATGGTCGGGCGACATGAAATGATGACTGTGGTCTGTGGGAATGGGTCGTGGACTAGCAGCAATGGCTGCTAGTGGACCAAGCTTCATTTTGTAGACCCAGTGGTCAGCCATGGTAGATCGGCTACTTTAAAATACATGCAATTTCTTAAACGACTTTCAAAATTTGATTCTAGGCCCGTTTAAGCTCTAATTTAAGTACCATCTATGCCGTTGGACTCTAGAATCGAGCTCTTTGCAATGACAATCTTCTTTCTTGCAAATGATAAACAAAAGTTTCAATTTGATAGAAATAAAGATAGTTTAATTATTAAATTAATATTTTTATATGTGTATATAATATAATTATCACACCCCCCAACTTGAACTTTGCTCATCTTCAAGTAAAGTAGATGAATTAGCTATATATACAAACCATCCTTGAATTGAAAGTTGACTTAGGCAGTCCTAAAGGTAGCTGATACCCGGTCAGACCATTAAAGAGGTACTTTATTGGATCACCGAGTCAACCCAATTAGTGGTTGAGTGTTGATCATAGAAATCTTTAGAGGTCTTCCTTACTATCTCTCTAACTTACTTAAATCCTCTAACTTAATTTGAGTCAGGTTTGTTATCTTTTTATACTTTAGTCCTTTTGTTCCTTCTCTTTTTTTTTTGAGAAGTCTAATGCAATGTCTTGACTTCTTAAGTATTAGCATCCTCACCTTTTGATACGAACCATATGCTTACTTAGGCGAAGGGACCCAGTTACTTAGTAGGGTGCCATTACTTAATAGATCTCTTGACCTTCTCATCTTTTGATGTGAACCACAATGCTTACTTAGGTGAAAGATTCTGGTTACTCAATAAGAGTTTAAGAAGAGCTGTGAGGTTAGACTGACTCTTTAATTTTTTTTAAGGATTTTTTGTATATCTTAACATTTCCACTCCTACTCTTAATAAGCTGATTCTTTATTGAGATAAGAAGGTAAAGAATTCTGGAATCACTCTTAAAATTTAACTTGATCAATACCTAACCATTTATTGGTGTTTCTTAGTGATTTCCCCTTAGTATCTCTAAAACTATCTAGGTCGTTAATCAATCCTTGATTAGGGTGCCTAATTAACTTCAAATTTAGACAAAACTTGGATACAAAACAAATTACTTCTGGTCATACTTGAGGACTTAATTATATTAGTTATTCTTCCCCTAACTAAATTGACATTATCCTCAATGAAGAAGGAAAATAATGGATGCAATATGTAAAAAAGAATAGGAAAGAGTATACTTGGAGTGAATGTGGTTTGGGAGTTGAAGAAGGCTTCATGAAGTAGCGGGCTCTTGTACTTCCATCTAAGTTTTTGTAATTATGCTAAAAAGATGAGATTGTTGGGTTGCCTCCCAACGAGTGCTAAGTTTAATGGCTTCAGTCAGACATTATAAGGGAGTCCAATAGACAATTAACTTTAATGTGTCCCTCATAACATCAAAAGGATAGGGCCAATCAGGAGGCCTTGTCATCATGGTAAAAAAATGTTCATAGATAATGATTATCCCGAATCAATAAAGTATACTGTGCAAGCATATTATTCCAAGATTTAAAAATATTGTTATAATTTATATGATAACTAGGAAGGGATTGTGCTTGTTAGGCCGAGATTGGAGGTGGTAGTTTTAAAATTTCTTTAATTATGGGTTGGTCTATCCTAATCCCTTTCTCGGGCATGATGTGTTATGTCAAAATCCCTTCCCATTTTAAAAGTAGTCACCTTTTCCAGACTAATACTAACCCTATCTCCATACATTGTTTTAATATCATGTAAAGGTTTTGGAGGCAGTTCTTCAAATTGGTGCCGAATATGGAGAAATAAAATATAAAACTTCTAATATCATGATCCATCTTTTAGTAATATCCCATCCAATAGCTTCTTTATATGCTTTCAGAATACCACTGAGTTGGGCTTCCTGGGTAATGTTCACTGAAAAAGTTTCAATGGGTGCATCAGAAAGTAGCTTCAGTTCTAGATTAGGTGGTAATTCTAATAAAGGGACTATTGGTGGGCTAGGTGATTGCTCTTGTTATTCATCAAGAAAAAGTGGGATGGTTTTAAAGTAGGATATTTGTATTGAATTATTCACTTCAATACTATACTAGTGCGGACACTAGAGGCACAAGAATAAGACAGAGGCTTTTCAACCCTCTGTGGATTGATCAATAATTTATGAGTCCATCTTTAATAAGGGCTTAGCCCATCTGAGTTCATTTTAGTTGTTATTTGAGTCTTTTGAGTTATTATTTCAGTTATGTACTAGTCAGCTCATGTTGAGCTAGTTCAATCCAATGCTAATCAGCTCATGTTGAGCTAATTTTATTTTTTTGAGTCCTGTCCAAGCATACTGAAGAATCAAGACCACATCATACAAGTGAAGACCAAGTCCAACCTGATTGAAGACATGGAAGTTGAGCCCAAGTACAACCCAGCTTGAAGATTTGAAGACCCCAGGAGGAAAATTCAGAAAACCCTGATTCCTTGCAGATGCCCTCCAGATGCCCAGATTTCCTTCCAGATGCCAGAATATATTCATAGACTAGGGCATCCATGATTCCAGAGGTCCACTTACATCCTAGCCCAAAGAAATCAAGCCCAGGCACGAAGCCCAAGCCCCTAAGAAGCAAGATACCTAGGAATATTCCTGCTACATGGCTACCAGGCCACCCCAGCTTCCAGAGGCCCAAGCCCATGCACCAAAGCCTTTTTGGGCTGGCCTCTTGATGCTCTTAGAAGCCCAACATGCCCCCCTAGGCATCCTTGGAGTGTTGACCAAGTCAAGACAATTTTTAGGGATTTTTTCTACCTAATGTCTCCTTATTTTCTAGCTAGGGTTTGAGTAGAAGTAGGATTCTTATGTAAGGACTAATGTGTCCTTACTTGGAGCCCAAGATTAAGGGTCTATTTAAGGGACCCTAGCCTCTTGTATGAAGCTAGATTTTTGATGTGAAATAAACCTTGAGTTCTTATATTGTTTTGTGTGATTACCTTGCTGTGTGCATAAAGCGGTTTGAGAGTTCTTCTTCCCGGTGTTTGCAACCATCTTCCTGCTGCCAACCATCCTTCCAACCCCCTCCAAAACTTTCTTTCATTTGCTATTTTCCTTTGTTTTCTTGATTTTTTCTAAGTTTTCTAACCCCTGACAGGTTGTTTGCAGGTCCCCGAGTTCCTACGAATCCAACGACTCCAGCCAAGCCTCAATCGGACCACTGAGCAGAAAGCTAAGTATCCGCGAGTCTTTGGCTCGATTTTCCAGGCCGCATCCATCGAGGAACGAGAGATCCCTTCACTGCGATCTTCACCGGGCACTTCAGACATTGTCAGGTACACTCCCTCTACCTCCAGTCTTTATATTGTAGGAGAACTTGCCCTAACCGAGGCTTCTCAGCCCCGGCGATCCTTCTTTAGTACTTTTCTAGTTCTAATCTGCATGCTTGGCTTCAATAATTCATACAAAATTCCCTACAATTAATTTTAATCTAAAATTTGGGAATTAATCACCTAACCCCGCATATAAAACATACAAAAGGAATTGCATTCATATTAGTCCCGCATCATTTTGTATCAGAGCTTAGATTAGGGCTTGTTTTCTGTAATTTTTTAGTCCATATATTCTCTTTTATTTAAATTATCTCTCTCTGATAAAAACTCCAAAAATTCTGAAATTTATTTTTCTGGATTCATTGTAATTCACTATAATTTTCAGAATTTTTTTAGATTTTATTTCAGCCTGTGAATTTTTTGCAAGCTAAAATACAACCTACAAATTTTTGGCTCTATTTTTTCAGCAAGACAAGTTTGGAAGTTTTATGGTTTTGTTTAGCATCTTTTGCATATATTTTAATTTTAGTATACTACCTGCATATTAGGCCATAATTTTCAAGTTTTCTTCTATTTAAGAAAATACCCAAAAAAATAATTACATATTCTCCAAAAATACCAAAAACATCTAAATCCTAATTTGCATCCTCATCTGCCTATCATCATTGCATAATTTACTTTTAAGGGCACTCTTGCTATATCATATGTGGGGAGGATTTGATCACCTCTCCTTAGCCTAAAACCACATCCCTTGCATTTGATCCCAAGCCTTAACCTAAAATTAACTAGACTTAATTTTCCCTAGTGGGCTAGGGACACCAACTGGTAGGGTCCGGACAAAGTATCAGATCATTGTGTCAAGCTAACCTGTGTGTGCCTTGTGCTCAGTGTCTAGAATGGTGGTTCAGGGATTCAATCCCGAAGGGCTTGTGTGCTGGTCCGCCTACCTGGCCAATCTCTGATTGGTGTCTAGGATTGGCAATCACGGACCTAACACTCCCCTTACACCTGCCTGGCTGAGTACAGGGTTACTATAGGGTAGTTTGCTACTCTGATTGAGCCCTTAGTTTTGGACTCTAGGTCTAGTCAGTTGTAGCCGGTCTGATCGAGTCTTGCATGAGCATTAGATCAGGAGTCCCATCTCATTCACCATCTCCCTGAATCCATGGATCATCTTGATGCTAAAATTGATGCCCTTGGAGAGAGGTTAGTCCAATCCTTCAATCGTAGACTTGATCAAATAGATGCCCGACGAGGAACCTTAGAGAAAACCCGTAGGACCCAAACCAGATCCAAACCTGAACCAAAACTTGAGTCACCTCCCCAGCCTAGGAGAACCCTTCGCCATGACCCTTATTATGATACGGAACCTAGGAGGACCCCAAATCCTGATCCATACCGTGAGGTTGAACCTAGGAGAGCCCATCATCCTGGCCCATACTATAATCCTGAACCTAGGAGGACCCCAAACCCTGATCCATACCGTAAGGTTGAACCTAGGAGAGCCCCTCATCCTGACCCATACTATAATCCTGAACCTAGGAGGACCTAGACTAGATCCAAACCTGAGCCATCTTTAACCTATATACCCACAACCTATAGATCTTATGACTCCAAATCCTATGACTCTAGAACCTATGAGCCCATATCCCATGAGCCTAGTAGACCCAACACCCAATATTCTACCCATATAAGGAGTCCCACCCTAGGAGAATCCAATATTCTGACCCATATAGGGAGTCCAGCCCTAGGAGAATCCAATGTTCTGACCCATATAGGGAGTCCAACCCTAGGAGAACCCAATATCTTGACCCATATAGGGAGCCCAACCTTAGGAGGACCCCATACCATGATCCATCCTTAGAACCTGACCATAAAGCTGACCCAAAATCCTTTAACCCCATATCCTATAATCCCATGACCTATAGATCTGCGCCCTTGTCCTATAAGCCCAGGGAGCCCATAACCCCTAGGTATCAATCTAGTACTAGTCAAGATTCCCTTAGTCAACTTGAACCCCATAGGATTAGCACCCCTAAATATGAGCCCAGTAGTGAGCCACTACCCTTTAGGCAACCTGAACCTACTAGGATTAGTGTCCATAATCAGAAACCAGGACCTAGCCAATTTTTCCCTAGCTGACCTTCTCTAACCATTCCTGAGATTGACAAGGCTTACATTGACGCAGAAGTGTATGAAGTTGATGCGAGCCTAGTGGATGAGTATGAAGGAGAAGAGGAGACACCTTTAATAGACCTAGAATTAGCTGACCCAGTAGATACCCAGGTAGAAACCAACCCCGAGCTAGTTGACCTTGACCATATCCAACCTAAAGCTATAGTGGAAGAACAATTAGAGGAAGAGAACTCTGATACTACGATTTTACCTGAGAAAACACTAGAAAAGGATCTAATTGTAGAGCCTATTCCTAAATTCCATGAACAAGAAGACTTTATTCAGGATTTGGCTTACTTAACCAATTGCCCTCAGGATAAATCCCTTCCTGCCATTCCTATTGAAGATCTCTTCCCATAAATTGTTGACCCATCCTTCCATAGCATGGACCTTTTCTTTCCCATAGATATACCGCAACCCCGTAAGGTTAGCCTCATTAGTCTAGGATTAGTCCCGGACATGCCTTCGTTTATTCTACTTTATCCAACTAACCCGGAACCATTTTCTCCACCCTACCAGACTAATTCTGAATCCACTTCCTATTTCCTACCCTTTCCTGAGTTTTTTCATGTGTCTAGAACTATTAGGTTACATTTTGTTGAGGTTACTAGGTTGCAAGGATCCATAGAGCCCATCCCATTTGCTACCTACTTTTGGCAGACCCTCTGGCACCTATTAGGAGTTACTAGCAAATTTTCTTCTGCATGTCATCCATCAACCACGACTCATGCCCCCATGCCCAAGTGGTAGTTAAGACCTAATAAACCTCTTTAGTCGAGTCTGTTAGGTATAGGTTTGAGTCGTTTGCATCATCTTGTTAGGAGTCTGCATGTGCCTAGCATGTTCACCACCAGCACTAATCTTAAAACAACTAGCTAATTCCCGAAGAAGGGTCAAAGAATTTGATGTAGTGGATTCTATTTTGGTTAGGCTTAGGCCTAAAAGAAGCTTCATGCTCGCAGAGCTGGACCTTTTAAAGTGATAGAGAAAGATTGGATCAAATGCCTATGTGTTAGACTTGCCTTCAGATATGGGCATTAGTTATACCTTCAATATTACAGACCTGCTTGAGTATAGGGAACTGGCAGCGATACCTAGTGAGGCCTTTGGACCTATTCCTTTTCATTGTGAGTGACCCTAACCCAGAGTGTCCACTAACAATTTGGCCTGAGAGAGGAGAGCGGATCGAGCATATCCTGGATGATCAAGCCATCATGACCTAGGGTCGTGGCTATCAACGCTTCCTGGTCCGATGGTAAGGCCGGCCAGAGTCGAACGATTCGTGGATTTCTCGAGAGGACTTGCAATGCCTCAACCCAGACCTTCTCGAGAGATTTGTGAGCCAGTCTGATCTTCACTTGACAGGGTCGAGTTCCTCCCATCCCAGGAGAATTGGTGCGGACACCAGAGGCACCAGAATAAGATAGAGGACCATAATAAGACAGAGGCTTTTCAACCCTCTATGGATTGATCAATAATTTATGAGTCCATCTGTAATAAGGGATTATCCCATCTGAGTCCATTTTAGTTGTTATTTGTGTCTTTTGAGTTGTTATTTCAGTCTTGTACTAGTTAGCTCATGTTGAGCGAGTTCAGTCCAATGCTAGTCAGTTCATGTTGAGCTAATTTTATTTTTTTGAGTCCTGTCCAAGCATTTTGAAGACTCAAGACCACATCATACAAGTAAAGACTAAGTCCAATCTAATTGAAGACATGGAAATTGAGCCCAAGTCCAACCCAGCTTGAAGATTTAAAGACCCTAGGAGGAAAATTCAGAAAACCCTTATTCCTTGTAGATGCCTTCTAGATGCCCAGATTTCCTTCCAGATGCCAGAATATATTCATAGACCATGGCATCAATGATTCCAGAGGTCCACCTGAATCCTAGCCCAAAGAAATCAAGCCCAGGCACGAAGCCCAAGCCCCTAAGAAGCAAGATACCTAGGAATATTCTTGCTACCTGGCTACCAGGCCACCCCAGCTTCCAGAGGCCCAAGCCCATGCGCCCAAGCCCCTTTGGGTTGGCCTCTTGATGCTCTTAGAAGCTCAACATTCCCCCCTAGGCATCCTTGTAGTGTTGACCAAGTCAAGAGAATTTTTAGGGATTTTTTCTACCTAATGTTTTCTTATTTTCTAGCGAGGGTTTGAGTAGGAGTAGGATTCTTATGTAAAGACTAATGTGTCCTTACTTGGAGCCCAAGGTTAAGGGTCTATTTAAGGGACCCTAGCCTCTTGTATGAAGCTAGATTTTTGATATGAAATATACCTTGAGTTCTTATATTGTTTTGTGTGATTACCCTGCTGTGTGCATAAAGGGGTTTGAGAGTTCTTCTTCCCGGTGTTTGCAACCATCTTCCTGCCGCCAACCATCCTTCCAGTCCCCTCCAAAACTTTCTTTCCTTTGCTATTTTTTTTTGTTTTCTTGATTTCTTCTGAGTTTTCTAATCCCTGACAGGTCATTTGCAGGTCCCTGAGTTCCTACAAATTCAACGACTCCAGCCAAGCCTCAATCAGACCACTGAGCAGAAAGTCGGTTATCCGCGGGTCTTTGGCTCAGTTTTCCAGGCCGCATCCATCGAGGAACGAGAGATCCCTTCGCTGCGATCTTCACCGAGCACTTCAGACATTGTCAGGTACACTCCCTCTACCTCCAGTCTTTATATTGTAGGAGAACTTGCCCTAACCGAGGCTTCTTAGCCCTGGCAATCCTTCCTTGGTACTTTTCTCGGTTCTAATCTGCATGCTTGGCTTCAAGAATTCATACAAAATTCCCTACAACTAATTTTTATCTGAAATTTGGGAATTAATCACCTAACCCCACATAAAGAATTGCATGCATATTAGTCCCACATTATATACCCATCTACATTAAAATCATCTACCCTTAATTGAGCCGAACAGGGATCTAACAAATCTTGAAAAGGAATTGTTGGGGTGGTTTCCTCTATTGAGTCATGCATTTGTGATTCTTGGAAAGTCTCTACCAGTTCCATCATTGCATCAATTTGTTCTCCCATCCCATTAAAAGGCATGGATGATTCTAGGGTACTAGGGAATGGGGCTATAGGTGAGTGGGGTAATGATGGAATTAGTTCATCCCATAAGTTTAATTTCTTTATATATTTTTCCACCTTAGCCAAATTGTGTATATTGGTCTTTATGATTATGCAAAGTTATTCTAAGACCAGTTTATTCCCGGGAGTCAAAACTGATTGTTCAGGAAAAGATAGAGGGTCATTAAGATTTTAAGCTAGGTATGGTCCCTCTAGGTTACTCTCGGGTTGACTACATAGTTTACCTCCCTCTTCTCTATTAAACTCGATTAATTGTTGGTCAATTTGATCCATTAGCTTATCGATAGATTGCTGCTGGGCTATAATCAGTTATTGATATTGATCAAACCTATCAACATCTAGGTTGGTTTGTAAGGAAGGTGGGTATGGTGCTTGCAAAACCTTCTCTTAAAATAATGAGCTATAATTAGTTGGAGAAGGTTGATAATGGGGATAGGGTTGATCATAATATGATGTCTCTATGAACATGGATCCTTGGGTTGCCAGGGCAACCACTGGGTATGGTTGCCACGAGAAATCTAGTTGAGCCCCCAAACCTGAATTTAAGCATTAAAGTATATATTATCTCCTAAGTTGTAGGCTGGTTGGGTTTGATCTTGATAAACTTAGTCATACCTAAAATCAGGAGGTTGGTACCCGGTTGGGTACTCACTTTCAAAGTTTGTGGGGCTTGAATAAACTTTGTATGCTAGGAGAAAAGGTACTCTACTATAAGGATTCATTCTCCTAGCACTGATTTAGCCTATTGGATTATTCTAATTATTTGGATATGCAATAAAAAATTTAGATCAGAGCAATCCTTATTTATTCGTATATTTATTTATTTTTGTTATTACTATATATATATATTATTAAGAGGAGTGGTGGATGAAGAAGGAGAAGAGTTCTAAAGAAAAGAGCCTAAGGAGTCCTAGAGCTAAGAGAGAGAAGAAGATTTAGTTAGGGTTTAGTGTTATTTACAAACAAGTTAGCATACATAGACTCTCTATCCTAGGGTTATCCTAGATCTAGATAGCTCCTAACGGCCAAGGCAACCTTGGAGTCCTCCATGTCAGAAACTAATTAATCAACTAGCTAGGTAAGGATCAGATCGGTGGGGATCCCCCCATTGCTTTCCTTGGACAGCAATTAGATTAGCCAGGTCAGTCAACAAAACTAATTAAAAATCATCTTTTTTCAGGGCTACATCATCCTTGAACTCCTTTCCTAGACGCCAATTAATCAGCCAATCTTGGCTCGGCCCAACTCTTTTAGAATCCTTATCCTATTGAGCTCGAGTTCCTTAGAGACTGCCATCTAATTGATTTTAATTAATAGGCTTAGGTCAATGCAAGATGCAGGATAGTGGTTTGTGGGCCAAGGAAGGGTTATCAACTCCCCATCTTATATTGTTTATGAGGTAATGCCCTTAAGATATTTTATAAAAATATGCTATGCGAAAAAGAAGTATGTCCCAAACAAGTAAAAATCTTTTAAGTTTTAATTAGTTACTCTATTTTAGTTAAGTGTTATGTGGTGTGTTTGTTTTCTTTTCATATTATGTTATTTCATGGAAAAAAGGTGAAAGGCAGCTTTTAATCTTGGTTAATTAGGTATATGAAAAGAAAAAAAATAGACTAAAATTAGATTAAGCATATAAAGAAACTATAGATTAAGGCAAGAAATCAAATTGATATTTAAGATAGAATTTTTTTTGGGTTAATTTAAAAAAGAAAGAAACTAAAAAATATTTTTTTCTTTTTATATTAGTTTGAAAAACAAGGAAACTAATTACAAGGAAAAACTAAAAAGGAATTTTTTTATGTTAATTGGAAAAGGAGGATAGTATTAGTAATAAAAAAAAAATAATTCTAAAAGAAAATGGTAGATTTTTTAAAAAAAGAAGGATAATCAAAGGAAATTAAAAAAATTAGTTAATATGAAAAGGCAAAAATTAATTAGAAGCAACTAACAAAAAAGGAAATTAATTCTAGGTTTATGATTGATCTCACCAAAATTGTAAAAAATTCCTTCTCCTCTTTATTTCCTTTTTCCTTTTTTTTATTTTTTTGATATGCCCAAAAAAATAACAAGAAAAATTAGTACACTAAATTTTTAAAAAATCAAAGAGATAAAAATTGATGCGTTCATGCCTTCCTGAGCAATGGTGCCAAGAAACTTGATAGGACATGATGTTGTCTTTAAGACACCGTGGCTATCAGTTTAATTAACTGACTTCTAAATTAAATTAAGAATACATAGAATAGGTGAGTCGGATCGAATCAATGGAGAAGGTGGTGCTTAGGATAATTTTGAAACCTTTGATTTGAGAAAATAAATAATTCAAAGTCAGGAAAATAAAAAATAAAAATATGAAAAATAAATAACTTGGTACTAGGATCTTCTATTTAGATCCTAGCATCTACCTGTAATAAAAACAAAGAACACGAATTTAAAAGCATCTGAAAGTAATTTTTTTGTATTAAAAAAAAAGAGAATTCTATTACAAGAAATTGAAAAGGGATAATTTAATAACTAAGAAAAACTATAAAGAAAATAGTAACGATGATTGGAAGTAGATCAATGCAGCCTCGTCGAGAAGATGGTCGAGAACTCCCTTTTTCCTTCATACTCCTCGAAGCGAACTAGCTTTCTCTGCTTCTTCCTCCTTGAATCTTGATCTGGAGATTGGTGTAGGTGAAAGGATAGCATAGAAGTTAGATTCTCCTCTAAGAAACCTTACTCTCAGAGGCCAACCAGATATCCAAAGCTGGACCTCCTACCTTGTATCATACTCTTCTCTCCAAGATGCCTTTCTCTTGTAGCATGGATCCTTTAAATAGAGCTCGTATAGGGCTTCCTCCAAGTCAAATTTGGACTCAATCGAGCTCCAGATTGGCTAAATATCACAAGAAGAATTCTCAACCATTTGACTTATATCATAAGACTTAGATTGTGCTGAAATTCATGTGGGGTAGATGCTTCCTTCCTTCTTAAGCAAATGGAATCTAAACAAGACTCTTGCCGCATTCTCGATCCCAGACTTCAATTGGGACTTGAGCACCACATCTCCCCATCAGGCGGTTGGCATCATGAGGTAGCAAGCGGTGGTGGGATAATGGGATGGTGGTGGTGGGACAAGAAGAGTGATGACCGGTGATTGTAAATTAGTGAAGGTGGCCAGCAATGGTGGATCAGGCTAAGAGGAGGCTGGGATAGTGGTAGGTAGCGCATCTGGCAATGGTGATTGCTGGTGGAGTCGGTGGTAGCCGAACGAAGAGGAGAGGTGTCTAGCCAAAAAAAATGGATCTCTCGACAATGTTTTGGTGGTTGGATAGCTTTTCTCGGCCATGAGGAAGTTCCCGGTGGTGAGGGGGATTGCAGGGGAAGACTTTAGTGGCCGGGTGGCATGAAACGGTGACTGTGGTCCATGAGAATGGGTCTTGGAATGACAACAATGGCTGCTAGTGGACCAAGCTCCATTTCATAGACCCAGCGGCCGGTCCATGATGGACCGGCTACTTTAAAATGCATGCAATTTTCTTAATGACTTTCAAAATTTGATTCTAGGCTCATTTAAGCTCTGATTTCAATATCCATTGGACTTTAGAAATCAAGCTCTTCACAATGACGATCTTCTTTCCTGTAAATGATGTGTAAAAGAATCAATTTGACATAAATAAAGATAATTTAATTATTAAATAAATGTTTTTTATGTGTATATAATATAATTACTATTCATCCCTCTATTTTGATTTCTCTTTATATATTTCTGTCTTAGTCAAATTATCTAGGTTTATCTCTTTGATTGTATAGGGTTGCTTTATGATCAATTCATACTCGAGAGTTATAATCAATTGATCAGGGATAGTTATAGCAACATTAACATTTCCAACTAGGTATTGTCTCTTAGGGTCACTCTTGAATTGACTAGGCAACTTTTCTTCACTTGTTGCCATGGCTAATGGTCTCAATTGCATCTCCAAATGGGCAATGGTCTGGGTGTTAGGAGTAATATGGCCCATTGGTGGGGACACCAGGATCAGACACAGATCCCTAGATTCTATATGGTTTACTTAGTCATGTGTCAAAGTTTTGAAAATTCTGTAATTAATTAAGATTGAGCCTGTAATAAGTTGAGGTTAGTTGATTTGTCTCAACCCTCAACCTAGTCAGTATTTTGAGTCCTGTACATCAATTATGAGTCCAGTATGAGTCCAATTTTTGTACAAGAGAGGAGGTCACACTATTTTGGAGTTCCACCAGGCCACATCCAGGAGTCAGAGGCCGCTACATCAGTCCATTGGATATTGTGTGACAACCTAGGATCCAAGATGCTTCCAGAAACCCTGATTCTTTCCAGATGTCCTCCAGATACCCAGATTCCAATCCAGATGCCAGATCATATTCCCAAATCAGGGCATCCATGATTTCAAAGGTCTTTCTACATCCTATTCCAAAGAAATCAAGTCCAAGTGCCAAGCCCAAGCACTAAAGAAGCAAGATTCTATGGAATATTCTTGCTACCAGGCTACCAGGCCACCCCAGCTTCTAAAGGCCCAAACCCATGCACCCAAGCCCCTTTGGGCCGGCCCCTTACTGCCCCTAGAAGCCCAACATGCCCTCCTAGGCGTCCTTGAAGTGTTGACCGATTCCAAGAGGTATCCTTGAGTGGAATAGTCAAAGCATAAAGGAAAAAGGAGAAGACTAGGTCAATTCCTAACCTAATGGGGATTTGTTTTTCTAACATAGCTAGGAAAGGACTTGTATTCCAATTTGGAAGAGGACTTGTAACCCAAGTGTAACCATGGTTTGTGAGGGCATGTGAACTCTATAAATACCCCATCACTCCCCCTCTTGTAATCAACTTTTATTCATGATATCAAAACCCTGGTGAAATTTATTTGAGCTTGCGAGCTTGTGTTACTTTATTTTTTTGGTTCTTTGGTTTGTGTTTGTGTTTCCTTGCTGCCCTAGCATCCTTCCATGCCCTAACTCACTGCCATCCAAGCCTTCACACGTCCAAGAAGGAGTGCCCTAAGCAACCAAGCAAGGAGATCTTCATCAAGCTTCAAGCCACCCCGCTTCTAAACCTTAACCTGATTCCTTCTAAAATTAATCCCCTTTCTTTTTCTTACTTGCTATTTTGATTGACCCTTAATGTTTTGCAGGATCCCCGAGGTGTTTTACCTCCCTAGAGGAGGCTTTCTTTGCATCCGGAACCATCCAAATCAGCCATCTAATCAAGGAAACCAAACTTCATCATCCAGACTCCAATCAGAGTGCTGTGTGATCTCTTCATCGGACGTTCTTCAAATCACTGATTGGTAACATCGTTCCCTTCTTTTAATTTCTGATTTGATGAAGATAAGCTATCCTACTCCGGAAGTTTCTCAATTCTCAGGTCCTGGAGTTTATTATTTTGCATGAGTTTGCCTGCGATACGATGATTCTATGCATTGCTCTTCTTTTTGCTAGTTCTTACTTTTATTTGGAATTTAGCTTACAAACTAAATTATAAAAATCACAAAAAAATTATTTTAATATTTTTCTTATATGTGTAGCAATATTAGAGTCATCTCGCATTAGTTTGGTATCAGATCGGGTTTAGAATAGTTTTTTATTTGCTTTGCATTCTCAAACCCTAATTTAGCATTCTATCCATTACATTAGGTGTCTAGGTTTCATTTGATTTCGGCATCCCAAACATTTTACTTTTCAGTGAAATTTGCACTTCATGTCCTCTATTCTATCCTAGTAATTATCATAATTTTTAATTATTTTTATAGAAAACCTAAAGTCTTAAAAGCCAGCATCATAGGAACCCTAACAGAATCCTAAAGATCTCTGCAGCAGTCCAAAATCCCTAATATTTGCATCATCATTTTATTTTATTTTTGCATAAAATATAGTAGGTAGAATCATCACCGTCCATCCTCTATTATAGAATTTTTTTGATTTTTTTTTTTGCATTGAAATCTGTGTCAAATTCTGCATCGGTTGAAACCCTAATATCTTGAATTCTGTTATTTCTGCATTTTGACTCAACCTAACCTAATCAACTTCTAAACCCCCCAATCCCAAGCCAAATTTTGTTTGCTAATCTCAGTAAACTTAAACTTAACTTGACATCTCATAAATTAATTAAAAACTATTTTATTTTCTGATTGTTTTGGATTGCATCAGGACCATTGAATGTTCATCATCTTTTAATCTAATCTTAAGGGCAATCAATATAACATCAGGGTAGGAGGTCATAACCTGTCCTGGGCCCAAAACCATCCAGCATTTCCACCCAAGACTTAATTAAAATTAATTAGACTTAATTTGCCCTAGTGGGCTAGGTGACACCCAACAGGTCGGGCTCGAACCGTGTGGGCCAACTAGTGCATTTAATCCTTTATCTATTAATTGAAAGCTGGTATCTAAGGTTGGGGGTCCAGAGTCAAACGACCTAAGTGGACTGGTGGTTTATAATTAGGACCCTGTGACAAACATGGGGAGCCTCCCACCACCCCACCCCCTGCCTGGCCAGTGGAAGGATTAGCTGCTGGGTTAAGTGTAAGTTGAGCTGACCCATTCAGTTTTGACTCTAGGTTTAGCAAGCCCTAGATTGTACTAACTTTTTTCTTTTGCATGCTTGGCTGCATCAATCCACTTTGATTGTTTGATTTGTTGCATGACCACTAGATTAGGAACCCAATACCATAAGTCTACACCCTAACCCAACTCAACCATGGATCCCAGTTTTGAGGCTTTCATAAAAGCCATGAATGAACAGATGGTTGCCCAATTAACCACCAAAATCCACCAATCCAACACCCAAACCAAAAATCAGTTAGCTCAGATGGATCTCAAACATGATAAAACCCAAAATCAGCTTGTCTAGTTGACCACTCAACTTAACCAGATAACCCAAGCAAACAACCAAACAACCACTAGGATCAACCAATTATCCACTAGATTAAACCAAGTAGAGAATCGACTAGAGACTATAGAGAAAACCCAAGACTCCAATGCTGAACCTAATCCTGACCCATCCTATTCCACCTCTCAAAACCTAGGGGAACCTTAAATCCAGATCAAGTTATGGAACTCAACCTTAGGAGGACCCAAACCCAGGTTCAATTCATGGAACCCAACCCTAGTAGAACCCAAACTCAGGAACCATACCAAGAGCCTAACCATAGGATAGTTCAACCTCAGGAAACAACCAAGAGCCCAACCATAGGGAAGTCCACAACCCTGACCCTATCCAAGACCCAAACCATAGAAGGCCCCAACATGAAGCCCATGATCGAGATGAAAGGGCCATGAGGAATATTAGGATAGAAGCACCCACCTTTGATGGGAGTCTTGAACCAAAGGTCTATGTAGATTAGGTAGGTGATATGGATTATTATTTTGAATGGTATGAAATGAGTGAAGGGATGAAATATAAATTTGCCAAGATGAAGTTGGTTCATCAAGCTAGATTACATTGGGCAAATCTTGAGCGTATTAGGAGACAACGAGCCCTTCCACCTATAACTACTTAGCAAGAGATGAAATTGCAACTCAAAGAGAAATACCTTCCAGAATCCTACAATCAGCAGCTCTTAGACCAATGGAACAAAATTCATCAAGGGAATAGATCAGTGTCAGATTATATTGCTGAATTTGATGAGTTTGCTGTTAGGTGTAGTGTAACCGAGTCCTTAGACCAAACCCTATCCAGGTTTAGAATTGGATTGCGTGAGGACATTAAAAGGGAACTATACATGAGGGAGGTCCATGATTTGGAACAAGCCTATCAAATAGCTAGACATTATGAACAATTCCAAAAAGGACCGACCTATCAGAAATCTGAACCTGTTAGGAACAATACCCAATTTCCAAGATCAAACCCAAACCATGTATACTAGGGTAGACCAAATCCTAACCCCAACCCAGGTCGATTTCACTCCAGCCCAGTTAGGCCAAACCGTAACCTAGTCCGACCAAACCCTAATCCAACCCGATTTAATCGCAACCCAAACCATCCCAACCCTAACCCATCTCGACCTAACTCGAGTCCGAGTCCATCTAGTGCAAATAATTCTGCACCAACTAGAATCGACAAGGGTAAGGCACCCATGTCTCAGAATGCCCCAAGCCCCAGCCCCAATGCCTGCTTTAAATGTAATAAGGTAGGTCACTATGCTAGTCAGTGTCCCACCAAGTCATTATACATAGGGGAGCTTGAAGAACAAGAGACTGAACCCAATGTCGATGACCTAGAAGAAGAAGTTTATGAGGCTAAACCAGACTTGATAGAGGAATATGAAGGAGAGGAAGAGGAATTTGATCAAGTAGGGGTGGTTAGATTTATTTTAACCCAAACCCAACCTGTGGAAGATTGGCGTAGGACTAGCATCCTACAGACTTTTGTTAAGTATGTAAGATTATAATTGATAGTGGTAGTTGTGTCAATGCCATTGCCACTAAGATAACTAAATCTTTAGGCTTGACCCTAGTTCCACACCCTGACCCCTATAAAGTATCATGGGTAGATTCCACCTCTATACCAATAAAGTCTAGGTGCCAAATCCTAATTAAATTGTAATCATATGAAGAAGAGATTTGGTGTGATGTCCTTCCCATGAAGGTTAGTTGTGTCATTTTAGGTCGACCATGGTTATATGATCATGATGCTGTCTTATCTGGTCGAACCAACATCTATACCTTTCATCATCATGGGAAAAAGTTTGTGATTTATCCCAATCAGCTTAGCATTTTAAGAAATTCTAGTAGCCTTAGAGAAAAACCAAGAGTAAATCTAATTAAGGCTAAAGAATTAGAGGTAGACCCTTTTGATCCCACTTTAATAATTGAAGAATTAAGTAAGCCAGGATCAAACTTTATGGGTGAAACTGAGAAATTACAAGAGTTGTTCATAGAGAAAACCCAGGATCAAATCCCTAAAGAACAATCGAAACAAATAGGTATATGTAATGAAACAACATTTGAATATGAGTCCATAGACTCAATCTATATGTCTGCACCTATACTAGCCTCTGCACAGCATATGCATCATGAAATTAGTCAAGAGCTGAACATAATTAATGAACTAAATAACAACTTGGCTAGTTTCCAAAAGAAAGATGAAGAATTTTCTGCAGAGGAATATGTGACTGTTCAAGAATTTTCTGCTCGCAAAGCTGGCCCATCCGAAATAATGAATAGTAGTGGACCCAATGCCTATATGCCTGAGATATCACCTGATTTAGGTATTAGCTCCACCTTCATCATCTCAGACTTTGTAAAGTCTAGGGAGCCAGTAGTGATTCCCAGTGAGCCCCTTGAGCCACTCCCATTCTCTGAGAGAGAACCCATCCCAGAGCGACCACATATAATTTGGCCTTATGGTCAGGTAAAGATTGAAAGAGCTCTGGATGATCAAAATATCGGTACCCAGGGTAGAGACTATCAATGATATTTGATGCGGTAGCAAGGTCAACTGGAATCTAAGGACTTGTGGAACACTGGTGCAGATCTGCAGTGCCTCAACCCAGACCCTCCTTGAGCCAAATCGTCCCATACTCGACGGGGTCGAGTTCCTCCCACCCCGGGAGAATTGGTGGGGACACCAGGATCAGACACAGATCCCTAGATCTTATATGGTTTACTAAGTTATGTGTCAAAGTTTTGAAAATTCTGTAATCAATTAAGATTGAGTCCTGTAATAAGTTGAGGTTAGTTGTTTTGTCTCAACCCTCAACCTAATCAGTATTTTGAGTCTTGTACATCAATTATAAGTCCAGTATCCCAATTTTTGTACAAGAGAAGAGGTCACCCTATTCTGGAGTTCTACCAGGCCACATCCAAGAGTCAGAGGCCGCTTCATCAGTCCATTGGATCTTGTGTGACAACCTAGGATCCAAGATGCTTTTAGAAACCCTAATTCTTTCCAGATGTCCTCTAGATGCCCAGATTCCAGTCCATATGCCAGAGCATATTCCCAAACCAGGGCATCCATGATTCCAAAGGTCACTCTACATCCTAGCCCAAAGAAATCAAGTCCAAGTGCCAAGCCCAAGCCCTAAAGAAGCAAGATTCTATGGAATATTCCTACTACCAGGCTACCAGGCCACCCCAGATTCCAAAGGCCCAAACCCATGTACCCAAGCCCCTTTGGGCTGGCCCCTTACTACCCCTAGAAGCCCAACATGCCCTCCTAGGCATCCTTGAAGTGTTGACCAATTCCAAGAGGTGTCCCTGAGTGAAATAGTCAAAGAATGAAGGAAAAAGGAGAAGACTAAGTCAATTCCTAACCTAATGGGGATTTGTATTTCTAACCTAGCTAGGAAAGGACTTGTATTCCAATTTGGAAGAGGACTTGTAACCCAAGTGTAACTATGGTTAGTGAGGGCATGGGAACTTTATAAATACCCCATCCCTCCCCCTTTTGTAATCAACTTTTATTCATGATATCAAAATCCTGGTGAAATTTATTTGAGATTGCGATCTTGTGTTACTTTATTTTTTTGGTTCTTTGGTTTGTGTTTGTGTTTGCTTGCTGCCCTAGCATCCTTCCATGCCCTAACTCACTGCCATCCAAGCCTTCATACATCCAAGAAGGAGTGCCCTAGGCCACCAAGCAAGGAGATCTTCATCAAGCTTCAAGCCGCCCCGCTTCTAAACCTTAACCTGATTCCTTCTAAACCTAATCTCCTTTGTTTTTCTTACTTGCTATTTTTATTGACCCTTGACATTTTGCAGGATCCCCGAGGTGTTTCACCTCCCTAAAAGAGGCTTTCTTTGCATCCAGAACCATCCAAATCAGCCATCTAATCAAGGGAACCAAACATCATCATCCAGACTCTAATTAGAGTGCTGTGTGATCTCTTCATCGGACGTTCTTCAAATCACTGATTGGTAACATCCTTCCCTTCTTTTAATTTTTGATTTGATGAAGATAAGTTATCCTAATCCGGGAGTTTCTCAATTCTCAGATCTTGGAATTTATTATTTTGCATGAGTTTGCCTGCGATACGATGATTATATGCATTGCTCTTCTTCTTGCTAGTTCTTACTTTTATTCGGGAATTTAGCTTACAAATTAAATTGTAAAAATCATAAAAAAATTATTTTACTATTTTTCCTGCATGTGTAGCAATCTTAGAGTTGTCCTGCATCACCCGTGGTCTGCATGAAACTATTTAAGATAGAATTAGTGCTCTTAGTTATAGCATTATGGTCAGCACAGGATTTAGCCAAAGCTTTTAGGGCTTTAACTAGAGAACTTGATTCTTTCTCAAGATCTAAACCTGGTTGATGATTAAGTACTTGGCTAGGCCTAGGATTGGGTTGATCAAAATTGTGGGCTCCTAATGTTGTATCTTGTGACCACATAATGTTGTGAACCTGGATTAGCGCCTAAACCATGGAAGCAAGAGGGAGAGTTCTTAATTTCAAGAAACCAGCATTCTTGATCCAAGAAATCAGCATACCAGAAATCTAGACAGCTTCAAACCTTTTCTTGGATTCAATTTACAAAGAGAGATAGGAGAAGAGATGGAAGAGATATAGGAGAAAAGGAGATTGTATTATTCCTTTTGAGAAGAAACCCTTGCTGCCCTTGCTACAAGATGCCATCCCCTCTCAAAACTATGAAGCCCCTCACGCATGCCAAGAAGAATCCTCATGCACGCCCCTTTCTTTTTCCCACTTGAACCATCGGCTCCTCTTTATTTTATATGGAGGACGGTTTAGTTATAGGCGGTTTTAAACTTGGGTGGTTAGGCTTCTACTTGGGTGGTTAGGATCCTTGGGTGGTTGGGCTTCTTGGGCCAACCATCCAAACAACTAACCACCGAAACCAACTAATATCCTTTCACACCTAAAAGGGCAGCTAGCTACACCTGGACCCAAATCCCACAACCCAATTGGGTTATGCTACAATCTCTCAAAAAACTCCTCCCAAGAAATTAATGTAAGAAAACAATCAAAACCCCGAACCAATGTACACCCATGTCTCACATGTTCTCAAAGCCTTGGGTCAAGCTCCCTGACCCAACATTACTCTGGGGCCCTGGAAATCTATAAACCTAAACTCAGGCCCTTCCTCTGAGGAGCGCTCAAGCACGTCCAACCACCCCCGGTCCCCGGTCTAGGAGTTGACGCCGTAATAGATTGGTGCTAGAGGAAGGGTGACTCCCTTCTCTAAAAAGAGGAATCCATCGCCCCTGCTACAAAATGGCTAAGGGAAGAGCTCCAAATGCAACTGCCAGAAGAGGTATCTCCCCTTCCAGGTCTGAGGAACCTCCCATGGAGAATGATACTGCCGCCACCGCCACTACTGTCGCTGAACCTACCATCACACTGGGGTTGCAGCAGTTCCAGACTTTAGTAAACTGCATCGAAACGCTTACTGCTGCAGTTTAGCATTTCCAGGAAACAGTCGACAACCATCAGCAACTACCAGCTATTTCCTGCACCAATCCTTTGACTGCTGTTGAGGGAAGTCGACGGTCGGAGGTCCCTCAGCATTATTCTCGCATCGTACTGGAGCCCCGGAGGTCATTGGGTGATCGTGCCGACGATAAAAGGGCAAGGTCTGCTTCACCTTCCTACGCCGAATTCATCCCAGTCGGTGGTCGGCGGTCGGCCTGCTGCCAAAACCCCGAGGGACTATGCTAGCAAGATCATGCGCATGGAGGAGCGCATTGCCAAAAATGCCCTCCGGTAGAAGGCCGAAGGGGGAAAGGTATACGACTCCCGTCCTGCGCTCTCTGATGAGATTCTGGCAGAGACAATTCCCCATCACTTTAAGATTACCCGAATGTGGTTCTCAGCCATCTGGCCAGGTACGATCCACTCCTTTCCTCAACTCGAATCACTTTTTTTTCCCATTTCAGGACCTGCAATCGGACCCCGAGAAATACCGACTGCCTATTCTGCGTGCTGCAAAAGGAGGGAGAGACTCTTCAGGATTTCATGGCCCGTTTCAACTCAATGGCCATAGAAGTCCTGGACTTGAATGAAGCTATGGCCATGTCAGCCTTCAAGCAAGGGCTCCGCTCATCTAGGTTGACCTCCCTGGATAAGAAACATCTGACAAGCTACAGCAAACTCTTGGCTAGAGCACAGAAGTACGCCCTGGCAGAAGAACAAGTGACCGACCGACGTCAAGTAAAGGGAAGGCCGACCCCCAAGAAGTGGAGCGATAAGGCTCCTGAAGTCCGACCCCCAAGTGATCAACGACGGTCGGCTCAACGTCGAAGTCCGAAGCAGAGGGACTTCTCCCGGAGGTTCGAGACTTATGCTCCTCTGTCCCTGCCAAGAGAGAAGATCCTTATGGAGATCGAGAATGAGACCTTTCTGCAAAGGCCTTGGTCGATGAGGGGTCCCCCTGCCTAAAGAAACAAAGATAAATTTTGTAAGTTCCAAAGGGACCACGGGCACAGTACTGAAGAGTGCCTACAGCTGAATGACGCCATTGAAGACCTCATCCGGAGGGGGTACCTGTGCAAGTATGTCCGACCCCATCGAGATCGAGTCAAAGCATCAAACACCAGAAACCCTCCGGAGGAGACGGAGCTCCCCAATTAGAGGCTAACCGACGGCGATGTCGGCATGCTGCATTGGCGGTACGGAGGAAGTTATGAGGACAGGCCCGATATTGCTAAAAGGTCCAGGGGCTCCAATGCGATCACCTTCTCTGATGAAGACCTTCTGGAGACTCATGTTTTTGAAAATGACCTTGTAGTCATATCGGCAGTGATTGCCAACTATGATGAAAGGAGAATACTTATAGATAATGGAAGCTCAACCGAGGTGTTGCTGTATGATGCTTTTGTGAAAATGAATTTATCCAGGTCCATGCTATAGGAATCCCCCGCGTCGCTGACAGGCTTCGGGGGCAACTCCGTTGGTGTAGAAGGAGAGACAGTTCTTCCTATAACGATCGGGACGGAGCCTTTCCAGAAAACTCTCCCTATCAACTTTGTGGTCATTCGGACGACCTCACCTTACAATGCTATCCTGGGCCGACCGGCCCTTAACAAATTCAGAGCCATTATGTCCACTTATCATTTGTTGGCGAAATTTCTGACCAGGAGCGGGGTCGGAGTAATGAGGGGAGATCCTCGGATGCCCAGGTAGTGTCTGACCATTCTAAACTGACAGGCAGAAGGACGTCCCACTCTGGAGCAACTTGACCCAAGGGCTGAGGCCGATGGCCTCGATCAGCCCGGAGAAAGGATTCTGTTTGTCCCCCTTCGGGAGGATGATCCCACCAAAGTCCTTCAGATTGGAGGATCTCTCAGTGAAGACATTAAGTCAGAACTTATCGGCTTCCTCAGGAGTAACACCGACGTCTTTGCTTGGTCGGCATCTGACATGCCTGGAATACTGTTGGAGGTCATCACTCACCAGCTCAAGGTGGATCCGACTTACCGACCTGTCCGATAGAAGAAGAGAAGTTTTGCCGTCGAAAGGCAGAGAGCTGTCGATGAGGAAGTGAAGAAGCTCTGTGATGCTGGCTTCATCAGGAAAGTCCACTATTCTGAGTGGCTAGCGAATGTTGTTATGGTAAAGAAGGCCAATGGAAAATGGAGGATCTGTATAGATTACCCCAACCTCAACAAGACCTATCCGAAGGACAGCTTTCCAGTGCCCAAGATTGATCAGCTGGTGGATGCCACGACTGACCACCAGCTTCTTAGCTTTATGGATGCCTTCTCTAGCTACAACCAAATCAAGATGCATCCGGAAGATGAGGAGAAGACCATCTTTGTCACCGACAAGGGTCTGTACTACTATCGGATGATGCCCTTCGGCTTGAAGAATGTCGGTTCCACTTTTCAAAGGCTTATCAATCAAGTGTTTGAAGGTTAGCTGGGCAGGAACATGGAGGCCTATGTGGATGACATGATAGTGAAGAGTCTCCAAAAGGCCGACCACATCAGGGACTTGCAGGAATCCTTTGATGCACTCAAGCACCATCCGATGAAGCTGAACCCCATGAAGTGTACTTTTGAGATAACCTCTGGCAAGTTCCTTGGTTTTCTGGTCACATAGAGGGGAATTGAAGAGAACCCCGACAAGATAAACGCCATCACTGAGATGGCACATCTGACCAACAAAAAGCAGGTGCAAGAGCTCACCAGCCAAATCGCCTCTCTCAGCCTTTCATTTCCCGTTCGACTGAAAAGTCTCTGCCATTCTTCAAGACCCTACGTCGGTCAGAAAGTTTTGTTTGGACTGACGAATGTCGGTCGACTTTCGAAGCCCTAAAGGAGTACTTAAAGAACCCTCCACTACTAGCCAAGCCGACGGAGGGGGAACCTTTGTACCTCTATCTTTCATCATCGAATGAAGTGATCGGTGCCATCCTTGTACGAGTCAGAGAGGACGGACAGCAGAAGCCCATTTATTATATCAGTAAAGTCCTCCACGATGCTGAAACAAGATACCCTAAGATACAAAAGTTGATATATTCTTTGGTCACGTCCGCCAAGCGGCTCCGACCGTATTTCCAGGCACATCCAATTATGGTGATGACCGACCAACCCCTCAAGGCAATCATTTGGTTCCCAGACACATCTGGTCAGCTCGCCAAGTGGGCTATCATGCTAGGAGAATTTGACATCTCTTTCCAGCCACGATCTGCCTTGAAGGCCCAGGTAATCGCTGACTTCATTGCATAGTGTACATGGAGACAAGAGACACCTCCTCAAATGGCCGAAGTACCTGAAGTCGATGCCATCTACGAAGCCGAACCAGCTTGGACCCTCCATGTGGACGGAGCATCCAACCTTGCGGGCTGCAGGGCCGGACTGATCTTGGCTGCCCGGATGGAGAAAGCCTAGA
Organism: Areca catechu; assembly: GCA_021397845.1. Taxonomy (NCBI): domain Eukaryota; kingdom Viridiplantae; phylum Streptophyta; class Magnoliopsida; order Arecales; family Arecaceae; genus Areca; species Areca catechu. The sequence goes on from CM038050.1 coordinate 94,205,801, forward strand.
GTATGCATTGCATTTTTTATTTCAGGTGTCAAACAATCAGGAGGAGTACGAAGCCCTCCTCGCGGGGCTACGAATCGCCAATGATCTGGGCATCGGCCGACTCAGAGTCTTCTCTGACTCCCAACTAGTGGTTAATCAAGTAAAGGGGGAATTTGAACCGAGGGATCCGACCCTAGAAAAATACTTGAACAAGGTACAAAACCTTATCTCTTGGCTCAGATTTTTTGAAATCCTCCACATACCTCGTCCGCAGAACTCTTGGATGGACGCTCTATCAAGATTGGCTACGGTCGCCATCAACACTTCCGACCGAACCTTTGTGGAGCATCTACAGTACCCAAGTATTATGAAAGAGCTGACTGAGGTCCACCAGGTGGAGCAAGAAACTTCGTGGATGGATCCGATCCTCACTTTCCTAACTAAGGGAACTCTTCCGGAAGATCCAGTGGAGGCCAAGCCAGTGCGCTCGACGGCCTCTAAGTACGTCATCCTTGACAGCGTCCTGTATAAGTGATCATTCTCACAGCCACTGCAAAATGCTTGGAGCTGACGGACGCCAACTATGCACTCAGAGAAGTCCATGAAGGCATTTGTGGCGACCATCTTGGTGGAAGGTCCTTGGCTTAGAAGATCATCCGACAGGGGTATTACTGGTCTACCATTCAGAAAGACGCATCAGACTTCATCCGGAGGTGCGACGCGTGTCAAAGGTACTCCATTATACAAAGGAGGCCTGCCAGTGAGCTGACTCCGATCACTGCCCCATGACCGTTCGCACAATAGGGGATGGATATCTTGGGACCCTTTCCCCAGCATCGGGGCAATGAAAATTTTTGCTTGTGGCCATCGACTACTTCACCAAATGGGTGGAGGCCGAACCACTAGCACAGATAACAGAGGTCAAGGTGGAGAACTTTGTCCGGAATAACATTATCTTTCGGTTTAGCATTCCTCGGACGATTATTACTGACAATGGAAGGCAGTTTGATAACTTTAAGTTTCAAGATTTTTGTCAGCAATATCATATCTCTCACCGACTCACGTCAGTCGATCATCCTCAATGCAATGGAGAGAATAAAGTCACCAATCAGACAATCTTGCACGGGCTGAAGACCCGACTGAATAAGGCAAAGGGACTTTGGGTGGAGGAACTCCACTCAGTATTATGGGCATATCGGACGACCGCCAGAACATCGACCGGTGAAACACCATTCAACCTCACTTATGGAAGTGAAGCCATCATCCCTGTTGAGACCTCTCTCCAATCCTTGCAGATCGACCACTATGCCGAACCAGCCAACTCCAAACAGCGAAGGGCTAACCTGGACTTGCTCGAAGAAACTAAGCTTCGGACAAGCATGAAGATGGCAGTCTATCACCAGAAGATGGTGAAATATTACAACTCGCGAGTCAAGGCGCGAGCTTTACGAGTCGGAGACCTGGTCTTGCGGAGGACGAAAATTTCGAGGCCGATTGAGCAAGGCAAGCTTTCCCCAAATTGGGAAGGACCTTATCGAGTCATTGAGGTGGTTCGAGCCAGCACCTACCGACTTGAATATTTGGACGGATGACGGATGGCACATCCGTGGAATATAGACAACCTCCACAAGTATTATCAATGATGTCTACAATTCTTCTATGAAGCACTTCCGAAAGTTTGATTTCGATCGGCAGAGGCTCTAGGGCAGCCCACTTCCGAAAGTCTAACTCCGGTCAGCAGAGGCTCTAGGGCAGCCCACTTTCGACAGTCCGACTCCGGTCGGTAGAGTCTCTAGGGCAGTCCACTTCCGAAAGTTCGACTCCGGTCGGCAGAGGCTCTAAGGCAGCCCACTTCCGAAAGACCGACTCCGGTCGGTAGAGGCTCTAGGGCAGCCAACTTCTGTAAGTCTGACTCGATCGGCAAAGGTTCTAGGGCAGCCAGGTCTGGACAATCTGACGGACCAACACTTACATTAAAATTCCTAAGCTCGTTGCTCCGGCCTGAGCTACAATCCGACCGCTGCCTCAACTACTTCCAGGTCCGGACAAGCCGACGGACCAACACTTAGGTTAAAATTTCTAAGCTCGTTGCTCCGGCCTGAGCTACAGTCCGACCGCTGCCTCAACTACTTCCAGGTTTGGACAAGCCGATGGACCAACACTTAGGTTAAAATTCTTAAGCTCGTTGCTCCGGCCTGAGCTACAGTCCGACCGCTGCCTTAACTACTTCCAGGTCTGGACAAGCCAATGGACCAACACTTAGGTTAAAATTTCTAAGCTCGTTGCTCCGGCTTGAGCTACAGTCCGACCGCTGCCCCAACTGCTTCCAGGTCCAGACGAGCTGATGGACAAATACTTAGAGCAAAAATCCTAAAGGAATCTAGTTCAGTCTGAGCCACTGCTCGATGCTTACCTTGGAGGTCCGACTGTTCGCTAGATAAGCTGACTAGTCCACACTTAGTGAAATTTCAGAGGAAAGTTAGTTTGGTCACACCAGTCAGACGGCAACAAAGATATGAAAAATAAAAGGCTCTTTATTAATTCCAAAAGATTTCTTTACAAAATTGAATGTCAGACATTTACAAACCACTAGGTCTGACCTTCAAGAGGCACACTGACAACAGCCACTTCGGCTCTCTCTGTAGCAACAACGGCTTCGGCCCCCACGGCCCTTTCAGCTACCTCTGCTTCAGCTCCGGCTTGGGCCACTTCTACGATGGCTTCCACTGGAGCATCGGCCGCTCCGGCATTCGGATCCACCGCCTCCAAATCCTCTCCTTCTACCATCTTTGATGGCTGAAGAAATGATAAGTCGAGGCCTGGGAAGGCTGCACTAACCTTCCCCAGACATTCATCATATCCGTAGTTGAAGCCGACAGTCCTGGCTTCGTTCATCTCCTCGATGAAGTCCTCAGTGGCTTTATAATCTGCAACGGCTTTCTCGCCGGCCATCTTCAGTGACTCCTGGGCTATCTTCAGCAGGCCCTTATATCTCTCCTCCACCGCCTGGTGGACTTGTGCACGAACCTCATATTCGATCAAGTGCCCCTCCTCGACGGCCAGTCGACGAGTTAGGGCCTTGACCTTCTTCTTCTTATTCTTTAACCTTGCCTCTCGGTCCTTCTCCCAGGCCAGCAAGACTTCGAGCTACTTTTTCTGGGTCTCCAACTCAACCCGCAGGATGGACACCTCTTCGGCTACCGCCCTTAAGCCGAGCACCTCCTCCTTGGAGGTCGTCAGCACCTCCCAAGCCTTGTCCCTTTCCACCTCTTCCGCTTCGGCCCTCTTGGTCAGGTGCTCTTTCAGATCAAGCAGCTCGCCCAGGCCAACGTCCATCAGCAGGGTATCTTTGACAAGCTGCCGACAGACATGCGCACAGTTAGACAGTTGCAACCAGTGAGTTCGAAACCAAAGGATTAATTTTAACACTTACCCCTAAAAGATGGTGGAAGGAACTCTTGGAGGCCTCATTCACCATTCGCTCATCATCATCGGGGGCGGCCCTCTGAAGCTGCTCCCTGACCTTCTCAGCTTCGTGCCATGCCTGGCACTCCCCCTCGCCGCTAGGACCGTCGGCCCTCTCATCAACGGTCGACGGCCCCTCCTTTGCATGACTTCCCCTGACTACTGGGGAAGCCACCTCGGTCAGCACCAACGGCAGGGACGGAGGAGCCGCGTCCGCTCCGGTCGATGTCGGAAGCCCCTCCTCCACCCGAGCAGCCGAGTGCCCGACCAATGACGATCGCTTTACTGTCTTCGTCACTAAGCGATCTGACAATGGCACGTCATCATCCTACGACCCAACCGACACCACCGTGATGGACGATTCTATCGTCCATTGTTTCTACGGCCTCTCAGGTTTCGGTTCTGCCGTCTGCTTCTTTGGCTCCTGCGAGGTCGGCTCCGTAATGCGAACAACCCTCCACTACGCAGATCGCACCAAAAGGATCGCCTGATCTGGCTTCATCTTGCCTCCTGTCAACAAACAAGGTTGAAGTAAGGTATGGTTGCAAAGCAAACAGAAGATAAGGTAGTGACTCTCTCTCTTTACGGCTCTCGTCCTACCCAACGTCGGGTGCCGCTGAGTCCAGCTTGGTGAAGACTCCCCTCGTGGAGCATGAAGCCGACGAACTTCGGATCCTCGTCATCCAGTTTATGGAAGTCGGCCTAGTCGGCCCTCGAGACCTTCCTCCCGTTCAAAGCATTCGGCCTCGGCTCCCTCCATGCTCCCTCAAAGCCCCATGGCTCTAAGCTATCTACAAAAAAGTATCGGGACTTCCATCCGTGAATGGTGGACGGAAGCCCCCTAGTATCTTCCGGCCATGGCGTGGACTGAACATCCACCACTCCTGACTCCGGAAATCCTGTTTCAACAAGAAAAAATTAGAAAACAAGGACACCCTCGGCTCGATGTCGGCCTCCTGACATAGAACCACGAAGCCACAGAGAACCCGAATACTATTCGAGGTCAGCTGGGAAGGGGTAATTCTATATGTATTGAAGACTTGAATAAAGAAGCTATGGATCGGGAAATGAAGGCCGGCCTTCAAGTGGTCTTCATACAAAGGGAGAGCTCCTAAGTTTAAAGTTCCGTTCCTCTACCCTCACGACTGGGGACAATCAAATGTAAGGGTGGAAGGAATGCTATAAACGATCCTAAGATTCTCGACCCTTCTCGGGTCATGTTCGAAGCAATGTCAAAAGGGCCGGGCTCCCTTATGTCCACGAGTCGACCTCGACTCCCACCATTCTAAAGGAAGTTACAGAAAAGGAGAAGATGAAGGAAGGTGGGACGGAACTAACCTGGTTCCCTGGTTCTCTAAGAGGGGATAAAGCAATGGAAGGAGGGAGGAGGTTTCCTTCTCTTCGAGCACAAGCACGGTGGAAAACTCCTTCTAGGCACTGCTCCCCCCTTATAGGCGCCCACGGGTAGCTTCCCATCGCCTCCCCCCACATGCCACAACCCGATGACTGGCGTCTCAATTTTTGAGTTGGATTAGAATCCGAGGGACATGCCAGATCATATCCGACTGCGATCCACGTGATAGTCGAAGCAACGACGGATGGATCACTCCAGGAAGTGCACCAATCACTCTGATTAAGCCACGTGCCCCACGTCGCCTCAAGAATTTAAACGGGTAGCTGCTATGCGCCGTACTAGGAATAATTGCTCCCCTATCCTCACTAACCAGATGCTGACACCTATCCAGGAGCAACAATCAGAGCAGAAGGCGCCCGGTCGCAGCATGCCGAATCGGATTCGTCATCATTTGAAAGCCTGATGCATTTACTGCCATTTAATGCCCTCGCCCTTCGAGCCTACCGACTCGCTCGAAGCACAAGGGCAAGGGGGATAACTGTTGTACCATGACGGCTCACCCTCAGCCAAAAACCGGCACATTCTTGCGGTCTGACCGGGCCACTCTTTCTAGGCTCTGACTACTACTCCTTCAGAGGTCCGACCCATTGGAGCAGAGGTCTGAACGACCCTCTCCTGTTGGGGTCCGCTCCGACTGCTACTCCTTCAGAGGTCCGATCCACCGGAGCAGAGGTCCGAACGACCCTCTCCTGTTGTGGTCCGGCCTGTTACTACTCCTTCACAGGTCCGACCCACCGTAGCAGAGGTCCGAAAGACCCTCTCCTGCTGGGGTCCGGCCCGTCTCTCCCTTCAAAGGTCCAACCCAGTGGAGCAGATGTCCGAACGACCATCTCATGCTGGGGTCCGGCCCATGGCTTTCCTTTAGAGGTTTGGCATTTGGTCCGGCCGACCGTCTTTCCCTCTGCCGACGTCCGACAAGCATGCCTTAGCATCTAGGAATTCCAGAAGCACCTTTCTGTTACTGCGGGATCCTGCCATCCCAACAACCCTGCTCCATTACTTCCACGATGTTACCGTATCTGCGCACCACATGGCCACTCTCCAGATTCTCCTAGGGGTAGATCGGTCTTTCTTAGCCTCTCCCCTAACAGATTTTGGACTATTCTGCGCCTATATAAGGTACTCAGGGGACCCCGTTTGAGGTAGAAGTTTTCTTCCCTCTCCATATGCTGTTCATTCCTTGATTCCTCCATTATGTTACATTCAACCTCCTGCAACTTAGGCATCGGAGGGTCCCCCGTCGGAACACCACCGGCGCCCTTGGAACTTTGTGTGGTTTTCATCCAGTAGAGGAGCGCTCCAGCATGTCCAGCCACCCGGTCGCCGGTCCAGAGTTGACGTCATAACACATGCCAAGAAGAATCCTCATGCATGCCCCTTTCCTTTTCCCACCTGAATCGTCGCTCCTTTTTCTTTTATATGGTGGACGTTTTAGTTCTAGGCGGTTTTAGACTTGGGCAGTTAGGCTTCTACTTGGTGGTTAGGATCCTTGGGTGGTTGGGCTTCTTGGGCCAACCATCCAACCAACTAACCACCTAACCAACTAATCTCCTTTCACACCTAAAAGGGCAGCTAGCTACACCTGGACCCAAATCACACAACCCAACTGGTTTTGTTACAATCTCTCAAAAAACTCCTCCCAAGAAATTAATGTAAGAAAACAATCAAAACCACGAACCCATGTATACCCATGTCTCACATGTTCTCTAAACCTTGGGTCAAGCCCCCTGACCCAACATGACTCTGTGGCCCTTGAAACCTATAAACCTAAGCTCCTAAACCTATGTGTCTTTCCTGGACTTTGGGTGCGCCACATATGAGCTTACAATCTCCACCTTGGCACTCCAAAGCTCTAGTAAGCTCCACCCAGTCCATCAATCCCATTAGTGCTCCACATCTGAAGAAGCTATCCCTGGAAGAACCTTGGTTAGTGCATCAGCCACATTCTCTACAGTAGACACTTTTGCAAGCTCCACCTCACCATCTTCCACCGCTCCCGAATCCTGTGTACCTGATATCTGTATGCTTGGTCCTAGCATGATAGACCAAATTTTGGACCAAACACAATGCACTCTAGCTATTAGAATAAATCTTAACTGCCTCTTGTGCAATGCCATCTCCAATGCAAGTCCCTTCAGCCACATGGCTTCCTTGCAACTCAAAAATGCCAATGTACTCTGACTCTATAGTGGACAATGATATTATTGCTTGTAAACTTTATCTCCATGAGATTGGTCCATCATTCAACATAAACACAACCTGTTGTTGAATGCCTCGTGTCCAAATCACCACCATAATCAGCATCCACGAATCCAAACAACCGGTCCTGAGCCTCCATGGACATCCTAGAGTCGCCCTCATGCCATGGCACCTGTAGCATATGCCAACTCCAATTGTGCCCACCAAATACCTGAAGATACCTTTCAGTGCTCTCTAATGCTCCTTGCCTTGATTGCCCATGAACTTGCTGCCTTGGCTAATGCATCCCAAGATCTGGCTACAACACACCATTGCATACATAAGGCTCCCAACTCCTGAAGCATAAGGAATCCTCATCATCTCCTCAGCCTCCATCTCAGTCCTGGGCAACATTATCTTCGAGAGTTTAATATGACCAATAAGAGGCAATGCTACCAGTTTCGCTCCATCCATGCTGTATCTCTCCAAGACCCTCTTGAGTTACCCCCTTGAGATAAATGAAGCATCCTCCTAGCTTTGTCCCTGAAGACCTCTATCCCTAGAATCCTTGCAGCAGGACCCAAATCCTTCATTTCAAACTCCTTTGATAATATTGCCTTCAGTCCATAAAACACCTCTACTTTTGCATGCAATCAACATATCGTCCACATACAAAAGCAGATATAATCTAAAGCTATCTTCAAGTGTTCTAACATAAACACAAAAGTCATACTCACATCTGGTCATGCCAATGCTCCTCACGTATGCATCGAACCACAGGTACCATTGCCTCAACGACTACTTCAATCCATACAGTGATATTTGCAAAAGATAGACCTTTCCTTCTAAACCTGGCTCTCCGAACCCCTATGGTTGTTCCATGTATATCTCCTCCTTCAAATTACCATGGAGGAAGGCCATCCTGACGTCCATCTGCTCTAGCTCCATATCCTGCAACACTATAATGCTCAACAAAACCTGATAGAGGTATGTCGAATCACCGATGAGAAAACCTCATTTAGTCGATGCTTTCCTTTTGGGAGTAGCCTTTGGCCACCAACCTAGCCTTGTACCTGTACCTTCTTTCTCTGAGACTCCTTCCTTACATTGAAACACCCATTTGCATCCAATGGATCTCTTTCATCTCGGCAGTGCCACCAAACGCTAAGTCTAATTTTTTTGTAGAGCTGCATCTCTCCGCCATAGCTTGGACCCACCTGTCATGATCTTGGCTCTTCATCACCACCTTGTAGGTCTTCGGGCCCCCATTGGTAGCCACCAAAGCATACAACATGGTTTCGCCAAAACCATATCGCACTGGCTGTCTCACAATTTTCCTAGGCTTGTGTAGTGTGACTCCGATGCCTGGACAGAGAGGTAGCTCCTCCCCCTGCTCATCTCAGCCATGAGCATGCATCTTGCTGGTCCCCACATGTGGAGGCACCCCTGAAGACTGCTCCACCTGAATCTTAGGTCCTCCCGGTGCTCCTGAAAAGTTAAAATTGTATAAGAGGTTAGTTGATGCTCAACTGCACCCTGCTGAGCTGCCTGCTATCCAACCGCATCCAATTGGGCCTCCTGCTGAACCTCCACTCCTTTTGCCTCTTGAGGAATGAATCTTCATTAAAGACCACATCTTAGCTGATCGTGTCCTTCTGCTCCAAAGGATCCCACAGCCAGTATCCCTTGACTTCATGATGAGACATCAGGATTAACCCTAGTTCACCATGGGTCCCTAAATTTTAAGATCTTTCAGTCCCTTAACCAATTTTCAATATTGTCCAAAAATCAAGTCCTGTTAGCCCTTTGAGTCTTGTAATTAGGGCTTGAGTTAGTTAGGTCATTTGAAGTCTGTAATTAGGGTTTAGCTTAATCAAGCTCAAGTGAACCTATTTGAGTCCTGTTTTGGGCCCTTGAGTTTTGCTTTTATATCTGAGTCCTATATTTAGAGTCGACTCATACCATTAGGGTTTTTGAGTTGAGTTTTGGATTATGTTCAGCTCATATTGAGCTATTTATCATTTTTAGTCTTGTAATCATGTCTAGTTTATTAGTTAAGTCCAGTCAGAGAAGACTCAAGCATGTGAAGGTGATGCGGGACAGAGATCGAGGATGGATCGCTGGCGAGCATAGAAGTCACCGGGGATTAGGGTTTGTAGAGGAGAATAAAGAAGAGATAACTGGGGTTCACACAGATTCCCCAAGGAGGACAAGCACACAGCAAAGGGGCTCATACAGATACCCTAGAGATCACACAGATACCCTGAAAGAAGGAGAAGGGATCACAGAGATACCCTGGGCTCACACAGATGCCCAAATCAGGGATCACAGAGATACCCTGCGAAGAAGGGAAGGGATCACACAGATATCCTGGCTCACATAGATGCCCAAATCAGGGATCATACAGAAACCCTGGGATCACACAGATCCTTCATACAGAACAATAGAAAATTTTATTCATCCATGGTTATTTTTCATACACAAAAGGGGTCCTTTATAATTGACCCTGGCCCTTAGATTACATGGAATAAAAAGCAAAGAGGGAGGGTGTCAACATGTTGCCTTATGGGAAGGATTTGCATGAAAGGGTGTCACATATCTTCCATAATAGATGGGCGATACAAGGAAAAGATCTCATAAATCAAGGGAAAGAGCGAGGGCGCCCATATGCTGCCTGATCTGTTTGGATGCCATATGAGTTCGTCCATCTTCTCTTGGACAGTCCACAACTTTCATATAGGCACTGATCTACTTCCTTTTGGGCTTAGATGATGTCATAAAGATCTTAGGATACCTAACAGGGTGGATGACGCCTACTGTGACTGGATTCCACGTGGCTAACTGGATTCCACGTGGCTGCTATGGTGGCGTATAGTGACTGGGATCCCATGCAGTTGTTGAGGTGGTAGGGCTGTCGGGTCCCCATCATTCTCATGAAGTGAGGAGAACTCGACTCCGTCGAGTCAGGCTCAGCATGATTGATTGAATCGAAACTAAGCAAATCAAAGCAAAGATGCTAGTTTTTTTTTTTTTTTTTCTACATTTCTTGCTTTTCTTTTCTTTTCTTTTTTTTTTTTTCTCTATTTTTTTTTCCACTGATTTTCTTAATTTTTTTATTGGCTACACTGAGATTAGTGTAGCTTTGAAGATTGTGCAGTATTGAGATCCGTGCTACTTCAGAAACCATGCTACTCAGGAAACCGTGCACTAAAGTCGGCAATAGTGAAGGCATTTGCCTTCACGTTCGTGCACTAGATTTCCTTCTTCCCCATGGACTGAAAGTTGGAACAGGGGAGGTCCACTGGCAGCGAAAACCGGCATGGTGATCTCTCGGCTGGTCGTGGAGCTCTCCGATCGGCTGGCAAAAGGGGTTGAGGACGGCTGCAACAGCGGACGGCATCAACGAGGAGGGAACTCGGGGATGGACTCGATGCGGTGACCACGAATTGTGAACCAAGTAAGCAGAGTAGAACCCAACACCAAATTGACCAATCATGCTCACATCAGCACCGGCCTGTAATGCCTCCATGAACTCCTTGGTTCCAGACCTTGCAATCGTGCCCAGATTGTTCACAAGATCGACTTTGGTCATGCCGATCCCACTGTCCATGATGGAGAGCGTCTTGTTGGCCTTGTCAGGCACCAGCCAGATGAACCGCTCCGGCTGGGCATCCAATTTACTCTTGTCCGTAAGGCTCTCAAACTGGATTTTGTCCAGAGCATCGGAGGCGTTGCTGATAAGCTCACGAAGGAAGATCTCCTTGTTCGAGTAGAAGGTGTTGATGATGAGGCTAAGGAACTGATTGATCTCTGCCTAGAATGCAAAGGTTTCTGTCTCCGCTTCCGTGGCAAAAGAGCTTGAGGAGAAAAAGCTTGAGAGATGAAGAGCGAAGAAGTGCCGTGGCGACAGGACCAGAGGAAATCTCGAGCTGATGGGAGCCGGTGGGAGGAGTTTGAGGGCGAGGGCGTGGAAGTAGTGCTGGAGGAGGTCACGGTGGACCTCCGGCAAGGGGGTGCCGGAGGAGGCGTTCTCGAGGTCGGAGCGCATCTGGCGGACGGCCTGAAGGTCATCCTTGTTGGCCTGGGCCTCGCGCTCGGAAAAGGTGGTGGCGATGTACTATCACAAGGGATGGTAGATGTCCATCGCCGCCATCTTCTTCTCGTGCACCGCCAGCATCACGTTCACCACCGTCAGAGATGCCATCGCCGGTGGAAGGAATAGATCTGATCACCGGGAGCAAGGGTTCGTCTTTTTGTTTTTTTTTTTTTTTGTGGTGCAGGGAATTGACTGAGACGGGCGATGGCAGCGTGGATGGAACGGGGGGTAGCATCGGTGATGTAGATCCAATGGAATGTTGGGAAGCCAGGGAGGAAGAGAAAATCCTAGTTAAGTGGACTCTGGACTATGATATCATTTGATGCAATGCAGAGATCGAGGATGGATCGTTGATGAGTATAGAAGTCATCAGAGATTAGGTGTAGAAGAGAAAGAAGAGATAAGTTGGGTTCATACAGATTTTCCAAGAAGGACAAGTATATAACAAAGGGGCTCAACAGATGCCCTAGGGATCACATAGATATCCTGAAAGAAGGAGAAGGGATCACACAGATACCCTGGGCTCACATAGATGCCCAAATCAGGGATCACATAGAAATCCTGGGATCACACAGATCCTTCACATATAACAATAGAAAATTTTATTCATCCATGATTATTCTTCATACACAAAAGGGGTCCTTTTATAATTGACCCTAGCCATTGGATTACATGGAATAAAAAGCAAGGAGGGAGGGTGTCAACATGTTGCCTTATGGGGAGGATTTGCATGAAAGGAGGTGCCACATATCTTCCATAATAGATGGGCGATACAAGGAAAAGATGTCATGAATCAAGGAAAAGAGGGAGGGCGCCCATATGCTGCCAGATATGTCTGGATGCCATATGAGTTTCTTCCATCTTCTCTTGGACGATCCACAACTTCCATATAGGGTGCTGATCTACTTCCTTTTGGGCTTGGATGATTTCATGATGATCTTAGGATACCTAACAGGGTGGACGATACTTGCTGTGACTGGATTCCATATGGCTGTTATGGTGGCGCACTATGACTGGGATCCCATGCGGTTGTTGAGGTGGCAGGGCTCTAGGGTCCCCATCAGAAGGACCACACCCAATGTGCCACCTCAGCAGCCGCGTGGAGTCCCAGTCACATCCTGGATTGCGCCACCCTAGGATTACTTGGAGGATCATGAAGTCGGCCCATGCATGAGGAGATGATGTCCAGGCCCCAAGCACAACAAGTCCACATGCCAATGGATATATTTCAATCCCCAGATTCATGGATGCTTGCTTGGGAATGTTGTGGACCACCCCAAGCCCAAGATGGAAGTTATTTGGCATCCCTCATGGTCCTCTCTTGGCCGCCCACTACCTACCATGTTTGGATGGAATTTTGTATGGCATGAAAGTGATTTCTTCCATGTATTCAGCCCCACACTTTAGGAAGAAAGTGAGCGCCCTTTATTTCCTGTTTTCATTTGCTTGGGTCCTAAGTCTCATGACTCTATATAAGGGACCCCTTTGTATGAAAATTTCAACCACTTATTAATGAATAAAAAGTCTTCTTGAGTTATTTGCTTTGTGTTTTGTCATTTGTAAGGAGTGGGTGAGAGACTCATTTGCCTTTGCTCTTTGAGCATCGAGGGGTGTGAGGCCCTATCTATCCAACCTTCATCAACCTTGGATGCCCACCTTCGTCAAGCCATCTTCCAGCCACCCCATCCTATCTCTCTTTCTTTTTATCCTTCATCAATCGAGCAGTTTCCCATCACATCTAACTCATTGTTTGGTGTATTATAGATACCTCGAGTTTCACGCGAATCGGAGTCCGTTTGCCTTGCCATCGAGTTAGTGAATAAAAAGCTGACAGATCTGTGGGTTTTCAGCTTGACCTTCCAGGCCATATCCAGAAGTGAGGAGTGATCCCTTCGTAGAAGCAGTAGCAAACATTGCCAGGTACACACCCCCTAGCCCTCTAGATCTTGATATTGCAGAAAAGCTAGCCCTACTGGGATTTCTTAGCCCTGGCGGTCCTATCTTATCTTTTTTGAGGATCTTTTTTGCATACTTGCGGTCTAGAATTTTTATAGGATCACCCTTTATTTATTTGACTTGAAATTCAGGAATTGAAATCTCAACTTAATACTAAATCCATGAAAATTCCCTTGCTTGCTAATTAGTCCAGCATCACTCCATGTGGATATCTATATGAACACCATCTTTTGGGCCATGGCGTCCAACTTGCTCTGCTAACTGGGATTAATGTGCACAAATGCCATGCACACAAAGACTCTAAGATGATGAGCTCCACCTTTCTTCCATACCATAACTCCTCTGGAACCCTCCCATCAAGCATTGTATGAGGAGACCGATTCACCAAGTAAGCTGCTGTGTCAACTGTATCACCCAAAATGCCTTGGGTAACCCTACTTGCAACCTCATACACCTCGCTTTTTCCATGAGAGTCTGGTTCAACCGCTCGGCCATGCCATTTTGTTGGGGAGTCCTTGCTACCAAAAAATTGCCTCCTGATCCCACCATCTTGGTAAAATTTAAGGAACTCCTTGCTTGTGAACTCTCCGCCATTATCAGACAGCAGAACCTTCACATGCTACCCCTTTTCCTTCTCCACCTCTGCCAACCAGGCTTTGAACTTGGTGAAGACTTCTGACTTCTCCCTCAAGAAGAACACCCACACTCTCCTTGAATAGTCATCAATAAGGGACATGAAGTATTTAGCACTGTTTCTCCCCGAAATCATAGCCGAACCCCAAACATCCGGTGCATTAGGTCCAGGGGCCCTCCACTACATGCTGAACTTATGGAGAATTTCACCCGATGTTGCTTTCCCATCTGGCATGGCTCACACACCTTTGCAACAACTATATCTAGATCTGGAATCCATCCATCCTACATCATTTCCTTCATACCACATTCTCCATGTGGCCAAGGCGATAATACCATAACTGGTATAAATCTTGCTGATCATGTGCCGCCGCCGTCGTGTCAGATCCTCCACACTCCATGGACCTTCAATATGATAGAGATTGTTCTCCAGCCTCTTCCCCCTCATCACCACCATGGCATCTTTCATAATATTCAAAACACCACTCCCGAAATGGCAATTGAAGCTAAAACTGCTCCTCTCTAGGTACCCCAGCCTAGAAGTCACCAAAATTAGGGTATCATATTTTTTTGAAATTTTTTAGGTAAAGGGTGGCGAAGGAATAGTGGGGCTGGAAGATAGGGTTTGGAACTCATAGACTTTGGAACTCATCCTAACGAAGAGACCTCTCACCTCTAGGACATTACACCCTCCTCGATACTTGGAGGCTCTAGGATGGATCTCAAAGGCCATGAGGGGATAGAGAAGTTGGAATGGGAAGGGAGATAACTGGGCATGACCTCACATCATGTCCTGGGATTGGGCCTCACACCCTCTCCTCACAGAGTGAAAAAAAAAAACACTCTTTTCTAAAACTCATTTTCATTCCCAAAACTTGACTAAACTTTTTTTTTTCAACAAAGGACTGACGGTGGTATTTATAGACCTGTCCAACCCTCATTTGAATTTGAATACAAGATAAAAAGATAGGAATGATTCAAATTCAAATATAAGATAGGATAAGATAAGCCTATCTGGTGGGGACACCTGAGGCACCAGAATAAGACAGAGGCTTTTTAACCCTCTGTAAATTGATCAATAATTTATGAGTCCATCTGTAATAAGGGCTTAGCTCATCTGAGTCCATTTTAGTTGTTATTTGAGTATTTTTAGTTATTATTTCAGTTCTGTACTAGTCAGCTCATGTTGAGCTAGTTCAGTCAATGCTAGTCAGCTCATGTTGAGCTAATTTTATTTTTTTTGAGTCCTGTCCAAGCATACTGAAGACTCAAGACTATATCATACAAGTGAAGACCAAGTCCAACTAGATTGAAGACATGGAAGTATAGCACAAGTCCAACCCAGCTTGAAGATTTGAAGACCCAGGAGGAAAATTCAGAAAATCCTGATTTCTTGCAGATGCCCTCCAGATACCCAGATTCCCTTCCAGATGCCAAGTATATTCATAGATAAGGGCATCCATGATTTCAGAGGTCCATCTGCATCCTAGCCCAAAGAAATCAAGCCCAGGTGCCAAGCCCAAGCCCTAAGAAGCAAGATACCAGGGAATATTCCTGCTACCTGGCTACCAGGCCACCCCAGCTTCCAGAGGCCCAAACCCATGCACCCGAGCCCCTTTGGGCCGGCCTTTTGCTGCTCCTAGAAGCCCAACACGCCCCCTAAGCATCCTTGGAGTCTTGACCAAGTCAAGAAAATTTTTAGGGATTTTTCTACCTAATATTTCCTTATTTTCTAGCTAGGGTTTGAGAGGGAAAAGGATTCTTATGTAAAGACTTATGTACCCTTACTTGGAGCCCAAGGTTAAGGGTCTATTTAAGGGACCCTAGCCTCTTGTATGAGGATAATTTTTGATGAATGAAAACTTGAGTTCTTCTATTGAGTGGTGTGATACCCTGCTGTGTGCATAAAGGGGTTTGTGAGTTCTTCTTCCCGGTGTTTGCAATCATCTTCCTGCTGCCAACAAACCCTCCAGATCCCTGGACGCCCACTCCAAAAGAAGCCTTCCTTGCTGTTTTTACTTTGTTTTCTTGTTCCTTTGTGAGCTTTCTAACCCCTGAAAGGTCGTTTGCAGGTCCCTGAGTTCGTACGAATCCAACGACTCCAGCCAAGCCTCAATCGGATCACCAAGCAGAAAGCAGGGTATCCTCGGGTCTTTGGCTCGATTTTCCAGGCCGCATCCATCGAGGAACGAGAGACCCTTCGCTGCAATCTTCACAGACGTTGTCAGGTACACCCCTCTACCTCCAGTAGTTTTATTGTAGGAGAACTTGCCCTAACCGAGGCTTCTTAGCCCCGGCGATCCTTCTTTGCTACTTTTCTAGGTCCTAATCTGCATGTTGATCTTCAAAAATTCATACAAAATTCCTACAAATAATTTTGATCTAAAATTTGGGAATTAATCACCTAACTCAACATGTAAAACATACAAAAAAAATTGCATGCATATTAGTTCCCCATCATTTGGTATCAGAGCTTAGATTAGAGCTTGTTTTCTACAATTTTTTAGTCCATATATGCTCTGTTTCTTAATTATTTCTCCCTGTTAAAAACTCAAAAAATTTGAAATTTGATTTTCTGATTTATCATAATTCAAAGTAATTTTCAAATTTTTGAAAAGTTTATTTCATACTATAAATTTTCTCCAAGCCGAAATACAGCCTGCAAATTTTTGACTCTATTTTTTTCAGCAAGACAAGTTTGGAAGTTTTAGGTTTTTGTTTAGCAATTTTTGCATATTTTTCAATTTTAGTATATTTCCAGCATATTAGGCCATGATTTACAATTTTCTTCTATTTAAAAAAATACCAAATAAAAAAAATACATATTCTCCAAAATACCAAAAAAAAATATCTAAACCCTAATTTGCATCCTCATCTGCCTGCCATCATTGCATAATTTACTTTTAAGGGCACTCTTGCTATATCAGATGGGGGGAGGATTTGATCACCTCTCCTTAGCCCAAAACCACATCCCTTGCATTCGATCCCAAGCCTTAACCTAAAATTAACTAGACTTAATTTGCCCTAGTGGGCTAGGGACACCAACTGGTCGGGTCCGGGTTAGTGTTAGATCACTGTGTCAAGTTAACCTGTGTGTGCCTTGTGCTCAGTGTCTAGAATGGTGGTTTAGGGATTCAATCCCGAAGGGCTTGTGTGCTGGTCCGCCTACCTGGCCAATCTCTGATTGGTGTCTAGGATTGGCAATCAGGGACCTAACACTCTCCTTACACCTGCCTGGCTAAGTACAGGGTTACTATAGGCTAGTTTGCCACCCTGATTGAGCATCTCGTTTGGACTCTAGGTCTAGTCAGTTATAGTCGGTCTGATCGAGTCTTGCATGAGCACTAGATCAGGAGTTTCATATCACCCACCTCCTTCACAAATGTCTGAACCCATGGAAAATTTACAAGCTCAAATAAAAGCCCTAGCTGATCAAATGGCCCAGATAACTACCCAGATGACTACCCAGATGACCCAGTTAACTCAGTCTCGTATTCAAACCAATGATAGAATTGACCATCTTGCCAATAGGTTTGATCAGTTAAAAGTCCGGGTAGGGACCCCAAGAAAAACCCATGGGTCACAGTCTGAGCCAGATCCTGATTCCCCTCAACCTAGGAGGACCCCAAACCCTGATCTATACCATGAGGTCGAACCTAGGAGAGCCCCTTATCCTGACCCGTACTACAATCCTCAACCTAGGAGGACCCCAAACCTGATCCATACCTTGAGGCTGAACCTAGGAGAGCCCATCGTCATGACCCAATCCCTAAGGTTAGTCCTAGAAGACCCAATCAGGATTTTATAGACCAGGAAGATAGATCCTATTTACCTTCTCCCTACAAGCCTAGTATACCTACAACCTATAGATCTTATGACTCCAAATCCTATGAACCTAGAACCTATGAATCCATAACCTATGAACCTAGATCCTATGACTCTAGATCCCATGATCATAGATCCTATGCACCCACATCCTATGAGCCTAGAGAACCCATAACTCCTAAGTATCAGCCTAGTACTAGTCATGCTTCCCCTAGTCAACTTGAACCCCATAGGATTAGTATCCCTAAATATGAACCTAATAGTGAGCCACTACCTCTTATACAACCTGAACCTACTAGGAGTAGTACCCATAATCAGGACCAGAACCTAACCAATTTCCTGCTAGCCGACCTTCTCCAACCATTCCTGAGATTCACAAGGCTTACATTAACGCGGAAGTGTATGAAGCTGATGTGAGCCTAGTGGATGAGTATGAGGGAGAAGAGGAGACACCTTTAGTAGACCTAGAATTAGCTGACCCAGTAGATACCCAGGTAGAAACCAACCCCGAGCTAGTTGACCTTGACCATATCCAACCTAAAGCTATAATGGAAGAACAAATAGAGGAAGAGAACCTAGGTACTACTACTAGAGCCTTACCTGAGGAAACCATAGAGGAGAGCCAAATTATAGAGTCTAGTCCTAAAATACAAGAACCAGAAGAATTTATTAAGGACCTGATCTCTTTGAATCAGTACCCTCAGGATGAGTCACCTCCTATAGTTCCCATTAAGGATCTCTTTCCTGAGATTAATAACCCATCCTTCCATTATACAAACCCCGTAGATATATCGCAACCCCATAAGGTTAACCTCATTAGTCTAGGATTAGTCCCTGACATGCCTTCTTTGATTCTACTTTATCCAACTAACCTAGAACCTTTTCTCCACCCTACCAGAGTAATTCTGAACCCACTTCCTATTTTCTACCCTTTCCTGAGTTTTCTCATGTGTCTAGAACTATTAGGTTACATTTTGTTGAGGTTACTAGGTTGCAAGGATCCATAGAGCCCATCCCATTTGCTACCTACTTTTGGAAGACCCTCTGGCACTTATTAGGAGTTACTAGCAAATTTTCTTCTGCATGTCATCCATCAACCACGACTTATGCCCCCATGCCCAAGTGGTAGTTAAGACCTAATAAACCTCTTTAGTCGAGTCTGTTAGGTGTCAGTATGAGTCCTTTGCATCATTTGTTAGAAGTCTGCATGTGCCTAGCATGTTCACCACCCACACTAATCTTAAAACAACTGGCTAATTCCCGAAGAAGGGTCAAAGAATTTGATGTAGTGGATTTTATCCCAAGTGGTAGTTAAGACCTAATAAACCTCTTTAGTCGAGTCTGTTAGGTGTCAGTATGAGTCCTTTGCATCATTTGTTAGAAGTCTGCATGTGCCTAGCATGTTCACCACCCGCACTAATCTTAAAACAACTGGCTAATTCCCGAAGAAGGGTCAAAGAATTTGATGTAGTGGATTTTATCTTGGTTAGGCTTAGGCCTAAAAGAAGCTTCATGCTCGCAGAGCCGGACCTTTTAAAGTGATAGAGAAGGTTGGATCAAATGCCTAGGTGTTAGACTTGCCTTCGGATTTGGGCATTAGTTCTACCTTCAATATTACAGACCTGGTTGAGTATAGGGAACCGGCAGCGCTACCTAGTGAGGCCTTTGGACCTATTCCTTTTCATTGTGAGTGACCCTAACCTAGAGTGTCCACAAACAAATTTGGCCTGAGAGAGGAGAATGGATCGAGCATATCCTGGACAATATCACGACCCTGGGCCATGACTATCAATGCTTCCTGGTCCGATGGCAAGGCCGGCCAGAGTCGGACGATTCGTGAATTTCTCGAGAGGACTTGCAATGCCTCAACCCAGACCTTCTCGAGAGATATGTGAGCCAGTCTGACCTTCACTCGACAGGGTCGAGTTCCTCCCACCCCGGGAGAATTGGTGGGGACACCTGAGGCACCAGAATAAGATAGAGGCTTTTTCAACCCTCTATAAATTGATCAATAATTTATGAGTCCATCTGTAATAAGGGCTTAGCTTATCTAAGTCCATTTTAGTTATTATTTAAGTATTTTTAGTTATTATTTCAGTTCTGTACTAGTCAGCTCATGTTGAGCTAGTTCAGTCCAATGCTAATCAGATCATGTTGAGCTAATTTTATTTTTTTGAGTCCTGTCCAAGCATACTGAAGACTCAAGACTATATCATACAAGTGAAGACCAAGTCCAACTAGATTGAAGACATGGAAGTATAGCACAAGTCCAACCCAGCTTGAAGATTTGAAGACCCCAGGAGGAAAATTCAGAAAATCCTGATTTCTTGCAGATGCCCTCCAGATACCCAGATTCCCTTCCAGATGCCAAAGTATATTCATAGATAAGGGCATCCATGATTCAGAGGTCCATCTGCATCCTAGCCCAAAGAAATCAAGCCCAGGTGCCAAGCCCAAGCCCCTAAGAAGCAAGATACCAGGGAATATTCCTGCTACCTGGCTACCAGGCCACCCCAGCTTCCAAAGGCCCAAACCCATGCACCCGAGCCCCTTTGGGCTGGCCTTTTGCTGCTCCTAGAAGCCCAACACGCCCCCCTAGCATCCTTGGAGTCTTGACCAAGTCAAGAAAATTTTTAGGGATTTTTCTACCTAATATTTCCTTATTTTCTAGCTAGGGTTTGAGAGGGAAAAGGATTCTTATGTAAAGACTTATGTACCCTTACTTGGAGCCCAAGGCTAAGGGTCTATTTAAGGGACCCTAGCCTCTTGTATGAGGATAATTTTTGATGAATGAAAACCTTGAGTTCTTCTATTGAGTGGTGTGATACCCTGCTGTGTGCATAAAGGGGTTTGTGAGAGTTCTTCTTCCCGGTGTTTGCAATCATCTTCCTGCTACCAACAAACCCTCCAGATCCCTGGACGCCCACTCCAAAAGAAGCCTTCCCTTGCTATTTTTACTTTGTTTTCTTGTTCCTTTGTGAGCTTTCTAACCCCTGACAGGTCGTTTGCAGGTCCCTGAGTTCCTACGAATCCAACGACTCCAGCCAAGCCTCAATCGGATCACCAAGCAGAAAGCCGGTATCCGCGGGTCTTTGGCTCGTTTTCCAGGCCGCATCCGTCGAGGAACGAGAGACCCCTTCGCTGCGATCTTCACAGACGTTGTCAGGTACACCCCTCTACCTCCAGTAGTTTTATTGTAGGAGAACTTGCCCTAACCGAGGCTTCTCAGCCCCGGCGGTCCTTCTTTGCTACTTTTCTAGGTCATAATCTGCATGCTGATCTTCAAAAATTCATACAAAATTCCCTACAAATAATTTTGATCTGAAATTTGGGAATTAATCACCTAACTCAACATGTAAAACATACAAAAAAAATTGCATGCATATTAGTTCCCCATCACTATCCATATCTAAATCCTAACCAACCAAATCCTAATTCAAATTTTAAATAAAAGATAAATCCTAAATTTATTCTAGATATGCTTCGAGATTTGCATGGCTCCAAGATTCGTGCTTGCTCTAGGATTCATGCTGATGAGGTCCCCATCATTCCCCTGAGATGGGGAAAACTTGACTCCGTCGAGTTAGGCTGGCTCTAGGATGCACATGACCTGTAGAATGATTTTTTTTTTCCAACACAATTAATCTTGGATTAGCCCAAGTAAGATAATCAAAGTCAAAACATAACCCAATTTAAAATAAACAGGATTTATTCCAAGCTGGAATAAATCCGGGATATATGTGGAATAGCCATAATAGCTAGAATAGCTATTCTGATCTTCTTCAATAGCAGCTCGATGAGTTCCTTTGGCTGCTTCGTGGAACAAGGGATCTGGGTGGCTCTCGGTGGAGTGGTGGCTCGAAGAAAACGACGGCGACGGGGAGATCGAGCTCTAGTGGAGATCAGCCGGGCGGATGTCCGGCACGATCACTGAGACCCGAGGAGCTGGGGGGGAGGGAAGATGCACCTGGTTCAGGCAAGCACTCTGTGGAGGGAAGCTGGGGCTGTTGACGGTGTCGCGGCGGACTGGAGGAGGGATGCCTGGCGACGGGAGGCTGGAGGAGGGAGGTCCGATGATGGAAGATGGAAGAGAGGGGATTTGGCTTCATGAAGATTGGAGGAGGCGCCGTTGGTGCTCGGGAGGACCGGGTGAGGGAGATCCGGCGACGGGAGGGGCCGGAGGAGGGAGAGCAGGCGACGGAAGGACCAGAGGAGGGGATTTGGACGATGGGAAATCAAAGGCGAATGGTCTGGTGTCGGGAAGATCGGAAGAAAGAGGATCTGGTGGCTTGGGTCATCTGGAAGAATACTGAGATGTATGGGAACTCCGTTGGGCTGAGAATAGAGCTTCTCCGTGGCGATGGGATGATGTTAGGGGAAGACGGAGACGGTGCAGTCAGTCGATGGGGACTGAGAGGATCATGGAAAGAAGATCATACAGGAATTGATAAGCCGATCATGGACGGGATGATGCACGATGGGATCGGCTGCAGGGAGCACCTGTGGGAGGCCAGCAGATGAAGGCAAAATTGCTGCTGTGGGGGGGCGATATGTTGAGCTTCAGCCACGACGATCGGCTGTTCTGGTTGCAAGGCGGAAGGGACTGGTGGCCGATAGGGAGCAGGGATGATCCGAAGGGGAGGCGACCAAGGGGTGCTAGACCGGGTGGAAGATGGAGGACGCGGACGATGAGGGCTGGCAGGAGAGAAGGGAATCTGGGGTACCCTAATTTTTTTTCTGGGCTCTGATACCAAAATTGATGGGGACAGGTGGGTAGGATCGTTATGAGCCTAGAAGTCACCTGGATTAGGGTACCATTTTTTTTAATTTTTTTTTTTTTAGAGATAGGGTGGCGAAGGAATAGTGGGGCTGGAAGGCAAGGTTTTGAACTCATGGACTTTGTGACTCACCTTAACGAAGAGACCTCTCACCTTTAGGACATTATACCCTCCTCGATACTTGGAGGCACTAGGAAGGATCTCAAAGGCTACGAGGGGATAGAGAAGCTGGAATGGGAAGGGGGATAACTGGGCATGACCTCATATCATGTCCTGGGATTGGGCCTCACACCCTCTCCTCATTGAGTGAAATAAAAAAAACACTCTTTTCTAAAACTCATTTTCATTTCCAAAACTTGACTAAACTTTTTTTTTTTCTACAAAGGACTGAGGGTGGTATTTGTAGACCTGTCCAACCCTCATTTGAATTTGAATATAAGATAAAAAGATAGGAATGATTCAAATTCAAATACAAGATAGGATAAGATAAGCCTATTCATATCTAAATCCTAACCAACCAAATCCTAATTCAAATTTCAAATAAAAGATAAATCCTAAATTTATTCTGGATATGCTCCAAAATTCGAGCGGCTCCAAGATTCGTACTTGCTCTGGGATTTGTGCTGGTGAGGTCCCCATCACCAGTGACACTAGGTTTTTCTTCAACTCTGGGACATGCTTCACATGTGTAAGAGTCCACACAACCCTATCAAACATCCTCACTCTGATCGAACCAACTCCAGTCACCTTGCAAGGATAGTTATCCCAAGTGTCACGCTTTCCTCATCAATTTTGGTATGATCAGCAAACCAAGATCGATGCGTTGTATAGTGATGTGAGCAAGCTGAATCTAGAATCCATGTGTCCTCTATCTTCTGGTGCAGATTTGAAACAACCATGAGGTCTTCCTCTAATCCCAAATCAGTGATGGTACTCATGAATTCCTTTTCATTCTTCTCCTCTTGATGATTCTTCTAAAGAGGATAGTTTCTCTTTAAGTGCCCAACCTAATTGTACTTTTAGCATCTAAATTCTCTCTTAACCTTTTCGAGAGTTGGACCATCCCCTTCACTTGCTGCCTTCCTTCCCTCTCCAGTCCTCTCTCCTACCGTGAGGCCCACCTGAGGTACTCCCTCCATCATCATCTTCTCCCTTTGCTCGTTGGACCTTACAACAAATATTATATCCTCATACATCAGCGTCTCCTTCCCATACAGCAAAGAAGTGACAAGTGGATCATAAGAACTTGGCAATGAGCATAGCAAGAGTAGGGTCTTGTCTTCTTCCTCCATCCTCACCGCAAGGGTTAGCAAATCATTGCAAACCTGGTCAAACCTCTAAACATGAAGAACAATATCTCCACCTTCCTACATTCGAAGGCTATATAATTATTTCTTTAACATCGCTTATTGCACATATTCTTCCCTATATACATGGCATGTAATTTGGACCATAACCCTTCGGTGTCTTCTCCTCCAGAATGTTGTATAATGCTGCATCAGCTAAACACCCTTTGGTGGCTGCACACACCCTCTTCTGTAGCGACAACCTCTCCCATTCTGCCATCTCCTCGGGCTTTTCCACCAAAGCCAGATCCAAAAAATCTTGCACTAACAAATCCTCCACCCGAACCTTCCACATGGAAAAACTTTCCTTCCCATTAAATTTCTCAAATTCCACCTTGCTGCAGCTACATGATGCAAGATGATGCTAAGGAGGATTAATATGCAGGAAAAAAAAAGCAAACTAATTTTTTTATTAGTTTTGTTTAGAATTAATTTATGAGGCTAGGTACCCAAAATAGAGAAGAAGAATAAGCAGTATGATGTAAAGATGAAACTACTAGTACCCCAGTTAAGGACATGCAGAGAAATAAATAAGTAGGACCTCGAGGGTTGAGTAACCCCCAGTTAGGATAGTAAACCTTCAATAAAACATAACTTAGAGTAAGGCCAAGGGCAAATACCTGGCAACGATTTGATCCTTATTGCAGACAGGGTCGCTCAGCACTCCAGATTGGTGCCTGGATGATCAGGCCTCTGTCCTGTGTATCGGCCATCTTTTTATTATTTGGTCTAGGAGGCAAGGAGGGCCTCTTCCTTGGATGGTTTCATTGGGAGGATCTTGCACACATCACGGATTAGATTCATAGGTGATAAAAAAAATATGAAACGGGAAAGAGCAACATAAGAGAGGTTGGATGGCTGAGTGGTGGCCTGCTTGGGATGAGGATGCTTGGTTGGATGAAGGGTGTCCTGGCAGTAGATGAGGATGCCATGGGTGGAATACTTGGTGGCCTAGAGGCCAGGGGATAACTGGAAGAGGGGTGGAAGGGGAGGCTATGACTTATGGTGGAGAGGTGTTGGCAGTTTGGTGGAAGAAGGAAGAAAGGGGTGGCGGCCTAGGGCTCAAGTGTTGGGGCATCTTAGGTTTTGAGAGGGGGCTTGGGCGGCTAGGGTTTGGTGGGGGGGTGAAGGGCTGTTGGTGGCTAGGGTTTGTACACAAGAATAAAGAAAACAAATCGGGTCTCATACCCACTCCTTTTGGAGGCACCAGTAAATAGAAATTTACTTAATTTTATTTTATGAAAAGATTGTTCATACAAGAGGGGAGGGGGTGGGTATTTATAGATTCACCCATGTTACATGACTTGAGGGCCAAGAAAACTTGGTAGACTGGGTCAACTGCAGGCTTTCTCTTAGGTTGGGGCGCCAGCTGGATGGACTTGGACTGGGGGCGCCAACCATGAAGATTTGGGGGTGCCTTCTCTTGATGGGCCAGGGGCACTGATGGGCTTGAGGGGGGTGCTGATGAATGTGGACTCGATTGGGGCACCGGATTGGGGAGGGCGCCAACTGAGGGTGCACCCACACTTGGGCTTGGCAGCATGAAAAGGGCCATTCCAGGGCACCATGCTGGGGGGCCTGGGTAGGGGTCCAAGCACATGAAGCTCTGCTCTGGTGAAGGGGCCCGATGAATCTTCTTGTCTGGTGACTCTCCTCTTGACTTGAATGAAAATACATGACTCCTTGAACTGAAACAAAGGACTCACTGGACTAAGGAAACTCAACTAGACTTACTTGTCCCACTATATTACAGGACTCAAAATTTATTTCAAGACTCAATTGATAGACTAACTTTATTACAGGACTTGGCTCACTTTTGTACAAGACTCAAATGACATTGTACTAAAGGACTACAGGACTCAGAAAAACTAATCAAAAAACCATATTGGGCCAAGTAATCTCGGTCTGATCCTGGTGCCCGTACCAATTCTCCCAGGGTGGGAGGAGCTCAACCCTGTCGAGTAAGGATTGTCTTGGCTCTTGTACTACTCTAATATGTCTGGGTTGAGGTGTTGCAGATCCTCTCAGGTGATCCATGAATCCTCAAATTTCGATCAACCTTGCCATCGGACCAAATACCGTTGGTAGCCTTTGTTCCGGGTGCTAATGGCTTGATCATCCTGGATACACTCAATCCTTTCCTCTCTTATAAGCCAATTTTTTGTTGGAAACTCTGGGATGGGCTCACTCTCAAGGGAAGGGTTAGGTCCAAAGGGCTTACTGGGAATCGTTGCCGGTTCCTTATACTCCACAAGGTCTGAGATATTGAAGGTATAACTAATGCCTAACTCGAGTGGTAACTATAGCACATAGGAATTGGGTCTGACTCTTTATTACTCTGAAGGGTCCAGCTCCATAAGCATGCAGTTTCTTCATGGTCCTTGGATGGAACTGATCAAGCCTAAGCCTAATCATTACATAATTTCTTGCAAAAAAATTTTTAGCCCTTTTTCGGGAATTAGCCAAATGTTTATAAATTTCGTTGCTTATATTAATCTTTTGACTAATTTGCTTATGCAAATCTATAACATGCTGTGCAAATGACTCAGCCAACTCAGAGACTCGTGAATGCAAGGGTAAGGGGACTAGGTCAAGGGGTCTGTTGGGCTTGTAACCATGGACAACCTTAAATGGGCTCTTACCTGTGGATCTATTGACTGAACTGTTACAAGCAAATTCGGCTCTGGGTAAAAGAAGATCCCAATTTTTGATGTTCTCATCTACAAGGCATCTCAGTAGGTTTCCTAAGCTCTGGTTCACTACCTTGGTTTGGCCATCGATTTGAGGGTGGTAGGCAGTAGAAAACTTAAGTTTGGTTCCTAACAAGTGCCAAAGAACCTTCTAGAAATAACTGGTGAAACAGATATCCCTATCGGACACTATGGTCTTAGGAAGGCCATGTAACCTAACCACATGATCAAGAAAGAGTCTGGCTACCTTGGAGGCATCAAAGGTCTGAGTGCAGGGTATGAAGTGAGCCATTTTCGAAAACCTATCGACCACTACACAATTGAGTCATGTTTCCTTCGGGTCTTAGGTAGTCCTAATACAAAGTCCATGCTAAGGTCTTGCCATGGGCAATCAGATACAGGTAAAGGGGTGTACAAATCGATGTTTTGCTTCTGTTGTTTGGCAACAGTACAAGCTCGACATCTGGACACAATGTAGGCAACATCCCTTTTCAGACTGGGCCAAAAGAACTGGTCTTTTATGGCTAATATGGTCTTATTTCTACCAAAGTGACCAGCTAGACCTCTTGCATGGGTTTCCCAAACTAAGAATTCTCTAAGTGAGGTCCTAGAAATATATAGTTTATTATTCTTGAAATGGTAACCATCCCGAAGGGTGTACTCAATATGAGAACTAGATGGTCCTTGTCTAACAGATTGAAAGATTTCACTGAAGTCCGGACATGTCTCATATTCATCTTTCAAATGGTCAAATCCTATGACTCAGTCCTAACAGAGTTTAGAAGCAAGGCATGGTGGCTAAGAGCATCAGCTACCTTATTCTCAGTTCTATCCTGATGTTTCAGTACAAAGAAATAGGCTTGGATATACTCTACCCACTTAGCATGCCTAGGATTCAGCTTTTTCTGGGAGTTTAGGAATCGGAGTACTTCATGGTCAGAGTAAAGTACAAACTCTTGGGATAATTGGTAATGTCTCCAGTATCTCAGGGCTTGTACTACTACATAGAATTCCTTATCATAGGTTGAGTACTTAAGCTTAGCCTCGTTGAGCTTCTTGCTAAAGAAGGCTATAGGGTGACTTTCTTGGCTTAATACTCCTCCTATGCCTACTCCCGAAGCATCACAAGCAACTTCAAAGACTTTGAAAAAATCAGGTAATCTCAGGATAGGTGCTTGGGTCATCTTATCCTTAATCTTTAGGAAGGCTCTATTTGTAGCTTTGGTCCACTCAAAACTTTCCTTCCTAATACTGTCGGTGATGGGTGCTACAATGGTGCAAAATCATTGGATAAATTGCCTATAGAAAGTAGCTAGACCATGAAAACTATGCACGTCATGGATGCTAGTAGGCACTGGCCACTCAACTATAGATCTAACCTTTTTAGGGTCAGCTAAAACTCCCTCGGGGCTGACTACGAATCCTAGGAAGATGACTCTATGTGTCAAGAAATCATACTTCTTTAAATTGGCATATAGACTCTCTTTCCTAAGGGTCTGATAGACTTGTCTAAGATGATCTAGGTGATCTTCCTTGGTCCTACTGTAGATCAGGAAGTCATCAAAGTAAACCACTACAAATTTTCCTATGAACATCCTTAGGACTTGGGTCGTGATCCTCATAAAGGTGCTCGGGGCATTGGACAAACTGAAAGGCATCACTACCCATTCATAAAGACCATCCTTAGTTTTGAATGCAGTTTTCCACTCATCCCCATGTCTAATCCTAACTTGATGATGCCACTCTTAAGGTCAATCTTTGAGAAGATGGTTGCACCGGCCATCATATCTAACATATCATCCAAACGGGGGATGGGGAACCTATATTCCACTATAATTTTATTTATGGCACGACTGTCTACACACATTCTCCATGTGCCATCTTTCGTAGAGGTTAATAGGGTTGGTACTGCACATAGACTTAAGCTCTCCCTAATAAACCCTTTTCTAAGGAGTTCTCCTACCTGTTTTTGCAATTCTAGGTGTTCAGTTGGGTTCATCTTTTAGTGGGGCATGTTCGGTAGGGTGGCTCTTGGGACTAAGTCTATGGCATGCTGGACGTCCCTTAATGATGGTAACTGGTCAGGAAAATCTCCAGGAAATACATCCTCAAACTCACTTAAGATTTCCTTAACCTCTTGAGGGTGCTCTTTATCAGTTTGATCACGTACTTCCTAAGCAGCTAACATCCAAATAGTTGATCCCTCAAAAATCTCTTTTTCTAGCTCCTTAGCAGAGATCAAATTGACTCCAGATTTCTTCTCTTTCAATGAGCTGATCCCCTCTTAACATTGTCCATAGGCGGGGTTGGGTTAATCGAAATCTTCTTCCCATGAAAACTTAATGAGCATGAATTTGAATGGCCGTACAAGATAATATCATGGTCAAATAGCCAGGGTCTACCCAGGATAATGCTACTAACTCCCATGGGTATAACATCGCACCACACCTTTTCCTTATAAGATTGAAGCTAGATCTAGACTGGACACCTAAGTTTGATGGGGATGGAGGTCGAGTCTATCCAAGAAACCTTATAGGGGCCGGGATGGGGAACCGAGGTCAAGCCTATGGTTTTGATTGCATTGTGTTGCCCAGGTGGCTTCCCAAGAGAGGGGTGAATTGAGATTAAAAAACTTTTCACAATTTTGTGCACATTGAAATTCTTTTAGTGTTGTGGTGCAATATGCAATACGTAAATACTTAAGTAAGCACACTAAAGCAATAAGAACACAATCACAAACACAAAGAAGTTTAGAGTGGTTCGGAGCAACTGGCTCCTACGTCCACTATCCAAGCACTTGGAATTTCCACTATATCCCCCAATCGGAATACAGTCGGATTGTTTTACCAGGCTCACAATCCAAACCTATACACTTTGGTTTTACCAGGATCACCAAAGAAACCCTAACTCCCTTTGGTTTTAAACGGGATCACCAAAGAAAACCCTAACACTTGGTTTTATACCGAGATCACCAAGAACCCAACTTAGGTTTTCTCAAGGCTCACCTAAAAACCTTCAACCCTCTCTTAAGACACAGCCCCTTGCTATTCTTAGAGAGAAAACAAAGATAAAAAAATATAAACAACCAACTATAATAAACCAAGTTTGTTTAAATGTTGCCGATGTAGATCAAGATGAAGCCTAGCTTTGAATACTCTTTAATGCTCTTCAAGCTGCTTCTTTGCTTCTTCAATGAGTAGATTCAATGATGGAGTAGAGTTGTTGAAGCTTTGAATCATATCTTGAAAGTTCTTGAAGTAGGTAGGTGAAAGACTTGAAAGTACTTGAATATCTCAAGATAATTCCACAATAATACTCTAATAATTGTTTAATCCTTTAAAAACAATCCCTTTTATAGTTTTCCAAGAGATATTGCCATTGTAGGGCCTAGAGATTCATGAAAGAGCTGTTGGAGACGGAATGGAGTTTAAAAATCAACTTCAGCAACTAGCCATTAGAGTGCAGAAAATGGCTACTTGAGTCAGCTCGAGGTCCATGAGTCAGCTCGAAGTCTCAGACAGCCCAAAATGAAATTCTGTAAGAGTCGGCTCTTGCTTTCAGTCAATTCAAAATGATGAATACCTAGAGTTGGCTCTTCAGGGCAGAGTTGGCTCGAGTTCTCAGTCCATCAAAATTCATAACTCTGGACGAGTCGGCTCTTGGGGTAGGAGTCGGCTTGAGATCTCATGCTTCGGAAAAAAATATTCTTCTATTAGTCGGCTTTTGGGATAGGAGTCAGCTCTTGATACTAAAACTTTGAAACTTTCTCCGTGTCGTGCCACAATGAGTCGGCTTTTGATTCAAGAGTCAGCTCTTATAAAGTCTTCAACAAATGCTTCAAGCTTCTCCAAAACTCTTCAATAATTGAATCAAGTAAAAGCAAATCTACATACTCTTAATTTTACAATTTTCAGCCCATTTCACAAGATTACAATATTGACAAAACTAGGGATTTTACAAGTTCAAGTTCATAAAACTTTATACAATTGAATTACCTTCCAATCAATTTAAAAAATATTTTAAACTAAAAGTAACCAATTTCCTACAAAACCTCTCAAGTAGTTTGAAAGAATTAGTATCAAATGCATGCTCCAATATTTTGTGATCATCAAAATCATTCCAGGGGTCAACAATCTCTCCCTTTTTAATGATGACAAAACACTGAGCATGATTAAAATTTAAAACACTTTACATTTGTAGTATATTCACATTTATCAAAAGATATTAGACATAATGTGTATCACATAGATTAAGTATCAAGATATCAACACAGTGTGTCACTATGTATCAAATGTATAAAACTGAACATTATTAACACCAAGTATCATATGTATCGATACACTGTATTATCTGTATCATAAGAGCAATAAGTATTGAAACATAATATATCAAGACTATTATCTATACAATTTGTATCGAAACTTATAAAATTTTCAAGTATTAGAAGTAAATTTCATGAAAATTTAACAAGAAACTTAACAAAAGCTCCCCCTTACTATTGTAATAATATTTCATTCAATTTTCATCAAATTTTCATAAGTTAACATTCTAACTCATCATATCATTTTCATGTCAATCTCCCTTCTTCAAAACATATCATTTTCATTCATGCACATTCTCCCTTCTCCCCCTTTTTGTCATCAACAAAAGGTATAGAAGAGAACATTCATTCACAATAAATCATTCATAATAAAGATAGACATGTAGCATGAAAAAGTGATATATATAGATATAGAAAGTGAGTACATGGTTGATACATTATAGATGTGCCATGGCATGATAAAATAGTATCACAACATCAAAAGATAAAAAGCATACAAAACATAGAATCCTAAAAACATCAAGATAAAGGCCTAAAAACATCAAAATGATAGACTAGGATCATCACTATGGTCTTCTTCACTGGAAGAAGAACCGACTTCTAAGATTCCAGGACTAGGCTTAAACTTAGGAAATCTAGGTCTAAGATCCCTAATCCTTGTCCTAGTAGGAGTGGTAGTCCTAGAAACTTTAGTTTTAGCTTTGGCTTTAACTTTGGACTCTGAAGATATGATAATGGGAGTGGGTCTAATGGTGAAGGATCAAAGGATAATGCCAAGGTGCTGGTAGTAGATAGAATCTCTATGGCTGGAGTCTGTCCCACATCAGATCCTGGATGTCCATACCAGCATCGGCCTCTACAAGAATATCAGTAGACTGTGCAGCCTCTCCCTGTTCACAATCAGTGCCAGGTGCTGTAGACGAAGTCATCGGTACAGACTGGCTAGCAGAAAGCTGTCTAAGAATGGTCATAATCTCCTGAAATCCATGCTGCATCTCAGACTGAAGTAGAGTAATCCTGGTGTCAGTGTCAGATCTGAGACAAGATATCTCATCCAGTACTCTCTATAGTCTATCATCTGTATCGGATCCAGCAGCTGTAGATCTCCTGAGTGGTGAACAAGGAGTGGTAGGAGCTGGCTCTGACAGTCCAACCTCATCATCATGTGTATCAGCCTATTCACCAAGTCCTTCTACTGCCTGAGTGTCCTCTTATGAATCTTCTGAATGTGCTATTAGAATACCTGAAGTCTTCCAAATCCAATGGCCGTCTACTTTTATAAATCCCATTCTAGTAAGGGATTTTAGAGTATACCTGTCAGTATGTAACAGTAGCCGACTGTCCTCACTTGTCAGATCTACCAGGGCATCCTGAAATAAAAGTGTGAAGACCATCCCATACGATAGATAAGCTCGTGCCCTAGAGCTACCTCTCTCATCTATGAAAGCATGATAAACGGTAAGTTGAGGGCCTCCCCCTCAATCAGACATCTCATAAATACAAGGTCATGCTTGCTAACCCAATCAAAATACCCTGTTCGGGGCAAGAAAATCCTACTGATAATGTTGTGCAACAGCCTCATTTCCAATGAAAGCTGATTTGCACTAACATGCAGAATACCCTTCACATTTGATCTTTCCAGTATAAGTCTAAGGGTCATATGCTTCTCTTTTGAAACCAAATAGCATTCACCTTCTTTTGGAATATTTAGGATACTTGAAAGTTTCTGCTCACTAACCTCAATGTATTTTCCTTTTACAGTTCCTTCGATATGAAATGCACCTAATGACATATTTTCAAAAAATTGTCAGACTAAATTGGGATATGTATGTTTATTCATCAGACAGAAATTCTTCCAGCCTTGTCTTGCTAACCAATCCCCAATACATAACTGTTCTTGTTCCAAGAAACTAAAATCAATGCACTTACCAGGAGTTACTTGATGATTGCCCATTAGAATCACTTGCCTGGGTGCCTGAGGCTCTTGTTCTTACTCAATGTGCTACTCTTCTTCCGGATTGGAGGTGTCCAAGTACCGTTTTATTCTCCTTTCTTCCACGACAGTCCGAACCACCCACCGAGGTTTCTTAGCTACGGCTTTGCAGGTGCCATCTAGCAAGGTTTAGGAGTTTGGAGGGATTTGAGAGAGTTTTGGAAAGTTTTCCTAGGATGGAATGAGGAGTCTGCTAGGTGGAATAAAGCAAAACCTAAAAACACAGTGAAAACAAACCACTGAAACCCTACTTAAAAACTTCGGCTCGACCTTCGAGTCGGCTCTCCAAACACCCTGATGACTTGAGTCAGCTCGAGCCAAAAAGTATTTTAAAAGTCAAAAAAGGTCAGAATCAATTTCTATAGGTTTCTAGACATTAAAATAGGTTGTCCTATGCTCTAGAGAAAAATTTGAAATACCTAGATAATTTTTCCTTATTTTTCAAAAACTAGGTCAAAAAAAAAAATTGTCTAGAATTGATCACATAACCCTAATTCTCCTCTAATTTTCTCAAATCTATCTAGACTAAGTGGTTTAGTAAAAATGTCAGCATGTTGATCTTCAGTAGGTACAAATTCTAGCTCAACAACATTATTCAAAACATGATCACGAATAAAATGATGTCTAATTTCTATGTGCTTAGTTCGTGAGTGATGAATTAAATTTTTGGATAAATTAATAGTACTAGTATTGTCAATTTAATAAGAATTTTAGATTGGACAACACCATAATCTTCTAGTTGTTGCTTGATCCACAACACTTGAGAACAACAGCTCCTAGCAACTACATATTCTGCCTCAGCAGTAGATAGTGCTATAGAGTTCTGTTTGCGACAGTGACATGAAATCAAGTTAACACCTAGAAATTGACAGGTGCCACTTGTACTTTTTCTATCAATTTTACAGCCTCCATAATCAGCATCAGAATAACTAATTAATTTCAAAGATGTGTGCTTAGAGTACCATAAACCTACATTGCATGTGCCTTTCAGACATTTAATGGTTCTCTTAACAATTATAATGCATGACTCTTTTGGATTATATTGAAATCGTGCATACATACAAACACTAAATAATATATCAGGTATACTAGCTGTCAAATAAAGTAATGAATCGATCATACCTCGATACAGCTTTTGATCAACATTTATGCCATTCTCATCTTTATGAAGTCTACATGCAGGACTCATGGATGTTCCATTTTCTTTGCTTGATTCCATGCAAAATTTTTTGATAATCTCTTTGATGTACTTGGCCTGGTTAATCAGGTTACCTTCTTTAGTTTGTTTGATTTGAAGTCCAAGAAAGTAACTCAGCTCACCCATCAAGCTCATTTCGAATTCTCCCTACATTAGCTTAACAAAATCTTGGCACAAAGATTCATCAGTAGATCCAAAAATAATATCATCAACATAGATTTGAACAACTAAAATATCATCATTTTTTCTTTGAATAAACAGTGTAGTATCAATACTACCTCTTACAAAATCATTTACAATTAAAAACTTGCTTAGTCTGTATACCAAACTCTAGGTGCCTGTTTCAGACCATACAAAGCTTTATTTAATTTGAAAACATGACTCGAAAAAGTGTGATCAATAAAACCCGTGGTTGCTCAATAAAAACTTTTTCAGATAAAAAACCATTAAAAATGCACTCTTTACATCCATTTGAAATAATTTAAAGTTCATAAAGCATGCATAAGCTAACAGTAATCTAATGGCTTCTAATCTAGCTACTGGTGTATAAGTCTCATCAAAATCTATTTTCTCTTCTTGATTATATCCTTGTGCTACCAGTCTAGCCTTATTTCTAATTACATTTCCATCTTCATCTAGTTTATTTCTATAAACCCACTTAGTACCTATAATAGGATAGTCACTAGGTCTTTCTACTAGGGTCCAAATATTATTTCTCCTAAATTGATTTAATTCATCATGCATTGCTAACATCCAATTGGGATCAGTTTCAGCTTTTTTCTATATTGTGTGGTTCTACATGAGAAACAAAAGTAATTAAATCATGTGTATCTCTATGTGTAGATCTAGTTCTAAAACCTTGAGATGGGTCTCCTATAATTAATTCTTTAGAATGTTTTTGTACATTCTCCATTCCTTGGGTATATCATCATGATTTTTGCTTACCTCTTCTTCATGTGGTTCACTTAATTATTTGTCTTTGAGAGTTTAGTCTTTCAATCCATGTTCTAAAGTACCTGTATCATCATCAGCAAGATCTTCCTTTCTAGACGATGTAATATCAGATTCATTGAAAACAACATAAACAGATTCTTCAACAGTTAAAGTTCTTTTATTAAAGACACGATAGGCTTTAATATTTAAAGAATATCCAAGAAAAATAGCCTCATCTGATTTTGCATCAAATTTACCAAGATTATCTTTTCCATTGCTAAGAACAAAACATTTGCATCCAAAAATATGAAAATACTTAATATTAGTTTTTTATTGTTCCAAAGTTCATAGGAGGTTTTCCTGATAATAGGTCTAATCAAAACTCTATTCAAAATAAAGCATGCGGTATTAACAGTTTCTGTCCAAAAATATTTGGAAGATTTCCTTCACAAAGCATTGCTTTTGACATCTCTTCCAAAGTACGATTCTTTCTTTTTACAACACCATTTCGCTGTGGTGTTCTAGGTGCAGAGAAGTTATAATCAATACCGTGCTTTGTGCAAAACTGATCAAAATATTGATTTTCAAACTTAGTGCCATAATCACTACAAATTGAAATAACAGATAGATTTTTCAAATTTGTAACCCTTTTACAAAATTTTTTGAATACATTAAAAGATTCATCTTTATGTGCAATAAATAAAACCCATGTGTATCTTGAAAAATCATCTACAATCATAAGACCATATTTCATACCACTTAGGCTTGTAGTCCTAGTAGGTCCAAATAAGTCCATGTGAAGTGGCTCTAAGGGTCTAGTAGTAGAAACAATATTTTTGGATTTAAAACTCCCCCTCACTTGTTTTCCTAACTGACAAGTATCGCAGACATAATCAAAATTAACTTTAAATTTTGGCAAACCTTTGACTAAATATTTTGAAATAAGTTTAGCTATAGTGTCCATACTAGCATGACCAAGTCGCCTATGCCATAGTAAACTTGATTCCTTGCTCTTGTCATTCACTACTACAAGACTTGTGTTGCTTGACATAGCTAGATCATTAAGATCTACTACATAAATGTTACAAAGTCTGTGTCCAATGAATTTAGTACTAGAGTCAAGTGGATCAACTACTATACATATTGATGACTTGAAGAAAATATTAAAACCAATATCATAAAGCTAACTAATACTCAAAAGATTATGCTTTAATTTCTCTACAAGTAACACATTTTCAATAAATATAGGAGTAATTTTAATTTTACCAATATCGATTATCCTTCCTTTTTGATTATCACCAAATGTTACCATTCCACCATCCATTTGTTCTAAGGTGAAGAATTGATCAGCATCACCGGTCATGTATCTTGAATAGCCGCTATCCAGATACCATCTTTCTTTATATTTGTGGCTGCAAGACATCCCTCATCTTCTAAGCCCATAAGATAGATTTGTGCAGTCTTCATTGTCTATTCATCCTCTTCAGTGGATGTAGATTCATCACTGTCACTCCAGGCTGCAAGCATTGCCTTCTTCTTCTTTTTGGTGAACATCATTTTCTTTCCTTCAGGATAGTCAGGACAAATGTGTCCCGGCTTCTTGCATCCATAGCAGATTGGTACTTGATCTTTATCTTTATCCTTCTCTTTTTCTTTATCTCTCTCTCTTTCTTTCCCAAAATCTCCTTTTCTAAATTGCTTTCTCCATCTGTTTGTTTTTCTTTTGCCCATAAAACCTTTTAAATCTTCTCATTACCAGGGCTATTTCATCATTCTCTAGATCATCATCATCCGATGAGTCAGAGTCTTCATTTTTATCTTCTTCTGTAGTTTTAAATGCTATAGCTTTCTTTCTTTTGGTATCTTCCTCGGTCCTTTATTGCATAGCTAATTCATGTGTGATCAGTGATCTAAGCAGTTCATCTAATGGCAGAGTGTTTAGGTCCTTTGCCTCTTGAATAGCTATCACTTTGGCTTTCCACTTATCTGGCAAAGATCTCAAAACCTTTTGAACAAGATCAGCATTAGTATAAGTTCTACCAAGACTTTTGAGACCATTTATAATATCAGTAAAGTGAGTATACATAGCAGATATAGTCTCATTAGGATCCATCTTAAATAGCTAATAGTTATGCATAAGAAGATTGATTTTTGATGTTTTAACTTGTGATGTGCCTTCATGTATGATTTCTAGCTTGTCCCAAATTTTTTTAGCAGAATTGCAAGTTGAAATTCTGTTAAACTCATTTGGATCCAAAGCACAACACCATAAATTCATCACTTTGGCATTCAGCTTAGCTAATTTCATATCATTATCATCCCAATTCTCTTCTGGTTTAGGAACCTCTACATCATTAACTCTAATTATGGATGTGTGAGGTCCTTTCAGAATAATCTTCCATAAATGAAAATCTATGGCTTAAATGTATATTTTCATTCTCGCCTTCCAATATGTATAATTGGTTCTGGTGAAAAGTGGAGGTCTATTTGTGGATTGACCTTCGACCAATAAATGCTCATAGGATGTGCCATATATCTTTACTCTAAGTAACTTTCAGAGACTCTACTCTGATACCACTTGTTGTCCAAGTGGCTTTCCAAGAGGGGGGTGAATTGTGATTAAAAACTTTTCATAATTATGTGCACATTGAAATTTTTTTAAGTATTGTGGTGCAATATGCAATGCGAAAGTACTTAAGTAAGAGAAACAAAGCAATAAGAACATAATCACAAACACAGAAATTTAGAGTGGTTCGGAGCAACCGGCTCCTACGTCCACTACCCAAGCACCACTTGGGATTTTTACTATATCCCCCAGCCGGAATACAGTCAAATTATTTTACCAGGTTCACAATCCAAACCTATACACTTTGGTTTTACCGGGATCACCAAAGAAACCCTAACTCCCTTTGGTTTTAAATGAGATCACCAAAGAAAATCCTAACACTTGGTTTTATACCGGGATCACCAAGAAGCCAACTTAGGTTTTCACAAGGCTCACCTAAAAACCTTCAACCCTCTCTTAAGACACAGCCCCTTGCTGTTCTTAGAGAGAAAACAAAGATAGAGAAAATATAAGCAAGCAACTACAACAAACCAAGTTTGTTTAAATGTTGCCGATGTAGATCAAGATGAAGCCTAGCTTTGAATACTCTTTAATGCTCTTCAAGCTGCTTCTTTGCTTCTTCAATGAGTGGATTCAATGATGGAGTAGAGTTGTTGAAGCTTTGAATCCTATCTTGAAAGCTTTTGAAGTAGGTAGGTGAAAGACTTGAAAGCACTTGAATATCTCAAGATAATTCCAAAATAATGCTCTAATAATTTTTTAATCCTTCAAAAACAATCTCTTTTATAGTTTTCCAAGATATATGACCATTGTAGGGCGTAGGAATTCGTGAAAGAGCTGTTGGAGATGGAATGGAGTTCAAAAATCAACTTCAGTAACTAGCTGTTGGAGTGCAGAAAATGGCTACATGAGTCGGCTCGAGGTCCACGAGTTGGGTCGAAGTCTCAAACAGCCCAAAATAAAATTCTGTAAGAGTCGGCTCTTCAGACTAGAGTCGGCTCTTGCTTTTAATAAATTCATAATGATGAATATCTAGAGTCGGCTCTTCAGGGCAGAGTCAGCTCGAGTTCTCAATCCATCAAAATTCATAACTCTGGACGAGTCGGCTCTTGGGGCAGGAGTCAGCTCGAGATCTCAGGCTTCAGAAAAAAATATTCTTCCATTAGTCAGCTCTTGGGATAGGAGTCGGCTCTTGATACTGAAACTCTAAAACTTTCTTCGTGCCATGCCACAACGAGTCGGCTCTTGATCTAAGATCAGCTCTTGTAAAGTCTTCAACAATTGCTTCAAGCTTCTCCAAAACTCTTCAACAATTGAATCAAGTAAAAGCAAATCTACATACTCTTAATTTTATAATTTTCAGCCCATTTCACAAGATTATAATATTGACAAAACTAGGGCTTTTACAAGTTCAAGTTCATAAAACTTTATACACAATTGAATTACCTTCCAATCAATTTGAAAACTATTTTAAACTAAAGGTAACCAATTTCCTGCAAAACCTCTCAAGTAGTTTGAAAGAATTAGTATCAAATACATGCTTTAATATTTTATGATCATCAAAATCATTCCAGGGGTCAACACATTAGTTGAGATGGCATTCACACAGCTCCTGCTATCTATAATGATCTTGCACACCTTATCCCCTAATTTGATAAAGGTCTGTAGGATGTTGGTCCTATGCCAATCTTCCTGGATCTTGGTTTGGGCTAAGATGCACCTAACAACTCCTAGCTGACTCAACTACCTCCTCATCACCTTCATATTTATCTATCAGGTTCTCCTCAACTTCATAGACTTCCTCTCCAATTTCATCAATGGGTTCAAGCTCTTTTTCCTCTAGTTCACCTATGTGTAGAGATTTGGTTAGGCATTAGCTAGCATAATGTCTCATCTTACGACATCTAAAACATGCATTAGGGTTGGGACTCGAGTTCCTCTGGGTTTTAGGTGCCTTACCCTTGTCATCCCTAGGGGTAATTGAGTTGCTAGGACTAGGTCAGCTTATATTAGGGTTGGGTCGGCTCATATTGGGGTTGGGTCAGCTCGGATTGGGGTTAGGTCAGCTTGGATTGGGGTTGGGTCAGCTCGTGTACACTTGGATATGACTTGGTTTGGAAATGGAGGTACTATTTCTAATAGGCTCAAGTCGACGGCACATGGGTCCCCTTTGGAATCTCTCATAGTTTCTGGTTATCTGGTAGGCTTGCTTAAGGGTATTAACCTCCCTCAAAAATAGCTCTCTCTGGATGTCATCACGAAGTCCAGCCCTAAACCTAGATAGGATCACTGACTCATCCTCTTTTATGCTACACTTTATGGAAAGCTCATCAAACTTGGCAATGTATTCTTATACAGTCCTATTTCTTTGATTTCACATCTGCCATTGGTTTAGAAGTCTCTGATGGTAGGATGCAGGAAGGTATTTTTTCCTAAGTTTCGGCTTCATGGCCATCCAAGTGTCTATGGGAGATCTTCTTGTTGTCTGATTATGCACTCTAAATTTCTCCAATATAGCCTAGCTTAGCTGACTAACCTTAATTTGGCAAAC
Organism: Areca catechu; assembly: GCA_021397845.1. NCBI lineage: Eukaryota > Viridiplantae > Streptophyta > Magnoliopsida > Arecales > Arecaceae > Areca > Areca catechu. The sequence continues at coordinate 94,245,723 of CM038050.1, forward strand.
TTACACTTTTTCTCCTCACTCATCTCATACCATTCGAAATATTGTTTCATGTCTCCTTCCTAATCTATGTAGGTCTTAGGATCTAGACTGCCATCGAATGTCGGTGCATCTAGCCTAGTGTTCCTAAAGACTCTTTCATCTTGGTCCACAAATTCATGATTGGGCCTCCTAGGGTTGGGCTCTAGAAAAGGGTCAGGAAGTGGGGCTCTCCTAGGAGTGGGCTCCAAGAATGGGTCATGGTGTTGGGCTCTCAGGGGGTTGGGAGGTGTGGGAAGGGGTGACTTAGGCTCGGTGGTGCGGACACCAAAGGCACTAGAATAAGGCAGAGGCTTCTCAACCCTCTGTAGATCACTTAAATAACATTCGAGTCCACTGTAATAAAGCTTAGTCCAGCTGAGTTGTTTCATTTAAGTCTTGTAATTATTTAGCTCATGTTGAGCTAGTTCAGTCCAGTGTTAGTCAACTCATGTCGAGCTAATTTTATTTTTTTGAGTCCTATTCAACCATATTGAAGACTCAAGACCACATCATACAAGTAAAGACCAAGTCCAATCAGATTGAAGACATGGAAGTATAGCACAAGTCCAACCCAGCTTGAAGATCTGAAGACCCAGGAGGAAAATTCAGAAAACCCTGATTTCTTGCAGATGCCCTCCAGATGCCCAGATTCCCTTCCAGATGCCAAAGTATATTTATAGATAAGGTCATCCATGATTCCAGAGGTCCATCTGCATCCTAGCCCAAAGAAATCAAGCCCAGGTGCCAAGCCCAAGCCCCTAAGAAGCAAGATACCAGGGAATATTCCTGCTACCTGGCTACCAGGCCACCCCAGCTTCCAGAGGCCCAAACCCATGCACCCAAGCCCCTTTGGGCCGGCCTTTTGCTGCTCCTAGAAGCCCAACACGCCCCCCTAGGCGTCCTTGGAGTCTTGACCAAGTCAAGAAAATTTTTAGGGATTTTTCTACCTAATATTTCCTTATTTTCTAGTTAGGGTTTGAGAGGGAAAAGGATTCTTATGTAAAGACTTATGTACCCTTACTTGGAGCCCAAGGTTAAGGGTCTATTTAAAGGACCCTAGCCTCTTGTATGAGGGAATTTTTGATGAATGAAAACCTTGAGTTCTTCTATTGAGTTGTGTGATACCCTGCTGTGTGCATAAAGGGGTTTGCGAGAGTTCTTCTTCCCAGTGCTGCAATCATCTTCCTGCTACCAACAAGCATCTCAGATCCCTGGACGCCCACTCCAAAAGAAGCCTTCCCTTGCTGTTTTTCCTTTGTTTTCTTGTTCCTTTGTGAGTTTTCTAACCCCTGACAGGTCGTTTGCAGGTCCCCGAGTTCCTACGAATCCAACGACTCCAGCCAAGCCTCAATCGGATCACCGAGCAGAAAGCCGGGTATCCGCGGGTCTTTGGCTCGATTTTCCAGGCCGCATCCGTCGAGGAATGAGAGACCCTTTTGCTGCGATCTTCACAGACGTTGTCAGGTACACCCCTCTACCTCCAGTAGTTTTATTGTAGGAGAACTTGCCCTAACCGAGGCTTCTCAGCCCCGGCGATCCTTCTTTTCTACTTTTCTAGGTCCTAATCTGCATGCTGATCTTCTAAAATTCATATAAAATTCCCTATAACTTATTTTAATCTGAAATTCGGGAATTAATCACCCAACCCCACATATAAAACATATAAAAAAAATTGCATGCATATTAGTTCCGCATCATTTGGTATCAGAGCTTAGATTAGGGCTTGTTTTCTGCAATTTTTCAGTTCGTATATACTCTGTTATTTTAATTATTTCTCCTTGTTAAAAACTCCAAAAATTTTAAAATTTTCTTTTCTGGATTTATCATAATTCAAAGTAATTTTCAGAATTTTTACAGATTTTATTTCGGACTTTGAATTTTCTTCAAGCCGAAATACATCCTGCAAATTTTTGACTCTGTTTTTTTTTTCAGCAAGACAAGTTTGGAAGTTTTAGGTTTTTGTTTAGCAATTTTTGCATATCTTTTAATTTTTGTATATTTTATGCATATTAGGCCATAATTTGCAAGTTTTCTTCTATTTAATAAAATACCAATAAAAAAAAAAAATTACATATTCTCCAAAAATACCAAAAACATCTAAACCCTAATTTGCATCCTCATCTTCCTGCCATCATTGCATAATTTACTTTTAAGGGCATTCTTGCTATATCAGATAAGGGGAGGAGTTGATAACCTCTCCTTAGCCCAAAACCACATCCCTTGCATTCGGTCCCAAGCCTTAACCTAAAATTAATTAGACTTAATTTGCCCTAGTGGGCTAGGGACACCAACTGGTCGGGTCCGGACTAGTGTTAGATCACTGTGTTAAGTTAACCTGTGTGTGCCTTGTGCTCAGTGTCTAGAATGGTGGTTTAGGGATTCAATCCCGAAGGGCTCGTGTGCTGGTCCGCCTACCTGGCCAATCTCTGATTGGTGTCTAGGATTGGCAATCAGGGACCTAACACTCCCCTTACACCTGCCTGGCTGAGTACATGGTTACTATAGGCTAGTTTGCCACCTTGATTGAGCATCTAGTTTGGACTCTAGGTCTAGTCAGCTATAGTCGGTCTGATCGAGTCTTGCATGAGCACTAGATCAGGAGTTTCATATCACCCACCTCCTTCACAAATGTCTGAACCCATGGAAAATTTACAAGCCCAAATAAAAGCCCTAGTTGATCAAATGGCCCAGATGGCTACCCAGATAACCCAGTTAACTCAGTCTGGTATTCAAACCATGATAGAATTGACCATCTTGCCAGCAGGTTTGATCAGTTAGAAGTCCGGGTAGGGACCCCAGGAAAAACCCAGGGTTCACAGTCTGAGCCAGATCCTAATTCCCCTCGACCTAGGAGAACACCAAACCCTAATCCATACCCTGAGGTCGAACCTAGGAGAGCCCCTCATCCTGACCCATACTATAACCCTCAGCCTAGGAGGACCCCAGACCCTGACCCATACCAAGAGGTCGAACCTAGGAGAGCCCTCAACCTGACCCATACTACAATCCTGAGCCCAGGAGGACCCCGAACCCTGATCCATATCTTGAGGTTGAAACTAGAAGAGGCTATCGTCCTGACCCAATCCCTGAAGTTCATCATAGAAGGCCTAATCAGGATTTTGTAGACCAGGAGGACCGATCCTATAGACATGTCAAGCTTGATGCTCCAACTTTTGATGGTTGTCTAGATCCTAAGGTCTATATAGATTGGGAGGGAGAGATGGATCAATATTTTGAATGGTATGATATGATAGAGGAGCGTAAATTTAGGTTTGCTAAGCTTAAGTTGATTCGGGAAGCCAGGTTACATTGGGCTAGTGTTGAGAGAACCCTTAATCTAGGAGGGCATGATCCTATAACCACCTGGTGGGCCATGAAGGGTAAGCTTAGGACAAGATACGTTCCAGCTTCATATCGTAGTGGGTTACTAGATCAATGGCAACGATTTAATCAGGGTAACAAGAGCATAGATGAGTACATTGCAAAATTTGATGAGTATTCCATGCGATGTGATTTGAGAGAGTCTGAGGATGTTGTCTTATCTAGGTTTAGGGCTGGATTAAGAGATGACATTAAGAAAGAGCTCTACATGAGAGAGGTTAGAGACCTGGACCATGCTTACCAGATTGCTAGGGATCATGAACGTTTCCATAGAGGGCCCGTTTACCGTCGACCTGAGCCCACTAGATACCCTAGTCAGTATCCGGGAGCTAGCCAGCCCCTTCAGAGTCGACCCATACCCAGTCGACCCAGTCCTAGTCTACCAGGCCCAAACCGACCCAGTCCTAGTCAGCCAGGTCCGAGTCGACCCCAGCCTAGTAATTCTTTGGCCCGCAAGGATGATCGAGGAAAATCTCTAGAAGCTAATAAGGGTTACACTCCCCAGAAGACCTGTTTTAGATGTCATAAGCCAGGCCACTTTATGAATCAATGTCCAGTTAGTGCTTTACATCTAGGTGAATTACAAGAAGAAGAGCCTGAGTCTGTAGTCGAACCTGAGGGAGAAGTTTATGAGGCTGATAATCAATTAATAGAGGAGTACGAAGGTGAGGAGGAAGAACCTGAGTTTGAGAACCAATTAGGAGTGGTTAGGTGCATCCTAGCCCAAACCCCAGTTAAGGAAGATTGGCGTAGGACTAGCATCCTACAGACTTTTGTTAAGATAGGGGATAAGGTTCTTAAGATCATCATAGATAGTGGGAGTTGTGTCAATGCCATCTCTGCCAAGACAGTTAAATCTTTAGGATTGACCACAGTTCCTCATCCTAGCCCGTACAAAGTTTCTTGGGTAGATTCCACCTCCATCCAAATTCAAGTTAGGTGCCAAATCTTACTTAGATTGTAGACCTATGAGGAAAAGATTTGGTGTGATGTTATCCCCATGGAAGTAAGTAGTATGATTTTAGGTCGACCTTGGCTATTTGATCATGATGCAACCTTGTATGGTCGAACCAATGTTTGTACCTTCAACTACCATGGGAATAAGTTTGTTATCAATCCAGCTCCCCCTAGGGACCCAGTTAAGAGGAGTTCTAGTAGCCTTAAGGACAAGAAACCTGGAGTTAACCTGATTAAGGCTAGGGAGTTAGAACAGGAGATTGTTGATGGTAACCCTGTTTGGATCTTGACCTCCAAAGAAATATTAGAGCCAACCCAAAAGGAACACCCTAAAGAAATTGTTGAAACTCTGAAAGAATTCGAGGATGTCTTCCCTGAGGATTTACCTGATCAATTGCCACCCCTTAGGAACATCCAGCATGCAATAGACTTAGTTCCAGGAGCTACTTTACCAAACCTTCCTCACTATAGACTGAATCCCAGTGAGCATCAAGAATTACAGAGACAAGTGGGAGAATTACTTAGGAAGGGTTTCATTAGGGAGAGCCTGAGTCCATGTGCAGTCCCTGCTCTACTGACCCCTAAGAAGGATGGTACCTGGAGGATGTGTATAGATAGTAGAGCTATCAACAAAATAACTGTGAAATATAGGTTTCCCATCCCCCGGTTGGATGATATGTTAGACATGATGGCCGGAGCCAGAATTTTCTCCAAGATAGACCTTAAGAGCGGCTATCATCAGGTGAGAATTAGACCTGGGGATGAGTGGAAAACTGCTTTCAAAACTAAGGATGGCCTGTTTGAGTGGGTTGTAATGCCCTTTGGACTTTCCAATGCACCAAGTACCTTTATGAGGATTATGACCCAGGTCCTGTGAGAGTTTACGGAAAATTTGTTGTGGTCTACTTTGACGATATTCTGATTTATAGCAGAACCAAGAAGGACCACCTTAGTCATCTAAGACTGGTATGCCAAACCCTTAGGGAGAATAACCTCTATGCCAACTTTAAGAAGTGTGATTTCATGACACATAGGGTCATCTTCCTAGGTTTTGTTGTCACCCCTGAGGGAGTTTCTGCAGATCCTGAAAAGGTTAGGGCGATTGTTGAATGGCCTACACCCTCTAATGTCCATGATGTACGTAGTTTCCATGGCCTAGCAACCTTTTACAGGAGATTTATTAGGGGTTTTAGCACAATCGTCGCACCTATCACCGATTGCATTAGGAAGGGTACATTTGAGTGGACCAAAGCAGCTGATAAGGCCTTCCTAGAGCTGAAGGATAAGATGACCCATGCACCCATCCTTAGATTACCTGACTTTACTAAGGTGTTTGAGGTCGCTTGTGATGCCTCGGGAGTAGGAATAGGTGGGGTACTAAGTCAAGAGAACCACCCTGTAGCCTTCTTCAGTGAAAAGCTGAATGAGGCTAAACTTAAGTACTCTACCTATGACAAGGAATTTTATGCGGTAGTCCAGGCCCTTAGATATTGGAGACATTATTTACTCCCGCAGGAGTTTGTTTTATTTTCTGACCATGAGGCACTCCGATTCCTGAACTCCCAAAAGAAACTGAACCCACGGCATGGTAAATGGATTGAGTACATTCAGGCCTACACTTTCGTCCTGAAGCACCGTGCCGGTACTGAAAATAAGGTAGCAGATGCCCTGAGCCGTAGGTCTTTACTATTGGGATCAGTTAGCACCCAAGTCATAGGGTTTGATAGGTTAAAGGATGAATATGAAACCTGCCCAGACTTTGGAGGCATTTACCAGACCCTCAGGCTAGGACCATCCAATACCCATAGTGATTATACCCTTCAGGATGGTTACCTTTTCCAGAATAATCGACTCTGTATACCCAAAACTTCCCTTAGAGAATTCCTAATCTGGGAAATACATGCTGGAGGTTTAGCTGGTCATTTCGGTAGAAATAAGACGATCTTAGCAATAGAGGACCAGTTCTTTTGGCCAGGATTGAAAAGGCACGTTGCACGGATTGTAGCCAGATGTCGAACTTGTGCTGTTGCCAAACAGCAAAAGCAAGACACTGGTCTTTACACACCTTTACCAATGCCTGATCGCCCTTGGCAGGACCTAAGTATGGATTTCGTGCTAGGATTACCTAAGACCCAAAAGAAACATGACTCAATCTTTGTAGTGGTCGATAGGTTCTCTAAGATGGCTCACTTTATTCCCTGTTACCAAACCTTTGACGCGTCTAGGATAGCCAAACTCTTCTTAGATCATGTGGTCAAACTCCATGGCCTACCCAAGACCATTATATCTGATAGGGATGTTAGGTTCACTAGTTATTTCTGGAAGACCTTATGGCACCTATTAGGGACCAAGCTTAAGTTTTCTACAGCCTACCACCCTCAAACAGATGGCCAAACTGAAGTAGTGAACCGAAGTTTAGGAAACCTCCTTAGATGCCTAGTAGGTGAACATGTTGGAACATGGGATTTGTTATTACCTAGAGCAGAGTTTGCCTACAACAGTTCAGTAAATAGGACAACGGGTAAGAGCCCTTTTGAGATAGTCCATGGGTACAAGCCTAATCGCCCCATTGATTTGATTCCTTTACCTATTCATGCACGAGTCTCAGAGTCTGCAGAGTCATTTGCACAGCATATTAGAGACTTGCATAAAGACATTAACCAAAAGATAAACTTAAGCAATGAAACTTATAAAAATTTGGTTAATTCCCGAAGAAGGATCAAAGAATTTGATGTAGGGGATTCTGTCATGATTAGGCTTAGGCCTGAACGGTTCCCACCTGGGACTGTTAAGAAGCTTCATGCTCGGGGAGCCGGACCTTTTAAAGTATTAAAGAAGGTTGGATCAAATGCCTATGTGCTAGACTTGCCTTCGGATATGGGCATCAGTTCTACCTTCAATATTACAGACCTGGTTGAGTACAAGGAACCGGCAATGATACCCAGTGAGGCTTTTGGGCCTATCCCTTCTATTGAGAGTGATCCTTACCCAGAGTGTCCACCAATTAATTGGCCTGAGAGAGGAGAACGGATCGAGCGTATCCTGAATGATCAAGCCATTACGACCCGGGGCCGCGGTTATCAACGCTTCCTAGTCCGATGGCAAGGCCGGCCAGAGTCGGACGATTCGTGGATTTCTCGAGAGGACTTGCAACGCCTTAACCCAGACCTTCTTGAGAGATATGTGAGCCAATCTGATCTTCACTCGACAGGGTCGAGTTCCTCCCACCCCGGGAGAATTGGTGCGGACACCAAAGGCACTAGAATAAGGCAGAGGCTTCTCAACCCTCTGTGGATCACTTAAATAACATTCGAGTCCACTGTAATAAAGCTTAGTCCAGCTGAGTTGTTTCATTTAAGTCTTGTAATTATTTAGCTCATGTTGAGCTAGTTCAGTCCAGTGTTAGTCAGCTCATGTCGAGCTAATTTTATTTTTTTGAGTCCTATTCAACCATATTGAAGACTCAAGACCACATCATACAAGTAAAGACCAAGTCCAATCAAATTGAAGACATGGAAGTATAGCACAAGTCCAACCCAGCTTGAAGATTTGAAGACCTAGGAGGAAAATTCAGAAAACCCTGATTTCTTGCAGATGCCCTCCAGATGCCCAGATTCCCTTCCAGATGCCAAAGTATATTTATAGATAAGGTCATCCATGATTCCAGAGGTCCATCTGCATCCTAGCCCAAAGAAATCAAGCCCATGTGCCAAGCCCAAGCCCCTAAGAAGCAAGATACCAGGGAATATTCCTGCTACCTGGCTACCAGGCCACCCCAGCTTCCAGAGGCCCAAACCCATGCACCCAAGCCCCTTTGGGCCGGCCTTTTGCTGCTCCTAGAAGCCCAACACGCCCCCCAAGGCATCCTTGGAGTCTTGACCAAGTCAAGAAAATTTTTAGGGATTTTTCTACCTAATATTTCCTTATTTTCTAGTTAGGGTTTGAGAGGGAAAAGGATTCTTATGTAAAGACTTATGTACCCTTACTTGGAGCCCAAGGTTAAGGGTCTATTTAAGAAACCCTAGCCTCTTGTATGAGGGAATTTTTGATGAATAAAAACCTTGAGTTCTTCTATTGAGTTGTGTGATACCCTGCTGTGTGCATAAAGGGGTTTGCGAGAGTTCTTCTTCCCAGTGCTGCAATCATCTTCCTGCTACCAACAAGCATCTCAGATCCCTGGATGCCCACTCCAAAAGAAGCCTTCCCTTGCTGTTTTTCCTTTGTTTTCTTGTTCCTTTGTGAGTTTTCTAACCCCTGACAGGTCGTTTGCAGGTCCCCGAGTTCCTACGAATCCAACGACTCCAGCCAAGCCTCAATCGGATCACCGAGCAGAAAGCCGGGTATCCGCGGGTCTTTGGCTCGATTTTCCAGGCCGCATCCGTCGAGGAATGAGAGACCCTTTTGCTGCGATCTTCACAGACGTTGTCAGGTACACCCCTCTACCTCCAGTAGTTTTATTGTAGGAGAACTTGCCCTAACCGAGGCTTCTCAGCCCCGGCGATCCTTCTTTTCTACTTTTCTAGGTCCTAATCTGCATGCTGATCTTCTAAAATTCATATAAAATTCCCTATAACTTATTTTAATCTGAAATTCGGGAATTAATCACCCAACCCCACATATAAAACATATAAAAAAAATTGCATGCATATTAGTTCCGCATCACTCGGGTTCAGTATTGGACTCTTGGGTTCTCTTTAGGGTTTCTAAATGATTTTCTACTTGGTCAAACCTATTGGTCATTTGATCAAACTTATGGTCCATTTGGTCATACTTATGGTTCATTTGGTTCATTTGGGTGGTCAATTGGGCAAACTGGTCATTCATGGTCTTCATGAAAGTCTCAAGGGTGGATTCCATGGCTAAGTTGGGTTGAGGTTGAGAATGATGGTAATGGGTTCCTGATCTGGTTGTCATGTAATCAAACACACAAGGGTTATGATGCAACCAAGCACACAAGGGTTAATCGTACTAGGGTTTGCTAAACCTAGAGCCAAAGTCAAGTGAGTCAACTCAACTTATACCCAACTCAGCACTTAATCCTTCCACTGGCTAGGTAAGAGATGGGGTGGTAGGAGGCTCTCCCTGCTGTCACAAGGTCCTAATTAAAAACCACCAGTCCACTTAGGGCGTTTGCCTTTAGACCTCTAGCCTTAGACACCAGCTTCCAATAATAAGTGGAAGCTATTGGTGTCCTTAGAGCAATTAGGTTTCTAGTTAATTTTAATTAGGCTTGGGTTCATATGAGAGTGATTGTTTTGGGGCCCAGGACAGGTGATGAAATCTTACCCTGATTTGATTGAGTAGAGTGCCCTTAGATTAGGTTAATGCAATACGATGCACACTCGATGAACCCTAATGTAATCAGAAAAATAGAGAAATTTTTTTTTTTGTCTTTTATGAGGTGGCAGACTTAATTCCAAGTTGGTTAGGTGAGCAAACAAAATTGGCTTGGGTGGGGAGGGGTTTGGTAGTTGATTAGGTTTAACCTAGTAAAACATGCAGAAATTGTAGCAAATTTAATTTTTTATTTTTTAGTTCTACTTTTTTGTTGAGTTTACCATGATTCTTAGAGAAAATAAATATAAAAAAATGCAGAAATAGAAGGTTTATTGTAAACTTTATTTCTACCAAATTTGATGCAAAGAAAAATTAAGTTGATGATGAAAATACCTAGGGTTTCTAACTACGTGCAGGAATTTTAGAAGAACAGAATTTTGAGTCAGGTTTTTTTATGTGCAGATTTTTTTAAATTTTTTTTATAATCTATAAAATCAGGCAAATTAGCAGTAAAATAGAGGACAACTTAGGGAATAATCAATGCAAAAATCAGGCAAAAACTATAAGGCTAAGATGGCAAAACAAATCTATTTTTGGACCCTTAGTGCAGAAAACAGGATGTAGATTTTTTTGTGTGGAGTTTTTTGTGTTTATGAAGATGCAACTACTGTCCTAAACTTGCTCTGATACCAAATTGATACAGGACAATGCTAAGGAGGATGAATATGCAAGAAAAAAAAATCAAACTAATTTTTTTATTAGTTTTTTTTCCAAATTTATTTATGAGGCTAAGTACCCGAAAAAGAGAAGAAGAATAAGCAGGTATGATGCAAAGTTGAAATTACTAGTTCCTCCTAATGTGGTGACATCCGTTGACGTGGAGCATGCGGGCAACCCCGATGATAGGAGACCCACCACTCGGGTGGGGCGGCCCGATGAAGAGCCGAGGCCGGGCTCATTGGGTGAGCCCCCCATCTGAGATCAACCTCCCTACGAGGTCAAGCTTCTAGTCAAGGCCGAGCTCATTGGATGAGCCCCCCATCTAAGATCAGCCTCCCTGCCGTGGTCAAGCTTCTAGCAGAGGCCAGGCTCACTGGACGAGCCCCCCACTGAGATTAGCCTCCCTATTGAGGTCACACTTTAAGCCGTGGCCTGGTTCATTACGCGAGCCTTGCATCTGAGATCAGCCTCCCTACCAAGGTCAAGCTTCCAGCCGAGGCCAAGCTCATTGGACGAGCCCCCCATCTAAGATCAGCACCCCTATACGAGGTCAGCTCCCGGCCGGAGCCATGCTCGTGTCCCAATGCAGAGCCCCAGGTATGGAGTTCCCGCCAAAGAGTAGATATTCAAATCATGCCGCAGCAAAAGTCTGGCCACTTGCTGTTGGGTTCGGGAACCAGTGCGAAAGCGTGGATTTCAAATTTATGAAACCAGGTCCGAACCCTAATCCCAAATCACCTTATTAGAAATTAAAACTATGACTACATGCATATCCAAATTTAAACATTGTTTAAATACTAACCTCAGATCGCTATTACCAGTTTGATGGAGAAATGAACTCCAAATTGAGTAGCCTCTTGAACACACCAGGCGTCCACTTGTCCGCCCTCCGATGGTGATCCACACGGGCAGATGATCAAGACACTGACTCCTTAATTGGGTTCCTTCCAATCAAGTTCTATCCCAAGAACTTGTATATGGGCTATTGGCTAGGACTCCTCTAGCCAAAACGGGACTAAACCTTCTCTCTTACCCTTCTCCTTGTCTTTTAGCAACTTTGGCCCCTTAAGACACTCTTGTCTTAAGAATAAGCCCTTGTCCTAAAATGAGACAAGGCTTGTCTTGGAGGGAGAAGAAAATTAAGACAAGATTGTCTTAATGTAAGAAAGAAAGGAGAGGCGCCTTCTTCCTTTACCGTCGGAGAGTTTCTCTCTGACTCTCCTTCTGTTCTGAGATTCGACAGAGCCAAGGCTCTGTAAAGGAATCAAAGAGGAAAGAGAGGAGGGGAAAACAATCTTCTGGAGAGGGAGAAGAAGAAAAAGAGGCAAGGCTTCGTTGTAGAAAAACTTGGAATAAATTTTACGGTGAAGCCTTCTTCTTAAATAGGCGACAGAGAGGTGCCTATCCATCTGGAATCACCTTCTCACGCCCCTCTCTCCCTTCTCACGTCCTTTCCCTTCATCTCATGGCCCTTGATTTAATCTCACGGCCTTTGGGATGGGAAGACGCAAGAAAGAGTCGCGAGAAAACACAGAAGGGCGCGCGCAGAAGAGAGGAGTCGCGCCCCTTCGGTGTTTTCTTTCTTTCTTTCACGGTAATTCCCCTTTATGAAGAGTCCACGCCTAGGTGGACTCTCTTCCACGCCCTCTCAGCCAAAAATGCCGACCCCTTTTTTTTCCTTTTCACGCAAAGACGCGACGTGGAAAGAGTCCACGCGCACGTGGACTCTTCTCCTTGCGCGCGCGCGTGGGAAAAGAGGGGGAGGGACTTAGGCGATGTGGGAAAGGGGTTTAGCCTCTTAGGTTAGCCCAATTGCTAGCCTACTGTTAGCCCAATGTTTTGAATCTTCAATTAGATTCAAACCGGAATGAATTTGGATCTAAAAAAGACCAAATCGGAACTCTAACTCGAATTCGATTCAAGTAGAAGCCATGGTTTGCAACACATGCTAGTGTGTTCATCTGCAAACGAGATTTAATTCCAAATTAAATCCTTGATTATCTATCCTAAGTGTGTGACCCATTGGGTTCCATACCTAGCCAGCAGTGGGTCCGAGTGCAAGTTGACCTAATTTGATCAGAACTCATTTTAATCGATTTAGGTCAAATCGAGCTAACTCGAGTTAGTCAATTAGGACTCCTCCTAATTAGTGATCCAATTAAAACATTTAATTTGATCAACCCACAAGACAAGATTGACGTCTAGCAACGTATCATGTCTACCCGGAAGATATGGAAATTCTGGTGAAATTCCAAAACTACCCTTCAGTGGAAAGTTCCTGTACAATTCGATCCTTTAATCATCTTGCATCCCGAATATAACTATGGATATGGAAACATGTCAAAACTAGCTTATACTCATTCCCAGCTCAGTCATACACTAATGATTCAATTAATTCGATATTAGAAATCATTTCTAATATCTGTACTTTGATCAAAGATTTCCTGAACCATCATCTGACCTAATTTGGCTGGATGCAATCTCCTCCTACTAGGAGTGATCAATTCCTTGTTGACTTGCCCATTACCTTCATATACAATTCACCATGCCCAGCATCAACCTCGTGCATGACCCAGTGTCATGATTGAGATTGAACCAAAGCATGGGTTCATGTACATAAGGTATTATGGCAGTCTCAGGTCATAGGACTACTTGTACAACTCCCACTATGAGAAACATCTGTTGACATGCAGCTAAGGCTCCATTAGATGTTCTCAAACTGGATCTATTCAGTGAACTCATTCGCTAATGAGCACCCACATCCTTGTATTAGTGTCCCACACAAGTGACTGTGAGAGCAGTCACCCTTTTCAGCATACATAGGATGTGCCAGTCTAACCGGAAACCCTGATCCCCAACTCAGGGTTCCTATGACTAGGAATATTCTAGATTTGGGTTTTAAGGCCTTAGATCTCACTGGTATGATCTCATCATAGCCCTACAACCATAGCCCTAATCTATGGGGTTCATCATATAATGACACAGCGAATGATGAAAAATTATTGCCTTTATTAACTTGTCAATTTACAATGGTCTGGGAGATACAAATATTGGCTTATAGGGCATAATCCTTTCACTTGCTGCCTTCTATAGGTGGCGCCAGCCCACTAAAGGTAGATACGGGCACCACTAGGCCCTAAGCCCGATGGCATGCTTCCATGCCCATGGCCATACTTGTTGCCCGATTTTATATTTCTTTGAAGCTCATTGTAGTGATGCTTTTAACTTGATGAAGCCTCTTTTAATGCTCAAGAAGGTTGATCTTGAAAGCTCTTGAAGGCTCTTGATTGCTTGGAGGCTTCTTTTTGCTTGAAGGTGGTTGAACTCAATGAATAGGAGTGAATACCCTCTTTTTTTTTCTTTTGTTTTTCCTTTTTCTATCTCCTATATTTAGATTTGATTTCAATCATATAAATACCTACCCAAGGCCTCAAACTCAATTTCTAGCTGTTAGACACGAAAAATTAGCCGTTGGGAGCCAAGAAAAGTAAGTTCTGTGTTTGAAAAACTAGTCGTTACTATTCCCAGAACTCCAAGTATCGATAATTTAGGCTGTGAGTCGACACATAGGGTCGACACTTGCTCTCCATGAGTCAGCACCTAGTTCAAATATCTTCAATGTAGCTTTCTAGAATTCTCAGGTGATACTTGACATCCATGTGTCGACACTTCAAGCATATCTTCAATTTTCAGCAAGTTCTATAATTCAACAATCTCAGGCGATGAACTGATCCATGTATCGACACTTTGAGTCAACATAACACATCCATGTGTTAACACTTCAGCCATGCCATTTGAAACTATCTCTGCATGCCGACTTGTGTCGACACTTCACTGTCATGTGTCGACACTTAAGTTGTAGGTGCTGACACTTTGAGATGACACATCACTGAGATTCTCACTAAAACATCTAAACTTCTGTTGAAACAAGTTTGTGTTGAACTCATGTGTCCTTTCAAGCATTCTTCATCTTCTAAAATCATTTTTAAATAGATCTTTTATCCATATTTGGGACTTTTTCAATCAAACAATTCTTGTTAAGTTGATGAGCACCTTTTTTTATAAAAATATACTTTCAATAAATCATTAGTACTCACTTATACTTAAGCATTTTACTTATCATCAATATCAATAACAGAGTCAACAATCTCCCCCTTTTAGATGATGACAAAACCATTAAGGATAAATTACATAAAAAGCTTTCAAAAAAACTTTTCAAAGTGTGAAGAGCTAATTGCAATAGGTGTTGAAATATTGAAAAGGATGTATCAGAGCAAGAGTATTACAATGGCTAAGAGTATCAAAACTTGAAATATATAAGAGATAAATTCATGTATCGTGATACTCTAAAAGAAAATATGCTCAAGAGAGACAATTTCAGCAATAAACCAGACTCCTCCTGAATAGATGATCCATAAAAAGATTTGTGAACCTTTTTAAACATCTAAAGAAAAGAATTGGACATGGAATTCAATTCAAAATAGATTTTGAATACAAAGGAGGTATTCAAAATAGATTTTCAATACAAAGGAGGTATTACTCCCCCTTACTTAATGCACAAAAATTTTCAAAATTTCTTTCAATCATCCATATTTACTAAAATTCTCTTAAACATACATACTTCTCATTTATACTTATACTTTAAATTTCTCCCCCTTTTTGTTATCATAAAAAAGGAAGGAAGAAGTTAATAATCTTGAGTAAAAATGTATTACTGAAAGAAGATAATGAATTACTTAAAGTAACTATTGCATTTCATTCATTTGAAGTCATAATATGAAGTACAATCATAAGATTCATTAAAGGTCAGAATTAGGTACATAAAGTGAACACTAAAATATGTAAAAAGTGTAGAAATACAAACTATCTAAATATAAAAACTATCCTAAACATCATCCTCATCCTCTGAAGATTTAATCTTGATCGGTCCAGTATCAGTGAAAGCATGAGCTCGGGGCCACATCGGTCTGAGATCATGAAGACGAGATTGGGTTGATCGAGAAGGAGTACAATGACCCCGTACTCTGCGTTGAACATAGGTCCTGCCTCTAGTTGAAGCAGAAGAGGTGGAGGCTATGTCGGGAGCAGGAATAGAACAAATCAGAGTGACAGTCTCAACAACTATCAGATATGGTGTATGATCAAATGAAGGACCGGAATCAAGATAATGGAAACCAGGTGTATAGAAACCTAGCTCCCAAATAAGAGAAGATGTATGCAAGGATAGTGTATCAATTATAGGTGTATCAAAAATCGGTGTATCAGCTGAAGAAATAATAGGTGTATCAATGATAGGTGTATCAGCTGACGAAATTATTGGTGCATCACTAATAGGTGAGTCAACAATAGGGGTATCAATGATAGGTGAAAGGATAAAAATGGCAGAATGATCAATATATCTAGAATGTGGTGTGGGTAGGATAGGAGTCTGAAGGGATGAACACTCTGGATCAAGAATAGGACTCCTAGGTAAGTCAGCTGTTGTCTCCTGTATTAGCTCTGTCATCATATCTGGAAAGTCGAGTCCATCAGAGTCAGTATCACCATCAATGTCAATCTCTAGTCCTGATGGAGGTGGAGTTGGAGCAAAATCTGGAACACTCCCAGAAGACAGTCTAGACAGTGCG
Source organism: Areca catechu (assembly GCA_021397845.1). NCBI lineage: Eukaryota > Viridiplantae > Streptophyta > Magnoliopsida > Arecales > Arecaceae > Areca > Areca catechu. The sequence continues at coordinate 94,261,703 of CM038050.1, forward strand.
GACAAAAAAGTGAAAATGCCATCACTCAATCCTCTATGGCTCTCTCTCGTCTCTATAATAAAATAGTAAAGTCGCTGTCGAACAATCATAACATCTGCCCTTATATGACTGACTCTGTCCATCAGACTCTCTGAAGCTCCTGGAACATCTTACTATGCAAGCTAAGGCTGGGAAGTTGGCTCAGACTAATGAGCAGGCTCTGGCTGCATTGCTGGCTCAGGCTGAATCTCTGTTTGATGTGCCTCTGAAGGTCTTGCCTCGTCGAATATATGCGTTCGTCCTCTACAATGTCCTCATCTCTATCATCGACCTATCCTGATACTCTACATCTCCACTAGCCTCTGACCAACTGTTATCCCATCCAGGGTAATGATCTGATGTCATAGACATCAGTGTGTAAAGCATCCAGTAGGGCTCATCATCGAATGTCACTCCATATGCTCTGAAGAGCAATGTGAAGCCCATTCCATAGGGCAAGCATAGTCTCTGAGTGGTCAATGCCTTTGTCATCTGATGTATCATGAGTACTAGAAGGCAAATTAGTACATGCAGAACTAACGAGACAATCACAAGCAGCTCTCTCTCTATGATGTAGTCAAAACATCCGATCTTCGATAGAAGAATCCGGGCAACAATATGATGTAATAGTCTCATCTCAGCAGAAAGACGGGATGCTGTAACAGTGGCTCCCTCAGGTAGAATATCTGACTCGAAAATGCACTAGAGTCTACTAAATCTATCCACTAAGTTGTCAACTACAAATCCAGTCAGGGGTATATTCCATACTCTGCTCAGTACCGCTACAGTCATTAGAATATCTCTACCTTGGACATGCATGATCCATCAATCACTGCCATGGGCTAAAGATCTGTAGAACTCTTGTATCAGCCCAGGTAGAATCTCTCAAACAACGAGCAGAATGAAGTCAAACCAGCATCTCTAATCCACTGACCAATCCAAAAGTGATGCTGGTCGATGAATCCAAAGTCTACATGGCATCCTCCGACAATTATCTTCAAACTCATGCGACTGGAAGCAGGAAAAAGTGGCTGAACAGGTGGATCAGGTGCTCTATCTTCATGTATGGATTTTGTCCTTCTCTCTTCTTCATGATTGGATGGCCAAGGATGATGCACAACTTGCTTTCTAGGTCCCATTTAATAGATTTATGGATTGAACAATAAGGGAGATGAAACCTAGGGTTTCTACGATTCAAAATGGAAGTGGAAGAAGGCAAGAACGAACCCAAAAACCATCCAAAATAGGAATTTAAGAGGGTTTGAGTTGAGATTTGGAGGGAAGAAGTGGAAAGTATAGAGCTAGGGCAAGTGTTAGCTTGAATTGGGAAGAAAATGGGGAAGAAAACACTTCGTTTTCCCCTTTATTCTCAATTTGTAGTCGTTCATGTGTTAACTCATGACACAGTGCCATGTGTCGACACATCATGGTGTCAACACATACAGGTGTCAACACATCAACTTAAAACCTAAAAAAAAAAAGAAAATGAAGTGCAGAGCAAAAGTACTTGAAATACAATGAAATTCAAGATAATTGAATGTAATTGATGTCAAATTTTATCTTTTATGGGTCAAAGAATAGAAAATTTCAATCAAAAGAATTAATGATCCCAAGTTCCCTTCTAATCATACTGAATCGATCTACTTGGAGAGGCTTAGTCAAAATATCAGTTAATTACAATTTAATACAAATAAATTCAAGTATAACATCATTATTTTCAACATGGTCTCTAATAAAATGATGCCTAATTTCGATATGTTTACTTCTAGAATGTTCAACATGATTCTTAGTTAAGCAAATAGCACTAATATTATCATATTTTATGGGTGTGCAAGTTAATTTGATTCCAAAATCTTCAAGTTGTTGCTTAATCTACAAGATTTGATCACAATAACTTCTTGCTGTAATATACTCAGCCTCAGCTATGGATAGTGCAACTGAAGTTTGTTTCTTACTAAACCAAGAGATTAAGTTAACTCCAAGAAATTGGCAAGTTCCACTAGTACTTTTTCTATCTAATTTACACTCAGTAAAATCAGCATCAGAATATCCAATTAAATCAGCAAATGAGTCTCTAGAATACCATAAATCAATATCAATTGTACCAGACAAGTATCTAATAATGTGCTTAACAACCAAAAGATGAGATTCCTTAGGATCAAACTGATATCTAGCACATATACATACACTGAACATTATATCTGGTCTACTAGCAGTCGAATACAATAAAGAACCAATCATTCCTGTGTGTAATTTTTGATCAACAGATTTACCATGCTCATCTTTATCAAGTTTACAAAAGAGGCTCATAGGTGTATCTATTGACTTAGTAGTCTCCATCCCAAACTTCTTTATGATCTCTCTTATATACTTAGCTTGGTTGATGAAGATTTCATCTTTAGTTTGCTTGATTTGGAGTACAAGAAAGAAATAGAGTTCTCCCATCATGCTCATCTCGAACTCAACTTGTATTAGCTTAGCAAACTCTTGACAATGAATCTCATTAGTAGCACCGAAAATAATATCATCAACATAGATTTGCACTACTAATAAATCATCATTTTTCCTTTTTAGAAATAAAGTTTTATCAACATGGTTTCTAGAAAATTCATTTTCAATCATAAATTTGCTGAGTCTTTCATACCATGCTTGGGGTGTTTGCTTTAAATGATAAAGTGCCTTGTGTAATTTGAAAACATAATCAGGATGTGTGTGATTTTCAAATCCAGGTAGTTATTCAACAAAAACTTCTTCTGCTATATAACCATTTAGAAAAGCACTTTTAACATCCATTTGAAAAAGTTTGAAATTCATAAAACAAGCAAATGCTAATGATAGTCTAATTGCCTCAAGTCAAGCAACGGGAGCAAAAGTTTCATCAAAATCAATCCCTTCCTCCTGGTCGTAGCCTTTGGCAACTAGCCTAACTTTATTTCTAATAACAATTCCATTTTCATCTAATTTATTTCTAAACACCCATTTAGTGCCAATAACAGAAACATTTGATGGTCTTTCTATTAATGTCCAAACATTATTTCTATCAAACTGAATTAGTTCATATTGCATAGAACTTATTTAGTTAGGGTCTTTTTTAGCATCTTCAAAACATTTAGGCTCTACTTGAGAAACAAAAGCTATATAAGCACATTCATTTCTAATTGAAGCTCGAGTTCTTACCTCTTTTGACGGATCACCTAGGATTAATTCCTTAGGATGTCCATGAGCATACCTCCACTCCTTAGGTAAATCTTGGTGCTTTGGTGTGGATTGTATGGCTTCACCTTTGTCATCTTTGTCTTGATTTTCTTTACTTTGTTGAGAGAGTTGATCATCCAATTGTTGGGAATTGTGTCCCAAAGCCAATCGCCTGGGTTATAGGCGGTTGTGCTTAGTTAAGCACAAAGCATTTACATCCAAAAATATGAAAATAATTAATATTAGGTTTCTTTTTATTTCAAAGCTCATAGGGGGTTTTCTTCAAAATAGGACGGATCAAAATGCGGTTTAAAATGTAATAAGCAGTGTTCACCACTTATACCCAAAAGTACCTTGGAAGATTGCCTTCATATAACATTGTTCGGGCCATCTCTTCCAAAGTCCTATTTTTCCTCTCTACAATACCATTTTGTTGTGGTGTCCTAGGAGCAGAGAAGTTATGATTAATACCATTTTCTGTGCAGTAATCATCGAAAAACTGATTTTCAAATTTGATGTCGTGATCACTCCTAATTGAAATTATTGAAAGATTTTTTTGATTTGTAACATTTTCATGAAATTTTTGAAATACTTTGAAGGTTTCATCTTTATGAGCAATAAACAAAATCCATGTAAATCTAAAGAAATCATCTACAATCACAAGGGCATATTTTATACCTCCTAGGCTTGTGATCCTAGTTGATCCAAATAAGTCCACGTGAAGTAGCTCTAGAGGTCTAGTAGTTGAAATCATATTTTTGGGTTTAAAGGTCCCCCTAGTTTGTTTACCCATTTGGCATGCATCACAAATATGATCAAAGTCTACTTTAAACTTAGGCATGCCTCTAACTAAATTTTTGGAAATTAACTTGGCAATAGTATGCATGCTAGCATGACCTAATCATCTATGCCGAAGTAAACAAGACTACTTGGTCTTAGCATTCATTGAACTAGACTAGAACTACTTGATATGGCAAGATCATTAAGGTTTACCATAGATATTTCCAAGTCTATGTCCAATGAACTTACTACTAGAATCAAGAGAGTTTGTTACAAATAGATGATTCAAAGATAACCTTGAAGCCTTTATCACATAATTGATTATTGCTTAGCAAATTATGCTTCAATTTATCTACTAGCAATATTTTTAATAAAAGTATAGGGGCTTATCTTGATCTTACCAATTCGATTATTTTTTCCTTGCCATTATCTCCAAAAGTAACCATACCTCCTTTCATTTTCAGGGTGATAAATTGATCCTTGTCACCCATCATGGTGCGGGCACCAGACTCAGAAGAAGACTTCAGAGCTCCATCTGGATCTCTGATTAACCTTGCCCGAAGAATTAGGGTTTTTGGCTTGTAATAAGGGTTGACTGATCAACTCAATTTTAGCTTGAGTCTGTATTACCTGCATTTTTATTTTGTTGAGTCATGTTGACTCAGTAGTGGACTAGGGCTTCAACCTGGGGTGTTACATTTTCTCCCAAGGCCAAGCAAGTGGGTGCCACACTCCCAGCCACACTCCCAGCCATACGCCTGAGTCCAGGGGGCGCCATATCTCCATCCAGCAGGCTTTGGTCCCCACACCACAGATAGCAGCTCCCTTCTCTCATGCGCCAATTGAGGAGAAATCCACCAGGGGTCCACAAATCAAGGGGGCGGCCCAAGACATTCCCAAAGAACCAAACTTTGAAAGGGAAGAAATTCTCTTGGAGAGAACTTCAAGGAGGCGCCCATTACCTGCTAGAAATACTCAAAACAAAGTTAGAAAAAGCCATAAATTGGGGAGAAAGAAAAGGAGGTATCCAAAAAGGGTTGAGCCATGGAAGGAAGGAGATTTCTCTTGAAGAGCAAGGTTAGGAGGCGCCCTAATCATTCCAACTAAAGCCAGATATAAAAGGAAACAAATTTTCTCTTGGAGGGCAAGGTTAAGAGGCGCCCAAACACTTCCAGATAAGGCCAAGCATAGAAGGAAAAAAATATTTTTCTTGGAGGTCAAGACAAGGAGGCGCCACCCACTTTCCTTTTTTGAAGCCTCAATCATCTTTGGAATTATTTGGCCGGCCATATGAGTAGGGATTGATCCTACAATCCTAATTTGAAGATCCCTCCTTTAGTCCCACATGGGAAGATGTAAAACCCTACTCTCTTGTAATGTCCTATAAATTAAAATCCCTTTATAAGTTCTAAGGATGAGATGAATGAAACCAAGTTTTTTTGTGAGCAAACTTTGTGTTTTCTCTCTTCCGCACTTGCATCCAGGTGTTGAGCTCCGTGAGGGAGTAAATCCGGGTTCCCCAGGAACCTTGAGGAGGTGTGAGATCTCCAAAACCCAAACCCTAGGTTAGCCACTTCTACTCCAAACCCTAGCCGCCCACCATCCACTTCAATCCACCAAACCCTAGCCTATCCCACCTCCCATGGCCTCTCTCTCCAAGTCCAGGCCGACCACCAGCATCCAGCTATAGTCCGGATACTTCAGATCCAAAGCTCTTTCCAAGGGAGTCGAATCATCCTTCAAGAGAATCCGGATCTCAGCGACATCAGCCTTCAAGTTCTTCGAACTGGTAAATCCTTCCCTGAGTCTCTGAATCCATCACTTATTTTTCTTCTTCCCAGATCTTGAGTCCAGGAGAAGCCGACCTAGCCACGAGACCAGTATTGGAGGATCCATTACGAAGATAGCCGAATCCGAGGATCCAACAATCTGCCCGAGAGAGTTCTTCCACCCAAATTCTGTGAAGATCACTATCTGGTTGGTAAACCATCTCTCCTCTTTATTTCTGTCATGTTGAAAGTTCAGAGCGAAACCCTAGGTCTGGGAGTTTCTCAACCCCCAGCGATTCGTTACTTCTGAACTACTCTGATAACTTAGCTTCTTCTAAATTGTGCTTTCAATCCTTACCTAGTTTCCTTCAACTTAGTTTAACTTTACTTTGAGTCAAAGCCAATTTCTGAAATATAAAAAATAAAAAAATAAAAAAAAAAAAAGAATTAATCTTAATTTTACTTCCGCATACGCTTCTTGTTCTTTGTTCTGCATCATTTTTGGTATCAGAGCCCTGTCTAGGGTTTCTGTTTGATTGCTTGTTTGAGTCTCTCTCTTTTTACTTTGTCTGCTCGAAGTAGACTCCCCAGGACGTCCGGTCCTAGGAACGAAGCGAGGTGCAAACCTCCTCTTCCCATTCCACGGGGTGTTCCTAGGGCATGTAGGGGATCCGTTGGGTTACAACTTCGTAGCAGGAATTGTAAACGGGGAAGTACTCTATTTTCAGCCCGTAATTTCCCTGTTGCAGGAATTATTTCTCACTGCAAGTAACTCCAAATTTGATGATTTTTATTTTTCTGAAACCAGTATAATTGAAACTATTTTTCATAATTTTCTTGTGATTTATTGGTTTCCATGAGATTTCTGAGAATTAAATTACTGCAACTCTATTTTTGTGTTCTGCAATCCAATTATTTTTGAGTGTTCATCTCTTAATTCATCTTAAGGGCATTTGAGCATCTAAGATAAGGGGAGGAGTTGATAACCTCTCCTTAGCCCAAAACCACCACCCACTCATTCGAACCTAAGCCTTTAATCTTAAAATTAATTAGACCTAATTTGCCCTAGTGGGCTAGGGACATCAACAAGTCGGGTCAAGGCTAGTGTTGAGTCAGTTTGTCTGGTTACTCTGTGTGTGCTTTGTACTCAGTGTCTAGAACGGTGGTTCAGGGATTCCATCCCGAAGGGCTTGTGTGCTGGTCTTTCTACCTGGCCAATCTCTGATTGGTGTCTAGGATTGGCATCTAGGGACCTAACACTCCCCTTACACCTGCCTGGCTGAGTCCTGAGTTACTACAGGCTAGCTTGCCACTCTGATTGGGCATCTAGTTTGGACTCTAGGACTAGTTAGCCTGTAGTCGTTCAGTTGAGTCTCATTTTGTGTGCTTGCTTGCATCATGTCTACCCGGAATGGAGTGCCCTACCAACCTGGTCAAACCCAACCTGATTTAGAGGCCATGGTTAGAGCTCTTACTGAGAGTATGAACAAATTAAGTCAGGATATGAATGAGAATTTTGCCCAGCTTAGGGATCGAGTCCAAGTACTTGAGGAACCTAGGCATCAGAATTGGACTCATGACCCAAATTTTAATGTGCCTCAACCTCACCCACACCAAGAGCCTAGAAGACCTTTATATAGAGATCCTGAACCTAATCATAGGAGGCCTGACCCAGAACCTGAGGATAGAGATGATAGGTTCATTCGAAACATCAAGTTAGATGCACCCACTTTTGATGGTAGCTTAAATCCTAAGGTGTATTCTGATTGGGAGGGTGAGATGGACCAGTACTTTGAGTGGTATGCCATGTCTGAGGAGAGGAAATTCAAGTTTGCCAAGATGAAGTTAGTACGTCAGGCTAGGTTATACTGGGGAAACATTGAGCTGACCACTAGAAGACGAAATATAGAGCCCATAACCACTTGGCAGGGTATGAAAGAGAAACTTAGAGACAAGTACCTACCCATTTCATACCAGCAAAATCTGTTAGATCAATGGCAAACTTTGAAACAAGGGAACCGATCTGTTTCAGACTACATAACCATCTTTGATGAATACCTGATGAGATGTGATGTGAGTGAAGCCCATGAGGTCACTTTGTCTAGATTTAGGGCTGGACTTAGGGAAGACATTAAGAGAGAGTTATTTCTGAGAGAGGTTACTGACCTAGACCAAGCCTATCTGATTGTACTGAATACTGAGAAGTTTCAGAGAGGACCCATGCCTTCTAGGGTTAGTGCCCCAATCCCAAGAAATGGACCTAGCCAGGTTACCCCTAGCAAGCCTAATCAGGGTATTCCCACCCCTAGGCCCATGGACAAAGGTAAGGCATCTGACACCTAGAGAACCCCTAGTATAGTCTATTTTAAGTGCCAAAAGCCCGGTCATATCTCCAATCAGTGCACAGCCATAGCTTGTTTTAAGTGTCATAAGGTAGGTCATGTTTCTAGCCAGTGCCCTCGTAGATCCCTTTATATAGAAGAGGGAGGAGAAGAGAATTCCGAGCCTAATGAGGAGTTTGAAGAAGAAGTTTATGAGGCCGGAATGAATTTGGTCGATGAGTATGAAGGAGAGGAAGAATCCACAGAGTCTGACCAATTAGGGGTTATGAGATGCATCCTGTCCCAAACTAAAGTTCAGGAAGATTGGCGTAGGACTAACATCCTACAGACTTTCCTTAAACTAGGGGATAAGTTTGTAAAATCATCATAGATAGTGGGAGCTGTGTGAATGCCATTTCTACTAGCACTGTCAAAATGTTAGGCTTAACCCCAGTTCCCCACCCCAACCCCTATAAGGTTTCTTGGGTAGACTCTACCTCTATACCCATCCAGTCTAGATGTCAGGTCCAAATCCAAATGCAATCCTATCAAGAGAAGATTTGGTGTGATGTCTTGCCCATGGGGGTGAGCAGTATAATTCTTGGAAGACCTTGGTTGTATGATCATGATGCCACCCTCTTAGGAAAATCCAACACCTGTGTCTTTAGTTTCAATGGGAAGAAAATCACAATCCATTCAGTCCCTCCTAAGGACAAGGTAGCTAAAGGAACCAGTAAGGTCAGAGAAATGAAGACTGGAGTGAACCTAATTGTGCCAAGGATCTAGAACAAGAAATTCATAGTGGTTCACCCATTTGGATGTTGACTGCTAAGGAACTTAGGACTCCTACACCCTCAGAGCCTCCTCAGGAAGTTAAGCCTTTATTAGAAGAATTTGAGGATGTTTTTCCCGAGGATCTGCCAGACCACCTTCCACCTCTTAGGGATATTCAGCATTCCATAGATTTAGTCCCAGGAGCTACTTTACCCAACTTGCCCCATTATAGGATGAATCCATCTGAGCATAAAGAACTGTAAAAGCAGGTTGGCGAATTATTGAGGAAGGGGTTCATTAGAGAGAGTCTTAGCCCTTGTGCAGTCCCTGCACTTCTAACCCCGAAGAAGGATGGCACGTGGAGGATGTGTGTTGACAGTCGTGCCATCAATAAAATCACAATCAAGTATAGGTTCCCCATCCCTAGACTAGATGACATGCTAGATATGATGGCCGGTGCCATGGTTTTTTCTAAAATCGATCTCAAGAGCGGCTATCATCAGGTTAGGATTAGACCAGGGGATGAGTGAAAACGCCTTCAAAACTAAGGATGGTCTCTATGAATGGGTTGTTATGCCTTTTGGGTTGTCCAATGCCCCTAGTACTTTCATGAGGATTATGACCCAGGTACTTAGAGCTTTCATAGGGAAGTTTGTAGTGGTCTATTTTGATGACATCCTGATCTATAGTAAGACCCCTGCAGATCACCTAGGCCACCTTAGACAAGTCTGCCAAGTTTTGAGGAATGATAGTCTCTACGGTAATCTCAAAAAGTGTGAATTTTGACCAGTAGAATTATCTTCCTTGGTTTTGTTGTAACCCCTGACGGCGTGGCTGCCGATCCTGAAAAGATTAGGTCCATAGTAGAATGGCTTGAGCCGACCAGTGTGCATGAAGTCAGAAGTTTCCATGGCTTGGCTACCTTCTATAGACGATTCATCAAGGGGTTTAGTACTGTAGTTTCTCCTATCACAGACTGTATTAGGAAGGGAGAATTTCAGTGGACCAAAGCAGCCCATAAAGCCTTCCTAGATCTTAAGGATAGGATGACCCAGGCACCCATTTTGAGGTTACCGGACTTTTCAAAGGTATTTGAGGTTGCCTGTGATGCTTCAGGAGTAGGTATAGGTGGAGTCCTAAGCCAAGAGAACCATCCCGTAGCATTCTTTAGTGAAAAACTTAATGATGCTAAGCTTAGGTATTCTACCTATGATAAGGAATTTTATGCGGTAGTGCAAGCTTTGCGTTACTGGAGACATTATTTGCTACCGCAAGAATTTGTGCTGTTTTCGGACCATGAGGCTCTTAGATTCTTGAATTCTCAGAAGAAGCTTAACCCTAGGCATGCTAAGTGGGTAGAGTATATCCAGTCCTATACTTTTGTTTTGAAGCATAAGGCTGGGTCTGAAAATAAGGTAGCTGATGCCCTTAGTCGTCGATCTTTGTTGTTGAATTCTGTTAGGGCTGAAGTCATAGGGTTTGAGCAAATCAAAGAGGAATATGAGTCGTGTCCGGATTTTAAGACTGTGTACCAGGATCTAACTCAAGGACCATCTAGTGAACATAAGGATTATTCCCTTTTAGATGGCTTTCTGTTCTTTAAGAATAGGCTTTGCATCCCTAGAACCTCTCTTAGGGAATTTTTGATTTGGGAAACTCATGCTGGAGGTTTAGCTGGCCATTTCAGAAAAGATAAGACCACCCTGGCTATCGAAGACCATTTTTTCTGGCCTAGCTTAAAAAGAGATGTAGCACACATTGTGGCTAGGTGTCGAACCTGCGCTGTTGCCAAACAGCGAAAACAGAACACCGGCCTTTATACCCCAATCCCTGTCCCAGATCGTCCTTGGCAAGATGTGAGCATGGACTTTGTGTTAGGTTTGCCTAAGACCCAGAGGAGGCATGACTCCATCTGCGTTGTAGTAGACCGATTTTCCAAGATGGCCCATTTCTTGCCTTGTTCCCAAACATTTGATGCGTCTAAGGTAGCCACCCTGTTCTTTAATGAGATAGTTTGACTCCATGGCCTACCCAAGACCATTGTTTCAGATAGGGATGTTCGGTTCACCAGCTATTTCTGGAAAACCCTTTGGCATAAGTTAGGGACAAAACTTAAGTTTTCAACTGCCTATCATCCCCAGACTGATGGCCAAACCAAAGTAGTGAACCGTAGTTTAGGCAATCTGTTAAGGTGTCTTGTTGGTGAAAACATTAGGAACTGGGATTTATACTTACCTAGAGCTGAATTTGCATATAATGACTCGGTCAATAGGTCTACGGGTAAGAGTCCATTTGAAATTATGCATGGTTACAAACCTCACACACCTCTTGACCTAGCTCCTTTACCAGTCCACACATGGGTCTCCGAGTCTGCCGAAGTTTTTGCACAGCATATAAAAGACTTGCATAAAGAAATTCAAGCCAAAATAAATTTAAGTAATGAAACTTATAAGAAGTTGGCTGATTCTCAAAGGCGAGTCAAAACTTTTGACGAAGGAGACTATGTAATGATTAGGTTAAGGCCTGAACGGTTTCCTCCTGGAACCGTTAGAAAGTTACATGCTAGAGGAGCTGGACCATTTAGAGTGGTGAAGAGAGTAGGATCCAATGCTATGTGCTCGAGTTACCTCCAGAACTAGGCATTAGCTCCACTTTCAATATTACAGACCTAGTAGAGTATAGAGAGCCAGCTGTGATTCCCAGTGAGGCTTTTGAACCTAATCCTGCTCTTGAGAGTGAACCTGACCCTGTGTGTCCACCAACAAACTGGCCTGTGAGGAAAGAGCAGATTGAAAAGATCCTGGATGATCAGGTTATCTCTACTCGTAATCGAGGATACCAAAGATACCTGGTCCGCTGGCTAGGAAGGCCAGATTCTGATGACTCTTGGATCTCCCGAGAAGAATTACAAGAGTTGGACCCAGACCTCTTGGAGAGATACCAGAGCCAACTTGATCCATACTCGACAGGGTCGAGTTCCTCCCACCCTGGGAGAATTGGTGCAGGCACCAGACTCAGAAGAAGACTTCAGAGCTCCATCTGGATCTCTGATTAACCTTGCCCGAAGAATTAGGATTTTTTGGCTTGTAATAAGGGTTGACTTGATCAACTCAATTTTAGCTTGAGTCTGTATTACCTGCATTTTTATTTTGTTGAGTCATGTTGACTCAGTAGTGGACTAGGGCTTCAACTGGGGTGTTACATTTTCTCCCAAGGCCAAGCAAGTGGGCGCCACACTCCCAGCCACACTCCCAGCAATACGCCTGAGTCCAGGGGGCGCCACATCTCCATCCAGCAGGCTTTGGTCCCCACACCACAGATAGCAGCTCCCTTCTCTCATGCGCCAATTGAGGAGAAATCCACCAGGGTCCACAAATCAAGGGGGCGGCCCAAGACATTCCCAAAAGAACCAAACTTTGAAAGGGAAGAAATTTCTTGGAGAGAACTTCAAGGAGGCGCCCATTACCTGCCAGAAATACTCAAAACAAAGTTAGAAAAAGCCATAACTTGGGGAGAAAGAAAAGGAGGTATCCAAAAAGGGTTGAGCCATGGAAGGAAGGAGATTTCTCTTGAAGAGCAAGGTTAGGAGGCACCCTAATCATTCCAACTAAAGCCAGATATAAAAGGAAACAAATTTTCTCTTGGAGGGCAAGGTTAAGAGGCGCCCAAACACTTCCAGATAAGGCCAAGCATAGAAGGAAAAAAATATTTTTCTTGGAGGTCAAGACAAGGAGGCGCCACCCACTTTCCTTTTTTTGAAGCCTCAATCATCTTTGGAATTATTTGGCCGGCCATATGAGTAGGGATTGATCCTACAATCCTAATTTGAAGATCCCCTCCTTTAGTCCCACATGGGAAGATGTAAAACCCTACTCTCTTGTAATGTCCTATAAATTAAAACCCCTTTGTAAGTTCTAAGGATGAGATGAATGAAACCAAATTTTTTTGTGAGCAAACTTTGTGTTTTCTCTCTTCCGCACTTGCATCCAGGTGTTGAGCTCCATGAGGGAGTAAATCCGGGTTCCCCAGGAACCTTGAGGAGGTGTGAGATCTCCAAAACCCAAACCCTAGGTTAGCCACTTCTACTCCAAACCCTAGCCGCCCACCATCCACTTCAATCCACCAAACCCTAGCCTATCCCACCTCCCACGGCCTCTCTCTCCAAGTCCAGGCCGACCACCAGCATCCAGCTACAGTCCGGATACTTCAGATCCAAAGCTCTTTCCAGAGGGAGTCGAATCAGCCTTCAAGAGAATCCGGATCTCAGCGACATCAGCCTTCAAGTTCTTCGAACTGGTAAATCCTTCCCTGAGTCTCTGAATCCATCACTTGTTTTTCTTCTTCCCAGATCTTGAGTCCAGGAGAAGCCGACCCAGCCACGAGACCAGTATTGGAGGATCCATTGCGAAGATAGCCGAATCCGAGGATCCAACAATCTGCCCGAGAGAGTTCTTCCACCCAAATTCTGTGAAGATCACTGTCTGGTTGGTAAACCATCTCTCCTCTTTATTTCTGTCCTGTTGAAAGTTCAGAGCGAAACCCTAGGTCTGGGAGTTTCTCAACCCCCAGCGATCCATTACTTCTGAACTACTCTGATAACTTAGCTTCTTCTAAATTGTGCTTTCAATCTTACCTAGTTTCCTTCAACTTAGTTTAACTTTACTTTGAGTCAAAGCCAATTTCTGAAATATAAAAAATAAAAAATAAAAAAGAAAGAATTAATCTTAATTTTACTTCCGCATACGCTTCTTGTTCTTTGTTCTGCATCACATCATATGCGTTGAACAGCCACTATCGAGATACCATCTTTTCTTCAATTTTTGGGCTGCAAGAATTCCTGCAAGACAATCAAGAAGTTCTTTTAGGTACCCAAGCTAACTTGGATCCTTGTAGGTTAGCGGAGATGGTATCTTTCGGAACCCAAATCTTTCTTACTTTACTTTTGACATTTCTTAAGATATTACATTCAAAAGCTTTATGTCCTACCCCTTTGCATGCAAAACATTCAACTCTAGAATTCTGAAAAGATGCAGATTTTGAAGTTCTATATGTTGATGCATGAGATGCAGATATAAAAGATTTTCTATTTGAGCTTTTAGGAACATACAATGTAGCTTTAGAGGTAGAAGTAGAAGTAGAAGCATTCGGTGCAAAAGATTTTTAAGATATTGATTTGGGAACATAAGCTTTTGATTTTACAAATTGAAGAATTAAAATCGATTCCAACTTTATTTCTAGAAATTCTTTATTTTTTTAGGATCAACTCAAGCTTGTTAGAAGATAATGTAAGTCTTTCAATAAGTGGCTTGAGTTTTTCTACCTCCTTTTTCAAATCATTATTTTCAGTAATTAAAGCTTTGTTCTTGTCTAGATATGCACTATTCTCAATTTTCAAAGCTTTATACATTTCAGAAAAAATATGTAATTCTTTTTGCAATAAATTTTCTTTTCTAAAATCTCTTCTTTTTTCTTAGTAAAGAATCATTGATATTCTTTAAGAATCTAATCTTTACTCCAGTCTTTTTAAATTCAGATAATAAATCATCAAAAGTAGAATTTAATTCATCAAATGTAAATTCTATTTGAGCATTAGGGGATGTTAGCTCATCTTCGAGACCCATTAGACATAAATTAGCTATTTTCGTGGTCTCTTCTTCTTCAATTGAGGTAGACTCCTCGCTATCACTCGATATGGCAACCATCACTTTTTTTTTTCTTGAAGAATTTCTTTAATAGTGGATAATCTGAACAAATGTGCCCCAGTTTCTTACATTCGTAGCATGTGGGGACTTGTTCTTTTTCCTTTTTTTTATCCTTGTCCTTATCCTTGGAGTACTCTCCTCATTTATGAAATTTTCTATTAAATCTTTCTTTCTTCTTTCCCATAAACCTTCTAAATCTCCTCATGACCATTGCGATATCTTTGTCTTCTAGATCATCTTCAGAGGAGGTGGAGTCATCTTCCGATTCCTCATCTTTCTTTGAGTCCAATGCAACTTTGAAGGTAATTGTCTTCTTCTTCTTTTGATCATCATCAGTTCTATGCTGCATGGCTAATTTGTGTGTGATGAGTGAACCCTTTAATTCATCCAAAGATAGGGTGTTTAGATCTTTCGCTTCTTGGATGGCAGTCACTTTGGGGTCCCACTTATCTGGAAGTGATCTTAAAATCTTCTGTACTAAGTCAGCATTTGAGTAAACCCTGCCAAGACTTTTCAAACTATTAATAATATTTGTAAATCGAGTAAACATGGCAGAGATAGTTTCAGTAGATTCCATTTTAAATAATTTGTAACTATGTGCAAGAAGATTTATTTTTGAAGTCTTCACTTGGAAAGTTCCTTCATGGGTCACTTTGAGTTTATCCCAAATTTCCTTTGCTGAAGAGCAAGTAAAAATTTGATTAAACTCATTAGCATCCAAAGCATAGTATAGTAAATTCATTGCTTTGGCATTTAATTCTTCCATCTTCATGTCATGTTCATCCCAGTCCTCTTCAGGCTTAGGGACATCCATGCCATCAATTTTAATCATGGAAATTTATGGTCTTTTAGAATGACCTTCCATAATTGAAAATCGATAGCTTGTATATAGATTTTCATTCTAGCTTTCCAGTAAAAATAATTTGTGCCAGTGAAGAGTGGAGTCTATTAGTAGATTGGCCTTCAACCAAGGATTTACTCATGGGATGAGCCATCAATCTTTACTCTAAATGTATTCAGAGACATTGCTCTGATACCAGTTGTTGTCCAAGTAGCTTTTCCAAGAGGGGGTGAATTGGAATTAATAAATATAAGCAGTTATATGCTCTTTGAAATCCCTTTAAAGGTGTTAAGTGCTGTGATAAAGTATTTAAATGCAGAAGCAAAATCAAATCAAAAAGTACAACACAAACATATAATAATTATAGTGGTTCGAAGCAATCCAGCTCCTACGTCCACTCTCCAAGATTACCACTTGGGATTTTCACTATATCCCCCATCGGAATACAGTTAGATTGTTTTCACAAGCTCACAATCCAAACCTCTACAGTTTGGTTTTTAAACCGGGCTCACCAAAGAAACCCAACTTGGTTTTTCCAAGATCACCAAGAATCCAACACTTGATTTTAACAAAGGCTAACAAAGAACCTATTTGGTTTTTCAACAGGGCTCACCAATAACCCAACAATTCAAACTGAATTGAAAAGAAAAAGCAATAGAATGATAAATAATTTTTTATTGAATGGTTGCCGATGTAGCTTGAGAGAAGCCCACTTGAATGCACTTCAATGCACTTTAATGGCTTCTATAGCTTCTTTACTAAGTGCTTCAAGCTTCAGATGAGTGTTGGTGAAGGCTATCTTGAATGCTCTTAGTGCTCTCTTGCTTGTTGGCTTGGTTGGATATTCAATGATGCATTAACTCTTCTTCTCTTTTTCAAAAACTTGCTGAAACTTACTTCAAAAAAGTTCAAATCCCTCAAATATATGGTCTTCCATCATTCTAAGGTAGTTTAAGTCATTGTAGACCATTGGGATGTGACATTTGACCGTTGGAGAACTTTTTGGATTCAAAATCCAAATTCTAGAACTAGCCATTGGAAGTTTGTAATCGACCTTGAGTCGACTCGGATCACTCGATTCGGCTCAGATCCTTAGAGGAGTTCTGGTTGAGTCGATCTTCAATCTAGTCGGCTCACTTACACAGTGTCTTGATTCCTCACTCTGTAAGAGTCGGCTCAGATCCTCATGCCTTTAAGAATGTCAGATTGAACGACTCGACTAACTTCCATTCTAGTCGACTCGGTTGGCTGTTGTTCTCAAAAAGCATTTTCAAGACTCGAGGAGTCGGCTCGATCTTCTGAAGAGTCGGCTCGGATGTATGACTATATGATAGAGTCGGCTCAGACTCCTTTTGGGTCAACTCGCCTTTCTGATTCAGGAAGTAGTACTTTGGATGGTCAGCTTGGGTCCCTTAGAGTCGGCTCAGATATCTGCGTGCCAGAATCCTCATGCATGCCAAGTGCCAGAGTCAGCTCTCTTCCCTTCGAGTAGGCTCGAATGAATGTATCAGTGATTTTTTCAGTCTTTCTCCAGAATTCATCCAGCATATCTTCAAGCTTCAAGATGTCTTCAAACTCAACATATTTCTAAGAAATTAAAAGCTTAAAATACATTTAGAAGTAACCCAATTTTATGATCTTTCTTATCTTTTTTCTTTGGGATCTTCTTTATAATATTCAATTACAACACAACTCAAAACAAGAAATGAAAATGTAGGAGTTAAGATTTGTGCAATGAATTCATCCTACAAATACTTGTGAAACACTTGAAGAGTTGTTGGTAAAACAAATGCATACACCAATGTTTGGTTATCATCAAAATCTCTTATGGGGTCAACACATTCAAGCCTATATTTTTGTGCTAGAACATCATACTGGTACTAAGAATAAGGTTGCTAATGCTCTTAATCGATGACCCATACTCGTTAACTCAGTTAGTACTAAAGTTGTAGGATTTGACAAATTGAAGGATCAGTATGAAGCTTGTCTTGATTTTTATAAGACCTATCAGTCTATCAACAAGGACCCTCTAGTTTAAATAGTGAGTATACCCTGAACGATGGCTACCTCTTTAAGGACAATAGGTTGTATATTCCTAGAACCTCTCTTAGAGAATTTTTGATTTAGGAAACCCATGCAGGAGGTCTAGCTGGTCATTTTGGTAGAAATAAGACTATTCCAGCTGTTGAGGACCAGTTTTATTGGCCAAATCTAAAAAGGGATGTAGCTCAGGTTGTAGCTAGGTGTCGAACTTGTGCTATTGCAAAATAGCAAAAGCAAAATACTGGCTTGTATACCCCTTTACCGGTACCAGACTGTCCTTGGCAAGACCTTAGTCTGAATTTTGTGTTAGGTTTACCCAAGACTTTAAGAAATCATGATTCCATCTTTGTAGTGGTCGATAGGTTCTCTAAGATGGCACATTTTATACCATGTTCACAAACTTCTGATGCTTCTAAGGTAGCCAAATTTTTCTCGATAGCATGGTTAGGTTACACGGTCTTCCTAAAACCATAGTGTCTGATAGGGATGTCAATTTACAAGTTACTTTTGAAAAACCCTTTGGCACTTGTTAAGAACTAAGCTCAAATTTTCTACATCTTACACCCCCAAATAGATGGTCAGACAGAGGTAGTAAATCGGAGCTTGGGAAACTTGCTTAGATGTCTTATAGGTGGAAACATTGGGAATTGGGATCTTTTACTATCAAGAGTTGAGTTCGCCTATAATAGTTCAGTCAATAGGTCTACAGGCAAGAGTCCATTTAAGATTATCCATGTATATAAACCTAGAAAGCCTTTATATCTTATTCTCTTGCCCATGCATGCATGCATTTTTGAATCTGTAGAGTCATATGCACAGCATATTATGGAATTGCACAAAGAGATAAGTAAGAAAATTATTGAAAGCAATGAATCTTATAAGCATATGGCTAACTCACATAAATATTTCCAAGAATTTAATGAGGAAGACTCTGTCATGATCAGGCTTCATCCTGAACGGTTCCCACCTAGAACCATGAAAAACTATATGCCTGTAGTGCAGGACCATACAAGATCATAAAGAAAATTGGGTCTAATGCCTATGTAATAGATTTACCACTTGAATTAGGTATTAGTCCAACCTTCAATGTATCAAATCTTGTTGCGTATAAGGAGCAAATAACGATATCTAGTGAGCCATTTGGGCCTGATTCCATTTTTGAGAGTGACCCTACCCCTAAGTGTCCACCAGCCAAATTACCAGAACGGAGAGATAAGATCGAGTGGATTTTGGATGACAAAACTATCACTACTAGGAGTAAGGATTATCAGCGTTACTTGGTTCGATGGCAAGGTAGACCAAAATCTGATGATTCATGGATCACTCGAGAGGATCTACAAAGAATTAACCCAGACTTGCTAGAACATTACCAGAGCAGAGTCAACCCATACTCGACAGGATCGAGTTCTTCCCATCTCAGGAGAATTAGTGAGGACACCAAAGCTAGGAAGAGACATCAGAACCCTCCAAGCTCGTTGTAGATCACCAATGAGTAGTTGTTCTATTTTAATTTCAGCTTGAGTTCTGTAAATAATATTAGTTTGCTTTGTTTTGCAAAATTAGTCAAGTTAGGTTTGCTTGAAGTTGAGTCTTATAATTGAATGAGGTTCAAGCTCAATTGTTGGCCAAGGCTAGGCCCAGTTGGTGAAGCCATGTCACCATGCCATGTCATCATGCCACATTGCCTTGGTGGATCAATCCATGATAAAAGAAGGTTGTCCAAAATTTTCACCAAACATCCGGACATCCAGACATCTAGACATTGAGACATTGGGACATCCAGACATCGAGACATTGAGACATTGGGACATTAGACATCAGAACAATTTAAGATTCAAGTTTATCCAAGAGAAGCGCCAACAAGTTCCTTCTCATCGCCCCTTTTTAAATCCAAGATGATGCCATTTAAGAGGAGTAAAATCATTTAGCACCATCTATCAAGATTTGAAGCCCACTCCAAATGGTCGGCCAACTTAAGGAGTTATTCAAATTTAAATGGAAGAAGAGTACAAGGTTAAGTGGAGGTTTATTATATTTCAAAGGAGTCCAAGTTCCTATGGAATCCATTCAACATTCAAAGAAATGTTTTATTATTTTGCCTACC
This sequence comes from Areca catechu, assembly GCA_021397845.1. Classification (NCBI taxonomy): domain Eukaryota; kingdom Viridiplantae; phylum Streptophyta; class Magnoliopsida; order Arecales; family Arecaceae; genus Areca; species Areca catechu. The sequence goes on from CM038050.1 coordinate 94,281,250, forward strand.
ATTCAAATTTGAAGAACAAGAAGAAGTTCATGCCAAGAATGGATTAGCGCTAATTGAGAAAGGATTAAGGATGCCATCTCATCTCATTTTTGTTGCCACATTCTTCTTAAAAATCATGGAATGCCTCATTCATCGCCTAAGTCATGGAGAAGACCAAGAACAAAGGAGTCTACCCAATTTAAATTACAAAGAGTCTTCATCAAGGTCAAGAAGGAAATTAGAGTCCATTATCATCTTAATTATTTATGTATTCAAAAGAATATTTTCTTATCTTGCTACCATCTTATCAAGATACTATGTAAGGGGTCTATAAATACCATCCCATTCTCCTCTTGTAATCCAACTTATGATTGATTAATGAAACTCTGTCAATTTTTTTCTCCAATTGCTGGGTAAGCGTTGAGAGTGCAACTGCAAGTTAAGTAATTGTAGTGTGTGAGTGCTCTGCTGGTTAAGCATTGCATTAGTGTGTGGAGTACTAGAGCCCGAGTTATCTCTTGAGTCCAAGATCCAGAAGCATGGCACCACCATCTTCAACATCTAGTCTAAATCTAGAACCAAACCGTCCATCCTTCTTTTCCTCTCTCATTTTAGATTTCCACTCCATTTTGATTATTCTAATCAAAGTTCTCATGCATGATATCTAGAGTACCTGATTAGAAGAGGAGGTTTTCCTTGCCATCCAACCATCAATGGGAAGACCTGCTCCGAAGGACTAAAGTTTGTAATCCTACTGCGAGATCTTGAGAGTTGAATCCAGATCTGTTAAAATGGAGGAGGGAAAAGCATTATTGGTATGTAACCATCCGAATTTCATTAGATCTGGTTGATTGAAATTAGGACGACCTAGTTTCAGTGGTTTCTCAATCATTGAATCCAAGGTTCTTTATGTGATTGCATACTGATTATATTACATGTAGCTAGTAAAGGCTTAGTCTATCTTCATTAAATTAATTTTGATAGTTTATATGAGTTTGCTATCATTGCTCATCAAAATTAAATTTTTAATTATTAGAATTAGTCTTTACATCCATCCCGCATCACTTCTCCTTCCATGATACAAAAATTCTCATAAGAAGTTTTATTATGATACATACATCTTTGCAATAATTCTTGAGAGTTGACTTAACATCCTAATAGCTCTCAACCTACTCTAATGATCTATATTAATTTCAATTGATGGCATTGAAAAGCTTTCTACAAAAATATTCTTAAATATTTGAAAAGTATTAGTATAGTATTCATGCTCCAATATTTTGTAATCATCAAAATTATTTCCAAGGTCAACAACATCCAAGATGATGACGAGGATTAGGCATTAGGTCATATTATCTAGATCTTATGTATTAGATTTTATGTATGTTTGGACCATTAGAATCCATATTTTGTTACAATATCTTGCTTATTATTATATTATAGTGAATGTTTTGTGTTCTTTGGGATGTTGTATTTTGACCTTGATACATATATGGTACCAAATTTTGTACTATGACTTATATATAAAATGAAGTGCCTTTTACCTTATATGTTAGAAAGATTATGGATTAAATTTTACTTCATGCATATTACCCTCTTTGCTATTGACAAAAAGGGGAAGTAGAGTAGGTATGAGAGATTAAAAAATTAAAAATTACATTTACAAAAGAAAGAAAGGGGAGAAAATATAAGAAAATATATAAGTTGCATAGGATCAGACTCAAAAGAAATAATCAAAACCAAAGTAGTATGCAAAAAGAGAGCAAAAAGGAAGTTAAAAGAGATGTAAAGAAAGCTTAAATTGAAGAGAAGTATTATTTTTTGATACATTCTCAATATTTACAAGCTTTGATACACTTCTCAATTTAAGCTTTGATATATTTTTACAACTTGATACATTTCTTTTAAGCTTTGATAGAAACTCATTTAGCTCTAATACATTCCATTTTGAGCTCTACTACAATTTTTTAAATCATAATACAAGCTTATTTCATGATGATACACATTGCTGATACATCTTATATAACTTTGATACATGCAAATTATTAAAATCTTTAATACATACACTGACATATCAAAGGTTCTAATACATTCTACAAAATGCTATGCTCCATATTATTAAGCTCTGATACATTCTATAGAAAAATCTGCTTGGATATATTGTATATATTCTGATACATAACAAGTACTCTAATATTGTAATACTTTGAAACCTTTATAGCTCTAATATTTCTAATACTATAAAGTCTCTATACATATATAAAGCTCTGATACATGTTATATTGCAAGTTTTTAATCTCCATGTCTAATATTTTATCATCATCAAAAAGGGAGAGATTATTGACCCCATAAATGATTTTGATAATTACAAAACATTGGAGCATGAATAGTATACTAACATTTTCAAATGGTTAAGAATGTTTTTGTAGAGAGTATACCAAGACAATGTGTTAATAGAAATTTTATAGGTTATTGGCATCATCAGAAAGATTCTATATATCAAATGGTTAATAAAAAAACTTGAGAGATACTCTGTATCAATGGAAATTCAATGTAAACTATATGTATCATTGAAAACTCTTTAGATGCTTTAAGAGATCTTTTGTATGATTAGAAAGCTCTTTAAAGTCATTACAAGTCCTTTAGAAGTTTTGAGAGGTCAATTGTACTTAAATGTAAGTGAAATAGAAGTTAGAATGGTTATTTGAAATAAAAAGCCAACTCATGAAAGTAAGAACTGACTCTAGTATGCACCGGAAATGGCATGTAGGCTTAGCACATAGGCAAGCAAGCTCTTGTAGACCAATGAGCTTACTCTCTCAAGAAACAAAAAGCAAAAAATTTAGATCAGTTAGGCAAGCTAGCTCACATAGCAAAAGAGCTAACTCTCTCAAAATAATAAAAAGGCTAAATTTATGGCATAAGCAAAAGAGCAGACTTGAGCACCAAGCGAGCTAGCTTTCTCAAAGAATAGAAAGCAAATTTTTGAAATTATATAGATGAGCTAACTTGTAGACCAAGTGAGCCATCTTTTGATAGCACAATAATGGCTAGTTCACAGAACTTCTAGATTTTGAATTTTGAGATTTCTAATAGCTATTTCTTACTTCCAATAGCTAGAAATAGCTAGAAAAGATTATAAACCAATAAAAAAATACTTGAAGAAGTATAAAAACAAGGATTAAAGTCAAGATTATAAGTAATCATTAAAAACACTTAAGACCTGGAGAATATTTAGTAAGCTGTTACCTAAAAATTCAAAAGCAACTTCACATCTTCCCACCAACTCTTTTAAAGTATTAAGTGAGCAAATAAGAGTGCATTGAACACCATTCATTGAAGCATTCAAGAGTCTTTAAGTCAAGCTTCAAGTGCAACAACTCTTCTTCTTTTAGAGTTTTTTTTTTTTTTGTTGCTCTATTTTTTCTTATTTTTGTATTGTTACAAATTTTAGTAGGGAACTGAAACTTGGATTTGGGTTTAAGGTTTTGATTAGCTAGCCTTGGAAAGTTAATTAGGTTATTTGTGAGCTCGGAAAACAAAAGTTGTGTTGGAGTTTGGATTATGAGCGCAGGGTGAAACAATCAAGAATATAGTAGAAATCTCAAATGGACCTTGGGGAGTGCATGTATAAGCTGGGATTGCTTCGAACCATTATAAATCTTGTTGTATTTTTGTATGATTGTTTGTCTCTCTTACTCTCTCATTCAGCTTCTATACATCACACTACACTTGGCTCACACATTGCATAAGTTTCCAAAAGCACATATCTACCTTAAATTTTTGAAAACCTAATTCACCCCCCTCTTGGATTGTCAATCTAGGCAATACTTGTCATTGAAAAAATGGATGCGATTTCTTTAATGAGGGATCCTTCAATGCTTAAGTCAACTTAGAGAGAAAGAATAGTGAAAATAAAATGGAGAGAATGAGAGTTAGTATTACCTCGAAGATCCCCTCGACCCCTTATTTATAGATATTTAAGACCGAGTTGGTTAGGCGATTGTAAATGTTTATAACGCAATTACACCATTAAAAAAGTTATTAGGTCAATTAAGCCATTAGGACGTCAATTTTAGATGTGGTTCGTTAAGTGGTCTGTTGCACTTCTTGATAACCATTTTATCAACCTTGTCATAACAACTCAATGGCTTAAAGAGATATGCTTTATGTTAAATGAAATTATAGAACTTTATACCTAGCTCAGATAAGTAATCGGTACCTATTCGATAAGTTGTTGAGCATCTTGTACTTCAATAAGAGATTAGCTCTTGACCAATAGGCATCCTGCAAATTAGAAAGAGATTGGCTCCTAGCCGATAGGCATCCTATGCCTTACAAAGATATCAGTTCTAAGCCAACATTTGTCTTGCACCTTACGAAGAGATTGGCTCCTGGTCGATAAGCATCCAAAATCTTAAAAAGAGATCAGCTCCTGGTTGATAGATGTCCTATGCCTTAGAAAAAGATTGGAGATTGGCCAAACACTTTTTTACTTATCGAAAATTGATCATAACTTGTCTAGAGGAGGTTTTGACAGGTCGTCTACCCTATAACACTTACCTCACAAATAAAATCAGACTTCAAGTTCAACTATCACATTTTGAAAATCCTTCTGAGCCTGATACTTAACAATTCATATTTTAATTATGATTTTATCATGAATATTTTAAAAATAATAAATTCTAAAATCTATATTTTTTTATAAGGTTGGTTGTAATAATGCCCAAGGTTTTGATTAGTTAATCTAAGCTATGGTAAGGATCAACATGTGACTCGAGGACCATAGCTTAGGTCCTCTTCATAAGGATTAATCAAGGTCACTAAGAAGAAAATTCTTTTTCTAAGATCCAAAAACCCTAATAGAAAGAGAAAATAAAAGAAAGAAAGTAGAGAGAGTAGAGGAAGAAAGTAGAGAGAGAGTAGAGGAAAAAAATAGAGAGAAAAAGTTGGAGAGAAAAGTGATGAGAAAAGGTAAGGATGCAAGTTCTGAAAAAAAAGAGAGGGAAGAGAGAAACAATCTAGAAAGAAAAACTTTTAGAGAGAGAAAATGGCAAAAGAATATGGAGAGAAGGCAGAAAGGACTTTCTTCTTTCTTTTTTGGCTTTAAAATTTATACAGTTTGGCTAGGCCATTACATATTAATTGAAGTCTCATATATGCTACACCTCTTTTAATTCAGAATTATGGGGGAAGGAAGAAAAGATATTTTAGCATGTCTTTTTTTTCTCCCTCTGGGATCTAGCTTGACCCACTCTATAAATACTCTAGATATTTTTAAATATAGACCTAGTCCAACTTGATTTTGATGGTTGTATTGGTCTAATCCATGAATTTCATGAGATTTTGGACCCAACCATCCAAATAGGCTTTCACATATAGTAATTGAGAAATTATTTATATACCATCCTTGGTGGAGAAAAAATATATCACACAACTTGATTGGGCCACGTAAGTCTCGATTTTTAAAGCATATTCAATACACATATTTTTACTTTCGTTAAAAATTTTGAATGATGAAAATACTCCTCCCTTATGAAAAATATATGATACCCTGTGGCTTAGATTATGACATCCCATATCATAAGGCCAAGGGATATTTTCATCATTAAAAATTTTAAATTTTTTCAATGACAAAAATATCCCTCGATCTTATGACATCATGTGAATAGGGTTTTGACACCATGTTCACAAACTTGGTAACAGGGTATCATAAAAGGAAGAGACATTTTCATCATTCAAACATGCATTTAAACTTGGTAACAGGGAATCATAAAGGAAGAGACATTTTCATCATTCAAACATGCATTTAATGCTTGTAGTTTACTTTTGTTAAAAATTTTGAATGACAAAATTATTCCTCTTATGAAAAATTATGATACCTCGTGGCTTGGGTTATGACATCCTATGTCATAAGGTCGAGGGATATTTTTATCATTGAAAAAATTTTAAAAGTTTCTCATTGATAAAAATATTTTTTGATCTTATGACATTCGTAAACAGGATCATGACATCCTATTCATAAACTTGGCCATGGATTGTTATAAAGAGAAAAACATTTTCATCATTCAAATTTTTAACGAAAAGCAAACTATAGGTATTAAATACACATTTGAATGATGAAAATGTCCCTCTTCTATGACACCCCATGGCCAAGTTTGTGAGTAGGGTATCATAACCCTTATTTACATGATGTCATAAGATCGAGGGATATTTTTATCACTAAAATTTTTTTGATATTTTTAATGAGAAAAATACTCCTTGATCTTAGGACATGAAATCAAAATCCAAGCCATGGGATACAATAATCTAAGCAACAGGATGTCATAATTTTTTCATAAGAGGGACATTTCATTCAAATTTTTAACGAAAAGTAAAACTATGATATTAAAAAGCAGGTCTTATATGGTCCTTATGTGGCCCAATCATATTTGGTGGTATATTTTTTCTACACTACTCCTAGTGGACAAAGAGTTACTCTATATTAATTTGTAAAACAAAATGATAATCTGTAATATCTTTGAATACAATTATCCTAATTTTGATGTGGCTAATTGCCGACATAGCACTTGCGGGCCACACACTCTGATGTGGCTAACCATCGACGTGGCACCCATGGACCACACCCCAACCACAGTGACCCCTGAGCTAAGCTCCTAGCAGGGTAGAGCTCTTTGTCGAGTAGAGCTTCGAGCTAAGATGAGCTCCCGGTCAAGGTGAGCTCACAGTCGAGTAGAGCTCCCGGCCGAGATGAGCTCCTAGTCGAGGTGAGCTCATGGTCAAGTAGAGCTTCCAATCGAGATAAGCTCCTAGTCGGGAAGACTTCCTGGTCGAGAGGAGCTCTTGGTCGAGATGAGCTCTCGACTGAGCTAAGCTCATGATTGAGTAGAGCTTCCGACCGAGCTAGGCCCTAGGCTCGGGAGAACCCCTCTAGTGGGTCAAGGTGGGAAATAGATCAAAAAAGCTGCAACCCCCTGTGATCATCCAGGGGAGAGGGACCCCACCTTCGAAGTACCTGACATGGAACTAGGACCCACCAAGACTACAGGTGAGGGCAATCTAGGTCACAACAAATTGTAATGCTAGGAAGGGGGAGGGGACTATACAGACAACACTAATGATTGTTAGCTTAGAAACCATCGCCTCGTTACAATGATTCTATGGTTGTAATTGTTGGGATTTGCATGGTGCTCCCAAGCTTTGGAGAGACTTGGAAGACCATGGGAAGGATGTTGGAGGTGATCCCTGGGTGCTTGGAGGCGTGCCAAGCATTTTCTAGAGGTGTTCCAGGGGAGCTCGAGATCTGGGTTTGGAGATCTTGAGGTTGGAGTCAGCTCGGGCTATGGAGGAGTCGACTCTTATAGGTCAATAATAGGATTGAGTTCTAGTCGAGTCGGCTAGAGGTTTGTTCAAGTCGACTCGTGGTCTGGTTGAGTCAGCTCGAGGTCTATTCGAGTCGACTCTTTTGACAGGTTTAGATCTCATGGTTGGCCTGGGGGAGAGAGAGTTTTGTTGGAATGAGTCATGTTGACTCAGGGCTATATATATATCTTGTAGTAGCCGGAGTGGTATGAGAGGTCGAAGATTTGTCCCGAATAGAAATCCTCTTCTCCCTAGGAAACAAGAAAGCCCTCTCTCTCTGGTTCTCTCTTCTTGTTACAACCCCATGGGGGCATGCCTTCGCCAACAGGAGCAGATGGCATGCCCCAATCCTTCTCGGTGATGGTTCCTTTCATGTCCATGGTAGCATCAAGTCGATCCTGGGCATTCTGCAGAGTCAAGCGAGGTGTCTCATTCCATGACATTTGGTATCAGAGCTTCTTGATGCGGTGGCATGAAGGAAGAAGGGAAGAAGAAGCAGATCTTTGGTTGTGAGATGTGGAGGAGGCTGCAGTGTTGCAGATCCGAAGCATGGATCTATCGGAGACTCGCGGAGGTGAGATCAGAGGTGAGCATATCGGAAGCATGGTGGATCTGCCAGAGATCTTGCTGGAGGTGAGATCGGAGGTAAGCCTGTTACCTTTCCTGGAAGAGAATTCTTGATTTTTCTAGAGATGGAAGAGGAGACCTGGCAGATGGCCCGGTGGCGATGAACGTGATCCATGATCATGGTGGAAGGATCATCGGCCTGAGGGGTCATGGAGTCTGGATCTGTGGATCTCCGATGGAAATGGAGATGTTTTTAGTGGATCTGAATGACTCAGTGGCGATGGATGAAAATTCAGATCACGTTGGCATGGATTGGAGGGGAGATGGTAGTCTTCGGTCTTCCCTTGTGCCGGAATGCGATGGCCATGGTGGTGGAGAGAATGCCCAATCAGGGGCATGGCTACTAAGAAGAAGAAGCATGTACGCCATCACAGCGAGCCAACTCGACCATCCCAGAGCTGGCTCGGGCAGAGAAGAAGTGATGGAACTGGAGGACACAGGGTGCAAAGCCGACTCGGTCATTGCAGAGCTGGCTTAGGCGATGGTGCAGGGCAGCGTGGGGCATCGTAGTAGGCTCACCGGGTGCAGGGTGTTGGTCCAGGGTGATCGTTGGTCATAGCTGGGAGATGGTGGTAGCATTGGGTGGTGCAGGGGCACGGCTCGCTGGTGCTGGGTGCATCGTGACTTGGTGGATCCAATCTGGGCTGATCTGGTTCAACACGGCCACGCGGGTGGTTGTCGAAGGTGCGAGACAATCATCAGAGGAAAGGGCCGGTGGCCGGAGGTGACAATGGTGGCCATGTCTGTGGTCCATGGTTTCTATCGTGGACCAACAGCAATGGCAGCAGTGGATTAAGGAGATCGATGTGAACCGGTGGTTTGGTTCACAATGGACCGATGGTTTATGATTGCTCTACTCCATAATATGTGCTGACTCATTTTTTTTTTGGTGATTTCGGGCTCAATCGAACTCTGATTTGAGTTTCATATACACCGTTAAATTCCATGTTTTGAGCTCTTCATGTTGAGCTAGGTTGGATTTAGTGATGGAGTCAGGTCACAGGGTATGTGGAGATCGTGGCATAGCGGCCATCTGTGCGGGCAGCTCGAGCAGGTTGGTTCCATCTTTGGCTCTCCCTGGTAGACAGAGGTTCGTGGTATTAGGAGCAGTGTGGAGGTCTACTGGTGGAGTGGGTCTCATCAAGGATGATGGATCCGGTGGTGCAGGTGCTCGCGACGGTGGTGCAAAGCTGTGGTCCTGTGCTATGGAGTGATGGCAGGTCGAGTGATCTGTGATTTAGCACAGGTGGAGCGATACACACCAGAGATCTTCAGAGCATGAGTGGTAGCTCCATCGGTAGTGGACCAGGCTCTTGGTCACTATGGAGAAGAGTGATCAGTAGGTCTCAGCTACCTTGATTGTGATGGAGCTGTACATGGGTGTGGCATCCCACGTGATTGGAGGTGGGTCTCGAGAGGCGGTTAGCTCAGGGAGACCGAGTACATCAGCAGAGGTTGATGGAGGCTGGTAGCTCAGGGAGCACCAGGGAGGTCTTAGGAGACCCAGGTACATTAGTAGAGGTGGTGCCATGGGCAGCTCAAAGAGATAGGAGACAGTCTCAGGGAGTGCCAGAGATGTCATGCAGCCTAGAGACAGGCTAGGACATGGTCATTGCAGCCTATAGATGGGCTGGGACATGAAGGTGCAGCCACTAAAGCTGATGGAGGCTGGCAGCTCAGGGAGACCAGGGATGTCATGCAGCCTAGAGATAGGTAGGGACATGAGGGACATCATGCAGCCTATGGATAGACTAGGATGTGATGGAGCAGCCGCTGGTGATGGTTGCTATGTTCAGTTGCTGTATTTGAGGAGTTGGGATGAGCTCCTGAGTTTTAGAGGTTCCTACGGGGTTGTAGAGTATCCAAGACGTCTCGGAGAGGTCTGCTATGATATGGAGGGTCTAAGAAGACAATGACTGGGTACGAGGTTCAGGTCATGCTCAGTAGGGCAGCATTGAGAGGCTGGCCTTGGGGTTTCTTTCTATGGCATCATGGGGACTCCAGTCTTAGATGGAGCACTGGTGACAGGAGGCTTCATAGCTGGAGCAGGTTTTGACACATGTTCAAAGCGGGAGGTGCATGGAGGACCATATCCTTGCACAGATGCCAGGGGTGCACTTAGCCAAGTGGAGCAGAGAGTGCAGAGTATGGCTTGGATCTATGGAGATTGTGTCAGGTAGAGCTCCAATTATAGCGAGTGCCGATTCAGATTCGCTGGGTTCTCCCCAGGGAAGTCCAAGAATAGACTAATGCAGCTGCCAGACAGAAGGAAAGCAACAATTGATGGTGCAAGGATGAGCTAGGGTCTTCAGCTATGGAGGCGGTCATCCTAGAGGTCTCTAGGTGATATCAGCAGCTGGAGGATATTAGTAGAGGCATGGATATCCGCATAGTATAGTCAGGACACACATTATAGTAGGGTATGCATTGAGGACATTGCCAGGTTTGCCAAAGCTTGGGGACACCAAGGTGGAGATTGTTGGGATTTGCATGGTGCTCCCAAGCTTTGGAAAGACTTGGGAGACCATGGCAGGGATGCTAGAGGTGATCCCTGGGTGCTTGGAGGCATGCCAAGCATTTCCTGGAGGTGTTCCAGGGGAGCTCGAGATCTGGGTTTGGAGATTTTGAGGTTGGAGTCAGCTCGGGCTATGGAGAAGTCGACTCCTGCAGGTCGACAACAAGATTGAGTTCTGGTCGAGTCGGCTCGAGGTCTGTTCGAGTCGACTCATGGTCTGGTCGAGTCGGCTTGAGGTCTGTTCAAGTCGACTCTTCTGATGAGTTTAGATCTCATGTGTTGGCCTAGGTGGAGAGATAGTTTTGTTGGGCTGAGTCATGTTGACTCAGGGCTATATATATATCTTGTAGTAGTCGAAGTGGTATGAGAGGTCGAAGATTTGTCTCGGAATAGAAATCCTCTTCTCCCCAAGAAACAAGAAAGCCCTTGTCTCTCTGGTTCTTTCTTCTTGTTACAGCCCCATGGGGGCATGCCTTCGCCAAAGGGAGTGGATGGCGTGCCCCAATCCTTCCCAGTGATGGTTCCTTTCATGTCCATGGCAGCATCAAGTCGATCCTGGGCATTTCATGGAGTCGAGCAAGGTGTCTCGTTCCTCGACAGTAACACATGCACACGAAGCTTCCACCAGCCACGTCGGGAATCCATCCCACTATGGCAACCGGTGTAGCTAGGAGGTAGAGCCCCCAGTTCCACCATGTTCATTACATGTGGACCAACATGTGCAAATCGCTGTGCTAGCACAGCAAGTTCAGATGCTGACCTTGGTAGTGCAGTGGCTTAGCACCAACATCGATCCATGGCAACACAACAGCAACTGAGGACCCCCGCAGTCCCTATCGCCATCGCTCACACCAGTCTTCGATCTTTCAAGAGGGGCCATCATGCATGCAGGCGGTGTCATTTTCATGATCCCTACATTACCCACGAGGGAGCCGTCGTACATTAGGGAGGGGGCACTAGGCAGTTTAACCGACCGGGAGACCCACTCCCCTATCTTACTATGGTGGCCCCTCACACCAAAGGTGCAAGTGTCGTAGGGAGTTAAAGTTTGAGCTCCCTCAATCTCCATCTACCTCCCCTCTCTAGCCTCGATAGAGGGGTCGACTGACAAGGCCATCCGGCAGCAGGCAGAGGAGCATCTAGAAGAACATGAGCATAGGCTGGCCAACCTCACCTGCCAGTTTATCAACCTCCAGGGCTTTGCCAATGAGCCTATGGGTCACAATGCCCTCCCTCCTCTCTCCCACCAGATCCAAGAGGAGCCGATCCCCAGTCAATTTTGCATGCCCTAGTTGGATCCTACGATGGGACCATAGAACCCCTTGACCATCTCGAGAGCTACAAGGCTCTCATGCGAGTCCAAGGGGCAATGGATGCCCTCCTCTGTACTACCTTCCCAGCCACGCTCTACCAGGCAGCTCGAGCCTGGTATTCCCACCTCGAGCCAAGGAGCATTGACTCCTTTGAGCAATTGGAGAAGAAGTTTGTGACACACTTTGATGCTTTCCATAAGGTGCCATGAGAAGCCAACAGTCTCTTTTCAGTCTACCAGTAGGACCATGAGTCCCTTAGGGACTATGTGACTCTCTTTAAGGTGGCTTGGAGATATATAACCTAGACAAACCCATCGCCATGCTAGCTTTGAAGAGAGGGCTTAGGACCTCCCGTTTCATGTACTCCCTTGACAAAAAAACCTACTCGGAGCTCCTTGTCCATGCTCAGAAGTATATCTACATGAAAGAGGCCGATCGCACTTGGAGAGAGCTTGATGGGAGACCCCTAAAGAAGCAAGCTCGAGAGAAGCCAAGTGAGCCTCAAGGGCAAAAGCCATTTTGATACCCCGAGAAGGCCCCAAGCTGAAGGACATCCTTGCCAAGGATGGAAAGTACACCCCTCTCCTCACCTTGAGAGCCAAAATCTTGATGGAGATTGAAGATGAGTGCTACCTGCACCATCCTCCCCAATTGAAGCCATCCAGGAGCCACGATAAGATCAAATAATGTTAGTTCCATCGAGATCATAGCCATGATACTGAGGAGTGCCACCACTTAAAGAAGGATATTAAGGAGCTAATTCGGTGTAGCTACCTTGGAAAGTTTGTTAGGGGAAGAGCTCTATCAGAGACCAAGGCATCAAGGCCCACCATGCCGACATCAACAACCAGCCCATGGAGAAGCTGGTTGGAATGATTGCCTGGGAGGTAAGACGAGGTCTAAAGAGGGCTAGGGGGCAGGGGCGAGCTAATACTGTAATCACTTTAATGGAGGGATATCTAGCTGGAGTAGATGGTGCGGGCACCAAGGTTAAAAAAGACTTCAATCAAACCTAGTCAACACCAATTCCTTATGGATTGCAAATTGAGTTGTAAGAGTCAAATGTACTCAAGTCCAAATTGAGTTTTTTTTTTTTTTTTGAGTTGTATTTTTCTTTTGAGCTTGAGTCAAGTCCAACTAGGGAGCATACACTTGGACCAAGGATGAAACAAAGCTACATCAAGTAAACCAAGGATGAACCAAAGCTACACCAAGTAAATCTTCAAATCAAGGGTGCATGAAATAAGAGCCATTGGATGGAATGAAGCTTTGATTAAAGCCACCTCACCAAGGTGCCTTATCCAAGAGGATGGACCCCATGCCAACTAGGACTGCCACCACATCTTCATGCCACCTAAGCTTGGGAGGGAAGAGCACTCAAATTCAAATGGGATGACCACCTTTTTCTCCTTGAATCAAGCCATCTTCAACAATCAAAGGGGGCGGCCACCAAGTTCTCCAGGAATCAAGCAACTTCCTACACTCATGATGGTTGAAGCCATTCCTTGTATTTTTCTTTGGTTGCATATTTTCCTCCATGTAAATAGGAGATTCAAAATGCTTGGGAGGTTTATAAATAACTCTCCAAATCCTCTTGTAATGTTTCATGATTTGAATGAATGAAAACTAGAAATTTCTTATCTTCCATTTGTGTTTGCAAATGCCATCTATGAGGGATTGAGTGAGAGGCTCAACCAATTGCTTTAGTCCTCAAATTCTAGCAAAAGCTCTTCTCCCATGGATGCCTTCTACATCCTCAAGAGCAGCTAGTCACACTCCACCTAGATCATCAACAAATCCCTACTCCCTCCCTTACATTATTTCTTTTCCTTACTATCTTCAATCTTCTCCACAATACTAATGGGTATTTTTACAGGATCCTAAGGAGTATCCAGTCCAGGATGAAGTCCTCCTTGCCTTCAACTCAGCAGCAGGAGCCTCTACTTCCAATGGATGGTTTGGCTTGTTCATTCAATCGCCAGTCTTTAGAGTTCCTGTAGTAGGTGTAGTGTAAGGTCTTGAAAGTTCATTATTGGTCTCTAAACCCTATCCTTACCTCTTGAGGTCTAAAATTATGAATACGGTAAAGTCCTAATTAGATGGTTTCTCTAGCCACATAGGTCCTTATATCTTAGCCTAATCTAGATTTGCATTGCGAAGCATTTTAGCCTTCTAATTTAGTCTTCTTCAATGCATCTAAATAACTCCTCTATGAATGAATTCCGATCATATGTTTTAGAGTTTAATTAGCTTAGTTGCTTTAGTCATTCATGCCATATTTCTCATAAGTATGCCGCATCATATTTGGTATCAGAGCATGGTTGCATTGGTAGTATAGTCTTCATACTTGCTATGTGTTCTTTCCTTTTAAATCCAATCCAGATCTAAGATTCACACCTCTTGATCGGGTGTACACCAGTACACTGTCACGACCCATGGAAATAATGAGCCATGGCTAGATGTGAATCCTTAGGTTGAAGTTTTGGTATTTGAATTCCCTTACATGTTTAATTTCTGTTTGTTGAATTCTTTGTTAGGGATTAAAACCTAGGACTATTTCACCATCAAGCTTTCACTGTTTTAGCCTGATTTTTGCATTAGTTAATCTCCACTTAATCCACTATTTATCATAATTTTTCTGAGATTTTACTGATTAAAAAATGGAGTGTTATCTTTCTAAGAAAACAGCCCTACTAAAGTTTCTGTACACTGAATTTGCATTGGTAGTTTGAACTTCAGTCTGTTTCACCAATCAATCTCTACTATTTTCATCTGATTTTTGCAATGTTTATTCTTTGATTAGTTCTCTTAATTTCTGTTATTTTTTCATGATTTTTTAAATTCAAAAAAAAAATTTGCAAACAAAACAGGCTTGCTGAAAATTTGGTATGTGCTGTTGAACTGAAACTATAATCACTTCCAAACCCCCCAATCCCAAGCCATTTTGTTTGGTCATTAATCAATTGAAATTCAAACTTGTCACTTCATAAAACACAAAAAGCAATTGCATTCATTTTAAGCTATTTAAGGGCACCAATATCATAAGATAAGGGAAGGAGGCCATTACCTTTCCTTAGTCCAAAAACAACCAACCACATGTTGCATCAAACCCAAACCTTCTAATTAAAATTGAGTAGCAACCTAATTAGAATTAGGGACACCAATGAGTCAAGCTCAATTAGTGTGTTGAGACTATTGTGAATCATTTCTTCATCTACTCTGGAAAGTGGTGTCTAAAGCTAGGGGTCCAAAGGCAAACGCCTTAAGAGGATTTGTGGTTCTTTAATTGGGTCCTCGCGAAAGCTGGGGAGCCTCCCACAATCCCACCTCTTACCTGGCCATTTGAAAGAGTATTTGTAATCTTGGTCTATACTAAGTCGATTCATATGACATTGGACTTCTAGGTCTAGCAAACCCTAGAGCGAATCTTTGTATTGAATGACCACTATATCAGGAACTCCCTATCAACATTCACTTGACCATCCCAGTTCTTCCATATACCCCAATCTAGAAACTCTAATGAGAACTATGACTGAGCAGTTCAAGCAATTGAACACCAGGTTTGATCAAATGAAAGAGAGGATAGGAACCCTTGAAGAGACCCGTTTGACCCCTACTGAACCACAATCAACCAGAGAGCCACCTGTCCATCCTAGAGCCCAGTGCCAGGAATATACTCCTGACCCACATCCAAGGAGAGTTCACCATGATTATGTTGACTAGGATGAGAGAGCCCTTAGAAACATTCATCTAGATGCACCCACATTTGATGGAAACTTGGACCCTAAGGTGTATATGGACTGGGAAGGTGATATGGACCAATATTTTGATTAGTATGAAATGTCAGAAGATAGGAAATTTAAGTTTGCCAAACTTAGATTGGTCCGTCAGGCTAGATTATATTGGGATAATGTTGAGCGCATGAGTTGACAAAGGGGTCATGCCCATAGCCACTTGGAGAGCTATAAAAGTGAAACTTAGGGAGAAGTATTTGCCAATGTCCTATGAATAGAGATTCTTAGATCAATGGCAATGATTAACTCAAGGGAATAAGACAGTGTCCGAATATGTTGCCAAGTTTGATGAATTCATGATGAGATGCAATATAGTTGAGTCTGAGGCAGCAACCTTGTTTAGGTTTAGAGTAGGTCTACATAAGGAGATCCAGAGAGAATTATTTTTGAGAGAAGTCCATCACCTAGACCAAGCCAACCAAGTTGCTAGGGATTGTGAGAGATTCTAGAGGAGACCTTTATTTCGCCAACCTAAGCCCACTAGGATTAATCCTCCTGGAAATAGACCCATTTCAAACCCAAGTCCAACCAAGAGACCCAGTCCTGCTACTCCATTAGTTCGAAGAGAAGATAAAGGAAAAAGTCCTGAGGTTCGAAGAGAAGGAAATGTTCATTATTTTAGGTGCACAAGATAGGTCACTACGCAAGCCAATGTCCCACTAGAGCATTACACATAGGGAAGTTGAAGAAGTAGTTACTGAACCCATAGAAAATTATGAGGAGGAAGAAGTATATGAGGCAGGTGTGAGTTTAGCTAATGAGTATGAAGGGGATGAAGAGATCATAGACTCATCAGAAATCCTAGGAGTTGTAAGATGTATCTTGACCCAGGCCAAGGAGCAAGAAGATTGGCGTAGGACTAGTATCCTACAAACCTTTATCAAGATAGGAGAAAAAGTGTGCAAGGTCATCTTAGAATGTGGTAGTTGCATTAATGCCATATCAACCAATACAGTCAAGAACCTAGGATTACCAACTGTGCCCCATCCTAATCCATATAAGGTATCCTGGATAGATTCAACCTCAATTCCCATTAAGTCTAGGTATCAAGTCACAATCTAGTTCCAATCATACCAAGAAAAGGTTTGGTGCGATGTTCTTCCAATGGGAGTTAGTAGCATCATATTAGGCCGACCATGGATTCATTAGAGAAAGCATGCGTCCATGTGCAGTACCAACCCTTCTGACCCCAAAGAAAGATGGCACATGGAGAATGTGTGTAGATAGCCAAGCCATAAATAAGATCACCATTATGTATCATTTTCCTATTCCCCATTTGGATGACATGTTGGATATGATGGCCGGAGCAAAAATTTTCTCCAAAATAGATCTTAAGAGTTGCTATCATCAAGTAAGAATTAGGCCTAAAGATGAATGGAAAACTGCTTTCAAAACCAAAGATGGCCTATATGAGTGGGTAGTAATGCCTTTTGGTCTATCCAATGCACCTAGTACCTTCATGAGATCATGACCCAGGTTTTAAGGACATTCATAGGGAAATTCGTATGGTCTACTTTGATGACATTCTCATCTACAGTAGAACTAAGGAAGACCAGTTGGACCATCTTAGGCAAGTTTGACAAGCCCTTAGACAAGATAGTCTCTATGCCAACCACAAGAAATGTGAATTCATGACCCATAGAGTTAACTTTCTAGGATTCATTGTCACCACTGAAAGGGTGTCTACCGACCCCGAAAAGGTCAAGTCCATAGTCGAGTGGTCCGTACCCAAGAGCATCCATGATGTTCGTAGTTTTCATGGTTTAGCCACCTTCTATAGGAGATTCATTCGAGGATTCAGCACAATAGTGGCACCCATTACTGACTACATTAGGAAGGAAACTTTGAATGGACAAAACCCGCTAATAGAGCCTTCCTACAAATATAGAAAAAAATGATACAAGCACCTATTTTGAGGTTACCCGATTTTTCAAAGGTATTTGAGGTTGCTTGTGATGCCTTTGGAGTAGGAATTGGAGGAGCTTTGAGTCAAGAGAGTCATCCAAAGGCATTCTTTAGTGAGAAATTGAATGAGGCAAGGATGAGATACTCAACATATGATAGGAAATTGTATGCATAGTTCAGGCTTTGAGGTATTGGAGACACTATTTACTACCGCAGGAATTTGTTCTTTATTCCGATCATGAAGCCTTACAATTCCTTAATTCCCAAAAGAAATTGAACCCTAGGCACTTGAAATGGGTAGAATTCATTCAGGCTTACACCTTTGTTCTGAAGCACTGTGCTGGCACTGAAATTAGGGTTGCAGATGCATTAAGCCGACGATCCATGCTTTTGACTTCAATTAGCACCGAGGTTGTAGGGTTTGATAGACTGAAAGAGGAATACCCTAAGTGTCTAGACTTTAGTAAAATCTATCAATCCTTCCAACAAGGACCATCTAATGTACATAGTGACTATACTCTCCTAGATAGATTCCTTTTCAAAGGAAATCAACTGTGTGTTCCCCGAACTTTCATTAGAAAGTTATTGATCTAGGAAGTTCATGCTGGAGGCCTAGCAGGTCATTTTGGTAGAAACAAGATCATCATAGTGGTAGAATACCAATTCTTTTAGCCTAGCCTCAAAAGG
The DNA here is from genome assembly GCA_021397845.1 of Areca catechu. Lineage (NCBI taxonomy): Eukaryota > Viridiplantae > Streptophyta > Magnoliopsida > Arecales > Arecaceae > Areca > Areca catechu. The sequence continues at coordinate 94,299,429 of CM038050.1, forward strand.
AATGTAGCCCAAGTTGTAGCTCAATGTCAAACCTGTGCTGTTGCCAAACAGCAAAGGCAAAACACCGGTCTGTACACTCCCTTACCAGTCCCCGATTGTCCATGGCAGGATCTTAGTATGGACTTTGTACTAGGACTCCCAAAGACCTCTAGAAGACATGATTCCATCTACGGTGGTAGTTGATCGATTTTCTAAGATGGCTTCCTTCATCCCATGTTCTCAAACCCTAGATGCTTCTAGAATGGCCAAACTTTTTCTTGACGAGGTGGTTAGACTACATGGTTTACCCAAAACCATTGTTTCAGATAGAGATGTTAGGTTCACTAACTATTTTTGGAAGACCCTTTGGCATATGCTAAGAACCAAACTAAAATTCTCCATTGCTTATCATCCTCAGACTGATGACCAAACTGAAGTAGTCAACCGGAGTCTAGGAAATCTGCTTAGATGTTTAGTTGGTGGCAGTACGGAAAATTGGGATCTCTTACTCCCTCGTGCTGAATTTGCTTACAATAGCTCAGTCAATAGATCTACTGAGAAGAGTTCATTTGAAGTGGTCCATGGTTACAAACCTAGGAAGCCCTTAGATCTTATCCCTTTACCCACACAAGCACGAATTTCTGAATAAGTTGAATCATATTCATAGCATATTAGAGATGTACATAAAAAATTAACAAAAAGAACCAATTAAGCAATGAAACTTATAGGCATATGGCGAATTCACATAGGAGAGTCAAAGAATTCACTGAAGGAGATTATCTTATGATAAGGCTTAGACCATAACGGTTTCCACCAGGAACCTTGAAAAAATTGCATGCTCGCAATGCAAGTCTGTTTAAAGTCATAAAGAAAATAGGATCTAATGCGTATGTGCTAGACTTACCATCTGATTTAGGTATCAGCTCGACTTTCAATGTTTCAAACCTAGTAGAGTATAAAAAGCCAATAATGATACCTAGCGAGCCATTTAAGCCTGAACCAATTATTGAGAGTGAATCCATCTCTGAGTGTCCACCAACAATTCTACCAGAATGGCAAGATAAGATTGAGCATATTCTGGATGACCAAGCCATCACCACCCGGAATAAAGGTTACAAATGCTAGTTAGTTCGTTGGCAAGGTCGACTTGAGTCCGAAGACTCGTGGATTACTTAAGATGATCTACAAAGAATCAACCTAGATTTATTAAAGTACAACTAGAGTAAAACAGATCCCTACTTGATAGAGTCGAGTTCTTCCCACCACCGGGGAATTGGTGCGGGCACCAAGGTTAAAAGAAGACTTCAATCAAACCTAGTCAACACCAATTCCTTATAGATTGCAAATTGAGTTGTAAGAGTCAAATGTACTCAAGTCCAAATTGAGTTGTATTTTTCTTTTGAGCTGTATTTTTTTTTTGAGCTTGAGTCAAGTCCAACCAAGGGAGCATACAATTGGACCAAAGATGAACCGAAGCTACACCAAGTAAAACTTTAAATCAAGGGTGCATGAAATAAGAGCCATTGGATGGAATGAACCTTTGATTGAAGCCACCTCACCAAGGCACCTTATCCAAGAGAATGGACCCCATGCCAACTAGGACCGCCACCTCATCTCCACACCACCTAAGCTTGGGAGGGAAGAACACTCAAATTCAAATGGGATGACCACCTTTTTCTCCTTGAATCAAGCCATCTTCCACAATCAAAGGGGGCGGCCACCAAGTTCTCCATGAATCAAGCAACTTCCTACACTCATGATGGTTGAAGCCATTCCTTGTATTTTGCTTTGGTTGCATATTTTCCTCCATGTAAATAGGAGTTTCAAAATGCTTGGGAGGTTTATAAATAACTCTCCAAATCCTCTTGTATTGTTTCATGCTTTGAATGAATGAAAACCAGAAATTTCTTATCTTCCATTTGTGTTTGCAAATGCCATCCATGAGGGATTGAGTGAGAGGCTCAACCAATTGCTTTAGTCCTCAAATTCCAGCAAAAGCTCTTCTCCCATGGATGCCTTCCACATCCTCAAGAGAAGTCGGCCACACTCCACCTAGATCATCAACAAATCCCTACTCCCTCCCTTCCATTATTTTTTTCCTTATTATCTTCCATCTTCTTCACAATACTAATGGGTGTTCTTGCAGGATCCTAAGGAGTATCCAGTCCAGGATGAAGTCCTCCTTGCCTTCAACTCAGCAGCAGGAGCCTCTACTTCCAATGGGTGGTTTGGCTTGTTCATTCAATCGCCAGTCTTGAGAGTTCTAGTAGGTGTAGTGTAAGGTCTTGAAAGTTCATTATTGGTCTCTAAACCCTATCCTTACCTCTTAAGGTCTAAAATTCTGAATAAGGTAAAGTCATAATTAGATGGTTTTTCTAGCCACGTAGGTCCTTATTTCTTAGCTTAATCCAGATTTGCACTGCGAAGCATTTTAGCCTTCTAATTTAGTCTTCTTCAATGCATCTAAATGACTCCTCTATGAATGAATTCCGATCATATGTTTTAGAGTTTAATTATCTTAGTTGCTTTAGTCATTCATGCCATATTTTCTATAAGTATGCCATATCAGTAGAGAACCCAAGTAATGAGTTGTCATCATCGACATGATGATAGCGAAACATCCTATAAAAAGAGTCATGGTTGATAGTGGAAGCTCCATAGATATTTTTTTTTATGATGCCTTTATCAAGATGAATTTGTCCCCTAACTTGCTGAGACCAGTCTTTGCACCCCTGATTAGATTTATCGGGGATTTGGTTGGGGTCGAGGGAGAATTACCCTCCCAATTATGGCCAGAATGTTACCTCGGCAGAGCACCATTTTGATGACGTTCACTATTGTCTAACTCTCCTTGGCTTATAACGTGATCCTTGGACGGCCCGGGCTAAATCTACTTGATGCAGTTATCTCAACCAAGAAGCTTCTCATCAAATTCCCAACCCCTCATGGAATCGAGGAGATGAGGGGAGATCGGTAGGTAGTTTAGTACTGCTTCCAAATTATCCTGAGGGTCCAAAGAGCTAAGAAGGGGCCTATGGTGGACTAGTTGGACCAAAGAGAGCAGGAGGCAAAGGGGGGACCCTTTGAGTGGTTATTGACATTCCCCCTTAGGGAAGACCCCTTGAAGATAGTGCAGGTTAAGGCACTCTTGTCCAAAGAGGAAAGGGCCCAATTGCTTGACTTCCTGTGAGTGAATGTTGATGTCTTCACTTGGACTGCATCAGCATGCTGGGGATCTCTCCCGAAATAATCATGCACAAGCTAAACATTGACCCCAAGAGTTTGCCGGTCTGATAGAAGAAGAGAAGCTTCACACCAGAAAGGTAAAGGGTAATAGATAAGGAGGTTGGAAAGCTACTTGCTATGGGCTTCATTCAGGAAGTGCATTACCCTCGCTGGATTATGAATGTAGTCATGGTCAAGAAAGCCAGGAAAAATAGAGAATTTGCATAAACTACATCAATCTCAATTGGGCATGTATGATGGATAGCTTCCTACTATCAAAAATTGACCAGCTTGTGGACTTGTGCACGAACCTCATATTCGTGGCTTTATAATCTGCAACGGCTTTCTCGCCGGCCATCTTCAGTGACTCCTGGGCTATCTTCAACAGGCCCTTATATCTCTCCTCCACCACCTGGTGGACTTGTGCACGAACCTCATATTCGGTCAAGTGCCCCTCCTCGACGGCTAGTCGACGAGTCAGGGCCTTGACCTTCTTCTTCTTATTCTTTAACCTTGCCTCCCAGTCCTTCTCCTGGGCCAGCAAGACTTCGAGCTACTTTTTCTGGGTCTCCGACTTGACCCACAGGATGGACACCTCTTCGGCTACCGCCCTTAAGCCGAGCACCTCCTCCTTGGAGGTCGTCAGCACCTTCCAAGCCTTGTCCCTTGCCACCTCTGCTGCTTTGGCCCTCTTGGTCAGGTGCTCTTTCAGATCAAGCAGCTCGCCCAAGCCAACATCCATCAGCAGGGTATCTTTGACAAGCTGCTGACAGACATGCGCACAGTTAGACAGTTGCAACCAGTGAGTTCGAAACCAAAGGATTAATTTTAACACTTTCCCCTAAAAGATGGTGGAAGGAACTCTTGGAGGCCTCATTCACCGTTCGCTCATCATCGTCGGGGGCGGCCCTCTGAAGCTGCTCCCTGACCTTCTCAGCTTCGCGCCATGCCTGGCGCTCCCCCTCACCGCCAGGACCGTCGGCCCTCTCATCAACGGTCGACGGCCCCTCCTTTGCATGACTTCCCTTGACTACCGGGGAAGCCACCTCGGTCAGCACTAACGGCGGGGACGGAGGAGCTGCATCTGCTCCGGTCGATGTCGGAAGCCCCTCCTCCACCCGAGCAGTCGAGTGCCCGACCAATGATGATCGCTTTACTGTCTTCGTCGCTAAGCGATCTGACAATGGCACGTCATCATCCTATGACCCAACCGACACCACCGTGATGGACGATTCTATCGTCCATTGTTTCTACGGCCTCTCAGGTGTCGGCTCTGCCGTCCGCTTCTTCGGCTCCTGTGGGGTCGACTCCATAATGCGGACAGCCCTCCACTACGCAGATCGCACCAAAAGGATCGCCTGATCTGGCTTCATCTTGCCTCCTGTCAACAAACAAGGTTGAAGTAAGGTATGGTTACAAAGCAGACAGAAGATAAGGTAGTGACTCTCTCTCTTTATGGCTCTCGTCCTACCCAACGTCGGGTGCCGCTGAGTCCAGCCTAGTGAAGACTCCCCTCATGGAGCATGAAGCCGACGAACTTCGGATCCTCGTCATCCAGTTTATGGAAGTCAGCCTAGTCGGCCCTCGAGACCTTCCTCATGTTCAAAGCATTCGGCCTCGGCTCCCTCCATGCTGCCTCGAAGCCCCACGGCTCTAAGCTATCTACAAAAAAGTATCGAGACTTCCATCCGTGAATGGTGGACGGAAGCCCCCCTAGTATCTTCCGGCCATGGCGTGGACTGAACATCCACCACTCCTAACTCCGGAAATCCTGTTTCAACAAGAAAAAATTAGAAAACAAGGACACCCTTGGCTCGATGTCGGCCTCTCGACATAGAACCACGAAGCCATAGAGAACCCGAATACTATTCGAGGTCAGCAGGGAAGGGGTAATTCTATATGTATTGAAGACTTGAATAAAGAAGCTATGGATCGAGAAATGAAGGCCGGCCTTCAAGTGGTCTTCATACAAAGGGAGAGCTCCTAAGTTTAAAGGTCCGTTCACTCTACCCTCGTGACTGGGGACAATCAGATGTAAGGTGGAAGGAATGCTATAAACGATCCTAAGATTCTCGACCCTTTCTCGAGTCATGTTCGAAGCAATGTCAAAAGGGCCGGGCTCCCTATGTCCACGAGCCGAACTCCGACTCCCAGAAGCCATTCTAAAGGGAGTTACAGAAGAGGAGGAAGATGAAGGAAGGTGGAGACGGAACTAACCTGGTTCCCTGGTTCTCTAAGAGGGGCTAAAGCAACGGAAGGAGGGAGGAGGTTGCCTTCTCTTCGAGCACAAGCACGGTGGAAAACTCCTTCTAGGTGCTGCTCCCCCCTTTTATAGGTGCCCGGGGGTAGCTTCCCATCGCCTCCCCCCACATGCCACAACCCGATGGCTGGCATCTCAATTTTCGAGTTGGATTAGAATCCGAGGGGACGTGCCAGATCATATCCGACCGCGATCCACGTGATAGTCGAAGCAACGATGGATGGATCACTCCAAGAAGTGCACCAATCGCTCTGATGAAGCCACGTGCCCCACATCGTCTCAAGAATTTAAACGGCAGCTGCTATGCACCGTACTATGAATAACTGCTCCCCTATCCTCACCAACCAAATGCTGACACCTATCCAGGAGCAACAATCAGAGCAGAAGGTGCCCGGTCGCAGCATGCCGAATCGGATTCGTCATCATTTGAAAGCCTGATGCATTTACTGCCATTTAATGCCCTCGCCCTTCGAGCCTACCGACTGGCTCGAAGTACAAGGGCAAGGGGGATAACTGTTGTACCATGACGGCTCACCCTCAGCCAAAAACTGGCCCATTCTTGCGGTCTGACCGGGCCACTCTTTCTAGGCTCCGACTACTACTCCTTCAGAGGTTCGACCCACTGGAGCAGAGGTTTGAACGACCCTCTCCTGTTGGGGTCCGCTCCGACTGCTACTCCTTCAAAGGTCCGATCCACCGGAGCAGAGGTCCGAACGACCCTCTCCTGTTGTGGTCCGGCCTGTTACTACTCCTTCAGAGGTCCGACCCACCGTGGCAGAGGTCCGAAAGACCCTCTCCTATTGGGGTCCGGCCCGTCTTTCTCCTTCAGAGGTCCAACCTAGTGGAGCAGAGGTCCGAACGACCATCTCATGCTGGGGTCCGGCCCGTGGCTTTCCTTCAGAGGTTTGGCCTTTGGTCCGGCCGACCGTCTTTCCCTCTACCAATGCCCGACAAGCATGCCTTAGCATCCAAGGAATTCCAGAAGCATCTTTCTGTTACTGCGAGATCCTGCCATCCCAACAGCCCTGCTCCATTACTTCCACGATGTTACCGTATCTGCGCACCACGTGGCCACTCTCCAGATTCTCCTAGGGGTAGATCGGTCTTTCTTAGCCTCTCCCTAACAGATTTTGGACTATTCTGCGCCTATATAAGGTACTCAGGGGACCCCGTTTGAAGGTAGAAGTGTTCTTCCCTCTCCATACGATGTTCATTCCTTGATTCTTCCATTCTGTTACATTCAACCTCCTGCTAACTTAGGCATCGGAGGGTCCCCCGTCGGAACACCACCGACGCCCTTGGGGACTTTGTTGTAGGTTCATCCAGTAGAGGAGCGCTCCAAAACGTCCAGCCACCCCCGGTCCCCAGTCCAGGAGTTGACGTCGTAACACATGCCAAGAAGAATCCTCATGCATGCCCCTTTCCTTTTCCCACCTGAATCGTCGGCTCCTTTTTCTTTTATATGGTGGACGGTTTAGTTCTAGGCGGTTTTAGACTTGGGCAGTTAGGCTTCTACTTAGGTGGTTAGGATCCTTGGGTGGTTGTGCTTCTTGGGCCAACCATCCAACCAACTAACCACCTAACCAACTAATCTCCTTTCACACCTAAAAGGGTAGCTAGCTACACCTGGACCCAAATCACACAATCCAACTGGGTTATGTTACAATCTCTCAAAAAACTCCTCCCAAGAAATTAATGTAAGAAAACAATCAAAACCCCGAACCCATGTATACCCTTGTCTCACATGTTCTCTAAACCTTGGGTCAAGCCCCCTTGACCCAACATGACTCTGAGGCCCTTGAAACCTATAAACCTAATCTCCTAAACCTATGTGTCTTTCCTGGACTTTGGGTGTGCCACATATGAGCTTACAATCTCCACCTTGGCACTCCAAAGCTCTAGTAAGCTCCACCCAGTCCATCAATCCCATCAGTGCTCCACATCTGAAGAAGCTATCCCTTGGAAGAACATTGGTTAGTGCATCAGCCACATTCTCTACAGTAGACACTTTTGCAAGCTCCACCTCACCATCTTTCACCGCTCTCGAATCCTGTGTACCTTATATCTGTATGCTTGGTCCTAGCATGATAGACCAAATTTTGGACCAAACACAATGCACTCTAGCTATTAGAATAAATCTTAACTGCCTCCTGTGCAATGCCCATCTCCAATGCAAGTCCCTTCAGCCACATGGCTTCCTTTGCAACCTCAAAAATGCCAATGTACTCTGACTCTATAGTAGACAATGATATTATTGCCTGTAAACTTTATCTCCATGAGACTGGACCATCATTCAACATAAACACAACCTGTTATTGAATGCCTCGTGTCCAAATCACCACCATAATCAGCATCCACGAATCTAAACAACCGGTCCTGAGCCTCCATGGACATCCTAGAGTCGCCCTCATGCCATGGCACCTGTAGCATATGCCAACTCCAATTGTGCCCACCAAATACCTGAAGATACCTTTCAGTGCTCTCTAATGCTCCTTGCCTTGATTGCCCATGAACTTGCTGCCTTGGCTAACTGCATCCCAAGATCTGGCCTACAACACACCATTGCATACATAAGGCTCCCAACTCCTGAAGCATAAGGAATCCTCGTCATCTCCTCAGCCTCCATCTCAGTCCTGGGCAACATTATCTTCGAGAGTTTAATATGACCGATAAGAGGCAATGCTGCCAGTTTCGCTCCATCCATGCTGTATCTCTCCAAGACCCTCTTGAGTTACCCCCTTGAGATAAATGAAGCATCCTCCTAGCTCTGTCCCTGAAGACCTCTATCCCTAGAATCCTTGCAGCAGGACCCAAATCCTTCATTTCAAACTCCTTTGATAATATTGCCTTCATGTCCTCCATAACACCTCTACTTTTGCATGCAATCAACATATCATCCACATACAAAAGCAGATATAATCTAAAGCTATCTTCAAGTGTTCTAATATAAACACAAAAGTCATACTCACATCTGGTCATGCCAATGCTCCTCACGTATGCATCGAACTGCAGGTACCATTGCCTCAACGACTACTTCAATCCATACAGTGATATTTGCAAAAGACAGACCTTTCCTTCTAAACCTGGCTCTCCGAACCCCTATGGCTATTCCATGTATATCTCCTCCTTCAAGTTACCATGGAGGAAGGCCATCCTGACGTCCATCTGCTCTAGCTCCATATCCTGCAACACTATAATGCTCAACAAAACCCTGATAGAGGTATGTCGAATCACCGATGAGAAAACCTCATTATAGTCGATGCCTTCCTTTTGGGAGTAGCCTTTGGCCACCAACCTAGCCTTGTACCTTGTACCTTCTTTCTCTGAGACTCCTTCCTTGCATTGAAACATCCATTTGCATCCAATGGATCTCTTTCATCTTGGTAGTGCCACCAACCGCTAAGTCTAATTTTTTTGTAGGGCTGCATCTCCTCCGCCATAGCTTGGACCCACCTGTCATGATCTTGGCTCTTCATCGCCTCCTTGTAGGTCTTCGAGCCCCCATTGGTAGCCACCAAAGCATACGACATGGTTTCGCCAAAACCATATCGCACTGGCCGTCTCACAATTTTCCTAAGCTTGTGTAGTGTGACTCTGGTGTAGAATGTAAAATGAAACTATGCAACCCTAATGGAGATTAGCAAATGATTAACCAAGCAATTCCCTATTTGCATATAAACAACTCAACATAAACTATCAAAGAGATCTAGTGAAGAAGCTCGAAGGATCTAACATAAACCTAGTGATCGAGACTCTCAGAATAAGAAAGGAATAGGACCAGAAGAGAACCACGCAAGCCAAGCTAGGTCTAATTTAACATTGCAGACTTAATCAACACTAGACATACCTGACATTGGCCCTTCAATTAGAATAGATTCACTCTTGAATAGGTCTCCCGGATGACATGAACATAATACCACTGAAGGCCCCTCTTGTTTTCTGGATCTATGGCAAGTAAACCTTCCTCTTGAAGCCGGAATCCCGGAGAACCCTGCAACAAAGAAACCCTAAGATGAGTGACTTAACAAGTAATCAACTAGAGAAAAGAAAGAAGGGTGGAAGAGGCATTGAAGGAGATCCATCTTGGCATCATGGTGGAATGCTTGAAGTGGAGTAGGTTGGTCGCCTTGTGATGATTTTCTTGATTCACCCTTGAACGCTGGAGCTAGTTTGAAGTTATGAAAGAAGAGGAAGTCTTTGGCGTTGAGAATGGAAGAAGGAAAGATTAGGGTTGGCGTGGAGGAAGAGAAAGGCTAAGCTACCACATAGACACATAGAAAAAAAAAACACATAGAAGAAAAATTACCAACTTCATTCATTAACCATCCTTTTCACAATGGGGCATCCCATAGCTTAAATAGAAGCCTTACAACATTTTTAAAATTTGAAAACCCATAGGATTAGGAGGATTACAAGGGGGGTTGGAGGATATGGTGGCATTTGTTGCTTGAAATGTGGGGAGTTGGAGGATATGGTGGCATTTGTTGCTTGAAATGTGGGGAGTTGGAGGATATGGTGGCATTTGTTACTTGAAACTCCTTCAAAGCTTGACATGTGGTGCAAGGTGGGGACCACTTGATGAGGTGGTGGTGTCCTTTGGAGCTCTTGACATGTGGCATAAAGTGGGGACCACTTGTTGAGGTGGCGACATCCATTGGAGCTTTTGACATGTGGCACAAGGTGGGGGTCACTTGATGAGGTGGCTTCTTCTTGTCTTGATGCTTCATGGACTCATGGATTGGGCTTGATTTAACTGGACCCAACTCTCAATTGCAGGGTTAACTAAGATATTAAACCAGACCCAACATAGACTCGAAATTAACTACAAGATTATTTGGACTCAAAAAAAAGAAAATTATAGGACTTCTCTTTTGCTACTCCAACCACAAGGACTCGGACTTGACCTGAATTGGTTGGAGTCTTTTCCTGATTCTAGTGCCCACATCAGTTCTCCCGGGATGGGAGGAACTCGACCCTCTCGAGTAAGGATTAGCTTGATAAGCTTCTAATGCATCTGGATCGATTTATTGTAGGTCCTCTCGGGTGATCCAGGAGTCTTCAGAATCAGGACATCCTTGCCATCTAACCAGATAACGTTGGTAGCCCTTATTTCTAGTGGTAATGATCTGGTCATCCAAGATCCTTTCAATTTTCTCCCTTCGCTCAGGAACACTCAGTGGTGGGCATTCTTTTGGGGCTTCACTCTCAAAAGAAGTATTAGGCCAAAAAGCTCACCAGGTATCAATGCAGGTTCTTTGTATTCTTTTAAGTCTGAAACGCTAAATGTTGAACTAATGCCATAACTTGGTGGTAATTCTAATACATAAGAATTAGGTCCAATTTTCTTTATTATTTTAAAAGGTCCGGCTCCCCGGGCATGGAGTTTCTTCATAGTTTCCGGCGGAAACCTTTCAGGTTTAAATTTGATCATAACGGAGTCCCCTTCATTAAATTCTTTTAACCGTTTATGTGAATTAGTCATATGCTTATAGAGTTCATTGCTCGATTGGATCTTTAGGCTAATCTCCTTATGCAATTCCCTAATATGCTGTGCATATGACTCAGCAGACTCAGACACTCGTGCATGTATGGGTAATGGAGCTAGGTCTAAAGGTTTCCTAGGTCTGTATCCATGGACCACTTCGAACGGACTTTTCCCAATAGACCTATTAACTGAGCTGTTGTAGGCAAATTCAGCACGAGGAAGTAATAGGTCGCAGTTTCCCAGGTTGTCACCAACTAAACATCTCAATAGATTTTCTAAGCTTCGGTTTACTATCTCGTCTGGCCATTGGTTTGAGGATGATAGGCAGTAGAGAATTTCAGCTTGGTACCGAACATGTGCCAGAGGGTTTTCCAGAAATAGCTAGTAAATTTGACATCTCTATCGAACACAATGGTTTTGGGTAAACCATGAAGCCTAACGACCTGATCGAGAAAAAGCTTGGCCACCTTCGAAGCATCTAAAGTTTGAGAACAAGGAATGAAGTGAGCCATCTTGGAGAAACGATCGACAACCACAAAGATAGAATCATGCTTCCTAGACGTCTTAGGGAGGCCTACTACAAAATCCATGCTGATATCCTGCCATGGGCAATCAGACAGGTAAGGGTGTGTACAGACCGGTGTTCTGTCTTTGCTGTTTTGCAACAGCACAGGTGCGGCACTGAGCTACAATCTGGGCCACATTTCTTTTAAGACTAGGCCAAAAGAATTGGTCTTCTATTGCTAAGATGGTCTTATTCCTACCAAAATGTCCTGACAAGCCTCCAGCATGAACTTCCCAGATCAGAAATTTCCTAACAGAGGTCTTGGGAATACACAACTGATTTCCTTTGAAAAGGTATCCATCTAAAAGGGTATAATCACTATGCTTACTAGATGGTCCTTGTTGAAGGGATCGATAGATGTTACCAAAATCAGGGCATGTAGGATACTCCTCTTTCAATCTATCAAACCCTACTACCTCAGTGCTCACAGAAGTCAACAACATGGAATGACGACTCAACGCATCGGCAACCCTATTTTTAGTACCGGCACGATGTTTCAGTACGAACGTAAAAGCTTGTATGAACTCTACCCATTTCCCGTGCCTAGGGTTCAATTTCTTCTGAGAACTAAGGAACCTAAGAGCTTCGTGGTCAGAAAATAGGACAAACTCTTGTGGTAGAAGATAATGCCTCCAATAACGTAATGCTGAACTACCGCATACAGCTCCCTATCATAGGTGGAATACCTTAGTCTCGCTTCATTTAACTTTTCACTGAAATATGCTACTGGGTGATTCTCTTGACTCAAGACACCTCCAATTCCTATCCCAAAAGCATCACAAGCAACCTCGAACACTTTGGTAAAATCGGGTAACCTCAAGACGGGTGCGTGTGTCATTTTTTCTTAATTGTTAGGAAGGCTTTGTCTGCTGCTTTAGTCCACTCAAAAGTTTCCTTCCTAATACAATCAGTGATTGGAGCCACTATCGTACTGAACCCTCTAATGAATCTCCTATAGAAGTGGCTAAATCGTGGAAACTATGGATATCATGGATGCTTTTGGGTACAGGCCACTCTACTATGGACTTAATTTTCATAGGGTCAGCGGACACTCCTTCAGATGTGACTACGAATCCTAGAAAGATAACTCTATGTGTTAAGAAATCACACTTCTTGATATTGGCATAGAGGCTATCCTTTCTAAGGACTTGGCAAACTTGCCTTATGTGGGTTAAATGGTCTGCCTTAGTCTTGCTATAGATAAGAATGTCATCAAAGTAGACCACCACAAATTTCTCGATGAAAGTTTTCAACACCTGATTCATAATTCTCATAAAGGTGCTGGGTGCATTGGACAGACCGAACGGCATGACTAACCACTCATATAATCCATCTTTAGTCTTAAAAGCGGTCTTCCATTCATCTCCAGGCCTAACCCTAACCTGGTGATAGCCACTCTTTAAGTCTATCTTGGAGAAAATCGTTGATCCAGCTATCATGTCTAACATATCGTCCAGTCTTGGGATTGGAAACCTATATTTGACAGTAATCTTGTTAATGGCACGGCTGTCTACACACATCCTCCAGGTGCCATCCTTCTTAGGGGTTAACAAGGCAGGGACTGCACATGGGCTTAAACTTTCTCTAACAAACCCCTTTCTAAGAAGTTCACTAACTTGCCTTTGTAACTCCTGATGTTCAGTTGGATTCATCCTATAATGAGGCAAATTAGGTAAAGTCGCACCAGGGACTAAATCTATGGCATGCTGTATGTCCCTTAAAGGTGGAAGACTATCGGGTAGGTCCTCGAGAAACACGTCTTCAAATTCTTTCAATAATTGGACCACCTCTTGCGGGTATTTCACAGGGGTGTGGTCCTTAGTTTCCTTAGCAGCTACCATCCAAATAGGTGCTCCCTCATTAATGTCTTTTTCTAATTCTCTTGCACCTATCAAATTTAATCCAGTCCTTTTTTCTTTCAGGCTGCTAGCTCCTCTTTTGGTGTTGTCCTTAGGCTGGGTTGGATGAATGACAATTTTCTTGCCATTGAAATTGAAAGCACAGGAATTTGATCGACCAAAAATTGTCACATCATGGTCAAATAGCCATGGCCTACCTAGGATGATGCTACTTACTCCCATAGGGAGCACATCACACCAAATTCATTCCTGATAGGACTGAAGTTGGATTCGGACCTGACATCTCTGCTTGATTGGGATAGAAGTGGAATTGATCCAGGATACCTTATATGGATTGGGATGTGGTTCAGTGGATAATCCTAGACTCTTGGCTGTACTAGTGGAAATGGCGTTGACACAGCTTCCACTATCGATCACGATCTTACAGACATTTTCTCCTATTTTGACAAATGTATGTAGGATGCTAGTCCTACACCAGTTTTCCTGCTCTTTGGTATGTGTCATGATACATCTCACAACTCCTAACACATCTGATGAGTCTATATTTTCTTCATCTCCTTCATACTCATCAGCTAAGCAATCCCCTGCTTCATAAACCTCCTCTTCATTATTCTCCAGGGGTTCTGATTCTTCTTCTTCTTCTACCTCCCCTATATGTAAAGCTCTAGAGGGACATTGGCTCAGGAAATGACCGGGTTTACGACACTTATAGCAACTCGCTCCCTCTCACCTCGAACTTCAGGGCTCTTTCCTTTGTCTTCTCTAGGAATTGGAGGAATGGCAAGGTTGGGTCTAGGGGTTGGATTCGAGCTGGGTCTTGGTCTATTGGCTGTATTAGGGACTGAACTAGGTCGACTAATAGGAGGATTAAACCTAGTGGGCTCTGGTCGCCTAAATGAAGCTCTCCTCTGAAACCTCTCATAGTCCATGGCAACTTGGTATGCCTGTTCTAAATCATGGACTTCTCTCAAAAATAATTCTCCTTTTATATCTTCATTCAATCCTGATCTAAACCTCGATAAAGTGGCTGCCTCAGACTCGACTACGTTGCATCGCATTACAAACTCATCAAATTTAGCAACGTATTCAGAAACGGTCTTATTTCCTTGTGTCAATCGCTGCCACTGATCTAACAACCTTTGCTGATAAAACATAGGCAAATATTTCTCTCTAAGCTTTCTCTTCATGTCTCTCCAGGTCGCTATAGGTAAGTCTCCCCTCTGCCTAGCTATGCGTTCGACATTTCCCCAATACAACCTAGCCTGACGGACTAGTCTGATTTTGGCAAACTTGAATCTTCTCTCTTCAGACATATCATACCAGTCAAAATATTAGTCCATGTCAGCCTCCCAGTCTATGTACACCTTAGGATCTAGGCTTCCCTCAAAGGTTGGTGCATCTAGATGGATATTCCTTAAGGCCCGATCATCCTGATCAAAAGTATCATGGCGAGGTCTTCTAGGATATGGCTCTGGAGTGTGATCAGCATAATCCTGATGTGGCCTTCTATGAATTGGATCAGGTGTATGTTTCTGTCGTTGGGCTCTAGGGCGAACTGAAGGTAATCTGGGTGAAGGTGGTTCAGTTGGGGTCAACCTAGATTCCTCTAGGGTTCCTATCCTTTCCTCGAACTGATCAAACCTAGCATCCAAACGTTCCAGTCGCTCAATCATAGATCTCATAAGGGTTTCCATACTAGTGTCCATGGATGAACTTGGTTGGTCTTGTGAAGGGTGGTAAGGAGTTCCTGATCTAGTTGTCATACAAACAATTAGACTCAAATTCGGGCTAAGGATTTCTAGACCTAGAGTACGAATTAGAGATCTAATTAAAAGGACCAACTAGCTAGTAGTAACTTACGTGACTTGGCCAGGTAGGTGGGAAGGGGAGTGGAGGTCCCTGTTCTGCCAACCTTAGACACCAATCTGTGATTGGCCAGGTAGGCGGACCAACCCACAAGCCCTAATACACCAATCCTAGACACCAAGCCCGTAAGCACACACCAATTAGTGGACACAATTAACTTGACCCTAATCCGAACCCGACTCGTTGGTGTCCCTAACCCACTTGGGTGAATAGGTCTAATTGGTTTTAATTAAGGATTGGGATCGAGATGATGGGTTGTGGTTTTGGGCTAAGGACAAGTGATGAATTCTTGCCCCCATGTCATATTGATGCCCTTAAGATGTTTTCAAATGAATGCAAAAATATTTTTTTTTTTTGTTTTATGAGCTGACTTAATTATTTGACTTGATTAGTTTTCAAACAATTTCAAATTCAAACTTAAATTTTAAAATTTAAATTTCAAACTTCAAGTTTCAGATTCTAGAATGTCATAATTCAAAATTTTAAAATTTAAAATTTGAACTTCAAATTCAAAAATTTTCTGAGATTGGTTCTTGCTGGAATTTCAGTTCAGACTGAATCTCAGAGAGTATTTCGAATGCTAGAAATTCTAAAAATCGAAATAAAATCTGAAAAATTTTTGAGAAATAATATGAATTATGATAATCTCAGAAAATAGAAATCAAGAAATTTAGATCTGTATATAAAGAGAAACAATAAAAACAACAGACCATGTACTGTAGACTATTTCAGCAGGACAGAAGATTGAAGTAGGAATTTTCATTTTTTTTGTATTTTTTTTCTGATGATGAATTTAATATGGTGATAACTGACTTAAAAATGAACAAGAAAAAAATATTTCATTAAGAAATTAGCAACTTGCCTTTGGAGCTGCAGATGGAATACAGTAAGCAGATGCAAATTTTCAGTAAACAGAACCTAATCAAACAAGTGCATTGGCTTACCCAAACTTCAATCTAAAAATTCACGTCCGGCCAGGGGCTCATTATTCCCATGGGTCGTGATAGTGTACTGGAGTACACCCGCTCAGGAGGCATGAATTTTAGATCTTGCTTGGATTTTAAAAAAATTAACTAGATAACAAGTATGCATGCAACATATCTAAATGCAGGAAATTATCCGACCATGCTCTGATACCAAGAATGGTGTAGAATGTAAAATGAAACTATGCAACCCTAATGGAGATTAGCAAATGATTAACCAAGCAATTCCCTATTTGCATATAAACAACTCAACATAAACTATCAAAGAGATATAGTGAAGAAGCTCGAAGGATGTAACATAAACCTAGTGATCGAGACTCTCAGAATAAGAAAGGAATAGGACCGGAAGAAAACCACGCAAGCTAAGCTAGGTCTAATTTAACATTGCAGACTTAATCAACACTAGACATACCTGACATTGGCCCTTCAATTAGAATAGATTCACTCTTGAATAGGTCTCCCAGATGACATGAACATAATACCACTGAAGGCCCCTCTTGTTTTCTGGATCTATGGCAAGTAAACCTTCCTCTTGAAGCCGGAATCCCGGAGAACCCTGCAACAAAGAAACCCTAAGATGAGTGACTTAACAAGCAATCAACTAGAGAAAAGAAAGAAGGGTGGAAGAGGCATTGAAGGAGATCCATCTTGGCGTCATGGTGGAATGCTTGAAGTGGAGTAGGTTGGTCGCCTTGTGATGATCTTCTTGATTCACCCTTGAACGCTGGAGCTAGTTTGAAGTTATGAAAGAAGAGGAAGTCTTTGGCGTTGGGAATGGAAGAAGGAAAGATTAGGGTTGGCGTGGAGGAAGAGAAAGGCTAAGCTACCACATAGACACATAGGAAAAAAAAACATAGAAGAAAAATTACCAACTTCATTCATTAACCATCCTTTTCACAATGGGGCATCCCATAGCTTAAATAGAAGCCTTACAACATTTTTAAAATTTGAAAATCCATAGGATTAGGAGGATTACAAGGGGGGTTGGAGGATATGGTGGCATTTGTTGCTTGAAATGTGGGGAGTTGGAGGATATGGTGGTATTTGTTGCTTGAAATATGGGGAGTTGGAGGATATGGTGGCATTTGTTACTTGAAACTCCTTCAAAGCTTAACATGTGGCGCAAGGTGGGGACCACTTGATGAGGTGGCGGTGTCCTTTGGAGCTCTTGACATATGGCATAAAGTGGGGACCACTTGTTGAGGTGGTGACATCCATTGGAGCTTTTGACATATGGCACAAGGTGGGGGTCACTTGATGAGGTGGCTTCTTCTTGTCTTGATGCTTCATGGACTCATGGATTAGGCTTGATTTAACTGGACCCAACTCTCAATTGCAGGGTTAATTAAGATATTAAACCAGACCCAACATAGACTCGAAATTAACTACAAGATTATTTGGACTCAAAAAAAAGAAAATTACAGGACTTCTCTTTTGCTACTCCAACCACAAGGACTCGGACTTGACCTGAATTGGTTGGAGTCTTTTCTTGATTCTAGTGCCCACATCAGACTCCGATGCCTGGACAGAGAGGTAGTTCCTCCCCCTGCTCATCTCAGCCATGAGCATGCATCTTGCTGGTCCCCACATGTGGAGGCACCCCTGAAGACTGCTCCACCTGAATCTTAGGTCCTCCCGGTGCTCCTGTAAAAATTAAAATTGTATAAGAGGTTAGTTAATGCTCAACTGCACCCTGCTGAGCTGCCTGCTATCCAACCGCATCCAATTGGGCCTCCTGCTGAACCTCCACCTCCTTTTGCCTCCTGAGGAATGAATCTTCATTAAAGACCACATCTTAGCTGATCGTGTCCTTCTGCTCCAAAGGATCCCACAGCCAGTATCCCTTTACTTCATGATGAGACATCAGGATCAACCCTAGTTCACCATGGGTCCCTAAATTTTGAGATCTTTCAGTCCCTTAACCAATTTTCAATATTGTCCAAAAATCAAGTCCTGTTAGCCCTTTGAGTCTTGTAATTAAGGCTTGAGTTAGTTAGGTCATTTGAAGTCCTGTAATTAGGGTTTAGCTTAATCAAGCTCAAGTGAACCTATTTAAGTCCTGTTTTGGGCCCTTGAGTTTTGCTTTTATATCTGAGTCCTATATTTAGAGTCGACTCATACCATTAGGGTTTTTGAGTTGAGTTTTGGATTAGGTTCAGCTCATATTGAGCCATTTATCATTTTTAGTCTTGTAATCATGTCTAGTTTTATTAAGTTAAGTCCAGTCAGAGAAGACTCAAGCATGTGAAGGTGATGCGGGACAGAGATTGAGGATGGATCGCTGGTGAGCATAGAAGTCACCGGGGATTAGGGTTTGTAGAGGAGAATAAAGAAGAGATAACTGGGGTTCACACAGATTCCCCAAGAAGAACAAGCACACAGCAAAGGGGCTCATACAGATGCCCTAGAGATCACACAGATACCCTGAAAGAAGGAGAAGGGATCATAGAGATACCCTAGGCTCACACAGATGCCCAAATCAGGGATCACAGAGATACCCTGCGAAGAAGGGAAGGGATCACACAGATATCCTGGGCTCACATAGATGCCCAAATCAGGGATCATACAGAAACCCCGGGATCACACAGATCCTTCATACAGAACAATAGAAAATTTTATTCATCCATGGTTATTCTTCATACACAAAAGGGGTCCTTTTATAATTGACCCTGGCCCTTAGATTACATAGAATAAAAAGCAAAGAGGGAGGGTGTCAACATGTTGCCTTATGGGAAGGATTTGCATGAAAGGGTGTCACATATCTTCCATAATAGATGGGCTATATAAGGAAAAGATCTCATAAATCAAGGGAAAGAGCGAGGGCGCCCATATGCTGCCTGATCTGTTTGGATGCCATATGAGTTTCGTCCATCTTCTCTTGGACAGTCCACAACTTCCATATAGGGCACTGATCTACTTCCTTTTGGGCTTAGATGATGTCATGAAGATCTTAGGATACCTAATAGGGTGGATGACGCATACTGTGACTGGATTCCACGGGGCTGCTTTGGTGGCGCATTGTGACTGGGATCCCATGCAGTTGTTGAGGTGGCAAGGCTCTCGGGTCCCCATCATTCTCATGAAGTGGGGAGAACTCGACTCCGTCGAGTCAGGCTCAGCGTTATTGATTGAATCGAAACTAAGCAAATCAAAGCAAAGATGCTAGTTTTTTTTTTTTTTCTACATTTCTTTCTTTTTTTTTCTTTTCTTTTTTTTCTCTAATTTTTTTTTCCACTGATTTTCTTAATCTTTTTTTATTTGCTACTCTGAGATTAGTGTAGCTTTGAAGATTGTGCAGCATTGAGATCTGTGCTACTTCGGAAACCATGCTACTCAAGAAACCGTGCACTAAAGTCGGCAATAGTGAAGGTATTTGCCTTCACGTTCGTGCACTAGATTTCCTTCTTCCCCATGGACTGAAAGTTGGAACAGGGGAGGTCCACTGGCAGCGAAAACCGGCATGGTGATCTCTCGGCTGGTCGTGGAGCTCTCCGATCGGCTGGCAAAAGGGGTTGAGGACGGCGCAACAGCGGACGGCATCAACGAGGAGGGAACTCGGGGATGGACTCGATGCGGTGACCACGAATTGTGAACCAAGTAAGCAGAGTAGAACCCAACACCAAATTGACCAATCATGCTCACATCAGCACCGGCCTGTAATGCCTCCATGAACTCCTTGGTTCCAGACCTTGCAATCGTGCCCAGATTGTTCACAAGATCGACTTTGGTCATTGCCGATCCCACTGTCCATGATGGAGAGCGTCTTGTTGGCCTTGTCAGGCACCAGCCAGATGAACCGCTCCGGCTGGGCATCCAATTTACTCTTGTCCGTAAGGCTCTCAAACTGGATTTTGTCCAGAGCATCGGAGGCGTTGCTGATAAGCTCACGAAGGAAGATCTCCTTGTTCGAGTAGAAGGTGTTGATGATGAGGCTAAGGAACTGATTGATCTCTGCCTAGAATGCAAAGGTTTCTGTCTCCGCTTCCGTGGCAAAAGAGCTTGAGGAGAAAAAGCTTGAGAGATGAAGAGCGAAGAAGTGCCGTGGCGACAGGACAAGAGGAAATCTCGAGCTGATGGGAGCCGGTGGGAGGAGTTTGAGGGCGAGGGCGTGGAAGTAGTGCTGGAGGAGGTCACGGTGGACCTCCGGCAAGGGGGTGCCGGAGGAGGCGTTCTCGAGGTCCGAGCGCATCTGGCGGACGGCCTGAAGGTCATCCTTGTTGGCCTGGGCCTCGCGCTCGGAGAAGGTGGTGGCGATGTACTATCACAAGGGATGGTAGATGTCCATCGCCGCCATCTTCTTCTCGTGCACCGCCAGCATCACGTTCACCACCGTCAGAGATGCCATCGCCGGTGGAAGGAATAGATCTGATCACCGGGAGCAAGGGTTCGTCTTTTTGTTTTTTTTTTTTTTTTTGTGGTGCAGGGAATTGACGGAGACGGGCGATGGCAGCGTGGATGGAACGGGGGCAGCATCGGTGATGTAGATCCAATGGAATGTTGGGAAGCCAGGGAGGAAGAGAAAATCACTCTGGACTATGATATCATTTGATACAAGGCAGAGATCGAGGATGGATTGCTGGTGAGTATAGAAATCATCAGGAATTAGGATTTGCAGAAGAGAAAGAAGAGATAACTGGGGTTCATACAAATTTTCCAAGAAGAACAAGCTCATAGCAAAGGGGCTCAACAGATATCCTAGGGATCACATCGATATCCTGAAAGAATGAGAAGGGATCACACAGATACCCTGGGCTCACATAGATGCCCAAATCAGGGATCACACAGAAATCCTGGGATCACACAGATCCTTCACATATAACAATAGAAAATTTTATTCATCCATGGTTATTCTTCATACACAAAAGGGGTCCTTTTATAATTGACCCTAGCCATTGGATTACATGGAATAAAAAGCAAAGAGGGAGGGTGTCAACATGTTGCCTTGTGGGGAGGATTTGCATGAAAGGAGGTGCCACATATCTTCCATAATAGATGGGCGATACAAGGAAAAGATGTCATGAATCAAGGAAAAGAGGGAGGGCGCCCATATGCTGCCAGATATGTCTGGATGCCATATGAGTTTCTTCCATCTTCTCTTGGACGGTCTACAACTTCCATATAGGGTACTGATCTACTTCCTTTTGGGCTTGGATGATTTCATGATGATCTTAGGATACCTAACAGGGTGGACGATACTTGCTATGACTGGATTCCATATGGCTGTTATGGTGGCGCACTATGACTGGGATCCCATGCGGTTGTTGAGGTGGCAGGGCTTTAGGGTCCCCATCAGAAGGACCACACCCAATATGCCACCTCAGTAGCCGCGTGGAGTCCCAGTCACACCCTGGATTGCACCACCCTAGGATTACTTGGAGGATCATGAAGTCGGCCCATGCATGAGGAGATAATGTCCAAGCCCCAAGCACACCAAGTCCACATGCCAATGGATATATTTCAATCCCCAGATTCATGGATGCTTGCTTGGGAATGTTGTGGACCACCCCAAGCCCAAGATGGAAGTTATTTGGCATCCCTCATGGTCCTCTCTTGGCCGCCCACTACCTACCATGTTTGGATGGAATTTTGTATGGTATGAAAGTGATTTCTTCCATGTATTCAGCCCCACACTTTAGGAAGAAAGTGGGCGCCCCTTTATTTCCTTGTTTTCATTTGCTTGGATCCTAAGTCTCATGACTCTATATAAGGGACCCCTTTGTATGAAAATTTCAACCACTTATTAATGAAATAAAAAGTCTTCTTGAGTTATTTGCTTTGTGTTTTGTCATTTGTAAGGAGTGGGTGAGAGACTCATTTGCCTTTGCTCTTTGAGCATCGAGGGGTGTGAGGCCCTATCTATCCAACCTTCATCAACCTTGGATGCCCACCTTCGTCAAGCCATCTTCCAGCCACCCCATCCTATCTCTCTTTCTTTTTATCCTTCATCAATCGAGCAAGTTTCCCATCACATCTAACTCATTGTTTGGTGTTTTATAGATACCTCGAGTTTCACGCAAATCGGAGTCCGTTTGCCTTGCCATCGAGTTAGTGAATAAAAAGGTGACAGATCTGTTGGTTTTCAGCTTGACCTTCCAGGCCATATCCAGAAGTGATGAGTGATCCCTTCGTAGAAGCAGTAGCAAACATTGCCAGGTACACACCCCCTAGCCCTCTAGATCTTGATATTGCAGAAAAGCTAGCCCTACTGGGATTTCTTAGCCCTGGCGGTCCTATCTTTATCTTTTTTGAGGATCTTTTTTGCATGCTTGTGGTCTAGAATTTTTATAGGATCACCCTTTTATTTATTTGACTTGAAATTCAGGAATTGAAATCTCAACTTAATACTAAATCCATGAAAATTCCCTTGCTTGCTAATTAGTCCTGCATCACTCCATGTGGATATTCTATGAACACCATCTTTTGGGCCATGGCGTCCAACTTGCTCTGCTGACTGGGATTAATGTGCACAAATGCCATGCACACAAAGACTCTAAGATGACTGAGCTCCACCTTTCTTCCATACCATAACTCCTCTGGAACCCTCCCATCAAGCATTGTATGAGGAGACCGATTCACCAAGTAAGCTGCTGTGTCAACTGTATCCACCCAAAATGCCTTGGGTAACCCTACTTGCAACCTCATACACCTCGCTTTTTTCATGAGAGTCTGGTTCAACCGCTCGGCCATGCCATTTTGTTGGGGAGTCCTTGCTACCAAAAATTGCCTCATGATCCCACCATCTTGGTAAAATTTAAGGAACTCCTTTCTTGTGAACTCTCCGCCATTATCAAACAGCATAACCTTCACATGCTGCCCCTTTTCCTTCTCCACCTCTGCCAACCAGGCTTTGAACTTGGTGAAGACTTCTGACTTCTCCCTCAAGAAGAACACCCACACTCTCCTTGAATAGTCATCAATAAGGGACATGAAGTATTTAGCACTGTTTCTCCCCGAAATCATAGCCGAACCCCAAACATCCGGTGCATTAGGTCCAGGGGCCCTCCACTACATGTTGAACTTATGGAGAATTTCACCCGATGTTGCTTTCCCATCTGGCATGGCTCACACACCTTTGCAACAACTATATCTAGATCTGAAATCCATCCATCCGACATCAATTCCTTCATACCACATTCTCCCATGTGGCCAAGGTGATAATACCATAACTGGTATAAATCTTGCTGATCATGTGCCGCCGCCGCCGTGTCAGATCCTCCACACTCCATGGACCCTTCAATCTGATAGAGATTGTTCTCCAGCCTCTTCCCCCTCATCACCACCATGGCATCTTTCATAATATTCAAAACACCACTCCCGAAATGGCAATTGAAGCTAAAACTGCTCCTCTCTAGGTACCCCAGCCTATAAGTCACCAAAATTAGGGTATCATATTTTTTTGGAATTTTTTTAGGTAAAGGGTGGCGAAGGAATAGTTGGACTGGAAGATAGGGTTTGGAACTCATGGACTTTGGGACTCATCCTAACGAAGAGACCTCTCACCTCTAGGACATTATACCCTCCTCGATACTTGGAGGTGCTAGGATGGATCTCAAAGGTCATGAGGGGATAGAGAAGCTGGAATGGGAAGGGGGATAACTGGGCATGACCTCACATCATGTCCTGGGGTTGGGCCTCACACCCTCTCCTCACAGAGTGAAATAAAAAAAAAATACTTTTCTAAAACTCATTTTCATTCGCAAAACTTGACTAAACCTTTTTTTTTTCTACAAATGACTGAGGGTGGTATTTATAGACCTGTCCAACCCTCATTTGAATTTGAATACAAGATAAAAAGATAGGAATGATTCAAATTCAAATACAAGATAGGATAAGATAAGCCTATCCATATCTAAATCCTAACCAACCAAATCCTAATTCAAATTTCAAATAAAAGATAAATCCTAAATTTATTCTAGATATGCTTCGAGATTCGCATGGCTCCAAGATTCGTGCTTGCTCTAGGATTCATGCTGGTGAGGTCCCCATCATTCCCCTGAGGTGGGGAAAACTCGACTCCGTCGAGTTAGGCTGGCTCTAGGATGCACATGATCTGTAGAATGATTTTTTTTTTCCAACACAATTAACCTTGGATTAGCCCAAGTAAGACAATCAAAGCCAAAAACATAACCCAATTTAAAATAAACAGGATTTATTCCAAGCTGGAATAAATTCGGGATATATGTGGAATAGCCATAATAGCTAGAATAGCTATTCTGATCTTCTTCAATAGCAGCTCGATGAGTTCCTTTGGCTGCTTCGTGGAACAAGGGATCTGGGTGGCTCTCGGTGGAGTGCTGGCTCGGAGAAAATGACGGCGATGGGGAGGTCGGGCTCCAGTGGAGATCAGCCGGGTGGACGTCCGGCACGATCACTGAGACCCGAGGAGCTGGGGGGGAGGGAAGATGCGCCTGGTTCGGGCAAGCACTCTGTGGAGGGAAGCTGGGGCTGTTGACGGTGTCACGGCGGACTGGAGGAGGGATGCCTGGCGACGGGAGGCTGGAGGAGGGAGGTCTGACGATGGAAGATGGAAGAGAGGGGATTTGGCTTCATGAAGACTGGAGGAGGCGCCGTTGGTGCTCGAGAGGACTGGGTGAGGGAGATCCGGCGACGGGAGGGGCCGGAGGAGGGAGAGCAGGCGATGGAAGGACCAGAGGAGGGGATTTGGACGATGGGAAATCGAAGGCGGATGGTCTGGTGTCGGGAAGATCGGAAGAAGAGGATCTGGTGGATTGGGTCATCTGGAAGAATATTGAGATGTATGGGAACTCCGTTGGGCTGAGAACAGAGCTTCTCCGTGGCGATGGGATGATGTTCAGGGGAAGACGGAGACGGTGCAGTCAGTCGATGGGGACCGAGAGGATCATGGAAAGAAGATCATACAGGAATTGATAAGCCGATCATGGACGGGATGATGCACGATGGGATCGGCTGCAGGGAGCACCTATGGGAGGCCAGCAGATGAAGGCAAAATTGCTGCTGTGGGGGGGCCGATCTGTTGAGCTTCAGCCACGGCGATCGGCTGTTCTGGTTGCAGGCGGAAGGGACTGGTGGCCGATAGGGAGCAGGGATGATCCGAAGGGGAGGCGACCAAGGGGTGCTAGACCGGGTGGAAGATGGAGGACGCGGACGATGAGGGCTGGCAGGAGAGAAGGGAATCTGGGGTACCCTAATTTTTTTTCTGGGCTCTGATACCAAAATTGATGGGGACAGGTGGGTAGGATCATTATGATCCTAGAAGTCACCTGGATTAGGGTACCATTTTTTTTAATTTTTTTTTTTTTAGAGATAGGGTGGCGAAGGAATAGTGGGGCTGGAAGGCAAGGTTTTGAACTCATGGACTTTGTGACTCACCTTAACGAAGAGACCTCTCACCTTTAGGACATTACACCCTCCTCGATACTTGGAGGCACTAGGATGGATCTCAAAGGCTACGAGGGGATAGAGAAGCTGGAATGGGAAGGGGGATAATTGGGCATGACCTCACATCATGTCCTGGAAATGGGCCTCACACCCTCTCCTCATGGAGTGAAATAAAAAAAAACACTCTTTTCTAAAACTCATTTTCATTCCCAAAACTTGACTAAACTTTTTTTTTTCTACAAAGGACTGAGGGTGGTATTTGTAGACCTGTCCAACCCTCATTTGAATTTGAATACAAGATAAAAAGATAGGAATAATTCAAATTCAAATACAAGATAGGATAAGATAAGCCTATTCATATCTAAATCCTAACCAACCAAATCCTAATTCAAATTTCAAATAAAAGATAAATCCTAAATTTATTCTGGATATGCTCCAAAATTTGAGCAGCTCCAAAATTCGTACTTGCTCTGGGATTCGTGCTGGTGAGATCCCCATCACCAGTGACACTAGGTTTTTCGTCAACTCTGGGACATGCTTCACATGTGTAAGAGTCCACACAACCCTATCAAACATCGTCACTCTGACCGAACCAACTTCAGTCACCTTGCAAGGATAGTTATCCCAAGTGTCATGCTCTCCTCATCAATTTTGGTATGATCAGCAAACCAAGATCGATGCGTTGTATAGTGATGTGAGCAAGCTGAATCTAGAATCCATGTGTCCTCTATCTTCTGTTGCAGATTTGAAACAACCATGAGGTCTTCCTCTAATCCCAAACCAGTGATGGTACTCATGAATTCCTTTTCATTCTTCTCCTATTGATGCTTCTTCCAAAGAGGATAGTTTCTCTTTAAGTGCCCAACCTAATTGTACTTTTAGCATCTAAATTCTCTCTTAACCTTTTCGAGAGTTGGACCATCCCCTTCACTTGCTGCCTTCCTTCCCTCTCCAGTCCTCTCTCCTACCGTGAGGCCCACCTGAGGTACTCCCTCCATCATCATCTTCTCCCTTTGCTCGTTGGACCTTAGCACAAATATTATATCCTCATACATCAGCGTCTCCTTCCCATACAGCTAAGAAGTGACAAGTGGATCATAAGAACTTGGCAATGAGCATAGCAAGAGTAGGGAGTTGTCTTCTTCCTCCATCCTCACCGCAAGGGTTAGCAAATCATTGCAAACCTGGTCAAACCTCTAAACATGAAGAACAATATCTCTACCTTCCTACATTCGAAGGCTATATAATTATTTCTTTAACATCGCTTATTGCACATATTCTTCCCTATATACATGGCATGTAATTTGGACCATAACCCTTCGGTGTCTTCTCCTCCAGAATGTTGTATAATGCTGCATCAGCTAAACACCCTTTGGTGGCTGCACACACCCTCTTCTATAGCGACAACCTCTCCCATTCTGCCATCTCCTCGGGCTTTTCCACCAAAGCCAGACCCAAAAAATTTTGCACTAACAAATCCTCCACCCGAACCTTCCACATGGAAAAACTTTCCTTCCCATTAAATTTCTCAAATTCCACCTTGCTGCAGCTACATGATGCAAGATGATGCTAAGGAGGATTAATATGCAGGAAAAAAAAAGCAAACTAATTTTTTATTAGTTTTGTTTAGAATTAATTTATGAGGCTAGGTACCCAAAATAGAGAAGAAGAATAAGCAGGTATGATGTAAAGATGAAACTACTAGTACCCCAGTTAAGGACATGCAGAGAAATAAATAAGTAGGACCTCGAGGGTTGAGTAACCCCCATTTAGGATAATAAACCTTCAATAAAACATAACTTAGAGTAAGGCCAAGGGCAAATACCTGGCAACGATTTGATCCTTATTGCAAACAGGGTCGCTCAGCACTCCAGATTGGTGCCTGGATGATCAGGCCTCTGTCCTGTGTATCGGCCATCTTTTTATTAGTTGGTCTAGGAGGCAAGGAGGGCCTCTTCCTTGGATGGTTTCATTGGGAGGATCTTGCACACATCACGGATTAGATTCATAGGTGATAAAAAAAATATGAAATGGGAAAGAGCAACGCAAGAGAGGTTGGATGGCTGAGTGGTGGCCTGCTTGGGATGAGGATGCTTGGTTGGATGAAGGGTGTCCTAGCAGTAGATGAGGATGCCAGGGGTGGAATACTTGGTGGCCTAGAGGCCAGGGGATAACTGGAAGAGGGGTGGAAGGGGAGGCTATGAGTTATGGTGGAGAGGTGTTGGCAGTTTGGTGGAAGAAGGAAGAAAGGGGTGGCGGCCTAGGGCTCAAGTGTTGGGGCATCTTAGGTTTTGAGAGGGGGCTTGGGCGGCTAGGG
Organism: Areca catechu; assembly: GCA_021397845.1. NCBI lineage: Eukaryota > Viridiplantae > Streptophyta > Magnoliopsida > Arecales > Arecaceae > Areca > Areca catechu. Next base: position 94,327,328 of record CM038050.1, read on the forward strand.
TTTGGTGGGGGGGTGAAGGGCTGTTGGTGGCTAGGGTTTGTACACAAGAACAAAGAAAACAAATCGGGTCTCATACCCACTCCTTTTGGAGGCACCAGTAAATGGAAATTTACTTAATTTTATTTTATGAAAGATTGTTCATACAAGAGGGGAGGGTGTGGGTATTTATAGATTCACCCATGTTACATGACTTGAGGGCCAAGAAAACTTGGTAGACTGGGTCAACTGCAGGCTTTCTCTTAGGTTGGGGCGCCAGCTGGATGGACTCGGACTGGGGGCGCCAACCATGAAGATTTGGTGGTGCCAAAGGCCTGGAATGGGGGTGCCTTCTCTTGATGGGCAAGGGGCACTGATGGGCTTGAGGGGGGTGTTGATGAATGTGGACTCGATTGGGGCACCGGATTGGGGAGGGCGCCAACTGAGGGTGCACCCACACTTGGGCTTGGCGGCATGAAAAGGGCCCATTCCAGGGCACCATGCTGGGGGGCCTGGGTAGGGGTCCAAGCACATGAAGCTCTGCTCTAGTGAAGGGGCCCGATGAATCTTCTTGTCTGGTGACTCTCCTCTTGACTTGAATGAAAATATGGGACTCCTTGAACTGAAACAAAGGACTCACTGGACTAAGGAAACTCAACTAGACTTACTTGTCCCACTTTATTACAGGACTCAAAATTTATTTCAAGACTCAATTGATAGACTAACTTTATTACAGGACTTGGCTCACTTTAGTACAAGACTCAAATGACATTGTACTAAAGGACTACAGGACTCAGAAAAACTAATCAAAAAACTATATCGGGCCAAGTAATTTCGGTCTGATCCTGGTGCCCGCACCAATTCTCCCAGGGTGGGAGGAGCTCAACCCTGTCGAGTAAGGATTGTCTTGGCTCTTGTACTACTCTAATATGTCTGGGTTGAGGTGTTGCAAATCCTCTCAGGTGATCCATGAATCCTCAAATTTCGATCAACCTTGCCATCGGACCAAATACCGTTGGTAGCCTTTGTTCCGGGTGCTAATGGCTTGATCATCCTGGATACACTCAATCCTTTCCTCTCTTATAAGCCAATTTTTTTTGGAAACTCTGGGATGGGCTCACTCTCAAGGGAAGGGTTAGGTCCTAAGGGGTTACTGGGAATCGTTGCCGGTTCCTTATACTCCACAAGGTCTGAGATATTGAAGGTAGAACTAATGCCTAACTCGGGTGGTAACTATAGCACATAGGAATTGGGTCTGACTCTTTATTACTCTGAAGGGTCCAGCTCCATAAGCATGCAGTTTCTTCATGGTCCTTGGATGGAACCAATCAAGCCTAAGCCTAATCATTACATAATCCCTTGCAAAAAAATTTTTAGCCCTTTTTCGGGAATTAGCCAAATGTTTATAAATTTCGTTGCTTATATTAATCTTTTGACTAATTTGCTTATGCAAATCTATAACATGCTGTGCAAATGACTCAGCCAACTCAGAGACTCGTGCATGTAAGGGTAAGGGGACTAGGTCAAGGGGTCTGTTGGGCTTGTAACCACGGACAACCTCAAATGGGCTCTTACCTGTGGATCTATTGACTGAACTGTTACAAGCAAATTCGGCTCTAGGTAAAAGAAGATCCCAATTTTTGATGTTCTCATCTACAAGGCATCTCAGTAGGTTTCCTAAGCTCTGGTTTACTACCTCAGTTTGGCTATCGATTTTAGGGTGGTAGGGAGTAGAAAACTAAAGTTTGGTTCCTAACAAGTGCCAAAGAATCTTCTAGAAATAACTGGTGAAACAGATATCCCTATCGGACACTATGGTCTTATGAAGGCCATGTAACCTAACCACATGATCAAGAAAGAGTCTGGCTACCTTGGAGGCATCAAAGGTTTGAGTGCAGGGTATGAAGTGAGCCATTTTCGAAAACCTATCGACCACTACACAATTGAGTCATGTTTCCTTCGGGTCTTAGGTAGTCCTAATACAAAGTCCATGCTAAGGTCTTGCCATGGGCAATCAGATACAGGTAAAGGGGTGTACAAATCGATGTTTTGCTTCTGTTGTTTGGCAACAGTACAAGCTCGACATCTGGACACAATGTAGGCAACATCCCTTTTCAGACTGGGCCAAAAGAACTGGTCTTTTATGGCTAATATGGTCTTATTTCTACCAAAGTGACCAGCTAGACCTCTTGCATGGGTTTCCCAAACTAAGAATTCTCTAAGTGAGGTCCTAGAAATATATAGTTTATTATTCTTGAAATGGAAACCATCCCGAAGGGTGTACTCAATATGAGAACTAGATGGTCCTTGTCTAACAGATTGAAAGATTTCACTGAAGTCCGGACATGTCTTATATTCATCTTTCAAATGGTCAAATCCTATGACTCAGTCCTAACAGAGATTAGAAGCAAGGCATGGTGGCTAAGAGCATCAGCTACCTTATTCTCAGTTCTATCCTGATGTTTCAGTACAAAGAAATAGGCTTGGATATACTCTACCCACTTAGCGTGCCTAGGATTCAGCTTTTTCTGGGACTTTAGGAATCGGAGTACTTCATGGTCAAAGTAAAGTACAAACTCTTGGGATAATAGATAATGTCTCCAGTATCTCAGGGCTTGTACTACTACATAGAATTCCTTATCATAGGTTGAGTACTTAAGCTTAGCCTCATTGAGCTTCTTGCTAAAGAAGGCTATAGGGTGACTTTCTTGGCTTAATACTCCTCCTATGCCTACTCCCGAAGCATCACAAGCAACTTCAAAGACTTTGAAAAAATCAGGTAATCTCAGGATAGGTGCTTGGGTCATCTTATCCTTAATCTTTAGGAAGGCTTTATTTGTAGCTTTGGTCCACTCAAAACTTTCCTTCCTAATACTGTCGGTGATGGGTGCTACAATGGTGCAAAATCATTGGATAAATTGCCTATAGAAAGTAGCTAGACCATGAAAACTATGCACGTCATGGATGCTAGTAGGCACTGGCCACTCAACTATAGATCTAACCTTTTTAGGGTCAACTAAAACTCCCTCGGGGCTGACTACGAATCCTAGGAAGATGACTCTATGTGTCAAGAAATCATACTTCTTTAAATTGGCATATAGACTCTCTTTCCTAAGGGTCTGATAGACTTGTCTAAGATGATCTAGGTGGTCTTCCTTAGTCCTACTGTAGATCAGGATGTCATCAAAGTAAACCACTACAAATTTCCCTATGAACATCCTTAGGACTTGGGTCGTGATCCTCATAAAGGTGCTCGGGACATTGGACAAACTGAAAGGCATCACTACCCATTCATAAAGACCATCCTTAGTTTTGAATGCAGTTTTCCACTCATCCCCACGTCTAATCCTAACTTGATGATGCCACTCTTAAGGTCAATCTTTGAGAAGATGGTTGCACCGGCCATCATATCTAACATATCATCCAAACGGGGGATGGGGAACCTATATTCCACTGTAATTTTATTTATGGCACGACTGTCTACACACATTCTCCACGTGCCATCTTTCGTAGAGGTTAATAGGGTTGGTACTGCACATAGACTTAAGCTCTCCCTAATAAACCCTTTTCTAAGGAGTTCTCCTACCTGTTTTTGCAGTTCTAGGTGTTCAGTTGGTTCATCTTATAGTGGGGCATGTTCGGTAGGGTGGCTCTTGGGACTAAGTCTATGGCATGCTGGACGTCCCTTAATGATGGTAACTGGTCAGGAAAATCTCCAGGAAATACATCCTCAAACTCACTTAAGATTTCCTTAACCTCTTGAGGGTGCTCTTTATCAGTTTGATCACGTACTTCCTAAGCAGCTAACATCCAAATAGTTGATCCCTCAAAAATCTCTTTTTCTAGCTCCTTAGCAGAGATCAAATTGACTCCAGATTTCTTCTCTTTCAATGAGCTGATCCCCTCTTAACATTGTCCATAGGCGAGGTTGGGTTAATCGAAATCTTCTTCCCATGAAAATTTAATGAGCATGAATTTGAATGGCCGTACAAGATAGCATCATGGTCAAATAGCCAGGGTCTACCCAGGATAATGCTACTAACTCCCATGGGTATAACATCGCACCACACCTTTTCCTGATAAGATTGAAGCTAGATCTAGACTGGGCACCTAAGTTTGATGGGGATGGAGGTCGAGTCTATCCAAGAAACCTTATAGGGGCCGGGATGAGGAACCGAGGTCAAGCCTATGGTTTTGATTGCATTGTGTTGCCCAGGTGGCTTCCCAAGAGAGGGGTGAATTGAGATTAAAAAACTTTTCACAATTTTGTGCACATTGAAATTCTTTTAGTGTTGTGGTGCAATATGCAATGCGTAAATACTTAAGTAAGCGCAATAAAGCAATAAGAACACAATCACAAACACAAAGAAGTTTAGAGTGGTTTGGAGCAACTGGCTCCTACGTCCACTATCCAAGCACCACTTGGGATTTCCACTATATCCCCCAATCGGAATACAGTCGGATTGTTTTACCAGGCTCACAATCCAAACCTATACACTTTGGTTTTACCAGGATCACCAAAGAAACCCTAACTCCCTTTGATTTTAAACGGGATCACCAAAGAAAACCCTAACACTTGGTTTTATATCGAGATCACCAAGAACCCAACTTAGGTTTTCACAAGGCTTCACCTAAAAACCTTCAACCCTCTCTTAAGACACAGCCCCTTGCTATTCTTAGAGAGAAAACAAAGATAAAAAATATATAAACAACCAACTACAATAAACCAAGTTTGTTTAAATGTTGCCGATGTAGATCAAGATGAAGCCTAGCTTTAAATACTCTTTAATGCTCTTCAAGCTGCTTCTTTGCTTCTTCAATGAGTAGATTCAATGATGGAGTAGAGTTGTTGAAGCTTTGAATCATATCTTGAAAGTTCTTGAAACTTGAATATCTCAAGATAATTCCACAATAATGCTCTAATAATTGTTTAATCCTTTAAAAACAATCCCTTTTATAGTTTTCCAAGAGATATTGCCATTGTAGGGCTTAGAGATTCGTGAAAGAGCTATTGGAGACGGAATGGAGTTTAAAAATCAACTTCAGCAACTAGCCATTAGAGTGCAAAAAATGGCTACTTGAGTCGGCTCGAGGTCCATGAGTCAGCTCGAAGTCTCAGACAGCCCAAAATGAAATTCTGTAAGAGTCGGCTCTTCAGACTGGAGTCGGCTCTTGCTTTCAGTCAATTCAAAATGATGAATACCTAGAGTCTCCTCTTCAGGGCAGAGTTGGCTCGAGTTCTCAGTCCATCAAAATTCATAACTCTGGACGAGTCAGCTCTTGGGGTAGGAGTCGGCTCGAGATCTCAGGCTTCGGAAAAAAATATTCTTCTATTAGTCGACTTTTGGGATAGGAGTCAGCTCTTGATACTAAAACTTTGAAACTTTCTCCGTGTCATGCCACAATGAGTCGGCTTTTGATCCAAGAGTCAGCTCTTATAAAGTCTTCAACAAATGCTTCAAGCTTCTCCAAAACTCTTCAATAATTGAATCAAGTAAAAGCAAATCTACATACTCTTAATTTTACAATTTTCAACCCATTTCACAAGATTACAATATTGACAAAACTAGAGATTTTACAAGTTCAAGTTCATAAAACTTTATACATAATTGAATTACCTTCCAATCAATTTAAAAAATATTTTAAACTAAAAGTAACCAATTTCCTGCAAAACATCTCAAGTAGTTTGAAAGAATTAGTATCAAATGCATGCTCCAATATTTTGTGATCATCAAAATCATTCCAGGGGTCAACAATCTCTCCCTTTTTGATGATGACAAAACACTGGGCATGATTAAAATTTAAAACACTTTACATTTGTAGTATATTCATATTTATCAAAAGATATTAGACATAATGTGTATCACATAGATTAAGTATCAAGATATTAACACAGTGTGTCACTATGTATCAAATGTATAAAACTGAACATTATTAACACCAAGTATCATATGTATCGATACACTGTATTATCTGTATCATAAGAGCAATAAGTATTGAAACATAATATATCAAGAGTATTATCTATACAATTCGTATCGAAACTTATAAAATTTTCAAGTATTAGAAGTAAATTTCATGAAAATTTAACAAGAAACTTAACAAAAGCTCCCCCTTACTATTGTAATAATATTTCATTCAATTTTCATCAAATTTTCATAAGTTAACATTCTAACTCATCATATCATTTTCATGTCAATCTCCCTTCTTCATAACATATCATTTTCATTCATGCACATTCTCCCTTCTCCCCCTTTTTGTCATCAACAAAAGGTATAGAAGAGAACATTCATTCACAATAAATCATTCATAATAAAGATAGACATGTAGCATGAAAAAGTGATATATATAGATATAGATAGTGAGTACATGGTTGATACATTATAGATGTGCCATGGCATGATAAAATAGTATCACAACATCAAAAGATAAAAAGCATACAAAACATAGAATCCTAAAAACATCAAGATAAAGGCCTAAAAACATCAAAATGATGGACTAGGATCATCACTATGGTCTTCTTCACTGGAAGAAGAACCGACTTCTAAGATTCTAGGACTAGGCTTAAACTTAGGAAATCTAGGTCTAAGATCCCTAATCCTTGTCCTAGTAGGAGTGGTAGTCCTAGAAACTTTAGTTTTAGCTTTGGCTTTAACTTTGGACTCTGAAGATATGATAATGGGAGTGGGTCTAATGGTCGAAGGATCAAAGGATAATGCCAAGGTGCTGGTAGTAGATAGAATCTCTATGGCTGGACTCTGTCCCACATCAGATCCTGGATGTCCATACCAGCATCGGCCTCTACAGGAATATCAGTAGACTGTGCAACCTCTCCCTGTTCACAATCAGTGCCAGGTGCTGTAGACGAAGTCATCGGTACAGACTGGCTAGCAGAAAGCTGTCTAAGAATGGTCATAATCTCCTGAAATCCATGCTGCATCTCAGACTGAAGTAGAGTAATCCTGGTGTCAGTGTCAGATCTGAGACAAGATATCTCATCCAGTACTCTCTATAGTCTATCATCTGTATCGGGTCCAGCAGAGTGGTAGGAGCTGGCTCTGACAGTCCAACCTCATCATCATGTGTATCAGCCTATTCACCAAGTCCTTCTGCTGCCTGAGTGTCCTCTTGTGAATCTTCTGAATGTGCTATTAGAATACCTGAAGTCTTCCAAATCCAATGGCCGTCTACTTTTATAAATCCCATTCTAGTAAGGGATTTTAGAGTATACCTGTCAGTATGTAACAGTAGCCGACTGTCCTCACTTGTCAGATCTACCAGGGCATCCTAAAATAAAAGTGTGAAGACCATCCCATACGGTCGATAAGCTCGTGCCCTAGAGCTACCTCTCTCATCTATGAAAGCATGATAAACGGTAAATTGAGGGCCTCCCCCTCAATCAGACATCTCATAAATACAAGGTCATGCTTGCTAACCCAATCAAAATACCCTATCAGGGGCAAGAAAATCCTACTGATAATGTTGTGCAACAGCCTCATTTCCAATGAAAGCTGATTTGCACTAAAATGCAGAATACCCTTCACATTTGATCTTTCCAGTATAAGTCTAAGGGTCATATGCTTCTCTTTTGAAACCAAATAGCATTCACCTTCTTTTGGAATATTCAGGATACTTGAAAGTTTCTGCTCACTAACCTCAATGTATTTTCCTTTTACAGTTCCTTCGATATGAAATGCACCTAATGACATATTTTCAAAAAATTGTCGGACTAAATTGGGATATGTAGGTTTATTCATCGGACAGAAATTCTTCCAGCCTTGTCTTGCTAACCAATCCCCAATACATAACTGTTCTTGTTCCAAGAAACTAAAATCAATGCACCTACCAGGAGTTACTTGATGATTGCCTATTAGAATCACTTGCCTGGGTGCCTGAGGCTCTTGTTCTTACTCAATGTGCTACTCTTCTTCTGAATTGGAGGTGTCCAAGTACCATTTTATTCTCCTTTCTTCCACGACAGTCCGAACCACCCATCGAGGTTTCTTAGCTACGGCTTTGCGGGTGCCATCTAGCTAGGTTTAGGAGTTTGGAGGGATTTGAGAGAGTTTTGGAAAGTTTTCCTAGGATGGAATGAGGAGTCGGCTAGGTGGAATAAAGCAAAACCTAAAAACATAGTGAAAACAAACCACTGAAACCCTACTTAAAAACTTCGGCTCGACCTTCGAGTCGGCTCTCCGAACACCCTGATGACTTGAGTCGGCTCGAGCCAAAAAGTATTTTAAAAGTCAAAAAAGGTCAGAATCAATTTCTATAGGTTTCTAGACATTAAAATAGGTTGTCCTATGCTCTAGAGAAAAATTTGAAATACCTAGATAATGTTTCCTTATTTTTCAAAAACTAGGTCAAAAAAAAAAAAAAGTCCAGAATTGATCACATAACCCTAATTCTCCTCTAATTTTCTCAAATCTATCTAGACTAAGTGGTTTAGTAAAAATGTCAGCAAGTTGATATTCAGTAGGTACAAATTCTAGCTCAACAACATTATTCAAAACATGATCACGAATAAAATGATGTCTAATTTCTATGTGCTTAGTTCGTGAGTGATGAATTAAATTTTGGATAAATTAATAGTACTAGTATTGTCAATTTGATAAGAATTTTAGATTGGACAACATCATAATCTTCTAGTTGTTGCTTGATCTACAACACTTGAGAACAATAGCTCCCAGCAACTACATATTCTGCCTCAGCAGTAGATAGTGCTATAGAGTTCTGTTTGCGACAGTGACATAAAATCAAGTTAACACCTAGAAATTGACAGGTGCCACTTGTACTTTTTCTATCAATTTTACAGCCTCCATAATCAGCATCAGAATAACTAATTAATTTCAAAGATGTGTGCTTAGAGTACCATAAACCTACATTGCATGTGCCTTTCAGACATTTAATGGTTCTCTTAACAACTATAACACATGACTCTTTTGGATTAGATTGAAATCATGCATACATACAAACACTAAATAATATTCAGGTATACTAGCTGTCAAATAAAGTAATGAATCGATCATACCTCGATACAGCTTTTGATCAACATTTATGCCATTCTCATCTTTATGAAGTCTACATGCAGGACTCATGGATGTTCCATTTTCTTTGCTTGATTCCATGCAAAATTTTTTGATAATCTCTTTGATGTACTTGGCCTGGTTAATCAGGTTACCTTCTTTAGTTTGTTTGATTTGAAGTCCAAGAAAGTAACTCAGCTTACCCATCAAGCTCATTTCGAATTCTCCCTATATTAGCTTAGCAAAATCTTGGCACAAAGATTCATTAGTAGATCCAAAAATAATATCATCAACATAGATTTGAACAACTAAAATATCATCATTTTTTCTTTGAATAAATAGTGTAGTATCAATACTACCTCTTACAAAATCATTTGTAATTAAAAACTTGCTTCAGTCTGTCATACCAGGCTCTAGGTGCCTGTTTCAGACCATACAAAGCTTTATTTAATTTGAAAATATGACTCGAAAAAGTGTGATCATAAAACCCGGTAGTTGCTCAATAAAAACTTTTTCGGATAAAAAACTATTAAAAATGCACTCTTTACATCCATTTGAAATAATTTAAAGTTCATAAAGCATGCATAAGCTAACAGTAATCTAATGGCTTCTAATCTAGCTACTGGTGTATAAGTCTCATCAAAATCTATTTCCTCTTCTTGATTATATCCTTGTGCTACCATCTAGCCTTATTTCTAATTACATTTCCATCTTCATCTAGTTTATTTCTATAAACCCACTTAGTACCTATAATAGGATAGTCACTAGGTCTTTCTACTAGGGTCCAAATATTATTTCACTTAAATTGGTTTAATTTATCATGCATTGCTAACATCCAATTGGGATCAGTTTCAGCTTTTTCTATATTGTGTGGATCTATATGAGAAACAAAAGCAATTAAATCATGTGTATCTCTATGTGTAGATCTAGTTATAATACCTTGAGATGGGTCTCCTATAATTAATTCTTTAGAATGTTTTCGTACATTCCTCCATTCCTTGGGTATATCATCATGATTTTTGCTTACCTCTTCTTATGTGGTTCACTTGATTATTTGTTTTTGAGAGTCAAGTCTTTCAATCCATGTTCTAAAGTACCTGTATCATCATCAGCAAGATCTTCCTTTCTAGACGATGTAATATCAGATTCATTGAAAACAACATAAACAGATTCTTCAACAGTTAAAGTTCTTTTATTAAAGACATGATAGGCTTTACTATTTAAAGAATATCCAAGAAAAATAGCCTCATCTGATTTTGCATCAAATTTACCAAGATTATCTTTTCCATTGCTAAGAACAAAACATTTGCATCCGAAAATATGAAAATACTTAATATTAGGTTTTTTATTGTTCCAAAGTTCATAGGAGGTTTTCCTGATAATAGGTCTAATCAAAACTCTATTCAAAATAAAGCATGCGGTATTAACAGTTTCTGCCCAAAAATATTTTGGAAGATTTCCTTCACAAAGCATTGCTTTTGACATCTCTTCCAAAGTACGATTCTTTCTTTTTACAACACCATTTCGCTGTGGTGTTCTAGGTGCAGAGAAGTTATAATCAATACCGTGCTTTGTGCAAAACTGATCAAAATATTGATTTTCAAACTTAGTGCCATAATCACTACAAATTGAAATAACAGATAGATTTTTCAAATTTGTAACCCTTTTACAAAATTTTTTGAATACATTAAAAGATTCATCTTTATGTGCAATAAATAAAACCCATGTGTATCTTGAAAAATCATCTACAATCACAAGACCATATTTCATACCACTTAGGCTTGTAGTCCTAGTAGGTCCAAATAAGTCCATGTGAAGTGGCTCTAAGGGTCTAGTAGTAGAAACAATATTTTTGGATTTAAAACTCCCCCTCACTTGTTTTCCTAATTGACAAGTTTCGCAAACATAATCAAAATTAACTTTAAATTTTGGCAAACCTTTGACTAAACATTTTGAAATAAGTTTAGCTATAGTGTCCATACTAGCATGACCAAGTCGCCTATGCCATAGTAAACTTGATTCCTTGCTCTTGTCATTCACTACTACAAGACTTGTGTTGCTTGACATAGCTAGATCATTAAGATCTACTACATAAATGTTACAAAGTCTGTGTCCAATGAATTTAGTACTAGAGTCAAGTGGATCAACTACTATACACATTGATGACTTGAAGAAAATATCAAAACCAATATCATAAAGCTGACTAATACTCAAAAGATTATGCTTTAATTTCTCTACAAGTAACACATTTTCAATAAATATAGGAGTAATTTTAATTTTACCAATATCAATTATCCTTCCTTTTTGATTATCACCAAATATTACCATTCCACCATCCATTTGTTCTAAGGTGAAGAATTGATCAGCATCACCGGTCATGTGTCTTGAACAGCCGCTAACCAAATACCATCTTTTCTTTATATTTGTGGCTGCAAGACATCCCTCATCTTCTAAGCCCATAAGATAGATTTGTGCAGTCTTCATTGTCTCTTCATCCTCTTCAGTGGATGTAGATTCATCACTGTCACTCCAGGCTGCAAGCATTGCCTTCTTCTTTTTGGTGAACATCTTTTTCTTTCCTTCAGGATAGTCAGGACGAATGTGTCCCGGCTTCTTACATCCATAGCAGATTGGTACTTGATCTTTATCTTTATCCTTCTCTTTTTCTTTATCTCTCTCTCTTTCTTTCCCAAAATCTCCTTTTCTAAATTGCTTTCTCCATCTGTTTGTTTTTCTTTTTCCCATATAACCTTTTAAATTTTCTCATTACCAGGGCTATTTCATCATTCTCTAGATCATCATCATCCGATGAGTCAGAGTCTTCATTTTTATCTTCTTCTGTAGTTTTAAATGCTATAGCTTTCTTTCTTTTGGTATCTTCCTCGGTCCTTTATTGCATAGCTAATTCATGTGTAATCAGTGATCTAAGCAGTTCATCTAATGGCAGAGTGTTTAGGTCCTTCGCCTCTTGAATAGCTATCACTTTGGCTTTCCACTTATCTGGCAAAGATCTCAAAACCTTTTGAACAAGATCAGCATTAGTATAAGTTCTACCAAGACTTTTGAGACCATTTATAATATCAGTAAAGCGAGTATACATAGCAGATATAGTCTCATTAGGATCTATCTTAAATAGCTAATAGTTATGCATAAGAAGATTGATTTTTGATGTTTTAACTTGTGATGTGCCTTCATGTATGATTTCTAGCTTGTCCCAATTTTTTTAGCAGAATTGCAAGTTGAAATTCTGTTAAACTATTTGGATCCAAAGCACAACACAATAAATTCATCACTTTGGCATTCATCTTAGCTAATTTCATATCATTATCATCACAATTCTCTTCTGGTTTAGGAACCTCTACATCATTAACTCTAATTATGGATGTGTGAGGTCCTTTCAGAATAATCTTCCATAATTGAAAATCTATGGGTTAAATGTATATTTTCATTCTCGCCTTCCAATATGTATAATTGGTTATGGTGAAAAGTGGAGGTCTATTTGTGGATTGACCTTCGACAAATGAAATGCTCATGGGATGTGCCATATATCTTTACTCTAAGTAACTTTCAGAGACTCTACTCTGATACCACTTGTTGTCCAAGTGGCTTTCCAAGAGGGGGGTGAATTGGGATTAAAAACTTTTCACAATTATGTGCACATTGAAATTTTTTTAAGTATTGTGGTGCAATATGCAATGCGAAAGTACTTAAGTAAGAGAAACAAAGCAATAAGAACATAATCACAAACACAGAAATTTAGAGTGGTTCGGAGCAACCGGCTCCTACGTCCACTACCCAAGCACCACTTGGGATTTTCACTATATCCCCGAGCCGGAATACAGTCGAATTATTTTACCAGGCTCACAATCCAAACCTATACACTTTGGTTTTACCGGGATCACCAAAGAAACCCTAACTCCCTTTGGTTTTAAACGAGATCACCAAAGAAAATCCTAACACTTGGTTTTATACCGGGATCACCAAGAATCCAACTTAGGTTTTCATAAGGCTCACCTAAAAACCTTCAACCCTCTCTTAAGATACAGCCCCTTGCTATTCTTAGAGAGAAAACAAAGATAGAGAAAATATAAGCAAGCAACTACAACAAACCAAGTTTGTTTAAATGTTATCGATGTAGATCAAGATGAAGGCTAGCTTTGAATACTCTTTAATGCTCTTCAAGCTGCTTCTTTGCTTCTTCAATGAGTGGATTCAATGATGGAGTAGAGTTGTTGAAGCTTTGAATCCTATCTTGAAAGCTTTTGAAGTAGGTAGGTGAAAGACTTGAAAGCACTTGAATATCTCAAGATAATTCCAAAATAATGCTCTAATAATTGTTTAATCCTTCAAAAACAATCTTTTTTATAGTTTTCCAAGAGATATGACCATTGTAGGGCCTAGGAATTCATGAAAGAGCTGTTGGAGATGGAATGGAGTTAAAAAATCAACTTCAGTAACTAGCTGTTGGAGTGCAGAAAATGGCTACACGAGTCGGCTCGAGGTCCACGAGTTGGGTCGAAGTCTCAAACACCCCAAAATAAAATTTTGTAAGAGTCAGCTCTTCAGACTAGAGTCGGCTCTTGCTTTTAATAAATTCATAATGATGAATATCTAGAGTCGGCTCTTCAGGGTAGAGTCGGCTCGAGTTCTCAATCCATCAAAATTCATAACTCTGGACGAGTCGGCTCATGGGGCAGGAGTCAGCTCGAGATCTCAGGCTTCAGAAAAAAATATTCTTTCATTAGTCAGCTCTTGGGATAGGAGTCGGCTCTTGATACTGAAACTCTGAAACTTTCTTTGTGCCATGCCACAACGAGTCGGCTCTTGATCTAAGAGTCAGCTCTTGTAAAGTCTTCAACAATTGCTTCAAGCTTCTCCAAAACTCTTCAACAATTAATCAAGCAAAAGCAAATCTACATACTCTTAATTTTATAATTTTCAATCCATTTCACAAGATTATAATATTGACAAAACTAGGGCTTTTACAAGTTCGAGTTCATAAAACTTTATACATAATTGAATTACCTTCCAATCAATTTGAAAACTATATTAAACTAAAGGTAACCAATTTCCTGCAAAATCTCTCAAGTAGTTTGAAATAATTAGTATCAAATACATGCTTTAATATTTTGTGATCATCAAAATCATTCCAGGGGTCAACACATTAGTTGAGATGGCATTCACACAGCTCCTGCTATCTATAATGATCTTGCACACCTTATCCCCTAACTTGATAAAGGTCTGTAGGATGTTGGTCCTACACCAATCTTCCTGGATCTTGGTTTGGGCTAAGATGCACCTAACAACTCCTAGCTGACTCAACTACCTCCTCATCACCTTCATATTTATCAATCAGGTTCTCCTCAACTTCATAGACTTCCTCTCCAATTTCATCAATGGGTTCAAGCTCTTTTTCCTCTAGTTCACCTATGTGTAGAGATTTGGTTAGGCATTAGCTAGCATAATGTCTCATCTTACGACATTTAAACATGCATTAGGGTTGGGACTCGAGTTCCTCTGGGTTTCAGGTGCCTTACCCTTGTCATCCCTAGGGGTAATTGAGTTGCTAGGACTAGGTCGGCTCATATTAGGGTTGGGTCGGCTCATATTGGGGTTGGGTCAGCTCGGATTGGGGTTAGGTCAGCTTGGATTGGGGTTGGGTCAGCTCGTGTACACTTAGATATGACTTGGTTTGGAAATGAGGTACTATTTCTAATAGGCTCAAGTCGACGGCACATGGGTCCCCTTTGGAATCTCTCATAGTTTCTGGTTATCTGGTAGGCTTGCTTAAGGGTATTAACCTCCCTAAAAAATAGCTCTCTCTGGATGTCATCACGAAGTCCAGCCCTAAACCTAGATAGGATCACTGACTCATCCTCTTTTATGCTACACTTTATGGAAAGCTCATCAAACTTGGCTATGTATTCTGATACAGTCCTATTTCTTTGATTTCACCTCTGCCATTGGTTTAGAAGTCTCTGATGGTAGGATGTAGGAAGGTATTTTTTCCTAAGTTTCGGCTTCATGGCCATCCAAGTGTCTATGGGAGATCTTCTTGTTGTCTGATTATGCACTCTAAATTTCTCCAATATAGCCTAGCTTGGCTGACTAACCTTAATTTGGCAAACTTACACTTTTTCTCCTCACTCATCTCATACCATTCGAAATATTGTTTCATGTCTCCTTCCTAATCTATGTAGGTCTTAGGATCTAGACTGCCATCGAATGTCGGTGCATCTAGCCTGGTGTTCCTAAAGACTCTTTCATCTTGGTCCATAAATTCATGATTGGGCCTCCTAGGGTTGGGCTCTAGAAAAGGGTCAGGAAGTGGGGCTCTCCTAGGAGTGGGCTCCAAGAATGGGTCATGGTGTTGGGCTCTAATGGGGTTGGGAGGTGTGGGAAGGGGTGACTTAGGATCGGGTTCAGTATTGGACTCTTGGGTTCTCTCTAGGGTTTCTAAATGATTTTCTACTCGGTCAAACCTATTGGTCATTTGATCAAACTTATGGTCCATTTGGTCATACTTATGGTTCATTTGGTTCATTTGGGTGGTCAATTGGGCAAACTGGTCATTCATGGTCTTCATGAAAGTCTCAAGGGTGGATTCCATGGCTAAGTTGGGTTGAGGTTGGGAATGATGGTAATGGGTTCCTGATCTGGTTGTCATGTAATCAAACACACAAGGGTTATGATGCAACCAAGCACACAAGGGTTAATCGTACTAGGGTTTGCTAAACCTTGAGCCAAAGTCAAGTGAGTCAACTCAACTTATACCCAACTCAGCACTTAATCCTTCCACTGGCTAGGTAAGAGATGGGGTGGTAGGAGGCTCTCCCTGCTGTCACAAGGTCCTAATTAAAAACCACCAGTCCACTTAGGGCGTTTGCCTCTAGACCTCTAGCCTTAGACACCAGCTTCCAATAATAAGTGGAAGCTATTGGTGTCCTTAGAGAAATTAGGTTTCTAGTTAATTTTAATTAGGCTTGGGTTCATATGAGAGTGATTGTTTTGGGGCCCAGGACAGGTGATGAAATCTTGCCCTGATTTGACTGAGTAGAGTGCCCTTAGATTAGGTTAATGCAATACGATGCACACTCGATGAACCCTAATGCAATTAGAAAAATAGAGAAATTTTTTTTTTGTCTTTTATGAGGTGGCAGACTTAATTCCAAGTTGGTTAGGTGAGCAAACAAAATTGGCTTGGGTGGGGAGGGGTTTGGAAGTTAATTAGGTTTAACCTAGTAAAACATGCAGAAATTGTAGCAAATTAAATTTTTTATTTTTTAGTTCTACTTTTTTGTTGAGTTTACCACGATTCTTAGAGCAAAAAATATAAAGAAATGCAGAAATAGAAGGTTTATTGTAAACTTTATTGCTACCAAATTTGATGCAAAGAAAAATTAAGTTGATGATGAAAATACCTAGGGTTTCTAACTACGTGCAGGAATTTTAGAAGAACAGAATTTTGAGTCAGGTTTTTTTATGTGCAGATTTTTTTTAATTTTTTTTATAATCTATAAAATCAGGCAAATTAATAGTAAAATAGAGGACAACTTAGGGAATTATCAATGCAAAAATCAGGCAAAAACTGTAAGGCTAAGATGGCAAAACAAATCTATTTTTGGACCCCTAGTGCAGAAAACAGGATGTAGATTTTTTTGTGTGGAGTTTTTTGTGTTTATGAAGATGCAACTACTGTCCTAAACCTGCTCTGATACCAAATTGATACAGGACAATGCTAAGGAGGATGAATATGCAAGAAAAAAAAAAGCAAACTAATTTTTTTATTAGTTTTTTTTCAAAATTTATTTATGAGGCTAAGTACCCGAAAAAGAGAAGAAGAATAAGCATGTATGATGCAAAGTTGAAACTACTAGTACCTCCTAATGTGGTGACATCCGCTGACATGGAGCATGCGGGCAGCCACGATGATAGGAGACCCACCACTCGGGTTGGGCAGCCCGATGAAGAGCCGAGGCCGGGCTCATTGGGAGAGCCCCCATCTGAGATCAACCTCCCTACGAGGTCAAGCTTCTAGTCAAGGCCGAGCTCATTGGATGAGCCCCCCATCTAAGATCAGCCTCCCTGTCGTGGTCAAGCTTCTAGCAGAGGCCGGGCTCACTAGACGAGCCCCCCACTGAGATTAGCCTCCCTATTGAGGTCACACTTTAAGCCGTGGCCTGGTTCATTACGCGAGCCCTGCATTTGAGATCAGCCTCCCTACCAAGGTCAAGCTTCCAGTCGAGGCCAAGCTCATTGGACGAGCCCCCCATCTAAGATCAGCACCCCTATACGAGGTCAGCTCCCGGCCGGAGCCATGCTCATGTCCTAATGCAGAGCCCCAGGTATGCAATTCCCGCCAAAGAGTAGATATTCAAATCATGCCGCAGCAAAAGTCTGGCCACTTGCTACCTTCTATAGGTGGCGCCAGCCCACTAAAGGTAGATACGGGCACCACTAGGCCCCAAGCCCGATGGCATGCTTCCATGCCCATGGCCATACTTGTTTCCCGATTTTATATTTCTTTGAAGCTCATTGTAGTGATGCTTTTAACTTGATGAAGCCTCTTTTAATACTCAAGAAGGTTGATCTTGAAAGCTCTTGAAGGCTCTTGATTGCTTGGAGGCTTTTTTTTGCTTGAAGGTGGTTGAACTCAATGAATAGGAGTGAATACCCTCTTTTTTTTTCTTTTGTTCTTCCTTTTTCTATCTCCTATATTTAGATTTGATTTGAATCATATAAAAACCTATCCAAGGCCTCAAACTCAGTTTCTAGCTGTTAGACACGAAAAATTAGCCGTTGGGAGCTAAGAAAAGTAAGTTCTGTGTTTGAAAAACTAGTCGTTACTATTCCCAAAACTCCAAGTGTCGATAATTTAGGCTGTGAGTCGACACATAGGGTCGACACTTGCTCTCCATGAGTCAGCACCTAGTTCAAATATCTTCAATGTAGCTTTCTAGAATTATCAGGTGATACTTGACATCCATGTGTCGACACTTCAAGCATATCTTCAATTTTCAGCAAGTTCTATAATCCAAAAATCTCAGGCGATGAACTGATCCATGTATCGACACTTTGAGTCAACATAACACATCCATGTGTTAACACTTCAGCCATGCCATTTGAAACTATCTCTGCATGCCGACTTGTGTCGACACTTCACTGTCATGTGTCAACACTTGAGTTGTAGGTGCCGACACTTTGAGATGACACATCATTGAGATTCTCACTAAAACATCTAAACTTCTGTCGAAACAAGTTTGTGTTGAACTCATGTGTCCTTTCAAGCATTCTTCACCTTCTAAAATCATTTTTAAATAGATCTTTTATCCATATTTGGGACTTTTTCAATCAAACAATTCTTGTTAATTTGATGAGCACCTTTTTTTATAAAAATATACTTTTAATAAATCATTAGTACTCACTTATACTTAAGCATTTTGCTTATCATCAATATCAATAACAGAGTCAACAATCTCCCCCTTTTAGATGATGGCAAAACCATTAAGGATAAATTACGTAAAAAGCTTTCAAAAAACTTTTCAAAGTGCAAAGAGCTAATTGCAATAGGTGTTGAAATATTGAAAAGGATGTATCAGAGTAAGAGTATTACAATGGCTAAGAGTATCAAAACTTGAAATATATAAGAGATAAATTCATGTATCGTGATACTCTAAAAGAAAATATGCTCAAGAGAGACAATTTCAGCAATAGACCAGACTCCTCCTGAATAGATGATCCATAAAAAGATTTGTGAACCTTTTTAAACATCTAAAGAAAAGAATTGGACATGGAATTCAATTCAAAATAGATTTTGAATACAAAGGAGGTATTCAAAATAGATTTTCAATACAAAGGAGGTTTTACTCCCCCTTACTCAATGCACAAAAATTTTCAAAATTTCTTTCAATCATCCATATTTACTAAAAATTATCTTAAACATACATACTTCTCATTTATACTTATACTTTAAATTTCTCCCCCTTTTTGTTATCATAAAAAAGGAAGGAAGAAGTTAATAAGCTTGAGTAAAAATGTATTACTGAAAGAAGATAATGAATTACTTAAAGTAACTATTGCATTTATTCATTTGAAGTCATAATATGAAGTACAATCATAAGATTTATTAAAGGTCAGAATTAGGTACATAAAGTGAACACTAAAATATGTAAAAAGTGCAGAAATACAAACTATCTAAATATAAAAACTATCCTAAACATCATCCTCATCCTCTGAAGATTTAATCTTGATCGGTCCAGTATCAGTGAAAGCACGAGCTCAGGGCCACATCAGTCTGAGATCATGAAGACGAGATTGGGTTGATCGAGAAGGAGTACAATGACCCCGTACTCTGCGTTGAACATAGGTCCTGCCTCTAGTTGAAGCAGAAGTGGTGGAGGCTATGTCGGGAGCAAGAATAGAACAAATCAGAGTGACAGTCTCAACAACTATCAGATATGGTGTATGATCAAATGAAGGACCGGAATCAAGATAATGGAAACCAGGTGTATAGAAACCTAGCTCCCAAATAAGAGAAGATGTATGTAAGGATAGTGTATCAACTATAGGTGTATCAAAAATCAGTGTATCAACTGAAGAAATAATAGGTGTATCAATGATAGGTGTATCCGCTAACGAAATTATTGGTGCATCACTAATAGGTGAGTCAACAATAAGGGTATCAATGATAGGTGAAAGGATAAAAATGGCAGAATGATCAATATATCTAGAATGTGGTGTGGGTAGGATAGGAGTCTGAAGGGATGAACTCTCTAGATCAAGAATAGGACTCCTAGGTAAGTCAGCTGTTGTCTCCTGTATTAGCTCGTCATCATATCTGGAAAGTCGAGTCCATCAGAGTCAGTATCACCATCAATGTCAATCTCTAGTCCTGATGGAGGTGGAGTTGGAGCAAAATCTGGAACACTCCCAGAAGAGGGTCTAGACAGTGCGGACAAAAAAGCGAAAATGACATCACTCAATCCTCTATGGCTCTCTCTCGTCTCTATAATAAAATAGTCAAGTCGCTGTCGAACAATCATAACATCTTCCCTTATATGACTGACTCTGTCCATCAGACACTCTGAAGCTCCTGGAACATCTTACTATGTAGGCTGAGGCTGGGAAGTTGGCTCAGACTGATGAGCAGGCTCTGGCTGCATTGCTGGCTCAGGCTGAATCTCTGTTTGATGTGCCTCTGAAGGTCTTGCCTCGTCGAATATATGCGTTCGTCCTCTACAATGTCCTCATCTCTATCATCGGCCTACCCTGATACTCTGCATCTCCACTAGCCTCTGACCAACTGTTATCCCATCCAGGGTAATGATCTAATGTCATAGACATCAGTGTGTAAAAGCATCTGGTAGGGCTCATCATCGAATGTCACTCCATATTTTCTGAAGAGCAATGTGAAGCCCATTCCATAGGGCAAGCATAGTCTCTGAGTGGTCAATGCCTCTGTCATCTGATGTATCATGAGTACTAGAAGGCAAATTAGTACATGCAGAACTAACGAGACAATCACAAGCAGCTCTCTCTCTGTGATGTAGTCAAAACATCCGGTCTTCGATAGAAGAATCCGGGTAACAATATGATGTAATAGTCTCATCTCAGCAGAAAGACGGGATGCTGTAACAGTGGCTCCCTCAGGTAGAATATCTGACTCGAAAATGCACTAGAGTCTACTAAAGCTATCTACTAAGTTGTAACTACAAATCCAGTCAGGGGTATATTCCATACTCTGCTCAGTACCGCTACAGTCATTAGAATATCTCTACCTTGGACATGCATGATCCATCAATCACTACCATGGGCTAAAGATCTGTAGAACTCTTGTATCAAGCCCAAGTAGAATCTCTCAAACAACGAGCAGAATGAAGTCAAACCAGCATCTCTAATCCACTGACCAATCCAAAAGTGATGCTGGTCGATGAATCCAAAGTCTACATGGCATCCTCCGACAATTATCTTCAAACTCATGCGACTGGAAGCAGGAAAAAGTGGCTGAACAGGTGGATCAGGTGCTCTATCTTCATGTATGGATTTTGTCCTTCTCTCTTCTTCATGATTGGATGGCCAAGGATGATGCACAACTTGCTTTCTAGGTCCCATTTAATAGAGTTATGGATTGAACAATAAGGGAGATGAAACCTAGGGTTTCTACGATTCAAAATGGAAGTGGAAGAAGGCAAGAACGAACCCAAAAACCATCCAAAATAGGAATTTAAGAGGGTTTGAGTTGAGATTTGGAGGGAAGAAGTGGATAGAATAGAGCTAGGGCAAGTGTTAGCTTGAATTGGGAAGAAAATGGGAAAGAAAACACTTCGTTTTCCCCTTTATTCTCGGTTTGTAGTCGTTCATGTGTTAACTCATGACACAGTGCCATGTGTCGACACATCAAGGTGTCAACACATACAAGTGTCAACACATCAACTTAAAACCTAAAAAAAAAAAAGAAAATGAAGTGCAGAGCAAAAGTACTTGAAATATAATGAAATTCAAGATAATTGAATGTAATTGAAGTCAAATTTCATCTTTTATGGGTCAAAGAATAGAAAATTTCAATCAAAAGAATTAATGACCCCAAGTTCCCTTCTAATCATACTGAATCGATCTACTTGGAAAGGCTTAGTCAAAATATCAGTTAATTGCAATTTAGTACAAATAAATTCAAGTATAACATCATTATTTTCAACATGGTCTCTAATAAAATGATGCATAATTTTGATATGTTTACTTCTAGAATGTTGAACATGATTCTTAGTTAAGCAAATAGCACTAATATTATCATATTTTATGGGTGTGCAAGTTAATTTGATTCCAAAATCTTCAAGTTGTTGCTTAATCTACAAGATTTGATCACAATAACTTCTTGCTATAATATACTCAGCCTCAGCTATGGATAGTGCAACTGAAGTTTGTTTATTGCTAAACCAAGAGATTAAGTTAACTCCAAGAAATTGGCAAGTTCCACTAGTACTTTTTCTATCTAATTTATACTCAGTAAAATCAGCATCAGAATATCCAATTAAATCAGCAAATGAGTCTCTAGAATACCATAAATCAATATTAATTGTACCAGACAAGTATCTAATAATGTGCTTAACAACCAAAAGATGAGATTCCTTAGGATCAAACTGATATCTAGCACATATACATACACTGAACATTATATCTGGTCTACTAGCAGTCGAATACAATAAAGAACCAATCATTCCTGTGTGTAATTTTTGATCAACAGATTTACCATGCTCATCTTTATCAAGTTTACAAGAGAGGCTCATAGGTGTATCTATTGACTTAGTAGTCTCCATCCCAAACTTCTTTATGATCTCTCTTATATACTTAGCTTGGTTGATGAAGATTTCATCTTTTGTTTGCTTGATTTGGAATACAAGAAAGAAATAGAGTTCTCCCATCATGCTCATCTCGAACTCAACTTGTATTAGCTTAGCAAACTCTTGACAAAGAATCTCATTAGTAGCACCGAAAATAATATCATCAACATAGATTTGCACTACTAATAAATCATCATTTTTCCTTTTTAGAAATAAAGTTTTATCAACATGGTCTCTAGAAAATTCATTTTCAATCATAAATTTGCTGAGTCTTTCATACCTTGCTTGTGGTGTTTGCTTTAAATGATAAAGTGCCTTGTGCAATTTGAAAACATAATCAGGATGTGTGTGATTTTCAAATCTAGGTAGTTATTCAACAAAAACTTCTTCTGCTATATAACCATTTAGAAAAATACTTTTAACATCCATTTGAAAAAGTTTGAAATTCATAAAACAAGCAAATGCTAATGATAGTCTAATTGCCTCAAGTCAAGCAACGGGTGCAAAAGTTTCATCAAAATCAATCCCTTCCTCCTGGTCGTAGCCTTTGGCAACTAGCCTAACTTTATTTCTAATAACAATTCCATTTTCATCTAATTTATTTCTAAACACCCATTTAGTGCCAATAACAGAAACATTTGATGGTCTTTCTATTAATGTCCAAACATTATTTCTATCAAACTGAATTAGTTCATATTGCATAGCACTTATTTAGTTAGGGTCTTTTTTAGCATCTTCAAAACATTTAGGCTCCACTTGAGAAACAAAAGCTATATAAGCACATTCATTTCTAATTGAAGCTCGAGTTCTTACCTCTTTTGACGATCACCTAGGATTAATTCCTTAGGATGTCCATGAGCATACCTCCACTCCTTAGGTAAATCTTGGTGCTTTGGTGTGGATTGTATGGCTTCACCTTTGTCATCTTTGTCTTGATTTTCTTTACTTTGTTGAGAGAGTTGATCATCCAATTGTTGGGAATTGTGTCCCAAAGCCAATCGCCTGGGTTGTAGGCGGTTGTGCTTAGTTAAGCACAAAGCATTTACATCCAAAAATATGAAAATAATTAATATTGGGTTTCTTTTTATTTCAAAGCTCATAGGGGGTTTTCTTCAAAATAGGACGGATCAAAATGCGGTTTAAAATGTAATAAGCAGTGTTCACCACTTATACCCAAAAGTACCTTGGAAGATTGCCTTCATATAACATTGTTCGGGCCATCTCTTCCAAAGTCCTATTTTTCCTCTCTACAATACCATTTTGTTGTGGTGTCCTAGGAGCAGAGAAGTTATGATTAATATCATTTTCTGTGCAGTAATCATCGAAAAACTGATTTTCAAATTTGATGTCATGATCACTTCTAATTGAAATTATTGAAAGATTTTTTTGATTTGTAACATTTTCATGAAATTTTTGAAATACTTTGAAGGTTTCATCTTTGTGAGCAATAAACAAAACCCATGTAAATCTAAAGAAATCATCTACAATCACAAGGGCATATTTCATACCTCCTAGGCTTGTGATCCTAGTTGATCCAAATAAGTCCACGTGAAGTAGCTCTAGAGGTCTAGTAGTTGAAATCATATTTTTGGGTTTAAAGATCCTCCTAGTTTGTTTACCCATTTGGCATGCATCACAAATATGATCAAAGTCTACTTTAAACTTAGGCATGCCTCTAACTAAATTTTTGGAAATTAACTTGGCAATAGTATGCATGCTAGCATGACCTAATCATCTATGCCAAAGTAAACAAGACTCCTTGGTCTTAGCATTCATTGAACTAGACTAGAACTACTTGATATGGCAAGATCATTAAGGTTTACCAAAGATATTTCCAAGTCTATGTCCAATGAACTTACTACTAGAATCAAGAGAGTTTGTTACAAATAGATGATTCAAAGATAACCTTGAAGCCTTTATCATATAATTGATTATTGCTTAGCAAATTATGCTTCAATTTATCTACTAGAAATATTTTTAATAAAAGTATAGGGTGTTATCTTGATCTTACCAATTCGATTATTTTTTCCTTGCCATTATCTCCAAAAGTAACCATACCTGGTGCGGGCACCAGACTCAGAAGAAGACTTCAGAGCTCCATCTGGATCTTTGATTGACCTTGCCCGAAGAATTAGAGTTTTCTGGTTTGTAATAAGGGTTGACTTGATCAACTCAATTTTAGCTTGAGTCTGTATTCCATGCAATTTATTTTTGTTGAGTCATGTTGACTCAGTAGTGGTCTAGGACTTCAACCTGGGTGTCACATTTTCTCCCAAGGCCAAGCAAGTGGGCGCCACACTCCCAGCCACACGCCTGAGTCCAGGGGGTGCCACATCTCCATCCAGTATGCTCTGGTCCCCACACCACAAGATAACAGGTCCCTTCTCTCATGCGCCACTTAAGGAGAAGACAATCTGGGATCCACAATTCAAGGGGGCGGCCAAGGAGTTTCCATAAGAGCCAAGCTATGAAAAGAAAGGAGCAAAGCTTGGGGAGGAAGACTAGGAGGTTCCCAAGTAATTCCAAATAAAACCAGGTATGAAAGGAAGGAAATTTCTCTTGAAGAGCAAGGTTAGGAGGTGCCCAAATACTTCCAAATAAGACCGAGCATGGAAGGAAAAATAATTTTCTTGAAGAGCAAGGCTAGGAGGCGCCACCCACTTTCCTTTTGAAGCCACCAATCAGCATTTTTGGAACCTTTTGGCCAGCCATATGTGTGGGAATTGATCCTACAAACCTAATTTGAAGATCCCCCTCATTAGTCCCACATGGGAAGATGTAAAACCCTACTCTCTTGTAAAGTCCTATAAATTAAACCCCTCTTGTAAATTTTAAAGCAATCTGATAAATGAATCCAATTTATGTGTGAGCAAACTCTGTGTTTCTCTCTTCCTCACTTGCATCCAGGTGTTGAGCTCCGTGAGGGAGTAAATCCAGGTTCCCCAGGAACTTTGAGGAGGTGTGAGATCTCCAACCCAAACCCTAGGTTAGCCACTTCACTCCCAAACCCTAGCCGCCCATCATCCTCTTCTTTCCACCAAACCCTAGCCTATCCCACCTCTCACGGCCACTCTCTTCAAGTCAAGGCCGACCATCAGCATCCGGGTCCAGTCCGGATACTTCAGGTCCAGAGCAATTCCCAGAGGAAGTCAGATTAGCCTCTAGGAGAATCCGGATTTCAGCAACATCAGCTTTCAAGTTCTTCAATCTGGTAAATCCTTCCTTGAGTATCTGATTCCATCACTTGTTCTTCTTCTTTCCTAGATCTTGAGTTCAGGAGAAGCTGACTCAGCCATAGGACCAGTATTGGAGGATCCATTGCAAAGATATCCGAATCCGAGGATCCAACAATCTGCTCGAGAGAGTTCTTCCACCAAACTCTGTGAAGATCATTGTCTGGTCGGTAACCCATCTCTTCTCTTTATTTTTGTCCTGTTGAAAGTTCAGAGCGAAACCCTAGGTCTGGGAGTT
The DNA here is from genome assembly GCA_021397845.1 of Areca catechu. NCBI lineage: Eukaryota > Viridiplantae > Streptophyta > Magnoliopsida > Arecales > Arecaceae > Areca > Areca catechu. The sequence continues at coordinate 94,353,138 of CM038050.1, forward strand.
TCTCAACCCCCAGCGATCCGTTACTTCTGAACCACTCTGATAACCTAGTTTCTTTTAAATTGTGCTTTCAATTATTACCTAGTTTCTTTCAATTTAGTTTAGCTTTCCTTTGAGTCAAACCAATTTCTGAAAATATATATATATATATATAAAAGAATTAATCTTAATTTATTTCCGCATCGCATCATTCTCTTTTGTTCTGCATCAATACCTCCTTCTTTCATTTCCAGGGTGATAAATTGATCCTTGTCACCCGTCATATGCCTTGAACAGCCATTATCGAGATACCATCTTTTCTTCAATTTTTGGGCTGCAAGAATTCCTGCAAGACAATCAAGAAGTTCTTTTAGGTACCCAAGCTAACTTGGATCCTTGTAGGTTAGCGGAGATGGTATCTTTCGGAATCCAAATCTTTCTTACTTTACTTTTGACATTTCTTAAGATATTACATTCAAAAGCTTTATGTCCTAACCCTTTGCATGCAAAACATTCAACTCTAGAATTCTGAAAAGATGCAGATTTTGAAGTTCTATATGTTGATGCATGAGATGCAGATATAAAAGATTTTCTATTTGAGCTTTTAGGAACATACAATGTAGCTTTAGAGGTAGAAGTAGAAGTAGAAGCATTCGGTGCAAAAGCTTTTTAAGATATTGATTTGGGAACATAAGCTTTTGATTTTATAAATTGAAGAATTAAAATCGATTCCAACTTTATTTCTAGAAATTCTTTATTTTTTTAGGATCAACTCAAGCTTGTTAGAAGATAATGTAAGTTTTTCAATAAGTGGCTTGAGTTTTTCAACCTCCTTTTTCAAATCATTATTTTCAGTAATTAAAGCTTTGTTCTTGTCTAGATATGCACTATTCTCAATTTTCAAAGCTTTATACATTTCAGAAAAAATATGTAATTCTTTTTATAATAAATTATTCTTTTCTAAAATCTCTTCTTTTTTCTTTAGTAAAGAATCATTGATATTCTTTAAGGATCTAATCTTTACTCCAGTCTTTTTAAATTCAGATAATAAATCATCAAAAGTAGAATTTAATTCATCAAATGTAAATTCTATCTGAGCATTAGGGGATGTTAGCTCATCTTCGAGACCCATTAGACATAAATTAGCTATTTTTGTGGTCTCTTCTTCTTCAATTGAGGTAGACTCCTCGCTATCACTCGATATGGCAACCATCACTTTTTTTTTTCTTGAAGAATTTCTTTAATAGTGGACAATCTGGACAAATGTGCCCCGGTTTCTTACATTCGTAGCATGTGGGGACTTGTTCTTTTTCCTTTTTTTTATCCTTGTCCTTATCCTTGGAGTACTCTCTTCATTTATGAAATTTTCTATTAAATCTTTTTTTCTTCTTTCCCATAAACCTTCTAAATCTCCTCATGACCATTGCGATATCTTTGTCTTCTAGATCATCTTCAGAGGAGGTGGAGTCATCTTCCGATTCCTTATCTTTCTTTGAGTCCAATGCAACTTTGAAGGTAATTGTCTTCTTCTTCTTTTGATCATCATCAGTTCTATGCTGCATGGCTAATTTGTGTGTGATGAGTGAACCCTTTAATTCATCCAAAGATAGGGTGTTTAGATCTTTCGCTTCTTGGATGGCAGCCACTTTGGGGTCCCACTTATCTGGAAGTGATCTTAAAATCTTCTGTACTAAGTCAGCATTTGAGTAAACCCTACCAAGACTTTTCAAACTGTTAATAATATTTGGAAATCGAGTAAACATGGCAGAGATAGTTTCAGTAGATTCCATTTTAAATAATTTGTAACTATGTGCAAGAAGATTTATTTTTGAAGTCTTCACTTGGAAAGTTCCTTCATGGGTCACTTTGAGTTTATCCCAAATTTCCTTTGCTGAAGAGCAAGTAAAAATTTGATTAAACTCATTAGCATCCAAAGCATAGTATAGTAAATTCATTTCTTTGGCATTTAATTCTTCCATCTTCATGTCATGTTCATCCCAGTCCTCTTCAGGCTTAGGGACATACATGCCATCAATTTTAATCATGGAAAGTTATGGTCTTTTAGAATGACCTTCCATAATTGAAAATCGATAGCTTGTATATAGATTTTCATTCTAGCTTTCCAGTAAGAATAATTTATGCCAGTGAAGAGTGGAGGTCTATTGGTAGATTGGCCTTCAACCAAGGATTTACTCATGGGAAGAGCCATCAATCTTTACTCTAAATGTATTCAGAGACATTGCTCTGATACCAGTTATTGCCCAAGTAGCTTTTCTAAGAGGGGGTGAATTGGAATTAATAAATATAAGCAGTTATATGCTCTTTGAAATCCCTTTTAAGGTGTTAAGTGCTATGATAAAGTATTTAAATGCAGAAGCAAAATCAAATCAGAAAAGTACAACACAAACATACAATAATTATAGTGGTTCGAAGCAATCCAGCTCCTACGTCCACTCTCCAAGATTACCACTTGGGATTTTCACTATATCCCCCATCGGAATACAGTTGGATTGTTTTCACAAGCTCACAATCCAAATCTCTACAGTTTGGTTTTTAAACCGGGATCACCAAAGAAACCCAACTTGGTTTTTCCAGGATCACCAAGAATCCAACACTTGATTTTAACAAAGGCTAACAAAGAACCTATTTGGTTTTTCAACAGGGCTCACCAATAACCCAACAATTCAAACTGAATTGAAAAGAAAAAGCAATAGAATGATAAATAATTTTTTATTGAATGGTTGCCGATGCAGCTTGAGAGAAGCCCACTTGAATGCACTTCAATGCACTTTAATGGCTTCTATAGCTTCTTTACTAAGTGCTTCAAGCTTCAGATGAGAGTTGGTGAAGGCTTGAAGGCTATCTTGAATGCTCTTAGTGCTCTCTTGCTTGTTGGCTTGGTTGGATATTCAATGATGCATTAACTCTTCTTCTCTTTTTCAAAAACTTGCTAAAACTTACTTCAAAAAAGTTCAAATCCCTCAAATATATGGTCTTCCATCATTCTAAGGTAGTTTAAGTCATTGTAGACCATTGGGATGTGACATTTGACCGTTGGAGAACTTTTTGGATTCAAAATCCAAATTCTAGAACTAGCCATTGGAAGTTTGTAATCGACCTTCGAGTCGACTCGGATCACTCGATTTGGCTCAGATCCTTAGAGGAGTTCTGGTTGAGTCGATCTTCAATCTAGTCGGCTCACTTGCACAGTGTCTTGATTCCTCACTCTGTAAGAGTCGGCTCAGATCCTCATGCCTTTAAGAATGTCAGATTGGACGACTCGACTAACTTCCATTCTAGTCGACTCGGTTGGCTGTTGTTCTCAAAAAGCATTTTCAAGACTCTGGAGGAGTCGGCTCGATCTTTTGAAGAGTCGGCTCGGATGTATGACTATATGATAGAGTCGGCTCAGACTCCTTTTGGGTCAACTCGCCTTTCTGATTCAGGAAGTAGTACTTTGGATGGTCATCTTGGGTCCCTTAGAGTCGACTCAGATATCTGCGTGCCAGAATCCTCATGCATGCCAAGTGCCAGAGTCAGCTCTCTTCCCTTCGAGTAGGCTCGAATGAATGTATTAGTGATTTTTTCAGTCTTTCTCCAGAATTCATCTAGCATATCTTCAAGCTTCAAGATGTCTTCAAACTCAACATATTTCTAAGAAATTAAAAGCTTAAAATACATTTAGAAGTAACCCAATTTCATGATCTTTCTTATCTTTTTTCTTTGGGATCTTCTTTATAATATTCAATTATAACACAACTCAAAACAAGAAATGAAAATGTAGGAGTTAAGATTTGTGCAATGAATTCATCCTACAAATACTTGTGAAACACTTGAAGAGTTGTTGGTAAAACAAATGCATGCACCAATGTTTGGTTATCATCAAAATCTCTTATGGGGTCAACACATTCAAGCCTATATTTTTGTGCTAGAACATCATACTGGTACTAAGAATAAGGTTGCTAATGCTCTTAATCGATGACCCATACTCGTTAACTCAGTTAGTACTAAAGTTGTAGGATTTGACAAATTGAAGGATCAGTATGAAACTTGTCTTGATTTTTATAAGACCTATCAGTCTATCAAACAAGGACCCTCTAGTTTAAATAGTGAGTATACCCTGAACGATGGCTACCTCTTTAAGGACAATAGGTTGTATATTCCTAGAACCTCTCTTAGAGAATTTTTGATTTGGGAAACCCATGCAGGAGGTCTAGCTGGTCATTTTGGTAGAAATAAGACAATTCCAGCTGTTGAGGACCAGTTTTATTGGCCAAATCTGAAAAGGGATGTAGCTCAGGTTGTAGCTAGGTGTCGAACTTGTGCTATTGCAAAATAGCAAAAGCAAAACACTGGCTTGTATACCCCTTTACCGGTACCAGACTGTCCTTGGCAAGACCTTAGTATGAATTTTGTGTTAGGTTTACCCAAGACTTTAAGAAAGAATGATTCCATCTTTGTAGTGGTCGATAGGTTCTCTAAGATGGCACATTTTATACCCTGTTCACAAACTTCTGATGCTTCTAAGGTAGCCAAATTTTTCTCGATAGCATGGTTAGGTTACACGGTCTTCCTAAAACCATAGTGTCTGATAGGGATGTCAATTTACAAGTTACTTTTGAAAAACCCTTTGGCACTTGTTAAGAACTAAGCTCAAATTTTCTACATCTTACCACCCCCAAATAGATGGTCAGACAGAGGTAGTAAATCGGAGCTTGGAAAACTTGCTTAGATATCTTATAAGTGGAAACATTGGGAATTGGGATCTTTTACTATCAAGAGTTGAGTTCGCCTATAATAGTTCAGTCAATAGGTCTACAGGCAAGAGTCCATTTAAGATTATCCATGTATATAAACCTAGAAAGCCTTTATATCTTATTCTCTTGCCCATGCATGCATGCCTTTTTGAATCTGTAGAGTCATATGCACAGCATATTATGGAATTGCACAAAGAGATAAGTAAGAAAATTATTGAAAGCAATGAATCTTATAAGCATATGGCTAACTCACATAAATATTTCCAAGAATTTAATGAGGAAGACTCTATCATGATCAGGCTTCATCCTGAACGGTTCCCACCTAGAACCATGAAAAACTATATGCCTGTAGTGCAGGACCATACAATATCATAAAGAAAATTGGGTCTAATGCCTATGTAATAGATTTATCACCTGAATTAGGTATTAGTCCAACCTTCAATGTATCAGATCTTGTTGCGTATAAGGAGCAAATAACGATATCTAGTGAGCCATTTGGGCCTGATTCCATTTTTGAGAGTGACCCTACCCCTAAGTGTCCACCAGCCAAATTACCATAATGGAGAGATAAGATCGAGTGGATTTTGGATGACAAAACTATCACTACTAGGAGTAAGGATTATCAGCATTACTTGGTTCGATGGCAAGGTAGACCGAAATCTGATGATTCATGGATCACTCGAGAGGATCTACAAAGAATTAACCCAGACTTGCTAGAACATTACCAGAGCAGAGTCAACCCATACTCTACAGGATCGAGTTCTTCCTATATCAGGAGAATTAGTGAGGACACCAAAGCTAGGAAGAGACATCAGAACCCTCCAAGCTCGTTGTAGATCACCAATGAGTAGTTGTTCTATTTTAATTTCAGCTTGAGTTCTGTAAATAATATTAGTTTGCATTGTTTTGCAAAATTAGTCAAGTTAGGTTTGCTTGAAGTTGAGTCTTATAATTGAATGAGGTTCAAGCTCAATTGTTAGCCAAGGCCAGGCCCAGTTGTTGAAGCCATGTCACCATGCCATGTCATCATGCCACATTGCCTCGGTGGATCAATCCATGATAAAAAAAGGTTGTCCAAAATTTTCACCAAACATCCGGACACCCGGACATCTAGACATCGAGATATTAGGACATCCAGACATCGAGACATTGAGACATTGGGACATTAGACATCAGGACAATTTAAGATTCAAGTTTATCCAAGAGAGGCGCCAACAAGTTCCTTCTCATCGCCCCTTTTTAAATCCAACATGATGCCATTTAAGAGGAGTAAAATCATTTAGCACCATCTATCAAGATTTGAAGCCCACTCCAAATGGTCGGCCAACTTAAGGAGTTATTCAAATTTAAATGGAAGAAGAGTACAAGGTTAAGTGGAGGTTTATCTATATTTCAAAGGAGCCCAAGTTCCTATGGAATCCATTCAACATTCAAAGAAATGTTTTATTATTTTTTCTACCATTCAAATTTGAAGAACAAGAAGTTCATGCCAAGAATGGATTAGCGCTAATTGAGAAAGGATTAAGGATGCCATCTCATCTCATTTTTGTTGCCACATTCTTCTTAAAAATCATGGAATGCCTCATTCATCGCCTAAGTCATGGAGAAGACCAAGAACATAGGAGTCTACCCAATTTAAATTACAAAGAGTCTTCATCAAGGTCAAGAAGGAAATTAGAGTCCATTATCATCTTAATTATTTATGTATTCAAAAGAATATTTTCTTATCTTGCTACCATCTTATCAAGATACTATGTAAGGGGTCTATAAATACCATCCCATTCTCCTCTTGTAATCCAACTTATGATTGATTAATGAAACTCTGTCAATTTTTTTCTCCAATTGCTGGGTAAGCGTTGAGAGTGCAACTGCAAGTTAAGTAATTGTAGTGTGTGAGTGCTCTGCTGGTTAAGCATTGCATTAGTGTATGGAGTACTAGAGCCCGAGTTATCTCTTGAGTCCAAGATCCAGAAGTACGGCGCCACCATCTTCAACATCTAGTCTAAATACAGAACCAAACCGTCCATCCTTCTTTTCCTCTCTCATTTTAGATTTCCACTCCATTTTGATTATTCTAATCAAAGTTCTCATGCATGATATCTAGAGTACCTGATCAGAAGAGGAGGTTTCCCTTGCCATCCAACCATCAATGGGAAGACCTGCTCTGAAGGACTAAAGTTTGTAATCCTACTGCGAGATCTTGAGAGTTGAATCTAGATCTATTAAAATGGAGGAGGGAAAAGCATTATTGGTATGTAACCATCCGAATTTCATTAGATCTGGTTGATTGAAATCAGGACGACCTAGTTTCAGTGGTTTCTCAATCATCGAATCCAAGGTTCTTTATGTGATTGCATACTGATTATATTACATGTAGCTAGTAAAGGCTTAGTCTATCTTCATTAAATTAATTTTGATAGTTTATCAGAGTTTGCTATCATTGCTCATCAAAATTAAATTTTTAATTATTAGAATTAGTCTTTACATCCATCCCGCATCACTTCTCCTTCCATGATACAAAAATTCTCATAAGAAGTTTTATTATGATACATACATCTTTGCAATAATTCTTGAGAGTTGACTTAACATCCTAATAGCTCTCAACCTACTCTAATGATCTATAATTATTTCAATTGATGGCATTGAAAAGCTTTCTACAAAAATATTCTTAAATATTTGAAAAGTATTAGTATAGTATTCATGCTCCAATATTTTGTAATCATCAAAATTATTCCCAAGGTCAACAACATCCAAGATGATGACGAGGATTAGGCATTAGGTCATATTATCTAGATCTTATGTATTAGATTTTATGTATGTTTGGACCATTAGAATCCATATTTTGTTACAATATCTTGCTTATTATTATATTATAGTGAATGTTTTGTGTTCTTTGGGATGTTGTATTTTGACCTTGATACATATATGGTACCAAATTTTGTACTATGACTTATATATAAAATGAAGTGCATTTTACCTTATATGTTTGAAAGATTATGGATTAAATTTTACTTCAAGCATATTACCCTCTTTGCTATTGACAAAAAGGGGAAGTAGAGTAGGTATGAGAGATTAAAAAATTAAAAATTACATTTACAAAAGAAAGAAAGGGGAGAAAATATAAGAAAATATATAAGTTGCATAGGATCAGACTCAAAAGAAATAATCAAAACCAAAGTAGTATGCAAAAAGAGAGCAAAAAGGAAGTTAAAGAGATGTCAAGAAAGCTTAAATTGAAGAGAAGTATTATTTTTGAAACATTCTCAATATTTACAAGCTTTGATACACTTCTCAATTTAAGCTTTGATATATTTTTACAACTTGATACATTTCTTTTAAGCTTTGATAGAAACTCATTTAGCTCTAATACATTCCGTTTTGAGCTCTAATACAATTTTTTAAATCATAATACAAGCTTATTTCATGATGATACACATTGCTGATACATCTTATATAACTCTGATACATGCAAATTATTAAAATCTTTAATACATACACTCACATATCAAAGGTTCTAATACATTCTACAAAATGCTCTGATCCTTATTATTAAGCTCTGATACATTCTATAGAAAAACCTGCTTGGATACATTGTATATATTCTGATACATAACAAGTACTCTTATATTGTAATACTTTGAAACCTTTATAGCTCTAATATTTCTAATACTATAAAGTCTCTATACATATATAAAGCTCTGATACATGTTATATTGCAAGTTTTTAATCTCCATGTCTAATATTTTATCATCATCAAAAAGGGAGAGATTATTGACCCCATAAATGATTTTGATAATTACAAAACATTGGAGCATGAATAGTATACTAACACTTTCAAATGGTTAAGAATGTTTTTGTAGAGAGTATACCAAGACAATGTGTTAATAGAAATTTTATAGGTTATTGGCATCATCAGAAAGATTCTATATATCAAATGGTTAATAAAAAAACTTGAGAGATACTCTGTATCAATGGAAATTCAATGTAAACTATATGTATCATTGAAAACTCTTTAGATGCTTTGAGAGATCATTTGTATGATTAGAAAGCTCTTTAAAGTCATTACAAGTCCTTTAGAAGTTTTGAGAGGTCAATTGTACTTAAATGTAAGTGAAATAGAAGTTAGAATGGTTATTTGAAATAAAAAGCCAACTCATGAAAGTAAGAACTGACTCTAGTATGCACCGGAAATGGCATGTAGGCTTAGCACATAGGCAAGCAAGCTCTTGTAGACCAATGAGCTTACTCTCTCAAGAAACAAAAAGCAAAAAATTTAGATCAGTTAGGCAAGCTAGCTCACATAGCAAAAGAGCTAACTCTCTCAAAATAATAAAAAGGCTAAATTTATGGCATAAGCAAAAGAGCAGACTTGAGCACCAAGCGAGCTAGCTTTCTCAGAGAATAGAAAGCAAGATTTTTGAAATTATATAGATGAGCTAACTTGTAGACCAAGTGAGCCATCTTTTGATAGCACAATAATGGCTAGTTCACAGAACTTCTAGATTTTGAATTTTGAGATTTCTAATAGCTATTTCTTACTTCCAATCGCTAGAAATAGCTAGAAAAGATTATAAACCAATAAAAAATACTTGAAGAAGTATAAAAACAAGGATTAAAGTCAAGATTTTAAGTAATCATTAAAAACACTTAAGACCTGGAGAATATTTAGTAAGCTGTTACCTAAAAATTCAAAAGCAACTTCACATCTTCCCACCAACTCTTTTAAAGTATTAAGTGAGCAAATAAGAGTGCATTGAACACCATTCATTGAAGCATTCTAGAGTCTTTAAGTCAAGCTTCAAGTGCAACAACTCTTCTTCTTTTAGAGTTTTTTTTTTTTGTTGCTCTATTTTTTCTTATTTTTGTATTGTTACAAATTTTAGTAGGGAACTGAAACTTGGATTTGGATTTAAGGTTTTGATTAGCTAGCCTTGGAAAGTTAATTAGGTTATTTGTGAGCTCGGAAAACAAAAGTTGTGTTGGAGTTTGGATTATGAGCGCAGGGTGAAACAATCCAAGAATATAGTAGAAATCTCAAATGGACCTTGGGGAGTGCATGTATAAGCTGGGATTGCTTCGAACCATTATAAATCTTGTTGTATTTTTGTATGATTGTTTGTCTCTCTTACTCTCTCATTCAGCTTCTATACATCACACTACACTTGGCTCACACATTGCATAAGTTTCCAAAAGCACATATCTACCTTAAATTTTTGAAAACCTAATTCACCCCCCTCTTGGATTGTCAATCTAGGCAATACTTGTCATTGAAAAAATGGATGGGATTTCTTTAATGAGGGATCCTTCAATGCTTAAGTCAACTTAGAGAGAAAGAATAGTGAAAATAAAATGGAGAGAATGAGAGTTAGTATTACCTCGAAGATCCCCTCGACCCCTTATTTATAGATATTTAAGACCGAGTTGGTTAAGCGATTGTAAATGTTTATAACGCAATTACACCATTAAAAAAGTTATTAAGTCAATTAAGCCATTAGGAGGTCAATTTTAGATGTGGTTCGTTAAGTGGTCTATTGCACTTCTTGATAACCATGTTATCAATGGCTTAAAGAGATATGCTTTATGTTAAATGAAATTATAGAACTTTATACCTAGCTCAGATAAGTAATCGGTACCTATTCGATAAGTTGTTGAGCATCTTGTACTTCAATAAGAGATTAGCTCTTGACCAATAGGCATCCTGCAAATTAGAAAGAGATTGGCTCCTAGCCGATAGGCATCCTATGCCTTACAAAGATATCAGTTCTAAGCCAACATTTGTCTTGCACCTTACGAAGAGATTGGCTCCTGGTCGATAAGCATCCAAAATCTTAAAAAGAGATCAGCTCCTGGTTGATAGATGTCCTATGCCTTAGAAAAAGATTGGAGATTGGCCAAACACTTTTTTACTTATCGAAAATTGATCATAACTTGTCTAGAGGAGGTTTTGACAGGTCGTCTACCCTATAACACTTACCTCACAAATAAAATCAGACTTCAAGTTCAACTATCACATTTTGAAAATCCTTCTGAGCCTGATACTTAACAATTCATATTTTAATTATGATTTTATCATGAATATTTTAAAAATAATAAATTCTAAAATCTATATTTTTTTATAAGGTTGGTTGTAATAATGCCCAAGGTTTTGATTAGTTAATCTAAGCTATGGTAAGGATCAACATGTGACTCGAGGACCATAGCTTAGGTCCTCTTCATAAGGATTAATCAAGGTCACTAAGAAGAAAATTCTTTTTCTAAGATCCAAAAACCCTAATAGAAAGAGAAAATAAAAGAAAGAAAGTAGAGAGAGTAGAGGAAGAAAGTAGAGAGAGAGTAGAGGAAAAAAATAGAGAGAAAAAGTTGGAGAGAAAAGTGATGAGAAAAGGTAAGGATGCAAGTTCTGAAAAAAAAGAGAGGGAAGAGAGAAACAATCTAGAAAGAAAAACTTTTAGAGAGAGAAAATGGCAAAAGAATATGGAGAGAAGGCAGAAAGGACTTTCTTCTTTCTTTTTTGGCTTTAAAATTTATACAGTTTGGCTAGGCCATTACATATTAATTGAAGTCTCATATATGCTACACCTCTTTTAATTCAGAATTATGGGGGAAGGAAGAAAAGATATTTTAGCATGTCTTTTTTTTCTCCCTATGGGATCTAGCTTGACCCACTCTATAAATACTCTAGATATTTTTAAATATAGACCTAGTCCAACTTGATTTTGATGGTTGTATTGGTCTAATCCATGAATTTCATGAGATTTTGGACCCAACCATCCAAATAGGCTTTCACATATAGTAATTGAGAAATTATTTATATACCATCCTTGGTGGAGAAAAAATATATCACACAACTTGATTGGGCCACGTAAGTCTCGATTTTTAAAGCATATTCAATACACATATTTTTACTTTCGTTAAAAATTTTGAATGATGAAAATACTCCTCCCTTATGAAAAATATATGATACCCTGTGGCTTAGATTATGACATCCCATATCATAAGGCCAAGGGATATTTTCATCATTAAAAATTTTAAAATTTTTTCAATTACAAAAATATCCCTCGATCTTATGACATCATGTGAATAGGGTTTTGACACCATGTTCACAAACTTGGTAACAGGGTATCATAAAAGGAAGAGACATTTTCATCATTCAAACATGCATTTAAACTTGGTAACGGGGAATCATAAAAGGAAGAGACATTTTCATCATTCAAACATGCATTTAATGCTTGTAGTTTACTTTTGTTAAAAATTTTGAATGACAAAAATATTCCGCTTATGAAAAATTATGATACCTCGTGGCTTGGGTTATGACATCCTATGTCATAAGGTCGAGGGATATTTTTATCATTGAAAAAATTTTAAAAGTTTCTCATTGATAAAAATATTTTTTGATCTTATGACATTCGTAAATAGGATCATGACATCCTATTCATAAACTTGGCCAAGGATTGTTATAAAGAGAAAAACATTTTCATCATTCAAAATTTTTAACGAAAAGCAAACTATATGTATTAAATACACATTTGAATGATGAAAATGTCCCTCTTCTATGACACCCCATGGCCAAGTTTGTGAGTAGGGTATCATAACCCTTATTTACATGATGTCATAAGATCGAGGGATATTTTTATCATTAAAATTTTTTTGATATTTTTAATAAAAAAAATACTCCTTGATCTTAGGACATGAAATCAAAATCCAAGCCATAGGATACAATAATCTAAGCAACAGGATGTCATAATTTTTTCATAAGAGGGACATTTCATTCAAAATTTTTAACGAAAAGTAAAACTATGATATTAAAAAGCAGGTCTTATATGGTCCTTATGTGGCCCAATCATATTTGGTGGTATATTTTTTCTACACTACTCCTAGTGGACAAAGAGTTACTCTATATTAATTTGTAAAACAAAATGATAATCTGTAATATCTTTGAACACAATTATCCTAATTTTGATTTGGCTAATTGCCGACATAAAGCCTGCGGGCCACACACTCTGATGTGGCTAACCATCGACGTGGCACCCATGGACCACACCCCAACCACAGTGACCCCTGAGCTAAGCTCCTAGCAGGGTAGAGCTCCTCGTCGAGTAGAGCTTCGAGCTAAGATGAGCTCCCGGTCAAGGTGAGCTCACAGTCGAGTAGAGCTCCCGGCCGAGATGAGCTCCTAGTCGAGGTGAGCTCATGGTCAAGTAGAGCTTCCAATCGAGATAAGCTCCTAGTCGAGAAGACTTCCTGGTCGAGAGGAGCTCTTGGCCGAGATGAGCTCTCGATTGAGCTAAGCTCATGATTGAGTAGAGCTTCCGACCGAGCTAGGCCCTAGGCTCGGGAGAACCCCTCTAGTGGGTCAAGGTGGGAAATAGATCAAAAAAGCTGCAACCCCCTGTGATCATCCAGGGGAGAGGGACCCGACCTTCGAAGTACCTGACATGGAACTAGGACCCACCAAGACTACAGGCGAGGGCGATCTAGGTCACAACAAATTGTAATGCTAGGAAGGGGGAGGGGACTATACGGACAACACTAATGATTGTTAGCTTAGAAACCATCGCCTCGTTACAATGATTCTATGGTTGTAATTGTTGGGATTTGCATGGTGCTCCCAAGCTTTGGAGAGACTTGGAAGACCATCGGAAGGATGTTGGAGGTGATCCCTGGGTGCTTGGAGGCGTGCCAAGCATTTTCTAGAGGTGTTCCAGGGGAGCTCGAGATCTGGGTTTGGAGATCTTGAGGTTGGAGTCAGCTCGGGCTATGGAGGAGTCGACTCTTATAGGTCAATAATAGGATTGAGTTCTAGTTGAGTCGGCTAGAGGTTTGTTCAAGTCGACTCATGGTCTGGTCGAGTCGGCTTGAGGTCTATTCGAGTCGACTCTTTTGACAGGTTTAGATCTCATGGTTGGCCTGGGGGGAGAGAGAGTTTTGTTGGAATGAGTCATGTTGACTCAGGGCTATATATATATCTTGTAGTAGCCGGAGTGGTATGAGAGGTCGAAGATTTGTCCCAGAATAGAAATCCTCTTCTCCCTAGGAAACAAGAAAGCCCTCCTCTCTCTGGTTCTCTCTTCTTGTTACAACCCCATGGGGGCACGCCTTCGCCAACGGGAGCAGATGGCATGCCCCAATCCTTCTCGGTGATGGTTCCTTTCATGTCCATGGTAGCATCAAGTCGATCCTGGGCATTCTGCAGAGTCGAGCGAGGTGTCTCATTCCTTGACATTTGGTATCAAAGCTTCTTGATGCGGTGGCATGAAGGAAGAAGGGAAGAAGAAGCAGATCTTTGGTTGTGAGATGTGGAGGAGGCTGCAGTGTTGCAGATCCAAAGCATGGATCTATCGGAGACTCGTGGAGGTGAGATCAGAGGTGAGCAGATCGGAAGCATGGTGGATCTGCCAAAGATCTTGCTGGAGGTGAGATCGGAGGTAAGCCTGTTACCTTTCCTGGAAGAGAATTCTTGATTTTTCTAGAGATGGAAGAGGAGACCTGGCAGATGGCCCGGTGGCGATGAACGTGATCCATGATCATGGTGGAAGGATCATCGGCCTGAGGGGTCATGGAGTCTGGATCTATGGATCTCCGATGGAAATGGAGATGTTTTCAGTGGATCTGAATGACTCAGTGGTGATGGATGAAAATTCAGATCACATTGGCATGGATTGGAGGGGAGATGGTAGTCTTCGGTCTTCCCTTGTGCCGGAACGCGATGGCCATGGTGGTGGAGAGAATGCCCAATCAGGGGCATGGCTACTAAGAAGAAGAAGCATGTACGCCATCACAGCGAGCCAACTCGGCCATCCCAGAGCTGGCTCGGGTAGAGAAGAAGTGATGGAACTGGAGGACACAGGGTGCAAAGCCGACTCGGTCATTGCAGAGCTGGCTTAGGCGATGGCGCAGGGCGGCGTGGGGCATCGTAGTAGGCTCGCCGGGTGCAGGGTGTTGGTCCAGGGTGATCATTGGTCATAGCTGGGAGATGGTGGTAGCATTGGGTGGTGCAGGGGCACGGCTCGCTGGTGCTGGGTGCATCATGACTTGGTGGATCCAATCTGGGCTGATCTGGTTCGACACGGCCATGCGGGTGGTTATCGAAGGTGCGAGACAATCATCAGAGGAAAGGGCCGGTGGCCGGAGGTGACAATGGTGGCCATGTCTGTGGTCCATGGTTTCTATCATGGACCAACAGCAATGGCAGCAGTGGATTGAGGAGATCGATGTGAACCGGTGGTTTGGTTCACAGTGGACCGATGGTTTATGATTTCTCTACTCCATAATATGTGCTGACTCATTTTTTTTTTGGTGATTTCGGGCTCAATTGAACTCTGATTTGAGTTTCATATACACCGTTAAATTCCATGTTTTGAGCTCTTCATGTTGAGCTAGGTTGGATTTAGTGATGGAGTCAGGTCACAGGGTATGTGGAGATCGTGGCACAACGGCCATGTGTGCGGGCAGCTCGAGCAGGTTGGTTCCATCTTTGGCTCTCCCTGGTAGACAGAGGTTCGTGGTATTAGGAGCAGTGTGGAGGTCTATTGGTGGAGTGGATCTCATCAAGGATGATGGATCCGGTGGTGCAGGTGCTCGCGATGGTGGTGCAAAGCTGTGGGTCCTGTGCTATGGAGTGATGGCAGGTCGAGTGATCTGTGATTTAGCACAGGTGGAGCGATACACACCAGAGATCTTCAGAGCATGAGTGGTAGCTCCATCGGTAGTGGACCAGGCTCTTGGTCACTATGGAGAAGAGCGATCAATAGGTCTCCAGCTACCTTGATCGTGATGGAGCTGTACGTGGGTGTGGTATCCCACGTGACTGGAGGTGGGTCTCGAGAGGCGGTTAGCTCAGGGAGACCGAGTACATCAGCAGAGGTTGATGGAGGCTGGTAGCTTAGGGAGCACCAGGGAGGTCTTAGGAGACCCAGGTACATTAGCAGAGGTGGTGCCATGGGCAGCTCAAAGAGATAGGAGATAGTCTCAGGGAGTGCCAGAGATGTCATGCAGCCTAGAGACAGGCTAGGACATGGTCATTGCAGCCTATAGATGGGCTGGGACATGAAGGTGCAGCCACTAAAGCTGATAGAGGCTGGCAGCTCAGGGAGACCAGGGATGTCATGCAGCCTAGAGATAGGCAGGGACATGAGGGACATCATGCAGCCTATGGACAGACTAGGATGTGATGGAGCAGCCACTGGTGATGGTTGCTATGTTCAGTTGCTGTATTTGAGGAGTTGGGATGAGCTCCTGAGTTTTAGAGGTTCCTACGGGGTTGTAGAGTATCCAAGACGGTCTCGGAGAGGTCTGCTATGATATGGAGGGTCTAAGAAGACAACGACTGGGTACGAGGTTCAGGTCAGGCTCAGTAGGGCAGCGTTGAGAGGCTAGCCTTGGGGTTTCTTTCTATGGCATCATGGGGACTTCAATCTTAGATGGAGCACTGGTGACAGGAGGCTTCATAGCTGGAGCAGGTTTTGACACATGTTCAAAGCGGGAGGTGCATGGAGGACCATATCCTTGCACGGATGCCAGGGGTGCACTTAGCCAAGTGGAGCAGAGAGTGCAGAGTATGGCTTGGATCTATGAAGATTGTGTCAGGTAGAGCTCCAATTATAGCGAGTGCCGATTCAGATTCGCTATGTTCTCCCTAGGGAAGTCCAAGAATAGACTAATGCAGCTGCCAGACAGAAGGAAAGCAACAATTGATGGTGCAAGGATATGAGCTAGGGTCTTCAGCTATGGAGGCGGTCATCCTAGAGGTCTCTAGGTGATATCAGCAGCTGGAGGATATTAGTAGAGGCATGGATATCCGCATAGTATAGTCAGGACACACAGTTATAGCAGGGTATGCATTGAGGACATTGCCAGGTTTGCCAAAGCTTGGGGACACCAAGGTGGAGATTGTTGGGATTTGCATGGTGCTCCCAAGCTTTGGAAAGACTTGGAAGACCATAGCAGGGATGCTGGAGGTGATCCCTGGGTGCTTGGAGGCATGCCAAGCATTTCCTGGAGGTGTTCCAGGGGAGCTCGAGATCTGGGTTTGGAGATTTTAAGGTTGGAGTCAGCTCGGGCTATGGAGAAGTCGACTCCTGCAGGTCGACAACAGGATTGAGTTCTGGTCGAGTCGGCTCGAGGTTTGTTCGAGTCGACTCATGGTCGGCTTGAGGTATGTTCAAGTCGACTCTTCTGATGAGTTTAGATCTCATGTGTTGGCCTAGGTGGAGAGATAGTTTTGTTGGGCTGAGTCATGTTGACTCAGGGCTATATATATATCTTGTAGTAGTCGAAGTGGTACGAGAGGTCGAAGATTTGTCTCGGAATAGAAATCCTCTTCTCCCCAAGAAACAAGAAAGCCCTCGTCTCTCTGGTTCTTTCTTCTTGTTACAGCCCCATGGGGGCATGCCTTCGCCAACGGGAGTGGATGGCGTGCCCCAATCCTTCCCAGTGATGGTTCCTTTCATGTCCATGGCAGCATCAAGTCGATCCTGGGCATTTCATGGAGTCGAGCAAGGTGTCTCGTTCCTCGACAGTAACACATGCACACGAAGCTTCCACCAGCCACGTTGGGAATCCATCCCACTATGGCAACCGGTGTAGCTAGGAGGTAGAGCCCCCAGTTCCACCATGTTCATTACATGTGGACCAACATGTGCAAATCGCTGTGCTAGCACAGCAAGTTCAGATGCTGACCTTGGTAGTGCAATGGCTTAGCACCAGCATCGATCCATGGCAACACAACAGCAACTGAGGACCCCCGCAGTCCCTATCGCCATCACTCACACCTGTCTTCGATCTTTCCAAGAGGGGCCATCATGCATGCAGGCGGTGTCATTTTCATGATCCCTACATTACCCACGAGGGAGCCATCGTACATTAGGGAGGGGGCACTAGGCAGTTTAACCGACCGGGAGACCCACTCCCCTGTCTTACTATGGTGGCCCCTCACACCAAAGGTGCAAGTGTCGTAGGGAGTTAAAGTTTGAGCTCCCTCAATCTCCATCTACCTCCCCTCTCTAGCCTCGATAGAGGGGTCGACTGACAAGGCCATCCGGCAGCAGGCAAAGGAGCATCTAGAAGAACATGAGCATAGGCTGGCCAACCTCACTTGCCAGTTTATCAACCTCCAGGGCTTTGCCAATGAGCCTATACGTCACAATGCCCTCCCTCCTCTCTCCCACCAGATCCAAGAGGAGCCGATCCCCAGTCAATTTTGCATGCCCTAGTTGGATCCTACGATGGGACCATAGAACCCCTTGACCATCTCGAGAGCTACAAGGCTCTCATGCGAGTCCAAGGGGCAATGGATGCCCTCCTCTATACTACCTTCCCAGCCACGCTCTACCAGGCAGCTCGAGCCTGGTATTCCCACCTCGAGCCAAGGAGCATTGACTCCTTTGAGCAATTGGAGAAGAAGTTTGTGACACACTTTGATGCTTTCCATAAGGTGCCATGAGAAGCCAACAGTCTCTTTTCAGTCTGCCAGTAGGACCATGAGTCCCTTAGGGACTATGTGACTCTCTTTAAGGTGGCTTGGAGATATTTAACCTAGACAAACCCATCGCCATGCTAGCTTTGAAGAGAGGGCTTAGGACCTCCCGTTTCATGTACTCCCTTCAAAAAAACCTACTCGGAGCTCCTTGTCCATGCTTAGAAGTATATCTACATGAAAGAGGCCGATCGCACTTGGAGAGAGCTTGATGGGAGACCCCTAAAGAAGCAAGCTCGAGAGAAGCCAAGTGAGCCTCAAGCGCAAAAGCCATTTTGATACCCCGGGAAGGCCCCAAGCTGAAGGACATCCTTGCCAAGGATGGAAAGTACACCCCTCTCCTCACCTTGAGAGCCAAAATCTTGATGGAGATTGAAGATGAGTGCTACCTGCACCATCCTCCCCAATTGAAGCCATCCAGGAGCCACGATAAGATCAAATAATGTTAGTTCCATCGAGATCATAGCCATGATACTGAAGAGTGCCACCACTTAAAGAAGGATATTAAGGAGCTAATTCGGTGTAGCTACCTTGGAAAGTTTGTTAAGGGAAGAGCTCTATCAGAGACCAAGGCATCAAGGCCCACCATGCCGACATCAACAACCAGCCCATGGAGAAGCTGGTTGGAATGATTGCCTGGGAGGTAAGACGAGGTCTAAAGAGGGCTAGGGGGCAGGGGCGAGCTAATACTGTAATCACTTTAATGGAGGGAGATCTAGCTGGAGTAGATGGTGCGGGCACCAAGGTTAAAAGAAGACTTCAATCAAACCTAGTCAACACCAATTCCTTATGGATTGCAAATTGAGTTGTAAGAGTCAAATGTACTCAAGTCCAAATTGAGTTGTATTTTTTTTTTTGAGTTGTATTTTTCTTTTGAGCTTGAGTCAAGTCCAACCTAGGGAGCATACACTTGGACCAAGGATGAAACAAAGCTACATCAAGTAAACCAAGGATGAACCAAAGCTACACCAAGTAAATCTTCAAATCAAGGGTGCATGAAATAAGAGCCATTGGATGGAATGAAGCTTTGATTAAAGCCACCTCACCAAGGTGCCTTATCCAAGAGAATGGACCCCATGCCAACTAGGACTGCCACCTCATCTTCATGCCACCTAAGCTTGGGAGGGAAGAGCACTCAAATTCAAATGGGATGACCACCTTTTTCTCCTTGAATCAAGCCATCTTCAACAATCAAAGGGGGCGGCCACAAAGTTCTCTAGGAATCAAGCAACTTCCTACACTCATGATGGTTGAAGCCATTCCTTGTATTTTTCTTTGGTTGCATATTTTCCTCCATGTAAATAGGAGATTCAAAATGCTTGGGAGGTTTATAAATAACTCTCCAAATCCTCTTGTAATGTTTCATGATTTGAATGAATGAAAACCAGAAATTTCTTATCTTCCATTTGTGTTTGCAAATGCCATCTGTGAGGGATTGAGTGAGAGGCTCAACCAATTGCTTTAGTCCTCAAATTCCAGCAAAAGCTCTTCTCCCATGGATGCCTTCTACATCCTCAAGAGCAGCCAGTCACACTCCACCTAGATCATCAACAAATCCCTACTCCCTCCCTTACATTATTTCTTTTCCTTACTATCTTCAATCTTCTCCACAATACTAATGGGTATTATTGCAGGATCCTAAGGAGTATCCAGTCCAGGATGAAGTCCTCCTTGCCTTCAACTCAGCAGCAGGAGCCTCTACTTCCAATGGATGGTTTGGCTTGTTCATTCAATCGCCAGTCTTTAGAGTTCTTATAGTAGGTGTAGTGTAAGGTCTTGAAAGTTCATTATTGGTCTCTAAACCCTATCCTTACCTCTTGAGGTCTAAAATTATGAATACGGTAAAGTCCTAATTAGATGGTTTCTCTAGCCACATAGGTCCTTATATCTTAGCCTAATCTAGATTTGCATTGCGAAGCATTTTAGCCTTCTAATTTAGTCTTCTTCAATGCATCTAAATAACTCCTCTATGAATGAATTTTGATCATATATTTTAGAGTTTAATTAGCTTAGTTGCTTTAGTCATTCATGCCATATTTCTCATAAGTATGCCGCATCATATTTGGTATCAGAGCATGGTTGCATTGGTAGTATAGTCTTCATACTTGCTATGTGTTCTTTCCTTTTAAATCCAATCCAGATCTAAGATTCACACCTCTTGAGCGGGTGTACACCAGTACACTGTCATGACTCATGGAAATAATGAGCCATGGCCCATGGGAATAATGAGCCATGGCCAGATGTGAATCCTTAGGTTGAAGTTTTGGTATTTGAATTCCCTTACATGTTTAATTTCTGTTTGTTGAATTCTTTGTTAGGGATTGAAACCTAGGACTATTTTACCATCAAGCTTTCACTGTTTTAGCCTGATTTTTGCATTAGTTAATCTCCACTTAATCAACTATTTACCGTAATTTTTCTGAGATTTTACTGATTAAAAAATGGAGTGTTATCTTTCTAAGAAAACAGCCCTACTAAAGTTTCTGCACACTGAATTTGCATTGGTAGTTTGAACTTCAGTCTGTTTCACCAATCAATCTCTACTATTTTCATCTGATTTTTGCATTGTTTATTCTCTGATTAGTTCTCTTAATTTTTTTATTTTTTCATGATTTTTTAAATTCAAAAAAAAATTTTGCAAACAAAACAGGCTTGCTGAAAATTTGGTATGTGCTGTTGAACTGAAACTATAATCACTTCCAAACCCCCCAATCCCAAGCCATTTTGTTTGGTCATTAATCAATTGAAATTCAAACTTGTCACTTCATAAAACACAAAAAGCAATTGCATTCATTTTAAGCTATTTAAGGGCGTCAATATCATAAGATAAGGGAAGGAGGCCATTACCTTTCCTTAGTCCAAAAACAACCAACCACATGTTGCATCAAACCCAAACCTTCTAATTAAAATTAAGTAGCAACCTAATTAGAATTAGGGACACCAATGAGTCAAGCTCAATTAGTGTGTTGAGACTATTGTGAATCATTTCTTCATCTACTCCTGGAAAGTGGTGTCTAAAGCTAGGGGTCCAAAGGCAAATGCCTTAAGAGGATTTGTGGTTCTTTAATTGGGTCCTCAGGAAAGCTGGGGAGCCTCCCACAATCCCACCTCTTACCTGGCCATTTGAAAGAGTATTTGTAATCTTGGTCTATACTAAGTCGATTCATATGACATTGGACTTCTAGGTCTAGCAAACCCTAGAGCGAATCTTTGTATTGAATGACCACTATATCAGGAACTCCCTATCAACATTCACTTGACCATCCCAGTTCTTCCATAGATCCCAATCTAGAAACTCTAATGAGAACTATGACCGAGCAGTTCAAGCAATTGAACACCAGGTTTGATCAAATGGAAGAGAGGATAGGAACCCTTGAAGAGACCCGTTTGACCCCTACTGAACCACAATCAACCAGAGAGCCACCTATCCATCCTAGAGCCCAGTGCCAGGAATATACTCCTGACCCACATCCAAGGAGAGTTCACCATGATTATGTTGACTAGGATGAGAGAGCCCTTAGAAACATTCATCTAGATGCACCCACATTTGATGGAAACTTGGACCCTAAGGTGTATATAGACTGGGAAGGTGATATGGACCAATATTTTGATTAGTATGAAATGTCAGAAGATAGGAAATTTAAGTTTGCCAAACTTAGATTGGTCCGTCAGGCTAGATTTTATTGGGGTAATGTTGAGCGCATGAGTTGATAAAGGGGTGACATGCCCATAGCCACTTGGAGAGCTATAAAAGTGAAACTTAGGGAGAAGTATTTGCCAATGTCCTATGAATAGAGACTCTTAGATCAATGGCAATGATTAACTCAAGGGAATAAGACAGTGTCCGAATATGTTGCCAAGTTTAATGAATTCATGATGAGATGCAATATAGTTGAGTCTGAGGCAGCAACCTTGTTTAGGTTTAGAGTAGGTCTACATAAGGAGATCCAGAGAGAATTATTTTTAAGAGAAGTCCATCACCTAGACCAAGCCTACCAAGTTGCTAGGGATTGTGAGAGATTCTAGAGGAGACCTTTATTTCGCCAACCTAAGCCCACTAGGATTAATCCTCCTGGAAATAGACCCATTTCAAACCCAAGTCCAACCAAGAGACCCAGTCCTGCTACTCCATTAGTTCGAAGAGAAGATAAAGGAAAAAGTCCTGAGGTTCGAAGAGAAGGAAATGTTCATTATTTTAGGTGCCACAAGATAGGTCACTACGCAAGCCAATGTCCCACTAGAGCATTACACATAGGAGAAGTTGAAGAAGTAGTTACTGAACCCATAAAAATTATGAGGAGGAAGAAGAAGTATGTGAGGCAGGTGTGAGTTTAGCTAATGAGTATGAAGGGGATGAAGAGATCATAGACTCATCAGAAATCCTAGGAGTTGTAAGATGTATCTTGACCCAGGCCAAGAAGCAAGAAGATTGGCGTAGGACTAGTATCCTACAAACCTTTATCAGGATAGGAGAAAAGGTGTGCAAGGTCATCTTAGAATGTGGTAGTTGCATTAATGCCATATCAACCAATACAGTCAAGAACCTAGGATTACCAACTGTGCCCCATCCTAATCCATATAAGGTATCCTGGATAGATTCAACCTCAATTCCCATTAAGTCTTGGTGTCAAGTCACAATCCAGTTCCAATCATACCAAAAAAAGGTTTGGTGCGATGTTCTTCCAATGGGAGTTAGTAGCATCATATTAGGCGACCATGGATTCATTAGAGAAAGCATGCGTCCATGTGCAGTACCAACCCTTCTGACCCCAAAGAAAGATGGCACATGGAGAATGTGTGTAAATAGCCAAGCCATAAATAAGATCACCATTATGTATCATTTTCCTATTCCCCATTTGGATGACATGTTGAATATGATGGCGGAGCAAAAATTTTCTCCAAAATAGATCTTAAGAGTGGCTATCATCAAGTAAGAATTAGGCCTAAAGATGAATGGAAAACTGCTTTCAAAACCAAAGATGACCTATATGAGTGGGTAGTAATGCCTTTCGGTCTATCCAATGCACCTAGTACCTTCATGAGGATCATGACCCAGGTTTTAAGGACATTCATAGGGAAATTCGTAGTGGTCTACTTTGATGACATTCTCATCTACAGTAGAACTAAGGAAGACCAGTTGGACCATCTTAGGCAAGTTTGACAAGCCCTTAGACAAGATAGTCTCTATGCCAACCACAAGAAATGTGAATTCATGACCCATAGAGTTAACTTTCTAGGATTCATTGTCACCACTGAAAGGGTGTCTACCGACCCCGAAAAGGTCAAGTCCATAGTCGAGTGGTCCGTACCCAAGAGCATCCATGATGTTCATAGTTTTCATGGTTTAGCCACCTTCTATAAGAGATTCATTCGAGGATTCAGCACAATAGTGGCACCCATTACTGACTACATTAGGAAGGAAACTTTGAATGGACAAAACCCGCTAATAGAGCCTTCCTACAAATATAGAAAAAAATGATACAAGCACCTATTTTGAGGTTACCCGATTTTTCAAAGGTACTTGAGGTTGCTTGTGATGCCTTTGGAGTAGGAATTGGAGGAGCTTTGAGTCAAGAGAGTCATCCAAAGGCATTCTTTAGTGAGAAATTGAATGAGGCAAGGATGAGATACTCAACATATGATAGGAAATTGTATGCAGTAGTTCAGGCTTTGAGGTATTGGAGACACTATTTACTGCCGCAGGAATTTGTTCTTTATTCCGATCATGAAGCCTTACGATTCCTTAATTCCCAAAAGAAATTGAACCCTAGGCACTTGAAATGGGTAGAATTCATTCAGGCTTACACCTTTGTTCTGAAGCACCGTGCTGGCACTGAAATTAGGGTTGCAGATGCATTAAGCCGACGATCCATGCTTTTGACTTCAATTAGCACCGAGGTTGTAGGGTTTGATAGACTGAAAGAGGAATACCCTAAGTGTCTAGACTTTAGTGAAATCTATCAATCCTTCCAACAAGGACCATCTAATGTACATAGTGACTATACTCTCCTAGATAGATTCCTTTTCAAAGGAAATCAACTGTGTGTTCCCCGAACTTCCATTACAAAGTTATTGATCTAGGAAGTTCATGGAGGCCTAGCAGGTCATTTTGGTAGAAACAAGACCATCATAGTGGTAGAAGACCAATTCTTTTAGCCTGGCCTCAAAAGGAATGTAGCCCAAGTTGTAGCTCAATGTCGAACCTGTGCTGTTGCCAAACAGCAAAGGCAAAACACCGGTCTGTACACTCCCTTACCAGTCCCCAATTGTCCATGGCAGGATCTTAGTATGGACTTTGTACTAGGACTCCCAAAGACCTCTAGAAGACATGATTCCATCTACGGTGGTAGTTGATCGATTTTCTAAGATGGCTTCCTTCATCCCATGTTCTCAAACCCTAGATGCTTCTAGAATGGCCAAACTTTTTCTTGACGAGGTGGTTAGACTACATGGTTTACCCAAAACCATTGTTTCAGATAGAGATGTTAGGTTCACTAACTATTTTTGAAAGACCCTTTGGCATATGCTAAGAACCAAACTAAAATTCTCCACTGCTTATCATCCTCAGACTGATGACCAAACTGAAGTAGTCAACCGGAGTCTAGGAAATCTGCTTAGATGTTTAGTTGGTGGCAGTACAGAAAATTGAGATCTCTTACTCCCTCGTGCTGAATTTGCTTGCAATAGCTCAGTCAATAGATCTACTGAGAAGAGTTCATTTGAAGTGGTCCATGGTTACAAACCTAGGAAGTCCTTAGATCTTATCCCTTTACCCACACAAGCACGAATTTCTGAATAAGTTGAATCATATTCATAGCATATTAGAGATGTACATAAAGAAATTAACAAAAAGAACCAATTAAGCAATGAAACTTATAGGCATATGGCGAATTCACATAGGAGAGTCAAAGAATTCACTGAAGGAGATTATCTTATGATAAGGCTTAAACCATAACGGTTTCCACCAGGAACCTTGAAAAAATTGCATGCTCGTAATGCAAGTCTATTTAAAGTCATAAAGAAAATAGGATCTAATGCGTATGTGCTAGACCTACCATCTGATTTAGGTATCAGCTCGACTTTCAATGTTTCAAACCTAGTAGAGTATAAAAAGCCAATAATGATACCTAGCGAGCTATTTAAGCCTGAACCAATTATTGAGAGTGAATCCATCTCTGAGTGTCCACCAACAATTCTACCAGAATGGCAAGATAAGATTGAGCATATTCTGGATGACCCAGCCATCACCACCTGGAATAAAGGTTATAAATGCTAGTTAGTTCGTTGGCAAGGTCGACTTGAGTCCGAAGACTCATGGATTACTTAAGATGATCTACAAAGAATCAACCTAGATTTATTAAAGTACAACTAGAGTAAAATAGATCCCTACTTGATAGAGTCGAGTTCTTCCCACCACCAGGAATTGGTGCGGGCACCAAGGTTAAAAGAAGACTTCAATCAAACCTAGTCAACACCAATTCCTTATAGATTGCAAATTGAGTTGTAAGAGTCAAATGTACTCAAGTCCAAATTGAGTTGTATTTTTCTTTTGAGCTGTATTTTTTTTTTGAGCTTGAGTCAAGTCCAACCAAGGGAGCATACAATTGGACCAAAGATGAACCGAAGCTACACCAAGTAAATCTTTAAATCAAGGATGCATGAAATAAGAGCCATTAGACGGAATGAACCTTTGATTGAAGCCACCTCACCAAGGCACCTTATCCAAGAGAATGGACCCCATGCCAACTAGGACTGCCACCTCATCTCCACACCACCAAAGCTTGGGAGGGAAGAACACTCAAATTCAAATGGGATGACCACCTTTTTCTCCTTGAATCAAGCCATCTTCCACAATCAAAGGGGGCGGCCACCAAGTTCTCCATGAATCAAGCGACTTCCTACACTCATGATGGTTGAAGCCATTCCTTGTATTTTGCTTTGGTTGCATATTTTCCTCCATGTAAATAGGAGTTTCAAAATGCTTGGGAGGTTTATAAATAACTCTCCAAATCCTCTTGTAATGTTTCATGCTTTGAATGAATGAAAACCAGAAATTTCTTATCTTCCATTTGTGTTTGCAAATGCCATCCATGAGGGATTGAGTGAGAGGCTCAACCAATTGCTTTAGTCCTCAAATTCCAGCAAAAGCTCTTCTCCCATGGATGCCTTCCACATCCTCAAGAGAAGTCGGCCACACTCCACCTAGATCATCAACAAATCCCTACTCCCTTCCTTCCATTATTTTTTTCCTTATTATCTTCCATCTTCTTCACAATACTAATGGGTGTTCTTGCAGGATCCTAAGGAGTATCCAGTCCAGGATGAAGTCCTCCTTGCCTTCAACTCAGCAGCAGGAGCCTCTACTTCCAATGGGTGGTTTGGCTTGTTCATTCAATCGCCAGTCTTGAGAGTTCTAGTAGGTGTAGTGTAAGGTCTTGAAAGTTCATTATTAGTCTCTAAACCCTATCCTTACCTCTTAAGGTCTAAAATTCTGAATAAGGTAGTCATAATTAGATGGTTTTTCTAGCCACGTAGGTCCTTATTTCTTAGCTTAATCCAGATTTGCACTGCGAAGCATTTTAGCCTTCTAATTTAGTCTTCTTCAATGCATCTAAATGACTCCTCTATGAATGATTCCGATCATATGTTTTAGAGTTTAATTATCTTAGTTGCTTTAGTCATTCATGCATATTTCCTATAAGTATGCCACATCAGTAGAGAACCCAAGTAATGAGTTGTCATCATTGACATGATGATAGCGAAACATTTTATAAAAAGAGTCATGGTTGATAGTGGAAGCTCCATAGATATTTTTTTTTATGATGCCTTTATCAAGATGAATTTGTCCCCTAACTTGCTGAGACCAGTCTTCGCACCCCTGATTAGATTTATCGGGGATTTGGTTGGGGTCGAGGGAGAATTACCCTCCCAATTATGGCCAGAATGTTACCTCGGCAGAGCACCATTTTGATGACGTTCACTATTGTCTAACTCTTCTTGGCTTATAACGTGATCCTTGGACGGCCCAGGCTAAATCTACTTGATGCAGTTATCTCAACCAAGCAGCTTCTCATCAAATTCCCAACCCCCCATGGAATCGAGGAGATGAGGGGAGATCGGTAGGTAGTTCAGTACTGCTTCCAAATTATCCTGAGGGTCCAAAGAGCTAAGAAGGGGCCTATGGTGGACTAGTTGGACCAAAGAGAGCAGGAGGCAAAGGGGGGACCCTTTGAGTGGTTATTGACATTCCCCCTTAGGGAAGACCCCTTGAAGATAGTGCAGGTTAAGGCACTCTTGTCCAAAGAGGAAAGGGCCCAATTGCTTGACTTCCTGTGAGTGAATGTTGATGTCTTCACTTGGACTACATCAGCATGCTGGGGATCTCTCCCGAAATAATCATGCACAAGCTAAACATTGACCCCAAGAGTTTGCCGGTCTGATAGAAGAAGAGAAGCTTCACACCAGAAAGGTAAAGGGTAATAGATAAGGAGGTTGGAAAGCTACTTGCTATGGGCTTCATTCAGGAAGTGCATTACCCTCGCTGGCTTATGAATGTAGTCATGGTCAAGAAAGCCAGGAAAAATAAAGAATTTGCATAAACTACATCAATCTCAATTGGGCATGTATGATGGATAGCTTCCTACTATCAAAAATTGACCAGCTTGTGGACTTGTGCACGAACCTCATATTCATGGCTTTATAATCTGCAACGGCTTTCTCGCCGGCCATCTTCAGTGACTCCTGGGCTATCTTCAGCAGGCCCTTATATCTCTCCTCCACCGCCTGGTGGACTTGTGCACGAACCTCATATTCGGTCAAGTGCCCCTCCTCGACGGCCAGTCGATGAGTCAGGGCCTTGACCTTCTTCTTCTTATTCTTTAACCTTGCCTCCCGGTCCTTCTCCCGGGCCAGCAAGACTTCGAGCTACTTTTTCTGGGTCTCCGACTCGACCCGCAAGATGGACACCTCTTCGGCTACCACCCTTAAGCCGAGCACCTCCTCCTTGGAGGTCGTCAGCACCTCCCAAGCCTTGTCCCTTGCCACCTCTGCCGCTTCGGCCCTCTTGGTCAGGTGCTCTTTCAGATCAAACAGCTCGCCCAGGCCAACGTCCATCAGCAGGGTATCTTTGACAAGCTGCCGACAGACATGTGCACAGTTAGACAGTTGCAACCAGTGAGTTCGAAACCAAAGGATTAATTTTAACACTTACCCCTAAAAGATGGTGGAAGGAACTCTTGGAGGCCTCATTCACCGTTCGCTCATCATCGTCGGGGGCGGCCCTCTGAAGCTGCTCCCTGACCTTCTCAGCTTCGCGCCATGCCTGGCACTCCCCCTCGTCACTAGGACCGTCGGCCCTCTCATCAACGGTCGACGGCCCCTCCTTTGCATGACTTCTCCTGACTACCGGGGAAGCCACCTCGGTCAGCACCAACGGCGGGGACAGAGGAGCCGTGTCCACTCCGGTCGATGTCGGAAGCCCCTCCTCCACCCGAGCAGCCGAGTGCCCGACCAATGATGATCGCTTTACTGTCTTCGTCGCTAAGCGATCTGACAATGGCACGTCATCATCCTACGACCCAACCGACACCACCGTGATGGACGATTCTATCGTCCATTGTTTCTACGGCCTCTTAGGTGTCGGCTCTGCCAT
Organism: Areca catechu; assembly: GCA_021397845.1. Lineage (NCBI taxonomy): Eukaryota > Viridiplantae > Streptophyta > Magnoliopsida > Arecales > Arecaceae > Areca > Areca catechu. The sequence continues at coordinate 94,381,996 of CM038050.1, forward strand.
CCGCTTCTTCGGCTCCTGCGGGGTCAGCTCCGTAATGCGGACAGCCCTCCACTACGCAGATCGCACCAAAAGGATCGCCTGATCTGGCTTCATCTTGCCTCCTGTCAACAAACAAGGTTGAAGTAAGGCATGGTCGCAAAGCAGACAGAAGATAAGGTAGTGACTCTCTCTCTTTATGGCTCTCGTCCTACCCAACGTCGGGTGCCGCTGAGTCCAGCCTCGTGAAGACTCCCCTCGTGGAGCATGAAGCCGACGAACTTCGGATCCTCATCATCCAGTTTATGGAAGTCGGCCTAGTCGGCCCTCGAGACCTTCCTCCCGTTCAAAGCATTCAGCCTCGGCTCCCTCCATGCTGCCTCGAAGCCCCACGGCTCTAAGCTATCTACAAAAAAGTATCGGGACTTCCATCCGTGAATGGTGGGCGAAAGCCCCCCTAGTATCTTCCGGCCATGGCATGGACTGAACATCCACCACTCCTGACTCCGAAAATCCTGTTTCAACAAGAAAAAATTAGAAAACAAGAACACCCTCGGCTCGATGTCAGCCTCCCGACATAGAACCACGAAGCCACAGAGAACCCGAATACTATTCGAGGTCAGTTAGGAAGGGGTAATTCTATATGTATTGAAGACTTGAATAAAGAAGCTCAAGTCTCGTATGAGTCCTGTATGTTTATTGAGTCCTGTTTTATTTTCTTTTGGGGTTTTAAAGTTCAATTAGAGTCAATTAGGCTTTATACTGAGTCAAGTTCAAGAGCTATTTGAAATTGGGCCAGACCAGCTTTACTTGGAGCGCCACATCATCATGGACCACCTATGCCAACTCATCACCAAAGAATGCCACATCACCTTTTTGCCAAGTCATCTCCAAGGGGTGCCATGGAGAAGGATGCGCCATGTCACCATGCCATTTCACCTTGCCACATCATTGGATTTGGAAACCACCTCGCCATGCCAACTCACTTTGCCAAGTCATCACCAAGTGGTGCCACATCAAAACAACTTCAAAGTGGGGACCTCACCATGCCAACTCACCTTGCCAAGTAATCACCAAGAGGCGCCAACTTCAAGTGGGGACCAAGGATTCAAATCCTCCACATTCCATGTAACCCTCCACCAAATCATCCACATTTCATGTAACCCCCCCTAATATTTCTCCATGATATGGGGAATTTCAAATTGATTGAAAGGCCAATAAAAGCCTCTTGTACGCCCATGGTAAAGGGAGCTTTTGGATGATGAAACAAGAAGGAGTAGTTTTTCTATGAAGCAAGTGTTTTGTAGTGTGGTTGTGTTTCAATCTTGGCATGTGATCTTCTACCTCCCAAGCCAACGACTTCTCCAAGGATCCCATCTTCCCTCAACGACCACTTGTTTTCTTAATTCCTTCCTCCTACTTTAATTTGGTATTCCTTCAAATCAGCTTAGTCCTAATTCCTTCATTGCGCAGGATTCCTTCTACGATCCAGAGTTCAAGAAGGGGGTCATTGCCATCAGATCAAGTATGGTGAGAACTTGTTTCGATGGAAGAGTCATCTTTTCATCCAGGGCTTGTTTATTTGATTGCTTCAACGAATCTACACCAACAAGGAGTGCTCATCATGGTAACAATTCCCTTCTAATATTCTTAAGTCTGGGTTATTGAAGACAGTTTTCCTAGGTTTAGAATCCATAATCATTAGCCCTAATCTTCTCTAGGATTTAAATAACTACATCGCGGCATAAGTTCCAAATTTCCTTGCTCCTTCCATAGCTTTATCTTAGTACTTTTGATCTGAAATTTAGTACCTGTTAATAGGCTTCATTGATCTCATTTCTCAATTCATCATTTAGATTGCATTCTCATCATCGTGCCGCATCAGGAAGGGTGTTGAAATCTTTACCTTATGTTGTTTAGGGGTTGTACCCTTAAAGTATCTTATAGAAATGCAATGCAAGTCAAACAGGTATCCAAACAAGTTCGAAAGTTTTTAAAGTTTATTATTTGCTTCCTTAAATTAATTACATTTTATAGCAGATGTCTTGTGATTTTCTTTTAGGTTATTTAATATAGTTTATTTAAAAGGAAAAGTTAATTAGGTTAGAAATGGGTTTGTAAAAAGAAGGAACTTTTTTTATGTTAAAAAGAAAATATGGAAATCTAGTAACTAAGGCAACTAAAACAAAGGCAAAAAACTAAAGAGAGCAATAACATAAAAAAAGGATTTCTTTTATTTTTTTTTTATTTTTTTCATGAAACAATCTTGCCTGGTCCTCGATAACAGTGTCAAAATTTTGATCGCTATCATAGGTGATCAAAAATAAAATCTACTCACTACTATAGCTAGCGATGAGTCGAGATCGTATCCTCGGGAACCAAGGATAATTATTTCATGAAAAAAAATTAAAAAGAATTATTGTAGAAGATTATATTAAGAGTAGTTATTAAAAAAAAATAATAATTAATTAAATAATGAAATCAAGTCAGCAGGAGAAGTAACCTAGGAATCCAAATCCACCATGCAATAAGTTTTATCTTCTTTTCCTTATGTTGTAATATCAATAATTCTTGCAAATTTAGGGTTAGAATAATTTATCTTATTGGGCACTGATCGTATCCAGAGATCATGACATGTCCATTAAAGCATAAACTATCTAATTGATTTGCAAGGTGAGGGATCTAATCTACCATACTATGATTTATCTCTCATAGGTATGTACCATATTCGAAGATCATGATACATTGATAGAGGGTATAGGCCGTGTATGCTAGATCAAATCATCGATCAGAAAAATAACTTAAAAGATAGAGAAAAAAAGAACATGACTTTTATTGCATAGAAATCAAGTACAGAAAGAGAGATAGAACTTGGTTATAGACTTCATCTTCATCCCGGGTTGAAAGAGTCTAGCCGTGCATCACTACCGCCAGTATCCTCTCCATAATTCTCCTCTTTTCTAAGCTAAACTACAATTATCTAAACAAGAAAAAAGATAAATTAATACTTAGTTTGCTGAAGAAACTGATGCCTGGACTGCTGCCGGGGTCCTCCTTTTATTGAGCTCATCAAGGGCTTTCTCTTGATCAAATTTGGAGTCAATCGGGCTTAAGAGCAACTAGATATCGTTTAGGAAATTCTCAACCATCCATTCCACATCATAGTCTTCAAATCATGCCAGAATTCGTGCGACACATCCCTTCTTCTTTCTTGGGTGAACCGAGTCCAAACTGGACTCCACCACATACCTAATCCCTTCTCTCGCTTGGATTCAAATCCTTGCTTCCCCTTTCCAATGTAGCAAATGGTAGCATGTGGTGGTGGCATGAGGCAGTAGCTTTGAGCGATGATGATGGCATGGAGAAATGGATAGCCGATGGTCAATCCAAAGGAAGGATGGCTACCAGTGATGGGAGGCTTCAAAGGGGCTTCTCTAGAAGCCTTCCTGGTAATGGACAGCGACAGGAGGCTATGCACGGTGATGGGAGGTAGCGAACGATAGTGACGTAGAATGAACCAAGAGAGGGGAGACTGCAGCCATCTTTAATGGTAACTTCCAGTGGTTTTTCCAACAAGGGGCAACTCCTGGCGATGAGAGAATGGCGGGGGACAACTCCGGTGGTCGAGCGGCATGAAACGATGATGGTGGTCATGGGTAGGGTCATGCATTGATAGTAATGGCTGCTTGTGGACCACAGGGCCTTGTATAGCTAGGCAACCGGTTCATGGTAGATCGAATACTTTAAAACTCATGCAATTCCTTATTAAACTTTAAAATTTGATTTCGGGCTCATTCGAACTTTGATTTAAGTGCCATCTATATTGTTGGACTCCAAAAATCGAGCTCTTTCAATATATGGACTCTTTTTTTACAAAACATTCATAAAGAGTATCAATTCTTAATAAATATTAATTAATTAATATTTATTTTAATGATTGAATTATGATAATTAATAGACTTATCAGAAGGCGTTTTAAATGACCTAAGGCTGAAGCCAAAATAAAAGGGTTAGTTAACCTCTCCATCTCTTAAACCCTAAGCTGGGAGAGAGTACAAAGAAATTACTGTGAGTAACTGGGGGAAGATCCCGGTGATGGTCTCATCTATTATGCGGTCGCTCTTCTCCTTGTGATCCCGAGGCTACAGGATAAAGCCTAGCAGCCTCATGGCCAACCTAGCATCGAGGTTGATTGAGGCACAAGGCAGCACCATTGTAGAGACCCTTGTTATTCTGAGAGGTGGAGCGGTGGATGCGAAAGGGTTGGCTAGCATTGAGCTTGGCAGCTATACCCTCACCGCTACAGGAGCTGACGGAGTCAAGACCCTCTCCGGCTCTATGGTGGTGCCCACCATAGGGGATAACAGGGTCAACAGGATCTCAAGGATAGTCGGTGGAGGTTTGGGAGGTCTCTCCCTCGACTCTATGGTCCCGTTGAGTTGTGGAACCACATCCCTAACCACCTCTACAATCAACACCGGAGCCTTCCTCACCCCTATCTCGTGGGGCCTCTTCATTGACTCCTCATGGGGCCTCTTCGCTAACTCCTCACGGGGCCTCTTTGCTAACTCCTCACAGGGCCTCTTCGCTAGTTCCTTGCTAGGATTCCCCAACATCCACATGTGGGTCATTTACTGGATCCTGTCAACTGAGAACTTCATGTCTTCATCGGTAAAAAAATATAGTTAATTATTAGAAGTTATTGAAGGAAACACATCACAGCCCTTACCTAGAGATCAGATCAGGCTGATCACAATATCGAAGAGGTTCTGCTTGGAGAGGAGGTCCCACCTACAGGAATCCTTGAGGTGATAAGCTAGTCATACACCTCTCAATCGACAGGCTCGATCATGGCATTGTGATTATGAGACCTATCGAGGTCACTCCAAATCCAGTTGACTCCCTCGATAGAAGCAAGAAGATATCGATTCTTCCATCCCTTGATGAAGGTGGGCAGGTCGAACTAGAGAGCCCCTGGTTAGGGCATGATAAACCACCACCCCTTCTTCGTGTGGTGGTGCTTCAAGGTGAAAAGGACCCTGAAAAGGGAAAATCATGCAACTATGCCATGAAAATGGCACATAATAATAAAGGAACAGATGACCCTGAAAGAGTTCAGGCTGAGATGGGCTGGGACTAACCTATAGTTATCTAAAAAGGATAGGATGAAATGATAGAAAGAAAGCCGGAAACTAGCAAGGAAGAAGTCCTTATCAAGGCAATCCTACCTAGCTCGCCCGAAGTGACCCACTCATTTAAGCCCAGAGCCAAAATCTGGATGGTCCCAGAATCTTGTATATCCTCCGAAGGTGAAGGGCATCTACCTTGGTCATCGTCGAGATGGTGCCTAACAGACCTGCCAGGTCTAGACTCGAGGATGCCAAGGGAGGGGTAAAGGCGAAGACATTAGGGTCAACCATCTAGCAGGGCCCCTGGGTGACCCGAAATGAGACATCCTCCTCCTTGCTATCCAAGGGAGGAGGCCTAGACTAAGGTAACCCTACGACACTCAGGGAACCTAAGGTATGCTCCGATGAGTGACATCGATCTCCGAAAGAACTCATAGGCACCTAAAGAATAGGGAAGAAGAAAGAAAGCCTAAGGCCATGAAAAAGAACACTCCCCCAGGACGGACTGAGAGAAATGGGAAGAATGGAGAGAAGGGACTAACCTGTGAAAGGCAGTGGATCGAGGTTTCAAATGTGGATAACGAGCCCCCTTTTCCTCTTTTCCCTCTTTCTTTCCTTTATGGTTATGAAGGGATGCGATGGAGCAAGATGTCTTTCCAGAGAATATGAAAAACCCTTTTGAAGCCATGCCCAATGATCAGATGCAGCCCTCTCCCCACCGGTCGATGAGATCAGGGCATGTATCAACATCCATCATATAAGGTGCAGCAGGTCATGAACCCCCGTGCTAGGGATACAAGGACATCATTTTGAATCATCATTTCCCATGCACGTGATAGTTCCCTATTGGTGGACAAACGATCCACTAATCACCAAAGGTCACAATAATTAATGATGAGCCGAAGGGCCCTCCATGTCAGTAGTGTTGGATTACTCTTTTCATCCTGAGGCTGAAGATCATAGTGCGCTCTGAGCTCGAGAGTGGGGGGCATCTAATATGGCTAATTATCGATATGGCACCTGCAGGCCACACACTTTGATGTGGCTAACCGTCAACATGGCACTCGTGGACCACACCTCGACCACGGTGATCCTTGAGCTAAGCTCCTGGCTAGATAGAGCTCCTAGCCGAATAGAGCTCTTAGTCGAGATAAGCTTCCGACCGAGGTGATCTCCCGATCAAGATGAGCTCCTGGCTGAGGAGCTCCTGGCTGAGCTGAACTCCTGGCCAAGACGAGCTCCTGGTTGAACTAAGCTCACGACTAAGTAAAGCTTCCGGCCGAGCTAGGCCCTAGGCTCAGGAGAAGTCCTCCCACCGGCTAAGGCAGGAAACGAGTCGAAAAGGCTGTGACCCCTAGTGGACGTGTACGACCCGCTTGGTTCTAGTACTATAACAGGGAACCCTGATAGCGACCTGGGAGCGCGGTTTCACCATCCTTGCCAAACTTGTTGCGACACTCGAGAAGGTAAACCTTGTAGGGGGTGCTCTACCAAACCTGCACCCCTCACATAGCAGTGCTCTACCAGGACTCCAGGTCCTGTCCCATAGCGCTCTGCTGGACCTGCACCCCTCACAAAGGAGTACTCTACCAAGACTCCAGGTCCTACCCTATGGCATTCGCCGAACCTGCACCCCTCACAGAGGAGTGCTCTTCTAGAACTCCAAGTCCTGTCCCATAGAGTTCTGTGAGACCTGCGTCCCTCGTAGAGGAGCGCTTTGCCAGGGCTTCAGATCCTGTTCAATGGTGTCATCTTCTATATAGGTAAAAGGGACCTCCAGCCAAGGTAAGAAGCAAGCAACCTCCTGCTGCATAAAAAAAAGAGTTTTCTCATCCTCCATCTCTGTGGTGCTTATCCAGGCCACCGCGATAGAGGGGCAGGCCAAACTGACTTGAGTAAAGGAGTATCCCCATCGATGCGCCCGGCCCGAGTTTCTTTCTTGTAGGTCCGGTTAACCAGGATCATCCAAGGGCGAGGGACCCGACCTTCTTCGGAATACTTGACATGGCACTATGACCCACCTATAGGCGGGGGTGATCTAGGTTGCACCAAATTTTAAATAGAATTGTTATCCTATTTATGTCTTTAAGGTTCCGGGGAAAAAAGTGAAAGATAATAAGGGGAGTTGCATCTCTCTTCCTACTAAAATTTTACTGCCACACCTTCAATCTCCATACCATACTAGAGAATTAAAAAATCTCCATACCATACTAAAGAATTAAGAACAACTCGAAAAAAATCTATATTAATTGATAATATTAGCTTAGGCAATACATGAATATTTGTAGTGCCATGGAAATCAGTACATTCAGGGGCGGACAGTTGGGGGGCAGGGGGGCCTATTTTTCCAAAAACCATTTATATATTAGATTTCTTTAAGGTAAGTTCTTATATAATAGGTATTTGTCCTCCCCCTCAAATTTCTCAAAACCAATCTCAAAAAAATCGGTCAACAAATTCCAAAAAAAAAATTTGAAATCGAGTCTTAATGAAAAAAATGTCCTAAAAAGTCTTGTTAAAAAAAATTGGTGAACAACTTACATGAGAGGCATCGCCATCTCCTTCTCCTCCAAAATCCCGAAGCCCAAACCCGGCAAACCCCACTCGGCACATGCCAGCCACTGCCGTCCCCGATAAGGCACCCACTACAGCTGGCCGCTCCCCCCATGGCCCCACCCATCACGGTGCCACCCCACCCGTGACCCACCATCTCCTTCGCGACTTTGCCAATGGTCGGGCCTCCGCTCTACAGGAGAAGGGCCGGGCCACCATTGACCCGGAGGAGTATCCCTTCATTCATCTAATCATCTTCGAGTTTGAGTTGGGGTCATCTCTGGAGTACAAAGCGAGCCCTAAAAGGTTTAATCGGTTTTTATAGTTTTCTTTTTTTTCTCTATTTTTTTTAAAACTAAGTTTACGATTGTAATTTTGCTTTTGTATTCTCTAATCTCATGCTTCTTTTTTATTTTTTTTCTTTTTTTTTTGAGGGGATGACCAAATGCAATACTGTAAGTTTATATTTTTAGTTTTTTTCTCTTCTTTCTTTATTTTTTTAGATGTTTGATCTAAGAAATTTATAAATTTTTTTATTACGTGGTATTTGAGATTTTTTTGTTAGTTAATTTTTTGGTAGATTAAGAATTTTGCAGAGTTGTAAGAATTGTCGAACAAAGGTATTTGATGGAGAATCGAAGAGAAACTTAGTACCTGCATGACTCCCAAGATAGCCTGCCACATACTGCCGAAGCGAACCAACACATGACATTAAAAAAAAAATCTGAGTATTTTTTTGGCCCCCTTTAAAAAAGTTGATATGGTCCACCCCTGCATACATTGGTAGTTCATGAGTTTTCAAAAACTTGAATGAAATTATGAAAATAGATATAAAGGAAAGTAAAACGTTGAAACAAGTGTGCAAACTAGATCCTAATCACATTCCAAACTATATTCATGAAAGAATCATGTCATTAAAAAGGACTTTGTTGCATCCAAACAAATTACAACAAGCTTGAATTAAAAGAGAAGTAGGACGAGCTGATTTGGTCTAACTCTCAGTTATCATCTTGCAGGATCTGGGTGTTGTGGCAGCTTCTAAGCTTGTTAATGGTATCTGGACTAGAACAGATATGATCTAAAGGAAGGCTAAGCGAAGAATGGCCAAAAAGATCCCCCCCTCATCATGATCAAGGGTACTTATAGGCCACAAACCCAACCACTTATAGCTGGCATCCAGCTGTTAAGCGGTTAATTTAAGATAGATGCATGTACAGCAAAAGGTCATCCATAATTAATCAGCTCCTTTTTCTTATGTCAAATGATCTCTGCATTACTTGAAATATTAATAGGCTTTACCTTTCCTGAAGAATCTTATACTTGCTGAGCATCGATCAGCTTGACGTCTCATGGATATTGATCATATTTGTACATATTGGGTATTGATCGGCTTTACGCCTCATGGGCGCTGATCAAATTTGTGCTTATTGGGCATTGATTGGCTTTACGCCTCATGGATGATGATCATACTTGTGCCTATTAGGCATTGATCGGCTTTACGCCTCATGGGTGCTAATCATACTTGTGCCTAATGGGCATTGATCGGCTTTACGCCTCATGGGTGCTGATCATACTTATGCCTAATGGGCATTGATCGGCTTTACGCCTCATAGGCGTTGATCATACTTTTGCCTATTGGGCATTGATCAGTTTTACGCCTCATGGGTGCTGATCATATTTGTACCTATTGGGCATTGATTGGCTTTACGCCTCATGGGCGCTGATCATACTTGTGCCTATTGGGCATTGATCTGCTTTAAGGCTCAAAGGCGTTGATCATACTTGTGCCTATTGGGCATTAATTGACTAGATTTAAATCTTCGGCAAGTGAGCATAGACAGACCAATCAAAGTAAACTTGTCGTATCCCAACACTAGTCCCCCCAGTTTCTGAGTTTATTAATTGAAAATCAGAAACTGTCAAAAGCTTCCATTCTTGGGTAGCATGCTTTGATGATGTGTCAAATTTTGATAGGAGAGGCGGTTATAAAAACTAACAGCCGTATTCTGCTCTCATCATTGTAATTTTTGAAAACCTAAAAAGCCAAAAAATTTACGTCAAGAATAAATGCATCCATCTCATCAGCTGATTATTACCGTCGGATCATGAAGGGCATTTCAAACTTTCGAAAGACTAACTTTTTACTAGATATTCGCAGATAGGTGACAAAATCTAGGATAGTCTCGTTATTCGAGAAAAATCTGGGACCATTGAAGGACATTATATAAACACCATCCTCCTCAGGAAAAAAGGTTTTCGGCCATTTCTACCTCTTCACTTTAGGAGCAAAAGAAATCCCTCAGGTCGGGCTCTTATTCTTCACCTTTTCTTTTAAGTTAATCTTCTTTTACTTCCTTCATCATGGCTAGAATTCTAGAGGACAGCCGTACCGAAAAGCTTGAAAACACTGAAGAATCTACTTCCCAACAGCAGAAAAAACAAGCCGAGTCAATGAAGATAGGCGATGTTAGGTCTTCCTTAACCGAACATCGAATCTTGGCATTAAAACAATATTATAACATCTTAGATGAATACATTGTTATCCTCCCTAGTTCTGAGAAACAAATAGATCGGTCTCCACCTGGCAGCTTGACCATCTACGAAGAACACCTAAGGGCCGGTCTTAGATTTTCGATTGACCCCTTTTTCCTTACAATCTTTAGACTACATCAAGTATTACCTTCTCAACTGACTCCTAATAGTATCCGAATCATTTGTGCGTTCCTGATTCTTTACAAAGATGCAGATATAATCCCCAAGACTTCCCTCTTTACTACCTTGTTCGTATTAAAATGAGACTTTCATGACCATGGGTGGTGGGTAATCAACCCACGCCATGGTTAGAAATTCATTTCAGGGCTTCCTTCGGCCATTCATGGCTGGAAACCCTGTTTCTTCTACATTATCTCCAAAATTCCCTGGGACTTTACCATCAGTCATAGGGAACCCCGACTAACTCTTAATGACGGTAAGAAAGTATTACCAGCCGATCAAGAATGATGGGGACATCTCAAGCATGGATCTTGGAGCAAGCATAATTCTTGGAGTGGCAGAGATCTTGAAGCATTTTTGGAATAAATTTATTTAGGATTTATCTTTTGTTTAAAATTTGAATTAGGATTTGGTTGGTTAGGATTGATATTGATATATGGATAGGCTTATCTTATCCTATCTTATATTTGAATTTGATTCGTTCTTATCTTTTTATCTTGTATTCAAATTCAAATGAGGGTTGGAAAATCTATAAATACCACCCTCAGCCTTTTGTAAGGAGGGAGGATAGATGAATAAAATTTGTATTATTCTGTGTGAAGGATCTGTGTGATCCTAGGGAATCAGTATGATCCCTTCTCCATCTTCCCAGGGTTTCTGTATGATCCCTGATTTTGGGCATCTGTGTGAGCCCAAGGCATCTATGTGAGTCCCTTTGCTATGTGCTTGTTCTTCTAGGGCATCTGTGTGAGCCCCTTTGCTATGTGCTTGTTCTTCTTGGGGAATCTATGTGAACCCCAGTATTTTTCTTAACCCTGCACCCTCTTCTTTCCTCCTTCTTTGCAAATCCTAATCTCTGGTGACTTTCATGCTCGCCAGCGATCCAGTCCAATCCTTGTCCCGCATCAAATGGTATCAGAGCTAAAGGATTAGGATTTTTCAGTTCCATCAACCTCGCTCAGCCTGATTCGACGGAGTCGAGTTCACCCCACCGTAGGAGAATGATGGGGACATCTCAAGCACGGATCTTGGAGCAAGCATAATTCTTGGAGTGGCAGAGATCTTGAAGCATTTTTGGAATAAATTTATTTAGGATTTATCTTTTGTTTAAAATTTGAATTAGGATTTGGTTGGTTAGGATTGATATTGATATATGGATAGGCTTATCTTATCCTATCTTATATTAGAATTTGATTCATTCTTATCTTTTTATCTTGTATTCAAATTCAAATGAGGGTTGGAAAATCTATAAATACCACCCTCAGCCTTTTGTAAGGAGGGAGGATGGATGAATAAAATTTCTATTGTTCTGTGTGAAGGATCTGTGTGATCCTAGGGAATCTGTATGATCCCTTCTCCATCTTTCCAGGGTTTCTGTGTGATCCCTGATTTTGGACATCTGTGTGAGCCCAGGGCATCTATGTGAGCCCCTTTGCTATGTGCTTGTTCTTCTAGGGCATCTGTGTGAGCCCCTTTGCTATGTGCTTGTTCTTCTTGGGGAATCTATGTGAACCCTGGTATTTTTCTTAACCCTGCACCCTCTTCTTTCCTCCTTCTTTGCAAATCTTAATCTATGGTGACTTTCATGCTCGCCAGCGATCCAGTCCAATCCCTGTCCCACATCAAAGAAGACTACAAGAAGCTTATGGGGATGGAGATTTCCTTGATAAAAGAACTTCTTGATGAAAGAGGGCTTTTTTCAGTGGAAATCAGTCCCAAACCTTCTTTAGGTACCTTTATTGTTGATGTTACTCCTTCATTCCTTTCTTAACAATCAATCTTAATCTTTAACTTCTCAATTATTATAGATATGTCAGTCATGGTGGACGTTCGGAAGCTTCAAAAACTTTTAAAAAAAAGAAAAGCAGAAGCCACCTCCTCTATATAGGAAGAAAGAAGAATCAAGAAGCTGAAGAAGATGAATAAGATAAACCCAATGGCTTAAGCAGTTGCAGCGGGTCTTAATTCTCTGATTCTAATAGCCAGTGTGTCGGAGGATGACGAAGTTTTATTGTCAACCTCCACCACAAGAAAGACGACCAATGGAAACTTTAGGAGCCGGCCCATCATTGCCTTCTGCTGATCAAACCGATAAAGGAAAAGCTCCAATGATAGTAGAGGATAAAGAGAGGATTCTGACTGCAAATATAATAACAAATTTTTCCGTATATGCCAATGATTCGAGCTTGAATGATCCAATGCTAGCCCGTCACCTTCTGAACTCCATCATTATTCCAAGAGACTGGGAAATCACTAAGTCCCAACAGATCGACGATACTATTCTATTACTCCACCCCACATTATTAAAGATATAAAATCAAACTTATTCATTTTAAAAAGAATAATCATTTTCCTTCCTCTTTTTTTTTATATTGAATATGATTAATTTGAAATGCAAATAGCTTATGCATGGAATCCGTATAATGGATGAAAGTCTGAAGAATTTCGACCAATTTTTCCAAACCATGTGCAACGCGATGAACGTTGCAAAGGTGAAAAAAGAGGTTGCTGAAGAATTAAAAAATGCTATGGAAAAGAAACTAGAAGAATCAGCAACCAAAACATCGACTTTAGAAGTAGAGCTGAAGGAAGTAAGGTCAAAAATAAAAGACATGGAGTCAAAATTGAAGAAGAAAAATAAGAAAATCTGATCAATATCCCATAACCTGGAGAAAGCCAAAGAAAAAATCTCAACAGCTGAAAAAAGGGCTTTAACGGCTGAAGAAAAAGATTTAACAACAACAAAGAAGATTGAACAAGCTATAGAAGAGGCTGTTAACGGGGCCATAAATGGATACGTTCAATTGAAATCTTTTGATGACAAACTCCACGAGGCAGGAGTAGAAAGCAACAACCATGGTCTTGCCGATTGTTTAAGAAAGGTAAAGAAATTTTACCCCAATCTAGATACCTAAAAAATAGAAGAAGACTCAGATGAAGAAGATTCCGATGAAGAAGACTCGGATAAAGAAGATCAGGTCGAAGAACCAGTCATAGATCAAACTGAAAAACTAGTCAGAGACCAAACCAAAGGATCGGCACTAGATCCTCAAATCCCATAAGAAACTTTACTAGTTCCTTTTGTAAACCAAGCCAAAATAGAGGAAAGTTCAGTTGGAATAAATGTTATAGACTAACGATGTCTGAACTTATTTTGTTTTTAATGAGAAATGAAGAATATTTTTTTTTAGTAGTGTTTATCGGATTACAGAAGTTCCACTTTTCATAAATGGGAAAATTTTCTAAGTATAAAATCATCAGATTAAACAAAGAAATTTCCAAGAAGACCGATTTAAGCATGAAATTATTTGACCAAATTTTAAACATTAACTATTATTCAGAAAAATTTTAAATGAACCAATTCTAAAAAAGCTTATTGAACAATAATTTTTAACAGAACAACTAGATCGAGAAATAGGGTTTCTAATTTCTTGAATATTTAGAGAAATAATCTCTAAGTTATCCAAGCCTTTAACTCACTTATGGATAATATAATACTTTATTCTAATTTACTGAATATCCTTTCATTTCTTCATATACTTTAAAAGGAAGAGAACTTTCGTGAGAAAACTTTTCCAAATGAAGTAAGTAATCATACCAACTTTGCCAGATATTATTTTTCTTTTAGAAGAAGAGTTATTCAGCAGGCCATAGAACTGCATTTATAAGTATTAAGAGGCTGTATGAGATTTGAATTTAAACCAAATACCATGGTATATAAAAAAAAAATTATAACTGACCCTCTAAGAATTAGAAGTGGTGCACGGACTCTCACCAAATCAGGACCTTAAATGTGTCGAAATCTGAGAATATCTCAGAATTTGGATCATAAATCATGACCTTTAGGACTCTCTATATATAGAGGCCCTAGGTTCAGGTCTTTGAGCTAATTCTTGTCCCAAGTATTTCAAGTTTCTCCCTTCTTAGAAACTCTTTGTTTCCAAAAATCTTCATCATATTTGAAAAATGAAGTCGGGTGATAAAAAACTTTCTCAGACATCCGCAAGGAAGGCCAGACTAGTACGATTCAGAGAAGAGAGATCATGTGTAAGAAGAAGGCGTTTATTGAAAAGCAGCTTTGATAAACTGAAAATTCATGAATATGTTATCTCTTCATCTGAGGAAGAAGATCAAGAGCCTTCCAACCCACTTTTAAAAGAAAAAGGTTACGATACATCCACTAGGCAAACTTCAACGGAAAAAGGAAAAGCTCCTGTGGAGGAACCATCTGATCCGAATAAAGAAAGCCACTCGAGTGCTTATCGCTGATACAAGTGTTAACAATCCCAAGCTGGCAAAAATCATACTGCAATCTACCATTCTTCAGAAAGACTGGGAGGCTAAAATCAAACTTGGAGTGAAAGAAATTATATCTTCCATTTACCCCGGAATAATGAAAGTAAGTAGTACTTTCCCTTTCCAAAACAATTTATTCATATTTTGCTGATGTTCTAAATCTTCTATCCAGTTTGTCAGTGATATCTCTATGATTGATTAAAGTTGGTGTCAAACAACTAATCTCCAAGAAGATCTTCAAAAATAATTAGTAGCAGCCATGGAAGAAAAAGACAAAGCTATCACTGATCAGAAAGCTTTTGAATCAAGAGTTGTCCTATTAACTGCAAGGATCTTGTCTCTGCAAAATCAACTAAGACAAACTGAAAGGCATGCCTAGCAACTTGTGGATGATGGAGCCAGAAGAAGAAAAATACTTCGGCAGACAGATGAAGCCATAGAAGAAAAAACTCGGGCATATAAAGAAGTGCTGAAGCAAAAATCCTTAATGGAAAAGCGGATGACACTTCTTGAAAGGAAATTAAAACAGACCGAACAAGAAAATGCTTCACTGATCCAATAGAGAAATCTTGTAATCGAAAAATTCGAGAAATCCGAAGCCTTTAGCAATGGGATGGAGCGAGTGGGAGCCAAAGGCTATGATATTGGCTTTAAAGATTGTATCACCAAGGTTAAGGAATTATATCCTGACCTGGACTTCTCCTCCATTTGCATAGATCATTTTGTAGAAAGAGAAAAAGAAAAACCAGCCGATGATCCAGCAATTTCATCTATCCCGGAGACATCCGAACAAAAGAAAACTTCATATGACCATGTCAATTAGGGAAAGGTCGAATAATGTCTTTAATAGAGAATTAGCAGCAATCATAGTTTATCACTACTTCTCCCCCTTTTTTTTTTGTAATCAAAATATCAATGAAGTCTTCTATTTTTCATCAATATACCAAATCATAATTTCAATATTTAAGATATTTCAAGATAATATTATTGATAAAACAATAAATCACACTGCTCACTTATTACTTAATTGATCAGCAAATTATTCTGATCATCAAGTACCGATGAGTTAGTAAGTCAGACCAACTCAACCTGTCGGATCGTGGTTAGCTTATTAGGCCAACCTTTTGATCAGTTATTTTGATCATTTAATATCGATGAGTTAGTGGGTCAGACCAACTTGATTTGTCGGGTTATGGTCAGCTTATCAGGCCAACATGTCATTCCTTTATTTTCTAGAGGATATTTCATTTTCATATTTTTCCTTCATATGAAAGGAAAAAAAAAGATGATATCTTTATTGATGGTATTTGCATAGGTTTTCTACATTCCAAGGTCTTGCCAAAAGATAACCATCTAGACTTTCCAGTTGATAGGCCCTAGATCATATAACTTCAATGATACGATAAGGGCCTTCCTAATTTGGGACAAGTTTGCCCTGCTTAGCTTGTCTGGATACAGTTGTTCGGTGCAGAACAAGGTCTCCAATCCGAAAGATTCGAGCCTTCACCCTTGAATTATAATACCGCGCCACCCTTTGTCTGTAAGCGGTCATTTTCAGTTGTGCCTGTAACCTAGAATTTTCAAGCTAATCAGGATCAATTCTCCTTAGATCATTATTATTATACTCTTCAAAGTAATCAATTCTTCTGGAATGAAGGACAATCTCTATAGGTAACATCGCTTCACTCCCATAAGCAAGATTAAATGGAGATTCATCCATGGTAGATCGAGGAGTTGTTCGATAAGCCCATAGAATAGAGTTAAGTTCATCGGCCCAAGCTCCTTTGGCTTCATTTAATCGGGTTTTCAGTCCATGAAGGAATGTATGATTAGTTACCTCAGCTTCTCCATTAGCCTGAGGGTGTCCAACAGATTTCAATTTATGGAGGATGCCGTATTGAGCACAGAAATCCTTAAACTTCTGATTATCAAACTGCCTCCCATTATCTGTAATAATTGCATAAGGAATTCCAAACCTATATATGATAAAGTTTCTGACAAATATTTCAACTTTTGCTTCAGTGATTAAAGCTAAAGGCTCAGCTTCTATCCATTTTATAAAATAATCAATAGCAACGATCAAAAATTTTCGTTGTCCGGAAGTTGAAGGAAATGGACCAAGTATATCCATTCCTCATTGAGCAAACGGCCAAGGAGCCGTTAACTATGTTAGTTGACTGGCAGGACACCTTTGAATATTTGCATATCTTTGGCGGGGATCACATTTTCTTACAAAATCTAAAGCATCCTTCTGTATAGTCGGCCAGTAATATCCTTGCCTTATAATTTTATAGGCTAAAGATCTTCCTCCCAGATGATCACCACATATTCATTCATGCACTTCTTTAAGGGCATAATTTGCATTCGAAGGAGATAAACACTTCAACAATGGCTGGAAAAATGACTTTTTATATAACAAACCATCCAGGATAACATATTGAGAAGCAGTCTTTCGGAGTTGTTTAGCTTCTAGATTATTTTCGGGCAATACTCCTTCAGTCAGATATTTGACTATTGGACTCATCCAATCCATTTCTAGCTCTATCTAAAGAACTTTTTCTTTTCCAGTTGTTGAAATACTTGGGATTTCCAGATGTTCCATAAAAGTCCGACCCATTTGGTCAAGTGTAGAAGTAGCTAATCTGGACAATGAATCGGCTCGAGAATTTTCAATTCTAGGGACATGACCGATGTCCCAGGAATCAAAATAAGCTCCAAGTTCTTGGACCTTTTTCAGATATAGAGCTAAAGTGGCATCACGAACTTCAAAATCCCCTTTCACTTGGTTAACAACTAGTTGAGAGTCAGATAATACCTTTAGTCGTCGGACGTTTAACTCCTTGCAATTCTTAGACCAGCTAGGAGAGCCTCATATTCAACTTGATTATTAGAAACTTTGAAAGAGAATCGGAGTGCATATTCTGTGATATCTCCATTTGGATCAGATAAGATTAATCCTGCCCCACAACTAGAGGAATTTGAAGTCCCATCCACATGAAATATCCAAGATGCATCAGTCATTTCCATTTCAACAGATGGTTGAATTTCTTTTTCACTGTCACTCCAAGTACATTCGGCTATAAAATCAGCCAATACTTGAGCCTTCATTGCAAATCGAGGCTGATAAGTAATATCATATTCACTTAATTTGATTGCCCATTTCGCCATTCACTCAGAAGTATCAGGACATTGTAGAACAGTCCTTAACGGTTGATCTGTTAATACAACAATGTGATGGGATTGAAAATATGGCCTAAGGCATTTGGCCGATATTACCAGAGTATAAATAATCTTCTGAAGCTTTGAATAGCTTGTCTCTGCATCATGAAGGACTTTATTCATATAATAAATAGGCTTATGCACTTCATCAGAATCCTTTCTCACCAATACAGAACTGATTGCCTTATCAGAGATAAAGGTACAAATCTTCTCCTTCTTAGGGTTTAAACAATATTATCAAATTAGTCAAATACTTCTTAAGTTCTTCAAAAGCTGACTAAGAGTCATCCATCCAACTGAACTCCTTGGTCTGTTGTAAGGCTTTAAAGAAAGGTAAACATCTTTTGGCTGAGCAAGAAATGAATCTGCTTAACGAAGCAATTTGCCCTGCCAACTGTTGGATTTCTTTTTTATTAGCTGGATGTCTCATATCCATGATGGCCCAGATCTTTTTTGGGTTAGCTTCAATTCCACGCTTCGTAACCATGAAGCCCAAGAATTTTCCAGAAGTTACACCAAAAATATATTTGGTCGGATTTAACTTCATATGATTCTGTCGCAAGATATCAAAGGCTTTCTGTAAATCTTTAATATGATCATCAGACTAATTACTCTTGACGATCATATCATCAACATATATCACCATAGTTTTCCCAATTTGATCTTCAAAGATCTTATTTACTAACCTTTGATAAGTAACTCCGGCATTTTAAAGACCAAATGGCATCACCTTATAATAATATATCCCTCGATCCGTTACGAAAGATGTCTTTTCTTCATCTTCTGGGCTCATTCGTATTTGATTATATCCAGAGAAGGCATCCATAAAACTTAAAAACTTATGTCCGGCCGTTGCATCAACCAACTGATCAATCTTAGGCAGAGAAAAACTATCTTTCAAACATGCCTTGTTAAGATCAGTATAATCTATGCATATAATCCATTTTTCATTTGCTTTTCTAACCATCACTACATAGACAAGCCAGTCAGGATAATGAACGTCCCTGATAAATCCAGCATCAAGCAACATAGTCACTTCTCCATTGATAACTTTTTGTCTTTCTGGGACAAAATTTTACTTCTTTTGTCTAACAGGCCGACTAAGTGGATCAACCTTAAGTTCATGCCTAATTACTTCAGTAGGGATCCCCAACATAGCAGCAGCTTTCCATGCAAATATATCAGCATTTGTTTGCAAAAAACCAATCAGCTTCTTTCTCTGATCTTCGATAAGTGAATATCTAATTTGGGCAGTTTTAGTAGGGTCATCCTTTGTTAAAGGAATATGAATAGTCCTTTTCATTGATATGCTGACTCCCTCGGTCAGATCGTGTGGATCCATTTATTCAGAGGTGGGTTTGCTGATTGACTGTTGATTCTGGATTATCAAATATTGATGAGCCATCTATTGGTTTCCCCTTACTTCTCCAATCCCATTTTGGATTGGAAATTTTATTAACAAATGGTATGTTGATACCACAGCTTGAAACTTATTTAGGGCAGGACTTCCCAAAATAATATTATACGCAGAAGGGATCCAAACAATCATAAAAGTAAGAGAAAAAGTTCTCTGCTTCGGCGATGTCCCTAGAGTCACGGGGAATGTGATTTCTCCCTCTACTGATGCAGAACAAAGAACAAATAAGCGTATGCGGAAGTAAAATTAATATTAATTCTTTTTTTTTTTATATTTCAGAAATTGGCTTTGGCTCAAAGTGAAGTTAAACTAAGTTGATGGAAACTAGGTAAGGATTGAAAGCACAATTTAGAAGAAGCTAAGTTATCAGAGTAGTTCAGAAGTAACGGATCGCTGGGGGTTGAGAAACTCCCAGACCTAGGGTTTCGCTCTGAACTTTCAACAGGATAGAAATAAAGAGAAGAGTTGGTTTACCAACCAGACAGTGATCTTCACAGAATTTGGGTGGAAGAACTCTCTCGAGCAGATTGTTGGATCCTCGGATTCGACTATCTTCGTAATGGATCCTCCAATACTGGTCTCGTGGCTGGGTCGGCTTCTCCTGAACTCAAGATCTGGGAAGAAGAAAAATAAGTGATGGATTCAGAGACTCAGGGAAGGATTTACCAGTTCGAAGAACTTGAAGGCTGATGTCACTGAGATCCGGATTCTCTTGAAGGCTGATTCGACTCCCTCTGAAAAGAGCTATGGATCTGAAGTATCCGGACTGGAGCTAGATGCTGGTGGTCGGCCTGGACTTGGACAGAGAGGCCGTGGGAGGTGGGATAGGCTAGGGTTTGGTGGATTGAAGTGGATGATGGGCGGCTAGGGTTTTGGAGTAGAAGTGGCTAACCTAGGGTTTGGGGTTTGGAGATCTCACACCTCCTCAAGGTTCCTGGGGAACCCGAATTTACTCCCTCATGGAGCTCAACACCTGGATGCAAGTGCGGAAGAGAGAAAACACAGAGTTTGCTCACAAAAAAAAGTTGGTTTCATTCATCAGATTGATTTGAACTTACAAAGGGGTTTTAATTTATAGGACTTTACAAGAGAGTAGGGTTTTACATCTTCCCATGTGGGACTAAAGGAGGGGATCTATAAATTAGGATTGTAGGATCAATCCTTACACATATGGCCGGCCAAATAATTCCATAAAATTGATTGATGGCTTAAAAAGGAAAGTGGGTGGCGCCTCCTAGCCTTGACCTCCAAGAAAATTATTTTTTTCCTTCTATGCTTGGCCTTATCTAGAAGTGTTTGGGTGCCTCTTAACCTTGCTCTTCAAGAGAAATTTCTTTCCTTTTATATCTGGCTTTATTTGGAATTACTAGGGTGCCTCCTAACCTTGCTCTTCAAGAGAAATCTCCTTCCTTCCATGGCTCAACTTTCTTTGGACACCTCCTTTTCTTTCTCCCCAAGTTATGGCTCTTCCCAACTTTGCTTTGGGCATTTTTGGCATGGGATGGGCGCCCCCTTGAAGTACTCTCCAAGAAGAATTTGTTTCTTTTCATAGCTTGGTTCTTATGGAAAATTGTGGGCCGCCCCCTTGAATTGTGGATCCCTGATTGCTCTCTACTTAAATGGCGCATGAGAGAAGGGACCTGCTATCCTGTGGTGTGGGGACCAAAGCCTACTGGATGGAGATGTGGCGCCCCCTGGACTCAGGCGTATGGCTGGGAGTGTGGCTGGGGGTGTGGCACCCACTTGCTTGGCCTTGGGAGAAAATGTAACACCCCAGGTTGAAGCCCTAGACCACTACTGAGTCAACATGACTCAACAAAATAAAAATGCAGGTAATACAGACTCAAGCTAAAATTGAGTTGATCAAGTCAACCCTTATTACAAGCCAAAAAAACTCTAATTCCTCAGGCAAGGTTAATCAGAGATCCAGATGGAGCTCTGAAGTCTTCTTCTGAGTCTGGTGCCCGCACCAATTCTCCCAGGGTGGGAGGAACTCGACCCTGTCGAGTATGGATCAAGTTGGCTCTGGTATCTCTCCAAGAGGTCTGGGTCCAATTCTTGTAATTCTTCTCGGGAGATCCAAGAGTCATCAGAATCTGGCCTTCCTTGCTAGCGGACCAGGTATCTTTGGTATCCTCGATTACGAGTAGAGATAACCTGATCATCCAGGATCTTTTCAATCTGCTCTTTCCTTACAGGCCAGTTTGTTGGTGGACACACAGGGTTGGTTCACTCTCAAGAGCAGGATTAGGTTCAAAAGCCTCACTGGGAATCACAGCTGGCTCTCTATACTCTACTAGGTCTGTAATGTTGAAAGTGGAGCTAATGCCTAGTTCTGGAGGCAACTCGAGCACATAGGCATTGGATCCTACTCTCTTCACTACTCTAAATGGTCCAGCTCCTCTAGCATGTAACTTTCTAACGGTTCCGGAAGGAAACCGTTCAGGCCTTAACCTAATCATTACATAGCCTCCCTCATTAAAAGTTTTGACTCGCCTTTGAGAATCAGCCAACTTCTTATAAGTTTCATTACTTAAATTTATTTTGGCATGAATTTCTTTATGCAAGTCTTTTATATGCTGTGCAAAAACTTCGGCAGACTCGGAGACTCGTGTGTGGACTGGTAAAGGAGCTAGGTCAAGAGGTGTATGAGGTTTGTAACCATGCACAATTTCAAATGGACTCTTACCTGTAGACCTATTGACTGAGTCATTGTATGCAAATTCAGCTCTAGGTAAGTACAAATCCCAGTTCCTAATGTTTTCACCAACAAGACACCTTAATAGATTGCCTAAACTATGGTTCACTACTTCAGTTTGGCCATCAGTCTGGGGATGATAGGCAGTTGAAAACTTAAGTTTTGTCCCTAACTTATGCCAAAGGGTTTTCCAGAAATAGCTGGTGAACCGGACATCCCTATCTGAAACAATGGTCTTGGATAGGCCATGGAGTCGAACTATCTCATTAAAGAACAGGGTGGCTACCTTAGATGCATCAAATGTTTGGGAACAAGGCAAGAAATGGGCCATCTTGGAAAATCGGTCTACTACAACACAGATGGAGTCATGCCTCCTCTGGGTCTTAGGCAAACCTAACACAAAGTCCATGCTCACATCTTGCCAAGGACGATCTGGGATAAGGAGTGGGGTATAAAGGCCGGTGTTCTGTTTTCGCTGTTTGGCAAAAGCGCAGGTCCGACACCTAGCCACAATGTGTGCTACATCTCTTTTTAAGCTAGGCCAGAAAAAATGGTCTTCAATAGCCAGGGTGGTCTTATCTTTTCCGAAATGGCAAGCTAAACCTCCAGCATGAGTTTCCCAAATCAAAAATTCCCTAAGAGAGGTTCTAGGGATGCAAAGCCTATTCTTAAAGAACAGAAAGCCATCTAAAAGGGAATAATCCTTATGTTCACTAGATGGTCCTTGAGTTAGATCCTTGTACACAATCTTAAAATCCGGACACGACTCATATTCTTCTTTGATTTGCTCAAACCCTATGACTTCAGCCCTAACAGAATTCAACAACAAAGATCGATGACTAAGGGCATCAGCTACCTTATTTTCAGACCCAGCCTTAGTTTTGAAGGCAGTTTTCCACTCATCCCCTGGTCTAATCCTAACCTGATGATAGCCGCTCTTGAGATCAATTTTAGAAAAAACCATGGCACCGGCCATCATATCTAGCATATCATCTAGTCTAGGGATGGGGAACCTATACTTGATTGTGATTTTGTTGATGGCACGACTATCAACACACATCCTCCACGTGCCATCCTTCTTCGGGGTTAGAAGTGCAGGGACTGCACAAGGGCTAAGACTCTCTCTAATGAACCCCTTCCTCAACAATTCGCCAACCTGCTTTTGCAGTTCTTTATGCTCAGATGGATTCATCCTATAATGGGGCAAGTTAGGTAAAGTAGCTCCTGGGACTAAATCTATGGAATGCTGAATATCCTTAAGAGGTGGAAGGTGGTCTGGCAGATCCTCAGGAAAAATATCCTCAAATTCTTCTAATAAAGGCTTAACTTCCTGAGGAGGCTCTAAGGGTGTAGGAGTCTTAAGTTCCTTAGCAGTCAACATCCAAATGGGTGAACCACTATGAATTTCTTGTTCTAGATCCTTGGCACTAATTATGTTCACTCCAGTCTTCATTTCTTGACCTTATTGGTTCCTTTACTACCTTGTCCTTAGGAGGGACTGAATGGATTGTGATTTTCTTCCCATTGAAACTAAAGACACAGGTGTTGGATTTTCCTAAGAGGGTGGCATCATGATCATACAACCAAGGTCTTCCAAGAATTATACTGCTCACCCCCATGGGCAAGACATCACACCAAATCTTCTCTTGATAGGATTGCATTTGGATTTGGACCTGACATCTAGACTGGATGGGTATAGAGGTAGAGTCTACCCAAGAAACCTTATAGGGGTTGGGGTGGGGGACTGGGGTTAAGCCTAACATTTTGACAATGCTAGTATAAATGGTATTCACACAGCTCCCACTATCTATGATGATTTTACATACCTTATTCCCTAGTTTAAGGAAAGTCTGTAGGATGTTAGTCCTACTCCAATCTTCCTGAACTTTAGTCTGGGACAGGATGCATCTCACACCCCCTAATTGGTCAGACTCTGTGGATTCTTCCTCTCCTTCATACTCATCGACCAAATTCATTCCGGTCTCATAAACTTCTTCTTCAAACTCTTCATTGGGCTCGGAATTCTCTTCTCCTCCCTCTTCTATATAAAGGGATCTACGAGGGCACTGGCAGAAACATGACCTACCTTATGGCACTTAAAACAAGCTATGGCTGTGCACTGGTTGGAGATATGACCGGGCTTCTGGCACTTAAAACAGATGATACTAGGGGTTCTCTGGGTGTCAGGTGCCTTACCGTTGTCCATGAGCCTAGGGGTGGGAATACCCTGATTAGGCTTGCTAGGGGTAACCTGGCTAGGTCCATTTCTTGGGATTGGGGCACTAACCCTAGAAGGCATGGGTCCTCTCTGAAACTTCTCAGTGTTCAGTGCAATCTGATAGGCTTGGTCTAGGTCAGTAACCTCTCTCAGAAATAACTCTCTCTTAATGTCTTCCCTAAGTCCAGCCCTAAACCTAGACAAAGTGACCTCATGGGCTTCACTCACATCACATCTCATCAGGTATTCATCAAAGGTGGTTATGTAGTCTGATACAGATCGGTTCCCTTGTTTCAAAGTCTGCTATTGGTCCAACAGATTCTGGGCTTATCATACCTAACCTTTCTTCCTCACTGGTAGGCTTGGGTTCTCCCTCATTAATGTCATCCTTAGGATTCTTACCACTTAGCTATGCACAAGCCAGTGCTATGCATGGGCACTGACTAGATTTATGGCCTCTTTCTCCACAAAACCAACATTCTTGCGATTTAGGAACCTGGGTCATAGTGGGTTTCAAGCTAGTAGAGACCTTACTTGGGCATGGGTGTGGATCTAAATTATTTGATCTAGAAGACTTGGGTTGTTGAGTGACTGGTCTAGAATATTGTAAGGACCTCTCATAGACACGATCCACACTATAGATATCATGGTTAGGCTTTCTAAGGTTATGCTCGGGATCATGGTATAAGGTCCTCCTAGGCTCCTGGCATGGGTGAGGTTGGGGCCTATTAAATTTTGGATCAGGGGTCCAATTTTGATGTCCACATTTTTCAAGTACTTGGACTCGATCTCTAAACTGGGAAAAACTCTCATTCATATCCTGACTCAATTTGGTCATACTTTCGGTAAGATTTCTAACCATGGCCTCTAAATCTGGTTGGGTTTGACCAGGTTGGTAGGGTACTCCATTCCGGGTGGACATGATGATGCAAGCAAGCACACAGAATGTGACTAGACTAAAGCGACTACTGGCTCACTAGACCTAGACCCAAACTAGATGCCCAATCAGAGTGGCAAGCTAGCCTGTAGTAACTCGGGACTCTGCCAGGCAGGTGTAAGGGGAGTGTTAGGTCCCTAAGTGCCAATCCTAGACACCAATCAGAGCTTGGCCAGTAGGCGGACCAGCACACAAGCCCTTCGGGATAGAATCCCTGAACCACCATTCTAGACACTGAGTACAAAGCACACACAGAGTAACTAGACAAACTGACTCAACACTAGCCTAGACCTGACTTGTTGGTGTCCCTAGCCCACTAGGAAAAATTAAGTCTAATAAATTTTAAAATTAGGCTTAGGATCGAATGAGTGGGTGGTGGTTTTAGGCTAAGGAGAGGTTATCAACTCCTCCCCTTATCTTAGATGCTCAAATGCCCTTAAGATGAATTAGGAGATGATCACTCAAAATAATTGAATTGCAGAAACACAGAAATAGAGTTGCAGTAATTTAACTCTCAGAAATTTTATGGAAACCAATAAATCACAGGAAAATTATGTAAAATAGTTTCAATTATGCTGGTTCCAGTAAAATAAAAATCATATAATTTGGAGTTACTTGCAATGAGAAAAAATTCCTGCAACAGGATAGTTACGGACTGAAAACAGAGTGCTTCCCCCGTTTACAATTCCTGCTATGAAGTTGTAACCCAACGGATCCCCTACACGCCCTAGGAACACCCCGTGGAATGGGAAGAGGAGGTTTACACCTCACTTCGTTCCTAGGACCGGACGTCCTGGGGAGTCTACTTCGAGCAGACAAAGTAAAAAAGAGAGACACTCAAAACATGCAAGCAAGTCAGAAACCCTAGACAGGGCTCTGATACCAAAAATGATGCAGAACAAAGAACAAAGAAGCGTATGCGGAAGTAAAATTAAGATTAATTCTTTTTTTTTTATATATTTCAGAAATTGGCTTTGGCTCAAAGTGAAGTTAAACTAAGTTGATGGAAACTAGGTAAGGATTGAAAGCACAATTTAGAAGAAGCTAAGTTATCAGAGTAGTTCAGAAGTAACGGATCGCTGGGGGTTGAGAAACTCCCAGACCTAGGGTTTCGCTCTGAACTTTCAACAGGACAGAAATAAAGAGAAAAGTTGGTTTACCAACCAGACAATGATCTTCACAGAATTTGGGTGGAAGAACTCTCTCGAGCTGATTGTTGGATCCTCGGATTCGACTATCTTTGCAATGGATCCTCCAATAATAGTCTCGTGGCTGGGTCGGGTTCTCCTGAACTCAAGATCTGGGAAGAAGAAAAACAAGTGATGGATTCAGAGACTCAGGGAAGGATTTACCAGTTCGAAGAACTTGAAGGCTGATGTCGCTGAGATCCGGATTCTCTTGAAGGCTGATTCGACTCCCTCTGAAAAGAGCTATGGATCTGAAGTATCCGGACTGGAGCTGGATGCTGGTGGTCGGCCTGGACTTGGAGAGAGAGGCCGTGGGAGGTGGGAAGGCTAGGGTTTGGTGGATTGAAGTGGATGATGGGCGGCTAGGATTTTGGAGTAGAAGTGGCTAACCTAGGGTTTGGGGTTTGGAGATCTCACACCTCCTCAAGGTTCCTGGGAAACCCATATTTACTCCCTCACGGAGCTCAACACCTGGATGCAAGTACGGAAGAGAGAAAACACAGAGTTTGCTCACAAAAAAAAGTTGGTTTCATTCATCAGATTGATTAGAACTTACAAAGGGATTTTAATTTATAGGACTTTACAAGAGAGTAGGGTTTTACATCTTCCCATGTGGGACTAAAGGAGGGGATCTGCAAATTAGGATTGTAGGATCAATCCTTACACATATGGCCGGCCAAATAATTCCATAAAATTGATTGATGGCTTAAAAAGGAAAGTGGGTGGCGCCTCCTAGCCTTGACCTCCAAGAAAATTATTTTTTTCCTTCTATGCTTGGCCTTATCTGGAAGTGTTTGGGCGCCTATTAACCTTGCTCTTCAAGAGAAATTTCTTTCCTTTTATATCTGCCTTTATTTGGAATTACTAGGGCGCCTCCTAACCTTGCTCTTCAAGAGAAATCTCCTTCCTTCCAAGGCTCAACTTTTTTTGGACACCTCCTTTTCTTTCTCCCCAAGTTATGGCTCTTCCCAACTTTGCTTTGGGCATTTTTGGCATGGGATGGGCGCCCTCTTGAAGTACTCTCCAAGAAGAATTTGTTTCTTTTCATAGCTAGGTTCTTATGGAAAATTGTGGGCCGCCCCCTTGAATTGTGGATCCCTGATTGCTCTCTACTTAAATGGTGCATGAGAGAAGGGACCTGCTATCCTATGGTGTGGGGACCAAAGCCTACTGGATGGAGATGTGGTTGATGGGGTTTCAGGTGCACCGCAGCGGAAGTGTAATTTCAAAATGATGAAATTTGCACCGAAATCCCTTAGCCAAGATCTCCTTTTACTAATTAAAACATACATACTAACATTCAAACATAGATTGTTAGAATTAGAGTACCAACCTGCTATCGCTAATTCCAACAAAGTTGATGTTGAAGGGGCTGATTGAATTCACCAGGCATCCAAGTGTCCGCCCTCCGATGGTGATCCACACAGAGCAGTGATCAAGACAACTCTATCTTCTTTTCAAAGGTTCCTTCTATTGAGTTCTTCTTCCTAGAACTCAATTGCTTGGACTATGGCTTGAATTCCTCCACACAAAGGCTTGCTTTCCTTTCCTTGACTCCTTCTCCTCCTTCCACCAAGACCTTGGCCCTTTAGACACCCTTGTCTTGAAGAAAAGACCTTGTCCTAAGAGGACATAGGCTTGTCTTAAGTTGGAGGAGAAATTAAGACAATGATGTCTTAATGTATGAAAGAAAGGAAGAAATCAGAACTTCTTTCTTTCCTTTACCGTCGGAGACTTTTACTTTTATCTTGTTCAGTAGCAGAGTTTCGACAGAGGTTTACTCTGTAGAGGAAACAATGCAAGAGCAAGGAAAAATAAAAGAGTCTTCAGGAGAGGAAGAAAGAAAAAGATTACATCATGTTCTGATTTTTCCCGACCCTTTAAATAGAAATCAGATAGGCGCCTACACACCTCTCCGTAATTTCTTTCTCACGCCCTTTCCAATTTCTCACGCCCCATCCTCCCATCTCATGGCCTTCCAGATTAAATCCCACGGCTCTTCTTAAAGGAAAAACCGCGGTGTTTTAAAAGGAAGGAAGTCGCGACTTTTCATCTCCGAAGAGATGTTATTTCGCGCGCCCGGGAGGAGTTAGCGCTTTCTTTCTTTCTCAAAATCCCATCAGCCGTTGGATTCTCATCCAAAGGGGGAGAGAAGGTGCGCTAATCACTTAAGAAGGAGGCCGCCCAAATAAAAACATCGGAGAATTTTATTTGGGGCGCGCCAAGAGTCCATGCACCATGGACTCTTCCTTAAGGCGCGCCAAGAGTCCATATGCGCATGGACTCTTGGTGTTTGGCGTGAGAAATAAAAGGGGCGGGTGGGGAGGCTAGCCAAGCTACATGGCTAGCCAATAGGGTTAGCCACATTCCCGTTTTTCTTAATTAGGGTCTAATTAGGTCCAATTAGAACCCAATTTGAACCAATCCGGAACCCTAATTCGAATCCGATCCGAATAGAAGCTAGGGCTTGCAACACCTGCTAGAGTGTTATCTTGCAAAGATGATTTAATTCTAAATTAAATTCTTGATCAATCCTCTTAAGTGTGTGACCCATTGGGTTCCACATCTAGCCAGCAGTGGGTTCGAATACAAGTTGACCTAATTTGATTAGAACTCTTTCTAATCGATTTAGGTCAAACCGGGCTTACCCGAATCGATCAATTAGGATTCTTCCTAACATGTGATCTTTGAACTTGATCAACCCACAAGACAAGATTGACGTCTAGCAATGTGTCATGTCTACCCGGAAGATATGGAAATGCTGGTGAAATACCAAAATTACCCTTCAGTAGAGAGTTACCGTATAATTAAATCTTTCGATCAGCCTGCACCCAAAATATAACTATGGATATGGATATATGTCAAATCCAATATTATATTTGTTTCTAGCTCAATCTTATAATGATGATTCGATTATCTTGATATTAGAAACTATCTCTAATATCTTTACTTTGATCAAAGATTCCCTGAATCATCATGCGATTGTTGACTAGCTGGATGCAATCTCCTCTTACTAAGAGTGATCGATTCCTTGTTGACCTACTCATTACCTTCATATTCAATTCACCATTCCCAGTATCAATCCTGTGCATGTCTCAGTGTCATGATTAGGATTGAACCAAAGGATGGGTTCATGTACATAAGGTACTTATGGCAGTCTCAGGTCAAAAGATTACTTGTACCACTCCCACTATGAGAACCTTCTATTGACATGTAGCTAAGACTCCATTAGATGTTCTCAAGTTGGATCATATCAGTGAACTCATTCTCCAATGAGCACCCACATCCCAGTATTAGTGTCATACACAAGTGACTGTGAGAGCAGTCACCCTTTCCAGTATACCCGGGTGTGCTAGTCTTATCGGAAAAACCCTGATCCCCTACTCAGGGTTCCTTTGACTAGGAATACTTTAGATTAAGGTTTTAAGATTTTAGGTCTCACTGGTATGATCTCATCATAACCCTAAAATCATAGCCCTAATCTATGGGGTTCATCATATAATAAACACAGCGTATGATGAAAAATAATGCCTTTATTTAGAAAATTATCAATTACAATGGTTTGGGAGATACAACAGAGATTGGTTTGTAGGGCATATCCCTTTCAATCTCCCACTTGCACTAAAGCCAATCGCCTTTGAATCTTAATCCCATACATTCTAGGTGGCGATCAAAATCTCGCTGTGGTAGAGCCTTAGTGAACGGGTCTGCTACATTGTTCTTTGTATCAACTCTATCTATGTAGACATCTTGTCTCTCTACTATTTCTCGGACAAGATGGAAGCGTCTCAGAATGTGCTTGGACTTATGATGAGCTCTTGGTTCCTTAGCTTGAGCAACGGCCCCAGTGTTGTCACAGTAAAGTGGCACTGGGTTTTCAATTTGAGGAACAACACCCAACTCTGTGATGAACTTCTTCATCCAGACTGCTTCCTTGGCGGCTTCACTAACAGCTATGTATTCTGCCTCTGTGGTTGAGTCAGCTACAGTCTGCTGCTTGGTACTCTTCCAACTCACTGCTCCACCATTTAGGGTAAAAACATATCCCAAAATGGATTTGCTATCATCAGGGTCTGATTGAAAACTAGAATCAGAATAAGCTTCTAGTTTAAGATCAGAACCACCATAAACCAAAAAAATATCCTTAGTCCTTCTTAGGTACTTAAGAATATTTTTAACTGCTTTCCAATGATCCTCTCCTGGATCAGCCTGAAACCTACTGACAATGCCTAAAGCATATGCCACATCAGGCCTGGTACATAACATGGCATACATTATGGATCCTATTGCCGAAGCATAGGGTATAGAATTCATTCTATCTCTTTCTTCAGGTGTCTTAGGAGACATCCTTTTAGAAAGATGTATGCCTTGACTCATAGGAAGATAACCTCTTTTACTTCCTTCCATGCTGAATCTTTTCAGCACTAAGTCAATGTACCTAGATTGGGATAAACCTAGCATCCTCTTAGATCTATCTCTATAGATCTTAATACCTAGTATATAGGATGCTTCTCCCAAATCTTTCATGGAAAACTGGTTTGATAGCCAAACCTTGACTGATTGCAACATTGGGATATCATTCCCAATGAGGAGTATGTCATCTACATACAGAACCAAGAAGACTATGACACTCCCACTAGTCTTCTTATAAACACAGGGTTCATCCACATTTTTGATAAAACCAAATCTTTTAATAGTTTCATCAAAGCGGATGTTCCAACTCCTGGAAGCTTGCTTTAATCCATAAATGGATTTCTTCAGCTTGCATACTTGATTAGGTTTATTCTTTGAAATAAAACCTTCTGGCTGTGACATGTAGACTTCTTCCTCAAGGAAACCATTGAGGAATGCAGTTTTCACATCCATCTGCCATATCTCATAATCGTGGTATGCTGCTATAGCAAGTAAAATCCGAATCGATTTTAGCATGGCAACAGGTGAAAAAGTTTCATCATAATCAATTCCCTGTTTTTTTCTAAAACCTTTAGCCACTAATCTGGCTTTATAGGTTTCAACTTGGCCATCAGCCCCAATCTTTTTCTTATAGACCCATTTACACCCAATAGGATTAACACCCTCTGGTGCATCAACCAAAGACCATACTTGGTTTACATACATAGAGTCTACTTCGGATTCCATGGCTTCTTGCCATTTATCTGAGTCAGTACTCAAGATAGCTTCCGTATAGGTCAGAGGTTCATCATTTTGAATGACTTGAGCTTCATTATTTTCAATAATAAACCCATACCTCTCAGGTGCCCGTGGCACTCTGTCAGACCTACGAGGAGTTTTGTGTTCTGGTTCTGTCCTAACTATATGTTCTAATGGTTGAGAATTGTCTATCTGTATTTCTTGCACTTCTCCAAGTTCAATTGTTCTACCATTGCCCTTTTCCAAAATAACTCTTTTTCTAGAAAAGTGGCATGCCTGCTAACAAAAATCTTTTGTTCAGTAGGATGGTAGAATAGATATCCTCTACCTTCTTTAGGATATCCTACAAATAGACATTTATCCGCTCTAGGTTCCAACTTATGTCCAAAATTTCTTTTAACATAAGCTGGACATCCCCATACCTTAAAATATTTAAGATATGGTTTCTTTCCACTCCAAATTTCATATGGAGTACTAACAACGGATTTAGAAGGTACCTTGTTCAGAATATAAACAGCAGTTTCTAGGGCATGACCCCAGAAAGAAATGGGCAAATTTGTGAAGCACATCATGGATCGTACCATATCTAATAAGGTACGATTCCTCCTTTCAGCTATACCATTTAGCTGTGGTGTATAAGGAGGGGTCCATTCAGAAAGGATTCCATTAACTTTAAGATAGTCTAAAAACTCTGTGGATAAGTATTCTCCTCCTCGATCAGAACGAAGAACTTTAATACTTTTCCCGGTTTGTTTTTCGACCATACTTTGATACTCCTTAAATTTATCAAAGGCTTCAGATTTGTGTTTCATAAGATACACATATCCGAACCTAGATAAATCATCTGTAAAAGTGATAAAATATGAGTATCCTCCTCTGGCCTGAGTTGTCATTGGGCCACATACATCAGTATGTATAAATCCTAATAACTCAGTTGACCTTTCCCCATGTCCAGTGAATGGAGTTTTTGTCATCTTACCCATGAGACATGATTCGCAAGTTCCTAATGATTCATACTCATAAGGATCAAGGAATTTTTCCTTGTATAACTTGCTAATCCTAGACTCATTAACATGACCAAGTCTATGATGCCAAAGTAAAGTATCATTAAAGTCTTTTCTTTTCCTTTTAGTATTGACATGAAAAATACTATCATTGGAAGAAAGAGTTAAGAGCCCATTGCTAAATATGCCAGAACAAATAATTTTATTAAATAACATTATTGAGCAACCAGTGCTCGTTACATCCATTACATATCCTTGTTTTAATAACAAAGGAATAGATATAATGTTCCTAATAATCTTTGGCATATAGTAACAATTCTCTAGCTCCAAGATCTTCCCTGAAGGCAACTTCAGAATATAGGTCCCTACAGCTTCTGCTTGGATGATATCACCACCAGCACCGTAGAGATTGAAGTCGCCTTCCTTCAATACTTTAAGCTTGTGGAGGTCCTGCAAAGATTTGCATATATGGTAACCACAAGCGGTATCCAATACCCAAGTATTTGATATAGACGAATTTAATGTCAATATAGTATGTATCTCATACATACCTTTTGGTGCGTCTGCCGCACCAGGCTTCACAGTTGCAAGGTAAGCCTTGCAATTCCTTTTCCAATGTCCCGCTTTGCCGCAAAAGAAACAGGTTGACTGTTTTGAGACCTTCTTTCCTTTCTTGTTCTTATTGATGCCACCCTTAGGGTTTAGTCTCCTGCTAAAACCCTTTTTGCCTGATTTCTTCTTATTGGTCTTATCAACAAGAAGAAGTGGAGCCTTTTCTTTCTTAACATGGCTCTCTGCTGTTTTTAACATATTTAACAGCTCAGGCAAGGAAGTGTTCAGTTTGTTCATGTGATAATTCAAGACAAACTGAGAAAATGACTCTGGGAGTGATTGCAGGATTAAATCCTGATTCAGCTCCCCATCCATAATAAACCCTAATTGACCTAATCTGGTGATTAAGTCAATTACCTTCAGGACATGATCCTGAACGGATGTACCCTCTGTCATCCTAGCACGGAATAACTGCTTAGATATTTCGTATCTAGCAGTTCTGCTTTGTTCTCCATAAAGCTCCTTTAAATTGAGCATTATGGATTGAGTATCCATGCTTTCATGCTGCCTCTGTAACTCATTGGTCATAGAGGCCAGTATGATACACTTGACAGTGAGGGAGTCATTCTGCCACATTTTGTATGTGGCCATATCTTCCTGTGTGGCATCATCCCCTAGTGGATTAAGATTAGGGGTATCAAGAATATAAGAAAGTTTTTCTGAACTCAGTACAATCTTTAAGTTTCTCAACCAGTCCACATAGTTTGGACCAGTCAATTTGTTGGTATCTAAGATGCTTCTCAGTGATAATGAAGATGCCATTTATCTACATTTAATTAAGAACAATACATAAGCAAACAACCATGAAATGACTTACATAATTAAATTAGGCCTTCAATTTAATTATGTCTCCCACTATTTTATCAAAAATCATAGCCCTCACTATGATAATCGAGAAGAACCCTGATCGGTTTTCTTAGTGAGATCGAGATCCTTATAATTTATAAAAGATCTTGCAGACAACACAACAAATCTTTTATAAGTTCTAAGGTAGGAAACTCTTCCAATTATATCTCATATAATTCTCAAAAATAACTTGGCCTCTAGAACATTATAAGTCTTGCAGAAAACACAACAAACCATAATGTTCTAGTTAAGTCAAGACCCTTTCATTTCTATACAGTCAATATTCAAATATAATGCCCTTGTAGATAACACAACAAGGCATTATACTGAATATACTGTAAGCATATTTTGCACTAGACCAATATTATGTCAATCACCCTATTAGGTCTTGCAGATAACACAACAAACCTAATGTGGTTCATAACACAGTAATGATTCAGCATGAAGGAAGGCCAACATATAGCATATTTTTTTTTTTTTTTTTTTTTTTTAACACTAAGCATATAAGTCAAGATTTAAATATAATCAAATCGGCCAGGCAAGTGGAAGAGATGTGGGAGTCCCCCCGTTGCTTTCCTAGACACCAATAAAAATTGGCCAGGTCAGTCAACGGAACCAATTAAAAACCACGATTCTCTTTACCTTCCCAGAACCACCTTTCTAGACACCGAATGATCAATTGTTCATCATGACTAGTGATGCTTATTAGTTAAATATGCTATGACTTAATATGATTTTAAGAAGAGGGCTTTATAAAATTGCCAGCACATTCTTACATAAAAACATATCATAATGATATCACTCTGATAAACATATATGTGCTAAGTGTGTCATCATACTAGGACAACCATTTACCACAAAATGGATCCACCATTATGCCAGGGCAACCTTATTTCAGTATGATGACTTCAAAACTAATCATATCTCTATAATAATTAGGGTTTGAGTGAAAAACCCTAATTAGTGGCATACATCAAAACATTAATTATCATATATGCATTCCTTAAATTATGCTAAGTGTATCAGCATTCAAGGGTTTAAAACCCTAATTTCGATACTACAACAAAAATGCATATCATATGTTTTAATTGTAATAAGGATGGCCCTGATACCACTGATGGGGTTTCAGGTGCACCGCAGCGGAAGTGTAATTTCAAAATGATGAAATTTGCACCGAAATCCCTTAGCCAAGATCTCCTTTTACTAATTAAAACATACATACTAACATTCAAACATAGATTGTTAGAATTAGAGTACCAACCTGCTATCGCTAATTCCAACAAAGTTGATGTTGAAGGGGCTGATTGAATTCACCAGGCGTCCAAGTGTCCGCCCTCCGATGGTGATCCACACAGAGCAGTGATCAAGACAACTCTATCTTCTTTTCAAAGGTTCCTTCTATTGAGTTCTTCTTCCTAGAACTCAATTGCTTGGACTATGGCTTGAATTCCTCCACACAAAGGCTTGCTTTCCTTTCCTTGACTCCTTCTCCTCCTTCCACCAAGACCTTGGCCCTTTAGACACCCTTGTCTTGAAGAAAAAGACCTTGTCCTAAGAGGACATAGGCTTGTCTTAAGTTGGAGGAGAAATTAAGACAATGATGTCTTAATGTATGAAAGAAAGGAAGAAATCAGAACTTCTTTCTTTCCTTTACCGTCGGAGACTTTTACTTTTATCTTGTTCAGTAGCAGAGTTTCGACAGAGGTTTACTCTGTAGAGGAAACAATGCAAGAGCAAGGAAAAATAAAAGAGTCTTCAGGAGGTGAATACTTATCCACTGAGTTTTGAAAAATTTTTAGAGTATCAAAGTATGGTAGAGAAACAGACAGGAAAAAGTATAAAGATCATCCGATCAGATAGAGGAGGTGAATACTTATCCACTGAGTTTCTTGATCACCTTAAAGATAAGGGGATCATCTCTGAATGGACTCCTCCTTACACACCACAATTAAATGGTGTTGCTGAAAGGAGGAATCGTACTTTATTGGATATGGTACGGTCCATGATGTGCTTCACGGAGTTACCTTTTTCTTTCTGGGGATATGCTTTGGAAACAGCAACTTATATCTTGAATAGAGTACCATCTAAAACTGTCTCTAGCACTCCAT
The DNA here is from genome assembly GCA_021397845.1 of Areca catechu. Classification (NCBI taxonomy): domain Eukaryota; kingdom Viridiplantae; phylum Streptophyta; class Magnoliopsida; order Arecales; family Arecaceae; genus Areca; species Areca catechu. The sequence goes on from CM038050.1 coordinate 94,418,059, forward strand.
ATGAATTATGGAGAAGTAAGAAGCCCAATCTTAAGTATATTAAGATATGGGGATGTCCAGCCTATGTAAAAAGGAATTTTGGACATAAACTAGATGCTAGAGCAGACAAATGTCTATTTATCGGATATCCTAGAGATAGTATAGGATATGTGTTCTACCACCCTACTGAACAAAAGGTTTTGGTCAGTAGGCATGCCACTTTTATGGAAAAGGAATTTATCCTACAAAAGGGCACTGGTAGAAATATCGAACTTAATGAGATTTAACAAATAGACACTTCTCAGTCAAGTAACAACATAGTTAATATAGAACCTGAACACACTCCTATCCGTAGGTCTGATAGGGTGCGACAGGCACCTGAGAGGTATGGATTCATAATTGAAAATAATGAAGCCCAAATCATTCAAAATGATGAGCCTCTAACCTATACGGAAGCAGTCATGAGTAGAGACTCAGACAAATGGCTGGAAGCCATGAGATCCGAGATGGACTCCATGTATGTCAACCAAGTATGGTCTTTGGTTGATGCACCAGAGGGTATTAACCCTATTGGGTGTAAATGGGTCTATAAAAGGAAGATTGGGGCAGATGGCCAAGTTGAAACTTATAAAGCCAGATTGGTGGCTAAGGGTTTCAGACAAAAACAGGGAATAGATTATGATGAAACATTTTTCCCTGTTGCCATGCTCAAATCTATTCGGATTATGCTTGCTATAGCAGCATATCATGATTATGAGATCTGGCAAATGGATGTAAAAACTGCATTCCTCAATGGTTTCCTTGAGGAAGAGGTTTATATGTCACAACCAGAAGGTTTTGTCTTGGAGACTAAACCTAATCAGGTATGTAGGCTAAAGAAATCCATTTATGGATTAAAGCAAGCATCCAGGAGTTGGAACATCCGATTTGATAAAACAGTCAAAGAATTTGATTTTTTCAAAAATGAGGATGAACCTTGTGTGTACAAGAAGACTAGTGGGAGTGCCATAGTTTTCTTAGTTCTATATGTTGATGATATACTTATTATTGGGAATGATATCCCAATGTTACAATCAGTCAAAGTATGGTTATCGAAACAGTTTTCCATGAAAGACTTGGGAGAAGCATCCTATATACTGGGTATAAAGATCTATAGAGATAGATCAAGAAGGATGCTTGGCTTGTCCCAGTCTAGGTACATTGACCAGGTGCTGAAGAGATTTAGCATGGAGGAAAGTAAAAGAGGTTACTTACCTATTGGTCATGGCATACGTCTTTCTAAGAGGATGTCTCCTAAGATACCTGAAGAAAGAAATAGAATGAGTTCTATACCTTATGCTTCGGCTATAGGGTCGATTATGTATGCTATGTTATGTACCAGGCCTGATGTGGCATATGCCTTGGGTGTAGCCAGTAGATTTCAGGCTGATCCAGGAGAGGATCACTGGAAGGCTGTGAAAAATATTCTTAAGTACCTGAGAAGGACTAAGGATATTTTTCTTATATACGGAGGATCTGATCTTAAACTAGAAGCCTATTCAGACTCTAGTTTTCAATCAGACCCAGATGATAGTAAATCCATTTCAGGGTATGTCTTTACCTTGAATGGTGGAGCAGTAAGTTGGAAGAGCACTAAACAGCAGACTGTAGCTGACTCAACTACCGAGGCAGAGTACATAGCTGTCAGTGAAGCCGCCAAGGAAGCTGTCTGGATGAAGAAATTCATCACAGAGTTGGGAGTAGTTCCTGAGATTGAGAACCCGGTGCCACTCTATTGTGATAACACTGGAGCAGTTGCTCAAGCTAAGGAACCGAGAGCCCATCACAAGTCCAAGCACATTCTGAGACGCTTCCATCTTGTCCGAGAGATAATCGAAAGACAAGAAGTCTGCATCAATAGAGTAGATACAAAGAACAACATAGCAGACCCGTTCACTAAGGCTCTACCACAGCGGGAGTTTGATCGCCACCTCAATTGTATGGGGTTAAAGAATAAGAGCGATTGGCTTTAGTGCAAGTGGGAGATTGAAAGGATTATGCCCTATAAGCCAATATCTGTATCTCCCAGACCATTGTAAATTGACAAATTAATAAAGGCAATAGTTTTTTCATCATTCGCTATGTCATTATATGATGAACCCCATAGATTAGGGCTATGGTTGTAGGGCTATGATGAGATCATACCAGTGAGATCTAAGGCCTTAAAACCCTAATCTAGAATATTCCTAGTCATAGGAACCCTGAGTTGGGGATCAGGGTTTCCGGTAAGACTGGCACATCCTATGTATGCTGAAAAGGGTGACTGCTCTCACAGTTATTTGTGTAGGACACTAATACAAGGATGTGGGTGCTCATTAGTGAATGAGTTCACTGAATAGATCCAGTTTGAGAACATCTAATGGAGCCTTAGCTGCATGTCAATAGATGTTTTCACATAGTGGGAGTTGTACAAGTAGTCCTATGACCTGAGACTGCCATAATACCTTATGTACATGAACCCATGCTTTGGTTCAATCTCAATCATGACACTGGGTCATGCACGAGGTTGATGCTGGGTATGGTGAATTGTATATGAAGGTAATGAGTAGGTCAACAAGGAATTGATCACTCCTAGTAGGAGGAGATTGCATCCAGCCAAATTAGGTCAGATGATGATTCAGGAAATCTTTGATCAAAGTACAGATATTAGAAATGATTTCTAATATCGAATTAATTGAATCATTAGTGTATGACTGAGCTGGGAATGAGTATAAACTGGATTTGACATGATTCCATATCCATAGTTATATTCGGGATGCAAGATGATTGAAGGATCGAATTGTACGGGAACTTTCCACTGAAGGGTAGTTTTGGAATTACACCAGAATTTCCATATCTTCCGGGTAGACATGACACGTTGCTAGACGTCAATCTTGTCTTGTGGGTTGATCAAATTAAATGGTTTAATTGGATCACTAATTAGGAGGAGTCCTAATTGACTGACTCGAGTTAGCTCGATTTGACCTAAATCGATTAGAATGAGTTCTGATCAGATTAGGTCAACTTGCACTCGGACCCACTGCTGGCTAAGTATGGAACCCAATGGGTCACACACTTAGGACAGATAATCAAGGATTTAATTTGGAATTAAATCTCGTTTGCAGATGAACACACTAGCATGTGTTGCAAACCATGACTTTTACTTGAATCGGATTCGAGTTAGGGTTCCGATTTGGTCTTTTTTAGATCCAAATTCATTCCGGTTTGAATCTAATTGAAGATACAAAATGTTGGGCTAACTATAGGCTAGCAATTGGGCTAACCTAAGAGGCTAAACCCCTTTCCCACATCGCCTAAAACCCCTCCCCCTCTCTTCCCACGCGCGCGCGCAAGGAGAAGAGTCCACACGCGCGTGGACTCTTTCCAAGACGCATCTTTGCGTGAAAGGAAAGAAAAAACGCCGGTGATTTTTGAAGAGGCGTGGAAGAGAGTCCACCTAGGCGTGGACTCTCCAAAAAAAAAGAAAAAAAAAACACCGAAGGGGCGCGACTCTTCTTTCTGCGCGCGCCCTTCTGTGTTTTTCACGATCCTTCTTCGCGTCTTCCCATCCCAAAGGCCGTGAGATTAATCCCAAGGGCCATGAGATAAAGAGAGAAGACGTGAGAAGGGAGAGAGGGACGTGAGAGGATTTTTTCAGATGAGAAGGCGCCTCTCTGTCGCCTATTTAAGAAGAAGGCTTCACCGTAAAAAATGGATTCCAGATTTTCTACGGCGAAGCCTTGCTTCTCTTTCCTTCTCCCTCTCCAGAAGACTGTTTCCCCCTCCTCTCTTTCCTCTTTGATTCCTTTACAGAGCCTAGGCTCTGTCGAATCTCAGAACAGAAGGAGAGTTAGAGAGAGAAACTCTCCGACGGTAAAGGAAGAAGGCGCCTCTTTTCCTTCTTTCTTACATTAAGACAACTTTGTCTTAATTTTCTTCTCCCTCCAAGACAAGCCTTGTCTTATTTTAGGACAAGGGCTTATTCTTAAGACAAGAGTGTCTTAAGGGGCCAAAGTTGCTAAAAACTAGGAGAAGAGTAAGAGAGAAAGTTTTGGTCCCCGTTTGGCTAGAGGAGTCCTAGCCAATAGCCCATATATCAAGTTCTTGGGGTAGAACTTGATTGGAAGGAACCCAATTGAGGAGTCACTGTCTTGATCATCTGCCCGTGTGGATCACCATCGGAGGGCGGACAAGTGGACGCCTGGTGTGTTCAAAAAGGTTACTCTATTTGGAGTTTATTTCTACATCAGATTGGATATAGCGATCTGAGGTTAGTATCTAAACTATGTTTAAATTTGGACATGCATGTAGTCATAAGTTTTAATTGCTAATAAGGAGATTTTGGGATTAGGGTTCGGACCTGATTTCATAAAGTTTTTGAAATCCACACTTCCGCACTGGTTACCGAACCCTACAGTGGTATCAGAGCATCCTTATTAGGATTAAAACTTATGAAGTTCAATTCATGATGTAGTATCATGTTAAAGTTTTTATATTGATGCACAGTGCATGTCTTTGATTGAACATGAGTTTGATGATTGCCACCAGTTAGGGTTTTCCATTGAAACCCTAATTGTCTTAGAGATATGATTAGCCCTGGAGCCATCATACTGAAATAAGGTTGCCCTGGCATAATGGTGTATCCATTATGTGGTAAATGGTTGTCCTAGTATGATGGCACACATTTTACATATTTGCTTAGTTTAAAGCATGTATTAATATATGTGATAGCTTTTAATTGAATGTGCTGGCATTGCATGAACCCCTCTTAAAATTATATTAAGTGGTAGTATAGTTAACCGATAAGCATTATTAGTCATGATGGATAATTTGTCATTTCGGTGTCTAGAAAGGTGGTTCTGGGAAGGTAAAGGGAATCGTGGTTTTTAATTGGTTCCGTTGACTGACCTGGCCAAATTTTAAATTGGTGTCTAGGAAAGCAACGGGGGGACCCCCACATCTCTTCCACTAGCCTGGCCGATCTGATTGATTTAATTCTTGACTAACATGCTTGGTGTTAAAATACTATTATTGGCCTTCCTTCATGATAGGTCATCATTGTGTTACGATCTATACTAGGTTTGTTGTGTACACACAAGACCTAATATGGTGACTAATACAATTTTTGGCCTAATACAATTATTTGTTTATGGCATGATTTAAAGTAATATTTTGTTGTGTACACACAAGGGTATTACTATTAAAGTCATGACTATATGGCTATGAAGAGTCTTACTTAACTAAAATATTATAGTTTGTTGTGTATACACAAGGCTATTAATATTTTAGAGGCCGAGATAAGTTGAGAATTGTACAGGTTACAATTGGAAAGAGTTTTCCTACCTATGAACTTATATAAGATTTGTTGTGTACACACAAGGTCTTTTATGAGGGATTGGGATCTCAACCCCACTAAGAAAGATCAATTAAGGTTTTCTCGATCATCGTATAGAGGGTTATGATGCTCGATAAAATAGTGGAAGACATAATTAAATTAAAATCCTAATTTAATTATGTGTTGTCATTTCATGGTTGTTTGCTTATGTTTTCGTTCTTTGTTTAAATGTAGATAAATGGCCTCTTCACTCTCACTCCGTAGTATTTTAGATGCCAACAAACTGACTGGGCCTAATTATGTTGATTGGCTGAGAAATTTGAAAATAGTACTCAGTCAAGAAAGAATTTCCTATATTCTTGATACCCCGATTTTGGAACCACCAAGGGAAGATGCCTCGCAAGAGGAGAAGACCACATATAATATGTGGCAAAATGACTCACTTACTGTCAAATGTGTTATGCTTGCCTCTATGACTAACGAGTTGCAGAGGTAGCATGATAGCATGGATACTAACTCCATACTGCTAAATTTAAAAGAGCTTTATGGAGAACACAGTAGAACTGCTAGATATGAAATATCTAAGCAGTTGTTCCGTGCAAGGATGACAGAAGGTACATCAGTACAAGACCATGTATTAAAGATAATTGATCTAATCACTCGATTAGGTCAATTAGGTTTTGTAATGGATGGGGAGTTGAATCAAGACTTGATCTTGCAATCACTCCTAGAGTCATTTTCACAGTTTGTTCTTAATTACCATATGAACAAACTTAATTCTTCCTTGCCTGAGCTGTTGAATATGTTGAAAACAGCAGAGAGCCATGTAAAGAAAAATAAGGCTCCAGTTCTTCTTGTGGATAAGAAGAAGACAGGCAAAAGGGGTTCCAATAAGAGGATGAATCCCAAAGGGGGCATTAAGAAGAAGAAAGGAAAGAAGGCCTCCGGACAGATGACCTGCTTTCATTGTGGCAAGCCGGGTCATTGGAAAAGAAACTGCAAGGTTTACCTTGCAAGTTTGAAGCCTGGTGCATCAGAGGCACAAAAGGTATGAAAGAAGTTCATACTATTTTGTCATTGGATTCTTCCATTTCAAATACTTGGGTGTTGGATACCGCCTGTGGTCATAACATCTGCAAATCATTGCAGGGACTTCAGGGGCTTAAAGTATTGAAGGAAGGTAACTTTGAGCTCTACGGTGCTGGAGGGGACCCCATCCAAGCAGAAGCTGTAGGGACTTATGTTTTGAAGTTACCTTCAGGGAAGATCTTGGAGCTAAGGAATTGTTACTATATGCCAAAAATCATTAGAAATATCATATCTGTACCCTTGTTACTTAAACAAGGATATACTATGAATGTAATGAGCAGTGGCTGCTCAATTTCTTTATCTAATGAAATTATATGTTATGGCATATTCTGCAATGGTCTCTTAACTCTTTCCACTAATGATAATGTTTTTCATGTTTCTAACAAACGGAAAAGAGATGATGTTAACAATACCTTACTTTGGCATTGTCGACTTGGACATATTAGTGAGACTAGGATTAACAAGTTGTACAAAGAAAATTTCTTTGATCCTTATGACTATGAGTCATTAGGAACTTGTGAATCATGTCTCATGGGTAAGATGACCAAGACTCCATTTAGTGGACATGGAGAAAGGACAAAAGAGTTATTAGGACTCATACACACAGATGTATGTGGGCCTATGACAACTCAAGCCTATGGTGGATACTCATACTTCATCACATTTACTGATGATTTTTCAAGGTATGGATTTGTGTATCTAATGAAACATAAGTCCGATGCTTTTGAAAAATTTTTAGAGTATCAAAGTATGGTAGAGAAATAGACAGGAAAAAGTATAAAGATCCTCCGATCAGATAGAGGAGGTGAATACTTATCCACTGAGTTTCTTGATCACCTTAAAGATAAGGGGATCATCTCTGAATGGACTCCTCCTTACACACCACAATTAAATGGTGTTGCTGAAAGGAGGAATCGTACTTTATTGGATATGGTACGGTCCATGATGTGCTTCACGGAGTTACCTTTTTCTTTCTGGGGATATGCTTTGGAAACAGCAACTTATATCTTGAATAGAGTACCATCTAAAACTGTCTCTAGCACTCCATATGAATTATGGAGAAGTAAGAAGCCCAATCTTAAGTATATTAAGATATGGGGATGTCCAGCCTATGTAAAAAGGAATTTTGGACATAAACTAGATGCTAGAGCAGACAAATGTCTATTTATCGGATATCCTAGAGATACTATAGGATATGTGTTCTACCACCCTACTGAACAAAAGGTTTTGGTCAGTAGGCATGCCACTTTTATGGAAAAGGAATTTATCCTACAAAAGGGCACTGGTAGAAATATCGAACTTAATGAGATTCAACAAATAGACACTTCTCAGTCAAGTAACAACATAGTTAATATAGAACCTGAACACACTCCTATCCGTAGGTCTGATAGGGTGCGACAGGCACCTGAGAGGTATGGATTCATAATTGAAAATAATGAAGCCCAAATCATTCAAAATGATGAGCCTCTAACCTATACGGAAGCAGTCATGAGTAGAGACTCAGACAAATGGCTGGAAGCCATGAGATCCGAGATGGACTCCATGTATGTCAACCAAGTATGGTCTTTGGTTGATGCACCAGAGGGTATTAACCCTATTGGGTGTAAATGGGTCTATAAAAGGAAGATTGGGGCAGATGGCCAAGTTGAAACTTATAAAGCCAGATTGGTGGCTAAGGGTTTCAGACAAAAACAGGGAATAGATTATGATGAAACATTTTCCCCTGTTGCCATGCTCAAATCTATTCGGATTATGCTTGCTATAGCAGCATATCATGATTATGAGATCTGGCAAATGGATGTAAAAACTGCATTCCTCAATGGTTTCCTTGAGGAAGAGGTTTATATGTCACAACCAGAAGGTTTTGTCTTGGAGACTAAACCTAATCAGGTATGTAGGCTAAAGAAATCCATTTATGGATTAAAGCAAGCATCCAGGAGTTGGAACATCCGATTTGATAAAACAGTCAAAGAATTTGATTTTTTCAAAAATGATGATGAACCTTGTGTGTACAAGAAGACTAGTGGGGGTGCCATAGTTTTCTTAGTTCTATATGTTGATGATATACTTATTATTGGGAATGATATCCCAATGTTACAATCAGTCAAAGTATGGTTATCGAAACAGTTTTCCATGAAAGACTTGGGAGAAGCATCCTATATACTGGGTATAAAGATCTATAGAGATAGATCAAGAAGGATGCTTGGCTTGTCCCAGTCTAGGTACATTGACCAGGTGCTGAAGAGATTTAGCATGGAGGAAAGTAAAAGAGGTTACTTACCTATTGGTCATGGCATACGTCTTTCTAAGAGGATGTCTCCTAAGACACCTGAAGAAAGAAATAGAATGAGTTCTATACCTTATGCTTCGGCTATAGGGTCGATTATGTATGCTATGTTATGTACCAGGCCTGATGTGGCATATGCCTTGGGTGTAGCCAGTAGATTTCAGGCTGATCCAGGAGAGGATCACTGGAAGGCTGTGAAAAATATTCTTAAGTACCTGAGAAGGACTAAGGATATTTTTCTTATATACGGAGGATCTGATCTTAAACTAGAAGCCTATTCAGACTCTAGTTTTCAATCAGACCCAGATGATAGTAAATCCATTTCAGGGTATGTCTTTACCTTGAATGGTGGAGCAGTAAGTTGGAAGAGCACTAAACAGCAGACTGTAGCTGACTCAACTACCGAGGCAGAGTACATAGCTGTCAGTGAAGCCGCCAAGGAAGCTGTCTGGATGAAGAAATTCATCACAGAGTTGGGAGTAGTTCCTGAGATTGAGAACCCGGTGCCACTCTATTGTGATAACACTGGAGCAGTTGCTCAAGCTAAGGAACCGAGAGCCCATCACAAGTCCAAGCACATTCTGAGACGCTTCCATCTTGTCCGAGAGATAATCGAAAGACAAGAAGTCTGCATCAATAGAGTAGATACAAAGAACAACATAGCAGACCCGTTCACTAAGGCTCTACCACAGCGGGAGTTTGATCGCCACCTCGATTGTATGGGGTTAAAGAATAAGAGCGATTGGCTTTAGTGCAAGTGGGAGATTGAAAGGATTATGCCCTATAAGCCAATATCTGTATCTCCCAAACCATTGTAAATTGACAAATTAATAAAGGCAATAATTTTTTCATCATTCGCTGTGTCATTATATGATGAACCCCATAGATTAGGGCTATGGTTGTAGGGCTATGATGAGATCATACCAGTGAGATCTAAGGCCTTAAAACCCTAATCTAGAATATTCCTAGTCATAGGAACCCTGAGTTGGGGATCAGGGTTTCCGGTAAGACTGGCACATCCTATGTATGCTGAAAAGGGTGACTGCTCTCACAGTTATTTGTGTAGGACACTAATACAAGAATGTGGATGCTCATTAGTGAATGAGTTCACTGAATAGATCCAGTTTGAGAACATCTAATGGAGCCTTAGCTGCATGTCAATAGATGTTTTCACATAGTGGGAGTTGTACAAGTAGTCCTATGACCTGAGACTGCCATAATACCTTATGTACATGAACCCATGCTTTGGTTCAATCTCAATCATGACACTGGGTCATGCACGAGGTTGATGCTGGGTATGGTGAATTGTATATGAAGGTAATGAGTAGGTCAACAAGGAATTGATCACTCCTAGTAGGAGGAGATTGCATCCAGCCAAATTAGGTCAGATGATGATTCAGGAAATCTTTGATCAAAGTACAGATATTAGAAATGATTTCTAATATCGAATTAATTGAATCATTAGTGTATGACTGAGCTGGGAATGAGTATAAACTGGATTTGACATGATTCCATATCCATAGTTATATTCGGGATGCAAGATGATTGAAGGATCGAATTGTACGGGAACTTTCCACTGAAGGGTAGTTTTGGAATTACACCAGAATTTCCATATCTTCCGGGTAGACATGACACGTTGCTAGACGTCAATCTTGTCTTGTGGGTTGATCAAATTAAATGGTTTAATTGGATCACTAATTAGGAGGAGTCCTAATTGACTGACTCGAGTTAGCTCGATTTGACCTAAATCGATTAGAATGAGTTCTGATCAGATTAGGTCAACTTGCACTCGGACCCACTGCTGGCTAAGTATGGAACCCAATGGGTCACACACTTAGGACAGATAATCAAGGATTTAATTTGGAATTAAATCTCGTTTGCAGATGAACACACTAGCATGTGTTGCAAACCATGACTTCTACTTGAATCGGATTCGAGTTAGGGTTCCGATTTGGTCTTTTTTAGATCCAAATTCATTCCGGTTTGAATCTAATTGAAGATACAAAATGTTGGGCTAACTATAGGCTAGCAATTGGGCTAACCTAAGAGGCTAAACCCCTTTCCCACATCGCCTAAAACCCCTCCCCCTCTCTTCCCACGCGCGCGCGCAAGGAGAAGAGTCCACACGCGCGTGGACTCTTTCCAAGACGCGTCTTTGCGTGAAAGGAAAGAAAAAACGCCGGTGATTTTTGAAGAGGCGTGGAAGAGAGTCCACCTAGGCGTGGACTCTCCAAAAAAAAAGAAAAGAAAAACACCGAAGGGGCGCGACTCTTCTTTCTGCGCGCGCCCTTCTGTGTTTTTCACGATCCTTCTTCGCGTCTTCCCATCCCAAAGGCCGTGAGATTAATCCCAAGGGCCATGAGATAAAGAGAGAAGACGTGAGAAGGGAGAGAGGGACGTGAGAGGATTTTTTCAGATGAGAAGGCGCCTCTCTGTCGCCTATTTAAGAAGAAGGCTTCACCGTAAAAAATGGATTCCAGATTTTCTACGGCGAAGCCTTGCTTCTCTTTCCTTCTCCCTCTCCAGAAGACTGTTTCCCCCTCCTCTCTTTCCTCTTTGATTCTTTTACAGAGCCTAGGCTCTGTCGAATCTCAGAACAGAAGGAGAGTTAGAGAGAGAAACTCTCCGACGGTAAAGGAAGAAGGCGCCTCTTTTCCTTCTTTCTTACATTAAGACAACTTTGTCTTAATTTTCTTCTCCCTCCAAGACAAGCCTTGTCTTATTTTAGGACAAGGGCTTATTCTTAAGACAAGAGTGTCTTAAGGGGCCAAAGTTGCTAAAAACTAGGAGAAGAGTAAGAGAGAAAGTTTTGGTCCCCGTTTGGCTAGAGGAGTCCTAGCCAATAGCCCATATATCAAGTTCTTGGGGTAGAACTTGATTGGAAGGAACCCAATTGAGGAGTCACTGTCTTGATCATCTGCCCGTGTGGATCACCATCGGAGGGCGGACAAGTGGACGCCTGGTGTGTTCAAAAAGGTTACTCTATTTGGAGTTTATTTCTACATCAGATTGGATATAGCGATCTGAGGTTGGTATCTAAACTATGTTTAAATTTGGACATGCATGTAGTCATAAGTTTTAATTGCTAATAAGGAGATTTTGGGATTAGGGTTCGGACCTGATTTCATAAAGTTTTTGAAATCCACACTTCCGCACTGGTTACCGAACCCTACAGTATTCGGGTGTGAATATAGTGAAAATCCCAAGTGGTATCTTGGATAGTGGACGTAAGAGTTGGGTTGCTCCGAACCACTATAAATTTCATGTATTTGTGTTATGCTTCTTTATTCTTACTTAGCTTCCGCAATTTACTACTTTGTCATAGAACCTACCACTTGCAAAGGATTTTTTAACTGCACATTATTTGCTTTAAGTTTTTTAAAGTCCCAATTCACCCCCCTCTTGGGTAGCCACCTGGGCAACACTACTAATGTGGCAACATTTGCTGACATAAAGCATACACAGCCACCAGCCTACAGTCGCATGGATGGGGCCTGCCCCTTGGATGCGGCCCCCGGGTGGAAGGTCGAGGTGAGCCCCCTACCGAGGTTAGCTCTCAGTCGGGGTCGAGCTCATGGAGTGAGCCCTCCGTTTGAGGCCAGCTCCCGGCCAAGGCAGAGCTCATAAAGTCAGCCCTCCTACCGAGGTCAACTCCCAGCTGAGGTCAGGCTCGTGGGACGAGCCCTCCATCAGAGGTCAGCTCCTGGCCAGGGTCATGCTCATGCAGCCTAAGTGAGCCTTCCATCCAAGGCCAACTCCCAGTCGGGGTCGAGCTCACAAGGTGAGCCCTCCATCTGAGGTTAGCTCCCGGTCGGGGTTGAGCAAGGTGGACCACTTCGGGAGGTCCTTCCGTGCCATACGAAGGCTAGAATTTCTGCTAGTGGTGTAGGAAGGAAAGATCAACAAGAATTCAAACTACGACACGGAGGTCCCTATCCACCTGCAACCTCTGGAAGGTGGCACATGTCCTACCACCAATGCCAGTTCTGCAACACTCCACCTGCATGCTCTACACGAGGTAAGCCCTGTCAGCCCAAGGCCCCGTAGCGTGCCGTCACATCGACTACCGTACGGCCGGAGGACACTGACCCACGCAACGCGAGGCCCAGAGTTCTCCTAGAAGGAGAATCCTGACAAAGCTATAGTCCCTGCAATGCTTGGGCTGTCCCTCCGAGAATGGAAACTTTCCATGATGGCATGGGGCTCAACGGCACAGCACCTGCCCCTTGGAAGCAAAAAATGACACCCCCAATGGGAAAGCGGGGGAATTGAAAGAAGATCTCTACGAAGGTAGAGGAGGGAGGATCTCGGAGAACAATGGTTCTGAGAGGCCCACAGATCGCTTCCTCCTCCGAAAGGACCAGTTTGAGGAAGGCTGGAAGGGGGAACCCCGAAAAAAATCAAGGGAGAGGGCTCCGAGTGGCCCACGGATCGCCTCCTCTGGAAGGACAATTCCGAGATGGGGGAGGGAAGAAGGAGAAGCTGCGAGCAGCGATGAGCTCCTCCGGAGAACACACCATGAGAGGGCATATCAAGAAGGACACCGGGACATGGCCCCAGGTCTGGTTAGGGTCATCCCGTAAGCCATAAGGTAAGAAAGGTAAGAGGAAGATGTAGGAGGAGTGGGGAGAGCTAAGCAAGCAAGCCACCAAAAACTCAGCGGCCAAGGGACCGGTTGGAGAACCTCCCCACTTTCTGCTCTCCATTCCTTCTTTTTGCTACTTAGACATTATCATCTTATTCTTTATATTATTTGAATATCTTTGTCATGTCACCCCATGAGATGATGGAGTCCCCCAAGCTCTCCATCTCAGAGGTTATGTTTTCCTTGATCATTCCACTAACTTGATCATCAGAGTGTCCTAGTTGGAATCCCTGGCCTAGGTCTCCTCTATTTTGCAGGCCGAGCGGGCCGAAGAGCCGACCCTAAGGAGGAGGGAGTGCTCCCGGCAGGAGAAGGAGGCACCCGATGCGGCGGCGATGCACCGAAGCTACGAGCCATGACGATCCAGGCGGCAATAGATTGTATGCCAGGAAGGGGTATGAGCGACGGCGACTCAGGAACTGAGAGGATCTCGACCAAGGTTGAGAATCCAGACTCTCTGATCGACGGAACGACAATAGCCGCCTCCCTGGGGGGCAGGCGTGGGGCATGAGAGCTCCCTCTTGGGGGCCCGCCCAAAGAACGAGAAGAGAAGGGTCCGATGATAGCGGATAGTGGGGCTTGTGTTTGTGGGTTTCTCGAACACTTGCCAACCCTCAAGGTAATCGCCGGTTAGACCCAGGATTTAGGCACTCCCCTACACGTGGAGCTTTCGTCATTTCATGCAAGTCTAACGGGTAACTCCCTTCCCCACTACTTTTGCAATATGAAAATTGTGTTACAGTTCCACAAGAGAAGCCTCTGCATCACCGTCAAAGGCAAGCACTACAGCCTCGCTCACGGTTTGGAGATGGCAGCGAAATGCCACCCATCGCGCGACCCGCAGTGGTGCAGACTAACAAGAGACAAGGCCTGACCTCGGGGGGCAGCCTATCGATAGAAGATGGCATGCTACTGCAACCCCCGCAAAGGACCCCAGTAAAGAGGTCGAAGCCCGACCGGATGGAGCCTACTACCTCCCCAGTCCCCGCGCCTCCTGATGCTCGTGAACTTGGATCACGAGCAATTTAAGAGAGCGCTACCGGTGATGTAAAACTTCCTCTCAATTATCTAAGTCCCTTTTTTATGCAACTTTGTTGTTTGCTGTGCAATGACGTCTCGTCCGACTCAAAGTCCGGCGGGCACAACGCCAGGCCCTCCATCAGGCCCGCACCCACCCGCCAAGCTCACAGCCCGAAGGTGACGGCAGGGCAACCTAGCACCTACCACGTGACTCAAAATTTGGCACCCTTAAGCCGGGCCCTCCATCAGGCCTGTGCTCACCAGCCGAGCTCACAGCCTGAAGGTGGCGGCACGGCAACTCGCCACCTACCGTATGACAATTCGGCATCCTCATCAACAACGCGGGCCCTTCCATCAAGCCCGCCTTCACCAGCCATGCTCACAACTTGGAGGCGGCACCAAACTGCTACCTACTATGAGACTCACAGTATGGCAACTCCTCATCAGCAAGCTAGGCCTTCCATCAGGCCTGCCTCCATTAGCTGAGCTCACAACCCGGAGGTGGTGGTAGGGCAACCCACCACCTACCGATTGACTCACAGTTTGGTACCCTTAAGCCAGGCCCTCCATCAGGCTCACCTTCACCAGCCATGCTCACAGCCTAGAGGCGGCATCGAGCTACCACCTATCGCGAGACTCACAGCATGGCAACTCTTCATCAGCAAGCCGAGCCTTCCATCAGGCCCGCCTCCATCAGCTGAGCTCACAGCCCGGAGGTGGTAGCGGGGCAACCCGCCATCTACCGCGTGACTCACGGTTTGGCATCCTCATCAACAACATGGGCCCTTCCATCAAACCCGTCTTCACCAGCCGTGCTCACAGCCCGGAGGCGGCACTGAGCTACCGCCTACTGTGAGACTCACGGCATGGCAACTCTTCATCAGCAAGACGGGCCTTCCATCAAACCCGCCTCCATCAATCGAGCTCACAGCCTGAAGGTGGCGGCAGGGCAACCCGCCACCTACCGCGTGACTCATAGTTCGGCATCCTCATCAACAAAGCAGACCCCCTTCATCAGTCCCGCGCTCACCCGTCGAGCTCACAACCTGGAGGTGGCAGCTGGGCAACCCACCACATACCGCGTGACTCATAGTTCGACACCATTAAGCTGGGCCCTCCATCAGGCCCACCTTCACCAACCGTGCTCATATTCCAGAGGCGGTACCAAGCTGCTGTCTACCATGAGACTCATAGCATGGCAACTTCTCATCAACAATGTGGGCCACTCCATCAAGCCCGCACTCACCAACCATGCTCACAACTCAGAGGTGGCACCAAGATGCTGTCTACCATGTGACTCAAGCATGGCTCACCCGTAAATCCAGTGCCCCATAGCCTCATGGCCGTGCTCATAGCCCAGAGGCGGCACCAAGATGCCGTCTACTGCAAGACTCACAACATGATGGATCGAGAAGCTCAGCGCCCTTGGCCCAGATCATAGCTTGGAGGTGGCGGCAGTGTAACCCGCCACCTACCAAGCGACTCATGGTTCGGAACTCTCAAGCCGAGCCCACTCCATCGGGCCTGCACTTTTCGACCGAGCTCACAACCCTGAGACGATGACAGGGCAACCCACCATCTACCAAGAGGCCCGTAGCTAAGCAATCTCCAAGCCAGGTCCTTTCAATAGACCCGTGCTCAGTCACCTCACTCACAGTCTTGAGGTGCAGTTGGGGATTCCTGGAACCTTGCCATCTTCCGCGAAACTCACAGTTTGGCACCTATAAGCCGGCAAACTCATGAAGCCCCACATCCAAGGCCTTACAGTCCAGAGATGTCTACCGGGAAACTCTAGAAGTTCCACCATCTGCTCCTTAACTCATAGCATAGCGAACTGAGCCAGGACATTCTGAAAGCCTTGCATCTGATTGCCTTGCTCACGACCTGGGGATGTTGGTGAGAAATCCCTGAATTCCCATCGTCGACCGCCTGACTCATGCTTGGCAAGCTAAGGAGACCCCCTAGAAGCAATCCAAGTCGAGGAAAGGAAAAACAGCGAGCAAAGTGGTGGGAACACAAAGCATTTCGATTGAAAGGGGAAGAAAAACCACCCTCGTCGAAACGTCCCTCACTTCAGAGAGAGGCCCCCAGCAGCCCGGGAGGCTGAGCAGCAGATTCAAGCTCAAAAAAAAAAAGAAAAAAAAAAAAAAAAGAAAAAGAGGAAGAAGGAAGAAAGAAAGAGGGAGTAGCAGACATAATGAAAGAGGCGCCTTCATTAATCAAGAGTCTCTTACATCCTATGGAGGCTCCTGATATGCCAGGAGACCTCCTAAAATCCTAAGATACAAGATGAAAGGAAGACAGGCTGAAGCCCTATCTCCGCTCCTTGCCCGATTGGTGAGCGGGTCCCCTCAACATCGGTGCAACGCCTGTTGAAGGGCTCTAACCTTAACCTCCGTGATCAGTGTAGGAGGCACCAGCAGGGCAGGTCGGCCCTGCACTCTACCCTCGAAGAGTGGCTGGGGACATTCCAATCCCTCCTACCTGAATGAATAGGTACCCTTCCTCAGGAGTTCCCCAGATCTCTAGAGCCCGGCATCGGCTCTGCCTCTACCATGCTGTCCTCCTTAGAATTCACCGATCTCGTGATTCCAAGGGCAGCTGTAGCAACCCCGCGTCAGGATACTCCTATCAACACCGCAACGACCGTGGCCCTTTCTACAGTGACCACGACCCGGGCCACCACCTCCTCCTGTAAGATCTCCAGTATTGTAAACCAGGAGGTGGCTCCAGACGCCTCCACTTTTAAGGTAGCCTCTTTCTCTGCTCCAGCTGCGCGACCGGAGGCTCTCCCCCTTCACATCCGAGAGGAAAGTTTCGAGCTCGACAGATTTATTCTCCGAACCAGACACCCATGCCTTGATGCTGGCCGGTCGCTCCTGGAGAGCCTTTATTTGGCCCTCCGGGCCTCGGGCTGAAATCCTAAAGTCTACCAAGAGCCCTCCCTTAGCACAGGCCGAGGGAGAGGGATTGAAGGAGAACATGGAGGCCAATGCTAGAACCAGAAGGGGGCTAAAGAAGAAGGAAAGAAGCTTTGCGAAACTCTGGACGCTTGCACCCGAAGGCCTTTTAAAAGCTCCGCAGCCAACTAGAAGCCACCACGTGTCGGCACCTGATACCCCTCAATGCTTCGGTTCACGGGACGGGCACCTTGATCCAGCCAGGTTATTGATGATCCTTGAATTGGGAAACTAAGCACAGCACCCCATTAATATAAAGGCACGGTCTTCGGGGCATGGCTAGTTGAAGCATTGATGGTGCAGAAGATGCACCCCTCCATGTCAGCATGGTCATTACTCCCATCACCCCGAGCGATGCTTCGTTCTACGGGCTCGATAGTGGGGGTCATTTGATGTGGCAACATCCGCTGACATGGAGCATACACAGCTGCTAGCAAATAGCCACATGGATGGGGCCTGCCACCTGGACATGGTCCCCGGGTGGAAGGTCAAGGTGAGCCCCCTACTGAGGTCAACTCCTAGCCGGGGTCGAGCTCATGGAGTGAGCCCTCCGTCTGAGGCCAGCTCCCGGTCGAGGCAGAGCTCAAAAAGTCAGCCCTCCTACTGAGGTCAGCTCCCAGCCGGGGTTAGGCTCGTGGGGCGAGCCCTCCGTCTGAGATCAGCTCCTAGCCGGGGTCATGCTCATGTAGCTAAAGGGAGCCTTCTGTCCGAGGCCAGCTCCCAATCAGGGTCGAGCTCACAGGGTGAGACCTCCGTCTGAGGTCAACTCCCGACCAAGGTCGAGCTCATGCTGCCGAAGGTGGACCTCTTCGGGAGGTCCTTTCCTACCATACGAAGGCAAGAATTCCTGCCAGTGATGAAGGAGGGAAAGATCAACAAGAATTCAAACCGCGGCATGGAGGTCCCCATCCACTTGCAATCTCCAGAAGGTGGCACATGTCCTGCCACCAATGCCATTTCTGCAACACGCCACCTGCATGCTCTGCACGAGATAAGTCCCATCAGACCCAGGGCCCCATAGTGTGTCGCTATGTCGACTACCGTATGGCCGGATGATGCAAACCTATGCAGCGCAAGGCTCGGAGTTCTCATACAATGAGAATCCTGTCAAAGCTATAGGCCCTGTAATGCTTGGACGGTCCCTCTAGGAATGAAAACTTCCCGTGATGACATGGGGCTCAGCGGCACAACGCCTACCCCTTAGAAGCAAAAAAACGACACCCCCAACAGGAAAGGTGGGGGAATCGAAAGAAGAGCTCTCCGAAGGGAGAGGAGGGGGGATCTCAGAAAAGAATGGTTTTGAGAGACCCACGGATCACCTCCTCCTCTGGAAGGACCAGTCTGAGTAAGGCTGGAAGGGGGAACCTCAGAAAAAATGAAGGGAGAGGGCTCCGAGAGGCTCACGGATTGCCTCCTCCTCCGGAAGGACCATTTCGAGAGGGGGGAGGGAAGAAGGAGAAGCCGCGAGTAGCGGCGAGCCCCTCCGGAGAACACACCGCGAGATGGCACATCAAGAAGGACACCGGGACGTGGCCCCAGGTTCGGTCAGGGTCATCGCGCAAGCCGTAAGGTAAGAAAGGTAAGAGAAAAATGCATGAGGAGCAGGGAAAGCTGAGCAAGCAAGCCACCGAAAAGTCAGCAGCCAAGGGACCGGCCGGAGAACCTCCTCGCTCTCCATTCATTCTTTCTGCTACTTAGACATTATCATCTTATTCTTTATATTATTCGAACATCTTTATCATGTCACCCCCTGAGACGAAAGAATCCCCCAATCTCTCCGTCTCAGAGATTCTGTTTCCCTCGATCGTCCCAATGACTTGATCGTCGGAGTGTCCTCGCCAGAATCCCCTGCCCGGATCTCCTCTATTTTGCAGGCTGAGAGGGCCGAAGAGCCGAGCCCCAAGAAAGAGGGAGCGCTCCTGGCGAGAGAAGGCACCTGACGCAACGGCGATGCACCAAAGCTACGGACCATGACAATCAAGGCAGCAACACCTTCCATCTAGCTCAGTTAGGCTTTGTCATACATGGCTAGACCACACTAGCTTGAATAAATAGTTAACACACCAATCCTCATTTCTTGACCACAAAAAAAAGCTTGGCGAAATTATTTTGCAAATTATAATTTCTGACATGGCTGCTACAAAAATTATTACTAGAAAATAAGAGTGATCAACCAAGAATGGCAGAAAGAGTGCCTTTATTGACCAGATCAATCAATAGAAGGTTCAAATACACTTTGCTTGTTCATGGCCTACTCATTATAAAGTACATTAAATGAATGGAAGAAGAGCTGGACAAAAATGGGGTGATTGTTCAGTCAAAAAATTCCCATTGCATCATTGTTGGGGGATCAAATGTCTCCCACTTAGTTGTAACCACTACAGGCCTTAATTTGGTGTTTGAGATCTCGAGGACATCTAAAGTTTCAACACACTTTTGCACCCTCTTAGCCTGCAAAACGATAAATAAGAGTCACTCATTCTTAAATCTTCATGCAGGTTTTGTTTCAAGTAGGCCATCAAAGAACAATTAGGCTATAGAAAAATCAGCGTGCAGATGCTTTATGTAACAAAAGAAGAAAAGCCATTCATAAATAAGTACTAGCAATGAGTTTTTTTTTTTTTTCCACAGAATATGAGTTTTTATTTTTCAATAGAATAAGAGTAGGACAATCACCCATAAGAAACCAGGAGTGGTCATCCAAAGCTCGTTAATGATTTATAAACTCAAAGATAGATTATGACTATTTCTGGAAGCAAAACATTTAGAAGACAAGTTTATTATCAATATCATAATTGTGATAACTACTAAAAATTTATGAGATACATCCAAAGTTGAATTACCTTTCTAGTGACAACCTAATGACCAATGATAGACATGAATAACTGAAAATAGGCATTTCCAAGATCCTATCTGCATCTAGTTGCGAAAATGTCACTACTTTCAACTTGACATTTTTCATTAGCATGCTTGGCCTAGGTGACGATCTTTCAATTATCTCTACCTTTTCCACATTTTCTCACCAGATAGGATGATGATATTTGTGGGTAAAACTTTATCAAAATGTACTTAAATGTGTGAATAAAGAGGATCTGATACTTCAGAGTTTTTATCCTTCAAGCATTTGGTTTTTAGATATGCTGTCAGGTCTATTTAAGTGACAGGAATGCCCATGCTATGAACATTCTGAGAATAAATGTGCCCAATAAAACAAGTAGTTATCAATTGAATAACTTAATCTCTACATAACATCACTATGTTTTTGCAAAATTTTACATTTTTTAGGTTATTGTTTATTGTTAATGAAATCAAGGCATTTGGTATATTCTAGTTTCTAAGTTGATATTGATGCATGGTTTATTAGGACAAAACACTTCCCAAAATGTTCTCTCATTAGTTTTACCATCCACACATATGGATTAATTGTAGAATCTAATATTTAAGGAAAATATATGGAGAAATAAAAGGAACAGTTAGTGCCAGACCAGTAGATTTTTCTGGGAAGAAGCATCTCCTTCAGTAGGGATGCTATCTAATTTGACTGCTTGTCTCATAAGCAACTCTATCAATGTTGTGATCTGTACTTCTGCCACCTTATTCCCATTGGATATGGATTTCTCTATAGTAGTTACCTGGAAACAAAAGAAATTTCGAAAATTGACAAGCACATGGAACTATACAAAGTACTAATAAGAGATTACCTGAATCTTGAAGTTTACTAGCAGCAGTACATAGTGGTTTTGTGTGAGAAGCTATAGTGATTTAATAAATGCATCAGAAACAGTAAAAGGAGTCATGGTATTAATTTAACTTGATCGGTTACGAATGAGTTTCATTTGTCATCATGCAACAGCATCTAGAGATGACTCATTGAGTTAATTATATATACTCTTTCATTTGTTTTTCTGTCCTTTTTCATTTTCCAGGGTGGGGGCTCTAGGAATATGATGATCTTCAACCTCATAAACTTACAGATCAAACTTGGACTATTGTTCAAGAAAGTCTAAGCCCCTTATTTTTAAGCTCTTACTACTCCCACAAGCAACTTATTGTCTTGATCATTCCTCAAATACTTTGACCCATATTCTAAAGCTCTTGATCTTCAAATGATTGGTTTGAAGAATCTTTAGCATAATGATTCATTAGCACATCTTGATACACTAGTTATATCAATATTAAAATAACTACGAAAAGCCTTACCTCACCTATTTAAGCATCACATGTAACTTCCACATATTTCGTACCAGGGACAGAAATATCATCACTTCATGTGTAAAAACTTCCTAAATTTAATCAATGCAACTTTGATGCTTCTTTAAACACACAAATTCCTCCCCATTTTCCTTCAATCCTGAGTTGGTTACCCGGTCATGTCAAAATTGTAAATTAGCATCACCTGACACACATTAGACAATACACTAACTCTATCTTTATATCCACTTTATATAACACATGCCAAATGTGACTGAAAGTGTGCAGTTGACAATGTGGTGGTGGGCCTCCTCCTAAGTCACATGCTCCTTGCTCTTTCTCAAACCATGTTCATAGCATGCGCTTAGTCCAGCTACAAGCAACTTTGAATGATTACCTCCTGATATGATAAAACAAGTGGATCATTTCACTAAAAGCCGGATCAGGCCCCAAGAAAAGGCCAGAATAGGCCCAAAGACTGGAGAGGCAGTATATAGCATATCAGCGCTCAAAGGCTGATCAACACACGGAGGCCGACCATAACCTAAGAGCCGATCAGCGCTCTAAAACCGACCAACATAAGAAGGCCGACCATCACCTAAGAACCGATCTGCGCTCTAAGACCGACCAACATAAAAAGGCCGATCGTCACCTAAGAACCGATCAGCGCTCTAAAGTCGACCAACATAAGAAGGCCGACCGTCACCTAAGAGCCAATCAGTGCTCTAAGGTCGATTAACAAAAGAAGGCCAACTGTCACATAAATGCCGACCGACATTTAATGGCCGATCAAGCATAAGAAAGATGAAAACAGTAAGAGATGAGATAATTATCCTACCGGAATAACTAATTACCGTTATTACAGGCATGGGTTAGTTCCTAACAGAACTAACCATCTGAGACCCGTCTAACTGAATTCAGTTAAGGCCCGAGCCTATAAATACCGGTCAATAGAGGACCTCCGTGGGGTAAGATCAACTAGTGAAATATTGTCTCATACTTTAGCCATCTTTCTTGAGATTTCCATATCTGTTCACCCGAACCCTTGCTGACTTAAACATCGGAGTATTCCCCGCCGGAAAAATTCCGGCCAGGAATTTGTTTTGCAGGTCATCAAGGAGCCCTATAGAGCAAGCCCAAACGGTGCATCAGAGTCACACTAGTTCGGCCATAACAGATTGGTGCACCAGAAAGGGGGAAGGGCAAAGAAATCAGTTCTTAGAATGAATCTTGAAAGGAAAATGGTAAAAAGGAGAGTACAAAATATCATAGAAAGAAGGTCCCGCCCGCCATCCAAGAAAAACGATCCGCCCTTGGACGGAGAGGACATCGTCCTAGCTGCAAGCTTAGGTCAACAACAACTAGATGTTATTCTAAACAAGATGGAGGTCTTGACCGCTGTTGTCAAAAACCTTTAAGAAATGGGGTTAGCGGGCAACAACGCCCCATCGCTTCTAGATGCAGTCGATGTTCTCCATACGGGAAGTCCGGCATCCATATCAAGCCACCATTCCCGTCATCGTCACTTGTTAAGCCGACGTTCCCCTACGCGACGGGATTCCGAACTTCACCATCATGGAGAAGGCTAGGAAAAGGAAAACATCCTAAATGTTATTATGTTTCCTCCAATGAATCTACTCCAAGAATTACAAGCCAGGAAAACTAAAGACAGAATCATTTCGAAAGGAAGTTCTGCAAATTAGAATTACAAGTTGCTAAACTCGATGATCAAAGAAAAAATGAGGATAGGATGACTAATTATAACATGCGGCCACCTTTTTCCAGGAGAATCATGGAGGAGAAAATTCCATCCCATTTCAAGATCCCTCAGCTGGATTATGATAGAAAGGCCGATCCATTTGATCACTTGGACAGTTTCAAGACCCATTTGATGATCCAAGGGGCAACTGATGTCTTCCATTGTCTTGCATTTCCGACCATACTCAAGAAAGCCACCAAGATGTGGTATTCGAGTCTTCGACCAGGTACCATCCACTCTTTTGAACAGTTAGAAAAATTATTTGTGGCTTATTTTAGGACTAGCCGAAAGATGCTGCGAAATTCAAATAGCTTCTTCTTCATCCAGCAACAAAAGAGCAAAATATTGAGGGACTACATGGCCCATTTTAATTCTGCCATGCTAGAATTCCCGATCTCAATAAGCACGTCACTATGTCGGCAATGAAGAAAGGTCTCCGGTCATGCAGATTTACCTTTTCTTTAGACAAGAAGTTTCCATCAATTACTCTAAACTATTAACACATGCACAGAAATATGCACAAGCTGAAGAATAAGCTGCAAATCGGCGCCAAGCGGAGGGAAAGCCGACTCCAAAGAAGAAAAATCCAAAAAACAATGAATCACTACCTATCGGTGTCAACGACATGCAAGCCCATCGGTGAAGCCCGAAGCCGAAGAATCTGATCAGCAAGGCTCAAGTCGGCAAGTATGATACTTACACTCCTTTATCTCTCTTCCAAGGGTGAAGATATTAATAGAGATTGAAAAAGAGAGTTTTCTCCAAAGGCCCCGACCGACGCGAGCACCTCCAACCTCGCGCAACAAGACCAAATACTGTTGATTCCACAGAGACCATTGGTACACTACTGAAGAATGCATCCAGCTGAAAGATAAGATCGAAGGATTGATTAAACGTGGGTACTTAGAAAAGTACGTCCACAATCAATATCGCCCAGCTAAAGTGATTGCCCCAAGACAAATTACTGATGGTGCAAAGCTCCCCAATTAATGACCCACCGACGGCATGGTCGGCATGTTACATCACCGACCATACTGCAGAGACGACAGCGCTCCGAAGAAACTTCGAACAAGCAACGTCATCAATTCTCCGATGACGACCTGCAGGGTTATAAAAAAAATCCATTACCCAGACTGACTCGCCAGCATGGTAATGAAAAAAAAGTAAATGGCAAGTGAAGAATTTGCATCGACTACACCGACAATGAAAGGCAAGTTGACAACCAAAAATTCAACGATGTCTGTGCTCATATTCTCCACCAGTTAACTTCTATCAGACATCCTCGAGCCAACGGTGAAGCTGAAGCCACCAATCAAACAATTCTCCATGGCTCGAATGCTTGGCTAAATGAAGCAAAAAGACTCTGGACTGACGAGCTTAATTCAGTTCTCTGGACATATTGAACGACTCCATGATCTATAACAGGAGAGTCACCATTCACTTAAATTATGGAAGCAAAGCTATGATACCAGTGGACATCATCCTCCGATCCAGAAGAACCGATCACTTCAAAGAGTCGAATAATTCAGGCCAAAGAAGAGCCGATCTAGATCTACTAGAAGGTGCAAGACTCCAGGCACAGCTATGAATGGCGGTGCACCGACAAAGAGTCACCCGACACTATGACTCGTGAGTCAAGGCCAAAACATTCCAATCTAAAGACCCAGTACTGTGAAAGGAGGAAGTATCTCGACTTACGGATCAAGCCAAACTTGTCCCTAATTGGGAAGGCCCTTATCAGATCACTGAAGTGATACGACCCGGAACTTACCGAATCGAAAGCCTGAATGCCTACCGAATGGCCTGACCTTGGAATGTGAAGAACCTTCGTAAATATTATCAATGAAGTAATCTTTTCTTCCTCCCTACTTTTCCTGTCATGATCTATCTGACAAGCAAAGAGTAAGCCTAATCGGCTGACTCTATCAATACATCCGACAAAAAATGAGTAGGCATGATCAACCGACTCAATCGATATAACCGATATCTGAAAGGTTGGCCTAACCCGCCGGCCCACATCCGACAAACAGAGTTGGTCTAGCCCACCATATCATCGATATATCTGAAGAAAGCTAGTCTGATTAGCTAGGCCAGAATGTTCCTTAAAGAGAACATTGATGCCCCTTTTAATAGTCCTTATATCACGGAACCTTCGTTCCGAAAGCACCACACTATTGAGAATAAGAAAAAGTCGACAGGCTCAAACTTTGAAAATTTTCGTAAAGCATCATGAGAAAACACAAATATCGAAAATCAAAAGTAAGACCGATCAAACCATACTTAGAAAAATTTTAGAGTGCTCTCATTCAAAAACGCTCATTGCATAAAAGAAGAGTTCCATTCATCTAGAAAGATTTTTTTTCATATACTTCCGAAAGGAGTTGATCTACATGAATAGATAAGGAAAAGCGAAATCTGTATACATCAAGATTAGTTTTCTTCGACTAGTCAAGTTGGAACAGGAATGACTGCCTCTTGGATGGATAATTCTTCGGTTATTGGAGCAGGCATATTTTCAACCTCCTAAACGGATACGTCTTCAATTGAAGGAGCTTGCATATCTTCGGCTGGTTTTTCTGCTATGTTTTCCTCATCAGTATCATCGTTAGCAATAGTAATGGTATATTTTCTTGACTTTCTTTGGTCAGTCCTTAAAACCAATGTTGTAGCTCTCCACCCCCGCTTCATTCATTTCGTCGTCGAAAGCTTTGGATATCTTGTATTCTTCGACGACGTGAAGGGCTTGTTGGTCAGCTATCTCTGCCCTTCGTTCAGCCAACTCCACCCTTTGTTCAAGGGTGCTAAACTTTTCTTCCAATTCGGCCCTTTAGGTCATGGCCTCTTCGGGTTTTTTAAGGTTCTCTCATTATTATTTCGACCGAATGCAATTTCTCTTAATTCTTAAGTTTGGCCGCAAGCTTGGTCGTCTTGGACTAAGCCGCCTTCAATTCCTTCTCTAATGAAAGATTGACGGCAGTGCTCTAGTTCAATTCCTGTTCCTTGGCCGCTCGAAGTTTCTCGGCCACTTCTTTCTCAACTTTAACCGACTCCAGCTGGTCCTGAAGACCTTTACTGAGGTCGGCGAATCCACGGACTGCTCTCTTCTATCAGAGAAAGTTCGTGGATAAACTGCCAAGAAAAGCATGGATAAAGTTAGCAATAATGACAAAGGCCTACGAAAAAAATCGTGGAGATAATTTTAACACATACCTACAGCGTATTGGGGTAGATGGAGATAAGGATGTCCTCCAATCGATGATTTTTTGTTACCTCCCAATCCTTCAAGAGGATAGTAGCCTTCAGCAAGGTCTTGGCTAATCTTGGACTGTCAAGACCGGTGTCATCAGCATGTACGTTGAAACCCACAAAACCTTCTTCTTTGACTCGTGGTTCGGGTCTGGCTTGTGCCTCGGACGTTGTCTCAATAATGGAAGCCTTGCCCTTATCCCCTCACTGGGCTCTGCACATATCTCGGTGGCGGACAGTGCCACTAGCTATTCAGTAAAAGTATTTGGTTACTCTGAGGGAAAATTAGCCAACCTTCTCTTTGAGAGACGATCCGTTAAAGGGACGTCATCTTCATCTGAAAACGACTGCACGACTATAGGAGTACTTTCCCCGATGGGGATCTTTGAAGAAGTGCGAGAAAGAGCTATGGATGAACAGGTCCTCTTCGTACCCCTTCGTTGTTGTCCTATCGAAGGTTCTATGGTCGCCCTCTTCTTGACGGCTTGTCAGAGCCTTCTGACATTCGGCTTCATCTTGACGTCTACGAAGGGAAAGAAATATCAAAATTTGTTAATTGAAAGAAAGGAAGAGGAAATTTCGACCACCATAAAGACCATCGCCGTCTCTCCTGGTGGAGGACCTCACGAGGGACAGAACCTTTAAAGACCTAACCATTGAGAAAAGAAGGTCCACCTGAGAAAAATGGAAGAACTTGTAGAAAAGAAAGATCGGGATGAAGGCTATCCAAAGCACAACAGTGCTAATGATAGAAAAGATTTAACCCTCGGGAACAAAGACCTCTTCTTATATAAGAGACACCGATGGTTTGGATTTCTCGTTCAACCCTTGAACACCTCTCTGATCATGCCACGTATGTACATTCCAACCGATGGAAGTTGAGGCGATGACCTCGATCCATAAAAAGGCGGTTGAAAGAAATAAAAGAACGACGACCAGTCTGATTTCGAAGTAACATGGCTTTAATGACTCTGATCGACGCATCCCATGGTAACTTCCTCACCAATGAAAATATGGCATCTGGCAAGGACGGTACGTCCCACTAATGACGAGTTGAAACCACCAACAAAAGCTGAGATTTGTCATGATTGAAAAATATCTCTTTCTCTCTCTTCATTAAAAAAGCCTATCTTTTTCCTATAAAATAAGAAGAAAGAAAAAGAAAAAGAAAAAGGGGCAATCCCTTGCTACCTCTTATTAACTCCCATCGTTCAAGATATCAAAGTTTACTTGAACTCGGAAGTTGGGGAGCAAGTAATATGACAAAACAAGCACATCAATTCACTAAAGACCAGATTAGGTCCCAGAAAAAGGCCAGAATAGGTCCAAAAGCTGGAGAGGTAGTATATAGCTGATCGACATGCAAAGGCCGATCAATACACGAAGGTTGACCATAACCTAAGAGCTGACCAGCACTCTAAGGCCGACCAACATAAGAAGGCCGACCGTCACCTAAAAGCTGATCAGCATTCTAAGGCCGACTAACATACAAAAGCCGACCGTCATCTAAGAGCCGATCAGCATTCTAAGACCGACTAACATAAGAAGGCCGACTGTCACCTAAGAGTCGATCAGCGTTCTAAGACAGACCAACATAAGAAAATCGACCGTCAACTAAGAGCCGATTAGCGCTCTAAGACTGATTGACACAAGAAGGCGGACTATCACATAAATGCCGATCGATATTTAATGGTCGATCAAGCATAAAAAAGATAAAAACAGTAAGAAATGAGATAGTTATCCTACCAAAATAACTAATTATCATTATTACATGCACGGGTTAGTTCCTAACAGAACTAACTGTCTGAGACCCGTCTAACTGACTTCAGTTAAGACCCGAGCCTATAAATACTGGTCAATGGAAGACCTCCGAAGGTAAGTAAGATCAACTAGCTGAAATACTGTCTCATACTTTAGCCATCTTCCTTGAGATTTCTATATCTATTCATTCGAACCCTTGCTGACTTAAGTATTGGAGTGTTCCCTACCGGAAAAATTTTGACCAGGAATTTATTTTGCAGGTCATCATGGAGCTCAATAGAGTAAGCCCAAACAATGCATCAGAGTCACACTGGTTCGGCCACAACACCTCCTAACATTTAAGCCCTGTTCATTTGTTATCATGTCAGAATACCATTTGCAAGTTTGCAAGTTTGCTGTCTAACTTCAACCCACATTTTTCCAGAGGCAAAATCGACATTAAATAGCACTGAGACCTCTATTGGATAAATCGAGACAAAGGTAGAATAACTTAAACCTGAGTTAAAGTATGTGAAGGTTAACCTACTCCATTCTTAGACATTCAATTTAGATCTCATTTTTCCTACAACTAAACAGGGTCAATGTTAGACACACTACCATCAAGATCACAGAATCAAGTGAACTAATTTAATACAGAATCATAAAGTACACGTCAATTCGAATTGCTTGTAATCTCAAAACGTGTCAACGGATCACAAAGTCGAGATTGCCGCACCTGGTCGGCCAACTTGTCAACCTCGAGTGAAACGTCAGAGATGGCCTGGTGGACGCACTGGATCCTGGCATTCCTCCTCATCTCCACGCATCTCCTCTCGAGGCTCGTCGGGTCCTGGATCAACACCATCTTAGACCGGTCTTTCACCCCGCAAAGATCCAAAAACTCGCCGTCTCCTCTCTCCTTCCCTCTGTACACCAGCCTCTGCTCCCCCGGCTGCAACCCTGTCTCCGCCGTCAGAAGCTTCTTCAACTCCCCTGCAATCCAAACCACACCATATCAAACCGCAGTACCTCAGCATTCCCGTCATAATGAGCAGCCGGTGACCGGATTAAAATCAAACGCCCAAACTAACCGTTGGCGTTACCGTCAACCGTTGTCGGTGGAGGGTACAAATTGTCAATAGATCTACTTTATTCGAGCGAGGGGATAATAACTAATAAATATCTAGTGAATGTTAGTGTCGGGAAAGGCATCTCGGTAATAAATTTAGAAGGTAAAGTCAAATTTACCAGCTTAAATTTTTTTGCTATAATAAATGTGACGCTGGGCACGACACTCACAGTCCAGCTGTGTCGCATTTACATGCTAAATTTCGAGACTTGCCTATTTACCGAGCATAGAGAAATTTTCTCCAAAGTGGAAAAATAATTCTCGAGAAGCTGGGAAAGTCCTGATGAATGTTGTCAAGAAAATCTTGGGTATTTTCGGAAATCCAGTAATTAATTCGCCAGGGTTTGAACCGTACGCCGGCGAGAACGGTAGGGTTCTTACCGAAGGTGGCAAGGGAGCTGACGGAGATCTCGTACCTGACGGCGCCGTGCGAGATCCGCACTCGCACCACCGGCGCCGCCGCCGCCTTGGGATCCGCCCTCCGCTTCTGGACCAGCAAACCCCCAGGCCTCATCTCCCACCCGACCTCACCACCCTCCGCCTCCTCTCCCCCAGCCGCCGACGATCCCCCGTCCGACCCCGTTCTCCTCATCATCGGCCGCCGGAGACCCCAACTGCGCCGCCGGAGACTCTCTCAAAACAAGCTACAGATGGTTTTTCTTTCCGGCCAACCGTTTTAGAAGCGATTGGAAGGATTTATATGAGCGTTCAGAAGACGCGGGATCTGGTGGGCTTCATGAGGGACGGGCCAACAAGATCGCGATACGTGGCGATCCTCACTGTCCATTCCTTACAGCTCAGCCCGGGCTACCGACAGCCAGCGAGCCCGTAAAATTGATTCGCCGCGGTTTCAGCCCGCTTGATCTCCATGCCACGCTCTCCGACTCGCCAATATGCTCACGACCCTCTGGTTTTCATCTTGACTCTATGTCCACAGTGATTTTAGCTCCAAAGCGAACCCGCCTCTGTAGGCCTAATACGTTGTCGAGAGGTTGCAAATTTTGGTCTTGCCAAGGATTTTTGTTTTGAGGATTTGTCTATCAACGGTAGGTTCATCTCGAAATCGAACCAATTCGCTTCAAAAGATGGGTGGGTACGAAATGACGTCGACTTGTAATACCGCATCACAGTACAAGTCCAGCTCTTTGTAAGCATCTGGCAGCTGGCCGAAATTATGATAATACTTTTGCATTATAACCGTCTGATTACGATTTGGTGGATCAGAAGGTGCCTGAGATCATCTTCCGCTGGCATTTATTCAACTGCTCCTGTCTCTAAGTGCCTTGAGTTTCTTTTTAGAGCTCCTCTGGGAACACCAATTTCCATTTTCTGCCATGAAATTGGAGACACATTTGTGGCTGTGTGATGGAGGGCTGGCTAAATGTGCCGAGAGTTGGATCTTCATGACCGGACCCCCCTCCCCACCGGTGGTGGAGATCTAAGACACACCGCAGGTGGATTTGGCCGAACTCAAAAAAAAAGAAAAACATTATAGCCGATCTCTCCTTTTGGGCCCAATCAGATGCTGGCGACACCGTCGGAGGTGGTGACCGGTACTTCCCGATTGATCATCGTAGCCGTCTAGCTGGTCTGGCAATAGTGGTGGCAGTTTTGGAACCAAAGGGTGGCGGATCGAAGAGAGCCCTATTTTTGGGTCGCATGGGGAAGAGGTGAGGCTAACGGGTTTTGGGTTTTGGGTTTAAACTCAAATTCCAATAATCCATTCCCAAATAAGAAAAAAAAAATGGTGGCCATTTTGCATTTAAGCCCCTGGGTTTTTTTGGAATTATATATCAGCCATTTTACAATTTAGTCCCTCTCATATTTATAATTATATTTTGGTCTAAAAGGCCATTTTGAACTAAGGCCCTTGGATTTTCTGAAATTGTAAATTAGTCCTTCTATAGTTGAGATATTGAAATATTGGTTCAAAAAAAAAAAATTGGCGGGCGGTGGTGGGAACCACTATGCCCTTCTCCTCCTTCCATACCTTGCCAGAAGTGTCCGACAGCCATTGACCGGCGATCATTTAGACAGTGGCGACTAAGACTCGTCCACCATTGCCGGTTCCAAGTGGTGTTGGGCCCTTGGGATGTTCCTCCTAGCTCTATTTTCCTGAGGACCTCTAAGTGGTCCTCCGATGTTCTACCACCAGATGGATCCTGTTGGATTTTGGCAGTTCGTGGTGTCCCGTCGCAGGGACCTCACCATCTTCTAGAAGGAGATAGTGGAGGCTGTTGCCAAATTGCTGGACCCCGCTCAGCTTGTGATAAATGCAGTGGCAAATTTTTGGACATTTAGACGAGTGACCGATGGCTCTCCTGTGTCGCTCTGTTCTTGTCTCTTCCTGAACTTTGGGTCACCAGTGGCCAGGGAATGGTCGCCTAGTTTGGTTGGTGACTCTCTGTGAAAGAAGATCTAAGCTCGAAGAAGCTATTAATGGAGTTTTGGAAAGTCTCGTTTGGGATGAAAAGGGAAGGAAGAAGAGAATGTTTTAAATTTATTAATTATAAATTTAGCCCAAATTAAAGAACTAGCTGGATCCAATTACAGTGGGCCTGTTTTAATTTTGGGATTAAGGAACTTTTTGCACTTAAGCTTGTTGCCCAGAAATGGAGCCCAAGAGGGAGGTGAATTGGGTCTTTCAAAAATTAAAGCAATTATGTACCGGTCTTTGAAGTGTTTACAATGTGAATAACTCAATGATATGCAGCGGATGACAATAAATTAATTATAGAAAATAAAGAGAAAGAAGTAGGAAGAGCAATCACACACATAAACAACAAGTTTTATAGTAGTTCGGTGCAAACCAAGCACCTACATCCACTCCCCAAGCTATCCTTGGGAACTCCACTATAATCTTTCCAAGATTACAGCCGACTTGTTTTATAAGGCTCACAAGTCAACACCTAAGTTGGTTTTGTCACCTAGGCTCACCAACAACCTTTGCAACTTGTTTTATCTTCGAGCTCACAAGTTAAATCCTAGTTGGTTTTGTATCTTTGGATGACCAACAACCATAACAACTTACTTTCAAGAAACCCTTGAAAGTTAGGTCAACAAAGTATAGAGATAAAGATACAATTTAAAAATATAATCAAACTCTATTCTAGAGTGGAATATGGAAGCTTTAAGGCTCTTAAAGATGCTTGTCTTGTCTTCTCTTTAGAATCTTCTTCAAGCTCACTTTTGGAAGGATGAAATGATAGGCTTGTAAATTTTTTCAGGGAATCTCTCTTTTTATGGCTTTTGGAAGTGAAGTTCTTGAGGGAATATTGACTTTTGAGTGTTCAATGGAGTTCAATATTTCATGAATGAGTTTGGTGAAGCTTAAATACTTCAAAAACTTCCAAAAAATAGTTTGAGATCATTGAAAAATCAAAACTAGTCATTGGGAGCTTGAAAAGACCAATTCTGCAACTCAGAAAATAGATCCGTTGAAGCTATCAGAACCCATGAGTCGACACTTGACAACCAAATATCGATACTTGATTTTCAGGTGTCGACACTTAGTTTCCAGGTGTCGACACTTAGTTTCCAGGTGTCGACATTTAAATTTTAAGTGTTGATACTTGAAACTTAGGTGTCGACACTTGACACAAAAATCCTTCAAAAATGCAAGTTTTGTATTTTCAAAAAATCTCAGGCCTTGAGTCAACACTTGGGTTCTAGGTGTCGACACTTGTATCTCAGGTGTCAACATTTAAAACTCAGGTGTCGATACTTGGTGTGCCAGATAGGAATTTTTGCATGCCAGTCACTGAAGTTCGACACTTGCTAATCTTGAGTCGACACTTGGGTCTGAAATTTGCCAAAATAAGTACCAAAAACTTTCAAAACATAAAGATATGTACAAAACATGAATGATGAGAAGACTTCTTAAAACATGAATTTTGCTCAGCTTTAAGATACTTTCTTTTTGAGAATTTGAGGTACCTGTATCCTGTAGCTCGTAACCATAATTAAAATATTAGTACAAAATATGTACTTAACATTTTGTTAACCATCAAAATCAAAGACAAACCCAACAATCTCCTCCTTTTTGATGATGACAAAACCTTGAGTATATAAGCATTCAATTTTCAATTTTGAATATGATACCACATAACATGATCTTAAAAACATATGCACACCCATACAATATAGTTTTGATAGGGAAGAGGTACAAGTTAAATATGAAGTTAAGTTTTCTCTCCCTCTAGGTGAGTCAAAATATGAAACATTTCACAATTGAAAATTTTGAATTTTTTATATCTTACTCTTATATACCTTACTCCCCTTTTTTGTCAACATTAAAGAATAAAGGGAGTAAACTCCCCCTGAATTAATGCAATAGGGGTCTTGATATACTCAGTATCAAAGTAGAAAATTAAGGTATCAGAGCAAAGTTCAACCATGAAACACATAGATTCAATCATTGTTAGAGTAAATGAATAAGCTAGCAAATGAACCAAGCTTGATAATCAAGTAATTAAAATGCTAGTCTGCATATATATAAAAGTATTTTCAGTACAAAATTTGCTGAGACAATTAGCAAACACTGAAACATAACAAGTACAACACATAGATAATCATGAAAAATACTGAATATAGATAAACACTAAAATAAAAACATCAATCATCAGCATAATCATCTGTGAGGCTACTCCTCACCAGATGGAATCTCAAATGAAATAGGACCTATAATCCTAGACCTAGGAACTAGAGCTCTAGGGGTCTTTAGGATAGTGTGACTCCTAGTCCTAGATGATGGTCCTACTCAGGGTACAATCCTAGAAGAACGAGTGGATGGCGGTGGAAGAGGATTAGCAAGTGTCACAAAAAATGGAGCAGTCGATGATGGAGTGTCGCAAGGATCATAAGGAACAGCAGGAGTCTGGGCCTCACGACTGACCAACTCAAAATCATCTGCATGATCATCGCTGTCACTGTCACCTGTCTCTCTGTCATCTCCACCATCATCAGCTCGGTCACCACCACCAAGTGAGTCATCATGTCCCTCATGGTGGTCACCATCATCATCATCATCCATAGGATGGGGTTGATCTGCTGGTGCTACTGGAGGTATGAGTGATCTTAATAAATCCTCAATACGAGCAAAACCTGCCTCCATAGTCTGTCGCATCTCAGTATGCTGCTCAGCTGTACGGGCTCTAAGACCCTCAATCTCTATGCATAGCTGAGTGGTACGGACTCCCAACCCGATCATCTTACTCCTGATATATGCAAACTTGTACCTGACCATCTCCTCAAAGGATGTACCAACTGAAGTGGAAGGAGGAGCAGGAGAAGCTGCGGGTGCTGGAGCTGGAGTGATAGGCTCAGGCTCACTGGCTACTGCTGGTGCTGATCAAGGAGGTGTATATGAAGGCCCTGATGGCCCTGCCTCTGCCTCATGGATCTCGTCCTCCTCATCTGGCTCCTGGCCAGACTCACGACACACCCAACAACCTGAGACCAACCTGTACCCCATACGGTGAAGAGACCGCTCATCATACACGTCTATATGAAGGATGTCCTTGGTGGTCTCCCCCTCCAAAGGAACACTGTAGGCTCTGAACAGTCATGTAAGAACCATCCCATAAGGCAGACAGTGACGATGCTGAGTCGAGGCATCTCTCATCTGCATGAGCATCAGAGCTAGAATGTCCACTGTAGTCCTCTGCATCAAACAAACCATAAGCATCAGCTCCCGCTTAATAATGAAGTCAAATCTCCTGGTCTTCGGCAGTAGAATCTAGGCAATGATGTGGTGTAGGAGGCACATCTCCACAGAAAGCTAGTTCGCGATGACAGTAGCCACACCGCAAATGTCCTTTCACTCAAGTATGCACCTGAAGGCTTCCTCACGGTCCTCTATAGATGGAATAATGATCCCAAGGTGCGGGATCTCCCAGATATGGCTCAGGACCTCCTCTGAAACTGGAATGCAGATACCTCTAACAGTCACACTCCACAGCATCCTATTGCAGTCCAAACTCCCGTAGAACTCACGAATCAAGTTAGGGTAGAACTTCTCCTGCATAGTGCAAAAGGAGATCAACCCAGCTTCCTGGAGAACCTGTCCAAGATGGAAACTCTATCGGTCAAAGTAGCCGAGATCCACTCATTAACCGACAGTGATCACCTTCCCAGACACTCTCTCAGCAGAAGATGAAGAAGGAGTTGTACTCTCAGTCTGCTGGCCCCCATCATTTCTGGCTTTTGTTCTTCTCTCTGCTGATGCCTGACCTAGTTTCCTTTTAAATGCCAACTGCTTTCTAGGTCACATGACAACTATTGAAGGAGGCAAAGGAAATAGTAAAGATATGGAACTAGGAATAGTCCAAAAAGGAAATAGAGAAGAAATGAGGAGAAATGGGGGAAAAGAGAGCCAAAAATCAAGGGGTCGGCTAAGAAAATGAGCCAAAATGGAGAAATCAGTGGGAGGAGAAACATGGTGTCGATTCAATCCAAGGAAAAATCTAAGAAAGTCAAATAGGGATCAGTCCAAAGAGGGGAAACAGCAAATAGGGCCAGTTTTGGTTCAAAATCAACAGCGATACTGGTGGGGACACCAGGATCAGACATAAATCCCTGGATCCCATATGGTTTAATTAGTCATGTGTCAAATTTTTGTAATCAACTAGAATTAAGTCATGTAATAAGTTGAGGTTAGTTGATTTGTCTCAACCCTCAACCTAGTCAGTATTTTGAGTCATGTACATCAATTATGAGTTCAGTATGAGCCTGATTTTTATACAAGAGAGGAGGTCACCCTATTTTGGAGTTCCACCAGGCCACATCTAGGAGTCAGAGGCCGCTACATCAGCCCATTGGATTTTGTATGACAACCCAGGATCCAAGATGCTTTCAGAAATTCTGATTCTTTCCAAATATCCTCCAGATGCCCAGATTCCTCCCCAGATGCCAGAGCATATTCCTAAACTAGGGCAACCATGATTCCAGAGGTCCACCTGCATCCTAGCCTAAATAAATCAAGCCCAGGTGCCAAGCCCAAGCGCTTAAGAAGCAAGATTCCAAGGAATATTCCTACTACCAGGCTACCAGGCCACCCCAGCTTCCAGAGGCCCGAACCCATGCACCCAAGCCCCTTCGGGCCGGCCCCTTGCTGCTCCTAGAGGTCCAACACGACCCCCTAGGCATCTTTGAAGTGTTGACCATGTCCAAAGAGGTTTGACCAAGTCCAAGTTGAAGAGAAGAAGGAGAAGACCAAGCTTATTACTAACTTAGTTGGGATTTCTAATCCTTTTAAACTTTGTAATTCTAACCTAGCTAGGAAAGGACTTATATTCTAATTTGGAAGAGGACTTGTAATCCAAGTGTAACCACGGTTAGTAAGGGCATGGGAACTCTATAAATACCCCACCCCTCCCTCTCTTGTAAGCATATTTCTCTTATGAATAAACCTTACTGAAATTTTGAGTTATTGCCTTGTGTTAGTGTTTTGTTTTGGTTCTTTGGTTGGTGTTTTTGTGCTTGGATGAATTCCTTGCTGCCCTAGCATCCTTCCATGCCCTAACTCACTTCCATCCAAGCCTTCACATGTCCAAGAAGGAGTGCCCTAGACCGCCAAGCAGGAAGATCTTCAACAAGCTTCAAACAGCCTAGCTTCTAATTCCTAACCTGATTCGTTCTAAACCTAGTTTCCTTTCCTTTTCTTACTTGCTATTTTGATTGACCCTTGATGTTTTGCAAGATCCCCGAGGCATTTCATCTCCCCAGATGAGGCTTTCTTTGTATCCAGAACCATCCAAATCAGCCATCTAATCAAGGGAACCGAACTTCATCATCCAGACTCCAATCAGAGTGCTGTGTGATCTCTTCATCGAAAGGTCTTCAAATCACTGATTGGTAACATCATTCCCTTCTTTAAATTTCTGATTTGATGAAGATTAGCTATCATAATCCAGGAGTTCCTCAATTCTCAGGTCCTGGAATTTATTATTTTGTATAAGTTCGCCTGCGATACGATGATTCTATGCATTACTATTCTTCTTGCTAGTTCTTATTTTTATTTGGAAATTTAGCCTATAAATATAAATTATAAAAATCATGAAAATATTAGTTTACCATTTTTCCTACATGATTAGCAATCTTAGAGTCATCCCACATCAGTTTGGTATCAGAGCTAGTTTAGGATAGTTTGATATTTGCTTCACATTCACAAACCCTAATTCGGCATTCTATCCACTGCATTAAGTATCAGTTTTGCATCTATTTTCGACCATCTAGGAATTTTATTTTTCTCTAAAGTTTTCATTAATTATTCTTTGTTGAGTCTTCTATTTTATTAAAATTTTTATTTAATTTTATAGAAAACCTAAATCATAAAAACTTGGTATATTAGAAACCCTAACAAAATCTTGATAATTTCTATAGCAATCAAAAAAAATCTAGGTTTACATCATCATAGAATTTTTTTTCTGCATGAAATTTGGTAGGTTTCATCACAACTATCCATCCTCTGTTCTAGATTTTTTTGAATTTTTTATGCATCGGGATTGTTGCCCAGATATGGTGCCCAAGAGGGGGGTGAATTGGGTATTTTAAAAAATTAAAGCAATATATGTGCTATCAAGTTCAAAGGTGAAGAGAGATAGTGCTCAAGTAATTGTGCAATGGAAGCAATGAAATAAAACAACAATTAAAGAGCAAAAGAAGATAAAAAGTAAAGCAATGCAAACACACAAGAAGTATAGTGGTTCGGTGCACCTAGCACCTACATCCACTCCCCAAGCTCCAATTGAGAATTTCCACTATAATCTTTAGATTACAGCCGACTTGTTTTACCAGGCTCACAAGTCAAAACCTTACACACTTGTTTTGGCTTCGGGCTTACAAGCAACCCTAGTTGGTTTTATCAATTGGCTCACCAACAAACCACACACACTTGTTTTGGCTTCGAGCTTACAAGCAACCCTAGTTGGTTTTATCAATTGGCTCACCAACAAACCTCACACCAGTTTCAAATTCCCTTGAAACTAGCCTAAGACAAAAAAAATATGAATACAATGAATAAAACAAGACAAACTCCTTTTGAGCAAAAAGTAATTCGATGTAGCTCTTGATGGAGACTCTTCAAGCCTTTCTCTTGGAATCTTTGGACCTCACTAAATGCCAAATACTTGAAAGTTGGATTCCTCAAAGATGAAAATCTTTTGGCTAAGGAATCTCTTGGTTTTCTCACTCTTTTTGGCTTGGAATTGATTGAAGGCTTTGTACTTTCACTCTAAGCTTTTTCACTTTGTCTTCTTTTCTTTTTTGAAGTTTGGTGGAGGTTAAATACCTCATTCAAGCTGAAATAACTCCACAAGATCGTTAGAATAAAAAATATGGCCGTTTATGGCCGTTAGAAATCAAATCAAAAGTTCAGAAAAACTAGCCGTTATGCCATGAGTCGACCTCATGAGTCGACCTCTGGATCAAGTGTCGACCTCATGAGTCGACCTCCAGTTTATTTTAGGCAAAAATCCAGAAAACCATAGTTCTGCCCAGTTTGAATTCTCAGGCTATGAGTCGACCTCTGGTGTCGACCTCTGGACAGGTGTTGACCTCTGGTGGTCGACCTCTGGAGCGTGCCACTGAAATTTTGTCGTGCCGGCCTTGCTGAACTTTTCTTTTGTTCATGAGTCGACCTCTGGTGGTCGACCTTTGACAAGGTGTCGACCTCTGGTGGTCGACCTTTGACAAGGTGTCGACCTCTGGTGGTCGACCTCTGATCTGAAATTTTCTGAAACTCTAGAGAGGTGCGTGCCATGCTTGAGTTTCTCTAAGCCTTTGTTTCTTTTGTCAATTACTTCTTAACAGGAAGGTCCAATATGAGAAATTTGATCTTGTTCAAGGTAGAAGAACTCTTTTCCAAAATCAGGCAAGCTTGGTTTCATCATTGTACTCTTAGTACTCTTTTTGAATAACCTAAGTCCTGAAACTTTATCTTGAGATGAAACATTAGTCCAAACATATACTCAACCTTTTGTTAATCATCAAAACTAAGGAGCCAAAGCCAACAATCTCCCCCTTTTTGATGATGACAAAACCTTGAGTATATATGCAATTAAGTCCGAAAGCAAAATATAGCACTAATAAAAATTTTCAAAGAAACCTCACATGAATGAGTATATCATAAAAATTTTACTTTTCATCTATTTATTTATTTAATTTTTTTTGTGAAAACATTCTCATGATTCAAAAAGTTAAGAACCATAATAGCTTTACTATACTATATGAAAGATTTTACTTTTCATTTACTTCTTTCTTTTTGTGAAAACATTTTATGAGTCAAAAAGATAAGAACCATTATAGCTTTGCTCTACTCTATTCTATGAAAGAGTCATACTTTACCATATATACTTTACAAACTTTACTATACTCCCCCTTTTTGTCAAGAATCAAAAAGTGCATTCTTTGTAGTAAAAGATAAAAACAAATGGTACCATTCCATTGCAATGAAATACTTAGTTGCATAAAATACATGCTCCCCCTCAATTTGTGCATTCGAGATAACAAAAACATTCTAACTTGAGGGTTTAAAAAGATAAATGCTAAGAGCTGGTATTAGACAGTAAAATATCACAATATAGATAAGTGTATAAATGTATTTAGTTACAAAATTGCTTACATAGGAAGCACAAAACACTGATACATCAGATCATACAAAGCAAACTAAGTACAACATACATCAAGTAAATCTATGAGGCTACTCCTCATCAGAAGGTATATCAAAAGAGATAGGAGCCGAGATCCTAGATGAGGATTTTGGAGTCCTATGAGTGAGACTCCGAGTCCTCAGAGAGGGACCAGACCTAGGGGTACTCCTACGAGATCTATAGGTCCGAGGAAAAGGCTCCACAGGTGTCCTAACAGAAGCAGTAGCAGAAGGAGTAAATGGATCAGTATGCTGAGTATACTGAGCTGGAGTGTGCCTGCTGACTAGCTCATAAGCAGTGGGATCATCAATATCTGTCTCTGTATGCTCATCTCTATCATCCGGAATCCCTATAATAGTCTCAAAAAGTGACTCAGTAAACTCAGTATCTACTGGCACATCTGTAGCTGGAGGATCTGTACTGGGAAGATCAGTAGAAGGAGGATCAGTAGAAGGGGGAATCTCTGGAATCGGATCTGCAGGTGGAACATCAGAGCTACCTGCTCCAGGCTGATCTCCATCACTGTCACTGTATCCACTGGAGCCATCATCATCATCATCATCAGAATGTGGAGGAGATACTGTCGGATCTAAAGTCCCTGGTGGCAGTGCTAATCTCAGTAGGCTGAGGATCTGTCGGAATCCTGCATCTACACTAGCTGAGAGAGCTCCAATGCGCATATCTGTGTGCATCCGCAGATCATGTAGCTCCTGTCGTACACCAGCAATCTCTGTCTGGACCTCTGAAATGTGATCAGTCACTCTCTGCTCAAAGTCCGATATCCTCGCTGTAGTCCTCCGTGGTGTAGCAGTAGCAGTAGGTGCTGGAGTTGATGAGGGTGGTGGTGTGAATGGCTCAGGCTCCGCAGTCTCTGACTTTGGTGCTGGGCGAGGAGGTGTACCATGATCAGTAGGCTCTGAAGGCCCTGCCTCAACTGCTCGGATCTCATCCTCCTCATCTGGCTCCTGGCCAGACTCTCGTCGCACCCAACGGTCACCAATCAGTCGAAATCCCATCCTATGCAGGGATTTCTCTCCATATGTATCAGTATGCTGTAGCTGACTGAAGGGTATACCATCAAATGAAACACCATGCTCCCTGAATAGCTGTGTCAGCCCCATACCATATGGCTGAACTAGTCTCCTGTGAGATGCTGCCTCACCCATCTACTGAAGCATGATCCTGGGAAGGTTGATGGGAGTCCGCTGTCTCAGGGACACCATCAACACCAACTCACGCTCAGTGATAAAGTCGAATCTCCCACTCTTCGGAATCAAGATACGGGTGATGATATGATGCAGCACTCTCATCTCTAGTGAAAGCTGGTTAGCGGCTACTGTGGAAATGCCGCTAACATCCTCACGCTCTAGAATACATCTGAAGGCATGCTCTCTGTCGCTGATCGAAGTGGCAGCAGTTCCATGAAGTGGAATCCTCCAAACGTGACTGATGACCTCCAGTGTCACTGGAATCTCGATCCCACGTACAGTAGCTGACCATCCAATGCCATCAGTGGCCATGGATCCATAGAACTCCCTGATGAGGTCTGGGTAGAATCTCTCAGTCATCGTGCAGAAGTGAACCAGACCTGCATCTCTCAGCACATCTCCTATAAAAAAGTGATGCTGATCCCAGAAAGGTATATCCACACGCCTCCTACTCGCAATGCTCTTCCGTACTAAGCTGGCTGGCACTGGTGCAGATGGCTCTGGGGTCGGCTCACGCTCATGTCTGACCTTTCTTCGTCGCTCAGTGCTACCTTGGCCTTGTTCCAATCTCCTTTTCCTTACTGCCAAGTGCTTTCTTGGACCCATATGAAAGGAAGAGGGGTAAATTAGGGAGAAGTACGATAAAGCAAGGCTAAGAGGAAAGGAACCAAGAGAAGAGAGGGAAAGAGAGGTTCACGGTTTGAGAAAAAGAGGAAATGGTGAAATGGTGAGATAGGGTTTGTGAAAATGGAGAAAATCAAGAGTAAATGGAGAAAATGTAAGAAACGGAGGAAGGAAATAAGTGATTTCAATTAAAAAACAACCGAGATTTGAGGGTAGATATATGCAAAAGCTTTCGGTTGTCCAAAACCAAGAACATGGTCAAAAAATGGTTTTGTTCTAAAGAAAACAAGAGGAGAGGAGAGGATTACCCAAAAAGATGAAGGAGAAGGTTGGAAATCCACTGTTTAGAGGTTTAGGGAAGTTGGAGGGGGACCACATGAAGGAGAAATGGAAAGAAATGGAGAAAATGTGGCTTGCGGACGGGTTTTTAAAAAAGGAGATTTCTGTTCAAGTGTCGACCTCTAAAAATTTTCAGGGGTCGACCTCAAGTGTCGACCTCCAAAAACCTTAGGGGTCGACCTCTAGTGTCGACCTCCGAAAATTAAAGTGTCGACCTCCAACAATAAATTACCCAAAATATAATTCTGTAAAATTTAAAAAATTTGATAAAATTTAGAAAAATAACCTTTAAACATATTTGAGAATTTATAAATCATTTTTGAGAAATTTTTGATGAAAATTGAAGAGTTTCAAGCAAAAGGATCAATGACTCCCAGTTCTCTTCTGATCATACAAAATCTATCTTCATTCAATGGTTTTGTGAATATATCAGCCAATTGATAATCAGTACAAATAAATTCTAACAACACATTAGAGTTTTGAACATGATCTCTTATGAAGTGATGTCTTATTTCAATATGTTTGCTTCTTAAATGTTGTACAGGGTTTTTCGTTAAATTGATTGCACTAGTATTATCACATCTTATGGGTGTCTTAGTTAGTTTGATGCCAAAGTCCTCGAGTTGTTGTTTGATCCATAGAATCTGAGCACAACAGCTTCCAGCTGCTATATATTCGGCTTCTGCCGTAGATAGAGCAACCGAATTCTGTTTCTTACTGCTCCATGAAATCAAATTAACTCCTAGGAATTGACAAGTTCCACTAGTACTTTTACGATCAAGTTTACATCCAGCAAAATCAGCATCAGAATATGCAATTAATTCATATGATGACTCTCTAGAGTACCAAAGACCAATTTCGATTGACCCAGATAAGTATCTAAATAT
This sequence comes from Areca catechu, assembly GCA_021397845.1. NCBI lineage: Eukaryota > Viridiplantae > Streptophyta > Magnoliopsida > Arecales > Arecaceae > Areca > Areca catechu. The sequence continues at coordinate 94,461,164 of CM038050.1, forward strand.
ACGTTTTACAGCTAAGAGATGTGATTCTTTAGGAGCAGACTGAAAACGTGCACACATATAAACACTAAACATTATATCTGGTCTACTGGCAGTTAGATATAGCAGTGAACCAATCATGCCTCTATATAATTTTTGGTCTACTGATTTGCCACATTCATCTTTGTCTAATTTACATGAAGAGCTCATAGGGGTACCTATTGATTTGGTAGTCTCCATCCCAAACTTTTTCAATATTTCCCTTGTGTACTTGGCTTGGTTGATGGAGATCCCCTCTTTGGTTTGCTTAATTTAGAGTCCGAGGAAGAAGTTGAGTTCTCCCATCATGCTCATCTCGAACTCACTCTGCATTAACTTTACAAATTCTTGACAAAGACATTCGTTAGTAGTCACAAAAAATAATATCATCTACATAGATTTGTACTACTAAGAGATCATCATTTTTCTTTTTCAAAAATAATGTATTATCTACATTACCTCTAGAAAAATCATTCTTCATCAAAAATGAACTTAATCTATCATACCAAGCTCTAGGAGCTTGCTTTAAACCATACAATGCTTTATGCAATTTAAAAACATGGTTAGGAAATTCATGATTTTCAAAACCAGGAGGTTGTTCAACATAAACTTTCTCTTCAATAAATCCATTTAAAAAAGCACTTTTAACATCCATTTGAAATAACTTGAAATCCATAAAACAAGCAAAAGCAAGTAAAAGTCTAATTGCTTCTAGCCTAGCAACAGGAGCAAAGGTTTCATCAAAGTCAATTCCTTCTTCCTGGTTGTAGCTTTTAGCAACAAGTCTAGCTTTGTTTCTAGTTACAATACCATGTTCATCAATTTTATTTTTAAAAACCCATTTTGTGCCAATTACAGAAACATTAAGGGGCCTTTCAGTTAAAGTCCAAACGTTATTTCTTTTAAATTGATTTAGTTTATCTTGCATGGCATTAATCCAGTTATAATCTTTTTCAGCTTCTTCAATTGACTTAGGCTCTATCTGAGATACAAAAGCTAAATAATCACAAACATTTCTAATAGAAGAGCGTGTACTTACTCCCTTTGATGGATCACCAATTATTAGCTCTTTGGGGTGTCCGTGTGCATACCTCCATTCTTTAGGTAAAGGTTTTGGTGAAGTTGCATTGATCTCTTGAGTTTGATCTTCATTTTCTTGATCATCATCTCCTTTGGGCTCATCTTCATTGATTGTCAATTGTTCAAGCTTCTTTGTACCTGTTTCATCATCAATAGAATCTTCTTTTCTAGAAGATTTTTCGTTAGATTCATCAAACACTACATGAATTGATTCTTCAACCAGAAGAGTTCTTCTGTTGAAGACCCTGTATGCCTTGCTAGAAGTAGAGTATCCTAAGAAGATACACTCATCTGACTTGGCATCAAATTTATTGATATTGTCTTTGCCATTGTTTAATATGAAACAGCGACAACCAAATACACGAAAATACTTGAGATTAGGTTTTCGATTTTTCCAAAGCTCATATGGTGTTTTCTTCAAAATAGGTCGAATTAAAACACAATTTAAAATGTAATAGGAAGTATTAATGGCTTCTGCCCAAAAATATCTAGGTAAATCATTTTTGCAAAGCATTGTGCGTGCCATTTCTTCAAGAGTCCTGTTTTTTTTTTATACCACCCCATTTTGTTGAGGTGTCCTAGGTACAGAAAAATTATGACTAATGCTATTTTTATTACAAAAAGCTTCAAAATCATGATTGTCAAATTCAGTTCCATGATCACTACGCAAAGAAACAATAGTGAGATCTTTTTCGTTTGAAACCCTTTTATGAAATTTAACAAAAGCTGAAAACGTTTCATCTTTATGAGCTAAAAACATTACCCAAGTAAATCGTGAGTAATCATCTACAATTACGAGCCCATATTTCTTACCTCCCAAACTAGTTGTTCTGGTTGGTCCAAAGAGGTCCATATGCAATAATTCAAGGGGTCTAGTAATAGATACTACTTCTTTAGGTTTGAAAGTAGATTTAGTTTGTTTTCCAAATTGACATGCAGCACAAATCTTATATTTTTCAAATGTGAGTTTTGGCAATTCTTTTACAAGATTCTTTTTGTTTAATTTTGAAATCAACTGCATACTAGCATGTCCTAGCCTACGATGCCAAAGCCAACTAGTTTCACTTGCCTTGGCTTCCCTAGCCACTAGGCATTGACCACTTTCCATGGCTAGATCATCAAGATCAACCATGTAAATGTTTCCATGCCTATGACCAGTGAACTTGATGCCATCGATATCTAGACTAGATACCATGCACAAAGATGATTAAAAAATAACTTTAAAATCCTTGTCATAAAACTGACTAATGCTGAAAAGATTATGCTTCAAGCCATCAACAAATAATACATTATCTATATAAGCATTAGGGGTGATATGAATTTTACCAATTCCGACGATTTTGCCTTTTCCATTATCACCAAAAGTAACGTTTCCACCATCAATAGCTGCTAGTGATGAGAATTGCTTCACATCCCCAGTCATGTGCCTTGAGCAACCACTATCCAGATACCACATTCTTCTTTTATTTTTGGTTGCAAGGCACACCTCATTATCTTCATTGGCCATGAAACATAGGTTGGCGACTACCTGCTGCTCTTCATCACTGCTGGAGTCCTCACTCTCACTCCAGGTAGCCATCATGGCTTTCTTTCTCAACATCCTTCGACTCTTTTTAAGCAAAGGGCAATCCGTTTTATAATGTCCAGGCTTCTTGCACTCGAAGCAGATGGGTGGATCCCTTTCTTTTTCTTTCTCTTTTTCTTTATTGTGATCACCTTTTTGTGGCCTTTTCTTGTAGAAGCCATTCTTCTTTCTCATGAATCTTTTGAATTTCCTTATAATGAGGGCTGTCTCATCATCATCAGCTTCTTCTTCTGATTCATCACTTGACTCTTCCTTTGTAGTGGACTTGAAGGCTATGGCTTTCTTTTTCTTGTCATTGTCCACTGTCTTCTGCTTTAGTGAAAGCTCGTAAGTCATCAGTGATCCAAGAAGCTGCTCAAGAGGTAGAGTATTGACATCCTTGGCTTCTTCTATGGCTGTTACTTTCGCATCCCATGAAGCCGGAAGAGACCTGAGAAGTTTGTTAACCAGTTCACCATTAGATATAATTTTTCCCTAACTCCTCATACCATTTACTATATTTGTAAATCTAGTATACATTTCACTGATACTTTCAGTTGGTTCCATCCTGAACATCTCATATGTATGAATGAGCATGTTCACCTTTGTGGTCTTCACTTGGTGTGTACCCTCATGGGTAACCTCAAGTGTATCCCAAATTTCTTTGGCGGAAATACAATTTGATATTCTGTTGAATTCACTAGGGTCAAGTGCACAGAATAGCAAATTCATCGCCTTAGCATTTAACTCAGCTTGTTTGATGTCATTGTCATCCCATTCTTCTTCAGATTTTGGGGTGATAATGCCATTAACCAAGTGAGTGGGCTGATGAGGCCCTTTAGTAATTATTCTCCATATATGATAATCTACAGCTTGTAAATAAATACGCATACGAGTTTTCCAGTATGTGTAGTTTGTGCCATTAAAGAAAGGAGGGCGATTTGATGCTTGTCCTTCAACTACACCCATTCCAATTGGGGCGGCCATGATCTTTCACTCAAGATCGTTGGACCTATAAGAGAGTACCGGTGCTCTGATACCACTTGTTGCCCAGATATGGTGCCCAAGAGGGAGGGTGAATTGGGCATTTTAAAAAATTAAAGCAATATATGTGCTATCAAGTTCAAAGGTGAAGAGAGATAGTGCTCAAGTAATTGTGCAACGGAAGCAATGAAATAAAACAACAATTAAAGAGCAAAAGAAGATAAAAAGTAAAGCAATGCAAACACACAAGAAGTATAGTGGTTCGGTGCACCTAGCACCTACATCCACTCCCTAAGCTCCACTTGGGAATTTCCATTATAATCTTTAGATTACAGCCGACTTGTTTTACCAGGCTCACAAGTCAAAACCTTACACACTTGTTTTGGCTTCGGGCTTACAAGAAACCCTAGTTGGTTTTATCAATTGGCTCACCAACAAACCTCACACACTTGTTTTGGCTTCGGGCTTACAAGCAACCCTAGTTGGTTTTATCAATTGGCTCACCAACAAACCTCACACCAGTTTCAAATTCCCTTGAAACTAGCCTAAGACAAAAAGAATATGAATACAATGAATAAAACAAGACAAACTCCTTTTGAGCAAAAAGTAATTCGATGTAGCTCTTGATGGAGACTCTTCAAGCCTTTCTCTTGGAATCTTTGGACCTCACTAAATGCCAAATACTTGAAAGTTGGATTCCTCAAAGATGGAAAGCTTTTGGCTAAGGAATCTCTTGGTTTTCTCACTCTTTTTGGCTTGGAATTGATTGAAGGCTTTGTACTTTCACTCTAAACTTTTTCACTTTGTCTCCTTTTCTTTTTTGAAGTTTGGTGGAGGTTAAATACCTCATTCAAGCTGAAACAACTCCACAAGACCGTTAGAATCAAAATATGGCCGTTAGAAATCAAATTAAAAGTTCAGAAAAACTAGCCGTTATGCCATGAGTCAACCTCATGAGTCGGCCTCTGGATCAAGTGTCGACCTCATGAGTCGACCTCCAGTTTATTTTAGGCAAAAATCCAGAAAATCATAGTTCTGCCCAGTTTGAATTCTCAGGCTATGAGTCGACCTCTGGTGTCGACCTCTGGACAGGTGTTGACCTCTGGTGGTCGACCTCTAGAGCGTGCCATTGAAATTTTGTCATGCCGGCCTTGCTGAACTTTTCTTTTCTTCATGAGTCGACCTCTGGTGGTCGACCTTTGACAAGGTGTCGACCTCTGGTGGTCGACCTCTAATCTGAAATTTTCTGAAACTCTAGAGAGGTGCGTGCCATGCTTGAGTTTCTCTAAGCCTTTGTTTCTTTTGTCAATTACTTCTTAACAGGAAGGTCCAATATGAGAAATTTGATCTTGTTCAAGGTAGAAGAGCTCTTTTCCAAAATCAGGCAAGCTTGGTTTCATCATTGTACTCTTAGTACTCTTTTTGAATAACCTACGTCCTGAAACTTTATCTTGAGATGAAACATTAGTCCAAACATATACTCAACCTTTTGTTAATCATCAAAACTAAGGAGCCAAAGCCAACAGGGATCTATACCAAATGTTGCATCATTTGAACCCTAATTTTTTGATTTCTGCTATTTCTGCATGCTTAACTCAACCAAATCTAATCAACTTCCAAACCACCCAATCCCAAGCCAAACTTTGTTTGATAACCCCAGTTAACCTAAACCTAACTTGACATCTCATAAACTAATTAAAAATCTTTATATTTTTTGATTATTTTAGATTGTATCAGGACCATTGAATGTTCATCATCTTTTAATCTAATCTTAAGGGTAATCAATATAACATCAGGGTAGGAGGTCATAACCTCTCCTGGGCCCAAAACAACCACCCAGCATTTTCACCCAAGCCTAATTAAAATCAATTAGACTTAAATTGTCCTAGAGGGCTAGGTGACATCAACAGGTCGGGTCGGAGCTGTGTGGGCCAACTAGTGCATTTAATCCTGTGGCTATTACTAAAATCTGGTGTCTAAGGCTGAGGGTCCAGAGTCAAACGACCTAAGTGGTGTTGTGGTTTTTACTTGAATCCCTGTGAAAGCAGGGGGGCCTCCCACACTTCCACCCTCTACCTGGCCAGAGGAAGGATTAGCTACTGGGTTAAGTGTAAGTTGAGCTGACCCACCCAGTTTTAGCTCTAGGTCTAAGAAACCCTAGATTAATCTAACCTATTTTGCATGCTTAGCTGCACCATTCCATTTTGATTACTTGATTGAGTGTATGACCACTAGATTAGGAACCCAATACCATAAGACTAAACCTCAAACCAACTCAGCCATGGATCCTGTTACAGTAGTAAACAAGATCCATTCGGTCCTGACACGCGTCCTCCTTGGAGGCTGGTGCGGCTACGTACTTTTCCACCTCGGCCAGGCACATCTCCACCTCGGCCTCACCACGGCCCCACTTCGGCCATGTGGCGGTTCAGCCCTACTCAGCTAGCCCCACCTCGGCGGTGAACCAATACCTCGGCCTCACTTCGGCCATAAGAAGTCTAGCTTCGACCGTTCAGTTCAGCTCGGCATGCTCGTGGCATGCCCAGGTCAGCTCCAGCTCGGCACGCCCACGGCGCGCTCCCAGTCCAACTCGGCACACTCTAGCATGCCCAGGATAGTTCTAGCTCGATCAGCCCACTTCGGTCATACCCAGGTCGACTCCAATCATCCTAGCTCGGCACCTTCTCTGTGCCTCGGTCCGTGTGCACGGGAGGTACGTGTGTGCATCACTTATGCCAGGGGAAACTGGCGCCTGCACCGCCCATGCACACACTTGCACCACGGCAAGCCCACGCCAAGGTAACGACCGGCGGCACCCCGGCAGTTCCTCGCTCACTGCCGACGAGCCCTCGTGCCCGCCACGCCTCCGAGCTCCGGCGCCTCCGGCTTTCGCCCAGGCTGGCACCCGGTCCGCCCGTGGGAAGCTCGCGGGAGGCTTTCGCCTGAGCCGGCACCAAGTTTGCCCACGGGAGGCTCACCTCCGAGCTCCGGCACCTCCGGCTCCTCTCGACCTCGCCCGCGGCCAGCCCCACCTCGCGTCCGCCCGCTCCGGCGCCTCCGACTTCTGCCTAGGCTGGCACCCGATCCACCCGTGGGAAGCTCGCGGGAGGCTTCCGCACGAGCCGGTGCCAAGTTTGCCCGTGGGAGGCTCGCCTCCGAGCTCCGACACCTCCGGCTCCTCCCAACCTTGCCCGCGGTCGGCCCCGACTCGCCACCACCCGCTCCGGCACCCCCGGCTTCCGCCCAAGCCGGTGCCCAGTTCACCCACGGGAGGCTCGCCTCTGAGCTCTGGCACCTCCAGCTCCTCCTGACCTCGCCCACGGCGCGACGGCCGGCCCCAGCTCACCCCCGCCAGCTCCGGCACCGGCTCAGTTGGGCAAGCCTACGGTGCCCCGTGCTAACCCGGCTCCGCCCACACTTGCGACTGTTCCAGTTTAGTGCACCCAGCTCCGCTTCCGACCGTGGGAAACCCACCTCGGCACCGCCTCCTCTTGCAGCTCCGGTCCTGCCCCGCTCGAGTCCGGCGATCGGTGCCCCGGTTTGGTCCTCCCGATTCGGCTCCCAACTTGTCCTGGCCACACCCCCGCGCCCCCGAACTCCGCGACCACGCTAGGGCATGCCCTAGCACCGGTGCACCTCGGTGCCACCTGCCCCTATGCCAGTGCACGTCGGTGCCACCTGCCCCTACACCGGTCCGCCTCGGTATCAACCTTCCCGGTGTCCAGATCCACCAGCACCGGTCCACCTTGGCTCCAGCGTCTCCCAGTCCGGCGCTCCCTCGCCCGCACAATAGCGGTGGTGCCCAGTCCACCTCGGCTTCGGCCCTCGCCAGTTCGGCGATACTCCGTCCAGCTGAGCTCGGCCAAGCAGTCCTCCATCCGGTCTGACCCAGTCTAGTGGGATGCCCATGCCTGTCCGCTCCAATTCCCGGGTCCGCCACCAAGGTCGGCACCTCTGCTCCGCCCGTGCCAAGCTCGTGCCAGCACACGTCCACGGCATGCCCGTGCCGATCCACTCCGGCTCCGCCCACTCCGGCGCCCGGTCGCCCGCAAGGGATCGCACCACCTCGCCTCTACGCCTGGGAATGCCCTCGCTCCATGCAGCACCTCGGCTTCGGCCCCCGCTAGTTCGGCGGTCCTCTGTCCGGCCCGGCTCGGCCCGGCTCGGCCCGGTGGTCCTCTATCCTTTCTGGCCCAGTCCGGCGGGATGCCCGCGCCGGTCCGCTCCGACTCCTGGGTCTGCCACCAAGGTCGGCACCTCGGCTCCACCCGTGCCAAGCTCATGCCAGCACATATCCACGGCACGCCCGCGCCGGTCCACTCCGGCTCCGCCCGCTCCAGCGCCTGACTCACCTCCGCGCCCAGTGCAGAACACCCGGTCGACTCCGGCTCTACCCGGTGTGCCCCCGCACCGGTACGGCATGCCTCTGCTCCACCCTCGCCCGGTCCGACTCTGCCAATAGGACGCATCTCATATCCGCCTGCTCCGGCACCCAGAACCGTGTGCATGAGAGAGACCCTGCATGCCGCGCCTCAGTCCACGAGATTGCTGCCATACACCTTGGACCGTGTGTGGGAGAAGCCTCATGCCGCGAACTCCAAACCGTATGCACGGGGAGCCTATGTCTGCCTGGTTCCGACCTGCATGTCACGGTCTGATTGGCTCCATCGCAGGCTCTGCAATGCCGCCTACAATGAAGGGCTATATTAAAGCCCCCGGATACAACTTACACCAATTAGGAAGGCGTGTCCCATCATCTTGGAAGGAGAAGGTTGACCAACCTATCTAAGCCTCCCAGGCCTGCAGAAGTCTCACAGGCCTATACCAAGAAGAACATGCCTCTCTGAACACCAAGAGCCGCTCGTCTACATAAGAGCAGCAGGAAGAGGTAAGAGGAGGTAAGTGAGAGACAACACACTCTCTTCATTCTTACATTATCTATCACCCTCTGGCAGTAGAGAGTCCCCCAAGCTCTCCGCCTCAGAGGTCCCTTATTTCCTTCGATCGTCCCACTGACTTGATTGTCAGAGTATCTTTGCCGGAATCCCCGGTGCAGGTCTCCCCTGTTTTGCAGGTACCGCCCAACGGAGGGACAATAAGGTGGGATAATTACTCCTCACCAGAGAGGCCCACAGGAGGACCACCACAGTACCAAGCCCCTTTCATCCCAACTACGACTATGTTTCCCTTGATCGTCTCCGACCAACGAGCCCGGTGACGCTGGCACGGAGCCCACTTACCTAGGCCACGTAAGAGCTATTGGCCACGGCGATCTAGGTGGCAACAGATTGGTGCGCCAGGTATGGGGGCAGATCCATGCTCCTCAATAAGGTGGGATGATGGTTTCCACCTTTGTCCTTAGTCCTTGGGTGCAAACTGGGGGCACGGGAATTGGGGCACGAGAACTTCTCCATCTCTCTCGAGGCTCCAAGGAGCGGCCTCGACCAAAAAAAAAAAAAAAAACCTTAGGCTGTGAAGGTGCATCGCCACCCTTGCCAGGGCAACGGGCATCAAGCCAAGGATGGAGCCACCTCTCGACAGTGCCACCATCCAAGAGCCCCACTAAAAAAAAAAAATATAAGAAGAGAAGAGAGAAAAGAAGTGAAAGAAGAAAGGAAGAATGGGTCTAACCATCGTGAAGAAGGAAGAGATCCATGCAACGGAGCTTCCCCCAATCCAACAGGAGCCTCATTCTCCTATGCAACGGAGCTTCCCCCAATCCAACGGGAGTCTTGTTTCTCCCATGCAACATTCAACTGGACTTCCCCCATGCAACGGGGGTTTCATCTTCCTTGTGCAACAGAAGCTTCCTCCCATGCAACAAGGTTTTCTCCTCCCATGTAATGGAAGCTTCTTCCTCCCATGCGGTGGAGTACCATGCTCCCGTGCAGCGATCCTCCACCATGCGACGGAGATCTATTCTCCCGTTCAACGGAGTCCTCTTCCCCCAAATGGAGGTCTATCCTCCCATGTAGAGGAGTTCTATTCTTTCTTGAGATAACTCCTCCCTCCGCTATCTTTGCAGTACAAGAAACTATGTTTTAGTTATGCAGGAAGACCTCCTATGATGTCATCAACGGAGCCTCAAGCTCCCATGCAAAGGGGTTTCATGCTCCCATGCAACGGGCTCTTTACAGAGCCTTATTCTCCCATGCAACAGAAACTTCCTCCCATGCAACGGAAGCTTCGACCCATGCAACGGGCTCTCTCCTAGATAACAAAACCTTGTTCTCCCATGCAACAGAGCTCCATCCCATGCGATGGAGCCACCTCTCATGTAACGGAGCCTCCTCCCATGCAACGGAGTCTCCCCAATGCCATGCAACAGGATCTCATTTCTCCCACTCAACGGAGTCATCTCCTTCATGCAACGGAGCCTCAAGCTCCCAGACAACTAAGGTCTCCCCTCCTCCGATGCGACGGAGGTCCGTCCTCCCATGCAAGGGAGCCTTGCTCCCCCATGCAACTGAGTTCTATTCTTCCGTGCAAGGGAGTCTCATTCTCTCCTGAGAGGGCGGCCGGCGAATTTGATCCTGACCCGCTCAAGGAAGGAACTTATCTTTGTCTATGGCCGGGGCTCAACAGGTAACTCCTTCTCCGCTACACTTACATAATGAAAAATTGTGTCGCAGTTCTACAGGAAAAGCTCCCGTAAGCTCAGAACGCTTAGGCCGGAGCCCTGTCCTCCTGCCCTCCAGAGAGCGAGACCCTCGGAGGTTGGTGCCCTGTGGTCGAGGTCGAGCTCAGCGCTCGCCCACCAATGTGGAGCCTCTCCGAGCGCGCGCCCTCTGGACCGGGCCCGCACTTTGCCTCCCTCCACCAAGATGAAGCTTTCGAGGCTCTGTATTCAAGCCAGAAGTCAGTCAACCCTCTTCATAAAACAAAGCTGAGGCCAAACTTCCTAATGAAGCCGAGCTTCTCACCAAAGTCAAGCCCTTTGATGAGACCAAGCTCCCTGCTAAGATCATACTCCTGTTAGAGATGAGGAAGACTAATCCCCACTATGGCTGGGGAAGGCAACGAACGAAGCACGATTCCCGAAAGGAAGAAGCAGTGAAGGCTCGGTCACTTCACTCACATCATGCGAAACTTTGGAGTAGGATTTTGCCCTCCACACCATGCGAACATGATGCAAAGGGTGGTCCTGTTCCTCCATGCAACATGGGTGGTACAAAACTAATAAAAGCATGATCGTCACCAACATCATTAAACATTCTCGGCCGTTGGGATGTATAAGGCCAACCACCATGAAAAGCTTTGGAGGCCTAACCATTCACGGCCCTCCTAGCATGGCGAACTAGCAGCTCTGCCACCTCACGAAGGATTCCAGCAAAGTTAAGAGCTGAAGTCAAGCTCCTCAGCTCAGCCAAGCTGAAATCAAATAGAGCCGAGCTGAAGTCATGCCTCCTGATTCAGCCGAGCTAAAGCCAAGCTCTTTATTGAACCCCGCATCTACCTCCTGACCATAGTCCGGAGATGTCCATAGGTAGCTCTGAAGGTCCGACCATTTGCGGCTTGCCTCCTAGCATGCCAAACAGCTCTGCCACCTCACGAAGGATGCAAGAATCCCTCCTTAAAAATTAAAGTTCATCTTTGGTGCAACTTTCCTCTTCATCATTGCAGGAGCTCATCTGTCTGACTCCGAGTCTGACGAAGGAAGCCCGGATCCCAGTTCCGGCGTAATGGAACCCAGTTCTGGTACAAAATCCTGGAGAACAGGTCGGTAGGTCGTGTAAGGCTCAACTCCAGCCTGTGGCCCCAGGGTTTAGTCTGAAAGTTTACATGGAACCTGGTTCCGAAGCGAAGTCCTGGACTTCGGTCTGGAAGGTGGAGTGGAATCCAGTTACCCCATGTGATCCCAGACTTCAGCCTGGAAGGTGGCGCGGAACCCGATTCCCCCATGTAGTCCCGGACTTTGGTTTGGAAGGTGGCGCGGAACCCAGTTCCCCCACATGGTCCCGGACTTCGGTCTGGAAGGTGGCATGGAACCCAATTCCCCCACGTGGTCTCGGACTTTGGTCTGGAAGGTGGCGCGGAACCCAGTTCCCCCACGTGATCCTGGACTTCGGTCTGGAAGGTGGCGTGGAACCCAGTTCCCCCACGTGATCTTGGACTTCGATCTGGAAGGTGGCGCGGAACCCAGTTCCCCCACGTGATCTCGGACTTTAGTCTGGAAGATGCCTCGGAACTAAGTTCCAGCATGAAGGCCCGGACTCCAGTCCGCGTGAGTTCCTCCGCCAGGATGGCTCCCCCGTGGTCGAGCATTGCTCCCCCGAGGTCGAGCATCTGACCAGAGTCAATTTCTCCCTCCAACTCCTTGGGCTTCTTCATCCGGGATGGCTCCTATCTTCTAGCAACTTCAATACCTTCATCAAAGGTTCTGACAGATATTCTAAACTCAACCACATCAACTATATGCCTAGTCATATATGTGAGCACCCAAGTTATACACCTCACCAACCTATGCCTCCATGGTACCACTTTCTACCTGGTCAAAGAAGAACTGGCATCATCATGAAACACCTAACTCAAGGTAAAAACACCTACAGGCAAGTAAGTTTCGAAAACAATACCTTTTAAGTTGTGTTGCAGGACATTCCTTGTTCATGAAAAGGACAGCCAGACTTGATGCCTTCACCTAGGCCTTCAAAGACCAACAGCTAACCTCTCGTAAGTTCAGTTTCATTTAGTGACTAATTTCTTGCAGTCGGTATAGAGCCCGCTAAGGTGCAGAGCCGAATGGGTGATAATACTCCCCATATCCAAAACGAAGACGTTTTGGACTCAGGGAGTGGGGGCATCTGTTATAGTAGTAAACAAGATCCATTCGGCCCTGACATGCGTCCTCCTTGGAGGCTGGCACGGCCACGTACTTTTCCACCTCGGCCAGGCACCTCTCCACATCGGCCTCACCATGGCCCCACTTCGGCCATGTGGCGCTTCAGCCCAGCTCAGCTCAGCCCACCTCAGTGGTGAACTAGTACCTCGACCTCACTTCGGCCATGATAAGTCCAGCTTTGGCCATTCAATTCAGCTCGGCATGCTCGTGGCATGCCCAGGTTAGCTCCAGCTCGGCACGCCCACGGCGCGCTCCCAGTCCAGCACAGCACGCTCTAGCATGCCCAGGTCAGTTCCAGCTCGATCAGCCCACTTCGGTTAGACCCAGGTCGACTCCAATCATCCCAGCTTGGCACCTTCTTTGTGCCTCGATCCGTGCGCACGGGAGGTACGCGCGTCCATTACTTGTGCCAGGGGAAACTGGCACCTGCACCGCCCTTGCACACACTTTCACCAGGGCAGGCCCGCGCTAGGGTAACGACCGATGGCACCCCGACAGTGCCTCGCCTACCGCCGGTGAGCCCCCGCACCCGCCACGTCTCCGAGCTCTAGCGCCTCCAGCTTCCGCCCAAGCTGGTGCCCAGTCCACCCGTGGGAAGATCGCGGGAGGCTTTCACCCGAGTCGGCGCCAAGTTCACCCGCGGGAGGCTCGCCTCCGAGCTCCGACGCCTCCGGCTCCTCCTGACCTCGCCCGCGGCCGGCCCCACCTCGCCTCCGCCTGCTCCGGTGCCATTGGATCCTGCTCAGGCTGGCACCCGGTCCGGCCATGAGAAGCTCGCGGGAGGCTTCCACCAGAGCCGGTGCCATGTTCGCCCGCCGGAGGATCGCCTCTGAGCTCCGGCGCCTCCGGCTCCTCCCGACCTCGCCCGTGGCCGGCCCCGGCTCGCCTCCACCCACTCTGGCACCCCCGGCTTCCGCCCGAACCGGTGCCCAGTTCGCCCGCGGGAGACTCGCCTCCGAGCTCTGGGAACTCCGGCTCCTCTCGACCTCGCCCACGACGCGACGGCCGGCCCCAGCTCACCCCCGCCAGCTCCGGCACCGGCTCAGCTGGGCAAGCCTGCGGCTGCCCCGTGCGAGCCCGGCACCACCCATGCTTGCGACCGTTCCAGTTCGGTGCACCCAGCTCCGCTTCTGCCCATGGGAAACCCACCTCGGCACCGCCTCCGCTCGCAGCTCTGGTCCTGCCCTGCTCGAGTCCGACGATTGGTTCCCTGGTCCGGTCCTCCCGGTTTGGCTCCCAGCTCAGCCTGGCCACACCCCGCGCGCCCGTAACTCTGTGACCGCTCCAGGGCACGCCCCAACGATGGTGCACCTCGGTGCCACCTGCCCCTGCGCCGGTGCACCTCGGTGCCACCTGCCCCTGCACCAGTCCGCTTCGGCATCAGACTTCCCGGTGTCTAGATCTGCCAGCACCGGTCCAACTCGGCTCTAGCATATCCCAGTCCGTCGCTCCCTCACCCGCATTGCAGCGGTGGCACCCAGTCCACCTCTGCTTCGGCCCCCGCCAGTTCGACGGTCCTCCATCCATCCCGGCTCAGCCAGGCGATCCTCCGTCCAGTCTAGCCCAGTCCAGTGGGATGCTCGCACCGGTCCGCTCCGACTCCGGGGTCCGTCACCAAGGTCGGCACCTCGGCTCCGCCCATGCCAAGCTCGTGCCAGCACACGTCCATGGCATGCCCGCGCCGGTCCACTCCTGCTCCACCCGCTCCGGTGCCCGGTCGCCCGCAGGGAATCGCACCACCTTGCCTCTATGCCTGGGAATGCCCCTGCTCCATGCAGCACCTCGATTTCGGCCCCCGCCAGTTTGGCGGTCCTCCGTCCGGCCTGGCTCGGCCTGGCGGTCCTCCATCCGATCCATCCCAGGCCGGCGGGATGCCCGCGCCGGTCTGCTCTGACTCCCGGGTCCGCCGCGAAGGTCGGCACCTCGGCTCTGCCCGTGCCAAGCTCGTGCCAGCACACGTCCACGGGATGCCTGCGTCGGTCCACTCTAGCTCCGCCCGCTCCGGCGCCTGGCTCACCTCCATGCCCAATCCAGAACACCCGGTCGACTCCGGCTCTGCACGGTGCGCCCTCACACCGGTACGGCATGCCTTTGCTCCACCCTCCCCCGGTTCGACTCCGCCCACAGGACGCATCTCATATCCGCCTGCTCCAGCACCCAGAACCATGGGGAGAGACCCTGCATGCCGCGCCTCGGTCCATGCGATTATTGCCATACACCTCGGACCGTGTGCGGGAGAAGCCTCGCACCGCGCACTCCAAACCGTACGCACGGGGAGCCTACGTCTGCTTGGTTTCGACCCGCGTGTCACGGTCTGATTGGCTCCATCATAGGCTCTACAACACCGCCTACAAAGAAGGGCTATATTAAAGCCCCCGGATACAACTTACACCAATTAGGAAGGCGTGTCCTATCATCTTGGAAGGAGAAGGTTGACCAACCTATCTAAGCCTCCTAGGCCTGTAGAAGCCTCACAGGCCTATACCAAGAAGAACGTGCCTCTCTGAACACCAAGAGCCGTTCATCTACATAAGAGCAGCAGGAAGAGGTAAGAGGAGGTAAGTGAGAGACAACACACTCTCTTCATTCTTACATTATCTATCACCCTCTGGTAGTAGAGAGTCCCCCAAGCTCTCCGCCTCAGAGGTCCCTTATTTCTTTCGATCGTCCTACTGAATTGATCGTCGGAGTGTCTTTGCCGGAATCCCTGATGCAGGTCTTCCATGTTTTGCAGGTATCGCCTAAGGAGGGACAATTAGGTGGGATGATTACTCCTCACCGGAGAGGCCCATAGGAGGACCACCACAGTACCAAGCCACTTTCATCCCAACTATGACTATGTTCTCCTTGATCATCTCTGACCAACGAGCCCGGTGATGCTGGCACGGAGCCCACTCACCTAGGCCACGTAAGAGCTACCGATTACGGTGATCTAGGCGGCAACAGATCCCAATTATGAAGCCATCATAAACCAGCATGCCCAGTTAACTATCCAAATGAACCAAGCTAACATCCAATCTCAAAACCAGTTTACCCAACTAAACCAATCCAATACCCAAATTAATACTAAGCTTGACCAAACCAATGACCAGATAACCCAAATGAACTATAGGTTCAACCAAGTAGACCAACAATTAGACCAGGCAACCATTAGGATCGACCAATTAACCACTAGACTAAACCATGTAGAGAATCGATTAGGTACAATAGAGAAAACCCAAGACTCTAATGCTGAACCTAATCCTAACCCATCCTGTTTTACCTCTCAAAACCCTAGTAGAACCTAGACTCAAGAACCCTTTATAGAGCCTAACCATCAGGAACCATACCAAGAACCTAACCATAAAAGAGTCCCGAACCCTGAACCTATCCAAGAACCTATCCGTAGAAGGCCCCAACATGAAGTTCATAATCAAGATGAAAGGGCCATGAGAAATATTAGGATAGAAGCACCCACCTTTGATGGAAGTCTTGAACCAAAGGTCTATGTAGATTGGGTAGGTGATATGGACTATTATTTTGAATGGTATAAAATGAGTGAAGGGATGAAATATAAATTTGCCAAGATGAGGTTGACTCATCAAGCTAGATTACATTGGGCTAATCTTGAGCGAACTAGGAGACAACGAGATCTTCCACCCATAGCTACTTGGCAAGAGATGAAATTACAACTCAAGGAGAAATACCTACCAGTATCTTATTGTCAACAACTCTTAAACCAATTGAACAAAATTCGTCAAGGTAATAGATCAGTGTCAGAGTATATTGCTGAATTTGATGAGTTTGCTGTTAGGTGCAATATACCTGAGTCTAAAGACCAAACCCTGTCCAAGTTTAGAATTGGATTAAGAGAAGATATCCATAGAGAATTATACATGAGAGAGGCCCAAGATTTGGAACATGCCTATCAAATAGCTAGACATTATGAATAATTCCACCCAGGACCTACCTATTAGAAATCTGAACCTGTTAGGAACAATACCTCATTCCCAAAGTCAAATCCAAACCAGGTATACCAAGGTAGATCAAATCCCAACACTAACCTAGGTCGATTTAACTCCAACCCAGTAGGCCAAACCCTAACCCAGTCCAACCTAACCTTAATCCAATCTGATTCAATCCCAACCCAAATCTACCCAACCTTGACCCATCTCCACCTAACTCAAGTCCGAGTCCATCTAGTTCTAGTAATTCTGCACCTGCTAGAATCGATAAGGGTAAGGCGCCCATGTTTCAAAGCCCCAGTCCCAATGCTTGTTTTAGGTGTAATAAGGTAGGTCACTATGCAAGCTAGTGTCCCACCAGGTCATTATACATAGGGGAGCTAAAGCAACAAGAGCCTGAACCCAATAATGACGATGTAGAAGAAGAAGTTTATAAGGCTGAACTAGACTTCATAAAGGAATATGAAGGAGATGAGGAGGAATTTGATCAAGTAGGGGTGGTTAGATGTATTTTAACCCAAACCCAACATGAGAAAGATTGGCGTAGAACTAGCATCCTACAGACTTTTGTTAAGTATGGGAATAAAGTATGTAAGATTATAATTGATAGTGGTAGTTGTGTCAATGCCATTACTATTGAGATAGCTAAATCTTTAGGCTTGACCCTAGTTCCACATCCTGACCCCTATAAAGTATCATTGATAGATCCCACCTCTATGCCAATCAAGTCTAGGTGTCAAATCTTAATTAAATTGCAATCATATGAAGAAGAGATTTGG
This sequence comes from Areca catechu, assembly GCA_021397845.1. NCBI lineage: Eukaryota > Viridiplantae > Streptophyta > Magnoliopsida > Arecales > Arecaceae > Areca > Areca catechu. Next base: position 94,478,369 of record CM038050.1, read on the forward strand.
TGTGATGTCCTTCCCATGAAGATTAGTAGTATCATTCTAGGTCGACCATGGCTATATGATCATGAAGCTGCCCTATTTGGTCGAACCAATACCTATACCTTTTATCACCATAGAAAAAAATTTGTGATTTACCCCACTCAGCCTAGGAGTTCAAGAAGTTCTAGTAGCCTTAGAGCAAAACCAGGAGTTAATCTGATTAAGGCTGAAGAATTAGAAATAGACCTTTCTAAACCTACTAAGAAATTCTTGAGAATTGATCCTAAACCCACTTTAATAATTGAAGAAGTAATTAAACCAGGATCAAACTTTATGGGTGAAACTAATAATTCACAATAGTTGTTCATAGAGGAAGCCCAGGATCAAATCCCTAAAGAACAACCAAAAGAAATAGGTGTATGTAATGAAACAATATCTGAATGTGAGTCCATAGACTCAATCTGTATGCCTGCACCTACACTAGCCTCTGCACAGCATATGCATCATGAAATTAGTCAAGAGCTGAACATAATTAGTGAACTAAATAATAACTTGGCTAATTCTCAAAAGAAAGATAATGATTTTTTTGCAAAGGAATATATGATTGTCAAAGAATTCTCTGCTCGCGAAGCTGGCCCATCCAAAATAATGAATAGTAATGGACCCAATGCCTACGTGCCTGAGATATCACCTGATTTAGGTATTAGCTCCACTTTCATCATCTCAGACTTTATAAAGTCTAGGGAGCCAGTAGTGATACCCAGCGAGCCCCTTGAGCCACTCCCGTTCTTTGAGAGAGAACCCACCCCAGAGCGACCACATATAATTTAGCCTTATGGTGAGGAAATGATTAAGAGAACTCTGGATGATCAAGCTATCGGTACCCAGGATAGAGATTGTCAGCGATATTTGGTCCGGTGGCAAGGTCAGCCAAAATCCGAGGACTTGTGGAACGCTGGTGTGGATCTGCAGCCCCTCAACCCAGACCCTCCTTGAGCCAAATTGACCCATACTCGACAGGGTCGAGTTCCTCCCACCTCGGGAGAATTGGTGGGGACACCAGGATCAGACACAGATCCTTGGATCCCATATGGTATAATTAGCCATGTGTCAAATTTTTGTAATCAAGTAGAATTGAGTCCTGTAATAAGTTGAGGTTAGTTGATTTATCTCAACCCTCAACCTAATCAGTATTTTAAGTCATGTACATCAATTATGAGTCCAATATGAGCCCGATTTTTATACAAGAGAAAAGGTCATCCTATTTTAAGTTCTACCAAGCCACATCCAGGAGTCAAAGGCCGCTACATCAGCCCATTGGATTTTGTGTGACAACCCAGGATCCAAGATGCTTCCAGAAATCCTGATTCTTTCCAAATGTCCTCCAGATGCCCAGATTCCTCCCCAAATACCAGAGCATATTTCTAAACTAGGGCATCCATGATTTCAAAGGTCCACCTGCATCCCAGCCCAAAGAAATCAAGCCCAGGTGCCAAGCCCAAGCCCTTAAGAAGTAAGATTCCAGGGAATATTCCTACTACCAGGCTACCAGGCCACCCCAGCTTCTAGAGGCCCAAACCCATGCACCCAAGCCCCTTTGGGCCGGCCCCTTGCTGCTCCTAGAGGCCCAACACGCCTCCTAGGCATCCTTGAAGTGTTGACCACGTCCAAAGAGGTTTGACCAAGTCCAAGTTGAAGAGAAGAAGGAGAAGACCAAGCTTATTCATAACCTAGTTAGGATTTCTAATCCTTTTAAACTTTGTAATTCTAACCTAGCTAGGAAAGGACTTGTATTCCAATTTGGAAGAGGACTTGTAACCCAAGTGTAACTATGGTTAGTGAGGGCATGGGAACTCTATAAATACCCCACCCCTCCCCTTCTTGTAAGCATCTTTCTATTATGAATAAACCTTGCTAAAATTTTGAGTTATTGCCTTGTGTTGGTATTTTGTTTTGGTTCTTTGGTTGGTGTTTTTGTGCTTGGATGAATTCCTTGCTGCCCTGGCATCCTTCCATGCTCTAACTCACTACTATCCAAGCCTTCACACGTCCAAGAAGGAGTGCCCTAGGCTACCAAGCAGGAAGATCTTCAACAAGCTTCAAACAGCCTAGCTTCTAATCCCTAACCTGATTCCTTCTAAACCTAGTTTTCTTTCTTTTTCTTACTTGCTGTTTTGATTGATCCTTGACATTTTGTAGGATCCCCAAGGCATTTCACCTCCCAAGTGGAGGCTTTCTTTGCATCCAGAACCATCCAAATCAGCCATCTAATCAAGGAAATCGAACTTCATCATCTAGACTCCAATCAGAGTGCTGTGTGATCTCTTCATCGAAAGTTCTTCAAATCACTGATTGGTAACATCCTTCCCTTCTTTAAATTTCTGATTTGATGAAGATTAGCTATCCTAATCTAGAAGTTTCTCAATTCTTGGGTCCTGGAATTTATTATTTTGCATGAGTTTGCCTGCGATACGATGATTCTATGCATTACTATTCTTCTTGCTAGTTCTTATTTTTATTTGGGAATTTAGCCTATAAATCTAAATTATAAAAATCATAAAAAAATTAGTTTACTATTTTTCCTGTATGATTAGCAATCTTAGAGTCATCCTGCATCAGTTTGGTATCAGAGCTAGTTTAGGATAGTTTGATATTTGCTTCATATTCACAAACCCTAATTCGACTTTCTATCCACTACATTAGGTATCAGTTTTGCATCTATTTTTGACCATCTAGAAATTTTATTTTTCTCTAAAATTTGCATTAATTGCTCTCTGTGGAGTCCTTTATTTTATCAAAATTTTTAGTTAATTTTACAGAAAACCTAGGTCATAAAAATTTGGAATATTAGAAACTTTAACAAAATCCTGATAATTTCTATAGTAGTCCAAAAAAATCTAGGTTTGCATCATCATAGGATTTGTATTCTGCATGAAATTTGGTAGGTTTCATAATCAACGTCCATCCTCTGTTCCAGATTTTTTTTGATTTTTTTATGCATCAGGATCTATGCCAAATGTTGCATAATCTAAACCCTAATTTTCTGATTTCTGCTATTTCTGCATGCTTAACTCAACCTAACCTAATCAACTTCCAAACCATCCAATCCCAAGCCAAACTTTATTTGATAACCCCAGTTAACCTAAACCTAACTTGACATCTCATAAACTAATTAAAAATCATTTTATTTGTTCATTTTTTTAGATTGTATCAAGACCATTGAATGTTCATCATCATTTAATCTAATCTTAAGGGCAATCAATATAACATCAGGCAAGAAGTCATAACCTGTCCTGGGCCCAAAACAACCACCCAACATTTTCACCCAAGCCTAATTAAAATCAATTAGACTTAAATTTCCCTAGAGGGCTAGGTGACATCAACAGGTCAGGTCAAAGCTGTGTGGGCCAACTAGTGCATTTAATCCTGTGGATATTACTGAAATATGGTATCTAAGTCTAAGGGTCCAGAGTCAAATGACCTAAGTGGTGTTGTGGTTTTTAATTAGGTCCCTATGAAAGTAGGGGGGCCTCCCACACTCCCACCCTCTACTTGGCCAGAGGAAGGAATAGCTACGGGGTTAAGTATAAGTTGAGCTAATCCACCCAGTTTTGGCTCTAGGTCTAGGAAACCCTAGATTAAGCTAACCTATTTTGCATGCTTGGCTGCACCATTCCATTTTGATTGCTTGATTGAGTGTATGACCACTAGATTAGGAACCCAATACCATAAGACTAAACCTCAAGCCAACTCAGCCATGGATACCAATTTTGAAGCCATCATGAACCAGCTTGCCCAGTTAACTATCCAAATGAACCAAGCTAACATCCAATCTCAAAACCAGTTTACCCAACTAAACCAATCCAATACCCAAATTAATACTAAGCTTGACCAAACCAATGACCGGATAACCCAAATGAACTATAGGTTCAACCATGTAGATGGTGTGGGCACCAGACTCAGAAAAAGACTTCAGGACTCCATCTGGATCTCTAATTGACCTTACCCGAAGAATTAGGGTTTTCTAGTTTTGTAATAAGGGTTGACCTGGTCAACCAGATTATTTTATTTCTTTGAGTCTGCATTTCATTTTGTTGAGTCATGTTGACTCAGTACAAGTCCTAGTAGTGGTCTAGGTCTTCTCCAGGTTGGTGCCATTTTTCCAGTCAGGTCAAGGCCCAAGCAAGTGGGCGCCACACTCCCAGCCACATGCCGGAGTCCAGGAGGCACCACATCTACATCCCAGTGTCTTGGTCCCCACACCCAAGGGAGCAAGAATTTTTCTTGAAGCCAAAATCAAGGAGGCGCCCCATATATACCTTAAAAGGCCAAGCTAAAGGAAGAAAGAGGCATTTCTTGGGGAGCACTTCAAGGGGGCGCCCAATCCATGCCTAAAAAGACCAAAGCAAAGTTGGGAAAAGCCATGACTTGGGGAGAAAGAAAAGGATGTGTCTAAAAGAGTTGAACCATTGAAGGAAGAACCCTAAATTCAAGGAGAAGACTTAGGAGGCGCCATCTTTCTACCTTTTGAGAGGATTTTCATGACTTTTAGGGCTGCCTACTCCTTGTAGGACTCTTTGGTTGGCCAAGAGGAAGAATATTTTCTACCAAAAGTATAGGCTAGGGAGTTTAGTCCCACATGGAAAATGTATGAAATTTTATTTCTTTGTTATGTCTATATATTCAACTCTATGTAACTCTTGAATAATAATGATGAATGAAATCAATTTCTTTGTGAGCAACTTTGTGTTTCTCTCTTCCGCACTTGTATTCAAGTGTTGAGCTCCGTGAGGGAGTAAATCCGGGTTCCCTAGGAACCTTGAGGAGGTGTGAGATCTCCAACCCCAAAACCCTAGCTTAGTCCACCCATCTCTACTCCACCACCACCAAACCCTAGCCGCCCATCATCTTTCCTCCAATCACCATACAAACCCTAATTTTCCATCTATATCCCACGGCCCCTCTCTTCCACATAGAGACCGGCCACCAGCATCCAGGTTCAGATCAACTATTTCAACTACAGAGCAAGTTCAAAGAAAAGTCAGATCAGTATCAAGATCTCCAGAACTTCTACATCCAACAATCTTCATTAAGTCCTCAGGTCAGTGTCTTTCTTTGAGTTTCTAGTTCTTCTTTTGTTCTTCTTCTTCCAGATCCTGAGTTCGAGAAGAAGGCCAACCTTGCCATAGGAATACAATCCGAGGATCCATTGCGAAGATACTCCATCTCCAAGGATCCTACAATCTGCTCGAGAGTGTCCTTCAATTAAAGCAACGAGAGATATCACAGTCAGGTATAAAACCTTCTCTTCTCACTTCGTCTGTTTCTTGAAAGAGGAGTAAACCCTAGATCTGGGGGTTTCTCAATCCCCAGCAATCCTACTTCTGAGTTACTATGATAATCCACTCCTTTTAATTGTGCTTTCTGTCATTTCTCAGTTTCTTTCAACATTAGTTTATCTTTCCTTTGAGTCAAAGCCGACTTCTGAAAATATATATATAAAAAAAATACATTAATTTTAATTTGCTTCCACATTCCACATATCTGTTCTGCATCATTTTTGGTATCAGAGTTTTCGTTCTGCATCATTTTTTGTATCAGAGCCCTGTCTAGGGTTCTTGCTTGTTTGATTATTTTTTTTTCATTCCTTTTTACTTTTGCTACCTGGAGTAGACTCCCCTGGCCGTCCGGTCCTAGGAACAAGTGAGACGCAAGCCTCCTCCTCCCATTCCACGGGGGTTCCTAGGGCGTGTAGGGGTGCCGCTGGGTTATAACTTCTTGGCAGGGATTGTAAACGGGACACACATTTTGTTTTCTGCCAGTAACTGCCCTGTTATTCGAGTTTTCTCTCCCTACAGAAAATCTCAAATTAAGTAATTCTTGTTTTTCTAGAACCATTATATTTGAAAGTAATTTACATAAAATTTTCAGGATTTATTAATTTCTATAGGTTTTCTGAGATCAGTTTTACTACTGTTCTATTTTTCTTATTTTCTGCAAGCTGTTTTTTATTTGAGTGTGCATAAATTGAATCTATCTTAAGGGCACCGAAGTTGCAATATAAGGGAAGGATTGAGACCCTCTCCTTAGCCCAAAACCACCTCCCGTGCATTCGAACCTAAGCCTTTAATCGTAAAATTAATTAGACCTAATTTGCCCTAGTGGGCTAGGGACATCAACTAGTCGGGTCTAGGCTAGTGTTGAGTCAATTTGTCTAGTTACTCTGTGTGTGCTTTGTACTCAGTGTCTAGAACGGTGGTTCAGGGACTACGTCCCGAAGGTCTTGTGTGCTGGTCCGCCTACCTGGCCAATCACTGATTGGTGTCTAGGATTGGCATTTAGGGACCTAACGCTCCCCTTACACCTGCCTGGTTGAGTCTCGAGTTACTACAGGCTAGCTTGCCACTCTGATTGGGCACCTAGTTTGGGATCTAGGTCTAGTTAGCCCGTACTCGTTTCAGTCGAGTCTCATTTGGTGTGTTTGCTTGCATCATCATGTCCACCCGGAATGGAGTACCCTACCAACCTGGTCAAACCCAACCTAATTTAGAGGCCATGATTAGAACTCTTACCGAAAGTATGACCAAATTGAGTCAGGATATCACTGATACTGTTGCCCAATATAGGAATCCAGTCCGTAAGGATCTTACCCAGCTTAGGGATCGAGTCCAAGTACTTGAGGAACCTAGACATCATAATTGGACTCCTGACCCAGATTTTAATGTGCCTCAACCTCACCCACACCAGGAGCCTAGGAGGACCTTATACCGTGATCCCGAGCATAACCTTAGGAAGCCTGACCATGATATCTATAGTGTGGATCGTGTCTATAAGAGGTCCTTACAATATTCTAGACCAGTCACTCAACAACCCAAGTCTTCTAGATCAAACCATTTAGATCCACACCCATGCCCAAGTAAGGTCTCTACTAGCTTGAAACCCTGTGTGACCCAGGTTCCTATATCGCAAGAATGTTGGTTTTGTGGAGAAAGAGGCCATAAATCTAGTCAGTGCCCATGCATAGGACTGGCTTGTGTACAGCTAAGTGGTAAGAATCCTAAGGATGACATTAATGAGGGAGAACCCAAGCCTACCAATGAGGAAGAAAGGTTAGGTATGACAAGCCCAGAATCAGTTGACCCGATTACCACTGACCCGAAACCCATTGAAGATGGCATCGAGGAAGTATATGATGCTGGCTTGAGTCTAGTTGATGAATATGAGGGGGAAGAACTTGAAGAATGTGATATCGATACTATTGGTTCCTTACCTGAGGAGACCTTGGAGAGCAACTAAGTGGTAGGACCTAGTTCAGAAATTCAAGAGATTTGTGAGAACCAGGTTCCTTTAGTCAAATACCCCCAGGAAGAACTCATAGTGTTAGCTCGAGCTATCAGTTCGTACCCTCTAGTGACAGTCATTCCCCAAGTACCAATTGAAGATCTTTGCACTGAACTGTTTAAGTTTGCCCACCCTATGGTAGATCCTCTCCTTAGGATGACTGAATCAAGCCTCTTACAATTGGACATTGTCCCATGCCCAGCCACTAAGGTCTCTCCCGTAATCTCAGTTGAACATCCTTGTCTTGAGCAGATTGATTCACCCAGTCCTGTAGAAGTCCTCCTTATGGCCCCAGACCCCTTCCTTCGCATGACTAACCTACCCTTCTATAGAGTATACCTTTCCGCACCCATAGGTCAAATTTCAAGTCTTGAGGTCATCATCCATAGGCCCTTCAATGAATCATTCTCTAATCCATTTCTTGAGAAAGTGGATCATTATTTGCTTAGAGAACAAACCTTAACTGTTGCAATCATATGTCCTAGGCTACTCCCCGAACCATCTCTTGATCCATTCCTGGGAGTAGCAAACTTTTCCTTTCGTAAGGATGACCAGTTGACACTCATAGATCACCATTCAATCCTTCAGGTCACCACCTTTAGTCAGCAGGTAATTCGAGACTCCACCTCATATTTCCTCCCTTTCTCTAGGACTTCCAATGTTTCTTACACCATCCAAGTATACTTTATCGAAGTCTTTAGAGTGAACCACGTGTCAGAACCTATTAGGTTTGCCACCTACTTCTGGAAGACCTTATGGCACCTACTAGGCACCCATGATAAGTTTTCATGCTCTGCATGCCATCCTCCGACCCAAGGTCAAACCTAGAGAGCCGTAGTTTGTTAGGTTTAGACCTAGGGTTCCTTTGAATAAAGTCCATTCTTTAGGAATGCGTCGTTAGTCGAGTTTAGGACATTGACTCAGATTTTGGTTGAGTGAGAATACCAGGAATTGGGATTTGTATTTTACCCAGGGCTGAATTTGCATATAATGACTCGGTCAATAGGTCTATAGGTAAAAGCCCTTTTGAGATTGTTCATGGGTACAAGCCTCACACACCACTTGACCTAGTTCCTTTGCCAGTCCATATATGAGTTTCCGAGTCTGTTGAAGACTTTGCACAGCATGTAAAGAACTTGCATAAAGAAATTCATGCCAAAATAACTTTAAGTAATGAAACTTATAAGAAGTTGGCTGATTCTCAAAGGCGAGTCAAAACTTTTGTTGAGGGAGACTATGTAATGATTAGGTTAAGGCCGAGCAGTTTCCTCCTGGAACTGTTAGAAAGCTACATGCTAGAGGAGCTGGACCATTTAGAGTGATGAAGAGAGTGGGACCCAATGCCTATGTTGCCTCCAGAGCTAGGCATTAGCTCCACTTTTAATATTACAGACCTAGTAGAGTACAGGGAGCTAGCTGTGATTCCCAGTGAGCCTTTTGAACATAATCCTGTTATTAAGAGTGATCCCGATCCTGTGTGTCCACCAACAAACTGGCTTGTGAGGAAAGAGTAGATTGAAAAGATCCTGGATGATCAGGTTATCTCTACTCGTAATCGAGGATACCTAAGATGCCTGGTTCGCTGGCAAGGAAGGCCAGATTCTGATGACTCTTGGATCTCCCGAGAAGAATTACAAGAATTGGACCCAGACCTCTTGGAGAGATTCCAGAGCCAGCTTGATCCATACTCAACAGGGTCGAGTTCCTCCCATCCTGGGAGAATTGGTGCGGGCACCGGACTCAGAAAAAGACTTCAGGGCTCCATCTGGATCTCTGATTGACCTTGCCCGAAGAATTAGGGTTTTCTAGTTTAGTAATAAGGGTTGACCTGGTCAACCAGATTATTTTATTTCTTTGAGTCTGCATTTCATTTTGTTGAGTCATGTTGACTCAGTACAAGTCCTAGTAGTGGTCTAGGTCTTCTCCAGGTTGGTGCCATTTTTCCAGTCAGGTCAAGGGCCAAGCAAGTGGGCGCCACACTCCCAGCCACACGTCGGAGTCTAGGAGGCACCACATCTACATCCCAGTGTCTTGGTCCCCACACCCAAGGGAGCAAGAATTTTTCTTGAAGCCAAAATCAAGGAGGCACCCCATATATACCTTAAAAGGCCAAGCTAAAGGAAGAAAGAGGCATTTCTTGGGGAGCACTTCAAGGGGGCGCCCAATCCATGCCTAAAAAGACCAAAGCAAAGTTGGGAAGAGCCATGACTTGGGGAGAAAGAAAAGGAGGTGTCTAAAAGAGTTGAACCATTGAAGGAAGAACCCTAAATTCAAGGAGAAGACTTAGGAGGCGCCATCTTTCTACCTTTTGAGAGGATTTTCATGACTTTTAGGGCTGCCTACTCCTTGTAGGACTCTTTGGTTGGCCAAGAGGAAGAATATTTTCTACCAAAAGTATAGGCTAGGGAGTTTAGTCCCACATGAGAAATGTATGAAATTTTATTTCTTTGTTATGTCTATATATTCAACTCTATGTAACTCTTGAATAATAATGACGAATGAAATCAATTTCTTTGTGAGCAACTTTGTGTTTCTCTCTTCCGCACTTGTATTCAAGTGTTGAGCTCCGTGAGGGAGTAAATCCGGGTTCCCTAGGAACCTTGAGGAGGTGTGAGATCTCCAACCCCAAAACCCTAGCTTAGTCCACCCATCTCTACTCCACCACCACCAAACCCTAGCCGCCCATCATCTTTCCTCCAATCACCATCCAAACCCTAATTTTCCATCTATATCCCATGGCCCCTCTCTTCCACATAGAGGCCGGCCACCAGCATCCAGGTTCAGATCAACTGTTTCAACTACAGAGCAAGTTCAAAGAAAAGTCAGATCAGTATCAAGATCTCCGGAACTTCTACATCCAACAAATTTCATTAAGTCCTCAGGTCAGTGTCTTTCTTTGAGTTTCTAGTTCTTCTTTTGTTCTTCTTCTTCCAGATCCTGAGTTCGAGAAGAAGGCCAACCTTGCCATAGGACTACAATCTGAGGATCCATTGCGAAGATACTCCATCTCCAAGGATCCTACAATCTGCTCGAGAGTGTCCTTCAATTGAAGCAACGAAAGATATCACAGTCAGGTATAAAACCTTCTCTTCTCGCTTCGTCTATTTCTTGAAAGAGGAGTAAACCCTAGATCTGGGGGTTTCTCAATCCCTAGCGATCCTACTTCTGAGTTACTCTGATAATCCACTCATTTTAATTGTGCTTTCTGTCATTTCTTAGTTTCTTTCAACATTAGTTTATCTTTCCTTTGAGTCAAAGCCAACTTCCGAAAATATATATAAAAAAAAAATACATTAATTTTAATTTGCTTCCGCATTCCACATATCCATTCTGCATCATTTTTGGTATCAGAGTTTTCGTTCTGTATCAGTAGACCACCAATTTGACCAGGCAACCACTAGGATCGACTAATTAACCACTAGACTAAACCAAGTAGAGAATCGATTAGGTACTATCGAGAAAACCCAAGACTATAATGCCGAACCTAATCCTAACCCATCCTGTTCTAACTCTCAAAACCCTAGTAGAACCCTGACTCAGGAACCCTTTATAGAGCCTAACCATCAGGAACCAAACCAAGAACCTAACCATAGGAGAGTCCTGAACCCTGAACCTATCCAAGAACCCATCCGTAGAAGGCCCCAACATGAAGTTCATGATCAAGATGAAAGGGCCATAAGAAATATTATGATAGAAGCACCCACCTTTGATGGATGTCTTGAACTAAAGGTCTATGTAGATTGGGTAGGTGATATGGATTATTATTTTGAATGGTATGAAATGAGTGAAGGGATGAAATATAAATTTGCCAAGATGAGGTTGACTCATCAAGCTAGATTACATTGGGCTAATTTTGAGCGAACTAGGAGACAACAAGATCTTCCACCCATAGCTACTTGGCAAGAGATGAAATTGCAACTCAAGGAGAAATACCTACCAATATCCTATGATCAACAACTCCTAGACCAATGGAACAAAATTCAAGGTAATAGATCAGTGTCAGAGTATATTGCTAAATTTGATGAGTTTGCTGTTAGGTGAAATATATCCGAGTCTAAAGACCAAACCCTGTCCAGGTTTAGAATTGGATTAAGAGAAGATATCCTTAGAGAACTATACATGAAAGAGGCCCAAGATTTGGAACATGCCTATCAAATAGCTAGACATTATGAACAATTCCACCTAGGACCTACCTATCAGAAATTTGAACCTGTTAGGAATAATACCTCATCTCAAAGTCAAATCCAAACCAGGTATACCAGGGTAGATCAAATCCCAACCCTAACCCAGGTCGATTTAACTCTAGCCCAGTTAGGCCAAACCCTAACCCAGTCTGACCTAACCCTAATCCAATCCGATTCAATCCCAACCCAAATCGACCCAACCCTAACCCATCTCGACCTAACTTGAGTCCGAGTCCATCTAGTTCTAGTAATTCTACACATGCTAGAATCGATAAGGGTAAGGCGCCCATGTTTCAGAAAGCCCCAAGCCCTAGTCTCAATGCTTGTTTTAGGTGTAATAAGGTAGGTCACTATGCTAGCCAGTGTCCCACCAGGTCATTACACATAGGGGAGCTAACTGAACAAGACCCTGAACCCAATAATGAGGATGTAGAAGAAGAAGTTTATGAGGCTGAACCAGACTTGATAGAGGAATATGAAGGGGATGTGGAGGAATTTGATAAAGTAGGGGTGGTTGATGTATTTTAACGCAAACCCAACCTGAGGAAGATTGGCGTAGGACTAGCATCCTACAGACTTTTGTTAAGTATGGGAATAAAGTATGTAAGACTATAATTGATAGTGGTAGTTGGGAAAATGCCATTGCTACTGAGATAGCTAAATCTTTAGGCTTGACCCTAGTTTCACATCCTGACCCCTATAAAGTATCATGGGTAGATTCCACCTCTATGCCAATCAAGTCTAGGTGCCAAATCTTAATTAAATTGCAATCATATGAAGAAGAGATTTGGTGTGATGTCCTTCCCATGAAGGTTAGTAGTGTCATTCTAGGTCGACCATGGCTATATGATCATGAAGCTGCCCTATCTGGTCGAACCAATACCTGTACCTTTTATCACCATGGAAAAAAATTTGTGATTTACCCCACTCAGCCTAGGAGTTCAAGAAGTTCTAGTAGCCTTAGAGCAAAACTAGGAGTTAATCTGATTAAGGCTAAAGAATTAGAAATAGACCTTTCTAAGCCCATAAAGAAATTCATGAGAATTGATCCTAAACCCACTTTAATAATTGACAAAGTAATTTAGCCAGGATCAAACTTTATGGGTGAAACTAATAATTTACAAGAGTTGTTCATAGAGGAAGCCTAGGATCAAATCCCTAAAGAATAACCAAAAGAAATAGGTGTATGTAATAAACAACATCTGAATATGAGTCTATAGACTCAATCTGTATGCCTGCACCTACACTAGCCTCTACATAGCATATGCATCATGAAATTAGTCAATAGCTGAACATAATTAATAAACTAAATAATAACTTGGCTAATTCTCAAAAGAAAGATAATGATTTTTATGCAGAGGAATATTTGATTGTCAAAGAATTCTTTGCTCGCGAAGCCGGCCCATCCAAAATAATGAATAGTAGTGGACCTAATGCCTATATGCCTAAGATATCACCTGATTTAGGTATTAGCTCTACTTTCATCATCTCAGACTTGATAAAGTCTAGGGAGCCAGTAGTGATTCCCAGCGAGCCCCTTGAGCCACTCCCGTTCTTTGAGAGAGAATCCATCCCAGAGCGACCACATATAATTTGGCCTTATGGAAAGGAAATGATTGAGAGAGCTTTGGATGATCAAGCTATCGTTACCCAGGATAGAGACTGTCAGTGATATTTGGTCTGGTGGCAAGGTCAGCCAGAATTTGAGGACTTATGGAATGCTGGTGCGAATCGCAGTGCCTCAACCGAGACCCTCCTTGAGCCAAATTGATCCATACTCGACGGGGTCGAGTTCCTCCCGCCCTGTGAGAATTGGTGGGGACACCAGGATCAGACACAGATCCCTGGATCCCATATGGTTTAATTAGTCATGTATCAATTTTTGTAATCAGCTAGAATTGAGTCTTGTAATAAGTTGAGGTTAGTTGTATTGTCTCAACCCTCAACCTAGATAGTATTTTGAGTCATGTACATCAATTATGAGTCTAGTATGAGCTCGATTTTTATACAAGAGAGGAGGTCACTCTATTTTGAAGTTCCACCAGGCTACATCCAGGAGTCAGAGGTGCTACATCAGCCCATTGGATTTTGTGTGACAACCTATGATCCAAGATGCTTCTAGAAACCCTGATTCTTTCCAAATATCCTCCAGATGCCCAGATTCCTCCCCAGATGCCAGAGCATATTCCTAAACTAGGGCATCCATGATTCTAGAGGTCCACCTGCATCCCAGCCCAAAGAAATCAAGCCCAGGTGCCAAGCCCAAGCCCTTAAGAAGCAAGATTCTAGGGAATATTCCTGCTACCAGGCTACCAGGCCACCCCAGCTTCTAGAGATCCAAACCCATGCACCCAAGCCCCTTTGGGCTGGCCCTTACTACTCCTAGATGACCAACATGCCCCCCTAGGCATCCTTGATGTGTTCACCACGTCCAAAGAGGTTTGACCAAGTCCAAGTTGAAGAGAAGAAGGAGAAGACCAAGCTTGTTCCTAACCTAGTTAGGATTTCTAATCCTTTTAAATTTTGTAATTCTAACCTAGCTAGGAAAGGACTTGTATTCCAATTTGGAAGAGGACTTGTAACCCAAGTGTAACTATGGTTAGTGAGGGCATTGGAACTCTATAAATACCCCCCCTCCCCCTCTTGTAAGCATCTTTCTCTTATGAATAAACCTTTCTGAAATTTTGAGTTATTGCCTTGTGTTGGTGTTTTATTTTGGTTCTTTGGTTGGTGTTTTTGTGCTTGAACGAATTCCTTGCTGCCCTAGCATCCTTCCATGCCCTAACTCACTGCCATCCAAGCCTTCACACGTCCAAGAAGGAGTTCCCTATGCCGCCAAGCAGGAAGATCTTCACCAAGCTTCAAACAGCCCAGCTTCTAATCCCTAACCTGATTCCTTCTAAACCTAGTTTCCTTTCCTTTTCTTACTTGCTATTTTGATTGACCCTTGACATTTTGCAGGATCCTCAAGGCATTTCGCCTCCCTAGAGGAGGCTTTCTTTGCATCCAGAACCATCCAAATCAGCCATCTAATCAAGGGAACCGAACTTCATCATCTAGACTCCAATCAGAGTACTGTGTAATCTCTTCATCAAAAGTTCTTCAAATCACTGATTGGTAACATCCTTCCCTTCTTTAAATTTTTGATTTGATGAAGATTGGCTATCCTAATCTAGGAGTTTCTCAATTCTCAATTCCTGGAATTTATTATTTTGCATGAGTTTGCCTGTGATACGATGATTCTGTGCATTACTATTCTTCTTGATAGTTCTTATTTTTATTCGGGAATTTAGCCTATAAATCGAAATTATAAAAATAAAAAAAAACTAGTTTACTATTTTTCCTACATAATTAGCAATCTTGGAGTCATCCTGCATCATATACCAATGAAACAGTGAAACCGGACTAAATCAAGGCAAGAACCGGATGAGCACAGTAAAAGATCGGTCCAAGCAGAGGGAAAATCAAAAAGCCCGAGCATGACCCAAGAACAATGGGTAAAACAGTGATTTTCAGTGGGAAAGAGGGACAAATCACAGGAAAAATCGATGAAGAATGGTGAAAAACTATGAATCAAATGAAAATAGAGAAAAAATGAGATGGGATTTACCAATTTTTAGAGGGCACGAAGGGAAGAGCACTGTTCCACAGGCTAAGGACAGTTGGGGACCACTAGGGCACGGAGGAACGAAGAAAAGATAAAACAAATGGTTCGGACGATGCCCTAAAAAATAGGAATTTTCGTCCGAGTGTCGACACTTGGAATTTTTCAAGTGTTGGCACTTGGTCAAGTGTCGACACTTCGCCAAAGGTCAAGTGTCGACACTTGACCAAGAAAATTCCTAGAAAAATAGAAAAAAAATTTAAAAAATTGGGGACTCTAGTGAAGAGTTTAGATCTTAAAGAATATGAATTTGAGCACTAAGAATTGGTCAAGAATAAGATTTGAGAGAGTTCTAAGAAAAGGGGTCTATAATACATAATTCTCTTCTAATCATGCAAAACCTTTCTTCACTCAAGGGTTTGGTAAAAATATCAGCTAATTGAATATCAGTACTAACAAATTCAAGCATCACATTAGAGTTTTGCACATGATATTTTATGAAGTGGTCTTATTTCAATGTATTTACTTCTTGATTGTTGCACAGGATTCTTAGTTAAATTGATTGCACTAGTATTGTCACATCTTATGGATGTCTTAGTTAATTTGATGCCAAAATCTTTGAGTTATTGTTTGATCCATAGAATTTGAGCACAACAGCTTCCAGCTACTAAATATTTTGCTTCCACCATAGATAGAGCAACTGAATTCTGTTTCTTGCTACTCCATGATACACTAGTACTTTTTCTATCAAGTTTACACCCAGCAAAATTAGCATCAGAATAAGCAATTAGCTCAAATGATTAATCTCTAGAGTACCAAAGACCAATATTAATAGAGCCAGATAGATATCTAAGTGATGCGGGACTAACTAGATTCTAGGATGATATTGGTGATTTTTCTTTGTGATTTTTAGATTTTTTAAATAAGGTTAAGGATTCTCGAAGACAAGCAAGAGGCAAGAGTAGATATAGGGTTATATAATAATAAGAACTTCAAACTAGCAAGTAAGCCCCTAAATAGGATAAGAAAAGGATCCCGGGATTGAGAAACTCATAGGACTTAGCTCTCGGATCAATACCAACTTAGGAGTTAGGGTGGCAAACCTTAAAAGTTTTGAAGTGCCTGATGCCGAGTTCACTCACTCTCGCGGATGCGGCCTGGATGATCGAGCCTTCAACCCTGCGGATGTGCCGGCTTTCCGTTCGAAGGTCTCGAAGGCAAGGGAGACTGACTCTGTATTCATGAGGACCTGCAAGCAATCAAGAGAAATGTTGGGAGTTAGCAAGAGACAAGAAACAATAAGGGAAGAAAAGTTGAAGATGGTGGTGAATAGGGGATCTTCATGCTAGGTGCCAAGATGGATCATCCCGATGGACTCCGAACTCGAAAATGGGGGATGGCTTGCATGGAAGAGAAGGTAACTTGAGGCCTCACACCTCTCAATGCCCTAAGGTGAAGGCGCTCCCTCACAGAGATCGACGTTCTTAAGAAATGAAGGTAATAACTAGAAGAGTAGCACTCAAAATATTTTCTTTCATTCATCAAAATTAGCCATATAAATGAGGGGTAAGGTCCTTTATATAGGCAGCTTAGGACCCTTTTCAATTCAAAAAAAATTTATAAGTCTTCTCTTGATAAGGTACCAAAAAATTCTGAAATCCCCTCTCCTTGGCCGACCAAAGCTTGCTTGTAATTGGGCATGGCATGATATGGGGCTTGTAGCAAGGCTTGTGTCTTGCTTCTTTCCTTGGTTGCCCATCCACCTATGGTGATAAATATGATATGGGGCTTGGAAGATGGAGGTTGTCTTGGCACCCTTGGACTCTTGATCTTCCTTCCATAGCTGGTCAAATATTTTGGGAGGAAAGCTTGATATAAGGGCTTGAAGCAAGGGACTTGTCTCTTCAAATCTTTAACTCCTTTTGACCTTCCATGGCCGACCAAATATTTTGGAAAGATGGCTTAATATGGAGGGCTTGAAGCAAGGGACTTGTCTTCACAATCTTCAACCCCTATTGACCTTCCATTGGCCGCCCATGACACCTTTAGCAAGAGACTTGATAGGGGGAGGGAAGGGAGGAAAAGATCAAGGGATGGCGCCCATAAAAATTCAGCATTCCCCCTTGCCTTGGCCGCCCACATGTCATGGTGATGTGGCACCACATGGGATGGATGCGGTCGTAATGAGGACATTGGCAATAGGCAGAAATTACAAACTAATGATCTTTGGTTGTAGTCCCATTTCTTTTTTTCAGGTTTCCACAAAATCATGAAGCATCTCTTGAAGATCCCAATTTTATGAAGCAAATTGAAGACCTCTTCTCCAAGCCCATGGGCCGACCAAGCCTTGAAGAAATTCTCTACCATGAAAGCCTACTTGGAGACCAAATTTTAAAGACCATGTGGAAGGATGAGATGAAGACAAGTGTTGCAAGGAAATGGTGCCACATGGAGTTTCTAGAATTCTCTTGTTAGGATTAGTTGCTAGGAATTAGTTGCTAGGAACTAATCTTGTAATTAGCTACCAACTAAACTTGAATTAGTTGGTCCCTTAATCCTCTTTTTTGGTCTATAAATAGGTACCAAGACCCTCTTGTAAGCATTGATTGAATGAATTGAGTTGAATGAATGAAAGTTCTCTTGTTTGAGTTCTCTTCCATTTTGCCTAGTTCTCTTGAGTTCTTCCTAGAATTTTGAGTGCTTTCTTTGATATTTTTTGGAGTGTTGAGTTTGATCCTAAATTGGAGTGAGTGCTTTGAGTTTTGGAGTGCCATAGTTCCATTTCCAAGTTCTTCTACACAAGATCCAAATAGTCCAAGAAGAGGAGGAAGTGTTGCCCAAAAAACTCCAGTAATTCTCTTCACTTCTCTTATTAATTCTTCATTTTTCTCTCCATTTCTTTGAATTTTGACCTCACCTTGACTCTTTGTAGGTTCTTCTTGGTGATTTGAAGACAAAGATGAAGGCTCCATACCAAGGAATCCAAGCTCCAATGGTGAATCCAAGAAGGGAGTGGAGATCTTGCCTCTAGCCTTCAATTTTTGAGTGGTGAGTGTTACCCTTCCACTCGAGCTTAATTTCTCTTCATTGTTGGGAAGAAAACCTCTTGATCCTTAGATCTGAGGTCATTAAAGGTTGCTTAGCCTAGTTGAAGGTTTTTATGCCCTTAGATCCTATCTTTTAATTTTTTTGAAAGGAAGCTTGCACAAGGGTGTCAGATTTTCTGCTCACCTAGTCCCTAGCTCGAATTTCTTCATCCCTTCCATCCATGAATTCGGCCATATTTAGAGCTCAAATACTGATATAATGTTGCTAGGTTAGTAGATAACATCCCCACACACCCATTTCACCAAATTTGTCCCCCATCAGGTGGCGCCCAAGGGTTGAAGTGGCATCTTTCATGGCTTGGGAGATGGCTTGGCCCATTAACTTCAAACAGACTCAGACTAGAATCAATACAGGACTCATAGACACAACTTGACCAAATTGGTCAAGGTACAAGACTAAAGCAATTGAGACTAAATTCATGACTAAAAGAAATACAATGCTTAGGCTTGAAGCCTTATTACAAGACCCGATAAATTGGAACCCTAATCAGATATCCACAGAGGGTTGAGGAGCCTTTGTCAAATTCTGGTGCCCGCACCAGTTCTCCCAGGGTGGGAGGAATTTGACTTGTCGAGTAAGAGTTGATTTGTCTTTGGTACTTTTCCAGAAGGTCGGGGTCGAGGTGCTGCAAGTCCTCCCAGGTAATCCATGAGTCATCGGACTCCGATTGGCCTTACCATCGGACCAAGTAACGTTGATAACCTTTGCCCCGGGTGGTGATAGCTTGGTCATCCAGGACATGCTCGATTTGCTCTCTTCTCTCAGGTAAAATTGGAGGTGGACACTCTAGGTCGGGTTCACTCTCAAAGGAAATGTTAGGCCCAAATGACTTGCTGGGTATGTTTGCTAGTTCCCTATACTTGACTAAGTCCGAGATATTAAAAGTCGAGCTAATGCCATAATCCAGGGGTAGCTCAAGTACGTAGGCATTAGGGCCAACTCTCCTTATCACTTTAAAGTGGCCAGCTCCATTAGCATGAAATTTTTTAATGTTCCTGGTGGAAACCATTTAGGCCTAAGCCTAATCATTACATTATCCCCAATTTCAAACACTTTGGCTCATTTTTGAGAATCAGCCAAATTATTTTAAAATTTGTACTTAATGCAGAATTCTAACATGATGCAAAATGCAGACTCAACTAAGCATTCCTATTGAGAGAAATTTTATTGGACTCTGTAGGGCCTAAACCTAATAGATTATTGACTCTCTAGGTTTGACCCTGGTCTGGTATGCACATGAAAAATTACCATGGATCCCTAACAAATGCCATAAGGTATACCAGAAGTAGGTAGCAAATGGAATGGGTTCTAAGGATTCATGCAATCTAGTGATCTCAACAAAATGTAGTCCCATGGCTCTAGAAACATGAGAAGACTCAAGGAAGGGTAAGAAATAGGAATTAGAGTCTTGGGGTGGCTTATGGGAAGCATGAAATAGACCTTGGTTATTCAGGATGATTTTAAAATTTGGACAATGATCTATGGGTGCAAGTTATAAGGCAGACTGGGTGTTCCTAGATGGTGGAAGGTCATCAGAAAGGTCTTTGAGAAGTTTATCTTGAAAGTCCTCTAAACTAATGTCTCCTTCTTGGGGTTGTTCCTTAGGGACATGGACCTTCTCTATGGGCAATACTTGCGAACCCTCACTTTCATCTACTATGCTTGATCCTGGCTCAGTCACTTCTTCAAATTCAATAGTGGGTTCAGGATCTTTTTCCTTTGATTCCTCGATGATTTCATCCTTGGGTCCATATACATCACACTTCTTCACTAGACTTGATTTAGAGATGTCTTCTTTGGATTCCTCACTAGGCTCAGGGGTTTCTTCACTTAAATTCTCAGTAGGCTCAATCTTTTTTCCTGAAATTCTTCAGAAGGTTCTTCTCTTTGGGTTGATTCATGAACTTCTCTCATGGTAGGGGTTCCCTCGGTATTCTCCTTCTCTAACTCCTTAGACTTGATCAGGTTGACTCCAGGCTTCTTTTCCTTAAGACTACTTGTCCTTTTTAGCCTGGTCCTTAGGCTGAATTGGATTGATTGTAAATTTCTTCCCATGGTGGTTAAAGGTACAGGTATTGGTCCAACAAAAAGGGTGGCATCATGATCGTAAAGCCAGGGTGACCTAAGATAATGCTACTGATGCCCATGGGAAGGACATCACACCAAATCATCTTTTCATATGATTGTAATTTGATCATGACTTGGCATCTAAACTTTATGGGTATGGAAGTTGAATCTATCCATGAGACCTTATAAGGGTTGGGGTGAGGAACTAGGATCAATCCTAGGGATTTAATAGTACTTAAAGAAATGGCGTTGACACAGCTCCCACTATCAACTATGATCTTGCACACCTTATCCCCTAGTCTGACAAAGGTTTGTAGGATGTTGGTCCTATGCCAATCTTCTTGCACTATGTTTTGGGTAAGGATGCATCTGGCTACTCCTAAAAGGTCTTCAGATTTGTGCAGTTCTTCATGGTCCATGAACTCTTGATTGGGTCTCCTAGGGTGAATCTCTTGGGCTAGGTTAGGATATGGAACTCTTCTAGGCTTAGCCTCTAAGGAAGGATCACGTTGAGTGTATTCTCTAGGATGGTGAGGTGACTCAGACTCAAGTTCAATGGATGGTCTATTGCCCTTTTCTAGGATTTTCAGCCTTGTTTCAAATTTGTTTTCAAACTCATCAAACCTATTGTTCAACCTAGCTAACTATTCAATGATGACCTTTAATTGACCCTCTGATCATTCTCCATGGGTTCACTTGATTGAGATTGATGGGGGTGATACGCGACTCCTAACCTAGTAGACATGCAACACACAATGATGGTGCTACGGGTTTGCTAGACCTAGGAGTTCAATTAAAATGGTTCAATGTAGAAGACACACAGCACAGCAATTAGCCCTTTCACCGGCCAGGTAAGAGGTGAGAGTGTGGGAGGCCCCCCTTGATTTCGAAAGAATCCAATTAAGGAACCACAACACCGCTTAGGTCATTTGATGCTAGACCTCTTGCCTTAGACACCGGCTTCTCGGTACCAATTGAAGTGTTGTATGCAACCAGCTTTCCCAAAATGGTCAAACCCAACTCATTGATGTCCCTAATCTATTAGATTGCTACTAGATTTTAGATTAGGTCTGGGTTCGAAATGCAAGGGTGGTTGTTTTTGGGCTAAGGAAAGGTAATGACTTCCTTCCCTTCTCTTATGATATTGATGCCCTTAAGTTATTTATGAGAATGATGGCATACACATGATCTAATGAAATATAACTAAGCTTTGTTTTTGGATTTTTACTGTATGATAGCAAAAGTAAGATGTTGAAAATTAGAAAATATGAACCTAAATGCAAAAATTAAACAATATGGAAAATGAAAATGGGATGAGATGCACTTTTTGGAATTTTCAGAATAGAATTTTTCTTAGATGGTAATCAGCCATGTAGAAATTTTATAGACTGAAATAAAATCTAAAAAATTTTAAAAAATACTTTTAATTATGTGGAATCCAGCAAAATAAAAATCACAAAAATCTGACATTTCTATAGGCAGAAACAATTAAAATATCAGACTATATACTAAAATAAAAAAAATGTAGAAATTTGAAGATGCTAGATTCTAATGATGCAAAACTATTCTTTAAGATTTAAAACTTATCTCCTTGTGTTTCCCTCCAAAGGTCAATCACATCGGCACCCCTACATGCCATAGAAAATCCCCGTGGAATGAGATGTGAGGGTCTTGTAGCCCTTCTTTTTCCTATGACCGGACAGCCATTGTGAAGCACCTAATCCAAGTACTTAAGAAGATGCTAAGTCCTAACCATGCTCTGATACAATATTATGCAGGACTAACTAGATGCTAAGATGATGCGAGTGATTTTTATTTGTGATTTTTAGGTTTTTTAAATGAGGTTAAGGATTCCTGAAGACAAGCAAGAGTAGATCTAGGGTTCTATAATAATAAGAACTTCAAACTAGCAAGTAAGCCCTTAAACAGGAAAAGAAAAGGACCCTGGGATTCAGAAACCCTGTAGGACTTAGTTCTCGGATCAATACCAACTTAGGAGTTAGGGTGGCAAACCTTAAAAGTTCTGAAACGCCTGATGAAGAGTTCACTCGCTCTCACGGATGTGGCCTGGATGATCGAGCATTCAACCCCGCGAATGCACCGGCTTTCCGTCCGAAGGTCTCGAAGGCAAGAGAGACCGACTCCGTATTCGTGGCACCTGGAGGACCTGCGAGTAATCAAGAGAAATGTTGGGAGTTAGCAAGAGACAAGAAATAATAAGGGAAGAAAAGTTGAAGATGGTGGTGAATGGGAGATCTTCTTGCTAGGCACCAAGATGGATCATCCTGATGGACTCCAAACTCGAAGATGGGGGATGGCTTGCACAGAAGAGAAGGTAACTTAAGGCCTCACACCTCTCAACGCCCGAAGGTGAAGGCACTCCCTCACGGAGATCGATGTTCTTAAGGAATGAAGGCAATAACTAGAAGAGTAGCACTCAAAAAATTTTCTTTCATTCATCAAAATTAGCCATAAAAATAAGGGGTAAGGTCTTTTATATAGGCAGCTTAGGACCCTTTCAAATTCAAAAGAAAATTTACAAGTCTTCTCTTGATAAGGCACCAAAAAATTCTGAAATCCCCTCTCCTTGGCCGACCAAAGCTTGCTTGTGATTGGGCGTGGCATGATATGGGGCTTGTAGCAAGGCTTGTGTCTTCCTTCTTTCCTTGGTTGCCCATCCACCTTTGGTGAGAAACATGATATGGGGCTTGGAAGATGGAGGTTGTCTTGGCTCCCTTGGACTCTTGATCTTCTTTCCATAGCTGGTCAAATATTTTTGGAAGAAAGCTTGATATGAGGGCTTGAAGCAAGGGACTTGTCTCTTCAAATCTTTAGCTCCTTTTGACCTTCCAAGGCCGGCCAAGTATTTTGGGAAGATGGCTTGATATGGGGGGCTTGAAGCAAGGGACTTGTCTTCACAATCTTCAACCCCCATTGACCTTCCATTGGCTGCCCATGTCTTTTTTATCAAGAGGCTTGATGATGGAGACACCACCAGCACAGATCTCGGAGCAAGCATGAATCCTGGAGCTGCACGAATCTTGGAGGATATCCAGAATAAATTAGTTTGGGATTTATTTTTTTGAAATTTGAATTAGGATTTGGTTGGTTATGATTGAGATATGGATAGGCTTATCTTATCCTATCTTGTATTTGAATTTGAGTCATCCCTATCTTTTTATCCTGTATTCAAATTCAGACGAGGGTGGGACAGGTCTATAAATACCACCCGCAGTCCTTTATAAAAAAATCAGTTTGGTTAATTAAGTGAGTTTTTAAGAAAAGAGTTTTTCTTTTCGTTCGCCCCATATGGGGAGGTTGAGAGGCCCGTCTGTCCTTCACCTTCGGGCGTCCAGGGGTGTGAGACCCTAGTTATCCCATTTCTCCGTTAAGTCCCCTCTAGGTCTTAGGGATTTTCTTTTACGGCCCCAGGTAGTGATTTGGGTGGGATGCCCTAGGCTCTGCATGTAGTGAGATGGGTGGGATGCCCTAGGCTACATGTAGTGGGATGGGTGAGATACTCTAGAGGTGAGATGTCTCTCCGTGAATGTAAGTCCCTAGTCCTAGAGTATCCAATTTTCCTACCCTCCATCTATATTTTTCTTTCGCCACCACCATAGAAAAAAAATTTTAAAAAAAAAATAGGATACCCTAATCCTCAGTGACTTCTCAGCTTGCCGACGATCCTATCTGATCCCGTCCCCCATCAAATTGGTATAAGAGCCATAGGTCAGGTTAGGGTACATGTCTTTCCCAATCCCAGATTTCCCCCACTAGTTCTGCCATTCTTTGTCCTCCCTGTGCTTGATCCACTGCCCACAGCCACCGTCCACAGCAGCGATCTCGTCTTCAGCTGCCGGCCTCCATCCCCAATCCCAGTCACCGATCGAGAAAGAAGAAGCTCCCACATCCTCTTATCCGGATCTCCTCCGGATCCGGCCGTTTCCTCTGGCATGTCTGACATCTCATCCCTCAATCCTCTACTCTCCTTGCACCACAGAACTACCATTCTGCCCACCTACCAAAGCCATTCCCTGCAAATTGACATCCCGATGCCGCTGGAGCCCCCTGTGCAGCAGATCATCCATCCACCTTCGATCATCGACCGAGGCCCCGTCGACCATTTCTCCAACCAAGCCAGGCCTCCCTCCCTCCAACCGGTCACCTACCAACCGGACTCTCCTTCCATCATTGCCATTCGCTGGAGCCGAGCCAAGTGCTGTCAACTCCTTCCCATCTGGAGATGTCCATGGCTACCTTGACATCCACCGCGTTTCTCTTATCATTATATTCATTACTTTGAAGGTAATTAAGCTTTCTTTATCCAATCTGAGAGATGGATTTCCATAGCCTATCCGAGAGAGATCTGCAAATGCTTTGGAAGAAGAACCAGATACCAGCCAACATGAACAATGTCGCCATGACCGATACCCTCCAAGCTCTCCAAACCATTGAAGGTATTGAAGAAATCAAAGAAGTATCAGTTTCAGTCCCCCATGAAAGCAGAGGTGAGGTCCCCATGCCTACCTTGAACATCCCAGAGAAGTTGGCTCGGAGAGCACCCATTCCAGATGAACCCAAAGAGCAACATGGGAGTCCCCGGCCTCGGGCTCATCGCGTGGCCATTAAAGCTTATGAGATAATGAAACAAGTTTTCAAAGGTGGGAAGAAAAGAAACAAGGGCAAGAGAATTCCCCTAAGAGCCCAGACATTTGCACCGGTCAGAAGTCATTAGCAGCACCAAGCACATGAAGAAGAGCCAGAAAGAAAGATGCAAAGGCGCCTCAAGAAGAAGAGCAAAGGCAAGAAGATGGGCCAAAAGAGATTCCCAAGACTCTAGCAACTACTCAGAACACACGGAGAAGGGCAAGCAAGGAAACAGAAGGACACGAAGATCCTCTTGAAGTACCCTTAACCGCAACCACCTCCGCTTTCCCTGATGCCAGACTCCATCTCTGTCATCCTCACCACCAATCAGAACACCTCCATCGTAGTCCAGCCCATCAGACCACCATCTTCCAGTCTACCGACCTCACCAGAAAGACCACCGCCAAGCCCAGCCGTGCCGTAGTCCCCTTCATGGGATCTGCCCTCCGTCTGTGCGCACTCCTCCCAGCCACGCTGCCGTCTTCCTCCCCAGCACCATCGCAGGTCGCCATCTTCTTCCCTAGCATCATCGTCGGTGAATGCCCGCCGGTGACACCCCTACACGAGCCCCTGTTCTGGTTTCGGTGTATGAAGAAGAAGGGGAGGGATTGCACGAACGTGAATGCAATTCCCCCCTTGCTGCCGACTTCACTTAAGGAACTGCACGTTTCTTAAAGGAAGGTGCTTCCCCTATTGCTAATTCAAGATTCTGCATACTCCTCAAAGTTGCATAATCCTCAAAGCTGCTGCACACTCTTCAAAGCTACATGATCTTCAGAGCCACATGGATTTCAGAGCTATACAGATCTCATAGCAGAGTCTTTGGATGTGGTTCATCAAAGCCCCTTGTTGATCTTGACTCAATGGAGTCGAGTTCTCCCCACCTTAGGGGAATGATGGAGACACCGCCAGCATGGATCCCGGAGCAAGCACGAATCCTTGAGTTGCACGAATCTCAGAGGATATCCAGAATAAATTAGTTTGGTATTTATTTTTTTGAAATTTGAATTAGGATTTGGTTGGTTAGGATTGAGATATGGATAGGCTTATCTTATCCTATCTTGTATTTGAATTCGAGTCATCCCTATCTTTTTATCCTGTATTCAAATTCAAACGAGGGTTAGACAGGTTTATAAATACCACCCTTAGTCTTTTGTAAAAAAATCAGTTTGGTTAATCAAGTGAGTTTTTAAAAAAAAGTTTTTCTTTTTGTTCACCCCATATGGGGAGGGTGAGAGGCCCGTCTATCCTTCACCTTCGGGCATCGAGGGGTGTGAGACCCTAGTTATCCCATTTCCCTATCGAGTCCCCTCTAGGTCTTAGAATTTTTTTTTACGGCCCCAGGTAATGATTTGGATTGGATGCCCTAGGCTCCGCATGTAGTGAGATGGGTGGGATGCCCTAGGCTACATGTAGTGGGATGGGTGAGATGCCCTAGAGGTGAGATGTCTCATCGTGAATGTAAGTCCCCAGTCTTAGAGTGCCCAATTTTCCTACCCTCCATCCCTATTTTTCTTTTGCCACCACCATAGAAAAAGAAAATTAAAACAAAAAAAAGATACCCTAATCTTCGGCAACTTCTCAGCTCGTCGACAATCCTACATGATCCCGTCCCTAATCACTTAATAAGGGGAGGGAAGGGAGAAAAAGATCAAGGGATGGCACCCACAAAAAATCAGCATTCCCCCTTGCCTTGGCCGCCCACATGTCGTGGTGATGTGGTCCCACATGGGATGGATGAGGTGGCGCCCAAGGGTTGAAGTGGCATCTTTCAAGGCTTGAGAGATGGCTTGGCCCATTAACTTCAAACAGACTCAGACTGGAATCAATACAGGACTCATAGACAACTTGACCAAATTGGTCAAGGTACAAGACTAAAGCAATTGAGACTAAATTCATGACTAAAAGAAATACAATACATAGACTTGAAGCCTTATTACAAGACCTGATAAATTGGAACCCTAATCAGATATCCACAAAGGGTTGAGGAGCCTTTGTCAGATTCTGGTGCCCACACCACTAAGTATGCATTTAACAGCTAAAAGATGAGATTCTTTAGGGGCAGACTGATATCTTGCACACATACAGACACTGAACATAATATCTGGCCTACTAGCAGTTAGATATAATAATGAACCAATCATTCCTCTATATAACTTTTGGTCAATAGGTTTACCTGATTCATCTTTGTCAAGTCTATAAGAGGAGCTCATTGGTGTACCTAATGGCTTGGTATTCTCCATCCCAAACTTCTTTAATATTTCTTTTATGTACTTGATTTGGTTGATGAAGATCCCTTCCTTTGTTTACTTTATCTGGAGTCCGATGAAGAAGTTAAGTTTTTCCATCGTGCTCATCTCAGACTCACCATGCATTAACTTTGCAAACTCTTGACAAAGATATTCATTAGTAGCACCGAAAATTATATCATCCACATAAACTTGTACTACTAAGAGATCATCATTCTTCTTTTTCAAAAATAAAGTAGTATCTACATTACCTCTAAAAAGCCATTTTTAAGCAAGAAGAAACTCAATCTATCATACCAAGCTCTTGGAGTTTGTTTCAAACTATACAAAGCTTTATGAAGTTAAAAAACATGGTTTGAAATTCATGATTTTTAAAACGAGGGGTTGTTCAACATAAACCTCTTCTTCGATAAAACCATTTAAAAAGGCACTTTTGACATCCATTTGATATAATTTAAAATCAATAAAATATAAAAAAGCCAATAATAGCCTATTTGTTTCAAGTCTAACAACAGGAGTAAAAGTTTCATCAAAATCAATCCCTTCCTCCTGATGTATCCTTTGGCAACTAGTTTAGCTTTATTTCTAGTAACTATACCATTTTCATCAAGTTTATTTCTAAAAATCCATTTTGTGCTAATTATTGAAATATTAGTAGGTCTATCAACCAAAGTCCAAACATTATTTCTTTTAAATTGATTTAGTTAATCTCGTATAGGATTAATCCAATTGCAATCATTTTCAGCTTCTTTAATAGATTTAGGTTCTATTTGAGAAACAAAAGCTAAATAATCATATATATTTCTAAGAGATGAACGAGTACTTACTCCTTTTGATGGATCACCAATGATAAGTTCTTTGGGTGTCCATGAGCATACCTCCATTCTTTAGGTAGAGGATTAAGTGTAGATGAGTTTTCATCTCCTTATACTTGATCTCTTTCATTGCTTTGATTATCATCTTGCTTCTTGCTGGGTTCTTCATTGTTGTTCACTTCTTCATTTCTTTGGATACCTGTATCATCATCAAGAATATCTTATTTTCTAGAAGATTTTTTGTTAGTCTCATCAAACACAACATGGATGGATTCTTCAATAACAAGTGTTCTTCTGTTGAAGACCATATATGCCTTGCTAGATGTAGAGTAGCCTAAAAAGATACTCCATCTGACTTGGCATCAAATTTGCTTAGATTATCCTTGCCATTATTTAAGATGAAGCAACGGTATCCAAAAACACGAAAATATTTGATTAAAGGTTTTCTACCTTTCCAAAGCTCATAAGGTATTTTCTTTAAAATAGGTCAGATTAAAACATGATTTAAGACATAACATGCAATGTTTATGACTTCTACCCAAAAATATCTAGGTAAATCATTTTTGCAAAGCATGGTACGTGCCATTTCTTCAAGAGTTCTATTTTTTCTTTCTACCACCCCATTTTGTTGAGGTGTCCTAAGTGCAGAAAAACTATGATGAATGCCATTTTCACTACAAAATTTTTCAAAGTCATGGTTTTCAAATTCTATGCCATGATCACTTCTTAAAGAAATAATTGAAATACCTTTTTCATTTGAAACTCTTTTATAAAATTTAATGAATGCAGAAAAGGTTTCATCTTTATGAGCTAAAAACATTATCCATATAAAACGAGAGAAATCGTCTACAATGACTAGACCATACTTCTTACCTTCCAAACTAGATGTTCTAGTTGGTCCAAAGAGGTCCATATGAAGTAATTCTAGGGGTCTAGATATAGAGACTACTCCTTTAGGTTTAAAAGATGATTTTGTTTGTTTTCCAAGCTGATATGCAGTATAAATCTTATCTTTTTCAAAATTAAGTTTTGGCAAATCTTTTATCAAATCCTTTTTACAAAGTTTTGAAATCAAATGCATGCTAGCATGTCCTAGTCTACGAAGCCAAAGCCAACTAGTTTCATTGATCTTGGCTTTCATTGCTACTAGGCATTGGTCATTTTGAACTTGTAGATCATCAAGATCTACTATATAAATATTTCCATGCCTATGACCAATAAACTTGATGCCATTATCATCAAGACTAGAAACAATGCACATGGAAGATTCAAAAAACTTTAAAATCTTTATCACAAAACTAGCTAATGCTAAGTAAATTATGCTTTAAACCATCAATATATAAAACATTATCTATATAAGTAGAGGGGGTGATATGGACTTTACCAATTTCGACAATTTGCCCTTTTCATTATCATCAAAAGTAACATTACCGCCACTTTGATATTCAAGTGAGGAGAACTGCTACACATCTCTAGTCATGTGTCTTGAGCAACTACTGTCGAGGTACCACAATCTTCTTTTGTTGGTTACAAGGCACAGCTCATCATTGTTAGCCATTAGATAGAAATTTGTAACCTCTTGTTGTTCTTCTTCGGAGCTTGAATCCTCGATGTTGCTCCAGGTTGCCATCATAGCTTTCTTTCTCAGTCTTCTTCTACTTTTCTTGAGTAAGGGTCAGTCCATCTTGAAGTGGCTAGGTTTTTTGTTTTCAAAATATGTGGGCTGCTCCTTTTCTTTCTCTTTGTCCTTCTCTTTGCTAGCTCTCCCTTTTGAGGTTTCTTCTTGAAGTTATACTTCTTCTATCTCATAAACCTCCTAAACTTTCTAGCAATGAGAGCCGTCTCATTTTCTTCATCCTCTTCTTCGAACTCATCACTTGACTCTTCTCTTGTGGTGGACTTGAAGGCTATCACTTTCTTTTTCTTATTAACATCCACATTCTTTTATTTCAAGGATAGCTCATAGGTCATCAATAAGCCCAAGAGTTGCTTAAGAGGAAGAGTGTTGAAATCCTTAGCTTCTTCTATAGCAGTGACCTTATGATACAGAACTATATATGCATACAATTATTTTTTTTGTATTTTTAATATTAAGTTATAAGTTTTAATCCCGAAGATCAGACCAAGTATCGATGTAAAGAGTTCTATATGAAAATAAGAAACTAAGAGCATGCATAACAGAACCTAATAAGTGATAGAAAGAGGGACCGCCGAGGCTGAGAAGTCTCGGTTGGGCTAGTTCACCTACAATAGGGCAACTAGTGATAGAGGGGGTGTACCTGGCAATGGTTGAAGCACCTGGTGTAGATTGTACATGAAGAGATCACTCTCACTCCAGATGCGACCTGGAAAATAAAGCTAGAGACCCATGGATACCCGACTTTCTGCACGGTTATCCAATTACGGCCTGGTTGGAGTTGTTGGATTCGTTGGAGTCGAGGGACCTGCAAATAGCCATTGTAGGATTAGAAAACAAAGCACAGGTAGAGAGTAAATTGAAAAACTAGCAAAGGGAAGATGGGATTTGAGATGGGCAGCTAGGGCTTGGAGATGCAGGTGGAGGTTGGAAGCATCGCAGGACACCGGGAAGAGGAAGGGCTCACACAGAATCCCTTCAAATACACAGTAGGTAGCACACAGCAATTAGAGAATTTCAGTATTATTTCATGAAAATTTGTTAAATTCTCATACAAGGGGTCCCTTATATAGAGTCATGAGACTTAGGGACCAAGCAAAAGAAAATAAGAAAAATAAGGGGTGACCACTTTCTTCCTAAAGTGTGGGGCTAATACATGGAAGAAAATACTCTCCCACTTTCTTCCTAAAGTGTGGGGCTAGATACATGGAAGAAAACACTCTCATGCCATACAAAATCCCTCCAAACAAGGTAGGTAGTGGACATCCAAAGGGGGGACCACTTCTTTCCTAAGCAAGCTGGGATGAATCAAGGAATTCATGTTTATCTATTTTGACTTTCTTTCTTGTCATGCTGGCGTGTGGAGTTGGTGTGCTTGGGGTGTGGAAGGGGTGTGCTGGCGTGTGGTCATCAACTCCTCATGCATGGGCTGACTTTATAATCCTCCAAGTAATCCTAGGTGGTGAAATTCAGGGTGTGACTGGGACTCCATGCGGCTGCTAAGGTGGCATGCTGGGTGGTGTCCTTCACATGCTTGAGTCTTCTTTGATTGGGCTTGACTCAAACAGACTCAATACAACTGGACATGATTACAAGACTCAGAATATGATTAGCTCAACATGAGCTGACTTGACCAACTGATCCAAAATCCTAATAGTATGGATCAAATGCAACATACAGTACTTAAAAAGAAAACTAGCTCAACATGAGCTGACTAGTACAGGACTCAAATGATAACTCAATTAGGCTAAGCCCTTATTATAAATGGACTCAAATGCTACTAAGTAATCCATAGAGGGTTGGGAAGCCTCTATCTTATTCTGGTGCCTCTGGTATCCCCACCAATTCTCCCAGGGTCGGAGGAACTTGACCCTATCGAGTGAAGATCAAGCTAGCTCACATATCTCTCAAGGAGGTCTTGGTTGAGGCACTGCAAGTCCTCTCGAGAAATCCATGAATCATTTGACTCTAGCCGGCCTTGCCATCGAACTAGGTAGCAATTATAGCCACGGCCTCGGGTTGTGGTTGCTTGATCATCTAGGATATGCTCGATCCATTCTCCTCTCTCAGGCCAATTAATTGGTGGACACTCTGGGTTAGGGTCACTTATAGTGGAAGGAGTAGGTCCAAAGGCCTCACTGGGTATCGCTATGGTTCCCTATACTCAACCAGGTCTATGATATTGAAGGTAGAACTAATGCCCGAATCTAGAGGCAAATCTAACACATAGGCATTTGGTCCAACCTTTTCTATCACTTTAAAAGGTCCGGCTCTGCGAGCATGAAGCTTCTTTTTAGGCCTAAGCCTAATCAAGACAGAATCTACTACATCAAATTTCTTGGCCCTTCTTCGGGAAATAGCTAGTTGGTTTCAAAATTAGTACAGCTGGTGAACATGCTAGGCACATGCAGGCTCCTAACAAGTGATGCAAAGGACTCAAACGAACACCTAATAGACTCGACTCTACATTCCTATCGAAGAGGTTTATTGGACTCTTATGGGCCTAAACCTAAGAGACTATTGACTCTCTAGGTCTGACCCTGGTGTGGTGTGCACAAGAGTATTTACAATGGATTCCAAGTAAATGCCATAAGGTCTTCCAAAAATAGGTCACAAACCTAACATACTCAAAGAATTGGTGTAACTGAATGACCTCAACAAAGTGTAATTGGAAAGTTTAGGAAACATTGGAAGCCTTAGGATATGGCAAGAAATAAGAATCAAATTCTTGGGACAATCCATTGGAGGCATGCAATAGACCTTGGTTACATGGGATGACCTTAAGATTTGAACATTGATCTATGGGTGACATTGAAGGAGAGAGAATTTGGTCATTGCAAGTGCAGTGTCTTTAAGAAAGGATGGCTTAGTCATTTCAAGAAAAAGGTCATCGATTGGGGTTAGAGGAATGAACTCTTGATGAGAATACTGAATGAGGTCCAGGGTTGAAACTAGTTCTAGAGTAGGATAGGGATCTGGTGGAAGGTCATCAGGAAAGTCTTTGAGAAGCTTATCTTGAAAGTCTTCTAAAATAATGTCTACTTCCTGGGATTATTTCTTAAGAACCTCCTCTTTGGACAACTCTAGTGAACCCTCACTTTCATCTACTATGTTTGATCCTGGCTCAAGCACTCCTTCAAATTCTATAGTGGGTTCAGGATCATTTTCTAGTAGTTCCTCAGTGATTTCAACCTTGGGTCCATCTTCATCATAGTCCTCAAAGTACTCTCCTTCGTATTCATCTACTAAACTAGGATCAGCCTCATATACTTCTACCTCAAGCTCTTTAATGGATTCTGGGGTCTTTTCCGTGAAAACAAATAGGATAGGAGTAGTAGGTTGGTCTAAAAAAAGCCGGCTAGGTTTGGACTTAGGTTCAAGGGAATTAACCTTATTGGACTTAGATTGATTGATCATGAGTTTCCTCTGATATAACTCGAATTCCCTAGCTGGGTGATAGGCTTCCTCTAGGTCCTGAATTTGCTAATGAAATAGCTCCCACTGGATATCCTTATGCAGGCCATCCTGAAATCTAGCCATGATCTTAGACTCAGGTTCGACTGTGTTACATTTTGTTGACCCCATAAGTGATTTTGATGATAACCAAACATTGGAGCATGTACATTTATTACTTTCTTCAAGTATTTGACAAGTTTTTGTAGGATGTATAGCATGTTCAAACTTCAACTCCTACATTTCTACTTTCTTGTTTGAGTTGTGTTGTAAGTGTTATCGTAAAGAAGAACCCACTCAAAAATGCTAAGAAAAATCAAGTAAAAAGGGTTACTTCTTTAAGTGTGTGTGCCTTAGATTTTGTTTTGAGTTGGTTTGTGTGAAATTGTAAAAGAGTTGGTGAGAGTTTTCTTTAAGTTTAAATTGTAAAAATCCTAAAGAAGACACTAAAGCCGACCCGAGAAAAGAAAAGCTGACTCTGCTTACTGGCACGCAACAAGGATTCTGGAATGCAACAATCCGAGCCGACTGATGGAAAGCGAGCCGACTCTAGTGAATCCGAGTCGACTGGAATCAGTCCGAGGGACTCCTCTAAGTCCATTTCCTAAAGGTTTCTAAGAACAGCCAGGCGAGCCAACCCAGCATAGAAAGAGCCGACTCTGCCAGACCTAATTTCGAAAGCCTGAGAAAGTGAGCCGACCCGAACTGCATCAATCTGACTCTTCCAGAGTAAGGTTTTTTGAACCTGAGAAGAAGAGCCGACCCAAGCTGAAAGGAGCCGACTCCTCGAGTTCAAGTTTTTCAAGATTCAAGTTCGAGCTGACCCGAGCTAAAAGAGCCGACTCGTTTAGAGTGACATTCTGCACCCTGAGACAAAGAGCCGACTGCATTGAAGAAATGGCGACTCGACCTATCGACTCGAAGGATCCGAGCCGACTCGAAGGAGTCCGAGCTGACTCGAATGTCGCTTCCAGGTATTTAACGACTAGTTCCATAATTTATTTTTGAATGCTCAAAAGTACTCCAACAGTCAAAAATCATTCCCCAACGATCTACAATGGCTAGAACTGGCTTGAGATGATGGAAGACTTTAAATTTGAAGGATTTGGACTTTCTTGAATTAATCAATAAGAGAGTTCTTTAAGA
Source organism: Areca catechu (assembly GCA_021397845.1). NCBI lineage: Eukaryota > Viridiplantae > Streptophyta > Magnoliopsida > Arecales > Arecaceae > Areca > Areca catechu. The sequence goes on from CM038050.1 coordinate 94,512,595, forward strand.
AAAAAGAGCTTCATTGAATATCCAACCAAGCACAAGAAAAAAAGCATTCAAGTATGCATTCAAGTCTTCACCAACTATGATCTAAAGCTTGAAGCAACTTTGAGAAGAAGCCATTGAAGCCATTAAAGTTATTCAAGTGCATTCAAGTGGACTTCCAATGAGCTACACCGGCAACTATCTGACAACTTGAGTTTGTCATTTATTATTGCATTTATTTTCAATTCAATCTTTGAATTGTTAGGTTCTTGGTGATCTTGTGAAAACCAACTTGGGTTATTGGTGAGCCCGATTGAAAAACCAAATAGGTTCTTGGTGATCCTGTGAAAACCAAGTTGGGTTTCTTTGGTGAGCCTGTTTAAAACCAAAGGGTATTGGATTTTCTTTGGTGATCCCGTAAAACCAAAGTGTAAAGGTTTTGGATTATGATCCTGTAAAATAATCCTACTGTATTCGGGTGTGAATATAGTAAAAATCCCAAGTGGTATCTTGGATAGTAGACGTAGGAGCTAAGTTACTCCGAACCACTATAAATTTTGTATGTTTGTGTTGTGCTTTCTCTACTCTATCTAGCTTCTGTAGTTTATAACTCTATCACAGCACCTACCACTTGCAACGGATTTTGAATAGCATATTTCTTGCTTTAAATTCTTAAATTCCCAATTCATCCCCCTCTTGGGTTGCTACCTGGGCAACAATTGGTATCAGAGCAGTGTCTTTGAATATACTAGAGTAAAGATTGATGGCTGATCCTATGAGTACGTCCTTGGCGGAAGGCCAATCAACAAACAGACCTCCACTCTTCACTGGCACAAATTATGCATATTGGAAAGCTAGAATGAAGATTTATATTCAAGCTGTTGATTTTTAGTTGTGGAAGGTCATTCTAAAGGGTCCTTACATTTCCATGGTTAAAATCGATGGAGTGGACGTTCCTAAACCTGAAGAGGATTGGGACGAACATGACATGAAGATAGGAGAATTAAATGCCAAAGCCATGAATCTCTAATACTGTACTTTGGACAGTAATGAGTTTAATCGAATTTCTATTTGCTCCTCGGCAAAAGAAATTTGGGATAAACTTGAAGTGACCCATGAAGGAACTTCTCAAGTGAAATCTTCTAAGATTAATCTTCTTGTACATAGTTACGAATTGTTTAAGATGGAACCAAATGAAACTATATCTGCCATGTTTTCATGATTCACTGATATTATTAATGGCTTAAAAAGTCCTGGTAGGGTATATACTGATGCATATCTAGTGCAAAAGATTCTAAGATCTCTTTCGGACAAGTGGGATCCGAAAGTGACTGCCATCCATGAAGCAAAAGATTTGAATACCTTATTGCTGGATGAACTGCTGGGATCTTTGATCACACATAAACTGACCATGCAGCACCGAACTGAAGATGATCAAAAGAAAAAGAAATTGATTGCCTTTAAAGCTGCTATAGATTCTAAAAGGGATGAAGAATCGGAAGAAGAAAGCTCCTCTACTGAAAGCGACATGGAAGACAAGGACATTGCCTTGGTCATCAAAAAATTTAGAAAGTTCTTGGGAAGAAAGAAAGGAAGACACTTTAGAAAACTCCACAAGAACAAAGAATTCAGTAAGGAGAAGGATAAGAAAAAGGAAAAAGAAAAAGAAGTGCCCACCTACTATGAATGCAAAAGACCAGGGCACATTAGACCAGATTGTCCGTTATTGAAAAAGGGATTTAAGAAGAAGAAAAAGAAAGCAATGGTAGCGATGTGGAGCGACAGCAAAGCGTCCTCATCCACTGAAAACGAAGAGGCTCCGAAATTCATGAATCTTTGTTTAATGGGTCTCGAAAATGAGGTATCATCCCCTGAGCTTCAAACTGAATTTACTTATGATGAACTGAATTCAGCATTTCATGATTTGCTTATCGAATTCAAGAAAGCTGGGATTAAAATTAAGTCCTTGAAGAAACAAAATGATGTTTTATTAAAAGACAAGGATGAAATTTTTGAAAAGAATAACATTTTGCAAAGAAAATTGGATAACCTTTCCGAAAATGTTATAGTCTTGAACAATGAAAAAACTATTTTATATAAGACAAACAATATTTTAGTAACCGAAAATACTGATTTGAAAAGGAGGTTGAAAAGCTTAAGCCTTTAATAGAAAAGTTGACCATGAGTTCAAATAAGCTTGAGCTGATTTTGAAAGATCAAAAAGACTCAAAAACTAAAGCTGGGATTGGATTTGTATCTTCAAAAGCTTCAACTGTAAATGCTAAATTTGAAATAGGTTTTCCATCGAAATCAATTTCAAATGGCTTGAAATATATTCCTAAGAATACTATGCAAAAATCCTTCAAATCAAGTATTCCTATTTCTGTATCTATCATAGCTTCAAAACATGCATCATTCAAAAATGATAAAATTATTTTTTATACGTGTCATAGGTTTGGGCATAAATCTTATCAATGCAATTCCTTAAAAAATTCCATGATTAGTGCATTGAAATGTAGAACCATTTGGGTTCCAAAAAGAACCAATGTTGCTAACCCAAAAGGACCCAAGTTAGCTTGGGTACCTAAAATCACTCCTTGATTGTTTTACAGGATTGTCTTGCAGCCTAAAAATCAAAGAAAAGATGGTATCTTGATAGTGGCTGTTCAAGGCATATGACGGGTGTCAAGGATCAGTTTATCACCCTACAAAAGAAAGGAGGATTGGTTACCTTTGGAGATAATGGCAAGAAGAAAATAATCGGAATCGGTAAGATCAAATTAACCCCTTGTACTTTTATTGAAGATGTGTTGCTAGTAGATAAATTGAAGCATAATCTATTGAGTATTAGTCAATTATGTGATAAAGGCTTCAAAATTATCTTCGAATCATCTATGTGTATAGTAACAAACTCTCTTGACTCTAGCAATAAATTCATTGGTCATAGACTTGGAAATATCTATGTAGTAGATCTAAATAATCTAGCCATGACAAGTAGTTCCAGCCTAGTAGCCATGAATGCTAAGACCAAGGAGTCAGGTCTATTATGGTATAGACGATTAGGTCATGCTAGCATGCATACTATTGCCAAACTAATCTCAAAGAATCTAGTTAGAGGTTGCCACATTTTAAAGTAGATCTTGATTATGTATGTGATGCTTGTCAATTAGGAAAACAAACTAGGGAGAGTTTTAAATTGAAAAGTGTTATTTCAACAACTATACCCCTTGAGCTACTTCACATGGACTTATTTGGACCAACTAGGACTACAAGCCTAGGAGGTATGAAATATGGACTTGTGATTCTAGATGACTTTTCTAGATTCACATGGGTATTATTTATTGCACATAAAGATGAAACTTTTGATGTATTTCAAAAATTTCATAAGAAAGTCTCAAATAAGAAAAATCTTTCTGTTATTTCTATAAGAAGTGATGATGGAACTGAATTTCAAAATCAATTCTTTGATGAATATTACATTGAGCATGGCATTGATCACAACTTCTCCGCTCCTAGAACACCACAACAAAATGGTGTTGTAGAGAGGAAGAATAGGACTTTGGAAGAAATGGCTAGAACAATGTTATATGAAAGTAATCTTCCAAGGTACTTTGGGCAGAAGCCGTGAACATTGCCTGTTATATACTAAACCGAGTTTTGATATGACCAATTTCAAAGAAAACCACCCTATGAGCTTTGGAAAGGAAGAAAACCAAATATTAATTATTTTCATGTTTTTGGGTGTAAATTCTTTGTGTTAAATAACGACAAAGATAACCTAGGAAAGTTTGATGCAAAATCTGATAAATCTATATTCCTTGGTTATTCATTACATAGCAAAGCATATAGAGTGTTTAACAAGAGAACTCTTACTGTAGAAGAGTCAATTCATGTTATTTTTGATGAAGCTAACCCTTCACCATCTAGAAAAGATGAGTGCATAGACAATGATGCAGGTACTCTACAAAAGGAAACGAAAGATCTAAACATCCAGGACAAACCAATGCAAGATGGAAATGAAATGGTAAGTAAGGATCATAATGTTCTACCAAGAGAATGAAGGTATGTAACTTCACATCCCAAAGATTTAATCATTGGTGATCCTTCTTATGGTGTTAAGACTAGGTCAGCTCATAAGATGCACATGACTACCTAGCCTTTATTTCTCAAATTGAACCATAAAGTTTAGAAAAAGCTGAAAATGATTATAACTGGATGTTGGCCATGCATGACAAATTAAACTAGTTTGAAAGGAATAATGTTTGGACACTGGTTAATAAACCTACAGACCATCCAATAGTAGAAACCAAATAGGTCTATAGGAACACACTAGATGAAAATGGTAAGGTAATAAGAAATAAATGAATTCAATCAAGAAGAGGATATCGATTTTGATGAAACTTATGTTTGGTAGCAAGACCTGAGACTATTAGATTACTTTCCGCATTTGCTTGCTATATAAACTTTAAACTCTTTCAAATGAACATCAAAAGTACTTCTCCAAATAAATTTATTTCTGAACAAGTTTTTGTAAAACAGCCACCAGGTTTTGAAAATTCTACTTTTCCAAATCATGTATTTAAGTTGAACAGAGCTTTATATAATTTGAAATAAGCATCTAGCACCTGGCATGATAAATTGAGCATGTTTCTTACTTCAAAATGATTTCAAAAGAGGAAATGCTGACAAAACTCTTTTTATTAAAAAAAAAAATAAAGGAAATGATTTTTTAGTTGTACAAATATACCTTGATGATGTTATCTTTAATACAACTAACGAAAGGTTTCGTGAAGAATTTACTGAGCTAATGTAGGTTAAGGTTGAAATGAACTTTTTGGGTGAATTCAACCACTTCCTGAGTTTACAAGTCGAACAATTAAAGGAAGGAATCTTTATACGCCAAGCCAAGTACATCAATGAAGTAATCAAGAAATTTGGCAAGAAAACAAGCAAAGAGGCTAGCACACCCATGAGTCCTACCTGCAAGCTAGACAAAGATGAAAGTGGATCCAACGTTGATCAAATGTTATATAGAGGTATGATCGGATCCAATTTTATATTTGACAGCAAGTAGGCCTGATATCTTGTTCTATGTATGTGTTTGCACTAAATTTCTCTCGAACTAAACACATTAAGATCAGGCACCACTTAATAAGAAACATGTTTTGAACAATGTTGTTATTCTTGAAAATGTATCTATGGAAAACCAACTTGCTAATACCTGTACAAAACCATTGAATTTAGACAAGTTTGCATTGATTAAATTTTTGAATTAGGATTATATGATAATTCCCAAAACTCTAAGGACAATATATTTAGACAACCTTCTGATTCAAATCCCAAACCTTTTGGGGATTTGATTAAAACAAAAATACATTTTTGTGCTCCCTCTGCTTGAGCTGACTAGAGCAGATGAACTGTTGGTTGAGCCGACTCGGATGTCAAGCCGTCTCTTTTAAATCGAGCCATAGGGTTTTGTTTTTACCTTCCTTATTTCTAAACCCTATTCCATTTCCTCCAAGAACTTTCCAAACTTTCTAAACTTCCATAAACCTCTTCTTTAAACCCAATTTCCTTGAAATGGCACCAAAGAGATTGGTTAGGAAGAAATCAGGGAGAAGTGATGTTGCAGCTCCACAAGAACGAAGAAGCAAATTCCGTGAAGATAATGTTCCCCGAAATGAACCACAATCTAAAGAGGAAGCAAGCCCAGTTTCTCCTAGCCAGCAAAGATCGCTAGGTATGAGACCAGTAACTACTGGCCGACGCATTCTCTTTGAATATCTTAAAGAAATCGGTTTTGTGATTGGGATTTAATTGAGAATCAGGGTTGGAGAAAATTATGTTCATTGGATATTAAGACCTATCCAAGTTTAGTCAGAATGTTCTACGAGAATCTGAGGTATGGGAAAATTTTTATTGAGTCTACAGTTAAAGGCAAAAGAATAATCATTTCTACTAAGATTCTAGGAAGTATCTTGGAGATGCTATTCGAAGGAATCGAGTATCTTGTACTAAAGGATAGAACCAAGGCTTTGCAAACTATTTTGGAAAGAACTGAAGTTGATGAGATTGGGATTCTTAAAGCAAGTATGTTATCAATTGAGATGAGGGTCCTATACAACTTCATTGGTCGTATTTTCTTACTTAGAACAGGTCGATTTGACTGGATAAGTGAAAGAGATTTGTGCTTCATGGAACTCCTAATCATTGGCGAGGAAATCAATTTACCTGCAATTATGATTAGCCAGATGAAAGAGGCAATTAGAAAAGTCAAAGCCTGCTTGCCATATGGAATGGTCCTCATCATCTTTTTCCAAAGAGCCAATGTTGACTTGACAAGACAAGATAACAGGGTATTACTTCACACTGACACCTACACAGTGAAGACCTTTCAGAGAATGGGGTATTTACTGACTGATGGTACCTGGAAGAAGAAGTTTGACCTTCCTACAATTGAAGAAACTGAAGAAGTCCAAGAACAGAGAGAAGAAGAGGCTGGTGGAGGCACTACTTCACACATCCCTGAGCCACAGCCACAGCATGACTCTCCAGTTCAGATGGAGTTTGATACTTCCTTCCCAGATATTTCTATCTTTGGTTTGCATGATATACCCTACAGCACACCACATTTGATCAGGCTACTGACATTCCAAGTCAAAGTCAAGCTGCTACTGCCCCTACTATAGATACTTCAATGATACAAGACTTCTTGGCACAACAGATGAACAGTATGACTGAATCCATCTAGTCTTCAATGAGTGAAATGTTCGAAGTGTTTCAAAGATCTGTTGTTAATAAGCTAAACTAGTTTGGAGAACAAATAGATAGTATAAAAGGAAGAATTGATATTCTTGAAAGCTCCAAAACTGCATCTGGTACAAATAAAACTGATATCTAACCAATACTCCAATTAATAGCATCCAGTTCTGATTCAACCAAAAATTCAGTCACTCAAATCCTCGAAGCATACAGAATAGAAATGGATAACTTAAGGATCAGAATGGGATCTCTTGAGGCGGGAAAGAAAATGGAAGAGGATTATACCAAGGGCATAGGTATAATCAGAAGTGAATTCGGAAGGCTAAGAGGATCTATAGAAGCTTTTGCCAATATCCGGGCTTCAAAAATGCTTGCTCTACAAAAAGAAGTGGCACTAATCAAAGAAGGAATGGAAGACTTGGCTGCTTCTAGAAGTGTAAAGAAAATTGAAGCTAAATTAAAATCTATGAGTAGCTTTCTGTGAAAAATGATGGGAAAGATTGAAGATCTTCAAGCTGCAAGGAGTGCACCTGATCCTACTCCTAGACCTACACCTCAATGTTTTCATCCTAGGCAATCTGCCCCACACATTAGGACACCTGGATCTCATGATTTTCCATAATTTATTGAACCTATTGCTTCTTTACCTCCTGGAATTTAGATCCCTGGCCAAACTTTTTCAAAACCTAGTGTAGATATAGATAGTAACTAAATGTATCATCTTTTTGTGTTTTGTACTTAAACTTTTGGAATAGAATAAAGTATATCTTTTGTCTCACAAATTCTTCAACTTCTCTATGAATTGAATGTTTGATTGCTCCTACAATGATTAATTTTTAATTAGAATTTCAAGATAAATATGAGAAAGTGAAATTATCTCAAACATTTATAAATACTTTCTCAATCTATTATCTGAATTAATTTCTTACTCTACCTTTTTGATTGATTGACAAAAAGGGGGAGAAAGTATTGCATGAAAAAGATAAAACGTTGATACTTCAAAGCTTCAATACACATGTGCTACATGTTTGCTCTGATACTTGAAAAGAACATGTATTGATATTTCAAGCTCTAATGCTTTAAGTTTGACGTATAATGTTTAAAGCTTTGAATTACATTTTCTTTTACAAACTCTGATACACAAAGCTCTGCAAATTTTTATTAGTAGCTAAGCTATGATACACAAAATTCTTGAACTTTTGATTTCTGAAATTTAAATACTGCATAAAAAGAAAGCCAAAACATGGAGTATTTCATTGAGGGAAAGATTATTTCTCATTGCCCTAATTCTCCTTTCATTGTTTGGTACTATTTGAAGCCGATTAATTATACTTGTTCATATACTCTTGCAAATATTATTATACAAGTAATTGTAAAGTTTTATATTGATTTTTCATGCCCAGTGTTTTGTCATCATCAAAAAGGGGGAGATTGTTGACCCCATAAGTGATTTTGATGATAACCAAACATTAGAGCATGTACATTTATTACTGACAACTCTTCAAGTGTTTGACAAGTTTTTGTAGGACGTATAGCATGTTCAAACTTCAACTCCTACATTTCTACTTTCTTGTTTGAGTTGTGTTGTAAGTATTATTGTAAAGAAGAACCCACTCAAAAATGCTAAGAAAAATCAAGTAAAAAGGGTTACTTCTTTAAGTGTGTGTGCCTTAGATTTTGTTTTGAGTTGGTTTGTGTGAAATTGTAAAAGAGTTGGTGAGAGTTTTCTTTAAGTTCAAATTGTAAAAATCCTGAAGAAGACACTCGAGCCGACCCGAGAAAAGAAGAGCCGATTCTACTTACTAGCATGCAGCAAGGATTCTAAAACGCAGCAATCCGAGCCAACTCGATGGAAAGCGAGCCGACTCTAGTGAATCTGAGTCGACTAGAATCAGTTCGAGCCGACTCCTCCAGAGTCCATTTCCTAAAGGTTTCTGAGAACAGCCAGGCAAGCCGACCCGACCTAGAAAGAGCCGACTCTGCCAGACCTAATTTCAAAAGCCTGAGAAAGTGAGCCGACCCGAACTGCATCGAGCCGACTCTTCCAGAGTAAGGTTTTCCGAACCTGAGAAGAAGAGCCGACCCAAGCTGAAAGGAGCAGACTCCTCGAGTTCAAGTTTTTCAAGATTCAAGTTCGAGCTGACCCGAGCTGTAAAGAACCGACTTGTCCAGAGTGACATTTTGCGCCCTGAGACAAAGAGCTGCATGCATTGAAGAAATGACGACTCGACCTATCGACTCGAAGGATCCGAGCCGACTCAAAGGAATCCGAGCCGACTCGAATGTCACTTCCAGGTATTTAATGGCTAGTTCCAGAATTTATTTTTGAATGCTCAAAAGTACTCCAACGGTTAAAAATCATTCCCCAACCATCTACAATGGCTAGAACTAGCTTAGGATGTTGGAAGACTTTAAATTTGAAGGATTTAGACTTCCTTGAATTAATCAATAAGAGAGTTCTTCAAGAAAAGAGAGCTTCATTGAAAATCCAACCAACCATAAGAAAAAGAGCATTCAAGTCTGCATTCAAGTTTTCACCAACTATGATCTAAAGCTTGAAGCAACTTTGAGACGAAGCCACTGAAGCCATTAAAGCTTATTCAAGTGCATTCAAGTGGACTTCCAACGAGCTGCACCGGCAACTATCCGACAACTTGAGTTTGTCATTTATTGTTGCATTTATTTTCAATTCAATCTTTGAATTGTTAGATTCTTGGTGATACTATGAAAACCAAGTTGGGTTTTGGTGAGCTCGATTGAAAAACCAAATAGGTTCTTGGTGATCCTGTGAAAACCAAGTTGGGTTTCTTCGGTGAGCCTGTTTAAAACCAAAGGGTGTTGGGTTTTCTTTGGTGATCCTATAAAACCAAAGTGTAAAGGTTTTGGATTGTGATCATGTAAACAATCCTACTATATTCGGGTGTGAATATAGTGGAAATTCTAAGTGGTATCTTGGATAGTGGATGTAGGAGCTGGGTTGCTCCGAATCACTATAAATTTGGTGTGTTTGTGTTGTACTTTTTCTACTCTGTTTAGCTCCTGCATTTTATAGCTCTATCACAGCACCTACCACTTGCAACGTATTTTGAATAGCACATTTCTTGCTTTAAATTTTTAAATTTCCAATTCACCCCCTTTTTGGGTAGCCACCTGGGCAACACATTTCCTACTAAACTCGTTAAATTGGTCAATGTACTCAGACACAGTCATGTTCCCTTGTTTCAATTTGTACCATTGGTCTAAAAGTTGGTACTCATAATATCTACCTAGGTACTCTTCTCTCAATTTACTTCTCATGGTTTTCCAGATAAGTATTTCATTTCCCCATCGATAACATTCATCCTCAGTATGTTCCCAATGTTGCTTAGCATATCTGATTAACCCATGTGTAGCCAAACTAATCTTCTCTAACTCTGACATCCCAGTATACTCAAAGTACCGATCCATCATATCCTCTCATTCAGCACACAGCTTAGGATCTGGTCTTCCATCAAATAGGGGTACATAAGGTTAGGTGCTCCTATGGTTAGGTTGTAAGGATGGATCATGATATGGGGTTCTCCTAAGGTTGGCCTCCCTATATAGGTCAGAGTATTGGGTTCTCCTAGGGTTGGACTCCCTATATGGGTCAGAGTATTGGGTTCTCCTAGGATTGGACTCCCTATATGGGTCAAAGTATTGGGATCTCCTAGGATTGGACTCCATGGTCACACTAGTTGAATTGGATTAAGTCTGCTAGCATTGGGTTCCTAATCTAGTGGTCATGCAATCAACACACATATCGACTCCTAAGCTAGTGCACATGCAAGACTCAACACTGACTGATGGGGACATTGAGCATTTCCAGCTAGCCCAGATTCCAGCTAGTCCAGTCCAGATCCCGGTGCCAGCCCAGCACGAATCTTGATGTATCTTGATGTATTTATTTTTATGGGTGTACGAGGGTTTGAGATATTTGAATCGGAGATTAGTTTTTATTTGTATTTAGAGTTATCAGAATCTCTTATTGTTCGATTATTTTGAGATTGTTTAGGGATTTAAGTTTATCGTTATTTTCTTTCTTTATTTAAGATCTTTTGTCATCAAATAAAAATTTATCGATGAGAATATTTTGAGAAAAAGAAATCAGGGTGTTTCTCAATTTTCTTCCCCCTCCTTCTCTCCCTCTTCTTTCTTGTGTTATTTCTTCTTCCCGGTTCTTCTTCCCCCCCTCCGGCTACTTCTTCCTCTCCCTCTTCTTCTCAGATTACTTATCCCTCTGCTAATTCAAAACACCCAAGCTCCAGAATCAAGCCATTGCACCTGTTTCCTGAGCCACCCACAATCACCGTCCATCCATCCAACAACTCCCATCTCTACCGAGCAAGCTCCCTCATCGGATCCAAGGGAGGAACCACCCCAGCTCGACAACGCCCCATCCATGTCGATGCCTCCTTCCTGTGCCGCCGATGAAGCCCTTCCTCTGCCGCTGGCCGCCAACCCGAAGAAGTCATCACTGACACCCCACCACCGAACCTCGATCCGCACGGCCTGCAACCGAGTGCCCCTCCCGTGAATCCTCCAGCTGGAATTCCTCCGCTCCGCCATCGCTAGTCGCCTCCGCCGTCAGCCTCCATGCGAAGCCTTCCGTCGGTCTCCTCCTCCCTTCCGACCGTCGATTTCACACATGTCCCGTCGCTGCAACCGAACTCCTCCCCGCTGTCATGCCCTCCACGACCACCGGATCTCCCTCCCTCCAGCCGATCTCCACCGTAGCGCCCAGCACTGTCACTGGTGAACCCAGCCACAAGCCCTGGCCTCCCCTATTTCTTGGTGTTGATCCATGGAGAAGAAGCCTCTGCATGAACGTGAAGGCAAGAAGACCTGCACGGAACTCAGAGCTGCACGGAACTCAAAGCCTCATGGATCTCAGAGCAGTCACAAGTTCTGTACAGCACGATTTCCAGAGTCGCATGGATCCTAAAGCCTCACTGATCTCAAAGCACTGGATTTATTTAATTATTTTGATTTGGGATTATTAATCATTTCCTTTTGGTGATTCAGGTCTGACGACTTCAAATCTGTTTGCCCGTGATCCACTGTTCTAGATTTTTGGATGATCTCAAGACGATCTCCCTTTTCCAAATTTCATGAGATTTCATGTTTTCGGGTGAGATCCACTTTGATAACCTGATCCAATTAATTGCTAGTTTGTTTTGTTTAATTAGATCTAAGTTTATTAAATTGGACATCCTAACCTAGTGATCTTTCTTAATGATCAACGGTCCCAAAGTAATTTCCCTTAGATCTAGGGTTTGTCGGCTCGTCCCGTGCCAGTCTAGGTATCAGAGCAATAGGTTAGGTTAGGGTCAATTTCAATTTGTTATTTTGCATGACAACTAGATCAGGAATCAAGTATCAATCAGAACATTCTTCTTAGATAACAAAATGGATCCTAGTTTAGAAACTGCCCTTCAGGGAATTATGGATAAACTCGAAGCAATTGATAGCAAGTTAGGATCTTTAGATACAAGGGTAGGAGCTCTTGAAGAGGAACAACTAGTGAACACCAACTACCCTATCAGGAACTCTTCATCAAGAGTTACAAATCCTAGAGTTCCAGATCCTAGAGTTACAGATCCTAGAGACCTTAAAGACCGAAATGACTACCCGGGTTATGATAGTGGTCGTACTCGAATCCTTCGACATGACCCTAGGGATCGACATGATCATCCAGGTTTTGATGTAGGTAGTCATCCAATACTTAGACCTTATCACAACCTAATAGATCAAGATGAACGAATCATGAGGAGTGTTAAGGTTGATGCCCTGAGTTTTGTAGGTCGCCTGGACCCTAAAGAATATATTGACTAGGAAGCTGATATGGACCAATATTTCACTTGGGATGACATGACTGAGGATAGGAAAGTTAGGTTTGCCCAAATGAGATTGTTAGGTCAGGCTAAATTATATTGGCATAATGTCCAGAGGTTAGCCATTCATAGGAGACAGGACCTCATTGGTGCATGGGATGAGATGAAGGATAAGCTTCATGAGAAGTATCTTCCTACATCTTATCAACAGCGACTCCTAGACCAATGGCAAAGGTTGACCCAAGGAATCGGATCTATAAATGATTACATCGATAAATTTGATGAATATCTTATGCGATGTAATGTGAATGAAGATCCATTTGTTACTTTATCCCGGTTTAGAGCTGGTCTGAGGGTGGCCATTCAAAAGGAACTATTTTTGAGAGAAGTTTATAGTCTAGAGCAAGCATATCAATTAGACTAAGACTATGAAAGATTTTAGCAAGTGTCTATCACACGTAGACCTGAACCTTCTAGACCAGGAATTTTAGGTTCAAGGCCTAGCATGAATCAAGCCCCAACTGGTCCACAGCCTAACATTAGTCAGACCCCTGGTAGCCGACCCCCGTTTACAACCACACCAATTAAGATAGATGACAAAGGAAAAGGGATTATAGGAGAGACTTCCCATGGAAGTAGCTTTAAAATCCACTGCTTTTGGTGTAACAGAGTAGGTCATGTGGCTAGCCAATGTCCGTCTAGAACCTTGCACATAGGGGCACTTGAAGAACAAGAAGATCTAGGTGATGCCATTGAAGAAGAAATCTACATTGCTGACCCAGGATTAGTCGATGCCTACGAAGAACATGACCATGAGGCTAGAGCTGAAAAATAATTAGGAGTTAATTTGATTAATAATTTGGATCTAATTGAATATAAAGAACCAGCATTGACACCTGGTGATGTATTTGAGCCTGCATCTTCCTTTGAGAGTGACCCTCCTCTTGAGAGCCCACCAGCACCAGTCCAAATAAGAGGAAAGCACGATGTGATTGAACAAATTTTGGATGAGAAGATCAAAGTTTCGAGTCGAAATTGCTACCGCTACCTGGTTCACTGGCGATGTAGACCAAAGTCAGAGGACTCCTGGATTACTGAAGAGGAGCTACAGAACATTGATCCAAATCTATTTAAGCACCTCCAGCCTGACTCGACGGAGTCGAGTTCACCCCCCCACAGGGAAATGATGGGGACATTGAGCAGATCCAGCCAGCCCAGATTCCAGCTAGTCCAGTCCAGATCTGGTGCCAGCCCAGCACGAATCTTGATGTATTTATTTTTATGGGTGTACGAGGGTTTGGGATATCTCCGAATCGGAGATTAGTTTTTATTTGCATTTAGAGTTATTGGAATCTCTTATAGTTTTGATTATTTTGAGATTGTTTAGGGATTTATGTTTATGTTGTTTTCTTTCTTTATTTAAGATCTTTTATCATCGAATAAAAAATTATTGATGAGAATATTTTGAGAAAAAGAAATCAGGGTGTGTCTCGATTTTCTTCCCCATCCTCCCCATCTTCTTCCTTGTGTTATTTCTTCTTCCTGGTTCTTCTTCCCCCCCTCCGGCTACTTCTTCCTCTCCCTCTTCTTCTTGGATTACTTATCCCTCTGCCAATTCAAAACACCTAAGCTCCGGAATCTAGCCATTACACCTGTTTCCTGAGCCACCCACGATCACCGTCCATCCATCCAACAACTCCCATCTCCACTGAGCAAGCTCCCTCATCAGATCCAAGGGAGGAACCACCCCAGCTCTATAACGCCCCGTCTGTGTCGATGCCTCCTTCCTGTGCCGCTGGCGAAGCCCTTCCTTTGTCGCCAGCCACCGACCTGAAGAAGTCATCCCCGAACACCCCGTCGCCGAACCTTGATCCGCATGGCCTGCAGCCGAGTGCCCCTCCCATGAAGCCTCCCATCGGAATTCCTCAGCTCCGTCATCGCCAGCCACCTCCACCGCCGGCCTCCACGCGAAGCCTTCTGTCAGTCTCCTCCTCCCTTCCGACCATCGGTTTCCCATGAATCACCATCGCTACAGTCGAACTCCTCCCCACTGCCATGCCCTCCACGGCCACCAAATCTCCCTCCCTCCACCGTCTGCCACCCAGCATCGTCGCCGGCGAACCTAGCCGCAAGCCCCGGCCTCCCCTGTTTCTTGGTGTTGATCCGTGGAGAAGAAGCCTCTGCACGAACGTGAAGGCAAGAAGACCCGCACGGAACTTAGAGCCACATAGATCCCAAAGCCTCATGGTTCTCAGAGCAGTCCCAAGTTCTGTACAGCACTATTTCCAGAGTCGCACGGATCCTAAAGCCTCACTGATCTCAAAGCACTAGATTTATTTAATTATTTTGATTTGGGATTATTAATCATTTCTTTTTGGTGATTCTGGTCCGACAACTTCAAATTGTTTGGTCGTAATCCACTGGTTCGGATTTTTGGACGACCTCAAGATGATCTCCCTTTTCCAAATTTTATGAGATTTCCTGTTTTCGGGTGAGATCCACTTTGATAACCTAATCCAATTAATTACTGGTTTGTTTTATTTAATTAAATATAAGTTTATTAAATTGGACATCCTAACCTATTGATCGTTTCTTAACGATCAACGGTCCCAAAGTAATTTCCCTTAGATCTATGGTTTGTCGGCCCATCCCGCACCACTGACTCGACTACAGTAGCCTAGACCTAGAGGCCAATCAGAATGGGTTGACTCAACTTACACACAACTCAAATCCTAATCCTTCAATTTGGCTAGGTAAGAGGTGGGATGGTGGGAGGCCCCCCTGCTCTCGCAGGGACCCAATTAAGGAACCACCGATCCACTTAGGTCGTTTGACATTGTACCTCTAGCCTAGACACCAGTATCCAGTAATAGGAAATGAATTGGGTGCACTAGTCATCCCACAAATACTGAACCCGATCGATGGGTGTCCCTAGCCCACTAAGGCAAATTAAGTCAGTTAATTTTAGATTAGGCTTGGGACAGAATGCAAGGGATGTGGTTTTGGGCTAAGGAGAGGTTATCAACTCCTTCCCTTATCTGGCATATAGAAAGTGCCGTTAAAAGTATTTTATACAATGATGGCAGGCAGATGAAAATGCAAATTAGGGTTTAGGTATTTTTGGAGTTTTTTGAGTATATGTATTTTTTTTTTTATGTTTTGGTATTTTCTTAAATAGAAAAATAACTTGTAGATTATGACCTAATATGCAGAAATATGATAAAATTAAAAATATGCAAAGATTATACTAAAAAAAACCCTGAACTTTCTGAAATCGGTTTTGCTGCCAAAATAGAGCAGAACTGTTCTCAGGCAGTATTTCGGCTAGGAGAAAATCTACAGATCGAAATAATTCTTAAAAAATTTAAAAACTAATTTGAATCCATAAAAATAAATTTCAAATTTTTTTGAGTTTTTTGTAGATAGAAATAATTAAAATAATAGGGTATATTTGAAAAGGCAAAAAATGAAAAAAAAACTAAGGAACTCTTTGTGTTCTTCTTCAAAAGCCAATTTACAGCAGCACCCCTACCGCCATAGGAGATCTCGTCGATTGGGAAAGAGGGTTTCGAAGCCTTACTAATCTCTTATGACCGGAGGCCATGGTGAAGCGCCCAATCCGAGTATCCAAAGAGAACTGAGCCCAAAACAGGCTCTGATACCAAATGATGCGGAACTATATACGCATGCAATTATTTTTTTATGTTTTTAATATTAAGTTATAAGTTTTAATCCCAAAGATCATACCAAGTATCGATGTAAAGAGTTCTATATAAAAATAAGAAACTAAGAGCATGCATAACAGAACCTAATAAGCGATAGAAAGAGGGACTACCGAGACTGAGAAGCCTTGCTTAGGCTAGTTAACCTACAATAGGGCTACTGGTGATAGAGGGGGTGTACCTGGCAATGGTTGAAGCACCTAGTGTAGATAGTATGTGAACAGATCGCTCTCACACTGGATGCGGCCTGGAAAATAAAGCCAGAGACCCATGGATACCCGGCTTTCTGCTCGGTGATCCGATTGCAGCTTGGCTGGAGTTGTTGGATTCGTTAGAGTCGAGGGACTTGCAAATAGCCATTCTAGGGTTAGAAAATAAAGCACATGTGGAGAGTAAATTGAAAAACAGCAAAGGAAGATGGGATTTGAGGTGGGTGGCTAGGGCTTGGAGATGCAGGTGGTGGTTGGAAGTAGTCACAGGATACCGGGAAGAGGAAGGGCTCACAGAATCCCTTCAAGCACACAGCAGGTAGCACACAGCAATTGGAGAATTTCAATATATTTCATGAAAAATTGTTAAATTTTCATACAAGGGTCCCTTATATAGAGTCATGAGACTTAGGGCCCAAGCAAAAAAAAATAAAGAAAATAAGGGGTGACCACTTTCTTCCTAAAGTGTGGGTTAAAATACATGGAAGAAAACACTCTCCCACTTTCTTCCTAAAGTGTGGGGCTGAATACATAGAAGAAAACACTCTCATGCCATACAAAATCCCTTCAAACAAGGTAGGTAGTGGACATCCAAAGGGGGGGACCACTTCTTTCCTAAGCAAGCTAGCATGAATCAAGGGATTCATGTTTATTTATTTTAACTTTCCTTTTGTCATGCTGGCGTGTGGAGTTGGTGTGCTTGGGGTGTGGAAGGGGTGTGCTGGCATGTGGTCATCAACTCGTCATGCATAGGTTGACTTCATAATCCTCCAAGTAATTCTAGGTGGCAAAATCCAGGGTGTGACTGGGACTCCATGCGGCTGCTGAGGTGGCATGTTGGGCGGTGTCCTTCACATGCTTGAGTCTTCTTTGATTGAGCTTAACTCAAACAAACTCAATACAACTGGACATGATTACAAGACTCAGAATATGATTAGCTCGACATGAGCTGACTTGATTGATTGATCCAAAACCCTAATAGTATGGATCAAATGCTGCATACAGGACTCAGAAAGAAAACTAGCTCAACATGAGCTGACTAATATAGGACTCAAATGACAACTCAATTAGGCTAAACCCTTATTACAAATGGACTCAAATGCTACTAAGTAATGCACAGAGGGTTGGGAAGCCTCTATCTTATTCTGGTGCCTTTGGTATCCCCACCACCTTAGCATCCCAAGAAGCTGGAAGAGACCTGAGGAGTTTATTGACAAGTTCACCATTAGAAATAATCTTTCCTAAACTTTTCATGCCATTCACAATATTAGTAAACCTAGTATACATTTCACTAATAGATTCAGTAGGTTCCATCTTAAACATTTCATATGTGTGAATGAGCATGTTAACTTTAGTAGTTTTCGCTTGATGTGTACCCTCATGGGTAACTTCAAGTGTGTCCCATATTTTCTTTGTGAAGAGACAATTTGGGATTCTATTGAATTCGCTTGGATCTAAAGCGCAAAATAATAAATTCATAGCCTTTGCATTAAGCTCTATTTTCTTAATATCATTCTCATCCCAATCATCTTCCATTTTAGGAGTGGGAATGCCATTAATCAATATAGTAGGCTAATGAGGACCCTTAACAATAGTCCTCCAAAGATTATAATCAAGAGCTTGAATGAATATGCACATGCGTGTCTTCCAATACATGTAGTTGGTGCCATTAAATTGTAGGAGACGGTTAGAGGCTTGACCTTCTACAACACCCATACCTTTTGGGGCTGCCATGATCTTTCACTTAAGATCGTTGGACCTACAAGTAGAGTATTGGTGCTCTGATACCACTTGTTGCCTAGAAATGGAGCCCAAGAGGGGGGGTGAATTAGGCCTTTCAAAAATTAAAGCAATTATGTGCCGGTCTTTGAAGTGTTTGTGAGCAATATGAATTACTCAATGATATGCAGTGGATGACAATAAATTAATTACAAAAAATAAAGAGCAAGAAGTAGGAAAAGCAATCACACACACAAACAATAAGTTTTATAGTGATTCGGTGCAAACCAAGCACCTACATCCACTCCCCAAGCCACCCTTGAAAATTTCACTATAATCTTTTCAAAATTACAGTCGACTTGTTTTACAAGGCTCACAAGTCAAAACCTAAGTTGGTTTTGTCACCTAGGCTCACCAACAACCTTTATAACTTGTTTTGTCTTTGGGCTCATAAGTTAAACCCTAGTTGGTTTTGTACCTTTGGCTCACCAACAACCACAACAACCTACTTTTAAGAAATCATTGAAAGCTAGGTCAACAAAGTATAGAGATAAATATACAATTTAAAAACATAATCAAACTCTCTTCTAGAGTGGAATGTGAAGCTTTGAGGCTCTTGAAGATGCTTGTCTTGTCTTCTTTTTGGAATCTTCTTCAAGCTCACTTTTGGAAGGATGAAATGATAGACTTGTAAACTTTTTCAGGAAATCTCTCCTTTTATAGCTTTTGGAAGTGAAGTTCTTGAGAGAATATTGACTTTTGAGTGTTCAATAGAGTTTAATACTTCATGAATGATTTTGCTGAAGCTTAAATACTTCAAAAACTTCCAAAAAATGGTTTGAGACCATTGGAGGATCAAAACTAGCCGTTGGGAGCTTGAAAAGACCAAATCTGTAACTCAGAAAATAGATCCGTTGAAGCTGTCATAACCCGTGAGTCGGTACTTGACTTCCAAGTGTGGACACTTGATTTCCAGGTGTCAGCACTTGGTTTCTAGGTATCGACACTTGAAGCTTAGATGTCAACACTTGACACAAAAATCCTCCAAAAAGGCAAGTCTGTATTTTTAAAAAATCTCAAGCCTTGAGTCGACACTTGGGTTCTAGGTGTCGACACTTGGGTTCTAGGTGTCGACACTTGTATCTCAGGTATTGATACTTGAAACTCAGGTGTCGACATTTAGCATGCCAGATAGGGATTTTTGCATGCCAGTCATTGAAGTGTCGACACTTGCCAATCTTGAGTCGACACTTGGGTTTGAAATTTGCCAAAATGAGTGCCAAAAACTTCCAAAACATAAATATATGCAATTAAACATTAAATATATATATGTAAACCATAATTGAACATTTTTTAGGCCTTTTTTTATGGTGAGAAGGCTTCTTAAAACATGAATTTTGCTAAGCTTCAAGATACTTTCTTTTTGAGAATTTGAGGTGCCTGTATCTTGTAACTCATAACCATAATTAAAATATTAGTACAAAATATGTACTCAATATTTTGTTAATCATCAAAATCAAGGGCAAACCCAACAAAGCCCCTATAAATTAAATATGAGTCCAAATAAATTTTTAAAAATTCAGGGTTTGGTCCTTTACTATTATTTTTGATAAAAAAATCACTATAACTTATTCATTTTATATTCGATTTGAATGATTTTTGGATTGTTGGACTCATAATAATTTAAAAAATATTTTGGTAAAGTTCTTCATATTTGATAAAATATTTTTAAATAATTTAAAATTATTTATGTGTAATTCTACTCACTATTATATAGTTCGAGTGTATTTTTTGGTAGCCTCAAAGGGTTTGGAGTACTCTATAAATTTTGAATAGCTGAGTTAATGAAAACTAATAACTTATCTTTTATTTAGAATTGCATATTGATGTCTCTATAATAATTGATCCAAAATTAACTGTAATTGATTGTGATACTTATTATGTACTATAATTCTTGTCTAAAGGTGTTTATAGTTGTGTAGTAGTGTATTGATAGATGTGGCAGTTGGAATGTATTATTATGTAATAATATGATCAGTGGGGTGCATGTTGTAGAGTATCCCATTTTTAGAATGATCTTTTGGTGGCATATATGTCGTTGAAGTATGTTATTTTGTATTATTTAGGCATTTATCTTCCTTGTATGAATAATTTATGGGTTGGCATAAATATTTATCACCAAAGTGGTTTGTTTGTGTCAGTCCATTGAATTTTTTGATTATGAGAGGGTTTCTAGTTATTGCATACAATCACTTGCCCAAAGGGGGTTGTTGTATGTTTAAATCTGAAAGGTTACATGGGGCATTATGTTACAATGATGCTCTAGCTTTCATGGGCTTGTTTGCCCAAAGGGGATAGGTTCATGACTGTTAGGGTATTTCATTTGCTTGTGGCTTCATCTGAAGAGTACTTATGCATATTACATGTTCTGCCCAAAGGGGAATATATGATATTGCATTTGGACTTTTGTATATCATTTATGTTATATGCCCATTGAGTAGTATTTAGCATTCCTGCTGTTGACTCCATAAGTGATTTTGATGATAACCAAATATTGGAGCATGTATACTTATTTCTGACAACTCTTCAAGTATTTTACAAGTTTTTCTAGAATGGATTAATTGTTCAAACTTCAACTCCTACACCTTTATTTTTTGTTTGAGTTATGTTGTAATTTATCTTTGTAAAGAAGAACCCAATAAAAAAGCTAAGAAAAAAATCATATAAAAAGGGTTACTTTTGTGTGTGTGTGCCATAAAATTATTTTGAGTTGGTATGCTTGAAAATGTAAAAAGTTGGTGAGAGTTTTTCTTTGAGTTCAAGTGTAAAAATCCTGAAGAAGATACTCAAGCCAACCCAACATGTTGAAGAGCCGACTCTACTTACTAGCATGCAGCAAGGATTTTGGAACACGGCAATCCGAGCTGACTCAAAGGTAACCGAGCCGGCTCTAGTGAATTCGAGTCGATTAGATTATGTCCGAGCTGACTCCTCCAGAGTCTAGTTTTTGATGATTTCTGAGAACAGCCATGCAAGCCGACCCGAACCAGAAAGAGCTGACTCTGCCAGACCTAATTTTCAAGACCTAAGAAAGTGAGCCGACCCGAACTGCATCGAGTCGACTCTTCCAGAGTGATCATTTTAGAATCTGAGATGAAGAGCTGACCCAAGTTGAAAAGAGCCAACTCCTCGACTTCAAGTTTCTCTAAGATATAAGTTTGAGCCGACTTGAGCTATCAATAGCTGACTCATCCAGAGTGAAGTTTTGCACCCTGAGACAAAGAGCTGACTGCATTGAAGATTTGGTGACTCGACCTATCGACTTGAAGGATCTGAGCCGACTCGAACCTCGTTTTCAGGTATCTAATGGCTAGTTCCATAATTTATTTTTGAATGCCAAAAAATGCTTTGATGGTCACAAATCATTCCCCAATGGTCTATAATGGCTAGAACTGCCTTGGAGTGATAGAAGACCTTATATTTGAAGGATTTTAACATCCTAAAAGAAAGTTTTTGAAAGTTCTTCAAAGTTTAGAGAGCCTCATTGAATATCCTACCTACCAACAGCAAAAGAGCACAAGAGCATTCAAGTCAGCCTTCCAGTCTTCACCAACTTTGATCTGATGCTTGAAGTAACTTTGGAAAGAAGCCACTAAAGCAATTAAAGCTAATTCAAGTGCATTCAAGTGGACTTCTATCAAGCTGCACCGGTAACTATCCGACAAATTGAGTTTGTCAATTTTGTTGCATTTCTTTTAATTCATTCTTGAAATGTTGGGTTATTGGTTAGCCTGGTTGAAAAACCAAATAGGTTCTTGGTGAGCCTTGAAAAAAATCAAGTGTTGGGTTCTTGGTGATCCTGGTAAAACCAAGTTAGATTTCTTTGGTGAGCCTGTTTAAAACCAAAGGGAGTTGGGTTTTTTTTGGTGATCCCATTAAAACCAAAGTATAGAGGTTTTGGATTGTGATCCTGTAAAACAATCCTACTATATTCGGGTGTGAATATAGTGAAAATTCGAAGTGGTATCTTGGATAGTGGACGTAGGAGCTGGGTTGCTCTGAACCACTATAAATTCTGTGTTTGTGTTATGCTTATTTGACTTTGTTTAGCTTCTGCAATATACTACTTTGTCACAGCACCTGCCATTTACAAAGAATTTTTAATTGCATATTACTTGTTTTAAATTTTTAAAAGTCCAAATTCACCCCCCTCTTGGATAGCCACCTAGGCAACAACTAGTATAGAGTAGTGTCTCTGATTATACTAGAGTAAAGATTGATGGCTCATCCCATGAGTACATCTTTGGTGGAAGGCCAGTCAACCAACAGACCTCCACTCTTCACAGGCACAAAATATTCTTATTGGAAACCACGAAAGAAAATCTATATTCAAGCTATTGATTCTCAATTATGGAAGGTCATTCTTAAAGGGCTACATGTTTTATGATTAAAATTGATGGCGTGGATGTCCCTAAGCCTAAAGAGGAATGGGATGAACACGACAAGAAATTAGGGAAATTGAATGCCAAAGCAAAGAACTTTCTTTACAGTGCTTTGGATTCAAGTGAATTTAATCGAATTTCCACTTGCTCTTCAGCAAAAGAAATTTGGGATAAACTTGAGGTGACCCACGAAGGAACTTCACAAGTGAAAATTTCAAAGATTAATCTTTTAGTGCATAATTATGAATTGTTTAAGATGGAGCCTAATGAAAGTATTTCTTCCATGTACACTTGATTTACAGATATTATTTCAGGACAAATGGGATCCTAAAGTCACTACTATCAAGGAAGCTAAAGATTTGAACACTTTATCCATGGATAAATTAATGGGTTCTCTCATCACACACAAACTAGCCATGCAGCATCAAATGGATGATGATCAGAAAAAGAAGAAAACTATTGCATTCAAGGCTGCATTAGAATCAAAGGATAATCAAGAGATGGAAGATGACTCTTCCTCCTCCAAAGACAATCTTGAAGATGAAGACATTGCAATGGTCATGAGGAGATTCAGAAAGTTTATGGGAAAGTGATGCGGAACTAATATGCATGCGATTATTTTTTTATGTTTTAGGGGTTGGATAAGGTGGTTAAATCCCGTATATCAGATCAAAATATGATGTAGATAATTTTATATGAATTTTAGAAACTATGCATGCAGATTAGGACCTAAGAAAGTAATAAAGAGGGATCGCCGAGACAGAGAAGCCTCGGTTAGGGCTAGTTTACCTACAATAAAACTATTGGTGGTAGAGGGGGTGTACTTGGCAATGTCTGATGTGCTTGGTGAACATTGCAGTGAAGAGATCACTCGTTCCTCGATGGATGCGGCCTGTAAAACCAAGTCAGAGACCCATGGATTTCCAACTTTCTGCTCGGTGGTCCGATTGCGGCCCGGTTGGAGTCGTTGGATTCGTATGAACTCGGAAACCTGCAAACAACTGTCAGGGGTGAGAAAACAAGGTGGGAAACAAGAAAAATCTTAGGAAAATAGCAAGAGGTGTGTGGAAGAAAGGCTTGAAGGAGGTTGGTCGGCTAGGGTTTCTTTGGGAAACACTTCGCTAGGACTTCAGGATCCATTAATGCACACAGCAGGGAGGCACACAGCAAGAGAAGAACTCAATATAATTTTATATATCAAAGATTGTTCTCATACAAGAGACTAGGGTCCTTTAAATAGACCCATAGCCTTGGGCTCCAAGTAAGGCTACATAAGTAATTACATAGGAGTCTTATTCCCACCCAAATCCTAGCTAGAAAATAAGGAAAAAATATGTAGAAAAAATTCCTAAAATTTTTCTTCCTCCTTTTTCCTTGGTTGGCCAAGGGAGGTGACCCTAGTGGATGACCAAGGGTGGTAAGAATAAGGTCTTGGCACCACTTATCTCCCTTCTTGGGCCTGGGCTGGCCCAATTTGCTTCAGGACTGCATTTCAGGGTTTCAGGGTTTCGGGCTTGTCTCCCGGGCTTCTGATTTCTTCTCCTAGGCTTTCCATGATCCTCAAGCTTTAGTTGGATTGGGCTTCACTTAGATGGCTTGGTCCTCACTTGTATGAGTCATTACTGGATATGTACTGAACTCCGAAAAATGACTAGCTCAACATGAGCTGACTAGTATAGGACTCAAGTGATAAAAAAATAACTTAGATGAACTAAGCTTTATTACAAATGGACTTGAATATGACTAAGTAATCCATAGAGGGTTGAGAAGCCTCTGTCTTATTCTGGTGCCTCTGGTGTCCCCACCAATTCTCCCGAGATGGGAGGAACTCGACCTTATCGAGTGAAGATCTAGCTGGCTCATATATCACTCGAGGAGGTCTGGGTTGAGGCGTTGCAAGTCCTCTCGAGAAATCCATGAATCGTCCGACTCTGGCCGGCCTTGCCATCAGACCAGGTAGCGTTGATAGCCATGGCCCCGGGTCGTTACAGCTTGATCATCAAGGATACGCTCGATCCGTTCTCCTCTCTCAGGCCAATTAATTTATTGACATTCTGGGTTAGGGTCACTCACAATGAAAGAATAGGTCCAAAGGCCTCACTAGGTATCACTGCCGGTTCCCTGTACTCAACCAGGTCTACAATATTGAAGGTAGAACTAATGCTCAGATTCGAAGGCAAATCTAACACATAGGCATTTGGTCCAACCCTCTCTATCACTTTAAAAGGTTCAACTCTGCTAGCATGAAGCTTCTTTTTAGGCCTAAGCCTAACCAAGATAGAATCCACTAATCAAATTCCTTGACCTTTCTTCAGGAAATTATCCAGTTTATTTAAAAATTAGTGTAGGTGGTGAACATGCTGGGCACATGTAGACTCCTAACAAGTGATGCAAAGGACTCAAACTAACACCTAATAGACTCGACTAAAGAGGTTTATTAGGTCTTAACTACCACTTAGGCATGGGGCATGAGTCGTGGTTGATGGATGACATGCAGAAGAAAATTTGCTAGTAACTCCTAATAGGTGGCAAAGGGTATACCAAAAGTAGGTAGCAAATGGGATGGGCTCAATGGATCCTTGCAACCTAGTAACCTTAACAAAATGAAACCTAATAGTTCTAGACACATGAGAAGACTCAGGAAAGGGTACGAAATAGGAAGGAGATTCAGGGACTGGTTTTGGGCTAAAGAGACTGACCTTTATGTATGAGCATTGGGTTATGTCTCTAGGCAAGAAAAGGTCCATGCTATGGAAGGATGGGTCAACAATTTCTGAGAAGAGGTCCTCAATGGGAACTATGAAAGGGGGCTCATCTTGGGGATACTGATTCAAAGAGATCAGGTCCTTAATAAATTCTTCTGGTTCTTGCATTTTAGGACTAGACTTTATAATTTGGCTCTCCTCCACGGTTTCCTCAGGTAAGGTTCTAGTAGTAGTATCTAAGTTCTCCTCCCCTAATTGTTCTTCCACTACAAGTTCCTTATAGGTGGCCTCTTTAGATTTCTTAATGGGCTCAGGAGTTTCTTTCTCTAAATTTTCAAGGGGTTCATCCTCCTCAAAGTCTTCTCGTTCACATTTGTCTACTAAACTAGTATTAGCCTCATACACTTCTACCTTAGGCTCATTAATGGGTTCTAGGGTCTTTTCCTTGCATCCTAATGGGACAAGAGTAGTAGGCTGGTCTAAAGGAAGTTGGCTAGGTTTGGACTTAGGTTCAAGGGAATTAACCTTATTAGACTTAGATTGATTGATCACGAGTTCCCTCTGATATAACTCGAATTCCCTAGCTAGGTGATAGGCTTCCTCTAGGTCCTGAATTTGCCAATGAAACAGCTCCCACTGGATATCCTTATGCAGGCCATCTTGAAATCTAGCCATGATCTTAGACTTAGGTTCGACTGTGTTACATTTCCTACTAAACTCGTTAAATTGGTCAATGTACTCAGATACAGTCTTATTACCCTGCCTCAATTCATACCATTGTTCTAAAAGTTTGTATTCATAAAATTCACCGAGGTACTTCGCTCTCAATTTACTTCTCATGGCTTTCCGGTGCGTATTTCATTTCCTTTTTGATAATATTCATTTTCAATAACTGCCTAATGTACCTTAGCATATCGGGTTAAACTATGTAGGGCCAATCTAAATTTTTCCAACTCCAACATCCTAGTGTACTCAAAATATTGATCCATTCTTTCCTCCCAATCAATATACAACTCTTGTCTTCCATCAAAAGTGGGTGCATAAGGTTGGGTGCTCCTAATGGGTCATTCATCTTGGTTCAGGTAATCATAATTGGGTCTCCTATGGTTAGGTTCTAAGGATGGATCATGGTATGGGGTTCTCCTAGTGTTAGGCTCCCTATATGGGTCAGAGTATTGGATTCTCCTAGGATTGGGCTACCTATATGGGTTAGAGTATTGGGTTCTTATAGGATTGGACTCCCTATATGGGTCAGAGTATTGGGTTCTCCTAGGACTGGGCTCCCTATATAGGTCAGAGTATTGGGTTCTCCTAGGGTTGGACTCCATGGTCACACTAGTTGAATTGGATTAAGTCTACTGGCATTGGGTTCCTAATGCAATCAAACACACACATCGACTCCTAAGTTAGTGCGCATGCAAGACTCGATCAAACCAACTACAGCTCCCTAGACCTAGAGTCCAAACTAGATGCTCAATCAGGGTGACAAACTAGCCTATAGTAACCCTGTACTTAGCCAGGCATGTGTAAGGGAAGTGTTAGGTCCCTAATTGCCAATCCTAGACACCAATCAGAGATTGGCCAGGTAGGTGGACCAGCACACAAGCCCTTCAAGATTGAATCCCTGAACCACCATTCTAGACACTAAGCACATGGCATACATAGGTTAGCTTGACACAATGATCTGACACTTAGCCCGGACCCGACCACTTGGTGTCCCTAGCCCACTAGGGCAAATTAAGTCTAATAGATTTTAAGTTAGGCTTGGGGCCGAATACAGGGGATGTGGTTTTGTGCTAAGGAGAGGTTATCAAATCCTCTCCCCATTTGACATAGCAAGAGTGCCCTTAAAGGTAGTTTATGCAATGATGGAAGGCAGATGATGCAAAATTAGGGTTCAAGTATTTTAGGTAGCTTTTATATATGTAATTTTTGTTTGTTTATTTTTTTTTATTCTTTTGAAGAAATATGATTTGTAGCCAATGACCTAATATGCTACAAACATACTAAAAATAAAATATATGCAAAAGAGATGTTAAACAAAACCCTAAACCTTCCAAAGTTGTCTTGCTGAAAAATAGAGCCAAAAATTTAGAGGCTATATTTTGACCTACAGAAATTTTACAGACTGAAATAAAATCTAAAAAAGTTCTATAAAATAACTTGAATTAATATGAATCCAAAAAACAAAAATTAGAATTTTTGGAATTTTGAGCAGAGATAAACAATTAAAAGAATAGAGAATATACAGACTATAAAGGATGCAGAAAACAAGCCCTAATCTAAGCTCTGATACCAGATGATGCGGAACTAATATGCATGCAATTTTTTTTTTGTGTTTTAGGGGTTGGATAAGGTGGTTAAATCTTGAATATCAGATCAAAATATGATGTAGATAATTCTATATAAATTTTAGAAACTATGTATGCAGATTAAGACCTAAGAAAGCAGTAAAGAGGGATCGCCGGGACTGAGAAGCCTCGGTTAGGGCTAGTTTACCTACAATAAAATTACTGGTGGTAGAAGAGGTGTACCTGGAAACATCTAATACACCTGGTGAAGATCGCAGTGAAGAAATCACTCGTTCGTCGATGGATGCGGCCTGGAAAATCAAGTCAGAGACCCGCGGATTCCCGGCTTTCTGCTCGGTGGTCTGATTGTGGCCTGGTTGGAGTCGTTGGATTCGTAGAAACTCGGGGACCTGTAAACAACCATTAGGGGTGAGAAAACAAGATGGAAAATAAGAAAAATCTCAGGAAAATAGCAAGAGGCATGTGGAAGAAAGGCTTGAAGGAGGTTGGTCGGCTAGGGTTTCTTTGGGCAGCACTTTGGCAGGACTTCAGGATCCCTTAATACACACAGCAGGGAGGCACACAGCAAGAGAAGAACTCAATAGAATTTTATATATCAAAGATTGTTCTCATACAAGAGACTAGGGTCCTTTAAATAGACCCATAGCATTGGGCTCCAAGTAAGGATACATAAGTAATTACATAGGAGTCTTATTCCCACCCAAACCCTAGCTAGAAAATAAAGAAAAAATATGTAGAAAAAATCCCTAAAATTTCTCTCCCTCCTCTTTCCTTGGTTATCCAAGGGAGGTGACCCTAGTGGATGACCAAGGGTGGTGAGAATAAGGTCTTGGTGCCACTTATCTCCTTTCTTGGGCCTAGGCTATCCCAGTTTGCTTCAAGACTACGTTTCAGGGCTTCAGGACTGCATTTCAGGGCTTCAGGGCTTTGGGCTTGTCTCCCGAGCTTGTGATTTCTTTTCCCAGGCTTTACATGATCCTCATAGCTTCAGTTGGGCTGGTCTTCACTTGGATGGCTTGGTCCTTACTTGTATGAGTAATTACTAGATATGTATTGAACTCCGAAAAATGACTAGCTCAACATGAGCTGACCAGTACAGGACTCAAGTGATAAAAAAAATAACTTAGATGAACTAAGCTTTATTACAAATAGACTTGAATATGACTAAGTAATTTACAGAGGGTTGAGAATCCTCTATCTTATTTTGGTGCCTCTAGTGTCCCCACCAAAAAGAAGGGAAGTATAACAGAAAATTCTATAAACGAGGAGAGCATTCAAAAGAAAAGGACAAGGACAAAGAAAAAGATAAGGAACATGTCCCCACATGCTATGAATTTAAGAAACTGGGGCACATTCATCCGGACTATCCACAACTAAACAAATTTTTCAGAAAGAAGAAAAAGAATGCAATGGTTGCCTCGTAGAGTGACATTGAAGACTCCACTTCAACTGAAGAAGAAGAGACCATGAAAATAGCTAACCTATGTCTAATGGGTCTTGAGGATGAGGAATGTCTTGCAGTCCAAAAAATGAAGAAATGATGGTATCTCGATAGTGGCTGTTCAAGGCATATGACGGGTGACAAAGATCAGTTCATCACCCTGGAAATGAAAGAAGGAGGAATGGTTACTTTTGGAGACAATGGCAAGGGAAAAATAATTGGAATTGGTAAAATCAAAACAATCCCTTGTACTTTCATTGAAAATGTGTTGCTAGCAAATAAATTGAAGCACAATTTATTAAGTATTAGTCAACTGTGTGATAAAGGCTTCAAAGTTATCTTGAATTATCTATGTGTATAGTAACAAACTCTCTTGATTCTAGTAGTAAATTCATTGGACATAGACTTGGAAATATTTATGTGGTAGATTTGAATGATCTTGCCATGTCAAGTAGTTCCAGTTTAGTTGTAATGAATAATAAGACCAAGGAGTCTTGCTTATTATGGCATAGACGATTGGGTCATGCTAGCATGTATACTATTGCTAAGTTAATTTCTAAAAATCTTGTTAGAGGCATGCCTAAGTTTAAAGTTGATTTCGATCATGTTTGTGATGCATGCCAAATGAGTAAACAAACTAGGGGGAGATTTAAATCCAAAAATATGATTTCAACATCTTGACCTTTAGAACTACTTCACATGGACTTATTTGGACCAACTAGGACTACAAGCCTAGGAGGTATGAAATATGCCCTTGTGATTGTAGATGATTTTTCTAGATTTACATGGGTTTTGTTTATTGCGCACAAAGATGAAACTTTCAAAATATTTAGAAAATCTCATAAAAAGGTTTCAAATCAGAAAAAATCTTTCAACAATTTCAATTAGGAGTGATCATGGCAGTGAATTTGAAAATCAATTTTTCGATGATTATTGCACTGAAAATGGCATTGATCACAACTTCTCTACTCCTAGAACACCAAAACAAAATGATGTTGTAGAGAGAAAAAATAGGACTTTGGAAGAAATGGCCCAAACAATGTTGTGTGAAGGTAATCTTCCAAGGTACCTTTAGGCAGAAGCGATGAACACTGCTTATATTTTAAACCATGTTTTGATCCATCCTATTTTGAAGAAAACCCCCTATAAGCTTTGGAATGAAAAGAAATCTAATATAAATTATTTTCATGTGTTTGGATGCAAATGCTTTGTACTTAACAATGGTAAGGATAATCTAGGAAAATTTGATGCTAAATTTGATGAATCTATATTCCTTTGTTATTCACTACATAGCAAAGCATATAGAGTTTTTAATAAAAGGACTCTTACTATTGAAAGACATGAGTATTCAAGGAAGACCAATTGAAGAAGGAGAAGAAATGGTAAGTAAGGATCATCCCGATCTACCAACAGAATGGAGGTACGCTACTTCCCATCCTAAATGTTGCCTAGAGAGTAACCCAAGAGTGGGGGTGAATTGGGTCTCTAAAAAATTTAAAGCTAAGCTTGATAAAACAAGTAGCAAACATCACAAGACAAGATATGCAATTCAATTCAACAAGGTACAAAAATTAAAATGCAATGCTCTAATGTAAAAGTGCAGCATAAATTATAAGCAATAAGCAATAAAGTAAAAAGCAAGGAGGAAGAGAATAAGCAATCACAAACACAACAATCTATACTGGTTCGGTGCCAACAATGCATCTACATCCACTCCTCAAGATCCCCTTGGGAAATCACTATAATCCAATATTATAGTCGATTAGTTTTCCGGGCTCACTAATAAAAACCCGACTTGTTTTTACAAGGCTCACAAGTCACAACCTCACTTGGTTTTAAGGGCTAACTAAGAACCTAATTGGTTTTCACAAGGCTAACCAAAAACCTTCCTTAGTTTTTCAGGCTAACCAAGAACCTTAGTGGTTTTGCGGGCTAATCACCAACCTAATTGGTTTTCAAGGCTTACCAATAATCTCACTTGGTTTTCCAATATGCTAACCAATAACCTTTACAAGATAAAAGATGAAGAAATAAAGAACCAATGTAAGCTTTCAATAAAAAGCAAATAAGTCGATGTAGCTCAAAGTAGTGTTGCTTTGATCTTGTTGAAGCCTTTTGAATGCCCAAGATTGAATGATCTTCAATGCACTTGATAGCTTTGAATGCTTGGAAGGCTTCCCTTTGCTTGAGAGTGGTTGAGCTTTGAATGAATAGGAGTTAAGGCTCTTCTCTCTTCTTTTCTCTTTAAACTCTTGTTGGATATTCAATACATTGCTTCTTGATTTGATTTGGAGCCTTTATATATCTTTTCAAGTCCCCAAAATCGAAATCTAGCCGTTATACTTGAAAAATTAGTCGTTGGAGAGCATTTGGGAGAGTTCTGTGCTTGAAAAAACTAGCCATTACTGTTGTCAGAACTCCATGTGTCGACACTTCCTCTTCATGTGTCGACACATCATGTCATGTGTCGATACCTTGAGTCGACACATAATCAAAAAAAAGGACAGAAATTGCTGAACTTGTCCTGGAACATTTTCATTTATCTTAGTCATCCATTCAACCAACTCTTTGAGTGTCCAAGTCTTGTTTTGTTCATTCATTCCATTCAAACTTGGTTCTTCGATATAATTGGGCTTCTTCAAATTTTGTGAGCATCCTTTCAATGAAAACACACTTAAAGCAAATCATTAGTCCTCAAATTATACTTAACTATTTTGCTTATCATCAAAATCAATTAGTGGAGTCAACAATCTTCCCCTTTTTGATGATGACAAAACCCTTAAGTATAAATTGCTTTAAAAGTAAAGCTTTAAAAATATTGATCAAGATGCATAATATTGAAAGCATTAAGTATCAATCATTACTTAAAAAATATAATACAAGTGATATAATTTGAGCTTGTTTCAAAGATAGAGAGTATCAGAACTTAACCATAACTTTGATATTCATTTAAACACAATTAGAACATGTATCATGATACTCTTACAACGAAAGTTTCAGCAATTAACAAAGCTCCCCCTGAATTAATGATTCATAACAAAATTTGTGAGAATCTTTTCAAAAACATTGAAAGAGGGGTTTTGAGAATCAAATTTACTTTGAAAAAAGGTGAAGCTCCCCCTTTCATAAATTCTGGTTTTCAAAAAGTAAAAGCTACTCCCCCATTAGTTTGGAGAAGTAAACACATTTATACTTAAATAACATCATGAATTACTCCCCCTTTTTGTTATCATTAAAAAGGTAGGAAGTAAAAGAAATGAATAAACAATATAAAGTATAAAAGCAATTCAAGACATCAAAGATATAGAAATGAGAAAACACAAGGTTTTTCATATATGTCAGAAACTTGTACATCAAGTATACAATAAAGATAAAAGTACATGTAAGCATGAAAGTAAACTATCTATAAATATTAAACTATCAAGAAATACATCAATGTCCTAATCCTCATCCATCGAGTCATCAAAAGATGAACCAATCTCGATCGGTCCGGTATCAATAGAAGATCGAGCTCGCGGCCATCGAGGTTGAAGATCTCGAAGTCTAGTCTTGGTCGACTGAGGAGGGGTACGGAGTCCACGTCCTCTACGATGAATATAGGTCCGACCTCTGGCTGAAGCAGTAGAGGTAAAAGCTATGTCCTCCGCAGGAACTGAATAGATCGGGCGAATCATCTTAGCAACAGTTGGAGCAGGAGTACGATCAAAAGTTGGACCTGAATCGAGATGCTGAAAGCCGGGTGCATAGAATCCAAGCTCTCGAATAACTGATGAAGTATGAAGGGTAGGACTATCA
Organism: Areca catechu; assembly: GCA_021397845.1. NCBI lineage: Eukaryota > Viridiplantae > Streptophyta > Magnoliopsida > Arecales > Arecaceae > Areca > Areca catechu. Next base: position 94,545,530 of record CM038050.1, read on the forward strand.
AAAGTAGGTATAACAGCTGATGATACAGGTGTATCAAGAACAATAGTATCAGCTATAGAAAGTATCGATGTATGTATAATAGATGTATCAAGTGTGGGTGTCTGAATTATAGGTCTATGAATGTCAGGAGAATCAATAGTAGGTAAATCAATAACAGGTAGGTCAACAATAAAACTAAGAATAGGAATCGGAACTGGAACTGAAGTGTGATCAAGTGATCTAGAAGGAGAGGATGGATCAGGTATCAGAGTAGGTGAAAAGGATGGATCAACAGGTCTCGCAGCCACATCATCCGTCACCTCCATAACTGGCTCTGACATAAGATCATCAATATCAAACCGGTCGGAGTCAGTCACCTCATCTCCATCAATATCTCCAACAATAGTATCTCCAACTCCATCTCCAATAGTAGTCTCAACACCAGTATCAATATCACCAATGTCATCAGCTGGTGCTGGAGCAGAAACATCAACAGGAGCAGGAAATGTGTCTGCAACAGGAGCACTCGTAGAAGTTCTGGACAGTGCTAAGAGAATAGCCAAAATACCATCACTAAGACCAATGTGGCTCTCTCTCGTGTCAACAATAAAAATGTCTAGATGCTACCTCATGATGAAAACATCGATCTCTATGCATCTGACTCTGTCCTCTAAAGTGTTTGAAATACCAGGAGTCTCCGTCTGCTCTGGCTATGGCTGTGGCTGGGCAGATGTAGAAGGATCTGTTTGAGCTGGCTGTGCTGCCATCTCAGGCTGTGTCTCGCTCGGTCCAGCCTCACCAGAGAAAATCCGCTCCTCCTCTGCTCTGTCCTCATCAATGTCAGCTGCATCCTCGGCCTGTCCTGATGTCCTCTGATACAGAACAAATAAGATGATGCGATGCGAAAGTAAATTAAGACTTTTTTTTTTTTTTTGTGTTTTGTTAGAAGTTGGCTTGACTCAAAAACAAGGATAACTAATATTGAAAGAAAATATGCACTGAAAGAAAGCACAATTCAAAAGAGTAGATTATCAGAGTAATAAAGAAGTAGGATCACTGGGGATTGAGAAACCCCCAGACCTAGGGTTTACTCCTCTTTCAAGAAACAGACGAAGAGAGAAGAGAAGGTTTTATACCTGACTGTGATATCTCTCTTTGCTTCAATTGAAGGACACTCTCGAGCAGATTGTAGGATCCTTGGAGACGGGGTATCTTCGCAATGGATCCTTGGATTGTAGTCCTATGGCAAGGTTGGCCTTCTTCTCGTACTCTGGATCTGGAAAGGATGAAGAACAAGATAAGGATGTAAGAAACTCAAGGAAGAGACCTTTACCTAGGATAGCTCCGGACTGCTCGAACTTGGAAGATGAGGGAAGAGTATGGAGGTGGCGGTGGAAGATGGAGTGGATTTAGGGTTTGGCTGGTAGGGCGGCGGCTTGCAGATGAAAAGGACCTAGGGCTTGATATAGTGGGCGGTGGCTTGGAGAAGGAGATGGCGGCCTTGAATGAAGTGGGAATAGGGTTTAGGAATTTGGGTGTTGGCGGCTAGGATGATGAAAGGAAATTAGGGTTGGCAGCCAGGGATGAAAGCGGGGCAGGGTTTTGGTAACTTTGGAGATCTCTCACCTGCTCAAGACTCCAATGGAACCCGGATTTACTCCCTCACAGAGCTCAACACTCAAAGAAGTGCAGAAGAAGAGAACACAAGGTTGCTCAACACAAGAAAAGATTTCATTTACTCATTCCAATCAAAAGATTACATAAGGGTCCAATATATAGACCTTGCAAGAGAAACAAATTACACTACTTCCCATGTGGGACTAAACATTCATCCAAAGCATGAAAAACTTTCCCTTGACCAACCAGGCATCTTTCCTTGGAGTGGGTGGCCTCAAATGCAAGGTGATGGCTTCATATGGCAGGTATGTGGGGCACCTCTTAGTTCTTCTCCTTAAGTCATGGGTTTTCCTTCCATGACTTGCTCTTTCTTGGAAGAAAATACTCATCTCCTAGTCTTTCTCCCCAAGACTAGGCTCCTTCCATTCATAGCCAGGTACTTTAGGCAGGTGTGGGCACCTACCTTGAAGTCCTCTCCAAGAAAAATCCCCTGCTCCTTTAGCTTGGTTACTTTTAGCAGCTTGTGGGCGCCTTCCTTGACTTCTCCTAAGAAAATTTTCTTGCTCTCTTGGGCATGGGGACCAGGGACACTGGGATGAAATGTGGCACCAACTAGTCCTGGGAGTGTGGCTGGGAGTGTGGCATCCACTTGCATTTGGCCTTGGAAGAAAAAATGATGCCCTAGGGAATGGTGCCAACCAGGACTTGACTTGGACTTAGACTGAGTCAACATGACTCAACAAAATGAAATGCATACTCAAAGAAATAAAATAATTTGGTTGACCAGGTCAACCCTTATTACAAACCCTAATCTTCGGGCAAGGTTATTCAGAGATCCAGATGGAACCCTGAAGTCTTCTTCTGATTCTGGTGCCCACACCATCCTCCATGTCCACTGGCCTCGGACTAAGTGATAACCCATGCGATGCAATGACCTGATATCATAAACATCGATATGGATCAAAGTACGATAAGGCTCATCCTGGAAGCTGACTCCATACTCTCTGAATACTATTATCAAACCGATGCCATACGGCAAGCAGAGCCGCTGGCTAGACGCCACCTCAGTAATCTGATGGATCATCATAATTGGAAGACAAATCGGCTTCCACTGAATCAAGGAGACCATCATGGGCAGCTCTCGCTCGACAATGCAGTCAAATCGACCAGTCTTCGGTAGAAGAATCTGGGCAACTATGTGATGTAGCAGTCTCATCTCCGCAGACAGTCTCAAAGCAGGAACAGTGGCTCCCTCTGGTAAGATATCAGACTCAAAAATATATCGGAGCCCACTAACTCTATCCAACAGACTGTCCATAACCGATCCAGTCATGGGTATATCCCATACCCTACTCAGAATCTCTACTGAAATGGGAATATCCCATCCCGTGACCTGAGCAATCCAGCCATCTGATCCACGGGCAAGTGATCCGTAGAACTCTCCCATCAGCCCGGGATAGTATCTCTCACTGAGCGAACAGAAGCATGCCAAACTAGCATGTCGGATCCACTCTCCTATCCAAAAATGCTGCTGGTCCAAGAAAGAGAAGTCCACTCGTCATCCTCCAACCACCATCTTGGAGCTCATCCGACTAGAAGGTGAAAAAAACTGTTGTGCTGGCGGATCTGGAGCCCTAGACTCGTGTCGTGCCTTCGTTCTCCACTCTTCTTCATGCTATGAGTCACGCGGTCGGCGAACAACTTGTTTGCGAGGACCCATTGTCAATAATCAGGGTTTATGCAAGGTTTTTGGTGGAAATACGGAGTTTCTAGGGTTTAGGAGCTAAAACCTAAGAAGATTTCCAACTAAAAATGGCTAACAAAGTCTTAAAACCAAGAAATCCATGGCTAAAATCCAAGAAATGGGAGGATGAACGGTATGGATACCTTGAATTGAGGTGTCGACTCGGAGGAGAATGAATTTTGGAAAAAAAATGGCTCGAAAACCCTTAAAATCTCAGTTTCCCGTCGGGCATGTGTCGACTCACGCATGTGTCGACACATGATGTGTCAACTCATGATGTGTTGACACATCAACTTAAAACTGGAAAAAAATGAAATTTCACTGAATGATCAAAATCAATTGAAGTAACATGTATTTAGAGTCAAATCATCAATGATTAATCATGATTTATCTAAAATAAGGTTGAATAGATTTAATTTGAGTCAAATTTGGAGAAAAGATTTAATCAAAGGGATTGATGATCCCGAGCTCTCTTCTAATCATACAGAATCAATCTTCCAAGAGAGGTTTAGTTAAAATACCAGCTAATTGAAATTCAGTACATATAAATTCAAGCAAAATATCATTGTTTTCAACATGATTTCTAATAAAGTGATATCTAATTTCAATGTGCTTGCTCCTAGAGTGTTGAACAGGATTTTTAGTCAAGCAAATAGCCCTGGTATTATCACATTTGATAGGAGTTCTAGCCAACTTGATTCCAAAGTCTTCAAGTTGTTGCTTAATCCATAATATTTGAGCACAACAACTTCCTGCTGCAATATACTCAGCCTCAATTATGGATAGTGCAACTGAAGTTTGTTTCTTGCTAAACCATGAGATTAAGTTAACCCCAAGAAATTGGCAAGTTTCACCAGTACTTTTTCTATCTAATCTACAACCAGCAAAGTCTGCATCAGAATATCCAATCAATTCAGTAAAAGAATTTCTAGCATACCACAAACCAATACTAATAGTACCGGACAGATATCTAATAATGCGCTTAATAGCCATAAGATGTGATTCCTTAGGTTCAGACTAATATCTAGCACACATGCAAACACTGAACATAATATCTGGTCTACTAGCAGTAAGATATAGTCTACTAGCAGTAAGATATAGTAAAGAGCCTATCATGCCTTTATATAATTTCTGATCCACAGATTTACTATTTTCATCTTTATCTAGTTTACATGAGGGGTTCATAGGCGTACCTATTGACTTAGTAGTCTCCATCCCAAACTTTTTGATAATTTCTCTTGTGTACTTAGCTTGGTTGATGAAGATACCATCTGAAGTTTGCTTGATCTGGAGTCCAAGAAAGAAGTTGAGTTCTCCCATCATGCTTATCTTGAACTCACCCTGCATAAGCTTAGCAAACTCTTGACAAAGAGTATCATTAGTAGCACCAAAAATGATGTCATCAACATATATTTGTACTACCAATAAATCATTGTCTTTTCTTTTCAAAAATAGTGTTTTGTAAACATTTCCTCTAGAAAATTCATTTTTAATAAGAAATTTGCTTAACCTTTCATACCATGCTCTAGGTGCTTGTTTTAATCCATAAAGTGCTTTATGTAGTTTGAAAACATGATCAGGATGTGCATGATTTTCAAATCCGAGTGGTTGTTCAATAAAAACTTTCTCATTTATAAAACCATTTAAGAAAGCACTCTTAACATCCATTTAAAATAATTTGAAGTTCATGAAACATGCAAAACTAACAATAGTCTACTTGCTTCAAGTCTAGCAACAGGAGCAAAGGTTTTATCAAAGTCAATCCCTTCCTCCTGATTGTAGCCTTTAGCAACTAGCCTAGCTTTATTTTTAATGACAAAACTATTTTCATCTAATTTATTCCTAAATACCAATTTAGTGCCAATAATAGAAACATTAGATGGTCTTTTTACAAGTGTCCAAACATTATTTCTGTCAAATTGTATTAGTTCTTCTTGCATAGGATTGATCCAATTAGAGTCTTTTTCAGCTTCTTCAAAACATTTAGGTTCTACTTGAGATACAAAAGCTATGTAATCACATTCATTTCTAATAAAAGCTCGAGTTCTTATCCCTTTAGATGGATCACCTAAGATTAATTCCTTAGGATGTCCATGAGCATACCTCCACTCCTTAGGTAGATCATGATGCACTGGAGTATCATCTTCTTTCTCACCTTTTCTTGATTTTCTTCATTTGGTTGAGCTTGATCATCCAATGTCAGCTTCTGAAGTTTGTCAGCACTTGCACATTCATCAATTGTATCCTCTTTTCTCGAGGACTTGTTAGAACATTCTTCAAATACAACATGTACTGACTCTTCTACAACTAAAGTCCGTTTGTTAAATACTCTGTATGCCTTACTTGATGTACAGTATCCTAAGAAGATACCTTCATCAGACTTGGCATCGAACTTCCCTAGATGATCTTTTCCATTATTCAAAATAAAACATTTACAACCAAAAACTCGAAAATATTTCAAAGTTGGTTTTCTTTGGTTCTAAAGCTTATATGGAGTTTTCTTTAAAATAGGGCATATCAAAACTCGATTCAAAACATAACAGGCTGTATTTATAGCTTCAGCCCAAAAATACCTTGGCAAATTGTTTTTACAAAGCATAGTGCATGCCATTTCTTCTAAAGTATGATTTTTCCTTTCTACTACCTTATTCTGCTGAGGTATTCTAAGTGCAGAGAAATTATGTTCTATGCCTTTTTCATTACAAAAGTTTTCGAAATCTTGATTTTCAAATTCGGTTCCATGATCATTATGAATACAAACGATTGAAACACCTTTTTCGTTTGAAACTTTTTTATAAAACTTTATGAATACGGAAAAAGATTCATCTTTTTATGCTAAAAAGAAAATCCAAGTGAATCTCGAAAAATCATCCATAATAACTAATCCATATCTCTTGCCTCCTAGACTTGATGTTCTAGTTGGTCCAAAGAAATCTATATAGAGTAGTTCAAGTGGTATGCTAGTAGTTACAAATCCTTTTGGTTTAAAAAAAGTTTTGACTTGTTTTCCAAATTGACATGCTTGATAAATTCTATCTTTTTCAAAACTGATTTCAGGTAAATCTCTAACTAAATTCTTTTTGCAGAGTTTTAAAATAAGGTACATACTAGCATGCCCTAACCTTCTATGACACAACCAACTAGTCTCTTCTTTAGTATAATTCATTGCAACAAGGCATTCTCCACTAGGTAAAGATAGATCATCAAGATCTACAAGATAAATATTTCCATGCCTTTTTCTAATGAATTGTACTCCATTTAAATCTGAACTAGAAATCATGCAATATGATGATTTGAAAACTACTTGAAAATCTTTATCGCAAAACTGACTAATACTTAAGAGATTATGCTTTAAACCATCTACTAGAAGTACATTACTAATATTATTAGGAGTTATGTGAACCTTACTAATTCTAATGATTTTACCTTTACCATTATCACCAAAGGTCACACTCCCTCCATTCAAAGCTTCAAGAGAAGTGAATTGCTTCACATCTCTAGTCATGTACCTTGAGCAACCCCTATCAAGATACCAAATTCGTTTGTTTTCCTTGGTTGCAAGACACACTTGCAATAAGATCAAGCTTTGTTTTTAGGTACCCAAGCTAACTTGGGTCCTTTCAGGTTAGCATTCAAAATGGTTCCTTTTGGAACCCACACTTTACCAAAAGATATGATTTTTCTAAAATTGCATTGATATGATTTATGACCTAATTTTTTGCAAGTAAAACAAGTGATACTGGATGATGCAGGCACAAAAAAGTTTTTGAAATACTTTTGTTGCTATTGGAATTTATATCCTAAACCTGTCTTGTTGAAAATAGCTCTTGGATTATTTAAAAGTAAATTCAGCTTTTCTGAACTAAAGGTGAACTTATCAACAAAAGGTTTGATTTTCTCAAGTTCATTTTTGTATTTTTCATTTTCATGTTCCAAATCCTTGTTTTTCTTTAAAAAATCATTGTTAGAAGCAACATGTTTAGGTCTTTTTAGAACTTCATTTTCCATAGCTAAAGCATTATTCTTCTTTTCCAAAATATCTAGTTTAGTTTTCAAAGAACTAACATTATTAAGTAAAGAATTGTTTTCTAATGAGAAACTATTAGCATTCTTTTTTAATTTCTTATTTTCAGATAATACTAACTTATAATCATGCATCAATTCTTCAAAAGCACTTCTAAGCTCATCAAAAGTAAAATCAACTTAAGAGTCGAAACATACCTCTTCGTTATCCTGATGTGCCATGAAGCAGAGATTTGCAATTTCAGTCTGCTCTTCTTCTGAACTGGAGTCTTCACTATCACTCCACGTAGCCATCATTGCTTTCCTCATTAGTTTCTTCCTTGATTTCTTGAGGAGAGGACAATCAAATTTGTAGTGCCCGGGCTTCTTGCACTCGAAGCATATAGGTACTTCCTTCTCCTTTTCTTTTTCTTTCTCTTTTTCTTTTTCCTTTCCCTTTTTCTTGGATTGAAATTTCTTTTTGTAGGAAAACTTCCTCCTCTTCATGAATCTTCTAAATTTTCGGGCAAGGAGGGCTTCTTCACCTTCTTCTTCTTCATCATCATCGGACTCATCAATCGAGGATTCTTCTTGAATATTTGATTTAAAAGCGATCCCCTTCTTCTTTTTATCCAAGTCCATTAATTTTTGTTTCAAGTTAAGCTCACAGGTCTTGAGTGATCCTACTAGCTGCTCAAGTGGAAGCTTGTCTATATCTTTTGCCTCTTGAATTGCGGTCACCTTTGGATCCCACGACATTGGTAGTGACCTAAGAATTTTATTCACAAGATCAGCATTAGATATGACTTTACCAAGACTCCTTATAGCATTTACAATATTTGTAAAACGAGTATATATATCAGTAATAGATGAAAGGATTATGCCCTATAAGCCAATATTTGTATCTCCCAGACCATTGTAAATTGACAAGTTAATAAAGGCAATAATTTTTTCATCATTCGCTGTGTCATTATATGATGAACCCCATAGATTAGGGCTATGGTTGTAGGGCTATGATGAGATCATACCAGTGAGATCTAAGGCCTTAAAACCCTAATCTAGAATATTCCTAGTCATAGGAACCCTGAGTTGGGGATCAGGGTTTCCGGTTAGACTGGCACATCCTATGTATGCTGAAAAGGGTGACTGCTCTCACAGTCACTTGTGTGAGACACTAATACAAGGATGTGGGTGCTCATTAGCGAATGAGTTCACTGAAGAGATCCAGTTTGAGAACATCTAATGGAGCCTTAGCTGCATGTCAATAGATGTTTCTCATAGTGGGAGTTGTACAAGTAGTCCTATGACCTGAGACTACCATAATACCTTATGTACATGAACCCATGCTTTGGTTCAATCTCATTCATGACACTGGGTCATGCACAAGGTTGATGCTGGGTGTGGTGAATTGTATATGAAGGAAATGAGTAGGTCAACAAGGAATTGATCACTCCTAGTAGGAGGAGATTGCATCCAGCCAAATTAGGTCAGATGATGATTCAGGAAATCTTTGATCAAAGTACAGATATTAGAAATGATTTCTAATATCGAATTAATTGAATCATTAGTGTATGACTGAGCTGGGAATGAGTATAAACTGGATTTGACATGATTCCATATCCATAGTTATATTCGGGATGCAAGATGATTGAAGGATCGAATTGTACGGGAACTTTCCACTGAAGGGTAGTTTTGGAATTTCACCAGAATTTCCATATCTTCCGGGTAGACATGACACGTTGCTAGATGTCAATCTTGTCTTGTGGGTTGATCAAATTAAATGTTTTAATTCGATCACCAATTAGGAGGAGTCTTAATTGACTAACTCGAGTTAGCTAGATTTGACCTAAATCGATTAGAATGAGTTCTGATCAAATTAGGTCAACTTGCACTCGGACCCACTGCTGGCTAGGTATGGAACCCAATGGGTCACACAATTAGGATAGATAATCAAGGATTTAATTTGGAATTAAATCTCGTTTGCAGATGAACACACTAGCATGTGTTGCAAACCATGGCTTCTACTTGAATCGGATTCGAGTTAGGGTTCCGATTTGGTCTTTTTTAGATCCAAATTCATTCCGATTTGAATCTAATTGAAGATTCAAGACATTGGGCTATTAGTAGGCTAGAAATTGGGCTAACCTAAGAGGCTAAACCCCTTTCCCACATCGCCTAAGCCCTTTCCCTCTTTTTCCCACGCGCGCGCGCAAGGAGAAGAGTCCACGCGCGCGTGGACTCTCTCCAAGCGGCGTTTCTGCGTGAGAAAAGAGAGGGAGTCGGCATCTTTTTGCTGAGAAGGCATGGAAGAGAGTCCACCTAGGCGTGGACTCTTCAAAAAGGGGATTACCGTGAAATAAAGAAAGAAAACACCGAAGGGGCGCGACTCCTCTCTTCTGCGCGCGCCCTTCTGTGTTTTCTCGCAACTCTTCCTTGCGTCTTCCATCCCAAAGGCCGTGAGATTAATCCCAAGGGCCGTGAGACAAAGGGAAAGGATGTGAGAAGGGAGAGAGGGACGTGAGAGGATGATTACAGGAAGAAGACGACTCTCTGTCGCCTATTTAAGGAGAAGACTTCACCGTAAAAATTATTCCAGATTTTCTACGGCGAAGCCTTGCTTCTTTTTCCTTCTCCCTCTCCAGAAGATTGTTTCCCCCTCCTCTCTTTCCTCTTTGATTCCTTTACAGAGCCTAGGCTCTGTCGAATCTCAGAACAGAAGGAGAGTCAGAGAGAAACTCTCCGACGGTAAAGGAAGAAGGCGCCTCCCTTTCTTTCTTACATTAAGACAAACTTGTCTTAATTTTCTTCTCCCTCCAAGACAAGCCTTGTCCCATTTTAGGACAAGGGCTTATTCTTAAGACAAGAGTGTCTTAAGGGGCCAAAGTTGCTAGAAGACGAGGAGAAGGGTAAGAGAGAAGGTTTAGTCCCAGTTTGGCTAGAGGAGTCCTAGCCAATAGCCCATATATCAAGTTCTTAGGGTAGAACTTGATTGGAAGGAACCCAATTAAGGAGTCAGTGTCTTGATCATCTACCCGTGTGGATTACCATCGGAGGGCGGACAAGTGGACGCCTGGTGTGTTCAAGAGGCTATTCAATTTGGAGTTCATTTCTGCATCAGACTGGTAATAGCGATCTGAGGTTAGTATTTAAACAATGTTTAAATTTGGACATGCATGTAGTCATAGTTTTAATTGCTAATAAGGAGATTTTGGGATTAGGGTTCGGACCTGATTTCATAAAATTTTGAAATCCATGCTTCCGCACTGGTTCCCGAACCCATCAGTGGTATCAGAGCCACCTTATTAGGATTAGAACTTATGCAGTTCAATTCATGTTTTATTGAATGATGTAGTATCATGATAAAGTCTTTATTGATGCACAATGCATGTCTTTGATTGAACATGAGTTTGATGATTGCCACCAGTTAGGGTTTTCCACTGAAACCCTAATTGTCTTAGAGATATGATTAGCCCTGGAGCCATCATACTGAAATAAGGTTGCCCTGGCATAATGGTGTATCCATTATGTGGTAAATGGTTGTCCTAGTATGATGGCACACATTTCACATATTTGCTTAGTTTAAAGCATGTATTAATATATGTGATAGCTTTTAATTGAATGTGCTGGCATTGCATAAATCCCTTTTGAAATTATATTAAGTGGTAGTATAGTTAACCGATAAGCATTATTAGTCATGATAGATAATTAGTCATTTCGGTGTCTAGAAAGGTGGTTCTGGGAAGGTAAAGGGAATCGTGGTTTTTAATTGGTTCCGTTATCTGACCTGGCCAATTTTAAATTGGTGTCTAGGAAAGCAACGGGGGGACCCCCACATCTCTTCCACTAGCCTGGCCGATCTGATTGACTTAATTTTTGACTAACATGCTTGGTGTTAAAATACTATTATTGGCCTTCCTTCATGATAGGTCATTATTGTGTTACGATCTATACTAGGTTTGTTGTGTACACACAAGACCTAATATGGTGACTAACACAATTTTTGGCCTAATACAATTATTTGTTTATGGCATGATTTAATGTAATATTTTGTTGTGTACACACAAGGGTATTACTATTAAAGTCATGACTATATATCTATGAAGGGTCTTACTTAACTGAAATATTATAGTTTGTTGTGTACACACAAGGCTATTAATATTTTAGAGGCCGGGATAAGTTGAGAATTGTACGGGTTACAATTGGAGAGAGTTTTCCTACCTATGAACTTATATAAGATTTGTTGTGTACACACAAGGTCTTTTATAAGGGATTGGGATCTCAACCCCACTAAGAAAACTAATTAGGGTTTTCTCGATCATCGTATAGAGGGTTATGATGCTCGATAAAATAGTTGGAGACATAATTAAATTAAAGTCCTAATTTTATTATATATTATCATTTCATGGTTGTTTGCTTATGTATTGTTCTTTGTTTAAATGTAGATAAATGGCCTCTTCACTGTCACTCCGTAGTATTTTAGATGCCAACAAATTGACTGGGCCTAATTATGTTGATTGGCTGAGAAATTTAAAAATAGTACTCAGTCAAGAAAGAATTTCCTATATTCTTGATACCCCAATTTTGGAACCACCAAGGGAAGATGCCTCGCAAGAGGAGAAGACCACATATAATATGTGGCAAAATGACTCACTTACTGTCAAATGTGTTATGCTTGCCTCTATGACTAATGAGTTGCAGAGGCAGCATGATAGCATGGATACTAACTCCATACTGCTCAATTTAAAAGAGCTTTATGGAGAACACAGTAGAACTGCTAGATATGAAATATCTAAGCAGTTGTTCCGTGCAAGGATGACAGAAGGTACATCAGTACAAGACCATGTATTAAAGATAATTGATCTAATCACTCGATTAGGTCAATTAGGTTTTGTAATGGATGGGGAGTTGAATCAAGACTTGATCTTGCAATCACTCCCAGAGTCATTTTCACAGTTTGTTCTTAATTACCATATGAACAAACTTAATTCTTCCTTGCCTGAGCTGTTGAATATGTTGAAGACAGTAGAGAGCCATGTAAAGAAAAATAAGGCTCCAGTTCTTCTTGTGGATAAGAAGAAGACAGGCAAAAAGGGTTCCAGTAAGAGGATGAATCCCAAAGGGGGCATTAAGAAGAAGAAAGGAAAGAAGGCCTCCGGACAGATGACCTGCTTTCATTGTGGCAAGCCGGGTCATTGGAAAAGGAACTGCAAGGTTTACCTTGCAAGTGTGAAGCCTGGTGCATCAGAGGCACCAAAAGGTATGAAAGAAGTTCATACTATTTTGTCATTGGATTCTTCCATTTCAAATACTTGGGTGTTGGATACCGCCTGTGGTCATAACATCTGCAAATCATTGCAGGGACTTCAGGGGCTTAAAGTATTGAAGGAAGGTAACTTTGAGCTCTACGGTGCTGGAGGGGACCCCATCCAAGCAGAAGCTGTAGGGACTTATGTTTTGAAGTTACCTTCAGGGAAGACCTTGGAGCTAAGGAATTGTTACTATATGCCAAAAATCATTAGAAATATCATATCTGTACCCTTGTTACTTAAACAAGGATATACTATGAATGTAATGAGCAGTGGATGCTCAATTTCTTTATCTAATGAAGTTATATGTTATGGCATATTCTGCAATGGTCTATTAACTCTTTCCACTAATGACAATATTTTTCATGTTTCTAACAAACGGAAAAGAGATGATGTAAACAATACTTTACTTTGGCATTGTCGACTTGGACATATTAATGAGACTAGGATTAACAAGTTATACAAAGAAAATTTCTTTGATCCTTATGACTATGAGTCATTAGGAACTTGTGAATCATGTCTCATGGATAAGATGACCAAGACTCCATTTAGTGGACATGGAGAAAAGACAAAGGAGTTATTGGGACTCATACACACAGATGTATGTGGGCCTATGACAACTCAAGCCTATGGTGGATACTCATACTTCATCACATTTACTGATGATTTTTCAAGGTATGGATTTGTGTATCTAATGAAACATAAGTCCGAGGCTTTTGAAAAATTTTTAGAGTATCAAAGTATGGTAGAGAAACAGACAGGAAAAAGTATAAAGATCCTCCGATCAGATAGAGGAGGTGAGTACTTATCCACTGAGTTTCTTGATCACCTTAAAGATAAGGGGATCATCTCTGAATGGACTCCTCCTTACACACCACAATTAAATGGTGTTGCTGAAAGGAGGAATCATACTTTATTGGATATGGTACGGTCCATGATGTGCTTCACGGAGTTACCTTTTTCTTTCTGGGGATATGCTTTGGAAACAGCAACTTATATCTTGAATAGAGTACCATCTAAAACTGTCTCTAGCACTCCATATGAATTATGGAGAGGTAAGAAGCCCAATCTTAAGTATATTAAGATATGGGGATGTCCAACCTATGTAAAAAGAAATTTTGGACATAAACTAGATGCTAGAGCAGACAAATGTCTATTTATCGGATATCCTAGAGATAGTATAGGATATCTGTTCTACCACCCTACTGAGCAAAAGGTTTTGGTCAGTAGGCATGCCACTTTTATGGAAAAAGAATTCATCCTACAAAAGGGCACTGGTAGAAATATCGAACTTAATGAAATACAACAAATAGACACATCTCAGTCAAGTAACAACATAGTTAATATAGAACCTGAACACACTCCTATCCGTAGGTCTGATAGGGTGCGACAGGCACCTGAGAGGTATGGGTTCATAATTGAAAATAATGAAGCCCAAATCATTCAAAATGATGAGCCTCTAACCTATACGGAAGCAGTCATGAGTAGAGACTCAGACAGATGGCTGGAAGCCATGAGATCCGAGATGGACTCCATGTATGTCAACCAAGTATGGTCTTTGGTTGATGCACCAGAGGGTATTAACCCTATTGGGTGTAAATGGGTCTATAAAAGGAAGATTGGGGCAGATGGCCAAGTTGAAACTTATAAAGCCAGATTGGTGGCTAAGGGTTTCAGACAAAAATAGGGAATAGATTATGATGAAACATTTTCCCCTGTTGCCATGCTCAAATCTATTCGGATTATGCTTGCTATAGCAGCATATCATGATTATAAGATCTGGCAAATGGATGTAAAAACTGCATTCCTCAATGGTTTCCTTGAGGAAGAAGTTTATATGTCACAGCCAGAAGGTTTTGTCTTGGAGACTAAACCTAATCAGGTATGTAGGCTAAAGAAATCCATTTATGGATTAAAGCAAGCATCAAGGAGTTGGAACATCCGATTTGATAAAATAGTCAAAGAATTTGATTTTTTCAAAAATGAGGATGAACCTTGTGTGTACAAGAAGACTAGTGGGAGTGCCATAGTTTTCTTAATTCTATATGTTGATGATATACTTCTTATTGGGAATGATATCCCAATGTTATAATCAGTCAAAGTGTGGTTATCGAAACAGTTTTCCATGAAAGACTTGGGAGAAGCATCCTATATACTAGGTATAAAGATCTATAGAGAAAGATCAAAAAGGATGCTAGGTTTATCCCAGTCTAGGTACATTGACCAGGTGCTAAAGAGATTTAGCATGGAAGAAAGTAAAAGAGGTTACTTACCTATTGGTCATGGCATACGTCTTTCTAAGAGGATGTCTCCTAAGACACCTGAAGAAAGAAATAGAATGAGTTCTATACTTTATGCTTCGGCTATAGGGTCGATTATGTATGCTATGTTATGTACCAGGCCTGATGTGGCATATGCCTTGGGTGTAGCCAGTAGATTTCAGGCTGATCCAGGAGAGGATCACTGGAAGGCTGTGAAAAATATTCTTAAGTACCTGAGAAGGACTAAGGATATTTTTCTCATATACGGAGGGTCTGATCTTAAACTAGAAGCCTATTCAGACTCTAGTTTTCAATCAGACCCAGATGATAGTAAATCCATTTCAGGGTATGTCTTTACCTTGAATGGTGGAGCAGTAAGTTGGAAGATCACTAAACAGCAGACTGTAGATGACTCAACTAACGAGGCAGAATACATAGCTGTTATGGATACCTTGAATTGAGGTGTCGACTCGGAGGAGAATGAATTTTGGAAAAAAAATGGCTCGAAAACCCTTAAAATCTCAGTTTCCCGTCGGGCATGTGTCGACTCACGCATGTGTCGACACATGATGTGTCGACTCATGATGTGTTGACACATCAACTTAAA
Organism: Areca catechu; assembly: GCA_021397845.1. Taxonomy (NCBI): domain Eukaryota; kingdom Viridiplantae; phylum Streptophyta; class Magnoliopsida; order Arecales; family Arecaceae; genus Areca; species Areca catechu. The sequence goes on from CM038050.1 coordinate 94,561,046, forward strand.
ACTGGAAAAAAATGAAATTTCACTGAATGATCAAAATCAATTGAAGTAACATGTATTTAGAGTCAAATCATCAATGATTAATCATGATTTATCTAAAATAAGGTTGAATAGATTTAATTTGAGTCAAATTTGGAGAAAAGATTTAATCAAAGGGATTGATGATCCCGAGCTCTCTTCTAATCATACAGAATCAATCTTCCAAGAGAGGTTTAGTTAAAATACCAGCTAATTGAAATTCAGTACATATAAATTCAAGCAAAATATCATTGTTTTCAACATGATTTCTAATAAAGTGATATCTAATTTCAATGTGCTTGCTCCTAGAGTATTGAACAGGATTTTTAGTCAAGCAAATAGCCCTGGTATTATCACATTTGATAGGAGTTCTAGCCAACTTGATTCCAAAGTCTTCAAGTTGTTGCTTAATCCATAATATTTGAGCACAACAACTTCCTGCTGCAATATACTCAGCCTCAATTATGGATAGTGCAACTGAAGTTTGTTTCTTGCTAAACCATGAGATTAAGTTAACCCCAAGAAATTGGCAAGTTTCACCAGTACTTTTTCTATCTAATCTACAACCAGCAAAGTCTGCATCAGAATATCCAATCAATTCAGTAAAAGAATTTCTAGCATACCACAAACCAATACTAATAGTACCAGACAGATATCTAATAATGCGTTTAATAGCCATAAGATGTGATTCCTTAGGTTCAGACTAATATCTAGCACACATGCAAACACTGAACATAATATCTGGTCTACTAGCAGTAAGATATAGTCTACTAGCAGTAAGATATAGTAAAGAGCCTATCATGCCTTTATATAATTTCTGATCCACAGATTTACTATTTTCATCTTTATCTAGTTTACATGAGGGGTTCATAGGCGTACCTATTGACTTAGTAGTCTCCATCCCAAACTTTTTGATAATTTTTCTTGTATACTTAGCTTGGTTGATGAAGATACCATCTGAAGTTTGCTTGATCTGGAGTCCAAGAAAGAAGTTGAGTTCTCCCATCATGCTTATCTTGAACTCACCCTGCATAAGCTTAGCAAACTCTTGACAAAGAGTATCATTAGTAGCACCAAAAATGATGTCATCAACATATATTTGTACTACCAATAAATCATTGTCTTTTCTTTTCAAAAATAGTGTTTTGTAAACATTTCCTCTAGAAAATTCATTTTTAATAAGAAATTTGCTTAACCTTTCATACCATGCTCTAGGTGCTTGCTTTAATCCATAAAGTACTTTATGTAGTTTGAAAATATGATCAGGATGTGCATGATTTTCAAATCCGAGTGGTTGTTCAACAAAAACTTTCTCATTTATAAAACCATTTAAGAAAGCACTCTTAACATCCATTTAAAATAATTTGAAGTTCATGAAACATGCAAAACTAACAATAGTCTAATTGCTTCAAGTCTAGCAACAGGAGCAAAGGTTTTATCAAAGTCAATCCCTTCCTCCTGATTGTAGCCTTTAGCAACTAGCCTAGCTTTATTTTTAATGACAAAACTATTTTCATCTAATTTATTCCTAAATACCAATTTAGTGCCAATAATAGAAATATTAGATGGTCTTTTTACAAGTGTCCAAACATTATTTCTGTCAAATTGTATTAGTTCTTCTTGCATAGGATTGATCCAATTAGAGTCTTTTTCAGCTTCTTCAAAACATTTAGGTTCTACTTGAGATACAAAAGCTATGTAATCACATTCATTTCTAATAAAAGCTCGAGTTCTTATCCCTTTAGATGGATCACCTAAGATTAATTCCTTAGGATGTCCATGAGCATACCTCCACTCCTTAGGTAGATCATGATGCACTGGAGTATCATCTTCTTTCTCACCTTTTCTTGATTTTCTTCATTTGGTTGAGCTTGATCATCCAATGTCAGCTTCTGAAGTTTGTCAGCACCTGCACATTCATCAATTGTATCCTCTTTTCTCGAGGACTTGTTAGAACATTCTTCAAATACAACATGTACTGACTCTTCTACAACTAAAGTCCATTTGTTAAATACTCTGTATGCCTTACTTGATGTACAGTATCCTAAGAAGATACCTTCATCAGACTTGGCATCGAACTTCCCTAGATGATCTTTTCCATTGTTCAAAATAAAACATTTACAACCAAAAACTCGAAAATATTTCAAAGTTGGTTTTCTTTGGTTCTAAAGCTTATATGGAGTTTTCTTTAAAATAGGGCATATCAAAACTCGATTCAAAACATAACAGGCTGTATTTATAGCTTCAGCCCAAAAATACCTTGGCAAATTGTTTTTACAAAGCATAGTGCATGCCATTTCTTCTAAAGTATGATTTTTCCTTTCTACTACCTTATTCTGCTGAGGTATCCTAAGTGCAGAGAAATTATGTTCTATGCCTTTTTCATTACAAAAGTTTTCGAAATCTTGATTTTCAAATTCGGTTCCATGATCATTATGAATACAAACGATTGAAACACCTTTTTTGTTTGAAACTTTTTTATAAAACTTTATGAATACGGAAAAAGATTCATCTTTTTATGCTAAAAAGAAAATCCAAGTGAATCTCGAAAAATCATCCATAATAACTAATCCATATCTCTTGCCTCCTAGACTTGATGTTCTAGTTGGTCCAAAGAAATCTATATAGAGTAATTCAAGTGGTATGCTAGTAGTTACAAATCCTTTTGGTTTAAAAAAAGTTTTGACTTGTTTTCCAAATTGACATGCTTGATAAATTCTATCTTTTTCAAAACTGATTTCAGGTAAATCTCTAACTAAATTCTTTTTGCAGAGTTTTGAAATAAGGTACATACTAGCATGCCCTAACCTTCTATGACACAACCAACTAGTCTCTTCTTTGGTATAATTCATTGCAACAAGGCATTCTCCACTAGGTAAAGATAGATCATCAAGATCTACAAGATAAATATTTCCATGCCTTTTTCTAATGAATTGTACTCCATTTAAATCTGAACTAGAAATCATGCAATATGATGATTTGAAAACTACTTGAAAATCTTTATCGCAAAACTGACTAATACTTAAGAGATTATGCTTTAAACCATCTACTAGAAGTACATTACTAATATTATTAGGAGTTATGTGAACCTTACTAATTCTAATGATTTTACCTTTACCATTATCACCAAAGGTCACACTCCCTCCATTCAAAGCTTCAAGAGAAGTGAATTGCTTCACATCTCTAGTCATGTACCTTGAGCAACCCCTATCAAGATACCAAATTCGTTTGTTTTCCTTGGTTGCAAGACACACTTGCAATAAGATCAAGCTTTGTTTTTAGGTACCCAAGCTAACTTGGGTCCTTTCAGGTTAGCATTCAAAATGGTTCCTTTTGGAACCCACACTTTACCAAAAGATATGATTTTTCTAAAATTGCATTGATATGATTTATGACCTAATTTTTTGCAAGTAAAACAAGTGATACTGGATGATGCAGGCACAAAAAAGTTTTTGAAATACTTTTGTTGCTATTGGAATTTATATCCTAAACCTGTCTTGTTGAAAACAGCTCTTGGATTATTTAAAAGTAAATTCAGCTTTTCTGAACTAAAGGTGAACTTATCAACAAAAGGTTTGATTTTCTCAAGTTCATTTTTGTATTTTTCATTTTCATGTTCCAAATCCTTGTTTTTCTTTAAAAAATCATTGTTAGAAGCAACATGTTTAGGTCTTTTTATAACTTCATTTTCCATAGCTAAAGCATTATTCTTCTTTTCCAAAATATCTAGTTTAGTTTTCAAAGAACTAACATTATTAAGTAAAGAATTGTTTTCTAATGAGAAACTATTAGCATTCTTTTTTAATTTCTTATTTTCAGATAATACTAACTTATAATCATGCATCAATTCTTCAAAAGCACTTCTAAGCTCATCAAAAGTAAAATCAACTTAAGAGTCGAAACATACCTCTTCGTTATCCTGATGTGCCATGAAGCAGAGATTTGCAATTTCAGTCTGCTCTTCTTCTGAACTGGAGTCTTCACTATCACTCCACGTAGCCATCATTGCTTTCCTCATTAGTTTCTTCCTTGATTTCTTGAGGAGAGGACAATCAAATTTGTAGTGCCCGGGCTTCTTGCACTCGAAGCATATAGGTACTTCCTTCTCCTTTTCTTTTTCTTTCTCTTTTTCTTTTTCCTTTCCCTTTTTCTTGGATTGAAATTTCTTTTTGTAGGAAAACTTCCTCCTCTTCATGAATCTTCTAAATTTTCGGGCAAGGAGGGCTTCTTCACCTTCTTCTTCTTCATCATCATCGGACTCATCAATCGAGGATTCTTCTTGAATATTTGATTTAAAAGCGATCCCCTTCTTCTTTTTATCCAAGTCCATTAAGTTTTGTTTCAAGTTAAGCTCACAGGTCTTGAGTGATCCTACTAGCTGCTCAAGTGGAAGCTTGTCTATATCTTTTGCCTCTTGAATTGCGGTCACCTTTGGATCCCACGACATTGGTAGTGACCTAAGAATTTTATTCACAAGATCAGCATTAGATATGACTTTACCAAGACTCCTTATAGCATTTACAATATTTGTAAAACGAGTATATATATCAGTAATAGATGAAAGGATTATGCCCTATAAGCCAATATTTGTATCTCCCAGACCATTGTAAATTGACAAGTTAATAAAGGCAATAATTTTTTCATCATTCGCTGTGTCATTATATGATGAACCCCATAGATTAGGGCTATGGTTGTAGGGCTATGATGAGATCATACCAGTGAGATCTAAGGCCTTAAAACCCTAATCTAGAATATTCCTAGTCATAGGAACCCTGAGTTGGGGATCAGGGTTTCCGGTTAGACTGGCACATCCTATGTATGCTGAAAAGGGTGACTGCTCTCACAGTCACTTGTGTGAGACACTAATACAAGGATGTGGGTGCTCATTAGCGAATGAGTTCACTGAAGAGATCCAGTTTGAGAACATCTAATGGAGCCTTAGCTGCATGTCAATAGATGTTTCTCATAGTGGGAGTTGTACAAGTAGTCCTATGACCTGAGACTGCCATAATACCTTATGTACATGAACCCATGCTTTGGTTCAATCTCATTCATGACACTGGGTCATGCACAAGGTTGATGCTGGGTGTGGTGAATTGTATATGAAGGAAATGAGTAGGTCAACAAGGAATTTATCACTCCTAGTAGGAGGAGATTGCATCCAGCCAAATTAGGTCAGATGATAATTCAGGAAATCTTTGATCAAAGTACAGATATTAGAAATGATTTCTAATATCGAATTAATTGAATCATTAGTGTATGACTGAGCTGGGAATGAGTATAAACTGGATTTGACATGATTCCATATCCATAGTTATATTCGGGATGCAAGATGATTGAAGGATCGATTGTACGGGAACTTTCCACTGAAGGGTAGTTTTGGAATTTCACCAGAATTTCCATATCTTCCGGGTAGACATGACACGTTGCTAGACGTCAATCTTGTCTTGTGGGTTGATCAAATTAAATGTTTTAATTCGATCACCAATTAGGAGGAGTCTTAATTGACTAACTCGAGTTAGCTAGATTTGACCTAAATCGATTAGAATGAGTTCTGATCAAATTAGGTCAACTTGCACTCGGACCCACTGCTGGCTAGGTATGGAACCCAATGGGTCAAACAATTAGGACAGATAATCAAGGATTTAATTTGGAATTAAATCTCGTTTGCAGATGAACACACTAGCATGTGTTGCAAACCATGGCTTCTACTTGAATCGGATTCGAGTTAGGGTTCCGATTTGGTCTTTTTTAGATCCAAATTCATTCCGATTTGAATCTAATTGAAGATTCAAGACATTGGGCTATTAGTAGGCTAGCAATTGGGCTAACCTAAGAGGCTAAACCCCTTTCCCACATCGCCTAAGCCCTTTCCCTCTTTTTCCCACGCGCGCGCGCAAGGAGAAGAGTCCACGCGCGCGTGGACTCTCTCCAAGCGACGTTTCTGCATGAGAAAAGAGAGGGAGTCGGCGTCTTTTGGCTGAGAAGGTGTGGAAGAGAGTCCACCTAGGCGTGGACTCTTCAAAAAGGGGATTACCGTGAAATAAAGAAAGAAAACACTGAAGGGGCGCGACTCCTCTCTTCTGCGCGCACCCTTCTGTGTTTTCTCGCGACTCTTCCTTGCGTCTTCCATCCCAAAGGCCGTGAGATTAATCCCAAGGGCCGTGAGACAAAGGGAAAGGATGTGAGAAGGGAGAGAGGGACGTGAGAGAATGATTACAGGAAGAAGACGCCTCTCTGTCGCCTATTTAAGGAGAAGACTTCACCGTAAAAATTATTCCAGATTTTCTACGGTGAAGCCTTGCTTCTTTTTCCTTCTCCCTCTCCAGAAGATTGTTTCCCCCTCCTCTCTTTCCTCTTTGATTCCTTTACAGAGCCTAGGCTCTGTCGAATCTCAGAACAGAAGGAGAGTCAAAGAGAGACTCTCCGACGGTAAAGGAAGAAGGCGCCTCCCTTTCTTTCTTACATTAGGACAAACTTGTCTTAATTTTCTTCTCCCTCCAAGACAAGCCTTGTCCCATTTTAGGACAAGGGCTTATTCTTAAGACAAGAGTGTCTTAAGGGGCCAAAGTTGCTAGAAGACGAGGAGAAGGGTAAGAGAGAAGGTTTAGTCCCGGTTGGCTAGAGGAGTCCTAGCCAATAGCCCATATATCAAGTTCTTAGGGTAGAACTTGATTGGAAGGAACCCAATTAAGGAGTCAGTGTCTTGATCATCTGCCCGTGTGGATCACCATCGGAGGGCGGACAAGTGGACGCCTGGTGTGTTCAAGAGGCTATTCAATTTGGAGTTCATTTCTGCATCAGACTGGTAATAGCGATCTGAGGTTAGTATTTAAACAATGTTTAAATTTGGACATGCATGTAGTCATAGTTTTAATTGCTAATAAGGAGATTTTGGGATTAGGGTTCGGACCTAATTTCATAAAATTTTGAAATCCACACTTCCGCACTGGTTCCCGAACCCATCAATAGATTCATTTGGTTCTATCCAGAACATCTCATATGTGTGCACTAACATATTAACCTTAGTATTTTTCACTTGATCGGTACCCTCATGGGTAACTTCAAGTGTGTCCCATATTTCTTTGGCGGACATGCATGTAGATATCCTATTGAACTCACTAGGATCTAATGCACAATACAAGAGATTCATTACCTTAGCATTGATCTCGGATTTTTTAATATCATTTTCATCCCAATCCTCTTCAAGTTTTGGGATGGAAACACTATTAACCACCACCGAAGGAATATGAGGACCTTTATCAACCACTTTCCATAAATTGTAATCCATAGAATGCATATAAATTCTCATCCTAGTTTTCCAATAAGTGTAATTTGCACTATTGAAAATGGAGGTCTGTTTGAGGCTTGTCCCTTAACTACACTAGTACCAATTGGGGTTGCCATAGATCTTTACTCAAGGCGATAAAGCCTATATACTAAGAACAAGGCTCTGATACCACTTGTTGCCCATAGAGCAACCCAAGAGGGGGGGTGAATTAGGTCTTTAAAAAACTTAAAGCTATGCTTGATAAAATAAGTACAAAACTTTACAAGACAAGATATGCAATTCAATTCAACAAGGTACTAAAATTAAAATGCAATGCTCTAATGTAAAAGTGCAACATAAATTATAAGCAATAAGCAATAAAGTAAAGAGCAAGGAGGGAGAGAATAAGCAATCACAAACACAACAATCTATACTGGTTTGGTGCCAACAATGCATATACATCCACTCCTCAAGATCCCCTTGGGAAATCACTATAATCCAATGATTATAGCCGATTAGTTTTCCGGGCTCACTAATAAAAACCTGACTTGTTTTTACAAGGCTCACAAGTCACAACCTCACTTGGTTTTACGGGCTAACCAAGAACCTAATTGGTTTTCACAAGGCTAACCAAAAACCTTCCTTGGTTTTTCAGGCTAACCAAAAACCTTAGTAGTTTTGCGGGCTAATCACCAACCTAATTGGTTTTCAAGGCTTACCAATAACTTCACTTGGTTTTCCAATATGCTAACCAATAACCTTTACAAGATAAAAGATGAAGAAATAAAGAACCAATGTAAGCTTTCAATAAAAAGCAAATAAGTCGATGTAGCTCAAAGTAGTGTTGCTTTGCTCTTGTTGAAGCCTTTTGAATGCCCAAGATTGAATGATCTTCAATGCACTTGATAGCTTTGAATGCTTGGAAGGCTTCCCTTTGCTTGAGAGTGGTTGAGCTTTGAATAAATAGGAGTTAAGTCTCTTCTCTCTTTTTTTCTCTTTAAACTCTTGTTGGATATTCAATACATTGCTTCTTGATTTGATTTGGAGCCTTTATATATCTTCCCAAGTCCCCAAAACTGAAATCTAGTCGTTATACTTGAAAAACTAGCCGTTGGAGGGCATTTGGGAGAGTTCTGCTCTTGAAAAAACTAGCCATTACTGTTGTCAGAACTCCATGTGTCGATACTTTTCCTTCATATGTCGACACATTAGGTCGACACATGTTCTTCTTGAGTCGACACAAGTTCAAAATACTTCATTCATATTCTCTGGAAAAATTAGCTGAGTCGACACATTCTCAGTTGAGTCAACACATTCTCAGTTGAGTCGACACATTGAGTCGACACATTAAGTCCGTGTATTGACACATCAACTGTTCCTTCAACTTCTGCAAGTTCAGTGGCTTGAAATTCTCAGGCAATGTGTTAATTCATGTGTTGATACCTTGAGTCGACACATAAGGTCCATGTGTCGACATATCATCTGTGCTATTTGAAGTTTCGCTGCGTGCCGGTCTAAGTCGACACACCATCTTCATGTGTCGACACATCATGTCATGTGTCGACACCTTGAGTTGACACATCATCAAAAAAAATGATAGAAATTGCTGAACTTGTACTGGAACATGTTTTCATTTGCCTTAGTCATCCATTCAACCAACTCTTTGAGTGTCCAAGTCTTGTTTTGTTCATTCATTCCATTCAAACTTGGTTCTTCAACATAATTGGGCTTCTTCAAATTTTGTGAGCATCCTTTCAATGAAAACACACTTAAAGCAAATCATTAATCCTTAAATTATACTTAACTATTTTGCTTATCATCAAAATTAATTAGTAGAGTCAACACTAAAGAATTAATCATTGGTGATCCTTCTCAAGGCATTAGGACTAGGTCTACACATAGGACTACACATGACTACCTAGCCTTTGTATCACAAATAGAGCCTCATACTTTAGAAGAAGCAGAAAATGATCCAAACTGGATGTTAGCCATGCATGAAGAATTAAACTAGTTTAAAAGAAATAAGATTTGGTCACTAGTTGATAGACCTAAAGACCACCCAAATATAAGAACCAAATGGGTCTATAGGAATAAACTAGATGAACAAGGAAATGTCATTAGAAACAAAGCTAGATTAGTAGCTAAGGGATATAGTCAAGAAGAAGGTATTGATTTTGATGAAACCTATACACCTGTAGCAAGATTAGAAACCATTAGATTACTTCTTGCATTTGCTTGCTACATGAATTTCAAACTTTTTCAAATGGATGTGAAAAGTGCATTTTTAAATGGTTTTATCATCGAAAAAGTTTTTGTAGAACAACCACCGGGTTTTGAAAATCATGCTTTTCCAAACCATGTGTTTAAATTGAACAAAGCTTTGCATGGTTTGAAACAAGCCCCTAGAGCCTGGTATGATAGACTTAGCACCTTCTTGATTGAAAATAATTTTTTAAGAGAAAATGTTGATAAAACTCTTTTCATTAAAAAGAAAGATAATGATATATTAGTTGCACAAATTTATGTTGACGATATTATATTTGGTGCAACTAATGAAAGTTTTTGTAAAGAATTTGCTAAGCTAATGCAGGGAGAATTTGAAATGAGCCTAATGGGTGAACTTAATTACTTCCTTGGACTTTAAGTAAAGTAATCAAAGGAAGGGATCTTCATCAACCAAGCCAAATATACCAAAGAAATAATCAAGAAGTTTGGTATGGAGATGAGTAAACAAATGAGCACACCCATGAGCCCATCTTGCAAATTAGATAAAGATGAAAATGGATCCAATGCTGACCAAAAGCTATATAGAGATATGATCGGATCCTTATTATATTTAATTGCAAGTAGACCGGATTCTTGTATAGTGTATGTGCTAGATTTCAATATAATCCTAAAGAAACACATATGCTTGCTGTTAAAAGAATATTGAGATATTTGAAAGGTATAAGTAATCTAGGTCTTTGGTTTTCAAAAAATTATCTTTAAATTTAATCTGATTTTTTGATGCTGATTATGCTGACTGTAAAGTTGATAGAAAAAGCACTAGCAGCACATGTCAATTTCTAGGATTGAATTTAATCTCATGACACTGCAAGAAACAAAACTCAGTAGCACTTTCTACTATTGAGGTAGAGTATATTGCTGCAGGGATTTGTGCACAAGTGTTATGGATTAAACAATAACTAGAAGATTTTGGTGTTACACAATGCAAAATTCCTATTAAGTATGTTAGCACAAGTGCTATAAATTTAACCAAAAATTCTATTCAGTATTCTAGGACTAAGCACATAGAGATTAGACACTATGTTATTAGAGACCATGTTTTGAATGATAACATTGAACTAGAATTTATCCTAACAGAAAAATAATTAGCTAACATGTTTACTAAGCCACTGAATCAGGATATATTTGAATTGCTTAGAGAAAAATTAGGGCTTTGTGATCCCATTTAGATTTAGACAACCTAATTTTTTTCAAGGATTAAGGAAAGATTATCTAAAAAACCTCGTACATTTATTCATGATCATTGAACAACTTTCCTTGAAATTTTATTTTATTAAATTCAATTTCTGAATCATCTTACTTTTTATGGAAAGTTTCTGTTCGAGTCGACTTGAGCAAATTTTCTCTGGTCGAGCTGGCTCGAATGTCTAAGTTCTCTACCTATCACTCTGGTCGAGCCGACTAGGTCTTTGCCTAGCTGACTTGGTGTTCTAATTGTTCTGAGTTCGCTCTGGTTGAGCCGACTCGGATGCTTCTAGGATTGGGCGAGCTAACTCGAAAGTCGAGAAATCGCTATTTAGATAGTTCTGAACTATCTTTTCCTGTACTTCACTCTTCTTACTTTTACTTTGAACTCACTTTATCCTCTCGAAAACATTACCAAACTCCCAAAAATCATTATCTAAAACCTTGATTTCTTGAATCCCACTGTAATGGCTTTTTGAAGATCTGCAAGGAAGGTTCTTCAAATCGGTGAATCAAGCGCACGCAGTGAAGATGCAAAAGGAAAAAGAGAAAAGAGGAAAAGGTCTACCATTGAGCAACAAGAAGAAGAAAGTTCCTCTCCTACTACACAGATTGTCTCAATGGCCAACCGGCCTATCACCTGTGGAAGAAGAATAGACTTCTCATTCCTAGAAGAGATGGAATTGAAGATCGGAAGATGGATAGAAAGCCAGGGCTGGAAGCACTTCTGTTCTTGGGACATTTTGACCTACCCCTCACTGGTACGGATCTTCTATGAAAATATTGTTCTTCAAGAATTTCACTTGGAATCAATAGTCAAAGGAATTAAGATTATCGTGGATGAAGAAAAGTTAAAAAACTTGTTGCAAATGCCTACGGACGGTGCCACTGAGCTCATTTTACCTGACAAAGAACACATTTTAAAGCTCATCTTGGAGAAGGAAGATGTGAGCTCCGTTCAGCATGTTCAAGCCAACTTACTGTCGAAGGAAATGAGGCTTCTGCATAATATGGTCAGCAGGATATTTCTTTTCAGAACTGGTCACTTTGATTGGGTCAGTGAGAAAGATATGACCTTTATGGGACATTTGATTGAAGAAAGGCCTCTCAACCTTCCTTATATAATGACGATTCAAATGACTGAAGCAGCCAGGAAAGTCAAAGCCTGCTTACCATATGGTATGGTCTTCACTCTATTGTTTAAAGAAGCTGGAGTTGACTTAACCAATGAGATAGGCAAGCCACTACATCACTTTGACATTTTCTCCTTCAATTCACTGAAAAGAATGGGTTACAAGCTACAAGAAGGAATATAGATAAAGAAAGTGTCTAGTCAAGCAGTTGTAACTTCTTCAGAAGATAATGAAGCTACTGGTGTTGAAGAAAGGATTGAAGGTACAATGATTACTCCATCTGACCTCAAGAAGCTAATATTTCAGAAGATGGAAGCAATTTCAGGTTCATTGATAGATCACATGAATTCTGTAATTGATGAGATGAAAAGTATAGTTAATTCAAGCTTACAGGAATTGAGATCTGAACAAAAGGTCCACCAGCAAAAAATTGAAAAGGAAATGGAGGACTTTAATGAAGAAATCAGAAGCATCCTGCTACAATCCCAGAAGGAAATAGTCACTGCTAAAGATGCTCCTGAATAGATCTTCAAGGAGTCACTTGACACTCCTGCTCCTATTCCTTCATCTGATCCACCCAAACCTATTAAGACCAAGAAGAAATCCAAAACCAAGAAGACTAAGATTCTTAGAGCCCCTGTTAGAACTAGATTCAGAGATTTAAGGTTTAAACCCCTGAAAACTAAGATCTCTGATAAGGTTATAGAGGTAGGCTCCTCCTCTTCTAGTGAAGAAGAAGAAGAAGAATAAGTTTTGTGGTTAGTCTTCTGGTTATATTTCTGACTTTGTTAATATTCTACTTTTATCTTTTATAATTTGAATGTACTTTCTTTCCTACTTTGTATGGCAAACTTATCAATGAAATGAAAGTTTCTTTAGTAATTTCATTTGTTGTCATGTACAATGATATGATACAACTGTGATGAATTTTTAATTAGAATTTCAAATTTGAGAAAGTGAAATTATCTCAAACAAATATTAAAGACTTTCTCAATCTATTTCAAAATCTGAGCTTTATTTGAAACCACCTTTTTGATTGATTAGCAAAAAGGGGGAGAAATATGAAAAATGTGAGAAAATGAGAAATGGGAAATTATGAAAAATGTGAGAAATGGGAAATCAGTATATATGTTGAGCTTCCTACCAACTACTCTTAAAGTACTTAAAAAGAATGAAAAAGGGGGAGCATAAAAGATTTAGTATTCAATCAGATCTAACTATTTAATTGCTTTAAAATCTAGAGAAAGGGAGAGATTCTCTTGAAATGGTTTTGCTCTGATTAGTATTGCTCTACAGGTTAATCTTAATTCTGTTATTATCTCTTTCAAAACTCTGATACTCCATGTTTTGTGCTAATTATAACATTATAAAGCATGAAAAGTTTAGTACTTTGATGATATACAATGATATCATCTCTTGAGCTCTAATACTTATTTACCAATTTAATTAGCTCTGATACATATAAATATTTAATTTTCAAAAATTTTTATACATGTTGTTGTAGTATGAATAAAATCCATTTAGCCCTGACACCGCATCCTTTGTGGATGATGTGGCAATGAACGACCCCTCCGAGCACAGTGACTCAACCAGGCCCCATGGCGGAGGGTATGTTCTCCTTGATCGTCTCCGACCGACAAGCCCGGTGACATTGGCGGGGAGCCCACTCACCTGGCCACGTAAAAGCTGCAGGCCACGGTGATCTAGGTGGCAACACATGTAAAGTGTAAAGAATTTTTCATGCCCAGGGTTTTGTTATCATCAAAAAGTGGGAGATTATTGACCCCATAAGTGATTTTGATGATAACCATACATTGGAGCATGTATACTTATTTCTGACAACTCTTCAAGTATTTTACAAGTTTTTGTAGGATGGATTAATTGTTCAAACTTCAACTCCTACACCTTTGTTTCTTGTTTGAGTTGTGTTGTAATTTATCTTTGTAAAGAAAAACCCAATGAAAAAGCTAATAAAAAATCATGTAAAAAGGGTTTCTTCTGTGTGTGTGCCATAAAATTATTTTGAGTTGGTATGCTTGAAAATGTAAAAAGTTGGTGAGAATTTTTCTTTGAGTTCAAGTGTAAAAATCCTAAAGAAGATACTCGAGCTGACCCAGCATGTTGAAGAGCCGACTCCACTTACTGGCATGCAGCAAGGATTCTGGAATGCAGCAATCCAAGCTGACTCGAAGGTAACCGAGCCGACTCTAGTGAATCCGAGTCGACTGGATTATGTCCGAGCTGACTCCTCTAGAGTCCATTTTTGAAGATTTCTGAGAATAGCTAAGCGAGCCGACCTGAACCAGAAAGAGCCGACTCTGCTAGACCTAATTTTGAAGACATGAGAAAGCGAGTTGACCCGAACTGCATCGAGCCAACTCTTCCATAGTGATCATTTTAGAATCTGAGATGAAGAGCTGACCCAAGATGAAAAGAGTCGACTCCTCGAGTTCAAGTTTCTCTAAGATATAAGTTTGAGCCGACCCGAGCTATTAAGAGCCGACTCATCCAGAGTGAAGTTTTGCACCTTTAGACGAAGAGCTGACTGCACTGAAGATTTGGTGACTCGACCTATCGACTCGAAGGATCCTAGCCGACTTTGAAGGAATCCGAGCTGACTCGAATCTCGTTTTTAGGTATCTAACGGCTAGTTCTAGAATTTATTTTTGAATACTAAAATATGCTCCAACGATCACAAATCATTTTCCAATGGTCTACAATGGCTAGAACTACCTTGGAGTGATAGAAGACCTTATATTTGAAGGATTTGAACATCCTAAAAGTAAGTTTTTGAAAGTTCTTCAAAGTTTAGAGAGCTTCATTGAATATCCTACCTACCAACAGCAAAAGAGCATAAGAGCATTCAAGTCAGCCTTCAAGTCTTCACCAACTCCGATCTGAAGCTTGAAGCAACTTTAAGAAGAAGCCACTAAAGTAATTAAAGCTAATTCAAGTGCATTCGTGTGGACTTCCATCAAGCTGCACCGGCAACTATCCAACAAATTAAGTTTGTTATTTTTGTTGCATTTCTTTCAATTCATTCTTGAATTGTTGGGTTATTGGTTAGCCCGGTTGAAAAACCAAATAGATTCTTGGTGAGCCTTGATAAAATCAAGTGTTGGATTCTTGGTGATCCTGGTAAAACCAAGTTAGGATTCTTTGGTGAGCCTGTTTAAAACCAAAGGGAGTTGGGTTTTCTTTGGTGATCCCGTTAAATCCAAAGTGTAGAGGTTTTAGATTGTGATCCTGTTAAACAATCCTACTGTATTCGGGTGTGAATATAGTGAAAATTCCAAGTGGTATCTTGGGTAGTGGACGTAGGAGCTGGGTTGCTCTGAACCACTATAAATTCTGTGTATTTGTGTTGTGCTTATTTGACTCTGTTTAGTTTTTGCAATTTACTACTTTGTCACAACACCTGCCACCTGCAAAGAATTTTTAATTGCACATTACTTGCTTTAAATTTTTAAAATTCCCAATTCACCCTCCTCTTGGGTAGCCACCTGGGCAACACCTGCCATCTTTGATTATACAGTCATTTATGTTAATAATAATGTTGTTATTCAGTTTTGATTGGATCAAAATATCAGAGGTAGAGGTATATTGGACTTAGAAGATTTGTCTACCCAAAGGGGACAGATTCTGAATGCCTTGTATTCTCATTTTGTTAACCTTTATTTTCTTTGAAAAGAAATATATATTGGGCTTAAGAAATTTGTTTTTCTAAATGGAGACATATTTTCAAAATTTGTATTGACCTCATTTGTGTAGCTAAAAAATACATCACATTCTCTACCCATAGGAAAGTTTTATATGATGATGCACATGATATATTTGTTGAAAATGGCTTAATATATTCAAAGCTTTTATTGATTTATTATTTGTATCTCAAATATGTTGCATCATACATGAGCTTGATTGATGTTTAATGTCATCTTAGAGGTCATGACTTGATGATCCCACTTTGGAAGGTTAGTGATTTTTGATCGATGGTGCCACCAAAGTGGCCTGTTCATTGAGATTTACTAGGTCCTTTTGTGAGTTTTTAGAAGGGATTGTATAGCCATTATATGTTGAAGAGAGATTCCTTATGTGGATCTTTTTTTTTAAAGAAAGTTTTGTTGTATTGGACCAAGGGTTTTCATTAAAATAATGCTTATAAAGATTTTCTAAAATATATTATTATATTATTTATTGATTAACTGCATAGAGACTATTTAGCAGTTAGTATATTTGTATTCAATACTTCCATTATGATGACTTTGACTGAAATGTAGATATGAAAATTGAGATTGTGCTAGCACTAAGTATGATAGAATATAGATATTATATTATGTAATGATCTTCCATCTTGGTTATCTTATAAGAGTTCTCTGAAATAAAGCTACCTATAAAGAGTGAATTATTTTAAAATATATTCATATAATTGATTCCATTCTTATTATTGTATTTAAGAATGGTAATCTAATTTTGACCTCATTTGTGGTGGATTTGTAGAATTTGATAAAAGAAAGTTTGGATAGCCGATGGATAGATAAATTAATATATGAGTTGGATGGTATGATGGTTTTAGGATTTATATTTTGAAACTAGAGAAAATTGTACCTAAAATTAGTATTATGAGATTTCTATCTCTAATACATAGGCTACTCATCATATTTAGTTTTCCTGCTGTGTAGTTTAATGAACTTAAAATCATATATATGAAATAATTAATAAATCATATTCTATTCTATTTCAGAAGTCTTTAATATTTTTTAAAAAAGGATAAGGATATTGATATGGTATATCGGTCATATTTTAAGATCCCATATATAGTAAATAAATAGTGTTGCCGCCAAGATCAT
This sequence comes from Areca catechu, assembly GCA_021397845.1. Lineage (NCBI taxonomy): Eukaryota > Viridiplantae > Streptophyta > Magnoliopsida > Arecales > Arecaceae > Areca > Areca catechu. The sequence continues at coordinate 94,577,782 of CM038050.1, forward strand.
CGTGGCCCGTAGCTGCTATCGGTGTCGGAATGCGCTCCCTTCACTGTTTGGCCGTTCGGTGGTCCTGGACCTACAAAACAGGGATTAGTGACCCGGGCTGGGGTTTTCAGTGGGGACACTCCGACGGTCAAGTCAGTGATGATCCAGGAGAACAGATCCTCCTGGTCGAGCCCCTCTTAATGGACTCCATGCTAGGTGGAGTGAATGGTGTGAGAGTGGGATGCAAGTATGCCGAGGGAAGAGCGGCCTGGCTAGAGGGATTCTCTGTGTGGCCTTTCCACCTGCCCTTGCTTGGATTTCCTTGTGGTGCTGTGCTCTCTGGTTGAGCTTGCACTTATGTGTGAATGGTATTGCATTACCTCATTTGCCTCGCTTATATTGGGCTTTGTAGTCTAGGTTACCGTTGGGCACTTGTCTTGGGATCTCTGCCGGGTTGTCAGGTGCATGCGGCAGTGTCCCAAGGCACCTTTCCCGATTTGTGATAAGGGAAGCTGTCATATGTTCTGGCATTCCTTCTGGTTGCCTCATTCCAGGAAACCTAGCAGTCCTCGATTGGGGGGCCGTCACCCTTGGGATTCAAATCTCCTGGTTGACTTCCTCTTTTGGATGGTTCAGGTGGTTGGTGAGGAGCGTGGTGCCTCGATCAGTGGGTCTCTCTCCTTTCTGGTGTAACCGATGGCCGCAAGTGGTCATTGCGGCCTGGTGGATGCTTTAGTGCAATCCTCGGGTGGCTCGTCGGTGTCCTGGGATGGCGGTGCTGTCCCTTTGTTCTTTAGTGCTTATGCCTGAGCCGGGGGCTGAGCTGGAAAGGCAGGGCCTGACTATGACCTAAGCATCCTGAGCTCGCAGTCTCGCCTCGGTGGAGGAGGGCAAAGCGTGGGCCCGGTCCAGAGGGCTCGACCTCGGAGAGGCTCCATGTGGTAGAGAAGGGTTGAGCTCGACTCTAACCACGGAGCTCAACTTCGAGGGGCTCACTCTGGAGGGCAGAGTGCGGGCCCGATCCAGAGAGCTCGACCTCAGAGAGGCTCCACATGGCAGAGGAGGGCTGAGCTTGACTCCAACCACGGGGCTCGATCTCCGAGGGGCTCGCTCTGGAGGGCAGAGAGCAGGCCCGGTCCAGAGGGCTCGACCTCGAAGAGGCTCCACGTGGTGGAGGAGGGCTGAGCTCGACTCCGACCACGGGGCTCGATCTCCGAGGGGCTCGATCTGGAGGGCGCCACTCAGCTCCGGCCAAGGCGCCCCAGGTTGCGGGACCGACCTGGCGGAGGATAGAGCTCAACTTTGATGGGCAATCCCGTTATCCCGGGGAGCTCAGCCTGGCGAAGGAGTCCGAGCAGGGAATCTGACGTGGCACCTGGCACGGCGGCTTTCTTTGACATGGCATTTGGCAACTACTCCACGTCAATGGTCTTGCCACATCATTTGCCCCCCACTCTCGTGGCTCGTTAGTGCTTGGCGCTCGGGCCAAAGGGAGTAATTGTGATGCTGACATGGGAAGATGAAGATCTGGCGCAATGATAGCCATGATTGCTGGCGCTCCGTGGAATGATCCTTCAGGCCAGTGCGGTGCACCACGTGGCCACGTCCGAGGAGCAGTTAATGCTAGCACAAAATTCAGAGCAGCCGGGATGCCTTTTTCATCGATGGGTGGCACGTGGCGTGAATCTGTTGGCAGAGAGGTTGTAATGGTATGGATGCACTGGGTCACTTCGAAATGAAAATAAGTTCTTACCCAAAACATCTATTATTTTGAATTCCTCGCGCCCGCTGTAGTACCCAAGTCTTCTCCTTTCTCCCGATTGCCTCAGATCTTCTAAGGAACCAGGTTAGTTTCTTCTTTCTTCCTCCCTTATCAGAGTAGGGTCCTTCCTTTGAGTCTAGGGTTTCCCTCGGACTGAGTCCGTTTCTTCATCTCCTTCTTCGAGTCCTTTGCTTCTTCCTTCTTTGGGGATGTCTCGCTTTGGCCCAAACTTCTGCCCCACCACCAACCAGGGCAAGGCTGGTCCTTCTGAGCGGAGGCTAATGTCTCCTTCTTCTTCCGGTGAGAAGGAGGATGCGACTCATTTCGAGTTTAGTAGAAGGCGCCCTCCTGATCTAGTACTCATCAGGGAACCGAGATCCGGTCCTTCCCATCCTTCTCGTTCTCCTCCCTCTTCTGAACTTGTTCCTGAGTTCGTCCGGTCCATAGGTCTTGGCGGGGTCATCTCGACGATCACTATCGAGGAACTGGGGACCATCTGGGATGTCTATGGCATCCCGTACTCTGTCCGGCTTTTAATTCCTCGTCCAAGGGAATGGGTTACTTCCAATAGCTCGGGCTGTATTGCCTTTTATGAGGAGACCTTTTCTGGGGTTCTCCACTTTTCCTTCCATCCGTTCTTCATGTCAGTGATGAATAATTATCGTTTGGTTCCTGCTCAGCTAGTGCCAAATGCCATTAGGGTCATCTTTTCTTTTGTTGTGCTTTGTCACCTTCATGGGTTTGTTGCTCAGTTTTCTTTGTTCAGGGCTTTCTTTGACTTGAAGCGCCACCCAACTGAGGATGGGTGGTGGTCCTTGTCTTCCCGCCCAAAGGGCATTAAGTTTGAGCTCCCCTATTCCGTCAAGGGATGGAAGAGCAAGTTCTTTTTTGCCATGATTGAGGGGGTCGACTGGGTCTGGAGTGACCCGAACCAATCCCCCAACCGAAACTCTGTGGTCGTTGTGGTTGACCGGGATGACTACGAGTAGCTCTGCACTACCCAGATCCCTTCTCTCAAAGTTCTGTTGTTAGAGCAGAATCTCTCCGAAGCCGGGGTTGACCCAATGAGTGGGTTGGGTGAGTTTGACTTGAACTTTTCTTCTCTTTTTTTTGTGCTCCTTACATTGCTTTCTGTGGGTTCTGACTATTGTATCGCTTGTATGCATGCATGATCTTCACTGAGATTGACTTGCTGGCGATCACTCGGAAGAGGCCGCCAATCAGGCTGGTCAATGAGCCTCCATCGAGACGGGTCCGGGGTAAGAGTACGTCTGTGGCCGCTCCCGCCACGACGGCCGACCCGAGTTGGAAGGCGACAGAAGATGCTCCTGCCATGCTGGCTGGCTGGAATTCGGGGCTGACCAAAACTGCTCCAACACCAGTGGAGAGGGTGACGTCTGCGATACCGGGGCCAGTCCAGCAGGCAGTCTGGAAGGTTCCAGAGCAGCACGGTCGACAGGGAATGACCCCCACCATGGAGCCCGAGGTGGTTGTCCAGGAAAGGGCCGCAGCTACTGCCGCTGCATCCCCCAGTCCCCTGAGCCCAGCTGTGATCGAGGTCGAGGATGGGGAGGTTCGAGTTGGGGCCGAGCTCGTGACCGAGGCACCGCCTGCATAGGTGCCAGGTCCTTAGCCTGTCCCCGGGGGCCCTACTACTAGTGGGGCAAGGGCACCTATCCCTGGAGAGAACAGGAGGGAGGAGGCACGGCGTCGACTTCCATTCAAGCTATGGCCGGAGAGCTCTTTGCTCCAGAGCCCCACACTGGTCGAGTGCATGATGGATTTTTCAATCCAGCCATGCGATCGGCAGGAGATGGCCGGACTGCAGCTGGGGGATGTGCTTAGCGCCATCTTCCCCCATCTCTTCTCGGTAAGTGGCTCCACTTCTTTTTCTCTCTTTTCTTTCTTTTTCTTCTTCTTCTATTTTTTTTTTTTGCTAACCTTTTACATGGTGCAGATCGGTGCTGAGGCCCTCTTCATCAGGGACTACTGTCGAAACTGGCAGCATAGTGAATAGCAACGTGCGGCTGAGATCGAGTCACTGAAGGCCAGCCTGAAGGAAAGGACCGAGGTGAACGGAGCACTCGTTCAAAGGGTCAAGGACCTAGAGAAGCAGCTCGCCGACTCTGAGGGGCGAGCAAAGGAGCTCTGGGAGGGCCTTGACCTGGAGCGGAGCTACTCGAATAAGAGTGCCGAGGAGCTCGCCCTTGCTGAGAAGAGGCTGAAGTGGTATAGTGCCGAGGCCGTTCGGCACAAGGAGGCTGCTCAATCTGCTCAGGCTGAGCTGGTGGCAGAGAAGGAGAGGCTGGCCACAGCTGAGAGGGTGGCAGAGGAGATGGCCAAGTCGGCAGAGGTGGCTAGGGTGGTGGGCATCGAGGCAAGGAAGGAGGTCATCGGGGCAAGGAAGGATGCTGAAGAGGCCATCGTTAGGTACTAGGCCTCGGAGGAGTTCATTGCCGAGATTCACCAAACGGCGTCGGACTCCTTCTACAAAGGCCTCATGTTCCTGCATGGCCGAGTTGAGATGTTTGTTCCTGACGAGGGCCGCAGTCATCTCAGGTATCCTCTAGCCTCGGACATGGAGTCGGGCTAGGAGGCGGGCATTGAGAAAGCTGTTGCCTCCGAACCTTCCATGCTAGTCGAGGCTGAGACTGGGCCACCAGAGGCCAGAGCCGTTCAGCCAGAGGTTCTCGAAAATGGGACCTCATAGCCTCACGGCCCAGTCAGGAGGCCAGCCAAATTGGAATAACTTTCCTTCTTGTTTTCCTTTTTTGTATTTGGTCTAGGTCACCTAGCTTGTAGGGACCCGAAGACATTTGTAGCTAACTTTTGTTAATGAAATGAGAATTTTCCTGCTACCTGCTCTTGAGCATTGCCTGACTTTTCCCTCTCACCCTCTTTCTTTCCTTCTCCTCTCTCTCTCTTTTTTTTTTTTGAGATGAGTGAAAGGATTATGCCCTAAAGGCCAATCAAAATATTATATTTCGTTGGGATTTTTCCTTTTCCATCTCAAAAATCAATGTATTGACATTATCATTTAATAAAGGCATTATTTTCATCATACGCTGTGTCTTAATTATTATATGATGAACTCCATAGATTAGGGCTATGGTTCTAGGTTATGATGAGATCATACCAGTGAGACCTAAAGCCTTAAAACCCTAATCTAAAATATTCCTGGTCAATGGGTCATTGAGTAGGGGATCAATGTTTCTGGTAAAGATCAGCACTTCCTATGTATGAGGGTGACTGATTCATAGTCATTTGTGTTTGACACTAATACTAGGATGTGGGTGCTCATTAGAGAATGAGTTCACTGAATAGATCCAGATTGAGAATATCTAATGGAACCTTATCTGTTTGTCAATAGATATTTCTCATAGTGGGAGTAGTGCATGTGGTCCTTTGACCTGAGACTGCCATGGTACCTTATATACATGAATCTACATTTTGGATCACACTCAATCATAACACTGAGTTATGCATGAGGTGATACTGGATATGGTGGATTGTATTTGAAGGTTGTTGCCCAGAAATGGAGCCCAATAGCGGGGGGTGAATTGGATCTTTTAAAAATTTAACACAATAAAACAAAAGGTCTAGTGGTGCTTGTGAGTAACAATTAATTAGATGCAAGATGATAGCACTTAATTAAAGAAAGCAAAAAGAAAAGAGCAATCACACACAAACACAAGATATATAGTGGTTCGGTGCAAACCTAGCACCTACATCCACTCCCCAACCCACCCTTGGGAATTCCACTATAATCCACACCAGATTACAGTTGACTTGTTTTTACAAGGCTCACAAGTCAAAACCTAAGTTGGTTTTATCACCTAGGCTCACCAACAACCTAACTACTTGTTTTGTCTTCGGGCTCACAAGTTAACCCTAGTTGGTTTTAACACTTTGGCTCACCAACAAACCACAATAACCTTCTTTCAAGACACCCTTGAAAGCAAGGTTAAAGCACAATAAAACAGATATGAAATTTAAATACTACAACAAACTCTCTTCAAGAGTAGATTGGAATCTTTGAAGCCCAAGTGATGCTTTGACTTCACTCTTCTTCAAGTTGCCTCCTTTTGGAATGTAGTAAAGTTGAGCAAGTAGGCTTTTTTAGTGGAATCAAGCTAGAAGAGGCTTTTGATTTGAAGTTTGGAGAGAGTATTGGCTTTTTGGCTTTTGAGTGGACTTGAATGCTCTTGAATAGACTTCTCTCTTTTTTCTTGACTTCTTCACACTTCTCTATCTTTAAAATGAGGTTGGTGGAGATTAAATACACCAAAAACCTTCTAAAAATGGTTTGTGACCGTTGGAGCATTGGAAATAGCCATTTGGAGCTTGAAAACCCATTTCTGCAAGCCAGAAAAATAGATCCGTTAGAGCTGTCAAGCTGCAAGTGTCGACACTTGGCTGTCAGGTGTCGACACTTGGCTGTCAGGTGTCGACACTTGATTTCTGGGAGTCGACACTTGATCATTCAAGTGTCGACACTTGATGCACAGGTGTCGACACTTGACACAAAAATCCTCGAACCAACAAAGTTCTGTATTTTCAAAATTCTCAGGCCTTGAGTTGACACTTGAAACCTAAGTGTCGACACTTGGTGTCAACACTTGAATTCTAGGTGTCGACACTTGGCGTGCCAAGAATTTTTGTTCATGCCAAATGCTGAAGTGTCGACACTTGACTGTCCAGTTATCGACACTTGAGACTGAAACATCCAGAATCAAGAGTAAAAGCCTTGAAATCAAAAATGATATTCATGAAGCATAAACACTTAATAATTAAGCAATTGTAAGCCCTTTTTTAATGAAGAGGATGTCCGGATATGTGAGATTTGCTCCGCGCCATTGCATGCCATACACCATAAATATTTGGAATTTTGAGGTGCTTTCTTCCTGAAAACTCACAACTTGAAATCCATATTAGAATACAATATGTACTCAATATTTTGTTATTCATCAAAATCACTGGGTGGAGCCAACAATCTCCCCCTTTTTGATGATGACAAAACCTTGAGAAAAAGAGACAATATAGTTCAAACTTTTATAACCATGAGTTTCTAATCATAATAGGAAACAATCTCCCCCTTAATTAGATACTTCTTATTAAGGTAAACTTCAAATCAATATAATGAAAAATACTTGTTCTCAAATTCTCAATAACAATTAACATCATTACTTGAACATCCATTAACATCACTCTTTTTCTTCATAACAATTAACATCACTTTTTAACATTACTTTTTCTCCCCCTTTTTGTCAATCATAAAAAATAACCTCCCCCTTACAATTAGCATGGATACAAAAGAGAGTAGAGAAACAAATATCATAGCTGAAATTATGCTTGTATCAGAGTTAAAATATCCCATTATATCAGAGCTAAAATATGATAAACTGAAGTACAAAAGGTTTAAGATAACAAACATATATATATGAGATAAATTTTCAGAGCTGAAACATACATATATCAACCATACAAAATAAGATCTGAAACAGTCATCTGTGAGGCTAATCCTCATCAGATGGAACATCAAGACTGAAAGGAGCACTAATCCTAGATCTAGTGGCTAATGCCCTAGGAGGTGCTAAAGCTCTAAGACTCCTGGTACGGCCGGCAGGACCAAAAGCGGGTACAACCCTAGAAGATCTGGTAGAAGGAGGTGAAAGACGATCAGCTGGCTCAATAGGATCCGGAACGAAGTCAACTAGTGCAGTAGAAGGAGCAGGTGTAGTAGGAGGATCTCGACTGACCACCTTATAAGCATCAGCTCCGCCTACACTGTCGCTGTCAGTGCCTACTACCTCAGTGGCTCGGTCAACATCCTGATCACCTCCGTCAGCAAAATCAGCATGGTCGCTCTGGTGATCACCGCCGTCATCATCATCATCATCATCATCATCATCAGATCGAGCAGGTGCAGCAGGAGGTATAAGTGATCTCAGAAGACTCTCAAGACGTGTAAATCCCTCCTCCATGGATCTGCGGATCTCAGCATGCTCTGAGGTAGTCTGTGCTCGTAGAAGCTCGACCTCACTACGCAGCTGAGTCACCTCTCCTCTGATCTGTGTGAACTGTGCTCTGGCATGCTCCTCAAAGGATAATCCGGTAGATGGTGGTGGAGGAGCTGAAGCATCAGGCGACAGGTGCTCTGCCTGTGTCGATGGTACATCCACTGGAGGAAGAACTGCTGGCTCAGATGGTCCAGCCTCAGCCTCTCGAATCTCATCCTCCTCATCTGGCTCCTGGCCAGACTCTCTCCGAACCCATCGACCTCCAACCATCCTGAATCCCATGCGGTGCAATGACCTCTCATCATATACATCTGTGTGCAGTATCTCCTTGGGGATCTCCCCCTCCAATGATACTCCACAGGCTCTGAAAAGACGGGTCAGTGCCATCCCGTATGGCAGACAGTGTCGGCGCTGAGTGGCAGCATCATGCATCTGTGACAGCATCAAGGCGAGTATGTCAACTGGTCTCCTCTCGATCAGACTGGTCATCAACATCAGCTCTCTCTCTGTGATGAAATCAAATCTGCCAGTCTTCGGTAGAAGGATCCGTGCGGTAATGTGGTGCAGCAGTCGCATCTCTAATGATAACTGGTTCGCGGTAACCACTAAGATACCGCGAACATCCTCTCGCCCAAGGATGCATCTGAAAGCTGCCTCTCTGTCATCAACTGAAAATGCACAGACTCCTCTCTGGGGTATCTCCCATACTCGGCTCAGCAACTCATCAGTCAAAGAAATCAGTGTACCCCTGACGGATGTCGTCCATAAGAGTCGTCGACAGTCCAGTGCACCGTAGAACTCCCTCACCAGGTGAGGATAGTATCTCTCCTGCATGGTGCAGAAGGGTACTAGTCCCGCATCTGTGAGTATCTCTCTAATGCCAAAATGGTGCCTGTCGAAACACAGTAGATCAACTCTCCTCCCTGAAGCTACTGACTTCCCTGCCATCCTCTCTGCAGGGGGGGAGCTCGGAGTGGCTATACTGCTCGGCTGAGCGGGATCGAATCTGGCCTTCGACCTCCTCTCACTACCCTGACTAGGCCTCGCTCTAACTGCAAGTCTCTTCCTAGGACCCATATCAGCCAACTGACCAGGAAGAATGGAAAAAGGTTCAGAACAAAGGACTGGCCATAGGTTGAGATAGAGTTCAAATTGGTTTCGAAAACCAGAATAAATAAGTTTTGATCAAATGACAAAATTTTTGAGTAAAATTTATAGGAAAAATTTGTGTTAGGTGGAGCACATTTGAATCCCAAAAAGAATTATTTTTGTAAGGTCCAAAAAAAATCAAAAACCATGGGATTTGGGTTTTAATCATTTAGGGTTTTTGCAAATAGGCAAAAATGTTCAAAATGCATTACTAAAAATCCTTCCTAATTATCAATAAAAGGATTTAGCATGCTTAAATTAGATGAAAACCCATTTTATTTTGCCCAAAATTGATGAAACAGTGATTTTTGTGAAAAAGGGTTGAAAAACGCCCAAAAGATGAGGGAAATTCGAGAAAAACAAATCTAAAACAAGATTCTCTCAAATGGAGTTTTAGAAATTTACTAAAACACTCAAAAATCCGGTTAGATTGAAGAAAAATGTTGGAAAACCTAAAACACGATCGTTTGGTTTAAAAATAATCAAATTAAAAACATAGAGAAATAAAAACGAGTTTAGAGAGGGAAAATACCTGATTTGAGATGGATTGAAGGGTGAAAAGACGGTTTGGACAGGGGGGACCACTGTTCCAAGAAATTTGGGGGAAGAAAATTTTCAAAAAAGCCTTTGTTCGGCCTGTTTTAAAACAGTTCAGATTCGCAAGTGTCGACACTTCGGATTTGTCAAGTGTCGACACTTGGTCAGGTGTCGACACTTGACACTTTCCAAGTTGACACTTTCCAAGTGTCGACACTTGGCCAAGAAAATTCGAGAAAATCCGAAAAAAAAAAAATTTGACAACTTTCTTGGGGTTTTAAACAATAAGTATTGAGCTTTTAGGACTAGGTAAAATGATACTAAGAGAGTCCTAGGAGAATGGATCAATTACACCTAACTCTCTTCTAATCAGACAGAACCTATCCTCACTCAAAGGCTTTGTAAACACATCAGCTAATTGATCATTGGTACAGACAAAATCAAGAATTACATTTGAGTTTTGTACATGATCTCTTATGAAATGATGTCTTATTTCAATGTGTTTACTTCTTGAATGTTGCACTGGATTTTTAGATAAGTTGATTGCACTAGTATTATCACATCTTATGGGTGTCTTAGTTAGTTTAATGCCAAAGTCTTCGAGTTGTTGTTTGATCCAGAGGATTTGAGCACAACAGCTCCCAGCTGCTATATATTCGGCTTCTGCCGTAGATAGAGTAACAGAGTTCTGTTTCTTGCTACTCCAGGAGATCAAATTTACTCCAAGAAACTGACAGGTTCCACTAGTACTTTTACGATCAAGTTTACACCCAGCAAAATCAGCATCGAATAAGCAATTAAATCACATGAAGAATCTCTAGAGTACCATAAACCAATTTTAATTGAGCCAGATAGATATCTAAATATGCGTTTAACAGCCAAAAGATGAGACTCTTTAGGATTGGACTGATATCTAGCACACATACAGACACTAAACATGATATCTGGCCTACTGGCAGTAAGATATAATAATGAACCAATCATGCGACGATATAATTTTTGATCAATTGACTTACCTGATTCATCCTTGTCAAGTCTACATGTAGAGCTCATAGGGGTACCTAATGGCTTAGTGTTCTCCATCCCAAACTTCTTGAGTATTTCTCTTGTGTATTTTGTTTGGTTGATGAAGATCCCCTCTTTGGTTTGCCTTATCTGGAGTCCGAGGAAGAAATTCAGTTCTCCCATCAAGCTCATCTCGAACTCACCCTGCATTAGACTTGCAAAATCTTGACAAAGAGATTCATTAGTAGCACCAAATATTATATCATCAACATAGATTTGTACTACTAAGAGATCATCATTCTTTTTCTTTAAAAATAATGTTTTATCTACATTTTCTCTAGTAAAATCATTTTTCAGCAAAAAAGAGCTTAAACGATCATACCAAGCTCTTGGAGCTTGTTTTAATCCATATAAAGCCTTATGAAGTTTATAAACATGATTTGAAAATTCAGAATTTTCAAAACCAGGGGTTGTTCAACATAAACTTCTTCTTCAATTAATCCATTCAAGAAAGCACTTTTAACATCCATCTGATACAGTTTAAAGTTCATGAAACAGGAAAAAGCCAATAATAGCCTAATTGCCTCAAGTCTAGCCACAGGAGCAAAGGTTTCATCAAAATCTATCCCTTCCTCCTGATTGTATCCTTTGGCAACTAGTCTAGCTTTATTTCTAATTACTATTCCATTTTCATCAAGTTTGTTTCGAAAAACCCATTTTGTGCCAATAATTGATGTGTTTGAGGGCCTATCTACTAGTGTCCAAACATTGTTCCTTTTAAATTGATTAAGTTCATCTTGCATAGCATTTATCCAATTACTATCACATTCAGCTTCCTCAATAGTTTTGGGTTCAATTTGAGACACAAAAGCTAAATAATCACAAATATTTCTAAGAGATGATCGAGTACTTACACCTTTAGATGGATCACCTATAATTAGTTCTTTTGGGTGTCCATGAGCATACCTCCATTCTTTTGGTAAAGGATCAACAGTTGAAGTATCTTCATCACCTTGTGCTTGATCTCTGTCAGTGTTTTGATCATCATTCTGTTCCTTGGTAAGTTCTTCATCGTTGTTTCTTTCTTCAGTTTTCTTGTTACCTGATTCATCAAAAAGTACATCTTCTTTTCTTGAAGATTTTTGGTTAGTTTCGTCAAATACTACATGAATGGATTCTTCAACAACAAGTGTCCTTCTGTTGAAGACCCTGTATGCCTTACTGGATGTGGAGTAGCCTAGAAAGACTCCCTCATCTGATTTGGCATCAAATTTACTTAGATTGTCTTTACCATTGTTTAAGATGAAACAACGGCAACCAAAAACATGAAAATAACGGATTGAAGGTTTTCTACCCTTCCAAAGCTCATAAGGAGTTTTCTTTAAAATCGGTCGAATTAAAACACGATTTAAGATATAGCATGCAGTATTTATGGCTTCCGCCCAAAAGTATTTAGGTAAATCATTTTCACAAAGCATGGTGCGTACCATTTCTTCAAGAGTTCTATTTTTTCTTTCTACTACCCCATTTTGTTGAGGTGTCCTAGGTGCAGAAAAATTATGATTAATTCCATTTTCAATACAGAATTTATTAAAATCGGCATTTTCAAATTCAGTTCCATGATCACTTCTTAAAGAAATTACTGAAGCACCTTTTTCATTTAAAACTCTTTTGTGAAATCTTATAAATTCAGAAAACGTTTCATCTTTGTGTGCTAAAAACATGACCCAAGTAAAACGTGAGAAATCATCTACAATGACTAGACCAAACTTCTTACCTCCCAAACTAGATGTTCTAGTAGGCCCAAAGAGGTCCATATGAAGCAATTCTAAAGGTCTAGATGTAGAGATTACTCCTTTAGGTTTGAAAGAAGACTTTGTTTGTTTTCCAAGTTGACATGCACTGCAAATCTTATCTTTTTCAAAATTAAGTTTAGGCAAATCTTTTACTAAATTCTTTTTGCTAAGTTTTGAAATTAAATGCATGCTAGCATGTCCTAGTCTACGATGCCAAAGCCAACTAGCTTCATCGATCTTGGCTTCCATAGCCACTAGACATTGACCTTTCTGAATAGGGAGATCATCAAGATCAACCATATAAATATTGCCATGCCTATGACCGATGAATTTAATGCCATTGTCATCTAGACTAGAAACAATGCACAAAGAAGATTCAAAAACAACTTTAAAATTTTTGTCACAAAATTGACTAATACTAAGCAAGTTATGTTTTAATCCATCAACATATAAAACATTATCAATATAAGAGGTAGGGGTGATATGGATTTTACCAATACCGATGATTTTTCCTTTTCCATTATCACCAAAAGTTACATTGCCACCATTTTGATATGTGAGTGATGAGAACTGCTCCACATCTCCTGTCATATGCCTTGAGCAACCGCTATCAAGATACCACATTCTTTTCTTGTTGGTTGCAAGGCATACCTGCAATAAAGATCAAGTGAAGACTTTAGGTACCCAAGCCATCTTGGGTCCTTTTTGGTTAGTGGCATTGGTTCCTTTTGGAACCCAAACTTTCTTAGTTTTTCTTAATTTTCTTTTGTTGCACATGTAAGATTTATGTCCTTTAACACCATAAGTATAGCATGTAACTGATGAAGATGCAGGCACAAAGAAATTTTTAAGGAGTTTCTATTTCTTATGAGTTCTGAATCCCAATCCAGCTTTGTCAAATACTACTCTTTGGTTATTTAACAGTAAATTTAATTTTCAGAACTGTAAGTAAATTTTTCAACAAAAGGCTTTAGTTTATCGATTTCCTCTTTATATCTTTTGTTTTCCATTAAAATTTCTTTGTGTTGTCTTGACAATTTTTCATTTGAAAGCAAGTTACTTTTCTTTTCAAGTATATTCTTTTCATTTTCAAGACCCATAATCTTATCATTTAAATTTTTATTTTGTATTAGAAGGTATTCATTTTCATTTGAAAGGTTGTTATTTATTTTAGCTAGTTCCAGATTTTGCTTCTTTAAGTCTTTATGTTTTGACTTTAATTTTTGAAATTCTATGACTAGTTCATCAAAAATTTCATGAAGCTCATCAAAAGATAATTCATTTTTGGTTTCAGAACATACCTCTTCTTGATCGGCCATTAGACAGAAATTTGCTACTTCCTGTTGTTCTTCCTCAGAGCTGGAGTCTTCACTTTTGCTCCAGGTTGCCATCATGGCCTTTTTCCTTAGCTTTCTTCTGCTTTTCTTTAGTAAGGGGCAGTCTACCTTGAAATGCCCTGGCTTTTTGCACTCAAAACATGTGGGCTGCTCCTCCTTCTTTTCCTTATCTTTTTCTTTACTGGACTCACCTTTCAGAGATTTCTTTTTGTAATTGAATTTCTTTTTCCTCATAAACCTTCTGAATTTCCTTGCTAACATAGCAGTTTCATCTTCTTCGTCATCCTCTTCGGAGTCTTCACTCGAGTCTTCTTTGGTAGAGGATTTGAATGCTATTGTCTTTTTCTTTTTGTCCACCTCTCCATTCTTCTGTTTGAGAGATAGTTCGTATGTCATTAAAGAGCCCAACAGTTGTTCCAGCGGGAGAGTGTTGACATCTTTTGCTTCTTCAATTGCAGTGACCTTTGCATCCCATGAAGCTGGTAAAGACCTGAGAAGTTTATTTACAAGTTCACCGTTAGAAATTATTTTTCCTAAACTTCTCATGCCATTCACAATGTTTGTGAACCTAGTATACATCTCACTGATAGACTCAGTAGGTTCCATTTTAAACATTTCATAAGTGTGAATTAGCATGTTAACTTTGGTGGTCTTTACTTGGTGTGTACCCTCATGGGTAACCTCAAGTGTATCCCAAATCTCCTTTGCGGAGAGACAGTTGGATATTCTGTTAAACTCACTAGGATCAAGAGAACAAAATAAAAGGTTCATTGCCTTTGCATTAAGCTCAATTTGCTTAATGTCACTCTCATCCCAATCATCTTCCATTTTAGGGGTGAGAATGCCATTAATCATCATTGAAGGCTGATGAGGATCTTTTACTATTGTTCTCCACAAATTATAATCAAGAGCTTGTATAAATATGCGCATGCGTGTCTTCCAGTATGTGTAATTTGTGCCATTAAAAAGTGGGGGTCGGTTTGAAGCTTGACCTTCAACAATACCCATCCCTATTGGGGCTGCCATGATCTTTTACTCAAGATCCTTGGACCTACAAGAGAGTACCGGTGCTCTGATACCACTTGTTGCCCAGAAATGAAGCCCAAGAGGGGGGGGGGTGAATTGGGTCTTTTAAAAATTTAACACAATAAAAAAAGGTCTAGTGGTGCTTGTGAGTAACAATTAATTAGATGCAAGATGATAGCACTTAATTAAAGAATGCAAAAAGAAAAGAGCAATCACACACAAACACAAGATATATAGTGGTTCGGTGCAAACCTAGCACCTACATCCACTCCCCAACCCACCCTTGGGAATTCCACTATAATCCACACCAGATTACAGTTGACTTGTTTTTACAAGGCTCACAAGTCAAAACCTAAGTTGGTTTTATCACCTAGGCTCACCAACAACCTAACTACTTGTTTTGTCTTCGGGCTCACAAGTTAACCCTAGTTGGTTTTAACACTTTGGCTCACCAACAAACCACAATAACCTTCTTTCAAGACACCCTTGAAAGCAAGGTTAAAGCACAATAAAACAGATATGAAATTTAAATGCTACAACAAACTCTCTTCAAGAGTAGATTGGAATCTTTGAAGCCCAAGTGATGCTTTGACTTCACTCTTCTTCAAGTTGCCTCCTTTTGGAATGTAGTAAAGTTGAGCAAGTAGGCTTTTTCAGTGGAATCAAGCTAGAAGAGGCTTTTGATTTGAAGTTTGGAGAGAGTATTGGCTTTTTGGCTTTTGAGTGGACTTGAATGCTCTTGAATAGACTTCTCTCTTATTTTTCTTGACTTCTTCACACTTCTCTTTCTTTAAAATGAGGTTGGTGGAGATTAAATACACCAAAAACCTTCTAAAAATGGTTTGTGACCATTGGAGCATTGGAAATAGCCGTTTGGAGCTTGAAAACCCATTTCTGCAAGCCAGAAAAATAGATCCGTTAGAGCTGTCAGGCTGCAAGTGTCGACACTTGGCTGTCAGGTGTCGACACTTGGCTGTCAGGTGTCGACACTTGATTTCTGGGAGTCGACACTTGATCATTCAAGTGTCGACACTTGATGCACAGGTGTCGACACTTGACACAAAAATCCTCGAACCAACAAAGTTCTGTATTTTCAAAATTCTCAGGCCTTGAGTCGACACTTGAAACCTAAGTGTCGACACTTGGTGTCGACACTTGAATTCTAGGTGTCGACACTTGACGTGCCAAGGATTTTTGTTCATGCCAAATGCTGAAGTGTCGACACTTGACTGTCCAGGTGTCGACACTTGAGACTGAAAACATCCAGAATCAAAGTAAAAGCCTTGAAATCAAAAATGATATTCATGAAAGCATAAACACTTAATAATTAAGCAATTGTAAGCCCTTTTTTTAATGAAGAGGATGTCCGGATATGTGAGATTTGCTCCGTGCCATTGCGTGCCATACACCATAAATATTTGGAATTTTGAGGTGCTTTTTCTGAAAACTCACAACTTGAAATCCATATTAGAATACAATATGTACTCAATGTTTTGTTATTCATCAAAATCACTGGGTGTTGCCAACAAAGATTGTGAGTAGGTCAACAAGGAATTGATCAGCCCTAGTAAGAGGATATTGCATCCAGCCAATTTTAATCAAATGATGATTCGGGAAATCTTTGATCAAAGTATGAACATTAGAAGTAGTTTCTAATAGTTCATTAATGAATCATCATTAAAAAGATTGAGCTAGGGATGAATATGAAATTTGATTTGACAAGGTATCCATATCCAAAATCATATTCAGGATGCAAGTTGATCAAAGGACTAAATTGCCGGTAACTCACCACTGAAGGGTATTTTGGTAATTCCACCAAAATTCCACATCTTCCAGGTAGACATGATACATTGCTAGACATCAATCTTGGGAAATGATTAAAATTATGATCATTTAAATCAGTTAATTAGAATTAGATTCTAATTGACCAAGTCGAGCTAGCTTGAGTTGACCAAAATCGGCTTAGTTGAGATCTAACCGAATTAAGTCAATTAGCACTTGGACCTACTGCTGGCTAGATGTGGAACCCAATGGGTCACACACAAAAGAGAGTCGATGAGGGATTTAATTTAGAATTAAATCATGTTTGCAGGACAAACACACTAGCATGTGTTGCAGACCCAACTTCTATTCGAATTGGATTCGAATTTGGTTATGAATTGGGCTTAATTGGGTTCTAATTGAACCTAATTAGAGTCTAATTTAAATTTTGGGACTTTGGGCTAACCCGTGGCTGAACCCATTGATTAAAAATCAATTTAAACCCTTTTCCTAAGACTGCCCAAGCCATCTTTCCCACGCGCGCGCACCAAAGGAAGAGTCCACGCGCGTGGACTCCTCTTCACGCACGTGGGGGCTTCTTTTACCATGAAAACCAGATGGGAGGGGGCAGAAATCTTTTCTTTGGGCATATCATCTGGAGTCCCTTGGATCAAGATCAGATGGCCAGAAGAAATCCGTTGCTTTTTAGTCGCAACTCCGTATCAGAACATCGCGACTTTTCTGAGGTTTCTTCCGAGGTTTTTCTTCATTGAAAAATCTTGAAATAAATTAGGAAAGGTGTGAAAAATCTGAGGGGACATGTGAGGATGGAAAGAACGTGATTCTTGGGATAGCAGAGGGTTGCGTTGTTTTTGAAAAGACACCCCTCTGATATCTATAAATAGGGTTGGGTTCTCGGGGGTTTTCTTGTAAGATAATTCAGAGATCAGATTCCCTCTCTTCCTCTCCAAAATACTCCTTTCCCTTGTTCTTGTTGGGTATTATTTCCCTTACAGAGGTATCCTCTGTCGAAACTCTAACCCTAAACAAGAATAAGACGAAGGTCTTGAACGGTAAAGGAAAGAAATAGGAAGGGTCTCTTTTCTTTCTTGAATTAAGACATTACTTGTCTTAATTTTTCTTCCACTTCAAATAAGAATTTTCTACAAGGATTGAAGTTGAGGAAAGGATCAAGAAGAGGAAAGAAGGGAGAAAAAATTTTTAAGAAAGAAAATTCCAGCCTATAAGTCCAAGAATTGAATTCTTGAAAAAGAATTCAAGAAGAGGATCCAAGATCAAGAAGTTGTTGTCTTCATCTCTTCTCCGTGTGGATCACCATTGGAGGGTGAACATTTGGGCACCTGGTGGAGATTTGCATTTTGGATATTGCGGTACAGGTTAGTACTTACATATATATATATTTAAATCATGTATATTAATGATATATATTTAAATTATTTTTTTTAAGGAGATCTAGGGCTAAAGGGTTTGGTATAGATTTCATAAGATAAAAATTTTGAAATCTATGTTTCCGCCTTGGTCAACAAACCCAACAATGAGTGGTGAGATCAGAGAGGAGGGTTCCACCTTGTCAGGGATTTGGTCACCAGGCTTTAGTGTCGGCAAGTTGGGCATAGGATTTTGGTAGTTGAGAGTAGCTGGGCTCAAAGACTTCTTGGCCGGAGAGCTAGGCCCCGGTCCAAGGTGCCTGAGAGCTGGGCTCAGGACTTGGATGCCTTGGAGCTAGGCTTCAGGCTTTGGTGTCGGAGAGCTGGGCCCTAGGCTTGGGTGCCTTAAAGCTGGGCTCAGGGCTTGGATGCCTTGGAGCTAGGCTCGAGGCATTGGTGCCAGAGAGCTGGGCCCCGGGCTTGGGTGCCTAAGAGCTGGGCTCAGGGCTTGGATGCCATGGAGCTAGGCTCGAGGCTTTGGTGCCGGAGAGCTGGGCCCCAGGCTTGGGTGCCTGAGAGCTGGGCTCAGGTCTTGGTGTCTCGGAGCTAGGCTCGAAGACTTCTTCTTCCAGAGAGCTGGGCCTGGGGTCTTGGTCACTTGAGAGCTGGGCTCAGGCCTTAGCATCTTGGAGCTGGGCTCAAAGATGTTGATGATTTGAGTGTAGCTTGGCTCGAAGATCCCTTGGCCAGAGAGCTGGGCCCTGGTCCAAGGATGCTTGAGAGCTGGGCTCGAAGACTTCTTCTTCCAGAGAGCTGGGCCCGGGTTTTGGTCACCTGAGAGCTGGGCTCAGGCCTTGGCATCTTGGAGTTGGGCTCGAAGACGTTGATGATTTGAGAGTAGCTTGGCTCGAAGATCCCTTGGCTGGAGAGCTGGGCCCCGGTCCAAGATTGCTTGAGAGCTGGGCTCAGGTCTTGGTATCTCGGAGCTAGGCTCGAAGACTTCTTCCGAAGAGCTAGGCCCCGGGTCTTGGTCACCTAAGAGCTGGGCTCAGGCCTTGGTGTCTTGGAGCTGGGCTCAAAGACGTTGATGATTTGAGAGCAGCTTGGCTCGAAGATCCCTTGGACGGAGGGCTGGGCCCCGGTCCAAGGTTGCCTAAGAGCTGGGCTCAGGTCTTGGTGTCTCGAAGCTAGGCTCGAAGATTTCTTCTTTCGAAGAGCTGGGGCCTTGGGTCTTGGTCACCTAAGAGCTAGGCTCAGGCCTTGGCATCTTGGGGTTGGGCTCAAAGATGTTGATGATTTGAGAGCAGCTTGGCTCGAATATCCCTTGGCCGGAGAGCTGGGCCCTGGTCCAAGGTTGCCTGAGAGCTGGGCTCAGGTCTTGGTGTCTCAGAGCTAGGCTCGAAGACTTCCTCTTCCGGAGAGCTAGGCCCCAGGTCTTGGTCACCTGAGAGCTAGGCTCAGGCCTTGGCATCTTGGGGCTGGGCTCGACGACTTTGGTGATTTAAGAGCAGCTTGGCTCGAAGATCCCTTGGCCAGAGGGCTGGGTCCCGGTCCAAGGTTGCCTGAGAGGTGAGCTCAGGTCTTGGTGTCTCAGAGCTAGGCTCGAAGACTTCTTCTTCCGAAGAGCTGGGCCCTGGGTCTTGGTCACCTAAGAGCTGGCTCAAGCCTTGGCATCTTGGAGCTGGGCTCGAAGACGTTAATGATTTGAGAGCAGCTTGGATCGAAGATCCCTTGGCCAGAGAGCTGGGCCCCGGACCAAGGTTGCCTGAGAACTGGGCTCTAGTCTTGGTGTCTCGGAGCTAGGCTCGAAGACTTCTTCTTTCGGAGAGTTGGGCCTCGAGTCATGGTCACCTGAGAGCTGGGCTTAGGCCTTGGTGTCTTGGAGCTGGGCTCGAAGATGTTGATGATTTGAGAGAATCTTGGCTCGAAGATCCCTTGGCCGAAGGGTTGGGCCCCGGTCCAAGGTTGCCTGAGAGCTGGGCTTAGGTCTTGGTGTCTTGGGTCTAGGCTCGAAGACTTCTTCTTCCGGAGAGTTGGGTCCCTGGTCTTGGTCACCTAATAGTTGGGCTCATGCCTTGGCATCTTGGAGCTGGGCTAAGACGTTGATGATTTCAGAGCAGCTTGGCTTGAAGATCCCTTACCGGAGGGCTATGCCCCAGTCCAAGGTTGCCTGAGAGCTGGGCTCAAGTCTTGGTGTCTCGGAGCTAGGCTCGAAGACTTCTTCTTCCAGAGAGCTGGGCCCCGGGTCTTGGTCACCTGAGAGCTGGGCTCAGGCCTTGGTGTCTTGGGGTTGGGCTCGAAGACATTGATGATTTGAGAGCAGTTTGGCTGAAGATCCATTGGTCAGAGAGCTGGGCCCCGGTCCAAGGTTACCTGAGAGCTGGGCTCAGGTCCTGGTGTCTCGGAGCTGGGCTCGAAGACTTCTCGTAGGTTTTCCTGCAAGGTGGATAGATACTTGTGCAAAAGAAAAATCATTATTATTATTATTAGGGGAAAGCCTTACATTATTGATAGTATGATAGTATCTTTGCAGATTACAGGCATTCCATGTTCGAGGAACCTGATGTCATCGAGATCCTCGAGGTAAAAGGCCCCTGTCAGAGGGCCTCGGCCACCTTATAAGGGCCTTCCCAATTCGGTGAGAGCTTGCCGCACTCCGGGGTTGAGATGCTTCTGCCCGGCATAGCACCAAGTCCCCGGGTCTGAAGACTTTTGGCCTGACCCGGGCATTGTAGTACCGGGCTACTCGTTGCTGGTATGCCGCCATTCGTAGCCTGGCTTTGTCCCTTATTTCTTCAAGGAGATCTAGGATGAGCAGGAGGTGTGCTGAGTTTCGTGCCTCGTCATATTGCTGCACTCATAGCATGGGCACGCCGAGCAAAATCGGGATGACCACCTCGATGCCGAAAACAAGGTTGAAGGGCATCTCGTAAGTTGCCATTCTTGGCGTTGTATGGTAGGCCCACATAATGCTTGGGAGTTCTACCCATCTGCCCTTGGCTTGGTCCAGCCTAGTTCTGAGCCCTTGAAGGATGGTCCGATTAGTCACCTCGGCTTCCCCATTTGTTTGAGGGTGAGCTACCGACGTGAATCGATGTTGGATGCCGTGTTCGGTGCAGAACCCTTCGAACTCCTGATTGTTAAATTGTCACCCATTGTCAGTGATGATACAATGGGGGAGTCCGAAGTGGCAAATAATTGACTTCCAGAAGAATTGGCGGACATTGGCTTTCGCGATCCGAGCCAGTGGCTCTTCTTCAATCCATTTGGTGAAGTAGTCGATCGTCACCAGCAGAAATCTTCGCTGCCCTAGTGCATGGGGAAATGGCCCCAAGATATCCATCCCCCACTAGGCAAAAGGCCAAGGGGCTGAGAGCTGAGAGATCGGCGCCACCGGCTGGCACTGTATGTGAGCATGGTGCTGGCATTTGTCACACCTTTTAACGAAGTCGGCGGGATCCTCCCTCATGGTCTCCCAAAAGTACCCCTAGTGAAGGGCTTTATAAGCCAGCGTTCTCCCTCCCCACATGGTTCCTGTAGAGGCCTTTGTGTATCTCTTGGAGCATGAAGGTTACCTCTACGGGCTTGAGGCACTTCAGGAGCTGCTAGGAGTAAGATCGGCGGTAGTGCTGGTCCTCCATCAGAATGAACCGGAGGCCTTCTTCTTGATGAGGCCTGCTTCTACACGATCCTCAGGTAGGGAGCCATCGGTGATGTACCTGACATACCAATCCATCTAGCTCGGCTCGAGGGTGACTTGATGCACCTCCTTTGAGCCTTCGTAGCTTGGATTTTCGAGGTACTCGACATAGGCACGTCCCAGCGATGAGTCCAGCAGGGTTGCGAGTCTAGATAATGCATCCACGTGTGCATTCTCCCCACGGGGGATGTGGAAGATGCTGAAGCGCCGGAAGCCTATCGTCCCCGAGTGGACCCTCTCCAGGTACTTCATCATCTGGGGGTCCCTGGCTTCGTACTCTCTGGAGACTTGTCCGGTAACCAGTTGGGAGTCAGTGAAGACTTTCAAATTCTACCCACCCAGCTCGCAGGAGACTCTTAAACCCATGAGGAGTGCCTCGTACTCCTCCTGGTTATTTGTCACAGTGAATTTGAAGAGGAGGGTGCATTCTATCACAACTCCATCGTTGTTGGCGAGGATGAGGCCTGCTCCGCTCCCGTCGGAATTGGATGCGTCATCCATGGAAGATCCAAGGCTCCTCCCTTGGTCCGAGCTCTGTTATTGTCTGCTCTGGCTCCTTGGCGAGCATGGTGCACTCGACTACGAAGTCAGCTAGGACTTGGGCCATCTGCAAGGACCTCGACTAGTACACTATGTCGAACTCGCTAAGTAGCCGGGACCACTTGGCTAATCTCCCGGAAGTCTCGGGGTGGTTGAGTATGGTCCTCAGCGACTGATCCGTCATGACCACTATCAGGTGCGCTTGGAAGTAGAGCCTCAGGCACTTAGCAGACATTATTAGCACAAAAATGAGTTTCTCGGAGTGAGTATACCTGATCTCCGCATCATGGAGGATTTTGCTGGTGTAGTATACCAGCTTCTAAGATTTGTCCTCATCGGCGTGGACGAGAATCGAGCTGACGGCTCCAGGTGTAACCGCCAAATAGAGCAGGAGCTCCTTCCCCTCTTCTGGTTTGGAGAGTAATGAGGGAGAGGCAAGAAATTTCTTCAGCTCCTCGAAGGCCATCCTGCACTCCTCCGTCCATTTGAAGTCGTGCATCTTGCACAGCGCCTTGAAGAATGGAAGGCAACGGTCGGTCGACCTCGAGATGAATTGGCTCAGGGCGGCATTATGCCCCGTTAGGTGCTGGACCTGCTTCTTGGAGGTCGGGTGCTCCATGTTGACGATCACCTGGACCTTCTCCGGGTTTGCTTCGATACCTCTCTAGGTGACCATGAAGTCAAGGAGCTTTCCTGCAGCCACCCCGAAGGCACACTTCGTTGGATTCAGCTTCATCTGATGTTGCTGTAGGTTGTGGAAGGACTCGGCGAGGTCAGCGATATGATTCGAGCTTGGCTTGCTCATGAGAAGCATGTCATCCACATACACTTTCATGTTCTGGCCAATTTGGTCCTTAAAGACCTTATTGACCAGATGCTGGTACGTGGCTCCTGCATTCTTCAAATAGAAGGACATCATCCTGTAGCAGTGTCCCTTGGTCAGTGATGAAGGCCGTGTGCTCCTCGTCCTCTGGGTACATACGGATCTGATTGTATCCGGAGAATGCATCCATGAAGAGAGCAGCCTATGCCTAAAGGTGGCATCCAACAGCTGTTCAATCTTCGGTAGGATGAAGCTATCCTTCGAGCATGCCTTGTTATGGTCGGTGTAGTCTACATAGATCCTCCACTTGCCATTGTTCTTTTGTACCATCACCATGTTCGCCATCCAGCTCGGATATTGGACCTCCCAAATGAAACCGGTGGCTAAGAGTTTGTCCACTTCCTCGTTGATAGCTGCCTGCCTCTTCGAGATGAAGCTTCTCTTCTTCTGCCGAACTGGCCTGTGCTTCGGGTCAATGCTCAATTTGTAAGTAATGATGTCAGGAGGGATACCTGGCATGTCCGCCACTGTCCAGGCGAATACATCTATGCTTGGCAACAGGAACTTCAGTAGTTGAGCCCTGTCCTCCTCGGGTAGCTGGGCTCTAATATGCACCATCCTCGTGGGGTCATCTCCGAGCGGATAAGAGAGTTGGTGCTCGACTGGGCCTCCCCTGGGGTCTTGAGCCCTTTGGTCGAGATCATCTGCCTTGGGATCACCCTCGGGGACTTTGGCCCTAGGGAGGGTTTGGAAGCAGTGCTGCACCGACTAGGGTGCTCCTCATCTCCCCGATACCATAGGGAGTGGGGAACTGTATAAGTAGTCTCTTGATGGAGACAACCACGTCGAGCAGGTTGAGACCGGGCCGGCCCAAGATCACGTTGTAGGCGGAAGGAAGCCTGACAACCATGAAAGTCATCATAATGGTGCTCTACTGAGGTAGGGTCCCGGTAGTGACTGGGAGAGTGATCTCTCCCTCCACCCTTATAGAATCACCTATGAAATCAATAAGGGGAGTATGCACAGGTTTGAGTTGATCGGGAGAAAGGTTCATCCTGAAGAAGGCATCATAAAAAAGCACATATGTGGAGCTCCCACTATCAACCATGATGCTTTTTATAGGATGCTTTGCAATCGTCATCTCGATGACCACGGCATTACTATTTACATTTTCCCCCCCATCTTTTCCTTCCCTTGTAAAAGGGAGTACATTCTCAGGATGCCCTACCCCCGGGCCTTCTTGGGCGCGCGCGCGACTCCCCAGGAGATCATACCCACCGGCTTCTTGGTAGGGCGGTTGTCGATTGCTAGAGCTAGTAGAAGAGCAACGAGCACTTGGGATTCCACTTGAGGTATGCCCCCCACGAACCTTTTGAGGTAGCCCCTCTTGATGAGTTCTTCGATTTCTCACTTGAGGTTGTGGCATTCCTATTTCCCACTTGAGGTTGTGGCATTCCTCGGTGTCGTGGTCATGGTCATGGTGAAAGCGATAGTGGAGGGCTTCATCGAGGCGGGCGTCTCAGGTAGTTCTCGCCTTCAATCTCCATGAGGATTTTTATCCTCGAGGTGAGGAGTGGGGTGTAACTCTCCTCGAGAATGGGAGCGCCTTTCGGTCTTAGCCCCCTTTGAAAGATCAGAACCTGAGGTCCTGGCTTCCGAGTTCCGAGCATCTCGATGGGGGTCAGCTTCTTCGGTGGCTTACCGTCGAGCTCCTGCCTCGTACGATCCGCCTCCTCGGTATGGATGTACTTTTGGGCTCGGAGGAGGAGCTCGGAATAAGTCTTGGGGGCTTCTTGTCGACTGAGTAGGTTAGGCGGGAGGTCCTGAGCCCTCGCTTTAGTGCCAGCATGGCAATTGGCACATCAAGGTTGTAGATCTCCAACGTGGCAGCCTTGAAGTGGGCCACGTAGTCCTGCAGTAGCTCGCGGTCCTACTACCGAATGGAGAAGAGGCTATCTTCTTCTCATGGCAATTTTTGATAGGCATCGAAGTGGGCCATGAACTTCTGCCCCAACTGGGCGAAAGAGTTGATGCTCTCCGACTCCAAGCGAGTGAACCACACCGGGTTGCCTTCCAGAGAGTTGCAGGAAAGGCGATGCAGAGGAGAGCATCGGTGGTCCCATGGACCCTCATGAGGGCCTGGCAGCTTTTCATGTGGTCCAGCGGATCGGTGGTCCCATCGTAAGGATCCACCTGTGACATATGGAGCTGACTCGGAATCGACTCCCTTTGGTTTTTTTGGGAGAAAGGAGGGTGGGCGTCGTAGCCCGCTAGCTCGCTAGCTGAGCCTGGTAGATTGGCAAATCTATGGGATAACTTTGCCAACTTACGGTCATGCTCCTCTAGGTGCTTCTTCGCTGTGTGCCTAATGGCTTTGTCAGTGGACCCCTCCGTCGAAGGAGACGGAGAAGGTGACATGGGTGCATGGCACCCGTGGTGGGGGGTCTTACTTTTCCTACCTCGGTAGGGCTTGGATACTGCCCGCTCGAGGTTTGTTGAGCGGCTCTCCCTATCGGCAGACCTGGCTCGTTTTCTTTTTGTTGGAGTTTGATGGCTACCCCGGTTATCAGTGATGGCCCTAGGCTACGAATGCCTTCCTTGGAAGGAATGCAGGCTATCGCAGGGGGCCACTGCATGGGCCGCATGAGTCCTTGGCTGCTAATGGGTAACCAAGGACCGGTGCTAGTGCTGAAGCTGGAGTACTGCTGTGGCAAGGATCTGAATTTGTTGGATGAGTGCAGCCAGCTTAGACTCCGCCAGAGGTGGTTGAACCGGAGCAGATGTCCCCGCCTCTGGGTTGTGCAGGTTCCCCCGAGAGGGGGAGTCCCCTGCATGACTGGTGGAGGCCTCTCATGCCTGTGTCGTCACCATCCTTTCATGGAACTTGCTTGTAAAAGGGGGGGCTTGAACTAGATCAAAGACTGTTCATAGGCCCCTACCTGGTGCACCAATCTATTACTGCCAAGATCGTCATGGCCCGTAGCTACTGTCAGTAATGGAATGCACTCCCTTCATTGTCTGGCCATCCAGTGGTCCTGGACCTAAAAACAGGGGTTAGTGACCCAGGCCGGGATTTCCGGCGGGGGCACTTCGATGGTCAAGTCAATGACGATCCAGGCAGCAGATCCTCCTGGTCGAGCCCCTCTTGATTGACTCCATGCTAGGAGGAGTGAATGGTATGAGAGTGGGATGCAAGTGTGTCAGGGGAAGAGTGGCCTACCTTGAGGGATTCTCTGTATGGCCTTTCCGCCCGCCCTTGCTTGGATTTGCTTGTGGTGCTGTGCTCTCTGGTTGAGCTTGCACTTGTGTGTGAATGGTATTGCTTTACCTCATTTGCCTCGCTTCTTTCGGGCTTTGTAGTCTAGGTTACCGTTGGGCACCTGTCTTGGGATCTCCACCAGGCTGTCAGGCACGTGCGGTAGTATCCTGAGGCACCTTTCCCGATTTGTGTTAAGGGAAGCTATCATATGTTCTGGCATTCCTTCTGGTCACCTCATTCCGGGAAACATGGTAGTACCTCGATCCGGGGGCCGCCACCCCTGGGATTCGAATCTCCTGGTTGACTTCCTCTTTCGGGTGGTTCAGGTGGTTGGTGAGGAGCGTAGTGCCTCGATCAGTGGGCCTCTCACCTTTTTGGTGTAACCGGCGGTCGTAGGTAGTCATTGCGTCTTGGTGGATGCCTTAGTGCATTCTCGGGTGGCTCGCCGGTGTCCTTGGATGGCGGTGCTGTCCCTTTATTCATCGGTGCTTACGCTTGAGCCGGGGGCTGAGCTGGAAAGGCAGGGCTCGACTCGGACCTAAGCATCCCGAGCTCGCGAGCTCACCTCAGCGGAGGAGGGCAGAGCGCGGGCCTGGTCTAGAGGGCTCGACCTTAGAGAGGCTCCACGTGGCTGAGGAGGGCTGAGCTCGACTCTGACCATGGGGATCGATCTTCGAGGGGCTCGCTGTGGAGGGCAGAGCGCAGGCCCGATCAGAGGGCTTGACCTCGGAGAGGCTCCACGTGGTGGAGGAGAGCTGAGCTTGACTCCGACCATGGGGCTCGATCTCCGATGGGCTCGCTTTGGAGGGCAGAGCACGGGCCCGGTCCAGAGGGCTCGACCTCGGAGAGGCTCCACATGGCAGAGGAGGGCTGAGCTCGACTCCAACCACGGGGCTCGATCTCTAAGGGGCTCGATCTGGAGGGCGCCACTCGGCTCCGGCCTAGGCATCCCGAGCTCGCGGGTCTGACCTGGTGGAGGATAGAGCTCAGCTTCGACGGGCGATCCCGTTGTCCCGGGGAGCTCAGCCCGACGAAGGAGTCCAAGCAGGGAATCTGATGCGACACCTGGCACGACAGCTTTCTTTGATGTGGCGTCTGACAGCTACTCCACGTCAGCAGTCTTGCCATATCAAATAGTATTATTAAATATTTGTATAAGTATGGGATAGTTGTTCAATATACCTTGCCTGAAATTTATTGTAAAAATGATGTGACTGAGAGGCAAAGCATATTCTGATAAACATGGTATAAAGTAAGATGATGGGGTGCAATTTATCATGATATCTCTAGTATAAGATCCTAAATAACTACCATCTATATTTTTAAATAAATTCTTGGAAAAATAATATTCTTTTTGAGTTAAAGAGTGATAGAAAGTCCAATATCTTTTATCTTTATGGTTGAAGTTATCCTATAACTCTTAATCATTAATAATTCATTAGCAATAAATCTTGGTTTTGTAATAATATGTTGTTTATTTTTGGTTATCCAGATAATTTTAAATGAATACTGATTATACTATCCTAATAGAGTAGTATAAAGAATATTGAATCAAATTATGCCATATTTGTAGATTCTGATTTGCATAATGTCGGATGCTTCTATATATTAGAAGTATGACATTGCAAGAAAATAAGTTTTTGCTCTTATAAATATTTTGTTTCATCCTCCTAGAAAATATGGGAGAGTAATATTAAATATACAAACTAATTGTAGTATCTCTATTACTAGTTGATATAGCACTACTAAAGAAATCATATAATAAAAAAATAGATATATGTCATTTCTTGTGACAAAGTAAATGTTTGGAGGTTTTGCTTTGTAGAAAGGTTTGTAGATAGAATCTAGTGGCATTCTTGGATTTACAGGCAAAGTTTGTGGTATGTTACAAAGTCACAATTCATATTATTTTATTATGAAACTTTATCATAAATCTTATAATTATTGATTCTGTCTTAAAACCACTTATAATTTTTTATAATCATAGGCAGTTATGTTCTTTAAAGGAATAATAAAAGTTTTCATCTTTTCTAGCTATGTGAAGATAAAATATTTGTCAGTCAAAGGTTGTAGTTGAAAGGAAGATATTTTGTACAATATACAAAGTCAATATTTGCTGATCCCCTAATCAAGATTAAGATCCATAATTTTTACAAAATATGTCAAAAATATGGGAATATTAAGTTCTTTTGTTATGCTTGGTTAGTGGGAGTGACTTCATATTTATGCTTTATTATTATAAAACTTGGTTTCATTTATTTTTCTATCATGTGTATTTATATACATTGTTGACATGATAGTTGATGGATTGCATTCCTATATGATTTTATATATGTACATGTAGAATAAATTACAACATAGTATCTTAAGAATGTATTTTGTCTTGAGAATGACAGTTATATGGATATGTCTCATTTTGATAATTATGAGATCTCATTATCTTTGAAGACATACAGACTTATTTTGAAGTCATGAGATTTCTCTAGCTTGTGATATAACATGTGGTTAAAGAGAAATCATGATTACGGGTACATATATTTAATTTATTTTGATTATAAGATATCTCTTTTGGTTATGTGCCTGACTGAGAACTGGTGTCGAGTTTCAGATTTGTTGTGCTGTCTCGTCATTGACACCATTATTGAGAATGTGAGATAGGATGGTTTGTTATTTGATGCCACCATGATTTCTCTTGCTTATTTTGTTTCTAAGCATGTTGACGAAAAATTAAAGGACTGACAATGAAAAAATAACATGTTTTATTTGATCACCTTGATACTATTTTCTTGCTACATTACCATATCAAGACTCATGTCGATGGTGTTTATGATGCTTATAATCATGGATAAGTCTTGTATCGGTTAAGTAGTACAATGGCTCCATGATTCGGCATCATGGATACTATTGGACTGAGTTGTTTGTAGGTACTTTCTATCGATCATATGGTGGTCACATTTTATATTCAACCCGAGAGTTATTTTAAAAATAAAATATTTTCCAAAATTGTAATTAATACAGCCCAAGTGAGAGAATGTAAGAATTTTTTTAATTTGGGTTAACATTAACTGGTATTTTTTTTATTAAAATCCGAGTTGATTTTATGGTCCATGTTGAAAAACGTAAGTTGAGCCCAATGTTATGTGATCATTGTTTGGGCTAGGAGAACCTCATGTGATTTGGTATGGTTGAGGTGGCACATTATAGGCCTTAGCCCGACTTGACTCATGATGGAAGGGTCAGTTAGGGCATTTTTATTTTATTGGCTAGGTCCCCTCTCCGCTTCTTCTATTTATATATATCACATATTCGGTGATTTATGATACGATGATTTTTTCCATCGAGAGCCGCCTTTCTGAGGAAGACCGAAGAGAAGGACTTTGCCTGCGGTGTTCATGTGAGCATCATTCTAGGTTTGGGATTATGTTAAATACATGTAAGTTTCCTAAATCTAATTTTTTATTGATTTGATTATATGAAATAAATTACAGATCTGTTGTTTGCTTTGATCAATGAGAAACTAATTTTTTTTAGGTGTTCTAAAATTTATGCATAGGATCTTTGGGTTTTCTAAAATTTTTCTTACATAAATTACAAATGGTGCATTCCTTGGCTGGCATGGTGATACCCTATGGTTGGACCTATGTCCTACCAACAGCTGGCCCTATCATAGTGATCATTTTGGTATTTTCCTCATTCTTGTGCTTCTTGGATGCTTTAAGATATTCCTTCGAGGAGGCATGCGCATAAGAAGACATTCAACCCTGGATATTTCTCAAATAGGATTTGGTCGAGATAAATTAGCTTAAGTTCCACCCATATAAATTCTATCTTGAACTAGAACATGGACTAAAGGAATTAAGTCGGCTAGGTGGTCGTGGTGTTGGAAATATTTTTTTTATAAAAGAATTATTATATTATTTTTTATTATGACCTATAATCAAGTTTTTAAAAGAATTAAACTTTTTTGAAATCAAATAGAAAATTTGAAAAAGAAGTAAAAATTAAATAGGACTTGCATGCACCCGGATGTGTGAAACATTGTCCTAAAAATGTGATTCATCTCTTACGTGCAGTTCTTTTAGTGATTATGTTCCTAAGGTATGACAATCTAGCTCATCCCAATCTTCCTCTAATGAGCACGATCATTTAGGAGGCTGACCTTGAAGATTTCTTTCATATGTTCAATTAAGAAAAATGGATAGAAAAATAGAAGAAGGAGAAAAGGAAGGTCTCTATTTCAGAAAGAAGAGTTCTAGACAGAGCACAAGAGAAGAAAAGGAAATCAATATGTTTTTAGATTTAATTAATTTTAAACAGTCGGATTTAGAGTCTATTTATAGACTCAATTTGGATTACTGAGAAGATGTCATGGTTTTGAAAAGATACAATGTTTTGGAAACAACATTTTTTTTGGAGCCAATGTTCTCTTTCAAATAGTCTGTCTCTTCGAAAAGAAATATTAATTTTTTTTAAAAAATAATATTTTTAAATAATTAAGATTTTAGAATAAAAAAATTTAAATATTTTTTATTTTAAATAAAATCTCAATAATCCCTATAAAAATCTTAATTTTTTAAAATTATAAAATTGCATGATTGCATGCTTTTCTACATGAACCAATTAAAAAGCTCATGTGATGTATGCGGTCAAAGCTAATTTTAACCTAAGCAAGAGGGTAAAAATCAGAAGGGCATATCATATAAGGTTCTCGATACCTTCCCCTCACTCTT
The DNA here is from genome assembly GCA_021397845.1 of Areca catechu. Classification (NCBI taxonomy): domain Eukaryota; kingdom Viridiplantae; phylum Streptophyta; class Magnoliopsida; order Arecales; family Arecaceae; genus Areca; species Areca catechu. Next base: position 94,608,594 of record CM038050.1, read on the forward strand.
AGGCTTCAGAGGCTTTACCTATCCAAGAGTACTATCGAGCAGATAAGATGGCATAAAGAAGGGATTTGTAAGTATACCAATATGATGAGTCATCCATCAAATATTGAGACATGGAAGAACTTTGATACATGTCACCTTTTATTTATTCAGGAGTCATGCAATATTCTATTAGGTCTATCTATGGATGGGTTTATACCATTCAATCATGTAGTGGTCCCTTATTCATAATGGCCAGTCTTTATTACTCCATATAATCTACTGCCTGAGATGTGCATGAAATAACATAATATCTTTCTTATATTAGTTATTCCTGGACCATAATTTTCTAGTAGAAATATTGATGTATATCTAAGATCTCTTGTTGATGAGCTGACATTCTTATGGTCCGATGGCATACATACTTTTGATGATCGAAGAAACAGAATTTTATAATAATGGCTGCACTGATATGGACCATTAGCGATTTTTCTATTTAAGGGATGCTATTAGGATATAGTACTCAAGGGAAGCTAACATGCCCTTCTTGCATAGATAATACAAAATCATTTTAATTAAGCATGGTTATAAGCCCTGCTAGTTCGATTGCGATCGTTAATTTTTTTCGAGTATCTTCCTTTTGAAGGCAACGGGATAGTTTTAACAAAAATAAGATAGAGAAGGACCGTGAACCCCCATGCCTCAGTGGTATCAAAGTATTTCAAAGTGTATCCCAACTAGATGAGGTCCAGTTTGGCATATTGTTTAACAAATAAAAATCTCTAAGATTCGATAGAACTCATATTAGGTGATGTAGCATCTTCTGGAAATTACCGTGCTGGTCCACCAATTTGATCCATTATAATCTTGATGTCATGCACATTAAGAAAAATGTATTCAATAATATTTTCTACACTATTATGAATGTCAAGGATAAAATGAAGGACAATCTTATGGCTCAAATAGATATGAAGAACATATACAAGCATCCTCCATTGGAGTTGATTGAGGTATCATCTAAAAAAATTTTGAAGCTAAAAGTATCATATATCTTAACAATGGAGCAGTTGAAGGATGCATGCAAATGGTGTAAAAATCTTAAATTTTTATATGGTTATGCAAGTAATCTAGCTCGGTACGGTCAATGTCAAAGATTGTAGGTTTTATGGGCTAAAGAGCTATGACTGTCATATCTTCATGTAATGATTATTATCATTGGCTTGGCATGATCTCCTTCTCAACTCCATATGAAGTTCTTTAACCAAGATTAGTATTTTTTCAGAAATTTTTTTGCTATCAAACATCCATCGACCAAACCTCTAGTCTTGAGACTACTAGTGTAGAAATTATTTGCAAGTTGAAGAAGATATTTTCTCCTAGCTTCTTCAAGTCCATGGAAGACCCTTGATTCATCTACCATATAAAGATAGGGTGGGGGGACCATGGTTGTACAAGTGGATGTATCCATTTGTTGCCCAGCAAAGTAACCCAAGAGGGGGGTGAATTAGGTTTTAAAAACTTTTTGAATAAATTTAAATCAAGTGCTAGTATGTTTTCAAAGTGTTTGTGTGCTTAAATAATAATATACAGCAGAAGTAATGAAGTAAATGCAGGAGTACATAGCAATCATAAACATAAAAGTTTAATAATAGTTCGGTGTATCAGAAAACATCTACGTCCACTCACCAAGCTTTCCTTGGGTATTTCACTACAATCCAACCTTGATTACAGTAGATTAGTTTTCCGGGCTCACTAATCAAAATCCCTTGGTTTTTACAAGGCTAACCAAAAACCTAGTTGGTTTTCACACAAGGCTTACCAACAATCCAAGTTGGCTTTTACTCAAGGCTCACTAATAAACCAAGTTGGTTTTTACTCAAGGCTCACCAACAAACCTCAATACTAGTTTCAATCTTCTTGAAAATAGTAACAATAAGAATAACTCAAGTACAATGTAAAAATACAATAAGCTTTCTCAAAAAAGCAAATAAACTCATTGAAGCTCTTAAATGTTGTTGAGAAGCTTATCTTCAAGTTATTGAAGCCTCAATCAATGCTTGAAGATATGGACTTAAATGATCTTGAATGCTTAAAGGCTCAACTTGTTGGGAATAGTCTTCCAAAGCCAATCGTCTAAGATGTAGATGGTTGTGCTATTTTGTAATTGTATATAAATACTTTAAATGAATAAAAGTTATTCTTTTGGCTATTCATCATATGTGCATTTTCCTGAAAAGAACTCTTGTGTGATGGAGTCTTTAGAACTACATTATATTTGATACAGAGAGGATGTATCGAGTAATTCTTAAACTGCTTCACAACCAAAGGATACATTGTTATAGAACGATGATGTATCAAGCATAGGTTGTTGTATGTTACATTGGTTGGTTGTCCTCTTAACAAAGGAGTGTAGAGGCACTGATATGACATACAGGTGAAATGTATGACATCTCACTGAACGTGACCATCTGCATAGCTCCTTTCTGCCAAAGGGTTGCTCATGAAGGGATATGGGTATATGTGTCCCTCAGACTAGAGGTCGCCATGATAGCTTACAAGCAACTCACTATACTTTGGTACTAGACTACCTGGACTTCTAAGTTAGTGATAAAAGATTTCTAGGTACAGTCAAGTACTTGTGGAGTAGTGGTGGATCAAAATGGGATTGACCCCTCCAAATGGTTTGGAGTCAATGACTCACTATGTCTCAATTTAGCAAAACCTTGGCCAGGGTAGTTCTTGTGAGGAGTCACAGAACTTGTAAGGTTGAGACACGATCTAGATGTACTAAATTAGGGTTGGCAGTCAAACCCTACATCATCCTGAGCATTATGAGCTCAAAGGGATGAATTATATAGTAACCATATGCTAGAGGCTCTAGAGAGTTGCTCTGTATCTTCGACCTATCCGGACGTCGGGTATCATTGCTAGATGATGACTTTGACTAGTACTGTAAACATTCTAGTACTACTGGCTTAGTGTTCGAACCATGGGATCACACACCATAGGAGTTTCTACCTGATCTAAGGGCTGATCGATGATTGAGAATCATTTAGCATCACTATGAGGTCAATATGATTGACCATGACCTAAATGTCTACACTTCCATAAGTCGATACTTGGTTGTGACAAGGATTTTTCACTAATTCGATTAGTAAATTTTTGGAGGACTTATTTGCAATATGATTGCAATCTGATGGGTTAAGCCAAATGTGATTTGGCTTAGGATCAAATTAGATTTGATTTGTCATGCTCACTTTCTTTTAAAAGATTCAAATTTAAATTTTGAATTCAAATTTCAAATCTTGGTTGAAATTGGCTCTAAGGTTTTTTATGGAATGCATTATTTGGAATGCAGATTTTCTCCCATATAAACCTATAGATAATTTGGTTCAACCCTTAACCCTCTTCCCAAATCACTCCTCCTTCCATATCTTTCTCCCTCTTTGCTGGTACTATAAATAGGTATCTTTGTAGGGGCAGCAGAATTAGTTGAGGTTGACTTTTGCTGAGCTTTTCTTTGAGAGGGAGGGAAGGTATCCTTAGAGTGGGGTTTGAGAGGATTTGGGTTTTGGGTGTGAGCCTACCTAGCAATCAAGCTAAGGTTTGGGAAGAAAGAGTTAGTTGGGAAGGATTCCACTTCTACTTCTCCCCATTGTTCCCCAACCAGATTTTCCGGCGGCTTCAAGAAAGTCTTGTAGGTCCAAGGAAAGAAAAGATCAGCCTCAAGGATCCTGAGGAGCTAGCACTCCAAGGGAGTTGATTGGGATCAAGCCCTGGTGTAAACTACTTGCAAAGGCCAGACATTTATGTGGCTCAATGATTCTTCATCACCTACATCCAAAGGTTAATGATAACATACCCTTTCCTTTTCTTTACTCTTGATATCGATCTACCAAGTCTTCTGCTGTGTTGTATTTTAAAATAGTTTTAAAATATAGTTTGTCTGCCTGCTATGCCTTTTAAACTTTCATTAGTATCAGAGCCAGATTGCTATGTCATAATAATAGTAGCATGTTAAGATATCATTAGCTTTCCTCATAAAGTACTTGGATTAAGGTGGATTCGCCATGGCGTCTGGTCATAGGATAGAAGTATGGTTTGGAGGCCATCATTTTCCATTCAATGGGGTTCTTTCTATGGTGTATAGGGGTGCCGCTGCGTCATGACCTTATAAAGAAGAAAGTGAGAGATTTGATAGTTTAAAATAGTTTTAATCTATGGATGTTTGATTTGAAAACTTTGAATAGTTCAAGTAAAATGCATGAGTTTGAAGTCACTATTTTCTACCTTGGTAGACGAGCTGACTCGACCCCTACTCGAGCTGACTTGTCTCTACAGATAGAACAATATGTCAGTTTTTAGTTCTAGACGAGTCGACTCACGTTCTGCATGAGTCAAGCCGACCAGAAAATCCTAAAATAGTGAATTCAAATTCTATATGCTTGTAAAATTGTTTTACAATATAAATTGAAATTATTTTGATTTATGAAGATTATTGAACTTAATTAAGAATTAAGTTACCTTGAATGACAAAGTGATCTAGAAATATGATTCAAAGACTCGAAGTCATTTCAATAACCTTTAAGGGTCATGGGTTAGCTTCAATTACATCCTTAATTGGGTTAGACCTAAGTTTAGATGAATGGATCGAATAGAGAATTAATCTAATCAAATGTTGAGTTAGAATTTTTTCTCTATAAATCTCTCTAACAATTAGATTGATTAGTCCATGAATCTAAATGGACCTGATTTATGACTTAGTGGTCAGCACGAGTCTTTAAGCTAGTCTAATCGAGTCTGATGAATCAATTGGTATCTAAGATAAGTATGGCATTTGATCATGGTTCTATGGGGCTACCTCTTACCTGGCCAACCTGGTTGGTATCTAAGGCAAGAAGGTTAATGACGGAACCCATCTCATGATCTTACTTACCTAGCCAATATGGTTAATCAGAATTGATTGGATAGCTCACTGACTCGTGTTAACCCATGTCACCTAAGGTTAATTAGACTTGACTGATTTTAGGTGCCCATGGATATTAGTTTCTGAAACCCTCTTTTATGACTAATGTAGTCAGTGGGAGGTTGATCCATGTCTTCTTATCTATTTCATTTGTCACATTAAAGTTAAACTCTCTAAATTATTAGGTCCATAAAAGGATGAAGTTATAGGGATAACTAAGTCCTAGCCTCCTATTAAGTGAAATTATAATGGATCCAATAGTTAGGTGTTCATCGGCAGATCCAAAAATTGGGTATTCATTGGGTTATTGGAATTACCATTCCTAATATGATGGCTCAGTGCAACTCTCTTAACGATGATCAGGTGGACCGGCCAAAGTTGGGCTTGACTATTCATTGATTGGAAGCATTGAATTTTGTCATGTTAATGGTTGGACCTAACCGGGACCTTCAATAAAAGGCCCAAAGGCTGATTGAAGTGCTCCTTGGGACAAAATCTAAATACTAGAAGTTACTTGAAGAAGTAATCGATTAAAAAATCTACCTTTAGATGCGCTTGGATGGGCTGACTAAAGTCGGGCTCATGTATTGTCTATTGGATTCTAGTACCCACTAAGGAATTAAAGTAATTCCTCAAATTGGAGGTAGAGGCTACCAGTCTGAACAAAATAGTGGAAGGGCCTTTAAACAAAAGTCCATGTCTTTGGGTTAATAATTCATATACATTAATAAGTTTTGGTTTTCCTTTCAGATGTCTACCAACATGTCGCTCCGATCTCTTCTCGATAATGAGAAGCTCATGGATCCCAACTTCGATAGCTGGTATCAAAGGCTCAGGATTGTTCTGGAGCACGAACGGATCTTATATGTGATATCGGACCCGGCGCCTGAAATCCCTATTCCTAATGCTTAGGGTTCCATCAGAGATACTTATCAGAAGTGGCTCTCTGATAGGACCACTGTCTGATGCATCATGTTGGCAGTGATGAATGACAAGTTCAGTCAAGAATTCGAGGAAGCCTAGCCGGAGGAGATCCTTCAAAAGTTGAAGGAGTCCTTCGGTACACCATATGACGTTGAGAGGTACAGGGTCTCCTGTGCTATCTACAATGCACAGATGCTTGATGGGGCCTTAATCACTGATCATGTATTGTACATGTCGAGATGATTGAGTGCCTGGGCAAGCTTGGATTCCCTTGCATGAACAGCTCGAAAAAGATGGGATATTGAATTCCCTGCCCTCTTCTTATCTAGACTTTCTCAATCATTTCAGAATGAACAAGTGATGAGGGACAGATGAGACATAACCTGATTTATTTGGAAAAGGAAAAAACCTAAACAAACTAGGATCATGGAAGGGCTAAGAAGCCTCCTGGAATTAGGGCAAACTGAACTCTTTTGGTTTTCAATTTTCTTGGTGAGGAACAATGGGATGGAGGATAGGAAACATGGACACTCTAGGATTGGGGACTCACCTTCATGGAGAGATGTCGCACCTCTAGGGCATCTCACCCACCCCACTACATGTAGTCTAGGGCATCCCACCCATCTCACTACACGCAGAGCCTAGGCATCCCACCCAAATCGCTACCTGGGGCCGTAAAGAAAAATCCCTAAGACCTAGAGGGGGACCAGATGGAAAAGGGGATAACTAGGGCCTCGTGCCCCTCAACGCTCGCATGGAGCGAAGGAAGTAGGGTCTCACACCCTTCGACACCCATAGGTGAAGGAAAGACAGGCCTCAGCCCAGAACCAGAACCAATGGAAAATCCAAAAATTTCATATCAAACTTCAACTTTACAAGAGGGGGAGGGGACCATTATATAGAAAAACCAAAACCCTCAGTTACTTAGCCTACAAGAAACCCAAAAAAAAAAAATAAATTACATCAAAATCCATGCTACATCAATATGATGCTGATCTGCTCTGGGAAGCGTGTTGGCTTGATGATCTGCTCTAAAAAGCATGCTGCTTTTAATACTCGGATGCTCCAAAATCCATGCGAACTCTACTTGTGGCTGTGCACAAGGGGAAGGAAATCATCTCCAGTGGCAACCGATGGATGGGCGACGACCGAGAAGCGGGTGGCGGATGAGGCTGGTGGATGACAAGCGGCGGACAGTGGGCGACGACTACAGGCAGGGCAGCGACACAGAGATGGCATGGCATGCCCAGTGCGTGCCATTTGGTCTCCCACTGGTGTGGGGGCCCCGGGCACCGACGAGGACCTCTAGCGACCGGGCCTTGGCCGATGGACGGTCGCAAGCGGGCGGCGGTGGTGGCGGCATCAAGTGATGGGTGGCGGCATCATACAGACAGACACTTCTGTTGGGCTTCCCCATGGCCGTGGGGTCCTGGGCACCGACGAGGGACCCTCGGTGACCGGGCGTGAGCCGTCGGACGGTGGGCGGGCGGCCGGCAGCAGGTCGGCGGTGAGGATGGCAGCGGCGGCCATCGGCAGGCTGGGAGCAGATGCCTCCACGTCCGTTCATCTTCCCACGGTCTTAGGCGATGGGCTACCGATTTTCTAGCGAGGGCGGGGCTGGCGAGCACCGGCGGGTCGGCAGTGGTGGCCGGGGGTCGGGCAGCCTGGATCTGGGGCCAGCGGGTTGGTGGCTAGGGTTTGGGAAGTTTTTTAAAAAAACACAGGATGAAGATGGAATAAGGCTGAAATAAAGTGAAGATAAGGTCGGGATAAAGCTGGAATAGTGGGAATAAGTGGAATAGCAGGAATAGGAAAAATATGAAAAATACGAGAAAATAAGAAAAAATAGAAAACGAATCCGGACCTGCCCTGGATCCCCATCATTCTCCTCGATTGTGAAAAACTTGACTCCATTGAGCTCAAAAAATGGAGCACACCTTAATCCATAACTCGCTCAGATACCAAGCTGATGAGGGATGAAGCTCTGATACCAAGTTGATGAGGGACGAATGAGACGTAACCTGATTTATTTGGAAAAGCAAAAAACCTAAACAAACTAGGACCGTGGGAGGGCTAAGAAGTTTCCCGAGACTAGGGCGAACTGAAACTAAACCCTAAAATAGCTGAACTCTTTTGGTTTTCAATTTTCTTGGTGGAGGAACAATGGGATGGAGGATAGGAAACATGGACACTCTAGGACTGGGACTCACCTTCATGGAGAGATGTCGCACCTCTAGGGCATCTCACCCACCCCACTACATGTAGTCTAGGGCATCCCACCCATCTCACTACACGCGGAGCCTAGGGCATCCCACCCAAATCGCTACCTGGGGCCGTAAAGAAAAAATCCTAAGACCTACAGACTCAGCCATCTTCATCCAAATCTTCCATAATTTTTTACTCCCTCTCCTCCATTATGTTTTTTTATTATGACTTTCATTTTCCTCCATGCCACTAATGGATATTCTTGTAGGATCTTAAGGAGTATCCAGTCTGAGGTGAAGTCTTCCTTTCCTTCAACTCAGCAGTAGGAGTGATGGGGGACTAACTAGATGCGAAGGTGAAGAATGATGCAAGTGATTTATTTGTTTTGTGAGTTTTAAGTCTTAAAGACTTGTTTAGGATTCCCTAAAGCAAGCAGGAGTAGATCTAGGGATCTATATTAACAAGAACCTCAGGCAAGTAAGTAGTCCCTAAGCAATGATAAATAGAGGACCCCGGGGTTGAGAAACCCCATAGGACTTAGCTCTCAGAATAATACCTACTTAGGAGTCTAGGGTTGCAAACCTCAAAGATCTGAAGTGCCCGATGCCGATATCACTCACTCTTACAGATGCAGCCTGGATGATCGAGCCCTCAACCCTGTGGATACGGTCTGAAGGTCACGAAGGCAAGGAAGGTCGATTTCGTGTTCATGGCACCTGAAGGACCTGCGAGCATTCAAAGAAGAAAAGTTAGGTTTCGATCAAAAAGATAGCAATAGAAGAAGGAAAGAGAGTTGATGTGGTGATGGTGGAGTCTTCTTGCTAGGCACCCAAGTGGATGATCCCAATGGGCTCCAATTCGAAGTTGGAGGATGGAGTTGTGGAAGAGATGGTAACTTGAGGCCTCACACCTCTCGACGCCCGAAGGCGAAGGCGCTCCCTCACAGAGATCGATGTTCCTAGTGAACGAAGGCAACTAAAAAAAATTGGCTCTCATAAACTTGTATTTTTTTTCATTCAACATCAATCAAGAATACAAAAGAGGGGTAAGGTCCTTTTATAGGCACCTTAGGACCCCATTTGAATTTCAAATGAAAATACAAGTCCTCTTTGAAGAGGCGCCCAAAAAAATTCAAAATTCAATCCTTGGCCGACCAAGACTTTGGATTTGATTTTGTGGGGCTTGACTTGAGGCTTGGAAGAGGGATCTTGGTGCCCTTGAATTGGTAGGTTGATCTGTTATTTTGGAAGAAGACTTGAAGTGGGGCTTGTAGCAAGGCATGTGTTCTCCTCCATTTCTTGGTTGTGCATCCAACTTTGGAATAAGACAAGATGTGTGAAGTGGGAGATGTAGGTGCCCATGGATTCGTGCCTTCCTTCCATAGTTGTTCATGTAGTTTGGGAAGATAGCTTGATAGGAGGGCTTGAAGCAAGGGATACAAATTCTCCATATTTCAAATTCCCTTTGACCTTCTCTTAGCCGGCCACCCATAGTTGGAAACTAGCTTGATGTGGGGAGGGAAAAAAGTAGCGTATCAAGTATTGTGTCCCCCCTTTGGGCGTTCAAGAATCTGAGATTTGCAGTCCACTTGGCATGTTGACATGGCACCACATAGGATGAAGAGGTAGGCCCCTGAGCTGAGTTGGCTTCCTTCCAGGCTTGGCTCGAAAGTGACTAGATTTTTAAGACCAATCTTGCTTGGACCCATACTTCAAACCGACTCTGACTGGACTCAGTATAGGACACAATTGACTTAATACAGGACTGGACTCAATACAGGATACAATTTCACCCAATTGGTCAAAGTACAGGACTAGACACAGACACATGAGACTCAATTCAAAGCTAAAGAAAATTACAAGGTTTACGCTTGAAGCCTTATTACAAGACCAAAAATTAAACCCTAATCAGAGGTCTGGTGCCCACACCAATTCTCTCAGGGTGGGAGGAACTCGACCCTGTCGAGTAAGGGTTGATTTGGTTTTGATATTTTTCCAGAAGGTTGAGGTCGAGGTGCTACAAGTCCTCTCGGGTATCCTACGAATCATCAGACTGCGATCAGCCTTGCAATCGAATCAAGTAACGTTGATAGCCATTGCCCCGGGTGGTCATAGCTTGATCATCCAGGACACGCTCGATCCACTCTCCTTTCTCAGGTAAAATTGGAGGTGGACACTCTGGGTCGGGTTTGCTCTTAAATAAAAGGTTAGGCCCAAATTTCTCATTAGGTATGTTTGCTGGTTCCCTAAACTCAACTAAGTACGGGGTATTGAAAGTCAAGCTAATGCCATAATCCAAGATAACTCAAGCACATAGGCATTAGGGCCAACTCTCCTTATCACTCTAAAAAGGCCAGCTCCACGAGCATGAAGTTTCTTAACAGTTCCAGGTGAAAACCGTTCAGGCCTAAGCCTAATCATTACAGAATTCCTTTGATCAGACTCTTTGGTTCACTTTTGGGAATCAATCAAATTATTTTAAAAATTAGTGCTTACTGCAGAATCCTAACATGATGCAAAATGCAGACTCAACCAAACATTCCTATAGAGCATAATTTTATTGGACTCTCTAGGGCCTAAACCTAATAGATTATTGACTCACTAGGCTTGACCCAGGTCTGGTATGTACAAGAAAAATTATCATAGATCCCTAACAAATGCCATAAAGTATACCAGAAGTAGATGGCAAAAGGGATAGGTTCTAAGAAGTCATGCAGCCTAGTAATCTCAACAAAATGCAACCCCATGGCTCTATAAATGTGAGAAGGCTCAGGGAGGGGTAGGAGATAGGAGTCGAAGTCTTGGGGCAACCTATGGGCAGCATGAAACAGACCTTGGTTATTCAGGATAACCTCAAAATTTGGACATTATTTTATGGGTGCACTCGTCATAATCTCATGATTAGTACTAGGAGGATCTATAGGTGCAAGTTCTAGGGTAGACTGGGTGCTCCTAGAAGGTGGAAGGTTATCAAGAATGTCTTTGAAAAGTTTTTCTAGAAAGTCCTCTAAACTATTGTCTTCTTCTTGTTCTTGGACCTTCTCTATGGGCGATACTTGAGAACCTTCACTATCATCAAATTTGTTTGATCCTGACTTGGTCATTTCTTTTTTAAATTCTGTGGTGGGTTCAGGATCATTATCCTTTGATTCCTGGATGACTTCAACCTTGGGTTCATCTACATCACACTTCCCCACTAGGCTTGATTTAGAGATGTTTCCTTTGGATTCCTCACTAGACTCAGGGGTTTCTTCAATTAAATTCTCAGTGGGCTCAATCTTTTCTCCCTAAAACTCTTCAGTCTGGGGATACCCTAAGTCTTGAATATTAATGCACTCAATTTGTACTTCAGGGTTCTTGTCCCTATCATTCATATGATCTAATGGGATAGTAGAAGTTGGTTGGTCTAAGGAAAGTTGAGTAGGGTTGGGTTGGGTTCAAGGGTACTAACCCTGCTGGGCTTAACTTGGTAGTTCATGAATTTTCTTTGATATGACTCAAATTTCCTAGCAGTGTCATAGGCTTCTTCCAGGCTATAAATCTTCCAATGGAGAAGTTCCTGTTGGATATCCCTACGTAGACCATCTCGAAACCTAGCTATGGTCTCAGACTTAGATTCAGTGGTGTTACATCTCCTGACAAACTCCTGGAATTTTTTGATATACTCAGAAACTGGCCTATCATCCTGTCTTAGTTGGTACCATCGATCTAAAAGTCTTTTCTCATAGAATCTACCTAGGTACTTATCTCTCAACTTACTTCTCATGTCTCTGCAAGTACTTATTTCCTCTCCTTTGTGATAACATTCACGCTCAATAACATACCAATGCGACCTAGCATGTTGGGTGAACTTGGTTTTGGCCAACCTAACCTATCCTAATTCTGATATGTTAGTGTGCTCAAAATACTGATCCATTTGTTCTTCCCAATTGATATATACCTCAGGGACTAGGCTTCCATTAAAAGTGGGTGCATAAGGTTCGGTGCTCCTAATGGGTCCTTCCTTGGAGTCAACCAAGTATGGGTATGGGCTCCTAGGGTTAGACTCGGGTGCAAGATCATGATCATAGGCTCTTGGTTCAAGAGAATTGTGCCTAGAGGAGTTGAATTTAGCATGGGCCTTACGGGCTTCAAATCTATCTTCATACTTATTAAGCTTACTGTTCATCCTAGCCAATTGTTCAATGATGACCTTTAATTGATCTTGTTATTCATTCTCCATGGGTTCACTTGATTGGGAATGATGGAGATGATAAGGGACTCCTGATCTAGTCGACATGAGTCAAGCATGCAAAATCGTCTATGATTTACTAGACCTAGAATCTCAACCAGTTACCTAAGTCAGGGTGGCAAACCAGTCTGTAGTAACTGTGTTCTTGGCCAGGAAGGTGTAGGGAGTGGAGGTCCCTGAATTCCAACCTTAGACACTAACCTGGGATTGGCCAGGTAGGCGGACCAACTAACAAGCCTTGAATCTCCAAGCCTAGACACCAAGAGTAGCAGCACACACAGAATGGGCTGACGCCATGAATAGACACTTAGTCTTGACTCGACCAGTTGGTGTCCCTAAGCTCTCTAGAGCAAATTAAGTGTCTACTCAATTTTAGTTAGAGGTTGGGTTTGTGATGCAGGTTAGTGATTTTTTGGGCTAGGGACAGATAATGAAATCCTGACCCTATGTCAAATTGCTGTCCTTAAATGATTTATGAAGATGATGGCAAACAAATGCTCTAATGAGATGAATCTATCTTATATATATATATATATATATATAGATAGATATATATTTGGATTTTTTTTATGGATGATAGCAGAAATAAGATGATGGAAATGACTTGAGATGAAGCTAAATGCAAATTAAACTATCTAAGAAATATAAACATAAGAAAATGCAATTGCTGAAATTCTCAGAACAGAACTTCTTCTCAGGTAGTATTCCGGCTTATAGAAATTCTACAAGCTGCAATAAAATCTGAGAAAATTATCAAAAATATTTTCAATTATGTGCGATCTAACAAAATAAAAATCAAGAAATTTAGAGATTCTTAAAATAAAAAAAACTAAAACAACATAACATATTCAGAAAGAATAAAATGCAGAAATTTAAAAGATGATGAGTTCTAATGATGCAAAAAATCTTTTGTTTAGGGTTTTAAAATCTTTTCTTCTTGTGTTCCTCTTTAAAGGCCTATCACAGTGGAACCCCTACATGCCTTAGGAGATCCCCGTGGAATGGGAGGAGAAGGTCTTGAAACCCTACTTTCTCCTAAGACCGGATGTCCTGGTGAAGCACCTTAACAAGTACTTTAAGAAGTGCTAAGTCCTAACCATGCTCTGATACCAGAAATGATGGGGGACTAACTAGATGTGAAGGTGAAGAATGATGCAAGTGACTTGTTTGTTTTGTGAGTTTTAAGTCTTAAAGATTTGTTTAGGATTCCTGAAAGCAAGCAGGAGTAGATCTAGGGTTCTATATTAACAAGAACCTCAAGCAAGCAAGTAGCCCCTAAGCAATGATAAATAGAGGACCCCAGGGTTGAGAAACCCATAGGACTTAGCTCTTAGAACAATACCTACTTAGGAGTCTAGGGTTGCAAACCTCAAAGATCTAAAGTGCCCGATGCTGATATCACTCACTCTCGTAGATACGGCCTGGATGATCGAGCCCTCAACCCTACAAAGCACCGACTTTCGGTTCGAAGGTCATGAAGGCAAGGAAGGCCAATTCTGTGTTCGTGGCACTTGGAGGACCTGCGAGCATTCAAAGAAGAAAAGTAAGGTTTCGATAAAAAAGATAGCAATAGAAGAAGGAAAGAGAGTTGATATGGTGATGGATGGAGTCTTCTTGCTAGGCGCCCGAGTGGATGATCCCAATGGGCTCTGATTCGAAGTTGGAGGATGGAGTTGTGGAAGAGACGGTAACTTGAGGCCTCACACATCTCGACACCGAAGGCGAAGGCGCTCCCTCACTGAGATCGATGTTTTTAGTGAACGAAGGCAACTAAAGAGAAATTGGCTCTCACAAACTTGTATTTTTTTTCATTCAATATCAATCAAGAATATAAAGGAGGGGTAAGGTCCTTTTCATAGGCACCTTAGGACCCCATTTGAATTTCAAATGAAAATACAAGTCCTCTTTGAAGAGGCGCCCAAAAAAATTCAGAATTCGATCCTTTGGCCGACCAAGACTTTGGATTTGATTTTGTGGGGCTTGACTTGAGGCTTGGAAGAGGGATCTTGGCACCCTTGACTTCGTAGGTTGATCTCTTATTTTGGAAGAAGACTTGAAGTGGGGCTTGTAGCAAGGCATGTGTTCTCCTCCTTTTCTTGGTTGTGCATCCAACTTTGGAATAAGACAAGATGTGGGGAGTGGGAGATGGAGGCGGCCATGGATTCTTGCCTTCCTTCCATAGTTGTTCATGTAGTTTGGGAAGATAGCTTGATAGGAGGGCTTGAAGCAAGGGATTCAAATTCTCCACATTTCAAATTCTCTTTGACCTTCTCTTAGCCAACCACCCATAGTTGGAAACTAGCTTGATGTGGGGAGGGAAAAAAAAAGTGTATCAAGTATTGAGTCCCCCCTTTGGGCATTCAAGAATCTGAAATTTGCAGCCCACTTGGCATGTTGACATGGCACCATATAGGATGAAGAGGTGGGCCCCTTAGTAGAGTTGGCTTCCTTCCAGGCTTGGCTACAAAGTGACTAGATTTTTAAGACCAATCTTGCTTGGACCCATACATCAAACCGACTCTGACTGGACTCAGTACAGAACACAATTGACTCAATACAAGACTGGACTCAGTACAGGACACAATTTGATCCAATTGGTCAAAATACAGGACTAGACACAGAGACATGAGACTCAATTCAAAGCTAAAGAAAATTACAAGGTTTAGGCTTGAAGCCTTATTACAAGACCCGAAAATTAAACCCTAATCAGAGGTCTGGTGCCCACACCAAGGAGCCTCTACTTTCAATGGGTGGTTTTGAAAGATTGTGCCCTGAAAGCCAATTGAAATATTATATTTCGATCCCAAAATCAATGAATTGACATTATTATAATAAAGGCATTATTTTCATCATACGCTATGTCTTTATGATTATATGATGAACCCCATAGATTAGGGCTATGGTTCTAGGGTTATGATGAGATCATACCAGTGAGACCTAAAGCCTTAAAACCCTAATCTAAAATATTCCTGGTCGATGGGACATTGAGTTGGGGATCAATGTTTCCGGCAAGACCAGCACATCCTATATATGCTTTGTGACGAGGGTGATTGATCTCACAGTCACTTGTGTTTGACACTAATACTAGGATGTGAGTGTTCATTAGAGAATGAGTTCACTGAATTGATCCAGATTGAGAATATCTAATGGAACCTTATCTGTTTGTCAATAGATAATTCTCATAGTGGGAGTAGTGCATATGGTCCTTTGACCTGAGACTACCATGGTACCTTATATATATGAATCCATACTTTGGTTCGCAATCAATCATGACACTGAGTCATGCACGAGGTGATACTGGGTATGGTGGATTGTATATGGAGGTTGTAAGTAGGTCAACAAGGAATTGATCAGCCCTAGTAAGAGGGAATTGCATCCAGCTAATTTCGATCAAATGATGGATTCAGGAAATCTTTGATCAAAGTATGAACATTAGAGTTAATTTCTAATGGTTCATTAATGAATCATCATTATAAAGATTGAGCTAGGGATGAATATGAAATTGGATTTGACAAGTATCCATATTCATAATCATATTCGGGATGCAAGTTGATCAAAGGACTGAATTGCCCGGTAACTCACCATTGAAGGGTATTTTGGTAATTCCACCAAAATTCCACATCTTCCGGGTAGACATGATACGTTGCTAGACATCAATCTTGTCTTGTAGGTATATGATTGAATTATGGTAATTCAAATCAGTTAATTAGAATTAGATTCTAATTGACCGAGTCGAGCTAGTTTGAGTTGACCTAAATCGGCTAAGTTGAGATCTAACCGAATTAAGTCAAATAGCACTCGGACCTACTGGTGGCTAGGTATGGAACCCAATGGGTCACACACAAAAGAGAATTGATGAAAGATTTAATTTGGAATTAAATCATGTTTGCAGGATAAACACACTAGCATGTGTTGCAGACCCAATTTCTATTCGAATCAGATTCGAATTTGGTTCCGAATTAGGCTTAATTGGGTTCTAATTGAACCAGATTAAGGTCTAATTTAATTTTTTGGACATTGGGCTAACCCATGGCTGAACCCAAGAAAATCAAGTGCTCTGAGACTCTCTCTCCAAGCCGCCCACGCCCTTCCTCACCTACGCGCGCCAAGAAGAAAAGTCCACGCGCGTGTGGACTTCTCTTCACGCGCGTGGGAAGGAAATACCGTCGAGAAAAATCAAGAAAAGGGTGGGGCGATTTGGATCATTGTCTGACATCCTTAGATCTGGATCTGATGGCCAAAAAAATTAAGGAGAAAGATCCGTCACTTTTCGGTCGCAAATCATCTCCAAAAGTCGCGATTCTTCCTGAAGTTTTTCCGAGAGTCCTCCTCGTCAGAAAAATGAAAATTAAATCAGAGAATCATGATTTTTGGTTGAGGGGACGCGTGAGGAATTAGGGATCATGATTCCTGGGGTTTCAGAGGGTTGCGATGTTTTGAGAAAACGCCCCTCTGAAATCTATAAAAGGGTTTGGGTTCTCGGGGGTTTTCTGACATATAATAAAAGAAGAAATATACAGAGATCATATTCCTCTCCTCCTCTCTGAATACTCCTTCCCTTTATGCTTGTTGGGTATTGTTTCCCTTACAGAGATAATCTCTGTCGAAACTCTGACCCTAAATAAGAATAAGAGGAAGGTCTTGAACGGTAAAGGAAAGGAAAAGGAAGGGTCTGTTCTTCTTCTTTTCTTCCTAGAATTAAGACTTTATTTGTCTTAATTTCTTCTTCCAATTCAATTCAAGAAAAGGAATTCAAGAAAGGAAATTCAAGAAAAGAATTCAAGAAGAGGAAAGAAGGAAGAAAAGAAATTTTCAAGAAGGAATATTTCAGCCCAAAAGTCCAAGAATTGAATTCTTGAAAAAGAATTCAAGAAGAAAAGCCAAGAACAAGAAATTGTTGTCTTCATCTTTTTCTGTGTGGATCACCATTGGAGGGTGAACATTTGGGCACCTGGTGGAGATTTAAAGTTTGGATTTTAGCAATACAGGTTAGTACTTTAATTTGAGATTAAATCTTATATATACATGTTATATGTTTTAATTTTTTAAGGAGATCTTGGGTTAAGGGTTTGGTGAAGATTTCATAAAGATAAAAAATTTTGAAATCTATGTTTCTGCCTTGCCACCGAACCCTACAGTGGTATCAGAGCCTCCTTATTAAGATTAAAATATATATGCTGATTTTTAGAAGCATATGTATACAAGTAACATATGATATTGTATATGTTTGATGTTATGTCACCAATTAGGTTTTCACTCAAACCCTAATTTTTGTAGAGATATGTTTAGACATCTAGTCATCATACTGAAATAAGGTTGCCCTGGCATAATGGTGGATCCATTATGTGGTAAATGGTTGTCCTAGTATGATGACACACTAATCACATATTTGTGTTAATTATGTATATATGTTTGATGTATGCCACTAATTAAGGTTTTCACTTAAACCTTAATTTGTATAGAGATATGTTTAGCCTTCTAGTCATCATACTGAAATAAGGTTGCCCTGGCATAATGGTGGATCCATTATGTGGTAAATGGTTGTCCTAGTATGATGGCACACTATGGCACATATTTGCTAGGTTATATAAAGAATGTGCTTTGTTTTAATAAAGCCCTCTTTAAAAACATATTAAGTTGTAGTGTCATATACCAAAAACAAAAATAATCAATATGATTAGTTTATCATTCGGTGTCTAGGAAAAGTGGTTCATGATCGGTAAAGAGGACGTGGTTTTTAATTGGTTCCGTTGACTGACCTGGCCAATTCTCATTGGTGTCTAAGGAAAGCAACGGGGGACTCCCACCACTCTCCCACTTACCTGGCTGATAAGATTAACTTAATTATTGATTATTATGCTTAGTGTAATATTCACTACATGTGGCCTTCCTTCATGCCAAGTCATTATTATGTTATGATCCATATTAGGTTTGTTGTGTACACACAAGGCCTTTTATGGTGACTAACATAATTTTGGCTTGGTACATTTGATGTTTATGGCATGATTTAATATAATACTTTGTTGTGTACACACAAGGGTATTATAATTAATATCATGACTATATAGTAATGAAGGGTCTAACTTAACTAAAATTTTATAGTTTGTTGTGTACACACAAGGCTATTAATATTTTAGAGGCCAAGATAAGTTGAGAATTGTATGAGTTACAATTGGAAAGAGTTTTCCTACCTTTGAACTTATATAAGATTTGTTGTGTATACACAAGGTCTTTTGTAAGGAATTAGGATCTCAACCCCACTAAGAGAACCAATTAGGGTTTTCTCGATCATCACATGGAGGGTTATGATGCTTGATAAAATAGTGGGAGACATAATTAAGCTAAAGTCCTAATTTAATTATGTTTTGTCAACATTGGTTGTTTGCTTATGTAATGTTCTTTGTTAATGTAGATTAAATGGCCTCTTCACTCTCACTCTGTAGCATTCTTGATGCAAATAAATTGACTGGACCAAACTATGTTGATTGGTTGAGAAACCTGAAGATAGTACTCAGCCAAGAAAGAATTTCTTATATTCTTGATACCCCAACCTTGGAACCATTAGGGGAAGATGCCTCGCAAGAGGATAAGACCACATATAACACGTGGCAAAATGACTCACTTACTGTCAAGTGTATAATGCTTGCCTCTATGACCAATGAGTTACAGAGGCAACATGAAAGCATGGACACAAACTCCATATTGCTCAATCTAAAGGAACTTTATGGAGAACATAGTCGAACTGCAAGATATGAAATATCTAAGCAGTTATTCCGTGCAAGGATGACAGAAGGTACATCCATACAAGACCATGTATTAAAGGTTATTGACCTAATCACCCGATTGGGTCAATTGGGTTTTGTTATGGATGGGAGTTGAATCAGGATTTGATCCTGCAGTCACTCCCAGAGTCATTTTCATAGTTTGTTCTTAATTATCGTATGAACAAACTTAACACTTCCTTGCCTGAGCTGTTGAATATGTTAAAAACAGCAGAGAGCCATTTAAAGAAAAATAAGGCTCCACTTCTTCTTGTGGATGGTGTAAACAAGAAGAAAATAGGCAAAAAGGGTTCCAAGAGGAGGTTGAACCCAAAAGGGGGCATCAAGAAAAAGAAAGGAAAGAAGGCCTCCGGACAAATGACCTGCTTTCATTGTAGCAAGCCGGGTCACTGGAAAAGAAACTGCAAGGTTTACCTTGCAAGTGTGAAGCCTGGTGCTAATGATGCACCAAAAGGTATGTATGAGATACATGCAATTTTGTCATTAGACTCTTCTAATTCAAACTCTTGGATATTGGATACCGCTTGTGGTCATCATATCTGCAAATCATTGCAGGGACTGCGGAACATTAGAGTTTTGAAGGAAGGAGACTTCGAGCTCTACGGTGCTGGAGGAGATTCCATCCAAGCAGAAGCTGTAGGGACTTATATATTGAAGCTGCCTTCTGGAAGATTTTAGAGTTGAAAAGTTGTTATTATATGCCTAAGGTCATTATAAACATCATATCTGTACCCTTGTTAATTAAACAAGGTTATACTATGAATGTAATGAGCAGTGGCTACTCAATCAGTTTTCCTAATGAAATAATATTTTATGGCATATTTTGCAATGGTCTTTTAACTCTATCTACTGATGACAATATACTTCATGTTAGTAACAAACAAAAGAGAGATGATGTGAACAATACTTTACTTTGGCACTATAGTCTTGGACATATTAGTGAGCAAAGGATTAACAAGTTATACAAGGAAAAATTCCTTAATCCTTATGACTATGAATCATTTGGAACTTATGAATCATGTCTCATGGGTAAAATGACCAAGACTCCATTTAGTGGACATAATGAAAGGACAACTGAGTTATTAGGACTCATACACACTGATGTATGTGGACCTATGACAACTCAGGCCAAGGGTGGATACTCATATTTCATCACATTCACTGATGATTTTTCAAGGTACGGATTTGTGTATCTAATGAAACATAAGTCCGAAGCTTTTGAAAAATTTTTAGAGTATCAAAGTATGGTAGAGAAACAAATGGGAAAAAGTATTAAGATCCTTCGATCAGATAGAGGAGGTGAATACTTATCCACCGAGTTTCTTGATCACCTTAAAGAAAAGGGAATCATCTCTGAATGGACTCCTCCTTACACACCATAATTAAATGGTGTTGCTGAAAGGAGAAATCATACTTTATTAGATATGGTACGGTCCATGATGTGCTTCACAGACTTACCTGTTTCTTTCTGGGGATATGCCTTGGAAACAGCGGCTAATATTTTAAATAGAGTACCATCCAAATCTATATCTAGCACTCCATATGAGTTATGGAGGGGAAAGAAACCCAATCTTAAGTATCTTAAGATATGGGGATGTCCAGCCTATGTCAAAAGAAATTTTGGACATAAGCTTGATGTTAGAGCAGAAAAGTGTTTATTTGTTGGATATCCTAAAGATAGTATAGGATATCTGTTCTACCACCTTACTGAACAAAAGATTTTAGTCAGTAGGCATGCCATTTTTATGGAGAAAGAGTTCATCCTACAAAAGGGCAGTGGGAGAAATATTGAACTTGAAGAAGTTCAACAAGTAGATACATCTCAACCAAATCATAACATAGTTAGTATAGAACCTGAACACACCACTCCTATCCGTAGGTCTGATAGGGTGCGACATGCACCTGAGAGGTATGAGTTCATTATTGAAAATAATGAAGCCCGAATCATTGATAATGATGAGCCTCTAACATATACGGATGCTGTCATGAGTAGTGACTCAGACAGATGGCTGGAAGCCATGAGATCCAAAATGGACTCCATGTATGTCAACCAAGTCTGGACTTTGGTTGATGCACCAGAGGTGTTAACCCTATTGGATGCAAATGGGTCAATAAGAAAAAGATTGGGGCAGATGGCCAAGTTGAAACTTATAAAGCCAGATTAGTGGCTAAGGGTTTCAGACAAAAACAGGGAATAGATTATGATGAAACATTTTTTCTGTTGCCATGCTCAAATCTATTCGGATCATGCTTGCTATAGCAGCATATCATGATTATGAAATCTGGCAGATGGATGTGAAAACCGCATTTCTCAATGGTTTCCTTGAGGAAGAGGTTTATATGTCACAGCCAGAAGGTTTTGTCTTGGAGACTAAACCTAATCAGGTATGTAGGCTGAAAAATCTATTTATGGATTAAAGCAAGCATCTAGGAGTTGGAACATCTGATTTGATAAGACAGTCAAAGAAGTTGACTTTATCAAAAATGAGGATGAACCTTGTGTGTACAAGAAGACTAGTGGGAGTGCCATAGTTTTCTTGGTTCTGTATGTAGATGACATACTCCTCATTGGGAATGATATCCCAATGTTACAATCAGTTAAGGTATGGTTATCTAAACAGTTTTCCATGAAGACTTGGGAGAAGCATCTTATATACTAGGCATAAAGATCTATAGAGATAGATCTAGGAGGATGCTAGGTTTATCCCAGTCTAGGTACATTGACCAAGTGCTAAAAAGATTTAGCATAGAGGAAAGTAAAAGAGGTTACTTACCTATTGGTCATGGCATACATCTTTCTAAAAAGATGTCTCCAAAGACACCTGAAGAAAGAAATATAATGAATTCTATACCTTATGCTTCGGCAGTAGGGTCTATTATGTATGCTATGTTATGTACTAGGCCTGACGTGGCATATGCCTTAGGTATAGCCAGCAGGTTTCAGGCTGATCCAGGAGAGGATCATTGGAAGGCTGTGAAAAATATTCTTAAATACTTAAGAAGAACTAAGGATACTTTTCTAATATACGGAGGATCTGATCTTAAACTAGAAGCTTATTCAGATTCTAGTTTTCAATCAGATCCAGATGACAGCAAATCTATATCTGGGTATGTTTTTACCCTAAATGGAGGAGCTGTAAGCTGGAAGAGTTCTAAATAGAAAACTGTAGCTGACTCAACAAATGAGGCAGAGTACATTGCTGTTAGTGAAGCTGCCAAGGAAGCTGTCTGGATAAAGAAGTTCATATCAGAGTTGGGCATAGTTCCTGAGATTGAAGGTCCAGTATCACTTTACTGTGATAATACTGGGGCTGTTGCTCAAGCAAAGGAACCAAGAGCTCATCACAAATCAAAGCACATTCTGAGACGTTTCCATCTCGTTCGAGAAATTGTCGAAAGACAAGAAGTCTGCATTAAAAGGGTAGAAATGAAGAACAACATAGCAGACCCATTCACTAAGGCTCTATCACAGTGAGAGTTTGATCGCCACCTTGATTGTATGGGGTTAAGATTTAAAGGCGATTGGCTTTAGTGCAAGTGGGAGATTGAAAGATTGTGCCCTGAAAGCCAATTGAAATATTATATTTCGATCCCAAAATCAATGAATTGACATTATTATAAAGGCATTATTTTCATCATACGCTGTGTCTTTATGATTATATGATGAACCCCATAGATTAGGGCTATGTTCTAGGGTTATGATGAGATCATACCAGTAAGACCTAAAGCCTTAAAACCCTAATCTAAAATATTCCTGGTCGATGGGACATTGAGTTGGGGATCAATGTTTCCGGCAAGACCAGCACATCCAATATATGCTTTGTGATGAGGGTGACTGATCTCACAGTCACTTGTGTTTGACACTAATACTAGGATGTGAGTGTTCATTAGAGAATGAGTTCACTGAATTGATCCGGATTGAGAATATCTAATGGAACCTTATCTGTTTGTCAATAGATAATTCTCATAGTGGGAGTAGTGCATATGGTCCTTTGACCTGAGACTACCATGGTACCTTATATATATGAATCCATACTTTGGTTCGCAATCAATCATGACACTGAGTCATGCACGAGGTGATACTGGGTATGGTGGATTGTATATGGAGGTTGTGAGTAGGTCAACAAGGAATTGATCAGCCCTAGTAAGAGGGAATTGCATCTAGCTAATTTCGATCAAATAATGGATTCAGGAAATCTTTGATCAAAGTATGAACATTAGAGTTAATTTCTAATGGTTCATTAATGAATCATCATTATAATGATTAGCTAGGGATGAATATGAAAATGGATTTGACAAGTATCCATATTCATAATCATATTCGGGATGCAAGTTGATCAAAGGATTGAATTGCCCGGTAACTCACCACTGAAGGGTATTTTGTAATTCCACCAAAATTCCACAGCTTCCGGGTAGACATGATACGTTGCTAGATGTCAATCTTGTCTTGTAGGTATATGATTGAATTATGGTAATTCAAATCAGTTAATTAGAATTAGATTCTAATTGACCGAGTCGAGCTAGTTTGAGTTGACCTAAATCGGCTTAGTTGAGATCTAACCGAATTAAGTCAAATAGCACTCGGACCTACTGGTGGCTAGGTGTGGAACCAATGGGTCACACACAAAAGAGAATTGATGAAGGATTTAATTTGGAATTAAATCATGTTTGCAGGATAAACACACTAGCATGTGTTGCAGACCCAATTTCTATTCGAATCAGATTCGAATTTGGTTCCGAATTAGGCTTAATTGGGTTCTAGTTGAACCAGATTAAGGTCTAATTTAATTTTTTGGACATTGGGCAAACCCATGGCTGAACCCAAGAAAATCAAGTGCACTGAGACTCTCTCTCCAAGATGCCCACGCCCTTCCTCACCCGCGCGCGCCAAGAAGAAAAGTCCACGCGCGTGTGGACTTCTCTTCACGTGCGTGGGAAGGAAATACTGTCGAGAAAAATCAAGAAAAGGGGGGGGGGGGGGGCGATTTGGATCCTTGTCTGACGTCCTTGAATCTGGATCTGATGGCCAGAAAAATTGAGAAAGATCCATCACTTTTCAGTCGCAAATCCGTCTCCAAAAGTGGCGATTCTTCCTGAAGTTTTTCCGAGAGTCCTTCTCGTCGGAAAAACAAAAATTAAATCAGAGAATCATGATTTTTGGTTGAGGAGACGGGTGAGGAATGAGGGATCATGATTCCTGGGGTTTCAGAGGGTTGCGATGTTTTGAGAAAACGCTCCTCTGAAATCTATAAAAGGGTTTGGGTTCTCGGGGGTTTTCTGATAGATAATAAAAGAAGAAATATACAGAGATCATATTCCTCTCATCCTCTCCAGAATACTCCTTCCCTTTATACTTGTTGGGTATGTTCCCTTACAGAGATAATCTCTATCGAAACTCTGACCCTAAACAAGAATAAGAGGAAGGTCTTGAACGGTAAAGGAAAGGAAAAGGAAGGGTATGTTCTTCTTCTTTTCTTCCTAGAATTAAGACTTTATTTGTCTTAATTTCTTCTTCCAATTCAATTCAAGAAAAGGAATTCAAGAAAGGAATTCAAGAAAAGAATTCAAGAAGAGGAAAGAAGGAAGAAAAAAAATTTTCAAGAAGGAATATTTCAGCCCAAAAGTCCAAGAATTGAATTCTTGAAAAAGAATTCAAGAAGAGGAGCCAAGAACAAGAAATTGTTGTCTTCATCTTTTTCTGTGTGGATCACCATTGGAGGGTGAACATTTGGGCACCTGGTGGAGATTTAAAGTTTGGATTTTAGCAATACAGGTTAGTACTTTAATTTGAGATTAAATTTTATATATTCATGTTATATGTTTTAATTCTTTTAAGGAGATCTTGGGTTAAGGGTTTGGTGAAGATTTCATAAAGATAAAAAATTTTGAAATCTATGTTTCCGCCTTGCCACAGAACCCTATAGGTTTAGCTTGATCAATCAGTTGCCAGTCTTGAGTTTTCCTGTAATGAATCTAGTGTAAGGTCTTTGAAAGTTCATTATCGGTATCTAAACCCTATCCTTCCCTCTTGAGGTCTTGAATTCTGAATAGGGTATAGTCCTAATTAGATAGTTTTTTAGCCACGTAAGTCCTAGTTTATTGGTTTAATACAGATTTACACTACGAAGCATATGAGCCTTCTATGGTGTGGGCACCAGAATCAGACAGAGGCTCCTCAACCCTCTGTGGATCTCTGACTTGGGTTTAGTTTGTTGGGTTCTATAATAAGGCTTCAAGCCTATGCAATTTTTAATTTAAGTCATGTATTTTTTTTTTAGTCCTGTACCTTGACCAATTTGGTCAAGTTGGGTCAGTGGGTCCTGTATTTAGCTAAGTTGGTTCTAGTCCAAGTCTCCTTGAAGATTGGGCCCAAGCTTGGAGAGGTCATTGAGTCTAGTCAATTTATTAATAGGTCAAACCATCTCCCAATCTTTGAAAGATGCCACTTTAGTCCTTGAGCGCCACCTCATCCATCCCATGTGGCGCCACATGACCATGACAAGTGGGCGGCCAAGGCAAGAATGAAATGCTAAATTTGTGGGCTCCATTCTTTGATTCTTTCCTCCCTTCCCTCTACCTATCAAGCCTTTTTCCAAAGGAGCTTTGGGCAGCCAAGGAAGGTCAATGGGTAATGGAGACATGATCCTCATTTCAATCCTCATATCAAGCCTACTTCCCAAAGAGCTTGGTCGGCTATGGAAGAAATGCATTGACCCAAAAATCAAAAAGACAACTCCCATCTTTAAAGCCCTAAATCAAGCCACAAAACCTTGGTCAGCCAAGAAATGAAAAAATTTGAATTTGGGTGCCCTCTTCATGAAGCTTTGTATTTTTTTCATTTGAATTTGAATGGGTTTTAAGGTTTCTATATAAAGGGCCTTACCCCTCCCTTGTATGGACTAATTTTGATGAATGAAAAAAGATTTTGAGTGCTACTCTTCTTGTTTGTTGCCTTTGTTCTTTAAGAACGTCGATCTCCGTGAGGGAGTGCCTTCGCCTTTGGGTGTCGAGGGGTGTGAGGCCCCAAGTTACCATCTCTTCTGTGCAAGCCATCTTCCATCTTCGAGTTCAGAGGCCATCTGGATGATCCATCTTGGCGCCTAGCAAGAAGATCCCCCATCACCACCATCTTTAACTTTTCTTCCCTTATTGCTTCTTGCTTCTTGTTGACTCATAACATTTCTCTTGATTGCTCGCAAGTCCTCAAGGTGCCACAAACATGGAGTCGGTCTCCCTTTCCTTCGCAACCTTCGGACGGAAAGCCGGCGCATCCGCAAGGTTGAAGGCTCTATCCTCCAGGCCGCATCCGCGAGAGCGAGTTAACTCGGCATCGGGCGCATAAGAACTTTACAAGGTTTGCCACCTTAAACTCCTAAGTTGGTATTGAACCAAGAGCTAAGTCCTACAGGGTTTCTCAATCCCGAGGTCCTCTTCTTATCCTTGTTTAGGGACTTATTTGCTTTCTTGAAGTTCTTATTATTATAGAAACCCTAGATCTGCTCTTGCTTGTCTTCGGGAATCCTTAACCTCATAAAAAAAACCTAATAATCATAAAAGAAAAATCGTTTGCATCATTCCATCTCTAGTTAGTCCCGCATCATTCTATCTTAGTCTTCTTTAATGTATCTAAATGACTCATCTATGATCGAATTCTGATCATATGTTTTAGAGTTTAAATTAGCTTAATTGTTTTAGTCATTCATGCCATATTTCCTATAAGTATGCTGCATTAAGTTGCTTTGTATCTTCATCCCTTGAACAACATGTCAAGGGTCTCCATCATGTAGGAGAATGGTTACAAGATCCTCTACATGCTTTCCTCTCTCTCTGGTTAGTTTATCTTTGGTGTCCAGTCCTTCAACTGGAAGGTCATCTTGGGGTTTGCTTGGTTTAATCTAGTAGCCACTAGGTAGCATTGTCTTGCCAGAGCTTGGTTGCCATGCATTTCTCCTATTTTTTTGCAATGTAGAAAATCTCATCAATAGATAATAGGTCAACACTATCGCTTGTAGAGCGTTTAGTGTTGGTCAGTCGAATATGGCATTATAAGCCGAGGAAGTCTTTACGAATGTAAAAGTGAGGCACACTCGAGATCATTAGGGGGCACTTCCTGCTATAACTAGTAAAGTGATAGTGCCTTCAACAGGAACCAATTCTCCTGAGAATCTTATTATTGGAGCATTTAACTTTTTTAGCCATTTAAGGAGAATGTTCATTTTAAGAAAGCATCGTAAAATAAAACATCTACTGAACTTTCACTATCAACAAGTACATCATGGATATTACAGTCATCAATATTAAGTGTTATAAGCACAAGATCATGGTGGGGATATTGGACTCCTCTCGCACTAGCCCATGTAAAGATTATGGTTTCATCGAGGCTCTTCTCCTGGTTGCTAGGTCCAGTTTCCTCTTCTAGTCCCCGAGCGATAGTGTTGACATCTTTGCTAGTAGGTCATCGGTGAGTTCCTCCATTCTAAGTGGTGGCTCTAGCGGGCAAGGGACTGGAGCATTGCATCATTCCCCTCGATCCTAAAGGAATATATTCAGTATGCCATAGTGAATGAGCTTCTCAATCTAGTCCTGAAGTTCCATGCATTCTTCTATATCATGGCCATGATCTTGATGATAAAGGTAGTATTTATTTTGATTCCTCCTTTTAGGCTTTACTTCATCTTCCTAGCTTTAGGTAGATACCCCCAGATTTGCATCAAAACATGAGCACACAAGACATTTAAAGGGATATACTGACTGAACTTTCTTGGTGGTAGAATGCCCGATCGATCAAGGCTTTGAAGATGCCAGATCTGGGGAGGTATCCTTCGGCATCATGGAGGTGACCAGCTTCTCAGCCTTTTTTCCTCATCCTCTCTTCTTGGGTGAAACCCTGAGATCGAGGGTTGCTCCTTGGGTGTTAAAGTGGATGGCAAAGTGGAAGATGGGATGAGAGCCAGGGTAGATGGAAAGTTGGAAGAACATGAGCACCATATGCTTCCTCTACACATGCATATTTTTTCATCCTGGTGAGCATCCCAGAAAAATCCACTGATGGTTTCTTTTCAAGGAAGAAAAGAAAGGGACATTGCTGGAGATCGTACTTCATGATGTTCATGGTAACTGAATGATCGAGGTTGTACACCTCTAGGACCACTTCATTGAAATGGCTTACATAAGATCTAAGGAATTTTTTCTCCCTTTGCTTGATGTGAATCAAGGAGTTGAAACTCCATTGCGGCTTCCTACCACTAGCAAAATGGAAAGCAAAAGACTAGCTTAATTGGCCAAAGGAGTGGATATAATCTAGTTTCAAATGGGTGTACCAGTATCAAGCCAATTTCTTAAGAGTCGAAGGGAAGGCATGGCATAACACCTTATCGGTGGCTCCATGCAAGATTATCATATTCTTGAAGCCCTACAAATGGTCCACTAATTGGTAGATCATCATATATCTCTAGCTGCAGCATCTTGAAATGTCTTCATAGCGGCTCTTACATGATGTGGGTTGCAAAAGGTGGCTCAATGGTGAAACTAAAATCTTCATCTCTAGGTAGTGCGAAGCCTTGCAAGGCTTCGATTTATCTGTCTATCTTTTTAAGCTTGCGATCTACTTTAGCATATTTGGTTGAATGTGCTTCAAAAGGTCATGGGGGAAAATGAGCTAGAGTAAACCCTTCATCCGATCGGGGTGACGGGAAGCACCTCCTTTCCTGCTGGGGATTCTCTGGTGCCATGGGAGGAATAGGTTCCTCTCGCTTGATTTCTTATGGGAGCAGGAGATGTTGTGGCTCCAAGCATGCTACTCTTAGGAGCATGAGAGTTTATGGTGGTATGGCTTGATATGCTTCTAGTTATGATACTACTACCAGCACTATAGACACTACCCGATTCTGATTGCTTGAAGAATAGTAGTCAACTCATGAACTTGCTAAGTGAGCTGTTCTAGAGGGTCAAGTTGATTTCCTTGTAGAATAGTATTGACATGAGCCTTTAGAACTAGATTCCAAATGGGTTGATTATCTAGTAGGGAGATGATGGCACCGGAGCATCGAGTGGACATGCCCTTTAATGGCATGTGACTCTTACTTGAAGTCTTTTTTGAATAGTGGGTGAATAGTATGCCCTTGCTCTATCTGATGGTGCTAAATCCATCTGAGCACTAGAATGAGTTGGAGATGGGATGTTGGTGGCTGTACCTACAAAAGAAGCCCTAATGAAAGTGGCTTCAACAAAGGCGCTCTGATGTTCAAGTCAGTATCTCAAACCATACAGTGAAAACTTGAGTGGAGTATTGAAAGAGAGTGCACATAAACACGTAACTCTAGAAAATTTGTAGAGAACCCCCTTTTATACTTAAGCTTCAAGGGTAATCCTGGAATATCTTGATATGATAGCAAGTAAGCGAGAAGTGACTAGGTTTTGACTGATATTAGGGTTAATGGAAGGAAATTGTCCTTCTTTATCAGGCATGTATTTCTTTCATTAATGAAAGATTTTGTGTTATGACCTCGAGGGTTAAGAAACCACCGGTTAAGATAGCGTACCTTCAAAAAATTAGAACTTAGGAGAGGGGTTGGGTGTTTACTTGGAAACGATGGTTGATCCTACCATAGACAAGGTCGCTCAATGCTCCGGATTGGCACCTGGATGATCAGCCTTCTATCCCGTGGATCAGCCAGCTTTTCTTTAATCAGTCTAGGAGGCAAGGAGGGCCTCTTCCTTAGAGGTATTCACCAGAAGGATCCTGCACATGTCACAGGTTAGGTCAATAGGTAATAGAAAAAATATGAACTCAGAAAGAAATTGTAAGAAAGGTGAGAGGGGGAGAAAGAAGTGGCTGGCGGCCTGCTTGGGGAGGAGGATGCCTGGCTTGCTTGGAGGTCAGCCTGGCAGCAGGTAGGATGCCTGGGGGGTTGGAGAAAGGGTGGCCTGGAGGCCTGGGATTTCCTGGAAGGGTGGTGGAAGGGGTAGCCAAGGTTAGGATGGAAATAAGGTTGGCGGGTTTGATGGAAGAAGTGAGATGGGTGGCGGCCAAGGGTTTGGTGTTTGGGCATCTTAGGATTTGATGAAAGAAGGCTAGCACAGCTAGAGTTTGATGGCTGGGATGGAGAATCTAGAGATAGTGTTTTCACACAAGAATAATAAAGCACTCGGGTCTCACACCCACTCCAATTGGAGGAACAAGAATTACATAGAATTCTCTTAATATTTTATTTCATAAGCAAAGTTAATTTTACAAGAGTGGAGCGGTGGGTATTTATAGATTCACCTAGGTTCCTGGACTCCAATACAGACTAGGAATACATGACTTAAGGGCCAAGCAACCTTGGTGGACTTGTTCAATTACAGGCTTCTTCTTGGGCTGGGGTGCCAGCTTTGGAGGACTTGGGCTAGGGGGTGCCAATCATGAAAATCTGGGGTGCCAAGGGCCTGGAGTATGGGCGCTAACCTTGATGGGCCTGGGGGCACTGATAGGCTTGAGGGCACCAACTAATGTGGACTGGGAAGGGTGCTGGGATGGGGAATGGCACCAACTGGAAGGGGCTCCCATCCTTGGGCTAGGCGACATGAAAAGGCCCACTATTGGGGCATCTTGCTGGAAAAGGCCTCGGTAGGGATCCAGATGTTTGATGCTATGCTTTGGTGAGGGGGCCTGGTGAATCTTCTGGCCTGATGATTTTCCTCTTGACTTGAGTGACATTACAGGACTCAATTGGCTCACTTATATTGCAAGACTCAAGTGACACATTACTAAGGACTACAGGACTCAAAAATCCTAATCAGTAAACTAGATTAGGCCCAGTAATCTTTGTCTGATCATGGTGCCCGCACCAATTCTCCTGGGGTGGGGGGAACTCAACCCTATCGAGTAAGGGTCATCTCTGCTCTCGTACTACTCTAGTATGTCTGGGTTGAGGCACTGCAGATCCTCTCGGGTGATCCATGAGTCCTCGGATTCCGACCGACCTTGCCATCGGACCAAATACCATTGGTAGCCTTTGTTTCGGGTACTGATGGCTTGATCGTCCAGGATATGCTCAATCCTTTCCTCTCTTATAGGCTAATTTATGGGTAGACACTCTGGGATGGGCTCACTCTTAAGGGAAGAGTTAGGTCCAAAGGGCTCACTGGGTATCGTTGCTAGTTCCCTATACTCCACAAGGTCTGAAATATTGAAGGTTGAACTAATACCTAACTCGGGTGGTAACTCGAGCACATAAGTACATAAGTATTGGGTCCAACTCGCTTTATTACTCTGAAGGATCCAGTTCCATGAGCATGTAGTTTCTTTACGGTCCCTGGAGGGAACCGCTCAGGCCTAAGCCTTGATCATTACATAATCCCCTGCAAAAAATTCTTTAGCTCTTTTTTGGGAATTAGCTAAATTTTTATAGAGTTCATTACTTATGTTAATCTTTTGATTATTTTCCTTATGCAAATCCCAAACATGCTGTGCAAATGACTCAGCCGACTCAGAGACTCGTGCATGCAAGGGTAAGGGGATTAGGTCAAGAGGTTTGTTGGGTTTGTAACCATGGAAAACCTTAAATGGGCTCTTACTTATGGACCTATTGACTAAATTGTTATAGGCAAATTCGGCTATGGGTAAAAGAAGGTCCCAATTTTTGATGTTCTAACCTACATGGCATCTCAGTAGGTTTCCTAAGTTTCTGTTTACTACCTCAATTTGGCCATCAGTCCGAGGGTGGTATGGTGCGGGCACCAGAATCAGAAGAATACTTCAGGGTTCCATCTGGATCTCTGAATGACCTTGCCCGAAGATTAGGATTTGTAAAAAGGGTTGACCTAGTCAACTAGATTATTTTATTTCTTTGAGTCTGCATTTCATTTTGTTGAGTCATGTTGACTCAGTCTAAGTCCAAGTCAAGTCCTGGTTGGCGCCATTCCCTAGGGCATCATTTTTTCTTCCAAGGCCAAATGCAAGTGGACGCCACACTCCCAGCCACACTCCCAGGACCAGTTGGCGCCACATTTCATCCCAGTGTCCCTGGTCCCCACGCCCAAGAGAGCAAGAAAATTTTCTTAGGAGAAGTCAAGGAAGGCACCCACAAGCTGCCAAAAGTAACCAAGCTAAAGGAGCAGGGGATTTTTCTTGGAGAGGACTTCAAGGTAGTCGCCCACACCTACCTAAAGTACCTGGTTATGAATGGAAGGAGCCTAGTCTTGGGGAGAAAGACTAGGAGATGAGTATTTTCTTCCAAGAAAGAGCAAGTCATGGAAGGAAAACCCATGACTTAAGGAGAAGAACTAGGAGGTGCCCCACATACCTGCCATATGAAGCCATCACCTTGCATTTGAGGCCGCCCACTCCAAGGAAAGAAGCCTGGTCAGTCAAGGGAAAGTTTTTCATGCTTAGGATGAATGTTTAGTCTCACATGGGAAGTAGTGTAATTTTGTTTCTCTTGCAAGGTCTATATATTGGACCCTTATGTAATCTTTTGATTTGAATGAGTAAATGAAATCTTTTCTTGTATTGAGCAACCTTGTATTCTCTTCTTCCGCACTTCTTTGAGTGTTGAGCTCCGTGAGGGAGTAAATCCGGGTTCCATTGGAGCCTTGAGAAGGTGAGAGATCTCCAAAGTTACCAAAACCCTACCCCGCTTTCATCCCTGGCCGCCAACCCTAATTTCCTTTCATCATCCTAGCCGCCAACACCCAAATTCCAAAACCCTATTCCCACTTTATTCAAGGCCACCATCTCCTTCTCCAAGCCACCGCCCACTATATCAAGCCCTAGGTCCTTTTCATCTGCAAGCCACCGCCCTACCAGCCAAACCCTAAATCCACTCCATCTTCCACCGCCACCTCCATACTCTTCCCTCATCTTCAAAGTTTGAGCATTCCGGAGCTATCCCAGGTAAAGGTCTCTTCCTTGAGTTTCTTACATCCTTATCTTGTTCTTCATCCTTTCCAGATCCAGAGTACGAGAAGAAGGCCAACCTTGCCATAGGACTACAATCCGAGGATCCATTGCGAAGATACCCAGTCTCCAAGGATCCTACAATCTGCTCGAGAGTGTCTTCAATTGAAGCAAAGAGAGATATCACAGTCAGGTATAAAACCTTCTCTTTTCTCTTCATCTGTTTCTTGAAAGAGGAGTAAACCCTAGGTCTGGGGGTGTCTCAATCCCCAGCGATCCTACTTCTTTATTACTCTGATAATCTACTCTTTTGAATTGTGCTTTCTTTCAGTGCATATTTTCTTTCAATATTAGTTAGCCTTGTTTTTAAGTCAAGCCAACTTCTAAAAAAAAAAAAAAAAAGTCTTAATTTACTTCTGCATCGCATCATCTTATTTGTTCTGCATCATTTTTGGTATTAGAGCCTTGTCTAGGGTTCTTCTTGTTTGATTATTTTTTCGTTCCTTTGTACTTTTGCTGCCTGGAGTAGACTCCCTGGTCATCCGGTCCTAGGAACAAGCGAGACGTAAGCCTCCTCCTCCCATTCCACGGGGGTTCCTAAGGCGTGTAGGGGTGCCGCTGGGTTATGACTTCTAGGCAGGGATTGTAAACGGGACATACGTTCTATTTTCTGCCAGTAACTACCCTGTTATTCGAATTATTTCTCCTTGCAAAAAATTTTAAATTAAGTAATTTTTTTTTCTATAACCAGTATAATTGAAAGTAATTTACATAAAATCTTCATGATTTATTAATTTCTATAAATTTTCTGAGATCAATTTTACTACTGTTCTACTTTTTTTTATTTTCTGCAAGCTATTTTTTTATTTGAGTGTGCATAAATTGAATCTATCTTAAGGGCACCGAAGTTGCAACATAAGGGGAGGATTGAGACCCTCTCCTTAGCCCAAAACCACCTCCCGTGCATTCTAACCTAAGCCTTTAATCTTAAAATTAATTAGACCTAATTTGCCCTAGTGGGCTAGGGACACCAACTGGTCGGGTCTAGGCTAGTGTTGAGTCAGTTTGTCTAGTTACTCTGTGTGTGCTTTGTACTCAGTGTCTAGAACGGTGGTTCAGGGATTCTATCCCGATGGGCTTGTGTGCTGGTTCGCCTACCTGGCCAATCACTGATTGGTGTCTAGGATTGGCAATTAGGGACCTAACACTCCCCTTACACCTGCCTGGCTGAGTCTCGAGTTACTACAGGCTAGCTTGCCACTCTGATTGGGTATCTAGTTTGGGCTCTAGGTCTAGTTAGCCCGTAGTCATTTCAGTCGAGTCTCATTTGGTGTGCTTGCTTGCATCATCATGTCCACCCGGAACGGAGTACCCTACCAACCTGGTCAAACCCAACCTGATTTAGAGGCCATGATTAAAACTCTTATCGAAAGTATGACCAAATCGAGTCAGGATATGACTGATACTGTTGCCCAGTTTAGGGATCAAGTCGTGAGGATCTTACCCAGCTTAGGGATCGAGTCCAAGTACTTAAGGAACCTAGACATCAAAATTGGACTCCTGACCCAGATTTTAATGTGCCTCAACCTTACCCACACTAGAAGCCTAGAAGACCTTTATACAGAGATCCTGAACCTAATCATAGGAGGCCTGACCCAGAGCCTGAAGATAGAGATGATAGGTTCATCCGAAACATCAAATTAGATGCACCCACTTTTGATGGTAGCTTAAACCATTAGGTGTATTCTGATTGGGAGGGTGAGATGGACCAGTACTTTGAGTGGTATACCATGTCTAAGGAAAGGAAGTTCAAGTTTGCCAAGATGAAGTTAGTGCGTCAAGCTAGGTTATACTGGGGGAACATTGAGCTAACCACTAGGAGACAAAATGTTGAGCCCATAACCACTTGGCAGGGTATGAAAGAGAAGCTTAGAGATAAGTACCTACCCATTTCATTCCAGCAGAATCTGTTAGACCAATGGCATACCTTGAAACAAGGGAACTGATCTATCTCAGACTACATAGCCACCTTTGATGAGTACTTGATGAGATGTGATGTGAGTGAAGCCCATGAGGTCACTTTGCCTAGATTTAGGGCTGGACTTAAGGAAGACATTAAGAGGGAGTTATTTCTGAGAGAGGTTACTGACCTAGACCAAGCCTATTAGATTGCACTGAACAATGAGAAATTTCAGAGAGGACCTATACCTTCTAGGGTTAGTGCCCCAATCCCAAGAAATGGACCTAGCCAAGTTACCCCTAGCAAACCTTTTTAGGGTATTCCCACCCCTAGGCCCATGGACAAAGGTAAGGCACCTGACACCCAGAGATCCCCTAGTTCTAGTATCACCTGTTTTAAGTGTCAGAAACCAGGTCATATCTCCAGCCAGTGTACAGCCATAGCCTGTTTTAAGTGCCATAGGGTAGGTCATGTTTCTAGCCAGTGCCCACGTAGATCCCTTTACATAGAAGAGGGAGAGGAAGAGAATTCCGGGCCCAATGAGGAATTTGAAGAAGTTTATGAGGCCGAAATTAACTTGGTTGATGAGTATGAAGGAGAGGAGGAACCCACAGAGTCTGACCAGTTAGGAGTTGTGAGATGCATCCTGTCCCAGAGTAGAGTTCAGGAGGATTGGCGTAGGACTAACATCCTACATACTTTCCTTAAATTAGGGGATAAGGTATGTAAGATCATCATAGATAGTGGGAGCTGTGTGAATGCCATTTCTGCTAGCACTGTCAAAATGTTAGGCTTAACCCCAATCCCCCACCCCAACCCCTATAAGGTTTCTTGGGTAGACTCCACCTCTATACCCATCCAGTCTAGATGTCAGGTCCAAATTTAGATACAATCCTATCAAGAGAAGATTTGGTGTGATGTCATACCCATGGGGGTGAGCAGTATAATTCTTGGGAGACCTTGGTTATATGATCATGATGCCACCCTCTTAGAAAAATCCAATACCTGTGTCTTTAGTTTTAATGAAAAAAATATCACAATCCATTTAGTCCCTCCTAAGGACAAGGTAGCTAAAGGACCCAATAAGGTCAAAGAGATGAAGACTGGAGTGAACCGTATTAGTGCTAAGGATCTAAAACAAGAAACTCATAGTGGTTCACCCATTTGGATGTTGACTGCTAAGGAACTTAGGACTCCTACACCCTCGAGCCTCCTCAGGAAGTTAGGCCTTTGTTAGAAGAATTTGAAGATGTTTTTCCCGAGGATCTGCCAGACCACCTTCCACCTCTTAGGGATATCCAGCATTCCATAGATTTAATCCCAGGAGCTACTTTACCCAACTTACCCAACTTGCCCCATTATAGGATGAATCCATCTAAGCATGAGGAACTGCAAAAGCAGGTTGGAGAATTGTTGAGGAAAGGGTTCATTAGAGAGAGACTTAGCCCTTGTGCAGTCCCTGCACTACTGACCCCAAAGAAAGATGGCACGTGGAGGATGTGTGTTGATAGTTGTGCCATCAACAAAATCACAATCAAGTATAGGTTCCCCATCCCTAGAATAGATGACATGCTAGATATGATGGCCGGTGCAATGGTTTTTTCCAAAATTGATCTCAAGAGCGGCTATCATCAGGTTAGAATTAGACCAGGGGATGAGTGGAAAACCGCTTTCAAAACTAAGGATGGTCTCTACGAATGGGTTGTTATGCCTTTTGGGTTGTCCAATGCCCCTAGTACTTTCATGAGGATTATGACCCAGGTGCTTAGAGCTTTCATAGGGAAGTTTGTAGTGGTCTATTTCGATGACATCCTGATCTATAGTAAAACCCCTGCAGACCACCTAGGCCACCTTACAAGTCTACCAAGTTTTGAAGAATGATAGTCTCTACGGTAATCTCAAGAAGTGTGAATTCATGACCAGTAGAGTTATCTTCTTTGATTTTGTAGTAACCCTTGACGGCGTGGATGCCGATCCAGAGAAGATTAGGTCCATAGTAGAATGGCCAGAGCCGACCAGTGTGCATGAAGTTAAGAGTTTCCACGGCTTGGCTACCTTCTATAGACGACTCATCAAGGAGTTTAGTACTGTAGTTGCTCCTATCACAGACTGTATTAGGAAGGGAGAATATTAGTGGACTAAAGCAGCCCATAAAGCCTTCCTAGATCTTAAGGATAGGATGACCCAGGCACCCATTTTGAGGTTACCCAACTTTTCTAAAGTATTTGAGGTTGCCTGTGATGCTTCAGGTGTAGGTATAGGTGGAGTCCTAAGCCAAGAGAATCATCCCGTAGCATTCTTTAGTGAAAAACTTAATGATGCTAAGCTTAGGTATTCTACCTATGATAAAGAATTTTATGCGGTAGTGCAAGCTTTGCGTTACTGGAGACATTATTTGCTACCAGGAATTTGTGCTGTTTTCGGACCATGAGGCTCTTAGATTCCTGAATTCCCAAAGAAGCTTAACCCTAGGCATGCTAAGTGGGTAGAGTATATCCAGTCCTATACTTTTGTTTTGAAACATAAGGCTGGGACTGAAAATAAGGTAGCTGATGCCCTTAGTCGTCGATCTTTGTTATTGAATTCTGTCAGGACTGAAGTCGTAGGGTTTGAGCAGATCAAAGAGGAATATGAGTCATGTCCAGATTTTAAGACTGTGTATCAGGATCTAGCTCAAGGACCATCTAGTGATCATAAGGATTATACCCTTTTAGATGGCTTTCTGTTCTTTAAGAATAGGCTTTGCATCCCTAGAACTTCTCTTAGGAATTTTTGATTTGGGAAATTCATGCTGGGGGTATAGCAGGCCATTTTGGAAAAGACAAGACCACCCTGGCTGTTGAAGACCACTTTTTCTGGCCTAGCTTAAAAAGAGATGTAGTACACATTATGGCTAGGTGTCGGACCTGCGCTGTTGCCAAACAGAACACCGGCCTTTATACCCACTCCCTGTCCCAGATCATCCTTGGCAAGATGTGAGTATGGACTTTGTGTTAGGTTGCCTAAGACCAAGAGAAGGCATGACTCTATCTGTGTCGTAGTCGATCGATTTTCTAAGATGGCCCACTTCTTGCCTTGTTCCCAGACTTTTGATGCATCTAAGGTAGCCACCCTGTTCTTTAATGAGATAGTTAGACACCATGGCCTACCTAAGACAATTGTTTCAGATAGGTTCACTAGCTATTTTTGGAAAACCCTTTGGCATAAGTTAGGGACAAAACTTAAGTTTTCAATTGCCTATCATCCCCAAACTGATGGCCAAACCGAGGTAGTGAACCGTAGCTTAGGCAATCTGCTAAGATGTCTTGTTGGTGAAAACATTAGGAATTGGGATTTGTACTTACCTAGGACTGAATTTGCATACAATGACTCGGTCAATAGGTCTACAGGTAAGAGTCCATTTGAAATTGTGCATGGGTACAAACCTCACACACCTCTTGACCTAGCCCCTTTACCAGTCCACACACGAGTCTCCGAGTCTGCTGAAGTTTTTGCACAGCATATAAAAGACTTGCATAAAGAAATTCATGCCAAAATAAATTTAAGTAATGAAACTTATAAGAAGTTGGCTGATTATCAAAGGACGAGTCAAAACTTTTGTTGAGGGAGACTATGTAATGATTAGGTTAAGGCCTGAACGGTTTCCTCCTGGAACCGTTAGAAAGTTACATGCTAGAGGAGTTGGACCATTTAGAGTGGTGAAGAGAGTAGGATCCAATTCTTATGTGCTCGAGTTGCCTCCAGAACTCGGCATTAGCCCTACTTTCAACATTACAGACCTAGTAGAGTATAGAGAGCCAGCTGTGATTCCCAGTGAGCCTTTTGAGCCTAATCCTATTCTTGAGAGTGAACCCAACCCTGTGTGTCGACCAACAAACTAGCTAGTTTGGAAAGAACAGATTGAAAAGATCCTGGACGATCAGGTTATCTCTACTCGTAATCGAGGATACCAAAGATACCTGGTCCGCTGGCAAGGAAGGCCAGATTTTGATGACTCTTGGATCTCCTGAGATGAATTACAAGAGCTGGATCCAGATCTCTTGGAGAGATACCAGAGCCAACTTGAGCCTTACTCGACAGGGTCGAGTTCCTCCCACCCCGGGAGAATTGGTGCGGGCACCAGAATCAGAAGAAGACTTCAGGCTTCCATCTGGATCTCTGAATGACCTTGCTCGAAGATTAGGGTTTGTAATTAGGGTTGAACTGGTCAACCAGATTATTTTATTTCTTTGAGCCTGCATTTCATTTTGTTGAGTCATGTTGACTCAGTCTAAGTCCAAGTCAAGTCCTGGTTGGCGCCATTCCCTAGGGCATCATTTTTTCTTCCAAGGCCAAATGCAAGTAGACGCCACACTCCCAGCCACACTCCCAGGACCAGTTGGCACCACATTTCATCCAGTGTCCCTGGTCCCCATGCCCAAGAGAGCAAGAAAATTTTCTTAGGAGAAGTCAAGGCACCCACAAGCTGCCAAAAGTAACCAAGCTAAAGGAGCAGGAGATTTTTCTTGGAGAGGACTTCAAGGTAGGTGCCCACACCTGCCTAAAGTACCTGGCTATGAATGGAAGGAGCCTAGTCTTGGGGAGAAAGACTAGGAGATGAGTATTTTCTTCCAAGAAAGAGCAAGTCATGGAAGGAAAACCCATGACTTAAGGAGAAGAACTAGGAGGTGCCCCACATACCTGCCATATGAAGCCATCACCTTGCATTTGAGGCCGCCCACTCCAAGGAAAGAAGCCTGGTCTGTCAAGGAAAAGTTTTTCATGCTTAGGATGAATGTTTAGTCCCACATGGGAAGTAGTGTAATTTTGTTTCTCTTGCAAGGTCTATATATTGGACCCTTATGTAATCTTTTGATTTGAATGAGTAAATGAAATCTTTTCTTGTATTGAGCAACCTTGTGTTCTCTTCTTCTGCACTTCTTTGAGTGTTGAGCTCCGTGAGTGAGTAAATCCGGGTTCTATTGGAGCCTTGAGGAGGTGAGAGATCTCCAAAGTTACCAAAACCCTGCCCTGCTTTCATCCCTGGCCGCCAACCCTAATTTCCTTTCATCATCCTAGCCGCCAACATCCAAATTCCTAAACCCTATTCCCACTTCATTCAAGGCCGCCATCTCCTTCTCCAAGCCACGCCCACTATATCAAGCCCTAGGTCCTTTTCATCTGCAAGCCACCGCCCTACCAGCCAAACCCTAAATCCACTCCATCTTCCACCGCCAGCTCCATACTCTTCCCTTATCTTCAAAGTTCGAGCAATCCGGAGCTATCCTAGGTAAAGGTCTCTTCCTTGAGTTTCTTACATCCTTATCTTGTTCTTCATCCTTTCCAGATCCAGAGTACGAGAAGGAGGCCAACCTTGCCATAGGACTACAATCGAGGATCCATTGCGAAGATACCCCGTCTCTAAGGATCCTACAATCTGCTCGAGAGTGTCCTTCAATTGAAGCAAAGAGAGATATCACAGTCAGGTATAAAACCTTCTCTTCTCTCTTCGTTTGTTTCTTGAAAGAGGAGTAAACCCTAGGTCTGGGGGTTTCTCAATCCCCAGCGATCCTACTTCTTTATTACTCTGATAATCTACTCTTTTGAATTGTGCTTTCTTTCAGTGCATATATTCTTTCAATATTAGTTGCCTTGTTTTTGAGTCAAGACAACTTCTAAAAAAAAAAAAAAAAAATTAGTCTTAATTTACTTATGCATCGCATCATCTTATTTGTTCTGCATCATGGTAGGTGGTGGAAAACTTAAGTTTGGTTCCTACCAAGTGCCAAAGGGTCTTCCAGTAATAACTGGTGAAATGGACATCCCTATCAGATACTATGGTTTTAGGAAGTCCCTGTAACCTAACCACATGATCAAGGAAGAGTCGGGCTACCTTGGAGGCATCAAAGGTCTGAGAGCAGGGTATAAAATGGGCCATTTTTGAAAACCTATCGACCACTACACAGATGGAGTCATGTTTTCTAAGTGTCTTAGGTAGCCCTTATACAAAGTCCATGCTAAGGTCTTGCCATGGGCAATCTGGTATAGGTAAAGGCATGTATAAACTAGTGTTTTGCTTCTGCTGCTTGGCAACAGCACAAGATCGACACTTGGACACTATATAGGCAACATCCCTTCTCAAATTAGGCCAAAAGAACTGGTCCTCTATAGCTAAAATGGTTTTGTTTCTACCAAAGTGACCAGCTGGACCTCTTGTTTGGGTTTCCCAAATTAAGAATTCTCTAAGTGAGGTCCTGGGAATACACAATCTATTTTCTAAAAAGGTAACCATCTTGGAGGGTGTACTCGCTATGGGAACTAGATGGTCCTTGGCTGATGGTTTAGAAAATTTTACTGAAGTCTGGACAGGTTTCATATTCTTTCTTCAATCGGTCAAATCCAATGACTTCAATCCTAATAGAGTTCAGAAGTAAGGCATGGTGGCCAAGGGCATCAGCTACCCTATTTTCAGTTCTAGCCTGATGTTTTAGCACAAAGGTATAGCCTTGGATATACTCTACTGATGCGGGACAGAGCGGGGGAGGATCGCTGGCGAGCATAGAAGTCACCAGGGGATTAGGGCTTACAAGGAACCAGGGCGTCACACCCACTTACTCAAAACACAGATCAAAATAATTTTTTGTTTGTATTCATAAGAAAAAAGATGTTTAATACAAGAGGGGAGGGGCGGTATTTATAGGTTCACCCCAGGGTACATTACTTGAGGGCTAAGAAACACTGACTTGTGGGCCAAGAAAACCTGGTGGATTGGTCAACAGTGGGCCTGTCTTCGGCTGGAGCTCTCTCTTGTGAGCTTGGCGGCATGAAAGAGTCCAGGTGCATGAAGGCCGACTCTTGTTGGAGAGGTCTGGTGAATTTCCTGGCTACTGACTCTCCTCTTGAACATGACTTGAACAAACTCGATTGGACTCGACTGGACTAATAAACTGGACTTGACTAAGTGGACTAACTAGACTCAGTTGTCTCACTTTATTACAGGACTCAAATAAAATAGACTTTTGGTCCCCATCATTCCCCTGCGGTTGGGAGAACTCGACTCCATCGAGTCAGGCTCAACAGGGGTTTGATGGAACCAAATCCAGGCATATCAAAAGACAAACTCATAAAATAGA
The DNA here is from genome assembly GCA_021397845.1 of Areca catechu. NCBI lineage: Eukaryota > Viridiplantae > Streptophyta > Magnoliopsida > Arecales > Arecaceae > Areca > Areca catechu. The sequence goes on from CM038050.1 coordinate 94,650,628, forward strand.
CACAATCAAATAAATCCAAATATACCCAAATAAGCTTGGAATATAGTGGAGGCTCTACTTTGAGAACAGTGCAACTCTAAAATTTGGGCATCTATGAAAATCATGCAGCCCCGAAGATCATGTAGCTCTGAGAATCGTGCACTTTGAGATGTATGCAGAGTGCAGCTTTGAGATCCCTAATGTCCTGCTTTGAGATCTGTGCAGGACCTAAAGTCGGCATCACAAACGTGGACTGCTTTCATGTTTGTGCCAATGCTTTTTTTTTTCTCTAAAACAGGGGAGGCGGACTGAGGGGCTCGCTGGTGTCGGTGCTGGGTGGAGGATGATGCCGGCATGGAAGGAAGTTGGCTGGACGAACGTGTTCCGATAGCTGGCTGCATTGGGTAGATCTATGACACGGGCAGCGACGATGGGCAGATCTATGGCACAGGAAGTGATAGTTGGCTACGACGGCCGTGCGATGTGTTCTAGCATCACGGATGGGGGCGTTGAGGTCACGGGACAGAGGTGAACACAACGACTCTTCCGGTGGCTGGTGATGGTGGATTCGGACGGAGACCTCGCTTTGGCCGGTGGCTCTTCGAGGCTTCATGGATGGAAGGATGGTTGGGCATGGGCGGCGTTGGTGCTGGGCGAAGAGAAGGTGCATCCCCGGTCATCGACTGCTAGCAATGGATTCGGTTGGAGGCACCGATCGACTGCAAGGATGGGTCCGGTGGGAGGGAGAGGCTGTGGCACTCCGGTTGGGCGGGAGGGGTGGATGGGGCTCCGATCTGGAGGGAGGGGTTTGTGGGGTGTGGCGCCGGCTACTGGCGGTGAGCAAGAGGGCATCGATGATGATCTTCGGTGTCCGATTTGTGGTGGTGGACGGTCAGAGCACTGACGATGAAGATGAACTGCAGCACGAGCTCCGATCGATGATGTCGGGGTGTCGATCAGTGGGCGAGGAGATGGGCAGTGATCATTGACATTTCGTAGATGTTTGGCAGCAGTGGGCAGAGAAGGGGCTTGGATATGGGTTGAAAGTTTCGATAAGTGGTGTGGACGATGCGGAAAGCAGGGGCGAGGGCTGGAAGGGAGGAACGGTGGTGGGTGGCCGGCTGGACCTGGCTTGATGGCGGCGGGATCTACGATCGGGAGGAAGGAGATGGAATTGGCGAGGAAGAAGAAAAATCCTAATCCGCTGGGCTCTGATACCAAGTTGATGCGGGACAGAGCGGGGGAGGATCGCTGGCGAGCATAGAAGTCACCAGGGGATTAGGGCTTACAATGAACCAGGGCATCACACCCACTCACTCAAAACTCAAATCAAAATAATTTTTTGTTTGTATTCATAAGAATAAAGATGTTTAATACAAGAGGGGAGGGGCGGTGTTTATAGATTCACCCCAGGGTACATTACTTGAGGGCTAAGAAATCCTGACTTGTGGGCCAAGAAACCCTGGTGGATATGTCAATAGTGGGCCTATCTTGGGCTCGAGCTCTCTCTTGTGGGCTTGGCGGCATGTAAGGGTCTAGGTGCATGAAGGCCGGCTCTGGTTGGAGGGGTCTGGTGAATCTCCTGGCTGCTGACTCTCCTATTGAACATGACTTGAACGGACTCGATTGGACTCGACTGTACTAATAAACCAAACCTGACTAAGTAGACTCAACTAGACTCAGTTGTCTCACTTTATTACAGAACTCAAATAAGATAAAATAAAATAGACTTTTGGTCCCCATCATCTATCCACTTGGCATGCCTAGGGTTTAACTTTTTCTAAGACTTTATGAATTGGAGTGCTTCATTGTCAGAGTAAAGGACAAACTCTTGGGGTAGAAGATAATGTCTCCATATCTAAGGACTTGTACTACCGCATAGAATTCCTTGTGATAGGTGAGTACTTAAGCTTAGCCTCATTGAGTTTTTCACTAAAGAAGGCTACTAGGTGACTCTCTTTTCTCAAAACTCCTCCTATGCCTACTCCCGAAGTATCACAAGCTACCTCAAAGACTTTGAAAAAATCAGGTAACCTCAGGATGGGTGCTTGTGTCATCTTATCCTTAATCTCTAAGAAGGCTCTATCAGTAGCTTTGGTCCACTCAAAATTTTCCTTCCTAATATAGTCAGTGATGGGTGCTACAATGGTGCTAAATCCCTGGATAAATCTCCTATAGACGGTGGCTAGACCATGGAAACTATGCACATCATGGATACTAGTAGGCACTAGCCACTCAACTATGGATCTAACCTTCACAGGGTTAGCTGACACTCCTTCGGGGGTCACCACAAATCCTAGGAAGATTACTTTATGGATCAAGAAATCACACTTCTTTAGATTGGCATAGAGATTCTCCTTCTTAAGGGTCTGACAGACCTATCTTTGATGATCTAGGTGGTCTTCCTTAGTCCTACTATAGATCAGGATGTCATCAAAATAAACCACTACGAATTTTCTTATGAACATCCTTAGGACTTGAGTCATGATTCTTATAAAGGTGCTAGGGACATTGGACAACCCAAATGGCATGACTACCCATTCATAAAGACCATCCTTAGTTTTGAATGCAATTTTCACTCATCCCCAGGTCTGATTCTAACCTGATGATAGCCACTCTTAAGGTAATCTTTGAGAAGATGGTTGCACCAGCCATCATATTTAACATATCATCCAAGCGGGGGATGGGAAACCTATATTTCATAGCAATCTTGTTTATGGTGCGACTATCAACACACATTCTCCATGTGCCATATTTCTTAGGGGTTAATAGGGCTGGTACGGCACAAGGACTTAAGCTTTTCCTAATAAATCCTTTTCTAAGGAGTTCTCCTACCTGTTTCTATAGCTCTAGAAATTCTATTGGGTTCATCCTATAGTGGGGCAGGTTGGGTAGGGTGGCTCTTGGGACTAAGTTTATGGCATGCTGGACGTCCCTTAACCTCGTGAGGGTACTCTTTATGGATTTGATCAGGTACTTCCTTAGCAGTTGTTTCCACACTGTAGTCCCCTCCAAAATCTCCTTCTTAGCTCCTTAGCAGTAATTAAATTGACTATAGATTTTTTTTCTTTCAATGATCTAGATCCTCTCTTGACTTTGTCTTTAGGTGGGGTTGGGTTAATTGTAGTCTTCATCCCACCAAAATTAAATGAGCATGAATTTGATCGGCCGTACAGGATAGCATCATGGTCATAAAGCCAGGATCTACCTAGAATTATGCTACTAACTCCCATGGGTACAACATCACACCACACCTTATCCTGATAAGACTGAAGCTGGATCTGGATTTGGCATCTAGACTTAATGGGTATGGATGTTGAGTCTATCCAGGAAACCTTATAGGGGATAGGATGGGGAACTAGGCTCAAGCCTAAGGTTTTGACTGCCTTGAGTGAGATGGAATTCACACAGCTCCCACTATCTATGATAATTTTGCATACCTTATCCCCTAATTTCATGAAGGTTTGTAGGATGTTGGACCTACGCCAATCCTCTTGTATCTTAGTCTGGGCTAGGATGCACCTAACTATCCCTAACAGGTCAGACTGGTCAACAACCTCTTCATCTCCTTCATATTCATCTATCAGGTTCTCCTCAACTTCATATATTTCCTCTACAATTTCTTCACTAGGTTCAGGCTCTTCTTTTTCTAATTCACCTTTGTGTAGGAATCTGGTTGGGCATTGGCTAGCAAAATGTCCCATCTAATGACATCTAAAATAGGCATTTGGGTTGGGACTTGGGTTTCTTTGGATTTCAGGTGCCTTACCCTTATCATTCCTAAAGAGTACTGAGTTGCTAGAACTGGGTCAAATCGGGTTAGGGTTGGGATGATTTAGGTTAGGGTTGAGATGATTCGGGTTTGGGTTGGGACGATTTGGATTAGGGTTGGGTCGATTTGGGTTAGGGTTTGGTTAGCCTGGGTATGCTGAACTAGGGTTTGGTCAGCCTGGGTATGCTGAACTAGGGTTTGGTCAGCCTGGGTATGCTGGGCTAGGGTTTGGTCTAGAACTATGAGCACTAGGCCTAATGGACTCAGGTCGATGGGCTATGGGTACTCTCTGGAATCTCTCATAATTTTTAGCTATCTGGTAGGCTTGCTTTAGAGTATCGACTTCCCTCAAATATAGCTCTCTTTGGATGTCTTCATGAAGGCCAGCCCTAAACCTAGATAGGGTCACTGATTCAGACTCGTCTATGCAACACCTTATGGCACACTCATCAAACTTGATTATGTATTATAACACGGACCTACTTCCTTGACTTAATCTCTACCATTGGTGTAGGAGTCTCTGTTGGTAGGTTGGGGAAAGGTATTTTTCCCTAAGTTTTAGCTTCATGGCCATTCAGGTATCTATGGGAGCTTCATTTCGTTGTCTGATTAGGTGCTCTATGTTTCCTCAATATAACCTAGCTTGGCTGGTTAACATTAGTTTGGCAAATCTACACCTCCTCTCCTCACTCAACTCATACCACTCAAAATATTGTTCCATAACTCCTTCATAATCTATGTAGGTCTTGGGATCTAGGTTGCCATCGAAGGTGGGTGCATCTAGCCTGATGTTCCTTAAAATTCTTTCATCTTGGTCCTGGGGTTCATGATTGGGCCTCCTAAAGTGGGGCTCCTAGATCTGGTCATGGTGTTGGGCTCTCCTAGGATTAGGTGGCATGGGAAGAGGTGACTCAGGCTCGGGTTTGGTGTTGGACTCTTGGGTTTGCTCTAGGGTTCCTAATCGATTTTCGACCTGGTCAAACCTATTGTTCATTTGGGCTAGTTGCTTAGTAATGGTCCTCATGAAAGTCTCTAGGTTAGACTCCATGGTTGAACTGGGTTGGGGTTTATACTGATGGTACTAGACTCCTAACCTAGTGGTCACGCACTCAATCAAACATGGGATTATGATGCAGTCAAGCACATAAGGGTTAACACGTTCTAGAGTTTGCTAGACCTAGAGCCAAAATCAGGTGAGTTAACTCAACTTACTCCCAACTCAATACTTAGTCCTTCCACTGGCCAGGTAAGAGGTGGGGTGGTGGGAGGCTCCCCTTGCTTGCCACAAGGTCCTAATTAAGTAACCACCAGTCTACTTAGGGTGTTTGCCTCTGGACCTTTAGCCTTAGACACTAGTTTCCAGTAATAATTGGAGGGTTAAGTGCACTAGTTCCCTCACTAAACTCGAACCTGACTTGTTGGTGTCCCTAAATCAATTAAGTTGCTAGTTAATTTTAATTAGGCTTAGGTACATATGCAAAGGTGGTTGTTTTGAGCCCAAGACGGTGATGAAATCCTTCCCTGATCTGACAGAGGGAATTGCCCTTAAGATTATGTTAGATGTAAATGATGCACACTCAATGAAACCCTAATACAATCTAATAATAGAAAATAGAGAATAAAATAATTTTTTTGTCTTTTAATGAGATGGCAACTTAATTCAATGTTGGTTAAGTGATCAATCAAAATTGGCTTTGGTTGCGGGGTTAGGTAGTTGATTAGGTTTAGTCTAGTCAAGTATGCAAAATTAGCAGAAATTGAAGTTTTGGGTTCTATTTTGATGCAGGGTTTAGCATGGATTTCAGAGCAGAAAAAATCTAAAAAATTTGCATACAGAAGGGTTACATGCAAGATGATTCCTACAAAATTTAATGTACATCAAAAATAGAATGATGATGCAATACCTAGGATTTTTAACTGGATGCAGGAAACTCAGAAAAACAGAATTCTGTGCTAGGGTTTCTAGGATGCAGAGTTTTTTTTATATTCTTTGGTTTTGTAAAATTTGACAAAAATCATAAAAATTTAGAAGACTAATCATAGTATTATAAGTGCAAATTTTAGAAAAAAATATTATGCCTATGGTGGTGAAACAGACCTAATCTCGGACCCTTAGTGCAGAAGACAGGATGCAGAAATCCTATTTAGGGTTTTGGTTTGTGTTTTTGATGATGCAAGACTGTCTAAACCTGCTCTGATACCAAACTGATGCAGGATGACTCTAGGGATGATATCTATGCAGAAAATAATAGTAAACTATTTTTTTTGGACTTTTTTTGAATTTAAATCTGAGGCTAAAATCTCAAAAAATTGCAAAGATCATCAGGAAAGTATGTAACGACAAGTCTACTGTACCCACAGTTAGAATCATGCAAAGTAATAAAAGATAGGACTTGAGGGTTGAGAAACCCCTGGTTAGGAAAGTGTTCCTTCAAAAAAATCAGAACTTAGGAGAGGGTTAGGTGTTTACCTGGCAACGATGGTTGATCTTGCTGTAGACGGGGTTGCTCAACGCTCAGGATTGGTGCCTGGATAATCAGCCTTCTGTCTCGTGGATCAGTCAAATTTTCTTTAGTCGATCCGGGAGGCAAGGAGGGCCATTTTCTTGGAGGTGTTCACCAGAAGGATCCTGCACACGTCATGGGTTAGGTCAATAGGTAATAGGAAAAATATGAGCTCAGAAAGAAATTGTAAGAAAGGTGAGAGGGGGAGAAAGAAGTGGCTGGCGGCCTGCTTGCGGAGGAGGATGCCTGGCTTGCTTGGACATCAGCCTGGCAGTAGGTAGGACACCTGGAGGGGTTGGAGGGAGGGCAGCCTGCAGGCCTGGGATTGCCTGGAAGGGAGGTGGAAGGGGCAGCCAAGGTTAGGATGGAATTAGGGTTGGTGGGTTTGATGGAAGAAGGGAGATGGGTGGCGGCCAAGGGTTTGGTGTTTGGGCATCTTATGGTTTGATGAAAGAAGGCTAGGGAAGCTAGGATTTGATGGCTGGGATGGAGAATCTAGGGCTAGGGTTTTCACACAAGAATAAGAAAGCACTCGGGTCTCACACCCACTCAAATTGGAGGAATAAGAATTACACATAATTCTCTCAATATTTTATTTCTTAAGCAAAGTTAATTTTACAAGAGGGAAGGGGTGGGTATTTATAGATTCACCCAAGTCCTTGGACTCCAATATAGACTAGGACTACATGACTTGAGGGCCAAGCAACCCTGGTGGACTTGGTCAATTGCAGGCTTCTTCTTAGGCTGGGGTGCCTGCTTTGGAGGACTTGGGCTGGGGGGTGCCAATCATGAAAATCTGGGGTGCCAAGGGCCTGGAGCAAGGGCACCAACCTTGATGGCCTAGTGGTGCTGATGGGCTTGAGGGTGCCTGCTAGTGTGGACTAGGAAGGGTGCTAGGCTGGGGAATGGTGCCAATTGGAAGGGACGCCCATCCTTGGGCTAGGTGACATGAAAAGGCCCACTATTGGGGCATCTTGTTGGGGAAGGCCAAGGTAGCGATCTAGATGTTTGATGCTCTGCTCTGGTGAGGGGGCCTGGTGAATCTTCTGGCCTAATGATTCTCCTTTTGGCTTAAGTGACATTACAGGACTCAATTGGCTCACTTGTATTGCAAGACTCAAGTGATACATTACTAAGGACTACAGGACTCAGAAATCCTAATCAGTAAACCAGATTGGGCCCAATAATCTTTATCTGATCCTGGTGCTTGCACCACTTACTTTCCTGGCCCTAATTCTGAGTGTCAATGTTTGATAATCCCAAGACTCCTCCAAGGCTAGGGGATTCACAAAGCATATGGGCCAAAGGGGCCACGTGATAATTGTGCCAAAGGGGTATGGATGAATCTAGCTCTTCCCCATAGATTATGTCGCAGGAGGCTTTTATCTATGTCTATGAGTGTATACATCAGCAAATCTTTCCTTCTAATAAGGAATCCATAGAAGTTTTGATTTGGCCAAAGTATTATAAAATAATGGCTCAAATGGCCATTGCATTTATCTGGGCTAGGTCTGAAAGGTAGAAGGTTGATCCTAGTAAGATTCTGGAAGACTGGAGGTTTAACCTAGTAGGGAGCCAGAAGGCCAAAGGTTTGGCCTGGCAGAGATCCAGAAGACTTGAGGTTTAACCCGATAGGGAGCTAGAAGGCCAAAGGTTTGGCCTAACAGAGATCTGGAAGATTAGAGGCTTAACCTGGTAAGAGTCAGAAGGCCTAAGGTTTGGCCTAGCAAGAGATCTAGAAGATCGAAGGCACTTTGGTACTGTGGTTGGTAGGACCAGCGGTTCCAAAATATTGGTCATGGATTCTACTTTTAAGGAATGGGGCTGAAGGACCGATGAGGCACCTTGAGAAAATATCTCGAGTTGAAAGTTACCCTTTCGGATAGACTTATACTATCCTAGTTATGCAGATTTGGTCATTTCTATGTTGTTTAGGTGATCATTCTACATATGCATATATATTTGGAATACAACCCTGCATAAGCTAAGTAAATGCTTGGCAAAGATCTTCATTGTTTGTTTAATTTGAAGCCTAAGGAAGAATGTCAGCTCACCTATCACACTCATTTCAAACTCATGCTACAAAAGCTCAGCAAATTTTAGCAAAGATCTTCATGAGTTGCACCAAAAATTATATTATCTACATAAATATATAAGACAAGCATTTCATTATCTTTCCTTTTAATGAATAGGGTTATATCTACACTTTTTTTAGAAAAGTTATTTTCAAGTAGAAATTTTCTCAATCTTTTATACCATGATCTAGGCTAAATGATGACCTAATTCTAACACATTGTGAGAGATCTCCTATGATTATATCCTTAGAGTGGTACTGTATATACCTCTATTCCTTAGGCAAGTCATCATGCTCTTTGCTTATCTCTTCATTCTCTTTTTCATTTTGTTTGTCTTTTAAGCTCAAATCCTTCATCTCTTTGTTCATTACACCTGCATCATCATCTATACATTTCTTTTCTTGAAGGTGAAGGGTTAGATGCATCAAATATAACATGTATGATTCCTTAATAAATAAAGTTCTGTTGCCTAGGTGGCTACCCAAGAGGAGGGTGAATTGGGAATTTAAAATTTTAAAGTAGATAATGTGCAAATAAAAATCCCTTACAAAGTGTTAGGTGTTGTGACAGAGTAGTAAATTGCAGAAGCTAAGTAGAGTCAAATAAGCACAACATAAACATACAAGATTTATAGTGGTTCGGAGCAACCCAGCTTCCACGTCCACTACCCAAGATACCACTTAGAATTTCCACTATATTTACACCCGAATACAGTAGGATTGTTTTACAGGATCACAATCCAAAACCTCTACACTTTGGTTTTAACAGGATCACCAAAGAAAATCCAACACCCTTTGGTTTTAAACAGGATCACCAAAGAAAACCCAATACCCTTTGGTTTTAAACAGGATCACCAAAGAAACCCAACTTGGTTTTCACAGGATCACCAAGAACCTAATTGGTTTTATCAAGATCACCAAGAACCCAACACTTGGTTTTTATTAAAGGCCGACCAAGAACCTATTTGGTTTTTCAACCAGGCTCGCCAATAATCCAAACAATTCAAAAATAAATTGAAATAAATGCAACAATAATGACAAACTCTAGTTATCAAATAGTTGCCGGTGTAGCTTATGAGAAGTCCACTTGGATTGCACTTGAATGAGCTTTAATTGCTTCAGTGGCTTCTTTCCAAATTGCTTCAAGCTTCATATCAGAGTTGGTGAAGCCTTGAAGATTGACTTGAATGCTCTTGTGCTCTCTTCTTCTTGGTAGGTAAGATATTCAATGAAGCTTTCAAAACTTTAAAGAACTCTCTACTTATTATTTAAAGGAAGTTCAAATCCTTCAAACATAAGGTCTTCCATCACTCTAAAGTAGTTTGAGACATTATAAATAGTTGGGATGTGATATATGACCATTGGAGCACTTTTGGCATTCAAAAAAAAATTCTGGAACTAGCAGTTAGATACCTGTAAGCGATATTCGAGTCGGCTCGGATTCCTTCAAGTCGGCTCGGATCCTTCAAGTCGATAGGTCGAGTCACCAAATCTTTAGTACAGTCGGCTCTTTGTCTCAGGCTGCAAAACTTCACTATGGATGAGTCAGCTCTTAATAGCTCGGGTCAGGTCGAACTTCTATCTTTAAAAATCTTGAACTCGAGGAGTCGGCTCTCTTGATCTTTGGTAAGCTCTTCTTCTCAGGTTGTGAAATCATTACTCTGGAAGAGTCAGCTCGTTGCAGTTTGGGTCGGCTCGCTTTCTCAGGTCTTCAAAATTAGGTTTGGCAGAGTCGGCTCTTTCTGGTTTGGGTCGGCTCGCCTGGCTATTCTCAGAAATCTTCAAAAACTCTTGCCTGGCTATTCTCAGAAATCTTCAAAAACTGGACTCTGGATGAGTTAGCTCGGACATGATCCAGTTGACTCAGATTTACTGGAGTCAGCTTGGATACCTTCAAGTCGGCTTGGATTGCTGTGTACTAGAATCCTTGATGCATTCCATGAGGTGGTGTTGGCTCTACATCATGTTGGGTCGGCTCATGTAACTTCTTCAGGATTTTTACAATTGAACTTAAAGAAAAACTCACACCAACACTCTTACACTTTTCATGCACACCAACTCAAAATAATTTTAAGGCACACATACACACATAGAAGTAACCCTTTTACATAATTTTTTCTTAGCTTTTTTTTGGGTTCTTCTTTACAAAAATAGATTACAACACAACTCAAATCAAGAACTAAAGATGTAGGAGTTGAAGTTTGAATAAATAAACCATCCTACAAAAACTTGTAAAACACTTGAAGAGTTGTTAGAAATAAATGTGCATACTCCAATATTTGGTTATCATCAAAATCACTTATGGGGTCAAGAATCTCTCCATTTTTGATGATGACAAAATACTGGGCATGAAAAAGTAAGATAAAACTTTACAATTACTTGTATAACTATATTTGCAAGAATGTATGAACAAGTAAAAAGAATTGACTTTAATTAGTGTCAAACCATGGATAGAGAATTAGGGCATAGAGAGGTAATCTCCCTCTCAATAAGATACTCCATGTTTTAACACACTTTTCATGCAAGTTCAAAGCTCAAAAGTTTCTAAGAGAACTTTAAGTATCAGAGCTATTAAATGTCAAAGCTTAAAACATTATGTATCAGAGCTTTATGTATCAAAACATTATATCAGGGCTTTAAACACTTAAAGCATTGTGTATCAGAGCTTAAAATATCTTGCAATATTGTAAATCAGAGCGTATTATATATCAGAGAAAAAATATTTGAGACATTGTGTATCAGAGCTTGCAAGAAGATATATTGTGTTTCATGTAATGTATCAGACCAAAAATACAAACATAAACACATCTTATCCTTTTCATGCAATATCTTCATAAATTTCTCCTCCTTTTTGTCAATCAATCAAAAAGGTGAGGTTACAGTGAAGCTCAGATTTTAAAATAGAATGAGAAAGTATTTAAATTTGTTTGAGATAATTTCACTTTCTCACATTCACCTTGATATTCTAATTAAAATGTATCATAGTTGTATCAAAGACATAAGCACAAGAGTAATTGATAGACAAAATTCAAACTTTTATTTCATTTTAAGATGTTCAATACAAAGTACAAAATGAAAAAAAATACATCTAGTCACTGTCTATGTCTATACTAGGATTTGTAGGTTGACCCGAAATTTTGATGCTCGGAGGCATAGAAGCAACTGGGTCAGGATCTAAGACATGAGAAGGTGGAATAGTATGGGATCCCTGTGGCCTAAAGTGAGGAGGTGGTTGTCTAGGATGAATAGACTAACCAGCAAAAGATGATGATTGAGGCCTAGGTCTAGAGGAAACAAGAGTAGGATCCAGTAGTGTTGAAGGAGGTACACTCTGAGCAGCTTGAAAGTCTTTAACTTTGGTCATCAGCTTACACAAAAAACTGTTAATCGTTTTCAATTTAGCTACAATTTTCTTTGTGTTCTTGGAAGCAGCCAATTTTTCCATTGAGACTCTTACTTCTGCAACTACTTTTTGCATTGAAAGAATTTCAGAGGCTTGGACATTTACAAAGGCTTCAGCTGATCCTCTTAGCCTACCAAACTCAGCTCTAAGTATTCCAATTCTTCTTGTGTAGTCTTCTTCCATCCTCCTGCCTTCTTCTTCTGAGCCCATTCTGATTCTTAAGTTGTCCAACTCAACTCTATATGCTTCAAGTATTTGAGTAATAGAGTTCTTAATAGTTTCAGAACTTGATGTAATTAATTAAAGAATGGGTTGTAGATCTGTCTCTGTTGCACAAGTTGTATTCTTGGAGGCTTCAAGGGTATCCATTCTGCTGCATAGATTATCAATCTGCCCTCCAAATTGATCAAGTCTTTCATTAATAGACTACCAAAATTTGCCAAACATTGTAGTCATTGAGGAATTGATAGATTCAGTCAAGTTATCCATCTATTGTGCAATAAAATCTTGGAATGTTGATGTATCCACAATAGGAGCAGTAGCAACAGGACTATGAACAGGAATGTCAGTGGACTGAGTATAAATAGGTGTACCAGGAGGCATGTCAGGCACTGAAACATCTAGAAAAGGAGCATTAAAGGCTGTCTGAGTTGGTGAACCTTACTGTGGCTATGACTCTGAGATCGGAATTGAGGTGCCTTCACCAGTTTCTATTTCAGCTTGTTCTTGTACTTCTTCTGGTTCTTTAATCATTGGTGCTTCAGACTTCTTCTTCCAAGTTCCCTCAGATAGCAAGTAACCCATCTTCTATAAGGTTTTAGCTGTGTAAGTGTCAGTGTGAAAGAGGGTTTTCTATCTTCTCCTGATAGATCAATGTTTGCATTTTGGAAGAAAAGGGTAAGAACCATCCCGTAAGGTAAACATGCCTTCACCTTTCTTACTACCTCTTTTATCTGACTTAACATAATAGCTGGAAGATTGATTTTGTCCCCATTTATCAGCAGCTCCATAAAACATAAGTCTCGCTCACTCACCCAGTCAAATCGCCTATCCTGGGTAGAAAAATCCTACTGATGAAGCTATGAAGTAATCTCATTTCAATGGATAATGAGCTAGCTTTAAGGATTCCAACTTCATTCACTTCAGTCTGCTCTAGTACAGTCTGTAGAGCCCTTGTCCTATCCTTTAAGACCAAATATTTTGTACCTTCAAATGGCATTTCCAGGGTATTTCCAAGCATTTCTTCAGATATAATACTTCTTCTTCCTTTGACCAAAGATTCAATAAAATTTTCTCCCAATCTCATGTTCTCAAAAAAAGTTCTAACCAAATTTGGGTAGGTTCGGATGTCCAAAGAACACATATATCTCCAACCCTGATTTTCAATGAAATCCCCAACAACAAACCCTATTTCCTTAAGGTATTCGAATAAAATTCTTCTACCTATAGTTATAGGCCGCATACCCAAGGAGATTTTTTTGGCTTGGAGAGGCGGGGCTCGGTTCTTCATCCGATTGAGGTGGAATTCGAGAAGAGCTTTCATAGAATTTTGTTCTTCTTTCCAATGGAGCATCCTTGATTTCCCGTCGAGACTTCTTCCCCATTGTCCTTTTTGGAGCCATCCCACAAACACACTGAAATCCAAAGGAATTTTTGGAAGAGTGGAGTTTTTGGAAAGGTTCCTCGGAGGGAAGGAGTGTAGGGTTAAGAATAGAAATGGAAAAGAAAAATCCTATGGCTCGAACTAAAAAGAGATGGCTCGACATTCGAGCCGGCTCGACTAATAGGTCATCTGCTCGAGTCAGCTCAAGCAGAGGGAGCACAAAAGTGATTTTTGCCATATCTTCAGTGCAGTCGGCCTTTGTCTCAGGGTGCAAAACTTCACTCTGGATGAGTCGATTCTTGATAGCTCGGGTCGGCTTGAACTTATGTCTTTGAAAATCTTGAACTCGAGGAGTCGGCATTTTTGATCTTTGGTCGGCTCTTCTTCTCAGGTTCTGAAATCATTACTCTGGAAGAGTCGACTTGTTGCAGTTTGGGTTGGCTCGCTTTCTCAGGTCTTCAAAATTAGGTTTGGCAGAGTCGGCTCTTTCTGGTTCGGGTCGGTTCGCCTGGCTATTCTCAGAAATCTTCAAAAATTGGACTCTAGAGGAGTCCACTCGAACATATTCCAGTCGACTCGAATTTACTGGATTCAGCTCGGTTACCTTCGAGTTGGCTCGGATTGCTGCATACTAGAATCCTTAATACGTGCCATGAGGTGGAGTCAGCTCTTCATCATGCTGGGTCAGCTCGAGTAACTTTTTCAGGATTTTTATAATTGAACTTAAAGAAAAACTCTCACCAACACTCTTACACTTTTCATGCACACCAGCTCAAAATAATTCTAAGTCACACACACACACAGAAGTAACCCTTTACATGATTTTTCTTAGCTTTTTATTGGGTTCTTCTTTACAAAAATAGATTACAACACAACTCAAATCAAGAACTAAAGATGTAGGAGTTGAAGTTTGAACAAATAAACCATCCTACAATAACTTGTAAAATACTTGAAGAGTTATTAGAAATAAATGTGCATGCTCTAATGTTTGGTTATCATCAAAATCACTTATGGGTCAACAAGTTCTTTTATTGAAAACTCTATAGGCTTTACTTAAAATGGAATAGCCAAGAAAGATACCATAATCTTATTTTGCATCAAATTTATCAAGATTATCTTTTTCATTATTTAATCTAAAATATTTATAACCAAACACATGAAATAACTTATATTGGATTTTCTATCATTCCAAAGTTCATTGGGGGTTTTCTTTAAAGCAGATCTAATAAGAACATGGTTTAGAATGTAATATATAGTGTTCACAACTTCAACCCAAAAATACTTTAAAAGATTGCCTTTATATAAAATTGTTCGGGCCATCTCTTCTTATGTTCTATTCTCTCTCCATAATACTATTTTGTTATGATGTTCCTAGAGATAAATAATTATAATCAATACCATATTCATTACAAAATTCTTTAAAATTCTGATTTTCAAATGTTGTGCCATGATTACTTCTGATTGAAATGATTGAAAACTTTTTTTCTAATTTTTTAACTTTTCTATAAAAGTTTCAAAAGATATTAAAATCCTCATCTTTATATACCAAAAATAGTATCCATGTGAATCTAGAAAATCATTTACTGTCACAAGTCCATATTTCTTTCTACCTAGGCTTGTAATCCCAGTATGTCCAAATAAGTCCATATAAAGTAGTTATAGTGGTCTTGATATTGAAATAATATTTTTGGGTTTAAAACTCTCTCTAGTTTATTTACAAAACTAACAAACATTATAAATATGATCTTTTTCAAAGTTCAATTGTATCAAATCATTAACTAAATCTTTTGAAATCAGTTTAGACAATGTATGCATGCTAGCATGTCCTAGTCTACTATACCAAAGCCAACTAGTTTCTTTGATTTTAATATTCATGGTCACTAGCCTTATACTACTCTTCATGACTAGATCATTCAAGTTACCTTGCATATATTTTCAAGTCTATGTCCTATGAGCATAATGCTTGCATCAAATGAACTAGTAACTATGCACATTGAAGATTCAAACCTAACTTTGGAGCCTTTGTCACATAATTGATCAATAATACTTAATAAGTTATACTTTAAATTATCTACTAGAAGTACATTTTAATGAATGTAGAAGGGATATGTTAATCTTAACAACACCAATGATTTTTTCTTTACCATTCTCACCAAATATTACAATACCACCTTCTTTCATTTCTAGAGTGAATAATTGTTCCTTATCACCGATCATATGTCTTAAATAGCCACTAACCAAGTATCATCTTTTTTTAAAATCTTGGGCTATAAGACATCCCTGTAAAACATATCAATATTGTTTTAGGTATCCAATCTTTCTTGGATCCTTTGGGGTTAGTCATTATGGTTCCTTTAGGAACCCAAGCTTTTTTAATTTTGTTCACATTTTTTTTAGCTACATTCAAAAACTTTATGCCCAATTTTTTTACAACAAAAATAAATAATATTTGATTTTTGGAAAGTGTTAGTTGTTGAAAACTTGATTGCAAAAAATCTATTGCTGAAACTTGAATTGTAACTAATTCCAGTTTTATCATTTGATTCCCTTTGGTTCTTAAGGATTAACTCCAGTTTTTTAGAACTTAATATAAACTTATCAATAAAAGGTTTGAGTTTTTGAACTTCCTTTTTAATATTTTCATTCTCTTGTTTTAATGCTTTGAGTTTCTAACAACTTCATCTTTTTCTTTTATTAAGGCTTGGTTCTTTTGAGCCAAACATTCAATTATTTTTGTAACATTTCATTTTTGCTTGTAGCTTCACCTTTTTCTTTTTGTAAGTGTCATTCGATTGTTTAAGTATTTTAATCTTCAATCTAGCCTTTTAAAACTCAAAAATTAGATCATAAAAAGTTGTTTATAATTCATCAAAAGTAAACTCAATATTTAGTTTAGTGCATACCTTATCTTCTTAAGCCATCAAGCATAAGTTGGCTAATTTTATTTTCTCTCTTCTTCATTGGAGCTTTATTTATTACTGTCACTTAATGTGGTAGCCATGGCCTTCTTCTTCTTGCTCTTCTTGTAAACTTCATTATATTTAGATAATTAGATCGATAATGCCTTGGTTTTTGGTGGCCTGGTTGATGAAGGTGCCTAGACTCTGGAGGGTAGCCTAGGGCTAGAGGATGCCTGGGGCTGGGGCTGCATGGGATTGGCAGCCTGGATTTGAAGAGGGCACCAGTATGCTTGGAATATGGTGGCCTGGGTTGGAAGATGAAATGGGCAGCCAAGGGGAAGGTGGAGTGGGCGGCCTAGGGTTTGATGGAAGAAAAGGTTGGTTGGCTTGGATAGTTGGGTTGCACCTCACGTGTCCTCCTTGCAGAGTGAAAATTTGGGCCTCTCACCCTCTTCCTCATGGAGCGTCAATGCATAGATGCACAAAAAATAAAGAAGAAAGCACTCATCTTCATTCATTCAATTCATCATTATTATTCTTACAAGAGGGGGGAGGGGGTATTTATAGATCTTCCAGTCTCCTGTCAAAGTTGGATTACAAGCTTGAGTAAGACAAGGAGTACAAAGTTTAAATAGGACAAGGAGTACAAAGTTTGAGTGGGACAAGGAGGTTGGACTTGGAAATTTGACTCCTCTTGGCTGATAGGGGACGACATGCACAAAAATTATCCTAAAAATGTATGAATACCGATGCTTATATTAAACATAGATTCAGAAGAATATTCAAATAGGGTAGGTTTTAAGTCATGCATTCCCTCATGCTAGGCTCCATAAAATGAGAAAGAACCAGGACTCAGAGATTGAGAAACCGCTGATCAAGGACATGCACCATTTCAAAGTTTCAGATCTAAAGCATGGTAGGAAAAATAAACCCTAGGACAATAATAACTATTTCCAGTGTGATGAGTTCACTTATCCTCGGAAGATGCAACCTGGATGATCAACGATCATCCCTCCAACAAAGGTATCAAGGGACTCGGTTGATGGTCGGGCTCCCTTCAAAGGATGGGTACCAGATAGGACCCTACAAGATTGAATCACGAATTAGATTAGCCAAAACCCAGAACACAACAGGTTAGCCTAAAACTAAAACATACGGCCCAACATCAAAACACGGCCCAAAATAAAAACAAAGAAATCGAAGCTTTGTGGAACAGGGGATGCTATCCGAAACTGGGTGGAGGCTTCGCGGGCGATGATCTAGAGAAGAAGGCATCCGGGCGATCTCTGAGGGAAGAACGGAGCTTCGTTCATGAAGGGGAAGTTAGCCTTCGTGGTAGAACGACAACAAGCATCCGGAAATGAGGTCGAAAGCCTGAGAGCCTGAGGAGATGACTCGAAAGTTGGTGGAACTCCATTGGGGCGGTGGTCTAGAGAAGAGGCTGGCATCGTGGTGATCTCACGGAGGAGTGGGAGCTTTGATCATTGATGGGGAGTCAGCTTTGGTGGAGGAACAATAGCAGAGCAGGCATCCGGGAAGGAAAACCGAACGCACGGGATGCCTGGAAACGAGGAACGGGAGGTGATACGGGAAGAAAGGACCGGAGGTGGGCGGTCGGGTGTCGGAGGACCGGAAGGAGGGGTCGGGCGATGGGAGGACCTGGAGGAGGGGGGGTCTAGACCATAGGAGGAAGGTTTGGTGATGGGTTGACCAGGTGAGGGATGTTTAGGCGATAGGAGACCGGAGGAGGAAGGTTTTGGGCGACGGGAAGACGGAAAGAGGGAGGGTCGGGCGACGGAGTCCAGAGGAGGGAGATCAGATGATGGGATCTGGGGGCTGTCTTCTTTGATGACCGAGTGGTAGGTTGGAAGGGAGTTTGGGGAAGACATAGGTGGCAGTGGTTGATGGAGATGGTGAGGAAGGGTGGTGCAGAGGTCGGTGAAGGCGTGGGAGGGTGGCGCAGTGATCGGAGAAGGCGTGGAAGGAAGGCATAGCAGTTGATGGAGTTAGATGGAAGGGAGGAAGGCAGCGGTGGAGCCTCACGCTCCTCAACGTTATGGATGCAACGAAGGCAGGGTCAGAGCCTCCCACCCCTCGACATCACCATGGCAACGAAGGCTCGGACAGGTAATTGGAGAAGAAGAACTCGGTGTTTTCATTACAATTCATCATGATTTCCTTCGTACAAACAAGCCATATTTATAGGCTAATGAAGTAGTTTCCAGGATAGGTTTACTCGTTAACTAATCTAAGGATTAGTTACCAAAACAAAACTAATCCTAAGAGGTGGCGGGGGAGTCTGTTACACGATATTTCATGGGATTTTATTCCCTTTTTTAATTTCCAAAAATTGAAATAAAAAAAGGAAAAAATTATGGAAGCTTCCAGAAATCTTCGGAACCTGGTGTTCAGGTCTTCCATGACTTGAGTCTGCTCGGTGGTCTCGGGTCGGCTCGATGGTGCAGGTCCTATTCTCCTTGTTCTATGATCTAGATGGGTTCTTGAAGCTTGGTCTTGGTCTTGGTGTCCCCACCATTGGGTTTGGACTACTTGACTCCTTGCTGGCTTGGGATATGAACTCCTTGGGGGCTTGTGAGGGGAGCCAATTGCTGTGGGCTTGGGAGTGGGCACTAGTTGCATGTGGGCCTAGGCTGGGGCACCAACTTCTATTGGACTAGGGGTGCCAAGGGCTTGGGCTTAGACTTGGAGGTGCCATGTAATGTGGACTTGGACTAGGAGGGGCGGCATTGCTGCTTATGGGCTAGGAGGGGCACCAACTCCAGATGGGCTTGGGGGGGTGTGTCGGGAATTGTGTCCAAAGCCAATCGTCTAGGCTGTAGATGGTTGTGCTATTTTGTAATTGTATATAAATGTTTAATGAATAAAAGTTATTCTTTTGGCTGTTCATCACATGTATATTTTTCTGAAAAGAACTCTTGTATTATAGAGTCCGTAGAACTACATTATATTTGATATAAAGATGATATATCAAGTAGTTCTTAAACTAGTTTACAACCAAAGGATACATTGTTATAGGATGATGATGCATCAAGTATAGGTTATTGTATTTCATATTGGTTGGTTATCCTCTTGACCAAGTAGTGTGGTGACACTGATATGCATACAAGTAAAATGTGTGACATCTCACTGAACATGACCATCTACGGAGCTCCCTTCAGCCAAAGGGTTGCTCGCAAAGGGATATGGATATATGTGTCCCTTAGACCTGAGGTCACCATGGTAGCTTGCAAGCAACTTACTGTACTTTGGTGCTAGACTACCTAGATTTTTAATCCAGTGATGAAAGATTTCTGGGTACAGTCAAGTACTTATGGAGCGATGGTGGATCAAGATGGAATTGACCCCTCCAAATAGTTTGGAATGAATGACTCGCTATGTCTTAATTTAGCAAAACCTTGGTCAGGGTAGTTCTTGTAACGACTCACAGAACTTGTAAGGTTGAGGCATGATCAGGATAAACCAAATTAGGGTCGGCAGTCAAACCCTAGGTCATCCTGAATGAGGTCAAAGGGATGAATTATGTGGTAACCATATATTGAGGTTCTAGAAAGTTGCTCTACAATCTTCAACCTATCTGGACATCGGGTATCATTGCTAGATAAGGACTTTGACTGGTACTGGAAGTGTTCATGTGCTACCAGCTTAGTGTTCAAACCTATGGGATCACACACCATTGGAGTTTCTATCCGATCTAAAGGCTGATCGATGATTGAGAATCGTTTGCCATTACTGGAGGTCAATGTGATTGACCATCATCCAAGTGTCGACACTTGCAAGTGTTGATACTTGGATATGATGAGCAGAAATTCTGGAAAGATTTCTGGGAAGGTTTTGTTTCGAATTTTGAATTTGAATTTCGAAATTTGGCTGGTTTTGGCTCAAGCTTTCATGGAATGATGGTCATTCTTGCCATTTAAGCTTGGAACCTATTTGGTATAGCCCATAACCTTCTCCCCCAATCACTCCTACTTCTCATTCTCGCTCTCTTGGTTGCCTTTATAGATAAGGGTTGTTTTAGGGCTGCCAAGCTTGATGAAACAGTTTTCTTGTTAAAGAGTTTTCTTGCTGCTGAGATTCTGAGAGGGAAAAGAAAAGGGGCTTGTGAGGACTTGGGTATTGGATGTGTGAATACCAAGCACTCAAGCTAGGTCTTGGGAAGAGAGCTAGTTAGGAAGGGTTTTACCTCTCTTCCTTATCTTCTAAGAAGAAGAAGATTGGCCTCAAGGATCCTAAGGAGCTAGAACTTCGAGGGAGTTGATCAGAGTCGAGCCCCGGTGTGAACTACCCATAGAGGCCAGACACTTGTGTGGCTCGAGGGCTTTTTCCACAACATCCTTCAAAGGTATAATGGTAAGGTATCTTTATATATTTGGTTCTTTTCTTGCTTTTGATGTTTATTGCATGCTACATTTTCATACTAGGTCCAATTGCAGGTAGTTTGGTAGATCATTTTAATCGATCTACCAATTCTTCCGCTGATTTTATTTTAAAATAGTTTTAAAATATCTTCTGCCATGCATGCTCCCCTGCATTTTTTTTCACCTTCAGTGGTATCAAAGCCAGGTTCCTCATAGTATAATAATGTTAGCATGCTTTAACATCATAGTTTTCTCTTTAAAGTACTTAGATTGAGTGCATCACCATTGCTGTCAGATCATAGGAGAGAAGTAGGACTGCAAGATGCTCTCTTCCCATTCAATGGGGTCTCCTATGGTGTGTAGGGGTGCCGCTTGTGATTTGACTCATGAAGAAGAAAGGTAAAGAGAATGTAGATTAAAAGTGTTTTAATCAAATCTTGATTGTTATGATCATAAAAAAAATTTAGATGAGATCTAAGAGTTTTGTTTTGATCGGCTTTGATTAAAAGTTTGGACAAACTTTGGATTTGAAATCACTATTTTTTGTCCTGTGACAGGCCTTGAGCCGATCCTTAAGTTGACTCATGAATTCTTAAGTGTTGACACTTGACCAGGAAGTGTCGACACTTGGGATCGTAAGTCGACACTTTGCCTTGAAGGTGTCGACTCATGAGCATGTGCCTAAAAACATGGCATTTTGTTTTCTTCCCGTTCAGGCCATGAGTCGGCCCAAGTGTCGACACCTAGTGTCAACACTTGCCCCTGGTGAGTCGACACTTGACATGAGAATACTGAAAAATAGTGAATTCAAATTTCAATTCATTATAAAATTGTTTTACATTATCAATTGAAATTGTTTCGATTCATTAAGGCTATTAAACTTAATTAAGAATTAAGTTACCTTGAATGACAAAGAACTCTAGGAATATGATTCAAAAATTTTAAATCATTTCAATAAGAATCATTTCAATAAGCCTTAAGGGTCATGGTTAGCTTCTATTAGGTCCTTAATTAGGTTAGACCTAAGTTTAGATGCATTGGACTAAATAGAGAACTAATCTAATCAAATATTGAGTTAGGATTTCTTCTCTATAGATTTCTCTAATAGTTAGATTGATTAGTCTATAGATCTAAATGGACATAATTTATGGCTCAGTGGTTAGCTCGAGTCTTTAAGCTAGTCTAATCAAGTCTGATGAACTAATTGGTGTCCAAGATAAGTTTGACAGTTTGATTTTGGTTCTTTCGGGCTATCTCTTACTTGGCCAACTCGGTTGGTGTCTAAGGAAAGACGGTTAATGGCAGAACCCAACCCATGATCTCATTGACTCGTGTTAACCCATGTCACCCAAAGTTTATCAGTCTTGACTGATTTTAGGTGCCCATGGATCATTAGTTATGTGTAACCCTCCTTGCTAATTGATGTGGTTAGTGGGAGGTTGATCCATGACTTTTCATCTCTTTTTCTATCACATTAAAATTAAACTCTCTAAATTATTAGGTCCATAAAAGGATGAAGTTATGGGGATAACCAAGTCCTAGCCTTCTATTAAGTGGGATGGTAATGGTCCAATAGTTGGGTGTTCATCGATAGATCCAAAGATCAAGTGTTCATCGAGCTATTGGAATTGATGTTCCTAATATGATGGCTCAGTGCAACTCTCGTAATAGTGGTCAGGTGGGTCGGCCAAAGTCAGGCTTAACTATTCATTAGTTAGAAGCATTGAATTTTGTCATGTTAATGGTTGGACCTAACTGGGACCTTCAATAGGAGGCCCAAAGGCCGAATGGAGTGCACCTTGGGGCAAAACCTAAATACTAGAGGTTACTTTGAGAAGTAATCAGTTGAAGAACCTACCTTTAGATGCACATGGGTGGGTCGGCCAAAGTTGGGCTCATGTGTTGTCTATTGGACTCTAGTATGTACTAAAGAATTAAAGTAATTTCTTGGATTGGAGGTAGAGGCTACCAGTCTGAACAAAATAGTGGAAGGGGCCTTTAGACTAAAGTCCATGTCTTTAGGTTAATAATTCATATACACTAATGAGTTTTGGTTTTCCTTTCAGATGTCTTCCAACCTATCGCTCCAGTCTCTTCTCAACAACAAGAAGCTCAAGGGTCACTTCGATAGCTGGTATCGAAGGCTTAGGATTGTCTTGGAGCATAAACAGATCTTGTATGTGATATCGGATCCGGCACATGAAACTCCTACCCCAATGCTCTGGGTTCGGTCAGAGACAGTTATAAGAAGTGGCTCTCTAACAGGACCACTATTCGATGCATTATGTTGGCAGCGATCAATGATGAGTTCAGTCACAAATTCGAAGAAGCCCAGCTAGAGGAAATCCTTCAAAGGTTGAAGGTGTCTTTCGGCACACCAGATGACGTTGAGAGGTACAGAGTCTCTTGTGCTATCTACAATGTGCGGATGCATGATGGGGCCTCAATCACTAATCATGTATTGTATATGATCGAGATAATTGAGCGCCTGGGCAAGCTCGGATGTCCCTTGCATGAACAGCTTGGGAAAGATGCAATACTAAATTCCCTGCCCTCTTCCTATCTAGACTTTCTCGATCATTATAGAATGAATAAGCCTGCAGTTAACTACCACGACCTGTTGGGATTATGCAGACTTATGAGAAAGACCACCAACTGAACAAAGGGGTAGTAAATCTAGTGAGAGGATCTTCGGCAGGGTGTCGTCCCTTTAAGAAAGGGAAAAAGAAAAATAAAGGAAAAAAGGTGCATGTTGCCCAGGTGGCTTTTCCAAGAAGGGGGTGAATTAGAAATTTAAAAAATTTGAATATATATGTCCTCTTTTAAATCTTCTTGTGTGGTAGGTGCCGTGATTCAGATATTTAAAGCAGAAGCAAGTAAAGAAGAAAAAGCACAATCACAAACACAGCAATTTTATAGTGATTCGGAGCAACCTCACTCCTACGTCACTATCCAAGATACCACTTGGAATTTCCACTATATTCACCATCAGAATATAGTCAGATTATTTTACCAGGCTCACAATCCAAAATCCAACTTAGTTTTTCAACCGGACTCACCAAAAATCCAACTCTTGGTTTTCAACAGGATCACCAAGAACCTAACCTTGGTTTTGACCAGGCTCACCAAAAATCCTTACACTATTAGTTTTAAAATGGGATCACTAACAACCCACACTTGGTTTTTAATTAGGCTCACCAAGAACCTAACAACTCATAAAGAGCTAAGAAAAAGTAAGCAACTAATGACAAACCCAAGTTGTCTGATTGTTGCAATTGCAGCTCAAGAGAAGCCTTCTTAATTATATTTTAATGCACTTCAATGGCTTCTTCTTCTTTTTCAATAAGTGCTTCAAGCTTATGGTAGGAGTCGGTGAAGACTTGAAGTATGACTTGAATGTTCTTCTTGTGCTCTCTTGCTCACAAGCTCATTTAATGTTCAATCATGTATTTGCTTCTTCAAAGGTTGTCCAAATCTCTCATTTATAGAGTCTTGTACTCTTTTTGGATGGATATAGTCGTTGTAGACCATTGGGACTTGATATTTGACCATTGGGGCACTTTTTAAATTCAAAAATAAAGTTCTGGAACTAGCCATTACTTGCCTGGGATCGACGTTCGAGTCAGCTCGGATTCTTCAAGTCAGCTCGGATCCTCAAAGAGTTGATTCTTCACTCTGGTCAAGTTGGCTCGCCATAATCAAGTCCTCTCAGATCCTCAGGTCTTCAAAGTTGTAGTCTGGTGGAGTCGGCTCGCCCTATTAGAGTCGGCTCTCCTAGCTTTTCTCTCAAAACTGATTTTCTCTGGACTCGGAAGGAGTTGGCTCAGATTATTGAAGGGTCAGCTTGGATGTCTAACTGAATGGTTGATTCGGCTCAGATTGCCTTTGGCTCACCTTTCTGATTCAAGAAATGAAGCTCTAGAAAAGTCAGATCGAGTTCCTTCGAGTCGGCTTGGATCTCTGCATGCTAGAATCCTTCAACCGTGCCAAGGATTAGAGTCGGCTCTCTTTACACGAGTCGACTCAAGTGAATTTTCAATAAAAACTTCAGCTCTTCTCCAAAAATCATCCAGCAACTCTTAATCATTCAAGATAATTCCCAATCCAACTAACAACAAATTCTAAAGAATTTTAAGCTTGAAAAATACATTGAAGTAACCCATTTTCATGAATATTACATCAATCTTTCTTTGGGTTCTTCTTTACATGAAACATTTACAATAGTACACATGACATATGACAAGGTTGTAGGAGTTGCAAATGAGCATTTAAAATCATCCTACAAAAACTTGTAAAGCACTTGAAATGTTGTTAGTAAGACAAATGCTTACTCCAATGTTTTGTTATCATCAAAATCACTCAAGGGGTCAACAATCTCCCCCTTTTTGATGACAAAACACCGGGTATAGAAAAACATTACAATTACATGTATAAATATATTTGGAAGTAAATATTAACATGTATGAGTTGTATACCAAGAATGTATTTGAAAGAATTAAGGCATATTGACAATATATCAGAGCTTTTGAAATAAGTCTAATATGTATCATAATAAACACTTATCAAAAGCTGATTTTACCCGAAATGTATCAGAGTTTTAGATTGGCAAAAATATCAAGTCTTGAGATATCAACAGATGCTTATAGCAAGTTCTAAATAGAGCAAATTTGCAACTTTTGAGAGCATATTAAAGTAAATGTATTCAAGTCATTTAGTTCCAACAAGTTTTCTCCCCCTTTTTGTATCTTCTTAAAACCTCATGTTTTCCAATAAAAACCATTCTTTTTCATTCTTTCTTCTACCATTTTTCCATGCATTCATTATCTTACCATTCTCCCCCTTTTTGTCAATAATCAAAAAGCTATTCAATTAAAATCATTCTTCCCCTTTGTTAAATACTTCAAGCTCAATTTTTGAAATAAAATGAAAAGATTATCAAGATTATTTGAGATAATTTGACTTAAAAAGATAATCTAATATAAAATCACCTTAAATTGCATACATGAATAACATCATTGCACAAGTCACAATGCATACACAAAAAGTAAGAAAGGAGATACTTTCATTTCTTTCAAAATGTTCAATACAACTTATAAAAACACAAACAAAAATACAAAAGATTGATCTATTCACTATCACTAGGTTCTTCCTTAATGGGTTTAGATCTACCTTGCCAAGATTTAGGTTGACTAGAAGGTCCTCTAGTGCTAGTGGATGGTCCAGGTGGTGGTCTGGAAGAGATAGGCTTTGGATCAAATAAACCAGGAGGTACAAAGGGTGGTGGCTGTGTAGAATGTGGTGCATGCTGACTAGGATGAGGTGCAGGCTGACTAGGTGTATGTCTAGATGCTCTAAGAGTCTCAATGACTGAAGATAGCCTCGCTAGAAAAACCCATACAGTGCTCAGTTCTGTTTAAATCTTCTTGTTTCTTTCATGTAGAGCAATGAGCTCACTAGCTTGAGCATTTGCAAAAGCCTCAGCTGAATCTCTTAATCTGCCAAATTCGGCCCTGAGAATCCCCACTCATTTGGTGTAGTCATCTTCCATTTTCTTGCTCTGCTCAATATATCCCATCCTATAGCTCATCTCTCGTAACTCAGATCTGAATTCCTCAATGCTATGAGCTACAGTCTATTGGATGTCATCAGATACTGACCTGAAGGAGTTCGATAGTGCCTGTATATCAATCTATGGTTATGGTCTGGCAAACTCAACACTATCTACCCTGGAAGTAGCTGTCTGATCTTACCACAGATCTCCTCAAGTTTGGTGTTGACTGTTTGACAAAGCTCGCCAAAATAGAACCAATGGAGCTGGTTAGGGTCTGAGATAGCTGTCTCATCTGCTGGGCAAAGAATGCATGAGACACAAAAGATCCTAGAATATAAGTAGATGGTCCCGGAGTAGGTGCTGGTGCTGAAGCTGGTGGAGAAGCTAGTGGAAATGCTGGTGCTGGTGGAGATGCTGGAGAAGTCCAAGGACTCCCAGAGTCTCTCTCTCTCTATGCTCAAACTCTTTAGCATCAAAAATAGTAAGCTCACCAATAGTGGTAGTCTCCTCAACAGGTAACTACTATGCAGGCTCCTCAACAGGTACTAAAGGCTCAGCAGCAGTGCCAATCTTCTCAGGTAGCTACTCCTCAGGCTCCTCATCATCATCATCATCACTAGGTGAGCCTACTGCCCTCTGTCTAGATCCTTTCTTCCTCCAAGTTCTATCAGTCAATTGATAACCCATTCTCTGCAATGATTTGGAAGAATAAGTGTCGTATGGTGCAGTGGCCTACCATCCTCACCAGTCAAGTCAACTTTGGAGGCTTGAAACAGTAAAATGAAAACCATTCCATACGAGAGATAGGCCTTCACCTTTCTTACAGCTTCCTTCATTTGTAGTAGCATGATATGTGGTAAATTGAGGGCCTCCCCCTTAATCAAATATCTCATGAAGCATAGATCTCTCTCACTCACCCAGTCAAATCAATTTGTTCTTGGGAGAAAGATCTTGCTGATGAAGTTGTGTAGCAATCTCATCTCTAAGGAAAGGGAGTTAGCTTTCACATTTCCAATTCCACTCACATCACTCCTTTCCAAGATGGTTCTAAGGGTTTTTTGTCTATCCTTTAGAACTAGATGGTTAAGACCCTCATTAGGCATTTCAAGCAGATTACTCAACCTTTCTTCTGTCACAATTATTCTCTTTCCTTTGATAGTGGATTCAATGTGACGTTCTTCCAAAATTAGATTCTCATAAAAACTTCGTACCAAGTTGGGATATGTAGGAACATTCAAGGAACAAAAGAATGGCCAACCTTGGTCTTCAATCATGTCACCAATCTGAAGCCCTAGGTCCTTGAGGAATGAGAAAATTATCCTTCGTCCACTAGTGACCGGACGAATTGCCATGGAAAGCACTTGTCTTGGTGGAGAAGGTGATGCCTCTTATTCTTTGGCCTGTTGTCGACTCTGAGTCGATTCATCTTCCCTTCTTTTTGTTCTTCTTTCCCTTGGAGATCTTTCTACATTGGTTTGGGGGCATTTTGCGACAGCCTTCTTTGGTGCCATTGCTCAAGCTCGAGAGGATTGCAAGGGATTAAGCAAGAAAAGGTAGGTCGAGAGAAAAGGAAAAGGTTCTTGGCTTGGAAACAAAGGTTCTAAGCAAATCGGGAAGGAAATAACAAAGATAGTGTCATAGGTTAAGTCCTATGGCTCAAATAAAAAATGCCTAACCTAACATCCAAGTTGGCTCGATGAAGAAACCAAAATTGCTCGAGTCGACTCGAGCAAAAACTCCATGGAAGGTTCTAAACAGTTCAAAAAAGTTCTCAAATGAAAGAAATACACTAAGAGACATGGTAATTATCCTTAATTTGATTTAGGAGGCTTTTTAGATAATGTTTCCTTAATTTTGAAGAGTTTAGGTCAAGTTTTCTAAAATGGGTCTGAAAGACCTAATTCCCTCTAATGAATTGAAATCTATCTAAGTTAAGAGGTTTAGTGAAAATATCAGCAAGTTGATTTTCAGTAGGAACAAATTCAAGTACAATATCACCATTTAAAACATGATCCATAATAAAATGATGTCAAATCTCTATATGCTTTGTTCTAGAATGCTGAAATAGATTTTTTGATAAATTAATAGCACTTGTGTTATCACATTTGATAGAAATTTTGGTTTGTGTAACACCAAAGTCTTCTAGTTATTGTTTAATCTAAAGCACTTGGCACAATAACTTGATGCAGCTACATACTCTACCTCAGCAGTAGATAGTGCTACCGAGTTTTATTTCTTATGGTGCCATAAGATTAAATTCAACCCTAGAAATGCCAGATTAAATTCAACCCTAGAAATTGGCATGTACCACTAGTGCTCTTTCAATCTATTTTGCATCCACCATAATCAGCATTCGAAAAACCAATTAAATTTAATGAAGATTGCTTTGAATACCATAGACCTAAATTAGTTGTTCCTCTTAGATATTTTATGATTCTTTTTACTGCAAGCATATGTGATTCATTAGGATTAGATTGAAATCTAGCACAAACACATACGCTAAACAAGATATCAGGTATACTAGCAGTTAAGTACAATAGTGATCCGATCATACCTCGATAGAGTTTTTGATCAATGTTGTTGCCATCTTCATCTTTATTTAATCTGTAGGTAGGACTCATGGGTGTGCTTGCTTTTTTGCTTGTCTCCATACCAAACTTCTTCATGATTTCTTTGATGTATTTAGCTTGGTTTATGAAGATCCCTTTGTTTGTTTCACTTGAAGTCCAAGGAAGTAATTTAGTTCACCCATTAGACTCATTTCAAATTCACCCTGCATCAGCTCAGCAAATTCTCTACAAAGAGTTTCATTAGTTGCACCAAATATAATATCATCAACATAAATTTGTAAAACTAATATATCATTATTCATCTTTTTAATGAAAAGAGTTTTATCAACATTTTCTCTTATAAAATCATTTTTAAGTAAGAATTTACTCAATCTATCATACCAGGCTCTAGGTGTTGGTTTAAGTCCATACAATGCTTTATTGAGTTTAAAAACATGATTAGGAAAAGCATGACTTTCAAAACCTAGTAGCTATTCTACAAAAACTTGTTCTAATATAAAACCATTTAAAAATACACTTTTTATATCCATTTGGAAAAGTTTGAAATTCATGTAGCAAGCAAATGCAAGTAGTAATCTTATGGTCTATAGTCTTGCTACGGGTGCATAGGTTTCATCAAAATCTATTCCTTCCTCTTGATTGTACCCTTTAGCTACCAACCTTACTTTGTTTCTAACTACATTACCTTGTTCATCTAGCTTATTTCTATAGACCCATTTGGTTCCTATAATGTGATGGTCTGATGGTCTATCAACTAGAGTCCACATATTATTTCTTTCAAACTGGTTTAGTTCTTTATGCATGGCCAATATCTAGTTTGGATCATTTTTAGCTTCTTCTAAACTATGTGGCTCTATTTGTGATACAAATGCTAGGTAATCATGTGCATCTCTATGTGACAACCTAGTCCTAACACATTGAGAGGGATCACCAATAACTAAATCTCTTGGATGAAAAGTTACATACCTCCGTTCTCTTAGTAGATTAGCATGATCTTTACTTACCATCTTTTCTCCTTCTTGAGTCGGTCTCTCTTATATGCTCATATCTTCCATTTCCTTTTCAAGTGTACCTACATCATTATCTATACACTCATCTTTCTTTGAAGGTGAGGGGTTAGTTTCATCAAATATAACATATACTGATTCTTCTACAGTCAATGTTCTTTTATAAATACTCTATATGCTTTTCTATGTATTGAATAACCAAGAAAAATTGCTTAATCAGATTTAGCATCAAATTTTCTTAGATTATCTTTACCATTATTTAGCACAAAGCATTTACAACAAAAAATATGAAAATAATTAATATTTGGTTTCTTTTCATTCCAACGCTCATAAGGGGTTTTCTTTAACATTGGACGAATCAAAACACAATTTAAAATATAACAAGCAGTGTTCATCGCTTCTGCCTAAAAGTACCTTGGAGGATTGCCTTCACATAACATTATTCGGGCAATCTCTTCCAAAGTCTTATTTTTCTTCTCTACAACATCATTTTGTTATGGTGTTCTAAGAGCGGAAAAGTTATGATCAATGCCGTTTTCTATGCAATAATCATCAAAAAATTGATTTTCAAATTCCATGCCGTGATCACTTCTAATAGAAATAATTGAAAGGTTTTTCTAGTTTGAAACTTTTTTGTAAAGTTTTTGAAAAACTTTAAAAGTTTCATCTTTATGTGTAATAAATAAGACCCATGTAAATCTTAAAAAATCATCTAATATCACAAGTGTATATTTCATACCACCTAGGCTTGTGGTCCTAGTTGGTCCAAATAAATCCATATGAAGTAGATCAAGGGGTCTAGAAATTGAAATCATATTTTTTAGAATTAAAACTCCCATTAGTTTATTTACCCATTTTGCAAGCATCGCAAATATATTCAAAATCAATTTTAAATTTAGGTAAACCACTAACAAGATTCTTGGAAATCAATTTGGTAATAGTATGCATGCTAGCATGACCTAATCGTCCATGCCAAAGTAAACAAGACTCCTTGGTCTTAGCATTCATTGCTACTATACTGAAACTACTAGAAATGGCTAGATCATTTAGATCTACCACATAAATATTTCCAAGTCTGTGTCCAATGAATTTGTTACTAGAATCAAGTGAGTTTGTTACTATACACATAGATGATTCAAAGACAACCTTGAAGCCTTTATCACACAATTGGCTAATGCTTAACAAGTTATGCTTCAATTTGTCTACTAGCAATACATTTTTAATAAAAGTAGAGGGGGTTATTTTGATCTTACTAATTCTGATTATTTGTTCCTTGCCATTATCTCCAAAAGTTACCAAACCTCCTCCTTTCATCTCTAGGGTGATGAATTGATCCTTATCACCCGTCATATGTCTTAAACATCCACTGTCCAGATACCATCTTTTCTTCATTTTTTGAGCTTCAAGACATTCTTGCAAAACAATCATGAAGTTCTTTTAGGTATCCAAGCTACCTTGGATCCTTGTAGGTTAGCAGAGGTGGGAACCCAAATCTTTCTAATTCTATTCTTTGCATTTCCATTTTTCTTTAACAAATTGCATTGGAAAAATTTGTATCCAACACCATGACAAGCATAACAAACAAATATAGTATTTTGAAAAGATGTAAATTTTGAAGTTCTAGATGTAGAAGCATGTGATACAAAAGTATTTGAGAAATAGATTTTGGTACAAATACTTTTGAAGATACAAATCTAGTAGCTGAAATTCTATTTGTATTCGAATAATTATAACTGATTCTAGCATTGTTGCTTGAAATTCTTTGCTCTTTCAAAATCAACTCAAGCTTATTTGAACTTAAGGTAAGCTTTTCAACCAAAGGCTTGAGTTCTTCCATCTCCTTTTTCAAATCATTATTTTCTTCAATCAACGATTTGTTTTTCTCAAGATATAGATTTTCCTCAATTTCAAAAGCTTTGTTATTTTCAGAAAAGATAGTTAATTCTTTTTGCAATAACTTGTTCTTTTCTTAAATATTTTCTTTTTCTTTTAACAAAGAATCATTATTATGCTTTAAAGATCTATTTTTTATTCCAGCCTTTTTAAATTCTGAAAGCAAATCATGGAATGTAGAATTTAGTTCATCAAAAGTAAATTTAGCTTGAGGTTCAGGGGAAATTACCTCACCTTCGAGATCGATAAGGCATAGATTGGCAATTTTTATGGTCTCTTCCTCTTCTGTTGAAGTCGACTCCTCACTGTCGCTCCAAGTAGCAACCATCACTTTCTTCTTCTTCTTCTTAAATATTTTCTTTAATAATAGACAATCGGGATGGATATGCCCAGGTTTCTTGCACTCATAACATGTGGGTATTTGATCATTTCTTTTTCTCTTTCCTTGTCCTTACTATGTTCACCTTTCTTGTAAAATTTTCTATAGTACCTTTCGTTCTTCTTTTCCATAAATCTTCTAAATCTCCTCATGACCATAGCTATATCTTCATCTTCTAAGTCATCTTCGAAGGAGTAGTCATCTTCTGATTCCTCATCTTGTTTCTTTGATTCCGATACAGCTTTGAAGGCAATAGTTTTCTTCTTTTTCTGATCATCTTCATTCCTATGCTACATTGCTAGTTCATATATGATGAGAGAATCTAGCAGTTCATCCAGAGTTAGTGTGTTTAGATCTTTTACTTCTTAGATGGTAGTTACTTTGGGGTCCCACTTGTCTGTAAGTGATCTTAGAATCTTCTGTACTAAGCCTACATTAGAATAAGCCCTGCCAAGACTTTTTAGACCATTAATAATATCTATAAATCATAAAAACATAGCAGAGATAGTTTCATTTTGCTTCATATTAAATAATTCATAGTTATGTACAAGAAGAATGATTTTTGAGTTCTTCACTTGGGAAGTTCCTTCATAGGTCACTTGGAGTTTATCCCAAATTTCTTTTGCAAAGGAGCAAACATAAATTCAATTAAACTCATTTGCATCCAAAGCCCAATAAAGTAAGTTCATGACTTTGGTATTCAGTTCACCCATTTTCATATCATGTTTATCCCAATCCTCTTCAGGTTTTAGGACATCCACGCCATCAACTTTAATCGTGGGTATTTGTGGACCCTTAAGAATGACCTTCCATAATTGAAAATCAATAGCTTGAATGTATATCTTCATTCTAGCTTTCCAGTAAGAATAATTCATGCTAGTGAATAGTGGAGGTCTATTAGTGGATTGGCCTTCGACCAAGGAAGTACTCATGGGATGAGCCATTAATCATTACTCTAAATAAGGTCAGAGATACTGTTCTAATACCAGCTGTTGCCCAGCTAGCTTTCCTAAGAGGGGGTGAATTGGGAATTTAAGAAATTTGAACATATATGAGCTCTTTTAAATCTTCTTGTATGGTAGGTGCTGTGATTCAGATATTTAAAGCAGAAGCAAGTAAAGAAGAAAAAGCACAATCACAAACATAGCATATTTATTATAGTTCGGAGCAACCTCGCTCCTACATCCACTACCCAAGATACCACTTGAGATTTTCACTATATTCACCACTGGAATATAGTCGGATTGTTTTACCAAGCTCATAATCCAAAACCCAACTTGATTTTTCAATCGGGCTCACCAAAAACCCAACTCTTAGTTTTCAACAGGATCACCAAGAACCAAACCTTGGTTTTGACCGAGCTCACCAAAAACTCTTACACTATTAGTTTTAAAACAGGATCACTAACAACCCATACTTGTATTTTAATCAGGCTCACCAAGAACCTAACAACTCACAAAGAGTTAAGAAAAAGGAAAAAATTAATGACAAACCCATGTTATCTGATGGTTGCAGTTGCAGCTCAAGAGAAGCTTTCTTAATTACACTTTAATGCACTTCAATGGCTTCTTCTTCTTCCTCAATAAGTGCTTCGAGCTTCTGATAGGAGTTGGTGAAGACTTGAAGACTGACTTGAATGTTCTTCTTGTGCTCTCTTGCTCACAAGCTCATTTAATGTTCAATCATGCATTAGCTTTTTCAAAGGTTGTCTAAATCCCTCATTTATAGAGTCTTGTACTCTTCTTGGATGGATATAGTTGTTGTAGACCGTTGGGACTCGATATTTGACCATTGGAGCACTTTTAAATTCAAAAATGAAGTTCTAGAACTAGTCGTTACTTGCCTGGAATCGATGTTTGAGTTGGCTCAGATTCTTCGAGTCAGCTCGGATCCTTAGAGAGTTGATTCTTCACTTTAGTCGAGTTGGCTCGCCATAATCGAGTCGGCTCAGATCCTCAGATCTTCAAAGTTGTTCTCTAAAGGAGTTGGCTCGCCATAGTAGAGTCGGTTCTCTTGGATGTTCTCTCAGAACTAATTTTCTCTGGACTTTGGAGGAGTCAGCTCGGATTACTGAAGGGTCGACTCAGATGTCTGATTGAATGGTTAAATTGGCTTATATTGCCTTCGGGTTGGCTCGCCTTTCTGATTCAAGAAATGAAGCTCTGGAAGAGTCGACTCGGGTTCCTTCAAGTCGGCTCGGATCTCTGCATGCCAGAATCCTTCAACCGTGCCAAGCTCTCTTTACATGAGTTGGCTCAAGTGAATTTTCAATAAAAACTTCAGCTCTTCTCCAGAAATCATCCAGCAACTCTTAATCATTCAAGACTCTTTCCAATCCAACTAACAACAAATTTTAAAGAATTTTAAGCTTGAAAAACACATAGAAGTAACCCATTTTTATGAATATTACATCAATCTTTCTTTGGGTTCTTCTTTACATGAAATATTTACAACAGTGCACATGACATTTGACAAGGTTGTAGGAGTTGCAAATGAGTATTTAAAATCATCCTACAAAAACTTATAAAGCACTTGAAAAGTTGTTAGTAAGACAAATGCATGCTCCAATATTTTGTTATCATCAAAATCACTTAAGGGGTCAACAGCGCATAATGCTTCTGGGCTCAGTCAGGCCAAGAGGGTGGAGGCTAATAAGAGTTAAGCGGAGTGCTTCTTCTGTAAGAAGCAGGGTCATTGGAAGAGGAACTATCCTCTTTATATTGCATTCCTTGACCCGAGCAGGTCCAAGAAGAGAAAGTAGCAGGACGGTGCTGGACAAGGTATTTATATGATAACATCTTGTAGCTTCTCTATCTGTGATACTTCTAACTGGGTATTGGATACAGGAAGTCTAATTCACATTTGCAATTCTTTGTAGAAACTTCAAGTTAGTAGAATATTCGAGGATGACGAGAGATTCTTGAACGTGGAAAATGGAAGCCAATTTTCAGTCTTGGCATTGGGAGTCATGAAACTAGTTTTCAAGTCTTGTACAATCATTTTGAATGAGTGTCATTATTATCCATCTATCATCTTGAATGTCATCTCTGTAGGCCAATTGACCATGTATGGTATGAACTATCAATAAAGAATGACATTTGCAAAATCATTTGGAATGGTTATGTTGTTATGAATGGATATATGAATAATGATATTTATATACTATCGCGACCTGTTAGTACAGTGTACACATCTAGCAAACACCCTAGGATAGATAATGTCAGTGATTCATACCTATGGCATTGTAGGCTAGGTCATATTAACAAGAATAGGAAAAACAGGTTGAAGAACAGGGGTCTCCTCAAGTTTAGTGAAAGTGGTTCACTACCAACCTTGAGTCCTGTCTTCTTGGAAAGATGACAAAATTACCTTTTACTGGAAAAGGTGAACGAGCCAAAGAGATTCTAAGTCTGGAACATACTGGTGTATGCGGACCCATGAATATTAGTGCCAGAGGTGGGTACAGTTATTTCATTATATTCACAGATGACCTTTCGAGGTATGGTTATGTCTTCTTGATGAGAAATAAATCTGAATCATTTAAAATGTTCAAATGATATCGTAATGAAGTAGAAAAACAAACTGGAAGGTATATCAAAACCCTTCGTCAGATCGAGATGGTAAATATCTTTTCAGTGAGTTTCAGACATATCTCGAAGAGAATGTGATTCTCTCTCAGTGGACACCTCCATGGATACCTCAGTTAAATGGAGTGTCTGAAAGAAGGAATCGAATCCTGTTAGACATGGTTCAGTCCATGATGGGCTTTGCTTCTCTACCGCTATCCTTTTAGGGATTGCTTTGGAATTAGACTGTTACCTTTTGAATAGAGCTCTGAGAAAGTCCATTAGTAAAACCCCATATGAGATATGGACTGGACGTAAGTCGACACTCTCACACCTTCAAGTCTGGGATTGTCCGGCTTATGTAAAATGTTTGGAAATGGACAAACTTGGATCTAGGTCTAATCGATGCCTATTTGTTTGGTATCCAAAAGAGTCTAAGGGATATTACTTTTACTTGGCTGAGGAACAAAAGTTGTTCGTCAGTCTTAGGGCTATCTTTTTGGAAAAGGAGTTTCTTGGTGAATGAACTATAGCCACTAAGATTGAACTTAGTGAAGTTCAACAAGTAGGGGAACCGACACACTTAAGGGACAACATAGAACCGGTTGTGATTAGATCACACCCAGAGCCCACATAAGAACCATTAAGGAGATCCAGTAGGGTACCAAGTCGATTGGATAGATACTAAGATTTCTTGGTCCGGGATGGTGATCCCATTGAACTCAATGAGAACAATAAGGATCCGATCACCTATATGGATGAGATGCAGAGGTCCAACTCTAAGAAATGGCTAAGAGCCTTGAAATTTGAAATGGAATCCATGGAAATCAACAATGTATGGACATTGGTTAATCCACTTGAGGGGATAAAACCCATTGTGTGCAAATAGATTTTCAAAAGAAAAAGGGGTGCAAACGGGTAGGTAGAGACCTATAAAGCCCATTTGGTTCCAAGGGATATCGTCAACATTATGGTATTGACTATGATAAGACATTCTCTCCTGTGGCAATGCTCAAATCCATTCGGATCATGCTTTCTTTAGCAGCACACTTTGACTATGAAATCTAGCAAATGGATGTCCGAACAGCTTTCCTAAATGGTGAGCTAGAAGAGGAAGTGTATATGATACTATTGGGAATTGTGTCCCAAAGCCAATCGCCTAGGTTGTAGGTGGTTGAATTGAGCATTGTACTCTTTGTATGAATTAATAAATATTATTTTGCCAGCTCATCACATTCTGACTTTTTCCTGTAATGAACTCTTTTTCATGTGATGAAGTCCTTAGGACTATATTTATTTCGATATATAGAGGATATATCGAGTGGTCCTTAAACTAGGTTCATGACTAAAGGATACATTGTACTGGACGGTAATGTATCAAGTGTAGGTTATTGTGGTTCACATCGTTTGGTTGTCCTTTTGACCAAAGGAGTGTGGTGACATTGATGTGATCTGCAAGTGGGATATATGATATCTCACTGAACGTGACTCTGTGTAGCCCCTTTCTACCAAAGGGATACTCACGATTGGATATGGGTATATGTGTCCCTCCGACCTGAGGTCATCATGGTATCTTGCAAGCAACTCCCTATGCTTTGGTGCTGGACTACCTGGATTTCTAATCCGGTGATGGAAGGTTTCTGGATAAAGGCAAGTACTTGTGGAGCAGTGGTGGACCAAGATGGAATTGACCTATCCAAGTAGTTTGGATTGAATGTCTCGTAGTGTCTCAATTTAGCAAATCCTTGGCCAGGGTAGTCCTAGTGAGGAGTCACTGGACTTGCAAGGTTGAGACATGGTGTGGATCGACTCAGCTAGGGTTGGCAGTCTAACCCTAAGTCATCCTGAGCATTGAAGGTCAAAAGGGATGAATTATATGGTAACCATATGCCAGAGGTTCGATTGATTGCTCTCACATCTTCGACCTATCCGGATGTCGGGACCCATTGCTAGATGGTATCTTGTGCTAGTACTGGAATTGTTCTAGTGCTACTGCCTAAGTTCGAACCTATGAGGTCACACGCCATAGAGGATCTCTCTTTGATCCAGGTGCCGATTTATGATTAGGAATCATTTCGGCAACGGTTTGATTGAGCACTCGTTGGATTGACTCGGTTTTGGGTCGATCAATTTTTGTTCGGGTCCACCAGGAATTGTTTCTGGGTGACCGGTACTTGACCAAGCCTTTTATTAATTATATTTTGATCTAATTAATTGTTGAACTAGTTTAGAACCGGTTTGGGATTTTTGAACCGGTTGTGAACCATTGTTTAAACCTATTCACATGGTATTTAAAGGCTTGGGCGAACAGGGGATTTATGGCGTTATCTCTTCTCCCATTTCCTCCCTTTTTTTGCTGGAATTAAATCACCAATTGATGGCTCTTCATTACTTGGTTAATAACGAATTTGATTCATTTGAAAACCTGCTGGCTTTTTGTTTTCCCAGCTAATCTCTTCAGCTCCCTTATTCACCGTTTTGAATGGTTCACGATGATATTAATTCTAGGTGCTGAAATATGCTTAAGGTCTTCTTTTTTTGTGAGATTCATCCATCCTTTCCACCGTAGATTTTGGGATGGGAATTTGTTGAGAGGTTTGGAGTGAAACCATCTCTTGAATCCCTGTTTGATTTGTGCTCAATCGGAAGGAAGAAAGATTGTTTTGGAGAAAACATTTACAGAACTCAGAGTTCTATTTTCTTCCTCCCCTCTCACCATTCCAAGTGCTTCCGGCGACTAGCATCGTGCGAGAAGCTGGACCAGAGGAGCCCCAGGCGTGTCCCCCTTCTAAAGGGTGTTCCCTTGAGCACCTATGAGCTGGATCAATCACTGTTGCTGCTATTTTTCCTTTGCTCTATTTTGGTTGCAGAAATTGCAGTTCTGAATTTCTGCATCAAAGAAACTCGAACGGGACCTCTTCCAACAATCCAAAAGCTCTCCTTTGAAGCTTATTCTATCAAGAGGTTGGTTTACTATTGTTGCTGGAAGAGAGACCAAGGATTTGCTGTTTTAGTTTGGGTTTTGCTGCTGTTGGAGAAGAGCAAAAAATCAACGTTCCAAAAGGTTGCTGGAAGAAGAAGAAGATTGGAATATCTTTATTCTAGGTATTGCAGCTATTCCAGTGTTATCCCTGCTTTATTCCAAGCAGGAATAAGGTAATATTTCTTGTTTTATTTTTCATGCATGCCTAGATCTAGTTTTATAAAATTGTTTATAAATATTATATGCCTATTTCATCCCTTGTTTTGCCCATACATGCATCTTGAATATGTTAGATCCTGTGCGGAGTAGGTTGTTTTTGCTATTATTTTAAAATTATTTTAAAATATATACCTACTCCATGTGTTGTTGCATGCTTAGTGTAGGCACCTGCAACCCTGGTTTTCCTTTCAGATACAACCTGAAAGGTTCACATCCACAGACAAGTCAAAGGTGTGTAAGCTTCAAAGGTCCATCTATGGACTGAAGCAAGCATCACGGAGTTGGAACATGCAATTTGATAAGTGTATCAAGTCATATGGCTTTGTTAGGAATGGAGAAGAACCTTGCATTTACAAATGAGCTAATGGTTTTGTAATTGTGTTCCTTGTGTTGTATGTAGATGACATTCTCTTATCGGGAATGACATCCCAGCACTACAAGGAATAAAGGTATGGTTGTCATCTCAGTTCTCTATGAAGAACTTGGGTGAAGCTCTTACATACTAGGTATGAAGATCTATAAAGATAGATCTAAGAGACTTTTGGGACTGTCCCAGTCTACATACATCAACACTGTGCTGAAGCGGTTCGACATGAAAAATTTCAAGAAAGGCTATCTCTCGATAGGCACGGAATTGTCTCTCCAAAAGGGATTGTGCGACAACTTCGAAGGAGAGAGAAAGTATGAGTTGAATATCATATGCCTCGGTAGTGGGTTCTATCATGTACGCCATGATATGTACTGGACCAGACATGGCATACTCACTAGGCATAGTGAGCAGATACCAGTTTCACCCAAGTGAAGCTCATTAGAAAATGGTAAAGACCATCCTTAAGTATTTACGAAATACTAAGGACCAATGGCTGATTTTGGAGAACCTGACTTGAAACTTGTGGGGTATACAGACTCCAGTTTTCAGTTAGATAAGGATGATGCAAGAGTGTGTCAAAATTTATCATTACCCTAAATGGAGAAGCGATCTACTGGAAAAGTTCTAAGCAGCCTAATGTGATGGACTTAGTATGCAAAGCAGAATACATTGCATCATCAGATGCAGTGAAGGAAGCTGTGTGGTTGTGAAAGTTTCTTGGCCAGCTGGGAGTGGCACCTTCCCTGGATGGTCCTATTTCGGTGTATTATGACAGCATTGGAGCCATTGCTCAAGCTAAAGAGTCGAAGTCTCATCACCGCACAAAATACATTCTGTGATGCTATCACCTTATACGAGAGATCATGGAACAAGGTGACATTGATCTTCAGAAGATCGTTGGAAAGGAGAACCTGGTTGACCCCTTCACTAAAGCTGTCAGAGTTCAAGAGTTCGATAGTTGTATATGGAAAATGGGAATAAGTTTCTATACCAATTGGCTTTCATCCAAGTGGGAGTTGTTGGAAATTATGTCCCAAAGCCAATCATCAATGCTGTAGATGGTTATGCTATTTTATAATTATATATGAATTTTTAATAAATAAAAGTTATTATTTTGGCTGTTCATCATATGTACATTTTTTTAAAAAGAACTCTTGTGTGATGGAGTCATTAGAACTACATTATATTTGATATAGAGAGATATATCAAGTAGTTCTTAAATTGGTTCACAACCAAATGCTACATTGTTATAGGATGACGATGTATCAAGTATAGGTTATTGTATCTCACATTCTTTGGTTGTCCTCTTGACAAGGAGTGTGGTGACACTGATGTGACATACAAGTGAAATGTGTGACATCTCACTAAACATGACCATCTACGGAGCTACCTTCTGCCAAATGGTTGCTCGCAAAGGGATATGGATATATGTGTTCCCCAAACATGAGGTCACCATGGTAGCTTGCAAGCAACTCACTGTACTTTGGTGCCAGACTACCTGGATTTCTAATATAGTGATGAAAGGTTTCTGGGTATAGTTAAGTACTTGTAGAGTGGTGGTGTGATGCGGGACTAATATGCATGCAATTCTTTTTGTATATTTTATACGTGGGGTTAGGTGATTAATTCCCAAATTTTAGATCGAAATTAGTTGTAGGGAATTTTGTATGAATTTTTGAAGCAAAGCATGCAGATTAGAACCTAGAAAAGTACTAAAGAAGGATCGCCGGGACTGAGAAGCCTCGGTTAGGGCAAGTTATCCTATAATATAAAGACTGGAGGTAGAGGGGGTGTACCTGACAACGTCTGAAGTGCCTAGTGAAGATCGCAGTGAAGAGATCTCTCGTTCCTCGATGGATGCGGCCTGGAAAATCGAGCCAAAGACCCACGGATACCCGGCTTTCTACTCGATGGTCCGATTGACGCTTGGCTGGAGTCGTTGGATTCGTAGGAACTCGGGGACCTACAAACGACCTGTCAGGGGTTAGAAAAATTCAAAGGAGATCAAGAAAATAAAGAAAAACAGCAAAGCAAAGAAAGTTTTGGAGGGGACTGGAAGGATGGTTGGCGGCAGGAAGATGGTTGCAAACATCGGGAAAAAGAACTCTCAAACCCCTTTATGCACACAGTAGGGTAATCACACAAAACAATATAAGAACTCAAGGTTTATTTCATATCAAAAATCTAGCTTCATACAAGAGGCTAGGGTCCTTTAAATAGACCCTTAACCTTGGGCTCCAAGTAAGGGCATATTAGTCTTTACATAAGAATCCTTTTCCCTCTAAAATCCTAGCTAGAAAATAAGGAAACATTAGGTAGAAAAATCCCTAAAAATTTTCTTGACTTGGCCAACACTCCAAGGATGCCTAGGGGGGCGTGTTAGGCTTCTAAGAGCAGCAAGAGACCATCCCAAAGGGGCTTGGGCGCATGGGCTTGGGCTTCTGGAAGCTGGGGTGGCCTGGTAGCCAGGTAGAAAGAATATTCCTTGGTATCTTGCTTCTTAAGGGCTTGGGCTTGGTGCCTGGGCTTGATTTCTTTGGGCTAGGATGCAGGTGGACCTTTGGAATCATGGATGCCCTGGTCTATGAATTTATTCTAGCATCTGGAAGGGAATCTGGACATCTGGAGGGCATCTGCAAGGAATCAAGGTTTTCTGAATTTTCCTCCTGGGGTCTTCAAATCTTCAGGTTGGGTTGGACTTGGGCTCAACTTCCATGTCTTCAATCAGGTTGGACTTGGTCTTCACTTGATGATGTGGTCTTGAGTCTTCAATATGCTTGGACAGGACTCAAAAAAATAAAAGTAGCTCGACATAAGATGACTAACACTTGACTGAACTAGCTCAACATGAGCTGACTAGTACATAACTGAAATAACAACTCAAAAGACTCAAATAACAACTAAAATGGACTCAGATGGGCTAAGCCCTTATTACAGATGGACTCATAAATTATTGATCAATCCACAGAGGGTTGAAAAGCCTCTGTCTTATTCTGGTGCCTCTAGTGTCCGCACCATGGTGGATCAAGATGGAATTAACCTCTCCAAATAGTTTGTAGTGAATGACTCACTGTGTCTCAATTTAGCAAAACCTTGGCCAGGATAGTTCTTGTAAGGAGTCACAGAACATGTAATGTTAAGACATGATCTGGATAAACTAAATTAGGGTTGGCAGTCAAACCCTAGGTCATCTTGAGCATTATGATATCAAAAGGATGAATTATGTGGTAACCATGTACCAGAGATTCTAGAAAGTTGCTCTGTAATCTTTGACCTATCTGGATGTCGGGTATCATTGTTAGATGAGGACTTTGACTGGTACTAGAAGTGTTCCAGTGCTACCGGCTTAGTATTCGAACCTATGGGGTCATACACCATAGGGATTTCTATCTGATCTAAAGGCTGATCGATGATTAAGAATCGTTTGCCATCACTGGAGGTCAATGTGACTGACCATGTTCCAAGTGTCGATACTTTAAAGTGTCGACACTTGGAAGTGTCGACACTTGCAAGTGTTGACCCTTGGCTGTGACGAGAAGAAATTCTGGAAAGATTTCTCGGAAGGTTTGACTTCAAATTTTGAATTCAAATTTCAAAATCTAGCTAGTTTTGGCTCCAAGCTTTCATGGAATGATGGTCATTCTTACCATTTAAGCTTGGAACCTATTTGGTATACCCCTCAACCTTCTCCCCCAATCACTCCTCCTTCCTTATTCTCCT
The DNA here is from genome assembly GCA_021397845.1 of Areca catechu. Taxonomy (NCBI): domain Eukaryota; kingdom Viridiplantae; phylum Streptophyta; class Magnoliopsida; order Arecales; family Arecaceae; genus Areca; species Areca catechu. Next base: position 94,693,500 of record CM038050.1, read on the forward strand.
TCTCTTGGTTGCCTCTATAAATAAGGGTTGTTTTAGCTGCCAAGCTTGATGAAATAGTTTTCTTGTTGAAGAGTTTTCTTGCATATAAGATTCTGAGAGGGAAAAGAAAAAGGGCTTATAAGGACTTGGATATTGGATGTGTGGATACCTAGCACTCAAGCTAGGTCTTGGGAAGAGAGCTAGTTAAGAAGGGTTCCACCTCTCCTGCTCGTCTTCCAAGAAGAAGAAGATCAGACTCATGTATCCTATAGAGCTAGCACTCCGAGGGAGTTGATCAGAGTCGAGCCCTAGTGTGAACTACGCGTAGAGGCCAAACACGTGTGTGGCTCACGGGCTTTTTCCATAACATCATTCAAAGGTATAATGGTAAGGTATCTTTATATCTTTGGTTCTTTTCTTGCTTTTGATGTTTATTGCATGCTATATTTTTATACTAAGTCCTATTGCAGGCAATTTGATAGATCATTTTGATCGATCTACCAAGTCTTCCACTGATTTTATTTTAAAATAGTTTTAACATGTCTTTCTGCAATGCATGCTCGCCTACATTTTTTTTAACCTTCAGGGTGCCCTTCCTTGTGAGCTTGAGCTGGAATGAGTGTGTAGGGTTCCGGTGCAACGCAGCCGAAGGGTAATTTCAAAATTGAAACTAAATTCACACCAAAAAATCCTAAACCAGGAACTCCTTAAATAAGACTAGAACATATGACAAGCATATCTATGCAAATTGGGATTAGTGTACCAACCTATAATCGCTTATTCCAACAAACTTGAAGTTGAAGGGGCTAACTGAATTCACCAGGCATCCAGGTGTCCGCCCTCCGATGGTGATCCACACAGAGCGATGATCAAGAACACTATCTTCTTGTCCAATGGTTCCTTCTTTTGAGTTCTTCTTCCTAGAACTCAATTCTTCGGATTATGGCTTGAATTCTTCCACACAAGAGGTAGCCTCCCTTTCCCTGATCTCTTCTCCTCCTTCCACTAAGACCTTGGCCCTTTAGACACCCTTGTCTTGAAGAAAAGACCTTGTCCTAAGAGGATATAGACTTGTCTTAAATTGGAGGAGAAATTAAGACAATAATGTCTTAATGTAAGGAAGAAAGGAAAGAATATCAGAACTCCTTCTTTCCTTTACCATCGGAGACCTTCTCTTTTATTCTAGTTCTGTAACAGAGTTTCGACAGAGGAGTCCTCTATAAAGGAAACAATGTAAAACAAGAAAAGAGGGAAGGAGTCTTTTGGAGAGGAAGAAGAAAAATAAAAGCATTACAGATTTTTTCCAATCACCCGTTCTGATTTTCCTGACCCCTTAAATAGATTTCAGAGAGGCACCCACACAACTCTCCGTAAACTCCTTCTCATTTTCTCACGCCCCTTCCCTCCTTCTCACGACCTTCCAGATTAAATCCCACGGCCTTTCTTAAAGGAAAAGTCAAGGTGTTTTAAAAAGAAAGGAGTTGTGACTTTTCATCTCCGAAGAGATGTTATTTCGTGCGACCGGGAAGAAACAACAATTTCTTTCTTTCTTAAAAACCCATCAGTCGTTGGATTCCCATTTAAGGGGGCATATCTGAGGTGCTAATTATTAAGAAATGAGGCCAGCCCATCTTAATTCATCAAAGAATTAAGTGGGGCGCGCCAAGAGTCCATGCGCCATGGACTCTTCCAAATGGCGCGCCAAGAGTCCATTAGCGCATGGACTCTTGGCATTTTGGCATGAAAATGCTAAAGGGCGGGTGGGGGGCTAGCCTAGGTGCATGGTTAGCCAATAGGGTTAGCCATAATCCCTATAACCTCAATTAGGGTATAATTAGATCCAATTAGAACCCAAATTGAACCAATCCGGAACCCTAATTCGAATCTAATTCGAATAGAAGCTAGGATTTGCAACACCTGCTAGAGTGTCATCATGCAAAATGATTTAATTATAAAATTAAATCCTTGATCAATTCTCTTAAGTGTGTGAGCCATTGGGTTCCACATCTAGCCAGCAGTGAGTTCGAATACAAGTTGACCTAATTTGATTAGAACCCTTTCTAATCGATTTAGGTCAAATCGGGCTTACCCGATTATGATCAATTAGGACTCTTCCTAATAAGTGATCATTCAATTTAATCAACCCACAAGACATGATTGACGTCTAGCAACATGTCATGTCTACCCGGAAGATATGGAAATTCTGGTGAAATACCAAAACTACCCTTCAGTGGAAAGTTACCGTATAATTAAATCCTTCGATAAGCCTACACCCATAATATAATTATGGATATGGATATATGTCAATTCCAATATTACATTCATTTCTAGCTCAATCTTATATTGATGATTCAATTATCTTGATATTAGAAATCATTTCTAATATCTTTACTTTGATCAAAGATTCCCTGAATCATCATCCGATTGATAACTAGCTGGATGCAATCTCCTCTTACTAAGAGTGATCGATTCCTTGTTGACCTACTCATTACCTTCATATCCAATTCACCATTCCCAGTATCAATCTTGTGCATGACTCAGTGTCATGATTAGAATTGAGCCAAAGCATGGGTTCATGTACATAAGGTACTTATGGTAGTCTCAGGTCAAAGGATTACTTGTACCACTCCCACTATGAGAACCTTCTATTGACTTGTAGCTAAGACTCCATTAGATGTTCTCCAGTTGGATTATATCAGTGAACTCATTCTCTAATGAGCACCCACATCCGAGTATTAGTGTCATACACAAGTGAATGTGAGAGCAGTCACCCTCTCCAGTATACATGGGATGTGCTAGTCTTACCGAAAAAACCCTGATCCCCTACTCAGGGTTCCTTTGACTAGGAATATTTTAGATTAAGGTTTTAAGACTTTAGGTCTCACTGGTATGATCTCATCATAACCCTAAAATCATAGCCCTAATCTATGGGGTTCATCATATAATATAAACACAGCGTATGATGAAAAATAATGCCTTTATTAGATTATTGTCAATTACAATGGTTTGGGAGATACAACATAGATTGGCTTGTAGGGCATATCCCTTTCAATCTCCCACTTGCACTAAAGCCAATCGCCTTTAAATCTTAATCCCATACTCTCGAGGTGGCGATCAAACTCTCGCTGTGGTAGAGCCTTAGTGAATGGGTATGCTACATTGTTCTTTGTATCAACTCTATTTATGTAGACATCTTTTCTTTCTACTATTTCTCGGACGAGATGGAAGCATCTCAGAATGTACTTGGACTTATGATGAGCTCTTGGTTCTTTATCTTGAGCAACAGCCCCAGTGTTGTCACAGTAAAGTGGCACTGGGTTTTCAATCTCAGGAACAACACCCAACTCTGTGATGAACTTCTTCATCCAGACTGCTTCCTTGGCGGCTTCACTAACAGCTATGTATTCTGCCTCTATGGTTGAGTCAGCTATAGTCTGCTGTTTGGTACTCTTCCAACTCACTGCTCCACCATTTAGGGTAAAAACATATCCCGAAATGGATTTGCTATCATCAGGGTCTGATTGAAAACTAGAATCAGAATAAGCTTCTAGTTTAAGATCAGAACCACCATAAACCAGAAAAATATCCTTAGTCCTTCTCAGGTACTTAAGAATATTTTTAACTGCTTTCCAATGATCCTCTCCTGGATCAGCCTGAAACCTACTGACAATACCTAAAGCATATGCCACATCAGGCCTGGTACATAACATGGCATACATTATGGACCCTATTGCCGAAGCATAAGGTATAGAATTCATTCTATTTCTTTCTTCAGGTGTCTTAGGAGACATCCTTTTAGAAAGATGTATGCCTTGACTCATAGGAAGATAACCTCTTTTACTTCCATCCATACTGAATCTTTTCAGCACTAAGTCAATGTACCTAGATTGGGATAAACCTAGCATCCTCTTAGATCTATCTCTATAGATCTTAATACCTAGTATATAGGATGCTTCTCCCAAATCTTTCATGGAAAACTGGTTTGATAGCCAAACCTTGACTGATTGCAACATTGGGATATCATTCCCAATGAGGAGTATGTCATCTACATACAGAACCAAGAAGACTATGGCACTCCTACTAGTCTTCTTATAAACACAGGGTTCATCCACATTTTTGATAAAACCAAACCTTTTAATAGTTTCATCAAAGCGGATGTTCCAACTCCTTGAAGCTTGCTTTAATCCATAAATGGATTTCTTTAGCTTGCATACTTGATTAGGTTTATTCTTTGAAATAAAACCTTCTGGCTATGACATGTAGACTTCTTCCTCAAGGAAACCATTGAGGAATGCAGTCTTTACATCCATCTGCCAGATCTCATATCATGGTATGCTGCTATAGCAAGTAAAATTCGGATTGATTTGAGCATGGCAACAGGTGAGAATGTTTCATCATAATCAATTCCCTGTTTTTGTCTAAAACCTTTTGCCACTAATCTGGCTTTATAGGTTTCAACTTGGCCATCAGCCCCAATCTTTTTCTTATAGACCCATTTGCACCCAATAGGATTAACACCCTCTGGTGCATCAACCAAAGACCATACTTGGTTTACATACATAGAGTCTATCTCGGATTCCATGGCTTCTTGCCATCTATCTGAATCATTACTCAAGATAGCTTCCGTATAGGTCAGAGGTTCATCATTTTGAATGACTTGGGCTTCATTATTTTCAATGATAAACCCATACCTCTCAGGTGCCTGTGGCACTCTATCAGACCTACGGGGAGGAGTTTTGTGTTCTGGTTCTGTCCTAACTATATGTTCTAATGGTTGAGAACTGTCTATTTGTGTTTCTTGTACTTCTCCAAGTTCAACAGTTCTACCATTGCCCTTTTCTAAAATGAACTCTTTTTCTAGAAAAGTGGCATGCCTGCTGACAAAAATCTTTTGTTCAGTAGGATGGTAAAACATATATCCTCTACCCTTTCTAGGATATCCTACAAATAGACATTTATCCGCTCTAGGTTCCAACTTATGTCCAAAATTTCTTTTAACATAAGCTGAACATCCCCATACCTTAAAATATTTAAGATATGGTTTCTTTCCACTCCAAATTTCATATGGAGTTCTAACAACGGATTTAGAAGGTACCTTGTTCAGAATGTAAACAGCAGTTTCTAGGGCATGACCCCAGAAGGAAATAGATAAATTTGTGAAGCACATCATGGATCGTACAATATCTAATAAGATACGATTCCTCCTTTCAGCTATACCATTTAGCTGTGGTGTATTAGGAGGGGTCCATTCAGAAAGAATTTCATTAACTTTAAGATAGTCTAAAAACTCCATGGATAAGTATTCTCCTCCTCGATCAGAACGAAGAACTTTAATACTTATCCTAGTTTGTTTTTCAACCATAATTTGATACTCCTTAAATTTATCAAAGGCTTCAGATTTATGTTTCATAAGATACACACATCCGAACCTAGATAAATCATATGTAAAAGTAATAAAATATGAGTATCCACCTCTGGCCTGAGTTGTCATTGGACCACATACATCAGTATGTATAAGTCCTAATAACTCAGTTGACCTTTCTCCATGTCCAGTAAATGGAGTCTTGGTCATCTTACCCATGAGACATGATTCGCAAGTTCCTAATGATTCATACTCATAAGGATCAAGGAATTTTTCTTGTATAACTTGCTTATGCTAGACTCATTAATATGACCAAGTCGATGATGCCAAAGTAAAGTATCATTAAAGTATTTTCTTTTTCTTTTATTATTGACATGAAAAACACTATCATTGGAAGAAAGAGTTAAGATCCCATTGCTAAATATGCCAGAACAAATAATTTTATTAGATAACATTATCGAGCAACCAGTGCTCGTTACATCCATTACATATCCTTGTTTTAATAACAAAGGAATAGATATAATGTTCCTAATAATCTTAGGCATATAATAACAATTTTCTAACTCCAAGATCTTTCCTGAAGGCAACTTCAGAATATAGGTCCCTACAGCTTCTGCTTGGATGATATCACCACTAGCACCGTAGAGATTGAAGTCACCTTCCTTTAATACTTTAAGCTTGTGGAGGTCCTGCAAAGATTTGCATATATGGTAACCACAAGCGGTATCCAATACCCAAGTATTTGATATAGACGATTTTAATGTCAATATAGCATGTATCTCATACATACCTTTTGGTGCATCTGACGCACCAGGCTTCACAGTTGCAAGGTAAGCCTTGCAATTCCTTTTCCAATGTCCCGCTTTGCCGCAAAAGAAACAGGTTGACTGTTTTGAGGCCTTCTTTCCTTTCTTATTCTTATTGATGCCACCCTTAGGGTTTAGCCTCCTATTAAAACCCTTTTTGCCTAATTTTTTCTTTTTGGACTTATCAACAAGAAGAAGTGGAGCCTTTTCTTTTTAACGTGGCTCTCTACTGTTTTTAACATATTCAACAGCTCAGGCAAGGAAGTGTTCAGTTTGTTCATGTGATAATTCAAGACAAACTGAGAAAATGACTCTGGGAGTGATTGCAGGATTAAATCCTGATTCAACTCCCCATCAATAATAAAACCTAATTGACCCAATCTGGTGATTAAGTCAATTATCTTCAGAACATGATCCTGAACGGATGTTCCCTCTGTCATCCTAGCACGGAATAACTGCTTAGATATTTCATATCTAGCAGTTCTGCTATGTTCTCCATAAAGTTCTTTAAATTTAGCATTATGGATTGAGTATCCATGCTTTCATGCTGTCTCTGTAACTCATTGGTCATAGAGGCTAGTATGATACACTTAACAGTAAGGGAGTCATTCTGCCACATTTTGTATGTGGCCATATCTTCCTCTGTGGCATCGTCCCCTAGTGGATTAAGACTAGGGGTATCAAGAATATAAGAAAGTTTTTCTGAACTCAGTACAATCTTTAAATTTCTCAACCAGTCCACATAGTTCGGACCAGTCAGTTTCTTGGTGTCTAAGATACTTCGCAGTGATAATGAAGATGCCATTTATCTATTTAATAAAGAACAATACATAAGCAAACAACCATGAAATGACTTGCATAATTAAATTAGGTCTTCAATTTAATTATGTCTCCCACTATTTTATCAAAAGTCATAGCCCTCACTATGATAATCGAGAAAAACCCTGATCGGTTTTTCTTAGTGAGATTGAGATCCTAATAACTTCTAAAAGATCTTGCAGAAAACACAACAAATCTTTTATAAGCTCAAAGGTAGGAAACTCTTCCAATTATATCTCATATAATTCTCAAGAAGTAACTTGGCCTCTAGAACATTATTAGTCTTGCAGAAAACATAACAAACCATAATGTTCTAGTTAAGTCAAGACCCTTTCATTTCTATACAGTCAATACTCAAATATAATGCCCTTGCAGATAACACAACAAAGCATTATACTGAATATACTGTAAGCATATCTATGCACTAGACTAGTATCATGTCAATCACCATATTAGGTCTTGCAGATAACACAACAAACCTAATGTGGTTCATAACACAATAATGATCCAGCATGAAGGAAGGCCAATATATAGTATTTTTAACACTAAGCATTTTAGTCAAGATTTAAATTTAATCAAATCGGCCAGGCAAGTGGAAGAGTTGTGGGAGTCCCCCCGTTGCTTTCCTAGACACCAATAAAAATTGGCCAGGTCAGTCAACGGAACCAATTAAAAACCACAATTCTCTTTACCTTCCCAGAACCACCTTTCTAGACACCGAATGATCAATTGTACATCATGACTAGTGATGCTTATTAGTTAAATATACTAAGACTTAATATAATATTTAAAAGGAGGGATTTATAAATTGCCAGCACATTCTTATAGAATGTATCACAATCAACATATCACTCTTATAATCAAATATGTGCTAAGTGTGTCATCATACTAGGACAACCATTTACCACATAATGGATCCACCATTATGCCAGGGCAACCTTATTTCAGTATGATGACTTCAAGACTAAACATATCTCTATAATAATTAGGGTTTGAGTGAAAAACCCTAACTAGTGGCATACATCAAAACATATATGCAATCAAAGATATGCTAAGTGTAGTAACATATTAGGATTTAAAAACCCTAATATGTAACATACAAACTATCATAGATTATAGTCCTAATTAAGGTGGCTCTGATACCACTGTAGGGTTCCGGTGCAATGCAGCGGAAGGGTAATTTCAAAATTGAAACTAAATTCACACCAAAAAATCCTAAACCAGGAACTCCTTAAATAAGACTAGAACATATGACAAGCATATCTATGCAAATTAGGATTAGGGTACCAACTTGTAATCGCTTATTCCAACAAACTTGAAGTTGAAGGGGCTAACTGAATTCACCAGGCATCCAGGTGTCCGCCCTCCAATGGTGATCCACACAGAGTGATGATCAAGAACACTATCTTCTTGTCCAATGGTTCCTTCTTTTGAGTTCTTCTTCCTAGAACTCAATTCTTCGGATTATGGCTTGAATTCTTCCACACAAGAGGTAGCCTCCCTTTCCCTGATCTCTTCTCCTCCTTCCACTAAGACCTTGGCCCTTTAGACACCCTTGTCTTGAAGAAAAGACCTTGTCCTAAGAGGATATAGACTTGTCTTAAATTGGAGGAGAAATTAAGACAATAATGTCTTAATGTAAGGAAGAAAAGAAAGAATATCAGAACTCCTTCTTTCCTTTACCGTCGGAGACCTTCTCTTTTATTCTTGTTCAGCAACAGAGTTTCGACAGAGGAGTCCTCTGTAAAAGAAACAATGTAAAACAATAAAAGTGGGAAGGAGTCTTTTGGAGAGGAAGAAGAAAAATAAAAGCATTACAGATTTTTTCCAATCACCCGTTCTGATTTTCCTGACCCCTTAAATAGTTTTCAGAGAGGCGCCCACACAACTCTCCGTAAACTCCTTCTCACGCCCTTCTCATTTTCTCACGCCCCTTCCCTCCTTCTCACGGCCTTCCAGATTAAATCCCATGGCCTTTCTTAAAGGAAAAGTCGTGGTGTTTTAAAAAGAAAGGAGTTGCGACTTTTCATCTCCGAAGAGATGTTATTTCGCACGACCGGGAAGAAACAGCATTTTCTTTCTTTCTTAAAAACCCATCAGCCATTGGATTCCCATCCAAGGGGGCATATCCGAGGCACTAATTCTTAAGAAATGAGGCCGCCCCATCTTAATTCATCGGAGAATTAAGTGGGGCACGCCAAGAGTCCATGCGCCATGGACTCTTCCAAATGGCGCGCCAAGAGTCCATTAGCGCATGGACTCTTGGCATTTTGGCGTGAAAATGCTAAGGGGCGTGTGGGGGGCTAGCCTAGGTGCATGGTTAGCCATAATCCCTATAACCTCAATTAGGGTCTAATTAGATCCAATTAGAATCCAAATTGAACCAATCCGGAATCCTAATTCGAATCTAATTCGAATAGAAGCTAGGATTTGCAACACCTGCTAGAGTGTCATCATGCAAAATGATTTAATTACAAAATTAAACCCTTGATCAATTCTCTTAAGTGTGTGACCCATTGGATTCCACATCTAGCCAGCAGTGGGTTCGAATACAAGTTGACCTAATTTGATTAGAACCCTTTCTAATTGATTTAGGTCAAATCGGGCTTACCCGATTATGATCAATTAGGACTCTTCCTAATAAGTGATCATTCAATTTAATCAACCCACAAGACATGATTGACGTCTAGCAACATGTCATGTCTACCTGGAAGATATGGAAATTCTAGTGAAATACAAAAACTACCCTTCAGTGGAAAGTTACCGTATAATTAAATCCTTCGATCAGCCTACACCTAGAATATAATTATGGATATGGATATATGTCAATTCCAATATTACATTCGTTTCTAGCTCAATCTTATATTGATGATTCAATTATCTTGATATTAGAAATCATTTTTAATATCTTTACTTTGATCAAAGATTCCCTGAATCATCATCCGATTGATAACTAGCTGGATGCAATCTCCTCTTACTAAGAGTGATCGATTCCTTGTTGACCTACTCATTACCTGAAAGGGATATTGCCTACAAGCCAATCTATGTTGTATCTCCCAAACCATTGTAATTGACAAAAATTCTAATAAAGGCATTATTTTTCATCATATGCTGTGTTTATTATTATATGATGAACCCCATAGATTAGGGCTATGATTTTAGGGTTATGATGAGATCATACCAGTGAGACCTAAAGTCTTAAAACCTTAATCTAAAATATTCCTAGTCAAAGGAACCCTGAGTATGGGATCAGGGTTTTCGGGTAAGACTAGCACATCCCATGTATACTGGAGAGGGTGACTGCTCTCACAATCACTTGTGTATGACACTAATACTGGGATGTGGGTGCTCATTAGAGAATGAGTTTGAAAGATTGTGCCCTGAAAGCCAATTGAAATATTGTAATTTTGATCCCAAAATCAATGAATTGACATTTCATAAAGGCATTATTTTCATCATTTGCTGTGTCTTTTTGATTTTATGATGAACCCCAAAGATTAGGGCTATGGTTCTAGGGTTATGATGAGATCATACCAGTGAGACCTAAAGTCTTAAAACCCTAATCTAAAATATTCCTGGTCGATGGGACATTGAGTTGGGGATCAATGTTTCCGGCAAGACCAGCACATCCTATATACGTTTTGTAATAAGGGTGACTGATCTCACAGTCACTTGTGTTTGACACTAATACTAGGATGTGAGTATTCATTAGAGAATGAGTTCACTGAATTGATCCAGATTGAGAATATCTAATGGAATCTTATCTATTTGTCAATAGATAATTCTCATAGTGGGAGTAGTGCATGTGGTCCTTTGACCTGAGACTACCATAGTACCTTATATACATGAATCCATACTTTGGTTCACAGTCAATCATGACACTGAGTCATGCACGAGGTGATACTGGTTATGGTGGATTGTATATGGAGGTTGTGAGTAGGTCAACAAGGAATTGATCAGCCCTAGTAAGTGGGAATAGCATCCAGCTAATTTCAAATGATGGATTCAGGAAACCTTTGATCAAAGTATGAACATTAGAGTTATTTTCTAATGGTTCATTAATGAATCATCATTATAAAGATTGAGCTAGGGATGAATATGAAAATTGGATTTGACAAATATCCATATTCATAATCATATTCGGGATGCAAGTTGATCAAAGGACTGAATTGCCCGGTAACTCACCATTGAAGGGTATTTTGGTAATTCCACCAAAATTCCACATCTTCCGGGTAGACATGATACGTTGCTAGACGTCAATCTTGTCTTGTAGGTATATGATTGAGTCATGGTAATTCAAATCAGTCAATTTGAATTAGATTCTAATTGACCGAGTCGAGCTAGTTTGAGTTGACCCAAATCGGCTTAGTTGAGATCTAACCGAATTAAGTCAAATAGCACTCGGACCTACTGCTGGCTAGGTGTGGAACCCAATGGGTCACACACAAAAGAAAATTGATGAAGGATTTAATTTGGAATTAAATCATGTTTGCAGGATAAACACACTAGCATGTGTTGCAGACCAAATTTCTATTCGAATTTGGTTCCGAATTGGGCTTAATTGGGTTCTAATTGAACCAGATTAAGGTCCAATTTATTTTTTAGGACATTGGGCTAACCCATGGCTGAACCCAAGTGAACTTAGTTCACTGAGACCCTCTCTCCAAGCCGCCCCCTCCCTCTTCTCACCCGCGCGTGCCAAGAAAGAAAAGTCCACGCGCGTGGACTTCTCTTAAACCGTGTGAAAAAGAAAATGTCGGAGAAAAATCTGAAAAGAGGCATTTCAGATCCTTGTCTGGCGCCCTTGGATCTGGATCTGATGGCCAGAAAAATTTAAGAAAATGATCCGTCGCTTTTCGGTCGCAAATCCGTCTTCAAAAGTCGCGATCCTTCCTGAAGTTTTTCCGAGAGTTCTCCTCGTCGGAAAAACGAAAATCAAATCGGAGAATCATGATTTTTGGTTGAGGGGATGCGTGAGGAATGAGGGATCGTGATCCCTGGGGTTTCAGAGGGTTGCGTTGTTTCGAGATGACACCCCTCTGAGATCTATAAATAGGGTTGGGGTTCTCGGGGGTTTTCACGCAACATAGTTCAGAGATCCAATTCCCTTACTTCCTCTCCAGAATACTCCTTCCTCTTGTTCTTGTTGGGTATTGTTTCCATTACAGAGGTATCCTCTGTCGAAACTCTGACCCTAAACAAGAATAAGAAGAAGGTCTTGAACGGTAAAGGAAAGAACAGGGAAAGGATCTATTCTTCTTTTCTTCTTGAATTAAGACTTTGAATGTCTTAATTTTTCCTTCCAATTCAATTCAAGAAAAGGGATTCAAGAAAGGGAATTCTTGAAAAGAATTCAAGAAGAGGAAAGAAGGAAGAAAAAGAAATTTTCAAGAAAGAAAATTTCAGCCCAAAGGTCCAAGAATTGAATTCTTGAAAAAGAATTCAAGAAGAGGAACCAAGAAATAGAAATTTTTGTCTTCATTGTTTTTCTGTGTGGATCACCATTGGAGGGTGAACATTTGGGCACCTGGTGGAGATTCAGAGTTTGGATTTTGCGATACAGGTTAGTATCTTAATTTGAGATTAAATCTTATATAAACATCTTATATGTTTTAATTCTTTTAAGGAGATTTTGGGTTGAAGGTTTGGTGAAGGTTTCATAAAGATAAAAAATTTTTGAAATCTATGATTCCGCCTTGCCACCGAACCCTACAGTGGTATCAGAGCCTCCTTATTAAGATTAAAATATATATTCTGAATTTTAGATGCATATTCATATAAGTAACATGAGGTGTAATATATGTTTGTTATAATGTCACCAATTAGGGTTTTCACTCAAACCCTAATTGTTGTAGAGATATGCATAGAGATCTAGTCATCATACTGAAATAAGGTTGCCCTGGCATAATGGTGGATCCATTATGTGGTAAATGGTTGTCCTAGTATGATGACACACTAATCACATATTTGTGTTAATTATGCATATGTGTTTGATGTATGCCACCAATTAAGGTTTTCACTTAAACCTTAATTTGCATAGAGATATGTTTAGCCTTTTAGTCATCATACTGAAATAAGGTTGCCCTGGCATAATGGTGGATCCATTATGTGGTAAATGGTTGTCCTAGTATGATGGCACACTATGGCACATATTTGCTAGAATGTGCTTTGTTTTAATAAAGCCCTCTTTAACAACATATTAAGTTGTAGTGTCATATACCAAAAGCAAAAATAATCAATATGATTAGTTTATCATTCGGTGTCTAGGAAAAGTGGTTCATGATCGGTAAAGAGGACGTGGTTTTTAATTGGTTTCGTTGACTGACCTGGCCAATTCTTATTGGTGTCTAAGGAAAGCAACGGGGGGACTCCCACCACTCTCCCACTTACCTGGCCGATATGATTAACTTAATTATTGATTAATATGCTCAGTGTAATATTCACTACATATGGCTTTCCTTCATGCCAAGTCATTATTATGTTATGATCCATATTAGGTTTGTTGTGTACACACAAGGCCTTTTCTTTATGGTGACTAACATAATTTTTCTTGGTACATTTGATGCTTATGGAATGATTTAATATAATACTTTGTTGTGTACACACAAGGGTATTATGATTAATATCATGACTATATAGCAATGAAGGGTCTAACTTAACTAAAATATTATAGTTTGTTGTGTACACACAAGGCTATTAATATTTTAGAGGCCAAGATAAGTTGAGAATTGTATCAATTACAATTGGAAAGAGTTTTCCTACCTTTGAACTTATATAAGATTTGTTGTGTATACACAAGGTCTTTTATAAGGAATTAGGATCTCAACCCCACTAAGAGAACCAATTAGGGTTTTCTCGATCATCACATTGAGGGTTATGATGCTTGATAAAATAGTGGGAGACATAATTAAGTTAAAGTCCTAATTTAATTATATTTTGTCAACATTGATTGTCTGCTTATGTAATGTTGTTTGTTAATGTAGATTAAATGGCCTCTTCACTCTCACTCCGTAGCATTCTTGATGCAAATAAATTGACTGGACCAAACTATGTTGATTGGTTGAGAAACCTGAAGATAGTACTCAGCCAAGAAAGAATTTTTATATTCTTGATACCCCAACCTTGGAACCATTAGGGGAAGATGCCTCGCAAGAGGATAAGACCACATATAACACGTGGCAAAATGACTCACTTACTGTCAAGTGTATAATGCTTGCCTCTATGACCAATGAGTTACAGAGGCAACATGATAGCATGGACACAAACTCCATATTGCTCAATTTAAAAGAACTTTATGGAGAACATAGTCGAACTGCAAGATATGAAATATCTAAGCATTATAACGTGCAAGGATGACAGAAGGTACATCCGTACAAGACCATGTATTAAAGGTTATTGACCTAATCACCCGATTGGGTCAATTGGGTTTTGTCATGGATGGGGAGTTGAATCAGGATTTAATCCTGCGGTCACTCCCAGAGTCATTTTCACAGTTTGTTCTTAATTATCATATGAACAAACTTAACACTTCCTTGCCTGAGCTGTTGAATATGTTAAAAACAGCAGAGAGCCATTTAAAGAAAAATAAGGCTCCACTTCTTCTTATGGATGGTGTAAACAAGAAAAAATAGGCAAAAAGAGTTCCAAGAGGAGGTTAAATCCAAAAGGGGGCATCAAGAAAAAGAAAGGAAAGAAGGCCTCCGGACAAATGACCTGCTTTCATTGTGGCAAGCCGGGTCACTGGAAAAGAAACTGCAAGGTTTACCTTGCAAGTCTGAAGCCCGGTGCTAGTAATGCACCAACAGGTATGTATGAGATACATGCAATTTTGTCATTAGACACTTCTAATTCAAACTCTTGGGTATTGGATACTGCTTATGGTCATCATATCTGCAAATCATTGCAGGGACTACAGAACATTAGAGTTTTGAAGGAAGGCGACTTCGAGCTCTACGGTGCTGGAGGAGATTCCATCCAAGCAGAAGCTGTAGGGACTTATATGTTGAAGCTACCTTCTGGAAAGATTTTAGAGTTAAAGAATTGTTATTTTATGCCTAGAATCATTAGAAACATCATATCTGTACCCTTGTTACTTAAACAAGGATATATTATGAATGTAATGAGCAGTGGCTGCTCAATCTGTTTTTCTAATGAAATAATATTTAATGGCATATTTTGCAATGGTCTCTTAACTTTATCTTCTGATGACAATATACTACATGTTAGTAATAAATGAAAAAGAGATGAAGTAAACAATACTTTACTTTGGCACTATCGTCTTGGACATATTAGTGAGCAGAGGATTAACAAGTTATACAAGGAAAAATTCCTTAATCCTTATGACTATGAATCATTAGGAACTTGTGAATCATGTCTCATGGGTAAAATGACCAAGACTCCATTTAGTGGACATAATGAAAGGACAACAGAGTTATTAGGACTCATACACACTGATGTATGTGGACCTATGACAACTCAGGCCAAGGGTGGATACTTTTATTTCATCACATTCACTGATGATTTTTCAAGGTATGGATTTGTGTATCTAATGAAACATAAGTCCGAAGCTTTTGAAAAATTTTTAGAGTATCAAAGTATGGTAGAGAAACAAACGGGAAAAGTATTAAGATCCTTCGATCAGATAGAGGAGGTGAATACTTATCCACCGAGTTTCTTGATCACCTTAAACAAAAGGAATCATCTCTGAATGGACTCCTCCTTACACACCACAATTAAATGGTGTTGCTGAAAGGAGAAATCGTACTTTATTAGATATGGTACGGTCCATGATGTGCTTCACAGACTTACCTGTTTCTTTCTAGGGATATGCCTTGGAAACAGCGGCTAATATTTTGAATAGAGTACCATCTAAATCTGTATCTGGTATTCCATATGAGTTATGGAGGGGAAAGAAACCCAATCTTAAGTACCTTAAGATATGGGGATGTCCAGCTTATGTCAAAAGAAATTTTGGACAAAAGCTTGATGCTAGAGCAGAAAAATGTCTATTTGTTGGATATCCCAAAAATAGTATAGGATATCTATTCTACCACCCTACTGAACAAAAGATTTTAGTCAGTAGGCATGCCATTTTTATGGAAAAGGAATTCATCCTACAAAAGGGCAGTGGGAGAAATATTGAACTTGAAGAAGTTCAACAAATAGATACATCTCAACAAAATCATAACACAGTTAGTATAGAACCTGAACACACCACTCCTATCCGTAAGTCTGATAGAGTGCGACATGCACCTGAAAGGTATGGGTTCATTATTGAAAATAATGAAGCCCGAATCATTGATAATGATGAGCCTCTAACATATACGGATGCTATCATAAGTAGTGACTCAGACAAATGGCTGGAAGCCATGAGATCCGAAATGGACTCCATGTATGTCAACCAAGTCTGGACTTTGGTTGATGCACCAGAGAGTGTTAACCCTATTGGATGCAAATGGGTCTATAAGAAAAAGATTGGGACAGATGGCCAAGTTGAAACTTATAAAGCCAGATTAGTGGCTAAGGGTTTCAGACAAAAACAGGGAATAGATTATGATGAAACATTTTCTCCTGTTGCCATGCTCAAATCTATTCGGATCATGCTTGCTATAGCAGCATATCATGATTATGAAATCTGGCAGATGGATGTGAACACTGCATTCCTCAATGGTTTCCTTGAGGAAGAGGTTTATATGTCACAGCCAGAAGGTTTTGTCTTGGAGACTAAACCTAATCAGGTATGTAGGCTAAAGAAATCTATTTATGGATTAAAGCAAGCATCTAGGAGTTGGAACATCCGATTTGATAAGACAGTCAAAGAATTTGACTTTATCAAAAATGAGGATGAACCTTGTGTGTACAAGAAGACTAGTGAGAGTGCCATAGTTTTCTTGGTTCTGTATGTAGATGACATACTCCTCATTGGGAATGATATCCCAATGTTACAATCAGTCAAGGTATGGTTATCTAAACAATTTTCCATGAAAGACTTGGGAGAAGCATCTTATATACTAGGCATCAAGATCTATAGAGATAGATCTAGGAGGATGCTAGGTTTATCCCAGTCTAGGTACATTGACCAAGTGCTAAAAAGATTTAGCATGGAGGAAAGTAAAAGAGGTTACTTACCTATTGGTCATGGCATACATTTTTCTAAGAAGATGTCTCCTAAGACACATGAAGAAAGAAATAGAATGAATTCGGTACCTTATGCTTCGGCAGTAGGGTCTATTATGTATGCTATGTTATGTACTAGGCCTGATGTGGCATATGCCTTAGGTATAGCCAGCAGGTTTCAGGCTGATCCAGGAGAGGATCATTGGAAGGCTGTGAAAAATATTCTTAAGTACTTAAGAAGAACTAAGGATATTTTTCTAATATACGGAGGATCTGATCTTAAACTAGAAGCTTATTCAGATTCTAGTTTTCAATCAGATCCAGATGACAGCAAATCAATATCTGGGTATGTTTTTACCCTTAATGGAGGAGCTGTAAGCTGGAAAAGTTCTAAACAGCAAACTGTAGCTGACTCAACAACTGAGGCAGAATACATTGCTGTTAGTGAAGCTGCCAAGGAAGCTGTCTGGATGAAGAAGTTCATATCAGAGTTGGGCGTAGTTCCTGAGATTGAAGGTCCAGTATCACTTTACTGTGATAATACGGGGGCTGTTGCTCAAGCAAAGGAACCAAGAGCTCATCACAAATCAAAGCACATTCTGAGACGCTTCCATCTCGTTCGAGAGATTGTCGAAAGACAAGAAGTCTGCATTAAAAGGGTAGAAACGAAGAACAACATAGCAGACCCGTTCACTAAGGCTCTATCACAGCGAGAGTTTGATCGCCACCTTGATTGTATGGGGTTTAGATTTAAAGGCGATTGGCTTTAGTGCAAGTGGGAGATTGAAAGATTGTGCCCTGAAAGCCAATTGAAATATTGTAATTTTGATCCCAAAATCAATGAATTGACATTTCATAAAGGCATTATTTTCATCATTTGCTGTGTCTTTTTGATTTTATGATGAACCCCAAAGATTAGGGCTATGGTTCTAGGGTTATGATGAGATCATACCAGTGAGACCTAAAGTCTTAAAACCCTAATCTAAAATATTCCTGGTCGATGGGACATTGAGTTGGGGATCAATGTTTCCGGCAAGACCAGCACATCCTATATACGTTTTGTAATAAGGGTGACTGATCTCACAGTCACTTGTGTTTGACACTAATACTAGGATGTGAGTATTCATTAGAGAATGAGTTCACTGAATTGATCCAGATTGAGAATATCTAATAGAATCTTATCTATTTGTCAATAGATAATTCTCATAGTGGGAGTAGTGCATGTGGTCCTTTGACCTGAGACTACCATAGTACCTTATATACATGAATCCATACTTTGGTTCACAGTCAATCATGACACTGAGTCATGCACGAGGTGATACTGGTTATGGTGGATTGTATATGGAGGTTGTGAGTAGGTCAACAAGGAATTGATCAGCCCTAGTAAGTGGGAATAGCATCCAGCTAATTTCAAATGATGGATTCAGGAAACCTTTGATCAAAGTATGAACATTAGAGTTATTTTCTAATGGTTCATTAATGAATCATCATTATAAAGATTGAGCTAGGGATGAATATGAAAATTGGATTTGACAAATATCCATATTCATAATCATATTCGGGATGCAAGTTGATCAAAGGACTGAATTGCCCGGTAACTCACCACTGAAGGGTATTTTGGTAATTCCACCAAAATTCCACATCTTCCGGGTAGACATGATACGTTGCTAGACGTCAATCTTGTCTTGTAGGTATATGATTGAGTCATGGTAATTCAAATCAGTCAATTTGAATTAGATTCTAATTGACCGAGTCGAGCTAGTTTGAGTTGACCCAAATCGGCTTAGTTGAGATCTAACCGAATTAAGTCAAATAGCACTCGGACCTACTGCTGGCTAGGTGTGGAACCCAATGGGTCACACACAAAAGAAAATTGATGAAGGATTTAATTTGGAATTAAATCATGTTTGCAGGATAAACACACTAGCATGTGTTGCAGACCAAATTTCTATTCGAATTTGGTTCCGAATTGGGCTTAATTGGGTTCTAATTGAACCAGATTAAGGTCCAATTTATTTTTAGGACATTGGGCTAACCCATGGCTGAACCCAAGTGAACTTAGTTCACTGAGACCCTCTCTCCAAGCCGCCCCCTCCCTCTTCTCACCCGCGCGCACCAAGAAAGAAATGTCCACGCGCGTGGACTTCTCTTAAACCGTGTGAAAAAGAAAACGTCGGAGAAAAATCTGAAAAGAGGCATTTCAGATCCTTGTCTGGCGCCCTTGGATCTGGATCTGATGGCCAGAAAAATTTAAGAAAAAGATCCGTCGCTTTTCGGTCGCAAATCCGTCTCCAAAAGTCGCGATCCTTCCTGAAGTTTTTCCGAGAGTTCTCCTCGTCGGAAAAACGAAAATCAAATCGGAGAATCATGATTTTTGGTTGAGGGTATGCGTGAGGAATGAGGGATCGTGATCCCTGGGGTTTCAGAGGGTTGCGTTGTTTCGAGATGACACCCCTCTGAGATCTATAAATAGGGTTGGGGTTCTCGGGGGTTTTCACGCAACATAGTTCAGAGATCCAATTCCCTTACTTCCTCTCCAGAATACTCCTTCCTCTTGTTCTTGTTGGGTATTGTTTCCATTACAGAGGTATCCTCTGTCGAAACTCTGACCCTAAACAAGAATAAGAAGAAGGTCTTGAATGGTAAAGGAAAGAACAGGGAAAGGATCTATTCTTCTTTTCTTCTTGAATTAAGACTTTGAATGTCTTAATTTTTCCTTCCAATTCAATTCAAGAAAAGGGATTCAAGAAAGGGAATTCTTGAAAAGAATTCAAGAAGAGGAAAGAAGGAAGAAAAAGAAATTTTCAAGAATGAAAATTTCAGCCCAAAGGTCCAAGAATTGAATTCTTTAAAAGAATTCAAGAAGAGGAACCAAGAAATAGAAATTTTTGTCTTCATTGTTTTTCTGTGTGGATCACCATTGGAGGGTGAACATTTGGGCACCTGGTGGAGATTCAGAGTTTGGATTTTGCGATACAGGTTAGTATCTTAATTTGAGATTAAATCTTATATAAACATCTTATATGTTTTAATTCTTTTAAGGAGATTTTGGGTTGAAGGTTTGGTGAAGATTTCATAAAGATAAAAAATTTTTGAAATCTATGATTCCGCCTTGCCACCGAACCCTACAGAGTTCACTGATATGATCCAACTTGAGAACTTCTAATGGAGTCTTAGCTACATGTCAATAGAAGGTTCTCATAGTGGGAGTGGTACAAGTAATCCTTTGACCTGAGACTGCCATACGTACCTTATGTACATGAACCCATGCTTTGGTTCAATCCTAATCATGACACTGAGTCATGCACAGTATTGATACTGGGAATGATGAATTGGATATGAAGGTAATGAGTAGGTCAACAAGGAATCGATCACTCTTAGTAAGAGGAGATTGCATCCAGCTAGTTAACAATCGGATGATGATTCAGGGAATCTTTGATCAAAGTAAAGATATTAGAGATGGTTTCTAATATCAAGATAATTGAATCATCAATATAAGATTGAGCTAGAAATAAATATAATATTGGATTTGACATATATCCATATCCATAGTCATATTTTGGGTGCAGGCTGATCGAAAGATTTAATTATACGGTAACTCTCTACTGAAGGGTAGTTTTGGTATTTCACCAAAATTTCCATATCTTCCGGGTAGACATGACACGTTGCTAGACGTCAATCTTGTCTTGTGGGTTGATCAAATTTAAAGATCACTTATTAGGAAGAGTCCTAATTGATCAAGTCGGGTAAGCCCGGTTTGACCTAAATCGATTAGAAATAGTTCTAATCAAATTAGGTCAACTTGTATTCAAACCCACTGCTGGCTAGATGTGGAACCCAATGGGTCACACACTTAAGAGGATTGATCAAGAGTTTAATTTGTAATTAAATTATCTTTGTAGGATAACACTCTAGCAGGTGTTGCAAACCCTAGCTTATATTCAAATTGGATTCGAATTAGGGTTCTGGATTGGTTCAATTCAGGTTCTAATTGGATCTAATTAGATCCTAATTAAGTTTATAGGGATTATGGCTAACCCTATTGGCTAGCCATGTAACTAGGCTAGCCTCCCCACCCACCCCTTTGCATTTTCATGCCAAAATGCCTAGAGTCCATGCGCTTATGGTCTCTTGGCGCGCCATTTGGAGGAGTCCATGGGCGCATGGACTCTTTGCGTGCCCACTTAATTCTCCGATGAATTAAGTTGGGGCGGCTTCCTTTCTCACTATTAGTGCCTCACATGTGTCCCCTTGGATGGGAATCCAATGGTTGGGAATTTTTGAGAAAGACAAAAGGTGCAGACTCTTCTCGTTGCGCGACATAACGTCTCTTCGGAGACCGAAACATCGTGACTCCCTTCTTCTGAAATTTCATGACTTTTCTTTTAGGAAAAGCCATGAGTTTTAATCTGGAAGGTCGTGAGAAGGAGGGAAGGGGCGTGAGAAAATGAGAAGGGCGTGAGATGGGTTTTTACGGAGAGGTGTGTGGGCGCCTCTCTGAAATCTATTTAAGGGGTCAGGAAAAATCAGAACGTGTGATATGATATTTTTCTTCTTCCTCTCCAAAAGACTCCTTCCCTCTTTTCTTGTTTTACATTGTTTCCTTTACAGAGGACTCCACTGTCGAAACTCTGTTGCTGAATAAGAATAAAAGAGAAGGTCTCCGACGGTAAAGGAAAGAAGGAGTTCTGATTTTATTTCCTTTCTTTCTTACATTAAGACATTCATGTCTTAATTTCTTCTCCAATTTAAGACAAGCCTAAATCCTCTTAGGACAAGGTCTTATCTCTAAGACAAGGGTGTCTTAGAGGGTCAAAGTCTTAGTGGAAGTAGGAGAAGAGATCAAAGAAAGGGAGGCAACCTCTTGTGTGGAAGAATTCCAGCCATAATCCGAGCAATTGAGTTCTAGGAAGAAGAACTCAATAGGAGGAACCATTGAAAAGAAGATAGTGTTTCTTGATCATTGCTCTGTGTGGATCACCATCGGAGGGCGGACACCTGGACGCCTGGTGAATTCAGTTAGCCCCTTCAACTTCAAGTTTGTTGGAATAAGCGATTACAGGTTAGTACCCTAATCCTAATTTGCATAGATATGCTTGTTATATGTTCTAGTCTTATTTAAGGAGTTCCTGGTTTAGGATTTTTTGGTGTGAATTTAGTTTCATTTTTGAAATTACACTTCCACTGCGTTGCACCAGAACCCTACATTACCTTCATATCCAATTCACCATTCTCAGTATCAATCCTATGCATGACTCAGTGTCATTATTAGAATTGAACCAAAGCATGGGTTCATGTACATAAGGTACTTATGGTAGTCTCAGGTCAAAGGATTACTTGTACCACTCCCATTATGAGAACCTTCTATTGACATTTAGCTAAGACTCCATTAGATGTTCTCAAGTTGGATCATATCAGTGAATTCATTCTCTAATGAGCACCCACATCCTAGTATTAGTGTCATACACAAGTGACTGTGAGAGCAGTCACCCTCTCCAGTATACATGGGATGTGCTAGTCTTATCGGAAAAACCCTGATCCCCTACTCAGGGTTTCTTTGACTAGGAATATTTTAGATTATGGTTTTAAGATTTTAGGTCTCACTGGTATGATCTCATCATAACCCTAAAATCATAGCCCTAATCTATGGGGTTCATCATATAATATAAACATAGCGTATGATGAAAAATAATGCCTTTATTAGATTATTGTCAATTACAATGGTTTGGGAGATACAACATAGATTGGCTTGTAGGGCATATCCCTTTCAGAGTGGGGCCTGATGACTCTCTTGGTCTGGTGACTCCCTCTTGAGCTTGACTTGAATGAAAATTATAAGACTCGACTCACTTGACTAGACTTGAAACAAATGGACTTAATTAACTGAGTGGACTCATTGATTCAATTGATTACAGGACTCAATTGACTTGATGAGCTCAATTAAATCACTTTATTACAAGACTCAAGTGACTCTAGGCTCAACTAAAAAATTGACAGACTTCCCAATACATTAATAGAGATCCAAATAAGCATTGCAATTTTTTGTCTGGTCCTGGTGTCCTCACTAAGTTCTTTTGTTCTGGTACATTTGTTAATAGTCTTTTGATTCTATCACTCAATGATGAAGTTATGCTTATTGAAAACAAGAAGAGAAAGAGAGTGATATAAATGTCACATATCTCGGGCATTGCCGTTTGGGTCATATTAGTGAGTCTAGGATAAACAAGTTGTACAAAAAAAACTTCTTTGAACTTTTTGATCATGAATCATTAGGAACTTGTGAGTCCTGCCTCATGAGTAAGATGACCAAATCTCCATTCACTGGATATGGAGATAGGGTAACTGAGTTGTTAGGTCTAGTACACACAGATGTGTGTGGTCTTATGACAACTCAGGCTAGAGGAGGATACTCTTATTTCATTAGTTTTACTGATGATTTATCAAGGTTTGGATATGTGTATCTCATGAAACACAAGTCTGAAGCCTTTGATAAATTCAAAGAGTATCAAAGTGAGGTCGAGAAACAAACTAGGCATAGTATTAAAGTTCTACGATCTAATCGAGGAGGAGAACACTTGTCTAGTAAATTTCTTGATCATCTTAAAGATTAAGGAATTCTCTCTGAATGGACCCCTCCATATACATCACAGTTAAATGGTGTAGCGGAAAAAAGGAATTATATCTTGTTAGATATGGTACGGTCCATGATGTGCTTCACAGATCTTCCAATATTATTCTGGGATTATGCCCTAGAGACTGCTACCTACATACTAAACAGGGTGCCATCAAAGGCAGTTAAAAGCACTCCATATGAATTATGAAAAGGAAAATGGCCAAGTATTAAATATTTTAAGATTTGGGGTTGCCCTGCTTATGTCAGGAATGCTTTTGGACATAAGTTAAGTGCTAGGACTGATAAATATAGATTTGTAGGTTATCCTAAAGAAGGAATATGATATCTTTTCTACCATCCTACTGAGCAAAAGAACATTGTCAGTAGGCATGCCATATTCTTGGAAAGAGAATTTATCCAAGAAAGGGGCAGTGAGAGGATATTTGAACTTGAAGAAGTTCAACCTACACCTGAAGCAATCCCTCAACCAGATATTTCTAAGGTTCAAGAACAACCACAACACACACCTCCTCTCCATAGGTCAGAGAAAGTGCAAAATGTACCTCTCAAATATGGTTTTATCATTGGAAATGATAATGAAGCCAATATTATACAAGATGATGATCCTATGACCTATATGGAAGCTGTTATGAGTAAAGACTCTGGTAAAAGGCAAGAAGCCATGATGATGCGGGATGACTCCAAGACTACTAAACATGCATGAAAAATAGTAAAATAATTTTTTTGTGATTTTTATAATTTTATTTGTAGGCTAGATTCCTAAAATAAAGTAAGAACTAGCGGAAAGACTAGTAGTGCAAAGAATCATCGGATCACAAGCGAACTCATGCAAACTAATGAAATATTCAGGACCCGAGAGTTGAGAAACTCCTGGTTTAGGATAGTTTGTCTTCATTAAATTAGATAATCAAAGAAGGGAAGGTTTCTTACCAGTCAGAGATGATAATATCAGTAGCAGAAGAGATCACTCACAACTCTAATCGGAGCCTGGAAGAAGAAGCCGTGTTTCCCTTGAATCGAAGGATGATCTAGGCAATCCCGGCAGCAAAGAAGGCCTCCTCAAGGGAGGGGAAGCACCATGGGGATCCTACAAAACATCAAGGGTCAATCAAAACAGCAAGTAAGAAAAAGAAAAAAAACTAGGTTTAGAAGAAATTAGGTTAGGGATTAGAAGCTAGGCTGTTTGAAGCTTGTTGAAGATCTCCTTGCTTGGCAGCCTTGGGCACTCCTTCTTGGATGTCTGAAGGCTTGGATGGTAGTGAGTTAGGGTGTGGAAGGAAGCTAGGGTAGCAAGGAATTCGTCCAAGCACAAAAACACAACCTAAAAAATCAAAACAAAACACCAACACAAGGTAATAACTCAAAATTTCAGCAAGTTGTATTCATAAGAAAGAGATGCTTACAAGAGGGGGAGGGGTGGGGTATTTATAGAGTTCCCATGCCCTCACTAACTATGGTTACACTTGGGTTATAATTTCTCTTCCTAATTGGAATACAAATCCTTTCCTAGCTAGGTTAGAATTACAAAGTTTAAAAGGATTAGAAATCCCAACTAGGTTAGGAATAAACTTGGTCTTCTCCTTCTTCTCTTCAACTTGGACTTGGTCAAACCTCTTTGGATGTGGTCAAAACTTCAAGGATGCCTATGGGGGCATGTTGGGCCTCTAGGAGCAGCAAGGGACCGCCCCAGAGGGGCTTGGGTGCATGGGTTTGGGCCTCTGGAAGCTGGGGTGGCCTGGTAGCTTGATAGCAGGAATATTCCCTGGAATCTTGCTTCTTAAGGGCTTAGGCTTGGCACCTGGGCTTGATTTCTTTGGGCTGGGATGCAGGTGGACCTCTGAAATCATAGATGCCCTAGTTTAGGAATATGCTCTAGCATCTTGGGAGGAATTTGGGCATCTGGAGGATATCCGGAAAGAATCGGGGTTTCTGGAAGCATTGTGGATCGGTTGTCACACAAAATCTAATGGGCTGTTGTAGCGACCTCTGACTCCTGGATATGGTCTGGTGGAAATCCAAAATAGGGTGACCTCCTTTCTTGTATAAAAATCGGGCTCAACTGGAAATCCAAAATAGGGTGACCTCCTTTCTTGTATAAAAATATGGTCTGGTGGAAATCCAAAATAGGGTGACCTCCTTTCTTGTATAAAAATTGGGCTCAACTGGACTCATAATTCATGTCCAGGACTCAAAATACTGACTAGGTTGAGGGTTGAGACAAATCAACTAACCTCAACTTATTACAGGACTCAATTCTAGTTGATTACAAAATTTGACACATGGCTAGGTAAACCAAATAGGGCTCAGTAATCTATGTCTGATCTTGGTGCCCCCACCAATTCTCTGGGGGGTGGGAGGAACTCGACCCCGTCGAGTGTGAGATAAGTTGGCTCTCATAATGCTCGAGTAGGTCTGGGTTGAGGCACTGCAGATCCTCACGGGTGATCCACGAGTCCTCAAATTCTGGCTGACCTTACCACCGGACCAAATACCTCTGATAGCCATAATTCTAGGTACATATGACTTGATCGTTCAGGATTCTCTTGATCTTTTCCTCACTATTTGGCCAATTGGTTGGTGGACACACTGGGATGGGTTCTCTCTCAAAGGGAGGGATAGGCTCAAGGTGCTCGCTAGGTATCACTACTGGCTCCCTAAACTCTATAAGATCTGAGATGATGAAGGTGGAGCTAATACCTAAATCAGGTAGTATCTCACGCACATAGGCATTGGGTCCACAGATATTCATTATCTCGGATGGGCCAGCTTCGTGAGCAGAAAATTCTTTACAATTACAAAATCCCCTGCAAAATTCTTTATCTCTCTTTTGGGAATTAGCCAAGTTGTTAATTAGTTCATTAGTTATGTTCAGCTTTTGACTAATTTCCATATGCTTATGCTATGCAGAGGGTAGTGCAGGTGCAGACATGTAATTCGGGCTGTGAATTTATTGGACTCAAAACTAATACCTAATAGACTCGACTAAACATCCCTATCAAAGGATGTTTTATTGGACTCTAAGGGACAAAACCTAATAGATTATAGACTCTTTAGGTTTGATCCTATCATGGCATGCACATGAGAATTCACAATGTACTCCTACTAGGTTCCATAGGATTCTCCTAAAGTAAGATACAAACATGACATGAATAATGAATGAATGCAACATGCAAACTCATATAAAATGCAACGTAATGGTAAAGAAAACAGAAGAAGTTTTTGGAAATGGTAGAAAATAAGAGGTGTGTTCAGGGTTAGTCTGATTGGGTGGAAAGTAAGAAAAAGGTTCGGGGTTAATTAAATAGACTAGGATATAAGAAGGGGTGTCAGGAATTAATCCTAAACTAATAAGATTGACCTTAAGGGGTTGGTGTCTATCTACTCGATCCGCCTTATGGAAGAACGGGTCACTAATTTCAGGGAAAAGATCTTCAATTGGGATCAAGGAAGTGACTTCATCTAGAGGGTACTAGGTGAGATAAGCCAAGTCCTCAATAAACTCTTTTGGCTCAGGAAATTCAGGATTAGAATCTACAATTGGATCCTCTTCTAAAGTCTCCTCTAATTGCTCTTCCATTGCAGCTTGGGTGTGATCTGGGTTATCTAATTCTGGGTCAGCTACTAACTGATTATGGTAAAGGTTAGCTAAATCTAGATTAGCTACTACTTGGATATGGTCAGGGTCAACTGATTCTAGGGTGGCTTCTACCTGGGTCTCTATTGATTCAACTAACACTGGATTGGTTTCTACCTGGGTTTCTATTGGATTAACTAATCCTAAATCTTCTATAGGGTACTCTTCTAGATCTTCAATAGACTCATAATCCCTTACCAGACTTGGGTCAACCTCATATATTTCTTCTTCTAAGTCATCTTGGTGAACCAATGGGATGGTAAGAGGGGTTTGGCTAATAAAAAATTGACTAGGGTCTGGGGTAATAGGGGTGGATAAACCAAGGGTTATGGGTTCAAAGGTTATGGGTTAAAATCTAGGGATCATGGATTACTGGGGTTCAGCTCTATGGGTCTTTCCTAGGGTTCCTACTTGGTTGAATCTATGGTTCATTTGATTCTGGGATTGGGTCAATTAGGTTAACTGATCTTTGGTTTGGTCAATTTTAGCATTAATTTGGGCATTGGATTGGTTTAGTTGGGCAAACTGGTTTTGGGATTGGATATTGGCTTGGTTCATTTGGATAGTTAACTGGGCAAGCTGGTTCATGATGGCTTCAAAATTGGGATCCATGGTTGAGTTGGTTTGGGGTTTAGTCCTATGGTATTGGGTTCCTAATCTGGTGGTCATACACTCAATCAAGCAATCAGAATGGAATGGTGCAGCCAAGCATGCAAAATAGGTTAGCTTAATCTAGGGTTTCCTAAACCTAGAGCCAAAACTGGGTGGGTCAGCTTAACTTACACATAACCCAATAGCTAATCCTTCCTCTGGCCAGGTAGAGGGTGGGAGTGTGGGAGGCCCCCTTGCTTTCGCAGGGACCCAATTAAAAACCACAACACCACTTAGGTCATTTAACTCTGGACCCTTAGCCTTAGACACCATATTTCAGTAATAGCCACAAGATTAAATGCACTAGTTGGCCCACACAGCTCCGACCCGACCTGTTAATGTCACCTAGCCCTCTAGGGCAATTTAAGTCTAATTGATTTTAATTAGGCTTGGGTGAGAATGCTGGGTGGTTGTTTCGGGCCTAGGACAGGTTATGACCTCCTGCCCTGATGTTATATTGATTGCCCTTAAGATTAGATTAAAAGATGATGAACATTCAATGGTCCTGATACAATCTAAAATAATTAGAAAATGAAATGATTTTTAATCAGTTTATGAGATGTCAAGTTAGGTTTAGGTTAACTGGGGTTATCAAACAAAGTTTGGCTTGGGATGGGGGGTGTGTGGAAGTTGGTTAGGATAGGTTGAGTTAAGTATGCAGAAACAGCAGAAATAAAAAAATTAAGGTTTCAGATGATGCAAGATTTGGCATAGATCCTGATGCATAAAAAATTAAAAAAAATTCTAGAACAGAGGATAGATGGTGATAATGATACCTACCAAATTTCTTGTAAAACAAAAATCAAATGATAATGCAAATCCTAGGGTTTTTGAACTGCTGCAGAATTATCAGACTTTTAGTTAGGGTTCCTAATATGCCAAATTTTAGAGAACTAGGGTTTTGGTAAAATTAATTAAACATTATGATAATTATGAAGAAAAATAGAGGACATGACATGCAAATTTCATAGAAAAATAAAATGTTTAGATGGTCGAAATCAGATGCAAAACAGGTACCTAAAGCAATAGACAAAATGATGAAATTAGGGTTTGTGAATGTAGTGCAGATAAAAACTATCCTAAACCTGCTCTGATACCAAACTGATATGGGATGACTCTAAGACTACTAAACATGCATAAAAGATTATAAAATAATTTTTTTATAATTTTTATAATTTTATTTGCAGGCTAGATTTCTAAAATAAAGTAAGAACTAGCAGAAAGACTAGCAGTGCAAAGAATTATCTGATCACAGGCGAAATCATGCAAACTAATGAAATATCCAGGACCTAAGAGTTGAGAAACTCCTGGTTTATGATAGTTTGTCTTCATTAAATTAGATAATCAGAGAAGGGAAGGTTTCTTACCAGTCAGAGATGATAATATCAGTAGCAGAAGATATCACTCACAACTCTGATCGGAGCCTGGAAGAAGAAGCCGTGTTTCCCTTGAATCTGAAGGATGATCTGGGCGGTCTGGGCAGCAAAGAAGGCCTCCTCAGGGGAGGGGAAGAACCTCGGGGATCCTACAAAATATCAAGGGTCAATCAAAACAGCAAGTAAGAAAAAGAAAAAAAACTAGGTTTAGAAGAAATCAGGTTGGGGATTAGAAGCTGGGCTGTTTGAAGCTTGTTGAAGATCTCCTTGCTTGGCAGACTAGGGCACTCCTTCTTGGATGTGTGAAAGCTTAGATGGTAGTGAGTTAGGGTGTGGAAGGAAGCTAGGGTAGCAAGGAATTCGTCCAAGCACAAAAACACAACCTAAAGAACCAAAACAAAACACCAACACAAGGTAATAACTCAAAATTCAGCAAGTTGTATTCATAAGAAAGAGATGCTTACAAGAGTGGGAGGGGTGGGGTATTTATAGATTTCCCATACCCTCACTAACCATGGTTATACCTGGGCTACAAGTCCTCTTCCCAATTGGAATACAAGTCCTTTCCTAGCTAGGTTAGAATTACAAAGTTTAAAAGAATTAGAAATCCCAACTAGGTTAGGAATAAACTTGGTCTTCTCCTTCTTCTCTTCAACTTGGACTTGGTCAAACCACTTTGGACGTGGTCAACACTTCAAGGATGCCTAGGGGGGCGTGTTGGGCCTCTAGGAGCAGCAAGGGGCCAGCCCAAAGGGGCTTGGGTGCATGTGTTTGGGCCTCTGGTAGCTGGGGTGGCCTGGTAGCCTGGTAGCAGGAATATTCCCTGGAATCTTGCTTCTTAAGGGCTTGGGCTTGGCACCTAGGCTTGATTTCTTTAGGCTGGGATGCAGGTGGACCTCTAGAATCATAGATGTCCTAGTTTAGGAATATGCTCTGGCATCTGGGGATGAAGCTAGGCATCTGGAGGACATCCGGAAAGAATCAGGGTTTCTAGAAGCATCTTGGATCCTGGGTTGTCACACAAAATCCAATGGGCTGTTGTAGCGGCCTCTGACTACTGGATGTGGCCTGGTGGAAATTCAATATAGGATGACCTCTTCTCTTGTATAAAAGTCGGGCTCATACTGGACTCATAATTCATGTCCAGGACTCAAAATACTAACTAGATTGAGGGTTGAGACAAATCAACTAACCTCAACTTATTACAGGACTCAATTCTAGTTGATTACAAAATTTGACACATGACTAGATAAACCATATAGGGCCCAGTAATCTGTGTCTGATACTGGTGCCTCCACCACATGAGTAAAGACTCTGGTTAATATACTCTAATTAGGTTTGAACTTTAGTAGATCCACCTGAGAGAGCAAATCCAATTGGATATAAATGGATCTTCAAGAAGAAAATTGGAGTAGATGGTCAAGTAGAGACCTATAAGGCAAGGCTGGATGCAAAAGGTTTCAAACAAAAATATGGCATTGACTATGATGAAACTATTCACCAATAGCCATGCTTAAGTCTATTCGGATATTGCTTGCTATAGCTGCATACTATGATTATAAAATATGGCAAATGGATGTAAAGACTGCTTTCCTTAATGGATACCTTAAGGAAGAAATCTATATGTCACAGCCAGAAGGGTTTGTCTTGAGTGAGAGACCAAACCAAGTATGTAGGCTTAAGAAATCCATTTATGAATTAAAACAAGTATCGAGGAGTTGAAACATCCGCTTTGGTGAAACAATCAAAGATTTTGGTTTCATCAAGAATGTGGATGAACCTTGTATACAATAAGACAAGTGGGAGTGCCCTTGTTTTCTTGGTTTTATATGTCGATGACATACTCATCATTGAGAATGATATCCCAATGTTACAATCAGTCAAGTCTTGGCTATCCAAGCAGTTTTCCATGAAGGATTTGGAAGAGGCATCCTATATATTGGGTATAAAGATCTACAAAGATAGATCTAAAAAGATGCTAGGCTTATCTCATTCCAGGTATATTGACTTAGTGTTGAAGAGATTCAACATAGAAGGAAGTAGAAAAGGTTACTTGCCCATGAGTCAAGGCATACATCTCTCTAAGAAGATGTCTCCAAAGATACCAGAAGAGAGAGAAAGAATGAGTATGATTTCTTATGCTTCGGTTGTAGGATCCTAATTGGCTAGCTAATTAACATACTAGCATATGTTGGCTAGCTTAACTCCTAACCCAATTAGATTGGGTTTGTTTGCTTGTTATTTAGGCTAACCAATTTAAGTGGAGTTTATTTTGGTTAGAGTCCTAAGTGGGGCAACCTAATCCAGAATTTATTTGGATTATATTAGGACTTATCTTGGATTTATGAAAGAGTCCATGTTGGCATGGACTCTTGGGCGCCATAATGCTTTCACGTATATTATGGTGGCACAAGGACCAAGAGTCCTTCTGCAGATCAATCACAAATCCCAGATTAATCCTAAAGAACTCCTACCTTATCTCCATGCCCCTCTGCTATGGTTTGACTGGTCAATAGGTGCCAATTAGCATGAATTGGAACGCACACAATGAAGGGACCATCCCTTTATTGTTGGCACCAATCCGAAAAGTAAAGTCCTACTTTAAGTCTCTTAATTTTCTTCGATGCTTCCTTTCTCATTTCATGCCCCTTGGCTTTCCTACAACTAGTTAATGCCATATGGTAGAAGGAAAAATTGGCTAGAAAAACCAAGAGACACTTATATTTCTCTTGGTGCATGAATGGGTGTTATCACGATATGCCATTCCATTAATAAGACTCTTTATGAATAAAGAGTCTTATCAGATGGCTGATGAATGGACATATCAGGCACCCCATTCCCCTCTATAAATAGGCATCGGTGATCTGATGCCAAAGTACTCTTTTCATCCGAATACTCCAACCTGCTATTTCTCTCCCTCCCCTTTAAGACAAGGTTTATCTTTTTTAAGACAAGGTTTGTTCTTTCAAGATAAGGCCAGTCTTTTAAGACAAGGACCTAGGGAGAAAAATAGAAGGGGTATTTGAGATTTGAGAGAGGCTATAGAGAAATCTCAGAGTGCCCTACAAAAGGATAGGGTGTCCAGCAAGAGAGAAAGACCAGAAGGCTGCCGAAAGGAGTCCCAAACAAACAAGCAACTATTGTAAAAGTGCTTCCTTGGTTCGGTTCCTGTGTGGATCACCTTTAGAGGGCATGCACCTATGTGCCTCATTAAAATAAAGGATAATAGTGCTCCAGGTATTCTTCTATAGCCTTAAAGTTTAGATTTATTGATTGTCATGATCAAGTGGTCCAAGGGTTTAGGGTTTAGGGTTTAGGGTTCTGAACGGTTATGGTTTCAAAAATGAAAATTTTAAAACCTGATCTTTCACTGCAACTGGCTTGAGGAACCCAACACCAGGGACATCGGTGACCCATGCTGCCGATCCCTATACTAGCCTACAGTCCTTTTGGGAGGGGTTGATGCATGCGGTCCCCCACCCGCGAGGAGACCACCAAGTGGCCGGAAAGAAATAGCATGATGGCCCAACTGGCTGGGAGAGCTGCTCCCCGATCTCGGACCATGGTGCATACTCACAACAATGGTGCCAGTGTGGCTAGGAACTCAGGCGAGAGTTTCCCCACTCCGCACCTCCTTCACCCCTGACAGCCTCCGTCGAGGGGTCCATAGAAAAGGCCATCCACTACTAGGCAGAGAGGCACCTTGAAGAGTAGGAGCGCAAACTGGCTAACCTCTCCCACTGGTTTGCCAAGATTCAAGGCTCCCCTAGTGAGCCCATGGGTTATGATACCCGTCCCCCCTTCTCTTGTAGAAGCCAAGAGTAACCGATCCCTAGCCAGTTTTGCATACCCCAAGTTGATCCCTACAATGGGACAACCGATCCTCCGGATCACCTGGTAAGCTACAAGGCCCTTATAAGGGTCTAGGAGGCCACTGATGCTCTCCTCTACTATACCAGCAAGCTACTCCATGATGTAGAAACCAGGTACACCCAATCAAAAAAGATTATTTTTGTGCTAATAGTGTCTGCGTAGCATCTCAGGCCCTACTTCCAAGCACACCTGATCACTATCCTCACTGATCAGCTTCTGAGGGCCATTCTAAGCTACCCCAATACTTTGGGGTGCCTGGCCAAGTGGGCGGTAAAGCTCAATGAGTTTCACATCACTTACCACCCATGACCGATGTAGAAGGTGCAAGTCCTTTTCGACTTCCTAGTAGAATGCACCTGGGTAGAGGAGGACCCAGAGGAAGCATACCAGCAAGTTGAACCCAAGCCAAACCCAACCCCGGGAGTGGTGACATGGATCCTCCACATCGATGGTGCATCCAATGCTAGAGGGAGTGGAACCGGCCTCATTCTTGCCAATCCTAATGGGGTCATTAAGAAGTATGCACTACACTTTCTCTTCCAGGTGACCAACAACCAAGCTAAGTATGAGGTGCTCCTCATAGGATTAAGGGTGTGCCATGAGCTAGGCATAAAATGCCTGAAGGTCTTCATAGATTCGCAGCTCGTGGTTGGCCAGGTCACCGGTGAGTATGAAGCCCAGGATCCCATGATGGCAAAGTATGTGGATAAGGTATGCTCATATACAGGGAACCTCCAGCACTTTAGCATCTCCCATATCGCTCGGGTGGAGAATGCCCGAGCCAACATCTTCTCTAGATTGGCAACCCTACCAGAGTCGTTGCTAGAGCGTACCTTCATCGAGTACCTGAAGACCCCCAGCTTTGATTTTGCAGTGGAGGTCCAATAAGTTACTGTCGAACCTAGTTGGATGGACCTCTACATCAAATACATTACCACCAGTGCCCTACCTGAAGATCACAGGG
Source organism: Areca catechu (assembly GCA_021397845.1). Classification (NCBI taxonomy): domain Eukaryota; kingdom Viridiplantae; phylum Streptophyta; class Magnoliopsida; order Arecales; family Arecaceae; genus Areca; species Areca catechu. The sequence goes on from CM038050.1 coordinate 94,727,714, forward strand.
AAGCTGGCCTTCTCAAGAAAAAGGTGCATGATATGTGATGATGGATGAATAGCTTTATCGTAGGTCATATTTCTACCCCCTATTGAAGTGCTTGAAGCCCTTAGAAGCCACCAACGTGCCCCAAGAAATACATGAAGGCATCTACGGCAACCATGTGGGGGGCAGAACCTTGGCATACAATGTGCTCCAGTAAGGATACTTCTGGGAGACCATGCACGAGGATGCCACCGATTTTGTAAAGAAGTATGACCATTATCAGTGGCTTGCCCACATTCAGCGATAGCCGGTGGCCCTGCTCTCCTAGATATCACCCCGTGGCCATTCACCCAATGGGGAATGGACAACCTAGGTCCCTTTCCTCTTGCATCTTGCTAATGGAAATTTTTAATTATGGCCATCGATTACTTCACCAAGTGGGTCAAGGTCGAATCCCTGGTGCAGATCACTGAGGCCAAAGTCAGATCCTTCTTCTGGAAGTCTATCATCTACCGATTCAGACTCCCACATTCAATCATCACTGACAATGGATGGTAGTTTGACAATCAGGCTTTTGAGGAGTTTTGCACTAACCTCAATATCTGCCATTGCTTCACTTTGGTGGCTCACCCTCAGACCAACGGGGAGGTCAAGGTGACCAACCGAACTATCTTGCAAGGGCTCCACACAAGACTGGATGAAGCCAATGGTCGATGGATCGAAAAACTCCCCAGTGTGCTGTGGGCCTATCACGCTACACTCCGCACAGCCATCGGCAAGATGCCCTTCAACCTTGTCTTCGATGATGAAGCTAAGATTCTGATGGAGCTTGGTCTACCAATGTTACGAGTAAAGCAATATGATGAAGCTGAGAATCCATTCCATCTCCTCCTCAACCTAGACCTCTTGGATGAGACAAGAGACAAAGCTCGACTTCGGATGGTAGCCTACCGGTAGCAATTGGCGTGCTACTACAACTCTCGCATGAGGCCCAAGGCATTCCGCCCAGGCGACTTGGTCCTCTGGCAAGTGAAGGTGTCTCAGCCAGGAGAATGCGGCAAACTCTCCTCAAACTGGGAAGGCCCCTACAAGATGGTCGAGGCCCTGCCAAACGGGGCCTACTGTCTAACCGAGCTCGACGGTGCCCTATTTATGTGGACATGAAATGCAAGAAATCTAAGGATGTACTACCAATAATATAAAACTTTCTCTCAATTATTAAAGTTCCTTTTTGGTGCAACCCTGTCTTTCATCCATGTAGGGACACTTCCATCTGACTCCAAGTTTGATAAACAAAGCCAAGAAACTTACGAAGCCCCGCATTCAAAGCCATGAAACTTATGAAGCCCCATACTCAAAGCCAGGAAACTTACAAAGCCTCACACTTAAAATTGGAGAACTTATGAATCCCTGCACCTCAAAGCCAAAAAAATTATGAAGCCCCATACTCAAAGACGGGAAACTTACAAAGCCTCCACTCAAAACCGAGAAACTTATGAAGCCCCGCAGTTCAAAGCCAGAAAACTTATGAAGCCCCGTACTCAAAGCCAGGAAACTTACAAAGCCCCACACTCAAAGTCGAGAAACTTACGAAGCCCCGCAATCAACTACCCTACTCATAGTCTAGAAACGTTAGTTGGGAAACTCCTGAAGTCCCACCATCTATTTCTTGGCTCACATCTTGGCACATCAAATCGGGAGACTCAAGAAGCCCCATATTCAAATGCCTTGCTCACAATCCGGAGATGTCAGCTTGGAAACTCCTGAAGTCCCACCATCACCACTTGACTCATAGATTGGCACATCAAACCGGGAGACTCCAGAAGCCCCATATTCATATGCCTTGCTCATAGTCTGGAGATGTCAACTATGAAACTCCTAAAGTCCCACCATCTACTGCTTGACTCATAGCTTGGCACATCAAACCAAGAGACTCCAAAAGCTCCGCATTCAAATACCTTGCTCAAAATCTAGAGATGTTAGCTAGGAAACTCCTGAAGTCCCACCATCTATCGCTTGACTCACAGCTTGGTGAATTAAGCCAGGAGACTCCAAAAGCCCTGCATTCAACCACCTCACTCACAGTCCAGAGATGTTAGTTGGGAAACCCTTGAAATCCCACCATCTACCGCTTGACTCATAGCTTGGCAAATTAAGAAGTTCTAGAAATCATACACTCAGGTCGCATGACTTCGAGACTAGGAGAACATGGATGAAGTGTTCCCCAATCCTAAGGTTCCAAAGTCAACCTGGAGTAACTAAGGCCTAGGAGAGGCACGTACCTACATGACCATGAAGTCTATTTCCTTACCATGCAGAAGGGTAAAGGAATTGAAGAAAAAAAAAGATAAGTCCAAAATAAGTACATCAGTCGAGTTGGACTACTTCATTACAAAGATAAGTCTCTCAAAAACTCTGAAGGATTCTTTAAAAGTATCTCAAGGCAAAAAAAAAGTGAAAAGAAGCCAAGTAAATGGGGCACATCAGTTGAAAAGAAAGTTTGTATTCACTAATCAAATGATTTCTTTACATCCTATGAAGGCTCCCGATAGACCAAGAAGCCTTCCAAAATCTAAGTTACAAGAAAAGAAAGTTCAAGTCTCGCTTGTCGGCTCCTTCCCTGGCTGGCGAACAACTCCTTCTGATAACGATGGCGGGTCTGGGCCGTAGCAGCTCTAGCTTCGACCATGATCGCCTTCAGCTCCTGCTCTGGCTTTATCTCCATGGCTGGTCACATAAGGATGTCTTCCAATTCCATCGGTCCAAGGAGACAGATGGCCTTGCCATGGAAATTGTTGAAACCCTGGTGGTATGAGTCCAACACTACATCGGTGACCTCATCCTTCAAGTCCAACACTGCCTCGATGACCTCATCTTTGAAGGCCTCAGATGCCTTGAACTTGGGGATGGCCTCGGTGGCTTTCTTCTTGGCCATCTCCATCAGTGCAATGGTTGTTGTGGCCTTCTCCAAGGCTGCCACGGTCTTGGCCACTTTTTCTTCGAGCTACCCCTGGAGGCTCTGCACCCTCCCCTCCAGGTGGACCAACTCCGCCATGGAGGCAGCTACCTTCTCATCCCTATGAAGGCTCTCCCCTTATCTTCCTTCAAGGCCTACTCGAGCTCAGTGAATTTCTTCTCTAAGCTTATCGCCCTCACCTCGATGCCGGCCAGCTAGTCCTGGAGGGCCTTCATTTGCCCCTCCAACTCTTGAACCTAGGCAATCTATGCCTGGGCCTCGTCCCTCTCCTTGCAAAGGCGAGACTCCCATTTTGTTAGCCCCAAGCAGGAGTCCTTGAGGAGCTGAACATCGAGGGCCACCTGCATGAAGGAACATTAGTTAGTATCTCTACAACCAAGAAAGGAAGGATGTAGTAACCAGGAAGGTAACCTACTGAGAAGAGTTGGGGGAATGCCCCGGTGAAGACATCCACCATTGGCCGGCTGGTCCTCTCCTGGCGGTCCAGTGGCTAGGCAAGGGCAGTCAGGACCTCCTCGGCCAACTTTCTATCCCTCGTCATCCTGGGGCATGATGAGGGATATTTATTTTGACCCCAACCTTGGCATCTTGGATAGGTCCGAGGGTTTTGAAGAAGTGTCGACGGGGGCATGGCGGCGGTAATCCGGTTGGCTATAGGTCTACCCCCAGACAGCGGGGATGGGCTCTCAGTGGCGGCATCTCTCGCCACCTCCTCCACCTTGGACTGCGATGGAGTTTCAGTTCATGCGGGGGCCATCGGAGGTGCTAGCATGGCCCCCTCTACCAATCGAGCCTCCCTCCGGGGCTCACGGGTCGGAGGATGGAAGGTCAGCCCAGGCATGGCCATTGCAGTAGGAGGCCCCATCCTAGCAGGCTCACCGATGGGTCTCCATCCTGGCTTCCCTCGAGTTTTTTTCATAGGTTCCCTTTTGAGTCCTATAAAAGTAGCCCTCTTTTTGTACATGCTTTGAAGCTCATCCATGGAGAACCTCATTCCTGTAAAACACAAAAAAGGTTGGTCAGTCACCTGTCAAAGTTGGAAATCAAACTCAGAAGGAAAAGAGCAAGCTCGGTATCAAGCCTTACCCTGATGTGGGGCCTGGCTGACTTCGGCATTGATGAGGTTCCACTCGGTTAGTAGATCCTGAAGGACCGGAACCTCAGAAGTATGAGCTGATCGAATATCTCTTTATTGATCGGCTTGACTACAGATTATCAATTAGGAGAGCGGTCTAGGTCACTCCAAACCCAGTCCACCCCTCAACCAAAGAAAACAAGAACGTTACCTTTCATCCTTTGATAGAGGAAGGCATGTCAAGCTTGAGGGTTGTCGGGCAGGGGGCTACGAACCACTACCCTTTGTTTGATGGATGGTGCTTCAGGGTAAACAAGGCCCTGAAGAGGGAGAAATGGGCAACAATCCCACGGATATGGTAGAGCACAATAAATCAAAATATAGTTCGGATGGCATTGGGAGCAAGCTGGGCTAGGACCAAGCAATAATTGCTCAGAAAAGAAAGAAAAAAGTGATGGAAAGGATAACGAAGACCTTCGAAAAAGAAGTCTTCATATAGGTTGATTCAGCTTGGGCCATTTAGAGTGACCCATCCCTCTAGTCTTCGATGGGACCACCTGACTCCCTGGTGGGAGCAAAAGGAGAAGCATAAGGAGGAGGAGCCGCGGGGTGTCCAATGACAATCCCCGGCTGGCAGGGGCCCCTGCAAACCACAAAAGGAACATCCTCCTCCTCACTGTCCGAGGAAGGAGGCCTCAGTTGAGATGGACCCACCTTGCTGAAAAAATCGGGCGACGGTCCCCTCCACCAAAGAAACTCATGGTGAACAAAGAGAAAGAAGGCAAAGAAGAGAAGGAAGCCTAGAGACCTAACAAGAGCTCTCATTCATCATGGGCCGAAGGAGAAGTGTTGGAAATTGTGTCCCAAAGCCAATCGCCTGGGTTGTAGGCGGTTGTGCTGAGTTTTGTATTCATTTTATGAATTAATAAAATATTATTTTTGGTAGCTCATCACATATTGAGTTTTCCTAAAAAAAGAACTCTTTCCATGTGATGAAGTCCTTAGGACTACACTGACTTCGATACAGAGAGGATGTATCGACTGGTCCTTAAACCCTGTTCACAACCAAAGGATATATTGTACTGGATGGCAATATATCAAGTATAGGTTGTTGTAGTTCACATCGTTTGGTTGTCCTCTTGACCAAATGAGTGTGGTGACACTGATGTGATCTGCAAGTAGGATATGTGATATCTCATTAAACGTGACTCCGTGAAGCCCCTTTATGCCAAAGGGATACTCACGATAGGATATGGGTATATGTGTCCCTCTGACCTGAGGTCATCACGGTAGCTTGCAAGCAACTCCCTGTGCTTTGGTGCCGGACTACCCAGATTTTTAATCCGGTGATGGAAGGTTTCTGGGTATAGGCAAGTACTTGTGGAGCAGTGATGGACCAAGATGGAATTGATATTGCCCAGATATGGTGCCCAAGAGGGGGGGTGAATTGGGTCTTTTAAAAATTAAAGCAATATATGTGCTATCAATTTCAAATGTGAAGAGTGATAGTGCTCAAGTAATTGTGCAACGAAAGCAATGAAAGATAACGACAATTAAAGAGCAATAGAAGATAGAGAGTAAAGCAATGCAAACACACAAAACGTATAGTGGTTCGGTGCACCTAGCACCTACATCCACTCCCCAAGCTCCACTTGGGAATTTCAACTATAATCTTCTCTAGATTACAGCCGACTTGTTTTACAAGGCTCACAAGTCAAAACCTAAGTTGGTTTTTCTTCCTAGGCTCACCAACAAACCTTACACACTTGTTTTGGCTTCGGGCTTACAAGCAACCCTAGTTGGTTTTATCAATTGGCTCACCAACAAACCTCACTCTAGTTTCAAATTCCCTTGAAACTAGGCTAACACAAATAGAGAATGAATACAATCAATAAAAAAAGACAAACTCCTTTTTGAGCAAAAATAATTCGATGTAGCTCTTATTGGAGACTCTTCAAGTCTTCCTCTTGGAATCTTGGACCTCACTAAATGCCAAACACTTGAAAGCTGGATTCCTCAAAAATGGAAAGCTTCTGGCTAAGGAATCTCTTGGATTTTCACTCTTTTTGGCTTAGGATTGATTGAAGGCTTTGTACTTTTACTCTCTCCTTTTTCTATTTGTCTCCTTGTCTTTTTTGAAGTTAGGTGGAGGTTAAATACTTCATTCAAGCTGAAACAACTCCACAAGACCGTTAGAATAAAAAATATGGCCGTTAGAAATCAAATCAAAAGTTCAGAAAAACTAGCCGTTATGCCATGAGTCGACCTTATGAGTCGACCTCTGGGTCAAGTGTCGACCTCATGAGTCGACCTCCAGTTTATCTTAGGCAAAAATCCAGAAAACCATAGTTCTGCCCAGTTTGAATTCTCAGGCGATGAGTCAACCTCTGGTGTCGACCTTTGGACAGGTGTCGACCTCTGGTGGTCGACCTCTGGAGCATGCCACTGAAATTTTGCCGTGCCGGCATTGCTGAACTTTTCTTTTCTTCATGAGTCGACCTCTGGTGGTCGACCTTTGGCAAGGTGTCGACCTCTGGTGGTCGACCTCTGATCTGAAATTTTCTGAAACTCTGGAGAGGTGCGTGCCATGCTTGAGTTTCTCTAAGCCTTTGTTTCTTTTGTGAATTACTTCTTAATAAGAAGGTCCAATATGAGAAATTTAATCTTGTTCAAGATAGAAGAGCTCTTTTCCAAATCAAGCAAGCTTGGTTTCATCATTGTACTCTTGATACTCTTTTTGAATAACCTATGGCCTGAAATTTTATCTCGAAATGAAACATTAGTCCAAACATATACTCAACCTTTTGTTAATCATCAAAACTAAAGAGCCAAAGCCAACAATCTCCCCCTTTTTGATGATGACAAAACCTTGAGTATATATGCAATTAAGTCCAAAAGCAAAATATAACATTAAAAAAAATTTTCAAAGAAACCTCACATATATGAGTATATCATAAAAATTTTACTTTTCATCTACTTCTTTCTTTTTGTGAAAACATTCTCATGGATCAAAAAGATAAGAACCATAATAGCTTTACTCTACTCTATGAAAGAGTCATAAGAACCATATATACTTTACTATACTTTACCATATATACTTTACAAATTTCACTATACTCCCCCTTTTTATCAAGAATCAAAAAGTGCATTCTTTATAGTAAAAGATATATTAAAGAAAATTATGTTCCATTGCAATGAAGTACTTAGTTGCATAAAATACATGCTCCTCCTCAATTTGTGCATTCGATATAGCAAAGACATTCTAACTTGAGGGTTTAAAAGGATAAAAGCTAAGAGCTGGTATCAGACAGTAAAATACCACAATGTAGATAAATATATGAATATATTCAGTTGCAAAATTGCTTACATAGTAAGCACAAAATATTGATACATCATAACATACAAAGCAAACTAGTACATTATACATCAAGCAAATCTATGAGGCTACTCCTCATCAGAAGGTATATCAAAAGAGAGAGGAGCCAAGATTGGTGTGGGAACCAGAATCAGGAAAATACTCCAACCTATTCAATTCAAGTCTGAGTCCTTATGGTTGGATTAGTCTTGTAATTTCTCTTTAAATTTTGAGTCCAAATAATCTTGTAATTAATTTCGAGTCCATATGGGGTCTAGTCCAGTTGAAGTCAAAGTCTTAGTCCAATTAATTTCGAGTCCATGCTGGGTCGGGTCCAATTTGAAGCCTTAGTCCAGTTGAAAGTCAGATTTTGAAGCATCAAGACAAGTCCAAAGCCAAGTGGTGCCACATGCCACTTGCCACCTCAGTGCCACATCAGCTACCACTTGCCACCTCAGCGCCATCTCAGCTAGAAGCCACCTCATCAAGTGGTCCCCACTTTGGTGCCACTTGTCATGGGTTAAAGGAACTCCAAGAGGGCGCCCAAGAAGAATGTTTGAATTCAAAATGATGGTTGGCCACCCTCTTCCACAAATCAAGCATCAAGGCCTACAAATCCTCTAACTCTCCTGGTAATCCTCCACATTTTAGGGATTTTCAAATTTTAAAGATTTACCCTCTTCCACAAATCAAGCATCAAGGCCTACAAATCCTCTAACTCTCCTTGTAATCCTCCACATTTTAGGGATTTTCAAATTTTAAAGATTTGTAAGGCTCCTATTAAAGACTTTGGGATGCCCCATTGTAAGAGAATGGATGAATAAAATTTTTGGCTTGGATTATTCTTTCTATGTGATTGTCTTTGTGTCTGTGTGGTTTAGTCTTTCTCCTCTTCCATGCCCACTCTAGTTCCTCCCTTCTTCCATCTCCAACGCCCAAGGACTCCTTTCTTCCTCTCCAATCTCAAGCGAGCCTTCAACATGCAATGGTGAATCAAGAGGATCAACACAAGGAGACCAACCTGTTCCATCTCAAGCACTCCACCATGGTGCCAAGAAGGATCCCCATCAATGCTTCATCCACCTCTCTCCCCTTTCTCCATTTTATGTTTTGTTAAGTTCTTTCATCTTAGGGATTTCTTTGTTGCAGGGTTCTCTGGAATTTCGACTTCAAGAGGAAGGATCTCTTGCCACCAATCCAGAAAACAAGAAGAATCTCCAACCTGTAGCATGGCCTGGTCATCTGGAAGATCCCCTCAAGAGTGATCTTATTCTTATTGGAAAATCAATGCCAGGTAAGTCAGTATCAATTAGGTCTGAGACATTAATCTGACTAGCATGACTGGTGTTTTTAATTCTGTCCTATTTCTTTATTATTTCGAAGTCTCGGTAATTAGGGTTATGCATGATCATTCAAGTTTGCTTCATTAACTTATCTTTGATAAATTATGCTGAACTCTTCATATGTCGATAGAACTTGCCAATTAATTGTCGCTAATCTCCTTTAGAGTTGCATAGTTTCATCGTCACTTTGCATCCCCTACCAGAGACCCTAGATGAGGATTTTGGAGTCCTATGAGTGAGACTCCGAGTCCTCAGAGAGGGACCAGACCTAGGGGTAGTCCTACGAGATCTATAGGTCCGTGGAAAAGACTCCGAAGGTGTCCTAACAGAAGTAGTAGCAGTAGGAGAAGGTGGATCAGTATGCTGAGTAGACTGAGCTGGAGTGTGCCTGCTGACAAGCTCATAAGCAGTGGGATCATCAATATCAGTCTCTGTATGCTCCACTCTATCATCTGGAATGCCTGTAATAGTCTCAAAGAGTGACTCAGTAATCTCAGTATCTACTGGCATATCTGTAGCTGGAGGATCAGTACTGGGAAGATCAGTAGGAGGATTAGCATAAGGGGGAATCTCTGGAATCAAATCAGCAGGTGGAACATCAGAGCTACCTGCTCCAGGCTGATCTCCATCACTGTCACTGTAGCCACTGGAGTCATCATCATCATCATCATCATCATCATCAGCATCATCATCAGAATGTGGAGGAGGCACTGTCGGATCTACAGTCCCTGGTGGCAATGCCAATCTCAGTAAGCTAAGGATCTGTCGGAATCCTGTATCGACAGTAGCTGATAGAGCTCCAATGCGCATGTCTGTGTGGATCCGCAGACCATGTAGCTCCTGTCGTACACCAGTAATCTCTGTCCGGACCTCTGAAATGTGATCAGTCACTCTCTGCTCAAAGTCTGATGTGCTCGCTGTAGTCCTCTATGGTGTAGCAGTAGCAAAAGGTGCTGGAGCTGATGAGGGTGGTGGTGTGAATGGCTCAGGCTCCGCAGTCTCTGACTTTGGTGCTAGGCGAGGAGGTGTACCATGATCAGTAGGCTTTGAAGGCCCTGCCTCAGCTGCTCGAATCTCCTCCTCCTCATCTGGCTCCTGGCCAGACTCTCGACGCACCCATCGATCACCAATCAATCAAAATCCCATCCTATACAGGGATTTCTCTCCATATGTGTCAGTATGCTGCAGCTGACTGAAGGGTATACCAACAAATGATACTCCATACTCCCTAAATAACTGAGTCAGTCCCATGCCATATGGCTGAACCAGTCTCCTATGAGATGCTGCCTCACCCATCTGCTGAAGCATGATCCTGGGAAGGTTGATGGGAGTCCGCTGTCTCAGGGACACCATCAACACCAGCTCATGCTCAGTAATAAAGTTGAATCTCCCACTCTTTGGAATCAAGATGCGGGCGATGATATGATGCAGCACTCTCATCTCCAATGATAGCTGGTTACCGGCTACTGTGGAAATGCCGCTAACATCCTCGCACTTTAAGATACATCTGAAGGCACGCTCTCTGTCATTGATAGAAGTGGCGGCTGTGCCATGAAGTGGAATCCTCCAAACACGACTAAAGACCTCCGATGTCACTGGAATCTCGATCCCACGAACAGTAGCAGACCATCCGATGCCATCAGTGGCCCTGGATGCATAGAACTCCTTGATGAGGTCTGTGTAGAATCTCTCAGTCATCGTGCAGAAGTGAACCAGACCTACATCTCTCAGTACATCTCCAATAAAAAAGTGATGCTGATCCCAGAAGGGTATGTCCACACGTCTCCCGCTCGCAATGCTCTTCCGTACTAAGCTGGCTGGCACTGGTGCAGGTGCCTCTGGGGATGGCTCATGCTCATGTCTGGTCTTTCTTCGTCGCTCAGTACTACCCTGGCCTTGTTCCAATCTCCTTTTCCTTACAGCCAAATGCTTCCTTGGACCCATATGGATGGAAGAGGGTAATTTAGGGAGAAGAAGGATAGTGCAGTGCTAAGAAAGAGGAGAACCAAGAATTTTGGAGAAGAGAAAAGGAATTCACAGTTGGGCAAATGAAGGAACCGTGAAAAGGTAAGTGAGGGTTTGTGAAATTGAGAAGAAAAAGAGAGCAAATAGAAGAAATGCACGAAATGGAGGGAAGAAATGAGTGTTTTCAATCGAATACCAACCGATATTTGAGGGTAGATAGAGGCAAAAAAAATGGTTGCCCAAAAACGAGGAACACGGTAAAAACGGTTCGGTCCAAAAGAAAATGAGAGGGGAGGAGAAGATTACCCAAAAGGAGGAGGGAGAGGGTTGGAAATCCACTATTCAGACCTTAGGAACATTGGAGAGGGACCACACGAAGGAGAAAATGAAAAGAAGTGGAAGAAAAAAGGGCTTGCGGATGGGTTTTAAAAACAGATTTTCCATCCAAGTGTCGACCTCTAAAAAATTTCAGGGGTCGACCTCAAGTGTCGACCTCCGAAATTCTAAGTGTCGACCTCCGAAAATAAATTTGTCAAAATAAAATTTGGAAAAAACTTAAAAAATTTAGAATGAATTCTTAGAGAAGCTTTAAATATATTTGAGAATTTATAAATCATTTTTGAGATATTTTGAAGGAAATTGAAGAGTTTCAAGCAAAAGGATCAATGACTCCCAATTCTCTTCTGATCATGCAAAATCTATCTTCATTTAATGGTTTTGTGAATATATCAGCCAATTGATAATCAGTACAAATAAATTCTAACAACACATTAGAGTTTTGAACGTGATCTCTTATGAAGTGATGTCTTATTTCAATATGTTTGCTTCTTGAATGTTGTACAGGATTTTTCGTTAAATTGATTGCACTAGTATTATCGCATCTTATGGGTGTCTTAGTTAGTTTGATGCCAAAGTCCTCGAGTTGTTGTTTGATCCATAGAATCTGAGCACAACAGCTTCCGACTGCTATATATTCGGCTTCCGCCGTAGATATAGCAACCGAATTCTATTTCTTGTTGCTCCATGAAATCAAATTAACTCCTAGGAATTGACAAGTTCCACTAGTACTTTTACGATCAAGTTTACACCCAGCAAAATCAGCATCAGAATAAGCAATCAATTCATATGATGACTCTCTAGAGTACCAAAGACCAATTTCAATTGACCCAGATAAGTATCTAAATATACATTTTACAGCTAAGAGATGTGATTCTTTAGGAGCAGACTGAAAACGTGCACACATACAAACACTAAACATTATATCTGGTCTACTGGCAGTTAGATATAGCAATGAACCAATCATGCCTCTATATAATTTTTGGTCAACTGATTTACCATATTCATCTTTGTCTAATTTACATGAAGAGCTCATAGGGGTACCTATTGGTTTGGTAGTCTCCATCCCAAACTTTTTCAATATTTCCTTTGTGTACTTGGCTTGGTTGATGAAGATCCCCTCTTTGGTTTGCTTAATTTGGAGTCCAAGGAAGAAGTTGAGTTCTCCCATCATGCTCATCTCGAACTCACTCTGCATTAACTTTGCAAACTCTTGACAAAGACATTCATTAGTAGCACCAAAAATAATATCATCTACATAGATTTGTACTACTAAGAGATCATCATTTTTCTTTTTCAAAAATAATGTATTATCTACATTACCTCTAGAAAAATCATTCTTCATCAAAAATGAACTTAATCTATCATACCAAGCTCTAGGAGCTTGCTTTAAACCATGCAATGCTTTATGCAATTTAAAAACATGGTTAGGAAATTCATGATTTTCAAAACCAGGAGGTTGTTCAACATAAACTTCCTCTTTAATAAATCTATTTAAAAAAGCATTTTTAACATCCATTTGAAATAACTTAAAATCCATAAAACAAGCAAAAGCAAGTAAAAGTCTAATTGCTTCCAGCCTAGCAACAGGAGCAGAGGTTTCATCAAAGTCAATCCCTTCTTCCTGGTTGTAGCCTTTAGCAACAAGTCTAGCTTTGTTTCTAGTTACAATACCATGTTCATCAAGTTTATTTCTGAAAACCCATTTTGTGCCAATTACAGAAACATTAGGGGGCCTTTCAGTTAAAGTCCAAACGTTATTTCTTTTAAATTGATTTAGTTCATCTTGCATGGCATTAATCCAGTTACAATCTTTTTCAGCTTCTTCAACTGACTTAGGCTTTATTTGAGAAACAAAAGCTAAATAATCACAAACATTTCTGATAGAAGAGCGTGTACTTACTCCCTTTGACGGATCACCAATAATTAGCTCTTTGGGGTGTCCGTGTGCATACCTCCACACTTTAGGTAAAGGTTTTGGTGAAGTTGCATTGATCTCTTGAATTTGATCTTCATTTTCTTAATCATCATTTCCTTTGGGCACATCTTCATTGATTGTCAATTGTTCAAGCTTCTTTGTACCTGTTTCATCATCAATAGAATCTTCTTTTCTAGAAGATTTTTTGTTAGTTTCATCAAACACTACATGAATTGATTCTTCAACTAGAAGAGTTTTTTTGTTGAAGACCCTATATGCCTTGCTAGAAGTAGAGTATCCTAAGACGATACCCTCATCTGACTTGGCATCAAATTTACTGATATTGTCTTTGCCATTGTTTAATATGAAACAGCGGCAACCAAATACACGAAAATATTTAAGATTAGGTTTTCGATTTTTCCAAAGCTCATATGGTGTTTTCTTCAAAATAGGTCGAATTAAAACATGATTTAAAATGTAACAGAAAGTATTAATGGCTTCTGCCCAAAAATATCTAGATAAATCATTTTTGCAAAGCATTGTGCGTGCCATTTCTTTAAGAGTCCTATTTTTTTTTTATACCATCCCATTTTGTTGAGGTGTCCTAGGTGCAGAAAAATTATGACTAATGCCATTATCATTACAAAAAGCTTCAAAATCATGATTGTCAAATTCAGTTCCATGATCACTACGTAAAGAAACAATAGTGAGATCTTTTTCATTTAAAACCCTTTTATGAAATTTAACAAAAGCTGAAAACGTTTCATCTTTATGAGCTAAAAACATTATCCAAGTAAATCGTGAGTAATCATCTACAATTACTAGCCCATATTTCTTACCTCCCAAACTAGTTGTTATGGTTGGTCCAAAGAGGTCCATATGCAATAATTCAAGGGGTCTAGTAGTAGATACTACTCCTTTAGGTTTGAAAGTAGATTTAGTTTATTTTCCAAATTGACATGCAGCACAAATCTTATCTTTTTCAAATGTGAGTTTTGGCAATTCTTTTACAAGATCCTTTTTGCTTAATTTTGAAATCAAATGCATACTAGCATGCCCTAGCCGGCGATGCAAAAGCCAACTAGTTTCACTTGCCTTGGCTTCCCTAGCCACTAGGCATTGACCACTTTCCATGGCTAGATCATCAAGGTCAACCATGTAAATGTTTCCATGCCTATGACCAGTGAACTTGATGCTATCACATCTAGACTAGACACCATGCACAAAGATGATTCAAAAATTACTTTAAAACTCTTATCACAAAACTGACTAATGCTAAAAAGATTATGCTTCAAACCATCAACAAATAATACATTATCCACATAAGCATTAAGGGTGATATGGATTTTACCAATTTCGATGATTTTACCTTTTCCATTATCACCAAAAGTAACGTTTCCTCCATTTATAGCTACTAGTGATGAGAATTGCTTCACATCCCCAGTCATGTGCCTTGAGCAACCACTGTCCATATACCACATTCTTCTTTTATTTTTGGTTGCAAGACACACCTGCAGAAATTGATTAAGTTGAAACTTTAGGTACCCAAGTCATCTTGGGTCCTTTAGGGTTAGACAAATTGGTTCCTTTTGGAACCCAAATCTTTCCAAAAGTACTTGATTTTCTTCAATTACAAGTATATGATTTATATCCTAACTTACCACATGCATAGCAGGTAATATTAGAAGATGCAGGTATGAAAAAGTTTTTGAAAAGTTTTTGTTGATTCTGTAGCTTAAATCAAAGTCCAGCTTTGTTAAAAACTGCATGTTGACTGTTTAAAAGCATACTTAATTTTTCTGAACTATAAGTAAACTTTTCTATAAAAGGTTTCACTTTTTTAATTCTTCTTTGTAATTCTTGTTTTGAAGCAATAGTTCTTTGTTTTGTTTTTCAATTTTCTCATTAGTTTCAAAAATTCTATTATTTTTCAAAGAATCCTTTTCTTTTATAAGATTGCCCTAATCATTTTTCAAGGTCTTTACATGTTCAGTTAATTTCTTGTTTTCTTGAATTAAATCTTCAATTTCAGTTGAAAACTTGTCTGAACTTTTGGTAAGCTGTTGATTTAGCTTTCTTAATTTCTTATTTTTCAGTTTTAGTTTTTCATACTCCATAACTAAATCATCAAAAGCATCATGTAATTCATTAAAAGTAAATTCATTTTTAGGTTCAGAATTTATCTCATCATCTTCATTGGCCATGAAACATAGGTTGGCGACTTCCTGCTGCTCTTCATCATTGCTGGAGTCTTCACTCTCACTCCAGGTAGCCAACATGGCTTTCTTTCTCAACATCCTTCGACTCTTTTTAAGCAAAAGGCAATCCATTTTATAATGTCCAGGCTTCTTGCACTCGAAGCAGATGGGTGGATCCCTTTCTTTTTCTTTCTCTTTATCTTTATTGTAATTACCTTTTTGTGGCCTTTTCTTATAGAAGCCATTCTTCTTTTTCTTGAATCTTCTGAATTTTCTTGTAATGAGGGCTGTCTCATCATCATCAGCTTCTTTTTCTGATTCATCACTTGACTCTTCCTTTGTAGTGGACTTGAAGGCTATGGCTTTCTTTTTCTTATCATTGTCTATTGTCTTCTATTTTAGTGAAAGCTCATAAGTCATCAGTGATCCAAGAAGCTGCTCAAGAGGTAGAGTATTGACATCCTTGGCTTCTTCTAGGGCTATTACTTTCACATCCCATGAAGCCGGAAGAGACTTGAGAAGTTTGTTAACAAGTTCACCATTAGATATAATCTTTTCCAAACTCCTCATACCATTTACTATATTGGTAAATCTAGTGTACATTTCACTAATACTTTCAGTTGGTTCCATCCTGAACATCTCATACGTATGAATGAGCATGTTCACCTTTGTGGTCTTCACTTGGTGTGTACCCTCATGGGTAACCTCAAGTGTATCCCAAATTTTTTTGGCAGAAATACAATTTGATATTCTGTTAAATTCACTTGGGTCAAGTGCACAGAATAGCAAATTCATCGCCTTAGCATTTAACTCAGCTTGTTTGATGTCATTGTCATCCCATTCTTCTTCAGATTTTGAGGTGATAATGCCATTAACCAAGTGAGTGGGCTGATGAGGCCCTTTAGTAATTACTCTCCATATATTATAATCTACAGCTTGTAAATAAATGCGCATACGAGTTTTCCAGTAAGTGTAGTTTGTGCCATTAAAGAAAGGATGGCGATTTGATGCTTGACCTTCAACTACACCCATTCTAATTGGGGCGGCCATGATCTTTCACTCAAGATCGTTGGACCTACAAGAGAGTACCGGTGCTCTGATACCACTTGTTGCCCAGATATGGTGCCCAAGAGGGGGTGTGAATTGGGTCGTTTAAAAATTAAAGCAATATATATGCTATCAATTTCAAATGTGAAGAGTGATAGTGCTCAAGTAATTGTGCAACAGAAGCAATGAAAGATAACGACAATTAAAGAGCAATAGAAGATAGAGAGTAAAGCAAAGCAAACACACAAAACGTATAGTGGTTCGGTGCACCTAGCACCTAAATCCACTCCCCAAGCTCCACTTGGGAATTTCCACTATAATCTTCTCTAGATTACAGCTGACTTGTTTTACAAGGCTCACAAGTCAAAACCTAAGTTGGTTTTTCTACCTAGGCATTGCTGAACTTTTCTTTTCATCATAAGTCGACCTCTGGTGGTCGACCTTTGGCAAGGTGTCGACCTCTGGTGGTCGACCTCTGATCTGAAATTTTCTGAAACTCTGGAGAGGTGCGTGCCATGCTTGAGTTTCTCTAAGCCTTTGTTTCTTTTGTGAATTACTTCTTAATAAGAAGGTCCAATATGAGAAATTTGATCTTGTTCAAGGTAGAAGAGCTCTTTCCCAAATCAAGCAAGCTTGGTTTCAACATTGTACTCTTGATACTCTTTTTGAATAACCTATGGCCTGAAACTTTATCTCGAAATGAAACATTAGTCCAAACATATACTCAACCTTTTGTTAATCATCAAAACTAAGGAGCCAAAGCCAACAATTGACCTGTCCGAACAGTTTGGATTGAATGTCTCGCACTATCTCAATTTAGCAAATCCTCGGCCGGGGTAGCCCTAGCGAAGAGTCACTGGACCTGCGAGGTTGAGACACGTAGTCGACTGACTCAGTCTGGGTTGGCAGCCCAATATCAGTCGTCCTGAGCATTAGAGGTCAAAGGGATGAATTATACGGTAACCATATGCCAGAGGTTCGATAGTTTGCTCCTGCATCTTCGACCTATCTGGACGCCGGGACCCATTGCTAGATGGTTTCCTGTGCTGGTACTGGAATTGTTCCAGTGCTACCGTTTAGGTTCGAACCTATGAGGTCACACGCCACAGAGGATAACTCTCTGATCCAGATACCGATTACGATTGGGAATCGTCTCAGTTTTATGGTCACGATATTTTTTGAGCACTCTTTTCCCCGTCTTGCCCTTGTCTGCGTTAACCGAAAATTATTCCGGGCTGACCAGGACTACGCCAGGATTTTTCTGAATAAGTTTTGAACTGATTCGGAGCTAGTTTCGGCCTCCAATTGGTTGTGAACCAATTGAACCCAATTTAATTGGGCTTGGACCGGTTCAATTAGATTGAACCGAAAGTTTTTTTTTATGGGATTGAACCAAATTTATTTTGGACCGGTTTTCTTTTGAGCCAAATTTTTTCTCTCCCTTGTGACCGTTTACACGGTGTTTACGCTGGATTTTTTTTTGTAGCATCCGGTTGAAGGCAATCGACCGTGCGCTTTGCTGCATCTCTTCACCTCCCTCCCTCTTGTTTTAATTGCTGGTTTAATCACCTCTTTGTGGCTTGGTTAATGGATTTAACCATAGCCTCTTTGATTCCCAGCGTCATTCCTCCTCCCTGCGGCTTTAAAACCCTTCCAGCGTTCCATTTTTCAGATGTGCTACATCACCGTGTGAGAGGCTAAAAACCGTGAGAGGTCTTCTTCCTTGGAGATATTCCATTACCTTTCCACTGGTGTTTTAGACGCCAGGTTTTTGGTGAGTGATTGGGAGAGAAAACAGCTTTTAATCCCTAATATTCTGGTGCTCAATTGCTGGAAGAAGGAAGCTCTGTTTTGGTGAAAACAATTTCAGATTTTAGAGTTCTGTTTTCTTCCTTCTTCCCTCCCACCATTCCAAGTCTTCCGGCGACTAGCATCGACCGAGAGATAGATCAGGGCAAGCCCCTAGCATGTCCCCCCTCTAGAGAGTGTTCGATTGAGCACTTGGGAGCCGGATCAACCTCCTTGCTACTGTCATTTTCTGCTCTGTTTTTGAGTTATAGGTTTTCAGGTTGCAGAAATTCATGTTGCAGCTTTTGGATCATTGGAAGAGCTCCAAACGTTGAATGATTATCTCCCCTTTGAAGGAAGACCTACCAACTAGTTCCCTTGCTTTTGGTGCTGGAAGTGAGATCGAATAGTTGGCCAATTTCATTTTGTTTTGCAGCAGATTTTGGTGAAAAGGAGAGACCTTTTCAACGTGCTGGAAGTAGAAGAAAACAAAAATAAAGTTATTCCTGTTATCCCAGCAATTCCAGCTTTATACCAATGTTATTCCAGGCAGGAATAAGGTATAGTTTCTAGTTTTATTTTTTCATGCATGCCTAGATCTAGGTTTATATAATTGTTTATAAATATTACATGCCCTTGTACATGCCTAGTATTGCCTATACATGCATCCGGAATTTGTTAGATCCTGTGCGGAGCAGGTAGTTTCCGCTGTGAATTTAAAATTTTTTAAAATTCATACCTGCTCCCTGCTTTGCATGCTTAGCATAGGCACCTGCAACCGCGTTCATTATCTTTCAGTGGTATCAGAGCAAGGTTCCGTTGTAGCATTTCTTGAATGCATGTATAGTTGATTTAAATGTTTAATCTTTGGTATTGTAAATCATAAAGTATGATTTCAGAGTACTTTTAGGAACCTAGTTGAGACCGTCACCATGACTGTGTGTCTTTGACACGATGCGGTTCGTCTGTGTTTGCCTCTTCAGAAGGATCCTTTAAGGAAATCTTGGAATTAAAATTATTTTAATTCAAATACATGTTTGGCATGTCTGTTATTTTTTTTGGGCAATGTAATGTTTATAAAAGAAAAATCTAGATATGATGCATGATTTTTGGTTATGTAAAAATGTTTTACATTGTGACTTAATTAAAAATTGTTTTAATTAAATCTTTGGCTTATTAAAATCTTTTAGGTTTATGAAATCTAAAACACTCGCATAAGCCATTTTGGGTTAATTGGGTTAGTTATCTAATTGGGTCCTTAACTGAGTTAGACCTAGGTTTAGTTGAACCGGATAAAAGAAGATTAATCAAAAGTTGATTAAGGTCCTTCTTTAGAACTATCTAATAGTTAGAATAGTTGATCCATTCATCTAAAATGGATCCAATTAGTGGCTCAGTGGACGCCCGAGTCTTTAGGCTTATCTGATCGAGTCTGGTAAACCGACTGGTGTCGAGGTAGGTTTGGCATTGTGATCATGGTTGTATGAGGCTACCTCTTTCCTGGCCAACTTGGTTGGTGTCTAGGAAAGATGGTTAATGGCGGTTACTCACCCATGATCTCACCTACCTGGCTAGTCGAGTCGACCAGAACTGATTAGAAAACCTCAATGACTCGAGTTAACCCATGTCACCCAGGTTGATCGGTCTGACTGATCTTTAGGTGCCCATGGATCATTTGTTGATTTATTTCAACCCTCCTGGAATCTAAATGATTCAGTGGGAGGTTGATCCATGTCCTTGTCTTTTCTTCTATCATAACCAAAATTCCTCTAAAATTATTAGGTCCTTAAAAAGACCAAGAGTTGACAGTGTCTTAGCCTCCCATTAAGTTGGATAGAAATGTGTCCACTAGCTTGGTGTGCATCGACAGTTCCATAGAACGGGTGTACATCCGGCGACTGGAATTTTTATCTGATCGATGATGGTTCAGTGCAACCTCCTTAACGGGACTAGGTGGGCCAGCCTTAGTCGGGCTTGGTCTTTAGTTAACTGGAAGCATTGGATTTGTCATTTTAATGGTTGGACCTAACAAGAGACCCGCAATAGGAGGCCCCTAGGCCGATTGGGGTGTTCTCTGGGGCAAAATAAAATACTGAAAATTGTTTAGGGAAACAATTGGTTTACGAACCTACCATTAGGCTCGTATGGGTGAGCTGGCCATAGTCGGGCTCATGCGAGGCCTATTGGGTTTCAGTACCCACTTGAAAAGGTGTTTTCACGGATTGGAGTTAGAGGCTACCAATCTGAAAAATTAGTGGGAGAAACCTTTAGACTAAAGTCCAAGTCTTTTTGTTAAATTATTAATTCAATACACTAATTTGGTCTTGTTTTCTTTTCAGATGTCTTCAAATTTATCGCTCCGGTCACTTCTCGATAACGAGAAGTTAAAGGGTCACAACTTCGATAGTTGGTATCGAAGATTAAGAATTGTTCTGGAGCATGAACGGATCCTATATGTGATAACGGATCCGGCACCTGAAATCCCTCCCGCTAATGCACGAAGTGCGGTCAGAGACGCTTATCTAAAGTGGGTCTTTGATCGGACGACTGTCCGGTGCATTATGTTAGCGGCGATGAACGACGAGTTTAGTCACAAATTCGAGGAGGCCCAACCTGATGAAATCCTTCAAAAGTTGAAGGAATCCTTCAAAAGTTGAAGGAATCCTTCGGCACCCCAGATGATGTAGAACGGTACAAAGTGTCTTGTGCCATCTACAACTCCAAGATGCCGAATAGCGGTTCAATCACTGATCATGTATTGTACATGATCGAGTTGATTGAAAAATTGGGCAAACTCGGATGTCCCTTGCACGAGCAGCTCGGCAAGGATGTCATTCTGAATTCTCTTCCCTCCTCCTATCTTGATTTTCTCGATCATTACAGAATGAACAAGCCTGTAGTAAACACCATGGTCTTTCAGGGTTACTATAGACTTTCGAGAAAGACCACCAACTGAATAAGGGGGTGGTGAATTTAGTGGGAGGAAGTAGAGGTCGTCGTCCCTTTAAGAAAGGGAAGAAGAAAATGAATAAAAAGGGAAAGAAGGTGCAGAATGCTCCTGGCGCAAGTCAGACCAGGAAGTATAAGGCTGATCAGTCTTCTGCAGAGTGCTTCTACTATAAGAAGAAGGAACACTGGAAGAGGAACTGTCCTCTTTATATTGCATCCCTTGATCTGAACAGGCCAAGGAAGCAGAAGTCTGCTGAATAAGGTATTTATATGATACAACCTTGTAATTACTCAATTGTTGATACTGCTAACTGGGTATTGGATACTGGTAGTCCAATTTTCATTTGTAATATGTTACAGGGACTTCAAGTTAGCAGAAGATTTGAAGATGGAGAACATTTTCTGAGCGTCGGGAATGGAAATCGTGTTCCAGTACTGGCGGTCGGAGTCCTGTGTCTTATCTTTGAGTCTTGTACTGTCGAACTAGTCGACTGTCAATATTATCCTAGTTTCATTATGTGCATAATCTCTGTAGGCCTTTTGGCCAATTATGGTTTTGAACTATCAATAAAGGGAGATCTTTGCAATGTTATTTTGAATAACTCTATGATAATGAAAGCTAGATTAAATAATGGCATATATGTACTATCAAGGCCTGTTAATGTAATATTCACTTCTAGCAAACGCCCAAGATTAGATAATGTCAACGATTTGTATCTTTGGCACTGTAGGCTAGGTCATATTAACCAAAATAGGATAAACAAGATGCGAGGAGATGGACTTCTCGAGGTCAGTGATTCTGAATCACTGCCCACATGTGAATCCTGTTTACTTGGTAAAATGACCAAATCACCTTTTACTAGAAAAGGTGAACGAGCTACAGAACTTCTAAGTCTAATACATACTGATGTATGTGGACAGATGATAGTTAGTTCCAGAGAAGGATACAAATATTTCATTACTTTTACAGATGACTTTTCGAGGTTCGGTTATGTCTTTCTAATGAGACATAAGTCTGAGTCATTTGAAATGTTCAAACGATACCGTAATGAAGTAGAAAAGCAAACTGGAAAAAGTATTAAAACTCTTCGATCTAATCGAGGTGGTGAATACTTATCTGGTGAATTTTTGACATATCTTGAGGGGAATGGAATTCTCTCTCAGTGGACTCCTCCAGGAACACCGTAGTTGAATGGTGTGTCCGAAAAGAGGAATCGAACCTTGTTGGACATGGTTCCATCTATGATGGGCTTTGCAACTCTGTCGCTATCCTTTTGGGGATATGCACTTCAGACAACCTGTTACTTGTTAAATAATGTTCCAAGTAAGTCTGTTGTCTCCACTCCGTATGAGATGTGGAATGGACGTAAACCCTCAATCTCACACCTTCGGGTCTGGGGTTGTCCGGCTTACGTAAAACGTTTAGACTCAGACAAACTTGGTCCTAAGTCTGACAGGTGTTTGTTCATTGGTTATCCTAAGGAAACCAAAGGATATTTCTTCTACTTGGAGAATGAACAAAAGGTGTTCGTTGCTCTTAGAGCTATCTTTTTGGAAAAGGAGTTCCTTGGAGAAGGAACTATAGCCTCTAAAATTGAACTTGATGAAGTTCAGCCAATAGAAGAACTTGCACACTCTAAGGACATCGTGGAACCGGCTGTGATTGACTCACACCCTGAACCCATTAGGAGATCAGGTAGAATACCACGTCAGCCGGACAAATACTATGGTTTCTTGGTTCAGGACGGCGATCCCATTGAGCTCAATGAGAACAATGAGGATCCGTTCACCTATATGGATGCACTTCAGAGATCTGACTCTGAGGCATGGCTTGGAGCCATGCGATCCAAAATGGAGTCCATGAAAATCAACAATGTTTGGACATTGGTTGATCCGCGTGAAGGAATAAAACCCATCGGGTGTAAATGGATCTTCAAGAGGAAAAGGGGCGCAGATGGGAAGGTAGAGACCTATAAAGCCCGTCTTGTTGCCAAGGGGTATCGTCAGCGATATGGTATCGATTATGATGAGACTTTCTCCCCTGTGGCAATGCTCAAGTCCATTCGAATCATGCTTGCTTTGGCAGCATATTTTGATTACGAGATCTGGCAGATGGATGTCCGAACCGCTTTCCTAAATGGGGAGCTAGAAGAGGAGGTGTATATGATACAGCCTGAAGGGTTCACATCCACAGATGAATCAAAAGTATGCAAATTGCAGAGGTCCATATAAGGACTCAAGCAAGCATCTTGAAGTTGGAACTTACGGTTTGATAGGTGTATCAAATCGTACGGCTTCGTTAGGAACGAAGAAGAACCGTGCATCTATAAACGGGTTAATGGTTCTATGATTGTATTCCTAGTATTGTATGTTGACGACATTCTCTTAATTGGGAATGATATCGCAGCATTACAAGGAATAAAGGTCTGGTTATCATCTCAGTTCTCCATGAAGGACTTGGGTGAAGCTTCTTACATACTAGGTATGAAGATCTATAGAGATAGATCTAAGAAGCTTTTGGGACTGTCCCAGTCTACGTACATTGACACCGTGCTGAAACGGTTCAGCATGGAAAATTCCAAGAAAGGCTATCTTCCGATAGGTTCTGGAATTACTCTTTCCAAGAAGGATTGTGCGACAACTCCTGAGGAAAGAGAGCGCATGAGTAGAGTACCTTATGCTTCTGCAGTAGGCTCTATCATGTATGCTATGACTTGTACTACACTAGACGTGGCATACTCACTAGGAGTAGTGTGCAGATACCAGTCTGACCCAGGTGAGGCGTATTGGAAGGTGGTTAAGTCCATCCTTAAGTATTTAAGAAATACTAAAGATCAATGGCTGATTTATGGAGAACCTGACTTGAAACTTATGGGGTACTCTGACTCTAGTTTCCAGTCAGATAGAGATGATAGCAAGAGTGCGTCAGAGTTTGTATTTACCCTCAACGGAGGAGCGATCTGCTGGAAAAGTTCCAAGCAGGCAACTATTGCAGACTCGGTATGCGAAGCAGAATATATTGCAGCATCAGATGCAGCAAAGGAAGCTGTGTGGTTGCGGAAGTTCCTTGGAGAGCTAGGGGTGGCACCTTCCCTAGATGGTCCTGTTCCGGTGTACTGTGACAGCACTGGAGCCATTGCTTAAGTTAAGGAGCTTAAAGCTCATCACTGCACCAAGCACATATTGCGGCGCTACCACCTCGTATGAGAAATCGTGAAACGAGGCGACATCACTCTTCTGAAGATCGATGGAAAAGAAAATCTGGCCGACCCCTTCACTAAAGCCCTCGGAATAAAAGAGTTCGACTATTGTAATTGGGAAATGGGTATAAGATACTCTTCTGATTGGCTTTAGTACAAGTGGGAGTTGTTGGTAATTGTGTCCCAAAGCCAGTCGCCTGGGTTGTAGGCGGTTGTGCTGAGTTTTGTATTCATTTTATGAATTAATAAAATATTATTTTTGGCAGCTCATCACATATTGAATTTCCCTAAAAAAAGAACTCTTTCCATGTGATGAAGTCCTTAGGACTACACTGACTTCGATACAGAGAGGATGTATCGACTGGTCCTTAAACCCTGTTCACAACCAAAGGATATATTATACTGGACGGCAATATATCAAGTATAGGTTGTTGCAGTTCATATCGTTTGGTTGTCCTCTTGACCAAATGAGTGTGGTGACACTGATGTGATCTACAAGTGGGATATGTGATATCTCATTGAACGTGACTCCGTGAAGCCCCTTTATGCCAAAGGGATACTCACGATAGGATATGGGTATATGTGTCCCTCTGACCTGAGGTCATCACGGTAGCTTGCAAGCAACTCCTTGTGCTTTGGTGCCGGACTACCCGGATTTTTAATCCGGTGATGGAAGGTTTCTGGGTACAGGAAAGTACTTGTGGAGCAGTGATGGACCAAGATGGAATTGACCTGTTCGAACAGTTTGGATTGAATGTTTCGTAGTATCTCAATTTAGCAAATCCTCGACCGGGGTAGCCCTAGTGAAGAGTCACTGGGCCTGCGAGGTTGAGACACGTAGTCGACTGACTCAGTCTGGTTTGGCAGCCCAATATCAGTCATCCTGAGCATTAGAGGTCAAAGGGATGAATTATACGGTAACCATATGCCAAACGCTTGATAGTTTGCTCCTGCATCTTCGACCTATCCGGATGCCGGGACCCATTGCTAGATGGTTTCCTGTGCTGGTACTGGAATTGTTCCAGTGCTACCATTTAGGTTCGAACCTATGAGGTCACACGCCACAGAAGATAACTCACTGATCCGGATACCGATTACGATTGGGAATCGTCTCAGTTTTATGGTCATGATATTTTTTTAGCACTCTTTTCCCCATCTTGCCCTTGTCTGCGTCAACCGAAAATTGTTCCGGGCTGACCAGGGCTGCGCCAGGATTTTTCTGAATCAGTTTTGAACTGATTCGGAGCTAGTTTCGGCCTCCAATTGGTTGTGAACCAATTGAACACAATTTAATTGGGCTTGGACCGGTTCAATTAGATTGAACCGAAAGTTTTTTTTAATGGGATTGAACCAAATTTATTTTGGACAGGTTTTCTTTTGAGCCGAATTTTTTCTCTCCCTTGTGACCGTTTACACGGTGTTTACGCTGGATTTTTTTTGTAGCGTCCGGTTGAAAGCCAATTGACCGTGCGCTTTGCTGCGTCTCTTCACCTCCCTCCCTCTTGTTTTAATTGCTGGTTTAATCACCTCTTTGTGGCTTGGTTAATGGATTTAACCACAGCCTCTTTGATTCCCAGCATCATTCCTCCTTCCTGTGGCTTTTAAACCCTTCCAGCGCTCCATTTTTCAGAAGTGCTACATCACCATGTGAGAGGCTAAAAATAGTGAGAGGTCTTCTTCCTTGGAGATATTCCATTACCTTTCCACTAGTGTTTTAGATGCCAGGTTTTTGGTGAGTGATTGGGAGAGAAAACAGCTTTTATTCCCAGATATTCTGGTGCTCAATTGCTGGAAGAAGGAAGCTCTGTTTTGGTGAAAACAATTTCAGATTTTAGAGTTCTGTTTTCTTCCTTCTTCCCTCCCACCGTTCCAACTCTTCCGGCGACTAGCATCGACCGAGAGACAGATCAGAGCAAGCCCCTGGCATGTCCCCCCTCTAGAGAGTGTTCGATTGAGCACTTGGGAGCCGGATCAACCTCCTTGCTGCTATCATTTTCTGCTCTGTTTTTGAGTTGCAGGTTTTCAGGTTGCAGAAATTCAGGTTGCAGCTTTTGGATCATTGGAAGAGCTCCAAACGTTGAATGATTATCTCCCCTTTGAAGGAAGACCTACCAACTAGTTCCCTTGCTTTTGGTGCTGGAAGTGAGATCGAATAGTTGGCCAATTTCATTTTGTTTTGCAGAAGATTTTGGTGAAAAGGAGAGACCTTTTCAACGTGCTGGAAGTAGAAGACAATAGGAATAAAGTTATTCCTGTTATCCCAGCAATTCCAGCTTTATACCAAGGTTATTCCAAGCAGGAATAAGGTATAGTTTCTAGTTTTATTTTTTCATGCATGCCTAGATCTAGGTTTATATAATTGTTTATAAATATTATATGCCCTTGTACATGCCTAGTATTGCCTATACATGCATCTGGAATTTGTTAGATCCTGTGCGGAGTAGGTAGTTTCTACTGTGAATTTAAAATTTTTTAAAATTCATACCTGCTCCCTGCTTTGCATGCTTAGCGTAGGCATCTGCAACCGCGTTCATTATCTTTCAAGAAGAACAAAAGAAGCAAAGGAAGGAAGAAGGAGGGAGAGGTCTAACCTGCTAGAAACTTTAAACCCTGAGACAAGGAAGAAGACATAAGAAGAAGATATGCTCTATAGCCTTCTGTGCTCGAAACACCCTTAAGGGGTAAGGGGACAGGAGGGCATGTCCCTTTCAAGCACCTGCAAAGTCCCATCACATCGTACAAGTCGAAGACATGTGCCTCTTCATCTACCTGTCCAACCAAAGCTCGCCACATGTTAGGATCCTCTAAGGGCGATGCTTCGATTTAGAGGCACCCGCGTTGGTTCCGAGGTAGCAAGTATGGTGTCCATGAAGGAAGGTTGACATGTCACCTCCTCATTGGGGAGGATGCAGGATCTCCGGAGCACTGGTGCTTGAGGCATCAATGGCATAGGAAATGCAGCCCTCCATGTCAGTGCGATCATTACTCTAATAACCTTGAGCACCGCTTCGTTCCTGGAGCTCAAGAGTGGAGGGCATCTGATATGGCACAACCGGTGACATGGAGCCTATGTCAGTGATAGCTGGTGGCCGCGTGGGTGGAAAGTGCCACCTAGATGTGGTGCTTAAATGAAGATCCAAGGGCAAGCCCTCCATCCAAGGTTAGCTCCCATATAGGATTGTGCTCATAGGGTGAGCCCTCCATCTGAGGTCAGCTCCTGGCTGGGGTCATGCTCATCCATTCCAAGGGTGAGCCCACCATCCGAGGTCAGCTTCCAGCCAGGGTCATACTCATAAGGTGAGCCCTTTGCCTGATGTCAGCTCCCAGCTAGGGTCATGCTCATGCATGCCAGGGTGAGACCTTCGTCTGATGTCAGCTCCCAACCAGGGTCGTGCTCATGCATGCTAGGGTGAGACCTTCGTCCGAGGTCAGCTCCCAACCGGGGTTGTGCTCATATGGTGATCCCTCAATCTGAGGTCAGCTCCTAGCTCGGGTCATGCTCATGTATTCCAAGGGCGAGCCCTCCGTTCGAGGTTAGCTCCCAGCTGGGGTCATGCTCATAAGGTGAGTCCTCCACCTAAGGACATCTCCCAATCGAGGTCATGCTCATGCATGCCAAGGCGAGCCCTCCGTCTGAGGTCAACTCCTAGCCAGGGTCGTGCTCATAGGGTGAGCCATCCATCTGAGGTCAGCTCCCAGCCAGGGTCATGCTCATGCATTCCAAGGGCGAGCCCTCCATCCGAGGTCAGCTCCCAACCAGGCTCTGCTCATACGATGAGCCCTCTGGCTGATGTCAGCTCCCGGTCGGGGTCATGCTCATGCATGCCAAGGCGAGCCCTCCATCAAAGGTTAGCTCCCAACTGGGGTCGCGCTCATGATGTGAGCCCTCCGCCAAAGGTCAGCTAAAGGCCGGGGTCATGCTCATGCATGCCAAGGCAAGCCTTCCATCCAAGGTCAGCTCCCAACCAGGGTCATGCTCATAAGGTGAGCCATCTATCTGAGGTCAGCTCCCGACCGGGGTCATGCTCATGCATTCCAAGGGCAAGCCGTCCGTTTGAGGTTAGCTCCTAGCCATGGTCGTGCTCATAAGGTGAGCCCTCCATCTGAGGTCAGCTCCCGACTAGGGTCGTGCTCATACATTCCAAGGGCGAGCCCTCCATCCGAGGTTAGCTCCCAATCAGGGTTGTGCTCATAGGGCAAGCCCTCCATCCGAGGTCAGCTCCCAGCCGAGGTCATGCTTATAGGACAAGACCTCCATATGAGGTCAGCTCCTAGTCGGGTTCATGCTCATGCATGCCAAGGGTGGCCCCCCGCATCCAGGGTCGAGCACCCAGCTGGGGTCATGCTCAAGCTTTCGAAGGTAGCCCGCCACATTCGGGGTCGAGTGCCTAATCAAGGTCGTGCTCCCAATTCCGAAGTCAGGCTCTCCAAATTAAGCTCTCCCCCCACCTCCTACCGAGTTCGAAGTTCTCGCCAGCGATAGAGAGAGAGGACCAGTAGAGGCACAAACTATGACATGGAAGCTTCCAGCTACCTGCAACCTCCCAGAAGTGGTGCATGCACTGCCAAAATATTCAAACTCTATAATGCACCACCCGCATGTTCTGCGTAATGCATGCTCCGCTAGGCTCCACACCCTATAGCGCACTGCCACTCAACAACCGTGCAACCAAGGGCCCTGATCCTTATGACACGGAACCTGAACCTCTTCCAAGAAGAGTATTCCATTAAGGCCACAGGCCTTGCGATACTCCGACGGTCCCTCCTGGAATAGAAATGCTCCACCATGGCTCGGGGCTCAATGGCACGGTGCCCACCTCTCCCACAAGAAATTGTACCACCAGAGGGACAAGATCTGTACTACGCTGACGATCATCCCCTAATAAACGGACCTCCTCCAAGAGGATCGGCCTGACAGGGGGAGGCTGTAAACAAAGGAAAACCCCTATAGAAAGGGTACCAGGAATGGGATGTCTCAATGAAGCCCCAGGCTTGGTCTGGGCCACTCCTACCCATATAAAAATAGAAGCAACAACCCCCGAGTGGGAAAAGAGGCAACTGGTAAGACTCATAGAGCAAACGGGCAAGGAACCAGCCAAGAGAACCTCCCAGCCTCTAATCTCTACTTGATCCTGTCTTTCTACTTCAATTCCATCTTTCATCCTCTATATGGAGAGTCCCCAAGCTCTTCACCATAGAGGTTCTATTTTCCTTGATCATCCCAAACTGAATTGATCATTAGAGTATCCCCATTTGAATCCCTAACCCGAGTCTCTTCTTTTTTATAGGCCATGCTGGAAGAGGACCAAGCACCCAATGGGAGCTCGACAAGTCCATGCCACGTCAAAGCTACAGGCCACGGCAATCTTGGCGGAAACAGTACATAAGTTAATTTTACAGTTCTTAACTTGGTTAGTACCTTCATATATGACTTGAAGTATATCCCAAATTTTCTTTACTGAATTGCAAGTGAAAATTTAGTTAATTTTAGTAGGGTCTAGTGCACAATACAAAAGGTTCATGGCTTTTATATTTAGCTCAGCTATCTTCATGTCATGATCATTCCTTTCATCTTCCAATTTTGGGATGTCAATGCCATTAACCTTTTTTATGGGTGTATGAGGACCTTTAATAATATCTCTCCAAAATTGAAAGTCTATTGCTTGAATATAAATTCTCATCCTAGCTTTCTAGTATATATAATTAGTGTTTTTGAATAGTGGAGATCAATTTCTAGATTATCCTTCAGCTAGTGATGTGCTCATGTGGGTTGCCATGATCTTATCTCTTAATTGTTGAATTAATAATACTAAGATGTAGTGATGTGGGACAGAGCGAGGAGATCGCTAGTGAGCGTAGAAGTCACCAGGGGATTAGGGTTTGTACTCAATAACAGGGAACCAGGGCGTCACACCTACTCCAATCCAGAGAAAAACTTAAAACTCATATCAAAATAACTTTAATTTGTATTCATAGGAGAAAAGATATTTCATACAAGAGGGGAGGGGCGGTATTTCTAGATTCACCCCAAGGTACATAACTTGAGGGCCAAGAAACCCTGACTTGTGGGCCAAGAAACCCTGATGGACCTGTCTTGTACTGGAGCTCTCTCTTGTGGGCTTGGCAGCATGAAAAGGCCCCGATGCATGAAGGCCAGCTTTGGTTCGGGGGGCCTGGTGAATCTCTTGGCTATGAAATCTTCTCTTGTACATGACATGAATGACTCGATCGGACCTGACTGAACTAAAATGACTAGACCTGATTAAGTGGACTCAACTGAACTCAGTTGTCTCGCTTTATTATAGGACTCAATTAGCTCACTTTGACTCAAGTGACACAGGACTAATGGATTCAAATAAAATAAAATAAACTCTCGATCCCCATCATTCCCCTATGGTGGGAAGAACTCGACTCTGTCGAGTCAGGCTCAACGGGGGTTTGATGGAACCAAAACTAAGCAAATCAAAGCAAAGAGGCTAGTTTCAATTTTTTTTCACCTTTTTTCTTTTTTTGGTTGCTCTGAGATCTGCATGGCTTTGCAATCCATGTAGCTATGAAAGGCGTGCGGCTTTGAGATCTGTGCTGCTCTAAGGAGCAGCAGCATACAAATTGGTAAAGGGGAGGGGCAACTGCTTTCACATTCGTGCGGTGCCCCTCCTCCCCTTTCTCCTTTCTCACGGATTGGTAGCAGGGAACAGGAATGCTGGCGGAGGGACTCGCCGGCATCGGTGCTGGGCGGAAGATAGATCGGCAGGGTGGCAGTGGAGTTGGCGGTGACTGGCGATGGCAGCGGGGTGAAGAGGCTCAGCCTGGGCATGCTTTCGGAGGAGCTCAGCCTGGGCGTGCATCCGAATGGTGAAGATGGTGATGAAGGCGATGGCGGTGGGGGCGTGAGCGATGGCGGGGGGCATCTTAGGCCTCAGCGGTGGTGGCAGGCCATGCATGATCTGAGGGGGTGGCGGCACGGAGGAAGGGCGCGTGAGGGCTAAGGCTGCAACATAACAGGGGTGGGGCCTTCGACATCGTGGACGGGGCCAGCGAGGCCAGGCTGGGCCTA
Organism: Areca catechu; assembly: GCA_021397845.1. Classification (NCBI taxonomy): domain Eukaryota; kingdom Viridiplantae; phylum Streptophyta; class Magnoliopsida; order Arecales; family Arecaceae; genus Areca; species Areca catechu. The sequence continues at coordinate 94,758,898 of CM038050.1, forward strand.
AACGAGGGGGGGCGAACGGGATGCCACGGCCGGCTACACGACCGATGCTGGGGTTGGCGAGGGCAGTGGCGGTGGCCTGGCCTTGGCGCGGGGCTCATCGATGGAAGGGGAGGGTCACGGGATGGAGGCGGAGGTGGAGAATTGATCGGAGGCGGTGCTGGAGACGGGCTTCACGGGCGGCAGAAAGGAGAGGGGTTCAGGTGCAAGGCGTTGATGGACCTCGGTGGCTGATCGAGGTTTGAGAAGTCTTGCACAGGAAGATCTAGACAAGAGGAATGATGGGAAGCCAGGAAGGAAGAGAAAACCCTAATTTGCTGGGCTCTGATACCAAGTTGATGCGGGACAGAGAGGGGGGATCACTGGCGAGGTAGAAGTCACCAGGGGATTAGGGTTTGTACTCAACAACAGGGAACCAGGGCATCACACCCACTCCAATCCATAGAAAAACTCAAAACTCAGTTCAAAATAACTTTAATTTGTATTCATAGGAGAAAAGATACTTCATACAAGAGGGGAGGGCCGGTATTTATAGATTCATCCCAGGGTACATAACTTGAGGTCTAAGAAACCCTGACTTGTGGGCCAAGAAATCTTGGTGGACCTGGTCAACAGTGGGCCTGTCTTAGACTGGAGCTCTCTCTTGCTGGCTTGGTGGCATGAAAGGGCCCCGGTGCATGAAGGCCAGCTCTGGTTTGGGGGGCCTGGTGAATCTCTTAGCTACGAACTCTCCTCTTATACATGACCTGAATGACTCGATCGGACCTGATTGTACTAAAATGACTAGACCTAACTAAGTGGACTCAACTGAACTCAGTTGTCTCACTTTATTATAAGACTCAATTGGCTCACTTTGACTCAAGTGACACAGGACTAATGGACTCAAATAAAATAAAATTGACTCTCGGTCCCCATCATGTAGCTTTGGTACCACTTGATGCCCAAACCAACAATCCATAAGGGTGTATGAATTTGGTTTTTAAAAATTAAAACAAGTATGTACCTTTTAAAATTCAAATGATGTATAAGCCAAGTATTTTATCAAGTGAAGTGTGCAAATATTAAAAATTAAATAAGAGATAGAAAAATAATCATACACATAAATACAACAAGATTTATAGTGGTTCAGAGTAATCTCAGCTTCTACATCTACTATCTAAGGATCTCTTGGAATTTTCACTATATTCTTGTAAGAATATAACCGATTTATTTTCTCCTAGGCTCACAAACCAAAACCCTAATACAATGATTATTTTTTAGGCCCACAAACAACCTGATTGATTTTCTAAGGTCAACCAATCAAAACCTCAAATCCAATTCCCCATTTTAGCTCTCTACTAAAACTAATAATAGCACAAAATAGAAAAATAGAACAAGTATACAAACTCTCAAAAGAGTAAAAAGTTATCGATGAAGCTCCTCTTATAGACTCTTCAAGTTTTCAAGGACAGATCTTCAATGCTCTCTGAGTTGCTTACTTAACGTTTCAAAAGAGTTGGTGGGAAGGAGTTATGCTTCTCTTGAGTTTCCAGGTGATTGCACTTGAGTTTTCTCTTCTTTGCAATGATTGACGAAGAATCTTCTCAAGAATGTTAGTCTTTTAACTTTAATCCTTTTTTTATACTTCTCCAAGTATTTTTTCATTGGTTTAGAGTCATTTCTAACTGTTAGAACTAAGAAAATAACTGTTAAAAGCTTTGAAAAATGGAATCTAGAAGTTCTGGAACTAGCCATTACTGTAGCAATTCATGGACTGAGAGTGGGCTCGCTTGGTAGGTGTAGACTCTTCTATAATATTTCAAAAAAAACATGCTCTCTGTTCCTCTGAGAGAGAAGGCTCGTCTATTATGAGTCGCCCTTATGAACTATGTCCAAAAACTATGCTTTCTATTATTTTTAACAAAGAAGGCTCCTATGTCAGAGTCGACTCTTCTGTTAGGAGTCAGCTCTTTCAGCTTGAACTTCTAATTTATATGGAAGTTGGAACATTTAAGCTCCTCAATGCTTTTAAATGACTTCCAAGGATATACATGGACTCTTTAACTAACTCAAATACTTTTAATTACAAAATTAAACTCTCTACTCCTCCCATGATGCAAAGACTCTCTTAAAGGATTAACCATGATACATAAAGGTTTATAATGATCCTTGAGAACTAACCTATCTTTCTAATAGCTCATAAACAATTTCAATGTTTTAAAGGGTTTTCATTGCTAATTAGCAGTTAACCATCATCTCCAATGGCTATATACTAATATCTAATCATCATAGATATCTACAAATACATTCTTAACCATTTAAAAATATTAGTATACTACTCATGCTCCAATATTTTGTAATCATCAAAATCATTCCTAGGATCAACATCATATCTGATAGGGACTTTAAGAAGAAAGAGAATGCCAGAGAAGAGGCACCAATCCATGTCAAAGCCCCCTAGGAAAGGACTCCTAGGAGTACCGATTCTTCCTTTGCACCAAACCACTTTAGCACCTAAGAAATAATTCCCAACACCAACTTTTGTTGCTAATCCAACTTTATCCATAAGTGTCATGAGGGAGAGAGAATCCTTGGCGAAGGAGTCTTGCCAGGTGCTTTCATGCTAAGAGAAAGAAGGGCATGGAGAAAACTTGTGCCATAACTTTTGGTATTAAAAAATCCAATGCTAATCCCATCTTGGCACTACTATTTTTTTTTTATGGTAGAGTATCTTGGCTAGAGCCATCTCTGGTAGGGTTTTTTTGCAGGTATAGTCCATGAGCACCACCAACTCTCACATAATTTGATGATCAAGTGAGTTTCAGTGCCATCACTTAGCAAACATTGCAATAAAAAGAGATGCAAAATAAATGAAGGCAAGATTGAAAAGAAAGGATACTTTCATTGATATTTGATAAAGTTCTTAAAAAGAAAGTGAACTCAGTCTAATAAGAAAAAATATTTCAAAAAAAGAAAAGAAAAGGCTAAGTCTATGTTTTGAGGCTAGCTACTGCTCCCTCGGGATCCTCGATACTAGCAAGTACTTCGGCTCTTGATCACTTGGTGGCAAGCTCCTTGACACTGGCCACTTCCTCTTTAGCAGCCTCATTCTCCCCTTCCTCGATTCCACCATGACAATGTTGCTTAAGTTTAATTATGGAAAGACTTGAGCAATTTTTTCTTTGCAATCTACAAATCCAAGTTGGTATGCCATAACCGACCCTTCGTCGATCTCCTGGAGGTAGTCTTTTAGCTTCTTGTATGCTTCGATCAACTTGATGCCAATGGAACTCACCCACTCTTTAGCAACCAAGAGTTTCTTCTTGGTGTCACTAAGCCTAGCTTCTAGCTTGTTGGGATAAGTTCTTCTCTTGGAAATAATCTCCTTCTTCGATACCCAGGCTTCAAGTTCTCAAATAACATTCTGGGAGGGGGTCAATTCCTCCTGAAGTTTGACTTCCTAGGCCTTGAATGCCTTTAATACCTTTTCGATGACCTTAGCCCGAGCCTCGACTATTTTGTCCCTATCATCCAAGGAATGAATAAGTTTAGAAAAACCAAGAAACCCTTCTCAAACTATAGAGATGTTATGGGTAAGCTACAAACAAAAAAATAAAGACAAGTTAGTTACTTGGTGAAAGTACTCGATAAAAAAAGACTGAAAAGTAAAAGAGGCTTACCCCAAGAAGGGCCGGGTAGAATGAGGATTTAATCTTATCCAAAGGATGAGACTTCCACTCCTCTCAGTCCCAAGGAAGAAGTATTATCTTCATCAGCTCCCTGGCAAGATGAACACATGTAAAGCTAAATCGTTTGGCTTGACATTGGCTTCATAGATGAAGGAGCCATCCCCTCTTTCTATGGGAAGATGTGGATGTAGCTCTTAAGGGGACCTATGGGGCTTTCCCTTAGGAAGACTTGGTTGTCACTTGAGTTGTGAAAGAAGTTGGATGCCTTGGAGTTGGTGCTTGGGAAGGTGGTGGTGGAGCTCAAATTTCCACCACTTTATCATCACTGATGGGGGTGGTGGAGTCTCTAGGCTATAGCACTGGGGCTCATGCTACTATCAAGGGATCTCCAAGGGAAGATCCTGCTCGAGGCCTCTTAGAAATGGCCTTCTTTGGAGGGCCCCCCTAGGTGGAAGTCATCTTCCAAACCGCATTCCAAACATAGTTTGCTAGTTCCTTCATGCCTACAAGAACCGACCAAGTAACTTAGTACCAAATTCAAGATATAAGAAGGAAAAGAGGGTGGTCAAGAAAGATTATTTAAGGAGTTCACCAAACTAAGCTCTGCATCATACAAGTTCTATTTTGATAGTAGAACACACTAAGGAGGAACTTCCATGCTTCTTAGCACTTATAGTCATCCTCATCGATGGTGAGGATCTCAATACTTTTGATTGGGGATTGGTCAGGCTCCCCCAAAGCCTAGTTGATCACTTGAAGAAAATCTGAAGAAACAAAGAATCTATTCTACCATCCATGGACGGAAGAAGGTAGACCCAGGAAAAATGACTAACCATGGTGAGGACCGATATACGACCAGCCCTTTTTTTTGATACAGAAAAGGGATAGGAGAGATAAATCTCGCATAGGTACCCCTGCAGGCTCCCACCAGACTGGAAATGTTCGATTCAAGGTGCTAGATTTTCATAGCCTTTCCCTATCCAAGGATGAGTACGTCAACCCGACACCACCAAGGTGCTAGCAGGTCAAAACAGGGAAAAGGACCCTGGCCTCTTACTCACCCTACCACCATGGCCCTTAGGAGATAACCCCTGAATTTAACTGAGTCTTCCACAGAGTCACACCTCGAACCCGTGACCTGTTGGTTATGAGGCAAGACCCTAACCAGCTGGGTTACTGCCTTGATGGTACCACCAGCCCTTCACCATGGGGTGCTTTCAAAAAATAAAGAATTCTCATAATAAAGAAATTCTAGGTCAGATTTCAAGCATGTTGCACAAACAAGGAAGGAACAAAGTAACCAAAAAGAATTTAGGGCAAGTTGAGCTAGAATGACTCTAAAGAGATCAAGGACATTTAAAATGAATGGGTGAAGAGGCTTACATGAAGAAATTCATCATACAAGGCTAGATGGCTGACTGGACCAGATGTTATCTAGTCATTTGGTCCGAGCACATGAACATAAAAGTGGCTCGAGAACCGGTATTATTCCCAAAGCTGAAGAACCTTAGGCTTCGTCATCAAGGAGATGGTTTTGCCAAATCAAAAGGGAAGCTTCGATTTAGTAGATTGGCTAGCTTGAAGGGATTCCCGAAAGAAGGTAACTCCAACCTCTTTTAGATATTGGAACCCACCTCCTCTAGGGAGGGTTCCCGGGATCCCTAAAGCCAAGAAGCATGACTTACCAAGTGATTCTCGTCCTTGGATAAAGTCATTTCTCAAAATCAAGAACATGGAAAGAAAAGATGAAGATAGATCAAATGAAGTATTAAAAAACAAAGGAAAATGGATGAAAATTCTTTCACCTAGGAACTAAGATGAAGGAAGAACTGGGATGAAGAAAAACTACTATAGCACTATAAGAAAGCTATGAAAGAGCTCTAAGAAACAAGAATGGCAATGAAAACAAGGAAGAAGGATGGACTAACCTGGGGCGAACATTGAGATTTCCTGGGAGGAGGGGGCCTAGAGTGCTTGAAGCTTAGATGAGAAGAAGCTCTACTTTCTCTCAACTCAGTGAAGAAGCTAGGATCCCTGCAACAATGGTACGGAAGGAATATTTATACCCAACTTGGATGGTCGGGATCAAAGCCCTAATTCAGTTGAAGCTACTAGATCTCGACATGTGGCTTAATCTATGCTAAGCAACATCATGCTACTTCAAATTGCAACCAATTGATTAACTCTCACTATTGGGGTTAGTGCAAATTATTTATGAGCCATAGATATCAAACCACATGGCAAGCTCGATTGAATAAGGAAGATTGATCAAATCATTAGCCATTTAAGGAATTAATACATTGTCTTTTTAAGCATGATGCTAATGATTTCCCTTTTCATCATAATCCAGGTGACAAAATGGTTGGCAACTGATTCTAAGAAAATGATGAATGCTACCAAATCGCTAGGAAAGATTTACTCGACTATCAAGACCAAAGAAGTAACTCTACTCCCTTTTTCCAAAAATGACAAAAATCAAAAGGGTTGGTCAGTAACATTTTGGGCTTAGGTATTGGGGACAACTATTATGACAACTACTCGAATAGTCGATCTTGAAGATCGACAACTAAGTTGGAGACTATAGGTTACCAATGAAACCGAGCAATTATGGTGTTTAGAGTTGAATAACTATCGATGAATACAAGCTAAATAGGCATGACATCCCTTAATGCATAAAGGCTAAATAATTAGTCAGACTCAACTAATTGCCAAGGTAGAAATATGCCAATAGCCAAAGCATAGGGACTCTAGGTACCAAAGCTTCTTTTGTCGTTGATGAATAGGAAGCTTAAATTATTGGAAATTAAGGTAGTATTTCATGCATGTATTTTAATTTTAATTTTCTTAACCAGTGGAAGCATATCAAATTAAAACCTTTTTAATCAAAAATACAAATATAAGAATTTATCTAGGAACTCCTACCATGGATCCAGACATGATATATAATGTAGAAATATAAAATCAGCATGCATCGACTCATCAATGTATAGATCAAATCTGCAGTAACTATGAGATCAGATCTCATACCTGAGCACGGGTTGCTAATCTCTACTATTGATGAATATGGTAAAGAGTTCTTTAGGTCACCTAGTAGCTGCATAGTATGTCCAGCCTCTATAGATCATCTACATGAAGCCCTAAAGTGATCAGCCTCCTTGGAGTGCTAGCTCCACGTGAAGGCCGAAGGATGGCTGATATAAATCCTTCTTCAAAATTTCTTAGACCTTTTGAGAAGACCAAGAGGAGGAGATCTAGAGGATCTAGAGGTGCGAGAAATAAAATAATATGGAGACCTTCTCTTATTTTTTTCTCTCTTTCCCTTAAAACCCTAGCACCTAAAATAAACCCATGCCCCCTATCAAAATAGAGAAACTAAGATTAGGATAAGGCTAAGCATTTTAAACCTATTGAAACTCTATCAAAATGAATTCAAAAGCTCATCTAAATTAATCCAAATTTAATCCTCATCTAGTCTACATCTAGAAGAGAGAAAGGGTGGGTGACAAAAGGGATTTGGCATGAGATATCTTCATGGTAATTCTAGAAAAGCATGGAGAAAATGTATGAAAAGTTTTAGGGTGGCACATGGCTAGGATTTTGAAAATTTATTTAATCAAAATTAGTTTTCCATCAAACCAAATTAGGTTAGATCTAATTAAATAACTAAACATAATCTAGTTAAGTCCCTACCAGATTAATTAAGTCTTAATCAAATTAGAAATTAATTAAGCCTAAGATCTGATCAAACTAAAACTAAAACTCCTTGGCGATTAGGTCATTGTATAACCTAATCGAGTAAGACCTACGTTGACCCCATAAGTGATTTTGATGATAACCAAATATTGGAGCATGCATTTATTTTACTAACAACTCTTCAAGTGTGTTACAAGTTTTTGTAGGATGATTCTAATGCTCAATTACAACTTCTACATCCTTAGTTTTTGAAATGAGTTATATTGTAAGTGATTCATGTAAAGAAGAACCCAAAGAAAAGGTTAAGTAAAAATCATGAAAATGGGTTACTTCTAGATGTGTTTCAAGCTTAAAATTCCTTAGAAATATGGTTAGAAGAGTTTGAAGGCATCTTAAGACTTTGAAGACTTGCTGGATGATTTCTAGAGAAAAATTGATAATTCATTGAAGAATTCATCAAAGCCAACTCGAAGAGAAGAGAGCCGACTCTGGTACATGGCACGCATGAAGATTCTGGCATGCAGATATCCGAGCCGACTCTAAGGGACCCAAGGTGACCGTTCAGAGTACCATTTCCTGAATCAGACAAGCGAGCTGACTCAAAGGAGCCGACTCTATCATTCAGTCAGATATCCGAGTCAACCCTTCAGAAGTTCGAGCCGACTCCTTTAGAGTCCAGAAAAAGAGTTCTGAGTGAACAACCAACCGAGCCGACTCTAATGAGAAAGTGCTGACTATTTCAAACTGGATTTCTGAACATCTATGAATCCGAGCCACCTCGAAGTAAGGCGAGCCAACTCTTTCAGAGTAAGGAATCAAGCTACTGAAAAACCTAGCTTACTCAATTGAAGAGAGTTGAGTGGACCAGAACTATTTTGTGGATCCGAGCTGACTCGAAAATTGATTTCAAGCCTATAATGGCTAGTTCCAGAACTTGGAATTTGAATCCAAAAAGTGCTCCAACGGTCAAATGTCACATCCCAACGGTCTACAATGACTAAAATCATCTGAGAAGAGTATAAGACTATATATTTGAGGGATTTGAACTACTTTAAAAAAGAAGGAATGAATTTTTAATGCTTACTTGAGCTTGTGAGCAAGAGAGCACTGAAGATCATTCAAGATAGTTTTCAAGTCTTCACCAACTCACATCTGAAGCTTAAAGCATTTATTGAAGAAGTTGAAGAAGCCAAACAAGTGCATTGAAGTGCAATCAATTGGGCTTCTCTTGAGCTGCATCAGCAACCATCCGACAAAATTTGTTTGTCATTCTGTTGCTTTCTCTTTGTAATTCTTTTTGAATTGTTAGGTTATTGGTGATCCCGATTTAAAAACCAAATAAGTTCTTGGTTAGCCTATATTAAAACCAAGTGTTGGGTTCTTGGTGATCCTATTAAAATCAAGTATTGGGCATAGAAAATGTATTGCTAGTAGACAAGTTGAAGCATAATTTGTTAAGCATTAGTCAATTATGTGATAAAGGCTTCAAGGTTGTCTTTGAATCATCTATGTGTATTGTAACAAACTCTTTTGATTCTAATAGCAAGTTCATTGGGCAAAGACTTGGAAATATTTATATGATAGACCTTAATGATCTTGCCATGTCTAGTAGTTCTAGTTTAGTTGCAATTGTTGGGTTCCGGTGCAACGCAGCGGAAGTGTAATTTCAAAATTGAAACTAAATTCACACCAAAAACCCTAAACTAGGAACTCCTTAAATAAGACTAGAACATATGACAAGCATATCTATGCAAATTAAGATTAGGGTACCAACCTGTAATCGCTAATTCCAACAAACTTGAAGTTGAAGGGGCTAACTGAATTCACCAGGCGTCCAGGTGTCCGCCCTCCGATGGTGATCCACACAGAGCAATGATCAAGCAACACTATCTTCTTTTCAATGGTTCCTCCTATTGAGTTCTTCTTCCTAGAACTCAATTGCTTGGACTATGGCTTGAATTCTTTCACACAAGAGGTAGCCACCCTTTCCTTGATCTCTTCTCCTCCTTCCACTAAGACCTTGGCCCTTTAGACACCCTTGTCTTGAAGAAAAGAACTTGTCCTAAGAGGATATAGTCTTGTCTTAAGTTGGAGGAGAAATTAAGACAATAATGTCTTAATGTAAGAAAGAAGGAATAAATCAGAACTTCTTTCTTTACTTTACCGTCGGAGACTTTTACTCTTATTCTTGTTCAGTAGCAGAGTTTCGACAGAGGTGTACTCTGTAAAGGAAACAGTGCAAGAGCAAGAAAAGAATAAAAGAGTCTTTAGGAGAGGAAGAAGAAATAAAAGAAAAAACATTACCTTGTTCTGATTTTCCCGACCCTTTAAATAGATCTCAGATAGGCGCCTACTCACCTCTTCGTAAACACCCATCTCACGCCCTTCTCATTTTCTCACGCCCCTTCCCACTTTCTCACGGCCCTTCAGATTCAAACTCATGGCCTTTCCTAAAACAAAAGTCGTGAGATTTCAGAAGAAGGGAGTCGCGATGTTTCGGTCTCCGAAGAGACGTTATTTCGCGCAACCGGGAAGAGTCAGCACCTTCTGTCCTTCTCAAAAATTTCCCAGTTGTTGGATTCCCATCCAAGGGCACACATGTGAGGCGCTAATTTTTAAGAAAAGAGGCCGCCCCATCTTAATTCATCAGAGAATTAAGTGGGGAGCGCCAAGAGTCCATGCGCCATGGACTCTTCCAAATGGCGCGCCAAGAGTCCATTAGCGCATGGACTCTTGGTATTTTGACGTGAAATGAATAAGGAGTGGGTGGGGGGCTAGCCTAGGTGCATGGTTAGCCAATAGGGTTAGCCATAATCTCTATTTTCACAATTAGGATCTAATTAGATCCAATTAGAATCCAAATTGAACTAATCCGGAACCCTAATTCGAATCCGATTCGAATAGAAGCTAGGGTTTGCAACACCTGCTAGAGTGTTATCCTGCAAAGATGATTTAATTACAAATTAAAATCTTGATCAATCCTCTTAAGTGTGTGACCCATTGGGTTCCACATCTAGCCAGCAGTGGGTTCGAATACAAGTTGACCTAATTTGATTAGAACTCTTTCTAATCGATTTAGGTCAAACCGGGCTTACCCGATTTAATCAATTAGGACTCTTCCTAATAAGTGATATTTGAATTTGATCAACCCACAAGACAAGATTGATGTCTAGCAACGTGTCATGTCTACCCGGAAGATATGGAAATTCTGGTGAAATACCAAAATTACCCTTCAGTAGAGAGTTACCGTATAATTAAATCTTTCGATCAGCCTGCACCCAAAATATAACTATGGATATGGATATATGTCAAATCCAATATTATATTTATTTCTAGCTCAATCTTATATTGATGATTCAATTATCTTGATATTAGAAACCATCTCTAATAACTTTACTTTGATCAAAGATTCCTTGAATCATCATCCGATTGTTAACTAGCTGGATGCAATCTCTTCTTACTAAGAGTAATCGATTCCTTGTTGACCTACTCATTACCTTCATATCCAATTCACCATTCCCAGTATCAATCCTGTGCATGACTCAGTGTCATGATTAGGATTGAACCAAAGCATGGGTTCATGTACATAAGGTACTTATGGCAGTCTCAGGTCAAAGGATTACTTGTACCACTCCCACTATGAGAACCTTCTATTGATATGTAGCTAAGACTCCATTAGATGTTCTCAAGTTGGATCATATCAGTGAACTCATTCTCCAATGAGCACCCACATCCCAGTATTAGTATCATACACAAGTGACTGTGAGAGCAGTCACCCTCTCCAGTATACATGGGATGTGCTAGTCTTATCGGAAAAATCCTGATCCCCTACTCAGGGTTCCATTGACTAGGAATATTTTAGATTAAGGTTTTAAGACTTTAGGTCTCACTGGTATGATCTCATCATAACCCTAAAATCATAGCCCTAATCTATGGGGTTCATCATATAATAATAAAACACAGCGAATGATGAAAAATAATGGCTTTATTAGAGTTTTTTGTCAATTACAATGGTTTGGGAGATACAACACAGATTGGCTTGTAGGGCATATCCCTTTCAATCTCTCACTTGCACTAAAGCCAATCGCCTTTAAATCTTAATCTCATACACTCGAGGTGGCGATCAAACTCTAGCTGTGGTAGAGCCTTAGTGAATGGGTCTGCTACATTGTTCTTTGTATCAACTCTATTTATGTAGACATCTTGTCTTTCTACCATTTCTCGGACGAGATGGAAGCATCTCAGAATGTGCTTGGACTTATGATGAGCTCTTGATTCCTTAGCTTGAGCAACAGCCCCAGTATTGTCACAGTAAAGTGGCACTGGGTTTTCAATCTCAGGAACAACACCAAACTCTATGATGAACTTCTTCATCTAGACTGCTTCCTTGGCGGCTTCACTGACAGCTATGTATTCTGCCTCTGTGGTTGAGTCAGCTACAGTCTGCTATTTCGTACTCTTCCAACTCACTGCTCCACCATTTAGGGTAAAAACATATCCCGAAATGGATTTGCAATCATCAGGGTCTGATTGAAAACTAGAATCAGAATAAGCTTCTAGTTTAAGATCAGAACCACCATAAACCAGAAAAATATCCTTAGTCCTTCTCAGGTACTTAAGAATATTTTTAACTACTTTCCAATGATCCTCTCCTTGATCAGCCTGAAACCTACTGACAATGCCTAAAGCATATGCCACATCAGGCCTGGTACATAACATGGCATACATTATGGACCCTATTGCCGAAGCATAAGGTATAGAATTCATTCTATTTCTTTCTTCAGGTGTCTTAGGAGACATCCTTTTAGAAAGATGTATGCCTTGACTCATAGGAAGATAACCTCTTTTACTTCCATCCATGCTGAATCTTTTCAGCACTAAGTCAATGTACCTAGATTTGGGATAAACCTAGCATCCTCTTAGATTTATCCCTATAGATCTTAATACCTAGTATATATGATGCTTCTCCCAAATCTTTCATGGAAAACTGGTTTGATAGCCAAATCTTGACTGATTGCAACATTGGGATATCATTCCCAATGAGGAGTATGTCATCTACATAAAGAACCAAGAAGACTATGGCACTCCCACTAGTCTTCTTATAAACACAGGGTTCATCCACATTTTTGATAAAACCAAACCTTTTAATAGTTTCATCAAAGCGGATGTTCCAACTCCTGGAAGCTTGCTTTAATCCATAAATGGATCTCTTTAGCTTGCATACTTGATTAGGTTTATTCTTTGAAATAAAACCTTTTGGCTGTGACATGTAGACTTCTTCCTCAAGGAAACCATTGAGGAATGCAGTCTTCACACCCATCTGCCAGATCTCATAATCGTGGTACGCTGCTATAGCAAGTAAAATCTGAATTGATTTGAGCATGGCAACAGGTGAGAATGTATCATCATAATCAATTCCCTGTTTTTGTCTAAAACCTTTTGCCACTAATCTGGCTTTATAGGTTTCAACTTGGCCATCAGCCCCAATCTTTTTCTTATAGACCCATTTGCACCCAATAGGATTAACACCCTCTGGTGCATCGACCAAAGACCATACTTGGTTTACATACATAGAGTCTATCTCGGATTCCATGGCTTCTTGCCATCTATCTGAATCAGTACTCAAGATAGCTTGCGTATTGGTCAGAGGTTCATCATTTTGAATGACTTGGGCTTCATTATTTTCAATAATAAACCCATACCTCTCAGGTGCCCGTGGCACTCTATCAGATCTACGGGGAGGAGTTTTGTGTTCTGGTTCTGTCTTAACTATATGTTCTAATGGTTGAGAACTGTCTATCTGTGTTTCTTGTACTTCTCCAAGTTCAACAGTTCTACCATTGCCCTTTACTAAAATGAACTCCTTTTCTAGAAATGTGGCATGCCTGCTGACAAAAATCTTTTGTTCAGTAGGATGGTAGAACAGATATCCTCTACCCTCTCTAGGATATCTTACAAATAGACATTTATCCGCTCTAGGTTCCAACTTATGTCCAAAATTTATTTTAACATAAGCTGGACATCCCCATACATTAAAATATTTAAGATATGGTTTCTTTCCACTCCAAATTTCATATGGAGTACTAACAACGGATTTAGAAGGTACCTTGTTCAGAATGTAAACAGCAGATTCTAGGGCATGACCCCAGAAGGAAATGGGTAAATTTATGAAGCATATCATGGATCGTACCATATCTAATAAGGTACGATTCCTCCTTTCAGCTATACCATTTAGCTGTGGTGTATAAGGAGGGGTCCATTCAGAAAGAATTCCATTAACTTTAAGATAGTTTAAAAACTCCGTGGATAAGTATTCTCCTCCTCGATCAGAATGAAGAACTTTAATACTTTTCCCGGTTTGTTTTTCGACCATACTTTGATACTCCTTAAATTTATCAAAGGCTTCAGATTTATGTTTCATAAGATACACACATCCGAACCTAGATAAATCATCTATAAAAGTGATAAAATATGAGTATCCACCTCTGGCCTGAGTTGTCATTGGACCACATACATCAGTATGTAAAAGCCCTAATAACTCAGTTGACCTTTCTCCATGTCCAGTAAATGGAGTCTTGGTCATCTTACCCATGAGACATGATTCGCAAGTTCCTAATGATTCATACTCATAAGGATCAAGGATTTTTTTCTTGTATAACTTGCTTATCCTAGACTCATTAACATGACCAAGTCAATGATGCCAAAGTAAAGTATCATTAAAATCTTTTCTTTTTCTTTTATTATTGACATGAAAAATACTATCATTGGAAGAAAGAGTTAAGAGCCCATTGCTAAATATGCCAGAACAAATAATTTTATTAGATAACATTATCGAGCAACCAGTGCTTGTTACATCCATTACATATCCTTGTTTTAATAATAAAGGAATAGATATAATGTTCCTAATAATTTTAGGCATATAGTAAAAATTTTCTAACTCCAAGATCTTCCCTGAAGACAACTTCAAAATATAGGTCCCTACAGCTTTTGCTTGGATGATATCACCACTAGCACCATAAAGATTGAAGTCACCTTCCTTCAATACTTTAAGCTTGTGGAGGTCCTGCAAAGATTTGCATATATGGTAACCACAAGCGGTATCCAATACCCAAGTATTTGATATAGACGAATTTAATGTCAATATAGTATGTATCTCATACATACCTTTTGGTGCATCTGACGCACCAGGCTTCACAGTTGCAAGGTAAGCCTTGCAATTCCTTTTCCAATGTCCCGCTTTGCTGCAAAAGAAACAGGTTGACTATTTTGAGGCCTTCTTTCCTTTCTTATTCTTATTGATGCCACCCTTAGGGTTTAGCCTCCTATTAAAACCCTTTTTGCCTGATTTCTTCTTATTGGTCTTATCAACAAGAAGAAGTAGAGCCTTTTCTTTCTTAACGTGACTCTCTGCTGTTTTTAACATATTTAACAGCTCAGGCAAGGAAGTGTTCAGTTTGTTCATGTGATAATTTAAGACAAACTGAGAAAATGACTCCGGGAGTGATTGCAGGATTAAATCCTGATTCAGCTCCCCATCCATAATAAAACCTAATTGACCCAATCTGGTGATTAAGTCAATTACCTTCAGAACATGATCCTGAATGGATGTTACCTCTGTCATCCTAGCATGAAATAACTGCTTAGATATTTTGTATCAAGCAGTTCTGCTTTGTTCTCCATAAAGCTCTTTTAAATTGAGCATTATGGATTGAGTATCCATGCTTTCATGCTGTCTCTGTAACTCATTGGTCATAGAGGCCAGTATGATACACTTGACAGTGAGGGAGTCATTCTACCACATTCTGTATGTGGCCATATCTTCCTGTGTGGCATCATCCCCTAGTGGATTAAGACTAGGGGTATCAAGAATATAAGAAAGTTTTTCTGAACTCAGCATAATCTTAAAATTTCTCAACCAGTCCATATAGTTTGGACCAGTCAGTTTGTTGGTATCTAAGATACTTCGTAGTGATAATGATGATGCCATTTATCTACATTTAATAAAGAACAATACATAAGCAAACAACCATGAAATGACTTAGATAATTAAAATAGCTCTTCAATTTAATAATGTCTCCCACTATTTTATCAAAAATCATAGCCCTCACTATGATAATCGAGAAAAACCCTGATCGGTTTTTCTTAGTGAGATTGAGATCCTAATAACTTATAAAAGATCTTGCAGAAAACACAACAAATCTTTTATAAGCTCAAAGGTAGGAAACTCTTCCAATTATATCTCATATAATTCTCAAAAATAACTTGGCCTCTAGAACATTATTAGTCTTGCAGAAAAACACAACAAACCATAATGTTCTAATTAAGTCAAGACCCTTTCATTTCTACATAGTCAGTACTCAAATATAATGCCCTTGCAGATAACACAACAAGGCATTATACTGAATATACTGTAAGCATATCTGTGCACTAGACTAGTATTATGTCAATCACCATATTAGGTCTTGCAGATAACACAACAAACCTAATGTGGTTCATAACACAATAATGATCCAGCATGAAGGAAGGCCAATATATAGCATTTTTAACACTAAGCATTTTAGTCAAGATTTAAATATAATCAAATCGGCCAGGCAAGTGGAAGAGATGTGGGAGTCCCCCCGTTGCTTTCCTAGACACCAATAAAAATTGGCCAAGTCAGTCAACGGAACTAATTAAAAATCACAATTCTCTTTACCTTCCCAGAACCACCTTTCTAGACACCGAATGATCAATTGTTCATCATGACTAGTGATGCTTATTAGTTAAATATACTATGACTTAATATAATTTTTAAGAGGAGGGTTTTATAAAATTGCCAGCACATTCTTATAGAACATATCACAATCATATCATTCTGATAAACAAATATGTGCTAAGTGTGTCATCATACTAGGAAAATCATTTACCACATAATGGATCCACCATTATGCCAGGGCAACCTTATTTCAGTATGATGACTTCAAAACTAATCATATCTCTATAATAATTAGGGTTTGAGTGAAAAACCCTAACTAGTGGCATACACCAAAATATATATGCAACCAAAAAATATGCTAAGTGTAATAGCATATTAGGACTTAAAAAACCCTAATATGTAACACACAAAATATCATAGATTATAGTCCTAATTAAGGTGGCTCTGATACCACTGTTGGGTTCCGGTGCAACGCAGCAGAAGTGTAATTTCAAAATTGAAACTAAATTCACACCAAAAACCCTAAACCAGGAACTCCTTAAATAAGACTAGAACATATGACAAGCATATCTATGCAAATTAAGATTAGGGTACCAACCTGTAATCGCTAATTCCAACAAACTTGAAGTTGAAGGGGCTAACTAAATTCACCAGGCGTCCAGGTGTCCGCCCTCCGATGGTGATCCACACAGAGCAATGATCAAGCAACACTATCTTCTTTTCAATGGTTCCTCCTATTGAGTTCTTCTTCCTAGAACTCAATTGCTTGGACTATGGCTTGAATTCTTTCACACAAGAGGTAGCCACCCTTTCCTTGATCTCTTCTTTTCCTTCCACTAAGACCTTGGCCCTTTAGACACTCTTGTCTTGAAGAAAAGACCTTGTCCTAAGAGGATATAGTCTTGTCTTAAGTTGGAGGATAAATTAAGACAATAATGTCTTAATGTAAGAAAGAATGAATAAATCAGAACTTCTTTCTTTCCTTTACCGTTGGAGACTTTTACTCTTATTCTTATTCAGTAGCAGAGTTTCGACAGAGGTGTACTCTGTAAAGGAAACAATGCAAGAGCAAGAAAAGAATACAAGAGTCTTTAGGAGAGGAAGAAGAAATAAAAGAAAAACATTACCTTGTTCTGATTTTCCCGACCCTTTAAATAGATCTCAGATAGGTGCCTACACACCTCTCCGTAAACACCCATCTCACGCCCTTCTCATTTTCTCACACCCCTTCCCACTTTCTCATGGCCCTTCAGATTCAAACTCACGGCCTTTCCTAAAAGAAAAGTCGTGAGATTTCAGAAGAAGGGAGTCACGATGTTTCGGTCTCCGAAGAGACATTTTTTCGCGCAACCGAGAAGAGTCAGTGCCTTCTGTCTTTCTCAAAAATTTCCCAGCCGTTGGATTCCCATCCAAGGGCACACATGTGAGGCGCTAATTTTTAAGAAAGGAGGCCGCCCCATCTTAATTCATTGGAGAATTAAGTGGGGCGCGCCAAGAAGCCATGCGCCATGGACTCTTCCAAATGGCGCGCCAAGAGTCCATTAGCGCATGGACTCTTGGTATTTTGACATGAAATGAATAAGGAGCGGGTGGGGGGCTACCCTAGGTGCATGGTTAGCCAATAGGGTTAGCCATAATCTCTATTTTCATAATTAGGGTCTAATTAGATCCAATTAGAACCGAAATTGAACCAATCCGGGCCCTATTTCGAATCCGATTCGAATAGAAGCTAGGGTTTGCAACACCTGCTAGAGTGTTATCCTGCAAAGATGATTTTATTACAAATTAAACTCTTGATCAATTCTTTTAAGTGTGTGATCCATTGGGTTCCACATCTAGCCAGCAGATGGTTCGAATACAAGTTGACCTAATTTGATTAGAACTCTTTCTAATCGATTTAGGTCAAACCGGTCTTACCCGATTTGATCAATTAGGACTCTTCCTAAGAAGTGATCTTTGAATTTGATCAACCCACAAGACAAGATTGATGTCTAGCAACGTGTCATGTCTACCCGGAAGATATGGAAATTCTGGTGAAAAACCAAAATTATCCTTCAATAGAGAGTTACCGTATAATTAAATCTTTCGATCAGCCTGCACCCAAAATATAACTATAGATACGGATATATGTCAAATCCAATATTATATTTATTTCTAGCTCAATCTTATATTGATGATTCAATTATCTTGATATTAGAAACCATCTCGAATATCTTTACTTTGATCAAAGATTCCCTGAATCATCATCCGATTGTTAACTAATTGGATGCAATCTCTTCTTACTAAGAGTGATCGATTCCTTGTTGACCTACTCATTACCTTCATATCCAATTCACCATTCCCAGTATCAATCCTGTGCATAACTCAGTGTCATGATTAGGATTGAACCAAAGCATGGGATCATGTACATAAGGTACTTATGGCAGTCTCAGGTCAAAGGATTACTTGTACCACTCCCACTATGAGAACCTTCTATTGACATGTAGCTAAGACTCCATTAGATGTTCTCAAGTTGGATCATATCAGTGAACTCATTCTCCAATGAGCACCCACATCCCAGTATTAGTGTCATACACAAGTGACTGTGAGAGCAGTCACCCTCTCCAGTATACATGGGATGTGCTAGTCTTATCGGAAAAACCCTGATCCCCTACTCAGGGTTCCTTTGACTAAGAATATTTTAGATTAAGGTTTTAAGACTTTAGGTCTCACTGGTATGATCTCATCATAACCCTAAAATCATAGCCCTAATCTCTGGGGTTCATCATATAATAATAAAACATAGCGTATGATGAAAAATAATGCCTTTATTAGAATTTTTTGTCAATTACAATGGTTTGGGAGATACAACACAGATTGGTTTGTAGGTCATATCCCTTTCAGCAATGAATGCTAAGACCAAAGAGACTTGCTTACTTTGGCATAGACGATTAGGTCATGCTAGCATGCATACTATTGCCAAGCAATTTCCAAGAATCTAGTTAGAGGCATGCCTAAATTTAAAGTAGAACTTAATCATGTTAGCGATGCATGCCAAATGGATAAACAAACTAGGAGGAGTTTTAAATCTAAAAATATGATTTTAACTACTAGACCCCTTGAGCTGATTCACATGGACTTATTTGGACCAACTAGGACCACAAGCCTAGATGGTATGAAATATGCACTTGTGATAGTAAATGATTTCTCTAAATTTACTTGGATTTTGTTTATTGATCATAAAGATGAAACTTTTAAAGTCTTTCAAAATTTCACAAAAAGGTTTCTAATCAAAAAAATCTCTCAATAGTTTTAATTAGGAGTGATCATGGCACGGAATTTGAAAATTAATTTTATGATGACTATTGCACAAAAAATGGCATTGATCACAACTTCTCCACTCCTAGGACACCACAACAAAATGGTATCGTAGAGAGGAAAAAAAGGACTTTGGAAGAAATGGCCTGAACAATGTTGTGCGAAGGTAATCTTCCAAGATACTTTTGAGCAAAAGCGGTGAACACTGCTTGTTATATCTTGAACCGCATTTTGATTCATCCTATTTTGAAGAAAACCCTCTATGAGCTTTGGAATGAAAAGAAACCCAACATTAATTACTTTCATGTATTTGGTTGTAAATGCTTTGTGCTTAACATTGCTAAAAATAATATAAGAAAATTTGATGCTAAATCTGATGAAGAAATTTTCCTTTGCTATTCATTACATAGCAAAGTATATAGAGAATTTAACAAAAGAACTCTTATTGTAGAAGAATCTATGTATCTTATTTTTTATGAAACTAACCCCTAACCTTCTAAGAAAGAAGAGTTCATAGACAATGATGCGGGTATAATTCAAAAAGAAATAGAAGACATGAGCATACAAAAAGACCAACTCAAGAAGAAGAAGAAACAGTAAGGATCATGCTGATCTACCAAAGGAATGGAGGTATGTAACTTCTTATCTAAGAGATTTAATTATTGGTGATCCTTCACAAGGTATTAGGACTAGGCCATCACATAGAGATGCTTTTGACTACCTAGCCTTTGTGTCACAAATAAAACCTCATAGCTTAGAAGAAGCTAAATTTGACCCTAATTGGTTGATGGCTATGCATGAAGAACTAAATTAGTTTGAAAGAAATAAGGTATGGACTCTAATTGAAAGACCATCAGACCATCCCATCATAGGAACCAAATGGGTTTATAGAAATAAATTAGATGAACAAGACAACATAATTAGAAATAAAGCTAGATTAGTGGCTAAGGGATATAACCAAGAAGAATGTATAGATTTTGATGAAACATATGCACCCATAGCAAGAATAGAAGCTATTAGATTACTTCTTACATTTGCTTGTTACATGAATTTTAAACTTTTTTAAATGGATGTGAAAAGTGTATTCTTGAATGGTTTTATATCCAAACAAGTTTTTGTAGAACAGGCACCAAGTTTTAAAAGTCATGCTTTTCCAAATCATGTTTTTAAACTCAATAAAGCATTGTTTGTTTGAAACAAGCACCTAGAGCCTGGTATGATAGACTTAGCACTTTCTTGATTAAAAATGATTTCACAAGAGGAAATATTGATAAAACTCTTTTCATCAAGAAGAAGGATAATAATTTATTAGTTGTACAGATTTATGTTAATGATATTATATTTGGTGCAACTAATGAAACTTTTTGTAGAGAATTTGCTAAGTTAATGTAGGAAGAATTTGAAATGTGCCTAATGGGTGAACTTATATACTTCCTTGGACTTCAAGTGAAACAAACATAGAAAAGAATCTTCATTAACCAAGCCAAATACTCCAAAGAAATTATCAAGAAGTTTGGTATGGAGTCAAGCAAACAAATGAGCACACCCATGAGCCCAACATGTAGATTGGATAAAGATGAAGATGGATCCAACATTAACCAAAAACTCTATCAAGGTATGATTGGATCATTACTGTACTTAACTGCAAGTAGACCTGATATCTTGTTTAGCATGTGTATATGCTAGATTCTAATCTAATCCTAAAGAATTACATATGCTTGATATTAAAAGAATTATAAGATATCTGAAAGGAACAAGCAATATAGGTCTATGGTTTTCAAAACATTCTTCATTAAATTTGATTAGATTTTCGGATGTTGACTATGCTGATTATAAAATTGATAGAAAAATACTAACAGCACATGCCAATTTCTAGGAGTGAATTTAATATCATGGCACTGTATGAAACAAAACTTGGTAGCACTATCTACTACTGGGACAGAGTATGTTGCTGCAAGGAGTTGTTACGCACAAGTGTTATGGATTAAACAACAACTAGAAGACTTTGGTATTACACAATCTAAAATTTCTATCAAATGTGATAACACAAGTGCTATAAATTTAACTAAAAATCTAATTCAACATTCAAGAACAAAACACATAGAGATTAGACACCATTTTATTGGAGATCATGTATTGAATGGTGACATTGAACTAGAATTCATCCCTATTGAAAACCAACTTGCTGACATTTTTATTAAGCCAGTCAACCAAGATGGATTTGAGATGATTACAGGAGAATTATGTCTTTGTGATCCCTTCTAGATTTTCCAAACATAATCCCTTCAAAATTAAGGAGAAATTATCTATAAAACCTCCTACCTTAATTCAATCTCTTTGAGCATCTCTCCATGAGATTTTCCTGAATTCATTTTTATTTCTAATCAATTTCAACTTTTGTGGAAAGTTTCTATTCGAGTCGACTCGAGCAATTATGCTCAGGTCGAGCCAACTCGAATCTCTGATGTTTCTAGTTTTGCTCTGGTCGAGCCGACTCGGATAATTTTAGGGTTAGCCGACCCAACTTGGATACGGGCAAACTATTTTTTTATAGAGTCAAGTAACCTATTCCGAGCATTCATGCTTTTTATTTCCACTCTAAACCCTACCATTTGTCTCGATATCTCTCCCATTCCTCGAAAATCCTTCCTTCTAAGTTCCAATCTTCCAATTTCTCCCAAATCTAGGCAATCTAAGAGGGCTGTTGGAAAATGCTCTCAAAGGATTGTTCCCACTACTGAGATAGAAAGAAGGACAAGGTGTCGGCAAGAAGAGCCGACTCAAGCATTGGAAAGAGAAGAACAGTGGGAAGAAGAAGAAAGAGGACCAATTACTGCCACCACCTCTCCAAGGCAAGTAATTTTCTTGTCCAATTGCCTGGTTACCAGTGGTAGAAGAATTATTTTCACTTTTCTGAAAGAATTAGGGCAGAAAATTGGAGATTCCATTGAAGAATTGGGGTGGGGATTCTTTTTTTCGTTAAATGTGCCTATTTACCCAACATTAGTGAGAGCATTCTATGAAAATTTGAGCCTCGAAACCAATCATATAGAATCTACAGTGAAAGAAAAGAGGGTTATTATCACTGAAGAGAGACTAAGCAGCCTGCTAGAAATGCGGGCAGAAGGGTCAAAGCATTTGGTACTAAAGGATCGAGAGAAAACCCTAAGAACAATACTGAACAGAGAAGACATTACTGGGGTTGGAACAGTCATGGCAAATACTCTCTCACTGGAAATGAGGTTGCTCCATAATTTTATCAATCGGATCTTTCTTCCGATGATAGGAAGATTAGATTGGGTTAGCGAGAAAGATTTGTGTTTCATGGAGCATATCATTGAGGGGGAGGCCCTCAATTTACCAACTATAATGATTATGCAGATGAGGGAAGCAGTTAGAAAGGTTAAAGCCTATTTGCCATATGGCATGGTACTAACACTGCTATTCGAAGCCTCTAGAATCAACCTTGAAGGGGAAGATGGAAGACCTCTTCATCATATGATACTTATTTCTCCAAGACTTTATAGCGCATGGGTTATGAATTTAGTGGAGGATTCTGGAAAAGGAAAGGGTCTGATGCAAGATCCATAGGAGCTTCTAGCATAGAGGATGATGATGACGATGAGAGTGTAGAAATACCTAAAGAGATCACTTATGATACTGCTGCACCCTCTACTTTGGAGCCTTCAAAGCATATCATAGATGTACCTATTACTGAGGCTGTTGCACCTGAGACAGCTACACATGAGGTTGTGCAGACTATGCCTACTGAGGAGGGCAGTCCTAGGATCTCTCCTTCACCTGCTCCTCTATGTATACTTTCATCTCCATTGGTTCCACCTGCTCCATCAGTTTCAGAATCTATTCCGAGACCATCTACTATTTCTGTTACAGTGACTCAGGACTTCATTGCTGAGCAGATAAGAGGACTTGCAGATACACTGACCTGCACTTTTACTAGTATGTTTGGCAAGCTTCCCCAGTTAGTGGACACTAGATTAGACATGCTCAGCAATGAGGCTAGAGAGCTTCGCATTAGAGTTGACTCACTTGAGTCATCTAGACCTGCCTCTCAGCTTGACACACATCCCCTAGCAGCTACACTTCAATCTGCCTCTGAAACTATAAAAAGTTCAGTTGAACAAAGCATAGAAGAATTCAGTGAAAGAAAAGTGCCCTAAAAGCCAATCATTGTAAGGGCATTTTTTGTAATCTTCCAACTCTTGTATGACATTATATTAATAAAGACATTTATTTTTATCATATACTACTATGTCTTATTTATGGATTATAATAAACTCCATAGATTAGGGCAATAGAATTAGGGTTATGATAAAGATCATAATAGTGAGACCAAAGTTCCTATAAACCCTAATCAAAATGTTCCTAGTCAATGGACCATCGATTCGGGGATCAATGAATCTGGTAAGACTAACTTATCCTATGTATGCTCAGTTAATGAGGATGGTTGGTCTCACAACCATTTGTGTAGAGATACTAATACAAGGATAAGGGTGCTCATCAGGGTATGAGTACACTGAACTGAGCCACACCGAGTCTATCTTATGGAAGTCTTACTACTTGTCAAAAGATAGGTCTCAGAGTAAGAGTTATGCATGTGATCTTTAGAGCTGAGGTCACTATGGTTCCTTGTGCACACTAAGCCAAGTTTTGGTTCATACTCATTCATGACATTGAGTCATGTACGGGATGTTCTGGGTATGGTGGAAGGTGTATGAAGGATGTGAGTGGACCAACAAGAAATCGATTATTCCTGGTAAGACAAATTATTATCCCATGTAATCTCTTCAATGAGTGGCTCAAGGAGCCTTTGATCAAAGCAGGATGAGATTAGAAGTGGTTTCTAATCAGTCATCAGTCGAGTCCTCATGATTGAGCTAAGATTTGATATGACTAAGTGTTAGGGTTTGACATATATCCATACCTTTCACTTAATTGGGATAATGGGAGATCAAAAGATTAAATTCCATGATAACTTTCTACTGAAGGGTATTTTGATACTTTTCACCAAATTCCATATTTTCTGGATAGGCATGACACGTTACTAGATGTCAATCTTATCTTGTAGGATTTCATAAACCAATTAATTGGTTTCATGAGTCCATTCGATGGATGATTCGAATTGGACAATTAGGTAAGCCAATTTGATCTAATTAGGTCAATCAAGTTCGATTGGATCGAATTGGCTCAAACCTAAACCTACTACTGGCTAAATGTGGAACCCAAAGGGTCACACACATTAGGGAGTTGACCAAGGAAGTCATACATAATTTAATTAGGGTCATGGGATCCTAATTGGTTAGCTAGATTACAAACTAGCATGTGTAGGCTAACCTAATTCTTAACCCTAGTCTATTTGGATCCAGTTGCTTGCTATTTTGATTAACCAATTTAAGAGAGACTTAAATTGGGTTAAGTATGGGTTAAGACAACCTTTATCAAGTTTTATCCTGATTTATTTGGACTTGGAATTCCACTTAGATTAGAGTCCAAGTCAGCATGGACTCTTGGGCGCAATATTGCGCGTGCCAAGGAAGAGAGGGTGCAGAAGGACCAAGAGTCCTTCTACAGATGAATCACTTTGGCTGATTCATCTTGGACTCTCTTGGCACATATCCCCATGCCCCTTAGGATTATTTTTGACCAGTCAACATCCTTTTAAATTGGCATGGAAAGGGAATGCGCGCATCAAGAGACGTGTCTCTTCATTTGGCATGCGGCCTGAAGCAGTGTCCTTTTGCTATAAGGACTCTTCAAATTCTCAGATGCTTGGAGATTTAAAAGGCACCTCTTGGCTTCCCAGGGATCGGTACTTGCAATGTGGCAAGTCAGAAATCATCCGGGAATAAGAAGGGATGTGGATATGTGACTTGGTGCATGCATCAACTTATTGGATATGACTTTTCAAGCCAGATATGATGCAGAACAAAGAACAAAGAAGCGTATGCGGAAGTAAATTTATGATTAATTCTTTTTTTTTTTATTTATTTCAGAAATTGGCTTTGACTCAAAGTAAAGCTAAACTAAGTTGAAGGAAACTAGGTAAGGATTGAAAGCACAATTTAGAAGAAACTAAATTATCAGAGTAGTTCAGAAGTAACGGATCGCTGGGGGTTGAGAAACTCCCAGACCTAGGGTTTCGCTCTGAACTTTCAACAGGACAGAAATAAAGAGAAGAGATGGTTTACCAACCAGACAGTGATCTTCTCAGAATTTGGGTGGAAGAACTCTCTCGAGCAGATTGTTGGATCCTCGGATTCGGCTATCTTCGCAATGGATCCTCCAATACTGATCTTGTGGTTTTGTCGGCTTCTCCTGGACTCAAGATCTGGGAAGAAGAAAAACAAGTGAGGGATTCAGAGACTCAGGGAAGGATTTACCAGTTCGAAGAACTTGAAGGCTGATGTCGCTGAGATCCGGATTCTCTTGAAGGCTGATTCGATTCCCTCTGGAAAGAGCTTTGGATCTGAAGTATCCGGACTGTAGCTGGATGCTGGTGGTCGGCCTGGACTTGGAGAGAGAGGCCGTGGGAGGTGGGATATGCTAGGGTTTGATGGATTGAAGTGGATGGTGGGCGGCTAGGGTTTTGGAGTAGAAGTGGCTAACCTAGGGTTTGGGTTTTGGAGATCTCACACCTCCTCAAGGTTCCTGAGGAACCCGGATTTACTCCCTCACGGAGCTCAACACCTGGATGCAAGTGCGGAAGAGAGAAAACACAAAGTTTGCTCACAAAAAAAATTAGTTTCATTCATCTGATTTTTTAAACTTACAAGAGGGGTTTAATTTATAGGGCTTTACAAGGGAGTAGGGTTTTACATCTTCCCATGTGGGACTAAAGGAGGGGATCTACAAATCAGGACAATCCATACACATATGGTCGGCCAAGGTACCAAAAAAATTTAATTTGGGTTATAAAAGGCAGGTAGATGGCGCCTCCTTGCATGGGTCTTCAAGAGAGGATTTCTTTCCTTCCATGGATCAACTCTTTTGGACTTCTCCTTTTCTTCCTACCTAAGTCAAGGCCCTTCCCATCTTTGTTTTGGATATTTTTGGCAGGTAGTGGGCGCCTCCTTGAAGTTCTCTCCAAGAAAATTTCTTCCCTTTCTTAGTTTGGTTCTTTTGGGAAAGACTTGGGCCGCCCCCTTGATTTGTGGACTCCTGGTGGATTTCTCCTCAACTGGTGCATGAGAGAAGGAAGCTGCTATCTGTGGTGTGGGGACCAAAGGCTGCTGGATGTAGATATGGCGCCCCCTGGACTCAGGCGTATGGCTGGGAGTGTGGCTGGGAGTGTGGTGCCCACTTGCTAGGCCTTGGGAGAAAATGTAACACCCCTGGTTGAAGCCCTAGTCCACTACTGAGTCAACATGACTCAACAAAATAAAATGCAGGTAATGTAGACTCAAGCTAAATTGAGTTGATCTAGTCAACTCTTATTACAAACCAAAAACCCTAATTCTTCAGGCAAGGTTAATCAGAGATCCAGATGGAGCTCTGAAGTCTTCTTCTGAGTCTGGTGCCCGCACCAATTCTCCTAGGGTGGGAGGAACTCGACCCTGTCGAGTATGGATCAAGTTGGCTCTGGTATCTCTCCAAGAGGTCTGGGTCCAGCTCTTGTAATTCTTCTCGGGAGATCCAAGAGTCATCAGAATCTGGCCTTCCTAGCCAGCGGACCAGGTATCTTTGGTATCCTCGATTACGAGTAGAGATAACCTGATCATCCAGGATCTTTTCAATCTGCTCTTTCCTCACAGGCCAATTTGTTGGTGGACACACAGGGTCAGGTTCACTCTCAAGAGCAGGATTAGGTTCAAAAGCCTCACTAGGAATCACAGCTGGCTCCCTATACTGTACTAGGTTTGTAATGTTGAAAGTGGAGCTAATGCCTAGTTCTGGAGGTAACTCGAGCACATAGGCATTGGATCCTACTCTCTTTACCACTCTAAATGGTCCAGCTCCCCTAGCATGTAACTTTCTAACGGTTCCAGGAGGAAACCGTTCAGGCCTTAACCTAATCATTACATAGTCTCCTTCGTCAAAAGTTTTGACTCGCCTTTGAGAATCAGCCAATTTTTTATAAGTTTCATTACTTAAATTTATTTTGGCTTGAATTTCTTTATGCAAGTCTTTTATATGCTGTGCAAAAACTTCGGCAGACTCGGAGACCCGTGTGTGGACTGGTAAAGGAGCTAGGTCAAGAGGTGTGTGGGGTTTGTAACCATGCACAATTTCAAATGGACTCTTACCCGTAGACCTATTGACCGAGTCATTATATGCAAATTCAGCTCTAGGTAAGTACAAATCCCAGTTCCTAATGTTTTTACCAACAAGACACCTTAGCAGATTGCCTAAACTACGGTTCACTACTTCGGTTTGGCCGTCAGTCTGGGGATGATAGGTAGTTGAAAACTTAAGTTTCGTCCCTAACTTATGCCAAAGGGTTTTCCAGAAATAGCTGGTGAACCGAACATCCCTATCTGACACAATGGTCTTGGGTAGGCCATGGAGTCGAACTATCTTATTAAAGAACAGGGTGGCTACCTTAGATGCATCAAATGTTTGGGAACAAGGCAAGAAATGGACCATCTTGGAAAATCGGTCTACTACAACACAGATAGAGTCATGCCTCCTCTGGGTCTTAGGCAAACCTAACACAAAGTCCATGCTCACATCTTGCCAAGGATGATCTGGGACAGGGAGTGGGGTGTAGAGGCCGGTGTTCTGTTTTCGCTATTTGGCAACAGCGCAGGTTCGACACCTAGCCACAATGTGTGCTACATCTCTTTTTAAGCTAGGCCAAAAAAAATGGTCTTCAATAGCCAGGGTGGTCTTATCTTTTCCGAAATGGCCAGCTAAACCTCCAGCATGAGTTTCCCAAATCAAGAATTCCCTAAAAGAGGTTCTAGGGATGCAAAGCCTATTCTTAAAGAACAGAAAGCCATCTAAAAGGGAATAATCCTTATGTTCACTAGATGGTCCTTGAGTTAGATCCTGGTACACAGTCTTAAAATCCGGACACAACTCATATTCTTCTTTGATTTGCTCAAACCCTATGACTTCAGCCCTAACAGAATTCAACAATAAAGATCGACGACTAAGGGCATCAGCTACCTTATTTTCAGACCCAACCTTATGCTTCAAAACAAAAGTATAGGACTGGATATACTCTACCCACTTAGCATGCCTAGGGTTAAGCTTCTTCTGAGAATTCAAGAATCTAAGAGCCTCATGGTCCGAAAACAGCACAAATTCTTGCGGTAGCAAATAATGTCTCCAGTAACGCAAAGCTTGCACTACCGCGTAAAATTCCTTATCATAGGTAGAATACCTAAGCTTAGCATCATTAAGTTTTTCACTAAAGAATGCTATGGGATGGTTCTCTTGGCTTAGGACTCCACCTATACCTACTCCTGAAGCATCACAGGCAACCTCAAATACCTTTGAAAAGTCCGGTAGTCTCAAAATGGGTGCCTGGGTCATCCTATCCTTAAGATCTAGGAAGGCTTTATAGGCTGCTTTGGTCCACTGAAATTCTCCCTTCCTAATGCAGTCTGTGATAGGAGCAACTACGGTACTAAACCCCTTGATGAATCGCCTATAGAAGGTAGCCAAGCCATGGAAACTTCTGACTTCATGCACACTGGTCGGCTCTGGCCATTCTACTATGGACCTAATCTTTTCAGGATCGGCAGCCACGCCGTCAGGGGTTACAACAAATCCAAGGAAGATAATCCTACTGGTCATAAATTCACACTTTTTGAGATTACCGTAGAGACTATCATTCCTCAAAACTTGACAGACTTGTCTAAGGTGGCCTAGGTGATCTGCAGGGGTCTTACTATAGATCAGGATGTCATCAAAATAGACCACTACAAACTTCCCTATGAAAGCTCTAAGTACCTGGGTCATAATCCTCATGAAAGTACTAGGGGCATTGGACAACCCAAAAGGCATAACAACCCATTCAAAGAGACCATCCTTAGTTTTGAAGGCTGTTTTCCACTCATCCCCTGGTCTAATCCTAACCTGATGATAGCCACTCTTGAGATCAATTTTAGAAAAAACCATGGCACCGGCCATCATATCAAGCATGTCATCTAGTATAGGGATGGGGAACCTATACTTGATTGTGATTTTATTGATGGCACGACTGTCAACACACATCCTCCACGTGCCATCCTTCTTCGGGGTTAGAAGTGCAGGGACTGCACAAGGGCTAAGACTCTCTCTAATGAACCCCTTCCTCAACAATTCACTAACCTGCTTTTGCAGTTCTTTATGCTCAGATGGATTCATCCAATAATGGGGCAAGTTGGGTAAAGTAGCTCCTGGGACTAAATCTATGGAATGCTGAATATCCCTAAGAGGTGGAAGGTGGTCTGGCAGATCCTCGGGAAAAACATCCTCAAATTCTTCTAATAAAGGCTTAACTTCCTGAGGAGGCTCTAAGGGTGTAGGAGTCCTAAGTTCCTTAGCAGTCAACATCCAAATGGGTGAACCACTATGAATTTCTTGCTCTAGATCGTTGGCACTAATTAGGTTCACTCCAGTCTTCATTTTTCTGACCTTACTGGTTCCTTTATCTACCTTGTCCTTAGGAGGGACTGAATGGATTGTGATTTTCTTCCCATTGAAACTAAAGACACAGGTGTTGGATTTTCCTAAGAGGGTGGCATCATGATCATATAACCAAGGTCTTCCAAGAATTATACTGCTCACCCCCATGGGCAAGACATCACACCAAATCTTCTCTTGATAGGATTGCATTTGGATTTGGACCTGACATCTAGACTGGATGGGTATAGAGGTAGAGTCTACCCAAGAATCCTTATAGGGGTTGGGGTGGGGGACTGGGGTTAAGCCTAACATTTTGACAGTGCTAGTAGAAATGGCATTCACACAGCTCCCACTATCTATGATGATTTTACAAACCTTATCCCCTAGTTTAAGGAAAGTCTGTAGGATGTTAGTCCTACGCCAATCTTCCTGAACTTTAGTCTGGGACAGGATGCATCTCACAACCCCTAAGTGGTCAGACTCAGTGGATTCTTCCTCTCCTTCATACTCATCAACCAAATTCATTCCGGCCTCATAAACTTCTTCTTCAAACTCCTCATTAGGCTCGGAATTCTCTTCTCCTCCCTCTTCTATATATAGGGATCTACGAGGGCACTGGCTAGAAACATGATTTTGCTGGTATGAAATGGGTAGGTACTTGTCTCTAAGTTTCTCTTTCATACTCTGCCAAGTGGTTATGGGCTCTACATTTCGTCTTCTAGTGGTCAGCTCAATGTTTTCCCAGTATAACCTAGCTTGATGTATTAATTTCATCTTTGCAAACTTGAATTTCCTCTCCTCAGACATGGCATACCACTCAAAGTACTGGTCCATCTCACCCTCCCAATCAGAATACACCTTAGGATTTAAGCTACCATCAAAAGTGGGTGCATCTAACTTGATGTTCCGAATGAACCTATCATCTCTATCCTCAGGTTCTGGGTCAGGCCTCCTATGATTAGGTTCAGGATCTCGGTATAAAGGTCTTCTAGGCTCTTGGTGTGGGTGAGGTTGAGGCACATTAAAATCTGGGTCAGGAGTCCAATTCCGATGCCTAGGTTCCTCAAGTACTTGGACTCGATCCCTAAGCTGGGCAAAATTCTCATTCATATCCTGACTTAATTTGTTCATACTCTCAGTAAGAGCTCTAACCATGGCCTCTAAATCAGGTTGGGTTTGACCATGTTGTAGGGTACTCCATTTCGGGTAGACATGATGCAATCAAGCACACAAAATGAGACTCAACTGAACGACTACGGGCTAACTAGACCTAGAGCCCAAACTAGATGCCCAATCAGAGTGGCAAGCTAGCCTGTAGTAACTCAGGACTCAGCCAGGCAGGTGTAAGGGGAGTGTTAGGTCCCTGAATGCCAATCCTAGACACCAATCAGAGATTGGCCAGTTAGGCGGACCAGCACACAAGCCCTTCGAGATGGAATCCCTGAACCACCGTTCTAGACACTGAGTACAAAGCACACACAGAGTAACCAGACAAACTGACTCAACACTAGCCTTGACCCGACTTGTTGATGTCCCTAGTCCAGTAGGGCAAATTAGGTCTAATCAATTTTTAGATTAAAGGCTTAGGTTCGAATGAGTGGGTGGTGGTTTTGGGCTAAGGAGAGGTTATCAACTCCTCCCCTTATCTTAGATGCTCAAATGCCCTTAAGATGAATTAAGAGATGAACACTCTAAAATAATTGGATTGCAAAACACAAAAACAGAGTTGCAGTAATTTAATTCTAAGAAATCCCACGGAAACCAATAAATCACAAGAAAATTATGAAAAATAGTTTCAATAATACTGGTTTCAGCAAAACAAAAATCACTAAATTTGGAGTTATTTGCAGTGAGAAATAATTCCTGCAACAGGGTAATTACAGGCTGAAAACAGAGCACTTCCCCGTTTACAATTCCTGCTACGAAGTTATAACCCAATGGATCCCCTACACGCCCTAGGAACACCCCATGGAATGGGAAGAGGAGGTTTGCACCTCGCTTCTTTCCTAGGACCAGACGTCCTGGGGAGTCTACTTCGAGCAGACAAAGTAAAAAGAGAGAGACTCAAACAAGCAATCAAAACAGAAACCCTAGACAGGGCTCTGATACCAAAATTGATGCAGAACGGAAGCTCTGATACCAAAATGATGCAGAACAAAGAACAAAGAAGCGTATGCGGAAGTAAATTTAAGATTAATTTTTTTTTTTTTTTATTTCAGAAATTGGCTTTGACACAAAGTAAAGCTAAACTAAGTTGAAGGAAACTAGGTAAGGATTGAAAGCACAATTTAGAAGAAACTAAATTATCAGAGTAGTTCAGAAGTAACGGATCGCTGGGGGTTGAGAAACTCCCAGACCTAGGGTTTCGCTCTGAACTTTCAACATGACAGAAATAAAGAGAAGAGATGGTTTACCAACCAGATAGTGATCTTCTCAGAATTTGAGTGGAAGAACTCTCTCGAGCAGATTGTTAGATCCTCGGATTCGGCTATCTTCGCAATGGATCCTTCAATACTGATCTTGTGGTTTGGTCGGCTTCTCCTGGACTCAAGATCTGGGAAGAAGAAAAACAAGTGAGGGATTCAGAGACTCAGGGAAGGATTTACCAGTTCGAAGAACTTGAAGGCTGATGTCGCTGAGATCCAGATTCTCTTGAAGGCTGATTCGATTCCCTCTGGAAAGAGCTTTGGATCTGAAGTATCCGGACTGTAGCTGGATGCTGGTGGTCGGCCTGGACTTGGAGAGAGAGGGCGTGGGAGGTGGGATATGCTAGGGTTTGATGGATTGAAGTGGTTGGTAGGCGGCTAGGGTTTTGGAGTAGAAGTGGCTAACCTAGGGTTTGGGTTTTGGAGATCTCACACCTCCTCAAGGTTCCTGGGGAACCCGGATTTACTCCCTCACGGAGCTCAACACCTGGATGCAAGTGCGGAAGAGAGAAAACACAAAGTTTGCTCACAAAAAAAATTGGTTTCATTCATCTGATTTTTTAAACTTACAAGAGGTGTTTAATTTATAGGGCTTTAAAGGGAGTAGGGTTTTACATCTTTCCATGTGGGACTAAAGGAGGGGATCTACAAATCAGGACAATCCATACACATATGGTCGGCCAAGGTACCAAAAAAAATTGATTTGGGTTATAAAAGGCAGGTAGATGGCGCCTCCTTACTTGGGTCTTCAAGAGAGGATTTCTTTCCTTCCATGGATCAACTCTTTTGGACTCCTCCTTTTCTTCCTCCCTAAGTCAAGGCCCTTCCCATCTTTGTTTTGGATATTTTTGGCAGGTAGTGGGCGCCTCCTTGAAGTTCTCTCCAAGAAAATTTCTTCCCTTTCTTAGTTTGGTTCTTTTGGGAAAAACTTGGGCCGCCCCCTTGATTTGTGGACTCCTGGTGGATTTCTCCTCAACTGGCGCATGAGAGAAGGAAGCTGCTATCTGTGGTGTGGGGATCAAAGGCTGCTGGATGTAGATATGGCGCCCCCTGGACTCAGGCGTATGGCTGGGAGTGTGGCTGGGAGTGTGGCGCCCACTTGCTAGGCCTTAGGAGAAAATGTAACACCCCAGGTTGAAGCCCTAGTCCACTACTGAGTCAACATGACTCAACAAATTAAAATGCAGGTAATGTAGACTCAAGCTAAATTGAGTTGATCTAGTCAACTCTTATTACAAACCAAAAACCCTAATTCTTCGGGCAAGGTTAATCAGAGATCTAGATGGAGCTTTGAAGTCTTCTTCTGAGTCTGGTGCTCGCACCAAGATAACTTCTCTTGGGTCTTGAAATATCATATCTGATAAGTTGATGGCTGGACATATCACACACCCCTCCTAACATTATAAATACGGGGAGTGTTGTGGGTTTCAGAAGAGTTCCATCATAGTTTTTATTCTGAGTGTTATACCTTCCTCCCTCCTCCTTAAGACAAACCTTGTCTCTTTAAAACAAGGTTGTTCTTACCAGGACAAGTCTTAGGATTTAAGACATAAGCCTAGAGTGTCCTATAGGAGGGCAATCCCAAATCAAAGAGTTGTTTTGGAAAGCATTCAGAGTACCCTACAAGAGGGTAGGGTGTCCTACAAAGGTTAAAGTCTAGAAGGTTGTCAAGAGGAGTCCTAGTCAAGCAGGCAACTGAAGTAGGAGTTCTTCTTTGGGTCAATTCCTGTGTGGATCACCGTCGGAGGGCTTACACTTGTGAGCCTTGTGGAAAGAAGTGGAAAACAGTGTTTCAGGTATGTTTCTTGTACTTCATTTATGATTCATTTATTGATAATGTCTAAGGGGATCCGGGAATTAGGGTTTCTTCTAGCCAGTTAGGGTTTTCATGCTTGAATTTTTGTTTTAAAATTCACTTCCGTAAGTTGCATGATGACCTAGGCTCCTAGAAATCCCTTCAGTGGTATCAGAGCCACCCTTAGTTCATTTAATTATATGTCATTTTGAAGTTCATGAACATCCACATCCAAGTCAACCCGAGCCTATTCGAGTTAACCCGACCAGAGATCGAGTCGACCCGAAACCTATCGAGTCGACTCTTCCAGAATTGTGATTGTATGCATATTAGAATTAATATGTTTGGTTTCTATTTTATCATGAAAATAGAATGATTTTGTTATGATATGATATTATGCATATTGTTGATCAAATTCATCGTTATAACAAGTTTTATCCTAGTAACTGATTTGGATTGGGTTAGTCACCATGGCCGTCCGGTCATAGGAGCCAAGTAGGGTTTAAAGGCCCTCTCCTTTCATTCAATGGGTCTCCTATGGCATGTAGGGGTGCCGCTGTGGCCATATCCTATAAAATAGTGAGGTGAATAGGGTATTGAAATATCATGGAATGATATGATTGCTATGTAATCATGCAATGTTATGCATATGCTGGATTGATATGCTTTATGTTTATACTTGTTGTTATGAACATTGTTGATATGATTATTTAGGATGTGTTTGAGACCATCAAAGCCCTCATTAAAAATAATATTTATTCATAGTATAAACTTAATCATGATGTAAAACCAATTAGGGTTTGATCAACCAGTTGGTGTCTAGGCAAGTGGTTCTGGGAAGGTAAAGGGATTGAGGTTTTTAATTGGTTCCGTTGTCTGACCTGGCCAATTCAATTGGTGTCTAAGAAAAGCAATAGGGGGACCCCCTCACCCCTTCCACTTACCTGGCCAATTTGGTCATATCTAAAACCTTAATTTGGGAATGCTAATTAATTAAGAATACTATAATTTGCCTTCCTTCATGCTAAGCAAAATTTATGTCAATACTATAGTAGGTTTGTTATGTACACACAAGGCCTACTTTAGGATTTGATATGAAATTTGTCTTGGTGCACTAGGTACTTTATAGCATGATTGGAATTGTTGCTATGTTATGTACACACAAGGGCAACATTATTTAATCATGGCTATATAGAAATGAAGGGTCTGACTAAACTAAGACATTATGGTTTGTTGTGTACACACAAGGCCATAAGTATCTTAGAGGCAAGTTTAATAGTTGAGAATTGCATAGATTGTAATTGGAAAGGAAGTCCTACCTTTGAACTCATGAGTGTTTGTTGTGTACACACAAGGCATTCATGAGGAATTGTGATCTCAACCCCACTAAAGAAACTAGTAAGGTTTCTCGCTTACCATAGATTGAGAGTTATGGTATTCGAAGAAAACAATAGGAGACATAATTAGATATAAAAGTCCTTATCTAATTATGAATGTCATCTTGGGTGGTCTGCTGATATTGTTCTTTAATTAAATGTAGGATATTTACATTATGGCTTCAAATTTATCACTGCGGGGCATTTTAGATTCCAACAAGTTAACCGATCCCAATTATGTGGATTGGCTGAGGAACCTGAGGATTGCACTGACTCAAGAGAAGCTTTCCTATATTCTTGATTCTCCGGATTCTGAGATGATTGGAGAGGATGCTTCAAAGGAGGAAATTGCCACACATAGAATGTGGCAAAATGACAGTACAACTGTCAGGTGCATCATGTTAGCCTCGATGAGTAATGAGCTCCAGAGGCAACATGAAGGTATGGAACCTTAGTCCATATTGCTCAATTTAAAGGAGCTATATCGAGAGAAAAGTAGGGATGCTCGATATGAGATATTGAAGCAGTTGTTCCATGCACGGATGAGTGAGGGTTCATCTGTACAAATCCACGTATTGAAAATGATTGACTTAATCACCTGATTAGGTCAATTAGGATTTGTTATGGATGGTGAACTCAATTAGGACTTGATCCTACGGTCACTCCCAGATTCCTTCTCTCAGTTTGTTCTTAATTACCATATGAACAAACTGAATACTTCATTGCCAGAGCTGCTTAATATGCTTAAGATAACAGAGAGCCATTCTAAAGAAGACAAGGCTTATTTTCTTCTAGTTGATGGAAGAAAGAAATAGGCAAAGAAGAAGGGCTTGAAAAGAAAATTCAACCCTAAGAAGAGCTTCCAGAATAAGAAGAAAGAGAAGAAGGCTGATGGAGCCTATTTCCACTGTGGCAAGCAAGGGCACTGGAAGAAAAATTGCAAGATATATCTTGCAAGTGTGAAGAAAGATGCAAGTGGAGCATCTAAAGGTTTGTACATGATACAAACAAATTTATCATTGAGTTCTTCAAATTCTAATTCATGGGTATTGGATACCGCATGTAGATCTCATATCAGCAATTCGTTGTAGGGACTCCACCAAATTAGAAATTTGAAGAAAGGTGACTTCAAGCTATATGGGGCAAGTGGTAAGGCCATTTATGCTGAAGCTATGGGTACCTGTATCTTATTATTACCTTTGGGTAATATGTTAAAGCTAGAAGAATGTTACTACATACCTAATATTGTAAGAAACATTATTTCTATACCCTTGTTATTACAACAAGGATATGAAATAAATGTAAAGAGCAGTGGCTGCTCTATTCTTCATAATAATAAAATATTTGGGCATGGTTGTTTTATTAATGGTCTTCTGACTTTGGAACTCAATGATGAAATACTTCTTATTAATGATAAGAAGAGAAAAAGAGATAATGTCAATGTCACATATCTCTGGCATTACCAGTTAGGTCATATCAGTGAGTCAAGGATAAATGAGTTAGTCAAAGATAATTACTTTGACCCTTATGATTTCCAATCATTAGGAACTTGTGAGTCTTGCCTCAAAAAAAATGACCAAGTCTCCATTCATTGGACATGGAGACAGGGTAACTGAGTTACTAGGTCTTGTGCATACTGATGTATGTGGACCTATGACAACTCAAGCCAAAGGAGGATATTCTTACTTCATCACTTTTATTGATGATTTATCAAAGTTTGGACATGTGTATCTTATGAAACACAAGTCTAAAGCTTTTGATAAGTTTAAAGAATATCAAAGTATGGTTGAAAAACAAACCGGACATAGTATTAAAGCTCTTCGTTCTGATCGAGGAGGTGAATACTTATCTAGTGAGTTTCTAAACCATCTTAAAGACAAAGGCATAATCACTAAATGGACACCTCCTTATATACCCCAGTTAAATGGTGTGGCAGAAAGGAGAAATTGTACCTTGTTAGACATGGTGAGGTCCATGATGAGCTTCATAGATCTTCCCATTTCCTTCTACGGACATGCCCTAGAAATTGTTGCACATATTTTGAACAAGGTTCCATCTAAGTCAGTAAGAAGCACTCCATATGAGTTATGGAATGGCAAAAGACCAAGTCTTAAGTACTTAAAGATTTGGGGTTGCTATGCTTATGTCAAAAATAACTTTGGACATAAGTGCAAGGGCTGACAAGTGTAGGTTTGTTGGTTATCCTAAAGAAGGTATTGAATACCTCTTTTATAATGCTGCTGAGCAAAAGATGTTTGTCAGTAGGCATGCTACATTCTTGGAGCACGAATTTTTCTAAGAAAGAAGTAGTAATTCTTCAATTAAGTTATGTGAAGAATAGAACCAACAACCTATTGAGCCTTCAAATGAAATTCCTTAACCAAAAGTTCTTGTAGGTCAAGAACATCCACTATACACACCTCCTCTCCAAAGGTCAAACAGGGTGCGGGGAGCACCTCTAAGATATGGCTTTGTCATCGGGGATGACAATGAAGCCAGTATCATTCAGGATGATGATCCTGTGACCTATTTGGAAGCTATCGAGAGAAAAGACTCTGATAAATGGCTAAGTTCCATGAAATTTGACATGGATTCCATGTATTCCAATCAAGTTTGGACCTTGGTAGATCCACCTGATGGAATTAACCCAATAAGGTGTAAA
Source organism: Areca catechu (assembly GCA_021397845.1). NCBI lineage: Eukaryota > Viridiplantae > Streptophyta > Magnoliopsida > Arecales > Arecaceae > Areca > Areca catechu. The sequence goes on from CM038050.1 coordinate 94,797,082, forward strand.
TGGGTCTTCAAGAAGAAGATAGGAGCAGATGGTCAAGTAGAAACCTACAAGGCCAGGCTAGTAGCAAAAGGTTTTAGACAAAAACATGGCATTGACTATGTTGAAACCTTTTCTCCAGTAGCCATGCTCAAATCCATTCGGATTTTGCTTGCCATAGCAGCATACCATGATTATGAAATCTGGCAAATGGATGTCAAGACTGCTTTTCTTAATGGAAACCTTAAGGAAGAAGTCTATATGACACAGCCAGAGGGTTTTGTCTCAAGTGGGAGACCAAACCAGGTATGCAAGTTAAAGAAGTCTATTTATGGACTAAAGCAAGTATCAAGGAGTTGGAACATCCATTTTGATGAAACAATCAAGAGTTTTGGTTTTGTCAAAAATGAGGATGAACCATGTGTGTATAAGAAGACAAGTGGGAGTGCACCTATTTTCTTGATCTTGTATGTTGATGACATACTGATCATTGGGAATGATATCCCATTGTTACAATCAGTTAAAACTTGGCTATCATCAAAGTTTTTCATGAAGGATTTGGGAGAAGCATCCTATATACTAGGTATAAGGATCTATAGAGATAGATCTAAAAGGATGCTAGGCTTATCCCAGTCTAGGTACATAGACTTAGTGTTGAAGAGATTCAACATGGATGGAAGTAAGAAAGGTTACTTACCTATAAGTCAAGGCACATACATCTCTCTAAGAAAATGTTTCCTAAGACATCAAAAGAAAGAGAGAGGATGGTTATGATTCCTAATGCTTCGGCTGTAGGATAAATTATGTATGCTATGTTATGTATCAGGCCTGATGTTGCTTATACCTTGGGCATAGTGAGCAGGTTTCAGGCAGATCCAGGAGAGAATCATTGGAATGCTATGAAAAATATTCTTAAGTACTTAAGAAGGAATAAAGATATTTTTTTAGTATATGGAGGATCTGAGTTGAAACTAGAAGGCTATACAGATTCTAGTTTCCAATCAAATATAGATGACAGCTGGTGTGGACACCAGAAGTCGAAAGAAACTTCACTCCAACAAGGTTAGCCTTATCCCAATTTGGATCGAAGATAATTAGGTTACCTTGTATCCTTTAGTTCAAAAATATTTTATTTTCAAGAGTCATTTCCTTTTCAAGAGTCCTGTAATTAATTTTGAGTTTCAAATCAAGAGTCTTTATTGAGTCCTGTAATTACTTTTAAAATTTCATTTCCTGTAAGTCCATTTCAAGTTTTAAAGTCTAGGTCAGTCAAGTCAGTTCAGTTGAGTTAAGTCTAATTCAGTTGAGTTAAGTCTAATCAAGTCTTAAAGCCATGAAAGCCAGCAACAAGACTTAAATTCTAGACCCCAGAATTTGACCACATGAAGAAGAGAAGACACATCAACCAAGTAAGAGAAAAGGACCATCAACTAGGACCACTGGGCGCCACATGTCATTCTTATCCAAGTAGAAGACCACCTCACCATGCCACGTCATCAGGTGCCACTTCACCAGCCACCTCATCACCCTTTGGGCGCCAACAAGGGAGATTCAAATTCAAGGAGGTTGGCAACATCCCTCCAAGTCCTCCACCAAATCCTCCAGCCCCCCCCACATCCCTCCAAACTCTCCACCAAATCCTCCAACCCCCCTTTGTAATCCTCCTCGATTTGGGAAGTTTTTAAATTTCAAAAGCTAGCTTTGTGAGGCTATTAAAAGCCTTGGACGCCCATTGTAAAAGAGATTGATTTTGGAAATGAATGAAGTTTGAAGTGAAGTTGTCTTGAGTTTTATGTGTGAAAATTTTTCTATCTTCTTCTTCCACGCCCAAAGCCACTCTCTTCCCTAGTAATTCATCATCCAAGCTCAAGGCAAAGGCATTGGAGTCGGCCAGATCTTCTCAATTATCTTTTCTTTGTTCACAATTTCTCCCATCCCTTCTTTATGTTTGCATCCTTCAACCTTAACTTTGATCTTCATTGCAGGGTCCTTCGAAGTCCTTGAGTTGTGAACAGGGTTCCCCTTGACAATGAACCAACAAGCTGAAGCCCAAGTCCAGGGTTCTGATCACTGTTATCCAAGTTCTCCAGTCCAGAGCATCAGTAGTTTCAAGTTTTGAATCATAGGAAGGTTGGAAAACTCATCAAGGTAAGTCCTCAATCATTAGCCCCTATTGTCTAGATCTTCTTCCTTCTTAGTTTTAGAGTTGTGTCTAATCATGTAATAGTCCCTTTTCATATAATCCTTAAATCTTATTAAGATGAGTACAATGCTAAGTATAATTAGGTTTCATTGCTCTACAAACCTCATATTCAAAACATTAATCATATGCGTGCCGCATCAACAGCAAATCAACATTGGGGTATGTCTTCACCCTGAATGGTGGTGCAGTGAGTTGGAAGAGTACAAAGCAGCCAATAGTAGCTGACTCAGTCACTGAGGTGAATACATAGCTATGAGTGAAGCTACGAAAGAAGCTATCTGGATGAAGAAATTCATCATGGAATTGGGCATGGTTCCTGATGTACATCAGCTAGTGCCATTGTATTGTGATAACACTAGAGCTGTTACACAAGCAAAGAAACCGAGGACTCACCATAACTCCAAGCACATTCTAAGACAGTTCCACCTCATTCTAGAGATAATAGAAAGACAAGATGTTGTCATCGATAGAGTTGATACAAAGAACAATATAGTATACCCATTTACTATGCATTACCAAAGCATTAGTTAGATCACCACTTAGATAGTATGGGTATAAAGTATAAGGGCGATTGGATTTTGTGCAAGTGGGAGATTAAATGAAAAGTGCCCTAAAAGCCAATCATTATAATGGCATTTTTTTTAATCTTCCAACTCTTGTATGACATTATATTAATAAAGGCATTTATTTTCATCATATACTGCTGTGTCTTATTTATGGATTATGATGAACCCCATAGATTAGGACAATGGAATTAGGGTTATGATAAAGATCATAATAGTAAAACCTAAGTTTTTATAAACCCTAATCAAAATGTTCCTGGTCAATGGACCATCGATTCGGGGATCGATGAATCCGGTAAGACAAGCTTATCCTATGTATGCTTAGTTAATGAGGATGGTTGGTCTCACAACCATTTGTGTAGAGACACTAATACAAGGATAACAGTGCTCATCAGGGTATGATTACACTAAACTGATCTGCACCGGAACTATCTTAAGGAAGTCTTGCTGCTTGTCAAAAAATAGGTCTCAGAGTAGGAGTTGTGCATGTGATCTTTAGACTTGAGGTCATAATGGTTCCTTGTGCACACTAAGCCATGTTTTGGTTCATACTCATTCATGACATTGAATCATGTATGGGATGTTCTGGGTATGGTGGAAGGTGTATGAAGGATGTGAGTGGACCAATAAGGAATCGATCGTTCTTGGTAAAAGGAATTGTTATCCCATGTAATCTCTTCGATGAGTGACTCAAGGAGCCTTTGATCAAAGCAGGATGATATTAGAAGTGGTTTCTAATCAGTCATCAATTGAGTCCTCATGATCAAGCTGAGATTTGATATGACTAATTATTAGGGTTTGACATATATCTATACTGATCACTTAATTGGGATAATGGGAGATCGAAAGATTAAATTACACGGTAGCTTTCTACTGAAGGGTGTTTTGGTACTTTCTATCAAATTTTATATTTTTTGGATAGGCATGATACATTGCTAGACATCAATCTTATCTTGTAGGTTTTCATGAACCAATTAGATTGGTTTTATGAGTCAATTCAATGGATGATTCGAATTGGATAATTAGGTAAGCCAATTTGACCTAATTAGGTCAATCAGGTTCGATTAGATCGAATCGACTCACACCTAAACCTACAGCTAGCTAAATATGGAACCCAAAGGGTCACACACATTATGGAGTTGACTAAGGAAGTCATACATAATTTAATTAGGGTCATGGGATCCTAATTGGTTAGCTAGATTGCACACTAGCATGTGTAGGCTAACCTAATTCCTAACCCAAGTCTATTTGGATCCAGTTGCTTGCTATTTTGAATAACCAACTTAAATTGGGTTAAGTCTGGGTTAAGACAACCTTTATCAGGTTTTATCCTAATTTATTTGGACTTGGAATGCCACTTGGATTAGAGTCCAAGTCGGCATGGACTCTTGGGCGCAATATTGCGCGCGCCAAGGAAGATAGGGCACAGAATGACCAAGAGTCCTTCTACAGATGAATCACTTTGGCTGATTCATCTGGGACTCTCTTGGCACAAATTCCCATACCCCTTAGGATTATTTTTGATCGGTCAACAACCTTTTAAATTGGTGTGAGAAAGGGAATGCGCGCATGAAGAGATGCGTCTCTTCATTTGGCGCACGGCCTGAAGCAGTGTCCTTCTGCTATCAAGACTCTTCAAATTCTCCAATGCTTGGAGATTGAAAAGGCACCTCTTGGCTCTCCAGGGACCGGTACTTGCCATGTGGCAAGTCAAAATCATCCGAGAATAAGAAGGGATGTGGATATGTGACTTGGTGCATGAATCAACTTATTGGATATGAGTTTTCAAGCCAGATAACTTCTCTTGGGTCTTGAAAAATCATATCTGATAAGTTGATAGCTAGACATATCACACACCCCTCCTAACATTATAAATAGGGATGGTGTTGTGGGTTTCAGAAGAGTTCCACCATAGTTTTTATTCTGAGTGTTATACCTTCCTCCCTCCTCCTTAAGACAAACCTTGTGTCTTTAAGACAAGGTTGTTCTTACTAGGACAAGTCTTAGGATTTAAGACATAAGCCTAGAGTGTCCCTATATGAGGGCAATCCCAAATCTAAGAGTGGTTTTGGAAAGCATTTAGAGTACCCTACAAAAGGGTAAGGTGTCCTACAAAGGTCAAAGTCTAGAAGGCTGTCAAGAGGAGTCCTAGTCAAGCAAGCATCTAAAGTAGGAGTTCTTCCTTGGGTCAATTCCTGTGTAGATCACCGTTGGAGGGCTTACACTTGTGAGCCTTGTGGAAAGAAGTGGAAAACAACATTTTAGGTATGTTTCTTGTACTTCATTTATGATTCATTAATTGATAATGTCTAAGGGGATCCGGGAATTAGGGTTTCTTCTAGCCAGTTAGGGTTTTCATGCTTGAGTTTTTTGTTTTAAAATTCACTTCCGCAAGTTGCATGATGACCTAGGCTCCTAGAAATCTCTTCATTCAGAATAGAGCTGAGAGAGTTAAGATTCAGAATGGGAGGTATGGAACAAGGCAAAAGAATGGAGGAGGACTACATCAAGGGCATAGGGATCCTTAGGTCTGAGTTCGGAAGACTCAGAGGTTCTACTGATGCATTTGCGAATGCCCAAGCTATTGAACTAATTGCATTGAACACTCAGGTGAGAAAGCTAAATGAAGAGATTGATATAGTTGAATTTAAACTTGATCAGCTCTCCACCACTATCATTTCAGCATTTGCCTCTCCTAGACCTCGGCCTGTACCTAGACCTCATCCTGCACCTCAACCTGCACCTTCCTCTACTCCACACCCTAGGCAGCTAGCTCCTTATCTTAGGTCCCAGGATTTTGAGCCATAGTATGTGGACACTATTGCGGTTCAACCTCCTGGACCGGGCTCGGTGGATGCGCTGGAGAGCTCCTCTACCGATCAACCTACAAGAAGTCCCTAGGTGCTAGAGGGTCTCCAGCGGGGGACACTCTAATGCTTAAGTTAGAGGAGGGTTGGCACAACAGAATGGAAAGAACTCGGGAAGAGAATCCACAATAAGGAAGAAGAACGTTACCCTTTTACGGAGGTCCCCGGGTGCCTTTTATAGGCATGGAGCACTGCCAAATTCTGTTGGGGAATAGGCTGGGAAAGCCTGAATATGCCCCCAAGAGAATAGACGTGGCGGCGAGGTCATGGCTAGCGGCATGGCAGGGGCATCAGAATAGTGGCCTGGCAACAAGAATCGTGGCCATGTATTAGAGTCCGTTACAACAGAATGTCAGAACTTGTCGGGGAGAAAAGGCTCCTGGAAACTTCGAGCGACCCCCTCAGTAGTGGGTCAGTCTGGCCTCCCAAAAGCCCACTGTGGCATTCAGCCGGACCTCCAGAAGCTAACTATGGCAGTCAGTAGGGCCTCCCAAATGCCGACCATGGCAGTCGAAGGGGCCAATGCACGGACGATGAGGTGCCCGCCAGCTCTTGAAGCCCCCGGATCAGCTCTTTGGGAAAGGGGGTCATGGGGTCCTCTCCTAGAACCGGGGAGGAGGACCCCACACGGGGATCAGCCGACCGGACACCCGGGGCCAGTCCGACCCAGGACTAGCCGAATGGGTGCAACAGTTGCCCCCCTGCTCCTGGGCCTTGAGGGGCCACGTGGCTCAAAAGGGCAAGAGCATGATTGCGTGCACCTGCGGCGAATTCCAGATTGAGGCATCGGGTCACTTCGAATCCCCTCGAATGGCTCTTTGGATAGCTGTCAGCCACTCATTGGGGCATAGGCGAGGCAGTTAATGTGAGTCAGGCACCATGATGAAGGCCAGGCTGTCCAGCATTGATCCGAGGCAGAGTGGTGCATCCCGCCATGCGACAGCATCTAGTCGATCGACGCTGCCCTCCCGGTTGGTCCCGCACCGCCGATCCAGCTCGCATGCGGATCGCCATCCATGCGAGGGGATGCTTCGGATGCTTCAAATCCCGCAATACAGGTGGTTGTGGCTCCTGACGGGATGGCTGGGACGTGCCCGAGGCGGGCAATAACTCCTCCCTCCTTCTCCCTCTTCCCTCAGGGCCTATAAAAGGAGGAGGCGGAGCGAGGAGACTTTTCCTCCTGTGCTTGCACCTTGCGAGATAGAGTCCTCTTATTCCCTCTTCTATGAAACCCGGCATCTAGGAGTCCAGCCTCAGGTTAGTCCCAGTTATCCTCCTTCCTTCTTCTAGCTTCCAATGGCATCTAGTAGTAGGGGTTCGTCCCATAGGACTATGGATCTAGGGCCGAGCGAAATACCCTCAACCATGACCCGGGAGCGGGTCGAAAACCTCAGGGCGGTGTACGGCATCTCGTCCACCCTGCACCTCACACTTCCGGGCCGAGAGGGGAGAGCAAATAACCCACTAGGTCCAGGGACCCTCCCAATGTACAAGTCCCACCTTAAGGCCGGCCTCAGGTTTCCTCTGCACCCCCTGTTCATAGAGGTCTTTAACTTCTATAGGGTAACCTCGATGCAGCTGACCCCGAACAGCATTCGGGCGATATGCTGCTTCATAGTACTATGCCATAGGGCCAGGTTCGACCCCAGTGTATCTCTCTTCGGTAACTTCTTCTACCTTAAGAGGGACTTTAGGAGCCAAGAGTGGGTCCTGTTTGTCCCCCGCCAGGGCCGAAAGATCCTGAAGTGCCTCCCGTCGGCCATCCACGGGTGGAAGGCTAGGTTCTTCTTCGTCGGCAACCTCGAACCTTGGGTGTTCGACCTGTTGTGGAGAGAGCCGTGGGCCAGAGTCCATGAGGGGAGGTCGGTATCGGTGGCCGACCTGGGCACGTTCAATGTGATTAGTAGAGCCGGCCCAGTGGCGGCATTTGAGCTGTTGGGGGAAGGGACCCTTCATCAGGTGGGGATCAGCTCCCAGGGATTCTTAGGCAAGGGCCGACCCCTCCCCTTCTTATAATTCCCTTAGCTCTTTTTCTTCCTCTCCTGCTAATTTTGAGTGTCGGTGATAGGAGGAAGGATGTAGCGTGTTGACAAATCCAAGGTCATCCGACGAGCGATGTGGAAGCAAGCCACCCCAGAATCAGTTCCCCCGCCAGCCGTCGAGCGACAGAAGAAGAGGTGGGAGGAGGAGCAACCCGTCCCCATCGAGGAGGTCGACGTGGAGTCGAACGGCATCCCCCTCACCGAGCGCATGGTGATGAGGGCGGTGAGAGAATCGGCTCCATTAGGAGGGTCGGTCATCCGACCGGAGCAGGGACAGCCAGGAGCATTCGGCACAGCCGTAGCGCCAACCCCTATGCCCGTCGGTGCTGAAGAGGTGGCCCCATCAACCGATAAGAGCAAGGGGTCGGCCATGGAGGAGGCAGCCAGTAGTGAACCGGAGCGGTCGGACGAGGAGATCCGCCAGGAGGGGTTCCAACACTGGCGTGCACTCGACCACCCCAGGAGGGTGCGGAGCCCGCTGAGGGGTGCAATGATCGATGCTGACTGGGAGGTGTCGATCTAGAGAAACCTGATCGAGGTGACTATAGAGACTTACCGGGACTTCAAGAGGGTAAGGACTTCACCTTGTTTCTCTACTTTTTTACTTCTTTACTAACTTGGTCGGACGTTTGCAGCTTCTCCACAGCATCTCCCTCATGGATGATGGCATGCCGTGTAGTGCATGCCGCCAAGACCTCCGTGAAGAGGGTCCAGGAGCTAGAGGTGGCCCAGGAGGCCGCAGTGGCATCCCTGAAGTCTTCCGAGAAGAACCTGGCGGTAGCCCAAGTGGAGACAGAGTCGGCGAAGGTGGCTCTGAAGGAGGCCAAGGGCCGGCTGGCTGACCATGAGGCCAGGTTGAAGAAAAGGAAGGCGAAAGCCGACTCCCTCGCCCGCCAGTTGGGCGAGGAAGAGAAGCGATCGACGAAGGATGACCAGAGGGCCCGAGTCGAGTAGGTAGTGGCGGCACAGTTGGAGGTCCAACTCAAGGAATCCAAGGAACTGGCCGCGAAGCAGGTCCAGGAAGCCGTGGTGGCATACAAAGCCTCCAGTGGCTTTACTGAAGACGTGGAGGAGGCGGCGGCTGACTTCTACCTGAAGGGCTACGACGATGCCCTGAAGAAGGTGGGTCTGCTCTTCTCGGGACTGGACCTGTCAGGCACTAAGTTGCAGGACCTGTCCGAAGGAAAGGGGGCTGAAGTGGAGCCCCCAGTGGAAGATGAAGCAGGGGCAGCTGGGGTCGAAGCTCCAGCGCCAGCCAACGCGGAAGTGGTGGCCCTTCCGGAAGATCCTCTAGCTGCTGCAGTTCCAATTGACCCTTCAGTTGTAGCTGATGGGGCCGAGGTTGTGGCCCCTGATGCATCTCTCGTGGGTCGGACCTAAGGGGTTTGTAATGGTCTGACCCACCTTTTGTAAATGCTTTCTTTAGAAATGAATGAAGAAAACCTTCTAATGACTTACTTTCACTGTGTGCATGGGTGTAAACAAACACTGCTTCTTTCTGAAATTCTTCTTAGTACCCCCGGTCGGCTCTACGGTACCACAGGGTTACGAGCTCCATCGAGGTGGCCGACGAACGTGGAACAAGTATTTTTCTTACTAAAATTTCTCTAAGTATCCCCGGTCGGCCCGCATGGGCCAGATGCCAGTAGGGTGGTCCAGAATGATAACATAAATTAGGCCAGATACCTGGACACTTGCTCAGGGTCCCCATCCACGAGGCGGCTCCTGCTGTGGCCCATCCTTCCTGCGATCCCGTAAGGGTGGTCTCGGGATGATCGCCGACCATGGTCGGACTTTCGGAGTGGGCTACCCTAGAGCCTCTACCGACCGGCGTCGGACTTTCAGAGTGGGCAGCCCTAGAGCCTCTACCGACCGGGGTTGGACTTTCGGAGTGGGCTGCCCTAGAGCCTCTACCGACTGGGGTCGGACTTTCGGAGTGGGCTATCCTAGAGCCTCTGTCGACCGGGATCAGACTTTTGGAGTGGGCTACCCTAGAGCCTCTGCTGACCGGGGTCGGACTTTCGGAGTGGGCTGCCCTAGAGCCTCTGCCGACTGGGGTCAGACTTTCGAAGTGGGCTGCCCTAGAGCCTCTGCCGACCGGGGTCGGGCTTATGGAGTGGGCTGGAAGAAGCTGAAAAGGTTTGTAGACTTTACTGATAGTACTTGCGAAGATTGTCTACATTCCATGGGCGCGCTATTCGTCGCCCGTCCAAGTGTGCGAGCCGGTAGGATCCAGCCTGAATTACTTCAATAACCCGATAGGGGCCTTCCCAATTCGGGGAAAGCTTCTCCTGTTCGGTTGGCCTCGAGACCTCAGCCTTCCGCAGGACCAGATCTCCCACTTGGAAGGTGCGCGACTTAACCCGTGAGTTGTAATATCTGGCCATCCTTTGATGGTAGGTCACCGTCTTCATACTTGCCCGAAGTCAGGTCTCGTCCAGCAGATCTAGGTCAGCCCTTCGTTACTCCGAGTTGGCCGGCTCGGCGAATTGGTTGATCCGCAGGGATAGTAGAGAGATCTCCACGGGGATGACTGCCTCACTCCCATAGGTCAGATTGAACGGGGTTTCCCCCGTTGCTGACCGGGCAGTCGTCCGATACGCCCAAAGCACCGAATGAAGCTCCTCCGCCCAGAGCCCCTTGGCTTCATTCAGCCGGGTCTTCAACCCATGCAGGTTCATTCTATTGGTGACCTCAGCCTCTCCATTGGACTGAGGGTGAGCGACCGACATGAGCTGATGGGCGATATGATATTGTTGACAGAAATCCCGGAACTGAGAGTTATCGAACTGCCTTCCGTTGTCAATGTTGACCGTCTTCGAGATCCCAAACTGGAAGATAATGCAGTTCCGGACAAAGTTTTCCACTTTGGCCTCGGTTATCTATGCCAAGGCCTCTGCCTCCACCCACTTAGTGAAATAATCAATGGCCACCAGGAGGAACTTTCGCTGACCGGAGGCAGGGGGAAAAGGTTCCAGGATATCCATCCCCCATTATGCAAATGGCCAAGGCACTGTAAGTGGGGTCAGCTGGCTGGCTGGCCTCCTTTGGACACCGGAGAACCTCTGGCATGCATCGCACTTCCGTACGAAGTCCAAGGCATCCTTCTGAATTGTAGGCTAGTAATACCCCTAGCGGATGATTTTGTAAGCCAGGGACCTTCCTCCAAGATGATCGCCATAGATGCCCTCGAGCACCTCCCAGAGCGCGTAATCTGCATCGGCCGACCCCAAGCATTTCAGCAATGATTGGAAAAATGAATGCTTGTAGAGGGCCCCATCAAAGATGATGTATTTAGCTACCGTTGAGCGGACGTGCCTGGCCTCCGTTGGGTCATCCGAAAGGGCCCCTTATGCCAGGAATGCATGGATTGGGTCCATCCACGAGGCCTCTTGCTCTACCTGGTGGATCTCCATCATCTCCTTGACAATGCTCGGGTGTTGTACATGTTCCACGAATGTCCGGTTGGAGGTACCATCCACGATGGTGGCCAGCCATGATACAGCATCCGCCCGGGAGTTTTGTTGCCGAGGTATATGAAAGATTTCAAAGAATTTAAGTCGTGATACTAGGTCCCGTACCTTGTCCAAGTACTTAACTAAGAAAGGGTCCCTTGCTTTGAACTCTCCCTTCACCTGATTGACCACCAGTTGAGAGTCGGAGAAGGCGCGGACCCTATTAATGCCCAATTCATTCGCTATCTTCAACCTCGCAAGTAGAGCTTCATACTTCACCTAATTGTTCGACACCTGGAATGCGAAATGCAGAGCATACTCTAGGCATTTCCCATCGGTATCAGCTAGGATTAAGCCTGCACCACACCCCGAGAGGTTGGAAGCTCCATCTATGTGCAGGGTCCAAGCAGGCTCGGCTTCTCCCGCCGGGTCAGCCTCTCTCGCGGGCTCAGCTACGGGCATCTCGACCATTGTCGGGGTCGTCTCCACCCCCCAGGTGCATTCCGCAATGAAATCAGCTATTACCTGGGCTTTTAAGGACGACCGTGATTGGAATGAGATGTCAAACTCGCCCAGCCTGACGGCCCATTTGGTGAGCCATCCGGAGGTATCAAGGCTTTGGAGGATCGCCCTGAGGGGTTGGTCCGTCAGCACGATGATGGGATGCGCCTGGAAGTAGGGTCGGAGATGCTTTGTCGCTACAACCAATGAGTAAACCAGCTTTTGCACCTTAGGATACCTAACCTCAGCATCATAGAGGACCTTGCTGATGTAGTAGATGGGTTTCTGCTGGTTGCCTTCCCCTACCCGCACAAGGACAGCACTGACGGCCTCGCTAGAGGTCGACAAGTACAAATATGCACTTCCCCTTCCGTTGGTTTGGCCAAGAGTGGGGGATTCCCCAAGTAGTCTTTAAAGGCTTCAAAGGCTGACCGGCATTCATCGGTCCATTGGAAGCGATCCGACCGGTGCAAGGTCTTGAATAATGGGAGGGATCTCTCGGTCGATCGGGAGATGAAGTAGCTGAGAGAGGCGATGTGACCCGTAAGCTCTTGTACTTGCTTTTTAGTGGTCGGATGAGTCATGTAAATGATGGCTTTGATTTTTTTGGGGTTGACCTCGATGCCTCTTTGAGTAACCAGGAAGCTGAGAAACTTCCCAGAGGTCATCCCAAAAATGCACTTGGCGGGGTTTAGCTTCATTCTATGGTGCCTCAATGCATCAAAGGACTCCTGCAGGTCCCTGATGAGGTCGACCTTATGGAGGCTTTTGACAATCATATCATCGACGTACGCCTCCATGTTCCTCCCAAGCTGATCTTTAAAGACTCAGTTGATTAGCCTTTGGAAGGTGGCGCTTGCATTCTTTAGGCCAAAAGGCATCATCTTATAGCAATACAGGCCCCTGTCCGTGATAAAGGCCGTCTTCTCCTCATCTTCGGAATGCATTCTGATCTGGTTATACCTGGAGAAAGCATCCATGAAGCTTAAGGGTTGGTGGCCAGCTGTTGCATCCACCAGTTGGTCAATTTTCGGTAAGGGGAAGCTGTCTTTGGGGCACGCCTTGTTGAGGTATGTGTAATCCATGCAGATCCTTCACTTCCCATTGGCCTTCTTCACCATGACGACATTGGCCAGCCACTCCGGATAGTGAGACTCCTTGATGAAGCCAGCATCGAAGAGCTTCTTCACTTCCTCCTCAATGGCCCTCTACCTTTTGGCAGCGAAGCTCCTCTTCTTTTGTCAGACGGGCCTATAAGTAGGATCTATCCTGAGCTGATGGGTGATGATGTCCGCCAGGATGCCTGGTATGTCAGATGCTGACCAGGCAAAGATGTCCGCATTGCTCCTCAAGAAGTCGACCAGCTCCCACCTTGCACTCTCGTCCAGGGCACTCCCTATCCTGAGGACTCTCGTGGGATCATCCTCCATAAGGGGTACAAATACGATCTTCTTGACGAGCTGACCATGGCTGTCGGCTTCGTCCCTGGGGTCAAGTTGCTCGAGCGTGGGGTGTCCGTCCAGCTTCTTGTCGTGAATAGCTAGGCATTGCCGGGCTACTCTATGGTCGCCCCTCAGCTCCCCAACTCCGTCACGGGTCGGAAACTTGGCCAGCAGGTGGTAAGTAGATACAATGATCCAGAACTTATTGAGGGCCGGCCGTCCCAAAATTGCATTGAATGCCGAGGTCGTACGGACGACCAAGAAGTTGACGGAGTAGGTTCGCTGGTAAGGTTCCATCTCGAGGGTCACGGGTAAGGCAATCTCCCCTTCAACCCCGATGGAATTTCCTCCGAAGCCAATGAGCGATGCCACGGACTCTCACAATCTAGACCTGGACAAGTTCATCCGGATGAAAGCATCGTACAGTAAAACCTCTGCATAACTTCTATTATCGATAAGGATGCATTTTACATCATAATTGGCGATGATGGCCGACACAACCACAGGGTCATCGCCCGGGAGAGGAGGCTCTGAGAGGTCCTCATCAGAAAAACTAATTACATTGGATCCTTTAGGCCTTTTTACAATGTCCTGGTCATCTTTCCGCCCCCAGTCAGATCTTCGGTGTAGCATGCCAATGACTCCATCCGTTAGGCGTTGATTGGGGAGGTCAGACTCCCCTGGGGGGTCTCTAACAGTTGAAGTCCCTACCCGATCTCGGCGGGGTCGGACGTACTTGTTCAGGTACCCCCTCCATATGAGGTCCTCGATGGCGTCTTTCAGTTGGAGGCACTCTTCTGTGTCGTGCCCATGGTCCCTGTGGAACTGGTAGTACTTGTTTTTATTTCTGGAGGTAGGAGGACCTCTCATCAGTCGAGGTCTTTGGAATAAGGCCTCATTCTCAATCTCCACAAGATCTTCTCCCGCGGCAAGGAGAGGGGCGCATAGTTGTTGAACCGCTTGAGGTAGTCCCTCAGCTTGGGGCTTTGGCACCGGGTGGGTCGACCGTCCTCATCGGGATGTTGGATTGCGGGGGCCTTATCGCCCCGCTTCTTCGGGGCTGACCTCCCCTCAGCCTGGCGCCACCTCGCTGATTGTTCTTTCGCCAGGGCATACTTGTGCACCTTGGCCAGCAGGTCAGTGTAGCTTGCAGGGAGCTTCTTATCCAGGGAAAATGTAAACCTGGACGAGTGGAGCCCCCTCTTAAAGGCCGACATGGCCACCGCTTCATTTAAGTCAAAGATCTCCATAGCGATCGAGTTGAAGCGGGCCATGTAGTCCCGAAGGGTCTCTCCCTCCGTTTGTTGGATGAGAAAGGGGTAGTCGATATTCTTCGGAGTCTGGCTGCAGGTCTTGTGTAGGCCCAGGTAGGCAACCCAAGAGGGGGGGTGAATTAGGTTTTATAAAACTTTTGTACTATTTGCAAAGTGTGAACTAAAGCAAGTATGTGCTAATGCAATTCAAGTGCTTGTGTATTTCAAATAAATGCAGCGGAATAAAGAAATAAAAGCATAAGGAGAACAATCACACAAACACAAAGATTTATAGTGGTTCGGTGCCAACCAAGCACCTACATCCACTCCCCAAGAATCCCTTGGGAATTCCACTAAGCTTGGTTTTATAACTTAGGCTCACCAACAATCTTTACAACTTGTTTTGTCTTCGAGCTCACAAGTCAAACCCTAGTTGGTTTCAAGGCTCACCAACAACCACCCTTGGTTTTACGGGATAACCAAGAACCTAAACAACTTATTTTGGCTTCGGGCTCATAAGTAAAACCCTAGTTGGTTTTAAGGCTCACCAACAACTACTTTGGTTTTCAAGGCTTACCAAAAACCTCTTTGGTTTTCCAAGGCTAACCAAAAACCTTAAGTAAAACAATGTAAGAGCAAGTATAAATGAATACAATAAATGCTTTCTAAAATAAACCAAATATCTCTTTGAAGCCCTTGATTGTTGATGAAAATCTTGTATTCAAGTTGATGAAGCCTTTGATTGATGCTTGTAGATGTAGACTTTGAATGCTCTCTTTGAAACTTAGAAGCTTGAAGGCTTGAACCACTCAACTCTTGAATCCTTAAAGAATATTCAAAAATTTCACCAAAGGATTACTTCTCCATTTGATTTTTGATGTTTATATAGCTCTCCAAACCATAGATGACCGTTTATGACCATTGGGGATGAAGATATGGCCGTTTGGAAGCAAGTTGGAGAAGTTCTGCAGTCCAGAAAACTAGCCGTTACTGTTCAAGTGTCGACACTTCACCTCCAGGTGTCGACACTTCAGTTTCTAGTGTCGACACTTCAATTTCAAGTGTCGACACTTCAGTTTGGAGGTGTCGACACTTCACTTTCAAGTGTTGACACTTCAGCTCAGGTGTCGACACTTCACTGAAAGAGCTTTCTGAAGTTTTCTGTTTGTCTCAGGCCTTGAGTCGACACTTCACTCTTCAAGTATAGACACTTGATCCTTAGGTGTCGACACTTCATTTCCAGGTGTCGACACTTGCCTGTGCCATTGCTGAAACATCTTCAAATTGAAATTTTAACCTCTTCAAGTCCTTCCATATTAATTCCAAAGTCCATATACTTGATTTTCCATTAATTTAAGGACTTTTTCAATTGAAATACAAGTAAAAGGGATATGCCCTACAAGCCAATCTATGTTGTATCTCCCAAACCATTGTAATTGACAATATTCTAAATAAAGGCATTATTTTTCATCATACGCTGTGTTTATACTATATGATGAACCCATAGATTAGGGCTATGATTTTAGGGTTATGATGAGATCATACCAGTGAGACCTAAATCTTAAAACCTTAATCTAAAGTATTCCTAGTCAAAGGAACCCTGAGTAGGGGATCAGGGTTTTCCGGTAAGACTAGCACATCCCATGTATACTGGAAAGGGTGACTGCTCTCA
Organism: Areca catechu; assembly: GCA_021397845.1. Lineage (NCBI taxonomy): Eukaryota > Viridiplantae > Streptophyta > Magnoliopsida > Arecales > Arecaceae > Areca > Areca catechu. The sequence continues at coordinate 94,813,056 of CM038050.1, forward strand.
CAGTCACTTGTGTATGACACTAATACTGGGATGTGGGTGCTCATTGGAGAATGAATTCACTGATATGATCCAACTTGAGAACATCTAATGGAGTCTTAGCTACATGTCAATAGAAGGTTCTCATCGTGGGAGTGGTACAAGTAATCCTTTGACCTGAGACTGCCATAAGTGCCTTATGTACATGAACCCATGCTTTGGTTCAATCCTAATCATGACACTGAGTCATGCACAGGATTGATACTGGGAATGGTGAATTGGATATGAAGGTAATGAGTAGGTCAACAAGGAATCGATCACTCTTAGTAAGAAGAGATAGCATCCAGCTAGTTAACAATCGGATGATGATTCAGGGAATCTTTGATCAAAGTAAATATATTAGAGATGGTTTCTAATATCAAGATAATTGAATCATCAAAATAAGATTGAGCTAGAAATAAATATAATATTGGATTTGACATATATCCATATCCATAGTTATATTTTGGGTGCAGGCTGATCGAAAGATTTAATTGTACGGTAACTTTCTACTGAAGGGTAGTTTTGGTATTTCACCAAAATTTCCATATCTTCCGGGTAGACATGACACGTTGCTAGACGTCAATCTTGTCTTGTGGGTTGATCAAATTCAAAGATCACTTATTAGGAAAAGTCCTAATTGATCAAATCGGGTAAGCCTGGTTTGACCTAAATCGATTAGAAAGAGTTCTAATCAAATTAGGTCAACTTGTATTCAAACCCACTGCTGGCTAGATGTGGAACCCAATGGGTCACACATTTAAGAGGATTGATCAAGGGTTTAATTTTGTAATTAAATCATTTTCCAGGATAACACTCTAGCAGGTGTTGCAAACCCTAGCTTCTATTCGAATCGGATTCGAATTAGGGTTCCGGATTGGTTCAATTTAGGTTCTAATTGGATCTAATTAGACCCTAATTGAGTTTATAGGGATTATGGCTAACCCTATTGGCTAGCCATGTAACTAGGCTAGCCTCCCCACCCGCCCCTTTGCATTTTCATGCCAAAATGCCATGAGTCCATGCGCTTATGGACTCTTGGCGCGCCATTTGGAAGAGTCCATGGCGCATGGACTCTTGGCGTGCCCCACTTAATTCTCCGATGAATTAAGATGGGGCGGCCTCCTTTCTTAGAATTAGCACTTCATTTGAGTCCCCTTGGATGGAAATCCAACTGCTGGAAAATTTTTAAGAAAGAAGAAAAGCGCTGACTCTTCCTGGTTGAGCAAAATAACGTCTCTTCGGAGATCGAAACATCGTGACTCCCTTTTTCTGAAATCTCACGACTTTTCTTTTAGGAAAGGCCATGAGTTTGAATCTGAAGGGTTGTGAGAAAGTGAAAAGGGGCGTGAGAAAATGAGAAGGGCGTGAGAAATATTATACGGAGAGTTGTGTTCTTTTGAAAAGGCACCTTTTTGTAATCTATTTAAGGAGCAAAGACTTCGGGTGATTGACTAATGTACGACAGAGGTTTTTATTTTTCTTTTCTTTCTAGGAGACTGATTCCTCCTTAGCTTGTTTAGGACACAGATAGTTTCCCTTTTACAGAGTTCTCTTCTCTGTTGAAACTCAAGTCTAAAACAAGAGATAGGAAGAATCTCTCGATCGGTAAAAGAAAGGAATTACTACTCTGTTTCTATTTCCTTTTACTTTAAGACATTAGTGTCTTAAATCCTCCTCCTCCTTCAAGACAAGAGTTTTATTCTTAGGACAAGGTCTTAAGAAAGGGAGAGGAAGAAGAAAGAAAGGAAGTAAGGAGTCCCTACCGTGGAGTTTTAAAGCCATAGTCCTCTTGAGTTCTAGGATAAAAATTCAAGTGAAGGAATTTTGAAGAAGCTAGCATCTTGATCAATCTTCTTGTGGATCACCATTGGAGGGTGGACATTTGGACGCCTGGTGAATTCAAAAGAGGCATTCAACATCAAGTTTGATTCTACACCAAAATTGGATTTAGTGTTAATAGGTTGGTGCCCTAATTCTAATAATGTAAGTTTGCATGTTTAATATATGTTTTAATCCTGAATAAGGAGATCCTGGCTAAGGGTTTATGGTGCAAATTTCATCATTTTTGAAATTATTTTTCACAATGGTGCACCGGAAACCCAACAACAAGCATTTCTTCATTCAACATGGATGAGTACTAAGATCTAAAAAAACACACTTAAAATATAATTAGTACTCATATATACTTAAACATTTTGTCAATCATCAAAATCAAGACCAGAGTCAACATCCTGAAATGAGAGAGAAAAAGGATTTCGAGCTGGAAAAAAGAATGAATCGTACCTGGGTGGATGGCGGAGAACCACATCGCGCGGCCTTTTTCAGTGTCGCTGGGAAGGCGATGCAGTGGAGGGCATCGGATGTGCCCTGTACCATCATATGGGCCTTGTAGGTGCCCAAGTGGTCCAAGGGATCGGTGGTACCGTCATAGGGGTCCACCTACAGGATCTTGAAATGTCGGGGGATAGATTCCCCTAGAATCTCCGTGGTGAAAGGCGGGCGGGTGTCGTGCACTGGCCTTCCCTCAGCGTTCTGCCACCCAACGATCTCGGCAATGTGCTCCTCCATGCACATGATTTTGCTACCGTAGTCGTGCGGGTCTGCAGCAGGGCGCCGGCCATCGAGAGGTGCAGAGTCGACGAAAGAGGGGGAAGCTGACCTCGCCCTCTTTCCTTAAGCACGGGCCCTTAAGGACCCCTGGAGTTCTGGAGCTGCTAGGGACGGGGGTGGAGGCGCTTTTGGCCACTGGCCGATGCCGGCGATCGGCTGATGGTTGATGCAGGAAGCCACCGGTTGCTGATGGTCTGCCATTTCCTGGAAGCGTTGGACCGCTGAGGTAAGCATCTCAATGTGGTTTACTAACGTCTGGAATAGCTGTAGCCCCAGGGTGATGGTGGGCTCGATGGTGGCGGTGACATTGCTTTCTGCGCGGGGTGCGTTGGGCCCCTGGTGGGAGCGCCCTCCCCTCGTGGAAACACTCCAAGTTCTTCCTCTTGCCATGGCTGGGTCTTTCCCGTCGATCTTCCCTTTTAGAGCAAGGAGCGCAATGAAGGTTCAAGCCGCCCTCCTTCTAGCACCAATCTGTTGCGGTTCTACCTCCTGGATCGGGCTCGGTGGATGCGCTGGAGAGCTCCTCTATCGATCAACCTGCAAGAAGTCCCTAAGCGCCAGAGGGGCTCCGGCGGGGGACACTCTGATGCTTAAGTTAGAGGAGTGTTGGCACAACATAATGGAAAGAACTCAGGAAGAGAATCCACAATAAGAAAGAAGAACGTTACCCTTTTACGGAGGTCCCCGGGTGCCTTTTATAGGCATGGAGCACTACCAAATTCTATTAGGGAACAGGCTGGGAAAGCCTGAATATGCCCCCAGGAGAATAGGCGTGGTGGTGAGGTCATGGCTGGCGGCATGGCAGGGGCATCCGAGTAGTGGCCTGGTAACAAGAATCGTGGCCATGTACTGGAGTCCGTTACAACAGAATGTCAGAACTTGTCAGGGTGAAAAGGCTCCTGGGAACTTCGAGCGACCCCCTTAGCAGCGGGTCGGCCTGGCCACCCAGAAGCTGACCGTGGCGTTCAGCCGGACCTCCAGAAGCCGACTGTGGCAGTCAGCAGGGCCTCCCAGAAGCCGACTGTGGCAGTCAAATGGGCCAACACAGAGACGGTGAGGCGGCCGCCAGCTTTTGAAGCCCCCGGATCAGCTCTTTGGGAAAGGGGGCCATGGGGTCCTCCCATAGAATCGGGGAGGAGGACCCCACGCGGGGATCAGTCGACCGGATGCCTAGGGCCGGTCCGACCCAGGACGAGCCCAATGGGCGCAGCAGACCCAATAGCCTCAATGCCATCTTTTGGACCATCTTTTGTACCACCTTTTGGGCCATCCACTAGTACTAATGATGGGGAACTAATATGCATGCAATTTTTTTTTTGTATGTTTTACATGTTGAGTTAGGTGATTAATTCCCAAATTTCATATCAAAATTATTTTTAGGGAATTTTGTATGAATTTTTGAAGATCAACATGCAGATTAGGACCTAGAAAAGTAGCAAAGAAGGACCGCCGGGGCTGAGAAGCCTCGGTTAGGGCAAGTTCTCCTACAATAAAACTACTGGAGGTAGAGGGGTGTACCTGACAATGTCTGTGAAGATCGCAGCGAAGGGGTCTCTCGTTCCTCGATGGATGCGGCCTGGAAAACCGAGCCAAAGACCCGCGGATACCCGGCTTTCTGCTCGGTGATCCGATTGAGGCTTGGCTGGAGTCGTTGGATTCGTAGGAACTCAGGGACCTGCAAACGACCTGTCAGGGGTTAGAAAGCTCACAAAGGAACAAGAAAAGAAAGTAAAAACAGCAAAGGAAGGCTTCTTTTGGAGTGGGCGTCCAGGGATCTGGAGGGTTTGTTGGCAGCAGGAAGATGATTGCAAACACCGGGAAGAAGAACTCTCACAAACCCCTTTATGCACACAGCAGAGTATCACACCACTCAATAGAAGAACTCAAGGTTTTCATTCATCAAAAATTTTCCTTCATACAAGAGGCTAGGGTCCCTTAAATAGACCCTTAACCTTGGGCTCCAAGTAAGGGTACATAAGTCTTTACATAAGAATCCTTTTCCCTCTCAAACCCTAGCTAGAAAATAAGGAAATATTAGGTAGAAAAATCCCTAAAATTTTCTTGAATTGGTTAAGACTCCAAGGACACCTAGGAGGGCGTGTTGGGCTTCTAGGAGCAGCAAAAGGCCGGCCCAAAGGGGCTCGGGTGCATGGGTTTGGGCCTCTGGATGCTGGGGTGGCCTGGTAGCCAGGTAGCAGGAATATTCCCTGGTATCTTGCTTCTTAGGGGCTTGGGCTTGGCACCTGGGCTTGATTTCTTTGGGCTAGGATGCAGATGGACCTTTGGAATCATGGATGCCCTTATCTATGAATATACTTTGGCATCTGGAAGGGAATCTGGGCATCTGGAGGTCATCTGCAAGAAATCATGGTTTTCTGAATTTTCCTCCTGGGGTCTTCAAATCTTCAAGCTAGGTTGGACTTGGGCTATACTTCCATTTCTTCAATCTAGTTGGACTTGGTCTTCACTTGTATGATATAGTCTTGAGTCTTCAGTATGCTTGGACAGGACTCAAAAAAATAAAATTAGCTCAACATGAGCTGACTAGCATTGGACTGAACTAGCTCAACATGAGCTGACAAGTACAGAACTGAAATAACAACTCAAAATACTCAAATAACAACTAAAATAGACTCAGATGAGCTAAGCCCTTATTACAGATGGACTCATAAATTATTGATCAATTCATAGAGGATTGAAAAAGCCTCTGTCTTATTCTGGTGCCTCCGGTGTCCCCACCAATTCTCCCGGGGTGGGAGGAACTCGACCCTGTCGAGTGAAGGTCAGACTGGCTCACATATCTCTCGAGAAGGTCTGGGTTGAGGCGTTGCAAGTCCTCTTGAGAAATCCATGAATCGTCCGACTCTGGCCGGCCTTGCCATCAGACCAGGAAGCATTGATAGACATGGCCCTGGGTCGTGATGGCTTGATCGTCCAGGATACGCTCGATCCGTTCTCCTCTCTCAGGCCAAATTTGTTTGTGGACACTCTAGGTTAGGGTCACTCACAATGAAAAGGAATAGGTCCAAAGGCCTCACTAGGTATCGCTGCCGGTTCCCTATACTTAACCAGGTCTGTAATATTGAAGGTAGAACTAATGCCCAAATCCGAAGGCAATTCTAACACCTAGGCATTTGATCCAACCTTCTCTATCACTTTAAAAGGTCCGGCTCTGCGAGCATGAAGCTTCTTTTAGGCCTAAGCCTAACCAAGATAGAATCCACTACATCAAATTCTTTGACCCTTCTTCGGAAATTAGCCAGTTGTTTTAAGATTAGTGCGGGTGGTGAACATGCTAGGCACATGCAGACTTCTAACAAATGATGCAAAGGACTCATACTGACACCTAACAGACTCGACTATGCATTCCTATCGAAGGAAATTTTATTGAACTCTTTGGATCTAAACCTAATAGATTATAGGTTCTCTAGGTTTGATCCTAGCTTGACATGCACATGAAAATTTACAGTGAACTTCTAGCAAATTCCAAAGAGTATGCCAGAAGTAAGATGCAAACCTAACATGCATGATGAATGCATGCAGTATGCTAATCTCAGCTAAATGCAATCTAATGATCCTAGAAATGCTGGAGGTGTCAGGAAAGGGCAGAAAATAGGAAGTGGGTTCAGAATTAGTTTGGTAAGGTAGAGAAAAAGGTTCATGGTTAGTTGGATAAAGTAGGATAAAAGACGGGGTGTTAGGAACTAATCCTATACTAATGAGGTTAACCTTACGAGGTTGAGCTATATCTACAGGGTTTGCATAATGGAAGGATGGGTCGCCAATTTCGGGGAAGAGGTCCTTAATGGGAACTATAGGAGGGGACTCATCTTGAAGGTATTGATTCAAAGAGATCAGGTCCTTAATAAATTCTTCTGGTTCTTGTATTTTTGGACTAGACTCTGTAATTTGGCTCTCCTCTATGGTTTCCTCAGGTAAGGCTCTAGCAGCAGTACCTAGGTTCTCTTCCTCTATTTGTTCTTCCATTATAGCTTTAGGTTGGATGTGGTCAAGGTCAACTACCTCTAGGTTGGCTTCTACCTGGGTATCTATTAGGTCAGCTAATTCTAGGTCATCTAAAGGTGTCTCCTCTTCTCCTTCATACTCATCCACTAGGCTCGCATCAGCTTCATACACTTCCGTGTTAATGTAAGCCTTGTCAATCTCAGGAATGGTTGGAGAAGGTCGGCTAGGGAAAAATTGGCTAAGTCCTGGTTTCTGATTATGGACACTAATCCTAGTAGGTTCAGGTTGTCTAAGGGGTAGTGGCTCACTACTGGGCTCATATTTAGGGGTGCTAATCCTATGGGGTTCAAGTTGACTATGGAAAACCTGACTAGTACTAGATTGATATCTAGGGATTATGGGCTCCCTAGACTCATAGGATAAGGGAGCAGATCTATGGGTCACGGGATCATAAGATCTGGGGTTATAGGATTTGGGTTCAGCTCTATGGGTCTTGGGTCTACTGGACTCATGGGATATGGGTTCGTAGATTTTAGAGTCAGAGGATTTGAAGTCATAAGATCTATAGGTTGTGGGTATACTAGGCTTATAGGATGTGGGTAAATAGGATCTAGAGTCATAAGATCTAGGTTCAGTATCATAGTATGGGTCAGGTTGAGTGGCTCTCCTAGGTTCAACCTCATGATATGGTTCAGGGTTTGGGGTCCTCCTAGGTTGAGGATTGTAGTACGGGTCAGGATAAGGGGCTCTCCTAGGTTCGACCTCATGGTATAGATCAGGGTTTGGGGTTCTCCTAGGTTGAGGGGACTCAGGATCTGGCTCAGATCGTGACCCATGGGTTCTTGCTATGGTCCCTACATGGCCTCCTAACTGGTCAAACCTATTGGCAAGATGGTCAATTCTATTGTTGGTTTGGGTAGCAGACTGAGTTAACTGGGTAGTCATATGGGCCATTTGATCAGCTAGGGCTTTTATTTGGGCTTGTAAATTTTCCATGGGTTCAGACATTTATGAAGGAGGTGGGTGATATGAAACTCCTAATCTAGTGCTCATGCAAGACTCGATCAGACCGACTATAGCTGACTAGACCTAGAGTCCAAACTAGATGCTCAATCAGGGTGGCAAACTAGCCTATAGTAACCCTGTACTTAGCCAGGCAGGTGTAAGGAGAGTGTTAGGTCCCTGATTGCCAATCCTAGACACCAATCAGAGATTGGCCAGGTAGGCGGACCAGCACACAAGCCCTTCGGGATTGAATCCCTAAACCACCGTTCTAGACACTGAGCACAAGGCACACACAGGTTAACTTGACACAGTGATCTAACACTAGCCCGGACCCGACCAGTTGGTGTCCCTAGCCCACTAGGGCAAATTAAGTCTAATTAATTTTAGGTTAAGGCTTGGGACTGAATGCAAGGGATGTGGTTTTGGATTAAGGAGAGGTGATCAAATCCTCCCCCCATCTGATATAGCAAGAGTGCCCTTAAAAGTAAATTATGCAATGATGGCAGGCAGATGAGGATGCAAATTAGGGTTTAGATTTTTTTTGGTATTTTTTAGAAAATATGTATATTTTTTTTTTTGGTATTTTTTAAATAGAAGAAAACTTGCAAATCATGGCCTAATATACTGGAAATATACTAAAATTAAGAAATATGCAAAAACTCCTAAACAAAACCCTAAAACTTCCAAACTTGTCTTGCTAAAAAAATAGAGCCAAAAATTTGCAGGCCCTATTTCGGCTTGAAAAAAATTCACAGGCCATAATAAAATCTGTAAAAATTTTTACAATTACTGTGAATTATGATAAATCCAGGAAAATAAATTTCATAATTTTTGAAGTTTTAACAGGGAGAAATAATTAAAATAACAGAGTATATACGGACTAAAAAATTGCAGAAAATAAGCCCTAATCTAAGCTCTGATACCAAATGATGGGGAACTAATATGCATGCAATTTTTTTTATATGTTTTATATGTGGGGTTGAGTTAGGTGATTAATTCCCATATTTCAGATCAAAATTATTTTTAGGGAATTTTGTATGAATTTTTGAAGATCAGCATGCAGATTAGGACCTAGAAAAGTAGCAAAGAAGGACCGCCGGGGCTGAGAAGCCTCGGTTAGGGCAAGTTCTCCTACAATAAAACTACTGGAGGTAGAGGGGTGTACCTGACAATGTCTGTGAAGATCGCAGCGAAGGGGTCTCTCGTTCCTCGATGGATGCGGCCTGGAAAACCGAGCCAAAGACCCGCGGATACCAGGCTTTCTGCTCGGTGATCCGATTGAGGCATGGCTGGAGTCGTTGGATTCGTAGGAACTCAGGGACCTGCAAACGACCTGTCAGGGGTTAGAAAGCTCACAAAGGAACAAGAAAAGAAAGTAAAAACAGCAAAGGAAGGCTTCTTTTGGAGTGGGCGTCCAGGGATCTGGAGGGTTTGTTGGCAGCAGGAAGATGATTGCAAACACCGGGAAGAAGAACTCTCACAAACCCCTTTATGCACACAGCAGGGTATCACACCACTCAATAGAAGAACTCAAGGTTTTCATTCATCAAAAATTCTCCTTCATACAAGAGGCTAGGGTCCCTTAAATAGACCCTTAACCTTGGGCTCCAAGTAAGGGTACATAAGTCTTTACATAAGAATCCTTTTCCCTCTCAAACCCTAGCTAGAAAATAAGGAAATATTAGGTAGAAAAATCCCTAAAAATTCTCTTGAATTGGTTAAGACTCCAAGGACACCTAGGGGGGCGTGTTGGGCTTCTAGGAGCAGCAAAAGGCCGGCCCAAAGGGGCTCGGGTGCATGGGTTTGGGCCTCTGGATGCTGGGGTGGCCTGGTAGCCAGGTAGCAGGAATATTCCCTGGTATCTTGCTTCTTAGGGGCTTGGGCTTGGCACCTGGGCTTGATTTCTTTGGGCTAGGATGCAGATGGACCTTTGGAATCATGGATGCCCTTATCTATGAATATACTTTGGCATCTGGAAGGGAATCTGGGCATCTGGAGGTCATCTGCAAGAAATCATGGTTTTCTGAATTTTCCTCCTGGGGTCTTCAAATCTTCAAGCTAGGTTGGACTTGGGCTATACTTCCATTTCTTCAATCTAGTTGGACTTGGTCTTCACTTGTATGATATAGTCTTGAGTCTTCAGTATGCTTGGACAGGACTCAAAAAAATAAAATTAGCTCAACATGAGCTGACTAGCATTGGACTGAACTAGCTCAACATGAGCTGACAAGTACAGAACTGAAATAACAACTCAAAATACTCAAATAACAACTAAAATAGACTCAGATGAGCTAAGCCCTTATTACAGATGGACTCATAAATTATTGATCAATTCATAGAGGATTGAAAAAGCCTCTGTCTTATTCTGGTGCCTCCGGTGTCCCCACCAACTAAGGTAGATATACTTAAATAGACTTTTATTCTCAATCTTTTGTAATTTATAATGAAAATCTTATGAATGCAATAAATACATTTTTGGCATATCTTCTGTGCATGAATTGAACTTGTGCAATACTCTCAAAATGAATTTTAATTAGAATATCAAAGTTGAGAAGAGAAAGTGAAATTATCTCAAACAAATTTTATCAACTTTGTCTTTCTATTATAAAAATTGAGGTTTGAAAAATCAATTAAATACATTTTTGATTACTGACAAAAAGGGGGAGAATGTTTAGAAATGCATGAAAAAGAAAGAAAGTAAAAGAGAGAATAAATATGAAAGAAAAAGGGGAAGAAAACTTGTTGAAACTTACCTTTAGTTCATGCTCTATGCTCTCAAAACTTGCAAACTTATCTTGAAGATCTTAAAGCATTAACTCTGATACATTTTTGATAATTTGGAAAATTGAGCCTTGATATTTTGCATACATTAATAGCTCTGACACTTTATGAAAGTGCCAGTCTTAATACTCTGATACATATAAAAGCACTGACACTAATACTGTATAGTTTGTTTTTCACAAAAAGCTCTGGTACTTGTAAATACAATTAGCTCTGATACATGTTAATGCTCACTTTCAAATTCAGTTATACATGTAATTGTAAAGAATTTTTCATGTCCAGTATTTTGTCATCATCAAAAAGGAGGAGATTGTTGACTCCATAAGTGATTTTGATGATAACCAAACATTGGAGCATGCATTTATTTTACTAATCACTCTTCAAGTGTGTTACAAGTTTTTGTAGGATGATTCTAATGCTCAATTACAACTCCTACATCCTTAGTTTTTGAAATGAGTTGTGTTGTAAGTGATTCATGTAAAGAAGAACACAAAGAAAAGGTTAAGTAAAAATCATGAAAATGGGTTACTTCTAGATGTGTTTAAAGCTTAAAATTTCTTAGAAATATGGTTAGATGAGTTTGAAGGCATCTTTAGACTTTGAAGACTTGCTGGATGATTTCTAGAGAAAAACTGATAATTCACTGAAGAATTCATCCGAGCCGACTCAAAGAGAAGAGAGCCGACTCTGGTACATGGCATGCATGAAGATTTCTGGTATACAGATATCCGAGCCGACTCTAAGGGACCCAAGGCAACTTGTCCAAAGTACCATTTCCTGAATCAGACAGGCGAGCCAATCCAAAAGAATTCCGAGCTGACTCTATCATTCAGTTAGACATTCGAGTCAACCCTTCAGAAGTTTGAGTCGACTCCTCCAAAGTCCAGAAAAAGAGTTCTAAGTGAACAGCCAACCGAGCCGACTCTAATAAGAAAGAGCCAACTCTTCTAGACTGGATTTCTGAATGCCTGTGAATCTGAGCAGACTCAAAATAAGGCGAGCTGACTCTTCTAGAGTACGGAATCAAGCTACTGACAAACCTAGCCAACTCAATTGAAGAGAGCCGACTAGACTAGAACTGCTCTATGAATCTGAGCCAACTCGACTAGATCTGAGCTGACTCAAAGATCGATTTCAGGCCTATAATGGCTAATTCCAGAACTTGGAATTTGAATCCAAAAAGTGCTTCAATGGTCAAATGTCACATCCCAACGGTCTACAATGACTAAAATCATCTAAGAAGAGTACAAGACTATATATTTGAGAGATTTGAACTACTTTAAAAAGAAGGAATGAATATTTAATGCTTACTTAAGCTTGTGAGCAAGAGAGCACTAAAGATCATTCAAGATAGTCTTCAAGTCTTCATCAACTCACATCTGAAGCTTGAAGCATTTATTGAAGAAGTTGATGAAGCCAACCAAGTGCATTGGAGTGTAATCAATTGGGCTTCTTTTGAGCTACATCGGCAACCATCTGACAAAATTTGTTTGTCATTCTGTTGATTTATTTTTGTAATTCTTTTTGAATTGTTGGTTTATTGGTGAGCCTTGTTTAAAAACCAAATAGGTTCTTAGTTGTTAAAATCAAGTGTTGGGTTCTTGGTGATCTTGTTAAAACCAAGTGTTGGGTTTCTTTGGTGAGCCTGGTTTAAAAACCATAGTGTAGAGGTTTAGATTGTAAGCCTTTTGAAACAATCTGACTGTATTCCAGTGGGGGATATAGTGAAAATCCCAAGTGGTAGTCTTGGATAGTGAATGTAGGAGCTGGGTTGCTCTGAACCACTATAAAATTTTCTGTGTTTGTGTTGTGCATTCTTTTTTTATCTTGCTTCTGCTTTTAATTATTTCAATCATAGCACTTAATACTTCAAGGGATTTTCAAAGAGCATATTATTTGTTAAACTTTTTAAATACCAAATTCACCCCTCTCTTGGGAAAGCCACATGCGCAACAACCTAATTAAAACTAATTCAACTAGACTTGACCTAAACTTCTTTGCTAAATCAAATTGAGCCAATTAGTAATTTAATTACTAATAATTCTTCTATAATTATTTGACACTTAATTAGTTAATTGTTTACAATACTTGTATAAAGTTAATTATCAATTATATTAATAATTATACCCTTAAATGATTCTTAATCATTAATCAGCAATTATGATTAGTTAGAAACTTTTATTGTGTGTAACCCCATAAGTCAAATACTAAGGTAGTAGCATATAAATAAATTACTAAACTAATTGATGTGATCACCTGGCAATGGTTCCCGATGTCTGGATAAGTTGAATGATTGCAAAGCAACATTCAAGAATTCAGGCATATGGTTATCATATAATTCATCCCTTTGACCCAATGCTCAGGATTACTTCAGAGTTAACTACCTACTCTTACATATTATATTCAAAAATATCTCAACCTAATAAATCCTATGACTCCTCACAAGGATTTTCCTGGCCAAGGTTTTGCTAAATTGAAATACAATAGAGCATTATCTCCAATACTTTGAAGTAGCTAATCGCTATCATGGGTGGTCAAAAATAATATACTAACTCAAAATCTATAGCTAGGATGAGTTGGGATCATATTCTCAGAGATCTTAGGGCTAAGTTATGATTTTTTAAAAGAAAAAAGAGTAATTATTGTGGCATAAAAATAAAAGTAAATAAGAAGTAAATTACTCTTAAGATTGAAGCAAGTAAAAAAGATTATTTCAAAAGTTATAAGATGATCTTGTACTAACAAAACTGTATTTCTTTTATGATTTAAATGTAATTAGTTTTAGAGAATTACCTGTCTTTCCTTGGCACGCTCCGTATCCGTAGATCATAGTGTGTCTCTAGAAAGCAAGAATTGTTCCTAAACTTAATTTAACATTAAAGTATAATAAAAAGCAAATAAAAGAGAACAAGTAAAGAACTCATAATTAAAAGCTTAATCTTTTATTGCTTACTAAAGAAATACAAGAAAATTAAAGAACAAAAGAATCTCACTCTGCCTTGTTACAGGATCTCCTCTTCCCTCCAAAACTTATGCACTTGACTGCTCCTAAGTTGATCTCTTCCTATCTTCCTATGCAAAGGCTCTAGAGGGATTCCAGGAAGTGATGCCTCCAATTATGGTACAGGAGCCTTTTTATAGATATAAGCAGGGAGGGGTTTCTTGATTTTTCGATATAGGACTAAATAAAAAGAATATAGGAGTGGCTAGGATTTATTTTTATAGGAATCAATGGTTAGATGGTTGTGAATAAGACCAATCCCATAGCAATGGGCTTCTAATTCCTGTTCTAATTAATGTTTGACCATCTGAGAAGTTTTCAACCATAAGATCTTGATCGGGTACCTAAAAATCATTGCATCCCACGTGATAAAAACTAAACTCGAATCAAATTTAATTTCAATCATTGAATTAAGATCCAATGGCTGGATTATTGTGTTTGTCTTCTTCCTTCAATTGGCAACGCCCATCATCTTATTGTCGACTCCCCTTACAGGATCATCACCATTACTGAAGATCTCGTCGGAACCACCACTAGAATCGCCTCGCCATTGAGACCTTGCTAGAGACCTTGTTACCACCAGCACCATAGTCTCACCAAAATCTGCTGCTTAGGAGTTTCCTAAACCATGGAGTGCCATCTTCTTCCTTCTGACAGCTCACCCCATCATCAAACCGATCATTCCATTACTTAATCACATGCCTTAAGAGCTTTGCTAGAGCCACCCAATGCCAAAGCTAGTGTCATCGTCGCCTAGAGAAACCTGCTTAGAAGTCCCCTATGACTATGGTCCAAGCATCATTGTTGGACTGCCATTGCCACTTGGTCTAAGCACCATTCCCTCTTCGCCATGCTGTGAGCCATGATGAATCCTATGGGGTGGTCACCAGCCACCCTCGGTGACCACCCTCTTGACCAAGAATTGGTTAAAATTGCCTATGGTCCATAATGTTTAGCCATGGACCATGAATAATTGCAATCATGAATCGAGCATTGGTTTATAGGCCAAGCAGTCAATCCATCATGGACTGGCTACTTTAAAATTCATGCAAACCATTTTATAATCTTCAAACTTAAATTTTGGACTCATTTTAAGTCCGACTTGCTTTAAATTTGTTTCATTTGAACCTATAAATCGAGCTCTTTGCATTGACAATCTTCTTTCCTATAAAAGATATATAAAAATAATTTAATTCTTAAATTAATACTTATATGCATGTATAATGTAGTTATCACATCCCCCGACTTGAACTTTGCTCATCCTCGAGTAAAGCAGATAAATTAGTCATTGAATTAAACGTTAACTTTGGTAGTCCTAAAGGCTATTGATACTTGACTAGACCATTAAAAAGGTACTTTATTGGATCACTGAGTTAACCCAATTAATGGTTGAGTGTTGACCATAGAAGTTTTTGGAGATCTATCTTCCCTTCTTCCTAACCTATTCTTTAAGTCCTCTAACTTCATTTGAGTTGGGTTTGTTATCTTTTTACACTTTAGTCCTCATTTTTTATAAAAGGAGTCTAGCACAATATCCTAACCTCTTAAGTATTAGCATCCTCACCTTTTAACATGAACCATAATGCTTACTTAGATGAAGGGACCCGGTTCTCAGTGAGGTACCACTACTTAATGGATCTCTTGGTCTTTTCACCTTTTGATATGAACCATAATGCTTACTTAGGTGAAGAGGCCCGGTTACTCAATAACAGTTCAAGAAGAGCTATGAGGTCTGACTAAGTCTTTAATAGGTTTTTTGACATCGCCACCTTTTGACATGAACTACAACACTTACTCAAGCAAAGGAGCCTGGTTACTCAGTGAAATAATGCTGAAATCCTTTTATTTCTTTTTATCCTTTTTTATAAAAGACCTTTTGTATATATCGACCTTTCTACCCGTACTTTCAACATGCAAGTTTTTTATTGAGATAAGAAGGAAGAGAGTTCTAGAATCACACCTAAAATCTGATTTGATCAAAACCTTACCATTTATTGGTTTTTTTAGTAATTTGCTCCTTGGTATCTCTAAAATTATCTAGACTATTAATCAATCATTGATTAGGATGCCTAATTAACTTCAAATCGAGATAAGATTTGGATACACAAAACTAATTACTTCTAGTCATACTTGAGGACTTAATTAGATTAGTTATTCTTCCCCCCAACTTAATAAATATTGTCCTTAATGAAGTAGGGAAATAAAATAAGCAATGAAAGAAAAGGAGCAAATGCTCTTGGGGTAAGTGTTCTTCAGGAGTTGAAGGGGGCTTCATGGATTCACAGATTCTTGTTCCTTCCTTCTAGGTTCTTATAACTGCATAAAGTTAAGAGAAAATGGAATTGTTGGGTTGCCTCCCAACAAGCACTAAGTTTAAACATCTTCAACCGAATGCTATGAAGGAGTGTTGCTGATATTGATCTTAGATACGTCCCTTAAGATTTTCAAAAGACAAGACCAATTAAGAGGCCTTGTCATCATAGCAAAAAAATATTCATAAAGTATTCTACGATGATTAACCTTAATCAATAAAGACACAAGGCAAGTATACTAAACCAAGATTTAAAATTATTATTATTATTTGGATGAAGATCAAGAAGGGATTGTGAGTGTTGGGTCAAGAGTGGGGGTGGTAGCTTGGAAATTATTTTAACTCTAGAAAGATCTACTCTAATCCCTTTCTCGAGTATGATGTGTGTTGATATCATCCCTTCTTAATGGCACTTTATCCAAGTTAACTTTAAGTATTTCTTCATATATCATTTTAGGATAGTAGATAGATTTTAGAGACAATTCTCAAAAGTAGTGCCAAATATTAAAAAATCAATTATAAAATCTTCAAGATTGTTATTCTTCATTTTAGAGATATTTCATCCAATAATTTTTTTTATGCATCTTTAAAATACCGATAATTTGGTCTTCCTGGTTAGAGATTGAATGAATTATGCCCTAAAAGTTAATCGTAGTTATTGTATCAGTGGCATTTTTGTATTCTCCCAACTCAAGATTGATATTAATAAAGGCAATTTTTGATTCATCATATGTTGTGTCTTATATTTTAATTATAAGATTATGATGAACCCCATAGGTTAGGATAATGAAATTAGGGTTATGATGGAGATCATAATGATGAGACCTAAGTTCCTATAAATTCTAATCTAAAATGTTCCTAGTCGATGGATCATCGATTCAGGGATCGATGAATTCAAAAAGACTAAAACATCCTATATATGCTCAATGGAGAGGGTGGTTGGTCTCACAACCATTTGTATAGATATACTAATACAAGGATGTGGTGCTTATTAGGTTATGAGTTCACTCAACTAATCCGATAAGAGAACATCAAATGGAAGTCTTACTTGTCAAAAGAATGTTCTCTTAGTGGGAGTAGTGCATGTAGTCCTTAGACCTGAGACTACCATAGTATCTTGTGCACATGAACCCATATTTTGGTGCATGCTCATTCATGATAATTAAGTCATGTACGGGGTGGATATGGTGAATTGTGTATGAAGGTAATGAGTAGGTCAACAAGGAATCGATCACTCCTAGTAAGAGGAGAAGTTATCCTGTATGATCTCTTCGAATGATGACTTAGGAAGTCTTTGATCAAAGCATGATAAGATTAGATAGGGTTTCTAATCTTTCATCAATTGAGTTTTTATTATCGAATTGAGATTCGAGATGATTAAGTGCTAGGATTTGACATTTATCCATGCCCATCACTTAATCAGGATAAAGGAAGATTGAAGGATTGAATTGCATGATAACTTTCCACTGAAGGGTATTTTGATAATTTTTATCAAATTCCTCATCTTCCAGGTAGGCATGACATATTGCTAGATGTCAATCAAGTCTTGTAGGTTTTCATGGATCAATTCGATTGGATTCATGAGTCATTTCAGAAGTTGGTTTGAATTGGCAACTTAGGTCAGCTCAATTTGACCTAATTAGGTCAATCGGGTTTGATTGGATCAAATTGGCTTGGACCTTGACCTACTACTGGCTAGATGTAGAACCCAAAGGGTCACACACATTAGGAAATTAGCCAAGGAAGTCAACTATATATTTATTAGGATCTTGGGATCCTAATTAGCTAGCTAATTGACATACTAGCATATGTTGGCTAGCCCAACTCCTAACAAAATTAGATTAGGTCAGCTTGTTTGCTAATTAGGCTAACCAATTTGAAAGGAAGGCATTTTTGTAATCTTTCAACTCCTGTATGACATTTAATATATTAATAAAGGCATATAGTTTCATCATATTACTGTGTCTTACTTAAAGATTATGATAAATCCCATAGGTTAGGAAAAATGGAATTAGGGTTATAATGGAAATCATAATAGTGAGACCTAAGTTCCTATAAACCCTAATCTAAAATGTTCCTAGTCAATGGACCATCGGTTCGGGAATCAATAAGTTCGGAAAGACTAGCTTATCCTATGTATGCTCTGTAAAGAGGGTAGTTGGTCTCATAGCCACTTGTGTAAATACACTAATAAAAGGATAAGGGTGCTCATTAGGGTATGAGTTCACTGAACTGATCCACACCGGGACTATCTTATGGAAGTCTTACAACTTGTCAAAAGATAGATCTCAAAGTAGGAGTTGTGCATATGATCTTTAGACCTGAGGTCACCATGATTCCTTATGCACACTAAGTCATGTTTTGGTTCATACTCACTCATGACATTAAGTCATGTACGGGGTGTTCTCGGCTATGGTGGAAGGTGTATGAAGGATATGAGTGGACCAACGAGGAATCGATCATTCCTAGTAAGAGGAATTGTTATCCCAAGTGATCTCTTTGATTGATGACTCAAGGTGTCTTTGATCAAAGCAAGATGAGATTAGAAGTGGTTTATAATCAGTCATCAACTGAGTCTTCATTATCAAATAGAGATTCAAAATGACTAAGTGTTGCGGTTTGATATTTATCCATACCCATCACTTACTCGGCATAATGGGAGATCGAAAGATTGAATTGCACGGTAACTTTCTACTGAAGCGTATTTTGATACTTTCCACCAAATTCCTCATCTTCCGAGTAGGAATGACATGTTGCTAGATGTCAACCATGTCTTGTAGGTATTCATGAACTGTTTGGATTGGATTCATGAGTCAATTCGATGGATAGATCGAATTGGCAATTTAGGTCAGCTCAAATTGACCTAATTAGGTTAATCAAGTTTGATTGGTTCAAATTGGCTTGAACCTAGACGTACTACTGGCTAGATATGGAACCAAAGGGTCACACACATTAGGGAGTTGACCAAGGAAGTCATTTATAATTTAATTAGGATCATAGGATCCTCATTAGTTAGCTAGATTGCATACTAGCATGTGTATGTTAACCTAATTCCTAACCCAAGTCGATTTGGGTCTAGTTGCTTGCTAAATTGATTGATCAATTTAAAGGGAACTTAAATTAGGACATGTTTAATTGAGGCAGCCTATGCCTGATTTTATCTGACTAATTTTGGATATCTGGTGCCACTTGGACAAGAGTCCAAGTTGGTTGGGATGCTTGGGCGCAATATTGCACGCGCCAAGGAGGAGAGGGTGCAGAAAGGACCAAGAGTCCTTCTGCAGATGAAATTCTCTTGCTGATTTCATCTGGACTCCTCTTGGCACACATCCCCATGCCTCCTAGGATAGATTGACCGGCCAAAGTGTGTTTGAAATTGGAGTGGAGGTTGGATAAAGAGTGCGTGCGCATGAAGAGTCGCAACTCTTCATGTGGTGCGCGGTTCTGAAGCAGAGTCCTGCTATCAGGACTCCTCATTTCTCCAATTCATAGGGACTGAAATGATGCCTCTTGGCTTCCTAGAGACCGGTACTTGCCATGTCGGAAGTGAGAAATCATCTAGGAATGAGAAGGGATGCAGATATGGGCCTTGGTGCATGAATCTACATATCGGATATGATTTTTCAAGCCAGATAACTTCTCATCGGTCTTGAAAAATCATATATGATAAGTTGATAGCTGGACATATCACATGCCCCTCTTAAAACTATAAATAGGGGTAGTGTTCTAAGTTTCAGCATCAGATTTCCATCGGAGTTATTCTGAGTGTCTCTATCTCCCTCCCTCTTCCTTAGGACAAACCTTGTCTCCTTAAGAAAAGGTCGTTCTTACTAGGACAAGTCTTAAGTTTTAAGACATAAGCCTAAAGTGTCATACAGGAGGGCTATCCAAAAATCAAGAGTGGTTTTGGAGAGCATTCAGAGTGCCCTACAAGAGGGTAGGGTGTCCTATAAAGGAGAAAGTCTAAAAGGATGTCAAGAAGAGTCCTAGTCAAGCAAGCAACTGAAGTAGCAGTTCTTCCTTGGGTCAATTCTTGTATGGATTACCATTGGAGGGCTCGCACTTATGAGCCTAGTGGAAAGGAGTGGAAAACAACATTCTAGGTATTCTTCATAAACCTTATTAGTGACTTATTAATTGTACATGAATGAGGGGATCATGGGATTAGGGATTCAAGCCTATAAGGGTTTTTTTTTTTATATGCAAAATTTTGAAATCCAATGTTCATACATGCAAGATGACCTTTATGAAACCCATCACAATTTAAGTGGTATTTAAATTGGGTTGAGTCCTAAGTGGGGCAGCCTGTTTCAGTATTTATATAAATTTATTTGGGACTTATCTTGGTCAAAATGAAGAGTCCTACAGGGCATGGACTCTTGGTACCAACTTATGATGTGTTCCAAGAAAAAGTGTGCATAGAAGGACCAAGAGTCTTTCTGCCAGTTAGTCACAATGGCTAAATAAAGTCCAAAGGATTTCTTCCTTATCTCCATGCCCTTTTGGAAGAGTTTTGACTGGTCAAATGATAGGAATTCTGTATGGAAGGGGTTGGCACAAAATAAAGAGTTGTGTCTCTTCACTTTGGTGCTAATCTGAGACCAGGAGTCCTTCTATTTGAAGGCTCCTGTATTTCTCTGACATTTCAATTATGAAATCACACCTTTTAGCCTTCTATAACTAGTCAAAGCCATGTGGTAGATGGAGGAAAAATGATAGAAATCGAAGAGACAACAATTTATTTCTTGGTGCATGAAAAACATTATCATGATATGTCCTCTCATCCTAATAAGACTCTTTCTGCTTGAAGGATCTTATCAAATGGCTGAAGGGGAGACATATCAGGCACCCCATCCCTCTCTATAAATTGGCATCGATAATCTGATGCCAAGGCATGAGAGTTTTCTATCAGAATACTACCTGCTATTTTCTCTCCCTCTTCCTTAAAACAAGGTTTGTCTCTTTAAGACAAAGCTTGTTCTTTCAAGAGAAGGCTAGTCTAATTAAGACAATAGCCTAGAGAGAAAAATAGAAGGGGTATTAGGAAACTAAGAGAGGATTCAGAGTATTCTTTGAGAGCCCTACAAGAGGGTAGGGGATCCAGCAAAGGAAAAAAGTCTGAAAGGCTACCAAAAGAGTACTAGTCAAATAAGCAACCTTCATATGAGTGCTTCCTTGGTCCGATTTCTTTGGATCACCTATGGAGGACATGTTGTGTGTCTCATGGAAATTAAGGAATATAGCATTCCAGGTATTCCTTGATAACCCTAAAGATTTGTGAAGGGGATCCAGGGCAGGTTCGGATATTTTTCTATTTTTTCTTATTTTTTAAGAATTTTTTATTTTTTCCTATCCCACTATTCCATCTATCCCCGCTATTCTGGTTTTGTTCTCGGTTTATCCCCAAGTTATCCCAGCTTTATTCTACCTCCTGCAACCTTTCTCCCGTGAATTTTTAAAAGTTCCGAACCGTAGCCCCACCGCCCCTCCAGACCCAGATCCGGGCCGCCCGCCCTCTGGCCACCCTCGCCGGAACGCCGTCGAAGCTCGCCGGCCCCCGCCCTCACCGGAGAAGCCGCCACCATCGCCGCCGCCGCCCACGCCCGTGGGAAGACGAACGGACGCGGAGGCGTCCGCTCGCCACGGCCCACGGCTGTCGCCGTCGCTACCACCACCGGCCCGCTGCCCGCCGCTGTTCTTGCCTCCCGCCGGCCCTCACCCGGCCGCCAGTGGGGTCCGCCGCCATCCACGCCCGTGGGAAGATGAACGGACATGGGAGGCGTCCGTCCACCCACGTGCACCCCTGCACCGCCGTCGCTGTTGCCGTCGCCGCCCGCACATCCGTCGGCCACCATCCCGCCGGCCCCGGCTGTCCCCGCCGTCCACCGGCCACGCCGGTGCCCTGAGGTCTCCCACGGCCATGGGAGACCAAACGACATGCCCTGGGGCGTGCCGTGCCATTCTTGCACCGCCTCGCCCGCAGCCCGCCGCCAGCCGTCCACCGGCCCGTCCGCCACCCGCTGGTGTTCTGCCAGAGACCGTTCTTCCCTTCCACGACCATGAGTTTGTATTTGCATGGATATCAAAGCAGCCCATATTTCAGAGCAGCATGCTTTATGGAGCAGATTATCAAGCCAACATGCTCTTCATAGCATATCAGCACTATTTTTGATGCAACAGGAATTTTGATGTAATTTATTTTCCTTTTTTTAGTTTTCTTAGAGGCTAAGAAACTGAGGGTTTTGGTTTTTCTATATAAAGGCCCCCTCTCCCCCTGTAATAATCAAGGAGTTGATATAGATATTTGGGTTGGTTTCGATTCTGGTTCTGGGCTGAGGCCCATTTTTTTCTTCGTTCCCTGCTGTGTGCATTATGGGTTCGATGAGGGGTGTGAGGCGTTCCCTGCTGTGTGCATTATGGGTTCGATGAGCACCTTAGTTATCCCCTATCTCGTCTTCTTTATCTCCTCGTGTCCTTCGAGAGTCATCCTAGCACATCTATGTGAGAGCCATGCTATGTGCATTATTGGTTCGATGGGAGCTCAGGGTACCTGGTGCTGTGACCCCTTCGGGAGGGTAGCTTTATGCTCAGGGTAGCTGGTGCTGTGATCCCTCGGGAGGGTAGCTTTAGGCTTTGACCCCTGACTTTCTGTGTGCGTTCCCTGCTAGAGTGAGTCTCAAGGCCATGAGTTCCACTTCCCTGTCCCCCATCTTCATCCTTCCTTCGCCACATCCACCCAGAAAATTGAAAACAAAAGAGATTAGCTGTCTTAGGATTTTAGTGTCAGTATGCCCTAGTCCCGGGAGGCTTCTTAGCCCTCCCACGGTCCTAGTTTGTTAAGTTGTTTCACTATTTTTTCAAATAACCAGGTTACATCGATACTTCGTCCCACATCAATTTTGGTATCAGAGCGAGTTGTGGATTAGGGTGTGCTCTATCTTTCGAACTCGATGGAGTCGAGTTCTTCATGGTAGAGGAGAATGATGGGGATCCAGGGCAGGTCCGTGTATTTTTCTATTTTTTCTTATTTTTTCTGAATTTTTTTTTTTCCTATCCCGCTATTCCATCTATCCCCGCTATTTTGGTTTTGTTCTCGGTTTATCCCCGAGTTATCCCAGCTTTATTCTACCTCTTGCAACCTTTCTCCCATGAATTTTTAAAAGTTCCGAACCCTAGCCCCACCGCCCCTCCGGCCCCAGATCCGGGCCGCCCGCCCTCCGGCCGCCCCCGCCAGAACGCCGCTGAAGCTCACCGGCCCCCGCCCTCATCGGAGAAGCCGCCTGATGCAGGACTAATATGCATGCAATTCTTTTTTTATGTTTTATATGTGGGGTTAGGTGATTAATTCCCAAATTTCAGATCAAAATTAGTTGTAGGGAATTTTATATGAATTTTTGAAGCCAAGCATGCAGATTAGAATCTAGAAAAGTACTAAAGAAGGATCGCCGGGGCTGAGAAGCCTCGGTTAGGGCAAGTTCTCCTACAATAATAAGACTGGAGGTAGAGGGGGTGTACCTGACAATATCTGAAGTGCCCGGTGAAGATTACAGTGAAGGGATCTCTCGTTCCTCGATGGATGCGGCTTGGAAAACCGAGCCAAAGACCCACGGATACCTGGCTTTTTGCTCGGTGGTCCGATTGAGGCTTGGCTGGAGTCGTTGGATTCGTAGGTACTGAGGACCTGCAAACGACCTGTCAGGGGTTAGAAAACTCAAAGGAAATCAAGAAAACAAAGGAAAACAGCAAAGGGAAGAAAGTTTTGGAGGGGGCTGGAAGGATTGTTGGCGGCAGGAAGATGGTTGCAAACACCGAGAAGAAGAACTCTTAAACCCCTTTATGCACACAGCAGGGTAATTACACAAAGCAAAGAGGAACTCAAGGTTCATTTCATATATCAAAATCTCCCTTCATACAAGAGGCTAGGGTCCTTTAAATAGACCCTTAACCTTGGGCTCCAAGTAAGGGCACATAAGTCTTTACATAAGAATCATTTTCCCTCTCAAACCCTAGCTAGAAAATAAGGAAACATTAGGTAGAAAAATCCCTAAAAATTCTCTTGACTTGGCCAACACTCCAAGGACAACTAGGGGGGCATGTTGGGCTTCTAGGAGCAGCAAGAGGCTGGCCCAAAGGTGCTCGGACGCATGGGTTTGGACCTCTGGAAGCTGGGGTGGCCTGGTAGCCAGGTAGCAGGAATATTCCCTGGTATCTTGCTTCTTAGGGGCTTGGGCTTGGCACCTGGGCTTGATTTTTTTGGACTAGGATGCAGATGGACCTCTAGAATCATGGATTCCCTTATCTATGAATATACTTTGGCATCTGGAAGGGAATCTGGGCATCTGGAGGGCATCTGCAAGAAATCAGGGTTTTCTGAATTTTCTTCCTGGGGTCTTCAAATCTTCAAGCTGGGTTGGACTTGTGCTATACTTCTATGTCTTCGATCTAGTTGGACTTGGTCTTCACTTTTATGATATAGTCTTGATTCTTCAGTATGCTTGGACAGGACTCTAAAAAATAAAATTAGCTCAACATGAGCTGACTAGTATTGGACTGAACTAGCTCAACATGAGCTGACTAGTACAGAATTGAAATAACAACTCCAAAGACTCAAATAACAACTAAAATGGACTCAGATGGGCTAAGCCCTTATTACAAATGACTCATAAATTATTGATCAATTCATAGAGGGTTGAAAAGTCTGTATCTTATTCTGGTGCCTCCGGTGTCCCCACCAATTCTCCCGGGGTGGGAGGAACTCGACCTTGTCGAGTGAAGATCAGAGTGGCTCACATATCTCTCGAGAAAGTCTGGGTTGAGGCATTGCAAGTCCTCTTGAGAAATCTACGAATCGTTTGACTCTGGCTGGCCTTGCCATTGGACCAGGAAGCATTGATAGTCATGGCCCCTGGTCGTGATGGCTTGATCGTCCAGGATACGCTCAATCCGTTCTCCTCTCTCAGGCAAATTTGTTAGTGGACACTCTGGATTAGGGTCACTCACAATGAAAAGGAATAGGTCCAAAGGCCTCACTAGGTATCGCTGCCGGTTCCCTATACTCAACCAGGTCTGTAATATTGAAGGTAGAACTAATGCCCAAATCCGAAGGCAAGTCTAACACCTAGGCATTTGATCCAACCTTCTCTATCACTTTAAAAGGTCCGGCTCTGTGAGCATGAAGCTTCTTTTAGGCCTAAGCCTAACCAAGATAGAATCCACTACATCAAATTCTTTGATCCATCTTCGGGAATTAGCCAGTTTGTTTAAAATTAGTATAGGTGGTGAACATGCTGGGCACATGCAGACTCCTAACAAATGATTCAAAGGACTCATACTAATACCTAACAGACTTGACTATGCATTCCTATAGAAGGAAATCTTATTGAACTCTTTGGATCTAAACCTAACAGATTATAGGTTCCTTAGGTTTGATCCTAGCTTGACATGCACATGAAAATTTACAGTGAACTCCTAGCAAATTCCAAAGAGTATGCCAGAAGTAAGATGCAAACCTAACATGCATGATGAATGCATGCAGTATGCTAATCTCAGTTAAATGCAATCTAATAATCCTAGAAATGCTGGAGGTGTCAGGAAAGGGCAGAAAATAGGAAGTAGGTTCAGAAGTAGTTTGGTAGGGTAGGGAAAAAGGTTCAAAGATAGTTGGATAAAGTTCGATATAAGAAGGCATGTCAGGGACTAATCCTAGACTAATGAGGCTAACCTTATGAGGTTGCGGTATATCTATGGGGTTTGCATAATGGAAGGATGGGTTACTAATCTCAAGGAAGAGGTCCTTAATGGGAACTATAGGAGGAGGCTCATCCTGAGGATACTGATTCAAAGAGATCAAGTCCTTAACAAATTCTTCTGGTTCTTGTATTTTAGGACTAGACTCTATAATTTGGCTCCCCTCTATGGTTTTCTCAGGTAAGGCTCTAGTAGCAGTACCTACGTTCTCTTCCTCTATTTGTTCTTCCACTATAGCTTTAGGTTGGATGTGGTCAAGGTCAACTACCTCTAGGTTGGCTTCTACTTGGGTATCTATTAGGTCAGCTAATTCTAGGTCATCTAAAGGTGTCTCCTCTTCTCCCTCATACTCATCCACTAAGTTTGCATCAGCTTCATATGCTTCCGCGTTAATGTAACCCTTGTCAATCTCAGGAATGGTTGGAGAAGGTCGACTAGGGGAAAATTGGCTAGGTCCTGGTTTCTTATTATGGACACTAATCCTAGTAGGTTCAGGTTGCCTAAGAGGTAGTGGCTCACTACTGGGCTCATATTTAGGGGTGCTAATCCTATGGGGTTCAAGTTGACTAAGGGAAACCTGACTAGTACTAGATTGATACTTAGGGGTTATGGGTTCTCTGGGCTCATAGGACAAGGGTGTAGATCTATGGGTCATGGGATTATTGGATCTGGGGTCATAGGATTTTGGGTTAGCTCTATGGTCAGGTTCTAAGGATGGATCATGGTATGGGGTCCTCCTAAGGTTGGGCTCCCTATATGGGTTAGGATATTGGGTTCTCCTAGGGTTGGACTCCCTATATTGGTCAGAATATTGGGTTCTCCTAGGGTTGGGCTCCCTATATGGGTCAGAGTATTGGGTTCTCCTAGGATTGGACTCCCTATATGGGTCAGAGTATTGGGTTCTCCTAGGATTGGACTCCCTATATGGGTCAGAGTATTGGGTTCTCCTGGGTTCAGTATCATAATAAGGGTCATGGTAATGGGTTCTTCTAGGTTCAGTATCACAATAAGGGTCATGGTAAGGGGTTTTTCTAGGTTCAGTATTATTGTTTGGGTCAGGCTGAGGGGCTCTCCTAGGTTCAACCTCTCGGTATGGATCAGGATTTAGGGTCATCCTAGGTTGAGGATTGTAGTACGGGTCAGGATAAGGGGCTCTCCTAGGTTCGACCTCATGGTATAGATCAGGGTTTGGGGTCCTCCTAGGTTGAGGGGACTCAAGATCTGGCTCAGACTGTGACCCATGGGTTCTTTGTATGGTCCCTACATGGCCTTCTAACTGGTCAAACCTATTGGCAAGATGGTCAATTCTATTGTTGGTTTTGGTACCAGACTGAGTTAACTGGGCCATGGATTGGGTTAGTTGCTCAGTGAGTGCTTTTATTTGGGCTTGCAAATTTTTCATGGGTTCAGACATTTGTGAAGGAGGTGGGTGATATGAAATCCCTGATGTAGTGCTCATGCAAGACTCGATCAGACCGACTATAGCTGACTAGACCTAGAGTCCAAACTAGATGCTCAATCAGGGTGGCAAACTAGCCTATAGTAACCCTGTACTCAGCCAGGTAGGTGTAAGGGGAGTGTTAGGTCCCTGATTGCCAATCCTAGACACCAATCAAAGATTGGCCAGGTAGGCGGACCAGCAAACAAGCCCTTCAGGATTGAATCCCTAAACCACCATTCTAGACTCTGAGCATAAGGCACACACAGGTTAACTTGACACTGTGATCTAACACTAGCCCGGACTTGACCAGTTGGTGTCCCTAGCCCACTAGGGCAAATTAAGTCTAGTTAATTTTAGGTTAAGGCTTGGGACCGAATGCAAGGGATGTGGTTTAGGGCTAAGGAGAGGTTATCAACTCCTCCCCTTATCTGATATAGTAAGAGTGCACTTAACAGTAAATTATGCAATGATGGCAGGCAAATGAGGATGCAAATTAGGGTTTAGACATTTTTGGTATTTTTGGAGAATATGTAATTTTTTTTTTTGGTATTTTCTTAAATAGAAGAAAACTTCTAAATTATGGCCTAATATGCAAGAAATATTCTAAAATTAAAAGATATGCAAAAAATGCTAAACAAAACCCTAAAACTTCCAAACTTGTCATGCTGAAAAAAAATAGAGCTGAAAATTTGTAGGCTGTATTTTGGCTTGTAGAAAGTTCACAGGCCATAATAAAATCTGAAAAAACTCTCAAAATTACTGTGATTTACGTTGAATCCATAAAAATAAATTTCATAATTTTTGGAGATTTTATCTAGGATAAATAATTAAAATAATAGAGAATATATGGATTAAAAATTACAGAAAACAAGACCTAATCTAAGCTCTGATACAAAATGATGCGGGACTAATATGCATGCAATTCTTTTTTTATGTTTTATATGTGGGGTTATGTGATTAATTCCCAAATTTCAGATCAAAATTAGTTATAGGGAATTTTATATGAATTTTTGAAGCCAAGCATGCAGATTAGAACCTAGAAAAGTACTAAAGAAGGATCGCCGGGGCTGAGAAGCCTCGGTTAGGGCAAGTTCTCCTACAATAATAAGACTGGAGGTAGAGGGGGTATACTTGACAACGTCTGAAGTGCCCGGTGAAGATCGCAGCGAAGGGATCTCTCGTTCCTCGATGGATGCGGCCTGGAAAACTGAGCCAAAGACCCGCGGATACCCGACTTTCTGCTTGGTGGTCCGATTGAGGCTTGGCTGGAGTCGTTGGATTCGTAGGTACTCGAGGACCTGCAAACGACCTGTCAGGGGTTAGAAAAGTCAAAGGAAATCAAGAAAAAATGAAAAATAGCAAAGGGAAGAAAGTTTTGGAGGGGGCTAGAAGGATTGTTGGCGGCAGGAAGATGGTTGCAAACACCGGGAAGAAGAACTCTCAAACCCCTATATGCACACAGCAGGGTAATCACACAAAGCAAAGAGGAACTCAAGGTTTATTTCATATATCAAAATCTCCTTTCATACAAGAGTCTAGGGTCCTTTAAATAGACCCTTAACCTTGGGCTCCAAGTAAGGGCACATAAGTCTTTACATAAGAATCCTTTTCCCTCTCAAACCCTAGCTAGAAAATAAGGAAACATTAGGTAGAAAAATCCCTAAAAATTCTCTTGACTTGGCCAACACTCCAAGGATGCCTAGGAGGGCATGTTGGGCTTCTAGGAGCAGTAAGAGGCCAAAGGGGCTCGGGCGCATGGGTTTGGGCCTCTGGAAGCTGGGGTGGCCTGGTAGCCAGGTAGCAGGAATATTCTCTGGTATCTTGCTTCTTAGGGGCTTGGGCATGGCGCCTGGGCTTGATTTCTTTGGGCTAGGATGCAGATGGACCTCTAAAATCATGGATTCCCTTATCTATGAATATACTTTGGCATCTGGAAGGGAATCTGGGCATCTGGAGGGCATCTGCAATAAATCAGGGTTTTCTAAATTTTTTCCTGGGGTCTTCAAATCTTCAAGCTGGGTTGGACTTGGGCTATACCTCCATGTCTTCAATCTAGTTGGACTTGGTCTTCTCTTGTATGATATAGTCTTGAGTCTTCAGTATGCTTGGACAGGATTCAAAAAAATAAAATTAGCTCAACATGAGATGACTAGCATTGGACTGAACTAGCTCAACATGAGCTGACTAGTACATAACTGAAATAACAACTCAAAAGACTCAAATAACAACTAAAATGGACTCAGATGGGCAAAGCCCTTATTACAGATGGACTCATAAATTATTGATCAATTCATAGAGGGTTGAAAAGTCTCTATCTTATTCTGGTGCCTCCGGTGTCCCCACCACCGCCGCCCTCGTCGGAGAAGCCGCCGCCATCGCCGTAGCCGCCCACGCCCGTGGGAAGACGAACAGACACGGAGGCGTTCGCTCGCCAAGGCCCACGGCCACCACCGCCGCTGCCAACGCCGGCCTGCTGCCTGCCACCGTTCCTGCCGCCCGCCGGCCCTCGCGTGGCCGCTGATGGGGTCCACCACCATCCACGCCCGTGGGAAGACGAACGAACGAGGGAGGCATCCGTCCGCCCACGTGCACCCCTGCGCCGCCGCCGCCGTTGCCGCCATCGCCCGCACGTCCGCCGGCCACCATCCCACTGGCCCCGGTCATCCCCGCCGTCCACCGGCCATGTCGGTGCCCTGAGGTCTCCTACGGCCGTGGGAGACCAAACGGCATGCCTTGGGGCGTGCCGTGCCATTCTTACGCCGCCTAGCCCGCAGCCTGCCGCCAACCATCCGCCGGCCCGTCCGCTACCCGCTGGTGTTCCGCCGGAGACCGTTGTTCCCTTCCACAACCATGAGTTTGTGTTTGCATGGATTTCAGAGTAGCCCATATTTCAAAGCAGCACGATTTTTGGAGTAGATTATCAAGCCAACATGCTCTTCAGAGCATATCAGCACTATTTTTGATGCAACATGAATTTTGATGTAATTTATTTTCCTTTTTTAGTTTTCTTAAAGGCTATGAAACTGAGGGTTTTGGTTTTTCTATATAAAGGCCCCCTCTCCCCCTGTAATAATCAGAGAGTTGATATAGATTTTTGGGTTGGTTCCGGTTCTGGTTCTGGGCTGAGGCCCATTTTTTTCTTCGTTCCCTGCTGTGCGCATTATGGGTTCGATGAGGGGTGTGAGGCATTCCCTGCTGTGTGCATTATAGGTTCGATGAGCACCCTAGTTATCCCCTATCTCGTCTTCTTTATCTCCTCGTGTCCTTCGAGAGTTATCCTAGCGCATCTATATGAGAGCCCTGCTGTGTGCATTATAGGTTCGATGGGAGCTCAGGGTAGCTGGTGCTATGACCCCTTCGGGAGGGTAGCTTTATGCTCAGGGTAGCTGGTGCTGTGACCCCTTCGGGAGGGTAGCTTTATGCTCAGGGTAGTTGTGCTGTGATCCCTCGGGAGGGTAGCTTTAGGCTTTGATCCCTCACTTTCTGTGTGCGTTCCCCGCTAGAGTGAGTCTCAAGGCCATGAGTTCCACTTCTCTGTCCCCCATCTTCATCCTTCCTTCGCCACATCCACCCAAAAAATTGAAAACAAAAGAGATCAGTTGTCTTAGGATTTTAGTGTCAGGATGCCCTAGTCCCGGGAGGCTTCTTAGCCCTCCCACAGTCCTAGTTTGTTTAGTTGTTTCACTGTTTTTCAAATAACTAGGTTACATCAATTTTTCGTCCTGCATCAATTTGATTTATTAGTTGTTATGCTCAAGTGTTCCTAGGGTTTAGGGTTCCGGCCGGTCAGGATTTCAAATATGAAAATTTTAAAACCTAGTCTTCCACTATGCCCGACCTAGGTAACCCAACAGTGATATCAGATCCACCTTGATGCATGCAATTAGTAATTTTTTTAGTGTTGATTGCTTACTATGCTATGAATCGATGCATGATTAGTTTAAATTACATATGTGATATGTTATATCCTAGTAATTGCTTCGAATTGGGTTAATCACCATGGTCGTCCGGTCATAGGAGCCAATTAGGGTTTAAAGGCCCTCTTTTCTCATTCAATAGGATCTCCCATGGCATGTAGGGATGCCACTATGGCCATATCCCATGAACAAGTGAGGTGAACGGTTGATATTATAATCATGCTTATGTTATGCATATTAGGGTTAATTTGCTTAATTGTTGGAATGAATGTCATGTTGACATGATTAATCAGGATGTGTTAGAGACCATCAAAGCCCTCATAAAAATTATATTTAGTCATAGTGTAAGTTTATCATGATGCAAATCTGATTAGGATTCGATTAGCCAATTATTGTCTAGGAAAGTGGTTCTGGGAAGGTAAAGGAATGAGGTTTTTAATTGATTATGTTGTCTAACCTAGCCAATTTAATTGATGTCTGAGGAAAGCAATGGGAGGACCCCCTTATCTCTCCCACTTACCTAGCCAATTTGGTCAAATCTAAACCTTCAAATGGAAATGCTAATTGATTAAGCACACTATAAATTGCCTTCCTTCATGCTATGATAAATTTGTATCAAAACTATAATAGGTTTGTTGAGCAAACTCCAGGCTTACTATTAGGATTTGATATAAAGTTTGACATGGTGCATTTTATGCTTAATAGTATGATTGATAATGCTACTTTATTGAGCAAACTCAAGGATAACATTATTCAATCATGACTATATAAAATGAAGGGTTTGACAAAACTAAGACAAAATGGTTTGTTGTGCAAACATAAAGCTGTAAGTGCTTAGAGGCAAGTATGATGTTAAGAATTGCAAGGGATGCAATTGAAAAGGAATGTCCTACCCTTGAACTTATAAGTATTTGTTATGCAAACACAAGGCATTTATAAGGAATTGGGATCTCAACCCCACTAAAGAAATTGGATATTGGTTTCTCGTCTACCATAGTTGAGGGTTATGGTGTTCGAAGAAAATAGTGGGAGACATAATTAGATTTCAAGTCCTTATCTAATTGTGGTTATCCTCTTGAGTGGTCTGCTTATGTATTATTCTTGTTTGTTCATAGATTTAATTTATGTCTTCATCATTATCACTACAAGGCATCTTGGATAACCATACCAAATTATGTGGACTGGTTGAGAAACCTGAGAATAGTACTTGCTTAGGAAAAGATTTCCTACATCCTTGGTTCTCCAGATCCAGATCCGATCGGAGATGATGCTACGAAGGTGGAAAGGGCTACTTATAGAATATGGCAGAATGACAGCTTGACTGTCAAGTGCATCATATTAGCCTCGATGAGCAACGAGCTATAGAGGCAACATGAAGACATGGAACCTCAATCCATACTGCTCAATTTCAAAGAGCTGTATGGAGAGCAAAGTAAGACTACTAGATATGAAATATCTAAGTAGTTATTCTGGCATGAATGATGGCTTACCTGTACAGGTCCCTATATTCTTAAGATGATTGACTTAATCACCTGATTAGGTCAATTAGGCTTTGTCATGGATAGGGAGCTTAATCAGGATTTGATCCTGCAATCACTCCCGGGTTCCTTCTCTCAATTTGTCATGAACTACCACATGAACAAACTAAATCTATCATTATCAGAGCTGCTTAACATGCTTAAGATAACTGAGAGGCACTTCAAAAGAGATAAGGCTAATCATCTTCTTCTAGTTGATGGAAAGAAGAAAGGGGTAACGAAGAATGGTATAAAGCGAAAGCTAAACCCTAAGAACAGCATCAATAAGAGGAAGAAGGCAAAGAGGCCTTCAAATGATGGATCTTATTTCTTCTGTGATAAGAGGGACATTGGAAAAAGAACTGCAAGACATATTTTGTAGGTCTAAAGCAAGATTCCAGTGGAGCATCAAAAGGTTTGTTTATGATACAAACAAACTTATCATTGAGCTCTTCAACTTCTAATTCATGGGTATTGGATACCCCATGTGGGTCTCATATCTGCAAGTCTTTGTAGGGACTCCACAAGATTAGAAGGTTGAAGAAAGGTGACTTCAAGCTTTATGGCACGAGTGGAGAAGCCATTCATGTAAAGATATTGGAACCTACATGTTATTTTGCCCTCGAACAAGATAATGGAATTGAAAGATTGTTATTTTATTCTAGATGTTATTAAAAATATATATTTTTGTACCTCTATTATTAAGACAATGTTATGAAACAAAAGTTAAGAAAATGGGTGTTCCATTTTTCATTCTAATGACTGCTTTGGAATGGAAAAAATTGTGAATGGTCTTTTAATTCTATCGCTTAATGATGAAGTGTTGCTTGTAGAAAACAAAAAGAGAAAGAGAGATGATACCAATGAAATATTCCTTTGGCATTGCTAATTAGGTCATATTAGTGAGTCAAGGATTAACAAGTTATACAAAGATGATTTCTTTGGTCCTTATGATTATATATTATTAGAAACTTGTGAATCTTGCCTCATGAAAAAAATGACCAAGTCTACATTCACTAGACATAGAGAAAGGACAACTGAATTGTTAGATTTAATACACTCAGATGTATATGGACCTATGTCAACTCAGGCTAAAGGAGGGTACTTTATTTCATCATTTTCATTGATGATTTAACTAGGTTCAGATATGTATCTCATGAAACATAAATCTGAAGCCTTTGATAAATTTAAAGAGTATCAATGTATGGTTGAGAAATAAATTAGAAAAAGTATTAAAGTCCTTCGGTCTGACCAAGGAGGAGAATACTTATCTGGTAAATTTCTTAATCATCTTAAGTCAAATGGGATTCTTTTTGAATGGACCCCTCCATATATACCATAATTAAATGGTGTAGCATAAAGGAGGAATCGTACCTTGTTTGACATGGTAAGGTCCATGATGTGCTTCACAAATCTTCCAATATCTTTTAGGGATATGCCCTAAAAACTGCTGCATATGTATTAAATAGGATACCATCAAAATCAATACCTAGTACTCCATATGAATTATAGAATGACAAGAAACAAAGTCTTAAACATCTTAAGGTTGTCCAGCTTATGTTAAAAAGGAATTAGTTACAAGCTAACTCCTTGTGGTTTTGCAGTTAGATTTTTCAACAGGATCCACTTGAAGCCAATGGATTAGAAATGTAGATTTATTGGTTATTCTCAAGAGGGTATTTGATGAGGACATCGGTAAAAGAAAAAGGTTTCAAGCTAACTCCTTGTGGTTTTGTAGTTAGATTTTTCAACAGGATCCACTTGAAGCTAATGGATGAAAGCACACTTCCCCTGAGCCAGCTCCATGATCTCTCAAGTACTCTCAAATAAAGCCCCTCCTTATATGCCACTTGGAAGCCTCTCTTGGTCAACACTTGGAAGCATAATTAGGCACCACTTGGAAGCATTTCTTGGACAAACTTGGAAGCATAATTGGGCGCCACTTGGAAGCATTTTTGGACCACACTTATAAGCCTCCTTGGATGCCACTTGGAAGCTCCTCTTGATGCCACTTGGAAGCTCCTCTTGATGCCACTTGGATGCCACTTAGGTGCCACGTGGGATTAGTTACAACCAATTTTGTTAGAACTACTTTTTGTTAGAACTACTTAACCATTTTTGTTAGCCTAACTAATCTAGTTAGAATTAGAGTTACTTTTCCTTCTCCTTGGCCGAGCCCATGGTGTACCTTGGGTCCTATAAATAGGATCCAAGCTCCTCTTGTATCTCATGCTATGGTTGAATGAAAAGAAGTTTGTTTGATTCCATTTTTTGTCGAGTTCTTGATTTTTTTGCTCCTTGTATGGAGAGGGTGAGAGGCCCTAATTTAGCTTGTTTCTTTTTTTCCCTAGCCTAAGATCTAGGTCACTCCTTGAGGGAGAGGGTGAGAGGCCCATTCTCCACTTCAAAGAAGTCCTATCAAGGTCCTTGAAGTACACTCCAAGAGGGAGAGGGTGTGAGATCCAAAGCTTGCCGCCTAGCTTCAATCCATCCCCAAGCTTTCATCTCCTTGCTTTACCTTGTTCATTTCATTCTTTCAATTTGCTTCCACGCCCTTATAGCAAGTTCTTTGTAAGTTTTCTCACTGATTTGGGGTGAAGATTAAGGTTCCAATTCATGAACCAAGTGCAAGGTAAGTTCTCAAGTTTTGGAAATACTAGTCTTACAATCTAGTCCTCATTCCTATGAGTGGTGAGAGCTTCCCTTCCACCAAATATTTTTTTTAGCCTTTATTGTTGGTAGAAGAACCACTTTTTGGCCCTTTAGATCTGAGAATTGATGGTGTTTGACCTAGTACAAATGGTTTCCTAGCCATGAGATCCTTCCTATATTAATTTGAATATGACATGCATGTGGGTGTCTAATTGTTGATCAACTAGTTTCTTGCTTGAAAGATAATGTTTCTCTTATGCTTAATTTCGATTCATGCTTGTAATCTATTGCTCATCATGGATAGCTGGTCATCTAGAGCACATCATCATCCATTCATTTCATTCATTTTTATCCCGCATCAATTTTTTTGGTATCAGAGCTTTAGGTTCTACTAGGTCAAGTTACTGAAATCTGCTCTAGTATGTTCCACGATTTTTAGCTTTTTTTTTTCAAAGATTAAAAAAAATCAAAAATTTTTTTTTATGCATTTTAGGACTTTAAAATCTGAGATCCAAATTTAAAAAAAAATAATAATAATTTTGAAGTTTATTTTTATCATTTTAAGTTGCTTCCTTAGTTAGCTCATAGCTTGTTTCAATTCTAGTTTTCCCTCCATCAAGTTTGCTCCTTCAATTTTTTAAAAAATTAAAAATTAAAAAAATTTCTATAAATTTCATATTTGAATCTGAGATCTCCACTTATAAAAATTTAATTCTAATTTTTTTTTGAATTTAAATTTCAAATTTGGGATGTTTATGGTTAGAGGTTTGTTAGCTAGAAGTTTTTTGTAACAACTTTTACAACAAGCTTTCAAAATTGAATTTCCTAACCAAAATTAAAATTTGAAATTTGAAATTTAGACTTTGAAATATAATAAATCAAATTTAAAATTCAAATTTTTGAAATTTTTAATTTTTAATTTTGAATTTTCAAAACAAGTTAGTTGGAAGTTTCTTAATTGATGAATTTTTTTTTGCAACAACTTTTACCTTCAAGAACGAATTTTCCAACTACAATTCAAAATTTAAAATTTAAAATTTGAGTTTTGAAATTTAGACTTCAAAACCTGAATCTTTCAATTTAAAATTTAAATTTTTTGAAATTTTGAAAATTAAATTTTAAATCATAAGTTTGAGCTAGTCTAGTTATTGTGTTGGCTAGTTGGTGATTTGTTCGTGCATCCATTTCTAAATCCACTTAAGGGCATTCAATATCAACATAAGGGAAGGAGGTCATTACCTTTCTTTAGCCCAAAACAACCACCCACATTTTGCATTGACCTAAGCTTAATTAAAATGCATAGGAACCTAAAACTAGGGACATTCACGAATCAAGTTCATGTGCAAGATGAGACAAAGTACTACTTGAGTTTGTATTTACTCTTAGAAATTGATGTCTAAAGCTAGAGGTCCAATGGCAAATGCTTTAAGCAGACTTGCAATTTTTAATTAGGACCTTGCAAAAATGAGGAGAGCATCCCGCAACCCCACCTCTTACCTGGCTAGTGGAAAGGGTAACTGCATTCTTGGCTAGCACCTAGTCAATTCCTGTCACATTGAACTTCTAGGACTAGGAGCCCTAAAAGTTAGGTTTGTACTGTATGTCCAATAGGTCAGAAGCTTGATACCAGCAGTCCCACACTCAATTTGGTTTATCCATGGAACCCAATCTTGAAATGTTGTTGAGGAACATGACTGAAAAGTTTGATACCATAACTAAGCAATTAGGGCAAATGAACAAAGAGTTAGGTCAAGTGAAGAATTGAATTGGGACCCTTGAAGAGACCAGAATGACCCCATTGAACCTGAGTCACTTAGGCCAATCCCCGAGGTCCAAGAGTCCATCATCATGAATTCACTCCTGAGTACAACCCAAGACAACTTCACCATGACTTCATAGAAGAAGCTCATAGAATCCATGTTGAGCCTGAATCACATAGGCCAATTTCCCGTGCCCATCATCATGACTTCACCCTAAATACACTCCTAGGTGACCTCACCAAGACTTTTTAGATCAAGATGAAAGAGCCATGAGGAGCATTCGATTGGAGGCTCCTATCTTTGATGGAAGCCTAGACCGTAAGGCTTATATTGACTGGGATGGAGAAATGGACCAATATTTTGAATGGTATGAGATGACTGAA
This sequence comes from Areca catechu, assembly GCA_021397845.1. Classification (NCBI taxonomy): domain Eukaryota; kingdom Viridiplantae; phylum Streptophyta; class Magnoliopsida; order Arecales; family Arecaceae; genus Areca; species Areca catechu. The sequence goes on from CM038050.1 coordinate 94,850,165, forward strand.
GAAAGAAAGTACAAGTTTGCCAAATTAAGATTAGTCCGCCAGGCTAGGCTATATAGGAGGAATGTTGAATGAATGATTAGACAAAGAGGAGACATGCCCATAGTTACCTGGAGAGCCATGAAGCTTAGACTTAGGGAAAAGTACCTCCCTGTGTCTTATTACCAGAGACTCTTAGATCAGTGGCAAAGATTGACCCAGGGTAATAAGACTATGTCTGAATATATTGCTAAATTTGATGAGTATGCAATGAGTGCAATATTGATGAGTCTAAAGCTATAACACTGTCCCGATTTCAAGCTAGTTTGCGTGAGGACATCCAGAGAGAGTTGTTTCTAAGGAAAGTCAATGATCCTGAGCAAGCTTATCAAAAAGCTAGAGATTGTGAGAGATTCCAAAGGGGACCAATCATCCGTCAGACTGAACCATTTAGGAATAGTGCCCCTACTCAAAAACCAGTGTTTAACCAAATGCGCCCAAACCGCCCCACTCTTACTATCCCATCGAGCCAATCAAGTGACAAGGGTAAGGCCTCTAAAGTTCAAAAGAGTAGTCATCCTAATGTCCATTATTTAATGTAACAAAAAGGGACACTACGCCAACCAATGCCCTACCCGATCCTTACATATAGGAGAGCTAGCTGATGAAGAGACTTAACCCACTGGAGAGTGTCAAGAAGAGATTTATGAAGATGAGTCAAATTTGATAAATGAGTATGATGAAGATGAAGAAGAGATTGATCAAAGTGAGACATTAGGAGTTGTTAAAATCTTGGCCCAAACATAGGAAAAGGAGGATTGGAAAAGGACCAATATACTTCAAACATTTGTTAAGATAAAGGAGAAGGTCTATAAAATCATTATAGACAATGGGAGCTATGTGAATGCGACTTCAACCAAAGCCCTTAAGAATCTAGGCTTGACCCCTAATCCCCATCCTAATCCCTATAATGTATCTTGGAAAGATTCAACTTCTATTCACATCAAGTCAAGATGTCAAGTTTCCATTCAGATCCAATCCTACCAGGAAAAGGTTTGGTGTGATGTCCTTCCCATGGGGATAAATAGTATCATATTGGGTAGACCTTGGTTATATGACCATGATGCTACTTTGTTTGGTCGATCCAATTCTTGTTCATTCACTTACCAATGGAAGAAGATTGTTATTAATTCGACCCCACCTAAGGATAATATCAAAAGAGGATCTAGTGATCTAAAAGAAAAAAAACAAAACCTAAATTTGATTGATGCCAAGGATTTGGAAAGAGAAATCAATGAACGATCACCCATGTGGATCTTGACTCTTACGGAAGTCCAGGAACAAAACCCTAAGGAACCACTCCAGGAAGTTGAAAAGATCATGAAGGATTTCAAAGATATATTTCCAGAAGACTTACCTGATCACCTACCCCCACTAAGGGATATCCAGCATGCTATTGATTTAGTCCCGGAAGCCACCTTGCCCAACCTACCACACTATAGGTTGAATCCTACTAAGCATGTGAAGCTACAAAAACAAGTTGGAGATCTCCTCAAAAAGGGGTTCTTTAGGAAGAGTTTGAGTCCTTGTGCAGTACTATCCTATTGATCGCTAAGAAGGATGGCACATGAAGAATGTGTATCGATAGTCATGCCATCAACAAGATCACGATCAAGTATCAATTTCCTATTCCTCGCCTTGATGATATGCTCGATATGATAACCAGAGCCACTATTTTCTCCAAGATTGACCTTAAGAGTGGCTATCACCAGGTTAGGATTAGACTTGGAGATGAGTGGAAGATAGCATTCAAAACTAAGGATGGTTTTTATGAGTGATTGTGATGCTTTTGTCCTTTTAAATGCTCCGAGTACATTTATGAGGATCATGACTCAAGTCTTAAGGCCGTTCATGGGAAAATTCATTGTGGTCTATTTTGATGATATTCTTATCTATAGCAAGACTAGAGAAGATCACCTAGATCACCTTCATCAAGTCTGTCTTGTCCTTAGAAAAGAAAACCTCTATGCCAATATGAAGAAATGTGAATTCATGACTCATAGAGTAATCTTTCTAGGGATTGTTGTTACCGCTGAAAGAGTATCTGCTGATCTGGAGAAAGTTAAGTCCATAGTTGAGTGGCCTGAACCCAAAAGTATACATGATGTGCATAGCTTTCATGGCCTTGCCACCTTCTATAGGAGATGTTAGATGTATGCCCTGAAAGCCATGTTAGCTTGACACATTGTAATTTTTAGGGCATTAACTTTATACTTAATTCTTCTTTATTAATAAAGGGCATTAGTTTCATTCATATTGTTGTGTCTATGAATCGTCCATGGAGTTAATGGACAATGATACATTTTTTCAAGAGTTGAGAATCTGAGGCATGTGTCTTTATAAATTAACTCCTAAAGGCTCCTAATTGTTGGAATATCACGAGGACGGTGATTGATCTGTTAAAATCGGTGCACATATCACTTCCCTTTTAGGGTAGATAAGTCTATGACCTACAGTGTGGTGACACTGGGTGATAGTCCAGGTAGTTGATAGAGATCAATGGGACTGAGCGTGACCATGTACAGGAAGTTATACGAATGACTACTCACTCATCGATAACTTTTTGATGCTGTAGTCATGTGAATAGTTCTTTGACCTAGAGTGTCTCAGCTACTCACAATAAGGTTGCTGTAATTTGACAGCACAATAACATGGTTCCTATCCATACAGGACCTTGCGGTGTTCGTTGGCTATAGTAAGTTTATTGTAGGAGTAGGGTGGTCACTATAGGGATCTATCAGCCTTAGTAGTAAGGAATAATCCTATGCAAGCTTAATAAGACTAAGTCTAGAAATCTATGGTCATAGTAGGGTGATAATAAAAAGGTGTTTTCATTAGTATCACAATTGGACTTGAGTCAATTAGGTTAAGCATATGACTGATGGGTTTAACGAGTATTCGTAACCAACATCATGTCAGGATTTTGATAGAGGAATCGAATTGCATGGTAACTATACCTAGGGGTTCCAATCTTATTCTGCTGGGTTACCGCTACATACTGCTAGGTGTCACTAGTAGATTATGAGAGCTCGTTAGGATCATTTTTGGATCGATGATCCTAATTAAGGTTGAGCTAAAATTGTTTCAATCCATCGAAAGGAGTTTCGATGATGTATAATGGAGATTATAGCATGTCTCATTACCAGACAGGATAGGACCTGTGGGGTCACACATATTAGGAGCTCAAGTAACCAATCAGCAAATCAAATTGACCTAATTATAATTGTTACAATTAATATTTGACCTAATTGTAAATATTATAATTAATTAATATGGATTAAATATTAATTAAGTTAAATTAGATTTAATTTAATTGAGTTAGACTCAATTAATTAATCCTAATTGATTCGAGTCAATGTTTGCTTCGAAATGGTTCGATCGGATTAAAAATCGACTTCAGTTTGATTGTAAAATCATTACGTTTGGACCAAGACCTAGAGTCCAGTTAGATTGGGACTCTCTCCTTGTCTTTCCTCCCTCCACATGCCAACCTAGTGGGCCCATGCTTTTGTGTGACAAAACATGATGGGGCGTGAAATAGGTGGCCGGTAATAGAGTTTAGGCATGAGAGAATAATAGAGGAGGAAGAGTCCTTCTCTTCTACTCCTCTTAAAACCTAAACTAGATAAGTTCAAACTCCTTTATTTTGGAGTGGAGAATTTTTGTAAGACAAAACTAAGAGGCTTATCCTTATTTTGGCATGGAGGATATTTGTACGACAAAAGGAGGGCGCTAAAATGGAGTTGGCATGAATTAATTAAGAAAGGGAAGAGTCCTTCTCTTCCACTCATCTTAAATCCTAGCCAGATAAATTAAAACACTGGTGTTTTGTTTTGATGGGATGGGAGAACTTAAATTTAAATAGGAAGTAAGGTGGCCGACCAAGAGAGATTATTTGTCATGAAAAGCTTCTCCTTTTGATCGTGAATTATTTTGGGCATCTTTCTTCTATTGGGAGCTAATACTTAAGTCTCTCTCCTGGCACCATCTTTTCTTCTCCCTTCCAGAATATTTCTTTCTTGTGATCTTCAAGAGCATTGAGAGGTCTTCTATACAAGAGAAAGAAGATAGTAAGAGGTCCAAGATCTTGCATAGTCCGATTTGCAAGACAGAAGCCGAAAGCCAGTCCGGATTTGGATCGGCACAGTTCTTAAAGCAGGCGATTTACTGAAAGAGGAGAGGGCTGTAAGGATCTAGCAGTCGGTGCCCTCTATAACTCAATTGCGAGAGCTTCGTATGGATACCAGCAGAGGCCGGGCGATTGCACGGCTCCGATAATCCCTGCTTTTCAATAGAGGATCTGCATGCTTTTCAGAGCAATCCCGGATAGCGATCCAGGTAAGTATTTTATATTTAAAATAATTTTTATTTTAGATATAATATTTTTCTCATATGTTACAGCATGTTAATAATTTATGAAAAATAAATTAGATTTATTTATGAATTGCATTATTAGATATAAATTGTTTTTATATCTACTTCCGCTGCAACAGGCTCTTGATGCCTGTTTAGTTACAATTTTTGTTCCTGGGAGAACTCCAACAGTGGTATCAGAGCTGCGGTTCTCTCTTTAACATGCATGCATGAGAATCAGATCTAAAAAATATTCAGATCAGATAGATAATTATAATTGTATTAGATCTATGTTGAACATGAGATTGTTCTAGCATATGAATTTATGTTTTGAAAAATGGTTTTTGAAATTAAAATCATAATTTTTATATCTGAAATTAAATTGATCAAGGGTTGCACAAAGTGACATAAGGTTGTCCTGCTATATGGTTTACCCCTTATAGTGCAAATGTTGTCCTACTTTGATGTATACCTGGTTTTGAAAAAGAGTTTTCAAAAGGTTTTGATCTGTATGTTGTTGTATGAGATGCACAAAATTAGGGTTTAGATCTTAAATGTGATTCATAATCATAAGCCATTAATGTCATTCACTTAAACCTAATTTTAAAATTGATTTGATCAAGAAAATCAAATTTGGTGCATGAGGGTTGGGTTGAACAAATTAGGTCGAGAGATTGGGCTGCGGAAATTAGGACTTGATTAGATCAACAAGTAACCCTAATATGATTTTGAGCAAGTGACTTAACCTAATTGGATGATGATTAGGGTTAGGTCAAGTGTGCTCAAAATTGGTTTTAGATGTAGTCTGGTTAGATTGATTCATTTGAATCGATAAGTTAAGACCTAATTTGGCTCAATGATGAGCCCAGATCATTAGATGACCTGATTGAATCTTGTCAGTCAATTGGTGTCTAAGAAAGGTTTCGATCATGGTTTGCTAATTGGGGCTAACTCTTTCCCAACCAAATAGTTTGGCGAAAAGAGGGTATATTGGCAGAACCCTCTCATGGATCAAACTGACCTGGCCAATTGGTTGATTAAGTTTTCAAAAGGGTCATTTTTTTATTGAGTTCACCATGCTGGTTATATTAAGTCTCACATGAGATTATGCTGACCTAATATAAATTTAGTCAGACATGAGATTGTGCTGACTGAATGTAATTGGTTAGTCATGATTTGGCTAATTAATTTAGAAGAGACCAGAACCTAAGCTCCCATAAATATTAAGTCATAGGTCTTCCATCATTGTAAGTGTGCGGGTATCCTACTGGTGTTGATTATTCTCGGCTGGTTACAGTGGTCTAGTTGCATCGGGAAGATACAACCACCCTATTAGGCATGAGATGTTGCTAGGAACTGATGGGGTTGGGCCCAATAAATGGGCACATTGAGGGACTCAATGATGGCTATGTTGCGCCCAATAAACGGGCACATTGAGGGACTCAATGATGGCTATGTCTAGCAAGAATGGTGGGTCTGACTTAACTAATGATTGGACCAATAAACGGGCATATTGAGGTTCCATGATTTAGAGACCAAGAGCTACAATTTGTATTAGATACATTGGACAAGAGTTGGCCACTTATTGGTGTAGCGTGTTACCAATAACCGGATACGATGAGGTGCCGCACATCGATGGGACCGTAGCACCCACTAGAAACCTAGAGTGATAAGGTTTTGCATCTCCACGGGGAGTGTGAGAGATCTAAGAAAATAGTGGAAGTTCTAAAATTATTTCTTAAAGACCCTAGAATAATTTTTATAATTAAGTATAAAGCATCTAATTCGAATCTTCTACTCTTGCAGTTTACCATGTCTACTTCAAATCCCTTAGTCTGTATTAGAGAGACAAACTGACTAGTTGGCCTCAATTTTAAAGATTGGTTAAGAAACTTCAAATTATTTTGAGTTCTGAGAAGTTGGGCTATATGCTTGACCAGGAATGCCTTATCTTACCTAACCATCCAAGTACTCGTCAGACGACTGCACTAAGAAATGGATGGAAGATGATAATAAGGTAAGGTTATATGTTGGCCCCATTGTCAAATGAATTGCAGAGCCAACATGAGGATATGCCAACTGCTAAATCAATTCTGATTCACCTATAAGAGTTACATGGTGAACAAAGTCGGATTGCACGCTTTGAAGTGTCAAAAAGACTTTTCAACAACAAGATGCATGAAGGGCAGTCAATGCATGATCATTGTTTGATAATGATCAAGGTCATCGAATAGCTTGAGAAGCTGGGCATTCCAATTCACAAGGAGCTTTAGGTGGATTTGATCCTCCAGTCCTTGACTAGTTCATATGCTCAATTTGTTATGAATTATAATATGAACAAGTTGAACTACACTTTGCCTGAATTGTTGAACATGTTGGTAAGCAATGAAGGGACCCTGAAGAGTTCAAGGGGCTCTGTTTACTTTATGGAGCAGTCTTCCTCCAAAAGAAAGTCTACTTGGAAGAAGAAGAAACCTGCAAAGAAACAGAAGAAGGAAAGCAAGCAGAAGAAGAAAGACACTCCCAAGAAAGCCAAGGTTAGCAAAGGGAAATGTTTTCACTGCAATACAGATGGCCACTGGAAAAGGAATTATCCTCTCTACTTGGAAAGCCTAAAGAAACAGAAGGAGGTGTACTTTCTGATGGTAAGCCTATACTCGTTATTGAATCTAACCTAACGATTTCATCTACTTCTAGTGGGTTTTAGACTCTGGCTCTGGTGCTCATATATACATTTCAATGAAGGCTTGGAAAGAAGTAGAATACTGAGAGAAGATGAGATGGTCCTACATGTCAGAAATGGAGCAAAAGTTGCTGCTCAAGCCATTAGATCATATTCTCTGGTGTTACCTTTAGGGTTTAGATTAGTTCTTAGTGACTGTTATTTTGTACCTGGAGCTAGTAGAAATTTGATTTCTATCTCTGTGCTAGCACAGGAAGGATTTGAATTTATATTCAATAAGAACTTTTGTAGTATTTATTTGAGAAATAATTAGTTGCAAAAGCTATTTAATTGACAGTCTCTATCATTTGCATGCCGATGCATCTTTGAACATTAACGAGAAAATTAAAGTGAATTCCATAGGACATAAACATCCTAGAGATGACCTAAATAAAAAATTTATGTGGCATCTAAAGCTTGGTCATATAGGTGAAGACAGAATTAATAAACTGGAAAGGGATGGAATCCTAGATTCAGTTAATTCTGAATCATACCCACTTTTGAGTCATGTCAAGGAAAAATGACCAAGTTACCCTTTATAGGACATGGGGAAAGGGCCACAGAATTACTTGCCCTGGTACACACTGATGTGTGTGGTCCATTTGATGTATAGTCCAAGGATGGTTTTTACTACTTCATAACCTTTATTGATGATTGTTCATGATATGGTTATGTGTTTCTTATGAGACATAAATTTGAAACTTTTGAAAAGTTCAAGAAATTGAGACATAAGGTAGAAAAACAAACAGGTAAAACCCTTAAGGTTCTTCGATTAGATCGGGGAGGAGAATACCTTAGTAGGGAATTTTTAGGTTATCTTAAGGACAATGGCATAGTCTCATAATGGACTCCACCAGGTATGCCTCAGCTTAATGGGATATCTGAGAGGAAAAACAAGACATTATTAGATATGGTCAGATCCATGATGAGCTTCACTGACTTGCCTTATTTCTTTGGGGAGATGCCCTACAAACTTCATTTATATTCTAAATAGGGTTCCATCTAAATCTGATCCTACCACAACATATGAGATTTGGCATGGTAAGAAACTATGTCTTGCCCATTTGAAGATTTGGGGGATGCCCATGTCAAAAGACTAATGGCAAACAAGTTGGAATCTAGATATGTGAAAGCTCGGTTTATAGGATATCCTAAAGAAACTTTAGGATATTATTTTGCCTTCCAGAAGATCATAATGTGATTGTAAGTAGACATGCCACATTTCTTGAAAAATAATTTATTCAGGAAGGTGGTAGTGGGAGGTTAATTGAGATTGATGAGAAAGCCTCTAAAAGCAGCCAACTAGAGATTGGATCGAACCTAATCAACCAATACACATAAATGCTCTTCCACCTCGTAGGTCTATTAGAGTCTCCATACCTCCTAAAAGGTACTTGGGTATGCTTACAGAGGAAATAAAGGAATGTTTCTTGTTGAGGACAAGGATCAAGATTAATCCTAAGACTTATGATGAGGCGATGCCAGACATCGACTCCGAGAAATGGTTGAATGCTATGAAGTCAGAAATTGATTCAATGCATTCTAACCAAGTTTTGTCCTTAGTAGATCCACCAGAGGGTATTGTACCTATTGGTTATAAAGGATCTACAAAATGAAAATAGGTGCAGATGGTAAGGTAGAGACCTTTAAAGTAAGGTTGGTGGTGAAAGGGTATAGTCAATGTGAAGACATTGATTATCATGATACATTTTTACCAGTAGCTATGCTAAAATCCATCGTACATTACTTGTAATTGCAGCATATCATGATTAGATATATGGTAGATGGATGTGAAAACTGCATTCCTGAATGGATACTTGAGGAAGATATCTATATGGAGCAGCCTTTGGATTTTACTTCCAATGATAAAGATCATAAGGTCTGCAACTGCACAAATCAATCTACTGATTGAAGCAAGCTTCTTAGAGTTGAAGATTTTATTTTATGATGCAATCAAATCATTTGATTTTATCAAAAATGAAGATGAGCCATGTGTTTATAGGAAGGCCAGTGGGAGGGCAGTGACATTCCTCGTATTGTACATGGATGATATCCTCCTTATGGGAATGATTTCCATGTTGACTTCGGTCAAAAGTTGGTTAACTAAGAAATTCTCTATGAAAGACTTAGGTGAATTATCTTATTTTGGGGATTAAGGTCTCTAGAGATAGATCTAATCGGATGCTTGGTCTTTCACAAAAATTATACATAGAGGAAGTGCTGAAAAAGGTTCAGCATGGAGAACTCTAAAAGAGGCTTGTTACTCTTCGGCATGGCATTCATCTCTCAAGAAATGTGTCCCAACAAAGTGAAGAGATTCTAATGCATGAGTAGATTCCATATGCTTCGACAATTGAAAGCCTTATGTATATCATGTTATGTACTCGACCTAATATAGCTCTTGCTATGAGTGTCACGAGCAGATATCAGTCAAATCCAGGTGAAGAATACTGGATAGCTGTGAAGAACATTCTTAAGTACTTGAGAAAGACTAAGATTTTTTCTTAGTCTTTCGAGGGAGTTCAGAATTAGGGATAAAGGGATATACAGACTCAGACTTTATGTCTGATCTTGATGATAGAAGGTCTACATCAGGGTCTGTTTTTTGTACAATGGTGGGGCAACTAGTTGGAAAAGTTCCAGCAGCCAATCATTGCAGATTCAACAATGGAAGCAGAGTACATCGCTACCTCTGAAGCTGCAAAAGAAGCCTTCTGGTACAAAAAGTTTGTTGCGGAGCTTGGAGTGATGCCATCTGATGCCATCCCCATAATTATGATAATAATGGTGCAATAGCTCTTGCTAAGGAGCCCAAGTCTCACCATAAGTCCAAGCATATTGAGTGGTGGTTTCATATCATATGCGACTACCTCGAGAAGAAATATGTTGAGGTGCGAAGAGTAGACTCCACGGACAACGTGGTAGACCCATTGACTAAGACTTTGAGCCATCAAAAGGCTGAAGTCCACTTTGAGAAAATGGGACTTAGATATGTAGCCAATTAGCTTTAGTACAAGTGAAAGATTATTAGATGTATGCCCTGAAAGCCATGTTGGCTTGACACATTATAATTTTTAGGGCAATAACTTTATACTTAATTCTTCTTTATTAATAAAGGGCATTAGTTTCATTCATATTATGCATCTATGAATCGTCCATGGAGTTAATGGACAATGAAAATATTCTCAAGAGTTGAGAATCTGAGGCATGTGTCTTTATAAATTAACTCCTAAAGGCTCCCGATTGTTGGAATATCACGAGGATGGAGATTGATCCATAAAATTGATGCATAGATCACTTCCCTTTTAGGGTAGATGAGTCTCTGACCTATAGTGTGGTGACACTGGAGTGATAGTGCAGGTAGTTGATAAAGATCAACGGTACTGAGCATGACCATGTATAGGAAGTAATACGGATGACTACTCACACGTCGATAACTTCTAGATGCTATAGTCGTGTGAAAAGTTCCTGACCTAGAGTGTCTCAGCTACTCACAATAAGTTGATGTAGTTTGACAGCACAATAACTTGGTTCCTATCTATACGGGACCTTGCGGTGTTCGTGGCTACAGTAAGTTTATTGTAGGAGTAGAGTGTTCACTATAGGGATCTATCAGCCTTAGTAGTAAGGAATAATCCTATGCAAGCTTAATGAGACTAAGTCCAGAAACTATGGCCATAGTAGTAGGATGATAATGAAAGGTATTTTCATTAGTATCACAATTGGACTTGAGTCAATTAGGTTAAGCATATGACTGATGGGTTTGACGAGTATCCATAACCAACATCATGTCAGGATTTTGATAGAGGAACTGAATCACATGATAACTATACCTAGGGGTTCCAATCTTATTCTGCTGGGTTGCCACTACATACTGCTATGTGTCACTAGTGGATTATGAGAGCCGTCAGGATCGTTTTCGGATCGATGATCCTAATTAGGGTTGAGCTGAAATTGTTTCAATCCATCGAAAAGAGTTTCGATGATGTATAATGAAGATTATAGCATGTCTCATTACCATACAGGATAGGACCTGAGGGGTCATATACATTAAGAGCTCAAGTAACCAATCAGCAAATCAATTTGACCTAATTGTAATTGTTATAATTAATATTTGACCTAATTATAAATGTTACTATTAATTAATTATGGATTAAATATTAATTAAATTAAATTAGATTTAATTTAATTGAGTTAAACTCAATTAATAATCCTAATTGATTCGAGTCAATGTCCGCTTCAAAATGGTTCGATCGGATTTAAAATCGGCTTCAATTTGACTATAAAATCATACGTTTGGAGCAAGACCTAGAGTCCAATTAGACTGGGACTCTTCTCCATGTCTCCCCCTCCCTCCATATGCCAACCTAGTGGGCCTTGCTTTTGTGTGACAAAACATGATGGGGCATGAATTTGGTGGGCGGTAATAGAGTTTAGGCATGAGAGAATAAGAGAGGAGGAAAAGTCCTTCTCTTCTACTCCTCTTAAAACCTAAACTAGATAAGTTCAAACTCCTTTTATTTTGGAGTGGGAGAATTTTGTAAGACAAACTAAAAGGCTTATCCTTATTTTGGCATGGAGAATATTTGTACGACAAAAGGAGTGCGCTAAAATGGAGTTGGCATGAATAATTAAGAGAGGGAAGAGTCCTCTTCCACTCATCTTAAATCCTAGCAAGATTAATTAAAACACTGGGTTGTTGTTTTGATGGGATGGGAGAACTTAAATTAAATAGGAAGTAAGGTGGTCGACCAAGAGAGATTATAATTGGCATGAAAAGCTTCTCCTTTTAGCCGTGAATTAATTTGGGCATCTTCTTCTCTTGGGAACTAATACCTGAGAGTCTCTCTCCTGGCACCATCTTTTCTTCTCCCTTTCAGAGATATTTCTTCCTTGTGATATTCAAGAGCATTGAGAGGTCTTCTTTACAAGAGGAACAAGATAGTAAGAGGTCCAAGATCTTGCAAAGTCCGATTTACAAGACATAAGCGAAAGCCGGTCCGGATTTGGATCGGCATAGTTCTTAAAGCAGACGATTTGTTGAAAGAGGAGAGGGCTGCAATGATGTAGCAGTCCGTGCCCTCTATGATTTAGTTATGAGAGCTTCGTGTGGATACCAGCAGAGGCCGGGCGATTTCATGGCTCCGATAAAATCCGGCTTTTCAATAGCGGATCTGCATGCTTTTCAGAGCAATCCCGGATAGCGATCCAGGTAAGTGTTTTATGCTTAAAATAGTTTTTAATTTCAGATCTAATATTTTTCTCATATATTGCAGCATGTAAGAATTATGATAAATAAATTAGATTTATTATGAATTGCATGATTAGATATAAATTTTTATATCTTCTTCTGCTGCGACAGGCTCCTGATGCCGGTTTAATTGTAATTTCCTGTTCCGAGAGAACTCCAACAGGAGATTCATTCGAGGGTTTAGTACCATCATTGCCCCAATCATGGATGTCATAAGAAAGGAACTTTTGAATGGACCAAACATGCCAATAAGCCTTCCTTGAGATTAAAGAGAGAATGACACAAGCACCGGTCCTTAGATTTCTCGACTTTTCTAAGGTTTTTAAGGTTGCTTGTGATGCCTCCGAAATTGGAATTGGTAGAGTTTTAAGTCAAGAAAACCATCCTTTAACCTTTTTAGTGAGAGACTGAATGGTGCGAAGTTGAGGTATTCTACTTATGATAAGGAATTGTATACGGTAGTTCCAGCTTTGAGGCACTGGAGACATTATTTGTTACCGCAGGAGTTTGTCCTATATTCCGATCATGAAGCACTCCAAATCCTTAGTTCCCAAAAGAAGTTAAACCCTAGGCATGAAAAATGGATAGAGTACATTCAAGCCTATACCTTTATTCTGAAACACCATGTTGGCACTAAAAATAGAGTTGCCGATGCATTAAGTCAACGTTCTATGCTCCTAACATCTGTGAGTACTGAAGTCACAGGATTTGATACATTGAAAGAGGAATACAAAAACTGTCCTGACTTTAGTAAAATTTTTGAGTCTGTTAGTCAAGGACTATCTAGTGAATATAAAGACTACATCCTTCATGATGGATTCCTTTTTAAAGGAAACAAGTTGTGCATCCCCGAACCTCTGTCCAGGAATTGTTGATTTGGGAGATCCATGCCGGGGGACTAGCTAGCAATTTTGGAAGAAATAAGACTATCTTAGCAGTGGAGATCAATTTTATTGGCCAAGCCTCAAAAGAAATGTAGCCCAAGTTGTAGCCTAGTTCGGACAAGTGCTGTTGCCAAACAGTAAAAACAAAATACTGGACTATATACTCATTACTATCCCTGATTGTCCTTATCAAGACATTAGTATGGGTTTCATGCTAGGACAACCAAAGACTACATAAACACGATTCCATCTATGTTGTTGTTGATTGATTCTCAAAGATGGCACACTTATTGCCCTATTCTTAGACTTTTGATGCTTCAAAAATGGCCAAATTATACCTCAATGAAGTGGTTAGATTACACAGTTTGTCTAAGACCATTGTGTCTGATAGAGATGTTAAATTCACTAGTTATTTTTGAAAAACCCCATGGCACTTGTTGGGAACAAAATTAAATTTCTCTATCACTTATCACCCCCCAACTAATGGCCAAACAGAAGTTGTAAATAGGAGTCTTGGGAATCTACTGAGATGTCTAGTGGAGGAGAATACTGGAAATTGGGACCTCTCGCTACCTCGCATTGAATTTACCTATAATAGCTCAGTCAACAGGTCGACTAGAAAAGTACATTTAAGATTGTCAGTGGGTACAAACCAAGAAAGCCAATAGACCTTATCCTTTACCCATACATGCATGAGTATCAAAGTCTGTAGAGTTATATTGATGCAGAACGAAAGAAGAGATGCAATGCGGAAGTAAAATTAGACTAATTCTTTTTTTTTTTTTTTTTTTTTAGAAGTCGGCTTTGACTCAAAGGAAAGTTGAACTAAATTGAAAGAAACTATGTAATAATTGAAAGCATAATTTAAAGGAACTAGATTATCAGAGTAGTTCAGAAGTAAAGGATCGCTGGGGGTTGAGAAACTCCCAGACCTAGGGTTTCGCTCTGAACTTTCAACAGGATAGAAATAAGAGAAGAGATGGGTTACCGACCAGACAATGATCTTCACAGAGTTTGGTGGAAGAACTCTCTCGAGCAGATTGTTGGATCCTCGGATTCGGATATCTTCGCAATGGATCCTCCAATACTGGTCCTGTGGCTGAGTCGGCTTCTCCTGAACTCAAGATCTGGGAAAGAAGAAGAACAAGTGATGGAATCAGATACTCAAGGAAGGATTTACCAGATTGAAGAGCTTGAAAGCTGATGTTGCTGAAATCCGGATTCTCCTAAAGGTTGACCTGGCTCCCTCTGGAATTTGCTCTGAATCTGAAGTATCCGGACTGGACCCGGATGCTGGTGGTCGGCCTTGACTTGGAGAGAGTGGCCGTGGGAGGTGGGGTAGGCTAGGGTTGGTGGATTGAGGAGAATTATGGGCGGCTAGGGTTTTGGAGTGAAGTGGCTAACCTAGGGTTTTGGGGTTGGAGATCTCACACCTCCTCAAGGTTCCTGGGGAACCCGGATTTACTCCCTCACGGAGCTCAACACCTGGATGCAAGTGCGGAAGAGAGAAACACAAAGTTTGCTCACACATAAATTGGATTCATTCATCAGATAACTTTCAAATTTACAAGAATGGTTTAATTTATAGGACTTTACAAGAGAGCAGGGTTTACATCTTCCCATATGGGACTAATAGGGTGGATCTTCAAATTAGGTTTGTAGGATCAATTCCCACACATATGGCCGGCCAAAAGGTTCCAAAAAAGTTTATTGGAGTCTTTAAAAGGAAGGTAGGTGGCACCTCCTAGCCTTGTTCTTCAAGAGAGAATTTCTTTCCTTCCATGGCTCAACTCTTTTGGACTCTCCTTTCTTCTCCCTAAGTCATGGTTCTTCCCATCTTTGCTTTGGGCATTTTTGGCATGGAATGGGCGCCCCCTTGAAGTACTATCCAAGAAGAGTTTCTTTCTTTTCATAGCTTGGCTCTTATGGAATATTTTGGGCCGCCCCCTTGAATTGTGGATCCCAGATTGCTTTCTCTTCAAATGGCGCATGAGAGAAAGGACCTGCTATCTTGTGGTGTGGGGACCAGAGCATACTGGATGGAGATGTGGCACCCCCTGGACTTAAGCGTGTGGCTGGGAGTGTGGCTAGGAGTGTGGCGCCCACTTGCTTGGCCTTGGGAGAAAATGTGACACCCAGGTTGTAGTCCTAGACCACTACTGAGTCAACATGACTCAACAAAAATAAATTACAGGGAATACAGACTCAAGCCAAAATTGAGTTGATCAAGTCAACCCTTATTACAAACCAGAAAATCCTAATCTTCGGGCAAGGTCAATTAGAGATCCAGATGGAGCCCTGAAGTCTTCTTCTGAGTCTGGTGCCCGCACCACATATGCACAGCATATTAGAGATTTACATAAAGAATTAGCAAGAAAATTCATTTAAGTATTGAAACTTACAAGCATATGACTAATTCCCATAAGAGAGCCAAAGAATTTTATGAAGGAGACTATGTAATGATTAGGCTCAAGCCTAAATAGTTTCCACCTGAAATTATGAAAAAATTATATGCCGTGGTGCAGGTCCTTTCAAAATAATAAAGAAAATTAGACCTAATGCTTGTGCTGGACTTACCATCTGACTTTGGTATCAGTTCCACCTTTAATATTTCAGATCTAATAGAGTACAAGGAACCAACAATGATACCCAGTGAGCCATTTAGACCTGATCCCACCTTTGAGAGTGAAACAACCTCTGAGTGTCCACCAGCCATACTACCAAAGCGATGAGATAGGATTGAGCAAATCTTAAATAATAAGACTATCACTCCCGAAACAAGGACTATCAATGCTATTTGGTTCATTGGCAAGGTTGACCTGATTCTGAAGACTCATGGATCACTTGAGAGGATATACAAAGGATTGATCTAGACCTACTAGAGTATTACCAAAATGACCCATACTCGATAGGACCGAGTTCTTTCTATCCCGGCAGATTAATGGGGACATCGACAAAAGAAAAAGGTTTCAAGCTAACTCCTTATGGTTTTATAATTAGATTTTTCAATTGGATCCACTTGAAGCCAATGGATGAAAGCCCACTTGCCTTGAGCCAGCTCCATGATCTCTCAAATGCTCCTAAATAAAGTCCCTTCTTATATGTCACTTGGAAGCCTCTCTTAGTCAACGCTTGGAAGCATAATTGGGTACCACTTGGAAGCATTTCTTGGACAACACTTGAAGCATAATTGGGCACCTGATGGGGATCCAGTGTAGGTCCGGATTTGTTTTCTATTTTTCTTATTTTCTCGTATTTTTTTATTTTTGGCTATTCCCGCTATTCCACCTATTCCTACTATTCCAGCTTTATCCCAAATTTATCCCCACCTTATTCCTGCCTTATTCCATCTCCTTCCCGTGATTTTAGAAAACTTCCCAAACCCAGTCGCTGCCCCGCCACCCTAGATCCGGGTTGCCCGACCCCCAACCATCACCTCCGACCCATCGCCGGTGCTCGCCGACCCCGCCCTCGCCAAAAAATTAGGCCGCCCGCTGCCCAAGGCCATGGGAAGACGAATGGATGCAGAGGCATCGGTCCACCACCTACCCATGGTCCCCGCTACCACCGTCGCCACCGGTCAGCTACCGGCCGCCCGCCCGCCATCCACTGCTCATGCCCAGACGCCGGGGGCCCTCGTCGGTGCCCAAGACCCCACGGCCATGGGGAAGCCCAATGGACACGTCCGTCCATGTGACGCTGCTGCCCACACCTGACGCCGCCGCTCGCCTGCCGCTGTCCCGCAGTCCACCGGCCAAGGCCCGGCTACTGGAGGTCCTCGCCGGTGCCCAGGGCCCCCATGCTCATAGGAGACCAAACGGCATGCCCAGGACATGCCGTGCCCATCCTGTGTCGCCACCCTGCCTGCAGCTCGCCGCCACCGTCCGCCGCTCGCTATCTGCTGGCCCTGTCCGTCGCCTGCTTCCTAATCGCCCGCCATCCGCCGGTTGCCACCGGAGATCGATCCTCCTCTGTGCATGTCCGCAAGAGATGGTTACGCATGCTTTTGGAGCAATCCAAGCAGCATGCTTTTCAGAGTAGATCATCAAGTCGATACGCTTTCTAGAGCAGATCAGCACCAATATTGATGTAGCATGGATTTTGATGTAATTTATTTTTCCATTTTGGTTTGCTTGTAGGCTAAGTAAGTGAGAGGTTTGGTTTTTTTTTATATAAAGGCCCCCTCTCCTCTTGTAAAGTTTAAGTTTGATACAAAATTTTGGATTTTCCATTGGTTCTAGTTCTGGGCTGAGGCCCGTCTTTCCTTTACCTACGAGTGTCGAGGGGTGTGAGACCCACTTCCTTCTCTCCATGCGAGTGTTGAGGGGCGCGAGGCCCTAGTTATCCCTTTTCCATCGAGTCCCCCTCTAGGTCTTAGGGATTTTTTTATAGCCCCAGGTAGCGATTTGGGTGGGATGCCCTAGGCTCCGCATGTAGTGAGATGGGTGGGACGCCTAGACTACATGTAGTGGGGTAGGGAGATGATCCCTAGAGGTGTGACGTCTCTCTGTGAAGGTGAGTCCCCAGTCCTAGAGTGTCCATGTTTCCTATCCTCCATCCCATTGTTCCTCCACCAAGAAAATTGAAAACAAAAGAGTTAAGCTGTTTTAAGGTTTAGTATCAGTTCACCCTAGTCCCAAGAGGCTTCTTAGCCCTCCTACCTAGTCTGTTTAGGTGTTCCCTTTTCCAAATAAAACAAGGTTCATCGAGTCCGTCCCTCATCAGCACCATTTGAAAGCATTTTTGGACTACACTCAGAAGCCTCATTGGATGCCACTGGAAGCTCTTCTTGATGCTACTTGGATACCACTTAGGCACCACATGGGATTAGTTATAACCAAATTTTGTTAGAACTACTTTTTGTTAGAACTACCTAACCCATTTTTGTTAGCCTAACTAATGCAGTTAGAACTAGAGTTACATTTCCTTCTCCTTGGCCGAACTCATGGTGTACCTTTGGGCCTATAAATAGGACCCAAGCTCCTCTTGTACCTCATGCTATGGTTGAATGAAAAAAAGTTTGTTTGATTCCATTTTTTTGTCGAGTTCTTGATTTTTTTGCTCCTTGTGTGGAGAGGGTGAGAGGCACTAGTCTAGCTTGTTCTTTTGTTTCCTAGCCTAAGAGCTAGGTCACTCTTTGAGGAAGAGGGTGAGAGGCCCATTCTCCACTTCAAAGAAGTCCTATCAAGGTCCTTGAAGTGCACACCAAGAGGGAGAGGGTGTGAGACCCAAAGCTTGTCGCCTAGCTTCAATCCATCCCCAAGCTTTTATCTCTTCCTTTACCTTGTTCATTTCCTTCTTTCATTTGCTTCCACGCCCTTATAGCAAGTTCTTTGTAGGTTGTCTCACTGATTTGGGGTGAAGATGAAGGTTCCAAGTCATGAACCAAGTGCAAGGTAAGTTCTCAAGTTTTTGGAATACTAGTCCTACAATCTAGTCCTCATTCCTATAAGTGGTGAGAGCTTCCCTTCCACCAAATATTTTTTTTTTAGCCTTCATTGTTGGTAGGAGAACCCCTTCTTGGCCCTTTAGATATGAGAATTGAAGGTGTTTGACCTAGTACAAATGGTTTCCTAGCCATGAGATCCTTCCTATATTAATTTGAATGTGACATGCATGCGGGTGTCTAATTTTGATCAACTAGTTTCTTGCTTGAAAGATAATTATCTCTCTTATGCTTAATTTCGATTCATGCTTGTAATCCATTGCTCATCATGGATAGCTAGTCATCTAGAGCACATCATCATCCATTCATTTCATTCATTTTTATCTCGCATCAGTATTGGATACCTATTCTATCATCTTACTAAACAAAAGGTTCTTGTTAGTAGGCATGCCGTATTCTTAGAAAAAGAATTTATCCAAGAATAAGGTAATGAGAGAATAATTGATTGAGTGAAGTTCAAAATGAACAAACTCAAGTTCTTCAATCAAAAGTACCGTTGATCAGGTACAACCACAACACACACCTCCTGTCTGTAGGTCATAGAGAGTGCGGGCAGCACCTCTAAGATATGGTTTTATGATTGGAAACAATAATGAAACCAGTATCATTGAAGGAGATGATCCACTGACCTATACAAAAGCTGTCATGAGAAGGACTCTAACAAATGGCTCGGTGCCATGAAATCCGAAATGGACTCCATGTATGACAACCAAATTTGGACCTTGGTTGACCCACCTGAGGGAATTATCCCAATAGGGTGCAAATGGATCTTCAAAAGAAAGATTGGAGCCAATGGGCAAATAGAAACCTATAAGGCTAGGTTAGTGGCAAAAAGTTTCAAGAAAAAGCATGGTATAGACTATGATGAAACCTTTTCACCAGTTGTCATGCTCAAGTCCATTAGGATTATGCTTGCTATTGCTGCATACTATGACTATGAAATCTGGCAGATGGATGTTAAGACTGCATTCCTCAATGAAAATTGAGGAAGAAGTCTATATATCATAGCCAAGGGTTTTGTCTCAAGTCAGAGACCAAACCAAGTATGTAAGCTTAGAAAATCCATTTATGGATTGAAACAAGTATCAAGAAGGTGAATCATTCATTTTGATGAAACTATTATGGAATTTGGTTTCATCAAGAATACGGATGAGCCATGTGTGTATAAAAAGACAAGTGAGTGTGCCATTATCTTCTTGGTCTTATATGTCGATGACATACTTATCATTGGAAATGATGTTTCAATGATGCAGTCAGTTAAATATGGCCGTCAAAATAGTTTTCCATGAAGAATTTAGGAGAAGCATCATATATTCTAGGAATAAAGATCTATAAAAATAGATCTAAAAGGATGCTAGGATTATCCCAATCTAAGTACATAGACTTAATATTGAAGAGATTCAATATAGAAGAAAGTAAGAAGGGTTACTTGCCCATGAGTCAAGGCATACACCTATCTAAAAGGATGTCACCTAAGATTCCAGAAGAAAGAGATAGGATGAATAAGACCCTTATGCTTTGGGCAGTGGGATCAATAATGTATATAATGCTATGTACCAGGCCTGATGTTGCTTATGCCATAGGCTTAGTAAGCAGGTTCCAGGCAAATCCAAGGGAGGATCATTGGAAAGCTATGAAAAACATTCTTAAGTCCTAAGAAGGACTAAAGATGTTTTTTGATATATGGTGGATGGTGTTGAAACTAGAATGTTATATAGATTCTAGTTTCCACCTGAGGCACCAGAATAAGACAGAGGCTTTTCAGCCCTCTGTAAATTGATCAATAATTTATGAGTCCATCTGTAATAAGGGCTTAGCTCATCTGAGTCCATTTTAGTTGTTATTTGAGTATTTTTAGTTGTTATTTCAGTTCTGTACTAGTCAGCTCATGTTGAGCTAGTTCAGTCCAATGCTAGTCAGCTCATGTTGAGCTAATTTTATTTTTTTGAGTCCTGTCCAAGCATACTGAAGACTCAAGACTATATCATACAAGTGAAGACCAAGTCCAACTAGATTGAAGACATGGAAGTATAGCACAAGTCCAACCCAGCTTGAAGATTTGAAGACTCCAGGAGGAAAATTCAAAAAACCCTGATTTCTTGCAGATGCCCTCCAGATGCCCAGATTCCCTTCCAGATGCCAAAGTATATTCATAGATAAGGGCATCCATGATTCAGAGGTCCATCTGTATCCTAGCCCAAAGAAATCAAGCCCAGGTGCCAAGCCCAAGCCCCTAAGAAGCAAGATACCAGGGAATATTCCTGCTACCTGGCTTCCAGGCCACCCCAGCTTCTAGAGGCCCAAACCCATGCACCCGAGCCCCTTGGGCCGACCTTTTGCTGCTCCTAGAAGCCCAACACGCCCCCCTAGGCATCCTTGGAGTCTTGACCAAGTCAAGAAAATTTTTAGGGATTTTTCTACCTAATATTTCCTTATTTTCTAGCTAGGGTTTGAGAGGGAAAAGGATTCTTATGTAAAGACTTATGTACCCTTACTTGGAGCCCAAGGTTAAAGGTCTATTTAAGGGACCCTAGCTTCTTGTATGAGGAGAATTTTTGATGAATGAAAACCTTGAGTTCTTCTATTGAGTGGTGTGATACCCTGCTGTGTGCATAAAGGGGTTTGTGAGAGTTCTTCTTTTCGGTGTTTGCAATCATCTTCCTGCTGCCAACAAACCCTCCAGATCCTGGATGCCCACTCCAAAAGAAGCCTTCCCTTGCTGTTTTTACTTTGTTTTCTTGTTCCTTTGTGAGCTTTCTAACCCCTGACAGGTCGTTTGCAGGTCCCTGAGTTCCTACGAATCCAATGACTCCAGCCAAGCCTCAATCAGATCACCGAGCAGAAAGCCGGATATCCGGGGTCTTTGGCTCGGTTTCCAGGCCGCATCCGTCGAGGAACGAGAGACCCCTTCGCTGTGATCTTCACAGACGTTGTCAGGTACACCCCTCTATCTCCAGTAGTTTTATTGTAGGAGAATTTGCTGTTGACTTTGGCTCCTTAGTTTGATGATTAACAAAAGGTTGAGTATATGTTTGGACTAATGTTTCATCTCAAGATAAAGTTTTAGGACTTAGGTTATTCAAAAAGAGTATCAAGAGTACAATGATGAAACTAAGTTTGCCTGATTTGGAAAAGAGCTCTTCTACCTTGGACAAGATCAAATTTCTCATATTGGACCTTCCTGTTAAGAAATAAATAACAAAAGAAACAAAGGCTTAGAGAAACTCAAGCATGGCACGCACATCTCTAAGAGTTTCAAAAAATTTCAGATCAGAGGTCGACCACCAGAGGTCGACACCTTGTCAAAGGTCGACCACCAGAGGTCGACTCATGAAGAGAAGAAAAGTTCAGCATGGCCGGCATGGCAAAATCTCAGTGGCACGCTCCAGAGGTCGACCACCAGAGGTCAACACCTGTCCAGAGGTCGACTCATAGCTTGAGAATTCAAAATGGGCAGAACTATGGTTTTCTGGATTTTGCCTAAAACAAACTGGAGGTTGACTCATGAGATCGACACTTGATCCAGAGGTTGACTCATGAGGTCGACTCATGGCATAATGGCTAGTTTTTCTGAACTTTTGATTTGATTTCTAACGGCCATAAACGGCCATATTTTTGATTCTAACGGTCTTGTGGAGTTATTTCAGCATGAATGAGGTATTGACCTCCACCAAACTTCAAAAAGACAAGGAGACAAAGTGAAAAAGTTTAGAGTCAAAGTACAAAGCCTTCAATCAATTCCAAGCCAAAAAGAGTGAGAAAACCAAGAGATTCCTTAGCCAAAAGCTTTCCATCTTTGAGGAATCCAACTTTCAAGTATTTGGCATTTAGTGAGGTCCAAAGATTTCAAGGAAAAAGGCTTGAAGAGTCTCCATCAAGAGATACAACGAACTTCTTATTGCTCAAAAGGAGTTTGTCTAGTTTTATTAATTGTATTCATATTCTTTTTCTTTAGCTAGTTTCAAGGGAATTTGAAACTAGTGTAAGGTTTGTTGGTGAGCCAATTGATAAAACCAACTAGGGTTGCTTGTAAGCCCGAAGCCAAAACAAGTGAGTGAGGTTTGTTGGTGAGCCAATTGATAAAACCAACTAGGGTTGCTTGTAAGCCCGAAGCCAAAACAAGTGTGTAAGGTTTTGACTTGTGAGCCTGGTAAAACAAGTCGGCTGTAATCTAAAGATATAGTGGAAATTCCCAAGTGGAGCTTGGGGAGTGGATGTAGGTGCTAGGTGCACCGAACCACTATACTTTTGTGTGTTTGCATTGCTTCTCTTTTATCTTCTTTTGCTCTTTAATTGTTGATTTATTTCATTGCTTCCGTTGCACAATTATTTGAGCACTATCACTCTTCACCTTAAAACTTGGTGGCACATATATTGCTTTAATTTTTTAAATACCCAATTCACCCCCCTCTTGGGCACCATATCTGGGCAACAAGTGGTATCAGAGCACCGGTACTCTCTTGTAGGTCCAACGATCTTGAGTAAAGATCATGGCCGCCCCAATTGGAATGGGTGTAGTTGAAGGACAAGCATCAAATCGCCTCCTTTCTTAATGGCACAAACTACACATACTGGAAAACTCGTATGCATATATTTACAAGCTGTAGATTATCATATATGGAGAATAATCACTAAAGGGCCTCATCAGCCCACTCACTTGGTTAATGGCATTATCATCCCAAAATCTGAAGAAGAATGGGATGACAATGACATCAAACAAGCTGAGTTAAATGCTAAGGCGATGAATTTGCTATTCTGTGCACTTGACCCTAGTGAATTCAACAGAATATCAAATTATATTCTGCCAAAGAAATTTGGGATACACTTGAGGTTACCCATGAGGGTACACACCAAGTGAAGACCATAAAGGTGAACATGCTCATTCATACGTATGAGATGTTCAGGATGGAACCAACTGAAAGTATAAGTGAAATGTATACTAGATTTACCAATATAGTAAATGGTATGAGGAGTTTGGAAAAAATTATATCTAATAGTGAACTGGTTAACAAACTTCTCAGGTCTCTTCCGGCTTCATGGGATGCGAAAGTAACAGCCATAGAAGAAGCAAGGATGTCAATACTCTACCTCTCGAGCAGCTTCTTGGATCACTGATGACTTACGAGCTTTCACTAAAGCAGAAGACAGTGGACAATGACAAGATAAAGAAAGCCATAGCCTTCAAGTCCACTACAAAGGAAGAGTCAAGTGATGAATCAGAAGAAGAAGCTGATGATGATGAGACAGCCCTCATTACAAGAAAATTCAAAAGATTCATGAGAAAGAAGAAGGGCTTCTACAGAAAAAGGCCATAAAAGGTGATCACAATAAGGAAAAAGAGAAGAGAAAGAAGGGATCCACCTATCTGCTTCGAGTGCAAGAAGCCTAGACATTACAAAACGGATTGCCCTTTGCTTAAAAAAAGTCGAAGGATGTTGAGAAAGAAAGCCATGATGGCTACCTGGAGTGAGAGTGAGGACTCCAGCAGTGATGAAGAGCAGCAGGTAGTCGCCAACTTATGTTTCATGGCCAATGAAGATAATGAGGTAAATTCTGAACCTGAAACTGAATTTACTTTCAATGAATTGCATGATGCTTTTGATGACTTAGTTATGGAATATTAAAAATTAAAACTGAAAAATAAGAAACTAAGAAAGCTAAATTTTGAGCTTACCAAAAATTCAGAAAAGTTTTCAACTGAAATTGAAGATTTAATTAAAGAAAACAAGAAATTAACTGAACATGTAAAGACCTTGACAAATGATAAGGATAATCTTTAAAAAAAAAATGATTCTTTGAAAAATAATAGAAGTCTTAAAACTAATGAGAACATTGAAAAACAAAATAAAGAACTATTGCTTCAAAACAAGAATTACAAGGAAGAGTTAGAAAAAGTAAAACCTTTTGTAGAAAAGTTACTTTTAGTTCAGAAAAACTAAATATGCTTTTAAATAGTCAACATGCAGTGTTTAACAAAGCTGGACTTGGATTTAAGCCACACAATCAGCAAAAACTTTACAAAAACTTTTTCATATCTGCATCTTCTAAGATTACCTGCTATGCATGTGGTAAATTAGGACATAAATCATATGTTTGTAATAGAAAAAATTAAATACCTTTAAAAAGATTTGGGTTCCAAAAGGAACTAATTTGACTAACCCTAAAGGACCCAAGATGACTGGGTACCTAAAGTTTCAACTTGATCAATTTTGCAGGTGTGCCTTGCAACCAAAAATAAAAGAAGAATGGTATCTGGATAGTGGTTGCTCAAGGCACATGACTGGGGATGTGAAGCAATTCTCATCACTAGCAGCTATTGATGGTGGAAACGTTACTTTGGTGATAATGGAAAAGGCAAAATCGTCGGAATTGGAAAAATCCATATCACCCCTAATGCTTATGTAGATAATGTATTATTTGTTGATGGCTTGAAGCATAATCCTTTTAGCTTTAGTCAGTTTTGTGATAAGGGTTTTAAAGTAGTTTTTGAATCATCTTTGTGCATGGTATCTAGTTTAGATGTCGATGGCATCAAGTTTACTGGTCATAGGCATGGAAACATTTACATGGTTGATCTTGATGATATCCATGGAAAGTGGTCAATGCCTAGTGGCTAAGGAAGCCAAGGCAAGTGAAACTAGTTGGCTTTGGCATCGTAGGCTAGGGCATGCTAGTATGCAGTTGATTTCAAAATTAAGCAAAAAGAATCTTGTAAAAGAATTGCCAAAACTCACATTTGAAAAAGATAAGATTTGTGCTGCATGTCAATTTGGAAAACAAAACTAAATCTACTTTCAAACCTAAAGGAGTAGTATCTACTACTAGACCCCTTGAATTATTGCATCTGGACCTCTTTGGACCAACCAGAATAACTAGTTTGGGAGGTAAAAAATATGGGCTAGTAATTGTAGATGATTACTCACGATTTACTTGGGTAATGTTTTTAGCTCATAAAGATGAAATATTTTCAGCTTTTGTTAAATTTCATAAAAGGGTTTCAAATGAAAAAGATCTCACTATTGTTTCTTTGCATAGTGATCATGGAACTGAATTTGACAATCATGATTTTGAAGCTTTTTGTAATGAAAATGGTATTAGTCATAATTTTTCTGCACTAGGACACCTCAACAAAATGGGGTGGTAGAAAGAAAGAACAGGACACTTGAAGAAATGGCACGCACAATGCTTTGCGAAAATGATTTACCTAGATGTTTTTGGGCAGAAGCCATTAATACTTCCTGTTACATTTTAAATCGTGTTTTAATTCGACCTATTTTGAAGAAAACACCATATGAGCTTTGAAAAAATCGAAAACTAATCTCAAATATTTTCGTGTATTTGGTTGCCGCTGTTTCATATTAAACAATGGCAAAGATAATATCAGTAAATTTGATGCCAAGTCAGATGAGGGTATCTTCTTAGGATACTCTACTTCTAGCAAGGCATACAGGGTCTTCAACAGAAGAACTCTTCTGGTTGAAGAATCAATTCATGTGGTGTTTGATGAATCTAACGAAAAATCTTCTAGAAAAGAAGATTCTATTGATGTTGAAACAGGTACAAAGAAGCTTGAACAATTGACAATCAGTGAAGATGAGCCCAAAGGAGATGATGATCAAGAGAATCAAGATCAAACTCAAGAGATCAATGCAACTTCACCAAAACCTTTACCTAAAGAATGGAGGTATGCACACGGACACCCTAAAGAGCTAATAATTGGTGATCCATCAAAGGGGATAAGTACACGCTCTTCTATTAGAAATTTTGTGATTATTTAGCTTTTGTATCTCAGATAGAGCCTAAGTCAAAAGAAGAAGCTGAAAAAGATTGTAACTGGATTAATGCTATGCAAGATGAACTAAATCAATTTAAAGAAATAATGAAGAAGCTGAAAAAGATTGTAACTGGATTAATGCTATGCAAGATGAACTAAATTAATTTAAAAGAAATAATGTTTGGACTTTAACTGAAAGACCCTTAATATTTCTGTAATTGGCACAAAATGGGTTTTTAGAAATAAACTTGATGAACATGGTATTGTAACTAGGAACAAAGCTAGACTTGTTGCTAAAGGCTACAACCAGGAAGAAGGGATCGACTTTGATTAAACCTTGTTCCTGTTGCTAGGCTAGAAGCAATTAGACTTTTACTTGCTTTTGCTTGTTTTATGGATTTCAAGTTATTTCAAATGGATGTTAAAAGTGCCTTTTTAAATGGATTTATTGAAGAGGAGGTTTATGTTGAACAACCTCCTGGTTTTGAAAATCATGAATTTCCTAATCATGTCTTTAAATTGCATAAAGCATTGTATGGTTTAAAGCAAGCTCCTAGAGCTTGGTATGATAGATTAAGTCATTTTTGATGAAAAATGATTTCTCTAGAGGTAATGTAGATAATACATTATTTTTGAAAAAGAAAAATGATGATCTCTAGTAGTATAAATATTTGTAGATGATATTATTTTGGTGCTACTAACGAATGTCTTTGTCAAGAATTTGCTAAGTAATGCAGAGTGAGTTCAAGATGAGCATGATGGGAGAACTCAACTTCTTCCTCGGACTCCAAATTAAGCAAACCAAAGAGGGGATCTCCATCAACCAAGCCAAGTACACAAGGGAGATATTGAAAAAGTTTGAGATGGAGACTACCAAACCAATAAGTACCCCTATGAGCTCTTCATGTAAATTAGACAAAGATGAATGTGGTAAATCAGTAGACCAAAAATTATATAGAGGCATGATTGGTTCGTCATGCTATATCTAACTGCCAGTAGACCAGATATAATGTTAGTGTTTGTATGTGTGCACGTTTTCAGTCTGCTCCTAAAGAATCACATCTCTTAGCTGTAAAATGTATATTAGATACTTATCTGGGTCTATCGAAATTGGTCTTTGGTACTCTAGAGAATCATCATATAAATTATTGCATATTCTGATGCTGATTTTGCTGGGTGTAAACTTGATCGTAAAAGTACTAGTGGAACTTGTCAATTCCTAGGAGTTAATTTGATTTCATGGAGCAGTAAGAAATAGAATTCGGTTGCTCTATCTACGGCGGAAGCCGAATATATAGCAGTTGGAAGCTATTGTGCTCAGATTCTATGGATCAAACAATAACTCGAGGACTTTGGCATCAAACTAACTAAGACACCCATAAGATGTGATAATACTAGTGCAATCAATTTAACGAAAAATCCTGTACAACATTCAAGAAGCAAACATATTGAAATAAGACATCACTTCATAAGAGATCACATTCAAACTCTAATGTGTTGTTAGAATTTATTTGTACTGATTATCAATTGGCTGATATATTCACAAAACCATTGAATGAAGATAGATTTTGTATGATCAGAAGAGAACTGGGAGTCATTGATCCTTTTTCTTGAAACTCTTCAATCTCATCAAAATTCCTCAAAAATGATTTATAAATTCTCAAATATGTTTAAAGGTTATTTTTTCTAAATTTATCAATTTTTAAATTTTACAGAATTTATTTGGGTAATTTATTGTTGGAGGTCGACACTTTAATTTTTCGGAGGTCGACACTTAAGGTCGACCCCTAAGGCTTTTGGAGGTCGACACTTGAGGTCGACCCCTGAAAATTTTTAGAGGTCGACACTTGAACGGAAACCCTCTTTTAAAAACCGTCCGCAAGCCTTTTTTCTCACTTTTTTTCATTCTCCTTCGTGTGGTCCCCCTCCAACTTTCCTAAACCTCTAAACAGTAAATTCCACCCTTCTCCTTCATCTTTTTGGATAATCCTCTCCTCTCTCTTGCTTTCCTTGGAATCAAACCTCTTTTGACCGTGTTCTTGGTTTTGGACAATCGAAAGCCTTTGCATCTATCTACCCTCAAATCTCGGTTGTTTTCAATTGAAATCACTTATTTCTTTCATCCGTTTCTTACTTTTTCTTCATTTACTCTCGATTTTCTCCATTCTCACAAACCCTATCTCACCATTTCACCTTCTCCTCTTTTTCTCAATCCGTGAACCTCTCTTTCCCTCTCCTTTCCTCTTAGCCTTGCTTCATTGCACTTCTCCCTAAGTTACCCTCTTCCTTTCATATGGGTCTGAGAAAGCACTTGGCAGTAAGGAAAAGGATATTGGAACAAGGTCAAAGTAGCACTGAGCGACGAAGAAAAGTCAGACATGAGCGTGAGCCGACCCTAGAGCCACTGCACCAGTGCCAGCCAGCTTAGTTCGGAAGAGCATTGCTAGTGGGAGGCGTGTGGATATACCATTCTGGGATCAGCATCACTTCTTTATTGGAGATTTACTGAGAGATGCAGGTCTGGTTCATTTCTGTACGATGTCTGAGAGATCTACCCAGACCTCATCAGGGAGTTTATGGATCCATGGCCATGATGGCGTTGGATGGTCTGCTACAGTACGTGGGATCGAGATTCCAGTGACACTAGAGGTCATCAATCGCGTTGGAGGATTCCACTTCACGGCACTGCTGCCACTTCGATCAGCGACAGAGAGCACGCCTTCAGATGTATTCTAGAGCGTGAGGATGTTAGCGGCATTTCCACAATAGCCGCTAACCAGCTTTCACTGGAGATGAGAGTGCTGCATCATATCATCGCCCATATCTTGATTCCGAAGAGCGGGAGATTCGATGTTTATCACTGAGCGTGAGCTGGTGTTGATGGTGTCCCTGAGACAGCGGACTCCCATCAACCTTCCCAGGATCATGCTTCAGTAGATGGGTGAGGCAGCATCTCACAGGAGACTTGTTCAGCCATATGGTATGGGACTGACTCAGATATTCAGGGAGCATGGTATTTCATTTGACGGTATACCCTTTAGTCAGCTGCAGCATACTGATACTTATGGAGAGAAATCCCTGCATAGGATGGGATTTCGACTGATTGGTGACCGTGGGGTGCGACGAGAGTCTGGCCAGGAGCCAGATGAGGAGGATGAGATCCGAGCAGCTGAGGTAGGGCCTTCAAAGCCTACTGATCATGGTACACCTCCTCGCCCAGCACCAGAGTCAGAGAGATGCGGAGCCTGAGCCATTCATGCCACCACCCTCATCAGCTCCAGCACCTACTACTACTACTGCTACACCATGGAGGACTACAGTGAGGATATCGAACTTTGAGCAGAGAGTGACTGATCATTTCAGAGGTCCGGACAGAGATTAGGTGTACGACAGGAGCTACATGATCTGCGGATACACACAGATACATGCATTGGAGCTCTCAGCTAGTATGGATACAGGATTCCGACAGATCCTCAGCTACTGAGATTAGCACTGCTATCAGGGACTGCAGATCCGATGGTTGCTCCTCCACATTCTGATGATGATGATGATGACTCCAGTGGATACAGTGACAGTGATGGAGATCAGCCTGGAGCAGGTAGTTCTGATGTTCCACCTGCAGATCCGATTCCAGAGATACCCCCTTCTGCTGATCCTCCTTCTACTGATCTTCCGAGTACAGATCCTCCGGCTACAGATGTGCCAGTAGATATTGAGCTTATATAGTCACTTTATGAGACTATTACTGGGATTCCGGATGATATAGATGAGCATACAGAGACAGATATTGATGATCCCATAGCTTATGAGCTAGTCAGCAGGCAGACCCCAGCTCAGTCTACTCAGCATACTGAGTCCTCCTTCTGCTACTGCTTCAGT
The DNA here is from genome assembly GCA_021397845.1 of Areca catechu. NCBI lineage: Eukaryota > Viridiplantae > Streptophyta > Magnoliopsida > Arecales > Arecaceae > Areca > Areca catechu. Next base: position 94,880,510 of record CM038050.1, read on the forward strand.
CGGGCACCTGTGGAGCCCTTTCCTCGGCCTATAGATCTCGTAGGACTACCCCTAGGTCTGGTCCCTCTCTGAGGACTCGGAGTCACTCTCATAGGACTCCAAAATTCTCATCTAGGATCATGGCTCCTGTCTCTTTTGATATACCTTCTGATGAGGAGTAGCCTCATAGATTTACTTGTTGTACTTAGTTTGCTTTGTATGGTCTGTTGTATCAGTGTTTTGTGCTTACTATGTAAGTAATTTTGTAACTGAATACATTTGTTTTTTATCTATATTGTGATATTTACTGTCTGATACCAGCTCTTAGCATTTATCTTTTAAAACCTCAAGATAGAATATTTTTGTATATTGAATGCACAAATTGAGGGCGAGCATGTATTTTATGCAACTAAAATCATTATAATTGAACATAAGTTTCCTTAATATATCTTTCACTACAAAAATGGACTTTTTGATTCTTGACAAAAAGGGGGAGTAGTAAAGTATATATGAGACTCCTTCTTATGAGTAGTAAAGTATATATAGACTCCTTCATGAGTAGTAAATTATATATGATTCTTATGAGTAAAGCTTGTATGTTTCTTATTTTGACTCATGAGAATGTTTTCACAAAAAGAAAGAAGTAAATGAAAAGTAAAATCTTTTTGACTCTTGAGAATGTTTCACAAAAAAGTAGATGAAAAGTAAAATTTTTATGATATACTCATGCATGTAAGGATTCTTTGAAAATTTTCATCATTGCTATATTTGCTTTTAGACTAATTGCATATATACTCAAGATTTTGTCATCATCAAAGGGGGAGATTGTTGACTTTGGCTCCTTAGTTTTGATGATTAACAAAAGGTTGAGTATATGTTTGGACTAATGTTTCATCTCAAGATAAAGTTTCAAGACTTAGGTTATTCAAAAAAGAGTATCAAGAGTACAATGATGAAACTAAGTTTGCCTGATTGGAAAAGAGCTCTTCTACCTTGGACAAGATCAAATTTCTCATATTGGAACTTCCTGTTAAGAAATAATTAACAAAAGAAACAAAGGCTTAGAGAAACTCAAGCATGGCACGCACATCTCTAAGAGTTTCAGAAAAATTCAGATCAGAGGTCGACCACCAGAGGTCGACACCTTGTCAAAGGTCGACCACCAGAGGTCGACTCATGAAGAGAAGAAAAGTTCAGCATGGCCGGCATGGCAAAATCTCAGTGGCACGCTCAGAGGTCGACCACCAGAGGTCAACACCTATCCAGAGGTCGACCAGAGGTCGACTCATAGCCTGAGAATTCAAAATGGACAGAACTATGGTTTTCTGGATTTTTGCCTAAAAACAAACTGGAGGTCGACTCATGAGGTCGACACTTGATCTAGAGGTCGACTCATGAGGCGACTCATGGCATAACGGCTAGTTTTTCTGAACTTTTGATTTGATTTCTAACGGCCATAAACGGCCATATTTTTTATTCTAACGGTCTTGTGGAGTTGTTTCAGCATGAATGAGGTATTTAACCTCCACCAAACTTCAAAAAAGACAAGGAGACAAAGTGAAAAGTTTAGAGTCAAAATACAAAGCCTTCAATCAATTCCAAGCCAAAAAAGAGTAAGAAAACCAAGAGATTCCTTAGCCAAAAGCTTTCCATCTTTGAGGAATCCAACTTTCAAGTATTGGCATTTAGTGAGGTCCAAAGATTCCAAGGGAAAAGGCTTGAAGAATCTCCATCAAGAGCTACAACAAATTTCTTATTGCTCAAAAGGAGTTTGTCTAGTTATTAATTGTATTCATATTCTTTTGTCTTTAGCTAGTTTCAAGGGAATTTGAAAACTAGTGTGAGGTTTGTTGGTGAGCCAATTGATAAAAACCAACTAAGGTGCTTGTAAGCCCGAAGCCAAAATAAGTGAGTGAGGTTTGTTGGTGAGCCATTGATAAAACCAACTAGGGTTGCTTGTAAGCCCGAAGCAAAAATAAGTGTGTAAGGTTTTGACTTGTGAGCCTGGTAAAACAAGTCGGCTGTAATCTAAAGATTATAGTGGAAATTCCCAAGTGGAGCTTGGGGAGGTGTAGGCTAGGTGCACCGAACCACTATACTTCTTGTGTGTTTGCATTGCTTCTCTTTTATCTTCTTTTGCTCTTTAATTGTGATTTTTCATTGCTTCCGTTGCCACAATTATTGGCACTATCATCTTCACCTTAAAACTTGGTAGCATTATATTGCTTTAATTTTTAAATACCCAACACCCCCTCTTGGGCACCATATCTGGGCAACACTTGCCCTAACCGAGGCTTCTCAGCCCCGGCGGTCCTTCTTTGCTACTTTTCTAGGTCCTAATCTGCATGCTGATCTTCAAAATTCATACAAAATTCTCTACAAATAAATTTGATCTAAAATTTGGAATTAATCACTAACTCAACATGTAAAACATACAAAAAAAAAATTGCATGCATATTAGTTCCCCATCATTTGGTATCAGAGCTTAGATTAGGGCTGTTTTCTGCAATTTTCAGTCCATATATACTCTGTTTTTTAATTATTATCCCTGATAAAAACTCCAAAAATTCTGAAATTTGTTTTTCTGGATTTTCATAATTCACAGTAATTTTAAAAATTTTTGTAGATTTTATTATGGCCTTTGAATTTTCTTCAAGCTGAAATACATCCTGCAAATTTTGGCTCTGTTTTTTCAGCAAGACAAGTTTGGAAGTTTTAGGTTTTGTTTTAGCAGTTTTTGCATATTTTTTAATTAGTATATTTCCAGCATATTAGCCATGATTTGCAAGTTTTCTATTTAAAAAATACCAAAAAAAATTACATATTCTCCAAAAATACCAAAAAAAATATCTAAATCCTAATTTGCATCCTCATCTGCCTGCCATCATTGCATAATTTTACTTTAAGGGCACTCTTTCTATATCAGATAGGGGGAGGATTTGATAACCTCTCCTTATCCCAAAACCACATCCCTTGCATTCGGTCCCAAGCCTTAACCTAAAATTAATTAGACTTAATTTGCCCTAGTGGGCTAGGGACACCAACTGGTCGGGTCCGGGCTAGTGTTAGATCACTATGTCAAGTTAACCTGTGTGGTGCCTTGTGCTCAGTGTCTAGAATGGTGGTTTAGGGATTCAATCCCGAAGGGCTGTGTGCTGATCTGCCTACCTGGCCAATCTCTGATTGGTGTCTAGGATTGGCAATCAGGGACCTAACACTCCCTTACACCTGCCTGGCTGAGTACAGGGTTACTATAGGCTAGTTTGCCACCCTGATGAGCATCTAGTTGGACTCCAGGTCTAGTCAGCTATAGTCGGTCTGATCGAGTCTTGCATGAGCACTAGATCAGGAGTTTCATATCAACCACCTCGTCACAAATGTCTGAATCCATGGAAAATTTACAATCTCAAATAAAAGCCCTAGCTGATCAAATGGCCCAAATGGCTACCCACATAACTACCCAGATAACTACCCAGATGACCCAGTTAACTCAGTCTCGTATTCAAACCAATGATAGAATTGACCATCTTGTAATAGGTTTGATCAGTTAAAAGTGTCCGGGTAGGGACTCCAGAAAAAAAACATGGGTCACAGTCTGAGCCAGATCCTGATTCCCTTAACCTAGGAGGACCCCAAACCTGATCCATACCTTGAGGCTGACCTAGGAGAGCCCATCATCCTGACCCAATCCATAAGGTTAGTCCTAGAAGACCCAATCAGGATTTTGTAGACCAGGAAGATAGATCCTATTTACCCACATCCTCTAAAGCCTAGTATACCTACAACCTATAGATCTTATAACTCCAAATCCTATGAACCTAGAACCTATGAATCCAAACCTATGAACCTAGATCCTATGACTCTAGATCCCATGATCAAAGATCCTATGCACCCACACCCTATGAGCCTAGTAGAACAACACCCAATATTCTGACCCATATAGGGAGTCCAACCCTAGGAGAACCCAATATTCTGACCCATACAGGGAGTCCAACCCTAGGAGAACCCAGTATTCTGACCCATATAGGGAGTCCAACCCTAGGAGGACCAATATCCTGACCCATATAGAGAGCCAACCCTTAAGAGGACTCCATACCATGATCCATCCTTAGAACCTGACCATAGAACTGACCCAAATTCCTATGACCCCAGATCCTATAATCCCATGACCCATAGATCTGCACCCTTGTCCTATGAGCCCAGAGAACCCATAACCCCTAAGTATCAGCCTAGTACTAGTCAGGTTTCCCTTAGTCAATTTGAACCCCATAGGATTAGCACCCCTAAATAGCCCAGTAGTGAGCCACTACCCCTTAGGCACCTGAACCTACTAGGATTAGTGTCCATAATCAGAAAACCTGGACCTAGCCAATTTTTTCCTAGCCGACCTTCTCCAACATTCCTGAGATTGACAAGGCTTACATTAACGCGGAAGTATATGAAGCTGATGTGAGCCTAGTGGATGAGTATGAGGGAGAAGAGGAGATACCTTTAGTAGACCTAGAATAGCTGACCCAGTAGATACCCAGGTAGAAACCAACCCAGAGCTAGTTGACTTGACCATATCCAACCTAAAGCTATAATGGAAGAACAAATAGAGGAGGAGAACCTAGGTACTGCTACTAGAGCCTTACCTGAGGAAACCATAGAGGAGAGCCAAATTATAGAGTCTAGTCCTAAAATACAAGAACCAGAAGAATTTATTAAGGACCTGATCTCTTGAATCAGTACCAGCAGGATGAGTCCTCCTATAGTTCCCATTAAGGACCTCTTCCTGAGATAATAACCATCCTTCCATTATACAACACCCCGTAGATATATCGCAACCCCATAAGGTTAACCTCATTAGTCTAGGATTAGTCCCTGACATGCCTTCTTGATTCTACTTTATCCAACTAACCCAGAACCTTTTTCTCCACCCTACCAGAGTAATTCTGAACCACTTCCTATTTTCTACCCCTTCCTGAGTTTTCTCATGTGTCTAGAACTATTAGGTTACATTTTGTTGAGGTTACTAGGTTGCAAGGATCCATAGAGCCCATCCCATTTGCTACCTACTTTGGCAGACCCTCTGGCACTTATTAGGAGTTACTAGCAAATTTTCTTCTGCATGTCATCCATCAACCACGATCATGCCCCCATGCACAAGTGGTAGTTAAGACCTAATAAACCTCTTTAGTCAAGTCTGCTAGGTGTAGGTTTGAGTCTTTGCATCATCTTGTTAGGAGTCTGCATGGCCTAGCATGTTCACCACCCACACTAATGTTAAAACAATGGCTAATTCCCAAAGATGGATCAAAAAATTTGATGTAGTGGATTTTATCTTGATTAGGCTTAGGCCTAAAGAAGCTTCATGCTCGCAGAGCCGGACTTTTAAAGTGATAGAGAAGGCTGGATCAAATGCTAGGTGTTAGACTTGCCTTCGGATTTGGGCATTAGTTCTACCTTCAATATTACAGACCTGGTTGAGTATAGGGAACCAGCAGCGCTACCTAGTGAGGCTTTGGACCTATTCTTTTCATTGTGAGTGACCCCTAACTAGAGTGTCCACAAACAAATTTGGCCTGAGAGAGGAGAACGGATCGAGCATATCTGGACAATCAAGCATCACGACCCAGGGCCATGACTATCAACGCTTCCTGGTCCGATGGCAAGGCGGCCAGAGTCGGACGATTCGTGGATTTCTCGAAAGGACTTGCAAAGCCTAACCCAGACCTTCTCGAGAGATATGTGAGCAGTCTGACCTTCACTCGACAGGGTCGAGTTCTCCCACCCCGGGAGAATTGGTGGGGACACCTGAGGCACCAGAATAAGACAGAGGCTTTTTCAACCCTCTGTAAATTGATCAATAATTTATGAGTCCATCTGTAACAAGGGCTTAGCTCATCTGAGTCATTTAGCTGTTATTTGAGTATTTTAGTTGTTATTTCAGTTCTGTACTAGAAGCTCATGTTGAGCTAGTTCAGTCCAATGCTAGTCAGCTCATTGAGCTAATTTTATTTTTTGAATCCTGTCCAAGCATACTGAAGACTCAAGACTATATCATACAAGCGAAGACCATGTCCAACTAGATTGAAGACATGGAAGTATAGCACAAGTCCAACCAGCTTGAAGATTTGAAGACCCAGGAGAAAAATTCAGAAAACCCTGATTTCTTACAGATGCCCTCCAGATGCCCAAGATCCCCCAGATGCCAAAGTATATTAGATAAGGGCATCCATGATTCCAGAGGTCATCTGTATCCTAGCCCAAAGAAATCAAGCCCAGGTGCCAACCCAAGCCCCTAAGAAGCAAGATACCAGGGAATATTCTTGCTACCTGGCTACCAGGCCACCCCAGCTTCCAGAGGCCCAAACCCATGCACCCGAGCCCCTTTGGGCCAGCCTTTGCTGCTCTTAGAGCCCAACACGCCCCCCTAGGCGTCCTTGGAGTCTTGACCAAGTCAAGAAAATTTTTAGGGATTTTTCTACCTATTTCCTTATTTTCTAGCTAGGGTTTGAGAGGGAAAAGGATTTCATGTAAAGACTTATGTACCCTTACTTGGAGCCCAAGGTTAAGGGTCTATTTAAGGGACCCTAGCTCTTGTATGAGGAGAATTTTTTGATGAATGAAAACCTTGAGTTCTTCTATTGAGTGGTGTGATACCCTGCTATGTGCATAAAGGGTTTGTGAGAGTTCTTCCCAGTGTTTGCAATCATCTTCCTGCTGCCAACAAACCTCCAGATCCTGGAGCCCACTCCAAAGAAGCCTCCCTTGCTGTTTTTACTTTGTTCTTTGTCCTTTGTGAGCTTTCTAACCCTGACAGGTCGTTTGCAGGTCCCTGAGTTCCACGAATCCAACGACTCCAGCCAAGCCTCAATCAGATCATGAGCAGAAAGCCAGGTATCCGCGGGGTCTTTGGCTCGGTTTTCCAGGCCGCATCCATCGAGGAACGAGAGACCCCTTCGCTGCGATCTTCACAGACGTTGTCAGGTACACCCCTCTACCTCCAGTAGTAGTTTAGTGTAGGAGACTTGCCCTAACCGAGGCTTCTCAGCCCCGGCGGTCCTCTTTGCTACTTTTCTAGGTCATAATCTGCATGCTGATTCAAAATTCATCAAATTCCTACAAATAAGGTTGGATCTAAAATTTGGGAATTAATCACCTAACTCAACATGTAAAATATACAAAAAAAAATTGCATGCATATAGTTCCCCATCAAGATCTCCTTAGGAAAGAATTAAAACATAAACATGTAATATAAGATTTAATCTCAAATTAAAGTACTAACTATATTGCGAAAATCTAAACTTTAAATCTCCACCAGGTGCCCAAATGTTCACCCTCCAATGGTGATCCACACAGAAAAAGATGAAGACAATAATTTCTGTTCTTGGCCTCCTCTTTTTGAGTTCTTTTTCAAGAATCAATTCTTGGAATTTTGGGCTGAAATTTTCCTTCTTGAAAATTTTTTCTTTCTTCCTTCTTTCATCTTCTTGAATTCTTTCTTGAATTCCCTTTCTTGAATCTTTTTCTTGAATTGAATTGGAAGAAGAAATTAAGAAAAATAAAGTCTTAATTCTAGGAAGAAAAGAAGAAGAACAGACCCTTCTTTTCCTTCCTTTACCGTTCAAGACCTTCAACTTATTCTAGTTTAGGATCAGAATTTCGACAGAGATTATCTCTGTAAGGGAAACAATATCCAACAAGCATAAAGGGAAGGAGTATTCCAGAAAGGAGGAGAGGAATATGATCTCTATATATTTCTACTTTTATTATCTGTCAGAAAACCCCCGAGAACCCAAACCCTTTTATAGATTTCAGAGGGGCATTTCTCAAAACATCGCAACCCTCTGAAACCCCAGGAATCATGATCCCTCATTCCTCACGTGTCCCCTCAACCAAAAATCATGATTCTTCGATTTAATTTTCATTTTTCTGACGAGGACTCTTGGAAAAACTTCAGGAAGAATCGCGACTTTTGGAGACGGATTTGCGACCGAAAAGTGAAGGATCTTTCTCCTTAATTTTTCTGGCCATCAGATCCAGATCCAAGGATGTCAGACAAGGATCCAAATCGCCCCCCCCTTTCTTTATTTTTCATCGATGGTATTTCCTTCCACGCGCGTGAAGAGAAGTCCACACGCGCGTGAAGAGAAGTCCACACGCGCGTGGACTTTCTTCTTGGCGCCGCGCGGGTGAGGAAGGGCGTTGGCGGCTTGGAGAGAGAGTCTCAGTGCACTTTATTTTCTTTGGTTCAGCCATGGGTTAGCCCAATTTCCAAAAAATTAAATTAGACCTTAATCTGGTTCAATTAGAACCCAATTAAGCCTAATTCGGAACCAAATTCGAATATGATTCGAATAGAAATTGGGTCTGCAACACATGCTAGTGTGTTTATCCTGCAAACATGATTTAATTCCAAATTAAATCCTTCATCAATTCTCTTTTGTGTGTGACCCATTGGGTTCCACACCTAGCCAGCAGTAGGTCCGAGTGCTATTTGACTTAATTCGGTTAGATCTTAACTAAGCTGATTTAGGTCAACTCAACTAGCTCGACTCAGTCAATTAGAATCTAATTATAATTAACTGGTTTGAATTACCATAATTCAATCATATACCTACAAGACAAGATTGATGTCTAGCAACGTATCATGTCTACCCGGAAGATGTGGAATTTTGGTGGAATTACCAAAATACCCTTCAGTGGTGAGTTACGGGGCAATTCAGTCCTTTGATCAACTTGCATCCCGAATATGATTATGAATATGGATACTTGTCAAATCCATTTTCATATTCATCCCTAGCTCAATCTTTATAATGATGATTCATTAAGAACCATTAGAAATTAACTCTAATGTTCATACTTTGATCAAAGATTTCATGAATCCATTATTTGATCGAAATTTGCTGGATGCAATTCCCTCTTACTAGGGCTGATCAATTTCTTGTTGACCTACTCACAACCTCCATATACAATCCACCATACCCAGTATCACCTCGTGCATGACTCAGTGTCATGATTGATTGCGAACCAAAGTATGGATTCATATATAAGGTACCATGGTAGTCTCAGGTCAAAGGACCACATGCACTACTCCCACTATGAGAATTATCTATTGACAAACAGATAAGGTTCCATTAGATATTCTCAATCTGGATCAATTCAGTGAACTCATTCTCTAATGAACACTCACATCCTAGTATTAGTGTCAAACACAAGTGACTGTGAGATCAGTCAATCTCATCACAAAGCATATATAGGATGTGCTGGTCTTGCCGGAGACATTGATCCCCAACTCAATGTCCCATTGACCAAGAATATTTTAGATTAGGGTTTAAGGCTTTAGGTCTCTCTGTATGATCTCATCATAACCCTAGAACCATAGCCCTAATCTATGGGGTTCATCATATAATCATAAAAACACAGCGTATGATGAAATAATGCCTTATTATAATAATATCAATCATTGATTTGGGATCGAAATACAATATTTCAATGGCTTTCAGGGCATAATCTTTTAGTAAGGGAGAGAGAGGTTGAAAATGAAAATGTAAATAATGATGATGTGGTCGTTGAGATGACGATCGTGAAGCATCCTGTAAAATAGATTATGGTCGATAGTGGAAGTTTGACTGATGTCCTTTTTATGATACTTTCTCCAGGATGAATCTGTCCTCTGCTCAGCTTAGACCTGTGCACGCACCCCTCATCGGTTTCACAGGAGAATCCATAGGAGTTGAGGGGGAAATCACTCTCTCCATCATTGCCAAGATGCCACCTGGCAGAGCACTATCATGATGACCTTCACGATTGTTAGGCTCCCCTCAGCCTACAATATGATTCTTGGCCAATTCGGGCTCAACTTGCTCGACACGGTCATTTCTACAAAGTGGCTATTGGTGTATTTCCTCTCCCTATGGTGTCAGGGAAATGAGGGGGGCACCTCAGCCAATCCAGCATTGTCTCCAAGCCGTTCTTGGGGCCAAAGCCTCCGAGGATGACCCCAGCATAGACGACCTCGACCAAAGGGCATAGGACCCCAGGGGTGGCCCGGTCAAGCTCCTTCTGTCGTATCCACTCAGAGTCAACGAAGATGGTGCAGATTGGGGCACAGCTGCAAAAGGATGAGCCGGCCCACCTATTGGAGTTTCTTCTGAGCGAACGCAGACATATCGCTTGGACAGTGGCCGATATGCCCGAGATCCCCTGAAGTCATCACCCACAAGCTAAGCATTGACCCAAATTATCATCCTGTTTGGTAAAAGAAAAGAAGTTTCACCCCAGAGAGGCAATGGGCGATCAATAAGGAGGTGGATAAACTCCTCGCGGTCGGTTGTCCAAGAAGTACAATATCGAGCTGGCTGGCGAATGTGGTGATGGTCAAGAAGAATAATGGAAAGTGGAGGATCTGTGTGGACTACATCGACCTCAACCGAGCCTATCCAAAGGACAACTTCCCTCTACCGAAGATCGATCAGTTAGTGAACGCCACCTCGGGGCACCGCTTGCTCTCCTTCATGGATGCATTCTCCGAATAAAACCAAATCTGGATGCATCCGAAGGATGAGGAGAACATCGCCTTCATCACCGGTCGAGGGATGTACTGCTACTGGATGATGCCATTCAACTTGATGAATGTTGGTCCACATACCAACGGCTGGTCAATCGGGTCTTCAAGGACCAGATTGGTAGAACATGCAAGTGTATGTGGATGACATGCTCGTCATGAGCAAGCCGAGGTCAGACCACATCGCCGACCTCATGGAAGCCTTCCACAACCTCCGAGAGCACAAAATGAAGTTAAACCGGGTGAAGTGTGCCTTCGGTGTAGTAGCAGAGAATTCCTTGGCTTCATGGTGACCCAGAGGCGAATCGAGGTGAACCTGGAGAAGGTCCAGGCAATTATCGACATGGAGCATCCAACCTTAAAGAAGCATGTCTAGCACGTGATGGGTCAGATTGAGCACTGAGTCGGTTCATCTCAAGGTTGGCAGACCGCTGTATCCCTTACTTCAAGGCACTGCATAAAATGCATAACTTTTCTTGGACTAAGGAATGCAAAGCAGCCTTTGAGGAGCTCAAAGACTCCTTAGCATCACCGCCATTGCTCTCCAGGTCGAGGAGGGGGGAGAAGATCTCCTACTGTACCTAGCGATCACCCTGGGGGTCATCATCCGGTTCTTGTCCACACGAATCAAGATGGATCCCAGATGCCGGTGTACTATGCCAGTAAAATCCTCCGGGATGTGAAGATCAGGTACACCCGATCCGAAAAGCTAAATTTTGCTCTTATATATCTACCCAACGTCTCAGGCCGTACTTCCAAGCGCATCCGATCATGGTCCTGGTGGACCAACCCCTGAGGGCTGTGCTCAGTCACCCTGACACATCTGGATGTTTGGCCAAGTGGGCATTGAAGCTCAGCAAGTTCGAAGGCATACCGATCGAGGTCATCTCAGAAGGCCCAGGTGCTGGCCGACTTCTTGGTCGAGTGCACGGGACTTGTTGAAGAGCCAGAGCAGACAACCCCGGAGCATAAATTGAACCCGAAGCTGAGGAGGAATCTTGGATCCTCCATGTCGACGGTGCGTCCAACAGGGGGGGAGCAGAGCAGGCCTCATCCTTACTAACAGTGATGGGATTGTAGCTGAATGTGCATTCCGCTTCAAGTTTGTCGCTACAAACAACAAAGCTAAGTACGAGGCACTCCTTGTGGGCTTAAGGGTCTCCCGCGAGCTGGGGTGTGCAAAGCTTGAAGGTCTTCATCGACTCCCAGCTGGTAGCCAGACATGTCTCTGGAGAGTATGAAGCCAGAGTCCCCAAATGATGAAGGACGTAGAGCAGGTTCACTCGAGCATGACAGGTTTTCGATGCTTCAACATCTCCCACATCCCCCATGGAGAGAATGCTCGCACCGCTACACTGTTAAAACTTGCGACCTTGCTGGACTCATACTAGGATGTGCCCACATCGAGTACCTTGAAAGTTTGAGCAACAAAGATCTTGGAGAGGTGCAGCAAGTCACCCCGGAGCCGAGCTGGATGGACAGGTATGTCAGATATCACTGACGGCACCCTACCAGAAGATCGCATAGAGGCTGGCCTTGTCAAGAAGAAGGCCTCGCGATTCTTCCTGATGGAAGGGCAGCACTATCGCCAATCCTTCCGCTCCTGAAGTGCTTGAGACCCGCAGAGGCAACATTCGTACTCCACGAGATACATAAAGGTCTCTACGGGAATCATGTGGGAGGAAGGATGCTGGCGTACAAGGCCCTCCACCAGGGATACTATTGGGAGACCATGAGAGAGGATGCCACCGACTTCATGAGGAAGTGTGAACGATGCCAGTGCCACGCCCACATACAGCATTAACCAGCGGTGCCGCTCTCCCAGCTCTCCGCCCTGGCCATTTGCCTAGTGGGGAATGGACATCCTAGGTCCATTCCCTCCTGTATCAGGGCAACAGAGATTCCTGATAGTGGCTATTGACTACTTCACCAAGTGGATAGAAGTAGAGCCACTAGCACAAATCACAGAAGCCAAGGTCCTAGTTCTTCTGGAAGTCGATCATCTATCGCTTTGGGCCCCCCACAACATCATCACCGACAACGAATGGCAGTTTGACAACTGGGAGTTCAAAAAGTTTTGTGCCGAGCTTGACATTCAACACCGCTTCACTCGGGCTCACCCCTAGACCAACGGGAGAGGCCGAGCTAACCAACGGACCATCCTCCAAGGACTCAGAACCAGGCTAGATCGAGCCAAGGGTAGGAGGGCAGAAGAACTCCCCAGCATTCTTTGGGCCTACCACACAACACCCAGGATGGCCATGGATGAGATGCCTTTCAGCCTCATCTTTGGCATAGAGGCCATTATCCCAGTTGAACTCGGTGTGCCCATACTGCGGGTACAGCAATATGATGAAGTAGAGAATCCAGCCCACCTTCTTTTCAACTTGGACCTCCTCGAGGAAACCAAAGACAAGGCTCAACTCCGGATGGTGGCTTACCGGTAGTGAGTAGCTCGATACTACAATGCATGGGTGAAGCCAAGGTCTTCCACCTAGGTGACCTAGTACTATGCCGAGCTGAGGCCTCCCAACCCCGGGAATGTGGCAAGCACTCACCGAACTGGGAGGGCCAATATAAGGTGGTCGAAGCTCTTCCTCATGGAGGCTACTACCTGGCAGAGCTGGACAGTGCCAGATTCCAGCAAAAGGAATGCCGGCAACCTGAGAATGTACTATCAATGATGAAAGGCCTTCCCCCACTTATAATAAAGATCTTCTTGTGCGCAAATCACTTTTGCCTTGCAGGGACATCGTTGCCCAGCCCCAGGTCTAGCATACTCATGCCCGGAAACTCCTGAAGCCCAGTACCTAAGCCCGGAAACTACTGAAGCCCGGCATCTAAGCTCGGAAACTCCTGAAGCCCGGCACCTAAGCCTGAAAACTCCTAAAGCCCAGCAATGATGAAGTAGAATGAAAATTCTAATACCAAAAATGATGCAGAATGGATATGTGGAATGCGGAAGCAAATTAAAATTAATGAATTTTTTTTATAATATATTTTCAGAAGTCGGCTTTGACTCAAAGGAAAGATAAACTAATGTTGAAAGAAACTAAGAAATGACAGAAAGCACAATTAAAAGGAGTGGATTATCAGAGTAACTCAGAAGTTGGATCGCTGGGGATTGAGAAACCCCAGATCTAGGTTTGCTCTGAGTTTCAACAAAACAGACAAAGTGAGAAGGGAAGGTTCTTGTACCTAGCAGTGATGTCTCTCCATTTGGTGGACAAAGACTCTCTCGAGCAGATTATTGGATCCCGGGAGTCAAGGTATCTTCACAATGGATCCTCCGATAATGTTCCTTGGCAAAGTTGGCCTCTTCTTGAACCCTGGATCCTGGAGAGAAGAAGAACAAGGTTAGGAACAAGAGACTCAAGGAGGAAGAGAGTTACAGAGTAGAAGAAAGGATGGGATTTGAAGGTCTTCAGCTGATCTGGAACTCCTAGGCTGCGGATTGGGACTTCTTCTCCTGGATCTGCTGGATGGACTCTGAAGTAGTGGCAGCTGACTTGAAGATGGTGGACTGGGGGTCCTGGTGGTTGGCCACCCTTTGGAAGAAGAACCTTGGAGATGGTGTAGAGGCTAGAGTTTGGTGGTGGTGGAGTAGAGATGGGTGGACTAAGCTAGGGTTTTGGGGTTGGAGATCTCACACCTCCTCAAGGTTCCTAGGGAACCCGGATTTACTCCCTCATGGAGCTCAACACTTAGAATAAGTATGGAAGAACAAGACCTTGCTCAAAAATAAGGGATTTCATTCATAAGATTTCATAAGATAAGTTCAAGTTACAAAAGGGGTCTAATATATAGACTATAAGAAAATCAAAACCATACAAGTTCCCATGTGGGGACTAAACTCCCTAGCCTATACTTTTGGTAGGAAATATTCTCCCTCTTGGCCAACCAAAGAGTCCTACAAGAAGTGGGCGGTCCTAAAAGTCATGAAAATCCTCTCAAAAGGTAGAAAGATGGCGCCTCCTAAGTCTTCTCCTTGAATTAGGGTTCTTCCCTCAATGGTTCAACTCTTTTGGACACCTCCTTTCTTTCTCCCCAAGTCATGGCTCTTCCCAACTTTGCTTTGGCCTTTTTGGCATGGATTGGGCACCCCTTGAAGTGCTCCCAAGACATGCCTCTTTCTTTCTTTAGCTTGGCCTTTTAAAGTATATATGGGCGCCTCCATGATTTTGGCTTCAAGAAAAATTCTTGCTCCCTGGGTGTGCGGACCAAGACACTGGGATGCAGTTGTGGTGCCTCCTAGACTCTGGCGTGGCTGGGGAGTGTGGCACCCACTAGCTTGGACCTGACTTGACTAGAAAAAAATAAATGGCACCAACCTGGAGAAGACCTAGACCACTAATAGGACTTGTACAGAGTCAACATGACTCAACAAAATTTAAATTATAAGGAAATACAGACTTAAGATTAAAATGAGTTGACCAAGTCAACCCTTATTACAAAACTAAAAAATCTAATTCTTCGAGCAAGGTCAATCAGAGATCAGATAGAACCCTGAAGTCTTCTTCAGATTCTGGTGCCCGCACCAATTCTCCCGGGGTGGGTGGAACTCGACCTTGTCGAGTAAGGCTCCAGTTGGCTCTGGTATCTCCAAGAGGTCTGGATCCAAATCTTGTAATTCTTCTCGGGAGATCCAAGAGTCATCAAAGTCTGGCCTTCCTTGCCAGCTGACCAGTATCTTTGGTATCCACGATTACGAGTGGAGATAACTGATCATCCCGGATCTTTTCAAACTGCTCTTTCCTCATAGGCTAGTTTGTTGGTGGACACACAGGGTTGGGATCATTCTTAATGACTGGATTAGGCTCAAAAGGCTTACTAGGAATCATAGCTGGCTCCCTATACTCTACTAAGTCTGTAATGTTGAAAGTAGAGTTATTGCCTGGTTCTGGAGGCAACTCGAGCTCATAGACATTGGATCCTACTCTCTTCACTACTCTAAATGGTCCAGCTCCTCTAGCATGTAACTTTCTAACGGTTCCAGGAGGAAACCGCTCAGGCCTTAACCTAATCATTACATAGTCTCTCTCAACAAAAGTTTGACTCGCCTTTGAGAATCAGCCAACTTCTTAGAAATTTCATTACTTAAAGTTATTTTGGCATGAATTTCTTTATGCAAGTCCTTTACATGCTATGCAAGTGCATCAAGAGACTTGTGTGTGTGGGCTAATAGTGGAATCAAATCAAATGGTGTGTGAGGCTTGTATCCATGAACAATTTCAAAGGGACTCTAGCCTATAGACCTATTGATCGAAACAATGAATGCAATTTCAGCCCTGGACAAAATACAAATCCCAATCCTGGTGCTCTCAATCAAACCAAAATCTGAGCCAAAGCCTAGTAAAGGGTGAAGAAAAACTAAACTAGACTGATGACTCATTCCTAAAGAATGGACTTTATTCCAAAGGAACCCTAGGTCTAAACTTAACAAACTAGGCTCTCTAGGTTTGACCTTGGGTCGGAGGAGGGCATGCAGAGTATGAAAACTTATCATGGATGCCTAGTAGGTGCCATAAGGTCTTCTAGAAGTAGGTGGAAAACCTTTTAGGTTCTAAGGAGTCTTGCAACCTAGAAATCTCAGTAAAGTGTAATCCCATAGCTCTAGAAACATGATAAGATTCAGGGAAGGGTAGGAAATAAGAATCAGAGTTTTGAGGTGGCTTATAGGAAACAAGAAACATACCTTGGTTATTCAGGACGACTTAAAATGAGGACATTTTCTATAGGTGCACTCATCCAAACCTCATGATTTTCTCTAGGAGGGTCTACAAGGGCAAGTTCTAGGGTAGGGGGTGCTCCTAGAAGGTGGAAGGTATTAGGAAGGTCTTTGGAATGTTTATCTAGAAAGTCTTATAAGCTACTGTCTTTTTCTTGTTCTTGGACCTTCTCAATGGGCAATTCTTGTGAAACCCTTCTTTCTTCACACTTCTCTATCAGATTTGACTCAGGGGTGTCTTCTTTGGATTCCTCAATGAGGTTCAGGGGTATTCTCACTTAAACTCTCATTGGGTGCAATTTTCTCTTCCTGAACTTCCTCAAAAGGGCTTTTCTTAGGGTTAGCTCCTGAATCCTTGAGTGGTAGGGGTCCCTCAATAACCCCATCAGGTAGAAGTTGGTTAATTAAATTATCGGGAGAGATATCCTTAAATTCTTCTTCTTCATATTCATCTATCAAACTTATGTCAGGCTCATATATTTCTTCCTCAATCTCACTGAAACGTTCTAATCTATTCTCCTTTGATTCCTCTTTAAGTATGGCTCAGGTCAGGTCAACTAATTTTGGGATGGCCATGCCTAACTCCTTCTCAGTGTTATCTTTCTGGTCAAAAGGTGACACAAGTGGGAATTGATAAACAAAAGTCTGGTTCACTACAGGTGTCGGATCAATCGAAACTTGACTCAAGTTGGTAGAGGTTGGCTTTAAGTCCAAAGTACTTGATTGGTTATATCTTAAAGACCACTCATAGTCTTGGACTTCTTGGTAGGCTCAGTCTAACTTATTGGTCTTTTCAAGGCATAGCTTCCTATAAATGTCTGGGTGTAACCCAACCCTAAACCTCGATGTGATCTGAGCTTCGGTCTCAATGGTATTGCATTTCATGTCATACCACTGGAAGTCCTCGATATATTTAGACACAGGCCTATGACATTGTCGCAATTGGTACCATTGGTCTAAAAGTCTTTTCTCATAGGATCTACCTAGGTACCAATCTTTCAACTTACTTCTCATATCTCCCCAAGACATGCCTCTTTCTTTCTTAGCTTAGCCTTTTAAGGTATATATGGGGTGCCTCCTTGATTTTGCTTCAAGAAAAATTCTTGCTCCCTTGGGTGTGGGGACCAAGACACTGGGATGCAGTTGTGGTGACTCCTAGACTCTGGCGTGTG
Source organism: Areca catechu (assembly GCA_021397845.1). Lineage (NCBI taxonomy): Eukaryota > Viridiplantae > Streptophyta > Magnoliopsida > Arecales > Arecaceae > Areca > Areca catechu. The sequence goes on from CM038050.1 coordinate 94,897,941, forward strand.
GCTGGGAGTGTGGCGCCCACATGCTTGGACCTTGACTTGACTGGAAAAAAAACAAATGGCACCAACCTGGAGAAGACCTAGACCACTACTAGGACTTGTACAGAGTCAACATGACTCAACAAAATTTAAATTATAGGGAAATACAGACTTAAGATTAAAATTGAGTGACCAAGTCAACCCTTATTACAAAACTAGAAAACCCTAATTCTTCGGGCAAGCTCAATTAGAGATCCAGATGGAACACTGAAGTCTTCTTCTGATATGGTGCCCGCACCAATTCTCCCGGGTGGGAGGAACTCGACCCTGTCGAGTATGGCTCAAGTGGCTCTGGTATCTCTCCAAGAGGTCTGGATCCAAATCTTATAATTCTTCTCGGGAGATCCAAGAGTCATCAGAATCTGGCCTTCCTTGCCAGCGGACCAGATATCTTTGGTATCCTCGATTACAAGTAGAGATAACCTGATCATCCAGGATCTTTTCAATCTGCTCTTTCCTCACAGTCTAGTTTGTTGGTGGACACACAGGGTTGGGATCACTCTCAATGACTGGATTAGGCTCAAAGGCTTACTAGGAATCACGGCTGGCTCCCTATACTCTACTAAGTCTGTAATGTTGAAAGTAGAGTTATAGCCTGGTTCTGGAGGCAACTCGAGCTCATAGACATTAGATACTACTCTTCACTACTCCAATGGTCGAGCTCCTCTAGCATGTAACTTTCTAATGGTTCCAGGAGGAAACTGCTCAGGCCTTAACCTAATCGTTACATAGTCTCTCTCAACAAAAGTTTTGACTTGCCTTTGAGAATCAGCCAACTTCTTATAAATTTCATTACTTAAAGTTATTTTGGCATGAATTTCTTTATGCAAGTCCATTACATGCTATGCAAGTGCATCAAGAGACTTGTGTGTGTGGGCTAATAGTGAAATCAGATCAAGTGGTGTGTGAGGCTTGTATCCATAAACAATTCAAAGGGACTTTAGCCTATAGACCTATTGATCGAAACATTGAATACAATTTCAGCCCTGGACAAAATACAAATCCCAATTCCTGGTGCTCTCAATCAAACCAAAATCTGATCCAAAGCCTAGTAAAGGGTGAAGAAAAACTAAACTAGACTGACGACGCATTCCTAAAGAATGGACTTTATTCCAAAGGAACCCTAGGTCTAAACTTAACAAACTAAGACTCTCTAGGTTTGACCTTGGGTCGGAGGAGGGCATGCAGAGTATGAAAACTTATCATGGATGCCTAGTAGGTGCCATAAGGTCTTCTAGAAGTAGGTGGCAAACCTAATAGGTTCTAAGGAGTCTTGTAACCTAGAAATCTCAGTAAAGTGTAATCCCAAAGCTCTAGAAACATGAGAAGATTCAAGGGAAGGGTAGGAAATAAGAATCAGAGTTTTGAGGTGGCATATAGGAAACAAGAAAATACCTTAGTTATTCATGATGACCTTAAAATGAGGACATTGTTCTATAGGTGCACTCATCCAAACCTCATGATTTGCTCTAGGAGGGTCTACAAGTGCAAGTTCTAGGGAAGGCCGGGTGCTCCTAGAAGGTGGAAGGTATCAGGAAGGTCTTTGGAATGTTTATTAGAAAGTCTTCTAAGCTACTGTCTTTTTCTGTTCTTGGACCTTCTCAATGGGCAATTCTTGTGAACCCCTTCCTTCTTCACACTTCTCTACCAGATTTGACTCAAGGGTGTCTTCTTTGGATTCCTCAATGAGTTCAGGGTATTCTTACTTAAACTCTCATTGGGTGCAATTTCCCCTTCCTGATCTTTCTCAAAAGGGTCTTCTCTTAGGGTTAGCTCCTGAATTCCTTGAGTGGCAGGGGTCCCCTCAATAACCCCATCAGGTAAGAATTGGTTAATTGAATTATCGGGAGAGATATCCTCAAATTCTTCTTCTTCATATTCATCTATCAAACTTATGTCAGGCTTATATATTTCTTCCTCAATCTCACTGAAAGGTTCTAATCTATTATCCTTTGGTTCCCCTTAAGTACGGCTCTGGTCAGGTCAACTAATTTGGGATGGACATGCCTAACTCCTTCTCAGTGTTATCTTTCTGGTCAAGAGGTGACACAAGTAGGAATTGATAAACAAAAGTCTGGTTCACTACGGGTGTCGGATCAATCGAAACTTGACTCAAGTTGGTAGATGTTGGCTTTAAGTCCAAAGTATTTGATTGGTTATATCTTAAAGACCACTCATAGTCTTGGGCTTCTTGGTAGGCTCGGTCTAACTTATTGGTCTTTTCAAGGCATAGCTTCCTATAATGTCTGGGTGTAACCCAACCCTAAACCTCGATGTGATCTGAGCTTCGGTCACAATAGTATTGCATTTCATGTCATACCACTGGAAGTCCTCGATATATTTAGACACAGGCCTATGACCTTGTCGCAATTGGTACCATTGGTTAAAAGTTTTTCTCATCTCACAGATCTACCTAGGTACCTATCTCTCAACTTACATCTCATATCTCCCAAGTATATATTTCTTCTTTCTTTGATAACACTCACGCTCAATAGCATACCAATGCGACCTAGCATGTTTGTTGAACTTGGTTTTGGCAAACCTAACTTGTCCTAATTCCGATATGTTAGTGCACTCAAAATATCGATCCATTTGTTCTTCCAACTAATATATGTCTCTTGTCTTCCATCAAAAGTGGTGCATAAGGTTCGGTGTTCCTAACGGGTCCCATCTCTAGGTCAACCAAGTATGGGTATAGGCTCCTGAACCAGGCACCTAAGCCCGAAAACTCCTGAAGCCCAACAATGATGATGCAGAACGAAAAACTCTGATACCAAAATGATGCAGAACGGATATGTGGAATGCGAAAGCAAATTAAAATTAATGTTTTTTTTTTATATATATTTCAGAAGTCGGCTTTGACTCAAAGGAAAGATAAACTAATGTTGAAACAAACTAAGAAATGACAGAAAGCACAATTAAAAGGAGTGGATTATTAGAGTAACTCAGAAGTAGGATCGCTGGGGATTGAGAAAACCCAAGATCTAGGGTTTGCTCTGATTTCAACGAAACAGACAAAGTGAGAAGGGAAGGTTCTTGTTACCTAGCAGTGATATCTCTCCATTTGGTGGAAAAAGACTCTCTCGAGCAGATTATTGGATCCTGGGAGTCAAGGTATCTTCACAATGGATCCTCCAATAATGGTCCTTGGCAAAGTTGGCCTCTTCTTGAACCCTGGATCCTGGAGAGAAGAAGAACAAGGTTAGGAACAAGAGACTCAGGGAAGAGAGTTACCAGAGTAGAAGAAAGGATGGGATCTGAAGGTCTTCAGCTGATCTGGAACTCCTAGGCTGCGGATTTGGGACTTCTTCTCCTGGATCTGCTGGATGGACTCTGAAGCAGTGGTAGCTAACTTGAAGATGGCTGGACTGGGTTCCTGGTGGTCGGCCACACTTTGGAAGAAGAACCTTGGAGATGGTGTAGAGGCTAGGGTTTGGTGGTGGTGGAGTAGAGATGGGTGACTAAGCTAGGGTTTTGGGGTTGGAGATCTCACAACCTTAAGGTTCCTAGGGAACCCAGATTTACTCCCTCACAGAGCTCAACACTCAGAATAAGTGAGGAAAAGAAAAGACCTTACTCAAAAATAAGGGATTTCATTCATAAGATTTCATAAAATAAGTTCAAGTTACAAAAGGGGTCTAATATATAGACCTATAAGAAAATCAAAACCATACAAGTTCCCATGTGGGACTAAACTCCCTAGCCTATTCTTTGGTAGGAAATATTCTCCCTCTTGGCCAACCAAAGAGTCCTACAAGGAGTGGGCGGTCCAAAAAGACATGAAAATCCTCTCAAAAGGTAGAAAGATGGCGCCTCCTAAGTCTTCTCCTTGAATTTAGGGTTCTTCCTTCAATGGTTCAACTTTTTGGACACCTCCTTTTCTTTCTCCCCAAGCCATGGCTCTTCCCAACTTTCTTTGGTCTTTTTAGGCATAGATTGGGCGCCCCTTGAAGTGCTCCCGAAGATATGCCTCTTTCTTTCTTTAGCTTGGCCTTTTAAGGTATATAGGGGGTGCCTCCTTGATTTTGGCTTCAAGAAAAATTCTTGCTACCTTGGGTGTGGGGACCAAGACACTGGGATGCAGTTGTGGTGCCTCCTGGACTCTGGCGTGTGGCTGGAAGTGTGGCACCCACTTGGTTGGACCATGACTTGACTGGAAAAAAAATAAATGGCACCAACCTGGAGAGACCTAGACACTACTAGGACTTATACAGAGTCACATGACTCAACAAAATAAATTGTAGAGAAATACAGACTTAAGATTTAAATTGAGTTGACCACGTCACCCTTATTACAAAACTAGAAAACCCTAATTCTTTGGCAAGGTCAATCAGAGATCCAGATAGAACCCTGAAGTCTTCTTCTGATTCTGGTGCCCGCACAATTCTCCCGGGGTGGGAGGAACTCGACCCTATCGAGTAAGGCCCAAGTTGGCTCTGGTATCTCTCCAAGAGGTCTGGATCCAAATCTTGTAATTCTTCTCGGGAGATCCAAGAGTCATCAGAGTCTGGCCTTCCTTGCCAGCGGACCAGGTATCTTTGGTATCCTCGATTACGAGTAGAGATAACCTGATCATCCAGGATCTTTTCAATCTGCTCTTTCCTCACAGGCTAGTTTGTTGGTGGACACACAGGGTTGGGATCACTCTCAATGACTGGATTAGGCTCAAAAGGCTTACTAAGAATCACAGCTGGCTCGCTATACTCTACTAAGTCTGTAATGTTGAAAGTAGAGTTATTGCCTGGTTCTGGAGGCAACTCGAGCTCATAGACATTGGATCCTACTCTCTTCACTACTCTAAATGGTCTAGCTCCTCTAGCATATAACTTTCTAACGGTCCAGGAGGAAACCGCTCAGGCCTTAACCTGATCATTACATAGTCTCTCTCAACAAAAGTTTTGACTCGCCTTTGAGAATCAGCCAACTTCTTAGAAATTTCATTACTTAAAGTTATTTTGGCATGAATTTCTTTATGCAAGTCCTTTACATGCTATGCAAGTGCATCAAGAGACTTGTGTGTGTGGGCTAATAGTGAAATCAGATCAAGTGGTGTGTGAGGCTTGATCCATGAACAATTTCAAAGGGACTCTAGCTATAGACCTATTGATCGAAACATTGAATGCAATTTCAGCCCTAGAGAAATACAAATCCCAATTCCTGGTGCTCTCAATCAAACCAAAATCTGAGCCAAAGCCTAGTAAAGGGTCAAGAAAAAACTAAACTAGACTGACTACTCATTCCTAAAGAATGGACTTTATTCCAAAGAAATCCTAGGTCTAAACTTAAACAAACTAAGGCTCTCTAGGTTGACCTTGGGTCGGAGGAGGGCATGCAGAGTATGAAAACTTATCATGGATGCCTAGTAGGTGCCATAAGGTCTTCTAGAAGTAGGTGGCAAACCTAATAGGTTCTAAGGAGTCTTGCAACCTAGAAATCTCAGTAAAGTGTAATCCCATAGCTTTAGAAACATGAGAAGATTCAGGGAAGGTTAGGAATTAAGAATCAGAGTTTTGATGTGGCTTATAGGAAACAAGAAACATACCTTGGTTATTCAGGACAACCTTAAAATGTGGACATTGTTCTATAGGTGCACTCATCCAAACCTCATGACTTGCTCTAGGTGGGTCTACAAGGGCAAGTTCTAGGGTAGGCTGGGTGCTCCTAGAAGGTGGAAAGTTATCAGGAAGGTCTTTGGAATGTTTATCTAGAAAGTCTTCTAAGCTACTGTCTTTTTTTTGTTCTTGGACCTTCTCAATGGGCAATTCTTGTGAACCCCTTCCTTCTTCACACTTCTCTACCAGATTTGACTCAGGCGTGTCTTCTTTGGATTCCTCAATGAGTTCAGGGGTATTCTCACTTTAAACTCTCATTGGGTGCAATTTCCTCTTCCTAAACTTCCTCAAAAGGGTCTTTTCTTAGGGTTAGCTCATGAATTCCTTGAGTGGCAGGGGTCCCCTCAATAACCCCATCAGGTAGGAGTTGGTTAATTGAATTATCGAGAGAGATATCCTTAAATTCTTCTTCTTCATATCATCTATCAAACTTATGTCAGGCTCATATATTTCTTCCTCAATCTCACTGAAAGGTTCTAATCTATTCTCCTTTGATTCCTCTTTAAGTACGGTTCTGGTCAGGTCAACTAATTTTGGATAGCCATGCCTAACTCCTTCTCAGTGTTATCTTTCTGGTCAAGAGGTGACACAAGTCGGAATTGATAAACAAAAAGTCTGGTTCACTACGGGTGTCGGATCAATCGAAACTTGATTCAAGTTGGTAGAGGTTGGCTTTAAGTCCAAAGTACTTGATTGGTTATATCTTAAAGACCACTCTTAGTCTTGGGCTTCTTGGTAGGCCGGTCTAACTTATTGATCTTTTCAAGGCATAGCTTCCTATAAATGTCTGGGTGTAACCAGCCCTAAACCTCGATGTGATCTGAGCTTCGGTCTCAATGGTATTGCATTTCATGTCATACCACTGGAAGTCCTATATATTAGACACAGGCCTATGACCTTGTCGCAATTGGTACCATTGGTCTAAAGTCTTTTCTCATAGGATCTACCTAGGTACCTATCTCTCAACTTACTTCTCATATCTCCCCAAGACATGCCTCTTTCTTTCTTTAGCTTAGCCTTTTAAGGTATATATGGGGCGCCTTCTTGATTTTGGCTTCAAGAAAAATTCTTGCTCCCTTGGGTGTGGGGACCAAGACACTGGGATGCAGTTGTGGTGCCTCTTGGACTCTGGCGTGTGGCTGGGAGTGTGGCACCCACTTGCTTGGACTTGACTTGACCGGAAAATAACAAATGGCACCAACCTGGAGAAGACCTAGACCACTACTAGGACTTGTACAGAGTCAACATGACTCAACAAAATTTAAATTGTAGGGAAATACAGACTTAAGATTAAAATTGAGTTGACCAAGTCAACCCTTATTACAAAACTAGAAAATCCTAATTCTTCGGGCAAGGTCAATCAAAGATCCAGATGGAACCCTAAAGTCTTCTTCTGATTCTGGTGCCCGCACCAATTCTCCCGGGGTGGGGGAGGAACTCGACCCTGTCGAGTATGGCTCAAGTTGGCTCTGGTATCTCTCCAAGAGGTCTGGATCCAAATCTTGTAATTCTTCTCGGGAGATCCAAGAGTCATCAGAGTCTGGCCTTCCTTGCCAGCGGACTAGGTATCTTTGGTATCCTCGATTACGAGTATAAATAACCTGATCATCCAGGATCTTTTTAATCTACTCTTTCTCACAGGCTAGTTGTTGGTGCACACACAGGGTTGGGATCACTCTCAATGACTGGATTAGGCTCAAAAGGCTTACTAGGAATCACAGCTGGCTCTCTATACTCTAACAAGTCTGTAATGTTGAAAGTAGAGTTATTGCCTGGTTGGAGGCAACTCGAGCTCATAGACATTGGATCCTACTCTCTTCACTACTCTAAATGCTCCAGCTCCTCTAGCATGTAACTTTCTAACGGTTCCAGGAGGAAACCGCTCAGGCCTTAACCTAATCATTACATTGTCTCTCTCAACAAAAGTTTTGACTCGCCTTTGAGAATCAACCAACTTCTTATAAATTTCATTACTTAAAGTTATTTTGGCATGAATTTCTTTATGCAAGTCCTTTACATGCTATGCAAGTGCATCAAGAGACTTGTGTGTGGGGATAATAGTGAAATCAGATCAAGTGTGTGGAGGCTTGTATCCATGAACAATTTCAATGGGACTTTAGCCTACAGACCTATTGATCGAAATATGAATGCAATTTCAGCTCTGAACAAAATACAAATCCCAATTCTTGGTGCTCTCAATCAAACCAAAATCTGAGCCAAAGCCTAGTAAAGGGTCAAGAAAAAACTAAACTAGACTGATGACGCATTCCTAAAGAATGGACTTTTTCCAAAGGAACCCTAGGTCTAAACTAAACAAACTAAGGCTCTCTAGGTTGACCTTGGGTCGGGGAGGGCATGCAGAGTATGAAAACTTATCATTGATGCCAAGTAGGTGCCATAAGGTCTTCCAAAAGTAGGTGGCAAACCTAATAGGTTCTAAGGAGTCTTGCAACCTAGAAATCTTAGTAAAGTGTAATTCCATAGCTCTAGAAACATGAGAAGATTCAGGAAGGGTAGGAAATAAGAATCAGAGTTTTGAGGTAGCTTAAAGGAAACAAGAAACATACCTTGGTTATTCAGGACGACCGTAAAATGAGGACATTGTTCTATAGGTGCACTCATCCAAACCTCATGATTTGCTCTAGGAGGGTCTACAAGTGCAAGTTCTAGGATAGGCTGGGTGTCTAGAAGGTGGAAGGTTATCAGGAAGGTCTTTGAAATATTTATCTAGAAGTTTCTAAGCTACTGTCTTTTTCTTGTTCTTGGACCTTCTCAATGGGCAATTCTTGTGACCCCTTCCTTCTTCACACTTCTCTACCAGATTTGACTCAGGGGTGTCTTCTTTGGATTCCTCAATGAGTTCAGGGGTATTCACTTAAACTCTCATTGGGTGCAATTTTCTCTTCCTGAACTTCCTCAAAAGGGTCTTCTCTTAGGGTTAGCTCCTGAGTTCCTTGAGTGGTAAGGGTCCCCTCAATAACCCCATCAGGTAGGAATTGGTTAATTGAATTATCGGGAGAGATATCCTCAAATTCTTCTTCTTCATATTCATCTATCAAACTTATGTCAGGCTCATATATTTCTCCTCAATCTCACTGAAAGGTTCTAATCTATTCTCCTTTGGTTCCTCTTTAAGTACGGCTCTGGTCAGGTTAACTAATTTGGGATGGCCATGCCTAACTCCTTCTCAGTGTTATCTTTCTAGTCAAGAGGTGACACAAGTGGGAATTGATAAACAAAAGTCAGGTTCACTAGGGGTCGGATCAATCGGAACTTGACTCAAGTTGGTAGAGGTTGGCTTTAAGTCCAAAGTACTTGATTGGTTATATCTTAAAGACCACTCATAGTCTTGGGCTTCTTGGTAGGCTCGGTCTAACTATTGGTCTTTTCAAGGCATAGCTTCCTATAAATGTCTGGGTGTAACCCAACCCTATACCTCGATGTGATCTGAGCTTCGGTCTCAATGGTATTGCATTTCTTATCATACCACTGGAAGTCCTCGATATATTTAGACACAGGCCTATGACCTTGTCGCAATTGGTACCATTGGTCTAAATGTCTTTTCTCATAGGATCTACCTATGTACCTATCACTCAACTTACTTCTCATATCTCTCCAAGTATATATTTAATCTTTTCTTGATAACACTCATGCTCAATAGCATACCAATGCGACCTAGCATGTTTGGTGAACTTGGTTTTGGCCAACCTAATTTGTCCTAATTCCGATATGTTAGTGCACTCAAAATACCGATCCATTTGTTCTTCCAACTTAATATATGTCTCTTGTCTTCCATCAAAAGTGGGTGCATAAGGTTCGGTGTGTTCCTAACAGGTCCCTTCTCTGGGTCAACCATGTATGGGTATAGGCTCTTGAAGCCCGGCACCTAAGCCCGAAAACTTTTGAAGCCCAGCAATGATGATGCAGAACGAAAACTCTGATACCAAAAATGATGCAGAACGAATATATGGAATGCGGAAGCAAATTAAAATTAATGTATTTTTTTTTATATATATTTTCAGAAGTCGGCTTTGATTCAAAGGAAAGATAAACTAATGTTGAAAGAAACTAAGAAATGATAGAAAGCATAATTAAAAGGAGTGGATTATCAGAGTAACTCAGAAGTAGGATCGCTGGGGGATGAGAAACCCCCAGATCTAGGGTTTGCTCTGAGTTTCAACGAAACAGACAAGTGAGAAGGGAAGGTTCTTGTACCTAGCAGTGATATCTCTCATTTGGTGGAAAAAGACTCTCTCGAGCAGATTATTGGATCCCGGGAGTCAAGGTATCTTCGCAATGTATCCTCCGATAATGGTCCTTGGCAAAGTTGGCTCTTCTGAACCCTGGATCCTAGAGAGAAGAAGAAAAAGGTTAGGAACAAGAGACTCAGGGAAGAGAGTTACCAGTGTAGAAGAAAGGATGGGATCTGAAGGTCTTCAGCTGATCTGGAACTCCTAGGCTATGGATTTGGGACTTCTTCTCCTGGATCTGCTGGATGGACTCTGAAGCAGTGGTAGCTGACTTGAAGATGGCTGGACTGGGGTCCTGGTGGTCGGCCACCCTTTGGAAGAAGAACCTTGGAGATGGTGTAGAGGCTAGGGTTTGGTGGTGGTGGAGTAGAGATGGGTGGACTAAGATAGGATTTGGGGTGGAAATCTCACACCTCCTCAAGGTTCCTAGGGAACCCGGATTTACTCCCTCACGGAGCTCAACACTCAGAATAAGTGCGGAAGAACAAGACTTTGCTCAAAAATAAGGGATTTCATTCATAAGGTTTCATAAGATAAGTTCAAGTTACAAAATGGGTCTAATATATAGACCTATAAGAAAATCAAAACCATACAAGTTCCCATGTGGGACTAAACTCCCTAGCCTATACTTTTGTAGGAAATATCTCCCTATTGGCCAACCAGAGAGTCCCACAATGAGTGGGCGGTCCTAAAAGTCATGAAAATCCTTTCAAAGGTAGAAAGATGGCGCCTCCTAAGTCTTCTCCTTGAATTTAGGGTTCTTCCTTCAATGGTTCAACTCTTTTGGACACCTCCTTTCTTTCTCCCCAGTCTTTTTAGACATGGATTGCGCGCCCCTTGAAGTGCTCCCCAAGACATGCTCCTTCTTTCTTTAGCTTGGCCTTTTAAGGTATATATGGGGTGCCTCCTTGATTTTGGCTTCAAGAAAAATTCTTGCTCCCTTGGGTGTGGGGACCAAGACACTGGGATGCAGTTGGGTGCCTCCTGGACTCTGGCGTGTGGCTGGGAGTGTGGCGCCCACTTGCTTGGACCTGACTTGACTGGAAAAAAATAAATGGCACCAACCTGGAGAAGACCTAGACCACTACTAGGACTTGTACAGAGTCAACATGACTCAACAAAATTTAAATGTAGGGAAATACACACTTAAGATTAAAATTGAGTGACCAAGTCAACCCTTATTACAAAACTAGAAAACCCTAATTCTTCGGGCAAGGTCAATCAGAGATCCAGATAGAACCTGAAGTCTTCTTTGATTCTGGTGCCCGCACCATTCTCTCCGGGGTGGGAGGAACTCGACCCTATCGAGTAAGGCTCAAGTTGGCTCTGGTATATCTCCAAGAGGTCTGGATCCAAATCATGTAATTCTTCTCGGGAGATCCAAGAGTCATCAGAGTCTGGCCTTCCTTGCCAGCGGACCAGGTATCTTGGTATCCTCGATTACGAGTAGAGATAACCTGATCATCCAGGATCTTTTCAATCTGCTCTTTCCTCACAGGCTAGTTGTAGGTGGACACACAGGGTTGGGATAACTCTCAATGACTAGATTAGGCTCAAAAGGCTTACTAGGAATCACAGCGGCTCCCTATACTCTACTAAGTCTGTAATGTTGAAAGTAGAGTTATTGCCTGGTTCTGGAGGCAACTCGAGCTCATAGACATTGGATCCTACTCTTCACTACTCTAAATGCTCCAGCTCCTCTAGCATGTAACTTTCTAACGGTTCCAGGAGGAAACCACTCAGGCCTTAACCTAATCATTACATAGTCTCTCTCAACAAAAGTTTTGACTCGCCTTTGAGAATCAGCCAACTTCTTATAAATTTCATTACTTAAAGTTATTTGGCATGAATTTCTTTATGCAAGTCCTTTACATGCTATGCAAGTGCATCAAGAGACTTGTGTGTGTGGGGTTATAGTGAAATCAGATCAAGTGGTGTGTGAGGCTTGTATCCATGAACAATTTTCAAAGGGACTCTAGCTATAGACCTATTGATCGAAACATTGAAAGCAATTTCAGCCCTGGATAAAATACAAATCCCAATTCCTGGTGCTCTCAATCAAACCAAAATCTGAGCCAAAGCCTAGTAAAGGGTCAAGAAAAAACTAAGCTAGACTGACTACTCATTCCTAAAGAATGGACTTTATTTCAAAGGAACCCTAGGTCTAAACTTAACAAACTAAGACTCTCTAGGTTTGAACTTGGGTCGGAGGAGGGCATGTAGAGTATGAAAACTTATCATGGATGCCTAGTAGGTGCCATAAGGTCTTCCTGAAGTAGGTGGCAAACCTAATAGGTTCTAAGGAGTCTTGCAACCTAGAAATCTCAGTAAAGTGTAATCCCATAGCTCTAGAAACATGAGAAGATTCAGGGAGGGGAAATAAGAATCAGAGTTTTGAGGTGGCTTATAGGAAACAAGAAACATACCTTGGTTATTCAGGATGACCTTAAAATGAGGACATTGTTCTATAGGTGCACTCATCCCAACCTCATGATTTGCTCTAGGAGGGTCTACAAGTGCAAGTTCTAGGGTAGGCTGGGTGCTCCTAGAAGGTGGAAGGTTATCAGGAAGGTCTTTGGAATGTTTATCTAGTAAGTCTTCTAAGCTACTATTTTTCTTGTTCTTGGACCTTCTCAATGGGCAATTCTTGTGAACCCCTTCCTTCTTCACACTTCTCTACCAGATTTGACTCAGGGGTGTCTTCTTTGGATTCCTCAATGAGTTCAGGGGTATTCTCACTTAAACTCTAATTGGATGCAATTTCCTCTTCCTGAACTTCCTCAAAAGGGACTTTCTTAGGGTTAGCTTGAATTCCATGAGTGGCAGGGGTCCCTCAATAACCCCATCAGGTAGGAGTTGGTTAATTGAATTATGGGGAGGATATCCTTAAATTCTCTTCTCATATTCATCTATCAAACTTATGTCAGGCTCATATATTTCTTCCTCAATCTCACTGAAAGGTTCTAATCTATTCTCCTTTGGTTCCTCTTTAAGTACGGCTCTGGTCAGGTCAACTAATTTTGGGATGGCCATGCCTAACTCCTTCTCAGTATTATCTTCTGGAAAGAGGTGACACAAGTGGGAATGATAAACAAAAGTCTGGTTCACTACGGGTGTCGGATCAATCGGAACTTGACTCAGTTGGTAGAGGTTGGCTTAAGACCAAAGTACTTGATTGGTTATATCTTAAAGACACTCATGTCCTTGGGCTTCTTGGTAGGCTCGGTCTAACTTATTGGTCTTTTCAAGGCATAGCTTCCTATAAATGTCTGGGTGTAACCAAACCCTAAACCTCGATGTGATCTGAGCTTCGGTCTCAATGGTATTGCATTTCATGTCATACCACTGGAAGTCCTCGATATATTTAGACATAGGCCTATGACCTTGTCACAATTGGTACCATTGGTCTAAAAATCTTTTCTCATAGGATCTACCTAGGTACCTATCTCTCAACTTACTTCTCATATCTCTCCAAGTTTATATTTCCTCTTTCTTTGATAACAATCACGCTCAATAGCATACCAATGCGACCTAGCATGTTTGGTGAACTTGGTTTTGGCCAACCTAACTGTCCTAATTCCGATATGTTAGTGCACTCAAAATACCGATCCATTTGTTCTTCCAACTTATATATATGTCTCTTGTCTTCCATCAAAAGGGGGCATAAGGCTCGGTGGTTCCTAACGGGTCCCTTCTCTGGGTCAACCAAGTATGGGTATACGCTCCTGAAGCCCGGCACCTAAGCCCGAAAACTCCTGAAGCCCAGCAAAGATGATGCAGAACGAATACTCTGATACCAAAAATGATGCATAACGGATATGTGGAATGCGAAAGCAAATTAAAATAATATATTTTTTTTTTATATATATTTCAGAAGTCGCTTTGACTCAAAGGAAGATAAACTAATGTGAAACAAAAGAAATGACAGAAAGCACAATTAAAAGGAGTGGATTATCAGAGTAACTCAGAAGTAAGATCGCTGGGGATTGAGAAACCCCCAGACCTATGGTTTGCTCTGAATTCAACGAAACAGACAAAGTGAGAAGGGAAGGTTCTTGTACCTAGCAGTGATATCTCTCCATTTGGTGGAAAAAGAGACTCTCTCGAGCAGATTATTGGATCCGGGAGTCAAGGTATCTTCGCAATGGATCCTCTGAATGGTCCTTGGCAAATGGCCTCTTCTGAACCCTGGATCCTGGAGAGAAGAAGAACAAGGTTAGGAACAAGAGACTCAGGGAAGAGAGTTACCAGAGTAGAAGAAAGGATGGGATCTGAAGGTCTTCAGCTGATCTGGAACTCCTAGGCTGCGGATTAGGACTTCTCTCCTGGATCTGCTGGATGGACTCTGAAGCAGTGGTATCTGACTTGAAGATGGCTGGACTGGGGTCCTGGTGGTCGGCCACCCTTTGGAAGAAGAACCTTGGAGATGGTTTGTAGAGGCTAGGGTTGGTGGTGGTGGAGTAGAGATGGGTGGACTAAGCTAGGATTTTGGGGTTGGAGATCTCACACCTCCTCAAGGTTCCTAAGGAACCGGATTTACTCCCTCACGGAGCTCAACACTCAGAATAAGTGCGGAAGAACAAGACTTTTCTCAAAAATAAGGGATTTCATTCATAAGATTCATAAGATAAGTTCAAGTTACAAAAATGGTCTAATATATAGACCTATAAGAAAATCAAAACCATACAAGTTTCCATGAGGGACTAAACTCCCTAGCCTATACTTTTGGTAGGAAATATTCTCCCTCTTGGCCAACCAAAGAGTCCTACAAGGAGTGGGCGGTCCTAAAAGTCATGAAAATCCTCTCAAAAAGGTAGAAAGAGGGCCTCCTGAGTCTTCTCTTGAATTTAGGTTCTTCCTTCAATGGTTCAACTCTTTTGGACACCTCTTTCTTTCTTCCCAAGTCATGGCTCTTCCCAACTTTGCTTTGGTCTTTTAGGCATGGATGGGCGCCCCCTTGAAGTGCTCCCCAAGACATGCCTTTCTTTCTTTAGCTTGGCTTTTAAGGTATATATGGGGCGCCTCCTTGATTTTGGCTTCAAGAAAAATTCTGGCCCTTGGGTGTGGGGACCAAGACACTGGGATGCAGTTGTGGTGCCTCCTGGACTCTGGCGTGTGGCTGGGAGTGTGACACCCACTGCTTGGGCCTTGACTTGACTGGAAAAAAAATAAATGGAACCAACTTGGAGAAGACCTAGACCACTACTAGGACTGTACTGAGTCAACATGACTCAACAAAATTTAAATTGCAGGGAAAAATATAGACTTAAGAAAAATTGAGTTGCCAAGTAACCCTTATTTACAAAACTAGAAACCTAATTCTTCGGGAAAGGTCAATCAGAGATCCAGATAGAACCCTGAAGTCTTCTTCTGATTCTGGTGGCCGCACCAAAGAAGCCTGGCAACTCTGAAGCCTGGCACTCAAGCCAGGAAACTCCTGAAGTCCAGGCACCTAAGCCGAGAGAAACTCCCAAAGCCCTGCACCTGTCACCATGCTCATAGTCTATAGATGTCAGCGGGACTCCCTAGAAGTTTCGCTATCTATGGTGAGACTCACAGTTAGGCACCAAAGCCTAGAAATTCATGAAGCCTGGCACCTCACAGTCACTTGGCAGGCCTAATGAGTGCAATGTTCGAGTTTGGCCTTGCCGTGCACACCTGGAGCTGGTCCCAGCGAGTTCGAATATACCTCCTCAAGCAAAGCACTCGTAGCCCGACAACCACTTCACCCGCGAGGTGGGAATGACTCAGCAAGCTACGAACTCCTTCCTAACCTCTTCGCATGTTAAGGGCTCGATAAGGAAGGGCCCGGTGGTGTGGGCACCAGACCTCTGATTAGGGTTTCAATTTTTGGGTCCTGTAATAAGGCTTCAAGCCTAAGCATTGTAATTTTTAGTCATGAATTTAGTCTCAATTATTTTTGTTTAGTCCTGTACTTTGATCAATTGGGTCAAGTTGTGTCCTGTATTGAGTCTAGTCCAAGTCTGGGTCCATGCCCAAGTGGTCTTTGAGTCCAGCTCAACTATTTGGGCTGAGCCTTGAAGGTCAACATGTCAACCCTAGGGTGCCACTTCACCACCCCATGTGGCACCACTTCATCATTCCATGTGGCGCCACCTTATCCAGCCATGTGGGCGGCACAAGTGAGATTTTCTTGGATGCCAAATGGAGACACATCAAATATTCTCTCCTCCTTTCCCTCCCTCTATCAAGCCACTTACTAAAGGAGTCATGGGAAACCAAGGAAAGGTTGAAGACAAAGGCCTTGTTCCAAGCCTCATATCAAGCTTCTTTCAAAGAAGGATGAGCAACCAAGGAAAGGTTGAAGACAAAGGCCTTGCTCCAAGCCTCATATCAAGCTTTTTTCCAAAGAAGGGTGAGCAACCAAGGAAAGAGGGAGACACAAGTCTTGCATCATGCCTTCTTCCCAAAATTCAAGGTCAACTTTCCAAGTCCAAGGGAGCCAAATTCCTTTTTCCAAGCCCATTATCATGCCATGCCCAAATCCAAGAAGCTTTGGTCGGCCAAGGAGTTTGAATTTCAGATTTTTGAATATTTTTTGGTAGCTTAGCAAGAGAAGAAATGTATTTTTTCATTCAAATTTTAAGTGGTCTAAGGTGCCTATAAAAGGACCTTACCCCCTCCCTTGTAAGGTTAATTTTTGATGAATGAAAAACCAAGTTTCTTGAGATTCAATTTCTCTTTAGTTGCCTTCGTTCACTAGGAACGTCAATCTCCGTGAGGGAGCGCCTTCGCCTTAGGGAATCGAGAGGTGTGAGGCCTCAAGTTACCGTCCCTTCCACAACTCCATCCTCCAGCTTCAAATCAGAGCCCATCGGGATCATCCACCCGAGCACCTAGCAAAAAAAAAAAAAAAACTCCACCCATCATCACACCAACTCTCTTTCCTTCTTCTATTGCTACCTTTTGATCAAAACCTAACTCTTCTTCTTTGAATGCTCGTAGGTCCTCCAGGTGACACGAACACGGAGTCAGTTGCCCTTGCCATCGAGACCTTTGAATATCGAGCCAGTGCATCCGCGGGTTGAAGGCTCGATCATCCATGCCGCATCCACAAGAGTGAGTGATCTCGGCATCGGGCGCTTCAGATCTTTGAGATTTTTCTCCCTGAACTCCTAAGTTGATATTGTTCTGAGAGCTAAGTCCCGGGGTTTCTCAATCCCGGGATCCTCTCTTTATCATTGCTTAGGGACTACTTGCTTGCCTAAGTTTCTTGTTAGTATAGAATCCTAGATTCACTCTTTCTTGTCTTCGGGAATCCTCAACTGAATTCAAAACCCTAAAAGTCACAAAACAACAAATAACTTGCATCATTTCATCTTGCATTTAGTTAGTCCCCCATCATTTCTGGTATCAGAGCATGGTTAGGACTTAGCACTTCTTAAGTACTTGGATCAGGTGCTTCACCAGGTCGTCCGGTCTTAGAAGAAAGGTAGGGTTTCAAGACCCTCTCCTCCCATTCCACGGGGATCTCCTAAGGCGTGTAGGGGTGCCACTATGAAAGGCCTTTGAAGAGGAACACAAGAAGAAAAGTTTTGAAAGAAAACAATCCAATAGAAAATCTTTGCATCATTAGATCTCATCTTCTTTAATCTCTGCAATTTTTCCTTTCCGTATATGGTATGTTGTTTTTAGTTTTTCTTTTGTAAAATATCCAAATCTTCTAATTTTTGTTTTGTTAGATCACTCATAATTGATAATATTTTGATAATTTTCTCAAATTTATTGCAACTTGTAAAATTTCTACAAGCTAGAATACTACCTGAGAAGAAATTCTATTATGAGAATTTCAGCAAGTGATTTTTTTGTTGTTTTTATTTCTTAGATAGTTTAATTTGCATTTAGCTTCATCTCGTGTCATTTCCATCATCTTATCTTTTTATTATACATCAAAAATACAAAAAGAAATATAACTTAGAGACATCTCATTAGATCATTTGTTTGCCATCACTTTCATAAATTATCTAAAGGGCAACAATTTGACATAGGGTCAGGATTTCATTACCTATCCCTAGCCCAAAAATCACCACCCGGCATATCAAATCCTAACCTTTAATTAGAATTGAATAGACACTTAATTTCTCTAGTGAGCTAGGGACACCCACAAAGTCGGGTCGAACCAAGTGTCAAGCCAAGTTAGACAGCTTGTTTGTGTGTGCTTGAGTAGCTGGTGTCTAGGCAAGTGGTTCAGGAACAAGAGCCTGAAGGAAGGTGGGTTGGTTTGCTTACCTTGCTAATTTCAAATTGGTGTCTAAGACAAGCAAAGAGGAATTTCCACCAACCTTACACTTACCTGGCCAGGTGCCAAGTTACTACTACCAAGTTAGTCTTCTTGACCTAACATTTGGTTAGATCTTTTAAGTATAGCAAACCCTTAACATCTTCCGTTGTATATTCATGTCGACCAGATCCGAAGTCCCTTATCATCCCAATCATTCCCAATCAGGTGAACCCATGGAAAACACCCGAAAAGATCAGTTAAAAGTCATCATGGAATAATTGGCTAAGATGAATAGTAAGCTTGATCAGTTTGATGAAAGAATTGGAGCCTTAGAGAATAATAGCCCTAGACCATCTGTCGAACCTGAGTCTGAATCACCTTTTTTCCCTAGGGATTACCCTCATCATGAACCTTCCTTAGAGGCGGAGCCCAGAAGAGTCCCACATCCTGACCCAGCCCAAGAGATTCACCCTAGGAGACCTAATCAGGAGTTCCTGAACCAAGAAGAACTGCATGAGTCTGATGACCTATTAGAAGTAATTAGGTGCATCCTTACCCAGGACATAGTGCAAAAAGATTGGTGTAGGACTAACATCCTACAAACCTTTGCCAAACTAGGGAATAAGGTATGCAAGATCATAGTTGATAGTGGGAGCTGTGTCAATGCCATTTCTTCAAGTACTGCCAAATCCCTAGGATTGACCCTAGTTCCTCACCATAACCCTTATAAGGTCTCGTGGATTGATTCAACCTCCATACCCATAAAGTCTAGGTGCCAAGTCTTGATCAAGTTGCAATCTTATGAAGAGATGATTTGGTGTGATGTCCTTCCTATGGGCATCAGTAGTATTATCTTAGGTCAACCCTGGCTTTATGATCACGATGCTACTCTTTATGGTCGGACCAATAGCTCTACCTTCAACCACCATTGGAAGAAATTTACTATTAATCCAGTTCAGCCTAAGGATCAGGTTAAAAGAGGATCAAGTAGTCCAAAGGAAAAGAAGCCAGAAGTTAACTTGATCAAGGACAATGAGTTAGGAGAAGAGATTACCAGGAAAGGACCCTTTAAAGAATTTCAGGGAGAGAAGGATGAACATTTTGAGAATTTGAATATAAAAATCCCTGAGCCCATTGAAGACTTTAAGGTTGAACCCATTGAAAATCTAGGGAAAAAAACTCCTGAGCACATTAAAGAATTGAAAGAAAACATCTATGAGTCAAGTTTAGTAGAAGATGGGCCCAAGGTTGAAATCACTAAGGAACTCATAGAAAAAGATCCTTAACCCTATATAAAGTTTGAAGGAGTAATTAAGCCAGGATCGAACATAGTAGAGATTGTTGAAGCCCTAAAAGTGAAAAAACTTGAGGATGTATTTTATGATGAGTTACTGAAGGATCCCCTGCCACTGAAAAGTTTCCTGAACCGACAAAAAGAATACCTCCAGGAAGTAGCTAAGACACTGAAAGAATTCGAGGATGTTTTACAGGATGATTCACCTGACCAACTTCCACCCTGAGAGACATCCATCATACTATAGACTTGGTCCCAGGATCCTCTTTAACAGACCTTCCTCACTGTGGGATTGACCCTAGCGAGCCCAAGATCTACCGGAACAAGTGGACCATATGACACCTATAGAACAATGTCCAAATTTTAAGGTCATCCTGAATAACCAAGGGCTATTTCATGTTTCCTATAAGCCACCCCAAGACTTTGACTCTTATTTCCTACCCTTCCCTGAGCCTTCTCATGTTTCTAGAGCCATGGGGTTACATTTTGCTGAGATTTCTAGGTTGTATGAATCCCTAGAGCCCATCTCATTTGCTACCTACTTCTAGTATACCTTATGGCATTTGCTAAGGATCTATGGTAATTTCTCATGCGCATACCAGACCAGGGTCAAACCTAGAGAGTCAATATTTTGTTAGGTTTAGGCCCTAGAGAGTCCAATAAAATTTTCATTAGGAATGCATAGTTAAGTCTGCATTTTGCATCGTGATAGAATTCTGCATTAAATCTAAATTTTAAAATAATTTTGCTGATTCCCGGAAACGAGCCAAAGAGTTTGAAATTAGGGATTCTATAATGATTAGTCTTAGGCCTGAACGGTTTTCATCAGAAACTATTAAGAAACTTCATGCTCGTGGAGCTGGCCCCTTTAAAGTGATAAGGAGAGTTGGCCCTAATGCCTATGTGCTTGAACTTTCTCGGATTATGGCATTAGCTTGACTTTCAATATCTCGAACTTAGTCGAGTATAGGGAACCAGCAAACATACCCAGCGAGCCATTTGGGCCAAACTTTTCATTAGAGAGCTAACCCGACCCAGAGTGTCCACCTCAAATTTTACTTGAGAGAGGAGAGTGGATCGAGCGTGTCCTGGATAATCAAGCTATGACCACCTGGGGCAAAGGTTATCAATGTTACTTGGTCCGATTGCAAGAACGACCGCATGAAAGGGATATGCCCTACAAGCCAATCTATGTTGTATCTCCCAAACCATTGTAATTGATAATATTCTAATAAAGAAATTATTTTTCATCATACGCTGTGTTTATTATTATATGATGAACCCCATAGATTAGGGCTATGATTTTAGGGTTATGATGAGATCATACCAGTGAGACCTAAAGTCTTAAAATCTTAATCTAAAATATTCCTAGTCAAAGGAACCTTGAGTAGGGGATCAGGGTTTTTTCCGGTAAGACTAGCACATCCTATGTATACTGAATAGGGTGACTGCTCTCACAGTCACTTGTGTATGACACTAATACTAGGATGTGGGTGCTCATTAGAGAATGAGTTTACTAATATGATCCAACTTGAGAACATCTAATGGAGTCTTAGCTACATGTCAATAGAAGGTTCTCATAGTGGGAGTGGTACAAGTAATTCTTTGACCTGAGATTGCCATAAGTACCTTATGTACATGAACCCATGCTTTGGTTCAATTCTAATCACGACACTGAGTCATGCACAGGATTGATACTGGGAATGGTGAATTGGATATGAAGGTAATGAGTAGGTCAACAAGGAATCGATCACTCTTAGTAAGAGGAGATTGCATCCAGCTAGTTATCAATCGGATGATGATTCAGGGAATCTTTGATCAAAGAAAAGATATTAGAGATGATTTCTAATATCAAGATAATTGAATCATCAATATAAGATTGAGCTAAAAATGAATATAATATTGGAGTTGACATATATCTATATCCATAATTATATTCTGGGTGCAGGCTGATCGAAGGATTTAATTGTACGGTAACTTTCTACTGAAGGGTATTTTTGGTATTTCACCAGAATTTCCATATCTTCGGGTAGACATGACATGTTGCTAGACGTCAATCTTGTCTTATGGGTTGATTAAATTGAATGATCGCTTATTAGGAAGAGTCCTAATTGATCATAATCGGGTAAGCCCGGTTTGACCTAAATCGATTAAAAAGAGTTATAATCAAATTAGGTCAACTTGTATTCGATCCCACTGCTGGCTAGATGTGGAACCCAATGGGTCACACACTTAAGAGAATTGATCAAGGGTTTAATTTTGTAATTAAATCATTTTGCATGATGACACTCTAGCAGGTGTTTCAAATCCTAGCTTCTATTCGAATTAGATTCGAATTAGGGTACCGGATTGGTTCAATTTGGATTCTAATTGGATCTAATTAGATCCTAATTGAGATTATAGGGATTATGGCTAACCCTATTGGCTAACCATGTATCTAGGCTAGCCCCCCACCCGTCCCTTAGCATTTTCATGCTAAAATGCCAAGAGTGCATGTGCTAATGGACTCTTGGCGTGCCATTTGGAAGAGTCCATGGCGCATGGACTCTTGGTGCGCTCCAATAAAAACTCTGGTGTTTTTTATATGGGGCGGCTTCTCTTATCTCTTTTAGCGCCTCAAATGTCCCCCCTTGGATTGGAATCCAAGGGTTGATGCTTTTTTGAGGAAGGCAGGAAGCATTCGTTGCTTCCCGGTTGCGTGAAATAACATCTCCTCGGAGATTTAAAGTCGCGACTCCTTTCTTTTAAAAATATCATTTTGGGATTTATCCGGAAGGCCGTGAGAAGGAAGGATGGGGCGTGAGAAAATAAGAAAGGGCGTGAGAAGTTTATCGCGAAGAGTTGTGTGGGTGACTCTCTGAAATCTATTTAAGGGGTCAGGAAAAATCAAAACCGGGTAATTTGAAGTTTTTTCTTCTGCCTCTCCAAAAGACTCTTTATCTCTTTTCTTGTTCTTGCACTGTTTCATTTATAGAGTACACCTCTGTCGAAACTCTGCTACTGAACAAGAACAAGAGCGAAAGTCTCCGACGGTAAAGGAAAGAAGGAGTTCTGATTTTTATTCTTTCTTTCTTACATTAAGACATTCTTGTCTTAGTTTCTCCTCCAATTTAAGACAAGCCTAAATCCCCTTAGGACAAGGTCTTATCTTCAAGACAAGAGTGTCTTAGAGGGTCAAGGTCTTAGTGGAAGGAGGAGAAGAGATAAAATAAAGGAAGGCAACCTCTTGTGTGGAAGAATTCCAGCCATAATCCGAAGAATTGAGTTCTAGGAAGAAGAACTCAATAGGAGGAACCATTGGACAAGAAGATAGTATTCTTGATCATTGCTCTGTGTAGATCACCATCGGAGGGCAGACACCTGGACGCCTGGTGAACTCAAATAGCACGTTCATCTTCAAGATTAAATCTTCATCAATTTGGAATTAGCGGTTATAGGTTAGTACTCTAATTCTAATTTGCGTAAGAATGTTAGTCTTCATACATTTTAGTCTTATTAAGAAGTTCTTGGTTTAGGGTTTGGTACATATTAATTTCAATTTTTGAAATTACCCTTCCGCTGCATTGCACCGGAACCCTACAGTGGTATCAGAGCCACCTTAGTTAGGACTATAATTTATGATAGTTTGTATGTCACATCTTAGGGTTTTAAATCCTAATATGTTACTACACTTAGCATATCTTTGTTTGCATATATGTTTTGATGTATGCCACTAGTTAGGGTCTTTCACTCAAACCCTAATTATTATAGAGATATGTATAGTTTTGAAGTCATCATATTGAAATTAGGTTGCCCTGGCATAATGGTGGATCCATTATGTGGTAAATGGTTGTCCTAGTATGATGACACACTTAGCACATATTTATAAGAGTGATATGTTGGTGATACATTCTATAAGGATGTGCTGGCAATTTATAAATCCCTCCTCTTAAAAATTATATTAAGTCTTAGTATATTCAACTAATAAGCATCACTAGTCATGATGTACAATTGATCATTCGGTGTCTAGAAAGGTGGTTCTGGGAAGGTAAAGAGAATTGTGGTTTTTAATTGGTTCCGTTGACTGACCTGGCCAATTTTTATTGGTGTCTAGGAAAGCAACGGGGGGACTCCCACATCTCTTCCACTTGCCTGGCCGATTTGATTTAATTTAAATCTTGACTAAAATGCTTAGTGTTAAAAATACTATATATTGGCCTTCCTTCATGCTGGATCATTATTGTGTTATGAACCATATTAGGTTTGTTGTGTTATCTGCAAGACCTAATATGGTGATTGACATAATACTAGTCTAGTGCATAGATATGCTTACAGTATATTCAGTATAATGCTTTGTTGTGTTATCTGCAAGGGCATTATATTTGAGTATTGACTGTATAGAAATGAAAGGGTCTTGACTTAACTAGAACATTATGGTTTTTTGTGTTTTCTGCAAGACTAATAATGTTCTAGAGGCCAAGTTACTTCTTGAGAATTATATGAGATATAATTGGAAGAGTTTCCTACCTTTGAGCTAATAAAAGATTTGTTGTGTTTTCTGCAAGATCTTTTATAAGTTATTAGGATCTCAATCTCACTAAGAAAAACCGATCAGGTTCTTCTCGATTATCATAGTGAGGGCTATGATTTTTGATAAAATAGTGGGAGACAAATTAAATTGAAGACCTAATTAATTATGTAAGTCATTTCATGATTGTTTGCTTATGTATTGTTCTTTATTAAATATAGATAAATGGCATCTTCATTATCACTGCGAAGTATCTTAGATACTAACAAACTGACTGGTCCGAACTATATGGACTGGTTGAGAAATTTAAAGATTGTGCTGAGTTCAGAAAAACTTTCTTATATTCTTGATACCCCTAGTCTTAATCCACTAGGGGATGATGCCACACAGGAAGATATGGCCACATACAAAATGTGGCAGAATAACTCCCTCACTATCAAGTGTATCATACTAGCCTCTATGACCAATGAGTTACAGAGATAGCATGAAAGCATGGATACTCAATCCATAATGCTCAATTTAAAAGAGCTTTATGGAGAACATAGCAGAACTACTAGATATGAAATATCTAAGCAGTTATTCCATGCTAGGATGACAGAGGGAACATCCGTTCAGGATCATGTTCTGAAGGTAATTGACTTAATCACCAGATTAGGTCAATTAGGTTTTATCATGGATGGGGAGTTGAATCAGGATTTAATCCTACAATCACCCAGAGTCATTTCTCAGTTTGTCTTGAATTATCACATGATCAAACTGAACACTTCCTTGCCTGAGCTGTTAAATATGTTAAAAACAGTAGAGAGCCACGTTAAGAAATAAAAGGCTCCACTTCTTCTTGTTGATAAGACCAATAAGAAGAAATCAGGCAAAAAGGGTTTTAATAGGAGGATAAACCCTAAGAGTGGCATCAATAAGAATAAGAAGAAAGAAGGCCTCCAAACAGTCGACCTATTTTTTTTGCGTCAAAGCGGGACATTGGAAAAAGAATTGCAAGGCTTACCTTGCAACTGTGAAGCTGGTGCATCAAATGCGCCAAAGGTATGTATGAGATACATGCTATATTGACATTAATTCATCTATATCAAATACTTGGATATTGGATACCGCTTGTGGTTACCATATATGCAAATCATTGCAGGACCTCCACAAGCTTAAAGTATTGAAGGAAGGTGACTTCAATCTCTACGGTGCTAATGGTGATATCATCCAAGCAGAAGCTGTAGGGACCTATATTCCGAAGTTGCCTTCACGGAAGATCTTGGAGTTAGAAAATTGTTATTATATGCCTAAGATTATTAGGAACATTATATCTATTCCTTTGTTGTTAAAATAAGGATATGTAATGGATGTAACGAGCACTAGTTGCTCGATAATGTTGTCTAATAAATTATTTGTTCTGGCATATTTACCAATAGGCTCTTAACTCTTTCTTCCAATGATAGTGTTTTTCATGTCAATAATAAAAGAAAAAGAGAAGACTTAATGATACTTTACTTTGGCATCATCGACTTGGTCATGTTAATGAGTCTAGGATAAGCAAGTTATACAAGGAAAAATCTCTGATCCTTATGAGTATGAATCATTAGGAACTTGCGAATCATGTCTCATGGCTAAGATGACCAAGACTCCATTTACTGGACATGGAGAAAGGTCAACTGAGTTATTAGGACTTATACATACTGATGTATGTGGTCCAATGACAACTCAGGCCAAGGTAGATACTCATATTTTATCACTTTTACAGATGATTTATCTAGGTTCGGATGTGTGTATCTTATTAAACATAAATCTAAAGCCTTTGATAAATTTAAGGAGTATCAAAGTATGGTCGAAAAACAAACCGGGAAAAGTATTAAAGTTCTTCGTTCTGATCGAGGAGGAGAATACTTATCCACGGAGTTTTTAGACTATCTTAAAGTTAATGGAATTCTTTCTGAATGGACCTCTCCTTATACACCACAGCTAAATGGTATAGCTGAAAGGAGGAATCGTACCTTATTAGATATGGTACGATCCATGATGTGCTTCATAAATTTATCCATTTCCTTCTGGGGTCATGCCCTAGAAACTGCTGTTTACATTCTGAACAAGGTACCTTCTAAATCCGTTGTTAGTACTCCATATGAATTTGGAGTGGAAAGAAACCGTATCTTAAATATTTTAAGGTATGGGGATGTCCAGCTTATGTTAAAAGAAATTTTGGACATAAGTTGGAACCTAAAGTGGATAAATGTCTATTTGTAGGATATCCTAGAGGGGTAGAGGATATCTGTTTTACCATCCTACTGAACAAAAGATTTTTGTCAGCAGGCATGCCACTTTTCTAGAAAAAGAGTTCATTTTAGAAAAGGGCAATGGTAGAAATGTTGAACTTGGAGAAGTACAAGAAACACAAATAGACAGTTCTCAACCATTAGAACATATAGTTAGGATAGAACCATAACACAAAACTCCTCCCCGTAGGTCTGATAGAGTGCCATGGGCACCTGAGAGGTATGGATTTATTATTGAAAATAATGAAGCCCAAGTCATTCAAAATGATGAACCTCTGACCTATACGGAAGCTATCTTGAGTACTGATTCAGATAGATGGCAAGAAGCCATGGAATACGAGATAGACTCTATGTATGTAAACCAAGTATGGTCTTTGGTCGATGCACCAGAGGGTGTTAATCCTATTGGGTGCAAATGGGTCTATAAGAAAAAGATTGGGGCTGATGGCCATGTTGAAACCTATAAAGCCAGATTAGTGGCAAAAGGTTTTAGACAAAAACAGGGAATTGATTATGATGAAACATTCTCACCTGTTGCCATGCTCAAATCAATTTGGATTTTACTTGCTATAGCAGCAAACCATGATTATGAGATCTGGCAGATGGATGTGAAGACTGCATTCCTCAATGGTTTCCTTGAGAAAGAAGTCTACATGTCACAGCCAGAAGGTTTTATTTCAAAGAATAAACCTAATCAAGTATGCAAGCTAAAGAAATCCATTTATGGATTAAAGCAAGCTTCAAGGAGTTGGAACATCCGCTTTGATGAAACTATTAAAAGGTTTGGTTTTATCAAAAATGTGGATGAACCCTGTGTTTATAAGAAGACTAGTGGGAGTGCCATAGTCTTCTTGGTTATGTATGTAGATGACATACTCCTCGTTGGGAATGATATCCCAATGTTGCAATCAGTCAAGGTTTGGCTATCAAACCAGTTTTCCATGAAAGATTTGGGAGAAGCATCCTATATACTAGGTATTAAGATCTATAGAGATAGATCTAAGAGGATGCTAGGTTTATCCCAATCTAGGTACATTGACTTAGTGCTGAAAAGATTCAGCATGGATAAAAGTAAAAGAGGTTATCTTCCTATGAGTCTAGGCATACATCTTTCTAAAAGGATGTCTCCTAAGACACCTGAAGAAAGAAATAGAATGAATTCTATACCTTATGCTTCGGCAATAGGGTAAATAATGTATGCCATGTTATGTACCAGGCTTGATTTGGCATATGCTTTAGGCATTGTCAGTAGGTTTCAGGCAGATCCAGGAGAGGATCATTGGAAAGAAGTTAAAATATTCTTAGTACCTGAGAAGGACTAAGGATATTTTTCTAGTTTATGGTGTTTCTGTTCTTAAACTAGAAGCTTATTCTCTAGTTTTCAATCATACCCTGATGATAGCAAATCCATTTCGGGATATGTTTTTACCCTAAATGGTGGAGCAGTGAGTTGGAAGAGTACCAAGCAGCAGACTAAAGCTGACTCAACCATAGAGGCAGAATACATAGCTGTTAGTGAAGCCGCCAAGGAAGCAGTCTGGATGAAGAAGTTCATCACAGAGTTGGGTGTTGTTCCTGAGATTGAAAACCCAGTGTCACTTTACTGTGACAACACTAGAGCTGTTGCTCAAGCTAAGGAAACAAGAGCTCATCATAAGTCCAAACACATTCTGAGACACTTCCATCTCGTCCAAGAAATAGTAGAGAGACAAGATGTCTACATAAATAGAGTTGATACAAAGAACAATATAGCAGACCTGTTCACTAAGGCTCTACCACAGCGAGAGTTTGATCGCCACCTCGAGTGTATGGGACTAAGATTCAAAGGCGATTGGCTTTAGTGCAAGTGGGAGATTGAAAGGGATATGCCCTACAAGCCAATCTATGTTGTATCTCCCAAACCATTGTAATTGACATATTCTAATAAGGCATTATTTTTCATCATACGCTGTGTTATTATTATATGATGAACCTCATAGATTAGGGCTATGATTTTAGGATTATGATGAGATCATACCAGTGAGACCTAAAGTCTTAAAACCTTAATCTAAAATATTCCTAGTTAAAGGAACCATGATTAGGGGATCAGGGTTTTTTCGATAAGACTAGCACATCCTATGTATACTGAATAGGGTGACTGCTCTCACAGTCACTTGTGTATGAAACTAATACTAGGATATGGGTGCTCATTAGAGAATGAGTTCACTGATATGATCCAACTTGAGAACATCTAATGGAGTCTTAGCTACATGTCAATAGAAGGTTCTCATAATGGGAGTGGTACAAGTAATCCTTTGACCTGAGACTGCCATAAGTACCTTATGTACATAAACCCATGCTTTGGTTCAATTCTAATCATGACACTAGGTCATGCACAGGATTGATACTGGGAATGGTGAATTGGATATGAAGGTAATGAGTAGGTCAACAAGGAATCGATCACTCTTAGTAAGAGGATTGCATCCAGCTAGTTATCAATCGGATGATGATTCAGGGAATCTTTGATCAAAGTAAAGATATTAGAGATGATTTCTAATATCAAGATAATTGAATCATCAATATAAGATCGAGGTATAAACGAATATAATATTGGAGTTGACATATATCCATATCCATAATTATATTCTGGGTG
Organism: Areca catechu; assembly: GCA_021397845.1. Classification (NCBI taxonomy): domain Eukaryota; kingdom Viridiplantae; phylum Streptophyta; class Magnoliopsida; order Arecales; family Arecaceae; genus Areca; species Areca catechu. Next base: position 94,926,790 of record CM038050.1, read on the forward strand.
CAGGCTGATCGAAGGATTAATTGTACGGTAACTTTCTACTGAAGGTATTTTTGGTATTTCACCAGAATTTCCATATCTTTCGGGTAGACATGACACGTTGCTAGACGTCAATCTTGTCTGTGGGTTGATTAAATTGAATGATCACTTATTAGGAAGAGTCTTAATTTCATAATCTGGTAAGCCCGGTTTGACCTAAATCGATTAAAAAGAGTTCTAATCAAATTAGGTCAACTTGTATTCGATCCCACTGCTAGCTAGATGTGGAACCCAATGGGTCACACACTTAAGAGAATTGATCATGGGTTTAATTTTGTAATTAAATCATTTTGCATGATGACATTCTAGCAGGTGTTGCAAATCCTAGCTTCTATTCAAATTAGATTCGAATTAGGGTTCCGGATTGGTTCAATTTGTGTTCTAATTGGATCTAATTAGACCCTAATTGAGGTTATAGGGATTATGGCTAACCTATTGGCTAACCATGTATCTAGGCTAGCCCCCCACCCGCCCCTTAGCATTTTCACGCCAAAATGCCAAGAGTCCATGCGCTAATGGACTCTTGGCACGCCATTTGGAAGAGTCCATGGCGCATGGACTCTTGGTGCGCTCCATAAAAATTTCGATGTTTTATATGGGGTGGCTTCCCTTATCTCCTTTAGCACCTCAAATGTCCCCCTTGGATTGGAATCCAAGGGTGATGCTTTTTTGAGAAAGGCAGGAAGCATTCGTTGCTTCCCGGTTGCGTGAAATAACATCTCCTTGGAGATTTAAAGTCGCGACTCTTTCTTTAAAAACATGACTTTTCATTTAAGAAAAGTCGTGGGATTTATCCAGAAGGCCGTGAGAAGGAAGGATGGGGCGTGAGAAAATAAGAAAGGGCATGAGAAGTTTTTCACGAAGAGTTGTGTGGGCGACTCTCTGAAATCTATTTAGAGGAAAAGATCCTGGATGATCAGGTTATCTCTACTTGTAATCGAGGATACCAAAGATATCTGGTCCGCTGGCAAGGAAGGCCAGATTCTGATGACTCTTGGATCTCCCGAGAAGAATTATAAGATTTGGATCCAGACCTCTTGGAGAGATACCAGAGCCAACTTGAGCCATACTCGACAGGGTCGAGTTCCTCCCACCCGGGAGAATTGGTGCGGGCACCATAATCAGAAGAAGACTTCAGTGTTCCATCTGGATCTCTAATTGAGCTTGCCCGAAGAATTAGGGTTTTCTAGTTTTGTAATAAGGGTTGACTTGGTCAACTCAATTTTAATCTTAAGTCTGTATTTCCCTATAATTTAATTTTGTTGAGTCATGTTGACTCTGTACAAGTCCTAGTAGTGGTCTAGGTCTTCTCCAGGTTGGTGCCATTTGTTTTTTCCAGTCAAGTCAAGGTCCAAGCATGTGGGCGCCACATCCCAGCCACACGCCAGAGTCTAGGAGTCACCACAACTGCATCCCAGTGTCTTGGTCCCCACACCCAAGGGAGCAAGAATTTTTCTTGAAGCCAAAATCAAGGAGGCACCCCATATATACCTTAAAAGGCTAAGCTAAAGAAAGAAAGAGGCATGTCTTGGGGAGATATGAGAAGTAAGTTGAAAGATTGGTACCTAGGTAGATCCTATGAGAAAAGACTTTTAGACCAATGGTACCAATTGCGACAATGTCATAGGCCTGTGTCTAAATATATCGAGGACTTCCAGTGGTATGACATGAAATGCAATACCATTGAGACCGAAGCTCAGATCACATCGAGGTTTAGGGTTGGGTTACACCCAGACATTTATAGGAAGCTATGCCTTGAAAAGACCAATAAGTTAGACTGAGCCTACCAAGAAGTCCAAGACTATGAGTGGTCTTTAAGATATAACCAATCAAGTACTTTGGACTTAAAGCCAACCTCTACCAACTTGAGTCAAGTTTCGATTGATCCGACACCTGTAGTGAACCAGACTTTTGTTTATCAATTCCCACTTGTGTCACCTTTGACCAGAAAGATAACACTGAGAAGGAGTTAGGCATGGCCATCCCAAAATTAGTTGACCTGACCTGAGCCATACTTAAAGAGGAATCAAAGGAGAATAGATTAGAACGTTTCAGTGAGATTGAGGAAGAAATATATGAGCCTGACATAAGTTTGATAGATGAATATGAAGAAGAAGAATTAAGGATATCTCTCCCGATAATTTAATTAACCAACTTCTACCTGATGGGGTTATTGAGGGGACCCCTACCACTCAAGGAATTCAGGAGCTAACCCTAAGAAAAGCCCCTTTTGAGGAAGTTCAGGAAGAGAAAATTGCACCAATGAGAGTTTAAGTGAGAATACCCCTGAACCTCATTGAGGAATCCAAAGAAGACACCCCTGAGTCAAATCTGATAGAGAAGTGTGAAGAAAGAAGGGTTTCACAAGAATTGCCCATTGAGAAGGTCCAAGAACAAGAAAAAGACAGTAGCTTATAAGACTTTCTAGATAAACATTCCAAAGACCTTCCTAATAACCTTCCACCTTCTAGGAGCACCCAGCCTACCCTAGAACTTGCCCTTGTAGACCCTCCTAGAGAAAATCATGAGGTTTGGATGAGTGCACCTATAGAACAATGTCCTCATTTTAAGGTCGTCCTGAATATAACCAGGTATGTTTCTTGTTTCCTATAAGCCACCTCAAAACTCTGATTCTTATTTCCTACCCTTCCCTGAATCTTATCATGTTTCTAGAGCTATGGGATTACACTTTACTGAGATTTCTAGGTTGCAAGACTCCTTAGAACCAAAGGTTTTCCACCTACTTCTAGAAGACCTTATGGCACCTACTAGGCATCCATGATAAGTTTTCATACTCTGCATGCCCTCCTCCGACCCAAGGTCAAACCTAGAGAGCCTTAGTTTGTTAAGTTTAGACCTAGGGTTCCTTTGGAATAAAGTCCATTCTTTAGGAATGAGTCATCTAGTTAGTTTTTCTTCACCCTTTACTAGGCTTTGGCTCAGATTTTGGTTTGATTGAGAGCACCAGGAATTGGGATTTGTATTTTGTCCAGGGCTGAAATTGCATTCATTGTTTCGATCAATAGGTCTATAGGCTAGAGTCCCTTTGAAATTGTTCATGGATACAAGCCTCACACACCATTTGATTTGATTCCACTATTAGCCCACACACACAAGTCTCTTGATGCACTTGCATAGCATGTAAAGGACTTGCATAAAGAAATTCATGCCAAAATAACTTTAAGTAATGAAATTTCTAAGAAGTTGGCTGATTCTCAAAGGCGAGTCAAAACTTTTGTTGAGAGAGACTATGTAATGATTAGGTTAAGGCCTGAGCGGTTTCCTCCTGGAACCGTTAGAAAGTTACATGCTAGAGGAGCTGGACCATTTAGAGTAGTGAAGAGAGTAGGATCCAATGTCTATGAGCTCGAGTTGCCTCCAGAACCAGGCAATAACTCTACTTTCAACATTACAGACTTAGTAGAGTATAGGGAGCCAGCTATGATTCCTAGTAAGCCTTTTGAGCCTAATCCAGTCATTAAGAATGATCCCAACCCTGTGTGTCCACCAACAAACTAGCCTATGAGGAAGAGCAGTTTGAAAAGATCCGGGATGATCAGGTTATCTCCACTCGTAATCGTGGATACCAAAGATACCTGGTCAGCTGGCAAGGAAGGCCAGACTTTGATGACTCTTGGATCTCCCGAGAAGAATTACAAGATTTGGATCCAGACCTCTTGGAGAGATACCAGAGCCAACTGGAGCCTTACTCGACAAGGTCGAGTTCCACCCACCCCGGGAGAATTGGTGCGGGCACCAGAATCTGAAGAAGACTTCAGGGTTCTATCTGGATCTCTGATTGACCTTGCTCGAAGAATTAGGATTTTTTAGTTTTGTAATAAGGGTTGACTTGGTCAACTCAATTTTAATCTTAAGTCTGTATTTCCTTATAATTTAAATTTTGTTGAGTCATGTTGACTCTGTACAAGTCCTAGTAGTGGTCTAGGTCTTCTCCAGGTGGTGCCATTTATTTTTTTCTAGTCAAGTCAAGGTCCAAGCTAGTGGGTGCCACACTCCCAGCCACACGCCAGAGTCTAGGAGGCACCACAACTGCATCCCAGTGTCTTGGTCGCCAACCAAGGGAGCAAGAATTTTTCTTGAAGCCAAAATCATGGAGGCGCCCCATATATACTTTAAAAGGCCAAGCTAAAGAAAGAAAGAGGCATGTCTTGGGAGCACTTCAAGGGGGTGCCCAATCCATGCCTAAAAAGGCCAAAGCAAAGTTGGGAAGAGCCATGACTTGGGGAGAAAGAAAAGGAGGTGTCCAAAAGAGTTGAACCATTGAGGGAAGAACCCTAAATTCAAGGAGAAGACTTAGGAGGCGCCATCTTTCTACCTTTTGAGAGGATTTTCATGACTTTTAGGACCGCCCACTTCTTGTAGGACTCTTTGGTTGGCCAAGAGGGAGAATATTTCCTACCAAAAGTATAGGCTAGGGAGTTTAGTCCCACATGGGAACTTGTATGGTTTTGATTTTCTTATAGGTCTATATATTAGACCCCTTTTGTAACTTGAACTTATCTTATGAAATCTTATGAATGAAATCCCTTATTTTTGAGCAAGGTCTTGTTCTTCCATACTTATTCTAAGTGTTGAGCTCCATGAGGGAGTAAATCCGGGTTCCCTAGGAACCTTGAGGAGGTGTGAGATCTCCAACCCCAAAACCCTAGCTTAGTCCACCCATCTCTACTCCACCACCACCAAACTCTAGCCTCTACACCATCTCCAAGGTTCTTCTTCCAAAGGGTGGCCAACCACCAGGACCCCAGTCCACCATCTTCAAGTCAGCTGCCACTACTTCAGAGTCCATCCAGCAGATCCAGGAGAAGAAGTCCCAAATCCGCAGCCTAGGAGTTCCAGATCAGCTGAAGACCTTCAAATCCCATCCTTTCTTCTACTCTGGTAACTCTCTTCCTTGAGTCTCTTGTTCCTAACCTTGTTCTTCTTCTCTCCAGGATCCAGGGTTCAAGAAGAGGCCAACTTTGCCAAGGAACATTATCGGAGGATCCATTGTGAAGATACCTTGACTCCCGGGATCCAATAATCTGCTCGAGAGAGTCTTTGTCCACCAAATGGAGAGATCACTGCTAGGTAACAAGAACCTTCCCTTCTCACTTTGTCTGTTTTGTTGAAACTCAGAGCAAACCCTAGATCTGGGGGTTTCTCAATCCCCAGCGATCCAACTTCTGAGTTACTCTGATAATCCACTCCTTTTAATTGTGCTTTCTGTCATTTCTTAGTTTCTTTCAACATTAGTTTATCTTTCCTTTGAGTCAAAGCCGACTTCTGAAAATATATATATAAAAAAAATTCATTAATTTTAATTTGCTTCCGCATTCCACATATCCATTCTGCATCATTTTGGTATTAGAATTTTCATTCTACTTCATCATTGCTGGGCTTTAGGAGTTTTCAGGCTTAGGTGCCGGGCTTCAGGAGTTTCCGAGCTTAGATGCCGGGCTTCAGTAGTTTCCGGGCTTAGGTACTGGGCTTCAGGAGTTTCCGGGCATGAGTATGCTAGACCTGGGGCTGGGCAACGATGTCCCTGCAAGGCAAAAGTGATTTGCGCAAAGAAGATCTTTATTATAAGTGGGGGAAGGCCTTTCATCATTGATAGTACATTCTCAGGTTGCCGGCATTCCTTTTGCTGGAATCTGGCACTGTCCAGCTCTGCCAGGTAGTAGCCTCCATGAGGAAGAGCTTCGACCACCTTATATTGGCCCTCCCAGTTCGGTGAGTGCTTGCCACATTCCCGGGGTTGGGAGGCCTCAGCTCGGCATAGTACTAGGTCACCTAGGTGGAAGACCTTTGGCTTCACCCATGCATTGTAGTATCGAGCTACTCACTACCGGTAAGCCACCATCCGGAGTTGAGCCTTGTCTTTGGTTTCCTCGAGGAGGTCCAAGTTGAAAAGAAGGTGGGCTGGATTCTCTACTTCATCATATTGCTGTACCCGCAGTATGGGCACACCGAGTTCAACTGGGATAATGGCCTCTATGCCAAAGATGAGGCTGAAAGGCATCTCATCCATGGCCATCCTGGGTGTTGTGTGGTAGGCCCAAAGAATGCTGGGGAGTTCTTCTGCCCTCCTACCCTTGGCTCGATCTAGCCTGGTTCTGAGTCCTTGGAGGATGGTCCGGTTGGTTAGCTCGGCCTCTCCGTTGGTCTAGGGGTGAGCCACCGAGGTGAAGCGGTGTTGAATGTCAAGCTCGGCACAAAACTTTTGAACTCCCAGTTGTCAAACTGCCATTCGTTGTCGGTGATGATGTTGTGGGGGAGCCCAAAGCGATAGATGATCGACTTCCAGAAGAACTAGCGGACCTTGGCTTCTGATTTGTGCTAGTGGCTCTACTTCTATCCACTTGGTGAAGTAGTCAATAGCCACTATCAGGAATCTCTGTTGCCCTGATACAGGAGGGAATGGACCTAGGATGTCCATTCCCCACTAGGCAAATGGCCAGGGGCGGAGAGCTGGGAGAGCGGCACCGCTGGTTAATGCTGTATGTGGGCGTGGCACTGGCATCGTTCACACTTCCTCATGAAGTCGGTGGCATCCTCTCTCATGGTCTCCAATAGTATCCCTGGTGGAGGGCCTTGTACGCCAGCATCCTTCCTCCCACATGATTCCCGTAGAGACCTTTATGTATCTCGTGGAGTACGAATGTTGCCTCTGCGGGTCTCAAGCACTTCAGGAGCGGAAAGGATTGGCGATAGTGCTGCCCTTCCATCAGGAAGAATCGCGAGGCCTTCTTCTTGACAAGGCCAGCCTCTATGCGATCTTCTGGTAGGGTGCCGTCAGTGATATATCTGACATACCTGTCCATCCAGCTCGGCTCCGGGGTGACTTGCTGCACCTCTCCAAGATCTTTGTTGCTCAAACTTTCAAGGTACTCGATGTGGGCACATCCTAGTAATGAGTCCAGCAAGGTCGCAAGTTTTAACAGTGTAGCGGTGCGAGCATTCTCTCCATGGGGGATGTGGGAGATGTTGAAGCATCGAAAACCTGTCATGCTCGAGTGAACCTGCTCTACGTCCTTCATCATTTGGGGACTCTGGCTTCATACTCTCCAGAGACATGTCTGGCTACCAGCTGGGAGTCGATGAAGACCTTCAAGCTTTGCACACCCAGCTCGCGGGAGACCCTTAAGCCCACAAGGAGTGCCTCGTACTTAGCTTTGTTGTTTGTAGCGACAAACTTGAAGCGGAATGCACATTCAGCTACAATCCCATCACTGTTAGTAAGGATGAGGCCTGCTCTGCTCCGCCCATGTTGACGCACCGTCGACATGGAGGATCCAAGATTCCTCCTCAGCTTCGGGTTCAATTTATGCTCCGGGGTTGTCTGCTCTGGCTCTTCAACAAGTCCCGTGCACTCGACCAAGAAGTCGGCCAGCACCTGGGCCTTCTGAGATGACCTCGATCGGTATGCGACGTCGAACTTGCTGAGCTTCAATGCCACTTGGCCAAACATCCAGATGTGTCAGGGTGACTGAGCACAGCCCTCAGGGGTTGGTCCACCAGGACCATGATCGGATGCGCTTGGAAGTACGGCCTGAGACGTTGGGTAGATATATAAGAGCAAAATTTAGCTTTTCGGATCGGGTGTACCTGATCTTCACATCCCGGAGGATTTTACTGGCATAGTACACCGGCATCTGGGATCCATCTTGATTCGTGTGGACAAGAACCGGATGATGACCCCCAGGGTGATCGCTAGGTACAGTAGGAGATCTTCTCCTCCTCCGACCTGGAGAGCAATGGCGGTGATGCTAAGGAGTCTTTGAGCTCCTCAAAGGCTGCTTTGCATTCCTTAGTCCAAGAAAAGTTATGCATTTTATGCAGTGCCTTGAAGTAAGGGATACAGCGGTCTGCCAACCTTGAGATGAACCGACTCAGTGCTCAATCTGACCCATCACGTGCTAGACATGCTTCTTTAAGGTTGGATGCTCCATGTCGATAATTGCCTGGACCTTCTCCAGGTTCACCTCGATTCGCCTCTGGGTCACCATGAAGCCAAGGAATTCTCTGCTACTACACCGAAGGCACACTTCACCCGGTTTAACTTCATTTTGTGCTCTCGGAGGTTGTGGAAGGCTTCCATGAGGTCGGCGATGTGGTCTGACCTCGGCTTGCTCATGACGAGCATGTCATCCACATACACTTGCATGTTCTACCAATCTGGTCCTTGAAGACCCGATTGACCAGCCGTTGGTATGTGGACCAACATTCATCAAGTTGAATGGCATCATCCAGTAGCAGTACATCCCTCGACCGTGATGAAGGCGATGTTCTCCTCATCCTTCGGATGCATCCAGATTTGGTTTTATTCGGAGAATGCATCCATGAAGGAGAGCAAGCGGTGCCCCGAGGTGGCGTTCACTAACTGATCGATCTTCGGTAGAGGGAAGTTGTCCTTTGGATAGGCTCGGTTGAGGTCGATGTAGTCCACACAGATCCTCCACTTTCCATTATTCTTCTTGACCATCACCACATTCGCCAGCCAGCTCGGATATTGTACTTCTTGGACAAAGCCGACCGCGAGGAGTTTATCCACCTCCTTATTGATCGCCCATTGCCTCTCTGGGGTGAAACTTCTTTTCTTTTACCAAACAGGATGATAATTTGGGTCAATGCTTAGCTTGTGGGTGATGACTTCAGGGGAGATCTCGGGCATATCGGCCACTGTCCAAGCGAATATGTCTGCGTTCGCTCGAAGAAACTCCAATAGGTGGGCCGGCTCATCCTTTGCAGCTGTGCCCCAATCTGCACCATCTTCGTTGACTCTGAGTGGATACGACAGAAGGAGCTTGACCGGGCCACCCCTGGGGTCCTATGCCCTTTGGTCGAGGTCGTCTATGCTGGGGTCATCCTCGGAGGCTTTGGCCCCAAGAACGGCTTGGAGACAATGCTGGATTGGCTGAGGTGCCCCCCTCATTCCCTGACACCATAGGGAGAGGAAAATACACCAATAGCCACTTTGTAGAAATGACCGTGTCGAGCAAGTTGAGCCCGAATTGGCCAAGAATCATATTGTAGGCTGAGGGGAGCCTAACAATCGTGAAGGTCATCATGATAGTGCTCTGCCAAGGTGGCATCTTGGCAATGATGGAGAGAGTGATTCCCCCTCAACTCCTATGGATTCTCCTGTGAAACCGATGAGGGGTGCGTGCACAGGTCTAAGCTGAGCAGAGGACAGATTCATCCTGGAGAAAGTATCATAAAAAAGGACATCAGTCAAACTTCCACTATCGACCATAATCTATTTTACAGGATGCTTCACGATCGTCATCTCAACGACCACATCATCATATTTACATTTTCATTTTCAACCTCTCTCTCCTTACTAAAAGATTATGCCCTGAAAGCCAATTGAAATATTGTATTTCGATCCCAAAATCAATGAATTGATATTATTATAATAAAGGCATTATTTTCATCATACGCTGTGTTTTTATGATTATATGATGAACCCCATAGATTAGGGCTATGGTTCTAGGGTTATGATGAGATCATACCAGAGAGACCTAAAGCCTTAAAACCCTAATCTAAAATATTCTTGGTCAATGGGACATTGAGTTGGGGATCAATGTCTCCGGCAAGACCAGCACATCCTATATATGCTTTGTGATGAGATTGACTGATCTCACAGTCACTTGTGTTTGACACTAATACTAGGATGTGAGTGTTCATTAGAGAATGAGTTCACTGAATTGATCCAGATTGAGAATATCTAATGGAACCTTATCTGTTTGTCAATAGATAATTCTCATAGTGGGAGTAGTGCATGTGGTCCTTTGACCTGAGACTACCATGGTACCTTATATATATGAATCCATACTTTGGTTCGCAATCAATCATGACACTGAGTCATGCACGAGGTGATACTGGGTATGGTGGATTGTATATGGAGGTTGTGAGTAGGTCAACAAGAAATTGATCAGCCCTAGTAAGAGGGAATTGCATCCAGCAAATTTCGATCAAATAATGGATTCATGAAATCTTGATCAAAGTATGAACATTAGAGTTAATTTCTAATGGTTCATTAATGAATCATCATTATAAAGATTGAGCTAGGGATGAATATGAAATGGATTTGACAAGTATCCATATTCATAATCATATTCGGGATGCAAGTTGATCAAAGGACTGAATTGCCCGGTAACTCACCACTGAAGGGTATTTTGGTAATTCCACCAAAATTCCACATCTTCCGGGTAGACATGATACGTTGCTAGACATCAATCTTGTCTTGTAGGTATATGATTGAATTATGGTAATTCAAACCAGTTAATTATAATTAGATTCTAATTGACTGAGTCGAGCTAGTTTGAGTTGACCTAAATCGCTTAGTTAAGATCTAACCGAATTAAGTCAAATAGCACTCGGACCTACTGCTGGCTAGGTGTGGAACCCAATGGGTCACACACAAAAGAGAATTGATGAAGGATTTAATTTGGAATTAAATCATGTTTGCAGGATAAACACACTAGCATGTGTTGCAGACCCAATTTCTATTCGAATCATATTCGAATTTGGTTCCGAATTAGGCTTAATTGGGTTCTAATTGAACCAGATTAAGGTCTAATTTAATTTTTTGGAAATTGGGCTAACCCATGGCTGAACCAAAGAAAATAAAGTGCACTGAGACTCTCTCTCCAAGCCGCCCACGCCCTTCCTCACCCGCGCGTGCCAAGAAGAAAAGTCCACGCGCGTGTGGACTTCTCTTCACGCGCGTGTGGACTTCTCTTCACGCGCGTGGGAAGGAAATACCATCGATGAAAAATAAAGAAAAGGGGGGGCGATTTGGATCCTTGTCTGACATCCTTGGATCTGGATCTGATGGCCAGAAAAATTAAGGAGAAAGATCCTTCACTTTTCGGTCGCAAATCCGTCTCCAAAAGTCGCGATTCTTCCTGAAGTTTTTCCAAGAGTCCTCGTCAGAAAAATGAAAATTAAATCGAAGAATCAGATTTTTGGTTGAGGGGACACGTGAGGAATGAGGGATCATGATTCCTGGGGTTTCAGAGGGTTGCGATGTTTTGAGAAAATGCCCCTCTGAAATCTATAAAAGGGTTTGGGTTCTCGGGGGTTTCTGACAGATAATAAAAGTAGAAATATATAGAGATCATATTCCTCTCCTCCTTTCTGGAATACTCCTTCCCTTTATGCTTGTTGGATATTGTTTCCCTTACAGAGATAATCTCTGTCGAAATTCTGATCCTAAACTAGAATAAGTTGAAGGTCTTGAACGGTAAAGGAAAGGAAAAGGAAGGGTCTGTTCTTCTTCTTTTTTCCTAGAATTAAGACTTTATTTTTCTTAATTTCTTCTTCCAATTCAATTCAAGAAAAGAATTCAAGAAAGGAATTCAAGAAAAGAATTCAAGAAGATGAAAGAAGGAAGAAAAGAAATTTTCAAGAAGGAAATTTCAGCCCAAAAGTCCAAGAATTGAATTCTTGAAAAAGAACTCAAAAGAGGAGCCAAGAACAAGAAATTATTGTCTTCATCTTTTTCTGTGTGGATCACCATTGGAGGGTGAACATTTGGGCACCTGGTGGAGATTTAAAGTTTAGATTTTAGCAATATAGGTTAGTACTTTAATTTGAGATTAAATCTTATATATACATGTTATATGTTTTAATTCTTTTAAGGAGATCTTGATGGGGAACTAATATGCATGCAATTTTTTTTTTGATATTTTACATGTGAGTTAGGTGATTAATTCCCAAATTTTAGATCAAAATTATTTGTAGGGAATTTTGTATGAATTTTTGAAGATCAGCATGCAGATTATGACCTAGAAAAGTAGCAAAGAAGGACCGCCGGGCTGAGAAGCCTCGGTTAGGGCAAGTTCTCCTACAATAAAACTACTGGAGGTAGAGGGGTGTACCTGACAACGTCTGTGAAGATCGCAGCGAAGGGGTCTCTCGTTCCTCGATGGATGCGGCCTGGAAAACCGAGCCAAAGACCCGCGGATACCTGGCTTTCTGCTCAGTGATCTGATTGAGGCTTGGCTGGAGTCGTTGGATTCGTAGGAACTCAGGGACCTGCAAACGACCTGTCAGGGGTTAGAAAGCTCACAAAGGAACAAGAAAACAAAGTAAAAACAGCAAGGGAAGGCTTCTTTTGGAGTGGGCATCCAGGGATCTGGAGGGTTTGTTGGCAGCAGGAAGATGATTGCAAACACTGGGAAGAAGAACTCTCAAAACCCCTTTATGCACATAGCAGGGTATCACACCACTCAATAGAAGAACTCAAGGTTTTCATTCATCAAAAATTCTCCTCATACAAGAGGCTAGGGTCCCTTAAATAGACCCTTAACCTTGGGCTCCAAGTAAGGGTACATAAGTCTTTACATAAGAATCCTTTTCCCTCTCAAACCCTAGCTAGAAAATAAGGAAATATTAGGTAGAAAAATCCCTAAAAATTTTCTTGACTTGGTCAAGACTCCAAGGACGCCTAGGGGGGCGTGTTGGGCTTCTAAGAGCAGCAAAAGGCTGGCCCAAAGGGGCTCGGGTGCATGGGTTTGGGCCTCTGGAAGCTGGGGTGGCCTGGTAGCCAGGTAGCAAGAATATTCCCTGGTATCTTGCTTCTTAGGGGCTTGGGCTTGGCACCTGGGCTTGATTTCTTTGGGCTAGGATACAGATGGACCTCTGGAATCATGGATGCCTTATCTATGAATATACTTTGGCATCTGGAAGGGAATCTGGGCATCTGGAGGGCATCTGTAAGAAATCAGGGTTTTCTGAATTTTCCTCCTGGGGTCTTCAAATCTTCAAGCTGGGTTGGACTTGTGCTATACTTCCATGTCTTCAATCTAGTTGGACATGGTCTTCGCTTGTATGATATAGTCTTGAGTCTTCAGTATGCTTGGACAGGATTCAAAAAAAATAAATTAGCTCAACATGAGCTGACTAGCATTGGACTGAACTAGCTCAACATGAGCTGACTAGTACAGAACTGAAATAACAACTAAAAATACTCAAATAACAGCTAAAATGGACTCAGATGAGCTAAGCCCTTGTTACAGATGGACTCATAAATTATTGATCAATTTACAGAGGGTTGAAAAAGCCTCTGTCTTATTCTGGTGCCTCAGGTGTCCCCACCAATTCTCCCGGGGTGGGAGGAACTCGACCCTGTCGAGTGAAGGTCAGACTGGCTCACATATCTCTCGAGAAGGTCTGGGTTGAGGCGTTGCAAGTCCTTTCGAGAAATCCACGAATCGTCCGACTCTGGCCGGCCTTGCCATCGGACCAGGAAGCGTTGATAGTCATGGCCCTGGGTCGTGATGGCTTGATTGTCCAGGATATGCTCGATCCGTTCTCCTCTCTCAGGCCAAATTTGTTTGTGGACACTCTAGGTTAGGGTCACTCACAATGAAAAGGAATAGGTCCAAAGGCCTCACTAGGTAGCGCTGCTGGTTCCCTATACTCAACCAGGTCTGTAATATTGAAGGTAGAACTAATGCCCAAATCCGAAGGCAAGTCTAACACCTAGGCATTTGATCCAGCCTTCTCTATCACTTTAAAAGGTCCGGCTCTGCGAGCATGAAGCTTCTTTTAGGCCTAAGCCTAATCAAGATAAAATCCACTACATCAAATTTTTTGATCCATCTTTGGGAATTAGCCAGTGTTTTAACATTAGTGTGGGTGGTGAACATGCTAGGCACATGCAGACTCCTAACAAGATGATGCAAAGGACTCAAACCTACACCTAGCAGACTTGACTAAAGAGGTTTATTAGGTCTTAACTACCACTTGTGCATGGGGGCATGAGTCGTGGTTGATGGATGACATGCAGAAGAAAATTTGCTAGTAACTCCTAATAAGTGCCAGAGGGTCTGCCAAAAGTAGGTAGCAAATGGGATGGGCTCTATGGATCCTTGCAACCTAGTAACCTCAACAAAATGTAACCTAATAGTTCTAGACACATGAGAAAACTCAGGAAAGGGTAGAAAATAGGAAGTGGGTTCAGAATTACTCTGGTAGGGTGGAGAAAAGGTTCTGGGTTAGTTGGATAAAGTAGAATCAAAGAAGGCATGTCAGGGACTAATCCTAGACTAATGAGGTTAACCTTATGGGGTTGCGATATATCTACGGGGTTTGTATAATGGAAGGATGGGTTATTAATCTCAGGAAAGAGGTCCTTAATGGGAACTATAGGAGGAGACTCATCCTGAGGGTACTGATTCAAAGAGATCAGGTCCTTAATAAATTCTTCTGGTTCTTGTATTTTAGGACTAGACTCTATAATTTGGCTCTCCTCTATGGTTTCCTCAGGTAAGGCTCTAGTAGCAGTACCTAGGTTCTCCTCCTCTATTTGTTCTTCCATTATAGCTTTAGGTTGGATATGGTCAAGGTCAACTAGCTCTGGGTTGGTTTCTACCTGGGTATCTACTGGGTCAGCTAATTCTAGGTCTACTAAAGGTATCTCCTCTTCTCCCTCATACTCATCCACTAGGCTCACATCAGCTTCATATACTTCCGCGTTAATGTAAGCCTTGTCAATCTCAGGAATGGTTGGAGAAGGTCGGCTAGGAAAAAATTGGCTAGGTCCAGGTTTCTGATTATGGACACTAATCCTAGTAGGTTCAGGTTGCCTAAGGGGTAGTGGGCTCACTACTGGGCTCATATTTAGGGGTGCTAATCCTATGGGGTTCAAATTGACTAAGGGAAACCTGACTAGTACTAGGCTGATACTTAGGGGTTATGGGTTCTCTGGGCTCATAGGACAAGGGTGCAGATCTATGGGTCATGGGATTATAGGATCTGGGGTCATAGGAATTTGGGTCAGTTCTATGGTCAGGTTCTAAGGATGGATCATGGTATGGAGTCCTCTTAAGTTGGCTCTCATATGGGTCAGGATATTGGGTCCTCCTAGGGTTGGACTCCCTATATGGGTCAGAATACTGGGTTCTCTAGGGTTGGACTCCCTGTATGGGTCAGAATATTGGGTTCTCCTAGGGTTGGACTCCCTATATGGGTCAGAATATTGGGTGTTGGTTCTACTAGGCTCATAGGGTGTGGGTGCATAGGATCTTTGATCATGGGATCTAGAGTCATAGGATCTAGGTTCATAGGTTATGGATTCATAGGTTCTAGGTTCATAGGATTTGGAGTTATAAGATCTATAGGTTGTAGGTATACTAGGCTTAGAGGATGTGGGTAAATAGGATCTATCTTCCTGGTCTACAAAATCCTGATTGGGTCTTCTAGGACTAACCTTATGGATTGGGTCAGGATGATGGGCTCTCCTAGGTTCAGCCTCAAGGTATGGATCAGGGTTTGGGGTCCTCCTAGGTTAAGGGGAATCAGGATCTGGCTCAGACTGTGACCCATGGTTTTTTTCTGGAGTCCCTACCCGGACTTTTAACTGATCAAACCTATTAGCAAGATGGTCAATTCTATCATTGGTTGAATACGAGACTGAGTTAACTGGGTCATCTGGGTAGTTATCTGGGTAGTTATGTGGGTAGCCATTTGGGCCATTTGATCAGCTAGGGCTTTTATTTGAGATTGTAAATTTTCCATGGATTCAGACATTTGTGAAGGAGGTGGGTGATATGAAACTCCTGATCTAGTGCTCATGCAAGACTCGATCAGACCGACTATAGCTGACTAGACCTGGAGTCCAAACTAGATGCTCAAT
Organism: Areca catechu; assembly: GCA_021397845.1. Lineage (NCBI taxonomy): Eukaryota > Viridiplantae > Streptophyta > Magnoliopsida > Arecales > Arecaceae > Areca > Areca catechu. Next base: position 94,942,475 of record CM038050.1, read on the forward strand.
CAGGGTGGCAAACTAGCCTATAGTAACCCTGTACTCAGCCAGGCAGGTGTAAGGGGAGTGTTAGGTCCCTGATTGCCAATCCTAGACACCAATCAGAGATTGGCCAGGTAGGCAGATCAGCACACAAGCCCTTCGGGATTGAATCCCTAAACCACCATTCTAGACACTGAGCACAAGGCACACACAGGTTAACTTGACATAGTGATCTAACACTAGCCCGGACCCGACCAGTTGGTGTCCCTAGCCCACTAGGGCAAATTAAGTCTAATAATTTTAGGTTAAGGCTTGGGACCGAATGCAAGGGATGTGGTTTTGGGATAAGGAGAGGTGATCAAATCCTCCCCCTATCTGATATAGAAAGAGTGCCCTTAAAGTAAATTATGCAATGATGGCAGGCAGATGAGGATGCAAATTAGGATTTAGATATTTTTTTTGGTATTTTTGGAGAATATGTAATTTTTTTGGTATTTTTAAATAGAAGAAAACTTGCAAATCATGGCCTAATATGCTGGAAATATACTAAAATAAAAAATATGCAAAAACTGCTAAACAAAAACCTAAAACTTCCAAACTTGTCTTGCTGAAAAACAGAGCCAAAAATTGCAGGATGTATTTCAGCTTGAAGAAAATTCAAAGGCCATAATAAAATCTACAAAATTTTTAAAATTACTGTGAATTATGAAAAATCCAGAAAAACAAATTCAGAATTTTTGGAGTTTTTATCAGGGATAAATAAAAAAAACAGAGTATATATGGACTGAAAAATTGCAGAAAACAAGCCCTAATCTAAGCTCTGATACCAAATGATGGGGAACTAATATGCATGCAATTTTTTTTTGTATGTTTACATGTTGAGTTAGGTGATTAATTCCCAAATTTTAGATCAAAATATTTGTAGAGAATTTTGTATGAATTTTTGAAGATCAGCATGCAGATTAGGACCTAGAAAAGTAGCAAAGAAGGACCGCCGGGGCTGAGAAGCCTCGGTTAGGGCAAGTGTTGCCCAGATATGGTGCCCAAGAGGGGGGTGAATTGGGTATTTAAAAAATTAAAGCAATATATATGCTACCAAGTTTTAAGGTGAAGAGTGATAGTGCTCAAATAATTGTGCAACGGAAGCAATGAAATAAATCAACAATTAAAGAGCAAAAGAAGATAAAAAGAGAAGCAATGCAAACACACAAGAAGTATAGTGGTTCGGTGCACTAGCACCTACATCCACTCCCCAAGCTCCACTTGGGAATTTCCACTATAATCTTTAGATTACAGCCGACTTGTTTTACCAGGCTCACAAGTCAAAACCTTACACACTTATTTTGGCTTCGGGCTTACAAGCAACCCTAGTTGGTTTTATCAATTGGCTCACCAACAAACCTCACTCACTTATTTTGGCTTCGGGCTTACAAGCAACCTTAGTTGGTTTTATCAATTGGCTCACCAACAAACCTCACACTAGTTTCAAATTCCCTTGAAACTAGCTAAAGACAAAAGAATATGAATACAATTAATAAAACTAGACAAACTCCTTTGAGCAATAAGAAATTTGTTGTAGCTCTTGATGGAGATTCTTCAAGCCTTTTCCCTTGGAATCTTTGGACCTCACTAAATGCCAAATACTTGAAAGTTGGATTCCTCAAAGATGGAAAGCTTTTGGCTAAGGAATCTCTTGGTTTTCTTACTCTTTTTGGCTTGGAATTGATTGAAGGCTTTGTATTTTGACTCTAAACTTTTTCACTTTGTCTCCTTGTCTTTTTTGAAGTTTGGTGGAGGTTAAATACCTCATTCATGCTGAAACAACTCCACAAGACCGTTAGAATAAAAAATATGGCCGTTTATGGCCGTTAGAAATCAAATCAAAAGTTCAGAAAAAACTAGCCGTTATGCCATGAGTCGACCTCATGAGTCGACCTCTAGATCAAGTGTCGACCTCATGAGTCGACCTCCAGTTTGTTTTAGGCAAAAATCCAGAAAACCATAGTTCTGTCCATTTTGAATTCTCAGGCTATGAGTCGACCTCTGGTGTCGACCTCTGGATAGGTGTTGACCTCTGGTGGTCGACCTCTGGAGCGTGCCACTGAGATTTTGCCATGCCGGCCATGCTGAACTTTCTTCTCTTCATGAGTCGACCTCTGGTGGTCGACCTTTGACAAGGTGTCGACCTCTGGTGGTCGACCTCTGATCTGAAATTTTCTGAAACTCTTAGAGATGTGCGTGCCATGCTTGAGTTTCTCTAAGCCTTTGTTCTTTTGTTAATTATTCTTAACAGGAAGTTCCAATATGAGAAATTTGATCTTGTCCAAGGTAGAAGAGCTCTTTTCCAAATCAGGCAAACTTAGTTTCATCATTGTACTCTTGATACTTTTTGAATAACCTAAGTCTTGAAACTTTATCTTGAGATGAAACATTAGTCCAAACATATACTCAACCTTTTGTTAATCATCAAAACTAAGGAGCCAAAGTCAACAATCTCCCCCTTTTTGATGATGACAAAATCTTGAGTATATATGCAATTAAGTCTAAAAGCAAAATATAGCAATGATGAAAATTTTCAAAGAATCCTTACATGCATGAGTATATCATAAAAATTTTACTTTTCATCTACTTTTTTGTGAAAACATTCTCAAGAGTCAAAAAGATTTACTTTTCATTTACTTCTTTCTTTTTGTGAAAACATCTCATGAGTCAAAAAGATAAGAAACATACAAGCTTTACTCATAAGAATCATATATAATTTACTACTCATAAGAAGGAGTCTTATATATACTTTACTACTCATAAGAAGGAGTCTCATATTACTTTACTACTCCCCTTTTTGTCAAGAATCAAAAAGTCCATTTTTGTAGTGAAAGATATATTAAGGAAACTTATGTTCAATTATAATGAAGTTTTTAGTTGCATAAAATACATGCTCGCCCTCAATTTGTGCATTCAATATAACAAAAATATTCTATCTTGAGGGTTTAAAAAGATAAATGCTAAGAGCTGGTATCAGACAGTAAAATATCACAATATAGATAAAAACAAATGTATTCAGTTACAAAATTACTTACATAGTAAGCACAAAACACTGATACAACAGACCATACAAAGCAAACTAAGTACAACAAGTAAATCTATGAGGCTACTCCTCATCAGAAGGTATATCAAAAGAGACAGGAGCCATGATCCTAGATGAGAATTTTGGAGTCCTATGAGAGTGACTCCGAGTCCTCAGAGAGGGACCAGACCTAGGGGTAGTCCTACGAGATCTATAGGTCCGAGGAAAGGGCTCCACAGGTGTCCCGACTGAAGCAGTAGCAGAAGGAGTAGACGGATCAGTATGCTGAGTAGACTGAGCTGGGGTCTGCCTGCTGACTAGCTCATAAGCTATGGGATCATCAATATCTGTCTCTGTATGCTCATCTATATCATCCGGAATCCCAGTAATAGTCTCATAAAGTGACTATATAAGCTCAATATCTACTGGCACATCTGTAGCCGGAGGATCTGTACTCGGAAGATCAGTAGAAGGAGGATCAGCAGAAGGGGGTATCTCTGGAATCGGATCTGCAGGTGGAACATCAGAACTACCTGCTCCAGGCTGATCTCCATCACTGTCACTGTATCCACTGGAGTCATCATCATCATCATCAGAATGTGGAGGAGCAACCATCGGATCTGCAGTCCCTGATAGCAGTGCTAATCTCAGTAGGCTGAGGATCTGTCGGAATCCTGTATCCATACTAGCTGAGAGAGCTCCAATGCATGTATCTGTGTGTATCCGCAGATCATGTAGCTCCTGTCGTACACCAGTAATCTCTGTCCGGACCTCTGAAATGTGATCAGTCACTCTCTGCTCAAAGTTCGATATCCTCACTGTAGTCCTCCATGGTGTAGCAGTAGTAGTAGTAGGTGCTGGAGCTGATGAGGGTGGTGGCATGAATGGCTCAGGCTCCGCAGTCTCTGACTCTGGTGCTGGGCGAGGAGGTGTACCATGATCAGTAGGCTTTGAAGGCCCTACCTCAGCTGCTCGGATCTCATCCTCCTCATCTGGCTCCTGGCCAGACTCTCGTCGCACCCAACGGTCACCAATCAGTCGAAATCCCATCCTATGCAGGGATTTCTCTCCATAAGTATCAGTATGCTGCAGCTGACTAAAGGGTATACCGTCAAATGAAATACCATGCTCCTGAATATCTGAGTCAGTCCCATACCATATGGCTGAACAAGTCTCCTGTGAGATGCTGCCTCACCCATCTACTGAAGCATGATCCTGGGAAGGTTGATGGGAGTCCGCTGTCTCAGGGACCATCAACACCAGCTCACGCTCAGTGATAAATCGAATCTCCCGCTCTTCGGAATCAAGATATGGGCGATGATATGATGCAGCACTCTCATCTCCAGTGAAAGCTGGTTAGCGGCTATTGTGGAAATGCCGCTAACATCCTCACGCTCTAGAATACATCTGAAGGCGTGCTCTCTGTCGCTGATCGAAGTGGCAGCAGTGCCGTGAAGTGGAATCCTCCAAACGCGATTGATGACCTCTAGTGTCACTGGAATCTCGATCCCACGTACTGTAGCAGACCATCCAACGCCATCAGTGGCCATGGATCCAAAAACTCCCTGATGAGGTCTGGGTAGAATCTCTCAGACATCGTACAGAAATGAACCAGACCTGCATCTCTCAGTAAATCTCCAATAAAGAAGTGATGCTGATCCCAGAATGGTATATCCACACGCCTCCCACTAGCATGCTCTCCGAACTAAGCTGGCTGGCACTGGTGCAGGTGGCTCTAGGGTCGGCTCACGCTCATGTCTGACTTTTCTTCGTCGCTCAGTGCTACTTTGACCTTGTTCCAATATCCTTTTCCTTACTGCCAAGTGCTTTCTCAGACCCATATGAAAGGAAGAGGGGTAACTTAGAGGAGAAGGCAATGAAGCAAGGCTAAAGGAAAGGAGAGGGAAAGAGAGGTTCACGGATTGAAAAAAAGAGGAGAAGGTGAAATTGTGAGATAGGGTTTGTAGAATGGAGAAAATCGGAGAGTAAATGAAGAAAAGTAAGAAACGATGAAAGAAATAAGTGATTTCAATTGAAAAACAACCGAGATTTTGAGGGTAGATAGATGCAAAGGCTTTCGATTGTCCAAAACCAAGAACACGGTCAAAAAGAGGTTTGATTCCAAGGAAAGCAAGAGAAGAGGAGAGGATTATCCAAAAGATGAAGGAGAAGGGTGGAAATTTACTGTTTAGAGGTTTAGGAAAGTTGGAGGGGGACCACACGAAGGAGAAATGAAAAAAAAGTGGAGAAAAAAGGCTTGCGGACGGTTTTTAAAAAGAGGGTTTCCGTTCAAGTGTCGACCTCTAAAAAATTTTCAGGGGTCGACCTCAAGTGTCGACCTCCAAAAGCCTTAGGGGTCGACCTTAAGTGTCGACCTCCGAAAAATTAAAGTGTCGACCTCCAACAATAAATTACCCAAATAAAATTCTGTAAAATTTAAAAAATTGATAAATTTAGAAAAAATAACCTTTTAAACATATTTGAGAATTATAAATCATTTTGAGGAATTTTGATGAGAATTGAAGAGTTTCAAGAAAAAGGATCAATGACTCCCAGTTCTCTTCTGATCATACACAATCTATCTTCATTCAATGGTTTTGTGAATATATCAGCCAATTGATAATCAGTACAAATAAATTCTAACAACACATTAGAGTTTTGAATGTGATCTCTTATGAAGTGATGTCTTATTTCAATATTTTTGCTTCTTGAATGTTGTACAGGATTTTTCGTTAAATGATTGCACTAGATTATCACATCTTATGGGTGTCTTAGTTAGTTTGATGCCAAAGTCCTCGAGTTATTGTTTGATCCATAGAATCTGAGCACAATAGCTTCCAACTGCTATATATTCGGCTTCCGCCGTAGATAGAGCACCGAATTCTATTTCTTACTGCTCCATGAAATCAAATTAACTCCTAGGAATGACAAGTTCCACTAGTACTTTTACGATCAGTTTACACCCAGCAAAATCAGCATCAGAATATGCAATTAATTTATATGATGATTCTCTAGAGTACCAAAGACCAATTTCGATAGACCCAGATAAGTATCTAAATATACATTTTACAGCTAAGAGATGTGATTCTTTAGGAGCAGACTGAAAACGTGCACACATACAAACCTAAACATTATATCTGGTCTACTGGCAGTTAGATATAGCAATGAACCAATCATGCCTCTAATAATTTTTGGTCTACTGATTTACCACATTCATCTTTGTCTATTTACATGAAGAGCTCATAGGGGTACTTATTGGTTTGGTAGTCTCCATCTCAAACTTTTTCAATATCTCCCTTGTGTACTGGCTTGGTTGATGGAGATCCCCTCTTTGGTTTGCTTAATTTGGAGTCGCGAGGAAGAAGTTGATTTCCCCACATGCTCATCTTGAACTCACTCTGCATAACTTAGCAAATTCTTGACAAAGACATTCGTTAGTAGCACCAAATAATATCATCTACAAATATTTATACTACTAAGAGATCATCATTTTTCCTTTTTCAAAAATAATGTATTATCTACATTACCTCTGAGAAATCATTTTCATCAAAAATGAACTTAATCTATCATACCAAGCTCTAGGAGCTTGCTTTAAACCATACAATGCTTTATGCAATTTAAAGACATGATTAGGAAATTATGATTTTCAACCAGGAGGTTTGTTCAACATAAACCTCCTCTTCAATAAATCCATTTAAAAAGGCACTTTTAACATCCATTTGAAATAACTTGAAATCCATAAAACAAGCAAAAGCAAGTAAAAGTCTAATTGCTTCTAGCCTAGCAACAGGAACAAAGGTTTAATCAAAGTCGATCCCTTCTTCCTGGTTGTAGCCTTTAGCAACAAGTCTAGCTTTGTTCCTAGTTACAATACCATGTTCATCAAGTTTATTTCTAAAAACCCATTTGTGCCAATTACCGAAATATTAAGGGGTCTTTCCAGTTAAGAGTCCAAACATTATTTCTTAAATTAATTTAGTTTCATCTTTGCATAGCTTATCCAGTTTACAATCTTTTTCAGCTTCTTCATTATTTCTTTTAAATTGATTTAGTTCATCTTGCATAGCATTAATCCAGTTACAATCTTTTTCAGCTTCTTCTTTTGACTTAGGCTCTATCTGAGATACAAAAGCTAAATAATCACAAAAATTTCTAATAGAAGAGCGTGTACTTATCCCCTTTGATGGATCACCAATTATTAGCTCTTTAGGGTGTCCGTGTGCATACCTCCATTCTTTAGGTAAAGGTTTTGGTGAGTTGCATTGATCTCTTGAGTTTGATCTTGATTCTCTTGATCATCATCTCCTTTGGGCTCATCTTCACGTGTTGTCAATTGTTCAAGCTTCTTTGTACCTGTTTCAACATCAATAGAATCTTCGTTTCTAGAAGATTTTTCGTTAGATTCTCAACACCACATGAATTGATTCTTCAACCAGAAGAGTTCTTCTGTTGAAGACCCTGTATGCCTTGCTAGAAGTAGAGTATCCTAAGAAGATACCCTCATCTGACTTGGCATCAAATTTACTGATATTATCTTGCCATTGTTTAATATGAAACAGCGGCAACCAAATACAAAGAATATTTGAGATTAGGTTTTTCGATTTTTTTCAAAGCTCATATGGTGTTTTCTTCAAAATAGGTCGAATTAAAACACGATTTAAAATGTAACAGAAGTATAATGGCTTCTGCCCAAACACATCTAGGTAAATCATTTTCGCAAAGCATTGTGCGTGCCATTTCTTCAAGTGTCCTGTTCTTTCTTTCTACCACCCCTTTTTGTTGAGGTGTCCTAGGTGCAGAAAAATTATGACTAATACCATTTTCATTACAAAAAGCTTCAAAATCATGATTGTCAAATTCAGTTTCCATGATCACTATGCAAAGAAACAATAGTGAGATCTTTTTTTTTGAAACCCTTTTTATGAAATTTAACAAAAGCTGAAAATATTTCATCTTTATGAGCTAAAAACATTACCCAAGTAAATCGTGAGTAATCATCTACAATTACTAGCCCATATTTTTTACCTCCCAACTAGTTATTCTGGTTGGTCCCAAGAGGTCCAGATGCATATTCAAGGGGTCTAGTAGTAGATACTACTCCTTTAGGTTTTGAAAGTAGATTTAGTTTGTTTTCCCAAATTGACATGCAGCACAATCTTATCTTTTTCAAATGTGAGTTTTGGCAATTCTTTTACAAGATTCTTTTTGCTTAATTTTGAAATCAACTGCATACTAGCATGCCCTAGCCTACGATGCCAAAGCCAACTAGTTTCACTTGCTTGGCTTCCTTAGCCACTAGGCATTGACCACTTTCCATGATAGATCATCAAGATCAACCATGTAAATGTTTCCATGCTATGCCAGTAAACTTGATGCCATCGACATCTAAACTAGATACCTGCACAAAGATGATTCAAAAACTACTTTAAAACCCTTATCACAAAACTGACTAAGCTAAAAGGATTATGCTTCAAGCCATCAACAATAATACATTATCTACATAAGCATTAGGGGTGATATGGATTTTTCCCATTCCGACGATTTTGCCTTGCCTTTTCCATTAATCACCAAAATTACCGGTTCCTCCCCTATCAATACTGCTAGTGATGAAATTGCTTCACATCCCCAGTCATGTGCCTTGAGCAACCCCCTATCCGATACCAACATTCTTCTTTTAATTTGTGGTTGCAAGGCAGACACCTGCAAAAATTGATCAAGTTGAAACTTTAGGTACCCAAGTCATCTTGGGTCCTTTAGGGTTAGTCAAATTAGTTCCTTTTGGAACCCAAATCTTTTTAAAGGTATTTAATTTTTTTCTATTACAAACATATGATTTATGTCCTAATTTACCACATGCATAGCAGGTAATCTTAGAAGATGCAGATATGAAAAAGTTTTTGTAAAGTTTTTGCTGATTGTGTGGCTTAAATCCAAGTCCAGCTTTGTTAAACACTGCATGTTGACTATTTAAAAGCATATTTAGTTTTTCTGAACTAAAAGTAAACTTTTCTACAAAAGGTTTTACTTTTTCTAACTCTTCCTTGTAATTCTTGTTTTGAAGCAATAGTTCTTTATTTTGTTTTTCAATGTTCTCATTAGTTTTAAGACTTCTATTATTTTTCAAAGAATCATTTTTTTTTAAAAGATTATCCTTATCATTTGTCAAGGTCTTTACATGTTCAGTTAATTTCTTGTTTTCTTTAATTATCTTCAATTTCAGTTGAAAACTTTTCTGAATTTTTGGTAAGCTCAAAATTTAGCTTTCTTAGTTTCTTATTTTTCAGTTTTAATTTTTAATATTCCATAACTAAGTCATCAAAAGCATCATGCAATTCATTGAAAGTAAATTCAGTTTCAGGTTCAGAATTTACCTCATTATCTTCATTGGCCATGAAACATAAGTTGGCGACTACCTGCTGCTCTTCATCACTGCTGGAGTCCTCACTCTCACTCCAGGTAGCCATCATGGCTTTCTTTCTCAACATCCTTCGACTTTTTTTAAGCAAAGGGCAATCCGTTTTGTAATGTCTAGGCTTCTTGCACTCGAAGCAGATAGGTGGATCCCTTTCTTTCTCTTTCTCTTTTTCCTTATTGTGATCACCTTTTTATGGCCTTTTCTTGTAGAAGCCCTTCTTCTTTCTCATGAATCTTTTGAATTTTCTTGTAATGAGGGCTGTCTCATCATCATCAGCTTCTTCTTTCATGATTCACTCACTTGACTCTTCCTTTGTAGTGGACTTGAAGGCTATGGCTTTCTTTATCTTGTCATTGTCCACTGTCTTCTGCTTTAGTGAAAGCTCGTAAGTCATCAGTGATCCAAGAAGCTGCTCGAGAGGTAGAGTATTGACATCCTTGCTTCTTCTATGGCTGTTACTTTCGCATCCCATGAAGCCGGAAGAGACCTGAGAAGTTTGTTAACCAGTTCACTATTAGATATAATTTTTTCCAAACTCCTCATACCATTTACTATATTGGTAAATCTAGTATACATTTCACTTATACTTTCAGTTGGTTCCATCCTGAACATCTCATACGTATGAATGAGCATGTTCACCTTTATGGTCTTCACTTGGTGTGTACCCTCATGGGTAACCTCAAGTGTATCCCAAATTTCTTTGGCAGAAATATAATTTGATATTCTGTTGAATTCACTAGGGTCAAGTGCACAGAATAGCAATTCATCATCGCCTTAGCATTTAACTCAGCTTGTTTGATGTCATTGTCATCCCATTCTTCTTCAGATTTTGGGATGATAATGCCATTAACCAAGTGAGTGGGCTGATGAGGCCCTTTAGTGATTATTCTCCATATATGATAATCTACAGCTTGTAAATAAATATGCATACGAGTTTTCCAGTATGTGTAGTTTGTGCCATTAAAGAAAGGAGGGCGATTTGATGCTTGTCCTTCAACTACACCCATTCCAATTGGGGCGGCCATGATCTTTAACTCAAGATCGTTGGACCTACAAGAGAGTACCGGTGCTCTGATACCACTTGTTGCCCAGATATGGTGCCCAAGAGGGGGGGTGAATTGGGTATTTAAAAAATTAAAGCAATATATGTGCCACCAAGTTTTAAGGTGAAGAGTGATAGTGCTCAAATAATTGTGCAACGGAAGCAATGAAATAAATCAACAATTAAAGAGCAAAAGAAGATAAAAAGAGAAGCAATGCAACACACAAGAAGTATAGTGGTTCGGTGCACCTAGCACCTACATCCACTCCCCAAGCTCCACTTGGGAATTTCCACTATAATCTTTAGATTACAGCCGACTTGTTTTACCAGGCTCACAAGTCAAAACCTTACACACTTGTTTTGGCTTCGGGCTTACAAGCAACCCTAGTTGGTTTTATCAATTGGCTCACCAACAACCTCACTCACTTGTTTTGGCTTCGGGCTTACAAGCAACCCTAGTTGGTTTTATCAATTGGCTCACCAACAAACTTACACTAGTTTCAAATTCCCTTGAAACTAGCTAAAGACAAAAGATATGAATACAATTAATAAAACTAGACAAACTCCTTTTGCAATAAGAATTCGTTGTATCTCTTGATGGAGACTCTTCAAGCCTTTTCCTTGAAATCTTTGGACCTCACTAAATGCCAAATACTTGAAAGTTGGATTCCTCAAAGATGGAAAGCTTTTGGCTAAGGAATCTCTTGGTTTTCTCACTCTTTTTGGCTTGGAATTGATTGAAGGCTTTGTACTTTGACTCTAAACTTTTTCACTTTGTCTCCTTGTCTTTTTTGAAGTTTGGTGGAGGTCAAATACCTCATTCATGCTGAAATAACTCCACAAGACCGTTAGAATCAAAAATATGGCCGTTTATGGCCGTTAGAAATCAAATCAAAAGTTCAGAAAAACTAGCCATTATGCCATGAGTCGACCTCATGAGTCAACCTCTGGATCAAGTGTCGATCTCATGAGTCAACCTCCAGTTTGTTTTAGGCAAAAATCAGAAAACCATAGTTCTGCCCATTTTGAATTCTCAAGCTATGAGTCGACCTCTGGACAGGTGTTGACCTCTGGTGGTCGACCTCTGGAGCGTGCCACTGAGATTTTGCCATGCCGGCCATGCTGAACTTTTCTTCTCTTCATGAGTCGACCTCTGGTGGTCGACCTTTGACAAGGTGTCGACCTCTGGTGGTCGACCTCTGATCTGAAATTTTTTGAAACTCTTAGAGATGTGCGTGCCATGCTTGAGTTTCTCTAAGCCTTTGTTTCTTTTGTTATTTATTTCTTAACAGGAAGGTCCAATATGAGAATTTGATCTTGTCCAAGGTAGAAGAGCTCTTTTCAAATCAGGCAAACTTAGTTTCATCATTGTACTCTTGATACTCTTTTTGAATAACCTAAGTCCTAAACTTTATCTTGAGATGAAACATTAGTCCAAACATATACTCAACCTTTTGTTAATCATCAAAACTAAGGAGCCAAAGTCAACAGCAAATTCCCTACAATAAAACTACTGGAGATAGAGGGTGTACCTGACAACGTCTGTGAAGATCACAGCGAAGGGTTTCGTCTCTCGTTCTCGACGGATGCGGCCTGAAAACCGAGCCAAAGACCCGCGATATCCCGCTTTCTGCTCGGTGATCTGATTGAGGCTTGCTGGAGTCATTGGATTCGTAGGAACTCAGGACCTGCAAACGACCTGTCAGGGGTTAGAAAGCTCACAAAGGAACAAGAAAAACAAAGTAAAAACAGCAGGGAGGCTTCTTTTGGAGTGGGCATCCAGGGATCTGGAGGGTTTGTTGGCAGCAGGAAGATGATTGCAAACACCGAAAAGAAGAACTCTCACAAACCCCTTTATGCACACAGCAGGGTATCACCCACTCAATAGAAGAACTCAAGGTTTTCATTCATCAAAAATCTCCTCATACAAGAAGCTAGGGTCCCTTAAATAGACCTTTAACCTTGGGCTCCAAGTAAGGTACATAAGTCTTTACATAAGAATCCTTTTCCCTCTCAAACCCTAGCTAGAAAATAAGGAAATATTAGGTAGAAAAATCCCTAAAAATTTTCTTGACTTGGTCAAGACTCCAAGGATGCCTAGGGGGGCGTGTTGGGCTTCTAGGAGCAGCAAAAGGTCGGCCCAAAGGGCTCGGGTGCATGGGTTTGGGCCTCTAGAAGCTGGGGTGGCCTGGAAGCCAGGTAGCAGGAATATTCCCTGGTATCTTGCTTCTTAGGGGCTTGGGCTTGGCACCTGGGCTTGATTTCTTTGGGCTAGGATACAGATGGACCTCTGGAATCATGGATGCCCTTATCTATGAATATACTTTGGCATCTGGAAGGAATCTGGGCATCTGGAGGGCATCTGCAAGAAATCAGGGTTTTTGAATTTTCCTCCTGGGAGTCTTCAAATCTTCAAGCTGGGTTGGACTTGTGCTATACTTCCATGTCTTCAATCTAGTTGGACTTGGTCTTCACTTGTATGATATAGTCTTGAGTCTTCAGTATGCTTGGACAGGACTCAAAAAAATAAAATTAGCTCAACATGAGCTGACTAGCATTGGACTGAACTAGCTCAACATGAGCTGACTAGTACAGAACTGAAATAACAACTAAAAATACTCAAATAACAACTAAAATGGACTCAGATGAGCTAAGCCCTTATTACAGATGGACTCATAAATTATTGATCAATTTACAGAGGGCTGAAAAAGCCTCTGTCTTATTCTGGTGCCTCAGGTGGAAACTAGAATCTATATAACATTCTAGTTTCAACACCAATCCACCATATATCAAAAAACATCTTTAGTCCTTCTTAGGGACTTAAGAATGTTTTTCATAGCTTTCCAATGATCCTCCCTTGGATTTGCCTGGAACCTGCTTACTAAGCCTATGGCATAAGCAACATCAGGCCTGGTACATAGCATTATATACATTATTGATCCCACTGCCAAAGCATAAGGGTCTTATTCATCCTATCTCTTTCTTCTGGAATCTTAGGTGACATCCTTTAGATAGGTGTATGCCTTGACTCATGGGCAAGTAACCCTTCTTACTTTCTTCTATATTGAATCTCTTCAATATTAAGTCTATGTACTTAGATTGGGATAATCCTAGCATCCTTTTAGATCTATTTTTATAGATCTTTATTCCTAGAATATATGATGCTTCTCCTAAATTCTTCATGGAAAACTATTTTGACGGCCATATTTAACTGACTGCATCATTGAAACATCATTTCCAATGATAAGTATGTCATCGACATATAAGACCAAGAAGATAATGGCACACTCACTTGTCTTTTTATACACACATGGCTCATCCGTATTCTTGATGAAACCAAATTCCATAATAGTTTCATCAAAATGAATGATTCACCTTCTTGATACTTGTTTCAATCCATAAATGGATTTTCTAAGCTTACATACTTGGTTTGGTCTCTGACTTGAGACAAAACCCTTGGCTATGATATATAGACTTCTTCCTCAATATTTTCATTGAGGAATGCAGTCTTAACATCCATCTGCCAGATTTCATAGTCATAGTATGCAGCAATAGCAAGCATAATCCTAATGGACTTGAGCATGACAACTGGTGAAAAGGTTTCATCATAGTCTATACCATGCTTTTTCTTGAAACTTTTTGCCACTAACCTAGCCTTATAGGTTTCTATTTGCCCATTGGCTCCAATCTTTCTTTTGAAGATCCATTTGCACCCTATTGGGATAATTCCCTCAGGTGGGTCAACCAAGGTCCAAATTTGGTTGTCATACATGGAGTCCATTTCGGATTTCATGGCACCGAGCCATTTGTTAGAGTCCTTCTCATGACAGCTTTTGTATAGGTCAGTGGATCATCTCCTTCAATGATACTGGTTTCATTATTGTTTCCAATCATAAAACCATATCTTAGAGGTGCTGCCCGCACTCTCTATGACCTACAGACAGGAGGTGTGTGTTGTGGTTGTACCTGATCAACGGTACTTTTGATTGAAGAACTTGAGTTTGTTCATTTTGAACTTCACTCAATTCAATTATTCTCTCATTACCTTATCTTGGATAAATTCTTTTTCTAAGAATACGGCATGCCTACTAACAAGAACCTTTTGTTTAGTAAGATGATAGAATAGGTATCCAATACTGATGCGAGATAAAAATGAATGAAATGAATGGATGATGATGTGCTCTAGATGACTAGCTATCCATGATGAGCAATGGATTACAAGCATGAATCGAAATTAAGCATAAGAGAGATAATTATCTTTCAAGCAAGAAACTAGTTGATCAAAATTAGACACCCGCATGCATGTCACATTCAAATTAATATAGGAAGGATCTCATGGCTAGGAAACCATTTGTACTAGGTCAAACACCTTCAATTCTCATATCTAAAGGGCCAAGAAGGGGTTCTCCTACCAACAATGAAGGCTAAAAAAAAAATATTTGGTGGAAGGGAAGCTCTCACCACTTATAGGAATGAGGACTAGATTGTAGGACTAGTATTCCAAAAACTTGAGAACTTACCTTGCACTTGGTTCATGACTTGGAACCTTCATCTTCAACCCCAAATCAGTGAGACAACCTACAAAGAACTTGCTATAAGGGCGTGGAAGCAAATTGAAAGAAGGAAATGAACAAGGTAAAGGAAGGAGATAAAGCTTGGGGATGGATTGAAGCTAGGCGACAAGCTTTGGGTCTCACACCCTCTCCCTCTTGGTGTGCACTTCAAGGACCTTGATAGGACTTCTTTGAAGTGGAGAATGGGCCTCTCACCCTCTTCCTCAAAGAGTGACCTAGCTCTTAGGCTAGGAAACAAAAGAACAAGCTAGACTAGTGCCTCTCACCCTCTCCACACAAGGAGCAAAAAAATCAAGAACTCGACAAAAAAATGAATCAAACAAACTTTTTTTCATTCAACCATAGCATGAGGTACAAGAGGAGCTTGGGTCCTATTTATAGGCCCAAAGGTACACCATGAGTTCGGCCAAGGAGAAGGAAATGTAACTCTAGTTCTAACTGCATTAGTTAGGCTAACAAAAATGGGTTAGGTAGTTCTAACAAAAAGTAGTTCTAACAAAATTTGGTTATAACTAATCCCATGTGGTGCCTAAGTGGTATCCAAGTAGCATCAAGAAGAGCTTCCAAGTGGCATCCAATGAGGCTTCTGAGTGTAGTCCAAAAATGCTTTCAAATGGTGCTGATGAGGGACGGACTCGATGAACCTTGGTTTATTTGGAAAAGGGAACACCTAAACAGACTAGGTAGGAGGGCTAAGAAGCCTCTTGGGACTAGGGTGAACTGATACTAAACCTTAAAACAGCTTAACTCTTTTGGTTTTCAATTTTCTTGGTGGAGGAACAATGGGATGGAGGATAGGAAACATGGACACTCTAGGACTGGGGACTCACCTTCACAGAGAGACGTCACACCTCTAGGGCATCTCACCTACCCCACTACATGTAGTCTAGGGCGTCCCACCCATCTCACTACATGCGGAGCCTAGGGCATCCCACCCAAATCGCTACCTGGGGCTATAAAGAAAAATCCCTAAGACCTAGAGGGGGACTCGATGGAAAAGGGGATAACTAGGGCCTCGCGCCCCTCAACACTCGCATGGAGAGAAGGAAGTGGGGTCTCACACCCCTCGACACTCGTAGGTAAAGGAAAGACGGGCCTCAGCCCAGAACTAGAACCAATGGAAAATCCAAAAATTTTGTATCAAACTTAAACTTTACAAGAGGAGAGGGGGCCTTTATATAAAAAAAACCAAACCTCTCACTTACTTAGCCTACAAGCAAACCAAAAATGGAAAAAATAAATTACATCAAAATCCATGCTACATCAATATTGGTGCTGATCTGCTCTAGAAAGCGTATCGACTTGATGATCTACTCTGAAAAGCATGCTGCTTGGATTGCTCCAAAAAGCATGCGTAACCATCTCTTGCGGACATGCACAGAGGAGGATCGATCTCCGGTGGCAACCGGCGGATGGCGGGCGATTAGGAAGCAGGCGACGGACAGGGCCAGCAGATAGCGAGCGGCGGACGGTGGGCGGCGAGCTGCAGGCAGGGTGGCGACACAGGATGGGCACGGCATGTCCTGGGCATGCCGTTTGGTCTCCTATGAGCATGGGGGCCCTGGCACCGGCGAGGACCTCCAGTAGCCGGGCCTTGGCCGTGGACTGCGGGACAGCGGCAGGCGAGCGGCGGCGTCAGGTGGTGGGCAGCAGCGTCACATGGACGGACGTGTCCATTGGGCTTCCCCATGGCCGTGGGGTCTTGGGCACCGACGAGGGCCCCCCGCGTCTGGGCATGAGCCAGTGGATGGCGGGCGGGCGGCCGGTAGCTGACCGGTGGCGACGGTGGTAGCGGGGACCATGGGTAGGTGGTGGACCGATGCCTCTGCATCCATTCGTCTTCCCATGGCCTTGGGCAGCGGGCGGCCTAATTTTTGGCGAGGGCGGGGTCGGCGAGCACCGGCGATGGGTCGGAGGTGATGGTTGGGGGTCGGGCAACCCGGATCTAGGGGTGGCGGGGCAGCGACTAGGTTTGGGAAGTTTTCTAAAATCACGGGAAGGAGATGGAATAAGGCAGGAATAAGGTGGGGATAAATTTGGGATAAAGCTGGAATAGTAGGAATAGGTGGAATAGCGGGAATAGCCAAAAATAAAAAATACGAGAAAATAAGAAAAAATAGAAAACAAATCCGGACCTACACTGGATCCCCATCAGGTGCCCAATTATGCTTCAAGTGTTGTCCAAGAAATGCTTCCAAGTGGTACCCAATTATGCTTCCAAGCGTTGACTAAGAGAGGCTTCCAAGTGACATATAAGAAGGGACTTTATTTAGGAGCATTTGAGAGATCATGGAGCTGGCTCAAGGCAAGTGGGCTTTCATCCATTGGCTTCAAGTGGATCCAATTGAAAAATCTAATTATAAAACCATAAGGAGTTAGCTTGAAACCTTTTCTTTTGTCGATGTCCCCATTAATCTGCCGGGATAGAAAGAACTCGGTCCTATCGAGTATGGGTCATTTTGGTAATACTCTAGTAGGTCTAGATCAATCCTTTGTATATCCTCTCAAGTGATCCATGAGTCTTCAGAATCAGGTCAACCTTGCCAATGAACCAAATAGCATTGATAGTCCTTGTTTCGGGAGTGATAGTCTTATTATTTAAGATTTGCTCAATCCTATCTCATCGCTTTGGTAGTATGGCTGGTGGACACTCAGAGGTTGTTTCACTCTCAAAGGTGGGATCAGGTCTAAATGGCTCACTGGGTATCATTGTTGGTTCCTTGTACTCTATTAGATCTGAAATATTAAAGGTGGAACTGATACCAAAGTCAGATGGTAAGTCCAGCACAAGCATTAGGTCTAATTTTCTTTATTATTTTGAAAGGACCTGCACCACGGGCATATAATTTTTTCATAATTTCAGGTGGAAACTATTTAGGCTTGAGCCTAATCATTACATAGTCTCCTTCATAAAATTCTTTGGCTCTCTTATGGGAATTAGTCATATGCTTGTAAGTTTCAATACTTAAATGAATTTTCTTGCTAATATCTTTATGTAAATCTCTAATATGCTGTGCATATGTGGTGCGGGCACCAGACTCAGAAGAAGACTTCAGGGCTCCATCTGGATCTCTAATTGACCTTGCCCGAAGAATTAGGATTTTCTGGTTTGTAATAAGGGTTGACTTGATCAACTCAATTTTGGCTTGAGTCTGTATTCCCTGTAATTTATTTTTGTTGAGTCATGTTGACTCAGTAGTGGTCTAGGACTACAACCTGGGTGTCACATTTTCTCCCAAGGCCAAGCATGGGCGCCACACTCCTAGCCACACTCCCAGCCACACGCTTAAGTCCAGGGGTGCCACATCTCCATCCAGTATGCTCTGGTCCCCACACCACAAGATAGCAGGTCCTTTCTCTCATGCGCCATTTGAAGAGAAAGCAATCTGGGATCCACAATTCAAGGGGGCGGCCCAAAATATTCCATAAGAGCCAAGCTATGAAAAGAAAGAAACTCTTCTTGGATAGTACTTCAAGGGGGCGCCCATTCCATGCCAAAAATGCCCAAAGCAAAGATGGGAAGAACCATGACTTAGGGAGAAAGAAAGGAAGAGTCCAAAAGAGTTGAGCCATGGAAGGAAAGAAATTCTCTCTTGAAGAACAAGGCTAGGAGGTGCCACCTACCTTCCTTTTAAAGACTCCAATAAACTTTTTTGGAACCTTTTGGCCGGCCATATGTGTGGGAATTGATCCTACAAACCTAATTTGAAGATCCACCCTATTAGTCCCATATGGGAAGATGTAAACCCTGCTCTCTTGTAAAGTCCTATAAATTAAACCATTCTTGTAAATTTGAAAGTTATCTGATGAATGAATCCAATTTATGTGTGAGCAAACTTGTGTTTCTCTCTTCCGCACTTGCATCCAGGTGTTGAGCTCCGTGAGGGAGTAAATCCGGGTTCCCCAGGAACCTTGAGGAGGTGTGAGATCTCCAACCCCAAACCCTAGGTTAGCCACTTCACTCCAAAACCCTAGCCGCCCATAATTCTCCTCAATCCACCAAACCCTAGCCTACCCCACCTCCACGGCCACTCTCTCCAAGTCAAGCCGACCACCAGCATCCGGGTCCAGTCCGATACTTCAGATTCAGAGCAAATTCCAGAGGGAGCCAGGTCAACCTTTAGGAGAATCCGGATTTCAGCAACATCAGCTTTCAAGCTCTTCAATCTGGTAAATCCTTCCTTGAGTATCTGATTCCATCACTTGTTCTTCTTCTTTCCAGATCTTGAGTTCAGGAGAAGCCGACTCAGCCACAGGACCAGTATTGGAGGATCCATTGCGAAGATATCCGAATCCGAGGATCCAACAATCTGCTCGAGAGAGTTCTTCCACCAAACTCTGTGAAGATCATTGTCTGGTCGGTAACCCATCTCTTCTCTTTATTTCTATCCTGTTGAAAGTTCAGAGCGAAACCCTAGGTCTGGGAGTTTCTCAACCCCCAGCGATCCTTTACTTCTGAACTACTCTGATAATCTAGTTCCTTTAAATTATGCTTTCAATTATTACATAGTTTCTTTCAATTTAGTTCAACTTTCCTTTGAGTCAAAGCCGACTTCTAAAAAAAAAAAAAAAAAAAAAAAAAAAGAATTAGTCTAATTTTACTTCCGCATTGCATCTCTTCTTTCGTTCTGCATCAATATAACTCTACAGACTTTGATACTCATGCATGTATGGGTAAAGGGATAAGGTCTATTGGCTTTCTTGGTTTGTACCCACTGACAATCTTAAATGTACTTTTCTAGTCGACCTGTTGACTGAGCTATTATAGGTAAATTCAATGCGAGGTAGCGAGAGGTCCCAATTTCCAGTATTCTCCTCCACTAGACATCTCAGTAGATTCCCAAGACTCCTATTTACAACTTCTGTTTGGCCATTAGTTTGGGGGTGATAAGTGATAGAGAAATTTAATTTTGTTCCCAACAAGTGCCATGGGGTTTTTCAAAAATAACTAGTGAATTTAACATCTCTATCAGACACAATGGTCTTAGACAAACTGTGTAATCTAACCACTTCATTGAGGTATAATTTGGCCATTTTTGAAGCATCAAAAGTCTAAGAATAGGGCAATAAGTGTGCCATCTTTGAGAATCAATCAACAACAACATAGATGGAATCGTGTTTATGTAGTCTTTGGTTGTCCTAGCATGAAACCCATACTAATGTCTTGATAAGGACAATCAGGGATAGGTAAATGAGTATATAGTCCAGTATTTTGTTTTAACTGTTTGGCAACAGCACTTGTCCGAACTAGGCTACAACTTGGGCTACATTTCTTTTGAGGCTTGGCCAATAAAATTGATCTTCCACTGCTAAGATAGTCTTATTTCTTCCAAAATTGCTAGCTAGTCCCCCGGCATGGATCTCCCAAATCAACAATTCCTGGACAGAGGTTCGGGGAATGCACAACTTGTTTCCTTTAAAAGGAATCCATCATGAAGGATGTAGTCTTTATATTCACTAGATAGTCCTTGACTAACAGACTCAAAAATTTTACTAAAGTCAGGACAGTTTTTGTATTCCTCTTTCAATGTATCAAATCCTGTGACTTCAGTACTCACAGATGTTAGGAGCATAGAACGTTGACTTAATGCATCGGCAACTCTATTTTTAGTGCCAACATGGTGTTTCAGAATAAAGGTATAGGCTTGAATGTACTCTATCCATTTTTCATGCCTAGGGTTTAACTTCTTTTGGGAACTAAGGATTTGGAGTGCTTCATGATCGGAATATAGGACAAACTCCTGCGGTAACAAATAATGTCTCCAGTGCCTCAAAGCTGGAACTACCGTATACAATTCCTTATCATAAGTAGAATACCTCAACTTCGCACCATTCAGTCTCTCACTAAAAAAGGTTAAAGGATGGTTTTCTTGACTTAAAACTCTACCAATTCCAATTTCGGAGGCATCACAAGCAACCTTAAAAACCTTAGAAAAGTCGAGAAATCTAAGGACCGGTGCTTGTGTCATTCTCTCTTTAATCTCAAGGAAGGCTTATTGGCATGTTTGGTCCATTCAAAGTTCCTTTCTTATGACAATCCATGATTGGGGCAATGATGGTACTAAACCCTCGAATGAATCTCCTGTTGGAGTTCTCTCAGGAACAGGAAATTACAATTAAACCGGCATCAGGAGCCTGTCGCAGCAGAAGAAGATATAAAAATAATTTATATCTAATCATGCAATTCATAAATAAATCTAATTTATTTATCATAAATTCTTAACATGCTGCAATATATGAGAAAAATATTAGATCTGAAATTAAAACTATTTTAAGGCATAAAACACTTACCTGGATCGCTATCCGGGATTGCTCTGAAAAGCATGCAGATCCGCTATTGAAAAGCCGGGATTTTATCGGAGCCATGAAATCGCCCGGCCTCTGCTGGTATCCACACGAAGCTCTCATAACTAAATCATAGAGGGCAACGGACTGCTACATCATTGCAGCCCTCTCCTCTTTCAACAAATCGTCTGCTTTAAGAACTATGCCGATCCAAATCCGGACCGGCTTTCGCTTATGTCTTGTAAATCGGACTTTGCAAGATCTTGGACCTCTTACTATCTTGTTCCTCTTGTAAAGAAGACCTCTCAATGCTCTTGAATATCACAAGGAAGAAATATTCTGAAAGGGAGAAGAAAAGATGGTGCCAGGAGAGAGACTCTCAGGTATTAGTTCCCAAGAGAAGAAAGATGCCCAAAATTAATTCACGGCTAAAAGGAGAAGCTTTTCATGCCAATTATAATCTCTCTTGGTCGACCACCTTACTTCCTATTTAAATTTAAGTTCTCCCATCCCATCAAAACAAAACACCAGTGTTTTAATTAATCTTGCTAGGATTTAAGATGAGTGAAGAGGACTCTTCCCTCTCTTAATTAATTCATGCCAACTCCATTTTAGCGCACTCCTTTTGTCGTACAAATATTCTCCATGCAAAATAAGGATAAGCCTTTTAGTTTGTCTTACAAAAATTCTCCACTCCAAAATAAAAGGAGTTTGAACTTATCTAGTTTAGGTTTTAAGAGGAGTAGAAGAGAAGGACTTTTCCTCCTCTCTTATTCTCTCATGCCTAAACTCTATTACCGCCCACCAAATTCATGCCCCATCATGTTTTGTCACACAAAAGCAAGGGCCCACTAGGTTGGCATATGGAGGGAGGGGGAGACATGGAGAAGAGTCCCAGTCTAATTGGACTCTAGGTCTTGCTCCAAACGTAATGATTTTATAGTCAAATTGAAGCCGATTTTAAATCCGATCGAACCATTTTGAAGCGGACATTGACTCGAATCAATTAGGATTAATTAATTGAGTTTAACTCAATTAAATTAAATCTAATTTAATTTAATTAATATTTAATCCATAATTAATAGTAACATTTATAATTAGGTCAAATATTAATTATAACAATTACAATTAGGTCAAATTGATTTGCTGATTGGTTACTTGAGCTCTTAATGTATATGACCCTCAGGTCCTATCCTGTATGGTAATGAGACATGCTATATCTTCATTATACATCATCGAAACTCTTTTCGATGGATTGAAACAATTTCAGCTCAACCCTAATTAGGATCATCGATCCGAAAACGATCCTGACGGCTCTCATAATCCACTAGTGACACATAGCAGTATGTAGTGGCAACCCAGCAGAATAAGATTGGAACCCCTAGGTATAGTTATCATGTGATTCAGTTCCTCTATCAAAATCCTGACATGATGTTGGTTATGGATACTCGTCAAACCCATCAGTCATATGCTTAACCTAATTGACTCAAGTCCAATTGTGATACTAATGAAAATACCTTTTCATATCATCCTACTATGGCCATAGTTTCTGGACTTAGTCTCATTAAGCTTGCATAGGATTATTCCTTACTACTAAGGCTGATAGATCCCTATAAGTGAACACTCTACTCCTACAATAACTTACTGTAGCCAACGAACACCGCAAGGTCCCGTATAGATAGGAACCAAGTTATTGTGCTGTCAAACTACATCAACTTATTGTGAGTAGCTGAGACACTCTAGGTCAAGGAACTTTTCACACGACTATAGCATCTAGAAGTTATCGACGTGTGAGTAGTCATCCGTATTACTTCCTATACATGGTCATGCTCAGTACCGTTGATCTTTATCAACTACCTGCACTATCACTCCAGTGTCACCACACTATAGGTCAGAGACTCATCTACCCTAAAAGGGAAGTGATCTATGCATCAATTTTAATGGATCAATCTCCATCCTCGTGATATTCCAACAATCGGGAGCCTTTAGGAGTTTTTATAAAGACACATGCCTCAGATTCTCAACTCTTGAGAATATGTTTCATTGTCCATTAACTCCATGGACGATTCATAGATGCAATAATATGAATGAAACTAATGCCCTTTATTAATAAAGAAGAATTAAGTATAAAGTTATTGCCCTAAAAATTATAATGTGTCAAGCCAACATGGCTTTCAGGCATACATCTAATAATCTTTCACTTGTACTAAAGCTAATTGGCTACATATCTAAGTCCCATTTTCTCAAAGTGGACTTCAGCCTTTTGATGGCTCAAAGTCTTAGTCAATGGGTCTACCACGTTGTCCGTGGAGTCTACTCTTCGCACCTCAACATATTTCTTCTCGAGGTAGTCGCATATGATATGAAACCACCACTCAATATGCTTGGACTTATGGTGAGACTTGGGCTCCTTAGCAAGAGCTATTGCACCATTATTATCATAATATATGGGGATGGCATCAGATGGCATCACTCCAAGCTCCGCAACAAACTTTTTGTACCAGAAGGCTTCTTTTGCAGCTTCAGAGGTAGCGATGTACTCTGCTTCCATTGTTGAATCTGCAATGATGGGCTGCTGGAACTTTTCCAACTAGTTGCCCCACCATTGTACAAAAACACAGACCCTGATGTAGACCTTCTATCATCAAGATCAGACATAAAGTCTGAGTCTGTATATCCCTTTATCCCTAATTCTGAACTCCCTCGAAAGACTAAGAAAAAATCTTTAGTCTTTCTCAAGTACTTAAGAATGTTCTTCACAGCTATCCAGTATTCTTCACCTGGATTTGACTGATATCTGCTCGTGACACTCATAGCAAGAGCTATATTAGGTCGAGTACATAACATGATATACATAAGGCTTTCAATTGTCGAAGCATATGGAATCTTACTCATGCATTGAATCTCTTCAGCTTTGTTAGGACACATTTTCTTGGAGAGATTAATGCCATGCCGAAGAGGTAACAATCCTCTTTTAGAGTTCTCCATGCTGAACCTTTTCAGCACTTCCTCTATGTATAATTTTTGTGAAAGACCAAGCATCCGATTAGATCTATCTCTAGAGACCTTAATCCCCAAATATAAGATAATTCACCTAAGTCTTTCATAGAGAATTTCTTAGTTAACCAACTTTTGACCGAAGTCAACATGGAAATATCATTCCCAATAAGGAGGATATCATCCATGTACAATACGAGGAATGTCACTGCCCTCCCACTGGCCTTCCTATAAACACATGGCTCATCTTCATTTTTGATAAAATCAAATGATTTGATTGCATCATTAAAATAAAATCTTCAACTCTAAGAAGCTTGCTTCAATCAGTAGATTGATTTGTGCATTTGCAGACCTTATGATCTTTATCATTGGAAGTAAATCCAAGGCTGCTCCATATAGATATCTTCCTCAAGATATCCATTCAGGAATGCAGTTTTCACATCCATCTACCATATATCTCATAATCATGATATGCTGCAATTACAAGTAATGTACGGATGGATTTTAGCATAGCTACTGGTAAAAATGTATCATGATAATCAATGTCTTCACATTGACTATACCCTTTCACCACCAACCTTACTTTAAAGGTCTCTACCTTACCATCTGCACCTATTTTCATTTTGTAGATCCATTTATAACCAATAGGTACAATACCCTCTGGTGGATCTACTAAGGACAAAACTTGGTTAGAATGCATTGAATCAATTTCTGACTTCATAGCATTCAACCATTTCTCGGAGTCGATGTCTGGCATCGCCTCATCATAAGTCTTAGGATTAATCAATTGATCCTTGTCCTCAACAAGAAACATTTCCTTTATTTCCTCTGTAAGCATACCCAAGTACCTTTTAGGAGGTATGGAGACTCTAATAGACCTACGAGGTGGAAGAGCATTTATGTGTATTGGTTGATTAGGTTCGATCCAATCTCTAGTTGGCTGCTTTTTAGAGGCTTTCTCATCAATCTCAATTACCTCCCACTACCACCTTCCTGAATAAATTATTTTTCAAGAAATGTGCATGTCTACTTACAATCACATTATGATCTTCTGGAAGGCAAAAATAATATCCTAAAGTTTCTTTAGGATATCCTATAAACCGAGCTTTCACATATCTAGATTCCAACTTGTTTGCCATTAGTCTTTTGACATGGGCAGGACATCCCCAAATCTTCAAATGGGCAAGACATAGTTTCTTACCATGCCAAATCTCATATGTTGTGGTAGGATCAGATTTAGATGGAACCCTATTTAGAATATAAATTGAAGTTTGTAGGGCATCTCCCCAAAGAAATAAAGGCAAGTCAGTGAAGCTCATCATGGATCTGACCATATCTAATAATGTCTTGTTTTTCCTCTCAGATATCCCATTAAGCTGAGGCATACCTGGTGGAGTCCATTATGAGACTATGCCATTGTCCTTAAGATAACCTAAAAATTCCCTACTAAGGTATTCTCCTCCCCGATCTAATCGAAGAACCTTAAGGGTTTTACCTGTTTGTTTTTCTACCTTATGTCTCAATTTCTTGAACTTTTCAAAAGTTTCAAATTATGTCTCATAAGAAACACATAACCATATCATGAACAATCATCAATAAAGGTTATGAAGTAGTAAAAACCATCCTTGGACTATACATCAAATGGACCACACCATCAGTGTGTACCAGGGCAAGTAATTCTGTGGCCCTTTCCCCATGTCCTATAAAGGGTAACTTGGTCATTTTTCCTTGACATGACTCAAAAGGTGGGTATGATTCAGAATTAACTGAATCTAGGATTCCATCCCTTTCCAGTTTATTAATTCTGTCTTCACCTATATGACCAAGCTTTAGATGCCACATAAATTTTTTATTTAGGTCATCTCTAGGATGTTTATGTCCTATGGAATTCACTTTAATTTTCTCGTTAATGTTCAAAGATGCATCGGCATGCAAATGATAGAGACTGTCAATTAAATAGCTTTTGCAACTAATTTATTTCTCAAATAAATACTACAAAAGTTCTTATTGATATAAATTCAAATCCTTCCTGTGCTAGCACAGAGATAGAAATCAAATTCTACTAGCTCCAGGTACAAAAAACAGTCACTAAGAACTAATCTAAACCCTAAAGGTAACACCAGAGAATATGATCTAATGGCTTGAGCAGCAACTTTTGCTCCATTTCTGACATGTAGGACCATCTCATCTTCTCTCAGTATTCTACTTCTTTCCAAGCCCTTCATTGAAATGTATATATGAGCACCAGAGCCAGAGTCTAAAACCCAACTAGAAGTAGATGAAATCGTTAGGTTAGATTCAATAACGAGTATAGGCTTACCATCAGAAAGTACAACCTCCTTCTGTTTCTTTAGGCTTTCCAAGTAGAGAGGATAATTCCTTTTCAGTGGCCATCTGTATTGCAGTGAAAACATTTCCCTTTGCTAACCTTGGCTTTCTTGGGAGTGTCTTTCTTCTTCTGCTTGCTTTCCTTCTTCTGTTTCTTTGCAGGTTTCTTCTTCTTCCAAGTAGACTTTCTTTTGGAGGAAGACTGCTCCATAAAGTAAACAGAGCCCCTTGAACTCTTCAGGGTCCCTTCATTGCTTACCACATGTTCAACAATTCAGGCAAAGTGTAGTTCAACTTGTTCATATTATAATTCATAACAAATTGAGCATATGAACTAGTCAAGGACTGGAGGATCAAATCCACCTAAAGCTCCTTGTGAATTGGAATGCCCAGCTTCTCAAGCTATTCGATGACCTTGATCATTATCAAACATGATCATGCATTGACTGCCCTTCATGCCATCTTGTTGTTTTGAATCTTTTTAGGAAAAGTCTTTTTGACACTTCAAAGCGTGCAATCCGACTTTGTTCACCATGTAACTCTTATAGGTGAATCAGAATTGATTTAGCAGTTGGCATATCCTCATGTTGGCTCTGCAATTCATTTGACAATGGGGCCAACATATAACACTTACCTTATTATCATCTTCCATCCATTTCTTAGTGCAGTCGTCTGACGAGTACTTGGATGGTTAGGTAAGATAAGGCATTCCTGGTCAAGCATATAGCCCAACTTCTCAGAACTCAAAATAATTTTGAAGTTTCTTAACCAATCTTTAAAATTGAGGCCACTAGTCAGTTTGTCTCTAGAATACAGACTAAGGGATTTGAAGTAGACATGGTAAACTGCAAGAGTAGAAGATTCGAATTAGATGCTTTATACTTAATTATAAAATTATTCTAGGGTCTTTAAGAAATAATTTTAGAACTTCCACTATTTTCTTAGATCTCTCACACTCCCCGTGGAGATGCAAAAACCTTATCACTCTAGGTTTCTAGTGGGTGCTACGGTCCCATCGATGTGCGGCACCTCATCGTATCCGGTTATTGGTAACACGCTACACCAATAAGTGGCCAACTCTTGTCCAATGTATCTAATACAAATTGTAGCTCTTGGTCTCTAAATCATGGAACCTCAATATGCCCGTTTATTGGTCCAATCATTAGTTAAGTCAGACCCACCATTCTTGCTAGACATAGCCATCATTGAGTCCCTCAATGTGCCCGTTTATTGGGCGCAACATAGCCATCATTGAGTCCCTCAATGTGCCCATTTATTGGGCCCAACCCCATCAGTTCCTAGCAACATCTCATGCCTAATAGGGTGTTGTATCTTCCCGATGCAACTAGACCACTGTAACCAGCCGAGAATAATCAACACCAGTAGGATACCCGCACACTTACAATGATGGAAGACCTATGACTTAATATTTATGGGAGCTTAGGTTCTGGTCTCTTCTAAATTAATTAGCCAAATCATGACTAACCAATTACATTCAGTCAGCACAATCTCATGTCTGACTAAATTTATATTAGGTCAGCATAATCTCATGTGAGACTTAATATAACCAGCATGGGTGAACTCAAATAAAAATGACCCTTTTGAAAACTTAATCAACCAAATTGGCCAGGTCAGTTTGATCCATGAGAGGGTTCTGCCAATATACCCTCTTTTCGCCAAACTATTTGGTTGGGAAAGAGTTAGCCCCAATTAGCAAACCATGATCGAAACCTTTCTTAGACACCAATTGACTGACAAGATTCAATCAGGTCATCTAATGATCTGGGCTCATCATTGAGCCAAATTAGGTCTTAACTTATCGATTCAAATGAATCAATCTAACCAGACTACATCTAAAACCAATTTTGAGCACACTTGACCTAACCCTAATCATCATCCAATTAGGTAAGTCACTTGCTCAAAATCATATTAGGGTTACTTGTTGATCTAATCAAGTCCTAATTTCCGCAGCCCAATCTCTCGACCTAATTTGTTCAACCCAAACCCTCATGCACCAAATTGATTTTCTTGATCAAATCAATTTTAAAATTAGGTTTAAGTGAATGACATTAATGGCTTATGATTATGAATCACATTTAAGATCTAAACCCTAATTTTGTGCATCTCATACAACAACATACAGATCAAAACCTTTTGAAAACTCTTTTTCAAAACCAGGTATACATCAAAGTAGGACAACATTTGCACTATAAGGGGTAAACCATATAGCAGGACAACCTTATGTCACTTTGTGCAACCCTTGATCAATTTAATTTCAGATATAAAATTATGATTTTAATTTCAAAAACCATTTTTCAAAACATAAATTCATATGCTAGAACAATCTCATGTTCACATAGATCTAATACAATTATAATTATCTATCTGATCTGAATATTTTTTTAGATCTGATTCTCATGCATGCATGTTAAAGAGAGAACCGCAGCTCTGATACCACTGTTGGAGTTCTCCCAGGAACAAAAAATTTAACTAAACAGGCATCAAGAGCCTGTTGCAGCGGAAGTAGATATAAAAACAATTTATATCTAATAATGCAATTCATAAATAAATCTAATTTATTTTTCATAAATTATTAACATGCTGTAACATATGAGAAAAATATTATATCTAAAATAAAAATTATTTAAATATAAAATACTTACCTGGATCGCTATCCGGGATTGCTCTGAAAAGCATGCAGATCCTCTATTGAAAAGCAGGGATTATGTCGGAGCCGTGCAATCGCCCGGCCTCTGCTGGTATCCATACGAAGCTCTCGCAATTGAGTTATAGAGGGCACCGACTGCTAGATCCTTACAGCCCTCTCCTCTTTCAGTAAATCGCCTGCTTTAAGACTGTGCCGATCCAAATCCGGACTGGCTTTCGGCTTCTGTCTTGCAAATCGGACTATGCAAGATCTTGGACCTCTTACTATCTTCTTTCTCTTGTATAGAAGACCTCTCAATGCTCTTGAAGATCACAAGAAAGAAATATTCTGGAAGGGAGAAGAAAAGATGGTGCCAGGAGAGAGACTTAAGTATTAGCTCCCAATAGAAGAAAGATGCCCAAAATTAATTCACGATCAAAAGGAGAAGCTTTTCATGACAAATATAATCTCTCTTGGTCGGCCACCTTACTTCCTATTTAATTTAAGTTCTCCCATCCCATCAAAACAAAACACCAGTGTTTTAATTTATCTGGCTAGGATTTAAGATGAGTGGAAGAGAAGGACTCTTCCCTTTCTTAATTAATTCATGCCAACTCCATTTTAGCGCCCTCCTTTTGTCGTACAAATATCCTCCATGCCAAAATAAGGATAAGCCTCTTAGTTTTTGTCTTACAAAAATTCTCCACTCCAAAATAAAAGGAGTTTGAACTTATCTAGTTTAGGTTTTAAGAGGAGTAGAAGAGAAGGACTCTTCCTCCTCTATTATTCTCTCATGCCTAAACTCTATTACCGGCCACCTATTTCACGCCCCATCATGTTTTGTCACACAAAAGCATGGGCCCACTAGGTTGGCATGTGGAGGGAGGAAAAGACAAGGAGAGAGAGTCCCAATCTAACTGGACTCTAGGTCTTGGTCCAAACGTAATGATTTTACAATCAAACTGAAGTCGATTTTAATCCGATCGAACCATTTCGAAGCAAACATTGACTCGAATCAATTAGGATTAATTAATTGAGTCTAACTCAATTAAATTAAATCTAATTTAACTTAATTAATATTTAATCCATATTAATTAATTATAATATTTACAATTAGGTCAAATATTAATTGTAACAATTATAATTAGGTCAATTTGATTTGCTGATTGGTTACTTGAGCTCCTAATATGTGTGACCCCACAGGTCCTATCCTGTCTGGTAATGAGACATGCTATAATCTCCATATACATCATCGAAACTCCTTTCGATGGATTGAAACAATTTTAGCTCAACCTTAATTAGGATCATCGATCCAAAAATGATCCTAACGAGCTCTCATAATCTACTAGTGACACCTAGCAGTATGTAGCGGTAACCCAGCAGAATAAGATTGGAACCCCTAGGTATAGTTACCATGCAATTCGATTCCTCTATCAAAATCCTGACATGATGTTGGTTACGAATACTCGTTAAACCCATCAGTCATATGCTTAACCTAATTGACTCAAGTCCAATTGTGATACTAATGAAAACACCTTTTTATTATCACCCTACTATGACCATAGATTTCTAGACTTAGTCTTATTAAGCTTGCATAGGATTATTCCTTACTACTAAGGCTGATAGATCCCTATAAGTGACCACCCTACTCCTACAATAAACTTACTATAGCCAACGAACACCGCAAGGTCCTGTATGGATAGGAACCATGTTATTGTGCTGTCAAATTACAGCAACCTTATTGTGAGTAGCTGAGACACTCTAGGTCAAAGAACTATTCACATGACTACAGCATCAAAAAGTTATCGATGAGTGAGTAGTCATTCGTATAACTTCCTGTACATGGTCACGCTCAGTCCCATTGATCTCTATCAACTACCTGGACTATCACCCAGTGTCACCACACTGTAGGTCATAGACTTATCTACCCTAAAAGGAAGTGATATGTGCACCGATTTTAACAGATCAATCACCGTCCTCGTGATATTCCAACAATTAGGAGCCTTTAGGAGTTAATTTATAAAGACACATGCCTCAGATTCTCAACTCTTGAAAAAATGTATCATTGTCCATTAACTCCATGGACGATTCATAGACACAACAATATGAATGAAACTAATGCCCTTTATTAATAAAGAAGAATTAAGTATAAAGTTAATGCCCTAAAATTACAATGTGTCAAGCTAACATGGCTTTCAGGGCATACATCTAACATCTCCTATAGAAGGTGGCAAGGCCATGAAAGCTATGCACATCATGTATACTTTTGGGTTCAGGCCACTCAACTATGGACTTAACTTTCTCCAGATCAGCAGATACTCTTTCAGCGGTAACAACAATCCCTAGAAAGATTACTCTATGAGTCATGAATTCACATTTCTTCATATTGGCATAGAGGTTTTCTTTTCTAAGGACAAGACAGACTTGATGAAGGTGATCTAGGTGATCTTCTCTAGTCTTGCTATAGATAAGAATATCATCAAAATAGACCACAATGAATTTTCCCATGAACGGCCTTAAGACTTGAGTCATGATCCTCATAAATGTACTCGGAGCATTTAAAAGGACAAAAGCATCACAATCACTCATAAAACCATCCTTAGTTTTGAATGCTATCTTCCACTCATCTCCAAGTCTAATCCTAACCTGGTGATAGCCACTCTTAAGGTCAATCTTGGAGAAAATAGTGGCTCTGGTTATCATATCGAGCATATCATCAAGGCGAGGAATAGGAAATTGATACTTGATCGTGATCTTGTTGATGGCATGACTATCGATACACATTCTTCATGTGCCATCCTTCTTAGCGATCAATAGGATAGGTACTGCACAAGGACTCAAACTCTTCCTAAAGAACCCCTTTTTGAGGAGATCTCCAACTTGTTTTGTAGCTTCACATGCTTAGTAGGATTCAACCTATAGTGTGGTAGGTTGGGCAAGGTGGCTTCCGGGACTAAATCAATAGCATGCTGGATATCCCTTAGTGGGGGTAGGTGATCAGGTAAGTCTTCTGGAAATATATCTTTGAAATCCTTCATGATCTTTTCAACTTCCTGGAGTGGTTCCTTAGGGTTTTGTTCCTGGACTTCCGTAAGAGTCAAGATCCACATGGGTGATCGTTCATTGATTTCTCTTTCCAAATCCTTGGCATCAATCAAATTTAGGTTTGTTTTTTTTCTTTTAGATCACTAGATCCTCTTTTGATATTATCCTTAGGTGGGGTCGAATTAATAACAATCTTCTTCCATTGGTAGTGAATGAACAAGAATTGGATCGACCAAACAAAGTAGCATCATGGTCATATAACCAAGGTCTACCCAATATGATACTATTTATCCCCATGGGAAGGACATCACACCAAACCTTTTCCTGGTAGGATTGGATCTGAATGGAAACTTGACATCTTGACTTGATGTGAATAGAAGTTGAATCTTTCCAAGATACATTATAGGGATTAGGATGGGGATTAGGGGTCAAGCCTAGATTCTTAAGGGCTTTGGTTGAAGTCGCATTCACATAGCTCCCATTGTCTATAATGATTTTATAGACCTTCTCCTTTATCTTAACAAATGTTTGAAGTATATTGGTCCTTTTCCAATCCTCCTTTTCCTATGTTTGGGCCAAGATTTTAACAACTCCTAATGTCTCACTTTGATCAATCTCTTCTTCATCTTCATCATACTCATTTATCAAATTTGACTCATCTTCATAAATCTCTTCTTGACACTCTCCAGTGGGTTAAGTCTCTTCATCAGCTAGCTCTCCTATATGTAAGGATCGGGTAGGGCATTGGTTGGCGTAGTGTCCCTTTTTGTTACATTAAAATAATGGACATTAGGATGACTACTCTTTTGAACTTTAGAGGCCTTACCCTTGTCACTTGATTGGCTCGATGGGATAGTAAGAGTGGGCGGTTTGGGCGCATTTGGTTAAACACTGGTTTTTGAGTAGGGGCACTATTCCTAAATGGTTCAGTCTGACGGATGATTGGTCCCCTTTGGAATCTCTCACAATCTCTAGCTTTTTGATAAGCTTGCTCAGGATCATTGACTTTCCTTAGAAACAACTCTCTCTGGATGTCCTCACGCAAACTAGCTTGAAATCGGGACAGTGTTATAGCTTTAGACTCATCAATATTGCACTCATTGCATACTCATCAAATTTAGCAATATATTCAGACATAGTCTTATTACCCTGGGTCAATCTTTGCCACTGATCTAAGAGTCTCTGGTAATAAGACACAGGGAGGTACTTTTCCCTAAGTCTAAGCTTCATGGCTCTCCAGGTAACTATGGGCATGTCTCCTCTTTGTCTAATCATTCATTCAACATTCCTCCTATATAGCCTAGCCTGGCGGACTAATCTTAATTTGGCAAACTTGTACTTTCTTTCTTCAGTCATCTCATACCATTCAAAATATTGGTCCATTTCTCCATCCCAGTCAATATAAGCCTTACGGTCTAGGCTTCCATCAAAGATAGGAGCCTCCAATCGAATGCTCCTCATGGCTCTTTCATCTTGATCTAAAAAGTCTTGGTGAGGTCACCTAGGAGTGTATTTAGGGGTGAAGTCATGATGATGGGCACGGGAAATTGGCCTATGTGATTCAGGCTCAACATGGATTCTATGAGCTTCTTCTATGAAGTCATGGTGAAGTTGTCTTGGGTTGTACTCAGGAGTGAATTCATGATGATGGACTCTTGGACCTCGGGGATTGGCCTAAGTGACTCAGGTTCAATGGGGGTCATTCTGGTCTCTTCAAGGGTCCCAATTCAATTCTTCACTTGACCTAACTCTTTGTTCATTTGCCCTAATTGCTTAGTTATGGTATCAAACTTTTCAGTCATGTTCCTCAACAACATTTCAAGATTGGGTTCCATGGATAAACCAAATTGAGTGTGGGACTGCTGGTATCAAGCTTCTGACCT
The DNA here is from genome assembly GCA_021397845.1 of Areca catechu. NCBI lineage: Eukaryota > Viridiplantae > Streptophyta > Magnoliopsida > Arecales > Arecaceae > Areca > Areca catechu. Next base: position 94,976,728 of record CM038050.1, read on the forward strand.
ATTGGACATACAGTACAAACCTAACTTTTAGGGCTCCTAGTCCTAGAAGTTCAATGTGACAGGAATTGACTAGGTGCTAGCCAAGAATGCAGTTACCCTTTCCACTAGCCAGGTAAGAGGTGGGGTTGCGGGATGCTCTCCTCATTTTTGCAAGGTCCTAATTAAAATTGCAAGTCTGCTTAAAGCATTTGCCATTGGACCTCTAGCTTTAGACATCAATTTCTAAGAGTAAATACAAACTCAAGTAGTACTTTGTCTCATCTTGCACATGAACTTGATTCGTGAATGTCCCTAGTTTTAGGTTCCTATGCAATTTTAATTAAGCTTAGGTCAATGCAAAATGTGGGTGGTTGTTTTGGGCTAAAGAAAGGTAATGACCTCCTTCCCTTATGTTGATATTGAATGCCCTTAAGTGATTTAGAAATGGATGCACGAACAAATCACCAACTAGCCAACACAATAACTAGACTAGCTCAAACTTATGATTTAAAATTTAATTTTCAAAATTTCAAAAAATTTAAATTTTAAATTGAAAGATTCAGGTTTTGAAGTCTAAATTTCAAAACTCAAATTTTAAATTTTAAATTTTGAATTGTAGTTGGAAAATTCGTTCTTGAAGGTAAAAGTTGTTGCAAAAAAAAATTCATCAATTAAGAAACTTCCAACTAACTTGTTTTGAAAATCAAAATTAAAAATTAAAAATTTCAAAAATTTGAATTTTAAATTTGATTTATTATATTTCAAAGTCTAAATTTCAAATTTCAAATTTTAAATTTGGTTAGGAAATCAATTTTGAAAGCTTGTTGTAAAAGTTGTTACAAAAAACTTCTAGCTAACAAACCTCTAACCATAAAACATCCAAAATTTGAAATTTAAATTCAAAAAAAAATTAATTAAATTTTTATAAGTGGAGATCTCAGATTCAAATATGAAATTTATAGAAATTTTTTTAATTTTAATTTTTTTAAAAAATTGAAGGAGCAAACTTGATGGAGGGAAAACTAGAATTGAAACAAGCTATGAGCTAACTAAGGAAGCAACTTAAAATGATAAAATTAAACTTCAAAATTATTATTTTTTTTTTTAAATTTGGATCTCAGATTTTAAAGTCCTAAAATGCATAAAAAAAAATTTTGATTTTTTTTAATCTTTGAAAAAAAAAAGCTAAAATCGTGGAACATACTAGAGCAGAATTTCAGTAACTTGACCTAGTAGAACCTAAAGCTCTGATACCAAAAAATTGATGCGGGATAAAAATGAATGAAATGAATGGATGATGATGTGCTCTAGATGACCAGCTATCCATGATGAGCAATAGATTACAAGCATGAATCGAAATTAAGCATAAGAGAAACAATTATCTTTCAAGCAAGAAACTAGTTGATCAACAATTAGACACCCACATGCATGTCATATTCAAATTAATATAGGAAGGATCTCATGGCTAGGAAACCATTTGTACTAGGTCAAACACCATCAATTCTCAGATCTAAAGGGCCAAAAAGTGGTTCTTCTACCAACAATAAAGGCTAAAAAAAAATATTTGGTGGAAGGGAAGCTCTCACCACTCATAGGAATGAGGACTAGATTGTAAGACTAGTATTTCCAAAACTTGAGAACTTACCTTGCACTTGGTTCATGATTGGAACCTTAATCTTCAACCCCAAATCAGTGAGAAAACTTACAAAGAACTTGCTATAAGGGCGTGGAAGCAAATTGAAAGAATGAAATGAACAAGGTAAAGCAAGGAGATGAAAGCTTGGGGATGGATTGAAGCTAGGCGGCAAGCTTTGGATCTCACACCCTCTCCCTCTTGGAGTGTACTTCAAGGACCTTGATAGGACTTCTTTGAAGTGGAGAATGGGCCTCTCACCCTCTCCCTCAAGGAGTGACCTAGATCTTAGGCTAGGGAAAAAAAGAAACAAGCTAAATTAGGGCCTCTCACCCTCTCCATACAAGGAGCAAAAAAATCAAGAACTCGACAAAAAATGGAATCAAACAAACTTCTTTTCATTCAACCATAGCATGAGATACAAGAGGAGCTTGGATCCTATTTATAGGACCCAAGGTACACCATGGGCTCGGCCAAGGAGAAGGAAAGTAACTCTAATTCTAACTAGATTAGTTAGGCTAACAAAAATGGGTTAAGTAGTTCTAACAAAAAGTAGTTCTAACAAAATTTGGTTGTAACTAATCCCACGTGGCACCTAAGTGGCATCCAAGTGGCATCAAGAGGAGCTTCCAAGTGGCATCAAGAGGAGCTTCCAAGTGGCATCCAAGGAGGCTTATAAGTGTGGTCCAAAATGCTTCCAAGTGGCGCCCAATTATGCTTCCAAGTGTTGTCCAAGAAATGCTTCCAAGTGGTGCCTAATTATGCTTCCAAGTGTTGACCAAGAGAGGCTTCCAAGTGGCATATAAGGAGGGGCTTTATTTGAGAGTACTTGAGAGATCATGGAGCTGGCTCAGGGGAAGTGTGCTTTCATCCATTAGCTTCAAGTGGATCCTGTTGAAAAATCTAACTACAAAACCACAAGGAGTTAGCTTGAAACCTTTTCTTTTACCGATGTCCTCATCAAATACCCTCTTGAGAATAACCAATAAATCTACATTTCTAATCCATTGGCTTCAAGTGGATCCTGTTGAAAAATCTAACTGCAAAACCACAAGGAGTTAGCTTGTAACTAATTCCTTTTTAACATAAGCTGGACAACCTTAAGATGTTTAAGACTTTGTTTCTTGTCATTCTATAATTCATATGGAGTACTAGGTATTGATTTTGATGGTATCCTATTTAATACATATGCAGCAGTTTTTAGGGCATATCCCTAAAAGGATATTGGAAGATTTGTGAAGCACATCATGGACCTTACCATGTCAAACAAGGTACGATTCCTCCTTTATGCTACACCATTTAATTATGGTATATATGGAGGGGTCCATTCAAAAAGAATCCCATTTGACTTAAGATGATTAAGAAATTTACCAGATAAGTATTCTCCTCCTTGGTCAGACCGAAGGACTTTAATACTTTTTCTAATTTATTTCTCAACCATACATTGATACTCTTTAAATTTATCAAAGGCTTCAGATTTATGTTTCATGAGATACACATATCTGAACCTAGTTAAATCATCAATGAAAATGATGAAATAAAGTACCCTCCTTTAGCCTGAGTTGACATAGGTCCATATACATCTGAGTGTATTAAATCTAACAATTCAGTTGTCCTTTCTCTATGTCTAGTGAATGTAGACTTGTCATTTTTTTCATGAGGCAAGATTCACAAGTTTCTAATAATATATAATCATAAGGACCAAAGAAATCATCTTTGTATAACTTGTTAATCCTTGACTCACTAATATGACCTAATTAGCAATGCCAAAGGAATATTTCATTGGTATCATCTCTCTTTCTCTTTTTGTTTTCTACAAGCAACACTTCATCATTAAGCGATAGAATTAAAAGACCATTCACAATTTTTTCCATTCCAAAGCAGTCATTAGAATGAAAAATGGAACACCCATTTTTCTTAACTTTTGTTTCATAACATTGTCTTAATAATAGAGGTACAAAAATAATATTTTTAATAACATCTAGAATAAAATAACAATCTTTCAATTCCATTATCTTGTTCGAGGGCAAAAATAACATGTAGGTTCCAATATCTTTACATGAATGGCTTCTCCACTCGTGCCATAAAGCTTGAAGTCACCTTTCTTCAACCTTCTAATCTTGTGGAGTCCCTACAAAGACTTGCAGATATGAGACCCACATGGGGTATCCAATACCCATGAATTAGAAGTTGAAGAGCTCAATGATAAGTTTGTTTGTATCATAAACAAACCTTTTGATGCTCCACTGGAATCTTGCTTTAGACCTACAAATAATGTCTTGCAGTTCTTTTTCCAATGTCCCTTCTTATCACAGAAGAAATAAGATCCATCATTTGAAGGCCTCTTTGCCTTCTTCCTCTTATTGATGCTGTTCTTAGGGTTTAGCTTTCGCTTTATACCATTCTTCGTTACCCCTTTCTTCTTTCCATCAACTAGAAGAAGATGATTAGCCTTATCTCTTTTGAAGTGCCTCTCAGTTATCTTAAGCATGTTAAGCAGCTCTGATAATGATAGATTTAGTTTGTTCATGTGGTAGTTCATGACAAATTGAGAGAAGGAACCCGGGAGTGATTGCAGGATCAAATCCTGATTAAGCTCCCTATCCATGACAAAGCCTAATTGACCTAATCAGGTGATTAAGTCAATCATCTTAAGAATATAGGGACCTGTACAGGTAAGCCATCATTCATGCCAGAATAACTACTTAGATATTTCATATCTAGTAGTCTTACTTTGCTCTCCATACAGCTCTTTGAAATTGAGCAGTATGGATTGAGGTTCCATGTCTTCATGTTGCCTCTATAGCTCGTTGCTCATCGAGGCTAATATGATGCACTTGACAGTCAAGCTGTCATTCTGCCTATTCTATAAGTAGCCCTTTCCACCTTCGTAGCATCATCTCCGATCGGATCTGGATCTGGAGAACCAAGGATGTAGGAAATCTTTTCCTAAGCAAGTACTATTCTCAGGTTTCTCAACCAGTCCACATAATTTGGTATGGTTATCCAAGATGCCTTGTAGTGATAATGATGAAGACATAAATAAATCTATGAACAAACAAGAATAATACATAAGCAGACCACTCAAGAGGATAACCACAATTAGATAAGGACTTGAAATCTAATTATGTCTCCCACTATTTTCTTCGAACACCATAACCCTCAACTATGGTAGACGAGAAACCAATATCCAATTTCTTTAGTGGGGTTGAGATCCCAATTCCTTATAAATGCCTTGTGTTTGCATAACAAATACTTATAAGTTCAAGGGTAGGACATTCCTTTTCAATTGCATCCCTTGCAATTCTTAACATCATACTTGCCTCTAAGCACTTACAGCTTTATGTTTGCACAACAAACCATTTGTCTTAGTTTTGTCAAACCCTTCATTTTATATAGTCATGATTGAATAATGTTATCCTTGAGTTTGCTCAATAAAGTAGCATTATCAATCATACTATTAAGCATAAAATGCACCATGTCAAACTTTATATCAAATCCTAATAGTAAGCCTGGAGTTTGCTCAACAAACCTATTATAGTTTTGATACAAATTTATCATAGCATGAAGGAAGGCAATTTATAGTGTGCTTAATCAATTAGCATTTCCATTTGAAGGTTTAGATTTGACCAAATTGGCTAGGTAAGTGGGAGAGATAAGGGGGTCCTCCCATTGCTTTCCTCAGACATCAATTAAATTGGCTAGGTTAGACAACATAATCAATTAAAAACCTCATTCCTTTACCTTCCCAGAACCACTTTCCTAGACAATAATTGGCTAATCGAATCCTAATCAGATTTGCATCATGATAAACTTACACTATGACTAAATATAATTTTTATGAGGGCTTTGATGGTCTCTAACACATCCTGATTAATCATGTCAACATGACATTCATTCCAACAATTAAGCAAATTAACCCTAATATGCATAACATAAGCATGATTATAATATCAACCGTTCACCTCACTTGTTCATGGGATATGGCCATAGTGGCATCCCTACATGCCATGGGAGATCCTATTGAATGAGAAAAGAGGGCCTTTAAACCCTAATTGGCTCCTATGACCGGACGACCATGGTGATTAACCCAATTCGAAGCAATTACTAGGATATAACATATCACATATGTAATTTAAACTAATCATGCATCGATTCATAGCATAGTAAGCAATCAACACTAAAAAAATTACTAATTGCATGCATCAAGGTGGATCTGATATCACTGTTGGGTTACCTAGGTCGGGCATAGTGGAAGACTAGGTTTTAAAATTTTCATATTTGAAATCCTGACCGGCCGGAACCCTAACCCTAGGAACACTTGAGCATAACAACTAATAAATCAAATTGATGCAGGACGAAAAATTGATGTAACCTAGTTATTTGAAAAAACAGTGAAACAACTAAACAAACTAGGACTGTGGGAGGGCTAAGAAGCCTCCCGGGACTAGGGCATCCTGACACTAAAATCCTAAGACAACTGATCTCTTTTGTTTTCAATTTTTTGGGTGGATGTGGCGAAGGAAGGATGAAGATGGGGGACAGAGAAGTGGAACTCATGGCCTTGAGACTCACTCTAGCGGGGAACGCACACAGAAAGTGAGGGATCAAAGCCTAAAGCTACCCTCCCGAGGGATCACAGCACAACTACCCTGAGCATAAAGCTACCCTCCCGAAGGGGTCACAGCACCAGCTACCCTGAGCTCCCATCGAACCTATAATGCACACAGCAGGGCTCTCACATAGATGCGCTAGGATACTCTCTCGAAGGACACGAGGAGATAAAGAAGACGAGATAGGGGATAACTAGGGTGCTCATCGAACCTATAATGCACACAGCAGGGAATGCCTCACACCCCTCATCGAACCCATAATGCGCATAGTAGGGAACGAAGAAAAAAATGGGCCTCAGCCCAGAACCAGAACCGGAACCAACCCAAAAATCTATATCAACTCTCTGATTATTACAGGGGAGAGGGGCCTTTATATAGAAAAACCAAAACCCTCAGTTTCATAGCCTTTAAGAAAACTAAAAAAGGAAAATAAATTATATCAAAATTCGTGTTGCATCAAAAATAGTGCTGATATGCTCTGAAGAGCATGTTGGCTTGATAATCTACTCCAAAAATCATGCTGCTCTGAAATATGGGCTGCTCTGAAATCCGTGCAAACACAACTCATGGTCGTGGAAGGGAACAACGGTCTCCGGCGGAACACCAGCGGGTAGCAGACGGGCCGGCGGATGGTTGGCGGCGGGCTACGGGCGAGGCGGCGTAAGAATGGCACGGCACGCCCCAAGGCATGCCGTTTGGTCTCCCACGGCCGTAGGAGACCTCAGGGCACCGACGTGGCCGGTGGATGGCGGGACGGCCGGGGCCAGTGGGATTGTGGCCGGCGGACGTGCGGGCAATGGCGGCGGCGGCGCAGGGGCGCACGTGGGCGGACGGACGCCTCCCTCGTTCGTTCGTCTTCCCACGGCGTGGATGGTGGCGGACCCCACCGGCGGCCACGCGAGGGCCGGCGGGCGGCAGGAACGGTGGCGGCAGCAGGCCGGCAGTGGCAGCGGTGGTGGCGGCCGTGGGCCTTGGCGAGCGAACGCCTCTGCGTCCGTTCGTCTTCCCGGGCGTGGGCGGCTACGGCGATGGCGGCAGCTTCTCCGGCGAGGGTGGCGATGGTGGGGACACCGGAGGCACCAGAATAAGATAGAGACTTTTCAACCCTCTATGAATTGATCAATAATTTATGAGTCCATCTGTAATAAGGGCTTTGCCCATCTGAGTCCATTTTAGTTGTTATTTGAGTCTTTTGAGTTGTTATTTCAGTTATGTACTAGTCAGCTCATGTTGAGCTAGTTCAGTCCAATGCTAGTCAGCTCATGTTGAGCTAATTTTATTTTTTGAATCCTGTCCAAGCATACTGAAGACTCAAGACTATATCATACAAGAGAAGACCAAGTCCAACTAGATTGAAGACATGGAAGTATAGCCCAAGTCCAACCCAGCTTGAAGATTTGAAGACCCCAAGAAGAAATTTAGAAAACCCTGATTTATTGCAGATGCCCTCCAGATGCCCAGATTCCCTTCCAGATGTCAAAGTATATTCATAGATAAGGGCATCCATGATTCCAGAGGTCCATCTGCATCCTAGCCCAAAGAAATCAAGCCCAGGCGCCAAGCCCAAGCCCCTAAGAAGCAAGATACCAGGGAATATTCCTGCTACCTGGCTACCAGGCCACCCCAGCTTCCAGAGGCCCAAACCCATGCGCCCGAGCCCCTTTGGCCTCTTGCTGCTCCTAGAAGCCCAACATGCCCTCCTAGGCATCCTTGGAGTGTTGGCCAAGTCAAGAGAATTTTTAGGGATTTTTCTACCTAATGTTTCCTTATTTTCTAGCAAGGGTTTGAGAGGGAAAAGGATTCTTATGTAAAGACTTATGTGCCCTTACTTGGAGCCCAAGGTTAAGGGTCTATTTAAAGGACCCTAGCCTCTTGTATGAAAGGAGATTTTGATATATGAAATAAACCTTGAGTTCCTCATTGCTTTGTGTGATTACCCTACTGTGTGCATATAGGGGTTTGAGAGTTCTTCTTCCCGGTGTTTGCAACCATCTTCTGCCCCGCCAACAATCCTTCTAGCCCCCTCCAAAACTTTCTTCCCTTTGCTGTTTTCCTTTGTTTTCTTGATTTCCTTTGAGTTTTCTAACCCCGGACAGGTCATTTGCAGGTCCCGAGTACCTACGAATCCAACGACTCCAGCCAAGCCTCAATCGGACCACCAAGCAGAAAGTCGGGTATCCGCGGGTCTTTGGCTCAGTTTTCTAGGCCGCATCCATCGAGGAACGAGAGATCCCTTCGCTGCGATCTTCATCGGGCACTTCAGATGTTGTCAAGTATACCCCCTCTACCTCCAGTCTTATAATTGTAGGAGAACTTGTCCTAACCGAGGCTTCTCAGCCCCGGCGATCCTTCTTTAGTACTTTTCTAGGTTCTAATCTGCATGCTTGGCTTCAAAAATTCATATAAAATTCCCTATAACTAATTTTGATCTGAAATTTGGGAATTAATCACATAACCCCACATATAAAACATAAAAAAAGAATTGCATGCATATTAGTCCCGCATCATTTTGTATCAGAGCTTAGATTAGGTCTTGTTTTCTGTAATTTTAATCCATATATTTTCTATTATTTTAATTATTTATCCTGATAAAATCTCCAAAAATTATGAAATTTATTTTTCTGGATTCACCATAAATCACCTTAATTTTCAGAGTTTTTTTAGATTTTATTATGGCCTGTAAATTTTCGGCAAGCCAAAATACAGCCTGCAAATTTTCAGCTCTATTTTTTTTCAGCATGACAAGTTTGGAAGTTTTAGGGTTTTGTTTAGCATTTTTTGCATATCTTTTAATTTTAGAATATTTCTTGCATATTAGGCCATAATTTGCAAGTTTTCTTCTATTTAAGAAAATACCAAAAAAAAATAATTACATATTCTCCAAAAATACCAAAAACGTCTAAACCCTAATTTGCATCCTCATTTGCCTGCCATCATTGCATAATTTACTGTTAAGTGCACTCTTACTATATCAGATAAGGGTAGGAGTTGATAACCTCTCCTTAGCCCTAAACCACATCCCTTGCATTCGGTCCCAAGCCTTAACCTAAAATTAACTAGACTTAATTTGCCCTAGTGGGCTAGGGACACCAACTGGTCAGGTCCGGGCTAGTGTTAGATCATAGTGTCAAGTTAACCTGTGTGTGCCTTATGCTCAGAGTCTAGAATGGTGGTTTAGGGATTCAATCCCGAAGGGCTTGTTTGCTGGTCCGCCTACCTGGCCAATCTTTGATTGGTGTCTAGGATTGGCAATCAGGGACCTAACACTCCCCTTACACCTACCTGGCTGAGTACAGGGTTACTATAGGCTAGTTTGCCACCCTGATTGAGCATCTAGTTTGGACTCTAGGTCTAGTCAGCTATAGTCGGTCTGATCGAGTCCTGCATGAGCACTAGATCAGGGATTTCATATCACCCACCTCCTACAAATGTCTGAACCCATGAAAAATTTGCAAGCCCAAATAAAAGCACTCACTGAGCAACTAACCCAATCCATGGCCCAGTTAACTCAGTCTGGTACCAAAACCAACAATAGAATTGACCATCTTGCCAATAGGTTTGACCAGTTAGAAGGCCGTGTAGGGACCATACAAAGAACCCATGGGTCACAGTCTGAGCCAGATCTTGAGTCCCCTCAACCTAGGAGGACCCAAACCCTGATCTATACCATGAGGTCGAACCTAGGAGAGCCCCTTATCCTGATCCGTACTACAATCCTCAACCTAGGATGACCCTAAATCCTGATCCATACTGAGAGGTTGAACCTAGGAGAGCCCCTCAGCCTGACCCAAACAATAATACTGAACCTAGAAGAACCCCTTACCATGACCCTTATTGTGATACTGAACCTAGAAGAACCCATTACCATGACCCTTATTATGATACTGAACCCAGGAGAACCCAATACTCTGACCCATATAGGGAGTCCAATCCTAGGAGAACCCAATACTCTGACCCATATAGGGAGTCCAATCCTAGGAGAACCCAATACTCTGACCCATATAGGGAGTCCAATCCTAGGAGAACCCAATACTCTGACCCATATAGGGAGCCCAACCCTAGGAGAACCCAATATTCTGACCAATATAGGGAGTCCAACCCAAGGAGAACCCAATATCCTAACCCATATAGGGAGCCCAACCTTAGGAGGACCCCATACCATGATCCATCCTTAGAACCTGACCATAGAGCTAACCCAAAATCCTATGACCCCAGATCCAATAATCCCATGACCCATAGATCTGCACCCTTGTCCTATGAGCCCAGAGAACCCATAATCCCTAAGTATCAATCTAGTACTAGTCAGTTTTCCTTAGTCAACTTGAACCCCATAGGATTAGCACCCCTAAATATGAGCCCAGTAGTGAGCCACTACCTCTTATGCAATCTGAACATACTAGGATTAGTGTCCATAATCAGAAACCAGGACCTAGCCAATTTTCCCCTAGCCAACCTTCTCCAACCATTCCTGAGATTGACAAGGTTTACATTAACGCGGAAGCGTATGAAGCTGATGCAAACTTAGTGGATGAGTATGAGGGAGAAGAGGAGACACCTTTAGATGACCTAGAATTAGCTGACCTAATAGATACCCAAGTAGAAGCCAGCCTAGAGGTAGTTGACCTTGACCACATCCAACCTAAAGCTATAGTGGAAGAACAAATAGAGGGAGAACGTAGGTACTACTACTAGAGCCTTACCTGAGAAAACCATAGAGGGGAGCCAAATTATAGAGTCTAGTCCTAAAATACAAGAACCAGAAGAATTTGTTAAGGACTTGATCTCTTTGAATCAGTACCCTCAGGATGAGCCTCTCCTATAGTTCCCATTAAGGACCTCTTCCCTGAGATTAGTAACCCATCCTTCCATTATGCAAACCCATAGATATACCGCAACCTCATAAGGTTAGCCTCATTAGTCTAGGATTAGTCCTTGACATGCCTTCTTATATCGAACTTTATCCAACTATCTTTGAACCTTTTTCCCTACCCTACCAAACTACTTCTGAACCCACTTCCTATTTTCTGCCCTTTCCTGACACCTCCAGCATTTCTAGGATTATTAGATTGTATTTAACTGAGATTAGCATACTGCATGCATTCATCATGCATGTTAGGTTTGCATCTTACTTCTGGCATACTCTTTGGAATTTGCTAGGAGTTCACTGTAATTTTTATGTGCATGTCAAGCTAGGATCAAACCTAAGGAACCTATAATCTGTTAGGTTTAGATCCAAAGAGTTCAATAAGATTTCCTTCTATAGGAATGCATAGTCAAGTCTGTTAGGTGTTAGTATGAGTTCTTTGAATCATTTGTTAGGAGTCTGCATGTGCCCAGCATGTTCACCACCTATACTAATTTTAAACAAACTGGCTAATTCCCAAAGATGGATCAAAGAATTTGATGTAGTGGATTCTATCTTGGTTAGGCTTAGGCCTAAAAGAAGCTTCATGTTCGCAGAGTCGGACCTTTTAAAGTGATAGAGAAGGTTGGATCAAATGCCTAGGTGTTAGACTTGCCTTCGGATTTGGGCATTAGTTCTACCTTCAATATTACAGACCTGGTTGAGTATAGGGAACCGGCAGCGATACCTAGTGAGGCCTTTGGACCTATTCCTTTTCATTGTGAGTGACCCTAATCCAGAGTGTCCACTAACAAATTTGCTTGAGAGAGGAGAACGGATTGAGCGTATCCTGGATGATCAAGCCATCACGACCAGGGGCCATGACTATCAATGCTTCCTGGTCCGATGGCAAGGCCAGCCAGAGTCAACGATTCATAGATTTCTCAAGAGGACTTGCAATGCCTCAACCCAGACTTTCTCAAAGATATGTGAGCCACTCTGATCTTCACTCGACAAGGTCGAGTTCCTCCCACCCCGGGAGAATTGGTGGGGACACCGGAGGCACCAGAAGAAGATAGAGACTTTTCAACCCTCTATGAATTGATCAATAATTTATGAGTCCATTTGTAATAAGGGCTTAGCCCATCTGAGTCCATTTTAGTTATTATTTGAGTCTTTTGAGTTGTTATTTCAGTTCTGTACTAGTCAGCTCATGTTGAGCTAGTTCAGTCCAATGCTAGTCAGCTCATGTTGAGCTAATTTTATTTTTAGAGTCCTGTCCAAGCATACTGAAGACTCAAGACTATATCATAAAAGTGAAGACCAAGTCCAACTAGATCGAAGACATAGAAGTATAGCACAAGTCCACCCAGCTTGAAGATTTGAAGACCCCAGGAAGAAAATTCAAAAAACCCTGATTTCTTGCAGATGCCCAGATTCCCTTCCAAATGCCAAAGTATATTCATAGATAAGGGCATCCATGATTCTAGAGGTCCATCTGCATCCTAGCCCAAAAAAATCAAGCCCAGGCGCCAAGCCCAAGCCCCTAAGAAGCAAGATACCAGGGAATATTCCTGCTACCTGGCTACCAGGCCACCCCAGCTTCCAGAGGCCCAAACCAATGCGCCCGAGCCCTTTGGGCCAGCCTCTTGCTGCTCCTAAAAGCCCAACATGCCCCCCTAGTTATCCTTGGAGTGTTGGCCAAGTCAAGAGAATTTTTAGGGATTTTTCTACCTAATGTTTCCTTATTTTCTAGCTAGGGTTTGAGAGGGAAAATGATTCTTATGTAAAGACTTATGTGCCCTTACTTGGAGCCCAAGGTTAAGGATCTATTTAAAGGACCCTAGCCTCTTGTATGAAGGGAGATTTTGATATATGAAATGAACCTTGAGTTCCTCTTTGCTTTGTGTGATTACCCTGCTATGTGCATAAGGGGTTTAAGAGTTCTTCTTCTCGGTGTTTGCAACCATCTTCCTGCCGCCAACAATCCTTCCAGCCCCCTCCAAAACTTTCTTCCCTTTGCTGTTTTCCTTTGTTTTCTTGATTTCCTTTGATTTTCTAACCCCTGACAGGTCATTTGCAGGTCCTCGAGTACCTACGAATCCAACGACTCCAGCCAAGCCTCAATCGGACCACCGAGCAAAAAGCCGGGTATCCATGGGTCTTTGGCTCGGTTTTCCAGGCTGCATCCATCGAGGAACGAGAGATCCCTTCACTGTGATCTTCACGGGCACTTCAGACGTTGTCAGGTACACCCCCTCTACCTCCAGTCTTATTATTGTAGGAGAACTTGCCCTAACCAGGCTTCTCAGCCCCGGCGATCCTTCTTTAGTACTTTTCTAGATTCTAATCTGCATGCTTGGCTTCAAAATTCATATAAAATTCCCTACAACTAATTTTGATCTGAAATTGGGAATTAATCACCTAACCCCACATATAAAACATAAAAAAAGAATTGCATGCATATTAGTCCTGCATCAGGCGGCTTCTACGGTGAGGGCGGGGGCTGGTGAGCTTCAGCGGTGTTCCGGCGGGGGCGGCCGGAGGGCGGGCGGCCCGGATCTGGGGCCGGAGGGGCGGTGGGGCTAGGGTTCGAAACTTTTAAAAATTCATGGAGAAAGGTTGCAAAGGTAGAATAAAGCTGGGATAACTCGGGGATAAACCAAGAACAAAACCAAAATAGTGGGGATAGATGGTACGGGATAGGAAAAAATAAAATTCTGAAAAAATAAGAAAAAATAGAAAAACCCGGACCTGCCCTGGATCCCCATCATTCTCCTCGACCATGAAGAACTCGACTCCATCGAGTTCGAAAGATAGAGCACACCCTAATCCACAACTCGCTTTGATACCAAAATTGATGTGGGATGAAGTATCGATGTAACCTGGTAATTTGAAAAATAGTGAAACAACTTAACAAACTAGGACCGTGGGAGGGCTAAGAAGCCTCCCGGGACTACGGAATACTGACACTAAAATTCTAAGACAGCTGATCTCTTTTGTTTTCAATTTTCTGGGTGGATGTGGCGAAGGAAGGATGAAGATGGACAGGGGAGAAGTGGACTCATGGCCCTGAGACTCACTCTAGCAGGGAACGCACACAGAAAGTCAGGGGTCAAAGCCTAAAGCTACCCTCCCGAGGGATCACAGCACCAGCTACCCTGAGCATAAAGCTACCCTCCCGAAGGGGTCACAGCACCAGGTACCCTGAGCTCCCATCGAACCAATAATGCCACAACAGGCTCTCACATAGATGCGCTAGGATGACTCTCGAAGGACACGAGGAGATAAAAAAGATGAGATAGGGATAACTAGGGTGCTCATCGAACCCATAATGCACACAGCAGGGAACGCCTCACACCCCTCATCGAACCCATAATGCAAACAGCAGGGAACGAAGAAAAAAATGGGCCTCAGCCCAGAACCAGAATCGAAACCAACCCAATATCTATATCAACTCCTTGATTATTACAGGGGGAGAGGGGGCCTTTATATAGAAAAACCAAAACCCTCAGTTTCTTAGCCTCTAAGAAAACTAAAAAAAGGAAAATAAATTACATCAAAATTCCTATTGCATCAAAAATAGTGCTGATATGCTATAAAGAGCATGTTGGCTTGATAATCTGCTCCAGAAAGCATGCTGCTCTGAAATATGGGCTGCTTTGAATCCATGCAAATACAAACTCATGGTCATGGAAGGGAAGAACGGTCTCTGCCAGAACACCAGCGGTGGCGGACGGGCCGGTGGACGGCTGGCGGCAGGCTGCGGGCGAGGCGGTGCAAAGAATGGCACGGCATGCCCCAGGGCATGTCGTTTGGTCTCCCACGACCGTGGGAGACCTCAGGGCACCGGCGTGGCCGGTGGACGGCGGGGACAGCCGGGGCCGGCGGGATGGTGGCCGGCAGACGTGCGGTGGCGACGGCAATGGCGGCGGCGGTGCAGGGGCACACGTGGGCGGACGGACGCCTCCCGCGTCCGTTCGTCTTCCCACGGGCGTGGATGGCGGCGGACCCCACTGGCGGCCGGGCGAGGGCCGGCGGGAGGCAAGAACGGCGGCGGGCAGCGGGCCGGCGGTGGTAGCGACGGCGACGGCCGTGGTGAGCGGACGCCTCCGCGTCCGTTCGTCATCCCATGGGTGTGGGCGGCGGCGGCGATGGTGGCGGCTTCTCCGGTGAGGGCGGGGGCCGGCGAGCTTCGACGGCGTTCCGTGGGGGCGGCCGAGGGTGGGCGGCCCGGATCTGGGTCTGGAGGGGCGGTGGGGCTAGGTTCGGAACTTTTAAAAACTCACGGGAGAAAGGTTGCAGGAGGTAGAATAAAGCTGGGATAACTTGGGATAAACCGAGAACAAAACCAGAATAGCGGGGATGATGGAATAGTGGGATAGGAAAAAATAAAAAATTCTGAAAAAATAAGAAAAAATAGAAAAATACCTGAACCTGCCCTGGATCCCCTTCACAAATCTTTAGGGTTATCAAGGAATACCTGGAATGCTATATTCCTTAATTTCCATGAGGCACACAACATGTCCTCCATAGGTGATCCAAAGAAATCGGACCAAGGAAGCACTCATATGAAGGTTGCTTATTTGACTAGTACTCTTTTGGTAGCCTTTCAGACTTTTTTCCTTTGCTGGATCCCCTACCCTCTTGTAGGGCTCTCAAAGAATACTCTGAATCCTCTCTTAGTTTCCTAATACCCCTTCTATTTTTCTCTCTAGGCTATTGTCTTAATTAGACTAGCCTTCTCTTGAAAGAACAAGCTTTGTCTTAAAGAGACAAACCTTGTCTTAAGGAAGAGAGAGAGAAAATAGCAGGTAGTATTCTGATGGAAAACTCTCATGCCTTGGCATCAGATTATCGATGCCAGTTTATAGAGAGGATGGGGTGCCTGATATGTCTCCCCTTCAGCCATTTGATAAGATCCTTCAAGCAGAAAGAGTCTTATTAGGATGAGAGGACATATCATGATAATGTTTTTCATGCACCAAGAAATAAATTGTTGTCTCTTCGATTTCTATCATTTTTCCTCCATCTACCACATGGCTTTTACCAGTTATAGAAGGCTAAAAGGTGTGATTTCATAATTGAAATGTCAGAGAAATATAGGAGCCTTCAAATAGAAGGACTCCTGGTCTCAGATTAGCACCAAAGTGAAGAGACACAACTCTTTATTTTGTGCCAACCCCTTCCATACCGAATTCCTATCATTTGACCAGTCAAAACTCTTCCAAAAGGGCATGGAGATAAGGAAGAAATCCTTTGGACTTTATTTAGCCATTGTGACTAACTGGCAGAAAGACTCTTGGTCCTTCTATGCACACTTTTTCTTGGAACACATCATAAGTTGGTACCAAGAGTCCATGCCCTGTAGGACTCTTCATTTTGACCAAGATAAGTCCCAAATAAATTTATATAAATACTGAAACAGGCTGCCCCACTTAGGACTCAACCCAATTTAAATACCACTTAAATTGTGATGGGTTTCATAAAGGTCATCTTGCATGTATGAACATTGGATTTCAAAATTTTGCATATAAAAAAAAAAAACCTTATAGGCTTGAATCCCTAATCCCATGATCCCCTCATTCATGTACAACTAATAAGTCACTAATAAGGTTTATGAAGAATACCTAGAACGTTGTTTTCCACTCCTTTCCACTAGGCTCATAAGTGCGAGCCCTCCAATGGTAATCCATACAGAATTGACCCAAGGAAGAACTACTACTTCAGTTGCTTGCTTGACTAGGACTCTTCTTGACATCCTTTTAGACTTTCTCCTTTAGGACACCCTACCCTCTTGTAGGGCACTCTGAATGCTCTCCAAAACCACTCTTGAATTTTGGATAGCCCTCCTGTATGACACTTTAGGCTTATGTCTTAAAACTTAAGACTTGTCCTAGTAAGAACGACCTTTTCTTAAGGAGACAAGGTTTGTCCTAAGGAAGAGGAGGGAGATAGAGACACTCAGAATAACTCCGATGGAAATCTGATGCTGAAACTCAGAACACTACCCCTATTTATAGTTTTAAGAGGGGCATGTGATATGGCCAGCTATCAACTTATCATATATGATTTTTCAAGATCGATGAGAAGTTATCTGGCTTGAAAAATCATATCCGATATGTAGATTCATGCACCAAGGCCCATATCTGCATCCCTTCTCATTCCTGGATGATTCTCACTTCCCACATGGCAAGTACCGGTCTCTAGGAAGCCAAGAGGCATCATTTCAGTCCCTATGAATTGGAGAAATGAGGAGTCCTGACAGCAGGACTCTGCTTCAGAACTGCGCACCACATGAAGAGTTGCGACTCTTCATGCGCACGCACTCTTTATCCAACCTCCACTCCAATTTCAAACACACTTTGGCCGGTCAATCTATCCTAGGAGGCATGGGGATGTGTGCCAAGAGGAGTCCAGATGAAATCAGCAAGAGATTTCATCTGCAGAAGGACTCTTGGTCCTTTCTGCACCCTCTCCTCCTTGGCGCGTGCAATATTGCGCCCAAGCATCCCAACCGACTTGGACTCTTGTCCAAGTGGCACCAGATATCCAAAATTAGTCAGATATAATCAGGCATAGGCTGCCTCAATTAAGACATGTCCTAATTTAAGTTCCCTTTAAATTGATCAATCAATTTAGCAAGCAACTAGACCAAATAGACTTGGGTTAGGAATTAGGTTAACATACACATGCTAGTATGCAATCTAGCTAACTAATGAGGATCCTATGACCCTAATTAAATTATAAATGACTTCCTTGGTCAACTCCCTAATGTGTGTGACCCTTTGGTTCCATATCTAGCCAGTAGTACGTCTAGGTTCAAGCCAATTTGAACCAATCAAACTTGATTAACCTAATTAGGTCAATTTGAGCTGACCTAAATTGCCAATTCGATCTATCCATTGAATTGACTCATGAATCCAATCCAAACAGTTCATGAATACCTACAAGACATGGTTGACATCTAGCACATGTCATTCCTACTCGGAAGATGAGGAATTTGGTGGAAAGTATCAAAATACCCTTCAGTAGAAAGTTACCGTGCAATTCAATCTTTCGATCTCCCATTATGCCGAGTAAGTGATGGGTATGGATAAATATCAAACCGCAACACTTAGTCATTTTGATCTCTATTTGATAATGAAGACTCAGTTGATGACTGATTATAAACCACTTCTAATTTCATCTTGCTTTGATCAAAGACACCTTGAGTCATCAATCAAAGAGATCACTTGGGATAACAATTCCTCTTACTAGGAATGATCGATTCCTCGTTGGTCCACTCATATCCTTCATACACCTTCCACCATAGCCGAGAACACCCGTACATGACTTAATGTCATGAGTGAGTATGAACCAAAACATGACTTAGTGTGCATAAGGAATCATGGTGACCTCAGGTCTAAAGATCATATGCACAACTCCTACTTTGAGATCTATCTTTTGACAAGTTGTAAGACTTCCATAAGATAGTCCCGGTGTGGATCAGTTCAGTGAACTCATACCCTAATGAGCACCCTTATCCTTTTATTAGTATATTTACACAAGTGGCTATGAGACCAACTACCCTCTTTACAGAGCATACATAGGATAAGCTAGTCTTTCCGAACTTATTGATTCCCGAACCGATGGTCCATTGACTAGGAACATTTTAGATTAGGGTTTATAGGAACTTAGGTCTCACTATTATGATTTCCATTATAACCCTAATTCCATTTTCCTAACCTATGGGGTTTATCATAATCTTTAAGTAAGACACAGTAATATGATGAAACTATATGCCTTTATTAATATATTAAATGTCATACAGGAGTTGAAAGATTACAAAAATGCCTTCCTTTCAAATTAGTTAGCCTAATTAGCAAACAAGCTGACCTAATCTAATTTTGTTAGGAGTTGGGCTAGCCAACATATGCTAGTATGTCAATTAGCTAGCTAATTAGGATCCCAATATCCTAATAAATATATAGTTGACTTCCTTGGCTAATTTTCTAATGTGTGTGACCCTTTGGGTTCTACATCTAGCCAGTAGTAGGTCAAGGTCCAAGCCAATTTGATCCAATCAAACCCGATTGACCTAATTAGGTCAAATTGAGCTGACCTAAGTTGCCAATTCAAACCAACTTCTGAAATGACTCATGAATCCAATCGAATTGATCCATGAAAACCTACAAGACTTGATTGACATCTAGCAATATGTCATGCCTACCTGGAAGATGAGAAATTTGATAAAAATTATCAAAATACCCTTCAGTGGAAAGTTATCATGCAATTCAATCCTTCAATCTTCCTTTATCCTGATTAAGTGATGGGCATGGATAAATGTCAAATCCTAGCACTTAATCATCTCGAATCTCAATTCGATAATAAAAACTCAATTGATGAAAGATTAGAAACCCTATCTAATCTTATCATGCTTTGATCAAAGACTTCCTAAGTCATCATTCAAAGAGATCATACGGGATAACTTCTCCTCTTACTAGGAGTGAACGATTCCTTGTTGACCTACTCATTACCTTCATACACAATTCACCATATCCACCCCGTACATGACTTAATTATCATGAATGAGCATGCACCAAAATATGGGTTCATGTGCATAAGATACTATGGTAGTCTCAGGTCTAAGGACTACATGCACTACTCCCACTAAGAGAACATTCTTTTGATAAGTAAGACTTCCATTTGATGTTCTCTTATCGGATTAGTTGAGTGAACTCATAACCTAATAGCACCATCCTTGTATTAGTATATCTATACAAATGGTTGTGAGACCAACCACCCTCTCCATTGAGCATATATAGGATGTTTTAGTCTTTCTGAATTCATCGATCCCTGAATCGATGATCCATCGACTAGGAACATTTTAGATTAGAATTTATAGGAACTTAGGTCTCATCATTATGATCTCCATCATAACCCTAATTTCATTATCCTAACCTATGGGGTTCATCATAATCTTATAATTAAAATATAAGACACAACATATGATGAATCAAAAATTGCCTTTATTAATATCAATCTTGAGTTGGGAGAATACAAAAAAGCCACTGATACAATAACTGCGATTAACTTTAGGGCATAATTCATTCAATCTCTAACCAGGAAGACCAAATTATCGATATTTTAAAGATGCATAAAAAAAATTATTGGACGAAATATCTCTAAAATGAAGAATAACAATCTTGAAGATTTTATAATTGATTTTTTTAATATTTGGCACTACTTTTGAGAATTGTCTCTAAAATCTATCTACTATCCTAAAATGATATATGAAGAAATACTTAAAGTTAACTTGGATAAAGTGCCATTGAGAAGGGATGATATCAACACATATCATACTCGAGAAAGGGATTAGAGTAGATCTTTCTAGAGTTAAAATAATTTCCAAGCTACCACCCCCACTCTTGACCCAACACACACAATCCCTTCTTGATCTTCATCCAAATAATAATAATAATTTTAAATCTTGGTTTAGTATACTTGCCTTGTGTCTTTATTGATTAAGGTTAATCATCGTAGAATACTTTATGAATATTTTTTTGCTATGATGACAAGGCCTCTTAATTGGTCATGTCTTTTGAAAATCTTAAGGGACGTATCTAAGATCAATATCAGCAACACTCCTTCATAGCATTCGGTTGAAGATGTTTAAACTTAGTGCTTGTTGGGAGGCAACCCAACAATTCCATTTTCTCTTAACTTTATGCAGTTATAAGAACCTAGAAGGAAGGAACAAGAATCTGTGAATCCATGAAGCCCCCTTCAAATCCTGAAGAACACTTACCCCAAGAGCATTTGCTCCTTTTCTTTCATTGCTTATTTTATTTCCCTACTACATTAAGGACAATATTTATTAAGTTGGGGGGAAGAATAATTAATCTAATTAAGTCCTCAAGTATGACTAGAAGTAATTAGTTTTGTGTATCCAAATCTTATCTCGATTTGAAGTTAATTAGGCATCCTAATCAATGATTGATTAATAGTCTAGATAATTTTAGAGATACCAAGGAGCAAATTACTAAAAAACCAATAAATGGTAAGGTTTTGATCAAATCAGATTTTAGGTGTGATTCTAGAACTCTCTTCCTTCTTATCTCAATAAAAAACTTGCATGTTGAAAGTACGGGTAGAAAGGTCGATATATACAAAAGGTCTTTTATAAAAAAGGATAAAAAGAAATAAAAGGATTTCAGCATTATTTCACTGAGTAACCAGGCTCCTTTGCTTGAGTAAGTGTTGTAGTTCATGTCAAAAGGTGGCGATGTCAAAAAACCTATTAAAGACTTAGTCAGACCTCATAGCTCTTCTTGAACTTTTATTGAGTAACCGGGCCTCTTCACCTAAGTAAGCATTATGGTTCATATCAAAAGGTGAAAAGACCAAGAGATCCATTAAGTAGTGGTACCTCACTGAGAACCGGGTCCCTTCATCTAAGTAAGCATTATGGTTCATGTTAAAAGGTGAGGATGCTAATACTTAAGAGGTTAGGATATTGTGCTAGACTCCTTTTATAAAAAATGAGGACTAAAGTGTAAAAAGATAACAAACCCAACTCAAATGAAGTTAGAGGACTTAAAGAATAGGTTAGAAGAAGGGAAGATAGATCTCCAAAAATTTCTATGGTCAACACTCAACCATTAATTGGGTTAACTCAGTGATCCAAAAAGTACCTTTTTAATGGTCTAGTCAAGTATCAATAGCCTTTAGGACTACCAAAGTTAACGTTTAATTCAAGGACTAATTTATCTACTTTACTCGAGGATGAGCAAAGTTCAAGTCGGGGGATGTGATAACTACATTATACATGCATATAAGTATTAATTTAAGAATTAAATTATTTTTATATATCTTTTATAGGAAAGAAGATTGTCAATGCAAAGAGCTCGATTTATAGGTTCAAATGAAACAAATTTAAAGCAAGTCGAACTTAAAATGAGTCCAAATTTAAGTTTGAAGATTATAAAATGGTTTGCATGAATTTTAAAGCAGCCAGTCCATGATGGATTGACTGCTTGGCCTATAAACCAATGCTCGATTCATGATTGCAATTATTCATGGTCCATGGCTAAACATTATGGACCATAGGCAATTTTAACCAATTCTTGGTCAAGGGTGGTCACCGAGGGTGGCTGGTGACCACCCCACAGGATTCATCATGGCTCACAGCATGGCGAAGAGGGAATGGTTCTTAGACCGAGTGGCAATGGCAGTCCACAATGATGCTTGGACCATAGTCATAGGGGACTCCTAAGCAGGTTTCTCTAGGCGACGATGACACTAGCTTTGGCATTGGGTGGCTCTAGCAAAGCTCTTAAGGCATGAGATTAAGTAATGGAATGATCGGTTTGATGATGGGGTGAGCTGTCAGAAGGAAGAAGATGGCACTCCATGGTTTAGGAAACTCCTAAGCAGCAGATTTTGGTGAGACTATGGTGCTGGTGGTAACAAGGTCTCTAGCAAGTCTCAATGGCGAGGCGATTCTAGTGGTGGTTCGACGAGATCTTCAGTAATGGTGATGATCCTGTAAGGGGAGTCGACAATAAGATGATGGGTGTTGCTAATTGAAGGAAGAAGACAAACACAATAATCCAGCCATTGGATCTTAATTCAATGATTGAAATTAAATTTGATTCGAGTTTAGTTTTTATCACGTGGGATGCAATGATTTTTAGGTACCCGATCAAGATCTTATGGTTGAAAACTTCTCAGATGGTCAAACATTAATTAGAACAGGAATTAGAAGCCCATTGCTATGGGATTGGTCTTATTCACACCATCTAACCATTGATTCCTATAAAATAAATCCTAGCCACTCCTATATTCTTTTTATTTAGTCCTATATCGAAAAATCAAGAAACCCCTCCCTGCTTATATCTATAAAAGGCTCCTGTACCATAATTGGAGGCATCACTTCCTGGAATCCCTCTAGAGCCTTTGCATAGGAAGATAGGAAGAGATCAACTTAGGAGCAGTCAAGTGCATAAGTTTTGGAGGGAAGAGGAGATCCTGTAACAAGGCAGAGTGAGATTCTTTTGTTCTTTAATTTTCTTGTATTTCTTTAGTAAGCAATAAAAGATTAAGCTTTTAATTATGAGTTCTTTACTTGTTCTCTTTTATTTGCTTTTTATTATACTTTAATGTTAATTAAGTTTAGGAACAATTCTTGCTTTCTAGAGACACACTATGATCTACGGATACGGAGCATGCCAAGGAAAGACAGGTAATTCTCTAAAACTAATTACATTTAAATCATAAAAGAAATACAGTTTTGTTAGTACAAGATCAACTTATAACTTTTGAAATAATCTTTTTTACTTGCTTCGATCTTAAGAGTAATTTACTTCTTATTTACTTTTATTTTTATGCCACAATAATTACTCTTTTTTCTTTTAAAAAATCATAACTTAGCCCTAAGATCTCTGAGAATATGATCCCAACTCATCCTAGCTATAGATTTGAGTTAGTATATTATTTTTGACCACCCATGATAGCGATTAGCTATTTCAAAGTATTGGAGATAATGCTCTATTGTATTTCATTTAGCAAAACCTTGGCCAGGAAAATCCTTGTGAGGAGTCATAGGATTTATTGGTTGAGATATTTCTGAATATAATATGTAAGAGTAGGCAGTTAACTCTGAAGTAATCTTGAGCATTGGGTCAAAGGGATGAATTATATGATAACCATATGCCTGAATTCTTGAATGTTGCTTTGCAATCATTCAACTTATCCAGACATCAGGAACCATTGCCAGGTGATCACATCAATTAGTTTAGTAATTTATTTATATGCTACTACCTTAGTATTTGACTTATGGGGTTACACACAATAAAAGTTTCTAACTAATCATAATTACTGATTAATGATTAAGAATCATTTAAGGGTATAATTATTAATATAATGATAATTAACTTTATACAAGTATTGTAAACAATTAACTAATTAAGTGTCAAATAATTATAGAAGAATTATTAGTAATTAAATTACTAATTGGCTTAATTTGATTTAGCAAAGAAGTTTAGGTCAAGTCTAGTTGAATTAGTTTTAATTAGGTTGTTGCGCAAGTAGCTTCCCAAGAGAGGGGTGAATTTGGTATTTAAAAAGTTTAACAAATAATATGCTCTTTGAAAATCCCTTGAAGTATTAAGTGCTATGATTGAAATAATTAAAAGCAGAAGCAAGATAAAAAAAGAATGCACAACACAAACACAGAAAATTTATAGTGGTTCAGAGCAACCCAGCTCCTACATTCACTATCCAAGACTACCACTTGGGATTTTCACTATATCCCCCACTGGAATACAGTCAATTGTTTCAAAAGGCTTACAATCCAAACCTTTACACTATGGTTTTTAAACCAGGCTCACCAAAGAAACCCAACACTTGGTTTTAACAAGATCACCAAGAACCAACACTTGATTTTAACAACTAAGAACCTATTTGGTTTTAAACAAGCTCACCAATAAACCAACAATTCAAAAATAATTACAAAAAT
Source organism: Areca catechu (assembly GCA_021397845.1). Lineage (NCBI taxonomy): Eukaryota > Viridiplantae > Streptophyta > Magnoliopsida > Arecales > Arecaceae > Areca > Areca catechu. The sequence goes on from CM038050.1 coordinate 95,001,297, forward strand.
AAATCAACAGAATGACAAACAAATTTTGTCAGATGGTTGCCGATGTAGCTCAAAAGAAGCCCAATTGATTACACTTCAATGCACTTGGTTGGCTTCTTCAACTTCTTCAATAAATGCTTCAAGCTTCAGATGTGAGTTGATGAAGACTTGAAGACTATCTTGAATGATCTTTAGTGCTCTCTTGCTCACAAGCTTAAGTAAGCATTAAATATTCATTCCTTCTTTTTAAAGTAGTTCAAATCTCTCAAATATATAGTCTTGTACTCTTCTTAGATGATTTTAGTCATTGTAGACCGTTGGGATGCGACATTTGACCATTGAAGCACTTTTTGGATTCAAATTCCAAGTTCTGGAATTAGCCATTATAGGCCTGAAATCGATCTTTGAGTCAGCTCAGATCTAGTCGAGTTGGCTCAGATTCATAGAGCAGTTCTAGTCTAGTCGGCTCTCTTCAATTGAGTTGGCTAGGTTTGTCAGTAGCTTGATTCCGTACTCTAGAAGAGTCAGCTCGCCTTATTTTGAGTCGGCTCAGATTCACAGGCATTCAGAAATCCAGTCTAGAAGAGTTGGCTCTTTCTTATTAGAGTCGGCTCGGTTGGCTGTTCACTTAGAACTCTTTTTCTGGACTTTGGAAGAGTCGACTCAAACTTCTGAAGGGTTGACTCGAATGTCTAACTGAATGATAGAGTCAGCTCGGAATTCTTTTGGATTGGCTCGCCTGTCTGATTCAGGAATGGTACTTTGGACAAGTTGCCTTGGGTCCCTTAGAGTCGGCTCGAAATCTGCATGCCAGAAATCTTCATGCATGCCATGTACCAGAGTCGGCTCTCTTCTCTTTGAGTCGGCTCGGATGAATTCTTCAGTGAATTATCAGTTTTTCTCTAGAAATCATCCAGCAAGTCTTCAAGTCTAAAGATGCCTTCAAACTCTCTCTAACCATATTTCTAAGAAATTTTAAGCTTTAAACACATCTAGAAGTAACCCATTTTCATGATTTTTACTTAACCTTTTCTTTGTGTTCTTCTTTACATGAATCACTTACAACACAACTCATTTCAAAACTAAGGATGTAGGAGTTGTAATTGAGCATTAGAATCATCCTACAAAAACTTGTAACACACTTGAAGAGTGATTAGTAAAATAAATGCATGCTCCAATGTTTGGTTATCATCAAAATCACTTATGGAGTCACAATCTCCTCCTTTTTGATGATGACAAAATACTGGACATGAAAAATTCTTTACAATTACATGTATAACTGAATTTGAAGTGAGCATTAACATGTATCAGAGCTAATTGTATTTACAAGTATCAGAGCTTTTTGTGAAAACAAACTATACAGTATTAGTGTCAGTGCTTTTATATGTATCAGAGTATAAGACTGGCACTTTCATAAAGTGTCAGAGCTATTAATGTATGCAAAATATCAAGGCTCAATTTTCCAAATTATCAAAAATGTATCAGAGTTAATGCTTTAAGATCTCAAGATAAGTTTGCAAGTTTTGAGAGCATAGAGCATGAACTAAAGGTAAGTTTCAACAAGTTTTCTTCCCCTTTTCTTTCATATTTATTCTCTCTTTTACTTTCTTTCTTTTTCATGCATTTCTAAACATTCTCCCCCTTTTGTCAGTAATCAAAATGTATTTAATTGATTTTTCAAACCTCAATTTTTATAATAAAAGACAAAGTTGATAAAATTTGTTTGAGATAATTTCACTTTCTCTTCTCAACTTTGATATTCTAATTAAAATTCATTTTGAGAGTATTGCACAAGCTCAATTCATGCACAGAAGATATGCCAAAAATGTATTTATTGCATTCATAATTTTCATTATAAATTACAAAAGATTGAGAATAAAGTCTATTTAGGTAAATCTACCTTAGTACTAGTGGATGGCCCAAAAGGTGGTACAAAAGATGGTCCAAAAGATGGCATTGAGGCTATTGGGTCTGCTGCGCCCATTGGGCTCGTCCTGGTCGGACCGGCCCTAGGCGTCCGGTCGACTGATCCCCACGTGGGGTCCTCCTCCCCGATTCTATGGGAGGACCCCATGGCCCCCTTTCCAAAGAGCTGATCCGGGGGCTTCAAGAGCTGGTGGCCGCCTCACCGTCCATGTGTTGGCCCATTTGACTGCCACAATCGGCTTTCGAGGCCCTGCTGACTGCCACAGTCAGCTTCTGGAGGTCCGGCTGAACGCCACGGTCGGCTTCTGGGTGGCCAGCCGACCCGCTGCTAAGGGGGTCGCTCGAAGTTCCCAGGAGCCTTTTCACCCTGACAAGTTCTGACATTCTGTTGTAACGGACTCCAGTACATGGCCACGATTCTTGTTACCAGGCCACTACTCGGATGCCCCTGCCATGTCACCAGCCACGACCTCGCCACCACGCCTATTCTCCTGGGGGCATATTCAGGCTTTCCCAGCCTGTTCCCCAATAGAATTTGGCAGTGCTCCATGCCTATAAAAGGCACCCGGGGACCTCCGAAAAAGGGTAACGTTCTTCTTTCTTATTGTGGATTCTCTTCCTGAGTTCTTTCCATTCTATTGTGCCAACACTCCTCTAACTTAAGCATCAGAGTGTCCCCCGCCGGAGCACCTCTGGCGCTTAGGGACTTCTTGCAGGTTGATCGATAGAGGAGCTCTCCAGCGCATCCACCGAGCCCGATCCAGGAGGTAGAACTGCAACAGATTGGTGCTAGAAGGAGGGCGGCTTGAACCTTCATTGCGCTCCTTGCTCTAAAAGGGAAGATCGATGGGAAAGACCCAGCCATGGCAAGAGGAAGAACTCGGAGTGTTTCCACGAGGGGAGGGCGCTCCCACTAGGGGCCCAACGCACCCGTGCAGAAAGCAATGTCACCGCCACCATCGAGCCCACCATCACCCTGGGGCTGCAGCTATTCCAGACGTTAGTAAACCACATTGAGATGCTTACCTCAGCGGTCCAACGCTTCCAGGAAATGGCAGACCATCAGCAACCGGTGGCTTCCTGCATCAACCATCAACCGATCGCCGGCGTCAGCCAGTGGCCAAAAGCGCCTCCACCCCCGTCCCTAGCAGCTCCAGAACTCTAGGGGTCCTTAAGGGCCCGTGCTGAAGGAAAGAGGGCGAGGTCAGCTTACCCCTCTTTCGTCGACTCTGCACCTCTCGATGGCCAGCGCCCTGCTGCAGACCCGCACGACTACGGTAGCAAAATCATGTGCATGGAGGAGCACATTGCCAAGATCGTTGAGTGGCAGAACGCTGAGGAAGGCCGGTGCACGACACCCGCCCGCTTTTCACCATGGAGATTCTGGGGGAATCTATCCCCCGACATTTCAAGATCCTGCAGGTGGACCACTATGACGGTACCACCGATCCCTTGGACCACTTGGGCACCTACAAGGCCCATATGATGGTACAGGCACATCCGACGCCCCCATGGATCGCCTTCCCAGTGACACTGAAAAAGGCCGCGCAATGTGGTTCTCCCGCCATCCGCCCAGGTACGATTCATTCTTTTTTCCAGCTCGAAATCCTTTTTCTCTCTCATTTCAGGATGTTGACTCTGGTCTTGATTTTGATGATTGACAAAATGTTTAAGTATATATGAGTACTAATTATATTTTAAGTGTGTTTTTTAGATCTTAGTACTCATCCATGTTGAATGAAGAAATGCTTGTTTTGGGTTTCCGGTGCACCATTGTGAAAAATAATTTCAAAAATGATGAAATTTGCACCATAAATCCTTAGCCAGGATCTCCTTATTCAGGATTAAACAATATTAAACATGCAAACTTACATTATTAGAATTAGGGCACCAACCTGTTAACGCTAAATCCAATTTTGGTGTAGAATCAAACTTGATGTTGAATGCCTCTTTTGAATTCACCAGGCGTCCAAATGTCCACCCTCCAATGGTGATCCACAAGAAGATTGATCAAGATGCTAGCTTCTTCAAAATTCCTTCACTTGAATTTTTATCGTAGAACTCAAGAGGACTATGGCTTTAAAACTCCACGGTAGGGACTCCTTACTCCTTTCTTTCTTCTTCCTCTCCCTTTCTTAGACCTTGTCCTAAGAATAAAACTCTTATCTTGAAGGAGGAGGAGGATTTAAGACACTATGTCTTAAAGTAAAAGGAAATAGAAACAGAGTATAATTCCTTCTTTTACCGATCGAGAGATTCTTCCTATCTCTTGTTTTAGACTTGAGTTTCAACAGAGAAGAGAACTCTGAAAAGGGAAACTATCTGTGTCCTAAACAAGCTAAGGAGAATCAGTCTCCTAGAAAGAAAAGAAAAATAAAACCTCTGTCGTACATTAGTCATCCACCCGAGTCTTTGCTCCTTAAATAGATTACAAAAAGGTGCCTTTTGAAAAGAACACAACTCTCCGTATAATATTTCTCACGCCCTTCTCATTTTCTCATGCCCCTTTCCACTTTCTCACGGCCCTTCAGATTCAAACTCATGGCCTTCCTAAAAGAAAGTCGTGAGATTTCAGAAAAAGGGAGTCGCGATGTTTCGGTCTCCGAAGAGACGTTATTTCGCTCAACCAGGAAGAGTCAGCGCTTTTCTTTTTCTTCTTAAAATTTTCTAGCATTTGGATTTCCATCCAAGGGGACTCAATGAAGTGCTAATTCTAAGAAAGGAGGCCGCCCCATCTTAATTCATCGGAGAATTAAGTGGGGCATGCCAAGAGTCCATGCGCCATGGACTCTTCCAAATGGCGCGCCAAGAGTCCATAAGCGCATGGACTCATGGCATTTTGGCATGAAAATGCAAAGGGGCGGGTGGGGAGGCTAGCCTAGTTATTGGCTAGCCAATAGGGTTAGCCATAATTCCTATAAACTCAATTAGGGTTTAATTAGATCCAATTAGAACCTAAATTGAACCAATCCGGAACCCTAATTCGAATCCGATTTGAATAGAAGCTAGGGTTTGCAACACCTGCTAGAGTGTTATCCTGCCAAATGATATAATTACAAAATTAAACCCTTGATCAATCCTCTTAAATGTGTGACCCATTGGGTTCCACATCTAGCCAGCAGTGGGTTTGAATACAAGTTGACCTAATTTTGATAGAACTCTTTCTAATCGATTTAGGTCAAACCGGGCTTACCCGATTTGATCAATTAGGACTCTTCCTAATAAGTGATCTTTGAATTTGATCAACCCACAAGACAAGATTGACGTCTAGCAACGTGTCATGTCTACCCGGAAGATATGGAAATTTTGGTGAAATACCAAAACTACCCTTCAGTAGAAAGTTACCATATAATTAAATCTTTCGATCAGCCTGCACCCAAAATATAACTATGATATGGATATATGTCAAATCCAATATTATATTTATTTCTAGCTCAATCTTATTTTGATGATTCATTATCTTGATATTAGAAACCATCTCTAATATATTTACTTTGATCAAAGATTCCCTGAATCATCATCCGATTGTTAACTAGCTGGATGCTATCTCTTCTTACTAGAGTGATCGATTCCTGTTGACCTACTCATTACCTTCATATCCATTCACCATTCCCAGTATCAATCCTGTGCATGACTCAGTGTCATGATAGGATTGAACCAAAGCATGGGTTCATGTACATAAGGCACTTATGCAGTCTCAGGTCAAGGATTACTTGTACCACTCCCACGATGAGAACCTTCTATTGACATGTATCTAAGACTCCATTAGATGTTCTCAGTTGGATCATATCAGTGAACTCATTCTCCAATGAGCACCCACATCCCATTATTAGTGTCATACACAAGTGACTGTGAGAGCAGTCACCCTTTCCAGTATACATGGGATGTGCTAGTCTTACCGAAAACCCTGATCCCCTACTCAGGGTTCCTTTGACTAGGAATACTTTAGATTAAGGTTTTAAGATTTTAGGTCTCACTGGTATGATCTCATCATAACCCTAAAATCATAGCCCTAATCTATGGGGTTCATCATATAGTATAAACACAGTGTATGATGAAAAATAATGCCTTTATTAGAATATTGTCAATTACAATGGTTTGGGAGATACAACATAGATTGGCTTGTAGGGCATATCCCTTTTACTTGTATTTCAATTGAAAATCCTTAATTAATGGAAAAATCAAGTATATGACTTTGGAATTAATATGGAGGACTTGAAGAGGTTAAAATTTCAATTTGAAGATGTTTCAGCAATGGCACAGGCAAGTGTCGACACCTGAAATGAAGTGTCGACACTAAGGATCAAGTGTCTATACTTGAAGAGTGAAGTGTCGACTCAAGGTCTGAGACAAACAGAAAACTTCAGAAAGCTCTTTCAGTGAAGTGTCGACACCTGAGCTGGAAGTGTCAACACTTGAAAGTGAAGTGTCGACACCTCCAAACTGAAGTGTCGACACTTGAAATTGAAGTGTCGACACTTGAAATTGAAGTGTCGACACTTGAAACTGAAGTGTCGATACCTGGAGGTGAAGTGTCGACACTTGAACAGTAACGGCTAGTTTTCTGGACTGCAGAACTTCTCCAACTTGCTTCCAAACGGCCATATCTTCATCCCCAATGGTCATAACGGTCATCTATGGTTTGGAGAGCTATATAACATCAAAAATCAAATGGAGAAGTAATCCTTTGGTGAAATTTTTGAATATTCTTTAAGGATTCAAGAGTTGAGTGGTTCAAGCCTTCAAGCTTCCAAGTTTCAAAGAGAGCATTCAAAGTCTACATCTACAAGCATCAATCAAAGGCTTCATCAACTTGAAGACAAGATCTTTATCAAAAATCAAGGGCTTCAAAGAGATATTTGGTTTATTTTAGAAAGCATTTATTGTATTCATTTATACTTGCTCTTACATTGTTTTACTTAAGGTTTTTGGTTAGCCTTGGAAAACCAAAGAGGTTTTTGGTAAGCCTTGAAAACCAAGTAGTTGTTGGTGAGCCTTAAAACCAACTAGGGTTTTACTTGTGAGCCCGAAGCCAAACAAGTTGTTTAGGTTCTTGGTTATCCCGTAAAACCAAGGTGGTTGTTGGTGAGCCTTGAAACCAACTAGGGTTTGACTTGTGAGCCCGAAGACAAATAAGTTGTAAAGGTTGTTGGTGAGCAAGTTATAAAACCCAGCTTAGTGAATTCCAAGGGATTCTTGGGGAGTGGATGTAGGTGCTTGGTTGGCACCGAACCACTATAAATCTTTGTGTTTGTGGATTGTTCTCCTTATGCTTTTATTTCTTTATTCCGCTGCATTTATTTGAAATCACAAGCACTTGAATTGCATTAGCACATACTTGCTTTAGTTCACACTTTGCAAATAGTACAAAAGTTTTATAAAACCTAATTCACCCCCCCTCTTGGTTGCCTACCTGGGCTTACACAAGACCTGCAGCCAGACTCTGAAGAATATCGACTACCCCTTTCTCATCCAACAATGGAGGGAGAGACCCTTCGGGACTACATGGCCCGCTTCAACATCGCTATGGAGATCTTTGACTTAAATGAAGTGGTGGCCATGTCGCCTTTAAGGGGGCTCCACTCGTCCAGGTTTACATTTTCCCTGGATAAGAAGCTCCCTGCAAGCTACACTGACCTGCTGGCCAAGGTGCACAAGTACGCCCTGGCGAAAGAACAATCAGCGAGGCGCGCCAGGCTGAGGGGAGGTCAGCCCCGAAGAAGCGGGGCGATAAGGCCCCCGCAATCCAACATCCTGATGAGGATGGTCGACCCACCCGGTGCCAAAGCCCCAAGCTGAGGACTACCTCAAGCGGTTCAACAACTATGCGCCCCCTCCTTGTGCCGTGGGAGAAGATCTTGTGGAGATTGAGAATGAGGCCTTATTCCAAAGACCTTGACTGATGAGAGGTCCTCCTACCTCCAGAAATAAAAACAAGTACTACCAGTTCCACAGGGACCATGGGCACGACACAGAAGAGTGCCTCCAACTGAAAGACGCCATCGAGGACCTCATATGGAGGGGTACCTGAACAAGTACGTCCGACCCCACCGAGATCGGGTAGGGACTTCAACTGTTAGAGACCCCCCAGGGGAGTCTGAGCTCCCCAATCACGCCTAACGATGGAGTCGTTGCATGCTACACCCGGATCTGACTGGGGGCGGAAAGATGATAGGACATTGTAAAAAAGGCCTAAAGGATCCAATGTAATTAGTTTTTCTGATGAGGACCTCTCAGAGCCTCCTCTCCCGGGCGATGACCCTGTGGTTGGTCGGCCATCATCGCCAATTATGATGTAAAATGCATCCTTATCGCTAATAGAAGTTATGCAGAGGTTTTACTGTACGATGCTTTCATCCAGATGAACTTTTCCAGGTCTAGATTGTGAGAGTCCGTGGCATCGCTCACTGGCTTCGGAGGAAATTCCATCAGGGTTGAAGGGAGATTGCCTTACCCTGACCCTCGAGACGGAACCTTACTAGCAAACCTACTCTGTCAACTTCGTGGTCGTCCGTACGACCTCGGCATTCAATGCAATTTGGGACGGCCGACCCCAATAAGTTCTTGATCATTGTATCTACTTACCACCTACGATGGGAGACATATCAGGCACCCCATCCCTCTCTATAAACTGGCATCGATAATCTGATGCCAAGGCATGAGAGTTTTCCATCAGAATACTACCTGCTATTTTCTCTCTCTCTTCCTTAAGACAAGGTTTGTCTCTTTAAGACAAAGCTTGTTCTTTCAAGAGAAGGCTAGTCTAATTAAGACAATAGCCTAGAGAGAAAAATAGAAGGGGTATTAGGAAACTAAGAGAGGATTCAGAGTATTCTTTGAGAGCCCTACAAGAGGGTAGGGGATCCAGCAAAGGAAAAAAGTCTGAAAGGCTACCAAAAGAGTACTAGTCAAATAAGCAACCTTCATATGAGTGCTTCCTTGGTCCGATTTCTTTGGATCACCTATGGAGGACATGTTGTGTGCCTCATGGAAATTAAGGAATATAGCATTCCAGGTATTCCTTGATAACCCTAAAGATTTGTGAAGGGGATCCAGGGCAGGTTCAGGTATTTTTCTATTTTTTCTTATTTTTTCAGAATTTTTTATTTTTTCCTATCCCACTATTCCATCATCCCCGCTATTCTGGTTTTGTTCTCGGTTTATCCCCAAGTTATCCCAGCTTTATTCTACCTCCTGCAACCTTTCTCCCGTGAGTTTTTAAAAGTTCCGAACCCTAGCCCCACCGCCCCTCCAGACCCAGATCCGGGCCGCCCACCCTCCGGCCGCCCCCACCGGAACGCCGTCGAAGCTCGCCGGCCCCCGCCCTCACCGGAGAAGCCGCCACCATCGCCGCCGCCGCCCACACCCATGGGATGACGAACGGACGCGGAGGCGTCCGCTCACCACGGCCGTCGCCGTCGCTACCACCGCCGGCCCGCTGCCCGCCGCCGTTCTTGCCTCCCGCCGGCCCTCGCCCGGCCGCCAGTGGGGTCCGCCGCCATCCACGCCCGTGGGAAGACGAACGGACGCGGGAGGCGTCCGTCCGCCCACGTGTGCCCCTGCACCGCCGCCGCCATTGCCGTCGCCACCCGCACGTCTGCCGGCCACCATCCCGCCGGCCCCGGCTGTCCCCGCCGTCCACCGGCCACGCCGGTGCCCTGAGGTCTCCCACGGTCGTGGGAGACCAAACGACATGCCCTGGGGCATGCCGTGCCATTCTTGCACCGCCTCGCCCGCAGCCTGCCGCCAGCCGTCCACCGGCCCGTCCGCCACCCGCTGGTGTTCTGGCAGAGACCGTTCTTCCCTTCCATGACCATGAGTTTGTATTTGCATGGATTTCAAAGCAGCCCATATTTCAGAGCAGCATGCTTTCTGGAGCAGATTATCAAGCCAACATGCTCTTTATAGCATATCAGCACTATTTTTGATGCAATAGGAATTTTGATGTAATTTATTTTCCTTTTTTTAGTTTTCTTAGAGGCTAAGAAACTGAGGGTTTTGGTTTTTCTATATAAAGGCCCCCTCTCCCCCTGTAATAATCAAGGAGTTGATATAGATATTTGGGTTGGTTTCGATTCTGGTTCTGGGCTGAGGCCCATTTTTTTCTTCGTTCCCTGCTGTTTGCATTATGGGTTCGATGAGGGGTGTGAGGCGTTCCCTGCTGTGTGCATTATGGGTTCGATGAGCACCCTAGTTATCCCCTATCTCATCTTTTTTATCTCCTCGTGTCCTTCGAGAGTCATCCTAGCGCATCTATGTGAGAGCCCTGTTGTGTGCATTATTGGTTCGATGGGAGCTCAGGGTACCTGGTGCTGTGACCCCTTCGGGAGGGTAGCTTTATGCTCAGGGTAGCTGGTGCTGTGATCCCTCGGGAGGGTAGCTTTAGGCTTTGACCCCTGACTTTCTGTGTGCGTTCCCTGCTAGAGTGAGTCTCAGGGCCATGAGTTCCACTTCCCTGTCCCCCATCTTCATCCTTCCTTCGCCACATCCACCCAGAAAATTGAAAACAAAAGAGATCAGCTGTCTTAGAATTTTAGTGTCAGTATTCCGTAGTCCCGGGAGGCTTCTTAGCCCTCCCACGGTCCTAGTTTGTTAAGTTGTTTCACTATTTTTTCAAATTACCAGGTTACATCGATACTTCATCCCACATCAATTTTGGTATCAAAGCGAGTTGTGGATTAGGGTGTGCTCTATCTTTCGAACTCGATGGAGTCGAGTTCTTCATGGTCGAGGAGAATGATGGGGATCCAGGGCAGGTCCGGGTATTTTTCTATTTTTTCTTATTTTTTCAGAATTTTTATTTTTTCCTATCCCGTTATTCCATCTATCCCCACTATTTTGGTTTTGTTCTTGGTTTATCCCCGAGTTATCCCAGCTTTATTCTACCTTTTGCAACCTTTCTCCCATGAATTTTTAAAAGTTTCGAACCCTAGCCCCACCGCCCCTCCGGCCCCAGATCCGGGCCGCCCGCCCTCCGGCCGCCCCCGCCGGAACACCGCTGAAGCTCACCAGCCCCCGCCCTCACCGTAGAAGCCGCCTGATGCAGGACTAATATGCATGCAATTCTTTTTTTATGTTTTATATGTGGGGTTAGGTGATTAATTCCCAAATTTCAGATCAAAATTAGTTGTAGGGAATTTTATATGAATTTTTGAAGCCAAGCATGCAGATTAGAATCTAGAAAAGTACTAAAGAAGGATCGCCGGGGCTGAGAAGCCTTGGTTAGGGCAAGTTCTCCTACAATAATAAGACTGGAGGTAGAGGGGGTGTACCTGACAACGTCTGAAGTGCCCGGTGAAGATCACAGTGAAGGGATCTCTCGTTCCTCGATGGATGCAGCCTGGAAAACCGAGCCAAAGACCCATGGATACCCGGCTTTTTGCTCGGTGGTCCGATTGAGGCTTGGCTGGAGTCGTTGGATTCGTAGGTACTCGAGGACCTGCAAATGACCTGTCAGGGGTTAGAAAAATCAAAGGAAATCAAGAAAACAAAGGAAAACAGCAAAGGGAAGAAAGTTTTGGAGGGGGCTGGAAGGATTGTTGGCGGCAGGAAGATGGTTGCAAACACCGAGAAGAAGAACTCTTAAACCCCTTAATGCACATAGCAGGGTAATCACACAAAGCAAAGAGGAACTCAAGGTTCATTTCATATATCAAAATCTCCCTTCATACAAGAGGCTAGGGTCCTTTAAATAGATCCTTAACCTTGGGCTCCAAGTAAGGGCACATAAGTCTTTACATAAGAATCATTTTCCCTCTCAAACCCTAGCTAGAAAATAAGGAAACATTAGGTAGAAAAATCCCTAAAAATTCTCTTGACTTGGCCAACACTCCAAGGATAACTAGGGGGGCATGTTGGGCTTTTAGGAGCAGCAAGAGGCTGGCCCAAAGGGCTCGGGCGCATTGGTTTGGGCCTCTGGAAGCTGGGGTGGCCTGGTAGCCAGGTAGCAGGAATATTCCCTGGTATCTTGCTTCTTAGGGGCTTGGGCTTGGCGCCTGGGCTTGATTTTTTTGGGCTAGGATGCAGATGGACCTCTAGAATCATGGATGCCCTTATCTATGAATATACTTTGGCATTTGGAAGGGAATCTGGGCATCTGCAAGAAATCAGGGTTTTTTGAATTTTCTTCCTGGGGTCTTCAAATCTTCAAGCTGGGTTGGACTTGTGCTATACTTCTATGTCTTCGATCTAGTTGGACTTGGTCTTCACTTTTATGATATAGTCTTGAGTCTTCAGTATGCTTGGACAGGACTCTAAAAAATAAAATTAGCTCAACATGAGCTGACTAGCATTGGACTGAACTAGCTCAACATGAGCTGACTAGTACAGAACTGAAATAACAACTCAAAAGACTCAAATAATAACTAAAATGGACTCAGATGGGCTAAGCCCTTATTACAAATGGACTCATAAATTATTGATCAATTCATAGAGGGTTGAAAAGTCTCTATCTTCTTCTGGTGCCTCCGGTGTCCCCACCAATTCTCCCGGGGTGGGAGGAACTCGACCTTGTCGAGTGAAGATCAGAGTGGCTCACATATCTTTTGAGAAAGTCTGGGTTGAGGCATTGCAAGTCCTCTTGAGAAATCTATGAATCGTCTGACTCTGGCTGGCCTTGCCATCGGACCAGGAAGCATTGATAGTCATGGCCCCTGGTCGTGATGGCTTGATCATCCAGGATACGCTCAATCCGTTCTCCTCTCTCAAGCAAATTTGTTAGTGGACACTCTGGATTAGGGTCACTCACAATGAAAAGGAATAGGTCCAAAGGCCTCACTAGGTATCGCTGCCGGTTCCCTATACTCAACCAGGTCTGTAATATTGAAGGTAGAACTAATGCCCAAATCCGAAGGCAAGTCTAACACCTAGGCATTTGATCCAACCTTCTCTATCACTTTAAAAGGTCCGACTCTGCGAACATGAAGCTTCTTTTAGGCCTAAGCCTAACCAAGATAGAATCCACTACATCAAATTCTTTGATCCATCTTTGGGAATTAGCCAGTTTGTTTAAAATTAGTATAGGTGGTGAACATGCTGGGCACATGCAGACTCCTAACAAATGATTCAAAGAACTCATACTAACACCTAACAGACTTGACTATGCATTCCTATAGAAGGAAATCTTATTGAACTCTTTGGATCTAAACCTAACAGATTATAGGTTCCTTAGGTTTGATCCTAGCTTGACATGCACATAAAAATTTACAGTGAACTCCTAGCAAATTCCAAAGAGTATGCCAGAAGTAAGATGCAAACCTAACATGCATGATGAATGCATGCAGTATGCTAATCTCAGTTAAATACAATCTAATAATCCTAGAAATGCTGGAGGTGTCAGGAAAGGGCAGAAAATAGGAAGTGGGTTCAGAAGTAGTTTGGTAGGGTAGGGAAAAAGGTTCAAAGATAGTTGGATAAAGTTCGATATAAGAAGGCATGTCAAGGACTAATCCTAGACTAATGAGGCTAACCTTATGAGGTTGCGGTATATCTATGGGTTTGCATAATGGAAGGATGGGTTACTAATCTCAGGGAAGAGGTCCTTAATGGGAACTATAGGAGGAGGCTCATCCTGAGGGTACTGATTCAAAGAGATCAAGTCCTTAACAAATTCTTCTGGTTCTTGTATTTTAGGACTAGACTCTATAATTTGGCTCCCCTCTATGGTTTTCTCAGGTAAGGCTCTAGTAGTAGTACCTACGTTCTCTTCCTCTATTTGTTCTTCCACTATAGCTTTAGGTTGGATGTGGTCAAGGTCAACTACCTCTAGGCTGGCTTCTACTTGGGTATCTATTAGGTCAGCTAATTCTAGGTCATCTAAAGGTGTCTCCTCTTCTCCCTCATACTCATCCACTAAGTTTGCATCAGCTTCATACGCTTCCGCGTTAATGTAACCCTTGTCAATCTCAGGAATGGTTGGAGAAGGTTGGCTAGGGGAAAATTGGCTAGGTCCTGGTTTCTGATTATGGACACTAATCCTAGTATGTTCAGATTGCATAAGAGGTAGTGGCTCACTACTGGGCTCATATTTAGGGGTGCTAATCCTATGGGGTTCAAGTTGACTAAGGAAAACCTGACTAGTACTAGATTGATACTTAGGGATTATGGGTTCTCTGGGCTCATAGGACAAGGGTGCAGATCTATGGGTCATGGGATTATTGGATCTGGGGTCATAGGATTTTGGGTTAGCTCTATGGTCAGGTTCTAAGGATGGATCATGGTATGGGGTCCTCCTAAGGTTGGGCTCCCTATATGGGTTAGGATATTGGGTTCTCCTTGGGTTGGACTCCCTATATTGGTCAGAATATTGGGTTCTCCTAGGGTTGGGCTCCCTATATGGGTCAGAGTATTGGGTTCTCCTAGGATTGGACTCCCTATATGGGTCAGAGTATTGGGTTCTCCTAGGATTGGACTCCCTATATGGGTCAGAGTATTGGGTTCTCCTAGGATTGGACTCCCTATATGGGTCAGAGTATTGGGTTCTCCTGGGTTCAGTATCATAATAAGGGTCATGGTAATGGGTTCTTCTAGGTTCAGTATCACAATAAGGGTCATGGTAAGGGGTTCTTCTAGGTTCAGTATTATTGTTTGGGTCAGGCTGAGGGGCTCTCCTAGGTTCAACCTCTCAGTATGGATCAGGATTTAGGGTCATCCTAGGTTGAGGATTGTAGTACGGATCAGGATAAGGGGCTCTCCTAGGTTCGACCTCATGGTATAGATCAGGGTTTGGGGTCCTCCTAGGTTGAGGGGACTCAAGATCTGGCTCAGACTGTGACCCATGGGTTCTTTGTATGGTCCCTACACGGCCTTCTAACTGGTCAAACCTATTGGCAAGATGGTCAATTCTATTGTTGGTTTTGGTACCAGACTGAGTTAACTGGGCCATGGATTGGGTTAGTTGCTCAGTGAGTGCTTTTATTTGGGCTTGCAAATTTTTCATGGGTTCAGACATTTGTGAAGGAGGTGGGTGATATGAAATCCCTGATCTAGTGCTCATGCAGGACTCGATCAGACCGACTATAGCTGACTAGACCTAGAGTCCAAACTAGATGCTCAATCAGGGTGGCAAACTAGCCTATAGTAACCCTGTACTCAGCCAGGTAGGTGTAAGGGGAGTGTTAGGTCCCTGATTGCCAATCCTAGACACCAATCAAAGATTGGCCAGGTAGGCGGACCAGCAAACAAGCCCTTCGGGATTGAATCCCTAAACCACCATTCTAGACTCTGAGCATAAGGCACACACAGGTTAACTTGACACTATGATCTAACACTAGCCCGGACCTGACCAGTTGGTGTCCCTAGCCCACTAGGGCAAATTAAGTCTAGTTAATTTTAGGTTAAGGCTTGGGACCGAATGCAAGGGATGTGGTTTAGGGCTAAGGAGAGGTTATCAACTCCTACCCTTATCTGATATAGTAAGAGTGCACTTAACAGTAAATTATGCAATGATGGCAGGCAAATGAGGATGCAAATTAGGGTTTAGACGTTTTTGGTATTTTTGGAGAATATGTAATTATTTTTTTTTGGTATTTTCTTAAATAGAAGAAAACTTGCAAATTATGGCCTAATATGCAAGAAATATTCTAAAATTAAAAGATATGCAAAAAATGCTAAACAAAACCCTAAAACTTCCAAACTTGTCATGCTGAAAAAAAATAGAGCTGAAAATTTGCAGGCTGTATTTTGGCTTGCCGAAAATTTACAGGCCATAATAAAATCTAAAAAAACTCTGAAAATTAAGGTGATTTATGGTGAATCCAGAAAAATAAATTTCATAATTTTTGGAGATTTTATCAGGATAAATAATTAAAATAATAGAAAATATATGGATTAAAAATTACAGAAAACAAGACCTAATCTAAGCTCTGATACAAAATGATGCGGGACTAATATGCATGCAATTCTTTTTTTATGTTTTATATGTGGGGTTATGTGATTAATTCCCAAATTTCAGATCAAAATTAGTTATAGGGAATTTTATATGAATTTTTGAAGCCAAGCATGCAGATTAGAACCTAGAAAAGTACTAAAGAAGGATCGCCGGGGCTGAGAAGCCTCGGTTAGGACAAGTTCTCCTACAATATAAGACTGGAGGTAGAGGGGGTATACTTGACAACATCTGAAGTGCCCGATGAAGATCGCAGCGAAGGGATCTCTCGTTCCTCGATGGATGCGGCCTAGAAAACTGAGCCAAAGACCCGCGGATACCCGACTTTCTGCTTGGTGGTCCGATTGAGGCTTGGCTGGAGTCGTTGGATTCGTAGGTACTCGGGACCTGCAAATGACCTGTCCGGGGTTAGAAAACTCAAAGGAAATCAAGAAAACAAAGGAAAACAGCAAAGGGAAGAAAGTTTTGGAGGGGGCTAGAAGGATTGTTGGCGGCAGAAAGATGGTTGCAAACACCGGGAAGAAGAACTCTCAAACCCCTATATGCACACAGTAGGGTAATCACACAAAGCAATGAGGAACTCAAGGTTTATTTCATATATCAAAATCTCCTTTCATACAAGAGGCTAGGGTCCTTTAAATAGACCCTTAACCTTGGGCTCCAAGTAAGGGCACATAAGTCTTTACATAAGAATCCTTTTCCCTCTCAAACCCTTGCTAGAAAATAAGGAAACATTAGGTAGAAAAATCCCTAAAAATTCTCTTGACTTGGCCAACACTCCAAGGATGCCTAGGAGGGCATGTTGGGCTTCTAGGAGCAGCAAGAGGCCAAAGGGGCTCGGGCGCATGGGTTTGGGCCTCTGGAAGCTGGGGTGGCCTGGTAGCCAGGTAGCAGGAATATTCCCTGGTATCTTGCTTCTTAGGGGCTTGGGCTTGGCGCCTGGGCTTGATTTCTTTGGGCTAGGATGCAGATGGACCTCTGGAATCATGGATGCCCTTATCTATGAATATACTTTGACATCTGGAAGGGAATCTGGGCATCTGGAGGGCATCTGCAATAAATCAGGGTTTTCTAAATTTTCTTCTTGGGGTCTTCAAATCTTCAAGCTGGGTTGGACTTGGGCTATACTTCCATGTCTTCAATCTAGTTGGACTTGGTCTTCTCTTGTATGATATAGTCTTGAGTCTTCAGTATGCTTGGACAGGATTCAAAAAAATAAAATTAGCTCAACATGAGCTGACTAGCATTGGACTGAACTAGCTCAACATGAGCTGACTAGTACATAACTGAAATAACAACTCAAAAGACTCAAATAACAACTAAAATGGACTCAGATGGGCAAAGCCCTTATTACAGATGGACTCATAAATTATTGATCAATTCATAGAGGGTTGAAAAGTCTCTATCTTATTCTGGTGCCTCCGGTGTCCCCACCATCGCCACCCTCGCCGGAGAAGCTGCCGCCATCGCCGTAGCCGCCCACGCCCGTGGGAAGACGAACGGACGCAGAGGCGTTCGCTCGCCAAGGCCCACGGCCGCCACCACCGCTGCCACTGCCGGCCTGCTGCCCGCCACCGTTCCTGCCGCCCGCCGGCCCTCGCGTGGCCGCCGGTGGGGTCCGCCACCATCCACGCCCGTGGGAAGACGAACGAACGAGGGAGGCGTCCGTCCGCCCACGTGCGCCCCTGCGCCGCCGCCGCCATTGCCCGCACGTCCGCCGGCCACAATCCCACTGGCCCCGGCCGTCCCCGCCATCCACCGGCCACGTCGGTGCCCTGAGGTCTCCTACGGCCGTGGGAGACCAAACGGCATGCCTTGGGGCGTGCCGTGCCATTCTTACGCCGCCTCGCCCGTAGCCCGCCGCCAACCATCCGCCGGCCCGTCTGCTACCCGCTGGTGTTCCGCCGGAGACCGTTGTTCCCTTCCACGACCATGAGTTTGTGTTTGCACGGATTTCAGAGCAGCCCATATTTCAGAGCAGCATGATTTTTGGAGTAGATTATCAAGCCAACATGCTCTTCAGAGCATATCAGCACTATTTTTGATGCAACACGAATTTTGATATAATTTATTTTCCTTTTTTAGTTTTCTTAAAGGCTATGAAACTGAGGGTTTTGGTTTTTCTATATAAAGGCCCCCTCTCCCCTGTAATAATCAGAGAGTTGATATAGATTTTTGGGTTGGTTCCGGTTCTGGTTCTGGGCTGAGGCCCATTTTTTTCTTCGTTCCCTACTATGCGCATTATGGGTTCGATGAGGGGTGTGAGGCATTCCCTGCTGTGTGCATTATAGGTTCGATGAGCACCCTAGTTATCCCCTATCTCGTCTTCTTTATCTCCTCGTGTCCTTCGAGAGTCATCCTAGCGCATCTATGTGAGAGCCCTGCTGTGTGCATTATAGGTTCGATGGGAGCTCAGGGTAGCTGGTGCTGTGACCCCTTCGGGAGGGTAGCTTTATGCTCAGGGTAGTTGGTGCTGTGATCCCTCGGGAGGGTAGCTTTAGGCTTTGATCCCTCACTTTCTGTGTGCGTTCCCCGCTAGAGTGAGTCTCAAGGCCATGAGTTCCACTTCTCTGTCCCCCATCTTCATCCTTCCTTCGCCACATCCACCCAAAAAATTGAAAACAAAAGAGATCAGTTGTCTTAGGATTTTAGTGTCAGGATGCCCTAGTCCCGGGAGGCTTCTTAGCCCTCCCACAGTCCTAGTTTGTTTAGTTGTTTCACTGTTTTTTCAAATAACTAGGTTACATCAATTTTTCGTCCTGCATCAATTTGATTTATTAGTTGTTATGCTCAAGTGTTCCTAGGGTTTAGGGTTCCGGCCGGTCAGGATTTCAAATATGAAAATTTTAAAACCTAGTCTTCCACTATGCCCGACCTAGGTAACCCAACAGTGATATCAGATCCACCTTGATGCATGCAATTAGTAATTTTTTTAGTGTTGATTGCTTACTATGCTATGAATCGATGCATGATTAGTTTAAATTACATATGTGATATGTTATATCCTAGTAATTGCTTCGAATTGGGTTAATCACCATGGTCGTCCGGTCATAGGAGCCAATTAGGGTTTAAAGGCCCTCTTTTCTCATTCAATAGGATCTCCCATGGCATGTAGGGATGCCACTATGGCCATATCCCATGAACAAGTGAGGTGAACGGTTGATATTATAATCATGCTTATGTTATGCATATTAGGGTTAATTTGCTTAATTGTTGGAATGAATGTCATGTTGACATGATTAATCAGGATGTGTTAGAGACCATCAAAGCCCTCATAAAAATTATATTTAGTCATAGTGTAAGTTTATCATGATGCAAATCTGATTAGGATTCGATTAGCCAATTATTGTCTAGGAAAGTGGTTCTGGGAAGGTAAAGGAATGAGGTTTTTAATTGATTATGTTGTCTAACCTAGCCAATTTAATTGATGTCTGAGGAAAGCAATGGGAGGACCCCCTTATCTCTCCCACTTACCTAGCCAATTTGGTCAAATCTAAACCTTCAAATGGAAATGCTAATTGATTAAGCACACTATAAATTGCCTTCCTTCATGCTATGATAAATTTGTATCAAAACTATAATAGGTTTGTTGAGCAAACTCCAGGCTTACTATTAGGATTTGATATAAAGTTTGACATGGTGCATTTTATGCTTAATAGTATGATTGATAATGCTACTTTATTGAGCAAACTCAAGGATAACATTATTCAATCATGACTATATAAAATGAAGGGTTTGACAAAACTAAGACAAAATGGTTTGTTGTGCAAACATAAAGCTGTAAGTGCTTAGAGGCAAGTATGATGTTAAGAATTGCAAGGGATGCAATTGAAAAGGAATGTCCTACCCTTGAACTTATAAGTATTTGTTATGCAAACACAAGGCATTTATAAGGAATTGGGATCTCAACCCCACTAAAGAAATTGGATATTGGTTTCTCGTCTACCATAGTTGAGGGTTATGGTGTTCGAAGAAAATAGTGGGAGACATAATTAGATTTCAAGTCCTTATCTAATTGTGGTTATCCTCTTGAGTGGTCTGCTTATGTATTATTCTTGTTTGTTCATAGATTTAATTTATGTCTTCATCATTATCACTACAAGGCATCTTGGATAACCATACCAAATTATGTGGACTGGTTGAGAAACCTGAGAATAGTACTTGCTTAGGAAAAGATTTCCTACATCCTTGGTTCTCCAGATCCAGATCCGATCGGAGATGATGCTACGAAGGTGGAAAGGGCTACTTATAGAATATGGCAGAATGACAGCTTGACTGTCAAGTGCATCATATTAGCCTCGATGAGCAACGAGCTATAGAGGCAACATGAAGACATGGAACCTCAATCCATACTGCTCAATTTCAAAGAGCTGTATGGAGAGCAAAGTAAGACTACTAGATATGAAATATCTAAGTAGTTATTCTGGCATGAATGATGGCTTACCTGTACAGGTCCCTATATTCTTAAGATGATTGACTTAATCACCTGATTAGGTCAATTAGGCTTTGTCATGGATAGGGAGCTTAATCAGGATTTGATCCTGCAATCACTCCCGGGTTCCTTCTCTCAATTTGTCATGAACTACCACATGAACAAACTAAATCTATCATTATCAGAGCTGCTTAACATGCTTAAGATAACTGAGAGGCACTTCAAAAGAGATAAGGCTAATCATCTTCTTCTAGTTGATGGAAAGAAGAAAGGGGTAACGAAGAATGGTATAAAGCGAAAGCTAAACCCTAAGAACAGCATCA
Source organism: Areca catechu (assembly GCA_021397845.1). Lineage (NCBI taxonomy): Eukaryota > Viridiplantae > Streptophyta > Magnoliopsida > Arecales > Arecaceae > Areca > Areca catechu. The sequence goes on from CM038050.1 coordinate 95,021,842, forward strand.
ATAAGAGGAAGAAGGCAAAGAGGCCTTCAAATGATGGATCTTATTTCTTCTGTGATAAGAAGGGACATTGGAAAAAGAACTGCAAGACATATTTTGTAGGTCTAAAGCAAGATTCCAGTGGAGCATCAAAAGGTTTGTTTATGATACAAACAAACTTATCATTGAGCTCTTCAACTTCTAATTCATGGGTATTGGATACCCCATGTGGGTCTCATATCTGCAAGTCTTTGTAGGGACTCCACAAGATTAGAAGGTTGAAGAAAGGTGACTTCAAGCTTTATGGCACGAGTGGAGAAGCCATTCATGTAAAGATATTGGAACCTACATGTTATTTTGCCCTCGAACAAGATAATGGAATTGAAAGATTGTTATTTTATTCTAGATGTTATTAAAAATATTATTTTTGTACCTCTATTATTAAGACAATGTTATGAAACAAAAGTTAAGAAAAATGGGTGTTCCATTTTTCATTCTAATGACTGCTTTGGAATGGAAAAAATTGTGAATGGTCTTTTAATTCTATCGCTTAATGATGAAGTGTTGCTTGTAGAAAACAAAAAGAGAAAGAGAGATGATACCAATGAAATATTCCTTTGGCATTGCTAATTAGTCATATTAGTGAGTCAAGGATTAACAAGTTATACAAAGATGATTTCTTTGGTCCTTATGATTATATATTATTAGAAACTTGTGAATCTTGCCTCATGAAAAAAATGACCAAGTCTACATTCACTAGACATAGAGAAAGGACAACTGAATTGTTAGATTTAATACACTCAGATGTATATGGACCTATGTCAACTCAGGCTAAAGGAGGGTACTTTATTTCATCATTTTCATTGATGATTTAACTAGGTTCAGATATGTGTATCTCATGAAACATAAATCTGAAGCCTTTGATAAATTTAAAGAGTATCAATGTATGGTTGAGAAATAAATTAGAAAAAGTATTAAAGTCCTTCGGTCTGACCAAGGAGGAGAATACTTATCTGGTAAATTTCTTAATCATCTTAAGTCAAATGGGATTCTTTTTGAATGGACCCCTCCATATATACCATAATTAAATGGTGTAGCATAAAGGAGGAATCGTACCTTGTTTGACATGGTAAGGTCCATGATGTGCTTCACAAATCTTCCAATATCCTTTTAGGGATATGCCCTAAAAACTGCTGCATATGTATTAAATAGGATACCATCAAAATCAATACCTAGTACTCCATATGAATTATAGAATGACAAGAAACAAAGTCTTAAACATCTTAAGGTTGTCCAGCTTATGTTAAAAAGGAATTAGTTACAAGCTAACTCCTTGTGGTTTTGCAGTTAGATTTTTCAACAGGATCCACTTGAAGCCAATGGATTAGAAATGTAGATTTATTGGTTATTCTCAAGAGGGTATTTGATGAGGACATCGGTAAAAGAAAAAGGTTTCAAGCTAACTCCTTGTGGTTTTGTAGTTAGATTTTTCAACAGGATCCACTTGAAGCTAATGGATGAAAGCACACTTCCCCTGAGCCAGCTCCATGATCTCTCAAGTACTCTCAAATAAAGCCCCTCCTTATATGCCACTTGGAAGCCTCTCTTGGTCAACACTTGGAAGCATAATTAGGCACCACTTGGAAGCATTTCTTGGACAACACTTGGAAGCATAATTGGGCGCCACTTGGAAGCATTTTTGGACCACACTTATAAGCCTCCTTGGATGCCACTTGGAAGCTCCTCTTGATGCCACTTGGAAGCTCCTCTTGATGCCACTTGGATGCCACTTAGGTGCCACGTGGGATTAGTTACAACCAAATTTTGTTAGAACTACTTTTTGTTAGAACTACTTAACCCATTTTTGTTAGCCTAACTAATCTAGTTAGAATTAGAGTTACTTTTCCTTCTCCTTGGCCGAGCCCATGGTGTACCTTGGGTCCTATAAATAGGATCCAAGCTCCTCTTGTATCTCATGCTATGGTTGAATGAAAAGAAGTTTGTTTGATTCCATTTTTTTGTCGAGTTCTTGATTTTTTTGCTCCTTGTATGGAGAGGGTGAGAGGCCCTAATTTAGCTTGTTTCTTTTTTTCCCTAGCCTAAGATCTAGGTCACTCCTTGAGGGAGAGGGTGAGAGGCCCATTCTCCACTTCAAAGAAGTCCTATCAAGGTCCTTGAAGTACACTCCAAGAGGGAGAGGGTGTGAGATCCAAAGCTTGCCGCCTAGCTTCAATCCATCCCCAAGCTTTCATCTCCTTGCTTTACCTTGTTCATTTCATTCTTTCAATTTGCTTCCACGCCCTTATAGCAAGTTCTTTGTAAGTTTTCTCACTGATTTGGGGTTGAAGATTAAGGTTCCAATTCATGAACCAAGTGCAAGGTAAGTTCTCAAGTTTTGGAAATACTAGTCTTACAATCTAGTCCTCATTCCTATGAGTGGTGAGAGCTTCCCTTCCACCAAATATTTTTTTTTAGCCTTTATTGTTGGTAGAAGAACCACTTTTTGGCCCTTTAGATCTGAGAATTGATGGTGTTTGACCTAGTACAAATGGTTTCCTAGCCATGAGATCCTTCCTATATTAATTTGAATATGACATGCATGTGGGTGTCTAATTGTTGATCAACTAGTTTCTTGCTTGAAAGATAATTGTTTCTCTTATGCTTAATTTCGATTCATGCTTGTAATCTATTGCTCATCATGGATAGCTGGTCATCTAGAGCACATCATCATCCATTCATTTCATTCATTTTTATCCCGCATCAATTTTTTTGGTATCAGAGCTTTAGGTTCTACTAGGTCAAGTTACTGAAATTCTGCTCTAGTATGTTCCACGATTTTTAGCTTTTTTTTTTCAAAGATTAAAAAAAATCAAAAATTTTTTTTTATGCATTTTAGGACTTTAAAATCTGAGATCCAAATTTAAAAAAAAATAATAATAATTTTGAAGTTTAATTTTTATCATTTTAAGTTGCTTCCTTAGTTAGCTCATAGCTTGTTTCAATTCTAGTTTTCCCTCCATCAAGTTTGCTCCTTCAATTTTTTTAAAAAAATTAAAAATTAAAAAAATTTCTATAAATTTCATATTTGAATCTGAGATCTCCACTTATAAAAATTTTAATTCTAATTTTTTTTGAATTTAAATTTCAAATTTTGGATGTTTTATGGTTAGAGGTTTGTTAGCTAGAAGTTTTTTGTAACAACTTTTACAACAAGCTTTCAAAATTGAATTTCCTAACCAAAATTTAAAATTTGAAATTTGAAATTTAGACTTTGAAATATAATAAATCAAATTTAAAATTCAAATTTTTGAAATTTTTAATTTTTAATTTTGAATTTTCAAAACAAGTTAGTTGGAAGTTTCTTAATTGATGAATTTTTTTTTGCAACAACTTTTACCTTCAAGAACGAATTTTCCAACTACAATTCAAAATTTAAAATTTAAAATTTGAGTTTTGAAATTTAGACTTCAAAACCTGAATCTTTCAATTTAAAATTTAAATTTTTTGAAATTTTGAAAATTAAATTTTAAATCATAAGTTTGAGCTAGTCTAGTTATTGTGTTGGCTAGTTGGTGATTTGTTCGTGCATCCATTTCTAAATCCACTTAAGGGCATTCAATATCAACATAAGGGAAGGAGGTCATTACCTTTCTTTAGCCCAAAACAACCACCCACATTTTGCATTGACCTAAGCTTAATTAAAATTGCATAGGAACCTAAAACTAGGGACATTCACGAATCAAGTTCATGTGCAAGATGAGACAAAGTACTACTTGAGTTTGTATTTACTCTTAGAAATTGATGTCTAAAGCTAGAGGTCCAATGGCAAATGCTTTAAGCAGACTTGCAATTTTTAATTAGGACCTTGCAAAATGAGGAGAGCATCCCGCAACCCCACCTCTTACCTGGCTAGTGGAAAGGGTAACTGCATTCTTGGCTAGCACCTAGTCAATTCCTGTCACATTGAACTTCTAGGACTAGGAGCCCTAAAAGTTAGGTTTGTACTGTATGTCCAATAGGTCAGAAGCTTGATACCAGCAGTCCCACACTCAATTTGGTTTATCCATGGAACCCAATCTTGAAATGTTGTTGAGGAACATGACTGAAAAGTTTGATACCATAACTAAGCAATTAGGGCAAATGAACAAAGAGTTAGGTCAAGTGAAGAATTGAATTGGGACCCTTGAAGAGACCAGAATGACCCCCATTGAACCTGAGTCACTTAGGCCAATCCCCGAGGTCCAAGAGTCCATCATCATGAATTCACTCCTGAGTACAACCCAAGACAACTTCACCATGACTTCATAGAAGAAGCTCATAGAATCCATGTTGAGCCTGAATCACATAGGCCAATTTCCCGTGCCCATCATCATGACTTCACCCCTAAATACACTCCTAGGTGACCTCACCAAGACTTTTTAGATCAAGATGAAAGAGCCATGAGGAGCATTCGATTGGAGGCTCCTATCTTTGATGGAAGCCTAGACCGTAAGGCTTATATTGACTGGGATGGAGAAATGGACCAATATTTTGAATGGTATGAGATGACTGAAGAAAGAAAGTACAAGTTTGCCAAATTAAGATTAGTCCGCCAGGCTAGGCTATATAGGAGGAATGTTGAATGAATGATTAGACAAAGAGGAGACATGCCCATAGTTACCTGGAGAGCCATGAAGCTTAGACTTAGGGAAAAGTACCTCCCTGTGTCTTATTACCAGAGACTCTTAGATCAGTGGCAAAGATTGACCCAGGGTAATAAGACTATGTCTGAATATATTGCTAAATTTGATGAGTATGCAATGAGTGCAATATTGATGAGTCTAAAGCTATAACACTGTCCCGATTTCAAGCTAGTTTGCGTGAGGACATCCAGAGAGAGTTGTTTCTAAGGAAAGTCAATGATCCTGAGCAAGCTTATCAAAAAGCTAGAGATTGTGAGAGATTCCAAAGGGGACCAATCATCCGTCAGACTGAACCATTTAGGAATAGTGCCCCTACTCAAAAACCAGTGTTTAACCAAATGCGCCCAAACCGCCCCACTCTTACTATCCCATCGAGCCAATCAAGTGACAAGGGTAAGGCCTCTAAAGTTCAAAAGAGTAGTCATCCTAATGTCCATTATTTTAATGTAACAAAAAGGGACACTACGCCAACCAATGCCCTACCCGATCCTTACATATAGGAGAGCTAGCTGATGAAGAGACTTAACCCACTGGAGAGTGTCAAGAAGAGATTTATGAAGATGAGTCAAATTTGATAAATGAGTATGATGAAGATGAAGAAGAGATTGATCAAAGTGAGACATTAGGAGTTGTTAAAATCTTGGCCCAAACATAGGAAAAGGAGGATTGGAAAAGGACCAATATACTTCAAACATTTGTTAAGATAAAGGAGAAGGTCTATAAAATCATTATAGACAATGGGAGCTATGTGAATGCGACTTCAACCAAAGCCCTTAAGAATCTAGGCTTGACCCCTAATCCCCATCCTAATCCCTATAATGTATCTTGGAAAGATTCAACTTCTATTCACATCAAGTCAAGATGTCAAGTTTCCATTCAGATCCAATCCTACCAGGAAAAGGTTTGGTGTGATGTCCTTCCCATGGGGATAAATAGTATCATATTGGGTAGACCTTGGTTATATGACCATGATGCTACTTTGTTTGGTCGATCCAATTCTTGTTCATTCACTTACCAATGGAAGAAGATTGTTATTAATTCGACCCCACCTAAGGATAATATCAAAAGAGGATCTAGTGATCTAAAAGAAAAAAAACAAAACCTAAATTTGATTGATGCCAAGGATTTGGAAAGAGAAATCAATGAACGATCACCCATGTGGATCTTGACTCTTACGGAAGTCCAGGAACAAAACCCTAAGGAACCACTCCAGGAAGTTGAAAAGATCATGAAGGATTTCAAAGATATATTTCCAGAAGACTTACCTGATCACCTACCCCCACTAAGGGATATCCAGCATGCTATTGATTTAGTCCCGGAAGCCACCTTGCCCAACCTACCACACTATAGGTTGAATCCTACTAAGCATGTGAAGCTACAAAAACAAGTTGGAGATCTCCTCAAAAAGGGGTTCTTTAGGAAGAGTTTGAGTCCTTGTGCAGTACCTATCCTATTGATCGCTAAGAAGGATGGCACATGAAGAATGTGTATCGATAGTCATGCCATCAACAAGATCACGATCAAGTATCAATTTCCTATTCCTCGCCTTGATGATATGCTCGATATGATAACCAGAGCCACTATTTTCTCCAAGATTGACCTTAAGAGTGGCTATCACCAGGTTAGGATTAGACTTGGAGATGAGTGGAAGATAGCATTCAAAACTAAGGATGGTTTTTATGAGTGATTGTGATGCCTTTTGTCCTTTTAAATGCTCCGAGTACATTTATGAGGATCATGACTCAAGTCTTAAGGCCGTTCATGGGAAAATTCATTGTGGTCTATTTTGATGATATTCTTATCTATAGCAAGACTAGAGAAGATCACCTAGATCACCTTCATCAAGTCTGTCTTGTCCTTAGAAAAGAAAACCTCTATGCCAATATGAAGAAATGTGAATTCATGACTCATAGAGTAATCTTTCTAGGGATTGTTGTTACCGCTGAAAGAGTATCTGCTGATCTGGAGAAAGTTAAGTCCATAGTTGAGTGGCCTGAACCCAAAAGTATACATGATGTGCATAGCTTTCATGGCCTTGCCACCTTCTATAGGAGATGTTAGATGTATGCCCTGAAAGCCATGTTAGCTTGACACATTGTAATTTTTAGGGCATTAACTTTATACTTAATTCTTCTTTATTAATAAAGGGCATTAGTTTCATTCATATTGTTGTGTCTATGAATCGTCCATGGAGTTAATGGACAATGATACATTTTTTCAAGAGTTGAGAATCTGAGGCATGTGTCTTTATAAATTAACTCCTAAAGGCTCCTAATTGTTGGAATATCACGAGGACGGTGATTGATCTGTTAAAATCGGTGCACATATCACTTCCCTTTTAGGGTAGATAAGTCTATGACCTACAGTGTGGTGACACTGGGTGATAGTCCAGGTAGTTGATAGAGATCAATGGGACTGAGCGTGACCATGTACAGGAAGTTATACGAATGACTACTCACTCATCGATAACTTTTTGATGCTGTAGTCATGTGAATAGTTCTTTGACCTAGAGTGTCTCAGCTACTCACAATAAGGTTGCTGTAATTTGACAGCACAATAACATGGTTCCTATCCATACAGGACCTTGCGGTGTTCGTTGGCTATAGTAAGTTTATTGTAGGAGTAGGGTGGTCACTTATAGGGATCTATCAGCCTTAGTAGTAAGGAATAATCCTATGCAAGCTTAATAAGACTAAGTCTAGAAATCTATGGTCATAGTAGGGTGATAATAAAAAGGTGTTTTCATTAGTATCACAATTGGACTTGAGTCAATTAGGTTAAGCATATGACTGATGGGTTTAACGAGTATTCGTAACCAACATCATGTCAGGATTTTGATAGAGGAATCGAATTGCATGGTAACTATACCTAGGGGTTCCAATCTTATTCTGCTGGGTTACCGCTACATACTGCTAGGTGTCACTAGTAGATTATGAGAGCTCGTTAGGATCATTTTTGGATCGATGATCCTAATTAAGGTTGAGCTAAAATTGTTTCAATCCATCGAAAGGAGTTTCGATGATGTATAATGGAGATTATAGCATGTCTCATTACCAGACAGGATAGGACCTGTGGGGTCACACATATTAGGAGCTCAAGTAACCAATCAGCAAATCAAATTGACCTAATTATAATTGTTACAATTAATATTTGACCTAATTGTAAATATTATAATTAATTAATTATGGATTAAATATTAATTAAGTTAAATTAGATTTAATTTAATTGAGTTAGACTCAATTAATTAATCCTAATTGATTCGAGTCAATGTTTGCTTCGAAATGGTTCGATCGGATTTAAAATCGACTTCAGTTTGATTGTAAAATCATTACGTTTGGACCAAGACCTAGAGTCCAGTTAGATTGGGACTCTCTCTCCTTGTCTTTTCCTCCCTCCACATGCCAACCTAGTGGGCCCATGCTTTTGTGTGACAAAACATGATGGGGCGTGAAATAGGTGGCCGGTAATAGAGTTTAGGCATGAGAGAATAATAGAGGAGGAAGAGTCCTTCTCTTCTACTCCTCTTAAAACCTAAACTAGATAAGTTCAAACTCCTTTTATTTTGGAGTGGAGAATTTTTGTAAGACAAAAACTAAGAGGCTTATCCTTATTTTGGCATGGAGGATATTTGTACGACAAAAGGAGGGCGCTAAAATGGAGTTGGCATGAATTAATTAAGAAAGGGAAGAGTCCTTCTCTTCCACTCATCTTAAATCCTAGCCAGATAAATTAAAACACTGGTGTTTTGTTTTGATGGGATGGGAGAACTTAAATTTAAATAGGAAGTAAGGTGGCCGACCAAGAGAGATTATATTTGTCATGAAAAGCTTCTCCTTTTGATCGTGAATTAATTTTGGGCATCTTTCTTCTATTGGGAGCTAATACTTAAGTCTCTCTCCTGGCACCATCTTTTCTTCTCCCTTCCAGAATATTTCTTTCTTGTGATCTTCAAGAGCATTGAGAGGTCTTCTATACAAGAGAAAGAAGATAGTAAGAGGTCCAAGATCTTGCATAGTCCGATTTGCAAGACAGAAGCCGAAAGCCAGTCCGGATTTGGATCGGCACAGTTCTTAAAGCAGGCGATTTACTGAAAGAGGAGAGGGCTGTAAGGATCTAGCAGTCCGGTGCCCTCTATAACTCAATTGCGAGAGCTTCGTATGGATACCAGCAGAGGCCGGGCGATTGCACGGCTCCGACATAATCCCTGCTTTTCAATAGAGGATCTGCATGCTTTTCAGAGCAATCCCGGATAGCGATCCAGGTAAGTATTTTATATTTAAAATAATTTTTATTTTAGATATAATATTTTTCTCATATGTTACAGCATGTTAATAATTTATGAAAAATAAATTAGATTTATTTATGAATTGCATTATTAGATATAAATTGTTTTTATATCTACTTCCGCTGCAACAGGCTCTTGATGCCTGTTTAGTTACAATTTTTTGTTCCTGGGAGAACTCCAACAGTGGTATCAGAGCTGCGGTTCTCTCTTTAACATGCATGCATGAGAATCAGATCTAAAAAATATTCAGATCAGATAGATAATTATAATTGTATTAGATCTATGTTGAACATGAGATTGTTCTAGCATATGAATTTATGTTTTGAAAAATGGTTTTTGAAATTAAAATCATAATTTTTATATCTGAAATTAAATTGATCAAGGGTTGCACAAAGTGACATAAGGTTGTCCTGCTATATGGTTTACCCCTTATAGTGCAAATGTTGTCCTACTTTGATGTATACCTGGTTTTGAAAAAGAGTTTTCAAAAGGTTTTGATCTGTATGTTGTTGTATGAGATGCACAAAATTAGGGTTTAGATCTTAAATGTGATTCATAATCATAAGCCATTAATGTCATTCACTTAAACCTAATTTTAAAATTGATTTGATCAAGAAAATCAAATTTGGTGCATGAGGGTTTGGGTTGAACAAATTAGGTCGAGAGATTGGGCTGCGGAAATTAGGACTTGATTAGATCAACAAGTAACCCTAATATGATTTTGAGCAAGTGACTTAACCTAATTGGATGATGATTAGGGTTAGGTCAAGTGTGCTCAAAATTGGTTTTAGATGTAGTCTGGTTAGATTGATTCATTTGAATCGATAAGTTAAGACCTAATTTGGCTCAATGATGAGCCCAGATCATTAGATGACCTGATTGAATCTTGTCAGTCAATTGGTGTCTAAGAAAGGTTTCGATCATGGTTTGCTAATTGGGGCTAACTCTTTCCCAACCAAATAGTTTGGCGAAAAGAGGGTATATTGGCAGAACCCTCTCATGGATCAAACTGACCTGGCCAATTTGGTTGATTAAGTTTTCAAAAGGGTCATTTTTTATTTGAGTTCACCCATGCTGGTTATATTAAGTCTCACATGAGATTATGCTGACCTAATATAAATTTAGTCAGACATGAGATTGTGCTGACTGAATGTAATTGGTTAGTCATGATTTGGCTAATTAATTTAGAAGAGACCAGAACCTAAGCTCCCATAAATATTAAGTCATAGGTCTTCCATCATTGTAAGTGTGCGGGTATCCTACTGGTGTTGATTATTCTCGGCTGGTTACAGTGGTCTAGTTGCATCGGGAAGATACAACCACCCTATTAGGCATGAGATGTTGCTAGGAACTGATGGGGTTGGGCCCAATAAATGGGCACATTGAGGGACTCAATGATGGCTATGTTGCGCCCAATAAACGGGCACATTGAGGGACTCAATGATGGCTATGTCTAGCAAGAATGGTGGGTCTGACTTAACTAATGATTGGACCAATAAACGGGCATATTGAGGTTCCATGATTTAGAGACCAAGAGCTACAATTTGTATTAGATACATTGGACAAGAGTTGGCCACTTATTGGTGTAGCGTGTTACCAATAACCGGATACGATGAGGTGCCGCACATCGATGGGACCGTAGCACCCACTAGAAACCTAGAGTGATAAGGTTTTTGCATCTCCACGGGGAGTGTGAGAGATCTAAGAAAATAGTGGAAGTTCTAAAATTATTTCTTAAAGACCCTAGAATAATTTTTATAATTAAGTATAAAGCATCTAATTCGAATCTTCTACTCTTGCAGTTTACCATGTCTACTTCAAATCCCTTAGTCTGTATTCTAGAGACAAACTGACTAGTTGGCCTCAATTTTAAAGATTGGTTAAGAAACTTCAAAATTATTTTGAGTTCTGAGAAGTTGGGCTATATGCTTGACCAGGAATGCCTTATCTTACCTAACCATCCAAGTACTCGTCAGACGACTGCACTAAGAAATGGATGGAAGATGATAATAAGGTTAAGTGTTATATGTTGGCCCCATTGTCAAATGAATTGCAGAGCCAACATGAGGATATGCCAACTGCTAAATCAATTCTGATTCACCTATAAGAGTTACATGGTGAACAAAGTCGGATTGCACGCTTTGAAGTGTCAAAAAGACTTTTCAACAACAAGATGCATGAAGGGCAGTCAATGCATGATCATTGTTTGATAATGATCAAGGTCATCGAATAGCTTGAGAAGCTGGGCATTCCAATTCACAAGGAGCTTTAGGTGGATTTGATCCTCCAGTCCTTGACTAGTTCATATGCTCAATTTGTTATGAATTATAATATGAACAAGTTGAACTACACTTTGCCTGAATTGTTGAACATGTTGGTAAGCAATGAAGGGACCCTGAAGAGTTCAAGGGGCTCTGTTTACTTTATGGAGCAGTCTTCCTCCAAAAGAAAGTCTACTTGGAAGAAGAAGAAACCTGCAAAGAAACAGAAGAAGGAAAGCAAGCAGAAGAAGAAAGACACTCCCAAGAAAGCCAAGGTTAGCAAAGGGAAATGTTTTCACTGCAATACAGATGGCCACTGGAAAAGGAATTATCCTCTCTACTTGGAAAGCCTAAAGAAACAGAAGGAGGTTGTACTTTCTGATGGTAAGCCTATACTCGTTATTGAATCTAACCTAACGATTTCATCTACTTCTAGTTGGGTTTTAGACTCTGGCTCTGGTGCTCATATATACATTTCAATGAAGGGCTTGGAAAGAAGTAGAATACTGAGAGAAGATGAGATGGTCCTACATGTCAGAAATGGAGCAAAAGTTGCTGCTCAAGCCATTAGATCATATTCTCTGGTGTTACCTTTAGGGTTTAGATTAGTTCTTAGTGACTGTTATTTTGTACCTGGAGCTAGTAGAAATTTGATTTCTATCTCTGTGCTAGCACAGGAAGGATTTGAATTTATATTCAATAAGAACTTTTGTAGTATTTATTTGAGAAATAAATTAGTTGCAAAAGCTATTTTAATTGACAGTCTCTATCATTTGCATGCCGATGCATCTTTGAACATTAACGAGAAAATTAAAGTGAATTCCATAGGACATAAACATCCTAGAGATGACCTAAATAAAAAATTTATGTGGCATCTAAAGCTTGGTCATATAGGTGAAGACAGAATTAATAAACTGGAAAGGGATGGAATCCTAGATTCAGTTAATTCTGAATCATACCCACCTTTTGAGTCATGTCAAGGAAAAATGACCAAGTTACCCTTTATAGGACATGGGGAAAGGGCCACAGAATTACTTGCCCTGGTACACACTGATGTGTGTGGTCCATTTGATGTATAGTCCAAGGATGGTTTTTACTACTTCATAACCTTTATTGATGATTGTTCATGATATGGTTATGTGTTTCTTATGAGACATAAATTTGAAACTTTTGAAAAGTTCAAGAAATTGAGACATAAGGTAGAAAAACAAACAGGTAAAACCCTTAAGGTTCTTCGATTAGATCGGGGAGGAGAATACCTTAGTAGGGAATTTTTAGGTTATCTTAAGGACAATGGCATAGTCTCATAATGGACTCCACCAGGTATGCCTCAGCTTAATGGGATATCTGAGAGGAAAAACAAGACATTATTAGATATGGTCAGATCCATGATGAGCTTCACTGACTTGCCTTTATTTCTTTGGGGAGATGCCCTACAAACTTCAATTTATATTCTAAATAGGGTTCCATCTAAATCTGATCCTACCACAACATATGAGATTTGGCATGGTAAGAAACTATGTCTTGCCCATTTGAAGATTTGGGGATGTCCTGCCCATGTCAAAAGACTAATGGCAAACAAGTTGGAATCTAGATATGTGAAAGCTCGGTTTATAGGATATCCTAAAGAAACTTTAGGATATTATTTTTGCCTTCCAGAAGATCATAATGTGATTGTAAGTAGACATGCCACATTTCTTGAAAAATAATTTATTCAGGAAGGTGGTAGTGGGAGGTTAATTGAGATTGATGAGAAAGCCTCTAAAAAGCAGCCAACTAGAGATTGGATCGAACCTAATCAACCAATACACATAAATGCTCTTCCACCTCGTAGGTCTATTAGAGTCTCCATACCTCCTAAAAGGTACTTGGGTATGCTTACAGAGGAAATAAAGGAAATGTTTCTTGTTGAGGACAAGGATCAATTGATTAATCCTAAGACTTATGATGAGGCGATGCCAGACATCGACTCCGAGAAATGGTTGAATGCTATGAAGTCAGAAATTGATTCAATGCATTCTAACCAAGTTTTGTCCTTAGTAGATCCACCAGAGGGTATTGTACCTATTGGTTATAAATGGATCTACAAAATGAAAATAGGTGCAGATGGTAAGGTAGAGACCTTTAAAGTAAGGTTGGTGGTGAAAGGGTATAGTCAATGTGAAGACATTGATTATCATGATACATTTTTACCAGTAGCTATGCTAAAATCCATCCGTACATTACTTGTAATTGCAGCATATCATGATTATGAGATATATGGTAGATGGATGTGAAAACTGCATTCCTGAATGGATATCTTGAGGAAGATATCTATATGGAGCAGCCTTTGGATTTTACTTCCAATGATAAAGATCATAAGGTCTGCAAACTGCACAAATCAATCTACTGATTGAAGCAAGCTTCTTAGAGTTGAAGATTTTATTTTAATGATGCAATCAAATCATTTGATTTTATCAAAAATGAAGATGAGCCATGTGTTTATAGGAAGGCCAGTGGGAGGGCAGTGACATTCCTCGTATTGTACATGGATGATATCCTCCTTATTGGGAATGATATTTCCATGTTGACTTCGGTCAAAAGTTGGTTAACTAAGAAATTCTCTATGAAAGACTTAGGTGAATTATCTTATATTTTGGGGATTAAGGTCTCTAGAGATAGATCTAATCGGATGCTTGGTCTTTCACAAAAATTATACATAGAGGAAGTGCTGAAAAGGTTCAGCATGGAGAACTCTAAAAGAGGATTGTTACCTCTTCGGCATGGCATTAATCTCTCCAAGAAAATGTGTCCTAACAAAGCTGAAGAGATTCAATGCATGAGTAAGATTCCATATGCTTCGACAATTGAAAGCCTTATGTATATCATGTTATGTACTCGACCTAATATAGCTCTTGCTATGAGTGTCACGAGCAGATATCAGTCAAATCCAGGTGAAGAATACTGGATAGCTGTGAAGAACATTCTTAAGTACTTGAGAAAGACTAAAGATTTTTTCTTAGTCTTTCGAGGGAGTTCAGAATTAGGGATAAAGGGATATACAGACTCAGACTTTATGTCTGATCTTGATGATAGAAGGTCTACATCAGGGTCTGTGTTTTTGTACAATGGTGGGGCAACTAGTTGGAAAAGTTCCAGCAGCCAATCATTGCAGATTCAACAATGGAAGCAGAGTACATCGCTACCTCTGAAGCTGCAAAAGAAGCCTTCTGGTACAAAAAGTTTGTTGCGGAGCTTGGAGTGATGCCATCTGATGCCATCCCCATATATTATGATAATAATGGTGCAATAGCTCTTGCTAAGGAGCCCAAGTCTCACCATAAGTCCAAGCATATTGAGTGGTGGTTTCATATCATATGCGACTACCTCGAGAAGAAATATGTTGAGGTGCGAAGAGTAGACTCCACGGACAACGTGGTAGACCCATTGACTAAGACTTTGAGCCATCAAAAGGCTGAAGTCCACTTTGAGAAAATGGGACTTAGATATGTAGCCAATTAGCTTTAGTACAAGTGAAAGATTATTAGATGTATGCCCTGAAAGCCATGTTGGCTTGACACATTATAATTTTTAGGGCAATAACTTTATACTTAATTCTTCTTTATTAATAAAGGGCATTAGTTTCATTCATATTATTGCATCTATGAATCGTCCATGGAGTTAATGGACAATGAAACATATTCTCAAGAGTTGAGAATCTGAGGCATGTGTCTTTATAAATTAACTCCTAAAGGCTCCCGATTGTTGGAATATCACGAGGATGGAGATTGATCCATTAAAATTGATGCATAGATCACTTCCCTTTTAGGGTAGATGAGTCTCTGACCTATAGTGTGGTGACACTGGAGTGATAGTGCAGGTAGTTGATAAAGATCAACGGTACTGAGCATGACCATGTATAGGAAGTAATACGGATGACTACTCACACGTCGATAACTTCTAGATGCTATAGTCGTGTGAAAAGTTCCTTGACCTAGAGTGTCTCAGCTACTCACAATAAGTTGATGTAGTTTGACAGCACAATAACTTGGTTCCTATCTATACGGGACCTTGCGGTGTTCGTTGGCTACAGTAAGTTTATTGTAGGAGTAGAGTGTTCACTTATAGGGATCTATCAGCCTTAGTAGTAAGGAATAATCCTATGCAAGCTTAATGAGACTAAGTCCAGAAACTATGGCCATAGTAGGATGATAATGAAAAGGTATTTTCATTAGTATCACAATTGGACTTGAGTCAATTAGGTTAAGCATATGACTGATGGGTTTGACGAGTATCCATAACCAACATCATGTCAGGATTTTGATAGAGGAACTGAATCACATGATAACTATACCTAGGGGTTCCAATCTTATTCTGCTGGGTTGCCACTACATACTGCTATGTGTCACTAGTGGATTATGAGAGCCGTCAGGATCGTTTTCGGATCGATGATCCTAATTAGGGTTGAGCTGAAATTGTTTCAATCCATCGAAAAGAGTTTCGATGATGTATAATGAAGATTATAGCATGTCTCATTACCATACAGGATAGGACCTGAGGGGTCATATACATTAAGAGCTCAAGTAACCAATCAGCAAATCAATTTGACCTAATTGTAATTGTTATAATTAATATTTGACCTAATTATAAATGTTACTATTAATTAATTATGGATTAAATATTAATTAAATTAAATTAGATTTAATTTAATTGAGTTAAACTCAATTAATTAATCCTAATTGATTCGAGTCAATGTCCGCTTCAAAATGGTTCGATCGGATTTAAAATCGGCTTCAATTTGACTATAAAATCATTACGTTTGGAGCAAGACCTAGAGTCCAATTAGACTGGGACTCTTCTCCATGTCTCCCCCTCCCTCCATATGCCAACCTAGTGGGCCCTTGCTTTTGTGTGACAAAACATGATGGGGCATGAATTTGGTGGGCGGTAATAGAGTTTAGGCATGAGAGAATAAGAGAGGAGGAAAAGTCCTTCTCTTCTACTCCTCTTAAAACCTAAACTAGATAAGTTCAAACTCCTTTTATTTTGGAGTGGAGAATTTTTGTAAGACAAACTAAAAGGCTTATCCTTATTTTGGCATGGAGAATATTTGTACGACAAAAGGAGTGCGCTAAAATGGAGTTGGCATGAATTAATTAAGAGAGGGAAGAGTCCTCTTCCACTCATCTTAAATCCTAGCAAGATTAATTAAAACACTGGTGTTTTGTTTTGATGGGATGGGAGAACTTAAATTTAAATAGGAAGTAAGGTGGTCGACCAAGAGAGATTATAATTGGCATGAAAAGCTTCTCCTTTTAGCCGTGAATTAATTTTGGGCATCTTTCTTCTCTTGGGAACTAATACCTGAGAGTCTCTCTCCTGGCACCATCTTTTCTTCTCCCTTTCAGAATATTTCTTCCTTGTGATATTCAAGAGCATTGAGAGGTCTTCTTTACAAGAGGAACAAGATAGTAAGAGGTCCAAGATCTTGCAAAGTCCGATTTACAAGACATAAGCGAAAGCCGGTCCGGATTTGGATCGGCATAGTTCTTAAAGCAGACGATTTGTTGAAAGAGGAGAGGGCTGCAATGATGTAGCAGTCCGTTGCCCTCTATGATTTAGTTATGAGAGCTTCGTGTGGATACCAGCAGAGGCCGGGCGATTTCATGGCTCCGATAAAATCCCGGCTTTTCAATAGCGGATCTGCATGCTTTTCAGAGCAATCCCGGATAGCGATCCAGGTAAGTGTTTTATGCTTAAAATAGTTTTAATTTCAGATCTAATATTTTTCTCATATATTGCAGCATGTTAAGAATTTATGATAAATAAATTAGATTTATTTATGAATTGCATGATTAGATATAAATTATTTTTATATCTTCTTCTGCTGCGACAGGCTCCTGATGCCGGTTTAATTGTAATTTCCTGTTCCTGAGAGAACTCCAACAGGAGATTCATTCGAGGGTTTAGTACCATCATTGCCCCAATCATGGATTGTCATAAGAAAGGAACTTTTGAATGGACCAAACATGCCAATAAGCCTTCCTTGAGATTAAAGAGAGAATGACACAAGCACCGGTCCTTAGATTTCTCGACTTTTCTAAGGTTTTTAAGGTTGCTTGTGATGCCTCCGAAATTGGAATTGGTAGAGTTTTAAGTCAAGAAAACCATCCTTTAACCTTTTTTAGTGAGAGACTGAATGGTGCGAAGTTGAGGTATTCTACTTATGATAAGGAATTGTATACGGTAGTTCCAGCTTTGAGGCACTGGAGACATTATTTGTTACCGCAGGAGTTTGTCCTATATTCCGATCATGAAGCACTCCAAATCCTTAGTTCCCAAAAGAAGTTAAACCCTAGGCATGAAAAATGGATAGAGTACATTCAAGCCTATACCTTTATTCTGAAACACCATGTTGGCACTAAAAATAGAGTTGCCGATGCATTAAGTCAACGTTCTATGCTCCTAACATCTGTGAGTACTGAAGTCACAGGATTTGATACATTGAAAGAGGAATACAAAAACTGTCCTGACTTTAGTAAAATTTTTGAGTCTGTTAGTCAAGGACTATCTAGTGAATATAAAGACTACATCCTTCATGATGGATTCCTTTTTAAAGGAAACAAGTTGTGCATTCCCCGAACCTCTGTCCAGGAATTGTTGATTTGGGAGATCCATGCCGGGGGACTAGCTAGCAATTTTGGAAGAAATAAGACTATCTTAGCAGTGGAAGATCAATTTTATTGGCCAAGCCTCAAAAGAAATGTAGCCCAAGTTGTAGCCTAGTTCGGACAAGTGCTGTTGCCAAACAGTAAAAACAAAATACTGGACTATATACTCATTTACCTATCCCTGATTGTCCTTATCAAGACATTAGTATGGGTTTCATGCTAGGACAACCAAAGACTACATAAACACGATTCCATCTATGTTGTTGTTGATTGATTCTCAAAGATGGCACACTTATTGCCCTATTCTTAGACTTTTGATGCTTCAAAAATGGCCAAATTATACCTCAATGAAGTGGTTAGATTACACAGTTTGTCTAAGACCATTGTGTCTGATAGAGATGTTAAATTCACTAGTTATTTTTGAAAAACCCCATGGCACTTGTTGGGAACAAAATTAAATTTCTCTATCACTTATCACCCCCAAACTAATGGCCAAACAGAAGTTGTAAATAGGAGTCTTGGGAATCTACTGAGATGTCTAGTGGAGGAGAATACTGGAAATTGGGACCTCTCGCTACCTCGCATTGAATTTACCTATAATAGCTCAGTCAACAGGTCGACTAGAAAAGTACATTTAAGATTGTCAGTGGGTACAAACCAAGAAAGCCAATAGACCTTATCCCTTTACCCATACATGCATGAGTATCAAAGTCTGTAGAGTTATATTGATGCAGAACGAAAGAAGAGATGCAATGCGGAAGTAAAATTAGACTAATTCTTTTTTTTTTTTTTTTTTTTTTTTAGAAGTCGGCTTTGACTCAAAGGAAAGTTGAACTAAATTGAAAGAAACTATGTAATAATTGAAAGCATAATTTAAAGGAACTAGATTATCAGAGTAGTTCAGAAGTAAAGGATCGCTGGGGGTTGAGAAACTCCCAGACCTAGGGTTTCGCTCTGAACTTTCAACAGGATAGAAATAAAGAGAAGAGATGGGTTACCGACCAGACAATGATCTTCACAGAGTTTGGTGGAAGAACTCTCTCGAGCAGATTGTTGGATCCTCGGATTCGGATATCTTCGCAATGGATCCTCCAATACTGGTCCTGTGGCTGAGTCGGCTTCTCCTGAACTCAAGATCTGGGAAAGAAGAAGAACAAGTGATGGAATCAGATACTCAAGGAAGGATTTACCAGATTGAAGAGCTTGAAAGCTGATGTTGCTGAAATCCGGATTCTCCTAAAGGTTGACCTGGCTCCCTCTGGAATTTGCTCTGAATCTGAAGTATCCGGACTGGACCCGGATGCTGGTGGTCGGCCTTGACTTGGAGAGAGTGGCCGTGGGAGGTGGGGTAGGCTAGGGTTTGGTGGATTGAGGAGAATTATGGGCGGCTAGGGTTTTGGAGTGAAGTGGCTAACCTAGGGTTTTGGGGTTGGAGATCTCACACCTCCTCAAGGTTCCTGGGGAACCCGGATTTACTCCCTCACGGAGCTCAACACCTGGATGCAAGTGCGGAAGAGAGAAACACAAAGTTTGCTCACACATAAATTGGATTCATTCATCAGATAACTTTCAAATTTACAAGAATGGTTTAATTTATAGGACTTTACAAGAGAGCAGGGTTTTACATCTTCCCATATGGGACTAATAGGGTGGATCTTCAAATTAGGTTTGTAGGATCAATTCCCACACATATGGCCGGCCAAAAGGTTCCAAAAAAGTTTATTGGAGTCTTTAAAAGGAAGGTAGGTGGCACCTCCTAGCCTTGTTCTTCAAGAGAGAATTTCTTTCCTTCCATGGCTCAACTCTTTTGGACTCTTCCTTTTCTTTCTCCCTAAGTCATGGTTCTTCCCATCTTTGCTTTGGGCATTTTTGGCATGGAATGGGCGCCCCCTTGAAGTACTATCCAAGAAGAGTTTCTTTCTTTTCATAGCTTGGCTCTTATGGAATATTTTGGGCCGCCCCCTTGAATTGTGGATCCCAGATTGCTTTCTCTTCAAATGGCGCATGAGAGAAAGGACCTGCTATCTTGTGGTGTGGGGACCAGAGCATACTGGATGGAGATGTGGCACCCCCTGGACTTAAGCGTGTGGCTGGGAGTGTGGCTAGGAGTGTGGCGCCCACTTGCTTGGCCTTGGGAGAAAATGTGACACCCAGGTTGTAGTCCTAGACCACTACTGAGTCAACATGACTCAACAAAAATAAATTACAGGGAATACAGACTCAAGCCAAAATTGAGTTGATCAAGTCAACCCTTATTACAAACCAGAAAATCCTAATTCTTCGGGCAAGGTCAATTAGAGATCCAGATGGAGCCCTGAAGTCTTCTTCTGAGTCTGGTGCCCGCACCACATATGCACAGCATATTAGAGATTTACATAAAGATATTAGCAAGAAAATTCATTTAAGTATTGAAACTTACAAGCATATGACTAATTCCCATAAGAGAGCCAAAGAATTTTATGAAGGAGACTATGTAATGATTAGGCTCAAGCCTAAATAGTTTCCACCTGAAATTATGAAAAAATTATATGCCCGTGGTGCAGGTCCTTTCAAAATAATAAAGAAAATTAGACCTAATGCTTGTGCTGGACTTACCATCTGACTTTGGTATCAGTTCCACCTTTAATATTTCAGATCTAATAGAGTACAAGGAACCAACAATGATACCCAGTGAGCCATTTAGACCTGATCCCACCTTTGAGAGTGAAACAACCTCTGAGTGTCCACCAGCCATACTACCAAAGCGATGAGATAGGATTGAGCAAATCTTAAATAATAAGACTATCACTCCCGAAACAAGGACTATCAATGCTATTTGGTTCATTGGCAAGGTTGACCTGATTCTGAAGACTCATGGATCACTTGAGAGGATATACAAAGGATTGATCTAGACCTACTAGAGTATTACCAAAATGACCCATACTCGATAGGACCGAGTTCTTTCTATCCCGGCAGATTAATGGGGACATCGACAAAAGAAAAAGGTTTCAAGCTAACTCCTTATGGTTTTATAATTAGATTTTTCAATTGGATCCACTTGAAGCCAATGGATGAAAGCCCACTTGCCTTGAGCCAGCTCCATGATCTCTCAAATGCTCCTAAATAAAGTCCCTTCTTATATGTCACTTGGAAGCCTCTCTTAGTCAACGCTTGGAAGCATAATTGGGTACCACTTGGAAGCATTTCTTGGACAACACTTGAAGCATAATTGGGCACCTGATGGGGATCCAGTGTAGGTCCGGATTTGTTTTCTATTTTTTCTTATTTTCTCGTATTTTTTTATTTTTTGGCTATTCCCGCTATTCCACCTATTCCTACTATTCCAGCTTTATCCCAAATTTATCCCCACCTTATTCCTGCCTTATTCCATCTCCTTCCCGTGATTTTAGAAAACTTCCCAAACCCTAGTCGCTGCCCCGCCACCCCTAGATCCGGGTTGCCCGACCCCCAACCATCACCTCCGACCCATCGCCGGTGCTCGCCGACCCCGCCCTCGCCAAAAAATTAGGCCGCCCGCTGCCCAAGGCCATGGGAAGACGAATGGATGCAGAGGCATCGGTCCACCACCTACCCATGGTCCCCGCTACCACCGTCGCCACCGGTCAGCTACCGGCCGCCCGCCCGCCATCCACTGGCTCATGCCCAGACGCCGGGGGGCCCTCGTCGGTGCCCAAGACCCCACGGCCATGGGGAAGCCCAATGGACACGTCCGTCCATGTGACGCTGCTGCCCACCACCTGACGCCGCCGCTCGCCTGCCGCTGTCCCGCAGTCCACCGGCCAAGGCCCGGCTACTGGAGGTCCTCGCCGGTGCCCAGGGCCCCCATGCTCATAGGAGACCAAACGGCATGCCCAGGACATGCCGTGCCCATCCTGTGTCGCCACCCTGCCTGCAGCTCGCCGCCCACCGTCCGCCGCTCGCTATCTGCTGGCCCTGTCCGTCGCCTGCTTCCTAATCGCCCGCCATCCGCCGGTTGCCACCGGAGATCGATCCTCCTCTGTGCATGTCCGCAAGAGATGGTTACGCATGCTTTTTGGAGCAATCCAAGCAGCATGCTTTTCAGAGTAGATCATCAAGTCGATACGCTTTCTAGAGCAGATCAGCACCAATATTGATGTAGCATGGATTTTGATGTAATTTATTTTTTCCATTTTTGGTTTGCTTGTAGGCTAAGTAAGTGAGAGGTTTGGTTTTTTTTATATAAAGGCCCCCTCTCCTCTTGTAAAGTTTAAGTTTGATACAAAATTTTTGGATTTTCCATTGGTTCTAGTTCTGGGCTGAGGCCCGTCTTTCCTTTACCTACGAGTGTCGAGGGGTGTGAGACCCCACTTCCTTCTCTCCATGCGAGTGTTGAGGGGCGCGAGGCCCTAGTTATCCCCTTTTCCATCGAGTCCCCCTCTAGGTCTTAGGGATTTTTCTTTATAGCCCCAGGTAGCGATTTGGGTGGGATGCCCTAGGCTCCGCATGTAGTGAGATGGGTGGGACGCCCTAGACTACATGTAGTGGGGTAGGTGAGATGCCCTAGAGGTGTGACGTCTCTCTGTGAAGGTGAGTCCCCAGTCCTAGAGTGTCCATGTTTCCTATCCTCCATCCCATTGTTCCTCCACCAAGAAAATTGAAAACCAAAAGAGTTAAGCTGTTTTAAGGTTTAGTATCAGTTCACCCTAGTCCCAAGAGGCTTCTTAGCCCTCCTACCTAGTCTGTTTAGGTGTTCCCTTTTCCAAATAAACCAAGGTTCATCGAGTCCGTCCCTCATCAGCACCATTTGAAAGCATTTTTGGACTACACTCAGAAGCCTCATTGGATGCCACTTGGAAGCTCTTCTTGATGCTACTTGGATACCACTTAGGCACCACATGGGATTAGTTATAACCAAATTTTGTTAGAACTACTTTTTGTTAGAACTACCTAACCCATTTTTGTTAGCCTAACTAATGCAGTTAGAACTAGAGTTACATTTCCTTCTCCTTGGCCGAACTCATGGTGTACCTTTGGGCCTATAAATAGGACCCAAGCTCCTCTTGTACCTCATGCTATGGTTGAATGAAAAAAAGTTTGTTTGATTCCATTTTTTTGTCGAGTTCTTGATTTTTTTGCTCCTTGTGTGGAGAGGGTGAGAGGCACTAGTCTAGCTTGTTTCTTTTGTTTCCTAGCCTAAGAGCTAGGTCACTCTTTGAGGAAGAGGGTGAGAGGCCCATTCTCCACTTCAAAGAAGTCCTATCAAGGTCCTTGAAGTGCACACCAAGAGGGAGAGGGTGTGAGACCCAAAGCTTGTCGCCTAGCTTCAATCCATCCCCAAGCTTTTATCTCCTTCCTTTACCTTGTTCATTTCCTTCTTTCAATTTGCTTCCACGCCCTTATAGCAAGTTCTTTGTAGGTTGTCTCACTGATTTGGGGTTGAAGATGAAGGTTCCAAGTCATGAACCAAGTGCAAGGTAAGTTCTCAAGTTTTTGGAATACTAGTCCTACAATCTAGTCCTCATTCCTATAAGTGGTGAGAGCTTCCCTTCCACCAAATATTTTTTTTTTAGCCTTCATTGTTGGTAGGAGAACCCCTTCTTGGCCCTTTAGATATGAGAATTGAAGGTGTTTGACCTAGTACAAATGGTTTCCTAGCCATGAGATCCTTCCTATATTAATTTGAATGTGACATGCATGCGGGTGTCTAATTTTTGATCAACTAGTTTCTTGCTTGAAAGATAATTATCTCTCTTATGCTTAATTTCGATTCATGCTTGTAATCCATTGCTCATCATGGATAGCTAGTCATCTAGAGCACATCATCATCCATTCATTTCATTCATTTTTATCTCGCATCAGTATTGGATACCTATTCTATCATCTTACTAAACAAAAGGTTCTTGTTAGTAGGCATGCCGTATTCTTAGAAAAAGAATTTATCCAAGAATAAGGTAATGAGAGAATAATTGAATTGAGTGAAGTTCAAAATGAACAAACTCAAGTTCTTCAATCAAAAGTACCGTTGATCAGGTACAACCACAACACACACCTCCTGTCTGTAGGTCATAGAGAGTGCGGGCAGCACCTCTAAGATATGGTTTTATGATTGGAAACAATAATGAAACCAGTATCATTGAAGGAGATGATCCACTGACCTATACAAAAGCTGTCATGAGAAGGACTCTAACAAATGGCTCGGTGCCATGAAATCCGAAATGGACTCCATGTATGACAACCAAATTTGGACCTTGGTTGACCCACCTGAGGGAATTATCCCAATAGGGTGCAAATGGATCTTCAAAAGAAAGATTGGAGCCAATGGGCAAATAGAAACCTATAAGGCTAGGTTAGTGGCAAAAAGTTTCAAGAAAAAGCATGGTATAGACTATGATGAAACCTTTTCACCAGTTGTCATGCTCAAGTCCATTAGGATTATGCTTGCTATTGCTGCATACTATGACTATGAAATCTGGCAGATGGATGTTAAGACTGCATTCCTCAATGAAAATATTGAGGAAGAAGTCTATATATCATAGCCAAGGGTTTTGTCTCAAGTCAGAGACCAAACCAAGTATGTAAGCTTAGAAAATCCATTTATGGATTGAAACAAGTATCAAGAAGGTGAATCATTCATTTTGATGAAACTATTATGGAATTTGGTTTCATCAAGAATACGGATGAGCCATGTGTGTATAAAAAGACAAGTGAGTGTGCCATTATCTTCTTGGTCTTATATGTCGATGACATACTTATCATTGGAAATGATGTTTCAATGATGCAGTCAGTTAAATATGGCCGTCAAAATAGTTTTCCATGAAGAATTTAGGAGAAGCATCATATATTCTAGGAATAAAGATCTATAAAAATAGATCTAAAAGGATGCTAGGATTATCCCAATCTAAGTACATAGACTTAATATTGAAGAGATTCAATATAGAAGAAAGTAAGAAGGGTTACTTGCCCATGAGTCAAGGCATACACCTATCTAAAAGGATGTCACCTAAGATTCCAGAAGAAAGAGATAGGATGAATAAGACCCTTATGCTTTGGGCAGTGGGATCAATAATGTATATAATGCTATGTACCAGGCCTGATGTTGCTTATGCCATAGGCTTAGTAAGCAGGTTCCAGGCAAATCCAAGGGAGGATCATTGGAAAGCTATGAAAAACATTCTTAAGTCCCTAAGAAGGACTAAAGATGTTTTTTTGATATATGGTGGATTGGTGTTGAAACTAGAATGTTATATAGATTCTAGTTTCCACCTGAGGCACCAGAATAAGACAGAGGCTTTTTCAGCCCTCTGTAAATTGATCAATAATTTATGAGTCCATCTGTAATAAGGGCTTAGCTCATCTGAGTCCATTTTAGTTGTTATTTGAGTATTTTTAGTTGTTATTTCAGTTCTGTACTAGTCAGCTCATGTTGAGCTAGTTCAGTCCAATGCTAGTCAGCTCATGTTGAGCTAATTTTATTTTTTTGAGTCCTGTCCAAGCATACTGAAGACTCAAGACTATATCATACAAGTGAAGACCAAGTCCAACTAGATTGAAGACATGGAAGTATAGCACAAGTCCAACCCAGCTTGAAGATTTGAAGACTCCAGGAGGAAAATTCAAAAAACCCTGATTTCTTGCAGATGCCCTCCAGATGCCCAGATTCCCTTCCAGATGCCAAAGTATATTCATAGATAAGGGCATCCATGATTCCAGAGGTCCATCTGTATCCTAGCCCAAAGAAATCAAGCCCAGGTGCCAAGCCCAAGCCCCTAAGAAGCAAGATACCAGGGAATATTCCTGCTACCTGGCTTCCAGGCCACCCCAGCTTCTAGAGGCCCAAACCCATGCACCCGAGCCCCTTTGGGCCGACCTTTTGCTGCTCCTAGAAGCCCAACACGCCCCCCTAGGCATCCTTGGAGTCTTGACCAAGTCAAGAAAATTTTTAGGGATTTTTCTACCTAATATTTCCTTATTTTCTAGCTAGGGTTTGAGAGGGAAAAGGATTCTTATGTAAAGACTTATGTACCCTTACTTGGAGCCCAAGGTTAAAGGTCTATTTAAGGGACCCTAGCTTCTTGTATGAGGAGAATTTTTGATGAATGAAAACCTTGAGTTCTTCTATTGAGTGGTGTGATACCCTGCTGTGTGCATAAAGGGGTTTGTGAGAGTTCTTCTTTTCGGTGTTTGCAATCATCTTCCTGCTGCCAACAAACCCTCCAGATCCCTGGATGCCCACTCCAAAAGAAGCCTTCCCTTGCTGTTTTTACTTTGTTTTCTTGTTCCTTTGTGAGCTTTCTAACCCCTGACAGGTCGTTTGCAGGTCCCTGAGTTCCTACGAATCCAATGACTCCAGCCAAGCCTCAATCAGATCACCGAGCAGAAAGCCGGATATCCGCGGGTCTTTGGCTCGGTTTTCCAGGCCGCATCCGTCGAGGAACGAGAGACCCCTTCGCTGTGATCTTCACAGACGTTGTCAGGTACACCCCTCTATCTCCAGTAGTTTTATTGTAGGAGAATTTGCTGTTGACTTTGGCTCCTTAGTTTTGATGATTAACAAAAGGTTGAGTATATGTTTGGACTAATGTTTCATCTCAAGATAAAGTTTTAGGACTTAGGTTATTCAAAAAGAGTATCAAGAGTACAATGATGAAACTAAGTTTGCCTGATTTGGAAAAGAGCTCTTCTACCTTGGACAAGATCAAATTTCTCATATTGGACCTTCCTGTTAAGAAATAAATAACAAAAGAAACAAAGGCTTAGAGAAACTCAAGCATGGCACGCACATCTCTAAGAGTTTCAAAAAATTTCAGATCAGAGGTCGACCACCAGAGGTCGACACCTTGTCAAAGGTCGACCACCAGAGGTCGACTCATGAAGAGAAGAAAAGTTCAGCATGGCCGGCATGGCAAAATCTCAGTGGCACGCTCCAGAGGTCGACCACCAGAGGTCAACACCTGTCCAGAGGTCGACTCATAGCTTGAGAATTCAAAATGGGCAGAACTATGGTTTTCTGGATTTTTGCCTAAAACAAACTGGAGGTTGACTCATGAGATCGACACTTGATCCAGAGGTTGACTCATGAGGTCGACTCATGGCATAATGGCTAGTTTTTCTGAACTTTTGATTTGATTTCTAACGGCCATAAACGGCCATATTTTTGATTCTAACGGTCTTGTGGAGTTATTTCAGCATGAATGAGGTATTTGACCTCCACCAAACTTCAAAAAAGACAAGGAGACAAAGTGAAAAAGTTTAGAGTCAAAGTACAAAGCCTTCAATCAATTCCAAGCCAAAAAGAGTGAGAAAACCAAGAGATTCCTTAGCCAAAAGCTTTCCATCTTTGAGGAATCCAACTTTCAAGTATTTGGCATTTAGTGAGGTCCAAAGATTTCAAGGAAAAAGGCTTGAAGAGTCTCCATCAAGAGATACAACGAACTTCTTATTGCTCAAAAGGAGTTTGTCTAGTTTTATTAATTGTATTCATATTCTTTTGTCTTTAGCTAGTTTCAAGGGAATTTGAAACTAGTGTAAGGTTTGTTGGTGAGCCAATTGATAAAACCAACTAGGGTTGCTTGTAAGCCCGAAGCCAAAACAAGTGAGTGAGGTTTGTTGGTGAGCCAATTGATAAAACCAACTAGGGTTGCTTGTAAGCCCGAAGCCAAAACAAGTGTGTAAGGTTTTGACTTGTGAGCCTGGTAAAACAAGTCGGCTGTAATCTAAAGATTATAGTGGAAATTCCCAAGTGGAGCTTGGGGAGTGGATGTAGGTGCTAGGTGCACCGAACCACTATACTTCTTGTGTGTTTGCATTGCTTCTCTTTTTATCTTCTTTTGCTCTTTAATTGTTGATTTATTTCATTGCTTCCGTTGCACAATTATTTGAGCACTATCACTCTTCACCTTAAAACTTGGTGGCACATATATTGCTTTAATTTTTTAAATACCCAATTCACCCCCCTCTTGGGCACCATATCTGGGCAACAAGTGGTATCAGAGCACCGGTACTCTCTTGTAGGTCCAACGATCTTGAGTTAAAGATCATGGCCGCCCCAATTGGAATGGGTGTAGTTGAAGGACAAGCATCAAATCGCCCTCCTTTCTTTAATGGCACAAACTACACATACTGGAAAACTCGTATGCATATTTATTTACAAGCTGTAGATTATCATATATGGAGAATAATCACTAAAGGGCCTCATCAGCCCACTCACTTGGTTAATGGCATTATCATCCCAAAATCTGAAGAAGAATGGGATGACAATGACATCAAACAAGCTGAGTTAAATGCTAAGGCGATGAATTTGCTATTCTGTGCACTTGACCCTAGTGAATTCAACAGAATATCAAATTATATTTCTGCCAAAGAAATTTGGGATACACTTGAGGTTACCCATGAGGGTACACACCAAGTGAAGACCATAAAGGTGAACATGCTCATTCATACGTATGAGATGTTCAGGATGGAACCAACTGAAAGTATAAGTGAAATGTATACTAGATTTACCAATATAGTAAATGGTATGAGGAGTTTGGAAAAAATTATATCTAATAGTGAACTGGTTAACAAACTTCTCAGGTCTCTTCCGGCTTCATGGGATGCGAAAGTAACAGCCATAGAAGAAGCAAGGATGTCAATACTCTACCTCTCGAGCAGCTTCTTGGATCACTGATGACTTACGAGCTTTCACTAAAGCAGAAGACAGTGGACAATGACAAGATAAAGAAAGCCATAGCCTTCAAGTCCACTACAAAGGAAGAGTCAAGTGATGAATCAGAAGAAGAAGCTGATGATGATGAGACAGCCCTCATTACAAGAAAATTCAAAAGATTCATGAGAAAGAAGAAGGGCTTCTACAAGAAAAGGCCATAAAAAGGTGATCACAATAAGGAAAAAGAGAAAGAGAAAGAAAGGGATCCACCTATCTGCTTCGAGTGCAAGAAGCCTAGACATTACAAAACGGATTGCCCTTTGCTTAAAAAAAGTCGAAGGATGTTGAGAAAGAAAGCCATGATGGCTACCTGGAGTGAGAGTGAGGACTCCAGCAGTGATGAAGAGCAGCAGGTAGTCGCCAACTTATGTTTCATGGCCAATGAAGATAATGAGGTAAATTCTGAACCTGAAACTGAATTTACTTTCAATGAATTGCATGATGCTTTTGATGACTTAGTTATGGAATATTAAAAATTAAAACTGAAAAATAAGAAACTAAGAAAGCTAAATTTTGAGCTTACCAAAAATTCAGAAAAGTTTTCAACTGAAATTGAAGATTTAATTAAAGAAAACAAGAAATTAACTGAACATGTAAAGACCTTGACAAATGATAAGGATAATCTTTTAAAAAAAAATGATTCTTTGAAAAATAATAGAAGTCTTAAAACTAATGAGAACATTGAAAAACAAAATAAAGAACTATTGCTTCAAAACAAGAATTACAAGGAAGAGTTAGAAAAAGTAAAACCTTTTGTAGAAAAGTTTACTTTTAGTTCAGAAAAACTAAATATGCTTTTAAATAGTCAACATGCAGTGTTTAACAAAGCTGGACTTGGATTTAAGCCACACAATCAGCAAAAACTTTACAAAAACTTTTTCATATCTGCATCTTCTAAGATTACCTGCTATGCATGTGGTAAATTAGGACATAAATCATATGTTTGTAATAGAAAAAAATTAAATACCTTTAAAAAGATTTGGGTTCCAAAAGGAACTAATTTGACTAACCCTAAAGGACCCAAGATGACTTGGGTACCTAAAGTTTCAACTTGATCAATTTTTGCAGGTGTGCCTTGCAACCAAAAATAAAAGAAGAATGTGGTATCTGGATAGTGGTTGCTCAAGGCACATGACTGGGGATGTGAAGCAATTCTCATCACTAGCAGCTATTGATGGTGGAAACGTTACTTTTGGTGATAATGGAAAAGGCAAAATCGTCGGAATTGGAAAAATCCATATCACCCCTAATGCTTATGTAGATAATGTATTATTTGTTGATGGCTTGAAGCATAATCCTTTTAGCTTTAGTCAGTTTTGTGATAAGGGTTTTAAAGTAGTTTTTGAATCATCTTTGTGCATGGTATCTAGTTTAGATGTCGATGGCATCAAGTTTACTGGTCATAGGCATGGAAACATTTACATGGTTGATCTTGATGATCTATCCATGGAAAGTGGTCAATGCCTAGTGGCTAAGGAAGCCAAGGCAAGTGAAACTAGTTGGCTTTGGCATCGTAGGCTAGGGCATGCTAGTATGCAGTTGATTTCAAAATTAAGCAAAAAGAATCTTGTAAAAGAATTGCCAAAACTCACATTTGAAAAAGATAAGATTTGTGCTGCATGTCAATTTGGAAAACAAACTAAATCTACTTTCAAACCTAAAGGAGTAGTATCTACTACTAGACCCCTTGAATTATTGCATCTGGACCTCTTTGGACCAACCAGAATAACTAGTTTGGGAGGTAAAAAATATGGGCTAGTAATTGTAGATGATTACTCACGATTTACTTGGGTAATGTTTTTAGCTCATAAAGATGAAATATTTTCAGCTTTTGTTAAATTTCATAAAAGGGTTTCAAATGAAAAAGATCTCACTATTGTTTCTTTGCATAGTGATCATGGAACTGAATTTGACAATCATGATTTTGAAGCTTTTTGTAATGAAAATGGTATTAGTCATAATTTTTCTGCACCTAGGACACCTCAACAAAATGGGGTGGTAGAAAGAAAGAACAGGACACTTGAAGAAATGGCACGCACAATGCTTTGCGAAAATGATTTACCTAGATGTTTTTGGGCAGAAGCCATTAATACTTCCTGTTACATTTTAAATCGTGTTTTAATTCGACCTATTTTGAAGAAAACACCATATGAGCTTTGAAAAAATCGAAAACCTAATCTCAAATATTTTCGTGTATTTGGTTGCCGCTGTTTCATATTAAACAATGGCAAAGATAATATCAGTAAATTTGATGCCAAGTCAGATGAGGGTATCTTCTTAGGATACTCTACTTCTAGCAAGGCATACAGGGTCTTCAACAGAAGAACTCTTCTGGTTGAAGAATCAATTCATGTGGTGTTTGATGAATCTAACGAAAAATCTTCTAGAAAAGAAGATTCTATTGATGTTGAAACAGGTACAAAGAAGCTTGAACAATTGACAATCAGTGAAGATGAGCCCAAAGGAGATGATGATCAAGAGAATCAAGATCAAACTCAAGAGATCAATGCAACTTCACCAAAACCTTTACCTAAAGAATGGAGGTATGCACACGGACACCCTAAAGAGCTAATAATTGGTGATCCATCAAAGGGGATAAGTACACGCTCTTCTATTAGAAATTTTGTGATTATTTAGCTTTTGTATCTCAGATAGAGCCTAAGTCAAAAGAAGAAGCTGAAAAAGATTGTAACTGGATTAATGCTATGCAAGATGAACTAAATCAATTTAAAAGAAATAATGAAGAAGCTGAAAAAGATTGTAACTGGATTAATGCTATGCAAGATGAACTAAATTAATTTAAAAGAAATAATGTTTGGACTTTAACTGAAAGACCCCTTAATATTTCTGTAATTGGCACAAAATGGGTTTTTAGAAATAAACTTGATGAACATGGTATTGTAACTAGGAACAAAGCTAGACTTGTTGCTAAAGGCTACAACCAGGAAGAAGGGATCGACTTTGATTAAACCTTTGTTCCTGTTGCTAGGCTAGAAGCAATTAGACTTTTACTTGCTTTTGCTTGTTTTATGGATTTCAAGTTATTTCAAATGGATGTTAAAAGTGCCTTTTTAAATGGATTTATTGAAGAGGAGGTTTATGTTGAACAACCTCCTGGTTTTGAAAATCATGAATTTCCTAATCATGTCTTTAAATTGCATAAAGCATTGTATGGTTTAAAGCAAGCTCCTAGAGCTTGGTATGATAGATTAAGTTCATTTTTGATGAAAAATGATTTCTCTAGAGGTAATGTAGATAATACATTATTTTTGAAAAAGAAAAATGATGATCTCTTAGTAGTATAAATATTTGTAGATGATATTATTTTTGGTGCTACTAACGAATGTCTTTGTCAAGAATTTGCTAAGTTAATGCAGAGTGAGTTCAAGATGAGCATGATGGGAGAACTCAACTTCTTCCTCGGACTCCAAATTAAGCAAACCAAAGAGGGGATCTCCATCAACCAAGCCAAGTACACAAGGGAGATATTGAAAAAGTTTGAGATGGAGACTACCAAACCAATAAGTACCCCTATGAGCTCTTCATGTAAATTAGACAAAGATGAATGTGGTAAATCAGTAGACCAAAAATTATATAGAGGCATGATTGGTTCATTGCTATATCTAACTGCCAGTAGACCAGATATAATGTTTAGTGTTTGTATGTGTGCACGTTTTCAGTCTGCTCCTAAAGAATCACATCTCTTAGCTGTAAAATGTATATTTAGATACTTATCTGGGTCTATCGAAATTGGTCTTTGGTACTCTAGAGAATCATCATATAAATTAATTGCATATTCTGATGCTGATTTTGCTGGGTGTAAACTTGATCGTAAAAGTACTAGTGGAACTTGTCAATTCCTAGGAGTTAATTTGATTTCATGGAGCAGTAAGAAATAGAATTCGGTTGCTCTATCTACGGCGGAAGCCGAATATATAGCAGTTGGAAGCTATTGTGCTCAGATTCTATGGATCAAACAATAACTCGAGGACTTTGGCATCAAACTAACTAAGACACCCATAAGATGTGATAATACTAGTGCAATCAATTTAACGAAAAATCCTGTACAACATTCAAGAAGCAAACATATTGAAATAAGACATCACTTCATAAGAGATCACATTCAAAACTCTAATGTGTTGTTAGAATTTATTTGTACTGATTATCAATTGGCTGATATATTCACAAAACCATTGAATGAAGATAGATTTTGTATGATCAGAAGAGAACTGGGAGTCATTGATCCTTTTTCTTGAAACTCTTCAATTCTCATCAAAATTCCTCAAAAATGATTTATAAATTCTCAAATATGTTTAAAGGTTATTTTTTCTAAATTTTATCAATTTTTTAAATTTTACAGAATTTTATTTTGGGTAATTTATTGTTGGAGGTCGACACTTTAATTTTTCGGAGGTCGACACTTAAGGTCGACCCCTAAGGCTTTTGGAGGTCGACACTTGAGGTCGACCCCTGAAAATTTTTAGAGGTCGACACTTGAACGGAAACCCTCTTTTTAAAAACCCGTCCGCAAGCCTTTTTTCTCCACTTTTTTTTCATTTCTCCTTCGTGTGGTCCCCCTCCAACTTTCCTAAACCTCTAAACAGTAAATTTCCACCCTTCTCCTTCATCTTTTTGGATAATCCTCTCCTCTTCTCTTGCTTTCCTTGGAATCAAACCTCTTTTTGACCGTGTTCTTGGTTTTGGACAATCGAAAGCCTTTGCATCTATCTACCCTCAAATCTCGGTTGTTTTTCAATTGAAATCACTTATTTCTTTCATCCGTTTCTTACTTTTTCTTCATTTACTCTCGATTTTCTCCATTCTCACAAACCCTATCTCACCATTTCACCTTCTCCTCTTTTTCTCAATCCGTGAACCTCTCTTTCCCTCTCCTTTCCTCTTAGCCTTGCTTCATTGCACTTCTCCCTAAGTTACCCCTCTTCCTTTCATATGGGTCTGAGAAAGCACTTGGCAGTAAGGAAAAGGATATTGGAACAAGGTCAAAGTAGCACTGAGCGACGAAGAAAAGTCAGACATGAGCGTGAGCCGACCCTAGAGCCACCTGCACCAGTGCCAGCCAGCTTAGTTCGGAAGAGCATTGCTAGTGGGAGGCGTGTGGATATACCATTCTGGGATCAGCATCACTTCTTTATTGGAGATTTACTGAGAGATGCAGGTCTGGTTCATTTCTGTACGATGTCTGAGAGATTCTACCCAGACCTCATCAGGGAGTTTTATGGATCCATGGCCACTGATGGCGTTGGATGGTCTGCTACAGTACGTGGGATCGAGATTCCAGTGACACTAGAGGTCATCAATCGCGTTTGGAGGATTCCACTTCACGGCACTGCTGCCACTTCGATCAGCGACAGAGAGCACGCCTTCAGATGTATTCTAGAGCGTGAGGATGTTAGCGGCATTTCCACAATAGCCGCTAACCAGCTTTCACTGGAGATGAGAGTGCTGCATCATATCATCGCCCATATCTTGATTCCGAAGAGCGGGAGATTCGATTTTATCACTGAGCGTGAGCTGGTGTTGATGGTGTCCCTGAGACAGCGGACTCCCATCAACCTTCCCAGGATCATGCTTCAGTAGATGGGTGAGGCAGCATCTCACAGGAGACTTGTTCAGCCATATGGTATGGGACTGACTCAGATATTCAGGGAGCATGGTATTTCATTTGACGGTATACCCTTTAGTCAGCTGCAGCATACTGATACTTATGGAGAGAAATCCCTGCATAGGATGGGATTTCGACTGATTGGTGACCGTTGGGTGCGACGAGAGTCTGGCCAGGAGCCAGATGAGGAGGATGAGATCCGAGCAGCTGAGGTAGGGCCTTCAAAGCCTACTGATCATGGTACACCTCCTCGCCCAGCACCAGAGTCAGAGACTGCGGAGCCTGAGCCATTCATGCCACCACCCTCATCAGCTCCAGCACCTACTACTACTACTGCTACACCATGGAGGACTACAGTGAGGATATCGAACTTTGAGCAGAGAGTGACTGATCACATTTCAGAGGTCCGGACAGAGATTACTGGTGTACGACAGGAGCTACATGATCTGCGGATACACACAGATACATGCATTGGAGCTCTCTCAGCTAGTATGGATACAGGATTCCGACAGATCCTCAGCCTACTGAGATTAGCACTGCTATCAGGGACTGCAGATCCGATGGTTGCTCCTCCACATTCTGATGATGATGATGATGACTCCAGTGGATACAGTGACAGTGATGGAGATCAGCCTGGAGCAGGTAGTTCTGATGTTCCACCTGCAGATCCGATTCCAGAGATACCCCCTTCTGCTGATCCTCCTTCTACTGATCTTCCGAGTACAGATCCTCCGGCTACAGATGTGCCAGTAGATATTGAGCTTATATAGTCACTTTATGAGACTATTACTGGGATTCCGGATGATATAGATGAGCATACAGAGACAGATATTGATGATCCCATAGCTTATGAGCTAGTCAGCAGGCAGACCCCAGCTCAGTCTACTCAGCATACTGATCCGTCTACTCCTTCTGCTACTGCTTCAGTCGGGACACCTGTGGAGCCCTTTCCTCGGACCTATAGATCTCGTAGGACTACCCCTAGGTCTGGTCCCTCTCTGAGGACTCGGAGTCACTCTCATAGGACTCCAAAATTCTCATCTAGGATCATGGCTCCTGTCTCTTTTGATATACCTTCTGATGAGGAGTAGCCTCATAGATTTACTTGTTGTACTTAGTTTGCTTTGTATGGTCTGTTGTATCAGTGTTTTGTGCTTACTATGTAAGTAATTTTGTAACTGAATACATTTGTTTTTATCTATATTGTGATATTTTACTGTCTGATACCAGCTCTTAGCATTTATCTTTTTAAACCCTCAAGATAGAATATTTTTGTTATATTGAATGCACAAATTGAGGGCGAGCATGTATTTTATGCAACTAAAAACTTCATTATAATTGAACATAAGTTTCCTTAATATATCTTTCACTACAAAAATGGACTTTTTGATTCTTGACAAAAAGGGGGAGTAGTAAAGTATATATGAGACTCCTTCTTATGAGTAGTAAAGTATATATAAGACTCCTTCTTATGAGTAGTAAATTATATATGATTCTTATGAGTAAAGCTTGTATGTTTCTTATCTTTTTGACTCATGAGAATGTTTTCACAAAAAGAAAGAAGTAAATGAAAAGTAAAATCTTTTTGACTCTTGAGAATGTTTTCACAAAAAAGTAGATGAAAAGTAAAATTTTTATGATATACTCATGCATGTAAGGATTCTTTGAAAATTTTCATCATTGCTATATTTTGCTTTTAGACTTAATTGCATATATACTCAAGATTTTGTCATCATCAAAAAGGGGGAGATTGTTGACTTTGGCTCCTTAGTTTTGATGATTAACAAAAGGTTGAGTATATGTTTGGACTAATGTTTCATCTCAAGATAAAGTTTCAAGACTTAGGTTATTCAAAAAGAGTATCAAGAGTACAATGATGAAACTAAGTTTGCCTGATTTGGAAAAGAGCTCTTCTACCTTGGACAAGATCAAATTTCTCATATTGGAACTTCCTGTTAAGAAATAATTAACAAAAGAAACAAAGGCTTAGAGAAACTCAAGCATGGCACGCACATCTCTAAGAGTTTCAGAAAATTTCAGATCAGAGGTCGACCACCAGAGGTCGACACCTTGTCAAAGGTCGACCACCAGAGGTCGACTCATGAAGAGAAGAAAAGTTCAGCATGGCCGGCATGGCAAAATCTCAGTGGCACGCTCCAGAGGTCGACCACCAGAGGTCAACACCTATCCAGAGGTCGACACCAGAGGTCGACTCATAGCCTGAGAATTCAAAATGGACAGAACTATGGTTTTCTGGATTTTTGCCTAAAACAAACTGGAGGTCGACTCATGAGGTCGACACTTGATCTAGAGGTCGACTCATGAGGTCGACTCATGGCATAACGGCTAGTTTTTCTGAACTTTTGATTTGATTTCTAACGGCCATAAACGGCCATATTTTTTATTCTAACGGTCTTGTGGAGTTGTTTCAGCATGAATGAGGTATTTAACCTCCACCAAACTTCAAAAAAGACAAGGAGACAAAGTGAAAAAGTTTAGAGTCAAAATACAAAGCCTTCAATCAATTCCAAGCCAAAAAGAGTAAGAAAACCAAGAGATTCCTTAGCCAAAAGCTTTCCATCTTTGAGGAATCCAACTTTCAAGTATTTGGCATTTAGTGAGGTCCAAAGATTCCAAGGGAAAAGGCTTGAAGAATCTCCATCAAGAGCTACAACAAATTTCTTATTGCTCAAAAGGAGTTTGTCTAGTTTTATTAATTGTATTCATATTCTTTTGTCTTTAGCTAGTTTCAAGGGAATTTGAAACTAGTGTGAGGTTTGTTGGTGAGCCAATTGATAAAACCAACTAAGGTTGCTTGTAAGCCCGAAGCCAAAATAAGTGAGTGAGGTTTGTTGGTGAGCCAATTGATAAAACCAACTAGGGTTGCTTGTAAGCCCGAAGCCAAAATAAGTGTGTAAGGTTTTGACTTGTGAGCCTGGTAAAACAAGTCGGCTGTAATCTAAAGATTATAGTGGAAATTCCCAAGTGGAGCTTGGGGAGTGGATGTAGGTGCTAGGTGCACCGAACCACTATACTTCTTGTGTGTTTGCATTGCTTCTCTTTTATCTTCTTTTGCTCTTTAATTGTTGATTTATTTCATTGCTTCCGTTGCACAATTATTTGAGCACTATCACTCTTCACCTTAAAACTTGGTAGCATATATATTGCTTTAATTTTTTAAATACCCAATTCACCCCCCCTCTTGGGCACCATATCTGGGCAACACTTGCCCTAACCGAGGCTTCTCAGCCCCGGCGGTCCTTCTT
Organism: Areca catechu; assembly: GCA_021397845.1. NCBI lineage: Eukaryota > Viridiplantae > Streptophyta > Magnoliopsida > Arecales > Arecaceae > Areca > Areca catechu. Next base: position 95,059,251 of record CM038050.1, read on the forward strand.
TGCTACTTTTCTAGGTCCTAATCTGCATGCTGATCTTCAAAAATTCATACAAAATTCTCTACAAATAATTTTGATCTAAAATTTGGGAATTAATCACCTAACTCAACATGTAAAACATACAAAAAAAAATTGCATGCATATTAGTTCCCCATCATTTGGTATCAGAGCTTAGATTAGGGCTTGTTTTCTGCAATTTTTCAGTCCATATATACTCTGTTATTTTAATTATTTATCCCTGATAAAAACTCCAAAAATTCTGAAATTTGTTTTTCTGGATTTTTCATAATTCACAGTAATTTTAAAAATTTTTGTAGATTTTATTATGGCCTTTGAATTTTCTTCAAGCTGAAATACATCCTGCAAATTTTGGCTCTGTTTTTTCAGCAAGACAAGTTTGGAAGTTTTAGGTTTTTGTTTAGCAGTTTTTGCATATTTTTTAATTTTAGTATATTTCCAGCATATTAGGCCATGATTTGCAAGTTTTCTTCTATTTAAAAAATACCAAAAAAAATTACATATTCTCCAAAAATACCAAAAAAAATATCTAAATCCTAATTTGCATCCTCATCTGCCTGCCATCATTGCATAATTTACTTTTAAGGGCACTCTTTCTATATCAGATAGGGGGAGGATTTGATCACCTCTCCTTATCCCAAAACCACATCCCTTGCATTCGGTCCCAAGCCTTAACCTAAAATTAATTAGACTTAATTTGCCCTAGTGGGCTAGGGACACCAACTGGTCGGGTCCGGGCTAGTGTTAGATCACTATGTCAAGTTAACCTGTGTGTGCCTTGTGCTCAGTGTCTAGAATGGTGGTTTAGGGATTCAATCCCGAAGGGCTTGTGTGCTGATCTGCCTACCTGGCCAATCTCTGATTGGTGTCTAGGATTGGCAATCAGGGACCTAACACTCCCCTTACACCTGCCTGGCTGAGTACAGGGTTACTATAGGCTAGTTTGCCACCCTGATTGAGCATCTAGTTTGGACTCCAGGTCTAGTCAGCTATAGTCGGTCTGATCGAGTCTTGCATGAGCACTAGATCAGGAGTTTCATATCACCCACCTCCTTCACAAATGTCTGAATCCATGGAAAATTTACAATCTCAAATAAAAGCCCTAGCTGATCAAATGGCCCAAATGGCTACCCACATAACTACCCAGATAACTACCCAGATGACCCAGTTAACTCAGTCTCGTATTCAAACCAATGATAGAATTGACCATCTTGCTAATAGGTTTGATCAGTTAAAAGTCCGGGTAGGGACTCCAGAAAAAAACCATGGGTCACAGTCTGAGCCAGATCCTGATTCCCCTTAACCTAGGAGGACCCCAAACCCTGATCCATACCTTGAGGCTGAACCTAGGAGAGCCCATCATCCTGACCCAATCCATAAGGTTAGTCCTAGAAGACCCAATCAGGATTTTGTAGACCAGGAAGATAGATCCTATTTACCCACATCCTCTAAGCCTAGTATACCTACAACCTATAGATCTTATAACTCCAAATCCTATGAACCTAGAACCTATGAATCCATAACCTATGAACCTAGATCCTATGACTCTAGATCCCATGATCAAAGATCCTATGCACCCACACCCTATGAGCCTAGTAGAACCAACACCCAATATTCTGACCCATATAGGGAGTCCAACCCTAGGAGAACCCAATATTCTGACCCATACAGGGAGTCCAACCCTAGGAGAACCCAGTATTCTGACCCATATAGGGAGTCCAACCCTAGGAGGACCCAATATCCTGACCCATATAGAGAGCCCAACCTTAAGAGGACTCCATACCATGATCCATCCTTAGAACCTGACCATAGAACTGACCCAAATTCCTATGACCCCAGATCCTATAATCCCATGACCCATAGATCTGCACCCTTGTCCTATGAGCCCAGAGAACCCATAACCCCTAAGTATCAGCCTAGTACTAGTCAGGTTTCCCTTAGTCAATTTGAACCCCATAGGATTAGCACCCCTAAATATGAGCCCAGTAGTGAGCCACTACCCCTTAGGCAACCTGAACCTACTAGGATTAGTGTCCATAATCAGAAACCTGGACCTAGCCAATTTTTTCCTAGCCGACCTTCTCCAACCATTCCTGAGATTGACAAGGCTTACATTAACGCGGAAGTATATGAAGCTGATGTGAGCCTAGTGGATGAGTATGAGGGAGAAGAGGAGATACCTTTAGTAGACCTAGAATTAGCTGACCCAGTAGATACCCAGGTAGAAACCAACCCAGAGCTAGTTGACCTTGACCATATCCAACCTAAAGCTATAATGGAAGAACAAATAGAGGAGGAGAACCTAGGTACTGCTACTAGAGCCTTACCTGAGGAAACCATAGAGGAGAGCCAAATTATAGAGTCTAGTCCTAAAATACAAGAACCAGAAGAATTTATTAAGGACCTGATCTCTTTGAATCAGTACCCTCAGGATGAGTCTCCTCCTATAGTTCCCATTAAGGACCTCTTTCCTGAGATTAATAACCCATCCTTCCATTATACAAACCCCGTAGATATATCGCAACCCCATAAGGTTAACCTCATTAGTCTAGGATTAGTCCCTGACATGCCTTCTTTGATTCTACTTTATCCAACTAACCCAGAACCTTTTTCTCCACCCTACCAGAGTAATTCTGAACCCACTTCCTATTTTCTACCCTTTCCTGAGTTTTCTCATGTGTCTAGAACTATTAGGTTACATTTTGTTGAGGTTACTAGGTTGCAAGGATCCATAGAGCCCATCCCATTTGCTACCTACTTTTGGCAGACCCTCTGGCACTTATTAGGAGTTACTAGCAAATTTTCTTCTGCATGTCATCCATCAACCACGACTCATGCCCCCATGCACAAGTGGTAGTTAAGACCTAATAAACCTCTTTAGTCAAGTCTGCTAGGTGTAGGTTTGAGTCCTTTGCATCATCTTGTTAGGAGTCTGCATGTGCCTAGCATGTTCACCACCCACACTAATGTTAAAACAACTGGCTAATTCCCAAAGATGGATCAAAAAATTTGATGTAGTGGATTTTATCTTGATTAGGCTTAGGCCTAAAAGAAGCTTCATGCTCGCAGAGCCGGACCTTTTAAAGTGATAGAGAAGGCTGGATCAAATGCCTAGGTGTTAGACTTGCCTTCGGATTTGGGCATTAGTTCTACCTTCAATATTACAGACCTGGTTGAGTATAGGGAACCAGCAGCGCTACCTAGTGAGGCCTTTGGACCTATTCCTTTTCATTGTGAGTGACCCTAACCTAGAGTGTCCACAAACAAATTTGGCCTGAGAGAGGAGAACGGATCGAGCATATCCTGGACAATCAAGCCATCACGACCCAGGGCCATGACTATCAACGCTTCCTGGTCCGATGGCAAGGCCGGCCAGAGTCGGACGATTCGTGGATTTCTCGAAAGGACTTGCAACGCCTCAACCCAGACCTTCTCGAGAGATATGTGAGCCAGTCTGACCTTCACTCGACAGGGTCGAGTTCCTCCCACCCCGGGAGAATTGGTGGGGACACCTGAGGCACCAGAATAAGACAGAGGCTTTTTCAACCCTCTGTAAATTGATCAATAATTTATGAGTCCATCTGTAACAAGGGCTTAGCTCATCTGAGTCCATTTTAGCTGTTATTTGAGTATTTTTAGTTGTTATTTCAGTTCTGTACTAGTCAGCTCATGTTGAGCTAGTTCAGTCCAATGCTAGTCAGCTCATGTTGAGCTAATTTTATTTTTTGAATCCTGTCCAAGCATACTGAAGACTCAAGACTATATCATACAAGCGAAGACCATGTCCAACTAGATTGAAGACATGGAAGTATAGCACAAGTCCAACCCAGCTTGAAGATTTGAAGACCCCAGGAGGAAAATTCAGAAAACCCTGATTTCTTACAGATGCCCTCCAGATGCCCAGATTCCCTTCCAGATGCCAAAGTATATTCATAGATAAGGGCATCCATGATTCCAGAGGTCCATCTGTATCCTAGCCCAAAGAAATCAAGCCCAGGTGCCAAGCCCAAGCCCCTAAGAAGCAAGATACCAGGGAATATTCTTGCTACCTGGCTACCAGGCCACCCCAGCTTCCAGAGGCCCAAACCCATGCACCCGAGCCCCTTTGGGCCAGCCTTTTGCTGCTCTTAGAAGCCCAACACGCCCCCCTAGGCGTCCTTGGAGTCTTGACCAAGTCAAGAAAATTTTTAGGGATTTTTCTACCTAATATTTCCTTATTTTCTAGCTAGGGTTTGAGAGGGAAAAGGATTCTTATGTAAAGACTTATGTACCCTTACTTGGAGCCCAAGGTTAAGGGTCTATTTAAGGGACCCTAGCCTCTTGTATGAGGAGAATTTTTGATGAATGAAAACCTTGAGTTCTTCTATTGAGTGGTGTGATACCCTGCTATGTGCATAAAGGGGTTTGTGAGAGTTCTTCTTCCCAGTGTTTGCAATCATCTTCCTGCTGCCAACAAACCCTCCAGATCCCTGGATGCCCACTCCAAAAGAAGCCTTCCCTTGCTGTTTTTACTTTGTTTTCTTGTTCCTTTGTGAGCTTTCTAACCCCTGACAGGTCGTTTGCAGGTCCCTGAGTTCCTACGAATCCAACGACTCCAGCCAAGCCTCAATCAGATCACTGAGCAGAAAGCCAGGTATCCGCGGGTCTTTGGCTCGGTTTTCCAGGCCGCATCCATCGAGGAACGAGAGACCCCTTCGCTGCGATCTTCACAGACGTTGTCAGGTACACCCCTCTACCTCCAGTAGTTTTATTGTAGGAGAACTTGCCCTAACCGAGGCTTCTCAGCCCCGGCGGTCCTTCTTTGCTACTTTTCTAGGTCATAATCTGCATGCTGATCTTCAAAAATTCATACAAAATTCCCTACAAATAATTTTGATCTAAAATTTGGGAATTAATCACCTAACTCAACATGTAAAATATACAAAAAAAAATTGCATGCATATTAGTTCCCCATCAAGATCTCCTTAAAAGAATTAAAACATATAACATGTATATATAAGATTTAATCTCAAATTAAAGTACTAACCTATATTGCTAAAATCTAAACTTTAAATCTCCACCAGGTGCCCAAATGTTCACCCTCCAATGGTGATCCACACAGAAAAAGATGAAGACAATAATTTCTTGTTCTTGGCTCCTCTTTTTGAGTTCTTTTTCAAGAATTCAATTCTTGGACTTTTGGGCTGAAATTTTCCTTCTTGAAAATTTCTTTTCTTCCTTCTTTCATCTTCTTGAATTCTTTTCTTGAATTCCCTTTCTTGAATTCTTTTTCTTGAATTGAATTGGAAGAAGAAATTAAGAAAAATAAAGTCTTAATTCTAGGAAGAAAAGAAGAAGAACAGACCCTTCCTTTTCCTTTCCTTTACCGTTCAAGACCTTCAACTTATTCTAGTTTAGGATCAGAATTTCGACAGAGATTATCTCTGTAAGGGAAACAATATCCAACAAGCATAAAGGGAAGGAGTATTCCAGAAAGGAGGAGAGGAATATGATCTCTATATATTTCTACTTTTATTATCTGTCAGAAAACCCCCGAGAACCCAAACCCTTTTATAGATTTCAGAGGGGCATTTTCTCAAAACATCGCAACCCTCTGAAACCCCAGGAATCATGATCCCTCATTCCTCACGTGTCCCCTCAACCAAAAATCATGATTCTTCGATTTAATTTTCATTTTTCTGACGAGGACTCTTGGAAAAACTTCAGGAAGAATCGCGACTTTTGGAGACGGATTTGCGACCGAAAAGTGAAGGATCTTTCTCCTTAATTTTTCTGGCCATCAGATCCAGATCCAAGGATGTCAGACAAGGATCCAAATCGCCCCCCCTTTTCTTTATTTTTCATCGATGGTATTTCCTTCCCACGCGCGTGAAGAGAAGTCCACACGCGCGTGAAGAGAAGTCCACACGCGCGTGGACTTTTCTTCTTGGCACGCGCGGGTGAGGAAGGGCGTGGGCGGCTTGGAGAGAGAGTCTCAGTGCACTTTATTTTCTTTGGTTCAGCCATGGGTTAGCCCAATTTCCAAAAAATTAAATTAGACCTTAATCTGGTTCAATTAGAACCCAATTAAGCCTAATTCGGAACCAAATTCGAATATGATTCGAATAGAAATTGGGTCTGCAACACATGCTAGTGTGTTTATCCTGCAAACATGATTTAATTCCAAATTAAATCCTTCATCAATTCTCTTTTGTGTGTGACCCATTGGGTTCCACACCTAGCCAGCAGTAGGTCCGAGTGCTATTTGACTTAATTCGGTTAGATCTTAACTAAGCTGATTTAGGTCAACTCAAACTAGCTCGACTCAGTCAATTAGAATCTAATTATAATTAACTGGTTTGAATTACCATAATTCAATCATATACCTACAAGACAAGATTGATGTCTAGCAACGTATCATGTCTACCCGGAAGATGTGGAATTTTGGTGGAATTACCAAAATACCCTTCAGTGGTGAGTTACCGGGCAATTCAGTCCTTTGATCAACTTGCATCCCGAATATGATTATGAATATGGATACTTGTCAAATCCATTTTCATATTCATCCCTAGCTCAATCTTTATAATGATGATTCATTAATGAACCATTAGAAATTAACTCTAATGTTCATACTTTGATCAAAGATTTCATGAATCCATTATTTGATCGAAATTTGCTGGATGCAATTCCCTCTTACTAGGGCTGATCAATTTCTTGTTGACCTACTCACAACCTCCATATACAATCCACCATACCCAGTATCACCTCGTGCATGACTCAGTGTCATGATTGATTGCGAACCAAAGTATGGATTCATATATATAAGGTACCATGGTAGTCTCAGGTCAAAGGACCACATGCACTACTCCCACTATGAGAATTATCTATTGACAAACAGATAAGGTTCCATTAGATATTCTCAATCTGGATCAATTCAGTGAACTCATTCTCTAATGAACACTCACATCCTAGTATTAGTGTCAAACACAAGTGACTGTGAGATCAGTCAATCTCATCACAAAGCATATATAGGATGTGCTGGTCTTGCCGGAGACATTGATCCCCAACTCAATGTCCCATTGACCAAGAATATTTTAGATTAGGGTTTTAAGGCTTTAGGTCTCTCTGGTATGATCTCATCATAACCCTAGAACCATAGCCCTAATCTATGGGGTTCATCATATAATCATAAAAACACAGCGTATGATGAAAATAATGCCTTTATTATAATAATATCAATTCATTGATTTTGGGATCGAAATACAATATTTCAATTGGCTTTCAGGGCATAATCTTTTAGTAAGGGAGAGAGAGGTTGAAAATGAAAATGTAAATAATGATGATGTGGTCGTTGAGATGACGATCGTGAAGCATCCTGTAAAATAGATTATGGTCGATAGTGGAAGTTTGACTGATGTCCTTTTTTATGATACTTTCTCCAGGATGAATCTGTCCTCTGCTCAGCTTAGACCTGTGCACGCACCCCTCATCGGTTTCACAGGAGAATCCATAGGAGTTGAGGGGGAAATCACTCTCTCCATCATTGCCAAGATGCCACCTTGGCAGAGCACTATCATGATGACCTTCACGATTGTTAGGCTCCCCTCAGCCTACAATATGATTCTTGGCCAATTCGGGCTCAACTTGCTCGACACGGTCATTTCTACAAAGTGGCTATTGGTGTATTTTCCTCTCCCTATGGTGTCAGGGAAATGAGGGGGGCACCTCAGCCAATCCAGCATTGTCTCCAAGCCGTTCTTGGGGCCAAAGCCTCCGAGGATGACCCCAGCATAGACGACCTCGACCAAAGGGCATAGGACCCCAGGGGTGGCCCGGTCAAGCTCCTTCTGTCGTATCCACTCAGAGTCAACGAAGATGGTGCAGATTGGGGCACAGCTGCAAAAGGATGAGCCGGCCCACCTATTGGAGTTTCTTCGAGCGAACGCAGACATATTCGCTTGGACAGTGGCCGATATGCCCGAGATCTCCCCTGAAGTCATCACCCACAAGCTAAGCATTGACCCAAATTATCATCCTGTTTGGTAAAAGAAAAGAAGTTTCACCCCAGAGAGGCAATGGGCGATCAATAAGGAGGTGGATAAACTCCTCGCGGTCGGCTTTGTCCAAGAAGTACAATATCCGAGCTGGCTGGCGAATGTGGTGATGGTCAAGAAGAATAATGGAAAGTGGAGGATCTGTGTGGACTACATCGACCTCAACCGAGCCTATCCAAAGGACAACTTCCCTCTACCGAAGATCGATCAGTTAGTGAACGCCACCTCGGGGCACCGCTTGCTCTCCTTCATGGATGCATTCTCCGAATAAAACCAAATCTGGATGCATCCGAAGGATGAGGAGAACATCGCCTTCATCACCGGTCGAGGGATGTACTGCTACTGGATGATGCCATTCAACTTGATGAATGTTGGTCCACATACCAACGGCTGGTCAATCGGGTCTTCAAGGACCAGATTGGTAGAAACATGCAAGTGTATGTGGATGACATGCTCGTCATGAGCAAGCCGAGGTCAGACCACATCGCCGACCTCATGGAAGCCTTCCACAACCTCCGAGAGCACAAAATGAAGTTAAACCGGGTGAAGTGTGCCTTCGGTGTAGTAGCAGAGAATTCCTTGGCTTCATGGTGACCCAGAGGCGAATCGAGGTGAACCTGGAGAAGGTCCAGGCAATTATCGACATGGAGCATCCAACCTTAAAGAAGCATGTCTAGCACGTGATGGGTCAGATTGAGCACTGAGTCGGTTCATCTCAAGGTTGGCAGACCGCTGTATCCCTTACTTCAAGGCACTGCATAAAATGCATAACTTTTCTTGGACTAAGGAATGCAAAGCAGCCTTTGAGGAGCTCAAAGACTCCTTAGCATCACCGCCATTGCTCTCCAGGTCGGAGGAGGGAGAAGATCTCCTACTGTACCTAGCGATCACCCTGGGGGTCATCATCCGGTTCTTGTCCACACGAATCAAGATGGATCCCAGATGCCGGTGTACTATGCCAGTAAAATCCTCCGGGATGTGAAGATCAGGTACACCCGATCCGAAAAGCTAAATTTTGCTCTTATATATCTACCCAACGTCTCAGGCCGTACTTCCAAGCGCATCCGATCATGGTCCTGGTGGACCAACCCCTGAGGGCTGTGCTCAGTCACCCTGACACATCTGGATGTTTGGCCAAGTGGGCATTGAAGCTCAGCAAGTTCGACGTCGCATACCGATCGAGGTCATCTCAGAAGGCCCAGGTGCTGGCCGACTTCTTGGTCGAGTGCACGGGACTTGTTGAAGAGCCAGAGCAGACAACCCCGGAGCATAAAATTGAACCCGAAGCTGAGGAGGAATCTTGGATCCTCCATGTCGACGGTGCGTCCAACATGGGCGGGAGCAGAGCAGGCCTCATCCTTACTAACAGTGATGGGATTGTAGCTGAATGTGCATTCCGCTTCAAGTTTGTCGCTACAAACAACAAAGCTAAGTACGAGGCACTCCTTGTGGGCTTAAGGGTCTCCCGCGAGCTGGGTGTGCAAAGCTTGAAGGTCTTCATCGACTCCCAGCTGGTAGCCAGACATGTCTCTGGAGAGTATGAAGCCAGAGTCCCCAAATGATGAAGGACGTAGAGCAGGTTCACTCGAGCATGACAGGTTTTCGATGCTTCAACATCTCCCACATCCCCCATGGAGAGAATGCTCGCACCGCTACACTGTTAAAACTTGCGACCTTGCTGGACTCATTACTAGGATGTGCCCACATCGAGTACCTTGAAAGTTTGAGCAACAAAGATCTTGGAGAGGTGCAGCAAGTCACCCCGGAGCCGAGCTGGATGGACAGGTATGTCAGATATATCACTGACGGCACCCTACCAGAAGATCGCATAGAGGCTGGCCTTGTCAAGAAGAAGGCCTCGCGATTCTTCCTGATGGAAGGGCAGCACTATCGCCAATCCTTTCCGCTCCTGAAGTGCTTGAGACCCGCAGAGGCAACATTCGTACTCCACGAGATACATAAAGGTCTCTACGGGAATCATGTGGGAGGAAGGATGCTGGCGTACAAGGCCCTCCACCAGGGATACTATTGGGAGACCATGAGAGAGGATGCCACCGACTTCATGAGGAAGTGTGAACGATGCCAGTGCCACGCCCACATACAGCATTAACCAGCGGTGCCGCTCTCCCAGCTCTCCGCCCCTGGCCATTTGCCTAGTGGGGAATGGACATCCTAGGTCCATTCCCTCCTGTATCAGGGCAACAGAGATTCCTGATAGTGGCTATTGACTACTTCACCAAGTGGATAGAAGTAGAGCCACTAGCACAAATCACAGAAGCCAAGGTCCGCTAGTTCTTCTGGAAGTCGATCATCTATCGCTTTGGGCTCCCCCACAACATCATCACCGACAACGAATGGCAGTTTGACAACTGGGAGTTCAAAAAGTTTTGTGCCGAGCTTGACATTCAACACCGCTTCACCTCGGTGGCTCACCCCTAGACCAACGGAGAGGCCGAGCTAACCAACCGGACCATCCTCCAAGGACTCAGAACCAGGCTAGATCGAGCCAAGGGTAGGAGGGCAGAAGAACTCCCCAGCATTCTTTGGGCCTACCACACAACACCCAGGATGGCCATGGATGAGATGCCTTTCAGCCTCATCTTTGGCATAGAGGCCATTATCCCAGTTGAACTCGGTGTGCCCATACTGCGGGTACAGCAATATGATGAAGTAGAGAATCCAGCCCACCTTCTTTTCAACTTGGACCTCCTCGAGGAAACCAAAGACAAGGCTCAACTCCGGATGGTGGCTTACCGGTAGTGAGTAGCTCGATACTACAATGCATGGGTGAAGCCAAAGGTCTTCCACCTAGGTGACCTAGTACTATGCCGAGCTGAGGCCTCCCAACCCCGGGAATGTGGCAAGCACTCACCGAACTGGGAGGGCCAATATAAGGTGGTCGAAGCTCTTCCTCATGGAGGCTACTACCTGGCAGAGCTGGACAGTGCCAGATTCCAGCAAAAGGAATGCCGGCAACCTGAGAATGTACTATCAATGATGAAAGGCCTTCCCCACTTATAATAAAGATCTTCTTTGCGCAAATCACTTTTGCCTTGCAGGGACATCGTTGCCCAGCCCCAGGTCTAGCATACTCATGCCCGGAAACTCCTGAAGCCCAGTACCTAAGCCCGGAAACTACTGAAGCCCGGCATCTAAGCTCGGAAACTCCTGAAGCCCGGCACCTAAGCCTGAAAACTCCTAAAGCCCAGCAATGATGAAGTAGAATGAAAATTCTAATACCAAAAATGATGCAGAATGGATATGTGGAATGCGGAAGCAAATTAAAATTAATGAATTTTTTTATATATATATTTTCAGAAGTCGGCTTTGACTCAAAGGAAAGATAAACTAATGTTGAAAGAAACTAAGAAATGACAGAAAGCACAATTAAAAGGAGTGGATTATCAGAGTAACTCAGAAGTTGGATCGCTGGGGATTGAGAAACCCCCAGATCTAGGGTTTGCTCTGAGTTTCAACAAAACAGACAAAGTGAGAAGGGAAGGTTCTTGTTACCTAGCAGTGATGTCTCTCCATTTGGTGGACAAAGACTCTCTCGAGCAGATTATTGGATCCCGGGAGTCAAGGTATCTTCACAATGGATCCTCCGATAATGTTCCTTGGCAAAGTTGGCCTCTTCTTGAACCCTGGATCCTGGAGAGAAGAAGAACAAGGTTAGGAACAAGAGACTCAAGGAAGAGAGTTACCAGAGTAGAAGAAAGGATGGGATTTGAAGGTCTTCAGCTGATCTGGAACTCCTAGGCTGCGGATTTGGGACTTCTTCTCCTGGATCTGCTGGATGGACTCTGAAGTAGTGGCAGCTGACTTGAAGATGGTTGGACTGGGGTCCTGGTGGTTGGCCACCCTTTGGAAGAAGAACCTTGGAGATGGTGTAGAGGCTAGAGTTTGGTGGTGGTGGAGTAGAGATGGGTGGACTAAGCTAGGGTTTTGGGGTTGGAGATCTCACACCTCCTCAAGGTTCCTAGGGAACCCGGATTTACTCCCTCATGGAGCTCAACACTTAGAATAAGTATGGAAGAACAAGACCTTGCTCAAAAATAAGGGATTTCATTCATAAGATTTCATAAGATAAGTTCAAGTTACAAAAGGGGTCTAATATATAGACCTATAAGAAAATCAAAACCATACAAGTTCCCATGTGGGACTAAACTCCCTAGCCTATACTTTTGGTAGGAAATATTCTCCCTCTTGGCCAACCAAAGAGTCCTACAAGAAGTGGGCGGTCCTAAAAGTCATGAAAATCCTCTCAAAAGGTAGAAAGATGGCGCCTCCTAAGTCTTCTCCTTGAATTTAGGGTTCTTCCCTCAATGGTTCAACTCTTTTGGACACCTCCTTTTCTTTCTCCCCAAGTCATGGCTCTTCCCAACTTTGCTTTGGCCTTTTTAGGCATGGATTGGGCACCCCCTTGAAGTGCTCCCCAAGACATGCCTCTTTCTTTCTTTAGCTTGGCCTTTTAAAGTATATATGGGGCGCCTCCATGATTTTGGCTTCAAGAAAAATTCTTGCTCCCTTGGGTGTGCGGACCAAGACACTGGGATGCAGTTGTGGTGCCTCCTAGACTCTGGCGTGTGGCTGGGAGTGTGGCACCCACTAGCTTGGACCTTGACTTGACTAGAAAAAAATAAATGGCACCAACCTGGAGAAGACCTAGACCACTACTAGGACTTGTACAGAGTCAACATGACTCAACAAAATTTAAATTATAAGGAAATACAGACTTAAGATTAAAATTGAGTTGACCAAGTCAACCCTTATTACAAAACTAAAAAATCCTAATTCTTCGAGCAAGGTCAATCAGAGATCCAGATAGAACCCTGAAGTCTTCTTCAGATTCTGGTGCCCGCACCAATTCTCCCGGGGTGGGTGGAACTCGACCTTGTCGAGTAAGGCTCCAGTTGGCTCTGGTATCTCTCCAAGAGGTCTGGATCCAAATCTTGTAATTCTTCTCGGGAGATCCAAGAGTCATCAAAGTCTGGCCTTCCTTGCCAGCTGACCAGGTATCTTTGGTATCCACGATTACGAGTGGAGATAACCTGATCATCCCGGATCTTTTCAAACTGCTCTTTCCTCATAGGCTAGTTTGTTGGTGGACACACAGGGTTGGGATCATTCTTAATGACTGGATTAGGCTCAAAAGGCTTACTAGGAATCATAGCTGGCTCCCTATACTCTACTAAGTCTGTAATGTTGAAAGTAGAGTTATTGCCTGGTTCTGGAGGCAACTCGAGCTCATAGACATTGGATCCTACTCTCTTCACTACTCTAAATGGTCCAGCTCCTCTAGCATGTAACTTTCTAACGGTTCCAGGAGGAAACCGCTCAGGCCTTAACCTAATCATTACATAGTCTCTCTCAACAAAAGTTTTGACTCGCCTTTGAGAATCAGCCAACTTCTTAGAAATTTCATTACTTAAAGTTATTTTGGCATGAATTTCTTTATGCAAGTCCTTTACATGCTATGCAAGTGCATCAAGAGACTTGTGTGTGTGGGCTAATAGTGGAATCAAATCAAATGGTGTGTGAGGCTTGTATCCATGAACAATTTCAAAGGGACTCTAGCCTATAGACCTATTGATCGAAACAATGAATGCAATTTCAGCCCTGGACAAAATACAAATCCCAATTCCTGGTGCTCTCAATCAAACCAAAATCTGAGCCAAAGCCTAGTAAAGGGTGAAGAAAAACTAAACTAGACTGATGACTCATTCCTAAAGAATGGACTTTATTCCAAAGGAACCCTAGGTCTAAACTTAACAAACTAAGGCTCTCTAGGTTTGACCTTGGGTCGGAGGAGGGCATGCAGAGTATGAAAACTTATCATGGATGCCTAGTAGGTGCCATAAGGTCTTCTAGAAGTAGGTGGAAAACCTTTTAGGTTCTAAGGAGTCTTGCAACCTAGAAATCTCAGTAAAGTGTAATCCCATAGCTCTAGAAACATGATAAGATTCAGGGAAGGGTAGGAAATAAGAATCAGAGTTTTGAGGTGGCTTATAGGAAACAAGAAACATACCTTGGTTATTCAGGACGACCTTAAAATGAGGACATTGTTCTATAGGTGCACTCATCCAAACCTCATGATTTTCTCTAGGAGGGTCTACAAGGGCAAGTTCTAGGGTAGGCTGGGTGCTCCTAGAAGGTGGAAGGTTATTAGGAAGGTCTTTGGAATGTTTATCTAGAAAGTCTTATAAGCTACTGTCTTTTTCTTGTTCTTGGACCTTCTCAATGGGCAATTCTTGTGAAACCCTTCTTTCTTCACACTTCTCTATCAGATTTGACTCAGGGGTGTCTTCTTTGGATTCCTCAATGAGGTTCAGGGGTATTCTCACTTAAACTCTCATTGGGTGCAATTTTCTCTTCCTGAACTTCCTCAAAAGGGGCTTTTCTTAGGGTTAGCTCCTGAATTCCTTGAGTGGTAGGGGTCCCCTCAATAACCCCATCAGGTAGAAGTTGGTTAATTAAATTATCGGGAGAGATATCCTTAAATTCTTCTTCTTCATATTCATCTATCAAACTTATGTCAGGCTCATATATTTCTTCCTCAATCTCACTGAAACGTTCTAATCTATTCTCCTTTGATTCCTCTTTAAGTATGGCTCAGGTCAGGTCAACTAATTTTGGGATGGCCATGCCTAACTCCTTCTCAGTGTTATCTTTCTGGTCAAAAGGTGACACAAGTGGGAATTGATAAACAAAAGTCTGGTTCACTACAGGTGTCGGATCAATCGAAACTTGACTCAAGTTGGTAGAGGTTGGCTTTAAGTCCAAAGTACTTGATTGGTTATATCTTAAAGACCACTCATAGTCTTGGACTTCTTGGTAGGCTCAGTCTAACTTATTGGTCTTTTCAAGGCATAGCTTCCTATAAATGTCTGGGTGTAACCCAACCCTAAACCTCGATGTGATCTGAGCTTCGGTCTCAATGGTATTGCATTTCATGTCATACCACTGGAAGTCCTCGATATATTTAGACACAGGCCTATGACATTGTCGCAATTGGTACCATTGGTCTAAAAGTCTTTTCTCATAGGATCTACCTAGGTACCAATCTTTCAACTTACTTCTCATATCTCCCCAAGACATGCCTCTTTCTTTCTTTAGCTTAGCCTTTTAAGGTATATATGGGGTGCCTCCTTGATTTTGGCTTCAAGAAAAATTCTTGCTCCCTTGGGTGTGGGGACCAAGACACTGGGATGCAGTTGTGGTGACTCCTAGACTCTGGCGTGTGGCTGGGAGTGTGGCGCCCACATGCTTGGACCTTGACTTGACTGGAAAAAAACAAATGGCACCAACCTGGAGAAGACCTAGACCACTACTAGGACTTGTACAGAGTCAACATGACTCAACAAAATTTAAATTATAGGGAAATACAGACTTAAGATTAAAATTGAGTTGACCAAGTCAACCCTTATTACAAAACTAGAAAACCCTAATTCTTCGGGCAAGCTCAATTAGAGATCCAGATGGAACACTGAAGTCTTCTTCTGATTATGGTGCCCGCACCAATTCTCCCGGGGTGGGAGGAACTCGACCCTGTCGAGTATGGCTCAAGTTGGCTCTGGTATCTCTCCAAGAGGTCTGGATCCAAATCTTATAATTCTTCTCGGGAGATCCAAGAGTCATCAGAATCTGGCCTTCCTTGCCAGCGGACCAGATATCTTTGGTATCCTCGATTACAAGTAGAGATAACCTGATCATCCAGGATCTTTTCAATCTGCTCTTTCCTCACAGTCTAGTTTGTTGGTGGACACACAGGGTTGGGATCACTCTCAATGACTGGATTAGGCTCAAAAGGCTACTAGGAATCACGGCTGGTCCCTATACTCTACTAAGTCTGTAATGTTGAAAGTAGAGTTATAGCCTGGTTCTGGAGGCAACTCGAGCTCATAGACATTGATCTACTCTATTCATACTCCAAAATGTCGAGCTCCTCTAGCATGTAACTTTCTAATGGTTCCAGGAGGAAAGCTCAGGCCTAACCTAATCGTACATAGTCTCTCTCAACAAAAGTTTTGACTTGCCTTTGAGAATCAGCCAACTTCTTATAAATGTCATACTTAAAGTTATTTTGGATGAATTTCTTTATGCAAGTCCAGTACATGCTATGCAAGTGCATCAAGAGACTTGTGTGTGTGGGCTAATAGTGAAATCAGATCAAGTGGTGTGTGAGCTTGTATCCATAAACAATTCAAAGGGACTGTAGCCTATAGACCTATTGATCGAAACATTGAATAAATTTCAGCCCTGGACAAAATACAAATCCCAATTCCTGGTGCTCTCAATCAAACCAAAATCTGATCCAAAGCCTAGTAAAGGGTGAAGAAAAACTAAACTAGACTGACGACGCATTCCTAAAGAATGGACTTTATTCCAAAGGAAACTAGGTCTAAACTTAACAAACTAAGGACTCTCTAGGTTTGACCTTGGGTCGGAGGAGGGCATGCAGAGTATGAAAACTTATCATGGATGCCTAGTAGGTGCCATAAGGTCTTCTAGAAGTAGGTGGCAAACCTAATAGGTTCTAAGGAGTCTTGTAACCTAGAAATCTCAGTAAAGTGTAATCCCAAAGCTCTAGAAACATGAGAAGATTCAGGGAAGGGTAGGAAATAAGAATCAGAGTTTGAGGTGGCATTATAGGAAACAAGAAACATACCTTAGTTATTCATGATGACCTTAAAATGAGGACATTGTTCTATAGGTGCACTCATCCAAACCTCATGATTTGCTCTAGGAGGGTCTACAAGTGCAAGTTCTAGGGAAGGCCGGGTGCTCCTAGAAGGTGGAAGGTTATCAGGAAGGTCTTTGGAATGTTTATCTAGAAAGTCTTCTAAGCTACTGTCTTTTTCTTGTTCTTGGACCTTCTCAATGGGCAATTCTTGTGAACCCCTTCCTTCTTCACACTCTCTACCAGATTTGACTCAAGGGTGTCTTCTTTGGATTCCTCAATGAGTTCAGTGGTATTCTTACTTAAACTCTCATTGGGTGCAATTCCCCTTCCTGATCTTCTCAAAAGGGTCTTTCTTAGGGTTAGCTCCTGAATTCCTTGAGTGGCAGGGGTCCCCTCAATAACCCCATCAGGTAAGAATTGGTTAATTGAATTATCGGGAGAGATATCCTCAAATTCTTCTTCTTCATATTCATCTATCAAACTTATGTCAGGCTTATATATTTCTTCCTCAATCTCACTGAAAGGTTCTAATCTATTATCCTTTGTTCCCTTTAAGTACGGCTGGTCAGGTCAACTAATTTTGGGATGGACATGCCTAACTCCTTCTCAGTGTTATCTTTCTGGTCAAGAGGTGACACAAGTAGGAATTGATAAACAAAAGTCTGGTTCACTACGGGTGTCGGATCAATCGAAACTTGACTCAAGTTGGTAGATGTTGGCTTTAAGTCCAAAGTATTTGATTGGTTATATCTTAAAGACCACTCATAGTCTTGGGCTTCTTGGTAGGCTCGGTCTAACTTATTGGTCTTTTCAAGGCATAGCTTCCTATAAATGTCTGGGTGTAACCCAACCCTAAACCTCGATGTGATCTGAGCTTCGGTCACAATAGTATTGCATTTCATGTCATACCACTGGAAGTCCTCGATATATTTAGACACAGGCCTATGACCTTGTCGCAATTGGTACCATTGGTTTAAAAGTTTTTCTCACAGGATCTACCTAGGTACCTATCTCTCAACTTACATCTCATATCTTCCCAAGTATATATTTCTTCTTTTCTTTGATAACACTCACGCTCAATAGCATACCAATGCGACCTAGCATGTTTGTTGAACTTGGTTTGGCAAACCTAACTTGTCCTAATTCCGATATGTTAGTGCACTCAAAATATCGATCCATTTGTTCTTCCAACTTAATATATGTCTCTTGTCTTCCATCAAAAGTGGGTGCATAAGGTTCGGTGTTCCTAACGGGTCCCATCTCTAGGTCAACCAAGTATGGGTATAGGCTCCTGAAGCCGGCACCTAAGCCGAAAACTCCTGAAGCCCAACAATGATGATGCAGAACGAAAACTCTGATACCAAAAATGATGCAGAACGGATATGTGGAATGCGAAAGCAAATTAAAATTAATGTTTTTTTTTTATATATATTTTCAGAAGTCGGCTTTGACTCAAAGGAAAGATAAACTAATGTTGAAACAAACTAAGAAATGACAGAAAGCACAATTAAAAGGAGTGGATTATTAGAGTAACTCAGAAGTAGGATCGCTGGGGATTGAGAAACCCCAAGATCTAGGGTTTGCTCTGAGTTTCAACGAAACAGACAAAGTGAGAAGGGAAGGTTCTTGTTACCTAGCAGTGATATCTCTCCATTTGGTGGAAAAAGACTCTCTCGAGCAGATTATTGGATCCTGGGAGTCAAGGTATCTTCACAATGGATCCTCCGATAATGGTCCTTGGCAAAGTTGGCCTCTTCTTGAACCCTGGATCCTGGAGAGAAGAAGAACAAGGTTAGGAACAAGAGACTCAGGGAAGAGAGTTACCAGAGTAGAAGAAAGGATGGGATCTGAAGGTCTTCAGCTGATCTGGAACTCCTAGGCTGCGGATTTGGGACTTCTTCTCCTGGATCTGCTGGATGGACTCTGAAGCAGTGGTAGCTGACTTGAAGATGGCTGGACTAGGGTTCCTGGTGGTCGGCCACACTTTGGAAGAAGAACCTTGGAGATGGTGTAGAGGCTAGGGTTTGGTGGTGGTGGAGTAGAGATGGGTGGACTAAGCTAGGGTTTTGGGGTTGGAGATCTCACACCTCCTTAAGGTTCCTAGGGAACCCAGATTTACTCCCTCACAGAGCTCAACACTCAGAATAAGTGAGGAAGAACAAGACCTTACTCAAAAATAAGGGATTTCATTCATAAGATTTCATAAAATAAGTTCAAGTTACAAAAGGGGTCTAAATATAGACCTATAAGAAAATCAAAACCATACAAGTTCCCATGTGGGACTAAACTCCCTAGCCTATTCTTTTGGTAGGAAATATTCTCCCTCTTGGCCAACCAAAGAGTCCTACAAGGAGTGGGCGGTCCAAAAAGACATGAAAATCCTCTCAAAAGGTAGAAAGATGGCGCCTCCTAAGTCTTCTCCTTGAATTTAGGGTTCTTCCTTCAATGGTTCAACTCTTTTGGACACCTCCTTTTTTTCTCCCCAAGTCATGGCTCTTCCCAACTTTTCTTTGGTCTTTTTAGGCATAGATTGGGCGCCCCCTTGAAGTGCTCCCAAGATATGCCTCTTTCTTTCTTTAGCTTGGCCTTTGAAGGTATATATGGGGGCCTCCTTGATTTTGGCTTCAAGAAAAATTCTTGCTACCTTGGGTGTGGGGACCAAGACACTGGGATGCAGTTGTGGTGCCTCCTGGACTCTGGCGTGTGGCTGGAAGTGTGGCACCCACTTGGTTGGACCATGACTTGACTGGAAAAAAATAAATGGCACCAACCTGGAGAAGACCTAGACCACTACTAGGACTTATACAGAGTCAACATGACTCAACAAAATTTAAATTGTAGAGAAATACAGACTTAAGATTAAAATTGAGTTGACCACGTCAACCCTTATTACAAAACTAGAAAACCCTAATTCTTTGGGCAAGGTCAATCAGAGATCCAGATAGAACCCTGAAGTCTTCTTCTGATTCTGGTGCCCGCACCAATTCTCCCGGGGTGGGAGGAACTCGACCCTATCGAGTAAGGCCCAAGTTGGCTCTGGTATCTCTCCAAGAGGTCTGGATCCAAATCTTGTAATTCTTCTCGGGAGATCCAAGAGTCATCAGAGTCTGGCCTTCCTTGCCAGCGGACCAGGTATCTTTGGTATCCTCGATTACGAGTAGAGATAACCTGATCATCCAGGATCTTTTCAATCTGCTCTTTCCTCACAGGCTAGTTTGTTGGTGGACACACAGGGTTGGGATCACTCTCAATGACTGGATTAGGCTCAAAAGGCTTACTAGGAATCACAGCTGACTCGCTATACTCTACTAAGTCTGTAATGTTGAAAGTAGAGTTATTGCCTGGTTCTGGAGGCAACTCGAGCTCATAGACATTGGATCCTACTCTCTTCACTACTCTAAATGGTCCAGCTCCTCTAGCATATAACTTTCTAATGGTTCCAGGAGGAAACCGCTCAGGCCTTAACCTGATCATTACATAGTCTCTCTCAACAAAAGTTTTGACTCGCCTTTGAGAATCAGCCAACTTCTTATAAATTTCATTACTTAAAGTTATTTTGGCCTGAATTTCTTTATGCAAGTCCTTTACATGTTATGCAAGTGCATCAAGAGACTTGTGTGTCTGGGCTAATAGTGAAATCAGATCTAGTGGTGTGTGAGGCTTGTATCCATGAACAATTTCGAAGGGACTCTAGCCTATAGACCTATTGATCGAAACATTGAATGCAATTTCAGTCCTAGAGAAAATACAAATCCCAATTCCTGGTGCTCTCAATCAAACCAAAATCTGAGCCAAAGCCTAGTAAAGGGTCAAGAAAAACTAAACTAGACTGACTACTCATTCCTTAAGAATGGACTTTATTCCAAAGGAACCCTAGGTCTAAACTTAACAAACTAAGGCTCTCTAGGTTTGACCTTGGGTCGGAGGAGGGCATGCAGAGTATGAAAACTTATCATGGATGCCTAGTAGGTGCCATGAGGTCTTCTAGAAGTAGGTGGCAAACCTAATAGGTTCTAAGGAGTCTTGCAACCTAGAAATCTCAGTAAAGTGTAATCCCATAGCTCTAGAAACATGAGAAGATTCAGGGAAGGTTAGGAAATAAGAATCATAGTTTTGAGGTGGCTTATAGGAAACAAGAAACATACCTTGGTTATTCAGGACGACCTTAAAATGTGGACATTGTTCTATAGGTGCACTCATCCAAACCTCATGATTTGCTCTAGGAGGGTCTATAAGGGCAAGTTCTAGGGTAGGCTGGGTGCTCCTAGAAGGTGGAAAGTTATCAGGAAGGTCTTTGGAATGTTTATCTAGAAAGTCTTCTAAGCTACTGTCTTTTTCTTGTTCTTGGACCTTCTCAATGGGCAATTCTTGTGAACCCCTTCCTTCTTCACACTTCTCTACCAGATTTGACTTAGGGGTGTCTTCTTTGGATTCCTCAATGAGTTCAGGGGTATTCTCACTTAAACTCTCATTGGGTGCAATTTCCTCTTCCTGAACTTCCTCAAAAGGGTCTTTTCTTAGGGTTAGCTCATGAATTCCTTGAGTGGCAGCGGTCCCCTCAATAACCCCATCAGGTAGGAGTTGGTTAATTGAATTATCGGGAGAGATATCCTTAAATTCTTCTTCTTCATATTCATCTATCAAACTTATGTCAGGCTCATATATTTCTTCCTCAATCTCACTGAAAGGTTCTAATCTATTCTCCTTTGATTCCTCTTTAAGTACGGTTCTGGTCAGGTCAACTAATTTTGGGATGGCCATGCCTAACTCCTTCTCAGTGTTATCTTTCTGGTAAAGAGGTGACACAAGTGGAATTGATAAACAAAAGTCTGGTTCACTACGGGTGTCGGATCAATCGAAACTTGACTCAAGTTGGTAGAGGTTGGCTTTAAGACCAAAGTACTTCATTGGTTATATCTTAAAGACCACTCATAGTCTTGGGCTTCTTGGTAGGCTCGGTCTAACTTATTGGTCTTTTTAAGGCATAGCTTCCTATAAATGTCTGGGTGTAACCCACCCTAAACCTCGATGTGATCTGAGCTTCGGTCTTAATGGTATTGCATTGCATGTCATACCACTGGAAGTCCTCGATATATTTAACACAGGCCTATGACCTTGTCGCAATTGGTACCATTGGTCTAAAAGTCTTTTCTCATAGGATCTACCTAGGTACCTATCTCTCAACTTACTTCTCATATCTCCCCAAGACATGCCTCTTTCTTTCTTTAGCTTAGCCTTTTAAGGTATATATGGGGCGCCTTCTTGATTTTGGCTTCAAGAAAAATTCTTGATCCCTTGGGTGTGGGGACCAAGACACTCGGATGCAGTTGTGGTGCCTCTTGGACTCTGGCGTGTGGCTGGGAGTGTGGCTCCCACTTGCTTGGACCTTGACTTGACCGGAAAATAACAAATGGAACCAACCTGGAGAAGACCTAGACCACTACTAGGACTTGTACAGAGTCAACATGACTCAACAAAATTAAAATTGTAGAGAAATACAGACTTAAGATTAAAATTGAGTTGACGAAGTCAACCCTTATTACAAAACTAGAAAATCCTAATTCTTCGGGCAAGGTCAATCAAAGATCCAGATGGAACCCTGAAGTCTTCTTCTGATTCTGGTGCCCGCACCAATTCTCCCGGGGTGGGAGGAACTCGACCCTGTCGAGTAAGGCTCAAGTTGGCTCTGGTATCTCTCCAAGAGGTCTGGATCCAAATCTTGTAATTCTTCTCGGGAGATCCAAGAGTCATCAGAGTCTGGCCTTCCTTGCCAGCGAACCAGGTATCTTTGGTATCCTCGATTACGAGTAGAGATAACCTGATCATCAAGGATCTTTTTAATCTACTCTTTCCTCACAGGCTAGTTTGTTGGTGGACACACAGGGTTGGGATCACTCTCAATGACTGGATTAGGCTCAAAAGGCTTACTAGGAATCACAGCTGGCTCTCTATACTCTACTAAGTCTGTAATGTTGAAAGTAGAGTTATTGCCTGGTTCTGGAGGCAACTCGAGCTCATAGACATTGGATCCTACTCTCTTCACTACTCTAAATGCTCCAGCTCCTCTAGCATGTAACTTTCTAACGGTTCCAGGAGGAAACCGCTCAGGCCTTAACCTAATCATTACATAGTCTCTCTCAACAAAAGTTTTGACTCGCCTTTGAGAATCAACCAACTTCTTATAAATTTCATTACTTAAAGTTATTTTGGCATGAATTTCTTTATGCAAGTCCTTTACATGCTATGCAAGTGCATCAAGAGACTTGTGTGTCTGGGCTAATAGTGAAATCAGATCAAGTGGTGTGTGAGGCTTGTATCCATGAACAATTTCAAAGGGACTTTAGCCTACAGACCTATTGATCGAAATATTGAATGCAATTTCAGCTCTGAACAAAATACAAATCCCAATTCTTGGTGCTCTCAATCAAACCAAAATCTGAGCCAAAGCCTAGTAAAGGGTCAAGAAAAACTAAACTAGACTGATGACGCATTCCTAAAGAATGGACTTTTTTCCAAAGGAACCCTAGGTCTAAACTAAACAAACTAAGGCTCTCTAGGTTTGACCTTGGGTCGGAGGAGGGCATGCAGAGTATGAAAACTTATCATTGATGCAAAGAAGGTGCCATAAGGTCTTCCAAAAGTAGGTGGCAAACCTAATAGGTTCAAAGGAGTCTTGCAACCTAGAAATCTCAGTAAAGTGTAATCCCATAGCTCTAGAAACATGAGAAGATTCAGGGAAGGGTAGGAAATAAGAATCAGAGTTTTGAGGTAGCATATAGGAAACAAGAAACATACGTTGGTTATTCAGGATGACTGTAAAATGAGGACATTGTTCTATAGGTGCACTCATCCAAACCTCATGATTTGCTCTAGGAGGGTCTACAAGTGCAAGTTCTAGGATAGGCTGGGTGCTCCTAGAAGGTGGAAGGTTATCAGGAAGGTCTTTGAAATTTTATCTAGAAAGTCTTCTAAGCTACTGTCTTTTTCTTGTTCTTGGACCTTCTCAATGGGCAATTCTTGTGAACCCCTTCCTTCTTCACACTTCTCTACCAGATTTGACTCAGGGTTTTCTTCTTTGGATTCCTCAATGAGTTCAGGGGTATTCTCAATTAAACTCTCATTGGGTGCAATTTTCTCTTCCTGAACTTCCTCAAAAGGGTCTTCTCTTAGGGTTAGCTCCTGAATTCCTTGAGTGGTAAGGGTCCCCTCAATAACCCCATCAGGTAGGAATTGGTTAATTGAATTATCGGGAGAGGTATCCTCAAATTCTTCTTCTTCATATTCATCTATCAAACTTATATCAGGCTCATATATTTCTTCCTCAATCGCACTGAAAGGTTCTAATCTATTCTCCTTTGGTTCCTCTTTAAGTACGGCTCTGGTCAGGTCAACTAATTTTGGGATGGCCATGCCTAACTCCTTCTCAGTGTTATCTTTCTGGTCAAGAGGTGACACAAGTGGGAATTGATAAACAAAAGTCAGGTTCACTATGGGTGTCGGATCAATCGGAACTTGACTCAAGTTGGTAGAGGTTGGCTTTAAGTCCAAAGTACTTGATTGGTTATATCTTAAAGACCACTCATAGTCTTGGGCTTCTTGGTAGGCTCGGTCTAACTTATTGGTCTTTTCAAGGCATAGCTTCCTATAAATGTCTGGGTGTAACCCAACCCTAAACCTCGATGTAATCTGAGCTTCGGTCTCAATGGTATTGCATTTCTTATCATACCACTGGATGTCCTCGATATATTTAGACACAGGCCTATGACCTTGTCGCAATTGGTACCATTGGTCTAAAAGTCTTTTCTCATAGGATCTACCTATGTACCTATCTCTCAACTTACTTCTCATATCTCTCCAAGTATATATTTAATCTTTTCTTTGATAACACTCACGCTCAATAGCTTACCAATGCGACCTAGCATATTTGGTGAACTTGGTTTTGGCCAACCTAACTTGTCCTAATTCCGATATGTTAGTGCACTCAAAATACCGATCCATTTGTTCTTCCAACTTAATATATGTCTCTTGTCTTCCATCAAAAGTGGGTGCATAAGGTTCGGTGTTCCTAACGGTCCCTTCTCTGGGTCAACCATGTATGGGTATAGGCTCTTGAAGCCCGGCACCTAAGCCCGAAAACTTCTGAAGCTCAGCAATGATGATGCAGAACGAAAACTCTGATACCAAAAATGATGCAGAACAGATATGTGGAATGCGGAAGCAAATTAAAATTAATATATTTTTTTTTTTTATATATTTTCAGAAGTCGGCTTTGACTCAAAGGAAAGATAAACTAATGTTGAACGAAACTAAGAAATGACAGAAAGCATAATTAAAAGGAGTGGATTATCAGAGTAACTCAGAAGTAGGATCGCTGGGGATTGAGAAACCCCCAGATCTAGGGTTTGCTCTGAGTTTCAACGAAACAGATAAAGTGAGAAGGGAAGGTTCTTGTTACCTAGCAGTGATATCTCTCCATTTGGTGGAAAAAGACTCTCTCGAGCAGATTATTGGATCCCGGGAGTCAAGGTATCTTCGCAATGGATCCTCCGATAATGGTCCTTGGCAAAGTTGGCCTCTTCTTGAACCCTGGATCCTAGAGAGAAGAAGAAAAAGGTTAGGAACAAGAGACTCAGGGAAGAGAGTTACCAGTGTAGAAGAAAGGATGGGATCTGAAGGTCTTCAGCTGATCTGGAACTCCTAGGCTGCGGATTTGGGACTTCTTCTCCTGGATCTGCTGGATGGACTCTGAAGCAGTGGTAGCTAACTTGAAGATGGCTAGACTGGGGTCCTGGTGGTCGGCCACCCTTTGGAAGAAGAACCTTGGAGATGGTGTAGAGGCTAGGGTTTGGTGATGGTGGAGTAGAGATGGGTGGACTAAGATAGGGTTTTGGGGTTGGAAATCTCACACCTCCTCAAGGTTCCTAGGGAACCCGGATTTACTCCCTCACGGAGCTCAACACTCAGAATAAGTGCGGAAGAACAAGACTTTGCTCAAAAATAAGGGATTTCATTCATAAGATTTCATAAGATAAGTTCAAGTTACAAAATGGGTCTAATATATAGACCTATAAGAAAATCAAAACCATACAAGTTCCCATGTGGGACTAAACTCCCTAGCCTATACTTTTGGTAGGAAATATTCTCCCTATTGGCCAACCAAGAGTCCTACAATGAGTGGGCGGTCCTAAAAGTCATGAAAATCCTCTCAAAAGGTAGAAAGATGGTGCCTCCTAAGTCTTCTCCTTGAATTTAGGGTTCTTCCTTCAATGGTTCAACTCTTTTGGACACCTCCTTTTCTTGGCTCTCCCACTTTGCTTTGGTCTTTTTAGGCATGGATTGCGTGCCCCCTTGAAGTGCTCCCCAAGACATGCCTCCTTCTTTCTTTAGCTTGGCCTTTTAAGGTATATATGGGGTGCCTCCTTGATTTTGACTTCAAGAAAAATTCTTGCTCCCTTGGGTGTGGGGACCAAGACACTGGGATACAGTTGTGGTGCCTCCTGGACTCTGGCGTGTGGCTGGGAGTGTGGCGCCCACTTGCTTGGACCTTGACTTGACTGGAAAAAAATAAATGGCACCAACCTGGAGAAGACCTAGACCACTACTAGGACTTGTACAGAGTCAACATGACTCAACAAAATTAAAATTGTAGGGAAATACAGACTTAAGATTAAAATTGAGTTGACCAAGTTAACCCTTATTACAAAACTAGAAAACCCTAATTCTTCGGGCAAGGTCAATCAGAGATCCAGATAGAACCCTGAAGTCTTCTTCTGATTCTGGTGCCCGCACCAATTCTCCCGGGGTGGGAGGAACTCGACCCTGTCGAGTAAGGCTCAAGTTGGCTCTGGTATCTCTCCAAGAGGTCTGGATCCAAATCATGTAATTATTCTTGGGAGATCCAAGAGTCATCAGAGTCTGGCCTTCCTTGCCAGCAGACCAGGTATCTTTGGTATCCTGATTATGAGTAGAGATAACCTGATCATCCAGGATCTTTTCAATCTGCTCTTTCCTCACAGGCTAGTTTGTAGGTGGACACACAGGGTTGGGATCACTCTCAATGACTAGATTAGGCTCAAAAGGCTTACTAGGAATCACAGCTGGCTCCCTATACTCTACTAAGTCTGTAATGTTGAAAGTAGAGTTATTGCCTGGTTCTGGAGGCAACTCGAGCTCATAGACATTGGATCCTACTCTCTTCACTACTCTAAATGGTCCAGCTCCTCTAGCATGTAACTTTCTAACGGTTCCAGGAGGAAACCACTCAGGCCTTAACCTAATCATTACATAGTCTCTCTCAACAAAAGTTTTGACTCGCCTTTGAGAATCAGCCAACTTCTTATAAATTTCATTACTTAAAGTTATTTTGGCATGAATTTCTTTATGCAAGTCCTTTACATGCTATGCAAGTGCATCAAGAGACTTGTGTGTGTGGGGTAATAGTGAAATCAGATCAAGTGGTGTTGAGGCTTGTATCCATGAACAATTTCAAAGGGACTCTAGCCTATAGACCTATTGATCGAAACATTGAAAGCAATTTCAGTCCTAGATAAAATACAAATCCTAACTCCTGGTGCTCTCAATCAAACCAAAATCTGAGCCAAAGCCTAGTAAAGGGTCAAGAAAAACTAAGCTAGACTGACTACTCATTCCTAAAGAATGGACTTTATTCCAAAGGAACCCTAGGTCTAAACTTAACAAACTAAGGCTCTCTAGGTTTGACCTTGGGTCGGAGGAGGGCATGCAGAGTATGAAAACTTATCATGGATGCCTAGTAGGTTCCATAAGGTCTTCCAGAGTAGGTGGCAAACCTAATAGGTTCTAAGGAGTCTTGCAACCTAGAAATCTCAGTAAAGTGTAATCCCATAGCTCTAGAAACATGAGAAGATTCAGGGAAGGATAGGAAATAAGAATCAGAGTTTTGAGGTGGCTTATAGGAAACAAGAAACATACCTTGGTTATTCAGGACAACCTTAAAATGAGGACATTGTTCTATAGGTGCACTCATCCAAACCTCATGATTTGCTCTAGGAGGGTCTACAAGGGCAAGTTCTAGGGTAGGCTGGGTGCTCCTAGAAGGTGGAAGGTTATCAGGAAGGTCTTTGGAATGTTTATCTAGAAAGTCTTCTAAGATACTATCTTTTTCTTGTTCTTGGACCTTCTCAATGGGCAATTCTTGTGAACCCCTTCCTTCTTCATACTTCTCTACCAGATTTGACTCAGGGGTGTCTTCTTTGGATTCCTCAATGAGTTCAGGGGTATTCTCACTTAAACTCTCATTGGGTGCAATTTCCTCTTCCTGAACTTCCTCAAAAGGGTCTTTCTTAGGGTTAGCTCTTGAATTCCATGAGTGGCAGGGGTCCCCTCAATAACCCCATCAGGTAGGAGTTGGTTAATTGAATTATCGGGAGAGATATCTTTAAATTCTTCTTCTTCATATTCATCTATCAAACTTATGTCAGGCTCATATATTTCTTCCTCAATCTCACTGAAAGGTTCTAATCTATTCTCCTTTGGTTCCTTTTTAAGTACGGCTCTGGTCAGGTCAACTAATTTTGGGATGGCCATGCCTAACTCCTTCTCAGTGTTATCTTTCTAGTAAAGAGGTGACACAAGTGGGAATTGATAAACAAAAGTCTGGTTCACTACGGGTGTCGAATCAATCGGAACTTGACTCAAGTTGGTAGAGGTTGGCTTTAAGACCAAAGTACTTGATTGGTTATATCTTAAAGACCACTCATAGTATTGGGCTTCTTGGTAGGCTCGGTCTAACTTATTGGTCTTTTTAAGGCATAGCTTCCTATAAATGTCTGGGTGTAACCCAACCCTAAACCTCGATGTGATCTGAGCTTCGGTCTCAATGGTATTGCATTTCATGTCATACCACTGGAAGTCCTCGATATATTTAGACACAGGCCTATGACCTTGTCGCAATTGGTACCATTGGTCTAAAAATCTTTTCTCATAGTATCTACCTAGGTACCTATCTCTCAACTTACTTCTCATATCTCTTCAAGTATATATTTCCTCTTTTCTTTGATAACACTCACGCTCAATAGCATACCAATGCGACCTAGCATGTTTGGTGAACTTGGTTTTGGCCAACCTAACTTATCCTAATTTCGATATGTTAGTGCACTCAAAATACCGATCCATTTGTTCTTCCAACTTAATATATGTCTCTTGTCTTCCATCAAAAGTGGGTGCATAAGGTTCGGTGTTCCTAACGGGTCCCTTCTCTGGGTCAACCAAGTATGGGTATAGGCTCCTGAAGCCCGGCACCTAAGCCCGAAAACTCCTGAAGCCCAGCAATGATGATGCAGAACGGATATGTGGAATGCGGAAGCAAATTAAAATTAATGTATTTTTTTTTTATATATATTTTCAGAAGTCAGCTTTGACTCAAAGGAAAGATAAACTAATGCTGAAAGAAACTAAGAAATGACAGAAAGCACAATTAAAAGGAGTGGATTATCAGAGTAACTCAGAAGTAAGATCGCTGGGGATTGAGAAACCCCCAGATCTAGGGTTTGCTCTGAGTTTCAACGAAACAGACAAAGTGAGAAGGGAAGGTTCTTGTTACCTAGCAGTGATATCTCTCCATTTGGTGGAAAAAGACTCTCTCGAGCAGATTATTGGATCCCGGGAGTCAAGGTATCTTCGCAATGGATCCTCCAATAATGGTCCTTGGCAAAGTTGGCCTCTTCTTGAACCCTGGATCCTGGAGAGAAGAAGAAAAGGTTAGGAACAAGAGACTCAGGGAAGAGAGTTACCAGAGTAGAAGAAAGGATGGGATCTGAAGGTCTTCAGTTGATCTGGAACTCCTAGGCTGCGGATTTAGGACTTCTTCTCCTGGATCTGCTGGATGGACTCTGAAGCAGTGGTATCTGACTTGAAGATGGCTGGACTGGGGTCCTGGTGGTCGGCCACCCTTTGGAAGAAGAACCATGGAGATGGTGTAGAGGCTAGGGTTTGGTGGTGGTGGAGTAGAGATGGGTGGACTAAGCTAGGGTTTTGGGGTTGGAGATCTCACACCTCCTCAAGGTTCCTAGGAACCCGGATTTACTCCCTCACGGAGCTCAACACTCAGAATAAGTGCGGAAGAACAAGACTTTGCTCAAAAATAAGGGATTTCATTCATAAGATTTCATAAGATAAGTTCAAGTTACAAAAATGGTCTAATATATAGACCTATAAGAAAATCAAAACCATACAAGTTCCATGAGGGACTAAACTCCCTAGCCTATACTTTTGGTAGGAAATATTCTCCCTCTTCGCCAACCAAAGAGTCCTACAAGGAGTGGGCGGTCCTAAAAGTCATGAAAATCCTCTCAAAAGGTAGAAAGATGGTGCCTCCTAAGTCTTCTCCTTGAATTTAGGGTTCTTCCTTCAATGGTTCAACTCTTTTGGACACCTCCTTTTCTTTCTCCCAAGTCACGGCTCTTCCCAACTTTGCTTTGGTCTTTTTAGGCATAGATTGGGCGCTCCCTTGAAGTGCTCCCCAAGACATGCTCTTTCTTTCTTTAGCTTGGCCTTTTAAGGTATATATGGGGCGCCTCCTTGATTTTGGCTTCAAGAAAAATTCTTGCTCCCTTGGGTGTGGGGACCAAGACACTGGGATGCAGTTGTGGTGCCTCCTGGACTCTGGTGTGTTGCTGGGAGTGTGACACCCACTTGCTTGGGCCTTGACTTGACTGGAAAAAAACAAATGGCACCAACCTGGAGAAGACCTAGACCACTACTAGGACTTGTACTGAGTCAACATGACTCAACAAAATTTAAATTGCAGGGAAATACAGACTTAAGATTAAAATTGAGTTGCCAAGTCAACCCTTATTACAAAACTAGAAAACCCTAATTCTTCGGGCAAGGTCAATCAGAGATCCAGATGGAACCTTGAAGTCTTCTTCTGATTCTGGTGCCCGCACCAACTGAAGCCTGGAAACTCCTGAAGCCTGGCACTCAAGCCCAGAAACTCCTGAAGCCAGGCACCTAAGCCGAGAAACTCCCAAAGCCCAGCACCTGTCACCATGCTCATAGTCTATAGATGTCAGCGGGACTCCCTAGAAGTTTCGCTATCTATGGTGAGACTCACAGTTAGGCACCAAAGCCTAGAAATTCATGAAGCCTGGCACCTCACAGTCACTTGGCAGGCCCTAATGAGTGCAATGTTCGAGTTTGGCCTTGCCGTGCACACCTGGAGCTGGTCCCAGTCGAGTTCGAATATACCTCCTCAAGCAAAGCACTCGTAGCCCGACAACCACTTCACCCGCGAGGTGGGAATGACTCAGCAAGCTACGAACTCCTTCCTAACCTCTTCGCATGTTAAGGGCTAGACAGGGAAGGGCCCGGTGGTGTGGGCACCAGACCTCTGATTAGGGTTTCAATTTTTGGGTCCTGTAATAAGGCTTCAAGCCTAGGCATTGTAATTTTTAGTCATGAATTTAGTCTCAATTATTTTTGTTTAGTCCTGTACTTTGATCAATTGGGTCAAGTTGTGTCCTGTATTGAGTCTAGTCCAAGTCTGGGTCCATGCCCAAGTGGTCTTTGAGTCCAGCTCAACTACTTTGGGCTGAGCCTTGAAGGTCAACATGTCAACCCTAGGGCGCCACTTCACCACCCCATGTGGCACCACTTCATCATTCCATGTGGCGCCACCTTATCCAGCCATGTGGGCGGCACAAGTGAGATTTTCTTGGATGCCAAATGGAGACACATCAAATATTCTCTCCTCCTTTCCCTCCCTCTATCAAGCCACTTACTAAAGGAGTCATGGGAAACCAAGGAAAGGTTGAAGACAAAGGCCTTGTTCCAAGCCTCATATCAAGCTTCTTTCCAAAGAAGGATGAGCAACCAAGGAAAGGTTGAAGACAAAGGCCTTGCTCCAAGCCTCATATCAAGCTTTTTTCCAAAGAAGGGTGAGCAACCAAGGAAAGAGGGAGACACAAGTCTTGCATCATGCCTTCTTCCCAAAATTGAAGGTCAACTTTCCAAGTCCAAGGGAGCCAAATTCCTTCTTCCAAGCCCATTATCATGCCATGCCCAAATCCAAGAAGCTTTGGTGGCCAAGGAGTTTGAATTTCAGATTTTTGAATATTTTCTTGGTAGCTTAGCAAGAGAAGAAATGTATTTTTTCATTCAAATTTTGAAGGGGTCTAAGGTGCCTATATAAAGGACCTTACCCCCTCCCTTGTAAGGTTAATTTTTGATGAATGAAAAACCAAGTTTCTTGAGATCCAATTTCTCTTTAGTTGCCTTCGTTCACTAGGAACGTCAATCTCCGTGAGGGAGCGCCTTCGCCTTAGGGCATCGAGAGGTGTGAGGCCTCAAGTTACCATCCCTTCCACAACTCCATCCTCCAGCTTCAAATCAGAGCCCATCGGGATCATCCACCCGAGCACCTAGCAAAAAAAAAAAAAAACTCCACCCATCATCACACCAACTCTCTTTCCTTCTTCTATTGCTACCTTTTGATCGAAACCTAACTCTTCTTCTTTGAATGCTCGTAGGTCCTCCAGGTGACACGAACACGGAGTCAGTTGCCCTTGCCATCGAGACCTTCAAATATCGAGCCAGTGCATCCGCGGGTTGAAGGCTCGATCATCCATGCCGCATCCGCAAGAGTGAGTGATCTCGGCATCGGGCGCTTCAGATCTTTGAGATTTTTCTCCCTGAACTCCTAAGTCGATATTGTTCTGAGAGCTAAGTCCTACGGGGTTTCTCAATTCCGGGATCCTCTCTTTATCATTGCTTAGGGACTACTTGCTTGCCTAAGTTTCTTGTTAGTATAGAATCCTAGATTTACTCTTTCTTGTCTTCGGGAATCCTCAACTGAATTCAAAACCCTAAAAGTCACAAAACAACAAATCACTTGCATCATTTCATCTTGCATTTAGTTAGTCCCCCATCATTTCTGGTATCAGAGCATGGTTAGGACTTAGCACTTCTTAAGTACTTGGATTAGGTGCTTCACCAGGTCGTCCGGTCTTAGGAGAAAGGTAGGGTTTCAAGACCCTCTCCTCCCATTCCACGGGGATCTCCTAAGGCATGTAGGGGTGCAACTATGAAAGGCCTTTGAAGAGGAACACAAGAAGAAAAGTTTTGAAAGAAAACAATCCAATAGAAAATCTTTGCATCATTAGATCTCATCTTCTTTAATCTCTGCAATTTTTCCTTTCCGTATATGGTCTGTTGTTTTTAGTTTTTCTGTTTGTAAAAATATCCAAATCTTCTAATTTTTGTTTTGTTAGATAACTCATAATTGATAATATTTTCGATAATTTTCTCAAATTTTATTGCAACTTGTAAAATTTCTACAAGCTAGAATACTACCTGAGAAGAAATTCTATTATGAGAATTTCAGCAAGTGATTTTTTTTGTTGTTTTTATTTCTTAGATAGTTTAATTTGCATTTAGCTTCATCTCGTGTCATTTCCATCATCTTATCTTTATTATTATACATCAAAAACACAAAAAGAAATATAACTTAGAGACATCTCATTAGATCATTTGTTTGCCATCACTTTCCTAAATTATCTAAAGGGCAACAATTTGACATAGGGTCAGGATTTCATTACCTGTC
Source organism: Areca catechu (assembly GCA_021397845.1). Classification (NCBI taxonomy): domain Eukaryota; kingdom Viridiplantae; phylum Streptophyta; class Magnoliopsida; order Arecales; family Arecaceae; genus Areca; species Areca catechu. The sequence continues at coordinate 95,092,561 of CM038050.1, forward strand.
CCTAGCCCAAAAATCACCACCCGGCATATCAAATCCAACCTTTAATTAAATTGAATAGACACTTAATTTCTCTAGTGAGCTAGGGACACCCACGAAGTCGGGTCGAACCAAGTGTCAAGCCAAGTTAGACAACTTGTTTGTGTGTGCTTGAGTAGCTGGTGTCTAGGCAAGTGGTTCAGGAACAAGAGCCTGAAGGAAGGTGGGTTGGTTTGCTTACCTGGCTAATTTCAAATTGGTGTCTAAGGCAAGCAAAGAGGAATTTCCACCAACCTTACACTTACCTGGCCAGGTGCCAAGTTACTACTACCAAGTTAGTCTTCTTGACCTAACATTTGGTTAGATCTTTTAAGTCTAGCAAACCCTTAACATCTTCCATTGTATATGTATGTCGACCAGATCCGAAGTCCCTTATCATCCCAATCATTCCCAATCAGGTGAACCCATGGAAAACACCCGAAAAGATCAGTTAAAAGTCATCATGGAATAATTGGCTAAGATGAATAGTAAGCTTGATCAGTTTGATGAAAGAATTGGAGCCTTAGAGAATAATAGCCCTAGACCATCTGTCGAACCTGAGTCTGAATCACCTTTTTTCCCTAGGGATTACCCTCATCATGAACCTTCCTTAGAGGCGGAGCCCAGAAGAGTCCCACATCCTGACCTAGCCCAAGAGATTCACCCTAGGAGACCTAATCAGGAGTTCCTGAACCAAGAAGAACTGCATGAGTCTGATGACCTATTAGGAGTAATTAGGTGCATCCTTACCCAGGACATAGTGCAAGAAGATTGGCGTAGGACTAACATCCTACAAACCTTTGCCAAACTAGGGAATAAGGTATGCAAGATCATAGTTGATAGTGGGAGCTGTGTCAATGCCATTTCTTCAAGTACTGCCAAATCCCTAGGATTGACCCTAGTTCCTCACCATAACCCTTATAAGGTCTCGTGGATTGATTCAACCTCCATACCCATAAAGTCTAGGTGCCAAGTCTTGATCAAGTTGCAATCTTATGAAGAGATGATTTGGTGTGATGTCCTTCCTATGGGCATCAGTAGTATTATCTTAGGTCAACCCTGGCTTTATGATCACGATGCTACTCTTTATGGTCGGACCAATAGCTCTACCTTCAACCACCATTGGAAGAAATTTACTATTAATCCAGTTCAGCCTAAGGATCAGGTTAAAAGAGGATCAAGTAGTCCAAAGGAAAAGAAGCCAGAAGTTAACTTGATCAAGGACAATGAGTTAGGAGAAGAGATTACCAGGAAAGGACCCTTTAAAGAATTTCAGGGAGAGAAGGATGAACATTCTGAGAATTTGAATATAAAAATCCCTGAGCCCATTGAAGACTTTAAGGTTGAACCCATTGAAAATCTACGGAAAGAAACTCCTGAGCACATTAAAGAATTGAAAGAAAACATCTATGAGTCAAGTTTAGTAGAAGATGGGCCCAAGGTTGAAATCACTAAGGAACTCATAGAAAAAGATCCTTAACCCCTATAAAGTTTGAAGGAGTAATTAAGCCAGGATCGAACATAGTAGAGATTGTTGAAGCCCTAAAAGTGAAAAAACTTGAGGATGTATTTTATGATGAGTTACTGAAGGATCCCCTGCCACTGAAAAGTTTCCTGAACCGACCAAAAAGAATACCTCCAGGAAGTAGCTAAGACTCTGAAAGAATTCGAGGATGTTTTACAGGATGATTCACCTGACCAACTTCCACCCTGAGAGACATCCATCATACTATAGACTTGGTCCCAGGATCCTCTTTAACAGACCTTCCTCACTGTGGGATTGACCCTAGCGAGCCCCAAGATCTACCGGAATAAGTGGACCATATGACACCTATAGAACAATGTCCAAATTTTAAGGTCATCCTGAATAACCAAGGGCTATTTCATGTTTCCTATAAGCCACCCCAAGACTTTGACTCTTATTTCCTACCCTTCCCTGAGCCTTCTCATGTTTCTAGAGCCATGGGGTTACATTTTGCTGAGATTTCTAGGTTGTATGAATCCCTAGAGCCCATCTCATTTGCTACCTACTTCTAGTATACCTTATGGCATTTGCTAAGGATCTATGGTAATTTCTCATGCGCATACCAGACCAGGGTCAAACCTAGAGAGTCAATATTTTGTTAGGTTTAGGCCCTAGAGAGTCCAATAAAATTCCGCTCATTAGGAATGCATAGTTAAGTCTGCATTTTGCATCATGATAGAATTCTGCATTAAATCTAAATTTTAAAATAATTTCGCTGATTCCCGGAAACGAGCCAAAGAGTTTGAAATTAGGGATTCTATAATGATTAGTCTTAGGCCTGAACAGTTTTCATCAGAAACTATTAAGAAACTTCATGCTCGTGGAGCTGGCCCCTTTAAAGTGATAAGGAGAGTTGGCCCTAATGCCTATGTGCTTGAATTTTCTCGGATTATGGCATTAGCTTGACTTTCAATATCTTGAACTTAGTCGAGTATAGGGAACCAGCAAACATACCCAGCGAGCCATTTGGGCCAAACTTTTCATTAGAGAGCTAACCCGACCCAGAGTGTCCACCTCAAATTTTACTTGAGAGAGGAGAGCGGATCGAGCGTGTCCTGGATGATCAAGCTATGACCACCTGGGGCAAAGGTTATCAATGTTACTTGGTCCGATTGCAAGAACGACCGCATGAAAGGGATATGCCCTACAAGCCAATCTATGTTGTATCTCCCAAACCATTGTAATTGACAATATTCTAATAAAGGAATTATTTTTCATCATACGCTGTGTTTATTATTATATGATGAACCCCATAGATTAGGGCTATGATTTTAGGGTTATGATGAGATCATACCAGTGAGACCTAAAGTCTTAAAACCTTAATCTAAAATATTCCTAGTCAAAGGAACCTTGAGTAGGGGATCAGGGTTTTTTCCGGTAAGACTAGCGCATCCTATGTATACTGAATAGGGTGACTGCTCTCACAGTCACTTGTGTATGACACTAATACTAGGATGTGGGTGCTCATTAGAGAATGAGTTCACTAATATGATCCAACTTGAGAACATCTAATGGAGTCTTAGCTACATGTCAATAGAAGGTTCTCATAGTGGGAGTGGTACAAGTAATTCTTTGACCTGAGACTGCCATAAGTACCTTATGTACATGAACCCATGCTTTGGTTCAATTCTAATCACGACACTGAGTCATGCACAGGATTGATACTGGGAATGGTGAATTGGATATGAAGGTAATGAGTAGGTCAACAAGGAATCGATCACTCTTAGTAAGAGGAGATTGCATCCAGCTAGTTATCAATCGGATGATGATTCAGGAAATCTTTGATCAAAGAAAAGATATTAGAGATGATTTCTAATATCAAGATAATTGAATCATCAATATAAGATTGAGCTAGAAATGAATATAATATTGGAGTTGACATATATCCATATCCATAATTATATTCTGGGTGCAGGCTGATCGAAGGATTTAATTGTACGGTAACTTTCTACTGAAGGGTATTTTTGGTATTTCACCAGAATTTCCATATCTTCGGGTAGACATGACACGTTGCTAGACGTCAATCTTGTCTTGTGGGTTGATTAAATTGAATGATCGCTTATTAGGAAGAGTCCTAATTGATCATAATCGGGTAAGCCCGGTTTGACCTAAATCGATTAAAAAGAGTTATAATCAAATTAGGTCAACTTGTATTCGATCCCACTGCTGGCTAGATGTGGAACCCAATGGGTCACACACTTAAGAGAATTGATCAAGGGTTTAATTTTGTAATTAAATCATTTTGCATGATGACACTCTAGCAGGTGTTTCAAATCCTAGCTTCTATTCGAATTAGATTCGAATTAGGGTACCGGATTGGTTCAATTTGGGTTCTAATTGGATCTAATTAGATCCTAATTGAGGTTATAGGGATTATGGCTAACCCTATTGGCTAACCATGTATCTAGGCTAGCCCCCCACCCGTCCCTTAGCATTTTCATGCTAAAATGCCAAGAGTCCATGCGCTAATGGACTCTTGGCGTGCCATTTGGAAGAGTCCATGGCGCATGGACTCTTGGTGCGCTCCATAAAAAACTCTGGTGTTTTTTATATGGGGCGGCTTCTCTTATCTCTTTTAGCGCCTCAAATGTCCCCCCTTGGATTGGAATCCAAGGGTTGATGCTTTTTTGAGGAAGGCAGGAAGCATTCGTTGCTTCCCGGTTGCGTGAAATAACATCTCCTCGGAGATTTAAAGTCGCGACTCCTTTCTTTTAAAAACATCACATTTTGGGATTTATCCGGAAGGCCGTGAGAAGGAAGGATGGGGCGTGAGAAAATAAGAAAGGGCGTGAGAAGTTTATCGCGAAGAGTTGTGTGGGTGACTCTCTGAAATCTATTTAAGGGGTCAGGAAAAATCAAAACCGGGTAATTTGAAATTTTTTCTTCTGCCTCTCCAAAAGACTCTTTATCTCTTTTCTTGTTCTTGCACTGTTTCACTTACAGAGTACACCTCTGTCGAAACTCTGCTACTGAACAAGAACAAGAGCGAAAGTCTCCGACGGTAAAGGAAAGGAGTTCTGATTTTTATTCTTTCTTTCTTACATTAAGACATTCTTGTCTTAGTTTCTCCTCCAATTTAAGACAAGCCTAAATCCCCTTAGGACAAGGTCTTATCTTCAAGACAAGAGTGTCTTAGAGGGTCAAGGTCTTAGTGGAAGGAGGAGAAGAGATAAAATAAAGGAAGGCAACCTCTTGTGTGGAAGAATTCCAGCCATAATCCGAAGAATTGAGTTCTAGGAAGAAGAACTCAATAGGAGGAACCATTGGACAAGAAGATAGTATTCTTGATCATTGCTCTGTGTGGATCACCATCGAAGGGCAGACACCTGGACGCCTGGTGAACTCAAATAGCCCGTTCATCTTCAAGATTAAATCTTCATCAATTTGGAATTAGCGGTTATAGGTTAGTACTCTAATTCTAATTTGCATAAGAATGTTAGTCTTCATACATTTTAGTCTTATTAAGAAGTTCTTGGTTTAGGGTTTTGGTACATATTAATTTAATTTTTGAAATTACCCTTCCGCTGTATTGCACCGGAACCCTACAGTGGTATCAGAGCCACCTTAATTAGGACTATAATTTATGATAGTTTGTATGTCACATCTTAGGGTTTTTAAATCCTAATATGTTACTACACTTAGCATATCTTTGTTTGCATATATGTTTTGATGTATGCCACTAGTTAGGGTCTTTCACTCAAATCCTAATTATTATAGAGATATGTATAGTTTTGAAGTCATCATATTGAAATTAGGTTGCCCTGGCATAATGGTGGATCCATTATGTGGTAAATGGTTGTCCTAGTATGATGACACACTTAGCACATATTTATAAGAGTGATATGTTGATTGTGATACATTCTATAAGGATGTGCTGGCAATTTATAAATCCCTCCTCTTAAAAATTATATTAAGTCTTAGTATATTAACTAATAAGCATCACTAGTCATGATGTACAATTGATCATTCGGTGTCTAGAAAGGTGGTTCTGGGAAGGTAAAGAGAATTGTGGTTTTTAATTGGTTCCGTTGACTGACCTAGCCAATTTTTATTGGTGTCTAGGAAAGCAACGGGGGGACTCCCACATCTCTTCCACTTGCCTGGCCGATTTGATTTAATTTAAATCTTGACTAAAATGCTTAGTGTTAAAAATACTATATATTGGCCTTCCTTCATGCTGGATCATTATTGTGTTATGAACCATATTAGGTTTGTTGTGTTATCTGCAAGACCTAATATGGTGATTGACATAATACTAGTCTAGTGCATAGATATGCTTACAGTATATTAGTATAATGCTTTGTTGTGTTATCTGCAAGGGCATTATATTTGAGTATTGACTGTATAGAAATGAAAGGGTCTTGACTTAACTAGAACATTATGGTTTTTGTGTTTTCTGCAAGACTATAATGTTCTAGAGGCCAAGTTACTTCTTGAGAATTATATGAGATATAATTGGAAGAGTTTCCTACCTTTGAGCTAATAAAAGATTTGTTGTGTTTTCTGCAAGATCTTTTATAAGTTATTAGGATCTCAATCTCACTAAGAAAAATCGATCAGGTTCTTCTCGATTATCATAGTGAGGGCTATGATTTTTGATAAAATAGTGGGAGACATAATTAAATTGAAGACCTAATTTAATTATGTAAGTCATTTCATGATTGTTTGCTTATGTATTGTTCTTTATTAAATGTAGATAAATGGCATCTTCATTATCACTGCGAAGTATCTTAGATACTAACAAACTGACTGGTCCGAACTATATGGACTGGTTGAGAAATTTAAAGATTGTGCTGAGTTCAGAAAAACTTTCTTATATTCTTGATACCCCTAGTCTTAATCCACTAGGGGACGATGCCACACAGGAAGATATGGCCACATACAAAATGTGGCAGAATGACTCCCTCACTATCAAGTGTATCATACTAGCCTCTATGACCAATGAGTTACAGAGATAGCATGAAAGCATGGATACTCAATCCATAATGCTCAATTTAAAAGAGCTTTATGGAGAACATAGCAGAACTACTAGATATGAAATATCTAAGCAGTTATTCCGTGCTAGGATGACAGAGGGAACATCCGTTCAGGATCATGTTCTGAAGGTAATTGACTTAATCACCAGATTGGGTCAATTAGGTTTTATCATGGATGGGGAGTTGAATCAGGATTTAATCCTGCAATCACTCCAGAGTCATTTTCTCAGTTTGTCTTGAATTATCACATGATCAAACTGAACACTTCCTTGCCTGAGCTGTTAAATATGTTAAAAACAGCAGAGAGCCACGTTAAGAAAGAAAAGGCTCCACTTCTTCTTGTTGATAAGACCAATAAGAAGAAATCAGGCAAAAAGGGTTTTAATAGGAGGCTAAACCCTAAGAGTGGCATCAATAAGAATAAGAAAAGAAAGAAGGCCTCCAAACAGTCGACCTATTTTTTTTGCGTCAAAGCGGGACATTGGAAAAAGAATTGCAAGGCTTACCTTGAACTGTGAAGCTGGTGCATCAAATGCGCCAAAAGGTATGTATGAGATACATGCTATATTGACATTAAATTCATCTATATCAAATACTTGGGTATTGGATACCGCTTGTGGTTACCATATATGCAAATCATTGCAGGACCTCCACAAGCTTAAAGTATTGAAGGAAGGTGACTTCAATCTCTACGGTGCTAATGGTGATATCATCCAAGCAGAAGCTGTAGGGACCTATATTCCGAAGTTGCCTTCACAGAAGATCTTGGAGTTAGAAAATTGTTATTATATGCCTAAGATTATTAGGAACATTATATCTATTCCTTTGTTGTTAAAATAAGGAACGAGCACTGGTTGCTCGATAATGTTGTCTAATAAAATTATTTGTTCTGGCATATTTAGCAATGGGCTCTTAACTCTTTCTTCCAATGATAGTGTTTTTCATGTCAATAATAAAAGAAAAAGAGAAGACTTTAATGATACTTTACTTTGGCATCATGACTTGGTCATGTTAATGAGTCTAGGATAAGCAAGTTATACAAGGAAAAATTCTTGATCCTTTGAGTATGAATCATTAGGAACTTGCGAATCATGTCTCATGGCTAAGATGACCAAGACTCCATTTACTGGACATGGAGAAAGGTCAACTGAGTTATTAGGACTTATACATACTGATGTATGTGGTCCAATGACAACTCAGGCCAAGGTGGATACTCATATTTTATCACTTTTACAGATGATTTATCTAGGTTCGGATGTGTGTATCTTATTAAACATAAATCTAAAGCCTTTGATAAATTTAAGGAGTATCAAAGTATGGTCGAAAAACAAACCGGGAAAAGTATTAAAGTTCTTCGTTCTGATCGAGGAGGAGAATACTTATCCACGGAGTTTTTAGACTATCTTAAAGTTAATGGAATTCTTTCTGAATGGACCTCTCCTTATACACCACAGCTAAATGGTATAGCTGAAAGGAGGAATCGTACCTTATTAGATATGGTACGATCCATGATGTGCTTCACAAATTTATCCATTTCCTTTGGGGTCATGCCCTAGAAACTGCTGTTTACATTCTGAACAAGGTACCTTCTAAATCCGTTGTTAGTACTCCATATGAATTTGGAGTGGAAAGAAACCGTATCTTAAATATTTTAAGGTATGGGGATGTCCAGCTTATGTTAAAAGAAATTTTGGACATAAGTTGGAACCTAAAGTGGATAAATGTCTATTTGTAGGATATCCTAGAGAGGTAGAGGATATCTGTTTTACCATCCTACTGAACAAAAGATTTTTGTCAGCAGGCATGCCACTTTTCTAGAAAAAGAGTTCATTTTAGAAAAGGGCAATGGTAGAAATGTTGAACTTGGAGAAGTACAAGAAACACAAATAGACAGTTCTCAACCATTAGAACATATAGTTAGGACAGAACCATAACACAAAACTCCTCCCCGTAGGTCTGATAGAGTGCCATGGGCACCTGAGAGGTATGGATTTATTATTGAAAATAATGAAGCCCAAGTCATTCAAAATGATGAACCTCTGACCTATACGGAAGCTATCTTGAGTACTGATTCAGATAGATGGCAAGAAGCCATGGAATACGAGATAGACTCTATGTATGTAAACCAAGTATGGTCTTTGGTCGATGCACCAGAGGGTGTTAATCCTATTGGGTGCAAATGGGTCTATAAGAAAAAGATTGGGGCTGATGGCCATGTTGAAACCTATAAAGCCAGATTAGTGGCAAAAGGTTTTAGACAAAAACAGGAATTGATTATGATGAAACATTCTCACCTGTTGCCATGCTCAAATCAATTGGATTTTACTTGCTATAGCAGCAAACCATGATTATGAGATCTGGCAGATGGATGTGAAGACTGCATTCCTCAATGGTTTCCTTGAGAAAGAAGTCTACATGTCACAGCCAGAAGGTTTTATTTCAAAGAATAAACCTAATCAAGTATGCAAGCTAAAGAAATCCATTTATGGATTAAAGCAAGCTTCAAGGAGTTGGAACATCCGCTTTGATGAAACTATTAAAAGGTTTGGTTTTATCAAAAATGTGGATGAACCCTGTGTTTATAAGAAGACTAGTGGGAGTGCCATAGTCTTCTTGGTTCTGTATGTAGATGACATACTCCTCAATGGGAATGATATCCCAATGTTGCAATCAGTCAAGGTTTGGCTATCAAACCAGTTTTCCATGAAAGATTTGGGAGAAGCATCCTATATACTAGGTATTAAGATCTATAGAGATAGATCTAAGAGGATGCTAGGTTTATCCCAATCTAGGTACATTGACTTAGTGCTGAAAAGATTCAGCATGGATAAAAGTAAAAGAGGTTATCTTCCTATGAGTCTAGGCATACATCTTTCTAAAAGGATGTCTCCTAAGACACCTGAAGAAAGAAATAGAATGAATTCTATACCTTATGCTTCGGCAATAGGGTAAATAATGTATGCCATGTTATGTACCAGGCCTGATTGGCATATGCTTTAGGCATTGTCAGTAGGTTTCAGCTGATCCAGGAGAGGATCATTGGAAAGAAGTTAAAAATATTCTTAAGTACCTGAGAAGGACTAAGGATATTTTTCTGGTTTATGGTGTTTCTGATCTTAAACTAGAAGCTTATTCTGATTCTAGTTTTCAATCAGACCCTGATGATAGCAAATCCATTTCGGGATATGTTTTTACCCTAAATGGTGGAGCAGTGAGTTGGAAGAGTACCAAGCAGCAGACTAAAGCTGACTCAACCACAGAGGCAGAATACATAGCTGTTAGTGAAGCCGCCAAGGAAGCAGTCTGGATGAAGAAGTTCATCACAGAGTTGGGTGTTGTTCCTGAGATTGAAAACCCAGTGCCACTTTACTGTGACAACACTAGAGCTGTTGCTCAAGCTAAGGAACCAAGAGCTCATCATAAGTCCAAACACATTCTGAGACACTTCCATCTCGTCCAAGAAATAGTAGAGAGACAAGATGTCTACATAAATAGAGTTGATACAAAGAACAATATAGCAGACCTGTTCACTAAGGCTCTACCACAGCGAGAGTTTGATCGCCACCTCGAGTGTATGGGACTAAGATTCAAAGGCGATTGGCTTTAGTGCAAGTGGGAGATTGAAAGGGATATGCCCTACAAGCCAATCTATGTTGTATCTCCCAAACCATTGTAATTGACAATATTCTAATAAAGGCATTATTTTTCATCATACGCTGTGTTTATTATTATATGATGAACCTCATAGATTAGGGCTATGATTTTAGGGTTATGATGAGATCATACCAGTGAGACCTAAAGTCTTAAAACCTTAATCTAAAATATTCCTAGTTAAAGGAACCATGATTAGGGGATCAGGGTTTTTTCGATAAGACTAGCACATCCTATGTATACTGAATAGGGTGACTGCTCTCACAGTCACTTGTGTATGACACTAATACTAGGATATGGGTGCTCATTAGAGAATGAGTTCACTGATATGATCCAACTTGAGAACATCTAATGGAGTCTTAGCTACATGTCAATAGAAGGTTCTCATAATGGGAGTGGTACAAGTAATCCTTTGACCTGAGACTGCCATAAGTACCTTATGTACATGAACCCATGCTTTGGTTCAATTCTAATCATGACACTAGGTCATGCACAGGATTGATACTGGGAATGGTGAATTGGATATGAAGGTAATGAGTAGGTCAACAAGGAATCGATCACTCTTAGTAAGAAGATTGCATCCAGCTAGTTATCAATCGGATGATGATTCAGGGAATCTTTGATCAAAGTAAAGATATTAGAGATGATTTCTAATATCAAGATAATTGAATCATCAATATAAGATCGAGGTAGAAACGAATATAATATTGGAGTTGACATATATCCATATCCATAATTATATTCTGGGTGCAGGCTGATCGAAGGATTTAATTGTACGGTAACTTTCTACTGAAGGTATTTTTGGTATTTCACCAGAATTTCCATATCTTTCGGGTAGACATGACACGTTGCTAGACGTCAATCTTGTCTTGTGGGTTGATTAAATTGAATGATCACTTATTAGGAAGAGTCTTAATTGATCATAATCTGGTAAGCCCGGTTTGACCTAAATCGATTAAAAAGAGTTCTAATCAAATTAGGTCAACTTGTATTCGATCCCACTGCTAGCTAGATGTGGAACCCAATGGGTCACACACTTAAGAGAATTGATCATGGGTTTAATTTTGTAATTAAATCATTTTGCATGATGACACTCTAGCAGGTGTTGCAAATCCTAGCTTCTATTCAAATTAGATTCGAATTAGGGTTCCGGATTGGTTCAATTTGTGTTCTAATTGGATCTAATTAGACCCTAATTGAGGTTATAGGGATTATGGCTAACCCTATTGGCTAACCATGTATCTAGGCTAGCCCCCCACCCGCCCCTTAGCATTTTCATGCCAAAATGCCAAGAGTCCATGCGCTAATGGACTCTTGGCACGCCATTTGGAAGAGTCCATGGCGCATGGACTCTTGGTGCGCTCCATAAAAAACTCGTGTTTTTTATATGGGGTGGCTTCCCTTATCTCCTTTAGCACCTCAAATGTCCCCCCTTGGATTGGAATCCAAGGGTTGATGCTTTTTTGAGAAAGGCAGGAAGCATTCGTTGCTTCCCGGTTGCGTGAAATAACATCTCCTCGAGATTTAAAGTCGCGACTCCTTTCTTTTAAAAACATCATGACTTTTCATTTAAGAAAAGTCATGGGATTTATCCAGAAGGCCGTGAGAAGGAAGGATGGGGCGTGAGAAAATAAGAAAGGGCATGAGAAGTTTTTCACGAAGAGTTGTGTGGGCGACTCTCTGAAATCTATTTAAGGGGTCAGGAAAAATCTGAACCGGGTAATCTGAAATTTTTTCTTCTGCCTCTCCAAAAGACTCTTTCTCTCTTTTCTTGTTCTTGCACTATTTCCTTTACAGAGTACACCTCTGTCAAAACTCTGCTAGTGAACAAGAACAAGAGCGAAAGTCTCCGACGGTAAAGGAAAGAAGGAGTTCTGATTTTTATTCTTTCTTTCTTACATTAAGACATTCTTGTCTTAATTTCTCCTCCAATTTAAGACAAGCCTAAATCCCCTTAGGACAAGGTCTTATCTTCAAGACAAGAGTGTCTTAGGGGTCAAGGTCTTAGTGGAAGGAGGAGAAGAGATAAAATAAAGGAAGGCAACCTCTTGTGTGGAAGAATTCCAGCCATAATCCGAAGAATTGAGTTCTAGGAAGAAGAACTCAATAGGAGGAACCATTGGACAAGAAGATAGTATTATTGATCATTGCTCTGTGTGGATCACCATCGGAGGGCGGACACCTGGATGCCTGGTGAACTCAAATAGCCCGTTCATCTTCAAGATTAAATCTTCATCAATTTGGAATTAGCGGTTATAGGTTAGTACTCTAATTCTAATTTGCATAGAATGTTAGTCTTCATACATTTTAGTTTATTAAGGAGTTCCTGGTTTAGGGTTTTGGTACATATTAATTTCAATTTTTGAAATTACCCTTCTGCTGCATTGCACCGGAACCCTACACCGCAATCCGACGATTCGTAGGATACCCGAGAGGACTTGCAATACCTCAACCCCGACCTTCTAGAAAAATAGCAAAGCCAAATCAACCCTTACTCTACAAGGTCGAGTTCCTCCCACCCCAAGAGAATTGGTGTGGGCACCAGACCTCTGATTAGGGTTTCAATTTTTGGGTCCTGTAATAAGGCTTCAAGCCTAAGCATTGTAATTTTTAGTCATGAATTTAGTCTCAATTATTTTTGTTTAGTCTTGTACTTTGACCTATTGGGTCAAGTTGTGTCCTGTATTGAGTCTAGTCCAAGTCTGGGACCAAGCCAGAGTGGTCTTTGAGTCCAGCTCAACTACTTTGGGCCGAGCCTTGAAGGTCAACATGTCAACCCTAGGGCGCTACTTCACCACCCCATGTGGCACCACTTCATCATTCCATGTGGCACCACCTCATCCAGCCATGTGGGCGGCACAAGTGAGATTTTCTTGGATGCCAAATGGAAACACATCAAATATTCTCTCCTCCTTTCCCTCCCTCCATCAAGCCACTTACTAAAGGAGTCATGGGCAACCAAGGAAAGGTTGAAGATAAAGGCCTTGTTCCAAGCCTCATGTCAAGCTTCTTTCCAAAGAAGGGTGAGCAACAAAAGACAGGTTGAAGACAAAGGCCTTGCTCCAAGCCTCATATCAAGCTTTTTTCCAAAGAAGGGTGAGCAACGAAGGAATGAGGGAGACACAAGCCTTGCATCATGCCTTCTTCCCAAAATTGAAGGTCAACTTTCCAAGTCCAAGGGAGCCAAATTCATTCTTCCAAGCCCATTATCATGCCATGCCCAAATCCAAGAAGCTTTGGTTGGCCAAGGAGTTTGAATTTCAGATTTTTGAATATTTTTTTGGTGGCTTAGCAAGAGAAGAAATGTATTTTTTCATTCAAATTTTGAAGGGGTCTAAGGTGCCTATATAAAGGACCTTACCCCCTCTCTTGTAAGGTTAATTTTTGATGAATGAAAAACCAAGTTTCTTGAGATCCAATTTTTCATTAGTTGCCTTCGTTTACTAGGAACGTCGATCTCCGTGAGGGAGCGCCTTCACCTTTGGGTGTCGAGAGGTGTGAGGCCTCAAGTTACCATCCCTTCCGCAACTCCATCCTCCAGCTTCGAATCGGAGCCCATCGGGATCATCCACCCGAGAGCCTAGCAAAAAAAAAAAAAAAACTCCACCCATCATCACACCAACTCTCTTTCCTTCTTCTATTGCTACCTTTTGATCGAAACCTACCTCTTCTTCTTTGAATGCTCACAAGTCCTCCAGGTGACACGAACACGGAGTTGGTTGCCCTTGCCATCAAGACCTTCGGACAGTGAGTCGACACATTTGCAGGTTGAAGGCTCGATCATCCAGGCCGCATCTGCGAGAGTGAGTGATCTCGGCATCGGGCACTTCAGATCTTTGAGGTTTGCCTCCCTGAACTCTTAAGTTGATCTTGTTATGAGAGCTAAGTCCTATGGAGCTTCTCAATCTTGGGGTCCTCTCTTTATCATTGCTTAGGGACTACTTGCTTGCTTGAGGTTCTTGTTAGTATAGAATCCTAGATTTACTCTTTCTGGTCTTCAGGAATCCTTAACTGAATTCAAAACCCTAAAAGTCACAAAACAACAAATCACCTACATCATTTCATCTTGCATTTAGTTAGTCCCCCATCACTCGGATACTTAGTACCTCAAGGCGAGGCACCTACATAATTACATGCACACAGGCAATCAAGAAATGAAGCAAAAAAGATTGACAAAGTGCAAAGAATGAAAAGAGACACAGGTGAGATGACTGAAAAGGAATTTCATTAATACTTAGTAAAGTTGTACATTAACACTGGGCCCTGACATGCAGGGCAGCCCAAATCATGAGCAAAAAGAAGAAAAGTTATAATGGGCCCCTATGCTATCCGATCGGCTCCTTCCCAGGACGGTGCTCGGATGGGGTATCACCTTCTGGGGCCTCTAGCGGTAGGGCTTCATCTTCGACGACCACCGCTGGTAGGGCTAGGTCAGCAGCAGTAGCTGGTTCCCCTGCCTCGCCCAAGTCAGGGGCTGAGCTCACACCCGGAGCACCCGGGTATCTGAGCCTATCCCTGTTCTTGTCCGGGATAAGGTCCTCCACCCTAGACAGGCAATACATGAACCCCTTAAAGAAGGAGTCTGTCATCACTTCATGGAACTCAGCCCCAAACTCCTTAGAGGCCTTGTACCTAGCCACCGCCTTGGCGGCCCACTTCCTGGCGACCTCAACCTGACAGACTACCTCGACGACCTCCTTCTTTATGGCCTCCTCGAGTTGACTACTACAGCGGCCTTCTCTTCTTTTCTTGCAGCCTTCTTCTCAAAAATGGTGGCCTTCTTCTCGGTGTTGGTTGCTCGCTCCTTCACTGCCTCCAGTTCTGCTAGAAGGGACTGGGCTCGTTCCTTCTCTTGGGCAGCTTCCACTCCGAAATCTTTTAGCCTGGCCTACTTGGCCTTGAGCTCTTTCGCCCTGCTCTTGGACTGGCACTTCTCCCAGACCAAGGACTCCTCAAGCTCCTTTATGTGCCTCTCAGCACTTACAACCTCACCCTGAGCTCTTTGTTCTTCAAATTGGCCTCCCAGGCCTCTTCGTTCTTCTGCTTCTCCTCGGCCCTTAGGGACTCAAGTTGTTCTCCTCGTTGCCTATCCTTCTTGGCCCAGTTTTTGCAGCAGTCTCTGATGAGCAGGAGTTCAGCACCGAGCTGCACCAAAAAGGATGTCAGCCACAAAGACAAGAAGAAAGGAATGGGGTGAGATGAAGGAAAAGAATACTTACCGAGAAGAGTTGGGGGAAGGTGCTACTAATAGCATCGCCCAAGAGCTTCCCTGCCTTCTCTTGCCAATTGCACGACTGGATGGTGAAGTCCATCATGCACTCAATGAGATTCTGATCCTGAACCAAGGAGGTGTTTGGTGCCAGCTTGAAGGGCACCTTGCGATAGTCCTTCTCCCTTTTATTTACCACTGAGGTGGAGTCACTTGCCCCTCCGGCTGAGGAAGCATCGGAGGTGCAGTGGGAGCTCGGTGCCACTACAGATGGCATCGTCGATGCTAGCTCCACTCTCTTCTGCTCTCCATCCTCTTCGATCTCGACGATCATCGGGGGAGGAGATGCCATGGAGGCAGTGGCAGCAGCAGATCTGGCCCAAACAACCACCTCGGGCTCTTAGGCTGGGAGCGGATCGCATTGCCTTGGTGGCTCAGGAGCAAGGTTGGCAGCCCTCCTACTTGACTCGGGAGTAGGCTCGACCGCCCTCCTGCCCTGCTCAAGGTCGGGCTCTCCCCCTCCCGCTCGGCTCAGCTAGCACGGCAGGTGCAGCCCTTGCACCGCTCTCTTCATGAGCTCTCTTTGGGAGGACTCACTGACCCCCACCGGTGGACCCCTCTTCCTGGAGAGTGTGAGGAGGTCATCTATGGAGAACTTCATGCCTGAATGAAGAAATAAAATGTTAACTCCAAGCTCGGAAAGTCAAAGAGAAAGCACAAGAAGACAAAGCTCGAGTCGAACTCACCCAACTCTCATATTGGGCTAACCCCGGCTTCGAATAGGTTATGCTCTGACAGCAAAACCTTGAGAGAGGGGACCTGGTCGGCACAGAGCTATTCGTAGATCTCTTGATCAGCCACTTCGACTGTTGAATTCCAGTTAGGGGACCGATCTGGGTCGCTCCAAACCCAGTCGACCCCCTCGACCGAGGCGAAGAAGTATTTACTCTTCCATCCTTTGTTGAAATAGGGGAGCTCAAATTTGATGCCCTTTGGGCGAGACGAGATAGACCACCACCCCTCCTCGGAAGGGTGGCATTTCAGGGTGAAGAAGATCCTGAACAAGGAGAAACGGGCACAATCCCGTGGCAGTGGCAAAGATCTATGAAGTAGAAAATTGTCTTGATGGCATTGGGAACTAGCTAAGCAGGAACAAGGAGATAGTTGCTCAGCATAGAGAGAAATAAGGGATGGAAAGGAAATTGAAGGCCCCCTACAAGGGTTTCCTTGTAGAGGGTGATCCAGCACAGGCCATTGGAGGTGACACATTCTCCTGGTCAAGGGACTGTGAGCCGGATGGAGTCCGAGACATTGTAGGTCTCCTGGATGTTCGCAAGTTCCTCGATGGTGATCAACGAAGCAACCCCACCGGGACCTGTCGACCGAGAGGGTTCGGGGGCGGGTTCAGGTGAGGAGGAGATGGAGGGCAGGCCCTAGGCTCCCTAATCATGATCCCAGTGGGGTGGGGCCTCCTACTGAACTCGAAGCGCATCTCTTCCTCCTCCTCATTAGAGGAAGAAGGCAGCCTTGATAGAGAAGGCCCAGCCTCACTTTGGTCGGTCAAAGGGCAGAAATTTGGACCAAAGCGAGACATCTGAAAGATGAAGATGAAGTTGAAGGGTAGAGAAGAAGAGGAAGAAAGCGGACAAGGGAAGATCCTAGTTCTAAGGGAAGATCCTAGCTCTAGAAGAGAGTCCTACCCAGCCGAGAGAGGGAGAAGGAGATGAACCTATCTAACTTTAAAAGACAAGGACGGTCGGGGGAGAAGAAGGAGCTCTGGTACGATGGCGAGCATGCAAGATATGAAAGGAGATGAATTTTGGAAAAAACTGCCTTTCTTTCCGAAGTGACTGGATGCCTAACCGTACCATTACAGCACCACCACCATCGGATCTGCACCATGTGTCAGCAATTAGCAAAGATGATGCCTCGTTTTGACCACGGCCGCTCTGGATTCTGCGTTAGTAATAAGTGCTCCTCGGACGTGCCCATGTGGCTCCCCCGCGTTGGTATGGAGAACTGCCTCATGAAGCACCAACAATCATGGCCAATATTGTGCCATATTTCTGCCTTTCCATGTTAGCACCGCATTTACTCCCTTCGTCCCGAGCACCGCGCACCAACGAGACTCGAGAGTGGGGGGTAAATGATGTGGCAGGATCGCTGACATGGAACCCATGTCAGACTCCATCATGCACCATGTCGGCTGAAGATGCCACGTAGGATGCCTCTGCCCGGACTCCTTCGCTAGGTCAGCTCCCCTCATGATCGAGATGCCATGGCCGAAGTCGAGCTCCACCTTTGCCCGCTCCTTCACCAAGCTGGCTCCCCTCGAGGTCGAGATGCCGTGGCTGAAGTTGAGCTCCGCCTCTGCTCGGACTCCTCCACCAGGCCAGCTCCCCTCATGATCGAGACACCGAGGTCAAAGTCGAGCTCTGCCTCTGCCTGGACTCCTTCGCCAGGCTGGCTCCCCTCGCGTTCAAGATGTCATGGCCGAAGTCGAGCTCCACCTCTGCCTGCTCCTTCGCCAGGCTGGCTCCCCTCGAGATCGAGACATCATGGCTGAAGTCAAGCTCCGCCTCTGCATGGACTCCTTCACCAGGCTGGCTCCCCTTGTGGTCTAGATGCCATGGCTGAAGTCGAGCTCCACCTCTGCCCGCTCCTTCGCCAGGATGGCTCCTCTCAAGGTCGAGATGCCATGGTCAAAGTCAAGCTCCATCGCAGTCCGCTCCTTCGCCAGGCTAGCTCCCCTCGAGGTTGAGATGCCATGGCCGATGTCGAGCTTCGCCTCTCCCCGCTCCTTCGCCAAGCTGGCTCTCCTCGAGGTCGAGACACCATAGCCGAAGTCAAGCTCCACCTTCCTGAGCTCGCCCCACTTCGGACAAAGAGACCTGCAGCCGAAGGACATCACCGCTTCCTTGGACGGTGGCAAGCCACACAAGGACCATGAGGGGTGCCCACCAGGCCATAATAACTGCCTCAACTACCACTTTTACCGGAAGGGAAGGGGTCCCCCGTTTGAGGTGATGCTCTCCCAGTCGACCGTCAGCACCACCCGAAAAAGGAAGTCAACCTAAAGGATTCAAATCCATGGGGTGGCCACCCACCGATCGAAGCTCTGCCATGCTTCCCAAAATGGAGCAACCAGAAGGAATGTCAGGATGCACGATGCTGTTCCCTATCACAGATGGGGAAAGGCACCTTGCGCATGGCACCGGACATTGTCGCACGTGCCTGCAAGCGAGGGGAAGATCCCGAGGTAAGCGACGCGCAACGACCCTAGCTAAAAGGAGTTCTCCAAGGTTCAAACAAGGTAAGTCAAGTAAGGTCACACACGAGCAAGGGGGGTGTAGTACACGGAGAGGCCATCGCTCCAAGCTACCGGAGACCCACAGGAAGGTTCATGATGGACACAGCCACCCAGCTCGAGCTCTCCTCTGCTGCCACTCCCACGCTCTACTCTCGACCCACTCACACTCTCTCATTTCACAAGTTTCTGATGGGAATTCTCCCAGGGTGCCGGGAATCATGCAGCATGTGGAAGTGAATTTCAAAACAAAATTCTAAGCATGAAACCCTAATATGGCTAGAATACCCTAATTCCCAGGAACCCCTTATGCAATACCAATCAACGAAACATAAATGAAGTCAGAATACATACCTGGATCGCTGAAATCCAATCTTTTCCACGAGGCTCACAAGTGCAAGCCCTCCAATGGTGATCCACATAGGAATCAAACCTAGGAACCTCTCCCTTGTAGGTTACTTGATCAATTGGGACTCTTCCGATGGACTTTCTTCCTTCAGCAGCTTCTCCTTCCTTGCTTAGACCTTTGCCCTCCAGTAGAGCATTCTAAGCCCTCTCCAAAATCTCTTTTCTCTCTTTCTATCACTTCCTAATTCTCTTCCTAAACCCTTGTCTTAAAATGGCGGACTTGTCTTAAAAGAAGACTTATGTCCTAACAAGGAAAGGAAGAGACAAGGTGGATAGATGTAAGAGTGTAAGAAAGAAAACCAAAAGAAAATATCATCCCATCGGAACAAATACCGATGGCTATTTATAGGAGAGTGGGAGGTGCCAAATAAGCCTTTCCATCAGCCTTTGATCTGTGTAAACACAGATCAAATAAAACCCTTCACTAAGAAGGAGTCTTATCATGAAATACCGTGTCCCTTTATGCACCAACCGCCTAATTCAAGTCCCTTCACTATTTTATCCAACTTCTCCCTTTGCCACTTGGCATTTCCAGTTAAAATGAAGCCAAGGGACGTGACTTATGAATGAGAAGCATCGATGATTCAAAAGGACTTAAAGCAGAAGGACTCTACATACTTGAATTAGCGCCAAAGTGAAGAGATGCGATTCTTTACTTTGCGCTAACTTCTCCATGCCATATGACACCTTTGACCTAGTCAAAGTATATGTAATATGGGTGTCATATGAAAGGGCATTAAGTCTACTTTCCAACCATATAATTTGTTTTCATATCGGAGGTCAATTAGTCCTTGTGTGCCGAGGTGTCACTAAGGCATGAAGAGTCCCATGCCTCTTGGACTCTTCATATATGGTGCATAAAATATCCAAAAAATATCAGATAAAATCTGATAAATTTATCCCACTTAGGAATCAACCCAATCTAGGTCTCCCATAAATTGGTTAGTCCATTTAGCAAACTTTCAGACCCAATCCAATTTGGGTTAGGAGATTAGGTCAGCCTACACATGCTAGTGTGTAATCTAGCTAACCAATTTGGATCCCTTGACCCTAATTAAATGCCAATTGAATTCCTAGGCTGACTCCCTAATGTGTGTGACCCATTGGGTTCCACATCTAGCCAGTAGTAGGTTTAGGTTTGAGTCGATTCGATCCGATCAAACCCAATTGACCTAATTAGGTCAAATTGGTTCACCTAATTTCCAATTCGAATCACACATCGAATTGACTCATAAAACCAATCCAATTAGTTCATGAAAACCCACAAGACAAGATTGATGTCTAAAACGTGTCGTGCCTACCCGGAAGATGAGGAATTTGATAAAAATTATCAAAATACCCTTCAGTAGTAAGTTACTGTGCAATTCAATCTTTTGATCTCCCAATATCCCGATTAAGTGATGGGTATGGATAAATGTCAAACCCTAACACTTAATCATATCGAATCTCAGCTCGATCATGAGGACTCAGCTAATGACTTATTAGAAGCCACTTCTAATCTCAACCCACTTTGCAAAGATTCCTTGAGTCACTCATCGAAGAGATTACATGGGATAACATATCCTCTTACCAGGATTGATCAATTCCTTGTTGGTCCACTCACATCCTTCGTACACCTTCCACCATACCCAGAACACCCGTACATGTCACAATGCCATGAATGAGTATGAACCAAAGTATGGCTTAGTGTGCACAAGGAACCATGGTGACCTCAGCTCTGAAGATCACATGCACAACTTCTACTCTAGGACCTATCTTTTGACAAGGAGTAAGACTTCCATAAGATAGTCCCGGTGTGGATCAGTTCAGTGTACTCATAACCTAATGAGCACCCTTATCCTTGTATTAGTTCTCTACACAAGTGGTTGTGAGACCAACCACCCTCATCAACTGGGCATACATAGGATAAGCTAGTCTTACCGGATTCATCGATCCCCGAATCGATGGTCCAGTGACTAGGAACATTCTAGATTAGGGTTTATAGGAATTATGTCTCAATGTTATTTTATCATAACCCAAATTCCATTGCCCTACTCTATGGGGTTCATCATAGTCAAAAATATGACACAGTAGTATATGATGAATCAAATGCCTTTATTATAAATAATGATGTCATATATGAGTTGGAAGTTTACAAAAAGGCCCAAACAATGATTAGCTCTTAGGGCATTTTTCTATCAGTTTCTCCTCTTAGCATGGAGTCCACCTACGGGGCTCGACCGGGAGGATTTGTTCCCTTAGATCCCACTGACTTGAGCTTCAGAGTGCCCCCACCATGATCACCAGCCTGGGTCTCCTTATTTTGCAGGTCTGGGGGTTCGAGCAGGATTCTGAGCGACAGGGTGCAATCCGAGTTCATCTTCAGCTATAGGCCACGGCGATCGGGCAGCAACACACCTCGCTGATCATATCATAGCACAATAATACATTCTAACTATCACTTCTATTAATAACACTTACTATACAACTATAAAATATCTTTGGACAAGAATTATAGTATATAATAAGTGTCACAATCAATTACAGTCAATTTTGGATCAACTATAATAGAGACATCAATATGCAATTCCAAATAAAAGATAAATAATTAATTTTTAATAACTCAACTATTCAAAATTATTAGAGTACTCTAAACCCTTTGAGGCTACAGAAAACATACTCGACTTATATAATAATATGTAAAATTGTATATAAATAATTTTTAAAATTATTTTAATATTTTATTATATATGAAAAACTCAGCCAAAATATTTTTCAAACTAGAACAAGTCCAATGGTCCAAAAATGCTCAAATCAGACATAAAATGAGCAAGTTCTATCAATTTTAATCAAAAACAATGATAGAGAACCAAAACCATAAATTACAAAAAATATAGGAACTTTTTATAAAATATACTTTCAAGAAAAATAGGGATCTAAATGTATAATTTTAGGACTCATTTATAATTTTCAAAAGTTTAGGGGCTAGCCAACTCATCAATTTGGAATTAACAAAATTAATGGATTGAATTTTAAATGAGCCAAAAACTTGATAATCCAAATCCAAAGTCCACTTAAACTTATCTCCTTCCACCCTTTCTTTTCGATGATGGATCAACCATCATTAAGCAATGAAAAAGTGACAAATATCAATCTCCATGATCTTTGAAAATATTAGCAAACAAGAAAAAATACCAGAGATAGATGATGTTTTCACCTCAATGTCATTCTCAACATATTGAACATGCTGTGAGCATGACTTATAATACTAGGTATGACATAAGGAGCAAGCATGGCATATTTTAAATATGAACAAACCAATATCCTCATTAATTTATTATAGCCCTCATGTCTATTAGAATGCATGTGAGCAATATGGTAATCATCATTTAAAGACAAATATGGAACCCTCAAGAAACAAAAAAAAAGGCCCAGCAAGTGGGTTTGGGATAAATGGTCCATTGATCTTTACGCACTATCATAAAATTATGGATATCTATATTTGAGTCTTTCCAAGCAAGGAAGAGCTAACCTTCCATCAAAAAAATATTAAAAAAGAAAATATCATTAGTTTATAGATTACAGCAGTAGAAGATGGCCTTTCCTAATGTCTTTACTGTTTAGTATTTCCAATTGGCCACTTCGTTAATATTTAAAAGGTCTAGCCCTCAAGGTGCAACAAAACCTTCAGCTATACCCACCTAAGAGTAAAGACCAAGTTCTCCTTAGCGGACAAGGAGAAGCAACAAAAGCAGACCAAGAACAAATCCAAATCCAAATCCAAGACCACCATAGACCCTCACTTCAAACCAAGCCCTGACATGAAAGGCATCTGTTCGGTGGCCAATTCATTGTCAAATCCTTCACCATCTGCCGTGCTGCCCCATTCGAGCTGCCAAGCCTCCTCGACATTGCTTATTCCCACCAGATCAGCCAGAGCCATGGCATCCCTTTTCCTTCCACCATCATATACTTGCCTACCAACTTCACCATCTTAACACACAAGCGCGGCACACCCTCAACCTTGGACTTGGCACCAAGAAGTCCAAGGTCCTGCTCTTTGTATTTGAGATCGAGAATAGGGGTCATCAAAAAAAAACACCCAATCGCCCCTAGCCAAATCCATCTCACCTATTGGGATATCTCGGTCTAAGTACGAGCCAACTGCCAGTTCTGCCGGCTAAAGATATTTCTTCTGAACACGAACTTCAGATCCAGGTATCTAGGAAAGACCAGGCCACCTGCAGGCAAGCCAAAGCTCTTCATGGGCTTATAGCACCCGAAAAGACAAGGCCTTCGGATTACGTCTTCAATCTTTGACGGAGACCAAGTTCTTCGGCCCCTGATGACAAAAGTCTTTCGACCTCCGAAGACAAGGCTCTCCACCCAATCCGAGGGATGACTTCCACCGACTCCTGAAGACATGTTCTTCGGTTCATGCTAAAAACACGATCTCCAGCCTACGACAAAGGTCAAGTCCTCGATCCACGCCGAAGACAGGATCTCCAATCTATCTCGAGAGGATCCAAGGATGAAGACATTCCTGATCTGATTACAAGAATCTCCCGAAAGAGGGAAGTCTGAAGACAGATCCATGATCTGTCTCAGACCGCTACAAACACAATAAGCAATAGTAACCAACGGTTACTATCGATAATCTCCAGGGTGTAGTCAGGGCACATAACTCTGACTGCAATGCCTCCGGTCTGGCCAGAACCGTTCAACGACAACCCACGATTGTGAATCATGGTGAAGGAAATTAACTCCCCGTCGTAACCGCTGGAGGAAGAATGAAACTACAGGCCGGACGACTCCTTACAAATAACGGTAAGAGGGGATGCTCCAGGTAAGGCAAAAACACTCTCCTGAAATTCTTAGAGTCCTTTCTCTCAACCTTTTCAAGGCCTTCCACATTCTGTGGCTGGTGCCTGCCTTTGACTTAGGCATCGGAGTGTCTCCCACCGGAGCAACTCCGACAAAGGATCTGTTTTGCAGGTGAACCAGGGAGCGATCCCGTGATCCAGTAGCTTCGTCCGGTCAGAACAGGGACTCTACGCCAACAGATTGGCGCACCAGGAAGGGGGGCCATCAACAACTCTGTATCATTAAGCTTCCCTCCTTGACAAAGAGGAAGTAAGAAGTTCCCGATGGTGAGAGGGAAGACTCAGATTGCCTCCACGAGTCGAAGTCATGCTCCATCCCAAGGGGGTGCACGCCATGGAGAGAACGACATTCCACCTCCCACAGTTGTCGTGGGATTGCAGCAGTTTGAAGACCTTGTGAACCAGGTCACCAACCTTATGGCCATAGTTCAAGATTTTCAAAATAGGGCTTTCCCGATGGAAAATCCACAGGCCCCCTCCAGACATAGATCTTGATCCCGAAGGAAGAGAGCCCCTCGAAGGGATCCACACATCTCTTCCCTCATTCTCGGCCTTCTCCTGAAGGCCGAAGTTCGAGAATCCCAGGCCCGATTCCCCATAGAAAGGGAAAACACCTAGGCAAACTCCCTCACCCTCCTCTGAAAACTCTACTCCCATAGAGAGGGTGCCGAAGCAGGCCATTCCCGATTACGATGGAAAATTTAAAGCCATCGAGTCAGAAATGGAAAGGATCCGGGAGCAATAGGGTCATAACGATGTAATAGTATGTGATTTGCACCCTCCCTACACTGATCGTATCATGGCCGAAGTCATCCCTCGGCACATCAGGGTTCCCCAGATGGAACGCTATGATGGCACCTCCAATCCTTTCGACCACTTGGACAGTTTCAAGGCCCACATGATGATCTAAGAAGCTTTGGATGCAATGTACTGCCTCGTGTTCCCGGCCACCTTGAAGAAAGCTGCTCGGATATGGTACTCGAGCCTGCACCCAGGTACCATTGGTTCCTTCTTCGAGTTAGAAAAACTGTTTGTCTTGCATTTCAGGACTTGTCACAAGACCCCCTGAAATACGGACACATTATTCCTCCTTCATCAAAATGAAGGAGAAAGCCTGCGAGACTACATCTCCAGGTTTAATGCGGCCACACTCGAGATCCCGATCTCAACGAGCATGTGGCCATGTCTGCACTAAAGAAGGGGCTTCGTACATCCAGGCTCACCTTTTTCTTAGATAAGAAGTTTTCCAAAAGCTACGCTGTGTTGCTGCAAGGGCTTAGAAATATGCCGATGCCAAAGAGCAAGCGGCAAATCGATGACCGATCGAAGGGAAACCCCCTTCAAGAAAGAAAAATAACAAGGGACAAGGTCCCCCAATCTTAACAACAATAAGAATGCTGACCGCCGAAAAAGTCCTCCCAGGCCCAGAATATCGAGCGGGAGGTTCGACTCCTGCACCCCCCTCAACCTCCCTCGTGAAAAGATCCTCATGGAGATAGAGAAAGAATACTTTTTCTAGCGGCCTCGTCCCATGAAGGCATCCTCTTTCACAAGGAATAGGAACAAATACTGCAGATTCCACCAGGACCATGGCCACAATATCGAAGAATGCATCCAATTGAGAGATGCGATTGAGAATCTCATCAAAAGAGGGTATTTGAGATGGTGCATTGGTCGCTAAGGACCTCGGTCAGAAGCTACTGCTACTCAATTGGCTCTTGAAGAAACTGAATTACCGAATCAAAGGCCCACCAATGGAGGAGTGGGAATGATATACCGACCTACCGACAGGAGAAGAGACGAAGACGATGCCCCGAAGTGATGCAAGGACAACAATGCTATTCTCTTTTCTGATGATGACCTTGCAGAAGTCCGGCTTCCACATGATGATCCAATTGTAATCTCGGCCGTTGTGGCCAACTACGATGTACAATGGATTCTAGATGATAATGGAAGGTCGATTGATATCTTGATCTACGATGCATTCTCTAAGATGTGTTTGCCTAGACACCAACTATGGAGATCCCCTATACTGCTTACTGGTTTCGGGGGCAATCAGGTTGACGACGAGGGAGAAATAGTCTTGCCTGTAACCCTCGGCACCGAACCATGATAGAAGACACTACCTATCAATATCACGGTAGTCCGAACCCCCTCATCCTACAACATTATTTTGGGATGGCCCGCCTTGAACAAATTCTGGACTGTAGTGTCATCTTACTATCTTCTAGTACGCTTCCCCACCAGGAATGGTGTCAAAAGGTTAAAGGAGACAAGAGAGTGACACAACAGTGCTTGATGATTCAAGACAAATATTCTAACAATTCTATAACCTTGGATCAACTGGATCCAAGGGACCCAGCCATGAATTCTGGTGAACCTATGGAGAGGACCATCTCAGTGCCTTTAACGAAGGAGGATCCCACCAAAGTTGTACAGATTAGAAGCACGCTTGATGAAAAAACAAGAACAAAATTGATCTGTTTCCTCCAAGAAAATGCTGATGTCTTTGCCTGGATGGCTTCGGACATGCCAGGGATTCCCTCCAAAGTGATCACTCATCGGCTGGAAGTTACTCCAGGATATAAGCCGGTCCATCAAAAGAAGAGGAGCTTTGCCCTTGAAAGGCAAAAAGCCATAGATGAAGCAAGCTCTTCAAGGCGGGTGGTGGGGACACCAAAGGCACCAGAATAAGATAGAGGCTTTTCAACCCTCTATGAATTGATCAATAATTTATGAGTCCATCTGTAATAAGGGCTTAGCCTATCTGAGTCCATTTTAGTTGATTTTGAGTTTCAGTTCTGTACTAGTCAGCTCATGTTAAGCTAGTTCAGTCCAGTGTTAGTCAGCTCATGTCGAGCTAATTTTATTTTTTTGAGTCCTATTCAACCATATTGAAGACTCAAGATCATATCATACAAGTGAAGACCAAGTCCAACCAGATTGAAGACATGGAAGTATAGCCCAAGTCCAACCGAGCTTGAAGATTTGAAGACCCTAGGAGGAAAATTCGGAAAACCCTGATTCCTTGCAGATGCCCCCCAGATGCCCAGATTCCCTTCCAGATGCCAAAATATATTCATATACCAAGGCATCCATGATTTTAGAGGTCCATCTGTAACCTAGCCCAAAGAAATCAAGCCCAGGCGCCAATCCCAAGCCCCTTAAGAAGCAAGATACCAGGGAATATTCCTGCTACCTGGCTACCAGGCCACCCCAGCTTCCAGAGGCCCAAACCCATGCGCCCGAGCCCCTTTGGGCCGGCCTCTTGCTGCTCCTAGAAGCCCAACACGCCCCCCTAGGCGTCCATGGAGTGTTGGCCAAGTCAAGAGAATTTTTAGAGATTTTTTCTACCTAATGTTTCCTTATTTTCTAGCTAGGGTTTGAGAGGGAAAAGGATTCTTATGTAAAGACTTATGTGCCCTTACTTGGAGCCCAAGGTTAAGGGTCTATTTAAAGGACCCTAGCCTCTTGTATGAAGAGACTTTTTGATATGAATTAAAACCTTGAGTTCTTCTATTGAGTTGTGTGATACCCTGCTGTGTGCATAAAGGGGTTTGTGAGAGTTTTTCTTCCCGGTGTTTACAATCATCTTCCTGCTGCCAACAAACCCTCCAGATCCCTGACGCCCACTCCAAAGAAGCCTTCCCTTGCTGTTTTACCTTTGTTTTCTTGTTCCTTTGTGAGTTTTCTTACCCCTGATAGGTCATTTGCAGGTCCCCGAGTTCCTACGAATCCAACGACTCCAGCCAAGCCTCAATCGGACCACCGAGCAGAAAGCCGGGTATCCGCGGGTCATTGGCTCGGTTTTCCAGGCCGCATCCTTCAAGGAATGAGAGATCCCTTCGCTGTGATCTTCACCGGGTGCTTCAGACATTGTCAGGTACACCCCCTCTACCTCCAGTAATTATATTGTAGGAGAACTTGCCCTAACCGAGGCTTCTCAGCCCCGGCGATCCTTCTTTAGTACTTTTCTAGGTCCTAATCTGCATGCGTGGCTTCAAAAATTCATACAAAATTCTCTACAACTAATTTTGATCTGAAAATCAGGGATTATTCACCTAACTCCATATATAAAACATACAAAAGAATTGCTTGCATATTAGTCCCCTATCATTTGGTATCAGAGCTTAGATTAGGGCTTATTTTTTGTAATTTTTCAGTCCATATATGCTCTGTTATTTAAATTATTTCTCTCTGATAAAAACTCTAGAAATTCTAAAATTTATTTTTTTTGATTCATAATAATTCACAATAATTTTAAGAGTTTTTTCATTTTTATTATGGCCTGTGAATTTTTTGCAAGCCGAAATACAGCCTGCAAATTTTTGGCTCTATTTTTTCAGCAAGACAAGTTTGGAAGTTTTAGGGTTTTGTTTAGCATCTTTTGCATATCTTTTAATTTTAGTATATTTCCAGCATATTAGGCCATGATTTTCAAGTTTTCTTCTATTTAAAAAAATACCAAAAAAAAATTACATATTCTCCAAAAATATCAAAAACATCTAAACCCTAATTTGCATCCTCATCTGCCTGCCATCATTGCATAATCTACCTTTAAGGGCACTCTTGCTATGTCAGATGGGGGGAGGATTTGATCACCTCTCCTTAGCCCAAAATCACATCCCTTGCATTCGGTCCCAAGCCTTAACCTAAAATTAACTAGACCTAATTTGCCCTAGTGGGCTAGGGACACCAACTGGTCGGGTCCGGGCTAAGTGTTAGATCACTGTGTCAAGACTAACCTGTGTGTGCCTTGTGCTTGGTGTCTAGAATGGTGGTTTAGGGATTCAATTCTGAAGGGCTTGTGTGCTGGTCGCCTACCTGGCCAATCTCTGATTGGTGTCTAGGATTGGCAATCAGGGACCTAACACTCCCCTTACACCTGCCTGGCTGAGTACAGGGTTACTATAGGCTAGTTTGCCACTCTGATTGAGCCCTTAGTTTGGACTCTAGGTCTAGTCAGCTGTAATCGGTCTGATCGAGTCTTGCATGAGCACTAGATCAGGAGTTTCATATCACCCACCTCCTCCATAAATGTCTGAACCCATGGAAAATTTGCAAGCCCAAATGAAAGCCCTAGCTGATCAAATGGCCTAAATGGCTACCCAGATGACTACCCAGATGACCCAGTTAACTCAGTATGGTATTCAAACCAATGATAAAATTGACCATCTTGCCAATAGGTTTGATCAGTTAGAAGTCCGGGTAGGGATCCCAGGAAAAACCCATGGGTCACAGTCTGAGCCAGATCCTGAATCCCCTCAACCTAGGAGGACCCCAAACCCTAATCCATACCCTGAGGTCGAACCTAGGAGAGCCCCTTATCCTGACCCGTACTACAATCCTCAACCTAGGAGGACCCCAAAGCCTGAGCCATACAATAATACTGAACCTAGAAGAACCCCTTACCATGACCCATATTATGATACTGAACCTAGAAGAACCCCTTACCATGACCCTTATTATGATACTGAACCTAGGAGAACCCAATACTCTGACCCATATAGGGAGTCCAACCCTAGGAGAACCCAATATCCTGACCCATATAGGGAGCCCAACCTTAGGAGGACCCCATACCATGATCCATCCTTAGAACCTGACCATAGAGCTAACCCAAAATCCTATGACCCCAGATCCTATAATCCCATGACCCATAGATCTGCACCCTTGTCCTATGAGCCCAAAGAACCCATAACCCCTAAGTATCAATCTAGTACTAGTCAGGTTTCCCTTAGTCAACTTGAACCCCATAGGATTAGCACCCCTAAATATGAGCCTAGTAGTGAGCCACTATCCCTTAGGCAACTTGAACCTACTAGGATTAGTGTCCATAATCAGAAACCAGGACCTAGCCAATTTTCTCCTAGCCGACCTTCTCCAACCATTCCTGAGATTGACAAGGCTTACATTAATATGAAAGTGTATGAAGCTGATGCAAGCCTAGTGGATGAGTATGAGGGAGAAGATGAGATACCTTTAGTAGACCTAGAATTAGCTGACCCAGTAGATACCCAGGTAGAAACCAACCCAGAGCTAGTTGACCTTGACCACATCCAACCAAAAGCTATAGTGAAAGAACAAATAGAAGAAGAGAACCTAGGTACTGCTACTAGAGCCTTACCTAAGGAAACCATAGAGGAGAGCCAAATTATAGAGTCTAGTCCTAAAATACAAGAACCAGAAGAATTTGTTAAGGACTTGATCTCTTTGAATCAGTACCCTTAGGATGAGCCTCCTCCTATAGTTCCCATTAAGGACCTCTTCCCTGAGATTAGTAACCCATCCTTCCATTATGCAAACCCCATAGATATATTGTAACCTCGTAAGGTTAACCTCATTAGTGTAGGATTAGTCCCTAACGCCCCTTATTTTATCCTACTTTATCCAACTAAACCTTTTTCCCTACCCTACCGACTAATTTTGAATCCACTTCCTATTTTCTGCCCTTTCTAGATACCTCCAGCATTTCTAGGATCATTAGATTGCATTTAGCTGAGATTAGCATACTGCATGTATTCATCATGCATGTTAGGTTTGCATCTTACTTCTGGCATACTCTTTGGAATTTGCTAGGAGTTCACTATAAATTTTCATGTGCATGTCAAGCTAGGATCAAACCTAGAGAACCTATAATCTATTAGGTTTAGATCCAAAGAGTTCAATAAAATTTCCTTCGATAGGAATGCATAGTCGAGTCTTTAGGTGTCAGTATGAGTCCTTTGCATCATTTGTTAGGAGTCTGCATGTGCCTAGCATGTTCACCACCCGCACTAATCTTAAAACAACTAGCTAATTTTCGAAGAAGGATCAAAGAATTTGATGTAGGGGATTCTGTCATGATTAGGCTTAGGCCTGAGCGGTTCCCACCTGGGACCGTTAAGAAACTTCATGCTCGTGGAGCCGGACCTTTTAAAGTATTGAAGAAGGTTGGATCAAATGCCTATGTGCTAGACTTGCCTTCGGATATGGGCATTAGTTCTACCTTCAATATTACAGACCTGGTTGAGTACAGGGAACCCGCAACGATACCCAGTGAGGCATTTGGACCTATCCCTTCTGTTGAGAGTGATCCTTACCCAGAGTGTCCACCCATCAATTGGCCTGAGAGAGGAGAACGGATCGAGCGTATCCTGGACGATCAAGCCATTATGACCCGGGGCCACGGTTATCAATGCTTCCTGGTCCGATGGCAAGGCCGGCCAGAGTCAAACGATTCATGGATTTCTCAGAGGACTTACAGCACCTCAACCTAGACCTCCTCGAGAGATATGTGAGCAAGCTTGATCTTCACTCGACATGGTCGAGTTCCTCCCACCCCGGGGAATTGGTGGGGACACCAAAGGCACCAGAATAAGATAAAGGCTTTTCAACCCTCTATGAATTGATCAATAATTTATGAGTCCATCTATAATAAGGGCTTAGCCTATCTGAGTCCATTTTAGTTGATTTTGAGTTTCAGTTTTGTACTAGTCAGCTCATGTTGAGCTAGTTCAGTCCAGTGTTAGTCAGCTCATGTTGAGCTAATTTTATTTTTTTGAGTCCTACTCAACCATATTGAAGACTCAAGACCACATCATACAAGTGAAGACCAAGTCCAACCAGATTGAAGACATGGAAGTATAGCCCAAGTCCAACCCAGCTTGAAGATTTGAAGACCCCAAGAGGAAAATTCAGAAAACCTGATTCCTTGCAGATGCCCTTCAGATGCCCAGATTCCCTTCCAGATGCCAAAATATATTCATATACCAAGGCATCCATGATTTTAGAGGTCCATCTACATCCTAGCCCAAAGAAATCAAGCCCAGGCACCAAGCCCAAGCCCCTAAGAAGCAAGATACCAGGGAATATTCCTGCTACCTGGCTACCAGGCCACCCCAGCTTCCAGAGGCCCAAACCCATGCGCCCGAGCCCCTTTGGCCGGCCTCTTGCTGCTCCTAGAAGCCCAACATGCCCCCCTAGGCATCCTTGGAGTGTTGGCCAAGTCAAGAGAATTTTTAGGGATTTTTTCTACCTAATGTTTCCTTATTTTGTAGCTAGGGTTTGAGAGGGAAAAGGATTCTTATGTAAAGACTTATGTGCCCTTACTTAGAGCCCAAGGTTAAGGGTCTATTTAAAGGACCCTAGCCTCTTGTATGAAGAGACTTTTTGATATGAATTAAAACCTTGAGTTCTTCTATTGAGTTGTGTGATACCCTGCTGTGTGCATAAAGGGGTTTGTGAGAGTTTTTCTTCCCGGTGTTTGCAATCATCTTCCTGCTGCCAACAAACCCTCCAGATCCCTGGATGCCCACTCCAAAAGAAGCCTTCCCTTGCTTTTTCCTTTGTTTTCTTTTTCCTTTGTGAGTTTTCTTATCCCTGACAGGTCATTTGCAGGTTCCTGAGTTCCTACGAATCCAACGACTCTTGCCAAGCCTCAATCGGACCACCGAGCAGAAAGCTGGGTATCCGCGGGTCATTGTCTCGGTTTTCCAAGCCACATCCATCGAGGAACGATAGATCCCTTCACTGTGATCTTCACCGGGTGCTTCAGACATTGTCAGGTACACCCCTTCTACCTCCAGTAATTATATTGTAGGAGAACTTGCCCTAACCGAGGCTTCTCAGCCCTGGCAATCCTTCTTTAGTACTTTTCTAGGTCCTAATCTGCATGCGTGGCTTCAAAAATTCATACAAAATTCCCTACAACTAATTTTGATCTGAAAATCGGGAATTAATCACCTAACCCCATATATAAAACATACAAAAGAATGCATGCATATTAGTCCCCCATCAGGGGTTTATTCGGGAGGCCCACTACCTTGAGTGGTTGGCCAATGTAGTAATGGTGAAAAGGCTAACGACAAGTGGAGAATCTGCATCGATTACACAGACCTCAACAAGGCTTGCCTTAAAGATAGCTTCCCTCTTCTAAAGATTGATCAATTGGTCGATGCCACCGCCGGCCACCAACTACTAAGCTTCATAGATGCTTTCTCCGGCTATAATCAAATCCGAATGGATCCCCGAGATGAGGAGAAGACAGCCTTTGTCATCGACAAAGGCTTGTACTGCTACAAGATGATACCATTCGGGCTCAAAAATGCTGGAGCGACATTCCAGAGGTTGATCAACAAGGTGTTCAAGGAGCAATTGGAAAGAAACATGGAGGCTTACATTGATGACATGATCGTCAAAAGCCTCCTAAGAAAAGATCACATCCATGACTTGGAGGAATCTTTCAGTGCTCTGTGGTGCTACTGCATGAAGCTGAATCCGACGAAGTATGCCTTCAGAGTTACTTCGGGCAAGTTTCTGGGTTTCCTCATCACCAAGCGAGGGATCGAAGCAAATCCTGAAATGATCCAGGCCCTGAAGGACATGAGGCATCCCTCCTGCAAGAAAGAAGTCCAGCAGTTAATGGGGAGAATTGCCTCCCTGAGCAGGTTTATTTCTTGCTCAGCCGAGAAGTGTCTTCCAATTTTCAAGGTGCTTCAGCAGTCTAGGGGCTTTGAGTGGTCTGAAGACTGCCGTACTACCTTTGAATAGTTGAAGAAGTATTTGGAGGCCCCGCCTCTACTTTCCAAACCTCGAGAGGGGGAGGTGCTCTACTTATACCTTTCCACTTCAGATGAAGCGATCAATTCGGTCCTTATCCGAAGAGATGAAGATGGCTCCCAAGCTGATCTACTACATCAGTGAAGTTCTGCATGATGCTGAAACAAGATATTTGAAAATGCAGAAGCTGATCTACTCCCTAGTAATTGTAGCAAAGCGACTATGGCCGTATTTCCATGCTCATGCCATTATGGTGCTGACTGATCAGCCCCTCAAGGCCATTCTCCAATCCCCCGACACCTCATGGAGGATAGCCAAATAGGCTGTGAAGCAAGCAAGTTCGACATCAGCTTCCAGCCCCGATTGGCTATGAAGGCCCAGGTGCTTTCATTTTTCCTGGCTGAGTGCACCTGGAAGTCTGAAGATGAAGCACCTCCAGTAGAGGAGGAAGCTTTAAGGAGTACGAAGTTCATTTGGGTGCTTCATGTAGACGGAGCTTCCAACTCCACCGGATGTAGAGTCGGTCTTACACTAGCCGAACCTGACGGCCATACCATAGAGTATGCACTCCGGTTCTCCTTCCATGCTTCAAACAACCAGGCCGAATATGAAGCCCTGCTTGCAGGACTTCGGATTGCCAGAGTTTGGGAGTTCAAAGACTCCAGGCTTTTCGAACTCCCAGCTAGTAGTGAATCAGGTTAAAGGGGAGTATGAAGCCAAGGACCCTACCATGGTGCAGTACCTAGAGAAGGTATAAATTCTATCCTCTCAACTGGAACACTTTGAGATTATCCATGTTCCTCGATCAGAGAACTCCCAGGCGAATGCGTTGTCTCGACTCGCCACTACAACTTTGGAGTCTCTCAATCGCACCTTCGTTGAGCACCTCGAAACTCCAAGTATAGCTGAAGAAGTTGTGGAGGTTTACCAGATTAAGACTGAACCAACTTGGATGGATCCCATTGTCAAGTTCCTGAATGAAGGTGCTCTGCCGGAAGACAAAGAAGAAGCTAAAAAGATCTGTTGGATGGCATCCTAGTATGTCATCTTAGACGAAACACTCTATAAGAGATCATTTTCTCAGCCTCTGCTAAAGTGCTTGGGAATGACAGACACGGACTATGCCCTGAGAGAGATTCATGAAGGCATATGTGGAGATCACTTGGGAGGCAGGTCATTGGCATACAAGATCATTCGCCAAGGATATTATTGGCCCTCCATCCAGAAGGACTCGGCTAACTTCGTACGAGGTGCGATCAATGCCAAAGTATGCCAACATCCAAGGCAACTTGCAAGTCACTTGACTCAACTGATAGCCCCTTGGCCTTTGGCCCAATTGGGGATGGATATTCTTGGCCCATTCCTGGCTACTTCTGGCAGAGGAAGTTTCTTCTTGTAGCTATTGACTACTTTACAAAGTGGGTAGAAGTCGACCACTAGCCCAAATCACAGAAGGCAAGGTTGAGAATTTGTCAAAAATTCTATCATATTTCGGTTTGGCATTCCACATGTCATAATCACTGACAACGGAGACAGATCGATAATCCAAAGTTTAAAGACTTCTGTGCTCACCACGTGCAATATAGGCTAACTTCCGTTGCCCACCCACAGTCCAACGGAGAAGCCGAAGCAACTAACCGGACCATTCTTCATAGTCTGAAGACAAGGTTGAACACCGCCAAGGGACTTTGGGTCAAAGAGCTGACCTCTATTCTCTGAGTGTACCGAACTATCCTAAGAATAGACACCGGCGAGTCTCCATTCAACCTGCATACAGTACCGAAGTCGTACTCCCTATCAAGTCTCCCTACAGTCCTTAATAATCGATAACTATGAAGGGCCTGAAAACTCCAATCATAGAAGAATTGACCTGGATCTGCTGCCAAGCCCAGGCTTCAGGCCCAGATATGAATGGTAGCGTACCAGCAGAAGGTCACCAAATATTACAATTCTAGAGTAAAGGAGCAGATCTTCCACATAGGGACATGGTATTGCGAAAGGCAGAAGTATCCAGGACAACAGAACAGGGTAAGCTTTCCCCCAACTAGGAAGGTCCATACCAAGTCGAAGAGGTCATTTGACCAGAAACATATCGACTCAAGACCCTAGATGGAAAATTTCTATTCTGGCCATGGAATATACAAAACCTTTGCAAATATTATCATAACAGACCCCCAAATTTCTTATGCAAATTTGTTCAACTCTGCTCAACATAGAATGGCCCTTGCATCATCTGAACGACAATGGCCTAAGTGGCCCATCTAAGAATCGGCCAACTACGCAAAGGGGAGTCTAATCCGCTCACCTTATCGGTATGTCCGATGAGCGCAATGGATGGCCCAGTCAGGCCACCAAGAAGATCAAAGGCACAGGGATGGTTCAGATAACCTACCCTACGTGAAACCTGAAGTCATGCCGGGGCAGGCCTAATCAGCCTACCTTACACCAAAGAAGGTGCAGGGATGGTTTTCATAGCCTACCCTATGGAAAATCTAAAAACATGCCGGGATGGGCTTGAACAGCCTACCTTATCATGACAGAAATGCACAGGGATGGCGTAGATGCCCTACCCTATGGTAAATTCGAAAACATGCTTGAATGTACCTATGTCGTCCATCTTGTCAACAACAAACACTCAACGTAACGGTCTAGCTGACTTCACCTCTTCTTTGCAGATCATGAATGGTCTATGAAATCTACACTCTCGACGTATCATAATGCAAGATACCATAAGAGAGACATGGAAAAGGGTAACAAAGTTAGAATACTTCATTTCTTCCCAAATTTTTTACAAAAAAAAAAAAAAAAGAGAAGAAAAAGAAAAGGAAGGAAGGAGAAATAGAAACATTGCAGATTGGAAGAGGGAAAGCACATCTAGTGACCACCCACCGGCCCTTTCCTGTGATGGCAGGGGGTCTTGCAAGGAGGACGAAGGAGCCCCGGGGTTCCCTTCAACATTAGAATCTGACCCCTCCTCAGAGTCAGAGTTAAATTTTTTCTCAGGGAAGGGAACGGAGGGCTTGATGTTGCTAAGGCCCTTCAAGTTGTAGTACTTGAAGGCCTTATCCATACATTCCCGAAACCCCTGATAATAAAAGTCCATGGTAGCCTCGGCGACCTCCTCTTTGAAAGTCGAAGATGTCTTGAAGTCCGAGATGGCATCTGCCACCTTCTTCTTTGCCTTCGCCACCTCCATGACGCCACCTCGACTTGGGTCCGGGCCTCCTCCAGTTGAGCCTCTAGGATGCGGACCTTTCTTCCCAAGCGATCGACGATCGGCTCATCATCGTCACTCATCCAGGGATGTGGACTCCCCCCTGGCTCTGGTACCAATAGCTCTTCTCTTTGCCACCCTACGAAGTTCAGAGACGCTGAACTTCATTTTTTCGAAATGACGGAGGAAAAGGAAGATTCTCAAAGTAGGAGTCTGAACTTGTGATGGCCTTCAACAGGGGAGGACAGGCCCCATTATAAGGTTCTTACACCCATGACTGGCTGAAAAATTCAGTAACAAGGGCGGAAGCATGGATTTAAAATATTATGAAATCCTTACCAAACCCTAAAAACAAGACCTCCTTATTATAAACAAAATCATACAAACATGCAATTAAATAACACATTAAGTTAAAGCACCAACCTTTGATCGCTAAATCCAATTTGGTGACAGATTTCTTGAAGCAAACTTGATCACTCCACCAGGTGTCCAAACGTCCACCCTCCAACGATGATCCACAAGAGAAGCAATCAAAACACTAACTCTTCTAGGAAATGGTCCCCTCTTCCTTTGTACTTCCTTCTTCCTAGCCTTGTCCTTGTTTTCCCTTAACACTTATTCAAAAAACACTACCTTCTTGAAGGAAGAGAATGTCCTAAATGATAAATTGTGTCTTAAAGAAAACTACTAAGATAACTATTATCCTTTTACAAGAAGAAGGAAAATTTTCTATTTCTTTCCTTTGCCTTTCAAGAATTTCACTCTTACTATTGTTATAGATTAGAGTTTTGACAGATTTCTAACTCTATAAAGGAAACTCTTCTTAAACCAAAAAGAGGGAAATAGTATTCAGGAGAGAAGAAAAAACTAGTAAACAAACACCCGTAATACCACTCCTTAAATAGTTTATGTATAGATGTCAATCCAAAGAATCACATCCCTCTGCAAAACTCTTATCATGCCCTTTCTTAATTTCTCATGGCCTTCCAGATTTAATCTCATAGCTTTTCTTAAAGGAAAAGTCATGATGAATTTAAAAGAAGAAGTCGCGAACTTAATCTCCGAAGAGACGTGAATTCACGCTACCGGGAAGCAACCACGCCTTTCTTAAAATCCAGATTAATTCCCACCATTTGATGGCCATCCATGATCACAAAAGGGTGCTAATTTGTGAAAGGAGGCTGCCCCAAAATTCTTCACGGAATTTTTTATGCGCTAAGATGTGAAGAGTCCATGCACGCATGGACTCTTCTCATTTGGCACACAAAACAAAATGGGTGGGTGGAGGGGCTGATTTGGGTGTTGCTTAACCAATTGGGTTAGCCATGGATTAGCCCAAAACCCAATTTACTTAATTAGTCTTCAATTAGGCTTAATTAGAACCCAATTAAGGCCAATTCAGAACCATAAACTCAAATCTGATTTGATTTCGAGCTAGGGTTTGCAACACATGCTAGTGTGTTTGTCCTGCAAACATGATTTAATCCAAATTAAATCCTTGATCAATCCTCTTTCATGTGTGACCCATTGGGTTCCACATCTAGCCAGCAGTAGGGTCGAGTGCAAGTTGACCTAACCTGATTAGGATTCTTTCTAACCGATTTAGGTCAAGCCGAGCTACCCGATTGAAAATTAGAACTCATTCTAATTCATGATCTAATTAAAACTATTTAATTTGATCAACCTACAAGACATAATGATGTCTAGTAACATTTCATGCCTACCCGAAAGACATGGAATTTTTGGTAGAAATACAAAAATACCCTTCAGTGGAAAGCTACTATACAATTCAATCCTGCGTTCACCAAACATCCCGAATATGACTCTGAATATGGAATTATGTCAAATTCAATATCATATTCATATTTGTTTCAATTTGATAATGATGATTCAAATTAATGCAATATTAGAAACCATTTCTAATATTCATTATGCTTTGATCAAAGACTCCCAAATCATCAAGTAATTAAAAACAAGTAGGATGCAATCTCCTCTTACTAGGAGTGATCGTTTCCATATTGATCTACTCACAACCTTCATATTCAATCCACCATATCTAAAACATCCCATACATGACTTAGTCATGAATGAGTATGAACCAAAACATGATTTCATGGATACAAGTTCCATGGTAATCTCAGTCAAAGGATTATATGTATAACTTTCTACTATGAGAATATTCTATTGACAAGCAGATAAGGCTCCATTAGAAAATCTCAGGTTGGATCCATTCAGTGAACTTATTACCTAATAAGCAACCACATTCTAGTATTAGTGTCTTACACCTGTGACAGTGAGATCAGTTACACAAACATACATAGAATGTGCTGGTCTTTCCGGAAACAGTGATCCCCTACTCAAAATTCCACCGACCAGGAATATTTTAGATTAAGGTTTCAAGGTTTTAGGTCTCACTGGTATGATTACATCATAACCCTAAAACCATAACCTTAATCTATGGGTTTATCATTTCTAATTTATAATTAAGACACAGCGAATGATAAAATTAATGCCTTTATTGATAAAATTGTCAATACATTGGTCTGGAAGATATAAGAATATCCCTTAGAATACAATTTCGATTGGCTTATAGGGCATATTCCATTCATTGGCCACAAAGGACGTGCCCCACACCCTTTCTCAAGCGCATCAAAATGCGCCATGTGCCGGGGTGTCGCCTTGAGACCCCAGGTGACCGCCTGAGAGCTACTCTTGGGAAAAACCACTGCCAGTTCCATAAATCCGAAAGAATCTCCATCGTGTGGCAATGGCATTAATGGCTCCTTTTCAGAAAAGAGATTTGACGGCACCTATGGCACAAGAGAATGCGACCGTTCGAATGTCGACATGCTCAGTGCAAGCAACGAGAACCACGATCGGGGTTCCTTAATCATCGATCAACGGAAAGTGACACCTGTTCATCATGTCTATCCCTTGATGGCGGTTTAATTATGAAAGAAAAGTGATCTCAGCTTGGTTGACCATAAACGTGAAAGAAACAGGTCAGGTGGTTTGACAAGATCCTACACTAGGCATGCAAATAGGGCACGGGAGCACAGGGGATTTAAAAACAATTTTAAAAACCTGCACAGCGAAAACAGCTCCACCCAGAAATCTAATCTATTCATGTTGCATGTATTAAAAGGCATGTAACAAAGCATATAATATTTGTAAAATATATAAATAAATACATTTATTTATGCATGATAAAATAAATTTTTCATACCTTTATTCACTTGGAATAACTCTAGAATAACTACTGGAATAGCTGAGATAACAGGAATAACTTTATTCCTATTATCTTCTTCCTTTGGACGTTTGGGAGCTCTGTTATTGCTCTTCAAAACAGCGACCAAACGGTGATGTCCGGAGCTCCTTTTCCTCCCGAATCGAAGCAGCGGCAAGGGAGAATGGTCTTCTTCGATTTCCAATCAATCAATCTACAAGAAAAACAAATGTATAGGGTGTACAAAATCACCAAGTTGCTGCCAGAAAAATTATGCTGCAGAAAAATAGCAGCCTTCTTCCTTGCGTTTGGAGCTGTAGCAACGAATCCGGCTCGACCCTCTTGCTCCCAGGAGTAAAGGGATACTCCCTCTAGAGGGGGAACCGCCCGGGTTCTCCAATCCTTCTCCACGAGCGGTGCTAGCCGCTGGAAGGAGCAATGGTCATGGTAAGTTGCAGCAATTTTTTTTTTTGCTGCAGAGCAGATTTTTGAGCACTTCAAAGAGGGGATTGATGCCTTGTTTCTCTCCCTCTCACACACTCCAAATCCCAGCTCAAGGAACACTCGATGGTAGCAAGGTTTGAGCTCTCATAAAAAGGAACACTCAGCCTCTCAAAGAAGACCACTCCCTAGTTGCTATTGCACGGTAAAAAAAAAAAACTTACCTTGAAACAAGGGACTGCTGGAATATATAAAGAGCAGCAAGGAGAAGGGAGTTGGAGAGGCTGGAAAGCCAAGCGGCAGCAGCTGCTGTTCACCCCTTAAATAGCCAATAAATAAGGATTAAAGAGGACGGGTGGAGGGAGGAGAAGAACGCCCAGCGACATATGGATGAAGGGTTTTGGTCGTTTGAGCTTCCAACGCTTGGGTTCCAACCAGCAACGTGTAAACATTTACACGGTAAAAGGAACACCGTTCAAAACCGGTCCAAGCAAAAAATGGTCCAATCCCTTGGTCCAAACCATTCCAATTAAAAGGGTTCAATTCAATTTAATTGGTTCAAGCCCAAGATTGGGTTCAATTGGTTCACAACCAATTGGAGGCCGAAACGAACTCCGAATCAGTTCAAAACTGATTCAAAAAAATCCTGGCGCGGTCCTGGTCAGCCCGAAACAATTTCTGGTAGATGCAGACAAGGGCAAGAGGAGAAAAGAGTACTCAAAATATCGTGACCATAAAACCGAGATGATTCCCAATCGTAATCGGTATCCGGATCAGAGAGTTATCTTCTGTGGCGTGTGACCTCATAGGTTCGAACCTAAATGGTAGCACCAGAACAATTCTAGTACTAGCACAGGAAACCATCTAGCAATGGGTCCCGGCGTCCGGATAGGTCGAAGATGCGGGAGCAAACCTTAGAACCTCTGGCATATGGTTACCGTATAATTCATCTCTTTGACCTCTAATGCTCAGGACGACTGAGATGGCTGCCAACCCAGACAGAGTCAGTCCACTACGTATCTCAACCTCACAAGCCCAGTGACTCTTCACTAGGGCTACCCGGCTGAGGATTTGCTAAATTGAGATACTGCGAGACATTCAATCCAAACTGTTTGGACAGGTCAATTCCATCTTGGTCCATCACTGCTCCACAAGTACTTGCCTATACCCAGAAAATTTCCGTTACCGGATTAAAAATCTGGGTAGTTCGGCACCAAAGCACAGGGAGTTGCTTGCAAGCTACCGTGATGACCTCAAGGTCAGAGGACACATATACCCATATCCAATCATGAGTTTCCCTTTGGCAGAAAGGGGCTGCACGAGTCACACTCAATGAGATATCACATATCCCACTTGCAGATCACATCAGTGTCACCACACTCATTTGGTCAAGAGGACAACCAAACGATGTGAACTGCAACAACCTATACTTGACATATTGCCGTCCAGTATAATATATCCTTTGGTTGTGAACCGGGTTTAAGGACCACTCGATACATCCTCTCTGTATCGAAGTCAGTGTAGTCCTAAGGACTTCATCACATGAAAAGAGCTCATTTTAGGGAAATATAATATGTGATGAGCTACCAAAAAAATATTTTATTAATTCATAAAATGAATACAATATCAGCACAACCGCCTACAACCCGGCGATTGGCTTTGGACATAATTCCCAACAACTCCACCTGTACTAAAGCCAATCAGAAGAGTATCTAATACCCATTTCCCATTTACAATAGTCGAACTCTTTTATTCTGAGGGCTTTAGTGAAGGGGTCGGCCTAGATTTTCTTTCCGTCGATCTTC
Source organism: Areca catechu (assembly GCA_021397845.1). NCBI lineage: Eukaryota > Viridiplantae > Streptophyta > Magnoliopsida > Arecales > Arecaceae > Areca > Areca catechu. The sequence goes on from CM038050.1 coordinate 95,134,737, forward strand.
AGAAGATTGATGTCACCTCGTTCCACGATTTCTCGTACGAGTGGGTAGCGCGTAGAATTGTGCTTGGTGCAGTGATGAGCTTTTGGCTCCTTAGCTTGAGCAATGGCTCCAGTGCTGTCACAGTACACCGGAATAAGACCATCTAGGGAGGTGCCCCCCTAGCTCTCCAAGGAACATCCGCAACCATACAGCTTCCTTTGCTGCATCTGATGCTGCAATATATTCTGCTTTCGCATACCGAGTCTGAACAGTTGCCTGCTTGGAACTTTTCCAGCATCCGCCACTCCTTCATTCATGGTAATACAAACCCTGACACACTCTTGCTATCATCTCTATCCAACTGGAACTGAAGTTAGAGTACCCTACAAGTTTCAAGTCAGGTTCTCCATAAATCAGCCATTGATCTTTAGTATTTCTCAAATACTTAATGATGGACTTAACCACCTTCCAATAAGCCTCACCTGGTTCAGACAGGTATCTGCTAACTACCCTAGTGAGTATGCCACGTCGATCTAGTACAAGTCATAGCATACATGATAGAGCCTACTGTAGAAGCATAAGGTACTCTACTCATGCGCTCTCATTCTCAGGAATTGTCGCACAATCCTTCTTGGAAAGAATAATTCCCAGAACCTATTGGGAGATAGCCTTTCTTGGAATTTTCCATGCTGAACCGGGTTCAGCACGGTGTCAATGTACATGACTGGAACAATCCCAAAAGCTTATTAGAATCTATCTCTATAGATCTTCATACCTAGTATGTAAGAAGCTTCACCCAGTCCTTCATGGAGAACTGAGATGAAACCAGACCTTTATTCCTTGTAATGCTGCGACCTCATCCGATAAGAGAATGTCGTCAACATACAATACTAGGAATACAATCACGGAACCATTAACCCATTTAGATGCATGGTTCTTCTCCGTTTCTAATGAAGCTGTATGATTTGATACACCTATCAACTGTAAGTTCCAACTTTGAGATGCTTGCTTGAGTCCATAGATGGACCTCGGCACTTGCATACTTTGATTCATCTATGGATGTGAACCCTTCAGGCTGTATCATACACACCTCCTCTTCCAGCTCCCCATTTAGGAAAGCGATTCGGACATCCATCTGCCAGATCCCTCGTCTCAAATATGCTGCCAAAGCAAGCATGATCCGAATGGAGTTGAGCATTGCCACAGGGGAAAAAGTTCTCATCATAATCGATACCATATCGTTGACGATACCCCTTTGCAACCAGACGGCTTTATAGGTCCTACCTTCCCATCTGCGCCCCTTTTTCTCTTGAAGATCATTTACACCCAATGGATTTATCCTTCAGGCGGATCAACCAATGTCCATCATTATTGATTTCCATGACTCCGTTCGGATCGCATAGCTCCAAGCCATGCCTCAAAGTCAGATCTCAGAAGTGCATCCATATAGGTGATCGGATCCTCATTGTTCTCATCGAGCTCAATGGGATCTCCGTCCCGACCAAGAAACCGTAGTATCTGTCCGGGCTGACGTGGTATTCTATCAGATCTCTCTAATGGGTTCTGGGTGTGATTCAATCACAGCCGGTTCTACAAAGTTCTTAGAGTGTGTATTCTTCTATTGGCTGAACTACTTCATCAAGTTCAATCTTAGAGCTATAGTTCCTTCTCCCAAGAACTCCTTTTCCAAAAGATAGCTCTAAGAGCAATGAACACATTTTGTTCATTCTCCAAACAGAAGAAATACCCTTTGGTTTCCTTAGGATAACCAATGAATAAATATCGATTAGACCTAGGACCAAGTTTGTCTGAGTCTAAATGCTTTACGTAAGCCGGACACCCAGACCCGAAGGTGTGAGATTGAGGGTTTATGTCCAGTCCACATCTCATACGGAGTGGAGACAACAGACTTACTTGGAACATCATTTAATAAGTAATAGGCTGTCTGAAGCGCATATCCCTAAAAGGATAGCGGCAAAGTTGCAAAACCCATCATGGATCGAACCATGTCCAACAAGGTCGATTCCTCCTTTCAGACACACCATTCAACTGTGGTGTTCCTGGAGGAGTCCACTGAGAGAGAATTCCATTCTCCTCAAGATATGTCAAAAAGCACCAGATAAGTATTCAACACCTCGATCAGATCGAAGAGTTTTAATACTTTTTCCAGTTTACTTTTCTACTTCATTACGGTATCGTTTGAACATTTCAAACGCCAGACTTATGTCTCATTAGAAAGACATAACCGAACCCTTGAAAAGTCATCTGTAAAAGTAATGAAATATTTGTATCCTCTTCTGGCACTAACTGTCATCGGTCCACATACATCAGTATGTATTAATACTTAGAAGTTCTGTAGCTCGTTCACCTTTTCCGGAAAAAGGTGACTTGGTCATTTACCAAGTAAACAGGATTCACAAGTGGGCAGTGATTCAAAATCACTGACCTCGAGGAGTCCATCTCCTCGCATCTTGTTTATCCTATTTTGGTTAATATGACCTAGCCTACAGTGCCAAAGATACAAATCGTTGACATTATCTAACCTTGGGCATTTGCTAGAAGTGTACATTACACTAACAGGCCTTGATAGTACATATATGTCATTATTTAATCTAGCTTTTCATTATCACAAAGTTTTCAAATAACATTGCAAAAATCTACCTTTATTGATAGTTCAAAACCACAATTGGCCAAAGGCTACAGAGATTATGCTCATAATGAAAACTAGGACAATAGTGACAGTCGACTAGTTCGATAGTACAAGACTCAAAGACAGATGCAGGACTCCGACGCCAGTACTGAACACGATTTCCATTCCCCGACACTCAGAAACTATCTCCATCTTCAAATCTTCTGGTAACTTGAAGTCCCTGTAACGAATTACAAACATGAATTGGACTACCAGTATCCAATACCCAGTTAGCAGTATCAACAATTAAGTAATTACAAGGTTTTATCATATAAATACCTTGTTCAGCAGACTTCTGCTTCCTCGGCCTTTTCGGATCAAGGGACGCAATATAAGAGGACAGTTCCTCTTCCAGTGTCCCTTCTTCTTGCAGTAGAAGCACTCTGCAGAAGACTGATCAACCTTATACTTCCTGGTCTGACTATGACCAGGAGCATTCTGCACCTTCTTTCCTTTCTTATTAATTTTTTTCTTCCCTTTCTTAAAAGGACGACGACCTCTACTTCCTCCCACTAATTCACCACCCCCTTATTCAGTTGGTGATCTTTCTCGAAAGTCTACACAACCCCAAAAAGACATGGTAGTTTACTGCAGGCTTGTTCATTCTGTAATGATCAAGAAAATCAAGATAGGAGGAGGGAAGAGAATTCAGGATCGCATCCTTGCCGAGTTGCTCATGCAAGGGGCATCCGAGTTTGCCCAACTTTTAAATCAACTCGATCATGTACAATACATGATCAGTGACTGAACCACCATTCGGCATCTTGGAATTGTAGATGGCACAAGACACTTTATACCGTTCTACATCATCCGAGGTGCCGAAGGATTCCTTCAACTTTTGAAGGATTTCATCAAGTTGGGCCTCCTCGAATTTGCGACTGAACTCATCGTTCATTGCGGCTAACATAATGCAACGGACAGTAGTCCGATCAGAGACCCACTTCAGATAAGCGTCTCTAACTGCACTCCGTGCATTAGCGGGAGGGATTTCAAGTGCCGGATCCGTTATCACATAGAGGATCCGTTCATGCTCCAGAATGATTCTCAATCTCCGATACCAACTATCGAAGTTGTGACCTTTTAACTTCTCGTTATCGAGAAGTGACCGAAGCGATAAGTTTGAAGACATCTGAAAAGAAAACAAGACCACATTAGTGTATGAATTAATTTTAACCAAAAGACTTGGACTTTAGTCTAAAGGTTTCTCCCACTAATTTTTTAAGATTGGTAGCCTCTAACTCCAATCCATGAAAACACTTTTCAAGTGGTACTGAAATCCAATAGGCCTCGCATGAGCCCGACTTTGGCCGACTCACCCATACGAGCCTAAGGTAGGTTCGTAAACCAATTGCTTCCCTAAACAACTTTCAGTATTTTATTTTGCCCAAGAGAACACCCCAATCAGCCTTGGGGCCTCCTATTGCGGGTCTTTGGTTAGGTCCAACCATTAAAATGACAAATCCAATGCTTCCAGCTAACTAAAGACCAAGCCTGACTTTGGCCCCCCCCTGGTCCCGTTAAGGAGGTTGCACTGAACCATCATTGATCAGATAGAAATTCCAGTCATCGGATGTACACCCATTCTTTGGAACTGTCGATGCACACCAAGCTAGTGGACATATTTCTAACTGACTTAATGGGAGGCTAAGACACTGTCAACACCTTGACTTAGTCTTTTTAAGGACCTATAAATTTTAGAGGATTTTTAGTTGTGACAGAAGAAAAAGACAAGGACATGGATCATCCTCCCACTGAATCAATCAGATTCTAGGAGGGTTGATATGAATCAACAAACGATCCATGGGCACCTATAGATCAGTCAGACCGATCAACCTGGGTGACATGGGTTAACTCGAGTCATTGAGCTTTTCCAATCATTATGGTCGACTCGACTAGCCAGGTAGGTGAGATCATGGGTGAGTATCCGCCATTAACCATCTTTCCTAGACACCAACCAAGTTGGCCAGGAAAGAGGTAGCCTCATACAACCATGATCACAATGCCAAACCTACCTCGACACCAGTCAATTTACCAGACTCGATCAGATTAGCCTAAAGACTCGGGCGTCCACTGAGCCACTAATTGGATCCATTTTAGATGAACGGATCAACTAATCTAACTATTAGATAGTTCTAAAGAAGGACCTTAATCAACTTTTGATTAATCTTCTTTTATCCAGTTCAAATAAACCTAGGTCTAACCCAGTTAAGGACCCAATTAGAGAACTAACCCAACTAACCCAAAATGGCTTATTCATGTCAAATTAGATTTCATAAACCTAATAATTTAGTAAGCCAAATTCTTAAATAAAACAATTTTAATTAAGTCTTTATATAAAATAATTTTACATAACAAAAATCATGCATTTATATATTTTACAAATTTTATATCCAATATAAAACATGCCTAAAAACATGCCAATTTCATGTATCTAAAATTAAAATATTTTTTTTTTAATTTTATATCCTTTAAGGATCCTTCTGAAAAGGCCAACACAGATGATCCGTATCGTGTCAAAGACACACGGTCATGGTGAAGGTCTAAATTAGGTTCCAAAAAGAATTTGATACACTCATTGATTAAACTATTTAATCTACATACATGCATACATGAATAAATTACACCTGTAACCTGGCTCTGATACCACTGAAAGAAACAGGGTCAGGTGGTTTGACAAGATCCTACACTAGGCATGCAAACAGGGCACGGGAGCACAGGGGATTTAAAAACAATTTTAAAAACTGCGTAGCGGAAAACAGCTCCACCCAGAAATCTAATCTATTCAAGTTGCATGTATTAAAATAGGCATGTAACAAAGCATATAATATTTGTAAAATATATAAATAAATACATTTATTTATGCATGATAAAATAAAATTTTTCATACCTTTATTCTACCTGGAATAACTCTGGAATAACTACTGGAATAGCTGAGATAACTGGAATAACTTTATTCATGTTGTCTTCTTCCTTTGGACGTTTGGGAGCTCTGTTTTTGCTCTTCAAATAGCGACCAAATGGCGATGTCCGGAGCTCCTTTTCCTCCCGAATCGAAGCAGCGGCAAGGGAGAATGGTCTTCTTCGATTTCCAACTGAAATCTGCAAGAAAAACATAATGTATATGGTGTACAAAATCACCCAAGTTGCTGCCAGAAAAATTCTGCTGCAAAAAAATAGCAGCCTTCTTCCTTGCGTTTGGAGCTGTAGCAACGAATCTGGCTCGACCCTCTTGCTCCCAGGAGTAAAGGGATACTCCCTCAAGAGGGGAGACACGCCCGGGGTTCTCCGATCCTTCTCCATGAGCGGTGCTAGCCGCTGGAAGGAGCAATGGTCACGGTAAGTTGTAGCAATTTTTTCTTTGCTGCAGAGCAAATTTTTGAGCACTTCAAAGAGGGGATTGATGCCTTTTTTCTCTCCCTCACACACTCCAAATCCTAGCTCAAGGAACACTCAATGGAAGCAAGGTTTGAGCTCTCAAAAAAAGGAACACTCAGCCTCTCAAAGAAGACCACTCCCTAGTTTGATGCAGAACAAAAGAGATGATGCGATGCGGAAGTAAATTAAGACTAATTCTTTTTTTTTTTTTTTTTTAGAAGTCGGCTTTGACTCAAAGAAAAGTTAAACTAAATTGAAAGAAACTATATAATAATTGAAAGCACAATTCAAAGAAACTAGATTATCAGAGTAGTTCAGAAGTAAAGGATCGCTGGGGGTTGAGAAACTCCCAGACCTAGGATTTCACTCTGAACTTTCAACAGGACAGAAGTAAAGAGAAGGGAAGGGTTATGTACCAGGTAGTGATCTTCACAGAGTTTGGTGGAAGGACTCTATCGAGCAGATTGTTGGATCCTCGGATTCAGATATCTTCGTAATGGATCCTCCAATACTGGCCCTTTGGCAGAGTTGGCTTCTCCTGAACTCAGGATCTGGGAAAGAAGAAGAACAAGTTAAGGAACCAAATACTCAAAGAAAGGATTTACCAGATAAGAAGAACTTGAAAATTGATGTTGCTGAAATCCTGATTCTCCTGGATGCTGATCTGACTTCCTCTGGGATTTGCTCTGTATTCGAAGTAGTCGATCTGGACCTGGATGCTGGTGGTCGGCCTCTACTTGGAAGAGAGAGCCGTGAGATGATGAGGTAGATTAGGGTTGGATGATTGTTGGAATGAAGAAGATGATGGGAGGCTAGGGTTTGGAATTGAAGTGGCTAACCTAAGGTTTTGGTAGGGTTTTGGGGTTGGAGATCTCACACCTCCTCAAGGTTCCTAGGGAACCCGGATTTACTCTCTCACGGAGCTCAACACCTGAATACAAGTGCGGAAGAGAGAAACACAAAGTTGCTCAAACAGAAATTGATTTCATTCATCATTGTTTTTAAAACTTACAAGAGGGGTCCATTTTATAGGCCTTTACAAGAAATCAGGTTTTTACATCTTCCCATGTGGGACTAATAGGATGGATCCTCAAATTAGGCATGTAGAATCAAATCCTCCCCATGATAGCCGGCCAAAAGCTTCCTTAAGTGTTGATTGGTGGCTCCAAATTGCAAGAAGATGGCGCCTCCTAGCCTTGCTCTTCAAGACAAATATTTTCCTTCCATGCTTGGTTTTATTTGGAAGTATTTGGGCGCCTCCTAGTCTTGCTCCCCAAGTCTTGCTCCTTTCTTTTCATAGCTTGGCTCTTATGGAATTATTTTGGGCGCCTCCTTGGATTGAGGATCCTAGATTGATCTCTCCTTAAGTGGCGCATGAAAGAAGGGACCTGCTTTCTTGTGGTGTGGGGACTAAGGCACACTGGATGGAGATGTGGCACCTCCAGGACTCTGGCATGTGGCTGGGAGTGTGGCGCCCACTTGCTTGGGCCTAGGAGAAAAATGTGGCACCCTGGACCTTGACTTGACTGAAAAAAAAGTGTCACCAACCTGGAGAAGACCTAGACCACTACTAGGACTTATACTGAGTCAACATGACTCAACAAAATTTAAATTATAGGGAAATACAGACTTAAGACTAAAATTGGGTTGACCAAGTCAACCCTTATTACAAAACCAGAAAACCCTAATTCTTCGGGCAAGGTCAATCAGAGATCCAGATGGAGCCCTGAAGTCTTTTTCTGAGTCTGGTGCCCGCACCGATTCTCCCGGGGTGGGAGGAACTCGACCCTGTCGAGTATGGATCAAGCCGGCTCTGGTATCTCTCCAAGAGGTCTGGGTCCAATTCTTGTAATTCTTCTCGGGAGATCCAAGAGTCATCAGAATCTAGCCTTCCTTGCCAGCGGACCAGGTATCTTTGGTATCCTCGATTACGAGTAGAGATAACCTGATCATCCAGGATCTTTTCAATCTGCTCTTTCCTCACAGGCCAGTTTGTTGGTGGACACACAGGGTTGGGTTCACTCTTAAGAGCAGGATTAGGCTCAAAAGGCTCACTGGGAATCACAGCTGGCTCCCTATACTCTACTAGATCTGTAATATTGAAAGTGGAGCTAATGCCTAGTTCTGAAGGCAACTCGAGCACAAAGGCATTGGACCCTACTCTCTTCACCACTCTAAATGGTCCAGCTCCTCTAGCATGTAACTTTCTAACGGTTCCAGGAGGAAACCGTTCAGGCCTTAACCTAATCATTACATAGTCTCCCTCAACAAAAGTTTTGACTTGCCTTTGAAATCAGCCAACTTCTTATAAGTTTCATTACTTAAATTTATTTGGCATGAATTTCTTTATGCAAGTCTTTTATATGCTATGCAAAAACTTCAGCAGACTCGGAGACTCGTGTGTAGACTGGTAAAGGAGCTAGGTCAAGAGGTGTGTGAGGTTTGTAACCATGCACAATTTCAAATGGACTCTTACCTGCAGACCTATTGACCGAGTCATTGTATGCAAATTCAGCCCTAGGTAAGTACAAATCCCAATTTTTAGTGTTTTCACCAACAAGACACCTTAACAGATTGCCTAAGCTATGGTTCACTACTTCGGTTTGAACATCAGTTTGGGGATGATAGGCAGTTGAAAACTTAAGTTTTGTCCCTAACTTATACCAAAGGGTTTTCCAAAAATAGCTGGTGAACCGGACATCCCTATCTGAAATAATTGTCTTAGGTAGGCCATGGAGTTAAACTATCTCATTAAAGAACAGGGTGGCTACCTTAGACGCATCAAAAGTCTGGGAACAAGGCAAGAAATGGGCCATCTTAGAAAATTGGTCGACTACGACACAGATAGAGTCATGTCTCCTCTGGGTCTTAGGCAAACCTAATACAAAGTCCATACTCACATCTTGCCAAGGACGATCTGGGACAGGGAGTGGGGTATAAAGGCCGGTGTTCTGTTTTTGTTGTTTGGCAACAGCGCAGGTCCGACACCTAGCCACAATGTGTGCTACATCTCTTTTTAAGCTAGGCCAGAAAAAGTGGTCTTCAATAGCCAGGGTGGTCTTGTCTTTTCCAAAATGGCCTGCTAGACCTCCAGCATGAATTTCCCAAATCAAAAATTCCCTAAGAGAAGTTCTAGGGATGCAAAGCCTATTCTTAAAGAACAGAAAGCCATCTAAAAGGGTATAATCCTTATGATCACTAGATGGTCCTTGAGCTAGATCCTGGTACACAGTCTTAAAATCTGGACACGACTCATATTCCTCTTTGATCTGCTCAAACCCTACGACTTCAGCCCTAACAGAATTTAATAACAAAGATCGACGACTAAGGGCATCAGCTACCTTATTTTCAGTCCCAGCCTTATGTTTCAAAACAAAAGTATAGGACTGGATATACTCTACCCACTTAACATGCCTAGGGTTAAGCTTTTTCTGGGAATTCAAGAATCTAAGAGCCTCATGGTCCGAAAATAGCACAAATTCCTGTGGTAGCAAATAATGTCTCCAATAACACAAAGCTTGCACTACCGCATAAAATTCTTTATCATAGGTAGAATACTTAAGCTTAGCATCATTAAGTTTTCACTAAAGAATGCTACGGGATGATTCTCTTGGCTTAGGACCCCACCTATGCTACGGGATGATTCTCTTGGCAAGAAGGGTGGCGCACATGAGAGCAACTAAGGGACTAGGCGTCTAAGGCTACCGGAGACCCACCAGAAGGGTCTCGATGGACACAGCCTTCCTGCTCAAACTCTCCTCCATCACCACTTCTTCTGCTCCACTCACAACTCATTCATATTCTCTCAGTACATTACTTTTTCCTCCTAGCATGGACTCCATCTATGGGGCTCGACCAGGAGGATCTATTCCCCTGGATCGCCACTGGCTTGAGTGTTGAAGTACCCCCATCGGGATCACTAGCCCGGGTCTCCTCTGTTTTGTAGGTATGGGCATGCAGACAGATCCCAGAGCGACAAGGGTGTGACTCGAGGTCAAATTCAGCTACAGGCCATGACGGTTTAGGCGGTAATAGATTGGCGCGCCAGATAGGGGGGTATGACACATTTTGATCCAGGCTAATACCCTTGTGACAAAACCACCGAAGGCATGGTGGTGACCCATGCGAGGGAGGTCTCCACCAGCCGTGTGGGAGATCCCCCTTCCCGTGGGGACCTGCATAATCCAGAGAGGGAGCTCCCCGTACTAGTGCAACCCATCCAGCAAAAGTCCAGCTGGCTATGCTCGCCCAGCAAATGCAGCTTCTAACTATGACGGTGCACCAGTTGCAGCATCAGCACCGGTCACTGACCATCAATCAGCAGCTGGAACCCCCACGACCTAAGTCGTTGCTCCTCGTGATAGCCTGCAATCCTTCCAAGGAAGGCCTTCACAGCCGCGGGCCACAACAGACCACCGAGGAAGCCACAAGACCTCGATGAAGATACAGTGGACTGGGTCTGCCGACCGGGAGAGCCGATCTCCAACCTTTGAGCAGGCTACTGTTAAGCACCACCGAGGTCACAAAGGCAAGGCCCCCCATCATGACCCCCCTCAGATGCAATCTTCTCCTCTTCTGCCGGCCTCGGTGGAGGGCTCAACCGATGAGGCCATCAAGCACATGGCAGAAAGGTGCCTAGAAGAACAGGAGTGCAAGCTAGTGGAGCTATTCCGCCAGTTTGCTAATTTGCAGGGCTTGCCCAGCGAGCCTGCGGGCAACGATGCCCGTGCCCCTTTCTCTCGAGAGATCCAAGAGGAACCGATTCTGAGCCGGTTCTACATGCCACAGGTGGATCCCTATGATGGGACCACTGACCCCCTGGACCACCTGGAAAGCTACAAGGCCCTCATGAGAGTCCAAGGAGCAATCGACGCTCTCCTCTACGTCGCCTTTCCAGCTACCCTCTGGAAGGTGGCTCGAGTTTGGTTTACCCGCCTCGAGCTTGAAAGCATCAGCTCTTTTGCTCAGCAAGAGCGAAAGTTCGGGCCCATTTTGATGCCTGTCGAAAAGTGCCATGCGAGGCGGACAGCCTCTTCTCCACCAGCAACATGACCATGAGCTCCTACGAGACTACGTGGCCCACTTCTTGGTTGCCATACTAGAGATTTATAACTTGGATGAGCCAATTGCCATGCTAGCAGTGAAAAGAGGGCTCAAGACTTCCCACCTGACCTACTCACTTGATAAGAAGCCGCCAAAGACATACTTTGAACTCCTCCTCCATGCTCAAAAGTACATTCATGCCGAGGAGGCAGACCAAACGAGAAAGGAGTTGGACGGGAAGCCACTGAAGAAGCCAGCTCCTGGTGAGGCATCTAGGGCACAGAAGCCCGGACCGCCCACACTAAATTTTTGCCAGGGGCCGAAGACGAAGAGTGGCCCCATCCTAGATGAACGGGCTATTTGAGTTCACCAGGCGTCCAGGTGTCTGCCCTCCGATGGTGATCCACACAAAGCAATGACCAAGATCCTAACTCTTTGTTCCAATGGTTCCTTCAATTGAATTCTTCTTCTAGGAATTCAATACTTGGATTATGACTAGAAATCTTCCACTCAAAGGTGTGTCTTCATCCTTCTTACCCCTTCTCCACCTTCTACCAAGACTTAGAACCTTTAGGACACCTTTGTCTTGAAAGTATGAACTTGTCCTAAGAAGATTAATGCTTGTCTTTAATTGGTGGAGAAATTAAGACAAAGATGTCTTAATGTAAGGAAGAAAAAATTGGATCAGAACTCTTCTTTTCCTTTACCGTCGGAGACTTTCTCTCTTAACCTTGTTTAGTAGCAGAGTTTCAACAGAGTTTTACTCTATAAAGGAAGCAATGCAAAAACAAGAAGGGGAGAAAGAGTCTTTAGGGGAGAAAGAAAGCAAAAAAACACATCACATCGTTCTGATTCCCACCCCCTTTTTTATAGTTTTCGGAGAGGCGCCCTCATAACTCTCCGTAAACAATTTTCTCATGCCCTTTCCTTCTTCTCACGCCCTTTCCTTCTTCTCACGGCCTTCTGGATTAATTCTCACGGCCTTCCAGATCAATCCTCATGACTTTTCTCAAAGGAAGAAGTCACGACAATTGGGAGAAAGAAGACACGAAACTTGAATCTCTGAAGAGATCTGATTTCGCGCTCCCAGGAAGAAACTGCGCTTCCTTTCTTTCTTAAAACCTCTCCACCCATTAGATTATCATCCAAGGGTGGACAAATGAGGTGCTAATACTAAGAAAGAAGGTCGCCCCATCTTAATTCATCGGAGAATTAAGTGGGCACGCGCCAAGAGTCCATGCGCCCATGGACTCCTCCAAATGGCGCACCAAGAGTCCATAAGCGCATGGACTCTTGGTGTTTTTGGCATGCAAGGCAAAGGGGGCGGGTGGGGAAGTGGCCTAGCTAATAGGTTAGCCAATTGGGTTTGCCATAATTTCTAAATTCTCAATTAAGGTCTAATTAGATCCAATTAGAACCCAAATCGAGTCAATTCGAAACCCTAATTCGATAACGATTCGAATAGGAGTTAGGATTTGCAACACTTGCTAGAGTGTCTTCATGCAAATGACTCTTGATCAATTCTTTTAAGTGTGTGACCCATTGGGTTCCACATCTAGCTGGCAGTGGGTTCGAATACAAGTTGACCTAATTTGATTAGAACTCTTTCTAATCGATTTAGGTCAAATCGGGCTTACCCGATTTTGATCAATTAGGACTCTTCCTAATAAGTGATCATTCAAATCAACCCACAAGACAAGATTGATGTCTAGCAACATGTCATGTCTACTCAGAAGATATGGAAATTCTGGTGAAATACCAAAATTATCCTTCAGTAGAAAGTTACCGTACAATTAAATCCTTCGATCAGCCTGCACCCAAAATATAATTATGGATATGGATATATGTCAAATCCAATATTATATTTGTTTCTAGCTTAATCTTATATTGATGATTCAATTATCTTGATATTAGAAACCATTTCTAATATCTTTACTTTGATCGAAGATTCCCTGAATCATCATCCGATTGATAACTAGCTAGATGCAATCTCCTCTTACTAAGAGTGATCGATTCCTTGTTGACCTACTCATTACCTTGATATCCAATTCACCATTCCCAGTATCAATCCTGTGCATGACTCAGTGTCATGATTAGGATTGAACCAAAGCATGGGTTCATGTACATAAGGTACTTATGGCAATCTCTGGTCAAAGGATTACTTGTACCACTCCCACTATGAGAACCTTCTATTGGCATGTAGCTAAGACTCCATTAGATGTTCTCAAGTTGGATCATATCAGTGAACTCATTCTCTAATGAGCACCCACATCCTAGTATTAGTGTCATACACAAGTGACTGTGAGAGCAGTCACCCTATTCAGTATACATAGGATGTGCTAGCCTTACCGGAAAAAATCTTGATCCCCTACTCAAGGTTCCTTCGACTAGGAATATTTTTTGATTAAGGTTTTAAGACTTTAGGTCTCACTGGTATGATCTCATCATAACCCTAAAATCAAAGCCCTAATCTATGGGGTTCATCATATAATAATAATCACAGCGTATGATGAAAAATAATGCCTTTATTAGAATATTGTCAATTACAATGGTTTGGGAGATACAACATAGATTGGCTTGTAGGGCATATCACTTTCAATCTCCCACTTGCACTAAAGTCAATTGCCTTTAAATCTTAACCCCATACTCTCGAGGTGGCGATCAAACTCTCGTTGTGATAGAGCCTTAGTGAACGGGCTGCTACGTTGTTCTTTGTATCAACTCTATTTATATAGACATCTTGTCTTTCTACTATTTCTCGTAGGAGATGGAAGCGTCTCAGAATGTGCTTGGACTTATGATGAGCTCTTGGTTCCTTAGCTTGAGCAACAGCTCCAGTGTTGTCATAGTAAAGTGGCACTGGATTTTCTATCTCAGGAACAACACCCAACTCTGTGATGAACTTCTTTATCCAGACTACTTCCTTGGCGGCTTCACTGACAGCTATGTATTCTGCCTCTGTGGTTGAGTCAGCTACAGTCTGCTGCTTGGTACTCTTCCAACTCACTGCTCCACCATTTAGGGTAAAAACATATCCCGAAATGGATTTGCTATCATCAGGGTCTGATTGAAAACTAGAATCAGAATAAGCTTCTAGTTTAAGATCAGAACCACCATAAACCAGAAAAATACCCTTAGTCCTTCTCAGGTACTTAAGAATATTTTAACTGCTTTCCAATGATCCTCTCCTGGATCAGCCTGAAACCTACTGACAATGCCTAAAGCATATGCCATATCAGGCCTGGTACATAACATGGCATACATTATGGACCCTATTGCCGAAGTATAAGGTATAGAATTCATTCTATTTCTTTCTTGAGGTGTCTTAGGAGACATCCTTTTGGAAAGATGCATGCCTTGACTCATAGGAAGATAACCTTTTTTACTTCCATCCATGCTGAATCTTTTCAGCACTAAGTCAATGTACCTAGATTGGGATAAACTTAGCATCCTCTTAGACCTATCTCTATAGATCTTAATACCTAGTATATAGGATGCTTCTCCCAAATCTTTCATGGAAAACTGGTTTGATAGCCAAACCTTGACTGATTGTAACATTAGGATATCATTCCCAATAAGGAGTATGTCATCTACATACAGAACCAAGAAGACTATGGCACTCCCACTAGTCTTCTTATAAACACAGGGTTCATCCACATTTTTGATAAAACCAAACCTTTTAATAGTTTCATCAAAATGGATGTTCCAACTCCTTGAAGCTTGCTTTAATTCATAAATGGATTTCTTTAGCTTGCATACTTGATTAGGTTTATTCTTTGAAATAAAACCTTCTGGCTGTGACATGTAGACTTCTTCCTCAAGGAAACCATTGAGGAATGCAGTCTTCACATCCATCTACCAGATCTCATAATCGTGGTATGCTGCTATAGCAAGTAAAATCCGTATTGATTTGAGCATGGCAACAGGTGAGAATGTTTCATCATAATCAATTCCCTGTTTTTGTCTAAAATCTTTAGCCACTAATCTGGCTTTATAGGTTTCAACTTGGCCATCAGCCCCTATCTTTTTCTAATAGACCCATTTGCACCCAATAGGATTAACACCCTCTGGTGCATCAACCAAAGTCCATACTTGGTTGACATACATAGAATCTATCTCGGATTCCATGGCTTCTTGCCATCTATCTGAATCAGTACTCAAGATAGCTTCCGTATAGGTCAGAGGTTCATCATTTTGAATAACTTGGGCTTCATTATTTTCAATAATAAACCCATACCTCTCAGGTGCCCGTGACACTCTATCAGACCTACGGGGAGGAGTTTTGTGTTCTGGTTCTGATCTAACTATATGTTCTTTTGATTGAGAATTGTCTATCTGTGTTTCTTGTACTTCTCCAAGTTCAATAGTTCTACCATTGCCCTTTTCTAAAATAAACTCTTTTTCTAGAAAAGTGGCATGTCTGCTGACAAAAATCTTTTGTTCAGTTGGATGGTAAAATAGATATCCTCTACCCTCTCTAGGATATCCTACAAATAGACATTTATCCGCTCTAGGTTCCAACTTATGTCCAAAATTTCTTTTAACATAAGCTGGACATCCCTATACCTTAAAATATTTAAGATACGGTTTCTTTCCACTCCAAATTTCATATGGAGTACTAACAACAGATTTAGAAGGTACTTTGTTCAGAATGTAAACAGCAGTTTCTAGGGCATGACCCTAGAAGGAAATGGGTAAATTTGTGAAGCACATCATGGATCGTACCATATCTAATAAGGTACGATTCCTCCTTTCAGCTATACCATTTAGCTATGGTGTATAAGGAGGGGTCCATTCAGAAAGAATTCCATTAACTTTAAGATAGTCTAAAAACTCCGTGGATAAGTATTCTCCTCCTCGATCAGACCGAAGAACTTTAATACTTTCCCGGTTTGTTTTTCGACCATACTTTGATACTCCTTAAATTTATCAAAGGCTTCAGATTTATGTTTCATAAGATATACATATCCGAACCTAGATAAATCATCTGTAAAAGTGATAAAATATGAGTATCCACCTCTGGCCTGAGTTGTCATTGGACCACATACATCAGTATGCATAAGTCCTAATAACTCAGTTGACCTTTCTCCATGTCCAGTAAATGGAGTCTTGGTCATCTTACCCATGAGACATGATTTGCAAGTTCCTAATGATTCATACTCATAAGGATCAAGGAATTTTTCCTTGTATAACTTGCTTATCCTAGACTCATTAACATGACCAAGTCGATGATGCCAAAGTAAAGTTTCATTAAAGTCCTCTCTTTTTCTTTTATTATTGACATGAAAAACACTATCATTGGATGAAAGAGTTAAGAGCCCATTGCTAAATATGCCAGAACAAATAATTTTATTAGACAACATTATCGAGCAACCAGTGCTCGTTACATCCATTACATATCCTTGTTTTAATAACAAGGGAACAGAACAGATACAATGTTCCTAATAATCTTAGGCATATAATAACAATTATGTAACTCCAAGATCTTCCCTGAAGGCAACTTCAGAATATAGGTCCCTACAGCTTTTGCTTGGATGATATCTCCATTAGCACCGTAGAGATTGAAGTCACCTTCCTTCAATACTTTAAGCTTGTGGAGGCCCTACAAAGATTTGCATATATGGTAACCACAAGCGGTATCCAATACACAAGTACTTGAAACTGAAGAATTTAATGTCAATATAGCATGTATCTCATACATACCTTTTGGCGCATCTGATGCATCAGGCTTCACAGTTGGAAGGTAAGCCTTGCAATTCATTTTCCAATGTCCCGCTTTGCCGCAAAAGAAACAGGTTGACTGTTTGGAGGCCTTCTTTCCTTTCTTATTCTTATTGATGCCACTCTTAGGGTTTAGCCTCCTATTAAAACCCTTTTTGCCTGATTTCTTCTTATTGGTCTTATTAATAAGAAGAAGTGGAGCCTTTTCTTTCTTTATGTGGCTCTCCGCTATTTTTAACATATTTAACAGCTCAGGCAAGGAAGTGTTCAGTTTGTTCATGTGATAATTCAAGACAAACTGAGAAAATGACTTCGGGAGTGATTGCAGGATTAAATCCTGATTCAACTCCCCATCCATGATAAAACCTAATTGACCCAATCTGGTGATCAAGTCAATTACCTTCAGAACATGATCCTGAACGGATGTTCCCTTTGTCATCCTAGCACGGAATAACTGCTTAGATATTTCATATCTAGCAGTTCTACTATGTTCTCCATAAAGCTCTTTTAAATTGAGCATTATGGATTGAGTATCCATGCTTTCATGCTGTCTCTGTATCTCATTGGTCATAGAGGCTAGTATGATACACTTGATAGTAAGGGAGTCATTCTGCCACATTTTGTATGTGGCCATATCTTCCTCTGTTGCATCATCCCCTAGTGGATTAAGACTAGGGGTTTCTAGAATATAAGAAAGTTTTTCTAAACTCAGCACAATCTTTAAATTTCTCAACCAGTATACATAGTTCGGACCAGTCAGTTTGTTGGTATCTAAGATACTTCGTAGTGACAATGAAGATGCCATTTATCTATATTTGACAAAGAACAATACATAAGCAAACAACCATAAACAATACATAAGCAAACAACCATGAAATGACTTACATAATTAAATTAGGTCTTCAATTTAATTATGTCTCCCACTATTTTATCAAAAATCATAGCCCTCACTATGATAATTGAGAAGAACCCTGATCGATTTTACTTAGTGAGATTGAGATCCTAATAACTTATAAAAGATCTTGCAGAAAACACAACAAATCTTTTATTAGCTCAAAGGTAGGAAACTCTTACAATTATATCTCATATAATTCTCAAGAAGTAACTTGGCCTCTAGAACATTATTAGTCTTGCAGAAAACAATACATATCTCTATAATAATTAGGGTTTGAGTGAAAGACCCTAACTAGTGGCATACATCAAAACATATATGCAATCAAAGATATGCTAAGTGTAGTAACATATTAGGATTTAAAAACCCTAAGATGTGACATACAAACTATCATAAATTATAGTCCTAATTAAGGTGGCTCTGATACCACTGTTGGGATCCGGTGCAATGTAGCGGAATGGTAATTTAAAAATATAGAAGTTAATATACACCAAAACCCTAAACTAGGAACTCCTTAATAAGACTAAAATGTATGAAGACTAACATTCTTATGCAAATTAGAATTAGAGTTCTAATCTATAACCGCTAATTCTAATTTGATGAAGATTTAATCTTGAAGATGAACGGGCTATTTGAGTTCACCAGGCATCCAGGTGTCCACCCTCCGATGGTGATCCACACAAAGCAATGACCAAGATCCTAAATCCTTGTTCCAATGGTTCCTTCAATTGAATTCTTCTTCCAGGAATTCAATACTTGGATTATGGCTGGAAATCTTCCACTCAAAGGTGTGTCTTCTTCCTTCTTACCCCTTCTCCACCTTCTACCAAGACATAAAACCTTTAGGACACCTTTGTCTTGAAAGTATGACCTTGTCCTAAGAAGATTAATGCTTGTCTTTAATTGGTGGAGAAATTAAGACAAAGATGTCTTAATGTAAGGAAGAAAAGAATTGGATCATAACTCTTCTTTTCCTTTACTGTCGGAGACTTTCTCTCTTAACCTTGTTTAGTAGCAGAGTTTTGACAGAGTTTTACTTTGTAAAGAAAACAATGCAAAAACAAGAAGGGGAGAAAGAGTCTTCAGGAGAGGAAGAAAGAAAAATAAAGACATCACATCGTTCTGATTCCCACCCCCTTTTTTATAGTTTTCGGAGAGGCGCCCTCACAACTCTCCGTAAATAATTTTCTCACGCCCTTTCCTTCTTCTCACGCCCTTCTGGATTAATTCTCATAGCCTTCCAGATCAATCCTCATGGCTTTTCTCAAAGGAAGAAGTTGCGACGATTGGGAGAAAGAAGTCGCGAAACTTGAATCTCCGAAGAGATCTGATTTCGCGCTCTCGGGAAGAAACTGCGCTTCCTTTCTTTCTTAAAACCTCTCCACCCGTTAGATTATCATCCAAGGGTGGACATATGAGGTGCTAATACTAAGAAAGAAGGCCGCCCCATCTTAATTCATCAGAGAATTAAGTGGGCATGCGCCAAGAGTCCATGCGCCCATGGACTCCTCCAAATGGCGCGCCAAGAGTCCATAAGCGCATGGACTCTTGGTGTTTTTGGCATGCAAGGGAAAGGGGGTGGGTGGGGAAGTGGCCTAGCTAATAGGTTAGCCAATTGGGTTAGCCATAATCCCTAAATTTTCAATTAAGGTCTAATTAGATCCAATTAGAACCCAAATCGAGTCAATTCGAAACCCTAATTCGATTACGATTCGAATAGGAGTTAGGATTTGCAACACTTGCTAGAGTGTCTTCATGCAAATGACTCTTGATCAATTCTTTTAAGTGTGTGACCCATTGGGTTCCACATCTAGCCGGCAGTGGGTTCGAATACAAGTTGACCTAATTTGATTAGAACTCTTTCTAATCGATTTAGGTCAAATCGGGCTTACCCGATTTTGATCAATTAGGACTCTTCCTAATAAATGATTATTCAAATCAACCCACAAGACAAGATTGACGTCTAGCAACGTGTCATGTCTACCCGGAAGATATGGAAATTCTGGTGAAATACCAAAATTACCCTTCAGTAGAAAGTTACCGTACAATTAAATCCTTCGATCAGCCTGCACCCAAAATATAATTATGGATATGGATATATGTCAAATCCAATATTTTATTTGTTTCTATCTCAATCTTATATTGATGATTCAATTATCTTGATATTAGAAACCTTTTCTAATATCTTTACTTTGATCAAAGATTCCCTGAATCATCATCCGATTGATAACTAGCTAGATGCAATCTCCTCTTACTAAGAGTGATCGATTCCTTGTTGACCTACTCATTACCTTGATATCCAATTCACCATTCCCAGTATCAATCCTGTGCATGACTCAGTGTCATGATTAGGATTGAACCAAAGCATGGGTTCATGTACATAAGGTACTTATGGCAGTCTCAGGTCAAAGGATTACTTGTACCACTCCCACTATGAGAACCTTCTATTGACATGTAGCTAAGACTCCATTAGATGTTCTCAAGTTGGATCATATCAGTGAACTCATTCTCTAATGAGCACCCACATCCTAGTATTAGTGTCATACACAAGTGATTGTGAGGCAGTCACCCTATTCAGTATACATAGGATGTGCTAGTCTTACCGGAAAAAACCTTGATCCCTTACTCAAGGTTCCTTTGACTAGGAATATTTTTTGATTAAGATTTTAAGTCTTTAGGTCTCACTGGTATGATCTCATCATAACCCTAAAGTCATAGCCCTAATCTATGGGCTTCATCATATAATAATAATCACTGCGTATGATGAAAAATAATGCCTTTATTAGAATATTGTCAATTACAATGGTTTGGGAGATACAACATAGATTGGCTTGTAGGGCATATCCCTTTCAGAGCTATCAACAAAATCATGGGGAAATATAGGTTTCCCATCCCTCGTTTAGATGACATGCTTGACATGATGGCCGGTGCCACAATCTTTTCCAAGATAGACCTTAAGAGTGGCTACCATCAGATTAAGATTAGGCCTGGAGATGAATGGAAGACCACATTTAAGACTAAGGATGGCCTTTTTGAATCGGCAGTGATCCCTTTTGGACTATCAAATGTACCTAGCACCTTTATGAGGGTCATGACCCAAGTCCTGAAAAAGTTCACTGGAAAATTCTTGGTGGTATACTTTAAAAACATTTTGATATATAGCAGGACTAAGGAAGACAACCTTAACCACCTTAAGTTAGTCTGTCAGACCCTTAGGGAGAATAGCATTTATGCTAATCCTAAGAAGTGCGAGTTCATGACAAATAGGGTTGTCTTCCTGGTTTTGTTATCACCCCTAAAGGAGTCTCAACTGACCCTGAGAAGGTTAAAGCCATAGTTGAGTGGCTAGTCCCTACTAGTGTCAACAACATGCATAGTTTTCATTGCTTAGCCACCTTTTATAGGAGATTTATTCAGGGATTTAGTTCTATCATAGCACCCATCACCGACTGCATTAGGAAGGGAAACTTTCAATGGACCAAAGCTACAGATAAAGCCTTCTTAGAAATCAAGGACAAAATGATACAAGCACCTATCCTAAGATTGTCTGGTTTTTCTAAGATTTTTGAGGTTGCTTATGATGCTTCGGAAGTATGCATTGGAGGAATACTTAGTCAGAAAAATCACCCCATGGCCATCTTTACCGAGAAACTCAATGAGGCCAAAGTTAAGTACTCAACCTACGATAAGGAGTTTTATGCAGTCGTTCAAACCCTTAGGTACTGGAGACATTACCTGCTACCCCAGGAATTTGTCCTTTATTCTGACCATGAAGCACTTCAGTACCTAAACACCTAGAAAAGATTGAACCCTAGGCATGCTAAGTGGGTAGAATACATCCAAGCCTATACCTTCATGCTAAAACATCGTGCTAGTACTGAAAATAAGGTGGCTGATGCCCCTAGCCATCGTGCCCTATTGTTGAATACAATTAGAACTGAGATTATAGGATTTGACCAATTACAAGAGCAATACGAATCCTGTCCTGACTTCGATGAAATCTTCCAGTCCATAAAAAAAGAACCATCTAGTGCAGACCCTCCAGGATGGTTACCTCTTCTAAGGAAATAGGTTGTGCATTCCCAAGACTTCACTTAGAGAATTCTTAGTTTGGGAAACCCATGTAGGAGGCCTAGCTGGTCACTTTGGTAGAGAAAAGACCATCTTAGCAAAAGAAGACTAGTTCTTTTGGCCAAGCCTAAAGAGGGATGTAGCCAACATTGTTTCTAGGTGCCAAACTTGTACTGTTGCTAAACAGTGAAAGCGGAACATTGTTCTGTACACCACTCTACCTGTACCTAGTTGTCCTTGGCAGGACCTTAGCATGGACTTTGTGTAGGATTATCAAAGATTGCGAGGAAACATGACTCAGTCTGCATAGTGATTGATAGAGTCTCCAAAATGGCCCACTTCATACCCTGCTCCCAGATCCTAGATGCCTTCAAAGTGGCCCAGCTTTTCTTTGAGCATGTGGTTAAATTGCATGGCCTTCCCAAAACCATAGTATCCGATAGGGATGTCTGCTTCACTAGTTATTTTTTGAAGACCCTTTGGCACTTACTAGGAACCAAGCTCAAGTTTTCCACTGCCTACCACCCACAGACCGATGGCCAGACTGAGCCTAGAGAACCTATTAAGATGTTTGATAGGTGAACATACTGGAAATTGGGATCTTCTCTTATTTCGAACTGAGTTTGCCTATAACAGTTCAGTGAATAGGACCACCGAGAAAAGTCCTTTCGAGGTTGTCAGTGGGTACAAACCTAATCGCCCTCTCGATCTGATTCCCCTACCCATCCATGCATGAGTCTCAGAGTCTGCTGAATCATTTGCACAGCATATTAGGGACATGCATAAGGAAATTAGCCAAAAAATTAATCTAAGTAATAATGCATACAAAAGATTGGCTGATTCCCGGAAACGAGCCAAAGAGTTTGAAATAGGGGATTCTGTAATAATTAGGCTTAGGCCTGAACGGTTTCCACCAAGAATCGTTAAGAAACTTCATGCTTGTAGAGCTGGCCCCTTTAGAGTGATAATGATGCAGAACGGAAGCTCTGATACCAAAAATGATGCAGAACGAAAGCTCTGATACCAAAAATGATGCAGAACAAAGAACAAAGAAGCGTATGCGGAAGTAAAATTAAGATTGATTCTTTTTTTTGTTTTTTTTTTTATATTTCAGAAATTGGCTTTGACTCAAAGTAAAGTTAAACTAAATTGAAGGAAACTAGGTAATGATTGAAAGCACAATTTAGAAAAACTAGGTTATCAGAGTAGTTTAGAAGTAACGGATCACTGGGGGTTGAGAAACTCTTAGACCTAGGGTTTCGCTCTGAACTTTCAACAGGACAGAAATAGAGAGGAGAGATGGGTTACCAACCAGACAGTGATCTTCACAAAATTTGGGTGGAAGAACTCTCTCGGGTAGATTGTTGGATCCTCGAATTCGGCTATCTTCGCAATGGATCCTCCAATATTGGTCTCGTGGCTGGGTCGGCTTCTCCTGGACTCAAGATCTGGAAAGAAGAAAAACAAGTGATGGATTCAGATACTCGGGAAGGATTTACCAGTTCGAAGAACTTGAAGGCTGATGTCCCTGAGATCCGGATTCTCTTGAAGGCTGATTTGACTCCCTCTGGAAAGAGCTTTGGATCTGAAGTATCCGGACTGTAGCTGGATGCTGGTGGTCGGCCTGGACTTGGAGAAAGAGGCCGTGGGAGGTGGAATAGGCTAGGGTTTGGGGGATTGAAGTGGATGGTGGGCGGCTAAGGTTTTGGAGTAGAAGTGGCTAACCTAGGGTTTGGGTTTTGGAGATCTCACACCTCTTCAAGGTTCCTGGGGAACCCGGATTTACTCCCTCACGGAGCTCAACACCTGGATGCAAGTGCGGAAGAGAGAAAACACAAAGTTTGCTCACAAAAAAATTGGTTTCATTCATCTGTTTCCTTTAAACTTACAAGAGGGGTTTAATTTATAGGACTTTACAAGAGAGTAGGGTTTTACATCTTCCCATGTGGGACTAAAGGAGGGGATCTACAAATCAGGATAATCCATACACATATGGCCGGCCAATTAATTCCAAAGTTGATTGAAGCTTCGAAAAGGAAAGTGGGTGGCGCCTCCTTGTCTTGACCTCCAAGAAAATATTTTTTTCCTTCTATGCTTGGCCTTATCTGGAAGTGTTTGGGCGCCTCTTAACCTTGCCCTCCAAGAGAAAATTTGTTGCCTTTTATATCTGGCTTTAGTTGGAATGATTAGGGCGCCTCCTAACCTTGCTTTTCAAGAGAAATCTCCTTCCTTCCATGGCTCAACCTTTTTTGAATACCTCCTTTTCTTTCTCCCCAAGTTATGGCTTTTTCTAACTTTGTTTTGAGTATTTCTGGCAGGTAATGGGCGCCTCCTTGAATTTCTCTCCAAGAGAATTTCTTCCCTTTCATAGTTTGTTTCTTTTGGGAAGTCTTGGGCCGCCACCTTGATTTGTGGACCCTTGGTGGATTTCTCCTTAATTGGCGCATGAAAGAGGGGAGCTGCTATCTGTGGTGTGGGGACCAAAGCCTGCTAGATGGAGATGTGGCACCCCCTGGACTCAGGCGTATGGCTGGGAGTGTGGCTGGGAGTGTGGTGCCCACTTGCTTGGCCTTGGGAGAAAATGTAACACCCCAGGTTGAAGCCCTAGTCTACTACTGAGTCAACATGACTCAACAAAATAAAAATGCAGGTAATACAAACTCAAACTAAAATTAAGTTGATCAAGTCAACCCTTATTACAAGCCAAAAAACTTAATTCTTCGGGCAAGGTTAATCAGAGATCCAGATGGAGCTCTGAAGTCTTCTTTTGAGCCTGGTGCCCGCACCAGATAAGGAGAGATGGCCCTAATGCCTATGTGCTTAAGCTACCCCCAGATTATGGCATTAGCTCGACTTTCAATATCTCAGACTTAGTTGAGCATAGGGAACCAGCAAACATACCTAGTAAGCCATTTGGGCCTGACCTTTTATTTGAGAGCGAACCCGACCCAGAGTGTCCACCTCTAATCTTACCTGAGAGAAGAGATCGGATCGAGCGTGTCCTGGAAGATCAAGCTATCACCACCCGGGGCAAAGGCTATCAGCATTACTTAGTCCAATGGCAAGGCCGACCGGAGTCTGACGATTCATGGATTACTCGGGAGGACTTGCAGTGCCTCGACCCCGACCTTCTATAAAAATATCAAAGCCAAATCAACCCTTACTCGACAGGGTCGAGTTCCTCCCACCCTGAGAGAACTGGTGTGGGCACCAAGATCAGACAGAGGCTCCTCAACCCTCTATGGATCTCTGATTAGGGTTTTATCTTTTGGATCATTTATACGGCTTCAAGCCTAAGCATTTTACTTTGAAGTCATGTATTTACTCTCAATTTTTTGTTTTGGTCATGTACCTTGGCTAATTTGGTCAAGATGGGTCATTGGGTCCTGTATTTAGCTATATTGGTCCAAGCCTAAGTCTACTTGAAGATTCGGCTCAAGCTTGTTTGAAGATGGAGTGGACATTTGAGTCAAGCCCAGTTGTTAATGGATTAAGCCATCTTCCCCACGCCATGAAGGAATGCCACCTCAGCTCTTGGAGCATCACCTCACTGTGCCACTTGGCGGAAGGATGCGCCACATCACCAAGACACTTGGGCGGCTAAGAGAAAATGGAGGACTTCAAAGTCAATGCATGTTGGACGCCCCATTTATTCTACCCTTGGTCCAAGCCCACAACCTCCCCATCCCACTCACCACATCAAGCTCTTTTCCAAAGAAGCATGGTCAGCCAAGGAAGGTTGTTCAAGTCAATGAAGCATCCCATGATTCTTGAAGACAAGATCCTTTCTTCATTCCCCCGCATCAAGCCTTTCTCCAAAGAAGCTTGACCGGCCAAGGAAAGAATGGAGCATCCCTTGATCCTTGAAGACAACCTCTACCACATCAAGCCTTCTTCCCAAAGAGCCATGGTCTGCCAAGACTCATGAAAGGAGTTCAAATTTTGAATGGGGACAACCTCCTCTCTTCCCTCCCTGAATCATGTTTTCCACCAAATCAAGGCCAACCAAAGGAGGATTTCAAGAGTCAAAATTCAGATTTTTGGGCACCCATGATGAAGACTTGTAGCCATTTTATTTGAATTTTAAATAGGACTTAGGAGCCTATATAAAGGGCCTTACTCCTCTTGTACAAAACTAGTTTTTGATGAATGAGAATTTTGAGAAGTTTCTACTTCATTATAGCCCTTATCTTCTTAGACTAGGAACTCTATGAGAGAGTGCCTTTGTCCTTCGTGATATCGAGGGGTGAGAGGCCCTAAGTTCCCTTCCTCCTTCACAAGCCACCCACCAATCTTCAAGCTTGGACACCCCTGGAAACTCCACCTGGATGCCTAGCAAGAAGAGCCTCCTCGACCACCATTCTCAACTCTTTCCCATCCCTTCTTACTTGCTTATTCCTTCTTCTTGATGTTTTCTAACCCTTCCCTTGGGTGCTCGCAGGTCCTCCAGGTGCCATAGATAATGGAGTCGGTCTTCCTTGCCCCCGCGACCATCGGATAAAAAGCTGGCAAATCTGCAGGGTTGAAGGCTTGATCCTCCAGGCCGCATCCACGAGAGTGAGTGAACCCGGCATCGAATGCATCAGAGTCTTCACAGTTTGCACCCCTAATCTCCTAAGTAGGTATTGATCTAGAGTTAAGTCCTACGAGATTTCTCAATCCCAAGGTCCTCTTGTTATCTTTATTTAGGGATTATCTTTGCTTGCTAGAAAGTTCGTCCTTATAGAATCTCTAGTTCCATTCTTAACTTGACTTTGGGAATCAGTACAACTTTTAAAACCTAAAACTCAAAACAAAAATCTTTTGCATATCCATCTCAACATTAGTATAGTCCTACATCATCTTAGTCCCACATCGGCATCACTCCTGGTTAAGGAGAGGATTCTGATGCCCTCCATGGTCACTTTGGTTAAGAGTAGGCACTGAAGCCTGGATGGATAACCCAACCATGGTTTTTACTTTTTTTCTTCCCAAATTTCCATTCCGTCTTTCTTCTTCATCCACGTTATTTCTCCTTTCTCCTCTCTGTTTCCTTCTCCTTCAAACCTGAGAACAACCACCAAACCCTCAATCTTGTGGATCCCGCTCCGCCAAACATCGGAGAGCCTCTATAGCACCGAGCCACCCGATGCCCTTAACATCTCCATCCCCTGTTCCATCACCACGATCCCGTCCAACCCGTGATCAACCGCCGGAACCCCCTGTGCACAAATCTCCTAGATTCACCCAACCACCATCTCCCCGGATCCTCCCTTTCTCTCCAATCCATAATGGCCACCGTTTCTTCTTCTTTATCCTTCGCTGCATCTCGCTGACCGCCTCGCATCTCTCTATGCTGCCACCAAGAAGGTCGGTGAGGAGATCTCCCATGTCTACAACCACAACTATAGCCTTTCCATCACTGGCCTCCACTTCTTCATCGTTTATGGCTCAGGGGAAGCCCCGACATGGCCTACTTCTTCTTCACCCGCAACATTCTCCACGGCAAGCCCATCTCCATCTTTGAGGGCCCCGGCCATGCCACCATTGTCCAAGACTTCACCTACATCGACGATATTGTCCAGGGCTGTGTCGCCACCCTCGACACCATGGGGAAGAGCACCGACAGCGAGGGCAAGAAGCGGCGCTGCCCCGCTCCATGTCTACAACCTCGGGAACACCTCCCTTATCCCCGTTGCTGACCTCGACTCCCTCCTCGAGGCTGCCAAGTCCGTTGATCCCCAGCCCGCCCTCGTCTGGGCATCCTCCTCCTCCATCTATGGACTTAACCTGCCCGGCTCCCTGCTGCCATAATGCCTATTACCCGTCGAAAAGCCTGTGCCGCCATCTTCCTAAGCTGCCTTCTTCTTTCCCTGTCATCGTTGCCGGGGGAGAGCCTGCTAGAATCCACGCCGAAGACCTCCCCTATTTCAATCCATAGAGGGAAGCTTCTGCACGATCATGAATGTGCATGATCATGAAGGCAAAGCCAGCTTCCCAATGCCGACTTCAAGCTAGGAAAAAAAAGAAAAAAAAGTATGAAAAAAATATGGAAAAATAAAAAAAAAGGAGTTTATTTGAATAGAAAAAAAAAGTTGGGAAAATAATTTGGGTTTTGGTTTAACCTAGCCTAGGGTCATTTCTTAATGACCAACGGTCCGATCTCCTAGAATAAATATTGATCTGGTTTGTCCCGCATCATTTAATCTAGATCTAGACAGCTTCTAACTATTCCAAGTTCACATTCAAGCACCATAGATTCAAAACTAATTAATCAAATTGGCTAGAAAAGTGTAAGATTGGTGGGAGGCTCCCATGCTTTCACAATAGTCCTAATTAAGTAACCACCACTCTTCAAGATTCATCATTCTTGAACCACTTTTCTTAGACACCAATTGATTAATCAATTCTAAATTCGATTAGATTTTGGGCTTTCTTGTTCGAATGAGCTCAAATTCTTTAGGGGCTAATGTCTAATTGATTTTTATTTAGGTTTAGGTCAACATAGAATGAAGGGAACTTGTTTGTAGGTCAAGAAAAGGTGATGAAATCCCAACTTATGCTATGGGTTTGTATCCTTAAGATTGATTTGAAGATGATATGTAGCAAATAATATTCATAAATAAGTTTTTTTTTTTTAAGCCATTACATGCATTAAATGAAATTGATTGAATTGAAGCACATACCTATCCTCCAGCACTCCTCAAATTACACAAAATTTAATAAGGTGAAGATTTAGAAAAAAAACAAACTCACAAAATTTTGGTATGGATTAATAGCAATCCAGAGATTGCTTGCACAAAACTTCTCTTATTGTCTTTCCAATTATACATAGTGAGAAAATGCAAAGAAACAAGCATGATGAACAAAAATTAAAACATAACACAAAAGCAATACCAAAGTCCCTAGCAATGGTGCCAAAAACTTGATGAGTGTTTTATTTAATATTGCAAGCACACGATGTCTAATATAGCATGTCTAGCAAATATAGGTCGATTTTCGTAAGGACTTGGATTACTTTTCATGTGTTCTAATTGATGCTCAGGCAAGCTAGGAAATGGGTTGTGAATGCTAAATTAAAATCCATAAAAATTTAAAAAAAAACTCTAGAATTCAATTGATAAAAGTATAGGGTTCATTGAATTCACTAGATCAAAGGTCAAGACAACTATCTCATTGGGTTTCTCTAATCAAGTAACTCCTCTCTTTGATACAAATCAAGAAGCAAGCATAGATCATGAAGTATTAAACAATAATCTATCAAGCACTTTTCTTGCATAGATCCAAGTATAAGTTTATGATATGAATGACACCACGATAACTTATTAAGTATCAAAAATAAGAAAAGAATAATTTTGCTTTAAACACAAGATTCACAATAAATATGATCTCTCCATCAACAATCTAAATGCCATCTCTAAGCATTGGAATAGTGATTCAGGGATCTACTAATCCTATCAAAGTGCTTGAACATGTTCAGGTCTATTAAATCAACAAGAAAGATCAATATTCAATAAATATTAAGACAAAATCTAAGAAAATATTTATCAAAACTTGAGATCTAGCTTCATCATAAATCCTAGAAAGGGAGCTCAGCTATATATCAATAATACAAAAGCAAGCAAGAAGAAGGAAGACATAATAATAAAAAAGAAGAAACTCAATTTATTGCTAGCTGAAAATCTCTACAATATAGAGTGAAACAAAATTAAGAAGAAGAAAACAAGAAAAACTCTAGAAAACCTCCTCTCTTTTGGAGGTGGACAACCCCTCCTTTTATAGGATTCAATGACAATCTTTTCTTGATAGCTTTTCCAATTGTCTCCTCTAAATCTAGTATTTTGTGGCATATTTTTTACCCATTTTCTAATAGAATTTGGAGATTGCTATTAGAAATAATTTTTTTTTCCTTTGAGTAAGATTTCCAAAAAATATTTATGTGAAGCAATCAAATGTTCATTAAGAAAGTTACAGCCAAGATACTGGACGGGTGCCAATCTATTTTTTCTATTTGTCTCCTCTAAATCTAGTACTTGTAGTACAATTTTGACCCACTTTTCGACCAAATTTAAAGAATATCAAAGACAAATTTCTTGCCCTTTGAGAAAACTTTGCAATGCATATTTGTGTGCAGAAATCAGATATTCTTAAAGGAATTTATGGTCTAAAAACTAGATAGTTATCAATCTATTTTGCCAAAGATCAACTTCTAATTTTGGAATTGATTGAGATACTTGCTTAAGAACTTTTGCCTCTTGGAGTAGAAGCGCCCAATGCTAGTCAAATTACGATTTCAACCCTTCCATGGACTTCTTCATTTGGACATTAATCAATAGCTTTAATTATGATCATTAGATCGAGTGATCCTTGCACTCGAGTCCATCTTCACCTACAAAATTGAGATAATCTTGATTATATAACTTTATTTACAATTAAAAAGATGGTATAAAGATATAATTATTTATAAATTATGCAATTACTATTAGATGTATACCCTAGAAGCCAAGTTAGCTTGATACATTGTATCTTTTCTAGAATATATTTTTATACTTAATTTATTGAAATCAATAAAATTGGCAATTTTTCTTTTCCATTCATATGTAATGTCTCTATAAATTGTCCATGAAGTTAATGGATAATGACACATATTCTCATAAGTTGAAAATTTAAGATATATATAAATTATAGGTTAACTCCTAAATGCTCCCGATGGTTGGATCATCATGGAGACAGTGATTGATCGATCAAGATTGGTGCATGGATCCCCTCCCTTCTGGTAGACGAGTCTCGAGTCTATAGTATAGAGATACTAGATTAAGAGTGCAAGTGGTTGTTAGAGAACAATGGCACTGTGCATGACCAAGTAACAAGAAGTCACATGGATGACTACTAACTCATCAGTGACTTGTCGATGTTGTAATTATATGAAATGTTCTTTGCCCTGTAGTATCTTATCCACTTATAGTAAGGTTGCAATAGTTTGATAGCACATAAATATGATTCCTAGCTATTCTAGGCTTTGTGGTGTTTGTTGGCTACAATAGATTCATGTAAGAGTTGGAGTGTACTTAAAAGGAAACTATCAGCCTTAGTAGTTGAGGTATAGTTTTTGTGCGACCTAATATGCTGAGTACTCAAATCTATGGCCACAGTAGCATGATAATGGAAGGAGTTTTTAGAAAAATTATGATTGGACTCAAGCTAATTAAGTCTAATATATGACTGATGCTTAAGGTTTGATAAGTTTTCATGACCTGCATCATGTCAAGACTCTCGATAAAAAACTTGATTATACGATAACATCACCTAGGGTTCATCTTTTTGATATGCTGAGTTGCTACTACATACTGCTAGCATCACTGGTGAATTGTGAGAACTCACTAAGATCATTTTTAGATCAACAATCCTTGTTAGGGTTTAGCTAGAATAGTTTCGGTCCATCGGAATAGTTTAGATGATACTATGATAGGGATCATAATATGTCTTACTATCAAATATATTAGAACCTGAGGGATCACATACACAAAGGACTTGACACCTTAGACCAAACTTAAATTATTAATTGGATTGATAATTTAAATTTAGAAATACTATTTTATAAGGGTTACAAATTAAGTAGCTGTTAATTATTAGGTCAAGGGATTTAATTACAAATATTATAATAAATTTGATTTAATTAAATTATGAATTAAATCTTAATTAGTTTAAATCATGTTTAATTTAATTGGACTTGATTTAATTAAAGTTTAATTAGATTTAATTTTCTTAGTTAGACTAGGAATTGAATCCTATTTGGAATAGGATTGATAGGTTTTTTTAATTCATTTTGAATCGAGCTTGATTTTAGTCCAAATCAAGTAAAATTTGAATCTAATTAAACAAGACACCTAACCCAATTGGATTGGACTTTATCCTTTTAGATTGGTTGACCAGGAGAGGGATTGTGTGACAATGTTTGATGATAATTATTCTTGGCATGCGATATGGATAGAGAGGAGGCGCTAATGAGGTTTCCTCTTCTATTAGGACTCTTATTTAATTTAGATTAATTCTAATCCTTTTGTGTTCTAACTAGGATGGAATTAATCTGATTTAGAAATAAAATATCAAGAGTTTTGTGTGACAAACACCTCATTAAATAGGGAGAAAGTTGGGGTGTGCGACAAGAGATTCTATTGATCTCCTTCCTACCACAATCAACTTTCTGATCTCTTTTCCCCTTTGTTCCATGCCTAAAAATCTTGCAAAATAGAGAGAAATAGAAGGCCAATTAAGAGAAGATTAAGAGGAAAAAACATTAGATTTCTTCTCTAAGTATTCAAGGAGAAATCCCTTCGGCAGCGTGAAGTATTAAGGTTGAAGCCATATAGTTCTAGTTGTAGGAGGCTATAGATCCAAGTCAAAAAAGGGGCCTAGGAAGGAGCTATTACTCTAGAGCCCTTAGGGACTCGATCAGGAGATTGTCCTATATGGATAATAGTAGAGATTGTATATTTTTGTAACTCTAATAGAAATCTTGGGATTTAGCTAGATCCGAATCCGATTAGAAGAAGGAAAGGATTTGCGCTTCAGGTAAGTTATTTTCTTCTCATCTAATTTTTATAAATTCAGATCTATTTTCTTCTATATTTCTAAGTATGTTTGTTTATAAAATAGATAAATATTTAATTGATTTTAAATCAGCATGCATATATGAAAAAAGGTTTTTCATAGTTATTGCTTCCATGATTAGGATTTTATGAACCGATTTCAGCATGTTTTCATCTATTGATTCCAACAATGATATCAGAGCCACAATTTACAAACTTGCATATTTAGATTCAAATTTAAATCCTCTTTAGATCTGAATGTTTTAATTGGATTTAATCAATCTTGTGATGATTATGAGGTTATCCTTCTATAGGTTTTACCCCCTATATTGCAAAAATTATCCTATCACAAATTAGTTGTTTCTAAAATTATTTTTAAAACAAAAATCCATAAAATTAAAATCTGAATTTCTTGATATATCTTATATATAACATTATGTGAAGATCTGAAATAAATCAATTAGATTTGTATTAAAGTGATTATAAAGTTGTCCTTCTATAAGGTTTACCCTCTATAGTACAAAGGTTGTCCTACTACTACAAACCTATTTTTGAAAAATATTTTCAAAATATTTTTTATCAAGTTTTAAATCTAATTTACATATAAGATATGTATTTTTCCATGTTTTAGATATCAGATTAATTGCATGAGATGTAGATGTTGGATTCCTAATCTAGATGATAAGCATGTAATTCTAGATTCGAAAATCCTAAATGCTAAAGCAAAATACATGAAAAACTATTTTCATCTAAGCATGATGATTTAAATAAATCATATTAATATCTAAATCATATCTCTAATATGTTGGAATAATTAAATCTAATCATATCTAAAAACTTAAAAATTATAAGAAGAAGAATCAACTTTCCTACATCGCTAAATCCTTCTTCTTATACTGGAACTATCGGATCAATTGGATTTAATGATATTTGTTGGAGCTGCACATGTGATTGT
This sequence comes from Areca catechu, assembly GCA_021397845.1. Lineage (NCBI taxonomy): Eukaryota > Viridiplantae > Streptophyta > Magnoliopsida > Arecales > Arecaceae > Areca > Areca catechu. The sequence continues at coordinate 95,168,030 of CM038050.1, forward strand.
CCTCTACTAGTGTCCACATGGAGCCTTTCTGACTAAATTACCAAGACCCCCAAACTGCTAAATCCTAGCAGGTCTTTCTTTTTTCATAGATATGGACCTCTTCTTCTAGTCAAAATCTAGAACTCAACATCCTACTCTCCTATTCTCCTAAGGAATTAAATACCAAAAAAATAATAAAGTATTTTAATAATATTTTCCATAAATCCATAGGATCTTATCTTTCCATAAAGGTATAGAACTCATTTTTTTATGGAGGATCAAAATATGGATGAAAATTAGAAGGGATATGTGTCGATCAAAATTCTGCGCAGCCTCTCTTGTTCCCTTCTCAAATCCATGCTAAAAACCCCACCATCACCACCTCTACAAATCTAGATAAATATGGATTCTTATTTGAATTAGTCAATGGTTAAATAGATAAGAGTCTACGTTTATCAAAAAGGAGAGTGTCCTAGATGAGAAAGAGGGGCGCCAACTTGGCACCTCCCTCTTCTCATCACATTCACCAAGAGGAGGCATGTATTTTTATGTGCCTCCCTTAGTTTCTACATGAGATTAGAGAGAGAGACCTAGTTGACTAGGTCTTCTAGTTCCTAGCTTGATTTGTGATGGGGACATCAACCTGCACGAATCCCGAAGTAGCATGGATTTCGGAGTAGCAAATAAATTTGAAGATTATTTATTTAGATTTTATCTTTTATTTGAAATTTAAATTAGGATTTGGTTGGTTATGATTGAGATATGGATAGGCTTATCTTATCCTATCTTATATTTAAATTTGAATCATCTCTATCTTGTATTCAAATTCAAATGAGAGTTGGACAGGTCTATAAATATCACCCTCAGTCCTTTGTAAAAAAAATAGTTTTGGAGAAAAAAATTTGAGCATTTAGAAGAGTGATTCTTCGTGCCTTCGCCTTCAGGCATGGGCGTGAGGCTCTAGTTATCCCCTTTCCCACTTCATTTTCTTTATCCCCTCTGACCTTTGAGATTCATCCTAACACCTCCAAGTATCGAGGAGGGTGTAATGCCTTAGAGGTGCGGTCCTACCCCTGTCCCCCATCAATTTTGGTATCAGAGCCTAGAAAAATTAGAGTACCCCAGATTTCCCTTCTTTCCCATCAATTCGAATGAGTCCCTCCACTTCCCATCGCTGATCCCCACATCTCTGATCCCGTTTCTACCCAACCACCATGACTCCCGAATTAACCACCGTGCCGATCACATCACCCAGTTTCTTCTTTCACCACCAACCAAAGTCCGACCCTCCCTGCCAAATGCCACTTCACAAAGAACCAGGACTCTTAATTTCAACTTTTTCAAGTGGTACCCACTTCGTTCTCCGCCACCGCCTGCCTCCCAATCTTCCTTCAATATCACGTCTCCCTGTAAGTTTTCACCAGCCAAAAGCCTTCAAATCCCTTGCGAGCTCCACGGCAACTCTTAATTCTTTCACAAATAATCAGTCAATTCTTCACTTGACCTCTTTCTTCCGAGAAATCCCAGAGAACGGCCCCTTCTTCTGGCCGGCACTTCTTGTCTGTCCCGCTCCCAGGATGCCACCACCGATGATGGCACTACCACCATCATTGTCCTCGCCTGCTCGGTACTCCAGCACTCCCTCTCTCTCCTCTCCATCGGAATCCACGTAACCGCTCCCCCTCTGCCCACACCACCATTACCAACCTCCTCTCTTGGATCAGCAGATCTCTCCATCTCGACCATCGACTTCCTCGCCCTCCCTCTCCCGAACCTTGCCTCGACTCTTCCACCATCGCAAGACGTAAGCATTCCCCGTGCCCATCCTGCCTCAGCTTCCCTTCGCCAGATTCCAGGATCGGTGATTCCTCGCTTCCGCCCACCCCCCTCCTCTCTGCCTTCCATGCTGCTGCTGTGCCACCGAACCACAAGTCATCATTGCAAACTGGAACCACCCCAGCCTAGGTTCCAAGACAAGCTTGCGATCATCCCCTCCGCCCCGTGCAAGCCGTCTCCTTCCTCTGTGGCTGAAGCTCCTCAGACTAGAGAGCCTCCACAGCCACCTGAACCATCATCACCTCATCAGCCCTATTTCTCCTTCAGGCGATCAAGCTCGCTAGGTCTACAACTGTTCCTCCCACTATGCACAAACATGGGCAATGTCCTCAAGTGTCTCAACTGTCCTATCCCTGGAGGCATGCAGGCCAGTCCAAAACATTGATGTATGTCCAGACGTATGAGGCTTCCCATGTTCTTCATGTTCTATGGAAGACTATGTAGGTTGTAACAATCTCTGAGGCTCAATGACCGCAAATTTAAAAGGGAGCTCAGGGATTCGGGCAATGTTTGGATCCGAAAAAAATAAGAGGTCCAAGTCTTGCAAATTCCTAGCATAACCAATGGAGTTGGGTAGGGAAAGAAAGTTTAAGCAATAATTGAGATTCAAACATGATAGATTCTGGAGGTCACCAATAGTGTCAGGTAGTATCAAGTTCATCCACCAGGATTGCCTTCCTCTAGTGGCTCAACCACAGCAACACTCGCCACTGCGAGCCCCTACGTCACACCTATCTTCAAATTCAATGAGCTCAACGCCTCCAGCAACGCCCACGATGGTTCCCCCAACATAACCCATCCCGATGAGTACAACCTCTTCTTCGCCAACTACAACCCCCAGTCTCGGTATCCATGGCTATCCACATCGAGATGTACACTCCTCTTCCTGACAGAATCGGCGATTACCTCTCGATCGGCCAGTCCCCAGTCCCCTCCCTACTGCCGTCAACAGATCCACCATCGTGCCACCACCAATCGCCAGGACAGGGCCGTGCCACCATGTCCCCGGCCACCGCCACCAGTTCAGCTCCGTCGCCGGAGGAGAGCCCACCGGATCTGCCCTCCAAGGACCAGAACCCCTGTTCGGGTGTTCTACATGCCCGTCAAAGCAAAGGAGCCCCGGGCATGAATGTGAAAGCATGATTCTTTTGCATGCTTCTCATGGCAAAGCCGGCTTCTTATTGTCGAATTCAAGTCCAGCACGGTTCTCAGGGTTCCATGGATCTCAAAGCCATAGGATCTCAGAACTGCATGTGTTGCCGCCAAGACCGTTGTGGCCCGTAGCTGTAGTTGGCGCCGGAGTGCGCTCCTCCTGCCACTCGACATCCTCGGGTCCCGAACCTTTGCGCTGGGTGTGGTCGTCTTGCTGCTCGGTGGTCCTCCACTCCCAGACCTGCAAGACACGGGTTAGAGACCCGGGCCGGGGTTTCCAGCGGGGGCACTCCGACGATCAAGTCAGTGATGATCCAGGGGAATAGATCCTCCTGGTTGAGCCCCTCTTGATGGACTCTGCTTTAGGAGGAGTGGAAGATGTGTGCAAAGGTGAAAACATTGCAGGGGGAGAGTGATAGCGGGAACAGAGGGGTGCCCTGTTCCTTCGCCTCTCCTTGTATCCCTCATTTTTCTTCGAATATGGTGGTAGTGGCACTCTGCCCTCTTGGTCGGGCTTGCACTTGTGCTCATGGTGGTGGTGGTGCCATGCCCCTCTTGCTGGTGGGGGTTGCACTCCTTCCTTTTCTTTTTGCCTATGTGTTGGAGTTGTTGTGTTACCTCTGAGTTTGTTGCAAAGTAGGTTACCGTTGGGCGCTTGTCTCGGGATCCCCACCAGGCTGTCAGGTGCATGCGGCGGTGTCCCGAGGAGTCTTCCCTGATTCATGATAAAGATAGTTGTCAGGTGCTCTGGCACTCCTCTTGGTTGTCTCATTCCGGGAAATTTGGCAATGCCTCGAACGGCGGGTCACCGCCCATGGGATTCGAATCTTCCGATTGGCTTCTTCTCTTGGGTGATTTGAGTGGTTGGTAAGAAGTGTGGTATCTCGATCAATGTGCTGCTTGCCTTTCTAGTGTAACTGACGGTCGCAGGTGGTCAGTACGGCCTGGAAGGTGCTTCGGTGCAGTCCTCGGGCAGCTCGCCAGTGTTCTGGGCTGGTGAGGACCTCGTCTGGGCTGGGGCCGAGCTAGGATGGCAGGACTCGCTCCGACTTAGATGCTCCGAGCTTGCAAGGGTGCCTTAGTGGAGGAGGGCAGAATGCAGGCCCGGTCTGGAGGGTGCACGCTCGGAGAGGCTCCATACCGACGGGTGAGCACTGGGCTTGACCTTGACCGTGGGGCACTAACCTCGAGGGTCTCACTTCGGAGGGCGAAAGGTGGACCTGGTCCAAAGGGCACGCACTCGAAGAGGCTTTACATTGGCGGGTGAGCTCTTGGCTCGACCTCGACCGCGGGGCACTAGCCTCCGAGGGTCTTGCTCTAGAGGGCGGAAGGCGGACCCGGTCTAGAGGGCGCGCACTTGGAAAGGCTCCACATTGGTGGGTGAGCTCTTGGCTCGACCTTGATCGCAGGGCACCAGCCTTCAAGGGTCTCACTCTGGAAGGCGAAAGGCAAACCCGGTCTAAAGGGCGCACGCTCGGAGAGGCTCCACAACGATGGGTGAGCTCTTGGCTTGACCTCGATCGCAGGGCACTAGCCTTCAAGGGTCTCGCTCTAGAGGGTGAAAGGCAGCTTCGACCTAGTTATCCCAAGCTTGCGGGCATGACCTAGCGGAGGACTGAGCTTGGCTTGTTATTCTGAGGGAGCTAGCTCACCTCGGTAATGGGATCCGGGCTGGAGAATCGATGTGGCATCTTTTCCTGATGTGGCGCCTGCCGGTTCCTCTATGTCAGTGATCCCTTCACATCATTTGCCCCCCACTCCCTATAGGGTTCTGGTGCAACACAGCGGAAGGGTAATTTCAAAATTGAAACTAAATTCACACCGAAAACCCTAAACCAGGAACTCCTTAAATAAGACTAGAACATATGACAAGCATATCTATGCAAATTAGGATTAGGGTACCAACCTGTAATCGCTTATTCCAACGAACTTGAAGTTGAAGGGGCTAACTGAATTCACCAGGCGTCCAGGTGTCCGCCCTCCGATGGTGATCCACACAGAGCAATGATCAAGAACACTATCTTCTTGTCCAATGGTTCCTCCTATTGAGTTCTTCTTCCTAGAACTCAATTCTTCGGATTATGGCTGGAATTCTTCCACACAAGAGGTTTCCTCCCTTTCTTTGATCTCTTCTTCTCCTTCCACTAAGACCTTGACCCTCTAAGACACCCTTGTCTTGAAGATAAGACCTTGTCCTAAGAGGATTTAGGCTTGTCTTAAATTGGAGGAGAAATTAAGACAAGAATGTCTTAATGTAAGAAAGAAAGGAAAGAATAAAATCAGAACTCCTTCTTTCCTTTACCGTCGGAGACCTTCTCTTTTATTCTTGTTCAGCAACAGAGTTTCGACAGAGGAGTCCTCTGTAAAGGAAATAATGTAAAACAAGAAAAGAGGGAAGGAGTCTTTTGGAGAGGAAGAAGAAAAATAAATCATTACCCGGTTCTGATTTTTCTTGACCCCTTAAATAGATTTCAGATAGGCGCCCACACATCTCTCCGTGAAAGACTTCTCACGCCCTTTCTTATTTTCTCACGCCCTTTCCTTCTTCTCACACCCTTCTCTTTTTTCTCACGGCCTTCTGGATTAATTCCCACGGCCTTTCAGAAAGAAAAAATTGTGATGTTTTAAAAAGAAAGGAGTCGCGACTTTTCATCTCCGAAGAGATGTTATTTCGCGCGACCGGGAAGAAACAATGCTTTCTTTCTTTCTTAAAACCCCACCACCCATTAGATTTCCATCCAAGGGAGGACAAGTGAGGCGCTAAGGTGAGAAAGAAAAGCCGCCCCATCTTAATTCATCAGAGAATTAAGTGGGCGCGCCAAGAGTCCATGCGCCATGGACTCTTCCAAATGGCATCCCAAGAGTCCATTAGCGCATGGACTCTTGGCATTTTGGTGTGAAAACTCAAAGAAGCAGGTGGAGGGGCTAGCCTAGATACTTGGATAGCCAATAGGGTTAGCCATAAACCCTATAAACTCAATTAGGATCTAATTAGATCTAATTAGAACCCAAATTGAACCAATCTGGAACCCTAATTCGAATCTAATTCGAATAGAAGCTAGGATTTGCAACACCTGCTAGAGTGTCATCATGCAAAATGATTTAATTACAAAATTAAACCCATGATCAATTATCTTAAGTGTGTGACCCATTGGGTTCCACATCTAGCCAACAGTGGGTTCGAATACAAGTTGACCTAATTTGATTAGAACTCTTTCTAATCGATTTAGGTCAAATCGGCCTTACCCGATTTTGATCAATTAAGACTCTTCCTATCAAATGATCATTAAATTTGATCAACCCACAAGACAAGATTGACGTCTAGCAACGTGTCATGTCTACCCGGAAGATATGGAAATTCTGGTGAAATACAAAAACTACCCTTCAGTAGAGAGTTACCGTACAATTAAATCTTTCGATCAGCCTGCACCCAAATATAACTATGGATATGGATATATGTCAAATCCAATATTATATTTATTTCTAGCTCAATCTTATATTGATGATTCAATTATCTTGATATTAGAAATCATCTCTAATATCTTTATTTTGATCAAAGATTTCCTGAATCATCATCCGATTGTTAACTAGCTGGATGCAATCTCCTCTTACTAAGAGTGATCGATTCCTTGTTGACCTACTCATTACCTTCATATCCAATTCACCATTCCCAGTATCAATCCTGTGCATGACTCAGTGTCATGATTAGGATTGAACCAAAGCATGGGTTCTTGTACATAAGGTACTTATAGCAGTCTCAGGTCAAAGGATTACTTGTACCACTCCCATTATGAGAACCTTCTATTGACATGTAGCTAAGACTCCATTAGATGTTCTCATGTTGGATCATATCAGTGAACTCATTCTTCAATGAGCACCCACATCCCAGTATTAGTGTCATACACAAGTGACTGTGAGAGCAGTCACCCTCTCCAATATACATGGGATGTGCTAGTCTTACCGGAAAACCCTGATCCCCTACTCAGGGTTCCTTTGACTAGGAATATTTTAGATTAAGGTTTTAAGACTTTAGGTCTCACTGGTATGATCTCATCATAACCCTAAAATCATAGCCCAAATCTATGGGGTTTATCATATAATAATAAAACACAACGTATGATGAAAAATAATGCCTTTATTAGAATTTTTGTCAATTACAATGGTTTGGGAGATACAACATAGATTGGCTTGTAGGGCATATCTCTTTCAATCTCCCACTTGCACTAAAGCCAATCGCCTTTGAATCTTAGTCCCATACACTCGAGGTGGCGATCAAACTCTCGCTGTGGTAGAACCTTAGTGAACGGGTCTACTATATTGTTCTTTGTATCAACTCTATTTATGTAGACATCTTGTCTCTCTACTATTTCTCGGACAAGATGGAAGCATCTCAGAATGTGCTTGGACTTATCATGAGCTCTTGGTTCCTTAGCTTGAGCAACAGCTCCAGTGTTGTCACAGTAAAGTGGCACTGGATTTTCTATCTCAGGAACAACACCCAACTCTGTGATGAACTTCTTCATCCAGACTACTTCCTTGGCGGCTTCACTGACAGCTATGTATTCTGCCTCTGTGGTTGAGTCAGCTACAGTCTGCTGCTTGGTACTCTTCCAACTCACTGCTCCACCATTTAAGGTAAAAACATATCCCGAAATGGATTTGCTATCATCAGGGTCTGATTGAAAACTAGAATCAGAATAAGCTTCTAGTTTAAGATCAGAACCACCATAAACCAGAAAAATACCCTTAGTCCTTCTCAGGTACTTAAGAATATTTTTAACTGCTTTCCAATGATCCTCTCCTGGATCAGCCTGAAACCTACTGACAATGCCTAAAGCATATGCCATATCAGGCCTGGTACATAACATGGCATACATTATGGACCCTATTGCTGAAGTATAAGGTATAGAATTCATTCTATTTCTTTCTTGAGGTGTCTTAGGAGACATCCTTTTGGAAAGATGCATGCCTTGACTCATAGGAAGATAACCTTTTTTACTTCCATCCATGCTGAATCTTTTCAGCACTAAGTCAATGTACCTAGATTGGGATAAACCTAGCATCCTCTTAGATCTATCTCTATAGATCTTAATACCTAGTATATAGGATGCTTCTCCCAAATCTTTCATGGAAAACTGGTTTGATAGCCAAACCTTGACTGATTGCAACATTGGGATATCATTCCCAATGAGGAGTATGTCATCTACATACAGAACCAAGAAGACTATGGCACTCCCACTAGTCTTCTTATAAACACAGGGTTAATCCACATTTTTGATAAAACCAAACCTTTTAATAGTTTCATCAAAGCAGATGTTCCAACTCCTTGAAGCTTGCTTTAATCCATAAATGGATTTCTTTAGCTTGCATACTTGATTAGGTTTATTCTTTGAAATAAAACCTTCTGGCTGTGACATGTAGACTTCTTCCTCAAGAAAACCATTGAGGAATGTAGTCTTCACATCCATCTGCCAGATCTCATAATCATGGTATGCTGCTATAGCAAGTAAAATCCGAATTGATTTGAGCATGGCAACAGGTGAGAATGTTTCATCATAATCAATTTCCTGTTTTTGTCTAAAACCTTTTGCCACTAATCTGGCTTTATAGGTTTCAACTTGGCCATCAGCCCCAATCTTTTACTTATAGACCCATTTGCACCCAATAGGATTAACACCCTCTGGTGCATCGACCAAAGACCATACTTGGTTTACATACATAGAGTCTATCTCGGATTCCATGGCTTCTTGCCATCTATCTGAATCAGTACTCAAGATAGCTTCCGTATAGATCAGAGGTTCATCATTTTGAATGACTTGGGCTTCATTATTTTCAATAATAAACCCAAACCTCTCAGGTGCCCGTGGCACTCTATCAGACCTATGGGGAGGAGTTTTGTGTTCTGGTTCTGTCCTAACTATATATTATAACGGTTGAGAACTGTCTATCTATATTTTTTGTACTTCTCCAAGTTCAACAGTTCTACCATTGCCCTTTTCTAAAATGAACTCTTTTTCTAGAAAAGTGGTATGCCTGCTGACAAAAATCTTTTGTTCAGTAGGATGGTAAAACAGATATCCTCTACCCTCTCTAGGATATCCTACAAATAGACATTTATCCGCTCTAGGTTCCAACATATGTCCAAAATTTCTTTTAACATAAGCTGGACATCCCCATACCTTAAAATATTTAAGATACGGTTTCTTTCCACTCCAAATTTCATATGGAGTACTAACAACGGATTTAAAAGGTACCTTGTTCAGAATGTAAACAGCAGTTTCTAGTGCATGACCCCAGAAGGAAATGGGTAAATTTGTGTAGCACATCATGGATCGTACCATATCTAATAAGGTACGATTCCTCCTTTCAGCTATTCTATTTAGCTATGGTGTATAAGGAGGGGTCCATTCAGAAAGAATTCCATTAACTTTAAGATAGTCTAAAAACTCCATGGATAAGTATTCTCCTCCTCGATCAGAACGAAGAACTTTAATACTTTTACCAGTTTATTTTTCAACCATACTTTGATACTCCTTAAATTTATCAAAGGCTTCAGATTTATATTTCATAAGATACACATATCCGAACCTAGATAAATCATCTGTAAAAATGATAAAATATGAGTATCCACCTCTGGCCTGAGTAGTCATTGGACCACATACATCAGTATGTGTAAGTCCTAATAACTCAGTTGATCTTTCTCCAAGTCCAGTAAATGGAGTCTTGGTTATCCTACCCATGAGACATGATTCACAAGTTCCTAATGATTCATACTCATAAGGATCAAGGAATTTTTTCTTGTATAACTTGCTTATCCTAGACTCATTAACATGACCAAGTCGATGATGCCAAAGTAAAGTATCATTAAAGTCTTCTCTTTTTCTTTTATTATTGACATGAAAAACACTATCATTGGAAGAAAGAGTTAAGAGCCCATTGCTAAATATGCCAGAACAAATAATTTTATTAGACAACATTATCGAGCAACCAGTGCTCGTTACATCCATTACATATCCTTGTTTTAATAACAAAGGAATAGATATAATGTTCCTAATAATCTTAGGCATATAATAACAATTTTCTAACTCCAAGATCTTCCCTGAAGGCAACTTCAGAATATAGGTCCCTACAGCTTCTGCTTGGATGATATCACCACTAGCACCGTAGAGATTGAAGTCACCTTCCTTCAATACTTTAAGCTTGTGGAGGTCCTGCAAAGATTTTCATATATGGTAACCACAAGCAGTATCCAATACCCAAGTATTTGATATAAATGAATTTAATGTCAATATAGCATGTATCTCATACATACCTTTTCCAATGTCCCGCTTTGCCGCAAAAGAAACAGGTCGACTGTTGGGAGGCCTTCTTCCTTTCTTATTCTTATTGATGCCACTCTTAGGGTTTAGCCTCCTATTAAAACCCTTTTTTCCTGATTTCTTCTTATTGGTCTTATCAACAAGAAGAAGTGGAGCCTTTTCTTTCTTAACGTGGCTCTCCGCTGTTTTTAACATATTTAACAGCTCAGGCAAGGAAGTGTTCAGTTTGTTCATGTGATAATTCAAGACAAACTGAGAAAATGACTCTGGGAGTGATTGCAGGATTAAATCCTGATTCAACTCCCCATCCATGATAAAACCTAATTGACCCAATCTGGTGATTAAGTGATGCGGGACAGGGATTGGACTGGATCGCTGGTGAGCATGAAAGTCACCAGGGATTAGGATTTGCAAAGGAGAAAAGAAGAGGGTGTAGGGTTAAGAAAAAAAAAATATTGGGGTTCACATAGATTCCCCAAGAAGAACAAGCACATAGCAAAGGGGCTCACATAGATGCCCTGGGCTCACACAGATGCCCAAAAATCAGGGATCACATAGAAACCCTGGGAAGATGGAGAAGGGATCATACAGATACCCTAGGAGCACACAGATCCTTCACATAGAACAATAGAAATTTTATTCATCCATCCTCCTATTACAAAAGGCTGAGGGTGGTATTTATAGATTTTCCAACCCTCATTTGAATTTGAATACAAGATAAAAAGATAAGAACGAATCAAATTTAAATATAAGATAGGATAAGATAAGCCTATCCATATCTCAATCATAACCAACAAAATCCTAATTTAAATTTCAAATAAAAGATAGGATAAGATAAGCCTATCCATATCTCAATCATAACCAACAAAATTCTAATTTAAATTTCAAATAAAAGATAAATCCTAAATTTATTTTTTTCAAATTTATTTGCTGCTCCGAAATTCATGCTGCTCCGAGATTCGTGCAGGATGATATCCCCATCATTCTCCTGCGGTGGGGTGAACTCGACTCCGTCGAATCAGGGGGCACAGATATATCAACAGTTGGCCTCAACTCTGCACAGACTTCGATAGCACCATGAACGGGATCAGACAAGAAGTTGCTGAGTAGGTCCTGATTGATAGGATAATCCTTGTCGACAGCTACTAATGCTTGCTGGGTGAGGATATAATCAAAACGGGGAGCCCACTTTCTTGATCCCAAGCGTGCGGTCGTGGAACAGTTGTCCACCATGAATGACACCCCACGAGCATGCATGAAAGGATTTAGGGAATCCACCGACTCGATCACACTCTCATTAATGATCTCTGAATAAGAATGTCCCTTCTTCCTTAGGACCTCAATCTGAGCCATCATTAGAGCCACATAAACCCCAGCAGTGAAGGGGTGCAAGGGACCCAAGTCACCCTCAGACCGAGCTGCACGGACTTGCTCACCAACTTTCCACATTCGTGTCTGATCAATTTTACTCATTGGGAAAGCAGGAAGCCCTTCCTTTTCATAAAAGCGTCGTCCAGCCAAAACAACACTGCGAATTTCACTGCCACAGGCAACATCCTCATAACACTCATACAAGATATCCATGCAAGGATAGTATGATGCACTATATGCAGCATTAAATTCCTTTTTCCCTTCTTCGGTCAGAGAGTTGTATACAGAGAGCATACTCTGTTGAAATGGTCTTTGACATGATTCCTGTGATGCACTCAACTGTGTTTTTATAAGCAATTTCTTCACTCATTCCATTCTCGGTGTACCTTCTAAACAAGGCCTCCACAATTCCATGCACAGCACCCAGCAAAATACCACGCTCCCCAAAAATGTCACTCTTGTACTCCTGCTCTAAAGTAGTGGCAAATGTAAAAGGAGATCCTAGAGCAACCGACCAGCCCAGAGCAACATCTGTAGCCCTGCCATCAACATCCTGATGTACAGCAAAACTTGAATTGATTCCCGCACCATTTATCTCTTTTCCCTGTACATACAACCTTCTCACTGATGGACCCATCCCCTTAGGACACACAGCAATCACACTGATGTTTTGGGGGAAATCAAGGCCAAGGGATTGCAAATGCCCGAGAAGAAAACCATGCGACAGCCCCAGAATGCTGTTTGGTTTCATGTGAGAGAATACTTTCTCATAGTTGTCTACCTGTGCAGAATCCGAAATCAGCAACAATACAAGGTCACTCCCAGAAATGGTCTCCCAGATATCACCCAAGGTTCCATTTTCTTCAGTAAACCCAGCAGCACGTGCTTCCTCAAAGGAACGAGAACCTTTTCTCAGACCAATCTTGATCATGATGTCTGATTGTGCCTCTGCAAGTGAATCCCTCAAGTTCTGTGGTTGGGCAGGACCCTGGGATCCCCAACCAATCACGCCTATTTGCTTGATCCCCTTGAAGGCATCTGGCAACAAATGGAACAAATCCCTCCCACCTCTGACAATATACTCGTCCTGGCCGGCGAGGGTGATCTTCTCCTTCTTAAAGACGGAGGTCTCGAAGTCAAGAGAGGGGGCGGGCTTGCTGATGGATGGCTCTGATACCAATTGTTGGATCGATGCCCCTAACCATTCTTACAAAAGGAACGTCCCTATTATAAGAGGCAGGTTTATCTCTCTTAAACCAGCGCAGCAACCGGGCACTCGAGTCGACCCCTCCGCCGACCCCCGCAAGAGCAACCCAGGGTACTCACCCTCGAGTCGGCTCGTTGGAGACGAGCACCGCAGCACCAACCAAGGGATGTCAACGTGGCACCAGACCCGACTTACCGATGGCACCCACACCTAGTGGGCCCAGACCCTACACTGGACAAGCCACGAGGGTGCGAGCTGGCCTAGCCAACAATCCCCCCCCCAGCGAAACGATCGAGTTTTTCTCCCTGCGGAGACTCGAACCCGAGACCTCCGGCTCTGATACCATTTGATGCGGGACAGGGATTGGACTGGATCGCTGGTGAGCATGAAAGTCACCAGGGATTAGGATTTGCAAAGGAGAAAAGAAGAGGGTGTAGGGTTAAGAAAAAAAAAATATTGGGGTTCACATAGATTCCCCAAGAAGAACAAGCACATAGCAAAGGGGCTCACATAGATGCCCTGGGCTCACACAGATGCCCAAAAATCAGGGATCACATAGAAACCCTGGGAAGATGGAGAAGGGATCATACAGATACCCTAGGAGCACACAGATCCTTCACACAGAACAATAGAAATTTTATTCATCCATCCTCCTATTACAAAAGGCTGAGGGTGGTATTTATAGATTTTCCAACCCTCATTTGAATTTGAATACAAGATAAAAAGATAAGAACGAATCAAATTTAAATATAAGATAGGATAAGATAAGCCTATCCATATCTCAATCATAACCAACAAAATCCTAATTTAAATTTCAAATAAAAGATAGGATAAGATAAGCCTATCCATATCTCAATCATAACCAACAAAATCCTAATTTAAATTTCAAATAAAAGATAAATCCTAAATTTATTTTTTTCAAATTTATTTGCTGCTCCGAAATTCATGCTGCTCCGAGATTCGTGCAGGATGATATCCCCATCATTAAGTCAATTACTTTCAGAACATGATCCTGAACGGATGTTCCCTCTGTCATCCTAACATGAAATAACTGCTTAGATATTTCATATCTAGCAGTTCTGCTATGTTCTCCATAAAGCTCTTTTAAATTGAGCATTATGGATTGAGTATCCATGCTTTCATGCTGTCTCTGTAACTCATTGGTCGTAGAGGCTAGTATGATACACTTGACAGTGAGGGAGTCATTCTGCCACATTTTGTATGTGGTCATATCTTCCTGTGTGGCATCGTCCCTTAGTGGATTAAGACTATGAGTATCAAGAATATAAGAAAGTCTTTCTGAACTCAGCACAATCTTTAAATTTCTCAACCAGTCTACATAGTTCGGACCAGTCAGTTTGTTGGTATCTAAGATACTTCGCAGTGATAATGAAGATGCCATTTATCTACATTTAATAAAGAACAATACATAAGCAAACAACCATGAAATGACTTACATAATTAAATTAGGTCTTCAATTTAATTATGTCTCCCACTATTTTATCAAAAATCATAGCCCTCACTATGATAATCGAGAAGAACCCTGATCGATTTTTCTTAGTGAGATTGAGATCCTAATAACTTATAAAAGATCTTGCAGAAAGCACAACAAATCTTTTATAAGCTCAAAGGTAGGAAACTCTTCCAATTATATCTCATATAATTCTCAAGAAGTAACTTGGCCTCTAGAACATTATTAGTCTTGCAGAAAACATAACAAACCATAATGTTCTAGTTAAGTCAAGACTCTTTCATTTCTATACAGTCAATACTCAAATATAATGCCCTTGCAGATAACATAACAAAGCATTATACTGAATATACTGTAAGCATATCTATGCACTAGACTAGTATTATGTCAATCACCATATTAGGTCTTGCAGATAACACAACAAACCTAATGTGGTTCATAATACAATAATGATCCAGCATGAAGGAAGGCAATATATAGTATTTTTAACACTAAGCATTTTAGTCAAGATTTAAATTTAATCAAATCGGCCAGGCAAGTGGAAGAGATATGGGAGTCCCCCCGTTGCTTTCCTGGACACCAATAAAAATTGGCCAGGTCAGTCAACGGAACCAATTAAAAATCATAATTCTCTTTACCTTCCCAGAACCACCTTTCTAGACACCGAATGATCAATTGTACATTATGACTAGTGATGCTTATTAGTTAAATATACTAAGACTTAATATAATTTTAAGAGGAGGGATTTATAAATTGCCAGCACATTCTTATAGAACGTATCACAATCAACATTCACTCTTATAAATAAACAAATATGTGCTAAGTATGTCATCATACTAGGACAACCATTTACCACATAATGGATCCACCATTATGTCAGGGCAACCTTATTTCAGTATGATGACTTCAAAACTAAACATATCTCTATAATAATTAGGGTTTGAGTGAAAAATCCTAACTAGTGGCATACATCAAAACATATATGCAATCAAAGATATGCTAAGTGTAGTAGCATATTAGGATTTAAAAATCCTAATATGTGACATACAAACTATCATAATTATAGTCCTAATTAAGCTTGCTCTGATACCACTGTAGGGTTCCGGTGCAACGCAGCGAAAGGGTAATTTCAAAATTGAAACTAAATTCACACCAAAAATCCTAAACCAGGAACTCCTTAAATAAGACTAGAACATATGACAAGCATATCTATGCAAATTAGGATTAGGGTACCAACCTGTAATTGCTTATTCCAACAAACTTGAAGTTGAAGGGGCTAACTGAATTCACCAGGCGTCCAAGTGTCCGCCCTCCGATGGTGATCCACACAGAGCAATGATCAAGAATACTATCTTCTTGTCCAATGGTTCCTTCTATTGAGTTCTTCTTCCTAGAACTCAATTCTTCGGATTATGGCTGGAATTCTTCCACACAAGAGGTTGCCTCCCTTTCTTTGATCTCTTCTCCTCCTTCCACTAAGACCTTGACCCTCTAAGACACCCTTGTCTTAAAGATAAGACCTTGTCCTAAGAGGATTTAGGCTTGTCTTAAATTGGAGGAGAAATTAAGACAAGAATGTCTTAATGTAAGAAAGAAAGGAAAGAATAAAATCAGAACTCCTTCTTTCCTTTATCGTCGGAGACCTTCCCTTTTATTCTTGTTCAGCAACAGAGTTTCGACAGAGGAGTCCTCTATAAAGGAAACAATGTAAAACAAGAAAAGAGGGAAGGAGTCTTTTGGAGAGGAAGAAGAAAAATAAATCATTACCTGGTTCTGATTTTTCCTAACCCCTTAAATAGATTTCAGATAGGCGCCCACACATCTCTCCGTGAAAGACTTCTCATGCCCTTTCTTATTTTCTCACGCCCTTTCCTTCTTCTCACACCCTTCTGGATTTATTCCCAAGGCCTTTCAGAAAGAAAAAATTGCGATGTTTTAAAAAGAAAGGAGTCGCGACTTTTCATCTCCGAAGAGATGTTATTTCGCACGACCGGGAAGAAACAGCACTTTCTTTCTTTCTTAAAACCCCACCACCCGTTAGATTTCCATCCAAGGGAGGACAAGTGAGGCGCTAAGGTGAGAAAGAAAAGCCGCCCCATCTTAATTCATCGGAGAATTAAGTGGGCGTGCCAAGAGTCCATGCGCCATGGACTCTTCCAAATGGCGCGCCAAGAGTCCATTAGCGCATGGACTCTTGGCATTTTGGCGTGAAAACTCAAAGGAGCGGGTGGAGGGGCTAGCCTAGATACTTGGTTAGCCAATAGGGTTAGCCATAATCCCTATAAACTCAATTAGGGTCTAATTAGATCCAATTAGAACCCAAATTGAACCAATCCGGAACCCTAATTCGAATCTAATTCGAATAGAAGCTAGGATTTGCAACACCTGCTAGAGTGTCATCATGCAAAATGATTTAATTAAAAAATTAAACCCTTGATCAATTCTCTTAAGTGTGTGACCCATTGGGTTCCATATCTAGCTAGCAGTGGGTTCGAATACAAGTTGACCTAATTTGATTAGAACTCTTTCTAATCGATTTAGGTCAAATCGACCTTACCCGATTTTGATCAATTAGGACTCTTCTTATCAAATGATCATTAAATTTGATCAACCCACAAGACAAGATTGACGTCTAGCAACATGTCATGCCTACCAGGAAGATATGGAAATTCTGGTGAAATACCAAAACTACCCTTTAGTAGAAAGTTACCGTACAATTAAATCCTTCGATCAGCCTGCCCCCAGAATATAATTATAGATATGGATATATGTCAACTCCAATATTATATTTGTTTCTAGCTCAATCTTATATTGATGATTCAATTATCTTGATATTAGAAATCATCTCTGATATCTTTACTTTGATCAAAGATTCCCTGAATCATCATCCGATTGATAACTAGTTGGATGCAATCTCCTCTTACTAAGAGTGATCGATTCCTTGTTGACCTACTCATTACCTTCATATCCAATTCACCATTCCCAGTATCAATCCTGTGCATGACTCAGTGTCATGATTAGAATTGAACCAAAGCATGGGTTCATGTACATAAGGTACTTATGGCAGTCTCAGGTCAAAGGATTACTTGTACCACTCCCACTATGAGAACCTTCTATTGACATGTAGCTAAGACTCCATTAGATGTTCTCAAGTTGGATCATATCAGTGAACTCATTCTCTAATGAGCACCCACATCCTAGTATTAGTGTCATACATAAGTGACTGTGAGAGCAGTCACCCTATTCAGTATACATAGGATGTGCTAGTCTTACCGAAAAACCCTGATCCCCTACTCAAGGTTCCTTTGACTAGGAATATTTTAGATTAAGGTTTTAAGACTTTAGGTCCCACTGGTATGATCTCATCATAACCCTAAAATCATAGCCCTAATCTATGGGGTTCATCATATAATAATAAACACAGCGTATGATGAAAAATAATGCCTTTATTAGAATATTGTCAATTACAATGGTTTGGGAGATACAACATAGATTGGCTTGTAGGGCATATCCCTTTCACTCCCGAGGCTCGTTAGTGCACGGCACTCGGGTCGAAGGGAGTAATTACGGTGCTGACGTGGAAAGGCAAAAATCTGGCATGATGATGGCCATGATTGCTGGCACTTCGGGGACCGACCCTGCGGACCAATGCG
The DNA here is from genome assembly GCA_021397845.1 of Areca catechu. Lineage (NCBI taxonomy): Eukaryota > Viridiplantae > Streptophyta > Magnoliopsida > Arecales > Arecaceae > Areca > Areca catechu. The sequence continues at coordinate 95,186,018 of CM038050.1, forward strand.
GGGATGCCATGTGGCCACGTTTAAGGAGCAATTAATGTTGGTGCAGAATGCAGAGCGTCAAGGTTGCCATTCTCATCGATGGACAGCACGTGGCGTGGATCCATTGGCGGAAGGGTTGAATCGGTACGAATCCCTCGGGTCATTTCGAAATGAAAGGAGAGCCTTACCTGAACCATCCATTCTTTTTGAATTCTTCGTGCCTGCTGCTGCCGCGCCCAAGCTTCTTCCTCCCTTCAGTCACCACGAATTTTCTAAGGTAACAGGTCAGCTTCTTCTCCCACCTTCCCCCGCTAGAATAAGGTTCTTTCCCGGGTCTGGAGTCTTCTTTAGGTTGAGCCTTCTCTTCCATCCTCTACTCCAAGTCCTTCTTTCCCCTCATTCTCGAGGATGTCCCATTTTGGTCCGGGCTTCCACCCCTCCACTGATCAGGGCGAGGCTGGTCCCTCCGAGCGGAGGCCAGCATCTTCTTCTTCTTCTTTTGATAGAAAGGAAGATGCAACTCACTTTGAGCTCAGTAGGAGGCATCCTCTGGGTCCGGTGCTCATCAGGAAATCGGAATCTGGCCCTTTTTTGCCTCATCCTTCTCCTTCTGTCCCTGTCTCTGAATCAATCCGGTCCACGGGTCCTGGTGGGGTTGCCTCGATGATCACTGCTGGGGAACTAAGGACCGCCTGGGATGTCTATGGCATCTCTGCTTTCGTCCGGCTCATGATCCCCCAGCCGGAGGAACGGGTCACTTCTAGTGGCCCAAGCCGTCTTGCATTTTATGAGGGTACCTTATCGGGGGTCTTCGATTTCCTTTCCATCCTTTCTTCCTGTCCGTCCTGGATAATTATCGTCTGGTCCCCGCACAGCTAGTGCCAAACGCCATTAGGGTCATTTTTTCCTTCACTATGCTTTGTCATCTCCACGGGTTCGTTGCCCGCTTTTCCTTGTTCAGGGCTTTCTTTGCCTTGAAGTGCCACCCAACCGAGGATGGGTGGTGGTCCTTGTCCTCCCGCCTGAAAGGCATCAAGTTCGAGCTTCCCTCTTCTATCAGGGGATGGAAGAGCAAGTTTTTCTTTGTTAAGGTTGAGGGGGTCGACTAGGTCTGGAGCGATCCGGACAAGTCTCCCAACCAAAATTCTGTGGTCGATGCGGCTGACCGGGATGATTACGAGCAGCTCCGCACCATCCAGATTCCTCCTCTGGTGGTCCTATTGTCTGAGTAGAACCTTGCCGACTCCAGGGTCAACCCAATGAATGGATTGGGTGAGTTCGACCTGAACTTTTCTTTTCCTCTTTTCCTTGCACTTCTTTTACTATTTCCCATAGATTCTAACTATTGTGCGGTCTGCATGCAGGAATGATCTTCTTCGAGAATGACCTCCTGGCAATCACCAAGAAGTGGCCATCGACCGGGCTGGCCGGGGAGCCTTCGACGAGGTGCGCGCGGAGTGAGAGCGCCCCTGTGACCGCCCCACGGTGGTGATCGACCTGAGCTCGGCAGCTCCAGCGGGTCTGAGTTCGGAGGTGTCCCGCGCTGCTCCTTTACTAGTGGAGAGGGCAGCTTCCACGGCACCAAGGCCAGCCCAGCAAGCCCCCACTACAGAGCCTGAGGTAGTTGTCCGGGCAAGGGCCGTGGCTGCTGCTGCTGCACCCTGCCGTCCTCCGAGTCCGCCCATCATCGATGTCAAGGGTGAGGAGTCCCGGGCCGCGACCAGGGCCACGACGAAGGTGCCGCCTGCACCGGCACCAGCTTCTCAACCTGCCCCCCAAGGTCCTTCAACCAACGGGGCGAGGTCGCCCGCCCCAAGAAAGGGCAGGAGGGAGGAGGCACGATGTCGCCTCCCCTTCAGGATAGGGCAGGAGAGCTCTTTCCTCCGGAGCCCCAAGTTAGCCGAGCGTATGATGGATTTCTCAATCCAGTTATGCGACCGGCAAGAGATGGCTGGCATGCGGCTGGCCAACGTTATCAGCAACATCTTTTCCTAGCTGTACTCGATTAGTTATCCCCCTCTTTCTTTTCTTTTCTTTCTTTTTTTTTAGCTGACCTCGTTTCATGGTGCAGATCGATGCCAAGGACCTCTACATCAAGGGTCTATACTAGAGCTGGGAGAGTCTCAAGTGGTAGCAGGCCACCGAGATCGAGTCTTTGAAGGCCAACCTGAAGGGGAAGGTCGGGACAAATGGGGTCCTTGAGTCGAAGGTCAAGGACCTTGAGAAAGAGCTCGTCGATGCTGAGGGGCGAGCGAAGGCACTCCTGACGGCTCATGACCTGAAGCGGAGCCGTTCGAAGAAGGCGATCAACGACCTCTCCATCATTGAGAAGAAGCTTAACTGGTACAGTGCCGAGGCCGATCAGCACAAGGAGATCGCCCAAGCTGCCCAAGCGGAGCTGGTAGCTATGAAGAAGAAACTTGCCACTACTGAGAAGGCGACAGAGATGGCAGCCAACTCGGCGAAGGTAGCCAGGTTGGAGGTCGCCGAGTCGAAGAGGGTGGCCGTTGAGGCCACAAAGGGTGCTAAGGACACCGTCGCCAAATTCAAGGCTTCGAAGAACTTCATCGCTAAAATCTAGCAGATGGCGTTGGATTCTTTTTACAAGGGTTTCATGTACCTGCATGGTCGGGTGGAGGTGCTTATCCCTGACAAGGACCATGGCTGCCTCGGGTATCCTTCAGCCTCGGAGGTGGAGGCTGACGAGGAGGTCACCGCAGGAGCCATGGGCCCAGAGCCTTCGACACCAGTTGAGGGTGATCACCCCGGGGTTAGGGCAACTCAGCCGAAGACTTCTTGGCCTCAAGATCCAACAGTGAAACCGGCTGGCGTGGAGTGACCCTTTTCTTCCTTGTCTTGTTTTGTATTTGTATTTTTTGTTTTCAGCCAGGGTCACCCGGCATGTCGGGGGCCCAGAAAACACTTGTAATTGGTGTTTAGTCAATGAAACTTGAGTTTCTTTGCCACCTATTTTCTTTCACTCCCTTCTCTTTTCTTCCTTTCTTCTTTCTTTTATTTATTTTCTCTTTTTTTTTTTTGTGGGAAGATCAGAGAGAAGGGCTGCACCCTGCTTGGGGCCAAGTTGTGACACTTGAGAGTTGCTAGGCTTTAAAGGTGTTGTTGACTGAGAGCCATGTGGCTCAAAGGTCCCTTGGTTGGAGGTCTGAGCTCCGGACTTGAGTGGGCATCCTAAAGCTGGGCTTGGAGATGTTGGTGACTGAGAGCTGCTAGGCTCGAAGTTCTCTTGGCTGGAGATCTGAGCTCCAGTCCGGAGAAGGCATCCTGGAGCTAGGCTCGGGGACGTTGATGACCGATAGCTGCTTGGCTCGAAGTTCTCTTGGCTAGAGATCTGAGCTCCGATCTTGAGAAGGCATCCTGGAGCTGGGCTCGGGGATGTTGGTGATTGAGAGCTGCTTGGCTCGAAGTTCTCTTGGCAAGAGATCTGAGCTCCAGTCTTGAGAAGGCATCCTGGAGCTGGGCTCGGTGACGTTGGTGACTGGGAGCTGCTTGGCTCGAAGTTCTCTTAGCTGAAGTCTGAGCTTCGATCTTGAGAAGGCATCCTGGAGCTGGGCTCGGGGACATTGGTGACTGAGAGCTGCTTGGCTCAAAGTTCTCTTGGCCAGATATCTGAGCTCCGGTCTTGAGAAGGCGTCCTAGAGCTGGGCTCGGGGACGTTGGTGATAGAGAGCTGCTTGGCTCGAAGTTCTCTTGGTCGGAGATCTGAGCTCCAGTCTTGAGAAGGCATCCTGGAGCTGGGATCGAGGATGTTTATGATTGAGAGCTGCTTGGCTCGAAGTTCTCTTGGCCGGAGATATGAGCTCTGGTCTTGAGAAGGGAAAGTGGTAGCTTCGATGATGCTATATTTTCCTCTTATTCTCTCTTTCTTTCCTTCCCCTCTCTTCTTTCTCTTTCTTCTTCTTATTTTTTTTTTTTTTTTTCTTTTTTTTTTTAGAGTGGGGAGATCAGAGAAAAGGATGCTGGTTGTGCCCCCATTTTGTTATCTTTCTTTCCTTTCTCTCTCGTCTTCTTTTCGAGTGGGAAAATCAGAGAAGGGGGTTGCCGGGCTCCCCCCTTTGTTCTCTTTCTTTCCTTCCCCTCTCATCTTTTTTTGAATAGGGAGATCAGAGAAGGGGGTTACTAGTCTTGGTTGCCTTAGAGCTAGGCTCGAGGCCTTCCTGGACGTGGATCTAGGCTCGGGCTCAGGGGTTGCCTAAGATCTTGGCTCAGGTCTTTAGCGCCTTGGAGCTAGGCTCGAAGCGTTGATGGGAACTACGTGGCCCCATGATCTCTTGGCATCTCGGAGCTGGGCTCGGAGATGTTTGAGATGGAGAGCGACTTGGCTCGAAGTTTTCTTGGATGGAGATCTGAGCTCTGATCTTGAGCCGGCATCCTGGTGCTAGGCTCGGGGATGCTTGAGCTTGCGAGCTACGTGACTCGATGATTCTTTGACATCCTGGAGCTGGGCTCGGGGATGCCTGGAATTGGGAGCTACGTGGCTCGAGGTTCTTTGACATCCTGGAGCTAGGCTCGGGAATGCCTGGAATTGGGAGCTACGTGGCTCGAGGTTCTTTGACGTCCTGGAGCTGGGCTTGGGGATGCCTAGAATTGGGGGCTACGTGGCTCGAGGTTCTTTGACATCTTGGAGCTGGGCTCAGGGATGCCTGGAATTGGGAGCTACATGGCTCGAGGTTCTTTGACGTCCTAGAGCTGGGCTCAGGGATGCCTGGAATTGGGAGCTACGTGGCTCAAGGTTCTTTGACGTCCTGGAGCTGGGCTCGGGGGCACCGTCGATTCTTTCCTGCAAGACGCGCGGATACCCATGCAAAGGAAAAATCATTGTTATGATTGTTGGTAAGGGAACTTACCTTATTGGGGGTGTCTTTGTAGGCCGCAGGCCCTCCTCCCTCGAGAGAGCCTGACGCCGTTGAGTTCCTTGAGGTAATGGACCCCTCGTGATGGGGCTTCGACCGCCTCATAGGGACCTTCCCACGGTGGCTCGCGACCATCATCCCGGCATCCATGGCATCTTTATTTACCTTTCTCCTTCGCTCTCTTCTCCCCTCATGGCAGAGCAATTACTCTCGAGGTCCCCTGCCCCCTGAGTCTTTTTAGATGCACACGCGATTCTCCAGGCAATCACGCCCACCGGTTTCACGGTGGGGTGACTGTCAGTGGTCGAAGCTGATGGGAGAGTGGCGAGTGCTTGGGACCCTGCTTGAGGCATGCCCCCCGTGCAAACCTTTGGAGGAGAGCCTCCTTGACGAGCTTCTCGATCTCCTGCTCACAGTTGTAACATTTTTCGATGCCATGGCCGTGATCGCAGTGGAAGTGAGGATACTCCGCCTCGTCGCAACAAGTGAAGGGCTTCACCGGTGGTGGGCGTTCTAGTCTGATGGCTCGCCGACTGAGCCTCGCATGCTGATGAACCGGTGGAAGAATCCTGCCATCTTGCATTCATGCTTCTCCATGAAAGGATTATGCCTTAAAGGCCAATCAAAATGTTGTATTTCGATGGAATTTTTTTTTGTATCCCAAACCAGTGTATTGACATTATCAATTAATAAAGGTATTTTATTTTCATCATATGCTGTGTCTTATTAATTTTATTAAGATATGATGAACCCCATAGATTAGGGCTATGGTTCTAGGGTTATGATGAGATCTTACCAGTGAGACGTAAAGCCTTAAAACCCTAATCTAGAAAATTCTTGGTCGATGGGATATTGAGTAGGGGATCAATGTTTCCGGTAAGACCAGCACATCCTATGTATGCTTGGTGAAGAGGGTGACTGATCTCACAATTACTTGTGTTTGACACAAATACTAGGATGTGGGTGCTTATTAGAGAACGAGTTCACTGAATGGATCCAGCTTGAGAACATCTAATGGAACCTTATCTGTTTGTCAATAGATAGTTCTCACAGTAGGAGTAGTGCATGTGGTCCTTTGACCTAAGACTGCCATGGTATCTTGTATGCATGAATCCATACTTTGGTTCACACTCAATCATGACACTGAGTCATGCATGGGGTGATACTGGGTATGGTGGATTGCATATAGAGGTTGTGAGTAGGTCAAAAAGGAATCGATCAACCCTAGTAAGAGGGAAGCGCATCCAGATGATTTCAATCAAATGAAGATTCGAAAAATCTTTGATCAAAGTATGAATATTAAAAATAGTTTCTAATGGTTCATTAATGAATCATCATTATCAAATTGAGCAAGGAATGAATATGAAATTGGATTTGACAAGTATCCATATCCATAGTCATATTTAGGATGCAAGTAGATCGAAGGACTGAATTGCCCGGTAACTCACCACTGAAGGGTATTTTGGTAAATCCACCAAAATTTCTCATCTTCTGGGTAGGCATGATACGTTGGTAGACGTCAATCTTGTCCTATAGGTCTTCATGAACCAATTGATTTGGTTTCATGAGTCAATTCGATGTGTGATTCGAAGTAGACAATTAGGTGAGCCAATTTGACCTAATTAGGTCAATCGGGTTCAATCGGATTGAATCGGCTCAAACCTAAACCTACTGCTAGCTAGATGTGGAACCCAATGGGTCACACACAATAGAGACTTAGCCAAGGAAGTCATTCATGATTTAATTAGGGTCATAGAATCCTAATTGGTTAACCGGATTACATACTAGCATATGTAGGCTAACCAAATTCCTAACCCAATTGGATTGGGTCCGGTTGCATGCTAATTAGGCTAACCTAGTTATAGAAAATCTAAATTAGGTTGAGTCCTAAGTGGGGCTAGCCTAATCAGAGCTAAATCTGATTTTAATTTGGATTTAAGGGCATTTTAGGTGCCATACATGAAGAGTCCCAATGGCATGGGACTTTTGGTACCTAAATGATACCTTAACTTCAAAAGGGGACATAATAAGCTATAGATCTCTGATTTAAATATAATCAATATGGTCAGAAAGAAAATTTTATTCTCTTTCCAATGACACCCATATTGCCTATATTTTGACTAGTCAACATTCTTTGAGATTTGCGTGGAAGAAGGATGGCGCGCGCGGTGCATGAATAGTCGCAACTCTTCATATGGCGCGCGGTTCTGATGGAGAGTCCTTCTGCTATCAGGACTCTTCATAATCTTCGATGTTTGGAGATTGAAGAGGCACCTCTTGGCTTCCTAGGGACCAGTAATTGACATGTGGCAAGTGAGAATTCGTCCAGATAAAAGAAGGGATGTGAATAAGGCCTTCGGTGCATAAATGAGCTTATTGGATATGATTTTTCAAGCCAGATAACCTCTCTTTGGTCTTGAAAAATCATATATGATAAGTTGATGGGAGGACATATCACATGCCCCTCTTGTATTTATAAAAAGGGGGCGGTGAAATGAGTCTGATAATGAAGAATTCCATCGAAGTACTATTCTGAGTGTCTCTCTCTCCCTCCTTCTTTCTTTAAGACAAGACTTGTCTTGTTAAGACAAGGTCTTTTCTACTAGGACAAGGCTTTGTTTTAGGACATAAGCCTAAGGGGTCCTAGAGGAGGGTTGTCCTAAAACCAAGAGTGGTTTAGGAGAGTGTCTTTAGTGCCCTACAGTAGGACAGGGTGTCCTACAGTGGTCAATAGACCAAAGGCTGCCGAAAGAGTTCCACTTCTCCAAGCAACTTGAAGAAGGAGTTCTTCCTTGGTCCGAGTTTCGTGTGGATCATCATTGGAGGGCCAAAATTTGGGCGCCTGGTGGAGAAGAAGGCTGAATCAGGATTTTCTTCATCGGATTGGATACTAGCAGTTCAGGTTGGTGCCTAAACTCTAGTTTATATTATATATGCATGTTTGTATGTTTTAATTCCTAGTAAGGAGGTCTTGGGTTAAGGATTTGGTAGTGGTTTCATAATACATTTTTGGAATCCACGCTTTCGCCCTGATCACCAAAACCCTTATAGTGGTATCAGAGCCACCTTATTAGGGCTAAATCATACAAAATTTGAAGTTGCCCAATTTTGTAGGACTCTTGAGGTTGCCCATTTTGGTAGGACTCTACAAAATTTGAAGTTGCCCAATTTTGTAGGACTCTTGAGGTTGCCCATTTTTGTAGGACTCTACAAAATTTGAAGTTGCCCAATTTTGTAGGACTCTACAAAAGTTTAAAGTTACATATGATTGATATGTTTATGCATATATGTATGTCACTTGTTAGGGTTTTCACTTAAATCTTAACCGATATAGAGATATGTTTAGCTTTCTAGTCATCATACTGAAATAAGGTTGCCCTGGCATAATGGTGGATCCATTATGTGGTAGATGGTTGTCCTAGTATGATGACACACTTGGCATATTATAAAATGATATATGATGCATGGTTGATGAATGGTAATATTAGAATGTGCTTTTGTTTGAATTGCCCTCTATTAAAATTATATTAAGTTGTAGTGTCATATACCAAAAGCAAAAAAATCAAGATGATTAGTTGATCAATCGGTGTCTAGGAAAAGTGGTTCATGATCGGTAAAGAGGACGTGGTTTTTAATTGGTTCCGTTGACTGACCTGGCCAATTTTTATTGGTGTCTAGGAAAGCAACGGGGGGACTCCCACTACTCTCCCACTTACCTGGCCGATAAGATTAACTTAATTCTTGATTGATATGCTTAGTGTAATATTCACTACATTAGGCCTTCCTTCATGCTAGGTCATTATTATGTTATGATCCGTATTAGGTTTGTTGTGTACACACAAGGCCTATTATGGTAACTAACATAATTTTGGCCTGATGCATTTGATGCTTATGGCATGATTTAATATAATACTTTGTTGTGAACACACAAGGGTATTATTATTACAATCATGACTATAAAGGAATGAAGGGTCTTACTTAACTAAAAATATTATAGTTTGTTGTGCACACACAAGGCTATTAATATTTTAGAGGCCAGGTTTTGTTGAGAATTGTGTGAGATACAATTGGAAAGAGTTTTCCTACCTTTGAACTTATAAAAGATTTGTTGTGTACACAGAAGGTCTTTTATAAGGAATTAAGATCTCAACCCCACTAAGAAAACCAATTAGGGTTTCTCGATCATCATATAAGAGGTTATGATGCTTGATAAAATAGTGGGAGACATAATTAAGTTAAAGTCCTAATTTAACTATGTTTTGTCAACATTGGTTGTTTGCTTATGTTATGTTCTTTGTTAATGTAGATTAAATGGCCTCTTCACTCTCACTCCGTAGTATACTTGATGCCAATAAATTGACTAGACCGAACTATGTTGACTGGTTGAGAAACCTAAAGATAGTACTCAGCCAGGAAAAACTTTCTTACATTCTTGATACCCCTACCTTGGAACCTTTAGGGGAAGATGCCTCGCAAGAGGAAAAAACCACATACAAGATGTGGCAAAATGACTCACTCACAGTCAAATGTATCATGCTTGACTGTATGACTAATGAGTTGCAAAGGCAACATGATAGCATGGACACTAACTCCATACTGCTCAATCTAAAAGAGCTATATGGACAATATAGTCAAACTGCTAGATATGAGATATCTAAGCAGCTGTTCCGTACGAGAATCACAGAAGGTACATCCGTACAAGACCACGTACTTATGGTTATTGACCTAATCACTTGATTAGGTCAATTGGGTTTTGTTATGGATGGGAAGTTGAATCAGGATTTGATCCTGCAATCACTCCTGGAGTCATTTTCACAGTTTGTTCTTAATTATTATATGAACAAACTTAACACTTCCTTACCTGAGCTGTTAAACATGTTAAAAATAGCAGAGAGCCATTTAAAGAAAAATAAGGCTCCACTTCTTCTTGTGGATGGGATTCACAAGAAGAAGTCAGGCAGAAAGGGTTCCAAGAGGAGATTGAACCCAAAAAGGGGCATCAAGAAGAAGAAATGAAAGAAGGCCTCCGGACAGATGACCTGCTTTCACTATGGCAAGCCGGGTCATTGGAAGAGGAACTGTAAGGCTTACCTTGCAGGTGTGAAGCCTGGTGCATCGGATGCACCAAAAGGTATGAACGAAGTTCATACTATTTTGTCATTGGATTCTTCCATTTCAAATACTTGGGTATTGGATACCGCCTGTAGTCATAATATCTGCAAATCATTGCAGGGGCTGCAGAGGCTTAAAGTATTGAAGGAAGGAGACTTCGAGCTCTACGGTGCTGGAGGAGAGTCCATCTAAGCAGAGGCCGTAGGGACTTATATCTTGAAGTTACCTTCGAGGAAGATTTTAGAGCTGAGAGATTATTACTATATGCCTAAGGTCATTAGAAATATCATATCTGTACCCTTGTTACTTAGACAAGGTTATACTATGAATGTGATGAGCAATGGTTGCTCAATCAGCTTTTCTAATGAAATTATATGTTGTGGCATATTTTGCAATGGTCTTTTAACTCTATCCACTAATGACAATATACTTCATGTAAGTAACAAATGAAAGAGAGATGATGTAAACAATACTTTACTCTGGCACTGTCGACTTGGACATATTAGTGAGACTAGGATTAGCAAGTTATACAAGGAAAATTTCCTTAATCCTTATGATTATGAATCATTAGGAACTTGTGAATCATGTCTCATGGGTAAAATGGCCAAGACTCCATTTAGTGGACATAGAGAAAGGACAACTGAGTTATTAGGACTCATACATACAGATGTATGTGGGCCTATGACAACTCAGGCCAAGGGTGGATACTCTTATTTCATCACGTTTACTGATGATTTTTCAAGGTACGGATTTGTGTATCTTATGAAACATAAGTCCGAAGCCTTTGATAAATTTTTAGAGTATCAAAGTATGGTAGAGAAACAAACGAGGAAAAGTATTAAAATCCTTCGATCAGATCGAGGAGGTGAATACTTATCCACCGAGTTTCTTGACCACCTTAAAGAAAAGGGGATTATCTCTAAATGGAACCCTCCTTACACACCACAATTAAATGGTGTTGTTGAAAGGAGGAACTGTACCTTATTAGATATGGTACAGTCAATGATGTGCTTCATAGAGTTACCTGTTTCCTTCTAGGGATATGCCTTGGAAACCGCGGCTAATATCTTAAATAGAGTACCATCTAAATCTGTCTCTAGCACTCCATATGAGATATGGAGGGGTAAGAAATCTAATCTTAAGTATCTTAAGATATGGGGATGTCCAGCCTATGTCAAAAGAAATTTTGGACATAAGCTGGATGCTAGAGCATATAAGTGTCTATTTATAGGATATCCTAAAGATAGTATAGGATATCTGTTCTATTACCACCCTACTGAACAAAAAGTTTTTGTTAGTAGGCATGCCACTTTTCTGGAGAAAGAGTTCATCCTACAAAAGGGCAGTGGGAGAAATATTGAACTTGAAGAAGTTCAACAAATAGATACATCTCAACCAAATGATAACATAGTTAGTATAGAACCATAACACACCACTCCTATCCGTAGGTCTGATAGGGTACGTCATGCACCTGAGAGGTATGGGTTCATTACTGAAAATAGTGAAGCCCGGATCATTGAAAATGATGAGCCTCTAACCTATACAGATGCTGTCATGAGTAGGGACTCAAACAGATGGTTGGAAGCCATGAGATCCGAAATGGACTCCATGTATGTCAACCAAGTGTGGACTTTGGTTAATGCACCAGAAGGTGTTAACCCTATTGGATGCAAATGGGTCTATAAGAAAAAGATTGGGACAGATGGCCAAGTAGAAACTTATAAAGCCAAATTAGTGGCTAAGGGTTTCAGACAAAAATAGGGAATAGATTATGATGAAACATTTTCTTCTGTTGCCATGCTCAAATCTATTCGGATCATGCTTGCTATAGCAACATATAATGATTATGAAATCTGGCAGATGGATGTAAAAATCGCATTCCTTAATGGTTTCCTTGAGGAAGAGGTCTATATGTCACAGCCAGAAGGTTTTGTCTTAGAGACAAAACCTAATCAGGTATGTAGGCTGAAAAAATCCATTTATGGATTAAAGCAAGCATCCAGGAGTTGGAACATCCGATTTGATAAGATAGTGAAAGAGTTTGACTTTATCAAAAATTAGGATGAACCTTGTATGTACAAGAAGACTGGTGGGAGTGCCATAGTTTTCTTGGTTCTGTATGTGGATGACATACTCCTCTTTGGGAATGATATCCCAATGTTACAATCAGTCAATGTATGGTTATCTAAACAGTTTTCCATGAAAGACTTGGGAGAAGCATCCTGTATACTGGGTATCAAGATCTATAGAGATAGATCTAGGAGGATGCTAGGCTTATCCCAGGTACATTAACCAAGTGCTAAAGAGATTTAGCATGGAGGGAAGTAAAAGATGTTACTTGCCCATTGGTCATGGCATACATCTTTCTAAGAAGATGTCTCCTAAGACACCTGAAGAAAGAAATAGGATGAGTTCTATACCTTATGCTTCGGCTGTAGGATCTATAATGTATGCTATGTTATGTACCAGGCCTGATATGGCATATGCCTTAGGTATAGCCAGCAGATTTCAGGCTGATCTAGGAGAGGATCACTGGAAGGCTGTGAAAAATATTCTTAAGTACTTGAGAAGGACTAAGAATATTTTTCTGATATATGGATGATCTGATCTTAAACTGGAAGCTTATTTAGATTCTAGTTTTTAATCGGATCCAGATGATAGCAAATCTATTTCAGGATATGTTTTTATCCTAAATGGAGGAGCTATAAGCTAGAAGAGTTCTAAACAGCTGACTGTAGCTGACTCAACAACTGAGGTAGAATACATTGCTGTTAGTGAAGCTGCCAAGGAAGCTGTCTGGATGAAGAAGTTCATCTCAGAGTTGGGCGATGTTCCGGAGATTGAAGGTCCAGTACCACTTTACTGTGATAATACTGGAGCCGTCGCTCAAGCTAAGGAACCTAGAGCTCATAACAAATCAAAGCACATTCTAAGATGCTTCCATCTCGTTCGAGAGATTGTTGAAAGACAAGAAGTCTGTATTAAAAAAGTAGAAACGAAGAACAACATAGCAGACCCATTCACTAAGGCTCTACCACAGCGGGAGTTTGATCGCCACCTTGATTGTATGGGATTAAAATTTAAAGGTGATTGGCTTTAGTGCAAGTGGGAGATTGAAAGGATTATGCCCTAAAGGCCAATCGAAATGTTGTATTTCGAAGGGATTTTCTTTTGTATCCCAAACCAGTGTATTGACATTATCAATTAATAAAGACATTTTATTTTCATCATACGCTGTGTCTTATTAATTTTATTAAGATATAATGAACCCCATAGATTAGGGCTATGGTTCTAGGATTATGATGAGATCATACCAGTGAGACTTAAAGCCTTAAAACCCTAATCAAGAATATTCCTGGTTGATGGGATATTGAGTAGGGAATCGATGTTTCCGGTAAGACCAGCACATCCTATGTATTCTTGGTGAAGAGGGTGACTGATCTCACAGTCACTTGTGTTTGACACTAATACTAGGATGTGGGTGCTCATTAGAGAATGAGTTCACTGAATGGATCCAACTTGAGAACATATAATGGAACCTTATCTATTTGTCAATAGATAGTTCTCATAGTAGGAGTAGTGCATGTGGTCCTTTGACCTGAGATTGCCATGGTATCTTGTATGCATGAATCCATACTTTAGTTCACACTCAATCATGACACTGAGTCATGCATGGGGTGATTTTGGGTATGGTGGATTGCATATGGAGGTTGTGAGTAGGTCAAAAAGGAATCGATCAATCCTAGTAAGAGGGAAGCGCATCCAGATGATTTCAATCAAATAAAGATTCGAGAAATCTTTGATCAAAGTATGAACATTAGAAATAGTTTTTAACGGTTCGTTAATGAATCATCATTATCAGATTGAGCAAGGAATGAATATGAAATTGGATTTGACAAGTATCTATATCCATAGTCATATTCAGGGTGCAAGTAGATCGAAGGACTGAATTGCCCGGAAACTCACCACTGAAGGGTATTTTGGTAAATCCACCAAAATTTCTCATCTTCCGGGTAGGCATGACACGTTGCTAGACATCAATCTTGTCTTGTAGGACATCAATCTTGTCTTGTAGGTCTTCATGAACCAATTGATTTGGTTTCATGAGTCAATTCGATGTGTGATTCGAATTGGACAATTAGGTGAACCAATTTGACCTAATTATGTCAATCGGGTTCAATCGGATCGAATCAGCTCAAACCTAAACCTACAGCTGGCTAGATGTGGAACCCAATGGGTCACACACAATAGAGACTTGGCCAAAGAAGTTATTCATGATTTAATTAGGGTCATAGGATCCTAATTGGTTAGCCGGATTACATACTAGCATATGTAGGCTAACCAAATTCCTAACCCAATTGGATTGGGTTCGGTTGCTTGCTAATTGGGCTAACCTAATTATGGGAAACCTAAATTAGGTTGAGTCCTAAGTGGGGCTAGCTTAATCAGATCTAAATCTGATTTTAATTTGGATTTAAGGGCATTTTAGGCACCATACATGAAGAGTCCCAATGGCATGGGACTCTTGGTACCTAAATGATATCTTAACTTCAAAAGGGCACAAAATGAGCTATAGATCTCTGATTTGAATATAATTTATATGGTCAGAAAGGAAATTTTATGTTCTTTATAATGACACCCATATTGCTTATGTTTTGACTGGTTAGCATTCTTTAAAATTTGCATGGAAGAAGGATAGCGTGCGCGGTGCATGAAGAGTCGCAACTCTTCATATGGCGTGCGGTTCTGATGGAGAGTCCTTCTGCTATCAAGACTCTTCATAATCTTCGATGTTTGGAGATTGAAGAGGCACCTCTTGGCTACCTAGGGACCGGTAATTGACATGTGACAAGTGAGAATTCATCCAGATAAAAGAAGGGATGTGAATAAGGCCTTCGATGCATGAATGGGCTTATTAGATATGATTTTTCAAGCCAAATAACTTCTCTTCGATCTTGAAAAATCATATCTGATAAGTTGATGGGAGGACATATCACACGCCCCTCTTGTATTTATACATAGGGGGTGGTGAAATGAGTCTGATAATGAAGAATTCCATCGAAGTACTATTCTGAGTGTCTCTCTCTCCCTCCTTTCTTTAAGAGAAGACTTGTCTTGTTAAGACAAGGTCTTTTCTACTATGACAAGGCTTTGTTTTTGGACATAAGCCTAAGGGGTCCTAGAGGAGGGTTGTCCTAAAACCAAGAGTGGTTTAGGAGAGTGTCTTTAGTGCCCTACAGTAGGACAGGGTGTCCTACAGTGGTCAATAGACCAAAGGCTGCCGAAAGAGTTCCACTTCTCCAAGCAACTTGAAGAAGGAGTTCTTCCTTGGTCCGAGTTTCGTGTGGATCACCGTTGGAGGGAGAACGTTTGGGCACCTAGTGGAGAAGAAGGCTGAATGAGGGTTTTCTTCATCGGATTGGATACTAGCGGTTCAAGTTGGTGCCTAAACTCTAGTTTATATTATATATGCATGTTTGATGTTTTAATTCCTAGTAAGAAGGTCTTGGTTTAAGGGTTTGGTAGTGGTTTCATAATAAATTTTTGAAATCCATGCTTCCGCCCTGGTCACCAAAACCCTTACACTCCAGGCACGCTTCTGCTGTGTGCTCAGGTTTCACCAGCGGATTCCCCGTCGAAGGGGACGGAGGGGGAGACATCCTGGAGAGGTCTAGAGAAGTCACCAATCTATTGACCTTTCTAGCTTGTGTCATCACCGTTCTTCCACGGTATGTTGACCTGTAAGGAGGTGGAGGACTTAGTCACGCCCGCTGCACCTTCCTAGCATGATAATTTATTACCACCAAGATCGTCGTGTCCCGTAGCTGCTGTCAGTGCCGAAGTGTGCTCCTCCTGCCGCCCGACATCCTCGAGTCCCGGACCTCTGTGCTGGGTGTGGTCGTCTTGCTGCTCGACGGTCCTCCGCTCCTAGACCCACGAGACAGGGTTTAGAGACCCGGGCTGGGGTTTCCGGCAGGGGCACTTCGATGATCAAGTCAGTGATGTTCCAGGGGAACAGATCCTCCTAGTCTGGCCCCTCTTGATGGACTCCGCTCTAGGATGAGTGGAAGATGTGTGTGAAGGTGAAAACGTTGCAGGGGAAGAGTGATAGCGGGGATAGAGGGGTGCCCTGTTCCTCCGCCTCTCCTTGTATCCTTCATTTTCCTTCGAATATGGTGGTAGTGGCGCTCCGCCCTTTTGGTCGGGCTTGCGCTTGTGCTCATGGTGGTGGTGGTGCCGGGCCCCTCTTGCTGGTGGGGTTTGCACTCCTTTTTCTTTTTGCCTGTGTTGGAGTTGTTGTGTTACCTCTGAGTTTGTTGTAAACTAGGTTACCGTTGGGCGCTTGTCTCGGGATCCCCGCTGGGCTGTCAGGCGCATGCGACGGTGTCCCGAGGAGTCTTCCCTGATTCATGATAAGGAGAGTTGTCAGGCGCTCTAGCACTCCTCTTGGTTGTCTAATTCCAAAAAATTTGGTAGTGCCTCGAACGACGGGCCACCACCCGCGAGATTCGAATCTTCTGGTTGGCTTCTTTTCTTGGGTGATTTGAGTGGTTGGTAAAGAGTATGGCATCTCGATCAACGTGCTGCTTGCCTTTCTAGTGTAACTGGTGGTCGCATGTGGTCAGTACGGCCTGGAAGGTGCTTCGATGCAGTCCTCGGGCGGCTCACCAGTGTTCTGGGCTAGTGAGACCTCGTCTGGGCTGTGGCTGAGCTGGGATGGCAGGACTCGCTCGGGCCTAGATGCTCCGAGCTTGTGGGGGCGCCTTGGTGGAGGAGGGTAAAGTGCGGGCCCGGTCTGGAGGGCGCACGCTCGGAGAGGCACCACATCGGCGGGTGAGTGCTGGGCTCGACATCGGCCGCTGGGCACTAATCTCCGAGGGTCTCACTTCGGAGGGTAGAAGGCAGACCCGGTCCAGAGGGCACGCGCTCAAAGAGGCTCCACATCGGTGGATGAGCTCTTGGCTCGACCTCGACCACAGGGCACTAGCCTCTGAGGGTCTCGCTTTGGAGGGTGGAAGGTGGACCCGGTCCAGAGGGCACGTGCTCGGAGAGGCTCCACATCAGTGGGTGAGCTCTTGGCTTGACCTTGATCGCAGGGCACTAGCCTCCGAGGGTCTCGCTCTGGAGGGCGGAAGGCGGAAGGTGGACCCGGTCCAGAGGGCGCGCGCTCGGAGAGGCTCCACATCGGTGGGTGAGCTCTTGGCTCGACCTTGACTGCAGGGCACTAGCCTTCGAGGGTCTCGCTCTGGAGGGCGAAAGGCGGCTCCGACCTAGGCATCCCGAGCTTGCGGGCATGACCTGGCGGAAGATTGAGCTCGGCTTGTTGTTCTGAGGGAGCTCATCTCAGCTCGATAGTGGGATCCGGGCTGGAGAATCGATGTGGCATCTTTTCTTGATGTGGCGCCTGCCGGTTCCTCCACGTCAGCGATCCCTTCACATCAGCATGACTTTCAAAGATGCCTCATGGCTAACTGGATCTGAGCCTAACTCGACAGAGTCGAGTTTTCCCCATCTTAGGAGAATGATGGGAACATCGACCTGCACGAATCTCAGAGTAGCATGAATTCCAGAGCAGTAAATAAATTTAAAGATTATTTATTTAGGATTTATCTTTTATTTGAAATTTGAATTAGGATTTGGTTGGTTAGGACTGAGATATGGATAAGCTTATCTTATCCTATCTTGCATTTGAATTTGAATCATCTCTATCTTGTATTCAAATTCAAATGAGAGTTGGACAGGTCTATAAATACCACCCTCAGTCCTTTGTAAAAAATAGTTTTGGAAAAAAAATTTGAGTTTTTAGAAGAGTGATTCTTCTTGCCTTCGCCTTCGGGCATAGGCGTGAGGCCCTAGTTATCCTCTTTCCCACTCCATTTTCTTTATCCCCTCATAACCTTTGAGATTCATCCTAGCACCTCCAAGTATTGAGGAGGGTGTAATGCCCTAGAGGTGAGAGGTCTCTTTGTTAGGATGAGTCCCAAAGTCCAAAGTCCATGAGATTCAAATCCCTGACTTCCATCCCCACTGGTGCGGACACCAAAGGCACCAGAATAAGGCAGAGGCTTCTCAACCCTCTGTAATTGATCAATAATTTATGAGTCCATCTGTAATAAGGGCTTAGCTCATCTGAGTCCATTTTAGTTGTTATTTGAGTATTTTTAGTTGTTATTTCACTTCTGTACTAGTCAACTCATGTTGAGCTAGTTCAGTCCAATGCTAGTTAGCTCATGTTGAGCTAATTTTATTTTTTTGAGTCCTGTCCAAGCATACTGAAGACTCAAGACTATATTATACAAGTGAAGACCAAGTCCAGCCAGATTGAAGACATGGAAGTTTAGCCCAAGTCCAACCCAGCTTGAAGATTTGAAGACCCCAGGAGAAAAATCAGAAACCCTGATTCCTTGCAGATGCCCTCCAGATATCCAGATTCCCTTCCAGATGCCAAAGTATATTCATAAATAAGGGCATCCATGATTCCAGAGGTCCATCTGCATCCTAGCCCAATGAAATCAAGCCCAGGTGCCAAGCCCAAGCCCCTAAGAAGCAAGATACCAGGGAATATTCCTGCTACCTGGCTACCAGGCCACCCCAGCTTCCAGAGGCCCAAACCCATTCACCCGGGCCCCTTTGGGCCGGCCTTTTGATGCTCCTAGAAGCCCAACACGCCCCCCTAGGCGTCCTTGGAGTCTTGACCAAGTCAAGAAAAATTTTAGGGATTTTTCTACCTAATATTTCCTTATTTTCTAGCTAGGGTTTGAGAGGGAAAAGGATTCTTATGTAAAGACTTATGTACCCTTACTTGGAGCCCAAGGTTAAGGGTCTATTTAAGGGACCCTAGCCTCTTGTATGAGGAATTTTTTGATGAATGAAAACCTTGAGTTCTTCTATTGAGTTGTGTGATACCCTGCTGTGTGCATAAGGGGTTTGCGAGAGTTCTTCTTCCAGTGCTGCAATCATCTTCCTGCTACCAACAAGCATCTCAGATCCCTGGATGCCCACTCCAAAAGAAGCCTTCCCTTGCTGTTTTTTCCTTTGTTTTCTTGTTCCTTTGTGAGTTTTCTAACCCCTGACAGGTCGTTTGCAGGTCCCCGAGTTCCTACGAATCCAACGACTCCAGCCAAGTCTCAATCGGATCACCGAGCAGAAAGCCGGATATCCGCGGGTCTTTGGCTCGATTTTCCAGGCCGCATCCGTCGAGGAACGAGAGACCCTTTTGCTGCGATCTTCACAGATGTTGTCAGGTACACCCCTCTACCTCCAGTAGTTTTATTGTAGGAGAACTTGCCTTAACCGAGGCTTCTCAGCCCCGGCGATCCTTCTTTTCTACTTTTCTAGGTCCTAATCTGCATGCTGATCTTCTAAAATTTATATAAAATTCCCTATAACTTATTTTAATCTGAAATTCGGGAATTAATCACCCAACCCCACATATAAAACATATAAAAAAAATTGCATGCATATTAGTTCCCCATCATTTGGTATCAGAGCTTAGATTAGGGCTTATTTTCTGTAATTTTTCAGTCCGTATATACTCTGTTATTTTAATTATTTCTCCCTGTTAAAAACTCCAAAAATTCTGAAATTTATCTTCCTGGATTTATCATAATTCACAGTAATTT
Organism: Areca catechu; assembly: GCA_021397845.1. NCBI lineage: Eukaryota > Viridiplantae > Streptophyta > Magnoliopsida > Arecales > Arecaceae > Areca > Areca catechu. The sequence continues at coordinate 95,205,603 of CM038050.1, forward strand.
TAAAACTTTTTCAGATTTTATTATGGCCTGTGAATTTTCTGAAAGCCGAAATAGGGCCTGCAAATTTTCGGCTCTGTTTTTTTTAGCAAGACATGTTTGGAAGTTTTAGGGTTTTGTTCAGGAGTTTTTGCATATTTCTTAATTTTAGTATATTTCCAGTATATTAGGTCATGATTTGCAAGTTTTCTTCTATTTAAAAAAATACCCAAAAAATATATATATATATATATATACATATTTTCCAAAAATACCAAAAAAAAAAAAATCTAAACCCTAATTTGCATCCTCATCTGCCTGCCATCATTGCATAATTTACTTTTAAGGGCACTCTTGCTATATCAGATGGGGGAAGGATTTGATCACCTCTCCTTAGCCCAAAACCACATCCCTTGCATTCAGTCCCAAGCCTTAACCTAAAGTTAATTAGACTTAATTTGCCCTAGTGGGCTAGGGACACCAACTGGTCGGGTCCGGGCTAGTGTTAGATCACTGTGTCAAGTTAACCTGTGTGTGCCTTGTGCTTAGTGTCTAGAACGGTGGTTTAGGGATTCAATCCTGAAGGGCTTGTGTGCTGGTCCGCCTACCTGGCCAATCTCTGATTGGTGTCTAGGATTGGCAATCAGGGACCTAACACTCCCCTTACACCTGCCTGGCTGAGTACAGGGTTACTATAGGCTAGTTTGCCACCTTGATTGAGCATCTAGTTTGGACTTTAGGTTTAGTCAGCTATAGCCGGTCTGATCGAGTCTTGCATGAGCACTAGATCAGGAGTTTCATATCACCCACCTCCTTCATAAATGTCTGAACCCATGGAAAATTTACAAGCCCAAATAAAAGCCCTAGCTGATCAAATTGCCCAGATAACTATCCAGATGACCCAGTTAACTCAGTCTCGTATTCAAACCAATGATAGAATTGACCATCGTGCCAATAGGTTTGATCAGTTAAAAGTCCGGGTAGGGACCCCAAGAAAAACCCATGGGTCACAGTCTGAGCCAGATCCTGACTCCCCTCAACCTAGGAGGACCCCAAACCCTGATCTATACCATGAGGTCGAACCTAGGAGAGCCCCTTATCCTGACCCGTACTACAATCCTCAACCTAGGAGGACCCCAAACCCTGATCCATACCTTGAGGCTGAACCTAGGAGAGCCCATCATCCTGACCCAATCCCTAAGGTTAGTCCTAGAAGACCCAATCAGGATTTTATAGACCAAGAAGATAGATCCTATTTACCCTCTCCCTATAAGCCTAGTATACCCACAACCTATAGATCTTATGACTCTAAATCCTATGAACCTAGAACTTATGAATCCATAACCTATGAACCTAGATCCTATGACTCTAGATCCCATGATCATAGATCCTATACACCCATACCCTATGAGCCTAGTAGACCCAACACCCAATATTCTGACCCATATAGGGAGTCAAACCCTAGGAGAACCCAATATTCTGACCCATATAGGGAGTCCAACCCTAGGAGAACCCAGTATTCTGACCCATATAGGGAGTCCAAACCTAGGAGGACCCAATATCCGGACCCATATAGAGAGCCCAACCTTAGGAGGACCCCATACCTTGATCCAACCTTAGAACCTGATCATAGAGCTGACCCAAAATCCTATGACCCCAGATCCTATAATCCCATGACCCATAGATCTGCACCCTTGTCCTATGAGCTTAGAGAACCCATAACCCTAAGTATCAGCCTAGTACTAGTCATGCTTCCCCTAGTCAACTTGAACCCTATAGGATGAGTATCCCTAAATATGAACCCAATAGTGAGCCACTACCTCTTATACAACCTGAACCTACTAGGAGTGGTACCCATAATCAGAGACCAGAACCTAACCAATTTCCTGCTAGCCGACCTTCTCCAACCATTCCTGAGATTCGCAAGGCTTACATTAACGTGGAAGTGTATGAAGCTGATGTGAGCCTAGTGGATGAGTATGAGGGAGAAGAGGAGACACCTTTAGTAGACCTAGAATTAGCTGACCCAGTAGATACCCAGGTAGATTCCAACCCAGAGCTAGTTGACCTTGACCACATCCAACCTAAAGCTATAATGGAAGAACAAATAGAGGAAGAGAACCTAGGTACTGCTGCTAGAGCCTTACCTGAGGAAACCATAGAGGAGAGCCAAATTATAGAGTCTAGTCCAAAAATACAAGAACTAGAAGAATTTATTAAGGACCTGATCTCTTTGAATCAATACCTTCAAGATGAGTCCCCTCCTATAGTTCCCATTAAGGACCTCTTCCCCGAAATTAGTGACCCATCCTTCCATTATGCAAATCCTGTAGATATAGCTCAACCTCATAAGGTTAACCTCATTAGTATAGGATTAGTTCCTGACACCCCGTCTTTTATCCAATTTTATCCAACTAACCATGAACCTTTTTCTCTACCTTACCAAACTAATTCTGAACCCACTTCCTATTTTCTGCCCTTTCCTGACACCTCCAGCATTTCTAGGATCATTAGATTGCATTTAGCTGAGATTAGCATACTGCATGCATTCATCACGCATGTTAGGTTTGCTTCTTACTTCTGGCATACTCTTTGGAATTTGCTAGGAGTTCACTGTAAATTTTCATGTGCATGTCAAGCTAGGATCAAACCTAGAGAACCTATAATCTATTAGGTTTAGATCCAAAGAGTTCAATAAAATTTCCTTCGATAGGAATGCATAGTCGAGTCTGTTAGGTGTCAGTATGAGTCCTTTGCATCATTTGTCTGCATGTGCCTAGCATGTTCACCACCCGCACTAATCTTAAAACAACTGGCTAATTCCCGAAGAAGGGTCAAAGAATTTGATGTAGTGGATTCTATCTTGGTTAGGCTTAGGCCTAAAAGAAGCTTCATGCTCGCAGAGCCGGACCTTTTAAAGTGATAGAGAAGGATTGGATCAAATGCCTAGGTGTTAGACTTGCCTTCGGATTTGGGCATTAGTTCTACCTTCAATATTACAGACCTGGTTGAGTATAGGGAACCGGCAGCGATACCTAGTAAGGCCTTTGGACCTATTCCTTTTCATTGTGAGTGACCCTAACCCAGAGTGTCCACTAACAAATTGGCCTGAGAGAGGAGAACGGATCGAGCGTATCCTGGACGATCAAGCCATCACGACCCGGGGCCGTGACTATCAATGCTTCCTGATCCGATGGCAAGGCCAGCCAGAGTCGGACGATTCGTAGATTTCTCGAGAGGACTTGCAATGCCTCAACCCAGACCTTCTCGAGAGATATGTGAGCCAGTCTGATCTTCACTCGACAGGGTCGAGTTCCTCCCACCCCGGGAGAATTGGTGCGGACACCAAAGGCACCAGAAGAAGGCAGAGGCTTCTCAACCCTCTGTAATTGATCAATAATTTATGAGTCCATCTGTAATAAGGGCTTATCTCATCTGAGTCCATTTTAGTTGTTATTTGAGTATTTTTAGTTGTTATTTCACTTCTGTACTAGTCAGCTCATGTTGAGCTAGTTCAGTCCAATGCTAGTTAGCTCATGTTGAGCTAATTTTATTTTTTGAGTCCTGTCCAAGCATACTGAAGACTCAAGACTATATTATACAAGTGAAGACCAAGTCCAGCCAGATTGAAGACATGGAAGTTTAGCCCAAGTCCAACCCAGCTTGAAGATTTGAAGACCCCAGGAGAAAAATCAGAAACCCTGATTCCTTGCAGATGCCCTCCAGATATCCAGATTCCCTTCCAGATGCCAAAGTATATTCATAAATAAGGGCATCCATGATTCCAGAGGTCCATCTGCATCCTAGCCCAATGAAATCAAGCCCAGGTGCCAAGCCCAAGCCCCTAAGAAGCAAGATACCAGGGAATATTCCTGCTACCTGGCTACCAGGCCACCCCAGCTTCCAGAGGCCCAAACCCATGCACCTGGGCCCCTTTGGGCCGGCCTTTTGCTGCTCCTAGAAGCCCAACACGCCCCCCTAGGCGTCCTTGGAGTCTTGACCAAGTCAAGAAAAATTTTAGGGATTTTTCTACCTAATATTTCCTTATTTTCTAGCTAGGGTTTGAGAGGGAAAAGGATTCTTATGTAAAGACTTATGTACCCTTACTTGGAGCCCAAGGTTAAGGGTCTATTTAAGGGACCCTAGCCTCTTGTATGAGGAATTTTTTGATGAATGAAAACCTTGAGTTCTTCTATTGAGTTGTGTGATACCCTGCTGTGTGCATAAAGGGGTTTGCGAGAGTTCTTCTTCCCAGTGCTGCAATCATCTTCCTGCTACCAACAAGCATCTCAGATCCCTGGACGCCCACTCCAAAAGAAGCCTTTCCTTGCTGTTTTTCCTTTGTTTTCTTGTTCCTTTGTGAGTTTTCTAACCCCTGACAGGTCATTTGCAGGTCCCCGAGTTCCTACGAATCCAACGACTCCAGCCAAGCCTCAATCGGATCACCGAGCAGAAAGCCGGATATCCGCGGGTCTTTGGCTCGATTTTCCAGGCCGCATCCATCGAGGAACGAGAGACCCTTTTGCTGCGATCTTCACAGATGTTGTCAGGTACACCCCTCTACCTCCAGTAGTTTTATTGTAGGAGAACTTGCCCTAACCGAGGCTTCTCAGCCCCGGCGATCCTTCTTTTCTACTTTTCTAGGTCCTAATCTGCATGCTGATCTTCTAAAATTCATATAAAATTCCCTATAACTTATTTTAATCTGAAATTCGGGAATTAATCACCCAACCCCACATATAAAACATATAAAAAAATTGCATGCATATTAGTTCCGCATCACCCACTATTCCTTCGTGACCCCTAATAAAAAAAAAAAAATGGTACCCTAATATAGGTGACTTCTAGGCTCACCAACAGTCCTACCCCTATCCCCATTAATTTGACTCAATTTTGATAAATTTTTGAAACCATTTCATACCCAAATTGAACCAAATTCAAAATGGTTGATGACCTGATTCAATTAGATCTAGAATTCAAGTCCAACCTAAATTATGAATCTAGTTTATTTTAAATAACGTTAATAATAATTTAATTTAATTTAATTTAATCAAATGATGAAGTCAAAAATTATTGTAATATTTGTAAATAGGTCTAATATGCTAAATTTGGCATGTACAGAAATTAGCAGGTGCTAGTTGCAGTAGGTGCCAAAATTAGTAGTGTCAAAATTAGCAGTGCTAAATATATAACTCTTACATAGATCCATGGTTTGGTCAAATCGACTCCTTATGTGTATGACCCCTCAAGTTCAATTCTATCTGGTAGTGAGATACACCATGATCTCTATCATAGTATCATTGAAACTCTTTCGATGAACTGAAATAGTTTTTTCAGCTCATCCTTAACTTGGATTGTTGATCCAAAAATGATCCCAGTGAACTTTCATAATCTACCAGTAATACCTAGCAGTATGTAGTGGCAATCTAATAGAATGAAATGAACCTCTAGGTGTAGTTACTATGTGGTCAAACTTCTCTATCGAAAATCTTGACAGGATGCAGGTCATGAAAACTAGTCAAACCTTAAGCATCCATCATATACCAAACTTAGTTAGCTTGAGTCTAATTATGATTTCTATAAAAACATTTTTTCAATATCACACTACTATGCCCACAGATTCAAGAATTTAGCCAATTATGTCACGAAGGATTATACCTTAACTACTAAGGTCGATAGAATCTCAAAGAATAGTATCCTGAAAGCTAATCATATTTTTATGTAATAAAAGCTTTTATGTAAAATTATACCAACTCATTTATGATATTATATTAATAAAAAAAATTTTGATTTATCATATGTTGTGTCTTATACATTTTTGTTTTAAAATTATGATGAACCCTATGGATTAAGATAATGGTTTAGTATTATGATGAAGTTCATAACAGTGAGACCTAAGTTCTTAAAAATCTTAATCTAAAATATTTCCAACCATAGGATCATCGAGTCGGGGAGAAATGTTTCCAGAAGGATTAGCACATCCTACGTATGCTTGATTGAGAGAGTAGTTGGTCTCATGACCACTTGTATAGGGCACTAATGTAAGGATGTGGATGCTCATCAGAGAATGAGTTCACTAAATTGATCCATCATGAAAACATCTTATGAAAGTCTTACTTATCAAAAGATAATTTTCTTAGTGGAAGTTGTGTAAGTGATCTTTAAACTTGAGATCGCTATGGAATCTTATACAATGAATCCATGTTTTGGTTCATAGTCATTCTTGACTTAGTCATGTATTCATGGATATGATGAATTATGTATAAAGGTTGTCAGTAGATCAATAAGAAATCGACCAGTCCTAGTAAGAGAAGCATTTATCCTATATAATCTTATCAAATGATAACTCAAGAAGTCTTTGATCAAAGCAAGATGATATTATAAATAGTTTCTAATCTTTTATCAATCAAGGATTTATTAGTGGTTTAAGATTTGAATGAATAAAGTGTTAGAATTTGATAATTTTTCATACCTATCACTTATTCGGGATAAAAGGAGATTGAAGGATTGAATTATACGGTAACTTGCTACTGAAGAGTATTTTAGTAATTTTATCAAATTTCTTATCTTCTAGATAGGCATGACATGTTTCTAGAGTCAATCATGTCTTGTAGGTTTTCATGAATTAAATTGATCGAATTCATGAGTCAATTTGAAAGATGGTTCAAATTGGTAACTATGATTAGCTTGATTTGATCTAATTCAATTAGTTATTTCTAATTAAATTAAATTAATATAATCCTAAACTTATTGCTAGCTAGATATGGAGTCCAAAGGGTCATGCATGCTAAGGAATTGGTCAAGGAAGTCAATTACATTTTTATTAGGGTGATAGGATCCTAATTAGCTATCTAATTAACATACTAGTATCGTTGGCTAGCCTAACTCCTAACCTAATTGATTTGAGTTTAAATGCTTGCTAATCAAGAGATCCTGGTTTAAGGAATTTGATTCACTAAGGTTTCAAGGTTTAAAAATTTTTGAAATTTAGTCTTTCACTATGCAATCATAACCCTATAGATCCCTTATAAGTGTACTCTTTACTCCTATAGTGAAGCTACTGTAGCCAATAAATACCATAACATTTTGAATGGCTAGGGACCATGTTCATGTACTGTCAAACCATAGCAACCTCATTGTGAGTATCCAAGATACCATAGGTCAAGGAATTACTCACAACTAATGTATTTGAAAAGTTACTAATGAGTGAGTAGACATCCATGTGACTTCTCATTCTTTGATCATGCTTAGTACCATTTTCTCTAACAATTACTTGAACTCTCATACTAGTGTCCCCTCACTATAGACTCGAGACTTGTCTACCTGAAAAGGAAATGATATCTGCATCAATCTTGATCGATCAATCAATGTTCCGATGATGATCTGATGATAAAAAGCATTTAGGAGTTAACCGATAATGGTATATGTCTCAAATTCTTAACTCTTGAGAATATATATCATTGTGCATTAACTCCATGGATAGTTCATAGACATAAAAATGTGAATGGAAAAATATCTAATTTTATTGATAAAAATTTGATGAAATATAATATATATACCAGAATTTATATTGTATCAGCAACTTGGCTCGAGGACATATACATCTAACAATCTCCCACTTGCACTAAAGCCAATTGGCTGTTGGGATCTGGTGCAACGCAGCGGAAGGGTAATTTCAAAAATTGAAATTAAATATGCACCAAAAATCCTAAACCAGGAACTCCTTAATAAGACTAGAATATATGAAGGCAAACATTTCTATGTAAATTGAATTAGAATACCAACCTGTAATCGCTAATTCCAATTTATGAAGACTTAAAACTTGAAGATCAACGGGCTATTTGAATTCACCAGGCATCCAAGTATCCGCCCTCCGATGGTGATCCACACAGAGCAATGACCAAGAACACTATCTTCTTATCCAATAGTTCCTCGTATTGAGTTCTTCTTCTAGAACTCAATTCTTCGGATTATGGCTGGAAATCTTCCACTCAAAGGTGTGTCTTCTTCCTTTTTACCCCTTCTCCACCTTCTACCGAGACTTAGAACCTTTAGAACACCTTTATCTTGAAAGTAAGACCTTGTCCTAAGAATATTAATGCTTGTTTTTAATTGGTGGAGAAATTAAGACAAGAATGTCTTAATGTAAGAAAGAAAGGAAGGAACAAAACAGAACTCTTTCTTTCCTTTACCGTCGGAGACTTTCGCTCTTGTTCTTGTTCAGTAGCAGAGTTTCGACAGAGGTGTACTCTGTAAAGGAAACAATGCAAAAACAAGAAAAGGGAGAAAGAGTCTTTAGGAGAGGAAGAAGAATAATAAAAAAAAATCTTTTTGAAGTTCTGATTTCCATTCCTTTATATAGTTTTCAGAGAGGCGCCCTCACAACTCTTCGTAAACATTTTTCTCACGCCCTTTTCCTTCTTCTCATGCCCTTTCCTTCTTCTCACGGCCTTCTCTTCTTTCCCATGGCCTTCTGGATTAATTCTCACGGCCTTCAAGATTAATTCTCATGGCTTTTCTCAAAGGAAGAAGTCGCGACGATTGGGAGAAAGAAGTCACGAAACTTGAATCTCCGAAGAGATACTATTTCGCACACCCGGGAAGAAACAACGCTTTCTTTCTTTCTTAAAACCCCACCACCTGTTAGATTACCATCCAAGGAATGACAAGTGAGGCGCTAAAAATGAGAAAGAATGCCGCCCCATCTTAATTCATCGGAGAATTAAGTGGGCGCGCCAAGAGTCCATGCACCCAGGGACTCCTCCATATGGCGCGCCAAGAGTCCATAAGCACATGGACTCTTGGTGTTTTTGGCGTGCAAGGGCTAAGGGGTGGGTGGTATGCTAGCCTAAGTAATTGGTTAGCCAATTGAGTTAGCCATAATCCCAAAAACCTTAATTAGGGTCTAATTAGATCCAATCAGAACCCAAATTGAATCAATTCGGAACCCTAATTCGAATCCAATTCGAATAGAAGTTAGGATTTGCAACACCTGCTAGAGTGTCTTCATGCAAATGACTCTTGATCAATTCTCTTAAGTGTGTGACCCATTGGGTTCCATATCTAGCCAGCAGTGGGTTCGAATACAAGTTGACCTAATTTGATTAGAACTCTTTCTAATCGATTTAGGTCAAATCGGGCTTACCCGATTTAAGCCCGATTTTGATCAATTAGGACTCTTCCTAATAAATGATCATTAAATTTGATCAACCCACAATACAAGATTGACATCTAGCAACGTGTCATGTCTACCCGGAAGATATGGAAATTCTGGTGAAATACCAAAACTACCTTTTAGTAGAAAGTTACCGTACAATTAAATCCTTCGATCAGCCTGCACCCAAATATAATTATGGATATGGATATATGTCAAATCCAATATTATATTTGTTTCTAGCTCAATATTATATTAATGATTCAATTATCTTGATATTAGAAACCATCTCTAATATCTTTACTTTGATCAAAGATTCCTTGAATCATCATCCGATTTATAACTAGCTTGATGCAATCTCCTCTTATTAAGAGTGATCGATTCTTTGTTGACCTACTCATTACCTTCATATCCAATTCACCATTCCCAGCATCAATCATGTGCATGACTCAGTGTCATGATTAGGATTGAACCAAAGCATGGGTTCATGTACATAAGGTACTTATGGCAATCTCAGGTCAAAGGATTACTTGTACCACTCCCACTATGAGAACCTTCTATTGACATGTAGCTAAGACTCCATTAGATGTTCTCAAGTTGGATCATATCAGTGAACTCATTCTCTAATGAGCACCCACATCCTAGTATTAGTTTCATACACAAGTAACTGTGAGAGCAGTCACCCTCTCCAGTATACATGGGATGTGCTAGTCTTACCAGAAAAAACCCTGATCCCCTACTCAGGGTTCCTTTGACTAGGAATATTTTAGATTAAGGTTTTAAGACTTTAGGTCTCACTGGTATGATCTCATCATAACCCTAAAATCATAGCCCTAATTTATGGGGTTCATCACATAATAATAAACACAGCGTATCATGAAAAATAATGCCTTTATTAGAATATTGTCAATTACAATGGTTTGGGAGATACAACATAGATTGGTTTGTAGGGCATATCCTTTTCAATCTCCCACTTGCACTAAAGCTAATCACCTTTAAATCTTAATCCCATACACTCGAGGTGGCAATCAAACTCTCACTGTGGTAGAGCCTTAGTGAACGGGTCTGCTACGTTGTTCTTTGTATCAACTCTATTTATGTAGACATCTTGTCTTTCTACTATTTCTCGGACGAGATGGAAGTGTCTCAGAATGTGCTTGGATTTATGATAAGCTCTTGGTTCCTTAGCTTGAGCAACAGCTCCAGTGTTGTCACAGTAAAGTGGCACTGGTTTTTCAATCTCAGGAACAACACCTAACTCTGTGTTGAACTTCTTCATCCAGACTGCTTCCTTGGCGGCTTCACTAACAGCTATGTATTCTGCCTCTGTGATTGAGTCAGCTACAGTATGCTGCTTGGTACTCTTCCAACTCACTGCTCCACCATTTAGGGTAAAAATATATCCCAAAATGGATTTGCTATCATCAGGGTCTGATTGAAAATTAGAATCAGAATAAGATTCTAGTTTAAGATCAGAACCACCATAAACCAGAAAAATATCCTTAGTCCTTCTCAGGTACTTAAGAATATTTTTAACTGCTTTCCAATGATCCTCTCCTGGATCAGCCTGAAACCTACTGACAATGCCTAAAGCATATGCCACATCAGGCCCGGTACATAACATGGCATACATTATGGACCCTATTGCCGAAGCATAAGGTATAGAATTCATTCTATTTCTTTTTTCAGATGTCTTAGGAGACATCATTTTGGAAAGATGTATGCCTTGACTCATAGGAAGATAACCTCTTTTACTTCCATCCATGCTGAATCTTTTCAGTACTAGGTTAATGTACCTAGACTGGGATAAACCTAGCATCCTCTTAGATCTATCTCTATAGATCTTAATACCTAGTATATAGGATGCTTCTCCCAAATCTTTCATGGAAAACTAGTTTGATAGCCAAACCTTGACTGATTTTAACATTGGGATATCATTCCCAATGAGGAGTATGTCATCTACATACAGAACCAAGAAGACTATGGCACTCCCACTAGTCTTCTTATAAACACAGGGTTCATCCACATTTTTGATAAAACCAAACATTTTAATAATTTCATCAAAACGGATGTTCCAACTCCTTGAAGCTTGCTTTAATCTATAAATGGATTTCTTTAGCTTGCATACTTGATTAGGTTTATTCTTTGAAATAAAACCTTCTGGCTGTGACATGTAGACTTCTTCCTCAAGGAAACCATTGAGGAATGCAGTCTTCACATCCATCTGCCAGATCTCATAGTTGTGGTATGCTGCTATAGCAAGTAAAATTCGAATTGATTTGAGCATGGCAACAGGTGAGAATGTTTCATCATAATCAATTCCCTGTTTTTGTCTAAAATCTTTTGCTACTAATCTAGCTTTATAGGTTTCAACTTGGCCATCAGCCCCAATCTTTTTCTTATAGACCCATTTGCACCCAATAGGATTAACACCCTCTGGTGCATCAACCAAAGTCCATACTTGGTTGACATACATAGAATCTATCTCGGATTCCATGGCTTCTTGCTATCTATTTGAATCAGTACTCAAGATAGCTTCCGTATAGGTCAGAGGTTCATCATTTTGAATGACTTGGGCTTCATTATTTTCAATAATAAACCCATACCTCTCAGGTGCCCGTGACACTCTATCAGACCTACGGGGAGGAGTTTTGTGTTCTGGTTCTAATCTAACTATATGTTCTATTGATTAAGAATTGTCTATCTGTGTTTCTTGTACTTCTCCAAGTTCAATAGTTCTACCATTGCCCTTTTCTAAAATAAACTCTTTTTCTAGAAAAGTGGCATGTCTGCTGACAAAAATCTTTTGTTCAGTTGGATGGTAAAATAAATATTTTCTACCCTCTCTAGGATATCCTACAAATAGACATTTATCCGCTCTAGGTTCCAACTTATGTCCAAATTTTTTTTAACATAAGCTGGACATCCCCATACCTTAAAATATTTAAGATATGGTTTCTTTCCACTCCAAATTTCATATGGAGTACTAACAACGGATTTAAAAGGTACTTTGTTTAGAATGTAAACAACAGTTTCTAGGGCATGACCCCAAAAGAAAATGGATAAATTTGTGAAGCACATCATGGATCGTACCATATCTAATAAGGTACGATTCCTCCTTTCAGCTATACCATTTAGCTGTCGTGTATAAGGAGGGGTCCATTCAGAAAGAATTCCATTAACTTTAAGATAGTCTAAAAACTCCTTGGATAAGTATTCTCCTCCTTGATCAGACCAAAGAACTTTAATACTTTTTTCGGTTTGTTTTTCGACCATACTTTGATACTCCTTAAATTTATCAAAGGCTTCAGATTTATATTTCTTAAGATACACGTATCCAAATCTAGATAAATCATCTGTAAAAGTGATAAAATATGAGTATCCACCTCTGGCCTGAGTTGTCATTGGACCACATACATCAGTATGTATAAGTCCTAATAACTCAGTTGACCTTTCTCCATGTCCAATAAATGGAGTCTTGGTCATCTTACCCATGAGACATGATTCACAAGTTCCTAATGATTCATACTCATAAGGATCAAGGAATTTTTTCTTGTATAACTTGCTTATCCTAGACTCATTAACATGACCAAGTCGATGATGCCAAAGTAAAGTTTCATTAAAGTCTTCTCTTTTTCTTTTATTATTGACATGAAAAACACTATCATTGGAAGAAAGAGTTAAGAGCCCGTTGCTAAATATGCCAGAACAAACAATTTTATTAGACAACATTATCGAGCTACCAGTGCTCATTACATCCATTACATATCCTTGTTTCAATAACAAGGGAACAGATACAATGTTCCTAATAATCTTAGGCATATAATAACAATTATTTAACTCCAAGATCTTCCCTGAAGGCAACTTCAGAATATAGGTCCCTACAGCATCTGCTTGGATGATATCTCCACTAGCACCATAGAGATTGAAGTCACCTTCCTTCAATACTTTAAGCTTGTGGAGGCCCTGCAAAGATTTGCATATATGGTAACCACAAGCGGTATCCAATACCCAAGTATTTGAAACTGAAGAATTTAATGTCAATATAGCATGTATCTCATATATACCTTTTGGCGCATCTGATGCACCAGGCTTCACAGTTGCAAGGTAAGCCTTGCAATTCCTTTTCCAATGTCCTGCTTTGCCGCAAAAGAAATAGGTTGACTTTTTGGAGGCCTTCTTTCCTTTCTTATTCTTATTGATGCCACTCTTAGGATTTAGCCTCCTATTAAAACCCTTTTTGCCCAATTTCTTCTTATTGGTCTTATCAACAAGAAGAAGTGGAGCCTTTTCTTTCTTAATGTGGCTCTCAACTATTTTTAACATATTTAACAGCTCAGGCAAGGAAGTGTTCAGTTTGTTCATGTGATAATTCAAGACAAACTGAGAAAATGACTCTGGGAGTGATTGCAGGATTAAATCCTGAATCAACTCCCCATCCATGATAAAACCTTATTGACCCAATCTGGTGATCAAGTCAATTATCTTCAGAACATGATCCTGAACGGATGTTCCCTCTATCATCCTAGCACGGAATAACTGCTTAGATATTTCACATCTAGCAGTTATGCTATGTTCTCCATAAAGCTCTTTTAAATTGAGCATTATGATTGAGTATCCATGCTTTCATGCTGTCTCTGTAACTTATTGGTCATAGAGGCTAGTATGATACACTTGACAGTAAGTGAGTCATTCTACCACATTTTGTATGTGGCCATATCTTCCTGTGTGGCATCGTCCCCTAGTGGATTAAGACTAGGGGTATCAAGAATATAAGAATGTTTTTCTGAACTCAGCACAATCTTTAAATTTCTCAACCAGTCCACATAGTTCGGACCAATCAGTTTGTTGGTATCTAAGATACTTCGCAGTGACAATGAAGATGCCATTTATCTATATTTAACAAGAACAATACATGAGCAAACAACCATGAAATGACTTACATAATTAAATTAGGTCTTCAATTTAATTATGTTTCCCACTATTTTATCAAAAATCATAGCCCTCACTATAATAATCGAGAAGAACCCTGATCGGTTTTTCTTAGTGAGATTGAGATCCTAATAACTTATAAACGATCTTGCAGAAAACACAACAAATCTTTTATAAGCTCAAAGGTAGGAAACTCTTCCAATTATATCTCATATAATTCTCAAGAAGTAACTTGGCCTCTAGAACATTATTAATCTTGCAGAAAACAAAACAAACCATAATGTTCTAGTTAAGTCAAGACCCTTTCATTTCTATACAGTTAATACTCAAATATAATGCCCTTGCAGATAACACAACAAAGCATTATACTGAATATACTGTAAGCATATCTATGCACTAGACTAGTATTATGTCAATCACCATATTAGGTCTTGCAGATAACACAACAAACCTAATGTGGTTCATAACACAATAATGATCCAGCATGCAGGAAGGCCAATATATAGTATTTTTAACACTAAGCATTTTAGTCAAGATTTAAATTTAATCAAATCGGCCAGGCAAGTGGAAGAGATGTGGGAGTCCCCCCATTGCTTTCCTAGACACCAATAAAAATTGGTCAGGTCAGTCAACGGAACCAATTAAAAACCACAATTCTCTTTACCTTCCCAGAACCACCTTTCTAGACACCGAATGATCAATTGTACATCATGACTAGTGATGCTTATTAGTTAAATATACTAAGACTTAATATAATTTTTAAAAGGAGGGATTTATAAATTGCCAGCACATCCTTATAGAATGTATCACAATCAACATATCACTCTTATAGATAAACAAATATGTGCTAAGTGTGTCATCATACTAGGACAACCATTTACCACATAATGGATCCACCATTATGCCAGGGCAACCTTATTTCAGTATGATGACTTCAAAACTATACATATCTCTATAATAATTAGGGTTTGAGTGAAAGACCCTAACTAGTGGCATACATCAATACATATATGCAATCAAAGATATGCTAAGTGTAGTAACATATTAGGATTTAAAAATCCTAAGATGTGACATACAAACTATCATAAATTATAGTCCTAATTAAGGTGGCTCTGATACCACTGTTGAGATCCGGTGCAATGCAGCGAAAGGGTAATTTCAAAAATTGTAATTAAATATGCACCAAAAATCCTAAACCAGGAACTCCTTAATAAGACTAGAATATATGAAGACAAACATTTCTATGCAAATTGAATTAGAATACCAACCTGTAATCGCTAATTCCAATTTATGAAGACTTAAAACTTGAAGATCAACGGGCTATTTGAATTCACCAGGCATCCAAGTATCCGCCCTCCGATGGTGATCCACACAGAGCAATGACCAAGAACACTATCTTCTTATCCAATAGTTCCTCGTATTGAGTTCTTCTTCTAGAACTCAATTCTTCGGATTATGGCTGGAAATCTTCCACTCAAAGGTGTGTCTTCTTCCTTTTTACCCCTTCTCCACCTTCTACCAAGACTTAGAACCTTTAGGACACCTTTATCTTAAAAGTAAGACCTTGTCCTAAGAAGATTAATGCTTGTCTTTAATTGGTGGAGAAATTAAGACAAGAATGTCTTAATGTAAGAGAGAAAGGAAGGAACAAAACAGAACTCTTTCTTTCCTTTACCGTCAGAGACTTTCGCTCTTGTTCTTGTTCAGTAGCAGAGTTTCGATAGAGGTGTACTCTGTAAAGGAAACAATGCAAAAACAAGAAAAGGGAGAAAGAGTCTTTAGGAGAGGAAGAAGAATAATAAAAAAAATCTTTTTGAAGTTCTGATTTCCATTCCTTTATATAGTTTTCAGAGAGGCGCCCTCACAACTCTCCGTAAACATTTTTCTCACACCCTTTTCCTTCTTCACACGCCCTTTCCTTCTTCTCACGGCCTTCTCTTCTTTCTCACGGCCTTCTGGATTAATTCTCATGGCCTTCCATATTAATTCTCATGGCTTTTCTCAAAGGAAGAAGTCGCGACGATTGGGAGAAAGAAGTCGCGAAACTTGAATCTCCGAAGAGATACGATTTCGCGCACCCGGGAAGAAACAACGCTTTCTTTTTTTTTAAAACCCCACCACCCGTTAGATTACCATCCAAGGGATGACAAGTGAGGTGCTAAAAATGAGAAAGAATGCTGCCCCATCTTAATTCATCAGAGAATTAAGTGGGCGCGCCAAGAGTCCATGCGCCCATGGACTCCTCCATATGGCATGCCAAGAGTCCATAAGCGCATGGACTCTTGGTGTTTTTGGTGTGCAAGGGATAAGGGGCGGGTGGTATGCTAGCCCAAGTAATTGGTTAGCCAATTGGGTTAGCCATAATCCCTAAAACCTCAATTAGAGTCTAATTAGATCCAATCAGAACCCAAATTGAATCAATTCGGAACCCTAATTCGAATCCAATTCGAATAGAAGTTAGGATTTGCAACACTTGCTAGAGTGTCTTCATGCAAATGACTCTTGATCAATTCTCTTAAGTGTGTGATCCATTGGGTTCCATATCTAGCCAGCAGTGGATTCGAATACAAGTTGACCTAATTTGATTAGAACTCTTTCTAATCGATTTAGGTCAAATCGGGCTTACCCGATTTAAGCCCGATTTTGATCAATTATGACTCTTCCTAATAAATGATCATTAAATTTGATCAACTCACAAGACAAGATTGATGTCTAGCAACATGTCATGTCTACCTGGAAGATATGGAAATTCTGGTGAAATATCAGAACTACCCTTCAATAGAAAGTTACCGTACAATTAAATCCTTCGATCAGCCTGCATCCAAAATATAATTATGGATATGGATATATGTCAAATCCAATATTATATTTGTTTCTAGCTCAATCTTATATTGATGATTCAATTATCTTGATATTAGAAACCATCTCTAATATCTTTACTTTGATCAAAGATTCCCTGAATCATCATCCGATTTATAACTAGCTAGATGCAATCTTCTCTTACTAAAAGTGATCGATTCCTTGTTGACCTACTCATTACCTTCATATCCAATTCACCATTCCCAGCATCAATCATGTGCATGACTCAGTGTCATGATTAGGATTGAACCAAAGCATGGGTTCATGTACATAAGGTACTTATGACAGTCTCAGGTCAAAGGATTAGTTATACCACTCCCACTATGAGAACCTTCTATTGACATGTAGCTAAGACTCCATTAGATGTTCTCAAGTTGGATCATATCAGTGAACTCATTCTCTAATGAGCACCCACATCCTAGTATTAGTGTCATACACAAGTGACTGTGAGAGCAGTCACCCTCTCCAGTCTACATGGGATGTGCTAGTCTTACCGGAAAAAACCTTGATCCCCTACTCAGGGTTCCTTTGACTAGGAATATTTTAGATCAAGGTTTTAAGACTTTAGGTCTCACTGGTATGATCTCATCATAACCCTAAAATCATAGCCCTAATTTATGGGGTTCATCATATAATAATAAACACAGCGTATGATGAAAAATAATGTCTTTATTAGAATATTGTCAATTACAATGGTTTGGGAGATACAACATAGATTGTCTTGTAGGGCATATCCCTTTCATTGGCCATATACCTAAGTCCCATCTTCTTAAGGTGGGCTTCAGTCTTATGCTAGCTCAACTGCTTCATTAGTAGGTTTGCCACGTTGTCCACGGAGTCAACTCTCTTCACCTTGACATACTTCTTCTCAAGATAGTCATGTATAATATGAAACTACCACTCGATATACTTTGACTTCTATAAGTCCTGGGCTCTTTAGCAAGGGCTATGGTATCTCTATTGTCAAAGTACAAGGGGATGGCATCTGATGGCATCACTCTAAGCTTGATAAGTGCATAAATATTAGCCATAAAAGTATTAATTTATATATTAAATTATCTTCATTTAATTAAAATTGATTATGTTATGTAGTGTTTTGCATGAAAAAACCTTGCTAACATGAAGACTTCAATTTTTGGAGTCCAATGGCACAAATGGTACTCCAATCGGACTTCAATTGAGTTGGGAAGTGAATTTTGAAGGAATAAATATGATATTGCACAAAATTGGAGCATCTGGTCCACCATGAACCGGTTGAATGGTTCACAGGATGCAAAATGGATCACAGGCAGCCATTGCTGCTAGTCCACAAAATAGATCCATGGACCACAGACCTTCCCGAGCCGATTTGATGCCGGAAAGTCACCAGAAAAACCACTCCCTCGCCATTCATGGCTGCAATGACACTGTAGAAGTTGTTGATGGCCGGAAAACCCAGATCCACTATCCTAGCCATGCATTGAGCCACCATGTTCCCTATTACCGGTCGCTTTCTCCACCCAGTTCCATGCCATTACCCTCATCCTATCATCGGCCTTCATCGTCTTCTTCACCAAAAAGTCACCAACCATCTATGGCCATCATCTCTCCACCTCCCCTGCTCTTCCTCCCAGTCCCCTCCAGTCCGAGACACTACCCAGCCTACCAATAGCCACCAAAGAAGCTCTCCACCATTCCAATTCACTTCGAGCGATCCTCCTTCTCGAAGGTACCATCTGTTACTTCTCCTCCAAGAACCAACCATTCTGCCAGATTTCTCACCATGATCAACCATTATCACCATCATCGACCACTGTCATCATCTTCTCTGTGCCACCTTCCTCACTGTTTCTATCACCATCACCGGTCTCCACGATGTCTGCTATCTTGCTCTACAAGGTTTTCACCCATGGCTCCTTCCTTCTAAACCACTACCACCCCATTCTCCATCACCCAATACTATGTGCTTGTTGTCAGGAGATGGACTCAAATGATGTCTAAACGAGAGGAAGATTTGTTCGATGAAATAGCATGGAGTTTAAACATTTCTCGATAAAATGGTGATGATAAGTGGAGTTTAATTTTTGAGAAGGGATAAAACAAAATTCGGTTATGATCATTGAATGGGTATGGGGATAAGAATACGGAACCAAAACGAGTGCAAGATGAGGATAAGGAACCGAAGCTGTTGATGCGGATAGCGATGGGAAACCAATGCTATTTCTACATAGGCCCGATGCGCTTCTTTCCACCTATATAAGAGTATCATCTCTTCACTACCAGGGGATTATTCCGCATTCCACTTCCCATCCATAACCTCCCTAATCCCTCGAACATCTGCTCTACTTCCCACTTTCTTCCACCCTTCCAACATACGAGAAGGAGAGTAAGCTGGCAGAGAGAGCCTCTATCAGGTTTTATGCTAGGGAGAGAGAGACTCTGTCAGGTTATAGTTTTATTTTTTTTATTTTTAACTCCAAGCCCTGTTAATGGCTTAGGAGTTAAATATCTCATAATTAAATTTGCTTTCACAATGAAATTTCATTTTTCTTGATTCAATTATTTATTATAGTTTATTTTAATTTCAGCACTAGGATAGTTTTACTTCTTGCAATTTTTTTTATGCAATTTAATTTTCTGTAATTAGTTTAGTTTAATTTTTGCATATTTAAATTCTATAATTTATATTTTGGAATGTAGTGTAGAGTTGATTTTATTTTTTTAATAATTTTTGAAGTTTAAATTTAGATCATGTCTGGCTAAGCGATTCTCTAGGGTTGGCAATGATGCTAGACCATGATTAGAAGCCCCTCTTAGATCTCTTCTTGGGCTTTGATTTTGAAGAGTCTTTCTATCTTTTCAAATTCTTACCAAGAGACTTGATGAACTAATGTTGGGTTTCAATCCCTTCATAGTTCATACTTGATTCGGTGCAAGAAGGGTAACAGTTAGAAGGCTCTTAACATTTTTTTCTACTCTTTTCTCTTCTTCCTTGTAAAACCTTGATGGATTATAGTTGGATTAAAATATCTTCATAACCCATACTTGGTTAATACAAAGAAAGAAGTTGGAAGGATATTATAAGAGAAATCATTACAAAGGTTTTCAAGTTATTGGTCTAGTGGATTCAAAAGTCCTAGATCTTTAAATTATTTATCTTTTCAATTTAATTAACTTTTGCTCATCTTTGTTAAAGCTCACCTAAGCAAGGGTTTTAACATAGTTCACACACCCAAATTTCTTGTGGGATCGATCTGTATTTGCTGAATGTGATACTCTACACACCGTGCACCTGCAATTTTAACATAAAATTTATACCCAGTTTTTGGCGCCATTGCTGGGAAAATTGGTATGTTTTAAATTATTTTCAAAATTCTTGCTCTTCATGCTTCTAGTTTAACATTAATTTGATTGTTCTAACATCTTTATTTTTGTTAAAGTTGGTGAGTGCTGGAAGCCAGGTATATAATTTAAACTATTCCTTATTCTTTCAGCATATTATTGTGATCTTAGTTTAGTATTAATATTTAATTTAAACTTGTTTGATCTTTTTGGTTGTGCATAAGCATTTTTTTAATTACATTAAGGGCACAAACCTAAACAAGATAAGGTGGGATGTTCATCACCTTTCTTTAGCCCATAAACAAGTCTTCTTCATTTGCATTAACCCAAGTCTGTAAATAAAATCAATTAGAAGCTGACCCTAGGGACATCCGAGCTCAATAGGACAAGGATACCTAAGAGTTGTTCCAAGCTAGTTTCGATCATTGAATTGGTGTCTAGGAAAGTGGTTCCAGGATCTTAGTCCTGAAGAAAGGCGGTTCTTTAATTGGTTCCGTTTGCTAACCTAGTCAATCTAATTGGTGTCTAAGGAAAGCAACAGGGGGACCCCTGCTAATCTTATACTTGGCCAATTTGGTGAATTGGTTCGAACTTGGAGTGCTCGAAGGTCGACTTGGAATGGTTAGGAGCTGTCTAGTTCTAGGCTAACCCTATGATAAATTAATTCTGTGTGAAACTTATTTGAAAAAAAAAAATCTTACTTTATTTTTTCTTTTTCAATCTTGATTGCCTTGATATAAGGTTGTCCTAACATAATTAGAAGTTATGTTGCATGGTTGTACTAGGATATGAAAAGGTTGAATTAATTTAGAACCTTTAAAGAAAAGCTTCTAAAAAAACTAAAATATATATATATAATTCAAAAAATTTGAAGACATAGTAAATATAGTAAATTCTCCACCTCCTATATGGAGAAGGATATCGGGTCAACTAGTTAGAACTAATTTAATTCTTGTTTCAGATCCTACGACCTTTATAATGGATCTAATAAATCAACCCTAAACCCTTAAGGATTTATGTTATCTAGTTGGTTCCATCCAACCTTCTTGCATAAGGTTGATCAACCCACTACACATAATTTTGAAATCAAGCCTCGGATGATTAATATGCTTCCAAAATTTAGAGGAATAGAGGATGCATATATATTTATTAGGGAATTTGAAGAGGTTTGTGTAACCATGAGGATATAATAATTATCAGAGGATGAAATCAAGCTAAGACTGATCAATTTTGTCCTTAAAGATAATACAAAAAAGTGGCTTTATAGTCTTCCAAATTAATCTATCATGACCTGGGAGGGCTTTGTAAAAGTGTTCTTAAAAAAATATTTTGTTGCCCAGGTGGCTACCCAAGAGGGGGGTGAATTGGAAATTTAAAAAATTTAAGCAGATAATGTGCAATTAAAATCCCTTTTAAAAGTGTTAGGTGTTGTGGCAAAATAATGACTTACGGAAGCTAAATGAAATCAAAGAAGCACAACACAAACACAGAAATTATAGTGGTTCGGAGCAACCCAGCTCCTACGTCCACTATCCAAGATACCACTTGAGATTTTCACTATATTCACACCCGAATACAGTAGGATTGTTTTACAGGATCACAATCCAAAATCTCTACACTTTGGTTTTAATGGGATCACCAAAGAAAATCCAACACCCTTTGGTTTTAAACAGGATCACCAAAGAAACCCAACTTGGTTTTCACAGGATCACCAAGAACCTAACTTGGTTTTACCAGGATCACCAAGAACCCAACACTTGGTTTTTATCAAAGGCTCACCAAGAACCTATTTGGTTTTTCAAATAGGCTCACCAATAACCCAAACAATTTAAGAGTGAATTGAGAAATAAATGCAACAATAATGACAAACTCTAGTTGTCAGATAGTTACCGGTGTATCTTGATAGAAGTCCACTTGAATGCGCTTTAATTGCTTCAATGGCTTCCTTCCAAAGTACTTCAAGCTTCAGATCAGAGTTGGTGAAGACTTGAAGACTGACTTGAATGCTCTTTGTGCTCTCTTGCTTGTTGGTAGATGGGATATTCAATAAAGCCTTAAAACTTTGAGAAGCTTTCAAAAACATTCTAACTCTTACTTCAAAGAAGTTTAAATCCCTCAAATATATGATCTTCCATCATTCCAAGGCAGTTTGAGATGTTGTAGACCATTGGGAAGTGACATATAACTATTAGAGCACTTTTTGGCATTCAAAAAGAAATTTTGGAACTAGCCATTATGTACCTGAAAATGATATTCGAGTCGGCTCGAATTCCTTCAAGTCGGCTCAGATCCTTCGAGTTGATAGGTCAAGTCACCATTTCTTCAATGCAGTCGGCTCTTTATCTCAGGATGTAAAAACTTCACTCTGGACGAGTTGGCTCTTGATAACTTGAGTTGGCTCGAACTTCTATCGTTGAACACATTGAACTCAAGGGGTCGGCTCTTCTTCTCAGAATCGAAAATCTTTACTCTAGAGGAGTTGGCTAGTTGCAGATTGGGTCGGCTCACTTTCTCGATCTTCAAAATTTGTTCTGGAGGAGTCGACTCTTTCTAGTTGGGGTTGACTCGCCTGGATGTTCTCAGAAAATAATAGAAATGGACTCTGGAAGAGTCGACTCGGTTCTACATGAGTCAACTCAAATTGCTGCGTACCAGAATCCTTGATGCATGCCATGAGGTGGAGTCGGCTCTTCTTCATGCTGGGTCAGCTTGAGTGACTTCTTCAAAATTTTTATAATTAAACTCAAAAGTACTCTCACCAACACTCTTACACTTTTCATGCAAACCAACTCAAAATAAATTTAAAGTATAGCAGACATAGAAGTAACCCCTTTTATATGATTTTTAGTAACTTTTTCATTGGGTTCTTCTTTACAAAATAAGATTACAACACAACTCAAAGCAAGAAGTAAAGATGTAGGAGTTGAAGTTTGAACAAATAAATCATCCTACAAAAACTTATAAACCACTTGAAGAGTTGTTAGAAAAATATGTGCATGCTCCAATGTTTGGTTATCATCAAAATCACTTATGGGGTCAACATATTTTCTCATCATAAAATAGCTAGAATTAGAAATGAAATAAATCATTTCTATCAACTAGCTGGCGAGTCATTCTAGAAATACTTTGATCGCTTCAAGAACCTCTTGACCCAATGCCCCATCATGGAATAGAAACTTGGAGGCTATGTCAAATAATTTATGAAGATTTAGATTCAAATTCAAGAACCATGCTAGAGTCCATGTGCCAAGGTCAATTTATGTATAAAGAACCTAATGAAGCCTGGCAATTTCTAGAAGACCAAGTTGAAAAGAACTTACAATGAAAAACAACTAGGAAACCAGAAAGATCTACACCTCTAAGAGGTAGAATACACTAAATTCAGACTTTCCTAGCTACAAAGGCCAAAATTGAAATCTTAACACGTACGTTAGAGACTTTAGAACTTCAAAGACCATCTAGTGTGAACCAGGTGTCTGCACCCATGTGCAATGGGTGCAATGCACCAGACCATATTCTTGAGGAATGTCCCCTCCAAATGAACCCAATAGAGAATGGATGTGCACAAGTGAATGCCATATACCAGAGACCAATGAACAATCCCTATGCACCTACATATAACCCAGGATGGAGGAATCATCCAAATTTCTCATGGTCACAGAACTCAAATGTATGTGATCCTAGCTTCAATCCATAATACCTAAGGTCTAACCCTATGATGAACAACCCATCACCACCGGGCTTCAATAATAATAATAAGAAACTTAATTCTTTAGAGAAAAGCCTAGAAGCCCTAGCCAAATCTAATGCTAACACCAATGCCATATTAAGTAATTTTATGCAAACCATGGGCCAACTCCTAAATTCAAACTTCCAGGCCATGGCTGCTTGGAAATACAGGTGGGTCAGTTAGCATCTACCATCAATGAAAGAGAACGAGGTAGGCTACCCAGCCAACCTGAGCCTAACCCAAGAAACCAAAATGATCGACCATCCCAAGGAAACCAAGTTAATCAAGTAAATACTATTCATTCTTTAATATTAGGAAAACAAGTAGATAATAAGGTAGATACATCTAACACTAGAGAGGACTTAACTGCTGAGCAAGCTGAGCCATCCAATGAACAACCTACCTTACAAACTCAAGATTTTGAAACTAATAGTCCACCAAACCAGGTGCCCACAATCTTTAGAGCACCTTTTCCAAATTTATTAAGGTCTAATAAACAATCAAAATATTTAGATAAAATATTAGATGTGTTTAAGAAAGTTCAAGTAAATATCCTCTACTAAACATGATCCAACAGGTTCTGACTTATGCCAAATTCTTAAAAGATCTTTATACCAAGAAAAGGACCACCAATGTACCAAAGAGAGCTTTCTTAGTAGTAAGTGTAAGCTTATACTTGTTAAGTCATATGCCCATAAAATATAAAGATTCAGGGTCTCCAATAGTTCATGTATCATAGGGAAACCCATATTGAGAAGGCCTTACTTGATTTAGGGGCTAGTGTAAATATTCTGCCCCATCTAGTTTATGAACAATTAGGATTGAAAAAACTTTAGCCAATAGGGATCACATTATAATTAGCAGATTGATCTTTTCGGATCCCTGAAGGAATGGTAGAGGATGTCCTAACTAAGGTTGGCAATTTTATCTTTCCTGTAGATTTCATCATTTTGGAGATTGAACCAGTAGTAAATCCTAAAGACCATATCTCAGTTATTTTAGGAAGACCATTCCTAGCTATTACTAATGCTGAAATCAATTATCGGAATGGACTTGTGAAGCTATCCTTTGGGAACATGACAATTGAGCTAAATATATTTAATTTGGAACAGGAATCCACCAAGCATTCTAATGTAAATGTAATCCAAGATGAAATTTATGAACCTATAGATATTAGCGATGAAGAAGTCGATCTTGAGTCTAGTATATGGCCAACCCATGAATATGAGAACATTGATAAAATACTTGGAGATAATAAAAATAGCCAGAGATGGGAGCCTCCTACTAAAACACTCATGGAAATGGTTAAACCATCAACCAAGCCATCAATAGAGAAGGCACCTAAATTAGAATTAAAATCCCTCCCCAAGTACCTTAAGTATACGTATTTAGGTCCAGAGAAAACCTTGCCTGTAATTATTGCCTCAGACCTAAATCCTAAACAAGAGGAGGAGCTGTTAACTATTCTGAGAGAAAATCGAGAAGCAATAGGCTGGACCATGCCAGACATTAAGGGAATAAGCCCTTCCATAGCTCAACATAGGATACACCTAAAGGAAGAGGCTAAACCAACTATAGATGCCCAAAGAAGATTAAACCCTTCCATGAAGGAAGTAGTCAAGAAAGAGATTTTGAAGTTACTTGATAAAAAATTATTTATCCCATTTCTGATAGTTCGTGGGTAAACCCTATACAAGTGGTATCCAAAAAGTCTAGAATAACGGTGGTTCAGAATCAAGCAAATGAACTTACCCCAACTATGATTCAAATGGGATTGAGGGTTTGTATAGACTATAAAAAATTGAATGCAGCAACAAGGATAGATCACTTTTGATGGGACATCACCAGCACTAATCCCGGAGCAGCACTAACTTGAAGTAGCATGAATTTCGATACAGCACGAATCTCGATGTAGCACATATTTCAATAAATTCAAATTCAAAAAATTAGTTGATTAGGATTAGTTATTCAAAATTTAATTTAGGATTAGGTTGGTTAGGATTGAGATTTGGATATGCCTTATCTTGTATTTGAATTTGAAACGTCCTTATCTTTTTATCTTGTATTCAAATTCAAATGAGGATTAGAAAGGTCTATAAATTCCACCCTCAGTCCTTTGTAAAATAAATATTAGTTAATTAATGTTTATTAAAAATATTAATAATATTAAGTATCCCAATTTAATATTTTAAGTCTATTAAGTATCCCAATTTAACCATTAAAATAAGTATTAGTTAATTAATATTTATTAAAAATATATATTTTTTATTAGGTTTTTGTAGAAAAAGAGTTCATAAATAGAAAGAGCTCAAATCGGAGTTCAAATGGGTCTAGAATCAAATTTTAAAAGTTATTAAAGAAATCACACATTTTAAAGCTGTGGGTCCATCATGGATCGATCGCTGCATCTACATCATGCGAGTTGGTCCACAGGCAGCCATTGTTGCCGATCCATGGATCCTGTCCGTGGACCATCTTTGCCATTTCACACCACCCGGCCACCGAAGATTTCCCCCATCATTCCCCTCGCTGCCGGGAGGCCTCCCATAACTAGAGATGCTATCGAAGACCCACCGTCACTGTCAAAACACCGCTTAACCACCATCTTCAAAGCTTCTTCCTCTTTTCACTACTGCTCACTCCAAACCACAGCCCCACCACTGTCCGGTCGCTGCTCTTCTCTGTTCCAACCTCGCTATTACCGTCGGGCCTCCATCCTCGCCATCCTCCCGCTCCCACTACCAGATCTACCACCGTCTCACCACTGATCACTGGCCAAGCCTCTGCCCATGCCCAATCCACCATGCTGCAATTCCAAAAGGAAACAATCACTACTGAAGATGCTCCTATATAGATCTTCAAGGAGTCACTTGAGACTCCTGCTCCTATTCCTTCATTTGATCCACCTAAACCTAAACCTGTTAAGACCAAAAAGAAACCCTAAACCAAGAAGACTAAGATTTTTAGAGCCCCTATTAGAACTAGGTTCAGGGATTTAAGGTTTAAACTCCTACACCTTTGTTTCTTGTTTGAGTTGTATTGTAATTTATTTTTGTAAAAATGAACCCAATGAAAAAGCTAAGAAAAAATCATGTAAAAAGGGTTACTTCTGTGTGTGTGTGCCTTAGAATAATTTTGAGTTGGTATGCTTGAAAAATGTAAGAGTGTTGGTGAGAGTTTTTCTTTGAGTTCAAGTGTAAAAATCATGAAGAAGATACTCGAGGCGACCCAGCATGATGAAGAGCTAACTCCACCTACTGGCACGTAGCAAGGATTATGGTATGCAGCAATCCAAGCTGACTCGAAGGCAACCGAGCCGACTCCAATGAATCCGAGTTGACTGGAATATGTCCGAGCCAACTCTTCTAAAGTCCAGTTTTTCAAGATTTCTGAGAACAGCCAGGTGAGCTGACCCGAACCAGAAAGAGCCGACACTGCCATACCTAATTTTGAAGATCTGAGAAAGCGAGCCGACCCGAACTGCATCGAGTCGACTCTTCCAGAGTGATGATTTCAGAACCTGAGAAGAAGAGTCAACCCAAGCTAAAAAGAGACGACTCCTTGAGTTCAAGATTTTCAAAGATATAAGTTCGAGCCGACCCGAGCTATCAAGAGCCAACTCATCCAAAGTGAAGTTTTGCACCCTGAGACAAAGAGCCAACTGCACTGAAAATTTGGTGACTCGACCTATCGACTCGAAGGACCTGAGCCGACTCGAAGTAATTCGAGCCGACTCGAACATCGCTTTCTGGTATCTAACAGCTAGTTCCAAAATTTATTTTTGAATGCTAAAAAATACTTCAACTATCATAAATCACTTCCTAATGGTCTACAATAGCTAGAACTACCTTGGAGTGATAGAAGACTCTATATTTGAAGGATTTGAACTTCCTTGAAGCAATTTTTAAGAGAGTTCTTCAAAGTTTTGAGAGCTTCATTGAATATCCTACCTACCAACAGCAAGAGAGCAAAGAGCATTCAAGTCAGCCTTCAAGTCTTCACCAACTCTAATATGAAGCTTGAAGCAATTTGGAAAGAAGCCACTGAAGCAATTAAAGCTCATTCAAGTACATTCAAGTGGACTTCTATCAAGCTGCACCGGCAACTATCCGACAAATTGAGTTTATCATTTTTGTTGCATTTATTTTAATTCATTTTTGAATTATTGGATTATTGATGAGCCTGGTTGAAAAACCAAATAGGTTCTTGGTGAGCCTTGATAAAAAACCAAGTGTTGGGTTCTTGGTGATCCTGGTAAAATCAAGTTAGGTTTCTTTGGTGAGCCTTTTCAAAACCAAAGGGTGTTGGGTTTTTTTTGGTGATCCCGTTAAAATCAAAGTGTAGAGATTTTGGATTGTGATCCTGTAAAACAATCCTACTGCATTCGGGTGTGAATATAGTAGAAATTTCAAGTGGTATCTTAGATAGTGGACGTAGGAGCTGGGTTGCTCCGAACCACTATAAATCATGTGTGTTTGTATTGTGATTCTCTGATTTCTTTTAGCTTCTGCATTTAACTTTTAGTCACAACACACAACACTTTTAAAAAGGGATTTTAAGTGCACATTATCTGCTTTAAATTTTTTAAAGTCCCAATTCACCCCTCTCTTAGGTAGCCACCTGGGCAACAGATGAAGATACAACAAAGACTACTCAGATCTGCCTTATGGGTTTGGAGGATAAGGTAACTACTTCTGAACCTAATCTAGAATTTATTGATGATGAGCTTCATAATGTTTTTATGAATTATTAGTAGAATACAAAAAAGCAGGTTTAAAAATGAAGAATTTGAAAAATAATTGTGATATGATTGAAAAGGATAAAAATGAAACTTGTGAAAGAAATAAGATTTTACAAAGAGAGTTAAGTTTGATTTATGAAAGACTTAAAAGTACTCAATTTGAAAAGGAAGAACTTCTTGAGAAAAACAAAACTTTGCAAAATAAAAATACTAATTTGAAAAAGGAAGTCCAAAAGATTAAATTATTGGTTGAAAAATTAACCTTAAGCTCTAACGAACATGAACTGATTTTGAAAGATCAAAGAGATACAAATAACAAGTTTGGAATTGGTTATAAAGGTTCAAATTCAAATAAATTTTCTGCATCCACATCATATGCTCCTAAGTTTATTACATTAAAACAATATAGACCTAAATTTGCTTCATCATATACTTTTTATTCAAAGCCAAAAATTGTATGCTATGCTTGTAATAATGTTGGTCATAAAGCATTTGAATGTCATTTGAAATATAATGGCAAGAAGAAAATCAAGAAAATTTGGATTCCAAAAGGAACCAATTCTACTAACTTGCAAGGACCCAAGAAAGCTTGGGTACCTAAATCTATTACCTGATTGTTTTGCAGGGATGTCTTGCAGTCACAAATGTAAAGAAAAGATGGTACCTAGATAACGGCTGTTCAAGACACATGACGGATGATATTTATCAATTCTTCATCCTAGAATAAAAAGATGGTGGCATGATAACCTTTGGTGATAATTGCAAAGGAAGGATAATCAGTATTAGTAAAATAAAAATTTTTTCTTTTACATTTATTGAGAATGTGTTACTTGTAGAAAAGTTAAAGCATAATCTTTTGAGTATTAGTCAACTTTATGATATTGATTTTAATGTTTTCTTCAAGTCTTCAATGTGTATAGTAGTTGATCCAGTTGACTCTAGTACAAAGTCATTGGACATAGACTTGGTAATATTTATGTAGTAGATCTTAATGATCTGGCTATGTCAAGAAATACAAGTCTTGTAGCAATGATTGACAAGAGCAAGAAATCAAGTTTACTATGGCATAGACAACTTGGACATGCTAGTATGGATTCTATTGCAAAACTTATTTCAAAAGATTTGGTTAAAGGTTTTCCAAAGTTCAAAGTAAATTTTGATTATGTCTGTGATGCATGTCAATTTGGAAAGCAAGTGAGGGGAAGTTTTAAATCCAAAAATATTATTTCTACTACTAGACCCTTAGAGCTACTTCACATTGACCTATTTGGATCTACTAGGACAACAAGCCTAGGTGGTATGAAGTATGGCCTTGTGATTGTAAATAATTTTTCAAGATACACTTGGATTTTATTCATTGCACATAAAGATGAGACTTTTAAAATATTCAAAAAGTTTTATAAAAGAGTTTCAAATTTAAAAAAATCTTTCTGTTATTTCTATTTGTAGTGATCATGGTACGGAATTTGAAAATCAATATTTTGATCACTTTTGCACAAAGCACGGTATTAATCATAACTTCTCAGCTCCTAGAACACCATAGCAAAATAGTGTTATAGAAAGAAAGAATCAAACTTTGGAAAAAATGTCCAGAACAATGCTTTGTGAAGGAAATCTTCCAAAATACTTTTGGGCAGAAGCTGTAAATATCGCCTGCTATATTTTGAACATAGTTTTAATTAGACCTTTTATTAGAAAAATCCCCTATGAACTGTGGAACAATGGAAAGCTTAATATCAATTACTTTCATGTTTTCGATTGTAAATATTTTGTTCTAAATAATGGTAAAGACAATCTTGGTAAGTTTGATGCAAAATTTGATGAGACTATCTTTCTTAGATATTCTTCAAATAGTAAAGCCTATTGAGTTTTTAATAAAAGAACTTTGACCATGGAAGAATCAATATATGTGGTTTTCAATGAATCTGACATTATATCTTCTAGAAAAGAAGATTATGCTGATGATGATGCAGGTGCACTTGAACATTGACTGAAGGATTTGACTCTCAAA
Organism: Areca catechu; assembly: GCA_021397845.1. NCBI lineage: Eukaryota > Viridiplantae > Streptophyta > Magnoliopsida > Arecales > Arecaceae > Areca > Areca catechu. The sequence goes on from CM038050.1 coordinate 95,236,327, forward strand.
GACAAACAGACAAGTGAACAACATGAAGAAGTGGTATATAAAAATCATGATGATATACCTAAAGAATGGAGGTATGTACACTCACATCCTAAAGAACTTATTATAGGAGATTCATCTCAAGGTATTAAAACTAGAGCTGCACATAGGGATGCACATGATTTGATTACTTTTGTATTTCATGTAGAACCATATACTATAGAAGAAACTGAAACTGACCCTAATTGGATGTTAGCTATGCATGATGAGTTAAACCAATTTAGGAGAAATAATGTTTGGACACTTGTAGAAAGACCTAATGACTACCCTGTTATAGGTACTAAATGGGTTTATAGAAACAAACTTGATGAACAAGGTAATGTAATTAGGAATAAGGCTAGCTTGGTAGCTCAATGTTATAATCAAGAAGAAGGAATAGATTTTGATGAGACCTATGCACCAATAGCTAGGATAAAGGCTATTAGATTACTCTTGGCATATGCATGTTTTATGAATTTTAAATTATTTCAAATGGATGTAAAGAGTGCATTTCTAAATGGATTTCTATCTGAAAAAGTTTTTATTAAACAACCATCGGGTTTTATCGATCACACATTTCCAAATCATGTTTTTAAATTAAATAAAGCTTTATATGGTCTTAAACAGGTACCTAGAGACTGGTATGATAGATTAAGTAAGTTTTTAATTGGAAATGATTTTATAAGAGGTAATATTGATACTACACTATTTATTCAAAGAAAGGATAATGATATTTTAGTTGTTCAAATTTATGTTGATGATATAATATTTGGATCTACTGATGAATCTTTGTGTCAAGACTTTGCTAAGAAAATGCAGGGTAAATTCGAAATGAGTTTGATGGGTGAGCTGAGTTACTTCTTTGGGCTTCAAATCAAATAATCGAATAAAGGTATTCTGATCAACCAAGCCAAATATATTAAAGAGATTATCAAAAAGTTTGGCATGAAATCAAGCAAAGAAAGTGGAACACCCATGAATCCTACATGCAGACTTGATAAAGATGAAAATGGCACAAATGTTGATCAAAAATTATATAAAGGTATGATCAGCTCTTTACTTTATTTAACTGCCAGTAGACCTAATATTTTATTTAGTGCTTGTATATGTGCACGTTTTCAATCTAATCCAAAAAATCACACATCATTGCTGTTAAAAGAATCATCAAGTATCTTAAAGGCACATGCAATCTAGGATTATGGTATTCTAAGCATTCATCCTTAAAATTAATTAGTTATTCTGATGCTAATTATGGAGACTGTAAAATTGATAGAAAAAATACAAGTGGCACTTGTCAATTTTTAAGTGTCAACTTGATTTCATGGCACTGTCGTAAACAGAACTCTGTAGCACTATCTACTGCTGATGCAGAATATATGGCTGTGGGGAGCTGTTGTGCACAAGTGTTGTGGATCAAGCAATAGCTAGAAGATTATGGTGTTGTCCAATCTAAAATTCCTATTAAATATGATAACACTAGTGCTATTAATTTATCTAGAAATCCAATTCAGCATTCTCGAACTAAGCATATAGAAATTAGACATCATTTCATTCGAGATCATGTTTTGAATAATGTTGTAGAATTAGAATTTATGCCTATAGAAGATCAACTTGCTGATATTTTCACCAAACCACTTAGCCAACATAGATTTGAAAAGATTAGAGGCGAGTTAGGTCTGTGTGACCCATATTAAATGTTTTGACCTAATTTTTCAAAAAATAGGGAAAAATTATCTAGATATTTTAAAATTCTTTTTAGAGCTTATGATCACCTTCTCCAGTACTAAGAAACCCTTAGAATTTTATTTTGCTATTTTCCGAGCTTTAACCTAGATTTATGCTCGAGCCGACTCGAGCACCCTGCTGTTCTGGCAAGCTGACCGAGAGTCAGGCCGACGCTTTTAAATAGGGCATCATAGGTTTCAAATTGCAAAATCTTTCTACCCTTCCTATTTTGCCTTAACTGTTTCCTATTCCTAACCTAAGAAAAACCCTTAGAACACCTCTAAACCTTTCCTAAATCCTAATCCAATCTAAATAGCCCCTAGGAAAGTCGTAGCAAAGAAGCCAAGAAAGGTTGTACGATCCATGGTAAAGGAAAGGAGGACCAAGAGGAGGCTTGACACCTCAAGTCCCACAATGGAGCCACAAGAAGAGCAAGAGAGGAACCGGAAGCTCCAAGGCAGGTAGTTTTGATGGGCAATAGGCAAGTAACCTCAGGCCGTTGCATTGATTTCACTTTTTTAGAACTGGAGAATCTGAAAATTTGTGATTGGCTTGTAGCACAAGGATGGAAGGAATTTTGTATGCTAAATCTACCTACATTTCCTAATCTAGTCAGACAATTTTTTGAAAGTATGTCACTTGGTGCTTTTCATATAGAATCTATTGTGAAGGGGAAGCACATTGAAGTAAGTGAATAGAAATTATCTGATATTCTCCAAATACCTAAAGAAGGAGAAAGCTTTTTAATTCTAAAAAAAAAATAGAAAACATTGAGGATCATTCTTGAGAGGACTAATGTGACTGGTGTGGTACATGTTAGGGCTAACCAACTCTCATTGGAGATGAGGTTCATATATAACATCATTAGTCGCATTTTTCTACCCTGGACTGGGAGATTTGACTGGGTGAGCGAGAGGGACCTAGTCTTTATGAAATGTTTGGTTAAGGGGGAGGCCCTCAACTTACCTTTTATCATGTTATCCCAGATGAGGGAAGCTGCTCGTAGGGCACGAGCATGTCTTCCGTATGGCATGGTCTTCACTTTGCTTTTTCAGGATGCTCAGGTTGATTTGTTTGGAAAGGGTAGCAGACCATTGTTACATGCAGACAAATACAACATTAAATCTTTGACCAGGATGGGATTCCTAAAGGTAGAGGGTCACTGGATTAGGAAGAGTTCAGGACTTCCAGTGACACATTCTGATAAGGATTCAAGAGATGATGATCAGGCAGGACAGGGATAGGATGCCGAGGTTGAGCCACATGCTGATGAGGCTGGACCTTCTGAGCCAGCTCCTTCTACACCTCGATCACCTGTTAGAGGATCTACTACCGTTGGATCAGGTGATGATGGTAGACTACAGTTGATACTAAATAAGACTCTAGTCATCAGAGAGGGAGATCAGAGATAGATGCCAGAATACTGGCACTTTAGATAGAGATGCATCATGGTTTTCAGGAGATTCTATCTATTCTTCAGTAGATCAAAGCAGCCAATCACTCTGCACCTCCTCCTTTAGCAGGACCAGATATTGACACAAATTATGGACTGGGAGATGTACACTCTACTGAAATTCCTACAGCTGCTACTCCTGTTAAGCTTGGCACTAGTACTGTGGATCCGAGTACTAATGTTGGAGATACTCCGGTGACAGAGATTTTGTTAACTACCAACACCCCTGCCTTATATGTTGATCCTCCGTCTGCACGACCTACACCTATCATGATTTCTTCTGAGCCTCCAGCTAAGGCTAAACCTAGAACCTATACGACTACAACCCCTGTTAGGACTAGACTTAGGGACCTTAGGCCTAGGTTCCCTAAATTCAAACCTACTCCTAGTATTTTAGAGGTCAGTTCTTCTTCTAGTGAAGAAAAGCCTAGTGATGATAACCCTAGTCCATCATTTTGGTTTTTTTAGGACTTTATGTTTAGCATTTTCTATTGTTTGTGGTACTACTTTTGATGTGTTGTTGCACTTTTGTATTGTATCCCTCTTGTATTGACACACTTTTCATATATGTATATCTCTTTTTTATGTTCCATCTGATACATGTTGTGAATAATTTATTTTGTCAATGAATGTTCTCCCTGTTATATACCTTTGTGCTGATGACAAAAAGGGGGAGAAAGGAGAGAAGAGTGTGCATGAAAATGTAAGCTTGGACAAATATGAATGTGAGTTTGTGAATATGAAAATGAGTTAAGTATAAAAATATAAAGAAAATATTATTATATTAGTAAGGAGAAACTTGTGTTAAGCTTTTACTAAACTCACTTCAAATACAAGTTAATATTGTGAAGTTTTGATACTTAGTGCATGGATGATACAAATGATACATTGTGTTGATACTCTTCAGTTTAACAATTTGATACTTGATCTGGTTTGATACACACTATGTTAAATATTCTTTGATACATGTGAATATGATACATAGTAATTGTAAAGTGTTTTAAATCCTATTCATGCCCGGTGTTTTGTCATCATCAAAAAGGGAAAGATTGTTGACCCTAGAATGATTTTGATGATCACAAAATATTGGAGCATGTATGCTTCACTAATTCTTTCAATTACTCTAGAAGTTTTAAAGGAAAATGTTTATATTTACCTTAGATGGCTTTCTAATTGGTTGAAAGGAACTCCAACATTGTATAGACTCTTATGTACTTCAAATTGTAAAGCCCTAATTTTTCATCTATGTAATCTTGTAAAAGGGTTATAAAATTATAAAAATAAGAGTGAGTAGATTAGTTCTTGTTGGAATCATGTTTTGAAGAACTTTGGAGAAGTTTGAAGCTTTAAATGAAGCTTTTGTAAGAGCCGACTCCCTTTCTGGCATGACATAAAAAATTTTAGAGTTTCAGTACCTCGAGCCGACTCAAGCCCCAAGAGCCAACTCAATGAAGAATCAATGTTTTTGAAGACTGAGACCTCCAGCCGGCTCAAGCCCAGAAGAGCCGACTCGTCCAGAGTTAGGTTTGTTGGTGATTGTGACTTCGAGCTGACTCAAGAAAAATTTGAATTTATGTTGATTGAGAGTTCGAGCCGACTTAGTCTTGAAGAGTCGACTCGCATAGAACTTTTGTTTGGGCTGTCTAAGACTTCGAGCCAACTCATGGACCTCGAGCCGACTCGAGTGACGATTTTTGCAATTTAACAGCTAGTTGCATAATGTTATTTTTGAACTCAAAAAGCCGTCCAACAGCTCTATTTCAATTCCCTAGGCGCTACAACAACTATTTCTGATGGAAGACTATAAAGGGGAGTTTTTATGAAGTTTTAATTAATTTTGAGGGATTTTTTCATTGATCATTCTTTGGAAGTTGAAAAGTCTTCAAGTCTTTCACCAACTCACTTTAAGAGCATTCAAGATAGAATTCAAAGCTCCACCAACTGTTCTTCATCATTGAATCCAACCTTTGAAGAAGTAAAGAAGTAGTTTGAAGAGCATTAAAGAGCATTCAAGGCTAGGCTTTACTTTGATCTTCATCGGCAACACTTAAACAAACTCGGTTTGTTGTATAGTTGCTTTACATTTTGATATATCTTGTTTTCTCTCTAAGAATAGCTAGAGGCTGTGTCTTAAGAGATGGTTAAAGGTTTTTAGGTGAGCCTTTTGAAAACCTAATTCGGGTTCTTGGTGATCCTGATATAAAACCAAGATTTGGGTTTCTTTGGTGATCCTATTTAAAACCAAAAGGGTGTAGGGTTTCTTTGGTGATCCTGGTAAAACCAAAGTATATAGGTTTGGATTGTGAGCCTGTTAAAATAATCCGACAGTATTCCGGTTGGGGGATATAGTGGAAATCCCAAGTGATGCTTGGATAGTGGACGTAGGAGCGGGTTGCTCCGAACCACTCTAAATTCCTTGTATTTGTGATTGTGCTTACTTTACTTTATTGCATTTATTTAATTTCTTCTGCATTGCATATTGCACCATAACACCAAAAGGATTTTAAATTGCACATACTTGTTAAAGTTTTCATAATTCCAATTCACCCCCCTCTTGGAAAGCCACCTAGGAAACAACTATGAGTTGACACTTCGCATCCATGTGTTGATACTTCACTAGATCTTCATCTTCAGCAAGTTCTGTGATCCAAAAATCTCAGATGATGAGCTGATCCATGTGTCGACACTTTGAGTCGACACTTCAAGTTCATGTGTTGACACTTCAGCTGTGCCATCCGAAACTTTCTTTGCATACCGGCTTGAGTCGACACTTCACTGTCATGTGTTAATACTTGATATCATATGTCGATACTTCACTGAGATCTTCACATAAATAGCTGAACTTGTACTGAATCAAGTCTGCGTTGAACTCAAGTATCTATTCAAGCAATTTTCAACTGTCCAAGTCTTCTTTGAGCAGATCTTTCATCTAAACTTTGACTTCTTCAATCAAATAACATTTATCAATATCGATGAGTACCTTTTTCTATAAAAACACACTTTAAAGAAATCATTAGTACTCAACTTATACTTAAGAATTTTACTTATCATCAAAATCAATAACGGAGTCAACAGTATTTATAGACCCTCAATACAAGGTAGCAAGATAGGAACAAATTACTTTTGAATACAAGATAAATGCAGATAATAAAGAACTCTAATCTCCTTCTAACTTGGATGAAAACTTCTTGTAATTTAAACTGGATAGGCTGCTCCTTTGCTCTTGAACTCCTCCATGTAATGGGAGACAAAAATAATACTTCATAATGGGTGACAAGATGAGAGGAGCCCTTTTCTTTTACTCCTCTTAAATTAGCGACCACTTGAATGGATGGCCGACAAATGAAGAAACTTGTAAGCCCTCCTATTTGAATTGGCGTTAACTCCACCTTAATCTTCTTGCATTTCAAAATTGTAAGATAGATAAAGTTGTCTCCTTGGATAAACTTTGAAGTGGGCCTTCTTGCTTTTGAAAAGTAGATAAGATAATATTCCATTTTATCTTGGGACTTGGTTGAGATGAGGCTTTTTTGAAGTTTGAATGGATGAGAGGAGGCACTCCTCTTCATGTGGGTGACAAAATGAGGATGAGAGGAGGTGCTAAATGAGAGGAGAACTCTTTCATTTTACTTCTCTTAAATGGCATAAATCTTGGATTTCAAATGGGCAATGAGAAGTGTTGACTTTGTTATTGATTTTGATGATTAGCAAAATACTTAAGTATAATTGAGTACTAACAGTTTGCTAAAGTATATTTTTATTGAAAAAAAGGTACTCATCAAGTTAGTCAAATTGAATTGCTTGTCAAATGATTGGAGAAGCCCTTTCCATGGATGAAACATCATTGTTTAATAGACTTAAGTATCTAAGATTTGCTTGAAATGAATTAATGAGTTTAGTTGAAAAAAGATTCAGCAAAGTTTCAGTCATTTTTGAATAAGTTTCAGCAAGTATCAACTCAAAGTGTCGACTCACAGTTCAAGTGTCGACTCATGATAGTGCAAGTGTCGACTCAAGCCAGCATGTAGAAGAAGTTTCAGATGGCATGCTTGAAGTATCGACTCATGCCATGCAAGTGTCGACTCAAAGTATCGACTCAAGGATCGACTCAAAGCCTGAGATAAATTTTTTACAGAATATACTGAAACTCAAGACTCACCTCAAGTGTCAACTCACCAGATGAAGTGTCGACTCACCTGAGATATTCAGAGAACCTCAAAGCTAAGTTTTGAACTTGGTATCGACTCATGGGACTTAAATGTTGACACTTGGAGTTTTGAGAACAATAACGGCTAGTTTTTCAAATACAGAACTCGGCCCTTTTAGCTTCCAACAGCTAGTTTCTCGTGTCTAATGATCATAAACTAACTTTTAGGCCTTGGAATGGTATTTAAGTGGATTAAATTCAAATGGAACACAAGAAATAACAAGAAACAACAAGAAAGAAGAGAGAAGTGAAAAAGGAAGAAAAGAAAGCTCATTCACTCACACATTCATTGAGAGCAACTACTTCTGAGCTAAAGAAGCCTTCAAGCATTCAAAGCAATCAAGAGCATTCAAGTCCAACCTTTTGAGCATTGATTGAGGCTTCATCGAATTGAAGACAATCATCTTCATCAAGCTTCAAAAAGATAATAGCTTTTATTAGAAAGCTTTTCTTGTATTCTTTACATCATTTCATACTTTGTTGTATCAAGATTTTTGGTGAGCCTAAGAATAAAATCAAGGAGGTTTTTGGTTAGCTTAGTTGAAAACCAAGAAGGTTTTTGATTAGCCTTTGAAAACCAAGAGGTTTCTTTTGGTGAGCCTTGTGAAAATCAAAAGGAGTTTTGATTAGTGAGCCCAGAAAACTAATCGGCTGTAATCATGAGTGATTATAGTGATTTCTCGAGTGGTCCTTGTGGAGTGGACGTAGGTGCATTTGAGAGCACCGAACTACTATACTTGCTTTGTGTTTGTGATTGATTGTTTCTTTCTATTTGCTCTTACTTTCATTGCAATTTAAATTTTTGTTGCATACTCTTTAAGAGCACACAACACTTGCATCTCACTAGCATTTGTATTGGTTATTGAATTGGCACACATACTTGCAAATAGTTTTTAGAAACCCAATTCATCCCCCCTCTTGAGTTACTTACTAGGCAACAAGTGGTATTAGAGCCACGTTCTCGGTATATAGGTCTAACCATCTTGAGTAAAGATCTATGGTAGCCCCCCTTGGTACTACTGTAGTTGAGGGACAAGCCTCAAATAGACCACCTTATTTTAATGGCACTAACTATACATATTGAATAACTAGAATGAGAATTTACATGCATTCTATAGATTATAATTTATGGAAGTAGTTGATAAAGGTCCTCATATTCCTTTGGTTGTGGTTAATAGTGTTTCTATCCTAAAGCTTAAAGAAGATTGGGATGAAAATGATATTAAACAATCCAAGATCAATGCGAAAGCAATGAATCTCTTTTACTGTGCATTGGATCCTAGTGAATTCAACAAGATCTCCACATGCACCTCAGCTAAAGAAATATGGGATACAATTGAGGTTACTCACGAGGGTACCGATCAACTGAAAAATACTAAGGTTAATATGCTTGTGCACACATATAAGATGTTTCGCATGGAACCTAATGAATCAATTACTGATATGTACACTAGGTTCACAAATATTGTAAATGACATGAGAAGCCTAAGTAAAATTATGTCTAATGCCATCTTGTTAACAAAATTCTCAGGTCTTACCAACATCTTGGGATCCAAAAGTGACCACCATGCAAGAAGCTAAAGATGTTGAGAAACTTTCATTAGAGCAGCTAGTAGGTTCACTCATGACATATGAGTTGAACTTATAGCAAAAAGCAATGGATATGGACAAAATGAAGAAGACTATAGCTTTCAAGTCCATAACATAAGAAGAGTCTTCAAATGAAGAATCAGAAGAAGAAGAAGAGAATGAGGGTGATGAAGCACTATTAGCAAGAAAATTTAGAAAATTCATGAGAAGAAAGAAATTCTCTTGTAAGAAAAAGTTCCAACCAAGTAAGGAAAAGAAAAAAGAAAAAGAGAAAGAAAAGGACAAGGAGAAGGAGGTACCAATATGCTTCAAATGCAAGAAGCCTGGACATTACAAGTGTTGACCCCTGGAATGATTTTGAAGATCACAAAATATTGAAGCATGTATTTGATACTAATTCTTTTCAATTATTTAAGAAATTTTGCAGGAAATTGGTTATCTTAAGTATAAAATAGTTTTCAAACTGATTGGAAGGTAATTCAATTATGTATAAAGATTTATGAGCTTGAACTTGTAAAAGCCCTAAACTTATCAATCTTGTAATCTTGTATAAGGGCTGAAAAATTGCAAAAATTATAAGGTATGTAGATTAGCTTCTAGTTGATTCAATGTTGAAGATTTTTGGAGAAGCTTGAAGCACCTTTTTTGAAGATTTGCAAGAGCTGACTCTTGGATCAAGAGCTGACTCGTGGTGGCACGGCACGGAGGAAGTTTCAGTGTTTCTGTATCAAAAGCCGACTCCCATCCTAAGAGCCGACTTATGGAAGAAAGTATTTTTCTGAAGCCTGAGACCTCGAGCCGACTCCTACCGCAAGAGCCGACTCTTCCAGAGTTAGGTATTTTGAAGTTCTGAGAATCCGAGCCGACTCTGCCTCTAAGAATCGACTCTAGGCATTCATGATTTTGAAGTGTCTGAAGGCAAGAGCCGACTCTAGCCTGAAGAGCCGGCTCCCACAAAAAATTATTTTGGGTTGTCTGAAACTTCGAGTCGACTCCTAAAACTCGAGCCGACTAGTGGAGCCATTTTTTGCACTCCAACGGCTAGTTGCTGAAGTTGAAATTTGAATTTCATTTCATCTCCAATGGCCATTTCATGAATCCCAAGGCCCTACAATGGCCATATCTCTTGGAAAACTATAAAGGAGATTATTTTTGGAGGATTAAACAATTATTAGAGCTTTATTGTTGAATTTTCTTGAGAAATCAAAGAGCCTTCAAGTCACTCAACTACCTACCTCAAAGAGCATTCAAGTTGGATTTAAAGCTTCACCAACTCTACTCCATCATTGAATCCACTCATTAAAGAAGGGAAGAAGCAGCTTGAAGAGCATTGAAGAGCATTCAAGGCTTGACTTCATCTTGATCTGCATCGGTAATACTTATACAAACTTGGTTTGTTGTAGTTGCATAATTATCATTCCTTTATTCTTGTTTTCTCTCTAAGAACAGCAAGGGACTGTATCTTAAGAGAGGATTGAAGGTTTTTAGGTGAACCTTGTAAAACCTAAGTTAGGTTCTTGGTTTTCCCGATTTAAAACCATATGTTTGAGTTTTCATTGGTGATCCCGTTCAAAACCAAAGGGAGTTTGGGTTTCTTTGGTAATCCCGGTAAAACCAAAGCGTATAGGTTTAGATTGTGAGCCTGGTAAAACAATCCAACTGTATTCCAGTTTGGAGGATATAGTGGAAATCCCAAGGATCCTTGGGTAGTGGACGTAGGAGTCGGTTGCTCCGAACCACTCTATTTCTTGGTGTTTGTGATTGTGCTTTACTTGATTTATTGCTTTTACTTATTTACTTCCGCATTGCATATTGCACCACAACACAAAAAATTTCAAAGTGCACATAATTGTAAAAAGTTTTTCAAACCCCAATTCACCCCCCCCTCTTAGGAAGCCACCTGGGCAACAAGTGGTATCAGAGCAGAGTCTCTAAAAGTTAGTTAGAGTAAAGACATATGGCATATCCCATGAGCACTTTATTGGCCGAAGGTCAATTCATAAATAGACCTCCACTTTTCACCGGAATAAATTACACTTATTGAAAGGCAAGAATGAAGATATACATTCAAGCCATAGATTTTTATTTATGAAAGATTATCATGAAAGGACCTCACACACCCACAATTAAAGAAAATGATGTAGATGTTCCTAAACCAGAAGAGGATTGGGACGAGAATGATATGAAATTAGCTGAACTGAATGCCAAAGCAATGAATTTATTGTATTGTGCTTTGGACCCAAATGAGTTTAACAGAATTTCAACTTACAATTCTGCTAAAAAAATTTGGGATTAATTAGAAATCACACACGAAGGTACTTCTCAAGTTAAAACATCAAAAATTAATCTTCTTGTGCATAATTATGAGCTATTTAAGATGGATCCTAGTGAGACTATATCTGCAATGTATACTCATTTTACTGATATCATAAATGGTCTCAAGAGTCTTGGTAGAACTTATTCTAATACTGATCTTGTCCAAAAAGTTTTAAGATCTTTGCCAAATAAGTGGGAAGCCAAAGTGACAGCAATTCAAGAAGCAAAGAACCTAAATACACTGCCTATGGATGAACTGCTTGGATCTTTGATCACACATGAATTAGCTATGCAACAAAGGACTGAGGAAGATACAAAAAGAAAGAAGGCCATTGCATTTAAAGCTATTGAAGAAGATAAGAATGAAGAATCAGACTCATCAAATGATGATGATCTTGGAAATGATGAAATTACCCTAGTAATAAGGAAATTTAAAAGGTTTATTGACAGAAGAAAAATAAACAGATGGAGAAAGCATTATAGAAAAGGTGATTTTGGAAAAGAAAAAGAAAGAGATAAAGAAAAGAAAAAGATAAAGATCAAGTTCCTATATGCTATGGATGCAAGAAGCCAAGACACATCTATCCTGATTGTCCTGAAGGGAAGAAAAAGATCTTCTCTAAAAAGAAAAAGAAGGTAATGCTAGCTGCTTGGAATGATAGTGATGAAACCACATCTACAGAAGAGGATGAAGAGACAACAAAAACTACACAAATTTGTCTTATGGGTTTGGAGGACAAGGTAAGCACTTCTGAACCTAATTTAGAGTTCACTTATGATGAATTGCATAATGCTTTTTGTAAATTATTGGTAGAATACAAAAAAGCTAGTTTAAAAATGAGGGATTTAAAAAATCAATGTGATGTACTTGAAAAAGACAAAAATGAATTTTGTGAAAGAAACAAAATCTTTCAAAGAGAACTAAACTTAGTTTGGAAAGACTCAAGGTTGTTCAGTTTGAAAAAGAAGAGCTTTCTGAGAAAAATAAAGATTTGAAAAAGAAAATGATGACCTAAAGAAAGAAGTTCAAAAATTGAAACCCTTAGTTGAAAAATTAATCCTAAGTTCTAACAAACTTGAGTTAATTTTAAAAGATCAAAAAGAAACAAATAATAAATTTAGAATTGGTTATAAAGGCTCTATTTCAAATAAATTTTAGCTTCTACCGCATATGCTCCTAAATTCATTAGTTCAAAACATGTTAGACCTAAATTTGCATCATCTCATGGTTATTATTCAAATTCAAAGATTGTATACTATGCATGTAATAACATTGGTCATAAAGCTTTTGAATGTCATTTTAAACATAATGACAAAAAGAAAATTAAGAAAGTTTGGGTTTCAAAAGGAACCATTTCCACTAACTTGCAAGGACCCAAGAAAGCTTGGATACCTAAATTTATTAAATAATTATTTTGCAAGGATGTCTTGCAGCCACAAGTATAAAGAAAAGATGGTATCTGGATAGCGGTTGTTCAAGACACATGATGAGTGATGCTGATCAATTCTTCACTCTAGAACAAAAGGATGGTGGAATGGTAACATTTGATGACAATAGAAAAGGAAGGATAATCGGTATTGGTAAAATCAAAATTACTCCTTCTACATTTATTAAAAATGTGTTACTTGTAGAAAAGTTAAAGCATAATCTTTTGAGTATTAGTCAGCTATGTAACATTGGTTTTAATATATTCTTCAAGTCATCAATGTGTATAGTAGTTGATCCACTTGACTCTAGTACTAAATTCATTGGACACAGACTTGGTACTATTTATGTAGTAGATCTTAATGATCTAGCTATGTCAAGTAATACAAGTCTTGTAGCAATGAATGACAAAAGCAAGGAATCAAGTTAGGCATGCCTCTAACAAGATCTTTAGAAATTAATTTGGCAATAGTATGCATGCTAGCATGACCTAATTGTCTATGCCATAGTAAACCCGACTCTTTGGTCTTAGCATTCATTGCAACTAGACTAGGGCTACTTGACATGGCAAGATCATTAAGATCTACCACATAGATATTTCCAAGTCTGTGTCCAATGAACTTATTGCTAGAATCTAAAGAGTTAGTTACTATGCACATAGAAGATTCAAAGACAACCTTGAAGCCTTTATCACAAATTGACTTATACTTAAGAGATTATGCTTCAATTTGTCTACTAGCAAAATATTTTCAATAAAAGTGAAGGGAGTTATTTTGATCTTACCAATACCGATTATTCTCCATTTGCCATTGTCTCCAAAGGTGACCAAGCCTCCTTCTTTCATTTCAAGGGTGATAAATTGGTCCTTGTCACCCATCATATGTCTTGAGCAACCATTATCTAAGTACCACCTTTTCTTCAATCTTTGGGCTGCAAGACATTCCTGCAAAACAGTCAATGAATTCTTTTAGGTATCCAAGCTACCTTGGATACTTGCAGGTCAGCAGAGGTGGTTCCTTTGGGAACCCAAATCTTTCTTACATTCTTAAGGACATTTCTAGAATTATTACATTCAAAAGCTTTATGTCCTATCTTTTACAAACATAGCATACAACTTTAGAGTTTTTGATAGAAATAAAATTTGAAGTTCTAAAAGTTGATGCACTTGATGCAGATTTTGAACTTTTTAAAATGTATGCATTTTTGTTCAAGTTCTTAGGAACATATAATAATGATTTTAAAGTTGAAATAGTTTTTGGTGTGGCCAAAACCTTTTGTGATAAAACGTTTTGAACAGGTATTTTAGATTTCACAAAAGTAGTTGCTGAAATTTCATTCATAAAAGATGTTTTAAAACCAATTCCAGCTTTGTTTTCTGAAATCCGTTGTTCTTTTAAAATTAACTCAAGCTTATTTGAAGACAAAGTAAGTTTTTCAACTAAAGGCTTGAGTTTTGTAACCTCATTTTTCAATTTAGTGTTTTCAGCGAGTAAATCATTGTTTGTCTTCTCACATAAAAGATTTTCATTTTTCAGCTTTTCAACTTGTTCATAAAAGTCATGTAGTTCTTTTTGTAATATAAGATTCTTTTATGAAATTTCATCTTTTTTTTTAGTAAAGAATCATTCATATTTTTCAATGATTTTATCTTTACTCCTGCTTTCTTAAATTCAGATAGTAAATCATGAAAAGCAGAATTTAATTCATCAAAAGTGAATTCAGTGCAGTTGTTAGAGGATGTTTCCTCATCTTCGAGACCCATTAAGCATAGATTTGCAATCTTCGTGGTCTCTTCTTCTTCAGATGAAGATGATTCTTCACTGTCGGACCATATGGCAACCATGGCTTTCTTTTTCTTTTTCTATCTGAAGAATTTCTTCAATAGAGGACAGTCTAGACGTATGTGCCCCGGCTTCTTGCATTCATAACATGTGGGGACTACTTCTTTATCTTTCTCTCTGTGCTTTTCCTTTTCTTTTCCATAATCATTCCTATGAAATTTCCAGTTGTATCTTCCTTTCTTTCTTCCCATAAATTTTTTGAATCTCCTCATAACCATAGCAATGTCAACGTCTTCTAAGTCATCATTGGAGGAGATGCTTTCTTCTTCAGATTCATTATCATCCTTCTTTGATTCAGAAGTAGCTCTGAAGGCTATTATCTTCTTTTTCTTCTATTCGTCTTCAGTTTTGTGCTGCATAGTCAGCTCATGGGTGATGAGTGATCCTAGCAGTTCATCCAGCAGAAGTGTATTGAGATCTTTGGCCTCCTAGATTGTAGTCACTTTGGGATCCCATTTGTCAGGTAGAGAATGGAGTATCTTCTAAACTAGATCGGCATTCGAGTATACCCTGCCAAAACTCTTCAAACCATTAATAATATCTGTAAATTTAGAGAACATGACAGAAATTATTTCAGAAGGTTCCATTTTAAACAATCCATAATCATGAACTAATAGATTTATCTTTGAGGTTTTCACTTGGGAACTACCCTTATGGGTCACTTCGAGTCTGTCCCAGATTTCCTTTGCTGAAGAGAAAGTGAAAATTTGGTTGAACTCGTTAGCATCTAAAGCACAATATAATAAATTCATTGCTTTAGCATTTAATTCCCCCATCTTCATGTCATGATCATCCCAGTCCTTTTCAGGCTTAGAGATGTCCACGCCATCATCTTTGATTGTAAGAATGTGTGGCCCTTTTAAGATGACCTTCCATAATTGAAAATCTACAGCTTGAATGTAAATTTTTATTCGTGCTTTCCAATAGGAATAATTAGTGCCTGTGAATAGTGGAGATCTATTTGTTGACTGGCCTTCAGCCAAGGATGTACTCATGAGATGAGCCATCAATCTTTACTCAAGTAATCAGAGACACTACTCTGATACCAGCTGTTGCCCAGGTGGCTTTACCCTAGAGGGGGCTGAATTGGGAATTACAAAATTTTTGCAAGTATGTGCACAAGTAATTCCTTTTAGTGATTGAGTGCTTTGTTAATCAGAGAATAAATGCAGAAGCAGAAAAGTAAATCAAGCACAACACAAACAAGGCAAGTTTATAGTGGTTCGGAGCAACCCAGCTCCAACGTCCACTATCCAAGTTCACCACTCGGGATTTTCACTATATCTCCCAAACCGGAATACAGTCAGATTGTTTTACAGGCTCACAATCCCAACCGCTACACTTTAGTTTTTAAACCGGGCTCACCAAAGAAATCCAAACTAGGTTTTCACAGGCTCACCTATAACCTCTACACTTTGGTTTTGAAAAGGCTCACCAAAGAAACCTATTTGGTTTTTACAACCGGGCTCACCAATAACCTAAATATTCTAAGAGTAGAATAAAAAAGCAACTATAATGACAAACTCAGTTGTCTGGTAGTTGCTAATGCAGCTCAAGTGAAGCTCAATTGAATGCTCTTCAATGCACTTCAATGGCTTCCTTGCTTTCCTCAAAAGGTGCTTCAAGCTTCTGGTAAGAGTTGGTGAAGGCTTGAAGGCTGACTTCAAAGCTCAAGTGCTCTCTCTTCTTACTTCAATAAATATTCAATAACTATCCATTAACTCATTAGTCTCTTCAAGGATGTTCTCATACCTCATTTATAGAGACTTCAACTGCCTTCCCTTGATTTTGAACGTTGTAGACCGTTGGGAGGTGATAGGTTACCGTTGGAGCACTTTTGAAATTCAAAAACAAAAACTAGAACTAGCCATTGGAGGTGACTCCATCATTCCAGTCAGCTCGGACAATCTTTGAGTCGGCTCGGATCAAGTTCGGGTCGACTGGGTTGAACACCAGTCGACTGGGTTTCACAGTTAAGAAAATGGTTCACTCTGGATGAGTCCGCTAGGCTGAAATCCAGTCGGCTTGGATCCCTGAGATTCTCAGAATGTTCTTAACCATATTCTGGATGAGTCAGCTGGGCCTTGGTGCCAGTCGACTGGATCCGTGTGCCAGAGAACTTCTTTCCTGTGCCAGTGCCAGAGTCGGCTGGTTCCTCCATCCAGTCGGCTCGAGAGTGGTTCTTCAGCCAAATCAAATTCAATTCTCCAGAACTCTTATGCCAAGCTTTGAAGACTTCTTCAAGGTCTTCTTACAATAAAATCAAGAAAAATTAAAGCTTTAAAACTACTAGAAGTAACCCTTTATCTTTGATTTAAGTAGAAAATTTTTTGTTGGGTTCTTCTTTACAAGATTCTAAACACTTTACAACTCAACACAAAGCAATAAAGATTGTAGGGTTTAGAAAGTATGTCAATGTAGTTGTCCTACAAAAACTTGTCAATCATTTGAAGAGTTGTTAGATAACCAAATGTATGCTCCAATGTTTTGTTATCATCAAAATCACTTTAGGGGTCAATAATAGGACAACCTATTTTAAGTTCAAGAAACCTTTAGAAATCGAGTTTGACCTATTTTGACCTTTAGATTGGATTTTTGCTCGAGCTGACTCGAGTTATTTAGGTGCTTGACGAGCCGACTCGAAGGTCAGGCCAAAGCTTTTTAAATAGGGTTTCAAGGTTTCCTATTCATTGTATTTTTAGGTTTTGACCATTCTCTCCTAGCCGACTCCTCACTCCACTCTAGGAAACATTCCAAAAACCCTCTCAAATCCCTCCAATCCTTCAATCCTAGCATAATGGCACCTCGCAAGGCTATGGCAAAGAAAGCAAGAAGGGTAGTTCGGTCTGTGGCAAAAGAATGAAGGACCAAGAAGGTTAGATACTTCTATTCCGAAAGAAAAGCAACCTATTGAGCAGGAAGAAGAGCTTGAAGCACCCCGGCAAGTAATTCCTATGGGAAATCGATAGGTAACCCTGGGTAGATGTATAGATTTTCATTTTCTGGAGCAAGAACAACTTCATATAGGTGATTGGCTTGAAAAACAAGGTTGGAAAGACTGTTTGTTGAATGTTCCAACTTATCCAAATCTAGTTCGTCAGTTTTTTGAGAACATGTCATTGGGAGCTTTTCATTTGGAAGGAACAGTAAAAGGGAAGCACATAGAGGTAAGTGAGCATAAGCTTTCAAGTTTACTTAAAATACCAAAGGAAGGAGAGTGTTATTTGGTTATAAAAGAGAAGATGAAGACCATTAGGCTTATATTGGAAAGATCTAATGTGAAGGGCATTATACGTGTAAGTGCGAATCAGCTTTCATTGGAAATGAGGCTATTGCACAATATCATTAGCAGGATTTTCTTACCCCAGACAGGGAGATTTGATTGGGTCAGCGAGCGTGACCTAATGTTTATGAGGTGACTAATTGAGGGGGAGCCCCTCAACCTACCATTTATTATGATTTCTCATATGAAGGAGGCAGCACGTAGGGCATAGGCTTGTTTGCCTTACGGGATGGTGTTTACACTGTTATTCCAGGATGCTCATGTTGATCTTACTGGAGAGGATAGCCGTCTATTACTGCATACTGACAGGTACACTACTAAATCCCTTACCAGGATGGGATTTATTAAAATTGATGGCAGTTGGATCAGGAAGACATCAGGTGTTCCTGTAGCACATTCAGAGGATTCAGATGATGATGCACAGGCTGCTCAGGGACATGGTGAGGAGACTGAGGCATAGACTGATGAGGCTGGACCATCCGAGCCAGCTCCTACTACACCTCACTCACCAGTCAGGACTCCTACTGCTGCTAGACATGATACATATGACAGACTTCAGAGAGTCTTGGAGGAGATTTCTTGTCTTAGGACTGACACTGACAGGAGGATTAGTTCACTTCAGTCTGAGATGCGGCATGGATCTCAGGAGATCATGACCATATTAAGATAGCTTTCTACGGCCAGCCAGCATGCACCTTCGACTTCCACAGCACCTGGCACTACGATTGTGGTGTGGACACCAGAAACTGAAAGAAACTTCACTCCAACAAGGTTAGCCTTATCCCAATTTGGATCGAAGATAATTAGGTTACCTTGTATCCTTTATTTCAAAAATGTTTTATTTTCAAGAGCCATTTCCATTTCATGAGTCCTGTAAATGTTTTCAAGAGCCATTTCCTTTTTAAGAGTCCTGTAATTAATCAAGAGTGTTTATTGAGTCCTGTAATTACTTTTAAAAGAAAAAAAAATTCATTTCCTGTAAGTCCGTTTCAAGTTTAGGTCAGTCAAGTCAGTTCAGTTGAGTTAAGTCTATTTCAGTTAATCAAGTCTTAAAGCAATGAAAGCCAGCAACAAGACTCAAATTCTGGACCCCAGAATTTGACCACATGAAGAAGAGAAGACACATCAACCAAGCAAGAGAAAAGGACCATCAACTAGGACCACTTGGCGCCACATGTCATTCCTTATCCAAGTAGAAGACCATCTCATCATGCCACATCATCAGGCACCACCTCACTAGCCACCTCATCACTCTTTGGTGCCAACAAGGAAGATTCAAATTCAAGGAGGTTGGCCACACCCCTCCAAGTCCTCCACCAAATCCTCCAACCCCCCCCCCATCCCCCCAAACTCTCCACCAAATCCTCCAACCCCCCCTTGTAATCCTCCTTAATTTGGGGAGTTTTTAAATTTCAAAAGCTAGCTTTGTGAGGCTATTAAAGGCCTTGGATGCCCATTATAAAGGGATTGATTATTGATGGAGATGAATGAAAAATGAAGTTGAAGTTGTAGTCTTATGTTATTTCTTTGAGTGATTGTTCCTAAGCCCCCCCCCCCACTCGAATCTACTTTCTTCTCCAAGCCATCCAATGCCAAGTTCAAGAAGGAGACATTGGAGCAGGCCAAACCATCTCAGACTTCCTTCCTTGCTCATAAATTCTTCCATCCCTTCCATATGCTTGCTTTCTTCTTCCTTAACTTTTGATCTTCATTGCAGGGTCCTTCGAAGTCTTTGAGTTGTGAACAGGGTTCACCTTGACAAAGAACCAACAAGCTGAAGCCCCAAGTCCAGGGTTTTGATCTCTGTTATCCAGGTTCTTCAGTTCTGAGCGTTGGTAGTTTCAACGTATGAATCAAAAGAAGGTTGGAAAGCTCATCAAGGTAAGTCCACAATCATTAGCCCCTATTGTCTAAATCTTCTTCCTTCTTAGTTCAGGATTGTGTCTAATCAAGTAAAAGTCCCATTTTCTTATAATCCTTAAGTCTTATTATGATGAGTACAATGCTAGTGTAATTAGGTTTCATTGCTCTACAAACCATATTCAAAACATTAATCATATGCTCGCCGCATCATCTAATCATATGCTTGCCGCATCATCTTGGTATCAGAGCATGGTTGCATTAGGGTAGAATAGTTTTCTTTAAATCCAAGCAAGATCTAAAATTCACGCCTCCTGAGCGAGTGTACTCCAGTACACTGTCATGACCCATGGGAATAATGAGCCCCTGGCCGGACGTGAATTTTTTAGATTGAAGTTTGGGTAAGCCATTGCACTTGTTTGATTAGGTTCTGTTTTCTGAAAATTTGCATCTATTTACTGTAATCCATCTGCAGCTCCAAAGGCAAGTCACTAATTTTTTGTTGAAATATTTTTTTCTTGTTCCTTTTTAAGTCAGTTATCACCATATTAAATTTTATCATCAGAAAAAAATTATAAAAAAAAATGAAAATTTCTACAGTTTGACACTATCATTAGGGTTCTGTTCTGTCCTTTTTATTTATCTTCATTTGTAGGATCTGCTTAGAGTAGTACAGATTTTATTTTTAAAATTCCTTTGATCTACATTGAAACATATAAGTTAGGAATCCTCTGTGAATTTTTTAGATTTTTTGGACATTTTTTCATCATGTTTTCCATTCCACTTTCAAACTGCAACACACTTCTGCAGCACCTTTGCATTTCATTCATCTCATGAGAAATCAAATTAAGGGCATCAATTTGACATACGGTCAGGGTTTCATCACCTGTCCCTAGCCCAAAAATCACCAACCAGCATATTGGTCCCAGCCCGTTAATTAAAATTGAGTAGAACGTTAATTGCCCTAGTGGGTTAGGGACACCAACAAGTTGGGTTCAGGTTAGGGTCAAGTTAGCTGTGGCAGCTAATTGGTGTGTGCTTACTGGCTTGGTGTCTAGGATTGGTGCATCAGGGCTTATGATTTGGTCCACCTACCTGGCCAATCTTAGATTGGTGTCTAAGGATTGGCAATCAGGGACCTCCACTCCCCACCACCTACCTGGCTAAGTCCTATAAGTACTACTAGCTAGTTGGTTCACTTAATTAGACCTCTAATTTGTGCTCTAGGTCTAGGAAACCTTAGCTCGAGCTTAAGTCTACTTGCATGCATGAAAACTAGATCAGGAGCCTCATACTCACCAGTCCAGACCCAGTCCAGTGTAGCCATGGACCCAAATCTTGAAACCATGCTGAGAGGCCTAAATGATCTAATGGCCCAATTGAACCAAATGCTGGCTAAACAATTTTCCTTAGACCAACCAACTCCTATTATCCCATTAGCTCATATGAATGATAGGAGTAAGAACCCTGAAGTACAAGTTGAGTTCATGAATACTCAAGACTTAGGGTATCCTCAAACTGAAGGGCTAGGGAAGGAAGAAGGTAAATTTGAACCTAGTAAATATGTGTGTGAGACTGACATAAGTTTAATAGATGAATATGAAGGGGAAGACTGTGAAGAGAATAACTTTAGTACCTTACCTGAGGAAACCTTTGGTAAAGAAAAGATTATTGAGCCTAGTCCTGAAACATCAGAACAACCAGAATTTAGTGAGGACTTGGTTCCCGTAAGACAATGCCCTCAGGAAGAACCCAATACTTTAGCTTCGACACAAGAACTCCTTCAGGTACCTGAGAAGAACCCAATCATTATTTTAGAAGACTTTCCTGATGACCTTCAACTATCTAGAAGCATCCCGCCTGTAGATCAAAATTCTAATCTTAAGGTCATCATGAGTAACCAAGGTCTGTTTCAAGATTCTCCTAAAATATCCCAAGTCTTGGATTCCTATTTCCTGCCTTTCCTTGAGTCTTATCATAATTTTAGAGCCATTAAGTTTCATTTTGATGAGATTACTAGGATGCATGAGCTTTTAAAGCCTATTCCTTTTGCTACCTACTTTTGGAAAACCTTATGGCATTTGCTAGGAACCCATGGTAAATTCTCATGTGCATACCAGACCAGGGTCAAACCTAGAGAGTCATTAATCTGTTAGGTTTAGGTCCTAGAAAGTCCAATAAAATTCCTCTCAATAAGGATGCCTAGTTCAGTCTGCATTTTGTAAGTGCTTGTGTAAATTTCTGAGTCTGCTGAATCTTTCGCACAGCTTGTCACAAATTTGCATAAAGAAATCAGTAATAAGATCAAACTGAGCAATGAGACTTACAAACATTTAGCTGATTCACATAAGAGGGCTAAAGAATTCTGTGAAGGGGATTATGCAATGATTAGGCTCAACCCTGAACGGTTCCCACCTGGAACCATAAAGAAGCTGCATGCCCGCGGAGCGGGACCTTTCAAGATCTTAAAGAAAATAGGGCCTAATGCATATGTTTTGGAACTTCTACCTGATATGGGTATCAGTATAACCTTTAATGTTTCAGACCTAGTAGAATACAAAGAACCAGTATTAATACCTAGTGAGCCTTTTGGGCTAGAAATTCTCATTGAGAGTGAACATATTTTCGAGTGTCCACCACCAACCCTACCTGAGTGGAGAGAGAGGATTGAGAGAATCCTGGATAACAAGACCATTACTACCAGGAATAAAGACTATCAGCGATACCTGGTTCAATGGCAAGGTCGACCTGAGTCCAACAACTCTTGGATTACTTGAGAGGACCTGCAAAGACTTAACCCAGACTTGTTCGAGCATTACCAGGGCAAAACTGAACCATACTCGATTGGGTCGAGTTCTGCCCACCCCAGGAGAATTGGTGTGGACACCAGAAACCGAAAGAAACTTCACTCCAACAAGGTTAGCCTTATCCCAATTTGGATCGAAGATAATTAGGTTACCTTGTATCCTTTAGTTCAAAAATGTTTTATTTTCAAGAGTCATTTCCTTTTCAAGAGTCATGTAAATGTTTTCAAGAGCCATTTCCTTTTCAAGAGTCCTGTAATTAATCAAGAGTGTTTATTGAGTCCTGTAATTACTTTTAAAAAAAAAATAATTTCATTTCCTGTAAGTCCGTTTCAAGTTTAGGTCAGTCAAGTCAGTTTAGTTAAGTTAAGTCTATTTCAGTTAATCAAGTCTTAAAGCAATGAAAGCCAGCAACAAGACTCAAATTCTGGACCCCAGAATTTGACCATATGAAGAAGAGAAGACACATCAACCAAGCAAGAGAAAAGGACCATCAACTAGGACCACTTGGCACCACATGTCATTCCTTATCCAAGTAGAAGACCATCTCATCATGCCACGTCATCAGGCACCACCTCACTAGCCACCTCATCACTCTTTGGTGCCAACAAGGAAGATTCAAATTCAAGGAGGTTGGCCACACCCCTCCAAGTCCTCCACCAAATCCTCCAACCCCCCCCATCCCCCCAAACTCTCCACCAAATCCTCCAACCCCCCCTTGTAATCCTCCTCAATTTGGGGAGTTTTTAAATTTCAAAAGCTAGCTTTATGAGGCTATTAAAGGCCTTGGATGCCCATTGTAAAGGGGATTGATTATTGATGGAGATGAATGAAAAATGAAGTTGAAGTTGAAGTTGTAGTCTTATGTTATTTCTTTGAGTGATTGTTCCTAAGCCCCCCCCCCCCCACTCGAATCTACTTTCTTCTCCAAGCCATCCAATGCCAAGTTCAAGAAGGAGACATTGGAGCCGGCCAAACCATCTCAGACTTCCTTCCTTGCTCATAAATTATTCCATCCCTTCCATATGCTTGCTTTCTTCTTCCTTAACTTTTGATCTTCATTGCAGGGTCCTTCGAAGTCTTTGAGTTGTGAACAGGGTTCACCTTGACAAAGAACCAACAAGCTGAAGCCCCAAGTCCAGGGTTCTGATCTTTGTTATCTAGGTTCTTCAGTTCTGAGCGTTGGTAGTTTCAAGGTATGAATCAAAAGAAGGTTGGAAAGCTCATCAAGGTAAGTCCACAATCATTCGCCCCTATTGTCTAAATCTTCTTCCTTCTTAGTTTAGGATTGTGTCTAATCAAGTAAAAGTCCCATTTTCTTATAATCCTTAAGTCTTATTATGATGAGTACAATGCTAGTGTAATTAGGTTTCATTGCTCTACAAACCATATTTAAAACATTAATCATATGCTCGCCGCATCATCTAATCATATGCTTGCCGCATCAGATTGGCACTGATCATGAGTAGGGAGAACCTACACAGTTTATTGATGTTCCTACAGATGTTGAGCCCGAGGTTGGTGTAGAGGCTACTGGATCTGCTGATGTTGGATAGACTCCGGCTACCCAGATACTTTCGACCACCAGCACCTTGGCACTATCTTTTGAACCACCCTCTATCAGACCTACACCTATCATTATATCGTCAAAGTCCAAAGCCAAAGTTAAAGCTAAAACTAAAGTGACTAGGACATCTACTCCTACTAGGACTAGGATTAGGGATCTCCGCCCTAGGTTCCCCAAGTTCAAACCTAGTCCAGGTATTCTAGAGGTTGGTTCCTCCTCTAATGTGGAAGAACCAAATAGTGATGATCCTAGCGCATCATTTTGATATTAAGATTTTATCTTGTTATCTTGGGACTCTATGTTGTTATGTTTTAGTTGTTGTGATACAATTTTGTTGTGCCGAGGCATATATGTAATGTATCACATTTGTACTGACTTTTATATATATATATATATCGAGATCACTTTTTATGGTACATTTCTATTCTTTTATGCTACACATCTTAAAATATTATGAATGAATGTTCTCTCGTATGCCTTTTGTTGATGACAAAAAGGGGGAGAAGGTTGATTGTGCATGAAAATGAATGCAATGATATGATATAAATATGATATGAGAAGGTTGATTGTGCGCATGAAAATGAATACAATGATATGATATGAATGTTCAATCTGAAAAAGCTATGTTGATTCATGGAAATTGCTTGGAAATTGTTTATAATAAGCTATATAAATGGTTGATTTGTTGAAACTTGATGAAATACTTTTACAAAAAGTAAGGGGGAGCTTTACTTCAAAGTTTCATAAGTTTCGATACATATTGAAACTCTTGAAACATTCTGTGTTGATACATCATATTTTGATACACATTGTTCATTTGATATGGAAAATTCAATGTATTGATACATATGATATTTTATAGTGTTCAGTTTTATATATGATACATTTGATACATTGTGGCACATAGTGTTGATAACACACACAAATTTGAATATACTGCAATTGTAAAGTGCTTTAATTTTTAATCATGCCCAGTGTTTTGTCATCATCAAAAAGGGAGAGATTGTTGACTCGTGGAATGATTTTGATGATCACAAAATATTGGAGCATGTATTTGATACTAATTCTTTTCAACTATTTAAGAAGTTTTGCAGGAAATTGGTTACCTTAAGTATAAAATGGTTTTCAAACTGATTTGAAGGTAATTCAATTATGTATAAAGATTTATGAGCTTGAACTTATAAAAGCCCTAAACTTATCAATATTGTAATCTTGTATAAGGGCTGAAAAATTACAAAAATTATAAGGTATGTAGATTAGCTTCTAGTTGATTCAATGTTGAAGATTTTTGGAGAAGCTTGAAGCACCTTTTTTGAAGATTTGCAAGAGCTAACTCTTGGATCAAGAGCTGACTCGTGGTGGCACGGCATGGAGGAAGTTTCAGTGTTTCTGTATCAAGAGCCGACTCCCATCCTAAGAGTCGACTCATGGAAGAAAGTATTTTTCTGAAGCCTGAGACCTCGAGCTGACTCCTGCCACATGAGCCGACTCTTCCAGAGTTAGGTATTTTGAAGTTCTAAGAATCCGAGCCGACTCTACCTCTAAGAGCCGACTCTAAGCAATCATGATTTTGAAGTGTCTGAAGGCAAGAGCCGACTCTAGCCTGAAGAGCCAGCTCCCACAAAAAATTATTTTGGGATGTCTGAGACTTCGAGCCGACTTCTAAAACTCGAGCGACTCATGGAGCTGTTTTCTGCACTCCAACGACTAGTTGCTGAAGTTGAAATTTGAATTTCATTTCATCTCTAAGAGCCATTTCATGAATCCCAAGGCCCTACAATGGCCATATCTCTTGGAAAACTATAAATGAGATTATTTTTGGAGGATTAAACAATTATTAGAGCTTTATTGTTGAATTTTTTTGAGAAATCAAAGAGCCTTCAAGTCACTCAACTACCTACCTCAAAGAGCATTCAAGTTGGATTCAAAGCTTCACCAACCCTATTCCATCATTGAATCCACTCATTAAAGAAGGGAAGAAGCAGCTTGAAGAGCATTGAAGAGCATTCAAGGCTTGACTTCATCTTGATCTATATCGGCAATACTTATACAAACTTGGTTTGTTATAGTTGCATAATTATCATTCCTTTATTCTTGTTTTCTCTCTAAGAATAGCAAGGGGCTGTATCTTAAGAGAAGATTGAAGGTTTTTAGGTGAACCTTATAAAACCTAAGTTGGGTTCTTGGTTTTCCCGATTTAAAACCAAGTGTTTGGGTTTTCGTTGGTGATCCCATTCAAAACCAAAAGGAGTTTGGGTTTTTTTGGTAATCTCGATAAAACCAAAGTGTATAGGTTTGGATTGTGAGCCTGGTAAAACAATCCAATTGTATTCCAGTTTGGAAGATATAGTGGAAATCCCAAGTGATCCTTGGGTAGTGGACATAGGAGCCAGTTGCTCCGAACCACTCTATTTCTTGGTGTTGTGATTGTGCTTTACTTGATTTATTGCTTTTACTTATTTACTTCCGCATTGCATATTACACCACAACACAAAATAATTTCAAAGTGCACATAATTGTGAAAAATTTTTCAAATCCCAATTCACCACCCCTCTTGGGTTGCCACCTGGGCAACAACAAGTATGACTGCCCTCTCCTAAAGAAATCGAAGAAGAAGCTTAGAAAGAAAGCAATGATGGCAACTTGGAGTGGCAGTAAGGACTCCAGCTCAGATGAAGAACAAATTAAAGTCACAAATATTTGCTTCATGGCACAACATGAAGAAGAGGTAAATTTTGATCTTGAAGTTGATTATACTTTTGATGAATTAAGAACTCCATTTGATGAGTTAATGCATGATTATAAGTTGATGATATCTGAAAATAAAAAATTGAAAAAGCATGCAAACTCTTTCTCACATGAAAATAATTATCTTTTGGATGAAGTTAATGATTTGAAAAATAAGATTGATATTTTAGAAAAATGAAACAAAGCTTTATCGATGAAAAATGAAGTTTTGAAAAGACCTAAAGTAAATATTTTAAACAATGAGCTTTTAATAAAATGCAAAGATCTTGAAGTAGAAAATAAGAAATATAAAGATGAGCTTGATAAGGTAAAACCCTTTATTGAAAAATTCAGCTATAATTCAGAAAAGTTAAATCTTCTTTTGAATAATCAAAGAGATATTTTTAACAAGGTTGGATTAGGTTTTAAACCCCAAAAATAGGAAAAGTTTTTCAAAAATTTCTTTATTCTTGCATCATCAAGCATCACATATTTTTCTTGCAAAAAGATAAGCATAAAGCATTCCATTGTGATTTGCAAAAAATTAATAATTCTAGAAAGATTTTGATTCCAAAAGGAACCACTCTTAGTATTAACCCTAAAAGATCCAAGTTAGCTTAGGTACCTAAAATCAAAACTTAATTTATTTTGCAGGTGTGTCTTGCAACCAAAGAAAAGAAAAGATTATGGTATCTTGATAGTGGTTGCTCAAGACACATGACAAGAGATGTGAAGCAATTCACCTCTCTTGATGTACTAAATGGAGAGAGTGTAACCTTTGGTGATAATGATAAAGGAAAGATTGATAAGGTTCACATCTCCTCTTCTACTTGGATTGATAATGTTCTTTTAGTTGAAGGCTTGAGACATAATCTACTTAGCATTAATCAATTTTGTAATAAATGTTTTCAAGTTATTTTTGAATCATCCTTCTGCATGATTGCTAGTCTTGATAATATCAAAGTAAAATTCATTGAAAAAAGACATGATAATATCTATCTAGTTGATTTGGATAATCTATCTTTGCCTAATGGTGAATGTCTAGTTGCAATGAATTCCATTATTAATGAGACTAGTTGGCTGTGGCATGTAGATTAGGTCATGCAAGCATGTATTTATTATCAAAATTATGCAAAAAGGATTTAGTAGAAGATTTACCAAAACTTAGTTTTTGAGAGACAAAATTTGTGAAGCATGTCAATTTGAAAAATAAGTAAAAACATCTTTCAAACCTAAAGGTTTTATTTCAACTTCTAGGCCATTAGAACTACTCAATATGGATCTCTTTGGACCAACTAGGAAATCTAGCCTAGGAGACAAGAGATATGGATTAGTTATAGTGGATGACTTTTCTCGATTTATATGGGTTCTATTTTTAGCTCACAAAGATGAATCATTTTTAGCTTTTATAAAGTTTTATCGAAAAGTTTCTGTTGCCCAGGTGGCTTCCCAAGAGGGGGGTGAATTGGGATTATAAAACTTTGGCAAGTATGTGCAATTTAAAAATCTTTTTGATGTTGTGGTGCAATATGCAATGCAGAAGCAATTAAATAAATGCAATAAAGTAAAGTAAGCACAATCACAAACACAACGAATTTAGAGTGGTTCGGAGCAACCGGCTCCTACGTCCACTATCCAAGCACCACTTGTGATTTCCACTATATCTCCCAAATGGAATACAGTCAGATTGTTTTAATAGGCTCACAATCCAAACCTATATACTTTGGTTTTATCGGGATCACCAAAGAAAATCCAACTCCCTTTGGTTTTAAACAGGATCACCAAAGAAACCCTATACTTGATTTTATACCGAGATCACCAAGAACCCAACTTAGGTTTTCACAAAGTTCACCTAAAAACCTTTAACCCTCTCTTAAGACATAGCCCCTTACTGTTCTTAGATAGAAAACAAAGATATGTCAAAAATATAAAACAACTATACAACAAACCGATCTTGTTTAAATGTTGCCGATGAAGATCAAAGTGAAGCCTAGCCTTGAATACTCTTTTAATGCTCTTCAAGCTACTTCTTTACTTCTTCAAAGGTTGGATTCAATGATGAAGAGAAGTTAGTGGAGTTTTGAATCCTATCTTGAATGCTCTTGAAGTGGGTTGGTAAAAGACTTGAAGACTTTTTAAATTCCCAAGATAAATCAATGAATAATCTCTCAAAAATTATTTAATCCATCAAAAATACTCCCTTTTATAGGTTTTCATGAGATATAGCCATTGTAGGGCCTAGAAAATTAAGAAAGAGCTGTTGGAGACCTTTTTGAGTTCAAAAATAACTTTCAGCAACTAGCCGTTAGACTGCAGAAAATGGTCACTCAAGTCGGCTCGAGGTCCACGAGTCAGCTCGAAGTCTCAGATAGCTCAAACAAAAATTCTATGTGAGTCGGCTCTTCAAGCTTGAGTCACCTCAAACCCTCATCAGTACAAATTCAAATTTTTCTTGAGTCGGATATTCAAGGCAGAGTTAGCTCAAAGTCTCAGTCACCAACAATAATAACTCTGGACGAGTCGGCTCTTCTAGGCTTGAGTCAGCTAGAGGTCTCAGACTTTAAAAATATTGGTTCTTCATTGAGTCAGCTCTTAGGGCTTGAGTCAGCTCGAGGTACTGAAACTCTAAATTTTTTTTGTGTGCCGTGCCAGAAGGAGTCATCTCTTGATCCATGAGTCGGCTCTTGCAAAAACTTCTTTTAAAGTTTCAAACTTCTCCAAAATTCTTCAACACATGAATCCAACAAGTACTAATCTACTCACTCTTATTTTACAATTTTATAGCCCTTTTACAAGATTACATAGTTGAAAAAAATTAGGACTTTTACAATTTGAAGTACATAAGAGTCTATAAAATGTTGGAATACCTTTCAACCAATTTGAAAACCAACTAAAATAAAGATAAACAATTTTGTATAAAAACTTCTCAAGTAACTGAAAGAATTAGTAAATTATATATGCTCCAATATTTTGTGACCATCAAAATCATTCTAGGGATCAATAATTTCCAATGAAAAAGGTACTCAGTTATTTGTATTCGTAGTGACCATGGTTCTAAATTTGAAAATCAAGATTTTAAAAACTTTTATAATGAAAATGGAATAGAACATAATTTTTCTACACCTAGGATACCTCAACAGAATGAGATAGTAGAAAGAAAAAATCACACTTTAGAAGAAATGGCATGCACAATGCATTATAAAAATGATTTACCAAGATATTTTTGGACTGAAGTAGTAAATATCACTTGTTATATTTTAAACCATTTTTTAATTCGATCGATTTTAAAGAAAACTCCATATCAGCTTTGGAAACTGTTGCCTAGAAATAGAGCCCAAGAGGGGGGGTGAATTGGGTCTTTCAAAAATTTAAACAATTATGTGATAGTCTTGAAGTGTTTGTGAAGCAAAGTGATTTAGCTCTAAAAGATATGCAGTGGATAACAGTAAATTAAATGCAAGGAATAAAGAGCAAGCAATAGAATGAGCAATCATACACAAACACAAAGTTTTATAGTAGTTCGGTGCAATCCAAGCACCTACATCCACTCCCCAAGGCTCCCTTGAAAATTTTACTATAATCTCTTCAAGATTACAGCCGACTTATTTTCCAAGGCTTACAAGTCAAAACCTAAGTTGGTTTTGTCACCTAGGCTCACCGACAACCTTTAAAACTTGTTTTGTCTTCGGCTCACAAGTCAAACCCTAGTTGGTTTTATCACTTTGGCTCACCAACAACCTTTACAACCTAGTTTCAAAAACCTTAAAAGCTAGGTCAACAAAGAACAAAGTCAAAGATAAAAGAATAAAAGCATAATCAAACTCTCTTATAGAGTGGAATATGGAAGCTTTGAGGCTCTTGATGATTGCTTGACTTGTCTCCTCTTTGAAATTACTTCAAAGATACTTGAAAAATTGGTATAAACTCTTGAAAAATTAGTATAAACTCTTGAAAAATTAGGGTCTATCCTTTTTCTATTCTTAGGCTATGAGTTGATAGTTGAACCATGTGAGTCGACACTTGAGTCTCCTGAGTCAACACTTGCATTCTCTGAGTCGACACTTGACACACAAAACCTCTAAATGTCATAGTTCTGTTTCTTCAAAAATCTCAGGCCATGAGTCGACACCTGACTTTTATGAGTCGATACTTGATTCCTGTGAGTCAACACCTAGTATGCCAAAAGGATTTTCTGCGTGCCAGTTTCTGAAGTGTCGACACTTAGTGTGCCATGAGTCGACACTTGACTCTACAACTTGATAAAAACATATGCCAACCTTCAAAATTCAAAAAGCTCTTCGATAAAACTTCAATACACTTTTTGTAAAGCTCTGATTGATTTATTTTGAGGCCTTTTTCAGATGAGAAGACTTCTTAAATCATGAAAATTGCTTAGCTTTCGATGAGTGCCATGATATTTTTATATTGAGAATTTGATGTGCCTGTATCCTAAAACTCATAACTACCATTGACACATTAGTATAAAATATGTACTCAACATTTTGTTAGTCATCAAAATCAAGGGCTAAAGCCAACAATCTCTCATTTTTGATGATGATAAAACCTTGAGTATATAAGTATTTAAATTTATCTAAAGATACCGAACACTTATTCAAGAGAGCATACACTTTAAATTCAATATATCAAGGTTTATACAACACGATTTCATGGAGGAGAAGTGCCAAACAAGGTTGAAAGATTATTTTCTCTCCCCCTATGTTTGATAAGTTCTAAAATATTTCAAAATTTATAGAAAATGCTTATATATGTATCTTACTCCCCTTTTTGTCAACATTAAACGTAGAAGAAAGTAAACTCCCCCTGAATTAATGCATACAAGGTTGGTTATAGGCTATGATCCGAAAATTAATAAATATTAGTTGGTATCAGAGCCAATGGACAAAAATAAGAGTAAACATAAGATAAACACAAGCTTTCAGCTTTCATATAGTCAATGAGAATTTCAGTACAACATTGCTTGCATAGCATAAATTGATACATGACTGAAACTAATACATCGAAAGATAAACAACATGGTAAACATAACCTGATGCATAGTAATCTAAAAGCATAAACATAAACAGCATGGTAAACATATGTGAGGCTACTCCTCATCAGATGGAAGCTCAAAGTAAATAGGAGCACTAATCCTAGTCCTAGAAGTAAGGGATCTAGAAGTCTTAAGAGTGCTATGGCTCCTAGTCCTAGTGGAAGGACCAAAATGGGGTACAACCCAGGATGATCTAGTAGATGGAGGAGGTAGAATCTCAACAGATGTCAGAAATACAGGTACAGTGGCAAGCTGATCACCTCTAGGAGGAACAGAAGGAGCAACTGGAGTGTGAGTCTCTTTGCTAACGATCTCATAGTCTCCTGCTCTGTCATCACTACCATCACTGTCATCATCAAGGACATCTGTATCATCACCACCACAGCCATCACCATCACTGTCATCACCTCCATGTCCATCACCACCATCATGAGTGTCATCATGTCTATCTAGGTGGTGTCATCATCTACTGGTGGAGGAGGAGGTGGATCTGAAGGTGTACTCGGAGGCAATAGGGATCTCAAGAGATCACAAATCTTGGTAAAGCTTGCCTCCATAGACTATCTGATCCCTAGGAGATGACTATCAGTATGAGCTCTCAGTCCCTCAATCTCAATTCAGAGATGAGTAGTCCTGACTCCTAGACCAATCATCTCGTTCTTGACCTCAGCAAACTCATGTCTGACATGCTCCTCAAAGGATAACTCAGAAGATGTATGAGGAGTGGTAGCAAGTGAAGAGATAGGTGCTGGTATGACAGGCTCAGATCCAAAAGCTGAAACAGGTGCGGGTCTAGGAGGTGTCAACTGCTCAGTAGGCTTAGATGGACCTACCTCGGTGGCTCACAGCTCATCCTCCTCATCTAGCTCCTGACCAGACTCTCGATGCACCCATCTCCCAGCCACCCTCCGATATCCCATACGATGTAGAGAATGCTCGTCATACATGTCAGTGTGTAGAATATCTTTGGAGGCCTCCTTTTCCAAAGGTACATGATAAGCTCTAAAGAGATGAGTCAGTCCTATCTCGTACGGAAGACAAAGTTGATGCTAGGTCACAGCCTCTCTCATCTGGCTCAGCATCAAAGCTAGGAGGTCAATGGCCCTTTTCTATGAGAGGCAAACCATCAACACCAGCTCTCTTTCAGTAATGAAATCAAAGCGACCTATCTTCGGTAGCAGAATCCTCGCTATGAAGTGGTGAAGAAGCTGCATTTCTATAGATAGCTGATTCGCAGTGACTGTGGTCACACTACAAACTTCATCTCGCTCCAAGATGCATCAAAATGCCTCATCTTTGTCTCCAACACTGGTGGCAACAATCCCACGATGGGGAATATCCCAGACTCTGCTCAAAATCTCCTCAAAAATAGAAATCTCAATGCCTCGGACTGTGGCACTCCAAGGCAATCCTCTACAGGCTAAACTTTCATAGAACTCCTGGATAAGATGCGGATAATATTTCTCATTCATGGTACAGAAGGAGATTAAACCACCTGCCTCAAGAATCTGACCCAGACCAAAACCCTCGCAGTCAAAGAATGCTAAGTCAACTCGTCGACCAACAGCAATAATCTTCCCTGAAACTCTGTTAGCTACGGGGGAACAAGGGGGTGCCACTCTTTCAGAATGCTGTCTCTATCACTTCGAGCCTCGGTCCTTCTTTCAGTTGCTCCCTGACTCACTCTCTTCCTTGAGGCTAATTGCTTGCGGGGACCCATGTTCACCAAATAGAGGAAAGGAAAAAGGGAGAGGAAAGGGTGAACTAGGAACGGCCAAAAGAGAAAGGAAATGACCAAGAAGGGAAAGAGGAGGCTGACGGGAGTAAAACAGTGAGCGAAAAAGAAAACGGTCAAGAGAAATTGAAAAGGAGGAAATACGGAGGAAAAGGCAATGGTTCGATCGATTCATAAGAAATCAAAAGAAAAAAAATGACCGAAAGAGGGAAATGGAGAGGTAAGAGGAGTTCGGCCGAAATAACAAAAAAATCATGATGAAAACGGTGAAGAATCGGACCAAATCAAAAAGAAAACTTGGACAACATAGTGAGGAATGGTCCAAAAGAGGGAAATGGAGAAGATTTTACCAGAATTTTGAAGGGCACAGATGGAAGAACACTATTTCGAGGTCAAAGGAGAGCTTGGGGACCACTAGGGCATGGGAAAAATAAGGAACAAGTGGCATGGAATGAATAATTTGATGCCCTAGAAATAACAAATTTTTGCCCGTGAGTTGACACTTCAGATTTGGTCAAGTGTCGACACTTGGCATGAGTTGACACTTGGCTAAAAATGAAGTGTCGACACTTGGCCAAGAAATCCCAAAAAAATTCAATAAAATTTTCAAAAAATAAGGGGGGTTTCTAGAAAGGGGTTTAAGACAAAAAGAGATGACTTAGAGCACAGGAATAAGATATGAGGGAGTGATACACAAAGGGATCTATGATACTTAACTCTCTCTTAATCATGCAAAATCTTTCTTCATTCAAGCGTTTTGTAAAAATATCAGCTAATTGAATATCAGTACAAACAAATTCAAGCACACATTAGAGTTTTGCACATGATCTCTTATGAAGTGATGTCTTATTTCAATGTGTTTGCTTCTTGAATGTTACACAGGATTCTTAGTTAAATTGATTGCACTTGTATTGTCACATCTTATGGGTGTCTTAGTTAATTTGATGCCAAAATCCTCGAGTTGTTGTTTAATCCAAAGGATTTGAGTACAACAACTTCCAACTACTATATATTCAGCTTCTGCCATAAATAGAGCAACTAAATTTTGTTTCTTACAACTCCATGAAATCAAATTAACTCCAAAAAATTGACAAGTTCTACTAGTACTTTTTCTATCAAGTTTACACCCAGCAAAATCAGCATCATAATATGCAATTAATTCGAATGATGAGTCTCTAGAGTACCAAAGTCCAATGTCTACAGTGCCAGATAGGTATCTAAGTATGCATTTAATAGCCAAAAGATGAGACTCTTTAGGGACAGACTGATATCTTGCACATATACAAATGCTAAACATAATATCTAACCTACTAGCAGTTAGATATAGTAATGAACCAATCATTCCTCTATATAGTTTTTTGTCAAGTTTATAAGAGGAGCTCATAGGCGTACCTAATGGCTTGGTGCTCTCCATCCCAAACTTCTTTAATATTTTTATTGTATACTTAGCTTGGTTGATAAAGATTCCCTCTTTTATTTGCTTGATCTGGAGTCCGAGGAAGAAGTTTAGCTCTCCCATCATGCTCATCTCGAACTCTCCCTGCATTAACTTTGCAAACTCCTGACAAAGATATTCGTTAGTAGCATCGAATATGATATCATCCATATAAACTTGTACTACTAGGAAATCATCATTCTTCTTTTTCAAAAATAATGTAGTGTCTACATTTCCTCTATAAAAATTATTTTTAAGCAAGAAGAAACTTAATCTATCATACCAAGCTCTTGGAGCTTGTTTTAAACCATACAAAGCTTTATGAAGTTTAAAAACATGATCGAGAAATTCATGATTTTTAAAATCGGGGAGTTGTTAAACATAAACTTTTTTTTCAATAAATCCATTTAAAAATACACTTTTAACATCCATTTGAAATAGTTTAAAATTTGTAAAACATGCAAATGCCAATAATATCTTAATTGCTTCAAGTCTAGCAATAGGAGTAAAGGTTTCATCAAAATCAATCCCTTTCCCTTGATTGTAAACTAGCCTAACTTTATTCCTAGTAACTATTCTATTTCCATCAAGCTTATTTATGAAAACCCATTTTGTACCAATTATTGAAATATTAGTGGGTCTTTCAACTAAAGTCTAAACATTATTTCTTTTAAATTGACTTAGTTCATCTTGCATAGCATTTATCCAATTACAGTCATTTTCAGCTTCCTCAATAGATTTAGGTTGTACTTGAGCAACAAAAGCTAAATAATCACATACATTTCTTAATAAGGAATGAGTGCTTATCCCTTTTAACGGATCACCAATTATAAGTTCTTTGGGATGTCCATGAGCATACCTCCATTTTTTAGATAGTGGGTTAGGTGTTGATGTGTTGCCAACTCCTTGTACTTGTTCTCTTTCATTGTTTTGATTATTATCTTGCTCCTTGAAGGGCTCTTCATTGTTGTTCACTTCTTCAGTTTTTTGGATACCTATTTTATCATCAAGAACATCTTCTTTTCTAGAAGATTTTTTATCAGTCTCATCAAACACAATATGGATAGATTCTTTAATAAGAAGTGTCCTTCTATTGAAGACTCTGTATGCCTTGCTAGATATAGAGTAACCTAAAAAGATACCCTCATCTAACTTGGCATCAAATTTGCTTAGATTGTCCTTGCCATTGTTTAAAATGAAACAACAACATCCAAAAATATGAAAATACTTAATTTAAGGTTTCCTACCTTTCCAAAGCTCATAAGGTGTTTTCTTTAAAATAGGCTGGATTAAAATATGATTTAAAACATAGCAAGCAATGCTTATGGCTTCTATCTAAAAATATCTAGATAAATAATTTTTGCAAAGCATAGTGCGTGCCATTTCCTCAAGAGTTCTATTTTTTCTTTCTACCATCCCATTTTGTTGAGATGTCCTAGGTGCAGAGAAATTGTGATGAATGTTATTTTCACTATAAAACTTTTCAAAATCATGATTTTCAAATTTCGTACCATGATCACTCCTTAACAAAACAATTGAAACACCTTTTTCATTTGAAACTCTTTTATAAAATTTAATGAATGCAGAAAAAGTTTTATCTTTGTAAGCTAAGAACATGATCCAAGTAAAACATGAGAAATTATCTACAATAACTAGACCATACTTCTTGCATCCCAAACTAGATATTCTAGTAGGTCCAAAAAGGTCCATATGAAGTAATTTTAGGGGTCAAGATGTAGAGACTACTCCTTTAGGTTTAAAAAAAGATTTAGTTTATTTTCCAAGTTGGCAAGCACTATAAATCTTATCCTATTCAAAACTAAGTTTTGGCAAGTCTTTTATTAAATCCTTTTTGCAATGTTTTGAAAGCAAATGCATACTAGCATGTCCTAGTCTACGATGCTAAAGCTAAATAGTTTTATTGATCTTGACTTCCATTGCCACTAGGCATTGATCATTTTGAACAAGAAGATCATCAAAATCAACCATATAAATATTGCCATGACTATGACCAATAAATTTGATACCATTGTCATCAAGACTAGAAACAATGCACATTGAAGATTCGAAAATAACTTTAAAATCTTTGTCACAAAACTGGTTAATACTAAGCAAAATATGCTTTAAACCATCAACATGAAAAATATTATTTATATAAGGAGAGGGGGTGATAT
The DNA here is from genome assembly GCA_021397845.1 of Areca catechu. Taxonomy (NCBI): domain Eukaryota; kingdom Viridiplantae; phylum Streptophyta; class Magnoliopsida; order Arecales; family Arecaceae; genus Areca; species Areca catechu. The sequence continues at coordinate 95,273,535 of CM038050.1, forward strand.
GGACTTTATCAATGCCAACAATCTTGCCCTTTTCATTATCACCAAAGGTCACATTTCCATCATTTTGATATTCAAGTGAGGAGAACCGTTCTACATCTCCAGTCATGTACCTTGAGCAATCGCTGTCGAGGTACCACAATCTTCTTCTGTTGGTTGCAAGGCATACCTACAACAATAAATCAGGTGAAGACTTTAGGTACCCAAGTCATCTTGGGTCCTTTAGGATTAGTTATGATGATTCCTTTTGGAACCCAAACTTTTTAACTTTGTTCAATTTTCTTTTATTGCACAAATATGATGTATGTCCCATATTGCCACAAGAATAACAAGTAATCGAAGATGAAGCATACATAAAGAAGTTCTTGAAAAATTTTTGTTATTTCTTATGTTTAAAACCTAATTCTGCTATGTTGAAAATAGCTCTTTGATTATTTAAAAGCATATTTAGTTAATCATAACTATAAGTGAACTTTTCAACAAATGGTTTTAATTTTTCAAGTTCACCCTTGTACTTCTTGTTTTCTTGCAAAAGTTCTTTGTTTTGTTTAGCAAAATTTTTAGTTGTTGCAAACAATTTTTCCTTTTTTAAATCTTCCTTTTCTTTTTCCAAAAAGATAATTTTATCAGTTAGCTTCTTATTTTCTTGAAGCAAACAATCATTTTCAATTAAAGACCTATCATTTATTTTAACCAATTCCAAATTTTGCTTTTTTAGTTCTTTGTGTTTCATTTTAAGTTTTTGAAATTCAACTACTACTAATTCATCAAAAACTTCATGCAATTATTCAAAGATAAACTCATTTTCAGATTCAGGCATTACCTCATCATTGTTTGCCATTAAGTAGAAATTTGTAACCTCTTGCTGCTCTTCATCTGAGCTTGAGTCCTCGCTCTCGCTCCAGGTGGCCATCATGGCTTTCTTTCTTAATTTTCTTCTGCTCTTCTTGAGTAAGGGGCAGTCCAACTTGAAGTGACCGGATTTCTTGTACTCCAAGCAAGTGGGTTGCTCCCTTTCTTTCTCTTTTTCTTTCTCTTTACTAGGCTCTCCCTTTTGAGGCTTATTCTTGAAGTTGTATTTCTTCTTTCTCATAAACCTCCTAAACTTCCTTGAAATGAGAGCGGTTTCATCTTCATCATATTCCTTATTAGAATCATCACTGATTCTTCTTTGGAGTGGACTTGAAGGCAATCACTTTCTTCTTTTTGTCATAGTCTACTATCTTTTGTTTCAAGGAGAGCTCATAAGTCATCAATGAGCCCAAAAGCTGCTCAAGTGGAAGAGTATTTACATCTTTGGCTTCTTCTATAGCGGTGACGTTAGCATCCCAATAAGCTAGAAAAGACTTGAGAAGTTTATTAACAAGTTCACCATTAGAAATAACTTTACCCAAGCTTCTCATGCCATTCACAATATTAGTGAATCTAGTGTACATTTCACTAATAGATTCAGATGGTTCCATTTTAAACATTTCATATATATGAATGAGCATGTTAACTTTGATAGTTTTCACTTGATGAGTACCCTCATGGGTAACTTCAAGTATGTCCCATATTTTCTTTGTGGAGAGACAATTTGAAATTCTACTAAATTTGCTTGGATCTAAAGTGCAAAATAATAGATTCATAGCCTTTGCATTAAGCTCTATTTGCTTAATATCATTTTCATCCCAATCATCTTCCATTTTGAGAGTGGGAATGCCATTAATCAAGATAGTAGGCTGATGAGGACCTTTAACAATAGTCCTCTACATGTTATAGTTAATGGCTTGAATGTAAATGCACATGTGTGTCTTCTAGTATGTGTAATTTATGCCATTAAATGATGGGGGACGGTTAGAGGCTTGTCCTTCCACAACATCTATACCAATTATGGCTGCCATGATCTTTTACTCAAGATCATTGGACCTGTAAGTAGAGTACCGATGCTCTGATATCACTTGTTATCCAGAAATGGAGCCCAAGAAGGGAGGTGAATTGGGTCTTTCAAAAATTTAAATAATTATGTGCTAGTCTTGAAGTGTTTGTGAAGCAAAGTAATTTAGCTCTAAAAGATATGCAGTGAATAATAGCAAATTAAATGCGAGGAATAAAGAGCAAGTAATAGAGTAAGCAATCACACACAAATATAAAGTTTTATAGTGGTTCGGTGCAATCCAAGCACCTACATCCACTCCCCAAGGCTCCCTTGAAAATTTTACTATAATTTCTTCAAGATTATAGCCAACTTATTTTCCAAGGCTCACAAGTCAAAACCTAAGTTGGTTTTGTCACCTAGGCTCACCAACAACCTTTACAACTTGTTTTATCTTCGGGCTCACAAGTCAAACCCTAGTTGGTTTTATCACTTTGGCTCACCAACAACCTATATAATCTAATTTCAAAAATCTTGAAAGCTAGGTCAACAAAGAACAAAGTCAAAGATACAAGAATAAAAGCACAATCAAACTCCCTTATAGAGTATGGAAGCTTTGAGGCTCTTGATGATTGCTTGACTTGTCTCCTCTTTGGAATCACTTCAAAGATACTTTTGGAATGCTGAAATAAAAGGCTTGTAAGCTTTTTCAATGGAATCTTCTCTTTTTCTCTCTTTTTGGCTTTGGAAGTGAAGTTCTTAGGGAATGTTTGTCTCTTGTGTGTTCAATGCTTCATGAATGAGTTTGGTGAAGCTTAAATACTTCAAAAACTTTCAAAAAATGGTTTGAGATCGTTGGAGGAGCAAAACTAGTCGTTGGGAGATTGTAGGGATCAAATATGCCTTTCAAAAAATATAGCCATTATTGCTATCATAACCCGTGAGTCGACACTTGACTTCTGTGAGTCGACACTTGAGTCTTCATGAGTTGACACTTGGATTAGCATGAGTCGGCTCATGGTATAAACACTTGAAAAACCAAGGTTCTATCATTTTTCTATTCTCAAGCTATGAGTCGATACTTGAACCATGTGAGTCGACACTTGAATTTCCTGAGTCGACCCTTGCATTCTCTGAGTCAACACTTGACACAAAAAACCTCCAAATGGCATAGTTCTGTATCTTCAAAAATCTCAGGCCATGAGTTGACACTTTGTTTCTGTGAGTCGACACCTAACTTCTGTGAGTCAACCTTGATTCCTATGAGTCAACACTTGGCATGCCAAAAAGATTTTTTGCATGCTAGTTTCTGAAGTGTCGACCTTAGTGTGCCATGAGTCGACACTTGACTCTGCAACTTGATAGAAACATGTGCCAACCTTCAAAATTCAAAAAGCTCTTCAAAAAACTTTAATACACTTTCTGTAAAGCTCTGATTGATCTATTTTGAGGTCTTTTTTAGATGAAAAGACTTCTTAAATCATGAAAATTACTCAGCTTCCGATGAGTACCATGATACTTTTATATTAAGAATTTGATGTACCTATATTCTAAAACTCATAAGTACCATTGATATATTAGTATAAAATATATACTCAACATTTTGTTAGTCATCAAAATCAAGGGCTAAAGCCAATAGAAACAAAGAAAACCTACTTTGAAATATTTTCAAGTTTTTGGTTGTCGATGCTTTATTATGAAAAATGGTAAAGATAATTTAAAAAAATTTTATGCCCAGTCTAATGAAGGTATCTTCTTAGAATACTCTACATCAAGTAGGGCATACAGAGTCTTTAATAAGAGAACTTTAGTAGTAGAGGAATCTGTACATGTAGTATTTGAAGAATATGCTAACAAATTCTCTAGAAAAGATGATACTTCTGATACATGTGCAAGTGCTGAAGAACTAAAGAAGCTTACTCTGGATAATCAACCCTTTCAAGAGAATGAAGAAAATCAAGACAAGAATGAAAGAGAAGAAGTCATACAACCCACATCAAAGCATCCGGATCTACCCAAAGAGTGGAGGTATGCTTATGGACATCCTAAGGAGTTAATCCTAGGTGATCCATCAAAAAGGATAAGAGCAAGATCTTCAATTAAAAATGAATGTGACTATATTATTTTTGTTTCTTAAATTAAACCAAAATGTATTAAAGAAGCTGAAAAAGACCTTAATTGGATTAATGCAATTCAAGATGAACTAAATCAATTTAAAAGAAATAATATTTGGACTTTAGTTGAAAGACCATCTAATATTTCAATTATTGGCATAAAATGGATTTTCAGAAATAAACTTGATGAAAATGGCATTGTTACTAAAAATAAAGCTATGCTAGTTGCCAAAGATTACAATTAGGAGGAAGGAATTGATTTTGATGAAACCTTTGCTCCTGTTGCTAGACTTAAGGCAATTAGACTATTATTAGCATTTGCATATTTCATGAACTTCAAATTATTTCAAATAGATGTCAAAAGTGCTTTTCTAAATGGTTTTATTGAAGAAGAAGTGTTTGTTGAACAACCACCTAGTTTTAAAAATCATACACATCCTGATCATGTTTTCAAACTATACAAGGCACTCTATGGTTTAAAGCAAGAACCCCGAGGATGGTATGAAAGGTTAAGTAAATTCTTAATTGAAAATAATTTCTCTAGAGGCCATGTTGATACTACATTATTTCTAAAAAGAAAAAATGATGATCTATTAGTAGTACAAATTTAGGTTGATGATATTATATTCGGTGCTACTAATGAAATTCTTTATCAAGAGTTTGCCAAGTTATGCAGGGTGAGTTCGAGATGAGCATGATGGGAGAGCTTAATTTCTTCCTTGAACTCTAAATCAAGCAAACCAAAGATGAGATCTTCATCAACTAAGCGAAGTATACAAGAGAAATCTTAAAAAAATTTGGGATGGAGACTACCAAGATAATAGGTACACCTATGAGCCCCTTTTGTAAACTTGATAAAGATGAGCATGGTAAATCTATTGATCAGAAATTATATAGAGAAATGATTGGCTCTTTATTATATTTGACTGTTAGTAGACCAGATATCATATTTAGTGTTTGTATGTGTACTAGATATCAGTCTGATCCTATAGAATCTCATTTATTGGCTGTTAAGCACATACTTAGATATCTATCTGGTATAATTGATATTGGTTTGTAATATTCTAAGAATTCATCTATTGATTTGATTGGTTATTCAGATGCTGACTTTGCTGGGTATAAATTAGATAGGAAAAGTACAATTCGAACTTGCCAATTTCTTAGAGTTAACTTAATCTCTTGGTTTAGCAAGAAACAAATTTTAATTGTACTATCCACAGCTGAGGCTAAGTATATTACAGCAGGAAGTTATTGTGCTCAAATCTTATGGTTTAAGCAACAACTTGAATATTTTGGAATCAAACAAACTAAGATAACCATAAAATGTGATAACACTAGTGCTATAAATTTAACTAAAAATCCTGTTCAGCACTCTATAAGTAAACAAATTAAAATTAGGCATCATTTTATTAGAAATCATGTTGAAAATAATGATATTATGCTTGAATTTGTTTGTCTAAAATGTAACTAGGTGACATATTGACTAAAGCTCTCCAAGAGGATCGATTCTGTATGATTAGAAGAGAATTAGAGGTCATCAAACCTTTTGATTAAAATTTCTATCTCTTCATAATCTTTAACTATTGATTGATCAAAATTGCTTATAAATCATGTTTAATCTATCTAAATTCATTGAAATCCTGTTCTATTTTTATCAATGATCATTTTCCCATTTTTTCCTAATTTTAAGTTGAAGTGTCAAACTTGGATGTGTCGACACTTGACTCTATGTCGACACTTGACTCTATGTCATGAGTCGACACTTGAACGGCGACAGACCGAGATAAAATGGAAAAATAAAGTATTTTCTTTGAATTTTTCACTCCAAATTGAGCCGACTCATCACCAAATAGTACTCCATCATCTTCTTCCCTCCAAATTTCAGTTCCAATCACTTGATTCTTCGTTTGGGATAGGTATATTTCGGTTTTCTACTATTCTTCATCATGTTTCCTAGTTTTTTCACCATAGAAATCCTAGTTTGACAAGGGGTGGGATTCTAACATGATGTAGGATGATATGCAAGGGATGAACATGAGAAAAATTAGATTAAAGCAAACAAATATTTTCAAATTTTTATGGTTTGATTTTTGAAACTAGCCAAGACTAGGTTATGGTTATCCTGTATCAGTTAGCATCCTACCCACATGCTAGATCAATCAAAGAGAAAAGAAAACTAGGATCCTATGACTAAGAAGGCCTATTAGGAGCATGTTCAACTTCAAGAAATCAGACAAAAAGAATTGGAAATCGGTCTAAACTTACCAGGCAATGATGTCTTGATGCCATAGATGAGATTGCTCCGCTCAGATCGGTGCCTAGATGATCCGGTCGCTTTCCCATGGATCCGCCAGCTTTTTATCAGCTTCGTTCGAGGGCAAAGAAGACTTTATCCGAGGATGGTTTCACCAGAGGGATCCTGCAAACGTCAAGGGTTAGTGATATAGAATATGAGAAAAATACTAAACAAGAGAAAAAGAATTAGATCAGGCGGAAGAGAGGCTGCAGGGGCTGGCGACCTTAGATGCAGCTTGGGCGTCTAGATCTGGAGAGGGGCAGCCTGGAGTGGAGAGATGTGGAGGGTGGCTAGGGTTTAGAGAATGAAAACTAGCTAATGATAACTAGGGCCTCACACCCCTCGATGTTCTGAAGAACAAAGGCAAACGGGTCTCACACCCACTCCACTTGGAGGAAACAAAGCAATGTTAAAAAAACTCTTAATTTCATTCATGAAAATTATTCATACAAGAGAGGAGGGGGTGGGTATTTATAGAGTTACCCAGGGCCCTTTCCTTGTCAAAGTTGGAGTACAGGTTTGTATCCAGTAGGAGTACAAAAGTGAATAAAATTAGAAAACTGATCTCCTTGTATAATTATGCTAGCGGACTCCTTGTTGGACTCAGAAGCTTTGACTTTTTTCCATGGGCTTGGCCTGGTAAGAAATTGAAAGGGATATGCCCTACAAGCCAATCTATGTTGTATCTCCCAAACCATTGTAATTGACAATTTTCTAAATAAAGGCATTATTTTTCATCATACGTTGTTTTTATATTATATGATGAACCCCATAGATTAGGACTATGATTTTAGGGTTATGATGAGATCATACTAGTGAGACCTAAAATCTTAAAATCTTAATCTAAAGTATTCCTAGTCAAAGGAACCCTAAGTAGGGGATCAGGGTTTTTCCGATAAGACTAGCACATCCCGGGTATACTGGAAAGGGTGACTGCTCTCACAGTCACTTGTATATGACACTAATACTGGGATATGGGTGCTCATTGGAGAATGAGTTCACTGATATGATCCAACTTGAGAACATCTAATGGAGTCTTAGCTACATGTCAATAGAAGGTTCTCATAGTGGGAGTGGTACAAGTAATCTTTTGACCTGAGACTGCCATAAGTACCTTATGTACATGAACCCATTCTTTGGTTCAATCCTAATCATGACACTGAGACTTGCACAGGATTGATACTGGGAATGGTGAATTGGATATGAAGGTAATGAGTAGGTCAACAAGGAATCGATCACTCTTAGTAAGAGGAGATTGCATCCAGCTAGTCAACAATCGCATGATGATTCAGGGAATCTTTGATCAAAGTGAAGATATTAGAGATGGTTTCTAATATCAAGATAATCGAATCATCATTATAAGATTGAGCTAGAAATAAATATAATATTGGATTTTACATATATCCATATCCATAGTTATATTTTGGGTACAGGCTGATCGAAAGATTTAATTGTACGGTAACTCTCTACTGAAGGGTAATTTTGGTATTTCACCAGAATTTCCATATCTTCTGGGTAGACATGACACGTTGCTAGACATCAATCTTGTCTTGTGGGTTGATCAAGTTCAAAGATCACATGTTAGGAAGAATCCTAATTGATCGAATCGGGTAAGCCCGGTTTGACCTAATCGATTAGAAAGAGTTATAATCGATTAGGTCAACTTGTATTCGAACCCACTGCTGGCTAGATGTGGAACCCAATGAGTCACACACTTAAGAGGATTGATCAAGAGTTTAATTTGGAATTAAATCATCTTTGCAAGATAACACTCTAGCAGGTGTTGCAAACCCTAGCTTCTACTCGGATCGGATTCGAATTAGGGTTCCGGATTGGTTCAAATTGGGTTCTAATTGGACCTAATTAGACCCTAATTGAGAAAACAGGAATATGGCTAACCCTATTGGCTATCCATGTAGCTTGGTTAGCCTCCCCACCCGCCCCCTTTATTTTTCCACGCCAAATGCCAAGAGTCCATGCGCATATGGACTCTTGGCGCGCCATTTGAAAGAGTCCATGGCGCATGGACTCTTGGCGCGCCCCAAATATTTCTCCGATGATTTTATTTGGGGCGGCCTCCTTCTTAAGCAATTAGCGCACCATCTCTCCCCCTTGGATAAGAATCCAATGGCTGATGGGATTTTTAGAAAGAAGGAATGCGCTAACTCCTCCCGGGCGCGCGAAATAACATCTCTTCGGAGATGAAAAGTCGCGACTTCCTTCCTTTTAAAACACCACGGTTTTTCCTTTAAGAAAAGCCGTGGGATTTAATCTGGAAGGTCGTGAGATGGGAGGATTGGGCGTGAGAAATAGGGAAGGGACGTGAGACAAAGTAGAATGGGGTTTATGGAGAGTTGTGTTCTTTTGAGAAGACATCTCTCTGTAATCTATTTAAACAACAGAGGTCTCGGGTGTTTAAACTAATGAACGACAGAGTTTATTTATTGTCTTTTCTTTCCAGGAAACTGATTCCTCCTTAGCTTGTTTAGGACAAAGAGAGTTTCCCTCTTACAGAGTTCTCTTCTCTGTTGAAACTCAAGTCCAAAACAAGAGATAGGAAGAATCTCTTGATCGGTAAAAGAAAGGAACTCCTACTCTGTTTCTATTTCCTTTACTTTAAGACATTAGTGTCTTAAATCCATCTCCTCCTTCAAGACAAGAGTTTTATTCTTAGGACAAGGTCTTAAGAAAGGGAGAGGAAGAAGGAAGAAAGGAAGTAAGGAGCCCCTACCCTGAAGTTTTAGAGCCATAGTCCTCTTGAGTTCTAGGATAAGAATTCAAGTGAAGGAATTTTGAAGAAGCTTGCATCTTGATCAATCATCTTGTGGATCACCATTGGAGGGTGGACATTTGGATGCCTGGTGAAATCAAAAGAAGCATTCAACACCAAGTTCTGATCCTATATCAAAATTGGACTTAGCGTTAAAAGGTTGGTGCCCTAATTCTAACAATGTTAGTTTGTATGTTTTAATTCTGAATAAGGAGATCTTGGCTAAGGGATTTTGGTGCCAATTTCATCATTTTTGAAATTACACTTCCGCTGCGCTGCACCGGAATCCCCAACAGAAATTCTTGCTGGGCTTGGACTGGTTGACTCCTTGCTGGGCTGGGATGACAACCACTTGGACTGGGTCAGCCTTGGATGCCAATTATGATGGGCCTAGGAGGGGCACCAACTATTATGGGCCTTGGACTGGGGTGCCAAGGCTAGGGATCTTAGGTGCCACTTCTTCATGAGACCTTGTGGGCTTGAGGTGCCTAAGGCCTGGTATGATAGGGCGCCAATCCTTCAGGGGTTTGGGTAGCACGAATGGACTCCAAATGCTTGGCTGGGTGACTTGAGTGGTGGTCCACTGGATCTCCTCTTGAACATGACCTGAATGAAAGCAAATACAGGACTCAAAGGGCCTAACTGACAAGACTCAAAGTAGGCCAAATAAAACAAATGGACTTAATTGACAGACTTCATTATAGGACTCAATTTACAAATGACTGATTACCCAACACATGAATCAGAAGTTGGAACCTTGAAATCCTGGTCTGCTCTTGATGTTCCTACATCAATTCTCCCAGGATAGGAGGAACTCGACCCTGTCGAGTAAAGATCGATCTAGCTCTGGTACTTCTCTGACAGGTCTGGGTTGAGGCATTGCGGATCATCTTGAGTGATCCATGAATTCTCAGATGTCGGTTGACCTTGCCAACGAACCAAGTGACATGGTAGCCTTTGCTCCAAGTACTAATGGTTTGGTCGTCTAGGATACGCTCAATCTTTCCTCTCACAGGCTAAATTGATGGTGGACACTTAAGGTTGGGTTCGCTCTCAAAGAAAGGGTCAGGCTTAAAACTCAGTGGGTATCATTGCTAACTCCCTATACTCAACTAAGTATGAGATATTGAAGGTTGAGCTTAATGCCTAATTAGGTGGTAACTTAGGCACTAGGTCCAATCTTCTTTATCACTTTGATGGATCACCTCATGGGTATGTAGCCTAATCATCACAAGATTTCCCTAGCGAACTCTTGGACTCTTTTTGGGAATTAACCAAGTTTTGATAAAAATTCATTGCTTACATTAATCCTATGGCTAATTCCTTATGCAAATCTCTAATCATACAGTGTAAAAACTCATAACACCTAATACAGGCAAATAACTCATGCCAACACTTATTGATTTGCAGATTTGATAAAACCCTAAGCTTAACTATGGATTTGTCCCTTGGTCAGGTGAGTGACATGCAGATGAGAATGGTGCATGTACTCCTACTAAATGCCATAGAGTATACTAGAAATAAGATGCAAACCTAACATACATAATGAATGTATATAGTATGCTTACCTCTATAAAATGCAATCTAATGATCCTAAAAATGCTTGAAGTTTCTAGAAATGGTAGAAAATAAGAAGTGGATTCAGGGTTAGTCTGGTAGGGTAAGAAATAAGAAGAGGGTTCAGGGTTAATCAAAAAGAGTAGGAAATAGGAAGGGATTTCAGGGATGAGTCCTAGACTAATGAGGTTAACCTTACAGGGTTAAGGTATATCTGTAGTGATGCGGGAGGGATGCAAAGACTAATTCTAATAATTAAGAATTTAATTATGATGAGCAATGGCAGCAAATTCAAATAAACTATCAAATTAATTTAACAAAAAATTAGACTAAGTCTCTACTAACTACCCGTAATATGATCACCATGCAATCACATAAAGAATCCTGGATCTGATGATTGAGAAACCACCAATACAAGGTCGTCCTAAATTCAATTAACCAGATCTAATGAGATTCAGATGGTCACTTACCAATAATGCTTTTCCCTCCTCCAGTTTAACAGATCTGGATTCAACTCTCACGATCTAGCGGTAGGATTGCAAACTTCAGTTCCTTTGGTGCAGATCTTCCCGTTGATGGTAGGATGGCAAGGGAAGCCTCCTTTCTGATCGAGAATGCTAAGGATCCTGCAAAAGAATTAGAACGATGGAAATGGAGTGAAATTCTGAAATGAGAGAGGGAAAGAAGGATGGACAGCCTGGTTCTGGATCTAGACTGGATGCTAAAGATGGTGGCGCTGAGCTTCTGGATCTTGGACTCAAGAGATAACTCAGACTTTGGTACTCCAACACACCATTGCAATGCTTAACTAGCAAAGCACTCACACACTATAACTGCTTAACTAGCAATTGCACTCTCAATGCTTACCTAGTAATTGGTGAAAGGAAACTAGCAGAGTTTCATTAATCAATCATAATTTGGATTACAAGAGGGGAATTGGGTGGTATTTATAGACCCCTTACATAGAAGCATGATAAGAACAGACTCTTTTAAATACAAGATAGATAAGGATAGGGCCCCTTGAGAGGATAATATTGGACTCCTATCCCCCTTTGAAATTAAATATGATCCCTTTGAATTCAAATTGAGGAGATCCCCCCTTGTACTTGGTCTTCTCCATGGCTTAGGCGGTGAATTCAGATTGGGTGACAAAAGAGAAATGGCACCTCATTCCTTTCTCACTTTAGCACTAATCCTCTACTCCTCTTGGCGTGAACTCTTTTGTTCTTCAAATTTGAATGGTAGGAAAGATAATAAAACATCTCTTTGAATGTTGAATGGGTTCCATGAGAACTTAAACTCCTTTGAAATTTAGATGAACCTCCACTTAACCTTGGACTCTTCTTCCATTTAAATTTGAACAATTGAGTTGGTCGACCATTTGGAGTGGGCAACTTTTCATGAAAGATGATGCTAAATGGGAGGAAGAATCCTTCCATTTTACTCCTCTTAAATGGCATCATCTTGGATTTAAAAAGGGGTGATAAAGAGTGGATGAGAAATAAGGAGTCCTTCTGCTTTACTCCTCTTAAATGTTTTTAAATGAGCGAAAAAATTGAGGCACCCTCCTTTTTCTCCCCTTTGGATAATATGGAATTTAAATGTTGTCCAGATATCTCGATGTCTGGATGTTCGGATGTCTCGATGTCTGGAAGTCTAGATATCTCGATGTCTGGTGAAAATTTTGGACAACCTCTTTTTGTCATGGAATTGATCCACAAAGGTGATGTGGCATCATGGCTTCAACAACTGGGCTTGGCCTTGGAAATAATTGAGCTCGAACCTCATTCAATTATAAGACTCAACTTCAAGCAAACCTAACTTGACTAATTTTGCAAAACAAAGCAAACTAATGTTATTTACATAACTCAAGCTGAAATTAAAATAGAACAACTATCCATTGGTGATCCACAACGAGCTTGGAGGGTTCTGACATCTTTTCCTAGCTCTGGTGTCCTCACCATACAGGGTCTGCATAATGAAGAATGGGTCACTAATTTCAGGGAAGATATCTTCAATTGGGGTCAAAGGAGTGACTTCATCCTAAGGGTACTGGGTTAAATAAGCCAAGTCCTCAATAAACTCTTCTGGTTCATGAAATTCAAGACTAGGCTCTATAATTGAGTTCTCTTTTTAAAGTCTCCTCGGGTACGACTCTAATAGTAATATCTGGGTTCTCTTCCTCTAACTGTTCTTCCACTACAGCTTCAGTCTAGGTATGGTCAGGGTCAACTAACTCTGGGTTGGTTTCAGTCTGAGTACGGTCAGTGTCAACTAATTCTAGGTTGGTTTCAGTTTGAGTATGGTCAGGGTCAACTAGTTCAGGTCATCTATAGGTATCTCCTTTTTGGGTTCTCCTATGTGCATGGACCGGATTGGGCATTGTCTAGCATAGTGTCCCATCTTATGACATCGAAAATAGGTATTTAGGTTGGGACTCGAGTTCCTCTGAGTTTTAGTTGCCTTACCCTTGTCTTCCCTACAAGCTAGTAGGGTACTAAGGCTAGGTCGGGTTGGATTAGGGTTGGGCCAGCTTGGGTAGGCTTGGCTAAGACCTGGTCTTGGGTTAAGGGCACTAGTCCTAATGGGATCAGGTCGACTAAGGAAAACTGGGCTATACCCAGAGGTACTAATCCTATCAGGTTCAGGTTGGTCAAGAGAAACTGGCCTAGTATTGGACTCATATCTAGGGGTACTATTCTTATTGGATTCAGGTCAACTAAGGGGAACTTGACTGGCACTAGGCTGATAGCTAGGGATACTAATCCTATTGGGCTCATAGGATGTGGGTTCAGATCTATGGGTTATGGGTTCTTTGGGCTCATAGGACTTGGGTACATAAGAGCTAAGTTCGTAGGATCTGGGTTTATAGGTTTTGGGGTCATAGGATCTGGATTCATTGGATCTGGGTGCATAAGAGCTAGTTCTAGGATCTAGGTAGGTACTTTTTCCTAAGTTTACTTTTCATGGCTCTCCAGGTAGTTATGGGGGCTTCTCTTCTAGTCATTCTTTCAACCTTATCCCAATAGATTCTAGCCTGGAGAACTAACCTGAGTTTGGCAAACTTATACTTTCTTTCTTCTGACAATAGGTCCCTTTCAAAATATTGATCCATACCTTCTTCCCAATCAAGATAATCCTCAAGAAGAAGGTCACCACTAAATGTAGGTGTTTCTCGCCTAATGTACCTAGTGGCTCTCTCATCCTAGTCTGTGAAATCATGATTGGGTCCCCTATGATTGGACTCCCAGATTAGGTCATGGTGTGGGGCTCTCCTAGGATTGGGAGGTGTGGGACAAGGGGTCTCTAGTTTAGGCTCAGTATAGGATTTATGGGTTCTCTCTAGGGTTCCTAAATGGTCTCCTACTCGATCAAACCTTTGGGTCATTTGGTCAAACTTATGGTCCATTTGGTCAAGTCTATGATTTATTTGGGTCAATTGGGGAAGCTGATCAGTAATGGTCCTTAGTAGGGTTCCTAAGTCAGATTCCATGGTTATGTTGGGCTGGGTTAAGACTACTGGTATTGGGATCCTAATCTAATGGTCAAGCAAACAAGCACACACATCGACTCCATGTTCAGACTGGGTTCGGGTGGGGACAGATGGGGTTAGACTCAAATCGACTATGGTTTGCTAGACCTAGAGTCAAAGTAGAGTGGGTCAACTTAACTTACACCCAACTCAACACTTAATCCTTCCACTGGCCAAGTAAGAGGTGGGGTAGTGGGAGGGTCCCCCTGTTTATCACAGGGTCCTAACTAAAAACCACCAGTCCGCTTAGGGTGTTTGCCTCGAGACCTCTAGCCTTAGACACCAGTTTCCAGTAATAAGTGGAGGGTTGAATGCACTAATTTTCTCACTAGACTCGGACCCGACCTGTGGGTGTCCCTAAATCAATTAAGTTGCTAGTTGATTTTATTAAGGCTTGGGTGCATATGAGGGTGGTTGTTTTAGGCCCAAGATAGGTGGTGAAATCTTGCCCTGTTCTGACAGAGTAAAATTGTCCTTAAGATTAGTTTAGGTATGGTGCACATACATAAACCCTAATGCAATCTAAAAATCAGAAAAATCAGAGAAAATATTTTTTTTTTGTTTTTTTATGAGGTGGAAAACTTATCTCCAAGTTGGTTGGTGAGCAATCAAAATTGGCTTGGGTTCTGTGGGGTTTGTAGTTGATTAGGTTTAATCAAGTCAAGGGTGCATGATAGCAGAAATTGAAGTTTTTGGTCCTGATTTTGATGCAGAGGTTAGCAAGCATTTCAAAGCATAAAAATTCTAAAAAACTTGAAAAATAGAGGGTTATGGGTGAGGATGATTTCTACCAAATTTCATGCAAAAAAAAAATAGTATGATGATGCAAAACCTAGGGTTTCTAACTAGGTGCAGGGAAAAATAGATTTCTAGTTAGGGTTTCTAGGATGCAGATTTTTTTTTTTTTTGTTCTATAAAATTATAGAAAAATAACAGTAAAATATAGGACAACTCAGGGAATGATTAGTTCAAAAATCATGAAAAAATAGTATGCTTAAGATGAAAAACTAGACCTATTTTTGGACCCTAGTGCATAAACAGCATGCAGATTTTTTGTTAGGGGTTTGATTTTACCATTTTTTTGTTTATTTTCAGACCTGAGAAAATCCACAAAAATAACAGGAAAATAGAGTACTAAGTAGAGGATAACTACCATAAAAATCAAATAAAAATAGCAACACAAAAATCAAATAAAAATAGCAACATTTGATAGGGGAAACAATCATATATTTTGACTGGTTAAGCAGAAAATAGCATGCAGAAATTCTACCTACTATGCGAGAACATGCCCTAATCCCGCTCTGATACCAAAATTGATGAGGGATGGAATTCTAACATGATGCAGGATAATATGCAAGGGATGAACATAAGAAAAATTAGATTAAAGCAAACAAATATTTTCATATTTTTAAGGTTTGATTCTCGAAACTAGCCAAGACTAGGTTAGGGTTATCCTACCCACATGCTAGATCAATCAAAGAAAAAAGAAAACTAGGATCCTAAGACTAAGAAGTCCTATTAGAAGCATGTTCAACTTCAAGAAATTAGATAAAAAGAGGTGGAAATCAGTCTGAACTTACCAGGCAATGATGTCTTGATGCCGTAGATGAGATCACTCCACTCAGATCAGCACCTAGATGATCTGGCCACTTTCCTGCGGATCTGCCAGCTTTTTATCAGCTTTGTTTAAGAGCAAAGAAGACTTCATCCGAGGATGGTTTCATTGGAGGGATACTGCAAATGTCAAGGGTTAGTGATGTAGAATATGAGAAAAATACTAAACAGGAGAGAAAGAAGAAGATTGAGCGGAAGAGAGGCTGCAGGGGCTAGTGGCCTTAGATGCAGCTTGGGCATCAAGATCTGGAGAGGGTTGGCCTGGAGTGGAGAGATGTGGAGGGTAGCTAGGGTTTAGATAATGAAAACTAGATAATGATAACTAGGGCCTCACATCCCTCGATGTTCCAAAGAACGAAGGCAAACAGGTCTCACACCCACTCTACTTGGAGGAAACAAAGCAATGTAGAAAAACTCTTAATTTCATTCATGAAAAGTATTCATACAAGAGGGGAGGGGGTGGGTATTTATAAAGTTACCCATGGCCCTTTCCTTGTCAAAGTTGGAGTACTTGTTTATATCAAAGTAGGAGTACAAAAGTGAATAAAATTAGAAAACTAATCTCCTTATAGAATTGTGCTAGCTGACTCCTTGTTGGATTTGGAAGCTTTGACTTTTCTCCATGGGCTTGGGCTGGTAAGAAATTGATGCGGGACAGGGATTGGACTGGATCGCTGGCGAGCATGAAAGTCACCAGAGATTAGGATTTGCAAAGAAGGAGGAAAGAAGAGGGTGCAAGGTTAAGAAAAATACTGGGGTTCACATAGATTCCCCAAGAAGAACAAGCACATAGCAAAGGGGCTCACACAGATGCCCTAGAAGAACAAGCACATAGCAAATGGGCTCACATAGATGCCCTGGGCTCACACAGATGCCCAAAATCAGGGATCACACAGAAACCCTGGGAAGATGGAGAAGGGATCATACAGATACCCTAGGATCATACAGATCCTTCACACAGAACAATAAAAATTTTATTCATTCATCCTCCTATTACAAAAGGCTGAGGGTGGTATTTATAGATTTTCCAACTCTCATTTGAATTTGAATACAAGATAAAAAGATAAGAACGAATCAAATTCAAATATAAGATAGGATAAGATAAGCCTATCCATATATCAATCCTAACCAACCAAATCCTAAATCAAATTCAAATATAAGATAGGATAAGATAAGCCTATCCATATATCAATCCTAATTCAAATTTTAAACAAAAGATAAATCCTAAATAAATTTATTCCAAAAATGCTTCAAGATCTGTGCCACTCCAATAATTATGCTTGCTCCAAGATCCGTTCTTGAGATGTCCCCATCATTCTCCTACGGTGGGGAAAAAAAACTCGACTCTGTCGAGTTTGGGTCAGGCTCCAGCTTCAGCTTGACTTCAGCTCCGGGAACTCCAAACTTTTAGCTTGACATAACCATGATTTTTTTTTTTTTTTTAATCAACTTTGCTTTGAAAATGGGCTGCAGGCAGTTCTTGGAGAGCTTGGCATAGACGAAGCAAAAAACAGGGGTGAGGGCTGGAAGGGAGGAATGGTGGTGGGTGACCGGCTGGGGGGAGGGTGGTCCGACGTGGATGTTGGGGAAGGATCCGTGGACGAGATTTGAAATAGGGAAGAAAGAGAATAGTGGGCTGGTGATGAAACAGAAAAATCCTAATCCTTTAGCTCTGATACCACTTGATGCGGGACAGGGATTGGACTGGATCGCTGGCGAGCATGAAGTCACCAGAGATTAGGATTTGCAAAGAAGGAGGAAAGAAGAGGGTGCAAGGTTAAGAAAAATACTGGGGTTCACATAGATTCCCCAAGAAGAACAAGCACATAGCAAAGGGGCTCACACAGATGCCCTAGAAGAACAAGCACATAGCAAATGGGCTCACATAGATGCCCTGGGCTCACACAGATGCCCAAAATCAGGGATCACACAGAAACCCTGGGAAGATGGAGAAGGGATCATACAGATACCTAGGATCATACAGATCCTTCACACAGAACAATAAAAATTTTATTCATTCATCCTCCTATTACAAAAGGCTGAGGGTGGTTTATAGATTTTCCAACTCTCATTTGAATTTGAATACAAGATAAAAAGATAAGAACGAATCAAATTCAAATATAAGATAGGATAAGATAAGCCTATCCATATATCAATCCTAACCAACCAAATCCTAAATCAAATTCAAATATAAGATAGGATAAGATAAGCCTATCCATATATCAATCCTAATTCAAATTTTAAACAAAAGATAAATCCTAAATAAATTTATTCCAAAAATGCTTCAAGATCTGTGCCACTCCAATAATTATGCTTGCTCCAAGATCCGTTCTTGAGATGTCCCCATCAGAAATTCTTGCTGGGCTTGGACTGGTTGACTTTTTGCTAGGTTGGGATGACAACCACTTGGACTGGGTCAAGCCTTGGGTGCCAATTATGAATGGGCCTAGGAGGGGCGCCAACTGCTATGGGCCTTGGACTGGGGTGCCAAGGCTAGGGATCTGGGGTGCCACTTCTTTATGAGATCTTGTGGGCTTGAGGTGCCTAAGGCCTGGTATGCTGGGGTGCCAATCCTTTGGGGTCTGGGCAGCATGAATGGAGTCCAGATGCTTGGTTGGGTGACTTGAGTGGTGGTCCACTGGCTCTCCTCTTGAACATGCTTGAATGAAAGCAAATACAGGACTCAAAGGGCCTAACTGACAAGACTCAAAGTAGGCCGAATAAAATAAATGGACTCAATTGACAGACTTCATTACAGGACTCAATTTACAAATGACTGATTACCCAATACATGAATCAAAAACTGGAACCTTGAAATCCCGATCTGCTCCTGATGTTCCTACATCAATTCTCCCAGGGTGGGAGGAACTCGACCCTGTCGAGTAAAGGTCGATCTGGCTCTGGTACTTCTCTGATGAGTCTAGGTTAAGATGTTGTGGATCCTCTCGAGTGATCCACGAATCCTTGGATCTCGATCAACCTTGCCAACAAACCAAGTGACATGGTAGCCTTTGATCCGGGTACTAATAGCTTGGTCGTCTAGGATATGCTCAATCTTTCTTTTCACAAGCTAAATTGATGGTGGACACTTAGAATTGGGTTCACTCTCAAAGAAAGGGTTAGGCTCATAACTCACTGGGTATCATTGCTGGCTCCCTATACTCAACTAAGTCTGAGATATTGAAGGTTGAGCTTAATGCCTAATTAGGTGGTAACTTAGGCACTAGGTCCAATTTCTTTATCACTTTGATGGATCCAGCTTACATGTATGTAGCCTAATCATCACAAGATTTTCCTAGCAAACTCTTGGACTCTTTTTAGGAATTAACCATGTTTTGATAAAAATTCATTGCTTACATTAATCCTATGGCTAATTCCTTATGCAAATCTCTAATCATACAGTGCAAAAACTCATAACACCTAATGTAGGCAAATAACTCATGCCAACACTTATTGATATGTAGATCGACAAAACCCTAAGCTACAACTATGGGTTTGTCCCTTGGTCAGGTGGGTGACATGTAGATGAGAATGGTGCATGCACTCTTACTAAATGCCATAGAGTATACCAGAAATAAGATGCAAACCTAACATGCACAATGAACGTATGCAGTATGCTTACCTCTATAAAATGCAATCTAATGGTCCTAGAAATGCTTGAAGTTTCTAGAAATGGTAGAAAATAAGAAGTGGATTCAGGATTAGTCTGGTAGGGTAAGAAATAAGAAGAGGGTTCAGGGTTAATCGGAAAGAGTAAGATACAAGAAGGGGTTTCAGGGATGAGTCCTAGACTAATGAGGTTGACTTTACTGTGCTAAGGTATATCTATAGGGTCAGCATAATGGAAGAATGGGTCACTAATTTCAGGGAAGAGGTCTTTAATTGGGATCAAAGGAGTGACTTCATCCTGAGGGTACTGGTTTAAATAAGCCAAGTCCTCAATAAACTCTTCTGGCTCATGAAATTCAAGACTAGGCTCTATAATTGGGTTCTCTTCTAAAGTCTCCTCAGGTAAGACTCTAATAGCAATATCTAGGTTCTCTTTTTCTAACTGTTCTTCCACTACAGCTTCAGTCTGGGTGTGGTCAGGGTCAACTAACTCTGGGTTGGTTTTAGTCTGAGTATGGTCAGGGTCAACTAACTCTAGGTTGGTTTCAGTTTGGGCATGGTCAGGGTCAACAGTTCTAGGTCATCTATAAGTATCTCATTTTTGGGTTCTCCTATGTGCATGGACCGGATTGGGCATTGGCTATCATAGCATCCCATCTTATGGCATCAAAAATAGGTATTCAGGTTGGGACTCGGGTTCCTTTGGGTTTCAGTTGCCTTACCTTTGTCTTCCTTACAGGCTAGTAGGGTACTAGGGTTGGGTCGAGTTGGATTAGGGTTGGGCTAGCTTCGGTAGGCTTGGCTAGGACCTGGTCTTAGGTCAGGGGCACTAGTCATAATATGCTCAAGTCGACTAAGGGAAACTGGGCTATACCAGAGGTACTAATCCTATCAGGTTCATGTTGGTCAAGGGAAACTAGCCTCGTACTTGACACATATCTAGGGGTACTATTCCTATTGGATTCGGGTCAACTAAGGAGAACTTGACTGGAACTAGGCTGATAGCTGGGGTTACTAATCCTTTTGGGCTCATAGGATGTGCATTCAGATCTATGGGTCATGGGTTCTTTGGGCTCATCGGACTTGGGTACATAGGAGCTAGGTTCGTAGGATCTGGGTTTATAGGTTCTGGGGTCATAGGATCTGGATTCATTAGATCTGGGTGCATAGTAGCTAGGTTCATAGCACAAGTCTAGGATTGATTAGAGAGTTCTAGGATTACTTGCCCGAGGTAGTAATGGCTGGATAGCACAGGTCCGTGGCAAAGATGTCCCTATATCTGTAGAGATTTTGAGCCGAGTATGGGATATTCCTATGAGAGGATCTGTTGTGGATGCTCTAGTGGATAGGATCAGTGGACTCCGATGCATTTTTGAGATGGACATCTTCCTAAGGGAGCCACTGTAGTTACTTCAAGGCTGATGCCTGATATAAGGTTACTGCACCACATTGTAGCCCGGATTCTTCTACCGAGTACCGGATGATTCTACTTCATCATAGAGCACGAGCTTTTGGTCATGGTGTCTCTTGTACAGTGCACTCCAGTATGCCTCCCAATGCTTATAGTACATCAGTTGATAGAGGCATCGATCAGCTAGAGACTGTCTTCCCTACAGGATGGGATTGACTTTACTCTTCAGAGCTTATGGAGTGGTCGTAGACAACAAGCCTTACAGACAGTTATTACACACAGACATCTATGACATCAAATCTCTTCACAGGATGAGGTACCATCTAGTCAAAGGCCAGTGGAGATGGCATATATCTGGTCAGGCCACTGACAGAGATGATGAGGTGGCAAAGGAGGAGCATATCTTTTCTGGTGAGGCAGGGCCATCTGAGCTACATAGAGAGACTTCTGAGGCATAGCCCGAGCTTCATTCCAGCCAGAGCCTACTCCTTAGCCCGAGCCAGCCACTCCTACACAGATAGATATCCTTGGTGCTACTGACAGTTTAGAGGATAGGATCTCTTGCATAAAGACTGAGGTCATGATTATTCATCAGCGAGTCGACAGGATGCATATGGAGATGAGGGAGAGCCATTGAGGATTGAGTGATGGCATCTCTACCATTTTGTCTACATTAGCTAGACCTTCATCAGGCAAAGCTCCTCCACCTTCAGCTCCATCTGATTCACCTCAAGCACCATCCACTCTAGGACCTGACATGGCAGATGATCAGTCTGACTCGCAGAGTTTGATAAGATAGATTTCATGATAGAGCCAGAGCCGTAGACAGCAGCAGATGTTCCTAGGAGCCCCATTCCTGATCCTTCCCACTTACATCTTGAGACTTTGATTTTATCCTCTCCTTCCAGATCTGATCCACATCCTTCTTCCATTCCTGCACCTACTCCTATTATTCCATCTTCTGGTACACTAGTCTTACATTCTTCAACTTTGCATACATCTTCCCTTATCAGGGAACTTGGATTTTATACCCCTGATCTCCACCATCCTGATTCCGGACCCATTTTTGATCCTTCACCCCTTCCTCTTGATACAGTTGCTTTGGTCAGTACTGTTCCTACTACTGATATTGCCTCCACCTCTTCTGCACTAGCAAGAGGTAGGACATATGTCAGACATAGAGGACGAGGCCGTCATGTTGCATCGAGACCTATCCGGACCTGATTGTCTGATCTCCGGCTGATGTGGCCATGATCCCATCTTTCTACTGATACTGGACTAATTGAGATTGGGTCCTCTAATGAGGAGCATACTTCTTAGGGTAGTCTCTATGTTAGTTAGCTTACATTCCAGCATTACTTGTATGCATCTATGTTTGTTTACCATCTTGTATCTATCTATGAAAGTTTGTATCAATGCATGAAATTCTGATTTCAATCATAAAATTTTTATATCAATGTTTTGTGTTTGGATATTAACTCTTATGATTATTGCTCAATTTCTGTAATTATCATCCTATCTTCTCTTTAACCTTTTTTTAATGATGACAAAAAGGAGGAGAGTTATATAAAAAAGAAAAAACAAAAAGGGAGAGAGAAATAATAAAAGTGAAATATCAGAGAGTAAAATGAGAATATCAAAAGAGTGAGCATGAGTGAAAAGGAAATGAGAAATGAGTGAAGGGGAGCATTAAGAAGAAAATATTTTTAAGCAACAATTTCTTGAAAATTTTTTGAAAATCAATTTTTCAGATCACCCTTTGAGGGGGAGCTTTTATACTCTTCAATCTCTAGTTAAAAGTTTTTTGTTGAAGCTCAAGTATAGATGATTTCCATATTAATCTCACTCACTATTTCTATGAAATCTATTTTTTAACTTTGAAACACATGTTGAGTATCATGGTATATGCAATTTTAATTCTAATATCTTTTTATGGCCCTAATGCACTGCAAATGAGTATTTATCTTTTATATATTGTACAAAGCTTCATTTTGTTTGAAAATTTTTTTTGTGTTATACCTAAAAATTTTGTCATCATCAAAAAGGGGGAGATTGTTGACTCCGTTATTGATTTTGATGATTAACAAAATACTTAAGTATAATTGAGTACTAACAGTTTGCTAAAGTGTGTTTTATTAAGGAAAAAGTACTCATCAAGTTAGTCAAATTGAATTGCTTGTCAAATAATTGAAGAAGCCCTTTCTATGGATGAAATATCATTGTTTAATAGACTTAAGTATCTAAGATTTTCTTGAAAGGAATTAATGATTTCAGTTAAAAAAGGATTCAGTAGAGTTTCAATCATTTTTTGAAAAAGTTCAGCAAGTGACGACTCAAAGTGCCGACCACAGTTCAAGTGTCGACTCATGATAGTGCAAGTGTCGACTCAAGCCGACATGCAGAAAGAAATTTTAAATGGCACGCTTGAAGTGTCGACTCATGCCACTCAAGTGTCGACTCGAGGATGACTCAAAGCCTGAGATAAATTTTTTACAGAACATGCTGAAACTTAAAACTCACCTCAAGTGTCGACTCACCAGATGAAGTGTCAACTCACCTAAGATTTCCAGATAGCCTCAAAGCTAAATTTTGAACTAGGTGTCGACTCATGGGACTTAAGTGTCAACCCTAAGTATTGACTCACAGGACTGAAGTGTCGACACTTGGCACTTGGAGTTTTGGAAACAGTAACAGGTAGTTTTTCAAATGCAGAACTCAACCCTTTTAGCTCCCAACGGTTAGTTTCTCATGTCTAACGGTCATAAACTGACTTTTAGGACTTGGGATGGTATTTAAATGGATTAAATTCAAATGGAACACAAGAAGAAATAACAAGAAATAACAAGAAAGAAGAAAGAAGTGAAAAAGGAAGAAAAGAAAGCTCATTCACTCACACATTCATTGAGAGTAACTACTTCCAAGCTAAAGAAGCCTTCAAGCATTCAAAGTAATCAAGAGCATTCAAGTCCAACCTTTTGAGCATTGATTGAGGCTTCATCAAATTGAAGATAAGCATCTTCATCAAGCTTCAAAGAGATAACAGCTTTTATTAGAAAGCTTTTCTTGTATTCTTTACTTCATTTCATACTTTGTTGTATCAAGGTTTTTGGTGAGCCTAAGAACAAAATCAAGGAGGTTTCTAGTTAGTCTAGTTGAAAGCCAAGAAGGTTTTTGGTTAGCCTAGTTGAAAACCAAGGAGGTTTTTGGTTAGCCTTTGAAAACCAAGAGGTTTCTTTTGGTGAGCCTTGTGAAAACCAAAAGGGATTTTGATTAATGAGCCCAAAAAAATAATCAACTATAATCGTGAGTGATTATAGTGATTTCTCGAGTGATCCTTGAGGAGTGGACGTAGGTGCATTTGAGAGCACCGAAGTACTATACTTGCCTTGTATTTGTGATTGATTGTTTCTTTCTATTTGCTCTTACTTTCATTGCAATTTAAATTTTCGCTGCATATCCTTTAAGAGCACACAATACTTGCATTGACTAGCATTTGTATTGGTTATTGAATTGGTACACATACTTGTAAAAGTTTTTAGAAACCCAATTCACCCTCCCTCTTGGGTTGCTTACTGGATAGCAAGAAAAGAATTTGTAGGCACCTTTCTTGGATAAGCTTGAATCCCAAAGTTGTCTAAATGTCCTGATGTCCCAATGTCCCAATGTCTCGATGTCCTGATGTTTTGATAATCCTTCATATGATTCATTTGAAATGCTTTTTAATTTATAAACCAATCATGTGTGGCCAACCAAGGTGGCGTCATGAGGCATACTACTCCAAGTGGCAGGTGACAAGGCTCCATGACATGGTGATGTGGCATAAGGTGATGATGTAGCATGATGACATGGTATGGTGACATGGCATGATGAATTAGAGTTGAACCTTAGCTAACTTATGAACCCCCTTGACTAATTCAAGTACTAATTACAAGACTCAACTTGACTAATTTGCAAATCAAAGCAAACTAATTTTATTTAACGGACTCAAGCTAAAATTAAGATAAAATAGCTACTCATTAGTGATCCATAATGAGCTTGGAGGGGCTTGATGTCTCTTCCTAGCTCTGGTGTCCTCACCAATTCTCCCGGGATGGGAGGAACTCGATCCTGTCGAGTATGGGTCAACTTTGCTCTGATAATGTTCTAGTAAATATGGGTTGATTCTTTGCAGATCCTCTCAAGTGATCCATGAATCATCAGATTCTGGTCTACCTTGCCATCAAACCAGGTAACGCTGATAATCTTTACTCCTAGTGGTAATAGTTTTGTCATCCAAAATCCGCTCAATCTTATATCTCTATTCTGGTAATTTGGCTGGTGGACACTCAGGGATAGGGTCACTCTCAAAAATAGAATCAGGCCCAAATGGCTCACTAGATATCGTTATTGGCTCCTTATACTCCACAAGATCTGATACATTGAAAGTTGGACTAATACCTAATTCAGGTAGTAACTCTAACACATTGGCATTAGATCAATTTTTCTTATGATCTTGTATGGTCCTACACTACGGGCATGTAGTTTTTTCATGGTTCTAGGTGGGAACCGTTCAGGTCGAAACCTGATTATGACAAAGTCTCCTTCATTAAATTCTTTGAAATGTTTACGTGAGTTAGCCATATGCTCATAAGATTCATTGCTTTTATTAATCTTTTAACTTATTTCTTTATGCAATTCTTTAATATGCTGTGCATATGACTCTGCAGACTTCGAAATGCATGCATGCATGGGCAAGAAGGATAGGTTCACATGGACAAGTTCCAATGATACAAAAACAAACTCAAATGGGCTTTATTATTATTATTATTATTATTATTATTATTATTATTATTATTATTATTATTATTATTATTATTATTATTATTATTATTATTATTATTATATTTAATAGACCTATTGGCTGATTTATTGTTAGAAATCCTAAATTTCTAATATTCTCCCCTTATTAGACTTCCAAGACTCTTATACACATCTTCAGATAGGTTGCTATAAATCTCAATTTGGTCCCTAGCATGTGCCATAAAGTTTTCCAAAAATAACTATTGAATATTATTGGGACCAGGTCGATGGTATGCTAGATGTCTCAGAATGGTGGAATATGATTAGGAAAATTTTCGGGGAATACATATTGTAAATCCTTCCAAGTTTCTATAACTTCCTGGGGTTTCCTTTTCTGGGATGGCCCTTCAATGATCTTTTGTTGTGAACCTTTAGCATTGATCAAATTTAAGTCTTGTGTCTCTTCTTTCAGATTACTGGACCCTCTTATAATATTGTCCTTAGGTGGGGTTGAGCTTATATTAATTTCCTCTTCTATTGGTGATTGAACAATCTTTTGATCTTGCTTCATTTACTTCTTCCTTGAGTTCTTTAATAGGTTCAAGAGCTTTTTTTCCTAATTCTTCAGTGGGTTCAATCTCTTCTTCATCTTCTTCATACTCATTTATTAAACTCAGTTCGGCTTCATATATTTCTACCTTTGGCTCTTCAATGGGTTTAGGAGCTTCTTCCTTGCAAACTAATAAGATAGTAGGAGTGGATTGGCTAAGGGGAAATTGACTGATTCCGGGATCTTGACTGGTGCACTGATCCTAATGGGTTCGGGTTGATGGGTTCTGAAGCCAAGGGTAATTGGTTTAGGTGAACCAGGATTAGTACGGGTCCTACAGATTCTCTCTAGATTTTCGAATCAATCATCTAGTCGATCAAACCTAGTGTTGAGCTACCTAAACTATTCATCATAGTTCACATCAAGGCTTCCAAATTTGGGTCCATGGTGGAACTGGTTTAGGTTTGGGGCTGTTGATATGGAGTTCCTGTTCTAGTGGTCATGCAATACAATCGTAGCTTCTAGGATTCCTAGACCTAGAGCTCAAGTAGAATGAGTTAAGTCAAATTACACCCAACTCAATAATTAATCCTTCCACTGGCCAGGTAAGAGGTGGGGTGGTGGGAGGCTCCCCCTGCTTGACACAGGGTCCTAATTAAAAACCACCAGTCCCCTTAGGGAATTTTCCTTTGGACCTTTAGCCTTAGACACTAGCTTCCAGTAATAATTGGAGATTGAGTGCACTAGTTTACTCACAAGACTCGAACCCGACCTGTTAGTGTCCCTAAGCTGTATTAGGTTTCTACTCAGTTTTATATTAGGGCTAGGACAATGCAAGATGAGGTTGGTTATTTTTTACCAAGGAAAGGTGATGAAATCCTTCCCTTATCTTATGATAGTGTGCCCTTAAGTGATTTCAGATAAGATGAATGCATTAGCAAACAAACTAGCTAACAGGATAAGATAAAGATAAAACTAACAACTCAAAATTTAAACTTTAAATTTCAAGATTGAGTTTTAGATTTAAATTTAAATTTAAATTTTTAATTTTTAGATTTCAGATTTGAAATTACAGAAATTAAATTTTAATTTTTTTGGAGATTAGATTGGATAGTTTTGGAATTCTAAATGTGCCAAAATCTTATCCTAAGTTGTGCTCAGAAGATTAACATGCAATCTTTCAGCAATTATCAATTCAAACAAGTATACACTAAGCATAACTAATTTTTGATATCGGGTTATCACATCTGGCTGCAGCTCATTACTCCCATGGGTCATGACAGTATACTTTCGTATACCCACTCAGGAGGCGTGATTTCCTTCCACTAGAAAATACTAAGAAAAATAACGCATTTTTTTTTGAAAAAATCTCAGACTGAAATCTATGAGAGAAGATTACAAATATGATTTTAATCTAGATAAATCATTAAAATTAATGCAAAAGAAACTAAGATCTGAAGAGCAATGAATGAGCTTTCCAGATCTAATGCTAGAATGATGCAGAAATTTTAGCAACTACTACATGTCCCAGTACTATGGCTCTGATACCAAAATTGATGTGGGATGCCAGAGCTCTGATACCAAAGATGATGCAGGACTAGATGCAAGGGCTAATCTAAAGATTAAGGATTTAATTTTAATGAGCAACAACAGCAAACTCAAATAAACTATCAAGAAATTTAAGAAAGAGAGACTAAAAATTACTACTAGCTACCCGCAATGTATTAACATGCAATTATATAAAGAATCTTAGATCCGATGATTAAGAAACCACCAAAACTAGGACTACCTTCCTTTAAATAATCAGATCTAATGAGGTCCAGATGGATTACTTACCAATAATGATTTTCCCTCCTCCGTTACAGCAGATATGGATTCGACTCTCAAGATCTTATGATAGGATTCCAAATATCAGTTCCTTTGGAGCAGATCTTCCTATTGATGATTGGATGGCAAGGAAAACCTTCTCTTCTGATTGAGAGCACTAGGGATCATGCAAGAGATCTGTGATTAGTAGTGTTGAAAAGGAGTGAGAATTTGAAAAGAGAGAGGGAAAGAGGGATGGTCGGCTTGGATCTAGATCTGGACCATATGTTGAAGATAGCACCTGGCTTCTTGGATCTTGGAATCTTGGAAGATAACTAGGGCTTCAGCACCCCACACTCATGAATACACTGCTTACCCAGCAAAGCACTCTCACAATACAATACTTAACCAGCAATTGTAAAAAATAAACTGACAAAGTTTCATTAACAAATCAAAGATAGTTATAAAGGGGAGATGGAGTGGTATTTATAGACCCTCCATACAAGGTAGCAAGATAGGAACAAATTGCTTTTGAATACAAGATAAATGCAGATAATAAAGAACTCTAATCTCCTTCTTAACTTGGATGAAAACTTCTTGTAATTTAAACTAGATAGGCTGCTCCTTTGCTCTTGAACTCCTCCATGTGATGGGCGACAAAAATAATACTTCATAATGGGCAACAAGATGAGAGGAGCCCTTCTCTTTTACTCCTCCTAAATTAGCAGCCACTTGAATGGATGGACGACAAATGAAGAAACTCGTGAGCCCTCCTCTTTGAATTGGCATTAACTCCACCTTAATCTTCTTGCATTTCAAACTTATAAGATAGATAAAGTTGTCTCCTTGGATAAACTTTGAAGTGGGCCTCCTTGCTTTTGAAATGTAGATAAGATAATCTTCCATTTTATCTTGGGACTTGGACGAGATGAGGCTTTTTTGAATTTTGAATGGATGAGAGGAGGCACTCCTCTTCATGTGGGTGAAAAAATAAGGATGAGAGGAGGCACTAAATGAGAGGAGAACCCTTCCATTTTACTTCTCTTAAATGGCGTCAATCTTGGATTTCAAATGGGTGATGAGAAGAGAATTTGTAGGGGCCTTTCTTGGATAAGCTTGAATCCCAAAGTTGTCTAAATGTCCTGATGTCCCGATGTTTTGATAATTCTTCATATGCTTCATTTAAACTCCTTTTTAATTTGTAAACCAATCATGTGTGACCAACCAAGGTGGCATGATGAGGCATACTACTCCAAGTGGCGGGTGACAAGGCTCCATGACATGGTGATGTGGCATAAGGTGATGACATAGCATGATGACATGGCATGATGACATGGCATGATGAATTGGACTTGAACCTTGGCTAACTTTTGAACCCCCTTGACTAAATCAAGTACTAATTACAAGACTGAACTTGACCAATTTGCAAATTAAAGCAAACTAATTTTATTTACAGGACTCAAGCTAAAATTAAGATAAAATAGCTACTCATTGATGATCCATAATGAGCTTGGAGGGGTCTGATGTCTCCTCCTAGCTCTAGTGTCATCACCACTTGGGTAATTGATGTAAGAGCTGGGTTGCTCTGAACAACTATAAATTGGTGGTATTTTTGATTGCTTTTGATTGTGTTCTTTGACTTGCGTCCATATTTAATATTCAACACACTTCACTCACCACTTAAAGATTTTCAAAAGGCACATATTTGGGAAAAAGTTTTCAAAACCAATTCACCCCCCTCTTGGGTTGGCCAACTGGGCAACAACTGGTATCAGAGCAGTGTCTCTGTAACCCATCTACTTGGAGAAAAGATCTATGGCAAACCCAATGAGTACCTCTTTGGTCAAAGGCCAGTCTACTAATAGACCTTAATTATTCACTGGCACAAATTATACCTACTGGAAAGCAAGAATGAAGATTTATATTCAAGCAGTGGATTTTCAATTGTGGAAAATGATTTTAAAAGGACCTCACATACCACTAAAATGGTTGATGGCATAGACATCCTAAAACCTGAAGAAGAATGTGATGAACATGACATGAAGATGGATGAACTGAATGCCAAAGCAATGAATCTTTTGTATTATGCTTTGGCCACCAATGAGTTTAACTAGATTTCTACTTGCATTTTTGTAAAAAAAAATTGGGATAAACTTGAAGTACCCATGAAGGAACCTCTCAAGTGAGGACATCAAAAATCAATATTCTTGTACATAGTTATGAGTTATTTAAAATGGAGCCCAATAAAATAATAGCTACCATGTTTTCAAGATTTATAGATATTATCAATAGTTTAAAGAGTCTTGGCAGGATATACTCAAATGCAGACCTTGTGTAAAAAATTCTAAGATCACTACCAGATAAATGGGATTTGAAGGTCACTGCTATTCAAGAGGCTAAGGACCTGAACACACTATCATTGGATGAGCTTCTGGATTTCTTGATCATACATGAACGTACAATGCAATACCGTAGCAAGGATGATATCAAAAAGAAGAAATCAATAGCCTTCAAAGCTGTAGTTGAATTAAAGAAGCAAGAAGAAGAAATAGAAGAAGAAAGCCCCTCCTCTGATTAAGAACTTGAAGATAATGACATTGCTCTAGTCATGAAGAGATTCAAAAGATTCATGGGCAAGAAAAAGTCAAGGTATTGGAAGAAGAATCTTAATAATGGGGAACATAGTAAAGAAAAAGAGAAAGATAAAGAAAGAGACAAGGAGCAACAACCAATATGCTACGAATGCAAGAAATTAGGGCACTATCGATCTGATTGCCTTACATTAAAGAAGGGATACAAGAAGAAGAAGATAGCGATGGTTGCTACGTAGAGCGACAGTGATGAAACATCATCAAATGAAGAAGAAGAGACCATAAATTTGGCAAACATATGTTTAATGGGTCTCAAAGATAAGGTAATATCTCCTGAACCCAACGATGAATTTACATATGAAGAGTTAAATACTGCATTTTATGAGCTTTTATTGGAATACAAAAAGGCTGGTTTAAAAATTAAGACTTTGAAAAATAATTATGATACTTTGATGAAAGAAAAGAGTGAAGCTTTAGAAAAGAACAAAATTTTGCAAAAAGAATTGAATAGCATTTCTCAAAAATGCAATGTTTTGCAAGCTAAAAAGAATGAATGTCTTAAAAAGAATAGAAGCTTGCAAAATGAAGTGAGTCAACTCAAGCCTTTAGTTGATAAATTAACTTTGAGTTCAAACAAGCTTGAGCTGATTTTGAAAAATCAAAGAAAAACAAATAATAGAGCTAGAATTGGATATAATCCATTGAATGCAAATAAGTTTTCAGCTTCAAAATCTTTCGTATGAAAGTTTTCAGCTCCAAAACCATTTGTATCAAGAGTTTCAGCTACAAAGTTTTATACTTCAAAATTTTCAGCACCTGTTTCATATCAAAGATCAAAAATAGTCTGCTTTAATTGTAATGGGATTGGTCAAAAAGCTTTTGAATATAATTTAAGAAAGAAAAACAAAAATAGAGTGAAAAAGGTTTGGGTTCCTAAAGGAACCACTCCTACTAACCTTCAAGGACCCAAGAAAGCTTGGATACCTAAAAGTATTACTTGATTGTTTTGCAGGAATATCTTGCAGCCCAGAATTTAAAGATAAGATGGTATCTGGATAGTGGCTGTTCAAGATATATGACAAGTGACAAAGAATAATTCGTCACCCTGGAGATGAAAGATGAAGGATTAGTAACTTTTGGTGATAATGGTAAGGAAAAGATTATTGGCATTGGTAAGATCAGAATCGTCCCTTTTACTTTTATTAAAAATATATTGCTAGTAGATAAGTTGAAGCATAATTTATTAAGTATAAGTCAATTATGTGATAAAGGCTTCAAGATTGTCTTTGAATCTTCAATATGTATAGTAACTAGATCACTTGATTCTAGCACTAAATTTATTGGTCAGAGATTTAGAAACATTTACATAGTAGACTTAAATGATCTAGCTATGTCGAGTAGTACAAGTCTAGTGGCAATGAATGCTAAAACTAAAGAATCTAGCTTACTATGGCATAAAGATTAGGTCTGCTAGCATGCATACTTTAGCTAAATTAATTTTCAAAGATCTAGTTAGAGGTTTACCTAAGTTTAAAATTGATTTTGAATATGTTTGTGATGCATGCCAATTTGATAAATAAACTAGGGGGAGTTTTAAATCAAAAAATATTGTTTCAACTTCTAGACCTTTAGAGCTACTTCACATGAACTTATTTGGACCAACTAGAACCATAAGCCTAGGAGGTATGAAATATGGACTTGTGATAGTAGATAATTTTTCAAGATTTATATGGTTTTGTTTATTACACATAAAGATGAAGCTTTTAAAGTATTTCAAAAAATTTACAAGAAAGTTTCAAATCAGAAAAATATTTCAGTTATTTCAATTAGAAGTGATCACGGCACTGAATTTAAAAATTAATATTTTGAAGAGTATTGCACTGAGCATGGCATTGATCATAACTTCTCAACTCCTAGAACACCACAACAAAATGGTGTTATAGAGAGAAAAAATAGGACATAGGAAGAGATGGCCCGAACTTTGTTATATGAAGGCAACCTTCCAAGATACTTTTGGGAAGAAGTTGTGAAGACTGCATGTTATATTTTGAACCATGTTTTGATCAGACCTATTCTAAAGAAAACCCCCTATGAACTTTGGAATGATAGAAAACCTAGTATTCATTATTTTCATGTTTTTGGTTACAAATGATTTGTATTGAATAATGGAAAGGATAACCTTAGAAAATTTGATGCTAAATCTAATGAAGCAATATTTCTTGGTTATTTTACTTCTAGCAAAGCATATAGAGTATTCAATAAAAGAACATTAACTGTTGAAGAAACTATCCATGTTATATTTGATGAAACTAACCCCTCACCTTCTAGAAAAGAAGAGTGCATTATAATGATGCAAGTATAATTGATGAAGCAATGAAGGACAGAGCCTAAAGGACAAATAAGTAGAAGAAGGAGAAGAAATGGTAAGCAAAGATCATGATGATTTACCTAAAGAATGGAGGCATATAACATCACATCTTAAAGATTTAATTATAGATGATCCCTCACAATGAGTTAGGACTAGGTCATCACTTAGAGATGCACATGACTACCTAGTATTTGTTTGACAAGTAAAACCAAATAGTATAGAAGAAGCAGAAAATGACCCCAATTGGATGATGGCCATGCATGAAGAACTTAATCAATTTAAAAAAAATAATGTTTGGACCTTAGTAAGTAGAACTTTTGATTATCCTGTCATAGGCACCAAATATGTTTACAGAAATAAATTAGATGAAAAAATAATATAATTAGAAATAAAGCTAGACTAGTTGCCAAAGGATATAATCAAGAAGAAGGAATAGATTTTGATGAAACCATGTACTTATAGCAAGACTAGAAGCTATTAGATTATTACTTATATTTGCTTATTACATGGATTTTAAATTATTTCAAATGGATGTGAAAAGCACATTTTTAAATAGCTATATTTTAGAAAGTTTTTTTGTAGAATAACCACCAAGATTTGAAAACCATGCTTTTCCTAATCATGTGTTCAAACACAATAAAGCATTGTATAGTTTAAAATAAGCACCAAAAGCATGATACAATAGATTGAGTAAATTCTTACTTAAAAATAATTTTATTAGAGGCAATGTAGACACAACTCTATTTATTAAAAGAAAAGATAATGATATGTTAGTTGTACAAATTTATGTATATGATATAATTTTTTGTGCAACTAATAAAAATTTGTGTATAGAATTTGCTGAGCTTATACAGGACAAATTTGAAATGAGCTTAATGGATGAACTAACCTACTTCCTTGGACTCCAAATCAGGTAAACAAATGAAGGAATATTTATCAACCAAGCTAAGTACATCAAGGAGATCATTAAGAAGTTTGGTATGGAGTCAGTCAAAGAAATTGGCACACCCATGAGCCCTACCTGCAGACTTGACAATGAAGATGGAACAACATTGATTAAAATCTTTATCAAGATATGATTAGATCACTGTTGTATTTAATAGCTAGTAGACCTGATATCTTATTTAGTGTTTGTATATGTGCTAGATTTCAATCTAATCCAAAAGAATCACATATGCTTGCTCTTAAAAGAATCATAAAATATCTAAAAGGGACAAGCAATCTAGGTCTATGGTATTCTAAACAATCTTTATTGAATTTAATTAGTTTTTCTGATGCTGATTATGGTGGATATAAAATTGATAGAAAAAAGTACCAGTGGTACATATCAATTTCTAGGGTTGAACTTAATCTCATGGCATAGCAAGAAGCAAAACTTCATGGCACTATCTACTGCTGAGGTAGAATATATGGCTGCAGGGAGTTGTTGTGCTCAAGTACTTTGGATTAAGCAATAACTAAAAGATTATAGTGTTATTCAAACTAAAATTTCTATCAAATGTGATAACACAAGTACTATAAATCTGATAAAAAATCCAATTCAGCATTCTAGGATAAAATACATAGAAATTTGACATCATTTCATTAGGGATCATGTATAAAATGGTAATATTGAACTTGAATTTATTCCAACTGAAAATCAATTAGCTGACATCTTTACTAAGCCACTTAATGAAGATATATTTCAAATGATTAGAGGAGAATTAGGTTTGTGTGACCCATTTTAGAATTATTGACCTAATTTATTCAAAATTAAGGAAAAGTTTTCTAGAAGACCTCCATCACCTATCTAAGGTAGACAACCACCTTATCTAGTGTATTTCTAGGGAATAGAGCCTTTTTATTGAATTTTAAAGCCTATTTCTGTGTTTTGGCTTAAGCCGACTCGAGCAAGAAAAATTGACTGGTCGAGTCGACTCAGATGTCGGGCACCCTTATAAGCAGATTGCCCTAAAACTCTATTCACTTACCCTTTCACTATTTAGAAAGAGCCTTAGGGGACCACTCTCCCATCCTTTCCTAGGACCACTCGAATCCCCCCTTTCCCACCTTAGATCTTGACCAAATGGCACCAAAATTGGCCATAGCCAAATGATCCAAACGTGCAGCTTTGAGATCTGTCCAAGAAGAAAGAAGATCAAAAAGATGAGCGGACAAGCCGACTCTTAGTGAAGCTCAAGATGAACCTCAAGATCAGACCCCGGCACCTCAAAGACAAGCTTTTCTTATGGGTAACCATCCTGTAACCTCTGGAAGGTATATTAATTTCAGTTTTCTTGAGCAATAGGGGTTTAGGATAGGTGAATGGATTGAGCAACAGGGCTGGGAGTACTTTTGTTCTTTGGATATTCCAACTTATCCAAGCTTAGTCAAGATGTTCTTTGAAAATATGTCCCTTGGAGCTAATGAGGTGATATCAACTATTAAGGGGATAACTTTGTCTATTGATGAATCAAGGCTAAGTAGGGTTCTGCATATGCCTAAAGATGGATTGTGTCATCTGAATCTAAAAGATAGGCAAAAGACATTAAGAATTGTACTTGAAAGAAGGAATGTAGAGGGAATAACCAATGTCCAAGCAAATGTTCTATCTTTAGAGATGAGATTACTGCATAACATTATTAGCAGAATATTTTTACCAAGGGCAGGCCATTTTGATTAGGTCAACGAGAGGGACATGATATTTATGAGGTACATGATTGAGGGGGAGTCCCTCAATCTACCTTACATTATGCTGACACAGATCTGGGATGCAGCCCAGAGATACAGAGCCTATTTGTTATATGGAATGGTATTCACATTACTATTTCAGGATTTTAGAGTTGATCTCAGCGGAGAGGATAGCAGACCATTACTACATACTGATAGATACACTGACAAGTCCCTTCACCGTATGGGTTACCACAGGATAGATGGTCAGTGGGTGAAGAAGACTTGAGGGCAGAGGGTAGTGCATCATTCTTCTAATGATAAGGAGGTTGAGCCTGAGACTATTGCCACTGGTACTATCAGAGATGAGGAGTCAAATCGAGATGCTGACACTGAGTCTGGTGATAGTGATGATGACTCTACAGATGAGGAGACTGAGGGACAGGCAGAAATGGATAGACAGCCTAGCAGTCCTAGGACTCCACCAGGGCCATCAGCTGTACCTTCAGCATCTTCGACATTAGCAGGTACTTCCACTCAGACTGCTGTTACACTGGAGCAGTTCACTCATTTTATTGAGACCCTGACTGGCACCTTAAGATCGATGTTTGGCGATCTTCGCTTGACCCTCGAGAGAGGCCTAGAGAAGTTTTGCTCTAAGATGAGAGAGCTGACACTGAGGATGGAGACTATTGAGATGGGTCAGAGGATGCAGGACGACTACAGGACAGACCTTACATAATTGCATTCAGACTTTAGCAGACTTCGAGGGGTTGCGGACTCCTTTGCTACTCAGCAGGTGATAGCATTGCATGACATCTAGCAAGGAGTACAGAGGATGTAGACAAAGCTCAGGACAGTTCTACTTCTGGTCACTGGAGTGTGATCTAGTCTGGAGCTTCTACTTCGGACAGCCACCTCCACAGCCTTCACCTAGACCTAGACCTCCACCACATGCTAGGCAGCCACCTCCTTTACCTAGGACAGGACCAGCATCTAGGACTAGATCTTCTAGAGGATCATCTCCACCTATTAAGAGTTCTAGAGTTTATGCTACCGAAACCCTAGATGTAGGTTCTAGTGATGATGAAAATGATCATGATTTCTTTGGTTAATGTTATGTATTTTGTATGCTTTTATATGACCTTGTAACATCTAATGATGTACTGTATCTTTTTGAAGTAATAATATATATACTTTTTCAAAAATTATTTTGTGTGATGATTGTCATTCATTTTGTGTGATGTATCTAAAGCTTCATCTCAATAATTGATATCAAACAATTAATATTGAAAAAGAGGGAATGTTAACAAGAATATGAAAAAAATAAAGAGAAGGTGAAATTATCTCAAAACATCTTAATATTCTTGTGCTATTTCAAAAATCATTGATTGGTATTAAAGAATAATTAAGGGGGAGTAGTAAAGAATGATATTTTTTGTTGATGACAAAAAGGTGGAGTAATAATAATGATGTGCATGGAAAATACAACTTTATGGAAAACATTTTATGAGAGTAGTAAGTTATTTATGCATGAAACTTAGCTCTGATACATTTTGGATGCTCTGATACATTTTGATACTGAATTAATGAGTATAAGATTTGATATATTTTTGATACTTAATTGGGTCTGATACGTTCTGAAGCAAAAGTACATTTTGATAAATATTGACTTTGATATATTGTGATAAATATTAGATCTGATGCATTTTGATAATATTGGATGTATCAATATTGGCTCTGATACTTTTTGGATACTTAGTGATACATTCTAATACATTCTTAATACATACCTGATATATGTTGATACTTACTGATACACATCAATTTAAACCATATACAAGTCACTTCGATATTTCTAAGTGTTCATATATATATAATTGTATAGTTTTTCCATGCCTAGTATTTTGTCATCATCAAAAAGGAGAAGAGTGTTGACCACTGAAATGATTTTGATGATAACAAAATATTGGAGCATGTATATGATACTAATTCTTTTCAAATGTTTAAAAAGTTTTTGTAGGATGCTTCAAATGAACAATTATTCCTCCTACAATTTTGAAATTATAGTAGAGTATCAATGTACTTGTAAGAAAATGTTCATATATTGAAGAGCCCAAGAAAACATAAATATATATTATTGTAAAAAGGGCTAATTCTATGTTTTAAGTTTAAATTTCTTAGATTATATTTAGAAGAAGTTTGAAAGTCTTTTGAAGTTATTTGAAGAAGTTTGGTGGCTTTTGGACAAAAGATCACTCGAGCCGACTCAAAGAAGAGAGCTGACTCATTGTTCTGGCATGGTACAGCTTTTCTGATACTCTGCCAACCAAGCTGACTCAATGAAGTTAGAGCAAACTCATCCAAAGTAACAGAAGTTCAGTTTTCTGAAATCTATCATCCGAGCCAACCC
This sequence comes from Areca catechu, assembly GCA_021397845.1. Classification (NCBI taxonomy): domain Eukaryota; kingdom Viridiplantae; phylum Streptophyta; class Magnoliopsida; order Arecales; family Arecaceae; genus Areca; species Areca catechu. The sequence continues at coordinate 95,311,446 of CM038050.1, forward strand.
GATGAGCAACCGAGCTGACTCTTCCAGAGTGAGTGTTTTTCAATTTGGAAAAGCTAATCAGGCAAGCCGACTCGACCAAAGTTCAATTTCTACATATCTAAGAATCCGAGCCGACTCAACTAAAGAGAGCCAACTCTGGCAGAACTATGTTTCTACATGTTTGAGAATCTAAGCTAACTTGACCCAATCGAGCCGACTCGAATCATAGTTTTTGAAGTTTAATGGCTAGTTCCATAATTGATTTTTTGAATTCAAAAAGTACTCCAACAGCTAATTCTCATTTTCCAAGGCACTCCAATGGCTATTTTCAGCTGGGAACAGTTAAGGGAGCTATAAATGATGGATTTGAATGAGTTCTGAAAAAAACTTATGAGGGCATTGAATATTTAAAGGAGAATTCAAGCTAGAGCTCAAGACTTCACCAAACTCCCATCAATTTCTTGAGTCATTTACTGAAGAAGTTTGAAAGCCTTAAAGAGTATTAAAGGATCAATCAAGAAGGTTTCTCAAAAGCTACAACTGCAACCATTCGACAAAGTTTGTTTTGTCTTTAGTGTTGCTTTCATTTGTAACTCTATTCTTGAGTTGTTCCAAGTACAGCAGGGGCTGTAACTTGTGATTTGTTTAAGATTTTTGGTGAGCCTTTTAAAACCAAGTTTGGGTTGTTAGTGAGCCTGGGAAACCTAATATTTGTATTGGGTACTAAGTCTAGAGAATCATGCTGTAGCTTTCTTCAGTGAGAAGCTGAATGAGGCTAAACTTAAGTACTCTACCTATGACAAGGAATTTTATGCGGTAGTCCAGGCCCTTAGATATTGGAGACATTACTTACTACCACAAGAGTTTATCTTATTTTCTGACCATGAGGCACTCCAGTTCCTAAACTCCTAAAAGAAACTTAACCCATGGCACGGTAAATGAATCGAGTACATTCAGTCCTACACCTTTATCCTGAAGCACCATGCTGGAACAGAAAATAAGGTTGCAGACGCCCTTAGCCGTAGGTCTTTTCTATTAGGATCAGTCAGCACCCAGGTCATAGGGTTTGATAGGTTAAAGGATGAATATGAAACCTGCCCAGACTTTGGAGATATTTACCAGACCCTCAGGCTAGGACCATCCAGTACCCATAGTGAGTATACCATTCAAGATGGCTACCTTTTCCAAAACAATCGACTCTGTATAACTAGAACTTCCCTTAAAGAATTCCTAATTTAGGAGACCCATGCTGGAGGTTTTGCTGGTCACTTTGATAGGAATAAGACAATCTTAGTGATAGAGGACTAGTTCTTTTGGCCAGGATTGAAAAGGCATGTTGCTCAAATTGTAGCCAGGTGTAGAACTTATGCTATTGCAAAGTAGCAGAAGCAAAACACTGGTCTCTACACACCTTTACCAGTGCCTAATCGCCCTTGGCAGGACCTAAGTATGGACTTCATGTTAGGATTACCTAAGACCCAGAAGAGACATGATTCTATCTTTGTAGTTGTCGATAGGTTCTCTAAGATGGCTCACTTCATCCCATGTTCCCAGACCTTTGATGCGTCTAGAGTAGCCAAGCTTTTCTTAGATAATGTGGTTAGACTCCATGGCCTACCCAAGACCACCATATCTGATAGGGATGTTAGGTTCACCAGTTATTTCTGGAAGACCCGGTGGCACCTGTTAGCGACCAAGCTTAAGTTTTCTATAGTCTACCACCCCCAAACAGATGGCCAAACCAAAGTGTTCACTATAGTTTAGGAAACCTCCTTAGATGCCTAGTAGGTGAACACATTGGAACTTAGGATCTATTGTTGCCTAAAGCAGAGTTCGCCTATAATAGCTCAGTGAATAGGACAACGGGCAAGAGTCCTTTTGAGATAGTCCATGGGTAAAAGCCTAATCACCTCATTGACCTGATTCCTTGTTCATGCACAAGTCTCAGAGTCTGCAAAATCATTCGCACAGCATATTAGAGACTTGCATAAGGACATTAGCCAAAAAATAAACATAAGTAATGAAACATATAAAAAACTGCTCGAAGAAGGGCCAAGGAATTTGATGTAGGGGATTCTGTCATGATTAGGCTTAGGCCTGAGCGGTTTCCACCTGGGACTGTTAAGAAACTTCATGCTCGTGGAGCCGGACCTTTTAGAGTGATAGAGAGGGTTGGACCAAATGCCTATGTGTTAGATTTACCTTTGGATTTGGGTATCAGTTCTACCTTCAATATCGCAAACCTGGTTGAGTACAGGGAACCGGTAGCGATACTTAGTGAGGCCTTTGGACCTATTCCTTCCATTGAGAGTGACCCTAGCCTAGAGTGTCCAATAAATTGGCCTGAGAGAGGAGAATGGATCGAGCGCATCCTGGATGATCAAGCCTTAATGACCCGAGGCCGCGGCTATCAATGCTACTTGGTCCGATGGCAAGGCCGGCCAGAGTCAGACGATTCATGGATTTCTCGAGAGGACTTGCAACACCTCATCCCAGACCTCCTCGAGAGATATGTGAGCCAGCCTGATCTTCACTCAACAGGGTCGAGTTCCTCCCACCCCGGGAGAATTGGTGTGGACACCAGAGGCACCAGAATAAGACAGAGGCTTCTCAACCCTCTGTGGATTACTTAGTCATATTCAAGTCCATTTGTAATGAGGCTTAGTTCATCTAAGTTATTTTTTTTCACTTGAGTCCTGTACTAGTCAACTTAGTCATTTTCTGGAGTTCAGTACCTGTCCAGTAATGACTCAGACAAGTGAGGACCAAGCCAGCCAAGTGAAGACCAACCCAACTAAAGCTATGAGGATCATGGAAGTCCTATGAGGAGAAATCATAAGCCTCAGAGAAGAAATAAGAAGCCCGGGAGATAATCCCGAGACCCTGAAACCCTGAAATGCAGCCTGAAGTAAATTGGGCCAGCCCAGACCCAGGAGAGGAGAAAGTGGGCAAGGACTTATGCTCACCACCCTTGGTCGGCCACTAGGGTCACCTCCCTTGGCCGACCAAGGCAAGAGGAGGGAGAGAAATTTTAGGGATTTATTCTATCGAATTTTTCCTTATTTTCTAGCTAGAGTTGGATGGGGAATCAAATTCTTATGTAATATCTTTTTTAGCCTTACTTGGGGGCCAAGTCTAGGAGTCTGTTTAAAGGGCCCTAGTCTCTTGTATGAAGAACTAATTTTTGATATAAAATACAATTGGATTTTCTCCAATTGATGTGTGCTATCCTGTTGTGTACTTGAAGGGATTCTGTGTGAGCCCTTCCTCTTCCTAGTGTCCTGCAACTTCTTCCTGCCACCAACTTGCTCTCCAAAGCCCTAGCCGCCCACTCCAATCCTCAACTTCCCTTTGTTATTTTTCCTTTATTTTTTTCTCTCCTCTATCTTTTCTAACCCTTGGAAGGTCATTTGCAGGTCCCTCGACTCCGACGAATCCAACGACTCTAGCCAGGCCGCAATCGGACCACCGAGCAGAAAGCCAGGTATCCACGGGTCTCTGGCTTGGTTTTCCAGGCTGCATCCAAAGTGAGAGCGATCTCGTCACGTATGATCTACATCAGGTGCTTCCACCATTGCCAGGTACACCCCCTCTTCCGCCAGTAGCTTTATTGTAGGTGAACTAGCCCAACTGAGGCTTCTCAGCCTCAGCGGTCCTTCTCTTTCTATTGCTTTTAGGTCCTATCTTGCATGCTTTAGTTTCTTATCTTGCATAGTTTTTCCTGCTTAGATTCTTGGTCTGCTCTTCGGGATTTAGATTCACAACTTAAACTAAAAACATACAAAATATAATTGCATGCATATATAGGTTCTGCATCAATCTGAAACTTTCTTTGTATACCGGCTTGAGTCGATACTTCACTTTCATGTGTCGACACTTGGTGTCATGTGTCGACACTTCACTAAGATCTTCACAAAAATAGTTGAACTTGTGCTGAATCAAGTCTATATTGAAATTAAATGTCCGTTCAAGCAAACTTCAACTGTCCAAGTATTCTTTGAGCAGATCTTTTATCCAAACTTTGACTCTTCAATCAAACAACATTTATCAAATTGATGAGCACCTTTTTCTATAAAAACACACTTCAAAGAAATCATTAGTACTCAATTTATACTTAAGCATTTTGCTTATCATCAAAATCAATAACGAAGTCAACAATCTCCACCATTTTGATGATGATAAAATCTTTAAGTATAAATTATATAAAAGGACTTTCAAGAGAATTTTTCAAGGTGCAAAGAGCTAAATGCAATAGGTGTATCAAAGTAATTGCAATATTGAAGAGATGTATCAGAGCAAGAGTATTATAGTGATTAAGAATATCAGAGCTTTGGGATATATAAGATATAAACTCATGTATCATGATACTCTACAAGAAGGCATGCTAAGGAGAGACAAAAATTCAGTAATAGACTAGACTCCCCCTGAACAGATGATTCATAAAAGAATTTATAAACATCTTTTTAAACATCTAAAGAAAGGATTTAACATGAAATTCAATTCAAAATAGATTTTCAATATAAAGGAGGTTTTGCTCACCCTTAGTTTATGAATTTGTAAAGAATTTTCAATTCAAGCTCATCCAAATTTTTAAAAGAATTTTCAAATTTACACAAAGGAATTATCAAACATGATAGATTTTCAAGCTTATTTATACTATTACTCTTATTACTCACTCGCATATTTATACTTTAGTCTTATTTGGTAGGGACACCAACGGTACCAGAATAAGACAGAGACTTTCCAACCCTCTGTGGATTACTTAGTAGCCTTTGAGTCCATTTGTAATAAGGGCTTAGCCTAATTGAGTTGTCATTTGAGTCCTGTACTAGTCAGCTCATGTTGAGCTAGTTTTCTTTCTGAGTCCTGTATGTAGCATTTGATCCATACTATTAGAGTTTTGGATCAGTCGGTCAAGTCAGCTCATGTTATTCTGAGTCTTGTAATCATGTCCAGTTATATTGAGTCTATTTGAGTCAAGCCCAGTTAAAGAAGACTCAAGCATGTGAAGGACACCGCCCAACATGCCATCTCAGCAGTCGCATGGAGTCCCAGACATACCCAGGATTTTACAACCTAGGATTACTTGGAGGATCATGAAGTCAACCCATGCATGAGGAGTTGATGACCACACGCCAGCACACCCCTTCCACACCCCAAGCACACCAACTCCACACGCCAGCATGACAAGAAGGAAAGTCAAAACAGATAAACATGAATCCCTTGATTCATGCCAGCTTGCTTAGGAAAGAAGTGGTCCCCCCCTTTGGATGTCCACTACTTACCTTGTTTGGAGGGATTTTGTATGGCATGAGAGTGTTTTCTTTCATGTATTTTGTCCCACACTTTAGGAAGAAAGTGGGAGAGTGTTTTCTTCCATATATTTAGCCCCACACTTTAGGAAGAAAGTGGTCACCCCTTATTTTTCTTATTTTCTTTTGCTTGGATCCTAAGTCTCATAACTCTATATAAGGGACCCCTTGTATGAAAATTGAATAACTTTTTATCATGAAATAATATTGAATTCCTCCAATTGTTGTGTGCTACCTGCTTTCTGCTAAAAGGAATTCTGTGTGAGCCCTTCTTCTTCCCGGTGTTCTGCGCCTAGCCTCCAGCCACCTTCCAACTCTCCAAACCCTGGCCGCCAACCTCATTTTTCATCTTCCCCTTGCTATTTTCCCTCTTTTATTTCATCCTTACTTTGATTTCTCACCCCTAAAAGGTTGTTTGCAGGTCCCTCGACTCCGACAAATCCAACAACTCTAGCCGGGCCGCAATCGGATCACCGAGCAAAAAGCCGGGAATCCGTGGGTCTCTGGCTTGATTTTCCAGGCCGCATCCGGGAGTGAGAGTGATCTCTTTGCATACGATCTATAACAGGCACTTCAATCATTGCCAGGTACATCCCCTCTGTCGCCGCTAGCCCTATTGTAGGTGAACCAGCCCAACCGAGGCTTCTCTACCTCAGCGGTCCCTTTTTCTATTGCTTATTAGGTCCTGTTATGCATGCTTTTGCTTCTTAAGTTTCACATAGAACTCTTTACATCGTTCCTTGGTCTGATCTTCGGGATTCAAACATCTAACTTTTTATATAAAAATACAAAAGTAATCTGCATGCATATATAGTTCCGCATCATTTGGTATCAGAGCCTGTTTTGGGCTTAGTTCCCTTTGATACTCGGATCAAGCACTTCACCATTGCCATCCGGTCATAAGAGATTAGTAGGGCTTCAAAACCCTCTTTCTCAATTGACAGGATCTCCTATGGCGGTAGGGGTGCCGCTATGAATTGGCTCTTGAAGAAGAACACCAAGAGTTCCTTAAGGTTTTTTTCATTTTCGGCCTTTTCAAATATACCCTATTGTTTTTATTGTTTCTATCCACAGAAAACTCAAAAAAATCTAAAATCTGATTTTCTAGATTCCTCATAAATCAGATTAATTTCTATAATTTTCTCATGAATTATTTCAGTCTATGGATTTTCTCCCAACCGAAACACTACCTGAGAATAGTTCTACTCTATTTTGGCAGCAAAGCTAATTTCAGAAAGTTCAGGGTTTTTTTAGTATAATATTTGCATATCTTTAATTTTAGTATATTTCTTGCATATTAGATCATAATCTACAATTATCTTTCTATTTAAGAAAAAACTCCAAAACAAAAAAAATTATATATATTCAAAAAAATACCAAAACACCTAAATCCTAATTTGTATCTTCATATGCCTGCCATCATTGCATAAATTACTTTAAGGGCATTTTCTATATGTCAGATAAGGGGAGGAGTTGATAACCTCTCCTTAGCCCAAAACTACATCCCTTGCATTCGGTCCCAAGCCTAACCTATAATTAACAAGACTTAATTTGCCCTGGTGGGCTAGGGACACCCATCGATCGGGTTCAGTCTTTGTGGGATGACTAGTGCACCCAATTCATCTCCTATTACCAGATACTGGTGTCTAGGCAAGAGGTGCAATGTCAACGACCTAAGCAGATCGGTGGTTCCTTAATTGGGTCCCAGCGAGAGCAAGGGAGCCTCTCACCATCCCACCTCTTACCTAGCCAAATTAAAGGATTAGGATTTGAGTTATGTGTAAGTTGAGTCAACCCATTCTGATTGGGCTCTAGGTCTAGGCAGCTGTAGTTGAGTCAGTGTTGAGTCTTACATGAGTACTAGATCGGGAGCATCATATCACCCACCATCTTCCCTTTTGGCTAAATCCATGGACAATCTTGAAGCCAAGATTAAAGCCCTTACTGAACAGCTAGCCTAGATGAATAGCCAAATGACCCAGTCACAATACCCGAACCCATAATAGACTTGACCATTTTGCCATTAGGTTTGATCAGTTAGAGGACCATCGAGGGACCTTAGAGAAAACCCATGGGTCGCAGTCTGAACCAGATCCTGAGTCACCTCCCCATCCTAGGAGAACCCCTTGCCATGACCCATACTATGAGACTAAACCTAGGAGGACCCCAAATCCTGATCCCTACTTTGAGGTTGAATCTAGGAGAGTCCATCATCATGATCCAATCTTAGAGGTTCATCCAAGGAGACTCAATCAGGACTTTATAGACTAGGAGGATAGAGCCTAAAAGAACATAAGGTTAGAAGCCCCCACTTTTGATGGTTGTCATGATCCTAAGGTCTATATAGATTGGAAGGGAGAAGTTGATCAATATTTTGAATGGTACGATATGTCGAAGGAGCATAAGTTTAGGTTTGCTAAGCTTAAGTTGGTCCGGGAGGCCAGGTTATATTGGACTAGTGTTGAGAGAACCCTTAGACTAGGAGGGCATGATCCCATAGTCACCTGGAGGGCCATGAAGGGTAAGCTTAGAGGGAAATACGTTCCACCATCATATCGTTATGGTTTAATGGATCAATGACAGCGATTGAATTAGGGTAGCAGGAGTATAGATGAGTACATCACAAAATTTGATGAGTATTCCATGCGATGTGATTTAAATGAGTCTGAGGATGTTGTTATGTCTAGGTTTAGGGCTGGCCTGAGAGATGATATTAAGAGGGATCTCTATATGAGAGAGGTTAGAGACCTAGACCATGCCTACCAGATTGTTAGGGATTATGAGCGTTTCCAGAGAGGGCCCATTTACTGTAAACCCGAGCCCACTAGATACCCTAGTCAGTATACAGGAACTAGTCAGTCCCACCAGAGCCGACCCAGCCCTAGCCGACCTAATCCAAGTTGACCCAATCTGAGTCACCTTGACCCGAGTCAACCCTAACCTAGTACTCCTTTGACCCATAGAGATGATAGAAGAAAATCTGTAGAGGTCCACAAGAGTACCAATCCCCAGAAAACCTGTTTTAAATGTCAGAAACCAAGCCACTTTTCTAGCTAGTGCCCAGTTAGTGCCCTACACTTAGGTGAGCTAGAGGAAGAAGAGCCTGAACCCATAGTTGAACCTGAGGGAGAAATCTATGAGGCTGATGATAAGTTGTTGGACGAATATGAAGGTGAGGAGGAGGAACCTGAGTCTGGGAACCAATTAGAAGTGGTTAGGTGCATCTTAACCCAAACCCCAGTTAAGGAAGATTGGCATAGGACTAACATCCTACATACCTTTGTTAATGTAGGGGGTAAGGTACTTAAGATTATCATAGACAGTGGGAGTTGTCTCAATGCCGTCTCTGCCAATACAGCTAAATCTTTAAGATTGACCACAGTTCCCCATCCTAGCCCTTACAAAGTTTCTTGGGTAGATTCCACCTCCATCCAGATCAAAGCTAGGTGCCAAATCTTAGTTAGACTACAAATCTATGAGGAAAAGATTTGGTGTGATGTCATCTCCATGAAAGTAAGTAGTATCATTTTAGGTCGACCTTGGCTTTTTGATCATAATGTAATCCTATTTGGTCGAACCAATGTTTGTGCTTTTAGCTACCATGGGAATAAGTTTGTTATCCACCCAACTCCACCTAGAGACCCAGTTAAGAGGGGTTCTAGTAGCCTTAAGGATAAGAAACCTGGAGTTAATCTGATTAAGGCTAAGGAGTTAGAAAGAGAGATTGCTGAGGGTAACCCTATTTAGATCTTGACCACCAAAGAAATACATGAGCCGACCCAAAAAGAACACCCCCCAAAAATTATTGAGGCTCTCAAAGAATTTGAGGATGTCTTCCCTAATGATTTACCTGATCAATTCCACCCCTTAGGGACATCCAACATGCAATAGACTTAGTTCCAGGAGCCACTTTACCAAACCTTCCTCACTATAGAATGAACCCTAGTGAGCATCAAGAATTACAGAAATAAGTGGGAGAATTGCTTAGGAAGGGTTTTATTAGAGAGAGCATGAGTCCATGTGCAGTCCCTGCTCTACTGACCCCTAAGAAAGATGGTACTTGGAGGATGTATGTAGACAATAGAGCCATCAACAAAATAACTATGAAGTATAGGTTTCCCATCCCTTGATTGGATGATATGTTAGACATGATGGTCGGAGCCAAAGTTTTCTCAAAGATAGACCTTAAAAGCGGCTATCATCAGGTTATGATTAGACCTGGGGATGAGTGGAAGATCGCATTCAAGACTAAGGATGGCCTGTTTGAGTGGGTTGTGATGCCTTTCGGACTTTCTAATGCACCAAGTACATTTATGAGGATTATGACCCAAGTCCTGAAAGAATATACTGGAAAGTTTGTTGTGGTCTACTTTGATGATATCTTAATTTATAGTAGGACTAAAAAGGACCACCTTAGTCATCTGAGATTAGTGTGCTGGACCCTTGGGAGAATAGCCTTTTATGCCAACTTTAAGAAATGTGAGTTCATGACATATAGGGTTATCTTCTTAGGTTTTGTTATCACCCCTGAAGGAGTTTCTGCAGATCCTAAAAAGTTTAGGGCAATTGTTGAGTGGCCTATACCCACGAGTGTCCACGATGTGCGTAGCTTTCATGGCCTAGCAAACTTTTATAGGAGATTTATTAGTGGTTTTAGTATAGTCATCGCACCTATAACTGATTGCATTAGGAAGGGTACATTTGAGTGGACCAAAGCAGCTGATAAGGCCTTCCTAGAGCTTAAGGATAAGATGACCCATGCACCCATCCTTAGATTACCTGACTTCACTAAGGTGTTTGAGGTCGCTTGCAACGCCTCGGGAGTAAGAATAGGTGGCGTACTAAGTCAAGAGAATCACCCTGTAGCCTTCTTCAGTGAGAAGCTGAATGAGGCTAAACTTAAGTACTCTACCTATAACAAGGAATTTTATACAGTAGTCCAAGTCCTTAGTGGTGTGGACACCAGAAACCGAAAGAAACTTCACTTCAACAAGGTTAGCCTTATCCCAATTTGGATCGAAGATAATTAGGTTACCTTGTATCCTTTAGTTCAAAAATATTTTATTTTCAAGAGCCATTTCCTTTTCAAGAGTCCTGTAAATGTTGTTTCAAGAGCCATTTCCTTTTCAAGAGTCCTGTAATTAATCAAGAGTGTTTATTGAGTCCTGTAATTACTTTTTAAAAAAAAAAAATTTCATTTCCTGTAAGTCCGTTTCAAGTTTAGGTCGGTCAAGTCAGTTCAGTTGAGTTAAGTCTATTTCAGTTAATCAAGTCTTAAAGCAATGAAAGCCAGCAACAAGACTCAAATTCTGGACCCCAGAATTTGACCACATGAAGAAGAGAAGACACATCAACCAAGCAAGAGAAAAGGACCATCAACTATGATCACTTGGTGCCACATGTCATTCCTTATCCAAGTAGAAGACCATCTCATCATGCCACTTCATCAGGTGCCACCTCACTAGTCACCTCATCACTCTTTGGCACCAACAAGGAAGATTCAAATTCAAGGAGGTTGGCCACACCCCTCCAAGTCCTCCACCAAATCCTCCAACCCCCCCCATCCCTCCAAACTCTCCACCAAATCCTCCAACCCCCCTTGTAATCCTCCTCAATTTGGAAAGTTTTTAAATTTCAAAAGCTAGCTTTGTGAGGCTATTAAAGGCCTTGGACGCCCATTGTAAAGGGAATTGATTTTGGGGAAATAAATGAAAATTGAAGTTGAATTTTGGAAGTAGAAGTTGTCTTGTATTTTTTTTCCTTATGTGAAAGTTTCCCATCCTCTTCCTCCATGCCAAAGCCATTCTTTTTCCCTAGCAAAGCATCTTCCAAGCCCAAGTGAAGGCATTGGAGTCGGCTAGATCTTCTCAAATTTCTATTCTTAGTTCATAAATTCTCCCATCCCTTCTATATGTTCTTATCCTCCTTCCTTAACTTTGATCTTCATTGCAGGGTCCTTCGAAGACTTTGAGTTATGGGCCGGGTTCACCTTAACAAAGAACCAACAAGATGAAGCCCCAAGTCCAGGGTTCTGATCTCTGTTATCCAGATTCTTCAGTTCTGAGCATTGGTAGTTTCAAGGTATGAATCAAAAGAAGGTTAGAAAGATCATCAAGGTAAGTCCACAATCATTAGCCCCTATTGTCTAAATCTTCTTCCTTCTTAGTTTAGGATTGTGTCTAATCAAGTAAAAGTCCCATTTTCTTATAATCCTTAAGTCTTATTATGATGAGTACAATTCTAGTATAATTAGGTTTCATTGCTCTACAAACCATATTCAAAATATTAATCATATGCTCGCCGCATCATCTAATCATATGCTTGTCGCATCATCTTGGTATCAGAGCATAGTTGCATTAGGGTAGAATAGTTTTCTTTAAATCCAAGCAAGATCTAAAATTCATGCCTCCTGAGCGGGTGTACTACAGTACACTGTCACGACCCATGGGAATAATGAGCCCCTGGCCAGACGTGAATTTTTTAGATTGAAGTTTGGGTAAGCCATTGCACTTGTTTGATTAGGTTCTGTTTTCTGAAAATTTGCATCTATTTACTGTAATCCGTCTGCAGCTCCAAAGGCAATTCACTAATTTTTTGTTGAAATTTTTTTTTTCTTCTTCCATTTTAAGTCAGTTATCACCATATTAAATTTCATCATTAGAAAAAAATTATAAAAAAAATGAAAATTTCTACAGTTTGACACTGTCATTAGGGTTCTGTTATGTCCTTTTATTTATCTTCATTTGTAGGATATGCTTAGAGTAGTACAAATTTTAGTTTTAAAATTTCTTTTATCTGCATTGAAACATATAAGTTAGGAATCCTCTGCGAATTTTTTAGAATTTTTGGATATTTTTTTTCATCATGTTTTCCACACCACTTTCAAACTGCAACACACTTCTGCAGCACCTTTGCATTTCATTCATCTCATGAGAAATCAAATTAAGGGCATCAATTTGACATAGGGTCAGGGTTTCATCACCTATCCCTAGCCCAAAAATCACCAACCAGCATATCGATCCCATCCTGTTAATTAAAATTAAGTAGAACGTTAATTGCCCTAGTGGGTTAGGGACACCAACAAGTTGGGTTCAGGTTAGAGTCAGGTTAACTGTGTCAGCTAATTGGTGTGTGCTTATTGGCTTGGTGTCTAGGATTGGTGCATCAGGGCTTGTGATTTGGTCCGCCTACCTGGCCAATCTCAGATTGGTGTCTAAGGTTGGCAATCAGGGACCTTCACTCCCCTCCACCTACCTGGCTAAGTCCCATAAGTACTACTAGCTAGTTGGTTCACTTAATTAGACTTCTAATTTGTGCTCTAGGTCTAGGAAACCTTAGCTCGAACTTAAGTCCATTTGCATGCATGACAACTAGAGCAGGGACACCATATTCACCAATCCAAGCCCAGTCAAGTGTAGCTATGGACCAAAACTTAGGGAATTTGATCAATGGCCTAAATGATCAAGTGGCCCAACTGACTAAGAGTTTAACTGAGCAATTGGCCCAAACAAATCAGAATGTGGCACAAACCAACCAAGACATGAATGAGCAGTTAGCCCACATCACTACTAGGTTGGATCAGTTAGAGGCTAGAACCCCTTAAAGCAATCATGAAGCCCAGACTGAGCCTGAGCCTAGCCCTGCACCTAAACTCGAGACCCCATTGAACCCTAGAAGGATTCCATATCAAAACCCTCGCTATGAAACAAACCCTAGGAGAGCTCCCCAAGATCAGTTTTATGATCCATTTCCTAGAGGACCCCACCCTGATCAAACCATCGATCCCAACCCAAGGAGATTCCATCATGAGCCTAACTATGAACCCAATGTCAGGAGACCCACCCCAATTCACTTTGATCAAGATGACCAAACCATGAAGAACATTAGGCTAGAAGCTCCCACCTTTGATGGAATTTTAGATCCTAAGATCTACATTGATTGGGAAGGTGAGATAGACCAGTATTTTGACTAGTTTGAGATGAGTGAAGAGCGCAAGTGTAAGTTTGCAAAGCTTAAACTTGTGCGCCAAGCTAGGTTATATTGGGGAAACGTTGAGAGACTCACTAGACAGAGAGGTGATGTGCCCATAGTGACCTGGCAAGCTATGAAACTTAGGCTTAGGAAGAAATACCTTCCTATGTCCTACCACCAAAGACTCCTAGATCAATGGCAAAGACTTACTCAAGGAAATGTCACAGAGTACATAGCGAAGTTTGACGAATTCGTTATGAGGTGCAATGTTAATGAATCTGAGTCGGTGACCTTGTCTAGATTTAGAGCCAGATTGAGGAAAAAAATTCAAAGAGAATTGTTCATGCGAGAGGTACATGACCTAGAATTGGCCTATCAAATAGCTAGGGATGCTGAGAGATTCCATAGAGGTCCAGTCTATCGTAGGCTCGAAGCCCCTAGGACTAGTGCACCTTACCAGCAGTCAGGATCCAATCAGCCTAGATTCAACCGACCCAATCCTAATGTGCCTGTGACCCGAAGAGATGACAAGAGAAAAACACCTGAGACCCAAAGAACTCCAAACGCCTGTTTCAAGTGTAACAAAGTGGGTCACTATTCTAGCAGCTGTCCCAATAGAGCCCTACACATAAGGGAAGTAGAAGAGGAAGCCGTAGAATCCCAAGGTGAATTTGAGGAGGAAGTATACTAGGCAGATAAGAACTTGGCTGAAGAGTATGAGGAAGAGGAAGTCCTGGTAGATCAAGATCTGATAGGAGTGGTTAGGTGTATTCTCATCCAAGCTAAAACCCAAGAAGATTGGCATAGGACTAGCACCCTACAAACATTCATTAAGATAGGTGAGAAAGTATGCAAAGTCATTTTAGATAGCGGTAGCTATGTCAATGCCATATCTACCAACACAGTAAAAACCCTAGGATTGCCCACCGTACCCCACCCCAATCCCTATAAGGTATCCTGGATAGACTCAACCACAATTTCCATTAAGTGTAGGTGCCTAGTAACCATTCAGTTCCAATCTTACCTAGAGAAAGTATGGTGTGATGTACTTCCAATGGGAGTAAGTAGCATAATCCTAGGCCGACCATGGTTGTACGATCTTGATGTAACACTCTATGGTCGTTCTAATTCATGCTCGTTTACTCATAATGGAAAGAAGGTCGTAATCCATTCTTCTCCACCTAAGAACCCTATTAAGAGAGGATCAAGCCAATTGAGTGATAAAAAAAAGGGATAGATGTGATCACTGCTAAAGAAATGGAGCAAGAAATTAGCAATGGATCACCTGTTTGGATTTTGACCATTAAGGATCATCAAGAACCTCTTTCAAAAGAACAACCTCTAGAATTCAGTGAAGTGCTAGAGGAGTTCAAAGACGTGTTCCCCGATGACTTACCTGACCAACTCCCACCTCTTAGGGATATACAACATGCGATAGATTTAGTCCCCGGAGCAACCCTACCGAACCTTCCCCATTATAGAATGAACCCTACCGAGCACCAAGAATTACAACGACAAGTAGGAGAACTCCTAAAGAAAGGATTCATTAGGAAAAGTTTGAGTCCATGCGCAGTCCCAACCTTACTTACCCCTAAGAAAGATGGCATATGGAGAATGTGTGTTGATAGTCATGCCATAAATAAAATCACGGTGAAGTATAGGTTTCCCATTCCCGGCTTGGATGATATGTTAGATATGATGGCCGGTGCAACTATATTTTCTAAGATTGACCTGAAGAGCGGCTATCACCAAGTTAGGATCAGACCAGGGGATGAATGGAAGACTACCTTTAAAACTAAGGACGGGTTATTTGAATGGGTAGTCATGCCTTTTGGGTTATCAAACGCCCCTAGCACTTTTATGCGAATCATGAATCAAGTCCTACGAGCCTTTATTAGGAAATTTGTTGTCGTTTACTTTGACGACATACTTATCTATAGTAAGACTAGAGAAGATCATCAACAACATCTGAGGCAGGTCTGTTTAGCACTTAGGAAAGATAACCTCTATGCCACCCTAAAGAAATGTGCTTTCATGACTACTAGAGTTATCTTCCTAGGATTTGTTGTAACCCCTGAAGGAGTATCCGCTGACCCTGAGAAGGTTAAGGCAATTGTAGAGTGGCCAACACCCAATAATATTCACGAAGTAAGAAGTTTTCATGGCCTCGCTACATTTTATCGAAGATTTATTAGAGGGTTTAGCACCATAGTTTCTCCTATCACGGATTGTATTAGGAAGGGCCATTTTGAATGGACGAAGTCAGCTGATAAGGCCTTCCTTCACATCAAAGATAAGATGTCCCAAGCACCAGTCTTAAGGTTACCCAATTTTTCTATGGTCTTTAAAGTAGCATGCGATGCTTCGGGAGTAGGGATTGGTGGAGTTCTGAGTCAAGAAAACCATCCCGTAGCATTCTTTAGTGAGAAATTGAATGAAGCCAGGAAGAAATACTCCACATATGATCGAGAGCTTTATGCGGTAGTGCAAGCATTAAGGTATTGGAGGCATTATCTCCTACCGCAAGAATTTGTTTTATTTTCAGACCATGAAGCCCTTAGATTTTTGAGTTCCCAAAATAAACTAAACCCTAGGCATGCCAAATGGGTAGAATACATCCAATCCTATACTTTTGTCCTAAAACATCAATCAGGAACTAACAATAAGGTAGCTGATGCTCTAAGTCGTAGAACGTTACTTTTATCTTCAGTCAATACTGAAGTCATAGATTTTGAAAGACTTAAGGAGCAGTACGAAACCTGTCCAGATTTTGGCAAAATTTATCAGGTTTTGCGTCAAGGACCATCTAGTGATCATAGTGACTATACCCTTTTAGATGGTTATCTTTTTAGAGAGAATAGGCTTTGCATCCCAAGAACCTCCTTAAGAGATTTTTTAGTTTGGGAGATACATGCAGGAGGTTTGGCTGGCCACTTCGGACGAAACAAGACTATCTTGGCTGTTGAGGAACAATTTTACTGGCCAGGCCTTAAGAAACAAGTAGCAAACCTTGTAGCCCGATGTAGGATATGTGCTATTGCAAAGCAGCAAAAGAAGAATTCCGGGCTATACACTCCATTACCTATACCTGAGTGTCCATGGCAGGATCTAAGCATGGACTTTGTTCTAGGATTACCCGAGACCATTAGAAAACATGATTCAATCTTTGTGGTGGTCGACCGGTTTTCAAAAATGGCCCATTTCATACCTTGCTCTCAAACTTCCAATGCCTCTAGGATAGCACAACTCTTTCTTGATCAAGTAGTCAGACTCCACGGGTTACCAAAAATCATAGTTTCTGATAGGGATGTCCACTTCACAAGTTACTTCTGGAAAACCCTTTGGCACCTATTAAGAACCAGACTGAAATTCTCCACAGCCTACCATCCCCAGACTGATGGACAAACCGAGGTTTTAAATAGAAGTCTAGGGAACTTGCTGAGATGCCTAGTGGGAGAAAGTCTAGGGAACTGGGATTTGTTATTGCCACGTGCTGAGTTCGCTTACAACAGTTCGGTCAATAGATCTATGGGCAAAAGTCCCTTTGAGATAGTCCATGGTTACAAGCCTAGGAAGCTTTTAGATCTAATCCCACTACTTATTCATACATGAGTCTCTGAGTCTGCTGAGTCTTTTGCACAGCATGTCATAAATCTGCATAAAGAAATCAGTAATAAGATCAACCTGAGCAATGAAACTTACAAAACACTTAGCTGACTCACATAAGAGGGCTAAAGAATTCTGTGAAGGGGATTATGCGATGATTAGGCTCAACCCTGAACGGTTCCCCTCCAGAACCATAAAGAAGCTGCATGCCCGTGGAGCGGGACCTTTCAAGATCTTAAAAAAAATAGGGCCTAATGCATATGTTTTGGAACTTCCACCTGATATGGGTATCAGTACAACCTTTAATGTTTCAGACCTAGTAGAATACAAAGAACCAGTACTAATATCTAGTGAGCCTTTTGGGCCAGAAACTTTCATTGAGAGTGAACATATTTCCGAGTGTCCACCACCAACCCTACCTGAGCGGAGAGAGAGGATTGAGAGAATCCTGGATGACAAGACCATTACTACCAGGAATAAGGACTATCAGCGATACCTGGTTCAATGGCAAGGTCGACCTGAGTTTGACAACTCTTGGATTACTCGAGAGGACCTGCAAAGACTTAACCCAGACTTGTTCGAGCATTACCAAGGCAAAACTGAACCATACTTGACTGGGTCGAGTTCTGCCCATCCTAGAAGAATTGGTGTGGACACCAGAAATCGAAAGAAACTTCACTCCAACAAGGTTAGCCTTATCCTAATTTGGATCGAAGATAATTAGGTTACCTTGTATCCTTTAGTTCAAAAATATTTTATTTTCAAGAGCCATTTCCTTTTCAAGAGTCCTGTAAATGTTTTATTTTCAAAAGCCATTTCCTTTTCAAGAGTCCTGTAATTAATCAAGAGTGTTTATTGAGTCCTGTAATTACTTTTAAAAAAAAAAAACTCATTTCCTATAAGTCCATTTCAAGTTTAGGTCAGTCAAGTCAGTTCAGTTGAGTTAAGTCTATTTCAGTTAATCAAGTCTTAAAGCAATGAAAGCCAGCAACAAGACTCAAATTCTGGACCCCAGAATTTGACCACATAAAGAAGAGAAGACACATCAACCAAGCAAGAGAAAAGGACCATCAACTAGGACCACTTGGCACCATATGTCATTCCTTATCCAAGTAGAAGACCATCTCATCATGCACGTCATCAGGCGCCACCTCACTAGTCACCTCATCACTCTTTGGCGCCAACAAGGAAGATTCAAATTCAAGGAGGTTGGCCACACCCCTCCAAGTCCTCCACCAAATCCTCCAACCCCCCCCCCCCATCCCTCCAAACTCTCCACCAAATCCTCCAACCCCCTTGTAATCCTCCTCAATTTGGGGAGTTTTTAAATTTCAAAAGCTAGCTTTGTGAGGCTATTAAAGGCCTTGGACGCCCATTGTAAAGGGGATTGATTTTGGGAAAATAAATGAAAATTGAAGTTGAATTTTGGAAGTAGAAGTTGTCTTGTATTTTTTTTCCTTATGTGAAAGTTTCCCATCCTCTTCTTCCATGCCAAAGCCATTCTTTTCCCCTAGGAAAGCATCTTCCAAGCTCAAGTGAAGGCATTGGAGTCGGCCAAATCTTCTCAAATTTCTATTCTTACTTCATAAATTCTCCCATCCCTTCTATATGTTCTTATCCTCCTTCCTTAACTTTGATCTTCATTGCAGGGTCCTTCGAAGACTTTGAGTTGTGGGCCGGGTTCACCTTGACAAAGAACCAACAAGCTGAAGCCCCAAGTCCAGGGTTCTGATCTCTGTTATCCAGATTCTTCAGTTCTGAACGTTGGTAGTTTCAAGGTATGAATCAAAAGAAGGTTGGAAAGCTCATCAAGGTAAGTCCACAATCATTAGCCCCTATTGTCTAAATCTTCTTCCTTCTTAGTTTAGGATTGTGTCTAATCAAGTAAAAGTTCCATTTTTTTATAATCCTTAAGTCTTATTATGATGAGTACAATGCTAGTGTAATTAGGTTTCATTTCTCTTCAAACCATATTCAAAATATTAATCATATGCTCGCCGCATCATCTAATCATATGCTTGCCGCATCACTTAGATATTGGAGACATTACTTACTACCGCAGGAGTTTGTCTTATTTTCTGACCATCAGGCACTCCGATTCCTAAACTTCCAAAAGAAACTTAATCCATGGCATGGTAAATGGATCAAGTACATTCAGGCCTATACCTTTGTCCTGAAGTACCGTGCCGGAACAGAAAATAAGGGAGCAGACATCCTTAGCTGTAGGTCTTTGCTATTAGGATCTGTCAGCACCCAAGTCATAGGGTTTGATAGGTTAAAGGATGAATATGAAACCTACCCAAACTTTGGAGACATTTACCAGACCCTCAGGCTAGGACCATCCAGTACTCATAGTGAGTATACCATTCAGGATGGCTACCTTTTCCAAAATAATCGACTCTGTATATCTAGAACTTTCTTTAGAGAATTCCTAATTTGGAAGACCCAGGCTAAAGGTTTAGCTGGTCACTTTGGTAGGAATAAGACCATCTTAGCGATAGAAGACCAGTTCTTTTGGCCAGGATTGAAAAGGCATGTTGCTCAGATTGTAGCCAGGTGTAGGAACTTGTGCTATTGCAAAATAGCAGAAGCAAAACACTGGTCTCTACACACCTTTACCAGTGCCTGATCGCCCTTAGTAGGACCTATGTAAGGACTTTGTGTTATGATTACCTAAAACCCAGAAGAGACATGACTCTATCTTTGTAGTAGTCGATAGGTTCTCTAAGATTGCTCACTTCATCCCATGTTCCCAGACCTTTGATGCATCTAGAGTAGCCAAGCTTTTCTTAGACAATATGGTTAGACTCCATGGCCTACCCAAGACCATCATATCTGATAGGGATGTTAGGTTCACCAGTTATTTCTGAAAAATCCTGTGGCACCTGTTAGGGACCAAGCTTAAGTTTTCCATAGCCTACCATCCCCAAACAGATGACCAAACCGAAGTGGTGAACCGTAGTTTAGGAAACCTTCTTAGATGCCTGGTAGGTGAATACATTGGAACTTAGGATCTATTGTTGCCTAGAGCAGAGTTCGCCTACAACAGCTCAGTGAATAGGACAACGGGCAAGAGTCCTTTTAAGATAGTCCATGGGTACAAACCTAATCATCCCATTAATCTGATTCCTTTACCTATTCATGCATGAGTCTCAGAGTCTGCAGAATCTTTCGAATAGCATAACAGAGACTTACATAAGGACATTAGCCAAAAAATAAACCTAAGTAATGAGTTTATATAAGAAATTGGCTAATTCCCGAAGAAGGGCTAAGGAATTTGATGTAGGGGATTCTGTCATGATTAGGCTTAGGCCTAAAAAGAAGCTTCATGCTCACAGAGCTGGACCTTTTAAAGTGATAGAAAAGGTTGGACCAAATGCCTATGTGTTAGATTTGCCTTTGGATTTGGGCATTAGTTCTACCTTCAATATCGCAGACATGGTTGAGTATAGGGAACCGACAGCGATACCCAGTGAGGCCTTTGGACCTACTCCTTCCATTGTGAGTGACCCTAACCCAGAGTGTCCATCCATTATTTGGCCTGAGAGAGGAGAATGGATCAAGCATATCCTGGATGATCAAGCCATCATGACCCGGGGCCGCGGCTATCAATGCTACCTAGTCCGATGGCAAGGCCGGTCAGAGTCGGATGATTCGTGAATTTCTCGAGAGGACTTGCAATGCCTTAACCTAGACCTTCTCGAGAGATATGTGAGCCAGCCTGATCTTCACTCGATAGGGTCGAGTTCCTCCCATCCCGGGAGAATTGGTGGGACACCAGGGGCACCAGAATAAGATAGAGGCTTCCCAACCCTCTATGGATTACTTAGTAGCCTTTGAGTCCATTTGTAATAAGGGCTTAGCCTAATTGAGTTGTCATTTGAGTCCTGTACCAGTCAGCCCATGTTGAGCTAGTTTTCTTTCTGAGTATTGTATGTAGCATTTGATCCATACTATTAGGATTTTGGATCAGTCGATCAAGTCAGCTCATGTTGAGCTAATCATATTCTGAGTCTTGTAATCATGTCCAGTTGTATTGAGTCTATTTGAGTCAAGCCCAGTTAAAGAAGACTCAAGCATGTGAAGGACACCGCCCAGCATGCCACCTCAGCAGCTGCATGGAGTCCTAGTCACACCCTGGATTTCGCCACCTAGAATTACTTGGAGGATCATGAAGTCGGCCCATGCATGAGGAGTTAATGACCACATGCCAGCACACCCCAAGTACACCAACTCCACACACCAGCATGACAAGAAGGAAAGTCCCCCCTTTGGATGTCCACTACTTACCTTGTTTGGAGGGATTTTGTATGGCATGAGAGTGTTTTCTTCCATGTATTCAGCCCCACACTTTAGGAAGAAAGTAGGAGAGTGTTTTCTTCTATGTATTCAGACCTACACTTTAGGAAGAAAGTGGGAGAGTGTTTTCTTCCATACATTTAGCCCCACACTTTAGGAAGAAAGTGGTCACCCCTTATTTTCCTTTTTTTTTTTTTGCTTGGGTCCTAAGTCTCATGACTCTATATAAGGGATCCCTTGTATGAAAATTTAATAACTTTTTATCATGAAATAATATTGAATTCCTCCAATTGTTGTGTGCTACCTGTTGTGTGCTAAAAGGGATTCTGTGTGAGCCCTTCTTCTTCTCGGTGTTCTGCGCCCAGCCTCCAGCCACCTTCCAGCTCTCTAAACCCTGGTCGCCAACCTCATATTTCATCTTTCCCTTGCTGTTTTCCCTCTTTTATTTCATCCTTACTTTGATTTCTCACCCCTAAAAGGTTGTTTGTAGGTCCCTCGACTCCGACGAATCCAACGACTCCAGCCGGGCTGCAATCGGATCACCGAGCAGAAAGTCGGGAATCCATGGGTCTTTGGCTTGATTTTCCAGGCTGATCCGGGAGTGAGAGCAACCTCTGTGCATATGATCTATACCAGGAGCTTCAACCATTGCCAGGTACACCCCCTCTGCCACTAGTAGCACTATTGTAGGTCAACTAGCCCAACCAAGGCTTCTCAACCTTGGCGGTCCCTTTTTCTATTGCTTATTAGGTCTTGTTATGCATGCTTTTACTTCTTAAGTTTCATATAGAACTCTTTATATCGTTCCTTGGTCTAATCTTCGGGATTCAAACATCTAACTTATTATATAAAAACACAAAAATAATCTGCATGCATATATTGTTCCACATCATTATTACTCCCTCTTTTTGTTATCATTAAAAGGTAGGAAGAAAATAGGCAAGTCATTAAAGATATAACATTGAAGTACAATATAAAAATTCATTCATCCATTCAAAAGACAATGAAGTACTAAAGGAAAGTTAAAGCATTTCATTCATTTGAGATCATAATATGTAGTACAACATAAGAATTCATATAATGTCAGAATTTGTACAATAACAAAACATACAAAAAGAGTGCATAAAAGCAAACTATCTAAACATAAAACGATCCTAATCCTCATCCTCATTATCGAAAGATCCAATCTCAATCGGTCCGGTATCAGTGAAAAAGAGAGCTCGAGGCCACATCGATCTAAGATCACGAAGACAGGTCCTAGTCGGTCATGGAGGAGTACGATGACCACATCCTCTGCGTTGAACATATGTCCTACCTCTAGCTGAAGCAGAAGAGGTGGAGGCAATGCCATCAGCAGGAACATAGCAGACCAGGGCGACGGTCTCTACAACTGTCGGATGTGGTGTATGATATAATGATGGACCGGAATCAAGATAATGAAAGCCAGGTGTGTAAAAACCTAGCTCTCGGATAAGAGAGGATGT
Organism: Areca catechu; assembly: GCA_021397845.1. Classification (NCBI taxonomy): domain Eukaryota; kingdom Viridiplantae; phylum Streptophyta; class Magnoliopsida; order Arecales; family Arecaceae; genus Areca; species Areca catechu. Next base: position 95,334,097 of record CM038050.1, read on the forward strand.
ATGAAGGGTAGGTGTATCAATTATGGGTGTGTCAAAAACTGGTGTATCAGTTGATGAAATGATAGGCATATCAGCTAAAGAATCAATGGGTGTGTTTGTAATCGATGAGTCAATAATGGGAATATCAATTATGGGGGTATCAATAATAGGTGAGTCAACAACAGGTGAAAGAATAGGTATAGGAGCATGATCATCAGATCTAGAAGATGGAGTGGATAGAATAGGAGTCTGAGTGGGTGAATTGGAAAGGTCACGAATGGAACTCCTAGGCAAGTCTACTGTCTCCTCTGCCACTGGCTCTGAAATCAAATCTGGAAAGTTGAAACCATCAGAGTCAGTCTCCTCATCATCACCATCATCATCACTATCATCAACAACTGGTGCTGGGACAGATGGAGCTGGATCAAAAACTGGAGTACTCCCCGTAGAAGGTCTGGACAGTGCAGTCAAAATAACTGAGATGCCATCACTCAATCCTCTATGGCTCTCTCTGGTCTCGGCAATAAAATAGTCAAGTCACTGTCTAATGATTAAGATATCTGTCTCTATGCGACTGACTCTGTCCATCAAAATCTCTGAAACTCCTGGAGTATCCGACTAAACTGGTTGAGGCTATGGTATAGGCTTAGACTGAGAAGCAATCTCTGGCTACACTGCTGGCTAAGGCTGACTCTCTGGAAGAGATGCCTCTGTAGGTCCTATCTCACCGAAAAGAATATACTCCTCCTCTATAGCATCGTCATCATCTCTATCATCGGCCTGATAAGATACTCTACGTCTCCACTAGCCTCTAAATAGCTGATAACCCATCCGATGTAATGACCTGATGTCATAGACATTAGTATGTAGGAGCATCCAGAAGGGCTCATCCGTAAATGTCACTCCATACTCCCTGAACAGCAGTGTCAACCCCATCCCGTAGGGTAAGCAGAGTCTTTGACTCATCGAAGCCTCCATCATTTGATGTACCATGAGCACTGGAAGGTAGACGAGTATGTGATGAACCAATGAGACCACCATGAGCAGCTCTCTCTTAGTGATGTAGTAAAAATGTCCAGTCTTCGACAAAAGAATCCGAGCGACAATGTGGTGCAAAAGTCTCATCTCAGCAGATAAATGGGATGCAGGCATAGTGGCTCCCTCAGGCAAAATGTCTGACTCGAATATGCACTGGAGTCCACTCACTCTGTCAATCAAACTATCAACAACCAAACCAGTCATAGGAATATCCCACACTCTGCTCAATATCTCTGAAGTCATGAGGATATCCCTGCCTCTAACCTGAGCTAGCCAACCATCACTCCCATGGGCTAATGATCCGTAGAACTCTCGTATGAGCCCTAGGTAGTATCTCTTGCTCAGATAACAGAATGACCTCAGACCAGCATCTCTAATCCACTGACCGATCCTGAAGTGCTGATGGTCGACAAAATCGAAGTCCACACAGCATCCTCCGATAACCGTCTTCAAGCTCATCCAGCTAGAAGCTATGAATAGGGGTCGAACAGGTGGATCTGGACCTCTAGCTTCATGTATGGCTTTGGTTCTTCGCTCTTCTTCCTGATTGGATGGCCGAGGGCGATGGACTACTTGTTTTCGGGGTCCCATTGCACAGAATAAAAGTTTGAACAAGATTGGAGGAGAAACCTAGGGTTTCTAGGGTTCAAAGTGGAAATGGGAGAGGGAATGTTGCTCAATCTAGCCAAAAAATCATCAAAAATGAAGAATCGAGGAGTTTTAAGCACAGATTGAAGGGAAGGAATAGTGTGGAGAGAGTTATGACATGTGTTGGCTCGAGTGGGGAGGAGAAATGGAAGAAAAAATACTTCAAAATGCCCTTAACCTCGGTCTACTGCCATTCATGTGTCGACTCATGAATGTGTCGACACATTCAGGTGTCGACACATGCATGTGTCTGAATGTGTCGACACATCGACTTGGAACCAAAAGTCAAGAGAATGAAAGGCTGATCAAAGTCATTGGAAATTCAATAAAATTAACAATAATTGAATATGATTGATGTCAAATTTGATTACTTTGAGTCAAAGATTAGAAGATTTTAATCAAAAGGATTAATGATCCTGAGTTCTCTTCTAATCATACAGAACCAATCTTCTAGGAGAGGTTTAGTCAAAATATTAGCTAGTTGCAATTCAGTACAAATAAATTCAAGCACAACATTATTTTCAACATGATCTCTAATGAAATGATATCTAATTTCAATGTATTTACTTCGGGAATGTTGAACATGATTTTTAGTCAAACAAATAGCACTGGTATTATCACACTTTATAGGTGTACTAGTCAACTTGATTCCAAAATCTTCAAGTTATTTCTTAATCCACAAGATTTGAGTACAACAACTTCCTGCTGCAATATACTCAGCTTCAGCTATGAATAATGTAACTGAAGTTTGTTTCTTGCTAAACCAGGAGATTAAGTTAACTCCAAGAAATTGACAAGTTCCACTCGTACTTTTTCTATCTAATTTACAACCAGCAAAATCAGCATCAAAATATCCAATTAATTCAGCAGATGAATCTCTAGAATACCATAAGCCAATATCAATTATACCAGATAGATATCTAATAATGCACTAAACAGCCAACAAATATGATTCTTTAGGTTCAGACTGATATCTAGCACACATGCATATACTAAACATTATATCTGGTCTACTAGTAATTAAGTACAGTAAAAAGCCAATCATACCTCTATATAATTTTTGATCTACAGATTTACCATGATCATCTTTATAAAGTTTACAAGAGGGGCTCATAGGTATACCTATTGATTTAGTAGTCTCCATCTCAAACTTCTTTATAATTTTTCTTGTATACTTAGCTTGGTTGATGAAGATTCCATCTTTAGTTTGCTTGATCTGGAGTCCGAGAAAGAAATTATGTTCTCCCATCATGCTCATCTCGAACTTACCCTACATTAGCTTAGAAACTCTTGACAAAGATTTCATTAGTAGCACCAAAAATAATATCATCAATATAGATTTGCACTACTAATAAATCATTATCTTTCTTCTTTAGAAACAAAGTTTTATCAACATGGCCTCTAAAAAATTCATTTTCAATCAGAAATTTACTAAGTCTTTCATACCAGGCTCGAGGTGCATGCTTTAATCCATAAAGTGCTTTGTGAAATTTAAAAATATGATCAGGATGTGCGTGATTTTCAAATCCAGGTGGTTGTTCAACAAAAACTTTTTATGTTATAAAATCATTCAAAAAAGCACTTTTAACATCTATTTGAAAGAGTTTGAAATTCATAAAATAAGCAAATGCTAATAGTAGTCTAATTGCTTCAAGTCTAGCAACAGGAGCAAAAGTTTCATCAAAATCAATTCCTTCCTCCTGATTGTAGCCTTTGGCAACTAGCCTAGCTTTATTTCTAACAACAATTCCATTTTCATCTAACTTATTCCTAAATACCCATTTTGTGCCAATAATAGAAATATTAGATGGTCTTTTTATTAATGTCCAAACATTATTTCTATCAAACTGAATTAATTCATCTTGCATAGCATTTATCCAGTTATGATCTTTTTCAGCATCTTCAAAATATTTAGGCTCTACTTGAGTAACAAAAGATATATAATCACATTCATTTCTAATTGAGGCTCGAGTTCTTACCCCTCTAGATGGATCACCTAGGATTAATTCCTTAGGATGTCCATGAGCATACCTCACTCCTTTGGTAGATCTTGGTGCTTTGGAGTGTCTTCACCTTTTTCATTTTTGTCTTGATCTTCTTTATTTGATTGAGATGGTTGATCATTCAATGTCAACTTTTGAAGCTTATCAGCACCTGCACATGCATCAGAAGTATCCTATTTTCTAGAGGATTTGTTAGTAGATTTTTCAAAAACAGCATATACAGACTCTTCTACAACTAAGGTTATTTTGTTAAAAACTCTGTATGTCCTCCTTGATGTAGAGTATCCTAAAAAGATACCTTCATCAGACTTGGCATCAAATTTTCCAAGATTATCTTTGCCAATATTTAAGATAAAACATTGACAACCAAAAACTCGAAAATACTTTAAAGTTGGTTTTCTTTGATTCCAAAGTTCATAAGGAGTTTTATTCAAAATAGGGCGGATTAAAACTCGATTCAAAATATAACATGCAGTATTAATAGCTTTAGCCCAAAAATATCTTAGTAAATCATTTTCACAAAGCATAGTGCATCCATTTCTTCTAAAGTATGGTTTTTTCTTTCTACTATCCCATTCTGCTGAGGTATCCTAGGTACAGAAAAATTGTGTTCTATACCTTTTTCATTACAAAAGCTTTCAAAATCTTGATTTTCAAATTCAGAACCATGATCACTACGTATGCAAATAACTGAAACACCTTTTTTATTTGAAACTTTTTGGTAAAACTTTATAAATGTAGAAAATGATTCATCTTTATGTGCTAGAAAGAAAATCCAAGTAAATCTTGAAAAATCATCCACTATGACTAATCCATATCTCTTGCCTCCTAGACTGAATGTTCTAGTTGGTCCAAAGATATCCATATGAAGTAATTCTTGTGACCTACTAATAGTTACAAAACCTTTAAGCTTGAAAGAAGTTTTAACTTGTTTTCTAAATTGACATGCTTGGGAAATTCTATCTTTTTCAAAACAAAGTTCTAGCAAATCTCTAAATAAATTCTTTTTGCAAAGTTTTGAAAGTAGATATATACTAGCATGACCTAATCTTCTAGGCCAAAGCCAACTAGTCTCTTCTTTAGTAAAATTCATTGCAACAAGGCATTCTCTTTTGGGCAAAGATAGATCATCTAAATCTACCAAAGAAATATTACCATGCCTTTTTCCAATGAATTGTACTCTATTTTTACCCGGACTAGCAATCATGCAATAAAATGATTTAAAAATAATTTGAAAACCTTTATCATAAAATTGACTAATACTTAAAAGATTATGCTTTAAACCTTTAACTAAAAGTACATTGCTAATATAACTAGAAGGAGTAATGTGAACCTTACCAATACCAATGATTTTTTCTTTACCATTATCCCCGAAGGTCACACTCCCTCCATTCATTGCTTCAAGAGAAGTGAATTACTTCACATCTCCCGTCATGTGCCTTGAGCAACCACTATCAAGATACCAAAGTCTTTTATTCTCCTTGGTTGCAAGACACACCTACAATACAAATCAAGCTTTGTTTTTAGGTACCCAAGCCAACTGGGTCCTTTAGGGTTAACACTTAAAATGGTTCCTTTTAGAACCCAAACTTTTCCAAAAGAGTTAATTTTTCTCAAATTACATTGAAAAGATTTATGACCTTGTTTTTTGCATGAACAACATGTAATGCTAGATGATGCAAGTACAAAAAAATTTTAAAATACTTTTGTTGTCTTTGGGGTCTATAACCTAATCCTACTTTGTTAAAAACTACTCTTTGGCTATTTAAAAGTAGGTTTAGTTTTTTTTGAACTATAGATAAATTTTTCAATAAAAGGCTTCATTTTATCAAGCTCATTTTTGTACTTTTTATTTTCCAATTCTAAATCCTTATTTTTCTTTAAAAGATCACCATTTAAAATAATGGTTTTGGATCTTTTTAAAAATTCATTTTCCATGGTTAAAGCATTCTTTTTCTTTTCTAAAACATCTAGTTTAGTTTTCAAATCACTAACTTCATTTAATAAAGAATTGTTTTCATGAGAAAAACTTTTTGCATCCTTTTTCAATCTTTTATTTTTAGATAAAACTAATTTGTAATCATGCATAAGTTCATCAAAAGCATTTCTTAACTCATCAAAAGTAAAATCTATTTCTATATCAGAATTTATCTCTTCTTGCTCTTAATGTGCCATGAGACAAAGATTTGCAATTTCAGTCTGCTCTTCTTCAGAACTGGAGTCTCACTATCACTCCAGGTGGCCATCATTGCCTTCTTTCTTAGCTTCTTCCTTGACTTCTTTAGGAGAGGGCAGTCGAATTTGTAGTGACCCGGCTTCTTACACTCAAAGCATATAGGTATCTCCTCCTTTTTCTTTTCCTTTTCTTTTTCTTTCTCTTTTCCCTTTTCTTTATTTGATTGGAACTTCTTCTTGTAAGGGAATTTTTTTCTCTTCATGAACCTTCTAAATTTCCTAGCAAGGAGTGCTTCTTCATTTTCATCTTCTTCTTCTTCTTCGGACTCATCAATTGAGGATTCTTCTTATATAGTTGCTTTGAATGCAATCCCCATTTTCTTCTTATCCATGTCCATTGACTTTTGCTTTAAATTCAGCTCATAAGTCATGAGCGATCCTATCGGCTGCTCCAATGGTAGCTTGTCAATGTCTTTAGCTTCTTGGATGGTGATCACCTTCAGATTCCATGATGTTGGAAGTGACCTGAGGATTTTGTTAACAAAATTAGCATTGGACATTACTTTTCCTAGACTTCTCATTCTATTTACAATATTTGTAAATCTAGTGTACATATCAGTGATATATTCATTAGGTTCCATTCAGAATATCTCATATGTGTGCACTAACATGTTCACTTTTGTATTTTTCACTTGATCGATACCCTCATGGATAACTTCAAGTATGTCCCATATTTCTTTGGCTGATGTGCAAGTAGATATCCTATTGAATTCACTAGGATCTAATACACAATAAAAGAGATTCATTGCCTTAGCATTGATCTCGGATTGTTTAATGTCATTTTCATCCCAATCATCTTCAAGCTTTAGGATGGAAACACCATTAACCACAACTGAAGGAATATGTGGACATTTATCAACTACTTTTCACAAGTTATAATCAATTGAATGCATATATATTCTCATTCTGGTTTTTCAATAAGTATAATTTGATCCATTAAAACATAGAGGTCTATTTGAGGCTTGTCCCTCAACTACACTAGTACCAATAGGGGCTGCCATAATCTTTACTCAAGGCGGTAAAGCCTATAAACTAATAACAGGGCTCTAATACCACTTGTGCCCAGTAAGGCAACCCAAGAGGGAGGGGGAATTGGGTCTCTAAAAAATATTTGATGCAAGCAATAGTGTGTGATCCAATCCAATAATTAAACCAAGTATTATGAATGTATGATTGCTCTTAAGTAAATGTGCAGTGAAAATATAAAGCAATAAATGTAAGAGCAAGTAGAGGAGACAAGTAACCACAAACACAAGAAGTATAGTAGTTCAGTGCTATCCAATGCACCTACATCCACTCCCCAAGATTCCCTTGGAAATTCACTATAATCTCAATCGATTATAGCCGATTAGGTTTTCGGGCTTATTAATCAAAACCCAACTTGTTTTCACAAGGCTCACAAGTCAAAACCTCACTTGGTTTTACGGGCTAACAAGAACCTAAATGGTTTTAAGGCTCACCACCAACCTTCCTTGGTTTTGCGGGCTAACCAAAACCTAATTAGTTTTTAAAGGCTCACCAATAATCTTCCTTGGTTTTGCAATAGTCTAACCAAGAACCCTTACAACAAATAAAGTTTGAAGTATAGAAATAATAAAAGCTTTCTAATAAAAAGTGGGTATCTCTGAAGCTCGTTGTTGTGATGCTTTCAACTTGATGAAACCTCTTTGATTGCTCAAGAAGGTTTGATCTTTAATGCTCTTGAAGACTCTGAATGCTTGGAGGCTGCTTTTGCTTGAAAGTGGTTGAACTTCAATGAATAGGAGTGAATGCTCTCTTTCTTCTTTTTATTTTTCTTTTCAAATCTTGTGTTTTGATTTGATTTGAACCATATAAATACCTTCCAAGGCCTCAAATCCAGTTTCTAGCTGTTAAACATGAAAATCTAGCTATTGGGGACCAAAAGTAATGAGTTCTGCTTTGCAAAAATAGCCGTTACTATTTCCATAACTCCATGTGTTGACACTTTAGGCTGTGAGTCACACTTCAGGTTGATACTTGAACTTCTTGAGTCGACACCAGTTTAAATATCTTCAAGTAGCATTCTGGAAATCTTAGATGTATCGACACTTCTTCAGGTGAGTCGACACTTTGAGTCGGCATGGCATCCATGTATCGACACTTCAGCAGTTCTCCATCTTACCAAGTTATGTGACTTAAAAATCTCAGACGATGAGCTGATCCATGTGTCGATACTTTGAGTCGATACTTCAAGTCCATGTGTTGATACTTCAGTCATACCATCTGAAACTTTCTTTGCGTACTAGCTTGAGTCGACACTTACTGTCATGTGTCGACACTTTGAGTCGATACTTCACTGAGATCTTCACAAAATAGATGAACTTGTGCTAAATCAAGTTTATATTGAAATTAAGTATCCATTCAAGCAAACTTCAACTGTCCAAGTCTTCTTTGAGCAGATCTTTCATCTAAACTTTGACTTCTTCAATCAAACAACATTTGTCAAATTGATAAGCACCTTTTTCTATAAAAACACACTTCAAAGAAATCATTAGTACTCAATTTATACTTTAGCATTTTGCTTATCATCAAAATCAATAACGGAGTAAACATATCCCTAGGAGCATAGAGGCATGCCAAGCGATTTCTGGAGATGTTCTAGAGGTCTCTTTGAGTCATGTTGGATCAGGGGCTTAATCGAGGGTTGGGAGTTTTCTCATTGACTATAAGGGAGAAGTTTTTTGAGAGATTATAACTAGCCCAGTTAGGTTATGGGTTGGTTCAGGTATAGCTAGCTACTCCTTTGCTGTGAAAAGAGATTAGGTTAGTTAATTGGTTAGTTAGTTAGTTGGTTAACCCAACCACCCAGGAACAAAACCAAATTGGTTAGACCTTCTTTCAAGATGCTAACTGCCCAAGATTAGGAACCACTACCACGCCCATATTATTAACGAAAGGAAGGGTCGACGGTTTGGAGTTCTGAGAGGGACGTGGAGAGGATCTTGGTTTTCACGTGGAGGTTCTTATACGTGAGGGTTTTGGAGAGGAGTGTGTGGGGGCTTGTTTTGAGAGGCACTGGTTCTTGATTGTAATCAAGGATTCTTCTTCAAAGATTAATAAAGATCAATATCTCTTTTCTCCTATATCTTCTTTCATCTTCTCTTCTCCTTCTCTTTACAAGATTAAATCCAAGAAAAGGTTGTAGCCATATTGGGGTTATTTTCTTGAGATCAACAAGTAGCCATCATCAACTCATTCGCTCGCTTATCCTTTCCTTTCTCTTCCACGGTCAAGGCATGCCACGGTTCCAACAAGTGGTATCAGAGCGCACAACAATAACCTCTAAGTCTCTATCCCATGGCATGGATATTGGCTCAACAGGTTCTAAATTAGTCTAGACATTTCTAAAAAAGCCCTCTTCCTAATTGATAAAATTGGATAACTTCATTTCTTAACTGGCTATTTTATGGTGTCGAAATTTTTTTAAAAAAAAATGCTTTGACAAAACCTCCCATTTTATGATTGACAAGTAGATAAACTATACAACACTTTTTAGCATTTTTCTTGAGAATAAAATTAATTAGCCTAAGTTTTACAACATCTTTTGAGAGTTCATGCATTCTCATAGTATCACATACTTTCTCAAAGTTCTAATAAAAATATAGGCATTCTCAATTCCTGTGAATTTAGGGAGCATGTGGTAATCTAAGGTTTAATCTCAAAACAACCAATAATTGTTTGGGATAGTCGAATGTATGATGGTTGGGTAGATCCAATTGGATAGCAGTAGTCTCTCAGGCTAAGGGGATGTCCTAATTCTTTCATGGTTAATTCTTCTTGGCTTGGGCAGGGTTTAGATCTATTATTACTAATCGACCAGACTCCCTTTTCTAAGTTATAATTTTGAGTTTTTTTTGTTTTATATATTATATGGAGGAGATGGGAGAAGAAGAGGAAAGAAAGAGAGAGAAGATTCTAAAGGTAAGAACCTAAGGAGTCCTAAATCTAGAGACGATAGAGAAGAGTATCTTAATTAGGTTAGATTTTTATTAGCAAAATAAGTTGTCAAGCAATGAACTCTCTATCCTAGGGTTAACCTATGTCTAGATAGTTCCTAATTGTCAAGGTTGCCTTTGAGTCTTCGAAGTTAGATACTAACTAGCTACTAGCTAGGTAAGGGTAAGGTCGGTGGGGGTCCCCTTATTGCTTTCCTTGAACACTAAATTAATTATCCAGGTTAAACAACGGAACAAATTAAAGAACCCCTTCCTCAAGACTGCATCATCCTTGAACTCCTTTTCTAGATACCAGTTAACTAGTTAATTCTGAGCTAGTCCAACTCTCAGGATCCCTTGTCCTAGTAAGCTCAAAAATCCAACTCTCAGGATCCCTTGTCCTAGTAAGCTCAAAAATCCTTAGAAGCCAACGTTTAATTGATTTTAAATTAAAGCTTAGGTCAATACAATATGCAGGGTGATAGTTTATGGGCCAAGAAAGAGTGATGAAATTCTTACCTTATGTAGTTAGGGGTTATGCCCTTAAAGTATTTTATGGAAATGCAATGCAAATCAAACAAGGTATCCAAAAAAGTTAAAAATTTTTAAGATATATTATATTTTATTAAATTAATTAAGTTTTATGGAAAGGTATTTTTTTGTTTCTTTTAGGTTATTTAAGGTAGTTCAATTAAGATGAAAGGTTAATTAGATTTGGAGTTAATTTATGAAAAGTGGGAAAGTACTTTTTTATGTTAAAAAAATAGAAATCTAATAATTAAGATAACTAAAAAAAAGTAATGACACTGAAGAGAGTAATAACTAAAATTTAAAAAATTACTTTTTTTCGTAAAATAATCATGCCTTGATCCCTAGTAATGGTGCCAAAATTTGATTGCTATCATAGCAATAAAAAATAAAACCTACTCATTACTAAAGTTAGTGGTGAGTTGGGATCGTATCCTTGCAGATCAAGGATAATTATTTTACAAAAAAGAACAAAAAGAAATTATTGTAAAAGATTAGATTCAGAGTAGTAGTTATTAAAAGATAGCAACTAATTAATTAATAAAATCAAGATAGTAGGAGAAATAACTCTAGGAATCCGAATCCACTATGCAATAGGTTTTATTTTTTTTCTTTATATTGCAATAGCAATAATTCCTGCAAATTCAGGATTATAATAACTTATCTATTGTTAGGCACGGTGTTGCCCAGTGATGCAACCCAAGAGGGGGTGAATTGGATTTTAAAAACTTTAAACAAGTATGTGCCATTAAAAGCAATGAATCATTTAAGTAAAATAGGAGCTTGTGTATTTCAAAAGTGTTTGTGTGATCAAGATAATATGTAATAGAAATAATAATGTAAATGCAAAGAAAATAACAAAGAAAAGCAAGTAATCATAAACATAATAAATTATAGTGGTTCGGTGCACTCCAAGGCACCTACATCCACTCCAGGCCTGAAAATATCGACAGGTTGAACACACATCCCTGTGGATCACCTGTGAATAAAGTCCTAGACCGAACCCTTTTTCCATGTAAATATTTATTTTAAATTCTATTATTTTGGTTTAGTTAGGGTTTGCCCTTTTTACCAACTATAATTAGGATTTTATTTTTTGGCCTTGGGGCCAAACCCCTTTTACCAAGTTGAATCACTTATTTACATGTCTTGTCTTTTGATCAAATTAGGTTCCAATTGATCAAGTAGGGTTCGTTATTTATTTGAGTCCTATAAAATTAGTTATTGAGTGTATTACAAGGAAGACCTAATTGAAGACCCATATGCATCCATGTGCATCTAGTTGAAGACCCATGTGACTCAAATCAAGATCCATGTGCTAGGTCAAGACAAGCCCATGTGACTCCATGTACTAGCACAAGATTCTTGCCACATGTCATCCTATTTGGTGCCACCTTTGCAAGACTTCTAGACAACACCTGCCACATCACCAGGAGACATCAACATATGGCATGTCACTTGTGTTTGGACATATAACAAATTGGGACATCCAGACATCAAGACAACAAAACATTAAGACATTAAGACATCAGATAATATTTGAATTTATCCAAAAGTGGCACCATTCAATTTCCTTTTCATTGCTCTTTTTAGAATCTAAGAAAACATTTAAGAGAAGTAAAGCAGAAGGACTCTGCTTCTCATCTCTCATCCTCTAGATGGTCGCCCACTCCAAATAGCCGGCCAACTCAAGCATGAGTTCAAAATTCAAATGGGAGAATCCAAGATTAGATGAAGGATCATTTAAATTCAAAGGAGTCTTAATCCTTCCAAGGTTTATCCAGCATTCAAATAAATTTCTCTTATCAAGGATACTTATCCTAGCACCAAGATGGAGTTCAAGCCAAGGGGAGAAAAGGCTTAGCATATTAAAGAAAGAAGTAGGGGCATTTCACTTCTCATTTTGTCGCCCATCCTCTTGGTGTTTGGATTTCAAATTTCAAGAGAGTAGATGCAAACTTGGGGAAAGGATTTATTGCCCATTTTGAGAAGACCGATGCCTCTTCCTTTGCCGTGCAAATAAGATGCCAAGTCCATATTATCGCCCACTTTGAGAGAGGACCAGATCACCTAACAAGCAAGAGTCCAGGCTATCTAGACCTAAATTTTAGAGTTGTAATTCAAAGGGAACAAGAGTCTTGTATCTGAGTCCCTTACATCACTGGTTGGGAGTCTATAAATATTCGACCAGACCCCCTTGTAAATTATCAATTTTATTTATTAATACAATGAAATTCTGTCGAATTTTATTCCTTTGCTGTGTGCATCACGAGGTGTTAGGCCTTCCTTTGTTCTATGGAACATCGCAGGGTGTAAGGCCCTATTTATCCAAGCCATCAAGAAATCCAAATCCACCATTTCTAACCCTTATTTCTTTCAATCTTTCCTTTCCATTGCTGCCTTTAATTCATGTTTCTTTCTTTGTTGAGTGTTATAGGTGAACAGGAATTATGGTCAGGTGTTCTTTCCTAGGAACTGGCATCGTGCGGAAGATCGGAGCCCGGAAGCAAGATCTTGAAATCCTGTCGCTGCGATCTTGAAAGTCCGGCCAGATCTACATCAAGAGAGCGATCTTCGTTGGTACAACTGAACTTTTTCCATCTCATAATTTCTGACTCGTTGAATAGATCCTAGTTTATGGTGGTTTCTCAACCACCAGGTCCTATTTTTTTTAATTGCTTTATAGGTTTACTTATGCGGGTAATTGAATTAGTTCTTCACCGTCTCCTTTGAAGTCTTCTTTAAAATCTGAAAAATATAAAAAAATTAGTTTCTAATTTTTTTCTCTGTTAATTAGTTATTAATTTTAGTAATTTAGTTTTGGTTTTCCATCCTGCATCAGTTTGGTATCGGAGTAGGTTAAACTAGGGTTCAATCACTCTTGTGCTAAAATTTTTTGCAACTTAGTTCTCTTTAAGTACTCGGATCGGGTGCTTCATCATGGCCGTCCGATCATAGGAAAAAGAAGGGCTGCAAAACCCTCAAACCCATTCAAATGAGATTTCTTATGGTGTCTAGGGGTGCCGCTGTGAATTGACCCTTAAAGAAGAAAATAAAGAGATAGGCATCTTTAGGTTTTAATTTCTACATCTCGGCCAACTTAGTACATAATCTATATTTTAATTGTTTCTATTTGTAGATAACTAGAAAAAATCTAATTTTTATTTTTCTAGATTCATTATAATTGAAAGTATTTTCCAAAATTTATCATGAATTATTTCAATCTATAGATTTTTTTACCAAAATACTACCTGAGAATAGCTATACCCTACTTTTTAGCAAAACTAATTTCAGCAAGTTTAGGGTTCTTTTGGTAAATTATTTTTGCATATTTTAATATTTACTGTATATTAGATATTATCTATAGAAATATATTTGTTAAAAAATAAATTAATTAATTTTTATTTTTCTTCTATTTTTGCTTATTTGCATATTAGGGTTTCATCTTGTGTGTGCATCATTAAAACATATCCGGACACCGGGACCCATTGCTAGATGGTTTCCTGTGCTGGTACTAGAATTGTTCTAGTACTACCATTTAGGTTCGAACCTATGAGGTCACACGCCACAGAGGATTACACTCTGATCCGGATACCGATTACGATTGGGAATCGTCTCGATTTTATGGTCACAGTATTTTTTGAGCACTCTTTTTCCCGTCTGGCCCTTGTCAACCGAAAGTTGTTCCAGGCTGACCAGCATTATGCCAGGATTTTTCTGAATCAGTTTGAACTGATTCGGAGTTCGTTTTGGCCTCCAATTGGTTGTGAACCAATTGAACTAATTTTATTGGGCTCGGACAGGTTCAATTGGATTGAACCACCATTGGTTAATTGAACCAATGGGTTTGAACCTATTTGGTTTAAAGTTTTTGGACCGGTTTTTTTTGAACCAATGGTTTTTTCCACTTGGACCATTTTACACGGTAAAACGATGGGAGAAAAACCATGCATCCGAGGAAGGCCATTGTCGCTGGGCGTTGTCCCTTCCTCTCCTTCCACCCACTGCCATTCCTCCTTTGTTTATTATGGTTAATGGAGTTGGCAACTGTTGCTCTTGGCCTCCCCCCGTCTCTCCACCTCCCTCTTCCTCTGTGTCCTGTATAAAAAGCAAGGTCCCCTGTTTCCATGATGAGTTTTCAGCCGTGAGAACACTGTGATATTGCACCTGAGTGTTCTTTCTTTGAGAGTTGAGAGCCCCTGGTTGAGAGCTTAGAGTTTGCTCTTATAGGCTGGTTTTTGGAGGGTGAGAGGGGAGTCACAGGCCCCATTTCCTTGTCCATTTGAGTGCTCAAACCCAGGACTGCAGCAAGCCCAGCTGCTGCCATTCACTATGGCCGAATCTTCTTCCAGCGGCTAGCACCGCGTGTGGAGAGGGATCCAAGAGCCCTGGGCATGTCTCCCCTCTAGAGGGAGTACCCTTCTACTCCTAGGAGCAAGCCACGCGAGCCGGGATAGCTCCAGCTGCTCCAAATCGAAGGCCAAAGCCTGATGCCCAGTTCTGCTGCAGAAAATCTGGCAGCAGACTTTGATGAATTTTTATAATTTTTTGGCAAATATTTTCTTATAGCTTTTAATTGGAGATCGAAGACCACTTGTCCAAGTTTCGGCTACTGAAATTTGGGAGCAAACGGAGGTCCGGAAGGTGGTGTTCCGATGCCATTTTAAAGCCAAAAATAGAGCTTTTCTCGGCCCAAGGAGGAAGAAGGCTGGAATAGATTTATTCCAGGTATTCCAGCCTATTCCAGCTTTATCCCAGAGTTATTCCAGCCGGAATAAGGTATGAAAAAATTATTTTTTAATCATGCATGAATTGAATTTTTAATTCAAATATTTTATAAATATTTATATCATCTTACATGCCTATTGCAACTAGAATTAGATTAGTTTCTGGGCGGAGCAGATTTCCGCTGCACGGATTTTTAAAATGTTTTTAAAATCCTTTCTGCTCTCACAGCAGTTTGCATGCCTAGTGTAGGATTATGTCAAACCACCTGCACTGTTCTCTTTCAGTGGTATCAGAGCCAGGTTGCATGTGTAATCTAATCTAGTGTGCATATTTATAGATTAAAATTAGTTTAATCTAAATATGTATCCTGATTTCTTTTTGGAACCTAGTTGAGACCTTCACCATGACCGTGTGTCTTTGACACGATGCGGATCATCTGTGTTGGCTCTTCAGAGGATCCTTAAAGAATATTAAAATTAAAAATTGTTTTAATTTGGTGATACATGTTTTAGGCATGTTTTATATGAATATAAATTATTTGTAAAATATCTTGATGCACGATTTTTTTTTAGTTATGTAAAATTGTTTTACAAAGAAACTTAATTAAAAATTATTTTAATTAAGAGTTTGGCTTATTAAAAAAAAAAAAAAATTTAGGTTTATGAATTCTAATCAAATTTGCATAATCCATTTGGGTTAATTGGGTTAGCTGACTAATTGGATCCTTAAATGGGTTAGACCTAAGTTTAGTTGAACCGGATAACAAGAAGATTAAATAAAAGTTGTTTAAGGACCTTCTTTAGAATTATCTAATAGTTAGATTAGTTGATCCGTTCATCTAAAATGGATCCAATTAGTGGCTCAGTGGATGCCCGAGTCTTTAGGCTAGTCTGATCGAGTATGGTAAACCGACTGGTGTCGAGGTAGGTTTGGCAGTGTGATCATGGTTGTATGAGGCTACCTCTTTCCTGGCAAACTTGGTTGGCGTCTAGGAAAGATGGTTAATGGTGGATACTCACCCATGATCTCACCTACTTGGCTAGTCGAGTCGACCAGAACTGATTGGAAAAGTTCAATGACTCGAGTTAACCCATGTCACCCAGGTTGATCGGTCTGACTGATCTATAGGTGCCCATGGATCATTTGTTGATTTATTTCAACCCTCCTGGAATCTAATTGATTCAGTGGGAGGTTGATCCATGTCCTTGTCTTTTCTTTTGTCACAATTAAAAATCCTCTAAAATTATTAGGTCCTTAAAAAGACTAAGTCAAAGAGTTGACAGTGTCTTAGCCTCCCATTAGGTTGGATAGAATTGTGTCCACTAGCTTGGTGTGCATCGACAGTTCCATAGAACGGGTGTACATCCGACGACTGGAATTTCTATCTGATCGATGATGGTTCAGTGCAACCTCCTTAACGGGACCAGGTGGGCGGCCATAGTCGGGCTTGGTCTTTAGTTTGCTGGAAGCATTGGATTTGTCATTTTAATGGTTGAACCTAACCAGAGACCCGCAATAGGAGGCCCCTAGGCCGATTGGGATGTTCTCTGAGGCAAATAAAATATTGAAAATTGTTTAGGGAAACAATTGGTTTACGAACCTACCTTTAGGCTTGTATGAGTGAGCTGGCCATAGTCGGGCTCATACAAGGCCTATTGGATTTCAGTACCCACTTGAAAAAGTGCTTTCACGGATTGGAGTTAGAGGCTACGAATCTGAAAAATTAGTGGGAAAAATCTTTAGACTAAAGTCCAAGTCTTTTGGTTAAATTATTAATTCATACGCTAATTTGGTCTTATTTTCTTTTCAGATGTCTTCAAATTTATCGCTCCAGTCACTTCTCGATAACGAGAAGTTAAAGGGTCACAACTTCGATAGTTGGTATCGAAGATTGAGAATCGTTCTGGAGCATGAATGGATCCTCTATGTGATAACGAATCCGGCACCTGAAATCCCTCCCGCTAATGCACGGAGTGCAGTCAGAGACGCTTATCTGAAGTGGGTCTCTGATCAAACTACTATCCGATGCATTATGTTAGCGGTGATGAATGACGAGTTCAGTCGCAAATTCGAGGAGGCCCAACCTGATAAAATCCTTCAAAAGTTGAAGGAATCTTTCGGCACCCCGGATGATGTAGAACGTTACAAAGTGTCTTGTACCTTCTACAACTCCAAGATGCCGAATGGTGGTTCAGTCACTGATCATATATTGTACATGATCGAGCTGATTGAAAAGTTGGGCAAACTCGGATGTCCCTTGCACGAGCAGCTTGGCAAGGATGCGATCCTGAATTCTCTTCCCTCCTCCTATCTTGATTTTCTCGATCATTATAGAATGAACAAGCCTGCAGTTAACTACCATGATCTTTTGGGGTTGCTGCAGACTTTCGAGAAAGACCACCAACTGAATAAGGGGGTGGTGAATTTAGTGGGAGGTAGTAGAGGTCATCGTCCCTTTAAGAAAGGGAAGAAGAAAATAAATAAAAAGGGAAAGAAGGTGCAGAATGCTCCTGGCCCTAGTCAGACCAGGAAGTATAAGGCTGATCAATCTTCTGCAGAGTGTTTCTACTATAAGAAGAAGGGATACTGGAAGAGGAACTGTCCTCTTTTATTGCGTCCCTTGATCTGAACAGGCCGAGGAAGCAGAAGTCTGCTGAACAAGGTATTTATATGATAAAACCTTATACTCAATTGTTGATACTGCTAACTGGTATTGGATACTGGTAGTCCAATTCACGTTTGTAATTCGTTACAGGGACTTCAAGTTAGCAGAAGATTTGAAGATGGAGAACAGTTTCTGAGCGTTGGGAATGGAAATCGTGTTCCAGTATTGGCGATCGGAGTCTTGTGTCTTGTCTTTGAGTCTTGTACTGTCGAACTAGTCGACTGTCACTATTGTCCTAGTTTCATTATGAGCATAATCTCTGTAGGCCTTTTGGCCAATTGTGGTTTGAACTATCAATAAAACGAGATTTTGCAATGTTATTTTAAATAACTCTGTTATAATGAAAGCTAGATTAAATAATGGCATATATATACTATCAAGGCCTGTTAGTGTAATGTACACTTCTAGCAAATGCCCAAGATTAGATAATGTCAACGATTTGTATCTTTGGCACTGTAGGCTAGGTCATATTAACCAAAATAGGATAAACAAGATGTGAGGAGATGGACTCCTCGAGGTCAGTGATTCTGAATCACTGCCCACTTGTGAATCCTATTTACTAGGTAAAATGACCAAGTCACTTTTTACTGGAAAAGGTGAACGAGCTACAGAACTTCTAAGTCTCATACATACTGATATATGTGGACCGATGACAATTAGTGCCAGAGGAGGATACAAATATTTCATTACTTTTACAGACGACTTTTCAAGGTTCGGTTATGTCTTTTTATTGAGACATAAGTCTGAGTCATTTGAATTGTTCAAACGATACCGTAATGAAGTAGAAAAACAAACTGGAAAAAGTATTAAAACCCTTCGATCTGATCGAGGTGGTGAATACTTATCTGGTGAATTTTTGACATATCTTGAGGAGAATGGAATTCTCTCTCAGTGGACTCCTCAGGAACACCACAGTGAATGGTGTGTCCGAAAGGAGGAATCGAACCTTGTCGGACATGGTTCGATCCATGATGGGTTTTGCAACTCTACCGCTATTCTTTTGGGGATATGCGCTTCAGACAGCCTGTTACTTATTAAATAATGTTCCAAGTAAGTCTGTTGTCTCCACTCCGTATGAGATATGGAATGGACGTAAACCCTCAATCTCACACCTTCGGGACTGGGGTTGTCCGGCTTACGTAAAGCGTTTAGACTCAGACAAACTTGGTCCTAGGTCTGATCGGTGTTTATTCATTGGTTATCCTAAGAAAACCAAAGGGTATTTCTTCTACTTGGAGAATGAACAAAAGGTGTTCGTTGCTCTTAGAGCTATCTTTTTGGAAAAGGAGTTCCTTGGAGAAGGAACTATAGCCTCTAAGATTGAACTTAATGAAGTTCAGCCAATAGAAGAACCTACACACTCTAAGGACATCGTAGAACCGGCTGTGATTGAATCACACCCAGAATCCATTAGGAGATCCGGTAGAATACCGCATCAGCCGGACTGATACTACAGTTTCTTGGTCCGGGACGGCGATCCCATTGAGCTCGATGAGAACAATGAGGATCCGATCACCTATATGGATGCTCTTCAGAGATCTGACTCTGAGGCATGGCTTGGAGCCATGCGATCCGAAATGGAGTCCATGGAAATCAACAATGTTTGGACATTGGTTGATCCGCCTGAAGGGATAAAACCCATCGGGTGTAAATGGATCTTCAAGAGGAAAAGGGGTGCAGATGGAAAGGTAGAGACCTATAAAGCCCGTCTGGTTGCCAAGGGGTATCGTCAGCGATATGGTATCGATTATGACGAGACTTTATCCCCTGTGGCAATGCTCAAGTCCATTCAGATCATGCTTGCTTTGGCAGCATATTTTGATTACGAGATCTGGCAGATGGATGTCCGAACCGCTTTTCCAAATGGGGAGCTGGAAGAGGAGGTGTATATGATACAGCCTGAAGGGTTCACATCCACAGATGAATCAAAAGTATGCAAGTTGCAGAGGTCTATCTATGGACTCAAGCAAGCATCTCGAAGTTAGAACCTACGGTTTGATAGGTGTATCAAATCGTATGGCTTCGTTAGGAATGGAGAAGAACCATGCATCTATAAATGGGTTAATGGTTCTGTGATTGTATTCCTAGTACTGTATGTTGACGACATTCTCTTAATCAGGAATGATGTCGCAGCATTACAAGGAATAAAGTTCTGGTTATCATCTCAGTTCTCCATGAAGGACTTGGGTGAAGCTTCTTACATACTAGGTATGAAGATCTATAGAGATAGATCTAAGAAGCTTTTAGGACTATCCCAGTCTATGTACATTACACCGTGCTGAAACGGTTCAGCATGAAAAATTCTAAGAAAGGCTATCTCCCGATAGGTTCTGGAATTACTCTTTCAAGAAGGATTGTGCGACAACTCCTGAGGAAAGAGAGCGCATGAGTAGAGTACCTTATGCTTCTGCAGTAGGCTCTATCATGTATGCTATGACTTGTACTAGACCAGACATGGCATACTCGCTAGGAGTAGTGAGCAGACACCAGTCTGACCCAGGTGAGGCGCATTGGAAGGTGGTTAAGTCTATCCTTAAGTATTTAAGAAATACTAAAGATCAATGGCTGATTTATGGAGAACCTGACTTGAAACTTGTGGGGTACTCTGACTCCAGTTTCCACTCGGATAGAGATGATAGCAAGAGTGTGTCAGTGTTTGTATTTACCCTGAATGGAGGAGTGATCTGCTGGAAAAGTTCCAAGCAGGCAACTGTTGCAGACTCGATATGCGAAGCAGAATACATTGCAGCATCAGATGCAGCAAAGGAAGCTGTGTGGTTGCAGAAGTTCCTTGGAGAGCTAGGGGTGGCACCTTCCCTAGATGGTCCTGTTCCAGTGTATTGTGACAGCATTGGAGCCATTGCTCAAGCTAAGGAGCCTAAAGCTCATCACCGCACCAAGCACATACTGCGGTGCTACCACCTCGTACGAGAAATCATGGAACGATGTGACATCAATCTTCTGAAGATCGATGAAAAAGAAAATCTGGCCGACCCCTTCACTAAAGCCCTCAAAATAAAAGAGTTCGACTATTGTAAATGGGAAATAGGTATTAGATACTCTTCTGATTGGCTTTAGTATAAGTGGAGTTGTTGGGAATTGTGTCCCAAAGCCAATCGCCTGGGTTATAGGCCGTTGAGCTCAGTATTGTACTTTTTCTTTGAATTAATAAAATATTTTTTTGGCAGCTCATCACATACTAAATTTTCCTGAAATGAACTCTTTCCATGTGATGAAGTCCTTAGGACTACACTGACTTCGATATAGAGAGGATGTATCGAGTGGTCCTTAAACCCTATTCACAACCAAAGGATATATTGTACTAGACGGCAATATATCAAGTATAGGTTGTTGTAGTTCAAATCGTTTGGTTGTCCTCTTGACCAAATGAGTGTGGTGACACTGATGTGATCTGCAAGTGGGATATGTGATATATTATTGAACGTGACTCCGTGCAGCCCTTTTCTGCCAAAGGAATACTCATGATTGGATATGGGTATATGTGTCCCTCTGACCTGAGGTCATCATGGTAGCTTGCAAGCAACTCCCTGTGCTTTGGTGCCGGACTACCCGGATGTTTAATCTGGTGACGGAAGGTTCTGGGTACAGGCAAGTACTTGTGGAGCAGTGATGGACCAAGATAGAATTGACCTGTCCAAACAGTTTGGATGGAATGTCTCACAGTATCTCAATTTAGCAAATCCTTGGCCGGGGTAGTCCTAGTGAAGAGTCACTGGGCTTGCAAGGTTGAGACACGCAGTCGACTGACTGGTCTGGGTTGGCAGCCCAATCTCAATCGTCTCGAGCATTAGAGGTCAAAGGAAAAAATTTTACGATAACCATATGCCAGAGGTTTGATAGTTTGCTCTCGCATCTTCGACCTATCCAGATGCCGGGATCCATTGCTAGATGGTTTCCTGTGCTGGTACTAGAATTGTTCTAGTGCTACCATTTAGGTTTGAACCTATGAGGTCACATGCCACAGAGGATTACTCTGATCCAGATATCGATTACGATTGGGAATCATCTCGATTTTATGGTCACAGTATTTTTTTAGCACTCTTTTTCTCGTCTTGCCCTTGTCAACTGAAAAATATTCCGGGCTGACCAGCATTGCGCCAGGATTTTTCTGAATCAGTTTTGAACTGATTCGGAGTTCGTTTTGGCCTCCAATTGGTTGTGAACCAATTGAACTAATTTTATTGGGCTTGGACCGGTTCAATTGGATTGAACCACCATTGGTTAATTGAACCAATGGGTTTGAACCTATTTGGTTTAAAGTTTTTTGGACCGGTTTCTTTTGAACCGGTGGTTTTTCTCCACTTGGACCGTTTTACATGGTAAAACGCTAGGAGAAAAACCATGCGTCCGAGGAAGGCCAATCGTCGCTGGGCGTTGTCCCTTCCTCTCCTTCCACCCGCTGCCATTCCTCCTTTGTTTATTGCTGGTTTAATGGAGTTGGCAACTGTTGCCTCTTGGCCTCCCCGTCTCTCCACCTCCCTCTTCCTCTGCGTCCTATATAAACCAAGCAAGTCCCATGTTTCCATGATGAGTTTTCAGCCATGAGAACACTGTGATATTGCACCTGAGTGTTCTTTCTTTGAGAGGTTGAGAGACCCCCTGGTTAAGAGCTTAGAGCTTGCTCTTATAGGCTAGGTTTTGGAGGGTGAGAGGGAAAGTCACAGGCCCCATTTCCTTGTCCATTTGAGTGCTCAAACCCAAGACTGCAGCAAGCCCAGCTGCTGCCGTTCACTGTGGCCGAATCTACTTCCAGCGGCTAGCACCGCGTGTGGAGAGGGATCCGAGAGCCCCGGGCATGTCTGCCCTCTAGAGGGAGTACCCTTCTACTCCTAGGAGCAAGCCACACGAGCCGGGATAGCTCCAGTTGCTCCAAATCGAAGGCCAAAGCCTGCTGCCCAGTTCTGCTGCAGAAAATATGGCAGCAGACTTTGGTGAATTTTTATAATTTTTTGGCTGACATTTTCTTGCAGCTTTTAATTGGAGATCGAAGACCACTTGTCCAAGTTGCCGTTGCTGAAATTTGGGAGCAAACGGAGGTCTAGAAGGCGGTGTTCCGACGCCGTTTTTAAAGCCAAAAACAGAGCTTTTCTCAGCCCAAGGAGGAAGAAGGCTGGAATAGATTTATTCCAGGTAATCCAGCCTATTCCAGCTTTATCCCAGAGTTATTCCAATCGGAATAAGGTATGAAAAAATTATTTTTTTAATCATGCATGAATTGAATTTTTAATTCAAATATTTTATAAATATTTTATATCATCTTACATGCCTATTTGCAACTAGAATTAGATTAGTTTCTGGGCGGAGCAGATTTCCGCTACGTAGATTTTTAAAATTGTTTTTAAAATCCTTTCTGCTCCCGCAGCAGTTTGCATGCCTAGTGTAGGATTATGTCAAACCACCTGCACCGTTCTCTTTCAATTTTGTGGTTTTTAATTAGGACCCTGCGAGAGCAGGGGGAGCCTGCCACGAACCCATCTCTTACCTGGCCAGTGGATAGGATAATTACTGAATTGGCTATAATTTGAGCTGACCCATTCTACTTGAGCTCTAGGTCTAGGAAACCCTAGTTCGAGTCGAGTTTGATATGTCTGCATTGCATAACCAATAGATTAGGAGTATGACTAGCCAGTAGTCTCACCCCAACCCAGCTTGACCATGGAATCTAATTTTGAAACCTTCCTTAGGACCTTCACTGAACAATGTACCCAAATGAACCATAAGTTTGATCGACTGGACCAACGATTAAGGAACCTAGAGAAAACTCGTAAGACCCGTCCTGAACCTAAACTTGAGACACCCTTACCCACACCACCCAACCCTAGGATAGCCCCTCTCCATGACCCAATTTGGGATCTTAGTTCGAAGAGACCCAATTATGATTTCATAGACCAGGATGAGAGAGCCACTAGGTACATTAGTTTAGAAACACCTACCTTTGGTGGTGATCTTGATCTTGAGGATTATCTTGATTAGGAAGAAGGTATGGATCTATATTTTAAGAGGGAACTAGTGTCTGATGAAAGTCAGTTTAAGTTTGCTAAGCTTAAATTAGTATGCCAGGCTAGAATTTATTAGGATGATGTCGAAAGAATGATCTGACGAAGAAGAGACATACCCATAACTACCTGGGGTGACATGAAACTTAAACTTAGGCAAAAGTACCTATCCAGATCCTATGAACCTAGCTCTTACGAACCCAGATCCATAACCTATAGGTCTGAACCTATATCCTATGAGCCCAAGAAATTTATAACCCCTAAGTATCAACCTAGTGCTAGTCAGGTTTTCCTTAGTCAGCCTGAACCCCATAGGCTTAGTAGCCCTAGATATGAGTCTAGTATTAGTCCACTTCCACTTTTATGTCAACCTGAACCTACTAGGTTTAGTGCACCTAGTCAAAATCCTGGAGCTAACCAGTTGCCCCTTAACCAACCTACTCTTACTACTCCATTAGTCTACCAAGATGCCATTGAGGAAGAAGTTTATGAAGCTGATGTGAGCTTAGTAGATGAGTATAAGGAAGAAGAAGAAATACCTATAGCTGACCTAGATTAGCTGACCTGATAGGTAACCAAACTAAATCCAACCTAGAGATAGCTAATCCTGACCATACCCAGACTAAACCAGCCTAGAGTTAGTTGATCAGGACCATACCCTGATTGAAACTGTACTGATAGAACCCATAGGAAAAGAGATCCAAGAGGAACCTACTCTACTGCTGAGACTTTACCTAAGGAAACACAGGAAGAGACTCAAGTCATAGAGCCTATTGAGGACATGATTTCTTTAGTCCGGTACCCTCAGGCTGAAGCCACCCCTTTGATTCTAATTGAAGATCTCTATCCTGAGATTAGTGACCCATTCTTCTTTAGGATAGACCCTGTAGCTATACCTCAAACCTTTAAGGTCAACCCCATTAGTCTAGGACAAGTCCCCGAACCCTTTTCTTATTTACTACCCTACCAAGTCGCCCCCGAATCCACTTCCTATTTTCTACCTTTTCTGAAGCTTCCTATGTTTCTAGGACCATTAGATTACATTTTGTAGAGGTTGGTATGTTGCATAAGCCCATTGAGCATGTTAGGTTTACAACCTATTTCTGGCATACCCTATGGCATTTATTAGGAGTGCATGTCAAGTTTTTATCTGCATGTTATCTACCGACCAAGGGTCAAGCATAGAATTAAAATTAAGGACTTAAATAGACAAAAAATAATAATAATAAATAAATAAAAAATGACTATAATGCATAGTGAGTATATTAGACATTTACATAATCATATGCACAATATATTAAAGAATTGTATAAGAATCATATGGCTAATTCTAAAAGGAGACTCAAAGAATACACTGAAGGAGACTTTCTCATAATTAGACTATGACCTGAATAGTTGTTACATACCCATAGTAGTGGACCATACAAAGTAATTAGGAAAATAGGACCTAATGCCTACGTGCTTGAGTTACCACTTGAACTAGGTATTAGTTCTACTTTCAATGTTTCAGACCTTATTGAGTATAAGGAACCAACATTGATTCCTAGTGAATCGTTTGGACCTAATCCAGTCCTTGAGAGTGAACCAATCCTAGTATGTCCATCTGCCATACAACCAGCCTGGAGAGACAAGATTGAGCGAATCTTAGATGACAAGATCATTGCTACCCGAGGCAAAGATTACCAGCGGTATCTGGTTCGTTGGCAAAGGCGACCTGAGTCTGATGATTCTTGGATCACCAGAGAGGACTTGCTGAGAGTTGACCCAGACTTGCTAGAGTGCTATCATAGCGATATTGGCCCCTACTCGACAGGGTCGAGTTTCTCCCACCCGGGGAGAATTCGTGTGGACACTGGGCCCCAAAATATCGACAAGTTAAACTCACATCCCTATAGATTACCTGTGAATAAAGCCCTGGACTCAACCCCTTTTTCAATGTAAATATTTTATTTTAAATTCTGTTATTTTGGTTTAGTTAGGGTTAGCCTTTTTACCAATTGTAATTAGGATTTTATTTTTTTGGCCTTTGGGGCCAAACCCCTTTTACCAAGTTGAATTACTTATTTACATGTCTTGCCTTTTGATCAAATTAGGTTCCAATTGATCAAGTAGGTTTTTAGTTATTTGTTCTGAGTCCTATAAAAATTAGTTATTGAGTCCTGTATTACAAGGGAGACCCAATTGAAGACCCATGTGCATCCATGTGCATCAAATTGAAGACCCATGTGACTCAAATCAAGACCCATGTGCATCAAATTGAAGACCCATGTGACTCCATGAGCTAGCACAAGTTTTTTGCCACATGTCATCCTATTTGGTGCCACCTTTGCAAGACTTTTGGACAACACCTGCCACATCACCAAGGGACATCAACACATGGCATATCACTTGTGTTTGGACATATAACAAATTGGGACATTCAGACATCTAAACAACGGGACATTGAGACATCAAGACATCAAAAAATGTTTGAATTTATCCAAAAGTGGTGCCATTCAATTTCCTTTTCATCACTCTTTTTAGAATCTAAGAAGATGTTTAAGAGTTTAAAGTAGAAGGACTCTGGTTCTCATCTCTCATCCTCCAGATGGTCGCCCACTCCAAATAGCCGGCCAACTCAAGCATGAGTTCAAAATTCAAATGGGAGAATCCAAGATTAGATGAAGGTTCATTTAAATTCAAAGGAGTCTTAATCCTTCCAAGGTTTATCAAGCATTCAAATAAATTTCTCTATCAAGGATACTTATCCTAGTGCCAAGATGGAGTTCATGCCAAGGGGAGAAAAGGCTTAGCACTATTTGAGAAAGAAGTAGGGGCGTTTCAGTTCTCATTTTGTCGCCCATCCTCTTGGTGTATGGATTTCAAATTTCAAGAGAGTAGATGCCAACTTGGGGAAAGGATTTATCGCCCATTTTGAGAACACTAATGCCTCTTCACTTTGTCGCACAAATAAGATGCCAAGTCCATATTATCGCCCACTTTGATAGAGGACTAGATCACCTAACAAGCAAGAGTCTAGGCTGTCTAGATCTAAATTCCAGAGTTGTAATTCAAAGGAAACAAGAGTCTTATATCTGAGTCCCTTACATCACTGGTTGGGAGTCTATAAATATCCCACCAGCCCCCTTGTAAATTATCAATTTTATTCATCAATACAACAAAATTCTATCGAATTTTATTCTTTTACTGTGTGCATCACTGGATGTGAGGCCCTTCCTTTGTTCTATGGAACATCGTGGGGAGTGAAGCCCTATTTATCCAAACCGTCAAGAAATCCAAATCCACCATTTCTAGTCCTCCTTTTTTCAATCTTTCCTTTCCATTGCTGTTTTTAATTCGTGTTTCTTTCTTTGTTGAGTGTTACAGGTGAACAGGAATCAAGATCAGATGTTCTTGCCTCAAAATCGATATCGTGCAGAAGATTGGAGCTTGGAAGCAAGATCTTGAAATCATATCGCTACGATCTTGAGAGTCCTGCCAGATCTACATCGAGAGAGCGATCTTCGTTGGTACAACTGAAATTTTTCCATCTCATAATTTCTGGCTCGTTGAATAGATCCTAGTTTACGGTGGTTTCTCAACCATCAGGTCTTATTTTTTTAATTGCTTTATAGGTTTACTTGTGCGGGTAATTGAATTAGTTTCCTTCGCCATCTCCTTTAAAGTCTTCTTTAAAATCTGAAAAGTATAAATAAAATTAGTTTCTAATTTTTCTCTGTTAATTAGTTATTAATTTTAGTAATTTAGTTTTGGTTTTCTGTCCCGCATCAATTTCTCAATCAATTCAATGAATCACTTTTCCTTGAGTTTAGTGATGTTTAAATAGCTCTCCAAGCCTTAAATTACCATTTAAGACTGTTGCAGAGAAAAAAACTAGCCATTAGAAACAAGTTTGAAAAGTTCTATACTTAAAAAAAACTAGCCGTTACTCCAAGTGTCGACACTTGATTTGTTCATGGGTTGACCTGCAAGTCGATACTTGGGTCGATACTTTTGTGAGTTGATACTTAGGTTGACACTTGAGTAAGCTGAAGGCAAAAATTCAGAAATCATCCCGTTCTATCTTTTTCTTGGTCTCAGGCCTTGAGTTGACCTGTGAGTCGACACTTATGTGTGCCAGTGCTGAAACTTGTCCAAATTAAAATTTTGAGCTTTTCAAGATCTTCCTCATATTCTAAAGTTCTTATAACTTGAAAATCCATAGCTTCTTCAACTAAATGACAATCTTTTCAATCTTTCAACATTTGATGAGTATCTATATCTAATAGACACTTTTAACATATATTAGTACTCATATATATATAAATATTTTATCATTCATTAAAATCAAGACCACAGTCAACAATCTCCCTCTTTTTGATGATGATAAAACCTTTAAGTATATAAATATGAAAAACTTAAAAGATTTGCAATAAGTACAAGATAGAGCTCCCTCTCAAAATATGATATAAAAATATTTTTCAAAATTATTCAAAATTTTAAAACTTTCTCCCCCTTACTAATTCTTTCCTTCAAGTTTACAACTTTTTATTTTCTTCTCCCCCTTTTGTACTTTCTTTTATTTCTCTCATATTTATCATATCTCCCATCCTTTTTCATATTTATCATATATCTCTCCCTCTTTTTGTCATCATTAAAAAAGTGAAAGGCAATACAAAATGGGGATAAGGCGGAAAGAATAGCAAGTAGATCATCAAAATCAATACATGATACCAATTAAACATGATACCACAAAATGACTTACATATGCAAAAAAAATTAGTTTCCCACCATTTTTTTGAAGATTCTTAATGAAATAAATCTTGATAGCATTCGAATGTAACTCCCCTAAAAAAAAATGGATTTGATATCAAGGAAAAGGAATATCAGAGTAATATAAGTAAAGCATGATATCAAGAAAATATTGAAAGCATCATATGTATATAATGTCAATAAATCTTTGGATGCTCTCCCTAAATATAATTCCTCCTTAAAAATATATGTTCATTTGAAAAATAAAACAAGAATGCACAAGCATCATAATTTCAGATATTTTGATATATAAACATACATACTAAGTCTGAAATTAAATATTTGAATTTTCAAGATATACATTATCTTCAAAAAATAAGAGATTGATCATTTAAAAACTTTTAGAATGATTTAAAATCTATTTGAAATGATTTGATATCTATACAAATATTAAAAGTAATCTAGTACCAAGTCTAGCTACTAGAGCAAGAATTTATCAATATGAAAGCTTTCTTGTTAAATATCACCCTTAAATAATAGTTCTATCCTTGTTCTAACTGATTTCTAGCTTAAGCATGAATATAAAATTGAATATATTTCAAGAAAATCATATGATTTTTGGCATGAACAAGAAATCATTACATTTCACTTGAAATCATCTAAAAATATATTAATCAAAATCAAGTGAAAATCTTATAATCACAAGTTTAATCATGAGTGCATGAAGTTCATCAAAATTAATAAGATCATGATTACAACCAATGACTATAAGTCTGAACTTGATTCTAATTAAACAATTAAAATGCTTTTCAAAATGACTGATAACATGAGAATGATTAACTGCAACATTAAAATATTTATCTAATATTCAATAAAAAGATAAATATATAATAAGTTTTATTTCAAGTATATTTTTCATGTGGAAGGAGATATTTAGAATTTACCAATATGGATAATCCTTCTTTTACCATTTATTCAAAAATGTAGTTTGTCCACTTCTTCATGTTGTCTTGTACAGCTACTATTAATTATTTTCCTTTCTTCGTGTTGGACTGTAAGACATTCCTGCAAAATATACTAAGTGGACAATCTTGGTTTCCAAACTTTCTTGGATCATTTAGGGTTAGTAATTATGGTTCCTTTTAGAATCCAAACCTTTCTTAATTTACAATTATAAGCTTTATGTCCTAAATTATCACATTTAAAACAAGTAATGTTTAAGGATATAAGAGCAAAGAAATTTTGTTTTCCAACTCAAGATCTTTGTTTTCTTTGTAATCTCATCATTTGAGACAAAAATCTTGTATCTTCTTAAAACTTCTAATTCATTGAATAAATCATTTTTCTTATTTAAAAACTTATTGCATAAATCTTTCAGATCAATATTTTCTTTTTCCAAAATTTCTTTTTCTTTAGAAAAAAATATTCTTTTTATTTTCCAAATATCAATCTTGTCTTTTAAATCATGATTTTTATTGACAAGATTGGTATTCTCAAGAGAAAAAGAGTCAACATGTTTTTTTAATTTCTTGTACTCTATTTTTAGTAATTTATATTCATGCATAAGATCATTAAATGCATCATGTAATTCATCAAAGATAAATTCATATTTCTTTTCAAAATATACCTCTTCCTCATTTGCCATGAAACAAAGATTGGCAACTTCTTGTTCTTCTTTCGAACTAGAATCTTCATTATCGTTCTAAGTTGCCATCATTGTCTTGAATTTTTTTTTGGCCTTAAGGGATATTATCTTTTCTTCTCTTGATCAGCAACCACTTCTTTGTGCCATAAATTCAACTCATAGATCATGAGTGAACCAATAAGCTCCTCCAAAGGCAGGTTATCAATATCTTTGGCTTCTTGTATCGCTGTTACCTTTGGATCCTAAGATATTGGCAAAGACCTAAGAATTTTATTAACTAAATTAGCATTAGTAATGACTTTGCCAAGACTTTTTAATTCATTAACAATAAACATAAATCTAGTATACATATTAGATATAGATTCATAATGCAGCATTTAAAAATTTCCAAAGAATGAAAAAGCAAATTAATTTTAGTACTTTTCACTTAAAGAGTATCCTCATGAGTAGTTTTAAGTATGTTCTATATCTCCTCCGCTAATGTACATGTCGAGATCCTATTGATTTCATTAGAGTCCAATGCATAATAGAGTAAGTTCATTGCTTTAGCATTAATTTTAGATTGCTTAATATCATATTCATTCCAATCCTCTTCGAGCTTTTGAATGGAAATGCCATTTACCAAAATAGAAGCAATATGAGAATAATTAATCATAACTTTCCAAGGATAATAACTAATAGATTGAATATAGATGCGCATGCGAGTTTTTCAAAAAGTGTAATTACTGCCATTGAAAAATGGTGGTCTATTAGTTGCATGTCCTATAGAAAAGCAAGCACCTTTTGGGGCTGCCATGTCTTTTAACTCAAAATTGTTGGATTCTTTATAAAGTACCAAGTTTAGATACCAACGATTTTGGGTTTCGGGCTCTGATACCACTTGTTGCCCAGTGATGCAACCCAGGGGTGAATTGGGTTTTAAAAACTTTAAGCAAGTATATGCCAATTAAAAGCAATGAATTAATTTAAGTAAAATAGGAGCTTGTGTATTTCAAAGGTATTTGTTTGATCAAGATAATATGCAGTGGAAATAACAATGTAAATTCAAAGAAAATAAGAAAGAGAAGCAAGCAATCATAAACACAATAAATAATGGTTCGGTGCACTCAAAGGCACCTACATCCACTCTCTAAGTTTTTCTTGAAAATTTTACTATAATCAACCAAGATTACAGTCGATTAATTTTCTGGGCTCACTAATCAAAACCCAACTTATTTTCATCGGGCTTACAAGTCAAAATCCCTTCGATTTTTTGGATGAACCAAAAACCTTGTTGGTTTTGCGGGTCAACAACAACCTTGTTGGTTTTTATACAAAGGCTAACCAACAACTTTCATTGGTTTTCATAAAGGCTCACCAACAACCTCAACAAAATAATTTAATCACAAGTATAAATGTAAGAATACAAAATGAAAGCTTTCTAAAATAAAGCAAATATCTCTTTGAAGCTCTTTGATAATGTTGAAGAAGCTTGTCTCTAAGTTGTTGAAGCCTTTAAATGAAGCTTGATATTATAGACTTGGAAGCTCTTTTTGAAATTGGATGCTTGAAGGCTCAACTCTCTCAAAATATGAATTTTTGAAGTGTATGGAACTTTTCTCTCAAAGGATTTCTCAATCAATTCAAAGAATCACTTTTTCTTGAGTTTGGTGATATTTAAATAGCTCTCCAAACCTTAAATTATCGTTTATGACTATTGAAGAAAAAAAAAAACTAGTCATTAGAAACAAGTTTGGGAAGTTCTGTACTTTATAAAAAACTAGCCGTTACTCTAAGTATCAACACTTAATTTGTTCATGAGTTGACCTGGAGTCAACACTTGGGTCGATACTTCTGTGAGTCGACACCTTGAGTCGATATTTAGGTCAACACTTGAGTCAGCTCAAGGCAAAAATTTAGAAATCAGTCTATTTTGTCTTTTCTTGGTCATAGGTCTTAAGTCAACCTGTGAGTCGACACTTGTGTGCTATTACTGAAACTTGTCCAAATTAAAATTTTGAGCTCTTCAAGATCTTCCTCATGTTCTAAAGCCCTTATAACTTAAAAATCCATGGCTTCTTCAACTGAATGACAATCTTATCAGTTTTTCAATATTGATGAGTACCTGTATCTAATAAACACTTTTAACATATATTAGTACTCATATATATTTAAATATTTTATCATTCATCAAAATCAAGATCATAGTCAACACACGGGCCTTATCCGGAGATCACGATACATCTGCTTGGAGTATAAATTATCTAATTGATTTGCAAGGTTAGGGATCTAATATGTCATACTACAATCTATCTCTCTTAGGCATGTACCATATCCAAAGATCATGGTATGTCAATAAAGGGTGTAGGTCGTGTATGCAAGATTAACATATCAATAAAAAATATAAATCAATAGATGTATATAAGAAAAGCATAATATTTATTACATAGGACTCAAGTACAAAAAGAAAAAGAAAATCAAGTTACATGCTTCATCTTTATCCCAGGTTGAAGGAGTCTAGCCACACATCGTTGCTACTAGCATCTCCTCCATAATTTTTCTCTTTTCCAATCCTAATATAATGATCTAAATAAGAGAGTAAGAAAATAAATTAGTACAGAATTTGCTGAAGAAACTGATGCTTAGACTATTGCCTAGAGTCCTCCTTTTATAGAGCTTGTCTAAGGCTTTCTCTCGGTCAAATCTGGAGTCAATCTAGCTTAAAATCGGCCATATATCACTGGGAGAAATCTCAACCATCTAATCTGCATCTTGATGGATTGATCGCCGCTTCCTTCCTTCTCTAGCAAACAGCATCCCACTGGACTTCTCGTTGAATCCTAGATTCTGGGTTTCCTTCTTCAACTCAGAGTTGGACTTTGCTTCTCCCAGTTTAGTGTAATGGATGGACGATGGCAGGAGGTAGTGGCATTAGGCATGGAGGAACGATAGTAGAACAAATGGTTGTGGGCTACGGGTGAAGCAGGGATGACCGGTGGTGACTTCTCTATCAAGCATGAGGGGGTAGATGGCTATGGAAGGCATCTGAACGATGGCAGGCTAGTGGAGTCGATGGATGGCCGATCGAAGGAAGTGATGGATGAAAAAAAATAGTCAACAATGGTGGCCGACCGAAAAGATTGTCTTTTGGTGAACTTTTAGGCCTCAAACGGTGCCTCCAGTGGTGTTGACTATGGCAGGAGTTAGCGAGGGACAGCTCTGGTGGTCAGTGGCTTGAAACGAAGGAGTTGGTCCATAGGTAGGGTCGTGGACTAGGGTTCATGGCTATCGTGGACCACTTTTAGCATTCGTAGACCGAGTGGCCAGTCCACCATGGACCAGCTACTCTAAAACCATGCTTTTTTGTTAATAAACTTCAAACTTGAATTTTGGGCTCGTTTGAATCCCGATTTGAGTACCGTCTATGCCGTTGGACTTCAAAATTCAAGTTATTCAATCTATGAGCTCCTTTTCTACAAAACATTAATAAAAAATATTAATTTTTAATAAAATTAATTAATTAATTTTATTTTAATGATTAAATTGGGATAATTAATAGACTTATCAATACTTTTCTGATTGCTCACTTTGTCTTCAAGAGTAGTTGGGAAGTAGTTAAGTCTCTTGAGTTTCAATAAATGCTCACACTTTTTTATTTTCCAATAAATCTCACTTATGTGTCTTCTTGTTCTGAGCTTAATCCCTTGATTTTATATCTCTTCCATGAATTTTCATTAGTTTAGAAGCTTTTTTGACCATTTCTAATGGTTGAAAATCAAAAAATAGCTGTTAGAATCACTTTTCCCTAAAATCTGAAAGTCTATAGAACTAGTCGTTAAAAGGCTATTAGGGTATCATGAGTGGGCTCACTTGGTCAAGAGTCAACTCACCTGGAGAATTTCAAAAAATTAGTCTTCTATATCTCAAGAGATTTATGATGTGGGATAAAGGGGGGGCTAGCTAGGAGGATCGTTGGAGAGTTGAGAAGTCTCCTGTGATTAGGGTCAAAAAGGCAGAAAAAATATATGGGGGCAAGAAAGATGGATACGCTATGGACTTGAAACTTATCTTCATGGAGAGACGTCGCACCTCTAGGGTATCTCACCCACCCCACTACATGTAGTCTAGGGCGTCCCACCCATCTCACTACATGCGGAGCCTAAGGCGTCCCACATAAATTGCTACCTGGGGCCATGAAGGAGAAGCTCCAAGATCATGGAGGGAACTCAGCTAGGAAGAAGATAACTGGGGCCTCACACCCTTCGACACCCGTAGGTGAAGGAAAAATGGGCCTCATGCCCACTCCTGACGGAGGCAGAACCAAGAACACACTTTTCAAAAATTCGTATTCATCATCATCATTATTCAAGAGAGGGGGTACCTTTATATAAGCTTACAAAACTTGGAACCCAAGAAAAGAATACAAGGCATGCAGCCCAAAAAAAGTGACATCCCAAACCTGTTTTGTTTGTAGCCTGAAAACAAGGTAAAAAATTAAACACATCCCCTCCCATATGGTAGAAAATCAAACTAATCTGAAACTAATTTAAATAATTTCCTAACTAGTCCATACATCCAGATTTAAAATAAATAAATTAGGCATACTTTGAATTTTCCAAGATCATGCCTGCCCTGAAATCTATGCAGAAGATTGAGCCACTTTGAAATCTGTAAAAAAAATATTATTATTATTATTTTCTTTGAGAGCTGTGCAAATTCTTGGGCATTGAGATCCATGCATAAACTTTCTTCCCGTGGGCTTGGAT
Source organism: Areca catechu (assembly GCA_021397845.1). Classification (NCBI taxonomy): domain Eukaryota; kingdom Viridiplantae; phylum Streptophyta; class Magnoliopsida; order Arecales; family Arecaceae; genus Areca; species Areca catechu. The sequence goes on from CM038050.1 coordinate 95,369,015, forward strand.
CAGAGGGGGTAATGATGGACTTGCGGGGAGGCATGGCCGGCGGCTGGGGGAAGAAGGCGGCATGGCCGGCGGCTGGGGAAGGTGGTGGCACGGCCGGCGGCTGGGGAAGGCGGCGGCACGGCTGGGGAGATGGCGAAGATAGTGGTTGTGAGCATGCGGCAGCAAAGCGGGGAAGAGGGCACGGCACGGGGAGGCTGGAGCCGGTGGAGACAGCTCGACTAGCGACCGATGGCAGCTCGAGCAGTGATGGACAGTGGCGCATGGGGAGAGGTGCACGTGGGTGGAGTTACAGGGACGGACGGCCGTGGGAGGAGCCGCATGGGTGCATGACTATGGGCGGTTCCATGGGATTCGCCGGCGTTCCCACGAGGAGATCGATGCCGGGGGAGGTGGACGGTCGTCGGGGGTGGCACCGATGGTCGGGCGTGGAGGATCCAGGACAAATGGAAAGAAAAAATGAAAAAAAAATGGCATTCTGGGAGTTGTCTGGGAGGAAGAAGATGACAGGGATAAACATGGAATAAGTCAGGAATAAAATGGGGATAAAGTAAGGATAACGGGAATAGGTGGAATAGCTAGAATAAGAAAATATGAAATAAAAATATAAAAAACTAGAAAAGAAAAAAAGAAAATCTGGATGGGTTTTGATATCCCCATCATTCCCCTGGGATGGGAAAAACTCGACTCTATCAAGTCAGGCTCACTGCAATTTTTTTTTCTCTCTTTTTTTTTCTTTTCTTTTTTTTTCTCTCTTTTTTTTTCAACTTTTTTTCCAACCCTAATACTCTCCTGCTCTGATACCAAAATTGATGCGGGACAAAGAGGGGAGCTAGCTAAGAGGATCGTTGGAGAGCTGAGAAGTCTCATGTGATTAAGGTCAACAAGGCAGAAAAAATATGTGGGGACAAGAAAGATGGATACTCTATGGACTTGGGACTTACCTTCACGGAGAGACGTCGTACCTCTAGGACATCTCACCCACCCCACTACATGTAGTCTAGGGCATCCCACCCATCTCACTACATGCGGAGCCTAGGGCACCCCATCCAAATCGCTACCTAGGGTCGTGAAGGAGAAGCTCCAAGATCATGGAGGGGACTCAGCTAGGGAGAACATAACTGGGGCCTCACACCCCTCGACACCCGTAGGTGAAGGAAAAATGAGCCTCATGCCCACTCCTGATAGAGATAGAACCAAGAACACACTTTTCAAAAATTCATATTCATCATCATCATTATTCAAGAGAGGGGGTGCCTTTATATAGGCTTACAAAACTTGAGATCCAAGAAAAGAATACGAGGCATGCAGCCCAAAAAAAGTAACATCCCAAACCTGCTTTGTTTGTAGCATGAAAACAAGGTAAAAAATTAAACACAACCCTCCCCATATGGTGGAAAATCAAACTAATCTAAAACTAATTTAAATAATTTTCTAACTAGTCCATACATCTAGATTTAAAATAAATAAATTAGGCATGCTTTGAAGTTACCAAGATCAAGCCTGCCCTGAAATCTATGCATAAGGATTGAGACTGCTTTGAAATTTGTAAAAAAATTATTATTATTATTATTTCTTTGAGAGCTATGCAAATTCTTGGGCTTTGACATCCGTGCACAAACTTTCTTCCCGCGGCCTTGGAACAGAGGGGGCCATGATGGACTTGTGGGGAGGCATGGTCGGTGGCTGGGGGAAGGTGGCAGCACGGCTGGCGGCTAGGAAAGGCGGCGGCATGGCCGAGGAGATGGCAGAGATGGTGGCTATGAGCATGCGGCGGCCGAGCAGGGAAGAGGGCGCTGCATATGGAGGCTGGAGCCGGTGGAGACGGCTCGAGCAGCGACCGATGGTGGCTCGGGCAGCGATGGATGGCGGCGCATGGGGAGAGGGGCACGTGGGCGGAGCTACAGGGGCGGACGGCCATGGGAGGAGCCATATGGGCGCACGGCCACGGGCAGTTCCGTGGGATTCGTCGGCGTTCCCACAAGGAGATCAACATCGGGGGAGGTGGACGGCCGTCGAGGGTGGTGCCGGTGGTCAGGCATGGAGGATCCAGGACGAATGGGAAGAAAAAATGAAAAAAAATGGCATTCTGGAGTTGTCTAGGAGGAAGAAGATGTCAGGGATAAACATGGAATAAGTTAGGAATAAAATGGGGATAAAGTAAGGATAACAAGAATAGGTGAAATAGCTAGAATAAGAAAATATGAAATAAAAATATAAAAATCTAGAAAAGAAAAAAGAAAACCCAAATCGATTTTGATGTCCCCATCAATTCGGCTCTTCTACTTATCTAGAAAAACTACCTTTCTGTATCGTTGAGAGAGTTAGCTCACTTATCCAGGAGTCAACTCGTCTGAGTTTAAAATTTTTAGCCTTATATTTTTTCTTAAGAGAGTCGGCTCTTCTTCATAGGAGTTGACTTGCCTACCTGAGAAAGAAAAACACTTATCTATCTGCACTGAGAGAGTTAGCTCTCCTTCATAGGAGTCAACTCGTTTGTATGCCAAATTTTTGTGCCATTTCCAGATTGTGCAATGTCGGTTCTCAATTGCATGAGTCAACTCGTCTTTTCAAATATGGATTCTAACATCTCTTCCTCTTTAAATAGAGTTTTTTTGAGCTCATAAAATCTTCTAATGGTATGAATAAATATTATAAATAAATGCTCTTTACAAAAACATTCTTAAATAAGTTGAAGGATATTGTATACCTTTTATGCTCTAATAACTTTATAATCATCAAAATCATTCTTGGGGTCAACAGTATCTTTGACTTTATCATTCTACTGAGTACTTGGATTTTGAGTAGCTAACTTAGAATCTTTTCTTACAGTTTTCGTAGGACATCTCTATCATTCAAGAGAGGATCAAGGGCTTCATTGACTTGAGTTGGACATTGAAAGAAGAAGCAAAAATTGCAAAAGTTGAAGCCCAAGTTTCGAGGAGTTGAGGAAGGCGAGTGAGGCACGAGAGGCCATACTTAAGGAGGAACCAGAAGACTCTGAGAAACTCATCAGGGATGGGAGGCCCTGGAAATAAAGAATGATGAATCACTCAGTAAGGAGTAGGCTTGGGTCACCTAATTAGAGAACAAGTTGGCTGATGCCAAATCAAAGGTGTTGGTCATCGAGTCCTGGCTTCAGGTTTCTACATTCAAGGTTGAGGTTGCTAAGGCCAAAGCTCGGGTTGTTGAGGAATAGGCGAAGTCTGTGGGGATCCGAGTGGTGAAGTATAAGGGATCAAAGGCCTTCAAAGAAGAAGTAGCGGAGGCTTCCCTGAATGCCTTCAAGCTCATATTTGCTGAATGCAAAAAGAAAGTAGCCGAGGTGTTCTCGACTCCAGACCTCAGCAACATCCCTAACATGGAGCCCAAAGAAGAAGAAGCCAAAGGGGGGAGGGTGGAGAAGGAGAGACAGCCAATGAAGAAGCTAGAACTAAAGCTGAAGCAATCAATGCCAAAGAAGTCATCAAAGCTTTCGAAGCAGATTTGACTCCAATCCTCAAAGAAATGGTGGTAGATCTCAAAGGCTGGACTTAGGGATTTTCCTTTGTTTCCTTTTGTATTTTGGCTTCCCTCGAGCTTGGTCCCTTATCTTGTAACTAACTTTTTGATATCAATGAAGATACCTCTCTTTTTCCTTCATCTTGTTTGTATTGAATAACTTGATGAATGCCAGAACATTCTAAATAATATAGTCAGAAATGTAGGGTAGGCTAAGTAAGTCGTAGTCACCTAGTCGAGATAATCCACTAGTCAGAAAGTTAGCTTTCGAGTACAAGAATGAAACTCCTAAGCATAGGTGCTCTAAACACCTAACTGCTAACCTCCAACAAAATACATTTGAGTCCTCCAGTCAGGAAACTGCCTATTAGTGTAGCTTAGGTGTCAACCCCCGACTATGGTTGTACGACTCCAAATGGCTTGACTTGCATAATTTCAACTATATGAAGTGGTCTGTTGCTGGTAGGCGATGCTCAGTCGATAGGTTTCAATCTAGCTTGACTAGTTTTCAACACAGATCTTCTTCTTGATGATTGAGTATGAGTCGATCACCGAGAATTGTTGCATAGTTGATGTAGATCAGCTAAATCAGTAATTTTCTTTTATTAGCCTGGTGTTGGTTAGCTGGAAGGATACAGAATCATGTGGGAGATGATGAATCATCTTTTAGCCCTTTACTGAGTGACTTAGGGGTTTAGAAACCCTAAGGTGAGTGATGGATTGCTAAATAGCAAGTAGTTAAGTAGCTGAAGGGTTCGGAAACCCTGAGGTGGGTGATGAATAGCCAAATAAATGGTTGTTAAGCATTCGACGGATTTGGAAACCCTGAGGTAGGTAATGGATCACCGCGTAATCGGTTGTTAAGTGATCAAGAGGTTCAAAAATCCTAAGGTGGTCGATAGATCACTAAGTAGCTGGTTAAGCAATTAAGGGGTTCAACAATCCTAAGATGGGCGATGGATCGTCGAGTAGCCGGTTGTTAAGCAACCAAGGAATTTGAAAATCCTAAGATGGGCAACGGATTGCCGAGTAGCCAGTTGTTTAGTTAAGAGGTTCAAAAATCTTAAGGTGGGTGACAGATCATCGAATAAGAAAAGAGGGCATTTGTCTCGCCTTTGCTCTCTCCCTCATCGCAGCTCCTCATGTTGAGGACTTGCTCATCGTGGAGACGAGGATCGTGATTGGTGAGAAACCAGTCAATGAAAGGACCTCCCATGAGGGGATTGATGACTTACTTGACATGGTATCGGGATTGCGAATGGCATGAAGTCGATTGATGAAAAGTTCTCCCTCAGGGAGATCGATGGTTGGGATAAGTAGCAATAGCGTGGAAATAGTAGAGGTTTCTGGGGGCTATTGCTTTGCCATAGTTTGCTATTGCTGCAATCCCTGTATTGCTATTGTCCATGCTTGGACCTATTGCATTAGTATAGCGAGAATGTCCTATGGAGTAATTGGTGGTGGAGGTGGTGGAGCAAGGGGCTCCGCCGCCTAGTTTTGTAGCTCTCCATGGTGTGAACAGCATTCAGTGTGGTTGATGAAGGTGTCATGTACTCACATCTTCATCTTCATTATTTTTCCAAGCTTTAGGATTTTTGAGATGCTTAATTTTATTTCCCTTCCTAGCATGCCAACCTATTATCAATAAATTATTCTTTGTTAAAACTTCGGTGGTGCCTGAGGATCTTCTGGTCTTCTTTGATGAGGAGAGGCGGCTACTCTTGGTGGTACGGACACCAGAGGTACCAGAATAAGACAGACGCTTCTCAACCCTCTGTGGATCACTTAGCTACATTCAATCCATTGTAATAAATCTTAGTTCATCTAAGTTGTCTTTATTTGAGTCCTATATTAGTCAGGTCATGTTGAGCTAGTCCAGTCCAGTGCTAGTCAGCTCATGTTGAGCTAATTTTATTTTTTCTGAGTCCTGTCCAAGCACATTGAAGACTCAAGACCACATCATACAAGTGTAGCCCAAGTCCAACCTAACTTGAAGATTTGAAGATCCCAGGAGGAGAAACCAGAAACCCTGAAGCCCTGGACCAGCCGAAAGCAAATTGGGCCAGCCTAGGCCTAGGAGGGAGCTAGGGTGCCAAGAGCTTAAGGTGACCACCCCTTTGTCGGCCACTTTGAGTCACCCTCTTGGCCGACCAAGGCAAGGAGAGAGGGAGAGTTTTTAGGGATTTTTTCTACCTAATGTTTTCTTTTTTCTAGCTAGGGTTTGGGTGGGAATAAAACTCCTATGTAATTACTTTTGTATCCTTACTGGGGCCCAAGACTATGAGTCCATTTAAAGGACCCTAGTCTCTTGTATGAGAATTAATTTTTTGATATATGAAATATAATTGAGTTTTCTACAACTGCTGTGTGCTACCCTGCTGTGTGCTTAAGGGGTTCTGAGAGCTTTTCTTCTTCCCAGAGTTTGCAACTGCATCCTGCCACCAGCCTGCCCTTCAAAAGCCTGGCCACCCCTCCAAAACACCTCTTCCCTTTGCTGTTTTTCTCTTATTTCTTCATCTCCTCTGAGTATTCTAACCCCTGACAGGTCGTTTGCAGATCCCTCGACTCCAATGAATCCGACGACTCCAGCCAGGCCATAATCGGACCACCGAGCAGAAAGCCGGGAATCCGCGGGTCTCTGGCTTGATTTTCTAGGCCGCATCCATCGAGGATGAGTGATCTCTTCACTGCGATCTTCATCAGGTGCTTCAGACGTTGCCAGGTACACCCCCTCTACCACCAGTAGCTTTATTATAGAAGAACTAGCCCAACCGAGGCTTTTCAGTCCCGGCGGTCCTTCTCTTTCTGTTGCTCAAAGGTCCTATTTCGCATACTTTAGTTTCTTTCTTGCATAGTTTTCTCTACTTAGATACTTGGTCTGCTCTTCGATATTAGATTCACAACTTGAATTAAAAACATACAAAAATATAATGGCATGCATATATAGGTTCCGTATCAATTTGGTATCAAAGCCTGTTTGGGCTCGGTTCTCTTTGGATACTCGGATCGGGTGCTTCACCATGGCCATCCGGTCATAAAAGATTATTAAGGCTTTGAAACCCTCTTTCCCAATCGACGGGATCTCCTATGGCGGTAGGGGTGCCGCTGTGAATTGACCGGTGAAGAAGAACACAAGGAATTCTTAGGGTTTTTCATTTTCGACCCTTTTTTAATATACTCTATTCTTTTAATTGTTTCTCCCTGATTAGAACTCCAAAAATTCTAAAACTTATTTTTATGGATTCAACTTAATTCAAAGTGTTTTACAGAATTTTTGTAGATTTTATTTCTATCTGTGCAGTTACTGTAGGTCAAAATACAGCCTGCAAATTTTCAGCTCTATTTTTCAGCAAGGCAATTTTGGAAGGTTTAGGGTTTTGTTTAATATCTCTTTTGCATATCTTTTATTTTTAGTATGTTTCCTACATATTAGAGCATAATCTGCAAATATCTTCCTATTTAAGAAAATTCTAAAACAAAAAAAATTACATGTATACAAAAAAACTCCAAAAAAGAAAACTTAAACCCTAATTTTGCATCATCTGCCTGCCATCATTGCATAAACTACCTTTAAGGGCACTCTTGCTATGTCAGATGGGGAGAGAATTTGATCACCTCTCCTTAGCCTAAAACCACATCCCTTGCATTCGGTCCCAAGCCTAACTTAAAATCTATTAGAATTAATTTGCCCTAGTAGGCTAAGGACACCAACTTGTCGGGTCCGGGCTAAGTGTCAGATCACTGTGTCAAGCTAACCTGTGTGTGCCTTGTGCTTAGTGTCTAGAACGGTGGTTCAAGGATTCAATCCTGAAGGGCTTGTGTGCTGGTCCGCCTACCTGGCCAATCTTTGATTGATGTCTAGGACTGGCAATCAGGGTCCTAACACTCCCCTTACACCTGCCTAGCTGAGTACAAGGTTACTATAGGCTAGTTTGCCATCCTGATTAAGTATCTTGTTCTGGACTCTAGGTCTAGGGAGCTATAGTTGGTCTGATCGAGTCTTGCATGAGCACTAGATCATGAGCATCATATCATCCACCATCTTCACTTCTGGTTGAACCCATGGATAACTTTGAAGCCCAAATGAAAACCCTTACTGATCAACTAGCCCAATCCTTCACTCAACTGAATCAGAGATTTGACCAGGTAGAGAATAGGATAGAGACCTTAGAGAGAACCCATGGGTCACAGTCTGAGCCAGATCCTGAGTCCCCTCTCCATCCTAGGAGAACACCTCGCCATAACCCATACTATGATATTGAACCTAGGAGGACCCTAAACCCTGATCCATACCTGGAGGCTGAACTTAGGAGAGCCCATCGTCATGACCCAATCCCAGAGGTCCGTCCTAGAAGACCCAATCAGGATTTTGTAGACCAAGAAGACATATCCTATAGACACATTAAGCTTGATGCCCCCACTTTTGATGGTTGTCATGATCCTAAGGTCTATATAGATTGGGAGGGAGAAGTTGATCAATATTTTGAGTGGTACGATATGTCGGAGGAGCGTAAGTTTAGGTTTGCTAAGCTTAAGTTAGAGGCTAGGTTATATTGGGCTAGTGTTGAGAGAACCCTCAGACTAGGAGGGCATGATCCCATAGTCACCAGGAGGGCCATGAAGGGTAAGCTTAGGGGGAAATACGTTCCACCATCATATCGTTATGGTTTAATGGATCAATGGCAACAATTGAATCAGGGTAGCAGGAGTATAGATGAGTACATCGCAAAATTTGATGAGTATTCCATGTGATGTGATTTAAATGAGTCTGAGGATGTTGTTCTGTCTAGGTTTAGGGCTGGCCTGAGAGATGATATTAAGAGGGAGCTCTATATGAGAGAGGTTAGAGACCTGGACCATGCCTACCAGATAGCTAGGAATTATAAGCATTTCTAGAGAGGGCCTGTCTACCATAAACCCGAGCCAACTAGATACCCTAGTCAGTATACAGGAACTAGCCAGTCCCACCAAAGCTGACCCAGCCTTAGCCGACCTAATCCGAGTCGACCCAATCTGAGTCACCCTAACCCAAGTCAACCCAAGCCTAATACTCCTTTGACCCGTAGAGATGATAGAAGAAAATCTGTAGAGGTCCACAGGAATAACAATCCCTAGAAGACCTGTTTTAGATGCAAGAAACTAGGTCACTTTATGAGCCAATGCCCAGTTAGTGCCCTACACTTAGGTGAGCTGGAGGAAGAGGAGCCTGAACCCATAGCCGAACCTGAGGGTGAGATTTATGAGGCTAATGATCAGTTAATAAACGAGTATGAAGGTGAGGAGGAGGAATCTGAGTCTGAGAACCAATTAGGAGTGGTTAGGTGCATCTTAACCCAAACCCCAGTTAAGGAAGATTGGCGTAGGACTAGCATCCTACAGACTTTAGTTAAGGTAGGGGGTAAGGTACTTAAGATCATCATAGATAGTGGGAGTTGTGTCAATGCCGTCTCTACCAACACAGTTAAATCTTTAGGATTGACCATAGTTCCCCACCCTAGCCCTTACAAAGTTTCTTGGGTAGATTCCACCTCCATCCAGATTAAAGCTAGGTGCCAAATCTTAATTAGACTGCAAACCTATGAGGAAAAGATTTGGTGTGATGTCATCCCCATGGAAGTGAGTAGTATCATTCTAGGTCGACCTTCGCTTTTTGATCATAATGCAACCCTGTATGGTCGAACTAATGTTTGTGCTTTTAACTACCATGGGAATAAGTTTGTTATCCACCCAACTCCCCCTAGAGACCCAGTTAAGAGGGGTTCTAGTAGCCTTAAGGATAAGAAACCTGGAGTTAATCTGATTAAGGCTAGGGAGTTAGAAAGAGAAATTGCTGAGGGTAACCCTATTTGGATCTTGACCACCAAAGAAATACATGAGCCGACCTAAAAGGAACACCCTAAAGAAATTGTTAAGGCTCTGAAAGAATTTGAGGATGTCTTCTCTGAGATTTACCTGATCAATTACCACCCCTTAGAACATCCAACATGCAATAGACTTAGTCCCAGGAGCCACTTTACCCGACCTTCCTCATTATAGAATGAACCCCAGTGAGCATCAAGAATTACAGAAACAAGTGGGAGACTTACTTACGAAGGGTTTCGTTAGGGAGATCTTGAGTCCTTGTGCAGTCCCTGCTCTACTGACCCCTAAGAAAGATGGAACTTGGAGGATGTGTGTAAACAGTAGAGCCATCAACAAAATAACTGTGAAATATAGGTTTTCCTCCCCCGATTGGATGATATGTTAGACATGATGGCCGGAGCCAAAGTTTTCTCAAAGATAGACCTTAAAAGCGGCTATCATCAGGTTAGGATTAGACATGGGGATGAGTGGAAAACTGCATTCAAGACTAAGGATGGCCTGTTTGAGTGGGTTGTGATGCCTTTCGGACTTTCCAATGCACCAAGTACATTTATGAGGATTATGACCCAAGTCCTGAAAGAATATACTAGAAAATTCGTTGTGGTCTACTTTGATGATATCTTAATTTATAGCAGGACTAAGAAGGACCACCTTAGTCATCTAAGATTAGTATACCAGACCCTTAGGGAGAATAACCTTTATACCAATTTTAAGAAGTGTGAGTTCATGATACATAGGGTTATCTTCCTAGGTTTTGTTGTCACCCCTGAGGGAGTTTCTGTAGATCCTTAAAAGGTTAGGACAATTGTTGAGTGGCCTATACCAACTAGTATCCATGATGTACATAGCTTCCATGGCCTAGCAACCTTTTACAGGAGATTCATTAGGGGTTTTAGTACAGTCATCGCACCTATCATTGATTACATTAGGAAGGGTACATTTGAGTGGACCAAAGTAGCTGATAAGGCCTTCTTAGAACTTAAGGATAAGATGACCCATGCACCCATCCTTAGATTACTTGACTTCACTAAGGTGTTTGAGGTCGCTTGCGATGCCTCGGGAGTAGAAATAGGTGGGGTACTAAGTTAAGAAAATCATCCTGTAGCCTTCTTCAGTGAGAAGCTAAATGAGGCTAAACTTAAGTACTCTATCTATGACAAGGAATTTTATGCAGTAGTCCAGGCTCTTAGATATTGGAGACATTATTACTATCACAGGAGTTTGTCTTATTTTCTGACCATGAGGCACTCCGGTTCCAAAACTCCCAAAAGAAACTTAGCCCACGGCACGGTAAATGGATCGAGTACATTAAGGCCTATACCTTTGTCTTGAAGCACCGTGCCGACATAGAAAATAAGGTAGCAGATGCCCTGAGCCATAGGTCTTTGCTGTTAGGATTAGTTAGCACTCAATTCAAAGGGTTTGATAGGTTAAAGGATGAATATGAAACCTGCCTAGACTTTGGAGAATTGAGAGGCTTTTTCAACCCTCTGTAAATTGATCAATAATTTATGAGTCCATCTATAATAAGAGCTTAGCTCATCTGAGTCTATTTTAGTTTTTATTTGAGTATTTTTAGTTGTTATTTCAGTTCTGTACTAGTCAGCTCATGTTGAGCTAGTTCAGTCCAATGCTAGTCAGCTCATGTTGAGCTAATTTTATTTTTTTAAGTCCTGTCCAAGCATACTGAAGACTCAAGACTATATCATACAAGTGAAGACCAAGTCCAACTAGATTGAAGACATGGAAGTATAGCCCAAGTCCAACCCAGCTTGAAGATTTGAAGACCCCAGGAGGAAAATTCAGAAAACCCTGATTTCTTGTAGATGCCCTCCAGATGCCCAGATTCCCTTCCAGATGCCAAAATATATTCATATACCAAGACATCCATGATTTTAGAGGTCCATCTACATCCTAGCCCAAAGAAATCAAGCCCAGGTGCCAAGCCCAAGCCCCTAAGAAGCAAGATACCAGGGAATATTCCTGCTACCTGGCTACCAGGCCACCCCAGCTTCCAGAGGCCCAAACCCATGCACCCGGGCCCCTTTGGACCGGCCCCTTGCTGCTCCTAGAAGCCCAACACGCTCCCCTAGGCGTCCTTGGAGTGTTGACCAAGTAAAGAGAATTTTTAGGGATTTTTCTACCTAATATTTCCTTATTTTCTAGCTGGGGTTTGAGAGGGAAAAGGATTCTTATGTAAAGACTTATGTACCCTTACTTGGAGCCCAAGGTTAAGGGTCTATTTAAGGGACCCTAGCCTCTTGTATGAGGAGAATTTTTGATGAATGAAAACCTTGAGTTCTTCTATTGAGTGGTGTGATACCCTGCTGTGTGCATAAAGGGGTTTGTGAGAGTTCTTCTTCCCGGTGTTTGCAATCATCTTCCTGCTGCCAACAAACCCTCCAGATCCCTGGACGCCCACTTCAAAAGAAGCCTTTCCTTGCTGTTTTTACTTTGTTTTCTTGTTCCTTTGTGAGCTTTCTAACCCCTGACAGGTCGTTTGCAGGTCCCTGAGTTCCTACGAATCCAACGACTCCAGCCAAGCCTCAATCGGATCACCGAGCAGAAAGCCGGATATCCGCGGGTCTTTGGCTCGATTTTCCAGGCCGCATCCATCGAGGAATGAGAGACCCCTTCGCTGCGATCTTCACAGACGTTGTCAGGTACACCCCCCTCTACCTCCAGTAGTTTTATTGTAGGAGAACTTGCCCTAACCGAGGCTTCTCAGCCCCGGCGGTCCTTCTTTGCTACTTTTCTAGGTCCTAATCTGCATGCTGATCTTCAAAAATTCATACAAAATTCCCTATAAATAATTTTGATCTGAGATTTGGGAATTAATCACCTAACTCAACATGTAAAACATACAAAAAAAATTGCATGCATATTAGTTCCCCATCATGTAGCCAGGTGTAGAACTTGTGCTTTTGCAAAATAGTTGAAGCAAAACACTGGTCTCTACACACCTTTACCATTGCCTGATCGCCCTTGGTAGGACCTAAGTGTGGACTTCGTGTTAGGATTACCTAAGACCCAGAAGAGACATGATTCTATCTTTGTAGTGGTCGATAGGTTCTCTAAGATGGCTCACTTCATCCCCTGTTCCCAGACCTTTGATGTATTTAGAGTACCAAGCTTTTCTTAGATCATGTGGTTAGACTCCATGGCCTACCCAAGACCATCATATCTGATAGGGATGTTAGGTTCACCAGTTATTTCTAGAAAACCCTATGGCACCTGTTAGGGACCAAACTTAAGTTTTCTAAAACCTATCACCACCAAACAGATGGCCAAACTGAAGTGGTGAACCGTAGTTTAGGAAACCTCCTTAGATGCCTGGTAGGTGAACATATTGAAACTTGGGATCTATTGTTGCCGAAAGCAAAGTTTGCCTACAATAGTTCAGTGAATAGGAAACGGGCAAGAGTCCTTTTGAGATAGTCCATGGATACAAGCCTAATCACCCCATTGATCTGATTCCTTTACCTGTTCATGCATGAGTCTCAGAGTCTGCAGAATCATTCGCACAGCATATTAGAGACTTGCATAAGGACATTAGCCAAAAAATAAATCTAAGTAACGAAACATATAAGAAACTGGCTAATTTTCGAAGAAGGGCCAAGGAATTTGATGTAGGGGATTCTGTCATGATTAGGCTTAGGCCTAAGCGGTTCCCTCCCGAGATCGTTAAGAAACTTCATGCTCGTGGAGCCGGACCTTTTAGAGTGGTAGAGAGGGTTGGACCAAATGCCTATGTGTTAGATTTGCCTTCGGATATGGGTGGTGCGGGCACCAGAATCAGAAGAAGACTTCAAGGTTCCATCTGGATCTCTGAATGACCTTGCCCGAAGATTAGGGTTTGTAATAAGGGTTGACCTGGTCAACCAGATTATTTTATTTCTTTGAGTCTGTATTTCATTTTGTTGAGTCATGTTGACTCAGTCTAAGTCCAAGTCAAGTCCTGGTTGGCGCCATTCCCTAGGGCACCATTTTTTCTTCCAAGGCCAAATGCAAGTGGACGCCACACTCCCAGCCACACTCCTAAGACCAGTTGGCCCCACATTTCATCCCAGTGTCCCTGGTCCCCATGCCCAAAAGAGCAAGAAAATTTTCTTAGGAGAAGCCAAGGAAGGCGCCCACAAGCTGCCAAAAGTAACCAAGCTAAAGGAGCAAGGGATTTTTCTTGGAGAGGACTTCAAGGTAGGCGCCCACACCTGCCTAAAGTACCTGGCTATGAATGGAAGGAGCCTAGTCTTGGGGAGAAAGACTAGGAGATAAGTATTTTCTTCCAAGAAAGAGCAAGTCATGGAAGGAAAACCCATGACTTAAGGAGAAGAACTAGGAGGTGCCCCACATACCTGCCATATGAAGCCATCACCTTGCATTTGAGGCCGCCCACTCCAAGGAAAGAAGCCTGGTCGGTCAAGGAAAAGTTTTTCATGCTTAGGATGAATGTTTAGTCCCACATGGAAAGTAGTGTAATTTTGTTTCTCTTGCAAGGTCTATATATTGGACCCTTATGTAATCTTTTGATTAAATGAGTAAATGAAATTTTTTCGTGTGTTGAGCAACCTTGTGTTCTCTTCTTCCGCACTTCTTTGAGTGTTGAGCTCTGTGAGGGAGTAAATCCGGGTTCCATTGGAGCCTTGAGGAGGTGAGAGATCTCCAAAGTTACCAAAACCTTGCCCCGCTTTCTTCCCTGGCCGCCAACCCTAATTTCCTTTCATCATCCTAGCCGCCAACACCCAAATTCCTAAACCCTATGCCCACTTCATTCAAGGCCGCCATCTCCTTCTCCATGCCACCGCCCACTATATCAAGCCCTAGGTCCTTTTCATCTGCAAGCCGCCGCCCTACCAGCCAAACCCTAAATCCACTCCATCTTCCACCGCCACCTCCATACTCTTCCCTCATCTTCAAAGTTCGAGCAGTCTGGAGCTATCCCAGGTAAAGGTCTCTTCCTTGAGTTTCTTACATCATTATCTTGTTCTTCATCCTTTCCAGATCCAGAGTACGAGAAGAAGGCCAACCTTGCCATAGGACTACAATCCGAGGATCCATTGCAAAGATACCCCATCTCCAAGGATCCTACAATCTGCTCGAGAGTGTCCTTCAATTGAAGCAAAGAGAGATATCACAGTCAGGTATAAAACATTCTCTTCTCTCTTCGTCTGTTTCTTGAAAGAGGAGTAAACCCTAGGTCTGGGGGTTTCTCAATCCCCAGCGATCCTACTTCTTTATTACTCTGATAATCTACTCTTTTGAATTGTGCTTTCTTTTGTGCATATTTTCTTTCAATATTAGTTAGCCTTGTTTTTGAGTCAAGCCAACTTCTAACAAAACACAAAAAAAAAAAAAAATTAGTCTTAATTTACTTCCGCAGCATCATCTTATTTATTCTGCATCAATGGGTATTAGTTCTACTTTCAATATCGCAGACCTGGTTGAGTACAGGGAACCGGTAGCAATACCTAGTGAGGCCTTTGGATCTATTCCTTCCATTGAGAGTAACCCTAGTCCAGAGTGTCCACCTATAAACTGGCTTGAGAGAGGAGAACTATCCTGAATGATCAAGCCTTAACGACCCAGGGCTACGGCTATCAACGCTTCCTGGTCTAATGGCAAGGCCGGCCAGAGTCGGACAATTCGTGGATTTCTTGAGAGGACTTGCAATGCCTCAACCCAGACCTTCTCGAGAGATATGTGAGCCAGCTTGATTTTCACTTGATAGAGTCGATTTAGATGGGGAACTAATTTGCATGCAATTTTTTTTATATGTTTTATATGTAGGGTTGAGTGATTAATTCCCGAGTTTCAGATTAAAATAAGTTGTAGGAAATTTTATATGAGTTTTAGAAGATCAGCATGCAGATTAGGACCTAGAAAAGTAGAAAAGAAGGATCGCCGGGGCTGAGAAGCCTCGATTAGGGCAAGTTCTCCTACAATAAAACTACTGGAGGTAGAGGGGTGTACCTGACAATGTCTGTGAAGATCGCAGCAAAAGGGTCTCTCGTTCCTCGATGGATGCGGCCTGGAAAATCGAGCCAAAGACTCGCGGATACCCGGCTTTCTGCTCGGTGATCCGATTGAGGCTTGGCTGGAGTCGTTGGATTCGTAGGAACTCGGGGACCTGCAAACGACCTGTCAGGGGTTAGAAAACTCACAAAGGAACAAGAAAACAAAGAAAAATAGCAAGAGAAGGCTTCTTTTGGAGTGGGCGTCCAGGGATCTGAGATGCTTGTTGGTAGCAGGAAGATGATTGCAGCACTGGGAAGAAGAACTCTCGCAAACCCCTTTATGCACACAGCAGGGTATCACACAACTCAATAGAAGAACTCAAGGTTTTCATTCATCAAAAATTCTCCTCATACAAGAGGCTAGGGTCCCTTAAATAGACCCTTAACCTTGGGCTCCAAGTAAGGGTACATAAGTCTTTACATAAGAATCATTTTCCCTCTCAAACCCTAGCTAGAAAATAAGGAAATATTAGGTAGAAAAATCCCTAAAAATTCTCTTGACTTGGTCAACACTCCAAGGATGCCTAGGGGGGCGTGTTGGGCTTCTAGGAGCAGCAAGGGGCTGGCCCAAAGGGCCCGGGTGCATGGATTTGGGCCTCTGGAAGCTGGGGTGGCCTGGTAGCCAGGTAGCAGGAATATTCCCTGGTATCTTGCTTCTTAGGGGCTTGGGCTTGGTATCTGGGCTTGATTTCTTTGGGCTAGGATGTAGATGGACCTCTAAAATCATGGATGCCTTGGTATATGAATATATTTTGGCATCTGGAAGGGAATCTGGGCATCTTGAGGCATCTGCAAGAAATCAGGGTTTTCTGAATTTTCCTCCTGGGATCTTCAAATCTTCAAGCTGGGTTGGACTTGGGCTATACTTCCATGTCTTCAATCTAGTTGGACTTGGTCTTCACTTATATGATATAGTCTTGAGTCTTCAGTATGCTTGGACAGGACTCAAAAAAATAAAATTAGCTCAACATGAGCTGACTAGCATTGGACTGAACTAGCTCAACATGAGCTGACTAGTACAGAACTGAAATAACAACTAAAAATACTCAAATAAAAACTAAAATAGACTCAGATGAGCTAAGCTCTTATTATAGATGGACTCATAAATTATTGATCAATTTACAGAGGGTTGAAAAAGCCTCTGTCTTATTCTGGTACCTCAGGTGTCCCCACCAGAGTTCCTCCCACCCCAGGAGAATTGGTGCGGACACCAGAGGCACCAAAATAAGATAGAGGCTTCTCAACCCTCTGTGGATCACTTAGCTACATTCAAGTCCATTGAAATAAAGCTAAGTTCATCTAAGTTGTCTTTATTTGAGTTATGTATTAGTTAGCTCATGTTGAGCTAGTCCAATCCAGTGCTAGTTAGTTCATGTTGAGCTAATTTTATTTTTTCTAAGTCCTGTCCAAGCACACTAAAGACTCAAAACTACATCATACAAGTGTAGGCCAAATCTAACCCAGCTTGAATATTTGAAGACCCCATGAGGAGAAATCAGAAACCCTGAAGCCCTGGACCAGCCGGAGCCAAATTGGGCCAGCCCAGGCCCAGGAGGGAGCTAGGGCGCCAAGAGCTTAAGGTGACCACCCCTTGGTCGGCCACTTTGAGTCACCCTCTTGGTCGACCAAGGCAAGGAGAGAGGGAGAATTTTTAGGATTTTTTCTACCTAATGTTTCCTTATTTTCTAGCTAGGGTTTGGGTGGGAATAAAACTCCTATGTAATTACTTTTGTATCCTTACTTGGGGCGAAGGCTATGAGTCTATTTAAAGGACCCTAGTCTCTTATATGAGAATTAATTTTTTGATATATGAAATATAATTGAGTTTTCTACAACTGCTGTGTGCTACCCTACTATGTGCTTAAGGGGTTCTGAGAGCTTTTCTTCTTCCCAGTGTTTGCAACTGCATCTTGCCACCAGCCTGCCCTCCAAAAGCCTGGCCACCCACTCTAAAACACCTCTTTCCTTTGCTGTTTTTCTCTTATTTCTTCATATCCTCTAAGTTTTCTAACCCCTGACAGGTCATTTGTAGATCCCTTGACTCCAACAAATACGACGACTCCAACCAGGCCACAATCGGACCACCAAGCAGAAAGCCGGGAATCCACGGGTTTTTGGCTTGATTTTCTAGGCCGCATCCATCGAGGATGAGTGATCTCTTCACTGCAATCTTCATCAGGCACTTCAGACGTTGCAGGTACACCCCCTCTGTCACCAGTAGCGTTATTGTAGAAGAACTAGCCCAACCAAGGCTTCTCAGCCCCGGTGGTCCTTCTCTTTCTGTTGCTTATAGGTCCTATTTCGTATGCTTTAGTTTCTTTCTTACATAGTTTTCCCTGCTTAGATACTTGGTCTACTCTTCGGGATTAGATTCACAACTTGAATTAAAAACATACAAAAATATAATTGCATGCATATATAGGTTCCACATCACCTGGCTTCTCCCTGGCAGAGACCTGCAAGAACGGTCCCTTGACCAGTGGTAACTGGTGGAGGACCCTCCAACACTCAAGTCAGTGAAGGGAGTGAGATAGGCTACAACAGTCGTAGCTAAGAGCAATGAAAGAAGACTGAGCATGTGGGAGTGGTAGGTGTGTTATAACTAGCCGAGAGTCCTCTTTTACCATTTATAGAGTTACTTGGGATAACTGAATGCCATTATAAATGTGGCCTCCACTATTGTAATAATAACCTTTTGTTGGAAGGTTGGGATCTTGTCCCTCGTATTCTTTCTATTGGAATCTTTCTGTTAGAAGGATAGTGGTTTGAAAATATCTTATTTACCATGATTCCTAGCTGGAACAACTAAAAGTTATTGGTTTTTGCTACTTACTCGGATGTCGCCAACTTCGAATAAGCATGATAGTATGTTGCTAGTGAAGGAGTCTTGATAATGTTGACGGGCTCAACTGGATCTATCTGAATAGCTAGTTGATTCCGGATAAATAATTGGTACCAAAGAAGTAGTTAGAGCTGAGAATATATTTGATGTCAAGTACTCGATTTGACTAGTTGCATTACCTAATATAGCCATTTCTTTCATATTTAATACTGTAATCAATAATCGAAAAGCTTCCTAATATGAAATAATCAGTATTCTGATAAATTTTTGAGATCGATTAAATAATCATCATGGTATATATTTTTGAGCCTAATGGAGCGGAGGCCATCGTGCATCTATTTTGTGCAATGAAGTTAATTACGAGGTTATATTCTTGTTATACCCAACCGGCTTACCTTTGAACGGGACCACCACTCTTGCTGAGGTTCGAATGGACCACTCTTGTAGACATCCGGGTGACCCTCTCCATTGAAGGTCCGACAGATGCACTCCAGACGAGGTCCGACCGACCCACTAAAGTCGAGGTCCGAACGACCCACTTTTTTTGAGGTCCGACTGACCCGCTCCTGCCGAGGTCTGGCTGACCTGCTCTTGCTAACGTCCGGGTGACCCTCTTCATCGAAGGTTTGATTGATGCACTCCAGATGAGGTTTGACCGACCCACTAAAGTTGAGGTCCGAACGATCCACTTTTGCTGAGGTCCAGCTGACCCGCTCCTGTCGAGGTTCGACTGACCCACTCCTGTTGAGGGCCGACCGACCAACCCCTGTTGAGGTCCGGTCGACCCACTCTTGAAGGGCCACTTTTAAGATGGTCCAGGGGACTCCAGAAGCCTTTTCCAGCTGGTACCAAAATTCTATTACAACAAAACCCTGCCATATCAGCACCACCACTCCACTACTCCCATGATGTCGCCTTATCCTGGCACCATGTGACCACTCTCCAGATTCTCCTAGGGGCAGATCGATCTTTTCCGGCTTCACCCCTAATAGATTTTGGCACTATTCTGTACCTATATAAGGTAAACCGGGGTACTCTGAAAGGCAAAAACTCTCTCCCTACTCCACAAGCTCATCTCCATTTGACTCCTCCATTCTGTTGTCCTCAAGCTCCCGCTAACTTAAGCATCAGAGTGTCCCCCGCTGGAATACCACCGGCCCTTGGGAACTTTTTTGTAGGAACCGGAAGAAGAGCGCTACAGCCAAGCCGTCTGAGCCCGATCTGGGAGAAGTTGCAATAATAGATTGGTGCTAGAGGAAGGGCACTATTTTCCCTTCTCTAAAAGGAGGAGTCCACCCACTAAGTAAAGCGATGGCAAAGGTGAGAGCCCAGAACACCTCCACCAGGAGGGGTCACTCCCCGTCTAGGTCGGAAGGACCTCTCAGGGAGAATGATGTCGCAGAGCCTACCATCACCCTGAGATGTAGTAGTTCCAAACTCTTAAATTGCATCGACATCGTCGCTGTCGGGGTTCAAAAACTCCAGGACGCAGCTAATGACCGGCAGCAGCTGCCTGCGGTGTCACGCACCAACCACCAACCTGTCACTGGGGGAAGCCGGCATCAAGGGTCCCCCAGCCCCACTCCTACCTCGCTCTGGAGCACTAAAGGTCTTAAAGGGATCATGCTGATGGGAAGAGAGTGAGGTCTGCCTCACCCTGTTTCGCTGACTCAGTTCCTGACGGTGACCAACATTACAGTGAGGTCCCGAGAGATTACACCAAGAAACTCCAATGCAAGGAGGAGCAGATCACTGTGCTGGTCGATCGGCAAAAAGCCGATGGAAGGCAGGTGTACGACTCCCGCCTGCCTTTTTCTGCCTAAATAATGGGGGAGCCGATCCCCTGTCACTTCAAGATTCCGCAGGTGGACCCCTACGATGGTATCACCAACCCGTTAGACCATTTGGGCACCTACAAGGCCCACATGATGGTACAGGGCGCCTCCGATGCCCTCCACTGCATTGCCTTCCTTGCAACTCTCAAGGAGGTGGATCGGATGTGGTTCTCCACCATCCGACCATGTACTATCCACTAATTCCCTCAGCTTGAAAAACTCTTTCTCTCCCATTTCAGGACTTGAAGTCGGATACCGAGGAACACCGACGGCACTTCCTCATGCTGCAAAAAGAGGGGGAGACCCTCCGGGACTACATGGCCCATTTCAACTCAGCGGCCATGGAGATCCCGGATCTTAATGAAGATGTGGCTATATCGGCCTTCAAGAGAGGACTGCGCTCGTCCAGGCTCACATTCTCCCTGGATAAGAAGTTTCCGACAAGCTACTCCGAGCTGTTGGCCTGGGCATAGAGTATGCCCTAGTAGAAGAGCAAGTGGCGAGCCAGTGCCAGGCTGAAGGAAGGTCGGCTCCCAAGAAGCGGAGTGACAAGGCTCCCAAAGTCCGACCTCCTAGCGATGGCAATAATCCGACCCGACGTCACAGCCCAAAGTCGAAGGACTTCCCTAGGAAGTTCGAATTTTATGCACCCCTTTCCCTTCCGAGGGAGAAAATTCTCATAGAAATTGAGAACGAGACCTTCATGCAAAGGCCTCGTCCGATGAGGGGCCCATCTGCATCCAGAAACAAAGATAAGTACTGCCGGTTCCATCGGGACCACGGACACAATACTAAAGACTATCTCCAACTGAAGGACGTAATTGAAGACCTCATTAGGAGGGCGTACCTGCACAAATACGTCCGACCCTGGAGGGATCAGGCTGAAGCTTCAACTGCCAGAGATCCCCCAGAGGAGACAGAGCTTCCCAACCAATGTCCGACCGACGGAAATGTTGGCATACTGCACCGTCGATCTGACTGGAGATATGATGAAGACTAGGAGATTATGAAAAGGTCTAGGGGTTCTAATATAACTAGCTTCTCTGACGAAGACCTCCTGGAATCCCACATTTCCAGGAATGATCCTGTAGTTGTGTTGGTAGTGATTGCCAACTAT
Organism: Areca catechu; assembly: GCA_021397845.1. Taxonomy (NCBI): domain Eukaryota; kingdom Viridiplantae; phylum Streptophyta; class Magnoliopsida; order Arecales; family Arecaceae; genus Areca; species Areca catechu. Next base: position 95,390,183 of record CM038050.1, read on the forward strand.
GATGTAAAGAGGATCCTTATTGATAATGGAAGCTCCACGGAAATGTTGTGGTATGATGCCTTTGTCAGAATGAACCTGTCCAGGTCAAGGCTGCAAGAATCCCCTATGCCGTTGATGGGCTTCAGGAAAAACTCCATCGGAGTTGAAAGAGAAGTAACTTTACCCGTGACCATTGGGATGGAGCCTTTCCAGAAGACTCCCCATCAACTTTGTGGTCATATGTACGACCTCGGCTTATAACGCCATTCTGGGCCGACCGGCCTTCAACAAGTTTCGGGCCATCATCTCTACCTACCACCTGCTAGCAAAATTTCTGACTCGGAATGGGGTCGAAGTTATGAGGGGAGACCACAAAATGGGCAGGCAGTGCTTAACCATTCAAGACAAGTAGTTGGAAAGTCATTCTACTTTAAAACAGCTTGACCCCAAGGTCGAAGTCGATGGACATGGCCAACCGATCGAGAGGATTTTGTTTGTCCCCCTTTGAGAGGATGATCCCACTAAGGTCCTCCAAATTGGAAGCACTCTCAATGAAGAGGTTAAGTTGGAGCTGATCGACTTCCTAAGGAATAACGTCGATGTCTTTGCTTGGTTGGCGTCGAACATGCCAGGCATTCCGTCGGAGGTCATAACTCACCAGCTTAAAGTAGATCATACCTACAGGCCTGTCAGACAGAAGAAGAGGAGCTTTGCTCCCGAAAGACAGAGAGCAATTGATGAGGAAGTCAGGAAGCTTTCTGATGCTGGCTTCATCAGAGAGGCCCATTATCCCGACTGGCTGGTGAATGTTGTAATGGTGAAGAAGGCCAATGAAAAATGGAGGATATGCGTAGACTACACCGACCTCAATAAGGCTTGTCCGAAGGATAGCTTTCTCTTGCCAAAGATTGACCAACTGGTGGATGCCATGGCCGGTCATCAACTTTTAAGCTTCATGGAAGCCTTCTTTGGCTACAACCAGATTAGGATGCACCCGGAGAATGAGGAGAAGACAGCCTTTGTCACTGATAAAGGGCTGTACTGCTACAAAATGATGCCCTTTGGCCTGAAAAATGCCAGTGCCACTTTCCAAAGGCTGATCAACCGGGTTTCTGAAGGGTAGCTTGGAAGAAAATGGAGGTGTATGTCGATGATATGATTGTCAAGAGCCTCCACAAGGTCGACCATATTAGAGACTTACAAGAAACCTTTGACGCGTTGAGACGTCATCGGATGAAGCTGAATCTTGCCAAGTGCACTTTCAGGGTAACTTCCAGAAAGTTCCTTGGCTTCTTGGTCACACAAAGAGGAATTGAAGTCAACCTTGACAAGATCAAAGCTATCATTGACATAGGGCATCCAACCAACAAGAAGCAAGTGCAAGAACTTACGGTCGAATAGCTTCTCTCAATTGCTTCATTTTCTGGTCGGCTGAGAAGTCCCTACCTTTCTTCAAGACCCTCCATTGGTCGGACCACTTCCATTGGACCGACGAGTGTCGGTCAGCCTTCGAGGCACTGAAGGCTTATCTAAAGAACCCTCCATTGTTGGCCAAGCCGACGAAGGGAGAGCCCTTATACTTGTACCTGTCGGCATTGGACGAGACGGTAAGCTCCATCGTCGTTCGAGTGAGAGAAGGCAATCAGCAAAGACCTATCTATTATATCAGCAAAGTTTTCCATGATGCCGAAACGAGATACCGTAAGATGCAGAAGCTTGTCTATTCCTTGATCATAGCAGCCAAGCGACTGCGGCCCTACTTCCAAGTGCATCCAATTATCATCCTGTCTGATCAACCACTCAAGGCGATCCTCAGGAGCCCAGACACATCCGATCAGCTTGCCAAGTGGGTCATCAAGCTTGGTGAATTTGACATCTCTTTCCAACCTCGATCAACCATGAAAGCTCAAGTAATTACTGACTTCATTACAAAGTGTACCTGGAAATAGGAGGTACCTTCACAAGCGGCCGATGACCTCGGGATGATACCATTGAAGAAGCAGAACCCATTTGGACTCTCTACATGGATGGATCGTCCAACCTTGCAGGCTATGGAGCGGGCCTGATCCTAGTCGACCCCGACGGGCATAGCTTGGAGTATGCCTTACACTTTTCATTTTAGGTATCAAATAATCAAGCAGAATATGAAGCCTTCCTTGCAGGATTAAGAATAGCCAATGAGTTGGGCATCGCCGAATCAGGGCCTTTTCCGACTCTCAGCTGGTGGTGAACTAGGTGAAGGGCGAATTTGAGGTGAGAGATCCGACCCTGGCCAAGTACTTGAGCAAGGTACAAAGCCTCATGTCTCGGCTTAAATTTTTTGAAATTCTCCATATATCCCGATTGCAGAACTCCCGGGCAGACACTTTGTCGTGGTTGGCTACGGTCGTTACCAACACCTCTGACCGAAACTTCGTGGAGTATCTGCAGCACCAAAGTATTGCTAAAGAGCCGACAGAAGTCCACCAAGTGGAGCAAGAAGCCTCTTGGACAGACCCAATCTTTGCGTTCCATATCAAAGGAACCCTACCGGAAGATATGATTGAAACCAAGCATGTACGCTGGATGGCTTCAAAGTACGTCATCCTTGATGGCACTCTTGACAAACAGTCATTCTCACAGCCATTGCTGAAGTGCTTGGGGCCGACTAATGCTGACTACGCACTCAGAGAAGCGCACGAAGGCATCTATGGCGACCACCTGGGAGGAAGATCCCTGGTTTATAAGATCATCCTACAGAGATATTAATGGCCGATCATCTAAAGGGATGCATCGGACTTCATCAGAAAGTGCGACGCATGTCAAAGATACTCCAACATTCAAAGGAGGCCGGCTAGTCAGCTGATTCCACTCACCGCACCTTGGCCATTCGTGCAGTGGGGAATGGATATCTTGGGGCCATTCCTCCCAGCATCCGGCCAACAAAAATTTCTGATTGTGGCCATTGATTACTTCACCAAATGGATGGAGGCTGAGCTGCTAGCACAAATTATAGAAGCTAAAGTGGAGAATTTTGTTTGGAACTGCATCATCTTCCGGTTTGGCATACCGCAGATAATTATCATAGACAACGGAAGGTAGTTCAACAATCCCAAGTTCTGGGACTTCTACCAGCAATATCATATTTCCCATCGGCTAACATCAATCAGTCATCCTCAGTCCAACAAGAAGTCAAAATCATCAATCGGACGATCCTGCATGGATTAAAGACTCGATTGAATGACACCAAAGGACTTTGGGCAGAAGAGCTTCACTCAATGCTCTGGGCCTATCGGACGACCTCCCGAACAATGACTAGGGAGACTCCATTCATTCTGACCTATGGAAGGGAAGCAGTCATCCCTATAGAAGTTTCCTTACATTCCTTATGGATTGATCATTTCGCCGAACCGACCAACTCAGAGCAAAGGAGGGCTGACCTAGACCTGCTTGAAGAAACAAGGCTCCAGGCAGGCTTGAAGATGGCGATGTATCATCAAAAGATGGCCAAATACTACAACTCTCGAGTTAAGGCTCAAACCTTCCGAGTCAGAGTCTGGTTTTGCGGAGGACTGAAATCTCAAAATCGGCCGAGCAAAGGAAACTTTCCCCCAATTGGAAAGGCCCTTTTCAAGTTGTTGAAGTAATTCGAGCCGGAACTTACAGACTCGAGCATTTGGATGGACAACAAGTGGCGCGTCCGTGGAATATAGACAACCTTCATAAATACTATCAATAAAGGCAATCACTTCTTCTATGAAGTACTTCCAAAAGTCAGACTCTTGTCGGCAAAGGCTCTAGGGCAGCCCACTTCCGAAAGTCTGACCCCAATCGGCAAAGGCTCTAGGGCAGCCCACTTTCGAAAGTCTGACTCTGGTCGGCAAAGGCTCTAGGGCAGCCCACTTTCTAAAGTCCGACTCCTGTTGGCAAAGGCTCTAAGGCAGCCCACTTTCGAAAGTCGGACTATGATCGGCAAAGGCTCTAAGGTAGCCCACTTCCGAAAGTTTGACTCCGATCGACAAAGAATCTAGGGCAGCCCACTTTCGAAAGTCTGACTTCGGTCGACAAAGGTTCCAAGATAGCCCACTTTCGAAAGTCTGATTCTAGTCGGTAAAGGCTCTAGGGCAGCCCACTTCCGAAAGTTCAACTCCGGTCGGCAAAGGCTCTAGGATAGCCCACTTCCAAAAGTCTGACTCCGGTCGGCAGAGGCTCTAGGGTAGCCCACTTCCGAAAGTCCGACTCTGATCAGCAGAGACTCTAGGATATCCTACTTCCGAAAGTCTGACTCTGGTCAGCAGAGGCTCTAGTGCAGCCCATTTCTAAAAGTTCGACTCCGGTCGATAACGGCTTCAAAACAGACTGCCTGAAGATCTAACTTCATATTCGGACGGGCTGACGACCAACACATAAAAAAATTTCTAAGGGTCTGGGTTCAGACTGAGCCACTATCCAGCTACTTCGGAGGCCTCGCGTTCGGACAGGCCGATGGACCAATACTTAAAAAATTTCTAAGAGTCTGGGTTCGGACTGAGCCACTGTTCAGCAGCTACTTCAGAGAACCTGAGGTTCAATTAAGCTGACGGACCAACACTTAGAAAAATTTCTAAGAGTTTGGGTTCGAGCTAGATAATTGTTCAACATCTGCTTCGGAGAACCTACGATTCAATTAAGCCGACCGTCAACACTTAAAAGCATTTTTGAAAAAAAAAGGTTTTAGTTAATTCGACCGACCCCACATTCATAGACATACATAAGAGATGAACCAAAAAGAAATGTCTTTATTTCATAGCAAAAGTTTTCTTTACATGGGACAGGTCAGACTTTCACAAACAACCTAAGTCTAACCCCTTGGGAGTACAAGTGGGACATCGGCTTCGGCCCCCTCCACCGTGCCCGAAGTCCCGACTAGGACGTCTGCCATCTCTGCATCAGCTATAGCTTGGGCTTCACCTCCAAACTCCGAGGGGCCCTATATCACTTCTACATCGGCTGCAGCTTGAGTTCCGGCCCCTCCGTCGGTCGGGCCTGCTTCTTCTTCCATGCCCTCCTCTTCAGCCTGCCTCTGCAGCTGCAGAAAGGCAAGATCTAGTTTTGGAAAGGCGTCGCCGACCTTAGATAGGCAATCTTCATAGCCGAAGTCATAGCCAACAGCTCCGGCCTCGTCCATCTCCTCCTTAAAGTGGGCGGAGGCCATGTACTTCCTTACGGCATCGTCGGCTGCCTCTGCCATATGCTCATGGGCCTTCTTCAACAAGCCCATATACTTCTCTGCCATAGCTTGGTTGCCTCGTGAGTGCCTTTTGACCTCTTCAGCCAACCGATGGACCAGGGACATCAACTTCTTCTTCTTCCTTTTCAGGCTAGCCACCTAGTCAGCTTGCTGAGCCTGCAGGTCTCCGCCTGCTTCTTGTGAGCCTTTGCCTCGGCCCGACTGGCAGACAGCTCTTCTTTGGCGGCCTTCCATGCCACCTCTGCCATTGCTCTAGCCACCTCTGCTCTTTCGGTCTTCCTGATCGAGTGCTCTCTCATGAAGAGCATCTCATCGAGGCCATCATCCATCAGAGAAATATTATGAGGAGCTGCAAATAGCAGAACAGTGTCAGTCATGCACAAGAAGACAGAAAAAGACAAACTCAAGAGCAAGTAACTTACCCCCATCAAGTTGCGGTATGAGCTCCTGGCAGTGTCATTCAGCATCCATCGACTCGACTCGTCCCAGTCGGTGTCCGTGATAGCACTCTTAAGCATGTCTTTGGCCTGCTTGGGGTCGTGTAGCACACCAGTATTGGTGCGCCTCAGGATCGACTCCACCAGCCTCGACCCTACCGGCCTCCTCTCCTTCGACCACGTTTTTTTCTTTGGCCATCGATAGAGCCTCTTGCACCAATTCAGTGATCGGCGAGGTTGGGGCTGTCTCCCCGTCGGTCGACCCTGACGGTTCCTCTCCAGACCGGGCGGCCAATTGCCCGATTAAGGATGAGCACTCCAGTTCTCTAACAACGCGGCATTTCGATAGAGGCATGTCATCGTCAGAGTCTACTGCCATGACGGTAGCAGACGGCTCCTCTATTCGCTGCCTCTTCTTCCTCTCGACCGTCGGCTCCGTGACTCGGATGCCTCTCTTCTTAGCTACCCATGCTACGATCGTTGCTCGATCTAGCTTTATTTTTCCGCCTACCACGAAACAAGTTTGAAGTTAGCGACAGAATAAACAAAGCCGATATGGAAAAACAAAAGACCTACGATGGTGGCTTCTACCCTACCCAAGTATCGATGTTGGCTGACTCAAGCTGAGTGGAGGCTATCATTCCAAAGTAGTTCATGTATAAAGATGGGGTCATCCTCCTCCATCTTATTAAAATTGGCCTTGTTGCCGCCAGGATCGTCGTGGCCCATAGCTGCTGTCGGCACCGGAGTGCGCTTCCTTCGTTGCCTAGCGGTCCTCCACTCCTGGACCTACAAGACAGGGGTTAGTGACCCAGGCCAGGGTTTCCAGCGGGGGCACTCCAACAGTCAAGTCAGTGACGATCCAGGGGAACAGATCCTCCTGGTCGAAACCCTCTTGATGGACTCCACATGAGGAGGAGTGTGTGGTGTGAATGTGACTAGCAGGTGTGTCGGGAGAAGTGTGGACTGGCTAGGGAGAGTCCCTGTGTGGCCCTTCCTCCTGACCTTGCTCTGGAATGCTAGTGGTGCCATGCCCCTCTCCCTGGTGGGGGTTGCCCTTCCTCTCTTGGATGGTCCAGATGGTTGGTGATGAGCATGGCATCTCAATCGGCGTGCTTCTCCCCTCTCTAACATAACTGGCGGCTGCAGGTGGTCAGTATGGCCTGGGAGGGGCTCCAGTGTAGTCCTCGGGTGGCTCGCCAGCATCCCAGGCTGGTGGGGTCCACGTTTGAGCTGGGGCCTAGCTAGAATGGTAGGAGTCGCTTCGACCTAGATGCTCCGAGCTTGCGGGGTCGTCCCGGTGGAGTATGAGGTCGTCCCGATGAAGTGCGGGCCCGGTCCAGAGGGCGCACGCTCGGAGAGACTCCAAGTTGGCAGAGGAGTGCTAAGCTGGACTCCGACCACAGGGCTCAAACCTCCAAGGGTCTCGCTCCGGAGGGCAGAAGACGGGCCCGGTCTAGAGGGTGCGTGCTCGGAGAGGCTCCACGTTGGCGGAGGAGTGCTGAGCTCGACTCCGACCACAGGGCTCAAACCTTCGAGGGTCTCGCTCCGAAGGGCAGAAGATGGGCCCGGTCTAGAGGGCGTGTGCTCGAAGAGGCTCCACGTTGACTGGGGAGTGTTGAGCTCGACTCCGATCATAGGGCTCAAACCTCTGAGGGTCTCGCTCCGGAGGGCAGAGGACGAGCCCGGTCTAGAGGGTGCACGCTCGGAGAGGCTCCACATTGGCGGAGGAGTGCTGAGCTCGACTCCGACCACAGGGCTCAAACCTCCGAGGGTCTCTCTCCGGAGGGCGGGCCCGGTCCGAAGGATGCACGCTCAGAGAGGCTCCACGTTGGAGGAGGAGTGCTGAGCTCGACTCCGACGATAGGGCTCAAACATCCAAGGGTCTTGTTGTGAAGGGCAGAAGATGGCTCCGGCCTAGGCATCCCGAGCTTACGGGCCTGACCTGGCAAAGGACGGAGCTCAGCTTGCCATCTAGAAAGAGCTCAGCTCAGCTCGGTAGTGGAGTTCAGGCTGGAGAATTGATGCGACGTCCGACGCAGTGTCTTTCCTTGATGTGGCACCTGTCGGTTCCTCCATGTCAGCGATCTCACCACATCATTTGCCTCCCACTCTCGAGGCTCGTAGTGCATGGCGCTCGGGCCGAACGGAGTAAATGTGGTGATGACATGGAAAGGCGAAAATCTGGCACGATGATGGCCATGATTGCTGGCGCTTCGAGAGACGGCCCCGCGGACCAATACGGGGGCGCATCGTGGCCATGTCCGAGGAGTAGTTAATGTTGGCATAGAATCCAGAGCAGCCGGGATGCCATATTCGTTGATGGGCAGCATGTGGCATGGATCCGTTGGCGGAGGGGTTGGATCGGTACGAATCCATCGGGTCATTTCGAAATGAAAGGAGGGCTTCACCCGAAACATCTATTCTTTTGAATTCTTCGTGCCTGCTACTGCTGCGCCCAAGCTTTCTTCTTCCTTACAGTTGCCTCAGGTTTTCTAAGGAATCAGGTCAGTCTCTTCTTCCTTCTCCCCCAGCTAGAGTAGGGTTCTTCCTTCAAGTCTGGGGTCTTCTTTGAGTTGAGTCTATTCTTTCGTCCCTCACTCCGAGTCCTTCATTCCCCTTATTCATAAGGATGTCCCATTTTGGTCCAAGCTTCTGCCCTTCCACTAATCAGGACGAGGCCGGTCCCTCTGAGCAGAGGCCAGCATCTTCTTCTTCTTCTGGTGGGGAGAAAGATGTAACTCACTTCGAGCTCAGTAGGAGGCATCCTCCTAGTCCGGTACTCATCAGGGAACCAAGATCCGGTCCTTCTCTCCCTCCTCCTTCTTCTGTTCCTATTTCTGAGTCTGCCCAGTCCACAGGTCCTAGTGGGGTCGCCTCGATGATCACCGCCGAGGAACTAAGAACCGTTCGGGATGTCTATGGCATCCCTCCTTCTGTTCGGCTCATGATCTCTCATCCGGGGGAACGGGTTACTTCCAGTAGCCCGAGCCGTCTTGTTTTTTATAAGGAGACCTTCACCTGGGATCTCCGATTTCCTTTTCACCCTTTCTTTCTGTCTGTATTGGACAACTACCATTTGGTCCCCGCATAGTTAGTGCCAAACGCCATTAGGGTTATCTTTTCCTTCATTGTGCTCTATCACCTCCACAGGTTCATTGCCCGGTTTTCCTTGTTCAGGGCCTTCTTCACCCTGAAGCGCCACCGAACTGAGGATGGCTGGTGGTCCTTGTCCTCCTGTGCCATTAGGGTTATCTTTTCCTTCATTGTGCTCTGTCACCTCCACTGGTTCGTTGCCCGATTTTCCTTGTTCAGGGCCTTCTTCACCCTGAAGCGCCACCCAACTGAGGATGGGTGGTGGTCCTTGTCCTCCCGTCCAAAGGGCATCAGATTCAAGCTTCCCTCTTCCATCAGGGGATGGAAGAGTAAGTTTTTCTTTGTTGAGGTTGATGGGGTCGACTAGGTCTGGAGCGATCCGAACAAGTCCCGCAACCGAAATTCTATGGTTGATGCGGCTGACCGGGATGACTACGAGCATCTCCGCACTACCCAGATTCCTCCTCTCGAGGTCCTGTTATTTGAACAGAACCTCACCGACTCCAAGGTCGACCCAACAAATGGGTTGGGTGAGTTCGACCTGAACTTTCCTCTTTCTTTTTCTTGAATTTCTTGCATTGCTTTTCATGGACTCTGACTGTTGTAAAACTTGCATGCAGGGATGATTTTCTCTGAGAGCGATCTGCTGGTGATCACTCGGAAGAGGCTACCAATTGGGCTGGCCGAGGAGCCTTCATCGAGGCGAGTCCGGGGTGAGAGAGCTCCTACGGCTACCCTCGCTGCAGCAGTTGGTCCGAGCTCGGCTACTCCAGTGCCGGTGGAGAGGGTGGCATCCGCGGTGCCGAGGCCGACCTAACAGGAGGCTCGGCAGGTTCTCGAGTAGAGCGGTCATTAGGGGGCGGCCCCCACTGTGGAGCCTGAAGTAGTGGTATGGGTAAGGGCCACAACTGTTGCCGCTGCACCTTGCCGTCTTTCGCATCTGCCTGTCATCGAGATCTGGGATAAGGAGGTCCGGGCAGCGACCAGGGCCATGACCAAGGCACCGCCTACACCGGTGCCAGCTTCTCAGCCTGCCCCCCAGGGCCCTTCAACCAGCAGGGCAAGGCCGCCCACTCCTGGAGAGGGTAGGAGGGAGGAGGCACGACGCCGACTCCCCTTCAAGATGGGGTCGGAAAGCTCGTTCCTCCGGAACCCCGAACTGGCCGAGTGCATGATGGACTTCTCAGTCCAACTATGTGACCGGCAAGAAATGGCCGGAATGCAGCTGAGCGACGTTATCAGTGCCATCTTCCCCCAGTACTACTCGGTGAGCTATCTCTTTCTTCATTTTTCTTTCTTTTTTCTTTTATTTCTTTTTCTCTTCTCTTTTTTTTTTTTTGAGCTGACCTCTCGTCATGGTGCAGATCGGTGCCAAGACTCTCTTCATCAAGGGCTGCTATCAGAACTGGGAGTGTCTCGAGCGGTAACAGGCGACCGAGATCGAATCCTTGAAAGCCAACCTGAAGGAGAAGGCTGGGCAAATGGGGTACTTGAATTGAAGGTCAAGGACCTGGAGCAACAGCTCGCCAATGCCGAGGGGTGAGCGAAGAGACTCCTGGAGGCCCGTGACTTGGAGCAAAGTAGCTCGAAGAAAGCCATCGACGATTTCTCCACCGTCGAGAAAAAGTTGAATTGGTATAGTGCCAATGTCGATCGGCACAAGGAGGCCTTCCGGTTTGCCCAGGCGGAGCTGGCAGCAGGGAGGGAGAAACTGGCCGCAGTTGAGAAAGTGGTAGAGATGGTGGCCAAGTCGGCGGAGGCTGCCAGGATGGAGGCGGTCGAGGCGAGGAAGGTGGCTACCGAGGCCAAGAAGGGTGCAGAGGATGCCATGGCAAAGTTCAAGGCTTCGGAGGAGTTTGTCGTCGAGATTCATTAGATGGTGTCAGACTCCATCTACAAGGGCTTTATGTTCTTGCATAGCCGGGTCGAGGCACTTGTCCCCGAGAAGAGTCGCGACCGCCTCAAATACCCTTCGGCCTCAGATGCGGAGCCTGACGAGGAGGCTGTGGAGGGAGCCATGGCCTCAAAGTCTCCGACGCCAGCCGAGGCTGAACCATCCGAGACTAGAGCTGCCCAGTCGGAGGTTCCTGAAGGCAGGAACTCTCAGCCTCAGAGCTCTGCAGGGAGGCCGGCCGGCATGGAGTAGCCCCTTTTTCCTTCTTTGTTTTGTATTTTTGTTTTTATACTTAGTTATGGTCGCCTAGCATGTCGGGGGCCCGCAAAATACTTGTAACTCGTATTTGATCAATGAAACTCGAGTTTCCTTGCCATCTATTTTTTGTCTGGCTCTTCCCTTCTTTCTCTTTTTCTTCCACTCCCCTTCTTCTTTTCTTCTCTCTCTTTGGTGAGTGGGGAGATCAGAGAAGAGGGCCTCACCTCGCTTGGGGTTGAGTTATTGGACTTCAACGTCGACAAGTTGGGCATACGGTCATGACACTTGAGTGCCGCTATGCTCGAAGGTGTTATTGACTGAAAGCCGTGTGGCTCAAAGGTTCCTTGGCTGGAGATCTGAGCTCCAGTCTTAGGCTGGCATCCTGGAGCTGGGCTCGAGGATGTTGGTGACTGAGATCTGCATGGCTCGAAGATACCTTAGCCGAAGATCTGAACTTCGATCTTGGGCTGACATCCTGGAGCTGGGTTCGGGGACGTGGATGACTGAGAGCTGCATGGCTTGAAGGTCCATTGGCCGGAGATCTGAGCTCCAGTCTTGGGCTGGCATCCTGGAGTTAGGCTCGGGGACGTTGGTGACTAAGAGCTGCGTGGCTTGAAGGTTCCTTGGTCGGAGATCTGAGCTCCGGTCTTGGGCTGGCATCCTGGAGCTAGGCTCGGGGACATTGGTGACTAAGAGCTACGTGGCTCAAAGGTCCCTTCGACGGAGATCTGAGCTCTGATCTTGGGCTGGCATCCTGGAGCTAGGCTCGAGGATGTTGGTGACTGAAAGCTGCGTGGCTCGAAGGTCCCTTGGCCGGAGATCTGAGCTCCAGTCTTAGGCTGGCATCCTGGAGCTAGGCTCGGGGACATGGATGACTGAGAGCTGCGTGGCTCGAAGGTCCCTTGGTCGGAGATTTGAGCTCTGGTCTTGGACTGGCAGCCTAGAGCTGGGCTCGGGGACGTTGGTGACTGAGAGCTGCGTGGCTCGAAGGTGCCTTGGCCGAAGATCTGAGCTACGGTCTTGGGCTGGCATCCTGGAGTTGGGCTCGGGGACGTTGGTGACTGAAAGCTGCGTGGCTCGAAGGTCCCTTGGCTGGAGATCTGAGCTCCGGTCTTGGGCTGGCGTCCTGGAGCTGGACTCGGGGACGTCGATGACTGAGAACTGCGTGGCTCGAAGATCCCTTGGCCGGAGATCTGAGCTCCGGTCTTGGGCTGAGAAGTGGGAGCTTTGTTGCCGTGTTTCCCTCTCGTTCTCTTTCTTTCCTTCCCCTCTCTTTTTTTTTTTTTTGAGTGGGGAGATCAGAGAAGAGGGTTCTTGCCATGTTTTCCTCTTGTTCTCTTTCTTTCCTTCCCCTCTCTTCTTCTTTTTGAGTGGGGAGATCAGAGAAGAGGGTTCTTGCTGTGTTTCCCTCTCGTTCTCTTTCTTTCATTCCCCTCTCTTCTTCCTTTTGAGTGGGGAGATCAGAGAAGAAGGTCACACGACTTGATTGCCTTGGAGCTAGGCTCTAGGCCTTTCTAGACGGGGAGCTAGGCTCGGGTCTAAGGGTTTCCTGAGAGCTTGGCTCAGGTCTTTGGCGCCTTGGAGCTGGGCTCGAGGCGTTGATAGGTGCTACTTGGCTCCAAGATCCCTTGGCATCTCGGAGCTAGGCTCGGGGATGCTTGAGATTGAGAGCGGTGTGGCTCGAAGATCCTTTGACGTCCTGGAGCTGGACTCGGTGATGCTTTGAGATTGAGAGCTACATGGATCGAAGATCCCTTGATGTCTTGGAGCTGGGCCCGAGGATGCTTGAGATTGAGAGTGGCGTGGCTCGAATCTACCGGTTGGCTTTCTCTCTTGGGTGGTCCAGATGGTTGGTGAGGAGCATGGAATCTCGATCGGCGTGCTTCTCTCCTTTCTAATGTAACTAGTGGCTGCAGGTGGTCAGTACGGCCTAGGGGCGCTCTAGTGTAGTCCTCGGGTGGCTCGCCGGCATCCCAGGCTGGTGGGGTCCACGTCCGAGCTAGGGCCGAGCTAGAATGGCAGGAGTCGCTTCGACCTAGATGCTCCGAGCTTACGGGGTCATCCCAGCGGAGTGCGGGGTCGGTCCGGAGGGTAGAAGATGGGCCCGGTCCAGAGGGCGTGCTCTCGGAGAGGCTCCACATTGGTGGAGGAGTGCTGAGCTCAACTCCGACCACAGGGCTCAAACCTCCGAGGGTCTCGCTCTGGAGGGCAGAGGGCAAGCCCGGTCCGGAGGGTGCATGCTCGGAGAGGCTCCATGTTGGCGGGGGAGTGCTGAGCTCGACTCCGACCACAAGGCTCAAACCTCCGAGGGCCTCACTCCGGAGGGCAGAAGACGGGCCCAGTCCAGAAGACGCGTGCTCGGAGAGGCTCCACGTTGGCGGGGGAGTGCTGAGCTCGACTCCAACCACAGGGCTTAAACCTCCGAGGGTCTCGCTCCGGAGGGCAGAAGATGGGCCCGGTCCAGAGGGCGCGCACTCGGAGAGGCTCCATGTTGGCGGAGGAGTGCTGAGCTCGACTCCGACCACAGGGCTCAAACCTCCGAGGGTCTCGCTCTGGAGGGCGGGCCCGATCAGGAGGGCACGCGCTAGGAGAGGCTCCACGTTGGTGGAGGAGTGCTGGGCTCGACTCCGACCATAGGGCTCAAACCTTGGAGGGTCTCGCTCTGGAGGGCAGAAGACAGCTCCGGCCTAGGCATCCCGAGCTCGCGGGCCCGACCTGGCAGAGGACGGACCTCGGCTTGCCGTCTAGAGAGAGCTCAGCTCTGCTCGACAGTGGAGTCCGGGCTGGAGAATTGATGCGGCGTTCGACGCGACATCTTTCCTTGATGTGGCACCTATCGGTTCCCCCACGTCAGCGATCTCGCCACATCAGGCCTCATCGGCCCTCAACACTTTCCTCCCATCAACGGCCTTCGGCCTCGGCTCCCTCCATGTCGGCTCGAAGCCCCAAGGCTGTAGGCTGTCTATGAAGAAGAAACGGGACTTCCACCCATGGATGGCTGACGGAAGACCCCTTAAGATCCTCTAATCAGGGCGGGGACTGAACATCCACCACTCCTAGCTCTGGAAATCCCTTTTAAGAAGGAAAAAGTTTGCAAACAGAGACACTCTTGGCTCGGCTTCGACCCTCTAGCAGAGGACCATGAAGCAACCGATTGCCTGAATACTATTCGGGGTCAGCTGCATGGGAGTCACTCTATAAGAGTTGAAGACCTGGATGAAAAAATAGGGAAGAGGAAACCTAAGGCCAACCTTAAGATGGTCTTTATACACTGGAAGGGCTCCTAAGTTCAGTGGACTGGTCACCCTTCCCTCCCGATTGGGAACGGTCAAATGTAGAGTGGAAGGTATATTGTATACGACCCTAAGGTTTTCTACCCTCTCCCGGGTCATTTTTGACGGGATGTTATGGGGACCCGATTCCCTATCCCTGTGGGCGGAGCTCCGGCTGCCGGAAGCCATTCTAATAGAAGTTGGAAAGGAAAGATGGGGGAGACTAACCTAGTGATTGAGGTTCCTAAAGGGGTGAGAGCGGCAGAGGAGGCATGCTCTTTCTCTCCAAGCACAGGTGCAGCAGAAGACTCTCCTCCGAGCCTTCACCCCCTCCTTTTAAAGCCACTGAGGGGCCGCTTCCTAGCATCCCTCGAGCGCCATAATCAACAGTCAACGACGTGACTTTCCAATCCAACAGAGAAGCCGATGGGATGCGACGAATCACGTCTAACCATGATCCGCGTGATCGCCAAACTAGCGGCGGATGAACTGCTCTGGATGCGGCGCCAATCGTCTAGATCTCACCACGTCGCCCAAGTCATGTCAGGGACCCGACGGGCGGGTGCATCAGGCTGGCAGTCCATCATTGCACCCCATCAGCATTAACTACTCCTCCCACCACCTCCAATGCAGTGCCGACACCTATCCTGGGTGCAGAATTTTGGAATGGGAAACGATCGGTTATAGTACACCTGATCAGATTCGCGATCGACCCAATGATAAATGCATTAACGGCCAAATGATGCTCTCGTCCTTTGAAATCGCAAAACCTCTTGAAGGCCAAGAGCAAGGGGGAAACTGTTATACCCAACCGGCTCACCTTCGAATCAGACTGCCACTCTTGCTGAGATCTGAATGGACCACTCTTGCAGACATCCGGGTGACCCTCTCCATCGAAGGTCCGATGGACACACTCCAGATGTGGTTCGACCGACCCACTAAAGTCGAGGTCCGAACGACCCACTTTTCCTAAGGTTCGATTGACCCGCTCCTGCCGAGGTCCGGCTGACCCGCTTTTACTAATGTCTAGGTGACCCTCTCCATCGAAGGTCCGACGAACGCACTCCAGACGAGGTCCGACTGACCCACTAAAGTCAAAGTCCGAACGACCTACTTTTGCTGAGGTCCGGCCGACCCACTCCTACTGAGGTCCGATTGACCCACTCCTACTGAGGGCCGACGACCCACCCCAGCTGAAGTCTGGCCGACCCACTCTCGAAGGGCCACTTCAAAGATAGTCCAAGGGACTCCAGAAGCCTCTTCCAGCTGGTACCAGAATTCTGTTACAACATAACCCTGCCACATCAGCACCATCACTCCATTACTCCCACGATGTCGCCTTATCTTGGCACCATGTGGCCACTCTCCAGATTCTCTTAGGGGCAGATCGATCTTTTCTAGCTTCACCACTAATAGATTTTGGCACAGTTCCGTACCTATATAAGGTAAACCGGGGGACTCTGAAAGGCAAGGACTCTCTCCCTACTCCACAAGCTCAACTCCATTTGACTCCTCCATTCTGTTGCCCTCAAGCTCCTGCTAACTTAAGCATCGGAGAGTTCATCACCGGAACATCGCCGGCCCTTGGAAATTTTTTTGCAGGAACCGGGAGATGAGCGCTCCAGCCAAGCCGTCTAAGTCCGGTCCGGGAGAAGTTGCAGCAACAATTCTCCAAAAAAAAATAAATAAAGACTTGGTTGCAGGTTTGGTTTTGGTTTGTTTAGTTTTGAATCGGCCAGCAGTGGGCTTCCGCCTAGTCGAGATTCCACACAGGATATTTAGGTAGTATTGGATGGCAAAAAGTTATTCCTGAAATAGAAATAGGTATTCCCTAAGAATAGCCTATTCTCGTTGTTATTCTCAATTTTTGTTTCGATCAAAATCTGGTATTTCACCTTATTCCAGTGTAATTAATGCGGTGTTATTCTAAATGGCATTTAGATGACATGGAAATAAGCCTAAAATAAACCTATATCCCACTAAGAATATGAAAGAATTTTTATGAAATTCCAATACTAACCCTGATCAATAAATAAGATAAATTGAGTTATAAAATTTCTTTTCAATTATATATTTAAATAAGTATAATTTTTTATTCATATTAAATTATTAATTTGATCTATTAAAAATATGTTATACTAAATAATTTAATATTATGGTATATTTAACAAATAAGATAAATTGAGTTATAAAATTCCTTTTTAATTATATATTTAAATAAGTATAATTTTTTGTTCATATTAATTTATTAATTTGATCTATTAAAAATATGTTATACTAAATAATTTAATATTATGGTATATTTAACAAATAAGATAAATTGAGTTATAAAATTCCTTTTTAATTATATATTTAAATAAGTATAATTTTTTGATCATATTAATTTATTATTTTGATCTATTAAAAATATGTTATACTAAATAATTTAATATTATGGTATATTTAACAAATAAGATAAATTAAGTTATAAAATTCCTTTTTAATTATATATTTAAATAAGTATAATTTTTTGTTCATATTAATTTATTAATTTGATCTATTAAAAATATGTTATACTAAATAATTTAATATTATGGTATATTTAACGAAGTAATTAAATTGAGTTATATAAATTAATTTAGTATGAACCCTGAAGCCCAGCCCTATGTATTTAGGCCTAACCCAAACCCTGCTCGACTTCGATCCGGCCTGAAGCCTATCGGGCCAGCCCTACTACGTTCCAGCCATATACAAGAGTAATAATAAACTTATAAAAAATTTAAAATACTCCCCTTAGATTAGCATCAAAAATAAATATATCACTTGTAACGAAGACCATAACAAGACCCATAAGTATATTGAGAAAATTGTCAAGCCTAGGCATTCACATTATATTAATGTTTACATAATGTAATATATCACAATGACCTGTACATTCAAACTGCATCATAACATTATAGCAAGACGAATAACACTAACAATCACAAGAAATAACATTCACAGCATTGTTTATCAATACAGTTGAATCCACAATTCCATCCAACTTCCAAGTCTAACATCAACAACCCAGTAGGAATTTCAACATAGAGAGCAAAGGCTTTAACATTGACATGGTTGTCTTAAAATCTATAGGAGCTTACAGTTAGCATTAAATTTAATACAACCAAATGAGTAACTGAGATTCAACAACATTATACAAGACAGCTGAATGCTTCCTTTCATATAACGTGGCGTAGCCTGATAACAGATAGAAGCAACCATGTGATAGACCATGAAGCATGGTGATCTCATATACGAGTGATATAATGGCACACAATCTGACATAGTTGTGCTTTTCCTATGATATATAATAAGATATGTAATCATAGTACTATCAACAATGATTTGTAGAAATAAGAAATACCTGTTGTTACAATAACATACCTTTATTGTAGCTATACTCATTTGTAACCATCACTTGAGTTCATGTTAAAGAAGCACCTGTCCAAAATAACAAAGTTGAGAAAGAAAGGGCTGTCAACAATACTTACCTCACACGCATACATGCCACGGATGGCACGGATGGCATACATGGCACGGATGGCACGGATGGCACAATCTGAATTTGGCACATAAAAGTTATAAGGGCTGCCAATAAGTTAAGCATGGTATACACTGGAGCTGCCATAACAACTAGCATAAATAAATATTTACAAAATATGGCTTAGGATAGCGAATGTTATCTCACTTGAGCATCACGGTAACAAAAGGAAAACAACAAATGTGTAATTCCACTCCTACTTCCAAGCAATGCTTAATCAATTGGTTGCCCATCATCATTGCCACACAATATATAGTTAGTGTCAAATTAAAATTTGTAACAATTACAAATATATAGTCATAAATTATGGCTCAAGACAGCAAAGCTAATGTCACTTGAGCATCACGGCTACAAGATTAAAACAACAAACGTGAAATTCCACTCCTGCTTCCCAGTATTGCTCAATCAACAGGCAGCCCATCATCATTGCCAAAACCAATGCGGAAAATCCCAAATAATGCATACAAACATACCTCGTCATACAACATGATGAAGCTGTGTAAGAAAAACATCATGAAAACATTTACAAGAGCTGAAAATACAGATGGAGATATAATTCCAAACTACCAAAACATTTATATGCTGACTCTTAGGCTACCAAAACTTGTTAAATGTCTAAAATATCATTCACAAAATATACAAGAGAAAGTCACTATTTGGCTAAAATAACAAGTCACTATTTATACGAGAGCAAGTCACTAATTGGCTAAAATAACATTTACAAAATATACTTCAATGGAGATATAATAGCATGAGTATGGGCTGCTGAATTAAAAACATAATTCAAAACATACATTCACATCATAAACCATAGGCAGCATCATGCATAGTTTAACAATTCCTAGATACACCATAGAAATGAAGCCATGAAAATAAGAAGGAAGAAAAAAGTAAAGGCTGCCACCAATAAGAAAAAAATAAGGGCTGCAATCACATATGAATGCAAACAGGCCACAAGAAAAAAAAAGAAACCGCCAAGGACTCGGCGAATCACATAACAGAGGCCACAAGCAACAGGCCATCATAACATTTGACAACCATACCTGTTGTACTCCTCTGGCTTTTTCCAGATTGGACCGGCGAAGTAATCCGACCGGCTGACCCATGGAAGGAGAGGTCCGAACAACCCGCTTCCTTCGAGGATCGACCGGCCGGCTCCCTCGGAGATCCCAACAAATTTCCTCACCACAAGGTCGACCACCCAAAAGACCTACCAACCTGAAGGCTGACCCACTGAAGTTGAGTTCCGAACGACCCACTCCCGCTGAGGTATGGCTGATCCACTCTAAGGATATCTCGAAGACTCCAGAAGCCTCTTTCCACATGTACCGGTCGGCTTCCTCAAAGCTCCTGTCAGATGCTCCTTATCAGTTGGACGATACACTCTTGTTAAGTCCAATCGACTCGTTCCCCTTCTGGGAACCGCTCGAAGGCTCTAAAAGCCCTTTTCCAGCTGACACCGGAATTCTGTTGCAAAAGACTCCACAACGTGACCACATCTCCGCACCACCTGGCCATCACTCTGATTCTCCTAGGGGCAAATCGGGACTTATTGGCCTATCACCTAACATAATTTGGCAGCATTCCATGCCTACTTAAGGTGATCGGGGGACCTCCGCTTGGGGCTAAGTACACTCTTCCTCTCCACGCACTCAATTATCTTTGATTTCTTCGTTCTGTTGCTCCCATACTCCTGCTAACTTAAGCATCGGAGTGTCCCCTGCCGGAACACCACCAGCACCTAGGGGACTTTGTTGCAGGTCGACCGACAGAGGAGCTCTCCAGCATAGCCGATCGAGCCCGGTCCAGGAGAAGGCGCGGCAACAGATTGGTGCTAGAAGAAGGGGGCCGTGAGCCTTCATTCTGCTCTTGACCCTAAAAGGAGAAATTGATTGAGAAAATCTTATAATGGTGAGGGGAAGAACTCAAAATACCTCTACCAGAAGAGGTCATTCACAGCACAGGTCTAAAGCACCTCCTATGGAAGATGACACTACTGCTGCCGCTGAGCCCACCATCACTCTGGGACTGTAGCAGTTCCAGATGTTGGTGAACCGCATTGAAATGCTCACCATGGTGGTCCAGCATTTCCAAGAGGTGGCTGACAATTGGCAGTAGCCGCCTGTGGTGTCTTGCATTAACCATCAGCCGTCGCTGGGGCAAGTCAGCAGTCGGAGGTTCCTCCACCTCTATTTTACACCATTCTGGAGCCCCGAAGGTCCTTTGGGGCTCGTGCTGACGAGAAGAGGGCGAGGTCAGCTTCCCCCTCTTTTGCTGACTCCGTCCCCCATAACGGTCGGCATCCTGCTGAAGATCCAAGGGACTATTGTAGCAAAATCATGCGCATGGAAGAGCGCATTGCTGAAATTGTTGAGCAGCAAAAGGCCGAGGGGGGGTAGGCATACGATACCCGCCCACCTTTTTCTGCCGAGATCTTGGAGGAGTCGATCCCCCGTCACTTTAAAATTCCTCAGGTGGACCCCTATGACAGTACCATCAACCCACTATACCATCTAGGCACCTACAAGGCCCACATGATGGTACAGGGCACCTCTGACACCCTTCACTACATTGCCTTCCTAGCAACCCTGAAGAAGGCCGCTCGGATGTGGTTCAATGACATCCGATCAGGTACAATCCACTCCTTTTCTCAGATCGAGAATCTTTTTCTTTCTCATTTCGGGATATACAGTCGGACTCCAAGGAACATCGACTGCCTCTTCCTCGTGCTTCAAAAGGAGGGAGAGACCCTCCAGGACTACATGGCCTGTTTCAACTTAGCGGCCATGGGGGTCCCGGATTTGAATGAGGTGGTAGGGCTCACTCATCCAGGCTCACATTCTCCTTGGACAAGAAGTTTTTGATGAGCTACATCGAGCTGTTGGCCAGGGCACAGAAGTACGCCCTGGCAGAGGAGCAATCGACGAGTCGATGCCAGGCTGAGGAGACGTTAGCCCCCAAGAAGCGGAGCAACAAGGTCCCATAGTTCGACCTCCTGGCGATGACGGCCGATCCACCCAGCACCGAAGTCTGAAGCTGAAGGACTTCATCCGAAGGTTCGAGACCTATGCGTCCCTCTCCCTTTTGAGGGAAAAGATCCTCATGGAGATCGAGAACGAGGCCTTCCTACAAAGGCCTTAGTCGATGAGGGGCCCTTTGCCTCCAGAAATAAAAACAAGTACTGCCGGTTCCATAGGGACCACGGGCACAACACCAAAGAGTGCCTCCAGCTGAAGGATGCCATTGAAGACCTCATCAGGAGGGGGTACCTGAACAAGTACGTCCGACCCCGCTGGGATCGGGCCGAGACCTCGACCACAAGAGACCCTCCAAAGGAGATGGAGTTTCCCAATCAGTGCCCGACCGATGGGGGCGTTGGTATGCTGCATCGATGGTTCGACTGGGGGCACGAAGGGGACCAAGACATTGTAAAGAGGCCTAGAGGTTCCAATATAATAAGTTTTTCTGACGAAGACCTCTTGGAGCCTCATCTTCCAGGAGATAACCCTGTAGTTGTATCGGTAGTCATTGCCAACTATGATGTAAAGCGCATCCGCATTGATAATGGAAGCTGTACAGAAGTTTTACTGTATGATGCTTTTGTCCGAATGAACTTGTCCAAATCAAGGCTGCGAGAATCCTTAATTCCACTGACTGGCTTTGGAGAAAACTCTGTCGGAGTTGAAGGGAAAATAACTCTGCCTGTGACCATTGGGATGGAGCATTTCCAAAGGACTTTCCCCATCAACTTCATGGTCGTCTGTACGACCTTGGCATACAACACCATTTTAGGCCGACCAGTCCTCAACAGGTTTCGGGCCATCGTGTCTACTTACCATTTGCTGGCAAAATTTTTGACTCGTAACGGGGTCAGAGAAATGAGGGGAGATCGCAGGATGGCTAGACAATGCCTGGCTATTCATGACAAGCAATTGGAAGGATGCCCCACTCTTGAACAACTTGACCCTCAGGACGAAGCCGCCGACCGTGGTCAGCTTGTCGAGAAGATCGTGTTTGTCCCCCTTAGGGAGGACGACCCCACTAAGGTCCTCCAAATTAGGAGCACACTCGGTGAGGAGGACGAGCTAGAACTGATTGGCTTCTTGAGGAGCAATGATGATGTCTTTGCTTGGTCGGCATCTGACATGCCAGGCATTTTGTCAGACGTCATCACTCACCAGCTTAAGGTGGATCCAACCTATAGACCTATCCAACAAAAAAAGAGGAGCTTCGTCGCCGAAAGACAAAGGGCCATTGAAGAAGAAGTGAAGAAGCTCTCTAATGCTGGCTTCATCAGGGAGGCTCATTACCCTGAGTGGCTGGCAAATGTTGTCATGGTGAAAAAGACTAGTGAAAAGTGGAGGATATATGTGGACTACATTGATCTCAACAAAGCTTGTTCGAAGGACAGCTTCCCCCTACCGAAGATCGATCAGCTGGTGGATGCCACGGTAGGCCATTAGCTCTTGAGTTTCGTGGATGCCTTCTCCGGGTACAACCATATCAGGATGCATCTTGAAGACGAGGAGAATATGGCCTTTGTCATGGACAAAGGGCTATATTATTACAAGGTGATGCCCTTCGGCCTCAAGAATGCGGGTGCCACTTTCGAAAGGATGATCAACCGAATCTTCGAAGGGCAACTTGGAAGGAATATGGAGGCATACGTCGATGATATGATTGTCAAGAGCCTCCACAGGGCTGACCACATCAAGGACTTACAGGAATCCTTTGATGCACTGAGATGCCATCAGATGAAGCTGAACCCTGCCAAGTGCATATTTGGGGTGACCTCCGGAAAGTTCCTGGGTTTCTTGGTCACTCAAAGAGGGATTGAAGTCAACCCTAATAAAATTAAAGCTATCATTGACATGGCACATCCAACTAGTAAAAAGCAAGTGCAAGAGCTCACAGGCTATATAACTTCTCTCAGCCATTTTATCTCCCGGTCGACTGAGAGGTCTTTACCATTCTTCAAGACCTTGTACTGGTCGGACCGCTTCCATTGGACCAAAAAGTGTCGGTCGGCCTTTGAAGCCTTGAAGGATTACTTAAAGAGCCCCCCGCTGTTGGCCAAGCCTACGGAGGGGGAAGTATTGTACCTATACCTATCGGCGTCTGACGAGGCGGTCAGCTCCATCCTTGTGCAGGTAGGGGAAGATGGCCAGCAGAAACCTGTCTACTATATCAGTAAGGTCCTCCATGACACTGAGATAAGGTACCCTAAAGTGTAGAAACTGGTCTATTCCTTGGTCGTAGCAGCAAAACGCCTCAGACCCTACTTCCAGGCACATCCGATCGTCATGCTGACCGACCAGCCCCTCAAGGCGATCCTTCGAAGCCCCGACACCTCCAGTCGGCTTACCAAGTAGGCCATCAAGCTGGGTGAGTTCGACATCTCTTTTCAATCCCGATCGCTTTGAAAGCTCAGTTAATCACTGATTTTATTACATAGTGCACCTGGAGGCCGGAAGCTACCTCATCAGCAACTGAAGCGCTTAAAGCCGATCCTGTGGAAGAGACCGAACCTATTTGGACCCTTCATGTGGATAGAGCGTCCAACCTCACAGGGTGTAGGGTAGGCCTGATCTTAGCTGACCCCGACGGGCAGTGCCTAGAGTACACCCTACACTTTGCATTTCAAGTATCAAACAACCAGGCAGAATATGAAGCCTTGTTTGAAGGGCTAAGGATATCTAATGAGTTAGGCATTGGTAGAATCCAGGCCTTTTCCGACTCTCAGTTGGTGGTCAATCAAGTGAAAGATGAATTCAAAGCAAAGGACCCAACCTTGGCCACATACTTGGATGAGGTACGAGACCTCTATCTCGGCTTAAATTCTTCGAAATTCTCCACATACCTCGACTGCAGAACTCCCGGGTGGATTCTCTATCATGATTGGCCACTATCGCCATCGACACCTCCGATCGAACATTTATGGAGCATCTGCAGCATCCAAGTATTGCTGAAGAGCCGACTGAGGTTCACCAAGTCGAGTAGGAAGCCTCATAGATGGACCCAATCCTCACGTTCCTGATCAAAGGGACTCTTTCGGATGATCTGACCGAAGCTAAGGATGTGCGCTGGATGGCTTCTAAGTACATCATCCTTGACGGCATTCTCTACAAGCGATCATTCACACAGCCGCTGCTGAAGTATTTGGGGTCGACCGATGCGGACTATGCTCTTAGAGAGGTGCATGAAGGCATCTGCGGTGACCATCTCGGAGAGAGATCCCTGGCTTATAAAGTCATCCGGCAGAGATATTATTAGCCTACAATTTAGAAGGATGCATCGGACTTCGTTCGAAAGTGCGACGCGTGTCAAAGGTACTTGTTGCCCAGATATGGTGCCCAAGAGGGGGGATGAATTGGGTATTTTAAAAATTAAAGCAATATATGTGCTATCAAGTTCTAAGGTGAAGAGTGATAGTGCTCAAGTAATTGTGCAAAGGAAGCAATGAAATAAAACAACAATTAAAGAGCAAAAGAAGATAAAAAGTAAAGCAATGCAAACACACAAGAAGTATAGTGGTTCGGTGCACCTAGCACCTACATCCACTCCCCAAGCTACACTTGGGAATTTCCACTATAATCTTTAGATTACAGCCGACTTGTTTTACTAGGCTCACAAGTCAAAACCTTACACACTTGTTTTGGCTTCGGGCTTACAAGCACCCTAGTTGGTTTTATCAATTGGCTCACCAACAAACCTCACTCACTTGATTTGGCTTTGGGCTTACAAGCAACCCTAGTTGGTTTTATCAATTGGCTCACCAACAAACCTCACACTAGTTTCAAATTCCCTTGAAACTAGCCTAAGACAAATAAATATGAATACAATGAATAAAACAAGACAAACTCCTTTTGAGCAAAAAGTAATTCGATGTAGCTCTTGATGGAGACTCTTCAAGCCTTTCTCTTGGAATCTTTGGACCTCACTAAATGCCAAATACTTGAAAGTTGGATTCCTCAAAGATGGAAAGCTTTTGGCTAAGGAATCTCTTGGTTTTCTCACTCCTTTTGGCTTGGAATTGATTGAAGGCTTTGTACTTTAACTCTAAACTTTTTCACTTTGTCTCCTTATCTTTTTTGAAGTTTGGTGGAGGTTAAATACCTCATTCAAGCTGAAACAACTCCACAAGACCGTTAGAATCAAAAATATGGCCGTTTATGGCCGTTAGAAATCAAATCAAAAGTTCAGAAAAACTAGCCGTTATGCCATGAGTCGACCTCATGAGTCGACCTCTGGATCAAGTGTCGACCTCATGAGTCGACCTCCAGTTTATCTTAGGCAAAAATCCAGAAAATCATAGTTCTGCCCAGTTTGAATTCTCAGGCTATGAGTCGACCTCTGGTGTCGACCTCTAGACAGGTGTTGACCTCTGGTGGTCGACCTCTGGAGCGTGCCACTGAAATTTTGCCGTGCCGGCCTTGCTGAACTTTTCTTTTCTTCATGAGTCGACCTCTGGTGGTCGACCTTTGACAAGGTGTCGACCTCTGGTGGTCGACCTCTAATCTGAAATTTTCTGAAACTCTAGAGAGGTGCATGCCATGCTTGAGTTTCTCTAAGCCTTTGTTTCTTTTGTCAATTACTTCTTAACAGGAAGGTCCAATATGAGAAATTTGATCTAGTTCAAGGTAGAAGAACTCTTTTCCAAAATCAGGCAAGCTTGGTTTCATCATTGTACTCTTAGTACTCTTTTTGAATAACCTAAGTCCTGAAACTTTATCTTGAGATGAAACATTAGTCCAAACATATACTCAACCTTTTGTTAATCATCAAAACTAAGGAGCCAAAGCCAACAATCTCCCCCTTTTTTATGATGACAAAACCTTGAGTATATATGAAATTAAGTCCAAAAGCAAAATATAGCACTAATAAAAATTTTCAAAGAAACCTCACATGCATGAGTATATCATAAAAATTTTACTTTTCATCTATTTATTTATTTATTATTTTTTGTGAAAACATTCTCATGATTCAAAAAGTTAAGAACCATAATATCTTTACTATACTATATGAAAGATTTTACTTTTCATTTACTTCTTTCTTTTTGTGAAAATATTCTCATGATTCAAAAAGTTAAGAACCATAATAGCTTTACTATACTATATGAAAGATTTTACTTTTCATTTACTTCTTTCTTTTTGTGAAAACATTCTCATGATTCAAAAGATAAGAACTATTATAGCTTTACTCTACTCTATTCTATGAGAGAGTCATACTTTACCATATATATTTTATAAACTTTACTATACTCCCCCTTTTTGTCAAGAATCAAAAAGTGCATTCTTTGTAGTAAAAGATAAAAACAAATGATACCATTCCATTGCAATGAAATACTTAGTTGCATAATGTACATGCTCCCCCTCAATTTGTGCATTCGAGATAACAAAAACATTCTAACTTGACGGTTTAAAAAGATAAATGCTAAGAGCTGGTATCAGACAGTAAAATATCACAATATAGATAAGTGTATAAATGTATTCAGTTACAAAAATGGTTATATAGTAAGCACAAAACACTGATACATCACATCATACAAAGCAAACTAATTCATACATTAAGTAAATCTATGAGGCTACTCCTCATCAGAAGGTATATCAAAAGAAATAGGAGTCGAGATCCTAGATGAGGATTTTGGAGTCCTATGAGTGAGACTCCGAGTCCTCAGAGAGGGACCAGCCCTAGGGGTACTCCTACGAGATCTATAGGTCCGAGTAAAAGGCTCCACAGGTGTCCTGACTGAGGCAGTAGCAGAAGGAGTAGATGGATCAGTATGCTGAGTAGACTGAGCTGGAGTGTGCCTGCTGACTAGCTCATAAGCAGTGGGATCATCAATATCTGTCTCTGTATGCTCATCTATATCATCCGAAATCCCTGTAATAGTCTCAAAAAGTGACTCAGTAAACTCAGTATCTACTGGCACATCTGTAGCTGGAGGATCTATACTGGGAAGATCAGTAGAAGGAGGATCAGTAGAAGGGGGAATCTCTGGAATCGGATCTGTAGATGGAACATCAGAGCTACCTGCTCCAGGCTGATCTCCATCACTGTTACTGTATCCACTGGAGCCATCATCATCATCATCATCAGAATGTGGAGGAGATACTGTCGAATCTACAGTCCCTGGTAGCAGTGCTAATCTCAGCAGGCTGAGGATCTGTCGGAATCCTGCATCTACACTAGCTGAGAGAGCTCCAATGCGCATATCTGTGTGTATCCGCAGATCATGTAGCTCCTGTCGTACACCAGTAATCTCTGTCCGGACCTCTGAAATATGATCAGTCACTCTCTGCTCAAAGTCCGATATCCTCGCTGTAGTCCTCCGTGGTGTAGCAGTAGCAGTAGGTGCTGGAGCTGATGAGGGTGGTGGCGTGAATGGCTCAGGCTCCGCAGTCTCTGACTCAGGTGCTGGGCGAGGAGGTGTACCATGATCAGTAGGCTCTGAAGGCCCTGCCTCAGCTGCTCGGATCTCATCCTCCTCATCTGGCTCCTGGCCAGACTCTCGTCGCACCCAACGGTCACCAATCAGTCGAAATCCCATCCTATGCAGGGATTTCTCTCCATATGTATCAGTATGCTGCAGCTGACTGAAGGGTATACCATCAAATGAAACACCATGCTCCCTGAATAGCTGTGTCAGCCCCATACCATATGGCTGAACTAGTCTCCTGTGAGATGCTGCCTCACCCATATGCTGAAGCATGATCCTGGGAAGGTTGATGGGAGTCCGCTGTCTCAGGGACACCATCAACACCAACTCACGCTCAATGATAAAGTCAAATCTCCCGCTCTTCGGAATCAAGATACGGGCGATGATATGATGCAGCACTCTCATCTCCAGTGAAAGCTGGTTAGCGGCTACTGTGAAAATGCCGCTAACATCCTCACGCTCTAGAATACATCTGAAGGCATGCTCTCTGTCGCTGATCGAAGTGGCAGCAGTGCCATGAAGTGGAATCCTCTAAACGCGACTGATGACCTCCGGTGTCACTGGAATCTCGATCCCACGTACAGTAGCTGACCATCCAATGCCATCAGTGGCCATGGATCCATAGAACTCCCTGATGAGGTCTGGGTAGAATCTCTCAGTCATCGTGTAGAAGTGAACCAGACCTGCATCTCTCAGCACATCTCCTATAAAAAAGTGATGCTGATCCCAGAAAGGTATATCCACACGCCTCCCGCTCGCAATGCTCTTTCGTACTAAGCTGGCTGGCACTGGTGCAGGTGGCTCTGGGGTCGGCTCACGCTCATGTCTGACCTTTCTTCGTCGTTCAGTGCTACCTTGGCCCTGTTCCAATCTCCTTTTCCTTACTGCCAAGTGCTTTCTTGGACCCATATGGAAGGAAGAGGGGTAAATTAGGGAGAAGAAGGATAATGCAAGGCTAAGAAGAAAGGAACCAAGAGAAGAGAGGTTCACGGTTTGAGGAAAGAAAAGAGAGAAATGATGAAATGGTGAGATAGGGTTTGTGAAAATGGAAAAAATCGAGAGTAAAAGGAGAAAATGCAAGAAATGGAGGAAGGAAATAAGTGATTTCAATTGAAAAACAACCGAGATTTGAGGGTAGATAGGAGCAAAAGCCTTCGGTTGTCCAAAACCACGAACACGGTAAAAAAAAAATGGTTTGGTTCTAAAGAAAACAAGAGGAGAGGAGAGGATTACCCAGAAAGATGAAGGAGAAGGTTGGAAATTCACTGTTTAGAGGTTTAGGGAAGTTGGAGGGGGACCACACGAAGGAGAAATAGTAAGAAATGGAGAAAATGTGGCTTGCGGACGGGTTTTAAAAAAGGAGATTTCCGTTCAAGTGTCGACCTTTAAAATTTTCAGGGGTCGACCTCAAGTGTCGACCTCCAAAAATCTTAGGGGTCGACCTCAAGTGTCGACCTCCGAAAACTCAAGTGTCGACCTCCAACAATAAATTATCCAAAATAAAATTCTGTAAAATTTAAAAAATTGATAAAATTTAGAAAAACAACCTTTAAACATATTTGAGAATTTATAAAACATTTATGAGAAATTTTTGATGAAAATTGAAGAGTTTCAAGCAAAAGGATCAATAACTCCCAGTTCTCTTCTGATCATACAAAATCTATCATCATTCAATGGTTTTGTGAATATATCAGCCAATTGATAATCAGTACAAAAAAATTCTAACAACACATTAGAGTTCTGAATGTGATCTCTTATGAAGTGATATCTTATTTCAATATGTTTGCTTCTTGAATGTTGTACAGGGTTTTTCGTTAAATTGATTGCACTAGTATTATCACATCTTATGGGTGTCTTAGTTAGTTTGATGCCAAAGTCCTCGAGTTGTTGTTTGATCCATAAAATCTGAGCACAACAGCTTCCAGCTGCTATATATTCGGCTTCCGCCGTAGATAGAGTAACCGAATTCTGTTTCTTACTGCTCCATGAAATCAAATTAATTCCTAGGAATTGACAAGTTCCACTAGTACTTTTACGATCAAGTTTACACCCAGCAAAATCAGCATCAGAATATGCAATTAATTCATATGATGACTCTCTAGAGTACCAAAGACCAATTTCGATTGACCCAGATAAGTATCTAAATATACGTTTTACAGCTAAGAGATGTGATTCTTTAGGAGCAGACTGAAAACGTGCACACATACAGACACTAAACATTATATCTGGTCTACTGGCAGTTAGATATAGCAGTGAACCAATCATGCCTCTATATAATTTTTGGTCTACTGATTTACCACATTCATCTTTGTCTAATTTACATGAAGAGCTCATAGGGGTACCTATTGGTTTGGTAGTCTCCATCCCAAACTTTTTCAATATTTCCCTTGTGTACTTGGCTTAGTTGATGGAGATCCCCTCTTTGGTTTGCTTAATTTGGAGTCCGAGGAAGAAGTTGAGTTCTCCCATCATGCTCATCTCGAACTCACTCTGCATTAACTTTGCAAATTCTTGACAAAGACATTCGTTAGTAGCACCAAAAATAATATCATCTACATAGATTTGTACTACTAAGAGATCATCATTTTTCTTTTTCAAAAACAATGTATTATCTACATTACCTCTAGAAAAATCATTCTTCATCAAAAATGAACTTAATCTATCATACCAAGCTCTAGGAGCTTGCTTTAAACCATACAATGCTTTATGCAATTTAAAAACATGGTTAGGAAATTCATGATTTTCAAAACCAGGAGGTTGTTCAACATAAACTTCCTCTTCAATAAATCCATTTAAAAAAGCACTTTAACATCCATTTGAAATAACTTGAAATCCATAAAACAAGCAAAAGCAAGTAAAAGTCTAATTGCTTCTAGCCTAGCAACAGGAGCAAAGGTTTCATCAAAGTCGATCCCTTCTTCCTGGTTGTAGCCTTTAGCAATAAGTCTAGCTTTGTTTATAGTTACAATACCATGTTCATCAAGTTTATTTCTAAAAACCCATTTTGTGCCAATTACAGAAACATTAAGGGGTCTTTCAGTTAAAGTCCAAACGTTATTTCTTTTAAATTGATTTAGTTCATCTTGCATAGCATTAATCCAGTTACAATCTTTTTCAGCTTCTTCAATTGACTTAGGCTCTATCTGAGATACAAAAGCTAGATAATCACAAACATTTCTAATAGAAGAGCGTGTACTTATTCCCTTTGACGGATCACCAATAATTAGCTCTTTGGGGTGTCCGTGTGCATACCTCCATTCTTTAGGTAAAGGTTTTGGTGAAGCTGCATTGATCTCTTGAGTTTGATCTTGATTTTCTTGATCATCATCTCCTTTGGGCTCATCTTCATTGATTATCAATTGTTCAAGCTTCTTTGTACCTGTTTCATCATCAATAGAATCTTCTTTTCTAGAAGATTTTTTGTTAGATTCATCAAACACTACATGAATTGATTCTTCAACCAGAAGAGTTCTTCTGTTGAAGATCCTGTATGCCTTGCTAGAAGTAGAGTATCTAAGAAGATACCCTCATCTGACTTGGCATCAAATTTACTGATATTGTCTTTGCCATTGTTTAATATGAAACAGCGGCAACCAAATACACGAAAATACTTAAGATTCGGTTTTCGATTTTTCCAAAGCTCATATGGTGTTTTCTTCAAAATAGGTCGAATTAAAACACGATTTAAAATGTAACAGGAAGTATTAATGGCTTCTGTCCAAAAATATCTAGGTAAATCATTTTCACAAAGCATTGTGCGTGCCATTTCTTCAAGTGTCCTGTTTTTTCTTTCTACCACCCCATTTTGTTGAGGTATTCTAGGTGCAGAAAAATTATGACTAATATCATTTTCATTACAAAAAGCTTCAAAATCATGATTGTCAAATTCAGTTCCATGATCACTACGCAAAGAAATAATAGTGAGATCTTTTTCATTTGAAACCCTTTTATAAAATTTAACAAAAGCTGAAAACGTTTCATCTTTATGAGCTAAAAACATCACCCAAGTAAATCGTGAGTAATCATCTACAATTACTAGCCCATATTTTTTACCTCCCAAACTAGTTGTTCTGGTTGGTCCAAAGAGGTCCATATGCAATAATTCAAGGGGTCTAGTAGTAGATACTACTCCTTTAGGTTTGAAAGTAGATTTAGTTTGTTTTCCAAATTGACATGCAGCACAAATCTTATCTTTTTCAAATGTGAGTTTTGGCAATTCTTTTACAAGATTCTTTTTGCTTAATTTTGAAATCAACTGCATACTAGCATGCCCTAGCCTACGATGCCAAAGCCAACTAGTTTTACTTGCCTTGGCTTCCCTAGCCACTAGGCATTGATCACTTTCCATGGCTAGATCATCAAGATCAACTATGTAAATGTTTCCATGCCTATGATTAGTGAACTTGATGCCATCGACATCTAGACTAGATACCATGCACAAAGATGATTCAAAAATTACTTTAAAACCCTTATCACAAAACTGACTAATGCTAAAAAGATTATGCTTCAAGCCATCAACAAATAATACATTATCTACATAAGCATTAGGGGTGATATGGATTTTACCAATTCCGACGATTTTGCCTTTTCCATTATCACCAAAAGTAACGTTTCCACCATCAATAGCTGCTAGTGATGAGAATTGCTTCACATCCCCAGTCATGTACCTTGAGCAACCACTATCCAGATACCATAATCTTCTTTTATTTTTGGTTGCAAGGCACACCTGCAAAAATTAATCAAGTTGAAACTTTAGGTACCCAAGTCATCTTGGGTCCTTTAGGGTTAGTCAAATTGGTTCCTTTTGGAACCCAAATCTTTCCAAAGGTATTTAATTTTCTTCTATTACAAATATATGATTTATGTCCTAACTTACCACATACATAGCAGGTAATATTAGAAGATGCAGGTATGAAAAAGTTTTTGTAAAGTTTTTGCTGATTGTATGGCATAAATCCAAGTCCAGCTTTGTTAAACACCGCATGTTGACTATTTAAAAGCATGCTTAATTTTTCTGAACTAAAAGTAAACTTTTCTACAAAAGGTTTTACTTTTTCTAACTCTTCTTTGTAATTCTTGTTTTGAAGCAATAGTTCTTTGTTTTGTTTTTCAATTTTTTCATTAGTTTTAAGACTTCTATTATTTTTCAAAGAATCATTTTCTTTTAAGAGATTATCTTTATCATTTTTCAAGGTCTTTACATGTTCAGTTAATTTCTTGTTTTCTTGAATTAAATCTTCAATTTCAGTTGAAAACTTTTCTGAATTTTTGGTAAGCTCAAGATTTAGCATTCTTAATTTCTTATTTTTCAGTTTTAATTTTTCATATTCCATAACTAAATCATCAAAAGCATCATGCAATTCATTGAAAGTAAATTCCATTTCTGGTTCAGAATTTACCTCATTATCTTCATTGGCCATGAAACACAGGTTGGCGACTACCTGCTGCTCTTCATCACTGCTGGAGTCCTCACTCTCACTCCAGGTAGCCATCATGGCTTTCTTTCTCAACATCCTTCGACTCTTTTTAAGCAAAGGGCAATCCGTTTTATAATGTCCAGGCTTCTTGCACTCGAAGCAGATGGGTGGATCCTTTTCTTTTTCTTTCTCTTTTTCTTTATTGTGATCACCTTTTTGTGGCCTTTTCTTGTAGAAGCCCTTCTTCTTTCTCATGAATCTTTTGAATTTCCTTGTAATAAGGGCTGTCTCATCATCATCAGCTTCTTCTTCTGACTCATCACTTGACTCTTCCTTTGTAGTGGACTTGAAGGCTATGGCTTTCTTTTTCTTGTCATTGTCCACTGTCTTCTGCTTTAGTGAAAGCTCGTAAGTCATCAGTGATCCAAGAAGCTGCTCAAGAGGTAGAGTATTGACATTCTTGGCTTCTTCTATGGCTATTACTTTCGCATCCCATGAAGCCGGAAGAGACCTGAGAAGTTTGTTAACTAGTTCATCATTAGATATAATTTTCCAAACTCCTCATACCATTTACTATATTTGTAAATCTAGTATACATTTCACTTATACTTTCAGTTGGTTCCATCCTGAACATCTCATATGTATGAATGAGCATGTTCACCTTTGTGGTCTTTACTTGGTATGTACCCTCATGGGTAACCTCAAGTGTATCCCAAATTTCTTTGGCGGAAATACAATTTGATATTCTGTTGAATTCACTAGGGTCAAGTGCACAGAATAGCAAATTCATCGCCTTAGCATTTAACTCAGCTTGTTTGATGTCATTGTCATCCCATTCTTCTTCAGATTTTGGGGTGATAATGCCATTAACCAAGTAAGTGGGCTGATGAGGCCCTTTAGTAATTATTCTCCATATATGATAATCTACAGCTTGTAAATAAATACGCATACGAGTTTTCCAGTATGTGTAGTTTGTGCCATTAAAGAAAGGAGGGCGATTTGATGTTTGTCCTTCAACTACACCCATTCCAATTGGGGTGGCCATGATCTTTCACTCAAGATCGTTGGACCTACAAGAGAGTACCGGTGCTCTGATATCACTTGTTGCCCAGATATGGTGCCCAAGAGGGGGGGTGAATTGGGTATTTTAAAAATTAAAGCAATATATGTGCTATCAAGTTCTAAGGTGAAGAGTGATAGTGCTCAAGTAATTGTGCAACGGAAGCAATGAAATAAAATAACAATTAAAGAGCAAAAGAAGATAAAAAGTAAAGCAATGCAAACACACAAGAAGTATAGTGGTTCGGTGCACCTAGCACCTACATCCACTCCCCAAGCTACACTTGGAAATTTCCACTATAATCTTTAGATTACAGCCAACTTGTTTTACCAGGCTTACAAGTCAAAACCTTACACACTTGTTTTGGCTTCGGGCTTACAAGCAACCCTAGTTGGTTTTATCAATTGGCTCACCAACAAACCTCACTCACTTGTTTTGGCTTCGGGCTTACAAGCAACCCTAGTTGGTTTTATCAATTGGCTCACCAACAAACCTCATACTAGTTTCAAATTCCCTTGAAACTAGCCTAAGACAAATAAATATGAATACAATGAATAAAACAAGACAAACTCCTTTTGAGCAAAAAGTAATTCGATGTAGCTCTTGATGGAGACTCTTCAAGCCTTTCTCTTGGAATCTTTGGACCTCACTAAATTCCAAATACTTGAAAGTTGGATTCCTCAAAGATGGAAAGCTTTTGGCTAAGGAATCTCTTGGTTTTCTCACTCCTTTTGACTTGGAATTGATTGAAGGCTTTGTACTTTGACTCTAAACTTTTTCACTTTGTCTCCTTGTCTTTTTTGAAGTTTGGTGGAGGTTAAATACCTCATTCAAGTTGAAACAACTCCACAAGACCATTAGAATCAAAAATATGGCCGTTTATGGCCGTTAGAAATCAAATCAAAAGTTCAGAAAAACTAGCCGTTATGCCATGAGTCGACCTCATGAGTCGACCTCTGGATCAAGTGTCGACCTCATGAGTCGACCTCTGGATCAAGTGTCGACCTCATGAGTCGACCTCCAGTTTATCTTAGGCAAAAATCCAGAAATCCATAGTTCTGCCCAGTTTGAATTCTCAGGCTATGAGTCGACCTATGGTGTCGACCTCTGGATAGGTGTTGACCTCTGGTGGTCGACCTCTGGAGCGTGCCATTGAAATTTTGACGTGTCGTCCTTGCTGAACTTTTCTTTTCTTCATGAGTCGACCTCTGGTGGTCGACCTTTGACAAGGTGTCGACCTCTGGTGGTCGACCTCTGATCTGAAATTTTCTGAAACTCTAGAGAGGTGCGTGCCATGCTTGAGTTTCTCTAAGCCTTTGTTTCTTTTGTCAATTACTTCTTAACAGGAAGGTCCAATATGAGAAATTTGATCTAGTTCAAGGTAGAAGAACTCTTTTCCAAAATCAGGCAAGCTTGGTTTCATCATTGTACTCTTAGTACTCTTTTTGCATAACCTAAGTCCTGAAACTTTATCTTGAGATGAAACATTAGTCCAAACATATACTCAACCTTTTGTTAATCATCAAAACTAAGGAGCCAAAGCCAACAGTACTCTAATATCCAAAGGAGGCCCGCCAGCCAGTTGACCCCGCTTACAGTGCCTTGGCCATTTGCCCAATGGGGCATGGACATCTTGGGACCCTTTCCCCCAACATCCGGCCAACGAAAATTCCTTCTTATGGCCATTGACTACTTCACCAAGTAGATGGAGGCTGAACCACTGACACAAATAATGGAGGTCAAGGTAGAGAACTTCGTTCAGAACTGCATTATCTTCCGGTTCAGCATTCTACAAACAATCATTACTGATAATGGAAGATAGTTCGACAACTCTAAGTTTCGGGATTTCTACCAACAATAACACATCTCCTATCGGCTTACATCGGTCGGCCACCCTCAGTCCAACGGAGAAGCCGAGGTTACCAATCAGACAATCCTACATGGACTGAAGACTCGGCTGAACGAAGCCAAAGGGCTTTGGGTAGAAGAGCTTCACTCAGTGCTCTAGGCATATCGGACGATCACCCGAACGGCGACCAGGGAGACTCCATTCAACCTTACCTACAGAAGCGAAGCAATCATCCCCGTGGAAGTCTCTTTGCAATCCCTATGGATTGATCACTTCGCTGAGCCGACCAACTCAAAGCAACGGAGGGCTGACCTAGATTTACTTGAAGAAACCAGGCTCCGTACCAGCTTGAAGATGGTAACTTACCATCAAAAGATGGCTAAATATTACAATTCGCGGGTCAAAGTGCGAACCTTCTGGATCGGAGATCTGGTTTTGTGAAGGACTGAGATTTCAAGACCAATTGAGCAAGGGAAACTCTCCCCTAATTAGGAGGGACACTATCGAGTCATTGAGATGATTCGAGCCGGAGCCTACTGGCTCGAGCATTTAGACGGACGGCAGATAGCACGCCCGTGGAATGTAGACAACCTTCGCAAGTTTTATCAATAAAGTCTATAACTTCTTCTACGAAGTACTTCCAAAAGTTCGATCCCAGTCGGCAAAGGCTTTAAGGTAGCCCACTCCTGAAAGTTCGACCCTGATCGGCAAAGGCTCTAGGGTAGCCCACTTTCGAAAGTCCGACCCCGATCGGTAAAGGCTCTAGGGCAACCCACTTCCGAAAGTCCGATCCCAGTCGGCAAAGGCTCTAAGGCAGCCCACTCCCGAAAGTCCGATCCCGGTCGGCGATGGCTCTGAGGTAGCCCACTTCTGAAAGTCCGACTCCAGTCAGCAATGGCTCTTGGGTAGCCCACTTCCGAAAGTCCGACCCCGGTCGGCAAAGGCTCTTGGGCAGCCCACTTCCGAAAGTCTGATCCCGGTTGGCAAAGGCTCTTGGGCAGCCCACTCCTGAAAGTCCGACCCCAGATGGTAAAGGCTCTAGGGCAGCCCACTTCCGAAAGTCCGACCCCGGTCGGCAAAGGCTCTAGTGCAGCCCACTTTCGAAAGTCCAACCCCGGTCGGCAAAGGCTCTAAGGCAGCCCACTCCCGAAAGTTCGACCCCGGTCGGCAAAGGCTCTAGGGCAGCCTACTTCCGAAAGTCTGACCCCGGTCAGCAAAGGCTCTAAGGCAGCCCACTCCCGAAAGTCTGACCCCGGTCGGTAAAGGCTCTAAGGCAGCCCACTTTCGAAAGTCCGACCCCGATTGGTAAAGGCTCTAAGGTAGCCCACTTCCGAAAGTCCGATCCCAGTCGGCAAAGGCTCTTAGGTAGCCCACTTATGAAAGTCCGACCCCGGTCTGCTACTACTTCAAAACAAGCC
Organism: Areca catechu; assembly: GCA_021397845.1. Lineage (NCBI taxonomy): Eukaryota > Viridiplantae > Streptophyta > Magnoliopsida > Arecales > Arecaceae > Areca > Areca catechu. Next base: position 95,427,070 of record CM038050.1, read on the forward strand.
ATATGGAGAAATTTCTAAGTATCTAAGTTTAAATTGAGCTACTGTCTATCAGCCATCTTACAGGCCTCAAATTTGGACGAGCCGACGGACCGATGCTTGGAGAAATTTCTAAATACTTAGATTCGGACTAAGCTACTGCCCCTCAGCCACTCTACAGGTTTCGAGCTCAGATGAGCCGATGGACTAACACTTGAGAATTTTCTTAAATGTTCAATTTCGGATTGAGCTAGTGCCTGGCAACTACTTTGAAAAATCTGCGGTCCTAAAGAGCCGACCGAAAATACTTGGAAGAATTTTAGAAAGAAAAGTGTTCCATTTTGTATACATCAATACACACAAGTGACAAAAGGATTCTTCTATTAAGTCCGAAGAAACTATTTACAAAGGTAGGTCAGACCTTTACAAACGTCCTAGGTCTGACCCATCGAAGGTGTGGCAAGGGCCTTAACTTCGGCCCCGCCCGTTACAACTAGAGCTTCAACTGGGACATCCGTCGTCCCTATATCAGCCTGAGCTGGGACTTCGACCCTAAGCTCTTCCACACCGCCTTCAGCCTGGGGCTCGACCCCGCTATCGGCCAGGTGCTCTTCTTCCTCTGCTGGTTCCCCTAACTTGGTGCCAGACAAGTCGAGCTCCAGAAAATGTCCGGCCACCTTCTTCAAGCAGTCATCATAGCCTTCTTTGTAGAAGACCGACGCCGCCTCTTCAACCTCTTCAATGAAATCGGCGAAGGCCTTGTGATGCGGCAAGCATATGATTAATGATTTGATTAGTGTTTGTAGAGCAATGAAACCTAATTACACTAGCATTGTACTCATCATAATAAGTCTTAAGGATTACATGAAAAGGGACTATTACATGATTAGACACGATCCTAAAACTAAGAAGGAAGAAGATCTAGACAACAGGGGCTAATGATTGAGGACTTGCCTTGTTGAGCTTTCCAACCTTCTAATGATTTCAAACCTTGAAACTACCGATGCTCTGGACTGGAGAACTTGGATAATAGAGATCAGAACGCTAGGCTTGGGCTTCAGCTTGTTGGTTCATTGTCAAGGGGAACCCTGTTCACAACTCAAAGACTTCGAAGGACCCTGCAATGAAGATCAAAAGTTAAGGAAGAAGAAAGCAGGCATATGGGAGGGATGGATTAATTTATGAGCAAGGAAGGAAGTTTGAGATGGTTTGGCCGGCTCCAATGTATCCTTCTTGAACTTGGCGTTGGAGGGCTTGGAGAAGAAAGTAGATTCGAGTGGGGGGGGGGGGGGGGGGGCTTAGGAACAATCACTCAAAGAAATAACATAAGACTACAACTTCAACTTCAACTTCATTTTTCATTCATCTCATCAATAGATTTACAATGGGACGTCCAAGGGCTTAAAAAAAGCCTTACAACTCATTTGAAATTTGAAACCCATAGATTAAGGAGGATTACAAGGGGGGTTGGAGGATTTGGTGGAGGGTTTGGTTAGAAAGGATTTGGGAGGGATGTAGCCGACCTCCTTGAATTTGAATTTTCCCTTGGTCGGCCACCTTTAGATTCTTTTGAATTTCCTTTGTTGGCGTCCAAAGGTGATGAGGTGGCTGGTGAGGTGGCCGTCCTTGGCTGATGACGTGGAATGTTGAGGTGGCCTTCTACTTGGATATGAATTTCAGGATGACATGTGGCGCCAAGTGGGGTCACTTGATTAAATCTTACTGATGTGGCATCTTAGTTGATATGGTGCCATAAGTGGGTCCTAGTTGATGGTCCTTCTCTCTTGCTTGGTTGGTGTGTCTTCTCTTCCTCATGTGGTCAAATTCTGGGGTCCAAAATTTGAGTCTTGTTGTTGGCTTTCATGACTTAACTCAACTGAACTGATTTGACTGACCTAGACTTTAAAACTTGAAATGGACTTACGGTAAATGAAATTTAGAAGTAATTACAGGACTAGAAAAATAAAACACTCTTGATCAGGAATTAAAACTCAAAATTAATTACAGGACTTAGGGTAACCTAATTATCTTCGATCCAAATTGGGATAAGGCTAACCTTGTTGGAGTGAATTTTCTTTCTGCTCCTGGTATCCACACCACCTTGTATTTCGCTACAGCATCCCGGATCTGCCCCGTCGCCAACTCCTTGGCTTCCTCAAGCTGAACCGCCAACTTCACTACAGTCGCCCGCTTGACCTCGGCCCTCCTGTCGGCCTCAACAAATCGCTCCTCCTCCTCTCTTAGCCGGCTAGTAAGGGAGGTCACCTTCGCCTTCTTCCTTTTCAGCCTAGCTTCTCGATCAACTAGCTAGTCTTGCATTACCTTTGATGCCTCTCTTGATGACTCGGCCTCCGCCTGGATGGCCAACAACCTCTCTTCCGCAGACTTCAAAGATGCCTCTGTGGCCGCCTGAACCACCTCCAGCTCCTGCACTCTCTTGGCAGAGGTCTTGGCCGCATGCAGTATCCAACCGATGCCGTCATCCATCAAGGAGATGCCATGAAGAAGCTATAAACAGAAGGTCAAATCAGTGCTATGTAAAATAATTGGGAGAAAAGGAAAAATACAAGAGAGCAAGATGGCTGTTTTACCCTCATGAGGTCGCGGTAGGACTCCTTGGCCACGTCACTCAGATTCCTCTGAATGGACAGCTCCTAGTTGGCGTCTGTCATGGCCCCCCTGAGCAAACTCCGCGCTCTTCTCGAATTGTTCAGGGCATACCAATACTAGATGCCTCCTGACGGACCTCTTCCTCAGACTCTTCTCCGGCCGTCTCTCCTTCGGCCGCCTCGCCTTTGGCCACCCCTCCTTCGGCCGTCCCCTTTCCCTTGTCTGTGAGGGGAACCGTCTCTTCCGGGTCGGCGAGTGATGGGGCCGAGCTGCCGCCATGCCGGATAATTCCAGCTATTTCTGCTCCGGTCAGGCGACCGACCCCCCGGCAGGAGCTGAAGACCCTGGTGTCTTCTTCGCCAATACCTCTGTAAGAGGGGCGCCGTCTTCATCGGAGTCTACATCTACTATGGGCATAGGTCGTTCCTCCTCTCGCCTCTTCTTTTGTCTCTCCGTGGTCGGCTCCGCGATTAGCTCTGGGGCGGCCCTCTTCCGCACTGCCTGCTGGATGACTCTAGCTTTGTCGATCTTCATTGCCTTTCTTGCTCCAAAAAAGAGATCAGGGTGAGCAAAAGAAAGGAGACACAACGGGATAAATAAGGTGAACGCATAGGAGGTCGGCCAACCCTAATGACCCCTTTGTTCCTACCTAGGTGTCTCTATCGGCTGATCCTTGCCTGGTGAAGGGCACCCTTCCCGAGCAGTTCATATGCTATGGTCGGGCCGGCTCCGTCAATCTCATTAAACTTGGCCTGGTCGGCCATCAAGATCGCCCTCCCCTCGCGAAGCCTCGACCATGGCTCTCTCCATAAGGGTTCAAAATCCCAAGGATGAAGACTATCTACAAGAAAGAATCTGGCCTTCCACCCATGGATGGCCGAAGGAAGGCACTTCAGGATCTTTAACATCTACCACTCTTGGCTCCTGAAGTCCTTCTTTAGAAGAAATAAGTTGCCAAAGAGGAACATCTTAGGTTTAGTCTCGACCTTATGACAGAGTACTATGAAGCAACAGATCGCCCGAATGCTGTTCGAGGTCAGCTGCACTGGAGTGACTCTGTAGTAGTTGAAGACCTCTACGAAAAAAGGGTGCAGGGGAAACCTGAGGCCGGCCTTAAGGCGGGCCTCGTACATGGGAAGGTTCCTCGGTCCTAGTGGGTTGTTGGCTCTACCCTCTTGGCCTGGAACAGACAGATGCAAGTTCGACGGAATGCTATACACGGCCTTAAGGTTCTCGACCCGTTCCCGGGTCATCGCCGATTGAATCTCACTCATTCTTGGTTCCTTACGCCTATGGGTCGGACCTTGCCTATTGGACGCCATTAGAGCTAAAGGAAAAGGACTGGGGGACTGACCTGAGGTCGGACTCCTAGAAGACTGGTCTTGCGGAAGAGGAGGAAGAAGATCTCTTTCTCTCGCGAAGCACAGTCGCAATGGAAAAATCCTTCCCGAGCGCCTTGCCCCTCCTTTTATAGGTCTCCGAGGGAGCGCTGGCCTTCGCGTCATGGGGGTTCTGACTGTCCCATCGGCGGACGCGACCTTCCACGCCTCAAAAATCGAAGTGATGGGTCGATCAGAACCGGCAGACAGCGATCCACGTGAAGGCCGAATCAATGGCACAAAAATTGCCTGGGAAGCGACATTGGCCGTTCGGATGCTGCTACGTGGTGCGGCACGTCCCTCCACTCAAACCATCGTGCGGGCCAGCCTGGCCTCTCATCATGGCACCCTCTCCACATTAACTATGACTCCTACACCCCCAATGCGGGGCCGACATCTATCCATAACGCCGGTCGTGGGAGATTCGAAGCGATCCGGTGCGATGATTCCGGATCGAACATGGACGGACGCGACCTGTGTAAAGGTAGTGCTCCTGTCCTTTGAAGCCATGTGCCCCTCTCAGTCCAGGAGCAAGGGGGCAACTGTTGTACTCCTCCGGCTTTTTCTAGATTGGACCGACGAAGTAATCCGACCGGCTGACCCATGGAAGGAGAGGTCCGAACAACCCGCTTCCTTCGAGGACCGACCGGTCGGCTCCCTCGGAGATCCCAACAGATTTTCTCACCACAAGGCCGACCACCCAAAAGGCCGACCAACCTGAAGGCCGATCCACTGAAGTTGAGTTCCGAACGACCCACTCCCGCTGAGGTACGGCTGACCCACTCTAAGGATATCTTAGAGACTCTAGAAGCCTCTTTCCACATGTACCAGTCGACTTCCTTAAAGCTCCTGTCAGACGCTCCTTGTCGGTCGGACGATACACTCCTGTTAAGTCCGACCGACTCGTTCCCCTTCTGGGAATCGCTTAAAGGCTCTAGAAGCCCTTTTCTAGCTGACATTAGAATTCTGTTGCAACGGACTCCACAATGTGGCCACGTCTCCGTACCACCTGGCCATCACTCTGATTCTCCTGGGAGCAAATCGGGACTTCTCGGCCTATCCTTTAACAGAATTTGGCAGCGTTCCAAGCCTACTTAAGGTGACATGGGGATCTCCGCTTGGGGCTAAGTACACTCTTTCTCTCCACGCACTTGATTCTCTTTGATTTCTCCGTTCTGTTGCTCCCATACTCCTGCTAACTTAAGCATCGGAGTGTCTCCCGCCGGAACACCACCAACGCCTAGGAGACTTTGTTGCATGTCGACCGGCAGAGGAGCTCTCCAGCATAGCCGATCGAGCCCGGTCCAGGAGAAGGCGCATCAACAATACCCATAAATACGGTCTCATATTTTCGTGGAAGGGAGGAATTAAGACCTTTCGGAGGGAGACAAGTCCACTTTCTCAGAGCCCCTAGGTCCTCCTGCCATCATCCCTTCCCCTCCTCCTTCCCTGTATCTCCCCTACCCTGTTATCTCCACCTTTCAGAAGAAAGAATCGAAGGAGAAATGGGAAGCACCAAATCGCAAAAAAAATGTATCGTCGATCTCAAGTTCGAAGGAAACTTACCAATAACATGCAGCGATGGAGGCAATGGAGTCGATGGAACCCTGAAATCCGACACTAAGATGGGAGAAAATACCTCAAACCCTTAAATCGGTTGAGGAAGAGATCGAGTCGAAGAAGACAGAAACCAAAAAACCATAATTATTTTTCTCCGCTGCCCTTGGGATAACATAAACGGGAATACGGCTATTCCATAACAAAATGAGAATAACAGTGATTAATCACAATACCAAAAAGTATGAGGTCCATGTTATTTTTTATACCTATTTAATAGAATAGCTGAAAATTAGAACCTATTTCATGCTGCTGTTTCCGTTCCAAATACTACCTTATGATCCCTGGCTCAAAATATATTCCGTCGACGATGACAAAATAAAAATATAGCACATCTCGCCTTTATGAACCCGGTGGGGCATGCAAGCCTGCGGGGAATCGACCACCCATACGGACTGGTGTGCCCCACGGTTCACAGCAAAGGGCGAGTGAGAGGCCATAATTGTCAGCCGTCCAACAACCATCAGATGGATTCCACACCTTGAGTGGCTCTCCTCCTATCAAAAACCTTATCACATAGAAATTGACAAGCGGAGAAAGTGCCACGCGTGCCTCAGGGGATACCCCCAACGCTCGAACCTTTTTTTTTCCAGAAATTTTTTTTCCTCCTATTTTAAGAAAACCAAGGCAAATCCAGTGTCTCTCCCTCCCCGCGTTCGTTGTCTCTCCCTCTCTTCCTCTCTGGAGGGCCAAAAGTAAAAAAAATAAAAAATCATCCATCTCCACCTATAAGGTAAACTCTTTCTCTCCAAGAGCTCTTATTAATCGCCAATTCTCAGTTAAACTTGATGAAATTTAGGCTTTCTTTTTCTCTCTGAGCATTAAATTAGGGTTTCCAAGTGTTCTAAACCCCTCCCCGTCGGTCACAATTCGTCGAAAAGCTGTCCTTTTAGACATTTTAAATTTAGATATCTTTTTTTCTGCCATCCAGGATCGGGCTGTGATAAAATGATTTGATTTTGATGCGGATTTCGGGGGGTTCGATGTTGTCGACTGGTCCAGAGCCCTGAGCTCGTAGTTCTTTGTATGTGGCTTCAAGGGTGAGGGAATGGCTTCTCCTGCTTCCCTTGCTACGCTGGGAAGCGTGAGGCCAAACCTGTCGACCATCTTCGAGGTCTCTCCTTCGCCTCGAGCTGTTAGGAGAATTCGCATCATTGCTAGGATTAGTTTTGTTAGTGTTGGCGGTGTGCAGCGATGGTCCCGTGCCCCTGGTCGAGTCTGTAGGTGTCTGGTTACCACCGACTTGATCGAAGAGAAGGGAATTCCGTTTTGTTCGGAATCCACTTTTAGGGGTAGTCGTGGTAGCAGAGAAGATGATGCTGATCTTGTCCTTAAGCCTCCTCCCAAGCCTGTCTTGAAGACCCAGCCAAATGGGCCCGATCCTGTGAACTCAGCATTGTGGTCTCCAGACAAAGTTGTTCATGATAAGAGGCTGGAGACCAGAGAAGAAGATAGAGAGAAAGTGATAGAGTCACTTGGGGAGGTCTTGGAGAAGGCGGAAAAGCTTGAGACAGCAAAGTCAGTCAAATTGGAAGGGAAAGAGATTAGGGGCAATGGCAAGTCCAGTGGTAGCTCAAGACCTAGTAGACCGGTGAACACATCTTCAACGACTAGGAAGTCAAAGATGCTGAAGAGCGTCTGGCGAAAGGGGAACCCCGTGGCAAATGTGCAGAAGGTGGTAAAAGAGATACCAAGAGTAGAGAAAGAGAAAGGGCAGGGGCATAAAGGCCGTTCTCCAGTGACAGAAGCGAACAAGCCTGAAGCTCTTCCACTTGCACCTTTGCAAAATCAAATGCCTTCATCTCCCCAAGTTGTTCCGAAGCTACAAGTGAAGCCTGCTATTGCTCCACCTGCACCTCCAACTCCCCCTGTAGTAAAGAAGTCTGCTAACTTAAAAGACCGGAAGCCAATTCTTATAGATAGGTTTGCTTCGAAGAAGCCTATTGTTGATCCCATTGCAGCAGAAGCATTATTGACACCTGCAAAACCAGTGAAAGGACCTGCTCCATCAAAAGCCAAAGAAGAGCGTCGCAAGAAATCAAGTGCGACTGGGGGCCTGCGTAGGCGTCTGGTGGATGATGCTGAGATACCTGACGAGGATGCTTCAGAACTTGATGTGCCTATTCCTGGTGTGACAGAGGCAAGGAAAGGCAGGAAATGGAGTAAGGCAAGCCGTAAGGCTGCTAGACTCAATGCAGCTAAAGCTGCAGCACCGGTTAAAGTAGAGATTCTGGAGGTGGGTGAGGAAGGCATGTTCACCGAGGATCTGGCTTATAAATTAGCAGTCAGCGAAGCAGATATCCTTGGATATTTATACTCAAAAGGAATAAAGCCTGATACAGTGCATACTCTGGATAAGGACATGGTCAAGATGATATGCAAGGAATATGGTGTGGAAGTATTAGAAATAGATCCCATAAGGGTGGAAGAGATGGCAAAGAAGAAAGAAGTGCTTGATGAAGAGGATTTGGATATGTTGGAAGATAGGCCTCCGGTTATTACGATAATGGGTCATGTTGATCATGGAAAGGTATTATCTTCTGAGCAGTATTTGTTTCTTACTTTTGGTTCAAATAGGATCAAGTCTGAGTACCTTCCTTTGTTATAACTTTTGCTTCTTTTAATTTGTATTGACAGACAACGCTTTTGGACTATATTCGTAAAAGCAAGGTAATTTATAAATCTTCAGTTGGTATCACACATCTGCCTTAGTTCATAGATAGTTTCCCATGCATATACTGCAAAGCTTAAAATATGCACGGCATTTTCCACATTTATGTTTCTATGGCTTTTCTGAAATGCTATGGTCTGACCGTGTACAGGTGGTAGCAACTGAGGCAGGTGGAATAACCCAAGGTATTGGGGCCTATAAAGTTCTCATCCCAGTTGATGGAAAGGCTCAGGCCTGTGTCTTTCTTGATACTCCGGGGCATGAGGTATGTGATTTCAGTTGTGCGAACCCATTTTAGTTTTGGCTGATATCATCTTTCTGCATATAAATTATTAGATGGCTTTGGTTTCAACACATTGCAAAGTAGATAATTTAAGATGTTGAAGTTTCATCTTCAATATATCTTCACCAACATATAATTTGTCATCAATAATCTGGACTTTACAGGCATTTGGTGCCATGAGGGCACGTGGAGCAAGGTTGACTGACATTACCATTATTGTGGTAGCTGCTGATGATGGAGTGCGCCCCCAAACAAATGAGGCAATAGCTCATGCCAAGGCAGCTGGTGTGCCTATTATAATAGCCATAAATAAGGCATGCCAATTAATCTCTATTGTTGTTTCATTTTCAGTCGTCTTCACAAAATTTTTTCTCAACTCCATAGTTATTGTACCCAGGTAGATAAAGATGGAGCTAATCCTGAACGTGTTATGCAAGAACTTTCTTCTATCGGCCTTATGCCAGAAGTATGGGGAGGTGACATCCCAATGATCCAGGTTGCTTCCCCAACAATAACCTGTAAATGTTATCCTCATCTTTTTCTGACATTTAAAACAACCATTGAGAGTTGATATCTAGTTATTACCTACATCAGATAAGTGCTCTTAAAGGAGACAATGTCAATGAATTATTGGAAACTGTCATGCTTGTTGCTGAGGTATGTGAATTTATCTCCATTTCTGTTTATTTGCTTCAGCTAGCAATTTGACTTTCTGGGTGAATATTGGACCTTTTTTTTTATTGTAAAGCTGCAAGAATTGAAGGCGAATCCTTATAGAAATGCAAAGGGTACTGTCATTGAGGCGGGTCTTGATAAATCAAAGGGACCCACCGCCACACTGATTGTGCAGAATGGAACCCTTAGAAAGGGTGATGTTGTTGTGTGTGGTGAAGCCTTTGGAAAGGTTGGTTTTCTGAATGAACACTGCATTACAACTTTTAGAGAAATGCAAATGGCAACTAATTTGCAATGCTATGTTCTGCATAATCTAAAATTCTGCAGTGTGTAGGCCTTGTTTTCTAGTTTGACTTAAAAGTCCTGACAGCCCATGCACAAATTCTTTCCATGAGCAGGTCCGTGCTATGTTTGATGATAGAGGAGGTCGTGTTGACCAAGCTGGACCATCCATGGCTGTGCAGGTTTATTTGTTCTCTTCTCAAGTCCACTATTCATCATTATCTATTTATATTTGATATCTCTAAATCTGAAAATTCTCTGTCTTCTGATTTGATGAATGAGGGAACTAACTAATTCCAGATTGATTCTTTCATGCTAAAGTCTTCTTCCCTTTGGCACACTTAATTGGAGAATGAATTGTATATATAGGATATATGTGCAGCCTTCTTTTCACAAGGGCTGTTTGGCACAACATTATAATATGGCATGCTTCTTTTATGTTATTTTCATGAGAGATTAGTAGGTCATTTACACATGCTCTATGTTAATGTGAAACGAACCCAAGAATCAGTGAATTATTTAAATGTATGTTATAATATGTTCCCCTTTTTCAGTCAAGGTCACTGTTGTTCTGTTAGCAAAGGCTTGAACTGAGTAGCAGTCCTATGCACTTGGTTTCCGGTCCTTTAAGTCTTCAAGTGAAACTGTTATTCAACACAAAATTGTGAATATCAATTCCACTGAGGGATTCACTTGTACTTTTTTTAGTTAATTGAATGGTTAAAATCCTTTGCTCTGCCTCACCAGAAGGGAAAAATAAACTAAAAGAAGATGTGTTCATCTCAAAAACGGACAGCATTAATTGCTAATCAACAACTTGCACACCAGAGTTTGCAATGGTTTGTATACTACGGACAGCATTAATTGCTAATCAACAACTTGCACACCAGAGTTTGCAATGGTTTGTATACTATGTTCCACAGATACAATTGCATATTTTTTAGATTTGACATGGATAGAAGAAACTGCACATGATAAAACATTTAAAATAACAAAAGTATACAAGAATTAAATAATAAATTTTTTATCCTCATTTTTATGGTTTTCTGAAATTGGTATAAATTGGTAGATGCTAGGTGATAAATTTATAATGTAAATGATAGAAGGTTCCACCTTCCAAAATTTTCATGCCTGCATGGTGCCTTGTCGTTGACATCATCAATTATTGTAGAAGAGTAAAAACAAAGCTTTTGGGCTTGTATAGTTTTGGTTGTCAAAGAGAAATTGTCCAAACTTATGTATTTCTAAAGGAGAATTACTCATTTCTTTTCTGATAGAATAGTACCTTACAAGCCAATTGTATATGTGATGCGATTGGACTTTTTAATGTTATCTTCCAACTCATGTAATGATATTATTTAGTTTTTGAGGTATTTTGATTCATCATGACAGCTACGTCTTAGTGTATCTTGTTAAGATTACAATGAACTTTATAGATTAGGATAATAGTTTTAAAATCATGAAGAGTAGACTTAAAACCCTAATCTAAAACATTCTTGATTATAGGAACAATGAGATGGGGATCAATGTTCTGGATAGATTGATACATCTTATGTATGCTCTATGGAGAGGGTGGTTGATCTCACAGTTACTTGTATGCGATATTAATGCAAAGATGCGGGTACTCATTAAAGAATGAGTTTACTGAATTGATTCGTTGAGAGAACTTTTTCTGGAGCCTTATTTGCAAGTCAAAAGAAGGTTCTTAAGTAGGAGTTATGCTATTGATATTTAGACCTGAGACCATCATGAAACCTTATGCACAGGAATCCATGTTTTGGTTCATACTCATTCGTAACAATAAAAGTCATGTACGGGATGTTCTAGATATGGTGGAATGTGTATGAAGGCTGTGAGTAGGTCAACAAGGAATTGATCACTCATAGTAGGAAGAGATGTCATCCTATTGTTATCATCTTTAGATGATTCTGGAAGTTTCTGGCTTGAGTTGGATGAAAATTAGAAAGGGTTTTTAATGTTTCATCATGGAGTCTATTGATTGATGGATAATTGAAATGAATATATTAGTAAATTTAACATGAGTTTATATTTTTGACGTATTCGGGATGCAGGATGATTGAAGCAAGGATTCAGGTCCCAGCGGGACATCCCATGGGACACCGGGACGGGGTATTATCCCATGTGTCGGGACAGGACATCCCGCTAGCATCCCAGTGTCCCAATCGAGACACCGTGGGATATCTCTTATCCCGAGTGTCGGGATGGGGTGGGATGCCGGCACGTCCCGTTCCAGGAAAAAACCGGGACAGCCCTATCCCACGGGATTTAAAATCTTGGATCGAAGGATTGAATTGCATGGTAACTTGCTACTAAAGAGTATATTTGGTATTTCCACTAAATTTTACTTCTTTTAGGCAGTCATGATATCTTGCTAGATGTCAACCTTGACTTGTAGGTTAGAATGAGTTAAAGAGTTTAATTTATTCGCCAATTAGAAATAATTTTAATTGCTAAACCCTGGTCGGCATGAATTGGACCTTAATCGATTAAAAGGGATCTAATCAGATTAGATCAACATGCACCCAGATCTACTATTGGCTAGATGTGGAACCCAATGGATCATATACATTACGGAATTGGCCAAGGATCCATTTTGGTAGGGTTGATTGGACCAATAGATCTAATCGGGTTGCTGGTAAGCATGCTAACATATGTGGCTAACCTTAGATTCTTAGATCAAATTCGATTTGATCTATTTGCTTGCTATTTGGCTAACCTAATCTGGTGCGAACTAAGATTAGGTCATGCCATCTGGAGGCAGCCCAAAGTGGGGTGCCTCAAGCCTTATCCATGTCTATTGGATAGAGTCCCAAGGGCTTGGGACTGTTGGTGCTAAATTGAAGTGGGGCATATGCCCACTTGGTTTTTGGCATGCAGAAGGACCCATGTGGCATCTTGATCAGCCCTTAATCCTCCTTAGCATGAGTTTTAAAGGATTAATGTAATTTTGAATGGGTGTGGGATGTGTAGGAGTACTTGGCGCGCGTGAGTGATCTGCATATCATGCAAAGAGGCGTGATAAGTATCCTTTTGCTTTGGGCAACAGGAGGCACCACTTATCAGATCCCTTAGCCATTTAAATTCAAATTTAAATGGCCTTGCCACATGGCAAATTAGGGAGCAATCTCATTATTTTTGGGATGCTGTATACACCCTTAGAACTTGTAAAGCATCGTATCCCCCTTGAACAGTCCTACTAGAAGGCTCGTACTTATCTGATATGCTGATTTTATTGGGTGTGTGGGGATAGGCGTGACTACTCAGATGCACCCCTTTTAGTTCTATTTAAAGGGGCTGGTAGATGGGGTTAGGCATTCAAGTTTTCATGACAAGTTCAAAAGTTTAAAACTTGTCTTCCTCTCCTATAGCTTTAAGTACTTATGATAAGGTTTTGTTCTTTTAAAGACAAGCTTATACCTATTAAGACAAAGGTAAAAGAGGCTCTTAGGGAGGATTTAAGAAAGCTAAAGGTGTAGGGTTCTCGGTACCAACCCAAATCGCTCGATTTGGAGCATACTGTACCGTATCGACCAAGAATTGGTATGGTTAGCCATGAAAAATGGTTCGGAATGCCGGATCGTTCAAAATACCTTGTATTGGACCGGTACAGTACCAATATATTTTATCTAGTTCGGGTCCGGTTCAAGTTAAACAATATTGCCATGGAAAAGAAAGATATTTTTTAATTATTTCTTGTGTCTAGTACGGGATCCGGTATGGTACGATACCGTACCGATCGGTGACGGGTACAGGGCCCGGTTTTGGTTTAGTATTCCTTGTAAAGGAGGCTCTGAAGGGTTTAGATCAAGTTCAAAAAGTGGGTTTGATCAATTGAAGGCAAGAGAGTTCTTGGTGCAAGAAATCATTAGCAAGGTTTGAAAGGAGTATCGTCCTTGGTTTCAGTTCTTGTGTGGATCACCATTGGAGGGTATACACTTATGTGCCTATGAAAATTATAGCGAGATAGGTATGTTTCGATATGTTCTTTTTACATTATACACTTTGTAATGTTAGGGTGAATCCTGGTTCTAAGATTTTAGTGTGCTAGGTATTTTTGAATAAAAGTTTTTAAATGCTAGTTATTTTGCTGCACCAATGGAACCCAACAGTGATATCATAGCCATCCTTGTCAATACAATCAAAGGATAGTATGTAGTTGTAGTTATGATTGATATTTTCTAGGGTTTTTGTTTTGATACGGACTGAGTGATGGGACCAAATTGAACATTTGAACCTTAATCAATTTTTAAGTTATGTTTAGATTTGTTACTTCAAATCATGATTCATGCCTGGCACAGCATGATTATGCTCTATTATTGAAAGTTAAATTAGGATGTGCATGAGACCATAAAGCCCTTTGAAAAATCATATTAAGTTGCAGTGGTGAAAACCAAAAGTTGACCAAATTTGAATCAATTAATCAAGTGGTATAGAAGGAGTGTTTCAAAGAATGGTGGTTACTTAATTAGGATCATTGCCAAAGCACGGGGAGCCTTCCACCAATTTTATACTTTCCTGGCCAATTTGGTTAATTAAGTTTTGAATTTGGGATGCTTAGTGTAAAATTTACTGTTTATACCTTCATTCATGCTAATAAGATAGTATTATTACATGATCCATAATAAGTTTGTTGTGCTATTTACAAGGCTTGCTATACGGAACTTATATGATAAGGTCTTGGTGCATTGAGATGCTTACGGCATATTTGAATATGTTGCTTTGTTGTGCTATCTACAAGGACAACATTAATTCATATATGACCGTATATAAATGAAGGGTTTGACTTAATTAAAATACTATAGTTTGTTATGCTATCTACAAGGCTATAAGTATTTTAGAAGCAAAGGTATTGTTGAGAGGTGCATGAGATGAAATTGGAAAGGAGTTTCCGACCAGTGAACTTATGGAAATTTGTTGTGTTATCTACAAGGTTTCTTTGAGAAATTAGGATCTCAACCCTACCAAGAAACCATATTAGAGTTTCTCGTTTACCTAAAAAAGGGTTATGGTATTCGATAAAAATAGTGGGAGACATAACTAGACAAAAGACCTCATCCAGTTATGCATGTCATCATGAATAGTCTGTTTTATATTGTTCTTTTATTTAGATTAATTTTGCATCATGGCATCTTCACTCTCATTACGTTGCATTCTAGATGTATATATGTTGACTGGTCCAAACTAAGTGGACTGGTTGAGGAACTTGCGAATGGTATTTGTATAGAAGGTCTCGTATATTCTTGATTCTCCTGACCTTGATCTGATCAGGAAAGATACTTGAGAGGAGGAGAGAGTCACAGAGGATGTGGCAGATTGATAATTTGATTGTCAAGTCTATCATGTTGGCCTCGATGTGCAATGAGTTGCATATGCAACATGAAGAGATGGATCCACACTCTATATTCCTTTATCTTAAAGAGTTGTAAAGAGAGCAGAGTCAGGCTGCTAGATATGAGATATCTAAGCAATTGTTCTGAGTCGAATGACTGAAGGCTTATTCGTTCAGACCTGGTTGTTGATTATTGACTTGATCACTAGATTGAGTCAATTGGATTTTGAAATGAACGGGGAGCTCAGTCAAGATCTCAACTTTCAGTCTCTCCCGGAGTCCTAGTCCAAGTTTATAATTATCTATCATATGAACAAACTGGACAATATCCTACCAAAGTTATTTAACATGTTGAAAGTAGTAGAGAGCCATATCAAGGGTAATAAGGCTGGACTCCTTGTAGATAAGAAGTGTTAAAGAGGAAGGAAAAAAGTGTTATTCCTTGTGGACAAGAGTGTCAAGAGGGAAGGGATTGTTGGTGGAGGTCAGGAGGTGGAGGGCCTCATTGAAGTAGTAGATGGAGTGCACAAGCATGCTAGGATGGGGATCTTTAAGGGGGAGCCACGTTAGTGCCCGGGTTCGTCTTCTGGGGGAGTGTTTCGCAGCAAATCGAAAGGAGAGAGGGCAATTGCGGTCGGCGACGAACGTCAGCGGCTGGCGGTGAGTAGGGAGGAGATGACGGGTGGAAGGGAAGGATCTATGTGGAGAAGTGGAGATGGAAGGGGGAATGCGGGGATGGTGGCGACGGACTAGGCCTCTCTCTTTTTTGTTTTCTTGAGTTTGGATCGGGTGGAAGGTAGTTAAGAGTAAGAGAGGAGGGTGGGCGGGAAAGGTGGGTTATAAAGGAAAGGGATGCTTTCATACCATGTTAAGATGAAGGAAAAGAGTGTTGTTTATTGATATTAGGGCCCTAAAAGTCTTTAAATAGAATACAAGATTATCATATATGGTAATATGTGACTCCTGATAGGACTGCAGCAATACTCCTAATATGACTAAGACAAGATATGATGTTCTAGGGAATAATGTAAGATATCTTGCTCTCTAACAAGAAGAGAGTTAGGAAGGGTTTAAAGAAGTTTAACCCTAATGGTAGCATCTTTAAGAGGAGAAAGGCGAAGAATGTCCCTTCGGATGTCACCTATTTTTCATTTGAGTGATTACTACTCTAATTCTTGGGTATTGGATACCCCTTGTAGTTTGTATATCTACAAGTTGTTATAGGGGCCGTAGAAAAATTAGAAGGTTGAAGAAAGATTACCTCGAGCTTTTTGGTGTAGATGAAAAGTTTATTAACGTAGAAGCTGTGGAAACCCATCTGCTGAAGTTATTCTCGTACAAGCTTTTGGAATTGGAAGAATATTATTATTTTGCTTAAGATCATTAGAAACATTATTTTTGTACCTTTGTTAAATAAAGGAAAAAGGGTAGGAGTTGCTCCTCTTTCGTTCTAATGAATTTTATAGCAATAGTAATAATTATATTGGTCTTGTAATTCTTGCACTCAATAATAATATCTTTTTATATTGATAGAAGCATGAAATGTAAGAGAAGATAGAATGTCATATATCTGTGGCACTGCCGCTTAGGTCATATTAGTGAGTCAAGGATAAATAAGTTGTACGAAGAAAAGTTTTTTGATCCTTATGATTTTGAATTATATGGGACATATGAATCTTGTTTCATGGAAAAGATGACCAAGCTCTATTCTCTAGATATGAAGAAAGGCCAAGTAGTTATTAGTCCTAGTACATTCCGATGTATGTGGGCCTACGACAACTCAAGCTGGAGGAGGATACTCCTAGTTAATGATCTTTACTGATAATTTATCAAGTTTTGGATTTGTGTATTTGATGAAACACAAATATGAAACCTTTGATAAATTGAAGGAGTATCCAAGTATGGTCAAGAAACAAACTAGAAAAAGTATCAAGATTCTTCGATTTGATCGAGGAGATGAATACTTATCCAGTAAATTTCTTGATCATAAAGGAATTCTCTCTGATTGGACATCTCCTAATATACCATAGATGGTGTATCGGAAAGGAGAAATCTCATTCTATTGGATATGGTGTGGTCCATGATGTGTTTCATTGATTTTTCAATATCATTTTGGGGATATTCCCTAGAAACTGCTGCATATATAATAAACAGGATGCCTTTAAAGTCAGTTGCTAGCATTCTATATGAGATATGGAATGGAAAAGGCCAAACCTCAAATGTCTTTGGATTTGGGGATGTCTTGCTTAGGTCGAAAATAGTTTTTGACATAAGTGCTAGATTCGAGAAATGTAAGTTTATAGGTTATCCAAAGAAAAGTATTGGATACCGCTTCTACCACCCTACTAACAATAGTCTTTGTTAGTAGGATGCCACTTTTCTTAGAAAAAGGAGTTTTATACTAGGAGGCAGTCGGAGGAAAGTTGAACTTGGAGAAGCTCAAGACTTATAAACTATCCCACAGTCACTTGTAAATGGTTCACAGGGTGATCCTCAACTAAAAGTACCCAAGGATGAGCTATATCTATAATACACACCTTTCTGTCGGTTAGATAGAGTGACATTAACACCCATATCATTTTGGATAATGATCTACTGACCTGTACGGGAACAGTCATGAGTAGAGACCTAACAGATGACTAGAAGTCATGAAATCTGAGATGGACTCTATATATATCAATCAAGTGTTGACTTTGGTTGATGCACCTGATGGTGTGACCCTACTAGGCTACAAATGGATCTTCAAGAAGAAGATTGGAGCATATCGCTAAATTGTAATCTACAAGGTTAGGTTAGTGGCGAAGGGTTTCAGGCAAAGGTAAGGATTTGTCTTTGATGATATTTTTTAACCAATGGCAATGCTCAAGTCCATTTAGATTATGTTTGCTATAGTTGCATATTTTCTTTTGGTATCTTGCAGTTGGATGTCAAAACCCCATTCTTAAAGAAAAAATTTGAGGAAGAGGTTTATATAACTTAGAGGGATTTGTCTTTAGTGGGAGGGCAAATCAATTGTGCAAGCTTAAAAAATTCATTTATAGATTAAAGCAAGTTTCGAGAAGTTGGAACATTCATTTTTGATATGATAGTCACAGAGTTTGGCTTCATCAAAAAGATGGATGAACCATGTGTGTATGAAAAATAAGTGGGAATACTGTTGTCTTCTTAGTTTTATATATTGATGAGATACTTCTATTGGGCATGATGTTCCAATGCTTCAATCGATCAAGACTTGGCTATCCAAGAAGTTTTCCATGAAAGACTTTGGGTGAAGCATCCTTTATACCGGGTACATAGATTTATAAAGATAGATCTAAAAGGATGTTGGATTTGACCTAGTCTCGGTACATGGACTTTGTATTGAAGAGGTTCAGTATGGAAGTTAGTAAAAGAGTTTACTTGCCTATGAGTCAAGGTGTGCATCTTTCTAAGATGTCTCCTAAGATACTGGAAAAAAAGGAAGAATGAGTGTCATCCCTTATACTTCGGTTGTGAGATCGATTATATATGCGATACTGTGTACCAGACCTGATGTGTCTTATGCTTTAGGCATAATCAGCAGGTTTTAGGTTGATCCAGGAGAAGATTATTGGAAAGCTATAAAAAAAATTAAGTACTTTGAAAGGATCAAAGATGTTTTTCTTATTTATGGAGGAACAGAGTTGAAACTAGAAGAATATTCTGACTCTAGTTTTCAATTAGATCCAGTTGATAGCAAATCCATATTAGGATATATATTTATCCTAAATGGTAAAGCAGTGAAATTATTTAGGGAAGTCTGGATGAAATAGTTCATCTCAGAATTGGATTAGGTTCCATAGTTTGAACCATGGTCTCTTTTGAAACCTAAGCACATCCTAAGGTGCTTCCACCATGTTTATGATGAGAACATAGAACGAGTTGATATAAAGAACCAATATAGCAGACCCATTCACTAAGGCCTTATTGCAGCAGTTATTTTGATTGTCATCTTAAGGAGTTGAGATATATGGCAATTGGTTTTAGTGCAAGTAGGAGATTGATAGAATAGTGCTCTACAAGCCAATCACATATGTAATGCGATGGGACTTTTTAATGTTATCTTTCAACTCATGTAATGATATTATATAGTTTTTGAGATATTTGATTTATCATGATAGTTGCATTTTATTGTATCTCATTAAAATTATAATGAATCCCATAGATGTGGGCAATGGTTTAGGGTTATGAAGAGTTCATGCTAGTGAGACTTAAAATCCTAAAATCCTAATCTAAAACATGCCTGGTTATAGGAACATTAAGACATGGATCAATGCTCTAGACAGACTGGAACACCTTATGTATGCTCGATTGAGAGGGTGGCTGACAATCACTTATTTAGGGGTACTGATACAAAGATGTAGGTGCTCCTTAGAGAATGAGTTCACTGAGTTGATCCACTGAGAGAGAACTTATGAAGCCTTATCTGCATGTCAAAAGAAGGTTCTTTATGTGAGAGTTTTGTAACCAATCCTTAGATATGAGACCACCATAAAACCTTGTGCACGGGAATCCAGGTTTTGGTTCATACTTGGTGTGGGGAAAAACCCACCCCTGGGAGTGCTGAAGGTTGAAGGAGAGCGAATTGACCAAATCTAATTTAGGATAGGCAAGAACTATACCCGATCGTTTCTGTTTCTAGCAGTGGAAATCAAGGTTCCTGGTATCGATACCGAGAGCCGTATCGGTGGCCAGTCGGTACTGGTACGGTACCGTGCCGACATGGTATGGCGTGGCATACCGGTTTGAACCGGTACGCCCAATTGTTTTTTGATTTTTTTTGACGTTTTTTGTGATTTTAAGGTTTTTATTTTATTTTTTAAGGGTTCAGGGTTTAGGAAGAATTTAGTATTTAAGAGTTCTAAATGCTTGAAATTTAAAATTTTAGATGTCCGTTTGCAAGATTTAGGACTCAATACTAATATTTAGGACTATTTTCAATTGAAATAAAATAAAAAATGATAATTAAACTAAGATTATCAGCAATTAATCAAGGTAAAATGTAGTATAAACATATAATTACATACCAATGTCTAGAATCAGGTAAAGTGACGATGTCCATAAATATAGGGATCATGTATGTACTCTATAGGAAAATCGGTATGTCCCTCCTGCCAAGCAGCATGATACTCCTCTAAGCTCATTCCAGGAGGTATGCATGATGGATCATAATTAATCGCAGATCCCTCTCTGATGTCCCGACTCTGAGAGCTGTCCAGAAACTGATGATATGGCAGTGCAGGGGTCCATCCAAATATACCAGCAGCAAAATCAGATCCATAAGATGCTCCGGGCTGCATGGGATAATAACCACTGGATGATGACATCTCAGATGCACTATATGGATCATATGGACCAGAAGCTGCCGGTAATTGCGGATAAAAGGATCTTGAATATGAGGATGACCCAGATACATTCATGGATCCTACTCCATGTGCAAGAACTGCAGCTGTATCGTGTCCCGAACGACCACGCGGAGCCCATCATATATATAGAATCATATCACCACGGGATCTATCAGATGGTAATCTATGATTTGTATCCTGCGTGGCATGGCTAAACTGCAACTTTCCAGTGAATCGAATGTGAATAGGTGGCTGCGACTCCTGTTCTCCTGCCCCTCTCTGATCACTAGATCCTCCACTATCTGAAGCACTATCATCACTGTTTCTGGTATTTGAATCTGAATGGACTAAGTACTCCGATGGAGGTGCAACTGCCTTTCTTTTTCCTGTCTCCGGGTCTACTAGATGTTGGGGAGGGACAATGTGCTATATTTGCTGGAGCACTGTAAGGAATATGACTTGTTGTCTATTGTCCAGCATCCACCCTAGCCTCACTAGCTACAAAACTGGCTGGTCTAGGAGGCGATCTTGGCTCATCAAGCTCTGGCTGCTGCTGCTACTGACTCATGACCCACCCAATCATTGGATCTTCATCCTTATCAACATATGAACTTGCAGTGGGATCATGATATTTCAATTCTACTTCCTGAATACATTTTAGCGTCAACCTTAAATTATAGTGTACATATATAAGATTGTTGAGACGTTTCTGTTTCAAACGGTTCCGCTACTTGGAGTGGATAAGGCTAAAGTAGACCAGTTGCACTCACATCCACTAGATGACACTGTCTGGAAGAGAATTTTCACTGCAAGAACCTTCAGATTTTTAGCAGATCCATCAAAATGCATCTACCATTCAGCTGCAAAAGACATTACATCATTTAGAATTTTAGATTTGACAAAATAAAAAATTTAATCCTGATATAATATTAGACTTACTGTCTTAGTAGTACCTACCAGGATTTATCTTTGATTTATTTCTGATCGTTACAGTGGATCCAAATGAATTTGTGCCCTCCCTAAAAAATTTCGTCTGCCAGAAAAAATTTGTTAGTTTGTTGAAATTAATGCTCATAAAAATCATTCAATAATTTCAACCTAACTTCTTCAAGGTACATAGCAGTCATATCTGGATCGGTCTCCATCTTATATATAACATTGCGTAGGCCAGACATAAGATCATCATCCATGGCAATGTCTGGTACGGAGTACTGAAATCTCTGATTTAGATAGTAAGCTGCACAATATTTTAAGAATTAGTCAAGCGTACTTCTACAAATCTAATTGAAACTTAATTTTTAGGGACTTCATAAATTACTACGTACCTGCTAGATGCAAATCCGAACTCATTTGATAACTCCACCGTCCATCAATGATTCGGATATACTCAGATGCATGTGATGGTTCTGCCTCCTGGATCTTTTCCTTTGCCCTTTGCATCATTAAATATAAGAAGTCCATCTGAGCATACCTCTCGGAGTCCACGGCACGAAGTACCTCGTATAAAGGCTTGATAGTCTTCACTACCCTCTCAGCCCGCTGCCAAAATGTCTGTCTCGTCATTAAATTTTCTACATTGCTTTCCTCAGTATTTGTCCTGGCATATCTGCTCTGCTGCCACTCCTGACTGACAAACATTTGACGCAGCTCTGCTTTCTTGCCAAGAAGACTATCAAGTGCAATGTAATTAGTAGCAAACCGTATGACCCCGGTCTCAATATTTTTTTCCCTGTAAAGCTCCTCATCAATAATAAGACCCATGTATGGTTATATATAAATCTGGTGATAGGCTGTGCTAGCTTAACAATCTTCTGCATCCTGCAGATTTTTTTAATATCCATCAACATGAGGTCTATACAATGTGCAGCATAAGGTATCCAGAAAATATGCGGCAGCTGCTCTATCAAGATCTGTCTTGCGATCCTGTACTGTGGCCTATTATTAGTGGTGTCCTGCATGACATTATGCTATCCCACCTGATCAATTACCTCCATCAATCTGAGGATATAACTGGTGTCGTGTACCTGATCTAAAGCATCAATATACTTCTGAAAAAGTCTATCACAATAAGTTAGAAAATTGATGATGCTCCGTCTAGTAGGACCAGTCCAACCATCACACATCACCGTCAATCCATACATGGGTCACTTGCTCTGATATGAGGATATCCATCCTTCTAGCTCCTTATTGCTGTCCAGAAGCTGACCATAGATATTCCTCGATGCTGGAAGATTTACACCTGTACTAGCAGCCTATATAGATGAAATAGTAGAGCGGTAATACTGCTGCATGGGTTGGGATATGATTGAAATGAAACCAGGAGGAGATGGTCTGCCACATATCCTTCTTCTTATCCTTTTTCAGCATTGTATCAATCCTCTGTTGCTTGGAATCTCTACTGGAAAATGCATGTGGATCGACATCATGGATAGTGGCTCCCTCTGGAATGTTCCTAGAAGACTTTCTTTTATTGCCAAATGCTTCCAACATGGATACAATACGACCGGTGTCTCTTCTGACGGGCTCTCTGACTGAGGAGGTCCTTCTAAACTGTCTCAGACTCTCCTGTAGCACTAGCAGAAGCGGATCCCGATCCTGACTCAAAAGCTAATGGCCCGAATCGCTGTCTATGCCTGGCTGCCTCCTCCTGCTGTCTCTGCTCATACGAGCTCGCCTGAATAGCAGTCTCCATCTGTCTCATCATCAGAAGGAATAGATGCTCCCTCTGACTCCCTGGAGCAATAAGAAGGTGGTTCTGTGGCTCTGTGGTCCACCTCTGCCTTCTTTGCTACTCTTTCCTTTCCAGCTTTAAAATCAGCAAAGTATTTCTTCATCAATTGACGGACCTCCTGTGGACACTGTAGGCATGTAGATACATCAAGATAGCTGCCAGCCAAGTGCTGCTTCAACCTTGTTATCCCCACCTTTGAATTTAGTATTGCACCATTTATACCTCTAGTGATGCCGACCCGAAAGCATCTCTCAATGTAACCAGCCAATGTCCCGCTCCGGATCCTTCTTCCTCCTTGATGGATCTATACCTGAATATTTAAATCATATATAAGGTCAATAATAATGTTTATTAATTAACATTTTATTAACCTAATTTTTAAAATTCAATTTATTTTTTTTATTTTTTTAATTTAAAAAATTCAAAAAATAAAGAAAAATAAAAAAAATTAAATTTTAGTTTCATGTAGGATTCTTTCATACATGCTGTACATATTTTTTTAAGATCCTGGAAATGCATTAAAAGTCAATTTTTTTTCAATTTAAGATCTACAGCACTATTCATGAGATGCATCAAAACTTGAATAAATCGACATGAAACTTATAGTGAGAGTAGCTTACGAGCCCTAGATTAATAACTTATAATTACAATTTTTTTAAATTATTTTTTTAAAATTAATTTATTAATTCAAAATTAATTTTTAATTTTAAAAATTATATACTTAACAAAAAATCAAGATTCCTACATCTACCATATACTCTAAAATCATAGCCAACAAATAAATTTTGATAGCATTTCTTCTTAATTTTTTATTTTGCACGGATTTTAATAAAAAACGATACGAAAGAGAGAAATACGGAAAAAGAATACATTCATCTTCGACTTCTGCAGGTTTGATTGAGTTGAAAAGGATTAAGGCAATTTTTTTTCCTTTGTTTTTGTTTTTGTTTTTGTTGCCTTGGGTTTTCATTTTTTAAAATCCAAGGCAGCCCCCTCTTAAAGTAAGTCACATGGCTACGGTCGCTATGTGACAAAAACAAAAAAAAGCCCCTATCTGCCCCCTCTCGCCTGTATCGGGTCGAACTGGCCGGTTCGGCCACTTTCGACTTGGTTCGGGTCCGGTTCGGTGCGGTACAGCAATTTTTTTTTAAAATTTTTATGTGCCGTTTCGATTTATATGGCCGAACCGTGCCGGCCGGCCACCGGTCCGGTTCGGTACGCCCCGAACCGGCCGGTTCGGCACGGTTCGGAAAACCCTGGTGGAAACGCATTATCTTGAACGTATATTGACCTGACACTTGCCTAATTCGAAAGTAACCGAATCTATATAACCGGATTAAAATGTTACCGAACTAACTGAGAGATAAACCCTGCTTTGGAACGTTCCCTCCTGAAAGTATTCCACCGATTATTTAGTTTTGCCCCCTGGGAGTAGAAGATAAGAACAATAACTTTATTCTCGGTCTTATCGATTAACATTCTGTCCCCGGGACCTTACTGGACCTAACATCTAATCTTGGAGCCTATCACCGATGCAAATCTTCGGTATTACTGGACTTTCGATATTACTAGACTTCTACCATGCTTAGTCTTTGGCCTTTCAAATCCCTTTTGAATGGGCATTCAGCCATTCGGGTTATTATCTCGTGGATCTTTGGTCAAGATCTCTGTCAACCTGCCTTCGGTATTTTAACACGACCTTTTCAACCCCTAAAGTCCTAAGGAATCCCTGTTTAGAAAAGTTTTGAGGTCCACCGAACCATGGCACTAGAGTTTGGGACCAACCAATCATGCCCCAAGAATGCGTCCACCAAAATGGCCGAAAGAAGAACCTATCAGTGCTCGCTTTGATACATCTCTTATAATAAACAAACTGTCAAGTCCCATTATCCAGAGCATATATCAGTCATTAAAAAAACATGGCCCCTCTTCAGGCCATAACTCCCAAAGCCATTAAGCAAATTATGGAAGACATGAAAGACAGAACCTTCCATTAATGGGAAGGAGACATTCCAGATAACAAAAGACGATTTCCTTTCAAAAGTCTTGGCAAAGGCCAAAGTTCAATCATTCTCTACCCGCTCTCTGACCTATTGAAGCATCCCCAGAATGCCCTTGTTGTTCGACTATAAAGGAGGTTCTTAGCGAACCCCCCCCCCCCCCAAAGGTATGCGCGCTCTTAACGCTCCATCCATGCATGCATATACTCACTCTTATTTACTTCATTATTCCATCCTGTGGTCTGAGATACTGACTTGACTATTAGATGACTTTCGTCGAAGCCATCTTCGGCCAGGATTTCTTTTGTAGACAGTCATCGACGTCCTCTTTTTAGTCCACTTCAGTGTTCGAGCAGATTTTAACACCATCAGATAGAGGAAGGGCTTGAACCTTCGTTCGCCTGCTACTTGGAGAAAGATCTTTAGTGTGAATCGCATGCCGCCGAAAGGAGTGTCCACCCGGCATTCTGGCACCACCACTTTCCAATGGGATAGCTAACCCGCTGGGAGCTCGAGTTTAGGGGCTTAGGTTGACACCATCCCGTAAAAAAATTAGCATGATACTCTAGAATGGCTAACCCAGCAAGTTCATGAGTTAATCACTGCCATGTAGGCAATGCAATGTCTGGTGGTGTCCACAGAGCACCGACAGTTGCACCGTCGCTAGAGGTAGATCAAGTTGTATCGCCGCAAACTCCAGTACCTTTGGGAGTGGTGCGCTTGGAGCCATGACGACTCCCATTCCCATAAGATGTTGCACGGGAGAAGCTAGCTCCACCTGTAGCTTCGAAAAATCCCGGACCGGCGAGGTTCCCCTTCGTCTCGATCGGATAAAGGGTCCACTCCGGCCCGTTCGTCCCCACGACCTTTTGAAGCACATTCAACTATAGATGCTGAAGTGGATCGTAAGTTTCAAGAGATGACGTATTGAAGTCTTGTGAGGCTCAGCACCAAGGTTCCCGGTACCGGGATCCGTACCGGTGCTGGGTCGGTACGGTACGGTACCGATACCGTACTGTACCAATACACGGTATGGTGACCGGCATGCCCAATTTTTTTTTTTTAATGGATTTTAGATTTTTTTTATTTTTTTAGGATTTAGGTCTTAGGATTTAGTGTTTAGGTTTTTAGGGTTTAGGATTTAGAGTTTAGGGTTCAAGGTATAGGATTTAGAATTTAAAAAATGTTAATACATTAATTCTAATTAAAATAAAATATAAAATGATAATTAAAGTAAGATTATCAGTAATTAATGAAAGTAAAAAATAAAATATAAATATAATTACATACTGATGTCTAGATCGGGTAGAATGTCGATGTCCATAAATATCGGTATCATTTATATACTGTATAGGAGGATCAGTAAAATCGGATAGTGTCGATGTCCATAAATATCGATATCATTTATATATCGTGTAGGAAGATCGATAAATCTCTCCAGCCAGGCAAT
Source organism: Areca catechu (assembly GCA_021397845.1). NCBI lineage: Eukaryota > Viridiplantae > Streptophyta > Magnoliopsida > Arecales > Arecaceae > Areca > Areca catechu. The sequence goes on from CM038050.1 coordinate 95,453,457, forward strand.
ATGATACTCCTGTAAGGTCATCCCAGGAGGTATACGTAATGGATCGTAACTTATCATAGATTCCTCATTGAGGTCCTAACTTTGAAAGGTATCTAGAGACTGATGATATGGCTGTGCAGGGGTCTATCCAAATATATCAGCAGCAAAATTAGTTCCATAAGATGCTCCGGGCTGCAGGGATAATAACCACTAGAAGATGTCTCAAATATACCATATGGACCATATAGATCACAAGCTGCCGATAGCTGCGGGTAAGAGGATCCTGAATATGAGGATGATCATGATACATTCATGAATCCTACTTCACGTGCAAGAGTTGCAGTTGTATCGTGTTTTGAACGACCTCGCGGAGCTCGTTATCTATATGGAATCGTATCACCACGGGATTTACCAGCTGGTGCTTCATGGTCTGTATCCTGTGTGGCATAGCTAAACTGCGAGTCACCGATGAATCGAAGATGAATAGGTAGCTACGACATCTATCCTCCGGTCCCTTCGTATTCACTAGATCCTCCACTATCTGAAGAAGCACTAGCACCACTCTCTCTGGTATCTCAATCTGAATGAATTGAGTGCTCCGATGGAGGTGTAATTAACTTTCCTTTTTTTATCTCTGGACCGAATAGATGGCAGGGAGGGATGATGGAGCCCTGTGTGGAATATTGCTTGTTGCCTATTATTTAGCATCCATCCCAACCTTGCTAGCTGCAAAATTGGCTGGTCGAGGAAACGATTTTGGCTCATCAAGCTCTGGCTACTGCTGCTGACTCATGACCCATCCAATCGTTGGATCTTCATCCTCATCAACATATGTACGTGCAGTGAGATCGGAATATGTCAATTCAAATTTCTCCTGAATGCATTTGTCTCAACCTTAAATTGTAGTGTACATAAACAAGATTATTGAGGCATTTCTATTTTAGATGGTTCCTTTGCTTGGAGTGGATAAGGTCAAATATAGATCAGTTACGCTCATATCCACTAGATGACACTGTTTCGGAGAGGATCTTGATTGCAAGAATTTTCAAATATTTTGCAGATCCACCAAAATGTATCCACCATTCAGTTGTAAAAGATATTAAATTATCTAGAATTTTAGATTCAACAAAATTAAATAAATTAATCTGAATCTAATATTAGACTTAGTATTTAGTAGTACCTACCAGGATTCATCTTCGATTTATTTCTGATGGTTATAATGGATCCAAAAGAATCTGTGCCCTTCTCAAAAATTTTCGTCCGAAAAAAGTGTTATTATCATATGCTACTTGTTGAAATTAGTACTAATAAAAATTATTTAATAATTTTAGTCTAACTTCTTCTAGGCACATAGCTGCGACATCTGGATCGGATTTCATCTTATGTATAACATTGCGTAGGGCGGACATAAACTATTCATTCATGGCAATGTCCGGTATGGAGTATTGGAATCTCGGATTCAGATAGTAAGCTGCATATATATATTTTAAGAATTAGTCAAGTATATTTATATAAATATAATTTAATTTAAAATTTTAGGGAGCTCATAAATTACTGCGTATCTGCTATATACAAATCCGAGCTCATTTGATAACTTTACCATCCATCAATGGTCTAGATATATTCAGTAGCATGTGCTGGATCTGCTTTTTGGATCTTTTTTTTGTTCTTTGCATCATGTAATACAGGAAGCCCATCTGAGCATCTCTTTCAGAGTCCATGACCTGAAGTATTTCATATAGAGGCTTGATAGCCTTCACTATTCTCTCAACTCGCTGCCAGAATATCTGTCTCGTTACTAAATTTTCGACATTGCTTCTTTCAGTGTTTGCCAAGAAGACAAACATCCGACGCAGTTCTACTTTCTTGCCAAGAAGACTATCAAGTACTATATAATTTGTAGCAAACCGTGTTGACTCCTAGTCTCAATATTTTTTTCTCAGTAAAGTTTCTCATCAATGATAAGATCCATGTATAGTTATAGATGAATATAGTGATGGTTTGTGCTAACTCAACTATCTTCTGCACCCTACGGATTTTTTCAATATCTATCAACATGAGATCAATACAATGTGCAGCACAAGAGGTCTAGAAAATATGCGGTCGCTGCTGTATCAAGATCTGCCCTGCGGCTCTGTACTGTGATCCATTATTTCTGATGATCTGCATGACATTCTGCTCTCCCACCCGATCAATCACCTCTATCAATCTGAGAATATAACTACTATTGTGCACTTGATTTGAAGCATCAATATATTTATGAAAAAAAATCTTTCCATCACAATAAGTCAAGAAGTTGATGATGCTCTGTCTAGTAGGACCAGTCCAACCATCACACATCATTGTCAACCTATATACGAGCCACTTGCTCTGATAGGAGGCAATCCAATTTTCTAGCTCCTTATTACTGTCCAGAAGCTGATTATAAATATCTCTCGATCCTGAAGAATCTACACCTGCACCAGCAGCCTGTATAGATGAAATAGCAGAGCGATAATATGGATTGTCTGCTGCGTGCACTGGAATATGACTGAAATCAAACCAGGATCCAATGGTCTGTCACATATCCTTCTTTTTATCCTTTTTCAGCATGGTATCAATTTTTGTTGCTTGGAATCTCTACTAGAAAGGGCATGTGAATTGACATCATGGATAGTGGTTCCTGCTGGAATGTCCCTGAAAGACTTCCTTCTACTGTCAAATACTTTCAACATGGATGCAATATGACGGTGCCTCTCCTGACAGGCTCTCTGACTGAGGAAGTCCTAAACTGTCTTAGACTCTCCTGCAACACTTGTAGAGTCCAATCTCGATCCCGACTCAAAAGTTGATGGTCCAAATTGCTGTATTTGCCTGACCGTCTGCTCTAGCTGCCTCTGCTTATACAAGCTCGCTTGAATGATAGCCTCTATCTATGCCTTCTCATCAGAAGGAATAGATGTGTCCTCTAACTTCCTAGAATAATAAGAAGGTGGTTCTGCGGCTCTGCGGTCCACCTTTGCCTTCTTTTTTGATGTTTTTTTCTTTGTAGCTTTGAAATTAGCAAAATACTTCTTCATCAACTGACGGACTCTTGTGGACACTGTCGGCATACAGATATATCAGAATAGCCACCAGCCAAGTACTGCATCAATCTTGTTACCCTTATTTTTGAATTATATATTGCACCATTTACATTACACCTCCAGTGATGCCGACCCGAGAGATTTCGCCATGCATCCAACCAATATTATGCTCTGGATCTTTCTTCCTCCTCGATGGATCTATATCTGAATATTTAAATTATACATAAGATCAATAATTAAATTTATTAATTAATACTTTGTTAACTTAATTTTTAAATTTTTTTTAATTTAAATAATTTTTTTTTTAATTTTTTGGATTTGAAAAATATGAAGAAAAAAATTGATCTTAGATTCATGTAGGATCCTATAATAGATGCTATATATATATTTTTAAATACTGGAAATGCATTAAAGGTCATTTTTTTTTCAAATTTAGATCTAAAGTACTATTCATAAGATGCATCAAAATTCGGATAAATTGACACGAAATTTATAATGAGAGTAGCTTACGAGTTTCATAATAATAATCTATAATTACAGTTTTTTATTATTTTATTATTTATTAATTTTTAAATTTAAAATTAATTTTTAATTTAAAAATTATATATTTAACAAAAAATCAAGATTTTAGAATTAGTGTAGATCTTTTCTAGATCTATCACATAATTTAAAATCATGTCCAACAAAAAAAATTTGACAGCATTTTTTCTTAATTTTCTAATTTTCATAAATTTCAAAAAAAAGAGGGAAGATAGAAAGAGAGAAAAATGAAGCTATAAATATCTTGAATCTACCTTTCTGTTAAATTAGTTAGTGTTTGGTTGTCTTGAAATGGGGAAAATAGCCTTATTATCCTTCGTTAAACAAAAAGCAGCATAGAGCTCTCTGCTCTCTGCCTCTTTATTAAAAACCCCCCACCTAACATCTACAGTACCCAACAGGAAAAAACAAAAAAAAAATTGGTTAGAACCGGCCTGAATCAGACTCAACCGGCCGAACCGACCGGTTCGGCGTGGTTCGGGCCAGTTCAGGACCGATTCAGGCTGGTTCTTTATTTATTTTTTTTTTTTATTTGTAAACCTTGGGTGCCGTTTAAATTGGTCAAACCGTGCTGTCCGGCCATCGGTCTGGTTTGGTATGCCCCGAACCGGCCAGTACGGCACAGTTCGGCGAACCCTGCTTAGCACTGTTCATAGATGATGATTTTGGCTTTACTCTCGAGCAATCTTTTGAAGCCTGTATCCTGCAAGAGTTACTGCCAAGACATTTCAAGATGCCACAGTTGTAGATATATGATAAGTCTATCGATCTGGTGGATCATCTACAGGGCTTCAAAATGATAATGCTTTTGCATGGAGCTTCCGACGCCGTGTTTTGTTGTGCTTTTCCCTTGATCCTCAAAAAATCAGCACAAGTATTCCAATCTAAAGCCAGGTTTTGTCCACTCCTTGGAATAGTTAAGTTTATCTTTTGCTTCTCATTTTGTCAATAGCCGGAAGTCGCGGCGAAGCTTTGAGTCATTGATTCATATTAAGCAAAAGGAGGAAGAGTCCCTTAGGTCCTATATAAGCCGGTTCAATGAAGCGACTTTGGAGGTATATAACCTTGACCACTCGGTCGCCATGACTGCCATGAAATGCGGTCTCCAGCCATGTCCCTTTTTTTTCTTTTTAGAAAAGAAGCCATCAATAGATTTTTTTGAGATGCTTATTAGAGTGGAGTACGCACGTGTAGAGGAAGCATATGGTGCTTCCTCCCACCATCCCCCCTACTCTGGTCCTTTCTCCACCTTCTATTTTGCCATCTATCATGACATCAAAGGAATAACCCTCGGCCTTAAAATTTCGTGCAAGGAAAGAAAATTGAGAAGTTCTTAATTCTCTATTAAATACAGCATTCAAAAGCATTTATAACCAAGCACATTGAATTGCAACACTAGGTCAAAAACTGAAACTATTTTCATTGATAATGTAAGGAAAAGAATCTAAAGATTCTACAAAAATGGCCGTCTTTATAAGACAGGTCGAAAGATTTATATTAGTAAAAGAGAAGAAAAAGCCATGCTTTAGGTTGGTGAGGGGCCACCAGCTCTTTTGGTCTTGCCAACTTTTGCTCCGAGGGTTGATGCATCTTTGGTGGGAGCTTCGTTGTCCAACTCGTCCTCGTACAGAAAATCTAGGTTGAGATTGAGTAATGTTTGAGGATCCTCTTTCGGTTGTCCTCCATGTACTTGGTGAAAGTCGGCTAAGCGAAAAGTAGCTTTTGGCAATACTTTTTGGTAGTTTTATAAGCCTCCACCTTCTGAGCCACCTTTTTTGTGCTTGCAGGTTTGTTATCTTATATGGAGTTTCCAGAACCCTTTTTTTAGAAAGAGCTCCTTCTGAAGTTAATCTTTTTCAGCCTCAACTCTTTTGAGGTTAGTTTCGGCTACTTTCTGATGTACTTTTGCCTCCTTTAGGTGCACTGCCAGATCCTTCTTTTTTCTTTGATCGCCTAGCGACCCCTCAAGTCATAGTAGTCTTTAACAAAGTGGCACATTTACAAAGCAGCAAATTTAATGATAAGCCATCGAATGACGAAAGCCGAATTCAAAAGAAAGAGAAAAACTAGCCTTTAGGATAATCCATACCGCATCTTTACGGCTTTGGTTGTTTCCCTCTCCCACGACTCGGTCTGCATTGATGGGACAAATGAACTCTTCAAAAATGCCTTTGGTGACCTCCTAGCTATCGAAGGCACAAATTTTAGACCCCGAAGCCTGGAACTCTCTCAAAGATTACTAATCGAGGGGTGGAGGAAGAAGCCCCAACCTTCGACAATTGGGAGCATTTTGGAGCAACCGGAGGAGTGACCTACGAAGCATCAGACAAGGTAACCCTAGGCTCGGGAGCAGCCACAGCTTGAACCCCCGATGACTCTCTAATGATGAGAGCCCATCGGCCTTCCTTTTCTTCAGGGTCGCCTTCCTCAATTTGTGGGCAACTCAAGGATCCATGTTTGAAATCAAAGAAAAAAGATGCTCAGAAAGAAACAAAGACCAAAATAAAAGAGTAGAAGGAATGAATTGGTATTTTTCTTATCTTTCGACTGAACTTGCTAAACCCCGTTTTGAAAAGGGTCATCTCAGACAGTAAAACTTTAAAGCTAGGAACTTGAAAGTGCCAAAGAATACCGACCCATCCCTTCTTTTAGGACAAAAGGGCGGAATGGGTCAATTATCGAGATTGGACATTCCATTACGTGAAATCCCAGTCATTGACATCCGGATACCTTATAAAGAAAAATTGCTCTATCCAATGATGGATGGAAGGAGTGTCTCGAATCAAGGGACGCTGTCCTTTACGGGAAAGGCAGACCACCATTTATGATATTGGCGGTATTTGCGAAAGGAGAGAAAAGACTTAAAAAGTGGGATTATAGGATGGATCCCGGCTAAAACATAAACTACTGAGAAGCCACAGAGAAATCGCAATGTGTTTGGTGTGACCCATAGGGAGGAAGACCTATGGCCTTAAAGAATTCAACGAAGAAAGGGACTTGGGGTAACCTCAGCCCGGTCCAAAAAAACTCTCTATACAGGGCCAATTAGCCCGGGGGAGGGTTGCATGCTTGGTTAGTATCAAGCAGGATTTCTAGTTCAAAATCTGGTTGGATTTGGTACTTCTTTCGAAGCTGTTCCAAATGCAACTCCGGGATCCCGGATTGGATAAGACAAGGAAGGAAATTTCCTTCGGGGTACCCTAGAAGTCCCTCTTCAGGGTCCCTTGGAAGCTCTCCTTCGGGATTCACAGAGAATCCCCTTTTGAGATCCACCGACTCCTGTGGCAAAGCAATCACTATTGTTACTTCACCGCCCAAAGCAACCTTCGCCCCTTAGTGCAAATCCCCGATTCGGTAGGTTCATGGTCTGAAGACCATGACCCTTCCAGTTCAGAAGATCACCGAGAATTCAACATCTAAAAAAAAAAAAAAATACTCAAAATCAGGAAGAATTCCTTAAAAAACAAACATGAAGAATTTTAAGAGAGCCCAAAACCAAGAACAGATAGCGAAGGCTACTGGAATTGAGATGAAAACCATCCTAAAAGGAATGGAGGAGTCCTCTAGTGAATTTAAATGGAAGTTCGAAGAACCTAGACGAGAAAGAAAGGGAGCAAATGGCAGCAAACGCTGGCAGAACTCACCGGAAATGGATAATGGGCGGAGAAAGGACTTGAAGAAAAGGAGAACGGAAATAAGGGTTTTGAAAGCAAAAGATAAATTGGGCGCCAAGGACTCCCCTATTTATAAAAACCAGATTTGGCTAAAGCATATCCGTTTCGTTAGATGGAAGGCAAATGATGTCCAATGATAGGCGAGATCATGTCCCCATGGATTGATGGCACCGAAGCATCTCGAATGCGTTTTGCCATCTTATTATCACCTTTCGTGTGGGGAAGCCATGATCCTTCTTGAGTGTCGTACTGTCTTAGCCTCTTAGGTTATCATGACCTCATAAATATCCACCGTTCTTTGTGTAATTTATGCCAGGGCATCTATTCGAAAATATCTGGAAATTAATGCGATTTGACCAATGGAATGCCCCTGGCTGCTCCGCCATTCTTTTGGAAACAAAACTACCAAAGCAAAATTAACAGAATTCAAATTACTTGAAAAGCAACAAAACACTTCCAAAAAGTGTTGAGTCACGACACTTAGAAAAAACTTACATTCTATTTACTCGAAAATAATTACAGGGCTAAAAAAAGAGAGATACAATAGATGGGATCTCAATTCCCCTTTCCTTGTTCCCGGTTTGCCTAACTTGCATGAAGAGATCGTATAGCCGGTGTTATAACGAGAACCCAAAGCAAACGCGTCCCAGCTTGGGAAAGAATCTGGGTTGCTAGAAGTCTGCAATCCTCAAATCTAGCCTCATACGAGTTACTTTTGGCATGACGAAGTCGGTCTCAGCAGTTCCCGTGCATGCTTTGGCTAGCGATGCTTTGCTTTGCAATCTCGAAATTTTGTTACTATAGTTATCATTATTCTTCCTTAACCCGTCGATAGTAACCTTGGCCGCCTCTAATTGGGTATGTAGAGATGTATTTTTTCCTATCTCCATATTTCAGTGAGTTAGGACCTACCAAAAAGCAGCTGCGTTCCTGTTCCTTTCTTCTAGTTCCTGCTGAAGGAACCGAACTTCCGCTATGGCTTCGTCCCTAGCTTGCTTGACTTGTTGAATCCTATTGCCTTGTTCCGAGGGTCCCTCACCCTGCACCCAACTTCGTGCAAGGCGGAGCTCTTTTCACAACCACACGTTCTGACTCCTGGCAAGTTAAGCTCCTCCCAAAATCATTGAATTCAGCTATCTACTTCGGTCCTCAGATCCCTGATTTCGGCCTGAAAATTTTTTTCCAACTCAACAATCTTTGCTTTAGCATTTGAAATTGCCTGTGCCTCGTCCTGGGCCTCGTCCTGGCGTGCGACCTCTAACTTCCGGTGCATTGAACCTAGGTAACTTCCTGCTTCTCCTAGATTTAACGTCAGATGGATGATGCTTTTTGAAAGACCATCTGCACGCTTTTTTTGCTCCCGGAACTCTCTTGCTTCAGAAGCTCGAATCTTAACCTCACTATATTCCTTCTTGGTATTGGGCACCTTTTCCTTCATTGTTGCAACTTTCTTCTCTACTTCAGCCGATTCCATGAAGAAGTTGGGATGATGGGCTGACTATATCGAACCCCATTGCAAACAATAAGAAAAAAGCACGATAAAATGTAATAGCATAAAAATTAGATGACATGTTTTTCATATACCTGATAATAGATTCAAAGGCCTCCTGCCTTTGATCTTCGGACAATATTTGACAAGCTTGTGAATCACCTGCCACTCAGAGAAAAGCCTGAACTTGTTCTTCGGCAGAAGGTAGGCCCTTAGGATCCTCTAGGGCCTTGGAGTCGCCCCTCAAAGTTCGGCCCTAATTATCTTGCCAAATTGACCAGGATCCTCATTAACCGAAGCACCTGTCATTCGGTGTTCGCAAATCCCGAACATCGTGCGGATCCATCGAACACCCAAACCACTATAAAATTTGCCAGAAATTGCCCAAACCAGAAATCGTTATTTCAAGAACAAAAATCTTTCCCAAGAAGAAATCGGTAATAGCAAGCCACCTTTGAGATTTCCTTATAAAGGGAATAAGTGGCATTAATTTTTACGCTCTTCGAAGAGACGTTATAAAAGTGGAGTACGGAAACTATTTTCCAGACAGGCCCTTTTCTCGAAAATGCACAACCCAGCATGGCTTTCGGGATCCCTTTGACAGGGCGCTAGAGCTACTCAGCCCGAATACTTCTTATTTGAACTAAGGATGGGGAACAATTGATGGTGGGGAAAAATCCACCCCCGAGGGTCCTGAAGGTCGAAGCGGAGCGAATTGACCGAATCTAATTTAGGATATGCAAGAACTATCCTTATTATTTATGTTTTTAGTAGTGGAGCTGCATTATCCTGGGCACATATTGATCCAACACCTGTCCGATTCGGAAATAACCGAATGTGTATAACCGGATTAAAATGTTATCGAACTAACACAAAGAAGCCCTGTTTTGGGACGTTCTCTCTCGAAAGTATTCCACCGGTCATCTGGTTTTGCCCCTTGAGAGCTGAAGATAAAAATAATACCTCTATCTTTGGTCTTGTTGATCAACATTCGGTCCCCAGGACCCTATTGGATCCAACATCCGGTCTTGAGGCCTATTATCGATGCAAACCTCTGGTATTACTAGACCTTTGGTATTACTAGACTTCTACCACGCTTAACTTTTGGCCTTTCGGATCCCTTTTGAATGGGCATTTGGCCATTCAGTCTATTGTCTTGTGGATTTTCGATAAGATATCTCTGTTAACTTCTACGGTATGTTTAACACTTGGTCTTTTCAACCCCTAAAGTCCTTGGAAATCCCTGTCCAGAAAAGTCTCGAGGTTTATCAAACCATGGCACTTATAGAGTTCAGGACTGGTCGGTCATGCCCCATGAAGGCATTCACCAAAATGGTCGAAGGAAGAACCTATCAATGCTTGCTCGGATATACCTCTCACAATAGACAAACTGTCAAGTTCCATTATCAAGAGCAGATTTCAGTCATTAAGGAAGCATGTCCCCCCCTTCAGGCCATAACTCTCGGAGTCATTAAGGCAAACGGCGGGAAACATGAAAGACAACCTTCCATTAATAGATAAGAGACATTCTAGATAACAAAGGATGATTTTTTCTCAAAAGTCCTGACAAAGGCTAAAGTTCAATTATTCTGCTCCCACTCTCTGACTTATTAAAGCATCCCCAGAATGCCCTTGCTGTTCGAGTATAAAAGGGGGTTTGCAGAGGTACGTGCGCTCTTGACGCTCCATCCATGCATGCATATACTCACTCTCATTTATCCTATTATTCCATCTTATGGTCCGAGATACTGACTTGGTCGTCGGAGGGCCTTCGCCAGAGCCATCTTTGGCCAGGGCTTTTTTGTAGGCACAGCCACTGACGTCCCATCTCTAGTCCATTTTGGTGTTCGAGCAGATTTTAGTACCATCAAGACTCATCATAATAATAAAAGTCGTGACTGGTTCTAGATATGTTGGAATGTGTATGGAGGTTATGAGTGGTTAACAAGGTATCCAATCTCTTATAGTAAGAATAAATGTCATCCATGTGTTATGTCTCTAGATGACTTTGGGAGTTTCTAGCCAGGGCTGGATGAAAATTAGAAAGGATTTATATTGTTTTATCATGGAGTTCTCATTGATTGATAGATAATTGAAATGAATATGTTAGTGAGTTTGACATGATTTTATTCATTCACATATTTTGGATGTAGGATGATCGAAGGATTGAATTACATGATAACTTATCTTTGAAGAGTATATTTGGTATTTCAACCAGATTCTATTTCTTCTAGATAGTTATGATACATTGCTAGACGTCAATCTTGACTTGTAGGTTAGAATGAATTAAAGAGTTTAATTCATTCGCAAATTGAAAAGAGTTCTAATTGTTAAACTCGTGTTCGCATGAATTAGATCTTAATTGATTAGAAGAGGTCTAATCAAATTAGGTCAACATGCACTCGGACCTACTGCTGGCTAGATGTAGAACCCAATGGATCATGCACATTACGGAATTGGCCAAGAACCCATTTTGGTATGGTTGATTGGACCCAATAGATCCAATCGGGTTGTTGGTAAGCATGCTAACATATGTGGCTAACCCTAGCTTAGATCAAATTGGATTTGATCTATTTGCTTGCTATTTGGCTAATTTAATTGGTGTGGACTTAGATTAGGTCAAGCCACCTGGAGGCAGCCCAAAGTGGGGTGCCTTAAGCCTGATCCATGCCTATTGGATAGAGTCCCAATGGCTTGGGACTCTTGGTGCTAAATTGAAGTGGGGTGCATGCCTACTTGGTTTTTGGCATGCAGAAGGACCAAAGTCCTTTTGCTTTGGATTTCAGACCCATGTAGCATCTTGATCAGCCCTTGATCCTCCTTGGCATGAGTTTTAAAGGATTAAATGGACTTTTGAAGGGGTGTGGGATGCCCAGGAATACTTGGCACGTGCGGGTGATCAGCATATCACGCAAAGAGGCATGATAAGTATCCTTCTGCTTTGGGCAAAAAGAGGCACCACTTATCAGATCCCTTAGCCATTTAAATTCAAATTTAAATGGCCTTGTCACCTGGCAAATTAGGGAGCAATCTGATTGCTTTTGGGATGCCGTATACACCCATTCTCTTGGCGCACATGCAGGAGAACTTGTAAAATGCTGTATTCCCCCTAAAGAGTCCTGCTAGAAGGCTCTTCTTACTTTAATGATACGCTGATTTTATCGGGCATGTGGGGATAGGTTCATCTGTTCCCCTTCTGGTTCTATTTAAAGGGGTCGGCAGATGGAAGCATTCAAGTTTTCAAGACAAGTTCAAAAGTTTAAAACTTATCCTTTTCTCCTATAGCTTTAAGTTCTTAGGATATGGTTTTGTTCTTTTAAAGACAAGCTAATACCTATTAAGCCAAGGGTAAAGGAGGCTCTTAGGGAGGATTTAAGAAAGCCAAAGGAGGTTCTAAAGGGTTCAAAACAAGTTCTGAAAGTGGGTTTGATGAATTGAAGGCAAGGGAGTTCTTGGTGCAAGAATTCACTAGCAAGGTTTGAAAGGAGCATGGTCCTTAGTTTCAGTTCCTGTGTGGATCACTGTTGGAGGGCCTACACTTGTTTGCTATAGGAAGACGGGTATGTTTCGATATCTTTTTACATTATGCACTTTGTTTGTATTGTCAAGGTGAATCCTGGTTCTAGGGTATCAGTGTGCTGGGTGTTTTTGAATGGAAGTTTTTAAACACCAGTTCTTCCGCTGCGCCCCCAAAACCCAACAATTTCAAGATTGATGACTTGAGGATTTCACACAGAATAGGTTGCTCTGATTTGGACAATACATGACATGTATCATCAATTTTTTTCTTCCAGAATCAGTGATTGCACACCCAATGGAGATTAGTTATAAAAATACTGCTCTGTAAAATTAAGTATGCAATCAAACAGATGGGACCTTTTTGAAAAATGAGTTTTCAAAGATTCTTCGGATGATGGAAAGACTGATAATCAGAAAGGGGATTTGATAAAATGATTTGGTTCCTGCAATTTTTGCTGTGTTTTTTCTCCAGAGCTTTCTCCTTAAATCTTTTTAAATTTTATAATTATCTTAGTTTCTTGTTCTCGATTGCTCTGACATTTTTTTCTATTTTCTTCCACAGGTAATTGGCTTGAGCAGTGTTCCTATTGCTGGTGATGGATTTGAGGTTGTTGACTCCCTTGAGGTTGCACGTGAAAGGGCAGATGCATGTGCAGAATCATTAAGGGTTGCACGAATATCTGCAAAGGCTGGGGAGGGAAAGGTCACTCTCTCTTCCATTGCTTCTGCTGTATCAGCTGGAAGACAATCGGGACTAGATATGCATCAGCTAAATATTATCCTGAAAGTTGATGTTCAGGTATGCTTTGTGAACCTGCATCATGCCTTTCAGTGCGTATTCATCACAATGTAGTTCGTTGTCAAATTGGCCTAAGGTTCAGTGTTCATGTGATCGTCATATGTAGATGTATTTATCTTTTCAGCTTACTTGATAGCACTTTCATCGATAATAGGGTTCAATTGAAGCCATCAGACATGCTCTTCTAGTTCTCCCACGGGATAATGTTACTCTGAAGTTCCTCCTCCAAGCACCAGGTGATGTTAGTACTAGTGATGTTGATCTGGCTGTTGCCACTGAGGCCATTATATTTGGCTTCAATGTGAAAGCACCAGGTTCGGTTAAGAGCTATGCAGAGAAAAAGAATGTTGAAATTCGTCTCTATGGGGTCATCTATGATCTTATTGATGAAATGCGGAATGCAATGGAAGGACTTTTAGAGCCTGTTGAGGTAGAAATGATGCTATAATTGGTGAATTGGACTTCATCTCTGATGCATTGGTGTCTATGTAGATGAGCATTTATATTAAACATTGTTCACTTTTGATATATCATGTAGGAACAAGTTCCAGTAGGATCAGCAGATGTTCGAGCCACATTTAGCAGTGGTAGTGGACGTGTTGCTGGATGCATGGTCACTGAGGGGAAAGTGGTGAAAGATTGTGGTGTTTCGATTGTTCGAAATGGGAAGACAATTCACACAGGCAATATTGATTCTTTGAGGCGAGTGAAAGAAGAGGTGAAGGAGGTATGTTTTTAAATAATAATGTGGATTACATCTCGAGGTATAGTTGGTATATCTTGAAATGCTCTTACATGACATCATGCTTTTTATGATTGCTGAAGCACCTGTTACGTTTCTAGCTTGCAGATTTGTAATCACTCTATCAACAATGGTCTGATATATTAGGTGACAATAATTAGTTTGTTGTATGGTTTATGATTTAGGGGAGGAAGAAGATAATAAGTCAATATTCTTCTGAATTGCTGATGATAATTATCAGTACTCTTGTGAAGAATTTTAATCCATTAAGGCTCGATTTGGATGTTGAATAAAAAATGGAAAACTATAGATATCCTAGAAATTCGTAGAGGGAGTTGTTCTAAGGATGTCATGGGATACAATGAAATATGCTTTTGGTTGCAATGCTGGCATATCATGGTATCAGCCATTAATGGTGATGGTATACTGCTATTTCTTTTTTTTGGTGAAAAGATATTTGCCCATCAACATGAATACTTTTTTGTTGGTGAGGGGGAGTTTTTGGTCTTTCCAATAATAACAGGGTGGAAAACACTGGTATGAACCATAAGTACTTCTGTCCGGGAAATGGATATCCTGGCTAACGTGCAGAAGGCTATGTCAACAAGAATAGATAGCTCAAACTATCTGAATGCCAAAAATTGCCTTCTTGACAAGGATAGCTATTATTGAGCCCCCTAATTTTAAGGTTCGGGTGTGTTTGGTATTGCTTAAAAAGTTTTTTGCAAATTTTAAAGAAAAAAACACATTTCATAACAAAAATAACTGTTTGGTAGCATCATCTAAACAATGCTTCTACAAAAAGATAAAGGCATAAAAGTGCTTTTGAAGGGTAGTAAGAAAAACCAAGCTTCTATCTTCTCTTTTTCTCAAACAGAAGCAACACCAAACACTTCATTGAGCTTGAAATATAAGAGTCCATTGTAAGATTATGCTGAATAACTTGAGATGATTCCAGTAACCTTCCTGGTTTGCACGTCGAATGTGCTAATACATGAATGTATATCCAGGTAAGTACATCAATGGTCCTTACCCATACCGTCTCATAAAAGGTAGCTTAGTCAATATCTTCAAGATAGGATTCACAAATTCAAAATGACTCGATAGCCAATTAGCCAAAAGGTCTATGGTTGCCCATGGTTTCCAAATTATTCCTTTCTTTTCGACTTAACTAAACCTTAGGTACCACCTATATACTTCAGGTTAACATCATCTCATAAGATCTCTTAGATCTCACGGAACTCGCTAACAGCTCAAAAATGCATCGTATGCATATAGAGACTAACATTTATAAAATCATTTGCATCCAATTTATTTCTAAAATAAATGAATTAGAGATAAATCAAATTCTTCTCTAGCAGGTAATAGTTTCTCTAACCAAATGGTAATTACAGAGGTCATGAGTCAACAGCAGCAATTATTATCCTGTTACCCATCCATAAGGTACCTCAGCCCTCAATATTCCTATAGAGTTTATAACTCAACTGGAAATAGAAGAAACTATAAGGTCATTTTAACTTTGAGCTGACATACCTTCCAAAAGTATGTCCTATTTATCCAATAAGGGTTCCAGGCATAAGGATCTGCTCCTCATCGAGAAGCATGCTCCTTGAACCATTCAAGGTCCCTTTAATAGTCACAATGAGTTAATCTAATTGTGTCAACATATCCAAATTATAGCTTATAATAAACTGTCCATATGAATTGGATCAAGATTACTGGATCAAATCCATTTGCAATCCTTATGTATCAACATATCCGAGTTTCTGAAGCTTCTAATCCTTAATCATTATCAAACAATGATCATGGATCGATTGTACTTAGGTTAGCCATCAGATGGCTTGGTAATAAAGGGTAATCATGGTCTATTACAATACTCAGCCTTTCTAATCAATTTTTCAAATTAAGCCAGTTACTTCGGTTTTGGTTATTCAATTAGTTTAAGAGGATTGGAATAATCGCAGAGTAAAGATTTTAATTAGATATTTGTATTTAATCTTAAATTTGTTCTAGAGATTTTATGAAACAAATTGCTTCCCACCATTTTCACGGATCTCACACTCTGTGGAGATGCAGGAACCCTTACGTGGCTAGGGTTCCTAGTGGGTATTGTGGTCTCATTGGTTCTATGCACCTTACCTAACAATTATTGGTTAATATATAAATCAATGAGTGGATAACTTTTGTCCAATGCTTCTCAAGTATGTTGCAGCGACTCAGTCTCTAAGTCATGTGGACTCACCAAACAGTTATTGTCCACACTCCCTAGTTAAGCCAGACCCATCGTTCAATTTGAAATAAAGCCGTCATTGAATCCTTTACCTAACAATTATTGGGTCCAACTCCATCTTCACCCTACAATATCTCATGATAATAGAGTGGTTACACCCTCTTGATGCAACTGAACCACCGTATCCAATCGAGAACAATCAACACCCGAGAGATGCCTACAGCTCTACAACAATGGAAGATCTAAGACTTAATATTTGTGAGGAGATTTGGGTTCAGGTCTTTTCTTAATCAGTCAGCTCATTATGTTTGACCTGATTCAGGTTAGCACTTGCGTCTGACCAATTTGGTTTAAATTAGCAAATTTCATGTATGACTCAGCCGATTCAAGTTAACACATCTCATGTTTGACTAACCTAGTTTGGGTCAGCACATCTTGTTTGACTAATCTTAGTTCATGTCAATACATTTTGTCTGGTTCATTTTGTTTAAGTCAGCACATCTTATATCTATTTAATCTAATTTGGGTCAGCCCATCTCATATCTGGCTAAGCCTGGTTTGGGTTATCCCATCTCATGTCTAACTTAGCAGGTTTAGGTCAACACATCTCATATCTGACAATCTTAGTTCATGTCAGCACATCTCATGTCTGACTAACCTAGATGGCATAGATGAACTTGAATCAACAGGTAACCTAATTAAAACTTAATCGACCAAGTTGGTCAGGTAAGTAAGATCAATGGAAGGATTCCATCATTTAACCTATTTTCTTAAGCATCAACAGAGTTGGCCAGATAAGAGTTAGCCCCAATTAATAAACATGATTAAAACTTGCCTTAGATACCAATTGGTTAATAAGTATGAATAAGTCAATCTAGCGACTTGGGCTCGAACCATTGAGCCAAATTAGATCTTGAATTGATCAATTCATATCAAGTGTGAATCGATGTGACTAAACTACAACTAAGATCAATTTCAAGTCCCTTTGACCTAATCCTAATCAATTATCGATTGGATTTGATCAGCTGATCAAAATTGAAATAAATTCTAGCTTGATCTAATCAAAATCCTAATGTATAGTCTATTCACTAGATCTAATTGTTCTACGCACATCCACATGTACAATTCAGATTCTAAAATAATTTTTAGATTAGGTTTAAGTGCATAAAATTAATGGTTTATGATTATGAATTGGTTTTCAGATCTAAATCCTAGTTCATGTATCTTATACATCTTGTTTTAGATCAAACCAATTAATGTACATCTTATGCAATTAATTTTAGATCTAAAACACGAACTTAATTTTTTTTCGTGTTCTTCATGAGTCAAATTATAAGCAGCATCCCTATATGTCATAAAAGATCCTATCGAATGGGAAGAGGGTCTTTAAATTCTACTTAGCTCTTATGATCGGACGGTCATGGTGATGCATCCAATTCGAGTACTTGATTGAAAATGTTCATAACAATTATGAAATTAATTTTATTTTATTTCAGATCCTGATCTAATCTAGCATGTTAGATCAACTTTAGGCTCTAATACCATTGAAGGAAATACTGGATGCATGCATGCTAAAATTAAGGTTTCTAAAACGTTGGTGGAAGCAATTTTCAAAATAATTTTGTGAAAGCATGCAAAATTATTTTAAAAAAATACATAAGGATCTATTAACATGGTAATTAACATATCATCCCATGATATCATATCTGAAAATAAATAAAATAAAAAAGGTTCGATCAACTTACCTTGATCGCTATCCTCCTTGATTCGGGTCGGATCAGCAGATAATCGAGATTGCTATTGGAGCCGTACAAGGGCTCGGCCTCTACTGGTATCCACACAGGGATGTCGCTGATTGACTACTCAAGGCCCCGGCGTGTTATCTCTTTGCAAACCTCTCCTTTGGCTTGAATTTGGAATCCTTCCGAGACATCCTCGAAGAAACTAGGCTGCAGTCCTTGTAGCCTTTGCTCGAACCCTACGTGCAATCGGACGGGACTTGTCTTCGGACACCTAAGGGAGGAACAACCCTTTCTTCTCCCCTCTCTCTCCTTTGATTTCAGAGACTTAGGCGTGGAAAAAATCAGAACCAAGAAAAAGGTCTATGGTAGAGAATAGATGGAAGAAAGGAATTGCTAGATCAAAAACTAGCACATGCCAACAACACCCCACTTTTTATTTGATTGTTGCACACATATCTCAAGTAAAATCCATGCCAATTCAGATGGGTCTTATCCTAATCTGAGTTGAATTCAAAAAAGGAAAAGAGCAATAGAAAGGAGTCTTGTGGAGTAAATAACGATGAAAAAAGATAAAAGCACACAGTCCAAGTTTTACTCACAAGTTTAGTTGCACATAATTCAAATCACACGTCCTCCCCTTCATGCCATAATCAGATAAGGCTTTATTTGGTCAATTTGAATCCAATTTAAAAAATTAAAGGCGTGATGAAATGTGTGGTGAAATACATATGTGCACATGATCATTTCTTTCTTAAATAGTTTGTCACATAAATCATAATCCATGCCTCCTGATTTGATAAACTCCATCTGATTGAAGCCTCTATTAGATAGGACTCCATCTTATCTGAAACAAATTCAAAAAGGAATTTTAGATAAGGATAAAACTTATCTAGATGGAGAGATAACTACTTAGAGAGGGATGGCGCCAACAATTGGTGTGCCTCTCATTTCTGTGCATAAGATGGATTCTCACCGCACAATAAAAATATTCCATGCCCAAAAAGAGATTTTTAAGCCTAATCCAATTAGGTTAGGTTCTCTTTTTAATTGGATTGAAATATGAATCGGATCAAATTCGAGAAAACTGTCATTCCTATTCATAATAGGATTTAAAATCCTGGTCCAACTAGGATTCTTAAATCTAATTAGGTCAAATTCAATTAAATCAAATTGCAACTCTTGCAATTAAGTCCGTGGTGCCAAAATTGATAGGTACCAAAATTAGCAGCGGCTAAATTTGTAACTTTTATAAAATTATTAGTTACTAAATTCGATCAAAGTCTTGATTAGGTCAAACCTCTATTGTGTGTGTGACCCCTCTGGTTCCATTGTCTGGTAGTGAGACATACTATGATTTTCATCATAGTATCATTGAAATTCTTTTTAGACCTGAATTTTTCTAGCTTAATCCATTTTAGGATTGATCCAAAAATGATGCAAGTGAGTTTTCACAATTTACCGGTGACATCTAGCAATATTTCGTGGCAACTCAGCAGAATAGAAGGATTAACTCTAGGTGTAGTTATCGTATGATCAAGTTTCTCTAACAAAAGTCTCGACAGATGCAGGTCATGGATTCTCGTCAAACCCTTAGCATCTGTCATATACTAGACTTAATCAGCTTGAGCCCAATCGTGATTTTCGTGAAAACTTTTTTTCGTTATCTTGTTGCTGCAGTCACAGGCTCAAGAACTCAGCCTCTTAGGTCGTATAGGACTATTCCTCTACTATCGAGATCGATAGATCCCTTGTAAGTACTCCCAACTTCTACAGCCAACGTACACTACAAGGTCCCATATGGTTAGGAATCATGTTTATGTGCTTGTCAAACTATAGCAACCTTGCTATGAGTGATTGAGGCACCATAGATCAAGGAACTACTCACACAACTACAACTCAAGAAGTCACTGACAAGTAGATATCCATATGATTGTTCGTTCTTGGTCATGCTCAGTGTCATTATTCTCGACAACCATTTGTATTTTTGTTCCAGTATCCCTACACTGTAGACTCGAGACTCGTATATATGAAAAAAGAGCGATCTGTGCACCAGTCTTGATAGATTGATCACCGTCCTTGTGATGATCCAACGACTGGGAGTATTTAGGAGTTAACCTATAATGACACATGTTTCAGATTCTCAACTTTCGAGAATATATCATTGTGCATTAACTTCTTGGACGATATATGGACATATGTATGGTTAAAAATAGTCCAATTTGAATTATTAAATACTATGTTATGTCCTAGATTGAAAATGTGCTAGCCAGATTGGCTTCTAGGGCATACATCTAATAGCCAAGTAAGCTAGTTGTTGATAGAAATCTTGAGGGTGCTTTCCTTGTTGACAGAAATTAATTTAGAAAAGTGTTGACAGAAATCTTGATAGGTGCTTTCCTTGTTGACAAATAAATCAGGAAAGTGTTGACAGAAATCTTGATGGATATTTTCCTTCCTGAATTACTAGAATGTAATTTAGGAATTTACCTTATTAAAGGTATTGATTATTTTTTTGGATGTTTTGTACATAAATATATAGAAGGTGGCCATTGAATGATAATAAAAATAAAATATTTCACCTCCATTTTTTTTCTTTTTCTCAATATGGTATCAGAGCTAGATCCCTTATGGATTTGAGTTATTCTTCCTACTTACCTCCAGCCTAGCCTCATTCCCCATATTGCATCAAGTTGCATTTCGGATCTACATAGCTGTTCACTGCATTGGCAATCTCTTTATCTTGTGCTTGCATATTGGCATTAAGAGATCTTTGTTGCTGATGCTGTGTTGTTGTTAGATCCACCATTCCTGTTAGTTGCTTGCGTGTCGTCTCCTTTGTTTGTGACAAATGTAGGCTCTATCTCTGGTTGTTGCCGGTGAGGATTGCTTGGCTGCCGGAGATTGAGTTTGGCTTTGAAAATTTGTTAGTGGGGATTTGGGTACTGTGTATGACCCAACTGGTATTTGTTTGAAAAAGAAAAAAATGATAGGAGGGAAGCAATCTATTGACAATAGTAGCAATAGGAGCAATGGAATCCTTGGTGATAACCCCTCTGAATATTAGTCCTATTAAGTTAGATGGGTTTAATTATTTGGCTTGGTTAAGATCTTGCTTACTATTTATTTGAGCCTGGGGATTGCAAGGCTATATCACAGGTACGAGACAGAAACTTTCAGTCACTGATCCAATCCTAAGCTAGTGGGAATCTGAAAGTTCTTTTATCAAGCTTGGCTTATTAATTCTATGCAATCATAGATTGCTCGTGGCTATTTATTTCTCACCGCATCTAAATAGATATGGGATGCTATTGCTCAAACATATTCCCATCAAGGGAATGATGCATTGGTATATGAATTGCGAAAGAAAGTTCATGAAATAAAGCAGGGGGAGATGTCCGTTGCATAATAATTTTCAGAGCTTAGTGCTTTATGGTAGAAACTCGATTACTATGAGGAGTATTTATCCTCAAACTCTAAGGATGCTGTTAAGTACCAGAAAGTAATGGAGAAACATAGTGTGTATGATTTCTTGCCTGGATTGAATGCTGAATATGATCGGATTCGGATCCAGTTTCTGGTAAGGATCCTTTCCCTTTATTAAGGCAGACTTATGATTGTGTAGCAGGAGGAGAGCCGGAGGAATGCTATATTGAATGCCGCTCCTATAGATCATTCGAGCATGGTAGCTAACTTGATCTCTATACATGCCAAAATGGAACCAATGAGATTTAGTGATAAAAAATCTTCGATAAAAGATAACCTCATTTGTGATTATTGCAGGAAACCTAGATATACCAAGAAAAGTTGTTGAAAACTTTATGGTCGGCCAATTAGGGGACGAGGTGATCGAAAAATGGAAAATCCTCGATCACAAGCTTATATGTTAGGTATGGTGGAGATAGGCCCAATGAAAGCACTATACCGATGGTTTTTCCACTAAAGAATTACAAACTCTCCGGCACCTTATGGCTAGGCTTGATTCTCCCTCCATGGCTTCATCCTTTTCCTCTAATCTTACTCAGTCAGGTATATCTCATATAGCTTTTACCCCTATTTATTCAAATTCACATCATTCCTGGATTATTGATATTGGAGCTTCTAATCATATGACTGGGTCTTCAGATAACTTAACATATTCTCCTTGCTCGGATAAAGAGAAAGTCCATATAGTCAATGGTTCTTTATCTTCCATAATAGAAAAATGTTCAGTACACTGTACCTTTTTACTTTTTTTATCCTTTACTCTTCATATCCTAGTTTTCCTTATAATCTATTATCTGTTAGTGCTCTCACATGCTACTTGAATTGTAAAGCTGAATTTTATTCTTATTGGATTCTTTAGAACCAGAGCATGGGAAGACAATTAGCTATGGTAGAATGCAAGTGGTCTGTATCTGCTTGATACAAGTCCGGTAACCATCAAGCCTTACTAGGTTTCTCAAATTCTACTTTCCAATAGTTAATATGGTGGCACAGATGGTTAGGACATCCATCCTTTTATGTTTTGGAAAGGTTGTATCTTGAGTTAATTAAATAGTGTGATTTGAAGACTGGTTTGTGATGCTTGTGAATTTGCTAAGCATTCTAGAACTTTTTTCCTTAAAGTAATAATAAGAGTCGTGTTTCTTTTGCAATCGTTCACTTTGATGTGTGGGGTCCTAGTTCTATTGTGTCTGTCTGGTTATAGATGGTTTGTTTTATTTATTGACTATTATAATTGGATGACTTGGATTTATTTGATGCATGTAAAAAAGGTATTTTCTTGTTTTTAGTCATTTCATAATTTGATTCGTATTTAGTTTGATACTAACATTCAGATTTTGCGAACCGATATGGCACAGAATATATAGAACATGCGTTTTCTAACTACTTGGAGGGACATGGGATTGTGCATCAAACTAGTTATGTTGATACAATTGCCTAGAATGGGATGTCAGAACGAAAGAATAGCATATGTTAGGTTACCCGATGTCTTATATTCATTATGAATGTTCCTAAGTTTTGTTGGGGTGATACTATCCTTTATATAGCTTATCTAATCAATAGAATGCCTCTGAAGACACTCAACTTTAAGTCTTCTAAAAATTATTCAAGGCACCACTTCATATCTTGTTCCTCCAAAAGTCTTTGGATGTGTGTTTTGTTCATCGGTACCATGCTGGCAAATTAGATGCTCGAGCACTTAAATGTGTGTTTATTGGATATTCTATCACAAAAAAGGGCTATAAGTGCTATCATCCTCTCACTAGAAAAGTCTTTATTAGTATGGATACTACGTTTCGAGAAATGGAATCAAACTATGTGTCATCTCTTCAGGGAGAATGGAAAGGAAGAGGTGATTCCAAATTGTATTACTAGATTTACAGCACGTGTCTCTAGTCTATCCTATTAGATAGATAGGGGGAAGATGAGGGTCAAATAAGCCAGGAAGAAAACAGTGTCTTTGGAGTAGAATGAGCTTCACGTGAGTGAAGATGATAGAGGAACAAGTAATGCAACTCAAGATAATATATGAATGGATATACTTGTAGAAAAAAGCAGACACGGTCATTGAACATATTCTACCTAGTTAAACTTCAATCCTAGACTCAAATTCCGTGAAATCTTGTGGTAAGTCTCATGTTTCAATTCCTACTTCCAATATTGATGATTCAAGTCTTGATCTTCCAATTATTGTTAGGAAAGGAACTTGATCTTGCACTAAATATTCTATCTCTAATTTTTTTTTGTATAACTTGTGTCCTTTCTATAGAGCTTTTGTGTCTTCTTTATCTTCAGTTTCTATTTCATAGAATTGGAAGGAAGCCCTTAATGACTCTAAGTGCAAAGAAGCCATGATAGAAGAGATGAGAGCTTTAGCCAAAAATGGAACCTGGGAGCTCTACTCTTCTTTTGAGTAAGAAATCAGTAGGATGCAAATGAGTCCACACTATTAAGCATAAGACTGATAGATTTATCGAGAGATTCAAAGCTCGATTGGTAGCCAAGGGATTTACTCAAACATATGGAATAGATTATTAGGATACCTTTGCACTTGTTGTAAAGATGAATTTCATTCGTATTCTTTTGTCATGTGCAGCTAATCTTAATTTGGAGTTGCAACAATTTGATATAAAGAATGCCTTTTTTACATGGTGATCTAGAAGAAGAGATTTATATGGAGATTTCGCCTGGTTTTGAAGATTAGAAAACTGAAGAAAAAGTTTGTTGATTGAAGAAATCTTTATATGGCCTAAAATAGTCACCTAGAGCATGGTTTGATAGATTCAGTAAAGCCATGATAGCTTTTGGTTATCAACAAAGCAATGCAGATCATACTATGTTCATCAAATATTGTATGGGTAAGAATACAATTCTCATTGTATATGTTGATGATATAGTTGTAACACGAAACAACCAAGAAGAATGATCAGTTTAAAACATTATTTGGCTAAGAAATTTGAGATCAAAGACTTGGATAGGTTGCGGTATTTTCTTGGAATAGAAGTTGCAAGGTCCAGGAAAGGCATCTTTATATCTCAAAGGAAGTATGTCCTGGATTTACTTGAAGAAACTGGCATGTTAGGGTGCAAACCTACTGATTTACCTAGTGAGGCAAATCATAAACTAAAAGGTGGTATTGGAGCAGTAGATGTGGGACAGTATCAGAGATTGGTTGGGAGGCTAATCTATCTTTCACATACATGTCTTGACATAGCTTATGTTGTAAGCCTGGTGAGTCAATTCATGCATGATCTTGGACTATTCATTTAGATATGGTTTTCCATATTCTAGGATACTTAAAATTAGCTCCTGGAAAATATTTACCTTTTTTTAATCGTGGCCACTTAAAAAATAGAACTTTTACTTATGCTGATTGGATGGGATTCCTTGATGATAGAAGGTCAATAGGATTCTGTTCGTTTGTTGGTAGCAACCTAGTTACTTGGAGGAGCAAGAAACAAAGATAGTAGCAAGGTCAACTATAGAAGCAGAGTACAAAATGCACAAGGTATTTGTGAGCTTTTATGGTTCAAGAAATTAATGCAAGAGTTATAACTACTTGAAGAAAAATTACTGTTATTATATTGTGATGACAAGGTTGCAATTAACATTGCTCACAATTCAGTTAACACAATCGTACAAAATATATTGAGATTGATTGGCATTTTATCAAAGAAAAGTTGAATGATGGGATTCTAGATATTGTGTATGTGAGTTCCAAAAATTAGTTAGCTGATGTTTTACAAAAGGACTTGTTAGAAATATTTCATTCCTTTTTTTGGTAAAGCAGAGTATTTAAACTACCGTTCTAGAGTGAATACAACCAAGAGAATCGGAAAGAATAATATCCCAAAGAGGGACAGGGGCGTCGTCCAACCGAGTCCATAAGACATCACCAGAGTGTCTAGCAATATAGGAAGACATCCAATCAGCCGCAGAGTTAGCCTCCCTATATACATGCCGCATAATAATTGTCATGCAATCCTGCAAAAGGAGAGCAATATCATGGATAATGGGGTGCGAGGGTGTCGACCACCGAGCCTCCTGTATCTAGGCAATGATAGTAGTTGAATCACCCTCAATAATGACTCGATCCAAGTGTAATTTTCTTCGAGCGTATACAATACTTGCCTAAGTACCTCGAAGCTCCATCATAGAAATTGTCGGGTCGAAGAGATGGCACCCACCAGCAGTAACAAAACCAATCCCAGAAGCACGAATAACGAAGGTGGCACTCCTTGGCTATCCTTGACGCTTCCATCAAAATTGATCGTGAAGAACCTCAGAGGAGAGGGTTTCCAAGAAATGAAAACCCGACGGGGTGCTCAAAGAGCCAAACCGGAATCCCAGATCTCTGTGGTCCTGGTCAACCTCAAATACTCGGGCCCGAGCTCTCTCAACAATAATCCTGGTGGAGCATGCAGAGGAGCTAAAGACGATAGCATTCCGGGTGAGCTAGATATGGTAAGCAATATAGGCCATAAAAGTAGAGGAGGATGATGAATATTCGATCGGAGAAAGTCGAGGAAGGTATCCACAAGATCCATATAATGCATAAAATGCTCCTCAAACCAGCCGTCCACCAAACCTGCTAGGTCCTCGAGCACAGGAATAGAACATGCACTAGAGACTCCATCTGCCTCACAAGTTAGGCAGGAGGGGGGTAGGTGAACACCTTTGGATGAAAGAAGAGATCTCGTCGGGAGATGACACCAAGCAACTTTCCACAAAAAGAGTCTAGGATGTATACGAAGAGACCAAGTCCATCCAATATCAAGTCTTTTATGCAACTCAGGGCAAAATGTTGGGATTAAATCCGATAACGGGACTCTCGAAAGATTGGAGTATCTCCAAACAGTAATATCATGACAGGGATGAACAGGCAAGACTATAGATAAGACCCGCTAGCCTAGAATATCTTCAAAAGTCCTAGAGACCAACAGAGGATTCCAAATAGTACCATCCTGATTGAAGAGATCAGTGATAGACATGGTATCAGGAATATCCATAGAGATGAAGGTAGGCCACCGGGCCAAAGGACCATTCGAGATATGAGAGTCCATAAAATTAATCCTGCCATCTCTCACAATCCATCTCATCTGTTGAAGAATAGGCTGGGCCCTGGTTGCCACCTCCCTCCAGATGGGAGAACAATGCTGACGAGCAGTATAACCCTCTCCGAGAAAGCAGAAAGAGGGGTGTATCTAGCCTTCATCATTAAGGTCCGCATACTGTTTGGGCATAAGAAGAGCTGGCAACATGTCTCGTCAACAGAGCCTCCCGCCTAACAAGAAGCGAGTGAATATCCAGGCCTCCATCCCGAATAGGCTAACAAACAACATGCCACCCTAGAAAATGAACACCCCGGCCAGCATAGTCATTATCCCACAAGAAAGCCTGAATGATTTGTTCCACCTTAAGAATAACAGACTTGGGAATAACAGCATTAAAAAGCATATAAACCAGAAGTGGAGAGGACAGACCTGATCAAAGTGATCTTGCTCATGGAAGAAAGGGCTCTATCCTGCCAGCCCTCCATCCTCTCCTGAATAGCCTGAACCACCTGAACACACTTCCTCTTACGGAGTCTAGCCCCGGAGATGGGAACTCCCAGATACTGAAGAGCATCCCATCCTCAGCAATCCAAGGATATCCCAGATCAAACGCCAAAGATGGACAGGAGTTTTCGCACTAAAGTGAACCTCGGATTTTAGAAGATTAACCCTCTGGCCTGACAAACAGTAGGCCTAAGCATTCTCCTGAAACTTTGTGCACAAGCCAGAGTAGCTCAATCCAAGAGCAAGCAATCATCTGTAAATAAGAGATGCGAGATCGGGAAGGCACTAGGAGCGGAGAGGTATGACTGGATCACCGACTCTCACACTGCTGCCCTCAAAGCTCGCGATAAGGAGTCAGCATAAATAATGAACAAGTATAGGATGAGAGGACAACCTTGACAAAGACTGATATTAGAATAAAAGAATTTCGAGGGAGAGCCATTAATGAGGATATCATAGGAAGGTCTGAGAACACAGGCCATAATCCAAGAAATCCAATACGATGAAGCCAAAATCTCCTAGAGCTTTCTCCAGAAACGTTCGTTGCTTACAATCATAAGCTCTTTTATATCAAGTTTGATAGCCATCAGACTGTGACGAACAGGGATTTTTCGGAGATCATACATAAACTCCTGAGCTATAAGAACATTATCAGATATGCAGCGATCTTCGATAAAGGCACTCTATCCCGGAGAAAAAAGATGTGGAAGAATGTGCTTCATCCTGTTCGCCAGCAATTTGGCATACAATTTATAAAGAGTATTAATGCAAGCTAATAGGCTTGAAGTGGCTCAGCTTGCAGGCATTGGGATGTTTTGGAATAAGAGTAACAAAGGTCTTCTTCCATCAGTCAGGCATGTGACCGAGAAAATTCCTGCACAGCAGAAATATTACAACAGATAATGCACCAGTATCTCCTAATGAACATAGGAGGAAATCCATCAGGATCATGAGCTTTATCTTCATCCATTGATCAAAGTACATCCCGAACCTCCTCAACAAAGACCGGAGAGAGAAGGCCATGATTTTCTAGAGAAACCATAATAGGAGCCGAAGAGTTAAAGGAAAAAAGATCCCCAGTGGAGTCACACCACCTAGATTTAAAGAACAAAGAAATCTCCCTCTTGATTTCATCATCATCCTTAGTCCACTGCCCCTCGGAGGATCGCAAAGCTTTAATTTGATTCCTAGATCTGCTAATAGCAATGGCCTGGTGAAAGAAACGGGTATTCCTATTCCCTTCCCATAACCATTGCATTCTGGATTTGTCTCCACCGAACTTCCTATTGATTGAGAAGGATATAGTGCATTAAAAGATGGTTGCGAAGTGCTGCCAAATCGCTTTCAGCCAAACCCCCTTCCCTCTTCCTGGAGAATATTAGTAGAGCTCTCCATGATTTCCAATCTAGCAAAAATGTCTCCGACCACCTTATTCACCGGAGTAACTGCTTTTTGACTAACTCCAACCTGCGAGTAATACGGTACCTCACATCGCCATGGACCGGCATCCTCCAAACCTCTCTCACAATCTTCCAAGATCTAGGATAATTCAGCCAGAACTTCTCAAACTTGAACTGGGCAAAGCAAGGGGCTGAAGCAATAGTGGAAAGGAGGACCGTGCAATGATCATAAGCTATTCTGGCAAGATGCCAAACCAGGTGCTTCGGGTATAGTTGAAGCCAGGTAGGGTTAGCAAAGATTTTATCAATTCTCTCCCACACTCTGGCTCCCCTAGACTGATATTACACTAGGTAAATTGGGGCCCGACAAATCCCAAATCCAACAATCCATTAGAATGCACAAATTGGCTAAACTTCCTAGAAGCAATATTTTCAACAAAGGGTCTGCCACCTCTCTTATTCTCAGCACGATCAATACAGTTAAAATCCCCTCCACCACAACTTGATGCGGGATGATCCTAGGACTACCATGATTGCAAAAAAACAGAAACTAATTTTTTTTATAATTTTTTTAGAATTTTAATTTGCAGGCTAATGATCCGAAATCAAGTAAAAAGATGAGCAGGAAAACTAGTAATGAAAAGAAACATCATACCCGCAAAGAACTCATACAAAATAATAAAAGAAAGGATCTCAGAGATTGAGAAATCCCTGGTTAGGATAGCGTACCTTCAACAAATCAGAAGTTAGGAGGGGAAAGGATTTTACCAAGCACCGATTCGAAAATCTGCTTGAAGCCGGGGTCATACAGTAGTCGGGATTGTTGCCTGGAAGACAAGCCTTCAGTTCCTCGGTTCAGGCAGCTATCTGGGATCAGTCCTGGAGGCAAAGAGGGTCTCCTCCTTGGAGGTGAATACCTCGAGGATCCTACAAGCGTCAGAGATTAGCAAGAGAACAAATAAGAAATCAAAAAAGAACTAGGATTTGGAAAAAGAGGAATCAGGGTTTCTGTTGCTAGTGGCTGGAGGTGGAAGAAGACTCAGGTTGAAAAATGGCTAGGGCTCTCTTTCTTGGGACGGATTAGAGTTTGAATGTTGATGCTTTGGTGGGTCAAGGCTTGGAGGAACTATGGCACATTTAGTAGCACTCACACACCTCAATTATAAGAACACAATTGAACACAATTGAACTAAATTTCAGCAGGGTTTCATTCATGAAAAGAGTTACAAGAGGAGGAGGGGTGGGATATTTATAGAGTTTTTCCATGTCCTCTCCTTGTCAGGATAGAATTACAAAGTAGAGTGGGAGAGGGATTGCAAAGGGGTTTAGAATTAGGAATATACACTTTGAATGAAATTAAAACTTGTTCTCCTTGTTCTAATTGGATTTCTCTCATCATTTGACTTGGTCAAAGAGCTTTCTTTAGGCTTGGATGCCAAGATGGCTTGGGCTTGGACTTTAGGGCAGCAAGGGGCGTCCTCCATTGGGCTTGGGCAACCTCCAAAGGGCTTGGGCGCATGGGCCTCCAGGTGGGCTTGAAACCCTGGGCTGGGGTGCCTAGAATATTCCCTGGATATCTTGGTTTTTGAAATCTTCATATGGGCTTGGGGAAAAGCCTGGGATGCCTCCTCTTACTGGACTTCTGGGCTTGAGAGACTTGGGCTGGGGCGCCTGGTATATTCCTGGAATCATGGGGCGCCTTGGTCCTTGAAATATTTTCTGGGCATCTGGAAGGAATCTTGGCATCTGGGGCATCAAAACATCTGGGGTGGCAAGCAAAGGCCCATTATGGCTAATGTGAGGGCCTCTAACTCCTGGATGAAGCCTGGTAGAACTCCAAAACTAGGTATCATCTTCTCTTGTACAAAATTGGACTGGTACTGGATTAATACAAATGTACAAGACTCAATGGGATTCAACTGAACTGGACTAGAGTTGAGACAAACCAACATGAGCATTTTGCCTCAACTTATTACAGGACTCAATCTTACTTGATTACAAAATTTGATACATAGGCAAGGGTTCAAAACCCTAATCAGTAAACCAGATAGGGCCCAGTAATCTGTCAGATCCTGGTGCCCCCACCAATTCTCCCGGGGCGGGAGGAACTCGACCCCGTCGAGTATGGATCAATGTGGCTCTCATATTGCTCAGGAAGGTCTGGGTTGAGGCGTTGCAGATCCTCACGGGTGATCCATGAGTCGAATTCCGGCTGACCTTGCCATCGGACGAATACCGTGGACAGCCGTTTGTCCGGGTACTGATGGCTCGATCATCCAGGATGTGCTCAATCCTTTCCTCACTAATAGGCCAGATTGTAAGTGGACTCTCTGGGGTGGGTTCTCTCTCAATGGAAGGGAGGTTCAAAGAGCTTGTTAGTTATCGTTGCTGGCTCTCGAAACTCCATAAGGTCTGAAGTATTGAAGGTGGAACTAATACGTAATTCGGGTGGCAACTCGAGCACATAGGCATCGGATCCAACTCTCTATTATTTTGAACGGTCCAGCTTCGCGAGCATGAAATTTCTTTACGATCCCTAGAGGGAACCGCTCAGGCTTAAGCCTGATCATCACATAATCCCCTGCAGAAAACTCTTTAGCTCGTTTTCGGGAATTAGCCAAGTTTTTATAAAGTTCATTAATTATGTTTATCTTTTGACTAATGTCCTGATACAAATGCTGTGTAGAGGTTAGTGCAAGTGTGGATAGATGAAGTAGGTCTGTGGATTGATTGGACTCAACCAGATATTAGTTCACGACCTACATCTACTTCTTGGGGTTGTTCCTTATGGACTTGTTCCTGGATTTCTTTATGAACAACTATTGACATGTAGATTTGACTAAATCCTAGACTACAACTGTGGGTTTAACCCTTTGTCAGGAGAGTGACATGCAGATAAAAATGGTGCATGGACTCCTAGGTGCCATAGGGCCCTCCAAGAGTAAGATGCAAACATGACATGCTTAATGAATGAATGCAACATGCAAACTTCTACAAAATGCAACCTAGTGGATTGGAAAACATGAGAAGCTTCTGGAAAGGGCAGAAAATTAGAGGTAGGTTCAGGGTTAGTTTGGTAGGGTAGAAAGTAAGAAAAGGGTTCGAGGTTGATCGGATAGAATATGATACAGGAAGGGATGTCGGGGATTAGTCCTAGACTAATAAAGCTGACCTTATGGGGTTGATGTATACCTATAGGATATGCATTATGGAAGAATGGGTCATTAATTTCAGGGAAGAGATCTTCAATGGAAACTATAGGAGAGAATTCTTCATGAGGGTATTGGCTTAAAGAGATCAGATCCTTAATAAATTTCTCGGGTTCTTGAATCTTAGGACTAGACTATAATTAGGTTTTCTCCTAGTGTCTCCTCAGATAGAGTTGCAGTCGTAGGATCATGGGTTTCTTCCTCTATAGCTTTAGTTTGGGTGTGGTCAGGGTTAGCTAATTCTAGGTTAGCTTTTTTCTGGGTATGGTCTGGGTCAACTAACTCTGGGTTGGCTTTAGTATGGGTAGGGGGTCAGGGTCTTGGACTCTCTTAGGGTTGGGTTCCTGATATGGATCCTGATGTTGAACTCTCTTAGGGTTAGGTTCCTGATATGGTTCCTGGTAGTGGACTCTCCTAGGGTTGGGTTCCTGATGTGGTTCATGGTATTGGACTCTCCTAGGATTGGGTTCCATAAATTGGTCCTGGTTCTGGGTTCTCCTAGGGTTGGGTTCCATAAATTGATCTTGATTTTGGACTCCTCCTAGGGTTATGAGAGGTGGAACAGGGTGAATCAGGATCTAGTTCAGCATTGGACTCTTGGGTTCGTTCTATGGTACTTAATCAATCCTCTACTTGGTTAAGTCTATTGGTTAAATGGTCAAGCCTAGTGGTTGCTTGGGCATTTGATTGGGTTATTTGGTTTATCTGGACGGTCAACTGGGCAAACTGGTTTTGGGATTGGGTATTGGACTGGTTAATCTGGGTGGTTAATTGAGCAGTAGATTGGGCATTCAGTTGGTTCATGTGGTCAAATCGTTCAGTCATGGCTTTCATGAAAATCTCAAAGTTGGATTCCATGGCTGAGCTAGGTTGGGGCTTAGACTGTTGATATTTGGTTCCCAACCTAGTGGTCATGCAATCAATCACTCAAAGTGGTATGGTGCAGTCAAGCATGCAAAGATCAGTACGTTCTAGGGTTTGTTAGATCTAAAGCCAAAATTGAGTGGGTCGACTCAACTTACATCCAACTCAACAACTAATCCTTCCACTGGCCAAGTAGGGGGTGGGAGTGTGGGAGGCCCCCTGCTTTCGCAGGGATCCAATTAAAGAACCATAGCACCACTTAGGTCGTTTGACTCTGGACCCTCAGCCTTAAACACCAGTTTCCAGTAATACTTGGAGAATTGAGTGTGCTAGTTTATCCACACAATTCGGACCCGACCTGTTGGTATCACCTAGCTCTCTAAAGCAGATTAAGTCTAATTAATTTTAATTAAGGCTTGGGTTCTGATGATGGTTGTTGTTTTGGGCCCAGGAAAGGTAATGACCTCCTGCCCTGATCTGAGATAGAGAAATTCCTTTAGATTAGTTTAAGAAGATGATGAACATTCAATGGTCCTGATGCAATCTAACAACAATCAGAAAATAAATTTTTTCTCTTTTTATGAGATGACAAGTTAGGTTTAAGTTGATTAAGTTAGCAAACAAAATTTGGCTTGGGATTTGAGGGATTTGGTAGTTGATTAGGTTAGGTTCAGTCAAGTGTGCAGAAATCACAGAATTAGAAAATTAGAGTTCAGTTTCATGCAGAATTTGACATAGTTTTCGATGCAGAAAGAATCTGAAAAAAATACAGAGCAGAGGATGGATGGTGATGATGATCCCTACCAAATTTTATGCAAAACAAAAATCAGATGATGCAACTCCTAGGATTTTCGGACTGTGCAAAATCTCAGGAATTCGGTTAGGGTTTCTAAGATGCCGAATTTTAGGACCTTTTAATTTCTGTAAAAATAATTAAAAATTATGACAATTATCAGGACAAAATAGAGGACACGTCGTGCAAATTTCAGAGAAAAATAAAATGCCTAGATGGACGAAATTGATCGAAACCTAGACCCTTAATGCAGAAGACATGATGCAGAAAATCAGAGATGAAATTTTTTTGGTGTTTTTGATGAAGATGCAATTATCCTAAACTAGCTCTGATACCAAACTGATGCGGGATGATCCTAGGACTACCATGATTGCAGGAAAACAGAAACTAATTTTTTTAATAATTTTTTTAGAATTTTAATTTGTAGGCTAATGATCTAAAATCAAGTAAAGATGAGCAGGAAAACTAGTAATGAAAAGAAATATCATACCCGCAAGGAACTCATGCAAAATAATAAAAGAAAGGATCTCGGAGATTGAGAAACAGCCGGTTAGGATAGCGTACCTTCAACAAATCAAAAGTTAGGAGGGGGAAGAAGGATTTTATAAAACACCGATTCGAAAATCTGCTCGAAGTCGGGGTCACAGCACTCGGGATTGTCGCCTGGAAGACAAGCCTTCAGTTCCTCGGTTTAGGCAGCTATCTAGGATCGGTCCTGGAGACAAAGGGCTTCCTCCTTGGAGGTGAATACCTCGGGAATCCTGCAAGCGTCAGAGGTTAGCAAGAGAACAAATAAGAAATCAAAAAAAGAACTAGGGTTTGGGAAAAGAGGAATCAGGGTTTCTGTTGCTGGCGGCTGGAGGTGGAAGAAGACTCAGGCTGAAGAACGGCTAGGGCTCTCTTCTTTGGGACGGATTAGGGTTTGAATGCTGATGCTTTGGTTGGTCAAGGCTTGGAAGAACTAGGGCATACTTAGTAGCACACACACCTCAATCACAAGAACACAATTGAACACATTGAATTAAATTTCAGCAGGATTTCATTCATGAAAAGAGTTACTTACAAGAGGGGAAGGGGTGGGGTATTTATAGAGTTTTCCCATGTCCTCTCCTTGTTAGGATAGAATTACAAAGTAGAGTGGGAGAGGGATTATAATGGGGTTTAGAATTAGGAGTATACACTTTGAATGAAATTAAAACTTGTTCTCCTTGTTCTAATTGGATCTCTCCTCATTTGACTTGGTCAAAGAGCTTTCTTTGTGCTTGGACGCCAAGATGGCTTGGGCTTAGACTTTAGGGCAGCAAGGGGCATCCTCTATTA
This sequence comes from Areca catechu, assembly GCA_021397845.1. Classification (NCBI taxonomy): domain Eukaryota; kingdom Viridiplantae; phylum Streptophyta; class Magnoliopsida; order Arecales; family Arecaceae; genus Areca; species Areca catechu. The sequence continues at coordinate 95,487,863 of CM038050.1, forward strand.
GGCTTGGGTGGCCTCCAAAGGGCTTGGGCGCATGGGCCTCCAGGCGGGCTTGAAACCTTGGGCTGGGGTGTCTAGAATTTTTCCTGGGTATCTTGGTTGTTGAAATCTTCATATGGGCTTGGGGAAAAGCCTGGGACGCCTCCTCTTACTGGACTTCTGGGCTTGAGAGACTCTTGGGCTGGGGTGCCTGGTATATTCCTGGAATCATGGGGCGCATTGGTCCTTGGAATATTCTCTGGGCATCTGGGGCATCAAAACATTTGGGACGGTAAGCAAAGGCCCATTATGGCTGATGTGAGGGCCTCTAACTCCTGCATGAAGCCTGGTAGAACTCCAAAACTGGGTATCCTCTTCTCGTACAAAATTGGACTGGTACTGGACTAATACAAATGTGCAGGACTCAATGGGATTCAACTGAATTGGATTAGGGTTGAGACAAACCAACTTGGGCATCTTGCCTCAACTTATTACAGGACTCAATCTTACTTGATTACAATATTTGATACATAGTCAAGGACTCAAAACCCTAATCAGTAAACCAGATAGGGCTCAGTAATCTGTGTCGGATCCTGGTGCCCCTACCATAACTGGAGTGCCTTGATCAATCAGAGCCGAAACCTCCTGCCATAAAATTCTCCTTGTAATTTGTTGTACCATGACGGCTCACCCTCAGCAAGAACCGGTCCAGTCCTGCCATCGACCTGGCCGCCCTTTTCAAGGCTCCAATTAAGAGAGGTCCGACCCACCGGAGCTGAGGTCCGAACGACCCTCTCCTGCTGGGGCCCGACCCGTCGCTCTCCTTCGGAGGTCTGACCCACCGGAGCTGAGGTCCGAACGACCCTCTCCTGCTGGGGTCCGGCCCATCGCTCTCCTTCGGAGGCTTGGCCTTTGGTCCAACTGACTGACTGTCTCACGGTCGACGTTTGACAGGCGAGTCTTAGCATCCAGGGTATTCCAGAAGCACCTTTCTGTTACTGCGGGATCCTGCTATCCCAACGGCCCTGCTCCATTACTTCCACAATGCCGTCGTATCTGCGCGCCATGTAGCCACTCTCCAGATTCTCCTAGGGGCAGATCAGTCTTTTTCAGCCTCTCCCAACGGATTTTGGACTGTTCCGCGCCTATATAAGGTACTCAGGGGATCCCGTTCGAAGGTAGAACAACTCTTCCCTGTTTAGAGACTGTTTATTCCTCGATTCTTCCATTATGTTGCCTTCAATCTCCTGCTAACTTAAGCATCGAAGGATCCCCCGCCGGAACACCACCGCCGCCATTGGGGACTTTGTTGCAGGTTTGCCCGGGAGAGGAGTACTCCAGCCCATCCAGCCGTCCCGGTTCCCGGTCCAGGAGTTGACGTGGCAACAGATTGGCGCTAGAGGAAGGGCAGAATTTGCTTCATCTTCTAAAAGGAGGAATCTATCATCCCGGCAAAAAAAAATGGCTAAGGGAAGAGCTCCAAACACCACTGCCAGGAGGGGTACCTCTCCTTCCAGGTTTGAGAAGCCTCTCAGGGAGAATGATTTTGCTGCTGCCACCCCTACTACTGCAGAACCTACCATCACATTGGGGTTGCAATAGTTCTAAACTTTGGTGAATCGCATTGAAACACTTACTACTGCGGTTCAACGTTTCCAGGAAGCAGCCGACAACCGACAGCAACTACCAGCTGTTTCTTGCACCAACCCTCTAACTGCTACCGAGGGAAGCCGACGGCCGGAGGTCCCTCAACACTATTCTCATGCCGCCGCGGAGCCCCGGAGGTCCTTGGGTGACCGCGCCGATGGCAAGAGGGCAAGGTCTGCTTCGCCTTCCTACGCTGAATCTGTTCCGGTTGGCGGTCAGCTTGCCGCTGAGCCTCCGAAGACTATGCCAGCAAGATCATGCGCATGGAGGAGCGCATTGCTGAAATCGCCCTCCGGCAGAAGGTCGAAGGGGGACAGGTATACGACTCCTGTCCCCCGTTCTCTCAGGAGATTCTGGCGGAGACGATCCCCCGCCACTTCAAGATCCCATAGGTGGACCCCTATGATGGTACCACTGATCCGATGGACCATCTGGGCACGTACAAAGTCCATATGATGGTCCAAGGCGCCTCCGACACTCCATTGCATCGCTTTCTCTGCAACCCTCTAGAAGACCGCCCGGATGTGGTTCTCCGCCATCCGGCTAGGTACGATCCACTCCTCTCAACTCGAATCACTTTTTCTTTTCCATTTCAGGACTTGCAGTCGAACCTCGAGAAATACCGACTGCCTCTTCTTAGTGCTGCAGAGCGCTAAGTACGCCATGACGGAAGAACAAGCAGCCGGTCGATGTCAAGCTGAAGGAAGGCCGGAGCCTAAGAAGCGGAGCGATAAGGCTCCCGAAGTCTGACCTTCGAGTGGTAGTCGGCGGTCGGCCCAACGCCGAAGTCCGAAGCCGAGGGACTTCCCCCGAAGGTTCGAGACTTATGCACCTCTGTCCCTGCCAAGAGAGAAGATCCTCATGGAGATCGCGAATGAGACCTTTCTGCAAAGGCCTCGGTCGATAAGGGGCTCTCCTGCCCTAAGGAACAAAGAAAAATTCTGTCGTTTCCATAGGGATCATGGGCACAGTACTGAAGAGTGCCTGCAGCTGAAGGATGCCATTGAAGACCTCATCCGGAGGGGATACCTGCGCAAGTATGTCCGACCCCATCGGGACCGGGCTGAAGCATCAAACGCCCGAAATCCTCCGGAGGAGACGGATCTCCCCAACCAGAGGCCAACTGGTGGAGATGTCGGCATGCTGCATCGGTGATCCGGAGGAAGTTAGGAGGACAGGACTGATATTGCTAAAAGGTCCCGGGGCTCCAGTGCCATCACCTTCTCTGATGATCTCCTGGAAACTCATGTTTTTGAGAACGATCCTGTAGTCGTGTCGGCAGTGATTGCCAATTATGATATAAGGAGAATACTTATTGATAATGGAAGCTCGATAGAGGTATTGCTGTATGATGTTTTTATAAGAATGAATCTATCCAGATTCATGCTACGGGAATCCTCAGCGCCGCTGACAGGCTTCGAGGGCAACTTCGTCGGAGTGGAAGGAGAAATAGTTCTCCCTGTGACAATTGGGACGGAGCCTCTCCAGAAAACCCTCATCAATTTTGTGGTCGTTCGGACGACCTCGCCTTACAATGCTATCCTGGGCTGACGGGCCCTCAACAAATTCACAGCCATCGTGTCCACTTACCATCTGTTGGCGAAATTTTCGACCAGGAGCGGGGTCGGAGTGATGAGGGGAGACCGTCGGATGGTCAGGCAGTGTTTGACCATTATGAATCAATAGTCAGAAGGCCATCCCACCCTGGAGCAACTTGACCCAAGGGTTGAGGCCGATGGCCTCGGTAAGCCAGGGGAAAGGATTCTATTTGTTCCCCTTCGAGAAGATGATCCCACCAAAGTCCTTCAGATTGGAGGCTCCCTCAGTGGAGACCTTAAGTCGGAGTTGATTAGCTTTCTTAGGAGTAACGCCGACGTCTTTGCTTGGTCGGCGTCGGACATGCCTGGAATACCGTCAGAGGTCATCACTCACCAACTCAAGGTCGATTCGACCTACCGACCTGTCCGACAGAAGAAGAGAAGCTTCGCTGCCGAAAGATAGAAAGCCATCGATGAGGAAGTAAAAAAGCTCCGTGATGCTAGCTTCATCAGGGAAGTCCACTATCCTGAGTGGCTGGCGAATGTGGTCATGGTGAAGAAGTCCAACGGGAAGTGGAGGATCTGTGTGGATTACACCGACCTCAACAAGGCCTGTCCGAAGGATAGCTTCCCAGTACCCAAAATTGATCAGCTAGTGGATGCCACGACCGGCCACCTACTTCTCAGCTTTATGGACGCCTTTTCCGGCTACAATCAAATAAAGATGTATCCGGAAGATGAGGAGAAGACCGCCTTTGTCACCGACAAGGGTCTGTACTGTTATCGGATGATGCCCTTCGGCTTGAAGAATGCCGGCGCTACCTTTCAGAGGCTGATCAATCGGGTGTTCGAAGGTCAGCTGGGCAGGAACATGGAGGCTTATGTGGACGACATGATAGTGAAGAGTCTCCATAAGGCTGACCATATCAAGGACCTGCAGGAATCCTTTGATGCACTCAGGCGCCATCGGATGAAGCTGAACCTCATGAAATGCACTTTTGGGGTAACCTCCGGCAAATTTCTTGGTTTTCTGGTTACACAAAGGGTAATTGAAGTAAATCCCGACAAGATAAAAGCCGTCACGGAGATGGCGAACCCGACCAACAAAAAGCAGGTCCAAGAGCTCACCGGCCGAATCGCCTCTCAGCCGTTTTATCTCTCGTTCGGTTGAGAAGTCCCTGCCATTCTTTAAGACCCTGCGCCGGTCGGAGGGTTTTGTTTGGACTGATGAGTGTCGGTCGACTTTCAAAACATTGAAGGAGTACTTGAAGAACCCTCCGTTGCTGGCCAAGCCGACGGAGGGGGAGCCTTTGTACCTCTATCTCTCGGCGTCAGACGAAGCGATCTGCGCCATCCTTGTACGAGTCGGAGAGGACGGACAGCAAAAGCCTAACTATTACATCAGCAAAGTTCTTTATGATGCCGAGACAAGGTACCCCAAGATGCAAAAGTTAATATACTCCTTGGTCACATCCGCCAAGCGGCTCCGACCGTACTTCCAAGCGCATCCGATTGTAGTGTTGACCGACCAACCCCTCAAGGCAATCCTTCGGAGCCCAGATACATCCGGTCGGCTCACCAAGTGGGCCGTCAAGCTGGGGGAGTTCGACATCTCTTTCCAGCCATGTTCTGCTTTGAAGGTCCAGGTAATTGCCGACTTCATTGCAGAATGCACGTGGAGACAGGAGATGCCTCCTCAAATGGCCGAAGTACCTGAAGCCGATGCTGTCTACGAAGTCGAACCAGCCTGGACTCTCCATATGGATGGAGCGTCCAACCTTGCAGGCTGTGGGGCCGGACTAATCCTAGCCGACCTAGATGGGGAGAACCTGGAGTATGCATTACATTTTTTATTTCAGGTGTCAAATAATCAAGCGGAGTACGAAGCCTTCCTCGCGGGGCTACGAATCGCCAACGAACTGGGCATCAGCCGACTCAGAGTTTTCTCCGACTCCCAACTGGTGGTTAATCAAGTGAAGGGGGAATTTGAAGCAAGGGATCCGACCTTGGCAAAATATTTAAACAAGGTACAAAACCTCATTCCTCGGTTCAAAATTTTCAAAATTCTCCATATACCTCGTCTGCAGAACTCTTGGGCGGACGTCCTATCAAGGTTGGCTACGGTCGTCGGCGGGACTTCTGACCGGACTTTTGTGGAGTGTCTGCGGCACCCTAGCATTGCCGAAGAGCCGACGGAGGTCCACCAGGTGGAACATGAAGCTTCTTGGATGGGTCTGATCCTTACTTTCCTGGCCAAAGGAACTCTTCCGGAAGATCCGGCGGAGGTCAAGCGGGTGCGCCTGACGGCCTCTAAGTACGTCGTCCTTGACGGCGTCCTTTATAAGCGGTCATTCTCACAGCCGCTGTTGAAGTGCTTGGGGCTGGCTAACGCCAACTACACCCTCAGAGAAGTCCATGAAGGCATTTGCGGCGACTACCTCGGGGGAAGATCCTTAGCTTATAAGATCATCCGGCAGGGATATTACTGGCCCACCATTCAGAAGGACGCGTCAGACTTCTTCCGAAGGTGCAACGCGTGTCAGAGGTACTCTGTCATTCAAAGGAGACCTGCCAGTGAGCTGACTTCGATCACCATCCCATGGCCGTTCGCACAGTGGGGAATGGATATCCTGGGACCCTTTCTCCTGGTCTCCGGGCAGCGAAAATTTTTACTTGTGGTCATCGACTATTTCACCAAGTGGGTGGAAGCCGAACCACTAGCACAGATAACGGAGGCTAAGGTGGAGAACTTTGTCCGGAACAATATCATCTTTCAATTCGGCATTTCCCGGATGATTATTACTGACAATGGAAAACAATTTGACAACTCTAAGTTCCAGGATTTTTGTCAGCAATATCATGTCTCTCACCGACTTACCTCGGTCGGCCACCCTCAGTGCAACGGAGAGGCTGAAGTCACCAACCGAACAATCTTGCACGGACTGAAGACCCGGCTCAATGAAGCAAAGGGACTTTGGGTGGAGGAACTCCATTCAGTATTATGGGCATATCGGACGATCGTTAGAGTGTCGACCGGCGAAACTCCGTTCAACCTCACTTACGGAAGTGAAGCCGTCATCCCTATTGAGACTTCTCTTCAATCTCTCTGGATTGAACACTACGCTGAACCGGCCAACTTCGAGCGGCGAAGGGCCGACCTAGACTTGCTTGAGGAAACTAGACTTTGGGCAAGCATGAAGATGGCGGTATGCTGCCAAAAGATGGCGAAATATTACAACTCGCGAGTCAAGGCACGAGCTTTCCGAGTCGGAGACTTGGTCCTGTGGAGGGCCGAAATCTTGAGGCCGACCGAGCAAGGCAAGCTTTCCCAAATTGGGAAGGACCTTATCGGGTCGCTGAAGTGGTTCGAGCCGACATCTATCGACTTGGATTTTTGGACGGACGGCAATTGGCGCGTCCGTGGAATGTGGATAACCTCTGTAATTACTATCAATGAAGTTCATGTTTCTTCTACGAACCACTTCCGAAAGTCTGACTCCGGTCGGCAAAGGCTCTAGGGCAGCCCACTTTCGAAAGTCCGACTCCGGTCGGCAGAGGCTCTAGGGCAGCCCACTTCCGAAAGTCTGACTCCGGTCGGCAGAGGCTCTAGGGCAGCCCACTTTCGAAAGTTCGACTTCGGTCGGCAGAGGCTCTAGGGCAGCCCACTTTCGAAAGTCTGACTCCGGTCGGCAGAGGCTCTAGGGCAGCCCACTTCCGAAAGTCCGACTCCGGTCGGCAGAGGCTCTAGGGTAGCCCACTTCCGACTGCTGCTCCAACTATTTCTGGGTCCGGAAAGCCGACGGACCAACACTTAGGATAAATTTCCTAAGCTCGTTGCTCCGGCCTGAGCTGAAATCCGACCGCTGCCCCAACTGCTTCTGGGTCCGGAAAGCCGACGGACCAACACTTAGGATAAATTTTCTAAGCTCGTTGCTCCGGCCTGAGTTGAAATCCGACCGCTGCCCCAACTGCTTCTGGGTCCGGAAAGTCGACTGACCAACACTTAGGATAAATTTTGCTTCTGAGTTGAAATCGTATGGGGATCTGGTTCGGCTTGAGTTACCATTCGACGTTTACCCTGAAGATCCGACCACTCACTCAGATATGCCGACTGGTCCATGCTTAGTAAAATTTCGGAAAGGAAGATATAAGACGGTGCAAAAAGACAACAAAAGTTTTTTTTCATTACTTCAAAAGGGTGTCTTCACAAAACTGAAGGTCAGACCTTTACAAACAACTAGGTTTGACCCTCGGAAGTTACATCCTCGGCCACTTCGGCCCCCTCAGCAACAGTAGCCGCTCCGGCCTCCTCGGTCCCTTCGGTTGCCTCCGCCTTGGCTCTAGCTGGGACGTTTCCGGCTACTTCAGCGATGACCTCTGCTGGGGCATCGGCCGCTTGGGCAGTCGGGTGCGTCCCACCCAAAGTTTCTGCTTCCGCCGGCTTCGGCGGCTGAAGGAACGACAGATCAAGTTCTGGGAACGCCGCACTGACCTTTCCCAGGCACTCATCGTACCCGTAGTCGAAGCCGACCGTCCCGGCTTCGTTCATCTCCTCCTTGATGTCCTCGAAGGCTTTGTACTCTACGACGGCCTTCTCGCCGGCCGTCTTCAACAGATCTTGGGCCATCTTCAGCAAGCCCTTGTATCTCTCTACCGACGCCTGATAGCCCTTCGCGCGGATGTCAAGATCGGCCAGACGACCCTCCTCGACGGTCAGCCGACGGGCCAGGGTCTTGATCTTCTTTTTCTTGTCTTTCAGCCTTGCCTTCCGATCCGCCTTCTGGGTAAGCAAGTCTTCCACCTGCTTCTTCTGGGCCTCCAATTCGGTCCGCAGAGGGGACACTTCTGCCGCTGCGGCCCTCAAGCCGAGCACCTCTTCCCTGGAAGCCGTCAGTGCCTCCCAGGCTGTGTCCCTTGCTAGCTCGGCCGCTTTGGCCCTCTGGGTTTACTGCTCTTTTATATAAAGCAGCTCACCCAGTCCCTCGTCCATCAGAAGATTGTCCTTGACAAGCTGCCGACAGATGCTCATGGTTAGAGAATTGCCAATTATAAACTCGAAATGAGGGCAGGAAGGGTGAAACTTACCCCTAGAAGGTGATGGAGGGAACTTCTGGTTGCCTTGTTCACTGACCGCCCGTTAGTGTCAGGGGCAGCCCTCTGAAGCAGTTCCTTTGCTTCCTCAGCAGCGCGCCATAGTAGGCACTCCTCCAGGGCATCGCCGGCCCTCTCGCCAACGGCCGACGGCCCCTCCCCCGTAGGGGTTCCCCGGGTCGTCGGGGGGAATCGTTGCAGTCATCTCCAACGGCGGGGGCGCAAGGGCTGCTTCCGCCCCTGTCGGCATCGAGCGCCTCTCTTCTGTCTGGGTGCCTGGTTGTCCGACCGAAGATCGCTCGGAAGTAATCAGCCTTTGGCGTTCGGTCAGGGGCATGTCATCCCCTGACTCGACCGACACCACCATGGCCGACGGTTCTGTCGTCCGTCGTTTATTCTGCCTTTTGGGAGCCGGTTCAGCCGCCCGCTTCTTCGGCTCTTGCGGTGTCGGCTCCGCAATGCAGACGGCTCTCCGTTGAGCGGATCGTGCTGAGAGGACCGCCCGATCCGGTTTCTTCTTTCCGCCTGTCAACAACCAAAGTCAAAGTTAGCTGCAGTCGCCAAGCCGACAGAAAATAAAAAGAGGAGCCGATCTCTCTCTACGTGACTCGTCCTATCTAGCATCAGCTGCCGGCTGAGTCCGGCCTGGTGGAGGCTCTCCTCAAGAAGCATAAAGCCGACGAACTTTGGATCCTCTCCCTCCAATTTGTGGAAGTCAGCCTCGTCGGCCTCCGAGACTTTCCTTCCATTCAAAGCATTCGGCCTTGGCTCCCTCCAGGCCGTCTCAAAGCCCCATGGCTCCAGGCTATCTACGAAGAAGTATCGGGACTTCCATCCGTGAATTGCGAACGGAAGTCCCCCTATAATCCACCATTCCTGATTTCGGAAGTCCTGCTTCAGAAGAAAGAAGTTTGAGAATAGGGATACCTAGGCTCTATGTCGGCCTCCCGACAAAGGAATACGAAGCCACAAAGGATCCTAATGCTGTTCGGCGTCAGCTGGGAAGGCGTGATCCTATAGGTGTTGAAGATCTGGACGAAAAAGCTGTGAATTGGAAAACGAAGACCGGCTTTCAGGTGGTCTTCGTACATGAGGAGGGCTCCTAAGTTCAGAGGCCCGTTCACCCTACCCTCGCAGTTGGGGATGGTCAGGTGTAAGGTGGAAGGGATGTTATATATGATCCTAAGGCTTTCAACCCTCTCTCGGGTCATAGCCGACGGGATGTCGAAGGGACCAGGCTCCCTGTGACCGCGAGCCACTGCCATTCTAAAATGGGTTGCCGAAAAGGAAGGTGGGGGAAGATGAAGACGGGACTAAACTGATTCTTTAGATCTCTAAGGAGCCTAAAAGCGACGCAGGGAGGGAGGAGGCAACTTTCTCTTCCAGCAGAAATGCAGCAACAAGTTCCTTCTGGGCGCTGCCCTCCTTTTATAGGCATCCCGGGGGGCCGCGTCCCAACGCATCCCCCACGTGCCGAGATCCGACGGCCGTCGCTTCTGTTCCCGAGTTGGACGGGAATCCTAGGGGATGCGCCGGATCGTATCCGGCCGCGATCCGCGTGACAGTTGAAGCAACGACGGATGGGCTGCTCCGGCAAGTGCACCGATCGTCCTGATGGGGCCACGTGTCCTACGTCGCATCAAGAATCCAAACGGGCAGCTGCCACGTGCCGTACCGGCCATAACTGCTCCCTCTATCCTTGCCAACCAGGCACTGACACCTGTCTCGGGGCAAAAATCGGAGCAGGAGGCAGCCGGACGCAGCACGCCGAGCTGGATTCGCCATCACTTGAAAGGCTGGAGCATTTACTGCCATTTGATGCCCTCGCCCTTCGAGCCTACGGATTCGCTCGAAGCACAAGGACAGGGGGGACAACTGTTGTACCATGACGACTCACCCTCAGCAAGAACCGGTCCAGTCCTGCGGTCCGACCCGGCCACCCTTTTCAAGGCTCCAATTAAGAGAGGCCTGACCCACCAGAGCTGAGGTCCGAACGACCCTCCTGCTGGTGCCCGGCCCGTCGCTTTCCTTCAGAGGTCCGACCCACCGGAGCTGAGGTCCGAACGACCCTCTCATGCTGGGGCCCGGCTCGTCGCTATCCTTCAGAGATCCAACCCACCGGAGCTGAGGTCCGAACGACCCTCTCCTGCTGGGGTCCGGCCCGTCGCTCTCCTTCGGAGGTCCGACCCACCGGAGCTGAGGTCCGAACGATCCTCCCCTGCTGGGATCCGGCCCATCGCTCTCCTTCGGAGGCTTGGCCTTTGGTCCGACTGACCGTCTTACGGCCGACGTCCGACAGGCGAGTCTTAGCATCCAGGGTATTCCAGAAGCACCTTTCTGTTACTGCGGGATCCTGCTATCCTAACGGCCCTGCTCCACTACTTCCACGATGCCGCCGTATCTGCGCGCCACGTGGCCACTCTCCAGATTCTTCTAGGGGCAGATCGGTCTTTTTCAGCCTCTCCCCTAACGGATTTTGGACTGTTTCGCGCCTATATAAGGTACTCAGGGGATCCCATTTGAAGGTAGAACAACTCTTCCCTCTCCAGAGACTGTTCATTTCTCGATTCCATTCTGTTGCCTTCAATCTCCTGCTAACTTAAGCATCGGAGGGTCCCCCGTCGGAACACCACCGGCGCCCTTGGGGATTTTGTTGCAGGTTCGCCCGGGAGAGGAGTGCTCCAGCCCATCCAGCTGCCCCGGTTCCCGGTCCAGGAGTTGACGCGGCAACATAATCCGTATTGGCATAGATCCTAGATAACAACCAAGTCGGTCCATTGGGTTTAGAAATAACTATAGCCACATGCTGAGAGCAACGATGAAATACATCAACATTAGCTGCCTTCCGGTTCCAAGCCACAATAATACCTCCCGATAGCCCCTGGGAGTCAATGGCATAAAAACCCCAATCACCCAGGAACCGTCGTCAGGCATGCTCCAAACTGAGACTGCAAAGACGAGTCTCGAGAAGAACACATAAGTCAAGATGGTGCAACTGCCCCAATCTACAAAAAGAAGAGTGGAAGGAGGGTTTTCCCGCCCCCAGACATTCCAAACTAGGATTCTCATTACAACAAGTTATGTGCTTTTAGTGGAGCCAGTCCTCGGCCTAACATCCTCCAATTGATCAGCACCCAACTCTTCCCAAGCACCAGTTAGTTCAACAGCAAATAATGCACCTTCAATCTCCCTGCTACCACCTCTTGTCTTTGATCACCTTCACGGCTACCAGGATTCTCATTACAAAACAGGATTCTCATTACAACAAGTTATGTGCTTTTTGTGGAGCTAGTCCTTGGCCTAGCATTCTCCAAGTGATCAGCACCCAACTCTTGCCCAGCACCAGTTAGTCCAATAGCAAATATTGCCACCTTCAACCTCCCTGCTACCACCTTATGTCTTTGATCACCTTCACTGCTACCAGAGCAATCCACTGATGCTGAAGTGGTCCCTCGGGAAGAAGCACTCACAACCGGAGGACGATGAGAAGACCGGGCAGAGGACCCAAGAGACTCCCCAACCCCAGCAGACCCCCCATCCACCAACAATCCCTCCACAGAAGCAGGGAATTTCCCCTTATCCCTACAAACCACACCCATAGAACTTCTGGAAACAGGGAGGGAAGACAAGATTTCCCCTGACCGCCCCCAGCCACTACCTTTTCAGCAGATCCGGACAGAAGGCTTGTCGTACTCCCCTAATGAAGTCAAGCACACCATAACTCCCACCAGGACACCCCTCCACACTATCCCCTTGGCCGCCCTAGCCTTGAATCCCTGCGATCCACTACAGGAGCCCCCTTAATAGAAAGAGAAAGAGGAAGAGAAGAGGACACCTGACCAAGGACTGCATTCTCCTTGGGTGATAGAGCCACAACACCACCTTGAGACCCCTTTCCCCCAAGATCCCCAGCCATACAAGGTGCAGGGGTACTGATATGAGAGATGGCGACAGTAGCCGAAGAGGCCGCCTTCGGAGAAGAGGAACCCCGGGAAGGAGAAATTGGTGATTTCGGTGGGCTATGACCCCTCTTTAGCAAAAGGACTCCATACTCCATCTAAAGATCTCGTGGGCCGGCCTTTGTAAAGCCCAGGTCCATAGTGTCTTCCAATGGACCAAGGGCCCTGAAACTCGAAGCCCGAGCACCACCATCCCCGGAAAGCTCCCCAGTGCTCGTACCCGGTGAATGCCGCCGAGCCACCTTCGACGGTTTCTGCCACCCCTACGAATCTGGCGGTGAGCTCGGGGAAGAGGCATTTGTCGTTGGTGAACTTTGAGGTGGTGAAGAGTAGGGATCCAACGATGTTGGGTAGTGTTCTCCTTGTCAATATCTCTTCCTTTCACATAAACCCTGGAAGGCCGAAGTTGATAGATGCAAGAGGTAACAAGCCATGGCCCTAGCCTCGGTGCCCCCCACCTTCACCCCTTTCCTCTGCCACCATAGGAACTGAAGCTTCCCCTCTGGACACCCCAGGAGCAGAAACAGTTTCCGTAAGACGAGAGCTCTCCACCAGCACTAGAAGGATCCCCCACCGAGAATCGATAGCAGTCATCAATGTCCTAACCTCCCACACAGGTAGCAAACAATAGGAAGATTTTCATAGACGAATTGTTGCCAGAACGCTCCCTTCTCCCATATTAGAACACTCGGTTTGAGTGGCTTCCCTGCACAATCTCCACCCTAACCCTAGCATAACCCGTCTTTCTCAACAAGTCAGTGAAATCATCAATGGATAAGGGCCTACTTGCTTTTGTCGTAACTGGAACCTTATGACCCAAGCTTCGGACCACCACTGCCAAGCCATCCCACTATCGATAGGAGTCATCCAGCATCATCTCCGGCAGCTCAAGCACCTTCGAGAAGAAAGATTGCAGTTGCTTAATCTCTTTGTTCGTGACCTTGTGCGACGTCCAAGGACTGCGTAGCGGCCCTAGACAACCCAAGCCCACGTCCGGTCTCCTTCCCCCAAGCAATCCGAGCCATGGCCGGCCTCCCATCGACGAACACCCTCCTCAGCCATACGCCCTCTAGCCGTTTGAAGAAAGCACCAAAAGAGAGGAAAAAGCATGAGAATGAAGACACTATCCTAATGACCGCACTCGGTGCACATTCACCCGACATTTCAACACGTGTCTACAGAAGCTAGAGTTTCATTCCTTTATATGCAAGATAGGTACGAGGGATATACATATACCATCTTGGGGGGGAGTGTTGATAGAAATCTTGAAGGTATTTTTCTTATTGACAGAAATCAATTTAGGAAAGCGTTAACAAAAATCTTGATGGGCGCTTTCCTTGTTGACAGAAATAAATCAGGAAAGTGTTGACATAAATCTTGATGGGTGCTTTTCTTCCTAAATTAGTAGAATGTGATTTAGGAATTTGCTTGATTAGAGGTATGGATTATTTTTTGGAGGTTTTGTATATAAATGTATAGAAGGTGGCCATTGAATGATAACAACAAAAAAAAATATTTTGCCTCAATTTTCCGTTCTTTTTCTCAACACTGGTCCCTTATAAATCTCAAACAAGTCATATTCATTTTGCATGCACATTTTTTCAAAAACCATAACCTAGTTTGAAAAGGCATTTAATGGTAACCTTGCTATTCTTGTCTTTGATGCCCTAATTGTGTATGTTGGAATCTTTTGATCCAAAAATCCATGTATGGTCATAAGTCATTAATCCATGATGATCATCAGGCTTGCTGTGGACCTACTAGGCTTCTTTGAGCAAGTCTAGGCAGCCTCTTTTAGCAAGATTTCCACATCTGGAATTTGATCATGATATAAAACTTCTAGAGGGTGTATTTTCATATATGGGATTTATTTGTTTTTCTTTTTTTTGAAATTAGGTAACTTTTCAAGATCTACAATGTGGAATCTACTTGATAGGCTTGTTGGGCTCAAAACAACCCTAATTCAAGGCTATTTAGGGTTTTAAAATGCCTTGTCGAACTTGGGTTACTATTTATAGCAAGATTCTAAATACAAGTATCGAACCTTATACCGTTTTCCTATTAGAATGGTAAGGTATCAGTAAATTATCAGTATCGACAATATATACTATATACTGAAACTGGCAGCATCTAAAAGAATAAAAAGCCATCAATATTGATCAATTTGGTTGGTATTGTACCATTGATATACACCGGTATGGACTGAAACAGCTAGTACATATTGATATAGATGGCTTCAACCAAGGATCACTGAACTGGTACCGGCACCCGTATCGGTCAGCAATCAATATGATACGGTACCGTACCGGTACCATATCGGTATATGTACTGGTCTTGGTGAATTAAGAAAAAACCATCTTCCTCCCCCCTCTAAAGCAACGATCGTTGAACCAGACCGTACTGGTCCGAACCAACCCATAATGTACCAAACCAAACCGTACCATACCGATCCAATTTAGATCATTTTTTATGGTTCGGGTCCCGAACCATTTTTTAGAGTTGAATCATACTGGTTCTTGGCTGGTATGGTATTGTACGTTCTGAATCGGGCAGTTTGGGATGGCTTAGAAAACCTTGGCTTCAACATTCCTATGTTCATATGGGTGTTGGTTTCATGTTGGAATGGTATAGTACTGATAATACGATCCTATTTTAGCAATTTTTGAATCCATGTTTTATATAGTAAATACCGACTGGACTGGAGCACACAACTCATAATCTATGAAAAATTGGCTAATGCAATTGAAGGCAAAGATGATATGGATTTGCAATCTAGCTTCTGACCAATTTTAGCTGTTTTTGTATTTTTTTTTCTAATTTTAGGAAATTTAATCTCTTTTCTAGAAGAGGATTTCTACGCAGATTTGGAGTTGTTGACTTTACTAGCATAAATTTCAAGGCCTTGAACCATGGTGTTGTATATTAGTTTTGAAGACAGTAAACATGGTAAAATCTTACTTCTGAGTTTCCTATGGAATTCATTTTCTCTACTGCTTTGTTTCATGTGATATTCAAGTTGAGTGGATTGGAGGAAGAAATTTGTCTCCCCTATTGGGTCAGTCACAACCACAGTAGGTTCCGTATACACACAAACACACACCTCAAAACTTAAGAAGCCTTTTTGCATATGATATTAAACCAACTGTTTATATATGGTGATCATATTCTCATTCAATTGGTGAGATTCAAGTGATGGTCTTTGAGCAAATTGATGGCTGGGTTTAAACTGTTGACAAATATAACAGGAATAGAATAATCATCTATCTTTAATGTGATTTTCAAAAGAATCAAAACATTAAATGTAAAACCTTTAATGGGGAACTAAGATTTATTGGTTGATGAGACATGGGACAAAATTAAAAACTTTTTTTTGAGTATGAGTTTGTTATGGATTTCATGGATGGCTACTTGGATCACTATTTGGAGTTGAGGGTGCAGCAAGAAATGATCGTAAGGTTCCTTAAATAGCTGCTGTTACAGCCTATATTCTATATGCAATTTTTTTCTTCAACATTAGTGCAAAGTGGATGGAGTAGCAATATGCCTTCAAGTGTTAAGAAATCACCAAGAACCATTGGAACTTATGCTAATTTTTCACATGGCTGTCAATTTATCAGTTTTTCTGAATGAGTATAACTTTATGGAGGGATTTGGAAGATTTCAATTATGTTAAGAGCAGGGTAGATGGAATGGGGATACTTCTTTGGTGTAATTGCTATTTCTGAATATCGTTAGATCTGATGCAAACTTTTTTTAAGGCAAATAGAATATGAGATGTTCTGAGTGAGTACAAGTTTTAGGCACTTACATCCCCATATTCAGGTTTGAGAACCAAAGCAAAATTCATGGAAAATGTTGGAAGTGAAGAGATTTGAAGTCATGTTAGAGATGAATACAAACAAGTCTCGCATTGGAGTTTGTTAAACTGAAAATCAGCTAGGACGCGCGCGCGCGCGCACACAGAGAGAGAGAGAGATCTTCTTGTTTATATGTATTGCTTTGAGGCAAGAAGGAATTTGCCTCTGTTCGTGCTAGAGTTGAACCACTGGAAGGCATAAGAAATTGCAAACCTTGGCATATGCATGGGAGAACCTAAGCAGCCATGTCTCATGATTGTGTTGACTAAAATGGAAAAGTTACACTTATTGTCTCTAGCATGTTTATGGTTGGTATACAATGAATGGAAAGAGTGGCTGCCTAGGTAGTGGAACATATAGGTCTTTGCTGCAGTCCAATATCACTGTTTGCTTGCTTGAGAAAATTGAGGCAACTGATGGATGTGTTGGTTGCCTTAGGCAAGGATAGTAAGGGTGAATAGTGAGATAGATTGGTGTAAAGAGGTAATGAAACTTCTATAGACCTGTATATGCTACAAGGTTATGTTTTCTTGTTCAGTACAATGTGCCAACAGTTCAAGCGTAACTATGAGATGGATTGTCTGCAAGGGCAAGGCAACGATCTACTAAACGTACATACTCTAAAAGAGCTCAAGTCACTATTCTTTTTGAGTGATATCCAAGATTTGAACCTTGGAGCTCCCAAGGGGCAAGCCTTTAGGGGCAAGGTGCCAACTGACTATAGCCACTTTAGATTCATACAATGATTATTTAATTCCTATTTGCATATAAATACTGTAGTAATGTTGAGCACCATGTCTGTGATCATGAAATAGATATTTCTTGGATTTTTTGCAAGTGTACCCTTATAAGTATTTGAAATTACATGAATGCCGTCACAAAGTTACTAGTTGTGTATATCCTTATAAAGTATTCTTTTTGCATGTATAGCCATATAAAACATGAAATTCTATATATACCCTTGTAAATTTACTATTTACATATATATATTTTTAAATCATTTCCTTTTGCACGTTTATGGGTGTACGTGAAAAAAACAATAATTTATAATGGTATATTGGAAAAAAAAATATAAGGGTATATGCAAAAAGAGAATTTATAAAGGTATTTGTGCAAGTAGTAAATTTATGAGGGCATACATGCAACTTTTGATTTTTATTAGGGCATACATGTAAAGAGAGCAATGTATAAGGGTATACATGTAAAAAACAAGTTTATGAGGGTATTCACACAATTTCAGATGTTTATATAGGTATATACATAAAAAAACTTTTTTTAGCATATAGAAATCATGAATATTTATCCTTTGGAATGAATAACTGCTTCAAGTCTGACTTAGTTCTGATTAGCAGGCATTCTTATCTTCTCATTTGTCATCCTTCAAAAAACGCTTGTAGATATGTATGGACATTGCATTTTCAATAAGTTGCTTCTATTATTTCTGTTTGTCAGCCTGTGAGTCTGTTTTGAGCAATATTTACCCAGCTATCTATTTTCTCCTCCTTCCTCCAGGTTGGTGCTGGACTAGAATGTGGTATTGGTGTGAATGACTTCAATGATTGGGAGGTTGGAGATGTTATCAGGGCTTTTAATGCCGTAAAGAAGCGGCGGACACTCGAGGAGGCATCAGCTTCGGTGACAGCTGCGTTAGTTGGGGTGGGTGTTGGGTTGTGAAATAGGCTAGATGGTGCAGAAGAACATTTGTGGAGCAAGTCATTGTTCATGATAGACCTGAGTAGCATCTAAGTTCACAATCTGTCTTCAGCTACAAAGTAATATATCTTTCCTTGCTAAGCTTGGATGGCATTCTCCACTCTGGTTTTGGAAGTCTGGCTCTTCTGCAGCTGATGTTGTACTCTAATGTACATAAAGAATCTCAGCTGTCAACTTTTCCTTCTATTTTTGTAGAGAAGGGGCATTTATTTAACCTTTCAATGATTTGATCACAACCTGTAATAGAGCCAACGACAGTTGAATCATTGTCATAATTTCACCATACAGTTTATTTGACACCTCGGTCATGTCTATCCTTTGATGTTTATCAGCTGGGACATCAAATTGTACTAAACAAAATATAATGAAAAAAAAATATTTTACATGGCATGGCATGATTCAATGCTGTAATTCCTGTTTGATGAGATTCATGGAGCTTCTTTGATTATGTTGCAGTCTTACGGTTTCTACAACTTCTGCTGTTACTTTTTATGTAACATTCTTATATTCTTTTAGTTTGATACCTACATAACCTTGTTTTACTGTCTATTTTACTAATAATGACATTGCCTTTCATGTCTGTCCATCAACTGCCCAAACAAGCAATTCATTCTACTTTTAGTTATATTTTATTGCATTGGGTTCTTGGAAATGAACCTCGGCATGATTGGCAGCTAGATCGTGAAATGCTTTGGTAACGGGAACCATCTCTATGCTTAAATCTCAATAACCAAAAATGCAGCCACATCACTTTACAGTTGACTATATCTTTGGTGAATGCTTTCAATTGACCTCAACTACTGCAACAGGTGACCTTAGAGATGGCTGCAGCATTTTGGGTAGGTTTTTTCAGGCTGGATGCTGAAGTCGCCTGTGGCTTTGCAATTACAACACTAATGTATGAAAGAGCGGTGCAGTGATGGAACTAATAAACTAAATAGTATTTCAGGTTGACAAATGTGTATAGTTTCTAGTCTTGCTAAGCTTAAGCAATTATCCAGGATTGGTCATGCTATGTTCCAACCCAAGGCATTCGAGGAGACCACCATTATGGCCAGCAGGGCGTGTGAAATTGGTGCACCTAAAACCTATTGCTTGCCCAATCAACCGTTGGATGCCATCTGCAATGTCATAGCTAGACCTTTGATCCCTTGTCACACTGTCAAGTGCAAGTGATGGTAAAGGACTGATCAGGAAGAGGAATGAATCCAACCATTTGTGCCCTCTGACAGTGGTCCCATAAAACATGCTTCCCTCATCTGTAACAGCGACCGGAAAATATTGTCGGCGATCTCCATGAGCATTGCAGAACAAAGGACGTATGGCTCACTGTGGGCGGTCCCCTATAGACCGACCACCAGAGTAATCAACGATCGCATTGTGCCATTGTTGCACCATGCTTAAAGCAATCTTTTGTCAACCGGATGGTTGGGAATAGGGAAATCATCTCTATAAATCTACTTAAGTTTTAATCTGTTGGATATCCATTGATATGACCATAGGGTCGAGGCATAGTGTATGCCCCTCCTGCATTGTGTCACGGACTCAGCCTAAATGCTGAAGCTATTGGGAGAGAAGATGGTTTGGATAATTAGAGCTGGAAATGGGCTAGGTTTTGACTGACCCTTGAATTTTTCTTTTCACGAAGCTTTGATCTGATTTTTTTTTCAAAATGCCGTGTTTAGGTTCAAAAAACTCCGAGTCCAACCTGACTGGTTCAGCCTGATTTATGCACTTAAGCCAATAATAGACTAACCCAAAACCCATTAATAATTTTCTGTATCAATGTTCTACATTATTTGTATATCTAGCCTTCTACATCTTTCTTGGAAATGAACTCGGCATGATTGGCAGCTAGATCGTGAAATGCTTTGGTAACGGGAACCATCTCTATGCTTAAATCTCAATAACCAAAAAGCAGCCACATCACTTACAGTTGACTATATCTTTGGTGAATGCTTTCAATTAACTCAACTACTGCAACAGGGACCTTAGAGATGGCTGCAGCATTTGGGTAGTTTTTTCAGGCTGATGCTGAAGTCGCCTGTGGCTTGCAATTACAACACTAATGTATGAAAGAGCGGTGCAGTGATGGAACTAATAAACTAAATAGTATTTCAGGTTGACAAATGTGTATAGTTTCTAGTCTTGCTAAGCTAAGCAATTATCCAGGATTGGTCATGCTATGTTCAAACCCAAGGCATTCGAGGAGACCACCATTATGGCCAGCAAGGCGTGTGAAATTGGTGCACACTAAAACCTATTGCTTGCCCAATCAACCGTTGGATGCCATCTGCAATGTCATAGCTAGACTTTGATCCTTGTCACACTGTCAAGTGCAAGTGATGGTAAAGGACTGATCAGGAAGAGGAATGAATCCAACCATTGTGCCCTCTGACAGTGGTCCCATAAAACATGCTTCCCTCATCTGTAACAGCGACGGGAAAATATTGTCGGCGATCTCCATGAGCAGTTGCAGAAACAAAGGAGTATGGCTCACTGTGGGCGGTCCCCTATAGACCGACCACCAGAGTAATCAACGATCGCATTGTGCCATTGTTGCACCATGCTTAAAGCAATCTTTTGTCAACCGGATGGTTGGGAATAGGGAAATCATCTCTATAAATCTACTTAAGTTTTAATCTGTTGGATATCCATTGATATGACCATAGGGTCGAGGCATAGAGTATGCCCCACCTGTTTGGTGTACCCACAGCCCTGGGTGCATTGTGTCACGGACTCAGCCTAAATGCTGAAGCTATTGGGAGGAGAGATGGTTTGGATAATTAGAGCTGGAAATGGGCTAGGTTTGACTGACCCTAATCTCCATGAAGCTGATCTGAATTTTTTTTTCAGGCTTCATGCCGTGTTTAGGTTCAAAAAACTCCGAAAAACCTAAGCAAGCCTGACTGGGTCAGCCTGATTTATGCACTTAAGCCAAATAATAGACTAACCCAAAACCCATTAATAATTTCTGTATCAATGTTCTACATTATTTGTATATCTAGCCTTCTACATCTTCCATTTTATCAGCTTAGTTGTAATAGGCAATTCATATAAATAAATAAAAAAAAAATAACTCTTTGAATGCATTATCCAACCTTAACTTATCCTTAACCTCTTCTCAGATTAATAACGACCACATTAATATTATCAATACATGCTAAGAAAAAGAGTGTACATCACAGAATAAACAAACTAATAGAGCTCATCACTAACATTTTCTCTAGTTCATCATTTGAACATTATAGTTCCATGACCATTAGAACAAAATTTCCAATGGTACTCAATGCCTGGAGCTTTCCGATGTGAGCTAAGAAACCATCCAGCAATGTTATTTTGGGAACCTTAAGCCCATCAAAGAGCCATTTTTTAAAAGGAGATTGAATGCACATGATGAAGACCAAAATATATGACAACGGCTTTCGAAAATAATCATAAGCTTCAAATGACGTAACCAATAGAAGAATACTGGCAAAGCAAATGTTGGACTGGCATCCTAAATAAGGATGGACCCATTTGGAATTGAACCAGATGGGTTAGACCTAAATTCGGTCTCTGTTGGCCATAAATTCAGGCTTGAGTTAGGACCTGAATTTTGGCTCAAGCTTAAGGGCAAAACCAAGTTGGGCTAATGATATACCTAGAGATGCAAATAAGTTGAGTTACTCACAAGCTTGACTCGATTCAACTATTATTAAGTTCGAGCCTAGCTCAAATAGCTTGAATGGTTTTTTGGATCGAGCTTACATGGTAAGATACTCGGTCAAAAGCTCATGAGCCTATTCGAGATCATATATTTTAAATATTGTTATTGTGGTTCCACTTGAGACTTACTAATGTAGTTGGAGATGGTTGTTGAGTCGGATAGTTCTAGGTTTCCTTCATCAAGCATGGGTGTTCTAGAACCTGCAACATAAAAAAGATATAAAAGTCTGGCTATGATTTTGGATGGTTCCTCATGGTAGATTCTCCAATGTCTAGTCAATTCTCGTGGAAGCACAGAAAAGAGAAGAAACTGTAACTTCTAGGTGGGGGTGTAATGGTGGAGTGGAAGAAGGCGAGGCCATGGAAGTAGTTGAGCTAGGTGAGGCAATGGAAGTGGTGGAGCTAGGCGAGGCAGCGGGAGTGGCTGGTGGATGAGTATGAGGCAATGGAGATGGGCATTGGTGAGGCTCAAGAGAATGAACGAAGCTTAGGCGAGGCAAGGAAGTCCTATCCTTCACTCGAACAACGATCTGGAGTGGCTATGGGAGGACCATTGAGTTTCTTAAAGGGCTCAGGATTTTTAGAGATACTTGCCTAGAGAAAGCCTTGCAAAAAGACTTTCTGGAAAGACTTCTCTAGATAAACTCACCAAGAGAAGACTTACCTAGAGCAGAACTTTCTGGAGGGTTCAGGGAACATATTTTATAGATGAGATATATGGAATACTTGATGCCTATAAGGATAATGTGCGGTACAAGGAGTAGTAGTCAGCACATTGTTGTAGAGCGCATGTTCCTGGAGGAGTGGTTGGAGACAGCATAGAGCTTGTCTGCATAGCAGGCGTGCTGTCTGCATTAATGAGTGGTGGCCGGTGTTAGAGAGTCATGGCATAGAGTCACCTGCTCCTTCGTAGAAGGAGGGCATGTCGGGTCTCCTTGCATGATAACTGGGGCCACGTGTAGAGATATGAGGAACCTGCTTGCTTATTGAGTTAGCGGGTGAGGTGGCAAGCCATGCAGGATCTATGTAGGCTTGACCATTTCTGGATGTATCAATTTTCTCTCACTTTCTATAGTGAGGTATCTCCTTTGCCTCGGGCATAAGAAGTAAAGGTTGATGGTTGCGGGGCTCGTCATCGGATCTTCACTTGTTGAAGTCAGCTACATGGATGGTTCACCCATCATGGTCCTAGTGGGCTGGAGCATTTGAAAGATGCTTCGCTCTACATCAGGCAAGGTGATGGATGCTGGTGGCATGGGATTTACATGACTTGAGATAAGGTCTAAATCATCACATCCGGTTAGATCGTGCACATCTGCTACATTGAAAGAGGCATGACAACTTGGAGCAATGATGGTGGTAACTTGAAATGGTCACGGTTTGAGTGAAATGGCATGCCGACTAGGGCACAGACACATGTTTGCTAGTCAACCATCACCAATTGCTGTGATGCTTGGGTTGCCGCTGTTGATTGGAAGCTTTAAATAGGACTGGAGTGGTGTGCCATCCTTTTTCCTTTGCCATCTACCATAGGAGAGCCTAGAGTCTTTGATGCTAAGGAGGTCCACTGCTACTATCAGAGGTGTTGCGATGAGCGGGTGGGTCCTCTTCTTCCTTCTTCCACCTTTTTCTTTTATCTTGCTTTCTTGGTGTGCTTTTGAGAGGTCCTGTGATGAGATCAATGGTGGTTCAAGACACTCTTGAAGTGGTCGAGTCCATCCTAGGTGAGGAGGACTTGATGAGGATCTAGGAGGAGTATAACATTTCGGTATTGTTCAGGCTTGAGTTGTCGAGTCCCATCAAAAACATAACTATGGGATCAGTGACTCGAGTGGTGTTGTATGAAGAGATGTTCAAGGC
The DNA here is from genome assembly GCA_021397845.1 of Areca catechu. Taxonomy (NCBI): domain Eukaryota; kingdom Viridiplantae; phylum Streptophyta; class Magnoliopsida; order Arecales; family Arecaceae; genus Areca; species Areca catechu. The sequence goes on from CM038050.1 coordinate 95,511,212, forward strand.
TGGGTTGAGATTTTCTCTTCCCACAATCATCGTCGAGTTGCTTAGGTGGTACCAAGTATGCCTCACCCAATTGGTTCCCTGTGCCTAGTGGCTAATCATGGAGTTCTTCTATCATCTAGTGCAATATAGAGAGATGCCTTGTGCATGAGTTTTCAGGGCATTCTTCTAGTTGAAGTCTAGTTTGTAGGGCTAGTGGTACGCTTCACCAAGGAAGGGGTATCAATTTCCAAAGGATTCGGCCAAGGTGTACGTACCACTAGAAAGGTTGGTTCTTCTTTGTAGCTTCCATGGTAGCCTAGCCATTCTCGACTGCCAAGGGGTAGCTGGACAAGAGGAGGTGTAGGATTACCTGGAATTATAGCTTCTAGAGAGGGTGATAGTATATAGAGGTTGGAGATAGTTACTATTCCTTTCCTCGAAGAACTCTTGTGATAGGAGCTTCTGGCAGTATTATGCTACAAGGATCCACCTGCTACTAATAAGTACTTCTCCAAACTTCTTCGAGTTATTTCATCTTTTGAAAATAAGAGAATGATGATCTATCTCCTAGCAGGCTTGTCACTGTAGAGGGTGGAGGCAGCAATCCAAAGGCCCGCTTCATTTATGGAGGATATAAAGGGGAAGCGGCTCCTGGATGAATTAGAGAAGGCCTCGAAGGTTGAAAAATGATAGTGGAGCTTGGAGGGCCTCTGTTCTCAGGGTAGGCGAGGCTTCCTCCAAGGTCATTGGTATTCTAGTTAGTGAGGTGGTGAAGATGGCTGGGGAGGCTACTATCATAGTCAGTGTGTTCCCAGTGATGATGCAACCCAAGAGGGAGGGTGAATTGGGTTTTAAAAATTATTTGAACTATTTCAATGGATATAAAACAAGTATGTGCCAATTCAAATCAAGTGTTTATATTTGCTAAAATGTTTGTGTGCTTAATGAAAATATGCAACGGAATTAACAAAGTAAATGCAAGAGTAAATAAGCAATAAATAAAAGCAATCACAAACACAATAATATATAGTGGTTCGGTGCACTCCAAGGCACCTACATCCACTTTCCAAGTTTTTCTTGGGTATTTCACTATAATCACCAAGATTACAGTCGATTAGTTTTTCGGGCTTACTAATCAAAACCCAACTTATTTTTCCGGGCTCACAAGTCAAAACCCTTGTTGGTTTTATAACTTAGGCTAACCAACAACCTCCGATGGTTTTACGGACTCACAACAACCTATGTTGGTTTTACGGGATCATTAACAACCTATGTTGGTTTATATAAAGGCTAACTAATAACCTCTTTGGTTTTCCAAGGCTCACCAAAAATCTTGTTGCCTAGGTGGCTTCCTAAGAGGGGGGGTGAATTAGGATAATAAAAAACTTTCAAGTATGTGCATTAAAAAAATCTTAGTATTGGTGTTGTGATAGATTATGCAATAGAAGTAATTAAATCAACAAACACAAAGAAGTCAATCAAACACAATCACAAACACAAAGAAATAGAGTGGTTCAGAGCAACCGCTCCTATGTCCATACCCAAGCACCACTTGGGATTTTCACTATATCCCCCATCGGAATATTGTCGGATTGTTCTAACAGGCTCACAATCCAAACATTTACATTTTGGTTTTTAAACTGAGCTCACCAAAGAAACCCAACACTTGGTTTTAACACAGGCTAACCAAGAACCTAACTCCCTTTGGTTTTTAGTACCGGACTCACCAAAGAAACCCAAGCTTAGGTTTTAATAGACTCACCTAAAAACCTTTCAACACTCACAAGACACAGCCCCTTGCTGCTCTTGGAGAGAAAACAAGATTTATCAAATGAAAATAGCAACCTTACAACAAACCCAATTGTTTGGTAGTTGCCGATGAAGTTCAAATTGAAGCGTTGCTTTAGATGCTCTTGAATACTCTTAAAGCTACTTCTTGACTTCTCCAAAGTTGGATTCAATGAATGAAGATGAGTTGGAAAAGCTTTGAATCCTTTCTTGAATGCTCACTTGAAGTTGGTTGGTGAAAGACTTGAAATTCACTTGAATGCTCTTTAACTTTCAATGAATAATCAATAATCATCTTTTAATCCATCATAAATACTCCATTTTATAGTTTTCAAGCAAAACTAGCCGTTGTAGGGCCTAGGAAACTGAAATATAGTCGTTGGAGTCTCTTTTGAATTCAAAAAATATATTCACAACTAGCCATTAAAAGCCAGAACTCGACATTTGAGTCGGCTTGAGAACCTTGAGTTGGCTCGAAGTCGTAAATAGACCAAAAAAAACTTTGGATGAGTCGTCTCTTCTGGGTCGAGTCGGCTCAAACTCTGAGTTTCTGAAACTTGTGATTTACACACTTTGGACGAGTTGGCTCATATGCTCGAGTCGGCTCGAACTCTAAAAATTTGAGACTCTTCGTGCAGTGCAGATCATGAGTTGGCTCTTGGTCCATGAGTCGGCTCAAGCAGAACTTTTTTAAGGTAATTTTCCAACAAGAGCAAGTCTTCCAAACACTTCAAAAAAAACTTACCAAGATGTAACCTATTTATACTCTCTTTTTACTAATTTTTAGCCCTTTTTATAAGATTATAAGGATAAAAATTAGGGCTTTACAACTTGAGATGTACATAAGTTCATACAATACTGGAATATACTTCAACTGAATAGAAAACCAAATGATACAATGATAAATACTTCCTGCAAAAACTTCTTGAGTAATTGAAAGAATTAGTAATACATACATGCTCCAATATTTTATAATCATCAAAATCATTTTAGGAGTCAACAATCTCTCCCTTTTTGATGATGACAATTTACTGGGCATGAAAAGCTTTAGAACACTTTACAATTACATGTAATGACATACTATGTACTGATTTCACATGTATTAGTGCATATTCAAGGTAGCATGTATCAGAACAAATGAAGTATCAAGATATTGAAATGAACTAGTATCAAAACAACGTATCAACTATAAGAACATGTATCAGGGCAATAAGGTTACAATACTAGTCATGCACTAAAGATGTAAGCAAGTATCAGATATATACTAATCACCAATATACTAATTCCAACTTTAGTCAGGAGAACTTTTCACTTTATATTGAAAGAAATTTCAATAATTTCTCCCCCTTTCTTATATAATATAAATTTCAATAATTGCTCACCCTTTGTCATATAATAGGGTAATTTATGCTTGATATGCAATATACTATTTATGCTTGATATGCAATATATTTCTTGTTTTTATCATACTTTTCTATTCATTTTCATGCTCTTCTCTCCCTTTTGTCATCAAGAAAACATATACATTTAGTGATAACATTCATTCATAATTATTCATACATATGTATCAATCAAAACATAAAATTTTCAAACATATATATATGGAAAGTCAGTACAGGATGTGATACAGTACAAAAGTGCTAAGCATTACAAATAGTATCATACATGAGAAAATGTAGAAAAGAAAGACCTAATGCTTAGAAAGAAGCACTAGACTCATCTTCACTGGAAGAAGAGCCAACTTCTAAAATGCCAGGTTGAGGTTTAAACTTAGAAAACCTAGGCCTAAGATCCCTAAGTCTAGTCTTAATGGGAGCAGTAGGTTTAGGAACTCTAGGTCTAGGCCTAGAAGGATGTTCTGAAGAGATTAGGATGGGAGTGGGCTGCACAGAAGGAGGATCAGACAAGGCTAAAGTGCTGGTGCTCGAAAGAATCTGAGTTGCTGGAGTGTCTGATACACTAGTGCTTGTCCCTCAGTGACCTGTGCACCAGTACCATCCCCAATTATAGGAGTAACTGCAATAGGTATGCCAGTAGAAGGCTCAGTCTCTCTCTATCCAATGTCAGCATCATCATCTGGTCCTGCTGGTGGTGGAGGAGGTGCTGATGGGCTAGCTGCATTGATCTTCCGAAGAACTGTTAAGATCTACTGAAAACCATTCCTCATCTCGATCTGTAGAGCAACTATCTTGGCATCAGTCTCTGCTCTACCTTGCTGCAAAGTAGAGAGCTCATCCAAGATAACCTGCAATCTCTGATCATCTCTCGAACCACCAATATCAGACTCTCTCATCGGTGATTGAGGTAGAGTGGGTGCTAGCTCAGAGGGTCCAGCCTCATCAGTAAGTCGCTCTACCTCAATGCCTTGTGGCTGTCCAGCCTGGTCATCCTCATCGGACTCATCAGAATGTGTAGCTCTCTGCCCGGAGGTCTTCCGAATCCAATGTCCATCAACTTTAAGAAACCCCATTCTGTTCAAAGATTTCATATTGTACATGTCAGTGTGTAATAGGGGCCTACTGTCCTCACCTGATAAATCAACCTTAGCTCCTGGAAAAGAAGGGTAAACACCATACCATAGGAAGGCAGGCTTGTGCCTTGTGAGTTGCTTCCCTCATCTGAGAGATCATAATGCAGGGCAAGTTGAGGGTCTTCCCCTCAATCAGACATCTCATAAAAATCTAATCTTTTTCACTTACCCAGTCGAATCTTCCTGTTCTGGGTAAGAACACTCGGCTAATGATGTTATGAGTTAGCCTCATCTCCAAGGACAATTGATTTTCTCTGACATGAATAATTCCAGATACATCACTCCTCTCTAGGACTTTTCTCAGTGTCCTCTACTTTTCCTTCAACACCAAATAACATTCTCCTTCTTTAGGAATTTGAAGAACACTGCTCAATTTCTGTTCATTCACCATAATGCTTATCCTTTAATAGTGGATTCCAAGTGAAAGGTGCCTAGGGATAGGTTCTAAAAAAACTGTCTCATTAGGGTTGGATATGTGGGCAAATCAAGCATACAAAATGATTTCCAACCCTGAGCATGAAGCCAATCTCCTATCCTTAGGTTTCTTGCTCTAGAAAGTTAAAATCCACAAATCTTCCAGATGTTACCTATCTATTTCCCATAAGGATGATCTGCTTGGAGGCTTCCAGAGCTTTGGATTGCTGCTCTTCCATGAAATGTGAAGCCGAAGCATCCAACCTTTTTTTTGTCCTCTATTATTGCAACTGATCGAAACAACCTCTTCAATCTCTTTGCAACAACCTTTTAGGACCATCTTGCTCGGATTGAAGATTAGGAAGGGTTCTAGAGGTTTTTTATTAAGGCTTAGGTGAGGGAACGGTTGGAGTTCAACAGTAGAAGTGGAAAGAAAATAGGTTTGAGAGCTTACAGAACCCTATTTAAAAAAGCTTCAACTCGTCCTTCGAGTCGGTCTGATAGGATAGGGGATTGCTCGAGTCAGCTCGAGCAAAAACATAGGATAAAGCTCGAACGGTCAAACTAATGGTTTCTATGGGTAAATCAATACTAGATCAAGCGGTCAAAATCTCTAAATTGACTTTTGAAAACTTTAGATAATTTTTTCAATTTTTTGAAAAATTAGGTCAACAGTTTTAATAAGGGTCACATAGACCTAGCTCATCTCTAATCTTTTCAAATCTATCTGGCTAAGAGGTTTGGTAAAAATATTAGCTAATTGGTTCTCAGTTAGTACAAATTCTAATTCTACGATATATTTAAGCATGGTCTCTAATGAAATGATGTCTAATTTCTATATGCTTTGTTCTAGAATGTTGAATTAAATTTTTTAATAAATTTATAGAACTTGTGTTATCACATTTGATAGAAATCTTAGACTGGATAATATCATAGTCTTCTAGCTATTGCTTGATCCACAATATTTATGCACAACAGCTTCTTGTAGCCACATACTCTATCTCAGTAATAGACAGTGCTACAGAGTTCTGTTTATGGCAGTGACATGAAATCAGTTGATACCTAGAAATTGGTATGTACATGGTATTTTTTCTATCAATTTTACAGCCACCATAATCAGCATCAGAATAACTAATTAACTTTAAAGATGAATGCTTGGAATACCACAATCCTATATTACAAGTGCCTTTAAGATATTTGAAATTCTTTTAACAGCAATAATGTATGCTTCGTTTGGATTTGATTGAAAACGTGCACACATACAAACACTAAATAGAATATCAGGTCTATTGGCAGTTAAATAGAGTAGAGATTCGATCATACCTCTATACAATTTTGATCAACACTTGTGCCATTTTCATCTTTATCTAATATGCATGCAGGACTCATGGGTGTTCGAACTTCTTTGCTTGATTCCACGCCAAACTTTTTGATTTTTTTTAATATATTTGGCTTGGTTGATTAGAATCCCTTCCTTCAATTGTTTGATTTGAAGCCCGAGGAAGTAGTTCAGCTCACCTATTAGTCTCATTTCGAATTCACCCTGCATTAACTTAGCAAAATCTTGACACAAGGATTCATTAGTAAATCCAAATATTATATCATCAACATAAATTTGAACAACCAAAATATCATTGTTTTTCTTTGAATAAATGAGGTAGTATCAACACTACCCCTTACAAAATTATTTTCAAGCAAAAACTTGCTTAATCTGTCATACCAGGCTCTAGGTGCCTATTTAAGACCATATAAAGCTTTATTTAACTTAAAAACATGATTTGGAAAAACATGATCGATAATACCAGGCAGTTGTTCTACAAAAACTTCTTCGGATAAAAAACCATTTAAAAAAGCACTCTTTACATCCATTTGAAATAATTTAAAGTTCATGAAACATGCATATGCCAAGAGTAATCTAATAGCTTCTAGCCTAGCTACTGGTGCATAGGTCTCATCAAAATCTTGTCCTTCTTCTTGATTGTAATCTTGAGCTACCAATCTAGCCTTATTCTTAATTACATTACCTTGTTTATTTAGCTTGTTTCTGTAAACCCATCTAGTATCTATAACAGGGTAGTCAACTGGTCTCTCTACAAGTGTCCAAATATTGTTTCTCCTAAATTGGTTTAAGTCATCATGCATAGCTAACATCCAATTAGGGTTGATTTCAGCTTCTTCTATGGTATGTGGTTTTACATGAGATACAAAAGCAATCAGATCATGTGATCCCTATGTGAAGCTCTAGTTCTAACACCTTGTGATGGATCTCCTATAATGAGTTCTTTGGGATGTGAATGTACATACCTTTATTCTTTAGGTATATCTTCATGATTCTTACTTACCATTTCTTCTTATGGTTCACTTGCTTGCTTATCTTTGATAGTCATGTCCTTTAATCCATCTTCAAGTGTACTTGCATCATCATCAGCACAATCTTCTTTTTTAGAAGATGCATGTCAGTTTCATTGAAAATAACATAAATCGATTCTTCTACAGTTAAAGTTCTTTTATTGAAACTCGATAGGCTTTACTATTTATAGAGTAACCAAAGAAGATAGCCTCATCAGATTTAGCATCAAACTTACCAAGACTATCTTTACCATTATTAAATACAAAACATTTGCAACCAAAAACATAAAAATAATCGTTAGGCTTTCTATTGTCCACAGTTCATACGGGGTTTTTCTTATAATAGGTCTAATTAAAACTCTACTTAAAATATAAACAAGCGGTATTTACAGCTTCTGCCCAAAAGTATCTTAGATGATTGCCTTCACAAGTATTCTGGATATTTCTTCCAAGGTTCTATCTTCTCTCTACAACACCATTTGTTGTGGTGTTCTAAGTGCGGAGAAGTTGTGATCAATACCGTGCTTTGTGCAAAAATGATCAAAATATTGATTTTCAAATTTTATACCATGATCATTATAAATAGAAATAACAGAAAGATTTTTTAAGTTTAAAACTCTTTTGTAAAACTTTTTGAATGCTTTAAAAGTTTCATCTTTATGTGCAATAAATAAAACCCAAGTGTATCTCGAAAAATCATCTACAATCACAAGACCATACTTCATACCACCTAGGCTTGTTGTCCTAGTGGGTCCAAATAGATCCATGTGAAGTAGCTCTAAAGGTCTAGTGGTAGCAACAATATTCTTGGATTTAAAACTCCCCCTCACTTGTTTTCCTAATTGGCATGCATCACAGATGTAATCAAAAATCAATAGCATGAGAATAATGGATCAGAGTGGCTGTATCAAAAATAGTAGGAAGGGAAGTATGGTCAAAGATAGGACCAGAGTCAAGTCGATGGAAACTAGAGGTATAAAATTCTAGTTCCCTGATAAGGGAAGATGTATGCAATGGGGAAGAATGAATGATAGGTGTATCAGAAGGTAAAGGTATGACAGGAGTAGGTGCAAGAATGGAAGTGTGATCATCAAGTCTGGAGAGAAGAGTGGATAGAATAGGAGTATGGAAAGATGAACTAGATGAATCAAAAATGGGACTCCTAGGAAGGTTAGTTGTAGTCTCTAGCACTGGCTCTATCATCAGATTTGCAATGTCAAACTCTCTAGAGTCAATTGATCAACTTTATAATCAACATCCATATCAGGTCCTAGAGCAGGTGGTGCTGGAGCTGAATCAGCTGGAGCAAAAGGAGCACAAGGTGCTCTACCTGAAGAAGGTCTATCCAAGACAGACAAAATGGCAGAGATCCCATCACTCAGTCCTTGATGGCTCTCCCTCAACTCCATATGAATCCTATCAACATGCTGACGAATGATCATCACCTCAATCTCAATGCAAGCGACCCTATCCTCTAGACTCTCTGAAACTCTAGGGATATCTATTTATGCTGGCTCAGGTTGAGGAGCTGACTCAGGCTGAGGAGCTGGCTTAGGTTGTGCTGAAGGCTCGGGCAATGTCTTAGATGTCTCTTTGTGAACCTCAGATGGCCCTGCCTGTCCAGAAAAGATGCGCTCCTCCTTCTCTATATCATTATCTCTGTCAGTGACCTGTCCAGATATGCATCATCTCTACTGGCCTCTAACAAGCTGATACCCCATCCAATGAAGAGATCTGATGTCATAGACATTAGTGTGCAATAGCTGCCGGTAGGGCTCATCACCCATGACTACTCCATAAGCTCTAAAAAATAGAGTCAACCCCATCCCGTAGGGAAAACATAATCTCTAGCTGATCGATGCCTCAGTCAGCTGATGTACCATAAGTATTGGGAGGCATACTGGCATGTGTTGTACCAAAGAAACCATCACTAAAAGCTCCCTCTCTATGATGAAGTCGAAACGATCGGTCTTCGATAGAGAATCTAGGCTACTATATGATGCAGCAACCTCATCTCAGACGTCAGCCTCGAAGCTACAATAGCGGCTCCCTCAGGAAGATTATCTATCTTGAAAATGCATCGGAGACCACTGACTCTATCAACTAGAGCATCCACAACTAATCCTCTTATGGGAATGTCCCATACTTTGCTCAGAATCTCTACGGATACCGAGACATCTCTGCCTCAGACCTGAGCAATCCATCCATCAAATCTTGGGCAAGTGAACCATAGAACTCTCTGATCAATCCTGGGTAGAATCTCTCTATCAAGGAGAAAAATGGTGCCAGTCCTGCATCCCTAAGCACTGGCCTACCCTGAACTACTGCTGATCTATGAAATCGAAGTCCACATGACAACCTTCGATGATGGTCTTCGATCCCATTCTGCTAGCTGCAGGAATAGGGGGTCTAGTAGGGATATCTGGCTCAACAACTGCTCTAGCCTCATGCCTTACCTTGGTTCTTCTTTCTTCCTCCTGATCTGACTGTTTAGGATGCCAGACAACTTGCTTCCTAGGCCCCATTGCTAAGAAACAAAGGAATAAGGCAAAAGGGAGGAAAAACTAGGGTTCCTACGGTCCAAAACAATGAAAATAGGGTGAGGAACGGTAGAAACGAACACAAACCATCCCAAACAAAGATTCAAGCAATTTGGAGTTTAAATCTAAAGGGAAGAATTCATTGGAATAAAGTTAGGGATGAGTCGGCTCGATTTGGAAGGAAAAAGATGAAGAAAACACTTTATTTTCCTATTTTTATCTCAGTCTATTGCCATTCAAGTGTCGACTCACGACATAGAGTCAAGTGTCGACACTTCCAAGTATCAATACTTCAACTTAATACTAAAAAAAAAAAGGAAAAGAGCATTGATCAAAATGAATAGATTTTCAAAGGAATTCAGAAGAATTAAGCATGAATAATAAGTAACTTTGATCAAACAAGAGTTCAAGATGTGAAGAGATGGAAATTTTCAATCAAAAGAGTTGATGACCCCATGTTCTCTTCTAATCATACTAAACCGATCTTCTTGGAGAGGCTTAGTCAATATGTCAGCTAGTTGTATTTCAGTACTAACAAATTCGAGCATAATATCATTATTTTCAACATGATTTCTAATAAAATGATGTCTAATTTCAATATTTTACTTTTAGAGTGCTAATATTATTTTTTAGTTAACTTTATAGCACTAGTATTATTACATCTTATGGGTGTCGTAATTAGTTTGATTCCAAAATCTTCAAGTTGTTGCTTAATCCACAAGATTTGAGCACAACAACTTTTTGCTGCAATATACTCAGCCTCAACTGTGGATAGTGCAACTGAAGTTTGTTTCTTGCTAAATCAAGAGATTAAGTTAACTCCAAGAAATTGGCAAGTTCCCTAGTATTTTTTTATCAAGTTTACACCCAGCAAAATTAGCATCAGAATATCCAATTAAATCAATAGATGAAACTCTAGAATACCACAAATCAATATCAATTATACCAGATAAGTATTTAAATATACGCTTAACAGCTAACAGATGAGATTCTTTAGGATTAGACTGATATCTAACACACATATAAATACTAAACATGATATCTGGTCTACTAGTAGTCAAATATAATAAAGAGCCAATCATTCCTCTATATAATTTTTGATCAATAGATTTACCATGTTCATCTTTATCAAGTTTACAAGAGGGGCCATAGGTGTACCTATTGACTTGATAGTCTCCATCTCAAATTTTTTAAAATATCTCTTATATACTTAGCTTGGTTGATGAAGATTTCATCCTTAGTTTGCTTGATTTGGAATCCGAGAAAAAACTGAGTTGTCCCATCATGCTCATTTCGAACTCTCCCTACATAAGCTTGGCAAAACTCTTGATAAATGATTTCATTAGTAGCCGAATATAATATCATTAATATAAATTTGTACTAATAAAATCATCATATTTATTTTAGAAATAAAGTAGTGTCAACATGGCTTCTAGAGAAATAATTTTCGATCAAAAACTTGCAGAGTCTTTCATACCATGCTCGGGGTGTGCTTTAAACCATAAAGTATTTTGTGTAGTTTAAAAACATGATCAAAATGTGTATGATTTTCAAATCAGGTGGTTGTTCAACAAATACTTCTTCTACTATATAACCATTCATAAAAGTACTTTTAACATCCATTTGAAAAAAATTGAAGTTCATAAAATATGCAAATGCTAAAAGTATCTAGTGGCTTCAAGTCTAGCAACAGGTGCAAAGGTTTCATCAAATCAATGCCTTCCTCTTGATTTAACCTTTAGCAACCAGTCTAGCCTTGTTCCTAGAACAATACCATTTTTATCTAATTTATTCTTAAATACCCATTTTGTACAGTAATTGAAATATTAGATGGTCTTTCTATTAGAGTCCAAACATTGTTTCTTTCAAATGATTTAATTCTTCTTGCATTGCATTAATCCAATTAGAGTCTTTTTCAGCATCTTCAAAATATTTTGGTTTAATGTGAAAACAAAAGCAATATAATCACATTCATTTCTAATTGAAGATCTTATTCTTACCCCTTTGATGGATCACCTAGAATTAACTCCTTAGGATATCCTTGAGCATACCTCACTCCTTAGGTAGATCTTGATGCTTTGGTGTGGATTGTATGGCTTCTTCTCTTTCATTTTTGTCTTGATCTTCTTCACTTTGTTGAGAAGGTTGATCATCCAAAGTCAGCTTTTTAACTTTTCAGCACCTGCACATGCATCAGAAGCATCCTCTTTTTTAACGTATTTGTTAGCAGATTCTTCAAAGACTACATGTACAGACTCCTCTACTACTAAGGTTCCCTTGTTAAAAACTCTGTATGCCTTCTTGATGTAGAGTATCCTAAGAAGATACCTCATCAGACTTGGCATCAAATTTTTTCAAATTATCTTTACCATTAGTCATTATAAAACATATACAACCAAAAACACAAAATATTTTAAAGTTAGTTTTCTTTGTTTCAAAGCTCATATGGAGTTTCTTTAAAATAGGATGAATTAAAATATGATTTAAAATATAACAAGCAGTTGTTAACTACTTCAGCCCAAAAATATCTTGGCAAATCATTTTCATAAAGCATAGTGCGTGCCATTTCTTTTAAAGTATGATTTTTTCTTTCTACAACCTCATTCCGTTGAGATGTCCTAGGTGTAGAAAAATTGTGTTCAATTCCTTTTTCATTATAAAAGTTTTTAAAATCCTGATTTTCAAATTCAAAACCATGATTACTACGAATGCAAATAACTGAAGTACTTTTTTATTAGAAACTTTTCAGTATAACTTCATAAATGCTGAAAATGATCTATTTTTGCGAGTAAGAAATAAAACCCATGTAAACCATAAAAAATCATCCACTATAACTAATTCATATCTCTTACCTCCTAGGCTAGATGTCCTACTTGGTCCAAAGAGATCCATATGAAGAAGTTATAATGGCCTAGAAGGTGTAACAAAATCTTTAGGTTTAAAAGATGTTTTTACTTGTTTTCCAAATTGGCATACTTCACAAACTTTATCCTTTTCAAAACTAAGTTTGACAAATCTCTTACTAAATCCTTTTTGCAAAGCTTTTGTCTTTGGCCTATCGAAGGTGTTAGTTCTAAAGACTACCACCACAAGCTCCTGACCAGTCTTCTGTACATCAGCCAAAGAGGGCCAGTCCGAAGAATACTGACCCGAAGATAGAATCAGCTTCGTTTCAAACCCACTCTGAAGGGAAGAACACTTATGCAAATGACAGAGGTGTCTTCAGCTTATTTTGTAGGAGATAAGTGATAGAAAAATGCCCTAAGAGCCAATCGTTGTAGGACTTTTTTGTAAACTTCCAACTCATGTATGACATCATTATTTATAATAAAGGCATTTGATTCATCATATACTGCTGTGTCATATTTTTGACTATGATGAACCCCATAGAGTAGGGCAATAAAATTAGGATTATGATAAAAAAATAGTGAGACCTAATTCCTATAAACCCTAATCTAGAATGTTCATAGTCATTGGACCATCGATTCGGGGATCAATGAATCTGATAAGACTAGCTTATCCTATGTATGCTCAGTTGATGAGGGTGGTTGGTCTCACAGCCACTTGTTTAGAAACACTAATACAAGGATAAGGGTGTTCATTAGGTTATGAATACACTGAACTGATCCGTACCAGGACTATCTTATGGAATTCTTATTCCTTGTTAAAAGATAGGTCCCAGAGTAGAAGTTGTGCATGTGATCTTCAGACCTGAGGTCACCATGGTTCCTGGTGTACACCATACTTTGGTTCATACTCATTCATGGCATTGTGACATGTACGGGGTGTTCTGGGTATGGTGGAAGGTGTACGAAGGATGTGAGTGGACCAACAAGGAATCACTCAATCTTGGTAAGAGGATATGTTATCCTGTGTAATCTCTTCGATGAGTGACTCAAGGAATCTTTGCAAAGTGGGATGAGATTAGAAGTGGCTTCTAATCAGTCATCAGCTGAGTCCTCATGATCGAGTTGAGATTCGATATGATTAAGTGTTAGGGTTTGACATTTATCTATACCCATCACTTAATCGAAATAATGGGAGATCAAAAGATTGAATTGCATGGTAACTTACTACTAAAGGGTATTTTGGTAATTTCAACCAAATTTCTCATTCCGGGTAGGCATGACATGTTGCTAGATATCAATCTTGTCTTGTGGGTTTTCATGAACCAATTGGATTGGTTTCATGAGTCAATTTGATGTGTGATTTGATTGGACAATTAGGTGAGCCGATTGACCTAATTAGGTCAATCAGGTTCGATCGGATCGAATCGGCTCGAACCAAACCTATTGCTGGCTAGATGTGGAACCTAATGGGTCACACACAATAGAGTCTTGGCCAAGAAAGTCACTCATGATTTAATTAGGATCATGGGATCCTAATTGGTTAGCCAGATTGCATACTAGCATATGTAGGCTAACCTAATTCCTAACCCAATTGTATTGGGGTCCATTTGCTGCTAATTAGGCTAACCTAATGAAGGGAAACCTAAATTAGGTTGAGTCCTAAGTGGGGATAGCCAAATCAGAGCTTGAACTGGTTTTATTTTGGTATTTTGGATGTCTTATTGAAGAGTCCATTTGAGTTCGGACTCTAGATGCCAAAATGATACCTTGGCATTCAAAAAGGCCTAGAAGAGTCTATAGTCCTCTCATCTGAAAAATATTTATATGGATGGAAAGAGGACTTAATGCTATTTCTTTTGACACCCATATTGCATATGCTTTAACTAGTCAAAGGTTACATGGGGTGCAGATAAAGTTGACCATGAAATAAAGGGATTCTTGGCGCCTCTTGGCGCGCTCGCGCGGGAGATGAAGTGTGCATAGAAGGACAAAAGTCCTTCTGCAGATGAAACACTGGAGTGTTTCATTTCAAGGGGTGCTTCTCATTACCCCATACCTTTTGGATATGTTTGATGGAAATTCTTCCAGGGTGCTGGAGATCATGCAGCATGCGGAATTGACTTTCAAAACAAAATTTCATAGCATGATACCCTAACATGTATAACATGTATAGAAACCCTAATTTCCAGGAATCCCTTGTGCAATATCAACTAATGAATCATAAATAGAGTCAAAAAGAATACTTGGATCACTGAAACCTAACTTTTTCACAATGTTCACAAGCACAAACCCTCCAATGGTGATCCATATGAAACTCGGACCAAGGAAGAACTCCTTCTTCAAGTTGCTTGGAGAAGTGAAACTCTTTCGGCAGCCTTTGGTCTATTGACCACTGTAGGACACCCTGTCCTATTGAAGGGCACTCAAGACACTGTCCTAAATCACTTTAGGTTCTAGGACTACCCTTCTCTAGGACCCTATAGGCTTATGTCCTAAAACCAAGCCTTGTCCTAGTATAGAAGAACTTGTCTTAACATGACAAGTCTTGTCCTAAAACAGGAAGGAGGGAGGGAGAAAGTAGAAGACTCTCATATAGACTCTCGGGAAATAAAAACACTGATCTCAGAAGACTGAAGAAGAAGTAGTAGTGTTTCTCATTTCACTGTACCCCCTATTTATAATCTCAGATGGGGTGTGAAATGCATCCCGAAAACACTTATCAGATATGAAACATCATATCTGATAAGACTCTTTGGAAATGGTGAGTCATATCTGTGTTCTTTCACTTACCAGATCAATCCCTATCGTGCCATGTATCAAATACCAATTTCTGAGATAGGGAGATGCCTCTTCTAATCCGAAGTAACATGAGGCTTTAAGAGTTTCAGAGGTAGAAGGACTTTGCGCTCTGTTGTGCGCGCATATGAGGAGGTGAGACTCTTCATGTGTGCGCCACCTTTTCACTCCTCATCAAACCATCCCATTCAAACTTAAAACTGGTATTTTGACTTGTCAAGGCATGGGGATTAAGCTAAGAGGTGCCTTCTTGATGAAGCTCCTAGAGTCTCATCTGTAGAAGGACTCTCAGTCCATCTGCGCGCCATACTTTTTCCCGGGTGAACCAAAGGGCGCTAATAGTCTTTCCCTTTCCATTTAGTCCACCCAAAGCATCAAATTGACTTAGTTGAACATATGAAATATGGGTATCATTGGAAAGAGCATCAAATAAGCTTTCTGACCATATCTTTTATTTTCAGATCAGAGGTCTGTAGCTCCTTCTATGCCTTTTTGAAGTTAAGGTGTCATTTAGGTACCAAGAGTCCCATGCCATTGGGACTCTTCATATATGGTGCCTAACATGCCCAAAGATCCAAATAAAAATCAGATCAAGCTCTGATTTGGCTAGACCCACTTAGGACTCAACCTAATTTAGGTTTTTCATAATTAGGTTAGCCCAATTAGCAAGCAACCGAACCCAATCCAATTGGGTTAAGAATTAGGTTAGCCTACATATACTAGTATGCAATCTGGCTAACCAATTAGGATCCTATGACCTAATTAAATCATGAATGACTTCCTTGGCCAAGTCTCTATTGTGTGTGACCCATTAGGTTCCACATCTAGCCAGCAGTAGGTTTAGGTTTGAGCGATTGATTTGAATGGGTCTGTTATATTGTTCTTTGTGTCAACTCGTTCAATGACGGCATCTTGTCTTTCAATAATCTCTCGAACGAGGTGGAACCATCTTAGAATGTACTTGGACTTGTGATGAGACTCGGTTCCTTAGCTTGTGCAATAGCCCCAGTGTTATTCACAATATAATGGCACTAATTGTTGTACATCTGGGAACCACGCCCAATTCCATGATGAATTTTTCATTTAGATAGCTTCCTTCGCGGCGTCATAGCAGCTAGTACTCTGCCTCAGTGACTGAGTCAGTAATGTTGGCTGCTTTGTACTCTTCCAACTCACCTGCACTACCATTCAGGGTGAAGACATACCTGATGTGGATTTGTTATCATCTGGATTGATTAAAAACTAGAATCTATATAATTTCTAGTTTCAACTCATATCACCATATACTAGAAAAATATCTTTTAGTCCTTCTCAGGTACTTAAGAATATTTTTCACAGCTCTCCAATGATCCTCTCTAGGATCTGCCTGAAACCTGCTCACTATGTCCAAGGCATATGCAACATCAAGTTTGGTGTATAACATGGCATACATTATCGATCCTATAGCCGAAGCATAAGGAATCATAGCCATCCTCTCTCTTTCTTTAATGTCTTAGGAGACATTTTCTTAGAGAGATGTATGCCTTGACTTATAGGTAAGTAATTTTTCTTACTTTCATCCATGTTGAATCTCTTCAACACTAAGTCAATGTACCAGGATTGGATAAGCTAGCATCCTCTTGGATCTATCTCTATAGATCCTTATACCCAGTATATAGGATGCTCTCCCAAATCCTTCATGAAAAACTTTGATGATAGCCAAGTTTTAATCGATGGTAACATTGGGATATCATTCCTAAAATCAAATGTCATCCACATACAAAACTAAGAAAACAATGGCACTCCCACTTATCTTCTTATACACACATGGTTCATCCACATTTTTGATAAAACCAAATCCTTTGATTATTTCATCAAAATGGATTCCAAATCCTCCATGCTTGCTTAAGTCCATAAATGGACTTCTTTAACTTGCATACCTGGTTTGGTCTACCACTTGAGACAAACCCTCTGGCTGTGACATATAGACTTCTTCCTCAAGGTTTCCAATGAGAAAAGTAATCTTTACATCAATTTGCCAGATCTTATAATCATGGTATGCTGCTATGGCAAACAGTATCCGAAAGGACTTGAGCATGGTTACTGGAGAAAAGGTTTCATCATAGTCTACACCATCTTTTATCTAAAACCTTTTCTACCAGCCTAGCCTTATAGGTCTCAACTTGACCATCTGCTCCAATCTTCTTCTTGAAGACTCATTACACCCTATCAGGTTAATTCCTTTAGGTAGATCTACCAAGGTCCAAACCTGATTGGAATACATAGAGTCCATTTTAGATTTCATGGCACAACACTTGTCAGAGTCCCTACTCTTGACAGCTTCCAATAGGTCACAAGATCATCATCCTGTATGATATTGGCTTCATTGTCATCCCCGATGACAAAGCCATATCTAAGAGGTGCTCCCCGCACCCTCTTTGACCTTCGAAAAGGATGTGTGTATTGTGGATATTCTTGATCCATAAGAATCTCTGGTTGAGGAACTTCACTTGAAGGCTCATCAGTTCGTTGTTCTGTTCTTCACATAACTCAAGTGAAGAATCACTACATCCTTCTGGATAAACTCTGTTCCAAGAATATAGCATGCCTACTGACAATTATCTTTTGCTCAGTAGCATTATAAAAGAGGTACCTTACCTTCTTTTGGGTAACCAACAAACCTACACTTGTCAGCCCTAGCACTTAACTTACATCCAAAGTTATTCTTGGTATAAGCATGGCAACCCCAAATCTTTAAGTACTTAAGACTTGGTCTTTTACCATTCATAACT
The DNA here is from genome assembly GCA_021397845.1 of Areca catechu. Lineage (NCBI taxonomy): Eukaryota > Viridiplantae > Streptophyta > Magnoliopsida > Arecales > Arecaceae > Areca > Areca catechu. The sequence goes on from CM038050.1 coordinate 95,529,228, forward strand.
CAAATGGAGTGCTACTTACTGACTTAGATGGAACACTATTTAATTTGTATGCAGCAGTCTCTAAGGCATGTCCCCAGAAGGAAATGGGAAGATATGTGAAGCTCATCATGGACCTCACCATATCCAACAAGGTACGATTTCTCCTTTGCTAACTCGATTTAACTAGGGTGTATAAGGAGGGGTCCATTCAGAAATAATGCCTTTGTCCTTGAGATGGTTCAAAAACTCAATAGACAGGTATTCCCCTCCTCGATCAGACCGAAGAGCTTTAATACTAAGTCTAGTTTGTCTTTCAACCATACTCTGATATTCTTTAAACTTATCAAAGGCTTCGAACTTGTGTTTCATAAGATACATATAACTGAACCTTGAGAAATTATCAATAAAAGTGATGAATAAGAATATCTCCTCTGGCCTGAGTTGAATAGGTCCACACATATCAGTATGTATAAGACCTAACAATTCAGTTGCCCTTTCTCCATATCCAGTGAATGAAGACTTGATCATTTTCCCTTTAAGGCAAGACTCATAAGTTCCTAATGATTGAAAATCATCAGGGTCAAAGTAATCCTCTTTTACTAACTTGTTTATCCTTGACTCACTGATATGACCTAACGGTAATCCCAGAGATATGTGATATTGACATTATCTCTTTTCTCTTCTTATCATCTACAAGAAGTATTTCATCATTGGTACTAAAGTTAGAATTCCATTCACAAAGCAACCATGCTCAAATATTGTATTTATGAAGAATAGAGCAGCCACTGCTTTTTACAACTTATTTCATATCCTTGTTGTAACAACAAGGATATAGAAATTATGTTTCTTACAATATTTGGCACATAGTAGCATTCTTCCAAACTTATGATATTTCCCGGAGGTAATAATAGAAGATAGGTGCCTACAGCTTTAGCATATATGGGTTCTCCATTTGCCCATATAATCTAAAGTAACCTTTCTTCAAATTTCTAATTCTGTGGAGTCCTTGTAAGGATTTACAAATATATGACCCACATGTGATTCCAATATCCATGAATTAGAAATAGATTCACTCAATGATAAATTGGTTTGTATCATGTACAAATCCTTAGATGCATACTTGCATCTAGCTTCATATTTGCAAGACAATTCTTGCAATCCTTCTTCCAATGCCCAAACATGCTGCAATGGAAACAGGCTCCATTAAGCCTTCTTCCTCAACCAGTCCACATAGTTTGAACCGGTTAACTTATTAGCATCCAAGATGATACTCAGTGATACGTTTGAAGCCATTATTTAAATATTCTATATTTAATTAAAGACTCAGCAGACCACTCAAGATGACATCCAAACTAGATAAGATTTCTATCTAATTATGTCTCCCACTATTTTCTTCAAATACCATAACCCTCAACTATGGTAAGCGAGAAACCTTTCCTGGTTTCTTAGTGGGGTTGAGATCTTTATTCCTCATGAATGCCTTATGTATACACAACAAACATACATGAGTTCAAAGGTAGGACAACCTTTCCAATTGCAACCCATGTAATTCTCAACAATTATCTTTGTCTTTAAGACACTTATGGCCTGTGTATGCACAACAAACCATAATGTCTTAGTTTAATCAGACCCTTCATTTCATATAGCCATGATTGAATAATGGTACCTTGTGTATGCACAACAAAGCAACATTTCCAACCATGCCATAAAGTGCTAAGTGCACCAAGATAAATCTTATATCAATCCTAGAGTAGGCCTTGTGTATGCACAACAAACCTACAATAGTCTTGATATAAATTTGGCTTAGCATGAAGGAGGACAAATATAGTACACTAACCAATTAGCATTACCAAATTAAGATTTAGATATGACCAAATTGGCCAGCTGAGTGAAATGGGTGAGGGGGTCCCCATTGCTTTCCTTAGATACCAATTAGATTGGCCAGGTCAGTCAATGGAACCAATTAAAAACTCATTCCCTTACCTTCCCAGAACCACTTGCCTAGACACCAATTGGTGATCAAACCCTAATATTTTGCTTTTTGACTAAGTTTTATAATATGACTAAATATGGTTTTGATGAGGGCTTTGATGGTCTCAAAAACATTCTAAAACTATCATGATAATAATGTTTATTACTACTAGTATAAACATAAACATGATATCCAAGTTTATAACAAATAGAAATCCAATGCATATCACTTTAGCATATGCATTAAAATTCATGTCATCAAGCATATTACCCTAATATGCATAGCATTATATGACAATTAGTATATACCCTAATTTGAAAATCAAGACATGAAAAATACCTTTCACCTCTCTTATTCATGGGATATGGCCATGTGGCACCCCTACATGCCATAGGAGACCATTAAATGGGAAGAGAGGGCTTTAACCCTACTTGGCTCCTATGACCGGACGTCATGGTGACTAACCAATCTAAAGCAGTTACTTGGTTCATGCATATTTTCATATTGACATAATATCATACATATGAACATGGTCGAGTCGACTCGATAAGGTTCTGGTCGGCTCGGTTTGTGGAATTAATTAAACTCCAAAATGATTCATAATTGGAATGCCACAAGGATGGCTATGATACCACTAATGGGAATTCTCTCAGGGTGTCGGGATCATGCAGCATGCGGAATTGACATTCAAAACAAAATTTCATAGCAGATACCCTAACATGTATAACATGTATAGAAAACCCTAATTCCCAGGAACCCCTTGTGCAATATCAACTAATGAATCATAAAATAGAGTCAAGAAAAATACCTGGATCGCTGAAACCCAACTTTTCAACAAGGTTCACAAGCACAAACCCTCCAACGGTGATCCACATGAAACTCAGACCAAGGAAGAACTCCTTCTTCAAGTTGCTTGGAGAAGTGGAACTCTTTCGGCAGCCTTTAGTCTATTGACCAATGTAGGACACCCTATCCTACTGAAGAGTACTCAAGACACTGTCCTAAACCACTTTAGGTTCTAGGACTACCCTCCTCTATGTCCTACAGGCTTATGTCCTAAAACCAAGCCTTGTACTAGTGTGGAAGAACTTGTCTTAACAAGACAAGTCTTGTCCTAAAACAAGAAGGAGGTAGGGAGAAAGTGGAAGACTCTCAGACAGACTCTCAGGAAAATAAAAACACTGATATCAGAAGACTGAAGAAGTAGTAGTGTTTCTCATTTCATTGTACTTCCTATTTATAATCTCAGATGGGGCATGAAATGCATCCCGACAACACTTATAAGATATGAAACATCATATCTAATAAGACTCTTGAGGAATGGAGAGTCATATCTATGTTCTTTCACTTACCAGATCAATCCCCATCGTGCCATGTGTCAAATACCGATTTCTAAGATAGGGAGACACCTCTTCTAATTTGAAGTAATGGTGCCATGTGTCAAATACCGATTTCTGAGATAGGGAGACACCTCTTCTAATTTGAAGTAACATGAGGCTTGAAGAGTTTAGAGGCAGAAGGACTCTGCCCTCTATTGTGCGTGCATATATGAACAGGCGTGACTCTTCATGTCCTCTTCAAACCATCCCATTCAACTTTAAACTAGTCTTTTGACTTGTCAAGATATGGGGATTGAGCTAAGAGGTGCCTTCCTGATGAAGCTCCTAGAGTCTCATCTGTAGAAGGACTCTCAGTCCATCTGCATGCCATATTTCTCCCGGATGCGCCAAAGGGCGCCAATAGTCTTTCCCTTTCCATTTAGTCTGCCCAAAGCATCAAATTGACTTGGTCAAACATATGCAATATGGATGTCATTAAAAAGAGAATTAAATAAGCTTTTTGGCCATATCTTTTATTTTTAGATCAGAGGTATGTAGCTCCTTCTGTGCCTTTTTGAAGTTAAGGTGTCATTTAGGTACCAAGAGTCCCATGCCATTGGGATTCTTCATATATGGCACCTAACATGCCCAAAAATCCAAATAAAAATTAGATCAAGCTCTGATTTGGCTAGCCCCACTTAGGACTCAACCTAATTTAGGTTTTCCATGATTAGGTTAGCTTAATTAGCAAGCAACCGAACCCAATCCAATTGGGTTAGAAATTAGGTTAGCCTACATATGCTAGTATGCAATATTGCTAACCAATTAGGATTCTATGATCCTAATTAAATCATGAATGACTTCCTTGGCCAAGTCTCTATCGCGTGTGATCCATTGGTTTCCACATCTAACCAGCAGTAGGTTTAGGTTTGAGCCGATTCGATCCGACAGAACTCGATTGACCTAATTAGGTCAAATTGGCTCACCTAATTGTCCAATTCGAATCACACATCGAATTGACTCATGAAACCAAACCAATTGGTTCATGAAAACCTACAAGACAAGATTGAAGTCTAGAAATGTGTCATGCCTACCTGGAAGATGAGGAATTTGGTAAAAAATACCAAAATATCTTTCAGTAGTAAGTTACTGTGCAATTAAATCTTTCGACCTCCCATTATCCTGATTAAGTGATAGGTATGGATATATGTCAAACCCTAACACTTAATCATATCGAATCTCAGCTTGATCATGAGGACTCAACTGATGACTGATTAGATTCCACTAATCTCATCCTGCTTTGATCAAAGGCTCCTTGAGTCTCTCATCGAAGAGATTGCATGGGATAACAATTCCTCTTACCAGGAATAATCGATTCCTTGTTGGTCTACTCACATCCTTCATACACCTTCCACCATACCCAGAATACCCCGTACATGCTGCAATGGCATGAATGAGTATGAACCAAAATATGGCTTAGTGTGCACAAGGAACCATGGTGACCTCAAGTCTAAAGATCACATGCACAACTTCTACTCTGGGATCTATCTTTTGACAAGTAGTAAGACTTCCATAAAATAGTCCTAGTGCAGATCAGTCCAGTGTAGTCATACCCTGATGAGCACCCTTATCCTTATATTAGTATCTCTACACAAGTGGTTGTGAGATCAACCACCCTCATCGACTGAGCATACATAGGATAAGTTAGTCTTTTCGGATTCATCGATCCCCGAATTGAAGGTCTAATGACTAGGAACATTCTAGATTAGGGTTTATAGGAATTAGGTCTCACTGTTATGAACTCTATCATAACCCTAACTCCATTGCCCTAATTTATGGGGTTCATCATAATCAATAAGAAAATATGACACAGTAATATATGATGAATCAAATGCTTTTATTAATATGAAAGTATATCATACATGAGCTGGAAGTTTACAAAAAGGCCCTCATAATGATTGGCTCTTAGGGTACTTTTCTATCAATGTTTGACTGACCAAGGCCTTTTTGAAGGGGCGTGAAAAAGGGATGGAGGCAAAAGCGCGCATGAAGAGACGCGTCTCTTCATGTGGCACGCGCCCTGAAGCAGAGTCCTTCTGCTTTCAGGACTTTTGATATTCTCCAGTGTTTGAGATTGAAGTGGCACCTCTTGGCTTCCCAGGGATCGATGCTTGCCATGTGGCAAGTCACAGATTGTCCAGGAAAATGGATGGATACCAATATGTCTTTTGGTGCATGAGGAGACATATTGGATATGATTTTTTAGTCTTGAAAAATCCTATCTTATAATCTGTTGGGGGACATATCACACATCCCTCTTAAAACTATAAATAGGTGCGGTGATATGAGTTTCAGATCTTCTTTTCATAGTAAAGATATTCTGAGTGTTCTTCCACTTCTCTCTCCCTCTTTATTTTAGGACAAGACTTATCTTGTTAAGACAAGGTCTTTTCTACTAGGATAAGGCTTAGTTTTAGGACATAAGCCTAAGGGGTCCTAGAGGAGGGTTGTCCTAAAACCAAGAGTGGTTTAGGACTATATCCAGAGAGCCCTACAGTAGGACAGGGTGTCCTACAGTGGTCAAAGGTCAAAAGTTGACAAAAGAGTTCTATTGAAGGAAGCAACCCTGGTAGGGATTCTTCCTTGGTACCATTCTCGTATGGATCACCGTTGGAGGGCTTGTCATGTGAGCCTCGAGGAAAGGATTGGATTTTAGCAATCCAGGTATGTATTATGACTTCATTTATGTTTCGTTGATTGGTATTGCATAAGGGGTTCCTGGGAATTAGGGTTTTCTAGCCATATTAGGGTTTCATACTTAGAATTTGTTTTGAAATTCACTTCCGCATGCTGCATGATTCCTGGCACCCTGGGAGAATTCCCATCAGTGGTATCAGAGCCTTCCTTGTGGCATGCCAGTTATGAACCATTTTTGGAGTTTTATGAAATTCCATTATCGAGTCGACCCGAATCCTATCGAGTCGACCTGAATCCTATCGAGTCGACCCGACCCCTGTCCAGTTGACCCGACTAAACTCATATGTATGATTTTTGGTTTCTTTATGAAATGACATGATAATGCAATTGTACAAAATTCTCCATATTAAGGTAATATATTTAATTTTAAGTTTTTATGAAATGCTTGATATTATGTCAAGTATGAAATTATGCATGTTGTTGGTACCTAGTAACTGCTTTGGATTGGGTTAGTCACCATGGCAGTCCGGTCATTGGAGCCAAGTAGGGTTTAAAGGCCCTCTCCTCCCATTCAATGGATCTCCTATGGCATGTAGGGGTGCCGCTGTGGCCATATCCTTCGAAAAGGTAAGGTGAAAGGTATTTTTATGTATCTATCATGCCTTGATTTGCATATTAGTTATAATATGTTATGCTATGATGATATGTTACATGTTTATATATGTTATAAGCATAGTAATCATGATAATTTAGAATGTGTTTCTGAGACCATCACAACCCTTATAAAAATCATATTTAGTCATAGTAAAAAACTTAGTCATGATGCAAAACCGATTAGGGTTTGATCAGTCGATTGGTGTCTAGGCAAGTGGTTCTAGGAAGGTAAAGGAAATGAGATTTTTAATTGGTTCCATTGACTGACCTGGCCAACCTAATTGGTGTCTAAGAAAAGTAACGGGGGGACCCCCTCACCCCTTCCACTCACCTGGCCAATTTGGTCATATCTAAATCTTAATTTGGTAATGCTAATTGGTTAAGTGTACTATATTTTGCATTCCTTCATGCTAAGCCAAATTAATGTCAAGACTGTAGTAGGTTTGTTGTGCATACACAAGGCCTACTCTATGGTTTGATATAAGATTTGTCGTGGTGCACTTAGTTCTTTATGGCATGGTTGGAAACGTTGCTTTGTTGTGCATATACAAGGGTAACATTATTCAATCATGGCTATATGGAAATGAAGGGTCCGACTAAACTAAGATATTATTGTTTGTTGTGCATACATAAGGCCATAAGTGTCTTAAAGACAAAGATAATTGTTGAGAATTGCATGGATTGCAATTGAAAAGGTTGTCCTACCTTTGAACTCACGTGTGTTTGTTGTGCATACACAAGACACTCATGAGGAATAAGGATCTCAACCCCACTAAGGAAACCAGGAAAGCTTTCTCGCTTACCATAGTTGAGGGTTATGGTATTTGAAGAAAATAGTGGGAGACATAATTAGATATAAAGTCCTTATTTAGTTATGGATGTCATCTTCAGTGGTCTGTTGATATTGTTCTTTAATTAAATGTGGGACATTTATTTTTATGGCTTCAAATTTATCATTGCATGGCATCTTGGATGCTAATAAGTTAACCGGTTCAAACTATGTGGACAGTTTGAGGAAGAAGGCTAATGGAGTCTGTTTCCATTATAGCATTTTTGGGCATTGGAAGAAGGATTGCAAGACTTGTCTTGCAAATGTGAAGCTAGATGCAAGTAGTGCATCTAGGGGTTTGTACATGATACAAATTAATTTATCATTGAGTGAATCTATTTCTAATTCATGGGTATTGGATACTGCATGTGGGTCACATATTTGTAAATCTTTACAAGGACTCCACAGAATTAGAAATTTGAAGAAAGGTGACTTCAAATTATATGGGACAAGTGGAGAACCCATATATGCTGAAGCTATGGGCACCTGTCTTCTGTTATTACCTTTGGGTAATATCATAAGGTTGGAAGAATGCTACTATGTGCCAAATATTGTAAGAAACATTATTTTTGTACCCTTGTTGTTACAACAAGGATATGAAATAAATGTAAAGAGCAGTGGCTACTCTATTCTTCATAATAATACAGTATTTGGGCATGGTTGCTTTGTGAATGGTCTTCTAACTTTAGTACTCAATGATGAAATACTTCTTGTAGATGACAAGAAGAGAAAAAGAGATAATGTCAATGTCACATATCTCTGGCATTGCCGGTTAGGTCATATCAGTGAGTCAAGGATAAATAAGTTAGTCAAAGAGGATTACCTTGACCCTGATGATTTTCAATCATTAGAAACTTGTGAGTCTTGCCTCAAAGGGAAAATGACCAAGTCTCCATTCACTGGATATGGAGAAAGGGCAACTGAATAGTTAAGTCTTTTACATACTGATGTGTGTGGACCTATGTCAACTTAGGTTAGAGGAGGATATTCTTATTTCATCACTTTTATTTATGATTTATCAAGGTTCGGTTATGTGTATCTTATGAAACACAAGTTCGAAGCTTTGTTAAGTTTAAAGAATATCAGAGTACGGTTGAAAGACAAACTAGACTTAGTATTAAAGCTCTTCGGTCTAATCGAGGAGGAGAATACTTGTCTAGTGAGTTTTTGAACCATCTCAAGGACAAAGGCATTATTTTTGAATGGACCCCTCCTTATACACCCCAGTTAAATGAGTGGCAGAAAGGAGAAATCACACCTTGTTGGACATGGTGAGGTCCATGATGAGCTTCATAGATCTTTCCATTTCCTTTCAAGGATATGCCTTGGAGATTGCTGCATATATATTAAACAGGGTTCCATCTAAGTCAGTAAGTAGCACTCAATTTGAGTTATGAAATGGTAAAAAACCAAGTCTTAAGTACTTAAAGATTTGGGGTTGCCATGCTTATACCAAGAATAACTTTGGATGTAAGTTAAGTGCTAGGGCTGACAAGTGTAGGTTTGTTGGTTACCCAAAAGAAGGTAAGGGATACCTCTTTTATAATGCTACTGAGCAAAAGATAATTGTCAGTAGGCATGCTATATTCTTGGAACAAGAGTTTATCCAAGAAGGATGTAGTGATTCTTCACTTGAGTTATGTGAAGAACAGAACCAACGAACTGATGAGCCTTCAAGTGAAGTTCCTCAACCAGAGATTCTTATGGATCAAGAATATCCACAATACACACCTCCTTTTCGAAGGTCAAAGAGGGTGCGGGGAGCACCTCTTAGATATGGCTTTGTCATCGGGGATGACAATGAAGCCAATATCATACAGGATGATGATCTTGTGACCTATTTGGAAGCTGTCAAGAGTAGGGACTCTGACAAGTGGTTGGTGCCATGAAATCTAAAATGGACTCTATGTATTCCTATCAGGTTTGGACCTTGGTAGATCTACCTAAAGGAATTAACCCGATAGGGTGTAAATGAGTCTTCAAGAAGAAGATTGGAGCAGATGGTCAAGTTGAGACCTATAAGGCTAGGCTGGTAGTAAAAGGTTTTAGATAAAAAGATGGTGTAGACTATGATGAAATCTTTTCTCCAGTAACCATGCTCAAGTCCTTTCGGATACTGTTTGCCATAGCAGCATACCATGATTATAAGATCTGGCAAATTGATGTAAAGATTACTTTTCTCAATGGAAACCTTGAGGAAGAAGTCTATATGTCACAGCCAGAGGGGTTTGTCTCAAGTGGGAGACCAAACCAGGTATGCAAGTTAAAGAAGTCCATTTATGGACTTAAATAGGTATCGAGGAGTTGGAACATCCATTTTGATGAAACAATCAAAGGATTTGGTTTTATCAAAAATGTGGATGAACCATGTGTGTATAGGAAGACCAGTGGGAGTGCCATTGTTTTCTTAGTTTTGTATGTGGATGACATATTGATCATTGGGAATGATATACCAATATTGCAATCAGTTAAAACTTAGCTATCATCAAAGTTTTTCATGAAGGATTTGGGAGAAGCATCCTATATACTATGTATAAGGATCTATAGAGATAGATCCAAGGGGATGCTGGGCTTATCCCAATCGAGGTACATTAACTTAGTGTTGAAGAGATTCAACATGGATGGAAGTAAGAAAGGTTACTTGCCAATGAGTCAAGGCATACAACTCTCTAAGAAGATGTCTCCTAAGACATCAAAAGAAAGAGAGAGGATGGCTATGATTCCTTATGCTTCGGCTATAGGATCGATTATGTATGCCATGTTATGTACTAGGCCTGATGTGGCTTATGCCTTGGGGACAATGAGCAGGTTTCAGGTAGATCCAGGGGAGGATCTTTGGAAAGCTGTGAAAAATATTCTTAAGTACCCGAGAAGGACTAAAGATAATTTTCTAATATATGTAGGATCTGAGTTGAAACTAGAAGGCTATATAGATTCTAGTTTTCAATCAGATCCATATGATAGCAAATCCATATCGGGGTATGTCTTCACCCTGAATGGTGGTGCAGTGAGTTGGAAAGGTACCAAGCAGCCTACTGTTGCTGACTCAGTCACTGAGGCAAAGTATATAGCTGCTAGTGAAGCCATAAAAAAAGCTATATGGATGAGGAAATTCATCATGGAATTGGGCGTGGTTCCTAATGTACAATAGCTAGTGCCATTATACTGTGATAACACTGGGGCTGTTGCACAAACTAAGGAACCAAGGTCTCATCACAAGTCCAAGCACAGTCTAAGATGGTTCCACCTCTTTTGAGAGATTATAGAAAGACAAGATGTTGTCATCAAACGAGTTGACACAAAGAAAATATAGCAGACCCATTCACTAAAGCATTAGCCAAGCAGTAGTTAGATCGCCACTTGAATTGTATGGGCATAAAGTATAAGGGCGATTGGCTTTAGTGCAAGTGAGAGTTTGATAGAAAAATGCCCTAAGAGCCAATCATTGTATGGGCCTTTTTGTAAACTTCCAACTCATGTATGACATCATTATTTATATAAAGGCATTTGATTCATCATATACTGCTGTGTCATGTTTTTGACTATGATGAACCCCATAGAGTAGGGCAATGAATTAGGGTTATGATAAAATAATAGTGAGACCTAATTCCTATAAACCTAATCTAGAATGTTCCTAGTTATTGGACCATCGATTCAGGGATCGATGAATCCGGTAAGACTAGCTTATCCTATATATGCTCAGTTGATGAGGGTGGTTGGTCTCACAGCCACTTGTGTAGAGACACTAATTCAAGGATAAGGGTGTTCATTAGGTTATGAATACATTGAACTGATCCACACCGGGACTATCTTACGAAAGTCTTACTCCTTGTCAAAAGATAGGTCCCAGAGTAAAAGTTGTGCATATGATCTTCAGACCTGAGGTCACCATGGTTCCTCATGCACACTAAGCCATACTTAGGTTCATACTCATTCATGGCATTGCGACATGTACAGGATGTTCAGGGTATGGTGGAAGGTGTATGAAGGATGTGAGTGGACCAACAAGGAATCGATCAATCCTGATAAGAGGATATGTTATCCCGTGTAATCTCTTCGATGAGTGACTTAAAGAATCTTTACAAAGTGGGATGAGACTAGAAGTGGCTTCAATCAGTCATCAGTTGAGTCCTCATGATCGATCTAAGACTCGATATGATCAAGTCTTAGGGTTTGACATTTTTCCATACCCATCACTTAATCAGGATAATGGGAGATCAAAGATTGAATTGCACGGTAACTGACTATTGAAGGATATTTTGATAATTTCTATCAAATTTCTTATCTTCCAGATAGGCATGACACGTTGCTAGATGTCAATATTATCTTGTGGATTCTCATGAACCAATTGGATTGGTTTCATGAGTTAATTCGATGTGTGATTCGAATTGGATAATTAGGTGAGCCAATTTGACCTAATTAGGTCAATCAGGTTAGATCGGATCGAATTGACTCGAACCTAAACCTATTACTAGCTAGATGTGGAACCCAATGGGTCACACACAATAGAGAGTTGGCCAAGGAAGTCACTCATGGTTTAATTAGGGTCATGGGATCTTAATTGATTAGCCATATTGCATACTAGCATATGTAGGCTATCCCAATTTCTAATCCAATTGGATTGGGTCCGTTTGCTTGCTAATTAGGCTAACCTAATTAAGGAAAACCTAAATTAGGTTGAGTCCTAAGTGGGGATAGCCAAATCAGAGTTTGATCTGATTTTATTTTGGTATTTTGGATGTCTTATTGAAGAGTCCATTTGAGTTTGGACTCTAGATGCCAAAATGACACCTTGGCATTCAAAAAGGCCTAAAAGAGTCTATAGTCCTCTGATCTGAAAAATATTTATATGGATGGAAAGAGGACTTAATTTTGTTTTTTTTGACACCCATATTGCATTTGCTTTAACTAGTCAAACATTGCATGGGGCGTAGATAAAGTTGACCATGAAATAAAGGGATTCTGGGTGCCTCTTGGCCCGCGCGGGAGATGAAGGTGCGCATAGAAGGACAAAAGTCCTTCTACAGATGAAATACTGGAGTGTTTCATTTCAGGGGGTGCCTTCTCATCTTATCCCATACCTCTTGGATATGTTTGATCTGTCAAGGCCTTTTTGAAAGGGCATGAAAATGGGATGGAGGCAAAAGCGCGCATGAAGAGATGCGTCTCTTTATATGGCACGTGCCTTGAAGCAGAGTCCTTCTGCTTTCAAGACTCTTCATATTCTTTGGTGTCTGAAGATTGAAGAAGCACCTCTTGGCTTCACAGGGACTGGTACTTGCCATGTGGCAAGTCACAGATTGTCCAGGAAAATGGATGGATGCCAATATGTCTTTTGGTGCATGAGGAGACATATTGGATATGATTTTTCAGTCTTGAAAAATCATATCTGATAACCTGTTGGAGGACATATCACAAGCCCCTCTTAAAACTATAAATAGGGGTAGTGATATGAGTTTTAGATCTTCTTTTCACCGTAAAGATATTTTGAGTGTTCTTCCACTTCTCTCTCCCTCCTTCTTACTTTAGGACAAGACTTGTCTTGTTAAGACAAGGTCTTTTCTACTATAACAAGGCTTAAGTTTAGGATATAAGCCTAAGGGATCCTAGAGGAGGGTTATCCTAAAACCAAGAGTGGTTTGGACTGTACCCAAAGAGCCCTACAGTAGGACAGGGTTTCCTAAAGTAGTCAAAGGTCAAAAAGCTGACAAAAGAGTCCTATTGAAGGAAGCAACAACGGTAGGGATTTCATGGTACCATTCTCATGTGGATCACCGTTAGAGGGCTTGCACTTGTGAGCCTCGAGGAAAGGATTGGATTTTAGCGATCCAGGTATGTATTTTGACTTCATTTATATTTTGTTGATTGGTTTTGCATAAGGGGTTCCTGGGAATTAGGGTTTTCTAGCCATATTAGGGTTTCATGGTTAGAATTTTGTTTTGAAATTCACTTCAACATGCTGCATGATTCTTAGCACCCTGGGAGAATTTCCATCGATAAGCGAGAAGACAGCCAGCCGATTCAATGCCAGCCCTTCCCGAAGAAGAAGCTCGGAAGCAAATCTCCGGTTGATCCCAAATCTTTGAACGTGGGTATGGTTGTTATGATCAACCACGTGGCCACTACCTTCAATCGTAACCATATCAAGGTGGCCACGTGGCCACTAACTTCAGTTCCAATGATGCCATACTGGCCAAGACTAGTTGGAGACCATCTATAGTTATATGCAAGGTAAAGTTAATTAACCCCGTTTTAACCATAGATAGGTGAGCCTAACCATACTCTGACATGAGAACTATAAATACTGGTAAGAGGGAACACCCAAGATATGCTACACAAGCCTGGAAAAGAGAATACTTCCATTATCTTTCTCTTCTGAAACTCTCCATTTTGTTCCTAGAATCTCCCTTTCTAACTTAGGCATCGGAGTATCCCCCACTAGAGAAAATCCAGTCAGGGACCTATTTTGCAGGCATCCATGGGAGCGAACCGGCAATCCAGTGGCTCCACCCAGTCGACAAAGGTTCCATGTCAACAGATTTGATAATAAATACATGCTAGCATGACCTAATTTATGATGTCAAAGCTAATTTGTCTCATAAATAATGGAATTCATTGCAACTAGGCATTCTCCATTAGGCAAAGTTAGATTATCCAAATCTACAAGATAAATATTACCATGCCTTTTTAATGAATCTCACTCCATTTTTATCAAGACTAGCAATTATGCAATAAGATGATTCGAAAATAACTTGAAAACCCTTATCGCAAAATTGACTAACACATAAAAGATTATGCTTTAAACCTTCAACTAAAAGAACATCATTAATCCAAGTAGAAGGGGAGATGTGAACCTTACCAATACCAATGATTTTTCTTTTACCATTATCACCAAAGGTTACACTCCCTCCATTTATTGCCTTAGGAGAGGTGAATTGTTTCACATCTCTTGTCATGTGTCTTGAGCAACCACTATTGAGTACCACAATCTTTTGCTTTCATTGGTTGCAAGAACACCTGCAAAACAAATTAAGTTTTATTTTTAGGTACTCAAGCCAACTTGGGTCCTTTAGGATTAGTATTAAAATTGGTTTCTTTTAGAACCAAAATCTTTCTAAAATCATTAATTTTTTTTAATTAATTGAAAAGCTTTATGACCTACTCTTTTGCAAGAAAAGCATGTAATACTAGATGATACAAGTACAAAGAAATTTTTAAAATACTTTTGCTATTTTTGAGGTCTATAACCTAATCCGACTTTATTAAAAATAGTTCTTTGATTGTTTAAAAGATGATTTAATTTTTCAGAACTATATGTGAAATTTTTAACAAAAGGTTTTATCTTTTCAAGCTCATCTTTATATTGCTTATATTATATTTTAAGATCTTTACTTTTTTTCAAAAGTTCATTATTTGAAACAATAGCTTTAGGTCTTTTTAAAACTTCATTTTTTATAGATAAAGTGTTATTTTTCTTTTCTAAAATATCAAATTTGTTTTTCAAATCATTAACTTTGTTTAAAAGAGTAGTGTTTTCATATGAAAAAGAGTTTGCATGCTTTTTTAATTTTCTATTTTTATAAATCATTAATTTATAATCATGCATTAGTTCATTAAATGCAGTTCTCAATTCATCAAAGTAAAATCTATTTCTAGATCTGAATTTATCTCTTCTTGTTCCTGTAGTGCCATGAAACATAGATTGGCAACTTCAGTTGGTTCTTCATCTGAACTGGAGTCCTCGCTATCACTCCAAGTTGCTATCATTGCCTTCTTTCTATGCTTTTTCCTTGATTCTTTAAGAGAGGGTAGTCAAACTTGTAATATCCGGGCTTCTTGCATTCGAAGCATGTTAATACCTCATTCTCCTTGTCCTTTTCTTTGCTTGATTGAAACTTTTTCTAGTAAGGGAATTTTCTTCTTTTCATGAATCTTCTAAATTTTCTAGCTAGAAGAGCTTCCTCACTCTCATCATCTTCTTCTTCTTCTGATTCTTCAGTTGAGGACACTTCTTGTGTTGTAGACTTGAAGGCTATCCCCTTTTTCTTCTTATCCAAATCCATAGATTTTTGTTTCAAATTTAGCTCATAAGTCAAGAGTGATCCTACTAGCTACTCTAAAGGCAGTTTGTCAACATCTTTAGCTAAACTTCTCATGCCAAGTGTTGGAAGAGACCTGAGAATTTTTTTCACAAGATCGGCATTAAACATAGCTTTACCAAAACATCTCATGCTATTTACAATATTTGTGAATCTAGTGTACATGCCAGTGATAAATTCATTTGGTTCCATGCAAAACATCTCATAAGTGTGCACTAACATGTTAACTTTGGTGTTCTTCACTTGATCAGTACCCTCATGGGTAACTTCAACTATGTCCCATATTTCTTTGACTGATGTGCTTGTAGAAATTCTATTGAATTCACTAGGATCCAATGCACAGTAAGGAAGATTCATTGCTTTTGCATTGATCTCGGATTGCTTAATATCATTTTCATCCCAATCCTCTTCGAGCTTTGGGATGGAAATACCATTAACCATAACCGAAAGAATATGTGGACCTTTACCAACAACTTTCCATAAATTATAATCTACAGAATGCATGTAATTCTCATTCTAGTTTTCCAATAAGTATAATTAGTTCCATCAAAGAATGGAGGTTTGTTTGAGGCTTGTCCCTCAACTACACTAGTACCAAGGGGGTTGCCATAGATCTTTACCCAAGGCGGTTAGACCTACATACTAAGAACGTGGCTCTGATACCACTTGTTACCCAGTAAGCAATCCAAGAGGGGGGTGAATTGGGTTGCTAAAATTAATTGCAAGTGTATGAACCAATTCATAAATAATTTAAGTGTAATGAGATGCAAGAGTAATGTGCTCTTAAAGAGTATGTAGCAAAAATTTAAATGCAATAATTGTAAGAGCAAAAGAGAGAGACAAATAATCACAAACATAAACCAAGTATAGTGGTTTGGTGCTTTCCAATGCACCTACATATACTCCCCAAGGTCTACTTGGGAACTCACTATAATCTCCATCGATTATAATTGATTAGTTTTCCAGGCTCACTAATCAAAATCCCTTTTAGTTTTTACAAGGCTCTCCAAAAGAAATCTCTTGGTTTTCAAAGGCTAACCAACAACCTCCTTGGTTTTCAACTAGGCTTACCAAAAACCTCCTTGGTTTTCAAAGGCTAATCAATAACCTCCTTGGTTTTCAAAGGCTAACCAAAAATCTTCTTAGTTTTCAAAGGCTAACCAAAAACCTTCTCGATTTTTCAATAGGCTAACCAAAAACCTTTACAAGAAATATAGAGTTAAAATAAAGCAACAAAAAAGCTTTCTTAATAAAAGCAGATATCTCTTTGAAGCTTGGAGGAATTGCTTGTCTTGAACTTGATGAAGCCTCAATCAATGCTCAAGGGTGTTGGACTTGAATGCTCTTGAAGGTTTTGAATGCTTTGAGACTTCTTTTTGCTTGAAGGTAGTTGCTCTTAATGAATATCAATGAATGCTCTTGCTTTCTCTCTTTTTGTTATTCTCTTTTCATTCTCTTGTGTTTTAATTTGAGTTTAATCACTTAAATACTATCCCAAGGCCTCAAAGTCAGTTTATGACCGTTAGATAAGAAAAACTAGCCATTGGGAGCCAAGAGGGCCGAGTTTTGTGCTTGAAAAACTAGCCATTACTATTCCTAGAACTCCAAGTGTTGACACTTCAAGCTATGAGTTGATACTTAGGGTTGACACTTAAGTCCCATAAGTCGATACCTAGTTTAAAACTATACATTGTGGCTCTCTGGAAATCTCAGGTGAGCCGACACTTCTTCAAGTGAGTCGACACTTGAGTCGATACTTAATATCCATGATCCACACCTCAGGCAAGTCTTCAACTTCAGCATATTCTATAAGAAATTTTTCTCAGGCGATGAGCCGATCCTTGAGTCGACACATGAGTTGACACTTATATGCCATGAGTCGACCTTCAGTTGTGCCATCTGAAACTTTTCTGCATGCTGGCTTGAGTCGACACTTGTACTGCCATGAGTTGAATTTGATCAGTGAGTCAATACTTTGAGTCGACACTTACTGAGGATTCTTCAAAAATCACTGAAACTTTACTGAAGCCTTTTTGGGCTGAACTCTTTATGTCCTTTCAAGCAATCTTCAAGTACTTAAGCCCTTTTATAACTAATTTTTCTTTCAAAGAAGGGCTTCTTCATCATTTGATAGGCATTCCATATTTGTTGAATTGAAGAGTACCTTTTTCTATTTAACACATTTCAAGGAATAGTTAGTACTTAACTTATACTTAAGTATTTTGTTTATCATCAAAATCAATAACGGAGCCAACACAGGCAATGCCATATCACCTCTCTTCGAAGGGGCCATAATTATCGCACCAGGCCCGAAGAAGTTGCCTCCGAATTGAAACACCACTTCCAACGGGTCCTGACACATGGCACCCTCCTGCTAGTCTGAGGCGAGATATGGTGCATGCTCTCAACAAGTACAAGGTGATGGGGGCTTCGAGACATTTGAAAGAGACTTGTCTTTTAATTTCTTAATGATTTTTGAATGGTAAGGACAAAACTTCTTCAACAGAGCAATCTTCCTTTATTTTCTTGAACAAGGTTGCAAGGTCTTAGTAGGTTAGACCCTCTTTTTATTAAGAATTATGTTCCAAAGCCAATCGTCTAGACTGTAGACGGTTGTGCTATTTTGTAAGTATATATGAATTTCTTAATAAATAAAAGTTATTCTTTTGGTTATTGATCACATGTGCATTTTTTTGAAAAGAACTCTTATATGATGGAGTCCTTAGAACTACATTATATTTGATATAGAGAGGATATATTGAGTAGTTCTTAAACTGGTTCACAACCAAAGGATATATTGTTATAGGATGGTGATGTATCAAGTGTAGGTTGTTGTATGTCATATTTGTTGGTTGTCCTCTTCACCAAGGAGTGTAGAGACACTAATGTGACATACAGATAAAATGTATGACATCTCACTGAACGTGACCAACTGCAGAGCTTCCTTCTACCAAAGGATTGCTCGTGAAGGGATATGGGTATATGTGTCCCTCAGACTTGAGGTCACCATGGTAGCTTGCAAGAAACTCACTATACTTTGATACGGACTTCCTGGATTTCTAATCCAGTGATGTAAGGCTTCTAGGTACAGTCAAGTACTTATGGAGCGGTGGTGGATCAAGATAGGATTGTCCCCTCTAAATGGTTTGGAGTGAATGACTCACTATGTCTCAATTTAGCAAAATCTTAGTCATGATAGTTCTTATGAGGAGTCACAGAACTTGTAAGGTTGAGACATGATCTAGATGTACCAGGTTACGATTGGTAATCAAACCCTAGGACATCCCGAGCATTATGAGGTCAAAGGGATGAATTATGTGGTAACCATATGGCAGAGGTTCTAGAAAGTTGCTCTGCAATCTTTGACCTATCCGGACATCGGGTATCATTGCTAGATGATGACTTTGACTGGTACTAGAAGTATTCTAGTGCTACCGACTTAGTGTTCGAACCTATGGGGTCACATACCATAGGGGTTTCAATCTGATCTAAAGGCTGATCTATGATTGAGAATCGTTTGCCATCACTAGAGGTCAATATAATTGATCATGTTCCAAGTATCGACACTTGGAAGTGTCAACACTTGCAAGTGTCGACACTTGAAAAGTCGACACTTGGTTGTGACGAGCAAAAATTTTAGAAAGAATTTTTAGAAAGTTTTGACCTTAATTACAATTTTGAGTTTTGGCTGGTTTTGGCTCCAAGCTTTCATGGAATGATGGTCATTCTTGCCTTATGAGCTTAGAGCCAATTTAGCATGGCCCTTGACCTTCTCCCCCAATCACTCCTTCCTCTTTCTCCCTCTCATGGCTGGCTCTATAAATAAGGGTTGTTTTTGGGGCTGCTGGTTGGTGAAAAAAAAAGAAAAAAATGAAAAAGAGAGTTTTCGTGTTGAATGAGATTGCTAAAATTCTGAGAGGGAAAAGAAAAGAGGCTTGGGAGGACTAGGGTTTTGGGTGTGTGACTACCTAGCACTCAAGCTAGGTCTTGGAAGAGAGCTAGTTAGGAAGGGTTCCACCTCTCCTCCTTGTCTTCCAAGAAGAAGTAGATTAGCCTCAAGGATCCCAAGGAGCTAGCACTCTGATAGAGTTGATCAGAATCGAGCCCTGGTGTGAACTACCCATAGAGGCCAGACACGTGTGTGGCTCGAGGGTGTTGATCCCATAAGTGATTTTGATGATAACCAAACATTGGTGCATGCATTTATTTTACTAACAACTCTTCAAGTGGTTTATAAGTTTTTATTGAATAATCTCATTACATAAATTTTGAATCCTACATTTGTATTTCTTGTTTTGAGTTGTGTTGTAATTGAAAAATTGTAATGAAGAACCCAAAGAAAAAGTTAAGAAAGATTATAAAAAATGGGTTACTTCTATGAGTGTTGTGCTTTAAATTTAATTTGAGTTGGTTTGTATCAAAAGTTTGAGTGTTGGTGAGAGTGTTTTGATTTTAATTATAAAAATCTTGAAGAAGTCACTCGAGCCGACTCAACCAGAAGAAGAGCCGACTCTATCTCTTGGTACGCGCTAAGGATTCTGGCATGCAGCAATCCGAGCCGACTCAAGCAATCCGAGCCAACTCATCCATAGTCCATTCCTAATGCTTTCTGAGAACAAGCCAGGCGAGTCGACCCCGATAAGAATGAGCCGACTCTGCTAGAACAAATTTTGAAGACCTGAGAAAGCAAGCTGACCCGATCTACAACGAGCCGACTCTTCCAGAGTAAAGATTTCTGATTCTAAAACGAAGAGTCGACCCAAGTAAAAGCGAGCTGACTCCTTGAGTTTAATGATTCCAATGATAGAAGTTTGAGCCGACCTGAACGGTCATGAGCCGACTCATCTAGAGTAAGATTTTCAAACTCTGAGACAAAGAGTCGACCTTACTGAAGAAATGGTGACTCGACCTACTGACTTGAAGGATCCGAGCCGACTCGAAGAATTCGAGCCGACTCGAGTATCGTTTCCAAGTACATAACGACTAGTTCTAGAATTTTTTTTTGAATGCAAAAAGGTGCTCCAACATTCAAATATAACATCCCAACAATCTACAATGACTAAAACTGCCTTGGAATGATGAAAGGCCATATATTTGAGGGATTTGAACTTCTTTGAGGCAAGTGTTAGTGAATTTTTCAAAGATCTTATGCTTTATTGAATATCCCAGCTACCAACAAGAAAAAGAGCACAAGAGCATTCAAGATAGCTTTCAAGCATTCACCAACTCTCATCTGAAGCTTGAAGCACTTTGGAAAGAAGCTATTGAAGTCATTAAAGTGCATTGAAGTGCTTTCAAGTGGGCAACCACTCGACAAAATTCAGTTTATCACTTTGTTGCATTTACTTTCAATTCATTCTTGAATTGTTTAGGTTATTGGTGAGCCCGGTTGAAAAAACAAATAAGTTCTTGGTGAGCCTTAGCTAAAATCCAAGAGTTGGGTTCTTCGTGATCCTGTTAAAACCAAGTTGAGTTTCTTTGGTGCTCGCATTTAAAATCAAAGGATGTAGGGTTTCTTTAGTTATCTCGATAAAACCAAAGTGTAGAGGTTTTGGATTGTTAGCCTGTAAAACAATCCTACTATGTTCGAGTGTGAATAAATATAGTGGAAATCCTAAGTGGTAATCTTGGGTAGTGGACGTAGGAGCTGGGTTGCTCCGAACCACTAAAATTTTTGTGTTTGTGTTGTGCTTCTCTGATCTTATTTAGTTTCTATAATTAATTATTTTGTCACATCACCCAACACTCTAAAAGGGATTTCAAAGAGCACATATCTGCTTAATTTCTTTAAATTCCCAATTTACCCTCCTCTTGGAAAAGCCACTGGGGCAACAATTGGTATCAGAGTAGTTTCTTTGAATACTTAAGAGTAAAGATTGATGGCTCATCCCATGAGTACATCCTTGGCCGAAGGCTAATCAATCAATAGACCTCCACTCTTCACCGGCATAAATTATTCTTACTGGAAAGCTAGAATGAAAATCTATATAGAAGTTGTTGATTTTCAATTATGGAAGGTCATTCTTAAAGGCCCACATGTTCCCGTGATCAAAATTGATGGCATGGATGCCCCTAAGCCTGAAGAGGAATGGGATGAATACACATGAAGTTAGGGGAATTAAATGCCAAAGCTATGAATCTGCTCTACTGTGCTTTGGATTCCAATGAGTTTAATCGAATTTCCACTTGTGATTCGGTAAAGAAAATTTGGGATAAACTTGATGTGACCTATGAAGGAACTTTCCAAGTGAAGACTTCAAAAATTAATCTTCTAGTACATAATTATGAATTGTTCAAAATGGAATCGAATGAAAATATCTCTGCCATGTATAGTAGATTTACAGATATTATTAGTAGTTTGAAAAGTCTTGGCAGGGTTTACTCAAATGCTGATTTAGTACAGAAGATAATAAGATCACTTCTGGATAAATGGGACCCTAAAGCTACTACCATCTAGGAAGCTAAAGATCTAAACACTCTATCTATGGATGAATTAATGGGTTCTCTCATCACACACGAATTGGCCATGCAGCACAAAACTGATGATGATCAGAAGAAGAAGAAAACTATTGCATTCAAGGCTGCATTGGAATCAAAGAATGCTGAAGAATCGGAAGTTGACTCCACCTCCTCCGAAGATGATCTAGAAGATGAAGATATCGCAATGGTCTTGAGGAGATTTAGAAAGTTTATGGAAAAGAAGAAAGAAAGATTCAATAGAAAATTCCATAAACGAGGAGAGCATTCCAAGGAAAAGGACAAGGACAAAGACAAAGAAAAGGAACAAGTCCCACCTGCTACGAATGTAAGAAACCGGGGCACATTCGTCCAGATTATCCACTATTGAAGAAATTCTTCAAGAAGAAGAAAAAGAAAGCGATGGTTGCCACATGGAGCGACAGTGTAGAATTCATCTCAACTGAAGAGGAAGAGACCACAAAAATAGCTAATTTATGTCTAATGGATCTCGAGGTTGAAGTAACATCCCACAATACTCAAATTGAATTTACATTTGATGAGTTAAATTCAGCATTCCTTGATCTTCTATCAAAATTTAAAAAGGCTGGAGTAAAGATTAGATCTTTAAAGAATATCAATGATTCTTTACTCAAAGAAAAAGAGGAGATTTAAGAAAAGAATATTTTGTTACAAAAAGAACTTCATGTCTTTTTTGAAAACTGTAAAGCATTGAAAATTGAGAATAATGATTATTTTGACAAAAACAAAGTTTTGTTGAATGAAAATAATGAGTTGAAAAAGGAGGTTGAAAAACTCAAGCCACTTGTTGAAAAACTTACTTTATCTTTTAACAAGCTTGAGTTGATTCTTAAAGAACAAAAAATTTCTGGTAACAAAGCTGAAATTGATTTTAATACTTTAAATTTCAAGGGTATTTCAGCAACTACTTTCATGAGATCAAGAGCTTATGTTCCAAAATTTACATCTCAAAAGGCTTTTGATTCTTCTTCTACTTCTAAAACTAGTTTGTATGCTCCTAAGAACTTGAATAGAAAATCTTTTATTTCTGTATCTCATGCTTTAACATCTAGGACTTTAAAATCTACACATTTTCAGAATCCAGAATGAAATGTTTTGCTTGCAATGGGTTAGGACATAAAGCTTTTGAATGTAATATTATTAGAATTGTCCAAAGTAAATCAAGAAAGACTTGGGTTCCCAAATGAACCTCCTCCACTAACCTGCAAGGACCCAAGTCAGCTTGGGTACCTAAAAGAACTCCTTGATTGTCTTGCAGGAATGTCTTGCAGCCCATAAATTGATGAAAAGATGGTATCTCGACAGTGACTATTCAAGGCATAAGATGGGTGACATGGATCAGTTCATCACCCTAGAAATGAAAGAAGAATATATGGTTACTTTTGGAGAAATGGCAAGGAAAAAATAATCAAAATTGGTAAGATCAAGATAATCCCCTATTCTTTCATTGAAAATGTATTGATTAGATAAATTGAAGCATAATTTATTAAGTATTAGTCAACTTTGTGATAAAGGCTTCAAGGTTATCTTTGAGTCATCTATGTGCATTATAACAAACTCTCTTGATTCTAGTAATAAGTTCATTAGACATAGACTTGAAAATATTTACGTGGTAGATCTAAATGATCTAGCCATGATTAGTAGTTCTAGTCTAGTAGTAATGAATGCTAAGACCAAGGAGTCTTGTTTACTGTGGCATAGACAATTAGGTCATGCTAGCATGCATACTATTACCAAGTTAATTGCCAATAACTTAGTTAGAGGCATGCCTAAGTTTAAAGTAGATTTTGATCATGTTTGTGATGCATGCCAAATGGGTAAACAAACTGGGGGAGTTTTAAATCCAAAAAAATGATTTTAACTACTAGACCTCTAGAACTACTACACATGGACTTATTTGGACCAACTAGGACTACAAGTCTGGGTGGTATGAAATATGTC
Organism: Areca catechu; assembly: GCA_021397845.1. Lineage (NCBI taxonomy): Eukaryota > Viridiplantae > Streptophyta > Magnoliopsida > Arecales > Arecaceae > Areca > Areca catechu. The sequence goes on from CM038050.1 coordinate 95,553,216, forward strand.
CTTGTGATTGTAGATGATTTCTCTAGATTTACATGGATTTTGTTTATTGCTTACAAAGATGAAACCTTCAAAGTATTTTGAAAATTTCACAAAAAGGTTTCAAATCAAAAAAATCTTTCAATAATTTTAATTAGGAGTGATCACGGTATTGAATTTGAAAATTAGTTATTTAATGATTATTGCACTGAAAATGGTATTGATCACAACTTCTCCACTCCTAGGACACCAAAACAAAATGGTGTCGTACAAAGAAAAAATAATACTTTGAAAGAAATGGCCTGAACGATATCATGTGAAGGTAATCTTCCAAGATACTTTTGGGCAGAAGTGGTGAACACTGCTTGTTATATTTTAAACCGTATTTTGATCCATCCTATTTTGAAAAAAACCCTCTATGAGCTCTTAAATGAAAAGAAATCCAATATTAATTATTTTCATGTGTTTGGATGTAAATGCTTTGTGCTTAACAATAGTAAAGATAATCTAGGAAAATTTGATGTTAAATATGATGAAGTAATTTTCCTTGATTATTCATTACATAGCAAAGCATATAGAGTATTTAATAAGAGGACTCTTACTGTAGAAGAGCCCATGCATGTTATTTTTGACCAAACTAACCCTTCACCTTCTAAGAAAGAAGAGTGTATATGTAAGGGTTTTGGTGACCAGGGCGGAAGCATGGATTTCAAAAATTTATTATGAAACCACTACCAAAATCTTAACCCAAGACCTCCTTACTAGGAATTAAAACATACAAACATGCATATATAATATAAACTAGAGTTTAGGCACCAACCCGAATCGCTAGTATCCAATCCGATGAAGAAAACCCTGATTCAGCCTTCTTCTCCACCGGGCACCCAAACGTTCGCCCTCCAACGGTGATCCACATGAAACTCGGACCAAGGAAGAACTCCTTATTCAAGTTGCTTGGATAAGTAAAACTCTTTCGGTAGCTTTTGGTCTATTGACCACTGTAGGACACCCTGTCCTACTGTAGGGCACTAAAGACATTCTCCTAAACCACTCTTGGTTTTAGGACAACCCTCCTCTAGGACTCCTTAGGCTTATATCCTAAAACAAAGCCTTGTCCTATTAGAAAAGACCTTGTCTTAATAAGACAAGTCTTGTCTTAAAGAAAGAAGGAGGGAAAGAGAGACACTCAGAATAGTACTTCGGTGGAATTCTTCATTATCAGACTCATTTCACCGCCCCCTATTTATAGATACAAGAGGGGCATGTGATATGTCCTCCCATCAACTTATCAGATATGATTTTTCAAGACCGAAGAGAAGTTATCTGGCTTGAAAAATCATATCTAATAAGCCCATTCATGCACCGAAGGCCTTATTCACATCCCTTCTTTTATCTGGACAAATTCTCACTTGCCACATGTCAATTACTGGTCCCTAGGAAGCCAAGAGGTGCCTCTTCAATCTTCAAATATCGAAGATTATGAAGAGTCCTGATAGCAAAAGGACTCTCTATCAGAACCGCGCGCCATATGAAGAGTTGCGACTCTTCATGCACCGCGCGCGCCATCCTTCTTCCACACAAATTTCAAAGAATGTTGACTAGTCAAAATATAGGCAATATGGGTTCCATTGGAAAGAGCATAAAATTTCATTTCTGACCATATAAATTATATTCAAATCAAAGATCTATAGCTCATTCTGTGCCCTTTTGAAGTTAAGGTATCATTTAGGTACTAAGAGTCCCATGCCATTGGGACTCTTCATGTATGGCACCTAAAATGCCCTTAAATCCAAATTAAAATCAGATTTAGCTCTGATTATGCTAGCCCCACTTAGGACTCAACCTAATTTAGGTTTTCCATAATTAGGTTAGCCCAATTAGCAAGCAACCGGATCCAATCCAATTGGGTTAGGAATTTGGTTAGCCTATATATGCTAGTATGTAATCTGGCTAACCAATTAGGATCTTATGACCCTAATTAAATCATGAATGACTTTCTTGGCCAAGTCTCTATTGTCTGTGACCCATTGGATTCCACATCTAGCAAATAGTAGGTTTAGGTTTGAGCCGATTCGATCCGATCGAACCCTATTGACCTAATTAGGTCAAATTGGCTCACCTAATTGTCCAATTCGAATCACACTTCAAATTGACTCATGAAACCAAATCAATTGGTTCATGAAGACATACAAGACAAGATTGATGCCTAGCAACATGTCATGCCTATCCGGAAGATGAGAAATTTTGGTGGATTTACCAAAATATCCTTCGGTGGTGAGTTACCGGGTAATTAAGTCCTTCGATCTACTTGCACCCTGAATATAACTATGGATATGGATACTTGTCAAATCCAATTTCATATTCATTCCTTGCTCAATTTGATAATGATGATTCATTAATGAACCATTACAAACTTTTCTAATGTTCATACTTTGATCAAAGATTTCCCGAATCTTCATTTGATTGAAATCATCTGGATGCGCTTCCCTCTTACTAGGGTTGATCGATTCCTTTTTGATCTACTTACAACCTCCATATGCAATCCACCATACCCAGTATCACCCCATGCATGACTCAGTGTCATGATGAGTGTGAACCAAAGTATGGATTCATGCATACAATATACCATGGCAGTCTCAGGTCAAAGGACCACATGCACTACTCCCATTATGAGAACTATCTATTGACAAACAGATAGGGTTCCATTAGATGTTCTCAAGCTGGATCCATTCAGTGAACTCATTCTCTAATGAGCACCCACATCCTAGTATTAGTGTGAAACACAAGTGACTGTGAGATCAGTCACCCTCTTCACCAAGCATACATAGGATGTGCTGGTCTTACCGGAAATATTGATCCCCTACTCAATATCCCATCGACCAGGAATATTCTAGATTAGGGTTTTAAGGCTTTAGGTCTCATTAGTATGATCTCATCATAACCCTAGAACCATAGCCCTAATCTATGGGGTTCATCATATCTTAATAAAATCAATAAGACACAGCGTATAATGAAAATAAAATGCCTTTATTAATTGATAATGTCAATACACTGGTTTGGGATACAAAAGAAAATCCCATCGAAATACAACATTTTGATTGGCCTTTAGGGCATAATCCTTTCAGTATAGACAATGATGCATGTGCATTCAAAAAGAGATGGAAGACATGAGCATACAGAAAGACCAATTGAAGAAGAAGATGAAATGAAAAGTAAGGATCATACAGATCTACCAAGAGAATGGAGGTATGTAACTTCTCATCCTAAAGAATTAATTATTGGTGATCCTTCACAAGGTATTAGGACTAGGTCATCACATAAAACTGCACATGACTACCTAGCCTTTGTATCACAAATAGAGCCTCATACCTTAGAAGAAGCTGAAAATGACCCAAACTGGATGATGGCCATGCATGAAGAATTACACCAGTTTGAAAGAAATAAGGTATGGACATTAGTTGATAGACCTAAAGACCATCCAATCATAGGAACCAAATGGGTCTAGAGGAACAAATTAGATGAACAAGGACATGTCATTAGAAACAAAGCTAGATTAGTGGCTAAGGGATATAGCCAAGAAGAAGGCATTGATTTTGATGAAACATATGCACCCATAGCAAGACTAGAAGCTATTAGATTACTTCTTGCATTTGCTTGCTACATGAATTTTAAACTGTTTCAAATGGATGTAAAAAGTGCATTTTTAAATGGTTTTATCTTCGTGCAAGTTTTTGTAGAACAACCACCGGGTTTTGAAGATCATATTTTTCCAAACCATGTGTTTAAACTGAACAAAGCTTTATAATGTTTGAAACAAGCATCTAGAGCCTGGTATGATAGTCTTAGCACTTTCTTGATTGAAAATAAATTTTCAAGAGGAAATATAGATAAAACCCTTTTCATCGAAAAGAAAAATAATGATATATTAGTTGTACAAATTTACATTAATGATATTATATTTGGTGCAACTAATAAAAATTTTTATGAAGAATTTGCTAAGCTAATGCAGGGAGAATTTAAAATGAGCATAATGGGTGAACTTAACTACTTCCTCGAACTTCAAGTAAATCAAATAAAAGAAGGAATCTTCGTCAACTAAGCAAAGTACACAAAAAAAATAATCAAAATGTGTGGTATGGAGACGAGCAAACAAATGAGCACACCCATGAGCCCATCCTGCAGATTGGACAAAGATGAAAATGGATCCAATGTTGACCAAAAGCTCTATAGAGGTATGATCAGATCCTTACTATACTTGACTGCAAGTAGACCAGATATCTTGTATAGTGTATGTGTATGTGCTAGATTCCAATGTAGTCCTAAAGAAACACATATGCTTGCTATTAAAAAAATATTCAGATATTTGAAAGGTACAAGTAATTTAGGTCTTTGGTTTTCAAAACAGTCTTCATTAAATTTAATTAGTTTTTCAGATGCTACTATGCTGGATGTAGATTTGATAGAAAGAGCACTAGCGGCACATGCCAATTTCTAGGGTTGAATTTAATCTCATGGCACTGTAAGAAACAAAACTCGATAGCACTTTCTACTGCTGAGGTAGAGTATGTTGCTATAGAGAGTTGTTGTGCACAAGTATTATGGATTAAACAACAACAAGAAGACTTTAGTGTTACACAATGCAAAATTCCTCTTAAGTGTGATAACACAAGTGCTATAAATTTGACCAAAAACCCTATTCAACATTCTAGAACCAAGCATATAGAGATTAGACACCATTTTATTAGAGATCATGTTTTGAAAGGTGACATTGAACTAGAGTTTATCCCAACTGAAAACCAATTAGCCGACATTTTCACTAAGCCACTGAATCAGGATAGATTTGAATTGCTTAGAGGAGAATTAGGTCTTTGTGATCCTTTATTGTAGGCCGGGGTAGGCAACCCAAGAGGGGGGGTAAATTGGATTTTATAAAACTTTTGTATTATTTAAAATATCTATGAACTAAAGCAAGTATGTGCTAATGTATTCAAGTGCTTGTATTTTTCAAATAAATGCAGTGGAAATAAAGAAATAAAAGCACAAGGAGAATAATCACATAAACACAAAGATTTATAGTGGTTCGGTGCCAACCAAGCACTTACATCCTCTCCCCAAGAATCCCTTGGGAATTCCACTAAGTTTGGTTTTATAACTTAGGCTCACCAACAACCTTTACAACTTGTTTTGTCTTCGGGCTCACAAGTAAAATCCTAGTTGGTTTCAAGGCTCACCAACAACCACTTTGGTTTTCAAAGGCTTACCAAAAACCTCTTTGGTTTTCCAAGGCTCACCAAAAACCTTAAGTAAAACAATGTAAGAGCAAGTTTAAATGAATATAATAAAAGCTTTCTAAAATAAAGCAAATATCTCTTTGAAGCCCTTGATTGTTGATGAAGATCTTGTCTTCACGTTGATGAAGCCTTTGATTGATGCTTGTAGATGTAGACTTTGAATGCTCTCTTTGAAACTTGGAAGCTTGAAGGCTTTTAATCACTCAACTATTGAATCCTTTAAGAATATTCAAGAAACTCACCAAAGGATTACTTCCCCATTTGATTCTTGATGTTTATATAGCCTCCCAATACTTAAATGACCATTTATAGCCATTAGGGAGGAAAATATGGTCGTTGGAGCCAAGTTGGAGAAGTTCTGCAGCCCAGAAAACTAGCCGTTACTGTTCAAGTGTCGACACTTCACCTCCGGGTGTCAACACTTCAGTTTCAAGTGTCGACACTTCATTCTCGAGGTGTCGACACTTTATTTCTAAGTGTCGACACTTCAGCTCCAGGTGTCGACACTTGACTGAAAGTGCTTTCTGAAGTTTTCTGTTTGTCTCAGGCCTTGAGTCGACACTTTACTCTTCAAGTGTCGACACTTGATCCTTAGGTGTCGATACTTCATTTTTAGGTGTCGACACTTGCCTGTGCCATTGCTGAAACATCTTCAAATTGAAACTTTAACCTCCTCAAGTTCTTCCATATTAATTCCAAAGTCTATATACTTGATTTTTCATTAAATTAAGGACTTTTTTAACTGAAATACAAGCATTTCTTCATCCAACATGGTTGAGTACTAAGATATGAAAAATATACTTAAAATATATTTAGTACCCATATATACTTAAATATTTTGTCAATCATCAAAATCAAGACAGAGTCAACATTTCTAGATTTACCTAACCTAATTTCTTTCAAAATTAAGAAAAAATATCTAGAAAACCTCCTACAACTATTCAAGATTGTTGATAAACTTTCCTTGAGATTTCATTAAATCAAATTCAACTTTTGAATCATTTCAACTTCTGTGGAAAGTTTCTGTTTGAGTCGACTTGAGCAATTTTGCTCTAGTCGAGTGACACGGTGATGCGGGACAAAAAATCGATGTAACCTGGTTATTTGAAAAACAGGGAAACAACTAAACAAACTAGGACCGTGGGAGGGCTAAGAAACCTACCGGGACTAGGGCATACTGACTCTAAAATCCTAAGACAACTAATCTCTTTTGTTTTCAATTTTCTGGGTGGATGTGGCGAAGGAAGGATGGAGATGGGGAACCAGGAACTGGAACTCATGGCCCTGAGACTCACTCTAGCGGGGGACGCACACAGAAAGCCAGGGGTCAAAGCCTAAAGCTACCCTCCCGAGGGATCACAGCACCAGCTACCCTGAGCATAAAGCTATCCTCCCGAAGGGGTCACAGCACCAGCTACCCTGAGCTCTCATCGAACCCATAATGCTCATAGCAGGGCTCTCACATAGATGCGCTAGGATGACTCTCGAAGGACACGAGGGGATAAAGAAGACGAGATAGGGGATAACTAGGGTGCTCATCGAACCCATAATGTACACAGCAGGGAACGCCTCACACCCCTCATCGAACCCATAATGCACACAGCAGGGAACGAAGGAAAACGGGCCTCAGCCCAGAACCAGAACCGGAACCACTGGAGAACCAAAAATCTGTATCAACTAATCTCTGATTATTACAGGGGGAGGGGGCCTTTATATAGAAAAACCAAAACCCTCAGTTTCTTAGCCTCTAAGAAAACTAAAAAAGGAAAATAAATTACATCGAAATTCGTGTTACATCAAAAGTGGTGCTGATCTGCTCTGAGAAGCATGTTGGCTTGATGATCGGCTCCAAAAAGTATGCTGCTCTGAAATTTGGGTTGCTCTGGAATCCATGCAAACTCCTCACACAGCCGTGCGGAGGATGGATCGCCGGACGAAGCACATGGCCGGTGATCGGGAAGCAGGCGACGGATGGGGCCGGCGGACGGCGAGCGGCGGACGACTGGTGGCGGGTCGCATGCGAGGCAGCACAGGGATTGGCACGGCATGCCCAGCATGCTGTTTGGTCTCCCACGGCCGTGGGAGACCTCCTGGGCCCGGCGTGGCCGGTGGACGGTGGGGGAGGCCATGGATGGCGGGAAGGTGGCCGGTGGACAGGCGGGCGACAGTGGCGGTGTCAGGCGATGGACGGCGGCTTCACACGACCGCACGTGGGCAGACAGACCCGTGTCCGTTCATCTTCCCATGAGTGTGGGCGGTGGCAGACCCCACCGGCAGCCGTGCGAGGGCTGGCGAGCAGCGGGAACGGCGGCGGCAGCATGCCGGCGGCAGTGGCGGCCGTGGGCCGCGACGAGCAGATGCCTCCGTGTCCGTTCATCTTCCCATGGTGATTGGGTGGCGGCTTCTCCGGCGAGGGCGGGGGCCGGCGAACGTCGGCGGCGGTCCGGCGGGGGCGGCCCGGATCTGGGGCCGGAGGGGGCGGAGGCTAGGGTTTGGGTGTTAAAAAAAAATTCACGGGAGAAGATGGAATAGTGTAGAATAGATCGGGAATAAGATTGGAATGAAGGTGGAATAGCAGAATAGTTGGAATAGCGACAATAGGAAAAATAAAAAAATCTAATAAAATAAGAGAAAAATGGAAAAATACCCGGACCTACCCTGGATCCCCATCACTTAGGTCTCTGATTTTTTTGTTTGTTCAAAGTTCACTCTGGTCGAGCCGACTCGGATGATTTTAAGGTTGAGCAAGCCGACTCGAATGTCGAAAAATTGCTGTTTTAAATAGAACCGAGTAATCTTCTCTTACATTTCACTCTTTCTATTCCTCTCTAAACTCCTTCTACTATACTCGGAACATTCACCAAAACTCCAAAAACCATTCCCCGAAACCTTGATTTCCTAATTCCAACAAATTTTGTTGCAATGGCTCCAAGAAGATCTGCATGGAAGCTTCCTCATGCAGCTGAATCAAGCACTCCCCATAAAGATCTAAAGAAAAATGGAGAAAAGAGAAAAAGATCCTCTCTTGAACAAAAGGAAGAAGAAACACCCTCTCCAATCGGGAAATCCACTTCAATGGCCAATAGGCCTGTTACATGCGGCAGAAGGATTGATTTCTCCTTCTTGGAAGAACTAGAAATGAAGATTGGGAGTTGGATTAACAACCAAGGTTGGAAGTTTTTCTGCTCATTGGATATTCTAACCTACCTGTCTTTAGTAAGAACCTTCTTTGAAAACCTAGTTCTTTAGGAATACCATTTGGAATCGATTGTCAAGGGAGTGAAAGTCATTGTGGATGAAGAGAAGTTGAGCAACCTACTTCAAATGCCGATTGACAATGCCAATGAGCTTACCTTAAATGACAAAGAACACACATTGAAGCTCATCTTGGAAAGATCGGATGTGAGCTCCGTCAAATATGTTCAAGCCAACATGCTATCTAAGGAAATGCAACTACTCCACAATATGGTTAGTAGAAATTTTCTTCCCAGAACCGGTCATTTCGACTAGGTAAGTGAAAGGGATATGATTTTTATGGGAAACTTATTGAAGAAGAACCTCTCAACCTTCCTTACATCATGATGATACAAATGAGAGAGGCAGCAAGAAAATTTAAAGTATGCTTGCCCTATGGTATGGCATTCACCTTACTATTTGAAGATCTGGAATTGACCTAACTAATGAGATAGGCAAGCCTCTTCACCATTCAGACACTTATTCATTCAACCCTCTTAGAAGAATGGGATATCAACTGCAAGAGGCAGTCTAGATAAAGAAAATGTCTGGTCAGATAGCTGCCACATCCTCCAATGATGACATGGATGAACCTGCTGCTGTTGAAGCTAATGAATCTGGAAATAAGAATGAAGACACATCTAAACATGCAATGATATCTCCATCTGAACTTAAAGAGTTAATATTTCAGAAAATGGAAACAATTTCTGATTCTCTGACAGGTCACATAAATTCTGCAATTGATGAATTACGAAATTCGGTTAATGCCAGCTTGCAGAAAATGAAGTCAGAATAAAAGCTTCATAAGAAAAAGATGGAAAAAGAGATGGACATTTTTAAAGAGGAAATTCGAAGTATCCTACTGCACTCTCAAAAGGAAATATTCACTTGATGCGGGACTAATATGCATGCAATTCTTTTTGTATGTTTTATATGTGGGGTTAGGTGATTAATTCCTGAATCTTAGATCAAAATTAGTTATAGAGAATTTTGTATGAATTTTTGAAGCCAAGCATGCAGATTAGAACCTAGAAAAGTACTAAAGAAGGATCGCCGGGACTGAGAAACCTCGGTTAGGGCAAGTTCTCCTACAATATAAAGACTGGAGGTAGAGGGGGTGTACCTGACAATGTTTGAAGCACCTGGTGAAGATCACAGTGAAGGGATCTCTCATTCCTCGATGAATGCGGCCTGGAAAACCGAGCCAAAGACCCACGGATACCCGGCTTTCTGCTCGGTGGTCCGATTGAGGCTTGGTTGGAGTCGTTGGATTTGTAGGAACTCGGGGACCTGCAAATGACCTGTCAGGGGTTAGAAAACTCAGAGAAGATCAAGAAAATAAAGAAAAATAGTAAAGGGAAGAAAGTTTTGGAGGGGGCTGGAAGGATGGTTGGCGGCAGGAAGATGGTTGCAAACACCGGGAAGAAGAACTCTCAAACCCCTTTATGCACACAGCAGGGTAATCACTCAAAGCAATAGAAGAACTCAAGGTTTATTTCATGTATCAAAATCTATCCTCATACAAGAGACTAGGGTCCTTTAAATAGACCCTTAGTCTTGGGCTCCAAGAAAGGACACATTAGTCTTTACATAAGAATCCTACTCCTACTCAAACCCTAGCTAGAAAATAAGGAAACATTAGGTAGAAAAAATCCCTAAAATTTCTCTTGACTTGGTCAACACTCCAAGGATGCCTAGGGGGGCATGTTGGGCTTCTAAGAGCAGAAAGAGGCCGGCCCAAAGGGGCTTGGGCACATGGGCTTGGGCCTCTGGAAGCTGGGGTGGCCTGGTAGCCAGGTAGCAGGAATATTCCTTGGTATCTTGCTTCTTAGGGGCTTGGACTTGGCACCTGGGCTTGATTTCTTTGGGCTAGGATGCAGATGGACCTCTAAAATCATGGATGCCTTGGTCTATGAATATACTTTGGCATCTGGAAGGGAATCTGGGCATTTGGAGGGCATCTGCAAGGAATCAGGGTTTCTGATTTTCCTCCTGGAGTCTTCAAATATTCAAGCTGGGTTGGACTTGGGCTAAACTTCCATGTCTTCAATCTAGTTGGACTTGGTCTTCACTTGTATGATGTGGCTTGAGTCTTCAGTATGCTTGGACAGGACTCAAAAAAATAAAATTAGATCGACATGAGCTGACTAATACTGAACTGAACTAGATCGACATGAGCTGACTATTACTGAACTGACTAATTACAGGACTCAAATAAAATCAACTCAGCTGGACTAAGCTTTATTATAGTGGACTCAAATGTCAATTAAGTGATTCGCAGAGGGTTGAGAAGCCTCTGCCTTATTCTGGTGCCTTTGGTGTCCGCACCAATTCTCCTAGGATGGGAGGAACTCGACCCTGTTGAGTGAAGATCAGACTGGCTCACATATCTCTCGAGAAGGTCTGGGTTGAGGCGTTGCAAGTCCTCTCGAGAAATCCGTGAATCATCCAACTCTGGCCGGCCTTGCCATCCGACTAGGAAGCATTGATAACCGTGGCCCCAGGTCATAATGGCTTGATCGTCCAGGATACGCTCGATCCGTTCTCCTCTCTCAGGCCAATTAATTGGTGGACACTCTGGGTAAGGATCACTCTCAATAGAAGGGACAGGTCCAAAAGCCTCACTAGGTATCGTTGCCGGCTCCCTGTACTCAACCAGGTCTATAATATTGAAGGTAGAACTAATGCCCATATCTGAAGGCAAGTCTAACACATAGGCATTTGATCCAATCTTCTCTATTACTTTAAAAGGTCCGGCTTTGCGAGCATGAAGCTTCTTTTAGGCCTAAGCCTAACCAAGATAGAATCCACTACATCAAAATCTTTGATCCATCTTCGGGAATTAGCCAGTTTGTTTAAAATTAGTGTAGGTGGTGAACATGCTGGGCACATGCAGACTCCTAACAAATGATTCAAAGGACTCATACTAACACCTAACAGACTTGACTATGCATTCATATAGAAGAAAATTTTATTGAACTCTTTGGATCTGAACCTAATAGATTATAGGTTCCCTAGGTTTGATCCTAGCTTGACATGCACATAAAAATTTACAGTGAACTCCTAGCAAATTCCAAAGAGTATGCCAGAAGTAAGATGCAAACCTAACATGCATGATGAATGCATGCAGTATGCTAATCTTAGTTAAATGCAATCTAATAATCCTAGAAATGCTAGAGGTGTCAAGAAAGGGCAGAAAATAGGAAGTGGGTTCAGAATTAGTTTGGTAGGGTAGGGAAAAAGGTTCAAGGTTAGTTAGATAAAGTTCAATATAAGAAGGCATGTTAGGGACTAATCCTAGACTAATGAGGCTAACCTTACGAGGTTGCGGTATATCTATGGGGTTTGCATAATGGAAGGATGGGTTACTAATCTCAGGGAAGAGGTCCTTAATGGGAACTATAGGGGGAGGCTCATGCTGAGGGTACTGATTCAAAGAGATAAGTCCTTAATAAATTCTTCTGGTTCTTGTATTTTAGGACTAGACTCTATAATTTAGCTCTCCTCTATGGTTTCCTCAGGTACGGCTCTAGTAGCAGTACCTAGGTTCTCTTCCTCTATTTGTTCTTCCACTACAGCTTTAGGTTGGATGTGGTCAAGGTCAACTACCTCTAGGTTGGCTTCTACCTGGGTATCTATTGGGTCAACTAATTCTAGGTCATCTAAAGGTGTCTCCTCTTCTCCCTCATACTCATCCACTAAGCTTACATCAGCTTCATACACTTTTGCATTAATGTAAGCCTTGTGAATCTCAAGAATGGTTGGAGAAGGTCGGCTAAGGAAAAATTGGCTAGGTCCTGGTTTCTGATTATGGACACTAATCCTAGTAGGTTCAGGTTGCCTAAGGGGTAGTGGTTCACTACTGGGCTCATATTTAGGGGTACTAATCCTATGGGATTCAAGTTGACTAAGGGAAACCTGACTAGTACTAGGCTAATACCTAGGGGTTATGGGCTCCCTGGGCTCATAGGACAAGGGTGCAGATCTAAAGGTCATGGGATTATAGGATCTGGGGTCATAGGATTTGGGTTCAGCTCTATGGGTCTTGGGTCTACTGGACTCATGGGATATGGGTTCGTAGATTCTAGAGTCAGAGGATTTGGAGTCATAAGATCTATAGGTTGTGGGTATACTAGGCTTATAGGGAGAGGGTAAATAGGATCTATCTTCCTGGTCTACAAAATCCTGATTGGGTCTTCTAGGACTAACCTTAGGGATTGGGTCATGACGATGGGCTCTCCTAGGTTCAGCCTTAATGTATGGATCAGGGTTTGGGGTCCTCCTAGGTTCAGTATCATTGTATGGGTCATGACGATGGGCTCTCCTAGGTTCAACCTCTCGGTAGGGATCAGGGTTTGGGGTCCTCCTAGGTTCAGTTGAAAGTTAAAAGGTTCATTTGCAGATGCCTACACTAAGCATGCAACATCAGGGAGCAGGTAAGTATTTTAAAACGATTTTAAAATGCACAGCGGAAAACATGCTCCATGCAGGATCTAACACAATCTGGAAGCATGTACAAACTAAAACATGTTATAATATGGGTATGGAATATTTATAAAATATTTTACAAATCCAGATCTACATATGCATGAGAAAAAAAAATTAAAACAATACCTTATTCCCTCCAGGAATAAGTCTGGAATAGAGCTGGTATTGCAAGAATAGCGAGAATAACTTTATTCCCGTTGTCTTCAACCTCCAGCACGTTGAAGACCCTGTTTTTCTCCTTCAAAATAGTAACCAAAAGGTGGCAATTGGACCTCCTTTTTCACCCAAATCGGAACAGCAGCAAGGGGGTAATATGTTCTTTGATCTTCAACCAAAATCTGCAAAGGAAAAGCACCAAAAGGATCTACCAAATCAACCAAAACTTGCTGAAAAATAATTTCTGCTGCAGGAAAAACAGCAAGTTGGTTCTTTGAATTTTGAGCAGCAACAGCAAATTTGGTTCGAGTCTCTTGCTCCCAGGAGTAAAGAGATACTCCCTCTAGAGGGGAGACACGCCCGGGGTTCTCCGATCCTTCTCCACGAGCGGTGCTAGCTGCTGGAAGGGGCAATGAACACGATAGATTTTCAGCAATTATCCTTGCTGCAGAGCAAACTTTTAGCACTTGCAAGATATGGGAATCAAGGATCTTTCTTCACCAAAACCCAGCCCTATAAACCCCGGAAGAAGGAATGAAGAGCTCTCCAAGGAAGGAATCAACTCTCACAGTTTTTCAGCCCAAAGAAAAAACACACACAGAACGTCAAACTCCTCGCCAAAAACTCTTGTGTTTTGTCCCTCTTAAAGAACAGGGCCTGCTTGGGTTTATAAACAGCAGAGGGAAAAGAATAAGAAATTGCTGGGAGGCTAAAAGACGTGGGTGGCTTAATACCAATATTAAACCAGCCATTAGAACTAATTAAACGGGTTGTAAAGGGTAGTGGGTGGAATAGGAAATGAGAAGACATGGAAAAGCTTCCGACGCTTGGAATTCGCCCAGCATGAAGAAGACCGTGCAAACCGGTCAAATGGAAAAAAACCAACGGTTCAAAAAAAATCTGGTTCAATCCTATTAAAACCAATGGTTCAAACAAATCCTATTAAACCCAATGGTTCAAACAAATTGAACCGGTTCAAGCCCAAATAAATTTAGTTCAATTGGTTCATAACCAATTGAAGGCCGAATTTTGCTCCGAATCAGTTCAAAACTGATGCGGCAAGCATATGATTAATGTTTTAAATATGGTTTGTAGAGCAATGAAACCTAATTACACTAGCATTGTACTCACATAATAAGACTTAAGGATTATAAGAAATGAGATTTTTACTTGATTAGACACAATCCTAAACTAAGAAGGAAGAAGATCTAGACAATAGGGGCTAATGATTGTGGACTTACCTTGATGAGCTTTCCAACCTTCTTTTGATTCATACCTTGAAACTACCAATGCTCAGAACTGAAGAACCTGAATAACATAGATCAGAACCCTGGACTTGGGGCTTCATCTTGTTGGTTCTTTGTCAAGGTGAACCCGGTTCACAACTCAAAGACTTCGAAGGACCCTGCAATAAAGATCAATGTTAAGGAAGAAGGATAAGAACATATAGAAGGGATGGGAGAATTGATGAACTAAGAATAGAAATTTGAGAAGATCTGGCTGACTCCAATGCCTTCACGTGAGCTTGGAAGATGCTTTGCTAGGGAAAAAGAATGGCTTTGGCATGGAGGAAGAGGATGGGAAACTTTCACATAAGGAAAAAAAAAACACAAGACAACTTCTACTTCCAAAATTCAACATCAATTTTCATTCATTCCCAAAATCAATCCCTTTTACAATGGGGCGTCCAAGGCTTTTTAATAGCCTTACAAAACTTTTGAAATTTGAAAACTCCCCAAATTGTGGAGGATTACAAGGGAGGTTGGAGGATATGGGGCCTTGTTACATGGGATAAGGAGAAATTCATGGAGATTCTTCCCAAATTGTGGAGGATTATAAGGGAGGTTAGAGGATATGGGGCCTTGTTACATGGGATAAGGAGAAATTCATGGAGATTGGCCAGTTTCTTTGAATTTAAAATACTTGATCGATCTCTCCTTTAGGCGCCCATTTGAAGGTGATGTGGCTGATGATGTGGCATCCCTGGTGGCTGCTTTGTTGGCATGGTGATGTGGAATTCCAGCTTGGTGGACCAAGGTCTTGATTTGGAAGCTCCAAGTGGTTTGGTGAACCTCAACTTGAAGTAGCTTGGACTTGATTTAAATAAACCTAATGAAACTCTAATTGAGTTCTTATTTGAACCCAGATTGAGACAGGACATAATTACAAGACTCGATTGGACATAATTACAGGATTCATGAAATTGAAACTAAGTAATTACAGGACTCTTGAAAGTAAATTGCCCTTTACAAGAAAAATTTAACCTAGTGATCTTCGATCCAAAGTGGAATCAGGTTAACCTAGTGATCTTCACTTGTATGTTGTGGTCTTGAGTCTTCAGTATGCTTGGACAATACTCAAAAAAATAATATTAGCTCGACATGAGCTGACTAATACTGAACTGAACTAGCTCAACATGAGCTGACTAATTACAGGACTCAAATAAAAACAACTCAGCTGGACTAAGCTTTATTACAATAGACTCAAATATCAATTAAGTGATCCGTAAAGGGTTGAGAAGCCTCTGCCTTATTCTGGTGCCTTTGGTGTCCACTCCATCACTACTGAGGATACTCCTTTATAGATCAATAAAGAGTCACCTGCACCTCCTGCTCAACCATCTCCTGTACCTTCATCCGATCCACCTTCATTCAAAGCTGAACCTATTGTGACCAAGATGAAATCAAAGACCAAGAAGACTAAAACACCTGTAGCCCTAGTTAGAACCAGATTTAAGGATTTAAGGCTCAAACCTCTTAAAACAAAAACCTCTGATAAGGTTATAGATGTTACCTCTTCTTCTAGCGAAGAAGAAGAATAGGATAATTGGTTAGTCTTTTGGTTGTATTGATCACATCTTTGTACTTCTAACTTTTTACAGTATGTATGCTTTACTTCTTATCTTTTGCAATCAAGAAACTTTATGAATAGAAAGAAATCTTACTGAATGAATGTACTTTCTTTCATATTTTGTACTTTGTATGGAAAATTTCTAAATGAAATGAAAGTTTTTTGGTAATTTCTACTATTGTCATGAATTATCCTTGTAATTATGCAATGTTTTCAATATAACTGTGATGAGTTTTAATTAGGATTTCCAAATGAAATTGAGAAAGTGAAATTATCTCAAACATATATTAAATACTTTCTCAATCTATTTCAAAATTCAAGCTTTATTGAAAATATCTTTTTGATTGTTTGACAAAAAGGGAGAGAATGGTATCAATATTGAGCTGTCATGAATATTGAGCTATCATGAAAATTTTGGTATCTATGTTAAGTATTGAGCTGTCATGAATATTGAGCTGTCATGAAAATTCTGGTATCTATGTTAAGTGAACAAGCAAAATTTTGAGCTTCGTTGCAATTATTCTTAAAGTGCATGAAAAGAATGAAAAAGGGGGAGCACATAAGTGATTGTATTTAAATGAACCTAACTATTTCATTATTTTAAAATCTAGAGAAAGGAGGAGATTCTCTTAAAAATGGCTTTAGCTCTAAATCCTTCTTTTGCTCTGATTGCTATAAAATTAGCCTTAATCTTTCAATTTTAAACTCTGATACTTCTTGTTTGTGCTAATTCTGATACTATGAAGCATGCAAAGTTTAATACTTTGATATACACAAAAGCATTAACATCAATGCTATACAATTTCATCACTAGAGCTCTGATACTTTTTTACAAATATAATTGGCTCTAACGCATGAAAATACTTACTTTCGAATACTTTTATACATGAAAGTGTAAAGAATTTTTCATGCCCAGTATTTTGTCATCATCAAAATGGAGGAGATTGTTGACCCCATAAGTGATTTTGATGATAACCAAACATTGGTGTATGCATTTATTTTACTAACAACTCTTCAAGTGGTTTACAAATTTTTGTAGGATAATCTCATTGCACAAATTTTGAATCCTACATTTGTATTTCTGGTTTTGAGTTGTGTTGTAATTAAAAAATTGTAATGAAGAACCCAAAGAAAAAGTTAGGAAAGATTATAAAAAATGGGTTACTTCTATGAGTATTGTGCATTAAATTTAATTTGAGTTGGTTTGTATCAAAAGTTTGAGAGTGTTGGTGAGAGTGTTCTTGAGTTTAATTGTAAAAATCCTGAAGAAGTCACTCGAGCCGACCCAACCAGAAGATGAGCTGACTCTATCTCTTGGAATGCACTAAGGATTCTGGCATGCAGCAATCCGAGCCGACTCAAGCAATCCGAGCCGACTCGTGCAGAGTCCATTCCTAATGCTTTTTGAGAACAAGCCAGGCGAGTTGACCCCAACAAGAATGAGTCGACTCTGCCAGAATAAATTTTGAAGACCTGAGAAAGCGAGCCGACCTGATCTGTAATGAGCCGACTCCTCCAGAGTAAAGATTTCCAATTTTGAGATGAAAAGTCGACCCAAGTAGAAGTGAGCCGACTCCTCGAGTTTAATGATTTCAACGATGGAAGTTCGAGCCGACCCGAATGGTCATGAGCCGACTTATCCAGAGTAATATTTCTGTACTCTGAGATAAAAAGTCGACCCTGCTGAAGAAATGGCAACTCGACCTACTGACTCGAAGGATCCGAGCTGACTCAAAGAATCCAAGTCGACTTGAGTGTCATTTCCAGGTACACAATGGCTAGTTCCAAAATTATTTTTTGAATGCAAAAAGGTACTCCAATGGTCAAATGCCACATCCCAACGGTCTACAACAACTAAAACTGCCTTGGAATGATGGAAGGCCATATATTTGAGGGATTTGAACTTCTTTAAGGCAAGTGTTAGTGAGTTTTTCAAAGATCTTATGCTTTATTGAATATCCCACCTACCAACAAGAAAGAGAGCACTAAGAGCATTCAAGATAGCTTTCAAGCCTTCACCAACTCTCATTTGAAGCTTGAAGCACTTTGGAAAGAAGCTATTGAAGCCATTAAAGTGCATTGAAGTGCTTTCAAGTGGGCTTCTCTCAAGCTGCATCGGCAACCACTAGACAAAATTCAGTTTGTCACTTTGTTGCATTTACTTTCAATTCATTCTTGAATTGTTATTGGTGAACCCGGTTAAGAAACCAAATAGGTTCTTGGTGAGCCTTAGCTAAAAACCAAGAGTTGGGTTCTTGGTGATCCTGTTAAAACCAAGTTGGGTTTCTTTGGTGCTCCCGTTTAAAACCAAAGGGTGTAGGGTTTCTTTGGTGATCTCGGTAAAATCAAAGTGTAGAGGTTTTGGATTGTGATCCTGTAAAACAATGCTACTGTATTCGGGTGTGAATATAGTGGAAATCCAAAGTGATAATCTTGGGTAGTGGACATAGGAGCTGGGTTGCTTCGAACCACTATAATTTTTGTATATTTGTGTTGTTCTTCTTTGATCTTATTTAGCTTCTATAATTAATTACTTTGTCATAGCACCCAACACTCTAAAAGGAATTTTCAAGAGCACATATCTGCTTAAATTTTTTAAATTCCCAATTCACCCCCCTCTTGGGAAAGCCACCTAGGCAACAGAGGGCTTTCACAACCTCCTCCTAAAGGTATAACGGTAAGGCATCCTTATGCCTTTTGGTTCTTTTCTTGCTTATGATGTCTTTTGCATACTACATTATCATACTTGTTCTTGTTGCAGGCAGATTGGTAGATCATTTTGATCGATTTACCAAGCCTTCCGCTGTGCTTATTTTAAAATTATTTTAAAATATCTTTTCTCTGTCATGCATGCTCATTTTGCTTTCCCTTCAATGGTATCAGAGCCAGGGTCTTCGTAGTATAATAATAATAGAATGCTTTAATATCATAGTTTTCTTTTAAAGTACTTGGATTGAGTGCTTCACCATGGCCGTCCGGTCATAGGAGAGAAGTAGGGTTGCAAGACCCTCTCTTTTCATTCAATGGGATCTCCTATGGCATGTAGGGGTGCCGCTTGTGATTGACTCATGAAAAAAAATAAAAAAATAAAGATTAAAATGTTTTAATCTAATATTATGATCATAAAACAAATCTAGATAAGATCTAAGAGTTTTGTTTTGATTATTTTTGATTAAAAGTTAAACAAAAAATCTTTGGATTTGAAAGCATTGTTTTTGCCTTGTGACAGGCCTAGAGTCGACCCAAGTGTCGACACTTGAGTCGACTCATGCATGCATACAGAAAATATGACTTTCTGTTAACACTTTGTCTTAGGCCTTGAGTCGATACTTGAGCCGACTCATGAGTGCGAAGTGTCGATGCTTGAGTCGACTCATGAGTGCATAGTGTCGATATTTGACCTGAAAATATAGAAAAATAGTGAATTCAAATTTTGATTCGTTATAAAATTATTTTATATTATAAATTTAAATTATTTTAATTTATAAAGGCTATTGAACTTAATTGAGAATTAAGTTACCTTGAATGACAAAGAACTCTAGGATTATGATTTAAAGATTTTAAGTCATTTCAATAAGCCTTAAGGGTCATGGGTTAGCTTCTATTAGGCCCTTAATTTGGTTAGACCTAAGTTTAGGTGCATTGGACTATGTAGAGAACTAATCTAATCAAATATTGAGTTAGGATTTCTTCTCTATAGATCTCTCTAATAGTTAGATTGATTAGTCCATAAATCTAAATGGACCTAATTAGTGGCTCAATGGATAGCCCGAGTCTTTAGGCTAGTCTAATCAAGTATGATGAACTAATTAGTGTCCAAGGTAAGTTTGGCAGTTTGATCTTGGTTCTTTGGGGCTACTTCTTACCTAGCCAACTTGGTTGGTGTCTAAAGCAAGATGTTTAATGGCGAAACCCAACCCATGACCTCACTTACCTGGCCAATGTGGTTGATCAAAATTGATTGGATTGCACACTGACTCATGTTAACCCATGTCACCTAAGGTTAATCAGTCTTGACTGATTTTAGGTGCCCATGGATCATTAGTTATGTGTAACCCTCCTTGATAACTGATGAAGTCAGTGGGAGGTTGATCCATGTCTTCTCATCTCTTCTTCTATCATATTAAAATTAAACCCTCTAAATTATTAGGTCCATAAAAAGATGAAGTTATGGGGATAACTGAGTCTTAGCCTCCTATTAAGTGGGATGGTAATGGGTCTAATAGT
This sequence comes from Areca catechu, assembly GCA_021397845.1. Classification (NCBI taxonomy): domain Eukaryota; kingdom Viridiplantae; phylum Streptophyta; class Magnoliopsida; order Arecales; family Arecaceae; genus Areca; species Areca catechu. Next base: position 95,573,438 of record CM038050.1, read on the forward strand.
TGGGTGTTCATCGACAGATCTAAAGATCGGGTGTTCATCGGGCTATTAGAGTTACTGTTCCTATATGATGGCTCAGTGCGACTCTTTTAACAGTAGTCAGGTGGGCCGGCCAAAGTCGGGCTTGACTATTCGTTAGTTAGAAGCATTGGATTTTGTCATGTTAATGGTTGGACCTAACCAGGACCTTAAATAGGAAGCCCTAAGGTTGATTGAAGTGCACCTTGGGGCAAAAACCTAAATAGTAGAAGTTACTTGGAGAAGTAATCGGTTGAAGAACCTACCTTTAGATGTGCATGGGTGAGCTAGCCAAAGTTGGGCTCATGTACTATCCATTAGGTTCTAGTACCCACTAAGAAATTAAAGTGATTCCTTGGATTGGAGGTAGAGGCTACCAGTTTGAATAAAATAGTAGAAGTGCCTTTAGACTAAAGTCCATGTCTTTAGGTTAATAATTCATATACACTAATTAGCTTTGGTTTTCCTTTCAGATGTCTTCCAACCTGTCACTTCGATCTCTTTGCGATAATGAGAAGCTCAAGGGTCCCAACTTTGATAGTTGGTATCGAAGGCTTAGGATTATCCTGGAGCATGAACGGATCTTATATGTGATATCGGATCCGGCACTTGAAACCCCTACTCCCAATACTCAGGGTTTGGTCAGAGATCTTATCAGAAGTGGCTCTCTGATAGGACCACTGTCCGATGCATTATGTTGGTAGCGATGAATGACGAGTTCAATCATAAATTCGAAGAAGCCCAACTGGAAGAAATCCTTCAAAGGTTGAAGGAGTCCTTCGGCATACCAGATGATGTTGAAAGGTACAGGGTCTCCTGTGCTACTACAATACATGGATGCATGATGGGGCTTCAGTTACTTTCACATATTGTATATGATCGAGATGATTGAGCACTTGGGCAAGCTCGGATGTCCCTTGCATGAACGGCTTAGGAAAGATGTGATTCTGAATTCCCTACCCTCTTCCTATCTAGACTTTCTCGATCATTTTAGAATAAATAAGCCTACAGTTAAACTACCATGGTCTATTGGGGTTATTGCAAACTTATGAGAAAGACCACCAACTGAACAAAGGGGTGGTAAATCAGTGGGAGGATCTTCAGCAGGGTGTCATCCCTTTAAGAAAGGAAAAAGAAGAATAAAGGAAAAAAAGGTGCAGAATGATTCTGGGCCCAGTTAGGCCAAGAGGGTGAAGGTTGATAAGAGTCAAACGAAGTGCTTCTTCTGTAAGAAGTATGGTCATTGGAAGAGGAACTATCCTCTTTATATTGCATCCCTTGACTCGATCAGGTCCAAGAAGAGAAAGTAGCAGGACGGTGCTGGACAGGGTATTTATATGATAACACCTTATAGTTTCTCTATCTACGATACTACTAACTGGGTATTGGAAAGAGGAAGTCCAATTCATATTTACAATTATTTACAAGAACTTCAAGTTAGCAGAAGATTCGAGGACGGTGAGAGATTCTTGAACGTGGAAAATGGAAGCCAAGTTCTAGTCCTGGCATTGGGAGTCCTCAAATTAGTTTTCGAGTCTTGTAAAATCATTTTGAATGAGTGTCATTATTATCAGTCTTTCATCTTGAATGTCATTTCTATAGGCCAATGGCCATGTATGGTTATGACCATCAATAAAGAATGAAATTTGCAAAACATTTAGAATGGTTCTGTTGTGATGAATGGACATATGAATAATGGCATTTATATACTATCATGACCTGTTAGTGTAGTGCACAGTCTAGCAAATGCCCTAGGATAGATAATGTCAGCAATGCATACCTATGGCATTGTAGGCTAGGTCATTTAACAAGAACAGGATAAACAGGTTGAAAAGCAAGGGTCTTCTCGAGATTAGTGAAAGTGGTTCACTACCAATCTGTGAATCCTGTTTTCTTGAAAAGATGACAAAATCACCTTTTACTGAAAAAGGTAAACAAGCCAAAGAGATTCTAATTCTGGTACATACTGATGTATGTAGACCTATGAATATTAGTGCAAGAGGTGGGTATAGTTATTTCATTACATTTATAGATGACCTTTCGAGGTATGGTTATGTCTTCTTGATAAGACATAAATCTGAATCATTTGAAATATTCAAACGATATCGTAATGAAGTAGAAAAACAAACTGGAAGGTATACCAAACCCTTCGATTAGATTGAGACGGTGAATATCTTTTTAGTGAGTTTCTGACATATCTTGAGGAGAATGGGATTCTTTCTCAGTGGATACCTCCTGGGACACAGTTAAATGGTGTATCTGAAAGGAGAAATTGAACCCTGTTAGACATGGTTCGATCCATGATGGGCTTTACTTCTCCACCTCTATCCTTTTGGGGATATGCTCTGGAAGCAGCCTGTTATCATTTGAATAGGGCTCCGAGTAAGTTCGTTAGCAAAACCCCATATAAGATATGGACTGGATGTAAGATGACACTCTCACACCTTTGGGTCTGGGTTGCCTGGCTTATATAAAACATCTAGGAATGGATAAACTTGGACCTAGGTCTGATCGGTGCCTATTTGTTGGTATCCAAAAGAGTTTAAGGGGTATTACTTCTACTTGGCTGAGGAACAAAAGCTATTCATTAGTCTCAGGGCTATCTTTTTGGAAAAGGAGTTCCTTGGTGAAGGCATTATAGCCGCTAAGATTGAACTTAGTGAAGTTAACAAGTAGAGGAACCGACACACTTAAGGAACAACATAGAACTGGTTGTGATTAGTTCACACCCAAAGCCCACACAAGAACCATTAAGGAGATCCGGTAGGGTACCGAGTCGACCAGATAGATACTACGATTTCTTGGTCCAGGACAGTGATCCCATTGAACTCGATGAGAATAATGAGGATCAGATCTCTTATATGGATGCAATGTAGAGGTCTGACTCTAAGAAATGGCTAGGAGCCATGAAATTCAAAATGGAGTCCATGAAAATTAATAATGTATGGACATTGATTGATCCACCTAAAGGGATAAAACCTATTGGATGAAAATAGATTTTCAAAAGAAAAAGGGGTGCAAACGGATAGGTAGAGACCTATAGAGCCCGTCTAGTTGCTAAAGGGTATCGTCAACATTATGGTATTGACTATGACAAGACGTTCTCTCCTGTGGCAATGCTCAAATCCATTCAGATCATGCTTGCTTTAGCGGCACACTTTGACTATGAAAACTGGCAAATGGATGGCCGAATGCTTTCCTGAATGGTGAGCTAGAAGAGGAAGTGTATATGATACAACCTGAAGGATTCACATCCATAGACAAGTCAAAGGTGTGCAAGCTTCAAAGTTCCATTTATGGACTGAAGCAAGCATCACGGAGTTGGAATATGCGATTTGATAAGTGTATTAAGTCGTATGGCTTCATTAGGAATGGAGAAGAATCTTGCATTTACAAATGAGCTAATGGTTTTATGATTGTGTTCCTTGTGTTGTATGTGGATAACATTCTCTTAATCAGGAATGACATCCAAGTACTACAAGGAATAAAGGTATGGTTGTCATCCCAGTTCTCTATGAAGGACTTGGGTGAAGCCTCTTACATACTGGGTATGAAGATCTATAGAGATAGATCTAAGAGGCTTTTGGAACTGTCCCAATCTACATACATCAGCACAATGTTGAAGCGGTTCAGCATGAGAAATTCCAAGAATGCTATCTCCTGATAGGTACTGGAATTACTCTCTCCAAAAGGGATTGTACGATAACTCCTGAGGAGAGAGAGCGTATGAGTAGAATCTCGTATGCTTTGGTAGTGGGTTCTATCATGTACGCCATGACATGTACTAGACCAGACTTGGCATACTCAAGGCATAGTGAGCAGATACTAGTTTAACCCAGGTGAAGCTCATTGAAAAGTGGTAAAGACCATCCTTAAGTATTTGCAAAATACTAGGGACCAATGGCTGATTTATGGAGAACCTGACTTGAAACTTATGGGATATACTGACTCCAATTTCTAGTCAGATAAGGATGACAGCAGAAGTGTGTCAGGATTTTTCTTTATCCTAAATAGAGGAGCGATCTACTGAAAATGTTCCAAGCAGCCTACTATGGCGGACACAATATATGAAGCAGAATATTTTGCAACATCGGATATAGCAAAAGAAGCAGTGTGGTTACGAAAGTTCCTTGGCGAGCTTGGAGTGGCACCTTCACTGGATGGTCATATTTTGGTATATTGTGACAACACTAGATCCATTGCTCAAGCCAAAGAGCGAAGTCTCATCACTGCACAAAATACTTTCTGCGGTGCTTTCACCTTGTACGAGAGATCGTGGAACGAGGTGACATTAACCTTCAGAAGATCGATGAAAAGGAGAACCTGGCCAACCCCTTTACTAAAGCCATCGGAGTTCAAGAGTCGACAGTTGTAAATAGAAAATAGGAATAAGATTCTGTACTGATTGGCTTAGTCCAAGTGGAAGTTGTTGGAAATTATGTCTTAAAGCCAATCATCTCGACTGTAGATGGTTGTGCTATTTTGTAATTGTATATGAAGTTTTTAATAAATAAAAGCATTCTTTTGGTTGTTCATCACATGTGCATTTTCCTGAAAATAACTCTTGTATGATGGAGTCCTTAGAACTACATTATTTTAATATAGAGAGGATATATCAAGTAGTTCTTAAAATGGTTCACAACCAAATGATACATTGTTATAGGATGGCGATATATCAAGTGTAGGTTGTCGTATATCACATTTGTTGGTTATCCTTTTAACCAAGGAGTGTAGAGATATTGATGTGACATACAGGTGAAATGTACGACATCTCACTAAACATGACCAACTGCTTTGCTCCCTTCTATCAAAGGGTTGCTTACGAAGGGATATGGATATATTGTCCCTCAGACCTAAGGTCACCATGGTAGCTTGCAAGCAACTCACTGTAGTTTGATACCATACTACGTGGATTTCTAATCCAATGATGAAATGCTTCTGGGTATCATTGGCCTTATGGAGTGGTGGTGGATCAAGATGGGATTGACCCCTCCAAATGGTTTGGAGTGAATGGCTCACTATATCTCAATTTAGCAAAACCTTGGCTAGGATAGTTCTTGTGAGGAGTCACAGAACTTGTAAGGTTGAGACACAACCTGGATGTACCAGGTTGGGGTTAGCAGTCAAACCCTAGGATATCCTGAGCATTATAAGATCAAAGGGATGAATTATGTGGTAACCATATACTAGAGATTCTACAAAGTTGCTCTGCAATCTTCGACCTATCCAGAGTCGGGCATCATTGTTAGATGATGACTTAGACTGGTATTGGAAGTGTTCCAGTGCTACCAGCTTAGTGTTCAAACCATGGGGTCACACACCATAGGGGTTTCTATCTGATCTAAAGGCTAATCGATGATTAAAAATTATTTTCCATCACTGGAGATCAATATGATTGACTATGTTCCAAGTATCGACACTTCTAAGTGTCGAAACTTGGAAGTGTCAACACTTGTAAGTGTCGACACTTGGAAAGTCAACACGTGGAAGTGTCGACACTTGGCTGTGATGAGCAAAAATTCTGGGAAGAATTTTTGGAATGTTTTGACCTAAATTCGAATTTCGAATTTTGGCTACTTTTGGCTCCATGCTTTCATGGAATGATGGTCATTCTTACCTTATGAGCTTAGAGCCAATTTTGTATGGCCCTTGACCTTCTACCCCAATCACTCTTCCTTCCTCTTTCTCCCTCTCATGGCTGCCTCTATAAATAAGGATTGTTTTAGGGGCTGTTGGTTGGTGAAAAAAAGAAAAATAAGGGAAAAAAGAGTTTTCTTATTGAATGAGATTGCTGAAATTCTGAGAGAGAAAAGTAAGGGGCTTGGGAAGACTAGGGTTTTGGGTGTGTGACTACATAGCACTCAAGCTAGGTCTTGGGAAGAGAGCTAGTTAGGAAGGGTTCTACCTCTCCTCCTTGTCTTCCAAGAAGAAGTAGATCGGCCTCAAGGATCCCAAGAAGCTAGCAATCTGAGGGAGTTGATCAGAATCGAGCCCTGGTGTGAACTACTCGTAGAGGCCAAACATGTGTGTGGCTTGAGGACTTTTCACAACCTTTTCCTAAAGGTATAATGGTAAGGTATTCTTATGCCTTTTGGTTCTTTTCTTGCTTATGATGTCTTTTGCATGCTACATTATCATACTTGTTCCTGTTGCAAGTAGATTGGTAGATCATTTTGATCGATCTACCAAGCCTTTTGCTGTGCTTATTTTAAAATTATTTTAAAATACCTTTTTTTCTGCCATGCATGCTCGTTTTGCTTTCCCTTCAATAGTATCAGAGCCAGGTTCTTCGTTGTATAATAATGCTAGCATGCTTTCCCTTCAATGGTATTAGAGCCAGGTTCTTAGAATTTTTGGAAGGTATCCTCACCTGTTGGGAGCCTTCATAGGTTGTAAAAAATAACTTTAGCAATGCAAATATTTTCCTTCATGATTGCTATCTTTATTTCTCTCTCTCTTTTTTTTTGGGGTACTCCCAGAACATTCTTCAAAATGTATAAGGGGAAAGGCCATCTTGACCAACGAACTTAGCATGGTCTTTCCTTTTTCCTCCAACTTCTGCGTACGTGCCTCTCCCCGGCTTTAGTTGTTTTAAATTGGCTTCGAGGCCTTAGGATCAGCATGAAGATCTCTTGAGAGCATTTTGCTCCCCTTCTTTCGACCTCGGATCATGTAGGTCCTGATGTAGGCCTTTTGAATCTTTCTCACCTTGGCAAGCTATAAGTCAGGTGATAGATGGCAGGATCTTTGAAGCCCCTTGGTTGACATCTCTGGATTGTGAGCGAGGTAGTAGATATGGGGCTTCGTAAGTTTTCGGGCTTGAGGGTGCGGGGATTCATAAGGTTTTTGGCTTGAGTGTGCCGAACTATGAGTCAAGCGATAGATGGCGAGATTTCTGGAGGCTCCCGGTAGACATCTTCGGACAATGAGTACGACAGTAGATGCGGGGCTTTGTATGTTTCCCGGCTTGAAAGTGTGGGGCTTCGTAAGTTTCCCGACTTGGAAGTGTGGGGCTTCATAAATTTCCCAGCTTGAAAGTGTGGGGCTTCATAAGTTTCCTAGCTTGGAAGTGCGGGGTTTCGTAAGTTTCCCAGCTTGTGAGTGTGGGGCATCGTAAGTTTCCCAGCTTAGTCCGCTAGACTTTGAGTCCGATGGATACGTTCCTGCACAGGTGAAAGATAAAGTTGCACCAAAAAGGAACTTTAATGATTGAGAAGAAGTCTTACATTACTGGTAGTATATTTTCAAGTTGCTTGCATTCTAGGTCAAGTGAATCGGGTGCCATCAAGTCCGGCAAGTTAGTAGGCTCCCCCTGGTAGGGCCTCGACTACCTTGTAGGGTCCCTCCTAGTTTAGGGTGAGCTTCCCGCATTCCCCTAGTTGGGATGCTTTTGCCTGCCTGAGGATGAGGTCACCTGGGCAGAACACCCTAGGCCTCATGCGGAGTTGTAGTAGCACGCTACCCATTGTAGGTTGGCTACCATCCAAAGTCAGGCCTTGTCTCTTGTCTCATCCAGCAGATCCAGGTTGAGGAGGAGATTGGTTGGATTGGTAGCTTCATCATACTGCTCTATCCATAGAGTGGGTATTCCAAGCTCTACGGGGAACATGGCTTTGATGCCAAAAATGAGGTTGAAAGGCATCTCATCGGTAGCCGTGCGGGGTGTAGTGTGGTAGGCCCACAACACACTAGGTAGTTCTTCAGTCCACTGACCCTTGGCTTCATCCAGCCTTATATGGAGCCCTTGCAGGATTGTTCAGTTAGTCACCTCGGCCTTCCCATTGGTCTGAGGGTGAGCTATCAAAGTGAAATGATGGTGGATGCCGAGGTAGGTGTAGAACTCCTCGAAGGCCTGGTTAATGAACTGCCTCTTGTTATCAGTGATGATAGTATGCGAGAGGCCAAACTGACAGATCATCGACTTCCAGAAGAAGGACCTAACCTTCGCCTCCATTATTTAGGCTAGGGGTTCGGCCTTGTTGTTGACTCCTTTATTGATTTTGATGATAAACAAAATACTTAAGTATAAGCTGAGTACTAACTCTTCTTTGAAGTGTGTTAAATATAAAAAGGTACTCTTCAATTCAATAAAAATGGAATGCTTGTCAAATGATGAAGAAGTCCCTTCTTTGAATGAAAGATCAGTTTTACATGGACTTAAGTACTTGAAGATTGTTTGAAAGGACATAAAGAGTTCAGCACAAAATGGCTTTAGTATAGCTTCAGTGATTTTTGAAGAATTCTCAATAAGTGTCGACTCACTGATCAAGTGTCGACTTATGGCAGTGCAAGTGTCTACTCAAGCCGGCATGCAGAAAAATTTCAGATGGCATGACTGAAGTGTCGACTCATGATCTACAAGTGTCGACTTAAAAATCGGCTCATCGCTTGAGAAAAAATTCTTATAGAACTTGCTGAAGTTGAAGACTTGCCTAAAGTGTCGACTCATGGATATCAAGTGTCAACTCACCTGAGATTTTTAGAGAGCCTTAATGAAGAATTTTGAACTAGGTGTCAACTCATGGGACTTAAGTGTCGAACCTAAGTGTCGACTCAAAGCTTGAAGTGTCGATGGAGTTCTGAAAATAGTAACAGCTAGTTTTTCAAATGTAAAACTCAGTTGATGGGGGATAGATGGGTAGGATCGTTGGTGAGCCTAAAAGTCACCTAAATAAGGGTACTATCTTTTTTTTGGGTATTTTTTTTTCTAGGGATGGCGAAGGAATAGTGGGGATGGAAGACAGGGTTTGGAACTCATGGACTTTGGGACTCATCCTAACGAAGAGACCTCTAACCTCTAGGGCATTACACCCTCCTCGATACTTGGAGGCGCTAGGATGAATCTCAAAGATCACGAGGGGATAAAGAAGGTGGAATGGGAAGGGGGATAACTTAGGGCATCACGCCCATGCCCGAAGGCGAAGGCAAGAAGAATCACTCTTCTAAAAAACTGAAATTCTTTTCTCAAAAAAACTTTTTTTTACAAAGGACTGAGGATGGTATGTATAGACCCGTCCAACCCTCATTTGAATTTGAATACATGATAAAAAGATATGGATGACTCAAATTCAAATACAAGATAGGATAAGATAAGCCTATCCATATCTCAATCCTAACCAACCAAATCCTAATTCAAAATTCAAACAAAAGATAAATCCCAAACTAATTTATTAAAATCGATGCTATTCCAAGATCAGTGCTGCTCCAGGATCAGTGCATCTTCGAGATCAGTGCTGCTCTGAGATCCCCATCATTCCCCTGAGTGGGGAAAACTCGACTCCGTCGAGTTAGGCTGGCTCTAGGATGCACATGACCTGTAAAATGATTTTTTTTTAGCTCTGCTTTGAGATCTGTTCACTTTAAAGAGTGTGCAGCTTTGAAGATCGTGCACTTCAAAATTGGTGTGGCTTTGAACTCCATGCAATTCTGAAACTCGTGCAGCTTTAAAGATTATGCGCTTTGAAATTGGTGCTACTTTTAACTCCATGTGACTCTGAAACATGGCCTGGTGAACCGAACTGAAATAGGATCCAGGAGAGGACCAGAAGACTTCAGAGCTTTGAGATTGGTGTGAGATTCCTTAAATGATGTCGATAGAAAAGGGGGGAATTACATTCATGTTCGTGCATCCCTCCCCTTCTTCACGGACCGAAACCAAGGATGGACTTTTCTGGCAATTCTGACTTACTGGTGGGGCTCTCCGGTGAAGGTGCTAGGCAGAGACCGCCGATGGATGGAATGATGGACGGCATGAAGATCGTCACGGCCGGTGGGGGGGATGGGTGGCCGACAGGGAGTCCTTCGGTGGGGGTGGGGGAAGAAGACGGACGCTCTCGATTTCGAAAGGATGCCCTGGACTTGAGCACGCGGCCAGTGGTGGATGGCTCGTCGGTGGGGAGGAGGTGGTACCGGCAGAGAGGATATGTGGTGTGGTGGTAGTCGAGCCAGCGCTCGAGGCAAGCCTGGTGGAAGAGATGGCCGCAGGGGAGGTGGTTCATCACTGACTCTGGATTGAATCAAGCCAGGCAAACCCGACGGTCGACAGCCTATTGGAGCTGCCAACCGAAGGCCGACCCAAACCGGATGGGCTTGAAGCTGCTCCAGAACCACTCCTTAAGGGTGGGCTCCGAGGGCCGGTCGGAAACGGGCACGGTTGGGTCCGACACCGCTGTGAAGGTCTGGCAGGATGTAGCCATGCTTTTTCTTGGAGGGCTTCTCAAAGGTCCCAAACACAATCGAGCTTCTCGAATGCAGACTTGGTCCAGATGACGAACCTCCCAAGGTGCCCTCCGGGGGTGAGCTTCAGGAGGTTGAGGCGCTCGACGTTAGCGATGTCGATGCTGCGAATGTTACGAAAGGCCTTGACAAGCTTGGACCCCTCAGTGCCGTACACGATGAGGGGGCCCTTGAGGCAGATATAGCGATGATTATGCATCTTACCCTTGCCGGAGCGGATCTGGCGGGAGTCTTCTGCCTTCTTGGCATCGAGGTAGGCTCCGATGTGCTTGAGGATCTTGATGGTGATGGAGGTATTCTCGATGGCCTCGATGGAGTCAGAGATGATGAGGGGAAGCTCGGGGAAGGACTCAATGCGGTGGCCGTGGGCCATGACGAGGGAGGGGACGGCGGAATGGGCGGTGTCCGAGCCGAGGGGGGGCAGCGCGATTCCTTCGGCGGGCGAGCAGCAGGTGGATGATACGGGAGCCATCGATGCTGGTGCGGTGAGCATCGAGGCAGTGAGATCTTGGGCACGATTCTGGGCATCCATCAGGAAGGAGGATTGGGGAGGGAGCTCCTTCGAGGTGGGAGTTGGCGCTGGAGCCAGGGGTCCGGGGGCTGGTAGGTGACGACAATGACGGTGAAGACGAGCACGGAGAAGATGAAGGCGGTGAAGCACACATTGCTGATCACCGAGGTGGTTGCGACAGTTCACCGAAGAGGGTGGGGGGTACTATGGTGAGGCGGCGGGGCAGTTGGGAGGCGACGATGGCAGTGGGCAATTGATCACAGGGGAGGGATGACACTGGTCAGGAGATCTAAATTTTTTATTTATTTTTTATATGGGAAGATGATAGGATAGAACAGATGGATCGGATTGGTAAGAGAGGATTTGGGTTGATTTGACGTTACCCTAATTTTTCTAAGCTCTGATACCAAAATTGATGGGGGACAGATGGGTAGGATCGTTGGTGAGCCTAGAAGTCACCTAAATTAGGGTACTATTTTTTTTTGGGTATGTTTTTTTCTAGGGATGGTGAAGGAATAGTGGGGATGGAAGACAGGGTTTGGAACTCATGGACTTTGGGACTCACCCTAACGAAGAGACCTCTCACCTCTAGGGCATTACACCCTCCTCGATACTTGGAGGTGCTAGGATGAATCTCAAAGATCACGAGGGGATAAAGAAGATGGAATGGGAAGGGGGATAACTTTGGGCATCACGCCCATGCCCGAAGGTGAAGGCAAGAAGAATCACTCTTCTAAAAAACTCAAATTCTTTTCTCCAAAAAACTTCTTTTTACAAAGGACTGAGGGTGGTATTTATAGATCTGTCCAACCCTCATTTGAATTTTAATACATGATAAAAAGATAGGGATGACTCAAATTCAAATACAAGATAGGATAAGATAAGCCTATCCATATCTCAATCCTAACCAACCAAATCCTAATTCAAAACTCAAACAAAAGATAAATCCCAAACTAATTTATTAAAATCTGTGCTATTCCGAGATCAGTGCTGCTCTAGGATCAGTGCAGCTTCGAGATCAGTGCTGCTCTGAGATCCCCATCATTCCCCTGAGATGGGGAAAACTCGACTCCGTCGAGTTAGGCTGGCTCTAGGATGCACATGACCTATAAAATGAATTTTTTTTTAGCTCAGCTATGAGATCTGTGCCCTTTTACGAGTGTGCAGCTTTGAAGATCGTGCACTTTGAAATTGGTGTGGCTTTGAACTCCATGCAATTCTGAAACTCGTGCAGCTTTGAAGATTATGCGCTTTGAAATTGGTGCGGCTTTTAACTCCATGTGACTCTGAAACATGGCCTGGTGAACCGAACTGAAATAGGACCCAGGAGAGGACCAGAAGACTTTAGAGCTTTGAGATTGGTGCAAGATTCCTTAAATGATGTCGATAGAAAAGGGGGGAATTGCATTCACGTTCGTGCAATCCCACACCTTCTTCATGGACCGAAACCAAGGACAGACTTTACTGGCAATTCTGGCTTACCGGTGGGGCTCTCCGGTGAAGGCACTGGGCAGAGACCACCGATGGACGGAATGATGGCCGGTGTGAAGATCGTCACGGCTGGTGGGGGGAATGGGTCGCCGACTGGGAGTCCTTCAGTGGTGGGTGGGGGAAGATGGCGGATGCTCTCGATTTCGAGAGGATGCCCTGGACTTGAGCACGCGGCCAGCGGTGGATGGCTCATCGGTGGGGAGGAGGTGGTACCGGTCGAGAGGATATGTGGTGTGGTGGTAGTCGAGCCAGCGCTCGAGGCAGGCCTGGTGGAAGAGATGGCCACAGGGGAGGTGGTTCATCACTGACTCTGGATCGAATCAAGCCAGGCAAACCCGACGGTTGACAGCCTACTTGAGCCGCCAACCGAAGGCCGACCCAAACCGGATGGGCTTGAAGCTGCTCCAGAACCACTCCTTAAGGGTGGGCTCCGAGGGCTGGTCGGAAGCGGGCACGGTTGGGTCCGACACCGGTGTGAACGTCTGGCAGGACGTAGCCATGCTTTTTCTCGGAGGGCTTTTCAAAGGTCCCAAACATAGTCGAGCTTCTCGAACGCAGACTTGGTCCAGATGACGAACCTCCCAAGGTGCCCTCCGGGGCGAGCTTCAGGAGGTTGAGGCGCTCGACGTTAGCGATGTCGATGCTGCGAATGTTACGAAAGGCCTTGACAAGCTTTAACCCCTCGGTGCCGTACACGATGAGGGGGCCCTTGAGGCAGATATAGCGGTGATTATGCATCTTACCCTTGCCGGAGCGGATCTGGCGGGAGTCTTCTACCTTCTTGGCATTGAGGTAGGCTCCGATGTGCTTGAGGATCTTGATGGCAATGGAGGTCTTCTCGACGGCCTCGACGAAGTCAGAGATGATGAGGGGAAGCTCGGGGACGGACTCAATGCGGTGGCCATGGGCCATGACGAGGGAGGGGACGGCGGAATGGGCGGTGTCCGAGCCAAGAGGGGGCAGCGCGGTTCCTTCGACGGGCGAGCAGCAGGTGGATGATACGGGAGCCGTTGATGCTGGTACGGTGAGCATCGAGGTGGTGAGATCCTGGGCATGGTTCTGGGCATCCATCAGGAAGGAGGATTGGGGAGGGAGCTCCTTCGAGGTGGGAGCTGGCACTGGAGCCAGGGGTCCGGGGGCTGGTAGGTGATGGCAATGACGGTGAAGACGAGCATGGAGAAGATGAAGGCAGTGAAGCACACATTGCTGATCACCGAGGTGGCTGCGACAGTTCACCGGAGAGGGTGGGGGGGACTATGGTGAGGCAGCGGGGCAGTAGGGAGGTGACGATGGCAGTGGGCAATTGATCACAGGGGAGGGATGACACTGGTCAGGAGATCTAAATTTTTTTATTTTTTTTTATATGGGAAGATGATAGGATAGAACAGATGGATCGGATTGGTAAGAGAGGATTTGGGTTGATTTGACGGTACCCTAATTTTTCTAAGCTCTGATACCAAAATTGATGGGGGACAGATGGGTAGGATTGTTGGTGAGCCTAGAAGTCACCTAAATTAGGGTACTATTTTTTTTTTGGGTATGTTTTTTTCTAGGGATGGCTAAGGAATAGTGGGGATGGAAGACAGGGTTTGGAACTCATGGACTTTGGGACTCACCCTAACGAAGAGACCTCTCACCTCTAGGGCATTACACCCTCCTCGATACTTGGAGGCGCTAGGATGAATCTCAAAGATCACGAGGGGATAAAGAAGATGGAATGGGAAGGGGGATAACTTAGGGCATCACGCCCATGCCCGAAGACGAAGGCAAGAAGAATCACTCTTCTAAAAAACTCAAATTTTTTTCTCCAAAATATCACAAAACGGTTGTACTTGAGCTGAAACACTTTTCCACTTAACTTAACCATCCAATCAACCAACTCTTGAGTGTCCATGTCTTCTTTGAGCAGTCATTTTCATTCAAACTTGGCTTCTTCAAACAAATGAGCTTCTTCCAATTTGTGAGCACCTTTTTCAACAAGAACACACTTAAAGGAAATCATTAGTCCTCAACTTATACTTAACCATTTTGCTTATCATCAAAATCAATAATGGAGTCAACAATCTCCCCCTTTTTGATGATGACAAAACCCTTAAGTATTAATTGCTTAAACAGGGCTTTTAAAAGAAATCATCAAGGTGCATGAAATGGAAAATAATAAGTAAATCAACATAATTTGCATTAATGATATAACATTTCAGAACAAAAGTAATAGTGTTAGAGCTTGTTATAATGATTGAGAGTATCAAAGTTTTGGGATACATTTAAAACATAGAAAACACGTATCATGATACTCTACAAGAAAATTTCAGCAATCAACAAAGCTCCCCCTAAATCGACGATCATAAAATAGTTTGTAAATATTTTTTTCGAACATTTAAAGAGGGGTTTTAAGATGAAATTCACTTTGAAAGGATTTTCAAATGAAAATAAAGTAAAGCTCCCCCTTTCTTAAGGAATTTTGTAAACAATTTTCAATTCAAGTTTTCAAAAATTTGTTTATCCCTTTCTCATCATAAATATATCCCAAATAATATTGCATTTATACTCATTTATACTTAAATTTCATTATTCTACTCCCCCTTTTTATTATCATTAAAAAAGGTAGGAAAATAAATAGATTGAGTAGTCAAGATATAGCATTGAGTTATTCTACTTTCCCTTTAAGTAATTCATTCATTCATTCAAGAGTGAAGACATTGAAGAACTAAGAGCAATTCAAGACATTTCAATCATTTTCATCAAAGACATAAAGATGAAGAACAACAACATTTTTCATTTAAAGTTAGAACTTGTACAATAGATACATAACAAAGATCAAAATACATAGAAGCATAAAAACAAACTAAAAATACATAAAAGTCCTAATCCTTATCCATGTCAGTATCATCAGAAGATGAACTAATCTCAATCTGTCCTGTATCAATGAAAGATCAAGCTCGTGGCCACATCGATCTAAGATCTCTGATTCTGGTCCTGGTCGGTTGTGGAGGGGTACGATGACCACATCCTCTACGATGAGCATATGTTCGACCTCTGGCTAGAGCAGTAGAGGTAGAAGCAAAGTCCTCCACAGGAACGAAAATGATCGAGTCAACAATCTCAGCAACCACTGGAAGAGGTGTGCGATCAAATGAAGGACCTGAGTCAAGATATTGAAAACCGGTGTATAAAACCCAAGCTCTCGGATAAGTGAGGATGTGTGAAGTGTGGGAGTATCAACAATCGGTATGTCAAAGATAGAAGTAACAGCTGATGATACAACAAGTGTATCAAGAATAGAAGTATCAGCTATAGAATGAACTGGTATGTCTATAATTAGTGTATCAACAACGGGTTTCTCAACAATAGGTGTATGTATAAAAGGAATATCAACATCTGGGGAATCAATAATAGGTGTCAGGATAGGAGTATCGATAACCGGAGAGAGAATAGGAGTAGGAATAGGAATTTGATCATCCGATCTAGAAGGAGAAGATGGAACTGGAGTCTGGGCAGGTGAATAAGAAGGGTCATGAACAGGACTCCTAGGCAAGTCTGCCGTCACCTCCGTTATTGGCTCTGAAGTAAGATCTATAAAGTCAAATCTATCGGAGTCACCTCCTCATCATCTCCATCATCACCATCAACATCTCCAACAACAGTATCACCATCTCCAACAGTATCACCATCTCCAACAGTATCACCATCAACAGGTGTAGGAGCAGGTGTAGGAGCAGTATCAGCAACCAGAGTACTTACTGAAGGTCTGGACAGTGCAGAAAGTATAGCTGAGATACCATCACTAAGTCCAGTATGGCTCTCTTTCATCTCAGCTATGAAATAGTCAAGACGCTGCCTCATGATAAAGACGTCAATCTTGATGCGTTTGACTCTGTCCAATAAGCTATCTGATGTGCCTGGAGTCTCCGTCTGAGCTGGCTGAGGTTGTGCTGAAGTAGAAGGATTAGACTGAGAAGCAACCGCTGGCTGTGCCGCTATCTCAGGATGACTCTCGATGGGTCCTGCCTCGTCAGAGAGGATGCTCTCCTCCTCTGCTGCATCATTATCATCAGCTCTGTCCTTGGCTTGACCAGATATCCTGCGTGTCCACTGGCCTCAGAACAAATGATAGCCCATCCGATGTAATGACCTGATGTCATACACATCAGTATGAAGTAATGTATGGTAGGGCTCGTCCTCAAAGCTGATGCCATACTCCCTAAATAAAACTGTCAGTTCCATACCATAGGGTAGGCAGAGTCACTGGCTAGTCGATGCCTCCATCATCTGGTGAATCATAAGCACTGGAATGCAGACGGGCATGCATTGAACCAATGAGACCATCACGAGCAACTCCTGCTTAGTGATATAGTCAAAACGTCTAGTCTTTGGCAGAAGTATCTGGGCGACAATTTGATGCAATAGTCTCATATCTGCAGATAATCTGGATGCTGGTATAGTGGCTCCCTCGGATAGAATGTTAGACTCAAAGATGCACTGAAGTCCACTGACTCTATCCATCAAACTATCTACAACAAATCCTGTCATCAGTATATCCCATACGCTGCTTAGAATCTCTGAAGTGACATGGATATCCTAGCCTCTGACCTGTGCTAACCATCCATCTGTCCCACGGGCGAGTGATCCTTAAAACTCTCGCATAAGCCTGGGGTAATACCTCTCACTGAGTGAACAAAATGAAGTCAGACTAGCCTGTCGAATCTACTCTCCAATCCAGAAATGCAACTGGTCGATAAAAGCAAAATCCACTCATCATCCTACAACTACAGTCTTCGAGCTCATCCGGCTAGATGGTACAAAAAGTGGTCATGCAGGCGGATCAGGAGCTCTAGACTCATGTTTGGGCTTTGTCCTTCGCTCTTCTTCTTGATTTGACTAACGAGGTCGACGGACTACTTGCTTGCGAGGTCCCATTGCTTGGATTAAAGAATTGGGTAAGGTTTCAGTTGAAATCTAGGGTTTCTAAGGTTTAGAAATCAAATGCAAGGAGAAATCCAACCAAAATCCAGGCTATCAAGTGTCCAAATCAAGGAAACAACTGGCAAAAAGCATGAAACAGTGGGAAGAATAGTAAGAGTACCTTAAAACCTTGTGTCGACTCGAAGGAGAGAAGAAATGGGGAGAAAAACGATTCAGAAAATCCTTTATTCTCAGTCCACTGTCGTTCAGGTGTCAGTTCATGCATGTGTCGACACATTCAGGTGTCGACACATCAATGTGTCGACACATCGACTTAAAAACCAAAAATTCAGGGATTCAAGGGCAGATCAAAATTACTGGAAATATGATTAAATTCATGAAAAACAATAATGATTGAGTAAGATTGATCATAATTGGTGTTGAATTGATCTAATTTGAGTCAAATATAAAAAAAATTTAATCAAAAGGTTTGATGATCCCGAACTCTCTTCTAATCATACATAATCGATCTTCTAGAAGAGGTTTAGTCAAAATATCAGCTAATTGAAATTCAGTACTAATAAATTCAAGTAAAACATCATTATTTTCTACATGATCCCTAATAAAATGATGTCTAATTTCAATATGTTTACTCCTAGAGTATTGAATAGGATTTTTAGTCAAGCAAATAGCACTGGTATTATCACATTTAATAGGCGTACTAGCCAACTTGATTCCAAAATCTTCAAGTTGTTGCTTAATCCACAAGATTTGAGCACAACAACTTCCAGCTGTAATATACTCAGCCTCAGCTGTGGATAGTGCAACTGAAGTTTGTTTCTTGCTAAACCATGAGATTAAGTTAACTCCAAGAAATTAGCAAGTACCACTAGCACTCTTTCTATCCAATTTATAACCAGCAAAATCTACATCAGAATATCCAATCAATTCAGTAGATGAATTTCTAGAATAGCATAAACCAATATCAATAGTACCAGATAGATATCTAATAATGCACTTAACAACCATAAGATGTGATTCTTTAGGTTCAGACTGATATCTAGCATACATGCATACACTGAACATTATATCTGGTCTACTAGCAGTTAGATATAATAAAGAGCCAATTATACCTCTATATAACTTTTGATCTACTGATTTACCATGTTCATCTTTATCAAGTCTACAAGAGAGGCTCATAGGCATACCTATTGCTTTAGTAGTCTCCATTCTAAACTTCTTGATAATTTCTCTTGTATACTTAGCTTGGTTGATGAAGATACCATCTGCAGTTTGCTTGATCTGGAGTCCGAGAAAGAAATTGAGTTCTCCCATCATGCTCATCTCGAACTCACCCTACATTAGCTTAGCAAACTCTCAACAAAGAATTTCATTAGTAGCACCAAAAATGATGTCATCAACATATATTTGTACTACTAATAAATCATTATCTTTCTTTTTCAAAAATAGTGTTTTTTCAACATTTCCTCTAGAAAATTCATTTACAATAAAAAATTTGCTGAGTCTCTCATACCAGGCTCGAGGTGCTTGCTTTAATCCATAAAGTGCTTTATGCAATTTAAAAACATGATCAGGATGTGCATGATTTTTAAATCCAGGTAGTTGTTCAACAAAAATCTTTTCAGTTATAAAACTATTTAGAAAAGCACTCTTAACATCCATTTGAAATAATTTAAAATTCATAAAACAAGCAAATGCTAATAATAGTCTAATTGCTTCAAGTCTAGCAACAGGAGCAAAAGTTTCATCAAAATCAATCCCTTCCTCCTGATTGTAGCCTTTAGCAACTAGCCTAGCTTTATTTCTAACAACAATACCTTTTTCATCTAATTATTCCTAAATACCCATTTAGTGCCAATAATAGATGGTCTTTCTATTATAGTCCAAACATTATTTCTATCAAATTGAATTAGTTCATCTTGCATGGCATTAATCCAGTTAGGATCTTTTTCAGCTTCTTCAAAATATTTAGGTTCTACTTGAGATACAAAATATATATAATCACATTCATTTCTAATTGAGGCTCGAGTTCTTATCCCTTTAGATGGATCACCTAAGATTAATTCCTTAGGATGTCCATGAGCATACCTCCACTCCTTAGGTAGGTCTTGATGCTTTGGAGTGTCATCACCTTTCTCATTCTTATCTTGATCTTCTTCATTTGGCCGAGGTTAATCATTCAATGTCAACTTTTAAAGCTTGTTAGCACCTGTACATTCATCAGATGTATCCTTTTTTCTAGAGAATTTGTTAGTAGATTCTTCAAAGATAATATGTACTAACTCTTCTACAACCAAAGTTTGTTTATTGAAAACTCTGTATGCCCTGCTTGATGTAGAGTATCTTAAAAAGATACCTTCATTAGACTTGGCATCAAACTTTCCAAGATTATCTTTTTTATTATTCAAAATAAAATATTTGCAACCAAAAACTCGAAAATATTTTAAAGTTGGTTTTTTTTGGTTCCAAAGTTCATATGGAGTTTTCTTCAAAATAGGGTGGATTAAAACTCGATTTAAAATGTAATATGCTGTATTAATAGCTTCAGCCCAAAAATATCTTGGCAAATCATTTTCACAAAGCATAGTGCATGCCATTTCTTCCAAAGTATGATTTTTCCTTTCTACTACCCCATTCTACTGAGGTATCCTAGGTGCAGAAAAATTTAGTTTTATTCCTTTTTCATTATAAAATTTTTAAAATCTTGATTTTCAAATTTAGTTTCATGATCACTACGAATGCAAATAACTGAAACACCTTTTTCATTTGAAACTTTTTGATAAAACTTTATGAATTCTGAAAATGATTCATCTTTTTGTGCTAAAAAGAAAATCCTTGTAAATCTCAAAAAATCGTCCACTATGACTAATCCATATCTCTTTCCTCCTAGACTTGATATTCTAGTTGGTCCAAAGAGTTCCATATGAAGTAGTTCAAGTGGTGTACTAGTAGTTGCAAAACCTTTTGGTTTGAAAGAAGTTTTAACTTGTTTACCAAATTGACATGCTTGACAAATTCTATCTTTTTCAAAACAAAGTTCAGGTAAATCTCTAACTAAATTCTTTTTGCAAAGTTTTGAAAGAAGATACATACTAGCATGCCCTAATCTTCTTTGCCATAGCCAACTAGTCTCATCTTTAGTAGAATTCACTGCAACAAGGCATTCACCATTAGGCAAAGATAGATCATCTTGGTCTACCAAATAAACATTTTCATGCCTTTTTTCAATGAATTATACTCCATCTATATCTGGACTAGCAATCATGCAATATGATGATTTAAAAACTACTTGAAAACCTTTATCGCAAAATTGACCAATGCTTAAAAGATTGTGTTTCAAACCATCGACTAGAAGTACATTATTAATACTACTAGATGGAGTTATATGAACCTTACCAATACAAATAATTTTTCCTTTACTATTATCATTGAAGGTCACACTCCCTCCATTCAAAGCTTTAAGAGAAGTGAATTACTTCACATCTCCAGTCATGTGCCTTGAGCAACCACTATCAAGATACCAAAGTCTTTTGTTCTCCTTGGTTGTAAGTCATACCTGCAATAAAATTAAGCTTTGTTTTTAGGTACCCAAGCCAACTTGGGTCCTTTAGGGTTAGCATTCAAAATGTTTCCTTTTGGAACCCACACTTTACCAAAATAATTGATTTTTCTTAAATTACATTGAAATGATTTATGACCTAACTTTTTGCATGAAAAATAAGTAATGCTAGATGATGCATGTACAAAAAAGTTTTTGAAATACTTTTATTGCTTTGTGGCTTATATCCTAATCCTGCTTTATTAAAAACTGCTCTTTGATTGTTTAAAAGTAGGTTTAATTTTTTTGAGCTATCTGTGAATTTCTCAACAAAAGGTTTTATCTTTTCAAGTTCATTTTTGTACTTAACATTTTAAAGTTCTAAATCTTTGTTTTTCTTTAAAAGATCATTGTTTGAAATAACATTCTTATATCTTTTCAAAACTTCATTTTCCATAGATAAAGCATTGTTTTTCTTTTCTAAAATATCCAATTTAGATTTCAAATTATTGACTTCATTTAGCAAAGAATTATTTTCAAAAGAAAAACTATTTGCATGCTTTTTCAACTTTTTATTTTTACTCAAAATTAGTTTGTAATCATGCATGAGTTCATCAAAGGCATTCCTAAGTTCATCAAATGTAAAATCAATCTCGGTGTCGGAATTTATCTCATCATTGTCTTGATGTGCCATTAAGTAGAGATTTGCAACTTCGGTCTGCTCTTCTTCAGAACTGGAGTCTTCACTGTCACTCCAGGTGGCCATCATTGCTTTCTTCCTTAGTTTCTTCCTAGATTTCTTAAGAAGAGGACAATCAAACTTGTAGTATCCCAGCTTTTTGCACTCGAAGCATGTAGGTACTTCATTCTCCTTTTCATTTTCTTTTTCTTTCTCTTTTTCTTTTCCTTTTTCATTTGATTAATATTTCTTTTTGTAAGGAAATTTCCTCCTCTTCATAAATCTTTTAAATTTTCGTGCAAGGAGAGCTTCTTCACCTTCATCTTCCTCTTCATCTTCAGACTCATCTATTAAGGATTCTTCTTGTATGTTTGATTTGAAAGCAATCCCCTTCTTCTTGTCCATGTCTATTGATTTTTGTTTCAGATTAAGCTTATGAGTCATGAGCGATCCAACCAGCTGCTTAAGAGGTAACTTGTCAATGTCCTTGGCTTCTTGAATTACGGTCACCTTCAGATCCCATGATGTTGGAAGTGACCTGAGAATTTTATTCACAAGATCAGCATTAGACAACTTTTTCAAGACTTCTCATTCCATTTACAATATTAGTAAATCTTGTGTACATATCTATGATGATTCATTAGGTTCCATACGGAACATCTCATAAGTGTGCACTAACATATTTACTTTAGTATTTTTCACTTGATCGGTACCCTCATGGGTAACTTAAGTGTGTCCCATATTTTTTAGCAGAAGTGCATGTAGATATCCTATTAAATTCACTAGGATCTAATGCACAATAAAGGAGATTCATTGCCTTGGCATTTATCTCGGATTGTTTAATATCATTTTCATCCCAATCCTCTTCGAGCTTTGAGATAGAAACACCATTAATCACTACTGAAGGAATATGAGGACCTTTATCTATAATTTTTCATAAATTATAATCAATAGATTGCATATAAATTCTCATCCTAGTTTTCTAATAAATATAATTTGATCCACTAAAAAATGGAGGTCTATTTGAGGCTTGATTCTCAACTATGCTAGTACCAATTGGGGTTGCCATAGATCTTTACTCAAGGTGGTAAAGCCTATATATTGAGAACAGGGCTCTGGTACCACTTGTTGCCCAGTAAGCAACCCAAGAGGGGAGGTGAATTGGGTCTCTAAAAATTAAAATTACTTTACTTGATACTAAGCAATGCTATCCAATTCAACAAGTAAATTAGCAAGATACTATTAATTCAATTGTAATGCTCTAAAATAAAAGTGCAGTAAAAATAAAGAGCAATAAGTAAAGAGCAAGAAGAGAGATCAAGAAATCACAAAGATCAAGAAATATAGTTGTTCGGTGCTATCCAATGCACCTACATCCACTCTCCAAGATCTCCTTAGGAATTCACTATAATCACACCGATTACAGTTGATTTATTTTGCGGGCTCACTAATAAAAAACCCAACTTATTTTTACAAGGCCAACAAGTCAAAACCTCACTTGGTTTTACGGGCTAATCAAGAACCTAATTGATTTTCAAAGGCTAACCAATAACCTCCCTTGGTTTTCCGGGCTAACCAAGAACCTTAGTGGTTTTGTGGGCTAACCACCAACCTAATTAGTTTTGCAAAGGCTCACCAATAATCTCACTTGGTTTTACAATAGGCTAACCAAGAACCCTTACAACAAATAAAGTTTAGAAGTAATGAACAAAAGTAAGCTTTCTAAAACAAAGCGGGTATCTCTTTGAAGCTTAATGTAGAGATACTTTGAACTTATTGAAGCCTCTTGAATGCTCAAGATTGGATGATCTTCAATGGTCTTGAAGGCTCTTGAATGCTTGGAGGCTTGCTTTAGCTTGAGTGGTTGAAACTTCAAAAAATAGGAGTTAAAGCTCACTTTTCTTCTCTCTTCTCAAAACTCTTTAATGGTCTTCAATAGTTCTAGTTTTGATTTGATTTGGAACATATAAATACTTTCTCAAGGCCGCAAATCCCATTTCTAGCCGTTAGACTTGAAAAACTAGCCGTTGGAGGGCAAAATGGGCTGTGCTTGAAAAACTAGTCGTTATTGTTGTCAGAACTACATGTGTCGACACTTCAGACTGTGAGTTGACACATAAGGTCGACACTTGAACTTCTTGAGTCGACACCCAGTTCAAATAGCTCCAATTTGATTCTCTAGAAATCTCAGATGTGTCAACACTTACTCAGTTGAGTCGACACCTTGCTTCCATGTGTCAACACTTCAGCTATTCCTTCAATTTCTGCAAGTTCTGTGGCATGAAAATCTCAGGCGATGTGTTGATCTATGTGTCGACACTTTGAGTCGACACTTCAGGTCCATGTGTTGACACTTCATCTGTGCCATTTGAAACATTCTTATGTACTGGCCTGAGTTGACACTTCACTTCCATGTGTTGATACTTCATGTCATGTGTCGACACTTTAAGTTGACACTTCACTGAAAATATCATAAAAAGGCTGTACTTGAGCTAAAACACATTTTCACTTAACTTAACCATCCAATCAACCAACTCTTGAGTGCCCAAGTCATCATTGAGCAATCTTTTTCATTCAAACTTGGCTTCTTCAAACAAATGAGCTTCTTCAAATTTGTGAGCACCTTTTTCAACAAGAACACACTTAAAGGAAATCATTAGTCCTCAACTTATACTTAACCATTTTGCTTATCATCAAAATCAATATCGGAGTCAATAAAAACCAAGGAGGTTATTTGTTAGCCTTTGAAAAGAGATTTCTTTTGATGAGCCTTGTAAAAACTAAAAGGGATTTTGATTAGTGAGCCCGGAAAACTAATCGGCTATAATCGGTGGAGATTATAGTGAATTCCCAAGTGGACCTTGTGGAGTGGATGTAGGTGCATTAGAAAGCACCGAACCGCTATACTTGGTTTGTGTTTATGATTATTTGTCTCTCTCTCTTGATCTTACATTTATTGCATTTAAATTTTTGCTGCATACTCTTTAAGAGCACATTACTTTTGCATCTCATTGCACTTAAATTGTTTATTAAATTGGTTCACACTCTTGTAATTAATTTTTAGAAATCCAATTCACCCTCCTTCTTGGGTTACTTACTGGATAACACTCGACCCACTTGGTGAAGTAGTCGATGGCCACAATCAAAAACATCCATTGACCAGATGTGGTAGGGAAGGGACCTAAGATGTCCATCTCCAACTGGGCGAACGGCCATGGAGCTGATAGCTGGGAGAGTGGAGCCACCGACTGCCGTTGGATATGGGTGTGATGTTAGCAATGGTCACACTTCTTCATGAGTCAGCACCATCTTCTCGCATGGTCTCCTAGAAGTATCCTTGTCAGATTGCCTTGTAAGCCAAGGTCCTGCCCCCTAAATGGTTGTCGCAAGAGCCTTCGTGTATTTCTTGGAGCATATAGATAGCTTTTGAGGGCTTCAAACATTTCAGTAGGGGGTAGGAGTAGAACCTTCGGTAAAGCTGCCCATCCATCATTATGGAACTCGCGGCCTTCTTCTTGAGGAGGCCAGCCTCCTTCTGATCCTCAAGTAGGGTGCCTGTGGTGATGTACATAATGTAGGGGTCCATCCAGTTGGCTTCAGTGGTGACTTGCTGGACTTCGGCTTTGGCCTCATAGCTGGGAGTCTCGAGATACTCAACGAAGGTATGCCTCAGTAATGACTCCGACAGGGTGGCCAGTTTGGAGAGGATGTCGGCCTGAGCGTTCTCTACCTACGGGATATGGGAGATGCCAAAGTGCTGGAGGGTCACCATGTACGAGCACACCTTGTCTAGATATTTTGCCATCATGGGATCCCGAGCCTCGTACTTGCCAGAGACTTATCCCACTACCAGTTGAGAGTCAGTGAAGACCTTCAACCTCTTAACACCCAATTCATGGGACACTTTTAGCCCCGCGAGGAGTGCCTCTGTTGACCCCACATGTGATTTTGATGATAACCAAACATTGGAGCATGCACATTTATTTCTAACAACTCTTCAAGTGATTTACAAGTTTTTATAGGATGATTTATTTGTTCAAACTTCAACTCCTACATCTTTACTTCTCGTTTTGAGTTGTGTTGTAATATGATTTTGTAAAGAAAAACCCAATGAAAAAGTTAAGAAAAATTATGAAAAAGGGTTACTTCTGTGTGTGTGTGCACCTTAAAATTATCTTGAGTTGGTTTGCATGAAAAGTATAAAAGTGTTGATAAGAGTTTTTCTTGAAGTTCAATTATAAAAATCCTAAAGAAGTCACTCGAGCTGACCCAGCATCAAGAAGAGCCGACTCCACCTCATGGCATGCATCAAGGATTCTAGTATGCAGTAGTCTGAGCCGACTCTTCCAAAGTCCAGTTTTGAAGTTTTTTGAGAACAAGCCAAGCGAGCCAACCTGAAACAGAAAGAGCCATTTCTGTTAGTATAAATTTTGGAGACCTGAGAAAGTGAGCTGACCCGAATTGTAATGAGCTGACTCTTTCAAAGTAAAGATTTCAGAACCTGAGAAGAAGAGCCAACCAAAGTTCAAGAGAGCCGACTCCCCGAGTTCAAGATTTTCAAAGATGTAAGTTTGAGCCGACCAGAGCTATCAAGAGCTGACTTGTCTAGAGTGAAGTTTTGCACCCTGAGACAAAGAGCTGACTGCACTGAAAAAATGGTGACTCAACCTATCGACTCGAAGGATTCGAGCCGACTCGAAGTAATCCGATCCGACTTGAATATCATTTTCAGGTACATAATGGCTAGTTCCAGAATTTCTTTTTGAATGCCAAAAAGTGCTCCAATAGTCATATGTCATATTCCAATGGTCTACAACATCTCAAACTGCCTTGGAGTGATGGAAGACCTTATATTTGAGGGATTTGAACTTCCTTGAAAAAAATAATTAGTGAGTTCCTAAAAGATTTGAAGCTTCATTGAATATCCTACCCACTAACAAAGAAAAGAGCACAAAGAGCATTCAAGTCAGTCTTCAAGTCTTCACCAACTCTGATTTGAAGCTTGAAGCACTTTGGAAAGAAGCCACTGAAGCAATTAAAGCTCCTTCAACCACATCCAAGTGGACTTCTCACAAGCTGCACCGGCAACTATCCGACAACTAGAGTTTGTCATTATTGTTGCATTTACTTCAATTCATTTTTGAATTGTTCGAAAAGCCAAATAGGTTCTTGATGAGCCTTTGATAAAAACCAAGTGTTGGGTTCTTGGTGATCCTGATAAAACCAAGTTAGGTTCTTGGTGATCCTATGAAAACCAAGTTGGGTTTCTTTGTTGATCCTTTTCAAAACCAAAGGGTGTTGGGTTTTCTTTAGTGATCCCATTAAAACCAAAGTATAGAGGTATTAGATTGTGATCCTGTAAAATAATCCTACTATATTTGGATGTGAATATAGTGGAAATCCCAAGTGGTATCTTGGATAGTGGATGTAGGAGCTGGGTTGCTCCGAACCACTATAAATTTTGTGTGTTTGTGTTGTACTTCTCTGATTCTATTTAGCTTCTGCAAATTATTATTCTACCACAACACCTAACACTTTATAAAAATTTTTAATTACACATATCTGCTTTAAATTTTTAAATTTCCAATTCACCCCCTCTTGGGTAGCCACCTGGTCAATAGCCTCATATCCAGCTTGGTTGTTTGTCGCCTTGAATAGGAATCGTAATGCATACTCTGCAATGACCCCATCGGGGTTATCCAGAATGAGGCCAGCCCCGCTTCCTCTAGCGTTGGATGCATCGTCGACGTGAAGGATCCACGTCATTGCTTCTGGGGTCAGGTTCGATTTGGGCTCAGCTAGCTGATCTTCTAACCCCGGGTCTTTTTCATCTACCCAGGTGCACTCCACTAGGAAATCTATGAGGACTTGAGCCTTTTGCATCGATCATGGGCGATAAGTGATGTTGAACTCATTGAGCTTCATAGTCCACTTGGCCAGGTGCCTCAAAGTGTCAAGGGAACTTAAGATAGCCCTCAAGGGCTGGTCAGTCAGAACAACAATGGGATGCACTTGGAAGTAGGGCCTAACGCACTGTGCAGACATTATTAGTGGAAAAATGATCTTTTTGGATCAGGTATACCTGGTTTTCACATCACGAAGTAGCTTGCTGGAGTAGTAGACTAGCCATTAGGAGCCGTCCTTATCAGTGTAAACTATCACAGAGCTGACCACCTTAAATGAAACTTCTAGGTATAGGAGGAGCTCTTCTTTAGGCTCTGGCCTGGACAGTAGTGGCAGAGAGGCGAGGAGCTCCTTCAGCCCCTCGAACACCTCTCGACACTCTTCCATCCAGGTAAAGTTATTCATCTTCTACAGTACCTTAAAGAATGGCTGACAGTGCTCGACGAAGCACGAGATGAAGTGGCTCAATGCCATAATGTGCCTGGTCAAGCACTGGACCTCCTTCTTGGAAGCAGGATGCCTCATATCAGTGATCGCTTGAATCTTCTCAGGGTTGGCCTCTATTCCCCTTTGGGTGATCATGAACCCTAGAAACTTTCCCACCGTAATGCCAAACGTGCACTTGGCGGGATTCAGTTTCATCTGGTAGAGATGGAGGTTATCGAAAGCCTCCACCAGTTTGGTGATGTGATCCAACTCTGGATTTCTCATTATAAGCATATCGTCTACAAAGACCTGTATGTTGCAGTCGATCTGGTCTTTGAAGACCTTGCTGACTAGGCACTAGTACGTGGCCTCTGTATTCTTAAGGTTGAACATCATCATTTTTGTAACAATACGTGCCCCTGTCGGTCATAAATGCTGTGTTTTCCTCATCCTTTGGAAGCATGCGGATTTGATTGTATCTAGAGAACGCATACATAAAGCTGAGGAACTTGTGACCTGAGGTCATATCCACCAGCTGGTCAATCTTGGGGAGTGGAAAACTTTCCTTTAAGTTGGCCTGGTTAAGGTTGGTGTAGTTGACATAGATTCTCTACTTTCCAAAGGCTTTCTTGACCATCACCACATTGGCAAGCTAATCAGGATACCGGATCTCATGGATGAGCCCGCTGTGAGAAGCTTCTCGACTTCTTCATTAATTGCCTTTTGTCACTCCGGGGCAAAGGTTTTCTTCTTCTACTAGACTGGGTGGTAGTTGGGATCAACATTCAGCTTGTGGGTGATCACCTCTGGAGGGATGCCAAGCATGTCGATGGCAGTCCAGGCGAAGACATCTGCATTGGCCCACAAGAAGCTAAGCAGGCAGGATCTCCCCTCTTCAGAAAGTAGGGCTCCCACCTATACCATCCTCAAGGGATCCTCCCCTAAGGGAAAGGGCAACAAGGGCTTAATTGGTCCAGCCTTAGGGTCCGGCTCCATCGGATTCAACTAGTCAAGGATCGGGCTAGGATCGACCCCTCGAGGCCCTAGAATATTCTGCAGGTAGTGCTGGACTGGTTGGCGTGACCCTCTCATCTCCCCGATCCCCCAAGGGCTTGGAAGATGAATGAGGAGATGCTTTATGGAGATGGTGGCATCAAGTAGGTTAAGTAGGTTAAGTCCAAGATGCCTTAAGATCGCATTATATGGTAAAGGAAGCCTTACGACGGTAAGCATCGTCAGCACTGTGCTTTACCGAGGTGGAGTCTTGGCAGTTATTGGAAGCGTAATCTCTCCCTCTACTCCCATTGAATCTTCAGTGAAGCCCACTAAGGATGTGAACACCGGCTTTATCTGGTCAATATACAGGTCCATCCTTGCAAAAGTATCATAAAAAAGGATATCTGCAGAGCTTTCACTATAAACCATGATTCTTTTTACAGGATATTTCGCTATCGTAATTTTCATGATGACAGCATCATTATTTAGGTTATCCATCCTAGTTGACCCCTCTCCCATGCAGGGGAGTACATCATCACTCTCTTCTCTCCCCCTTGCCCTCTTTGGGGTTCTCCCTATCCCCCAAGATATAATCCCTACCGGCTTCTTGGTGGGCCAGTTATCGATGGCGAGTGGACAGGGCTCTTCACCCTGAGTTGCCAAGGGCGCTACTTCATCCATGTATTTTTCGAGGTAGCCATGCTTGATCAGGTTTTCTATTTCTCTCTTCAAATGGTAGCACTCCGTATCATGGCCATAGTCTCGATGGAAGCGGCAGTAGTGGTGTTTGGATTTGTGTCCCAAAGTCAATCATCTTGGTTGTAGATGGTTGTGCAACCCATGTATATGTATATAAATTATTGAATTAAATAAAAAGTTTATTTTGGTTGTTCATCACATGTCATCTTCCTAATTGAACTCTTGTGTGATGATATCCTTTGAGCTACCTTGTGTGCGATGTAGAGAGCATGCGTCGTGTAGTTCATAAATTTGTTTATGACCAAAGGACATGCTATTTTAGGATGATGATGTATCGAGAGTAGGTCATTGATGTCATATCTGTTGGTGTCTCCTAACCAAGTAGCATGGAGATGCTGGTATGACATCAAGTGTTGTATTTGACACTTCACTGAACATGACTCTCATGCAAGATTCTCTTTCTGCCGAAGAGGAGACTTGCATTAGAATATGGACATGAATTATTCTTTTGACTTGATATCACTATGGTAGCTTGTATGAAACTTCCTGTGCTTAGGTACCGGACTACCCAGATTTCTAATCTGGTGATGGAAGGTTGCTGGGTACAGTCAAGTACTTGTATAGCAATAATAGGATCAAGATAGGATTGATCTCTCCAAATGGTTTGGATTGAATGCTTAATATGCCTCAATTGAGAAAGACCTTGGCCAGGGCATTTCTTGTGAGTTACAAGGATTCTTTGTTTGAGACATATTGAGATGGACTGATTAGGATTGGGAAGTTTAATCCTAGCCATACGGAGCATTAGGAGATTAAAGGAATAAGTTCACTGATATTTCATATTCAACGGGTTCATATTGCTCTGCAACTTTCAACCTATCCGGACACCGGGTGTCATTGCTAGATGGCAACTTTGGCCATCTACTCTCGTGCTACCGGTTTAGTGTTTGAATAAATGGGATCACACATCGAGGGTTTCTTCTTGCTTTGTTGGCATGCGAATGTTTGAAAATCATTTCAGACTCGTTTGACATGGTGTTGTCAAACCTGTGTTCGAGCCAACTCATCTGGATGAGTCAACTCGAGTCGAGTCTACTCAAATGGTTGAGTCGACTCGTTTGACGGACTGCCGTAAATCGAAAATTGCTCCATTTAATTCTGCAATTGTTGTGGGCATTTAATGGAAGCATTTGTGGGTTTTATGACATGCTATTGCTAAATTTTAAGGGACTTCATAACCTCCCTGGAATCTCAAGAGACCCCAAAACTATTCATTAATCTCTCATTATGTCCTCTTAATTATTTTGAGGCCTGTTGTTATAAAAGTAGGGTTGAAGAAGGTGAATGGTTCATGTTCCTCACGTTCAACACTCCCACTCCGGATTTGGATCAAAGTTGAGACTCTGCCCAGAAAATTTTTGAGATAGAGATCTTACTCGATCCTTGAGAGATTATGAGATTTGATCTCCGGGATAGAGTGAGGTTTAGGTTTTGGGATTCTTGAGTGCTACCTTCTATTGAAGGTTTGGGACAGAGCATTGGGAAAGGGTTCTCAAGCATCTTCGTTCCAGCACCACTGTAGCAACAGTCCTTTAAGGAGTTGAAGGAGTCCACATATCTTCAAGGAGTTGAAAAAAGAGTCCTTGCTGCTGACATTATTTCCAGAGGGGCTAGCACCTCGAAGGAAGGAGAAGAAACCGTGCTACATGGTGTGAACCACCCGTAGAGGTGGTATGCGTGTGCTTCTTACGGAGCAGGAGTTTTTTTCCACAGGTTGGAGCTGCCCTTGGGATTGTGATTGAGAACCAGAATTTTGTTGCAGCCTTTGGTGAACGTCACTAAGATATGTCTTTAAATTATGTATGACATAATTATCATTTTTGCATCATTGTGTGATTTCTGGAATGGTTCTATTTTTCATACAATGTTTGCATGATTTCATATTTACATTACTCTAGATGCATCAAGATCCTGGTAAGGGCTTGTGTTAATTAGATTAGCATCTACAGATAAAATGGTTTTATCATTTTTTGCTATTGCATGCCTTTAAAAAACTTTTAAAATGCATGTATCGCCTCTTAGGAACAGTTCATTACGATGGTATCAGAGCATCCAGGTTGGATGCACATCTAGTCTAATGTTTTATATGAAATCAGACTTTTTCCTTCATAAAGTACTTGGATTAAGGTGGATTTGCCATGGCTATCTGGTCATAGGAGAGAAGCATGGTTTAAAGACCATCTTTTCGCATTACAAGGGGTTCTCCTATGACATGTAGGGGTCCCACTGCATCACGGCCTTATGAAGAAGAAAGTGAAGGAATTTGATGGATTAAAATGGTTTTAATCTATGGATAATAGATCATAACTATGTTTAGGTAAGATCTAAAAGATGTTTAATCTAAAAATTTTAAAAGTTCAAGTGAAAATGATTGAAATTTGAAGTTACTATATTCTGGAAGATCTGACTCAAGCTGTAAGAGCTGACTCGATCAGAAATCTATGTTCTGGAAGGGCTGACTCGAGCAGAAGAGCTGACTTGACCAAAATTTGTGTTCTGGAAGAGCTGACTCGAGCAGAAGAGCTAACTCAACCAGAAAACTATGTTCTAGAAGAGCTAACTCGAGTAGAAGAGCTGACTTGACCAGAAGAGCTGACCCGACTAGAAAACTATGAAATAGTAATTTTAAGCTTCAGATTTTTATGAATTTGTTCCATTTCATTTTGAAAATGTTTCAATATGTGTGATACACTTAATTTGAAATTAAGATGTATATTTTTAAGATTTAGGATATGATTCTAATCTTAAGTCATGATTGATAAATCATGGGTTGAATGGGTTAGATAGAATTAGGTCCTTAAATGGGTTAGACCTAGGTTTAGATGAATGGATTAAATAGAGAAAAGACTAATCACAAGTTGAATTAGGTCTCTCCTCTATAGATCTCTCTAATAGTTAGTTAGATCAGTCCATACATCTAAATGGACTTGATTCATGGCTTCGTGGTGAGCCCAAATCTTTAGGTTAGTCTGATTGAGTTAGGTAAACCACTTGGTGTCTAAGGTAAGTTTGACGGTTGTGATCAAGGTTTTTTGGGGCTAACTCTTACCTGGCCAACTCATGGTTGGTGTCTAAGGTAAGAGGCTTACCTGGCTTAACCCATCTTTTTATCTTATTTACCTAGCTAATGTGGTGAATCAGATCTGATTAGATTATCTATTGATTCGAGTTGACCCATGTCAACTAAGGTTAATCAGTCTAACTAGTTTATAGGTGCCCATGGATCAAATTGATCTAGAAACCCTCTAAGTGTTTGGTGGGAGTTTTTTTGATCAAGGTCTGTTGGCTTTGGCTCCTTAGTTTTGATGATTAACAAAAGGTTGAGTATATATTTGGACTAATGTTTCATCTCAAGATAAAGTTTCAGGACTTAGGTTATTCAAAAAGAGTATCAAGAGTACAATGATGAAACCAAGCTTGCCTGATTTGGGAAAGAGCTCTTCTACCTTGAACAAGATCAAATTTCTCATATTGGACCTTCTTGTTAAGAAGTAATTGACAAAAGAAACAAAGGCTTAGAGAAACTCAAGCATGGCACGCACCTCTCTAGAGTTTCAGAAAATTTTAGATCAGAGGTCGACCACCAGAGGTCGACTCATGAAGAAAAGAAAAGTTCAGCAAGGCCGGCACGGCAAAATTTCAGTAGCACGCTCCAGAGGTCGACCACCAGAGGTCAACACCTGTCCAGAGGTCGACACCAGAGGTCAACACATATCCAGAGGTCGACACCAGAGGTCGACTCATAGCCTGAGAATTCAAACTGGATAGAACTATGGTTTTCTGGATTTTTGTCTAAGATAAACTGGAGGTCGACACTTGATCCAGAGGTCGACTCATGAGGTCGACTCATGGCATAACGGCTAGTTTTTCTGAACTTTTGATTTGATTTCTAACGGCCATAAATGGCCATATTTTTGATTCTAACGATCTTGTGGAGTTGTTTCAGCTTGAATAAGGTATTTAACCTCCACCAAACTTCAAAAAAGACAAGGAGACAAAGTGAAAAAGATTAGAGTGAAAGTACAAAGCCTTCAATCAATTCCAAGCCAAAAAGAGTGAGAAAACCAAGAGATTCCTTAGCCAAAAGCTTTCCATCTTTAAGAATCCAACTTTCAAGTGTTTGGCATTTAGTGAGGTCCAAGATTCCAAGAGAAAGGCTTGAAGAGTCTCCATCAAGAGCTACATCGAATTTCTTTTTGCTCAAAAGGAGTTTGTTTTGATTTATTCATTGTATTCATATTCTTTTTGTCTTAGGCTAGTTTCAAGGGAATTTGAAACTAGTGTGAGGTTTGTTGGTGAGCCAATTGACAAAACCAACTAGGGTTGCTTGTAAGCCCGAAGCCAAAACAAGTGAGTGAGGTTTGTTGGTGAGCCAATTAATAAAACCAACTAGGGTTGCTTGTAAGCCCGAAGCCAAAACAAGTGTGTAAGGTTTTGACTTGTGAGCCTGGTAAAACAAATCGGCTGTAATCTAAAGATTATAGTGGAAATTTCCAAGTGGAGCTTGGGGAGTGGATGTAGGTGCTAGGTGCACCGAACCACTATACTTCTTGTGTGTTTGCATTGCTTTACTCTTTATCTTCTTTTGCTCTTTAATTGTTGTTTTATTTCATTGCTTCCGTTGCACAATTACTTGAGCACTATCACTCTTCACCTTTGAATTTGATAGCACATATATTGCTTTAATTTTTAAAATACCCAATTCACCCCCCCTCTTGGGCACCATATCTGGGCAACAAGGTCCATGTCTTCATCTCAAATGTCATAAAATTTAAATCCTCTAAATTATTAGGTCCATAAAAAGACTAAGTTATGTGATAGCTTAAGTCTTAGACTCCCATTAAGTTGGATAGGCAATGAGTCCATAAGTTGGGTGATCATTGATAATTCCAAAGAACGGGTGGTCATCAGGCAAGTGGGATTGCCATTCAATATATGATGGCTCAGTGCAACTATCTTAACACGTGGTCAGGTTGGCCGGCCAAAGTTAGGCTTGATCATGGGTTAGTTAGAAGCATTGAATTTGATCATGTTAATGGTTGGACCTAACCAGGACCCTCAATAGGAGGCCCAAAGGCTGATTGTGAGGACCCCTGGGGCAAAATGAATACAAGGAATTGCTTGGAGAAGCAATTGGTATTGTACCTACCTTTAGATGCATTTGGGTTGGCCGACCAAAGTTGGGCTCATATGTAGTCTTTAGGATTTTTAAAATAATTCATATATTGATAGGTCTTGTTCTCCTTTTTCAGATAATGTCGACCACTTGGTTGCTCTGGTCATTATTAGATAATGATAAACTATCTAGACCCAACTTTGATAGCTGGCATCTAAAACTCAGGATAGTCCTGGAGCACGAGCGGATCCTTTATGTGATATGGATCCAGCACTTGAAATCCCAGCCCCCAATGCTCGTGGCACTTTCAAGGACACTTACCAGAAGTGGATCTCTAACCATACCATGGTGCATTGCATTATGTTGGCTATGATGAACGACGAGTTCAGTCACATATTTAAGGAGGCCCAGCTAGAGAAGATGCTTCAAAAGTTGAAGGAGTCTTTTGGCACTTTGGATGATACGAAGAGATACCGGATCTCTTCCGCCATCTACAACATGCATATGTATGATGGAGCTTCAGTAATTGATCATGTATTGTATATGATTGAGTTATTTGAGCATTTGGACAAACTTGGATGTCCTTTGCACGAGCAGCTCAGTAAGGATGCAATTTTGAATTCTTTGCCCCCTTCCTACCATGTCTTTCTTGATAATTTTAGAATGAATAGTCTTGCAGTAAACTATCATGAGATGTTAGGGTTACTGTAGACTTATGAGAGAGACCACAACCTCAACAAGGGGTTAGTGAATCTGGTGGGAGGTTCTGGAGCAAAACGTCATCCCTTCGAGAAAGGGAAGAAGAAGAAAAAGAATAAGAAGGTGCTTAGTGCTAGGCCAAGTCAGACTAGGAGGGTAAAGGCTGACAAGAGTAAGGCAGAGTACTTCTTTTGCAAGAAGCCGGGTCACTGAAAGTGAAATTGTTCTGCTTACCTTGCTACTCTGGATCCGAACAGGACAAAGAAGGGAAAGCAGCAAGGTGTTGCTGGTCAAGATATTTATATAATAAATCCTTGTAGTTTCTCTATTTGTGATACTACTAGCTGGGTATTGGATACTGAAAGTCTTTAACATATTTGCAATTCTTTGTAGGGACTTCAAGTTAGTAGGAGATTCAGAATTGGTGATAGGTTTTTTAATATTGGGAACGGAAGTCAAGCTCCAGTTTTAGCATTGGAAACTGTTTCTTTGTATTTCGAATCTTATATTGTCATTCTTAATGAATGTCATTTTTGTCTTTTCTTTTTAGTACATATCATTTTTGTAGGCCTGTTGGTCAATGATGGTTATGAATTATCAATAAAGAAAGATATTTAGTACATCACTTTGAATGGTTCTAATGTGATGAATGGACAAGTGAAGAATAGCATATATATACTGTCACGCCTGTTACTGTATTGTACACTGCTAATAAATGCCCTAGGTTAGATAAGGTCATTGATATTTATCTCTAGCACTGTAGGCTAGGTCATATAAACAAGAACAGAATAAATAAGTTGGTGGGAAAAGATCTACTATATATCACTGAGAGTGAATCTTTTCCAACCTGTGAATCCTATTTACTTAGAAAATTGACCAAGTCACCTTTTACAAAAAAAGGTGAAAGTGCCAGTGATATTCTAAGTCTGATACATACTAATGTATGCGGACCTATGAATATTAGTGCAAGAGGTGGATATAGTTATTTCATTACATTTATAAATGATCTTTCGAGATAGGGTTATGTCTACCTCATGAGACATAAATCTGATTCATTTGAAATGTTCAAACATTATTGTTGCCTAGGTGGCTTTCCCAAGAGGGGGGTGAATTGGGAATTTAAAAGTTTAAGCAATTATGTGCTCTTTGAAAATTCTTTGAAGTGTTAAGTGCTGTGATTGAAATAATTAAAAGCAGAAGCAAGATATAAAAAGAATGCACAACACGAACACAGGAAATTTTATAGTGGTTCGGAGCAACCCAGCTCCTACATGCACTATCCAAGACTACCACTTGGGATTTTCACTATATCCCCTACTAGAATATAGTCAGCTTATTTTAAAAGGCTCACAATCCAAACCTCTACACTTTGGTTTTTAAACCAGGCTCACCAAAGAAACCCAACACTTGGTTTTAACAGGATCACCAAGCACCCAACACTTAGTTTTAACAGGATCACCAAGAACCTAACACTTGATTTTAACATAGGCTAATCAAGAATCTATTTGGTTTTTAAATCGGGATCACTAATAACCCAATAATTCAAAAATAATTGCAAAAAGAAAGCAACAGAATGACAAACAAATTTTGTCAGATGGTTGCCGATGTAGCTCAAGAGAAGCCCAATTGATTGCACTTCAATGCACTTGGTTGGCTTCTTCAACTTCTTCAATAAATGCTTCAAGTTTCATATATGAGTTGGTGAAGACTTGAAGACTATCTTGATTGATCTTCAGTGCTCTCTTGCTCACAAGCTCAGGTAAGTATTAAATATTCATTCCTTTCTTTTTTTAAAGTAGTTCAAATCCCTCAAATATATAGTCTTGTACTCTTCTCAGATGATTTTATCATTGTAGACCATTGGGATGTGATATTTGACCATTGGAGTACTTTTTGGATTCAAATTCCAAGTTATGGAACTAGCCGTTATAGGCCTGAATCGATCTTCGAGTCGGCTCGGATCCACAGAGTAGTTCCGGTCCAATCGGTTCTCTTCAATTGAGTCGGTTAGGTTTCTTAGTAGCTTGATTCCTTACTCTGGAAAAGTCAGCTTGCCTTACTTCGATCAGCTCGGATTCACAGGCATTCAGAAATCCAGTCTGGAAGAGTCGGCTTGGTTGGTTGTTCACTCATAACTCTTTTTCTGGACTCTAGAGGAGTCGGCTTGAACTTCTGAAGGGTCGACTTGAATGTCTGACTGAATGATAGAGTCAGCTCGAACTTCCTTTGGGTCAGCTACCCTGTCTGATTTAGGAAATGGTACTCTGGACGAGTCACCTCAGGTCCCTCAGAGTCAGCTCGGATATCTGCATAGCAGAAATCTTCATGCATGCCATGTGCCAGAGTCGGCTCTCTTCTCTTCGAGTTGGCTCGGATAAATTCTTCAGTGAATTATCAGTTTTTCTCTAGAAATCATCCAGCAAGTCTTCAAAGTCTCAAGATTCCTTCAAACTCTTCTAACCATATTTCTAAGGAATTTTAAGCTTGAAACACATCTAGAAGTAACCCATTTTCATGATTTTTACTTAACCTTTCCTTTGGGTACTTCTTTACATGAATCACTTACAACCCAACTCATTTCAAAAACTAAGGATGTAGGAGTTGTAATTGAGCATTAAAATCATCCTACAAAAACTTGTAACACACTTGAAGAGTTGTTAGTAAAATAAATGCATGCTTCAATATTTGGTTATCATCAAAATCACTTATGGGATCAACAATCTCCCCCTTTTTGATGATGACAAAATGCTGGGCATGAAAAATTCTTTACAATTACATGTATAACTGAATTTAAAAGTGAGCATTAACATGTATCAGAGCTAATTGTATTTGCAAGTAAGTATCGAAGCTTTTTGTGAAAAACAAACTATACAGTATCAGTGTTAGTCCTTTTATATGTATCAAAGTGTTAAGACTAGCACTTTCGCAAAGTATCAGAGCTATTAATGTATGCAAAGTTTCAAGGTTAAATTTTGCAAAGTATCAAAAATGTATCAGAGTTGAAAAGTATCAGAGTTAGTGCTTTAAGATCTTCAAGGTAAGTTTGCAAGTTTTGAGAGCGTAGAGGATGAACTAAAGGTGAGTTTTAACAAGTTATTTTTTTTCCTTTTTCTTTCATATTTATTCTCTCTTTTACTTTCTTTCTTTCATATTTATTCTCTCTTTTACTTTCTTTCTTTTTCATGCATTTCTAAACATTCTCCCACTTTTTGTCAGCAATCAAAAAGGTGCTTAATTGATTTTTCAAAGCTCAATTTTTATAATAGAAAGAGAAAGTTGATAATATTTGTTTGAGATAATTTCACTTTCTCTTCTCAACTTTGATATTCTAATTAAAATTTATTTTGAGAGTATTGCACAAGCTCAATTCATACATAGAAGATATGCCAAAAATGTATTCATTGCATTCATAAAATTTTCATTACAAATTACAAAAGATTGAGATTAAAAGTCTATTCACTATCACTAGGTATATCTACCTTGTACTAGTGGATGGCCTAAAAGGTGGTACAAAAGATGGTCCAAAAGATGGCATTGAGGCTATTGGGTCCACATACTGTTGCTCAGAATCTTGGGGCCTAAGTTGAGGAGCTGGCTGCCTAGGGTGTGGAGTAGAGGTAGGGCCAGGTTTTGGTGCAGGTTGAGATCTAGATACAGGCCAAGGTCTAGGAGAGGCAAATGCTGAAATGACACTAGTGGAGAGCTGATCAAGTTTAAATTCAACTGTATCTATCTCTTCATTTAGCTTCTTCACCTCAGTGTTCAATGCAATTAGTTCAGTAGCTTGGGCATTCGCAAATGCTTCAGCAGAACCTCTAAGTCTTTCGAACTCAGACCTAAGGATCCCTATGCCCTTGGTGTAGTCCTCCATTCTTTTTCCTTATTCCATACCTGCCATTCTGAATCTTAACTCTCTTAGCTCTGTTCTGAATTCTTCTATGCTTTGTTCAGCTGATCTTTTTATAGTTTCAGAGGCAGATTGGAGTGTAGTTGCTAGGGGTTGTGTCAAGCTGAGAGGCAAGTCTAGATTACTCAAGTGAGTCAACTCTAGTGCGTATCTCTCTAGCCTCAGTGCTGAGCAGCTCTAATCTAGTGTCCACTGACTAGCGAAGCTCGCCAAACATACTAGTCAAAGAGCAGGTCAGTGTATCTTCAAGTCCTTTTATCTGCTCGGCAATGAAATCCTGAGTAACTATAACAGAAACAGTAGGTGGTCCTGGAATAGATTCTAAAACTGATGGAGCAAGTGGAACCAATGGAGATGAAAGGTATATGTGGAGAAGCAGGTGAAGGAGAGATCCTAGGACTCCCCTCCTCAGTAGGCATAGTCTCCACAGCCTCATGTGCAGCTAGCTCAGGTGCAATAGCCTCAATAATAGGTACATCAAAGATATGCTTTAAAGGCTCCAATGTAGAGAGTGCAGCGGTATCAGAAGTGATCTCTCTAGGAATTTCTGCACTATCATCATCATCATCATCCTCTATGCTAGAAGCTCTTATGGCTCTTGCATCAGACCCTTTCCTTTTCCAAAACCCTCCACTAAATTCATAACCCATATACTGTAAAGTCTTAGAGGAATAAGTATCAGTATGATGAAGAGGTCTTCCATCTTTACCTTCAAGGTTGATTCTGGAGGCTTCGAATAACAGTATTAGTACCATGCCATATGGCAAACAGGCTTTAACCTTTCTAACTACTTCCCTCATTTGCATAATCATTATATTTGGTAAATTTAGGGCCTCGCCCTCAATGATATGCTCCATGAAACACAAATCTCTCTTGCTAACCCAATCGAATCTTCTTGTCCTCGAAAGAAAGATCTGACTGATAAAATTATGGAGCAACCTCATTTCCAGTGAGAGAGTGTTTTCCATGACTGTTCCAACCCCAGTAATGTCTTCTTTGTTGAGTATGGTTCTTAGAGTTTTCTCTCGGTCCTTTAGTACCAAATGCTTTGAACCTTCTATCGACATTTCTAGCAGGCTGCTTAGTCTCTCTTCAGTGATAATTATCCTTTTTTCTTTCACTATGGATTCTATATGATTGGCTTCAAGACTCAAATTTTCATAGAATGCTCTCACTAATGTTGGGTAAGTAGGCACATTTAATGAACAAAAGAATCCCCACCCGAATTCTTCAATGGAATCTCCAATTTTCAGCCTTAATTCTTTCAGAAAAGTGAAAATAATTCTTCTACCACTGGTAACCGGGCAATTGGACATGGAAATTACTTGCCTTGGAGAGGTGGTGGCAGCAGTTGGTCCTCTTTCTTCTTCTTCCCTCCATTTTTCTCTTTCTAGTGCTCAAGTTGGCTCTTCTTGCCGATGCTTTGTTCTTTTTTCTGTCTCAGCAGTGGGAACAGTCCTTTGAGAGCGTTTTCTAATAGCCCTCTTAGGAGCCATTGCCTAGATTTGTGAGAAATTGGAAGATTGGAACTTTGAAGGAAGGATTTTGGAGGAATGGGAGAGATATCGAGATGAATGGTAGGGTTTAGAGTGGAAATAAAAAGCATGAAAGCTCAGAATAGGTTACTCGGCTCTATTAAAAAATAGTTTGTGTTGACCCCATAAGTGATTTTGATGATAACCAAATATTGGAGCATGTACATTTATTTCTAACAACTCTTCAAGTATTTTACAAGTTTTTGTAGGATGATTTAATTGTTCAAACTTCAACTCCTATATCTTTGCTTCTTGTTTTGAGTTGTATTGTAATCTTATTTTGTAAAGAAGAATCTAATGAAAAAGTTAAGAAAAATAATGTAAAAGGGTTACTTCTATGTGTGTTGTGCCCTAGAATTATTTTGAGTTGGTATGCTTGAAAAATGTAAGAGTGTTGGTGAGAGTTTTCCTTGAGTTCAATTGTAAAAATCCTGAAGAAGATACTCGAGCCGACCCAGCATGTTGAAGAGCCGACTCCACCTACTGGCACACAGCAAGGATTCTGGTACGTAGCAATCTGAGCTGACTCGAAGGTAACTGAGCTGACTCCAGAAAATCCGAGTCGACTGGAATATGTCTGAGCTGACTCCTCCAAAGTCTAGTTTCTGAAGATTTTTGAGAATAGCCAGGCGAGCCAACCCGAACCTCAAAGAGCCGACTCTACCAGACCTAATTTTTGAAGACCTGAGAAAGCGAGCCAACCCGAACTGCAACGAGCCGACTCCTCGAGTTCAAGATTTTCAAAGACAGAAGTTTGAGCTGACCCGAGCTATCAAGAGCCGACTTGTCCATAGCGAAGTTTTGCACTCTAAGACAACGAGCCGACTGAACTGAAGATTTGGCGACTCGACCTATCGACTCGAAGGATCCGAGTCGACTCGAAGGAATCCGAGCCTACTGGAATATCGCTTTCAGGTATCCAACGGCTAGTTCCAGAATTTATTTTTGAATGCTAAAAAGTGCTCCAACGGTCATATGTCACATCCCAACGGTCTACAATATCTCAAATTGCCTTGGAGTGATGGAAGACCTTATATTTAAAGGACTTGAACTTTCTTGAAGAAATAATTAGAGAGTTCTTCAAAGTTTTTGAGAGCTTCATTGAATATCCTACCTACCAACAGAAAGAGAGACCAAGAGCATTCAAGTCAGCCTTCAAGTCTTCACCAAATCTGATCTGAAGCTTGAAGCAATTTGGGAAGAAGCCACTGAAAAGCATTTAAAGCTCATTCAAGTGCAATCCAAGTGGACATCTCACAAGCTGCACCGGCAACTATCCGACAAATTGTGTTTGTCATTGATTGTTGCATTTATTTCAATTCATTTTCTGAATTGTTGGGTTATTGGTGTGCCCGGCTGAAAAACTAAATAGGCTATTGGTGAGCCTTGATAAAAACCAAGTGTTGGGTTCTGGTGATCCTGGTAAAACCAAGTTAGGTTCTTGGTGATCCTATAAAAACCAAGTTGGGTTTCTTTGGTGATCCTATTTAAAACCAAAGGGTGTTGGGTTTTCTTTGGTGATCCCATTAAAACCAAAGTGTAGAGGTTTTGGATTGTGATCCTGTAAAATAATCCTACTATATTCGGGTGTGAATATAGTAGAAATTCTAAGTGGTATCTTGGGTAGTGGACTTAGGTGCTGGGTTGCTCCGAACCATTATAAATTTTGTATGTTTTTGTTGTGCTTACTTGACTCTATTTTGCTTCTGCAATTTAATACTTTGTCATAGCACCTAACACTTGTAAGGGCTTTTAATTGCACATTATCTACTTTAATTTTTTAAATTCTTTATTCACCTCCCTCTTGGATAGCCACCTGGGCAACAACTGGTATCAGAGCTGTCTCTGAATACATAAGAGTAAAGATTGATGGCTCATCCAATGAGTACGTCTTTGGTGGAAGGCCAATCAACCAATAGACCTCCACTCTTTACTGATACAAATTATGTATACTAGAAAGTTAGAATGAAAATTTATGTTCAAGCAGTTGGTTTTCAGTTATGGAAGGTCAATCTAAAGGGTCCTTATATCCCCATGATTAAAATTGATAGAGTGGACATTCCAAAACCTGAAGAGGATTGGGACGAACATGACATGAAGATGGGTGAGTTAAATTCCAAAGCAATGAATTTGTTATATTGTGCTTTGGATAGTAATGAGTTCAATCAAATTTTTATTTGCTCTTCTACAAAGGAAATTTGCGATAAACTCGAAGTGATCCATGAAGGAACTTCTCAAGTGAAGTCTTCTAAAATTAATCTTCTTGTGCATAGTTACGAATTATTTAAGATGGAACCAAATAAAACAATCTCTGCCATGTTTTCACGTTTCATTGATATTATTAATGGCTTAAAAAGTCTTGGTAGGGTATATTCTAATGCATACCTTGTATAGAAGATTCTAAGATCTCTTCCAGATAAATGGGATCCAAAAGTGACTGCCATCCAGGAAGCAAAAGATTTGAATATCTTACTGCTGGATGAATTGCTAGGATCTCTCATCACTCATGAACTGATCATGCAACACTGAACTGAAGATGATCAAAAGAAGAAGAAATCTATTGCCTTCAAAGCTGCTATGGATTCTAGAAAGGATGAAGAATCGGAAGAAGAATGCTTCTCTACTGAAAGCGACATGGAAGACGAAGATGTTGCCATGATCGTTAGGAAATTCAGAAGGTTCTTGGAAAGACAAAAAGGAAGAAATTTTAGAAAATTCCACAAGAACAAAGAATTCAGTAAGGAGAAGGACAAGGAAAAGGAGAAAGAAAAAGAAATGCCCACCTGCTATGAATGCAAAAAACTAGGGCACATTCGACCAAATTGTCCATTACTGAAAAAGGGATTTAAAAAAAAGAAAAAAAAAGCTATGGTAGCGACATGGAGCGACAGTGAAGCATCCTCATCAACTGAAGAAGAAGAGACTATGAAATCTGCGAATCTATGTCTGATGGGTCTTGAAAATGAGGACTGTCTTGTAGCCCACAAATTAAAGAAAAAATGGTATCTTGATAGCGGCTGTTCAAGGCATATGACGGGTGACAAGGATCAGTTCATCACCCTACAAATGAAAGGAGGATTGGTTACTTTTGGTGATAATGGCAAGGGAAGAATAATTGGAATCGACAAGATCAAAATAATCCCCTATACTTTTATTGAAGATGTGCTGCTAGTAGATAA
This sequence comes from Areca catechu, assembly GCA_021397845.1. NCBI lineage: Eukaryota > Viridiplantae > Streptophyta > Magnoliopsida > Arecales > Arecaceae > Areca > Areca catechu. The sequence goes on from CM038050.1 coordinate 95,617,352, forward strand.
ATTGAAGCATAATTTAATGAGTATTAGTCAATTGTGTGATACAGGCTTCAAGGTTATCTTTGAATCTTCTATGTGTATAGTAACTAACTCTCTTGACTCTAGCAAAAAATTCATTGGCCATAGACTTGGAAACATCTATGTGGTAGATCTAAATGATCTAGCCAAGACTAGTAGTTCCAATCTAGTAGCAATGAATGCTAAGACCAAGGAGTCATGTTTACTTTGGCATAGATGATTAGGTCATGCTAGCATGCATACAATTACCAAATTAATTTCTAAGAATCTAGTTAGAGGTTTGCCACATTTTAAAGTTGATCTTGATTATGTATGTGATGCTTGTCAATTAGGCAAACAAACTAGAGGAAGTTCTAAATCAAAAAATATTTTTTCAACAACTAGATCCCTTGAGCTACTTCACATGGACTTATTTGGACCAACTAGGACCACAAGCATAGGAGGTATGAAATATGGCGTTATGATTGTAGATGACTTTTTTAGATTCACATGGGTATTATTCATTGCACATAAAGATGAAACCTTTGATGTATTTCGAAAATTTCATAAGAAAATCTCAAATGAGAAAAATCTTTCTATTATTTCTATAAGAAGTGATCATGGAACTGAATTTCAAAATTATTTTTTTGATGAATATTGCACTGAGCACAACATTGATCACAACTTCTCTGCTCCTAGAACACCACAACAAAATGGTGTTGTAGAGAGAATGAATAGGACTTTGAAAGAAATGGCCCAAACCATGTTGTGTGAAGGTAATCTTCCAAGGTACTTTTGGATAGAAGTGGTGAATACTACCTGTTACATTTTAAACCGAGTTTTAATTCGACCAATTTCAAAGAAAACCCCCTATGAGCTTTGGAATGGATGAAAACTGAATATTAACTATTTTCATGTTTTTAGGTGTAAATGCTTTGTGTTAAATAATGGTAAAGATATCCTAGGAAAGTTTGATGGAAAATCTGATGAATATATATTCCTTGGTTATTCATTACATTGCAAAGCATACAGAGTGTTAAATAAGATGACTCTCACTGTAGAAGAGTCAATTCATGTTGTTTTTGATGAAGCTAACCCCTCACCATCTAGAAAAGATGAGTGCATAGACAATGATGCAGGTACACTACAAAAGGAGATGGAAGATCTAAGCATTCAAGACAAGCCAACACAAGACGGAAATGAAGTGGTAAGCAAGGATCATACTGATTTACCAAAGGAATGGAGGTATGTAACTTCACATCCTAAAGATTTAATTATTGGTGATCCTTCTCATGGTGTTAGAACTAGGTCAGCACATAAAGATGCACATGACTACCTAGCTTTTGTCTCACAAATTGAACCACATAGTCTAGAAGAAGCTGAAACTGATCATAACTAGATGATGGCCATGCATAATGAATTAAACCAATTTGAAAGGAATAAAGTTTGGACACTAGTTAGTAGACCTATAGACCACCTAATCATAGGAACCAAATGGGTCTATAGGAACAAACTAGATTAAAATGGTAAGGTTATAAGAGATAAAGCAAGGTTAGTAGCAAAAGGGTACAATCAAGAAGAGGGCATTGATTTTGATGAAACATATGCTTCGGTAGCAAGACTAGAAGTCATTAGACTACTTCTTGCATTTTCTTGCTTCATGAATTTTAAACTCTTTCAAATAGATGTCAAAAGTACTTTTTTAAATTGATTTATTTCTGAACAAGTTTTTGTAGAATAGCCACCAGGTTTTGAAAATCACACTTTTCCAAATCATGTGTTTAAATTGAATAAGGCTTTATATGGTTTGAAACAAGCACCTAGGGCCTGGTATGATAGACTAAGCAAATTTTTACTTAAAAATGATTTCGAAATAGAAAATTTTGACAAAACTCTTTTCATTAAGATCAAAGAGAATGATATGTTAGTTGTACAAATTTACATGGATGATATTATATATGGTGAACTAATAAAAATCTTTGTAGAGAAATTGCTGAGTTGATGCAGGATGAGTTCGAAATGAGCCTTATAGGTGAACTCAACTACTTTCTTGGATTACAGGTCAAATAAATGAAGGAAGGAATCTTTATAAGCCAAGCCAAGTACATCAAAGAGATAATCAAGAAGTTTCGCATGGAGACAAGCAAAGAGGCCAACACACCCATGAGCCATACCTGCAGATTGGACGAAGATGAAAGTGGATCCAATGTTGACCAAAAGCTATATAGAGGTATGATCAGATCCTTATTATATCTTATAGCCAGTAGACCTGATATCTTGTACAGTGTATGTGTTTGCGCTAGATTTCAATATAATCATAAAGAAACACATATGCTTGCTGTTAAAAGAATCATCAAATATTTGAAAGGTACAAGCAATTTAGGTCTTTGGTATTCTAAAGAATCATCTTTAAATTTAATCAGATTTTTTGATACTATGCTGGTTGCAAAATTGATAGAAAGATCACTAGTGGTACTTGTCAATTTCTAGGATTGAATTTAATTTCATGGCACAGTAAGAAGTAAAACTCCGTAGCATTGTCCACTATTGAGGTAGAGTACGTTGCTGTTGGTAGTTGTTGTGCTCAAGTGTTATGGATTAAAAAATAACTAGAAGACTTTGGTGTTACACAATCTAAAATTATAATCAAATGTGATAACACAAGTACTATAAATTTGACTAAAAATCCTAATCAGCATTTAAGAACTAATTATATTGAAATTAGACACCATTTCATAAGAGATCATGTATTGAATAATGATATTGTACTTGAATTCATGCCAACTGAAAACCAACTAGCTGATATTTTCACCAAACCTTTAAATTTTGACAGATTTGCAATGATTAGAAGTGAACTAGGGTTATGTGACCCACTCTAGAAACATCTCTATAAACTTAAGGAGAAATTATCTAGGTGACCTCCTTATCCTAACTTTTTGTTAAAAAGACTTTGATTGAAAGCCCAAATATCACTTTTGTGCTCCTTCTGCTCGAGCCGACTCGAGTAGATGACCTATTGGTCAAGTCGGCTCGAATGTCGAGCTGTCTCTTTTTAGTTCGAGCCATAGGGTTTTTCTTTCTTGTTTCTATCCTTGACCCTACACTCCTCTCTGAGAAACATTTCCAAAATCTCCATCCTTCCAAAAACTACTTCGGAACTTAGTGTATTTTGTAATGGCTCCAAAGAAGGCAATGGGGAAGAAATCTCGATGGGAAACTGAAGCTGCTCCACAGAAAAGAAGAACAAAATTCTGAGAAGATAGTGCTCCTCGAATTCCACCTCAATCATATGAAGAACCAAGAACCAAGCCCCGTTTCACCAAGCCATCTGATTTCCTTGGGTATGCAACCTATAACTACTGGTAGAAGGATTTTGTTTGAATACCTAAAGGAAATAGGATTTGTTATTGGGGATTTTATTGAAAATCAAGGTTGGAGAAATATGTGTTCTTTGGATATCAAAACCTACCCAAATCTAGTTAGAACCTTCTATGAAAACATGAGATTTGGAGAAAATTTTATTGAATCTTTAGTCAAAGGGAGAAGAATTATAATGTCAGAAGAAATACTTGGAAATACTCTAGAAATGCCTTTGGAGGGTACTGAATATTTGGTTCTAAAGGACATAACAAAAGCTTTGCAAACTGTACTGGAGAGGACTGAGGTTGATGAAGTTCGGATCCTAAAGGCTAGTTCCTTGACTTCAATTGTAAAAATCATGAAGAAGATACTCGAGTCAACCCAGCATGTTGAAGAGCTGACTCCACCTACTAGCACGCAGCAAGGATTCTGGTACGTAGCAATCCGAGCTGACTCAAAGATAATCGAGTCGACTCCAGTAAATTCGAGTTGACTGGAATATGTCCGAGCGACTCCTCCAGAGTATAGTTTCTGAAGATTTAAGAGAACAGCCAGGCTAGCTGACTCGAACCTTAAAGAGCCAACTCTGCTAGACCTAATTTTTGAAGACCTAAAAAGTGAGCCAACCCAAAATGCAATGAGCCGAATCTTCCAGAGTGATGATTTCAGAACTTGAGAAGAAGAGCCAACTAAAAATCAAAAGAGCCAACTCCTCGAGTTCAAGATTTTCAAAGATAGAAGTTCGAGCTGACCCGAGCTATCAAGAGGCGACTCATCTAGAGTGAAGTTTTGCACTCTAAGACAACGAGCCGACTGGATTGAAGATTTGGCGAATCGACCTATCGACTCGAAGGATCCAAGCTGACTCGAAGGAATCTGAGCTGACTCGAATATTGCTTTTAGGTATCCAACGGCTAGTTCCAAAATTTGTTTTTGAATGCCAAAAAGTGCTCTAACGGTCATATGTCACATTCCAACAGTCTACAACGTCTCAAACTGCCTTGGAGTGATGAAGACCTTATATTTAAAGGATTTGAACTTCATTGAAGAAATAATTAGAGAGTTCTTCAAAGTTTTTGAGAGCTTCATTGAATATCCTACATACTAACAGAAAGAGAGCACAAGAGCATTCAAGTCAGCCTTCAAGTCTTCACCAAATCTGATCTGAAACTTGAAGCAATTTGGGAAGAAGCCACTAAAGTATTTAGAGCTCATTCAAGTGCAATCCAAGTGGACTTCTCACAAACTGCACCGGCAACTATCCGACAAATTGAGTTTGTCATTTATTGTTGTATTTAATTCAATTCATTTTCTAAATTGTTGGGTTATTGGTGAGCCTGGTTGAAAAACTAAATAGGTTCTTGGTGAGCCTTGATAAAAACCAAGTGTTGGGTTCTTGGTGATCCTGGTAAAACCAAGTTAGGTTCTTGGTGATCCTGTGAAAACCAAGTTGGGTTTCTTTGGTGATCCTATTTAAAACCAAAGGGTGTTGGATTTTTTTTGGTGATCCTGTTATAAAACAAAATGTAGAGGTTTTAGATTGTGATCTTGTAAAAAAATCGTACTATATTCGGGTGTGAATATAGTGGAAATCCCAAGTGGTATCTTGGGTAGTGGACGTAGGAGCTGGGTTGCTCCGAACCACTATAAATTTTGTGTGTTTGTGTTGTACTTACTTGACTCTATTTAGCTTCTGCAATTTAATACTCTGTCACAGCACCTAACACTTGTAAGGGATTTTAATTACACATTATCTGCTTTAATTTTTTAAATTCCTAATTCACCCCTCTCTTAGATAGCCACCTGGGCAATAGTTTGCCCGATATCTGAGTCGGCTCAACTAGAGCAAAACTAAAAATATCAGAGATTCAAGTCGGCTAAACATGAGGGCAATTGTTCGGGTCGACTCGAATAGAAACTTTCCATAAAAGTTAAAATTAATCAGAAATGAAAATGAATTCAAGAAAATCTCATGGAGAGATGCCCAAAGAGATTGAATTGATCTATGAGGTTTTCTAGATAATTTTTTCTTAATTTTGAAGGGATTATGTTTGGAAAATCAAGAAGGAATCACAAAGACCTAATTCTCCTCTAATCATCTCAAATCTATCTTGGTTGAGTGGCTTAGTGAATATGTCAGCAAGTTGGTTTTCTGTAGGGATGAATTCTAGTTCAATGTCACCATTCAAAACATGATCTCTAATAAAATAGTGTCTAATCTCAATGTGTTTAGTTCTTGAATGCTGAAATAGATTTTTAGTTAAATTTATAGCACTTGTGTTATCATATTTGATAGGAATTTTAGATTGTATAACACCAAAATCTTTTAGTTGTTGTTTAATCCATAACACTTGTGTGCAACAACTCCCTACAGCAACATACTCTGTTTCAGCAGTAGATATGCTACCGAGTTTTGTTTCTTACAATGCCATGAGATTAAATTCACTCCTAGAAATTGGCATGTGTCGCTAGTACTTTTTCTATCAATTTTACGACCAGCATGGACAGCATCCGAAAATCTAATCAAATTCAATGAAGAATGTTTTGAAAACCATAGACCTAGATTGCTTATTCCTTTCAGATATTTTATGATTCTTTTAATAGCAAGTATATGTGATTCTTTAGTATTAGATTGGAATCTAGCACATACACATATGCTAAACAAGATATCATATCTACTTGTAGTTAAGTACAGTAATGATCCAATCATATCTCGATAGAGTTTTTGATTAATGTTGGATCCATCTTCATCTTTATCTAATCTGCAGGTTAGGCTCATGGGTGTGCTTATTTGTTTGCTTGACTCCATACCAAACTTCTTGATAATTTCTTTGGTGTATTTGGCTTGGTTAATGAAGATTCCTTCCTTTATTTGTTTCACTTGAAGTCCAAGAAAGTAGTTAAGTTCACCCATTAGGCTCATTTCAAATTCTCCCTGTATTAACTTAGCAAATTCTCTACAAAGAGTTTCATTAGTTGCACTAAATATAATATCATCAACATAAATCTGTACAACTAATAAATCATTATCCTTCTTCTTGATGAAAAGAGTTTTATCAACATTTCCTCTTATGAAATCATTTTCAATCAAGAAAGTGCTAAGTCTGTCATACCAGGCTCTAGGTGCTTGTTTTAAACCATACAATGCTTTATTAAGTTTAAAAACATGATTTAGAAAAGCATGACTTTCAAAACCTGGTGCCTGTTTTACAGAAACTTGTTTAGATATATAACCATTCAAGAATGCACTTTTCACATCCATTTGAAAAAGTTTAAAATTTATGTAGCAAGCAAATGCAAGAAGTAATGTAATAGCTTCTAGTCTTGCTATGGGTGCATATGTTTCATCAAAATCTATACCTTTTTGTTGGTTATATCCCTTAGCCACTAATCTAGCTTTGTTTATAATTATGTTGCCTTTCTCGTCTAATTTATTTCTATAGACCCATTTGGTTCCTATTATTGAATGGTCTGATGGACTTTCAACTAAAGTCCATACCTTATTTCTTTCAAACTGATTTAGTTCTTCATGCATGGCCATCATCCAATTAGGGTCAGATTCAACTTCTTCTAAGCTATGAGGTTCTATTTGTGACATAAAGGCTAGTGTTGCCCAGAAATGGAGCCCAAGAAGTTGGGTGAATTGGGTCTTTTAAAATTAAAAATAGTAATGTGAAGGTCTAGTGGTGTTTGTGAGTAATAAATTCAATGCACAAGATTGAATGCAGCAGAAAGCAGTAAATGAGATGCAATAAACAAAGAGCATGAAAGGGAGAAGGCAATCACATACAAACACAATGTTTATAGTGGTTTGGTGCAAACCTAGCACTTACATCAACTCCCTAAGCTATCCTTGGGAATTCCACTATAATCCAATCAAGATTACAGCCGACTTGTTTTTCAAAAGGCTCACAAGTCAAAACCTATGTTGGTTTTGTCACCTAGGTTCACCAACAAACCTCAACACTTGTTTTGTCTTCGGGCTCACAAGTTAACCCTAGTTGGTTTTGTCTCTTTGGCTTACCAACAAACCACAACAACCTTCTTTCAAGACATCCTTGAAAGCAAGGTCAAATCACAAGATAAAATCAGTTATACAATTTAAAAAATAAGACAAACTCTCTTCAAGAGTAGAATAGAAGCTTTGAAGCTCAAGTTGATGCTTTGTCTTGTCTCCTTCTTGGAATATCCTTCAAACTCTTCTTTTGGAATGATGTAAGGATAGGCTTGTAAGCTTTTTCAGGGAATCAAACTTTAAATAGCTCTTGAAGTGAATTTCTTGAAAGAATCTTGGCTTTTTGGCTTTCAATGGACTTCAATACACTTCAATACCTTTAGAATGAAGTTGGTGAAGGTTATATACAACTAAAAACTTTCAAAAAATGGTTTGTGACCATTGGTGCATCGAATCTAGCAATTGGGAGCTTGAAAAGTGATTTCTGCAAGTCAGAAAAATAGATCCGTTAGAGCTGTCAGACTTCAAGTGTCGATACTTGGTTGTTAGGTGTCGACAATTGGCTGTCAGGTGTCATACTTGGCTGTCAGGTATCGATACTTGATTTCTAGGTTTTGATACTTGAACTTTCAAGTGTCGACACTTGATGCACAGGTGTCGATACTTGACACAAAAACCCTCCATTGGCAAAGTTCTGTATTTTCAAAAATCTCAGGCCATGAGTCGACACTTGGAAACCTAATTGTTGACACTTGAATTGCAAGTGTCGACACTTGTGTTCTGGGTGTCGACACTTGGTGTGCCAAGGGATTTTTCTGCGTGCCAAATGCTGAAGTGTCGACACTTGACTTCCCAGGTGTCGACACTTGACCTTGGAAAGTTCATAATCAAGTGCGAATTAAGCTAAAAACTCAGACATAAATTTTGAAACTTAACTAGAACATAAATAATTAATAATTAAACATGTAAAAGCCCTTTTTGCATGAAGAGGATGTCCTTAATTATGAAAAATGCTCCATGCTACCGCGTGCCATGATACTTAAACTTTTGAGAATTTGAGGTACTTGTCTCCTGAAAACTCATAGCTAGAAATACACATTAGTATACAACATGTACTCAATATTTTGTTATTCATCAAAATCACTGGGTGGAGCCAACAATCTCTCCATTTTTGATGATGACAAAACCTTGAGTACTTCAACATTAATTTTCAAATTTCAGATATGATGTTTTATGAACATGATTTAAGCTCATATAAACCACAACTTGCATAGATAGGAAGAATAAGTCTCCCCCTTAATTAGACAATTCTAATTAGAATAGGCAATATGCAATTGATCAAGTCCAATTGGAAATTAGAAATTAATCATATACTCATACTCATACTCATACTTATACTCATACTCCCCCTTTTTGTCAGTCATTAGAAAAAGGAAGTAAACTCCCCATCAAAACAAGCATGGAGACAAAAAGTAACGGAGTTAAATTCAATTAAGCTCAAGAGTATTAGAGTTAAGATTTCATATATTAACATTATCAGGTATTAGAGCCAAAATGATAAGAGTATCATATCAATTTAAGCACATCAATCATAGTGAAACAATGTAAGTAAAACAAGATCACACATATATATAATATGAAGTTTTCAGTTACAAAATTTACTAACTCAACAGCAAAACTAAAACATACCAAGATACATCAACAGAAATAGTAAACATAAATAGTCAAGATACAACATAAAACATAAGTCATCTGTGAGGCTAGTCCTCATCAGATGGAATCTCAAGACTAAAAGGAGCACTGATCCTAGATCTAGAGGCTAAGGCCTTAGGAGGTCCCTGGGCTAAAACCCGACGACTCCTAGTGCGGCTAGAAGGACCTAAAATGGGTACAACCCTAGACGATCTAGTGGAAGGAGGTGATAGAAGATCAGCAGGTGTAACAAAGTCTGGCATGGAATCAACTAAGTCAGCTGGTGGAAGATCTGCAGGGGTAGCTGGAGGATCACGGCTGACCACCTCATATCTGTCAGTGCCATCATCACTATCACTATCACTGTCTCTATCAATAATATCAGTGGCTTTGTCCTGACTCCCCTCAGTATGGTCACCACCATCACCAGTGCCATCACCATCATCACCACCAAGTCTGTCGTCACCGCCATCATCATCGGCTGGTGGGGCTGCAGGGGCTGCAAAAGATCTGAAGAGCTCCTCCATGCGAGCAAACCTAGTCTCCACCAATCGATGAAGCTCAGTGAGCTCAGAAGTAGTGTGGGATCCAAGGCCCTCTATCTCTATCAGCATCTGAGTCGACCGAACTTCAAGAGCAATGAGCTTACCTCGAATCTCTATGAACTGTTGATGAGAATACTCCTCATGAGATAATCCAGTAGATGCTGGAGGAGCAGCTGAAGGAGTGGCAGCAGGTGTCACAGGCTCTGTCTCAGATACATGAGTAGCCTGAGCAGGTGGACTAACTGGCCCTGATGGCCCTGCCTTTGCCTCTCGTATCTCGTCCTCCTCATCTGGCTCCTGGCTAGACTACCTCCAGACCCATCTGCCTGCTACCAGTCCGTAGCCCATGCGATGAAGTGACCTCTCATCGTACACATCCGTGTGCAAGATCTCCTTGGGGATCTCACCCTCCAATGATACTCCACACGCTCTAAAGAGTCGGGTCAACCCCATACCATATGGCAGACAGTGACACCTCTGGGTCGCAGCGTCATGGATCTGTACGAGCATCAGTGATGACAAATCAATCTGCCTCCTCTTTATCAGGCTGGTCATCACCATCAACTCTCTCTCTGTAATAAAGTCAAATCTGCCTGACTTCGGTAGAAGTATGCGAGCAGTGATGTGATGTAACAGGCACATCTCCAAAGATAACTGGTTCGCGGTGACTACTGTCACATCACGAACATCCTCTTGCTCAAGGATGCAGCTGAATACAGCCTCTCTGTCCTCTACACCAAAAATGCTGACACCCCAATATGGGATCTCCCAGATCCTGCTCAGCAACTCCACTGATAAAGAGATCTCAACTCCTCTAACTGTAGTGGTCCAAAGGAGTCATCGACAGTCCATGGCACCGTAGAACTCCCTCACAAGATGAGGGTAGTACTTCCCCTGCATAGTGCAAAAGGATACTAACCTGCATCTGTGAGTATCTGATGGATGGAAAAATGGTGCCGATCAAAGATATCCAGGTTGACTCTCCTCCCGAAAGCCACTGCCTTCCCCGCCATCCTCTCTGCAGGGGGAAGAACTGGTGCTGCTGAACTGCTAGCCTGCTCAGTATTCTGTTTGGCCTTGGATCTCCTCTCTGCACCCTGACTAGGTCTCTCCCTAATTGCATGTCTCTTCCTGGGACCCATCACAGCAAGCTGACCAAGAAGGGTTGAGGAAGTGTAATCTAGGGGGATAGTTTTAACTAGGCACAGAACAAGATAGGCTTAGGGAAACTAGGCTTTCTAAACTTAGAATTTCTAGATTTTAAAGAATAAGCTAAGTTTTGAAAAACTGGGATAAATTAGATTTAAGTTGTAAAATACAGGAAATCGAAGATGAATTACTTTTGTCAAAAGAAATCGAGGGTAAAATCATACGAAATCGGGTGTGAAATTTTATTTTTAAATTATGAGAAATCGATGGACAAAATAACAAATTAGGGTTGATCCCATCAAATATACTTTGGTCAAAATACACCCCTTCCTCTTTTTAAGTCCAGAAAAATTAGTAAACTTAAATAAATTAAAATGTATAACCTAAACCTATGGTTTAATCAAAAAATCCTTTGGTTTTTAGGTTAAAACAAAGAAATTAATCAACAAAATCAGTGAAAAGCATTGAAAAATTCTTCCCACAAGAATGAAATCCAACAAATAGCTTGGAAAAATGAGATTTTAGACAAAGCCCTAAGATTTTTCGGCCTAAAATTAATCCAACAGTGATTTTCCCAAAACCGGATGAAATAAATGGGAAATCGATCAAAAATCGGAAGGAAATCCAAGAGGAATGCAATGAAGCTTGATTCCTTCCAAATGGAATATTAAAAACGAAGTAAAACTCGGGAAAATCCAATTGAAATGGTTTAAAATGGTCAGAAAAACCCAAACATAAGCTTCCACGGTTTGAAATTAACAAAAAAATGAAAAAGAGACAGGGGAAAAATGGGAAGGTTTGGAGGTTTGTGGAGCTTGGGGGACCACTTTTGCTTGAGAGAGACAGGGGAAAAATGAAACAAAATCATTCGGTTAACCCTTAAAAAATAGAAAAATTTCTGCGAGTGTCGATACTTAGGATTTGTCAAGTGTCGACCTTGGTCAGGTGTCGACACTTTGCAAAACCCAAGTGTCGACACTTGGCCAAGAAAATCCCCAAAAAAAATTGAAAAATCTTCAAAAAATTTAAGGACGTATTTAAATGCTTTTGGGTCTAAATCCAAGTATTTTTTGAGTAAAATACCTTGGGTAAGATGAAGTTTGAGAGAATTCTAAGAGAATGAATCAATGACACCTAACTCTCTTCTAATCAGATAAAATCTTTCTTCACTCAATGGTTTGGTAAACACATCGGCTAATTGATCTTCAGTACACACAAATTCAAGTAAAATATTAGAGTTTTGTACATGATCTCTTATGAAATGTTGTCTTATTTCAATGTATTTACTTCTTGAATGTTGTACAGGATTCTTAGTTAGATTGATTGCACTAGTATTGTCACATCTTATAGGTGTCTATATTAGTTTAATGCCAAAATCTTCGAGTTGTTGTTTGATCCAAAGGATTTGAGCCCAATAGCTTCCAGCTGCTATATATTCAGCTTCCGCCGTAGATAGAGCAACTGAATTCTGTTTCTTGCTACTCCAAGAGATTAAATTGACTCTAAGAAACTGACATGTTCTATTAGTACTTTTACGATCAAGTTTACACCCAACAAAGTCAGCATTAGAATAAGTAATCAATTCAAATGAAGAATCTATAGAGTACCACAAACCAATTTCAATTGAGCCAGATAGATATCTAAGTATGCGATTAACAGCCAAAAGATGAGACTCTTTAGGATTAGACTGATATCTAGCACACATACAAACACTAAACATGATATCTGGCCTACTAGCAGTAAGATATAGCAATGAACCGATCATGCCATGATATAATTTTTGGTCAATAGATTTACCTATTTCATCCTTGTCAAGTCTACAAGAAGAGCTCATAAGGGTACTTAAAGGCTTGGTGTTCTCCATCCCAAACTTCTTGAGTATTTATTTTGTGTACTTTGCTTGGTTGATGAAGATCCCCTCTTTGGTTTGCTTTATTTGGAGTCCGAGAAAGAAATTCAGTTTTCCCATCATGCTCATCTCGAACTCACCCTGCATTAACTTTGCAAATTCTTGACAAAGAGATTCGTTAGTAGCACTAAATATGATATCATCTACATAGATTTGCACTACTAAGAGATCATCATTCTTTTTCTTCAAAAATAAAGTTTTGTCTACATTACCTCTAGCAAAATCATTTTTGAGCAGGAAGGAACTTAAACGATCATACCAAGCTCTAGGAGCTTGCTTCAAACAATACAAAGCTTTATAAAGTTTGAAAACATGATTTGGAAATTCAGAATTTTCAAAACCAGGCGGTTAATCAACATAAACCTCTTCTTCAATAAAACCATTTAAAAAGGCACTTTTAACATCCATTTGAAATAATTTAAAATTCATAAAGCAAGCAAAAGCCAACAATAGCCTAATTGCCTCAAGTCTAGCCACAGGAGCAAAGATTTCATCAAAATCTATCCCTTCCTCCTGATTGTATCCTTTGACAACTAGTCTAGCCTTATTTCTCATAACAATACCATTTTCATCAAGTTTATTTTGAAAAATCCATTTTGTGCCAATAATTGAAGTATTTGAAGGCCTATCTACTAATGTCCAAACATTGTTTCTTTTGAATTGGTTAAGTTCATCTTGCTTAGCATTTATCTAGTTATTATCACATTCAGCTTCCTCAATAGTTTTAGGTTTAATTTGAGAAACAAATGCTATGTAATCACAGATATTTCTAAGGGATGATCGAGTACTTACACCTTTAGATGGATCACCAATAATTAGTTCTTTTGGGTGTCCATGAGGATACCTCCATTCTTTTGGTAGTGGATCAACAGTAGAAGTGTTTTCATCACCTTGTACTTGATCTCCTTCAGTATTTTGATCATCTTCTTGTTCCTTGACAGGTTCTTCATTGTTGTTCACACTTTCAGTTTTCTTGGTACCTATTTCATCAGAAAGCACATCTTCTTTTCTAGAAGATTTCTAGTCAGATTCATCAAATACCACATGTATAGATTCTTCAACAACAAGTTTTCTTCTATTGAAGATCCTGTATGCCTTGCTAGATGTAGAGTAGCCTAGAAAGACACCATCATCTGACTTGGCATCAAATTTACTCAAATTGTCTTTACCATTATTTAAGATGAAACAACGACATCCAAAAACATGAAAATAATGAATTGAAGGTTTTCTACCCTTCCAAAGCTCATATGGTGTTTTCTTTAAAATCGGTTGGATTAAAACTCGATTTAAAACATAGCATGCAGTATTTATGGCTTCCGCCCAAAAATATCTAGGTAGGTCATTTTCACAAAGTATGGTGCATGCCATTTCTTCAAGAGTTCTATTTTTCCTTTCTACCATCCCATTTTGTTGAGATGTCCTAGGTGCTGAAAAATTATGATGAATGCCATTTTCAATATAAAATTTATCAAAATCAGTATTTTCAAATTCGGTTCCATGATCACTTATCAAAGATATGATTGAAACACCTTTTTCATTTGAAACATGTTTATGAAATCTAATGAATTCTGAAAACATTTCATCTTTGTGTGCTAAAAACATGATCCATGTAAATCATGCATCTACAATGACTAGACCGTACTTCTTACCTCCCAAACTAGATGTTCTAGTTGGGCCAAAGAGGTCCATGTGAAGCAACTCTAAGGGTCTAGATGTAGAGATTACTCCTTTTGGTTTGAAAGAGGATTTGGTTTGTTTTCCAAGCTGACATGCACTGCAAATCTTGTCTTTTTCAAAACTGAGTTTTGGCAAATCTTTTATCAAGTTCTTTTTGCTAAGTTTTGAAATCAAATGTATACTAGCATGCCCTAGTCTATGATGCCAAAGCTAACTAGTTTCATTGATCTTGGCTTCCATTGCCACTAGGCATTGACCATTTTGAACCGGAAGATCATCAAGATCAACCATATAAATATTGCCATGCCTATGACCAATGAACTTGATGCCAATGTCATCTAAACTAGAAACAATGCACATAAAAGATTTGAAAACAACTTTAAAATCCTTGTTGCAAAATTGACTAATACTAAGCAAGTTATGTTTCAAACCATCAACATATAAAACATTATCAATGTAAGAAGAGGGGGTGATATGGACTTTACCAATACCAACAATTTTTTCCTTTCCATTATCATCAAAAATCACATTGCCACCATTTTGATATTCGAGTGATGAGAACTGCTACACATCTCCTGTCATATGCCTTGAGCAACCGCTTTCAAGGTACCACATTCTTTTTTATTGGTTGCAAGGCATACCTGCAATAAAGATCAAGTGGAGACTTTAGGTACCCAAGTCATCTTGGGTCCTTTTAGGTTAGTGGCATTGGTTCCGTTTGGAACCCAAACTTTCTTAATGTTACTCAATCTTCTTTTATTGCACATATAAGATTTATGCCCTATAGTACCACATGCATAACAAGTAATGGATGAAGATACAGGTACAAAGAAATTTTTGAAAAGTTTTTGTTTCTCATGAGTTCTAAACCCTAAACCTGCTATATCAAAAATAGCTCTTTGGTTATTTAAAAGCATATTTAACTTTTCAGAACTGTAAGTAAATTTATTTACAAAAGATTTTAACTTTTCAAGTTCTTCTTTATTTTTTGTTTTTATTCAAAATTTCTTTGTTTTGTTTTGAAATATTTTCATTTGAAACTGAAAGGCTTTTCTTTTCCAAAACTTCTTTCTCCCTTTCAAGAACAGAAATTTTATCATTTAATTTTTTATTTTGAAGAAGTAGGCAATCATTTTCATTTGAAAGCTTATCATTTGCTTTGGCTAAATCCAAATTTTGCTTTGTCAAATCTTTATGTTTTGACTTTAGTTTTTGAAATTCTATAACTAGCTCATCAAAAACTTCATGAAGTTCATCAAATGTAAATTCATTCTCAGTTTCAGATTGTACCTCATCATTATCTGCCATCAGATAGAAGTTTGCAACCTCCTGCTGTTCTTCCTCGGAGCTGGAGTCCTCGCTGTTATTTCAGGTAGCCATCATGGCATTCTTTCTTAATTTTCTTCTACTTTTCTTGAGTAAGGGGCAGTCCACTTTAAAATGACCTAGTTTCTTGCATTCAAAGCAAGTGGGCTGCTCCTTATCTTTGTCCTTGTCTTTCTCTTTACTTGGCTCACCTTTTAGGGGTTTCTTTTTGAAGTTGAACTTTTTCTTTCTCATGAACCCTCTGAATTTTCTTGCCATTGGAGCTGTCTCATCTTCTTCATCATCTTCTTCAGAGTCATTGCTTGATTCTTCTCTAGCAGTGGATTTGAAAGTGATCACTTCTTTTTGTCGGCTTCCATATTTTTTGTTTGAGGGAGAGCTCATAAGTCTTCAGTGAGCCCAATAGTTATTCAAGTGGAAGAGTGTTGACATCCTTGGCTTCTTCAATAGCAGTCACCTTTGCATCCCAAGAAGCCGGTAGAGACCTGAGAAGTTTGTTTACAAGTTCACATTAGAAACAACTTTTCTTAGGCTTCTCATGCCATTCACAATATTTGTGAACCTAGTATACATCTCACTAATAGACTCAGTAGGTTCAATTCTAAACATTTCATAAGTATGAATGAGCATGTTGATCTTAGTTATTTTCACTTGGTGTGTACCCTCATGAGTAACCTCAAGTGTGTCCCAAATCTTCTTGGTGGAGAGACAATTAGATATTCTATTGAATTCACTTGGATCAAGAGAGCAAAACAACAAGTTCATAGCCTTAGCATTAAGCTCTATTTGCTTAATATCATTCTCATCCCAATCATCTTCCATTTTTGGATTAAGAATGCCATTAACCAACATAGTAGGCTGATGAGGACCTTTTACAATTGTCCTCCAAAGATTATAATCAATAGCTTGAATGAATATGCGCATGCGTATTTTCCAATACGTGTAATTTGAAGCTTGACCTTCAACACCACCCATTCCTATTGGGACTGCCATGATCTTTAACTCAAGATCCTTTGACTTACAAGAGAGTACCGGTGCTCTGATACCACTTGTTGCCCATAAATGGAGCCCAAGAGTGGGGGTGAATTGGGTCTTTTAAAATTTAAAACAGTAATGTGAAGGTCTAGTAGTGTTTGTGAGTAATAAATTCAATGCACAAGATTGAATGCAGCGAAAAGCAGTAAACGAGATGCAAAAAACAAAGAGCATGAAAGGGAGAAGGCAATCACACACAAACACAATATTTATAGTGGTTCGGTGCAAACCTAGCACCTACATCCACTTCCCAAGCCACCCTTGGGAATTCCACTATAATCCAATCAAGATTACAGCAGACTTGTTTTTCAAAAGGCTCACAAGTCAAAACCTATGTTGGTTTTGTTACCTAGGCTCACCAACAAATCTCAACACTTATTTTGTCTTCGGACTCACAAGTTAACCCTTGTTGGTTTTGTCCCTTTGGCTTACCAACAAACCACAACAACCTTCTTTCAAGACACCCTTGAAAGAAAGATCAAATCACAAGATAAAATCAGATATACAATTTCAAAAATAAGACAAACTCTCTTCAAGAGTAGAATAGAAGCTTTGAAGCTCAAGTTGATGCTTTGTCTTGTCTCCTTCTTGGAATATCCTTCAAACTCTTCTTTTGGAATGATGTAAGGATAGGCTTGTAAGCTTTTTCAGGGAATCAAACTTTAAATGGCTCTTGAAGTGAAGTTCTTGAGAGAATCTTGGCTTTTTGGCTTTCAATGGACTTCAATACACTTCAATACCTTTAAAATGAAGTTGGTAAAGATTAAATACAACTAAAAACTTCTAAAAAATGGTTTGTGATCGTTGGTGCCTCGAATCTAGCCGTTGGGAGCTTGAAAAGTGATTTCTGCAAGTCAGAAAAATAGATCCATTAGAGTTGTCAGACTTCAAGTGTCGATACTTGGCTGTCAAGTGTCGACACTTGATTTCTAGGTGTCGACACTTGAACTTTCAAGTGTCGACACTTGATGCATAGGTGTCGACACTTGACACAAAAATCCTTCATTGGCAAAGTTCTGTATTTTCAAAAATCTCAGGCCATGAGTCAACACTTGGAAACTTAAGTGTCGACACTTGAATTGCAGGTATCGATACTTGAGTTCTGGGTGTCGATACTTGGCATGTCAAGGGGTTTTTCTGCATGCCAAATGCTGAAGTGTCGACACTTGACTTCCCAGGTGTCGACACTTGACTTTGAAAAGTTCATAATCAAGTGCGAATTAAGCCAAAAACACATACATAAATTTTGAAACTTAAATGGAACATAAATAATCAATAATTGAACATGTAAAAGCCCTTTTTGCATGAAGAGGATGTCCTTAATTGCAAAAAATACTCCGTGCCACCGCGTGCCATGATACTTAAACTTTTGAGAATTTGAGGTGCTTGCCTCCTGAAAACTCATAGCTAGAAATATATATTAGTATACAACATGTACTCAATGTTTTGTTATTCATCAAAATCACTGGGTGGAGCCAATAGCTAGGAAGTCATGTACATCTCTATGTGATGACCTAGTCCTAATACCTTGTGAAGGATCACCAATAATTAAATTTCTTGGATAAGAAGTTACATACCTCCATTCCTTTGGTAGATCAGCATGATCCTTACTATTTCTTCTCCTTCTTGAGTTGGTCTTTCTTGTATGCTCATGTCTTCCATTTTTTTTTGAATTGTACCTACATCATTGTCTATGCACTCTTTTTTCTTAGAAGGTGAGGGGTTAGTTTTATAAAAAATAACATGCATAGATTCTTCTACAGTAAGAGTTCTTTTATTAAATACTCTATATACTCTGCTATGTAAAGAATAACCAAGGAAAATTGCTTCATCAGATTTAACATCAAATTTTTCTAGATTATCTTTACCATTGTTAAGCACAAGGCATTTACAACCAAATACATGAAAGTAATTAATGTTGGGTTTCTTTTCATTTTGAAGCTCATAGGGGTTTTCTTCAAAATAAGATGAATCAAAATACGGTTCAAGATATAACAAGCAGTGTTCACCACTTCTGCCCAAAAGTACCTTGGAACATTGCCTTCACACTACATTGTTCGGGCCATCTCTTCTAAAGTCCTATTTTTTCTCTCTACGACACCATTTTGTTGTAGTGTCCTAGGAGCGGAGAAGTTGTGATCAATGCCATTTCCTATGCAATAATCATCAAAAAATTGATTTTCAAATTTCATGTCGTGATCACTCCTAATTGAAACTATTGAGAGATTTTTCTGGTAAGAAATATTTTTGTGAAATTTTCAAAAGTCTTTAAAAGTCTCATCTTTATGAGCGATAAATAAAATCCAAATAAATCTAGAGAAATCATCTACTATCACAAGTGAATATTTCATACCACCTAGGCTTGTGGTCCAAGTTAGTCCAAATAAATCCATGTGAAGTAGCTCAAGGAGTCTAGTAGTTGAAATCATATTTTTAGATGTAAAACTTTCCCTAGTTTGTTTACCTATTTGGCATGCATCGTAAACATGATTAAGATCTACTTTAAATTTAGGCATGCCTCTAACTAGATTCTTGGAAATTAGCTTAGCAATAGTATGCATGCTAGCATGACCTTATCATCTATGC
This sequence comes from Areca catechu, assembly GCA_021397845.1. Lineage (NCBI taxonomy): Eukaryota > Viridiplantae > Streptophyta > Magnoliopsida > Arecales > Arecaceae > Areca > Areca catechu. Next base: position 95,636,580 of record CM038050.1, read on the forward strand.
CCGTAAGCAAGATTCCTTGGTCTTAGCATTCATTACAACTAGACTGGAACTACTAGACATGGCAAGATCATTAGAGTCTACCACATAAATATTTCCAAGTCTATGTCCAATAAACTTGCTGCTAGAATCAAGAGGGTTTGTTAAAATATACATAGATGATTCAAAGACAACCTTAAAGCCTTTATCACATAATTGACTAATGTTTAACAAATTATGCTTCAATTTGTCTATTAGCAATATATTTTCAATAAAAGTACAGGGGGTTATTTTGATCTTATCGATTTTAATTATTTTTCCCTTGCCATTATCTCCAAAAGTAACAATATCTCCTTGTTTCATCTCTAGGGTGATAAATTGATCCTTGTCACCCGTCATATGCCTTGAATAGCCACTGTCAAGATACCATCTTTTCTTTAATTTTTGGGCTGTAAGACATTCCTGCAAGACAATCAAGAAGTTCTTTTAGATACCCAAGCTAACTGGGTCCTTGCAGGTTAGTAGAGGTGGTTCCTTTAGAAATCCAAATTTTTTTAATTCTATTATTAGAATATGCATTTTTCTTTACTGAATTATATTGAAAGAATTTATGTTTAACTCCATGACATGCATAACATGTAATTCTAGAATTCTGAAAAGATGTACGAATTGAAGTTCTAGATGTTGATATAGATGTAAAACTTTTTCTCATAAAAGATTTCTATTTAAATTCTTAGTTACATACATTGTAGTTTTAGAAATAGATGCAGAAGGATTAGATACAAAAGCTTCTTGAGATATTGATTTTGGAATATAAGCTTTTGGTGTCACAAAAGTAGTAGCTGAAATTCTATTTGAAATTGAGGAATTGAAACAAATTCCAGCTTTGTTTCTAGAAACTCTTTGATCTTTTAAAATTAACTCAAACTTATTTGAAGATAAGGTTAGTTTTTCACCCAGTGGCTTGAGTTTTTCAACCTTCTTTTTCAATTCATTTTTTTCAACAGTTAAAGCTGTGTTCTTGTCAAGACATGCATTGTTTTCAGTTTCCAAAGCCTTGTATTTTTCAGAAAAGACAGGTAAATTCTTTTGTAATAGATTATTCTTTTCTGAAATCTCTTCTTTCTCCTTTTGTAAATAATCATCAATATTCTTTAAAGCTCTTATTTTTACTTCAACCTTTTTGAATTTAGATAGTAGATCATGAAAAGCAGAATTTAATTCATCAAAAGTAAATTCTAATTGAGGTTCGGGAGGTTTTACCTCGTCTTCGAAACCCATTAGACATAAGTTAGCAGTTTTCATGGTCTCTTCTTCTTTAGATGAAGTCGACTCCTCGCTGTCGCTCCATGTAGCAACCATAGCTTTCTTTTTCTTCTTTTTAAAAGATTTCTTTAACAAAGGATAGTTAGGATGAATGTGTCCTGGTTTCTTTCATTCATAGTACATGGGCATATGTTCTTTGTCTTTTTCTCTATCCTTATCCTTGTCCTTGGAGTGCTCACCTCGTTTATGAAATTTTGTATAGTATCTTCCTTTCTTCTTTTCCATAAACCTTCTAAATCTCCTCACGACCATAGCAATATCTTCATCTCCTAGATCATCTTCGAAGGAGGTGCAGTCATCTTCCAATTTCTCATCTTTCTTTGAATCTAATGTAGCTTTGAAGGCTATTATTTTTTTCTTCTTCTGATCATCATCAGTCCTATGCTGCATGGCTAGTTCATGTGTGATGAGTGAACCCATTAATTCATCTAGAGGTAAGGCATTTAGATCTTTTTCTTCCTAGATAACAATCACGTTGGGGTCCCACTTGTCCGAAAGTGATCTGAGAATCTTCTGTACTAGATCATCTTTTGAATAAACCCTGCCAAGACTTTTCAAACTATTAATAATATCTATAAAGTGAGTAAATATGGTAGAGATAGTTTCAATTGGTTCCATTTTAAAAAGTTCATAACTATGTACAAGAAGATTAATGTTTGAAGTTTTCACTTGGAAAGTTCCTTCGTGGGTCACTTTGAGTTTATCCCAAATTTTCTTTACAGAAGAGCAAGTGGAAATTTGATTGAACTCGTTAGCATCCAAAGCAGAGTATAATAGATTCATGGCTTTTGGATTTAATCCCCCCATCTTCATGTCATGTTCATCCCAGTCCTTTTCAGGCTTTGAGACATCCACGCCATTAATTTTGATCATGGGAAAATGTGGCCCTTTTAGAATGACCTTCCAAAATAGAAAATCGATAGCTTGAATATAGATTTTCATTCTAGCTTTCCAATAGGAATAATTTATGCCTGTGAAGAGTGGAGGTCTATTGGTAGATTGGCCTTCGGCCAAAGATCTACTCATGGGATGAGCCATCAATCTTTACTCTAAATATATTCAGAGACACTACTCTGATACTAGTTGTTGCCCAGGTGGCTTTCCCAAGAGGGAGGTGAATTGAAAATTTAAAAATTTTAAGTAATTATGTGCTCTTTGAAAATCCCTTGAAATGTTAAGTGCTGTGATTGAAATAATTAAAAGCAGAAGCAAGATATAAAAAGAATGCACAACACAAACACAGAAAATTTTATAGTGGTTCGGAGCAACCCAGCTCTTACATCCATTATCCAAGACTACCACTTGGGATTTTCACTATATCCTCCACTGAAATATAGTTGGATTGTATTAAAAGGCTCATAATCCAAACCTCTATGCTTTGGTTTTTAAATCAGACTCACCAAAGAAACCCAACACTTGGTTTTAACAGGATCACCAAGAACCCAACACTTGTTTTAACAGGATCACCAAGAACCTAACTCTTGGTTTTAATACAAGCTAACCAAGAACCTATTTGGTTTTTAAACCAGGCTCACTAATAACCCAACAATTCAAAAGGAATTGTAAAGAGAAAGCAACAGAATGACAAACAAATTTTGTCAGATGGTTGTCGATGCAGCTCAAGAGAAGTCCAATTGATTGCACTTCAATGCACTTGGTTGGCTTCTTCAACTTCTTTAATAAATTCTTCAAGCTTCAGATGTGAGTTGGTGAAGACTTGAAGACTATCTTGAATGATCTTTAGTGCTCTCTTGCTCATAAACTTAAGTAAGCATTAAATATTCATTCCTTCTTTTATTTAAAGTAGTTCAAATCCCTTAAATATATAGTCTTGTACTCTTCTCAGATGAGTTTAGTCATTGTAGACCGTTGGGATGTGATATTTGACTGTTGGAGCACTTTTTGGATTCAAATTCCAAGTTCTGGAACTAGCCATTATAGGCCTGAAATCGATCTTTGAGTCGGCTCGAATCTACTCGAGTCAGCTCAGATCCATAAAGTAGTTCTGGTCTAGTCGGCTCTCTTCAATTAAGTTGGCTAGGTTTCTCAATAGCTTGATTCCTTACTTTGGAAGAGTTGGCTCGGATTCACAGGCATTCAGAAATCCAGTTTGGAAGAGTCGGCTCTTTCTCATTAGAGTTGACTCGGTTGGATGTTCACTCATAACTCTTTTTTTGGACTCTAGAGGAGTCAGCTCGAACTTCTGAATGGTCGACTCGGATGTCTGACTAAATGATAGAGTCAGCTCAAACTTCCTTTGGGGTCGCTCGCCTGTCTGATTTAGGAAATGGTACTCTGAACGAGTCTCACCTCGGGTCCCTTAGAGTCGGCTTAGATATTTGCATGCCAGAAATTTTCAGGCATGCCATGTGCTAAAGTCGGCTCTCTTCTCTTCGAGTTAGCTCGAATGAATTCTTCAATGAATTATCAGTTTTTCTCCATAAATCATCTAGCAAGTCTTCAGAGTCTCAAGATACCTTCAAACTCTTCTAACCATTTTTCTAAGGAATTTTAAGCTTGAAACATATCTAGAAGTAACTCATTTTCATGATTTTTACTTAACCTTTTCTTTGGGTTCTTCTTTACATAAATCACTTACAACAGAACTCATTTCAAAAACTAAGGATGTAGGAGTTGTAATTGAGCGTTAGAATCATCCTACAAAAACTTGTAACACACTTGAAGAATTGTTAGTAAAATAAATGCATGCTCCAATGTTTGGTTATCATCAAAATCACTTATGGGATCAATAGTTATCACAATGAAGTTGAAAAATAAACTGCAAAGTTTTTTAAAACTCTTCGATCAGATTGAGGTGGTGAATATCTTTCCAGCGAGTTTCTTACTTATCTTGAGGAGAATGGGATTCTCTCTCAATAGACTCCTCCAGGGAGACTCCTCCAGGGAGACCTCAGTTAAATGGTGTTTCTCAAAGGAGGAATCAAAATCTGTTGGACAAGTTTCAATCCATGATAGGCTTAGCTAGTTTGCCTTAATCCTTTTGGGGATTTGCTCTTGAGTCAGCGTCCTACCTTCTAAATAGAGTTCCAAGTAAGTTCATTGACAAAACACCATATGAGATATGGACTGGATGCAAGACAACTCTCTCTCACCTTCGGGTTTGGGGGTGTCCGGCTCATGTCAGACGTTTGGAGATGGATAAACTAGTACCTAAGTCTAATAGGTGTCTTTTTGTTGGGTATCCTAAAGAACCCAAAGGGTATTATTTCTATCTGCCTAAGGAATAAAAGTTGTTCATCAGTCTTAGGGTAACCTTTTTAGAAAGGGAGTACCTTGGTGAAGGCACTCAAGCTGCTGAGGTTGAACTTGGGAAAGTTCAATAGATAGAAAAACCTTCTCACTCTAAGGCCACTGTAGAACCAGATTTGATTAGATCAAATCCAGAGCCCATAGTGTAGCCATTAAGGAGATCTGGTAGAATACCACGTTAATTGGATAGATATTACGGTTTCTTGGTGTAGGACGGTGATCCTGTTGAACTCGATGAGAACAACGAGGATCCGATCACCTATATGGATGCAATCACAAGGTCAAATTCTGAGTCATGGCTAGGAGCCATGAAATCTGAAATGGAGTCCATGGAAATAAAAATGTATGGACATTGGTTGATCCACTTGAAGGGATAAAACCCATTGGGTGTAAATGGATCTTCAGTGGAAGTAGGTTGCAGATGGGCAGGTGGAGACCTATAAAGCCCATCTAGTTTCTAAGGGGTATGATCAGCATTATGGTATTGACTATGATGAGACATTTTCTCTTATGACAATGCTCAAGTCCATTCGATTATGCTTACTTTGGTAGCACATTTAGATTATGAAATCTGGCAAATGGATGTCTGAACAGCTTTCCTAAATGGTGAGCTGGAAGAGGAGGTGTATATGATGCAACCTGAAGGGTTCACATCCATAGATGAGTCTAAAGTGTGCAAGCTTCAGAGATCCATCTATGGACTGAAGCAAGCTTCTCGGAGTTGGAACATGCATTTTGATAAATGTATCAAGACGTATGGCTTCATTAGGAATAGAGAGGAACCTTGTATATATAAGTAGGCAAATGGTTCTATAGTTGTATTTCTTGTTTTGTATGTAGATGACATTCTCCTAATCGGGAATGACATTCCAGCATTACAAGGAATAAAGGTCTGGCTTTTATCTCAATTCTCTATGAAAGACTTGGATAAAGCCTCATTCATTGGGTATGAAGATCTATAGAGATAGATCTAAGAGGCTTCTAGGATTGTCCTAATCTATGTACATAGATACTATGCTGAAGCAGTTCAGCATGAAGAATTTTAAAAGAGGCTATATTCCAATAGGTCATGAAATTACTCTTTCCAAGAAGGATTATGCAATAACTCCTGAGGAATGAGAGGTATGAATAGGATTTCATATGCTTTAACAATGGGTTCTATTACATATGCTATGCTATGTACTGACCAGACATGGCATACTCACTAGGGGTAGTGAGCAGATACCAGTTTGACCTAGGTTAAGCTCATTGGAAAGTTGTTAAGAACATCCTTAAGTATTTAAGAAATACTAAGGATCAATGGCTTATTTATGAAGATTTTGACTTAAAACTTATGGGGTATACTGAGTCTAGTTTTTAGTCAGATAGAGATGATAGTAAGAGTGTGTCTAGTTTTGTGTTACCCTTAATGGTGGATTTGTCTACTGGAAAAGTTCCAAGTAGCATACAGCGGTTGATTCTATTTGCAAGGCAGAGTATATGCGGCATCGGATGCAGCAAAGGAGGCTGTGTGGTTGCGAAAGTTCCTAGGTGAGCTGGGAGTGGCACCTTCCTTGGATGGTCCTATTTCGGTGTGTTGTGAAAGCACTGGAGCCAAAGCTCAAGCCAAAGAGCCGAAGTCACATCAGCTGACCAAGCATATTCTACATTTCTATCACCTTGTCTGGGAGATTATTGAACATCGAGCTTCTGAAGATCAATGGTAAGGAGAACTGGCCGACCCCTTCACTAAATCCATTGGAATTCAAGAGTTCAATGACTGCAAATGGAAGATAGGAATTAGATTCTGTTTTGATTGGCTTTAGTCTAGGTGGGAGTTGTTGGGAATTATGTCCCAAAGCCAATCATCTAGGCTGTAGATGGTTGTGAAACTCATGTATATGTATATGAATTATTGAATTGAATAAAAAATTTATTCTGGTTGTTCATCACATGTCATCTTCTTAATTGAACTCTTGTGTAATGATATTGTTATGACCGTAATGATGACGTGGCCGGTCTCAGATTCTGTCAGGTGTGATCGAGCCATGTGGAGGTTTCTTCGGCCGAGTCAGCCTCGGCTTCCATGCTATCGAGGTCGAGCTCGGCCCTTGCCCCCCCAGGCTACCTCGCCAGGTGATATCCCGAGACGTTACTGCCCTCGCTGAAGTCGAGTTCGGTACAGGGCTCCTCCCACCGCCTCGCCAGGTGTCCACCCAGGAGGGGTCCACCTCGGCCGAGGTCGGCTGCTCCTTCTCTCCTTCGCCAGGTGGCCCCCGGAGACGGGTCCACCTCGGTCGAAGCCGAGCGCCCTCCTGCCACATCGCCAGGTGTCCACCCAGGAGGGGTCTACCTCGGCCGAGGTCGGCTGCTCCTTCGCTCTTTCGCCAGGTGGCCCCCGGAGACGGGTCCACCTCGGCCGAAGCCGAGCGCCCTCCTGCCACCTCGCCAGGTGTCCACCCAGGAGGGGTCCACCTCGGCCGAGGTCGGTTGCTCCTTTGCTCCTTCGCCAGGTGGCCCCTGGAGATGGGTCCACCTCGACCGAAGCCGGGCACCCTCCTGCCACCTCGCCAGGTGTCCACCAAGGAGGGGTCCACCTCGGCCGAGGTCGGCTGCTCCTTCGCTCCTTCGCCAGGTGACCCCCGGAGATGGGTCCACCTCGGTCGAAGCCGAGCGCCCTCCTGCCACCTCGCCAGGTGTCCACCCAGGAGGGGTCCACCTCGGTCGAGGTCGGCTGCTCCTTCGCTCCTTCGCCAGGTGGCCCCAGGAGATGGGTCCACCTCGATCGAAGCCGAGCGCCCTCCTGCCACCTCGCCAGGTGTCCACCTAGGAGGGGTCCACCTCGGTCGAGGTCAGGCCGCCCGTACAGAGAAGATCCCAAAGAAAGAGGTGCAGGTTCCGAGGTTAGCCCTCGAGCCGTGCGCATCACAGACGGTGCCCTGTACAGATTGCGGTGGCACGCGAAACACCACTTACATCGGCCCGACAAGTCCTACAGTCGAGAGGCACGGTTCTGACAAAACAGGGCCCGTAAACGGATAGCACCGATACTTAGGAAGGAGAGCACCCTCGCTGGGCCCGAGGTCTGACCGGCTGCCCTGCCGGTGCCACCCCCCTTCTTTTGTCTTTACCCTTTCCCCGCTGGGCTCGGCGAACGAGGTCGGAAAGCCACCTGGCCCTCGAAACCAAAAGGGGAAAGAGAAAAGGATGGAAAGGGGAGCCTCCCATGAGCAGAAGACAGGCGGATAGCATGAGGAGATAAAAGGAAGGAAGTTGGAGGCGACCAGGTAAGCGGGGACGAGTAAGAAACAGTGGCCAAAAGCCCCGCTTCGAGTGTAAGATCCAGGGTCCCGAGAGGGGATCGCTTGGCGTGAGCTCGGCAAGGAGGCCAAGGCCGGGTTTCTGGTCCCTATAGTACCTTTCTTGCTAGTAAATTCTCTGAGTCTGGGACTCCTTCGGGGGCCCGTCTTGGAGAATCTGTTCCTTCTCGCCATCTACTAACTTGACCATCGGAGCTCCCTCGCCGGGATCCCCGGCCAGGGTCTTCTGACCCTCTCTTGCAGGTTCGCTCCAGCCAGGAGGCTCCAGGAGCTAGGCGGTCTGGTAGGATCGGCGGATCCGTGGCACGGGTGCGGCGGCGAGATCGGCAACAGATATCCTTTGAGCTACCTTGTATGAGATGTAGAGAGGATGCATCGTATAGTTCATAAATTGGTTCGTGACCAAAGGATACACTATTTTAGGATGATGATGTATCGAGAGTAGGTCATTGATATCATATCTGTTGGTTGTCCTCTTAACCAAGTAGCATGGAGATGCGGGTATGACACCAGGTATTGTATTTGACACTTCATTGAACGTGACTCTCATGCGAAATTCTCTTTTTGTTGAAGAGGAGTCTTGCACTAGAATGTGGACATGAATTATTTCTCTGACTTGAGATCATTATGGCATCTTGCAAGCAACTCACTGTGCTTAGGTGCTGGACTACCCGAATTTCTAATCCGATAATGGATGTTTGCTGGATACAATCAAGTACTTGTATAGCGATAGTAGGATTGAGATAGGGTTGATCTCTCCAAATGGTTTGGATTGAATGCTTCATATGTCTCAATTAAGAAAGACCTTGGCCAGGGCATTCCTTGTAAGGAGTTACAAGAATTCTTTGTTTGAGAAATATTAAGATGGACTGATTAGGATTGGGTAGTTTAAGCCTAAGCCATATGCAGCATTAGGAGATTAAAGGAATAAGTTCACTGATATTCTATATTCGACAGGTTCATGTTGCTCTACAACCTTCAACCTATTTGAACACGGGTGTCATTGCTGAATGGTGACTTTGGTTAGTACTAGAAATATTTCCATGCTACCAGTTTAGTGTTTGAACCAATGGGGTCACACACTGAGGGTTTCTTCTGGCTTTGTTGGCATGCGAATGATTAGAAATCATTCTGGACTCGTTTGATAAGGTATTGTCAAACCTATATTCAAGCCATCTCATCTGGATGAGTCTTCTCGAGTCGAGTCGACTCGTCTGACGGACTGCCATAAATAAAAAATTGCTCCATTTAATTCTGTAATTGTTGTGGATATTTAATGGATGCATTTGTAGGATTTATGATATGCTGTTGCTAAATTCCAAGGGAGTTCATAACCTCCTTGGAATCTCAAGAGACTCCAAAATTGCTCATTAATCTCTCATTATGTCCACTTAATTATTTTGAGGGCTATTGTTATAAAAGCAGGGATGAAGAAGGTGAATGGTTCATGTTCCTCACGTTCAACACTCCCACTCCAGATTTGGATCAAAGTTGAGACTCTGCCCAGAGAATTTCTAAGATAGAGATCTTGCTTGATCCTTGAGAGATTGCAAGATTTGATCACCGGGATAGAGTGAGGTTTGGGTTTTGGAATTCTTGAGTGCATACCTTCTATTGAAGGTTTGGGACAAAGCATTGGAAAAGGGTTCTCAAGCATCTTCATTCCAGCACCACTACAGCAACAGTCCTTCTAGGAGTTGAAGGAGTCCGCATATCTTCAAGGAGTTGAAGCAGTCCTTACTACTGACATTATCTCCGGAGGGGCTAGCACCTCGAAGGAAGGAGAAGAAACCATGCTATACGATGTGAACCACCCATAGAGGCAGTACGCATATGTTGCTTGCAGATCAGGAGTTTTTTCCACAGGTTGGAGCCACCCTTGGGATTGTGACTGAGAGCTAGGGATTTTGTTGCAACCTTTAGTGAACGTCACTAAGGTATGTCTTTAAATTATGTATGACATAATTATCATTATTGCATCATTATGTGATTTCTGGAATGGTTCTATTTTTCATACAATGTTTGCATGATTTCATATTTACATTACTCTAGATGCATCAAGATCCTGGTAGGGGCTTGTATTAACTAGATTAACATCTACAGATAAAATGGTTTTATCATTTTTGCTGCTTCATACCTTTAAAAAGTTTTAAAATGCATGTATTGCCCCTTAGGAACAGTTCCTTATAGGTAGGACTTATCCCACCTGATGGATGGCTTCAATGGGGGAGGTCTATGCAGAAAGTGCTTGCCCTCGATCTTCATCAGGATCTTAATTCTGGGGGTAAGGAGAGGAGTGATCTTCTCTTCCTTGGCGGGGTTGACTCTAGGCCTCGACCCCAGCTGCTGGAGAGGCACCATCTTCTGAGCCGAGGGAGCGGACATTTCCCCGGTGGCCTGCCTTTTCAAGGGCCTCCTATCCAACTCCCTTCGATGTGGTCGGCCTCCTCTATGCATATATACTTGTGGGCCCAGAGGAGGAGCTCTGAGTAAGTCTTCGGAGGCTTCTTGTCGAGGGAGTAGATAAAGTGGGAGGTCCGCAACCCCCTCTTTAAGACCAGCATGGCGACCGGCTCATCGAGGTGGTAGATCTCTAGGGTGATGGCCTTGAACCGGGATACGTACTCCAAGAGAGATTCTCGATCCTGCTGACGGATCAGAAGAGACTATCATCTTCATGTGGCACCTTCCTACAAGCATCGAAGTGCACCACGAATCTTTTCTCCAATTAGAAGAAGGAATCTATACTCTCAGACTCGAGCCTGGAGAACCAGGCTCGAGCAGCCTTCTGTAAGGTGGCCAGGAAGGCAATGCAAAAGAGAGCATCAATAGCCCCTTGGACCCTCATAAGGGTCTTGTAGCTTTCCAAGTGGTCCAGGGGGTTGGTCATCCCGTCGTAGGGATCAACCTGTGGTATACGAAATTGGCTGTGGATCGGTTCCTCTTGGATCTTGCAGGAGAAAGGGGGACGGGTGTTATAACCCATAGGCTCGCTGGGGGAGTCCTGAATCTTTGTAAACTAGCAAGATAGATCCGCCAGCTTGTGATCCTGCTCCTCAAGGTTCCTCTCAGCCTGATGGTGGATCTCCTTGTTTGTGGACCCCTTGGTAGAGACCATGGAGGGTGAAGGGTGGTCGGGTGGAGGAACACTTGCCTGAGTTCTTAGCCACGTCGGTGTCACTGGTGTAAGAATGCGCCATGTTCCGAGACTGGAGATCGACTCCCCAGGCTGGTCGGATCATGTTGAGACTTTTTTTCGGCCATCTGACAGTCCCCATATAGGTGAGAAGCTACGTGCAATGGCCTCTCTAGGAAGGACCGTAGGCTAGTATGAGGATCAGTGGCATGGGCTGTCGATGTCCCTAGTTGTTGCTAAGTTTCCAGGGATTGGTGCCTCTGATGGAGCCAGTGCACTATCGTAGCTAGGGCCTAGACATGCTAAGCCAATGCGATGATCTGAGGATTCATCAGAGGCGACGGTGGTGGAGCGGGGAGTTCCCTCTTTGGGCTATGGTTGCCGTAGCGAGAGGGATCTCCCACTTGGCTTGCAGAGCTTCATGGGCCTGCATGGTCACCATTGGACTGTGGGCTTCCACGGATCTCTCCGTTGTAGTGGGGGACTTGGTATCAAACCAGCTTCTCTTCCCTTATCTTGCATGCAAATCTGTTGCATCCAAGATCATCATGGCTTGTAACTCTGACGTGTCGTAAATGCGTCGGGTTCCCGTAGGGCGCTCATCCCTCCCTTTCCTGGTCGGCTCCTTGGTCTAGCTGCCCTGCAAAAAAGAGGAGACCCGGGCCAGGGATTCCGGTGGTGACACTTCGATGATCAAGTCAGATAGGATGATCAAGGGGAGCAGAACCTCTATGATGGAGAGCTTAGGGGGTTCTCCGCATAAAGGGTGAAATGTAGAATTGAGTTGGAGAAAGTAAGCAGAGATGGGAGGGGAGAGCTTGGAAGGGTCTGCTAGGGGTCCCTTGCTCGCTCACTCCCCATCCCTTTCTCACCTATTTATTTCTTCTTTTTCTTACCTTCTACTTCTCCTCTCTGACCTTATATATTTAGGATGGCCTAGAGTAGGTCTGGGACTTTGTCCAGGTGTCCCTTTCCGCGTGCCCTCTCTGGGAGGGGCTTACCGTTGCCTGTGACCTCTCTCTTTTCAGACTGGTCCTTAGGAGGAGATCCTTTCATTGGGGGTGTACGCCAACATGGTTCAGGTCTTGTCCCTCTGGTGGTACGGTTCCCCATGGTAGGGACGGGTGCCGTGCGGCTGAGCCCATTGCCATGGTGAGGCATTTCCATTCTTAGAGGGATCGTTGGAGTGTCACAGGGCCCTGGGGCCTTCATGGAGTACTCCTCCCGGGGAGGTTCAGGAATTATCGTGTCACGGGGTTTGAAGCCCCCGATTGCATGGTCGTCGATGTGGCGGCACATCATATGGCCCAGAGCTTGGTAGGATGCACACTGCTCAGGGCATGGGATGGTGTGTTGCAGAGTTTGAATTTATGGCAGGATATGCACCACCCTCCAGAGGTTGCAAGCAACTGGTAACCTCTTTGCCATGGTTTGAATTTTTGTTGACCCTTCTTTTATCGTGTTGCCCAGAAATGGAGCCCAAGAGAGGGGGTGAATTGGGTCTTTTTAAAAAATTTAAAACAATAATAAGAGGGACTAGTGGTGCTTGTGAATAATGATGAATTCAATGCAAGATATTCAAAGCAATAGCAATAATCAAAAGAGCAAGAGAGGAAGAGAGCAATCACACACAAACACAAGGTTTATAGTGGTTCGGTGCAAACCTAGCACCTACATCCACTCCCCAAGCCACCCTTGGGAATTTCATTATAATCCAAATAAGATTACAGTTGACTTGTTTTTCACAAGGCTCACAAGTCCAAAACTAAGTTGGTTTTGTCACTTAGGCTTACCAACAAACCTTAACACTTGTTTTGTCTTCGAGCTCACAAGTTAACCCTAGTTGGTTTTATCCCTTTGGCTCACTAACAAACCATAATAACCTTCTTTCAAGACACCCTTGAAAGCAAGGTCAAATCATAATGTAAAAAATAGATATACAATTTAAAACTAAAACAAACTCTCTTCAAGAGTAGAATGGAATATTTGAAGCTCAAGTTGATGCTTTGTCTTGACTCTTCCTTGGAATCTCCTTCAAAGTGACTCTTTTGGAATGAAGTAAGGATGAGCTTGTAGGCTTTTCAAAGAATCAAACTATAAGAGGCTTTTGATGTGAAGTATTTGAGAGAATATAGGCTTTTTGGCTTTTGAGTAGACTTGAATGAACTTCAATACACTTCCTTAACTTTAAAATGAGGTTGGTGGACGTTAAATACACCAAGAACCTTCCAAAAAATGGTTTGTGACCGTTGGAACCTCGGAAATAGCCGTTTGGAGCTTGAAAAGCAACTTCTGCAAGCCAGAAAAATAGATCCGTTAGAGCTGTCAGGTTGCAAGTGTCGACACTTAGCTGTCAGGTATAGACACTTGGCTGTCAAGTATCGACACTTGATTTCTAGGTGTCGACACTTGAACTTTCTAGTGTCGACACTTGATGCACAAGTGTCGACACTTGACACAAAAATCCTCAAATTACAAAGTTCTGTATTTTCAAAATTCTCAGGCCTTGAGTCGACACTTGGAAACCTAAGTGTCGACACTTGGTGTCGACACTTGGTTCTGGGTGTCGACACTTGGCGTGCCAAGAATTTTTGTCCGTGCCAAATGCTGAAGTTTCGACACTTGACCTTCCAAGTGTCGACACTTGAGACTGAAAATCTCAGATTCAAGTGTAAACAGCTTCGAAAACATAAATATAATTCTTGAAATCATAAACACATAATATATAAACATTTAGATGCCCTTTTTCAATGAGGAGGATGTCCGGATTCGTGAGAAATGCTCCGTGCCATTACGTGCCATGAAACATAAGTTTTTGAGATTTTGAGGTGCTTTCTTCCTGAAAACTTACAACTTGAAATCCTCATTAGTATACAATATGCACTCAATGTTTTGTTATTCATCAAAATCACTGGGTGGAGCCAACAATCTTCCCCTTTTTGATGATGACAAAACCTTGAGTAAAATGGCAATACATTTCAAACTTCAACTATTATAATTTATGAATATGAAATTAAGTCCATAAGAGAGGCAAAAGCTTCATAGTTAGGAAGAATCAATCTCCCCCTTAATTAGATATCTCTTAAAGTAAATTTCAAAGATTCTCACATATGCATCAACACAATCAGTACTATTTCTCAACAAATTTATGTATCCATTATTTCTCAACAAATTTATGAATCAACACTATTTCTCCCCCTTTTTGTCAATCATTAGAAAGGGGAATAACCTCCCCCTCATAATGAGCATGGAGACAAAAAGATGGTAGAGAATAGGTATCAGAGCCAAAAATATACCAAGATAAAAGAGTATCAGAGCTAAAGATATACCAAGATAAACGAGTATCAGAGCCAAAAAATGGTAAATTGAACCATTCAAACACAAATAATAAGCACTGAACTGAAATATATATAATAGATAAGTTTTTAGTACAAAATTTGCTGAGTCATCAGCAAGAACTGAAACATACAGATATCATCAGAATTATACAAATATCAGATATACAACATATGAACTATAACAGACATCTGTGAGGCTAATCCTCATCAGATGGAACCTCAAGTCTGAATGGGGCACAGATCCTAGATCTAGTGGCTAATTCCCTAGGAGGTGCTAAAGCTCGACGACTCCTAGTGCGGCCAGAAGGACCAAAGGTGGGTACAACCCTAGATGATCCAAAGGAAGGGGGTGAAAGAAGATCAGCTGGTGTAACAAGGTCCGGTGTGGAATCAGCCAAGTCAGTAGAAGGAGCTGGTGTAGTGGGAGGATCACGACTGACCACCTCATAATCATCAGCACTGTCATCACTGTCACTATCACGACCCACAACCTCTATAGCTCTGTCGTCATCCCGATCACCACCCTCAATAGAATCAGCATGGTCGCTCTGGTGATCGCCACCACCACCACCACCACCATCATCATCATCATCATCATCATCATCATCATCATCATCATCATCATCTGATGGTACAACTGCAGGGGCTGCAAGAGGTATAAGGGATCTCAACAGATCCTCAATACGAGAGAATCCCTCCTCCATAGATCTACGAATCTTAGCATGCTCCGAGTTAGTATGTGCTCTAAGAAGCTCGACCTCGCTGCGTAGCTGAGTCACCTCACCCCTGATCTCAGTGAACTACTCTCTGGCATGCTCCTCAAAAGATAGTCCAGTAGAAGGTGGTGGAGGAGCTGAAGTGTCAGGAGTCAAATGCCCTACCTGTGTCGATGGGATGTCAATGGGAGGAAAATCTGCTGACTCGGATGGTCCTGCCTCTGCCTCTCGAATCTCGTCCTCTTCATTTGGCTCCTAGCCAGACTCTCTGCGAACCCATCGATCTCCAACTAATCTATATCCCATGCGGTGCAAAGACCTCTCGTCATACACATCTGTGTGTAGTATCTCCTTGGAGATCTCCCCCTCCAGTGATACTCCACATGCTCTGAATAGTCTGGTCAGTGCCATGCCGTACGATAAATAGTGATGGCACTGTGTCGCAGCATCATGCATATGAGTAAGCATCAGGGATGGAAGATCAATCTGTCTCCTCTCAATCAGGCTCGTCATCACCATCAACTCTCTCTCAGTGATGAAGTCAAATCTTCCAGTCTTCGGTAGTAGAATCCGTGCTGTGATGTGGTGCAATAGGCGCATCTCCAATGACAACTGGTTCGCGGTAACTTTGGATATACCGCGAACATCCTCTCTCTCAAGAATGCACCTAAACACAGCCTCTCTGTCATCTACCGAAAAGACACGGACTCCCCTCTAGGGGATCTCCCATACTCTGCCCAAAAGCTCATCTGTCAGTGAAATTTGAATGCCTCTGACTGTCGTAGTCCACAGAAGTCACCGACAATCCAGCGCACCATAGAACTCTCTCACTAGGTGAGGATAGTACCTCTCCTGCATAGTACAGAATGGTACTAATCCTGCATCAGTGAGTACCTGTCGAATATTGAAATGGTGCCTTTCAAAGCACTCTAAGTCGACTCTCCTCCCTGAGGCTACTAACTTCCCTGCCATCCTCTCTGCACGGGGGGAACTTGGTGTGGCTGCACTGCTAGCCTGTGATGTGTCAAATCTAGCCTTCGACCTCCTCTCAACACCATGAATAGGCCTCTCCCTAACTGCAAGTCTCTTCCTGGGACCCATTACAGCAAGCTGACCAGGGAAGAAGGAAGATAGGTTTAGAACTAAGGGATTGGCTACAGGCTAAGATAAGGAGAGTTTCAATTCTTAGATAGTTTTTGAAAACCAGTATTGAACCAATTTTGGTTTGTAAAAATACCTCAAACAACGTTTGAAAAACTGTCAATCAGTTTAAGGTGAGATTTTTACAACTTATACTTTGATTAAATGACAATATTCCGAACATGTATTTATAGAAAATATTTTTGTTCGTTAAAACAAATTTGAACCTTTGGAAAATTCTTTTTGTAAGGCTTAAAAATCAAAACCCATGAAATTTGGGTCTAAAACACTTAGGATTTTAGCAAAGAAGTGAAAATGTCGCAAACATATCATGAAAAACCTTTCTAAATCAACAATAAATGGATTTAGTATATTTAATTTAGATGAAAACCCAAATTATTTCGGCCAAAATCAATAAAATAGAGTTTTTGCGAAAAGTGGGTGAAATAAGCGTGAAAACGACCAAAAAACATAGGAAATCTGAGAAAAAATACGTTTAAATCACTCTTCCCTCAAATGGAATGTTAGAAATCCACTAAAACACATAAAAATCCAGTTAGAATCTTGAAAAATATCCAGAAAAACCTTATTCACTGTTGCACGGTTTGAAAATGTCAAAAATAAAACAAAAAAGAGTGAAAATAAGGTAAATATAGAATGGGGAAATACCTGATTTGTGATGGATTAAAGGGTAAATGGATGGATTTGAACAGAGGGGACCACTGTTGCAAGAAATCAACGGGGGAAGAAAATGACAAAAACCCTCGTTCGGCCTTTTTTAAAAACTATTTCTGTTTCGCAAGTGTCGACACTTAGAATGTGTCAATTGTCGACACTTGGTCAGGTGTCGACACTTGACAATTTCCAAGTATCGACACTTGGCAAAAAAATTTGATAAAATCCAAAAATTTTTTAGAAAAAATAGGAAATAATTAAATCAGATTTTTGGGACTTTTAGGAAGAGATTTTGAGCTCTAGGATTTAGGTATAATTAAAACTAAGAGAGTTCTAAGAGAATGGATCAATGACACCTAACTCTCTTCTAATCAGGCAGAACCTATCCTCACTCAAAGGCTTGGTAAACACATCTGCTAACTGATTATCAGTACATACAAAATCAAGAATAACATTAGAGTTTTGTACATGATCTCTTATGAAATGATGTCTTATTTCAATGTGTTTACTTCTTGAATGTTGCATAGGATTTTTAGATAGGTTGATTGCACTAGTATTGTCACATCTTATGGGTGTCTTAGTTAGTTTAATGCCAAAATCTTCGAGTTGTTGTTTGATCCAAAGGATTTGAGCACAACAGCTTCCAGCTACTATATACTCGGCTTCCGCCGTAGATAAAGCAACTGATTTCTGTTTTTTGCTACTCCAAGAGATCAAATTTACTCCAAGAAACTAACAGGTTCCACTAGTACTTTTACGATCAAGTTTATACCCAGCAAAGTCAGCATCAGAATAAGCAATCAATTCAAATGAAGAATCTCTAGAGTACCATAAACCAATTTCAATTGAACCAGATAGATATCTAAGTATGCGTTTAATAGCCAAAAGATGAGACTCTTTAGGATTAGACTGATATCTTGCACACATACAGACGCTAAACATGATTAGACTCTTTAGGATTAGACTGATATCTGGCCTACTGGTAGTAAGATATAACAATGAACCGATCATGCCACGATATAATTTTTGGTCTATAGACTTACCTGATTCATCCTTGTCAAGTGTACAAGTAGAGCTCATAGGGGTACCTAAAGGCTTAGTGTTCTCCATCCCAAACTTCTTGAGTATTTATTTTGTGTATTTTGTTTGGTTGATGAAGATCCCCTCTTTGGTTTGCTTTATTTGGAGTCCGAGGAAAAAATTCAGTTCTCCCATCATGCTCATCTCGAACTCACCCTGCATTAACTTTGCAAAATCTTGACAAAGAGATTCATTAGTAGCACCAAATATTATATCATCTACATAGATTTGTACTACTAAGAGATCATCATTCCTTTTCTTTAAAAACAAGGTTTTATCTACATTACTTCTAGTAAAATCATTTTTGAGCAAAAAAGAGCTTAAACGATCATACCAAGCTCTTGGAGCTTGTTTCAATCCATACAAAGCTTTATGAAGTTTGTAAACATGATTTGGAAATTCAGAATTTTCAAAATCGGGGGGTTGCTCAACGTAAACTTCTTCTTCAATTAGACCATTTAAAAAGGCACTTTTAACATCCATTTGATACAATTTAAAGTTCATGAAGCAAGCAAAAGCCAACAATAGCCTAATTGCCTCAAGTCTAGCCACAGGAGCAAAGGTTTCATTAAAATCTATTCCTTCCTCCTGATTGTATCCTTTGACAACTAGTCTAGCCTTATTTCTAGTAACTACTCCATTTTCATCAAGTTTATTTCGAAAAATCTATTTTGTACCAATAATTGAAGTGTTTGAAGGCCTATCTACTAAAGTCCAAACATTGTTTCTTTTAAATTGATTAAGTTCATCTTGCATAGCATTTATCCAATTACTATCACATTCATCTTCCTCAATAGTTTTAGGTTCAATTTGAGAAACAAAAGCTAAGTAATCACAGATATTTCTAAGGGATGATCGAGTACTTACACCTTTAGATGGATCACACCGATAATTAGTTCTTTTGGGTGTCCATGAGCATACCTCCATTCTTTTGATAATGGGTCAACAGTTGATGTGTTTTCATCACCTTGTGCTTGATCTCCTTCAGTGTTTTGATCATCGTTCTGTTCCTTGGTAAGCCCTTCATTGTTGTTTATTTCTTTAGTTTTCTTGCTACCTATTTCATCAGAAAGTACATCTTCTTTTCTTGAAGATTTTTGGTTAGATTCATCAAATACCACATGTATGGATTCTTCAACAATAAGTGTTCTTCTTTTGAAGACCCTGTATGCCTTACTAGATATGGAGTAGCCTAGAAAGACTCCCTCATCTGATTTGGCATCAAATTTACTTAAATTATCTTTACCATTGTTTAAGATGAAACAACGGCATTCAAAAACATGAAAATAATGAATTGAGGGTTTTCTACCCTTCCAAAACTCATAAGGTATTTTCTTTAAAATCTGTCGAATTAAAACTCGATTTAAAACATAGCATGCAGTATTTATGGCTTTCGCCCAAAAATATCTAGGTAAATCATTTTCACAAAGCATGGTGCGTGCCATTTTTTCAAGAGTTCTATTTTTTCTTTCTACTATCCCATTTTGTTGAGGTGTCCTAGGTGCAGAAAAATTATGATGAATTCCATTTTCAAAACAAAATTTATCAAAATTAGCATTTTCAAATTCGGTTCCATGATCACTTCTCAAAGATACGACTGAAACACCTTTTTCATTCAAAAATCTTTTATGAAATCTAATGAATTCAGAAAAAGTTTCATCTTTATGTGCTAAAAACATGACCCATGTAAATCATGAGAAATCATCTACAATGACTAGACCATACTTCTTACCTCCCAAACTAGATGTTCTAGTTGGCCCAAAGAGGTCCATGTGAAGCAATTCCAAAGGTCTAGATGTAGAGATTACTCCTTTTGGTTTAAAATAGGATTTGGTTTGTTTTCCAAGTTGACATGCATTGCAGATCTTATCTTTTTCAAAATTTAGTTTAGGCAAATCTTTTACCAAGTTCTTTTTGCTAAGTTTTGAAATTAAATGCATACTTGCATGTCCTAGTCTGCGATGCCAAAGCCAACTAGTTTCATCGATCTTGGCTTCCATTGCCACTAGGCATTGACCTTTTTGAATAGGAAGATCATCAAGATCAACCATATAAATATTTCCATGCCTATGACCAATGAACTTAATGCCATTGTCATCTAGACTAGAAACAATGCACAAAGAAGATTCAAAAACAACTTTAAAGTTTTTGTCATAAAACTGACTAATGCTAAGCAAGTTATGTTTCAAACCATCAACATATAAGACATTATCAATATAAGAAGTAGGGGTGATATGGACTTTACCAATACCGATAATTTTGCCCTTTCCATTATCATCAAAAGTTACATTGCCACCATTTTGATATACGAGTGATGAGAACTGCTCCACATCTCCTGTCATATGCCTTGAGCAACTGCTATCAAGGTACCATATCCTTTTCTTATTGGTTGCAAGGCATACCTGCAATAAAGATCAAGTGGAGACTTTAGGTACCCAAACCATCTTGGGTCCTTTTGGGTTAGCGGCATTGGTTCCTTTTGGAACCCAAACTTTCTTAGTGTTACTAAGTCTTCTTTTGTTGCACATATAAGATTTGTGTCCTTTAGTACCACAAGTATTGCAAGTAATAGATGAAGATGCAGGCACAAAAAAATTTTTAAAGAGTTTTTGTTTCTTATGAGTTCTGAATCCTAAACCTGCTTTGTCAAATACTGCTCATTTGTTATTTAAGAGTAAATTTAATTTTTTAGAACTGTAAGTAAATTTTTCTACAAAAGGTTTTAGTTTTTCAATTTCTTCTTTATATCTTTTGTTTTCATTTAAAATTTCTTTGCTTTGTTTTGACAAATTTTCATTTGAAAGTAAGTCATTTTTCTTTTTCAAGTGCTATAATCTTATCATTTAATTTTTTATTTTGAATAAGAAGGCATTCATTTTCATTTGAAAGCTTGTTATTTATTTTGGCTAGATCCAAAGTTTGCTTCTTTAAATCTTTATGTTTTGATTTTAATTTTTGAAATTCTATGACTAATTCGTCAAAAACTTCATGAAGCTCATTAAAAGTAAATTCATTTTCTGTTTCGGAACATACCTCATCATGGTCGGCCATCAGACAGAAGTTTGCTACCTCCTGCTGTTCTTCCTCAGAACTAGAGTCTTTACTTTCACTCCAGGTTGCCATCATAGCTTTCTTTCTCAGCTTTCTTCTGCTTTTCTTTAACAAGGGGCAGTCTACCTTGAAGTGGTCAGGTTTTTTGCACTCAAAGCAAGTAGGCTGCTCCTTCTCCTTTTCTTTGTCCTTCTCTTTACTCGGCTCACCTTTCAGAGGTTTCTTTTTGTAGTTAAACTTTTTCTTCCTCATGAACCTTCTGAATTTTCTTGCTAACAAAGCCGTCTCATCTTCTTCATCATCTTCTTTGGAGTCTTCGCTTGATTCATCTCCAGCAGTAGATTTGAATGCGATTACCTTCTTCTCTTTGTCAACCTCTCCATTCTTTTGTTTGAGGGAGAGCTCATAGGTCATTAGAGAGCCCAACAGTTGTTCCAGTGGGAGAGTGTTGACATCCTTTGCTTCTTCAATCGCTGTTACTTTTGCATCCCACGAAGCTGGTAGAGACCTGAGAAGTTTGTTCACAAGTTTACCGTTAGAGATAATTTTTCCTAGGCTTCTCATGCCATTTACAATATTTGTGAACCTAGTATACATTTCACTAATTGACTCAGTAGGTTCCATTTTAAACATCTCATATGTGTGAATAAGCATGTTGACCTTGGTGGTTTTCACTTGGTGTGTACCCTCATGGGTAACCTCAAGTATATCCCAGATCTCCTTAGCGGAGAGACAATTAGATATTCTATTAAATTCACTTGGATCAAGACAACAAAATAAAAGGTTCATAGCCTTAGCATTAAGCTCGATTTGCTTAATGTCATTCTCATCCCAATCAACTTCCATCTTTGGAGTGAGAATGCCATTAATCAACATTGTAGGCTGATGAGGACCTTTTACAATTGTCCTCCATAAATTATAGTCAAGAGCTTGAATAAATATGCGCATGCGTGTCTTCCAGTATGTATAATTTGTGCCATTAAAAAATGGGGGACGATTTGAAGCTTGACCTTCAACAATACCCATTCCTATTGGGGCTGCCATGATCTTTTACTCAAGATCCTTGGACCTACAAGAGAGTACCGGTGCTCTGATACCACTTGTTGCCCAGAAATGGAGCCCAAGAGGGGAGGTGAATTGGGTCTTTTTAAAAAATTTAAAATAATAATAAGAGGGACTAGTGGTGCTTGTGAACAATGATGAATTCAATGCAAGATATCAAAGCAATAGAAATAATCAAAAGAGCAAGAGAGGAAGAGAGCAATCACACACAAATACAAGGTTTATAGTGGTTCGGTGCAAACCTAGCACCTACATCCATTCCCCAAGCCACCCTTGGGAATTTTACTATAATCCAAACAAGATTACAGTTGACTTATTTTTCACAAGGCTCACAAGTCAAAACCTAAGTTGGTTTTGTCACTTAGGCTTACCAACAAACCTTAACACTTGTTTTGTCTTCGGGCTCACAAGTTAACCCTAATTGGTTTTATCCCTTTGGCTCACCAACAAACCATAATAACCTTCTTTCAAGACACCCTTGAAAGCAAGGTCAAATCACAATGTAAAAAATAGATATACAATTTAAAACTAAAACAAACTCTCTTCAAGAGTAGAATGGAATATTTGAAGCTCAAGTTGATGCTTTGTCTTGACTCTTCCTTGGAATCTCCTTCAAAGTGACTCTTTTGGAATGAAGTAAGGATGAGCTTGTAGGCTTTTCAAAGAATCAAACTATAAGAGGCTTTTGATGTGAAGTATTTGAGAGAATATAGGCTTTTTGGCTTTTGAGTAGACTTGAATGCACTTCAATACACTTCCTTAACTTTAAAATGAGGTTGGTGGAGGTTAAATACACCAAGAACCTTCCAAAAAATGGTTTGTGACCGTTGGAACCTCGGAAATAGCCGTTTGGAGCTTGAAAAGCAACTTCTGCAAGCCAGAAAAATAGATCCATTAGAGCTGTCAGGTTGCAAGTGTCGACACTTGGCTGTCAGGTGTTGACACTTGGCTGTCAAGTGTCGACACTTGATTTCTAGGTGTCGACACTTGAACTTTCAAGTGTCGACACTTGATCTTTCAAGTGTCGACACTTGATCTTTCAAGTGTCGACACTTGATGCACAGGTGTCGACACTTGATGCACAGGTGTCGACACTTAACACAAAAATCCTCAAATTACAAAGTTCTGTGTTTTCAAAATTCTCAGGCCTTAAGTCGATACTTGGAAACCTAAGTGTCAACACTTGGTGTTGACACTTGGTTCTGGGTGTCGACACTTGGCATGCCAAGGATTTTTGTCCATGCCAAATGCTGAAGTGTCGACACTTGACCTTCCAAGTGTCGACACTTGAGACTGAAAATCTCAGATTCAAGTATAAACAGCTTCGAAAACATAAATATAATTCTTGAAATCATAAACACAAAATATATAAACATTTAGATGCCCTTTTTCAATGAGGAGGATGTCCGGATTCGTGAGAAATGCTCCGTGCCATTACGTGCCATGAAACATAAGTTTTTGAAATTTTGAGGTGCTTTCTTCCTGAAAACTCACAACTTGAAATCCTCATTAGTATACAATATGCACTCAATATTTTGTTATTCATCAAAATCACTGGGTGGAGCCAACATATCACCAGCAAAACATTTTGGCCCCCATAAGGCAAACAAAAGGGGAAGAGTCTCGCCACTAGTAGTATGAGCATGATCCCGATTGAGAGCTAGCCTTAGGCGGGGGGCTCACCCTATGAGCACAACCTGGCTGGGAGCTAACCTCGATAGGAGGGCTCATCTTGGCAACATGAGCATGACCCTGGCCGGGAGCTAGCCTCAGGCGGGGGGCTCACCCTATAAGCATGACCCTAGTTGGGAGCTGACCTCGGTAGGAGGGCTCACCTTGGCAGCATGAGCATTCGCCTAGCCGGGAGCTGGCCTCAAGCAGGGGACTCACCCTATGAGCACGACCCCGACTGGGAGCTGACCTCGATAGGAGGGCTCACCTTAGCAGCATGAGCACTACCCGATCGGGAGTTGGCCTCAGGCAGGGGGCTCACCCTATGAGCACGACCCCGGCCGGGAGCTAGCCTCAGGCGAGGGGCTCACCTTGGCAGCATGAGCTCGGTAGGAGGGCACGCCTTGGCAGCATGAGCACGACCTCGTCCGAGAGCTGGCCTCAGGTGGGGGGCTCGCCCTATGAGCACGACCCTGGCTTGGAGCTGACCTCTGCAGGAGGGCTCGCCTTGGTAGCATGAGCACAACCCCGGTTAGAAGTTGGCCTCAGGCAGGGGGCTCGCCCTATGAGCACGACCCCGGCTAGGAGCTGACTCGGTAGGAGGGCTCACCTTGGATCTTCATTAGGCCACCGTATCCAGGTAGTGGGTTCCTTGCAATCATGGCTATCAACAGGAACTCCATGTCAACGGAAGTGCCACATCAGTGAGGCTTTATTTCATAGAGACCAAGTCATTGCAACATGCATGAGTTACATTGGACAAGTGTTATCCATTCATCGATATAGCAAGTTACAAATAATAGGGCATGATGAGGTACTATATATTAGTGGGACCGCAATAGCCACTAGAGATCCTAATCACATCGGAGTTTTTGCATCTCCACAGGAAAGTATGAGAGATCTATGAAAATAGTGGAAGTCTAAATTGTTACTTAAAGTTCCTAAAATAATTTTTGTAATTAAGTACAAAAGTCTAATCCAATCTTTTACTCTTTCGTAGCTAAACCATGTCAGCTTCCATTAGCCCATATCGTTGAAACAAATTGACTTGTTGGACAAAACTATAAAGATTGATTCAGGAACCTCAAAATAGTCTTGTGATAAGTTTACTAAAATTTTCCAATTTAAGCATTAAAATAAATAAGAATTAATCTATATTTATTAAGAGTTGATACTTTTTATCAATGTTCTATAGAAAAGGAGTCTATGGATTGAATGAGCTTAGTTTTTGAAGTCAAATGGCACAAACGACACGTGAATCAGACTTAAAATGAGCCTGAAATTTAAATTTAAAGATTAATATAGGTTGGCACGAAGTTTAAAGCAGTCAGTCTACCATGGATCGGTCGATTGGTTTACAATGTACTCAACGGTCTACTAGTAGCCATTGATTTTGGCCCATGACTCTAAGCCATGGACTGTGGAGGATTTTGAGCTACTGTTCACCATCCGGTAGCTAGAGTCGCTCCTCCTCCTCCCTCATCGTCCAGAGAAGCTCGCAGCCACCATCCTGTATTTGCCCAAGCTATTTTGTACCGTCTCCTCTCATTCCGATCCAGCTCACCAACACCAGCCACCTTTAGCCCAATCCCTTGTTGCTCGCTGCCATCGCCGTCCATAATCAAAGAAGCCACTGAAAGCCCATCGCTGCTCGATCGCCATCTTCTACGAGTGTTTTCTTGTCGTTCATTCAACCTCACCACCATCAACCACATGAGCTCACAGGACATCACTATCGCAGGCCATCTTCTTCCCAAATTTTGCCCAACATCACTATCAACTACTGTCAACCGTGAAGCCATTTGACACCATCCCACTCTCCTCCTTGCTCTGCTAACACCACCTATCGGTCGCCACTTGTAGCAGCCATCGACCGTCTTCTTCCTTTTCGTTGCCAGCACCGATGAGTGGAGAAGACCATGGAGACTCCGACGATGATGGCGTGCGAGGAGGTTCTGGTAAAGATCCAAGTCTCAGTGATGGTATTTGGGCGATGGTGGGTCTGTTGATTGAATGAGGAAGATAGGCATCATGATCCCACCATTCGATCTTAGTCCAATGGTCAAAATTAAATCCAACTAGAAACATCTTGATCATGGGTGATAGAGTGATTTTTAGATGTTTGATCCAGATTCAATGGTCAAAGAAATCTTGACTAGTTAAATATTAGCTGGAACAGGGATTAGAAGCCTAATACTATTAGGATTGGACATATTCATATCTAACCATTGAATCCTGTAAAATAATATCCTAGCCACTCCTTTGATTCTTTTGTTTAGTCCCATACTAAAAGAAACATGAAAACCACTTCCTTGTTAAACCCTCTTAAATGGCCCCTGTATCCCTTCTTGGGGAGCCAAGCCAGAGAGCCGAGATCAGTTCCACCAATATAATTTCATTTTATTTTCTTCTTGTAATTTGGTTTTAGGTTTTGAGAAAGAGAGAGAGAGGAATAAAGAAAAAAAGTTCTTCAAGGGAGGAGGTGCTGTGATAGAGCCCAGAATCTCCAAAAAGATGTATCCAAGAGCCATATTTGACTGAGGTGCAGTTTGTAGGGAAGTACAAGTTTCTGTACTTAAGTCTTTGTATTTATTTTTTTATTCTATGCAATTGAATAAAGCTCTTAATTTCTTTTAAACTCATTTCCATTTTTTTTCTTGAAATTAATTACCTGTAGGTAGGATGGATCATAATCCTAACACGATATGGTCCAAGCTTAACATAGATAATTAATTCTAGGATTTTTATTTATGTATCTTAGTAAGATCTTTTCAACTAAGCGTTGGATGCCTATACTTGTGGGATGGGCCATGATCATGATAAGATATGGTTCATACTCGACAAGATAGTCTATACTAAGGGTTAGTTTGAAAGATTTCGAATCAATCAAAATTTAATTATTTAGATTAGAACAGATACAAGATATATGTTTGTGATTACCTAGAAACCTAAAAACATCTTTTTATCATATAAACTCCTCATTCTCTTATTTAATTTAAATTAATTATTTTTAACAAAACTATTATCTACCTTTGAAAAATCTAAATATTTATTTCTTCCTTTATTTTCTTCATGAAATAATTATCCTTGATCCTCGAGGATACGATCCCTACTCATCCTAGCTATAGTAGTGAGTTAGGTTTTATTTTTGACTGCCTACAACATCGATCAAATTTTGGCACCATTATCGAAGATCTAGGCACAATTATTTTATGAAAACAAAAGTAATTTTTTTTAGTTATTTCCCTCTTTTGTGTCATTGCCTTTTTTTTAGTTGTCTTAATTATTAGATTTTCTTATTTTCCTTTTAACATAAAAGAAAGAAAAACAATTTACTTTCCTGCTTTTCCACAATTCAACTCCTAACCTAATTGACTTTTCCTTTTAATTAAACTACCTTAAATAACCTAAAAGAAAATAAAAAGATACCTTTTCTTAAAACTTAATTAATTTAAGGAAACCAATAGTAAACCTTAAAAACTTTCTAACTTTTTGGACACCTTGTTTGATTTGCGTTGCATTCTCATAAGATACTTTAAGGGCACAACCCCTAAACAACATAAGGTAGGGATTTCATCACCCTTCCTTAGCCCACAAACCACCACCTTTTATACTACATAACTCGAGACCTTAATTTAAAATCAATTAGATGTTAGTCCTTCAGGATTTCCGAGCTCACTATGACAAGAGACCCTGAGAGTTGGACTAGCTCAAAATTAACTAGTTAACTGGTGTCTAGGAAAGGGGTTCAAAGATGATGTATCCCTAAAAAAAGGTAGTTCTTTAATTGGTTTCGTTGTCTGACCTGGCCAATTTATTTGGTATCTACGGAAAGCAACATGGGGACCCTCACTGACCTTATCCTTACCTAGCTAATGGCTAGTTAGTATCTGACTTCGAAGGCTCAAAGACAACCTTGGTAGTTAGGAGCTGTCTAGACATAGGGTAACCCTAGGATAAAGAGTCTAATGCTTGATAATTTGTTTTGCTAACAAAATTTTAACATAATTAAACCACCCTTCTCTATCATCTATAGATTTAGGATCCTCTAGATTTCTCATATTTAGAATTCTTCTCTTTCTTTCTTCTTTTTTACCTCTTCTCTTTAAAAAAATTAAAAAAGATTTTGCTAAGATAAAATGATGATTGGTCAGATATAATCTAAACCATATAAGATTAAAAGGTCATGATCTCACTAAATGACCCAAAAGTCTAATAGATTATTGCTACCTAGATCTTATTGAACGACCTCGAACCATACTGATTGTTGGTACATGATTGACTCTGTCCGACTGCCTAGATTAAATCTTAAGCTAACAATTTTATGAATCAACCATAATAGATTGATATGCATCCTAATTTCATGAAATTTTAATATGCATACAATCATATAAGGGAATCAATAGGAACTAACATGCAATCATTGATCCATAGGATTGAGGAAGGCCTAGAACATAAAGGATATACCTAATTTCACTATGTGCCAGCACCTATGTGCATGGCATGTGACACACCAAACCATATTTTAGAGGAATATCCTTACTTGATGCATCCAACCCAAAATGAGTTTACACTGGGAAGTGCAGCTAATAACATATGTACAACTAAACCTTATGCCCCAACCTATAACCCATAGAGCTCACCACCACCAGTCACCTTCAGCCCGATCCCTTGCTGCTTACCTCCATCATCTCCAATGCAATCCACTTGTTATCACTGTCCACAGTCGGAGAAGCCACCGGAAGCTTGTCGCTGCCTGACCACCATCCTCTACCAATGTTTTCTGGCCATTCATTCATCCTCACCACCATCAACCACCCGAGCTCACAGGACATCATTATTGCAGGCCATCATCTTCCCAATTTTTGCCTAACATCACCATCAACTACCATCAACCGTGAAGCCATCTGACACTATCCCATGCTCCTCCCTGCTTTGCTAACACCACCTCCCGGTCACCACTTGCAGCATCCATCGACCATCTTCTTCCTCTTCATTGCCAGCATCGATGAGTAGGAAAGTCCATGGAGACACGATGTTGGCGATGCACGAGGAGGTTCTGGTGAAGATCTAAGGCTCGGTGATGGTATTTGGGCGATGGTGGGTCTATTGATCAAAGGAAGAAGATAGGCATCATGATCCCACCGTTCGATCTCAATCCAATGGATAGAATTAAATCCAACCAGAAAAAAGCTTGTTCATGGGCGATGGACTGATTTTTAGATGTTTGATCCAGAACCATTGGTCGAAGAAATCTTGAGTCGTCAAATATTAGTTGGCATAGGGATTAGAAGCCTAATACTACTACGATTGGACATATTCATATCTAACCTTTGAATCCTGTAAAACAAGATCCTGGCCACTCCTTTGATTCTTTTGTTTAGTCCCATACCAAAAAAAACATGAAAATTGCTCCCTTGTTATACCCTTTAAAAAGGCCCCTGTATCCCAACCTAGGGAACCAAGCCAGAGAGCCAAGATTAGTTCTATCAATAAAATTTTATTTTATTTTTCTTCTTGTAATTTAGTTTTTGGTTTTGAGAGAGAGGGAGAGGAATAAAGAAAAAGAGTTCTTCAGGGAAGGTGAAGCTATGACAGAGTCCTGAATCTCTAAGAAGATGTATCTAGGAGGCATGCTTGATTGAGGTACAGTCTATAGGGAAGTATAGGTTTCCATACTTAAATCTTTATATTTGTTTTTCTATTCTATGTAATTGAATAAAGTTCTTAATTTCTTTTAAACTCCTTTCTATTTGATTTCCTGAAATTAATTACCTATAGGTGGGATGGATCATAATCCTAAGATGATATGGTCCATGTTTAATATAGATAATTAATTCTAGAATCTTTATTTACGTGTCTTATTAGAATCTTTCAACTAAGCATTGGATAGCCTATACTTGTAGGATGGGCCATGATCCTAGGAAGATATGGTTCTTACTTGACAAGATAGTCTATACTAAGGGTTAGTTTGAAAGATTTTGAATCAATACGAACTGTAATTGTTTAGATTAGAACAGGTACAAGATATATGTTTATGATTACCTAGAAACCTGAAGACATCTTTTTATCGTATAAATTCCTCATTCTCTTATTTTATTTAAATTAATTAATTTTAATTAAACTATTATCTACCTTTTAAAAATTCAAATATTTATTTCTTCCTTTACTTCATGAAATAATTATCCTTGATCCTCGAGGATACGATCCCTACTCACCCTAGCTATATAGTTTGTTAGGTTTTATTTTTGATCACCTACGATAATGATCATCTTGAGTTCTAAGAAGTTGGGCAATTTGCTCGACTATGACCCTCCTCTCTTACCTAACCTTCCTAGTGCTTGCCAGACAACTATACATGAAAATTGGATGGAAGATGATTATAAGGTAAAGTGCTACATGCTAGCTTCAATGTCAAATGAGTTGCAGAGCCAGCATGAGGATATGCTAACTACCAAGGCTATAATTACTCACTTGCAAGAGTTATATGGTGAGCAGAGTCAAACCACATGCTTTGAGATCTCTAAAAGATTTTTTAATACCAAAATGCATGAAGGGCAGTCTGTCCATGATCATTGATTGACAATGATCAAAGATATCGAACAGCTTGTGATGGTGGGCATACCAATTCATAAGGAACTACAGTTGATTTAATCATCCAGTCCCTAACTAACTCATTTGCTTAGGTCATCATGAAATGTAATATAAAAAACTGAGTTATACTTTGCTTAAATTATTAAACATGCTGGTAAGTAATGAGGGGACCTTGAAAAGTTCAAGGGCTCTATTCTAGTTATGGATAGGCATCTTCATCCAAGAGAAAGTTTGCATGGAAGAAGAAAATGTTTGCAAGGAAGCAGAAGAAGGACAATAAGCCTAAGAAGAAGGATGCTCAAAAAAAGCCTGCTATGAGCAAAGGAAAATGTTTCCATTACAACATAGATGGGTAATAGAAGAGAAACTATCTACTGTACCTAGAGACCCTAAAGAAATAAAAAATGGATGTACCTTCAAAAGGTATGTCTATTTCATTATTGAATCAAACATTACGACATCTTCCATTTCTAGTTGGGTATTAGACTTTGGTTCAAGTGCTCATATTTGTACTTCAATGTAGGGTCTAGTAAGAAATAAAGCACCAAGGGAAGGAGAGATGATTCTGCACATTGAAAATGGTACAAAAGTTACTGCAGTTATTGTAGGAGCATACCCTTTGTCATTGTCATTAGGATTTAGTTTAGTTTTGAAAGACTATTTTCATGTTCCTATAGCTAGCAGAAACTTGATTTCTGTCTCTGTGCTAGCACAGGAAGAATATGAATTTATTTTTAATAAAAACTTTTATTTGATTTATTTTAGAAAGAAATTAATTGTAAAATCTCTCTTTATTGATAGTCTATATCATTTATATATTGATGTATTTGTGAATATTAACGAGCAAATAGCGAATGCCATAGGATATAAATGACCTAGAGATGACTTAAACCAAAAGTATATGTGGTACCTTAAGCTTGGTCACATTGGAGAGGATAAGATTAATATACTAGAAAAGAATGGTATCCTAGACTCAGTTAATTCTGAGTCATACCTAGTTTGTGATTATGCCTTCAAGGTAAAATGACCAAGTTACCCTTTGCAGGTCATGGTGAGAGGGCCACTAAATTACTTGCCCTGGCATATACTGATATGTGTGGGCCATTTGATGTGTAAGCTAGGAGTGGTTTTCAATACTTCATCACCTTTACTGATGATTACTCACGATATGGGTATGTGTTTCTTATGAGACACAAGTTTGAAGTATTTGAAAAATTCAAGAAGTTCAGACAAGAAGTAGAAAAGCAAACAAGAAAACCCTTTAAGGTTTTCTGGTTAGATCAGGGAGGTGAATACCTTAGTGAAAAATTTTTGGGTTATCTTAATGATAATAGTATAGTTTCACATTGGACTCCTCCTAGCATGTCTCAACTCAACGAGGTATCTAAAAGGAGGAAATGGACCTTATTGGATACAGTCCAATC
The DNA here is from genome assembly GCA_021397845.1 of Areca catechu. Lineage (NCBI taxonomy): Eukaryota > Viridiplantae > Streptophyta > Magnoliopsida > Arecales > Arecaceae > Areca > Areca catechu. The sequence continues at coordinate 95,668,338 of CM038050.1, forward strand.
CATGATAAGCTTCAATGACCTATCTTTAGTTCTTTGGGGTCATATCCTACAAACTTCAATTTACATTCTGAATAGGGTTCCCTCTAAGTCCATTCCTACCACTTCATATGGAATATGGCATGGTAAAAAATTAAGCCTTGGCCATCTCAAGATTTGGGGATGTCTAGCCTACGTCAAGAGACTAATGATAGACAAATTAAAGTCCAGATTAATAAAAGCTCTTTTCATAGGGTATCTTAAAAAATCTATATGATACTATTTTTACTTCCCAAAGGATCATAGTGTAATTATGAGCCGGCATGTCATGTTCTTAGAAAAATAGTTTGTTCAGGATAGTGATATGGGAGGTTAACTGAGCTCGATGAAAAAGTCTCTGAAGAGCAGTGGTGCGGGTACCAGGATTAGATAGAGGCTCCTCAACCCTTTGTGGATCTCTGATTAGGGTTTTAATCTGTTGGGTTCTGTAATAAGGCTTCAAGCCTGAGTAAGTTACTTTTGAGTCATGTAATTGGTTTCAATTTTTTTGTTTTAGTCATGTGTCTCGGCCAATTTGGTCAAGTTAGGGTCAGTGGGTCCTATAATTAGCTGAATTGGTTCCCAAGCCCAAGTTAACTTGAAGATGGGTTCAAGCTTGTTTGAAGATGGGTCCATATATGGGCATTCAAGTTAAGCCCAATTGTTGATGGATCAAGCCATCTCTCCATGCCAAGTAGGAGCACCACTTCAGCTTATGGAGCGCCAGTTCATCTATGCCACATGGCATGAGGAAGTGCCACATCACCAAGTCACTTGGGCGGCCAAGACAAGATGGAAGTTTTCAAGGTCAATGCCATGTTGGGCACCCCATCACACCTCCCCTTGATCCAAGCCAACAACATCCCTTCTCCACTCCCCATATCAAGCCTTTTTCCAAAGAATCATGGTTGGCTAAGGAAGGATGTTAAAATCAAATGAACATCCCTTGATTCTTGAAGACAACCTCCCCTCTTCACTCCCCCATATCAAGCCATTCCATCAAATCAAGGTCAGCCAAAGGGGATTTTTAAATTTGAAGAGATCAAATTCAGATTTTTGGGCACCCCTTAATGAAGAGTTGTAACAATTTTTTCATTTGAATTTTGAATTGGACTTAGGAGCTTATAGAAAGGGCCCTACTTTTCTTGCAAAGAAAAGTTTTGATGAAATGAAAATTTAAGAAGTTTCTTTTTCCTTTAACCCTTGTCTTCTTAGACTAGGAACTCTGTGAAAGAGTGCCTTTGTCCTTCGGGACATCGAGGGGTGAGGGCCCTGAGTTACCTTCTTCCTACGCAAGCCACCAACCTTTCTTCCCAAGCTTGGATGCCCCCCTGGAAGATCTTCTGGGATGTCCAACAAGAAGAGCCTTCCTCGATCGCCACCTTCTCTTCACCCTCCCTTATTTCATTGCCTTCCCCTTCTTTCTTGCTATTTTCTAACTCTTCTTTAGGTTGCTCGCAGGTCCTTCAGGTGCCATGGACAAAGGAGTCAGCCTTCCTTGCCTTCAGACCATCTGACGGAAAGCTGGCAAATCCACAAGGTCGAGGGCTTGATCTTCCAAGCCATATCCGTGAGTGTGAGCGAACTCAGCATTGAGCACTTCAGAGCTTTGAGAGGTTTGCACTCCCTAGTCTTCTAACTAGGATATTGATTTAGATCTAAGTCCTACCGGGGTTTCTCAATCTTGGGGTCCTTTATTTATCACTGTTTAGGGGCTATGTCTGCATGCTAGAGTTTCTTGTCCTTATGCGAATCTCTAGATCCATTCTTAGCTTGATTTCAGGAATCAATCAATCCATTAAAACATAAAAGCATAAAAAAATCACCTACATGCATCCTAGGTCCCGCATCATGTTTGGTATCATAGCTTCATCCCACATCAATTTGGTATCAGAGCATGGTTAGGACTTAGTTTCTCTTTAAGTACTCGGATCGGGTGATTCACCATGGCCATCCGGTCAAAGGAAAAAGTAGGGCTATAAGACCCTCACATCCCATTCAAAGGGGATTTCCTATGGCATGTAGGGGTGCTGATGTGATTGACCATTGAAGAAGAAAACAAGGAGATAAGTAATTTCAGCATCATTAAATTTTTGCATCTTGTCCAACCAGTATATAGTTTGTTGTTTTGATTGTTCTTACTTGTAGGAGTTTTAGAATTTTTTGATTCTTATTTTGATAGATTCCACATAATTGAGTTTATTTTTTTAAATTTTCTCAGAATTTAATTCAATCTGTAGGTTCTCTACATGCCTAAATACTACTTGAGAACAAATATGTCCTGAAATTCTAACAAGTCCAATTTCAGCATACTTTCATAGTTTAAATTTTTGCACTTAGGTTTGTCTCATTTAATTTTTAGCAACTCATATTTCTGCCTATACACATCAAAACATAAAAAAACTTTAGTGCACTTCATTAGGTTTCATGTGTATTCCAACATATGCATAACTTATATTAAGGGCGGCAATATCATAAGATAAGGGAAGGAGGTCATTACCTTTCCTTGGCCCAAAATCAACCACCCTTGCATTTCGAACCTAAGCCTAACTTGAAATCTATTAGCAACCTAATAGCTTAGGGACATCAACGAGTCGGGTTTAACCATCGTGGGAAGCTAGTGCATGCAACCCTTCAATTAGTACCAGGAAGCTGGTGTCTAAGACAAGAGGTTTAGTGTCAAATGACCTAAGCGGTGTTGTGGTTCCTTAATTGGGTCCATGTGAAAGCAGGGGGGCCTCCGACACTCCCACCTCTTACTTGGCTGGTGAAAGGGCTAGTTGTTGTGCTGTGTGTCATCTAAGTTAACCCATTCTATTTGAACTCCTAGGTCTAGCAAAACTGTAGTACCTTCCTTTGTGTGTTGCATATCAACTAGGTCAGGAGTCTAGTAACATCCACATCTCTTAGTCAGGTGCATCCATGGAGAACAACATCGAGAATCAAATTATGCTCCTCACTGAGCAAATTGCTAACTTGACCCAAAAACTTGATAGAGATGAAACAAGGGTAGAAGCCCATATGGCCCATGCTAAATGTAAATCATCTAGGCCCAATTCCCTTGATCCAAGAGCCTATTATCAAATCTTGCCTTTGAGTATAGCTCTAGGAGAGCCCAACACCCTGAACCAATCTAGGATCTTAGTACAAGGAAACCCAATCATGATTTCTTTGACTAGGATAAGAGAGCCACTAGGAACATTGTGTTAGAAGCACCTAAATTTTGTGGTGATCCTGAGTTTGAGGATTATCTTGTTTGGGAAAGAAATATGGACCTATATTTTGAGGGTGATAAAATGATGGTATCAGAGGAGAGGAAATATAAGTTTGCCAAACCTAAGTTAGTTCACCAAGCTAGGATATACTGGGATAAAGTTGAGAGAATGACTAGACAGAATGGAGTAATCTCCATAACTACCTAGATAGCCATGAAGAGCAAACATAGAGAAGCCTACCTACCCAGATCCTATGACTTTGGAACCTATGCACCCACACCCTATAAGCCCAGTAGACCCATGACCTATAAGCAGAATGAACCCACAGGCCATCGACCTGAGCCCCATAAGGTTAGAATCCCTAGATATGAGCCCAGCATGATTAGCACCTCTAGGCCAATTCTTAGTCAAATTCCTTCAAACCAGCCTACTACTCCTATCCAATTAGTTTGCAAGGAAAAGACCCCTGAATCCATTAGTGAGCCTGAGGAAGAAGTATATGAGGCTGAACTAAGTCTAATTAATGAATATGAGGGGGAAGAAGGAGAACCCTTTGAAGAATTTCAGGAAAAAAAGGTTGGAGCCACTGAGAATTTAAATGAAGAAACTCCTGAGCCCATTGAAGAATCCAAAAGGAGACATCTAAGAATCAAGTCTAGTGGAGGAGTTAAAAAAAGAGATTACTGAGAAACCAACCCTACCATTAGAGTCTTACCTGAGGAGCCACTAGAAGAAAGCCCACTTATAGAGTCCAGTCCTAAAATCTAGGAATCTGCAGAATTTATTGAGGATTTGGCTTATTTAACTTAGTACCCTCAGGATGAGCCCCCTCTTACAGTTTCCATTGAAGATCTCTTCCCTGATATTAGTAACCCATTCTTCCCTTATGCAAACCCTGTTGATATACTACAACCTCGTAAGATTAGCCTCATTAGTCTAGGATTAATCCCCGACACCCCTTCTTATATCCTACCTTACCAGACTAACCCTAAACCCACCTCTTATTTTCTACCCTTCCCAGAAGCCTCCAGCATTTTTAGGATCATTACATTGCATCTTGTTGAGATTAGCATACTGCATACAGTCATTGCACATGTTAGGTTTGCATCCTACTTTTGGCATACTCCATGGCATTTGCTAGGAGCCCATTATAAATTTTCATGTGCATGCCAAACCAGGGTCAAACCTAGAGAGTCTATAGTCTGTTAGGTTTAGGCCCTAGGAGTCTAATAAAACTCCTTTCAATAGGAATGCATAGTTGAGTCTACACCTTGCATTATGTTAGAGTTCTGCATTAAGCATTAATTTTAAAATAATTTGGCTGATTCCCGAAAGCGAGCCAAAGAATTCGAAATAGGAGATTCTGTAATGATTAGACTTAGGCCTAAATAGTTTTCACCAGGGACTGTTAAGAAACTTCATGCTCGTGGAGCTGGCCCCTTTAAACTTATAAGAAGAGTTGGCCCTAATGCCTATATGCTTGAGCTACCCCCAGATTATGGCATTGGCTCGACTTTTAATATCTCAGACTTAGTCAAGTATATGAACCGACAACTATACCTAGTGAGCCATTTGGGCCTGATCTATCCTTTGAGAGTGAACTCAATCCTGAGTGTCCACATCCAATTATACCTGAGAGAGGAGAACGTATCAAGCATGTCCGGGATGATCAAGCTATCATAACTCGAGGAAAAGGCTATCAGCGTTACTTGGTCCATTGGCAAGGCCAACCAGAGTCCGATGATTCATGGATTATCCAAGAGGACTTGTAGCACATCGACCCAGACCTTCTTGAGAAATACCAAAGCTAAGTCAACCCTTACTCGACAGGATCGAGTTCCTCCCACCTCGAGAGAATTGGTGCGGGCACCAAGATTTGATAGAGGCTCCTCAACCCTCTATGGATCTCTAATTAGGGTTTTAATATTGGGTCCTGTAATAAGGCTTCAAGCCTGAGTAAGTTACTTTTGAGTCATGTAATTGGTTTCAATTTTTTATTTTAGTCAGGTATCTTGGCCAATTTGGTCAAGTTAGGGTAGCGGGTCCTGTAATTAGCTGAATTGGTTCCCAAGCCCAAGTCAACTTGAAGATGGGCTCAAGCTTGTTTGAAGGTGGGTTCATATGTGGGCATTCAAGTTAAGCCCTATTGTTGATGGATCAAGCCATCTCTCCATGCCAAGTAGGAGTGCCACTTCAGCTCATGGAGTGCCATTTCATCTGTGCCATATGGCATGAGAAAGCGCCACATCACCAACTCACTTGGGTGGCCAAGACAAGATGGAAGTTTTCAAGGTCAATGCCATGTTGGATGCCCCATCACACCTCCCCTTGATCCAAGCCAACAACATCCCTTCTCCACTACCCATATCAAGCTTTTTTCCAAAGAATCATGGCCGACCAAGGAAGGATCTTAAAATCAAATGAACGTCCCTTGATTCTTGAAGACAACCTCTCCTCTTCACTCCCCCAAATCAAGCCATTCCACCAAATCAAGGTCGGCCAAAGGGGATTTTCAAATTTGAAGAGATCAAATTCAGATTTTTGGGCACCCCTTGATGAAGACTTGTAACCATTTTTCATTTGAATTTTGAATGGGACTTAGGAGCTTATATAAAGGGCCCTACTCCTCTTGTAAAGAAAAGTTTGATGAAATGAAAATTTGAGAAGTTTCTTTTTCCTTTATCCCTTGTCTTCTTAGACTAGGAACTTTGTAAGAGAGTTCCTTTGTCCTTCGAGACATCGAGGGGTGAGAGGCCCCGAGTTACCTTCTTCCTATGCAAGCCACCAACCTTTCTTTCCAAGCTTGGATGCCCCCGTAGAAGATCTTCTGGGATGCCCAACAAGAAGAACCTTCCTCGATTGCTACCTTCTCTTAACCTTTCCTTATTTTATTGCCTTCCCCTTCTTTCTTGTTATTTTCTAACTCGTCTTTAGGTTGCTTGTAGGTCCTTCAGGTACCACAGACAAAGGAGTTAGCCTACCTTTCCTTCAGGACCATCTGACAGAAAGCTGACGAATCCATAAGGTTGAGGGCTTGATCTTCTAGGCCTCATCCGTGAGTGTGAGCGAACTCGGCATCAAACACTTCAGACACTTCAGAGCTTTGAGAGGTTTGCACTCTCTAGTTTCCTAAGTAGGATATTGATTTAGAGCTAAGTCCTACCGGGGTTTCTCAATCCGGGGTCCTTTCTTTATCAATGTTTATGGGCTATGTCTGCATGCTAGAGTTTCTTGTTCTTATGAGAATCTCTAGATCCATTCTTTGCTTGATTTTAGGAATCGATCAATCCATTAAAACATAAAAACATAAAGAAATCACCTGCATGCATCTTAGGTCCTGCATCAAGCAGCCAATGAGAGATCAAGTTGAACTCAATGAACTAGTAGATGTAGTTGTTCCACCACCTCATAGGTGTAGTAGGGTCTCCCATCCTCTTGAAAGGTACATAGGTATGCTTATAGAGGATATAGAGAAGATATTTTTTCATAGGAGATAAGGATCAAATAACTGATCCTAAGACCTATAATGAGGTGATTTCAAACATTGACTCTGAGAAATGGTTGAGTACTATGAAGTCAGAAATAGACTCAATGCATTCAAACCAGGTCTGGTCCTTAGTAGTCCACCGAGGCGATGGTGCCCAATGCATATAAATGGATCTACAAAAGAAAGATAGGTGCAGATAGTAATGTAGAGACCTATAAAGCTATGTTAATGGCAATGGGGTATAGTTAGTATAAAGGCATTGACTATTAAGACACTTTTTCATAGGTAGCCATGCTAAATCCATCCATAAACTGCTTGCTATTGCAGTATTTCTTTATTATGAAATTTGATAGATGGATGTAAAATTGCATTCCTTAAAGGATATCTTGAGGAAGATGTTTATATGGAGTAGCCTTTAGGTTTCAGTTCTAGTGATAAAGATCACAAGGATATCTTGAGGAAGATGTTTATATGGAGTAGCCTTTAGGTTTCAGTTCTAGTGATAAAGATCACAAAGTTTGTAAGTTACATAGACCCATTTATGGATTAAAGCAAGCTTCTTAGAGATGGAATAATCATTTTAATGATGCAATCAAATCATTTGATTTCATAAAAAATGAGGATCCTTGTGTATACAAGAAGGTTAGTGGGAGGGCTATGACATTCCTAGTATTGTACATGGATGATATCCTCCTAATTGGAAATGATATTTCCATGTTAACTTTAGTTAAAAGTTGATTGTCTAAGAAATTTTTCTTAAATGACCTAGGTGAAGCATCTTATATTTTAGAAATTAAGGTCTATAGAGATAGACAGAATTGGATGCTTGGCCTGTTAGGTTATGGTTGCACAACAGAAGATCAACTTTTAAAATTTTATTTCTTGAAACCCTAGTCAACCAAAATCCTGGACCCAAGATGACATTGATTATATCAATTAATAAGATAAAATATTAGAAAATATAAGAATACTTGTAAAGCCAATATCCTTTATTCCACTAGGCACACAAGTGTATGCTCTCTAAAGGTGATCCACACAGGAACTGGATCTAGAAAGCACTTCTCTTGCTTGCTTGATTCCTCCTAGTAGCCTTTCATCTCTTCTAGGGATTTTCCCTTTCAAAAAGTATCTCAAAATCTCTCTAAAAACTCTCTTATTTTTCTATTGTCCTTTCTAATTCTCTTCCTAAGCCCTTGTTTCAAAATGGTGGACTTGTCTTAAAATAAAATACTTGTCCTAACTAGGAAAGGAAGAGTTGTTAGGACAAACTTCGAATGCTTTAGTTTCAATCACAAGGCCTATATAGGAAGAGAAGAGGCACCTAAAACATCCTTTCATCAGCCTCTAATTTGATATTTAACATATTAGATAAGACCCTTTAAGTAGGAGCCTCCAGGTAGAAAGGTGCTAAGTGAAATATACATTCTTTCATAATTATTTTGTGCTAAGAGTTGCTTATCGCAACTTTATAGGAAATAATTGATAATTAGCCTTTAATTTAAAAATTAAAGACTTGGTCCAATACTTAATATGCATATAAACTAGAAAGGCTTACCTGAAAAAGGTGATTGAAAGCAGAAGGACTCTCATCCATCTCATGCGCCATATATCCTAAGCATTGCATCCCTTCATGCATCCACATGAAATCATGCCCATAATTCCTCCATTTGATCGATAAAATCTAGTCCAAATGGACATGGATGAGAGAGGATAGGGGCTAAGGTTTATCACCAAATAAGTGATAGAAGGACTCTTGGTCCTTCTGTGCCCTTTAATTTGTCCGCACACCAATATTGGTTCCAAGAGTCCCAAGCCCTTAGGACTCTTGGTTTAAGACATGGATAAAGGCTATAAAAGGAGGATATTTGACTGCCCCACTTAAGGCACACCCAATGTAATTCCTACTCAAATTAGTTTGTCTAAATAGCAAGTATTTAAATCCAATCTAATTAGGTTAGGAGTTAGGCTAGTCAACATTTGCTAGTATGTTAATTAGCTAGCTAATTAGGATATTATGGCCCTAATAAAAATATAAATAACTTCCTTGATCAACTCCTTAACATATGTGATCCTTTGAGCTCCTCATCTAGCCAATAGTAGGTCTAGTTTCATTTTGATTTAGTTTGATTAGAAATCAACTAATCGAATTAGGTCAAATCAAGCTAACCCGAGCTGCCAATTAGAACCATCTTTCAAATTAACTCATGAATTCAATCAATTTAATTAAAAAAACCTACAAGACATTATTGATCTGGTAACATGTCATGCCTATCTAGAAGATGAGGAATTTGATAGAAATTATCAAAATATATTTCAGTGGCAAGTTACCATGCAATTTAATCCTTCGATCTTCCTTTATCCTGAATAAGTGATGAGTAAGGAAATTTTTCAAACCCTCATACTTTATTCATTCGAATCATAAATCACTAATAAAGACTTGACTGATGAAAAATTAGAAATTCTTTTCAAATTTCATCCTACTCCAATCAAAGACTTCTTGAATCATCATTTGATGAGATTACATAGGATAAATACTCCTTTTACTAGGAGTGATCGATTCCTTATTGTCCTATTCATAACCTTTATACATAATTCACTATTTCCATGAACATCTCATACATGACTAAGTCATCATGAGTGTGAACCAAAACATAGATTCATATGTACAAATACCTTGGTGATCTCAAGTTTAAGGATCACTTGTACAAGTCCCACTAAAAGAACCATCTTTTGTAAGTAAATAAGACTTCCATAAGATGTTCTCATGATGGATCAATTTGGTAAACTCATCACTAATGAGCACCCATATCCTTGTATTAGTATCCCTATACAAGTGGTCGTGAGACCAACCACTCTCTCCATCAAGCATACATAGGATGTGCTAGTCTATTCAGAAACATTAATCCCTAACTTGATGATCCTATGACTAAAAATATTTTAGATTAGGGCTTATAAGATCTTAGGTCTCACTATTATGAACTCTATCATAATCCTAAAACTATTATCCTAATTTATGGAGCTCATCATAATCTTAAAATAATAAAGTATAAGATATAACACATGATGAACAAAATGCCTTTTATTAATATCATACATGAGTCAGGAGAATTTTATAGAAATGTCCTTGATACATAAGAAATATGATTAGCTTTCAAGGCACTATTCTTTCATGGCCTTTCATAAAAATTATACAAGAGGAAGTGTTAAGCATGGAGAACTCTTAGTGGGAATTATTATCCCTTAGTTATGGCATTAATCTCTCCAAGAAGATGCATCCTAGCACACCTGAGGTGCATGAGCAAGATCCCATATGCTTCGATAATTGGGAGCCTAATATATGCCATTTTATGTACTCAACTTGATATTGCAGTTGCTATGAGTGTCATAAGCAGATATCAATTAAATCTAGGTGAAGAGCATTGGATTGTTGTGTAGAACATCCTTAAGTATTTAAGAAGAACTAAAGATTTATTCTTGATCTTTGGAGGAAGTTTTAATTTACATGTAAAGGGATATACTGATTCAGACTTTATATTTGATCCTGATAATACAAGGACTATATCATGATATATATTTCTTTACACTAGTGGTTCTACCAGTTAAAGAAATTTCAAGCAACCCATCAGTACTGATTCTACTATGAAAGCTAAGTACATCACCACCTCTAAAGCTACAAAGGAAGCCTTCTGGTATAAAAAATTTGTTACAAAGCACAAAGTCATGCCATTAGATGCCATTCCCTTATACTATGATAACAATTATACCATAGCCCTTGCTAAGGATCCTAGGTCTCACCAAAAGTCCAAGCACATCGAGCAGGGTTCCATATCAATGTAATTATCTCGAGAAAAAGTATGTTGAGATGCGAAGAGTAGACTCCATGAATAACATGGCAGATCCATTAACAAAGTAGTTAAGCCAGTAAAAGACTGAAGTCTACCTTGAAAGGATGGGACTTAGATATATGGCCAATTAGCTTTAGTATAAGTGGGAGATTGTTAGATATATGCCCTAGAAGTCAAGTTGGCATGACACATTATATTTTTTCTAGAACATAATTTTGTACTTAATTCATTGAAATCAATAAATATGGTCTTTATTCTTTTTATTCATATCTAATGTGTCTATGAATCATTCATGGAGTTAATGAATAATGATATATTCTCATGAGTAAAGAATTTGAGATGTATCATTATAGATTAACTCCTAAAAGCTACAGATCATTAGATCATCATGGAGATAGTGATTGATCTATTAAGATCGATGCATGAATCACCTCCCTTTAAGGTAGATTGGTTTTGAGTCTATAGTGTAGAGATATTGGAGTGAGAATACAAGTGGTTGTTAAAGAATAATGGCACTAAGCATGACCAAGTCTGAGATGTTATATAGATGTCTACTCATTAGTTAGTGACTTTTCAAAAGCTATAGTTGTGTGAGTAATTCTTCGACCTGCGGTGTCTCAGCTACTCATAGTGAGGTTTCTATGGTTTGATATCATATTAATATGGTCCCTAGCCATTAGAACCTTGTATTATTTATTGGCTGTAGTAACTTCATTATAGGAGTAGAGAGTATACTTATAAGGGATCTATTGACCTTAATAGTTAAGGTATAGTTCTATGTAACCTAATAGGTTGAGTTCTTAAATCTATGGTCAAAGAAGTGTGATATTGGAAAGGAGTTTTCAAGAAAATCATAATTGGACTCAAGCTAATTAAGTCTATCATATGACAAATGCTTAAGGTTTGATGAGTTTTCATGACCTGCATCCTATCAAAATTTTTGATAGAGAAATTTGATCACATGGTAACTATAGCTAGGAGTTCATTTCTATTCTACTAGATTGCCACTACATACTGCTAAGTATTAGTAGTGGATTGTGAGAGCTCACTAGGATCATTTTTGGATCAACGATCCAAGTTAGGGTTAGCTAAAATTATTTCAGACCATTAGAAGAGTTTTGATGATACTATATTAAGATCATGGTATATCTCACTACCAGATAAAATAAAACATGATGGGTCATGCATAAAAGGAGTTCAACCTGATCAAAGCATAGATCTATGTAAGAGTTACATATTAGTACCTATTCATTTTGGTACATGCTAATTTTGGAACCTACTAAAATTGGCATTTGCTAATTTTGCACTTACTAATTTTAGCATGATGGACCTATTTATAAATGTTGCAATAATATTTGACTTTATTATATGACTTAATTAAATTATATTTAATAATTATTAAATTAATTTAAAGTTAATTAGATTGATAATTCAAGTTAAACTTGAATTCTCAACCTAATTGAATTGGATCAATAGCCTTTTGAAATTGCATCAATTCAGGCATGAAATGGTTTCAAAATTAGTCAAAAATTGAGTCAAATTGGACCACTAGCTAGCAGACCCAGTTAACTAGGTCTCTCACTCTTTTCTCATGCAACAACCAAGAGGAGTATAATGAAATTTGTGGCCTCCTCTTGGCACATGCAATAAGAAGAGAGGTGCCAATTTGGCACCTCTCTTCCTTATCTGGGACTCTCTCTCCTACAAGATAAATTGGAACTCTTATCTGATTTGAATGTCGTTCAAATCAGTTTAGAATCCAAATTTATCTAATCTTTTAAGTGGTGTGTAGAAGGTGTTGCCCAGGTGGCTACCCAAGAGGGGGGTGAATTGGGATTTCAAAAATTACTGCTGCAGGTATGTGCTTTTAGAAATTAACTTATCCTTGTGAAAGGTGTTGTGGTTATGAATGTAAAGCACAAGTTAAATGAAAAGATAAAGGCAACAATACAAACACCAAAGATTATAGTGGTTCGGAGCAAACCCGCTCCTACGTCCACTACCCAAGATACCACTTGGGATTTCCACTATATTCACACCCGAATACAGTAGGATTGTTTTACAGGCTCATAATCCAAAACCTCTACACTTTGGTTTTACCGGGATCACCAAAGAAACCCAACACCCTTTGGTTTTAAACGGGAGCACCAAAGAAACCCAACTTGGTTTTAACAGGATCACCAAGAACCTAACTTGGTTTTACTGGGATCACCAAGAATCCAACACTTGATTTTTATCTAAGGCTCACTAAGAACCTATTTGGTTTTTCAAATGGGCTCAACAATAACCCAAACGATTCAAGATTGAATTGAAAGTAAATGCAACAATAAATGATAAACTCTTGTTGTCGGATAGTTGCCACTGTAGCACTGATGAAGCCTTCTTTAACTTCTTTTTAATGCACTTGAAAGGCTTCCTTTCTTTCTTCAATGAATGCTTCAATCTTTAGATGGGAGTTGGTGAAGATTGAAGACTGCCTTGAATGCTCACTTGTGCTCGCTTCTTGGTTGGTGGATATTCAATAATCTCTTCTCCCTTTTTCAAAACTCTTTAAGTCTTTTTGAAAAACTTCTTTTTAAAAGATCAAATCCCTCAAATATATAGTTTTGTACCTTATCTAAAGGTTATGACCGTTGAGGACTGTTGGGATTCGAAAACTAGCCGTTGGAGCACCTTTTTGCATTCAAAAAAAGAATTCTGGAACTAGCTGTTGTGTACTTGGAAACGACACTCGAGTCGGCTCGGATTCTTCGAGTCGGGTCGGATCCTTTGAGTCAGTAGGTCAAGTCGCTATTTCATCATCAAGGTTTGCTCTTTGTCTTAGGGTGCAAAAAACTTCACTTTGATGAGTCGGCTCAAGATCGTTCAGGTCGGCTCGAACTTCAATTGTTGAAAATATTAAACTCGAGGAGTTGGCTCGCTTCTACTTGTGTGACTCTTCTTCTCAGAATTAGAAAACTTTACTCTGGGGGAGTTGGCTCGATGTAGATCGGGTCAGCTCGCATTCTCTCAGGTCCTCAAAATTTGTTCTGGCAGAGTCGGCTCATTCTGGTTGGGGTCGACTCGCCTGGCTTGTTCTAATAAAATAATACAAATGGACTCTGGACGAGTCGGCTTGATTCTACTTGAGTCGGCTCGAAAGCTGTGTGCCAGAATCCTTGGTTCATGCCATTTGGTGGAGTCGGCTTTTCTTCAGGCTAGGTCGGCTCGTGTGACTTCTTCAAGATTTTTATAATTAAACTCAAGAACATTCTCACCAACACTCTCAAACTTTTGATACAAACCAACTCAAAATAAATTTAAAGCACAACACACATAGAAGTAACCCATTTATATTATTTTTCTTAACTTTTTCTTTAGGTTCTTCTTTACAAAACATAACTCAAAACAAGAAGTATAAATGTAGGAGTTGAAGTATGGACAAATAATTCATCCTATAAATATTTGTAAACCACTTGATGAGTTGTTAGCAAAATATGTACATGCTCCAATGTTTTGTTATCATCAAAATCACTCAAGGGGTCAACAATCTCTCTCTTTTTGATGATGAGAAAACACCAGGCATGAAAAAATAAGATAAAACTTTATATTTACTTGTATAATTATATTTGCAAGAATGTATAAATAAGTAGAAAGTATTGACTCTAATTTTGAATAATACATTTTTATGATATGCTCAACTTTTATTAATGTCAAACCATGGAAGGAGAATTAGGGTAGTGAGAGGTAATCTCCCCCTTAATAAGATACTCCATGTTTTAACAAACTTTCCATGCAAGACAATGTTTTTCTCAAGCATTTCATGAAAATTTCATTGTTTAGAGCACATATATCAAAGTTTCTAAGCAAACTTTATGTATCAGAGCTTATCAGAGCTTAAAAAGAACTTTATGTATCAAAGCATATGTGCTAAAGAAATTTTCAAGTATTATAGCACATATTTCATAAATTGGATCATATTGTGAAAAATTAATGTTCAGTTTTCTGAACATATCAATGAAGCATGTTATGTTTCATGTATCAGAGCATAAAAGAGATAGAGGTATAGGGTTTTATCCTTTCCATGCTACCAGTTTTATCCTTTTCATGCAAGAATATCTTCATAAATTTCTCTCCCTTTTTGTCAAACACTCAAAAAAAAAGTTACAATGAAGCTTAGATTTTGAAATAGAATGAGAAAGTATTTAAAATTTATTTGAGATAATTTCACTTCTCAATTTCATTTTGATATTCTATTTAAAAATTCAGACATTGCATGAGCATAAAGAGTAATTCATGAGACAAAATACGAACATTCATTTCATTTCATTTAGAGATTTTCAATACAAAGTACAAAATATGAAAGTAAGACAGACTTTCTAATCCTAGTGAATGACCTAAAGGTGTGGAGCAGGTCTCCTAGGATGTGAAGAAGAAGAAGGTCCAGGAGAAGGTCTAGGTTGAGAGGCAAAGGATGAAATGACAGTGGTGTGCAGCTGTTCAAACAAAATCTGAATTTGCTCCATTTCTTTAGTTTTTTTCTTGATTTCCTTGTGAAGTTGAACAAGTTCGTTTGCTTGCTTATTGGCAAAGGCCTCTATAGATCCCCTTAATCTTCCAAATTCAGCTCTCAAAATTTTAATTCCTTTCATATAATCTTCTTCCATTCTTTTTCCTTCTTCCACTGAACCCATTCTAAATCTCAGATTATTCATTTCAGTCCTGAATGCTTCAAGTGTAGTATTAACAAATGTTTTAAGGGATTCAGAACTGGATGAAATCAAATCAAGTATGGGTTGAATGTCTGGCTAAGTTGCACTGGTTGCATTTTTCGAGGCTTCAAGAACATCTACTCTGCTATGTAGATCATTAATTTGTCCTCCAAACTAATCTAGTCTCATTTCAACTGATTGGCGAAGGTCACCAAACATGTTAGTCATTGTACAAGTGAGTGAGTCAGTTAAATTACCCAATTGTTGTGAAATAAAGTCATGTAATGCTGATGTGTCAATAGTAGGTGCAGGAGCAGCAGTGCTGGGTACATGAATATCATAAGCTGTTGGAACAGAAGCAAGTGTAGTAGGAGTCATATCAGGTATAGAAGCATCATGTACAGAACACCAAAACCAGTCAGATCAGGTGAGCTTGGCTGAGGCTGTGACTCAAGAATAGGCAGTGAAATGTCCTCATCAGCTCGCACCTCACCTTTTTCTTCAACTTCTTCAATGTTAGCAGGATTATTAGACTTCTTCTTCTAGATACCTTCAGAAAATAGATAACCCATTCTTTGTAATGTTTTGGCTGTGTATGTATCAGTGTGTAGAAGAGGTATGGTGTCTTCATCACTTAAGTCCACATGTGCAGCTTGGACGAATAGAGTCAAAATCATTCCATAAGGTAGACAGGCTTTCACTTTTCTTATAGCTTCCTTCATCCAGGATAGCATTATTGCAGGAAGGTTAACCTTATCTCCATGTATCACCAGCTCCATAAGACAGATCTCTTTCGCTAACCCAATCGAAACAACCTGTTCTAGGTAGGAAGATTCGACTTATAAAGCTATGAAGGAGTCTCATTTCCATAGAAAGGGAGCTAGCTTTCAGAGTGCCTATCTCATTCACATCTTCTTGTTCCATAATTGTTTGAAGTGCCTTTGTTCTATCCTTTAGAACTAAATGTTCAATTCCTTCAAACAGCATTTCTAACATACTGCCTAGACTTTCTTCAGAGATTATGATTCTTTTACCTTTTACTACAGATTTAATATGATTCTCTCCAAGTCTTAAATTCTCATAAAAGATTCTAACTAGGTTAGGATAGGTAAGACCATTCAAAGAGCACATAAAATCCCAACCCTGATTCTCAATTAGGCCTCCCATAATTAAACCTATTTCCTTGAGAAACTCGAATAATATCCATCTACCTATTGTGACGGGCCTCATTGCTAGAGATATTTGGTGATGAGGAGAGGGAAGGCTTGGTTCTTCAACTGATTGTGCCGAAATTCTTGAAGAGCTTTCTTCAAAAAATTTAGAACGCCTCTCCTGCGGAGCTTGATCAATTTCATGATGAGACCTCTTTCCAACAGTCTTTCTTAGAGCCATTCCTGCAAAATACAATGAATTAATGGATTTGAAGGAAAGGGATTTTTGGAAAAGATGTCTCTGAGGGAAAGAACGAAGAGCCAAAAATGAAGTGTAAAGAAATAGCCCTACAGCTCGACTTAAGGAGTCGGCTCGATATCCGAGCCGGCTTGACCGACAAGTCATCTGCTCGAGTCGGCTCAAGCAGAGGGGGCACAAAATTGAATTAAAGCCTTTACTTAAAGTCCTTTTACAAAAAAAATGGGATGTAGAGGTTACTTAGATAATATTTCCTTAAGTTTGTAGGAATTTAGGTTGAGGTTTCTAAAGAGGGTCACACAACCCTAGTTCACATCTAATCATTACAAACCTATCATAATTTAAAGGTTTAGTAAAAATATCAGCAAGTTGGTTTTCAGTTGGCACGAATTCAAGTACAATATCATTATTCAATACATGATCTCTTATAAAATGGTGCCTAATTTCAATGTGCTTAGTTCTTGAATACTGAACAGGATTCTTAATTAAATTTATAGCACTTGTGTTATCACATTTGATTGGAATTTTGGATTGCCGTTGTTTAATCCAAAGCACTTGAGCACAACAACTACCAGCAGTAACATACTTTGCCTTAGCAGTGGATAATGCTACGGAGTTTTGTTTCTTACAGTGCTATGTGATTAAATTCAACCCTAGAAATTGGCATATACTACTAGTGCTCTTTCTATCAATTTTACATCCAGCATAGTTAGCATCTGAAAAACCAATTAAATTTAAAGAAGATTCTTTAGAATACCAAAGACCTAAATTACTTGTACTTTTTTGATATTTGATAATTCTTTTAACAGCAAGCATGTGTGATTTCTTAGGATTTGACTGAAAACGAGTACATACACATACACTATACAAGATATCAGTCTATTGGCAGTAAGATATAACAATGACCCAATCATACCTCGATAGAGCTTTTGATCGATGTTATAGCCATCTTCATCTTTGTCTAGTTTGCAGGTAGGGCTCATGGGTGTGCTAGCTTCTTTGCTTATCTCCATGCCAAACTTTTGATTATCTCGTTGATATACTTGGCTTGGTTTATAAAAATCTCTTCCTTTGTTTGTTTCACTTGTAATCCAAGGAAGTAGTTGAATTCACCCATAAGGCTCATTTCAAACTCGCCCTGCATCAACTCAGCAAATTTTTCACAAAGATTTTTATTAGTTGCACCAAATATGATATCATCAACATAGATTTGTACAACTAACATATCATGACCTTTCTTCTTAATGAAAAGAGTTTTGTCAATATTTTCTCTTTTGAAAAAACTTTCTAAGTCTATCGTAATAGGCCATAGGTACTTGTTTCAAACCATATAAAGCTTTATTTAATTTAAAAACATGATTTGGAAAAGAATGATTTTCAAACCTGGTGGCTGTTCTACAAAAACTTCTTCAGAAATAAATCCATTTAGAAAAGCACTTTTTACATCCATTTGGAATAGTTTAAAATTCATGTAGCAAGCAAATGCAAGAAGTAGTCTAATGGTCTCAAGTCTTGCTACAGGAGCATAAGTCTCATCAAAATCTATTCTCTCTTCTTGATTGTATTCTTTTACTACCAACTTTGCTTTATTTCTATTAACCTTACCATTTTCATCTAATTTGTTCCTATAGACCCATTTGGTTCCTATGATGGGATGGTCTAGAGGTCTACTAACAAGAGTCTAGATATTATTTCTTTTAAATTAGTTTAATTCTTCATGCATGGCCATCATCCAGTTTGGATCAGTTTCAGCTTCTTCTAAACTATGTGGTTCAATTTATGAAACAAAGGTTAGGTAGTCATGTGCATCTCTATGTACAGACCTAGTCCTAACACCATGAGAAGGATCACCAATAATTAGATCTTTAGGATGTGAAGTTACATACCTCCATTCCTTTGGTAAATCAGTATGATCCTTACTTACCACTTCATTTCCATCTTGCGTTGGCTTGTCTTGTATGCTTAGATCTTCCATCTCTTTTTATAGTGTACCTGCATCATTTCTACGCACTCATCTTTTCTAGATAGTGAGGGGTTAGCTTCATCAAAACAATATGAATTGACTCTTCAATAGTAAGAGTCCTTTTATTAAATATTTTATATGCTTTGCTATGTAGTGAGTAACCAAGGAATATGGATTCATCAGATTTTGCATCAAATTTTCCTAGGTTATCTTTACCATTATTCAATATAAAGCATTTACACCTAAAAACATGAAAATATTTAATATTAGGTTTTCTTCCATTCCAAAGCTCAAAGGGGGTTTTCTTTGAAATTAGGCATATTAAAATACGGTTCAATATGTAACAGGTAGTGTTCACTACTTCTGCCCAGAAGTACCTTGGAAGGTTGCCTTCACACAACATGGTTCGGGCCATTTCTTCCAAAGTCCTATTCTTTTTTTATACAACATTTTGTTGTGGTGTTTTAGGAGTGGAGAAGTTGTGATCAATGCCGTGCTCAGTGCAATATTCATCAAAACATTGATTTTGAAATTCAGTCCATGATCACTTTTTACAGAAATAATAGAAAGACTTTCTCATTTGAAACCTTTTTATGAAATTTTCGAAATACATCAAAGGTTTCATCTTTATGTGCAATAAATAATATCCATGTGAATCTAGAAAAGTCATCTACAATCACAAGACCATATTTCATACCATCTAGGCTTGTGGTCCTAGTTGGTCCAAATAAGTCCATGTGAAGTAGCTCAAGGGGTCTTGTAGTTGAAATAATATTTTTCGATTTAAAACTCCCCCTAGTTTGTTTGCCTAATTGACAAGCATCACATACATAATCAAGATCAACTTTAAAATGTGGTAAACCTTTTACTAGATTCTTTGAAATTAATTTGGCAATTGTATGTATTCTAGCATGACCTAATCGTCTATGCCATAGTAAACAAGACTCCTTGGTCTTAGCATTCATTGCTACTAGTCATGACTAGATCATTTAGATCTACCGCATAGATGTTTTCAAGTCTATGACCAATGAATTTGTTGCTAGAGTCAAGAGAGTTAGTTACTATACACATAGATGATTCAAAGATAACCTTGAAGCCTTTATCACAAAGTTGACTAATACTTAATAAATTATGTTTCAATTTATCTACTAGCAGCACATCTTCAATAAAAGTAAAGGGGTTTATCTTGATCTTTACGATTCTGATTATTTTCTCCTTGCCATTATCATCGAAAGTAACCGATCCTCCTCCTTCCATTTATAGGGTGATGAATTGATCCTTGTCACCCGTCATATGCCTTGAACAGTCACTATCAAGATACTATCTTTTCTTTAATTTATGGGCTGCAAGATAATCCTGCAAAACAATCAAGGAGTGGTTTTAGGTACCCAAGCTAACTTGGATCCTTTCAGGTTAGCAAAATTGGTTCCTTTTGGAACCCAAATAGTTCTATATTTCAATGCACCAATCTTGGAATTTTTCAAAGAATTGCATTGATGAAATTTGTGCCAAAATCTATGACATACATAGCAAACAATTTTATCATATTTGAATGATGCATGCTTCGAAGCTTTAACAGATGCAGAAATGGATATGTTTGGTTTGAAAGATTTTTTAGCATAATTCTTAGGAATATACTTTAAGCTTTTTGAAATAGAATTTTATGGAAAAGCTTTTTGAGATTTAATATTTGAAGCAGAAGCTTTTGAAGATACGAATTTTGTTGTTGAAATTCCTTGGCATTTAAAGCATTAAATCCAATTCCATCTTTGCTTTTTGAATCTCTTTGCTGATTCAGAATTAGCTCAAGCTTATCAGAACTCAAAGTAAGTTTTTTCTACAAGAGGCTTAAGCTTTTCAACTTCCTTTTTCAAATTATTATTTTCGACAACTAAAGCTTTGTTTGTCTTAATTAAAACATTCTTTTTAGTTTTCAAAGCAATAACATTATCAAAAAAGATATTTGGTTCTTTTTGCAAGATGTTACTCTTTTTTAAAATTTCATCCTTGTCTTTTAGTAAAAGATCATTTTATATTTTCAAGAATTTGATTTTAACCCCAGCTTTCTTAAATTCAACAAGCAAATCAATAAAAGCCGAATTCAATTCATTATAAGTAAATTCAGTTTGAAGCTCAAGGGATGATACCTCATTCTTAAGACCCATTAAACATAAGTTCGTAGATTTTGTGGTCTCTTCTTCTTCAGTAGATGTGGATGCTTCGCTGTCGCTCCACGTCACTACCATAGCTTTCTTTTTCTTTTTCTTGAAGCTCTTTTTTAGCAAAGGACAGTTTGGTCGAATGTGCCCTGATTTTTTGTATTCATAGCAGACCAACACTTCTTTTTCCTTATCCCTTTCTTTGCTGTATTCCTTGTTCTTGTGGAATTTCCTATAGTTTCTTCCTTTCCATCTTTCCAAGAACCTTTGAATCTCCTAACGACCATGGGAACATCTTCATCTTCCATGTCACTTTCAATGGAGGAGCATTCTTTTTCGATTCATCATCATCCTTTCTTTAATCCATAGCAGCTTTGAAGGCAATAGATTCTTTCTTCTTTTGATCATCCTCAGTTATGTGATGCATGATCAGTTCGTGAGTGATGAGAGATCCTAGCAGTTCATCCAGCAGTAAAGTATTCAAATCTTTTATTTCCTGGATGGCAGTCACTATTGGATCCTATTTGTCCGAAAGAGATCTTAAAATCTTTTGCACAAGGTCATGAAAGGATTATGCCCTAAAGGCCAATCGAAATATTATATTTCATTGGGATTTTTCCTTTTCCATCCCAAAAATCAATGTATTGACATTATCATTCAATAAAGGCATTATTTTCATCATACGCTGTGTCTTAATTATTATATGATGAACTCCATAGATTAGGGCTATGGTTCTAGAGTTATGATGAGATCATACCAGTGAGACCTAAAGCCTTAAAACCCTAATCTAAAATATTCCTGGTCAATGGGACATTGAGTAGGGGATCAATGTTTCTGGTAAAGATCAGCACTTCCTATGTATGAGGGTGACTGATCTCATAGTCACTTGTGTTTGACACTAATACTAGGATGTGGGTGCTCATTAGAGAATGAGTTCACTGAATAGATCCAGATTGAGAATATCTAATGGAACTTTATCTGTTTGTCAATAAATATTTCTCATAGTGGGAGTAGTGCATGTGGTCCTTTGACCTGAGACTGCCATGGTACCTTATATACATGAATCCACATTTTGGTTCACACTCAATCATAACACTGAGTTATGCATGAGGTGATA
Source organism: Areca catechu (assembly GCA_021397845.1). Lineage (NCBI taxonomy): Eukaryota > Viridiplantae > Streptophyta > Magnoliopsida > Arecales > Arecaceae > Areca > Areca catechu. Next base: position 95,690,240 of record CM038050.1, read on the forward strand.
CTGGATATGGTGGATTGTATATGAAGGTTGTGAGTAGGTCAACAAGGAATTGATCAGCCCTAGTAAGAGGATATTGCATCCAGCCAATTTTGATTAAATGATGATTCGAGAAATCTTTGATCAAAGTATGAACATTAGAAGTAGTTTTTAATAGTTCATTAATGAATCATCATTAAAAAGATTGAGCTAGGGATGAATATGAAATTGGATTTGACAAGGTATCCATATCCATAATCATATTCAGGATGCAAGTTGATCAAAGGACTGAATTGCTCGGTAACTCACCACTGAAAGGTATTTTGGTAATTCCATCAAAATTTCACATCTTCCGGGTAGACATGATACGTTGCTAGACATCAATCTTGTCTTGTAGGAAAATGATTAAAATTATGATAATTTAAATCAGTTAATTAGAATTAGATTCTAATTGACCAAGTCGAGCTAGCTTGAGTTGACCTAAATCGGCTTAGTTGAGATCTAACCGAATTAAGTCAAATAGCACTCTGACCTACTGCTGGCTAGATGTGGAACCCAATGGGTCACACACAAAAGAGAGTTGATGAGGGATTTAATTTAGAATTAAATCATGTTTGCAGGACAAACCACTAGCATGTGTTGCAGACCCAACTTCTATTCGAATTGAATTCAAATTTGGTTCTGAATTGGGCTTAATTGGGTTCTAATTAAACCTAATTAGAGTCTAATTTAAATTTTGGGACTTTGGGCTAACCCGTGGCTGAACCCATTGATTAAAAATCAATTTAAACCCTTTTCCCAAGACCGCCCAAGCCATCTTTCCCACACGCGCGCACCAAAGGAAGAGTCCACGCGCGTGGACTCCTCTTCACGCGCGTGGGGACTTCTTTTACCGTGAAAACCAGATGGGAGGGGGCGGAAATTTTTCTTTTGGTGTCTCATCTGGAGTCCCTTGGATCAAGATCAGATGGCCAGAAGAAATATGTTGCTTTCCGGTCGCAACTCCATCTCAGAACATCGCAACTTTTCTGAGGTTTCTTCCACGGTTTTTCTTCATCGAAAAATCTTGAAATAAATTAGGAAAGGCATGAAAAATCTGAGGGGACGCGTGAGGATGGAAAGAACATGATTCTTGGGATAGCAGAGGGTTGCATTGTTTTTGAAAAGACACCCCTCTGATATCTATAAATAGGGTTGGGTTCTCGGGGGTTTTCATGTAAGATAATTCAGAGATCAGATTCCCTTTCTTCCTCTCCAGAATACTCCTTCCCCTTGTTCTTGTTGGGTATTGTTTCCCTTACAGAGGTATCCTCTATTGAAACTCTGACCCTAAACAAGAATAAGAGGATGGTCTTGAACGGTAAAGGAAAGAAACAGGAAGGGTCTCTTTTCTTTCTTGAATTAAGACATTACTTGTCTTAATTTTTTCTTCCACTTCAAATAAGAATTTTCTACAAGGATTGAAGTTGAGGAAAGGATCAAGAAGAGGAAAGAAGGGAGAAAGGGAATTTTCAAGAAAGAAAATTCCAGCCTATAAGTCCAAGAATTGAATTCTTGAAAAAGAATTCAAGAAGAGGATCCAAGATCAAGAAGTTGTTGTCTTCATCTCTTCTCCGTGTGGATCACCATTGGAGGGTGAACATTTGGGCACCTGATAAAGATTTGCATTTGGATATTGCAGTACAGGTTAGTACTTAGATAGATATATATTTAAATCATGTATATGAATGATATATATTTGAATTTGTTTTTTATTTTTAAGGAGATCTAGGGCTAAAGGGTTTGGTATAGATTTCATAAGATAAAATTTTGAAATCTATGTTTCCACCTTGGTCAACAAACCCAACAGGTCAGCATTGAAATATACCCTGCCAAGACTTTTTAAGCCATTAATAATATTAGTGAAGTGTGAAAACATGGCAGAGATTGTTTCATTAGGTTCCATTTTAAATAATTTGTAACTATGCACAAGAAGATTAATTTTTGAAGCCTTCACTTAGGAAGTTCCTTCGTGGGCCACCTCAAGTTTATCCAAAATTTTCTTTGCAGAAGAGCAAATGGAAATTTGATTAAACTCATTGATGTCCAAAGCACAATATAGCAAATTCATTGCTTGGACATTTAACTCACCCATTTTCATGTCATGTTCGTCCCAATCCTCTTCAGGTTTTGGAATGTCCACTCCATCAATTTTAATCAGAGAGATATATGGACCCTTCAGAATGACCTTCCATAACTGAAAATCAACTTCTTGAATATAAATTTTTATTCTAGCTTTCCAGTATACATAATTTGTGCCTGTGAAGAGTGGAGGTCTATGGGTTGATTGGCCTTCGGCCAAGGACGTACTCATTGGATGAGCCATCAATCTTTACTCTTATGTATTCAGAGACACCGCTCTGATACTAGTTGTTATCCAGATGGCTACCCAAGAGAGGGGTGAATTAGGATTTCAAAAATTATTACTGCAGATATGTGCTTTTAGAAATTAACTTATCCTTGTGAAAGGTGTTGTGGTTATGAATGTAAAGCACAAGTTAAATGAAAGGACAAAGGCAGCAATACAAACACTAAAGATTATAGTGGTTCAGAGAAAACCCGCTCCTACGTCCACTACCCAAGATACCACTTGGGATTTCCACTATATTCACACCCGAATATAGTAGGATTGTTTTACAGGCTCACAATCCAAAACCTCTATACTTTGGTTTTACCGGGATCACTAAAGAAACCCAACATCCTTTGGTTTTAAATGGGAGCACCAAAGAAATCCAACTTGGTTTTAACAGGATCACCAAGAACCTAACTTGGTTTTACCAAGATCACCAAGAACCCAACACTTGGTTTTTATCTAAGGCTCACCAAAGACCTATTTAATTTTTTAAACGGGCTCACCAATAACCCAAACAATTCAAGATTGAATTGAAAATAAAAGTAACAATAAATAACAAACTCTTGTTATCGGATAGTTGCCACTATAGCACTAATGAAGCCTTCCTTAACTTCTCTTTAATGCACTTGAGAGGCTTTCTTTCTTTCTTCAATAAATGCTTCAATCTTCGGATGGGAGTTGGTGAAGAATGAAGACTGCCTTGAATGCTCACTTGTGCTCACTTGCTTCTTGGTTGGTGGATATTCAATAATCTCTTCACCGTTTTTCAAAACTCTTTAAGTCTTCTTGAAAAACTTCTTTTAAAAGATCAAATCCCTCAAATATATAGTCTTGTACCTTTCTCTGAAGGTTATGATCGTTGAGGACTGTTGGGATTCGAAAACTAGCCATTGGAGCATCTTTTGCATTCAAAAAAGAATTCTGGAACTAGCCATTGTGTACTTGGAAATGACACTTGAGTTAGCTCAGATCTTTGAGTCGGCTCAGGTCCTTCGAGTCAGTAGGTCGAGTCGCTATTTCTTCACCAGGGTCTGCTCTTTTTCTTAGGGTAAAAAAAACTTCACTCTAGATGAGTCGGCTCATGATCGTTTGGGTCGGCTCGAACTTCCATTGTTGAAAATATTGAACTCGTGGAGTCGGCTCGCTTCTACTTGGGTCGACTCTTTTTCTTAGAATTAGAAAACTTTACTCTAGGAGAGTCGGCTCGTTGCAGATCGGGTCAGCTCACATTCTCAGGTCTTCAAAATTTATTCTAGCAGAGTTGGCTCATTCTGGTTGGAGTCGACTCTCCTGGCTTGTTCTCAAAAATAATATGAATGGACTCTAGATGAGTTAACTCGATTCTACTTGATTCGGCTCAGATGCTGTGTGCCAGAATCCTTGGTGCATGCCATGAGGTGGAGTTGGCTCTTCTTTAGGTTGGGTCGGCTCGAGTGACTTCTTCAGGATTTTTACAATTAAACTCAAGAACACTCTCACCAACACTCTCAAACTTTTGATACAAACCAACTCAAAATAAATTTAAAGCACAACACACATAGAAGTAACCCATTTACATGATTTTCTTAACTTTTTCTTTGGGTTCTTCTTTACAAAACACAACTCAAAATAAGAAGTATAAATATAGGAGTTGAAGTATGAACAAATAATTCATCCTACAAAAACTTGTAAACCACTTGAAGAGTTGTTAGTAGAATATGTACATACTCCAATGTTTTGTTATCATCAAAATTACTCAAGGGGTCAACAGAAGGGATTGGCATGGAGTTTAAGAGAGTAGAAACATGGGAGTGTATAACTTAAGATTGTCACCCACTTTTGTTTTCTCTGTTCCATAATATTTTTTTCTTTACCATATTTCTTTTATACCTTAAAAGAAAGTAGAGAGTTTGTAGTTTTTAGATAGGAAACTATCAAAAAAAAATTCTTTATTTTTTAAGATATTAATTGCTTTAGAAGTGGAGAAAGGCTACATAGGGTTCAAGTTCTTCGACTTAAAGAAGGTCAATTTATGTTTAAAGAAAGACCTGCAAGGATCTAGTAGTTTGGGTGTCTTGGTGATTCAATCAAGAAAGCTCCATATAGATACTAGCAAAAGCTAGGTACTTGCACAACTCCAACAAATCCCATCAGATCTAATTGATCTGATAGATCAAGTACAAGAAGAAGGATTTTAGCGATAAAGATAAGTTGAATCCTTCATCTTATAATTTTATTAGATTTCAGATCTGATTTACTTTTCTATTCTAGAATGTTAAGTGGTATGGTTAGATGATATTTTGATTTATTTTAAATTAGCATGATTTTGAAGAATATTTTTTATTATTTTTGCTTCTATTGCATTTAGGGTTTAAAAGCTAGTCTTGCATGCTAGTCATCTATGTTGGTAACTCAACATGCACTCTTGCTCTAGTGTCTCCATAATATAGACTCCAGACTTGTCTACTCTAAAAGTGAAGTTATTTATGCATCGATCAAATTGGATCAATCACCATCTCTGTGATATCCTATGATCGAGAGCATTTAAGAATTAATGTATGATGATACAGTCTCAAATTCTCGACTCTTTAGAATATGTACCATTGTCCATTAATTCTTTGGATGATACATGGACACATATTGAACATATATAGAGAAACTATCCAAATTAGAATATTAAATATAATTTTATATTTTAGAAATAAAATATGTGTAAGCCAAATCGGCTTCTAAGCATACATCAAACAATCTCTCACTTGCACTAAAGCCAATCTGTCATACATTTTAGCCTTATCTCATGTACTTTAGTTTTAACTAGCCAAAGCTTACTAAGCTAGTGGGTCAACCACATCTTATGTAGAGTTTATCTCTACACCTATATTAGGTAGTCATGACTTGAATCATCGCTCTATGTTTTGAACTTCTAGTGAGACCTTGGTTCCTTAGCTAGAGCTATGGCACTATTGTTGCTATGATGAAGTGTTATGGCATCTAATAACATTATACTTATCTGCAACAAGCAGTTGAACCAGAATATATCCTAGCACCTTTAGAAGTGATGATGTAGTTAGCCTTCCTAGTTAAACCTATAATGATCGATTCCAAATCATCATTGTAAAAGAGTACATCATATCTATCCTTGTTCCCTCAATTCTTTCTCTAAAGACCTAAAACTTATCTTTAGCACTTTTCAAGTATTAAAAAGTGTTATCATAGTTATGTAGTACTTTGTCTAGGTTCTACTAGCATTCACTCATGACATTCATAGCAAAATCAGCCCATGTATATAACATGGTCCATATGAGGCTCCCTATGGCCAAAGCTCAAAGGGATCTAGCTTATATTAAAATCTCTTTAAATGTATGGAGACACATTTAGAGATCAATTTCATGCTTAAGAAGTCAAATCCCTAATTGGATTTTCAGGCTGAACATCTTCAACACTTCCTTAATGTAAAGTTTTTGATAGGCTTAATATCCTCTTGGTCTAACTCATAGATCTACATTCCAAATGTAGGATGATGTCTAAAGGCCTTTATTGGAGAATTACCTAGACAATCATAATCTAATCTAAGTTAGTATAAAAATCTCATTTCCAATAGGAGAATATTATCCACGTACAATGCATAGAATTACATACTCCTAATGACCTTTTGTAAACACAAGGTTCCTTTTCTAGTTTTGGGTAAAATCAAACAATTTGATCATGTTATAAAAATAAAAACTCTATTTCTAAGCTATTTGCTTTAGTCAATGTACATAGACCTTTTATAGCTTGACCCAATGATCTGATCACTGTCCATCTATCTGATCTCATCATGGTTAACTGCAATAGCAATTAGTATGGATTTTAGTATGGTCATAGGTAAAAAGATTCCAAAGTCAATGCTGACTATAAACCTTTTGCCTAAGGGCCTTATAGATTTCTATCTATTTCCCTTTTATATATAGATTTATCATATATTTAGGTATTATATCCTTTTGGTGGATCTATTCAGGTCCATACTTGGCTGGAGCACATAGAGTCTAATCTCATGGCATTTAACCAATTCTCAGAATCGATGTCCTACATCACTTCGTTGTCGGTTTCTTGGATAATCTCTACATTCCTTTCTCCCACAATGAAAACTTCCTCTGAGACCTCTGTAAGCATACCTTTATACCTTTTGGAGGATGGGAGATCCTAGTCAACTTATAAGGTAGAAGAGGAACTAATGTACCGGATCTGCTCAAATGAGTTCTATAGGTTCTATGGCCATTTGCTCTTTTGAGACTATCTCTTTGAGCTTTATCATCTTTCCACTTCTATATTTAGGTTAAACTATTTGATCATGAATATGGACATTGGGTCACAACAACTTATGATCCAGTGGGAAGAAGTATCATAGCAGCTCTTTAGGATATAGGCCATTAGTGACCTAATCTAACTCATCCACTTATATCTCATTTAAGTGTGATAAAGGGATTTAAATTTAGCCCAATTAAATAGATTGCTTAGTTATGTAATCAAATTCTTAAGGATAAATTAGTGATTCCAATAATGAACTGAACCATATCCAATAGGCTTCAATTTCTCTGCTCAGATACCTCATTAAGCTTGAGATGTAGGAGTCATTATAAGGCCATGTCAAATAACTTGAGTTGATTTTGGAATTTTCCTCAAAAGTAAATACTTCCTTGATCTCATTGAAGAACCTTAAGGAGCTTTTCCCGGTCTACACATCGAATGTGCTATACACATTAATATATACCCAAGCATATTTGTGGTCCTCACTTGCACATTTTGTCTCATAAAAGGTAGCTTAGATTACAGTCTTCAAGATTAGAATTACAAATTAGAAATGACTCAATAGTCAATTAGCCAAAAGGCCCATAGTTGCCTATGGTTTCCAAATTATTTATTCTTTCTCTTTGACTTGACCAAAACTTGAAGTGCCACATATATACTTTAGGTTGACATCATCTCACAAGATCTCTCATATCCCATAGCATCCACCAACTACTTAGTAGATGCATCATATGTAAGTGGAGACCAACATTCAAAATCATTTGAATCCAATTTATTTCTAAAATAAATGGATCAACAAATTTTATTCTAAATAGAAATCAAATTTCCAAACTCAGTAGATAATAGTCTTCTTTAGCAGCTGACATACCTTCCAAAGTTATGTCCTATTTATTCTTCAAGAATTAGGAACATGGAATAATGCTTATGGTCATTGACCTTTGAAGTGGAAATAATTTTCCATTAACAATGGCTGTCTACATGGAAGATCTGATCTCTAGCTTCTTTATAGGCCTCTCTTTTTAATTAAACTCTTTTTTGGAAGAGAAGGACTACTATACATCGAGAAGCATATCCTTATAACCTTTTTAGATCCTTCAAATAATCACCAATTTATTGAGCTCATTGTCATAATCTTGTTCAAATGGTAGTTTACAATAATAAACTGTTCATATGAATTAGACAAAGACTATTGGATCAAATCCATTTGCAATCATTATGCATCAACATGCCCAAGCTTCTTAAGCTCCTAATCCTTAATTATTATCAAATAATGATCATGAATTGATTATAATTAGTTCAATCAATAGCTTGGTAACATAGGATAAGCCTGTTCTATTCTGTACTTAGCCTGTTTAATTAATTTTTAAAATTGACCCAATCTTTGTAATAGGTTTAGGTTAATTGATTAGTCTAAGAATTAAGAAGGCTGGAAGCTAACTTTTAATCCATAGAGAGCAAAGACTCAAGTTAGATGATTGTATTTAATTTTAAATTTGTTCTAAGAATTTTAATAAATAAATTAGGTACCCACAATTTTCACAGATTTCTTACACTTCTTAGTGTAAATGATGAAATCCCACATGACTAGAATCTCTAATTGGTATTATGGTCCTACTGATTTTGTGCACCTTACCTAATAGTTATTGATAATACATAAACTAATGAGTGGACAATTCTTATCCAATGCTTTTTAAGCATGTTGCAATGACTCGTCTCGAAGTCATGTAGGCTCACCTGATAGTTATTGCCACACTTTCTAGTTAAGTCAGACCCACCATTTATGCAAAATGAAACCATCATTGGGTCCCTCACTATGCCTGGTTATTGGGCCTAACCTCATGTTCACCCCAAAACATCTCATGTTAATAAAGTGGTTGTGCCTCTCCGATGCAACTAAACCACTATATCCAGTAAAAAATAATCAACATCCGAGAGAAGCCCATAACTCTACAATAGTGGAAGACATATGACTTAAAATTGATGAGGAGGATTGGATTTAGGTCTCTAATTAATTAGTTAGCACAATCTCAAATTTGACTAACCTTCTAACTAAATTAATTTAGGTTAGCTTAATTTAAAAAATCTTTATATAGTTCTTCTTCATAAGTCAAATCACAGTGGCACCCATATTCATCATAAGAAAACCTATCGAATAAGAAGAGAGTGCCTTTAAACCTTCTTGCTCTTATGACCGGATGGCCATGCTGAAGCACTCAATCCAAGTACTAAGCTAAAGGGTCATATCATATATGAAATAATGTTTAGGTCAGCATATCATATGTCTGTCTAACCTTATTTGGGTCAGCACATCTCATATCTGACTAACCTGGTTTAGGCCAGCATATCTCAAATTTGACAAACCTAATTTATATCAGCATATCTCATGTCTGACTAGTTTAAATCCATACATTTCATGTCTAAGTGACCTGGTTCATGCCACATCTTAATCAATCAACCCATCCCATGTCTAACAAATCAAGATGGCATTGATGAACTCAAATCAATAAGCAACCTTATTCAAAACATAATCGATCAAATTGCATATGTAAGTAAGATCAATGGAAGAATTCTGCCATTTAGCCTCTTTCTTAAATACCAATTGAGTTTCCAGGTAAGAGTTAGTCCAATTAAAAACCATGATCTGCACTTGCCTTAGACACTAATTGGTTTATCAGTTTTGAATTAGTCAAATTAATCGATTCAGGCTTGTCCAGTAAGCCAAATCAGGTCTTTAGGTCAATCAATTAATGTCAATCAGATTGACCAACTAAGATGACCATTGACATGGTTTTGAGCACTCTTAACCTAATCCCAATCTACTCTTGATTTGCTTTGATCAAGAGTTCAATCGATTGGGTTTGACCTAATCGGAGACAAAATGCAATCCAATTGCATGACCTAATTGATTCGGCCCATTCTCAACCCTTATTTTTATGCTTTGGTTTTTGATCTTAAATTCCATATTTCAGATCTATTAACCTTAATTTTAGATCTCAATTAATTGATTTAATTCTTAAAAACTATTTTTAAAATAGGTCAATGTTGTGCTACGACAATCTTACACCATAAAGGGTTAACCTTATAGCAGGACAACCTTAATATTAGCATAAGATTGAACCTAATTTATTTTAATTTTAGACCTTTAATTAGGTGTATTGTTAACATGAGGGTTCAGTCTAGATGTTGAAACTAATTTTAGATCTAAACTTTTATGTTTAATCATCTCATGAAAAACTTAAAGACCTGAAAATTCTTGACCTAGAAACTTTAGAACTCATGCATTCAAAAAATTCATTACATTAAATCTAAAATTAATTTTTAAGATCTATGAAATGAATATGAACCATGACTTCCTGATCTAAATTTTAAATCAAAAATCAAATTCTTCAAGTCTGATTTTTAAATCAATTTGACTGAAATTTTAGATCTAGTACATATCTAGATCACCAAAATTTCATATCTAAAATTTTTGTTTTCGACCAAAACTTCGGATATGAAATTCTTGATCTAAAATTCTCAATTTCTAGATCTAGTTTTAGATCTGAAACTCCTTTTGAGATTTGATTCTTATATTAGAAATTAAAATTTTTAGATTTGATTTCAGATCTAAACATGTTCATGAAGCATGTCTTTGATACCACTTGAAGGAACCATCATATGATCCTCGGATTGCACACAGGTTTTCAAAAATTTTTAATTAACTAAAAATAATTTATAGTAAAAATAAAATCTAATCTAAGCATGCATAGCAAAATTCATTCATGAACATATAGATATGTAAAAGTAAAAATAAAAGTATCAAGTAGTTCAATCTACTTACTTGATGTGTTCTCTGTCTTCATTGGATCTGATATGATGGATGCCTAGGGTTTTGCTGGAGCCACGCACACACCTGCCCTCTATTGGTATCTATTGTTGGGGTTTTCTAGGGTTTCTTTGGCTTAATAAAATAATGTATTTCAAAAAAAATCTCATTCTACTAGAAAACCCTAAGCCCAAAATCTCTTATTCACTATAATTAACAAGTCACTAAATTAGGGTTATGAAAAATACCTTGAATGCTAATTCCTTTTCTTTCCACTAGGCTCACAAATGCAAGCCCTCCAAAGGTGATCCACATAGGAATCAAACTAGGGAGCTCTCCTTAGTAGGTTGCTTAAGCCACTGGGACACTTATGGTGGCCCTTCTTCCTTTGGCAGCCCATCCTTTCTTGCTCAGACCTTTGCCCTCCAGTAGAGCACTTTGAGCCCTCTCCAAAATCTTCCTTCTCTCTTTCTATCACTTCATAATTCTCTTCCGAGAGCCTTGTCTTAAAATGGGGACTTTGTCTTAAGACAAGACTTATCCTCTTACAAAGGAAGAGAGTGGGTGGATAGAGTGATAACATAAGAGTGTAAGAAAGAAGAGTATTATGATACCCAATGGAACAAATACCAATGGCTATTTTTAGGAGAGAAGAGGGTGCCAGATATCACCTCTCATCAGCCTTTGATCTATCCAAACACAGATCAAATAAAACCCTTCAATGAGAAGGAGTCTTATCATGAAGCACCATGTCCCTTCTTGTGCCAAGAGACAAGATTTTTTTTCTCTTCAATTCATTGCCGAATTCTCCACTTGACACATGTCAAATACCAGTTTTAAAAGGGCCAAGGGATGTGGCTTTTCATGAAAAATACCAGTGATAAGAAGTCTCCCAAAGTAGAAGGACTCTGCTTCTCATATTTGCACCAAATGAAGAGTCGCAACTCTTCATTTGTGCCAAGTCACTTCCACCGAACTCTTCCTTTTGTTGACCGGTCAAAGCCCACATGAGAGGGTGTGGAGATCAAGATAAAGTCCTTTGGACTTTATCTAGCTTTGGTGATTGATAGATAAAAGGACTCTTGTCCTTTATGTGCACCAAAGTTCTGTGCACTAATAGTGAAGAGTTACGACTCTTCACTTTGTGCGCCACCATTCTCCACTCTTTTCATACATTTGACCTGGTCAAAGGCTATGCAAAATGGTTATCAAATGAAAGAGAATGAAGTGTACTTTATCACTGTATTAGTGATTATCAGGTAGAAGGACTCTTGGTCCTTCTGCGCCCTTTTATTTGCCGAGCACCCATTTTGCGCCAAGAGTCCCATGCCATTTGGACTCTTGATATATGGTGCATAACATGTCTAAAAAATATCATATAAAATCTGATAAATTCTTCCTACTTAGGACACAACCCAATTTAGGTCTCCCATAAATTGGTTGGTCCATTTAGCAACCTATCAAACCCAATTCAATTGGGTTAGGAGATTATGTTAGCCTACACATGCTAATGTGCAATCTAGCTAACCAATTAAGATCCCATGACCCTAATTAAATGTTAATTGACTTTCTAGGTCAATTTTGAAATGTGTGTGACCCTTTGGATTCAACATCTAACCAACAGTAGGTCTAGGTCCGAGCCGATTCGATCCAATCAAACCCGATTGACCTAATTAGGTCAAATGGAGCTGACCTAAGTTGCCAATTCGAACCAGCTTTCGAATTGACTCATGAATTCAATCCAATTGATTCATGATAACCTACGAGATATGATTGACATCTAGCAATATATCATACCTATCCAGAAGATGAGGAATTTGGTAGAAAGTACGAAAATATCCTTCAGTGGAAAGTTACCGTGTAATTTAATCTTTCGATCTCCCATTATCCCAATTAAGTGATGGGCATGGATAAATATCAAATCCTAACACTTAATCATTTTGAATCTCTATTTGATAATGAAGACTCTACTGATGACTGATTAGAAACCAATTCTAATCTCATCCTGCTTTGATCAAAGACTCCTCGAGTCATCAATTGAAGAGATTACTTGGGATAACAATTTCTCTTACTATGAATGATTGATTCCTTATTGGTCCACTCAAATCCTTCATACACCTTCCACCATATTTGAGAACACCTCATGAATATGTATGAATCAAAACATGGCTTAGTATGCATAAGGAACCATGGTGACCTCAGGTCTAAAGATCATTTGCACAACTCCCACTATGAGAACTATCTTTTGACAATTAGTAAGACTTCGTTAAGATAGTCTCAGTATGGATCAGTTTAGTGAACTCATTCCATAATGAGCACCCTTATCCTTATATTAGTATATCTACATAAATGGCTGTAAGACCAACTACCCTCTCTATCGAGCATACAAAGATAAGCTAATCTTTTCGGAAGCATCGATCCCCGAATAGATGATCCAACTACTAAGAACATTTTAGATTAGGGTTTATAGGAACTTAGGTCTCCCTGTTATGATCTCCATCATAACCTTAATTCCTTTGCCCTAACCTATGGGGTTCATCATAATCTTTAAATAAGACACAGCAGTATGATGAAACAAAAATGCCTTTAATTAATATAATAATGTCATACAAGAGTTAGAAGATTATTAAAATGCCCTTTTATATATTGGCTTTTAGGGTACTTTTCTTTCAATCTCCCACTTGCACTAAAGCTAATCGCCCTTGTATTTTATATCCATATAATCTAAGTGGCGATCTAACTGTTGCTGAGGTAGTGCTTTAGTGAATGGGTCTGCTATATTGTTCTTATATATACTTATTCTATGATAATATCTTGTCCTTGAATGAGATGGAAGCATCTTCGGATGTGCTTGGGCTTATTATGAGACCTTGGTTCCTCAGCATGCACAACAACTCCAGTGTTACCACAATAAAGTGACATCAGTTTTTTAATAGTAGGAACCATGCCCAATTTCATGATGAATTTCTTCATTCACACAGCTTCCTTTATGGTTAAAAACATAGCTATGTATTCTACCTACTCACTGCACCACCATATAGGGTGAAGACATATCCTAATACGGATTTGCTATCATCTGGATCTGACTAAAAACTAGAATCAGTATATCTTTCTAGTTTCAACTCTGATCCACCATATATAAGAAAAATATCTCTAGTCCTTCTTAGGTACTTAAGAATATTTTTCACAGCTTTCCAATGATCCTCTCCTGGATCTGCTTGGAACCTACTTACTATGCCAAGGCATAAGCAACATCAGGTCTGGTACATAACATGGCATACATAATCGATCCTGCAACTGAAGCATAAGGAATCATAGCCATCCTCTCTCTTTCTTTCGATGTCTTAGGAGACATTTTTTCAGAGAGATGTATGCCTTGACTCATAGGTAAGTAACCCCTTATACTTCCATCCATGTTGAATATCTTCAACACTAAGTCAATGTACCTAGATTGGGATAAGCTAGCATCCTCTTAGATCTATCTCTATAGATCTTTATACCTAGTATATAGATGCCTCTTCTAAATCCTATTGGGAATTGTGTCCTAAAGCCAATCATTTAGGCTGTAGACGGTTGTGCTAGTTTGTAATTGTATATATTTTTTAATGAATAAAATTTATTATTTTGGCTGTTCATCATATTTATATTTTTTCTAAAATGAACTCTTATATGATGAAGTCCTTAGAACTACATTATTCGATAAAAGAAGATATATCAAGTAGTTCTTAAACTGGTTCACAACCAAATGATACATTATTATAGGATGACAATATATCAAGTGCAGGTTGTTGTATGTCACATTTATTGGTTATCTTCTTAACCAAAGAGTGTGGAGACACTGGTATGACATGCAAGTGAAATGTATGACATCTCACTGAACGTGACCATCTGTGGAGCTCCTTTCTGCCAAAGGGTTACTCTCGAAGGGATATGGGTTATGTGTCCCTCAGACTCGAGGTCACCATGGCAGCTTACAAGCAACTCACTGTACTTTGGTACCATACCACCTGGATTTCTAATCCAGTGATGGAAGGTTTTATGGTGCAGTCAAGTACTTGTGGAGCGATGGTGGATCAAGATAGAATTCACCCCCCCAAATAGTTTGGAGTGAATGACTCATTGTGTCTCAATTAAGCAAATCCTTGGCTAGGGTAGTTCTTATAAGAAGTCATAGAACTTGTAAAGTTAAGACACAATCTGGATAAACAAAATTAGGGTTGGTAGTTGAACCTTAGGTCATCCTGAGCATTATGAGGTCAAAGGGATGAATTATGTAGTAACAATATGCCAGAGGTTCTAGAGAGGTGCTCTACATCTTTGACCTATCCGGATGTCAAGTATCATTGCTAGATGAGGACTTTGATTGGTACTAAAATTGTTCCAGTGTAACTGGCTTAGTGTTCGAACCTATGGGGTCACATACCATAGGGGTTTCTATCTGATCTTAAGGCTGATCGACGATTGAGAATCGTTTTGCCATCACTGGAGGTCAATATATTGACCATGTTCCAAGTGTTGATACTTGCTTGAGTCGACACTTGGAAAGTACGATACTTGGCATTTTTGCATGAGTCGACACTTACTGTGACAAGCATAATTCTGGAAAGGTTTTGACTTTGAATTACAAGTTCGAAATTCAAAATATGATCGATTTTGGCTCCAAGCTATTATAGTATGATGGTCATACTTACCTTTTATGCTTGGAACCTTTTGGAATGCCTCCATATCTTCTCCCCCAATCTCTCCTCCTTCCTCTTTCTTTCTCCCATGGCTGCCTCTTTAAATAAGAGTTATTTCTGGGTTGCTAGTTGATGGAAATTGGTTCTTGGTCTTTAAATCTCTTTGCTGCTGAGATTTTGAGAGGGAAGAAAGGGCCTTGTGAGGATTTGGGTGTTGGGTGTGAGCTACCTAGCACTTAAGCTAGGTCTTGGGAAGAGAGCTAGTTAGGAAGGGTCTACCTCTCCTCCTCGTTTTTCAAGAAGAAGTAGATCAGCCTCAAGGATCCCAAGGAGCTAGCACTCCGAGGGAGTTGATTAGAGTTGAGCCCCGATGTTAACTGCCTGTAGAGGCTAGACATGTGTGTGGCTCAAAAGCACCATCCTTGGAGCACCACCACTATATCCGTCAAAGGTATAATGATAAGGTATCTTTATATCTTTGAGTTTTTCTTATTTTTGATGTTTATTGCATGCTATATCATTATACTAGATCCTGTTGCAGGCAAATTGGTAGATCGTTTGATCGATCTGCCAAGTCTTTCACTGTGCTTGTTTTAAAATAGTTTTAAAATGCATGTTTCTACCTTGCTATTGCATTTTGGTATGCTTCCCTTTTTCGCCCTTCAATGGTATCAGAGCCAGGTTTCATCATAGTATAATAATGTTAGCATGCTTTAACATCATGTTTTTCTTTTAAAGTACTTGGAATGAGTGCTTTACCATGGACGTCCAGTCAAAGGAGAGAAGTAAGGCTGCAAGACCCTCTCTTCCCATTTAATGGGGCCTCCTATGATGTGTAGGTGTACCGCTTGTGATTGACTCATGAAGAGGAATGATAGAAAAAAATATAGATTAAAAATATTTTAATCCTATATTATGATTTTAAAACAAATTTAGATAAGATCTAAGAGTTTTGTTTTGATCGAACATTGAGAGGTACAGGGTCTCCTATGCTATTTACAATGCATGAATGCATGATGGGATCTCAGTCACTGATCATGTATTGTACATGATCAAGATGATTGAGCACCTGGGCAAGCTCGGATGTCCCTTGCATGAATAGCTTGAGAAGGATGCGATTCTGAATTCCCTCCCCTTTTTCTTTCTTGATTTTCTCGATCATTGTATAATGAATATGCCTACAGTTAACTACCACGGTCTATTGGGGTTGATGCAAACTTATGAGAAAGACCACCATCTGAACAAAGTGGTGGTAAATCTAGTGGGAGGATCTTCAACAGGGCATCATCCTTTCAAGAAAGGGAAAAAGAAAAGTAAAGGGAAGCAAGTGCAGAATGCTTCTGGGCTTAGTCAGGCCTAGAAGAAGAAGGCTGATAAGAGCCAAGCGGAGTGCTTCTTCTACAAGAAGCGGGGAAATTGAAAGAAGAACTATCCTCTTTACATTGTATCCCTTGACCCGAACAAGTCCAAGAAGAGGAAATAGCTAGAAGGTGCTGAACAAGGTATTTATATGATAACACCTTGTAGTTTCTCTATCTGCGATACTACTAACTAGGTATTGGATACAGGAAGTCCAATTCACATTCACAATTCTTTACAGAGACTTCAAGTTAGTAGAAGATTCGAGGATGGTGAGAGATTCTTGAACATGGGAAATGGAAGCCAAGTTCCAGTCCTGGTGTTGGGAATCCTCAAACTAATTTTTGAGTCTTGTACAATCATTTTGAATGAGTGTCATTATTATCCATTTTTTTTTTTTTAAATATCATTTCTATAGGCCAATTGTCCATGTATGGTTATGAACTATCAATAAAGAATGATATTTGCAAAATCATTTGGAATGGTTCTGTTGTAATGAATGGAAATATGAATAATGGCATTTATGTACTATCGTGACCTGTCAATGTAGTGTACACGTCTAGCAAATGTCCTAGGATAGATAATGTCAGCGATGCGTACCTGTGACATTGTTGGCTAGGTCATATTAACAAGAACAAGATAAATAGGTTGAAGTGCAAGGGTCTCATCGACTTTGGTGAAAGTGGTCACTTCCAACCTATGAGCCCTATCTTCTTGGAATGATGACAAAACACCTTTTACTGGAAAGGGTGAACGAGCCAAAGAAATTCTAAGTTTGCTACATACTGATGTATGCGGATTCATGAGTTTTAGTGCCAGAGGTGGGTACAGTTATTTCATTACATTTATGGATGACCTTTCGAGGTACGGTTATGTCTTCTTGATGAGACATAAATCTGAGTCATTTGAAATGTTCAAATGATATCGTAATAAAGTAGAAAAATAAACTGGAAGATGTATCAAAACCCTTCGATCATATCAAGATGTATCAAAACCTTCGATCATATCAAGATGGTGAATATCTTTCCGGGGAGTTTCTGACATATCTCGAGGAGAATGGGATTCTCTCTCAATGGACACCTCCAAGGATATCTCAGTTAAATAGAGTATCTGAAAGGAAGAATCAAACCCTGTTAGACATGGTTCAGTCCATGATGGGCTTTACTTCTCTACCACTATCCTTTTGGGGATATGCTCTCGAATCAGCCTGTTACTTTTTGAATAGGGCTCTTAGTAAATCTGTTAACAAAATCTCATATAAGATATGGACTAGATGTAAGCCGACACTCTCACACCTTCGGGTCTGGGGTTGCCCGGCTTATGTAAAATGTTTGTAAATGGATAAACTTGGACTGAAATCTGACCGGTGCCTATTTGTTGGGTATCCAAAAGAATCAAAGGGGTATTACTTCTACTTGGCTGAGGAACAAAAATTGTTCATCAGTCTTAGGGCTATCTTTTTGAAAAAGGAGTTCCTTGGTGAAGGAACTATAGCCTCTAAGATTGAACTTAGTGAAGTTCAACAAGTAGAAGAACTGACACACTTAAGGGACAACATAGAACCAGTTGTGATTGGACCACACCTAGAGCCTACATAGGAACTATTAAGGAGATCCGGTAGGGTACCGAGTATACTAGACAAATACTATGGTTTCTTGGTCCGAGACGGTGATCCTATTGAACTTGATGGGAACAATGAGGATCCGATCACCTATATGGATGTGATGTAGAGGTCCGACTCTGAAAAATGGCTAAGAGCCATGCAATCCGAAATGGAATCCATGGAAATCAACAATGTATGGACATTGGTTGATCCATCTGAAGGGATAAAACCCATTGGATGTAAATAGATTTTCAAGAGGAAAAGGGGTGCAGACGGGTAGGTGGAGACCTATAAAGCCCATATGGTTGCCAAAGGATATCGTCAATGTTATGGTATTGACTATGACAAGATGTTCTCTCCTACGGCAATGCTCAAGTCTATTCGGATCATTCTTGCTTTAGCGGCACACTTTGATTATGAAATTTGGCAAATGGATGTCCGAATAGCTTTCGTGAATGATGAGCTTGAAGAGAAGGTGTATATGATACAACCTGAAGGGTTCATATCCATAGATGAGTCAAAGTGTGCAAGCTTCAAAGGTCTATCTATGGACTAAAATAAGCATCATGGAGTTGGAACATGGGATTTGATAAGTGTATCAAATCGTACGGCTTTGTTAGGAATGGAGAAGAACCTTGCATTTATCAGTTGGCTAATGGTTCTGTGATTGTGTTCCTTGTATTGTATGTGGATGACATTCTCTTAATCGAGAATGACATCCTAGTACTACAAGGAATAAAGGTCTGGTTGTCATCTCAGTTCTCTATGAAAGACTTGGGTGAAGCCTCTTACATACTAGATATGAAGATCTATATAGATAGATCTAAGAGACTTCTGGGACTGTCCCAGTCATGTACATTGACACTGTGCTAAAGTGGTTCAGCATGAAAAATTTCATGAAAGGCTCTCTCGATAGGCACTAGAATTGCACTCTGCAAAGAGGATTGTGCGGCAACTCTTGAGGAGAGAGAGCGTATAAGTAGAATCCCATATGCTTCGATAGTGGGTTCTATCATGTATGCTATGACATGTACTAGACCAAACATGGCATACTCACTATGCATAGTGAGCGGATACCAATCTGACCCAGGTGAAGCTCATTGGAAAGTGGTAAAGACCATCCTTAAGTATTTGCGAAATACTAAGGACCAATGGCTGATTTATGGAGAACCTGACTTGAAACTTGTGGGGTATATTGACTCCAGTTTCCAGTCAGATGAGGATGATAGCAAGAGTATGTCAGGATTTGTCTTCACCCTTAATGGAGGAGCGATCTGCTGGAAAAGTTCTAAGCAGCCTATTGTGACGGACTCAGTATGCGAAGCAGAGTACATTGCAGCATCGGATGCAACAATGAAAGCAGTGTTGTTACGAAAGTTCCTTGGCGAGCTGGGAGTGGCACCTTCCCTGGATGGTCCTATTTTGGTATATTATGACTGCACTAGAGCCATTGCTCAAGCCAAAGAGCTGAAGTCTCATCACCGCATAAAGCACATTCTACGGTGCTATCTCCTTATACGAGATATCATGGAATGAGGTGACATTGACCTTCAGAAGATCGATGGAAAGGAGAACCTGGCAGACCCCTTCACTAAAGCCATCGAAATTCAAGAGTTCGATAGTTGTAAATGGAAAATGGGAATGAGATTCTATATCGATTGGCTTTAGTCCAAGTAGGAGTTGTTGAAAATTATGTTCCAAAGCCAATCATCTAGGCTGTAGATGGTTGTGCCATTTTGTAATTGTATAAAAATTTTTAATGAATAAAAGTTATTCTTTTGGCTGTTCATCATATTTATATTTTTTTGAAATGACTCTTGTATGATGGAGTCCTTAGAACTACATTATTCGATATAGAGAGGATATATCAAGTAGTTCTTAAACTAGTTCACAACCAAATGATACATTGTTATAGGACGATAATATATCAAGTGTAGGTTGTTGTATGTCATATTTTTGGTTGTCCTCTTAACCAAAGAGTGTGGAGACACTGGTTTGACATGCAAGTGAAATGTGTGACATCTCACTGAATGTGACCATTTGCAGAGCTCCCTTCTGCCAAAGGATTGCTCGTGAAGGGATATGGGTATATGTGTCTCTCAGACCTGAGGTCAACATGGTAGCTTGCAAGCAACTCACTGTACTTTGGTGCTGGACCATCTGGATTTCTAATCCAGTGATGGAAGGTTTCTTGGTGCAGTCAAGTACTTATGGAGCGGTGGTGGATCAAGATGGAATTGACCCCTCCAATAGTTTGTAGTGAACGACTTATTGTGTCTCAATTAAGCAAATCCTTGGCCAGGGTAGTTCTTGTAGGGAGTCACAGAACTTGTAAAGTTGAGACACGATCTGGATAAACAAAATTAGGGTTGGCAGTCGAACCCTAGGTCATCCTGAGCATTATGAGGTCAAAGGGATCAATTATGCGGTAACCATATGCTAGAGATTCTAGAGAGGTGCTCTGCATCTTTGACCTATCCGGACATCGGGTATCATTGCTAGATGAGAACTTTGACTGGTACTGGAAGTGTTCCAGTGCTATTGGCTTAGTGTTCAAACCTATGGGATCACACACCACAGGGGTTTCTATATGATCTTAAGGCTGATCGACGATTAAGATTCGTTTGCCATCACCGGAGGTCAATATGATTGACCATGTTCCAAGTGTCATACTTGCTTGAGTCAACACTTGGCATTTTTGCATGAGTTGACACTTGCTATGACGATCTGAATTCTGGGAAGAATTCTTGGAAGGTTTTGACTTCAAATTTCAAGTTCGAAATTCAAAATCTGACCGGTTTTGGCTCCAAGCTGTTATAGTATGATGGTCATACTTACCTTTTATGCTTGGAACATTTTTGGAATGCCTCCCCATCTTCTCCCCCAATCTCTCCTTCTTCCTCTTTCTTCCTTCCATGGTTGCCTCTTTAAATAAGAGTTATTTCTGGGATGCTGGTTGATGGAAATTGGTTCTTGGTCTCTGAATCTCCTTGCTGTTGAGATTAATATAGGGAAGAAAGGGGCTTGTGAGGATTTGGGTGTTGGGTGTGAGCTACCTAGCACTTAAGCTAGGTCTTTGGAAGAGAGCTAGTTAGGAAGGGTCCACCTCTCCTCCTCGTCTTCCAGGAAGAAGCAGATCGGCCTCAAGGATCCCAAGGAGCTAGCACTCTGAGGGAGTTGATCAGAGTCAAGCCCCGGTGTAAACTACCTGTAAAGGCCAGACATGTGTGTGGCTTAAGAGCACCATCCTTGGAGCACCACCACTGCATCCATCAAAGGTATAACGGTAAGGTATCTTTATATCTTTGAGTTTTATCTTGTTTTCAATGTTTATTGCATGCTAATCATTATATTAGATCCTGTTGCAAGCAGATTGGTAGATCGTTTGATCAATCTACCAAGTCTTCCACTGTGCTTCTTTTAAAATAGTTTTAAAATGCATGTTTTTGCCTTTCTTTTGCATTTTGGTATGCTTCCCTTTTTCGCCCTTCATCCTTCATGGAAAACTTGAT
Organism: Areca catechu; assembly: GCA_021397845.1. Taxonomy (NCBI): domain Eukaryota; kingdom Viridiplantae; phylum Streptophyta; class Magnoliopsida; order Arecales; family Arecaceae; genus Areca; species Areca catechu. The sequence goes on from CM038050.1 coordinate 95,711,832, forward strand.
AATAGCCAAGTTTTGACCAATTGTAACATTGGGAAATCATTCTCAATGATTAGTATATCATCAACATACAAGACCAAGAAAACAAGGGCGCTCCCACTTGTCTTCTTGTACACACATGGTTCATCCACATTTTTGATAAAACCAAACTTTTTAATTATTTCATCAAAGTAGATGTTCCAACTCCTCGATGCTTGCTTTAGTCCATCTATGGACTTCTTTAGCTTGCATATTTGGTTTGGTCTCCCACTTGAGACAAAACCATTTGGCTGTATCATATAAACTTCTTTCTCAAGATTTTCATTAAGGAAAGCAGTCTTTACATCCATCTACCAGATTTCATAATCATGGTATGCTGCTATAGCAAGCAATATCCGAATGGACTTAAGCATGGCTACTGGTGAAAAGGTTTCATGATATTCAATGCCATGTTTTTGTCTAAAAATTTTTCCACCAGCCTGGCCTTGTAGGTCTCTACTTGATCATTTGCTCCTATCTTCTTCTTGAAGACCCATTTATGCCCTATTGGATTAATTTCTTTAGGTGGATCTACCAAGGTCCAAACCTGATTGGAATGCATGGAGTCCATTTCAGACTTCATGGCATCTAGCCATTTGTCGAAGTCTTTACTCTTGATAGCTTCCGAATAGGTCACAGGATCATCATCCTGAATGATACTGGCCTTATTGTCATTCCCGATGACAAAACCATATCTGAGAGGTGCTCCCTGCACCCTCTTTGACCTTCGAAGAGGAAGTGTTTGTAGTGGCTGTTCCTGATCTACAAGAACCTCTGGTTGAGGAATTTCATTTGAAGACTCTTCAGGAATTGGTTGTTGGTTTTGACTTCGCTTAGTTCAAGTATTGTATCACTACTTCTTTCTTGGATAAATTTTTTCTCCAAGAATATAGCATGTCTATTGACAAATACCTTTTGTTCAGTAGTATGATAAAAGAAATATCCAACACCCTCTTTAGGATAACCAACAAACCTGCATTTATCAGTCCTAGCACTTAACTTATGTCCAAAATTATTTTTAACATAAGCATAGCAACCCCAAATCTTTAAGTATTTAAGATTTGGTCTTTTGCCATTCCATAACTCATATGGAGTGCCAATTACTGACTTTGATGGTACCCTATTCAAAATATAGGCAGCAGTTTCCAGGACATATTCCTAGAAGGAAATGGAAAGATTTGTGAAGCTCCTCATGGGCCTCACCATGTCTAACAAGGTAAGATTTCTCCTTTCTGCCACATCATTTAATTAGGGTGTATAAGGAGTCCATTCAGAGATTATGCCTTTGTCCTTAAGATGGTTTAGAAACTCACTAGACAAGTATTCACCTCCTTGATCAGAACGAAGAGTTTTAATACTATGTCCAATTTATTTTTCAACCATGCTTTAATACTCTTTAAATTTATCAAAGAATTTAGACTTGTGTTTCATTAGATACACATGACCAAACCTAGATAAGTCATCGATAAACGTGATGAAATAAGAGTATCCATCTCTGGCCTGAGTTGTCATAGGTCCACATACATTAGTATGCACAAGAACTAATAACTCAGTTGCTTTGTCTCCATGCCCAGTGAATGGAGACTTGGTCATTTTTCCTTTGAGGCAAGACTCACAAGTTCCCAATGATTGAAAATCATAAGGGTCAAAGTAATTATCTTTGACTAACTCGTTTATCTTGACTTACTTATATGACCTAATCGGCAATGCCAGAGAAATGTGACATTGACATTATCTCTCTTTCTCTTCTTGTTATCAACAAGTAATATTTCATCATTGAGTTCTAAAGTTAAAAGACCATTGATAAAATAAACATGTCCATATTTTATTAGAATGAAGAATATAGTAGCTACTGCTCTTTACACTTATTTCAAATCCTTGTTGTAATAACAAGGATATTGAAATAATGTTTCTTACAATATTTGGAACATAGTAACAGTCTTCCAACTTTAATACATTACTCAAAGGTAATAATAGAAGATAGGTGCCCATAGCTTCAGTGCACATGGGTTCACCACTTGCGCCATATAGCTTGAAGTCACCTTTCTTCAAGCTTCTAATTCAGTGAAGTCCCTACAATGACTTGCAGATATGAGACCCATATGCGGTATCCAATACCCATGAATTAGAAATAGAATCACTCAATGATAAATTTGTTTGTATCATGTACAAACCTTTAGATGCTCCACCAGCATCCTGCTTCACACTTGCAAGATATGTCTTGCAATTTTTCTTCCAATTCCTTTGCTTGCCACAGTGGAAACGGGCTCCATCATTGACAGCATTCTTGGCTTTCTTCTTCTTATGGATGCTCTTTTTAGGGTTGAATTTCCTTTTCAAACCCTTTTTCTTTCTTGTTTCTTCTTCCCATCAATGAGAAGAAGATGAGCCTTATCTCCTTTAGAATGGCTCTCTGCTATCTTAAGCATGTTCAGCAGTTTAGGCAAAGAAATATTCAGTTTGTTCATATGGTAATTTAGAACAAACTGAGAGAAGAAATCTAGGAGTGATTGCAGGATCAAGTCTTGGTTGAGTTCACCATCTATTACAAACCCTTATTGACCTAATCAGGTGATTAAGTCAATCATTTTTAAAACATGGGTTTGCACTGATGAACCCTCACTCATTCGTGCACAGAACAACTGCTTCGATATCTCGTATCGAGCAGCCCTACTTTGCTCTCCATAGAGTTCCTTTAGATTGAGCGATATGGATTGAGGTTCCATCCCTTCATGTTGCCTTTGAAGCTCATTGCTCATCAAGGCTAACATGATACACCTAATAGTTATATTATCATTTTGCCACATTTTATGTGTGGAAATTTCCTCCTTGGAAGCATCCTCTTCGATTGGCTCTGAATCTAGAGCATCAAGAATATAAGAAAGCTTTTCCTGAGTCAATACTATCCTCAGGTTCCTCAACCAGTCCACATAATTGGGACCGGTCAACTTGTTGGCATCTAAGATGCCTCGTAGTGACAAATTTGAAGCCATAATAAATCCTATGTTTAATTAAGAACAATATAAACAGACCACTCAAAATGACATTCATAACTAGATAAGGACTTTGCATCTAATTATGTCTCTCACTATTTTATTCGAATACCATAACCCTCACTTATGGTAAGTGAGAAACCTTACCAGGTTTCTTTAGTGGGGTTGAGATCCCAATTCCTCATGAGTGTCTTGTGTTACACAACAAACACTCATGAGTTCAAAGGTAGGACTTCCTTTCTGATTGCAACCCATGCAATTCTCAACAAATGAACTGCCTCTAAGACACTTAAAGTATTATATTATACAACAAACTATAATGTCTTAGTTTTATCAAACCCTTCATTTTTATATAGCCATGATCGAATAATATTGCCCTTATGTTATACAACAAAGTAACAATTCCAATCATTCTATAAAGCACTAAATGCACCAAGACAAATTTTATATCAAACCCTAGAGCAGGCTTTGTGTTACACAACAAACCTACTATAGTTTTGATATTAATTTGTCTTAGCATGAAGGAAGGCAAATTATAGTGTGCTTAATCAATTAGCATTTCCAATTTAAGGTCTAGATATGACCAAACTAGCTACGTAAGTGCAAGGGGTGAGGGGGTCCCCCCTTGCTTTCCTTAGACACCAATTGAATTGGCTAGGCCAGACAACGAAACCAATTAAAAACCTCATTCCCTTTACCTTCCCAGAACCACTTGCCTAGACACCAATTGGCTGATCAAACTCTAATTGATTTTGCATCATGATTAACTTTATACTATGACTAAATATGATTTTAATGAGGGCTTTGATGTGGTCTCAAAACACATCCTAACTAATCATGACAACATGATAATTAAACTAGCAACCAAGTATATTAACCCTGATATGCATGACATAACATGATTATTTCAAACATCTATTCATATCACTTGTTCATGGGATATGGCCACAGCGGCACCCCTACATGCCATAGAAGACCCCATTGAGTGGCAAGAGATTGCCTTTAAACCTTACTTTGCTTCTATGACTGGACAGCCATGGTGACTAACCTAATCCAAAGCTGTTACTAAGATATAACATATCATATATATGTCTTGAAACTAAATCATGCATCAAAATATGATAACATATCATATGATCATATTTTTCTATTATCACATAGCATTCAATAATTCAAATGACCATTAATTGAATGAAATAAGGGGGCTCTGATACCACTGTGGGTTTTCTAGGGTTTCTTTGGCATAGCAGAAGAATGAATTTCAAGAAAATTTCATTCTACTAGAAAATCCTAAGCCCAAATCTCTTATTCACTACAATTAACAAGTCACTAAATTAGGGTTATGAAAAATACCTAAAATGCTAATTCCTTTTCTTTCAGCTAGGCTCATAAATGCAAGCCCTCCAGAGGTAATCAACATAGGACTCAAACTACGAAGCTCTCCTCAGTAGGTTGCTTAAGCCACTGTGACTCTTCTGGTGGCCCTTCTTCCTTTGGCAGCCCTTCCTTTCTTGCTCAGACGTTTGCGCTCTAGTAGACCACTTTGAGCCCTCTCCAAAATCTTCCTTCTCTCTTTCTATCACTTCCTAATTCTCTTCCTAGAGCCTTGACTTAAAATGGGGACTTTGTCTTAAGACAAGACTTATCCTCTTACAAAGGAAGGAAGAGAGTGGGTGGATAGAGTGATAATGTAAGAGTGTAAGAAAGAAGAGAATTATGATACACATTGGAACAAATACCGATGGCTATTTATAGGAGAGGGGAGGGTGCCAGATATGGCCTCTCATCAGCCTTTGATTTGTCCAAACACAGATCAAATAAGACCCTTCAATGAGAAGGAGTCTTATCATGAAGCACCATGTCCCTTCTTGCGCCAAGAGAAAATATTTTGTCTCTTCGGTTCCTTGCCGAATTCTCCACTTGACACATGTCAAATATCAGTTTTAATAGGGCTAAGAAAATACTGGTGATAAGAAGTTGCCCAATGCAGAAGGACTCTACTTCTCATATTTGCGCCAAATGAAGAGTCGCAACTCTTCATTTGTGCCAAGTCACTTCCACCGAACTCTTCCTTTTGTTGACCGATCAAAGCCGACATGAGAGGGCATGGAGATGAGGATAAAGTCACTTGGACTTTATCTAGCTTTGGGGATTGACAGACAGAAAGACTCTTGTCCTTTTTGTGAGCCAAAGTTCTGCGTGCCAACAGTGAAGAGTTGCGACTCTTCACTTTGCACGCCACCTTTCTCCACTCTTTTCATACATTTGACATGGTCAAAGGCTATGGAAAATGGGTGTCAAATGAAAGGGCATGAAGTTTACTTTATCATTGTATCAGTGATTATCAAGCAGAAGGACTCTTGGTCCTTTTGTGCCCTTTTATTTGCCGAGCACCCATTTTGTGCCAAGAGTCCCATGCTATTTGGAATCTTGATATATGGCACATAATATGTCCAGAAAATATCAGATAAAATCTGATAAATTTTTCCCACTTAGGACACAACCCAATTTAGGTCTCTCATAAATTGGTTGGTCTATTTAGCAACCTATCGACCCAATTCAATTGGGTTAGGATATTAGGTCAGCCTACACATGCTAGTATGCAATCTAGCTAACCAATTAGGATCCCATGACCCTAATTAAATATCAATTGACTTTCTAGGTCAATTTCCTAATGTGTGTGATCCTTTCGATTCTACATCTAGCTAGCAATAGGTCCTGGTCCAAGCTGATTCGATCCAATCAAACCCGATTTACCTAATTAGGTCAAATTGAGTTGATCTAAGTTGCCAATTCGAACTTGCTTTCAAATTGACTCATGAATTCAATCCAATTGATTCATGATAACCCACAAGACATGTTTGATGTCTAACAACTTGTCATGCCTACCTGAAAGATGAGGAATATGGTAGAAAGTACCAAAATACCCTTTAGTGGAAAGTTATTGTGCAATTCAATCTTTTGATGTCCCATTATCCTGATTTAGTGATGGGCATGGATAAATGTCAAACCCTAACACTTAATCATTTCAAATCTCTATTCGATAATGAAGACTCAACTGATGACTGATTAGAAATCACTTCTAATCTCATCCTGCTTTGATCAAAGACTCTTTGAGTCATCAATTGAAGAGATTACTTGGGATAACAATTCATCTTACTAGAATTGATCGATTCCTTGTTGGTCCACTCACATCCTTCATACACCTTCCACCATATTCGAGAACACCTTGTACATGACTCAATGTCATGAATGAGTATGAACCAAAACATGGCTTAGTGTGCATAAGGAACCATGGTGACCTTATGTCTAAAGATCACTTGCACAACTCCCACTGTGAGAACTATCTTTTAATAAGTAGTAAGACTTCCATAAGATAGTCTTGGTGCGGATCAGTTCAGTGAACTCATTCCCTAATGAGTACCCTTATCCTTGTATTAGTGTATCTACACAAGTGGCTATGAGACCAACCACCCTCTCCATCGAGCATACATAGGATAAGCTAGTCTTTTCGGAAGCATCGATCCTCGAATCGATGATCCAACGACTAGGAACATTTTAGATTAGGGTTTATAGAAATTAAGTCTCACCGTTATGATCTCCATCATAACAATAATTCTTTTGCCATAACCTATGGGGTTCATCATAATCTTTAAATAAGACACAACAGTATGACAAAACAAAAATGCCTTTAATTAATATAATAATGTCATACAAGAGTTGGAAGATTACAAAAATGCCCTTTCAGAGATTGGCTTTTAGGGCACTTTTCTTTCATCTATATGGAGATGGCCTAATTGAAGCCTCGAGCCTATAGAAGTGCTAGCACCTTGCATGCCTCGCTTCGACTATTGGACCATATCTCCTTTCTTTTATTTTTCTATACACTAGAAATCCTAGAAAGAAGATAGATTTCTATTCAAGAAATCAAAGGAGAATATTTTTTTTCTCTTTCTGACAAGAATCTTTCAAGCAAGATCAAGAATTGGAGGAGGAGAAGGGTGATGGATTTTTCTCTCTTTTTATTTTGTGCAGTGAAGAAAATAAGAAGTTGGATGGGGTGGCAGAAGTGTGAAGCATCTCATATTATTTTTCAAGAAAACTCATGCCACCTTTTAAAAATATGTGCCCCACCTAATTTTTCATATTCTTCATTCCACATTAGAATCCTTTTTTCCTTAGAGTCCCACCCAATCTAAATTAGGAGAAGACTTTAAATTAAATTCAAATACCTAGATCTCATCTAGATAGATAAATATAGGAATGAGAAGGAAACCCAAGAGCACCCAACACCTTGTTCACCTCACATATTCCATGCCAATCTGCATTTACATATGAAAGAAGGTCATAATCCCTTCTTTCTAACATGCTAAATGAGGATTGAGGTGTGGGGAGGGGAGAGATATTAGTTAGAAATTAGTTCAACCAACTAACTAACTAATTCTAACCCTATTAGTATTCTAACTAACTTAACTTTTGATCCTATTAAGTTTAGGTCTAAATCCATAACTAATTAGGAATTAGGTCCTAATCAAATTAGAAATACTAAACCCAATTAGAATAGATTAAGTCTAACTGAATTAAATCAATTTAATTCACCTAAAATTAGGCAACCAATCAGGTCAAACCAAATTGGCTTGCAACATTTGCAATTAGGTTAATCGAAACCCTAATTGAACCAGGTCATCACCTTAACTCAATCAAATTGAATCCAATTCAATTTGTATCAAAATTAATCATAATTAAATGATCAAATCATTTAATTAAATTATAACTCTTGTAATAAAGTCCTTCTTGCTAAAATTAGCAGGTGCCAAAATTACCATATGCCATAATTAGTAGGTGCCAAAAATAGCAAGTTTCAAATTTGTAACCCTTACAAATTTTGACTTTTTAAATATTTATCTCTTACATATTTTGATCCAACTATATGATCAGGTTAAGCTCCTATTATGTATAACCCCTCAGGTTCCATTCTGTCTTGTAGTGAGATATACCATGATCTCCATCATGGTATCATCAAACTCTTTTGATGGATCAGAAAAATTCCAGCTTATCGCATCAAGGATCATTGATCCAAAACAATCCTTGTGGGCTCTCAAAATCAACTAGGATACTTAGTAGCATGCAGTAGAAACCTAATAAAATAGAAGAAAGAACTCCTAGATATAGTTATCGTGTGATTAGGTCCTTCTATCAAGAGTCCCGATAAGATGCAGGATATGAAAACTTGCCAAGTATTTGTAATATACATAATTTAATTAGTTTAAGTCCATGTAAAACTCATGAAAACTCTTTTCCATCCTTCATCTACCATGGTCATGTGATGCGAGATGAACCTCGATCAGGATTATTTTAGAGGGTGGATCGTTGGTCGCTAGGAAACGACCCTTAGGCTAGGTTAAACAAACCCATGTTATTCAATAGGGGAGGCTTCCATTGGGCTCGCTAGGAACAAGGGAGTCTTGCAGAGGGGTGTTTCATCGACGGGCTCTCCGACGATGGTGCTTGGGAGGAAGATGCCAACATGAGGAGAAGAAGGCTGGCATGGACGGGATTTCGGTGGCTGGCGGTAGAGGGAGGAGCTTCCATTGGGTGGCATGGATGTCGCACAGATCAGCAACATAAGGGGGGTTTTGATCGATGTTGGTAGCGCAAGGTGGTGGTCGTCGGCCTGATCATGGACGTCTCCAAATGGGAGGAAGGGGCTAGAGGGTTCAGGCGATTGTGGGGCATCAATTTTTTGATAGCGGGCAAAAAGACAGACGACCGATGTCATTCAGGGGTGGTGGATAGCAATGGAGTTGTTCTGACAGATGACAGAGGCGATGGGCAGCCGACAGGGAGTAGGAAGGAAATGGCGTCGAAGGCATCATGTGGAGATCTACTCACGGGTAGAAGATGGTCAGCATGGAGATGGGGGTTTCATGAGAAACAGGGGATAGAGATGTCTCTGGTGGGATTGGGACAGTGACAAAGAGGAGGACACACTCCTTTGACACGGGCATAGGCATGCTGGGTAGTGGTGCTCGAACGAATCTGAGGAGATGGCAATTGGGCAGATTCTAGGAGATGTCTCGGTGGTTGATTCACAGTATAGAAGAAAAAAGGGAATAGAGAAGAGGCAAAGGGAAGGAACACAGATGAAAGAAGAAAGATGGAGAACGATCTGGGAAGAGAAAAAAAATGTAGGGTTTCCCACCCTTCTCCTACCCGGAGAAACAAAGTTTTGGGCTTCACACCCTTCTCCTACCAAGAGAAACAAAGGTTTGGCTTCTAGCCCTTCTCCTTCCCAGAGAAACAAAGGTTGGGCTTCCCACCCTTCTCCTTCCCGGAGAAACAAAGGTTGGGCTTCCCGCCCTTCTCCTTCCCGGAGAAACAACTCCTTCACAGAGAGACAATTAACACCTAAAAAATAATCTTCTTTGCCATTTTTTATTCGAATGATAAACCAATTAAATAGACTAATCTGAGATATCGATATCCTGATCTTAGGTATCTCAATCTCAATCCTAACAAATTCAAACTATTTGTTTAAAAACAAACTAATCCAACTAAGGGATAAAATAATCCTAAAACAAACTAAACAACCGATAAGATAAGATAAATCCTAAATTATCCTAAAAATTTTGATAACTTATTCTTGAATTTGAATTCAAGAGTAGTGCTACATCAGGATCAGTGTTACTCTAGGATCCATGCTGATGATGACTTTAGGATTCGTGCTGGGGCTGACTTTAGGATTTGGGCTGGGCTGGCTTCAGGTTCTTGGTTGGGCTGACTTCAGGTTCTGGGCTAGGTTGGCTTCAGGTTCTGGGCTAGGCTAGCTTCAGGCTCTGGACTGGGCTAGCTTTAAGTTCTGGGCTAGGCTGGCTTTAGGCTCTGGACTAGGCTAGCTTTAAGTTCTGGGCTAGTCAATGTCCCCATCATCATGGATTTTTTGGACTTAGCTTCTTAAATTCCAAAGGACTGCATCTTAACTACTAAGGTCGATAAATCTCTTATAAGTGCACTTCTACTCCTATAGTGAACCTACTACAGCCAACGAATACTGCAAGGAACTAAATGACTAGGGCCAATATTTTGTGTTGTCAAACTATAACAACTCCTATATGAGTGGCCAAGAAACCACTGGTCAAAGAACCATTCACACAACTACAATATTGAGAAAGTCACTAACAAGTGAGTAAACATCCATGTGACTTCTTATGATGGTCACCCTCGATACTGTCATTCTCTAATGACCATCTACACTCTTACTCTAGTATCCCTACACTATATATTTAAGACTCATCTATCCTAAAAGGTAAGCGATCTGTGCACCGATCAAACTGAATCTATCACCATCCCTATGATATTCTATGATCGGGAGAATTTAGAAATTAATCTATGATGACATATGTTTCAAAGTCTTAACTCTTGAGAATATGTGTCATTGTCTATTAATTTCTTGGACAATACATGGATACATGTTGAACATGTATGGATAAAATTATCTAAATTAGAATATTAAATATAATTTTATATTTTAAAATTAAAATATGTTCAACTAGATTGGCTTCTAGGACATACATCTAACACCATAATCAGCTGGTAGCAGATACAATGGCTAGTGACTAATCATGGGACACGGTCATGGTAGATGTAGTGTGATTTGTGGTGATTCAACTACCCACGAGTTTCAAGAGTTTAAAGATTAATTATACAAAGACTATAAGGCCAATTTCAATTGAGAATCAACCTTAATTAGGCCTATTTAAAGGGGACCATTGGAATCAAGCAGAAGGAAGCAAGCAGGTAGCAGCAAATTATTTTATTTTCTTTTAGTTATGTAAAGGGCTTCAAAGGGAGAGAGGTCAGGGGGTTCCTCTTCTTCATCTTCATATTGAGAAGATGCAGCTTGTAGAAACTACCATGCATGGTTAATCTCCAAGTCTCCAAGGATCTTTTAATGATTATATTTAGTTTTTTTTCATGTAATTAGATCTTGATTATAATGATATTTGCTTTCATGAATAAAATCTCTTTTCATTACTTCAAGTATTATATTTATTGTTTAGACTATAATTTAGATTTTTGAATAATATATGACTACGTAGAGACGAGTTATGATCTTAGGATACGATTCATACTCAGCAAGATAGATTATGCTTAGAATCTAATTATAGGATATTTTAATTATTTATATGATTTGAGTCTTTAAATAGCCAATGACTCTATAAGGATAAATCAAGGTACTACAATCTATACTCAGCGAGATAGATTATACTCAAAAATCAATCATACTTTTACTTATTACATGACAAAGAACTAATTTATATTTTATTTAATACCAAATCAAAATCCAAGGACATCTATCTTATGCTATTTATTCTCTTGTTTATTAATTTAATTAGAATTCCTATTTTCTTTGATTTCTAGTATAAATCATATTCATACACTTTCCTATTTCTAACTTTTATAATTTAGTTAGAACTTTAAATAAAAGTCCTAATTAAAAGTGAAAATAACCCCATTGATCCTTGTGGATATGTCTAGACTCACTCTATCTATATAGTTTGAGTTAGTTATCAATTTTGATAGCCTATGACAGTGATCAAGTTTTGGTACCATTGATGGAGTCATCGGCATGGTTAGTTCATAAAAAATATAATAATAACAAAATATTTTTAATTAAATAAATAAAATTTAGCATAATTTATTAAAAAAATTTTAGAGACTTAAAACATTAAACTAACTTGCTTTGACATTTTGTTTATATTTCATTGCATCTTCATAAACTATCTTAAGGGCACTTCACCCTAATCAGCAAAAGGTGAGGATTTCATTATTTTTCCTTGGCCTACAAACCATAACCCTTCACATTTTATAGACCCAAACCTTTAATTTGAAAGTAATTAGAAGTTGACCCTAAGGATTTTCCAGCTCACTAGGATAATGAACCCTAAGAGTTGGACCAAGTTAGGGTTGATCAGTTAATTGGTCTCTAGGTAAGTGATTTAGTGATAAGATCCAGAAGGAAGGCTGTTCTCTAATTGGTTTTGTTCACTGACCTGATCAATTTATTTGGTATATAAGGAAAGTAATAGGGGGACCCCCATTGACATTATACTTACCTAGTCAGTTAGTTGGTTAGCCTTTGACTTGGAGCGATCAAAGGCAACCTTGATAGTTAGGAACTATCTAGATCTAGGTTAACCCTAGATAAAGAGTCCACTTTATGCTAACTTGACTATAATTAATATCAAACTTTAACTAATTCTTCTTTTCTCTCTTAGCTTTAGGATTCCTTGGGTTCATATCTTTAGGACTCTTCTCTCTCATTCTTCCTTCTTCATTTCCCCTCTCCTCTTAAATAAATAAATAATTAGAAGAATATTATTCTGATCTAGACCCCTGTGATTGCATATCAAAATAATCAAAACAATCCAATAAATTAGATTAGTGATAGGAACATGGATCTCAATAGTAAAGTGGATGAGTTGTCCCATAAATTAGATTGGCTGCTAGCTATCAAACACTCTTCCTCTCCATCTTTTCTTCCTACACAACAAATTTGCTCAATAAGTTCAATCTCCACTCACTTTGTCAATGAATTCTCAGCTACATCCTAATTCCTGAGTTTATGTAAAAATATTAATCCTAAATTACCTATAGACCAAGATTAACGTACACTTTAATGCCTACAATTCAAGCATGGAATCAACCAATTTTTCATATAAACTACACCCAGTAATTACCTCAATAATGCAAGGATCAATGTTCATAGACTTGCTTGATTATAATATGCTCTATCCACAATATCAACCTTCTCCAACTATCTATAGCCCATCATTTGAAGAGAAGATTCTACAAACACTAGATAGGATAGAATGCACCAATCATATCCTTCACTCTTTTATACAATTCCTAAATAAATTAGAGATTCAAACAGATCAACTATTAATCCCATTCAATTGGGGAAGGAAGGCAAGTTGCTTAGTAAGCCTAAGAGTAATCTAAAGGGACAATACTGGGCTAAAAGTTTTAATGACCCTTTAATTTTTTCTGACTAATTATTGATCTCAAGAATAATTTTGATGATTACAAAATATTAGAGCATGAATACTGCATTAATGATTTTTAAATGATTAAAGAATATTTTTATAGAAAGCTTGCCAATGGACAATCATCAATTGAAAATCTTATAGATCATTGGAATAGTTTGTGAGCACTTATATATCGTTAAAAATCCCTTTAAGGACTATATGTAACAATTGGGATGTGTAGTGAGCTCTTATGTATCTTTAGAAGTATTTTTGAAGTACTGAAAGTCCATTTGTATTCTTTAATATCCTTTCAATACTTTAAGAGATTATTTATGTCATGGGAAAAATAGAAAGCTCATTTTTTAATTAAATATGTTTAAATTTATTGGAGAGCTCATTAAAATGTGTTAAGAGGCCTTTTACAATTATTTATAAAAAAATATTAGAGTTTCTATAAAATCTAAAAGAGTCGACTCCTATGTAAGAAGCTAACTCCGGCATGGTATAATTTGGTATAGAATAGGAGAACTGATTCTCAGAATTAGAGCCTTCTCTCATAGAATAACAGAATTTTGATATTCTAGTTATAGTTCAAAAGAGCTGACTCTCAGAATTAGAGCCTTCTCTTATAGGTTGAATTGAAATGAGTTTTCAAAGGAAGGCTAGACATGACTCCTTTCAAGCGAGCCTTCTCTTTTAGAATGTAGAATGCATGGTTTTTGCACACAATATAGAAGAGCAGACTCCTTTCAAGCATGCTTTCTCTCTTAGAATAATAGAAACTTGCATTTCTAGACACTTTGCAGAAGAGCCAACTCTTAAGATTAGAGCTAGCTCTCTCAGGAAAACAAAAACTTAAATTTTAGGTTACTGCTCATTAAAGCTAACTCCTTTCAAAAGAGCTGGCTCTCATTCCATGGAATACTATAGTAATGGCTATTTCTAGAACTTGTAGAATTCATTTTTCAAGGTCTTCAATAGCTATTTCTTGATTTTCAATGGCTATAAATGGCTAGACATGACTTTAAACTTATAGGAAAACACAAGGGGAAGTATAAATTCAAGGATTAAAATTAGAAATCAATAAGAAAATTAAGCATTCATTCCAATCATTGAAAATAAAGAGAATATTCTATACAATCATTGAAAAGTCAAGAGGAGCTTCAATTTCTTTTCACCAAACCTCTTGAAGCATTAAGTAAGAATTAAAGAGTGCTTTGAAGGGAAACTTTTGAAGCCTTTAAGCAACTATATATCAAGCTTCAACTGTAACGATAAGCTTTCTTTAGAGTTTATTTTTTGTTGCTCTATTTTGTGTTATTTGATTGTGTTTATTACAAGTTTTAGAAGGGAGTTAAAACTTGGGTTTGATTTAAGATTTTAATTGGCTAACCTTGGAAAGCCAATTAAGTTATTTGTGAGCTTGCATAATAAACATTATATTTGGATTTTGGTTTGTGAGCCTGACGTAAAATAAACTAGCTATATTCTTGTAAAAATTCTAAAAGATCTTCAATAGTAGATGTAGGAACTATGATTGCTCTGAACCACTATAAATATATTATGCTTGTGTGTTTGCTTGTCTCTTTATCTCTCACTCTTATATTTTAGCATTGATACACATTACTTAACACAATACATGGTGTTGACTACTTCTTGATTTTGATGAATAACAAAATACTTAAGTATATTTGAGTACTAATTATATGTTACAAGTGTGTTTAGCAGATTAAGGTACTCATCAAAGCTATACTATGTTAAAAAATTCAAATGCTTGTCAAACTGTTAAAGAAGCCACTTAAATTAATAAAATTTCAAGTTATATGGACTTTGTCACATAAGAATAACCTTGAAGGAGTCAAATTTTGAATTTGACAAAGTTTCAACAATGTTTCAGCAAGTTTTAGCAAAGTTTCAAGCAAATGTCGACTCAAGGTGTCGACTCACAGAACCCTAAGCTGATATGTAGAAAGAGTTTCAGTCGGCATGGCAACATCTATCTTGTTGATCTTGATAATTTACCTATACAAGATGGGGAATGCCTAGTTGCGATGAATGCTACAATTAATGAGACTAGTTGGTTATGGCATCGTAGAGTAGACATGCAAGCATGCATTTACTTTTCAAATTATGTAAAAAGGATTTTTAAATTTACCAAAACTTAGATTTAAAAAAGATAAAATTTATGATGCTTGTTAATTTGAAAAACAAACAAGAATCTCTTTTAAAACTAAAGGAATTATTTCAACTTCTAGGCCACTAGAACTTCTCCATTGGTCTCTTTGGACCAACTAGGACCAGAAGCCTAGAAGGCAAAACATATGGATTAGTTATAGTGGATGATTTCTCATGTTTATATGGGTTTTGTTTTTTTGCACATAAAGATGAATCTTTTTATGCTTTTACTAAGTTTTATAGAAAGGTTTAAAATAAAAAAGGTACTTCTGTTATTTGTATTCGTAGTGATCATGGTATTAAATTTGAAAATCAAGATTTTGAAAATTTTTGCAATGAAAAAGGTATTGAACACAATTTTTTGCACCTAGAACACCTTAACAAAAGGTGTGGAGAAAGAAAAAATAGGAGTTTAGAAGAAATGGCACGCACAATGCTTTATGAAAATAATTAATGCGGGATGAACCTAGGGATGCAGAAAAATAGAAAACTCAATTTTTTGGAATTTTTAAAATTTTAATTTCATAGTTAAGAACCCGAAAGATAAGCAAAGTTCAGCATAAGGTCTAGCAATAGTAGAAACAAGCATACCCACAAAGTTCTCATACAAACTAATGAATCTTAGGACCCAGAAATTAAGAAATTCTTGTCTTAGGATAGAAATCTTTAGCCAAATCAGAAATTAAGAGAAGGAAAGGATTTTACCAGTCAAAGATTGAAGATTCAGCCGATGAAGAAATCTCTCGCACCAAGATTGGAGCCTGGATGATGAAGCTACAGTTTTCCTTGAATTTGAGGCAAATCTGGGCAGTCCTGGAGGCAAGAGGGACCTCCTCTGAGGAGGAGAAACACCTCGAGGATCTACAAACTGTCAGAGGTCAGCATGAAACAACAAAATAATTAGAAAGGAAATTGATGGAAAGAAGAAAGGGGAATCAGGGCTCCAAGGGCTAGTGGCTAGAAGGAGAGATGGCTTCTTCTTCTTGGATGCCTGAGGGCTCTTCAATTGGGGGCATGGCTAATGTCTGGAAGTTGATTTGTTGCTAGGGTGTGGGAGTTTGCAAGGGCAAGGGGTCGGCCAAGGCAAGAAACCAAGAACAAGAACACAAAGAAAAAAATAAGACAACAGTCTGGAAGCAATTCAGTAGAGTTTTTTTGATTTCATGAAAAAGTTGCTTACAAGAGGGGGAGGGGTGGGGTATTTATAGAGTTCCCCATGCCCTCTCCGTGTTAGAATAGGAATACAAGCTAGATAGGGAGAAGGATTACAAGTGGAGTAGGAATAGGTTCACAAGTTGAGTAGGAATAGGTTCTCCTTGTTTGATATGGATTTCCTTCTTCCTTTGACTTGGTCAAATCTCTTTTTCTTGGGCTTGGATGGCTCTTGGCTTGGACTTGGGCTTTTGGAAAGCAATTGGGGTATCCAAGGATGGGTTGGGTGCATGGGCTTTGGGCCCTGGAGGCCTGGGATGCCTGGAGCAAGAATATTCTAGGTATCTTAGTTCTGGGCTAGAATATACCTAGAATCTTGGTTCTTTATGGACATGAGCCTTGCATTCGATTGGACTGGGATGCAGGTGGACCTTTTGAATCATGGATGCCCTGGTTTGGGAATATGCTATGGTATATGGGAAGGAATCTGGGCATCTAGAAGGCATCTGGAAGGAATCAGGGTTTCTGGAAAGCATTTTGGATCCTGGGGTGTTACACAAAATCTAACAAGCTGATGTAGTGGCCTCTGACTCCTGGATGTGGCCTGGTGGAACTCCAAAATAGGGTAACCTCCTCTTTTGTATAAAAACTGGACTCATACTGGACTCATAACTGAAGTACAGGACTCAATATACTGACTAGGATCGAGGGTTGAGATAAATCAACTAACCTCAACTTGTGATAGAACTCAATCTTAATTGATTACAAAATTGTAACACATGATTAAGGTTCTAAAATTAAAACCCTAATCAATAAACTATATGGGATCCAGTGATCTGTGTCTGATGCTGATGTCCCCACCAATAACCTACCTAGATATTTTTGGGCTGAAGCTGTTAATACCATATATTATATTTTAAACCAAGTTTTAATCCGACCAATTTTAAAGAAAACCTCCTATGAACTTTGGAAATAAAGAAAATCTACTTTAAAGTATTTTTATGTATTTGATTGCCGATGTTAAATATTGAACAATGGAAAAGATAATTTAAGCAAATTTGATGCCAAGTCAAATGAAGGTATCTTCTTAGGATACTCTACATCTAGCAAGGTATACAAAGTTTTTAACAAAAGAACACTTATAGTTGAAGAGTCTATGAATGTTGTGTTTGAAGAGTATACTAACAAGTCCTCTAGTAAAAGGGATGTTTCTGATGTATTGCAGGTATTGAAGAACTTAAGAAGCTGACATTGGATGATCATCCTTCCAATGATAACAAAGAAGATCAAAATGAGGAGAATGAAGAAGAAGTCACAAGATCCTCACCAAAGGACAAGGATTTATCTAAAGAATGGCGGTATGCTCATGGACACCATAAGAAATTAATCTTAGGTGATCCATCAAAAGGGGTAAGAACTAGATCTTCTATTAGAAATGAATGTGATTATATTACTTTTGTTTCACAAGTAGAACCTAAATTTATTGAAGAAGCTGAAAAAGTTCCAAATTGGATGATTGCAATGTAAGAGGAATTAAGTTAATTTAAAAGAAATAAGATATGGACACTAATAGAAAGACCATCTAATGCTTCCATAATTAGTACTAAATGGGTATTTATGAATAAATTAGATAAAAATGGTATAGTAACTAGAAACAAGGCTAGACCAGTAGCTAAGGGTTATAATCAAGAAGAAATAATTGATTTTGATGAAACCTTTATTCTAGTAGCTAGACTTGAAGCCATTAGATTACTTCTAGCTTTTGCATGTTTTATGGATTTTAAATTATTTTAAATGGATGTTAAAAGTGCATTTTTGAATGGTTACATAGTTAAAAAAGTTTTTGTAAAACAACCACATAGTTTTGAAAGTCATGCATGATGGAAATTCTCCCAGGGTGCCGGGAATCATGCAGCATGCAGAAGTGAATTACAAAACAAAATTCTAAGCATGAAACCCTAATATGGCTAGAAAACCCTAATTCCCAGGAACCCCTTATGCAATACCAATCAACAAAACATAAATGAAGTCAGAATACATACCTGGATCGCTGAAATCCAATCTTTTCAATGAGGCTCACAAGTGCAAGCCCTCCAAAGGTGATCCACATAGGAATCAAACCTAGGAACCTCTCCCTTGTAGGTTGCTTGATCAATTAGGACTCTTCCGATGGACTTTCTTCCTTCGGCAGCTTCTCCTTCCTTGCTTAGACCTTTGCCCTCCAGTAGAGCATTCAAAGCCCTCTCCAAAATCTCTCTTCTCTCTTTCTATCACTTCCTAATTCTCTTCCTAAACCCTTGTCTTAAAATGATGGACTTGTCTTAAAGGAAGACCTATGTCCTAGCAAGGGAAGGAAGAGACAAGGTGGATAGATGTAAGAGTGTATGAAAGAAAACCAAAAAAAAAAAATATCATCACATTGGAAAAAATACCAATGGCTATTTATAGGAGAGTAGGAGGCGCCAGATAAGCCTTTCCATTAGCCTTTGATCTGTCTAAACACAGATCAAATAAGATCCTTCACTAAGAAGGAGTCTTATCATGAAATACCGTGTCCCTTTATGCACCAACCGCCTAATTCAAGTCTCTTCACTATTTTATCCGACTTCTCCCTTTGCCACTTGGCATTTCTGGTTAAAATGAAGCCAAGGGACGTGACTTATGAATGAGAAGCATCGGTGATTCAAAAGGATTTAAAGCAGAAGGACTCTGCATACTTGAATTAGCGCCAAAGTGAAGAGACGCGACTCTTTACTTTGCACTAACTTCTCCATGCCATATGATACCTTTGACCTAGTTAAAGTATATGAAATATGGGTGTCATATGAAACGGAATTAAGTTTACTTTCCAACCATATAATTTGTTTTCATATCGAAGGTCAATTAGTCCTTGTGTGCCCTTTTGAATGCAAAGGTGTCACTTTGGCGTGAAGAGTCCCATGCCTTTTGGACCTTCATATATGGCACATAAAATATTCAAAAAATATCAGATAAAATTTGATAAATTTATCCCACTTAGGACTCAACCCAATCTAGGTCTCCCATAAATTGGTTAGTCCATTTAGCAAACTTTCAGACACAATCCAATTGGGTTAGGAGATTAGGTCAACCTACACATGCTAGTGTGTAATCTAGCTAACCAATTAGGATCCCTTGACCCTAATTAAATGCCAATTGAATTCCTAGGCTGACTCCCTAATGTTTGTGACCCATTGGGTTCCACATCTAGCCAGTAGTAGGTTTAGGTTTGAGCCAATTCGATCCGATCGAACCTAATTGACCTAATTAGGTTAAATTGGCTCACCTAATTGTCTAATTTGAATCACACATCAAATTGACTCATGAAACCAATCCAATTAGTTCATGAAAACCCACAAGACAAGACTGACGTCTAGCAATGTGTCATGCCTACCCGGAAGATGAGAAATTTGGTAAAAATTATCAAAATACCCTTCAGTAGTAAGTTACCGTGTAATTCAATCTTTTGATATCCCATTATCCCGATTAAGTGATGGGTATGGATAAATGTCAAACCCTAACACTTAATCATATCGAATCTCAGCTCGATCATGAGGACTCAGCTGATGACTGATTAGAAGCCACTTCTAATCTCATCCCACTTTGCAAAGATTCCTTGAGTCACTCATCGAAGAGATTACATGGGATAATATATCCTCTTACCAGGATTGATCAATTCCTTGTTGGTCTACTCACATCCTTCGTACACCTTCCACCATACCCAGAACACCCCGTATATGTCGCAATGCCATGAATGAGTATGAACCAAAGTATGGCTTAGTGTGCACAAGAAACCATGGTGACCTCAAGTCTGAAGATCACATGCACAACTTCTACTCTGGGACCTATCTTTTGATAAGGAGTAAGACTTCCATATGATAGTCCCAGTGTGGATCAGTTCAGTGTACTCATAACCTAATGAGCATCCTTATCTTTGTATTAGTGTCTCTACACAAGTGGCTGTGAGACCAACCACCCTCATCAACTGAGCATACATAGGATAAGCTAGTCTTATCGAATTTATCGATCCCTGAATCGATGGTCCAAGGACTAGGAACATTCTAGATTAGGGTTTATAGGAATTAGGTCTCACTGTTATTTTATCATAACCCTAATTCCATTGCCCTACTCTATGGGCTTCATCATAGTCAAAAAATAAGATACAGTAGTATATGATGAATCAAATGCCTTTATTATAAATAATGATATCATATATGAGTTGGAAGTTTACAGAAAGGCCCAAACAATGTTTGGCTCTTAGGGCATTTTTCTATCAAACTCCCACTTGCACTAAAGCCAATCACCCTTATACTTTATGCCCATACAATCCAAGTGACGATCTAACTGCTGCTTGGCTAATGCTTTAGTGAATGGGTCAGCTTTATTGTTCTTTGTGTCAACTCATTCAATGGTAACATCATGTCTTTCAATGATCTCTCGAACGAGGTGGAACTGTTTTAGAATGTACTTGGACTTGTGATGAGACCTTGGTTCCTTAGCTTGTGTAACAGCCCCTGTGTTATTATAGTATAATGGCACTGGCTATTGTCATTAGGAACCACGTCCAATTTCATGATGAATTTCTTCATCCAGACGCTTCCTTTGCAGCTTCACTAGCAGCTATGTACTCTGCCTCAATGACTGAGTCAGCTACTGTTGGGTGCTTTATACTTTTCCAACTCACTGAACCACCATTCAGGGTGAAGACATACCCTGATGTGGATTTGCTATCATCTGAATCTGATTAAAAACTAGAATCTGTATAACCTTCTAGTTTTAACTCAGATCCTTCATATACTATAAAAATATCTTTAGTCCTTCTTAGGTATATAAGAATATTTTTCACAGCTTTCCAATGATCCTCTCCTGGATCTGCCTGAAACCTGCTCACATGCCCAAGGCAAAAGCGACATCAGGCCTGGTACATAACATGGCATACATAATCGATCCTATAGTCGAAGCATAAGGAATCATAGCCATCCTCTCTCTTTCTTCTGATGTCTTAGGAGACATCTTCTTAGAGAGTTGTATGCCTTGACTCATTGGCAAGTAACCTTTCTTACTTCCATCCATGTTGAATCTCTTCAATACTAAGTCAAGTACCTAGATTGAGATAAGCCCAGCATCCTCTTGGATCTATCTCTATAGATCCTTGTACCTAGTATATAGGATGCTTCTCCCAAATCCTTCATGGAAAACTTTGATGATAGCCAAGTTTTAACCGATTGCGACATTAGGATATCATTCCCAATGATCAGTATATCATCCACATACAAAATTAAGAAAATAATGGCACTCCCACTTGTCATCTTATATACACATAGTTCATCCACATTTTTGATAAAACCAAATCCTTTGATTATTTCATTAAAATGGATGTTCCAACTCCTTGATGCTTGCTTAAGTCCATAAATAGACTTCTTTAACTTGCATACCTGGTTTGGTCTCCCACTTCAGACAAACCCCTCTGGTTATGACATATAGACTTCTTCCTCAATGTTTTCATTGAGGAAAGCAGTCTTTACATCCATTTGCCAGATCTCATAATTATGGTATACTGCTATGGCAAGTAGTATCCGAAAGGACTTGAGCATGGCTACTGGAGAAAAGGTTTCATCATAGTCTACACCATGTTTTTGTCTAAAACCTTTTGCTACCAGCCTAGCCTTATAGGTCTCAACTTGACCATTTGCTCCAATCTTTTTCTTGAAGATCCATTTACACCCTATCGGGTTAATTCCTTCAGGTGGATCTACCAAGGTCCAAACCTTATTGGAATACATGATGTCCATTCAAGATTTCATGGCACTAAGCCACTTGTTAGAGTCCCTACTCTCAATAGCTTCCGAATAGGTCACAGGATCATCATCATGTATGATACTGGCTTCATTGTCATCCCCGATGACAAAGCCATATCTGAGAGGTGCTCCTCTCACCCTCTTTGACCTTCGAAGAGGAGGTGTGTATTGTGGCTATTTTTGATCCACAAGAACCTCTGGTTAAGGAACTTTATTTGAAAGCTAATCAGTTTGTTGGTTCTGTTCTTCACACAACTCAAGTGAATAATCACTACATCCTTCTTGGATAAACTCTTGTTCCAAGAATGTAGCATGCCAACTAACAATTATCTTTTGCTCAGAAGCATTATAAAAGAGGTATCCCTTACCTTATTTTTTTTTTTTTTTGGGTAACCAACAAACCTACACTTGTCAACCTTAGCACTTAACTTATGTCCAAAGTTATTCTTGATATAAGCATGGCAACCACAAATCTTTAAGTACTTAAGACTTGGTCTTTTACCATTCCATAACTCAAATGGAGTGCTACTTAATGACTTAGATGGAACCCTGTTTAATATATATGCAGCAATCTCCAAGGCATGTCCCCAGAAGGAAATGGGAAGATCTGTGAAGTTCATCATGGATGTTGGCTCCACCCAGTGATTTTGATGAATAACAAAATATTGAGTGCATATTGTATTCTAATGAGGATTTCAAGTTGTGAGTTTTCAGGAAGAAAGCACATCAAAATCTCAAAAACTTATGATGTATGGCACGTAATGGCACGGAGCAATTCTCATAAATCCGGGCATCCTCTTCATTGAAGAAGGGCATCTAAATGTTTAAATATTATGTGTTTATGTATTCAAGAATTTTATTTATATTTTTGAGGCATTTACACTTGAATCTGAGATTTTTTAGTCTCAAGTATCGACACCTGGGCAGTCAAGTGTCGACACTTCAGCATTTGGCACAGACAAAAATCCTTGGCATGCCAAGTGTCGACACCTATATTCAAGTGTCGACACCAAGTGTCGACACTTAGGTTCCAGTGTCGACTCAAGGCCAGAGAATTTTGAAAATATAGAACTTTGTTATATTGAGGATTTTTGTGTCAAGTGTCGACATCTGTGCATCAAGTGTCGACACTTGAATGTTCAAGTGTCGACACCTAGAGATCAGCTGTCGATACCAGATAGCCAAGTGTCGACACCTGACAGCCAAGTGTCGACACTTGCAGCTTGACAGCTCTAACGGATCTATTTTTCTGGCTTACAGAACTTGCTTTTCAAGCTCTAAACGGCTATTTCCAAGGTTCCAACGGTCACAAACCATTTTTTGGAAGGTTCTTGGTGTATTTAACCTCCACCAACCTTATTTTAAAGCAAGAGAAGTGAAGTGAAGTATATTGAAGTGCATTCAAGTCTACTCAAAAGCGAAAAAGCCAATATTCTCCAAATACTTCACATCAAAAGCCTCTTATAGTTTGATTCCTTGAAAAACCTACTAGCTTATCCTTATTTCATTCCAAAAGAGGCACCTTGAAGGAGATTTCAAGGAAGAGTGAAGACAAAGCATCCACTTGAGCTTCAAAGATTCCAATCTACTCTTGAAGAGAGTTTGTTGTAGTTTTAAATTGTATAACTATTTTTATTATGATTTGACCTTGCTTTCAAGGGTGTCTTGAAAGAAGGTTATTATGGTTTGTTGGTGAGCCAAAGGGATAAAACCAACCAGGGTTAACTTGTGAGCCCGAAGACAAAATAAGTGTTAAGGTTTGTTGGTAAGCCTAAGTGACAAAACCAACTTAGGTTTTGACTTGTGAGCCTTGTGAAAAACAAGTCGACTATAATCTAGTTTGGATTATAGTGAAATTCCCAAGGGTGGCTTGGAGAGTAGATGTACATGCTAGGTTTGCACCGAACCACTATAAACCTTGTGTTTGTGTGTGATTACTCTTTTCCTCTCTTGCTCTTTAATTTTTGCTAACATCTTGCATTAAATTTATCATTGTTCATAAGCACCACTAATCCCTCTATTATTGTCTTAAATTTTTAAAAGACCCAATTCACCCCCCTCTTGGGCTCCATTTCTGGGCAACAAGTGGTATCAGAGCACCGGTACTCTCTTGTAGGTCCAAGGATCTTAAGTAAAAGATCATGGCAGCCCCAATAGGAATGGGTATTGTTGAAGGTCAAGCTTCAAATCGACCCCCACTTTTTAATGGCACAAATTACACATACTGGAAGACACGCATGCGCATATTTATTCAAGCTCTTGATTATAATTTATGGAGGATAATTGTAAAAGGTCATCATCAACCTACAATGATGATTAATGGCATTCTCACTCCAAAAATGGAAGATGATTGGGATGAGAATGACATTAAGCAAATCGAGCTTAATGCTAAGGCAATGAACCTTTTATTTTGTTCTCTTGATCCAAGTGAATTTAATAGAATATCAAATTGTCTCTCCGCCAAGGAGATTTGGGATACACTTGAGGTTACCCATGAGGGTACACACCAAGTGAAAACCACCAAGGTCAACATGCTAATTCACACATATGAAATGTTTAAAATAGAACCTACTGAATCTATCAGTGAAATGTATACTAGGTTCACAAACATTGTGAATGGCCTGAGAAGCCTAGGAATAATAATTTCTAACAGTGAACTTGTGAATAAACTTCTCAGGTCTCTACCAGCTTCATTGGATGCAAAGGTCACTGCTATTGAAGAAGCTAAGGATGTCAACACTCTCCCGCTGGAACAACTGCTGGGCTTTTTAATTACTTATGAGCTCTCCCTTAAATAAAAGAATGGAGAGGTCGACAAAAAGAAGAAGACAATCGTATTCAAATCTTCTACTAGAGAGGACTCAAGAGAAGACTCCGAAGAAGATGATGAAGAAGATGAGATGGCTCTGTTAGCAAGGAAATTTAGAAGGTTCATGAGGAAGAAAAAGTTCAACTACAAAAAGAAACCTCTGAAAGGTGAGCCGAGTAAAGAGAAGGATAAAGAAAAGGAGAAGGAGCAGCCTACGTGTTTTGAGTGCAAAAAACCCGGGCATTTCAAGGTAGACTATCCCTTGTTAAAGAAAAGCAGAAGAAAACTAAGAAAGAAAGCTATGATGGCAACCTGGAGTGAAAGTGAAGACTCCAATTCTGAGGAAGAACAGTAGAAGGTAGCAAACTTCTGTCTGATGGCCAATCATGATGAGGTATGCCTTGCAACCAATAAGAAAAGGATGTGGTATCTTGATAGCGGTTGCTCAAGGCATATGACAGGAGATGTGGAGTAGTTCTCATCATTCACATATCAAAATGGTGGCAATGTAACTTTTGGTGATAATGGAAAGGGCAAAATTATCAGTATTGGTAAAATCCATATCACCCCTACCTCTTATATTGATAATGTATTATATGTTGATGGTTTAAAACATAACTTGCTTAGCATTAGTCAGTTTTGTGACAAAAATTTTAAAGTTATTTTTGAATCTTCTTTGTGCATTGTTTCTAGTCTAGATGACAATGGCATCAAGTTCATTGGTCATAGGCATGGCAATATTTATATGGTTGATCTTGATGATCTCCCTATTCAAAAAGGTCAATGCCTAGTGGCAATGGAAGCCAAGATCGATGAAACTAGCTGGCTTTGGCATCGTTGACTAGGACATGCAAGCATGCATTTAATTTCAAAACTTAGCAAAAAGAATTTGGTAAAGGATTTGCTTAAACTCAATTTTGAAAAAGATAAGATTTGTAGTGCATGTCAACTTGGAAAACAAACAAAATCCTTTTTCAAACCAAAAGGAGTAATCTCTATATCTAGGCCTTTGGAATTGCTTCACATGGACTTCTTTGGGCCAACTAGAACATCTAGTTTGCGAGGTAAGAAGTATGGCCTAGTCATTGTAGATGATTTCTCATGATTTACATGGGTCATGTTTCTAGCGCATAAAGATGAAACTTTTTCTGAATTTATTAGATTTCATAAAAGAGTTTTGAATGAAAAAGGTGTTTTAGTAGTATCTTTGAGAAGTGATCATGTAACCAAATTTGAAAATGCTGATTTTGATAAATTTTGTATTGAAAATGGAATTCATCATAATTTTTCTGCACCTAGGACACCTCAACAAAATAGGGTAATAGAAAAAAAAAATAGAACTCTTGAAGAAATGGCACGCACCATGCTTTGTGAAAATGATTTACCTAGATATTTTTGGGTAGAAGCCATAAATACTGCATGCTATGTTTTAAATCATATTTTAATTCGACCGATTTTAAAGAAAATACCTTATAAGCTTTGGAAGGGTAGAAAACCCTCAATTCGTTATTTTCATATTTTTGGATGCTGTTGTTTCATCTTAAACAATGGTAAAGATAATTTGAGTAAATTTGATGCCAAATCAGATGAGGGAGTCTTTCTAGGCTACTCCACATCTAGTAAGGCATACAGGATCTTCAACAGAAGAACACTTGTTGTTGAAGAATCCATACATGTGGTATTTGATGAAACTAACCAAAAATCTTCAAGAAAAGAAGATATACTTTCTGATGAAACAGGTAGCAAGAAAACTGAAGAAATAAACAACAATGAAGGGCTTACTAAGGAATAGAACGATGATCAAAATACTGAAGGAGATCAAGCACAAGGTGATAAAAATACATCAACTGTTGATCCGTTACCAAAAGAATGGAGGTATGCTCATGGACATCCAAAAGAACTAATTATAGGTGATCCATCTAAAGGTGTAAGTACTCGATCATCCCTTAGAAATATCTGTGATTACTTAGCTTTTGTGTCTCAAATTGAACCTAAAACTATTGAGGAAGCTGAATGTGATAGTAATTGGATAAATGCTATGCAAGATGAACTTAATCAATTTAAAAGAAACAATGTTTGGACACTAGTAGATAGACCTTCAAACACTTCAATTATTGGTACAAAATAGGTTTTTCGAAATAAACTTGATGAAAATGGAATAGTAACTAGAAATAAGGCTAGACTAGTTGTCAAAGGATATAATCAGGAGGAAGGGATAGATTTTGATGTAACCTTTGCTCCTGTGGCTAGACTTGAGGCAATTAGGCTATTGTTGGCTTTTGCTTGCTTCATGAATTTTAAATTATATCAAATAGATGTTAAAAGTGCCTTTTTAAATGGATTAATTGAGGAAGAAGTTTACGTTGAGCAACCCCCTGGTTTTGAAAATTCTGAATTTCCAAATCATGTTTATAAACTTCATAAAGCTTTATATGGATTAAAACAAGCTCCAAGAGCTTGGTATGATCGTTTAAGTTCCTTTTTGCTGAAAAATGATTTTACTAGAGGTAATGTAGATAAAACTTTATTTTAAAGAAAAGGAATGATGATGTCTTAATAGTACAAATCTATGTAGATGATATAATATTTGGTGCTACTAATGAATCTCTCTGTCAAGATTTTGCCAAGTTAATGCAGGGTGAGTTCGAGATGAGCATGATGGGAGAACTGAATTTCTTCCTCGGACTCCAAATAAGGCAAACCAAAGAGGGGATCTTCATCAACCAAACAAAATACACAAAAGAAATACTCAAGAAGTTTGGGATGGAGAACACTAAGCCTTTAGGTACCCCTATGAGCTCTACAAGTAGACTTGACAAGGATGAATCCGGTAAATCTATAGACCAAAAATTATATCGTGGCATGATTGGTTCATTATTATATCTTACTGCCAGTAGGCCAGATATCATGCTTAGTGTCTGTATGTGTGCTAGATATCAGTCTAATCCTAAAGAGTCTCATCTTTTGGCTGTTAAACGCATACTTAGATATCTATTTGGCTCAGTTGAAATTGGTTTATGGTACTCTAGAGATTCTTCATTTGAATTAATTGCTTATTCTGATGCTGACTTTACTGGGTGTAAACTTGATCAAAAAAGTACTAGTGGAACCTCTCAGTTTCTTGGAGTAAATTTGATCTCTTGGAGTAGCAAGAAATAGAACTCAGTTGCTTTATCTACGGCGGAAGCCGAATATATAGCAGCTGGAAGCTGTTGTGCTCAAATCCTCTGGATCAAACAGCAACTCGAAGATTTTGGTATTAAACTAACTAAGACACCCATAAGATGTGACAATACTAGTGCAATCAACCTATCTAAAAATCCTGTGCAATATTCAAGAAGTAAACACATTGAAATAAGACATCATTTCATAAGAGATCATGTACAAAACTCTAATGTTATTCTTGATTTTGTTTGTACTCATGATCAGTTAGCAGATGTGTTTACCAAGCCTTTGAGTGAGGATAGGTTCTGTCTGATTAGAAGAGAGTTAGGTGTCATTGATCCATTCTCCTAGAACTCTCTTAGTATTAGTTATACCTAAATCCTATAGCTCAAAACCTATTGTTTAAAGCCCCAAATCCTTATCAAAATATTTCCTATTTTTTTTCAAAATTTTTTTTTTCCAGATTTTCTCGACTTTTTTGGCCAAGTGTCGACCTTAGAAATTGTCAAGTGTCGACACCTGACCAAGTGTCGACACTTGACACATTCGAAATGTCGACACTTGACATATTCGAAGTGTCGACACTTGCGAAACCGAAGCTATTTTTAAAAGGGCCGAACAAGTGTTTTGTAATTTTCTTTCCCCCGTCGATTTCTTGCAACAGTGGTCCCCTTTGTCCAAATCCATCCTTTTACTCTTTAATCCATCACAAATCAGGTATTTCCCCCTTCCAATTTTATTTCTTTTTACCTCGTTTTTGGTTTTGTCGTTTTCGAACCAAACAACAGTGATTGGGGTTTTCCAAATATTTTTCATGAATCTAACTGGGTTTTTGCATGTTTTAATGGATTTCTAAAACTCCATTTGAGGGAATAGTGATTTAAACGTATTTTTCTCAGATTTTCCTCATATT
Organism: Areca catechu; assembly: GCA_021397845.1. Taxonomy (NCBI): domain Eukaryota; kingdom Viridiplantae; phylum Streptophyta; class Magnoliopsida; order Arecales; family Arecaceae; genus Areca; species Areca catechu. The sequence goes on from CM038050.1 coordinate 95,740,898, forward strand.
TTGGTCATTTTCACGCCCTTTTCACCCACTTTTCGCAAAACACTATTTTATTGATTTTTGACCAAAATAATTTGGGTTTTCATCTCAATTAAGTATGATAAATCCATTTATTGTTAATTTAGAAAGGTTTCTCATGATTTATTTGCGACATTTTCACCTATTGGCTAAAACCCTAAGTGTTTAGACCCAAATCCCATGGTTTTTGATTTTTAGACCTTACAAAAATTATTTTTCCAAAGATTCAAATGTGTTCTAACGAACAAAAATAATTTCTATAAATATTGTTCAGAATTTTGTCATTTAATCGAAGTATAAATTGTAAAAATTCCACTTTAAACTGATTTACAATTTTTTCAAACATTGTTGGTTTAATTTCTGGTTTTCAAAACCTATCTGAACATTTTTCAAGAAATGAAACTCTCATTATCTCAACCTGTAGCCAATCCCTTAGTTCTAAACCTATGTTCTTTCTTCCCTGGTCAGCTTGTTGTAATGGGTCCCAGGAAGAGACTTGCAGTTAGGGAGAGGCCCAGTCGTGGTGTTGAGAGGAGGTCGAAGGCCAGATTTGATACAGCCCAGCCGAGCAGTACAGCCACACCGAGCTCCCCCCTGCAGAGAGGATGGCAGGGAAGTTAGTAGCCTTAGGGAGGAGAGTCGACTTGCCGTGCTTCGATAGGCACCATTTTGGTATTAGACAGGTACTCACTGATGCTGGATTAGTACCATTCTGCACCATGCAGGAGAGGTACTATCCTCACCTAGTGAGATAGTTTTATGGTGCACTGGACTGTCGATGTCTACTGTGGACAACCTCAGTCAGGGGTATTCAGATTTCATTATCAGATGAGCTACTGAGCAGAGTTTGGGAGACCCCCGGAGGGGAGTCTGTGCCTTCTCAGTAGATGATAGAGAGGCTACATTCAGGTGCATACTTGAGAGAGAGGATGTTCGCGGTATATCCATAGTTACCGCGAACCAGTTATCATTGGAGATGCGCCTGCTGCACCACATCACTGCACGGATTCTGCTACCGAAGACTGGGAGATTTGACTTCATCACCGAGAGGGAGTTGATGGTGATGACGAGCCTGATTGAGAGGAGGCAGATTGATCTACCATCCCTGATGCTCACTCAGATGCATGATGCTGCAACACAGCGCTGACATTGTCTACCATACGGCATGGCACTGACCAGACTTTTCAGAGCGTGTGGAGTATCATTGGAGGGGGAGATCTCCAAGAAGATACTACACACTGATGTGTACGACAAGAGGTCATTGCACCGCATGGGATATAGGTTAGTTGGAGGTCGATGGGTTCGCAGAGAGTCTGGCCAGGAGCCAGATGAGGAGGATGAGATTCGAGAGGCAGAGGCTGGACCATCTGAGCCAGCAGTTTTTCCTCCAATCGATATCCCATTGACACAGACAGAGCACTTGTCTCCTGACACTTCAGCTCCTCCGCCACCGTCTACCAGACTATCTTTTGAGGAGCATGCCAGAGAGCAGTTCACAGAGATCAGAGGTGAGATGACTCAGCTACGTAGCGAGGTCGAGCTTCTACGAGCACATACTACTTCAGAGTATGCTGAGATTCGCAGATCCATGGAGGAGAGATTCTCTCGCATTAAGGGTCTGTTGAGATCCCTTATACCTCCTGTAGCCCCTGCAGTTGCACGATCTGATGATGATGATGATGATGATGATGATGATGGCGGCGATCACCAGAGCGACCCTGTTGATTCTGTTGAGGGTGGTGATCAGGATGGAGACCGAGCTACAGAGGTTGTGGGCAGTGACAGTGACAGTGTTGGCGGTGCCGATGCTTATGAGATGGTCAGTCGAGATCCTCCCACTACACCAGCTCCTACTACTGCCTTGGTTGATTCCACACCGGACCTTGTTACGCCAGCTGATCGTCTTTCACCTCCTTCCACTAGATCATCTAGGGTTGTACCCGCCTTTGGTCCTTCCGGCCGCACTAGGAGTCGTCGAGCTTTAGCACCTCCTAGGGCATTAACCACTAGATCTAGGATCAGTTTTCCTTTCAGTCTTGATGTTCCATCTGATGAGGATTAGCCTCACAGATGTCAGTTATAGCTCTTGTGTTGTATGATATCTGTATGTTTTAGCTCTTGCTGATGACTCAGCAAATTTTGTACTGGAAACTTATTTTATATATATATTTGTTCAGTACTCTTTATTTGTGCTTCAATGAATCAATTTATTATTTTTTGGCTCTGATACTCTTTTATATTGGTATATTTTAGCTCTGATACTCTTTGATATTAGCATAATTTTGGCTCTGATATCTATGTTATTTGATTCTCTACTATCTTTTTGTTTCCATGCTCATTGTGAGGGGGAGGAAAAATTTCCCTTTCTAATGATTGACAAAAAAGGGGAGAAAGTGTATTGACTTTATTGATGTATACATCTATTAAGAAAAAGGTGCTAAGTCATAAAGTGTTAATTCATAAATTTATTGAGAAATTGTATTGATTGTGTTGAGAAAAAGTTGTAAGAATCTTTGAAGTTTACCTTAATAAGAAGTATCCAATTAAGGGAGAGATTGATTCTTCCTAACTATGAAGTTTTTGCCTCTCTTATGAACTTAAATTCATATTCATAAATTATAATGGTTAAAGTTTGAAATATATTGCCTTTTTACTCAAGGTTTTGTCATCATCAAAAAGGGGAAGATTGTTGGCTCCACCTAGTGATTTTGATGAATAACAAAACATTGAGTGCATATTGTATTCTAATGAGGATTTCAAGTTATGAGTTTTCAGGAAAAAAGCACCTCAAAATCTCAAAAACTTATGGTGTATGGCACGTAATGGCACGGAGCAATTCTCACAAATCTGGGCATCCTCTTCATTGAAGAAGGGCATCTAAATGTTTAAATATTATGTGTTTATGTATTCAAAATTTTATTTATGTTTTCGAGGCATTTACACTTGAATATGAGATTTTTCAGTCTCAAGTGTCGACATTTCAGCATTTGGCACAGACAAATATCCTTGGCACGCCAAGTGTCGACACCTATATTCAAGTGTCGACACCAAGTGTCGACACTTAGGTTCCAAGTGTCGACACTTAGGTTCCAAGTGTCGACTCAAGGCCTGAGAATTTTGAAAATACAGAACTTTGTTATATTGAGGATTTTTGTGTCAAGTGTTGACACTTGTGCATCAAGTGTCGACACTTGAATGTTCAAGTGTCGACACTCAGAGATCAAGTGTCGATACCAGACAGCTAAGTGTCGACACCTGACAGCCAAGTGTCGACACTTGTAGCCTGACAGTTCTAACGGATCTATTTTTTTGGCTTATAGAACTTGCTTTTCAAGCTCCAAACGGCTATTTCCGAGGTTCCAACGGTCACAAACTATTTTTTGAAAGGTCATGGTGTATTTAACCTCCACCAACCTCATTTTAAAGCAAGAGAAGTGAAGTGAAGTGTATTGAAGTGCATTCAAGTCTACTTAAAAGCCAAAAAGCCAATATTCTCCCAAATACTTCACATCAAAAGCCTCTTATAGTTTGATTCCTTGAAAAGCCTACTAGCTCATCCTTATTTCATTCCAAAAGAGGCACCTTGAAGGAGATTCCAAGGAAGAGTGAAGACAAAGCATCCACTTGAGCTTCAAAGATTCCAATCTACTCTTGAAGAGAGTTTGTTGTAGTTTTAAATTGTATATCTATTTTTATTGTGATTTGACCTTGGTTTCAAGGGTGTCTTGACAGAAGGTTATTGTGGTTTGTTGGTGAGCCAAAGTGATAAAACCAATCAGGGTTAACTTGTGATCCCGAAGACAAAACAAGTGTTAAGGTTTGTTGGTAAGCCTAAGTGACAAAACCAACTTAGGTTTTGACTTGTGAGCCTTGTGAAAAACAAGTCGACTGTAATCTAGTTTGGATTATAGTGAAATTCCTAAGGGTGGCTTAGGGAGTGGATGTAGGTGCTAGGTTTGCACCAAACTACTATAAACCTTGTGTTTGTGTGTGATTACTCTTTTCCTCTCTTGCTCTTTAATTTTTGCTAACATCTTGTATTAAATTTATCATTGTTCACAAGCACCACTAATCCCTCTATTATTGTCTTAAATTTTTAAAAGACCCAATTCACCCCCCCTCTTGGGCTCCATTTCTGGGCAACAATGGACCTCACCATGTCCAACAAGGTATGATTTCTCCTTTCTGCCACTCCATTTAACTGGGATGTATGAGGAGGGGTCCATTCAGAAATAATGCCTTTGTCCTTGAGATGGTTGAAAAACTCACTAGACAAGTTTTCCCTTCCTCGATCAGACCGAAGAGCTTTAATACTAAGTCCAATTTGTCTTTCAACCATACTTTGATATTCTTTAAACTTATCAAAAGCTTCGGACTTGTGTTTCATAAGATACACATAATCAAACCTTGATAAATCATCAATAAAAGTGATGAAATAAGAATATCCTCCACTGGCCTGAGTTGACATAGGTCCATGCACATCAGTATGTACAAGACCTAACAATTCAGTTGCCCTTTCTCCATATCCAGTGAATGGAGACTTGGTCATTTTCCCTTTGAGACAAGACTCATAAGTTCCTAATGATTGAAAATCATCAGGGTCAAAGTAATCCTCTTTGACTAACTTATTTATCCTTGACTCACTGATATGACATAACTGGCAATACCAGAGATATGTGACATTGATATTATCTCTTTTTCTCTTCTTGTTATCTATAAGAAGTATTTCATCATTGAGTACTAAAGTTAGAAGACCATTCACAAAGCAACCATCCCCAAATATTGTATTATTATAAAGAATAGAGCAGCCACTGCTCTTTACACTTATTTCATATCCTTGTTATAACAACAAGGGTATTGAAATAATGTTTCTTACAATATTTGGCACATAGTAGCATTCTTCCAACCTTATGATATTATTCAAAGGTAATAACAGAAGATAGGTGCCCACAGCTTCAGCATATATGGGTTCTTCACTTTCCCCATATAATTTGAAGTCACCTTTCTTCAAATTTCTAATTATATGGAGTCCTTGTAAAGATTTACAAATATATGGCCAACATGCGGTATCCAATACCTATGAATTAGAAAAAGATTCACTCAATGATAAATTGGTTTGTATCATGTACAAACCCCTAGATGCACCACTTGCATCTAGCTTCACATTTGCAAGAAAAGTCTTGCAATCCTTCTTCCAATGCCCAAACATGCTACAATGGGAACAGGCTCCATCAGCCTTCTTCCTCAACCAGTCTGCATAGTTTGAATCGGTTAACTTATTAGCATCTAAGATGCCATGCAATGATAAATTTGAAGCCATAAAAATAAATGTCTTATATTTAATTAAAGAACAATATCAGCAGACCACTCAAGATGACATCCATAACTGGATAAGGACTTTCTATCTAATTATGTCTCCCACTATTTTCTTCAAATACCATAACCCTCAACTATGGTAATAGAAAAACCTTTCCGGTTTCTTTAGTGGGGTTGAGATCCTAATTCCTCATTAGTGCCTTGTGTTACACAACAAACACTAATAAGTTCAAAGGTAGGACTTACTTTCCAATTGCAACTCATGTAATTCTCAACAATTATCTTTGCCTCTAAGACATTTATAATCTTGTGTTATACAACAAACTATAATGTCTTAGTTTAGTCAAACCCTTTATTTCTATATAGCTATAATTGAAGATTGTTGTCCTTGTGTTACATAACAAAGCAACAATTTCAACCATGCCATAAAGCACTGAGTGCACCAATACAAATTTCATATCAAACCCTAGAGTAGATCTTGTGTTACACAACAAACCTACTATAGTTTTGATAATAATTTGGCTTAGTATGAAGGAAGGCAAATTATAGTATACATAATCAATTAGCATTCTCAAGTTAGGGTTTAGATATGATCAAATTGGCCAGATAAGTGGAAGGGGTGAGGGGGTCCCCCTGTTGCTTTCCTTAGACACCAATTAAATTGGCCAGGTTAGACAACGGAACTAATTAAAAACCTCATTCCCTTTACCTTCCCGGAATTACTTGCCTAGACACCAATCGGCTGATCAAACCCTAATCAGTTTTACATCATGACTAAGGTTTTTACTATGACTAAATATGATTTTTATGAGGGCTTTGATGGTCTCAAAAACACATTCTAAATACTATCATGATAATTACATTTATAACTACAAGTATAAACATAAACATGATAACTATGTTTATAACAAATATAAATATATTGCATATAACTCTAACATATGCAGAACATTCATGTCATCAAGCATATTACCCTAATATGCAAAGCATTACATGACAACAAGCATATTACCCTAATATGCATAGCATGATAACAAGCATATTACCCTAATATGCAAAACATGACATGATTAATGTAAAATACCGTTCACCTCAATCATTCATGGGAATTACCACAAAGTTGCACCCCTACACGCCATAGGAAACCCATAGAATGGACAGAGTGGGCTTTTTACACCCTACTTTACTCCTATGACTGGACGGCTATGGCAACCCCAATCCAGAGCAGTTACTTGGTTCAATCAACTTGCATAATTTCATACTTGAAATGATAACATGCATTTCATGAAAAATAGAAATTAAACATATTACCCTAATATGCAAAATTTCATATCAATTAATTAACATGCCTTTTTCATGAAGAAACCAGAAATCTGACATATTAACCCAAACATGCATTTTTATCACAAGATTCTGGTAGAGTCGACATGACAGGGTTCGAGTCAGCTCGATCACTAGTCGGGTCGACTCGATATGTGGAAATCATGAACTTCAAAAATGATTCATAATTGGTATGCCACAAGGAGGGCTCTGATACCACTGATGGGAATTCTCCCAGGGTGCCGGGAATCATGCAGCATGCAGAAGTGAATTACAAAACAAAATTCTAAGCATGAAACCCTAATATGGCTAGAAAACCCTAATTCCCAGGAACCCCTTATCCAATACCAATCAACAAAACATAAATAAAGTCAGAATACATACCTGGATCGCTGAAATCCAATCTTTTCCATGAGGCTCACAAGTGCAAGCCCTCCAACGGTAATCCACACAGGAATCAAACCTAGGAACCTCTCCCTTGTAGGTTGCTTGATCAATTGGGACTCTTTCGATGGACTTTCTTCCTTCGACAGCTTCTCCTTCCTTGCTTAGACCTTTGCCCTCCAATAGAGCATTCTAAGCCCTCTCCAAAATCTCTCTTCTCTCTTTCTATCACTTCCTAATTTTCTTCCTAAACCCTTGTCTTAAAATGACGGACTTGTCTTAAAGGAAGACCTATGTCTTAACAAGGGAAGGAAGAGACAAGGTGGATAGATGTAAGAGTGTAAGAAAGAAAAACAAAAAAAAAAAATATCATCACATTTGTTGCCCAGGTGGCTTAGTCCCAAGAAGGGGGGTAAATTGGGAATTATAAAATTTTTGCAAGTATGTGCATAATTAATTCCAATTAGTGATAGGTGTTGTGTTAATCAGAGAAAGAGAGCAGAAGCTAAAAGATAAAGCAAATACAACACAAACAAAGTAGATTTATAGTGGTTCGGAGCAACCCAGCTCCTACGTCCACTACCCAAGTTCACCACTTAGGATTTTCACTATATCCCCCAAACCAGAATACAGTCGGATTGTTTTGCAGGATCACAATCCAAACCTCTACACTTTAGTTTTTGAAATTGGGCTCACCAAAGAAACCCAAGCTAGGTTTTTACAGGTTCACCTAAAACCTCTACACTTTGGTTTTTAGCTAGGCTCACCAAAGAAACCTCTACACTCTAGTTTTAAAGGCTCTCCAAAGTAACCTATTTGGTTTTTACAACAGGGCTCACCAATAACCCAGATATTCTAAATGATATAATAAGAAAAGCAACAATAAAGACATACTCTATTGTCTGGGTGGTTGCCAATGCAGCTCGAGTGAAGATCCACTGAATGCTCTTCAATGCACTTCAATGGCTTCCTTGCTTTTTCTCAAAAGGTGCTTCAAGCTTCTAGTAAGAGTTGTTGCAGGCTTGAAGGTAATCTTTAAAACTCTAGTGCTCTCTCACTTCACTTCAATAAGTGTTCAATAAATGCTCAATAAATCATTAGCCTCTTCAAGGATGTTCTCATACCTTATTTATAGAGACTTCAACTGCCTTTCCATGATTTTGAACGTTGTAGACTATTGGGAGGTGACAGGTTACTGTTGGAACACTTTTGGAATTCAAAAATTGAGAACTGGAACTAGCCATTGGAGGTGACCCCGTCATTCCAGTCGGCTTGGACAAACTTCGAGTCGGCTCAGATGAAGTTCGAGTAGACTAAGCTGAGTGCCAGTCAGCTAGCTTCCACAGTTAAAGAAATACCTCACTCTGGACGAGTCGGCTAGGCTGAATTCCAGTCGACTAGAATCTCAGAGGCTTCTCAGACCATTTTTAACTGAGTTCTGGATGAGTCGACTGGATCTAAATCCAGTCAGCTGGATTCCTGAGAATCTCAAAACGTTCTCAACCTTATTTTGGACAAGTTAGCTGGACCTTGTTGTCAGTCGGCTGGATCTGTGTGCCAGAGAACTTGTCTTCAATGCTAGTGCCAGAGTCGACTGGGTTGTTCATCTAGTTGGCTCGAAGGTGGTTCTTCTCCTAGATCAGCTTCAAACTTCCAGAACACTTGTCCCAAGCTTTAACAATCTTCTTCAAGCACTACTTACAATAAATTCAAGAAAACTTGAAGCAAGAAGGGCTAGTAGAAGTAACCCTTTAACTAATTTTAACAAGAAACTCTTTGAGGGTTCTTCTTTACAAGAATCTAAGTATTTTACAACTCAACACAAAACATTAAAGATTGTAGGAATTGAAAAATGTGTCAATATAGTTGTCCTACAAAAACTTGTCAATCAATTGAAGAGTTGTTAGATAACCAAATGTATGCTCCAATATTTTGTTATCATCAAAATCACTTTAGGGGTCAATAGTCTCCCCCTTTTTGATGATAACAAAATACTGGGCATGAAAAGAATTTAATCTATTCACAAGTATGTAAGCATTTAAATTTAAAAATCAATTGTAATCTCAAATGTACATCAGTATGTGCTATACAGTTTTGCACAAAATCAAATTCATAAGCTATGAATATCAGAGATTGATTGCTTGTATGTATCTAGCAACATTAAGTATCGACCGATAGATATGATAAGTTGAGAGCATCATAATAATCATTGAAGCATGTAAATTGAACAAGTATATCTCCCCCTGTGTGTAAGATTTCTAGACAATATGAATTTTCTCTAAGTTTCTCCCCCTTTAACATTCATTTGAATATTTTATCAGAATAATATGCAAGAGATCATTTAGAAATGCTTTAAAAAACTCTCCCTATTTACTTTACTTTAGTGTTATTATTGCAATTCATGTATTCTTTCATGCACACTATGATTCTCTCCCTTTTTGTCAATAATTCAAAAAGGTTAAACAAGTAAGCTCATAATTTTAAATAGATTGAGAAAATTTCAATATTTGTTTGAGATAATTTTACTTTCTCAACTTTGAGAGAGAATTCTATTTAAACAAATACAGGTGTAAACAAGAGAATATAAATACACACATTACACAGTAATCAAAAGATGTTCATTTCATTTCTATCAAAAAGTGTTCAGTACATCATTACAAAAGTTCCAAAAAGCATCCAAAAGGTACTGAAACTACAAGATGTCTAATCAGAATCATCACTAGGAACATTGACACCTTGCCAATAAGTGGGTCTAGGAGAATGACTATGTGGAGGAGGAGCCCTAGGGTGTACAGAAGTACTAGGTGCCCTAGTGGAGATGGGTGGCGGATCATATAATGGTCTTGTCCTAGCTGTGATTTCTAAAGATCTGATAGTGCTATTGAGGGATACCATTTCCACCCACATTGCTCCCATCCGCTGATCCAGGTCCTTAAGGCTAACAGGTACTTTATCTACTGCCTCTTTCATTTCTCCTATCTCTTTCTGCATAGACACATGTTCAGCTGCTTGGACATTAATGAAGGCTTCTGTTGATCCTCGAAGTCTGCCAAATTTTGATCTTAAGATACCAATGCCTCTAGTATAATCTTCTGCCATGCCCCTTGTATCAACAATGGTTCCAACTCTACCTCTAAGCTCTTTTAATTCAGTCTGATATTCATTTAAAGTGGCATCCACAAACTTCAAAACAGTTTCAGAATTTGAAGAGATGCAATTCAGAATAGGCTGAAGGTCTATCTGAGTTGCAGTCCTTGAAGCTTCAATAACTTAAACCTTTTCTTTTAGATTTGATACATTCTCTTCTAATTTGTCCAACCTGTTGTCCACTGATTGTTTCAAATCACTAAATAACGAAGTGATAGTACTAGTCAGTGAATCTGTCAAGTTCTTCAATTACTCTTCAATCTGGACTTGGACAATTTGAGGCTGTGTAGCTACAGTAGGATAGTTATGCAAAGGAACATCAGTAGAAGGCAGGTCAAACTCCGGTGCTGGCAAGTCAAATTCTGCTGTAGGCATGTCAAACATAGGTGATGGTTCTCTAGTCTCCTCAGTGACAGCAGCAGGCTCAGGTACAAATGGTTCAAGTTCCGGTACAGATGTAGAAGTTCTAGCTGTTTCTACATGTTCTTCCTCTTCCTCTTCTTCACTACTACTACTATTGGAGCTGCCAATGGCTCTTACATTTGTTCCCTTCTTTCTCCAGACTCCTTCTACTTGAAAATATCCCATTCTCTCAAGTGTTTTAGATGTGTAGATATTAGTGTGATGTAATTCCAATCCATCTTCACCATCTAAACTAACTCTATGTGATTTAAACAACACTGTAAGCATCATACCAAATGGCAAACAGGATTTGGCTTTCCTTACAATTTCTTTCATTTGCATGATTATAATATAAGACAAATTGACAGGGGTTCTTTAAAAATATGCTCCATGAGACATAGATCCTTTTCGCTCACCCAATCGAACCTACCAGTTCTTTGTAGGAAAATTCTACAAATGAAGTTGTGAAGTAGCCTCATTTTCAATGAAAGGGTGTTAGCTAAAATAGTGCCAATGCCTCCTACATCCTCTTTGTTCAAAATTGTTTTCAATGTCTTCTCTCTGTTTTCAATCACTAAAAATCTCAGTCCATCAGAAGGAATATCCAGTAATTCATGCAAGGCTCTTCATTAAAATAACCCTTTTCCCTTTGATAGTGGATTCCACATGGTTAGTTCCTAACCTTAGGTTCTCATAAAAGCTTCTAACCAAAGTGGGATAGGTTTTCTCATTCAATGAATAAAATTTCCTCCACCCTTGGTCTTCTATTAAGTCTCCTATCTTTAATCCAATGCCCTTAATAAACTCAAAATTAATTCGGCGGCCAGAAGTTACCGGACGAGTAGACATTGAGGGCACCTGGATAGGAGCTGTGGAGCTTCTCTAGTGGCTTCCTTTGCCATTCCTTCAGTGCTTGGCTCTTCTTGTCTTCTCTTGGATCTTCTTTCTTTTTCAGCCGAAGGAGCAACCCTAGCGGACCGTTTCCCTATCGCACGTTTGGGTGCCATAGCTAGGGAAGATCGAAGAACAAGAAAATGGGAAGCTTGGAAGGGAGAAGGAAGACTTTGGAGAGGGTTTAGGAGATGAGTGAACCATTAGAAGAAACAATACGGAAGCTAAACGGTTCGGAGAATAATTTATATCCCTAGGTAAAAAGCCTCGGCACGAAAATCCAGTCAACTCGAGTAGCCCTAAAAAGGCTCGAGTCGGCTCGGCCAGAGCAATCCTAAAACCATCAGAGAATCCAGTCGACTCAAAACTATTCAAGTCGGCTAGGCCTGAACAAGTTCAAAACTCAAAGAAAAATCCAGTCGACTCAGAATAGGATCCAGTCGACTCGAACAAGAAGAGTACAGTTTTGAAAAATTTGAACAAATTCAGAAGGATTTCGAATAGAATTTGAAGGAAATTAAAGCTCAATAAAATAGAATAGATAGAGGAGGTTTTCTAGATGAAATTTCCTTAGAATTGAAAGAATTAGGTTAAAGAATCTAGAAGGGATCACAAAGTCCTAATTCACTTCTAATTATCTCAAATCTATCTTGATTGAGTGGCTTGGTGAAAATGTCAGCTAATTGATCTTCAGTTGGTACAAAGTCAAGCACAATATTACCATTAGAAACATGACCCCTAATAAAATGATGTCTAATTTCAATGTGCTTTGTTCTAGAGTGTTGAATTGGATTCTTTGTTAAATTGATAGCACTTGTGTTATCACATTTAATTGGAATTTTAGATTGTGATACACCAAAATCTTCTAGTTGTTGTTTAATCCATAACACTTGAGCACAACAACTACCGGCAGCCACGTACTCAGCCTCAGCTATGGACAAGGCTACAGAGTTTTGCTTCTTACAGTGCCATGAAATTAAATTCAACCCTAGAAATTGACATGTACCACTAGTGCTTTTTCTATCTATCTTACAACCAGCATAATCAACATCAGAGAATCCAATCAAATTCAAAGTAAAATATTTAGAATACCAAATTCCTAAATTACTTGTTTCTTTCAAATATTTAATTATTCTTTTTACAGCAAGCATATGTGTTTCTTTTGGTGATGACTGAAATCTAGCACATACACATACACTGTATAATATATCAGGTCTTCTTGCAGTCAAATATAATAAGGATCCGATCATACCTCTATATAGCTTTTGGTCAACATTGGATCCATTCTCATCTTTGTCCAATCTGCAAGCTGGGCTCATGGGTGTGCTCATTGTTTTGCTACTCTCCATACCAAGCTTTTTGATGATTTTCTTGATGTATTTGGCTTGGTTGATTAAGATGCCTTCCTTAGTTTGTTTTACTAGAAGTCCAAAGAAGTAGTTCAGCTCGCCCATTAAGCCCATTTCAAATTCTCCCTGTATAAGCTTAGCAAATTCTTTACATAGAGATTCGTTAGTTGCACCAAAAATGATATCATCTACATATATTTGTACAACTAAAATGTCATTATTTTCCTTTTTGATAAACAAAGTTTTATCTACATTTCCTCTTGAAAAATTATTTTCAATTAAGAAAGTGCTAAGTCTATCATACCAGGCTCTAGGTGCTTGTTTTAAACCATACAATTCTTTGTTTAATTTGAATACATGGTTTGGAAAAGCATGATTTTCAAAACCCGGTGGTTGCTCCAAAAAACTTGTTCAGAGATAAAACCATTAAGAAATGCACTTTTTACATCCATTTGAAAGAGTTTAAAGTTCATGTAGCAAGCAAATGCAAGTAATAATCTAATAGCTTCTAGTCTTGCTACGGGTGCATAAGTTTCATCAAAATCAATACCTTCTTCTTGGTTATATCCCTTAGCCATTAATCTAGCTTTGTTCCTTATAATGTTTCCTTGTTCATCTAATTTATTCCTATAGACCCATTTAGTTCCTATAATTGGGTGGTCTGTAGGTCTATCTACAAGTGTCCATACCTTATTTCTTTCAAACTAGTTTAGTTCTTCATGCATTGCCATCATCCAGTTTGGGTCAATCTCAGCTCTTCTAAGTTATGTGGTTCTATTTGTGATACAAAGGCTAGGTAATCATGTGCATCCTTATGTGCAGCCCTAGTCCTAACACCATGTGAAGGATCTCCTATTATTAATTCTTTAGGGTGAGATGTAACATACCTCTAGTCCCTCGGTAGATCAGTGTGATCCTTACTTACCATTTCTTCTCCACCTTGAGTGTCTTTGTTTTGAATGCTCAAGTCATCCATTCCTTTTTGCAATGTACCTACATCATTATCTATGCACTCTTCTTATCTAGAAGGTGTAGGGTTAGTTTCAATAAAAACAACATGAATTGACTCTTCAATAGTAAGAGTCCTTTTATTAAAAACCCTATATGCTTTGCTTTGTAATGAATAACCTAGGAAAATTGCATCATCAGCTTTAGAATCAAATTTTCCTAAATTATCTTTTCCATTGTTATGCACAAAAAATCTATAACCAAATACATGAAAATAACTAATATTGGGTTTTTTGTCATTCCGAAGCTCATAGGGGGTTTTCTTTAAAATATAACATGCAGTGTTCACCGCTTCTACCCAAAAGTACTTTGGAAGATTGCCTTCACACAACATTGTGCGAGCCATTTCTTCCAATGTCCTGTTTTTCCTCTCTACAACACCATTTTGTTGAGGTGTTCTAGGAGCGGAGAAGTTGCGATCAATGCCAAATTCAGTACAATAATCTTCAAAAAATTGATTTTCAAACTCAGTTCTATGATCACTTCTAATTGAAATCAAAGATAAGTTCTTTTGGTTTGAAACCTTTTTATAAAATTTTCTAAAAACATGAAAAGTTTCATCTTTCGATGTGATAAACAAAATCTATGTAAATCTCAAAAAATCATCTACTATCACAAGAGCATATTTCATCCCTCCTAGGCTTGTAGACCTAGTAGGTCCAAAAAGATCCATATGAAGTAGTTCACAAGGTCTTGTTGTAGAAACTATATTCTTTGATTTAAAACTCTCCCAAGTTTGTTTACCCATTTGGCAAGCATCACAAACATGATTCAAATCAACTTTAAACTTAGGCATGCCTCTAACAAGATCTTTAGAAATTAATTTGGCAAAAGTATGCATGCTAGTATGACCTAATCGTCTATGCCATAGTAAGCCTGACTCTTTGGTTTTAGCATTCATTGCAACTAGACTAGGGCTACTAGACATGGCAAGATCATCAAGATCTACCACATAGATATTCCCGAGTCTATGTCCAATAAATTTATTGCTAGAATCAAAAGAGTAGTTACTATACACATAGAGGACTTAAAGACAACCTTGAAGCCTTTATCACACAATTGACTTATACTTAACAGATTATGATTCAATTTGTCTACTAGCAAAACATTTTCAATAAAAGTGAAGGGAATTATTTTGATCTTACCGATACCGATTATTCTCCCTTTGCCATTATCTCCAAAGGTGACCATGCCTCCTTCTTTCATTTCGAGGGTGATGAATTGGTCCTTGTCACCCGTCATATGTCTTGAGTAGCCACTGTCTAAGTACCACCTTTTCTTCAATTTTTGGGCTGCAAGACATTCATGCAAAACAATCAATGAATTCTTTTAGGTATCCAAGCTACCTTGGGTCCTTGCAGGTTAGCAGAGGTGTTTCCTTTGGAAATCCAAATCTTTTTTATCTTTTTATGGACATTTCTAAGATTATTGCATTCAAAGCTTTATGTCCAATTCTTTTACAAGAATAGCAAACAACTTTAGAATTTTTATTAGAAACAGAATTTGAAGTTCTAGAAGTTGATGCACTTGATGCAGATTTCAAACCTTTTGGAAAGTATGCATTTTTTATCAAATTCTTAGGAGCATATGATAAAGATTTTGAAGTAGAAATAGCTTTTGGTGTGGCTAAAACATTTTGAGATAAATTGTTTTGAGTTGGTGTTTTGGATTTCACAAAAGTTGTTGCTAAAATTTCATTTACAAAAGAAGTGTTGAAACCAATTCCAGCTTTATTTCTAGAAATTCATTATTATTTTAAAATTAGCTCAATCTTATTTGAAGATAAAGTGAGTTTTTCAACCAAAGGCTTGAGTTTTGTAACCTCCTTTTTTAATTCATTGTTTTCAGTAAGTAAATCAGTATTTTTCTTTTCATATGATAAATTCTCATTTTTCAGTTTTTCAATTTTTTTAGAAAAGATATGCAATTCTTTTTGTAATAAAGTATTCTTTTCTGAAATCTCATCCTTTTGTTTGAGTAAAGTATCATTTATATTTTTCAATGATTTTATCTTTACTCTAGCTTTCTTAAATTCAGAAAGTAAATCATGAAAAGCAGAATTTAATTCTTCAAATGTAAATTTAGTGCAGTTGTTAGAGGATGTTACCTCATCTTCGAGACCCATTAAGCAAAGATTGGCAGTCTTGGTGGTCTCTTCTTCTTCCGATGAAGTTGAATCTTCACTATCGGACCATGTGGCAACCATGGCTTTCTTCTTCTTCTTTTGTCAGAAGGATTTCTTTAGCATTGGATAGTTCAGACGTATATGCCCCGACTTCTTACATTCGTAGCATGTGGGGACTACCTCTTTGTCTTTCTCTCTGTCCTTTTCCTTTTCCTTTCCATAATCTTTCCTGTGAAATTTTTGGTTGTACCTTCCTTTCTTTCTTTCCATGAATTTTCTAAATCTCCTCACAACCATAGCGATGTCTTCGTCTTCTAGGTCGTCATTGGAGGAGGTGCTTTCTTCTTCAGATACTTCATCATCCCTTTTTGAATCGGAAGTAGCCTTGAAGGCTATTATCTTCTTTTTCTTTTGCTCATCTTCCGTTCTGTGTTGCATTGTTAGCTCGTGGATGATGAGTGATCCCAGCAATTCATCCAGCATCAAAGTATTGAGATCTTTGGCTTCCTGGATCGCAGTTACCTTGGGATCCCATTTGTCTGGCAAAGAACAAAGGATCTTCTGAACTAGATCTGCATTAGAGTATACCCTGCCAAGACTCTTTTCACTTGGGAAGTTCCCTTATGGGTCACTTCGAGTTTATCCCAGATTTCCTTTACCGATGAGCAAGTGGAAATTTGGTTGAACTCGTTAGCATCTAAAGCACAATATAATAAGTTCATTGCTTTGGCGTTCAATTCTCCCATTTTCATGTCATGATCATCCTAGTCCTCTTCAGGCTTAGGGATGTCCACACCATCAACTTTAATTGTGGGAATATGTGGCCCTTTCAAGATGACCTTCCATAATTGAAAATCTACAGCTTGTATGTAAATTTTTATTCGTGCCTTCCAATATGAATAATTAGTGCCTGTGAATAGTGGAGGTCTATTTGTTGATTGGCCCTCGGCCAAGGATGTACTCATGGGATGAGCCATCGATCTTAACTCAAGTAATCAAAGACACTGCTCTGATACCAGCTGTTGCCCATGTGGCTTAGTCCCAAGAGGGGGGGTGAATTGAGAATTATAAGTCCCAAGAGGGGTGGTGAATTGAGAATTATAAAATTTTTGCAAGTATGTGCACAATTAATTCCAATTAGTGATTAGGTGCTGTGTTAATCAGAGAAAGAGAGCAGAAGCTAAAAGATAAAGCAAACATAATACAAACAAAGTAGATTTATAGTGGTTCGGAGCAACCCAGCTCCTACGTCCACTACCCAAGTTCACCACTCGAGATTACCACCATATCCCCCAAACCAGAATAGTGTCGGATTATTTTGCAGGCTCACAATCCAAACCTCTACACTTTGGTTTTTAAAACCGGGCTCACCAAAGAAACCCAAGCTAGGTTTTTACAGGTTCACCTAAAACCTCTATACTTTGGTTTTTATCTAGGCTCACCAAAGAAACCTCTACACTCTGGTTTTAAAGGCTAACCAAAGTAACCTATTTGGTTTTTACAATAGGGCTCACCAATAACCCAGATATTCTACAAGATAGAATTAGAAAAGCAACAATAAAGAAAAACTCTGTTGTCTGGGTGGTTGCCAATGCAGCTCGAGTGAAGATCCACTGAATGCTCTTCAATGCACTTCAATAGCTTCCTTGCTTTTTCTCAAAAGGTGCTTCAAGCTTCTGGTAAGAGCTGTTACAGGCTTGATGGTAATCTTTAAAGCTCTAGTGTCTCTCACTTCACTTCAATAAGTGTTCAATAAATGCTCAATAAATCATTAGCCTCTTCAAGGATGTTCTCATACCTTATTTATAGAGACTTCAACTGCCTTTCCATGATTTTGAATGTTGTAGACCGTTGGGAGGTGACAGGTTACCGTTGGAGCACTTTTGGAATTCAAAAACTGAGAACTGGAACTAGCCGTTAGAGGTGACCCCATCATTCTAGTCGGCTCGGACAAACTTTGAGTCAGCTCGGATGAAGTTCGGGTCAACTGGGCTGAGTGCCAGTCGACTAGCTTTCATAGTTGAAAAAATACCTCACTCTGGACAAGTCAACTGGGCTGAATTCTAGTTGTTTGGAATCTTAGAGGCTTCTCAGACCATTTTCAACTAAGTTCTGGATCTAAATCCAGTTGGCTAGATTCTTGAGAATCTTAGAACGTTCTCAACCTTGTACTAGACGAGTTGGCTGGATCTAAATCCAGTCGACTAGATTCCTGAGAATCTTAGAACGTTCTCAACCTTGTTCTGGACGAGTCGGCTGGACCTTGGTGCCTATCGGCTGGATCTACGTGCCAGAGAACTTGTCTTTAGTGCTAGTGCTAGAGTCAGTTGGGTTGTTCATCCAGTTGGCTCGAAGGTGGTTCTTTAGCTAGATCAGCTTCAAACTTCCAGAACACTTGTCCCAAGCTTTAACAATCTTCTTCAAGCACTACTTACAATAAATTCAAGAAAACTTGAAGCAAGAAGGACTAGTAGAAGTAACCCTTTAACTGATTTTAACAGGAAACTTTTTGTAGGGTTCTTCTTTACAAGAATCTAAGTATTTTACAACTCAACACAAAACATTAAAGATTGTAGGAATTGAAAAATGTGTCAATGTAGTTGTCCTACAAAAACTTGTCAATCAATTGAGGAGTTGTTAGATAACTAAAAGTATGTTCCAATATTTTGTTATCATCAAAATCACTTTATGGGTCAACAACATCGGAACAATTACCGATCGCTATTTATAGGAGAGTGGGAGGCACCAGATAAGCCTTTCCATCAGCTTTTGATCTGTCTAAACACAAATCAAATAAGACCCTTCACTAAGAAGGAGTCTTATCATGAAATACCATGTCCCTTTATGCGCCAACTACCTAATTCAAGTCCCTTCACTATTTTATCCGACTTCTCCCTTTGCCACTTGGTATTTTTGGTTAAAATGAAGCCAAGGGATGTGACTTATGAATGAGAAGCATCGATGATTCAAAAGGACTTAAAGCAGAAGGACTCTGCATACTTGAATTAGCACCAAAGTGAAGAGACACGACTCATTATAAAAAGGCATTAAGTTTACTTTCCAACCATATAATTTGTTTTCATATCGGAGGTCAATTAGTCCTTGTGTGCCCTTTTGAATACAGAGGTGTCACTTAGGCATGAAGAGTTCCATGCCTTTTGGACTCTTCATATATGGCACATAAAATATTCAAAAAATATCAGATAAAATCTAATAAATTTATCCCACTTAGGACTCAACCCAATCTAGGTCTTCCATAAATTGGTTAGTCCATTTAGCAAACTTTCTGACCCAATCCAATTGGGTTAGGAGATTAGGTCAGCCTACACATGCTAGTGTGTAATCTAGCTAACCAATTAGGATCCCTTGACCCTAATTAAATTCTAATTGAATTTCTAGGCTGACTCCCTAATGTGTGTGACCCATTGGGTTCCACATCTAGCCAGCAGTAGGTTTAGGTTTGAGCCGATTCGATCCGATCGAACCCAATTGACCTAATTAGGTCAAATTGGCTCACCTAATTGTCCAATTTGAATCACACATCGAATTGACTCATGAAACCATTCCAATTAGTTCATGAAAACCCACAAGACAAGATTGACATCTAGCAACATGTCATGCCTACCTGGAAGATGAGAAATTTGGTGGAAATTATCAAAATACCCTTCATTAGTAAGTTACCGTGCAATTCAATCTTTTGATCTCCCATTATCCCGATTAAGTGATGGGTATGGATAAATGTCAAACCCTAACACTTAATCATATCAAATCTCAGCTTGATCATGACGACTCAACAGATGACTGATTAGAAGCCACTTCTAATCTCATCCCACTTTGCAAATATTCCTTGAGTCACTCATCAAAGAGATTACATGGGATAACATATCCTCTTACCAGGATTGATCAATTCCTTGTTGGTCCACTCACATCCTTCGTACACCTTCCACCATACCCAGAATACCTCGTATATGTCGCAATACTATGAATGAGTATGAACCAAAGTATGGCTTAGTGTGCACAAGGAACCATGGTGACCTCAGGTCTAAAGATCACATGCACAACTTCTACTCTGGGACCTATCTTTTGACAAAGAGTAAGACTTCCATAAGATAGTCCCGGTGTGGATCAGCTCAGTATACTCATAACCTAATGAGCACCCTTATCCTTGTATTAGTGTCTCTACACAAGTGGCTGTGAGACCAACCACCCTCATCAATTGAGCATATATAGGATAAGCTAGTCTTACCGGATTCATCGATCCCCGAATCGATGGTCCAATGACTAGGAACATTCTAGATTAGGGTTTATAGGAATTAGGTCTCACTGTTATTTTATCATAACCCTAATTCCATTGCCCTACTCTATGGGCTTCATCATAGTCAAAAAATATGACACAACAGTATATGATGAATCAAATGCCTTTATTATAAATAATGATGTCATATATGAGTTGGAAGTTTACAAAAAGGCCCAAACAATAATTGGCTCTTAGGGCATTTTTCTATCAATGCATATCCTGACCATATTTTTAAATTGCATAAAGTACTTTATGATTTAAAACAGGCCTCCTCGTACATGGTATGAAAGGTTAAGTAATTTTTAATTGAAAATAGTGGTCATGTAGATACAACCTTGTTTTTAAAGAAAAAGACTGATGATCTCTTAGTGGTACAGATCTATGTCGATGATATCATCTTTGGTACCACTAATGAATCTTTTTTGTCAAGAATTTGCTAAGCTAATACAGGGTGAGTTTGAGATGAGCATGATGGGAGAATTGAGCTACTTCTTTGGACTCTATATTAAAGAAACAAATAAAGGGATCTTTATCAACCAAGCTAAATACACAAAGGAGATTCTGAAAAAGTTTAGGATGGAGAAGACTAAACCTATTGGTACACCTATAAGCACTTCATGTAAGCTTGACAAGGATAAAACTAGTAAGAAAGTTGATCAAAAACTTTATAGAGGCATCATTGGATCTTTACTATACTTAACTGCAAGTAGACTATATATTACGTTTAGTGTATGCATGTGTGCTAGATATCAATCTGAGCCTAAGGAATCACATTTATTAGCTGTTAAACACATACTTAGATATTTATCTGGTACACTTGGTATTGGATTATGGTACTTTAAGAATTTAGCTATAGATTTAATTACATATTCTGATGCTGATTTTGCTGGCTATAATTTAGATAGAAAAAGTACTTCTAGAACTTGTCAATTCCTTAGAGTCAATTCCTTAAAGTGCACAAAACACAAGAGGGAAGAAATTTATTGATTATCTATTAAGAGTTAATTGAGTATTCATTTCTTGTAAGTGAAGTTAAGCCTTCAAGCATTCAAGTCTAATTCATTCAAGCATTGATTAAGGCTTCAACAACTTGGAGACAAGCTTCTCAACAGCAATTAAAGGGCTTCAAAGAGATATTTGCTTTTATTTTGAAAGCTACTTATATTCTTTCATTGTACTTAAATTATTTTGTTGTTCCTAGTTTCAAGTGAATTGAAACTAGTGCTTAGATTATTGGCGAGCCTTGTTTGAAAACCAACTAGTCTATTGGTGTGCCTTGTTTGAAAACCAACTAGATTATTGGTGAGCCTTATGCAAACCAACTAGGTTTTTGGTTAGCCTTGTAAAAATCAAAGGGATTTTGATTAGTGAGCCTGGAAAAACTATCTATTGTATAATCAAGAAAGGATTATAGTGAAATACCCAAGTGGACCTTGGAGAGTGGATGTAGGTGCTTGGAATGCACCGAACCACTATAAATTCTTGTGTTTGTGATTGCTTATCTTTCTTTTCTTGCATTTACTTTACTACTTCTGCTGCATACTTTTGCTAAGCACACAAATACTTACAAACATACTAGCATTTATCTTTAATCTTTGCAAAAAGTTTTGAAACCCAATTCACCCCCTCTTTTTGGTTGCTTTAGCTGGAAAACACTTGGCCCACACATTGCATTTAAGTTTCAAAGGCACATACTTATTTTAATTTTAGAAAACCCAATTCACCCCCATCTTGGATTATTGGACTGCACAACAAGGGGTATCAGAGCCATGTCTCAATATCGCTAATCTAACATTTAAGAGAAAAGATCATGGCAACCCACATGAGCACTTTGTTAGCCGAAGGATAATCTAGTAACTAATCTCCACTTTTCATGACACTCATTATACTTATTTGAAAGCAAGAATTAGAATTTATATTTGCTAGGTTACAGTTGTGCAATGGAAGACTGCATTTCAAAATTTTAAACCTTGAAACCCTAGTCAATCAAAACCCTAGACCCGGGACCCCCTTGATTATATTAATTAACAAAGCAAAATATTATGAAATAGAAGAATACCTATAATGCTAATATCTATTATTCTACTAGGCACACAAGTATATAACCTCTAGAGGTGATCTACACAGGAACTAGATCAAGGAAGTACTCCTCTTTCTTGCTTGATTCCTTCTGGCAGCCTTTCTTCCTTTAGTAGCCTTTCCTCTTATCTAGAACTTTTTTCCTTTATGAAGAGCACCTCAAAATCTCTTTGAAAACTCTCTTACTATCCTATTATCCTTTTTAATTTTCTTCCAAAGTCCTTATCTTAAAAAAGTAGACTTGTCTTAAAATAAAAGACTTGTCCTAATAAGAGAAGGAAGAGAGTTCTCAGGACCAACATCGAATTATTTGATTTCAATCACCAAAGCCTTTAAATAGGTAGAGAGGATGCACTTAAAACATTCTCTCATTATCTCCTAATCTGATATTTAACATATCAGATAAGACCCTAGAGTCTCTTAGTAGAATGGTGCTAAGTGAAACATACATTTTTTCATAATTATTTTGTGCAAAGAGCTGCTTATCTCAACTCTTTAGAAAAAATCTGATAATTAGCCTTTAATTTAAGAATTAAATACTTGTTCCAATATGCTAATAGGCATATAAATTAGAGAGGCTTATCTAAAAAAGGTGATTGATAAGCAGAAGGACTTTAGTCCATCCCATGCACCATATATCTAAAGCATCACATCCCTTCATGCACCCATATGAAATCATGCCCACAATTCCATCATTGGTCAAATCCAATCCAAATTGTCATCGATGAGAGAGGATAGGGGCTAAGGTTTATCAATAAAAAAGTGGTTTATTTTTAGAAGAACTCTTGGTCCTTCTGCACCACTCAATTTGTGCATACCCTAATATTGGTGCAAGAGTCCCAAGCCCTTGGGACTCTTAGTTTAAGACATGGATAAAGTCATGGGGACACCAGGATCAGACACATATCACTGGATCCCATATGGTTTATTGATTAGGATTTTAATTTTAAAAACTTAATCATGTGTCACAATTTTGTAATCAATTAAGATTGAGTCCTGTAATGAGTTGAGGTTAATTAATTTGTCTCAACCCTCAACCCTAGTTAGTATATCGAGTCCTGTACTTCAACTATGAGTCTAGTATGAGCTCAATTTTGTACAAGAGAAAAGGATACCCTACTATGGAGTTCCACCATGCCTCATCCAGGAGCCAGAAGATCCCACTTTAGCCAATTGGACTTTGTATGCCATCCTAGGGACCAAGATTCCTACATGATGCCTAGAAGCCCTCCAGATATTTTCCAGATGCCTAGACTCCCTCCAGATGCCAGAGAATATTCCTAGAATAGGGCCTCACTTGATTCCAGAGACCCATCTATGCCCCAGCCCAAAGAAGACTCAAGGCCCAGGTCCATAAGAACCAAGATGCCATTTTATTCCAGGAATATTCCATCCAGGGTGCCCCAGATATCAGGAGGCCCAAGCACATGCACCCAAGCCCCTTTGGGCTAGTCCATTGCTACCCCCTTGAAGCCCACATGCCAATCAAAGCAAGAGTAGGCATCCTTGACCAAGTTAAAGCATGAAGGGAGAAGGAGAAGACTAGTCAAAGTTCCTAACCTAGTTGAGATTTATTTTCCTAAGTGTATTAAGACTTGTAATTCTAACCTAGCTAGGAGAAGGACTTGTAATCTAACTTGGAGAAGACTTGTTAACCTAAGTGTAACCCTAGTTATGAGAGGGCATGGGAGCTCTATAAATACCCCACCCCTCTTCCTCTTGTGATAACTTTCGCTTATGAATACAACTTTGCTGAAACATTGAGTCATCGCCTTATATTGGTGTTCTTGTGTTGGTTCTTTTGTTTTGAGTGCTCTCCTTATGTACCCTGGCCGAATCCCTGCTGCCCTAGCACCCTTCTGCATCCTTGGAGATCAGCCATGCCCAAGGAAAGGAAGCCCTAGCTGCCATCCAAGATAAAGAGCATCTTCCTCCCCAAGCCACCCATTCCTAACCCTAGTTCCATTCCCTTCTAAACCTTGGTTTCCTTTCTTTTTATTACTTGCTATTTTGACTGACCTCTGATGCTTGTAGGATCCCCGAGGTGTTTCACCTCCCTAGAGGTGGCTTTCCTTGTGATGGAGAACAAAAATAAAATGATGAATGGAGAGTTTTAGCAAGCTAACCAGCAAGCAAACTTGAGCAATTAATTATCAAATAAAGGATCTAAATTAATCAAAGAAAAGAATCTTCAGAAGGAGACTAGTTGATCTAAGTTACAATACCCGTAATGTAGATCTAGCTCAAAATAGAGATTAGGATCTTCATGACAAGGAAACCATCACTACTAAGGCAAGTTAACCTTCAAATGATTAGATCTAATGAAGCTTAGGAAGAGTTTTTCTACCAATAATGATGGCTAATTATTTGATGGAAGAAGGAGCTCTCATCACTCAAGGATTGAGGTCTAAACCATAAGACTAGCACTCCCTACCTTTAGGACTCACCTTGGCCATGATCCTTGTCCTGGAGAATTTTATCTTGGACTTGGAAAATTAGAGAAAACCGGCATCAAATCAGAAATTAGGCATGGAAGGAGAATTCAAAAGTTGGAATTGAAACAAGAAGAAGAAGGAAGGAAAACAAGTAGAAGTCGGTGCCTTCAAGGAATGATGCTTAGATCTTGGATCAAGCAAGGAGCACTCCACCTTTCAAACACTCAAGGGTATTCTACCCTTCAAACACTCATTCAAGAACCTCACACTCTCTTCTCAAACCTATCTTCTAACTCTCAAACTCAAGAACTTTTCACTCTAAACAAGAGAACATAGAGAAACTAGAACAAGAAAGATAGCTTTCTTTATTTAACCCAAAATAGAATGAATACAATGGGGGGGCTTAGGCTCTATTTATAGCCTTTCATAACCCACATGGGTCGGCCAAGGAGAGAGAGAGAGTGTGGAGGTTAGGTCTAGCTAATCAGTTGGGTAGTTTTAACTAGAATTAGTTTTTACAATAATTTATGGGTAGAAGCTTACAACCAATTGACATGTGGCAATGACTTGGCTTAATTTGCTGATGTGGAGCCCTATGTGTCATGTGATGTGACATTCCACATGGCAGTTGGCTGGAGGGTTGTTGGGGTATAGATCATGGCTTCAATCTCCCCATAAAATTCTTGATGTAGTGTCCTTCCTCCTCCCCAAAAGGTGCTTGTTGTGGTGTCTACCAATTAAGGGAAATAGGCTTCAAGTACATGGCATCCAGGTGAGGGAAATGGGCTTCAAATAGATGGCATCCTAGTAAGGGATGTAGGCTTCAAATGGATGGCGCCAAGTGAGGAAAATGAGCATTGAAGAAGTGGCCTCATACCCTACTTGAATTTAGGTTGAGTCAACTCATTAACATGAATCAGCTCAAGTATTTGCTGAGAGAGAAGATGGGCTCAAACCCTTTATTAGATTTATCTATTTTAACTACAGAACAAAAGTGAGTTAGTCCAAAAAACTTTTTTCTTGTTGATGTCCCCATCAATTCTTCCGGGATGAAAAGAACTCGATTCTATCGAGTAAGAATCAATCTAACTCTGATAATACTCTTGTAGGTTTGGTCGATTCTTTGTAGGTCTTCTCAAGTAATCCATGAGTCTTCAGAATCAGGGCATCCTTGCCAATGAACTAAGTAGTGTTGATAGTCCCTGTTTCGGGTAGTGACAGTCTTATTGTCTAACATTCGCTCAATCCTATCTTGCTGCTTTGGTAACTTGGCTAGTGGACACTCATGGGTTGGCTCACTCTCAAAGATAGAATCAGGCTCGAAAGGCTCACTAGGTATCATTATTGGTTTTTTTACCCTCTTAGATCTGAATTGTTGAAAGTGGAGCTGATACCAAAGTCGGATGGTAAATCTAGCACATATTAGGTCCAAATTTTCCTTACTATTTTGATAATGACCTACACCACGGGCATATAATCGTTCAGGTTTAGCCTTACCATGACATAGTCTCCTTCCTGAAATTCCTTGTCTCTTTTACGTGAGTTAATCATATGCTTATTAATTTCATTGCTCAAATTTTCTTACTAATCATGCTATGCATATGACTCTCGCAGTCATGGGCACTTATGCTTGGGAAGGTCAAATGACATCAAATGATAAAACATTAATGACACCAAAATAAAACAAGCTAAAAAATTATCAGGGAATACAATTTCCCAGCTAGGTGGATTAGGATTGGGAATGTTCTAGAAGGGTGAATCAAGCTCAAGGCAATTATCATGGAATACAATTTCCATCTCCCTTCTCTTATACTTCCATCTTTCAATTCCTACCATCTCTTCACTTCTAATTCTCATGTTAAATTCTTTTGCAGGTTCTACAATTTCTTGGGGTTGATCCTGTGGAATTGGTTCTAGATTTTCTCTGATGGTCAATACCCCAGTAAGTGATCCTTCATTAATCTCTAGATGTAAATCCTCAATAGCGATTAATTCCGAGTCCTCTATTAACTTCTCGAATTGTTCTTCGTGGCTTTGTTCTTGGACTTCATTTTGATCATCCTGTTGTTGATTTCTTTAGGTTGGATAATTATTTTATCTTCAAGTAATTGTTCTTGATCATATTCGCCCATAAGGTTAGACCCAGCTTCAAAAACTTCTTTCTTAATTCTTTAATGGGTTTAGGATTTTCTCTTTCTAGCCCTTCATTTGGACATGACTTTGATTCTATTTCATCCTTAAATTTTTCAATAGGTTCAGGAGATTTTTCCTCTAATTTTTCCATGGGTTTAGTCTCTTCTTCATCTCCCTCATACTTATTGAATTTGGTAATATAAATCAGATACAGTTCTATCATCTTGTCTCAATTTGTACCATTGATCTAAAAATTTTTGCTCATAATATTTACCTAGATACTTTTCCCTTAGTTTACTCTTTATTTCTCTCCAAGTATTTATTTTATTCCCACTATAATAACTTTTTCACTCAACTTCTTCGCAATATGCTTTAGCATGTTGGACTAACTTTGATTTGGCAAATTGACACTTTGTTACTTCTGACATTTCATCAAATTCAAAGTATTGATCAATTTTATCTTTCCAATCGACATACACTTCAAGATCCAAATTTCTATTGAAAGTGGGTGCATAGGGTCGATTGCTCCTAAAGACTCTCTCCTCCTGATCTACAAAGTTTTAGTAGGGGTATCTAAGACCATACTCAGGGGTGAGATCATGACATTGGGCTTTTGAACCAAGGGAAGGTGGATTGGGTGATTCAGGCTTAGCATGGATCCTATGGGCTTCTTCTATGAAGTCATGGTGAAGTCATCTTGAATTGTATTCAGTAGTGAATTCATGATGACGAACTCTTGGACCTCGAGGAATTGACCTCAGTGACTCAGGTTTGGTGGGGGTTATTGGGGTTTCTTCAAGTGTCCCCACATGGTCCTTCACTTGACCTAATTCCTTTTTTATTTGTCCTAATTGCCCATTTATGGTATCAAACTTTTTAGTCAAGGTTCTCAAAAAGAATTCAAGATTAGGATCCATGGATAAAAATAGACTGAGTATGGGACTATTGGTATGGAGCTTCAAAACAAGCAGTACAAACCTAACTTTTAGGGCTCCTAGTCCTAAAAGTTCAAAATACAGGAATTGATTAAGTACTAGTTAAAGTTGTAATTACCATTTCCACTGGTCAGGTAAGAGATGGGGTCGCAGGAGGCTCCCCTCGCTTTCACGAGGTCCTAATTAAAATCGCAAGTCCACTTAAGGCGTTTGCCATTGGACCTCTTGCCTTAGACACCAATTTCAAGAAGTAAGTACAAACTCAACTAATATTTAGTCTCATTTTGCACTTGAACCTGACTTGTGGGTGTCCCTAGTTTTAGGTTCCTACTCGATTTCAATTATGGTTTAGGTCAATGAAAATGTGGGCGATTATTTTGGGCCAAGCAAAGGTAATGACCTCCTTCCCTTATGTTATGATTGAATGCCCTTAATTAGATTTAGGAATGGATGCACAAACAATTCATTAACTAGTTAACACAACAACTAGTATTAGCACAAACATGCGATTCAAACGCGAATTTTTAAAAAAAATTAAAATTCAAAAAAATTAAATTAAAAAATTTAGATTTTGAAATCCAGATTTATAAATCAAATTTTAAAATTTAAATCTCTAATTAGGATTAAAAATTCATTCTAGAAGTTAGAGTTGTTGCAAGATAGTTTCGGCCCTAACAACTTCTAGTCAACTAGTTTTAAAAAATCTGAAATTAAAATTTTAAAATTTCAAAAAATTAAAATTTAAATTTAAATTGTTAGATCCCTCAGCGAAGATTCTAGATTCTAAATTTTGAATTTTAATTCCCGGGATTTGGTTAAGAAATTCGTTTTGAAAGCTTGTTGTAAAAGAAAATTTCAGCAAGGAACAACATTCAGCTAGCTAGTTTTAAAATTTCAAAATTTAATCTTTTTAAAAATCCAAAAATTTAAAATAAAACTGATTTGGCTAACTTTCAAATAAGAATTCTTGGATTTTAAAGTTTTGACTTCATATTAATACGAATTTTAGTTGAGAAGGTAGTTTGAAAACACATGCTAGAAGGTTCCAACAGTTTAGCTAACTCTTAACAACTTGAATTCAAATTTCAAATTCATAACTCTAGATCCTTCTAAAATTCAAAATTCTGGTGGGAAATAATAAAAATTGAAGTTTGGATCTCATAACTAAAAATTAAAAATTTAGAAAAAATATTTTTATATTTTTTTGAAAATTAAATGAAATGGAAGGCAGAAACAGAATTCTAGACATAACTTCAAGAAATGATCTAAGAACTTATATTTTTAAATATAAAAATAAATGGAAAATACTTTTTTGAATTTATATTTTGAATCCTTGCACACTAAGGTATGGTAAAAGTATTTTTATAAATTTCTTATGCATTATAAAAAACTATTAAAACTCGTTAAAAATTTTGGTGAATACTAGAACAGAAATTTCAGTAATCAAACACTTAACCTAGTAGAACCTTAAGCTCTAATACCAAAAAATTGATGGGGGATGAAAATAAAATGATGAATGGAGAGTTTTAGCAAGCTAACCATCAAGCAAACTTGAGCAATTAATTATCAAATAAATGGTCTAAATTAATCCAAGAAAAAAATCTTCATAAGGAGACTAGTTGATTTAAGTTACAATACCCGTAATGTAGATCTAGCTCAAAATAGAGATTATCATTTTCATGGCAAGGAAACCATCACTACTAGGGCAAGTTAACCTTCAAATGATCAGATCTAATAAAGCTTAGGAAGAGTTTTCCTACCAACAATGATGACTAATTATTTGGTAGAAGAAGGAGCTCTCATCCCTCAAGGATTGAGGTCTAAACCATAAGACTAGCAATCCCTATGATGAGGGGACGCGAAACCCATCCAGATTTTCTTGTTTTTCTCCTAGATTTTTATTTTATTTTACATTTTTTCTTATTCAAGCTATTCCACTTATTCACTTTATTCCCATTTTATTCCATGTTTATCCCAAAGTTATTCCCCAGTTATACCTATCATCTTCAACCTCCCAGAACACCATTTTTTCCATCTTTTCTTCCCAGAACTTCCATTTTTCCAATTTTTTTGTCCCACCGGTTCCAGATTCGCCATGCTCGACCACCATCTACCTCGCCCCCACGTCGATCTCCTCATGGAAACGGTGGCGAATCCTTTGGAACTGCCCACGGCCGTGCACCTCTGGAGCTCCTCCCATGGCCGTCCACCCCTGTGGCCCTACCACAGCCATCCCTCTCCCCCGCGCCACCGTCCGTCGCTGCCCGACCTATCTCTGCACCGCCTGCAACCGGGAACCCAGTGTACTCGTTGAAAGTGGAGGTTCCTACGAAATGGGAATACAAGCAGGACATGGTCTCCTGGTGCAAGATCCGTCACACCCTCCCCAACACTCTCTGCAATCCCTCCAACCTCATGGCCAAAGATCCAAGGAAACACATGCTTCTGGCCCTTAGCTTCCCAGAAGTAGACATCAGTGTGGCAGAGGGCAGTAAAGAGGATCTTCACATGAACCTCCATCACCTACGGCGGCGCGACCTCCACCTCCTCGATCACCAGAGGATTCCTAGCCTCCCACGCATCCGCTACCCAGCCACCATCGATGCCGATCAGATCCTGCTGGATCCGCCGGCTCGTCCACCCTCCATCTCGCCCGTGAGCACCGCCTCCTTCTCCTCCAAATCATCATCATCGGTGCTCAAATGGCAAATCATTGCCATGCCCCAACCCCACGCCATCACGGCCTCCCCCAGGATCTGCCGGCCCATCCGCCCTCCACCTCGCCTACGGGCTTGACGTCGAAGCCCACATCCTCCGATCTAGTCTGCTCAATCTCTATTCCATGATCACAGGAGAGGAATGTGCACAGATCCCAAGCAAAAGATTGGGCACGGATCTCAAAGCTATAGGATTTAGAATTAATAAAATAAAAAAAATAAAATATAATTTCCATGTATGTCCTACTTGGTTTCTAAGTCTTGTAAGCCTATAAAAAGGCACCCCACCTCTTGTAATAAATCAGTTAATGAAATTGAATTTTTGAAAGAGTTGTTGGTTCTGTCTCCGTTTTGAGTGGGCTTAGGCCTGTCTTGCCTTCGTCCTTCGGGACGTCGAGGGGTTTGAGGCCCCAATGCCTTCGCTCCAGTGAGAGCGTCGAGGAGCGTGAAGCCGCTCCAAGTCATTAGTGTCGCCGTGACTGATGGCGGGGTGTGATCTCCAAGTCATCAGCACCGCCGTGCATGATGGATGGATGTGATCCCAAATAAGGTCTTCGCTGCCAAACAGCTGACGTGGGGCTCGAAGCCCTAGGTACCCTTTCCCCTCCATCTCTCTTTTCCCATCGGATCTACATCCTGGGTTCCAGTTTCATTCCCGTTCCCCCTCCATATTTCCATATTTCCTTCGTCATCTCATCAAGAAAACTGAAAATCAAAAGAGTTTGGCTATTTTAGGAATTTCGGGGTCATCCTATCCTAGTCTCGGGAGGCTTCTTAGCCCTCCCACGATCCTCAGTTTGCTTTAGGGTTTTTTTTTTCCATTTTCGAAGAACCCCAGGTTTCTTCGTGTCTGCCATCACCACATCAACTTGGTATCAGAGCCAGCAGTGGACTAGAATTTGCTTCGTCCTCAAACTCGATGGAGTCGAGTTCTTCGCGCTGCAGGAGAATGATGGGGGGACCCGAAACCCATCGAGATTTTCTTGTTTTTCTCCTAGATTTTTTATTTTATTTTACATTTTTTTATTCCATCTATTCCACTTATTCCCTTTATTCCCATTTTATTCCATGTTTATCCCAAAGTTATTCCCCTGTTATACTTATTATCTTCAGCCTCCCAGAACACCATTTTTTCCATCTTTTCTTCCAAGAACTTCCATTTTTCCAATTTTTTTGTCCCACCGGTTCCAGATCCGCCATGCTCGACCACCATCTACCTCGCCCCCACGTCGATCTCCTCGTGGGAACGCCAGTGAATCCTGTGGAACTGCCCACGGCCGTGCACCTCTGGAGCTCCTCCCCTTGCCATCCACTCCTGCGGCCCTACCCATGGCCGTCCCTCTCCCCCGCGCCACAGTCCGTCGCTGCCCGACCTATCTCCGCACCGCCTGCAACCG
The DNA here is from genome assembly GCA_021397845.1 of Areca catechu. Classification (NCBI taxonomy): domain Eukaryota; kingdom Viridiplantae; phylum Streptophyta; class Magnoliopsida; order Arecales; family Arecaceae; genus Areca; species Areca catechu. The sequence continues at coordinate 95,772,848 of CM038050.1, forward strand.
GGAACCCGGTGTACTCGCTGAAAGTGGTGGTTCCTACGAAATGGGAATACAAGCAGGACATGGTCTCCTGGTGCAAGATCCGTCACACCCTCCCCAACACTCTCTGCAATCCCTCCAACCTCATGGCCAAAGATCCAAGGAAACACATGCTTCTGGCCCTTAGCTTCCCAGAAGTAGACATCAGTATGGCAGAGGGTAGTAAAGAGGATCTTCACACAAACCTCCATCGCCTGCAGTGGCGCGACCTCCACCTCCTCGATCACCCAAGGATTCCCAGCCTCCCACGCGTCCGCTGCCCAGCCACCATCGATGCCGATCAGATCCCGCTGGATCCGCTGGCCCGTCCACCCTCCGTCTCGCCCATGAGCACCGCCTCCTCCTCAACCAAATCATCATCATCGGTGCTCAAATGGCAAATCATTGCCATGCCCCAACCCCACGCCATCGCGACCGTCCCCAGGATCTGCCGGCCCATCCGCCCTCCGCCTCGCCTGCGGGCTTGACGTCGAAGCCCATATCCTCTGATCTAGTCTGCTCTATCTCTATTCCACGATCACAGGAGAGGAACGTGCATAGATCCCAAGCAAAAGAACGGGCATAGATCTCAAAGCTACAGGATTTAGAATTAATAAAATAAAAAAATATATATAATATAATTTCCATGTATGTCCTACTTGGTTTTTAAGTCTTGTAAGCCTATAAAAAGGCACCCCCCCTCTTGTAATAAATCAGTTAATGAAATTAAATTTTTGAAAGAGTTGTTGGTTCTGTCTCCGTTTGGAGTGGGCTTAGGCCTGTCTTGCCTTCGTCCTTCGGGATGTCGAGGGGTGTGAGGCCCCAATGCCTTCACTCCAGTGAGAGCGTCGAGGAGCGTGAAGCCACTCCAAGTCATCAGTGTCGAGGTGCCTGATGGCGGGGTGTGATCTCCAAGTCATCAGCACCGCCTTGCATGATGGTAGGATGTGATCCCAAATAAGGTCTTCAGTACCAAATAGCTGATGTGGGGCTCGAAGCCCTAGGTACCCTTTTCCCCTCCATCTCTTTGTTTCCCATCAAATCTACATCCTGGGTTCGAGTTTCATTCCCATTCCCCCTCCATATTTTCATCTTTCCTTCGTCATCCCATCAAGAAAACTGAAAATCAAGAGTCTGGCTATTTTAGGACTTTTGGGGTCATCCTATCCTAGTCCCGGGAGGCTTCTTAGCCCTCCCACGATCCTCGGTTTGCTTTAGTTTTTTTTTCCATTTTTGAATAACGCCAAGTTTCTTCGTGTCCGCCATCACCACATCACCCTACCTTTAGGACTCACCTTGGCCATGATCCTTGGCTTGGAGACCTTCATCTTGGACTTGGAAATCAGAGAAAACCTGCATCAATTCAAAAATTAGGTAAGGAAGGAGAATTCAAAAATTGGAATTGAAATAAGAAGAAAAAGGAAGGAAAATAAGGAAGTAGAAGCCGGTGCCTTCAAGGAATGATGCTTGGATCTTGGATCAAGCAAGGAGCACTCCACCTTTCAAATACTCAAGGGTATTCTACTCTTCAAACACTCATTCAAGAACCTCACACTCTCTTCTCAAACCTATCTTTTAACTCTCAAACTCAAGAACTTTTCACTCCAAACAAGAGAACATAGGGGAACTAGAACAAGAAAGGTAGCTTTCTTTATTTAACCCAAAATAGAATGAATACAATGGAAGGGCTTAGGCCCTATTTATAGCATTTCATAACCCACATGAGTCGGCCAAGGAGAGAGAGAGAGTGGAGGTTTGATCTAGCTAACTCTAGTTAGGTAGTTTCAACTAGAATTTGTTTTTATAACAATTTACAGGTAGAATGTTACAACTAATTGACATGTGGCAATGACTTGGCTTAATTTTCTGATGTGGAGCCCTATGTGTCATGTGATATGGCATCCCACATGGCAGTTGGTTGGAGGGTTGTTGGGATAATAGATCATGGCTTCAATCTCCCCATAAAATTCTTGATGTAGTGTCCTTCCTTCTCCCCAAAAGGTGCTTGATGTGGTGTCTACCAATTGAGAGAAATGGGCTTCAAGTAGATGGCGTCCAAGTGAGGGAAATGGGCTTCAAGTAGATGGCATCCTAGTGAGGGAAGTGGGCTTCAAATGGATGGTGCCAAGTGTGGAAAATGGGCATTGAAGAAGTAACCTTATACCTTGCTTGAATTTAGGTTGAGTCGACTCATTAACATGAATCGGCTCAAGTATTTGCTGAAAGAGAAGATGGGCTCAAACCCTTTATTAGATTTGTCTATTTTGACTGCAAAATAAAAGTGAATTAGTCCAAAAAACTTCTTTCTTGTTGATGTCCCCATCACCTTGCCTCCAAGACCGCCCAAATCAGTCATTAGATTCAAGGAAACCGAGCTTCATCATCCAGACTCCAATCAGAGTGCTGTGTGATCTCTTCATTAGAAATGCTTCAAATCATTGATTGGTAATATCTTTTTCTACTCTTGATATCTGATTTATTGAAGATAAGCTATCCTAAATTGGGTGTTTCTTAATTTTCAGGTCCTGACTTTCATTATCTTGTTTGAGTTATTTTGCGATCATGGTGATTCTTTGCATTTCTATTCTTCTTGCTAGTTCTTACTGTATTTTTGAAATTTACCCTACAAATTAAATTATAAAAAAATAAAAAAATTTAGTTTACTATTTTTCCTGCATTCTTAGAGTCATCCCGTATCAGTTTGGTTTCAGAGCAGGTTTTAGGATTGTTTTTGTTGGCATAGAATTTCTTTTTCGACCGGACGGAGCTACTAGATTGGAGGCCCACTCTCTGGTTCACCTACAAAATAAATCTCTGACCGGAATTGCTTCGATGGGGGACACTCCGATGTCTAAGTCAGAGGTGGGCTCCAGTCACAGAATGGGAAAGATTTTGAGGAGGATTCAATGGAGAGGGTAAAGATTGGGATTTTCAAGGTTATCTTGTGCCTTACCTCGAGCATTCCCTCTTACCGTTATTTATAAAGAGTTGTCCAGCTTGCGATTCCTTTCTTCCTCCAGAGGTTACGATGGGGGAGTTAATTTCTTTCCCATAATCTAGGATCGTGGGTAATTAATGGGTGGTTTCGATGGCCAGGCCGGAGGCATTGCCGCTGGAGTTATGTGCCATGATTAAATTCTAAAAATAGTCGATGATAACTATTGCTTGCCTTGTTCGTAGAGACATGAAATAGGTCAAGAGACCGTCTTCAGACTTCCCTTTTAGGAAGATTTTCATGATTGAATCAGGGAATGTCTTCGTCCTCGGATCCTCTCGAGACAGATCGTAGAACCTGTCTTCGACATAGATCGAGGACTTGATCTTTGTCATAGGCTGAAGACTATGTCTTCGGCATAAACCGGAGACCATGTCTTGGGGAGTTGATAAAGGTCGTTCCTCGGTTCAGGATGAGGATCTTCGATGAAGGATGAAGACGTAATCCGAAGATGATGTCTTCGGGTACCGTAGGTCCAGTAATAGCTTTGGCTTGCCCAGAAGTTGTTTGAGTTTTTCAGAATACCTTGGTCCGAAGTTTGTGGTTTGGAAGAAATGTCTTCAGCTGGTTGAACCGGCAGCTGGTTCATACCTAGACCGAGATATCCTAACAGTTGTCCCCCTACTCTTAGTTTTTGAAGCGAATATTTGCCTTGAAAGGTGAGAGTATTACTGATTCATCATTTTCCTCTTGAGGGAAGGTGTAGTGGATGATTACAAAATCTCTGATTAGACCGTCTATCATAAATGTCGGCTGATTTGAGAATCAGATGATGGACAGTTGTCATTCCCTGATTAAGGGATGAAAAAGGAGTGGGCGGGCCATGGACTGCCTCTCCATTTTTCATTGTGTGATGGTTCAACCAATCTTTTGGTTAGAATTTGAGCGGCTGTCGTGGTTCCTTCCTGCCTGTTGGATGATGAATGTGCTTTATCTTGGTCGTTGATTCAAATGGATTACGACCTTTGGTCTATTCTGTGTCAAATTAGCTTGGGATTGCTTTGGGGTCTTTTTGTTTCTTTTTGAGGAGGAGAAAAGGGGCCTACTAAGGAAGCTTCTTCAACCTCATACTTTCAGTTTTGGTTCGGCTTTCCCTGTTCTTGGCCATCGGTCACTTTTGCAGGTAGAATCTTCCTTCCGCCTCTTTGCCTCATTCTTTTATCATGGCTAAGTTTGTAGGAATCTGCGAGGAACAAGTTTTGCCTTCAAGGGCCGGTGATGCAGTGAGTCCATAGCTGGTCCCCAGCTCTGTTTCGCCGGGAAAGGTTGCTCATCTTCGAGAATGCTATCACGTTCCCGAGGGATTTTCTTTAATTCTTCCCGCATTCGAGGAACGGGTGAACAAACCCCCGTCTGGGTGTTTGGCTGTGTACGAAGATCATTTAAAGGCTGGCCTTCGATTTCTCCTGCATTCTTTCTTCATCAAAGTCTTTCGTCTGTACCAAGTGGTGCCTGCGCAGTTGACTCTGAATAGCATTCGGAACATCTACGGATTCTTGGTTCGGTGCCGTATACCTAACATAAAGCCCAGGACCAATCTGTTTACTACCCTTTTTATTCTTAAGAGGGATTTCCATGGTAACAGATGTTGGGTGATCGGCCCTCGACCAGGCCGCAAGATCAACAAGGATATACCCAGCGCCATCCACGAGTGGAAACCCATCTTTGTTTTTGTGTTGTCTATTGACCTGTGGGGCTTTAGTAGCGATTGGAAGGAGCCACATTTAACCACCAATGATGGAAAAAAGGTTTTGGTAGCCGATCAGTCCGATTATGAATTACTGACTGATTCGGAGGCCGTTCCTATCCATGAGTTATTGGAGGGGAATCTCCATCTTAAGAGGATTAGCAAGTTCCCTATGTTAGGTATAAATAGTGAAAATTTTACCTCTCTTCTCCCATTCCTGTTGTAGTTCAGTCAACTAAGAGGGGTTTTCTATTTGCAAGCGACAGGATGAAGCCTAACTTGAGCTGGCTCCGTCAATCTTTCGAGAATAGGGCAGCTCTTGCCCCCCTCACAAGATCGGCGGTTCGGAAGAGAGCTCGAAGGGATGGTCTTGAAAGGAGTGGGAGCACTTCGTCTTCCAGAGGAGCCTCTGAAGGAAATGCGGTGCCAATGATGGAGTCCCCCACTGGGGCTCAACTAGTCGAGCCTTCATCGGCGATTACCTTGTAGGGTTCGGTGGCAAGGCGGAAACACAGATTTCAAAATTTTTATCTTTATGAAATCTTCACCAAACCCTTAACCCAAGATCTCCTTAAAAGAATTAAAACATATAACATGTATATATAAGATTTAATCTCAAATTAAAGTACTAACCTGTATTGCTAAAATCCAAACTTTAAATCTCTACTAGGTGCCCAAATGTTCACCCTCCAATGGTGATCTACACAGAAAAAGATGAAGACAACAATTTCTTGTTCTTGGCTCCTCTTCTTGAATTCTTTTTCAAGAATTCAATTCTTGGACTTTTGGGCTGAAATTTTCCTTCTTGAAAATTTATTTTCTTCCTTCTTTCCTCTTCTTGAATTCTTTTCTTGAATTCCCTTTCTTGAATTCCTTTTCTTGAATTGAATTGGATGAAAAATTAAGACAGGCAAAGTCTTAATTCAAGAAGGAAAAGAAGAAGAACAGATCCTTCCTTTTCCTTTCCTTTACCGTTCAAGACCTTCCTCTTATTCTTATTTAGGGTCAGAGTTTCGACAGAGATTATCCTTGTAAGGGAAACAATACCCAACAAGCATAAAGGGAAGGAGTATTCTGGAGAGGAGGAGAAGGATCTGATTTCTGAATTTTAATTGTCTGATAAAACCCCCATGAACCCAAAGCCTTTTATAGATCTCAGAGGGGCGTTTACTCAAAACATTGCAACCCTCTGAAATCCCAAGAATCATGATCCCTCATTCCTCACGCGTCCCCTCAACCAAAAATCATGATTCTTCGATTTAATTTTCATTTTTCCGATGAGAAGAACTCTCAGAAAACTTCAAGAAGAATCATAACTTTTGGAGACTGATTTGCGACCGAAAAGCGACGGATCTTTTCATTAATTTTTTTTGGCCATCAGATCCAGATCCAAGGGTGTCAGACAAGGATCCGAATCACCCCCTCTTTCATATTTTTCTCTGATGCTTTTTTTTTCTCACGCGCGTGAAGAGGAGTCCACACGCGCGTGGAATCTTCTTCTTGGCGCGCGCGGGTGAGGAAGGGAGTGGGCAGCTTGGAGAGAGGGCCTCAGTGAAATTGATTCCCTTTGGTTCAGCCATAGGTTAGCCCAATGTCCAAAAAATTAAATTAGACCTTAATCTAGTTCAATTAGAACCTAATTAAGCCTAATTCAGAACCAAATTCGAATTTGATTCGAATAGAAATTTGGTATGCAACACATGCTAGTGTGTTTATCCTGCAAACATGATTTAATTCTAAATTAAATCCTTCATCAATTTTCTTTTGTGTGTGACCAATTGGGTTCCACACCTAGCCAGCAGTAGGTCCGAGTGCTATTTGACTTAATTCGGTTAGATCTTAACTAAGCCGATTTAGGTCAACTCAAACTAGCTCCACTCGGTCAATTAGAATCTAATTCTAATTAATTGACTTGAATTACCATAATTCAATCATATACCTACAAGACAAGATTGACGTCTAGCAACGTATCATGTCTACCCGGAAGATGTGAAATTTTGGTGGAATTACCAAAATACCCTTCTATGGTGAGTTACCGGGCAATTTAGTCCTTTGATCAACTTGCATCCCGAATATGATTATGAATATGGATACATGTCAAATCCAATTTCATATTCATCCCTAGCTCAATCTTTATAATGATGATTTATTAATGAACCATTAGAAATTAACTCTAATGTTCATACTTTGATCAAAGATTTCCTGAATCCATCATTTGATCGAAATTAGCTGGATGCAATTCCCTCTTACTAGGGCTGATCAATTCCTTATTGACCTACTCACAACCTCCATATACAATCCACCATACCCAGTATCACCTCGTGCATGACTCAATGTCATGATTGATTGCGAACCAAAGTATGGATTCATATATTTAAGGTACCATGGTAGTCTCAGGTCAAAGGACCATATGCACTACTCCCACTATGAGAATTATCTATTGACAAATAGATAAGGTTCCATTAGATATTCTCAATCTGGATCAATTCAGTGAACTCATTCTCTAATGAACACTCACATCCTAGTATTAGTGTCAAACACAAGTGACTGTGAGATCAGTCATCCTCATCACAAAGCATATATAGGATATGTTGGTCTTGCCGGAAACATTGATCCCCAACTCAATGTCCCATCGACCAGGAATATTTTAGATTAGAGTTTTAAGGCTTTAGGTCTCACTGGTATGATCTTATCATAACCCTAGAACCATAGTCCTAATCTATGGGGTTCATCATATAATCATAAAGACACAGCGTATGATGAAAATAATGCCTTTATTATAATAATGTCAATTCATTGATTTTGGGATCGAAATACAATATTTCAATTGGCTTTCAGGGCACAATCTTTCAATCTCCCACTTGCACTAAAGCCAATCGCCTTTAAATCTTAACCCCATACAATCAAGGTGGTGATCAAACTCTCGCTGTGATAGAGCCTTAGTGAACGGGTCTGCTATGTTGTTCTTCGTTTCTACCCTTTTAATGCAGACTTCTTGTCTTTCGACAATTTCTCGAACGAGATGGAAACGTCTCAGAATGTGCTTTGATTTGTGATGAGCTCTTGGTTCCTTTGCTTGAGCAACAGCCCCAGTATTATCACAGTAAAGTGATATTGGACCTTCAATCTCAGGAACTACGCCCAACTCTGATATGAACTTCTTCATCCAGACAGCTTCCTTGGCAGCTTCACTAACAGCAATGTACTCTGCCTCAGTTGTTGAGTCAGCTACAGTTTGCTGTTTAGGACTCTTCCAGCTTACAGCTCCTCCATTTAGGGTAAAAACATACCTAGATATAAATTTGCTGTCATCTGGATCTGATTGAAAACTAGAACTGAATAAGCTTCTAGTTTAAGATCAGATCCTCCGTATATTAGAAAAATATCCTTAGTTCTTCTCAAGTACTTAATAATATTTTTCACAGCCTTCCAATGATCCTCTCCTGGATCAGCCTGAAACCTGCTGGCTATACCTAAGGCATATGCCACATCAGGCCTAGTACATAACATAGCATACATAATAGACCCTACTGCCGAAGCATAAGGTATAGAATTCATTCTATTTCTTTCTTCAGGTGTCTTAGGAGACATCTTTTTAGAAAGATGTATCCCATGACCAATAGGTAAGTAACCTCTTTTACTTTCCTCCATGCTAAATCTTTTTAGCACTTGGTCAATGTACCTAGACTGGGATAAACCTAGCATCCTCCTAGATCTATCTCTATAGATCCTGATACCTAGTATATAAGATGCTTCTCCCAAGTCTTTCATGGAAAACTGTTTAGATAACCATACCTTGACTGATTGTAACATTGGGATATCATTCCCAATGAGGAGTATGTCATCTATATACAGAACCAAGAAAACTATGGCACTCCCACTAGTCTTCTTGTACACACAAGGTTCATCCACATTTTTGATAAAGTCAAATTCTTTGACTGTCTTATCAAATCGGATGTTCCAACTCCTAGATGCTTGCTTTAATCCATAAATAGATTTCTTCAGCCTACATACCTGATTAGGTTTAGTCTCCAAGACAAAACCTTCTGGCTGTGACAAATAAACCTCTTCCTCAAGGAAACCATTGAGGAATGCGGTTTTCACATCCATCTGCCAGATTTCATAATCATGATATGCTGCTATAGCAAGCATGATCCGAATAGATTTGAGCATGGCAACAGGAGAAAATGTTTCATCATAATCTATTCACTATTTTTGTCTGAAACCCTTAGCCACTAATCTGGCTTTATAAGTTTCAACTTGGCCATCTGCCCCAATCTTTTTCTTATAGACCCATTTGCATCCAATAGGGTTAATGCCCTCTGGTGCATCAACCAAAGTCCAGACTTGGTTGACATACATGGAGTCCATTTCAGATCTCATGGCTTCCAGCCATCAGTCTGAGTCACTACTCATGACAGCATCTGTATATGTTAGAGGCTTATCATTATCAATGATTCGGGCTTCATTATTTTCAATAATGAACCCATACCTCTCAGGTGCATGTCGCACCCTATCAGACCTACGGATAGGAGTGGTGTGTTCAGGTTCTATACTAACTGTGTTATGATTTGGTTGAGATGTATCTACTTGTTGAACTTCTTCAAGTTCAATATTTCTCCCACTGCCCTTTTGTAGGTTGAACTCTTTCTCCATAAAAATGACATGCCTACTGACTAAAACCTTTTGTTCAGTAGGGTGGTAGAACAGATATCCTATACTATCTTTAGGATATCCAACAAATAGACACTTTTCTGCTCTAACATCAAGCTTATGTCCAAAATTTTTTTGACATAGGCTGGACATCCCCATATCTTAAGATACTTAAGATTGGGTTTCTTACCCCTCCATAACTCATATGGAGTGCTAGATATAGATTTGAATGGTACTCTATTTAAAATATTAGCCACTGTTTCCAAGGCATATCCCCAGAAAGAAACAGGTAAGTCTGTGAAGCACATCATGGACCGTACCATATCTAATAAAGTATGATTTCTCCTTTCAGCAACACCATTTAATTGTGGTGTGTAAGGAGGAGTCTATTCAGAGATGATTCCCTTTTGTTTAAGGTGATCAAGAAACTCAGTGGATAAGTATTCACCTCCTCTATCTGATCGAAGGATCTTAATACTTTTTCCCGTTTGTTTCTCTACCATACTTTGATACTCTAAAAATTTTTCAAAAGCTTCGGACTAATGTTTCATTAGATACACAAATCCGTACCTTGAAAAATCATCAGTGAATGTGATGAAATATGAGTATCCACCCTTGGCCTGAGTTCTCATAGGTCCACATACATCAGTGTGTATGAGTCCTAATAACTCTGTTGTCCTTTCATTATGTCCACTAAATGGAGTCTTGGTCATTTTACCCATGAGACATGATTCACAAGTTCTTAATGATTCATAGTCATAAGGATTAAGGAATTTTTCCTTGTATAACTTGTTAATCCTCTGCTCACTAATATGTCCAAGATGATAGTGCCAAAGTAAAGTATTGTTTACTTCATCTCTTTTTCGTTTATTACTAACATGTAGTATATTGTCATTAGAAGATAGAGTTAAGAGACCATTGCAAAATATGCCATTAAATATTATTTCATTAGAAAAACTGATTGAGCAGCCACTGCTCATTACATTCATAATATATCCTTGTTTAAATAACAAGGGTACAGATATGATGTTCCTAATGATTATAGGCATAAAATAATAATTTTTTAACTTTAAAATCTTCCCAGAAGGCAGCTTCAATATATTAGTCCCTACAGCATCTGCTTGGATGGAATCTCCTCCAGCACCGTAGAGCTCGAAGTCGCCTTCCTTCAAAACTCTAATGTTCTGTAGTTCCTGCAATGATTTGCAGATATGATAACCACAAGCAGTATCCAATACCCAAGAGTTTGAATTAGAAGAGTCTAATGACAAAATTGCATGTATCTCATACATACCTTTTGGTGCATCACTAGCACCAGGCTTCACACTTGCAAGGTAAACCTTGCAGTTTCTTTTCTAGTGACCTGGCTTTCCATAATGAAAGCAGGTCATTTGTCCAGAGGCCTTCTTTCCTTTCTTTATCTTGATGCCCTCTTTTGGGTTCAACCTTCTCTTGGAACCCTTTTTGCCTATTTTCTTCTTGTTTACACCATCCACAAGAAGAAGTGGAGCCTTATTTTTCTTTAAATGGCTCTCTGCTATTTTTAACATATTCAACAGCTCAGGCAAGGAAGTGTTAAGTTTGTTCATATGATAATTAAGAACAAACTGTGAAAATGACTCTGGGAGTGACTGCAGGATTAAATCCTGATTCAACTCCCCATCTATAACAAAACCCAATTGACCCAATCGGGTGATTAGGTCAATAACCTTTAATACATGGTCTTGTACGGATGTACCTTCTGTCATCCTTGCATGGAATAACAGCTTAGATATTTCATATCTTGCAGTTCGACTATGTTCTCCATAAAGTTCTTTTAGATTGAGCAATATGGAGTTTGTGTCCATGCTTTCATGTTGCCTCTGTAACTCATTGGTCATAGAGGCAAGCATTATACACTTGACAGTAAGCGAGTCATTTTGCCACGTGTTATATGTGGTCTTATCCTCTTGCGAGGCATCTTCCCCTAATGGTTCCAAGGTTGGGGTATCAAGAATATAAAAAAATTTTTCTTGGCTAAGTACTATCTTCAGGTTTCTCAACCAATCAACATAGTTTGGTCCAGTCAATTTATTTGCATCAAGAATGCTACGGAGTGAGAGTGAAGAGGCCATTTAATCTACATTAACAAAGAACATTACATAAGCAAACAACCAATGTTGACAAAACATAATTAAATTAGGACTTTAACTTAATTATGTCTCCCACTATTTTATCTAGCATCATAACCCTCCATATGATGATCGAGAAAACCCTAATTGGTTCTCTTAGTGGGGTTGAGATCCTAATTCCTTACAAAAGACCTTGTGTGTACACAACAAATCTTATATAAGTTCAAAGGTAGGAAAACTCTTTCCAATTATAATTCATACAATTTTCAACTTATCTTGGCCTCTAAAATATTAATAGCCTTGTGTGTACACAACAAACTATAATATTTTAGTTAAGTTAGACCCTTCATTGCTATATAGTCATGATATTAATTATAATACCCTTGTGTGTACACAACAAAGTATTATATTAAATCATGCCATAAACATCAAATGTACTAAGCCAAAATTATGTTAGTCACTATAAAAAGGCCTTATGTGTACACAACAAACCTAATATGGATCATAATATAATAATGACTTGGCATGAAGGAAGGCCACATGTAGTGAATATTACACTAAGCATATCAATCAATAATTAAGTTAATCTTATTGGCCAGGTAAGTGGGAGAGTGGTGGGAGTCCCCCCGTTGCATTCCTTAGACACCAAAAAGAATTGGCCAGGTCAGTCAACGGAACGAATTAAAAACCACATCCTCTTTACCGATCATGAACCACTTTTCATAGACACCGAATGATAAACTAATCATATTGATTATTTTTGCTTTTGGTATATGACACTACAACTTAATATGTTTTTCAAGAGGGCTTTATTAAAGCAAAGCACATTCTAGCAAATATGTGCCATAGTGTGCCATCATACTAGGACAACCATTTACCACATAATGGATCCACCATTATGCCAGGGCAACTTTATTTCAGTATGATGACTAGAAGGCTAAACATATCTCTATACAAATTAAGATTTTAGTGAAAACCTTAATTAGTGGCATACATCAAACATATATGCATAATTAACACCAATATGTGATTAGTGTGTCATCATACTAGGACAACCATTTACCACATAATGGATCCACCATTATGCCAGGGAAACCTTATTTCAGTATGATGACTAGATCTCTAAACATATCTCTACAACAATTAGGGTTTGAGTGAAAACCCTAATTGGTGACATTACATCAAACATATACTATATCATATGTTACTTATATACATGTGCATCTAAAAATCAGCATATATATTTTTATCTTAATAAGGAGGCTCTGATACCACTGTAGGGTTCAGTGGCAAGGCGGAAACATAGATTTTAAAATTTTTATCTTTATGAAATCTTCACCAAACCCTTAACTCAACATCTCCTTAAAAGAATTAAAACATATAACATGTATATATAGGATTTAATCTCAAATTAAAGTACTAACCTATATTGCTAAAATCCAAACTTTAAATCTCCACCAGGTGCCCAAATGTTCACCCTCCAATGGTGATCCACGCAGAAAAAGATGAAGACAACAATTTCTCGTTCTTGGCTCCTCTTCTTGAATTCTTTTTCAAGAATTCAATTCTTGGACTTTTGGGCTAAAATTTTCCTTCTTGAAAATTTCTTTTCTTCCTTCTTTCCTCTTCTTGAATTCTTTTCTTGAATTCCCTTTCTTGAATTCCTTTTCTTGAATTGAATTGGAAGAAAAATTAGGACAGGCAAAGTCTTAATTCAAGAAGGAAAAGAAGAAGAGCAGATCCTTCCTTTTCCTTTCCTTTACCGTTCAAGACCTTCCTCTTATTCTTGTTTAGGGTCAGAGTTTCGACAGAGATTATCTCTGTAAGGGAAACAATACCCAACAAGCATAAAGGGAAGGAGTATTCCGGAGAGGAGGAGAAGGATCTGATTTCTGAATTTTAATTGTCTGATAAAATCCCCGTGAACCCAAAGCCTTTTATAGATCTCAGAGGGGCGATTACTCAAAACATTGCAACCCTCTGAAACCCCAAGAATCACGATCCCTCATCCTCACACATCCCCTCAATCAAAAATCATAATTCTTCAATTTAATTTTCATTTTTCCGATGAGGAGAACTCTCGAAAAAACTTCAGGAAGAATCGCGACTTTTGGAGACGGATTTGCGACCAAAAAGCGACGGATCTTTTCCTTAATTTTTTCTGGCCATCAGATCCAGATCCATGGGCATCAGACAAGGATCCGAATCACCCCCTCTTTCAGATTTTTCTTCGATGCTTTTTCTTTCTCACGCGCGTGAAGAGGAGTCCACACGCGCGTGGACTCTTCTTCTTGGCACGCACGGGTGAGGAAGAGAGTGGGCAGCTTAGAGAGAGGGCCTCAGTGAAATTGATTCCCTTGGGTTCAGCCATAGGTTAGCCCAATGTCCAAAAAATTAAATTAGACCTTAATCTGGTTCAATTAGAACCCAATTAAGCCTAATTCGGAACCAAATTCGAATCTGATTCGAATAGAAATTTGGTCTGCAACACATGCTAGTATGTTTATCCTGCAAACATGATTTAATTCTAAATTAAATCCTTCATCAATTTTCTTTTGTGTGTGACCCATTGGGTTCCACACCTAGCCAGCAGTAGGTCCGAGTGCTATTTGACTTAATTCGGTTAGATCTTAACTAAGTCGATTTAGGTCAACTCAAACTAGCTCGACTCGATCAATTAGAATCTAATTCTAATTAACTGATTTGAATTACCATAATTCAATCATATACCTACAAGACAAGATTGACGTCTAGCAACGTATCATGTCTACCCAGAAGATGTGGAATTTTGGTGAAATTACCAAAATACCCTTCAGTGGTGAGTTACCGGGCAATTCAGTCCTTTGATCAACTTGCATCCCGAATATGATTATGAATATGGATACTTGTCAAATCCAATTTCATATTCATCCCTAGCTCAATCTTTATAATGATGATTCATTAATGAACCATTAGAAATTAACTCTAATGTTCATACTTTGATCAAAGATTTCCTGAATCCATCATTTGATCAAAATTAGTTGGATGCAATTCCCTCTTACTAGGGCTGATCAATTCCTTGTTGACCTACTCACAACCTCCATATACAATCCACCATTCCCAGTATCACCACGTGCATGACTCAGTGTCATGATTGATTGCGATCCAAAGTATGGATTCATATATATAAGGTACCATGGTAGTCTCAGGTCAACGGACCATATGCACTACTCCCACTATGAGAATTATCTATTGACAAACAGAAAGGTTCCATTAGATATTCTCAATCTGGATCAATTCAGAGAACTCATTCTCTAATGAACACTCACATCCTAGTATTAGTGTCAAACACAAGTGACTGTGAGATCAGTCACCCTCATCACAAAGCATATATAGGATGTGCTAGTCTTGCCGGAAACATTGATCCCCAACTCAATGTCCCATTGACCAGGAATATTTTAGATTAGGGTTTTAAGGCTTTAGGTCTCACTGGTATGATCTCATCATAACCCTAGAACCATAGTCCTAATCTATGGGGTTCACCATATAATCATAAAGACACAGCGTATGATGAAAATAATGCCTTTATTATAATAATGTCAATTAATTGATTTTGGAATCGAAATACAATATTTCAATTGGCTTTCAGGGGACAATCTTTCATACCTCTCTAGTTCACATAAGGGAGAGCCTGCCTTCGATGGCTGATGAGCCAGTGCCTTGCCCCCTGCAGTTGATAGGGGCAAGGTACCGCAAGTCGAGAGAGAATCTGTTCGTGAGGCTTCTCCAGCTGGGAGTCATCCCGCAGGCTCTTCGAAGCTTTCCCCCACGGGGGGATTGTTGGTCCCCACCGTGGCTTGGCGGGCGCTCAAGGATATGTTGCTGCCTTAGGATTTGGTAGTTATCCAAAGTCGAAGTCTTGCTAGAATATCTGACTCTGCCTTTTCCTTCCTACAACAGGTGAGATCCTCATCGTGTCTTCTTTGCCCAAAGGGTTGTTTGGTTCACAACCTCACATTATCGATGTAGTTGGTCTATGACATCACCTTTATGGAGGAGGGCCTAGGAAACGTTGACAGCCTCATCCTTGGCCTTAAAAAGGAGCTCCATACAGCTAGGGCTGAAAAAGAGGTGGCCGAGGAATTGAAGGAATCCATGGAGAATCGTTTAGTTCATGCAGATGCTGAAATTCGTGGCCTGAGGAATGAGCTAAAGGATGCCCATTTGACAATCACAGGGCGAGGGGCTGAGTTGAGGAAGAGTAGAGAACACGCTAATTCCTTGGAATAATCCCTCAAGGATAATCAGGAAAAGGCAAAGAAGCTAACTAAGGCTGCCGAGGAGGCAATCAGAAAGGCCGAAGAGGCATCCATAAGAGCCAGAGAGGCATCCTTAAGGATCGAAGAGGCAGCCTTGGAATCTGAAGTGGCTAGGAGAGAGTCCAAAGTCCTGAAAGAGTTGGCAGGTAGAGCTGTAGCAGATTTTAGGAGGTCCTCAGATTTCCAGTAGGAGATGAATGAGGCGACCTTGTATAGCTACCAGCATGGCTTCAACGATGGACTCGCCAGGGTCAGTAAGGCATTCCCTAACCTGGACCTTTCTGCCTTCCCTACATTCGACATTATGAAGGAAGAAGAAAAAGAAGAAGAAGCTGAAGCTGAAGAGGAGATCATAGGGATGCCAAGTCCAAGGGAGGATATTCCCAGCATAATTTTGGCCCAGGTTGAGTAGGCCGAAGAGGTGTCGGGCTTGGAGGGAAAAACTCCCATCGCAGTCGAAGACATGGATGTGATCCTGATCCCGGCCTAAGAGGAAGCTCGAGCTGAGGAGGAGGTCGAGGTTGAAGACCCTTTGGACTCTACCCAATTTCAGGAAACCCTCTCCGCGTAAATCGACAAACTGCTCCAATCTTGTGATGCTGGGTCTCCTCCAATTGATGCTTAGGGATATGTGTATCTTTAGGCATTGTATTTCTTCTTTATTTCTCTTTGAAATGTAACTAGCAAACTATTTTGAATTTTCAAATGACTTCCTCATTTTGTACATGTTATGCCATATTTTTTAATACAGTTTGCATGAGGTTTCTGGCTTCGATGATGACTTGAATTTCAATGCTCCTTTTTCTTTCTTGATTGAGGAGCTGAAGCCAAAGACCGTTCGGCTCACGGTTGATGTCGAAGATGAGTTCTGAAGCAAATTGGAATGTTGTTGCCGAAGACTGTCCATGATCAATCTAGGCCGATGTCAGCCTTTTTCCATAATTGACCTACCGATCTAGGAATGGACCAATGGACAGGTGTAATTTTCCTATTGATCAATGATCAAGGAACATTGATTATGATTCTCATTTCCTGTAATAAGTATGTCGATATTTGAACAGTCGTATTTTCATGCACCCTGGGTGCCGCCATATCCTTCCTTTTTGAAAGGGAGCCATTAATGTCGTAGTCGCACGATAGAGATTCTTTTAGATTTGAAGTACTGGCGGTCTCCATTCCAAGAGTAGTTATTGGTAATTATATCGCTCCCGAGCGGTTACCTGGGTCTCGAGGCGTCGCACTGACACATGGCATCTTTTGATGGGTCTGGGTAAAGGTGTGGAGCACATTTCCCTGTGGCTAGTCATGGGTGTAAGGTCCTTATAAATGGGACCTTGTCCTCCCCTATCGAAGGCCATCGTAGTTTCAGACTCCTATTTTAGAAGTTTCTCTTCTTTCTCCAGCGACCCGACAAAATGAAGTTTAGTGTTCCCAAGCTTCAAAGAGTGGTGAAGAAGAGGGCCATCAGTACCGGGGCAAGGGGCAGCCTAGGGTTCCTCGGGATGAGCGATGATGATGACCCAATTGTCGATTGTTTGGAGAGGAAAGTCCATGTCCTGGAGGCTTAACTAGAGGAGGCCAGGGCTTAGGTCGAGGCGGCCGTCATGGAGGTGGTAGAGGCTAAGCAGAAGGTGGCAGATGCCATCTCGGACTTCATGGCATCTTCTGCTTTCAAAGAGGAGGTCATCGAGGTGGCTCTGGATTCTTATCACCAGGGGTTCCGGGAGTGTAGGGATAAGGCCTCAAAGTATTATAACTTGAAGGGCCTTGGCAATATCAAGCCCTCTGTTTCCTTTCCTGGACACGAGTTCGACTCTGACTTTGAGGAAGATTCAGATTTTGATTCAGATGGGAACCCTGGGGCCCCCTCATCCTCCTTATAGGACACCCCCCACCTGCATGGGAAAGGGCCGGCGGGTGGTCACTAGATGTGCTTTCCCATTTTCTGCAATCTCTCTTTACTTTTCTCTCTTTTTTTTTTGTAAAAATGCAAAAGAAATGAAAGTACCGACTTTCTTCCCGCTTTTCTTTTTTTGTGCATGATACTCCTTTGAATCCCACGAAGTGTGAACTCAAAGCTAGATTGTTGGCAAAGTGAGTGATGTGAAATCATTTCTGCATGTTTTTGGATATTCCGTAGGGGATAGTGTCTATGCTATTCCTGTGCATCTCTGTCATGGTTAAGGTAGGCTGTTCAGGCCCGCCCCGGTGCATCTTTGAATTTTTCGTAGGGTAGGTTATAGGAACCGTCCCTGCACCTTTTTAACATAAGGTAGGCTGGTTAGGCCCACCCTGGTATATATTTAGATTTTCCATAGGGTAGGTTACATGAACCATCCTTGTGCCTTTGATCATTTCGATAGCTTAATTGGGCCATCCGTTGCATTCGTCGAACATACCGATAAGGTGAGTGGATCGGACTCTCCCTTGTGCCATTAGCCGATCTCTTTGATCAGAATGGAAAAAATTGTTGCTGTTGCAACAAGTCATTTAAAGTTGAACAGATTTGCATAAATGATTCTGGGGGTTTTATTGATAATACTTGCGAAGATTTTGCACATTCCGTGGTCGGGACAACATTTTATCGTCCAAGGTTTTGAGTCGATACGTTCCCAGATGTATGACCTCTTCAACATGGTATGGTCCTTCCCAATTAGGAGAAAGCTTGCCTTGTTCAGTTGGCCTAGATACTTCAGCTCTTCGTAGCACCATGTCCCTTGTGCGAAAAATCTGTTCCTTTATCCTGGAGTTGTAGTATTTGGCGACCTTTTGTTGATACGTTGCCATTTTCATCTGGACCTGGAGTCTGGTGCTTTGCAATAGATCAAGGTCGACACTTCGACGGTCGGAATTTCCAAGCTCTTCATATTTGTCAATTCTTAGTGATTGGAGGGAGACCACGATAGGAAGGATGACTTTGGAACCGTATGCCAGGTTGAACGGAGACTTGTCGATGACCATTCTTGGAGTAGTTCTGTATGCCCAGAGGATGGAGGTGTAGCTCTTCTGCCCAAAGTCCTTTGGCACCATTCAACCTAATCTTCAGATTGTGGAGAATGGTCTGATTAGTTACTTCGGCTTCTCCGTTGGACTGCGGGTGGGCAACGGAAGTTAGCCTGTGTTGCACGTGGTACTGAGCAAAAAAGTTTTTGAACTTTGGATTATTGAATTGCCTCCCATTGTCAGTGATTATTGAGTGTGGAATCCCAAACCGAAATATGATGGAGTTTCTTACAAAGTTCTTAACCTTGCCCTCCGTGATTGGGGCCAGTGGTTCGGCTTCGACCCATTTTGTGAAGTGGTCAATAGCCACAAGGAGGAATTTCCTTTGCCTAGATGCGGGCATAAATGGGCTGAGAATATCCATCCCCCATTGAGCAAAAGGCCAGGGGGCTGTCAGTTGGGTCAAGTGACTCGCTGGTTGCCTCTGAATGTTGGTATATCTCTGGCATTGGTCACATCTTCGCACGAAGTCGATTGAGTCCTTTTGGATGGAGGGCCAATAGTACACTTGGCGTATAATTTTATATGCCAAGGACCTGCCCCCCAAGTGATCACCACATATTCCTTCGTGGACCTCTCTCAAGGCATAATCAGCATCTGATGGTCCCAAACATTTCAGTAGGGGTTATGAGAATGACCTCTTATAAAGAGCTCCATCCAAGATGACATATTGAGATGCCATCCAGGATCTTTTTGGCTTTTGCCTTGCCTTCCAGTAATACACATTCATTTAAGAATTTGATAATGGGATCCGTCCAGCTTGGCTCGATCTCAATTTGGTGTACCTCCATAGCTTCTTCAGCTATACTTGGGCCTTCAAGGTGCTCAACAAAAGTACGACCGAGAGATTCCGGGGTTGTGGTAGCAAGTCAAGACAATACATCTGCCCGAGAGTTTCCGATCGGGGAACATGAATGATTTCGAAGTATTCCAGTTGAGAAGATAAGATTTGTACCTTCTCCAGGTACCGCACCAAGTGGGATCTCTGGCTTCATATTCTCCTTTAACTTGATTTACCACCAACTGGGAATCCAAAAAAGCCTGGAGTCTCCGAACTCCTAAACTTTTTGTGATCTGAAGACGTACAAGTAGGGCTTCGTATTCGGCCTGATTATTTGATGCACGGAAGGAGAACCGGAGTGCGTACTCCATCGTGTGGCCATCGGGTTCAGCCAGTATGAGGCCGGCTCCACATCCAGTAGAATTGGAAGCTCCATCTACATGAAGCACCCAATCAGACTTTGTATTCTTCGAGTTCCTTCTTTTGAGGGAGGCACTTCGTCTTCGAACTTCCAGGTGCACTCAGCCAGGAATTCTGAGAGCACCTGGGCCTTCATAGCAGATCGAGGCTGGAAGCTTGTTTCCCTGATATGGTGCCCAAGAGGGGGGGTGAATTGGGTATTTTAAAAATAAAATCAATATATGTGCTATCAAGTTCAAAAGTGAAGAGTGATAGTGCTCAAGAAATTGTGCAACGGAAGCAATAAAAGATTACAACAATTAAAGAGCAAAAGAAGATAGAGAGTAAAGCAATGCAAACACACAAAATGTATAGTGGTTCGGTGCACCTAGCACCTACATCCACTCCCCAAGCTCCACTTGGGAATTTCCACTATAATCTTCTCTAGATTACAGCTGACTTGTTTTACAAGGCTCATAAGTCAAAACCTTACACACTTGTTTTGGCTTCGGGCTTACAAGCAACCCTAGTTGGTTTTAATAATTGGCTCACCAACAAACCTCACACACTTGTTTTGGCTTCGGGCTTACAAGCAACCCTAGTTGGTTTTAACAATTGGCTTACCAACAAACCTCACACACTTGTTTTGGCTTCGGGCTTACAAGCAACCCTAGTTGGTTTTAACAATTGGCTCACCAACAAACCTCACACTAGTTTCAAATTCCCTTGAAACTAGGCTACAACAAATAGAATATGAATACAATGAATAAAAACAAGACAAACTCCTTTTTGAGCAAAAGTAATTCGATGTAGCTCTTGTTGGAGACTCTTCAAGCCTTTTTCTTGGAATCTTGGACCTCACTAAATGCCAAACACTTGAAAGTTGGATTCCTCAAAGATGGAAAGCTTTTGGCTAAGGAATCTCTTGATTTTCTCACTCTTTTTGGCTTAGAATTGATTGAAGGCTTTGTACTTTCACTCTCTTCTTTTTTCACTTTGTCTCCTTGACTTTTTTGAAGTTAGGTGGAGGTTAAATACCTCATTCAAGCTGAAACAACTCCACAAGACTGTTAGAATCAAAAATATGGCCATTTATGACCGTTAGAAATCAAATCAAAAGTTCAGAAAAACTAGCCGTTATGCCATGAGTCGACCTCATGAGTCGACCTCTGGATCAAGTGTCGACCTCATGAGTCGACCTCCAGTTTATCTTAGGCAAAAATCCAGAAAACCATTGTTCTTCCCAGTTTGAATTCTCAGGCGATGAGTCGACCTCTGGTGTCGACCTCTGGACAGGTGTCGACCTCTGGTGGTCGACCTCTGGAGCGTGCCACTGAAATTTTGCCGTGCCGGCATTGCTGAACTTTTCTTTTCTTCATGAGTCGACCTCTGGTGGTCGACCTTTGGCAAGGTGTCGACCACTGGTGGTCGACCTCTGATCTAAAATTTTTTGAAACTCTGGAGAGGTGCGTGCCATGCTTGAGTTTCTTTAAGCCTTTGTTTCTTTTGTCAATTACTTCTTAATAAGAAGGTCCAATATGAGAAATTTGATCTTGTTCAAGGTAGGAAAGCTCTTTCTAAAATCAAGCAAGCTTGGTTTCATCATTGTACTCTTGATACTCTTTTTGAATAACCTATGGCCTGAAACTTTATCTTGAAATGAAACATTAGTCCAAACATATACTCGACCTTTTGTTAATCATCAAAACTAAAGAGCCAAAGCCAACAAAGCTGATGTCAAACTCGCTTATTTTCATACCTTACTTGGATATCCTTCCAGACGTATCCGGGCATCGGAGAATGGCCTTGAGGGGTTGATCGGTTAGCACCATAATGGCATGGGCACGGAAATAGGGCCCTAGTTGCTTTGCCATAATTATTAAAGAGTAGATCAGCTTCTGCATCTTTGAATATCTTGTTTCAGCATAATGCAGAACTTTGCTGATGTAGTAGATCAGCTTGTGGGAGTTGTCTTCTTCTCTTCGAACAAGGACTAAACTGACTGCCTCATCCGAAGTGGAAAGGTATCAATAGAGTACTTCCCCCTCTTAAGGTTTGGAAAGTAAATGTGAGGTCTCCAAGTACTTCTTTAATTCTTCAAAGGCAGTATGATAGTCTTCGGTCCATTCAAAACCTCGAGACTGTCGAAGCACCTTGAAAATTGGAAGATATTTCTTGATTGAGCGAGAGATGAACCTGCTTAAAGAGGCGATCCTCCCTGTCAGCTGCTGGACTTCTTTCTTGCAGGATGGATGCCTCATGTCTTTGAGGGCCTGAATTTTCTCAGGATTTGCTTCAATCCCTCGCTTGGTAACAGGAAAACTTAGAAACTTGCCCGAAGTAACCCTGAAGGCGCACTTCATCATATTTAGCTTCATTCGATGATGCCGCAGGGCATTGAATGATTCCCTCAGGTCCTGGATGTGATCTTTTTAAGGAGGCTTTTGACTATCATGTCGTCAACATAGACCTCCAGATTTCTCCCCAACTACTCCTTGAATACCTTGTTGATCAACCTCTGAAAGGTTGCTCCAGCAATCTTGAGCCCAAATGGCATCATCTTGTAGCAATACAGACCTTTGTCAATGACAAAGGCCATCTTCTCTTCATCCCGGGGGTCCATTTGGATCAGATTGTAGCAAGAAAAAGCGTCCATGAAGATTAACAATTGGTGGCCGGCAGTGGCATCGACTAATTGGTCAATTTTTGGGAGAGAAAAGCTATCCTTTGGGAAAGCTTTATAGAGGTCGGTATAGTCGATGCAAATCCTCCATTTGCCATTAGCTTTCTTTACCATTACCACATTGGCCAACCAATTCGGGATAATGGGCTTCCCAGATGAACCCTGCATTGAGGAGCTTGCTCACTTCTTCATCTATTGCTTTTTGTCTCTCCGAGGCAAAGCTTCTCTTCTTCTGTCAGACTGGTTTAAATCCAGGGGCAACTTCTAGCCGATGAGTGATTATTTCGACGAGAATTCCTAGCATGTCCAAAGCTAACCAGGCGAAGACATCAGCATTATCCCTGAGGAAGCAAATCAGCCCCGTTCTGGTTTTTTCATCAAGCATACTTTTGATCTGCAAAACCTTGGTGGGGTCCTCCTTAGTTAAAGATACCGAGATATTTCTCTCCATAGGCTCGCCAGAATCTATAGTCGAGTCCCTTGGATCTAGCTGATCCCAAGTGGTGGGATCGTTAAAGTGCTTGTCCTGGATCATCAAGCATTGTCGTGCCACTCTTTGGTCTCCTCTTACTTCTCCAACACCATTTCTGGTAGGAAAGCGCACTAGGAGATATTAGGATGATACTACGGTCCGAAATTTGTTCAGGGTAGGTCGTCCCGGCATGACGTTGTAGGCTGAAGGGGTTCAGACTATCGTGAAGTTGATCGGTAGTATCTTTTGTCGAGGTTTGGTACTGAGGGTTACGGGCAGTACTATTTCTCCCTCGGCATCAACCTAATTCCCTCCAAAGCCAGTAAGTGGTATAGGGGACCTTCGTAGCTTGTCTCTAGGCAAACACATCCGAGAGAATGCATCGTAGATCAAGACATCAATAAAACTTCCATTATCAACTAGGATTCGTTGTACATCATAATTGGCCATAACGGCCGAGATTACAATAGGGTCATCGTGCGGGAGTCAGACTCCCGCAAGGTCATCGTCGGAGAAGAGAATGGCATTGTCATCCTTGAGTCACTTCGGGATATCGTCTTCATCTCTTCTCCAGTTGACAGGTCGATGTGTCATCCCTACGCCTCCATTGGTAGGCCGTTGATTTGGTAATTCAACTTCTTCAAGAGTCGATTAGGGAACAACAGCTTCTGACCGAGGTCCTTGGCAACCAATATACCACCCCAATTACCCTATCTTGATGAGATCTTCTATTGAATCTCTCAGTTGGGCATTCTTCAGTATTGTGATCGTGGTCCCGGTGAAATCAGTAGTATTTGTTCCTGTTCCTTGCAGAAGAGGATGCCTTCATGGGACGGGCCATTGGAGATAGTTTTCTTTTTCTATCTCCAAGAGAATCTTCTCACGAGGGAGGTTGAGGGGGGTATAGGAGTCGAATCTCCCACCCAATGCTCTAGGCCTGGGAGGACTTCTTCAGCAGTCAGCATACTTGTTGTTGTTGGAAATAGGGGGACCTTGTCTCCAGTTATTTTTCTTCTTTGAAGGGGGCTTCCCTTCGATTAGTCATCGATTTGTCGCCTGCTCTTCGTCATCGACATATTTCTGAGCCCTCGATAGGAGCTCAGTGTAGCTTTTGGAGAACTTCTTATCCAGGGAAAAGGTGAGCCTGGATGTACGAAGTCCTTTCTTCAGTGCAGACATGGCCACATGCTCGTTAAGATCAGGGATCTCGAGTGTGGCCACATTAAACCTTGAGATATAATCATGCAGGCTTTTTCCTTCATTTTGGTAAAGGAGGAACAGTGTGTCTGTATTCCGGGGTGTCTTGCAACAAGTCCTGAAATGCAAGACAAATAATTTTTCTAACTCGGAGAAAGAATCGATGGTACTTGGGCATATGCTCGAGTACCACATCCGAGCGGCTTTCTTTAAGATGGCTGGAAATGCGAGCCAGTACATCAGGTCCGAAGCTCCCTAGATCATCATATGGGCCTTAAAACTGCCTAGATGGTCAAGAGGATCAGAGATGCCATCGTTGGGCTCCATCTAGGGAACCCTAAAGTGCCGAGGGATGACTTCGGCCAGGACACGGTCGGTGTAGGGTGGGAGAATTTTTCATCGTAGTTAGGGAGAGCCTGCTTTGGTGTTTTCTCTATGAGAGTAGAGTCTTCAGAAGAGTGTGAGGAAGTTTGCCTAAGCATTTTCTCTCTCTATGAGGAATCATTGGGCCTTAGCATTCTCGAGCTTCGACCTTCAGGAGAGGGTCGAGGACAGGGGGAGAGATGTGTGGACCCCTCTCGAGGGGTTCTTTACCTCCAAGATCGAGACCTATGTCTGGAGGTGGCCGGTGGATGCCCCACCTGGAAAGCTCTATTTTGAAAGTCCTGAACCATATCTATGAGGTTAGTGACCTGGTTCAGGAGGGCTTTGAACTGCTGTTGTCCCACGATAATTGTGGGAGGTGGAATGTCGTCCTTTATCGGGGGTGCATCCCTTGGGATGGAGCATGATTTCGACTTGTTGAGGCGATCCGAGTCTTCCCTCTCGTCATTGAAAATTTCTTACTTCCCCTTAGTAAAGGAGGGGAGCTTAACAATGCAAATTGCATAGCACTACATTCCCCTTCCTGGCGCACCAATCTGTTGGCGAAGAATCCCTTTTCCAATCGAGCGGAGCGACTAGATCACAGGCTCGCTCCTTGGTTCACCTACAAAATAAATCCTTGGCCAGAATTGCTCCGGTGGGGGACACTCCAATGCCTAAGTTGGAGGTGGGCTCCAGCCACAGAATATGGAAGATTTTGAGGAGGATTCAATGGAGAGGGTAAAGACTCTGGGATTTTCAAGGGTATCTTGTGCTTTATCTCGAGCATTCCCTCTTACCGTTATTTATTAAGAGTTGTCTAGCTTGCGATTCCCTTCTTCCTCCAGCGGTTACGATGGGGGAGTTAATTTTTTTTTGTAATATGGGATCGTGGGTAATTAATGGGCGGTTCCGGCGGCCAGGCCGGAGGCATTGCCTCTGGGATCATGGGTAATTAATGGGCGGTTCTGGCGGCCAGGCCGTAGGCATTGCTGTTGGAGTTATGCCATGATTAAATTTCGGAAATAGTCGATGATAACTGTCGCTTGCCCTATTCATAGAGACTTGAAATTGGTCGAGAGACCATCTTCAGACTTTCCTTTTAGGAAGATTTTCATGATTGAATCAAGGAATGTCTTCGTCCTCGGATCCTCTAGAGATAGATCGTAGAACCTGTCTTCAGCATAGATCGAGGACTTGATCTTTGTCATAGGCCGAAGACTATGTCTTCGATGTAAATCGGAGACCATGTCTTTAGGAGTTGATAAAGGTTGTTCCTCGGTTCAGGCTGAGGATCTTATCTTCGGGGACCATAGGACTTGGTCTTCGATAAAGGATGGAGACGTAATCCGAAGACGATGTCTTCGAGTACCGTAGGTCTAGTAAAAGCTTTGGATTGCCCATAAGTTGTCTGACTTTTTTTGAATACCTTGGTTTGAAGTTTGTGGTTTGAAAGAAATGTATTCAGCTGGTTGAACCGACAGCTGGTTTGTACCTGGACTGAGATATCCTAACAATTTTTATCTGCATTAGAATCATAAACCCTAATTTATACATCCTATCACTTGCATTAGAGGTCTAGATTTTGATCAATTTAGCATCTTAAACATTTTTGTTTTTTGTGAAACTTAAACTTCATGTCCTCTGTTTTGTCCTAATAATTTTCATAATTTTTAATTAATTTTACTGAAACCCTAATTTACTAAAATTTGGCATATTAGAAACCCTAATAAAAATCTTGATATTTCTACAGTAGTCCAAAAATCCTAGGATTTGTATTATCATCTGATTTTTTTTCTATATAAAACTTGGTAGATTCATCCTCACCATCCATTCTTTATTCTATGATTTTTTTTGATTTTTTTCTACATCGGTAACTATGTCAAATTTTGTATCTTCTGAAATCCTAATTTTTTGAATTCTGCTATTTCTACACCTTGACTCAACCTAACCTAATCAACTTCCACACACCTCAATCATAAGCCCAAGTTGTTTGCTAACCTAATCAACTCAAACCTAACTTGCCACATCATAAGACACACATAAAATATTTTATTTTTTGATAGTTTTAGATTGCATCAGGATCATTGAGTGCCATTATCTGATTAACTTAATCTTAAGGGAAATGACTATCTAACATCAGGGCAGGATTTCATCACCTATCTTGGGCCCAAAATAACCATCATCATTCAGACCTAAGCCTAATTAAAATCAATTAGACCTAATTTGCCCTAGAGGGCTAGGTGACATCAACAAGTCGAGTCTGAGCTGTGTGGGTCAACTAGTATATTTAATCCTGTGGCTATTACTAAAATCTGGTGTCTAAGGCTGAGGGTCCAGAGTCAAATGACCTAAGTGGTGTTGTAGTTTTTAATTAGGTCCCTGTGAAAGCAGGGAGGCCTCCCTCTACCTAGCCAGTGGAAGGATTAGCTGCTAAGTTAAGTGTAAGTTGAGTTGACCCATTCAGTTTTGGCTCTAGGTCTAGGAAACCATAGAACTACTGATCCTAGATTGTACTAACCCTTTTTCTTTTGCATGCTTGGCTGCACCATCTCATTCTAATTGCTTGATTGAGTGTATGACCACTAGACTAGGAACCCATTACCAGAAGTCTAAATCCTAACCCAGCTCAACCATGGAGTCCAATCTAGAATACCTCATAAAAGCCCTGAGTGAAAAGATGGACTTCAAATTTGACCAAACCAATACCCAATTGAATTGAAGCTTGACCAAACCCAAACCCAAACCCAAACCCAGCTTGCCCAATTGACTACTCAGATCAACCAAATGACCCAAACACATAACCAAACAACCACTAGGATCGACCAATTAACCACCATATTAAACCAAGTAGAAGATCGATTAGGTACTATAAAGAGGACCCAAGACTCCAATGCTGAACCTAATCCTGACCCATCCTGTTCCACCTTTCGTAACCCTAAGGGAACCTTAAATCAAGACCAAGTTATGGAACCCAACCCTAAGAGGACCCAAACCCAGGTTCAATTTGTGGAACCCAACCCTAGTAGAACCCATACTCAGGAACCTTTTGTAGAGCCTAACCATTGGGGAGTTCAACCTCAAGAACCATATCAAGAACCTAACCATAGGAGAGTCCATAACCCTGACCCTATCTAAGAGCCCAACCGTAGAAGGCCCCAACATGAAGTTCATGATCAAGATGAAAGGGCCATGAGAAATATTAGGATAGAAGCACCCACCTTTGATGGAAGTCTTGAACCAAAGGTTTATTTAGATTGGGTAGGAGATATGTATTATTATTTTGAATGGTATGAAATAAGTGAAGGGATGAAATATAAATTTGCCAAGATGAGGTTGATTCATCAAGCTAGATTACATTATGCTAATCTTGAGTGTACTAGGAGACAACGAGCCCTTCCACCTCTAGGTACTTGGCAAGAGATGAAATTGCAACTCAAGGAAAAATACCTACCAGTACCTACGATCAACAACTCTTAGACCAATGGAACAAAATTTGTCAAGGTAATAGATCAGTGTCAGATTATATTACTGAATTTGATGAGTTTGCTATTAGGTGTAGTGTATCCGAGTCTATAGACCAAACCCTGTCCAGGTTTAGAATTGGATTACGAGAAGATATCAAAAGGGAATTATCATGAGAGAGGTCCACGATTTAGACCATGCCTATCAAATAGCTAGACATTATGAACAATTTCGAAGAGGACCTACCTATTAGAAATTTGAACCTATTAGGAACAATACCCCATTTCCAAAGTCAAATCCAAACCAGGTATACCAGGGTAGACCAAATCCCAATCCCAACCCAATTCGATTTAACCCCAACCCAGTTAAGCCAAACCCTAACCTAGTCCGACCCAACCCTAATCCAGTCCGATTCAATTCCAACCCACACCGTCCCATCCCTAACCCATCTCAACATAACTCAAGTCCGAGTCCATCTAGTTCAAGTAATTCTGCACCTGCTAGAATCGACAAGGGTATGGCACCTACATTTCAGAAAGCCCCAATCCCCAGCCCCAATGCTTGCTTTAGATATAACAAGGTAGGTCACTATGCTAGCCAGTGTCCCACCAGATCCTTATACATAGGGGAGCTAGAGGAACAAGAGCCTGAACCCAATAATGAGGATATAGAAGAAGAAACTTACGAGGTTGAACCAGACTTGGTAGAAGAATATGAAGGAGATGGGGAGGAATTTGATCAAATAGGGGTAGTGAGATGTATTTTGACTCAAGCCCAAACTGAGGAAGATTGGCGTAGGACTGCATCCTACAGACTTTTGTTAAACTTGGAAATAAAGTATGTAAAATTATAATAGATACTTGGAGTTGTGTCAATGCCATTGCCATTGAAATAGCTAAATCTTTAGGCTTGACCTTAGTTCCACACCCCAGCCCCTATAAAGTGTCATGGGTAGATTCCACCTCTATGCCAATCAAGTCTAGGTGCTAAATCTTAATTAAATTGCAATCATATAAAGAAGAGATTTGGTATGATGTCCTTCACATGAAGGTTAGTAGTGTCATTCTAGGTCGACCATGTCTTTATGATCATGATGCTACCCTATCTGGTCGAACCAACATCTGTACCTTTTATCATCATGAAAAGAAATTTGTGATTCACCCCACTCAGCCTAGAAATTCAATTAGGAGGAATTCTAGTAGCCTTAGAGCAAAACCAGGAGTTAATCTGATTAAGGCTAAAGAATTAGAGGAATACCCTTCTGAACCTACTGAGGACTTAATGAGAATTGATCCTGAACCCACTATAATAATTGAAGAATTAGTAATTAAGCCAGGATCAAATATTATAAGTAAAACTGTGAATTTACAAGAGTTGTTCATAGAGGAAGCCCAGGATCAAAGACCTAAAGAACAACCCCAAGAAATAGGTGTAACATCTAAATCTGAGCTCACAAACCCAATCTATCTATCTGTACCTACACTAGCCTCTGCACAGCATATGCATCATATAATTAGTCAAGTGCTGAACACAAGTAATGAACTAAATAACAACTTGGCTAATTCCCAAAAGAAAGATAAAGAATTTTATACAGAGGAATATGTGATGATAAAGGAATTTTTTTCTCGCGAAGCTGGCCCATTCAAAATAATGAAGAGTAATGGAACCAGAGCCTATGTACCTAAGATATCACTTGATTTAGGTATTAGCTCCATCTTCATCATCTCAGATATTATAGAGTTTAGGGTGCCAGCAGTGATACCCAGCGAGCCCCTTGAGCTACTCCCTTTCTTTGTGAGTGAACCCATCCCAGAGCGACCACATACAATTTAGCCTTTTGGTGAAAAAAAGATTGAGAGAGCTCTAGAAGATCAAGCTATTGGTACATGGGATAGAGACTGTCAGCAGTACTTGGTCCGGTGGCAAGTTCAACCAGAATCTGAAGACTTGTGGAATGTTGGTGCGGATATACAGCGCCTCAACTGAGACCCTCCTTGAGCCAAATTGACCCATACTCGATAGGATCGAGTTCCTCCCGCCCTTGGAGAATTGGTGGGGACACCAGGATCATACACAGATCACTGGATCCCATATGGTTTATTGATTAGGATTTTAATTTTTGAACCTTAATCATGTGTCACAATTTTATAATCAATTAAGATTGAGTCCAGGAATAAGTTGAGGTTAGTTGATTTATCTCAACCCTTAACCCTAATCAGTATATCAAGTCCTGTACTTCAACTATGAGTCCAGTATGAGTTCAATTTTATACAAGAGAAGAGGATACCCTACTATGGAGTTCCACCAGGCCTCATCTAAGAGCCAGAAAACCCCACTTCAGCCAATTGGACTTTGTATGCCATCTTAGGGTCAAAGATTCCTGCATGATGCCCAGAATCCCTCTAGATATTTTCTAGATGCCCAAGCTCTCTCCAGAAGCCAGAGAATATTCCTATAATAGGGCCTCACTTGATTCTAAAGACCCATCTGCACCCCAGCCCAAAGAAGACTCAAGGCCCAGGTCCATAAGAACCAAGATACCATTTTATTCCAAGAATATTCCATCTAGGGCACCCCAGATATCAGGAGGCCCAAACCCATGCGCCCAATCCCCTTTGGGCCGGCCCATTGTTGCCACCTTGAAGCCCACATGCTAATCAAAGCAAGAGTAGGCATCCTTGACTAAGTCAAAGTATGAAGGGAGAAGGAGAAGACTAGTCAAAGTTCCTTGGTGGGGGCACCATGCTCAGAAAGAAGAAGCTTCAACTAATACAAAGTTCTTTATGGATTGAGACTAGGAACTCAAGTCTCGTATGAGTCCTGCATGTTTATTAAGTCCTGTTTTATTTTCTTTTGGGATTTTAAAGTTCAATTAGAATTCAATCAAGAGTTTAATTAGAGTCAATTAGGCTTTGTACTGAGTCAAGTTCAAGAGCTACTTGAAATTAGACCAGACCAGCTTTACTTGGAATGCCACATCATCATGGACCACAGGTGCCAACTCATCACCAGAGGACGTCACATCACCTTTGCCATGTCATCTCCAAGGGGCGCCATGGAGAAGGATGCGCCATGTCACCATGCCACCTTGCCATGCCACATCATTGCCACCTCACCTGCCATGTGGCATCATTCAAATTTTAAATTACATGAGAGCTATAAGTGGTCGACCAAGGAGTGTTTTCAAATTCAAAGGAGGTTGGCCAACTCCATCCACAAATCATGCAACCAGCTCCACCAAATCCTCCACATTCCATGTAACCATCCACCAAATCCTCCACCAAATCCTCCACATTTCATGTAACCCCCCTAATATTTCTCAATGATTTGGGGAATTTCAAATTGATTGAAAGGCCATTAAAAGCTTCTTGTACGCCCATGGTAGGAAGAAAGCTTTTTGGATGAAATGAAATTTAAGTGAAGTAGTAGTTGAAGAAGGTGTTTTTTTTGGTAGTATCCTCTTGTTTTCTTTGGGTGTGTTTGATTTTCTCTTCTCAAGCTTTCAAGTGTCCAACGCCAACATCCACCTCTAGGGATCCATGCCTCTATCGAAGTTCCCTTGCCTGTTTGGTTTCTTTGTTTTGATATCTTCCAAATTGGTCCCAGTCTAACCCGTTCATTGTGCAGGATCCTTCTACGATTCGGAGTTCAAGAAAGGGTTCTCTTGCCAAAGATCAATGTTGAATAAAACTAGTTTCTTTGGAATGCCAATTTTCCACTTCAGGGCTAGTTCGTCTAAGAGCTTCAATGGATCTACCAAGGAGTGATCATCTTGGGTAAATAACACCTCCTAATCTCTTAAGTCTGAGTTATTGAAGATCGTTGCTAAGGTTTAAATTTAATATTCATTAGCCCTAATCTTCTATAGGATTTAAATAACTACATCACGGCGTAAGTTCCAAATTTCAGTGCTCCTTCTATAGCTTTACCTTAGTACTTTTGATCTGAAATTTAGTACTTGTTAATAGGCTTCATTGCTCTCATTTCTCAATCCATCATTTAGATTGCATTCTCATCATCGTGCCGCATCATCTTGGTATCAAAGCATGGTTGCATTAGGGTAGAATAGTTTTCTTTAAATCCAAGCAAGATCTAAAATTCATTTCTCCTGAGCGGGTGTACTCCAGTACACTGTCATGACCCATGGGAATAATGAGCCCCTGGCCGGACGTGAATTTTTTAGATTGAAGTTTGGGTAAGCCATTGCACTTGTTTGATTAGGTTCTGTTTTTCTGAAAATTTGCATTTGTTTACTATAATCCGTCTGCAACTCCAAAGGCAAGTCACTAAGTTTTTGTTGAAATATTTTTTTTCTTGTTCCTTTTTAAGACAGTTATCACCATATTAAATTTCATCATCAGAAAAAAATTATAAAAAAATGAAAATTTCTGCAGTTCGACACTATCATTAGCATTCTGTTCTGTCCTTTTTATTTATCTTCATTTGTAGGATCTGCTTAAAGTAGTACAGATTTTAGTTTTAAAATTACTTTCATCTACATTGAAACATATAAGTTAAGAATCCTCTGTGAGTTTTTCAAAATTTTTGGACATTTTTTTCATCATGTTTTCCACACCACTTTCAAACTGCAACACACTTCTGTAGCACCTTTGCATTTCATTCATCTCATGAGAAATCAAATTAAGGGCATCAATATGACATAGGGTCAAGGTTTCATCACCTGTCCCTAGCATAAAAATCACCAACCAGCATATCGATCCTAGCCCGTTAATTAAAATTGAGTAGAACGTTAATTGCCCTAGTGGGTTAGGGACACCAACAAGTTGGGTTCAGGTTAGGGTCAAGTTAACTGTGTCAGCTAATTGGTGTGTGCTTACTGGCTTGGTGTCTAGGATTGGTGCATCAGGGCTTGTGATTTGGTCCGCCTACCTGGCCAATCTCAGATTGGTGTCTAAGGTTGGCAATCAAGGACCTTCACTCCCCACCACCTACCTGGCTAAGTCCCATAAGTACTACTAGCTAGTTGGTTCACTTAATTAGACCTCTAATTTGTGCTCTAGGTCTAGGAAACCTTAGCTCGAGCTTGAGTCTACTTGCATGCATGAAAACTAGATCAGGAGCCTCATATTCACCAGTCCAGACCCAGTCCAGTGTAGCCATGGACCCGAATCTTGAAACCATGCTGAAAGGCCTAAATGATCTAATGGCCCAATTGAACCAAATGCTGGCTAAACAATTTTCCTTGGACCAACCAACTCCTACTATCCCATTAGCTCATATGAATGATAGGAGTAAGAACCCTGAAGTACAAGTTGAGTTCATGAATACTCAAGACTTAGGATATCCTCAAACTAAAGGGCTAGGGAAGGAAAAAGGCAAGTCTGAACCTAGTAAATATGTGTATGAGACTGACATTAGTTTAATAGATGAATATGAAGGGGAAGACTGTGAAGAGAACAACTTTAGTACCTTACCTGAGGAAACCTTTGGTAAAGAAAAGATTATCGAGCCTAGTCCTGAAACATCAGAACAACCAAACTTTAGTGAATACTTGGTTCCCGTAAGACAATGCCCTCAGGAAGAACCCAATACTTTAGCTTCGACACAAGAACTCCTTCAGTTACCTGAGAAGAACCCAATCATTATTTTAGAATATCCTTCAGTTACCTGAGAAGAACCCAATCATTATTTTAGAATACTTTGCCGATGACCTTCAACTACCTAGAAGCATCCTGCCCGTAGATCAATATTCAAATCTTAAGGTCATCATGAGTAACCAAGGTCTGTTTCAAGATTTTCCTAAATTACTCCAAGACTCGGATTCCTATTTCCTGCCTTTCCTTAAGTCTTATCCTAATTTTAGAGCCATTAAGTTTCATTTTGATGAGATTACTAGGTTGCATGAGCCTTTAAAGCCTATTCCTTTTGCTACTTACTTTTGGAAAACCATATGGCATTTGCTAGGAACCCATGATAAATTCTCATGTGCATACCAGACTAGGGTCAAACCTAGAGAGTCATTAATCTGTTAGGTTAAGGCCCTAGAGAGTCCAATAAAATTCCTCTCAATAAGGATGCCTAGTTCAGTCTGCATTTCGTAAGTGCTTGTGTAAGTTTCTGAGTCTGCTGAGTCCTATGCATAGCATGTTGAGGATTTGCATCATGAAATAAATTTGAGCAATGAATCCTATAAACATAGGACTGATTCAAGAAAGAAAGTCAAGGAATTCTATGAGAGAGATCATGTTCCCATATGGGACATTCAAGAAACTACATACCCGTGGTGCAGGCCCCTTTAAAGTCCTAAAAAAGATTAGATCTAATGCTTACATATTGGAATTACCTTCAGACCTAGGTATCAACCCGACCTTCAATGTCTCAGACTTGATAGAATATAAGGAACCCATGATGATACCTAGTGAGCCTTTTGGGCCTGACCATATTTTTGAGAGTGAACCATTACCCGAGTATCCACAAATAACCAATCCTCAAAAATGAGAGAAAACTGAACAAATCCTAGATAATAAGATAGTCACTACCAGAAACAAGGATTACTATCGATATTTGGTCCGTTGGTAAGGGAGACCAAAATCTGACGACTCCTGAATCGCTAGAGAGGACCTGCAACGACTGGACCCGGACTTATTTGAACAATATCAAAGCCAGGCTGAACCATACTCGACAGGGTCGAGTTCCTCCCACCCGGGAAGAATTGGTTGGGGCACCAGGCTCAGAAAGAAGAAGCTTCAACTAATACCAAGTTCTTTATGGTTTGAGACTAGGAACTCAAGTCTCGTATGAGTCCTGTATGTTTATTGAGTCCTATTTTATTTTTTTATGGGATTTTAAAGTTCAATTAGAATTCAATCAAGAGTTCAATTAGAGTCAATTAGGCTTTGTACTGAGTCAAGTTCAAGAGCTACTTGAAATTAGGCCAGACCAGCTTTACTTGGAATGCCACATCATCATGGACCACCGGTGCCAACTCATCACCAGAGGACGTCACATCACCTTTGCCATGTCATCTCCAAGGGGCGCCATGGAGAAGGATGCGCCATGTCACCATGCCACCTTGCCATGCCACATCATTGCCACCTCACCTACCACGTGGCATCATTCAAATTTTAAATTACATGAAAGCTACAAGTGGTCGACCAAGGAGTGTTTTCAAATTCAAAGGAGGTCGGCCAATTCCATCCACAAATCATGCAACCAGCTCCACCAAATCCTTCACATTCCATGTAACTCTCCACCAAATCCTCCACCAAATTCTCCACATTTCATGTAACCCCCCCTAATATTTCTCCATGATATGGGAAATTTCAAATTGATTGAAAGGCCATTAAAAGCTTCTTGTACGCCCATGGTAGGAAGGAAGCTTTTTGGATGAAATGAAATTTAAGTGAAGTAGTAGTTGAAGAAGGTATTTTT
Source organism: Areca catechu (assembly GCA_021397845.1). Lineage (NCBI taxonomy): Eukaryota > Viridiplantae > Streptophyta > Magnoliopsida > Arecales > Arecaceae > Areca > Areca catechu. Next base: position 95,808,362 of record CM038050.1, read on the forward strand.
TTTGGTAGTATCCTCTTGTTTTCTTTGGGTGTGTTTGATTTTCTCTTCTCAAGCTTTCAAGTGTCCAACGCCAACATCCACCTCTAGGGATTCATGCCTCCATCGAAGTTTCCTTGCCTGTTTGGTTTCTTTGTTTTGATATCTTCCAAATTGGTCCCAGTCTAACCCGTTCATTGTGCAGGATCCTTCTACGATTCGGAGTTCAAGAAAGGGTTCTCTTGCCAAAGATCAATGTTGAATGAAACTAGTTTCTTTGGAATGCCAATCTTCCACTTCAGGGCTAGTTCGTCTAGGAGCTTCAATGGATCTACCAGGGAGTGATCATCTTGGATAAATAACACCTCCTAATCTCTTAAGTCTGAGTTATTGAAGATCATTGCAAAGATTTAAATTCAATATTCATTAGCCCTAATCTTCTCTAGGATTTAAATAACTACATCACGGCGTAAGTTCCAAATTTCAGTGCTCCTTCCATAGCTTTATCTTAGTACTTTTGATCTGAAATTTAGTACCTGTTAATAGGCTTCATTGCTCTCATTTCTCAATCCATCATTTAGTTTGCATTCTCATCATCGTGCCGCGTCATTCCTAACCTAGTTTGGATTTATTTTCCTAAGTGTTTTAAGACTTGTAATTCTAACCTAGCTAGGAGAAGGACTTGTAATCTAACTAGGAGAAGACTTGTTAACCTAAGTGTAACCCTAGTTAGGAGAGGGCAAGGGATCTTTATAAATACCCCACCCCTCTTCCTCTTGTGATAACTTTCTCTTATGAATACAACTTTGCTGAAATTTTGAGTCATTGCCTTGTGTTGGTGTTCTTGCATTAATTCTTTTGTTTTGAGTGCTCTCCTTGTGTACCTTGGCTGAATCCCTGCTGCCCTAGCACACTTGTACATCCTTGGAGATTAGCCATGCCCAAGGAAAGGAAACCCTAGCTGCCGTCCAAGACAAAGAGCTTCTTCCTCCTCAAGCCACCCATTCCTAACCCTAGTTCCATTCCCTTCTAAACCATAGTTTCCTTTCTTTTTATTACTTGCTATTTTGATTGACCTTTGATGCTTGCAGGATCCCCCAGGTGTTTCACCTCCCTAGAGGAGGCTTTCCTTGCCTCAAGGACAACCCAAATCAGTCATCAGATTTAAGGAAACCGAGCTTCATCATCCAGACTCCAATCAGAGTGCTATGTGATCTCTTCATCAGATGTTCTTCAAATCATTGATTGGTAACATCCTTTCCTACTCTTGATATCTGATTTGTTGAAGATAAGCTATCCTAAACTGGGAGTTTCTCAATTCCCAGGTCCTGACTTTCATTATCTTACATGAGTTATTTTATGATCATGGTGATTCTTTGCATTGCTATTCTTCTTGCTAGTTTCTACTATATTTTAGAAATTTAGCTAATAAATTAAATTATAAAAAATATTAAAAAATAGTTTACTATTTTTCTTGCAATCTTAAAGTCATCCCGTATCATAAAGGCTATAAAATCAGGATAAATCCAAATTTGGCTTTCCCACTTAAGGCTCAACCTAATTAAACCCTACTCAAACTAGTTATCCTAAATAGCAAATATTTAAATCCAATCTAATTAGGTTAGGAGTTAGACTAGTCAACATATGCTAGTATGTTAACTAGCTAGCCAATTAGGATCCTATAACCCTAATAAAAATATAAATAACTTCTTTGATCAATTTCTTAATATGTGTGATCCTTTGGACTCCTCATCTAGGAAGCAGTAGACCTAGCTTCATGTTGATTTAGTTCAATTAAAAATCAACTAATCAAGTTAGGTCAAATCAAGCTAACCCTAGCTACCAATTTGAACCATCTTTTAAATTGACTCAGTAATTCAATCAATTTAATTCATGAAAACCTACAAGACATGATTGATATATAGTAATATATCATGTCTACCTATAAGATAAGAAATTTGGTAAAAATTATCAAAATACCCTTTAGTGGTAAGTTACCATACAACTCAATCCTTCGATCTTCTTTTATCTTGAATAAGTAATGGATATGGAAAATTGTAAAACCCTCACACTGTATTCATTTGAACCTCAAATCACTAATGATGACTCTGTTGAGAATAGTGTCCCAAAGATAATCGTCTAGGCTATAGACGGTTATGCTATTTTATAATTGTATGTGAATTTTTTAAATGAATAAAAGTTATTCTTTTGGCTGTTCATCATATGTGCATTTTCCTAAAAAGAATCTTGTGTGATGGAATCCTTAGAACTACATTATATTTATAGAGAGGATATATCGAGTAGTTCTTAAACTAGTTCATAACCAAAGGATACATTGTTATAGGACGAGGATGTATCAAGCGTAAGTTATTGTGTCACATTAGTTAGTTGTCCTTTTGACCAAGGAGTGTAGAGACACTGATGTGACATATAGGTAAAATGTATGACATCTCATTGAACGTGATCAATTGCATAGCTTCCTTCTGCCAAAGGATTGATTGTGAAGGGATATGGGTATATGTGTCTCCCAAACCTGAGGTTACCATGGTAGCTTGCAAGCAACTCACTGTACTTTGGTGTCGAACTAGCTGAATTTCTAATCTAATAATGAAAGGCTTCTAGGTATAGTCAAGTACTTATAAAGTGGTGGTGGATCAAGATGGGATTGACCCCTTCAAATGGTTTGGAGTAAATGACACACTATGTCTCAAATTAGCAAAATCTTGGCCAAGATAGTTCTTGTAAGGAGTCATAGAACTTGTAAGGTTGAGACATGATTTGGATGTAATAAATTTGGGTTAGCAGTCAAACCCTAGGTCATCCTGAGCATTATGAGGTCAAAGAGATGAATTATGCGGTAACCATATGCCAAGGATTCTAGAGAGTTGCTTTGCAATCTTCGACCTATCCGGATGTCGGGTATCATTGCTAGATAATGACTTTGACTGGTACTGATAGTGTTCCAATGCTACCAACTTAGTATTCAAACCTATGGGATCACACACCATAGGAGTTTCTACTTGATCTAAAGGCTAATTAATGATTGAGAATTGATTAGCATCATTGGGGGTCAATATGATTAACCATGATCCAAGCGTCGACACTTTGGGTATCCTTTGCAAACACTTTTATTATGTTGGATCCTGTTGCAGGCAGATTGGTAGATCGATCTACCAAGTCTTCCACTGTTCTTTATTTTAAAATAGTTTTAAAATATAGTCTGCTTGTACTGCTTCACTTTCATGGGTATCAGAGCCAGGTTCCTATAGCATAATAATAATAGCATGTTAAGATATCATTAGTTTTCTCTTTCAAAGTACTTGGATTGAGTACATCACCATGGCCGTCAGGTCATAGGAGAGAAGTAAGGCTGCAAGACCCTCCCTTCCCATTCAATGGGGTCTCCTATGGTGTGTAGGGTACCGCTTGTGATGTGACTCATGAAGAAGAAAAGTAAATATGTTGACTCATGAGCATGTATCAGATAATATGGCATTCTATTGTCACCCTAACTCAGGCCATGTGTCAACCCTACTGTCGACACCTTGTATCGACACTTGACCATGGTGAGTCGACACTTGACCTGAGAATGCTAAAAAATAGTGAATTCAAATTCTAATTGGTTGTAAAATAATGTTACATTATAAATTAAAATTGTTTCGATTTATGAAGATTATTGAACTTAATTAAGAATCAAGTTATCTTGAATGACAAAGTGAACTAGGAATATGATTCAAAGATTTTAAGTTATTTTAATAAGCTTTAAAGGTCATGGGTTAGGTTCAATTAGATCCTTAATTAGGTTAGACCTAAGTTTAGATGCATTGGACTAAATAGAGAACTAATCTAATCAAATATTGAGTTAGGATTTCTTCTTTATAGATCTCTCTAATAGTTAGATTGATTAGTCAATAATCTCAATGGACCTGATTTGTGGCTCAATGGTCAACCTGAGTCTTTAGGCTAGTCTAATCAAGTCTGATGAACCAATTGGTGTTTAAGATAAGTATGGCACTTGATCATGGTTCTTTGGGGCTACCTCTTACCTAGCCAACCCAGTTGGTGTCTAAGGCAAGGCGGTTAATGGTGAAACCCATCCCATGATCTCACTTACCTGGCTAATGTGGTCGATCATAATTGATTGAAAGCTCACTGACTCGTGTTAACCCATGTCACCTAAGGTTAATCAGTCTTGACTGATTTTAAGTGCCCATGGATCATTAGTTTCTGAAACCCTCTTTAATGATTGATGTAGTCAATGGGAGGTTGATCAATGCCTTCTTATTTATTTTATCTGTCACATTAAATTTAAACCCTCTAAATTATTAGGTCCATAAAAGGATGAAGTTATGGGAATAACTAAGTCCTAGCCTCCCATTAAGTCAAATGGTAATGGGTCCAATAGTTGGGTGTTCATCTGCAGATCCAAAGATTAGGTGTTCATCAAACTTTTGGAATTGCCATTCCTAATATGATGGCTTAGTGCGACCCTCTTAATGATGGTTAGGTGAGCCGACCAAACTCGGGCTTGACTATTTGTTGGTTAGAAGCATTAAATTTTATCATGTTAATGGTTGGACCTAATCGGGACCTTCAATAGGAGGCCCAAAGGTCGATTGAAGTGCATCTTGGGACAAAATCTAAATACAAGAAGTTATTTGGAGAAGTAATCGATTGAAGAACCTATCTTTAGATGTGCATGGGTGGGTCGGCCAAAGTCGAGATCATGTGTTATCTATTGGGTTCTAGTACCCACTAAGGAATTAAAGTAATTCCTTAGAATGGAGGTAGAGGCTACCAGTCTGAACAAAATAGTGGGAGGACCTTTAGACTAAAGTCGATGTCTTTAGGTTAATAATTCATATACACTAATAGGTTTTGATTTTTTTTTAGATGTCTACCAACTTGTCGCTCTGATCTCTTCTCGATAATAAAAAACCCATGGGTCCCAACTTTGATAGCTGGTATCGAAGGCTCAGGATTGTCTTGAAAAATGAACGAATCTTATATGTGATATCGGATCCGGTGCCTGAAACCCATACTCTCAGTGCTCGGGGTTCGATCAGAAACATATATCAGAAGTGGCTCTCTGATCGGATCACTATCCAATGCATCATGTTGGCAGCGATGAACAACGAGTTCAGTCACAAATTTGAGGAAACTCAGCTGGAGGAGATCCTTCAAAAGTTGAAGGAGTCCTTCGGTACACTAGATGATGTTGAGAGGTACATGTCTCCTGTGCTATCTACAATTCACGGATGATTAATAGGGTCTCAGTCATTGATCATGTATTGTACATGATCTAGATGATCGAGTGCCTAGGCAAGCTCAGATGTCCCTTGCATGAATAGCTCAGGAAAGATGCGATACTAAATTTCCTTCCCTCTTCTTATCTAGACTTTCTCGATCATTTAGATGAATAAGCCTATAGTTAACTACCACGATCTGTTGGGATTATTACAGACTTATGAGAAAGACCACTAACTAAATAAAGGGATGGTAAATTTAGTGGGAGGATCTTCAACGGGGCATCATCCCTTTAAGAAAGGAAAAAAAAGAAATAAAGTAAATAAGATGCAAAATGCTTCTGGGCCCAGTCAGGTCAAGAAGGTGAAGACTGATAAGAGCCAAGTGGAGTGCTTCTTTTATAAGAAGCAGGGTCATTAGAAGAAGAACTATCGTCTTTATATTACATCCCTTGACCCAAACAGGTCCAAGAAGAGGAAGTAGTAGGGTAGTGCTGGACAAGGTATTTATATGATAACACCTTGTAGTTTCTCTATCTATGATACTACAAACTAGGTATAGGATACCGGAAGTCCAATTCGTATTTGCAATTCTTTGAAAAAACTTAAACTTAGTAGGAAATTTGACGACGGTGAGAGATTCTTGAACTTGGAAAATGGAAGCCAAGTTCCACTCTTAACATTGGGAGCCCTCAAATTAGTTTTTGAATCTTATACAATCATTTTGAATGAGTGTCATTACTGTCTGTCTTTCATCCTGAATGTCATATTTGTAGGCCCAATTGGCAATGTATGGTTATGAACTATCAATAAAGGATGACATTTACAAAATCATTTGGAATGGTTATATTATGATAAATAGATACATGAACAATAATATTTATGTACTATCACGACCTGTTAGTATAGTGTACATATCTAACAAATGCCCTAGGATAGATAATGTCAGCGATGTGTATCTATGGCATTGTAGGCTAGGTCATATTAATAAGAATAGGATAAACAGGTTGAAATGCGAGGGTCTTCTCGAGATCAGTGAATGTGATTCACTACCAACCTGTGAGTCCTATCTTCTTGGAAAGATGACAAGATCATCTTTTACTAAAAAGGTGAACGAGCTAAAGAAATTCTAAGTTTGGTACATATTGATATATGCAGATCTATGAATATTAGTAGACATGGTTCGGTCTAATTATTTCATTATATTTATAAATGACTTTTTGAGGTACGGTTATGTCTTTTTAATTAGACATAAATCTAAATCATTTGAAATATTCAAACGATATCATAATGAAGTAGAAAAATAAACTGAAAAGTATATCAAAACCCTTAGATTAGATTGAGGTGGTGAATATCTTTTTGATGATTTTCTGACATATCTTGAGAAAAATGAGATTCTCTCTCAATGGACACCTCCAGAGATACCTCTGTTAAATGGAGTGTTTGAAAGGAGGAATCGAACCATGTTAGACATGGTTCGGTCCATGGTGGGCTTTGCTTTTCTATCGCTATCCTTTTGGGGATATGCTTTAGAGTTAGCCTGCTACCTTTTAAATAGGGTTCCGAGTAAGTCCGTTAGCAAAACCCCATATGAGATATGGACTAGCTTATGTTAAACTTTTGAAAATGGATAAGCTTGGACCTAGGTCTGACCGGTGCCTATTTGTTGGGTATCCAAAAGAGTCTAAGAGATACTAATTCTACTTGGCTGAGGAACAAAAGTTGTTCGCCAGTCTTATGGCTATCTTTTTGGAAAAGGAGTTCCTTGATGAAGGAACTGTAGCCGCTAAGATTGAACTTAGTGAAGTTCAACAAGTAGAATAATCGACACACTTAAGGGACAACATAGAACTGGTTGTGATTAGATCATATATAGAGCCCATAAAAAAACCATTAAGGAGATCCGATAAGGTACTGCATCAACCGGATAGATACTACGATTTCTTGATCTAGGATGGTGATCCCATTGAACTTGATGAAAATAATGAGGACCCGATCACCTATATAGATGCAATGCAGAGGTCCAACTATAAGAAATGGCTAGGATCCATGAGATCTGAAATGAAGTCCATGGAAATCAATAATGTATGGACATTGGTTGATCCACTTGAGGGGATAAAACACATTGGATGCAAATTAATTTTCAAAAGGAAAAGGGGTGCAGACGGTCAAGTAGAGACCTATAAAGCCCATCTGGTTGCCAAGGGATATCATCAATGTTATGGTATTGACTATGATGAGACGTTCTCTCTTGTGGCAATGCTCAAATCCATTAGGATCTTACTTGCTTTAGCAGCACACTTTGACTATGAAATCTAGTAAATAGATGTCTGAACAGCTTTCCTGAATGGTGAGCTAGAAGAGGAGGTGTATATGATACAACCTGAAGGGTTCACATCCACGGACGAGTCAAAGGTGTGAAGCTTCAAAGGTCCATCTATGGACTGAAGCAAGCATCTCGGAGTTGGAACATGCGATTTCATAAGTGTATCAAGTCGTATGGCTTCGTTAGGAATGGAGAAGAACCTTGCATTTATAAATGGGCTAATGGTTCTGTGATTGTACTCCTTGTGTTGTATGTAGATGACATTCTTTTAATCGGAAATGATATCCCTGCACTATAAGGAATAAAGGTCTGGTTGTCATCTCAGTTCTCTATGAAGGACTTGCGTGAAGCCTCTTCATACTAGGTACGAAGATCCGTAGAGATAAATCTAAGGGCTTCTGAGACTGTTGTTGACTCTGATCTTGATTTTGATGATTGATAAAATGTTTAAGTATATATGAGTACTAATTATATTTTAAGTATATTTTTCAGATCTTAGTACTCAACCATGTTGAATGAAGAAATGCTTGTATTTCAGTTGAAAAAGTCCTTAAATTAATGAAAAATCAAGTATATGGACTTTGGAATTAATATGGAAGAACTTGAAGAGGTTAAAGTTTCAATTTGAAGATGTTTCAGCAATGGCACAGGCAAGTGTCGATACTTGGAAATGAAGTGTCGACACCTGAGGAACAAGTGTCGACACTTGAAGAGTGAAGTGTCGACTCAAGGCCTTAGACAAACAGAAAACTTCAGAAAGCTCTTTCAGTGAAGTGTCGACACCTGGAGCTGAAGTGTCGACACCTGGAGCTGAAGTGTCGATACTTGGAAGTGAAGTGTCGACACCTGGAAATTGAAGTGTCGACACTTGAAACTGAAGTGTCGACACCTGAAGGTGAAGTGTCGACACTTGAACAGTAACGGCTAGTTTTTTGGGCTGCAGAACTTCTCCAACTTGCTTCCAAATGATCATATTTTCCTCTCTAACGGCTATAAACGGTCATTTAAGTATTGGGAGGCTATATAAACATCAAAAATCAATTGGGAAAGTAATCCTTTGATGAGATTTTTGAATATTCTTCAAGGATTCAAGAGTTGAGTGGTTCAAGCCTTCAAGCTTCCAAGTTTCAAAGAAAGCATCCAAAGTTCACATCCTCAAGCATCAATCAAAGGCTTCATCAACTTGAAGACAAGATCTTCATCAACTCTCAACGGGCTTCAAAGAGATATTTGCTTTATTTTAGAAAGCTTTTATTGTATTCATTTATACTTGCTCTTACATTGTTTTACTTAAGGTTTTTGGTGAGCCTTGGAAAACCAAAGAGGTTTTTGGTGAGCCTTGAAAACCAAAGTGGTTGTTGGTGAGCCTTGAAATCAACTAGGGTTTTACTTGTGAGCCCGAAGCCAAAACAAGTTGTTTAGGTTCTTGGTTATCCCGTAAAACCAAGGGTGGTTGTTGGTGAGCCTTGAAACCAACTAGGATTTGACTTGTGAGCCCGAAGACAAAACAAGTTGTAAAGGTTGTTGGTGAGCCTAAGTTATAAAACCAAACTTAGTGGAATTCCCAAGGGATTCTTGGGGAGTGGATGTAGGTGCTTGGTTGGCACCGAACCACTATAAATCTTTGTGTTTGTGTGATTGTTCTCTTTATGCTTTTATTTCATTATTTCCACTGCATTTATTTGAAATACACAAGCACTTAAATTGCATTTGCTTTAGTTCATCTTTTAAATAGTACAAAAGTTTTATAAAACCCAATTCATCCCCCCTCTTGGGTTGCCTACGTGGGCCTTCAATTGGTATCATAGCTCGGTGCTCTAATTGAAAATCTAACGATTTTGAGTTAAAGATTATGGCAACCCTTGTAGGTATTAGTGTTAGACCACCATTTTTCAATGGCATAAATTACACATTTTGGAAAACTCGCATGCACATCTATATTCAATCTATTAGTTATCTTTTTTGGAAAATTATTGTTAGTGGTCCTCATATTCCTTCCATTTTGGTTAATGGCATTTCCATTCCAAAGCTCGAAGAGGATTGGAATGAATATGACATTAAAAAATTGAAATCAATGCTAAAGCAATGAACTTGCTTTATTGTGCATTGGACTTAAATGAATTTAATAGAATTTCTACATGCACATCAGCGAAGGAAATATGGGACACACTTGAAGTTACTCATGAGGGTACTCTTCAAGTGAAGAACACTAAAATTAATTTGCTTATACATTCTTTTGAAATTTTTGAAATGATGCATTATGAATCTATATCTGATATGTTTTCAAGATTTATGACTATTATTAATGAATTAAAAAGTCTTGGCAAAATCTATACTAATGCTGATTTGGTGAACAAAATTCTTAGATCCTTGCCAAAATCATGGGATCCAAAGGTGACGGCGATCCAAGAAGCTAAAGATGTAGAAACCTTACCTTTTGAGGAGCTTATCGGTTCACTCATAACCTATGAGTTGAACTTATGGCAAAGGATAGTGGAAGCTGATACAGAAAAGAAAATAATAGCTCTCAAGGCCAAAATGAAATTCAAGGCAATGATGGCAACTTGGAGCGATAGCGAAGATTCAAATACGGATGATGAAGTTGCCCATCTTTGTTTCATGGCAAATAAGAAAAAGGTATGTGCTAAAAATAATTATGATTTTACCTTTAAAGAATCACATGATGCATCTAATGATCTTGTACATGAATATAGATTGCTAAAAATTAAGCACAAGAAATTAAATAGGCATGTAGATTCATTTTCTCTTGACAACACCAATCTTGCAAATAAAAATGATGATTTAAATGCCAAGATTGATATTTTGAAAAATAAAAAGAATAATTTTTCTAAAGAAAAAGAATTTTTAGAAAAAGAAAATGTTATCTTAAAAGATTTATGTGATAAAGTTTTTAATGAGAAAAATATTTTGATTGAGGAAAAGAAGCAAAAACTTTTGAAGAACTTCAATATTCCTGCTTCTTTCAATTTTTCTTATAAATGTGGGTTCAATGCTTATCCTTCTAGATTAAGAAAAGTTTGGGTTCCAAAAGGAACCATAATTACTAATCATAAAGGACCCAAGAAAGTTTGGGTACCAAAAATGTCCACTTAATTTGTTTTGCAGGAATGTCTTGCAACCCAACATGAAGAAAGGAAGTTCTTGAAAAGAGATTGTACAAGATAATTTAAAGAAGCGGACAAGCTACATTTTGGACTAAATGGTAAAAGGAAGGATTATGTATATTAGTAAATTCTAAACATCTCCTTCCATAATTAAAAATGTAGATTAATTTTTATTGCAACAATTACTTTAAAAAATTATTTTAAATAGTTAATTAGAATCAAGTTTGGACTTATCATCATTGGCTATGATCATGAACCTTTTGGTGTTGATGAATTTCATGCTATCATGATTAAATTTATGATTGTAAGACCTTCACTTGATTTTGATTAATGTATTTCATGAAAAATACTTTTAAAGATGCATATTAATTTGAAAAATATTTTAATTGATTGATTAGAATCAAGCTTAGACTAATAATTATTTGTTATGATCATGACCATTTTGATGTTGATGGATTTCAAGCTCTCATGGTCAAACTTGTGATTATTAGATCTTCACTTGATTTTGATTAATATAGTTTCTAAATTATTTCAAGTGAAATGCTATGATTTATATGTTTTTATTTTTGGCATCTATGCATAATCTAGAAATGACTTGGATCAAGTATAGAACTAGTACTTAAGGGTTACTCTTAAGAAGAAGGTATGCTTATTGACAAACCCTTGCTCTAATAGCTAGACTTGATATCATATTACTTCTAACATTTGTATGGATATCAAATCATCTTAAAATGAATTTGAAATAATGCTAAACATTTTTATGCGATATAAATGCTTTGTATTTTGAAAATCATGAATATCTTGAAAAAAAAAATTTCAAATCTTGATGCATAAGCTTTCATGTTTTATTCCTGAAATAAATGCATATTTTTAAAGGAGGAATAACATTAAGGGGAGCATCCAAATATTTGTTATCATATTTGTTGCTTTGAATATCTTGTTGATATCATGATTTGCTTATATTGCTCTGATACTCCTTCTTGTTTTCAAATCTAATTCCTTGAGGGGAGTTACATTCAAATGGTATCAGATTTTATTGGTATCAAAATTATTTTTAAAAGAATTCCTAGTAACCGCTTCGGATTGGGTTAGTCACCATGGCCATCCGGTCATAGGAGATAAGTAGGGCTTAAAGACCCTCTCTTCCCATTCAATGGGCTCTCTTATGATGTGTAGGGGTGCCGCTATGACCTTATCCCATAAACAAGTAAGGTGAATGGATAATATACATCAAATCATTTCTTGCATGTGCTTACATTATGTGGTATCTTGTTCAATTTATATCATATTCAATTGATATCAAAAATATTTGATTTCATGCATTGATTTTGATGACCTAGTTGCTATTCTTTCCAACTTCATTCTCACTTTGTATTGTCTTTCACCCTTTTTCATGATGTCAAAATGGGGGAGAAAATTGTTAAGTATGAAAATGGGAAGATTGGATAAACATGAAAAATCATTTGAGAAATGAAAGAAAGTGCAAAAGGGGGAGAAGAATGTAAAATATTTTTATCTAAAGGAAAGAATTAGTAAGAAGAAGAAATTTTGAAAATTTAAACTTTTTTGCATATTTTGAAAAATATTTTTGAAGATTTTTCTTTGGATCATATTTTGAGGGGGAGCTTGGTGCTTATTGTTTTGAGCTTACATGTTTATTGTTAATCCTTTTTAAGCTTACCCTATTCATATACTTAAAGGTTTTGTCATCATCAAAAAGGGGGAGATTGTTGACTCTGATCTTGATTTTGATGATTGACAAAATGTTTAAGTATATATGAGTACTAATTATATTTTAAGTATATTTTTCAGATCTTAGTACTCAACCATGTTGAATGAAGAAATGTTTGTATTTCAGTTGAAAAAGTTATTAAATTAATGAAAAATCAAGTATATGGACTTTGGAATTAATATGGAAGAACTTGAAGAGGTTAAAGTTTCAATTTGAAGATGTTTCAGCAATGGCACAGGCAAGTGTCGACACTTGGAAATGAAGTGTCGACACCTGAGGAACAAGTGTCGACACTTGAAGAGTGAAGTGTCGACTCAAGGCCTGAGACAAACAGAAAACTTCAGAAAGCTCTTTCAGTGAAGTGTCAACACCTGGAGCTGAAGTGTCGACACTTGGAAGTGAAGTGTCGATACCTGGAAACTGAAGTGTCGACACTTGAAACTGAAGTGTCGACACCTGAAGGTGAAGTGTCGACACTTGAACAGTAACGGCTAGTTTTCTGGGCTGCAGAACTTCTCCAACTTGCTTCCAAACGGTCATATTTTTCTCTCTAACGGCTATAAACGGTCATTTAAGTATTGGGAGGCTATATAAACATCAAAAATCAATTGGGGAGGTAATCCTTTGGTGAGATTTTTGAATATTCTTCAAGGATTCAAGAGTTGAGTGGTTCAAGCCTTCAAGCTTCCAAGTTTCAAAGAAAGCATCCAAAGTTCACATCCTCAAGCATCAATCAAAGGCTTCATCAACTTGAAGACAAGATCTTCATCAACTCTCAACGGGCTTCAAAGAGATATTTGCTTTATTTTAGAAAGCTTTTATTGTATTCATTTATACTTGCTCTTACATTGTTTTACTTAAGGTTTTTGGTGAGCCTTGGAAAACCAAAGAGGGTTTTGGTGAGCCTTGGAAAACCAAAGAGGTTTTTGGTGAGCCTTGAAAACCAAAGTGGTTGTTGGTAAGCCTTGAAACCAACTAGGGTTTTACTTGTGAGCCCGAAGCCAAAACAAGTTGTTTAGGTTCTTGGTTATCCCGTAAAACCAAGGGTGGTTGTTGGTGAGCCTTGAAACCAACTAGGGTTTGACTTGTGAGCCCGAAGATAAAACAAGTTGTAAAGGTTGTTGGTGAGCCTAAGTTATAAAACCAAACTTAGTGGAATTCCCAAGGGGTTCTTGGGGAGTGGATGTAGGTGCTTGGTTGGCACTGAACCACTATAAATTTTTGTGTTTGTGTGATTGTTCTCTTTATGCTTTTATTTCATTATTTCCACTGTATTTATTTGAAATACACAAGCACTTAAATTGCATTTGCTTTAGTTCATCTTTTAAATAGTACAAAAGTTTTATAAAACCCAATTCACCCCCCCTCTTGGGTTGCCTACGTGGGCCTTCAACTGTCCTAGTCTACGTACATTGATACTATGCTGAAGTGGTTCAGCATGGAGAATTCCAAGAAAGGCTATCTCCCGATAGGCCCTGAAATTACACTCTCGAAAAAAGATTATGTGATAACTCCTAAGGAGAGGGAGAATATGAGTAGAATCTCATATGCTTCGGCAATGGGTTAAATCACGTATGCCATGATATGTACTAGACTAGACATGGCATACTCACTAGGCATAGTGAGCAGATACCAGTCTGACCCAGGTGAAGCTCATTGAAAAGTGGTAAAGACCGTCCTTAAGTATCTGCAAAATACTAAGGACCAATGGCTGATTTATATAGAACCTGACTTGAAACTTGTGGAATATACTGACTCTAATTTTCAGTTAGATAGGAATGACAGCAAGAGTGTGTCAGGGTTTATCTTTACCCTAAATGGAGAAGCGATATGCTGGAAAAAGTTCCAAGCATCCTACTATAGCAGACTCAATATGCGAAGTAGAATACATCACAGCATTAGTTGTAGCAAAGGAAGCTGTGTGGTTGCAGAAGTTCCTAGGTGAGTTGGGAGTGGCACCATCCCTGGATGGTCATGTTTTGATATATTGTGATAGTACCGGAGCCATTACTCAAGCCAAAGAGTCAAAGTTCCATCAGCATACCAAACACATTTTGCAGCGCTATCACCTTGTGCGAGAAATCATGGAACGAGGTGACATCGACCTTTAGAAGATCGAAGGAAAGGAGAACCTGGCCGACCCCTTCACTAAAGTCATTGGAGTTCAAGAGTTCGATAATAAAAAATGAAAAATGGGAATAAGATTCTATATTGATTAGCTTTAGTCCAAGTGGGAGTTGTTGGGAATAGCATTTCAAAGCCAATAATCTAAGCTGTAGATGGTTGTACTATTTTATAATTGTATATGAATTTTTTAAATGAATAAAAGTTATTCTTTAGTAGTTCATCATATGTGCATTTTCCTGAAAAGAACTCTTGTGGATGGAGTCCTTAGAACTACATTATATTTGATACAGAAAGGATATATCGAGTAGTTCTTAAACTTGTTCACAACTAAAGGATACATTGTTATAGGACAACGATGTATCAAGCGTAGGTTATTATATGTCATATTGGTTAGTTGTCCTCTTAACCAACGAGTGTAGAGATACTAATGTGACAACAGGTGACATGTATGACATCTTACAAAACATGATCAACTGCGGAGCTCCCTTCTTCCAAAGGGTTGCTCACGAAGGGATATGGATATATGTATCCCCCAGACCCGATGTCACCATGATAGTTTGCAAGCAACTCATTGTACATTAGTGCCGGACTACCTAGATTTCTAATCCAGTGATGAAAGGTTTCTGGGTATAGTCAAGTACTTATAGAGCAGTGGTGGATCAAGATGGGATTGACCCCTCAAAATGGTTTGGAATGAATAACTCACTATGTCTCAATTTAACAAAACCTTAGGTAGGATAGTTCTTGTAAGGAGTCACAGAACTTGTAAGGTTGAGACATGATCTGGATGTACTAAATTAGGGTTGGTAGTCAAACCCAAAATCATCCTGAGCATTTTGAGGTCAAAGGGATAAATTATGCGATAACCATATGCCAGGGGTTTTAGAGAGTTGCTCTGTAATCTTCGACCTATCTGAATATCGGGTACCATTGCTAGATGATGACTTTGACTAGTACTGGAAGTGTTCTAGTGCTACTGGCTTAGTGTTCAAACATATGGGGTCATACACCATAGGGATTTCTACCTGATCTAAAGGCTGATCGTTGATTGAGAATCATTTGGCATCACTGGGGGTCAATATGATTGACCATGATCCAAGTGTCAACACTTTGGAGGACTTATTTGATTAGTAAATGCTATGACAAGGATTTTGTTTCACTAATTCGATTAGGAAATTTTGGAGGACTTATTTGTAATATGATTTCAACCTAACAGGTCAAGCCAAATGTGATTTGGCTTAGGATCAAATTAGATTTGATTTTTCATGCTCTCTTTCCTTTAAAAGGATTTAAATTTGAATTTTGAATTGAAATTTCAAATCTTGGTTGAAATTGGCTCCAAGATTTTTATAGAATGCATTACTTGGGAATGCAGATTTTCTCCCATTTAAACCTAGAGCTAATTTGGTTTAACCCTTAACCCTTTTCCCCAATCACTCTACCTTCCATATCTTTCTCCCTCTTTGCTGCCATTATAAATAAGTGTTATTATAGGGCCAACAAAAGGATGACAAGCTGGACTTTTCTAAGAGAGAAAGAAAAGGATTCCTTAGAGTGAGGTTTGAAAGGATTTGGGTTTTGGGTGTGTGCCTACCTAGCAATCAAGCTAGGGTTTGGGAAGAGAGTTGGTTAGGAAGGGTTCCACTTCCACTTCTCTTTATTGTCCTTCAACAAATTCTTCTCGGCGGCTTCAAGAAAGTCTTGTAGGTCCAAGAAAGGATAAGATTGGCTTCCAGGATCCTGAGTAGCTAGCACTCCAAGGGAATTGATTGGGATCGAGTCCTGGTGTAAACTACCCATAGAGGCCAGACACTAATGTGGCTCAGTAGCTCTTCATCACCTACATCCGATGGTTTAAAGGTAATGTACCTTTTTCTTGGTCTCATATGATTAGATCTAAAGCATGAAATTGTTACATGCTTTTCCTTTTTATTACTTTTGGTATCCTTTGCATGCACTTTTATTATGTTGGATCCTATTGCAGGCAGATTGGTAGATCGATCAACCAAGTCTTTTGCTATTCTTCTTTATAAAATAATTTTAAAATATAGTCTGCTTGTATTGCTTCACTTTTAGACTCGATCGATGAAAGATTATAAGTCCTTTTCTAATTTTATCTTGCTTTGATAAAAGACTTTCGAGTCATCATTTGATGAGATTAAATGAGATAAATTCTTCTACAAGGAGTGTTCGATTCCTTGTTGACCTACTCATAACCTTCATACACAATTCACCATATCCATGAACATCCCATACATGACTAAGTCATGAATAAGTATGAATCAAAACATGGATTCATGTGTATAAGATACCATGGTTATCTCAGGATAAGGATCACCTGCACAACTCCCACTAAGAGAACTATATTTTGACAAGTAAGACTTTCATAAGATGTTCTCATGATAGATCAATTCAGTGAACTCATACTGTTGCCCAGGTGGCTTACCTAAGAAGGGGTGATTTGGGTATTTTAAGATTTGTACAAGTTTGTTAACCCCTGGAATGATTTTGATGATCACAAAATATTGGAGCATGTATATGTTACTAATTCTTTCAATTACTTGAGAAGTTTTTTGCAGGAAAATGATTATCTTTAGTTTAATTTGTTTTCAAATTGGTTGAAAGGTCAATTTTGTATAAACTCTTATGTACTTTAAATTGTCAAAGCCCTAACTTTTTTAAAGCTATGTAATCTTGTAAATGGGCTATAAAATTGTAAAAATAAGAGTGAGTAGATTAGCTCTTGTTGGATTCATATGTTGAAGAATTTTGGAGAAGTTTGAAGCATTAAATGAAGTTTTGGCAAGAGCCGACTCTTAGCATGGCACAAAAAATTTTAGAGTTTCAAAACCTCGAGCCGACTCAAGCCCCAAGAGCTGACTCACGAAAGAACACATATTTTTGAAGTCTTAGATCTCGATCCGACTCAAGCCCAGAAGTGCCGACTCGTCTAGAGTTGTGTTTGTTGGTGACTGAGACTTCGAGCCGACTCTATCCTGAAGAGCCGACTCAAGGAAAATCTTGATTTGTATTGATTGAAGGTTCGAGCCGACTCCAGCTTGAAGAGCCGACTCGCACAGAAATTTTGTTTAGGCTGTCTGAGACTTCGAGCCGACTGGTGGACCTCGAGCCGACTCGAGTGACAATTTCTGCACTCTAACAGCTAGTTGCTTAAAGTGATTTTTGAACTTCAAATGGTCTCCAACAACTCTTTTTCAAATCCCTAGGCCCTACAATGGCTATATCTCATGGAAAACTATAAAAGGGGTTTCTTTTGATAGATTAAACAACTTTTTGAGAGATTATTATTGATTTATCTTGGAAATTTGAAAAGCCTTCAAGTCTTTCACCAACCCACTTCAAGAGCATTCAAGATAGGATTCAAAGCTCCATCAACTTCTCTTCATCATTGAATCCACTCCTTGAAGAAGATAAGAAGCAGCTTGAAGAGCATTACAGAGCATTCAAAGCTAGGCTTCATCTTGATCTTCATCGGCAATATTTAAACAAACTCGATTTGTTGTGTAGTTGCTTTATATTTTTCTCATATCCTTGTTTTCTCTCTAAGAACAGCAAGGGGCTGTGTCTTAAGAGAGGGTTAAAGGTTTTTAGGTGAACCTTGTGAAAACCTAAGTTGGGTTCTTGGTGATCCCGATATAAAACCAAGTGTTTGAGTTTCTTTGGTGATCCCATTTAAAACCAAAGGGAGTTGGGTTTTCTTTGGTGATCCCGGTAAAACCAAAGTGTATAGGTTTGGATTTTGAGCCTGGTAAAACAATCTGACTGTATTCTGGTTGGGGGATATAGTGAAAATCCCAAGTGGTCCTTGGGTAGTGGACGCAGGAGCCGGTTGCTCCGAACCACTCTAAATTTTCTTGTGTTTGTGTTTATGCTTACTTTACCTTATTGCATTTACTTAATTACTTCTGCATTACATATTGCACCACAACATCAAAAGGATTTCAAATTGCAGATACTTGTGAAAAGTTTTTATAATCCCAATTCACCCCCTCTTGGAAAGCCACTTGGGCAACAAATGGTATCAAAGCAGAGTCTCTGAAAATTACTTATAGTAAATATAGATTGCACATCCCATAAGCACTTGTTTGGCCGAAGGCCAATCCATAAATCGACCTCCTCCTTTCACCGGAACCAATTATACATATTGGAAGGCGAGGATGAAAATATACATTCAATCCATAGATTTTCATTTATGAAAAATTATATTGAAAGGACCTTACTCACCCACTGTTAGAATCCATGATACCGAGGTTTCCAAACCAAAAGAGGAATGCGACGAAAATGATATGAAATTAGCTGAGCTAAATTCCAAAGCTATGAATTTACTGTATTGTGCTTTGGACCCAAATGAGTTTAACAGAATTTTGACATACAATTCTTCTAAAAAATTTGGGATAAGCTAGAGATTACACATGAAGGCACATCACAAGTTAAAACTTCAAAAATCAATCTTCTTGTGCACAACTTTGAATTATTTAAGATGGATCCTAGTGAAACTATATCTGCTATGTATACTCATTTTACTGATATTATCAATGGTCTTAAAAGTCTTGGTAGGACTTACACTAATGCTGATCTTATTCAAAAAGTTTTAAGATCCTTACCAGATAAATGGGAATCTAAAGTGACAGCTATTCAAGAGACAAAGGACCTGAACACCCTACCATTGGATGAGTTACTTGGATCATTAATTACTCATGAATTAGCCATGCAACAAAGGACTGATGAAGATTCTAAGAGAAAGAAAGCTATAGCATTTTAAAGCTATAGAAGAAGACAAGAATGAAGATTTACACTCATCTGATGATGATGATCTTGAAAATGATGAGATAGCCCTTGTAATGAGAAAATTTAAAAGGTTTATGGGTAGAAGAAGAACAAATAGATGGAGGAAGCAATTTAGAAAAGGAGATTTTAGAAGAGAAAGAGAAAAGGATAAAGAAAAGGAGAAGGACAAAGATAAGGATCAAATTCCAATCTGCTATGGATGCAAGAAATAGAAACATATACATCCGACTGTCTAGAAGCCAAGAAAAAGATGATCAACAAAAAGAAGAAGAAGGCAATGCTTGTAGCATGGAGTGACAGCAACGAATCTACATCCACTGAAGAGGATGAAGAAACAACAAAAACTACTAAGATTTGCCTTATGGGTTTGGAGGATGAGATAACTACTTCTGATCCAAATTTAGAATTTACATATGATGAGCTACATAATACTTTTTATGAATTATTAGTAGAATATAAAAAAGTCGATTTAAAAATAAAAAATTTGAAAAACCATTGTGATATGATTGAAAAGGATAAAATGAATTTGGTTAAAGAAATAAGATTTTGCAAAGGCAATTAAGTATAATTTGTGAAAGACTTAAAACCACTCAATTTGAAAAAAAAAGAGCTTCTTGAGAAAATCAAAAGTTTGCAAAATGAAAATGATGACTTGAAAAAGGAAGTTCAAAAGCTTAAGCCTTTGGTTGAAAAATTAATCCTAAATTCCAACAAGTTTGAATTAATTTTGAAAGATTAGAGAGAGACAAATAATAAATTTGGAATTGGTTACAAAGGTTCAATTTCAAATAAATTTTCTACATCTACATCATATGCTCCTAAGTTTATTACTTCAAAATAATTTAGGCCTAAATTTGCATCATCACATACTTTTTATTCAAAGCCAAGAATTGTATGCTATGCTTGCAATAATATTGGTCATAAGGTATTTTGAGTGTCATTTGAAACATAATGATAAGAAGAAAATCAAGAAAATTTGGGTTCCGAAAGGAACCATTTCTACTAACTTGCAAGGACCCAAGAAAGCTTGGGTATCTAAATCTATTACCTGATTGTTTTGCAGGGATGTCTTACATCACAAATATAAAGAAAATATGGTACCTTGATAGTAGTTGTTCAAGACACATGACAGGTGATATTGATCAATTCTTCATCCTAGAACAAAAAGATGGTGGAATGGTAACTTTTGGTGATAATCGCAAAGGAAGGATAATCGGTATTAGTAAAATCAAAATAACTCCTACATTTATTGAAAATGTTTTACTTATAGAAAAGTTAAAACATAATCTTTTAAATATTAGTCAGCTTTGTGATATTGGTTTTAATATTTTCTTCAAGTCTTCAATGTGTATAGTAGTTGATCCACTTGACTCTAGTACAAAATTCATTGGACATAGACTTGGTAACATTTATGTAGTAGATCTTAATGATTTGGCTATGTCAAGCAATACAGGTATTGTAGCAATGAATGACAAGAGCAAGGAATCAAGTTTACTATGGCATAGATGACTTGGACATGCAAGTATGGATACTATAGCAAAACTTATTTCAAAAGATTTAGTTAAAGGTTTGCCAAAGTTTAAAGTTAATTTTGATTATGTTTGCGATGCTTGTCAATTAGGAAAGCAAGTGAGGGGGAGTTTTAAATCCAAAAACATTGTTTTTACTACTAAACCCTTAGAGCTACTTCACATGGATCTATTTGGACCTACTAGGACTACAAGCCTAGGTGGTATGAAATATGATCTTGTGATTGTAGATGATTTTTCAAGATACACATGGGTTTTGTTCATTGCACATAAAGATGAAACTTTCAAAGTATTCAAAAGTTTTATAAAAGAGTTTCAAATTTGAAAAATCTTTCTGTTATTTCTATTCGTGTGATCATGGCATTGAATTTAAAAATCAATATTTTGATCACTTTAGCACAAAGCACGGTATTGATCACAACTTCTCAACTCCTAGAACACCACAGCAAAATGGTGTTGTAGAAAGAAAGAGTCGAACTTTGGAAGAGATGTCCAGAATAATGCTTTGTGAAGAAAATCTTTCAAAATACTTTTAGATAGAAGCTGTAAATATTGCTTGCTACATTTTGAACAGAGTTTTAATTAGACCTATCATTAGAAAAATCCCCTATGAACTGTGGAACAATAAAAAGCCTAATATCAATTATTTTCATATTTTTGGCTGTAAATATTTTATTCTTAATAATGGAAAAGATAATCTTGGTAAATTTTATGCAAAATCTGATGAGGCTATTTTTCTTTGATATTCTTTAAATAGTAAAGCCTATCGAGTTTTCAACAAAAGAACTTTGACTGTGGAAGAATCGATATATGTTATTTTCAATGAATTTGACATTACATCTTCTAGAAAAGAAGATCATGCTGGTGATGATGCAGGTATACTAGAACATGGACTGAAGGATTTGACTCTCATAGACAAACAAACAAGTGAACAACATGAAGAAGAGGTAAGCAAAAATCATGACGATATATCCAAAGAATGGAGGTATGTACACTCACATCCCAAAGAACTAATTATAGGAGATCCATCTCAAGGTGTTAGACTAGAGCTGCATATAGAGATGCACATGACTTGATTGCTTTTGTTTCTCATGTAGAACCACACACTATAGAAGAAGCTGAAACTAACCCTAATTGGATGTTAGCCATGCATGATGAGTTAAACCAATTTAGGAGGAATAATGTTTGGACTCTAGTAGAAAGACCTAATGACTACCCTGTTATAGGAACTAGATGGGTTTATAGAAATAAACTAGATGAGCAAGGTAATGTAATTAAGAATAAGGCTAGACTGGTAGCTCAAGGATATAATCAAGAAGAGGGAATAGATTTTGATGAGACTTATGTACCAGTAGCAAGGCTAGAGGCTATTAGATTATTATTAGCATATGCATGCTTTATGAATTTTAAATTATTTCAAATGGACATAAAGAATGCACTTTTAAATGATTTTCTATCTGAAGAAATTTTTGTCGAACAACCACCGGGTTTTATCGATCACACATTTCCAAATCATGTTTTCAAATTGAGAAAGCTTTGTATGGTCTTAAATAGGCACCTAGAGCCTGGTATGATAGACTAAGTAAGTTTTTAATTGCAAATGATTTTGTAAGAGGTAGTGTTAATACCACACTATTTATCTAAAGAAAAGACAATGATATTTTAGTTGTTCAAATTTATGTAGATGATATCATATTTGGATGTACTAATGAATCTTTGTGCCAAGACTTTGATAAGTTAATGCAGTGTGAATTCAAGATGAGCTTGATGGGCTAGCTGAGTTACTTCCTCGGCCTTCAGATCAAACAATCTAAGGAAGGTATCCTGATCAACCAGGCCAAATATATCAAAGAGATTATCAAAAAGTTTGGCATGGAATCAAGCAAAGAAATTGGAACACCCATGAATCCTCCATGTAGACTTGATGAAGATGAGAATGGCACAAATGTTTATCAAAAACTATATAGAGATATGATCGGTCTATTTTATTTAACTGCCAGTAGACCTAATATTTTATTTAGTGTTTGTATGTATGCACGTTTACAATCTAATCCAAAAGAGTCACATATCATAGCTATTAAAAGAATCATTAAGTATCTTAAAGGCACATGCATCAAGGATTATGATATTCTAATCATACATCTTTGAAATTAATTAGTTATTCTGATGCTGATTATGGAGGCTGTAAAATTGATTGAAAAAGTACAAGTGGCACTTGTCAATTTCTAGGTGTCAACTTAATTTCATGTCACTGTCGTAAATAGAACTCTGTAGCACTGTCTACTGCTAAGGCAGAATATATGGCTGTAGGGAGTTGCTGTGCTCAAGTGTTATGGATCAAGCAACAACTAGAAGATTATGGTGTTGTCCAATCTAAAATTTCTATTAAATGTGATAACACTAGTGCTATTAATTTATTTAGAAATCTAATTCAGCATTCTTGAACTAAGCATATAGAAATTAGACATCATTTCATTCGAGATCATGTTGTAAATAATGTTGTTGAATTAGAATTTGTACCTATTGAAGATCAACTTGCTGACATTTTTACTAAACCCCTTAGTCAAGATAGATTTGAAAAGATTATAGGCGAATTAGGCCTGTGTGACCCATTTTGAATGTTTTGACCTAATTTTTCAAAAAATAAGGAAAAATTATCTAGACATTTCAAATTTTCTTCTAGAGCTTATGACAACCTCCTTTAGTGATAAGAAATCCATAAAAAATTATTTTACCTTTTTTCAAGCTTTAACCTAAATTTAGGCTCGAGCCGACTCGAGACACCAGGTGTTCGATGAGCTAACTCGAGAGTCGGGCCGAGGGTTTTTAAATAGGGCATCATAGGTTTGAATCTTCAATTTCTTTCCACCCTTCTCATTTTCCCTTAGCCATCTCCTCTCCCTAACCTAAGAAAAGCTCCTAGAACACCTCTACACCTTTCTAAAATCCTAATCTAACCTAGATGGCTCCTAGGAAGGCCGTGGCCAAGAAACCTAGAAGAGTTGTTTGGTCAGTGGCAGAGGAAAGGAGGACCAAGCGAAGGTTGGACACTTCAAATCTAGCAGAGGAACATCAAGAAGAGCATGAAGAGGAGTAAGAAGCTCCAAGACAGGTAATCTTGATGGGAAATAGGCAAGTAACCTCAGGGAGATGCATAGATTTTACATTTCTAGAACAAGAGAACTTGCATATTGGTGATTGGTTGACTGGACAAAGTTGGATATATTTTTGTATGTTTAATTTTCCTACGTATCCTAACCTTGTTAGATAATTTTTTGAGAATATGTCTTTGGGTGCATTTCATATTGAAGCTACTGTGAAGGGGAAACATATAGAAATAAGTGAGCAAAAGTTATCTAGTGTTCTTCAAATACCTAAAGAGGGTGAGAGCTACTTAGTGTTGAAGGACTAACAGAAGACATTGAGAGTTGTGCTTGAAAGAACAAATATGAAAGGAGTGATTCATGTTAGAGCCAACCAACTCTCATTAGAGATGAGATTGCTTCATAATATTATTAGCCACATTTTTCTACCCTGGACTAGGTGATTTGACTGGGTGAGCGAGCAAGACCTAGTCTTCATGAGATGCTTAGTTGAGGGGGAGCCCCTCAACTTACCCTTTATCATGTTATCGAGGATGAGGGAAGCTGCTCATAGGGCATGAGCATGTCTTCAGTATGGGATGGTGTTTACCCTATTATTTCAGGATGCCCAGGTTGATTTGTTTGGAGAGGACAGCAGACCACTATTGCATACAAACAAATACAACTTGAAGTCTTTGACCCGGATGGGATTTATAAAGGTTGAGGGTCACTGGATTAGGAAGAGTTCAGGACTTCCAGTGACTCATTTTGATGATGATTCAGATAAGGATGATTAGGCAACACAGGGACAGGATGCAGAGGCAGAGCCACATGTTGACAAGGCTGGACCTTCAGAGTCAGCTCCTTCTACTCCTCGATCACCTGTCAAAAGATCGATTGCTGTTGGACTAGGTGATGATGACAGACTGCAGCATATACTGGATGAGATCTCGAGTTTTTAGAGAGGGAGATTAGACATTGATGCCAGGATATCTATACTTTAGTTAGAGATGCACCAGGGTTTTCAGGACATCATGACTATTCTTCAGCAGATTTCAGCAGCTAGTCACTCTGTACCTACTCCTTCTGCAGTAGCACCAGACATTGGCAAAGATTGTGGGCAGGGAGAGGCAACACAGTTCACTGACATTCCTCCAGAGGCTACTCTTGCTGAGGCTAGGACTGGTACTGAGATTTCTAGTTCTGATGTTGGAGACACTCCGGTGATAGAGATTTTATCTACCACTAGCACCCTCACCTTGTCTTTTGATCCTCCTACTGCTCGACCTACTCCTATTATAATTTCCTCTAAATTAAAGTTAAAGCTAAACCTAAAACTTCTTGGACTACTACTCCTGTTAGGACCAGACTTAGGGACCTTAGGCCTAGGTTCCCTAAATTCAGGCCTGCTTTAGGCATTTTAGAGGTCGGTTCCTCCTCTAGTGAGGAAGAGCCTAGTGATGATGACCCTAGTCATTCTTTTTGATATTTTAGGACTTTATGTTTATCATGTTTTGTTGTTCTGATACTACTTTTATCGTGCCAAGGCACTTTGTATTGTATCACTCATGTATTGACACTTTTCATATATATATATGTCTGTTTATGATACATATTGTGAATGACCTAATTTGTGAATGAATGTTCTTATTTTATATACTTTTTTGTTGATGACAAAAAGGGGGAGAATATGAAAGAGAAAGTGTGAATGTGCATGAAAATGTGAATAAAATGTGTATTAAAGTGAGAATATGAAAGAAAATGTGAATGTGCATGAAAATGTAAATAAAATGTGTATGAAAGTGAGAATATGAAAGAAAATTGAAGAAATATTATTACATTAGTAATGGGGAGCTTATGTTAAGTTTTTTTTAAGTTTTCATGAAACTTACTTCAAATGCAAGTTAATCTTGTGAAGTTTTGATACACAGTGCATAAATGATACACATGATAAATTATGTTTTGATACTTAACGCACATATGATACATTGTATTGATACTTTTCAGTTTAACAATTTGATACTTAATTTGGTTTGATACACTCTATGTTAAATATTATTTGATATATGTGGATATGATACATAGTAATTATAAAGTAATTTTAAATCCTGTTCATGCCCAGTGTTTTGTCATTATCAAAAAGGGGGACATTGTTGACCCCTAGAATGATTTTAATGATCACATAATATTGGAGCATGTATATGTTACTTATTCTTTCAATTACTTGAGAAGTTTTTTGCAGGAAAATGGTTATCTTTAGTTTAATTGTTTTTCAAATTGGTTGAAAGATAATTCAATTTTGTATAGACTCTTATGTACTTTAAATTGTCGAAGCCCTAACTTTTTAAAGCTATGTAATCTTGTAAATGGGCTATAAAATTGTAAAAATAAGAGTGAGTAGTTAGCTCTTGTTGGATTCATATATTGAAGAATTTTGGAGAAGTTTGTAGCATTAAATGAAGTTTTGGAAAGAGCTGACTCATGGATCAAGAGCCAACTCCTGGCACGGCACAAAAAAATTTTAGAGTTTCAGTACCTGAAGCCAACTCAAGCCCTAAGAGCTGACTCATGGAAGAACACATGTTTTTGAAGTCTGAGATCTCGAGCTGACTCAAGCCCAGAAGAACCGACTCGTCCAAAGTTATGTTTGTTGGTGATTGAGACTTCGAGCCGACTCTGTCCTGAAGAGCCGACTCAAGGAAAATCTTGATTTGTATTGATTGAAGGTTCGAGCCGACTCCAGCTTGAAGAGTCGACTTGCACAAAAAATTTATTTAGGCTGTCTGAGACTTTGAGCCAACTCGTGGACCTCGAGCCGACTCGAGTGACCGTTTTCTGTACTCTAATAGCTAGTTGCTGAAAGTGATTTTTGAACTTCAAATGGTCTCCAACAGCTCTTTTTTGAATCCCTAGGCCCTACAACGGTTATATTTCATGGAAAACTATAAAAGGGATTTCTTTTGATAGATTAAACAACTTTGAGGGATTATTATTGATTTATCCTGGGAATTTGAAAAGCCTTCAAGTCTTTCACCAACCCACTTCAAGAGCATTCAAGATAGGATTCAAAGCTCCATCAACTTTTCTTCATCATTGAATCAATTCCTTGAAGAAGATAAGAAGCAGCTTAAAGAGCATTAAAGAGCATTCAAAGCTAGGCTTCATCTTGATCTTCATCAACAATATTTAAACAAACTCAGTTTATTGTGTAGTTGCTTTATATTTTTCTAATATCCTTGTTTTCTCTCTAAGAACAGCAAGGGGCTGTGTCTTAAGAGAGGGTTAAAGGTTTTTAGGTGAACCTTGTGAAAACCTAAGTTGGGTTCTTGGTGATCCCGGTATAAAACCAAGTGTTTGGGTTTCTTTGGTGATCCCATTTAAAACTAAGGGGAGTTGGGTTTTTTTTGGTGATCCTAGTAAAACCAAAATTTATAGGTTTGGATTGTGATCCTAGAAAAACAATCTGACTCTATTCTAGTAGGGGGATATAGTAGAAATCCCAAGTGGTCATTGGGTAGTGGACGTAGGAGCCGGTTGCTCTGAACTACTCTAAATTTTCTTATGTTTGTGTTTGTATTACTTTACCTTATTGCATTTACTTAATTACTTCCACATTTTATATTACACCACAACACCAAAAGGATTTCAAATTGCACATACTTGTGAAAAGTTTTTATAATCCCAATTCACCCCCCTCTTGGAAAGCCACCTGGGCAACAAAGTATTTGCTCCTTTTAGTGTTCTTAAAGTGGTATGTGTTATGAATTAAATTAATTACTATGGAAGCAAGTAAGGATAGGAAACACAATTACAAACATAGCAAATTTTATAGTGGTTCGGAGCAACCTCGCTCCTATGTCCACTACCCAAGATATCACTTGGGATTTCCACTATATTCACCCATGAAATACAGCCGGATTGTTTTCACGGGATCATAATCCAAAACCCAAACTTGGTTTTGACCAGGCAAACCAGAAACCCAAACTTGGTTTTGTCCGGGCTCACCAAAAATCCACTATAATGTTAGTTTTAACATGGGATCAATAACAACCCATACTTGGTTTTCAGCAGGCTCACCAAGAACCTAACAGACTTAAATAAGAGTTAAAGAATGCAAAGCAACTTTTTAACAAACCGAAGTTGTCAGATGGTTGCAATTGTAACTCTTGAAAAGCCCTCTTAGTTGTACTTTGATTGCTCTTTAATTGCTTCGTAACTTCCTCAATAAATGCCTCAAGATTCAGATGATAGTTGGTGAAGTCTTGAGTGCTGTCTTGAATTTTCTTCTTCAATTAAGTCTCAAAACTTATTAATCTCCTTAAAAACTATTTCAAAAGATATCCAAATCCCTCATATATCGAGTCTAGTACACTTCTCAGATGCATATAGCCTTTGTAGACCATTGGGATTTGAAAAGAACCGTTGGAACACTTTTTGGATTCAAAAACGTAGTTCTGGAACTAGCCATTACTTGCATGGAATCGATATTCGAGTCGGCTCAGTTGATTCGAATCAGCCTAGATTCTCGAAATTGTTGAAACCTTATACTGGTCGAGTCGGCTCTTCTCAGTCGAGTCGGCTCAGATTCTCGATCTTCAAAGACTAAACTCTGGTCAAGTCGGCTCATCTTAGTTGAGTTGGCTCGCCTGGCTTGTTCCCTCAGAACTAATTTTTACTGAACTCTGGAATAGTCGGATCGATTTTCTGAAGTGTTGACTTGGATGTTTGACTCAAGAGTTGATACTCGGAATGAGCCAGCTCGGGTTCCTTTGAGTTGGCTCAGATGTCTGTGTGCCAGAAACCTTCATGTTGTGCCATGACCTAGAGTCGACTCTTCTTCCTCGAGTCAGCTCGAGTGATTTTTCCACAAGGTCTTTCAATCTTCTCCAGATTTCTTTCGAATGCTTCCAACTCAATTTAAAGACCATTTTACATAACTTAAAGTCCTAAAATACATAGACTTGGGCCTATTTCCATGAATACAACAATAATTTTTCTTTGGGCACTTCTTTACATAATGCTTCTTTCAACAAAATACTTGACATGCAATAAAGTTGTAGGAAATGTGGTTGTGCAATAAAATTTTCCTACAAAAACTTGTAAAGCACTTAAAGATAGTCAGTAATCAAATGCATGCTCCAATATTTTATTATCATCAAAATCATTCAAGGGGTCAACAATCTCCCCCTTTTTGATGATGACAAAACATCAGGCATGGAAGAAACTTTACAATTGCATGTATAAGAATATTTGGAAGTATCAACATGTATGAGCTGTGTATCAAGAATGTATTTGAAAGTATCAGAGCATATTAACAAAGTATCAAGGCTTTTCAGATAAATTCAGTATGTATCAAAGTTAACATAATGTATCAGAGTTCATAGTTTGCAATTGTATCAAATCTTGGGATAGCAAAAGTATCTGAGCATAACAATGATGTATCAGAGCCATTAGATGCTTATTAAGTTTAATCATAACAAGTTTTGACCATAACAAAATAATCATAACAAGTTTTGATCAAAGCAAATTTTGAACAAATGAAAATTTAAATAGCTCCCCCTGTTTTATTTAGTTTCATGCACATATAATTCTTCTTCCCCTTTTGTATGTTCTTTGAGTGTTCCATTTCCATTTTTGCATGCACTTCATTAATAACATTCTCCCCCTTTTTGTCATTAATCAAAAACATTTTCAAAAAGCATATTACTTTATCTTTCAAATAGAATAAGAACATTGATAATATTGTTTGAGATAATTTCACCTTTATTAAAGTTTTGAAGTTGTTCATTATGTAAATACATAGCATCCCAAGGAACAAGATATATTTCATTCAAGAGGACACAGATTTGAAAGAGAATATTTCATTCATAGACAAGTAGTACATTGAGGCATTACATTCCATTCATAAACAAGTAGTTCATTAAAAAAAGCATTACATACTATTCTAATCACTAGAATCAAAATCAATAGTTTGAGAGGTTCTAGGTGTGGTAGAAGGTCTATTCCTAGGCCTATAATGAGGTGGGGCCTGTCTATGTATAGATCCTAGCTGACTAGGTGTAGATCTAGGCTGTGCTAAGGTAAATGCTCCCAATGCTCTAATAAAAGAATCCAAGGTAGATAAGAAGAGCCAAACTATCTGAAGCTCAGTAGAGATCTTCTACACTCCCTGATGTAATGCATGAAGCTCCGTTGTCTGCTGTGTAGCAAAAGTCTCAGCTGCACCTCTCAGCCATCCAAAATCTGATTGCAAGTCTATAACGGGTGCCTGTATCTCATCCTACATCCTCTGTAGTCACTCAACTATCTCCATCCTCAATGATAACTGCCTCAACACAGTCCTGAACTCTTGAGTACTCGTCTTGACTGTCTGACGATGCTCGCCAAACATCGAGCTAATGGAGCTCGTTATGGACTCTGAAAGATGTCAGAACTGCTGAGCTATAAATAACTGTGAAGCTGATGGAGCTATAATGGAGGGTCCGAAAGTAGGTCCAGTAGAAGGTCCAGGGGGTGTCTTAGGACTGTCAGACACTCTCAGTGTCTGACCTTGCTCATCAGTGTCTACCTATGTAGCATCCTCACCTCTGGCTGTAGTAGTATTAGTGTCACCAGTTGGATGCACAATTTGATCCTCCTCCTCCTCATCATCATTCGAAGATGTACCAACCTCTGACCAGATGTCCTCTTCGACCAAATTCCTTCTACTAGATGGTATCCCATCCTTTGAAGGGAACTTGCTGAGTAGGTGTTAGTGTGATGCAACAATCTGCTGTCCTCGCCATCCAAGTCAATGCCAAAATGTCTGAACAAGAAGGTGAAGGCCATTCCATAAGGTAGACATGCTTTGGCCTTACGGGCTGCATCCCATATCTGTACCATCATAATATAAGGTTGATTGAGGGCCTCCCCCTCAATCATGTAACTCATGAATACCAGGTCTCTCTCACTGACCCAATCAAATCATCCGGTATGGGGTAAAAAGATTCTACTTATGATATTGTGCAAGAGTCTCATTTTTAGGGATAAAATATTGGCTTTCACATTAGTTATCCCTTCTATTCTCCTTGTCTCTAGAATAAGCCTCCGAGTCTTTTGTTTTTCCTTCATGACTAAGTGACATTTTCCTCTATTAGGCATTTGAAGGATTTGGCTTAACCTAGTTTCATCCACAGATATCCAAACCCCTTTCACAGATGATGTTATACTGTTCTCTTCTAGGGTTAGATTCTCAAAAAAGCTTCTTATTAGGTTTGGGTAAGTGGGAATATCTAAAGAGCAGAAATATACCCAGCCTTGAGTTTCAATCCAATCGCCTATCCGAAACCCTTGGTTTTCAAAAAATGAGAAGTTAATCTTCCTACCAGTGGTGACGGGGCGATTCCCTATGAGAATGACTTGTCTCAGAGGTGCTGGAGATGGATTTTCTGCTTCTTCTAGTTCTTCCACAAGAGTCGACTCTTCCTGTCATCTCTTGGTCCTTCTTTCTCTTTCAGCACTTGGTTCAACCCGTTGGGATCTTTTGCCAACAGTCCTTTTAGGAACCATTTGGAGCAGAGCTACAAGCAGAGGTCTGGATTGAGTGGATTTTAGGAGAGAATGGGATAGGAGAGAGTGTGGTCCCAAGCTTGGAGAGAATAAACTATTGGTTGGCTAGGGTTTAAATGGAAACATAATCCCTTAGGTTCTATAGGTTTTATGTAAAAATGCCTAACCCGATGATTGAGTTGGCTCGACTTGAGCATTTTTGCTCGAGTCGACTCGAACCAAAGTACTCAAAAAGGTTCAAAAAGGCTCTAAAATGGTCTCTAATGAAAGATAAACACTTGGAGAGGTGGTCAGTGTCCTTAAGTTGATATAGAAGATTTTCTAGATAATTTTTCATTATTTTTGAAAGAAATTAGGTCAGAAATTTCTAAAAAGGATCACATAATCCTAATTCTCCTCTAATCAATTGAAATCTATCTTGATTAAGTGGCTTAATGAAGATGTCAGCAAGTTGATTTTTAGTTAAAATGAATTCAAGTTCAATCTCACCATTTAAAACATGATCTTTTATGAAGTGGTGTCTAATTTCAATGTGCTTTGTTCTTGAATGCTGAATCGGGTTCTTTGTTAAGTTAATAGCACTTGTGTTATCATATTTAATAAGAATTTTAGTTTGTGTAACACCAAAGTCTTCTAGTTATTGCTTAATCCATAACACTTGTGCACAACAACTCCACGAAGCTACATACTCTGCCTCAGTAGTAGATAGTGCTATAGAGTTTTGTTTCTTACAGTGCCATGAGATTAAATTCAATCATAGAAACTGACATGTGCCACTAGTACTTTTTCTATCAATTTTACAACCTCTATAATCAGCATAAAAAAAACCAATTAAATTTAATAAAGATTGCTTAGAATATCATAGACCTAAATTACTTGTTCCTCTTAGATATTTTAAGATTCTTTTAACTGCAAGCATATGAGATTCTTTAGGATTTGATTGAAATCTAACACATATACATATGCTAAACAAGATATCAGGTCTACTAATAGTTAAATACAATAGAGATCCAATCATACCTCGATATAGCTTTTGATCAATGTTGTTGCCATCTTCATCTTTATCTAATCTGCATGTAGGGCTCATGGGTATGCTCATTTATTTGCTTGACCCCATACCAAACTTCTTGATGATTTCCTTGATGTATTTTGCTTGGTTTATAAAGATTTCATCTTTTGTTTGCTTGACTTGGAGTCCAAGGAAGTAAGTTAGTTCACCCATCAGGCTCATTTCAAATTCTCCCTACATTAACTTAGCAAATTCTCCATATAGATTCTCATTAGTTGCACCAAATATAATGTCATCTAGATAAATCTGTACAACTAACATATCATTTTCTTTTCTTTTGATAAAAAATGTTTTATCTACATTATCTTTAATAAATTCATTTTCAAGTAAGAATTTGCTTAGTCTATCATACCAGGCTCTAGGTGCTTATTTTAGTCCATACAATGCTTTATTAAGTTTAAAGATATGATTTGGAAATGTAAAACTTTCAAAACCTGGTGGTTGTTCTACAAAAACTTCTTCTAATATAACATCATTTAGAAATGTACTCTTTACATCCATTTGAAATAATTTGAAATTCATGTAGCAAGCAAATGCAAGTAGTAATCTAATGGCTTCTAGTATTGTACGGGTGCATAGGTCTCATCAAAATCTATTCCTTCTTCTTGATTATATCCTTTTGCCACTAATCTTGCTTTATTTCTAATTACATTACCTTTTTCATCTAATTTGTTTCTATAAACCCATTTGGTTCCTATGATAGGATGATCTGATGGTCTATTTATTAATGTCCACACATTATTTCTTTCAAATTGATTTAATTCTTCATGCATGGCCATCATCCAATTAGGGTCATTTTCAGCTTCTTCTAAACTATGTGGCTCTATTTGTGATACAAATGCTCGGTTGTCATGTGCTTCTCTAAGTGATGACCTAGTCTTAACACCTTGAGAGGGATCACTAATAATTAAATCTCTTGGATGTGAAGTTACATACCTCCATTCCTTTGGTAAATCAGCATGGTCTTTACTTACCACCTCTTCTCTTTCTTGGTTTGTTTTTTAAGCTTATATCCTCCATTTCTTTGTCAAGTGTGCCTGCATCATTATCTACAGACTCTTCTTTTCTAGAAGGTGAGGGGTTAGCTTCATCAAAAATAATATGAATTGATTCTTCAATTATTAAAGTTCTTTTATTAAACACTCTATATGCTTTGCTATTGATTGAATAACCAAGAAAGATTGCTTTATCAGATTTAGCATCAAATTTTTCTAGGTTATCCTTTCCATTATTTAACACAAAGTATTTATAACCAAAATCAAGAAAGTAGTTAATGTTTGGTTTCTTATCATTCCAAAGTTCATAGGGGGTTTTCTTCAAAATAGGTCTAATCAAAACACGATTTAAAATATAGCAAGCAGTGTTCACCGTTTCTATCCAAAAGTATCTTGGAAGATTGCATTCACATAACATTGTTCGGGCCATCTCTTCCAAAGTCCTATTCTTCCTCTCTACAATACCATTTTACTGTGGTGTTCTAGGAGTAGAGAAGTTGTGATCAATGCCGTGCTCAGTGCAATAATCATCAAAGTATTGGTTTTCAAATTCTGTGCCGTGATCACTCCTAATTGAAATAACAAAAAGATTTTTCTGATTTGAAACTTTTTTATAAAACTTTTGGAAAACTTTAAAAGCTTCATATTTATATACAATAAATAAAACCCAAGTAAATCTTGAAAAATCATCCACTATCACATGTCCATATTTCATCCCACCTAGGCTTGTGGTCCTAGTTGGTCCAAATAGGTCCATGTGTAGCAGTTCAAGAGGTCTAGAAGTTGAAATAATATTTTTTGATTTAAAACTCCCCCTAGTTTGTTTACCTAGTTGACAAGAATCACAAACATGTTCAATCAACTTTGAATTAAGGTAAACCTCTAACTAGATCTTTTGAGATTAACTTTGCAATTGTATGCATGCTAGCATGACCTAATCGTCTATGCCAAAGTAAGCTAGACTCCTTGGTTTTAGCATTCATTGCTACTAGACTTGTACTACTAGACATGGCTCGATCATTCAAATCTACCATATATATATTTCCAAGTCTATGACCAATGAGTTTTGTGCTAGAATCAAGTGAGTTGGTTACTATACACATAGATAATTCAAAGACAACCTTGAAGCCTTTATCATATAATTGACTAATACTTAGTAAATTATGCTTAAATTTGTCAACTAGCAATACATTTTTAATGAATGTAGAAGGGATTATTTTGATCTTACCAATTTCGATAATTTTTCCCTTGCCATTGTCACCAAAAGTGACCATTACTCATTCTTTCATCTCTAGGGTGATGAATTGATCCTTGTCACCCATCACATGCCTTGAACAGCTGCTATCCAGATACCATCTTTTCTTTGTGCTTTGGGCTGCAAGACATTCCTGCAAAATAATCATGGAGTTCCTTTAGGTACCCAAGCTACCTTGGGTCCTTGCAGGTTAATAGAATTTGTTCTTTTGGGAACCCATATCTTTCTAGTTTTAATTCTTTCCTTTCTTATCACTGTAAGGTTTTTGGTGACCAGGGTGGAAGCGTGGATTTCAAAAATTTATTATGAAGCCACTACCAAACCCTTAACCCAAGACCTCCTTACTAGGAATTAAAACATACAAACATGCATATATAATATAAACTAGAGTTTAGGCACCAACCTGAACTGCTAGTATCCAATCCGATGAAGAAAATCCTGATTCAGCCTTCTTCTCCACCAGGCGTCCAAACGTTCGCCCTCCAACGGTGATCCACACAAAACTCGGACCAAGGAAGAACTCCTTCTTCAAGTTGCTTGGAGAAGTGGAACTCTTTCGCAGCCTTTGGTCTATTGACCATTGTAGGACACCCTGTCCTACTGTAGGGCACTAAAGACACTCTCCTAAACCACTCTTGGTTTTAGGACAACCTTCCTCTAGGACTCCTTAGGCTTATATCCTAAAAAAAGCCTTGTCATAGTAGAAAAGACCTTGTCTTAACAAGACAAGTTTTGTCTTAAAGAAAGAAGGAGGGAGAGAGAGACACTCAGAATAGTGCTTCGGTGGAATTCTTATTATCAGACTCATTTCACCGCCCCCTATTCATAGATACAAGAAGGGCGTGTGATATTTCCTCCCATCAACTTATCAGATATAATTTTTCAAGACCGAAGATAAGTTATCTGGCTTGAAAAATCATATCTAATAAGCCTATTCATACACCGAAGGCCTTATTCACATCCCTTCTTTTATCTGGATGAATTCTCACTTGCCACATGTTAATTACCGGTCCTTAGGAAGCCAAGAGGTGCCTCTTCAATCTCCAAACATCAGAGATTATGAAGAGTCCTGATAGCAGAAGGACTCTCCATCAGAACTGCGCACCACATGAAGAGTTGCGACTCTTCATGCGCCACGCGCGCCATCCTTCTTCCATTCAAATTTCAAAGAATGTTGACTGGTCAAAATATAGGAAATATGGATGTCATTGGAAAGAGCATAAAATTTTCTTTCTGGCCATATAAATTATATTCAAATCAGAGATATATTGCTCATCCTGTGCCCTTTTGAAGTTAAGGTATCATTTAGGTACCAAGAGTCCCATGCCATTAGGACTCTTCATGTATGGCGCCTAAAATGCCTTTAAATCCAAATTAAAATCAGATTTAGTTTTGATTAGGCTAGCCCTACTTAGGACTCAACCTAATTTAGGTTTCCCATAATTAGGTTAGCCTAATTAGCAAGCAACCGGACCCAATCCAATTGGGTTAGGAATTTGGTTAGCTTACATATGCTAGTATGTAATCCAGCTAACCAATTAGGATCCTATGACCCAAATTAAATCATGAATGACTTTCTTGGCCAAGTCTCTATTGTGTGTGACCCATTAGGTTCCACATTTAGCCAGCAGTAGGTTTAGATTTGAGCCAACTCGATCCGATCGAACCCAATTGACCTAATTAGGTCAAATTGGCTCACCTAATTATCCAATTCGAATCACGCATCGAATTGACTCATGAAACAAATCAATTTTTTCATGAAGACCTACAAGATAAGATTGATGTCTAGTAACATGTCATGCCTACCCGGAAGATGAGAAACTTTGGTGGATTTACCAAAATATCCTTCAGTGGTGAGTTACCGGGCAATTCAGACCTTTGATCTACTTGCACCCTGAATATGACTATGGATATGGATACTTGTCAAATCCAATTTCATATTCATTCCTTGCTCAATCTAATAATGATGATTCATTAATGAACCATTAGAAACTATTTCTAATGTTCATACTTTGATCAATGATTTCCCGAATCTTCATTTGATTAAAATCATCTAGATGCGCTTCCCTCTTACTAGGGTTGTTCGATTCCTTTTTTACCTACTCACAACCTTCATATGCAATCCACCATCTCCAGTATCACCCCATGCATGACTCAGTGTCATGATTGAGTGTGAACCAAAGTATGGATTCTTGCATACAAGGTACCATGGCAGTCTCAGGTCAAAGGATCACATGCACTACTCCCACTATGAGAACTATCTATTGACAAACATATAAGGTTCCATTAGATATTCTCAAGCTTGATCCATTCAGTGAACTCATTCTCTAATGAGCACCCACATCCTAGTATTAGTGTTAAACACAAGTGACTGTGAGATCAGTCACCCTCTTCACCAAACATACATAGGATGTGCTGGTCTTACCGGAAACATTGATCCCCTACTCAATATCCCATCGACCAGGAATATTCTAGATTAGGGTTTTAAGACTTTAGGTCTCACTGGTATGATCTCATCATAACCCTAGAACCATAGCCCTAATCTATGGGGTTCATCATATCTTAATAAAATTAACAAGACACAGCGTATGATGAAAATAAAATGCCTTTATTAATTGATAATGTCAATACACTGGTTTGGGATACAAAAGAAAATTCCATCGAAATACAACATTTCGATTAGCCTTTAGGGCATAATCCTTTCAATCACCTTTCATTGGAATGACTTATGTCCAACCCCATTGCATGTATAACAAATAATTTTGAGTTTTGCAATGATGCATATGTAGACGTTTTAGATGCAAAAGTAGAAGCATTTATTACAAAAGGTTTTTGATTTGAGAACCTTGATGCATATAACTTAGATGCTAAAAACTTTGGTACAAAGGATTTTGAAGATATGAATTTTATAGCTAAAATTATATTAGGATTCAAAGGATTGTAACCAATTCCAACTTTATTACTTGTATCTATTTGATCCTTCAAAATTAACTCAAGCTTATTTGAACTTAATGTTAGCTTTTCTACCAAAGGCTTGAGCTTTTCAACCTCCTTTTCCAAAGAAATGTTTTCTTCATTTAAAGCTTTATTTTTCTCAAGATAAATATTGTTCTCAATTTGCAAAGCTTTATATTTTTCAGAAAAGTTGTTTAATTCATTTTGCAATAATTTTGTTCTTTTCTGAAATTTCCATATTTTCATTCATCAAGGAATCATTGCAATTTTTTAAAGCTCTAATTTTCACACCAGCCTTTTTAAACTCAGATAACAAATCGTGGAATGCAGTGTTTAGTTCTTCAAAAGTAAACTCAACTTGAAGTTCAGGGACATTACCTCATTTTCAAGACCCATTAGACAAATGTTCGCTATTTTCATGGTCTCTTCTTCTTCAGTTGAAGTTGACTCTTCACTGTCACTCCATGTAGCAACCATCGCCTTCTTCTTCTTCTTCTTAAAGTTTTTCTTTAATAATGCACACTCGGGATGTATATGCCCAGGTTTCTTGCACTCATAACAAATGGGATGTTGTTCCTTTTATTTTTGTTTCTCCTTTTCTTTGTCCTTATTGTATTCACCTTTCCTATAGAATTTTCTGAAGTATCTTCCCTTTTTCTTGCCCATAAATTTTCTAAATCTCCTTATGACCAGTGCTATGTTTTCATCTTCTAAGTCATCTTTGGAGGAGGGGCATTCTTCTTCAGATTTCTCTTCTTGTTTCTTCATTTTTGACGTAGCTTTAAATGCTATTGTCTTTTTCTTTTTCAGCTCATGAGTAATCAGGGATCCCAAGAGTTCATCCAAAGGTAATGTATTTAAATCTTTTGCTTTCTGGATGGCAATCACTTTTGGATCCCATTTATCTAGAAGTGATCTTAGTATCTTATGTACAAAATTTGTATTAGAGTAAGTCCTACTAAGACTCTTCAAACCATTAATAACATCTAGAAAATGAGAGAACATGGCATAGATAGTTTCATTTTGTTCCATTTTAAATAGTTCATAGTTATGTACAAGAAGATTAATTTTTGATGTCTTCACTTTGGAAGTTCCTTCATGGGTAACCTTGAGTTTGTCCTAAATTTCTTTTGCTGATGAGCAAGTAAAAATTTGATTGAACTCATTTGCATCCAAAGCATAATATAACAAGTTCATGGCTTTGGTGTTTAACTCACCCATTTTTTTGTCATGTTCATCCTAATCCTCTTCAGGTTTTGGAATGTCCATGCCATAAATCTTTATCATGGATATGTGAGGTCCCTTAAGAAAGACCTTCCATAATTGAAAGTTTACAACTTGAATGTATATTTTTATTCGAGCTTTCCAATAAGAGTAATTCATGCAAACGAACAGTGAAGGTCTATTTGTGGATTGGCCTTCAGCCAAAGAAGTGCTCAAAGGATTAGCCAAAAATCTTTACTCTAAATATGAATCAGAGACACTGGTCTGACACCAGTTGTTATCCAGGTGGCTTACCCAAGAGGGGGGTGAATTGGGTATTTAAAAATTTATACAAGTATGTGCTCCTTTTAGTGTCTTAAAGTGGTATGTGCTATGAATTAAATTAATTACTATGGAAGCAAGTAAGAACAGGAAACACAATCATAAACACAACAAATTTTATATAGTTCGGAGCAACCTCGCTCCTACGTCCACTATGCAAGATACAACTTGGGATTTCCACTATTTCACCCATGGAATACAGCCAGATTATTTTCACAGGATCATAATCCAAAATCCAAACTTAGTTTTGATCAAGCTCACCAAAAATTCAAACTTGGTTTTGTCCGGGCTCACCAAAAATACACTACATTGTTAGTTTTAACATGGGATCACTAACACCCATGCTAGGTTTTCAAGAGGCTCACCAAGAACCTAACATACTCAAATAAGAGCTAAAGAATACAAAGCAACATTTTAACAAATCGAAGTTGTCGGATGGTTGTAATTGTAGCTCTTAAGAAGCCCTATTGGTTGCAATTTGAATGCACTTTAATGGCTTCTTAACTTCTTCAATAAATGCCTCAAGATTCAGATGATAGTTGGTGAAGTCTTGAGTGCTGTCTTAAATTCTCTTCTTCAATTAACTCTCAAACTTGTTAATCTCCTTAAAAACTATTTCAAATGATGTCCAAATCCCTTATATATAGAGTCTAGTACTCTTCTCAGATGCATATAGCCATTGTAGACCATTAGGATCTGAAACTAGCCGTTACTTGCCTTGAATTGACATTCGAGTCAGCTCGGTTGCTTCGAGTTGGCTTGGATTCTCAGAATTGTTGAAACCTTACTCTTGTCGAGTCGGCTCTTCTCAATCGAGTTAGCTCAGATTCTCAGGTCTTCAAAGACTAAACTCTGGTCATGTCGACTCTTCTTAGTTGAGTTGGCTCGTGTAGGTTATTCTCTTAGAACTGATTTTTACTAAATTCTGAAGGAGTCGGCTCGATTTTTTGAAAGGTCGACTCGGATGCCTGATTCAAGAGTTGATACTCTGAACGAGTCGGCTCGGGTTCCTTCGAGTCGGCTCGGATGTCTGTGTGTTAGAAACCTTTATGTTATGCCATGACCTAGAGTTGGCTCTTCTTCCTCAAGTTGGCTCGAGTAATTTTTCCACAAGGTATTTCAATCTTCTCCAGATTTCTTTCGAATGCTTCCAACTCAATTTAAAGACCATTTTACATAACTTAAAGTCCTAAAATACATAGACTTGGCCCTATTTTCTTGATTACAACAGAAATTTTTCTTTGGACACTTCTTTACATAATGCTTCTTTCAACAAAATACTTGACATGCAACAAAGTTGTAGGAAAAGTGGTTGTGTAATAAAATTATCCTACAAAAACTTGAAGATAGTCAGTAATCAAATGCATGCTCCAACATTTTGTTATCATCAAATCATTCAAGGGGTCAACACATATCCTAATGAGAACCCACATTCTTGTATTAATGTCCATACACAAGTGGTCATGAGACCAACCATTCTCTCCATCGAGCATACATAGGATATACCAGTCTCTCAAGAAACATCAATCCTTGACTTGATGATCCTATAATTAGAAATATTTTAGATTAGGATTTATAAAATCTTAGGTCTAAATATAAAACAAATCTTAATACATTAATTTAGATCAAAATAGTAAATTAATAAAGATTAATCACTAAAAAATAGATTTAATTATCAAAATAATTTTAGTAATTTTTCTTTGACCTTGTTCATAGGATATAACCACAAGTAATGCACTTACATGCCATAGGAGACTCCATGGAATGGTAAAAGGGGGTCTTTAAACCCTAGTTTTCTTCTATAACTTGATGGCCATAGTG
Source organism: Areca catechu (assembly GCA_021397845.1). Taxonomy (NCBI): domain Eukaryota; kingdom Viridiplantae; phylum Streptophyta; class Magnoliopsida; order Arecales; family Arecaceae; genus Areca; species Areca catechu. The sequence goes on from CM038050.1 coordinate 95,849,503, forward strand.
ATCAATCTAATTTGAAGTAGTTACTTGGATTAAGATTGTATATAATATATAAGGTTCTATATCTACGTAACATGTTATAAAAATCAATCGCTTTAATACCACCATTGGAATTCTGATAAGATTTTGTGCATGATTTTTTTAATTTATAATAAAAGAATATCAATTTTAAAGCTATTTTAAATAGAAATATATATTTAAAATAATTTTAATTAACCTTAAGTAAGATCATAATATGATATGTAGTAGAAAAAAAAAAAAGTAGCATGCATCAATCTTCCTGATGCATGCTGCAGATCCAATCTACAAAAAAAATGAAATCTAATTTTATACCTGATTATGGGTTGATGATCACCACTATTGATGGCATGTGGTAAGGGCTCTCCATGTTGCTTCACAGCCACATAGGGTATCCAGCCTTTACGAGTCGTCCACACAAAGCCCTGACACGATCAACCTCCCGGGAATGCTAGATCCCTTCGAAGGCTATTGGATGGCTAAAAATAATTTATTTATGGGATTTTCTTGAGCCTTCCAAGAAATCCAAGAAGAGGATGAAGAGGTATAGTAAAGGAGAAAGAAAACAAAATTCAAGAAACCCTTTTCTAGTATTTTATTCTTCATTTTTCTCTCCCTTCAACCCTAGCACCTAAAAGAACATCTCATGCCAATATAGAATTCATGTCCCCTTTTTTTCTTGTTTTCATGGTAATTTCACTTTAGAATTGCATGGTAATTAGTATCTTAATGTTGCATATGTGACAAAAAATTAAAGTAAAATTTCATTGATTAGAGGAGGGATTAGATTAGGATAAGGTGATGTAGTTTGAATAAGACTAGGTGTTCTATTCCCAATTGAACTCCTCCAATTAAATTCAAAAAAATAATTTAATTAAAACAATTATAATCTAAATAAAAATGAGGGAGGATAAATAAACTAATTTTTTTCAAGAATAATTTAAAAAAAAATTCTAGGAAGGCATGGAGAACTTTTAGGAAAGAAAATAAGTTGGACTAGGTTAGGTTTGACTAGGATTTGATCAAAATTAATTCGAAACCAAACTAATTTAGTTATAAGTAATTTAACCAACTTGAATTAAATCCAATTAGGTATCAATTAGTCTTAATTAAATTTCAATTAAATCTAGAATTAACTAGATCCAAGATTGAATCAAACTGAAATTAGAAATCCTTGGTGATTAGGTCATTGAATAACCTAATATGGTGAAACCAAATTGGACCATATTCAATTAGGCTTGACCTAAACCTCTTTGCTCAATCAAATTGAGCCAAATAAAAAATTAAATTACTAATTAATTCTTCTATAATTAATTAATAATTAATTTATAATATTTGTATAAGATGAATTGTTAATTATATTTATAATTTTGTCACTAAACAATTCTTAATCATTAATCATCCATCATGATTGGTTAGAAACTTCTTATGTATATGACTCCATAGGTTTGAACACTAAGCTGGTAGCCTAGGAACCAATTCCTAAAATAATCAATGCAACTATCTAGTAATGGTGCTCCATGCCTAAATAGGTCTAATGTTCATAAAAAAAAAATTTAAGAACCCAGGCATATGATTTTCGTATAATTCATCCATTTGACCTAATGCTCTAAATAATTTCAGAATCAACTACTAACTTCTTTATATGCATCGAGATGTGTCTAAACCTAACAAGTTCTATGGCTCCTCACAAGGATTATCCTAGCTAAGGTCTTGTTAAATTGAAACACAGTAGACCATCTTCTCCAACACTTTGGAGTGGTTAATCCCACATGGACTCGTCACTGATTTAATAAGTACTTGACTGCACCCAGTAACCTTTCATTACTAAATTAGAAATCTAGGTAGTCTGGTACCTAAGCATAATGAGTTGCTTGCAAATCACCAAGGTGATCTCAAGTCAGACAGATAGTTATATCCATATCCTTCTATGAGATACTCTTAACAGTGGAGTACTCAATAGAGTTGGTCATGTTAAATTTAGTGTATAGCTACACTCACCTACATTACATACCAGTATCTCATACTCCTTAGTTTTAAGGACAACCAATCCATATGGCATACAATAATCTTTGCTTGATAAATGTTGTCATTCTAGATAACAACATATCATTTAGTTGAGATATATTTAAGAACTACTTGCTAAATCCTTCTATATCGAATTAAAGTAGTTCTAAAATATTCATCTCAAAAGAGTTCAAATGAAAATGCAAAAAGAGATGAACTACTAAAAATAACTTTTATTTCATTAATGATTCATATACAAATTATAAAGAGCTCAACTGTTTACAACCTAGATGATTGGCTATTGGATATATTCCTAACATGCAGAAGGATCAAAAGTCTTTCTGCTCCTTAATAACCTTTTATGGATAATGTTGATCTCTCCTTCTCTCTCTTCCATGCCCCATACGGATATTGTTTGACTAGTTAAGGCTCTATTTTTGGGCACAAAGAGAGGACCTAGAGTCCTTTTGCTTGTGAATCACCTTTTCTAAAAAGCCTCTCCAATTCTCACACCTCTTGGGATTATTTTGACCAGGTCTTTGGCCATGTTGAAGAAGGAAAGTCATTGGATTTTGAGAAGAGACATGAGATATATCTCTTCATGCAAGAAATTCTGAAATGCCATATCCATATGGTATTTCATCGGACTTTTTTCCCACCAAACTCCTTTTGCCTTAAGGGACTTATTTGATATGTTGTATATCAGATAAGTGGATGGGAAAGGGTGTGATTAGCACTTGCTCTCAAATTGGGTCTTGGTGACAAAGTCCTAGGTAACCATTGATGGGGATCTAGGGCAGGTCGGGGTATTTTTCAATTTTTCCCTTATTTTCTTAGATTTTTTTTATTTTTCCTATTCCCGCTATTTCACCTATTCCTGCTATTCCACCTTTATTCCAATCTTATTCCTGATCTATTCTACACTATTCCATCTTCTCCTCTGAATTTTTTTTTAACGCCCAAACCCTAGCCTCAGCCCCCTCCGACCTCAGATCCGGGCTGCCCGACCCCCGGTCGCCCTCGTCGGACCACCGCCGACGTTCGCCGGCCCCCGCCCTCGCCGGAGAAGCCACCATCGCCGCCAAATCACCATGGGAAGATGAACGGACGTGGAGGTGTCCGCTCGCCGCTATCACCACCGGCTTGCTGCCACCGTTGTTCCCGCCGCCCGCTGGCCCTCGGCCAGCCATCGGTGGGGTCCACCGCCGCCCACTCTTGTGGGAAGACGAATGGATGTGGGAGGCGTTCGTCCGCCCGCGTGCGGCCGTGTGATGTCGCCTTCCGCCGCCTGATGCCGCCACCGCTGCCCGCCTGTCCGCCGGCCACCTTCCCGCCGTCCAGGGCCTCCCCTGCCGTCCACCTTCCCGCCGGGCCCAAGAGGTCTCCCATGGCCGTGGGAGACCAAACGGCATGCTGGGCGTGCCGTGCCAGTCCCAATGCCGCCTCGCCTGTGGCCTGCCGCTAGCCGTCCGCCGCTCGCCGTCCACCGGCCCCGTCCACCGCCTGCTTCCCGGTCACAAGCCATGTGCTCCGTCCGGCGATCCATCCTCCGCACGGCCGTGTGAAGAGTTTGCACGCATTTCAAAGCAGCCAGAATTTCAGAGTAGCACACTTTCTGGAGCAGATCATCAAGCCGACACATTTCTCAGAGCAGATCAGCACCACTTTTGATGCAACACGAATTTTGATGTAATTTATTTTCCTTTTTTAGTTTTCTTAGAGGCTAAGAAACTGAGGGTTTTGGTTTTTCTATATAAAGGCCCCCTCTCCCCCTATAGAGAGAGAGAGAGATTTGATATAGATTTTTGGGTTGGTTCCGGTTCTAGTTCTGGGCTAAGGCCTGTTTTCCTTCGTTCCCTGCTATGTGCTTTATGGGTTCGATGAGGGGTGTGAGGTGTTCCCTGCTGTGTGCATTATGGGTTCGATGAGCACCCTAGTTATCCCCTATCTCGTCTTCTTTATTCCCTCGTGTCCTTCCAGAGTCATCCTAGTGAATCTATGTGAGAGCCCTGCTGCGTGCATTATGGGTTCGATGAGAGCTCAGGGTAGCTGGTGCTGTGACCCCTTCGGGAGGGTAGCTTTATGCTCAAGGTAGCTAGTGCTGTGATCCCTCTGGAGGGTAGCTTTAGGCTTTGACCCCTGGCTTTCTGTGTGCTTCCCCCGCTAGAGTGAGTCTCAGGGCCATGAGTTCCAGTTCCCGGTTCCCCATCTCCATCCTTCCATTGCCACATCCACCCAGAAAACTGAAAACAAAAGAGATCAACTATCTTAGGATTTTAGAGTCAGTATGCCCTAGTCCTTGGAGGCTTCTTAGCCCTCCCACGGTCCTAGTTTGTTTAGTTGTTTCCCTGTTTTCCAAATAACCAGGTTACATCAATTTTTCATCCCGTATCAACCATGTTTTGTCTAAATAATCCTCTTCCTTTCCTTATTAAGACAAGTCTTTAAGATTAAGACAACTCCACTATTTTAGAATTAGGAAGGACAAAAGGATAGTAAGAGAGGTTTTAAAGAGGTCTTGAGGTACCCTTTAGTAGGGTATAGATCTTAGCAAGGCTGATGGTTATTGGGAGAAAATATTTAGCAAGCAATCTTAAAGGAGTGCTTCCTTGATCCAATTCCTGTGTGGATCATCTCTAGAGGTAATGTGCTTATGTGCCTGTAAAAATATTAGGACTTAGTATTATAGGTATTCTTCTAAATACCTTAGATATTGTTCTAATTAATTGTTATAGTCAAGGGATCTTAGGTCTAGAATTTTAGTTGACTAGGGTTTCAATAATGAAAAATTTTTTAATCCAACCTTCTGCTGCACAACCGTAACCCTACACTTTCATGGGTCAATAAAAAGAGATATACTCAAGCTATTAAATGAATGAAAATTGTTGATCTATTTTTTGGTATAGCATATATTGTGTGATTGCTCCATGAGGGAGAGGGTCAGGATCCATAGCACCCGTAAGGTAGGGTGAGATGCCCATCTTTGTTCTTCACTCTTCTTCATGTTTTGTTCTTGGATTTCTATGCCAATAATATTCCAACCTCCATAATTCTTTAACCCAATGTCCAAATCACTTTTCATATTTTTCTAGAAGTCCAACACCCTGAAACTTCTTCCCCAACTTATGAATATTTAAAATCATGTTTTTTAGAATTTTTCATGTCCTATTGAATCAGCACCTATGTGCAAAAAATTTAGAACACAGATTTTTTCTGAGCAGTCTCTACCAAGCTTCTCCACCCATCTACATCATGCCCAAACCCACCATCAATTGTCTAGCCTTGTTCCCTATAATCTGAAATACCTACAAAATTTTTATAGAATTTTTCATGGAGTTTTGGAACCCGAATCAGTCCTTGGATTCTCCCAATCTAAGCATCTTGTCTTTAAGTGAGTTCTAGATTCTTCAACACCTATCCTCCTCTTCAAGAGCCTTCTATGAAGAAGCCGATCAATCTAAGAGTCAAGATCTAGATTCCAATGATCAAAATCCAAATCATCACAAATCCAAATTTAAGGTTCTGATTTGGTTTGTTTATAGGTATCTTTCTACAAATAAATTGAGTTCATTATTTGGTAATTTTGTAAGATGTCCTATCATCTTTATTGCATATAGATCTCATACTTTTTAGGAGAACTATCTTAATCTAGGTATTTTCCTAAATACATCGATCTGAGTTTCATATAGTTTTAAATTGTTTGTTCTTAGGACAACAGTTTATGGTCTAGCTTAATTTGATTATTCTTATTTTAGTAATATATCTTAAACTTGCTTAGAATTATCATCATTTGGTTAGTGCTTTATGAATTGTGTTAAATAATTTCTGATCTCAAATCATCATGCATCATGTTTCGCATCAGTTTTGGTATCAGATCAAGGTTAGGTTAAGATAGTCTTATATTATTTCTTTATTTAACTTGATTGCATCATTACATAGGACACTTAAGGGCAATCCCCTTTAACATGATAAGGGAGGGATTTTATTGACCCCAAGAATGATTTTGATGATTACAAAATATTGGATCATGTATTTGATACAAATACTTTTTAAGTATTTAAGAAGTTTTTGTAGGGCATTTCTAATGGACAATCATCAATCCTATGTTTCTTAAGACCATTGGAATGAATCCATATATTTAAGAAAAACTTCATGTATTTTTCAATTATTTGAGAGACCAAAGTAAATTTAATTGCATTTTCATGAAAAAGGGGTCAAATCAATATAATTTTAAGTATAAATATTTTAGAATAGGTTAAGAAGTTGTTTGAAAGAAGTTTGGAAGAAGTTTGAGGCTGTTCGGAAGACTTTGGAGAAGTTTCAACTCGAGCTGACTCTAATGGATAGAGTTGATACATTTCTTGGAATGGCAAAATACTTTTCTGATACAAAATATTCGAGCCGACTCCAAGAAGATCAGAGCCGACTCTCACAGAGTGACAGAAAATTGCTTCTAAAATCTCAGTCAACAGAGTCGACTCTAAATTGATAGGAGTCGACTCTCATAGACTGCAGAATTACTTCACTGATTATCCAAGCCGACTCACGCTATGCGAGCCAACTCGCTTCCTAGGATTTCAACAGTAATGGCTAGTTCCAGAATTCAAATTTTTTGAATCTAAAGATTCCCAATGGCTAGTTTTCGATTTCCAAGAGATTCCAATGGCCATATTCATCTGGGAACACTTAAAGAAGCTATAAATAATGGATTTAAGAGAAGAGAAAGATCTTTTAAAAGGGTATTAAATATACTAAGAGCTTTCAAGTAGAAACCCAAGTTCTCCAACAACTTCCAACTAACATCTTGAGTTAATCTTTGAAGAGTTAAGTGAGCCTTGAAAAGAGCATTGAAGAAGCATTCAAGAAGGCCTCATTAAGAGCTTCAACTGCAACCATTCAACACATTGGGTTTGTTTAGTGTTGCTTCTTTTAACTCTATTTTTGAGTTGTTACAAGCACAGCATGTGGCTATAGCTTGTGAATTGGTTTTAGGTTGTTGGTTAGCCTTGAAAACCAAGTTGGGTTGTTAGTGAGCCCGGGAAAACTAACTTTATATTTGGGTTTTGGATTGTGAGCCCGTAAGAAAACAATCCGATTGTATTTGAGGTGAATATAGTGGAAATCCCAAGAGTACACCTTGGATAGTGGATGTAGGAGCCGGGTTGCTCCGAACTACTCTAAATCTTGTGGTGTTTGTATTTGCTCTTGCTTTTGCATTCTTATTTACTTCTGCATGCAACTCTATCTACTTCACACACCACACAAGGTTTCGAAAGGCACATACTTGCTAAAATTTTTGCCAACCCAATTTACACCCCGACTTAGGTTAGCCAACTGGGCAACAAGTGGTATCAAAGCTATGTCTTAGTGCCATTAATCTAATGATTAAAAAAAAAGTTTTATGGTAACCCAAATGAGCACATCTTTGGCTGAAGGTCAATCAAGTAATAGACCTCCACTATTCACTGGCACCAATTACACATATTAGAAATTTAGGATAAAAATATATATTCAAACTGTTGATTTTTAATTATGAAAAATAATCTTGAATGGACCACACATATCCATTAATAAAGTAGATGGAATAGACAACCCTAAACCAGAAGATGAAAGGGATGAATATGACATGAAAATGGATGAACTTAATGCCAAAGCCTGAACCTTCTTTATTGTGCTTTGGATGTAAATGACTTTAACTGGATTTCCACTTGCATTTCGGCTAAGAAAATTTGGGATAAACTACAAGTTACACATGAGGGCACTACCCCAAGTAAAGACCTCTAAAATTAATATACTCGTGCACAATTATGAGCTTCTCAAAATGGAACCAAATGAGACTATATCTGAAATATTTGTTAGATTTATAGATATTATTAACGGTTTGAAGAGCTTGGCAGGATATATTCCAATGTTGATATGGTACAAAAGATTCTTCAATCCTTACCGAATAAATAGGATCCCAAGATCACTGCAATATAAGAAGCCACTTAAACACACTTCCACTTGATGAACTTCTTGGTTCTTTGATTACCCATGAACTGAAAATGTAGTGCCACAGCGAAGAACCAAGAATTTATATTGTCACTATAAATTTTATGTTTGTGTTGTTCTTACTTGACTCTATTTAGCTTCTGCAATTTATTATTCTACCACAGCACCAAACACTTTAAAAGGAATTTTAATTGCACATTATCTGCTTTAAATTTTTAAATTTCCAATTCAGCCCCCTCTTAGGTAGCCACCTGGGCAACACCGGTATTAGAGCAGTGTCTCTGAATACATAAGAGTAAATATTGATGGCTCATCCAATGAGTATGTCCTTGGCGGAAGGCCAATCAACCAATAGACCTCCACTCTTCATTGGCACAAATTATGCATACTGGAAAGCTAGAATGAAAATTTATGTTCAAGCAGTTGATTTTCAGTTATGGAAGGTCATTCTAAAGGGTCCTTATAAGCCCATGGTTAAAATTAATGGAGTGGACGTTCCAAAACCTGAAGAGGATTGGGATGAACATGACATGAAAATGGGTGAGTTAAATGCCAAAGCAATGAATCTATTATATTATGCTTTGGATAGTAATGAGTTTAATCAAATTTTCATTTGCTCCTTTGTAAAGAAAATTTGGGATAAACTTGAAGTGACCCATGAAGAAACTTCTCAAGTGAAGTCTTCTAAAATTAATCTTCTTGTACATGGTTACAAATTATTTAAAATGGAACCTGTTGTACCATGACGGCTCACAATTAGCCAGAACCGGCCCAGTCCTGTGGTCCGACCTGGTCATCCCTTTCAAGGCTACAACTGAGAGAGGTCCGACCCACCAAAGCAGAGGTCCGAACGTCGCTCTCCTGCTGGGGTCCGGCTCATCGCTCTCCTTCAGAGGTCCGACCCACCAGAGTAGAGGTCTAAACGACTATCTCCTTCTGGGGTCCGACCCATCCCTCTCCTTCAGAGGTCCGACCCACCGGAGCAGAGGTCCGAATGACCCTCTCCTGCTGGAGTCCATCCCGTCGCTGTCCTTCAGAGGTCTGACCCATCGGAGCAGAGGTCCGAACGACCCTCTCCTGCTAGGGTCCAGCCCATCACTCTCCTTCGAAGGTTTGGCCTTTAGTCTGGCTGACCGGCTTTCCCACGGCCGACATCCGATAGGCGAGCCTTAGCATCCAGGGAATTCCTTAAGCACATTTCTGTTACTACGGGATCCTGCTATCCCAATAGCCCTTCTCTATTACTTCCACGATGCCGCCTTATCTGCACGCCACGTGGCCACTCTCTAAATTCTCTTAGGGGTAGATCGATCTTTCTCAGCCCCTCCCTTAATGGATTTTGGACTGTTCCGTGCCTATGTAAGGTACTCAGGGGACCCCGTTTGAAGGTAGAACAACTATTCCCTCTTCATATGCTGTTCATCTCTTTATTCCTCCATTCTGTTGCCATCAACCTCCTGCTAACTTAAGCATCGGAGGGTCCCCTGCCGGAACACCACAGGTGCCCTTGGGGACTTTGTTGCAAGTTCGTCTGGGAGAGGAGCACTCCAGCACATCCAGCCACCCCCGGTCCTCGGTCCAGGAGTTGACGTCGCAATAGAAACTAGTGAAATAATCTCTGCCATGTTTTCAAGTTTCACTGATATTATTAATGGCTTAAAAAGTCTTGGAAGGATATATTCTAATGTAGATCTTGTATAGAAGATTCTAAGATCTCTTCCAGATAAATGGGATCCGAAAGTGACTGCCATCCAGGAAGCAAAAGATTTGAATACCTTACTGCTGGATGAACTGCTAGGATCTCTCATCACTCATGAACTGACCATGCAGCACCAAACTGAAGATGATCAAAAGAAGAAGAAATCTATTGCCTTCAAAGCTGCTATGGATTCTAGAAAGGATGAAGAATCGGAAGAAGAATGCTCCTCTACTGAAAGCGATATGGAAGATGAAGATATTGCCATGGTCGTTAAGAAATTCAAAAAGTTCTTGGGATGATGAAAAGGAAGAAATTATAAAAAATTCCACAAGAACAAAGAATACAGCAAAGAAAATGACAAAGAAAAGGAGAAAGAAAAAGAAGTGCCTACCTGTTATGAATGTAAAAAACCAGGGCACATTCAACTGGATTGTCCATTGCTAAAAAAGAGATTTAAGAAAATGAAAAAGAAAGCTATGGTAGTGATATGGAGCGACAGCGAAGCATCCTCATCTACTGAAGAAGAAGAGACCACGAAATATATGAATTTATGTCTGATGGGTCTTGAAATTGAGGTATCATCCCCTGAGCTTCAAATTGAATTTAAATATGATGAATTGAATTCTGCATTTCATGATTTATTTATTGAATTTAAGAAAGCTGGAGTTAAAATCAAATCCTTGAAGAAACAAAATGATATTTTATTAAAAGACAAGGATGAAATTTCTGAAAAGAATAACATTTTGCAAAAAGAATTGACTATCTTTTCTAATAATGTTATTGCTTTGAAAAATGAGAAAAATATTTTAAATGAGACAGACAAAGTTTTAGTTGCCAAAAATGTTGATTTGAAAAAGGATGTTGAAAAGCTTAAGCCTTTAATAGAAAAACTTACTTTGAGTTCTAACAAGCTTGAGCTAATCTTGAAAGAACAAAAAGATTCAAAAAGTAAAGTTGGAATTAGATTTAATGCCTTAAATGCTAAAGGAATTTCAGCAACAAAAATTGTATCTTCAAAGCTTCAGCTTCAAATGCTAAATTTCAAAAAGCTTTTCCATCGAATTCTATTTCAAATGGCTTGAAGTATGTTCCTAAGAATTCTATTAAAAAATCTTTCAAACCAAACATATCGATTTCTACATCTTTTAAAGCTTCAAAGCATGCATCTTTCAAAATGATAAAATTGTTTGTTATGCATGTCATAGATTTAGGCATAAATCTTATCAATGCAATTCATTGAAAAATACCATGACTGATACATTGAAATATAGAACTATTTGGGTTCCAAAGGGAACCAATTTTGCTAACATGAAAATACCCAAGTTAGCTTGGGTACCTAAAATCACTCATTGACTATTTTGCAGGACTGTCTTGCAGTCCACAAATTAAAGAAAAGATGGTATCTTGATAGTGGCTATTCAAGGCATACGACGGGTGACAAGGATCAGTTCATCACCCTACAAATGAAAGAAAGAGGATTGGTTACTTTTGGTGATAATAACAATGGAGAATAATCAGAATCGATAAGATCAAAATAATCTCCTGTACTTTTATTGACGATGTGCTGCTAGTAGATAAATTAAAGCATAATTTGTTGAGTATTAGTCAATTATGTGATAAAGGCTTCAAGGTTATCTTTGAATCATCTATGTGTATAGCAACTAACTCTCTTGATTCTAGTAACAAATTCATTGGTCATAGACTTGGAAACATCTATGTGGTAGATCTAAATGATCTAAACATGACTATTAGTTCTAGTCTAGTAACAATGAAGACCAATGAGTCATATTTACTTGGCATAGATGTTTAGATCATGCTAGCATGCATACAATTGCCAAGTTAATTTCTAAGAATCTAGTTAAAGGTTTGCTATATTTTAAAGTTGATATTGATTATGTATATGATGCATGTCAATTAGGCAAACAAACTAGGGGGAGTTTTAAATCAAAAATGTTATTTCAACTACTAGACCCCTTGAGCTACTTTACATAGACTTATTTGGACTAACTAGGACCACAAGCCTAGGAGGTATGAAATATGGCCTTGTAATTGTAGATGACATTTCTAGATTCACATGGATATTATTTATTGCACATAAAGATGAAACTTTTGATGTTTTTCAAAAATTTCATAAGAAAGTTTCAAATGAGAAAAATCTTTTCGTTATTTCTATAAGAAGTGATCATAGAACTGAATTTCAAAATCAATTTTTTGATGAATATTGCACTGAGCATGGCATTGATCATAACTTCTCCGCTCCTAGAACACCACAACAAAATGGTGTTGTAGAGAGAAAGAATAGGACTTTGGAAGAAATGGCCCGAACCATGTTGCGTGAAGGTAATCTTCCAAGGTACTTTTGGATAGAAGCGGTTACATATTAAACCAAGTTTTAATATGCCCAATTTCAAAGAAAACCCCCTATGAGCTTTGGAATGGAAGAAAACCAAATATTAATTACTTTCATATTTTTTGGTGTAAATTCTTTGTGTTGAATAATAGTAAGGATAACCTAGGAAAGTTTGATGCAAAATCTGATGAATCTATATTCCTTGGTTATTCATTATATAGCAAAGCATATAGAGTGTTTAATAAGAGGACTCTCACTGTTGAAGAGTCAATTCATGTTATCTTTGATGAAGCTAACCCCTCACCATCTAGAAAAGATGAGTGCATAAACAATGATGCAGGTACATTACAAAAGGAAATGGAAGATCTGAGCATTCAAGACAAGCCAATGCAAAATGGAAATGAAATGGTAAGCAAGGATCATACTGATTTACCAAAGGAATGGAGGTATGTAACTTCATATCCTAAAGATTTAATTATTGATGATCCTTCTCATGGTGTTAGGACTAGGTCAGCACATAGAGATGCACAAGACTACCTAGCCTTTGTTTCACAAATTGAACCACATAACTTAGAAGAAGCTGAATTAGATCCAAATTGGATGATGGCCATGCATGATGAATTAAACCAATTTGAAAGGAATAATGTTTGGACTCTAATTAGTAGACCTACAGACCATCCCATCATAGGAACCAAATGGGTCTATAGGAACAAACTAAATGAAAATGGTAAGGTTATGAGAAATAAAGTAATGTTGGTAGCAAATGGGTACAATCAAGAATAAGGCATTGATTTTGATGAAATATATGCTCCTGTAGCAAGACTTGAGGCCATTAGATTACTTCTTGCATTTGCTTGCTACATAAATTTTAAACTCTTTCAAATGGATGTCAAAAGTGCTTTTCTAAATGGATTTATTTCTAAACAAGTTTTTGTAGAACAGCCACCAGGTTTTGAAAATCACGCTTTTCTAAATTGTGTGTATAAATTGAATAAGGCTTTATATGGTTTGAAATAAGCACCTATGGCCTGGTATGATAGACTAAGCAAATTTTTACCTGAAAATGATTTCAGAAGAGAAAATGTTGACAAAACTCTTTCCATTAAGAACAAAGGGAATGATATGTTAGTTATACAAATTTACATTGATGATATTATATTTGGTGCAACTAATGAAAATCTTTGTAGAGAACTTGCTGAGTTGATGCAGGGTGAGTTTGAAATAAGCCTTATGGGTGAACTCAACTACTTCCTTGGATTACAAGTCAAACAGATGAAGGAAAGAATCTTTATAAGCCAAGCCAAGTACATCAAAGAGATAATCAAGAAGTTTGGCATGGAAACAACCAAAGAGACTAGCACACCCATGAGCCCTACCTGCAGATTGGACAAAGATGAAAGTGGATCCAATATTGACCAAAAGCTACATAAAGGTATGATCAGATCTCTTTTATATTTGACAGCCAGTAGACATGATATCTTGAATAGTGTATGTGTGTGTGCTCATTTTTAATCAAATCATAAGGAATCACACATGCTTGCTGTTAAAAGAATTATCAAATATCTGAGAGGTACAAGCAATTTAGGTCTTTGGTATTTTAAAGAATCATCTTTGAATTTAATCAGTTTTTCTGATGTTGACTATGCTGGTAGCAAAATTGATAGAAAGAGCACTAGTGGTACTTGTTAATTTCTAGGATTGAATTTAATTTCATGGCACTATAAGAAGCAAAACTCCATAGCATTATCCACTGCTGAGACAGAGTACGTTGCTGCTGGTAGTTGTTATGCTCAAGTGTCATGGATTAAACAATAAGTAGAAGACTTTGATGTTACACAATCTAAAATTCCAATCAAATGTGATAACACAAGTGCTATAAATTTGACTAAAAACCCTGTTCAACATTCAAGAACTAAGCATATTGAAATTAGCCACCATTTCATAAGAGATCATATATTGAATAATGATATTGTACTTGAATTCGTGCCAACTGAAAACCAACTTGCTAATATTTTTACTAAACCTTTAAATTTTGATAGATTTGCAATGATTAGATGTGAACTAGGGTTATGTGACCTACTCTAGAAACATCCCAATAAACTTAAGGAAAAATTATCTAGGTGACCTCCTTATCCTAATTTTTTGTTAAAAAGACTTTGATTGAAAGCCCAAAAATCACTTTTATGCTCCCTCTGCTTGAGCCGACTCGAGTAGATGACCTATTGGTCAAGCTGGCTTGGATGTTGGCTGTTTCTTTTTAGTTCGAGCCGTAGGGTTTTTCTTTCCTGTTTCTATTCTTGACTCTACACTCTTTCCCTTCGAGGAACCTCTCCAAAAACTCCACCCTTCCAAAAATTCCTTCGAATTTCAGTTTGTTTATGGGATGGCTCCAAAAATAACAGTGGGGAAGAAATCTCGACGGGAAACTGAGGATGCTCCATAGGAAAGAAGAACAAAATTTCATGAAGATAGTTCTTCTCGAATTCCACCTCAATCAGATGAAGAACCGAGCCCCGTCTCTCCAAGCCAACAAATCTTTTTTGGTATGCAGCCTATAACTACAGGTAGAAGAATTTTATTCAAATACCTTAAGAAAATAGGGTTTGTTGTTGGAGATTTCATTGAAAATCAGGGTTGGAGATATATGTGTTCTTTGGACATTTGAACCTATCCAAATTTGGTTAGAACTTTTATGAGAACATGAGATTGGGTGAAAATTTTATTGAATCTTTGGTCAAAGGAAGAAGGATTATTATATCTGAAGAAATGCTTGGAAATACCCTGGAAATGCCATTTTAAGGTATGGAATATTTGGTCCTAAAGGATAGGACAAGAGCTTTACGGACTATACTAGAGCAGACTGAAGTGAATGAAGTTGGAATCCTCAAAGCTAGCTCATTATCCATTGAAATGAGGTTACTTCACATCTTCATTAGTAGGATTTTTCTACTCAGGATAGGTTGATTTGACTGGGTGAGTGAGCGAGACTTATATTTTATGGAGCTGCTGATAAATGGGGACAAAATCAATCTTCCAGCTATTATTTTAAGTTAGATGAAAGAGGCGGTAAGAAAGGTGAAGGCATGTGTGCCTTACGGGATGGTTCTTACCCTTTTCTTCCAAAATGCAAACGATGACTTATCAGGAGAAGACATCAAAACCCTCCTTCACACTGACACTTACACGGCCAAAACCTTACAGAGGATGGGTTACTTGCTATCTGAGGGAACTTGGAAGAAAAAGTCTGAAGAACCAGAAGAAGTACAAGAACATGCTAAAATGGAAACTGGTGAAGGCACCTCAATTCCAATTCCTGAACCTCAGCCATAGCAAGGTTCACTAATTTAGACAGATTTTGATGCCTTCATACCAGACTTTACTCCCATTGCTCCTCCTACTCCATTTGATACTTCAATTCTAGAACCTGCACCTACTGCTGTTCCAGAACCTGCACGTGCTACTGCTCCAGGACCTTTTACTATTCATCATGTTGACATTACATTATTGCTTAACAAATTTGGAGAAGGTTTGTTGAATTCATTTGGATCCATAATTAATGATCTAAAAGCTAAAGTGGATCAAAGCCTTGATGAATTTAGGGAGGAATTAAACTCAATGAAAAAGGGTGTGGGAAACATGGAGAAAAGATTAAGAAGGGAGGATAACTACATAAAAGACTTGGGAATTCTCAGAGGTGAGCTAGGAAGGCTAAGAGGATTAGCTGAAGCCTTTGCAAATGTCCAAGCCTTTGAAATTCTATCAATGCAAAAGGAAGTTAAAGGAGTAAGAGTCTCAATGAAAAAATTGGCTTTTTCCAAGAACTCAAAGAAAATTGAAGCTGAATTGAAAACCATTAACAGCTTTTTATGGAAGCTAATGACTAAAGTTGAAGACCTTCAAGCTGCTCAAAGCAAGCCTCTTTCAACACTACTGGATCCTTCTCTTGTTTCCTCTAGACCTAGGCCTTAATCATCATCTTTTGTTGGTCAGTCTGTTCATCCCAGACAACCAGCACCTCATTTTAGGCCACAGGGATCCCATACTACTCCACCTTCTAATGTCTTAGATCATAACCCAATTGCTTCTATGCCTCCAGGCATCCAAATTTCGAGTCGACCTCCAAATCCTAGAGTAGACATAGAAAGTGACTAGATGTACTTTCTTTCATTTTGCATTTTGTACCTTGTATTGAACATCTTTGAAATGAAATGAAAGTTTGAATTTTAACTGTCAATTACTTTTGTTCTTATATCTTTGATACAACTATGATACATTTTAATTAGAATATCAAGATGAATATGATAAAGTGAAATTATCTCAAACAAATCTTAAATACTTTCTCATTCTATTTTAAAATCTAAGCTTCACTCTAACCACTACCTTTTTGATTGATTGACAAAAAGGGGGAGAAATTTATGAAGATATTGCATGAAAAGGATAAGATGTGTTTATGTTTGTGATGTGTTTATGCTTTTGCTCTGATACATAAAGCTTGAAAAGGATAAAACCTATTCATTAATGCTCTGATACATTGTGCTCTAATACATTTCATGAAACACAATATATCTTCTTGCAAACTCTGATACACACAATGTCTCAAATATTTTTGCTCTGATATATAATAAGCTCTGATTTACAATACCCGGTAGGTTCCTTCTGGCTAGGCTAGCTTCAGGTTCTGGGCTACTCGATGTCCCCATCAAAGCCCCTTAAGTGATTGTAGCACCTTTTCTTTAATGACAGAATTATGATTGCTAGGATGAGGTTGGGGTTAGGGTTGTGGGACATTCAGGTACTAAGAATATGTTATGAATTGTGTCTTTTGGTGGGTAAGCCTGTGTGTGAGACTGGGTTGACCACAAGTTGAGATCTCCAAGAAAAATTTGGATAATTTCACCATTCCAGATTATAAATATTTGAGTATGGATCATTTTTCGTTCAAGGAGCCATTTTGGTTTGGGATTAGTGGGCTTGCTTCTAACAAGCTGAAGAAATTGGTATATGGTTGGACAATCACCTATCGAATGGGTAGGACTCGAACATATTATACAAACATCATATTCTTATGTAGATGGAGATGTGTGCCGACTTGTAGAATTCGGTTAAGTTTTTGAGATAGTTTATCTACCTTGCTATAGATATCTATAGAATAACCAACTTCATATATTCCACTTTTTAAGGTCATATCATGAAAGGGTCTCTATAGATAGATGACATGTGATACAATGAGTTCTCGCTCAATATTTTGAAAAGCTGCTATACTTCATACTCATTTTTCAATATGGTCTCGTCACATAAGGCATCAATCATTTACCGGTGCTTCTTTGACAGACCATCATAAAAGTACAGCATTAGTTGCCACTTGGGTATCATGTGCTAGGTTATAATCGTATAGTGGAAGACCAGATTTCAAGATTTTAATCCTTGAAACCCTTGTAAACCAAAATCCTAGACCTAGGACTCCCTTAATTATATCAATTAACAGGGCAAAATATTAAAATATAGAAGAATATCTATAATGATAATATTCTTTATTCCACTAGGCATACAAGTGTATGCCCTCCAGAGATGATCCACACATGAACTAGATCAAGAAAGTACTCCTCTTTCTTGTTCGACTCCTTTCGGTAGCCTTTCTTCATCCAACAGTCTTTTTCTCTTCTAGAACCTTTTTCTTTTCAAAGAGTACCTTAAAAGCTCTTTGAAAATTTTCTTACTATCCTATTATCCTTTCTAATTCTCTTCTTAAGCCGTTGTCTTAAAATGCCAGACTTATCTTAAAATAAAAGACTTGTTCTTACAAGGGAAGGAAGAGGTTGTCAGGATAAACTTCGGATACTTTGATTTCAATCATCAAAGCCTTTAAATAAAAAGAAAAGAGGTGCCTAATATATCCTTTCATCAGTCCCTAATATGATATTTAACATATCAGATAAGGCCCTTCAAATAGGAGTCTCTAGGAGAAAGATGCAAAGTGAAAGATTGTTTCACTAATATTTTGTGCAAAAAATGCTCATCGCAACTCTTTGAAAAAAACTGATAATTAGTTTTTAATTTCAGAATTAAAGACTTTGTCCAACATTCCAATAGGTGTATAAACTAAAGAGGCTTATTTAGATAAATGTGATTGATAAGCAAAAAGACTCTAGCCCATCTCATGCACCATATATTCCGAGCATCGCATCCCTTCATGAAATCATGCCCATTATTACGTAATTTGACCAGTCAAATCTAGTCCAAATGTGTACCTATTAGAGAGCATAGGGGCTAAGGTTTATCACCAAAATGGTGATTTAATTGCAGAAGGACTCTTGGTCCTTCTGCATCCCTTAAAGTGTGTGTACGCCAATATTGGTGCCAAGAGTCCCAAGCCCTAGGACTCTTGGTTCAGTCAATGGATAAAGGCTATAACATCAGGATAAATCCCAATTTGGCTATCCTACTTAAGGCTCAACCCAATTAAGTCCCACTCAAATTATTTAGCTCAAATAGCAAGCATTTAAACCCAATCTAATTAGATTAGGAGTTAGCTAGCTAACATATGCTAGTATGTTAATTATCTAGCCAATTAGGATCCTATGATCCTAATAAAAATATAATTGACTTTCTTGAATAATTCTTTAATGTGTGTGACTCTTTGGGCTCCTAATCTATCCATCATTAGGTCTTGGTTCAATTGATTTAGTTCAATTAAAAATTAACTAATCGAACTAGGTTAAATCAGGCTAACCCTAGCTGCCAATTTGAACCATCTTTTAAATTAACTCATGAATTCAATCAATTTAATTCATAATAACCTATAAGATATGATTGACATCTAATAACAAGTCATGCCTACCTAGAAGATTAAAATTTGATAAAAATTCTCAAAATATCCTTCAATGATAAATTACCATGCAATTCAATCCTTCGATCATTTTTTATCCCGAATAAGTGATGGATATGAAAAATTATCAAACCCTCATACTTTATTCATTCAAACCTCAAATCACTAATGAAGACTTGATCGATACAAGATTAGAAATTCTTTTTTGATTTCATCTTGCTATGATCAAAGACTTCTTGAGTCATCATTTGATGAGATTACATGGAATAAATACTCCTCTTACTAGGAGTGATCAATTCCTTATTGACTTGCTCATAACCATCATACAAATTCACTATATCCATGAACATCTCGTACATGACTAAGTCATGAATGAGTATGAACCAAAAAATGGATTCATGTATATAAGATACAATGGTGATCTCAGGTCTAAAGATCACTTGCACAACTTTCACTAAGAGAATCATCTTTTGACAAGTAAGACTTCCATAAGATGTTCTCATGATAAATCAATTCAGTAAACTCATATCCTGATGAGCATCCATATTCTTGTATTAGTATCCTTACACAATTGGTTGTGAGACCAACACTCTCTTCATCGAGCATACATAGGATGTGCTAGTCTCTCTGGAAATATTGATCCCCGACTCGATGATCCTATGACTAGAAATATTTTAGATTAGAATTTATAAGATCTTAGGTCTCACTATTATGAACTCCATCATAATCCTAAAATCATTGTCCTAATTTATGTGGTTCATTATAATCTTAAAACATCAAAGTAGAATATACATCATATGATGAAATAAAATATCTTTTATTAATATCATACATGAGTCGGGAGAATTTTATAGATAAGCCCCTATTTCATAAGAAATATGATTGGCTTTTTGGGCACTATGCTTTCATGGTGTTGTGCAGATATTTTCTAATAATTTTTTTTAATCTTTTCCATATTTCATGAAATCTCTCTCCATCTATCTAGGAAAAACTTGTTATGGCTTTTTTGAGTTGTTTTTTTTTATGGGAAAGTATTTCTTGAAGAACTCCTTCTAGAATTGGTCTTAGGTTAAAATTGTTAAAAAGACTAAGGAGTTTAACCAATGCTTGGCCTTATCCTTAAGGGAAAATGGGAATAACTTGAGTCTAAGAGCATCATCAAAGAAGTTTTGGATTTCTACTATTGAACAAATTTCAAGGAATTCATCTAGATGTTTGTAAGGATCATCATTCACATGTCCATAGAAAGAAAGTAGCATTTGACTCACATTGGACTTGATTTCATATTGAATAGCTTCTATAGGAGGTACTTGTATACTGGGATAGTATGTGTATTTTGAAGGAGTGAAGTACTCCTTCAATTGCCATGATGGATCAGTCTCATAATTATGGTCTATGATTATAGGTCTGTTTTCTATAAGAGTTCTTTCTATTTCTAAATCTAGGGATAGGATTTTAGGTTTTAATGATTGATGACCAAGCATACACCCTATAATGGTACTCTAAAACAAATAGCAAATCATATTTTTAATAATAAAATAATATTTTTCTCAAATAAAAAAGAAAAGAAGAAGAAAGAAAGAAGTTCTAAAGGTAAGAGTCCTAAGAGAGTCCTAAACTAGAGATAATAGATGAGAAGATTTTTTTTTTCAAAACAAGTAATATAATTAAGTCAATTCTATCCTGGGATTAACTTAATTCTAGACAACTCCTAACTATTCCAAGGCTGCCTTCAAGCACTCCAAGTCTAAGACTGACAAATTGATTTAGCCAGGTGAGTGTAAGGTTAGTGAGGGTCTCCTGTTAACTCATGTCTTGATTTTGATGAATAACAAAATATTTAAATATATTTAAGTACTAACTGTATGTTAAAAGTATATTTTACTAAGGAACTCATCAAAGCTATTTTGTGTTAAAAGTTCAAAGCTTGTTATCTTGTTGAAGAAGCCAGCTAAATTGATGGAATTTCAAGTTAAATGGACATTAATATATAAGAATAACCTTGAAGAACTTAAATCTTGAAGTTGAAGAATTTTTGGTAGAGTTTTAGCAGAGTTTCAAGAAAGATTCAGCCAAGTGTCAACTCATGGTAGTGAAGTATCGACTCAAGGTATCGACTCACAGAAGCTTGAGCTGATACACAGAAGAAGTTTCAGATGGCACACAGGAAGCATCAACTCATGAAGCTCATGTGTTGACTCATGTATCGACTCAAGGTTTGAGACCAGAAATGATACAGAACATGTGAAATTCAAGTCTTTTCTCAAGTATCGACTCATGAAGAAGAAGTGTTGACTCACTAGAAGAATGCACCAGTGCATTCTAGAGAACTTCATAAGATATTTTTTACCTAGTATCGACTCAAGTGCTAACTCATGTGTCGACTCATGACCTGAAGTGTTGACACTTGCAGGTTTGGATGAATAGTAATGATTAGTTTTTTGAAGCATAGAATTTGTCCTTTTCATCGCTAATGACTATTTTCACCTCTCCAATGATCAAAAATAGTTATTTAAGGCTTGAAATTGTATTTAAAGTGGACCAAACACTTAAAAAATAAGAGATGAGCTTTCATTCAAATATTCATTAAAGAACAACCACTTTTGAGCTAAGTTGAGCCTTCATACATCAAGAAGCATTCAAGTCTATCCTTCAAGCATCCATTAAGGCTTCAATAACTTGAAGACAAGCTTTCTCAACAGCAATCAAAGAGCTTAAAAGAGATATTTACTTATATTTTGAAAGCTTATTGTATTCTTACTTTAAACTTGAATTTATCGTCGTTCCTAGTTTCAAGTGGTTCGAAACTAGTGCTTGGATTGTTGGTGAGCCTTGCTTCAAAAATCAACTTAGGTTATTGTTGAGCCTTGTGAAAACCAACTAGGTTTTTGGTTATCCCAGAAAATCAAGAGATTTTTGGTGAGCCTTATACAAATCAAGAGGTTTTTGGTTAGCCTTGTGAAAACCAAAGGGTTGTGATTAGCGAGCCCGAAAAACTAATTGACTGTATTCAAGTGAAATTATAGTGAAATTCCCAAGTAGACCTTGGGGAGTGGATGTAGGTACTTTGGTGTACAACGAACCACTATAAATCTTTGTGTGTTTGTGATTGCTTCTCTCTTCTTGCATTTACTTATTATTTCCACTGCATTTCAATTATCAAGCATACAAACACTTGAAATCACTAGCACCTTCATTGTTTTAAATTGGTACATACTTGCATCAAGTTTTAGAAACCCAATTCACCCCTCCTCTTGGGTTGCTTCGCTGGGCAACAAGTAGTATCAGAGCCACGTACTCAGCTTATAGGTCTAATCACCTTAAGTTAAAGATCTATGGAAGCCTTAGGTTTTATTGTTGTTAAGGGTCAAGCCTTAAATATACCACCTTACTTTAATGGCACAAATAACACGTATTAAAAAACTTGCATGTGAATTTATGTGCATTCTATTGATTACAATTTGTGGAAAGTAGTTGTTAAAGGTTCTCATATTTCTTTAGTTGAGATTAATGGCATTTCCATTCCAAAACTTGAAGAGGATTGGGATGAAAATGACATTAAGCAATCAGAGCTTAATGCTAAGGCAATAAATTTGCTCTATTATGCATTGGATCCAAGTGAATTTAATAGGATATGCATATGTACATCTGCAAAGAAAATATGGGATACAGTTGAGGTT
Organism: Areca catechu; assembly: GCA_021397845.1. Taxonomy (NCBI): domain Eukaryota; kingdom Viridiplantae; phylum Streptophyta; class Magnoliopsida; order Arecales; family Arecaceae; genus Areca; species Areca catechu. Next base: position 95,872,071 of record CM038050.1, read on the forward strand.
ACTCATGAAGGTACCAATCAAGTAAAAAATACTAAAGTGAATATGCTTATACATAAAAATGAGATATTTAGAATGGAACCAAATAAATCTATTTGAGAAGTCTTGGGAAAATAATGTCAAATACTGACCTTGTAAATAAAATTCTTAGGTCATGGCCAACATCCTAGGATCCAAAAGTGACAGCAATACAAGAAGCTAAAGATTTTGAGACTCTTCCTTTGGAGCAACTTATTGGTTCACTCATGACTTATAAGTTAAACTTGAAGCAAAAGACAGTGATGCAGATAGAAAGAAGAAAACCATCGCATTCAAATCCATTACACCAGATGAACCAAGTGAAGAATCTGAAGAAGGAGAAAATGAGGATGAAGAGGTACTTATTGTAAGAAAATTCAGAAGATTCATGGGAAAGAAAAATTTCCTTACAGAAAGAAGCCTCAGCCTAGCAAGGAAAAAGGAAAAAAAAAGAAAAAGAGAAGGAGAAGGATCGACCAATTTGCTTCGAGTGCAAGAAGCCTGGACTTTAGAAATTTAATTATCCTCTCAAGAAATTCGAAAAGAAGGCAATGATGGCTACATGGAGTGACAGTGAAGACTCTAACTCAAAGAAAGAACAACCAGAAGTAGCCAATCTTTGCCTCATGGCTCAAGAAGATAAGATATAATCTGAACTTGAACTTGATTTTACATTCGATGAACTTAGAGATGCTTTTGATGAACTCATGCATGAATACAAATTACTGAAACTTGAAAATAAAATGTTGAAGAAGCATGCTAATTTATGTTCTCTTAAAAATACCAATCTTTCAAATGAAAATAATGATTTAAAAACCAAGATTGATGTTTTAGAAAAACAAAAGAATACTTTATTAATGAAAATAAAAGTTTTAAAAAGATTTAAGGCTATTGTTACAAATAATGAACTTTTAAATAAAAACAAAGATCTTGAGGATGAAAATAAGAAATTCAAAGAAAAGATTGACAAAGTTAAACCTTTTGATGAAAATTTACATTCAGTTCTAAAAAGTTAAATTTATTATTGAACAATCAAAGAGCTGTATTTGATAAAACAGGACTTGGTTACAAAAAGCAAAAGAAACAAAAAATTTTCAAGAATTTTTTTGTTCCTGTATCATCTAATATTACTTGTTTTAGTCATAGAAAATTTGGGCATTAAGCTTATCAGTGTGATCTAAGAAAGTTAAATAATTTTAGAAAGGTTTGGATTCCAAAAGGAATCACCATTAGTACTAACCCTAATGGACCCAAAATGGCTTGGGTACCTAAAATGAAAACTTGATCTATTTTGCAAGTATGGCTTGCATCCAAAAAAAGAAGAGATTGTGGTATCTTGACAGTGGTTGCTCAAGACACATGATAGGAGATGTAAAGCAATTCACATCTCTTAAGGCTCTAAATGGAGGGAGTGTAACTTTTGGAGATAATGGTAAAGAAAAAATCATTGGTATCGATAAAGTTTACATCTCCCCTTCTACTTTTATTGATTATGTTTTATTAGTCGAAAGATTAAAGCATAATCTACTAAGAATTAGTCAGTTTTGTAATAAAGGCTTTAAAATAGTTTTTGAATCATATCTTTGCATGGTATTTAGTCTTGATAATAATGGAGTGAAATTCATTAGAAATAGGCATGGTAACTATTGCCGCCTAGATCGTCATGGCCAGTAGCTTCTTACATGGCCCAAGTGAGTGGACTCCCTACCAGCGTCACCAGGCTAGTCGGTCGGAGATGATCAAGGGAAACATACCCTCCATCACGGGGCTCGAAGGAGTCGCCATGCTCGGAGGGGTTGTTGTAGGGACGAAGGGGCTTGATACTGTGCTGTGGTTCTCCTGTGGGCCTCTCCGATGGGAGAAATCTTCTCTGTATCGTCCCTCTGTCGGGTAGACCTGCAAAATAGGGGAGACCTATGCCAGGGATTCTGACAAAGATACTTCGACGATCAAGTTAGTGGGATGATCGAAGGAAATAAGAGACCTCTGAGATGGAGAGCTTGGGGGACTCTCTACTGCCAGAGGGTGAAAGAAAATGGATGATGATCTAAGAATGAAGAGAGTGTGTTGTCTTTTACCTCCCCTTACCTCTTCATACTGGTCTTTATATAGAGAAATGGCTCCTATCGTTCAGGGGAGGCGTGCTGGTCTTGATGTAGACTTGTCGTGCTAAGATAGCCTATGAGGCTATAATGGGCTAGTGAACCTTCTTCTTCTGGGTGGTTCAGGAAGTTGGTGCAGGGTACAGTACCTTGGGTAGGGCACTATTCACTAGTTAGTGTAAAGAGTGGCTTAGAAAACTTAAATGCAAACCTTCCTTGTAGATGGCATGTCAGGCGGCGTGCCATAGGACCCACGTAGAGGGGGATCCTTGGAAAGAGTGCCGAGCCCATGTGGATGGGCCCCTCGAAAAATGCACCGGGCCCACATGAATGAGACCGAACTGTGTGGTGTACCCGATGACCGAGCTGGGCTGTGATGCCAAAGTGCTGAACTAGCCGGGACGTCGCTTCAAGTTGCCATGTGGGCATGCGGACCGAGAGAAGGTCCGTGGGGGCCTCGATGCATGCTGATTGAGGTTAGATGCGAGGCTCCATGCATGCAGGTGTGAACCCATGCATTGCGAATCCACACGCTGCTCCCGGTCAAAGCCAAACCACGGGAGGGCAGAGCTGGATCGCGGGCGTGCTGGGGTGTGGGGTATGGTGGGGACACCTGAGGCACCATAATAAGAAAGAGGCTTTTTCAACCCTCTGTAAATTGATCAATAATTTATGAGTCCATCTGTAATAAGGGCTTAGCTCATCTGAGTCCATTTTAGTTGTTATTTGAGTATTTTTAGTTGTTATTTCAGTTCTGTACTAGTTAGCTCATGTTGAGCTAGTTCAGTCCAATGCTAGTCAGCCCATGTTGAGCTAATTTTATTTTTTTGAGTCATGTCCAAGCATACTGAAGACTCAAGACTATATCATACAAGTGAAGACCAAGTCCAACTAGATTGAAGACATGGAAGTATAGCACAAGTCCAACCCAGCTTGAAGATTTGAAGACCTCAGGAGGAAAATTCAGAAAATCCTGATTTCTTGCAGATGCCCTCTAGATGCCCAGATTCCCTTCCAGATGCCAAAGCATATTCATAGATAAGGGCATCCATGATTCCAGAGGTCCATCTGCATCCTAGCCCAAAGAAATCAAGCCCAGGTGCCAAGCCCAAGCCCCTAAGAAGCAAGATACCAGGGAATATTCCTGCTACCTGGCTACCATGCCACCCCAGCTTCCAGAGGCCCAAACCCATGCACCCGAGCCCCTTTGGGCCAGCCTTTTGCTGCTCCTAGAAGCCCAACACGCCCCCCTAGGCATCCTTGGAGTCTTGACTAAGTCAAGAAAATTTTTAGGGATTTTTCTACCTTATATTTCTTTATTTTCTAGCTAGGGTTTGAGAGGGAAACAGATTCTTATGTACCCTTACTTGGAGCCCAAGGTTAAGGGTCTACTTAAGGGTCCCTAGCCTCTTGTATGGAGGAGAATTTTTGATGAATGAAAACCTTGAGTTCTTCTATTAAGTGGTGTGATACCCTGCTGTGTGCATAAAGGGGCATGTGAGAGTTCTTCTTCCCAGTGTTTGCAATCATCTTCCTGCTGCCAACAAACCCTCCAGATCCCTGGACGCCCACTCCAAAGAAGCCTTCCCTAGCTGTTTTTTCTTTGTTTTCTTATTCCTTTGTGAGCTTTCTAACCCCTGACAGGTCGTTTGCAGGTCCCTGAGTTCCTACAAATCCAACGACTCCAGCCAAGCCTCAATCGGATCACCGAGCAGAAAGCCGGGTATCCGCGGGTCTTTGGCTCGATTTTCCAAGCCGCATCCATCGAGAAACGAGAGATCCCTTTGCTGCGATCTTCACAGACATTGTCAGGTACACCCCTCTACCTCCAGTAGTTTTATTGTAGGAGAACTTGCCCTAACCGAGGCTTCTCAGCCCCGGCGGTCCTTCTTTGCTACTTTTCTAGGTCCTAATCTGCATGCTGATCTTCAAAAATTCATACAAAACTCCCTACAAATGATTTTGATCTGAAATTTGGGAATTAATCACCTAACTCAACATGTAAAACATACAAAAAAATGGCATGCATATTAGTCCCGCATCATTTGATATCAGAGCTTAGATTAGGGCTTGTTTTCTACAATTTCTAGTCTGTATATGCTCTGTTATTTTAATTATTTCTCCCTGATAAAAACTTAAAAATTCTAAAATTTATTTTTTTGGATTCAAAATAATTCATAGTAATCTTAAGAATTTCTTCAGATTTTATTATGGGCTGTGAATTTTCTGCAAGCCAAAATACTGACTGCAAATTTTCGGCTCTATTTTTTTCAGCAAGGCAAGTTTGGAAGTTTTAGGGTTTTGTTTAGCATCTTTTACATATCTTTTAATTTTAGTATATTTCCAGCATATTAGGCCATGATTTGCAAGTTTTATTCTATTTATGAAAATACCAAAAAAAAATTACATATTCTCCAAAAATACCAAAAAAAAAAAAAAAATCTAAATCCTAATTTGCATCATCATCTGCCTGCCATCATTGCATAATCTACTTTTAAGGGCACTCTTGCTATATCAGATGGGGGAGGATTTGATCACCTCTCCTTAGCCCAAAACCACATCCCTTGCATTCGGTCCCAAGCCTTAACCTAAAATTAATTAGACTTAATTTGCCCTAGTGGGCTAGGGACACCAACTGGTCGGGTCCGGGCTAAGTGTTAGATCACTGTGTCAAGACTAACCTGTGTGTTCCTTGTGCTTAGTGTCTAGAATGGTGGTTTAGGGATTCAATCCCGAAGGGCTTGTGTGCTGGTCCGCCTACCTGGCCAATCTTTGATTGGTGTCTAGGATTGGCAATCAGGGACCTAACACTCCCCTTACACCTGCCTGGCTGAGTACAGGGTTACTATAGGCTAGTTTGCCACCCTGATTGAGCATCTAGTTTGGACTCTAGGTCTAGTCAGCTATAGTCGGTCTGATCGAGTCTTGCATGAGCACTAGATCAGGAGTTTCATATCACCCACCTCCTTCACAAATGTCTGAATCCATGGAAAATTTACAATCTCAAATAAAAGCCCTAGCTGATCAAATGGCCCAGATGGCTACCCAGATAACTACCCAGATGACCCAGTTAACTCAGTCTCGTATTCAAACCAATGATAGAATTGACCATCTTGCCAATAGGTTTGATCAGTTAAAAGTCCGGGTAGGGACCCCAGAAAAAAACCATGGGTCACAATCTGAGCCAGATCCTAATTCCCCTCAACCTAGGAGGACCCCAAACCCTAATCCATACCCTAAGGTCGAACCTAGGAGAGCCCCTCATCCTGACCCATACTATAACCCTCAGCCTAGGAGGACCCCAGACCCTGACCCATACCAAGAGGTCGAACCTAGGACAGCCCATCATCATGACCCAATCCCTAAGGTTAGTCCTAGAAGACCCAATCAGGATTTTATAGACCAGGAAGATAGATCCTATTTACCCTCTCCCTATAAGCCTAGTATACCCACAACCTATAGATCTTATGACTCCAAATCCTATGAACCTAGAACCTATGAATCCATAACCTATGAACCTAGATCCTATGACTCTAGATCTCATGATCATAGATCCTATGCACCCACACCCTATGAGCCTAGTAGACCCAACACCCAATATTCTGACCCATATAGGGAGTCTAACCCTAGGAGAACCCAATATTCTGACCCATATAGGGAGTCCAATCCTAGGAGAACCCAGTATTCTGACCCATATAGGGAGTCCAACCCTAGGAGGACCCAATATCCTAACCCATATAGAGAGCCCAACCTTAGGAGGACTCCATACCATGATCCATCCTTAGAACCTGACCATAGAACTGACCCAAAATCCTATGACCCCAGATCCTATAATCCCATGACCCATAGATCTGCACCCTTGTCCTATGAGCCCAGAGAACCCATAACCCCTAAATATCAACCTAGTACTAGTCAGGTTTTCCTTAGTCAATTTGAACCCCATAGGATTAGCACCCCTAAAATGAGCCCAGTAGTGAGCCACTACCCCTTAGGCAACCTGAACCTACTAGGATTAGTGTCCATAATCAAAAACCAGGACCTAGCCAATTTTCCCCTAGCCGACCTTCACCAACCATTCCTGAGATTGACAAGGCTTACATTAACGCTGAAGTGTATGAAGCTGATGCAAACTTAGTGGATGAGTATGAGGGAGAAGAGGAGACACCTTTAGATGACCTAGAATTAGCTGACCCAATAGATACCCAGGTAGAAGCCAACCTAGAGGTAGTTGACCTTGACCACATCCGACCTAAAGCTATAGTGGAAGAACAAATAGAGAAAGAGAACCTAGGTACTGCTACTAGAGCCTTACCTGAGGAAACCATAGAGGAGAGCCAAATTATAGAGTCTAGTCCTAAAATACAAGAACCAGAAAAATTTATTAAGGACTTGATCTCTTTGAATCAGTACCCTCAGGATGAGCCTCCTCCTATAGTTTCCATTAAGGACCTCTTCTTTGAGATTAGTAACCCATCCTTCCATTATGCAAACCCCATAGATATACCGCAACCTCGTAAGGTTAGCCTCATTAGTCTAGGATTAGTCCCTGACATGCCTTCTTTTATCGAACTTTATCCAACTAACCTTACCCTACCAAACTACTTCTGAATCCACTTCCTATTTTCTGCCCTTTCCTGACACCTCCAGCATTTCTAGGATCATTAGATTGCATTTAGCTGAGATTAGCATACTGCATGCATTCATTACGCATGTTAGGTTTGCATTATACTTCTGGCATACTCTCTGGCATTTGCTTGGAGTCCATTGTAAATACTCTTGTGCACACCACACTAGGGTCAGACCTAGAGAGTCTATAGTCTCTTAGGTTTAGGCCCATAAAAGTCTATTAAATTTTCTTCGATAGGAATGCAAAGTCCAGTGTATTAGGTGTTAGTTTGAGTCCTTTGCATCATCTTGTTAGGAGTCTGCATGTGCCTAACATGTTCACCACCCGTACTAATGTTAAACAAACTGGTTAATTCCCGAAGATGGATCAAAGAATTTGATGTAGTGGATTCTATCTTAGTTAGGCTTAGGCCTAAAAGAAGCTTCATGCTCACAGAGCCGGACCTTTTAAAGTGATAGAGAAGGTTGGATCAAATGCCTAGGTGTTAGACATGCCTTCGGATTTGGGCATTAGTTCTACCTTCAATATTACAGACCTGGTTGAGTATAGGGAACCGGCAGCGCTACCTAGTGAGGCCTTTGGACATATTCCTTTTCATTGTGAGTGACCCTAACCTAGAGTGTCCACAAACAAATTTGGCCTGAGAGAGGAGAATGGATCGAGCGTATCCTGGACAATCAAGCCATCACGACCTAGGGCCATGACTATCAATGCTTCCTGGTCCGATGGCAAGGCCGGCCAGAGTCGGACAATTCATGGATTTCTTGAGAGGACTTGCAACGCCTCAACCCAGACCTTCTCGGGAGATATGTGAGCCAGTCTAACCTTCACTCGACAGGGTCGAGTTCCTCCCACCCCGGGAGAATTGGTGGGGACACCTGAGGCAACATAATAAGACAGAGGCTTTTTCAACCCTCTGTAAATTGATCAATAATTTATGAGTCCATCTGTAATAAGGGCTTAGCTCATCTGAGTCCATTTTAGTTGTTATTTGAGTATTTTTAGTTGTTATTTCAGTTCTGTACTAGTCAGCTTATGTTGAGCTAGTTCAGTCCAATGCTAGTCAGCCCATGTTGAGCTAATTTTATTTTTTGAGTCCTGTCCAAGCATACTGAAGACTCAAGACTATATCATACAAGTGAAGACCAAGTTCAACTAGATTGAAGACATGGAAGTATAGCACTAGTCCAACCCAGCTTGAAGATTTGAAGACCCCAGGAGGAAAATTCAGAAAACCCTGATTTCTTGCAGATGCCCTCTAGATGCCCAGATTCCCTTCCAGATGCCAAAGTATATTCATAGATAAGGGCATCCATGATTCCAGAGGTCCATCTGCATCCTAGCCCAAAGAAATCAAGCCCAGGTGCCAAGCCCAAGCCCCTAAGAAGCAAGATACCAGGGAATATTCCTGCTACCTGGCTACCAGGCCACCCCAGCTTCCAGAGGCCCAAACCCATGCACCTGAGCCCCTTTGGGCTGGCCTTTTGCTACTCCTAGAAGCCCAACACGCCCCCCTAGGCATCCTTGGAATCTTGATTAAGTCAAGAAAATTTTTAGGGATTTTTCTACCTAATATTTTCTTATTTTCTAGCTAGGGTTTGAGAGGGAAAAGGATTCTTATGTAAAGACTTATGTACCCTTACTTGGAGCCCAAGGTTAAGGGTCTACTTAAGGGTCCCTAGCCTCTTGTATGGAGGAGAATTTTTAATGAATGAAAACCTTGAGTTCTTCTATTGAGTGGTGTGATACCCTGCTGTGTGCATAAAGGGGTTTGTGAGAGTTCTTCTTCCCGGTGTTTGCAATCATCTTCCTACTGCTAACAAACCCTCCAGATCCCTGGATGCCCACTCCAAAGAAGCCTTCCCTAGCTATTTTTTCTTTGTTTTCTTGTTCCTTTGTGAGCTTTCTAACCCCTGACAGGTCGTTTGCAGGTCCCTGAGTTCCTATGAATCCAACGACTCCAGCCAAGCCTCAATCGGATCACCGAGCAGAAAGCCGGGTATCCGCGGGTCTTTGCCTTGGTTTTCTAGGCCACATCCGTCGAGGAACGAGAGACCCCTTTGCTGCGATCTTCATAGACGTTGTCAGGTACACCCCTCTACCTCCAGTAGTTTTATTGTAGGAGAACTTGCCCTAACCGAGGCTTCTCAGCCCCGGCGGTCCTTCTTTGCTACTTTTCTAGGTCCTAATCTGCATGCTGATCTTCAAAAATTCATACAAAATTTCCTACAAATGATTTTGATCTGAAATTTGGGAATTAATCACCTAACTCAACATGTAAAACATACAAAAAAAATGGCATGCATATTAGTTCCCCATCAGGGTAGGTGTGGACGAACCTGGCGCCATGTAGGTGTGCCAAACTGGGTTCCACACAGGTGTGCCAAACTGGGCACGCGGGCGTATGGGAGTGCTGAACTTGGCACGCGGGCATGTCGAACTGGGCATCACACGTGCCCGTGCATGCCAGAGCTGCTACGAAAAGAAGGCTCGGACCTGGGCACGGGAGCGCCAGTCATGGCAGAGCTGGGCTGTGCTGGACCATGGTGGGGCCTGCCGGAGCTAGGCTCGTCGAGGTGGCATCCTGCTAGGAGCGGAGTGGGGACCATGTCGGGCTGTGTCGCGGGCCCGCCAAGCAGGTGCACCACGGGCATGCTAAGCTGGGAGCCGGCGTGCTGAGGTTTGCTGGACGTCGGAGCGGGCATGGAAGGAGCTGGGGCCGTCGTGGGTGCGTCAGGGGTGTGCCGTGGTTGTGTTGAGCCGGGAATCGGCACTGCTACGGGCGGAAGGCTCGGACCGATGGTGCAGGAGCGGGCGATGGCCTCCTGCGGGCGGATATGGCACCAGAGTGGCAGGGCCTAGGTGGGCTGGCACTGTAGTAGGCGGAGGCGAGCTTGGGCTGGCCTTCACGCCGTGGGCGAGGTTGGGCGGAGCCGGGGTTAGCCGGAGCGGGGTCGTGCTGCACTGGGAGCGGGAACGCCGAGCTGGGATCCCGCCGGGCCGAGTTCGCCATGGCCGTGAGCTAGGGGTGGAGCCGGAGGAGCTAGAGCTGGAGGAGGCGAGCCGGGGCTGGCCTTCGCACCGTTGGTGAGGTCGGGTGGAGCTGAAGCTCGGAGGCGAGCTGGGGCTGGCCTTCGCACCGTTGGCGAGGTCGGGCAAAGCCGGATGAGCTAGAGCTTGGAGGCGTGGCCTCCCATGGGTGAACTGGGTGCCGGCTTGGGTGGAAGCCTCCCACGGGCCTCCCACGTGCGGACGGGATGCTGGAGAGGGCGGAGCCGGAGCAGGCCAGCACTAGAGCGACGGAGCCAAGGTGGGCGCACGGGCTTGCCAGTGTGGGGTCACGCCGGACTGGACAGAGGTGAGACGCCTAGGGATGTCGTGGGCGTTACCTTAGCACGGGCCTGCCCTGGTATAGGCGTGCACATAGGGATGACTTCTGGCGGATAAATCTAGGTGCGTGCATCTCCACGCGCTCAAACCAAGGTACGGATGCATCATGGATGAGGTGCCGAGCTGGGCATGGCTTGAGCTCGCTTGGGGCCCATTTCAACATAGATTGGGTAGCAAAGAAGCAGGACCCCGTTCATGACTGAGATGGAGCCGAGGTGGAAAAGTATATGGCCACGTCAGCCACCAAAGAGGATGTCATGCTGGTTTCGAATGGGCTGGTGACCACTGTAATAGATGCCCCCACTCCCTTAGTCCAAAATGTTACTTCCCCTTATTTTGGATGAAGGGAGTAGCTTTTTCCATTCGGCCTTATGTCGTAGCAGGCCTGCAAAACAAAAATAAGAGGTGGTGCTTTTGAAACTTACTTGCCCGTAGGAACTTCGACTAAAGGTTAGTTGCATTTTGATGGTGCTAGCACTTCAGTCTGACTCCTCTATGATCGGAGAGAAGGCGGTGCCGTGGAGAAAGAGGTTGGTGAGGTGCTCAACTTGGGTGCACACATGTATGACCGGGCACGTGGTTGGGCTAAGAGCACCCCTCAAAGCTTTTGATGAGGCTTTTGGTGTGGGACTTTCGTCATTTCCCATTTTAAGGTGCCAGGATCATTGGTCTTGGAGTGCCAGGGTTTTCGGTCTTTAGGTGCCAAGGATTCCGGTCTTTATGTGCCGGGGTGTCCGGTCTTTAAGCGCCGGTGACTTTGGGCTTTAGATGCCGGGGTGTCCGGACTTTAGGTGCCAGGGATTCCAGGCTTTAGATGCTGGGTCTGGTCTTTAGGCACCGGTGACTTCGGGCTTTAGATGCCAGGGTGTCCGGTCATTAGGTGCTAGGGATTCCGGGCTTTATATGCCTGGGATTCTGGGTTTTAGGTGCCGGGGTTTCCGGTCTTTATGTACCAGGGTGTCTGGCCTTTAGGTGCCGGGGTTTCCTGTCTTTAGATGTCGACGATTCCGGTCTTTAGGTGTTGGGGATTTCAGGCTTTAATCCAGACTGGATTCCTGGATTTTGTACCAAAACTGGGTTTCTTTGCACCAGAACTGGGTTTCAGGCTTTCACCCGGACTGGACTCCAGGATTTTGTACCGAAACTGGGTTCCGGGCTCTCTTTGCCAGACTCAGAGTCGGACGGATGAGCTCCTGCAATGATGAAGAGCAAAGTTGCACCAAAGAGTAACTTTAATTATTTGAGAGGAATTCTTACATCTTTCATGAGGTGGCAAAGCCGCTCGTTCGGCATGCTGGGATGGAAGCCGTAGATTCTTGGACCCCTAGAGCTACCCATGGACATCTCCAGATTAGAGTCAGGCGATAGATGCGGGAATCAGTGAAGAGCCTAGCTTCAGCTCGGCTGGATCTAGGGGCATTACTTCAGCTCAGCTTAATTTGGCCTCAGCTCGACTGAACTGAGGAGCTTGGCTTCACTTGATTTCAGCTCGGCTGAACTGAGGAGCCTGACTTTAGCTCGGCTTCGTTTGCATTCAGCTCGGCTGAACTGAGGAGCTTGACTTCAGCTCAGCTTCATTTGAGTTCAGCTTGGCTGAACGAGGAGCTTGACCTCAGCTTTTAACTTTGCTGGACTTGGAGTCAGACGGACGAGTTCCTGTATTGGTGAAGGACAAAGATGCACCAGAGAGAAACTTTAATGATTGATGGAGGATTTTTACCTCCTTAGGATGGCAGAGCCGCTGGTTTGCCATGTTAGGAGGCTAGCCGTAAATGGTTGGAGCTCCAAAGCTTCCCATGGACATCTCCGGACTTTGAGTACAGCAAATGCCAAACTGTTAGTTTTCTTGGTAGATGGCAGGACTTCTTGGAGTCTCCATGGACATCTCCGGACTGTGAGTAAGGCAAGAGCTGAACTGAGAGTCAAGCGATAGATGCGGGGCTCAGTGGGGAGCTATAGCTTGGCTTTATTGAGTTCAGCTTGGCTGAACTGAGGAGCTTGACTTCAGCTCTTAACCTTGCCGGACTTGGAGTCGGATGGATGAGTTCCTGTATTGGTGAAGGACAAAGTTGCACCAGAGAGGAACTTTAATGATTGAGCGAGGATTCTTACCTCCTTCTTGGGATGGCAGAGCCGCTGGTTTGCCATGTTAGGAGGCTAGCCATAAATGGTTGGAGCTCCAGAGCTTCCCATGGACATCTCCGGACTTTGAGTACAGCAAATGCCAAACTGTGAGTTTTCTCGGTAGATGGCAGGACTTCTTGGAGTCTCCGCGGACATCTCCGGACTATGAATAAGGAAAGAGCTGAAATGAGAGTCAAGTAGTAGATGTGGGCCTCAGTGGGGAGCTATAGCTTGGCTTTATTGAGTTCAGCTCAGCTGAACTGAGGAGCTTGACTTCAGCTCTTAACCTCGGCAGACATGGAGTCGGACGGATGAGTTCCTGTGAGGGTGAAGGACAAAGTTTCATCAGAGAGGAACTTTAATGATTAAGGAGGGATTCTTACCTCCTTCTTGGGATGGCAGAGCCATTGGTTTGCCATGTTAGGAGGCTAGCCATAAATGGTCGGAGCTCCCGAGTCTCCCATGGACATCTCCAGACTATGAGTTCAGTAAATGCCAAAATTATGAGTTTTCTTGGTAGATGGCGGGACTTCTTGGAGTCTTCGCGGACATCTCCGGACTGTGAGTAAGGCAAGAGCTAAACTGAGAGTCATGCAGTAGATGCGGGGTTCGGTGAGGAGCTTGGCTTTAGCTCAGCTGAATCAAGGGACATGACCTCGGCTTGGCTAGACCAAGGGGCATGACTTTAACTTGGTTGAACTGAGAAGCTTGACTTGAGTTCAGCTCGGGTTTGTTTGACCTCAGCTTGGCTAAACTTAGGAGCTTGACTTTAGTGAGGAACTTGGCCTCAATTCTGCTTCACTAAGAGGCTTGATTGACTCTTGGCTTGAACGTAGAGCTTTGGAAGCTTCTTGGCTTTGGTGTCTTGGAGCTGGGCTCGAAGATCTGGTGCTAGAAGTCTGAGTTTCAGACCTTGGTGTTTTGGAGATGGACTCAGAGATCTGGTGCCGGAAATCTGAGTTCTGGACCTGATGCTTTGGAGCTGGACTCAGAGAGCTGGTGCTGGAAATCTGAGTTTTGAACCTTGGTGTCTTGGAGCTGGGCTATAAGAGTTGGTGCTAGAAGTCTAAGCTTCAGACCCTGGTGTCTTGGAGCTGGGCTCGAAGAGTTGGTGCCAGAAGTCTGAGCTTTGGATCTTGATGTCTTGGAGCTAGGCTCGAGGTTGAGGTCTTGGCTCTGGGCTCTGAGACCTAGTGCTGGAAGATGTTTTCCCGGGCTTTGACGCCGGGGAGCTAGGCTTGCCGGTGCCAGAGCATGGTTCTGTCTTTGGTGCCGGAGGGATGTGGGATCCCGGCTTTGATGCCTTGGAGCTAGGCTCAAGGCTGAGGTCTTGGCTCTGGGCTCTGAGACCTGGTGCCGGAAGATGTTTTCCCGGGCTTTGATGCCGGGGAGCTAGGCTCGTCGATGTCGGAGCATGGTCCGGTCTTTGGTGCCGGAGGGAGGTGGGATCCGGGCTTCATCTCCAGGAGGGCTCGACTCCGGTCCAGGGGGCTCATCCTCGAAGATGCTCAACCTGGTGGAGGGCATCGATGGCTCGACTCCAGCTCAGGTGGCTCTAGCCTTCGAATGGCTCGGCCTGGAGGAGGAGAGCTAGATTCGACTTCGGTCCAGGGGGCTCGTCTTCGAAGAGGCTCAACCTGGTGGAGGGCATCGGTGGCCCGACTCTAGCTCAGGTGGCTCTAGCCTTCGAAGGGCTCGGCCTAGAGGAGGAGAGTTGGATTTGACTCCGGTCCACGGGGCTCGACCTTGAAAAGGCTCAACCTGGTGGAGGGCATCGGTGGCCTGGCTCTAGTCAGGTGGCTCTAGCCTTCGAAGGGCTCGACCTGGAGGAGGAGGACAGGGCTCCGGCCTAGGCATTCTGAGCTTGCGGGAGCTTTTCCTGTAAAACTAAAACACAGTTTTTTATTTTGTAAATGTAGTGGAGAAGTAGTTACCTGTTGAGCTCCGGTTATATGAATAAACAAAGATATATTTCTTCCTTGGGTAGGCCAGATTAGGTTCATGATCGCCATCTTGGGAGAGAGTGAGACTCCTTTCCATAGAAGAATAAAACTCAGTTGCATGAGGGAGCAAGGCTCCATTGCATGGAAAGACGGACCTCCACTGCATGGGAGCATGAGACTCCGTTGCATGGAGTGGATGGAACTCCGTCGCTCAGGAGAGATGAGATCCTGCTGCATGGGAGAAAATAAGACTCCCGTTGCATGGGAGGAAACTCCACTGCCTGGGGACAAACTTCATTGCATGGGCAAAAAAGAGACTCCTGTAGCATGAGGGAGTAAGCTCCATTGCATGGGAGGAAAAGAGACTCCTGTAGCATGAGGGAGTAAGCTCCATTGCATGGGAGGAAAAGAGACTCCTGTAGCATGAGGGAGTAAGCTCCGTTGCATGAGAGGAAACCCCGTTGCATGGGAGGAAACCCCGTTGCATGGGAGGAGGTGACTTTGTTGGAAGTATGGGAGGAATGGAGCTGCCGTTGCATGAGGGAGTAAGCTCCGATGCATGGGAGCATACTCCGTTGTATGGAAGGAATGAGACTCCCGTTGCTGCATGGGAGAGTTGGAACTCCGTCGTGAGGGAGGAAAGAGGCTTTCGCTGCACGAGGGAGATGACTCCATTGCATGGAGAATGGGAGTCCTGTTGTTTGGGAGGAAGCTCCACTACCTGGGAGGAGAGAGGCTCCCATTGCATGTTGCATGGGAGGAGAGGAGGCTCCTACTGCATGGGGAGCTTCATGGCTTGGGGAGAAGCTCTGCTGCATGGGAGCATAAGGCTCCTGGTTCATGGAAAGGTGGAACCCTGATGCATGGGAGAGTTGGAACTCCGTGTTGCATGAGGGGAGATGACTCCATTGGATGGAAGCAAGCCCCGTTGCATGGGAGGAAGCCCCGTTGGATGGGAGTAAGCTCCGTTGCATGGGAGCATACTCCATTGGATGGGGGGAAGCTCCGTTGGATGGAAGCAAGCCCCGTTGCATGGGAGTAAGTCCTGTTCCATGGGAGCATACTCCGGTGGAATGGGGGAAGCTCCGTTGGATGGAAGCAAGCCCCGTTGCATGGGAGTAGGTCCCGTTGCATGGGAGCATACTCCATTGGAAGGATTTCTTTCTTCTTTACGATGGCCAGACCATTCCTCCCTCTCTTCTTTTTCCCTTCTTCTCTCTTTTGTTTTCTCTCTCTTTTTTTTTTTTAGTGGGGCTCCTAGATGGTGGTACCGCCGGGAGGTGGCTCCATCCTTGGCTTGCTGTCTACTGCCCCGTCAAGGGTGGCGACGCACCTTCACAGCTCAAGGTTTTTTGGTCAAGGCCACTTCTTGGAGCCTTGAGAAAGAGGGAGAAGTTCTCGTGCCCCCATCCCCATGCCCTCGATCTACCCCCGGGGACCAAGGACAAAGGTGGAAACCATCATCCTACCTTGCTGAGGAGCGTGGATCTGCCCCCTTACCTGGTGCACCAAACTGTTGCTTCCTAGATTGTCATGGCCTGTAGCTTCTTACGTGGCCCAGGTGAGTGGACTCCCCGCCAGTGTCACCTAGCAAGTCGGTCGGAGATGATCAAAGAGAATATATCCTCCATCATGGGGCTCGGAGGAGTCGCCGTGCTCAGAGGGGTTGTTGTAGGGATGAAGGGGCTTGATACTGTGCTGTGGTCCTC
Source organism: Areca catechu (assembly GCA_021397845.1). Lineage (NCBI taxonomy): Eukaryota > Viridiplantae > Streptophyta > Magnoliopsida > Arecales > Arecaceae > Areca > Areca catechu. Next base: position 95,887,981 of record CM038050.1, read on the forward strand.
CTATGGGCCTCTCCGATGGGAGAAATCTTCTCTGTATAATCCCTCTATCGGGCGGACCTACAAAACAAGGGAGACCTGCACCAGGGATTCCGGAAAAGACACTCTGATGATCAAGTCAGTGGGACCATCGAAGGAAATAAGAGATCTCTGAGGTGGAGAGCTTTGGGGACTCTCTACTACCAGAGGGTGATAGAAAATGGATGATAATCTAAGAATGAAGAGTGTGTGTTATCTCTTACCTCCCCTTACCTCTTCATACCGGTCTTTATATAGACGAATGGCTCCTATCATTCAGGGGAGGCATGCTTGTCTTGATGTTGACTTGTCATGCTAGGATAGCCTATAAGGCTATGATGGGCTGGTGAACCTTCTTCTTCTAGTTGGTTCAGGAAGTTGGTGCAGGGTACAGTACCTTGGGTAGAGCACTATTCACTAGTTAGTGTAAAGAGTGACTTAGGATACTTAAATGCAAACCTTCCTTGCAGACGGCGTGTCAAGCGGCGTGCCATAGGACCACGTGGAGGGGGATCCTTAGAAAGAGTGTCGAGCCCATGTGGATGGGACCGATCTGTGCAGTTTACCTGGTGATCGAGCTGGGCTTTGGTGCCAAAGTGCTGAACTAGCCGGGATGCCGCTTCAAGTTGCCATGCGGGCATGCGGACCGAGAGAAGGCCCGTGGGGCCTCCATGCATGTTGATTGAGGTTAGACGCGAGGCTCCATGCATGCGTGTGCGAACCTATGTGTTGCGGATCCACACGCTGCTCCCGGTCAAAGCCAGACCGTGGGAGGGCGGAGCTGGACTGCGGGAGGGCGGAGCTAGACCGCGGGCATGCTGTGGTGCGGGGCAGGTGTGGACAGACCTGGTGACACGCGGGTGTGCAAAACTGGGTGCCATGCAGGCACGCCGAATTGGGCACGCGGGCATGTGGGCATGCCGAACTGGGCACGCGGGCACGTGGGCATGCCGAACTAGGCGTCACGCGTTCCCATGCATGCCGGTGCTGCTGCAGGTGGAAAGCTCGGACCTGGGGCGCGGGAGTGCCAATCTTGGTAGAGCCGGGCTGAGCTGAACCAAGATGGGGCCAGCCGGAGCTGGGCTCATCGAGGAGGCATCCTTCCAGGAGGGGAGCGAGGACCGTACCGTGCTGAGTCGCGGGTGCGCTAGGCTGGTGCACCGTGGGCATGCTGAGCTAGGATCCGGCATGCCAAGTTCGACTAGATGCCGGAGCGGGCATGGAAGGAGCTGTGGCTGCCACAGGCACGTCAGGGGCATGCCGTGGGCATGTTGAGCTGGGAGCCAGTGCTGCTGCGGGTGGAAGTCTCAGACCTATGGCGTGGGAGAGGGCGGCGGCCTCCCACGGGCGGACGGGGCACCGGAGCGCCAGGGCCGAGGTTGGCTCACGCCGGAGCGGGCGGAGGCGAGCTTGGGCTGGCCTTCGCACCGTGGGCGAGGTCGGGCGGAGCCAGAGTTTGCCGGAGCGGGGCCATGCTACACTGGGAGCAGGAACGCCGAGCTGGGATCCCGTCAGGCCGAGTGCACCGCGGTCATGAGCTAGGGCGGAGCCAGAGGAGCCGCAGCGGGAGGAGTCGAGCCGGGGCTGGCCTTCGTGCCGTTGGCGAGGTCGGGCTGAGCCAGAGGAGCCGGAGCTCGGTGGTGAGCTGGGGCTGGCCTTCGTGCCGTTGGCGAGGTGGGGCGGAGCCAGAGGAGCCGGAGCTCGGAGGCGAGCGAGGGCTGGCCTTCGTGCCATTGGCGAAGTCGGGTGGAGGCGTGGCCTCCCACGAGCAAACTGGGCATCGACTTGGGCTGAATCCTCCCACTGGCCTCCCACGGGCAGACATGATGTCAGAGAGTGCAGAGCTGGAGTGGGCCGGCGCTGGAGCGACAGAGCTGAGGCGAGCGTGCGAGCTTGCCGACGTGGGTTCGCGCCAGACTGGACGGAGGCGAGATGCCCAAGGATGGCCCGGGCATTACCCTGGCGCGGGCCTACCTTGGTACAGGCATGCGCTGGGGCATGACTTCTGGTGGATAAATCTGGGTTCGCGCATCTCCATGCATGCAAACCGAGGTACGAACTCATTGCGGATGAGGTGCCGAGCTGGGCACGGCTGGTGTTGGCCTGGAGCCCATTTCAGCATAGACTCGGTAGCAAAGAAGCAGGACCCCGTTCATGACCGAGATGGAGCCGAGGTGGAAAAGTATACGACCGTGTCAGCCACCAAAGAGGATGTCATGCCGGGGCCGAATGGGCTGGTGACCACTATAACAGTAACATCTATCTTGTTGATCTTGATAATTTACCTTTACATGATGGTGAATGCCTAGTTGCAATGAATGCCATAATTAATGAGACTATTTGGCTTTGGCATCGTAGATTAGATCATGCAATCATACATCTACTTTATAAATTATGCAAAAATGATTTAGTTAAAGATTTACCAAAATTTAGATTTAAAAAAGATAAAATTTATGAAGCTTATCAATTTAGAAAACAAACAAGAACATCTTTTAAAAGTAAAGGAATGATTTCAACTTCTAGGCCACTAGAACTACTCCATATGGATCTCTCTGCACCAACTAAGACTACAAGCCAAGGAGGCAAGAGATATGAACTAGTCATAGTGGATGATTTCTCGCGATTTATATGGGTTTTATTTTTAGCACATAAAGATTAATCATTTTCGGGTTTCATGAAGTTTCATCGAAAGGTTTCAAATGAAAAAGATACTTCAGTTTTTTGTATTTGAAGTGACCATGGAACTGAGTTTGAAAATCAAAATTTTAAAAATTTTTGTAATGAGAAACGAATTGAACACAACTTTTATGCACCTAGAACACCTCAACAAAATGGTGTGGTAGAAAAAAAAATTATACTTTAGAAGAAATGGCATGCACAATGCTTTGTGAAAATGATCTACCTAGATATTTTTGGGCAGAAGTTGTTAATAATGTCTCTTATATTTTAAACTGTGTTTTAATTAGACCAATTTTAAAGAAAACTCTATATGAGGTTTGGAAAGAAAGAAAACAAACTTTAAAATATTTTCAAGTTTTTGGTTGCCGATGTTTTATTCTAAACTTTAAAGTGATTACATTGCTTTTGTTTACAAATTGAACCTAAATATATTGAAAAAGCTAAAAATGACCCTAATTGGATGATTGCTATGCATGAAAAATTAAATCAATTTGAAAGAAATACTATTTGGATACTAATAGAAAGACCATCTAATGCTTCCACAATTAGTAGAAAATGGATATATATAAATAAATTAGATGAAAATGGTATAGTAACTAGAAACAAGGCTAGACTAGTAGCTAAGGGTTATAATCAAGAAGAAGGAATTGAATTTGATGAAACCTTTGCTCCAGTAGCTAGACTTGAAGCCTTAGATTACTTTTAGCATTTGCATGTTTTATAGATTTTAAACTATTTCAAATGGATGTTAAAAGTGTATTTTAAAATGGTTATATAGTTGAAGAAGTTTTTTGTTGAACAACCACCTGGTTTTGAAAATCAAGCATATCCTGATCATGTTTTCAAAATACACAAAGCACTTTATGGTTTAAAGCAAGCCCCCCATGCATGGTATGAGAGACTTAGTAAATTTTTTATTGAAAATGGTTTTACTAGATGTTATGTTGATACTATATTATTTTTAAAGAAAAAGGCTGATGATCATCTAGTAGTACAGATCTAGTTAATGATATTATCTTTGGTGCCACTAATGAATCTCTTTATCAAGAATTTACAAGTGATGCGAGACCGGATCAAGGTAGGATCGTTGGTGAGCCTAGAAGTCACCTAGATTAGGGTACCTTTTTTTTTTGGATTTTTTTTGTAAGGGATGGATGAAGGAAATAATGGGGATGAAAGACAGGGATCTAGTTCTCATGGACTTTGGGACCCACACTAACGAAGAGACCTACTCACCTCTAGGGCATTCCACCCACCTCGATACTTGGAGGCGTTATGATGAATCTCAAAGGTCATGTGGGGATAAAAGAAATGGAATGGGATGTGATGGTCGATCTATTTTTTTACAGGGATCCTGAGGAAGCTAGGGAACAGGAAGGAAAGCACTGTCATATCTACCAATGAACCTTTGGATTCTCAAAGATCTCAGCATTCATCTTTGAAAAAATATTTTAGCCAATGAATCATTGGAAGATGAATAGGGAGAAGGAACATTGACATTCAATACATAGACAACTTCAAGTCATTGAGCTTGGAAACCTGCTTCAGGGCTCAAGGCCAAATCATTGTTAGAAATTCAAAACAGATCAAGTGAGCATGGCTATTAGGGTTCATTGATGAATAAGCTGGAGCCCGAGGATATTTGGAATTGTTCAAGATCTTTAGAGTATCATCAAGCCTAACTCAACTGAGTCAAGTTTTCCCCACCTCAGGGGAATGATTGCCAGATATTGCAGCAGCTCCTCTCCTTCCTCTGACCTGGAGAGCAGCGACGGAGATGCCAGGAACTTTTTCAATTCCTCAAAGGCTGCCTTGCATTCTTCGGTCCAGGCGAAGTCACGCACTTTGCACAGCACCTTGAAGAAGGTTAAGCAGCGGTCAACCGACCTCGAGATGAACCTGCTCAGGGCGACAATCCGGCCGGTCAAGTGTTGGACCTGCTTCTTCGAGGTGGGATGCTCCATGTCGACGATTGCTTGGACCTTCTCCGGGTTTGTTTCGATGCCCCTTTGGGTGACCATGAAACCAAGGAACTTCCCTACCGCTATGCCGAAGGTGCACTTCATCAGGTTCAGCTTCATCTTGTCCATCTGAAGGTTGTGGAAGGCCTTTGCCAGGTTCGCGACATGATCCAACTTCGGTTAGCTAATGACGAGCATGTCGTCCACGTACACTTGCATGTTTCTTCCGATCTGGTCCTTAAAGACCCGGTTGACCAATCGTTGGTACATGGTGCCAGCATTCTTTAGGGCAAAAGGCATCATCCGGTAACAATACATCCCTCGATCGGTGATGAAGGTAGTGTGCTCTTCATCCTCCAAGTGCACCCAGATATGATTGTAAGGGTTTTGGTGACCAGGGCAGAAGCGTGGATTTCAAAAATTTATTATGAAAGCACTACCAAACCCTTAATCCAAGAACTCCTTACAAGGAATTAAAACATACAAACATGCATATATAATATAAACTAGAGTTTAGGCACTAACTTGAACCGCTAGTATCCAATCCGATGAAGAAAATCCTGATTCAGCCTTCTTCTCCACTAGGCGCCCAAACGTTCGCCCTCCAATGGTGATCCACACGAAACTCGGACCAAGGAAGAACTCCTTCTTCAAGTTGCTTGGATAAGTGGAACTCTTTCGGCAGCCTTTGTTCTATTGACCATTGTAGGACACCCTGTCCTACTGTAGGGCTCTAAAGACACTCTCCTAAACCACTCTTGGTTTTAGGACAACCCTCCTCTAGGACCCCTTAGGCTTATGTCCTAAAACAAAGCCTTGTCCTAATAGAAAAGACCTTGTATTAACAAGACAAGTCTTGTCTTAAAGAAAGGAGGGAGAGAGAGACACTCAGAATAATACTTTGGTGGAATTCTTATTTATCAGACTCATTTCACCACCCCCTATTTATAGATACAAAGGGGGCATGTGATATGTCCTCCCATCAACTTATCAGATATAATTTTTCAAGATCGAAGAGAAGTTATCTGGTTTGAAAAATCATATCTAATAAGCCCATTCATGCATCGAAGGCCTTATTCACATCCCTTCTTTTATCTAGATAAATTCTCACTTGCCACATGTCAATTACCGGTCCCTAGAAAGCCAAGAGGCACCTCTTCAATCTCCAAACATCAAAGATTATGAAGAGTCTTGATAGTAGAAGGACTCTCCATCAGAACAGCGCGCCACATGAAGAGTTGCGACTCTTCATGCACCGCACGTGCCATCCTTTTTCCACGCAAATTTCAAAGAATATTGACCAGTAAAAACATAAGAAATATAGGTGTCATTGGAAAGAGCATAAAATTTCCTTTCCGACCATATAAATTATATTCAAATCAGAGATCTATATCTCATTCTGTGCCCTTTTGAAGTTAAGGTGTCATTTAGGTACCAAGAGTCCCATGCCATTGGGACTCTTCATGTATGGCACCTAAAATGCCCTTAAATAAAAATTAAAATCAGATTTAGCTCTAATCAGGCTAGCCCTACTTAGGACTCAACCTAATTTAGGTTTTTCATAATTAGGTTAGCCCAATTAGCAAGCAACCAGACCCAATCAAATTGGGTTAGGAATTTGGTTAGCCTACATATGCTATTATGTAATCCGGCTAACCAATTAGGATCCTATGACCCTAATTAAATCATGAATGACTTCTTTGGACAAGTCTCTATTGTGTGTGACCCATTGGGTTCCACATCTAGCTAGTAGTAGGTTTAGATTTGAGCCGATTCGATCCGATCGAACTCGATTGACCTAATTTGGTCAAATTGGCTCACCTAATTGTCCAATTTGAATCACACATCGAATTGACTCATGAAACCAAATCAATTGGTTCATGAAGACCTATAATACAAGATTGACATCTATCAAAATGTCATGCCTACCCGAAAGATGAGGAATTTTGGTGGATTTACCAAAATATCCTTCAGTGGTGAGTTACCGGGCAATTCAGTCCTTCGATCTACTTGCACCCTGAATATGACTATGGATATGGATACTTGTCAAATCCAATTTTATATTCATTCCTTGCTCAATCTGATAATGATGATTCATTAATGAACCATTAGAAACTATTTCTAATGTTCATACTTTGATCAAAGATTTCCAGAATCTTCATTTGATTGAAATCATCTGGATGCGCTTCCCTCTTACTAGGGTTGATCGATTCCTTTTTGACCTCCTCACAACCTCTATATGAAATCCACCATACCCAGTATCACCCCATGCATGACTCAGTGTCATGATTGAGTGTGAACCAAAGTATGGATTCATGCATACTAGATACCATGGCAGTCTCAGGTCAAAGGACCACATGCACTACTCCCACTTTGAGAACTATCTATTGACAAACAAATAAGGTTCCATTAGATGTTCTCAAGCTGGATCCATTCAGTGAACTCATTCTCTAATGAGCACCCACATCCTAGTATTAGTGTCAAACACAAGTGACTATGAGATTAGTCACCCTCTTCACCAAGCATAATAGGATGTGCTGGTCTTATCGGAAACATTGATCCCCTATTCAATATCCCATCGACCAGGAATATTCTAGATTAGGGTTTTAAGGCTTTAGGTTTCACTGGTATGATCTCATCATAACCCTAGAACCATAGCCCTAATCTATGAGGTTCATCATATCTTAATAAAATTAATAAGACACAGCGTATGATGAAAATAAAATGCCTTTATTAATTGATAATGTCAATACACTGGTTTGGGATACAAAAGAAAATCCCATCGAAATACTACATTTTGATTGGCCTTTAGGGCATAATCCTTTAAATCTCCCACTTGCACTAAAGCCAATCGCCTTTAAATTTTAACCCCATACAATTGAGGTGGCGATCAAACTATCGCTATGGTAAAGCCTTAGTGAACGGGTATGCTATGTTGTTCTTCGTTTCTACTCTTTTAATGCAGATTTCTTGTCTTTCAACAATCTCTCGAACGAGATGGAAGCATCTTAGAATGTGCTTTGATTTGTGATGAGCTCTAGGTTCCTTAGCTTGAGCGACGGCTCTAGTATTATCACTGTAAAGTGGTACTGGACCTTCAATCTCTGGAATAATGCTCAACTCTGAGATAAACTTCTTCATCCAGATAGCTTCCTTGGCAGCTTCACTAACAGCACTGTATTCTGCCTCAGTTGTTGAGTCAGCTACAGTCTGCTGTTTAGAAATCTTCTAGCTTACAGCTCCTCCATTTAGGATAAAAACATACCCTGAAATAGATTTGCTATCATCTGGATCCGATTGAAAACTAGAATCTAAATACACTTTCAGTTTAAGATCAGATCCTCCATATATCAGAAAAATATCCTTAGTCTTTCTCAAGTACTTAAGAATATTTTTCACAGCCTTCCAGTGATCCTCTCCTGGATCAGCCTGAATCTGCTGGCTATATCTAAGGCATATGCCACCTCAGGCCTGGTACATAACATAGCATACATTATAAATCCTACAGCCGAAGCATAAGGTATAGAACTCATTCTATTTCTTTCTTCAGGTGTCTTAGGAGACATCTTCTTAGAAAGATGTATGCCATGACCAATGGGCAAGCAACCTCTTTTACTTCCCTCCATGCTAAATCTCTTTAGCACTTGGTCAATATACCTAGACTGGGTTAAGCCTAGCATTCTCCTAGATCTATCTCTATAGATCTTGATACCTAGTATATAGGATGCTTCTCCCAAGTCTTTCATGGAAAACTGTTTAGATAACCATACCTTGACTGATTGTAACATTGGGATATCATTCCCAATGAGGAGTATGTTATCCACATACAGAACCAAGAAAACTATGGCACTCCCACTAGTCTTCTTGTACACACAAGGTTCATCCTCATTTTTGATTAAGTCAAACTCTTTGACTGTCATATCAAATCGGATGTTCCAACTCCTGAATGCTTGATGCAGAACGAAAGAAGAGAGATGATGTAATGCGAAAGTAAATTAAGACTAATTCCTTTTTTTTTTTTTTGTTGTTTTTTTTTTAATATTTTCAGAAGTCGGCTTTGACTCAAAGAAAAGTTAAACTAAATTGAAAGAAACTAAGTAATAATTGAAAGCACAATTTAAATAAAACTGGATAATCAGAGTAGTTCAGAAGTAACGGATCGCTGGGGGTTGAGAAACTCCCAAACCTAGGGTTTCGCTCTGAACTTTCAACAGGACAGAAATAAAGAGAAGAGATGGGTTACCAACCAGACAGTGATCTTCACAGAGTTTGGTGGAAGAACTCTCTCGAGCAGATTATTGGATCCTCAGATTTGGGTACCTTCGCAATGGATCCTCCAATACTGGTCCTGTGGCTGAGTCGGCTTCTCCTGGACTCAAGATCTGGGAAAGAAGAAGAATAATTGATGGAATCAGATACTCAAGGAAGAATTTACCAGATTGAAGAACTTGAAAGTTGATGTGCTGAAATCCGGATTCTCCTAGAGGTCGATCTGACTTCCTCTGGGAATTGCTCTGGATCTGAAGTATTCGAACTGGATCTGGATGCTGGTGATCGGCCTGGACTTGGAGAGGGATGGCCGTGAGAGGTGGGATATGCTTGGGCTTGGTGGAAAGAAAAGGATGATGGGTGGCTAGTGTTTGGGAGTGAAGTGGCTAACCTAGGGTTTGGGGTTTGGAGATGTCACACCTCCTCAAGGTTCTTGGGGAACCCAGATTTACTCCCTCACGGAGCTCAACACCTGGATGCAAGTACGGAAGAGAGAAAACACAGAGTTTGCTCACACAAATATTTGAATTCATTCATCTGATTGATTAGAATTTACAAAGGGGTTTTAATTTATAGGACTTTATAAGAGAGTAGGGTTTTACATCTTCCCATATGGGACTAAAGGAGGGGATCTGCAAATTAGGATTGTAGGATCAATCCTTACACATATGGCTGGCCAAAGGTTCCAAAAAAAAAAAATTTGATTTGGGTTTTAAAAGGAAGGTAGATGGCACCTCCAAGCTTTGTTCTTCAAGAGAGGATTCCTTTCCTTCCATGGCTCAACTCTTTTGGACTCCTCCTTTTCTTTCTCCCTAAGTCAAGGTCCTTCCCATCTTTATTTTGGATATTTTTGGCAGGGAATAGGCGCCTCCTTGAAGTTCTCTCCAAGAAAAATTTCTTCCCTTTCATAGTTTGGCTCTTTTGGAAGGTCTTGGGTCGCCCCCTTGATTTGTGGATCCCTGGTTGATTTCTCCTCAATTTGCGCATGAGAGAAGGGAGCTGCTATCTGTGGTGTAGGGACCAGAGTATACTGGATGGAGATGTGGCGCCCCTTGGACTCAGGCGTGTGGCTGGGAGTGTGGCTGGGAGTGTGGCGCCCACTTGCTTGGCCTTGGGAGAAAATGTAACACCCCAGGTTGAAGTCCTAGACCACTACTGAGTCAACATGACTCAACAAAATAAAAATGCAGGTAATACAGACTCAAGCTAAAATTGAGTTGATCAAGTTAACCCTTATTACAAGCCAAAAAACCCTAATTCTTCGGGCAAGGTTAATCAGAGATCCAGATGGAGCTCTGAAGTCTTCTTCTGAGTCTGGTGCCCGCACCAATTCTCCCAGGGTGGGAGGAACTCGACCCTGTCAAGTATGGATCAAGTTGGCTCTGGTATCTCTCCAAGAGGTCTGGGTCCAATTCTTGTAATTCTTCTCGGGAGATCCAAGAGTCATCAGAATCTGGCCTTCCTTGCCAGCGGACCAGGTATTTTTGGTATCCTCGATTACGAGTAGAGATAACCTGATCATCTAGGATCTTTTCAATCTGCTCTTTCCTCACAGGCCAGTTTGTTGGTGGACACACAGGGTTGGGTTCACTCTCAAGAGCAGGATTAGGCTCAAAAGGCTCACTGGGAATCACAGCTGGCTCTCTATACTCTACTAGGTCTGTAATGTTGAAAGTGGAGCTAATGCCTAGTTCTGGAGGCAACTCGAGCACATAGGCATTGGATCCTACTCTCTTCACCACTCTAAATGGTCCAGCTCCTCTAGCATGTAACTTTCTAACGGTTCCAGGAGGAAGCCGTTCAGGCCTTAACCTAATCATTACATAGCCTCCCTCAACAAAAGTTTTGACTCGCCTTTGAGAATCAGCCAACTTCTTATAAGTTTCGTTACTTAAATTTATTTTGGCATGAATTTCTTTATGCAAGTCTTTTATATGCTGTGCAAAAATTCAGTAAACTCTGAGACTCGTGTGTGGACTGGTAAAGGAGCTAGGTTAAGAGGTGTATGAGGTTTGTAACCATGCACAATTTCAAATGGACTCTTACCTGTAGACCTATTGACCGAGTCATTGAATGCAATTTCAGCCCTAGACAAAATACAAATCCCAATTCCTGGTGCTCTCAATCAAACCAAAATCTGAGCCAAAGCCTAGTAAAGGGTCAAGAAAACTAAACTAGACTGACGACGCATTCCTAAAGAATGGACTTTATTACAAAAGAACCCTAGGTCTAAACCTAACAAACTAAGGCTCTCTAGGTTTGACCTTGGGTCGGAGGAGGGCATGCAGAGCATGAAAACTTATTATGGATGCCTAGTAGGTGCCATAAGGTCTTCCAGAAGTAGGTGGCAAACCTAATAGGTTCTGACACGTGGTTCACTCTAAAGGCTTCGATAAAGTATACTTGGATGGTGTAAGAAGCATTGGAAGTCCTAGAGAAAGGGAGGAGATATGAGGTGGAGTCTCGAATTACCTGTTGACTAAAGGTGGTGACCTGAAGGTTTGAATGGTGATCTATGAGTGTCAACTGGTCATCCTTACGAAAGGAAAAGTTTGCTACTCCCAGGAATGGATCAAGAGATGGTTCGAGAAGTAGCCTAAGACATGTGATTGCAATAGTTAAGGTTTGTTCTCTAAGCAAATAATGATCCACTTTCTCAAGAACTGGATTAGAGAATGATTCATGGGAGGGCCTATGGATGATGACCTCAGGACTTGAAATTTGACCTATGGGTGCGGAAAGGTATAGATATAGAAGGGTAGGTCAGTCATGCGAAGGAAGGGGTCTGGGGCCATAAGGAGGACTTCTACAGGACTGGGTGAATCAATCCGCTCAAGACAAGGATGTTCAACTGAGATTACGGGAGAGACCTTAGTGGCTGGGCATGGGACAAGGTCCAATTGTAAGAGGCTTGATTCAGTCATCCTAAGGAGAGGATCTACCATAGGGTGGGCAAACTTAAACAGTTCAATGCAAAGATCTTCAATTGGTACTTGGGGAATGACTGTCATTAGAGGGTACGAACTGATAGCTCGGGCTAACACTATGAGTTCTTCCTGGGGGTATTTGACTAAAGGAACCTGATTCTCACAAATCTCTTGAATTTCTGAACTAGGTCCTACCACTTGGTTGCTCTCCAAGGTCTCCTCAGGTAAGGAACCAATAGTATCGATGTCACATTCTTCAAGTTCTTTCCCCTCATATTCATCAACTAGACTTAAGCCAGCATCATATACTTCCTCGATGACATCTTCAATGGGTTTCGAGTCAGTGGTAATCAGGTCAACTGATTCTAGGCTTGTCATACCTAACCTTTCTTCCTCATTGGTAGGCTTGGGTTCTCCCTCATTAATGTCATCCTTAGGATTCTTACCACTTAGCTGTTCACAAGCCAGTCCTCTGCATGGGCACTGACTAGATTTATGGCCTTTTTCTCCACAAAACAAACATTCTTGCGATATAGGAACCTGGGTCACACTAGGTTTCAAGCTAGTAGAGACCTTACTTGGGCATGGGTGTGGATCTAAATGGTTTGATCTAGAAGACATGGGTTGTTGAGTGACTGGTCTAGAATATTGTAAGGACCTCTCATAGACACGATCCACACTATAGATATCATGGTTAGGCTTCCTAAGGTTATGCTCGGGATCACGGTATAAGGTCCTCCTAGGCTCCTGGCATGGATGAGGTTGGGGCCTATTAAATTTTGGAACAGGGGTCCAATTTTGATGTCTACATTTCTCAAGTACTTGGACTCGATCCTTAAGCTGGGAAAAATTCTCATGGACTTGTTCTTTACACTAGGTAACAGTAGCAGTCATATCCTGACTCAATTTGTTCATACTTTCAGTAAGAGCTCTAACCATGGGCTCTAAATCAGGTTGGGTTTGACCAGGTTGGTAGGGTACTCCATTCCGGGTATACATGATGATGCAAGCAAACACACAGAATGTGACTAGACTAAACCGACTACTGGCTCACTAGACCTAGAGTCCAAACTAGATGCCCAATCATAGTGGCAAGCTAGCCTATAGTAACTCGGGACTCAGCCAGGCAGGTGTAAGGGGAGTGTTAGGTCCCTAATTGCCAATCCTAGACACCAATCAGTGATTGGCCAGGTAGGCGGACCAGCACACAATCCCTTCGGGACGTAGTCCCTGAACCACCGTTCTAGACATTGAGTACAAAGCACACACAGAGTAACTAGACAAACTGACTCAACACTAGCCTTGACCCGACTTGTTGATGTCCCTAGCCCACTAGGGCAAATTAAGTCTATTAAATTTTAAAGTTAGGCTTAGGATCGAATGAGGGGATGGTGGATGTGGGCTAAGGAGAGGTTATCAACTCCTTCCCTTATCTTAGATGCTCAAATGCCCTTAAGATGAATTAGGAGATGATCACTCAAAAAAATGAATTACAGAAACACAGAAATAGAGTTGCAGTAATTTAACTCTCAGAAATTTCACAGAAACCAATAAATCATAGGAAAATTACGTAAAATAGATTCAATTATATTGGCTCCATCAAAATAAAAATCATACAATTTAGAGTTACCTGCATTGAGAAACAATTCTTGCAATAGGGTAGTTATAGACAAAAAATAGGGTGCTTCCCCGTTTACAATTCCTGCTACGAAGTTGTAACCCAGCGGATCCCCTACACGCCCTAGGAACACCCCGTGGAATGGGAAGAGGAGGTTCACACCTCGCTTCGTTCCTAGGACCGGACGTCCTGGGGGGTCTACTTCGAGCAGACAAAGTAAAAAGGAGAGACACTCAAACAAGCACACAAGACAGAAACATTAGACAGGGCTCTGATACCAAAAATGATGCAAAACGAAACAAGAGAGATGATGCAATGCGGAAGTAAATTAAGACTAATTCCTTTTTTTTTTGTTGTTGTTTTTTTTTTAATATTTTCAGAAGTCGGCTTTGACTCAAAGGAAAGTTAAACTAAATTGAAAGAAACTAGGTAATAATTGAAAGCACAATTTAAATAAAACTGGATTATCAGAGTAGTTCAGAAGTAACAGATCGCTGGGGGTTGAGAAACTCCCAGACCTAGGGTTTCGCTCTGAACTTTCAACAGGACAGAAATAAAGAGAAGAGATGGGTTACCAACCAGACAGTGATCTTCACAGAGTTTGGTGGAAGAACTCTCTCGAGCAGATTGTTGGATCCTCGGATTCGGGTACCTTCGCAATGGATCCTCCAATACTGGTCCTGTGGCTGAGTCGGCTTCTCCTGGACTCAAGATCTGGGAAAGAAGAAGAACAATTGATGGAATCAGATACTCAAGGAAGAAGTTACCAGATTGAAGAACTTGAAAGTTGATGTGCTGAAATCCGGATTCTCCTGGAGGTCGATCTAACTTCCTCTGGAAATTGCTCTGGATCTGAAGTATCCGGACTGGATCTGGATGCTGGTGATCGGCCTAGACTTGGAGAGGGATGGCCGTGAGAGGTGGGATATGCTAGGGCTTGGTGGAAAGAGAAGGATGATGGGCGGCTAGGGTTTGGGAGTGAAGTGGCTAACCTAGGGTTTGGGGTTTGGAGATCTCACACCTCCTCAAGGTTCCTAGGGAACCCGGATTTACTCCCTCATGGAGCTCAACACCTGGATGCATGTGCGGAAGAGAGAAAACACAGAGTTTGCTCACACAAATATTTGAATTCATTCATCTGATTGATTAGAATTTACAAAGGGATTTTAATATATAGGACTTTACAAGAGAGTAGGGTTTTACATCTTCCCATGTGGGACTAAAGGAGGGGATCTGCAAATTAGGATTGTAGGATCAATCCTTACACATATGGCCAGCCAAAGGTTCCAAAAAAAACAAAATTGATTTGGGTTTTAAAAGGAAGGTAGATGGCGCCTCCAAGCTTTGTTCTTCAAGAGAGGATTCCTTTCCTTCCATGGCTCAACTCTTTTGGACTCCTCCTTTTCTTTCTCCCTAAGTCAAGGTCCTTCCCATCTTTGTTTTGGATATTTTTGGCAGGGAATAGGCGCCTCCTTGAAGTTCTCTCCAAGAAAAATTTCTTCCCTTTCATAGTTTGGCTCTTTTGGAAGGTCTTGGGCCGCCCCCTTGATTTGTGGATCCCTGGTTGATTTCTCCTCAATTGGCGCATGAGAGAAGGGAGCTGCTATCTGTGGTGTGGGGACCAGAGTATATTGGATGGAGATGTGGCACCCCCTGGACTCAGGCGTGTGGCTGGGAGTGTGGCTGGGAGTGTGGCGCCCACTTGCTTGGCCTTTGGAGAAAATGTAACACCCTAGGTTGAAGTCCTAGACCACTACTGAGTCAACATGACTCAAAAAAATAAAAATGCGGGTAATACAGACTCAAGCTAAAATTGAGTTGATCAAGTCAACCCTTATTACAAGCCAAAAAACTCTAATTCTTCGGGCAAGGTTAATTAGAGTTCCAGATGGAGCTCTGAAGTCTTCTTCTGAGTCTGGTGCCCGCACCAATGCTTGCTTTAATCCATAAATGAATTTTTTCAGCCTTAATGCCTGATTAGGTTTAGTCTCCAAGACAAAACCTTTTGGTTGTGACATATAGACCTCTTCCTCAAGGAAACCATTAAAAAATATGGTTTTCACATCCATCTTCTAGATTTCATAATCATGATATGCTGCTATAGCAAGCAGGATCTGAATAGATTTGAACATGGCAATAGGAGAAAATATTTCATCATAATCTATTCCCTATTTTTGTCTGAAACCCTTAGCCACTAATCTGGCTTTATAAGTTTCAACTTGGCCATCTGCCCCAATCTTTTTCTTATGGACCCATTTGCATCCAATAGGGTTAACACCCTCTGGTGCATAAACCAAAGTCCACACTTGGTTGACATACATGAAGTCCATTTTGGATCTCATGGCTTCCCTCCTTCTGTCCGAGTCTCTACTCATGACAGCATCCGTATAGGTTAGAGGCTCATCATTTTCAATGATCCGGGCTTCATTATTTTCAATAATGAACCCATACCTCTCAGGTGCATGATGCACCCTATCCGACCTATCTATAGGAGTGGTGTGTTCTGGTTCTATGCTAACTATGTTATCATTTGGTTGAGATGTATCTATTTGTTGAACTTCTTCATGTTCAACATTTCTTCCACTGCCCTTTTGTAGGATGAACTCTTTCTCTAAAAAAGTGGCATGCCTACTGACAAAAACTTTTTGTTTAGTAGGGTGGTAGAACAGATATCCTATACTATCTTTAGGATATCCTATAAATAGACACTCACAGCACTAGCATCTAGCTTATGTCCAAAATTTCTTTTGACATAGGCTGGACATCCCTATATCTTAAGATACTTAAGATTGGGTTTCTTACCCCTCCATATCTTATATGGAGTGCTAAAGACAGATTTAGATGGTACTCTATTTAAGATATTAGCCACGGTTTCCAAGGCATATCCCCTGAAGGAAACAGGTAACTTTATGAAGTACATCATGGACCGTACCATATCTAATAAGGTACGGTTCCTCCTTTCAGCAACACCATTTAATTATGGTGTGTAAGAAGAGGTCCATTCAGAGATAATCCCCTTTTCTTTAAGGTGATCAAGAAACTCGATGGATAAGTATTCACCTCCTCGATCTGATCGAAGGATTTTAATACTTTTTCCTGTTTGTTTCTCTACCATACTTTGATACTCTAAAAATTTATCAAAGGCTTCGGACTTATGTTTCATAAGATACACAAATCCGTACCTTGAAAAATCATCAGTAAATATGATGAAATAAGAGTATCCACCCTTAGCCTGAGTTGTCATAGGCCCACATACATCTGTGTATGTATGAGTCCTAATAACTTAGTTGTCCTTTCTCTATGTCCACTAAATGGAGTCTTGGCCATTTTACCCATAAGACATGATTCATAAGTTCCTAATGATTCACAATCAAAAGGATTAAGGAAATTTTCCTTATATAACTTGCTAATCCTAGTCTCACTAATATGTCCAAGCCGACAGTGCCAAAGTAAAGTATTGTTTACATCATCTCTTTTTCGTTTGTTACTTACATGAAGTATATTGTCATTAGTGGATAGAGTTAAAAGACCATTGCAAAATACGCCACAGCATATAATTTCATTAGAAAAGCTGATTTAGCAACCATTGCTCATCACATTCATAGTATAACCTTGTCTAAGTAACAAGGGTACAGATATGATATTTCTAATGACCTTAGGCATATAGTAACAATCTCTCAGCTCTAAAATCTTCCCCGAAGGTAACTTCAAGATATAAGTCCCTACGGCCTCTGCTTGGATGGACTCTCCTCCAGCACCGTAGAGCTCGAAGTCTCCTTTCTTCAATACTCTAAGCCTCTGTAGGCCCTGCAATGATTTGCAAATATTATGACCACAGGTGGTATCCAATATCCAAGTATTTGAAATGGAAGAATCCAATGACAAAATAGTATGAACTTCTTTCATACCTTTTGGTGCATCCGTTGCACCAGGCTTCACACCTGCAAGGTAAGCCTTGCAGTTCCTCTTCCAATGACCCGGCTTGCCATAGTGAAAGCAGGTCATCTGTCCGGAGGCCTTCTTTCCTTTCTTCTTCTTGATGCCCCTTTTTGGGTTCAATCTCCTTTTGGAACCCTTTCTGCCTGACTTCTTCTTGATGATCCCATCCACAAGAAGAAATGGAGCCTTATTTTTCTTTAAATGGTTCTCTGCTATTTTTAACATGTTTAATAGCTCAGGCAAGGAAGTGTTAAGTTTGTTCATACGATAATTAAAAATAGATTATGAAAATGACTCCGGGAGTGACTGCAGGATCAAATCATGATTCAACTCCCCATCCATAACAAAATCCAATTGACCTAATCAAGTGATCAGGTCAATAACCATCAGTACGTGGTCTTGTACGGATGTACCTTTTGTCATTCTCGTATGGAACAACTATTTAGATATCTCGTATCTAGCAGTTCGACTATGTTCTCTATATAGCTCTTTTAAATTGAGCAGTATGGAGTTAGTGTCCATGCTATCATGTTGCCTCTACAACTCATTGGTCATAGAGGCAAGCATGATACATTTGACAGTGAGTGAGTCATTTTGCCACATCTTGTATGTGGTCTTTTCCTCTTGCGAGGCATCTTCCCCTAAAGGTTCCAAGGTAGGGGTATCAAGAATGTAAGAAAGTTTTTCCTGGCTGAGTAGTATCTTTAGGTTTCTCAACCAGTCAACATAGTTCGGTCCAGTCAATTTATTGGCATCAAGTATACTATGGAGTGAGAGTGAAGAGGCCAATTTAATCTACATTAAGAAAGAACATAACATAAGCAAACAACCAATGTTGACAAAACATAATTAAATTAGGACTTTAACTTAATTATGTCTCTCACTAATTTATCAAGCATCATAACCCTCTATATGATGATCGAGAAATCCTAATTGGTTTTCTTAGTGGGGTTGAGATCCTAATTCCTTATAAAAGACGTTGTGTGTACACAACAAATCTTTTATAAGTTCAAAGGTAGAAAAACCCTTTCCAATTGTATCTTATACAATTCTCAACAAACCTGACCTCTAAAATATTAATAGCCTTATGTGTGCACAACAAACTATAATATTTTTAGTTAAGTAAGACCCTTCATTCCTTTTTTGTCATGATTGTAATAATAATACCCTTGTGTGTTCACAACAAAGTATTATATTAAATCATACCATAAACATCAAATACACCAGGCCAAAATTGTGTTAGTTACCATAATAGGCCTTGTGTGTACACAACAAACCTAATACGGATCATAACATAATAATGACCTAGCATGAAGGAAGGCCTAATGTAGTGAATATTACACTAAGCATATCAATCAAGAATTAAGTTAATATTATCGGCCAGGTAAGTGGGAGAGTAGTGGGAGTCCCCCCATTGCTTTCCTAGACACCAATAAAAATTGGCTAGGTCAGTCAACGGAACCAATTAAAAACCACGTCCTCTTTACCGATCATGAACCACTTTTCCTAGAGACCGAATGATCAACTAATCATCTTGATTATTTTGCTTTTGGTATATGACACTACAACTTAATATAATTTTAATAGAGGGCAATTCAAACAGAAGCACATTCTAATATTACCATTCATCAACCATGCATCATATATCATTTTATAATGTGCCAAGTGTGTCATCATACTAGGACAACCATCTATCACATAATGGATCCACCATTATGCCAGGGCAACCTTATTTCAGTATGATGACTAGAAAGCTAAACATATCTCTATATCGGTTAAGGTTTATGTGAAAACCCGAATCAGTGACATACATATATGCATAAACATATCAATCATATGTAACTTTAAACTTTTGTAGAGTCCTACAAAATTGGGCAACTTCAAATTTTGTAGAGTCCTACCAAAATGGGCAACCTCAAGAGTCCTACAAAATTGGGCAACTTCAAATTTTGTATGATTTAGCCCTAATAAGGTGGCTTTGATACCACTGTAAGGGTTTTGGTGACCAAGGCGAAAGCATGGATTTCAAAAATTTATTATGAAACCACTACCAAACCCTTAACCCAAAACCTCCTTACTAGGAATTAAAACATACAAACATGCAAATATAATATAAACTAGAGTTAGGCACCAACCTGAACCGCTAGTATCCAATCTGATGAAGAAAACCCTGATTCAGCCTTCTTCTCCACCAGGCGTCCAAATGTTCGCCCTCCAACGGTGATCCACACGAAACTCAGACCAAGGAAGAACTCCTTCTTCAAGTTGCTTGGATAAGAGGAACTCTTTCGGTAGCCTTTGGTCTATTGACCACTGTAGGACACCCTGTCATACTATAGGGCACTAAAGACACCTCCTAAACCACTCTTGGTTTTAGGACAACCCTCCTTTAGGACCCCTTAGGCTTATGTCCTAAAACAAAGCCTTATCCTAGTAGAAAAGACCTTATCTTAACAAGACAAGTCTTGTCTTAAAGAAAGAAGGAGGGAGAGAGAGACACTCAGAATAATTCTTTGGTGGAATTCTTATTTATCAGACTCATTTCACCACCCCTATTTATAGATACAAGAGGAGCATGTGATATGTCCTCCCATCAACTTATCAGAAATGATTTTTCAAGATCGAAGAGAAGTTATCTAGCTTGAAAAATCATATCTAATAGGCCCATTCATGCACCGAAGGCCTTATTCACATCCCTTCTTTTATCTGGACAAATTCTCATTTGCCACATGTCAATTACTGGTCGCTAGGAAGCCAAGAGGCACCTCTTCAATCTCCAAACATCAAAGATAATGAAGAGCCCGGATAGTAGAAGGACTCTCCATCGGAACTGCGTGCCACATGAAGAGTTGCGACTCTTCATGCACTATGCACGCCATCCTTCTTCCACACAAACTTCAAAGAATGTTGACTAGTCAAAATATAAGCAATATGGGTGTCATTGAAAAGAGTATAAAACTTCCTTTCTGACCATATAAATTATATTCAAATCAGAGATCTATAGCTCATTTTGTGCCCTTTTGAAGTTAAGGTATCATATAGGTACCAAGAGTCCCATGCCATTGGGACTCGTCATGTATGGCACCTAAAATGCCCTTAAATCCAAATTAAAATAAGATTTAGCTCTGATTAGGCTAGCTCCACTTAGGACTCAACCTAATTTAGGTTTTACATAATTAGTTTAGCCCAATTAGCAAGCAATCAGACCCAATCCAATTGGGTTAGGAATTTGGTTAACCTAAACTAATTAGGATCCTATGATCCTAATTAAATCATGAATGACTTTGTTGGCCAAGACTTTATTGTGTGTGATTCATTGGGTTCCACATCTAGCTAGCAGTAGGTTTAGGTTTGAGCCGATTCAATCCGATCAAACCAGATTGACCTAATTAGGTCAAATTAGCTCACCTAATTGTCCAATTCGAATCACACATCGAATTGACTCATTGAACCAAATCAATTTGTTCATGAAGACATATAAGACAAGATTGACATCTAGCAACATGTCATGCCTACCTGGAAGATGAGAAATTTTGGTGGATTTACCAAAATACCCTTCAGTGGTGAGTTACCGGGCAATTCAGTCCTTCGATCTACTTGCACCCTGAATATGACTATGTATATGGATACTTGTCAAATCTAATTTTATATTAATTTCTTGCTCAATCTGATAATGATGATTCATTAATGAACCATTAGAAACTATTTCTAATGTTCATACTTTGATCAAAGATTTCCTGAATCTTTATTTGATTGAAATCATCTGGTGCGGGCACCAGACTCAGAAGAAGACTTCAGAGCTCCATCTGGATCTCTGATTAACCTTGCCCGAAGAATTAGGATTTTTGGTTTGTAATAAGAGTTGACTAGATCAACTCAATTTAGCTTGAGTCTACATTACCTGCATTTTATTTTGTTGAGTCATGTTGACTCAGTAGTGGACTAGGGTTTCAACCTTGGATGTTACATTTTCTCCCAAGACCAGGCAAGTGGACACCACACTCCCAGCCACACTCCCAGTCCAAGGGGCGCCATATCCACATCCAGCAGCCTTTGGTCCCCACTCCACAGATGGCAACTTCCTTCTCTCATGCTCCAGATAAAGAGAAGTCCACCAAGAGACCACAAATCAAGGGGGGCGGCCAAGACTTTCCCAAGAAATCCAAAGCAAAGAAGGGAAGAAATTCTCTTGGAAGAGAATTTCAAGGGGGCGCCCACTACCTGCCAAAGACAACCAAAACAAAGATGGGAAGGACCTTGACTTAGGGAGGAAGAAAAGGAGGAGTCCAAAAGAGTTGATCCATGGAAGGGAAGAAAATTTTTCTTGAAGATCCAAGCAAGGTGGCGCCATCTACCTGCCTTTTATAACCCAAATCCAGTTTTTTTGGTACTTTGGCCGACCATATGTGAAGGATTTGCCCTAATTTGTAGATCCCCTCCTTTAGTCCCACATGGGAAGATGTGAAACCCTCCTCCCTTGTAAAGCTTTATAAATTAAACCCCTCTTGTAAGTTTAAAAAATCAGATGAATGAAAGAAAATTTTTTATGAGCAAACTTGTGTTTTCTCTTTTCCGCACTTGCTTCCAGGTGTTGAGCTCCGTGAGGGAGTAAATTCGGGTTCCCCTGGAACCTTGAGGAGGTGAGAGATCTTCAAAACCCCAAACCCTAGGTTAGCCACTCCACTCCCAAACCCTAGCCGCCATCACCCTTCTCTTTCCACCAAGCCCTTGTCTATTTCCCTTCTCATGGCCCCCATCTCCAAGTCCAGGCCGACCACCAGCATCCAGCTCCAGTCCAGATACTGCAGATCTACAACAATTCCAAGAGGAAGTCAGATCGGCCTCCAGGAGAATTCGATTTCAGCAACTTCGGCTTTCAAGTTCTTCAACCTGGTAAGATCTTTTCTTGAGTTTTTGAATTCCTTCACTTGTTCCTCTTCTTTCCCAGATCTTGAGTCCAGGAGAAGCCGACCAAACCACGAGACCAGTATTGGAGGATCCATTGCGAAGATAGCCGACTCCGAGGATCCCACAATCTGCTCGAGAGAGTTCTTCCACCAAAATCCTGAGAAGATCACTGTCTGGTTAGTAAACCATCTATTCTCTCTATTTCTGTTCTGTTGAAAGTTCAGAGCGAAACCCTAGGTCTGGGAGTTTCTCAACCACCAGCGATCCGTTACTTCTGAACTACTCTGATAATTTAGTTTCTTCTAAACTGTGCTTTCAATCCTTACCTAGTTTCCTTCAACGTAGTTTAGCTTTACTTTGAGTCGAAGCCAATTTCTGAAATATATATATAAAAAAAAAAAGATTAATCTTAATTCACTTCCGCATATGCTTTTTTGTTCTTTGTTCTGCATCATTTTTGGTATCAGAGCTTCCGTTCTGCATCATTTTTGGTATCAGAGCCCTGTCTAGGATTTCTGTTTGATTGCTTGTTTGAGTCCCTCTCTTTTTACTTTGCCTGCTCGAAGTAGACTCCCCAGGACGTCCGGTCCTATGAACGAAGCGAGGTGCAAACCTCCTCTTCCCATTCCATGGGGTGTTCCTAGGGCGTGTAGGGGATCCGTTGGGTTACAACTTCGTAGCAGAAATTGTAAACGGGGAAGTGCTCTGTTTTCATCCTGTAATTATCCTATTGCAGGAATTATTTCTCACTGCAGGTAACTCCAAATTCAGTGATTTTTATTTTTCTGAAACCAGTATAATTGAAACTAATTTTCATAATTTTCTCATGATTTATTGGTTTCCGTGCGATTCCTGAGAATTAAATTACTGCAACTCTATTTTTGTGTTCTGCAATCCATTTATTTTTGAGTGTTCATCTCTTAATTCAACTTAAGGGCATTTGAGCATCTAAGATAAGGGGAGGAGTTGATAACCTCTCCTTAGCCCAAAACCACCACCCCTTCATTCGAACCTAAGCCTTTAATCTAAAATTGATTAGACCTAATTTGCCCTAGTGGGCTAGGGACATCAACAAGTCGGGTCAAGGCTAGTGTTGAGTCAGTTTGTCTGGTTACTCTGTGTGTGCTTTGTACTCAGTGTCTAGAATGGTGGTTCAGGGATTCCATCCCGAAGGGCTTGTGTGCTGGTCCGCCTACCTGGCCAATCTCTGATTGGTGTCTAGGATTGGCATTCAGGGACCTAACACTCCCCTTACACCTGCCTGGCTGAGTCCTGAGTTACTACAGGCTAGCTTGCCACTCTGATTGGGCACCTAGTTTGGGCCCTAGGTCTAGTTAGCCCATAGTCATTCAGTTGAGTCTCATTTTGTGTGCTTGATTGCATTATGTCTACCCGGAATGGAGTACCCTACCAACCTGGTCAAACCCAACCTGATTTAGAGGCCATGGTTAGAGCTCTTATTGAAAGTATGAACAAATTAAGTCAGGATATGAATGAGAATTTTGCCCAGCTTAGGGATCGAGTCCAAGTACTCGAGGAACCTAGGCATCAGAATTGGACTCCTGACCCAGATTTTAATGTGCCTCAACCTCACCCACACCAAGAGCCTAGAAGACCTCTATACCGAGATCTTGAACCTAATCATAGGAGGCCTGACCCAGAACCTGAGGAAAGAGATGATAGGTTCATTCGAAACATCAAGTTAGATGCACCCACTTTTGATGGTAGCCTAAATCCTAAGGTGTATTCTGATTGGGAGGGTGAGATGGACCAGTACTTTGAGTGGTATGCCATGTCTGAGGAGAGGAAATTCAAGTTTGCCAAGATGAAATTAATACGTCAAGCTAGGTTATACTGGGGGAACATTGAGCTGACCACTAGAAGACGAAATGTAGAGCCCATAACCACTTGGCAGGGTATGAAAGAGAAACTTAGAGACAAGTACCTACCCATTTCATACCAGCAAAATCTGTTAGACCAATGGCAGACTTTGAAACAAGGGAACCGATCTGTTTCAGACTACATAACCACCTTTGATGAATACCTGATGAGATGTGATGTGAGTGAAGCCCATGAGGTCACTTTGTCTAGATTTAGGGCTAGACTTAGGGAAGATATTAAGAGAGAGTTGTTTCTGAGAGAGGTTACTGACCTAGACCAAGCCTATCAGATTGCACTGAACATTGAGAAGTTTCAAAGAGGACCCATGCCATCTAGGGTTAGTGCCCCAATCCTAAGAAATGGACCTAGCCAGGTTACCCCTAGCAAGCCTAATCAGGGTATCCCCACCCCTAGGTCCATGGACAAAGGTAAGGCACCTGACACCCAGAGAACCCCTAGTATCGTCTGTTTTAAGTGCCAGAAGCCCGGTCATATCTCCACTCAGTGCACAGCCATAGCTTGTTTTAAGTGTCATAAGGTAGGTCATGTTTCTAGCCAGTGCCCTCGTAGATCCCTATATATAGAAGAGGGAGGGGAAGAGAGTTCCGAGCCTAATGAGGAGTTTGAAGAAGAAGTTTATGAGGCCGGAATGAATTTGGTTGATGAGTATGAAGGAGAGGAAGAATCCACTGAATCTGACCACTTAGGGGTTGTGAGATGCATCCTGTCCCAGACTAAAGTTCAGGAAGATTGGCGTAGGACTAATATCCTACAAACTTTCGTTAAACTAGGGGATAAGGTTTGTAAAATCATCATAGATAGTAGGAGCTGTGTGAATGCCATTTCTACTAGCACTGTCAAAATGTTAGGCTTAACCCCAGTCCCCCACCCCAACCCCTATAAGGTTTCTTGGGTAGACTCTACCTCTATACCCATCCAGTCTAGATGTCAGGTCCAAATCCAAATGCAATCCTATCAAGAGAAGATTTGGTGTGATGTCTTGCCCATGGGGGTGAGCAGTATAATTCTTGGAAGACCTTGGTTGTATGATCACGATGCCACCCTCTTAGGAAAATCCAACACCTGTGTCTTTAGTTTCAATGAGAAGAAAATCACAATCCATTCAGTCCCTCCTAAGGACAAGGTAGCTAAAGGAGCTAGTAAGGTCAGAGAAATGAAGACTGGAGTGAACCTAATTAGTGCCAAGGATCTAGAACAAGAGATTCGTAGTGGTTCACCCATTTGGATGTTGACTGCTAAGGAACTTAGGACTCCTACACCCTCAGAGCCTCCTCAGGAAGTTAAGCCTTTATTAGAAGAATTTGAGGATGTTTTTCCCGAGGATCTGCCAGACCACCTTCCACCTCTCAGGGATATTCAGCATTCCATAGATTTAGTCCTAGGAGCTACTTTACCCAACTTTTCCCATTATAGGATGAATCCATCGGAGCATAAAGAACTACAAAAGCAGGTTGGCGAATTGTTGAGGAAGGGGTTCATTAGAGAGAGTCTTAGCCCTTGTGCAGTCCCTGCACTTCTAACCCCGAAGAAGGATGGCACGTGGAGGATGTGTGTTGACAGTCGTGCCATCAATAAGATCATAATCAAGTATAGGTTCCCCATCCCTAGACTAGATGACATGCTTGATATGATGGCCGGTGCCATGGTTTTTTCTAAAATTGATCTCAAGAGCGGCTATCATCAGGTTAGGATTAGACCAGGGGATGAGTGGAAAACAGCCTTCAAAACTAAGGATGGTCTCTATGAATGGGTTGTTATGCCTTTTGGGTTGTCCAATGCCCCTAGTACTTTCATGAGGATTATGACCCAGGTACTTAGAGCTTTCATAGGGAAGTTTGTAGTGGTCTATTTTGATGACATCCTGATCTATAGTAAGACCCCTGCAGATCACCTAGGCCACCTTAGACAAGTCTGTCAAGTTTTGAGGAATGATAGTCTCTACGGTAATCTCAAAAAGTGTGAATTTATGACCAGTAGGATTATCTTCCTTGGATTTGTTGTAACCCCTGACGGCGTGGCTGCCGATCCTGAAAAGATTAGGTCCATAGTAGAATGGCCAGAGCCGACCAGTGTGCATGAAGTCAGAAGTTTCCATGGCTTGGCTACCTTCTATAGGCGATTCATCAAGGGGTTTAGTACCATAGTTGCTCCTATCACAGACTTCATCAGGAAGGGAGAATTTCAGTGGACCAAAGCAGCCCATAAAGCCTTCCTAGATCTTAAGGATAGGATGACCCAGGCACCCATTTTGAGACTACCAGACTTTTCAAAGGTATTTGAGGTTGCCTGTGATGCTTCAGGAGTAGGTATAGGTGGAGTCCTAAGCCAAGAGAACCATCCCGTAGCATTCTTTAGTGAAAAACTTAATGATGCTAAGCTTAGGTATTCTACCTATGATAAGGAATTTTATGCGGTAGTGCAAGCTTTGCATTACTGGAGACATTATTTACTACCGCAAGAATTTGTGCTATTTTCGGACCATGAGGCTCTTAGATTCTTGAATTCTCAGAAGAAGCTTAACCCTAGGCATGCTAAGTGGGTAGAGTATATCCAGTCCTATACTTTTGTTTTGAAGCATAAGGCTGGGTCTGAAAATAAGATAGCTGATGCCCTTAGTCGTCGATCTTGGTTGTTGAATTCTGTTAGGGCTGAAGTCAGTGTTTGAGCAAATCAAAGAAGAATATGAGTCGTGTCCAGATTTCAAGACTGTATACCAGGATCTAACTCAAGGACCATCTAGTGAACATAAGGATTATTCCCTTTTAGATGGCTTTCTGTTCTTTAAGAATAGGCTTTGCATCCCTAGAACCTCTCTTAGGGAATTCTTGATTTGGAAAACTCATGCTGGAGGTTTAGCTGGCCATTTCGGAAAAGATAAGACCACCCTGGCTATTGAAGACCATTTTTTCTGGCCTAGCTTAAAAAGAGATGTAGCACACATTGTGGCTAGGTGTCGGACCTGCGCTGTTGCCAAACAGCGAAAACAGAACACCGGCCTTTATACCCCACTCCCTGTCCCAGATCGTCCTTGGCAAGATGTGAGCATGGACTTTGTGTTAGGTTTGCCTAAGACCCAGAGGAGGCATGACTCTATCTGTGTTGTAGTAGACCGATTTTCCAAGATGGCCCATTTCTTGCCTTGTTCCCAAACATTTGATGCGTCTAAGGTAGCCACCCTGTTCTTTAATGAGATAGTTCGACTCCATGGCCTACCCAAGACCATTGTTTCAGATAGGGATGTTCGGTTCACCAGCTATTTCTGGAAAACCCTTTGGCATAAGTTAGGGACGAAACTTAAGTTTTCAACTGCCTATCATCCCCAGACTGACGGCCAAACCGAAGTAGTGAACCGTACTTTAGGCAATCTGCTAAGGAGTCTTGTTGGTGAAAACATTAGGAACTGGGACTTGTACTTACCTAGAGCTGATTTGCATATAATGACTCGGTCAATAGGTCTATGGGTAAAAGTCCATTTGAAATTGTGCATGGTTACAAACCTCACACACCTCTTGACCTAGCTCCCTTACCAGTCCACACACGAGTCTCCGAGTCTGTCGAAGTTTTTGCACAGCATATAAAAGACTTGCATAAAGAAATTCATGCCAAAATAAACTTAAGTAATGAAACTTATAAGAAGTTGGCTGATTCTCAAAGGCGAGTCAAAACTTTTAATGAGGGAGACTATGTAATGATTAGGTTAAGGCCTGAGCAGGTTATCTCTACTCGTAATCGAGGATACCAAAGATACCCGGTCCGCTGGCTAGGAAGGCCAGATTCTGATGACTCTTGGATCTCCCGAAAAGAGTTACAAGAGCTTGACCCAGACCTCTTGGAGAGATACCAGAGCCAACTTGATCCATACTCGACAGAGTCGAGTTCCTCCCACCCTGGGAGAATTGGTGCGGGCACCAGACTCAGAAGAAGACTTCAGAGCTCCATCTGGATCTCTGATTAACCTTGCCCGAAGAATTAGGGTTTTTGGTTTGTAATAAGAGTTGACTAGATCAACTCAATTTAACTTGAGTCTACATTACCTGCATTTTATTTTGTTGAGTCATGTTGACTCAGTAGTGGACTAGGGTTTCAACCTGGGATGTTACATTTTCTCCCAAGACCAGGCAAGTGGACACCACACTCCCAGCCACACTCCCAGTCCAAGGGGCGCCATATCCACATCCAGCAGCCTTTGGTCCCCATTCCACAGATGGCAACTTCCTTCTCTCATGCGCCAGATAAAGAGAAGTCCACCAAGAGACCACAAATCAGGGGGGGCGGCTAAGACTTTCCCAAGAAACCCAAAGCAAAGAAGGGAAGAAATTCTCTTGGAAGAGAATTTCAAGGGGGCGCCCACTACCTGCCAAAGACAACCAAAACAAAGATGGGAAGGACCTTGACTTAGGGAGGAAGAAAAGGAGGAGTCCAAAAGAGTTGATCCATGGAAGGGAAGAAAATTTTTCTTGAAGATCCAAGCAAGGTGGCGCCATCTACCTGCCTTTTATAACCCAAATCCAGTTTTTTTGGTACTTTGGCTGACCATATGTGAAGGATTTGCCCTAATTTGTAGATCCCCTCCTTTAGTCCCACATGGGAAGATGTGAAACCCTCCTCCCTTGTAAAGCTTTATAAATTAAACCCCTCTTGTAAGTTTAAAAAATCAGATGAATGAAAGAAATTTTTTTATGAGCAAACTTGTGTTTTCTCTTTTCCGCACTTGCTTCCAGGTGTTGAGCTTCGTGAGGGAGTAAATCCGGGTTCCCCTGGAACCTTGAGGAGGTGAGAGATCTCCAAAACCCCAAACCCTAGGTTAGCCACTCCACTCCCAAACCCTAGCCGCCATCACCCTTCTCTTTCCACCAAGCCCTAGTCTATTTCCCTTCTCACGGCCACCATCTCCAAGTCCAGGCCAACCACCAGCATCCAGCTCCAGTCCAGATACTGCAGATCTACAACAATTCTAAGAGGAAGTCAGATCGGCCTCCAGGAGAATTCGATTTCAGCAACTTCGGCTTTCAAGTTCTTCAACCTGGTAAGATCTTTTCTTGAGTTTCTAAATTCCTTCACTTGTTCCTCTTCTTTCCTAGATCTTGAGTCCAGGAGAAGCCGACCAAACCACGAGACCAGTATTGGAGGATCCATTGCGAAGATAGCCGACTCCGAGGATCCCACAATCTGCTCGAGAGAGTTCTTCCACCAAAATCCTGAGAAGATCACTGTCTGGTTAGTAAACCATCTCTTCTCTCTATTTCTGTTCTGTTGAAAGTTCAGAGCGAAACCCTAGGTCTGGGAGTTTCTCAACCCCCAGCGATCCGTTACTTCTGAACTACTCTGAAAATTTAGTTTCTTCTAAACTGTGCTTTCAATCCTTACCTAGTTTCCTTCAACGTAGTTTAGCTTTACTTTGAGTCGAAGCCAATTTCTGAAATATATATATATAAAAAAAAAAAAGATTAATCTTAATTTACTTCCGCATACGCTTCTTTGTTCTTTGTTCTGCATCATTTTTGGTATCAGAGCTTCCGTTCTGCATCATCATCTAGATGTGCTTTCCTCTTACTAGTGTTGATCGATTCCATTTTGACCCCCTCACAACCTCCATATGCAGTCCACCATACCCAGTATCACCCCATGCATGACTCAGTGTCATGATTGAGTGTGAACCAAAGTATGGATTCATGCATACTAGATACCATGGCAGTCTCAGGTCAAAGGACCACATGCACTACTCCCACTTTGAGAACTATCTATTGGCAAACAGATAAGGTTCCATTAGATGTTCTCAAGCTGGATCCATTCAGTGAACTCATTCTCTAATGAGCACCCACATCCTAGTATTAGTGTCAAACACAAGTGACTGTGAGATCAGTCCCCCTCTTCATCAAGCATACATAGGATGTGCTGGTCTTACCAGAAACATTGATCCCTTACTCAATATCCCATCGACCAGAATATTCTAGATTAGGGTTTTAAGGCTTTAGGTTTCACTGGTATGATCTCATCATAACCCTAGAACCATAGCCCTAATCTATGGGGTTCATCATATCTTAATAAAATTAATAAGACACAGCGTATGATGAAAATAAAATGACTTTATTAATTAATTATGTCAATACACTGGTTTGGGATACAAAAGAAAATCCCTTCGAAATACAACATTTCGATTGGCGTTTAGGGCATAATCCTTTCAATGATTGTATCCAAAGAATGCATCCATGAAGGAGAGCAAGCGGTGCCCTGAGATCGATCTTCGACAAAGGAAAGCTGTCCTTTGGACAAGCTCGATTTAGGTCATTGCAGTCCATGCAGATCCTTCACTTCCCATTGCTCTTCTTGACCATGACTATATTTGCCAGCCAGCTGGGATATTGTACCTCACGGACAAAGCCAGCTGGGAGGAGCTTATCCACCTCCTCGTTGATCGCCCGTTGCCTCTCAGGGGCAAAGCTTCTCTTCTTCTGCCAGACTGGGAGGTACTTCGGATTGATACTCAACTTGTGGGTGATGACATCAAGGGGAATACCTGGCATATCAATTGCCATCCAAGTGAACATGTCTGCATTCTCTCAAAGAAACTCCAATGGTGGGCCCGCTCCTCCTCTTGCAACTGGGCCCCAATTTGCACCGTCTTCATCGGGTCTGCTCTGAGTGGGTATGATAGCAGGTGCTCGACCGGGCCACCCTGGGGTCTTCTGCCCTTTGGTTGAGGTTGTCGGCACTGGGGTTTTCCTCGAAGTTGCTGGCCCCAAGGATGGCTTGGAGATAGTGTTGGATTGGCTGAGGTGTCCCCCTTATTTCCCCAACACCGTAAGGAGTCAGAAACTGCACTAGTAGCCTTTTGGTGGAAATGACTGCATCGAGCAAGTTAAGCCCCAAGCAGGTAAGGATCACGTTGTAGGCCGAAGGAAGCCTAACAACCGTGAAGGTCATCATCATGGTGCTCTACCGAGGTGGCACCTTGCAGTAACAGGAAGAGTGATTTCCCTTTTGATGCCCATAAAATCTCCTGTGAAACTGATGAGGGGAGTATGCACAGGCTTAAGTTGAGTAGAGGACAAATTCAACCTGGAGAAAGTATCATAAAAAAAGGACATCAGTCGAACATCCCCTATTGACCATAATCTACTATACAGGATGCTTCGCTATCATCATCTTGACGACCACGATATCATTATTCACATTCTCAACCCTAGATTCCTTCTCCCTCATAAAGGGGAGTACATTTTCAGAACCCTCTCCTTCCTAGGCCCTCTTGGGGGCACGCTCGATTCCCCAACAGATCATCCCCACAGGCTTCTTGGTGGGCTGGTTGTCGACTTCGGTGATTAGAGGGAGAGTAGCAAGTGCCTAAGGTTCGGCCGGGGTCTTGCTCCCCACGAACCTTCTGAGGTAGCCCCTCCTTTTGAGGTCTTCAATCTCTCTCTTGAGGTGGCGGCACTCCTCGGTGTCGTGGTCGTGGTCACGGTGGAATTGGTAGTACTTCATCTTGTCACGACCATTAGACGGTCTTAGCGGGCATGGGCGATGTAGGTAGTGCTCGCCCTCAATCTCCATGAGGATCCTGGTCCTCGGAGCAAAGAAAGGTGTGTATCTTTCATCTAGGTTGGGGCCACTCTTCGGCTTCGGCCCCTGGAAAAAATTTAGTGTGGGTGGTCCGGGCTTTCGTGCCCTAAATGCCTTAGCAGGAGCTGGCTTCTTCAGTGGCTTCCCGTCCAATTCCCTTCTCGTTTGGTCTGCCTCCTCAGCACGAATGTACTTTTGAGCATGGAGGAGGAGTTCAAAGTATGTCTTTGGTGGCTTCTTTTCAAGTGAGTAGGTCAAGTGGGAAGTCTTGAGCCCTCTCTTCAGTGCCAGCATGGTAATTGGCTCATCCAAGTTATAAATCTATAGTATGGCAACCAAGAAGTGGGCCACGTAGTCTCGTAGGAGCTCATGGTCATGTTGCTAGTGGAGAAGAGGCTGTCCGCCTTGCATGGCACTTTTCGACAAGCATCAAAATGGGCCCGAACTTTCGCTCCTGCTGAGTGAAAGAGCTGATGCTTTCAGGCTCGAGGCGGGTAAACCAGACTCAAGCCACCTTCCGGAGGGTAGCTGGAAAGGTGACGTAGAGGAGAGCATCGGTTGCTCCTTGGACTCTCATGAGGGCCTTGTAGCTCTCCAGGTGGTCCAGGGGGTCAGTGGTCCCATCGTAGGGATCCACCTGTGGCATGTAGAACCGGCTCGGAATCGGTTCCTCTTGGATCTCTCGAGAGAAAGGGGCACGGGCATCGTTGCCCGCAGGCTCGCTGGGCGAGCCCTGCAAATTAGCAAACTGGCGGAATAGCTCCACTAGCTTGCACTCCTGTTCTTCTAGGCACCTTTCTACCATGCGCTTGATGGCCTCATCGGTTGAGCCCTCCATCGAGGCCGGCAGAAGAGGAGAAGATTGCATCTGAGGGGGGTCGTGATGGGGGGCCTTGCCTTTGTGACCTCGGTGGTGCTTAATAGTAGCCTGCTCAAAGGTTGGAGATCAGCTCTCCTGGTCGGCAGACCTAGTCCACTGCATCTTCATCGAGGTCTTGTGGCTTCCTCGGTGGTCTGTTGTGGCCCGCGACTATGATGGCCTTCCTTGGAAGGATCGCAGGCTATCACAAGGAGCAACGGCTTAGGCCGTGGGGGTTCCAGCTACTGATTGATGGTCAGTGACCGGTGCTGATGCTGCAACTGGTGCACCGCCGTAGTTAGAAGCTGCATTTGCTGGGCGATCATAGCCAGCTGGACTTTCACTGGATGGGTTGCACTGGTGCGGGGAGCTCCCTCTCTGGATTATGCAGGTCCCCACGGGAAGGGGGATCTCCCACATGGCTGGTGGAGACCTCCCTCGCACGAGTCAACACCATGCCTTCGGTGGTTTTCTCACAAGGGTATTAGCCTGGATCAAAATGTGTCATTCCACCCTATCTGGCACGCCAATCTATTACCGCCTAAACCATCGTGGCCTGTAGCTAAATTTGACCTCGAGTCACACACTTGTCGCTCTGGGATCTGTCTGCATGCCCAGACCTACAAAACATAGGAGACCTGGGCTAGTGATCCCGATGGGGGTACTTCGACACTCAAGCCAGTGGTGATCCAGGGGAATAGATCCTCCTGGTCGAGCCCCATAGATGGACTCCATGCTAGGAGGAAAAAGTAATGTACTGAGAGAATATGAATGAGTTGTGAGTGGAGCAGAAGAAGTGGTGATGGAGGAGAGTTTGGGCAGGAAGGCTGTGTCCATCGAGACCCTTCCGGTGGGTCTTCGGTAGCCTTAGACGCCTAGTCCCTCAGTTGCTCTCATGTGCCCCACCCTTCTTGCCCGTTAACTTTTTTGCCTTCTTGGAATCTTGGAGAGCCCTTTTAAGCCAGGGTGGCTGCCGGACACCTACCTCGGGATCCTCCTCTCGTTTGCAAGCACGTGCGGCGATGTTTCATGCCATTGGTGAGACGCCTTTCCTTATTTGTGATAAGGAACCTACCGTGCACTCTGACTTTCTTTTTGGTCACTCCATTTTGGGAAACCTGGCATAGCCTCAATCGGGGGGCCGCCATCCCTTGGATTTGAATCTTCTGAGTTAACTTCCTCTTCTGGGTGGTATAGATGGTTGGTAGGGAGTGCAGCACCTCGATCAGGGACTTCTGGTCACTCCATTTTGGGAAACCTGGCATAGCCTCGATCGGGAGGCCGCCATCCCTTGGATTTGAATCTTTTGAGTTAACTTCCTCTTTTGGGTGGTATAGATGGTTGGTAGGGAGTGCAGCACCACGATCAGGGATGCCTTCCTTTTCGATGTAAGTGGTAGCTGGGGTCATTATTGTGACCTGGCAGGCACCTCTCCATGGTCCTTGGGTGGCCTACCGCCACCCAAGGAGAGCGGTGATGTCCATCGATTGCTGGTCTCTTCATCCGAGGTGGGGCTGGTCCGGAGAGGCGGAGCTCGACTTTGGCTAGGGCCTCTCGAACTTGAGGGACCTGCCTAGTGAAGGAGTCCGGAGAGAGGCGGAGCTCGACTTCACCATGGCATCTCTATCCCGAGGGAGCCGCCTGGTGAAGGAGTCCAGAGAGAGGCACAGCTCGACTTCGACCACGGCATCTCGATCCTGAGGGAGCCACCTGGCGAAGGAGTTCGGAGAGAGGTGGAACTTGACTTCAGCAATGGCATCTCGATCCCGAGGGAGCCGCTTGGCGAAGGAGTTTGAAGAAAAATCTGACATGGCAGCTTCCTCCGACATGGTATCTGACTGGGTCTGACATAGGTTCCACATCAGCGATCCTGCCACATCATATGTATACTATGATTTTGTTCATCAAGAGCCACTTATTTGAGGAAGCCCGAAGAGAAGGACTCTACCTATGGTGTTCATGTGAGCATCGAAATAAGATCATGGTGAATATAGGTATGCAATCCTTTTTCTTGTATCTATATCTTTTTCAGGATTCTAATCTTTTGATCGATTCTAGAAATTGAGAAAATCTTTTTTCCTATATCAGGTACCATAGTCCTGGTACCTGATTAAAATCATTATTTTTCATGATTTAGATCTATAAAATAAATCTGTAATGTTTTTCTTTCCCCTTTTCCTTCCTACCGTCCATTCATCTTCCTCCTCATGAAAGCCGACGGTGGCTGGGAAGGGGACATGGAAGGTAGCGATCGAGGGGAGAAACCAAACCCTGGAAACGGGTTCAGATCATAATGAGTCACAAAAAAAAAACTATGGGACAAGGGATGAGAGCCGGCAATAGTGGAAGCCACGATATCCTCTCTTAGCCGGCCTCTATAACTGATCGAATCCCTCTTCTCCACCGATGGTGCCACCTCATGAAGTCTTCCCCGAACCTGGCGGGCAATAGTGGTGATCTATTTCAGATCACTACAACATAAAAAAAAAAGGAAAAGGGGAAGGAGCCAAATGAACTGACCCCTTGGAAATCCGTTGTTGGGCCATTTTGACCACCAGGGATAGTGAGAGGTGGCAATCCGGTGATCAGTTAGGCCGATTGCTCTCCATTTGGGGAGATCCAATGCTCAGAATTGCCATTAATGGTGGTTTGGAGTAGCAATCGGAGGAAGAACATAAAAAACAAAAATTGGTGAAAACTGTTGTTGAGCGGGGCATGGTCACCGGTGACACTGCCAGAGGTGGTGAATGACCATTCCTGGCTGATCCAGGTGGCTATCTCGCTGGTCTTGAACTAGTGATGTTAGCATAGAGTCCCTGTTCTGACCGGACGGAGCTATTGGATCGCAGGACTGCTCCCTGGTTCACCAGCAAAATAGATCCCTTGCCGGAGTTGCTCCGGCCGGGGACACTCTGATGCCTAAGTCAGAGGCGGGCACTAGCCACAGAATGGGGAAGGCCTTGAAAAGGCTGAGAAAAAGGACTCTAAGAATTTTAGGAAAGTGTTTTTGCCTTACCTAGAGCATCCCCTCTTACCGTTATTTGTAAGGAGCCGTCCGGCCTGTAGTTTCATTCTTCCTCCAGCGGTTACGACAGGGAGTTAATTCCTTACCCATGATTCGCAATCGTGGATCGTCGTTGAACGGTTCTGGCTAGATTGGAGGCGTTGCAGCCAGAGTTACGCACCTTGACTGTGCCCTGGAGATTGCCGACAGTAACCATTGGTTACTATTGCTTATTGTGTTTGTGGTGATTTTTGATAGATCATGGATCCATCTTCAGACTTCCCTCTTCGGGAGATTCCTGTAATCAGATCAGGAATGTCTTCTTTCTCAGATCCTCTTGGGATAGATTGGAGATCTTGTCTTCGGCATGGATCATGGACTTGACCTTTGTCGTAGGCCGGAGATTGCGTTTTTAGCATGAACCGAAGAACATGTCTTCGAGAGTCGGTGAAAGTCATCCCTCAGATTGGGTGGAGGGCCTTGTCTTTGGAGGCCAGAAGACTTTTGTCTTCTAGGGCAAAAGAACTTGGTCTCCGTCGAAGATCGAAGATGTAATCCAAAGGCCTTGTCTTCGGGCGCTATAAGGCCACGAAGAGCTTCGCCTTGCCTGCAGGTGGCCTAGTTTTTTCGGATACCCGGATCCGAAGTTCATGGTTCAGAAAAAATATCTTTAGCTGGCAGAACCGGTAGTTGGCTCGTACTTAGACCAAGATATCCCAACAGTTGCCCCCTACTCAGTTTTCAAAGCGAAGATTTTTCTCGAAGAGTGAGAGTATCAGTGGCTTGCCATTTTCTGTTTGGGGGATGGTGTAGTGGATGATTGTAAAATCCCTGGTTGGACTGTCCCTTATAACTATCGGTTGATTTGGAGTCAGGTGATGGACAGTTGTCACTTCCAGATTGAGGGGAGGAGAAATGAGTTGGTGGCTCTGGGACCATCCTTTCTCTTCGTGTTCAGTCGAAAGGTTGAGGTCGAAGACCGTTTAGTTGGTAGTCGGCACTAAAGACGAATTCTGAAGTAAATTGGGATGCCATTGTCGGAGACCGTTTTGTTAGGAATTGTGTCCCAAAGCCAATCGCCTGGTTGTAGGCGGTTGTGCTGAGTATTGTATTCATTTTATGAATTAATAAAATATTATTTTTTGGCAGCTCATCACATATTATATTTCCCTGAAATGAGCTCTTTCCATGTGATGAAGTCCTTAGGACTACACTGACTTCGATACAGAGAGGATGTATCGGGTGGTCCTTAAACCCGGTTCACAACCAAAGGATATATTGTACTGTACGACAATATATCAAGTATATGTTGTTGCAGTTCACATCGTTTGGTTGTCCTCTTGACCAAATGAGTGTGGTGACACTGATGTGATCTGCAAGTGGGATATATGATATCTCATTGAACGTGACTCCGTGCAGCCCCTTTCTGCCAAAGGGAAACTCACGATTGGATATGGGTATATGTGTCCCACTCTGCAATATGTGTCCCTTTCTCCACCCCGTATGAGATGTGGACTGGACGTAAACCCTCAATCTCACACCTTCGGGTCTGGGTTTGTCCGGCTTACGTAAAGCGTTTAGACTCAGACAAACTTGGTTCTAGGTCTGATCGATGTTTATTCATTGGTTATCCTAAAGAAACCAAAAGGTATTTCTTCTATTTGGAGAATGAACAAAAGGTGTTCGTTGCTCTTAGAGCTATCTTTTTGGAAAAGGAGTTCCTTGGAGAAGGAACTATAGCTTCTAAGATTGAACTTGATGAAGTTCAGCCAATAGAAGAACCTACACACTCTAAGAACATCGTAGAACCGGTTGTGATTGAATCACACCCAGAACCCATTAAGAGATCCGGTAGAATACCGTGTCAGCTGGACAGATACTATGGTTTCTTGGTTCGGGACGGCGATCCCATTGAGCTCGATGAGAACAATGAGGATCCGATCACCTATATGGATGCACTTCTGAGATCTGACTATGAGGCATGGCTTGGAGCTATGCGATCCGAAATGGAGTCCGTGGAAATCAACAATGTATGGACATTGATTGATCCGCTTGAAGGGATAAAACCCATTAGGTGTAAATGGATCTTCAACAGAAAAAGGGGCGCAGATGGGAAGGTAGAGACCTATAAAGCCCGTCTGGTTGCAAAGGGGTATCGTCAACGATATGGTATCGATTATGACGAGACTTTCTCCCCTGTGGCAATGCTCAAGTCCATTCGGATCATGCTTGCTTTGGCAGCATATTTTGATTATGAGATCTGGCAGATGGATGTCCGAACCGCTTTCCTAAATGGGGAGCTAGAAGAGGAGGTGTATATGATACAGCCTGAAGGGTTCACATCCACAGATGAATCAAAAGTATGCAAGTTGCAGAGGTCCATCTATGGACTCAAGCAAGCGTCTCGACGTTGGAACTTATGTGTATCAAATCGCACGGCTTCATTAGAAACGGAGAAGAAACATGCATCTATAAATGGGTTAATGGTTCTGTGATTGTATTCCTAGTACTGTATGTTGACGATATTCTCTTAATCGGGAATGATGTCGCCGCATTACAAGGAATAAAGGTCTGGTTATCATCTCAGTTCTCCATGAAGGACTTGGGTGAAGCTTCTTACATACTAGGTATGAAGATCTATAAAGATAGATCTAAATAGCTTTTGGGATTGTCCCAGTCTACGTACATTGATACCGTGCTGAAATGGTTCAGCATGGAAAATTCCAAGAAAGGCTATCTCCCGATAGGTTCTTGAATTATTCTTTCCAAGAAGGATTGTGCGACAACTCCTGAGGAATGAGAGCGCATGAGTAGAGTACCTTATGCTTCTGCAGTAGGCTCTATCATGTATGCTATGACTTTACTAGACCAGACGTGGCATACTCACTAGGAGTAGTGAGCAGATACCAGTCTGAACCAGGTGAGGCGCATTGAAAGGTGGTTAAGTCCATCCTTAAGTATTTTAGAAATACTAAAGATCAATGGCTGATTTATGGAGAACCTGACTTGAAACTTGTGGGGTACTCTGACTTTAGTTTCCAGTCGGATAGAGATGATAGCAAGAGTGTGTTAGGGTTTGTATTTACCCTGAATGGAGGAGCGATCTGCTAGAAAAGTTTCAAGCAGGCAACTGTTGCAGACTCGGTATGCGAAGCAGAATATATTGCAGCATCAGATGCAGCAAAGGAAGCAGTATGGTTGCGGAAGTTCCTTGGAGAGCTAGGGGTGGCACCTTCCCTAGATGGTCCTGTTCTGGTGTACTGTGACAGCACTGGAGCCATTGCTCAAGCTAAAGAGCCTAAAGCTCATCACCGCACCAAGCACATTCTACGGCGCTACCACCTCGTACGAGAAATCATGGAACGAGGCAACATCAATCATCTGAAGATCGATGGAAAAGAAAATCTAGCCGACGACTTCACTAAAGCCCTCGGAATAAAAGAGTTCGACTATTATAAATGGGAAATGGGTATTAGATATTCTTCTGATTGGCTTTAGTACAAGTGGGAGTTGTTGGAAATTATGTCCCAAAGCCAATCGCCTGGGTTGTAGGCGATTGTGCTAATATTGTATTCATTTTATGAATTAATAAAATATTATTTTTTGGCAGCTCATTACATATTATATTTCCCTGAAATGAGCTCTTTCCATGTGATGAAGTCCTTAGGACTACACTAACTTCGATACAGAGAGGATGTATCGAGTGGTCCTTAAACTCGGTTCACAACCAAAGGATATATTATACTGGACGGTAATATATCAAGTATAGGTTGTTGCAGTTCACCTCGTTTGGTTGTCCTCTTGACCAAATGTGTGTGGTGACACTGATGTGATCTGCAAGTAGGATATATGATATCTCATTGAGCGTGACTCCGTGCAGCCCCTTTCTGCCAAAGGGAAACTCACGATTGGATATGGGTATATGTGTCCCTCTGACCTGAGGTCATCACGGTAGCTTGCAAGCAACTCCCTGTGCTTTGGTGCCGGACTACCCGAATTTTTAATCTGGTGATGGAAGTTTTCTGGGTATAGGCAAGTACTTCTGGAGCAGTGATGGACTAAGATGGAATTGACCTGTCCAAATAGTTTGGATTGAATATCTCGCAGTATCTCAATTTAGCAAATCCTCGGCCGGGGTAGCCCTAGTGAAGAGTCACTGGGCTTGCGAGGTTGAGACACGTAGTGGACTGACTCTGTCTGGGTTGGCAGCCCAATCTCAGTCGTCCTAAGCATTAGAGGTCAAAGGGATGAATTATACGGTAACCATATGCTAGAAGTTTGATAGTTTGCTCCCGCATCTTCGACCTATCCGGACGCCGGGACCCATTGCTAGATGGTTTCCTGTATTGGTACTAGAATTGTTCTGGTGCTACCGTTTAGGTTCGAACCTATGAGGTCACACGCCACAAAGGATAACTCTCTGATCTGGATACCGATTACGATTGAGAATCGTCTCGGTTTTATGGTCACGGTATTTTTGAGCACTCTTTTCCCCATCTTGCCCTTGTCTGCATTAACCAGAAATTGTTCCGGGCTGACCAGGACCGTGCCAGGATTTTTCTGAATCAGTTTTGAACTGATTCAGAGTTTGTTTCGGCCTCCAATTGGTTGTGAACCAATTGAACCCAATTCTTTAGGCTTGAACCAATTAAATTGAATTGAACCACTTTTAATTGGACCGGTTTTTGGACCAAGGGATTGGACCATTTTTTGCTTGGACCGATTTTGAACCGGTGTTCCTTTTACCATGTAAATGTTTACACGTTGCTGGTTGGACCCCAAGCGTTGGAAGCTCAAACGACCAAAACCCTTCATCCGAACGTCGCTGGGCGTCTCTTCTCCTCCCTCCACCCGTCCTCTTTAATCATTGTTTATTGGCTGTTTAATGGGTGAACAGCAGCTGCTGCCGCTTGGCTTTCCCAGCCTCTCCAACTCCCTTCTCCTTGCTGCTCTTTATATATTCCAGCAGTCCCCTGTTTCAAGGTAAGTTTTTTTTTTTCACCGTGCAATAGCAACTAGGGAGTGGTCTTCTTTGAGAGGCTGAGTGTTCCTTTTTTTGAGAGCTCAAACCGTGCTTCCATTGAGTGTTCCTTGAGCTGGGATTTGGAGTGTGTGAGGGAGAGAAACAAGGCATCAATCCCCTCTTTGAAGTGCTCAAAAATCTGCTCTGCACCAAAGAAAAAATTGCTGCAACTTACCGTGACCATTGCTCCTTCCAGCGGCTAGCACCGCTCGTGGAGAAGGATTGGAGAACCCCGGGCATGTCCCTCCTCTAGAGGGAGTATCCCTTTACTCCTGGGAGCAAGAGGGTCGAGCCGGATTCGTTACTACAGCTCCAAATGCAAGGAAGAAGGCTGCTGTTTTTCTGCAGCAGAGTTTTTTCTGGCAGCAACTAGGGTGATTTTGTACACCCTATAAATTATGTTTTTCTTGTAGATTTCAGATGGAAATCGAAGAAGACCATTCTCCCTTACCGCTGCTTCGATTCGGGAGGAAAAGGAGCTCCGGACATCGCCGTTTGGTCGCTGTTTTGAAGAGCAAAAATAGAGCTCCCAAATGTCCAAAGGTAGAAGACAACGGGAATAAAGTTATTCCTGTTATCTCAGCTATTCTAGCAGTTATTCCAGAGTTATTCCAGGTGGAATAAAGATATGAAAAATTTTATTTTATCATGCATAAATAAATGTATTTATTTATATATTTTACAAATATTATGTGCTTTGTTACATGCCTATTTTAATACATGCAACTTGAATAGATTAGATTTCTGGGCAGAGCTGTTTTCCGCTGCGCAGGTTTTTAAAATTATTTTTAAATCCCCTGTTCTCCCGTGCCCTATTTTCATGCCTAGTGTAGGATCTTGTCAAACCACCTGACCCTGTTTCTTTCATGTTTATGGTCAACCAAGCTGAGATCACTTTTCTTTCATAATTAAACCGCCCATCAAGGGATAGACATGATGAACAGGTGTCACTTTCCCGTTGATCGATGATTAAGGAACCCCGATCATGGTTCTCGTTGCTTGCACTAAGTGTGTCGACATTCGAACAGTCGCATTCTCTTATGCCATAGG
This sequence comes from Areca catechu, assembly GCA_021397845.1. Classification (NCBI taxonomy): domain Eukaryota; kingdom Viridiplantae; phylum Streptophyta; class Magnoliopsida; order Arecales; family Arecaceae; genus Areca; species Areca catechu. The sequence goes on from CM038050.1 coordinate 95,929,692, forward strand.
TGCCGCCAAATCTCTCTTTTCTGAAAAGGAGCCATTAATGCCATTGCCACATGATGGAGATTCTTCCGGATTTATGGAACTGGCAGTTGTTTTCCCAAGAGTAGCTCTCAGGCGGTCACCTGGGGTCTCAAGGCGACACCCCGGCACGTGGCACATTTTGATGCGCCTGAGAAAGGGTATGGGGCACGTCCTTTGGTGGCCAATGAATGGAATATGCCCTATAAGCCAATCAAAATTGTATTCTAATGGGATATTCTTATATCTTCCAGACCAATGTATTGACAATTTTATCAATAAAGGCATTATTTTTATCATTCGCTGTATCTTAATTATAAATTAGGAAATGATAAACCCCATAGATTAAGGTTATGGTCTTAGGGTTATGATGTAATCATACTAGTGAGACCTAAAACCTTGAAACCTTAATCTAAAATATTCCTGGTCGGTGGAATTTTGAGTAGGGGATCACTGTTTCCGTAAAGACCAGCACATTCTATGTATGTTTGTGTAACTGATCTCACTGTTACAGGTGTAAGACACTAATACTAGAATGTGGTTGCTTATTAGGTAATAAGTTCACTGAATGGATCCAACCTGAGATTTTCTAATGGAGCCTTATCTGCTTGTCAATAGAATATTCTCATAGTAGAAAGTTATACATATAATCCTTTGACCTGAGATTACCATGGAACCTTGTATCCATGAAACCATGTTTTGGTTCATACTCATTCATGACCAAGTCATGTACGGGATGTTCTGGATATGGTGGATTGAATATGAAGGTTGTGAGTAGATCAATAAGGAAACGATCACTCCTAGTAAGAGGAGATTGCATCCTACTTGTTTTTAATTACTTGATGATTCGGGAGTCTTTGATCAAAGCATAATGAATATTAGAAATGGTTTCTAATATTGCATTAAATTTGAATCATCATTATCAAATTGAAACAAATATGAATATGATATTAAATTTGACATAATTCCATATTCAGAGTCATATTCGGGATGTTTGGTGAATGCAGGATTGAATTGTATAGTAGCTTTCCACTAAAGGGTATTTTTGGTATTTCTACCAAAAATTCCATGTCTTCCGGGTAGGCAGAAATGTTGCTAGACATCAATCATGTCTTGTGGGTTGATTAAATTAAATAGTTTTAATTAGAACATGAATTAGAATGAGTTTTAATTTTCAATCGGGTTAGCTCGGCTTGACCTAAATCAGTTAGAAAGAGTCCTAATCAGGTTAGGTCAACTTGCACTTGACCCTACTTCTGGCTAGATGTGGAACCCAATGGGTCACACATGAAAGAGGATTGATCAAGGATTTAATTTGGATTAAATCATGTTTGCAGGGAAAACACACTAGCATGTGTTGCAAACCCTAGCTCGAAATCAAATCAGATTTGAGTTTATGGTTCTGAATTGGCCTTAATTGGGTTCTAATTAAGCCTAATTGAAGACTAATTAAGTAAATTGGGTTTTTGGGCTAATCCATGGCTAACCCAATTGGCAAAGCAAACACCCAAATCAGCCCCTCCACCCGCCCATTTTATTTTGTGCGCCAAATGAGAAGAGTCCATGCGCGCATGGACTCTTCACATCTTAGTGCATAAAAAATTCTGTGAAGAATTTTGGGGTGGCCTCCTTTCACAAATTAGCACCCCTTTTGTTGATCATTGGATGGCCATCAAATGGTGGGAATTTAATCTGGATTTTAAGAAAGGCGTGGTTGCTTCCCAGTAGTGTGAATTCACGTCTCTTCGGAGATTTAAGTTCGCGACTTCTTCTTTTTAAATTCATCGTGACTTTTCCTTTAAGAAAAGCTATGAGATTAAATCTGGAAGGCCATGAGAAATTAAGAAAGGGCGTGATAAGAGTTTTGCAGAGGGATGCGATCTTTGGATTGACATCTATACATAAACTATTTAAGGAGTGGTATTACGAGTGTTTTGTTTACTGGTTTTTTCTTCCTCTCCTGAATACTGTTTCCCTCTTTTCTTGTTTAAGAAGAGTTTCCTTTATAGAGTTAGAACTCTGTCAAAACTCTAATCTATAACAATAGTAAGAGTGAAATTCATGAAAGGCAAAGGAAAGAAATAGAAATTTTTTCCTTCTCTCTTGTAAAAGGACAATAGTTATCTTAGTAGTTTTTCTTTAAGACACAATTTATTCATTTAGGATATTCTTCTTCCTTCAAGAAGGTAGTGTTTTTTTGAATAAGTGTTTAAGGGAAAACAAGGACAAGGCTAGGAAGAAGGAAGTACAAAGGAAGAGGGACCATTTCCTAGAAGAGTTAGTGTTTTGATTGCTTCTCTTGTGGATCATCGTTGGAGGGTGGACGTTTGGACACCTGGTGGAGTGATCAAGTTTGCTTCAAGAAATCTGTCACCAAATTTGGATTTAGCAATCAAAGGTTGGTGCTTTAACTTAATGTGTTATTTAATTGCATGTTTGTATGATTTTGTCTATAATAAGGAGGTCTTGTTTTTATGGTTCGGTAAGGATTTCATAATAATTTTTAAATCCATGCTTCCGCCCTTGTTACTGAATTTTTTCAGCCAGTCGTGGGTGTAAGAACCTTATAAATGGGGCCTTGTCCTCCCCTGTTGAAGGCCATCACAAGTTCAGACTCCTGCTTTGAGAATTCTTCCTTTTCCTCCGTCATTTCGAAAAAATGAAGTTCAGCGTCTCTGAACTTCGTAGGGTGGCAAAGAGAAAAGCTATTGGTACCAGAGCTAGGGGGAGTCCCACATTCCCTGGATTGAGTGACGATGATGAGCCGATCGTCGATCGCTTAGGAAGAAAGGTCCGCGTCCTAGAGGCTCAACTGGAGGAGGCCCGGACCCAAGTCGAGGCGGCCGTCATGGAGGTGGCGGAGGCAAAGAAGAAGGTGGCAGATGCCATCTCGGACTTCAAGACATCTTCAACTTTCAAAGAGGAGGTCGCCGAGGCTACCGTGGACTTTTATTATCAGGGGTTTCGGGAATGTATGGATAAGGCCTTCAAGTACTATAACTTGAAGGGCCTTAGCAACATCAAGCCCTCCGTTCCCTTCCCTGAGCAAAAATTCAAACCTGACTCTGAGGAGGAGTCGAATTCTAATGCTGAAGGGAACCCCGGGGCTCCTTCGTCCTCCTTGCAAGACTCCCCCTGCCATCACAGGAAAGGGCCGGTGGGTGGTCACTAGATGTGCTTTCCCTCTTCCAATCTACAATGTTTCTATTTCCTCCTTCCTTCCTTTTCTTTTTCTTCTCTTTTTTTTTTTTGTAAAAAATTTGGGAAGGAAATGAAGTACTCTAACTTTTGTTACCCTTTTCCATGTCTCTCTTATGGTATCTTGCATTATGATACGTCGAGAGTGTAGATTTCATAGACCATTCATGATCTGCAAAGAAGAGGTGAAGTCGGCTAGACCGTTACGTTGAGTGTTTGTTGTTGACAAGATGGACGACATAGGTACATTCAAGCACGTTTTCGAATTTACCATAGGGTAGGGCATCTACGCCATCCCTGTGCATTTCTATCATGATAAGGTAGGCTGTTCAAGCCCATCCCGGCATGTTTTCGGATTTTCCGTAGGGTAGGCTATGAAAACCATCCCTGCACCTTCTTTGGTGTAAGGTAGGCTGATTAGGCCTACCTCGGCATGACTTCAGGTTTCACGTAGGGTAGGTTATCTGAATCATCCCTGTGCCTTTGATCTTCTTGGTGGCCTGACTGGGCCATCCATTGCGCTCGTCGGACATACCGATAAGGTGAGCGGATTAGACTCCCCTTTGCGTAGTTGGCCGATTTCTTAGATCGTGCCACTTAGGCCATTGTCATTCAGACGATGCAACAGGCCATTCTAAGTTGAGCAGAGTTGAGCAAATTTGCATAAGAAATTTGGGGGTCTGTTTATTGATAATATTTGCGAAGGTTTTGTACATTCCATGGCCGGAATAGAATTTTTTCATCTAGGGTCTTGAGTCGATATATTTCTGATCAAATGACCTCTTCGACTTGGTATGGACCTTCCTAGTTGGGGGAAAGCTTACCCTGTTCTGTTATCCTGGATACTTCTGCCTTTCTCAATACCATGTCCCCTATGTGGAAGATCTGCTCCTTTACTATAGAATTGTAATATTTGGTGACCTTCTACTGGTACGCTGCAATTCATATATGGGCCTGAAGCCTGGTGCTTGGCAGCAAATCCAGGTCAATTTTTCTGCGATCAGAGTTTTCAGGATCTTCATAGTTGTCGATTATTAAGGACTGTAGGGAGACTTCGATAGGGAGTACGACTTCGGTACTATATGCCAGGTTGAATGGAGACTTGCTAGTGTCTATTCTTAGGATAGTTCGGTACACCCAGAGAATAGAGGTCAGCTCTTCGACCCAAAGTCCCTTGGCGGTGTTCAACCTTGTCTCCAGACTGTGAAGAATGGTCCAGTTAGTTGCTTCGGCTTCTCCGTTGGACTGTGGGTGGGCAACAGAAGTTAGCCTATATTGCACGTGGTATTGAGCACAGAAGTCTTTAAACTTTGGATTATCGATCTGTCTCCCATTGTCAGTGATTATGACATGTGGAATGCCAAATCGAAATATGATGGAATTTTTGACAAAATTCTCAACCTTGCCTTTTGTGATTTGGGCTAGTGGTTCGACTTCTACCCACTTTGTAAAGTAGTCAATAGCTACAAGAAGAAACTTTCTCTGCCTAGAAGTAGCCAGGAATGGGCCAAGAATATCCATCCCCCATTGGGCCAAAGGCCAAGGGGCTATCAGTTGAGTCAAGTGACTTGCAGGTTGCCTTTAGATGTTGGCATACATTTGGCATTGATCGCACCTTCGTACGAAGTCAGCCGAGTCCATCTAGATGGAGGGCCAATAATATCATTGGCGAATGATCTTGTATGCCAATGACCTGCCTCCCAAGTGATATCCACATATGCCTTCATGAATCTCTCTCAGGGCGTAGTCCGTGTCTGTCGTTCCCAAGCACTTTAGCAGAGGCTAAGAAAATGATCTCTTATAGAGTATTTCATCTAAGATGACATACTAGGATGCCATCCAGCGGATCTTTTTAGCTTCTTCTTTGTCTTCCGGCAGAGCACCTTCATTCAGGAACTTGACAATGGGATCCATCCAAGTTGGTTCAGTCTCAATCTGGTGAACCTCCATAACTTCGTCAGTTATACTTGGAGTTTCAAGGTGCTCAACGAAGGTGCGATCGAGAGACTCCGAAGTTGTAGTGGCGAGTTAAGACAGCGCACTCACTTGGGAGTTCTCTGATCGAGGAACATGGATAATCTCAAAGTGTTCTAGTTGAGAGGATAGAATTTATACCTTCTCCAGGTACTGCACTATGGTAGGGTCCTTGGCTTCATACTCCCCTTTAACCTGGTTCACTACTAGCTGGGAGTTCGAAAAGCCTGGAGTCTTTGAACTCCCAAACTCTTGGCAATCCGAAGTCCTGCAAGCAGGGCTTCATATTCGGCCTTGTTGTTTGAAGCATGGAAGGAGAACCGGAGTGCATACTCTATGGTATGGCCGTCAGGTTCGGCTAGTGTAAGACCGGCTCTGCATCCGGTGGAGTTGGAAGCTCCGTCTACATGAAGCACCCAAATGAACTCCGTACTCCTTAAAGCTTCCTCCTCTACTGGAGATGCTTCGCCTTTGGACTTCCAGGTGCACTCAGCCAGGAAAAATGAAAGCACCTGGGCCTTCATAGCCGATCGGGGCTGGAAGCTAATGTCGAACTCGCTTACTTCACAGCCCATTTGGCTATCCTCCATGAGGTGTCAGGGGATCGGAGAATGGCCTTGAGGGGCTGATCAGTCAGCACCATAATGGCATGAGCATGGAAATACAGCCATAGTCGCTTTGCTACAATTACCAGGGAGTAGATCAGCTTCTGCATTTTCAAATATCTTGTTTCAGCATCATGCAGAACTTCACTGATGTAGTAGATCAGCTTATGGGAGCCATCTTCATCTCTTCGGATAAGGACTGAATTGATCGCTTCATCTGAAGTGGAAAGGTATAAGTAGAGCACCTCCCCCTCTCGAGGTTTGGAAAGTAGAGGCGGGGCCTCCAAATACTTCTTCAACTATTCAAAGGTAGTACGGCAGTCTTCAGACCACTCAAAGCCCCTGGACTGCTGAAGCACCTTGAAAATTGAAAGACACTTCTCGGCTGAGCAAGAAATAAACCTGCTCAGGGAGGCAATTCTCCCCGTTAACTGCTGGACTTCTTTCTTGCAGGAGGGATGCCTCATATCCTTCAGGGCCTGGATCATTTTAGGATTTGCTTCGATCCCTCGCTTGGTGACAAGGAAACCTAGAAACTTGCCCGAAGTAACTCTGAAGGCATACTTCGTTGGATTCAGCTTCATGCTGTAGCGCCATAGAGCACTAAATGATTCCTCCAGGTCATGGATGTGATCTTTTTTTAGGAGGCTTTTGACGATCATGTCATCAATGTAGGCCTCCATGTTTCTTCCCAATTGCTCCTTGAACACCTTGTTGATCAACCTCTGGAATGTCGCTCCAGCATTTTTTAGCCCGAATGGTATCATGTGTAGCAGTACAAGCCTTTGTCGATGACAAAGGATGTCTTCTCCTTATCTCGGGGATCCATTCGGATTTGATTATAGCTGGAGAAAGCATCCATGAAGCTTAATAGTTGGTGGCCGGCGGTGGCGTCGACCAATTGATTAATCTTTAGAAGAGGGAAGCTATCTTTTAGGCAAGCCATGTTGAGGTCTGTGTAATCGATGCAGATCCTCCACTTGTCATTAGCCTTTTTCACCATCACTACATTGGCCAACCACTCAGGGTAGTGGGCCTCCTGGATAAACCCCGCTGATGGGGGACTAATATGCATGCAATTCTTTTTGTATGTTTATATATGGGGTTAGGTGATTAATTCTCGATTTTCAGATCAAAATTAGTTGTAGGAAATTTTGTATGAATTTTTGAAGCCATGCATGCAGATTAGGACCTAGAAAAGTACTAAAGAAGGATCGCCGGGGCTGAGAAGCCTCGGTTAGGGCAAGTTCTCCTACAATATAAATACTGGAGGTAGAGGGGGCGCACCTGACAACGTCTAAAGCACCCGGTGAAGATCACAGTGAAGGGATCTCTCCTTCCTCGATGGATGTGGCCTGGAAAACTGAGTCAATGACCCGCGGATACCCGGCTTTCTACTCGATGGTCCGATTGAGGCTTGGCTGGAGTCGTTGGATTCGTAGGAACTCGGGAACCTGCAAACGACCTGTCAGGGGTAAGAAAACTCACAAAGGAACAAGAAAACAAAGGAAAAATAGCAAGGGAAGGCTTCTTTTGGAGTGGGCATCCAGGGATCTGGAGGGTTTGTTGGCAGCAGGAAGATGATTACAAACACCGGGAAGAAAAACTCTCACAAACCCCTTTATGCACACAGCAGGGTATCACACAACTCAATAGAAGAACTCAAGGTTTTAATTCATATCAAAAAGTCTCTTCATACAAGAGGCTAGGGTCCTTTAAATAGACCCTTAACCTTGGGCTCCAAGTAAGGGCACATAAGTCTTTACATAAGAATCCTTTTCCCTCTCAAACCCTAGCTAGAAAATAAAGAAACATTAGGTAGAAAAAATCCCTAAAAATTCTTTGACTTGGCCAACACTCCAAGGATGCCTAGGGGGGCGTGTTGGGCTTCTAGGAGCAGCAAGAGGCCAGCCAAAAGGGACTCGGGCGCATGGGTTTGGGCCTCTGGAAGCTGGGGTGGCCTGGTAGCCAGGTAGCAGGAATATTCCCTGGTATCTTGCTTCTTAGGGGCTTGGGCTTGGTGCCTGGGCTTGATTTCTTTGGGCTAGGATGTAGATGGACCTCTAAAATCATGGATGCCTTGGTATATGAATATATTTTGGTATCTGGAAGGGAATCTGGGCATCTGGAGGGCATCTACAAGGAATCAGGGTTTTCTGAATTTTCCTCCTGGGGTCTTCAAATCTTCAAGCTGGGTTGGACTTGGGCTATACTTCCATGTCTTCAATCTGGTTGGACTTGGTCTTCACTTGTATGATGTGGTCTTGAGTCTTCAATATGGTTGAATAGGACTCAAAAAAATAAAATTAGCTCGACATGAGCTGACTAACACTGGACTGAACTAGCTCAACATGAGCTGACTAGTACAGAACTAAAACTCAAAATCAACTAAAATGGACTCAGATAGGCTAAGCCCTTATTACAGATGGACTCATAAATTATTGATCAATTCATAAAGGGTTGAAAAGCCTCTATCTTATTCTGGTGCCTTTGGTGTCCCCACCAATTCTCCCAGGGTGGGAGGAACTCGACCCTGTCGAGTGAAGATCAAGCTGGCTCACATATCTCTCGAAGAGGTCTAGGTTGAGGTGCTGCAAGTCCTCTCGAGAAATCTTTGAATTGTTCGACTCTGGCCAGCCCTGCCATCGGACCAGGAAGCATTGATAACCGTGGCCCCGGGTCATAATGGCTTGATCGTCCAGGATACGCTCAATCCGTTCTCCTCTCTCAGGCCAATTGATGGGTGGACACTCTGGGTAAGGATCACTCTCAACAGAAGGGATAGGTACAAAAGCCTCACTGGGTATCATTGTGGGTTCCCTGTACTCAACCAGGTCTGTAATATTGAAGGTAGAACTAATGCCCATATCCGAAGGCAAGTCTAGTACATAGGCGTTTGATCCAACCTTCTTGAATACTTTAAAAGGTCCGGCTCCACGAGCATGAAGCTTCTTAACGGTCCCAGGTGGGAACCGCTCAGGCCTAAGACTAATCATGATAGAATCCCCTACATCAAATTCTTTGATCCTTCTTCGGGAATTAGCTAGTTATTTTAAGATTAGTGCGGGTGGTGAACATGCTAGGCACATGCAGACTCCTAACAAATGATGCAAAGGACTCATACTGACACCTAAAGACTCGACTATGCATTCCTATCGAAGGAAATTTTATTGAACTCTTTGGATCTAAACCTAATAGATTATAGGTTCTCTAGGTTTGATCCTAGCTTGACATGCACATGAAAATTTATAGTGAACTCCTAGCAAATTCCAAAGAGTATGCTAGAAGTAAGATGCAAACCTAACATGCATGATGAATGCATGCAGTATGCTAATCTCAGCTAAATGCAATCTAATGATCCTAGAAATGCTGGAGGTATCTAGAAAGGGCAGAAAATAGGAAGTGGATTCAAAATTAGTCTGGTAGGGTAGGGAAAAAGGTTTAGTTGGATAAAGTAGGATAAAATAAGAGGCGTCAGGGACTAATCCTAGACTAATGAGGTTAACCTTACGAGGTTGCAATATATCTATGGGGTTTGCTTAATGGAAGGATGGGTTACTAATCTCAGGGAAGAGGTCCTTAATGGAAACTATTGGAGGAAGCTCATCCTGAGGGTACTGATTCAAAGAGATCAAGTCCTTAACAAATTCTTCTGGTTCTTGTATTTTAGGACTAGACTCTAAAATTTGGCTCTCCTCTATGGTTTCCTTAGGTAAGGCTCTAGTAGTAGTACCTAGGTTCTCTTCCTCTATTTGTTCTTCCACTATAGCTTTAGGTTGGATGTGGTCAAGGTCAACTAGCTCTGGGTTGGTTTCTACCTGGGTATCTACTGGGTCAGCTAATTCTAGGTCTACTAAAGGTGTCTCATCTTCTCCCTCATACTCATCCACTAGGCTCGCATCAGCTTCATACATTTTCGTATTAATGTAAGCCTTGTCAATCTCAGGAATGGTTGGAGAAGGTCAGCTAGGGGAAAATTGGCTAGGTCCTGGTTTCTGATTATGGACACTAATCCTAGTAGGTTCAAGTTGCCTAAGGGATAGTGGCTCACTACTAGGCTCATATTTAGGGGTGCTAATCCTATGGGGTTCAAGTTGACTAAGGAAAACCTGACTAGTACTAGATTGATACCTAGGGGTTATGGGTTCTCTGGGCTCAAAGGACAAGGGTGCAGATCTATGGGTCATGGGATTATAGGATCTGGGGTCATAGGATTTTGGGTTAGCTCTATGGTCAAGTTCTAAGGATGGATCATGGTATGGGGTCCTCCTAAGGTTGGGCTCCCTATATGGGTCAGGATATTGGGTTCTCCTAGGGTTGGACTCCCTATATGGGTCAGAGTATTGGGTTCTCCTGGGTTCAGTATCATAATAAGGGTCATAGTAAGGGGTTCTTCTAGGTTCAGTATCATAATATGGGTCATGGTAAGGGGTTCTTCTAGGTTCAGTATTATTGTATGGCTCAGGCTTTGGGGTCCTCCTAGGTTGAGGATTGTAGTACGGGTCAGGATAAGGGGCTCTCCTAGGTTTGACCTCAGGGTATGGATTAGGGTTTGGGGTCCTCCTAGGTTGAGGGGAATCAGGATCTGGCTCAGACTGTGACCCATGGGTTTTTCCTGGGGTCCCTACCCGGACTTCTAACTGATCAAACCTATTAGCAAGATGGTCAATTCTATCATTGGTTTGAATACCAGACTGAGTTAACTGGGTCATCTGGGTAGTCATCTGGGTCATCTGGGTAGTCATCTGGGTAGCCAGCTGGGCCATTTGATCAGCTAGGGCTTTCATTTGGGCTTGCAAATTTTTCATGGGTTCAGACATTTGTGGAGGAGGTGGGTGATATGAAACTCCTGATCTAATGCTCATGCAAGACTCGATCAGACCGACTACAGCTGACTAGACCTAGAGTCCAAACTAAGGGCTCAATCAGGGTGGCAAACTAGCCTATAGTAACCCTGTACTCAGCCAGGCATGTGTAAGGGGAGTGTTAGGTCCCTGATTGCTAATCCTAGACACCAATCAGAGATCGGCCAGGTAGGCGGACCAGCACACAAGCCCTTCGGGATTGAATCCCTAAACCACCATTCTAGACACCAAGCACAAGGCACACACAGGTTAGTCTTGACACAGTTATCTAACACTTAGCCCGAACCCGACCAGTTGGTGTCCCTAGCCCACTAGGGCAAATTAGGTCTAGTTAATTTTAGGTTAAGGCTTGGGACCGAATGCAAGGGATGTGGTTTTGGGCTAAGGAGAGGTGATAAATCCTCCCCCCATCTGACATAGCAAGAGTGCCCTTAAAGGTAGATTATGCAATGATGGCAGGCAGATGAGGATGCAAATTAGGGTTTAGATGTTTTTGGTATTTTTGGAGAATATATATATTTTTAGTATTTTTTTAAATAGAATAAAACATGCAAATCATGGCCTAATATGCTGGAAATATACTAAAATTAAAAGATATGCAAAATATGCTAAACAAAACGCTAAAACTTCCAAACTTGTCTTGCAGAAAAAATAGAGCTGTAAATTTACAGGCTGTATTTTGGCTTGCAAAAAATTCACATGCAATAATAAAAATTGAGAAAATTCTTAAGATTATTGTGAGTTATGATGAAGCCATAAAAATAAATTTCAAAATTTTTAGAGTTTTTATCAGAGAGAAATAATTTAAATAATAGAGCATATATGGACTAAAAAATTATGGAAAATAAGCCCTAATCTAAGCTCTGATACCAAATGATGGGGGACTAATATGCATGAAATTCTTTTGTATGTTTTATATATGGGGTTAGGTGATTAATCCCCAATTCTCATATCAAAACTAGTTGTAGGGAATTTTGTATGAATTTTTGAAGCCACGCATGCAGATTAGGACCTAGAAAAGTACTAAAGAAGGATCGCCGGGGCTGAGAAGCCTCGATTAGGGCAAGTTCTTCTACAATATAATTACTGGAGGTAGAGGGGGTGTACCTGACAATGTCTGAAGAACCCGGTGAAGATCACAGTGAAGGGATCTCTCATTCCTCGATGGATGCGGCCTGGAAAACCGAGCTAATGACCCGCGGATATCCAGCTTTCTGCTCGGTGGTCTGATTGAGGCTTGGCTGGAGTCGTTGGATTCGTAGGAACTCGGGGACCTGCAAATGACCTATCAGGAGTAAGAAAACTCACAAAGGAACAAGAAAACAAAGGAAAAACAGCAAGGGAAGGCTTCTTTTGGAGTGGGCGTCCAGGGATTTGGAGGGTTTGTTGGCAGCAGGAAGATGATTGCAAACACCGGGAGGAAAAACTCTCACAAACCCCTTTATGCACATAGCAGGGTATCACACAACTCAATAGAAGAACTCAAGGTTTTAATTCATATCAAAAAGTCTCTTCATACAAGAGGCTAGGGTCCTTTAAATAGGCCCTTAACCTTGGGCTCCAAGTAAGGGCACATAAGTCTTTACATAAGAATCCTTTTCCCACTCAAACCCTAGCTAGAAAATAAGGAAACATTAGGTAGAAAAAATCCCTAAAAATTCTCTTGACTTGGCCAACACTCCAAGGATATATAGAGGGGCGTGATGGGCTACTAGGAGCAGCAAGAGGCTGGCCCAAAGGGGCTCAGGCGCATGGGTTTGGGCCTCTAGAAGCTGGGGTGGCCTGGTATCCAGGTAGCAGGAATATTCCCTGCTATCTTGCTTCTTAGGGGCTTGGGCTTGGCGCCTGGGCTTGATTTCTTTGGGCTAGGATGCAGATGGACCTCTAAAATCATGGATGCCTTTGTATATGAATATATTTTGGCATCTGGAAGGGAATCTGGGCATCTGGAGGGCATCTGCAAGGAATCAGGGTTTTCTGAATTTTCCTTCTAGGGTCTTCAAATCTTCAAGCTGGGTTGGACTTGGGCTATACTTCCATGTCTTCAATCTGGTTGGACTTGGTCTTCACTTGTATGATGTGGTCTTGAGCCTTCAATATGGTTGAATAGGACTCAAAAAAATAAAATTAGCTCAACATGAGCTGACTAACACTGGACTAAACTATCTCAACATGAGCTGACTAGTACAGAACTGAAACTCAAAATCAACTAAAATGGACTCAGATAGGCTAAGCCCTTATTACAGATGGACTCATAAATTATTGATCAATTCATAGAGGGTTGAAAAGCCTCTATCTTATTTTGGTGCCTTTGGTGTCCCCAGCACCTGCCTTGAAGAGCTTGCTTCATCTATGGCTTTTTGCCTTTCAGGGGCAAAGCTCCTCTTCTTTTGATGGACCAGCTTATATCCAGGAGTAACTTCCAGCCGATGAGTGATCACTTTGGAGGGAATCCCTGGCATGTCCGAAGCCATCCAGGCAAAGACATCGGCATTTTCTTGGGGGAAACATATCAGTTTTGTTATGGTTTTTCATCAAGCGTGCTTCTAATCTGTACAACTTTGGTGGGATCCTCCTTCGTTAAAGGCACTAAGATGGTCCTCTCCATAGGTTCACCAGAATTCATGGCTAGGTCCCTTGGATCCAGTTGATCCAAGGTTATAGAATTGTTAGAATATTTTTCTTGAATCATCAAGCACTGTCGTGCCACTCTCTGGTCTCCTTAAACCTTTCTGACACCATTCCTGGTGGGGAAGCGTACTAGGAGATAGTAAGATGACACTACAGTCCAGAATTTGTTCAAGGCGGGCCATCCTAAAATAATGTTGTAGGATGAGGGGTTCGGACTACCGTGAAATTGATAGGTAGTGTCTTCTATCATGGTTCGGTGCCGAGGGTTACAGGCAAGACTATTTCTCCCTCGGCGTCAACCTGATTGCCCCCGAAACTAGTAAGCAGTATAGGGGATCTCCATAGTTGATGTCTAGGCAAACACATCTTAGAGAATGCATCATAGATCAAGATATCAATCGACCTTCCATTATCATCTAGAATCCATTGTACATCGTAGTTGACCACAACGACCGAGATTTCAATTGGATCATCATGTGGAAGCCGGACTTCTGCAAGGTCATCATCGGAAAAGAGAATAGCATTGTTGTCCTTGCATCACTTCGGGGCATCGTCTTCGTCTCTTCTCCTGTCGGTAGGTTGGTATATCATTCCCACTCCTCCATTGGTGGGTCTTTGATTCGGTAATTCAGTTTCTTCAAGAGCCAATTGAGTAGCAGTAGCTTCTGACCGAGGTCCTTAGCGACCAATGCACCATCCCAAATACCCTCTTTTGATGAGATTCTCAATTGCATCTCTCAATTGGATGGATTCTTCAATATTGTAGTCATGGTCCTGGTGGAATCGGCAGTATTTGTTCCTATTCCTTATGAAAGAGGATGCCTTCATGGGACGAGGCCACTAGAAAAAGTTTTCTTTCTCTATCTCCATGGGGATCTTTTCACGAGGGAGGTTGAGGGGGGTGCAGGAGTTGAACCTCCCGCCCGATATTCTGGGCCTGGGAGGACTTCTTCGGCGGTCAGCATTCTTATTATTATTAGAGATTGGGGGACCTTGTCCCTTGTTATTTTTCTTTCTTGAAGGAGGTTTCCCTTCGATCAGTCATCGATTTGCCGCTTGCTCTTTGGCATCGGTATATTTCTAAGCCCTTGCGAGCAACTCAGCGTAGCTTTTGGGGAACTTCTTATCTAGGAAAAAGGTGAGCCTGGATGTACGAAGCCCCTTCTTCAGTGCAGATATGGCCACATGCTCGTTGAGATCGGGGATCTCGAGTGTGGCCGCATTAAACCTGGAGATGTAGTCTCGCAGCCTTTCTCCTTCATTTTGATGAAGGAGGAATAATGTGTCCGTATTTCAGGGGGTCTTTTGACAAGTCCTGAAATGCAAGACAAATAGTTTTTCTAACTCGAAGAAGGAATCAATGGTACCTGGATGCAGGCTCGAGTACCATATCCGAGCAGCTTTCTTCAAGGTGGCCGGGAACACGAGGCAGTACATTGCATCCAAAGCTTCTTGGATCATCATGTGGGCCTTGAAACTACCCAAGTGGTCGAAAGGATTGGAGGTGCCGTCATAGCGTTCCATCTGGGGAACCCTGATGTGCCGAGGGATGACTTTGGCCATGATACGATCTGTGTAGGGAGGGTGCAGATCATATACTATTACATCGTTATGACCCTATTTCTCCCAGATCTTTTCCATTTCTGACTCGATGGCTTTAAATTTTCCATCATAATCGGGAATGGCCTGCTTCAGCACCCTCTCTATGGGAGTAGAGTTTTCAGAGGAGGGTGAGGGAGTTTGCCTAGGTGTTTACCCTTTCTATGGGGAATCGGGCCTGGGATTCTCGAACTTCGGCCTTCAAAAGAAGGCCGAGAATGGGGGAAGAGATGTTTGGATCCCTCCCGAGGGGCTCTCTTCCTTCGGGATCAAGATCTATGTCTGGAGGGGGGCTGTGGATTTCCCATCGGGAAAGCCCTGTTTTGAAAATCTTGAACTATGGCCATAAGGTTGGTGACCTGGTTCACAAGGGCTTCAAACTGCTGCAATCCCATGACAACTGTGGGAGGTGGAATGTCATTCTCTCCCAGGCGTGCACCCCCTTGGGATGGAGCATGACTTCGACTCGTGGAGGCAATCTGAGTCTTCCCTCTCGCCATCGGGAACTTCTTACTTCCTCTTTGTCAAGGAGGGAAGCTTAATGATGCAGAGTTGTTGCTGGCCCCCCTTCCTGGTGCGCCAATCTGTTGGCGTAGAGTCCCTGTTCCGACCGGATGAAGCTACTGGATCACGGGACCGCTCCCTTGCTCACCTGCAAAACAGATCCTTTGCCGGAGTTTCTCTAGTGGGGGACACTTCGATGCCTAAGTCAAAGGCGGGCACCAGCCACAGAATGTGGAAGGCCTTGAAAAGGCTGAGAGAAAGGACTCTAAGAATTTCAGGAGAGTGTTTATGCCTTACCTGGAGCATCCCCTCTTACCGTTATTTGTAAGGAGTCGTCCGGCCTATAGTTTCGTTCTTCCTCCAGCGGTTACGACGGGGAGTTAATTTCCTTCACCATGATTCGCAATCGTGGGTTGTCGTTGAACAGTTCTGGCCAGACCGGAGACATTGCAGTCAGAGTTATGTGCCCTGACTGCACCCTGGAGATTATCGATAGTAATCGTTGGTTACTATTGCTTATTGTGTTTGTAGCGATCTAAGACAGTTCATGGATCTATCTTCAGACTTCCCTCTTCGGGAGATTCTTGTAATCAGATCACGAATGTCTTCATCCTTGGATCCTCTCGAGATAGATCGGAGATCCTATGTTTGGCATGGATCGAGGACTTGACCTTTGTCGTAGGATGGAGATCGTGTTTTTAGCATGAACCGAAGAACATGTCTTCAGGAGTCGGTGGAAGTCATCCCTCAGATTGGGTGGAGAGCCTTGTCTTCAGAGGTCGAAATACTTTTGTCATCAGGGGCCGAAGAACTTGGTCTCCGTCAAAGATTGAAGACGTAATCCGAAGGCCTTGTCTTCGGGTGCTATAAGCCCATGAAGAGCTTTGGCTTGCCTGCAGGTGGCCTGGTCTTTCCTAGATACCCGGATCTGAAGTTCATGGTTCAGAAGAAATATCTTTAGCCGGCAGAACTGGCAGTTGGCTCGTACTTAGACCGAGATATCCCGATAGGTGAGATGGATTTGGCTAGGGGTGATTGGGTGTTTTTTTTTGATGACCCCTATTCTCGATCTCAAATACAAAGAGCAGGACCTTGGACTTCTTGGTGCCAAGTCCGAGGTTGAGGGTGTGCCGTGCTTGTGTGTTAAGATGGTGAAGTTGGTAGGCAAGTATATGATGGTGGAAGGAAAAGGGATGCCATGGCTCTAGCTGATCTGGTGGGAATAAATAATGTCGAGGAGGCTTGGCAGCTCGAATGGGGTAGCACGGCAGATGGTGAAGGATTTGACAATGAATTGGCCACCGAACAGATGCCTTTCATGTCAGGGCTTGGTTTGAAGTGAGGGTCTATGGTGGTCTTAGATTTGGATTTGGATTTGTTCTTGGTCTGCTTTTGTTGCTTCTCCTTGTCCGCTATGGAGAACTTGGTCTTTACTCTTAGGTGGGTATAGCTGAAGGTTTTGTTGCACCTTGAGGGCCAGACCTTTTAAATATTAATGAAGTGGCCAATTGGAAATACTAAACAGTAAAGACATTAGGAAAGGCCATCTTCTACTGCTGTAAACTATAAACTAATGATATTTTCTTTTTTAATATTTTTTTGATGGAAGGTTAGCTCTTCCTTGCTTGGAAAGACTCAAATATAGATATCCATAATTTTATGATAGTGCGTAAAGATCAATGGACCATTTATCCCAAACCCACTTGCTGGGCCTTTTTTTTTTGTTTCTTGAGGGTTCCATATTTGTCTTTAAATGATGATTACCATATTTCTCACATGCATTCTAATAGACATGAGGGCTATAATAAATTAATGAGGATATTGGTTTGTTCATATTTAAAATATGCCATGCTTGCTCCTTATGTCATACCTAGTATTATAAGTCATGCTCACGGCATGTTCAATATGTTTAGAATGACATTGAGGTGAAAACATCATCTATCTCTGGTATTTTTTCTTGTTTGCTAATATTTTCAAAGATCATGGAGATCGATATTTGTCACTTATTCATTGCTTAATGATGGTTGATCCATCATCGAAAAGAAAGGGAGGAAGGAGATAAGTTTAAGTGGACTTTGGATTTGGATTATCAAGTTTTTGGCTCATTTAAAATTCAATCCATTAATTTTGTTAATTCCAAATCGATGAGTTGGCTAGCCCCTAAACTTTTGAAAATTATAAATGAGTCCTAAAATTATACATTTAGATCCCTATTTTTCTTGAAAATATATTTTATAAAAAAGTTCCTATATTTTTTGTAATTTATGGTTTTGGTTCTCTATCATTGTTTTTGATTAAAATTGATGGAACTTGCTCATTTTATGTCTGATTTGAGCATTTTTGGACCATTGGACTTGTTCTAGTTTGAAAAATATTTTGGCTGAGTTTTTCATATATAATAAAATATTAAAATAATTTAAAAAATTATTTATATACAATTTTACATATTATTATATAAGTCGAGTATGTTTTCCTGTAGCCTCAAAGGGTTTAGAGTACTCTAATAATTTTGAATAGTTGAGTTATTAAAAATTAATTATTTATCTTTTATTTGGAATTGCATATTGATGTCTCTATTATAGTTGATCCAAAATTGACTGTAATTGATTGTGACACTTATTATATACTATAATTCTTGTCCAAAGATATTTTATAGTTGTATAGTAAGTGTTATTAATAGAAGTGATAGTTAGAATGTATTGTTGTGCTATGATATGATCAGCGAGGTGTGTTGTTGCCCGATCGCCATGGCCTATAGCTGAAGATGAACTCGGACTGCACCCCTGTCGCTCAGAATCCTGCTCGAACCCCCAGACCTGCAAAATAAAGGAGACCTAGGCTGGTGATCATGGTGGGGGCACTCTGAAGCTCAAGTCAGTGGCGATCAGGGGAACAAATCCTCTCGGTCGAGCCCCGTAGGTGGACTCCATGCTAGGAGGAGAAACTGATAGAAAAATGCCCTAAGAGCCAATCATTGTTTGGGCCTTTTTGTAAACTTCCAACTCATATATGACATCATTATTTATAATAAAGGTATTTGATTCATCATATACTGCTGTGTCATATTTTTGACTATGATGAACCCCATAGAGTAGGGCAATGGAATTAGGGTTATGATAAAATAACATTGAGACCTAATTCCTATAAACCCTAATCTAGAATGTTCCTAGTCACTGGACCATCGATTCGGGGATCGATGAATCCAGTAAGACTAGCTTATCCTATGTATGCCCAGTTGATGAGGGTGGTTGGTCTCACAACCACTTGTGTAGAGAACTAATACAAGGATAAGGGTGCTCATTAGGTTATGAGTACACTGAACTGATCCACACCGGGACTATCTTATGGAAGTCTTACTCCTTGTCAAAAGATAGGTCCCAGAGTAAAAGTTGTGCATGTGATCTTCAGACCTGAGGTCACCATAGTTCCTTGTGCACACTAAGCCATACTTTGGTTCATACTCATTCATGGCATTGTGACATGTACGGGGTGTTCTGGGTATGGTGGAAGGTGTACGAAGGATGTGAGTGGACCAATAAGGAATTGATCAATCCTAGTAAGAGGATATGTTATCCAATGTAATCTCTTCGATGAGTGACTCAAGGAATCTTTGCAAAGTGGGTTGAGATTAGAAGTGGCTTCTAATAAGTCATTAGCTGAGTCCTCATGATCGAGCTGAGATTCGATATGATTAAGTGTTAGGGTTTGACATTTATCCATACCCATCACTTAATCGGGATATTGGGAGATCAAAAGATTGAATTGCATAGTAACTTACTACTGAAGGGTATTTTGATAATTTTCATCAAATTCCTCATCTTCCGGGTAGGCATGACACGTTGCTAGATGTCAATCTTGTCTTGTGGGTTTTCATGAACTAATTGGATTGGTTTCATGAGTCAATTCGATGTGCGATTCGAATTGGATAATTAGGTGAACCAATTTGACCTAATTAGGTCAATCGGGTTTGATCGGATCGAATCGACTCAAACCTAAACCTATTACTGGATAGATGTGGAACCCAATGGGTCACACACATTAGGGAGTCAGCCTAGGAATTCAATTGGCATTTAATTAGGGTCAAGGGATCCAAATTGGTTAGCTAGATTACACACTAGCATGTGTAGGCTGACCTAATCTCCAAACCCAAATTGGATTGGGTCTGAAAGTTTGCTAAATGGACTAACCAATTTATGGGAGACATAGATTGGGTTGATTCCTAAGTGGGATAAATTTATCAGATTTTATCTGATATTTTTTGGATATTTTATGCACCATATATGAAGAGTCCAAGAGGCATGGGACTCTTCACGCCTTAGTGACACCTCTGCATTCAAAAGGGCACACAAGGACTAATTGACCTCCAATATGAAAACAAATTATATGGTTGGAAAGTAGACTTAATGCCCTTTCATATGACACCCATATTACATATACTTTGACTAGGTCAAAGGTGTCATATGGCATGGAGAAGTTAGCGCAAAGTAAAGAGTCACGTCTCTTCACTTTGGCGCTAATTCAAGTATGTAGAGTCCTTCTGCTTTAAGTCCTTTTGAATCATCGATGCTTCTCATTCATAAGTCACGTCCCTTGGCTTCATTTTAACTGGAAATGCAAAGTGGCAAAGGGAGAAGTTTGATAAAATAGTGAAGGGACTTGAATTAGGCGGTTGGTACATAAAGGGACACGGTATTTCATGATAAGACTCCTTCTTAGTGAAGGGTCTTATTTGATCTGTGTTTAGAGAGATCAAAGGCTGATGGAAAGGCTTATTTGGCACCTTCCACTCTCCTATAAATAGCCATCAGTATTTGTTCCAATAGGATGATATTTTCTTTTGGTTTTCTTTCTTACACTCTTACATCTATCCACCTTGTCTCTTCCTTTCCTTGTTAGGACATAGGTCTTCTTTTAAGACAAGTCCGCCATTTTAAGACAAGGGTTTAGGAAGAAAATTAGGAAGTGATAGAAAGAGAGAAAAGAGATTTTGGATAGGGCTTAGAATGCTCTACTAGAGGGCAAAGGTCTAAGCAAGGAAGGAGAAGCTGCCGAAGGAAGAAAGTCCATCGGAAGAGTCCCAATTGATCAAGCAACCTACAAGGGAGAGGTTCCTAGGTTTGATTCCTATGTGGATCACCGTTGGAGGGCTTGTACTTGTGAGCCTCGTGGAAAAGATTGGATTTCAACGATCCAGGTATGTATTCTGACTTCATTTATGTTTCGTTGATTGGTATTGCATAAGGGGTTCCTGGGAATTAGGGTATTCTAGCCATATTAGGGTTTCATGCTTAGAATTTTGTTTTGAAATTCACTTCCGCATGCTGCATG
Source organism: Areca catechu (assembly GCA_021397845.1). NCBI lineage: Eukaryota > Viridiplantae > Streptophyta > Magnoliopsida > Arecales > Arecaceae > Areca > Areca catechu. The sequence goes on from CM038050.1 coordinate 95,950,411, forward strand.
ATTCTCGGCACCCTGGGAGAATTCCCATCAGAAACTTGTGAAATGAGAGAGTGTGAGTGGGTCGAGAGTAGAGCGTGGGAGTGGCAGCAGAGGAGAGCTTGAGCCGGGTGGCTGTGTCCATCATGAACCTTCCTGTGGGTCTCCGGTAGCTTGGAGCGATGGCCTCTCCATGTACTACACCCCCCTTGCTCGTGTGTGACCTTACTTGACTTACCTTGTTTGAACCTTGGAGAACTCCTTTTAGCTAGGGTCGTTGCGCGTCGCTTACCTCGGGATCTTTCCCTCGCTTGCAGGCATGTGCGACAATGTCCGGTGCCATGCGCAAGGTGCCTTTCCACATCTGTGATAGGGAACAGCACCGTGCACCCTAACATTCCTTCTGGTCGCTCCATTTTGGGAAGCATGGCAGAGCTTCGATCGGTGGGTGGCCACCCCATGGATTTGAATCTTTAGGTTGACTTCCTTTTTCGGGTGGTGCTGACGGTCGACTGGGAGAGCATCACCTCAAACGGGGGACCCCTTCCCTTTCGGTAAAAGTGGTAGTTGGGGCAGTTATTATGGCCTGGTGGTTACCCCTCATGGTCCTTGTGTGGCTTGCCACCGTCCAAGGAAGCGGTGACGTCCTTCAGCTGCAGGTCTCTTTGTCCGAAGTGGGGCGAGCTCAGGAAGGTGGAGCTTGACTTCGGCTATGGTGTCTCGAATTCAAGGAGAGCCAGCTTGGCGAAGGAGCGGGGAGAGGCAGAGCTCGACATCGGCCATGGCATCTTAACCTCGAGGAGAGCTAGCTTGGCGAAGGAGTGGACTGCGACGGAGCTTGACTTTGACCATGGCATCTCGACCTTGAGGGGAGCCATCCTGGCGAAGGAGCGGGCAGAGGTGGAGCTCGACTTCAGCCATGGCATCTAGACCACAAGGGGAGCCAGCCTGGTGAAGGAGTCCATGCAGAGGCGGAGCTTGACTTCAGCCATGATGTCTCGACCTCGAGGGGAGCCAGCCTGGCGAAGGAGCAGGCAGAGGTGGAGCTCGACTTCGGCCATGACATCTTGACCGCGAGGGGAGCCGGCCTGGCGAAGGAGTCCAGGCAGAGGCAGAGCTCGACTTTGACCTCGGTGTCTCAATCGTGAGGGGAGCTGGCCTGGTGGAGGAGTCCGAGTAGAGGCGGAGCTCAACTTCAGCCACGGTGTCTCGACCTCGAGGGGAGCCAGCTTGGCGAAGGAGCGAGCAAAGGTGGAGCTCGACTTCTGCCATGGCATCTCGATCACGAGGGGGCCGGCCTAGCGAAGGAGTCCGGGCAGAGGAGTCCTACGTGGCAGCTTCAGCCGACATGGTGCATGATGGAGTCTGACATGGGTTCCATGTCAGCGATCCTGCCACATCATTTACCCCCCACTCTCGAGTCTCGTTGGTGCGCGGTGCTCGGGACGAAGGGAGTAAATGTGGTGCTAACATTGAAAGGCAGAAATATGGCATAATATTGGCCATGATTGCTGGTGCTTCATGAGGCAGTTCTCCAAACCAATACAGGGGAGCCACATGGGCACGTCTGAGGAGCACTTATTACTAGCGCAGAATCCAGAGCGGCTGTGGTCAAAATGAGGCATCATCTTTGCTAATTGCTGACACATGGTGCAGATCCGATGGTGGTGGTGCTGTAATGGTATGGTTAGGCATCCAGTCACTTCGGAAAGAAAGGCAGTTTTTTCCAAAATTCATCTCCTTTCAAATCTTGCATGCTCGCCATCGTACCAGAGCTCCTTCTTCTCCCCCGACAGTCCTTGTCTTTTAAAGTTAGATAGGTTCATCTCCTTCTCCCTCTCTCGGATGGGTAGGACTTTCTTCTAGAGCTAGGATCTTCCCTTGTCCGCTTTCTTCCTCTTCTTCTCTACCCTTCAACTTCATCTTCATCATTCAGATGTCTCGCTTTGGTCCAAATTCCTGCCCTTTGACCGACCAAAGTGAGGCTGGGCCTTCTCTATCAAGGCCGCCTTCTTCCTCTAATGAGGAGGAGGAAGAGATGCGCTTCGAGTTCAGAAGGAGGCCCCACCCCACTGGGATCATGATTAGGGAGCCTAGGGCCTGCCCTCCATCTCCTCCTCCACTTGAACCCGCCGCCGAACCCTCTCGGTCGACAGGTCCCGGTGGGGTTGCTTCGTTGATCACCATCGAGGAACTTGCGACCATCCAGGAGACCTACAATGTCTCGGACTCCATCCGGCTCACAGTCCCTTGACCAGGAGAATGTGTCACCTCCAATGGCCCGTGCCGGATCACCCTCTACAAGGAAACCCTTGTAGGGGGCCTTCAATTTCCTTTCCACCCCTTATTTCTCTCTATGCTGAGCAACTATCTCCTTGTTCCTACTCATCTAGTTCCCAATGCCATCAAGACAATTTTTTGCTTCATAGTTCTTTGCCACTGCCACGGGATTATTGCCCATTTCTCTCTGTTCAGGATCTTCTTCACCCTGAAATGCCACCCTTCCGAGGAGGGGTGGTGGTCTATCTCGTCTCGCCCAAAGGGCATCAAATTTGAGCTCCCCTATTTCAACAAAGGATGGAAGAGTAAATACTTCTTCGCCTCGATCGAGGGGGTCGACTGGGTTTGGAGCGACCCAGATCGGTCCCCTAACTAGAATTCAATGGTCGAAGTGGCTGATCAAGAGATCTACGAATAGCTCTGTGCCGACCAGGTCCCCTCTCTCAAGGTTTTGATGTCAGAGCATAACCTATTCGAAGCCGGTGTTAGCCCAATATGAGAGTTGGGTGAGTTTGACTCGAGCTTTGTCTTCTTGTGCTTTCTCTTTGACTTTCCGAGCTTGGAGTTAACATTTTATTTCTTCGTGCAGGCATGAAGTTCTCCTTAGATGACCTCCTCACACTCTCCAAGAAGAGGGGTCCACCGACGGGGGTCAGTGAGTCCTCCCAAAGAGAGCTCATGAAGAGAGCGGTGCAAGGGCTGCACCTGCCGTGCTAGCTGAGCCGAGCGGGAGGGGGGCAGAGCCCGACCCTGAGCAAGGCAGGAGGGCGGTCGAGCCTACTCCCGAGTCGAGTAGGAGGGCTGCCAACCTTGCTCCTGAGCCACCAAGGCAACGCAATCCGCTCCCGACCTAAGAGCCCGAGGTGGTTGTTTGGGCCAGTTCTGCTGCTGCCACTGTCTCCATGGCATCTCCTCCCCCGATGATCATCGAGATCGAAGAGGATGGAGAGCAGAAGATAGTGGAGCTAGCATCGACGATGCCATCTGTAGTGGCACCGAGCTCCCACTGCACCTCCGATGCATCCTCAGCCGGAGGGGCAAGTGACTCCACTTCAGTGGTAAATAGAAGGGAGAAGAACTATCGCAAGGTGCCCTTCAAGCTGGCACCAAACACCTCCCTGGTTCGGGATCAGAATCTCATTGAGTGCATGATGGACTTCACCATCCAGTCGTGCAATTGGTGAGAGAAGGCGGGGAAGCTCTTGGGCGATGCTATTAGTAGCACCTTCCTCCAACTCTTCTTGGTAAGTATTCTTTTCCTTCATCTCACCCCATTCCTTTCTTCTTGTCTTTGTGGCTGACATCCTTTTTGGTGCAGCTCGGTGCTGAACTCCTGCTCATCAGAGACTGCTGCAAAAACTGGGCCAAAAAGGATAGGCAACGAGGAGAACAACTTGAGTCCTTAAGGGCCGAGGAGAAGCAGAAGAACGAAGAGGCCTGGGAGGCCAATTTGAAGAACAAAGAGCTCGGGGCGAGGTTGTAAGTGCTGAGAGGCACATAAAGGAGCTTGAGGAGTCCTTGGTCTGGGAGAGGAGCCAGTCCAAGAGCAGGGCGAAAGAGCTCAAGGCCAAGTAGGCCAGGCTAAAAGAGCTCGGAGTGGAAGCTGCCCAGGAGAAGGAACGAGCCCAGTCCCTTCTAGCAAAACTGGAGGCAGTGAAGGAGCAGGCAACCACCACCAAGAAGAAGGCCACCATTTTTGAGAAGAAGGCTGCTGTAGTAGTCAACTCGATGGAGGCCATAAAGAAGGAGGTCGTTGAGGTAGTCTGTCAAGTTGAGGTCGCCAGGAAGTGGGCCGCCAAGGCGGTGGCTAGGTACAAGGCCTCTAAGGAGTTTGGGGCCGAGTTCCATGAAGTGACGACAGACTCCTTCTTTAAGGGGTTCATGTATTGCCTGTCTATGGTGGAGGACCTTATCCCGAACAAGAACAGGGATAGGCTCAGATACCCGGGTGCTCCGGGTATGAGCTCAGCCCCTGACTTGGGCGAGGTGGAGGAACCAGCTGCTGCTGCTGACCGAGCCCCACCAGCGGTGGTCGTCGAAGATGAAGCCCTACCGCTGGAGGCCCCAGAAAGTGATACCCCATCCGAGCACCGTCCTGGGAAGGAGCCGGTCGGATAGCATAGGGGCCCATTATAACATTTCTTCTTTTTGCTCCTGATTTGAGCTGCCCTGCATGTTAGGGCCCAGTGTTAATGTATAACTTTACCAAGTATTAATGAAATTCTTTTTCAGTCATCTCAACCTGTGTCTCTTTTCATTCTTTGCACTTTGTCAATCTTTTTCGCTTCATTTCTCGATTTCCTGTGTGCATGTAATTATGTAGGTGCCTGGCCTTGAGGTACTAAGTATCCGAGTGATGGGGGACTAACTAAATGCAAGATGAAATGATGTAGGTGATTTATTGTTTTGTGACTTTTAGGGTTTTGAATTTAGTTAAGGATTCCTGAAGACTAGAAAGAGTAAATCTAGGATTCTATACTAACAAGAACCTCAAGCAAGCAAGTACTCCCTAAGCAATGATAAAGAGAGGACCCCAAGATTGAGAAGCCCCGTAGGACTTAGCTCTCAGAACAATATCAACTTAAGAGTTCAGGGAGGCAAACCACAAAGATCTGAAGTGCCCGATGCCGAGATCACTCACTCTCGCCGATGCGGCCTGGATGATCGAGCCCTCAACCTGCAAATGTTTCGACTCACTGTCCGAAGGTCTTGATGGCAAGGGCAACCGACTCCATGTTCATGTCACCTGGAGGACTTGCGAGCATTCAAAGAAGAAGAGTTAGGTTTCGATCAAAAGGTAGCAATAGAAGAAGGAAAGAGAGTTGGTGTGATGATGGGTGGAGTTTTTTTTTTTTTTTTGCTAGGCGCTCGGGTGGATGATCCCGATGGGCTCCGATTCGAAGCTGGAGGATGGAGTTGCGGAAGGGATGGTAACTTGAGGCCTCACACCTCTCGACGCCCAAAGGTGAAGGCGCTCCCTCACGGAGATCGATGTTCCTAGTAAACGAAGGCAACTAATGAAAAATTGGATCTCAAGAAACTTGGTTTTTCATTCATCAAAAATTAACCTTACAAGGGAGGGGGTAAGGTCCTTTATATAGGCACCTTAGACCCCTTCAAAATTTGAATGAAAAAATACATTTCTTCTCTTGCTAAGCCACCAAAAAAATATTCAAAAATCTGAAATTCAAACTCCTTGGCCAACCAAAGCTTCTTTGATTTGGGCATGGCATGATAATGGGCTTGGAAGAATGAATTTGTCACCCTTGGACTTGGAAAGTTGACCTTCAATTTTGGGAAGAAGGCATGATGCAAGGCTTGTGTCTCCCTCATTCCTTCATTGCTCACCCTTCTTTGGAAAGAAGCTTGATATGAGGCTTGGAGCAAGGCCTTTGTCTTCAACCTGTCTTTGGTTGCTCACCCTTCTTTGGAAAGAAGCTTGACATGAGGCTTGGAACAAGGCCTTTGTCTTCAACCTTTCCCTGGTTTCCCATGACTCCTTTAGTAAGTGGCTTGATGGAGGGAGGGAAAGGAGGAGCGAATATTTGATGTCTCCATTTGGCATCCAAGAAAATCTCACTTGTGCCGCCCACATGGCTGGATGAGGTGGCGCCACATGGAATGATGAAGTGGTGCCACATGGGGTGGTGAAGTAGCGCCCTAGGGTTGACATGTTGACCTTCAAGGATCAGCCCAAAGTAGTTGAGCTGGACTCAAAGACCACTCTGGCTTGGTCCCATACTTGGACTAGACTCAATACAGGACACAACTTGACCCAATTGGTCAAAGTACATGACTAAACAAAAATAATTGAGACTAAATTCATGACTAAAAATTACAATGCTTAGGCTTGAAGCCTTATTATAGGACCCAAAAATTGAAACCCTAATCATAGGTCTGGTGCCCACACCAATTCTCTTGGGGTGGGAGGAACTCGACCTTGTCGAGTAAGGGTTGATTTGGCTTTGCTATTTTTCTAGAAGGTCGGGGTCGAGGTATTGCATGTCCTCTCGGGTATCCTACGAATCGTCGGATTATGGTGTAGGGTTTCGGTGCAACGCAGCGGAAGGGTAATTTCAAAAATTGATATTAATATGTACCAAAACCCTAAACCAGGAACTCATTAATAAGACTAAAATGTATGAAGACTAACATTCTTATGCAAATTAGAATTAGAGTACTAACCTATAACCGCTAATTCCAAATTGATGAAGATTTAATCTTGAAGATGAACGGGCTATTTGAGTTCACCAGGCATCCAGGTGTCCGCCCTCCGATGGTGATGCACACAGAGCAATGATCAAGAATACTATCTTCTTGTCCAATGGTTCCTCCTATTGAGTTCTTCTTCCTAGAACTCAATTCTTCGGATTATGGCTGGAATTCTTCCACACAAGAGGTTGCCTTCCTTTATTTTATCTCTTCTCCTCCTTCCACTAAGACCTTGACCCTCTAAGACACTCTTGTCTTGAAGATAAGACCTTGTCCTAAGGGGATTTAGGCTTGTCTTAAATTGGAGGAGAAACTAAGACAAGAATGTCTTAATGTAAGAAAGAAAGAATAAAAATCAGAACTCCTTCTTTCCTTTATCGTCGGAGACTTTTGCTCTCATTCTTGTTCAGTAGCAGAGTTTCGACAGAGGTGTACTCTATAAAGGAAATAGTGCAAGAACAAGAAAAGAGAGAAAGAGTCTTTTGGAGAGGCAGAAGAAAAAATTTAAGATTACCTGGTTCTGATTTTTCCTGACCCCTTAAATAGATTTCAGAGAGTCGCCCACACAACTCTTCGTGAAAAACTTCTCACACCCTTTCTTATTTTCTCATGCCCCATCCTTCCTTCTCATGGCATTCCGGATAAATCCCACGGCTTTTTTTAAATGAAAAGTCGTGATGTTTTTAAAAGAAAGGAGTCGCGACTTTAAATCTCCGAGGAGATGTTAAGGTTTTAAGACTTTAGGTTTCACTGGTATGATCTCATCAGAACCCTAAAATCATAGTCCTAATCTATGGGGTTCATCATATAATAATAAACACAGCGTACGATGAAAAATAATGCCTTTATTAGAATATTGTCAATTACAATGGTTTGGGAGATACAATATAGATTGGCTTGTAGGGCATATCCCTTTCATGCGGTCAGCCTTGCAATCGGACCAAGTAACGTTGATAAACTTTGCCCCAGGTGGTCATAGCTTGATCATCCAGGACACGCTCGATCCGCTCTCCTCTCTCAAGTAAAATTGGAGGTGGACACTCTAGGTCGGGTTAGCTCTCAAATGAAAAGTTTGGCCCAAATGGCTCGCTGGGTATGTTTGATGGTTCCCTATACTCGATTAAGTTCGAGATATTGAAAGTCAAGCTAATGCCATAATCCGAGAAAGTTCAAGCACACAGGCATTAGGGCCAACTCTCCTTATCACTCTAAAGGGGCCAGCTCCACGAGCATGAAGTTTCTTAACAGTTTCTGATGAAAACCATTCAGGCCTTAGACTAATCATTATAGAATCTCTAATTTCAAACTCTTTGGCTCGTTTCCGGGAATCAGCAAAATTATTTTAAAATTTAGATTTAATGCAGAATTCTATCATGATGCAAAATGCAGACTTAACTATGCATTCCTAATGAGAGGAATTTTATTGGACTCTCTAGGGCCTAAACCTAACAAAATATTGACTCTCTAGGTTTAACCCTTGTCTGGTATGCACATGAGAAATTACCATGGATCCTTATCAAATGCCATAAGGTATACCAGAAGTAGGTAGCAAATGAGATGGGCTCTAGGGATTCATGCAACCTAGAAATCTCAGCAAAATGTAACCCCATGGCTCTAGAAACAAGAGAAGGCTCAGGGAAGGGTAGGAAATAAGAGTCAAAGTCTTGGGGTGGCTTATAGGAAACATGAAATAGCCCTTGGTTATTCAGGATGACCTTAAAATTTGGACATTGTTCTATAGGTGTCATATGGTCCACTTGTTCCGGTAGATCTTGGGGCTCGCTAGGGTCAATCCCACAGTGAGAAAGGTCTGTTAAAGAGGATCCTGGGACCAAGTCTATAGTATGATGGATGTCTCTCAGGGGTGGAAGTTGGTCAAGTGAATCATCCTGTAAAACATCCTCGAATTCTTTCAGAGTCTTAGCTACTTCCTGGAGGTATTCTTTTTGGGTCGGTTCAGGAAACTTTTCAGTGGCAGGGGATCCTTCAGTAATCTCATCGGGTGGTAGTTGCTTAGGTAACTCATCAGAAAATACATCCTCAAGTTTTTTCACTTTTAGGGCTTCAACTATCTCTACTATGTTCGATCCTGGCTTAGTTACTCCTTCAAACTTTATAATGGGTTAAGGATCTTTTTCTATGAGTTCTTTAGTGATTTCAACCTTGGGCCCATCTTCTACTAAACTTGACTCATAGATGTTTTCTTTCAATTCTTTAATGTGCTCAGGAGTTTCTTTCCCTAGATTTTCAATGGGTTCAACCTTAAAGTCTTCAATGGGCTCAGGGATTTTTGTATTCAAATTCTCAGAATGTTTATCCTTCTCTCCCTGAAATTCTTTAAAGGGTCCTTTCCCGGTAATCTCTTCTCCTAACTCATTATCCTTGATCAAGTTAACTTCTGGCTTCTTTTCCTTTGGACTACTTGATCCTCTTTTAACCTGATCCTTTGGCTGAACTAGATTAATAGTAAATTTCTTCCAATGGTGGTTGAAGGTACAGCTATTGGTCCGACCATAAAGAGTAGCATCATGATCATAAAGCCAGGGTCGACCTAAGATAATACTACTGATGCCCATAGGAAGGACATCACACCAAATCATCTCTTCATAAGATTGCAACTTGATCAAGACTTGGCACCTAGACTTTATGGGTATGGAGGTTGAATCAATCCACTAGACCTTATAAGGGTTATGGTGAGGAACTAGGGTCAATCCTAGGGATTTGGCAGTACTTGAAGAAATGGCATTGACACAGCTCCCACTATCAACTATGATCTTGCATACCTTATTCCCTAGTTTGGCAAAGGTTTGTAGGATGTTAGTCCTACGCCAATCTTCTTGCACTATGTCCTGGATAAGGATTCACTTAATTACTCCTAATAGGTCATCAGACTCATGCAGTTCTTCTTGGTTCAGGAACTCCTGATTAGGTCTCCTAGGGTGAACCTCTTGGGCTGGGTCAGGATGTGGGACTCTTCTGGGCTCCGCCTCTAAGGAAGGTTCATGATGAGGGTAATCCCTAGGGAAAAAAGGTGATTCAGACTCAGGTTCGACAGATGGTCTAGGGCTATTATTCTCTAAGGCTCCAATTCTTTCATCAAACTAATCAAGCTTACTATTCATCTTAGCCAATTGTTCCATGATGACTTTTAACTGATCTTTTTGGGTGTTTTTCATGGGTTCACCTGATTGGGAATGATTGGGATGATAAGGGACTTCGGATCTGGTCGACATGCACATACAACGGAAGATGTTAAGGGTTTTCTAGACTTAAAAGATCTAACCAAATGTTAGGTCAAGAAGACTAACTTGGTAGTAGTAACTTGGAACCTGGCCAGGTAAGTGTAAGGTTGGTGGAAATTCCTCTTTGCTTGCCTTAGACACCAATTTGAAATTAGCCAGGTAAGCGAACCAACCCACCTTCTTTCAGGCTCTTGTTCCTGAACCACTTGCCTAGACACCAGCTACTCAAGCGCACACAAACAAGCTGTCTAACTTGGCTTGACACTTGGTTCGACCCGACTTCGTGGGTGTCCCTAGCTCACTAGAGAAATTAAGTGTCTATTCAATTTTAATTATAGGTTGGGATTTGATATGCCGGGTGGTGATTTTTGGGCTAGGGACAGGTAATGAAATCCTGACCCTATGTCAAATTGCTGCCCTTAAGATAATTTATGAAAGTGATGGCAAACAAATGATCTAATGAGATGTCTCTAAGTTATATTTCTTTTTGGATTTTTGATGTATAATAACAAAGATAAGATGATTGAAATGACACGAGATGAAGGTAAATGCAAATTAAACTATGTAAGAAATAAAAACAACAAAAAAAATCACTTGCTGAAATTCTCATAATAGAATTTCTTCTCAGGTAGTATTCTAGCTTGTAAAAATTTTACAAGTTGCAATAAAATTTGAGAAAATTATCAAAACTATTATCAATTATGAGTGATCTAACAAAATAAAAATTAAAAGATTTGGATATTTTTACAAACAGAAAAACTAAAAACAACAGACCATATACGGAAAGGAAAAATTGCAGAGATTAAAGAATATGAGATCTAATGATGCAATGATTTTCTATTAGATTATTTTCTTTCAAAACTTTTCTTCTTGTGTTCCTCTTCAAAGGCCTTTCACAGTGGCACCCCTACACGCCTTAGGAGATACCCGTGGAATGGGAGGAGAGGGTCTTGAAACCCTACCTTTCTCCTAAGACCGGACGACCTGGTGAAGCACCTAATCCAAGTACTCAAGAAGTGCTAAGTCCTAACCATGCTCTGATACCAGAAATGATGGGGGACTAACTAAATGCAAGATGAAATGATGCAAGTGATTTGTTGTTTTGTGACTTTTAGGGTTTTGAATTCAGTTGAGGATTCCCGAAGACAAGAAAGAGTAAATCTAGGATTCTATACTAACAAGAAACTTAGGCAAGCAAGTAGTCCCTAAGCAATGATAAAGAGAGGACCCAGGGATTGAGAAACCCCGTAGGACTTAGCTCTCAGAACAATATCGACTTAGGAGTTCAGGGAGAAAAACCTCAAAGATCTGAAGCGCCCGATGCCGAGATCACTCACTCTTGCGGATGCGGCCTGGATGATCGAGCCTTCAACCCGCGGATGCACTGGCTCGATGTCGAGCCTTCAACCCGCGGATGCAAGGGTAACTGACTCCGTGTTCGTGTCACCTGGAGGACCTACGAGCATTCAAAGAAGAAGAGTTAGGTTTCGATCAAAAGGTAGCAATAGAAGAAGGAAAGAGAGTTGGTGTGATGATGGGTGGAGTTTTTTTTTTTTTTTTTTGCTAGGTGCTCGGGTGGATGATCCCGATGGGCTCCGATTTGAAGCTGGAGGATGGAGTTGTGGAAGGGACGGTAACTTGAGCCCTCACACCTCTCGATGCCCTAAGACGAAGGCGCTCCCTCACGGAGATTGACGTTCCTAGTGAACGAAGGCAACTAAAGAGAAATTGGATCTCAAAAAACTTGGTTTTTCATTCATCAAAAATTAACCTTACAAGGGAGGGGGTAAGGTCCTTTATATAGGCACCTTAGACCCCTTCAAAATTTGAATAAAAAAATAAATTTCTTCTCTTGCTAAGCTACCAAAAAAATATTCAAAAATCTGAAATTCAAACTCCTTGGCCGACCAAAGCTTCTTGGAATTGGGCATGGCATGATAATGGGCTTGGAAGAAGGAATTTGGCTCCCTTGGACTTGGAAAGTTGACCTTCAATTTTGGGAAGAAGGCATGATGCAAGACTTGTGTCTCCCTCTTTCTTTGGTTGCTCACCCTTCTTTGAAAAAAAGCTTGATATGAGGCTTGGAGCAAGGCCTTTGTCTTCAACCTTTCCTTGGTTGCTCATCTTTCTTTGGAAAGAAGCTTGATATGAGGCTTGGAACAAGGCCTTTGTCTTCAACCTTTCCTTGGTTTCCCATGACTCCTTTAGTAAGTGGCTTGATAGAGGGAGGGAAAGGAGAAGAGAATATTTGATGTGTCTCCATTTGGCATCCAAGAAAATCTCACTTGTGCCGCCCACATGGCTGGATGAGGTGGCGCCACATGGAATGATGAAGTGGTGCCACATGGGGTGGTGAAGTGACGCCCTAGGGTTGACATGTTGACCTTCAAGGCTCAGCCCAAAGTAGTTGAGCTGGACTCAAAGACCACTTGGGCATGGACTCAGACTTGGACTAGACTCAATACAGGACATAACTTGACCCAATTGATCAAAGTACAGGACTAAACAAAAATAATTGAGACTAAATTCATGACTAAAAATTAGAATGCTTAGGCTTGAAGCCTTATTACAGGACCCAAAAATTGAAACCCTAATTAGAGGTCTAGTGCCCACACCACCGGGCCCTTCCCTGTCGAGCCCTGAACATGCGAAGAGGTTAGGAAGGAGTTTGTAGCTTACTGAGTCATTCCCACCTCGCGGGTGAAGTGGTTGTCGGGCTTCGAGTGCTTTGCTTGAGGAGGTATATTCGAACTCGGCTGGGACCAGCTCCAGGTGTGCACGGCAAGGCCGAACTCGGACATTGCACTCATTGGGCCTGCCAGGTGACTGTGAGGTGCCAAGCTTCATGAATTTCTAGGCTTTGGTGCCTAACTATGAGTCTCACCATAGATAGCGAAACTTCTGGGGAGTCCCGCTGACATCTCTACACTATGAGCATGGTGATAGGTGTGGGACTTTGGGAGTTTCTCGGCTTAGATGCCTGGCTTCAGGAGTTTCTGGGCTTAAGTGCCAGGCTTCAGGAGTTTCCAGGCTTCAGTTGGTGCGGGCACCAGAATCAGAAGAAGACTTCAGGGTTCCATCTGGATCTCTGATTGACCTTGCCCAAAGAATTAGGGTTTTCTAGTTTTGTAATAAGGGTTGACTTGGCAACTCAATTTTAATCTTAAGTCTGTATTTCCCTGCAATTTAAATTTTGTTGAGTCATGTTGACTCAGTACAAGTCCTAGTAGTGGTCTAGGTCTTCTCCAGGTTGGTGCCATTTATTTTTTTCCAGTCAAGTCAAGGCCCAAGCAAGTGGGCACCACACTCCCAGCCACACGCCAGAGTCCAGGAGGCACCACAACTACATCCCAGTGTCTTGGTCCCCACACCCAAGGGAGAAAGAATTTTTCTTGAAGCCAAAATCAAGGAGGCGCCCCATATATACCTTAAAAGGCCAAGCTAAAGAAAGAAAGAGGCATGTCTTGGGGAGCACTTCAAGGGGGCGCCCAATCTATGCCTAAAAAGACCAAAGCAAAGTTGGAAAGAGCCATGACTTGGGGAAAAAGAAAAGGAGGTGTCCAAAAGAGTTGAACCATTGAAGGAAGAACCCTAAATTCAAGGAGAAGACTTAGGAGGCGCCATCTTTCTACCTTTTGAGAAGATTTTCATGACTTTTAGGACCGCCCACTCCTTGTAGGACTCTTTGGTTGGCCAAGAGGGAGAATATTTCCTACCAAAATTTTAGGCTAGGGAGTTTAATCCCACATGGGAACTTGTATGGTTTTGATTTTCTTATAGGTCTATATATTAGACCCCTTTTGTAACTTGAACTTATCTTATGAAATCTTATGAATGAAATCCCTTGTTTTTGAGCAAAGTCTTGTTCTTCCGCACTTATTCTGAGTGTTGAGCTCCGTGAGGGAGCAAATCCGGGTTCCCTAGGAACCTTGAGGAGGTGTGAGATCTCCAACCCCAAAACCCTAGCTTAGTCCACCCATCTCTACTCCACCACCACCAAACCCTAGCCTTTACACCATCTTCAAGGTTCTTCATCCCAAGGGTGGCTGACCACCAGGACCCCAGTCCAGCCATCTTCAAGTCAGCTACCATTGCTTCAGAGTCCATCCAGCAGATCCAGGAGAAGAAGTCCCAAATCCGTAGCCTAGGAGTTCCAGATCAGCTGAAGACCTTCAGATCCCATCCTTTCTTCTACTCTGGTAACTCTCTTCCCTGAGTCTCTTGTTCCTAACCTTGTTCTTCTTCTCTCCAGGATCCAGGGTTCAAGAAGAGGCCAACTTTGCCAAGGATTATTATCGGAGGATCCATTGCGAAGATATCTTGACTCCCAGGATCCAATAATCTGCTCGAGAGAGTCTTTTTCCATCAAATGGAGAGATATCACTGCTAGGTAACAAGAACCTTCCCTTCTCACTTTGTCTGTTTCGTTGAAACTCAGAGAAAACTCTAGATCTGGGGGTTTCTCAATCCCCAGCGATCCTACTTCTGAGTTACTCTGATAATCCACTCCTTTTAATTGTGCTTTCTGTCATTTCTTAGTTTCTTTCAACATTAGTTTATCTTTCCTTTGAGTCAAAGCCGACTTTTGAAAATATATATATAAAAAAAAAATACATTAATTTTAATTTGCTTTCGCATTCCACATATCCATTCTGCATCATTTTTGGTATTAGAGTTTTCATTCTGCATCATTCTTGGTATCAGAGCCCTATCTAGGGTTCTTGCTTGTTTGATTATTTTTTTCGTTCCTTTATACTTTTGCTGCCTGGAGTAGACACCCCTGGCTGTCCGGTCCTAGGAACAAGCGAGACGCAAGCCTCCTCCTCCCATTCCATGGGGGTTCCTAGGGCGTGTAGGGGTGCCGCTGGGTTATAACTTCTAGGCAGGGATTGTAAACGGGACACATGTTCTGTTTTCTGCCAGTAACTATCCTGTTATTCGAATTGTTTCTCCCTGTAAAAATTCCAAATTATGTAATTCTTCTTTTTCTAGAACCATTATATTTGATTGTAATTTACATAAAATTTTCAAGATTTATTAATTTCTGTAGATTTTCTGAGATCAATTTTACTGTTGTTATGCTTTTTATTTTCTGCATGCTGTGTTTTTATTTGAGTGTGCATAAATTGAATCTATCTTAAGGGCACCGATGTTGCAATATAAGAAAAGGATTGAGACCCTCTCCTTAGCCCAAAACCACCTCCCGTACATTCGAACCTAAGCCTTTAATCTTAAAATTAATTAGACCTAATTTGCCCTAGTGGGCTAGGGACACCAACTGGTCGGGTCTAGGCTAGTGTTGAGTCAGTTTGTCTAGTTACTCTGTGTGTGCTTTGTACTCAGTGTCTAGAATGGTGGTTTAGGGATTCTATCCCGAAGGGCTTGTGTGCTGGTCTGTCTACCTGGCCAATCACTGATTGGTGTCTAGGATTTGGCAATCAGGAACCTACACTCCCCTCACACCTGCCTGGCTGAGTCCTGAGTTACTACAGGCTAGCTTGCCACTCAGATTGGGCATCTAGTTTGGACTCTAGGTCTAGTGAGCCAGTAGTCGCTTTAGTCTAGTCACATTCTGTGTGCTTTCTTGCATCCTCATGTCGACCACAATGGTGTTCCCTATCAACCTGGTCAGTCACAACCTGCACCCATGAACAATGATTTAGATACCATGATGAGGGTTTTGACTGAGAGGATTGATACCTTGTTTGCTGAGAGAGTGGGTAAGATGAGCTAGGACATACATGAGGGTGTTGCCCAGTTTAAAGATCGTGTCCAGGTACTTGAGGAACCTAGGCATAGAAATTGGGCCCCTGACTCAGAACTTGGTAGACCCCAACCTCACCCACACCCAGAGCCTAGGAGACCTTTATACAAGGATCCTGAACCTAATCATTGGAGGTTTGATCTAAGAGACTATGACCATGATCTTGCCCCTGAGTTTAGCCCTAGGAGCCTATACCCATACTTGGTTGACTTAGAGAAGGGACTCGTTAGGAACACCAAACCTTATGCACCCACTTTTGATGGAAGACAAGAGACATATATTAAGTGGGAAGAACAAATGGATCGGTATTTTGAGTACACTAACATATCGGAATTAGGACAAGTTAGGTTGGCCAAAACCAAGTTCACCAAACATGCTAGGTCTCATTGGTATGCTATTAAGCGTGAGTGTTATCAAAGAAAAGAGGAAATATATACTTGGAGAGATATGAGAAGTAAGTTGAGAGATAGGTACCTAGGTAGATCCTATGAGAAAAGACTTTTAGACCAATGGTACCAATTGCGACAAGGTCATAGGCCTATGTCTAAATATATCAAGGACTTCCAGTGGTATGACATGAAATGCAATACCATTGAGACCGAAGCTCAGATCACATCGAGGTTTAGGGTTGGGTTACACCCAGACATTTATCGGAAACTATGCCTTGAAAAGACAAATAAGTTAGACGGAGCATACCAAGAAGCCCAAGACTATGAGTGGTCTTTAAGATATAACCAATCAAGTACTTTGGACTTAAAGCCAACCTCTACCAACTTGAGTCAAGTTCCGATTGATCCGACACCTGTAGTGAACCAGACTTTTGTTTATCAATTCCCACTTGTGTCACCTCTTGACCAGAAAGATAACCTCGAGAAGGAGTTAGGCATGGCCATCCCAAAATTAGTTGACCTGACCTGAGCCGTACTTAAAGAGGAATCAAAGGAGAATAGATTAGAACCTTTCAGTGAGATTGAGGAAGAAATATATGAGCCTGACATAAGTTTGATAGATGAATATGAAGAAGAAGAATTTGAGGATATCTCTCTCGATAATTTAATTAACCAACTCCTACCTGATGGGGTTATTGAGGGGACCCCTGCCACTCAAGGAATTCAGGAGCTAACCCTAAGAGAAGACCCTTTGAGGAAGTTCAGGAAGAGGAAATTGCACCCAATGAGAGTTTAAGTGAGAATACCCCTGAACTCATTGAGGAATCCAAAGAAGACACCCCTGAGTAAAATCTGGTAGAGAAGTGTGAAGAAGGAAGGGGTTCACAAGAATTGCCCATTGAGAAGGTCCAAGAACAAGAAAAAGACAGTAGCTTAGAAGACTTTCTAGATAAACATTCCAAAGACCTTCCTGATAACCTTCCACCTTCTAGGAGCACCTAGCCTACCCTAGAACTTGCACTTGTAGACCCTCCTAGAGCGAATCATGAGGTTTGGATGAGTGCACCTATAGAACAATGTCCTCATTTTAAGGTCGTCTTGAATAACCAAGGTATGTTTCTTGTTTCCTATAAGCCACCTCAAAACTCTGATTCTTATTTCCTACCCTTCCCTGAATCTTCTCATGTTTCTAGAGCTATGGGATTACACTTTACTGAGATTTCTTGGTTGCAAGACTCCTTAGAACCTATTAGGTTTGCCACCTGCTTCTGGAAGACCTTATGGCACCTACTAGGCATCCATGATAAGTTTTCATACTCTGCATGTCCTCCTCCGACCCAAGTGTTGGCTTTGACTCCTTAGTTTTGATGATTAACAAAAGGTTGAGTATATGTTTGGACTAATGTTTAATCTCAAGATAAAGTTTCAGGACTTAGGTTATTCAAAAAGAGTATTATAAGGACAATGATGAAACTAAGTTTACCTGATTTGGAAATGAGCTCTTCTACCTTGAACAAGATCAAAATTCTCATAATGGACCTTCTTGTTAAGAAATATTTGACAAAAGAAACAAAGGCTTAAAGAAACTCAAGCATGGCACGTACATCTCAAAGAGTTTCAGAAAAATTCTGATCAGAGGTCGACCACCAGAGGTCGACACCTTGTCAAAGGTCGACCACCAGAGGTCGACTCATGAAGAAAAGGAAAGTTCAGCATGGCCGGCACGGCAAAGTCTCAGTGGCACGCTTCAGAGGTCGACCACCAGAGGTCAACACCTGTCCAGAGGTCGACACCAGAGGTCGACTCATAGCCTGAGAATTCAAATAGGCAGAACTATGGTATTCTGAACTTTTGCCTAAACTTTACTGGAGGTCGACTCATGAGGTCGACACTTGATCCAGAGGTCGACTCATGAGGTCGACTCATGGCATAACGGCTAGTTTTTCTGAACTTCTGATTTGATTTCTAACGGCCATAAACGGCCATATTTTTGAATCTAACGGTCTTGTGGAGTTGTTTCAGCATGAATGAGGTATTTAACCTCCACCAAACTTCAAAAAAGACAAGGAGACAAAGTGAAAAAGTGTTGATTCAAAGTACAAAGCCTTCAATCACTTCCAAGCAAAAAGAGTGAGAAAACCAAGAGATTCCCTAGCCAAAAAGTCTTCCATCTTTGAGGAATCCAACATTCAAGTGTTTGGCATTTAGTGAGGTCCAAAGATTCCAAGTGAAAAGGCTTGAAGAGTCTCCATCAAGAGCTTCAATGAATTTATTATTGCTCAAAAGGAGTTTGTTTAGTTTTCATAACTTGTATTCATACTCTTTTGTCTTTAGCTAGTTTCAAGGGAATTTGAAACTAGAGTGAGGTTTGTTGGTGAGCCAATTGATAAAACCAACTAGGGTTGCTTGTAAGCCCGAAGCCAAAACAAGTGAGTGAGGTTTGTTGGTGAGCCAATTGATAAAACCAACTAGGGTTGCTTGTTAGCCCGAAGCCAAAACAAGTGTGTAAGGTTTTGACTTGTGAGCCTGGTAAAACAAGTCGGCTGTAATCAAAAGATTATAGTGAAATTCCCAAGTGGAGCTTGGGGAGTGGATGTAGGTGCTGGGTGCACCGAACCACTATATTTCTTGTGTGTTTGCATTGGTTTGCTCTTTAGCTTCTTTAGCTCATTAATTGTCATTTTATTTCGTTGCTTCCGTTGCACAATTATTAAAGCACTATCACTCTTCACTTTTGAACTTGATAGCACATATATTGCCTTTAATTTTTAAAATACCCAATTCACCCCCCCTCTTGGGCACCATATCTGGGCAACAAGTGGTATCAGAGCACCGGTACTCTCTTGTAGGTCCAACGATCTTGAGTGAAAGATCATGGCCGCTCCAATTGGAATGGGTATAGTTGAAGGACAAGCATCAAATCGTCCTCCTTTCTTTAATGGCACAAACTACACTTATTGGAAAACTCGTATGCGTATTTATTTACAAGCTGTAGATTATCATATTTGGAGAATAATCACTAAAGGGCCTCATCAGCCCACTCACTTGGTTAATGGCATTATCACCCCAAAATCTGAAGAAGAATGGGATGACAATGACATCAAACAAGCTGAGTTAAATGCTAAGGCGATGAATTTGTTATTCTGTGCACTTGATCCTAGTGAATTCAACAGAATATCAAATTGTATTTCCGCCAAAGAAATTTGGGATACACTTGAGGTTACCCATGAGGGTACACATCAAGTGAAGACCACTAAGGTGAACATGCTCATTCATACGTATGAGATGTTCAGGATGGAACCAACTGAAAGTATAAGTGAAATGTATACTAGATTTACCAATATAGTAAATGGTATGAGGAGTTTGGGAAAAATTATATCTAATGGTGAACTGGTTAACAAACTTCTCAGGTCTCTTCCGGCTTCATGGGATGCGAAAGTTACAGCCATAGAAGAAGCCAAGGATGTCAACACTCTGCCTCTCGAGCAGCTTCTTGGATCACTGATGACCTACGAGCTTTCACTAAAGCAGAAAATAGTGGACAATGACAAGAAAAAGAAAGCCATAGCATTCAAGTCCACTACAAAAGAAGAGTCAAGTGATGAATCTGAAGAAGAAGCTGATGATGATGAGACAGCCCTAATTACTAGGAAATTTAAAAGATTCATGAGAAAGAAGAAGGACTTCTACAAGAAAAGGCAACAAAAAGGTGATCACAACAAGGAGAAAGAGAAAGAAAGGGATCCACCCATCTGCTTCGAGTGCAAGAAGCCTGGACATTACAAAACGGATTGCCCTTTGCTTAAAAAAAGTAGAAGGATGTTGAGAAAGAAGGCCATGATGGCTACCTGGAGTGAGAGTGAGGACTCCAGCAGTGAAGAAGAGCAGCAGGTAGTCGCCAACCTATGTTTCATGGCCAATGAAGATAATGAGGTAAATTCTGAACCTGAAACTGAATTTACTTTCAATGAATTGCATGATGCTTTTGATGACTTAGTAATGGAATATGAAAAATTAAAATTAAAAAATAAGAAATTAAGAAAGCAAAACTTTGAACTTACAAAAGATTCAGAAAAGTTTTCAAGTGAAATTGAAAATTTAACTCAAGAAAACAAGAAATTAAAAGAACATGTAAAGACTTTGACAAATGACAAAGATAATCTTGTTAAAGAAAATAATTCTTTGAAAATAATAGAAGTCTTAAAACTAATGAGAACATTGAAAAACAAAACAAAGAACTATTGCTTCAAAATAAGAATTACAAGGAAGAGTTAGAAAGAGTAAAACCTTTTGTAGAAAAGTTTACCTTTAGCTCAGAAAAACTAAATATGCTTTTAAATAGCCAACATGCAGTGTTTAATAAAGCTGGACTTGGATTTAAACCACACAATCAGCAAAAACTTTACAAAAACTTTTTCATACCTGCATCTTCTAATATTACCTGCTATGCATGTGGTAAAGTAGGTCATAAATCATATGTTTGTAACAGAAGAAAATCAAATACCTTTAGAAAGATTTGGGTTCCAAAAGGAACCAACCTGACTAACCCTAAAGGACCCAAGATGACTTGGGTACCTAAAGTTTCAACTTGATTTTTTTTTTGCAGGTGTGCCTTGCAACCAAAAATAAAAGAAGAATGTGGTATCTGGATAGTGGTTGCTCAAGGCACATGACTGGGGATGTGAAGCAATTCTCATCACTAGCTGCAATTGATGGTGGAAATGTCACTTTTGGTGATAATGGAAAAGGCAAAATCGTCGGAATTGGTAAAATCCATATCACCCCTAATGCTTATGTAGATAATGTATTATTTGTTGATGGATTGAAGCATAATCTTTTTAGCATTAGTCAGTTTTGTGATAAAGGTTTTAAAGTAATTTTTGAATCATCTTTGTGCATGGTATCTAGTCTAGATGTCGATGGCATCAAGTTCACTGGTCTTAGACATGGAAACATTTACATGGTTGATCTTGATGATCTAGCCATGGAAAGTGGTCAATGCCTAGTGGCTAAGGAAGCCAAGGCAAGTGAAACTAGTTGGCTTTGGCATCGTAGGCTAGGGCATGCTAGTATGCAGTTGATTTCAAAATTAAGCAAAAAGAATCTTGTAAAAGAATTGCCAAAACACACTTATGAAAAAGATAAAATTTGTGCTGCATGTCAATTTGGAAAACAAACTAAATCTACTTTCAAACCTAAAGGAGTATCTACTACTAGACCCCTTGAATTATTGCATATGGACCTCTTTGGACCAACCAGAACAACTAGTTTGGGAGGTAAAAAATATGGGCTAGTAATTGTAGATGATTACTCACGATTTACTTGGGTAATGTTTTTAGCTCATAAAGATGAAACATTTTCAGCTTTTGTTAAATTTCATAAAAAGGTTTCAAACGAAAAAGATCTCACTATTGTTTCTTTGCGTAGTGATCATGGAACTGAATTTGAAAATCATGATTTTGAAACTTTTTGTAATGAAAATGGTATTAGTCATAATTTCTCTGCACCTAGGACACCTCAACAAAATGGGGTGGTAGAAAGAAAAAATAGGACACTTGAAGAAATGGCACGCACAATGCTTTGCGAAAACGATTTACCTAGATATTTTTGGGCAGAAGCCATTAATACTTCCTGTTACATTTTAAATCGTGTTTTAATTCGACCTATTTTGAAGAAAACACCATATGAGCTTTGGAAAAATCGAAAACCTAATCTCAAGTATTTTCGTGTGTTTGGTTGCCGCTGTTTCATATTAAACAATGGCAAAGACAATATCAGTAAATTTGATGCCAAGTCAGATGAAGGTATCTTTTTAGGATACTCTACTTCTAGCAAGGCATACAGGGTCTTCAACAGAAGAACACTTCTGGTTGAAGAATCAATTCATGTAGTGTTTGATGAATCTAACGAAAAATCTTCTAGAAAAGAAGATTCTATTGATGTTGAAACAGGTACAAAGAAACTTGAACAATTGACAATCAATGAAGATGAGCCCAAAGGAGATGATGATCAAGAAAGTCAAGATCAAATTCGAGAAATCAATGCAACTTCACCAAAACCTTTACCTAAAGAATGGAGGTATGCACATGGACACCCTAAAGAGCTAATAATAGGTGATCCATCAAAGGGGGTAAGTACACGCTCTTCTATTAGAAATGTGTGTGATTATTTAGCTTTTGTATCTCAGATAGAGCCTAAGTCAATAGAAGAAGCTGAAAAAGATTGTAATTGGATTAATGCTATGCAAGATGAATTAAATCAATTTAAAAGAAATAATGTTTGGACTTTAACTAAAGACCCCTTAATGTTTCTGTAATTGGCACAAAATGGGTTTTTAGAAATAAACTTGATGAACATGGTATTGTAATTAGGAACAAAGCTAGACTTGTTGCTAAAGGCTACAACCAGGAAGAAGGAATCGACTTCGATGAAACCTTTGCTCCTGTTGCTAGGCTAGAAGCAATTAGACTTTTACTTGCTTTTGCTTGTTTTATGGATTTCAAGTTGTTTCAAATGGATGTAAAGAGTGCCTTTTTAAATGGATTTATTGAAGAGGAAGTTTATGTTGAACAACCTCCTGGTTTTGAAAATCATGAATTTCCTAATCATGTCTTTAAATTGCATAAAGCATTGTATGGTTTAAAGCAAGCTCCTAGAGCTTGGTATGATAGATTAAGTTCATTTTTGATGAAAAATGATTTTTCTAGAGGTAATGTAGATAATACATTGTTTTTGAAAAAGAAAAATGATGATCTCTTAGTAGTACAAATATATGTAGATGATATTATTTTTGGTGCTACTAACGAATGTCTTTGTCAAGAATTTGCGAAGTTAATGCAGAGTGAGTTCGAGATGAGCATGATGGGAGAACTCAACTTCTTCCTCGGACTCCAAATTAAGCAAACCAAAGAGGGGATCTCCATCAATCAAGCCAAGTACACAAGGGAAATCTTGAAAAAGTTTGGGATGGAGACCACAAAACCAATAGGTACCCCTATGAGCTCTTCATGTAAATTAGACAAAGATGAATGTGGTAAATCAGTAGACCAAAAATTATATAGAGGCATGATTGGTTCATTGCTATATTTAACTGCCAGTAGACCAGATATAATGTTTAGTGTTTGTATGTGTGCACGTTTTCAGTCTGCTCCTAAAGAATCACATCTCTTAGCTGTAAAACGTATACTTAGATACTTATCTGGGTCTATCGAAATTGGTCTTTGGTACTCTAGGGAGTCATCATATGAATTAATTGCATATTCTGATGCTGATTTTGCTGGGTGTAAACTTGATCGAAAAAGTACTAGTGGAACTTGTCAATTCCTAGGAGTTAATTTGATTTCATGGAGCAGTAAGAAACAGAATTCGGTTGCTCTATCTACGGCAGAAGCCGAATATATAGCAGCTGGAAGCTGCTGTGCTCAGATTTTATGGATCAAACAACAACTCGAGGACTTTGGCATCAAACTAACTAAGACACCCATAAGATGTGATAATCCTAGTGCAATCAATTTAACGAAAAATCCTGTACAACATTCAAGAAGCAAGCATATTGAAATAAGACATCACTTCATAAGAGATCACGTTCAAAACTCTAATGTGTTATTAGAATTTATATGTACTGATTATCAATTGGCTGATATATTCACAAAACCATTGAATGAAGATAGATTTTGTATGATTAGAAGAGAACTGGGAGTCATTGATCCTCTTGCTTGAATCTCTTCATTTTTCATCAAAATTCCTCAAAAATGATTTATAAATTCTCAAATATGTTTAAAGGTCATTTTTCTAAATTTTGTCAATTTTTTTAAATTTTACAGAATTTTATTTTGGAAGATTTATTGTTGGAGGTCGACACTTGAGATTTTCGGAGGTCGACACTTGAGGTCGACACTTAAGCTTTGGAGGTCGACACTTGAGGTCGACCCCTGAAAATTCTCAGAGGTCGACACTTGAACGAAAATCTGCGTTTTTAAAACCCGTCCGCAAGCCCTTTTCTCCCATTTTTTTTCCTCCTCTCCTTCGTGTGGTCCCCCTACAACTTCCCTAAACCTCCAAATAGTGGATTTCCACCCCTCTCCTCGATCTTTTTGGGAAATCCTCACCTCCTCTCTTACTTTTCTTGGAATCAACTCTCTTTTTGACCGTTTTCTTGATTTTGGACAACCGAAAGCCCTCGAATCCTTCAACCCTCAAATCTCGATTGTTTTTCAATTGAAAACACATATTTCTTTCGTCCGTTTCTTACCTTTTCCTCATTTACTCTCGATTTTCACCAATCTCTCAAACCCTATCTCACTATTTCACATTCTCCTTCTTTTTTCCAATTAGTGAATATCTCTCTGCCTTACCTCTTTACATTTCTCCCTAAGTTACCCCTCATCCCTACACATGGGTCCGAGAAAACACCTGGCAGTAAGGAAAAGGAGATTGGAACAGGGGCAGGGTAGTACTGAGCGTCGAAGGAAAGTCAGACATGAGCATGAGCAGACCCCAGAGGCTCCTGCACCAGTGCCAGCCAGCCTAGTCCGGAAGAACATTGCTTATGGGAGGCGCGTAGATATTCCATTCTGGGATCAGCATCACTTCTTCATTGGAGATGTACTGAGAGATGCAGGTCTGGTTCATTTTTGTACCATGTCTGAGAGATACTACCCAGACCTCATCAGAGAGTTCTATGGATCCATGGCCACTGATGGCATTAGATGGTCTGCCACAGTTCGAGGGATCGAGATTCCAGTGACACCTGAGGTCATCAGTCGCATCTGGAGGATTCCACTTCATGGCACTGCTGCCACTACGATCAGCGACAGAGAGCACGCCTTCAGGTGTATCCTAGAGCGTGAGGATGTTAGCGGCATTTCCACAGTGTCCGCTAACCAGCTTTCACTGGAGATGAGAGTGCTGCATCACATCATCGCCCGTATCTTGATTCCGAAGAGCGGGAGATTTGATTTTATCACTGAGCGTGAGCTGGTGTTGATGGTGTCCCTGAGCCAGCGGACTCCCATCAACCTCCCCAGGATCATGCTTCAGCAGATGGGTGAGGCAGCTTCTCACAGGAGACTCGTTCAGCCGTACGGTATGGGACTGACTCAGATATTCAGAGAGCATGGTGTCTCATTCGACGGCATACCCTTCAGTCAGCTACAGCACACAGATACTTATGGAGAGAAATCCCTACATCGGATGGGATTTCGACTGATCAGTGATCGATGGGTACGACGAGAGTCTGGCCAGGAGCCAGATGAGGAGGATGAGATCCGAGCTGCTGAGGCAGGGCCTTCAGGGCCTACTGATCATGGTACACCTCCTCGCCCAGCACCGGAGACAGAGACTACGGAGCCTGAGCCATTCACGCCACCACCTTCATCAGCTCCGGTACCTACTGCTACACCACGGAGGACTTCAGTGAGGATATCGGACTTCGAGCAGCGAGTGACTGATCAGATTTCAGAGGTCCGGACAGAGATCACTGGTGTACGGCAGGAGATTCATGATCTGCAGATACACACAGACACACGCATTAGTGCTCTCTCAGCTAGTATGGATACAGGATTCAGACAGATCCTCAGCTTATTGAGATTAGCACTGCCATCAGGGACTGCAGATCCGACAGTATCTCCTCCACATGATGATGATGATGATGATGATGGTGATGATGATGCTGATGACTCTAGTGGATACAGTGACAGTGATGGAGATCAGCCTGGAGCAGAGTTCAGATCCTCCAGCCACAGCTGTGCCAGTTGATGTTGAGCCTACAGAGTCACTATTTGAGACTATCACTGGGATTCCGGATGACATAGATGAGCATACAGAGACAGACATCGATGATCCCACAGCTTATGAGCTAGTCAGCAGGCAGACTCCAGCTCAGTCTACTCAGCATGCAGATCCGTCCACTCCTTCAGCTACTGCCTCTGTCTCGACTTCTGTGGAGCCCTTACCTAGGACTTATAGATCTCGTAGGACTACCCCTAGGTCTGGTCCCTCTCTGAGGACTCGGAGTTCCTCTCATAGGACTCCAAAATCCTTATCTAGGATCATGGCTCCTGTATCTTTTGACATACCTTCTGATGAGGAGTAGCCTCATAGTTTGCTTTTGTATGATCTGATATATCAGTGTTTTGTGCCTATTTTGTAAGCAATTCTGTAACTGAATACATTTGCTTTTATCTATATTGTGCCATTTTATCTGATACCAGCTCTTAACATTTAACTTCTTAAACCCTCAAGTTAGAATATTTTGTTGTATGCACAAATTGAGGGGGAGCATATATTCTATACTTCATTATAATTGAACATAAGTCTCATTACCATATCCTTCTCTATAACAATAAACTTTTTGATTCTTGACAAAAAGGGGGAGTAGAAAAGTAGAGTAGTATATATGTATTTATGAGACTCCATCTTATGAGTAATAAAGTTTATATGATTCTTATCTTTCTTGACTTATGAGAATGTTTTCACAAAAAGAAAGAAATAAATGAAAAGTAAAATCTTTTTGACTCTTGAGAATATTTTCACAAAATTTTTATGATACACTCTTGCATGAAAGGATACTTTGAAAATTTTTATTATTGCTATATTTTGCTCTTGGACTTAATTGCATATATACTCAAGGTTTTGTCATCATCAAAAAGGGGGAGATTGTTGGCTTTGACTCCTTAGTTTTGATGATTAACAAAAGGTTGAGTATATGTTTGGACTAATGTTTAATCTCAAGATAAAGTTTCAGGACTTAGGTTATTCAAAAAGAGTATCATAAGGACAATGATGAAACTAAGTTTACCTGATTTGGAAATGAGCTCTTCTACCTTGAACAAGATCAAAATTCTCATAATGGACCTTCTTGTTAAGAAATATTTGACAAAAGAAACAAAGGCTTAAAGAAACTCAAGCATGGCACGCACATCTCAAAGAGTTTCAGAAAAATTCTGATCAGAGGTCGACCACCAGAGGTCGACACCTTGTCAAAGGTCGACCACCAGAGGTCGACTCATGAAGAAAAGGAAAGTTCAGCATGGCCGGCACGGCAAAGTCTCAGTGGCACGCTTCAGAGGTCGACCACCAGAGGTCAACACCTGTCCAGAGGTCGACACCAGAGGTCGACTCATAGCCTGAGAATTCAAATAGGCAGAACTATGGTATTCTGAACTTTTGCCTAAACTTTACTGGAGGTCGACTCATGAGGTCGACACTTGATCCAGAGGTCGACTCATGAGGTCGACTCATGGCATAACGGCTAGTTTTTCTGAACTTCTGATTTGATTTCTAACGGCCATAAACGGCCATATTTTTGAATCTAACGGTCTTGTGGAGTTGTTTCAGCATGAATGAGGTATTTAACCTCCACCAAACTTCAAAAAAGACAAGGAGACAAAGTGAAAAAGTGTTGATTCAAAGTACAAAGCCTTCAATCACTTCCAAGCAAAAAGAGTGAGAAAACCAAGAGATTCCCTAGCCAAAAAGTCTTCCATCTTTGAGGAATCCAACATTCAAGTGTTTGGCATTTAGTGAGGTCCAAAGATTCCAAGGGAAAAGGCTTGAAGAGTCTCCATCAAGAGCTTCAACGAATTTATTATTGCTCAAAACGAGTTTGTTTAGTTTTCATAACTTGTATTCATACTCTTTTGTCTTTAGCTAGTTTCAAGGGAATTTGAAACTAGAGTGAGGTTTGTTGGTGAGCCAATTGATAAAACCAACTAGGGTTGCTTGTAAGCCCGAAGCCAAAACAAGTGAGTGAGGTTTGTTGGTGAGCCAATTGATAAAACCAACTAGGGTTGCTTGTTAGCCCGAAGCCAAAACAAGTGTGTAAGGTTTTGACTTGTGAGCCTGGTAAAACAAGTCGGCTGTAATCAAAAGATTATAGTGAAATTCCCAAGTGGAGCTTGGGGAGTGGATGTAGGTGCTGGGTGCACCGAACCACTATATTTCTTGTGTGTTTGCATTGGTTTGCTCTTTAGCTTCTTTAGCTCATTAATTGTCATTTTATTTCGTTGCTTCCGTTGCACAATTATTAAAGCACTATCACTCTTCACTTTTGAACTTGATAGCACATATATTGCCTTTAATTTTTAAAATACCCAATTCACCCCCCTCTTGGGCACCATATCTGGGCAACACCAAGGTCAAACCTAGAGAGCCTTAGTTTGTTAAGTTTTGACCTAGGGTTCCTTTGGAATAAAGTCCATTCTTTAGGAATGCGTTGTCAGTCTAGTTTAGTTTTTCTTGACCCTTTACTAGGCTTTGGCTCAGATTTTGGTTTGATTGAGAGCACCAGGAATTGGGATTTGTATTTTGTCCATGGCTGAAATTGCATCAATGTTTCGATCAATAGGTCAATGGGCTAGAGTCCCTTTGAAATTGTTCATGGATGCAAGCCTCACACACCACTTGATCCGATTTCACTATTAGCCCACACACACAAGTCTCTTGATGCACTTGCATAGCATGTAAAGGACTTGCATAAAGAAATTCATGCCAAAATAACTTTATGTAATGAAATTTATAAGAAGTTGGCTGATTCTCAAAGACGAGTCAAAACTTTTGTTGAGAGAGACTATGTAATGATTAGGTTAAGGCCTGAGCGGTTTCCTCTTGAAACCGTTATAAAGTTACATGCTAGAGGAGCTGGACCATTTAGAGTAGTGAAGAGAGTAGGATCCAATGTCTATGAGCTCGAGTTGCCTCCAGAACCAGGCAATAACTCTACTTTCAACATTACAGACTTAGTAGAGTATAGGGAGCCAGCTATGATTCCTAGTAAGCCTTTTGAGCCTAATCCAGTCATTGAGAGTGATCCCAACCCTGTGTGTCCACCAACAAACTAGCCTGTGAAGAAAGAGCAGATTGAAAAGATCCTGGATGATCAAGTTATCTCTACTCGTAATCGAGGATACCAAAGATACCTGGTCCGCTGGCAAGGAAGGCCAGACTCTGATAACTCGTGGATCTCCCGAGAAGAATTACAATATTTGGATCCAGACCTCTTAGAGAGATACCAGAGCCAACTTGTGCCTTACTCGATAGGATCGAGTTCCTCCCACCCTGGGAGAATTGGTGCGGGCACCAGAATCAGAAGAAGACTTCAGGGTTCCATCTGGATCTCTGATTGACCTTGCCTGAAGAATTTGGGTTTTCTAGTTTTGTAATAAGGGTTGACTTGGTCAACTCAATTTAATCTTAAGTCTGTATTTCCCTACAATTTAAATTTTGTTGAGTCATGTTGACTCAGTACAAGTCCTAGTAGTGGTCTAGGTCTTCTCCAGGTTGGTGCCATTTGTTTTTTTCCAGTCAAGTCAAGGCCCAAGCAAGTGGGCGCCACACTCCCAGCCACACGCTAGAGTCCAAGAGGTACCATAACTGCATCCCAGTGTCTTGGTCCCCATACCCAAGGGAGCAAGAATTTTTCTTGAAGCCAAAATCAAGGAGGCGCCCTATATATACCTTAAAAGGCCATGCTAAAGAAAGAAAGAGGCATGTCTTGGAGAGCACTTCAAGGGGGTGCCCAATCCATGCCTAAAAAGACCAAAGCAAAGTTGGGAAGAGCCATGACGTGGGGAGAAAGAAAAGGAGGTGTCCAAAAGAGTTGAACCATTGAAGGAAGAACCCTAAATTCAAGGAGAAGACTTAGGAGGTGCCATCTTTCTACGTTTTGAGAGGATTTTCATGACATTTAGGACCGCCCACTCCTTGTAGGACTCTTTGGTTGGCCAAGAGGGAGAATATTTCCTACCAAAAGTATAAGCTAGGGAGTTTAGTCCCACATTGGAACTTGTATGGTTTTGATTTTCTTATAGGTCTATATATTAGACCCTTTTTGTAACTTGAACTTATCTTATGAAATCTTATGAATGAAATCCCTTGTTTTTGAGCAAAGTCTTGTTCTTCCACACTTATTCTGAGTGTTGAGCTCCGTAAGAGAGTAAATCCGGGTTCCCTAGGAACCTTGAGGAGGTGTGAGATCTCCAACCCCAAAACCCTAACTTAGTCCACCCATCTCTACTCCACCACCACCAAACCCTAGCCTCTACACCATCTCCAAGGTTCTTCTTCTAAAGGGTGGCCGACCACCAGGACCCCAGTCCAGCCATCTTCAAGTTAGCTACCACTCCTTCAGAGTCCATCCAGCAGATCAGGAGAAGAAGTCCCAAATCCGCAGCATAGGAGTTCCAGATCAGCTGAAGACCTTCAGATCCCATCCTTCTACTCTAGTAACTTTCTTCCCTGAGTCTCTTGTTCCTAACCTTGTTCTTCTTCTCTCCAGGATCCAGGGTTCAAGAAGATGCCAACTTTGCCAAGGACCATTATCGGAGGATCTATTGCGAAGATACCTTGACTCCCGGGATCCAATAATCTGCTCGAGAGAGTCTTTTTCCACCAAATGGAGAGATATCACTGCTAGGTAACAAGAACCTTCCCTTCTCACTTTGTCTGTTTTGTTGAAACTCAGAGTAAACCCTAGATCTAGGGGTTTCTCAATCCCCAGCGATCCTACTTCTGAGTTACTCTAGTAATCCACTCCTTTTAATTGTGCTTTCTGTCATTTCTTAGTTTCTTTTAACATTAGTTTATCTTTCCTTTGAGTCAAAGCCGACTTCTAAAAATATAAAAAAAAAAATACATTAATTTTAATTTGCTTCCGCATTCCACATATACGTTCTGCATCATTTTGGTATCAGAGTTTTCGTTCTACATCATCATTGCTGGGCTTCAGGAGTTTTCGGGCTTAGGTGCCGGGCTTCAAAAGTTTCCAGGCTTAGATGCCGGGCTTCAGGAGTTTCCGGGCTTAGGAACTTGGCTTCAAGAGTTTCCGGGCATGAGTATGCTAGACCTGGGGCTGGGCAACGATGTCCCTGCAAGGCAAAAGTGATTTGTGCAAAGAAGATCTTTATTATAAGTGGGGGAAGGCCTTTCATCATTGATAGTACATTCTCAGGTTGCCGGCATTCCGTTTGCTAGAATCTGGCACTGTCCAACTCTGCCAGGTAGTAGGCTCCAAGAGGAAGAGCTTCGACCACCTTATAGTGGCCCTCCTAGTTTGGTGAGAGCTTGCCACATTCCCGGGGTTGAGAGGCCTCAGCTCGGCATAGTACTAGGTCACCTAGGTGGAAGACCTTTGGCTTCACCCATGCATTGTAGTATTGAGCTAGTCACTGCCAGTAAGCCACCATCCGGTGTCGAGCCTTGTCTTTGGTTTCCTCGAGGAGGTCCAAGTTGAAAAGAAGGTGGGCTGGATTCTCTACTTCATCATACTGCTGTACCTGCAGTATGGGCACACCGAGTTCAACTGGGATGATGGCCTCTATGCCGAAGACGAGGCTGAAAGGCATCTCATCCAAGGCCATCCTGGGTGTTGTGTGGTAGGCCCAAAGAATGCTGGGGAGTTCTTCTGCCCTCCTACCCTTGGCTCGATCTAGCCTGGTTCTGAGTCCTTGGAGGATGGTCCGGTTGGTTAGCTCGACCTCTCCGTTGGTCTAAGGGTGAGCCACCGAGGTGAAGCAGTGTTGAATGCCGAGCTCGGCACAAAACTTTTCGAACTCCCAGTTGTCAAACTGCCATTCGTTGTCGGTGATGATGTTGTGGGGGAGCCCGAAGCGATAAATGATCAACTTCCAGAAGAACTGGTGGACCTTGGCTTCTGTGATTCGTGCTAGTGGCTCTACTTCTACCCACTTGATGAAGTAGTCAATAGCCACTATCAGGAATCTCTGTTGCCCTGATATAGGAGGGAATGGACCTAGGATGTCCATTCCCCACAAGGTAAATGGCGAGGGGCGGAGAGCTGGGAGAGCGGCATCGCTGGTTAATGCTATATGTGGGCGTGGTGCTGGCATCGTTCACACTTCCTCATGAAGTCGGTGGCATCCTCTCTCATGGTCTTCCAGTAGTATCCCTGGTGGAGGGCCTTGTACGCCAGCATCCTTCCTCCCACATGATTCCCGTAGAGACCTTTATGTATCTCGTGGAGTACGAAGGTTGCCTCTGTGGGTCTCAAGCACATTAGGAGCGGATAGGAGAAGGATTGGCGATAGAGCTGCCCTTCCATCAGGAAGAATCGCGAGGCCTTCTTCTTGACAAGGCCGGCCTCTATGCGATCTTCTGCTAGGGTGCCATCAGTGATATATTTGACATACCTGTCCATCCAGCTCGGCTCCGGGGTGACTTACTGCACCTCTCCATGAGCTTCATTACTCAAACTTTCAAGGTACTCGATGTGGGCACATCCTAGTAATGAGTCCAGCAAGGTCGCGAGTCTTGACAGTGTAGCGGTGCGAGTATTCTCTCCATGGGGGATGTGGGAGATGTTGAAGCATCGAAAACCTATCATACTCGAGCGAACCTGCTCTATGTACTTCATCATTTAGGGACTCTGGTTTCATACTCTCCGGAGACATGTCCGGCTACAAGCTGGGAGTCGATGAAGACCTTCAAGCATTGCACACCAGCTCTCAGGAGACCCTTAAGCCCACAAGGAGTGCCTTGTACTTCGCTTTGTTGTTTATAGCGGCAAACTTGAAGTGGAATGAACATTCAGCTACAATCCCATCGCTGTTAGTGAGGATGAGGCCTGCTCTGCTCCCGCCCATGTTGGACGCACCGTCGACGTGGAGGATCCAAGATTCCTCCTCGGCTTCGGGTTCAAATTTATGCTCCGGGGTTGTCTGCTCTGGCTCTTCAACAAGTCCCGTGCACTCGACCAAGAAGTCGGCCAGCACCTAGGCCTTTTGAGATGACCTCGATCGGTATGCGATGTCGATCTTGCTGAGCTTCAATGCCCACTTGGCCAAACATCCAGATGTATCAGGGTGACTGAGCACAGCCCTCAGGGGTTGGTCCATCAGGACCACGATCGGATGCACTTGGAAGTATGGCCTGAGACGTTGGGTAGATATATAAGAGCAAAAATTAGCTTTTCGGATCGGGTGTACCTGATCTCCACATCCCGGAGGATTTTGCTGGCATAGTACACCAGCTTCTGGGATCCATCTTGATTTGTGTGGACAAGAACCGGATGATGACCCCCAGGGTGATCGCCAGGTACAGTAGGAGATCTCCCTCCTCCGACCTGGAGAGCAATGGCGGTGATGCCAAGAAGTCTTTGAGCTCCTCAAAGGCTGCTTTGCATTCCTCAGTCCAAGCAAAGTTGTGCATTTTATGCAGTGCCTTGAAGAAAGGGATACAGCGATCTGCCGACCTTGAGATGAACCGACTCAGTGCTCAATCCGACCCATCACGTGCTAGACATGCTTCTTTGAGGTTGGATGCTCCATGTCAATAATTGCCTCGACCTTCTCCGGGTTCACCTCGATTCCCCTCTGGGTCACCATGAAGCCAAGGAATTCTCTGCTACTACATCGAAGGCACACTTCACCCGGTTCAACTTCATTTTGTGCTATCGAAGGTTGTGGAAGGCTTCCATGAGGTCGGCGATGTGGTCTGACCTCGGCTTGCTCATGACGAGCATGTCATCCACATACACTTGCATGTTTCTACCAATCTGGTCCTTGAAGATCCGATTGACCAGCCGTTGGTACGTGGGCCAACATTCATCAAGTTGAATGGCATCATCCAGTAGCAGTACATCCCTCGACAGGTGATGAAGGCGATGTGCTCCTCGTCCTCCGGATGCATCCAGATTTGGTTTTATTCGGAGAATGCATCCATGAAGGAGAGCAAGCGGTGCCCCGAGGTGGCGTTCACTAACTGATCGATCTTCGGTAGAGGGAAGTTGTCCTTTGGATAGGCTTGGTTGAGGTAGATGTAGTCCACACAGATCCTCCACTTCCTATTATTCTTCTTGACCATCACCACATTCGCCAGTCAGCTCGGATATTGTACTTCTTGGACAAAGCCGACCGCGAGGAGTTTATCCACCTCCTTATTGATCGCCCATTGCCTCTTTGGGGTGAAACTTCTTTTCTTTTACCAAACAGGATGATAATTTGGGTCGATGCTTAGCTTGTGGGTGATGACTTCAGGGGGGATCTCGGGAATATTGGCCACTGTCCAAGCGAATACGTCTGCTTTGCTCGAAGAAACTCCAATAGGTGGGCCCACTCATCCTCTTGCAGCAGTGCCCCAATCTGCACCATCTTCGTTGGCTCTGAGTGGATACAACAGTAGGTGCTTGACCGGGCCACCCTTGGGGTCCTATGCCCTTTGGTCGAGGTTGTCTATGCTGGGGTCATCCTCGGAGGCTTTGGCCCCAAGAATGTCTTGGAGACAATGCTGGATTGGCTGAGGTGCCCCCCTCATTTCCTTGACACCATAGGGAGAGAAAAATACACCAATAGCCACTTTGTAGAAATGACCGTGTCGAGCAAGTTGAGCACGAATTGGCCAAGAATCACATTGTAGGCTGAGGGGAGCCTAACAATCGTGAAGGTCATCATGATAGTGCTCTATCGAGGTGGCATCTTGGCAATGATGGGGAGAGTGATTTCCCCCTCAACTCCTATGGATTCCCCTGTGAAACCGATGAGGGGTGTGTGCACAGGTCTAAGCTGAGCAGAGGACATATTCATCCTGGAGAAAGTATTATAAAGAACACATCAGTCAAATTTCCACTATCGACCATAATCTATTTTACAGGATGCTTCACGATCGTCATCTCAACGACCACATCATCATTATTTATATTTTCATTTTCAACCTCCCTCTCCCTTACTGAAAGATTGTGCCCTGAAAGCCAATTAAAATATTATATTTCGATCCCAAATCAATGAATTGACATTATTATAATAAAGGCATTATTTTCATCATACGCTGTGTCTTTATGATTATATGATGAACCCCATAGATTAGGGCTATGGTTCTAGGGTTATGATGAGATCATACCAGTGAGACCTAAAGCCTTAAAACCCTAATCTAAAATATTCCTGGTCGATGAGACATTGAGTTGGGGATCAATGTTTCCGGCAAGACCAGCACATCCTATATATGCATTGTGATGAGGGTGACTGATCTCAAAGTCAATTGTGTTTGACACTAATACTAGGATGTGAGTGTTCATTAGAGAATGAGTTCACTGAATTGATCCAGATTGAGAATATCTAATGGAACCTTATCTGTTTGTCAATAGATAATTCTCATAGTGGGAGTAGTGCATGTGGTCCTTTGACCGAAGACTACCATGGTACCTTATATATATGAATCCATACTTTGGTTCGCAATCAATCATGACACTGAGCCATGCACGAGGTGATACTGGGTATGGTGGATTGTATATGGAGGTTGTGAGCAGGTCAACAAGGAATTGATCAGCCCTAGTAAGAGGGAATTGCATCCAGCAAATTTCGATCAAATAATGGATTCAGGAAATCTTTGATCAAAGTATGAACATTAGAGTTAATTTCTAATGGTTCATTAATGAATCATCATTATAAAGATTGAGCTAGGGATGAATATGAAATTGGATTTGACAAGTATCCATATTCATAATCATATTCGGGATGCAAGTTGATCAAAGGACTGAATTGCCCGGTAACTCACCACTGAAGGGTATTTTGGTAATTCCACCAAAATTTTACATCTTCCGGGTAGACATGATACGTTGCTAGACATCAATCTTGTCTTGTAGGTATATGATTTAATTATGGTAATTCAAATCAGTTAATTAGAATTAGATTCTAATTGACCGAGTCGAGCTAGTTTGAGTTTACCTAAATCGGCTTAGTTGAGATCTAACCGAATTAAGTCAAATAGCACTCGGACCTACTGCTGGCTATGTGTGGAACCCAATGGGTCACACACAAAAGAGAATTAATGAAGGATTTAATTTGAAATTAAATCATGTTTGCAGGATAAACACACTAGCATGTGTTGCAGACCTAATTTCTATTCGAATCAGATTCGAATTTGGTTTTGAATTAGGCTTAATTGGATTCTAATTGAACCAGATTAAGGTCTAATTTAATTTTTTGGACATTGGGCTAACCCATGGTTGAACCCAAGAAAATCAAGTGCACTGAGACTCTCTCTCCAAGCCGCCCATGCCCTTCCTCACCCGCGCGCGCCAAGAAGAAAAGTCCACGCGTGTGTGGACTTCTCTTCACGTGCTTGGGAAGGAAATACCGTCGGTGAAAAATCAAGAAAAGGGATGGGCAATTTGGATCCTTGTCTGATGTCCATGGATCTGGATCTGATGGCCAGAAAAATTAAGGAGAAAGATCCGTCACTTTTCGGTCGCAAATCCATCTCCAAAAGTCGCGATTCTTCCTGAAGTTTTTCCGAGAGTCCTCCTCATCGAAAAAATGAAAATTAAATTGAAGAATCATGATTTTGGTTGAGTGGATGCATGAGGAATGAGGGATCGTGATTCTTGGGGTTTCAGAGGGTTGCGATGTTTTGAGAAAATGCCCCTCTGAAATCTATAAAAGGGTTTGTGTTCTCGGGGGTTTTTTGACAGATAATAAAAGAAGAAATATACAGAGATCATATTCCTCTCCTCCTTTCTGGAATACTCGTTTCCTTTATGCTTGTTGGGTATTGTTTCCCTTCCATAGATAATCTCTGTCGAAACTCTGACCCTAAACAAAAATAAGTTGAAGGTCTTGAACGGTAAAGGAAAAGAAAAGGAAGGGTCTGTTCTTCTTCTTTTCTTCCTAGAATTAAGACTTTATTTTTCTTAATTTCTTCTTCCAATTCAATTCAAGAAAAGGAATTCAAGAAAGGGAATTCAAGAAAAGAATTCAAGAAGAGGAAAGAAGGAAGAAAAGAAATTTTCAAGAAAGAAATGAATTCTTGAAAAAGAACTCAAGAAGAGGAGCCAAGAACAAGAAATTGTTGTCTTCATCTTTTTCTGTGTGGATCACTATTGGAGGGTGAACATTTGGGCACCTGGTGGAGATTTAAAGTTTGGATTTTAGCAATACAGGTTAGTACTTTAATTTGAGATTAAATCTTGTATATACATGTTATATGTTTTAATTCTTTTAAGGAGATCTTTGGTTAAGGGTTTGGTGAAGATTTCATAAAGATAAAAGATTTTGAAATCTATGTTTCCGCCTTGCCACCGAACCCTACAGTGGTATCAGAGCCTCCTTATTAAGATTAAAATATATATGCTGATTTTTAGATGCATATGTATATAATTAACATATGATATTGTATATGTTTGATGTAATGTCACCAATTAGGGTTTTCACTCAAACCCTAATTGTTGTAGAGATATGTTTAGACATCTAGTCATCATACTGAAATACGGTTGCCCTGGCATAATGGTGGATCCATTATGTGGTAAATGGTTGTCCTAGTATGATGACACACTAATCTCATATTTATGTTAATTTTGCATATATGTTTGATGTATGCCACTAATTAAGGTTTTCACTTAAAACTTAATTTGTATAGAGATATGTTTAGCCTTCTAGTCATCATACTGAAATAAGGTTGCCCTGGCATAATGGTGGATCCATTATGTGGTAAATGGTTGTCCTAGTATGATGGCACACTATGGCACATATTTGCTAGGTTATATAAAGAATGTGCTTTGTTTTAATAAAGCCCTCTTTAAAAACATATTAAGTTGTAGTGTCATATACCTAAAGCAAAAATAATCAATATGATTAGTTTATCATTCGGTGTCTAGGAAAAGTGGTTCATGATCGGTAAAGAGGACGTGTTTTTTAATTGGTTCCGTTGACTGACCTGGCCAATTCTTATTGGTGTCTAAGTAAAGCAATGGGGGGACTCCCACCACTCTCCCTCTTACCTGGCCGATAAGATTAACTTAATTATTAATTGAAATGCTTAGTGTAATATTCACTACATGTGGCCTTCCTTCATGCCAAGTCATTATTATGTTATGATCCATATTAGGTTTGTTGTGTACACACAAGGCCTTTTATGGTGACTAACATAATTTTGCTTGGAACATTTGATGTTTATGGCATGATTTAATATAATACTTTGTTGTGTACACACAAGGGTATTATAATTAATATCATGACTATATAGCAATGAAGGGTCTAACTTAACTAAAATATTATAGTTTGTTGTGTACACACAAGGCTATTAATATTTTAGAGGCCAAGATAAGTTGAGAATTGTATGAGTTATAATTGGAAAGAGTTTTCCTACCTTTGAACTTATATAAGATTTGTTGTGTACACACAAGGTCTTTTGTAAGGAATTAGGATCTCAACCCCACTAAGAGAACCAATTAGGGTTTTCTCGATCATCACATGGAGGGTTATGATGCTTGATAAAATAGTGGGAGACATAATTAAGTTAAAGTCCTAATTTAATTATGTTTTGTCAACATTGGTTGTTTGCTTATGTAATGTTCTTTGTTAATGTAGATTAAATGGCCTCTTCACTCTCACTCCGTAGCATTCTTGATGCAAATAAATTGACTGGACCAAACTATGTTGATTGGTTGAGAAACCTGAAGATAGTACTCAGCCAAGAAAGAATTTCTTATATTCTTGATACCCCAACCTTGGAACCATTAGGGGAAGATGCCTCGCAAGAGGATAAGACCATATATAACACGTGGCAAAATGACTCACTCACTGTCAAGTGTATAATGCTTGCCCTTATGACCAATGAGTTATAAAGGCAACATGAAAGCATGGACACAAACTCCATATTGCTCAATCTAAAAGAACTTTATGGAGAACATAGTCGAACTACAAGATATGAAATATCTAAGCAGTTATTCCGTGCAAGGATGACAGAAGGTACATCTGTATAAGACCATGTATTAAAGGTTATTAACCTAATCACCTGATTGGGTCAATTGGATTTTGTTATGGATGGGGAGTTGAATCAGGATTTGATCCTGCAGTCACTCCTAGAGTCATTTTCATAGTTTGTTCTTAATTATCATATGAACAAACTTAACACTTCCTTGCTTGAGCTGTTGAATATGTTAAAAATAGCAGAGAGCCATTTAAAGAAAAATAAGGCTCCACTTCTTCTTGTGGATGGTGTAAACAAGAAGAAAATAGGCAAAAAGGGTTCCAAGAGGAGGTTGAACCCAAAAGGGGGCATCAAGAAAAAGAAAGGAAAGAAGGCCTCCGGAGAAATGACCTGCTTTCATTTTGGCAAGCCGGGTCATTGGAAAAGAAACTGCAAGGTTTACCTTGCAAGTGTGAAGCCTGATGCTAGTGATGCACCAAAAGGTATGTATGAGATACATGCAATTTTGTCATTAGACTCTTCTAATTCAAACTCTTGGGTATTGGATACTGCTTGTGGTCATCATATCTGCAAATCATTGCAGGGACTATAGAACATTAGAGTTTTGAAGGAAGGCGACTTCGAGCTCTACGGTGCTGGAGGGATTCCTTCGAAGCAGAAGCTGTAGGGACTTATATATTGAAGCTGCCTTCTAGGAAGATTTTAGAGTTAAAAAATTATTATTTTATGCCTAGAATCATTAGAAACATCATATCTGTACCCCTGTTACTTAAACAAGAATATATTATGAATGTAATGAGCAGTGGCTGCTCAATCAATTTTTCTAATGAAATAATATTTAATGGCATATTTTGCAATGGTCTCTTAACTCTATCTTCTGATGATAATATATTACATGTTAGTAATAAATGAAAAAGAGATGAAGTAAATGATACTTTACTTTGGCACTGTCGTCTTGGACATATTAGTGAGCAAAGGATTAACAAGTTATACAAGGAAAAATTCCTTAATCCTTATGACTATGAATCATTAGGAACTTGTGAATCATGTCTCATGGGTAAAATGACCAAGACTCCATTTAGTGGACATAATGAAAGGACAACTGAGTTATTAGGACTCATACACACTGATGTATATGGACCTATGGCAACTCAGGTCAAGGGTGGATACTCAAATTTCATCACATTCACT
The DNA here is from genome assembly GCA_021397845.1 of Areca catechu. NCBI lineage: Eukaryota > Viridiplantae > Streptophyta > Magnoliopsida > Arecales > Arecaceae > Areca > Areca catechu. Next base: position 95,990,121 of record CM038050.1, read on the forward strand.
GATGATTTTTCAAGGTACGGATTTATGTATCTAATGAAACATAAGTCCGAAGCTTTTGAAAAACTTTTAGAGTATCAAAGTATGGTAGTGAAACAAACGGGGAAAAGTATTAAGATCCTTCGATCAGATAGAGGAGGTGAATACTTATCCACCAAGTTTCTTGATCACCTTAAAGAAAAGGGAATCATCTCTGAATGGACTCCTCTTTACACACCACAATTAAATGGTGTTGCTGAAAGGAGAAATCGTACTTTATTAGATATGGTACGGTCCATGATGTGCTTCACAGACTTACCTGTTTCTTTCTGGGGATATGCCTTGGAAACAGCGGCTAATATTTTAAATAGAGTACCATCCAAATCTGTATCTAGCACTCCATATGAGTTATGGAGGGGAAAGAAATCCAATCTTAAGTATCTTAAGATATGGGGATGTCCAGCCTATGTCAAAAGAAATTTGGACATAAGCTTGATGTTAGAGCAGAAAAGTGTATTTGTTGGATATCCTAAAGATAGTATAAGATATCTGTTCTACCACCCTACTGAACAAAAGGTTTTAGTCAGTAGGCATGCCATTTTTATGGAGAAAGAGTTCATCCTACAAAAGGGCAGTGGGAGAAATATTGAACTTGAAGAAGTTCAACAAGTAGATACATCTCAACCAAATCATAACATAGTTAGTATAGAACCTGAACACACCACTCCTATCTGTAGGTCTGATAGGGTGCGACATGCACCTGAGAGGTATGGGTTCATTATTGAAAATAATGAAGCCCGAATCATTGATAATGATGAGCCTCTAACATATACGGATGCTGTCATGAGTAGTGACTCAGACAGATGGCTGGAAGCCATGAGATCCAAAATGGACTCCATGTATGTCAACCAAGTCTGGACTTTGGTTGATGCACCAGAGGGTGTTAACCCTATTGGATGCAAATGGGTCTATAAAAAAAAGATTGGGGTAGATGGCCAAGTTGAAACTTATAAAGCCAGATTAGTGGCAAGGATTTTAGACAAAACAGGGAATAGATTATGATGAAGCATTTTCTCCTGTTGCCATGCTCAAATCTATTCGGATCATGCTTGCTATAGCAGCATATCATGATTATGAAATCTGACAGATGGATGTGAAAACCGCATTTCTCAATGGTTTCCTTGAGGAAGAGGTTTATTTGTCACAGCTAGAAGGTTTTGTCTTGGAGACTAAACCTATTCAGGTATGTAGGCTAAAAAAATCTATTTATGGATTAAAGCAAGCATCTAGGAGTTGGAACATCCGATTTGATAAGACAGTCAAAGAATTTGACTTTATCAAAAATGAGGATGAACCTTGTGTGTAAAAGAAGACTAGTGGGAGTGCCATAGTTTTCTTGGTTCTGTATGTAGATGACATACTCCTCATTGGGAATGATATCCCAATGTTACAATCAGTCAAGGTATGGTTATCTAAATAGTTTTCCATGAAAGACTTGGGAGAAGCATCTTATATACTAGGCATCAAGATCTATAGAGATAGATCTAGGAGGATGCTAGGTTTATCCCAGTCTAGGTACATTGACCAAGTGCTAAAAAGATTTAGCAAGGAGGAAAGTAAAAGAGGTTACTTACCTATTGGTCATGGCATACATCTTTCTAAAAAGATGTCTCCTAAGACACCTGAAGAAAGAAATAGAATGAATTCTATACCTTATGCTTCGGCAGTAGGGTCTATTATGTATGCTATGTTATGTACTAGGCCTGATGTGGCATATGCCTTAGGTATAGCCAACAGGTTTCAGGCTGATCCAGGAGAGGATCATTGAAAGGCTGTGAAAAATATTCTTTAGTACTTGAGAAGAACTAAGGATATTTTCTAATATACGGAGGATCTGATCTTAAACTAGAAGCTTATTCAGATTCTAGTTTTCAATCAGATCCAGATGACAGCAAATCTATATCTGGGTATGTTTTTACCCTAAATGGAGGAGCTGTAAGCTAGAAGAGTTCTAAACAGTAAACTGTAGCTGACTCAACTACTGAGGTAGAGTACATTGCTGTTAGTGAAGCTGCCAAGGAAGCTGTCTGGATGAAGAAGTTCATATCAGAGTTGGGCATAGTTCCTGAGATTGAAGGTCTAGTATCACTTTACTGTGATAATACAGGGGCTGTTGCTCAAGCAAAGGAACCAAGAGCTCATCACAAATCAAAGCACATTCTGAGACGCTTCCATCTCGTTCGAGAGATTGTCGAAAGACAAGAAGTCTGCATTAAAAGGGTAGAAACGAAGAACAACATAGCAGACCCGTTCACTAAGGCTCTATCACGGTGAGAGTTTGATCACCATCTTGATTGTATGGGGTTAAGAATTAAAGGCGATTGGCTTTAGTGCAAGTGAGAGATTGAAAGATTGTGCCCTGAAAGCCAATTGAAATATTGTATTTCGATCCCAAAATCAATGAATTGACATTATTATAATAAAGGCATTATTTTCATCATACGCTGTGCCTTTATGATTATATGATGAACCCCATAGATTAGGGCTATGGTTCTAGGGTTATGATGAGATCATACTAGCGAGACCTAAAGCCTTAAAACCCTAATCTAAAATATTCCTGGTCGATGGGACATTGAGTTGGGGATCAATGTTTCTGGCAAGACCAGCACATCCTATATATGCTTTGTTATGAGGGTGACTGATCTCACAGTCACTTGTGTTTGACACTAATATTAAGATGTGAGTGCTCATTAGAGAATGAGTTCATTAAATTGATCTAGATTGAGAATATCTAATGGAACCTTATCTGTTTGTCAATAGATAATTCTCATAGTGGGAGTAGTGCATGTGGTCCTTTGAACTGAGACTACCATGGTACCTTATATATATGAATCCATACTTTGGTTCGCAATCAATCATCACACTGAGTCATGCACGAGGTGATACTGGGTATGGTGGATTGTATATGGAGGTTGTGAGTAGGTCAACAATGAATTGATCAGCCCTAGTAAGAGAGATTACATCCAGCTAATTTCAATCAAATGATGGATTCAGGAAATCTTTGATCAAAGTATGAACATTAGAGTTAATTTCTAATGGTTCATTAATGAATCATCATTATAAAGATTGAGCTAGGGATGAATATGAAATTGGATTTGACAAGTATCCATATTCATAATTATATTCAGGATGCAAGTTGATCAAAGGACTGAATTGCCCGGTAACTCACCACTGAAGGGTATTTTGGTAATTCCACCAAAATTCCACATCTTTTGGGTAGACATGATACGTTGCTAGACGTCAATCTTGTCTTGTAGGTATATGATTTAATTATGGTAATTCAAATCAGTTAATTAGAATTAGATTCTAATTGACCGAGTCGAGCTAGTTTGAGTTTACCTAAATCGGCTTAGTTGAGATCTAACCGAATTAAGTGAAATAGCACTCGGACCTACTGCTGGCTAGGTGTGGAACTCAATGGGTCAAACACAAAAGAGAATTGATGAAGGATTTAATTTGGAATTAAATCATGTTTGCAGGATAAACACACTAGCATGTGTTGCAGACCCAATTTCTATTCGAATCATATTCGAATTTGGTTCCGAATTAGGCTTAATTGGGTTCTAATTGAACTAGATTAAAGTCTAATTTAATTTTTTGGACATTGGGCTAACCCATGGCTAAACCCAAGAAAATCAAGTGCACTAAGACTCTCTCTCCAAGCCACCCACGCCCTTCCTCACCCGCGCGCGCTAAGAAGAAAAGTCCACGCACATGTGGACTTCTCTTCACGTGTGTGGGAAGGAAATACCGTCGATGAAAAATCAAGAAAAGGGGGGGGCGATTTGGATCCTTGTCTGAAATCCTTGGATCTGGATCTGATGGCCAGAAAAATTAAGGAGAAAGATCCGTCACTTTTTGGTCGCAAATCCTCTCCAAAAGTCACGATTCTTCCTGAAGTTTTTCCGAGAGTCCTCCTCGTCGGAAAAACAAAATTAAATCGGAGAATCATGATTTTTGGTTGAGGGGATGCATGAGGAATGAGGGATTGTGATTCCTGGGGTTTCAGAGGGTTGCAATGTTTTGAAAAAATGCCCCTCTGAAATCTATAAAAGGGTTTGTGTTCTCGGGGGTTTTTTGACAGATAATAAAAGAAGAAATATACAGAGATCATATTCCTCTCCTCCTTTCCGGAATACTCCTTTCCTTTATGCTTGTTGGGTATTGTTTCCCTTCCAGAGATAATCTCTGTCGAAACTCTGACCCTAAACAAGAATAAGTTGAAGGTCTTGAACGATAAAGGAAAGGAAAGGGAAGGGTCTATTCTTCTTCTTTTCTTCCTAGAATAAAGACTTTATTTTTCTTAATTTCTTCTTCCAATTCAATTCAAGAAAAGGAATTCAAGAAAGGGAATTCAAGAAAAGAATTCAAGAAGAGGAAATAAGGAAGAAAAGAAATTTTCAAGAAGAAAAATTTCATCCCAAAAGTCCAAGAAATGGATTCTTGAAAAAGAACTCAAGAAGAGGAGCCAAGAACAAGAAATTGTTGTCTTCATCTTTTTCTGTGTGGATCACCATTGGAGGGTGAACATTTGGGCACCTGGTGGAGATTTAAAGTTTGGATTTTAGCAATACAAGTTAGTACTTTAATTTGAGATTAAATCTTATATATACATGTTATATGTTTTAATTCTTTTAAGGAGATCGTGGGTTAAGGGTTTGGTGAAGATTTCATAAAAATAAAAAATTTTGAAATCTATGTTTCCGCCTTGCCACCGAACCCTACACTTACAAAGGGAAGCACATTTTCAGAATTTTCTCCCCCCGGGCTCTTGGAAGCATGCTCGATTCCCCAGCATATCATCTCTATGGGATTCTTAATAGGACGATTGTCGATTACTGGGACTGGAGGGAGAGCAACGAGTGCCTAAGGTTCCACCGAGACCTTGCCCCCCATGAACCATTCGAGATAGCCCCTCCTTATGAGGTCTTTGATCTCCCTCTTGAGGTGCCGGCATTCCTCGATGTCATGGCCATGGTCATAGTGAAACTGGCAGTACTTCATCTTGTCACAACCATTAGACGACCTCAATGCAAGTGGGCGCTTCAGGTAGTGCTCGCCCTCAATCTCCATGAGGATATTTGTCCTCGGGGCAAGGAGAGGTGTGTATCTTTCTTCCGAGATGGGGCTTCTCTTTAGCTTTGACCTCTGGCAGAAGTTCAGTGCAGATGGTCTGGGCTTCCATGTCCCGGATGTCTCCATAAGAGCTGGCTTCTTCAGTGACTTCTTGTCCAGCTCCCTCCTGGTACGGTCCGTCTCCTCGGTGCAGATGTATTTATGAACATGGAGGAGGAGCTCGGAGTATGCCTTTGAGGGCTTCTTGTTAAGCGAGTAGGTCAGGTAGGAAGTCCAGAGACCTCTCTTCAGTGCCAGCATAGCAACCGGCTCATCCAAGTTATATATTTCCAGCGCGGCAACTTTGAAGCGAGTCACGTAGTCCTGCAGGATCTCGTGGTCCTGCTGCCTGATGGAGAAGAGGCTGTCTGCCTCTCATGGCACCTTTTGATAGGTGTCGAAGTGAGCCATGAACTTTTGCTCTAGCTGAGCGAAAGAGCTGATGCTTTACGGCTCAAGGCAGGTAAACCATACCCGAGCTGCCTTCCGGAGAGTGGTAGGAAAGGCAATGCAGAGGAGAGCGTCGGTCATGCCCTGGACTTTCATGAGGGCCTTGTAGCTCTCGAGGTGGTCCAGGGGGTCGGTAGTCCCATCATAAGGATCCACCTGCGGCATGCAGAACTGACCCGAGAATAGTTCCTCTTGGATCTCTTGGAAGAAAGGGGGACTGGCATCATAGCTGGCTGGCTTGTTAGTGGAGCCATGTAGATTGGCAAATAGGCAGGATAGCTTCGATAGCTTGCGCTCCTGTTCCTCTAGGTGCTTCTCTGCCATGCACCCGATGGCCTCATCGATTAAACCCTTCGCTGAGGCCAACGGAGGAGGCGAAGGTGGCTGCTGTCGGGGTTCATGATGGGAGGCCTTGCCCTTGTGACCTCGATGGTGCTGGACAGCATCCTGCTCGTAGGTCGGAGATCGGCTTTCCCGGTCGGCTGACCTGGGCTAGTGTCTCTTCATCGGGGTCCTGCGGCTTCCCTAGCGATCTGTTGTGGCTCACAACAGCGAAGGCCTTCCTTGGAAGGAACGTAGGCTGTCGCGTGGTACGATGGCTTAGGTTGTGAGAGTCCCTAGCTATTGGTGGTTGGCCAAGGATCGGTGCTAGTGCTGTAGCTGGCGCCCTGCTATAGTGAGAAGCTGCATCTGCTGGGCGAGTTTGGACAGCTGAGCATCCGCTGGAGGTTGTTAAGGTGGAGCAGGGAGCTCACTTTCCAGACTATGCATGTTTCCACGGGAAGGGGGATCTCTCGCATGGCTAGTGGAGACTTCTCTCGCTCATATCGTCACCATCCTCTTAGTGGGCTGCTTGTAAGGGGATCGAGTTAGATCAGAATGCATCCTATCGAGCCCCGCTTTCGTGCACGCCAATCTATTGCCACCCGATCGCTGTGGCCTGTAGCTGAAGATGAACTCGGACCATGCCCCTGTCGCTCAGAATCTTGCTCAGATACCTGGACCTACAAAATAGAGGAGACCCGAGCCGGTGATCCTAGTGGGGGCACTTCGATGCTCAAGTCAGTGATGATTCAGGGAAACAGATCCTCCTGGTCGAGCCCTGTAGGTGGACTCCATACTAGGAGGAGAAACTTGTGAAATGAGAGAGTGTGAGTGGGTCGAGAGCAGAGTGTGGGAGTGGTAGTAGAGGAGAGCACAAGCTGGGTGGCTGTGTTTGTCAAGGCCCTTCCTGTGGGTCTCCGATAGCCTGGAGTGGTGACCTCTCTGTGTACTTCCCCCCTTGCTCGTTTGTGACCTTACTTGACTTACCTTGTTTGAACCTTGGAGAACTCCTTTTATCTAGGGTCGTTGTGCACCACTTACCTCGGGATCTTCCCCTCGCTTGCAGGCACATGCGATAATGTCCAGTGCCATGCGCGAGGTGCCTTTCCCCATCCATGATAGGGAACATGTTGACCCCATAAGTGATTTTGATGATAACCAAACATTGGAGCATGTACATTTATTTTAACAACTCTTCAAGTGGTTTACAAGTTTTGTATGATGATTTATTTGTTCAACTTCAACTCCTACATCTTTGCTTCTTGTTTTGAGTTATGTTGTAATTTTAACTTGTAGAGATGAACCCAATAAAAAAGCTAAGAAAAAATCATGCAAAAGGGTTACTTCTGTGTGTGTGCACCTTAGAATTAATATGAGTTGGTTTGCATGAAATGTGTAAAAGTGTTGGTAAGATTTTTTGTTTAAGTTCAATTGTAAAAATCCTGAAGAAGTCACTCGAGCCGACCCAGCATGTTGAAGAGCCGACTCCACCTCATGGAACGCATCAAGGATTCTGGTATGCCACAATCCGAGCTGACTCTAGTAAATCCAAGTCAACTGGAATATGTCCGAGCTGACTCTTCCAGAGTCCAGTTTTTGAAGCTTTCTAAGAATAGCCAGGCGAGTTGACCCGAACTAGAAAGAGTCGACTCCGCCATACCTAATTTTGAAGACCTGAAAAAGCGAGCCAACCCGAATTGCAACGAGCTGACTCTTCCAAAGTAATGATTTCAAAACCTGAGAAGAAGAGCCGACCAAAGTTCAAGAGAGCCGACACCTTGAGTTCAAGATTTTCAAAGAAGTAAGTTCGAGCCGACCTGAGCTATCAAGAGCCGACTCATCCAGAGTGAAGTTTTGCACCCTGAGACAAAGAGCCGACTATACTAAAGATTTAGCAACTTAACCTATCGACTCGAAGGATCCGAGCTGACTTGAAGGATCCGAGCTGACTCGAAGGAATCCGAGCTGACTTGAATATCACTTTCAGGTATCTAACGGCTAGTTACAAAATTTCGTTTTGAAGGCCTAACAGTGCTCCAATGGTCATATGTCACATCCCAATGGTCTGCAATATCTCAAACTACCTTGGAGTGATGGAAGACCTTATATTTGAGGGATTTGAACTTCTCTCAAGTAAGAGTTAGAAAGTTTTTCAAAGAAAAAAAGCTTGATTGAATATACTACCTACCTATAAGCAAGAGAGCATAAGAGCATTCAAGTCAGTCTTCAAGTTTTCACCAACTCTGATCTGAAGCTTGAAGCACTTTGGAAAGAAGCCACTAAAGTAATTAAAGTACAGTCAAGTGCAATCCAAGTGGACTTCTCACAAGATGCACCATCAACTATCGGACAAATTGAGATTGTCATTTATTATTACATTTATTTCAATTATTTTTTGAATTGTTTGGTTATTGGTGAGCCCGATTGAAAAACCAAATAGGTTCTTGGTAAGCCTCTGATAAAAACCAAGTATTGGGTTCTTGGTGATCCTGGCAAAACCAAGTTAGGTTCTTGGTGATCCTGTGAAAACCAAGTTGGGTTTCTTTGGTGATCCTGTTCAAAACCAAAGGGTGTTGGGTTTTCTTTGGTGATCTCGTTAAAACCAAAGTGTAGAGGTTTTGGATTGTGGTTCTATATAATAATCCTACTGTATTCGGGTGTGAATATAGTGGAAATCCCAAGTGGTATCTTAGGTAGTGGACGTAGGATTTGGGTTGCTCCGAACCACTATAAATTTTGTGTGTTTGTGTTGTACTTATTTGACTTTATTTAGCTTCTGCAATTTATTATTCTGCCACAGCACCTTACACTTTAAAAGAAATTTTATTTGCACATCATCTACTTTAAATTTTTAAATTCCCAATTCACCCCCCTCTTGGGTAGCCACCTGGGCTACAACCGGCATCAGAGCAGTGTCTCTGATTATATTAGAGTAAAGATTTATGGCTCATCCCATGAGTACATCCTTGGCGGAAGGTCAATCAACTAATAGACCTCCACTCTTCACAGGCACAAATTATTCACATTGGAAAGCAAGAATGAAAATCTATATACGAGCTGTTGATTTTCAATTATGGAAGGTCATTCTTAAAGGGCACATGTTCACATGATCAAAATTGATGGCATGGATGTCCCTAAGCCTAAAGAGTAATGGGATGAACACGACATGAAATTATGGGAATTGAATGCCAAAGCCATGAATCTTCTATACTGTGCTTTGGATTCAAGCGAGTTTAATCGAACTTCTATATGCTCCGCAGCAAAGAAAATTTGGGATAAACTTGAGGTGAACCATGAAGGAACTTTCCAAGTGAAGACTTCAAAGATTAATCTTTTAGTACATAATTATGAATCATTTAAAATAGAGCCCAATGAAAATATCTCTACCATGTACACTAGATTTATAGATATTATTAATGGTTTGAAAAGTCTTGGTAGGGTTTATTCAAATACTGATTTGGTACAGAAAATATTGAGATCGCTTCCTGATAAATGGGACCCTAAAGTTACTGCCATCGAGGAAGCTAAAGATTTGAATACTCTATCCATGGATGAACTAATGGGCTCTCTCATCATACATGAATTAGCCATGCAGCATAGAATGGATGATGATCAGAAAAAGAAGAAAATTATTGCATTCAAGGTTGCATTAGAATCAAAGAATGATGAAGAGACGGAAGATGACTCTAGCTCCTCTGAAGATGATCTAGAAGATGAATATATTGCAATGGTCGTGAGGAGATTCTATAAGTTTATGGAAAGAAAAAAGGAAGATTCAACAAAAAGTTTCATAAATGATGAGAACATTCCAAAGAAAAGGACAAAGACAAAGACAAAGAAAAGGAACAAGTCCCCACCTACTATGAATGTAAGAAACTGGGGCACATTCATTCGGACTGTCCATTGTTGAAAAAAATTTTCAAAAGAAGAAAAAGAAAGCGATGGTTGCCACATAGAGAGACAGTGAAGAATCGACCTCAACTGAAAAAGAAGAGACCTCAAAAATAGCTAACTTATGTCTAATGGGTCTCGAGGATGAGGTAACTTTTCCCAATGCTCAAATTGAGTTTACATTTTATGAGTTAAATTCTGCATTCCATGATCTATTATCCGAATTTAAGAAAGCTGGGGTAAAGATTAGATCTCTAAAGAATACTAATGATTCTTTACTCAAAGAAAAAGAGAAGATTTCAGAAAAGAATATTTAATTACAAAAGAAATTCATGTCTTTTTTGAAAACTGTAATGTTTAGAAGACTGAAAATAATGAATTTCATGACAAAAATAAAGTTTTGTTGAAAGAAAATAATGAGTTGAAAAAAGAAGTTAAAAACTCAAGCCACTTGTTGAAAAATTAACTTTGTCTTCAAACAAGCTTGAGTTGATTCTTAAAGAACAAAGAATTTCTGGTAATAAAGCTGGAATAGGTTTTAATTCATCTAATTCAAATTATATTTCAGCAACTATATTTGTGAAACAAAAAGATTTTGTTCCCAAGTTTACTTCTCAAAAGCTTTTGTGATAAAAGGTTCTAATTCCATTTCAAAAGCTACCTTGTATGTTCCAAAAAATTCAAATACAAAACCTGCTATTTTTGCATCTCATGCATCTAAAATTTCAAAGTATAAATCTTTTTAGAATTCTAAAATTAGATGTTTTGCTTGCAAAGAAATAGGACATAAGGCATTTAATTATACTATTATCAGAAATGTCCACATTAAATCAAGAAAGATTTGGGTTTCCAAAAGAACCACCTCAGCTAACCTGTAAGGACCCAAGTTAGCTGGGTAACTAAAAGAACTCCTTGATTATTTTACAGGAATGTCTTACATCCCAGAAATTGAAGAATAATGGTATCTCGATAGTGGTTGTTCAAGGCATACGACGGGTGACAAGGATCAGTTCATCACCTTGGAAATGAAAGGAGGTATGGTTACTTTTGGAGACAATGGCAAGAGAAAATAATCGGAATTGGTAAGATCAAAGTAACCCCTACACTTTCATTAAAAATATATTTCTAGTAGATAAACTGAAATATAATTTATTGAGTATCAGTCAACTGTGTAATAATGGCTTCAAAGTTATCTTTGAATCATCTATGTGTATAGTAACAAACTCCCTTGACTATAGTAGTAAATTCATTGGACATAGACTTGGAAATATTTATGTGGTAGATCTAAATGATCTTGCCATGTCAAGTAGTTCTAGCTTAGTTACAATGAATGCTAAGACAATGAAGTCTTATTTATTATGGCATAGACAATTAGGTCATGCTAGCATGCATACTATTGCCAAGTTAATTTCCAAAAATCTGGTTAGAGGCTGCCTAAGTTTAAAGTTGATTTTGATCATGTTTGTGATGCATGCCAAATGGGTAAATAAACTAGGGGAAGATTTAAATCCAAAAATATGATTTCAACTACTAGACCTCTAGAACTACTTCACGTGGACTTATTTGGACCAACTAGAACTACAAGCCTAGGAGGTATGAAATATGCCCTTATGATTGTAGAAGATTTTTCTAGATTTACATGGGTTTTGTTTATTGCTCACAAAGATAAAACCTTCAAAGTATTTAGAAAATTTTATAAAAAGGTTTCAAATCAGAAAAATCTTTCAATAATTTCAATTAGGAGTGATCACGATACTGAATTTGAAAATTAGTTTTTCAATGATTATTGTATTGAAAATGGCATTGATCACAACTACTCCGCTTCTAGAACACCATAAAAAAATGTTGTTGTATAGAGGAAAAATAGGACTTTGGAAGAAATGATCGGAATAATGTTATGTGAAGGTAATCTTCCAAGGTACTTTTAGACAGAAGCAGTGAACACTGCTTGTTATATTTTAAACCGTGTTTTGATCCGTCCTATTTTGAAGAAAACACCCTATGAGCTTTGGAATAAAAAAAATCCCAATATCAATTATTTTCATGTATTTGGTTGTAAATGCTTTATGCTTAATAATGGTGAAGATAATCTAGAAAAAATTGATGCTAAATCTGATGAAACAATTTTCCTTGGTTATTCATTACAAAGCAAAGTATATAGTGTTTTTAATAAGAAGACTCTTACTATTGAAGAGTCAATGCTTGTTATTTTTGATGAAACTAACCCTTCGCCTTCTAAGAAAGAAGAGTGTATAGATAATAATACAGGTACAATTCAAAAGGAGATGGAAGATATGAGCATACAAGAAAGACCAATTGAAGAAGGAGAAGAAACGGTAAGGATCATACAAATTTGCCAACTGAATAGAGGTACACTACTTCCCATCCTAAAGAATTAATTATTGGTGATCCTTCACAAGGTATTAGGACTAGGTCCGCACATAGAACTATACATGACTACCTAGCCTTTGTATCACAAATAGAGCCTCACACCTTAGAAGAAGCTGAAAGTGACTCAAACTGGATGATGGCTATGCATGATGAATTGAACCAGTTTGAAAGAAATAAGGTTTGGACATTAGTTGATAGACCTAAAGACCACCCAATTATAGGAACCAAATGGGTCTATATGAACAAATTAGATGAACAAGGAAATGTCATTAGAAACAAAGCTAGAGTAGTGGCTAAGGGATATAGTTAAGAAGAAGGTATTGATTTTGATGAAACATATACACCCATAGTAAGACTAGAAGTCATAGATTACTTCCTGCATTTGCTAGCTACATGAATTTTAAACTTTTTCAAATGGATGTAAAAAGTGCATTCTTAAATAGTTTTATCTCCGAACAAGTTTTTGTAAAACAACCATCGGGTTTTGAAAATCATGCTTTTCCAAACCATGTGTTTAAACTCAATAAAGCTTTATATGGTTTTGAAACAAGCCCCTAGAGTATGATAGACTTGGCACTTTCTTGATTAAAAATGATTTTTCAAGAGAAAATGATGATAAAACCTTTTTCATCAAAAGGAAAAACAAAGACATATTAGTTGTACAAATTTATATTGATGATATTATATTTGGTGCAACTACTGAAAGTTTTTGTGAAGAATTTGCTAAGCTAATGCAGGGAGAATTTGGAATGAGCCTAATAGGTTAACTACTTCCTCGGACTTCAAGTAAAGCAAACTAAGGAAGGGATCTTCATCAACCAAGCCAAATACACCAAGGAAATAATTAAGAAGTTTGGTATAGAGATGATGATGCGGCAAGCATATGAATAATGTTTTGAGTATGGTTTGTAGAGCAATTAAACCTAATTACACTAGCATTGTACTCATCATAATAAGACTTAAGGATTATAAGAAATGAAACTTTTACTTGATTAGAGACAATCCTAAATTAAGAAGGAAGAAGATCTAGATAATAGGGGCTAATGATTGTGGACTTACCGTGATGAGCTTTCCAACCTTCTTTGATTCATACCTTGAAACTACCAACGCTCAGAACTGAAGAACCTTGGATAACAGAGATCAGAACCCTGGACTTGGGATTCAGCTTGTTGGTTCCTTGTCAAGGAAGACCCTGCTTGCAACTCGAAAACCTCAAAGGACCCTGCACATAAAGAAAAAAAGTTAAGGAAGAAGAAAGGCATGCATATGGAAGGGATGGAGAATTTGTGAGCAAAGAAAGAGATTTGAGATGGCTTGGCCAACTCCAAGACCTTCTTCTTGACTTGGGCGTTGGATGCTTGGAAGAGATAATAGTTTGGTGTGGAAGAGGGGCTTAGAGAAAATCACTCAAAACATAAAACTTCAATTCAACTTCAACTTTCATTAATCTCCAAAAATCAAATCCCTTTTACAACGGGGTGTCCAAGGCCTTTAATAGCCTCACAAAGCTAGCTTTTGAAATTTAAAAACTCCCCAAATTGAGGAGGATTACAAGAGGGGTTGGAGGATTTGGTGGAGAGTTTGGAGGGATGGGAAGGGTTGGAGGATTTGGTGGAGGACTTGGAGGGGTGTGGCCAACCTCCTTGAATTTGAATATTCCTTGTTGGCGCCAAAGAGTGATGAGGTGGCTAGTGAGGTGGTGCCTGATGATGTGGCATGATGAGATGGTCTTCTACTTGGATAAGGAATGACATGTGGCGCCAAGTGGTCCTAGTTGATGGTCCTTTTCTCTTGCTTGGTTGATGTGTCTTCTCTTCTTCATGTGGTCAAATTCTGGGGTCCACGATTTGAGTCTTGTTACTGGCTTTCATTGCTTTAAGACTTGATTAACTGAAATAGACTTAACTCAACTGAACTGACTTGACTGACCTAAACATTAAAACTTGAAATGGACTTACAGGAAATGATTTTTTTTTTAAAAGTAATTACAGGACTCAATAAACACTCTTGATTAATTACAGGATTCTTAAAAAGGAAATGGCTCTTGAAAATAAAACATTTTCGAACTAAAGAATGCAAGGTAACCTAATTATGTTCGATCCAAATTGGGATAAGGCTAACCTTGTTGGAGTGAAGTTTCTTTCGGTTTCTGGTGTCCACACCAGATGAGCAAACAAATGAGCACACCCATGAGACCATCCTGCAGATTGGACAAGATGAGAATGGATCCAATGTTAACCAAAAGCTATATAGAGGTATGATCGGATCCTTATTATATTTAACTGCAAGTAGACCGGATATTTTATATAGTGTATGTGCTAGATTTCAATGTAATCTCAAAGAAACACATATGCTTGCTATTAAAAGAATATTGAGATATTTGAAAGGTACAAGTAATCTAGGTCTTTGGTTTTCAAAACAATCATCTTTAAATTTAATTGGATTTTCTTATGCTGATTATGCAGAATTGATAGAAAAAGTGCTAGTGGTACATGTCAATTTCTATGGTTGAATTTAATCTCATGGCACTGTAAGAAACAAAACTTGGTAGTACTTTCTATTGCTGAGGCAGAGTATGTTGCTGTAGGGAGTTGTTGTGCACAAGTGTTATGAATTAAATAATTAGAAGACTTTGGTGTTATACAATGCAAAATTCTATCAAGTGTGATAACACAAGTGCTATAAATTTGACTAAAAATCCTATTCAGCATTCTAGGACAAAGAATATAGAGATTAGACACCATTTTATTAGAGATCATGTTTTGAATGGTGAGATTGAACAAGAATTTATCCCAACTAAAAAATAATTAGCTGACATTTTACTAAGCCACTAAATCAGGATAGATTTGAATTGCTTAGAGGAGAATTAGGGCTTTGTGATCCTTTCTAGATTACCCTAACCTAATTTTCTTTAAGATTAAGGAAAAATTATCTAGAAAACCTCCTGCAACTATTCATGACTATTGAACAACTTTCCTTGAAATTTCATTGAATCAAATTCAATTTCTGAATCATTTCATTTTATGTGGAATGTTTCTGTTCGAGTCGATTCGAGCAATTTTGCTCTGGTCGAGTCGGCTCGAATGTCTGAGTTTTCTGCCCTTTCTATGGTTGACCTGACTAGGTCAACCTGATATTTTGCCTAGTCGACTCGGTTTTCTATTTGTTCTGAGTTCGCTCTGGTCGAGCTGACTTGGATGTTTTTAGGGTTGAGCGAGCTAACTCGAATGTCGGGAATCACTACTTAAGTAGATCCGAACTATCTTTTCTTGCACTTCACTCTTTCTATTTCACTTCAAACTCACTCTACTCTAGTAGGAACCTTTACTAATCTCTCAAAAACCATTCCTCGAAACCTTGATTTCCTAGATCCCACTACAATGGCTCCAAGGAGATCTGCATGGAAGATTCCTCAAACGGCAGAATCAAGCAAATGCAATGAAGATTTGAAGAAAAAGGGAGAAAAGAGAAAGAGGTCCACTCCAGAACATTAAGAAAAAGAAACATCCTCTCTGACTGGGAAATCCACTTTAATGGCCAACAGGCCTGTCACTTGCGAAAGAAGGATCAATTTCTCCTTCCTAGAAGAAATGCAAATGATGATAGGAAGATAGATAGATAACCAAGGCTGGATATTTTTATGTTCATTAGATATTCTGACCTATCCTTCTCTGGTATGAAATTTGTATGAAAACTTAATTCTTAAAGAGTACCATTTGGAATCAACTGTAAAAGGGATCAAAGTCATTATGGATGAAGAAAAGTTGGGTAACTTGCTTCAAATGGCAATAGACGGTGCCAATGAGTGTTGACCCCATAAGTGATTTTGATGATAACCAAACATTGGAGCATATACATTAATTACTGACAACTCTTCAAGTGTTTGACAAGTTTTTGTAGGATGTATAACATGTTCAAACTTCAACTCCTACATTTTTTACTTTCTTGCTTGAGTTGTATTGTAAGTGTTTTTGTAAAGAAGAACCCAATGAAAATGCTAAGAAATATCAAGTTAAAGGGTTACTTCTATAAGTGTGTGTGCCTTAGATTTTGCCTTGAGTTGGTTTGTATGAAATTGTAAAAGAGTTGGTGAGAGTCTTTCTTTAAGTTCGAATTATAAAAATCCTAAAGAGGACACTCGAGCCGACCCCAAGACAAGGAGAGTCAACACTACTTACTGGCACGCAGCAAGGATTCTGGAATGCAGCAATCTGAGCTGACTCGATGGAAAGCGAGCTGACTCTAGTGAATCCAAGTCGACTGGAATCAATTTGAGCCGACTCTTCCAGAGTCCATTTCCTCAAAGTTTTCTAAGAATAGCCAGGCGAGCCGACCCGACATAGAAAGAGCTGACTCTACCAGACCTAATTTCAAAAGCCTGAGAAAGCGAGCTGACCGAACTGCATCGAGCCGACTCTTCCAGAGTAAGGTTTTCCAAACTTGAGAAGAAGAGCCGACCCAAGATGAAAAGAGCCGACTCCTCGAGTTCAAGAATTTCAAGATTCAAGTTTGAGCCGACCCGAGCTGTAAAGAGCCGACTCATCCAAAGTAACATTCTGCGCCCTGAGACAAAGAGCCGACTGCATTGAAGAACTGGCGACTCGACCTATCGACTCGAAGGATCCGAGCCGACTCGAAGGAATCTGAGCTGACTCAAAAATCGCTTCCAGGTATCTAACGGCAAGTTCCAGAATTTATTTTTGAATGCCAAAAGATGCTCCAATTGTCAAAAATCATTCTCCAATGGTCTATAATGGCTAGAACTGCCTTAGGATGATGGAAGACTTTAAATTTGAAAGATTTGAACTACCTTGAAGAAATTAAGAAGAAGAAAGTTCAAAAAGGAGAGAGCTTCATTGAATATCTAACCAACCACAAGAGATAGAGCACAAGTGCATTCAAGTCTGCATTCAAGCCCTTAACTACTCTAAACAAAGCTTGAATCAACTTTGGAAGAAGCCACTGAAGTCATTAAAGTTTATTCAAGTGCATTCAAGTGGACTTCCAATGAGCTGCACCGGCAACTATCCAACAACCTAAGTTTGTCATTATTGTTGCATTTATTTTCAATTCAATCATTGAATTGTTGGGTTATTGGTGAGCCCGGTTGAAAAACCAAGTTTAGGTTCTTGCTGAACCTGCAAAAACCAAGTTTAGGTTTCTTTGGTGAGCCTGTTAAAACCAAAGGATGTTGGGTTTTCTTTGATGATCCAGTAAAATCAAAGTGTAGAGATTTTGGATTATGATCCTGTAAAACAATCATACTTTATTCGGGTGTGAATATAGTAGAAATCCCAAGTGGTATCTTGGTAGTAGACGTAAGAGCTGGGTTACTCTGAACCACTATAAATTTGGTGTGTTTGTATTGTACTTTCTCTATTTTGCTTAGCTTTTGCATTCTATAACCTTATCACAGCACCTAGAACTTGCAAAAGATTTTGAAATTGCACATTACTTGTTTAAATTTTAAAAGACCCAATTCACCCCCCCTTAGGTAGCCACCTAGGCAACAATTGGTATCAGAGCAGAGTCTTTGAATACACTAGACTAAAGATTGATGGCTCATCCCATGAGTACATCTTTGGCCGAAGGTCAATCAACAAATAGACCTCCACTCTTCACAGGCATAAATTATGCTAATTGGAAATTACATATGAAAATCTATATTCGAGCTGTTGGTTTTCAATTATGGAAGGTCATTCTTAAAGGGCCACATGTTCCCATGACTAAAATTGATGGTGTGGACGTTCCTAAGCCTGAAGAGGAATGGGATGAAAATGACATGAAATTATGGGGATTGAATGCCAAAGCCATGAACCTACTTTACTGTGCTTTGGACTCAAATGAGTTTTATAGAATTTCCATATACTCTTCAGCAAAGAAAATTTGGGCTAAACATGAGGTGACTTATAAAGGAACTTCACAAGTGAAAAATTCAAAGATAAATCTTTTAGTGCATAATTATGAATTGTTTAAGATGGAGCCTAATGAAAGTATTTCTGCCATGTATTCTAGATTTACAGATATTATTAACAGTTTGAAAAGTCTTGGCAGGGTATATTCAAATGCTGACTTAGTATAGAAAATCTTGAGACCACTTGCTGACAAATGGGATCCTAAAGTCACAGCCATCTAGGAAGCTAAAGACTTGAATGTTCTAACAATGGATGAATTAATGGGATCTCTTATCACTCACGAATTAGCCATGCAGCATAGAATGGATGATGATCAGAAAAAGAAGAAAATGATTGCATTCAAGGCTGCATTAGAATCTAAAGATGATGAAGAAACTGAAGGTGACTCCTCCTCCTCTGAAGACGATCTTGAAGATGAAGATATCGCAATGGCCGTAAGGAGATTCAAAAGGTTTATGGAAAAGAAGAAAGGAAGGTATAATAGAAAATTCTATAAGCGAGGAGAACAATAAAAAGAAAAGGACAAGGACAAAGATAATATAAAGAACAAGTACCTACCTGCTATGAATGTAAGAAACCGGGGCTTATTCATCCGGACTGTCCTCAATTAAAGAAATCTTTCAGAAAGAAGAAAAAGAAAGTGATGGTTGCCACATGGAGCGACAGTGAAGACTCCACTTCAACTAAAGAAGAAGAAACTATGAAAATAGTAAATCTATGTCTAATGGATCTCGAGAATGAGATAAATTCTCCCGATACTCAGATTGAATTTGCTTTTGAAGAATTAAATTCTGCATTCCATGATTTACTATCTGAATTCAAAAAGGCTGGAGTAAAGATTAGATCATTAAAACACATCAATGATTCTTTACTCAAGAGAAAAATGAAGTTTTGGAAAAGAACAATTTACTGAGAAAGGAACTTCACATCTTTTCTAAAAAATGCAATGATTTGACAAATGAGAATAATGAATTGAAAGACAAAAATGAAGTGTTGCTAAAAGAAAACAATGAGCTGAAAAAGGAGGTAGAAAAACTCAAGCCACTTGTAAAAAAATTAACTTTATCTTCTAAAATGCTTGAGTTAATTCTTAAAGAACAAAGAATTTCTGGAAATAAAGCTGGAATAGGTTTCAATGCTTTAAATTCAAATTATGTTTCAGCTACCACTTTTGTGAAACAAAGGGACCTTGTTCCCAAGCTTACTTCTTATAAAATTGTTGTTACAAAAGACTCTATTTCCATGTCAAAACTTGCTTTATATGTTCACAAGAATTTAAATGCAAGACCTGCTATTTCTGCACTTCATGCATCTAGAATTTCAAAAATAGAATTATTTCAAAATTTCAGAATCAAATGTTTTTCTTGCAAAAGATTAGGACATAAAGCTTTTAACTGTAATACAATTAGAAATGCCCATAATGTAAGAAAGATTTGGAGTCTCAAAGGAACCAACTCAGCTAACCCGAAAGGACCCAAGTTAGCTTGGGTACCTAAAAGCACTCCTTAATTTTGTTGCATGAATGTCTTGCAGTCCAAAAATCAAAGAAAAATTGATATCTCGACAGTAGCTGCTCAAGACATATGACGGGTGACAAGGATCAATTCATCATCCTTGAAATGAAAGAAGGAGGTATGATTACATTTGGAGACAATGGCAAAGGGAATATAATTGGAATTGGTAAGATCAAGATAACCCCCTGTACTTTCATTGAAAATGTACTGCTAGTAGATAAGTTGAAGTACAATCTATTGAGTATTAGTCAATTATGTGATAAAGGCTTCAAAGTTATCTTCGAATCATCTATGTGTATTGTAACAAACCTTCTTGATCCTAGTAGCAAATTCATTGGACACAGATTAGGAAATATTTATGTGGTAGATCTAAATGATCCTGCCATGTCAAGTAGTTCCAGTCTAGTTGCAATGAATGCTAAGACCAAGGAGTCTTGCTTATTATGGCATAGAAGATTGGGTCATGCTAGCATGCATACTATTGTCAAGTTAATTTCCAAAAATCTTGTTAGAGGCATGCCTAAGTTTAAAGTTGATTTTGATCATGTTTGTGTTGCATGCCAAATGGGTAAACAAATAAGGGAGAGTTTTAAATCTAAAAATCTAGTTTCAACATCTAGACCTTTAGAGCTACTTCACATGGACTTATTTTGATCAACTAGGACCACAAGCCTAAGAGGTATGAAATATGCCCTTGTGATTGTAGATGATTTTTCTCGATTTACATGGGTTTTGTTTATTGTGCACAAAGATGAAACTTTTAAAGTATTTAGAAAAATTCACCAAAAGGTTTCAAATCAGAAAAATCTTTCTATAATTTCAATAAGGAGTGATCACAACACAAAATTTGAAAATCAATTTTTTGATGATTACTGTTCTGAAAATGGTGCTGTATAGAGAAAAAATAGGATATTGGAAGAAATGGCCCGAACAATGTTGTGTGAAGGTAATCTTCCAAAGTACTTTTGGGCATAAGCGGTGAACACCAATTGTTATATTTTAAACCATGTTTTGATCCATTCTATCTTGAAGAAAGCCCCCTGTGAGATTTGGAATGAAAAGAAATCCAATATAAATTATTTTATATATTTGGATGTAATGCTTTGTGCTCAATAATGGTAAGGATAATCTAGGAAAATTTGATGCTAAGTCTGATGAAGCCATTTTTCTTGGTTATTCACTACATAGCAAGGTATATAGGGTTTTTAATAAAAGGACTCCCATTATTGAAGAGTCAATGCATGTTATATTTGATGAAACTAATCCATCACCTTCTAGAAAAGATAAGTGTATTGATAATGATGCAGGTACCATTCAAAAAGAGATGGAAGAACTAAGTATTCAAGAAAAAACAATTGAAGAAAGAGAAGAATGGTAAGTAAGGATCATACTGATCTTCCGACTGAATGGAGGTACACTACTTTCTATCCTAAAGAATTAATTATTTGATTATTGATGATCCTTTTCAAGGTATAAGGACCAAGTCTGCACATAGGTCTACACATGATTACCTAGCCTTTGTATTCTAAATTGAGCCTCATACCTTAGAAGAAGCAGAAAATGATCCAAACTGGATGATGGCCATCCACGAAGAATTAAACCAGTTTAAAAGAAATAAGGTTTGAACATTAGTTGATAGACCTAAAGACCATCCAATTATAGGAACCAAATGGGTCTATGGAACAAATTAGATGAACAAGAAAATGTGATTAGAAACAAAACTAGATTAGTGGCTAAAGGATATAGTCATGAAGAAGGTATAGATTTTGATGAAACTTATGTACCTGTAGCAAGATTAGAAGCTATTAGATTACTTCTTGCATTTGCTAGCTACATGAATTTTAAACTTTTTCAAATGGATGTGAAAAGTGTATTTTTAAATGGTTTTATTGCCGAACAAGTTTTTATAGAACAACCACTGGGTTTTGAAAATAATGCTTTTCCAAAACATGTATTTAAACTCAATAAAGCTTTGTATGATTTAAAACATGCCCCTAGAGCCTGGTATGATAGACTTAGCACCTTCTTAATTGAAAATAATTTTTCTAGAGAAAATGTTGATAAAACTCTCTTTATTAAAAAGAATAACAATGATATATTAGTTATACAAATTTATGTTGATGATATCATCTTTGGTGCAACTAATGAAAGTCTTTGTGAAGAATTTGCTAAGTTAATGGGGGTAGAATTTGAAATGAACCTAATAGGTGAACTAAACTACTTCCTCGGACTTCAAGTAAAACAAACAAAGGAAGGGATCTTCATCAATTAATCCAAATACACTAAAGAAATCATCAAAAAGTTTGGTATGGAGACAAGCAAACAAATGAACACACCCATGAGCCCATCCTGCAGATTGGATAAGGATGACAATGGATCCAACGTTGACCAAAAGCTATATCAAGGTATAATCAGATCCTTATTATATTTAACTGCAAGTAGACCAGATATCTTGTATAGTGTATGTGTATGTGCTAGATTTCAATGTAATCCTAAAGAAACACATATGCTTGCTGTTAAAAGAATATTAAAATACTTGAAAGGTACAAGTAATCTTGGTCATTGGTTTTCAAAAGAATCTTCTTTAAATTTAATCAGATTCTCTGATGCTGATTATGCTGGTTGTAGAATAGATAGAAAAAGCACTAACGATACTTGTCAATTTCTAGGATTGAATTTAATCTCAGGCATTGCAAGAAACAAAACTCGGTAGCACTATCTACTGCTGAAGCAGAGTATGTTGCTGCAGGGAGTTGTTGTGCACAAGTGTTATGGATTAACAGCAACTAGAAGATTTTGGTGTTTCATAATGCAAAACTCCTATCAAATGTGATAACACAAGTGCTATAAACTTATCTAGAAATCCTATTCAACATTCTAGGACTAAGCACATCGAGATTAGACACCATTTTATTAGAGACCATGTTTTGAATGGTGATATAGAACTAGAGTTTATACCTCCAAAAAAATAACTAGCTGATATCTTTACCAAGCCACTTAATCAAGATAGATTTGAGCTGCTTAGAGGAGAATTAGGGCTATGTTATCCTTTCTAAGTTCAATAGACCTAAGGAAAAATTATCTAGAAAGCCTCCTATATTTATTCATGATTTTTTGAACAACTTTTCTTGAATTTCTTAGTATAATTGAATTAAACTTCTGAACCATTTGATCTCTTTTGGAAAGTCTCTATTCGAGTCGACTCGAGTAATCTTGCTCTGGTCGAGCCGGCTTGAATACCTGTGTATCTTGCTCTTGCTTTGATCGAGTTGACTAAGTCTACACTTAGATGACATAATGTTCTAATTGTTCTGAGTTCGCTCTGGTCGAGCCGACTCGAATATTTTTAGGGCAAAGCGAGCCGACTCAAAAGATGGGAAATCGCTATTTAGGAAAGTCTACTTTGTCTTTTCTCAGTACTTCACTCCCTCACCTTACCTTGAACACTCTCTACATCTTTCGGTAGCTCTACTATTCTCGTAGAAATCATTCCTTAAAGCTTAAAATCCTTGATTCCTCTGCAATGGCTCCTCGAAGATCTACGAAGAAGGTTCTTCAAATCGGTGAATCAAGTGCTTGCAGTACAAATGCGAAAGAAAGAAAAGAAAAGAGAAAAAGGTTCGCTCCAGTCTAGCAAGATGAGGAAACTCCTTCTCTTCCTGGATGGCATGTCTTAATGATCAATCGACCTGTCACTTGCGGAAGAAGGATCAACTTTACATTCCTAGAAGAAATGAGAATGAAAATCGGACATTGGATAGTAAGCCAAGGGTGGAAGCATTTCTGTTCTTTAGACATACTGACCTACCCTTCACTAGTATGAACATTTTATGAGAACATTATTATTAAAGAATTTCATTTGGAATCTACAATTAAGGGAAAGATAGTTATAGTAGATGAAGAAAGATTGAGCAGATTGCTGCAAATGCCAATGAACGGTGCTACTGAACTTCTTCTATCGAACAAAGAGCACACTCTGAAACCCATTTTGGAAAAAGAAGAAGTGAGCACGGTCCAACATATACAAGCCAATCTATTGTCAACAGAAATAAGGCTACTGCATAGTATGATCAGTAGAATTTTTCTTCCCAGAACTGGTCATTTCGAGTGGTTCAGTGAGAAGGACATGATTATCATGGGACATCTGATCAAAGAAGAGCCTCTCAACCTTCCCTACATAATGATCATCCAAATGACTAAAGTAGCAAGAAAGGTCAAAGCCTGTCTACCATACGGTATAGTCTTCACCTCATTATTTGAAGAAGCAGGAGTTGACTTATCAAATGAAGTAGGCAAGCAATTACACCACTTTGATGTCTACTCCTTCAATTCACTAAAAAGATTGGGATACAAGCTATAAGAAGGAGAATGGATAAAGAAGATGCCTAGTCAGGTTGCTACAACCATTTCTGAAGAAAATGAAGCTGTTGATGAAGAAGGGACTGAAGAATCAATGATTACTCCATCTGAACTCAAAAATCTGATATTTCAAAAGAAGGAAACTATCTCCAACTCTCTGACAGATCATGTGAATTTTGCAATTGAAGAAATAAAAAAATTAGTTAACATTAAATTGCGAGAATTGAAATCTGAACAAGAGCTTCACCAAAAAAAAGTGGAAAAGGAATTGGAGGACTTCATGGAACAAATCATAAGCATTATACTACAATCCCAAAAGGAAACTGCTCCCACTAAAGTTGCTCCTGAACAGATCATCAAGGAATCACTTGACATTCCAGCTCCTGTTCCTTTGTCTGATCCACCTAAACCTACTAAGACCAAGAAAGAACCAAAAGCCAAGAAGACCAAAGTTATTAGAGCCCCTGTTAGAACTAGATTCAGGAATTTAAGGTTTAAACCCCTGAAAACTAAGACCTCTGATAGAGTTATAGAGGTAGGCTTCTCTTTTTCATCTGAGGAAGAAGAAGAATAAGTCATGTAGTTAGTCTTCTGGCTATATTTCTGAAATGAATAGTTGTTCCACTTGTTATTTTTACTCTTGTAATATACTTTCTATTCTGTAAACTTCTTAATGAAATAAATGTTTTCTGTTTAGAAATTGTGTTTATGATGATGAAATTTTTAATTAGAATTTCAAATATGAGAAAGTGAAATTATCTTAAACAAATATTAAAAACTTTCTCAATCTATTTTAAAATCTGAGCTTTATTTGAAATCACCTTTTTGATTGATTGACAAAAAGTGGGAGAATTTTGAAAAATATGAAAAGAATGGGAAATTAGCTCCTTATTAACATTTCTTAAAGTGTAATGAAAAAGGGGGAGCATAAAAAGAATAGCACTGCTTAAATTACCTTAAAATCTAGAGAAAGGGGGAGTTTCTCTCTTGAATGTTTTTGCTTAGACTTATATTCAAATTAATCCCATTACTCTTATTATAATTACATATTTTAACTCTCTAATACTCCATGTTTTGTGCAACACTTTAACGATATATAGTAATATCATCTGTTGAGCTCTGATTTTCTTTTAAATCCAATCAGCTCTGTTACATGTGAATATTTATGTTTCAAATATTACATGTAAAGTGTCTTACTGATTTTTCATGCCCAGTGTTTTGTCATCATCAAAATGAGAAGATTGTTGACCTGATAAGTGATTTTGATGATAACAAAATATTGGAGCATGTACATTAATTACTAACAACTCTTCAAGTGTTTGACAAGTTTTTGTAGGATGTATAACATGTTCAAACTTCAACTCCTACATTTTTTACTTTCTTGCTTGAGTTGTGTTGTAAGTGTTTTTGTAAAGAAGAACCCAATGAAAATGCTAAGAAAAATCAAGTAAAAGGGTTACTTCTATAAGTGTGTGTGCCTTAGATTTTGCCTTGAGTTGGTTTGTGTGAAATTGTAAAAGAGTTGGTGAGAGTCTTTCTTTAAGTTTGAATTGTAAAAATCCTAAAGAAGACACTCGAGTCAACCCCAAGACAAGGAGAGCAGACTCTGCTTTCTGGCACGCAGCAAGGATTCTAGAATGCAGCAATCTGAGCCAACTCGATGGCAAGTCAGCCGACTCTAGTGAATCTGAGTTGACTGGAATTAGTCCAAGCCGGCTCTTCTAGAGTCCATTTCCTTAAAGTTTTCTAAGAATAGCCAGGCAAGCCGACCCGACATAGAAAGAGCCAACTCTACCAGACCTAATTTCAAAAGCCTGAGAAAGCGAGCCGACCCGAACTACATCGAGCCACGCCTCTAGAGTAAGGTGTTCTGAACCTGAGAAGAAGAGCCGACCCAAGATGAAAAGAGCCGACTCCTCAAGTTCAAGAATTTCAAGATTCAAGTTCGAGCCGACCCAAGCTGTAAAGAGCTGACTCGTCTAGAGTGACATTCTGTGCCCTGAGATAAAGAGCCGACTGCATTGAAGAACTGGTGACTCGACCTATCGACTCGAAGGATCCGAGCCGACTCGAAGGAATCTGAGCTAACTCAAATATCGCTTCCAGGTATCTAACGGCTAGTTCCAGAATTTATTTTTGAATGCCAAAAGGTGCTCCAATGGTCAAAAATCATTCCCCAATGGTCTACAACGGCTAGAACTACCTTGGGATGATGGAAGACTTTAAATTTGAAAGATTTGAACTACCTTGAAGAAATTAAGAAGAAGCAAGTTCAAAAAGGAGAGAGCTTCATTGAATATCCAACCAACCACAAGAGATAGAGCACAAGTGCATTCAAGCCCTCAACTACTCTAATCAAAATCTTGAATCAACTTTGGAAGAAGCCACTCAAGTCATTAAAGTTTATTTAAGTGCATTCAAGTGGACTTCCAACAAGCTGCACTAGCAACTATCCGACAACTGAAGTTTGTCATTTATTGTTTCATTTATTTTCAATTCAATCTTTGAATTTTTGGGTTATTGGTGAGCCCGGTTGAAAAACCAAGTTTAGGTTCTTGGTGATCTTGTGAAAACCAAGTTTAGGTTTCTTTGGTGAGCCTGTTAAAATCAAAGGGTGTTGGATTTTCTTTGGTGATCCCGTAAAATCAAAGTGTAGAGGTTTTGGATTGTGATCCTGTAAAACAATCCTATTATATTCGGGTGTGAATATAGTGAAAATCCCAAGTGGTATCTTAGATAGTGGACGTAGGAGCTGGGTTGCTCCGAACCACTATAAATTTGGTGTGTTTGTATTGTGCTTTCTCTACTTTGCTTAGCTTCTGCATTTTATAACCTTATCACAGCACCTACCACTTGCAAAGGATTATTAAATTGTACATTACTTTTTTAAATTTTAAAAGACCCAATTCACCCCCCTCTTGGATAGCCACCTGGGCAACACTGAGTTATCCTAACTGACAAAGAACACACATTGAAGCTCATTTTGGAAAGAAAAGATGCAAGCTCTGTCCAACATGTTCTAGCCAACCTGCTGTCAAAGGAAATAAGACTTCTTCATAACCTGGTCAGTAGAATATTTCTTCCCAAAATCGATCGATTTGACTGGGTAAGTGAAAAGGATATGACTTTTATGGGACATCTGATTGAAGAAGAACCTCTCAACCTTTCCTTCATCATGATGATTCAAATGAGAGAAGCAACTAGAAAAGTTAAAGCGTGCCTACCCTACGGTATGGTTTTTACCTTATTATTTGAAGAAGCTGGAGTTGATCTAACCGATGAAATAGGCAAGCCTCTACATCACTCAGACACTTATTCCTTCAATTCACTTAAGAGAATGGGATACAAATTGCAAGGAGTATGGATAAATAAATTGTCTAGTCAGTTTGCTGCTACTTCCTCAGATGATGATGAACCTGCTACTGTTGAAGCCAACAAGTCTGGAAACAAGGATGAAGCAATGATAACTCCATCTGAACTTAAGGAGTTGATATTTTAAAGGATGAAAACTATTTTTGACACACTAATAGGTCATATGAACTCTGCACTGGATGATTTAAGAAGTTAAGTTAATGCCAGCTTGCAAAAAATGAGATTAGAACAGATGCTTCATAGGGAGAAAATGGAAAAGGAAATGAAGAACTTTAAAGATGAAATCAGAAGTATCTTACTGCAATCTTCAAAGGAAACATTCACTACTGAGGATACTCCGGTACAGATCAACAAAGACTCACTTGAGACTCCTGTTCAACCTTCTCCTGTTCCTTCATCTAATCCACCTACAGTCAAAGTTAAGCCTGTTGAAACCAAGAAGAAGACAAAGACCAAGAAGACTAAGACATTTAAAGCCCCTGTCAGAACTAGATTTAGGGATTTAAGGTTTAAACCCCTGAAAACTAAGATCTCTGATAAGGTTATAGAGGTAGGCTTCTCTTCTTCTAGTGAAGAAGAAGAATAGATTGCCTAGCTAGTCTTCTGGTTATTTTTGTACTTATTAATATGAATGCTCTACTTTTTATCTTTTACAATATGAATATACTTTCTTTCACAGTTTGTATGGAACATTTCTCAATGAAATGAAAGTTCTTTTGCTATGATGAGTTATCCTTCTAATCATACAATGCTTTTGATACAACTATGATGAATTTTTAATTAGAATTTCTAATTTGAGAAAGTGAAATTATCTCAAACAAATATTAAAGACTTTCTCAATCTATTTAAAAATCTAAGTTTTATTTGAAATCACCTTTTTGATTGGTTGACAAAAAGGGGGAGAATGGTCAATGGTATCAATATAATTATTAATGATTGAGCTATCATGAAAATTTCTAATATCTATGTTGAACTTCCTACCAATTATTCTTAAAGTGCATAAAAAGAATGGAAAAGGGGGAGCACAAAAGTAATAGTATTCAATTGGACCTAATTTCTTAATTACTTTAAAACCTAGAGAAAGGGGGAGATTCTCTTGAATGGCTTTGCTCTGATTGCTCTACAAATTAGTCTTAATTTTGTCAATATTTCTTTTCTAAACTCTGATACTCCATGTTTGTGCTAATTCTGATTTTATAAAGCATGCAAAGTCTAATACTTTGATAAATACAAAAGCATTAACATCAATACTATACAATTTTGTCACTTGAGTTCTGATACTTATTTATAAACTTAGTTAGCTCCAATACATATGAATATTTACTTTCAAATACTTTTATACATGTAAGTGTAGAGAATTTTTCATGCCCAGTGTTTTGTCATCATCAAAAGGGGGAGATTGTTGACCCGATAAGTGATTTTGATGATAACCAAATATTTGAGCATGCACATTTATTTCTAACAACTATTCAAGTGGTTTACAAGTTTTTATAGGATGATTTATCTATTCAAAATTCAACTCCTACGTCTTTGCTTCTTGTTTTGAGTTGTGTTGTTATTTTAACTTGTAAAGAAGAACCCAATAAAAAAGCTAAGAAAAAAAATATGCAAAAGGGTTACTTCTGTGTGTGTGCCTTAGAATTATTTTGAGTTGGTTTGCATAAAATGTGTAAAAGTGTTAGTGAGAGTTTTCTTTAAGTTCAATTGTAAAAATCCTAAAGAAGTCACTCGAGTCGACCCAGCATGTTGAAGAGCTGACTCCACCTCATGGTGCGCATCAAGTAAGTTCGAGACCCGAGCTCTTCCAAGGTCTAGTTTTTGAAGCTTTCTGAGAACAGCCAAGCGAGCCGACTTGATCCAGAAGAGCCGACTCCGCCATACCTAATTTTGAAGACCTGAGAAAATGAGCCGACCCAAATTGCAACGAGCCGACTCTTCCAGAGTAATGATTTCAGAACTTGAGAAGAAGAGCTAAACAATGTTCAAGAGAGCCGACTCCTCGAGCTTAAGATTTTCAAAGAAGTAAGTTCGAGACCCGAGCTATCAAGAGTCGACTCATCCATAGTGAAGTTTTGTATCCTGAGACAAAGAGCCGACTGCACTAATGATTTGGTGACTGGACCTATCGACTCGAAGGATCTGAGCCGACTCGAAGGAATTCGAGCCGACTAGAATATCACTTTCAGGTATCTAATGGCTAGTTCTAGAATTTCTTTTTGAATGTCAAAAAGTGCTCCAACGGTCATATATCACATCTCAATGGTCTGCAACATCTCAAATTGCCTTGGAGTGATAGAAGACCTTATATTTAAGGGATTCGAACTATTCTCAAGTAAAAGTTAGAAAGTTTTTCAAAGAAAAGAAGCTTCATTGAATATCCTACCTACCAACAAGCAAGAGAGCACAAGAGCATTCAAGTTAGTCTTCAAGTCTTCACCAACTCTGACCTGAAGCTTGAAGCACTTTGGAAAGAAGCCACTGAAGCAATTAAAGCATAGTCAAGTGCAATCCAAGTGGGCTTCTCACAAGCTACACCAGCAACTATCCGACAAATTGAGTTTATCATTTATTGTTGCATTTATTTCAATTCATTTTTGAATTATTTGGATTATTGATGAGCCCGGTTGAAAAACCAAATAGGTTCTTCATGAGCCTTTGATAAAAACCAAGTATTAGATTCTTGGTGATCTTGGTAAAACCAAATTAGGTTCTTGGTGATCTTGTGAAAACCAAGTTGGGTTTCTTTGGTGATCCTATTCAAAACCAAAGGGTGTTGGGTTTTCTTTGGTAATCCTGTTAAAACCAAAGTGTAGAGGTTTTGCATTATGATCCTGTAAAACAATCCTTCTGTATTCGGGTGTGAATATAGTGAAAATCCCAAGTGGTATCTTGGGTAGTGGATGTAGGAGCTGGGTTGCTCCGAACCACTATAAATTTTATGTATTTGTGTTGTGCTTATTTGACTCTATTTAGCATTTGCAATTTATTATTATGCCACAGCACCTTACACTTTAAAAGGGATTTTATTTGCACATCAGCTGCTTTAAATTTTTAAATTTCCAATTCAACCCCTCTTGGGTAGCCACCTAGGCTACAGAATAGCACCGTGCACCCTGACATTCCTTCTGGTCACTCCATTTTGGGAAGCATGGTAAGGCTTCGATCGACGGGCGGCCGCCCCCTATATTTGAATCCTTTGGATTGACTTCTTCTTCTGGATGGTGCAGACGGTCGATCGGGAGTGCAGCACCGCAGACGGGGGACCCCTTTCCTTTCGGTGAAAATGGTAGTTGGGCCAGTTATTATGGCTTGGCGGGCGCCCCTATGTGGTCCTTGGGTGGCTCACCATCATCCAAGGAAGCAATGACATCCTTTGACAGTAGGTCTCTTTGTTCGAGGTAGGGCGAGCTTAAGAAGGCAGAGCTCGACTTCGACCATGGTGTCTTGACCTTAAGGGGAGCTAGCCTGGTGAAGGAGCAAGCAGAGATGAAGCTCGACTTTGGCTATGGAATCATGACCTCGAGGGGAGCCAGCCTAGCAAAGGAGCGAGCAAAGGCAGAGCTCGACTTCGGCCATGGTGTCTCGACCTCGAGGGGAGCCAGCCTGGTGAAGGAATAGGCAGAGGTAAAGCTCAACTTCAGCCATGACATCTCGACCTCGAGGGGAGCCATCCTAGCGAAGGAGTAGGCAAAGGCAAAGCTCGACTTCGGCCACAGCATCTCGAACTTGAGGGGAGCCAGCCTAGCGAAGGAGTCTGGGCAGAGACGGAGCTCGACTTCATCCATGGCATCTTGACCTCGAGGGGAGCTAGCTTGGTGAAGGAGCGGGCAGAGGCGGAGCTCGACTTCAGCCACGATGACTCAATCGCAAGGGCAGCTAGCCTGGTGAAGGAGTCCGGGTAGAGGCGGAGTTTGACTTCGACCATGGTGTCTCGACCTTGAGGAGAGCCAGCCTGGTGAAGGAGCAGGCAGAGGCGGAGCTTGACTTCGGCTAGGAATCTTGACCACGAGATGAGCCAACTTGGCGAAGGAGTCCGGGCAGAGTTGGAGCTCAACTTCTGCCACGGCATCTCGACCTCGAGGGGAGCCAACCTGGCGAAGGAGCCGACGAGGCAGAGCTCGACTTCGGCCACGACATCTCGACCTCAAGAGGAGCCAACCTGGCAAAGGAGTCCGGGCAGAGGTGTCCTACATGGCAGCTTCAGCCGACATGGTGCACGATAGAGTCCAACATGGATTCTACATCAGCGATCCCACCACATCAAGATGCATGTTATAGAGTATCTCATTTTGGACTGATCTTTGTGGCATGTATGTTGTTAAGGCATGTCATTTTATGTTTGTTTAGGCATTTGTTTTTTCGGTTTGAATAATTTATGGGTTGGTATAAATATTTATCATCAAAGTGGTTGTTTGTATCAGTCAATTAAATTTTTTCACCATGTGAGGGATATTTCTTGGTTATTGCATTCAACCACCTGCCTAAAGGGGATTGTTGTATGTTTTAATCGGGAAAGGTTGCACGAGGTATTGTGTTACAATGGTGTTCTAGCTTTCATGGGCTTATCTATCCAAAGAGGATAGGTTCGTGACTATTAGGATATTTCTTTTGTTTGTGGCTTCATGTGAAGAGTACTTATGCATATTACATATTATGCCCAAAGAAAAATATGTGATATTGCATTTGAACTCTTGTATATTATTTATGGTATATGCCCATTGACTTGTATTTTGCATTTCTGCCATCTTTGATTATACAGTCATTTATGTTAATTATAATGTTGTTATTGTTGCCCAGTGATGAAGCAACCCGAGAGGGGGGGTGATTTAGTTTTATAAAACTTTTTGAACTATTTCAACAAGTATGTGCTAATTGCAATTAAGTACTTATGTTTTGCCAAAGTGTTTGTGTGCTTCAAAATAATATGAAATGAAATTAATAATGTAAATGTACAAAGAAAACAATCATACAAACACAATAAATTTATAGTGGTTCGGTGCACTTCAAGGCACCTACATCCACTTCCCAAGTTCTCCTTGGGAATTCACTATAATCAACCAAGATTACAGTCAATTAATTTTTCAGGCTTACTAATCAAACTCAACTTGTTTTCACCAGGCTTACAAGTCAAAATCCTTGTTGGTTTTATAACTTAGGCTAACCAACAACCTCTTGATTTTCATGGATAACCAAAAACCTTGTTGGTTTTTACATAAAGCTCACCAACAAACCTTTTTGATTTTTCAAGACTCACCAAAAACCTTAATAAACAAAGTAAGCACAATATGAAAAGAAATTGATAAAAGATTTCTTAAATAAAGCAAATATCTCTTTGAAGCCCTTGATTGTTGATGAAGAACTTGTCTTCAAGATGTTGAAACCTTTAAATGTTAACGAAGATGTGGACTTGGAAGCTTTCTCTCAATCTTGGAAGCTTGAAGGCTTGAACCACTCAAAATAATGAATCCTTAAGTGTATTCAATAAAATTCTCCAAGAGGGGGGGTGAATTGGGTTTTATAAAACTTTTGAACTACTTTTAAAAACTATGAACTAAAGCAAGTATGTGCTAATACAATTCAAGTTCTTGTGTATTTCAAATAAATGCAGCAAAAATAAAGAAATAAAAGCATAAGGAGAACAATCACACAAATACAAAGGTTTATAGTGGTTCAGTGCCAACCAAGCACCTACATCCACTCCCCAAGCCATCCTTGGGAATTTCACTAAGTTTGGTTTTATAACTTAGGCTCACCAACAATCTTTACAACTTATTTTATCTTCGGGCTCACAAGTCAAACCCTAGTTGGCTTCAAGGCTCACCAATAATCACCCTTGGTTTTATGGAATAACCAAGAAACTAAACAACTTGTTTTGGCTTCGGGCTCACAAGTAAAACCCTAGTTGGTTTCAAGGCTCACCAACAACCACTTTGGTTTTCAAAGGCTTACCAAAAATCTCTTTGATTTTCCAAGGCTCACCAAAAATCTCAAGTCAAACAATGTAAGAGCAAGTATAAATGAATATAATAAAAGATTTCTAAAATAAAGCAAATATCTCTTTGAAGCCCTTGAATGTTGATGAAGATCTTGTCTTCAAGTTGATGAAGCCTTTGATTGATGCTTATGGATGTAGACATTGATATCTCTTTTTGAAACATGGAAGCTTGAATGCTTGAATCACTCAACTCTTGAATCCTTTAAGAATATTCAAGAAACTCACCAAAGGATTGCTTTCCCATTTGACTTTTGATGTTTATATTGCTCTCCAAACCATAGTTGACCATTTATGACTGTTGGGGATGAAAACTAGCTGTTTGAAGCAAGTTGGAATCAATTATGCACTTCAAAAAAAACTAGACGTTACAGCAAGTGTCGACACTTGATCTCCAGGTGTCGACACTTGATCTCCAGGTGTCGACACATGGTTCCCAAGTGTCAGCACTTGGATTTCAAGTGTCAGCACTTGGATTTTCAGGTGTCAACACTTGGATTTTCAGGTGTCAGCACTTGGATTTTCAGATGTCAACACTTGAATTTTCAAGTGTCAACACTTTGCATGCCAGTAATGAAACTTGCTGAAACTTGACAAAAATCTAACTTTGAGCACTTCAATTTCTTCCATATTAATTCTAAAGTCCATATACTTGATTTTCCATTAATTTAAGGACTTTTTTAACTAAAACACAAGCTTTTCTTCATTCAACATAGATAAGTACTAAGATCTAAAAAGCACACTTAGAATATAAGTAGTACTCATGTATACTTAAACATTTTGTCAATCATCAAAATCAAGACCAAAGTCAACAATCTTCCCCTTTTTGATGATGACAAAATCTTTAAGTATATGTATAGGATAAGCTTAAAAGATTAACAATAGTATAAACATGTAAGCTCAAAAATAATAAGCACCAAGCCCCCTCAAAATATGATTAAAAATCTTCAAAAACATTTTTCAAAATATGCAAAATTTTTCAAATTTTCAAAATTTCTTCTTCTTACTAATTCTTCTTTCAAATTTTCAAAATCTCTTCTTCTTACTAATTCTTCCCTTCAGATAAAATATTTTGCATTCTTCTCCCCCTTTTGCACTTTCTTTCATTTCTCATATGATTTTTCATGTTTATCCTATCTTCCCCTTTTCATACTTAACATTTTTCTCCCCCTTTTTAACATCATAAAAAAGGATGAAAGGCAATAAAAAATGGAAGTGAAGGTGGAAAGAATAGCTAGTTGAACATCAAATTCAATACATAAAATTAATTTATCATGATACCATTTGAAATTTTTATAGATTGAACATGATAAAGCACTTGAAATATGATATCACTTGAAATATGATATGAATTGAATATGATATGCACATGCCAAAAATATATATAAACTTTGATATATAAATTTTTCATTCACCTCACTCGTTCATGGGATAAGGTCACAGCAGCACCTAAACACGTCATAAGAGACCCTAGTGAATGAAAAGAGAGGGTCTTTAAACCCTACTTAGCTCCTATGACCGGACGGCCATGGTGACTAACCCAATCTTGAGCAGTTACTAGGAATACTTTTAAAAATAAATTTTGATACTAATTGAATATGATACCACTTAAATGTAACTCCCCTCAAAAGATTAGATTTGAAATCAAGGAGAAGGAGTATCAAAGCAATATAAGTACAGCATGATATCAAGCAAAATATTTAAAGTATCATATATGATAACAAATATTTGGATGCTCCCACTAAATATTATTTCCCCTTAAAAATATACATTCATTTGAGGAATAAGAACATGAAAGCACATGCAACATAATTTCAGATAATTTTGAGATATGAACATAAATTCTAAGTCTGAAATCAAAGATTTGAATTTTTCAAAATATTCATGATTTTCAAAATATAAATGATTGATCATTTAAACTTTTAGCATGATTTCAAATTCATTTAAAATGATTTGGTATCCACACAAATGCTAGAAGTAATTTAATAGCAAGTGTAGCTACTAGAGAAAGGGTTTATCAATATGCATACCTTCTTCTGAAATGTAATCCTTAACTACTAGTTCTATACTTGATCCAAATTATTTCTAGATTAAGCATAGATGTCAAACATGAAAATACATAAATCATAACATTTCACTTGAAGTAATTGAAAAACTATATTAATCGAAATCAAGTGAAAGTCTAATAATCATAAGTTGAAATCATGAAAGCATGAAATCCATCAGCATCAAAATGGTCATAATCACAACAAATGACTATTAGTCTAAGCTTGATTCTAATTAATCAATTAAAACATTTTTTAAATCAATATGCATCTTTAAAAGTATTTTTCATGAAATAATTAAAGATACATTAATCAAAATCAAGTGAAGATCTTACGATCATAAGTTTAATTATGATAGCATGAAATTCATCAACACCAAAAAGTTCATGACATAGCCAATGACGATAAGTCCAAACTTGATTCTAATTAACTATTTAAAATAATTTTTCAAAGTAATTGATGCAATAAAAATTTAACTATATTTTTAATTATGGAATGAGATGTTTAGAATTTACCAATATACATAGTCCTTCCTTTTACCATTTAGTACAAAATATAGCTTATCTACTTCATCAAATTATCTTGTACAGCCACTTTTCAAGAACTTCCTTTCTTCATGTTGGGCTGCAAGACATTCCTGCAAAACAAACTAAGTGGACATTTTTGTTACCCAAACTTTCTTGGATCCTTTATGATTAGTAATTATGGTTCCTTTTGGAACCCAAACTTTTCTTAATCTAGAAGGATAAGTATTGAAACCATATTTATAAGACAAATTGAAAGAAGCAGGAATAGAGAAATTCTTCAAAAGATATTGCTTCTTTTCTTTAATCAAAATATTTTTCTCTTTCAAAAATTTATCACATAAATCTTTCAAAACATCATTTTCTTTTTCTAAAAATTATTTTTCTTTAGAAAAAATATTCTTTTTATTTTTTAAAATATCAATCTTGGCAATTAAATCATCATTTTTATCAGCAAGATTGGTGTTCTCAAGATAAAATGAATCTACATGCCTATTTAATTTCTTGTGCTCAATTTTTAGCAATTTATATTCATGCACAAGATCATTAGATGCATCATGTGATTCATTAAAGGTAAAATCATAATTATTTTTAGAACATATCTTTTCCTCGTTTGCCATGAAGCAAATATGGGCAACTTTATCATCTGTACTTGAATCTTCGCTATCGCTCCAAGTTACCATCATCGCCTTGAATTTCTTTTTGGTCTTGAGGGCTATTATTTTCTTCTCTACATCAGCATCCACTATCTTTTGCCATAAGTTCAACTCATAGGTCATGAGTGAACCGATAAGCTCCTCCAAAGGTAAGGTTTCTACATATTTAGCTTCTTGGATCGCCGTCACCTTTGGATCCCATGATATTGGCAAAGATCTAAGAATTTTGTTTACCAAATCAGCATTAATATAGATTTTGCCAAGATTTTTTAATTCATTAATAATAGTCATGAATCTAGTAAACATGTCAGATATGGATTCATAATGCATCATTTCAAAAATTTTAAAAGAATGTACAAGCAAATTAATTTTAAAATTCTTCACTTGAAGAGTACCCTCATGAGTAACTTCAAGTGTATCCCATATTTCCTTCGCCAATGTGCATGATGAGATTCTATTAAATTTATTTAAGTCCAATGCACAATAAAGCAAGTTCATTGCTTTAGCATTGAGTTCAGTTTGCTTAATATCATATTCATTCCAATCCTCTTCGAGCTTTGGAATGGAAATGCCATTAGCCAAAATAGAAGGAATACGAGGACCATTAATAATAATTTTTTAAAGATGATAACTAATAGATTGAATATGGATGCGCATGCAAGTTTTTCAAAATGTGTAATTTGTGCCATTGAAAAAAGGTGGTCTAACACTAATACCTACAAGGGTTGTCAAAAACTTTAGCTCAAAATCATTAATTTTTCAAACAGAAAACCTGCTCTGATACCAATTGTAGGCTCAGGTAGGCAACCCAGGAGAGGGGGTGAATTGGATTTTATAAAATTTTTGAACTACTTTTAAAAATTATGAACTAAAGCAAGTATGTGCTAATATAATTCAAGTGCTTGTGTATTTCAGATAAATGCAGCGAAAATAAAGAAATTAAAGCACAAGGAGAATAATCACACAAACACAAAGTTTTATAGTGGTTCGGATCCAACCAAGCACCTACATCCACTCCCCAAGCCACCCTTGGGAATTTCACTAAGTTTGGTTTTATAACTTAGTCTCACCAACGACCTTTACAATTTGTTTTGTCTTTGGGTTCACAAGTCAAACCCTAGTTGATTTCAAGGCTCACCAACAACCACCCTTGGTTTTACGGAATAACCAAGAACCTAAACAACTTATTTTGGCTTCGGGCTCACAAGTAAAATCCTAGTTGGTTTCAAGGCTCACCAACAACTACTTTGGTTTTCAAAGGCTTACCAAAAACCTCTTTGGTTTTTTAAGGCTCACCAAAAATCTCAAGTCAAATAATGTAAGAGCAAGTATAAATGAATACAATAAAAGCTTTCTAAAATAAAGCAAATATCTCTTTGAAGCCCTTGAATGTTGATGAAGATTTTGTCTTCAAGTTGATGCAGCCTTTAATTGATACTTGTGGATGTAGACTTTGATTGCTCTCTTTGAAACTTGGAAGCTTGAAGGCTTGAATCACTCAACTCTTGAATCCTTTAAGAATATTCAAGAAACTCACCAAAGGATTGCTTCTCCTTTTGATTTTTGATGTTTATATAGCTCTCCAAACTATAGATGACCATTTATGACCGTTGGGGATGAAAAACTAGCCGTTTGAAGTAAGTTGGAATCAATTCTACACTTCAAAAAAAACTAAACGTTATAGCAAGTATCGATACTTGACCTCCATTTGTCGACTCTGATGCAGAACAAAAGAGAAGATGATGTGATGCGGAAGTAAACTATGACTAATTCTTTTTTTTGTGGTTTTTTTTTTTTTTTTTAATATTTTCAGAAGTCAGCTTTGACTCAAAGGAAAGTTAAACTAAATTGAAAGAAACTAGGTAATAATTGAAAGCACAATTTAAATAAAACTGGGTTATCAGAGTAGTTCAGAAGTAACGGATCGCTGGGGGTTGAGAAACTCCCAGACCTAGGGTTTCGCTCTGAACTTTCAATAGGACAGAAATAAAGAGAAGAGATGGGTTACCAACCAGACAGTGATCTTCGCAAAGTTTGGTGGAAGAACTCTCTCGAGCAGATTGTTGGATCCTCGGATTCGGATACCTTCTCAATGGATCCTCCAATACTGGTCCTGTGGCTGAGTCGGCTTCTCTTGGACTCAAGATCTGGGAAAGAAGAAGAATAAGTGATGAAATCAGATACTCAAGGAAGAATTTACCAGATTGAAGAACTTGAAAGTTGATGTGCTGAAATCCAGATTCTCCTGGAGGTTGATCTGACTTCCTTTGGGAATTGCTCTGGATCTGAAGTATCCGGACTGCACCCGGATGCTGGGGTCGGCCTTGACTTGAAGAGGATGGCCGTGAGAAGTGGGAAATGCTAGGGCTTGGTAGAAAGAGAAGGATGATGGGCGGCTAGGGTTTGGGAGTGAAGTGGCTAACCTAGGGTTTGGGGTTTGGAGATCTCACACCTCCTCAAGGTTCCT
This sequence comes from Areca catechu, assembly GCA_021397845.1. Classification (NCBI taxonomy): domain Eukaryota; kingdom Viridiplantae; phylum Streptophyta; class Magnoliopsida; order Arecales; family Arecaceae; genus Areca; species Areca catechu. The sequence goes on from CM038050.1 coordinate 96,029,172, forward strand.
GGGGAACCCGGATTTACTCCCTCATGGAGCTCAACACCTGGATGCAAGTGCGGAAGAGAGAAAACACAGAGTTTGCTCACACAAAAACTTGAATTCATTCATCAGATTACCTTCAAATTTACAAGAAGGGTTTAATTTATAGGACTTTACAAGAGAGTAGGGTTTTACATCTTCCCATGTGGGACTAAAGGAGGGGATCTTTAAATTAGGATTGTAGGATCAATCCCTACACATATGGCCGGCCAAAGGTTCCAAAAAAATTTGATTTGGGTTTTAAAAGGAAGGTAGATGGCGCCTCCAAGCTTTGTTCTTCAAGAGAGGATTTCTTTCCTTCCATGGCTCAACTCTTTTGGACTCCTCCTTTTCTTTCTCCCTATGTCATGGTCCTTCCCATCTTTGTTTTGGATATTTTTGGCAGGGAATGGGCGCCTCCTTGAAGTTCTCTCCAAGAAGAATTTCTTCCCTTTCATAGCTTGGCTCTTATGGAAGGTCTTGGGCCGCCCCCTTGATTTGTGGATCCCTGGTTGCTTTCTCCTCAAATGGCGCATGAGAGAAGGGAGCTGCTATCTGTGGTGTGGGGACCAGAGTATACTGGATGGAGATGTGGCACCCCCTGGACTCAGGCATGTGACTGGGAGTGTGGCTGGGAGTGTGGCGCCCACTTGCTTGGCCTTGGGAGAAAATGTGACACCCCAGGTTGAAGTCCTAGACCACTACTGAGTCAACATGACTCAACAAAAATAATTGCAGGGAGTACAAACTTAAGCTAAAATTGAGTTGATCAAGTCAACCCTTATTACAAGCCAGAAAACCCTAATTCTTCAGGCAAGGTCAATCAGAGATCCAGATGGAGCTCTGAAGTCTTCTTCTGAGTCTGGTGCCCGCACCAATTCTCCCGGGGTGGGAGGAACTCGACCCTATCGAGTATGGATCAAGTTGGCTCTGGTATCTCCCCAAGAGGTCTGGGTCCAATTCTTGTAATTCTTCTCGGGAGATCCAAGAGTCATCAGAATATGGCCTTCCTTGCCAGCGGACCAGGTATCTTTTGTATCCTCGATTACGAGTAGAGATAATCTGATCATCCAGGATCTTTTCAATCTGCTCTTTTCTCACAGGCCAGTTTGTTGGTGGACACACCGGGTTGGGTTCACTCTCAAGAGCAGGATTAGCTTCAAAAGGCTCATTGGGAATCACTGCTGGCTCTATATACTCTACTAGGTCTGTAATGTTGAAAGTGGAGCTAATGCCTAATTCTGGAGGCAACTCGAGCACATAGGCATTGGATCCTACTCTCTTCACCACTCTAAATGGTCCAGCTCCTCTAGCATGTAACTTTCTAACGGTTCCAGGAGGAAACCATTCAGGCCTTAACCTAATCATTACATAGTCTCCCTCATTAAAAGTTTTGACTCGCCTTTGAGAATCAGCCAACTTCTTATAAGTTTCATTACTTAAATTTATTTTGGCATGAATTTCTTTATGCAAGTCTTTTATATGCTATGCAAAAACTTCGGCAGACTCGGAGACTCGTGTGTGGACTGGTAAAGGAGCTAGGTCAAGAGGTGTGTGAGGTTTGTAACCATGCACAATTTCAAATGGACTCTTACCCGTAGACCTATTGACCGAGTCATTGTATGCAAATTCAGCTCTAGGTAAATACAAATCCCAGTTCCTAATGTTTTCACCAACAAGACACCTTAACAGATTGCCAAAACTATGGTTCACTACTTCGGTTTGGCCATCAGTCTGGGGATGATAGGCAATTGAAAACTTAAGTTTTGTCCCTAACTTATGCCAAAGGGTTTTCCAGAAATAGCTGGTGAACCGGATATCCCTATCTGAAACAATGGTCTTGGGTAGGCCATGGAGTCGAACTATCTCATTAAAGAACAGGGTGGCTACCTTAGACGCATCAAATGTTTGGGAACAAGGCAAGAAATGGGCCATCTTGGAAAATCGGTCTACTACAACACAGATAGAGTCATGCCTCCTCTGGGTCTTAGCCAAACCTAACACAAAGTCCATGCTCACATCTTGACAAGGTCGATCTGGGACAGGGAGTGGGGTATAAAGGCCGGTGTTCTATTTTTGCTGTTTGCCAACAGCGCAGGTCCGACACCTAGCCACAATGTGTGCTACATCTCTTTTTAAGCTAGGCCAGAAAAAGTGGTCTTCAATAGCCAGGGTGGTTTTATCTTTTCCGAAATGGCCAGCTAAACCTCCAGCATGAATTTCCCAAATCAAAAATTCCCTAAGAGAAGTTCTAGGGATGCAAAGCCTATTCTTAAAGAACAGAAAGCCATCTAAAAGAGTATAATCCTTATGGTCACTAGATGGTCCTTGAGTTAGATCCTGGTACACAGTCTTAAAATCCGGACACGACTCATATTCCTCTTTGATTTGCTCAAACCCTATGACTTCAGCCCTAACAGAATTCAACAACAAAGATCGACGACTAAGGGCATCAGCTACCTTATTTTCAGATCCAGCCTTATGCTTCAAAATAAAAGTATAGGACTGGATATACTCTATCCACTTAGCATACCTAGGGTTAAGCTTCTTCTGGGAATTCAAGAATCTAAGAGCCTCATGATCCGAAAACAGCACAAATTCTTGCGGTAGCAAATAATGTCTCCAGTAACGCAAAGCTTGCACTACCGCATAAAATTCCTTATCATAGGTAGAATACCTAAGCTTAGCATCATTAAGTTTTTCACTAAAGAATGTTACGGGATGGTTCTCTTGGCTTAGGACTCCACTTATACCTACTCCTGAAGCATCACAGGCAACCTCAAATACCTTTTAAAAGTCGGGTAACCTCAAAATGGGTGCCTGGGTCATCATATCCTTAAGATCTAGGAAAGCTTTATGGGCTGCTTTAGTCCACTGGAATTCTCCCTTCCTAATACAGTCTGTGATAGGAGCAACTACAGTACTAAACCCCTTGATGAATCGCCTATAGAAGGTAGCCAAGCCGTGAAAACTTCTGACTTCATGCACACTGGTCGGCTCTGGCCATTCTACTATGGACCTAATTTTTTCAGGATCGGCAGCCACACCGTCAGGGGTTACTACAAAACCAAGGAAGATAATTCTACTGGTCATGAATTCACACTTTTTAAGATTACCGTAGAGACTATCATTCCTCAAAACTTGACAGACTTGTCTAAGGTGGCCTAGGTGGTCTGCAGGGGTCTTACTATAGATCAGGATGTCATCAAAATAGACCACTACAAACTTCCCTATGAAAGCTCTAAGTACCTGGGTCATAACCCTCATGAAAGTACTAGGGGCATTGGACAACACAAAAGGCATAACAACCAATTCATAGAGACCATCCTTAGTTTTGAAAGCGGTTTTCCACTCATCCCCTAGTCTAATCCTAACCTGATGATAGCCGCTCTTGAGATCAATTTTAGAAAAAACCATTGCACCGGCCATCATATCTAGCATGTCACTAGTCTAGGGATGGGGAACCTATACTTGATTGTGATTTTGTTGATGGCACGACTATCAACACACATCCTCCACGTGCCATCCTTCTTCGGGGTTAGAAGTGCAGGGACTGCACAAGGGCTAAGACTCTCCCTAATGAACCCCTTCCTTAACAATTCTCCAACCTGTTTTTGCAGTTCCTTATGCTCAGATGGATTCATCCTATAATGGGGCAAGTTGGGTAAAGTAGCTCCTGGGACTAAATCTATGGAATGCTAGATATCCCTAAGAGGTGGAAGGTGGTCTGGCAGATCCTCGGGAAAAATATCCTCAAATTCTTTTAACAAAGGTTTAACTTCCTGAGGAGGCTCTGAGGGTGTAGGAGTCCTAAGTTCCTTAGCAGTCAACATCAAAATAGGTGAACCACTATGAATTTCTTGTTCTAGATCCTTAGCACTAATTAGGTTCACTCCAGTCTTCATTTCTCTGACCTTATTGGTTCCTTTAGCTATCTTGTCCTTAGGAGGGACTAAATGGATTATGATTTTCTTCCCATGAAAACTAAAGACACAGGTGTTAGATTTTCCTAAGAGGGTGGCATCATGATCATACAACCAAGGTCTTCCAAGAATTATACTGCTCACCCCCATGGGCAAGACATCACACCAAATCTTCTCTTGATAGGATTGCATTTGGATTTGGACCTGACATCTAGACTGGATGGGTATAGAGGTAGAGTATACCCAAGAAACCTTATAGGGGTTGGGGTGGGGGACTGGGGTTAAGCCTAACATTTTGACAGTGCTAGCAGAAATGGCATTCACACAGCTCCCACTATCTTTGATGATTTTACATACCTTATCCCCTAGTTTAAGGAAAGTCTGTAGGATGTTAGTCCTACGCCAATCCTCCTGAACTCTATTCTGGGACAGGATGCATCTTCCAACCCCTAATTGGTCAGACTCTATGAATTCCTCCTCTCCTTCATACTCATCGACCAAATTCATTCTGGCCTCATAAACTTCTTCTTCAAACTCTTCATTGGGTCCGGAACTCTCTTCCTCTGCTTCTTCTATGTAAAGGGATCTACGAGGGCACTGGCTAGAAACATGACCTACCTTGTGGCACTTAAAACAAGCTATGGCTATGCACTGGTTGGAGATATGACCGGGCTTCTGGCACTTAAAACAGATGATACTAGGGGTTCTTTGGGTGTCAGGTGCCTTACCTTTGTCCATGGGCCTAGGGGTGGGAATACCCTGATTAGACTTTCTAGGGGTAACTTGGCTAGGTCCATTTCTTGGGAGTGGGGCACTAACCCTAGAAGGTATAGGTCCTCTCTGAAACTTCTCAGTGTTCAGTGCAATCTGATAGGCTTGGTCTAGGTTAGTAACCTCTCTCAGAAACAACTCCCTTTTATGTCTTCCCTAAGTCCAGCCCTAAACCTAGACAAAGTGACCTCATGGGATTCACTCACATCACATCTCATCAGGTATTCATCAAAGGTGGTTATGTAGTCTGATACAGATCGGTTCCCTTGTTTCAAAGTTTGCCATTGGACTAACAGGTTCTGCTGGTATGAAATGGGTAGGTACTTATCTCTAAGTTTCTCTTTCATACCCTGCCAAGTGGTTATGGGCTCTACATTTCGTCTTCTAGTGGTCAGCTCAATGTTCCCCCAGTATAACCTAGCTTGACGTACTAACTTCATCTTGGCAAACTTGAACTTTCTTTCCTCAGACATGGTATACCACTCAAAGTACTGGTCCATCTCACCCTCCCAATCAGAATACACCTTAGGGTTTAAGCTACCATCAAAAGTGGGTGCATCTAATTTGATGTTCCGAATGAACCTATCATCTTTATCTTCAGGTTTTGGGTCAGGCCTCCTATGATTAGGTTCAGGATCTCTGTATAAAGGTCTTCTAGGCTCTTGGTGTGGGTGAGGTTGAGGCACATTAAAATCTGGGTCAGGAGTTCAATTCTGATGCCTAGGTTCCTCAAGTACTTGGACTCGATCCCTAAGCTGGGCAAAATTCTCATTCATATCCTGACTTAATTTGTTCATACTCTCAGTAAGAGCTCTAACCATGGCCTCTAAATCAGGTTGGGTTTGACCAGGTTGGTAGGGTACTCCATTCCGGGTAGACATGATGATGCAAGCAAACACACAAAATGAGACTCAACTGAATCGACTACGGGCTAACTAAACCTAGAGCCTAAACTAGATGCCCAATCAGAGTGGCAAGCTAGGATGTAGTAACTCAGGACTCAGCCAGGCAGGTGTAAGGAGAGTGTTAGGTCCTTAGATGCCAATCCTAGACACCAATCAGTGATTGGCCAGGTAGGCGGACCAGCACACAAGCCCTTCGGGATGTAGTCCCAGAACCACCGTTCTAGACACTGAGTACAAAGCACACATAGAGTAACTAGACAAACTGACTCAACACTAGCCTTGACCCGACTTGTTGATGTCCCTAGCCCACTAGGGCAAATTTAGTCTAATAAATTTTAAAGTTAGGCTTAGGATCGAATGAGGGGGTGGTGGTTGTGGGCTAAGGAGAGGTTATCAACTCCTCCCCTTATCTTAGATGCTCAAATGCCCTTAGGATGAGTTAGGAGATGTTCACTCAAGATAATTGAATTGCAGAACATAAAAATAGAGTTGCAGTAATTTAACTCTAGGAAATTTTACGGAAACCAATAAATCATAGGAAAATTATGTAAAATAGATACAATTATAATAGTTCCAACAAAACAAAAATAATATAATTCGGAGTTACCTGCATTGAGAAACAATTCCTGTAATAGGGTAGTTATAGACTAAAAACAGGGTGCTTCCCCCATTTACAATTCCTGCTACGAAGTTGTAACCCAACGGATCCCCTACATGCCCTAGGAACATCCCGTGGAATGGGAAGAGGAGTTTTTCACCTCACTTCATTCCTAGGACCGGATGTCCTGAGGAGTCTACTTCGAGCAAACAAAGTAAAAGGAGAGAGACTTAAAACAAGCAAGCAAAACAGAAACCCTAGACTGTGCTCTGATACCAAAATGATGCAGAACAAAAGAGAAGATGATGCGATGCGGAAGTAAACTATGACTAATTCTTTTTTTTGTGGTTTTTTTTTTTTTTTTTTAATATTTTCAAAAGTCGGCTTTGACTCAAAAGAAAGTTAAACTAAATTGAAAGAAACTAGGTAATAATTGAAAGAATAATTTAAATAAAACTGGGTTATCAGAGTAGTTTAGAAGTAACGGATCGCTGGGGGTTGAGAAACTCCCAGACCTAGGGTTTCACTCTGAACTTTCAACAGGACAGAAATAAAAAGAAGAGATGGGTTACCAACCAGACAGTGATCTTCGCAATGTTTGGTGGAAGAACTCTCTCGAGCAGATTGTTGGATCCTCGGATTCGGATACCTTCGCAATGGATCCTCCAATACTAGTCCTGTGGCTGAGTCGGCTTCTCCTGGACTCAAGATCTAGGAAAGAAGAAGAACAAGTGATGAAATCAGATACTCAAGGAAGAATTTACCAGTTTGAAGAACTTGAAAGTTGATGTGCTGAAATCCGGATTCTCCTGGAGGTTAATCTGACTTCCTCTGGGAATTGCTCTGGATCTGAAGTATCCAGACTAGACCCGGATGCTGGGGTCGGCCTTGACTTGAAGAGGATGGCCGTGAGAGGTGGGATATGCTAGGGCTTGTTGGAAAGAGAAGGATGATGGGCGGCTAGGGTTTGGGAGTGAAGTGGCTAACCTAGGGTTTTTGGAGATCTCACACCTCCTCAAGGTTCCTAGGGAACCCGGATTTACTCCCTCACGGAGCTCAACATCTGGATGCAAGTGCGGAAGAGAGAAAACACAGAGTTTGCTTACACAAAAACTTGAATTCATTCATCAGATTACCTTCAAATTTACAAGAAGGGTTTAATTTATAGGACATTACAAGCGAGTAGGGTTTTACATCTTCCCATGTGGGACTAAAGGAGGGGATCTTCAAATTAGGATTGTAGGATCAATCCCTACACATATGGCCGGCCAAAGGTTCCAAAAAAATTTGATTTGGGTTTTAAAAGGAAGGTAGATGGCGCCTCCAAGCTTTGTTCTTCAAGAGAGGATTTCTTTCCTTCCATGGCTCAACTCTTTTGGACTCCTCCTTTTCTTTCTCCCTAAGTCATGGTCCTTCCCATCTTTGTTTTGGGTATTTTTGGCAGGGAATGGGCGCCTCCTTGAAGTTCTCTCCAAGAAGAATTTCTTCCTTTTTATAGCTTGGCTCTTATGGAAGGTCTTGGGCCGCCCCCTTGATTTATGGATCCCTGGTTGCTTTCTCCTCAAATGGCGCATAAGAGAAGGGAGCTGCTATCTGTGGTGTGGGGACCAGAGTATACTGGATGGAGATGTGGCACCCCGTGGACTCAGGCGTGTGGCTGGGAGTGTGGCTGGGAGTGTGGCACCCACTTTCTTGGCTTAGGGAGAAAATGTGACACCCTAGGTTGAAGTCCGAAACTACTACTGAGTCAACATGACTCAACAAAAATAAATTGCATGGAGTACAGACTTAAGCTAAAATTGAGTTGATCAAGTCAACCCTTATTACAAGCCAGAAAACCCTAATTCTTCGGGCAAGGTCAATCAGAGATCCAGATGGAGCTCTGAAGTCTTCTTCTGAGTCTGGTGCCTGCTCCAGACTCTTGGTTCCCAGGTGTCGACACTTGGTCCCAGGTGTCGACATTTGGGTCAACACTTGGTTCCCAAGTGTCAGCACTTGAATTTCAGGTGTCAGCACTTGGATTTTCAGGTGTCAGCACTTGGATTTTCAGGTGTCAGCACTTGAATTTTCAGGTATCAGCACTTGAATTTTCAGGTGTCAACACTTGGCGTGCTAGTACTAAAACTTTCTTAAACTTAACAAAAATCAAACTTTGAGCATTTCAAGTTCTTCCATATTAATTCCAAAGTCCATATACTTGATTTTTCATTAATTTAAGGACTTTTTCAACTAAAATACAAGCTTTTCTTCATTCAACATAGATAAGTACTAAGATCTGAAAAACATACTTAAAATGCAATTAGTACATATATATACTTAGACATTTTGTCAATTATCAAAATCAAGACCAGAGTCAGCACTTTTGTTGTGCTTGGTTAATGGGAGTGACTTTATATTTATGCTTTATTATTATAAAGCTTGGTTTCATTTGATTTTTCTATCATATATATTTATATACATTGTTGATATGATAGTTGATGAATTTCATTCCTTTAATATTTATATGTACATGTGGAATAATAAAATATAACATAGTATCTCAAGAATGTATTTTGTCTTGAGAATGACAGTTGTATGGGTATGTTTCAATTGATAATTATGAGATCTCATTATGTTTGGAGACATACAGACTTCTTTTGAAGTCATGAAATTTTTCTAGCTATTATATAGCATGTGGTTAAAGAGAAATCATGATTGAGGGTACATATATTTAATTTATTTTGATTATGAGTATCTCTTTTAGTTATGTACCTGATCGAGATCAGGTGTCGAGTTTCAAATTTATTAAGCTATCTCGTCATTGACACCATTGTTAAGTATGTGAGACAAAATGGCTTGTAGTTTGATGCCATTAAAATTTCTCTTGCTTACTTTATTTTTAAGCATGTTGAAGAGAAATTGGAAGATTGACAATGAAAATAGTATATTTTATTTTGATCTTCTTGATGCTATTTTCTTGATATACTACCATACCGAGACTCTTGTCGATGGTGTTTATGATGCTTATAACCATGGATAAGTCTTGTATTGGATAAGTAGTACAACGGCCCCATGATTTGGCATCATGGATATTGTTGGACTGAGTCATTTGTAGGTGCTGTCTATGGATCATATGGTGGCCATGTTTTATTTTCAACCTGAGAGTTATTTTTAAAATAAAAAACTTTTAAAATTATAATTAATGTTATCCAAGTAGGAGAATATAAGAGTTTTTTTTAATTCGGGCTAACATTAATTGAAATTTTATTTTATTAAAATCAAGTTGATTTTATGGTTCATGTTGATAGACATAAGTTGAGCCCATTGTTATGTGATCATTATTTGGGCTAGAGCGCCTCATGTGATTTGGTGTGGTTGAAGCGATATAATGCAGGCCTTAGTCTGACTTGACTCGTGATGGAAGGGTCGGTTAGGATATTTTCATTTATTAGCTAGGTCCCCTCTCCACTTCCAATATTTATATATTTTCATGTATTATGATTATATATAGTGATTTTCTCTATCGACAACAGCCTATCTGAGGAAGCCCGGAGAAAAGGACTTTGCTGTAGTGTTTGTGTGAGCATCGAAATTAGGATGGTGGTGAATACAGGTATGCAATCCATTTTCTCATATCTATATCTATTTTCATGATTTTAATATTTTGATCGATCCTATGGATTGAGAAAATCTTTTTTCCTACAAACTTGGCCTGGGAGTTTCAAAGGAGAGAGATAGCGGGGTATGAAAAATGGAGGTGGTATAGAGTGGAATAGTGGAAGAAGGGGAAAATGGAAATGGTAGCTTATGGGTGTGGGATAATGGAAGCGTGGAAAAAGAGAGGGCATCTGGATAGTCGGGAGAGGGGATTATGGGATGAAGGGTGAGGGTTCCCTCTTCCCAGAGTTGACCCCTTTCAAAGACAAGGATGGATGCATTTGTACTGCATCTGTTTCCCTATTTCCTCTGTCCTGATCCACACTACAACTTTATCAGCCCATTTTGCTTTCCATTCAATTTTGTTTCAACAATCATTGCTATCCACTTCAACACCCATTACATCTATTCCTCACCGAAGCCCAATAGCCACCGCATTGGTTTCATAGCTAGCAAATCCCTTTCGCTTGTTCGAGCTCCCAACAACCATCACCCGTTTTCTAGAAACTAGTAGTTCTGCTTCTCTTCACATCGATCTCCATCAACATCATCCCCACATGAAAATCCCAATTGTTCTGCAATGTCGAAGCCCATTCCATCTTTCGCACGTTCCAACTTCTCATTGGTTGTTTTGTGTCCAATAATTTTGTTCGAACAACCAAGGATTCTAGCTCTCCATAAATCCTATTGTTGATGTTGATCCCCGTGGACCGTATGGATTTTCTGGTTCGCTGCTTCACCTCCTTGGGCTTCTACAAAACAAACCCCTGACCAGAATTTCTCCAGCGAGGGACACTTCGATGCCTAAGTCAGTAGTGATCAGGCCACAGAATGAAAAGCTCAAAGAAAGAGAGATGACAAAAGAGAGGAGTCAAATTGGCATCAGCTAGTCTTAAACATGCTCATAATTGCTTGGTTTTGCTTCCCTTGGAGGTCCACTCTTACCTCTATTTATAGGTGTTGTTCTAACTAAAAGTAGTTAGGACTCCCAAATTTCTATTAGGAAAAAGTTAGCCAATATAACTTCCCTTCAGCTAATTATAATTAGTGTTGCCATGGCAGTCAGTTATATGATTGGTTGGTTATAATAACCAAGTTTATTTTTGATGGCTTTTAGTTGAAGTAGATCGGTTAGTCTCGTCAGAGTAGGTTGACTGAATATTAGTTATTCGCCTCGAGATGAAAGAAAGGGTGCAGGTGGTTTGACATAAACCTACACTACGCATGCAAACAGGGCACGGGAGCACAGGAGATTTTAAAAACAATTTTAAAAATAGTGCAGCGGAAAACTGCTCCGCCTAGAACCTAATCTATTCAAGTTGCATGTATTAAAAATAGGCATGTAACAAGGCATATAATATTTGTAAAATATATAAATAAATACATTTATTTATGCATGATTAAAATAACATTTTTAATACCTTTATTCCACCTGAAATAACTCTGGAATAAATGCTGGAATAGCTGGGATAACAGGAATAACTTTATTCCTGTTGTCTTCTTTCAGCAGCCTTTGAAACGTTGTTTTTCTTCTCTTCCGACAGCAGTAAAAACGCACACCAAAAAGGGAAAACCTTGGTCTCTACTGCTGCAACAACAGCAAGGGGATATGCTTGATTGTTCTTGCTTCAAGGGAGAGCTAAAGGAACAATCTTCCGACATTGCTGAAAACTTCACCCAGAAATTTCAGACCCTGAAATTCCTGCAACCAAAAACAGAACAAGCAAGTAGCAGCAATGGAGGTAATGATCCGCTCCTAGGTGCTCAAGCGAACACCCTCTAGAGGGGGGACACACCTGGGAATCCTCTGATCTAGCCTCTCATGCGATGCTAGTCGCCGGAAACCATGGAACGGTGGGAGGGAGGAAGGAAGAAACAGAACTCCAAGTTCTGAATTTTGTTTTCACCAAAACAGAGCTTCTTTCTTCCACCAATTGAGCACAACGAACAACAGGGAATTAAGATGAGTTTCTCTCCCAATTACTCAACCAAACCCAGCCCTCAAAACCCCGGTGGAATGAATGAATAATACTCTCAAGGAAGAAGACCTCTCACGGTATTTTCAGCATTTCACATGGTGACACATAATCATTTGAAACAGGGGACTGCAGGGGTTTAAATAGGCAGCAGAGAAGAGGGAAAGGGGCTGGGAGACGATGAGGCTATGGTTAAACCCATTAACCAGGCCATTAAACATGGATTAAAGAGGAGATGGTGCCCGAGGGAGAGGAGAAGACGCCCAGCAAACGTTCGGTTGTTTGGCCTTCAACCGGATGCATGGAATTCCAACGAAATACTGTGTAAACGGTCCAAGTGAGAGGAAAACACCGGTCCAAAACCATTTAAACCAAATGGTTCAATCCAATTGAACCTGGTTCAAGCCCAATTAAATTGGGTTCAATTGGTTCACAACCAATTGGAGGCCGAAATGAGCTCCGTATCAGTTCAAAACTGATTCAAAAAAATCCTGGCGCAGTCCTGGTTAGCCTGGAACCATTTTCGGTTGACGCAGACAAGGGCAAGACGGGGAAAAGAGTGCTCAAAAATATCGTGACCATAAAACTGAGACGATTCTTAATCATAATCGGTATCCAGATCAGAGAGTAATCCTCTGTGGCGTGTGACCTCATAGGTTCGAACCTAAACGGTAGCACTGGAACAATTCCAATACCAGCACAGGAAACCATCTAGAAATGGGTCCCGGCATTCGGATAGGTCGAAGATGCAGGAGCAAACTATCAAACCTCTGGCATATGGTTACCGTATAATTCATCCCTTTGACCTCTAATGCTCAGGATGACTGTGATTGGGCTGCCAACCCAGACAGAGTCAGTCCACTACGTGTCTCAACCTCGCAAGCCCAGTGACTCTTCACTAGGGCTACCCCGGCCGAGGATTTGCTCAATTGAGATACTGCGAGACATTCAATCCAAACTGTTTGGACAGGTCAATTTCATCTTGGTCCATCACTGCTCCACAAGTACTTGCCTGTACCCAGAAACCTTCCATCACCGGATTAAAAATTCGGGTAGTCCGGCACCAAAGCACAGGGAGTTGCTTGCAAGCTACCGTGATGACCTCAGGTCGAAGGGACACATATACCCATATCCAATCGTGAGTTTCCCTTTGGCAGAAAGGGGCTGCACGGAGTCACGTTCAATGAGATACCACATATCCCACTTGTAGATCACATCATTGTCACCACACTCATTTTGGTCAAGAGGACAACCTAACAATGTGAACTACAACAACCTATACTTGATATATTGCCGTCCAGTACAATATATCCTTTGGTTGTGAACAGGATTTATGGACCACTCGATACATCCTCTCTGTTTCGAAGTAAGTGTAGTCCTAAAGACTTCATCACATGAAAAGAGTTCATTTCAGGGAAATTTAGTATGTGATGAGCAACAAAAAATAATATTTTATTAATTCATAAAAAGAATACAATACTGAGCTCAAACGCCTACAACCCAGGTGATTGGCTTTGGGACACTATTCCCAACAACTCCCACTTGTACTAAAGCCAATCAGAAGAGTATCCAATACCCATTTCCCATTTACAATAGTCGAACTCTTTTATTCCGAGGGCTTTAGTGAAGGGGTCAGCCATATTTTCTTTTCCATCGATCTTCAGAAGATTGATGTCGTCTCGTTCCATGATTTCTCGTACGAGGTGGTAGCACCACAGCATGTGCTTGGTGCGGTGATGAGCTTTAGGCTCCTTAGCTTGAGCAATGGCTCCAGTGCTGTCACAGTACACCGGAACAGGACCATCTAGGGAAGGTGCCACCCCTAGCTCTCCAAGGAACTTCCGTAATCACACAGCTTCCTTTGTTACATCTGATGCTGTAATGTATTCTGCTTCGCATTCCGAGTCTGCAACAGTTGCCTGCTTGGAACTTTTCTAGCAGATCGCTACTCCATTCAGGATAAATACAAATCCTGACACACTCTTGCTATCATCTCTATCTGACTGGAAACTGGAGTCAGAGTACCCCACAAGTTTCAAGTCAGGTTCTCCATAAATCAGCCATTGATCTTTAGTATTTCTCAAATACTTGATGGACTTAACCACCTTCCAATGCACCTCACCTGGGTCAGACTAGTATCTGCTCACTATTCCTAGTGAGTATGCCACGTCTGGTCTAGTACAAGTCATAGCATACATGATAGAGCCTACTGCAGAAGGATAAGGAACTCTACTCATGCGCTCTCTTTCCTCAGGAGTTGTCGCACAATCCTTCTTGGAAAGAGTAATTCCAGAACCTATTGGGAGATAGCCTTTCTTGGAATTTTCAATGCTAAACCGTTTCAGCACGGTGTCAATGTACATAGACTGGGACAGTTCCAAAAGCTTTTTAGATCTATCTGTATAGATCTTCATACCTAGTATGTAAGAGCTTCACCCAAGTCCTTCATGGAGAACTGAGATGATAACCAGACCTTTATTCCTTGTAATGCTGCAACATCATTCCCGATTAAGAGAATGTCGTCAACATACAGTACTAGGAATACAATTACAAAACCATTAACCCATTTATAGATGCACGGTTCTTCTCAATTCCTAACGAAGTCGTACGATTTGATACACCTATCAAACCGTAAGTTCCAACTTCGAGATGCTTGCTTGAGTCCATAAATGGACCTCTGCAACTTGCATACTTTTGATTCATCTATGGATGTGAACCCTTCAGGCTGTATCATATACACCTCATCTTCCAGCTCCCCATTTAGGAAAGTGGTTCGGACATCCATCTGCCAGATCTCATAATCAAAATATGTTGCCAAAGCAAGCATGATCCGAATGGACTTGAGCATTGTCACAGGGGAGAAAGTCTCGTCATAATCGATACCATATCGCTGATGATACCCCTTGGCAACCAAACGGACTTTATAGGTCTCTACCTTCTCATATGCATCCCTTTTCCTCTTGAAGATCCATTTACACCCGATGATTTTTATACCTTCAGGCGGATCAACCAATGTCCAAACATTGTTGATTTCCATGGACTCCATTTCGGATCGCATGGCTCCATGCCATGCCTCAGAGTCAGATCTCTGAAGAGCATCCATATAGGTGATTGGATCCTCATTATTCTCATTGAGCTCAATGGGATAGCCGTCCTGGACCAAGAAACCGTAGTATCTGTTCGGCTGACATGATTTTCTACCGGATCTCCTAATGGGTTCTGGGTGTGATTCAAACACAACCGATTCTACGATGTCCTTAGAGTGTGCAGGTTCTTCTATTGGCTGAACTTCATCAAGTTCAATCTTAGAGGCTATAGTTCCTTCTCCAAGGAACTCCTTTTCCAAAAAGATAGCTCTAAGAGCAACGAACACCTTTTGTTCATTCTCCAAGTTGAAGAAATACCCTTTGGTTTCCTTAGGATAACCAATGAATAAACATCGATCAGACCTAGGACCAAGTTTGTCTGAGTCTAAATGCTTTACGTAAGCCGGACAACCCCAGACCCGAATGTGTGAGATTGAGGGTTTACGTCCAGTCCACATCTCATACAGAGTGGAGACAACAGACTTACTTGGAACATCATTTAATAAGTAACAGGCTGTCTGAAGCGCATATCCCCAAAAGGATAGCGGCAGAGTTGCAAAACCCATCATGGATCGAACCATGTCCAACAAGGTTCGATTCCTCCTTTCGGACACACCATTCAACTGTGGTGTTCCTGGAGGAGTCCATTGAGAGAGAATCCCATTCTCCTCAAGATATGTCAAAAATGCACCAGATAAGTATTCGCCACCTCAATCAGATCGAAGGGTTTTAATACTTTTTCCAGTTTGCTTTTCTACTTCATTACGGTATCGTTTGAACATTTCAAACGACTCAGACTTATGTCTCATTAGAAAGACATAACCGAACCTTGAAAAGTCGTCTGTAAAAGTAATGAAATATTTATATCCTCCTCTGGCACTAACTGTCATCGGTCCACATACATCAGTATGTATTAGACTTAGAAGTTCTGTACCTCGTTCACCTTTTCCAGTAAAAGGTGACTTGGTCATTTTTCCAAGTAAACAGGATTCACAAGTGGGCAGTGATTCAAAATTACTGACCTCGAGGAGTCCATCTCCTCGCATCTTGTTTATCCTATTTTGGTTAATATGACCTAGACTACAGTGCCAAAGAAACAAATCGTTGACATTATCTAACCTTGGACGTTTGCTAGAAGTGTACATTACACTAACAGGCCTTGATAGTACATATATGCCATTATTTAATCTAGCTTTCATTATAGCAGAGTTATTCAAAATAACATTGCAAAAATCTCCTTTTATTGATAGTTCAAAACCACAATTGGCTAAAAGGCCTACAGAGATTATGCACATAATGAAACTAGGACAATAGTGACAGTCGACTAGTTCGACAGTATAAGACTCAAAGACAAGATGCAAAACTCCGACCGCCAGTACTGGAACACGATTTCCATTCCCGATGCTCAGAAACTATTCTCCATCTTCAAATCTTCTGCTAACTTGAAGTCCCTGTAATGAATTACAAACATGAATTGGACTACCTATATCAAATACCCAGTTAGCAGTATCAACAATTGAGTAATTTCAAGGTTTTATCATATAAATATCTTGTTCAGCAGACTTCTGCTTCCTCAGCCTGTTCGGATCAAGGGAAGCAATGTAAAG
Organism: Areca catechu; assembly: GCA_021397845.1. Classification (NCBI taxonomy): domain Eukaryota; kingdom Viridiplantae; phylum Streptophyta; class Magnoliopsida; order Arecales; family Arecaceae; genus Areca; species Areca catechu. Next base: position 96,045,686 of record CM038050.1, read on the forward strand.
AGGACAGTTCCTCTTCCAGTATCCCTTCTTCTTGCAGTAGAAGCACTCTACAGAAGACTGATCAGCCTTATACTTCCTGGTCTGACTAGGGCCAGGAGCATTCTGCCTCTTCTTTCACTTCTTATTCATTTTCTTCTTCCCTTTATTAAAGGGACGACGACCTCTACTTTCTCCCACTAAATTCACCACTCCCTTATTCAGTTGGTGGTCTTTCTCGAAAGTCTGCAACAACCCCAAAAGACCATGGTAGTTTACTGCAGGCTTGTTCATTCAGTAATGATCGAGAAAGTCAAGATAGGAGGAAGGAAGAGAATTCAGGATCGCATCCTTGCCGAGCTGCTCGTGCAAGGGGCATCCGAGTTTGCCCAACATTTCAATCAGCTCGATCATGTACAATACATGATCAGTGACTGAACCACCATTCGACATCTTGGAATTGTAGATGGCACAAGATACTTTGTACCGTTCTACATCATTCGGGGTGCCGAAGGATTCCTTCAACTTTTGAAGGATTTCATCAGGTTGGGCCTCCTCGAATTTGTGATTGAACTTGTCGTTCATCGCCGCTAACATAATGCATCGGACAGAAGTCCGATCAGAGACCCACTTCAGATAAGCGTCTCTGACCGTACTCCGTGCATTAGCGGGAGGGATTTCAGGTGCCGGATCCGTTATCACATAGAGGATCCGTTCATGCTCCAGAACTATTCTTAATCTTCGATACCAACTATCGAAGTTGTGACCCTTTTACTTCTCGTTATCGAGAAGTGACTGGAGCGATAAATTAGAAGACATCTAAAAAGAAAAAAGACCAAATTAGTGTATGAATTAATAATTTAACCAAAAGACTTGGACTTTAGTCTAAAGGTTTCTCCCACTAATTTTTCAGATTGGTAGCCTCTAACTCCAATCCGTGAAAATACTTTTTCAAGTGGGTACTGAAATCCAATAGGCCACGCATGAGCCCGACTTTGGCCAGCTCACCCATACGAGCCTAAAGGTAGGTTCATAAACCAATTGCATCCCTAAACAATTTTCAGTATTTCACTTTTCCCCAAAGAACACCCCAATCAGCCTTGGGGCCTCCTATTGCGGGTCTCTGGTTAGGTCCAACCATTAAAATGACTAATCCAATGCTTCCAGCTAACTAAAGACCAAGCCCGACTTTGGCCGGCCCACCTGGTCCCGTTAAGGAGGTTGCACTGAACCATCATCGATCAGATAGAAATTCCAGTCGCCGGATGTACACCCATTCTTTGAAACTGCCGATGCACACCAAGCTAGTGGACACATTTCTATCCAACTTAATGGGAGGCTAAGACACTGTCAACTCCTTGACTTAGTCTTTTTAAGGACCTAATAATTTTAGAGGATTTTTAATTATGACAGAAGAAAAGACAAGGACATGGATCATCCTCCCACTGAATCAATTGGATTTCAGGAGGGTTGAAATAAATCAACAAATGATCCATGGGCACCTATAGATCAGTCAAACCAATCAACCTGGGTGACATAGGTTAACTCGAGTCATTGAGCTTTTCCAATCAGTTCTAGTCGACTCGATTAGCCAGGTAGGTGAGATCATGGGTGAGTATCCGCCATTAACCATCTTTCCTAGACACCAACCAAGTTGGCCAGGAAAGAGGTAGCCTCATACAACCATGATCACAATGCCAAACCTACCTCGACACCAGTCGGTTTACCATATTCGATCAAACTAGCCTAAAGACTCGGGTGTCCACTGAGCCACTAATTGGATCCATTTTAGATGAACGGATCAACCAATCTAACTATTAGATAGTTCTAAAGAAGAGCCTTAAACAACTTTTGTTTAATCTTCTTGTTATCTGGTTCAACTAAACTTAGGTCTAACCCATTTAAGAACCCAACAAGTCAGCTAACCCAATTAACCCAAAATGGCTTATGCAATGTTTTAGATTTCATAAACCTGACAATTTTTAATAAGCCAAACACTTAATTAAAATAATTTTTAATTAAGTCTCTATGTAAAACAATTTTAAATACCAAATCATGCATCAAGATATTTTACAAATATTTTATATCCAATATAAAACATGCCTAAAAACATGCCAATTTCATGTATCTAAAAATTAAAACAATTTTTTAATTTTATATCCTTTAAGGATCCTTCTGAAAAAACCAACACAGACGATCCGTATCATGTCAAAGACACATGGTCGTGGTGAAGGTCTCAACTAGGTTCCAAAAAGAATTTGATACACTCATTGATTAAACTATTTAATCAACATACATGCATACATGAATAAATTACACCTGTAACCTGGCTCTGATACCAATGAAAGAAAGGGTGCAGGTGGTTTGACATAAACCTACACTAGGCATGCAAACAGGGCACGGGAGCACAGGGGATTTTAAAAATAATTTTAAAAATAGCGCAGCGAAAAACTGCTCTGCCCAGAAACTAATCTATTCAAGTTGCATGTATTAAAAATAGGCATGTAACAAGGCATATAATATTTGTAAAATATATAAATAAATATATTTATTTATGCATGATTAAAATAAAATTTTTCATACCTTTATTCCACCTGGAATAACTCTGGAATAAATGCTGGAATAGCTGGGATAACAGGAATAACTTTATTCCTGTTGTCTTCTTTCAGCAGCCTTTGAAACGTTATTTTTCTTCTCTTCCGACAGCAACAAAAACCCACACCAAAAAGGGAAAACCTTGGTCTCTACTGCTGCAACAACAGCATGGGGATATGCTTGATTGTTCTTGCTTCAAGGGAGAGCCAAAGGAACAATCTTCCGACATTGCTGAAAACTTCACCCAGAAATTTCAGACCCTGAAATTCCTGCAACCAAAAACAGAACAAGCAAGCAGCAGCAATGGAGGTAATGATTCGCTCCTAGGTGCTCAAGCGAACACCCTCTAGAGGGGGGACACGCCTGGGAATCCTCTGATCTAGCCTCTCACGCGATGCTGGTCGCCGGAAACCATGGAACGGTGGGAGGGAGGAAGGAAGAAACAGAACTCCAAGTTCTGAATTTTGTTTTCACCAAAACAGAGCTTCTTTCTTCCACCAATTGAGCACAACGAACAACATGGAATTAAGATGAGTTTCTATCCCAATTACTCAACCAAACCCAGCCCTCAAAACCCCGGTGGAATGAATGAATAATACTCTCAAGGAAGAAGACCTCTCACGGTATTTTCAGCATTTCACATGGTGACACATAATCATTTGAACCAGGGGACTGCAGGGGTTTAAATAGGCAGCAGAGAAGAGGGAAAGGGGCTGGGAGACGATGAGGCTGTGGTTAAACCCATTAACCAGGCCATTAAATAGGGATTAAAGAGGAGATGGTGCCCGAGGGAGAGGAGAAGACTCCCAGCAAACGTTCGGTTGTTTGGCCTTCAACCGGATGCATGGAATTCCAACGAAATACCGTGTAAACGGTCCAAGTGAGAGGAAAACACCGGTCCAAAACCATTTAAACCAAATGGGTCAATCCAATTGAACCTGGTTCAAGCCTAATTAAATTGGGTTCAATTGGTTCACAACCAATTGGAGGCCGAAATGAGCTCCGTATCAGTTCAAAACTGATTCAGAAAAATCCTGGCGCAGTCCTGGTTAGCCTGGAACCATTTTTGGTTGATGCAGATAAGGGCAAGACGGGGAAAAGAGTGCTCAAAAATATCGTGACTATAAAATCGAGACGATTCTTAATCATAATCGGTATCCAGATCAGAGAGTAATCCTCTGTGGCGTGTGACCTCATAGGTTCGAACCTAAATGGTAGCATTGGAACAATTCCAGTACCAGCACAGGAAACCATCTAGCAATGGGTCCCGGCATTCGGATAGGTCGAAGATGCAGGAGCAAACTATCAAATCTCTGGCATATGGTTACCGTATAATTCATCCCTTTGACCTCTAATGCTCAGGATGACTGTGATTGGGCTGCCAACCCAGACAGAGTCAGTCCACTACGTGTCTCAACCTCGCAAGCCCAGTGACTCTTCACTAGGGCTACCCCGGCCGAGGATTTGCTCAATTAAGATACTGCGAGACATTCAATCCAAACTGTTTGGACAGGTCAATTTCATCTTGGTCCATCACTGCTCCACAAGTACTTGCCTGTACCCAGAAACCTTCCGTCACCGGATTAAAAATTCGGGTAGTCCGGCACCAAAGCACAGGGAGTTGCTTGCAAGCTACCGTGATGACCTCAGGTCGAAGGGACACATATACCCATATCCAATCGTGAGTTTTCCTTTGGCAGAAAGGGGCTGCACGGAGTCACGTTCAATGAGATACCACATATCCCACTTGTAGATCACATCATTGTCACCACACTCATTTTGGTCAAGAGGACAACCAAACGATGTGAACTACAACAACCTATACTTGATATATTGCTGTCCAGTATAATATATCCTTTGGTTGTGAACAGGGTTTATGGACCACTCGATACATCCTCTCTGTTTCGAAGTAAGTGTAGTCCTAAGGACTTCATCACATGAAAAGAGTTCATTTCAGGGAAATTTAGTATGTGATGAGCTGCAAAAAATAATATTTTATTAATTCATAAAAAGAATACAGTACTGAGCTCAAACGCCTATAACCCAGGTGATTGGCTTTGGGACACTATTCCCAACAACTCCCACTTGTACTAAAGCCAATCAGAAGAGTATCTAATACCCATTTCCCATTTACAATAGTCGAACTCTTTTATTCCGAGGGCTTTAGTGAAGGGGTCGGCCATATTTTCTTTTCCATCGATCTTCAGAAGATTGATGTCATCTCGTTCCATGATTTCTCGTACGAGGTGGTAGCACCGCAGCATGTGCTTGATGCGATGATGAGCTTTAGGCTCCTTAGCTTGAGCAATGGCTCCAGTGCTGTCACAGTACACCAGAACAGGACCATCTAGGGAAGGTGCCACCCCTAGCTTTCCAAGGAACTTCCGCAACCACACTGCTTCCTTTGTTACATCTGATGCTGTAATGTATTCTACTTCGCATACCGAGTCTGCAACAGTTGCCTGCTTGGAACTTTTCTAGCAGATCGCTACTCCATTCAGGATAAATACAAATCCTGACACACTCTTGCTATCATCTCTATCTGACTGGAAACTGGAGTCAGAGTACCCCATAAGTTTCAAGTCCGGTTTTCCATAAATCAGCCATTGATCTTTAGTATTTCTCAAATACTTAAGGATGGACTTAACCACCTTCCAATGCACCTCACCTGGGTCAAACTGGTATCTGCTCACTACTCCTAGTGAGTATGCCACGTCTGGTCTAGTACAAGTCATAGCATACATGATAGAGCCTACTGCAGAAGCATAAGGAACTCTACTCATGCGCTCTCTTTCCTCAGGAGTTGTCGCACAATCCTTCTTGGAAAGAGTAATTCCAGAACCTATCGGGAGATAGCCTTTCTTGGAATTTTCAATGCTGAAACATTTCAGCACGGTGTCAATGTACATAGACTGGGACAGTTCTAAAAGCTTTTTAGATCTATCTCTATAGATCTTCATACCTAGTATGTAAGAAGCTTCACCCAAGTCCTTCATGGAGAACTGAGATGATAACCAGACCTTTATTCCTTGTAATGCTGCAACATCATTCCCGATTAAGAGAATGTCGTCAACATACAGTACTAGGAATACAATTACAAAACCATTAACCCATTTATAGATGCACGATTCTTCTCAATTCCTAACGAAGTCGTACGATTTGATACACCTATCAAACCGTAAGTTCCAACTTCGAGATGCTTGCTTGAGTCCATAAATGGGCCTCTGCAACTTGCATACTTTTGATTCATCTGTGGATGTGAACCCTTCAGGCTGTATCATATACACCTCATCTTCCAGCTCCCCATTTAGAAAAGTGGTTCGGACATCCATCTGCCAGATCTCATAATCAAAATATGCTGCCAAAGCAAGCATGATCCGAATGGACTTGAGCATTGTCACAGGGGCGAAAGTCTTGTCATAATCGATACCATATCGCTGACGATACCCCTTGGCAACCAGACGGGCTTTATAGGTCTCTACCTTCTCATATGCATCCCTTTTCCTCTTGAAGATCCATTTACACCCGATGAATTTTATACCTTCAGGCGGATCAACCAATGTCCAAACATTGTTGATTTCCATGGACTCCATTTCGGATCGCATGGCTCCTAGCCATGCCTCAGAGTCAGATCTCTGAAGAGCATCCATATAGGTGATTGGATCCTCCTTATTCTCATTGAGCTCAATGGGATAGCCGTCCTGGACAAAGAAACCGTAGTATCTGTTCGGCTGACGCGATTTTCTACCGGATCTTCTAATGGGTTCTGGGTGTGATTCAATCACAACCGGTTCTACGATGTCCTTAGAGTGTGCAGGTTCTTCTATTGGCTGAACTTCATCAAGTTCAATCTTAGAGGCTATAGTTCCTTCTCCAAGGAACTCCTTTTCCAAAAAGATAGCTCTAAAAGCAACGAACACCTTTTGTTCATTCTCCAAGTTTAAGAAATACCCTTTGGTTTCCTTAGGATAACCAATGAATAAACATCAATCAGACCTAGGACCAAGTTTGTCTGAGTCTAAATGCTTTACGTAAGCCGGACAACCCCAGACTCGAATGTGTGAGATTGAGGGTTTACGTCCAGTCCACATCTCATACGGAGTGGAGACAACAGATTTACTTGGAACATCATTTAATAAGTAACAGGCTGTCTGAAGCGCATATCCCCAAAAGGATAGCGACAGAGTTGCAAAACCCATCATGGATCGAACCATGTCCAACAAGGTTCGATTCCTCCTTTCGGACACACCATTCAACTGTGGTGTTCCTGGAGGAGTCCATTGAGAGAGAATCCCATTCTCCTCAAGATATGTCAAAAATGCACCAGATAAGTATTCGCCACCTCAATCAGATCGAAGGGTTTTAATACTTTTTCCAGTTTGCTTTTCTACTTCATTACGGTATCGTTTGAACATTTCAAACGACTCAAACTTATGTCTCATTAGAAAGACATAACCGAACCTTGAAAAGTCATCTGTAAAAGTAATGAAATATTTATATCCTCCTCTGGCACTAACTGTCATCGGTCCACATACATCAGTATGTATTAGACTTAGAAGTTCTGTAGCTCGTTCACCTTTTCCAGTAAAAGGTGACTTGGTCATTTTTCCAAGTAAACAGGATTCACAATTGGGCAGTGATTCAAAATCACTGACCTCGAGGAGTCCATCTCCTCGCATATTGTTTATCCTATTTTGGTTAATATGACCTAGACTACAGTGCCAAAGATACAAATCGTTGACATTATCTAACCTTGGATATTTGCTAGAAGTGTACATTACACTAACAGGCCTTGATAGTACATATATGCCATTATTTAATCTAGCTTTCATTATAACAGAGTTATTCAAAATAACATTGCAAAAATCTCCTTTTATTGATAGTTCAAAACCACAATTGGCTAAAAGGCCTACAGAGATTATGCACATAATGAAACTAGGACAATAGTGACAGTCGACTAGTTCGACAGTATAAGACTCAAAGACAAGATGCAAAACTCCGACCGCCAGTACTGGAACACGATTTCCATTCCCGATGCTCAGAAACTGTTCTCCATCTTCAAATCTTCTGCTAACTTGAAGTCTCTGTAATGAATTACAAACATGAATTGGACTACCTGTATCAAATACCCAGTTAGCAGTATCAACAATTGAGTAATTTCAAGGTTTTATCATATAAATATCTTGTTCAGCAGACTTCTGCTTCCTCAGCCCGTTCGGATCAAGGGAAGCAATGTAAAGAGGACAGTTCCTCTTCCAGTATCCCTTCTTCTTACAGTAGAAGCACTCTGCAGAAGACTGATCAGCCTTATACTTCATGGTCTGACTAGGGCCAGGAGCATTCTGCCCCTTCTTTCACTTCTAATTCATTTTCTTCTTCCCTTTCTTAAAGGGACGACGACCTCTACTTTCTCCCACTAAATTCACCACTCCCTTATTCAGTTGGTGGTCTTTCTCGAAAGTCTGCAGCAACCCCAAAAGACCATGGTAGTTTACTGCAGGCTTGTTCATTCTGTAATGATCGAGAAAGTCAAGATAGGAGGAAGGAAGAGAATTCAGGATCGCATCCTTGCCGAGCTGCTCGTGCAAGGGGCATCTGAGTTTGCCCAACTTTTCAATCAGCTCGATCATGTACAATACATGATCAGTGACTGAACCACCATTCGGCATCTTGGTATTGTAGATGGCACAAGATACTTTGTACCGTTCTACATCATTCAGGGTGCCGAAGGATTCCTTCAACTTTTGAAGGATTTCATCAGGTTGGGCCTCCTCGAACTTGTGATTGAACTTGTCGTTCATCGTCGCTAACATAGTGCATCGGACAGTAGTCCGATCAGAGACCCACTCAGATAAGCGTCTCTCACCGTACTTCGTGCATTAGCGGGAGAGATTTCAAGTGCCGGATCCGTTATCACATAGAGGATCCGTTCATGCTCCAGAACTATTCTTAATCTTCGATACCAACTATCGAAGTTGTGACCCTTTAACTTCTCGTTATCGAGAAGTGACTGGAGCAATAAATTAGAAGACATCTAAAAAGAAAAAAGACCAAATTAGTGTATGAATTAATAATTTAACCAAAAGACTTGGACTTTAGTCTAAAGGTTTCTCCCACTAATTTTTCAGATTGGTAGCCTCTAACTCCAATCCGTGAAAATACTTTTTCAAGTGGGTACTGAAATCCAATAGGCCACACATGAGCCCGACTTTGGCTAGCTCACCCATACGAGCCTAAAGGTAGGTTCGTAAACCAATTGCATCCCTAAACAATTTTCAGTATTTCACTTTGCCCCAAAGAACACCCCAATCAGCCTTGGGGCCTCCTATTGCGGGTCTCTGGTTAGGTCCAACCATTAAAATGACTAATCCAATGCTTCCAGCTAACTAAAGACCAAGCCCGACTTTGGCCGGCCCATCTAGTCCCGTTAAGGAGGTTGCACTGAACCATCATCGATCAGATAGAAATTCCAGTCGCCGGATGTACACCCATTCTTTGGAACTGCCGATGCACAACAAGCTAGTGGACACATTTCTATCCAACTTAATGGGAGGCTAAGACACTGTCAACTCCTTGACTTAGTCTTTTTAAGGACCTAATAATTTTAGAGGATTTATAATTATGACAGAAGAAAAGACAAGGACATGGATCATCCTCCCACTGAATCAATTAGATTTCAGGAGGGTTGAAATAAATCAACAAATGATCCATGGGCAGCTATAGATCAGTCAGACCAATCAACCTAGGTGACATAGGTTAACTCGAGTCATTGAGCTTTTCCAATCAGTTCTGGTCGACTCGATTAGCCAGGTAGGTGAGATCATGGGTGAGTATCCGCCATTAACCATCTTTCCTAGACACCAACCAAGTTGGCCAGGAAAGAGGTAGCCTTATACAACCATGATCACAATGCCAAACCTACCTCGACACCAGTCAGTTTACCATATTCGATCAAACTAGCCTAAAGACTCGGGTGTCCACTGAGCCATTAATTGGATCCATTTTAGATGAATGGATCAACCAATCTAACTATTAGATAGTTCTAAAGAAGAGCCTTAAACAACTTTTGTTTAATCTTCTTGTTATCTGGTTCAACTAAACTTAGGTCTAACCCATTTAAGAACCCAACAAGTCAGCTAACCCAATTAACACAAAATGGCTTATGCAATGTTTTAGATTTCATAAACCTAACAATTTTTAATAAGCCAAACACTTAATTAAAATAATTTTTAATTAAGTCTCTATGTAAAACAATTTTTACATACCAAATCATGCATCAAGATATTTTACAAATATTTTATATCCAATATAAAACATGCCTAAAAACATGCCAATTTCATGTATCTAAAAATTAAAACAATTTTTTAATTTTATATCCTTTAAGGATCCTTCTGAAAAACCAACACAAACGATCCGTATCGTGTCAAAGACACACGGTCATGGTGAAGGTCTCAACTAGGTTCCAAAAACAATTTGATACACTCATTGATTAAACTATTTAATCTACATACATGCATACATGAATAAATTATACCTGTAACCTGGCTCTGATACCAATGAAAGAAAGGGTGCAGGTGGTTTGACATAAACCTACACTAGGCATGCAAACAGGGCACGGGAGCATAGGGGATTTTAAAACAATTTCAAAAATAGCGCAGCGGAAAACTGCTCTGCCCAGAACCTAATCTATTCAAGTTGCATGTATTAAAAATAGGCATGTAACAAGGCATATAATATTTGTAAAATATATAAATAAATATATTTATTTATGCATGATTAAAATAAAATTTTTCATACCTTTATTCCACCTGGAATAACTCTGGAATAAATGCTGGAATAGCTGGGATAACAGGAATAACTTTATTCCTGTTGTCTTCTTTCAGCAGCCTTTGAAACATTGTTTTTCTTCTCTTCCGACAGCAGCAAAAACCCACACCAAAAAGGGAAAACCTTGGTCTCTACTGCTGCAACAACAGCAAGGGGATATGCTTGATTGTTCTTGCTTCAAGGGAGAGCCAAAGGAACAATCTTCCGACATTGCTGAAAACTTCACCCAGAAATTTCAGACCCTGAAATTCCTGCAACCAAAAACAGAACAAGCAAGCACCAGCAATGGAGGTAATGATTCGCTCCTAGGTGCTCAAGCGAACACCCTCTAGAGGGGGGACACGCCTGGGAATCCTCTGATCTAGCCTCTCACGCGATGCTGGTCGCCGGAAACCATGGAACGGTGGGAGGGAGGAAGGAAGAAACAGAACTCCAAGTTCTGAATTTTGTTTTCACCAAAACAGAGCTTCTTTCTTCCACCAATTGAGCACAATGAACAACAGGGAATTAAGATGAGTTTCTCTCCCAATTACTCAACTAAACCCAGCCCTCAAAACCCCGGTGGAATGAATGAATAATACTCTCAAGGAAGAAGACCTCTCACGGTATTTTCAGCATTTCACATGGTGACACATAATCATTTGAACCAGGGGACTGCAGGGGTTTCAATAGGCAGCAGAGAAGAGGGAAAGGGGCTGGGAGACGATGAGGCTGTGGTTAAACCCATTAACCAGGCCATTAAACAGGGATTAAAGAGGAGATGGTGCCCGAGGGAGAGGAGAAGATGCCCAGCAAACGTTCGGTTGTTTGGCCTTCAACCGGATGCATGGAATTCCAACGAAATACCGTGTAAACGGTCCAAGTGAGAGGAAAACACCGGTCCAAAACCATTTAAACCAAATGGTTCAATCCAATTGAACCGGGTTCAAGCCCAATTAAATTGGGTTCAATTGGTTCACAACCAATTGGAGGCCGAAATGAGCTCCGTATCAGTTCAAAACTGATTCAAAAAAATCCTAGCGCAGTCCTGGTTAGCCTGGAACCATTTTTGGTTGACGCAGATAAGGGCAAGACGGGGAAAAGAGTGCTAAAAAATATCGTGACTATAAAATCGAGATGATTCTTAATCATAATCGGTATCCAGATCAGAGAGTAATCCTCTGTGGCGTGTGACCTCATAGGTTCGAAGCTAAACGGTAGCATTGGAACAATTCCAGTACCAGCACAGGAAACCATCTAGCAATGGGTCCCGGCATTCGGATAGGTCGAAGATGCAGGAGCAAACTATCAAATCTCTGGCATATGGTTACCGTATAATTCATCCCTTTGACCTCTAATGCTCAGGATGACTGTGATTGGGCTGCCAACCCAGACAGAGTCAGTCCACTACGTGTCTCAACCACGCAAGCCCAGTGACTCTTCACTAGGGCTACCCCGGCCGAGGATTTGCTCAATTGAGATACTGCGAGACATTCAATCCAAACTGTTTGGACAGGTCAATTTATCTTGGTCCATCACTGCTCCACAAGTACTTGCCTGTACCCAGAAACCTTCCGTCACCGGATTAAAAATTCGGGAGTCCGGCACCAAAGCACAGGGAGTTGCTTGCAAGCTACCGTGATGACCTCAGGTCGAAGGGACACATATACCCATATCCAATCGTGAGTTTCCCTTTGGCAGAAAGGGGCTGCACGGAGTCACGTTCAATGAGATACCACATATCCCACTTGTAGATCACATCATTGTTACCACACTCATTTTGGTCAAGAGGACAACCAAACAATGTGAACTACAACAACCTATACTTGATATATTGCCGTCCAGTACAATATATCCTTTGGTTGTGAACAGGGTTTATGGACCACTCGATACATCCTCTCTGTTTCGAAGTAAGTGTAGTCCTAAAGACTTCAACACATGAAAAGAGTTCATTTCAGGGAAATTTAGTATGTGATGAGCAACAAAAAATAATATTTTATTAATTCATAAAAAGAATACAATACTGAGCTCAAACGCCTACAACCCAGGTGATTGGCTTTGGGACACTATTCCCAACAACTCCCACTTGTACCAAAGCCAATCAGAAGAGTATCCAATACCCATTTCCCATTTACAATAGTCGAACTCTTTTATTCCGAGGGCTTTAGTGAAGGGGTCGGCCATATTTTCTTTTCCATCGATCTTCAGAAGATTGATGTCGTCTCGTTCCATGATTTCTCGTACGAGGTGGTAGCACCGCAGCATGTGCTTGGTGCGGTGATGAGCTTTAGGCTCCTTAGCTTGAGCAATGGCTCCAGTGCTGTCACAGTACACCGGAACAGGACCATCTAGGGAAGGTGCCACCCCTAGCTCTCCAAGGAACTTCCGTAATCACACAGCTTCCTTTGTTACATCTGATGCTGTAATGTATTCTGCTTCGCATATCGAGTCTGCAACAGTTGCCTGCTTGGAACTTTTCTAGCAGATCGCTACTCCATTCAGGGTAAATACAAATCCTGACACACTCTTGCTATCATCTCTATCTGACTGGAAACTGGAGTCAGAGTACCCCACAAGTTTCAAGTCAGGTTCTCCATAAATCAGCCATTGATCTTTAGTATTTCTCAAATACTTAAGGATGGACTTAACCACCTTCCAATGCACCTCACCTGGGTCAGACTAGTATCTGCTCACTACTCCTAGTGAGTATGCCACATCTGGTCTAGTACAAGTCATAGCATACATGATAGAGCCTACTGCAGAAGCATAAGGAACTCTACTCATGCGCTCTCTTTCCTCAGGAGTTGTCGCATAATCCTTCTTGGAAAGAGTAACTCCAGAACCTATCGGGAGATAGCCTTTCTTGGAATTTTCAATGCTGAACCGTTTCAGCATGGTGTCAATGTACATAGACTGGGACAGTTCCAAAAGCTTTTTAGATCTATCTCTATAGATCTTCATACCTAGTATGTAAGAAGCTTCACCCAAGTCCTTCATGGAGAACTGAGATGATAACCAGACCTTTATTCCTTGTAATGCTGCAACATCATTCCTGATTAAGAGAATGTCATCAACATACAGTACCAGGAATACAATTACAAAACCATTAAACCATTTATAGATGCACGGTTCTTCTCAATTCCTAACGAAGTCGTACGATTTGATACACCTATCAAACCGTAAGTTCCAACTTCGAGATGCTTGCTTGAGTCCATAAATGGACCTCTGCAACTTGCATACTTTTGATTCATCTGTGGATGTGAACCCTTCAGGCTGTATCATATACACCTCATCTTCCAGCTCCCCATTTAGGAAAGTGGTTCGGACATCCGTCTGCCAGATCTCAAAATCAAAATATGCTGCCAAAGCAAGCATGATCCGAATGGACTTGAGCATTGTCACAGGGGAGAAAGTCTCGTCATAATCGATACCATATCACTGACGATACCCCTTGGCAACCAAACGGGCTTTATAGGTCTCTACCTTCTCATATGCATCCCTTTTCCTCTTGAAGATCCATTTACACCCGATGAATTTTATACCTTCAGGCAGATCAACCAATGTCCAAACATTATTGATTTCCATGGACTCCATTTCGGATCGCATGGCTCCAAGCCATGCCTCAGAGTCAGATCTCTAAAGAGCATCCATATAGGTGATTGGATCCTCATTATTCTCATTGAGCTCAATAGGATCGCCGTCCTGGACCAAGAAACCATAGTATCTGTTCGACTGACACGATTTTCTACCGGATCTCCTAATGGGTTCTGGGTGTGATTCAATCACAACCGGTTCTACGATGTCCTTAGAGTGTGCAGGTTCTTCTATTGGCTGAACTTCATCAAGTTCAATCTTAGAGGCTATAGTTCCTTCTCCAAGGAACTCCTTTTCCAAAAAGATAGCTCTAAGAGCAACGAACACCTTTTGTTCATTCTCCAAGTTGAAGAAATACCCTTTGGTTTTCTTAGGATAACCAATGAATAAACATCGATCAGACCTAGGACCAAGTTTGTCTGAGTCTAAACGCTTTACGTAAGCCGGACAACCCCAGACCCGAATGTGTGAGATTGAGGGTTTACGTCCAGTCCACATCTTATACGGAGTGGAGACAACAGAGTTACTTGGAACATCATTTAATAAGTAACAGGCTGTTTGAAGCGCATATCCCCAAAAGGATAGCGGCAGAGTTGCAAAACCCATCATGGATCGAACCATGTCCAACAAGGTTCGATTCCTCCTTTTGGACACACCATTCAACTGTGGTGTTCCTGGAGGAGTCCACTGAGAGAGAATCCCATTCTCCTCAAGATATGTCAAAAATGCACTCGATAAGTATTCGCCACCTCAATCAGATCGAAGGGTTTTAATACTTTTTCCAGATTGCTTTTCTACTTCATTACGGTATCGTTTGAATATTTCAAACGACTCAGACTTATGTCTCATTAGAAAGACATAACCGAACCTTGAAAAGTCGTCTGTAAAAGTAATGAAATATTTGTATCCTCCTCTGGCACTAACTGTCATCGGTCCACATACATCAGTATGTATTAGACTTAGAAGTTCTGTAGCTCGTTCACCTTTTCCAGTAAAAGGTGACTTGGTCATTTTTCCAAGTAAACAGGATTCACAAGTGGGCAGTGATTCAAAATCACTGACCTCGAGGAGTCCATCTCCTCGCATCTTGTTTATCCTATTTTGGTTAATATGACCTAGACTACAGTGCCAAAGGTACAAATCGTTGACATTATCTAACCTTGGACGTTTGCTAGAAGTGTACATTACACTAACAGGCCTTGATATTACATATATGCCATTATTTAATCTAGCTTTCATTATAACAGAGTTATTCAAAATAACATTGCAAAAATCTCCTTTTATTGATAGTTCAAAACCATAATTGGCTAAAAGGCCTGCAGAGATTATGCACATAATGAAACTAGGACAATAGTGACAGTCGACTAGTTCGACAGTATAAGACTCAAAGACAAGACGCAAAACTCCGACCGCCAGTACTGGAACACGATTTCCATTCCCGACGCTCAGAAACTGTTCTCCATCTTCAAATCTTCTGCTAACTTGAAGTCCCTGTAATGAATTACAAACATGAATTGGACTACCTGTATCAAATACCCAGTTAGCAGTATCAACAATTGAGTAATTTCAAGGTTTTATCATATAAATATCTTGTTCAGCAGACTTCTGCTTCCTCAGCCTGTTCGGATCAAGGGACGCAATGTAAAGAGGACAGTTCCTCTTCCAGTATCCCTTCTTCTTGCAGTAGAAGCACTCTGCTGAAGACTGATCAGCCTTATACTTCCTGGTCTGACTAGGGCCAGGAGCATTCTGCCCCTTCTTTCACTTCTTATTCATTTTCTTCTTCCCTTTCTTAAAGGGACGACGACCTCTACTTTCTCCCACTAAATTCACCACTCCCTTATTCAGTTGGTGGTCTTTCTCGAAAGTCTGCAGCAACCCCAAAAGACCATGGTAGTTTACTGCAGGCTTGATCATTCTGTAATGATCGAGAAAGTCAAGATAGGAGGAAGGAAGAGAATTCAGGATCGCATCCTTGCTGAGCTGCTCATGCAAGGGGCATCCGAGTTTGCCCAACTTTTCAATCAGCTCGATCATGTACAATACATGATCAGTGACTGAACCATCATTCGACATCTTGGAATTGTAGATGGCACAAGATACTTTTTACCATTCTACATCATCCGGGGTGCCGAAGGATTCCTTCAACTTTTGAAGGATTTCATCAGGTTGGGCCTCCTCGAATTTGTGATTGAACTTGTCGTTCATCGCTGCTAACATAATGCATCGGATAGTAGTCCGATCAGAGACCCACTTCAGATAAGCGTCTCTGACCGTACTCCGTGCATTAGCGGGAGGGATTTCAGGTGCTGGATCCGTTATCACATAGAGGATCCGTTCATGCTCCAGAACTATTCTTAATCTTCGATACCAACTATCGAAGTTGTGACCCTTTAACTTCTCGTTATCGAGAAGTGACTGGAACTATAAATTAGAAGACATCTAAAAAGAAAAAAGACCAAATTAGTGTATGAATTAATAATTTAACCAAAAGACTTGGACTTTAGTCTAAAGGTTTCTCCCACTAATTTTTTAGATTGGTAGCCTCTAACTCCAATTCGTGAAAATACTTTTTCAAGTGGGTACTGAAATCCAATAGGCCACGCATGAGCCCGACTTTGGCCAGCTCACCCATATGAGCCTAAAGGTAGGTTCGTAAACCAATTGCATCCCTAAACAATTTTCAGTATTTCACTTTGCCCCAAAGAACACCCCAATCAGCCTTGGGGCCTCCTATTGCGGGTCTCTGGTTAGGTCCAACCATTAAAATGACTAATCCAATGCTTCCAGCTAACTAAAGACCAAGCCCGACTTTGGCCGGCCCACCTGGTCCCGTTAAGGAGGTTGCACTGAACCATCATCGATCAGATAGAAATTCCAGTCGCTGGATGTACTCCCATTCTTTGGAACTGCCGATGCACACCAAGCTAGTGGACACATTTCTATCCAACTTAATGGGAGGCTAAGACACTGTCAACTCCTTGACTTAGTCTTTCTAAGGACCTAATAATTTTAGAGGATTTTTAATTATGACAGAAGAAAAGACAAGGACATGGATCATCCTCCCACTGAATCAATCAGATTTCAGGAGGGTTGAAATAAATCAACAAATGATCCATGGGCACCTATAGATCAGTCAGACCAATCAACCTGGGTGACATAGGTTAACTCGAGTCATTGAGCTTTTCCAATCAGTTCTGGTCGACTCGATTAGCCAGGTAGGTGAGATCATGGATGAGTATCCGCCATTAACCATCTTTCCTAGACACCAACCAAGTTGGCCAGGAAAGAGGTAGCCTCATACAACCATGATCACAATGCCAAACCTACCTCAGCACCAGTCGGTTTACCAGACTCAATCAGACTAGCCTAAAGACTCGGGTGTCCACTGAGCCACTAATTGGATCCATTTTAGATGAACGGATCAACCAATCTAACTATTAGATAGTTCTAAAGAAGAGCCTTAAACAACTTTTGTTTAATCTTCTTGTTATCTGGTTCAACTAAACTTAGGTCTAACCCATTTAAGAACCCAACAAGTCAGCTAACCCAATTAACCCAAAATGGCTTATGCAATGTTTTAGATTTCATAAACCTAACAATTTTAATAAGCCAAACACTTAATTAAAATAATTTTTAATTAAGTCTCTATGTAAAACAATTTTTACATACCAAATCATGCATCAAGATATTTTACAAATATTTTATATCCAATATAAAACATGCCTAAAAGCATGCCAATTTCATGTATCTAAAATTAAAACAATTTTTAAATTTTATATCCTTTAAGGATCCTTCTGAAAAAACCAACACAGACGATCCGTATCGTGTCAAAGACACACGGTCGTGGTGAAGGTCTCAACTAGGTTCCAAAAAGAATTTGATACACTCATTGATTAAACTATTTAATCTACATACATGCATACATGAATAAATTATACCTGTAACCTGGCTCTGATACCAATGAAAGAAAGGGTGCAGGTGGTTTGACATAAACCTACACTAGGCATGCAAACAGGGCACGGGAGCACAGGGGATTTTAAAAACAATTTTAAAAATAGCACAGCGGAAAACTGCTCTGCCCAGAACCTAATCTGTTCAAGTTGCATGTATTAAAAATAGGCATGTAACAAGGCATATAATATTTGTAAAATATATAAATAAATATATTTATTTATGCATGATTAAAATAAAATTTTTCGTACCTTTATTCCACCTGGAATAACTCTGGAATAAATGCTGGAATAGCTGGGATAACAGGAATAACTTTATTCCTGTTGTCTTCTTTCAGCAGCCTTTGAAACGTTGTTTTTCTTCTCTTCCGATAGCAGCAAAAACCCACACCAAAAGGCAAAACCTTGGTCTCTACTGCTGCAACAACAGCAATGGGATATGCTTGATTGTTCTTGCTTCAAGGGAGAGCCAAAGGAACAATCTTCCAACGTTGCTGAAAACTTCACCCAGAATTTCAGACCCTGAAATTCCTGTAACCAAAAACAGAACAAGCAAGCAGCAGCAATGGAGGTAATGATCCGCTCCTAGGTGCTCAAGCGAACACCCTCTAGAGGGGGGACATTCCTTGGAATCCTCTGATCCATTCTCTCACGCGATGCTAGTTGCCAGAAACCATGGAACGGTGGGAGGGAGGAAGGAAGAAACAAAACTCCAAGTTCTGAATTTTGTTTTCACCAAAACAGAGCTTCTTTCTTCCACCAATTGAGCACAACAAACAACAGGGAATTAAGATGAGTTTCTCTCCTAATTACTCAACCAAACCCAGCCCTCAAAACCCTGGTGGAATGAATGAATAATACTCTCAAAGAAGAAGACCTCTCACCGTATTTTCAGCATTTAACATGGTGACACATAATCATTTGAAACAGGGGACTGCACGGGTTTTAATAGGCAGCAGAGAATAGGGAAAGGGGCTGGGAGATGATGAGGCTGTGGTTAAACCCATTAACAAGGCCATTAAACAGGGATTAAAGAGGAGATGGCGGGCGAGAGAGAGGAGAAGACGCCCAGCAAACGTTCAGACGTTTGGCCTTCAACCGGACGCATGGAATTCCAACGAAATATCATGTAAACGGTCCAAGTGAGAGGAAAACACCGGTCCAAAACCATTTAAACCAAATGGTTCAATCCAATTGAACCTGGTTTAAGCCCAATTAAATTGGGTTCAATTGGTTCACAACCAATTGGAGGCTGAAACGAGCTCCGAATCAGTTCAAAACTGATTAAGAAAAATCATGGCACAGTCCTAGTCAGCGCGGAACCATTTCTGGTTGACGTAGACAAGGGCATGACGGGGAAAAGAGTGCTCAAAAATACTGTGACCATAAAATCAAGATGATTCTTAATCATAATCGGTATCTGGATCAGAGAGTAATCCTCCATGGCGTATGACCTCATAGGTTCGAACCTAAACGGTAGCACTGGAACAATTCCAGTACCAGCACAGGAAACCATCTAGCAATGGGTCCCGGCATCCGGATAGGTCGAAGATGCAAGAGCAAACTATCAAACCTCTGGCATATGGTTTCCGTATAATTCATCCCTTTGACCTCTAATGCTCAGGATGACTGTGATTATGCTGCCAACCCAGACAGAGTCAGTCCACTACGTGTCTCAATCTCGCAAGCCCAGTGACTCTTCACTAGGGCTACCCCGGCCGAGGATTTGCTAAATTGAGATACTACGAGACATTCAATCCAAACTGTTTGGACAGGTCAATTCCATCTTGGTCCATCACTGCTCCACAAGTACTTTCCTGTACCCAGAAACCTTCCGTCATCGGATTAAAATTCTGGGTAGTCCGGCATCAAAGCACAGGGAGTTGCTTGCAAGCTACCGTGATGACCTCAGGTCGGAGGGACACATATACCCATATCCAGTCGTGAGTTTTCCTTTGGCAGAAAGGGGCTGCACGGAGTCACGTTCAATGAGATACCACATATCCCACTTGTAGATTACATCAGTGTCACCACACTCATTTTGGTCAAGAGGACAACCAAACGATGTGAACTACAACAACCTATAATTGATATATTGCCATCCAGTACAATATATCCTTTGGTTGTGAATAGGGTTTAAGGACCACTCGATACATCCTCTCTGTATCGAAGTCAGTGTAGTCCTAAGGACTTCATCACATGGAAAGAGTTCATTTCAGGGAAATTTAGTATGTGATGAGCTGCCAAAAATAATATTTTATTAATTCATATAAAGAATACAATACTGAGCTCAACCGCCTACAACCCAGGCAATTGGCTTTGGGACACAATTCCCAACACGAGATACATTGGCTATGTTTCGGCCACTCCCTTCGGAGTATATACATTGTAGGTCAGTTACTCTTTTCGGAGTGCATTCAATGAAGATCGTTCATGTATTTCAAAGTCATTCACTTCGGAGCATGTATTGTATTATGGATAGGCCATTCACTTTGGTGTCATTTGCTTTGGTGCATGTATAGTGGATCGTCCATTCACTCTGAAGCTGTTTGCTTCGGAGCATGTATAGTGGATCGGCCATTTATTGAAGGCCAATCTCAAGTTATGCATCATTACTAGCTGAAGCATAGCATTGATCCATTCTCCTATCAGGTTTCAGGAGTATCATCATGTCAATCTATCTAGTCAACCACTCTAAATAGGATTAATTGAATCTTTGGACCGGTAATTAGTTTTTTGAGCAGGTTTATCACAACAGTTGCCTCCCACTCCCAATTTCAAAGTAATTTTTGCTCTGAAAATGAGAGTATTAATACTTTGTTATTTTTCGATGAAAGAAAAGATAGCTAATGATGACAAATCTCTGGTCCAGCTGATCACAATAACTACTTTCTGTTTTGAGCACTGTGCTTTGGACAGGTGTCAGGCTCCTATTGGTTCCTAGAGAAATGGCGTGGGTTTGACAATCGTGTCGACTATTTTTATCATGGTGTTTTGCTAACTCTTTGTCTTCAGCCCGGTCGAGGTACGTGGCATCATCAGGACCGCCCAAGATCATATTGAAACTCTATCTTGGCCGTTGATGGTATTCTTAGGGATCTAGACTGGTAGGATGGTTTTTCTCCCATTGAGTTAGCTAGCATGACTCTTAGTAATCTGTACCTATGATCGACGTTGCTCTTACATGGCACGATCAAAGGTGTCTCACACCTTCCAAGGGAGACATCAAAATCATTACCGTCGCCTATATAAGGGGTGCCCATTACGAAGAATGGATCTTTTGTTCTTCATCTTTTACTGCTAAAAACTTTTTCTTCTTTCTCAGGCTTCCTTCCCTCTCCGCATGTAGGAACTTTTACTTCTCCTTTTTTTCATCATGGTTAGATCTCTAAGAGTCCTTGCCACCGGCAGGATTCTGACTAATAGGAGGGAGGACAACCCTTCCATTCCCTTAGGTCCTTCTAGGAGGGGTGGGGATGAATCCAAACCAGAATTCATATTGAGTACTTTATCCTTCTCCATATTAGCCTCATTATAGGGGTATTACAGTATTCTGACAGTCCATCATTTAGTGCTTTCCAAATCTGATGAATGGGTAAACAGAACTCCCTCCGATGCCATATTAGTGTACGAAGACCACCTGAACGCTAGTCTTTGGTTCCCCTTGCATCCTTTCTTTTTAAAGGTTTCAATTTGTATCATGTAGTCCCGGAATAGTTGACTCCAAATAGCATTTGGGTCATCATCTGTGCCTTTAGGGTCCTCTATCATAGGGTAGGTGTAGAGCCGAGGACTTCCCTATTTACCTCCTTCTTCATGATGAAGAAGGACTTCCATGGCCAATAGTGGTGGGTCGTCGACCCTTATCCTGGTCAAAAGTTGATCACAGGGCTACCATCTGCTATCCATGGATGGAAGCCCTGTTTCCTTTTTCTATACTCGCCTTACCCTTGGGGTTTCAAAACAGAATGGAGAGAAATTTGATTGGATGCCAATGCTGACAAGAAAATGCTGAAGGCCGATCAGGCAGACTTCGATAAGCTTTCGGGGCCAGGAATCCATATAGCAAAAGAGATACTGAGCGAGCATAACTTACACCTCACTCATATCAGCCCATCACAACCGTTAGGTATACGTTCGGTAATATACGATTTACTTAATGTCTCCAGCATCTTCAGTTTCTTGATAGCTGACCACTACTGTTTCTGTTCTACAGGCGATAAAATGAAGCCAGACTTCAGTAAGCTTTGCCAGGTCATTCAGATGAGGCCCGTGCTAGTCCTCCAGAGAGATCAGAGGTTCGGAAGAAAGCTCGGGCTGAAGAGGCCATGAGAAGTACCTCAACGAGGACAGTGTCGAATGATGATGACATGCCTTTGACAGAGCTCCACCCAAGGGGCTCCACTCCAATTTGGACTCCAGGATGGCCGGATCCCACCCCTATTATCGAAGTACCACTAGTTCGGCCCTCTCCTCAAGACAAGGACAAGGCTCCTTAAGCTGAAGAGGGGTTAGGGAGAGACACCCCCATCGATAAGGAGTATGAAGTGGACTTTGCGGTCTTCTTGGTGGGAGGGGTATGGAGAATCCTGAACTGGCTAGGAAGCTCCTGAAGGCCACACTCCTCCCAAGGGATTGAGAGGTAATAAAGAATTGTCACCTCGAGAAGGTGGTCGATTCAATCTATCCAAACATTCTGAGAGTAAGTGTCATTCTCCTCATCAACTTCTTTATGATTGTGACTAACATAACTAGCTTTTTCTTTCATTGCTTGGTATAGCTGATTCCTGAGGTAACCCTAATAGAAGAAGGCATATTGGGGTTTTATAATCTCAGTCAAAGCCTTCAAGAAGAGGTCCAGATGGCAAAAGCCAAGAAAGAAGTGGCCGAAGAGTTGAGAGCAGCCATGGAAAAAAAAGTTAAGTGAGAGCATTGCTGATGTCCAGTCTTTAAGGGCCAAACTGAAGAAGGCCCAGTTGAAGATATCTAAACAGGAGGTGACGCATTAAAAGAAGAAGAAGAAGATTCACTCCTTGGATTATTCGGCCAAGGAGAGTCAAAAGAAGGCTGACGGGGCAGTTAAGGAGGCTGAAGCTCTTAAGGAACAAGTCGCCTGGGCCATTGAAGACTATAAGAAGTCTTTCAATTTTAATGATGAAATAACTAAGTTCGAGGTGGTCAGCTATAGGGTGGGCTTCAACGACAGTGTCAAGGAGGTTTCCAGACTTTACCCTAATTTAGAACTCTCAAACATTCAGCTATACAAGGTCGAAGATGAACTTGAGCCTCCATCTGAAGTCGAAGAAGCTCCAGGATAGCTAGAAGAGGCCCCGACCATAGCTGATCCGGAACCTCCAAGTCAGCCAAAAGAGGTTCCTTCTATGGCTGACCCGGACGTCATCTCAACAAATGGACTAACTTCTTGTACTTCTCTTCTTTTTGTAGTAGTGACAAAATGTAAATCTATAGACCTTTATGTCATGAATGAAAAAATACTTTTCTTTTTCAACTTGTGCCATTTTTGTTCTCCAAACTCTTTCCAAGTATGAAGTAATCGGCCATCTAATAATTTCCATTCCAAGAAAAAAATTCTCTAAGTATGAAGTCATCGAACATATAATAACTCCCACTTTGAGAAAAAAAATTTTTAAGTATGGAGTCATTGGACATATAATAACTCCCACTTTGAGGAAAAATTTTTCTAAGATGGAATCATCAAACTCTTTTCGATAAGGATATTGGTATGATAGATGAATAACTAGAGCATTTCCATGGGTTTGTTTAGGGTTCCTTACTGACTCTAGTTGATCTCGTCCTTGTCATAGACTGAAGAGTCCGATCTTGCTAATATGGTAGGTGAGTTAGGTTCACTCATTTATGCTTGTGGACTGTATGTAGGTAAGGTAGGTTGGTTTGGCTCAACCTCTTATTTGTCAGATTTATCATTAGGATAGGCTAATTAGGCCTGTCCTTGTGCTTTTGATTGATGATAAGGTAGGCTGGTCGGCTCGCCTTTGCCCTCATCGGATTTACCATTATGGAAGGTTGATTAGGCCTACCTTGTGCTTTTAATTGATGATAAGGTAGGCTAGTTAGGCCCGTCTTTGTACTCATCGGATTTATCATTAGGATAGGCTCCCATGTGCTCTTGATTGAAGATAAGGTAGGCTGGTCAGGCCCGCATTTAATTGTTTGTTTAAAGAAAGTCTTTATTGATAATATCTGTGAAGGTTTTATACATTCCAAGGCTGAGGTAGTGGCAAACCATCTAGAGTTTTGAGCCGATAAGTTCCAAGGCATATGACTTCTCTGATTCAGTAAGGTCCCTTCCAATTAGTAGAGAGTTTCCCCTGTTCCATCAGCTTGGATACTTCAAACCTTCACAACACCAAGTCTTCGGGCTAGAAGGTTCGTGCCTTCATCCTGGAGTTGTAGTATCTAGCGATCTTTTGCCGGTATGTAGCCATCTTCATCTAAGCCTAGAGTATGGTGCCTTGGAGTAGATCCAGGTCTGCTCTGTGGTGCTCCAAGTTTTTAGACTCCATGTAGTGGTCAATCATTAAGGATTGTAAAGTAACTTCCATTAGAAGGACTGCTTCATTGTCGTAAGCCAAATTAAATGGGGATTCTCTCATAGCCATCCAAGGAGTTGTTTGGTATGCCCGAAGGACTGAATTTATTTCTTCAACCCAAAGCATCTTGGCATCATTCAACTGGGTCTTCAGACCATGGAGGATCGTCCTGTTGGTTACTTTGGCTTCTCCATTAAACTGGGGATGGGCGACAAAGGTTAGCTTATGGAGGATATAATATTGGGCATAGAAGTCTTTAAACTTAGGATTGTCGAATTGCCTTCCATTATTGGTGATGATGGTATGAGAAATTCTGAACCATAAAATAATAGAATCCCAAATGAATATTTTGACCTTCTCTTTAGTTATATGAGCTAGGGATTTGGCTTCGATCCACTTAGTGAAGTAGTCAATGACTATAATGAGAAACTTCTATTGGATAGAGGCCGGAGGGAATGGACATAGAATATCCATTTTCCATTGAGGGAAGGGCCATGGGGCTATTAATTGAGTTAGCAGACTTGCATGGCATCTTTGGATATTAGAGTATCTTCGGCATTGGACACATTTTCGGACGTAGTCAGCTACATCTTTTTGGATTGTCGGCCAATAATAGCCCTGGTAGATCACTTTGTAGGCTAGAGATCTGCCCGTCTCCACATATGCCGTCATGCACTTCTCTCAGGGTGGAGTCGGTGTCTGATGGCCCTAAGCATTTTAGTAGGGGTTGCATGAAGGACCTTTTGTATAAAGTTCCATCTAGGATAACAAATTGGGAGGCCATCTATCAGACATGTTTGGCATCAGCCTTGTCTTCAGGTAATACACCATCACTCTAGAACTTAATAATGGGATCAATCCAACAAGGCCCGTACTTGATTTGGTGCACCTCTGAAGTCTTTTTTGATATGTTGGGGTCTTCCAGGTATTCAATATAAGTCCAACCAAGGGAATCTGGAGCAGTGGTTGCCAATTGAGAGAGAGCATCGGCCCTCGAATTTTTGGTCCGTGGTACATGGGCTATTTCAAGGAATTTCAATTAAGATAATAGATCTCGTACCTTCTCCAAGTACTTGATCATGATAGAATCTCGAGCTTCAAACTCACCTTCTACTTGGTTCACCACTAGTTGAGGATTCGAGAAGGCTTTAATTTTTTGAATCCCTAATTCTTTGGCGATTCTAAGTCATGCCAAGAGGGCTTCATATTTCACTTAGTTATTTAAAGCTTGAAAGGAAAAGCAAAGGGCATATTCCATGGTCTACCTGTCGGGGTCAGCCAATAGAAGTCTGGCTCCACACCCAGCAAAGTTGGAGGCTCCGTCCATATGAAGTATCCATGTTGACTACAAATCTTTTTTGGTGACCTCCTTATCTTTGATCTTCTGTTGATTATTTTCTTGGCTCCATGTACATTTAGCAAGGAAGTCGGCTAGCACCTATGCCTTCATCACTGATCGGGGTTGGAATGCAATATCAAATTCACCTAGCTTGACGGCCCATTTAGCTATCCTTTCCGAAGTGTCACGATATCGGAGGATGGCTTTCAGGGTTTGGTCCATCAGGACCATAATGGCATGGGTTTAAAATTTAGGTCGCAAGCATTTTGCTGCAATCACTAGTGAATATATGAGTTTATGTGCTCTAGAATATCTCACTTCGGTTTTGTGCAACACCTTGCTAGTATAGTAGATCGGTATTTGTAGGTTGTTTGCTCATTTTCTGACAAGTATTAAGTTGACTGCTTCATCCAAAGTGGAAAGACACAAGTAGAGAGTTTTACTTTCTTGAGGCTTCGAGAGCAGAGGAGGACTTTCCAAATACCACTTTAGTTCTTTAAAGGCAAGTTAATAGTCTTCTGACCACTCAAAACTCCTTGTTTGGTGGAGGGCTTTAAAGAAGGGGAGACATCTTTCGGCCGACCGGGAAATGAATCAGCTTAGAGAGGCAATTCTTCCTATTAGTTATTGCACTTCTTTCTTGCTGGAAGGATGTCTCATACTTCGGATAGCTAGGGTTTTTTTTCAGGTTGGCCTCTATCCCTCTTTGGTGATGAGGAATCCTAGAAATTTTTTTGATGTCACTCCAAAGGTGCACTTGGTCGAATTTAGTTTCATCCGATGACGTTGCAGGGCGTCAAAGGATTTTTCAAGATCTTTGATGTGATCGGCATTTTGGAGTCTCTTTATGATCATATCATCAACATACGCCTCCATGTTCCTCCCAAGTTGCTTTTCACATACTTTGTTGATCAACCTTTGGAAGGTTGCTCCAATGTTTTTCAGTCCAAATGGCAACATCTTGTAATAATAGAGCCCCCTTTTCTATCATGAATGTTGTCTTTTCCTCATCATCAGGATCCATCTGTATTTGACTCTATCTAGAGAAGGCATCCATGAAACTCAACAACTGGTGACCAGCAGTGGCATCAACCAGCTGGTCTATTTTTGGTAGAGGAAAGCTATCTTTTGGGCAAGCCTTGTTGAGATCAGTGTAGTCGATGCAGATTCTTCATTTGCCATTAGCTTTCTTCACCATAACAACAATGGCTAGCTAGTTGGGATAGTGTACTTACTTTATGAATCCAGCATTGAGAAGTTTGTTTACCTCTTCATCGATCGCCTTCTATCTTTCTAGCATGAAGTTTCTTTTCTTCTAACGGACAGGCTTGTGATCAGGGGCGAATTCCAATCGATGGGTGATGACTTCAACTAGGATATCGGGCAGGTCAGAAGCCGACCAAGCAAAGACATCGGCATTACTTTGTAGGAAGTTAGCCAGCCTTGTCTTCATCTCTTCATCGAGTAAACTTTCAACCTATACAACTTTCATTGGTCATCTTCTGTCAATGGTATAGAAATAGTTTTTTCCACAGGTTCTCCACAATCCTCCATCTGATCTCTTGGATCTAATTTCTCCAGAGTCATGCAGTCGGTCGACTATCTGTCTTGTATCATCAGACACTGTCGAGCAACCTTTTGATCTCCTCTCAATTCTTCGATTCCATTTCTGGTGGGGAATCACACTAAGAGGTAGTAGGTCGATACTGCAACATGGAACTTGTTTAAAGCATGTCATCCCAAGATAGAATTGTAGGCTGATGGTGTTTGTATGACCATAAAGTTAATTGAAAGTATTTTTTGAAATGGTTCCATACTAAGGGTTACTAGCAATACTATTTCTCCTTCCACTCTGACTTAGTTACCTTCGAACCATGTTTGGAAATCTTTGCAATTTAGTTTTGGGTAAATTCATTATGAAGAAAGCTTCGTAGAGCAAGACTTTTGTGAAGCTTCCATTATCTACCAAAATCCTTCTTACATTATAGTTTGCTATAATAGTCGAAACTACAATAGTATCATCATGAGGAGTATGGATTCTTTGCAGGTCATCATTTGAGAAGCATATGGTGTTATTGCTTCTATATCTTTTGGAAGCATTTTCTTCAGCTCTGCTTTTCCAGTGGGTCCGATGATGCAGCATGCCTACCCTTCCATCAGTTGGCCTCTGGTTGGGTAGTTCTGCTTCTTTCACAACCCTCTTGGGGGTAGTGCCTTTGGCCCAGGATTTCTGGTGTTGGGAATTATGTCCCAAAGCCAATCGTCTGACTATAGACGGTTGTGCTATTTTGTAATTATATATAAATTTATTAATGAATAAAAGTTATTCTTTTGGCTGTTCATCACTTATCCATTTTTCTAAAAAGAACTCTTGTGTGATAGAGTCCTTAGAACTACATTATATTTGATATAGAGAGGATATATTGAGTAGTTCTTAAAATGGTTTACAACCAAAAGATACATTGTTATAGGATCGCGATGTATCGAGTGTAGGTTATTTTATGTCACATTTGTTGGTTGTCCTCTTAACAAAAGAGTGTAGTGACATTGATATGACATACAAGTGAAATGTATGACATCTCACTGAACCTGACCAACTGTAGAGCTCCCTTCTGCCAAAGGGTTGCTCACAAAGGGATATGGGTATATGCATCCCTCAGATCTGAGGACACCATGATAGCTTGCAAGCAACTCATTGTACTTTGGTACTGGACTACCTGGATTTCTAATCCAATGATGAAAGGCTTCTAGGTACAGTCAAGTACTTGTAGAGCGATGGTGGATCAAGATGGGGTTGATCCCTCCAAATGGTTTGGAGTGAATGACTCACTATGTCTCAATTTTGCGAAACCTTGGTCAGGTTAGTTCTTGTAAGGAGTCACAGAACTTGTAAGGTTGAGACACGATCTGGATATACTAGGTTGGGATTAGCAGTCAAACCTAGGACATCCTGAGCATTATGAGGTCAAAGGGATGAATTATGTGGTAACCATATGCCAGAGGTTCTAGAAAGTTGCTCTGCAATCTTTGACCTGTCCAGACATCGGGTATCATTGCTAGATGATAACTTTGACTGGTATTGGAAGTGCTCTAGTACTACCGACTTAGTGCTCGAATCTATGGGGTCACACACCATAGGGGTTTCAATCTGATCTAAAGGCTGATCGATGATTGAGAATCGTTTGTCATCACTGGAGGTCAATATGATTGATCGTGTTTCAAGTGTCGACACTTGGAAGTGTCAACACTTGCAAGTGTTGACACATGGAAAGTTGACACTAGAAAGTGTCGACACTTGGCTATGATGAGCAGAAATTCTGGAAAGAATTTTTGGAAAGTTTTGACCTCAATTTGAATTTTTGATTTTGGTTGGTTTTGGCTCCTAGCCTTCATGGAATGATGGCCATTCTTTGGAAGGTTTTAACCTCAATTTGAATTTTGAATTTTGGTTGGTTTTCGCTCTAAGCTTTCATGAAATGATGGTCATTCTTGCCTTATGATCTTAGAGCCAATTTAGTATGGCCCTTGACCTTCTCCCCCAATCACTTCTCCTTCCTCTTTCTCCCTCTCATGGCTACCTCTATAAATAAGGATTATTTTAGGGGCTGCTGGTCGAGAAGAAAAAAAAGAAATGAGTTTTCTTGTTGAATGAGATTGCTGAAATTCTGAGAGAAAAAAAAAAGAGGCTTTGAAGGACTAGGATTTTGGGTGTATGACTGCCTAGTACTCAAGCTAGGTCTTAGGAAGAGAGCTAGTTAGGAAGGGTTCCACCTCTCCTCCTTATCTTCCAAGAAAAAGTAGATCAGCCTCAAGGATCCCAAGGAGCTAAAACTCTGAGGGAGTTGATCAGAATCGAGCCCTGATGTGAACTACCTATTGAGGCCAAATACATATGTGGCTTGAGGGCCTTTCACAACCTCCTCCTAAAGGGATAATGGTAAGGTATCCTTATGCCTTTTGGTTCTTTTCCTGCTTATGATATCTTTTGCATGCTACATTATCATACTTGTTCATATTGCAAGCAGATTGGTAGATCATTTTGATTGATCTACCAAGCCTTCCACTGTGTTTATTTTAAAATTATTTTAAAATACTTTTGTTCTACCATGCATGCTCGTTTTGCTTTCCCTTCAATAGTATCAGAGCCAGTTTCTTCGTAGTATAATAATGCTAGCATGCATTAACATCATAGTTTTTTTTAAAAGTACTTGTATTGAGTGCTTCACCATGGCCATCTGGTCATAGAAGAGAAGTAGGGCTGCAAGACCCTCTCTTCCCATTCAATGGAGTCTCCTATGGCATGTAGGGGTGTCGCTTGTGAATGACTCATCAAGAAGAAAATTAAAAGAAAATATAGATTAAAATATTTTAATCTAATGTTATGATCATAAAACAAATTTAGATGAGATCTAAGAGTTTTGTTTTGATCGGTTTTGATTAAAAGTTTTTAAAAAAAACTTTGGATTTGAAATCACTATTTTTTCCATGTGACAGGCCTTGAGTCGACCCAAGTGTCGACACTTGAGTCGACTCATGCATGCATACAAAAAATATGACTTTCTATTAACACTCTGTCTCAGGCCTTGTGTCGATACTTGAGTTGACTCATGAGTGCATAGTATCGACACTTGACCTGAGAATGCAAAAAAATAGTGAATTCAAATTTTGATTCATTGTAAAATTGTTTTACATTATAAATTAAAATTATTTTAATTTATAAAGGCTATTAAACTTAATTTAGAATTAAGTTACCTTGAATGACAAGGAACTCTAGGAATATGATTCAAAGATTTTAAGTCATTTCAATAAGCCTTAAGCATCATGGGTTAGCTTTTATTAGGTTCTTAATTGGGTTAGACCTAAGTTTAGATGCATTGGACTATGTAGAGAAGTAATCTAATCAAATGTTGAGCTAGGATTTTTTCTCTATAGATCTCTCTAATAGTTGGATTGATTAGTCCATAAATCTAAATGGACCTAATTTGTGGCTTAGTGGACAGCTCGAGTCTTTAGGCTAGTCTAATTGAGTTTAATGAACCAATTGGTATCCAAGGTAAGTTTGACAATTTGATCTTAGTTCTTTGGGGCTCCCTCTTACCTGACCAACTCGGTTGGTGTCTAAGGTAAAATGGTTAATGGCGGAACCCAACCCATGATCTCACTTACCTGGCCAATATGGTCGATCAGAATTGATTGGATAGCTCATTGATTCATGTTAACCCATGTCACCCAAGGTTAATCAATCTTGACTGATTTTCGGTGCCCATGGATCATTAGTTACGTGTAACCCTCCTCGATAACTGATGTGGTTAGTGGGAGATTGATCCATGTCTTCTCATCTCTTCTTTTATCATATTAAAATTAAACCCTCTAAATTATTAGGTCCATAAAAAGATGAAGTTATAGGGATAATCGAGTCTTAGCCTCCCATTAAGTGGGATGGTAATGGGTCTAATAGTTGGGTGTTCATCGGTCAATCCAAAGATCGGGTGTTCATCGAGCTGTTGAAATTACCATTCCTAATATGATGGCTCAGTGCGACTCTCTTGACTGTAGTCAGGTGGGCTGACCAAAATTGGGCTTGACTATTCATTAGTTAGAAGCATTGAATTTTGTCATGTTAATGGTTGGACCTAACCGGGACCTTCAATCAAAGGCCAAAAGGTCGATTGAATTGTACCTTGGGGCAAAACCGAAATACTAGAAGTTACTTGGAGTGGTAATCGGTTGAAGAACCTACCTTTAGATGCACATGGGGGAGCTGGCCAAAGTCGGACTCATGTGTTGTATGTTGGTTTCTAGTATCCACTAAGGAATTAAAGTGATTTCTTAGATTGGAGGTAGAGGCTACCAGTCTGAACAAAATAGTGGGAGGGCCTTTAGATTAAAGTCCATGTCTTTAGGTTAATAATTCATATACACTAATTATTTTTGGTTTTCCTTTTAGATGTCTTCCAACCTATCGCTCCAGTCTCTTCTCGATAACGAGAAGCTCAAGGGTCCCAACTTCGATAGCTAGTATCGAAGGCTCAGGATTATCTTGGAGCTTGAACAGATCTTGTATGTGAAATCGGATACGGCACCTAAAACCCCTGCTCCCAATGCTCAGGGTTCAGTCAGAGATACTTATCAGAAGTGGCTCTTCGACAGGACCACTATTTGATGCATTATGTTGGCAGCGATAAACGACGAGTTCAGTCAAAAATTCGAAGAAGCCCTGCCGAAAGAAATCCTTCAAAGGTTAAAGGGTCCTTCAGCACACTAGATGATGTTGAGAGGTATAAGGTCTCCTATGCTATCTACAATGCATGGATGCGTGATGGGGCCTCAGTCATTGATCATGTATTATACATGATCGAGATGATTGAGCGCCTAGGCAAGCTCAGATATCCCTTGCTTGAACAGCTTGGGAAAGATGCAATTTTGAATTCCCTGCCCTCTTCCTATCTAGACTTTCTCGATCATTTTAGAATGAATAAACCTGTAGTTAACTACCACGGTCTATTGGGGTTATTGCAGACTTATGAGAAAGACCATCAACTAAACAAAGGGGTGGTAAATCTAGTGGAAGGATCTTCGATAGGGCGTCGTCCCTTCAAGAAAGGGAAAAAGAAGAATAAAGGAAAAAAGGTGCAGAATGCTTGTGGTCCTAGTCAGGCCAAGAGGGTGAAGACTGATAAGAGCCAAGCAGAGTGCTTCTTCTATAAGAAATAAGGTCATTGGAAGAGGAAATGTCCTCTTTATATTTCATCCCTTGACTCGAACAGGTCCAAGAATAGAAGGCAGTATGAATGTGCTAGACAATGTAATTATATGATAACACCTTGTAGTTTCTCTATCCACGATACTACTAACTGGGTATTGGATACAGGAAGTCAAATTTATATTTGCAATATTTGCAGGGACATCAAGTTAGTAGAAGATTCGAGGACGGTGAGAGATGAAGGGAAAAATATGCTAGGCAGATGAAAAGTATTTTAAAATAATTTTAAAATAAAAAGTGGAAGGCTTGGTAGATCGATCAAAATGATCTACCAATCTGCCAGCAACAGGATCTAGTAAGATAATGTAGCATGCAATATACATTAAGAGCAAGAAAAATAATCAAAGATATAAAAGTACCTTACCATTATACCTTTGAAAATACTATGGAAAAGGGTAAAGCGCTCGAGCCATACATGTGTCTAGCCTCTATAGGTAATCCACAACAGGGCTTGACTCTGATCAACTCCCTCGGAGTGCTAGCTCCTTGAGATCCTTCGAGCCGATCTTCTTTTTCTTGAAAGACAAGGAGGAGAGGTGGAATCCTTCCCAACTTTTTCTCTTTCGAAGACCTAGCTTGAATGCTAGGTATTCTCATACCCAATCCCAAGTCTTCACAAAATCCCATTTCTCTTCTAGTTCTTCAACCAACCAGCAGCCCCTAAAACAACCTTTATTTACAAAGGTAGCCATAAGAGGAAGAAAGAGGAAGGAGGAGTGATTGGGGGAGAAGGTCAAGGGCATACCAATTTGGCTCTAACCATATTATAAAGGAATGACAATCATTCCAAGAAAGTTTGAAGCCAAAATAGCTTGAATTCAAAATTTAAACTAGGTCAAAACCGTTTCAAAAAGCTTCCCAAAAATTCCGTTCAGGGTTTTTTTGGTCGAGCAGAGATGAGTCAACTCGAGCAAGGATCGAGTCGACTCATCTAGAACATAGAATAGTCAAACTATTTTTTCAGTAGGAACGAGTCGGCTCGAGCAAGGGTCGAGCCGGCTCGTCTAGAACACAGAACGAGTTCGCTCGAGCAGGGGTCGAGTCGGCTCATCTAGAAAAGACTTCAAAAAATACTTCTCATCACAGCCAATTGTCGACCCCTCAAGTGTCGACACATGGTCAATCATATTGATCGCTGTGATAGCAAATGATTCTTAATCATCGATCAGCCTTAAGATCAGATAGAGATTCCTATGGTGTGTGACCTCATAGGTTTGAACACTAAGCCGATAGCATTGGAATACTTCCACTACCAGTCAAAGTTCTTATCTAGCAATGATACCTGACATCCGTAAAGGTCAAAGATTGCAAAGCAACTTTCAAGAACCTCTGGAATATGGTACATTATAATTCATCCCTTTGACCTCATAATGCCCAGGGTGACCTAGGGTTCGACTGCCAACCCTAATTTTGTTCATCCAGATCTTGTCTCAACTTTACAAGTTTTGTGACTCCTCACAAGAACTACCCTGGTCAAGGTTTTGCTAAATTGAGACACAGTGAGTCATTCACTCCAAACTATTTTAAGGGGTCAATTTCATCTTGATCCACCACCGCTCCACAAGTACTTGATTACAGCTAAAAATCTTTCATCATTGGATTAGAAATCTCGATAGTCTGGCACTAAAGTACAGTCAGTTGCTTGCAAGCTACCATGGTGACCTTAGGTTTGAGGGACACGTATACCCACATCCCTTCGTGAGCAACCATTTGGTAGAAGGGAGCTCTGCAGATGGTCATGTTTAGTGAGATGTCACACATTTTACTTGTATGTCACATCAGTGTCACCACACTCCTTGGTCAAGAGGATAACCAACCAATATGAGATACAACAACCTATACTTGATACATCATCATCCTATAATAATGTATCCTTTAATTGTGAACTAGTTTAAGAACTACTTGAAATATATTCTCTATATCAAATATAATTTAGTTCTAAGTACTCCATCACACAAGAGTTCTTTTCAAGAAAATGCACATGTGATGAATAGCCAAAAGAATAACTTTATTCATTAAAAAATTCATATACAATTACAAAATTAGCACAACTGTCTACAGCCTATATGATTGGCTTTAGGACATAATTCTTAACAACTCCCACTTGGACTAAAGCCAATCAGTATAGAATCTTATTCCCATTTTTCATTTACAAGTGTCAAACTCTTGAACTCCAATGGCTTTAGTGAAGGGGTCAGCCAGGTTTTCCTTTCCACCGATCTTCTGAAGGTCAATGTCACCTTGTTCCACGATCTCGTACAAGGTGATAGTGCCGCATAATGTGCTTTATGCGATGATGAGACTTTGGCTCTTTGGCTTAAGTAATGGCTCCAGTGCTATCACAATACACCAGAACAGGACCATCCAGGGAAGGTGCCACTCCCAGCTCACCAAGGAACTTCCGCAACCATATAGCTTCTTTTGCTGCATTTGATGCTGCAATGTATTCTGCTTCGCACACTGAGTCCACCATAGTAGGCTGCTTGGAACTTTTTCAGTAGATCGTTTCTCCATTTAGGGTAAAGATAAAACTTGATACACTCTTGCTGTCATCCTTATCTAACTAGAAACTAGAGTCAGTATACCCCACAAGTTTCAAGTCATGCTCTCCATAAGTCAGCCATTGGTCCTTAGTATTTCACAAATACTTAAGGATAATCTTTACCACTTTCCAATGAGCTTCACCTGGGTCAGACTGGTATCTACTCACTATGCCTAGTGAATATGCCATGTCTGGTCTAGTACATGTTATAGCATGCATGATAGAACCCACTACCGAAGCATATGGGATTCTACTCATACGCTCTTTCTCCTACGGAGATGTCCACAATTCTTTTTGGAGAGAGCAATTCCAGAGCCTATCGGGAGATAGCCTTTCTTGGAATTTTCAAAGCTGAACTGCTTCAACACAGTGTCAATATATGTAGACTGGAACAGTCCTAGAAGCCTCTTAGACTTATCTCTATAGATCTTCATACCTAGTATGTAAGAGGCTTCACCCAAGTCCTTCATAGAGAACTGAGATGATAACCAGACCTTTATTCCTTGCAGAGCTGGGATGTCATTCCCGATTAAGTAAACGTCATCCACATACAATACAGGGAATACAATCATAGAACCATTAGCCTATTTATAAATGCAAGGTTCTTCTCCATTCCTAATGAAGCCATATGATTTGATACACTTATCAAATCGCATGTTCCAACTCTTGATGCTTGCTTTAGTCCATAGATGGACTTTGAAACTTTCACACCTTTGACTCGTCTGTGGATGTGAACCCTTCAGGTTGTATCATATACACCTCTTCCAACTCACCATTCAGAAAAGCTGTTCGGACATCCATTTGCCAGATTTTATAGTCAAAGTGTGCCGCTAAAGCAAGCATGATCTGAATGGATTTGAGCATTGCCACAGGAGAAAACATCTCATCATAGTCAATACCATAATATTGACGACACCTCTTGATAACCAGACGGGCTTTATA
Organism: Areca catechu; assembly: GCA_021397845.1. Taxonomy (NCBI): domain Eukaryota; kingdom Viridiplantae; phylum Streptophyta; class Magnoliopsida; order Arecales; family Arecaceae; genus Areca; species Areca catechu. Next base: position 96,081,768 of record CM038050.1, read on the forward strand.
GGTCTTCACCTGCCCATATGCACCCCTTTTCCTCTTGAAAATCAATTTACACCCAATGGGTTTTATCCCTTCAGGTGGATCAACCAATGTCTATACATTGTTGATTTCCATGGATTCAATTTTAGATTTCATGGCCCCAGCTATTTTTCAAAGTCAGATCTCTGCATCGCATCCATATAAGTGAACAGATCCTCATTGTTCTCATCGAGTTAAATGGGATCACCGTCTGGACCGAGAAACCTAGAATCTGTTCGATCACCTCCTTAATGGTTCCTGTGAGGGCTCAGGGTGTGATCTAATCACAACTGGTTCTATGTTGTCCCTTAAGTGTATCAGTTCTTTTACTTGTTGAACTTCACTAAGTTCAATCTTAGTGGCTATAGTTCTTTCACCAAGGAACTCCTTTTCCAAAAAGATAGTCCTAAGACTAACGAACAACTTTTGTTCCTCAGCCAAGTAGAAGTAATATCCTTTAGACTCTTTTGGATACCCAACAACTAGGCATCGATCAGACATATGTCCAAGTTTGTCCATTTCCAAACATTTTATATAAGCCGAGCAACCCCAGGCCCAAAGGTGTGAGAGTGTTGGCTTACATCTAGTCCATATCTCATATGGGGTTTTGCTAACAAACTTATTCAGAGCCCTATTCAAAAGGTAACAAGCTGATTGCAGAGCATATCCCCAAAAGGATAACGGTAGAGAAGCAAAGCCCATCATGGACTGAACCATGTCTAACAGGATTCGATTTCTCCATTCAGACACTCTATTTAACTAAGGTGTCCCTAGAGGTGTCCACTGAGAGAGAATCACATTCTTCTTAAGATATGTCAGAAACTTCCTAGAAAGATATTCACCACCTCGATCTGATCGAAGGATATTGATACATCTTCTAGTTTGTTTTCTACTTCATTACGATATCATTTGAACATTTCAAACAATTCAGATTTATGTCTCATCAAGAAGACATAACCATATCTCGAAAGGTCATCTATAAATGTAATGAAATAACTGTACCCACCTCTGGCACTAATATTCATGGGTCCGCATACATCAGTATGTACCAGACCTAGAATCTCTTTGGCTTGTTCACCTTTTCCAGTAAAAGGTGACTTGGTCATCTTTTCAAGAAGAGAGGACTCACAGGTTCTTAGTGAACCATTTTTATTAAAATCAAGGAGATCCTCGCTTTTCAACCTATTTATCATGTTCCTGTTAATATGACTTAGCCTACAATGCCACAAGTATGCATCGTTGACATTATCTATCCTAAGGCATTTGCTAGATGTGTACATTACACTAATAGGTCGTGATAGTACATAAATGCCATTGTTCATATGTCCATTCATCACTACAGAACCATTCCAAATGATTTTGCAAATGTCATTCTTTATTGATAGTTCATAACCATACATAACCAATAGGCCTAAAGAAATGACATTCAAGATAAAAAATAGATAAAAATGACACTCATTCAAAATGATTGTACAGGACTCAAAAACTAGTTTGAGGACTCCTAATGCCAGGACTGGAACATGGCTTCCATTTCCCATATTCAAGAATCTTTCACTATCCTCGAATCTTCTACTAACTTGAAGTCCCTGCAAAGAATTGCAAATATGAATTGGACTTCTAGTGTCCAATATCCAGTTAGTAGTATCACAGATAGAGAAACTACAAGGTGTTATCATGTAAATACCTTGTCCAACACCATCCTGTTGCTTTCTCTTCTTGGACCTGTTCGGGTCAAGGGATGCAATGTAAAAAGGATAGTTCCTCTTCTAATGTCCCCACTTCTTGTAGAAGAAGCACTCCGCTTGGCTCTTATCAACCTTCTCTTTCTTGGCCTGATAGTGCCCAGAAGCATTATGCACCTATTTTCCTTTACTTTTCTTTTTCCCTTTCTTGAAGCGATGATGGCCTGCTGGAGATCCTCCAACTATATTTCCCACCCCTTTGTTCAGATGGTGGTCTTTCTCATAAGGCTGCAGCAACCCCAACAGACCATGGTAGTTAACTACATGCTTATTCATTCTATAATGATCGATAAAATCTAAATATGAAGAGGGGAGGGAATTCAAAATTGTATCCTTTCCGAGCTGTTCATGCAAGGGACATCCGAGCTTGCCCAAGTGCTCAATCATCTTGATCATGTACAATACATGATCACTAACTGAGGCCCCATCATGCATCCATATGTTGTAGATATCATAGGAGACCCAATACCTCTCAACATCATCTGGTGTGCCAAAGGACTCCTTCAACCTTTGAAGAATTTTTTCTGGCTGGGCTTCCTCGAACTTGTAACTGAACTCATCGTTCATCGCTGCTAACATAATCCATTGGACAGTGGTCCTGTCAGAGAGCCACTTCTGATAAGTGTCTTTGATTGAACCCCGAGCATTGAGGGTAGGGGTTTCAGGTGCCAGATCCGATATCACATACAGGATCCGTTCATGCTCCAGGACAATCCTAAGCCTTAAATACCAGCTATCAAAGTTGGGTCCATTGAGCTTCTTATTGTCGAGAAGAGACCGAAGCGATGGTTGGAAGAAATTTGAGAGGAAAACCAAAATGGTGGGCACACCAGGATTAGACATAGATTCCTGGATACCATAATGTTTACTGATTAGGGTTTTAGTCATGTGTCACAATTTTGTAATCATTTAAGATTGAGTCCGATAATAAGTTGAGGATAATTGATTTATCTCAACCTTAGCCAGTCTATTGAGCCCTGTATTTAAGTATGAGTTCAGTGACAGTCCAGTTTCTATACAAGAGGAGATGATACCCTATTTTGGAGTTCCACTAGGCCTCATCCAGGAGCCAGAGGTCTTAACATTAGCCAATTAGACCTTATATACCATCCTAGGGTCCATGATTCCTGCAAGATGCCAGATGCCCTCTAGATGCTTTCCAGATGCCTAGATTCCCTCCAGATGCCAAAGTATATCCCCAGACCATGTCACAACATGAATTCAGAGGTCCATCTGCACCCCAACCCAAGAGAAATCAGCCTAGGCACCAAGCCCAAGCCCTTAAGAAGCAAGATTCCAAAGAATATTCCTTCTACTAGGCTACCAGGCCATCCCAGCTTCCAAGAGGCCCAAGCCCATGCGCCCTTCACCTCTTGGCTGGCCCTAGCTGCTCCCATGAAGCCCAACATGCCTAAGAGAGGCGTCCTCACTTGGTTGACCAAGTCCAAGTGTTGGATGATGACTAGGTCAAAGCATGAAGGGAGATGGAGAAAACTAGTCAAAGTCCTAACCTCGTAAGGCTTTCTTTCCTAACCTATTAAGGATTCTTTTCCTAATGCCTTAAGGAGAGGTTATTCTTAACCTAGGTGTAACCCTAGTTAGGGGAGGGCATGGGAACTCTATAAATACCACACCCCTCTTCATCTTGTAATCAATCTACTCTTATGAATTAAAACTCTGCTGAATTGTTTTGAGATAGGTGTATTATGTTGGTTTCATTGTGTTTGGTTCTTGTTCTCTTGTGTTGGCCGACCTTTACCCTTGCAATCCTCCATGCCCAAGTAGAAACTCAAACCTCTTGACATCAGTGATGCCTTTGAGAAGAAGCCCTGAAGCCATCCTTGAAAGCAGGAGTCTTCCTTCTCCAGGCCGCTAGCCCTACTAGCCCTAACCCTTCCTTGTTTCACCTTGTTATTTTTTTCTTTGATTACCTAATTCATGCATAACCTTGATAGTTTGCATATCCCTGAGGTGTTTCCCCTCCCCAATGGAGACTTTCTTTGCATTCAGACCGAATCCAGATCACCTTTAGATTCGGGAACCAAAGGCTTGTTCTTCTAGGTGCCATCCTGCGGCTGAGAGATCTCTTCATCGAAGAAACTACAATCGCTGCCTGGTAAAAGCCTTCCCCCTTTTGAGTTCTGATATGATGATAGGTATGCTATCCTAAGCCAGGAATTTCTTGATTCTTGGGTCCTAGCTTATTATTATTCTGCATGAGTTATCTTGCGGGTATGTTAGTTTATAGCATTACAGTCTTTCGCTAATTCTTTCTTATTTCGGGACTTTAGCCACTAAATTAATATCTAAAAAAATTATTAAAAAATTATTTTACTATTTTTCAATAGTCCTAGGTTCGTTCTGCATCAATTTGGTATCAGAGTAGGTTTATGATAGCATTCATCCGCATCAGAGTCATAAAATCCTAATTCCTGAAATTTTCTGCATCCTATCCATGACATATATGTCTGTTTTTCATATGATCTTGACCACCTAAAGATTTTATTTTTCTATGAAATTTGTAAGAATTGTTCTCTGTCTTGTCTTCTATTTTATCATAATTTTTAATTAATTTTATAGAAACCTAATTCTCTAAAATTTAGCATATTAAAAACCCTAACTAAAATCCTGAGATTTCTGCATCAGTCCGAAAACCCTAGGATTTGCATTATCATCTGACTTTTGTTTTACATCAAATTTGGTAGAGTTCATCAACACCACCCATCCTCTATTTTGAAATTTTTTATGCATTGGTAACTATGTCAAATTTTGCATCTTCTGAAATCCTAATTTTTTGAATTCTGCTATTTCTACATCTTCACTCAACCTAACATAATCAACTTCCACACACCCCAATCCCAAGCCCAATTTGTTTTCTAACCTAATCAACCTAAACCTAATTTGCCATCTCATAAAACACACATATAAATATTTTATTTTCTGATGTTTTATAGATTGCATCAGGACCATCGATTGCCATCATCTCTTTAACCTAATTTAAAGGCAATTGCTATCTAACATCAGGGCAGGATTTCATCCCCTGTCCTAGGTCAAAAACAACTACCAACATTCTGACCCAAGCTGAATTAAAATTAATTAGACTTAATTTTTCCTAGAGGGTTAGGTGACACCAACAGTTCGGGTCCGAACCGTGTGGGCCAACTAGTGCATTTAATCTTATGGCTATTACTGAAATCTGGTGTCTAAGGCTGAGGGTCCAGAGTCAAACGACCTAAGTGGTGTTGTGGTTTTTAATTGGGTCCCTACGAAAGCAGGGGGGCCTCCCACACTCCCACCCTCTACCTGGTCAGAGGAAGGATTAGCTGTTGGGTTAAGTGTAAGTTGAGCTGACCCATTCAGTTTTGGCTCTAGGTCTAGGAAACCTTAGAATTACTGATCCTTTGCATGCTTGGCTGCACCATTCTACTTTGATTGATTATTTGTCGTATGACCACTAGACTAGGAACCCAATACTAGAATTCTACACCCAAACCTAACTCAACCATGGATCCTAATTTTGAAGCTTTCATGAAAACCATGACTGAATAATTTGATCGAATCGATCAATCCAATACCCAGGTCAACAATCGACTTGACCAATTGACCCAATCCTATAACCAAGCAACCAATAGGCTTGACCACGTAACCAATAAGTTTGCCCAGGTAGGAAACCAATTAGGAAACCTTGAGCAAAACCCTGAGACCCACCCCAAACCTAAACCTAGGTCCAGTATTAGGCCGATTTCCCTTAGCCAACCCACCCCTGTCATCCCAGTCATTAGTCAACTTTTCTTTAGTCAACCCCCTCTTACCACCCCCTTGGGTCACCAAGAAGACATTGAAGAAGAGATATATGAAGCTGATGTGAGCTTAGTGGAACAGTATAAGAAGGAAGAAGGGGAGTTTCCCATAGAAGACTTAGAGTTAGTTGAATCAATAGATACCTAGGTAGAAGACCATCCAACATTAGTTGAACCTGACCACACCCAAGCTGATCCTATAATGGAAGACCAGCTAGAGGAAGAGAACCGAAATACTGCTATCAGAACCTTACTTGAGGAGCCACTAAAAGAAATCCCAACTATAGAGCCCAGTCCTTTGGTTTGTGAGCTAGAAGAATTTATTAAGGACTTGATCTCTTTGAATCAGTACCCTAATGATAAAATCATTCCATTGACTCTAATTGATCTCTTCCTTGAAATTAGTGACCCCTTTTTCCATAATGTAGACCCTATAGGAATACCCCAAACCCATAAGGTAAACCTCATTAGTCTAGGACTAATTCCTGACACGCCTTCTTGCATTCCATTATATCCAATCAATCCCGAACCCTTTTCCTGCCAGACTAACCCTGAACCTACATCTTATTTTCTACTCTTTTCTAAATCTTCTTATGTTTTTTTAACCATTCATATGCATTTTATAGAGGTTCGCATGTTGCATTCATTCGTTGAGTTTATCATGTTTTCATCTTACTTTAGGAGAACCCTATGGCATCTCATAGGAGTACATAGTAAATTCTCATGTACATGCCATGCTAGGGTCAAACCTAAAGAGTATATAGTGTGTTAGGTTAGACCCAAAGAGTCCAATAAATTTCCTTTGATAGGGAAGTCTAGTTGAGTCTATTATGTGTTAGTCTTGAGTCCAATAAATTTACAACCATGATTCATCTGTCCACACATGCACTGACCTCTGCACAGCATTTGCATCAGGATATTAGTCAAAAGTTAAACAAAAATAATGAACTAAATAACAACTTGGCTAATTTTTGAAAGAGAAATAAAGAATTTTATACAGAGGATTATGTGATTGTAAAGAAATTTTATGCTCACAAAGCTGGCCCATTCAGACTAATGAAGAGTAGTGGACCCAATGCCTATGTGCGTGAGATGCTACCTGATTTAGTTATTAGCCCAACCTTTAACTTTTTAGACCTTATGGAGCACAGGGAGCTAGCAGTAATACCTAGCGAGCACCTTGAGCCGATTCCTTCCTTTATGAGTGAACCCATCCCAGAGTGTCCACATGCAATTTGGCCAATAAGTGAGGAAAAGAGTGAGTGAATCCTGAATGATCAAGCCATCAGTGCTTAAGATGAAGGTTATCAAAGGTATTTGGTCAGATGGTAAGGTCAGCTAGAATCTAAGGATTTGTGGAGCACTGGTGAGGATCTGCCGTGCCTCAACCCAGACCCTCCTTCAGCAGCCAAATTGACCCTTGCTCGACGGGGTCGAGTTCCTCCTACCCCAGGAGAACTGGTGGGGATATCAGGATCAGACATAGATCCCTGGATCCCATAAGGTTTACTGATTAGGGTTTTAGTCATATATCACAATTTTGTAATCAATTAAGATTGAGTCCTGTAATAAGTTGATGCTAATTGATTTATCTCAACCTTAGCCGGTCTATTGAGCCCTGTACTTAAGTATGAGTCCAGCGAGAGTCTAGTTTCTATACAAGAGGATAGGATACCCTATTTTGGAGTTCCACCAGGCCTCATCTAGGAGCCAGAGGTCTTCACATTAGCCAATTGGACCTTGTATGCCATCCCAGGGTCCAAGATTCCTGCAAGATACCTAGATGCCCTCCATATGCTTTCTAGATACCCAGATTCCCTCCAGATGCTAGAGTATATTCCCAAACCTGGTTACAACATGAATCCAGAGGTCCATCTACACCCCAGCCCAAGAGAAATCAGCCCAAGCACCAAGACCAAGCCCTTAAGAAGCAAGATTCCAAAGAATATTCCTGCTACCAGGCTACCGGGCCATCTCAGCTTCCAGGAGGCGCAAGCCCATGCGCCCTTCACCTCTTGGCCGGTCCTTGCTGCTCCCATGAAGCCAAACATGCCTAAGAGAGGCATCCTCACTTGGTTGACCAAGTCCAAGGGTTGGATGAAGACCAGGTCAAAGCATGATGGGAGAAGAAGAAGACTAGTCAAAGTCCTAGCCTCTTAAGGCTTTCTTTCCTAACCTATTAAGGATTCTTTTTCTAATGCCTTAAAGAGAGGTTATTCTTAGCCTAAGTGCAAGCCTAGTCAGGGGAGGGCATGGGAACTCTATAAATAACCCACCCCTCTTCCTCTGGTAATCAATCTACTCTTATGAATTAAAACTCTGCTGAATTATTTTAAGACAGGTGTCTTGTGTTGGTTTCTTTATGTTTGGTTCTTGTTCTATTGTGTTGGCTGACCTCTACCCTTACGATCATCCATGTCCAAGCAGCAACTCAAACCTTTTGACATCAGCCACACCTTTAAGAAGAAGCCCTGAAGCCATCCCTGAAAGCAGGAGTCTTCCTTCTTCAGGCCACCAGCCCTATTAGCCCTAACCCTTCCTTCCTTATTTCATCTTGTTATTTTTTTCTTTGATTACCTGATTCATACCTAACCTTGATGTTTTGCAGATCCTCGAGGTATTTCCCCTCCCCAAATGAGGCTTTCTTTTCCTTTAGATCAGATCCAGATCGCCTTCAGATTTGGGAACCAAAGGCTTGTTCTTCCAGGTGCCATCCTAAGGCTGAGAGTCTCTTTATCAAAGAAACTACAATCGCTGCCTGGTAAAAGCCTTCCCCCTTTTGAGTTCTGATCTGATGATAGGTATGCTATCCTAAACCAGGAATTTCTCAATTCTCGGATCTTGGCTTATTATTATTCTGCATGAGTTATCTTGCGGGAATGTTAGTTTCTAGCATTACTAGTATTTTTGCTGATTATTTCTTATTACGGGTCTTTAGCCACTGAATTAATGTCTAAAAATTATAAAAAATTAGTTTACTATTTTTCATTAGTCCTAGGTTCGTCCCGCATCACAAAACTTTATTAGTGTATATGAATTATTAACTTAAAGACATGGACTTTAATCTAAAGGCCCCTCCTACTAACTTGTTCATACTGGTAGCCTCTACCTCCAATCCGATGAATTACTTTAATTTATTAGTGGGTACTAGAGTCCAATAGGCAACACATGAGCCCGACATTGGCTGGCCCACCCATACGCATCTAAAGGTAGGTTCTTTAACTGATTACTTCTCCAAGTAATCTCTAGTATTTAGGTTTTTGCCCCAAGGTGCACTTCAATCGGCCTTTGGGCCTCCTATTGAAGGTCCCGGTTAGGTCCAACCATTAACATGACAAAATTCAATGCTTCTAGCTAATGAATAGTCAAGCTCGACTTTGGTCGGCCCACCTGACCACTATTAAGAGAGTCGCACTGAGCCATCATATTAGTAACAACAATTCTAATAGCCAGATGAACACCCAATCTTTGGATCTATCGATGAACACCCAATTATTGGACCCATTACCATCCCAATTAATGGGAGGCTAGGACTTGGTTATCCCTATAACTTCATCCTTTTATGGACCTAATAATTTTGAGGATTTAATTTAATGTGATAGAAGAAGAGATAAGAAGACATGGATCAACCTCCCACTGACCATATCAGCAATCAAGGAGGGTTACACATAACTAATGATCCATGGGCATATAAAATTAGTTAAGACTGATAAACCTTGGGTGACATGGGTTAACATGAGTCAATGAGCTATCCAATCAATTCTGATCGACCATATTGGCCAGGTAAGTGGGATTTTGGGTTGGGTTCCACCATTAACCGTCTTGCCTTAGACACCAACCAAGTTGGCCTGGTACGAGGTAGCCCCAAAGAACCATGATCAAACTACCAAACTTACCTAGACACCAATTGGTTCATCAAAGTCGATTAGACTAGCCTATAGACTCGGACTGACCATTGAGCCACAAAATTAGGTCCATTTAGATCTATGGACTAATCAATCTAACTATTAGAGAGATCTATAAAGAAGAAACTCTAACTCAACATTTGATTAGATTAGTTTCCTATTTAGTCCAATGCATCTAAACTTAGGTCTAACCTAATTAAGGACCCAAAAGAAGCTAACCCATGACCCTTAAGGCTTATTAAAATGACTTAAAATCTTTGAATCATATTCCTTGAGTTTTTGTCATTCAATTTAACTTAAGTCTCAATTAAGTCCAATAGCCTTAATTAATCAAAACAATTTTGATTAAGAATGTAAAATAATTTTACAAGCAAATTTGAATTCATTGTTTCAGGGCTTTCTAGTCAAGTCGACTCATGTAGAATGTGAGTCGGCTGTCCAGAACCAAAAACTGACAGATTCATCTATTAGCAGAGACGAGTCGACTTGAGCAGGGATCGAGTTGGCTTGTCCATACTAGAATAGATAGAATGTTCTACCTGCATAAACGAGTCGACTCGAGCAAGAGGCGAGTCGGCTCGTGACGTGGGCAAAAAATAGTGACTTCAATTTCATGCATCTCACTTGAACTATTCAAAGTTAGAGATTAAACACGATCAAAACAAAACTCTTAGATCTTATCTAAATTTGTTTTATGATCATAACATTAGATTAAAATATTCTTTAATCTACATTTTCTCTTATTTTTTTTCTTGAGTCAATCACAAGCGGCATCCCTACATGCCATAGAAGACCCCATTGAATGGGGCCCTTCTTCTCTTCTATGACCGGACAGTCATGGTGAAGCACTTAATCCAAGTACTTAAGAGAAAATAGTGATGTTAAAGCATGCTAGCATTATAACACTATGAAGAAAACCTATGCACTGATATCATTTGAAGGGAAAAACATGCTAGGTAGATGAAAAGTATTTTAAAAAAATTTTAAAATAAATAATGGAAGGCTTGGTAGATTGATCAAAATGATCTACCAATCTGCTAACAATAGGATCTAGTAAGATAATGCAGCATGCAATATACATCAAGAGAAAGAAAAATAATCAAAGATATAAAAGTACCTTACCATTATACCTTTGAAAATACCGTGGAAAAAGGTAAAGCGCTCGAGCCACACACGTGTTTGGCCTCTACAGGTAATCCACACCGGGCCTCGACTCTAATCAACTCCCTTGGAGTGCTAGCTCCTTGGGATCCTTCGGGTCGATCTTCTTCTTCTTGAAAGACAAGGAGGAGAGGTGGAGCCCTTCCCAACTTTCTCTCTTCCCAAGACCTTGCTTGAATACTAGGTATTCTCACACCCAATCCCAAGTCCTCACAAAACCCCTTTTCTCTTCTGGTTCTTTAACTAACTAGTGGCCCCTAAAATAACCTTTATTTATATAGGCAGCCATGAGAGGGAGAAAGAGGAAGGAGGAGTGATTGGTGGAGAAGGTCAAGGGCATACCAATTTGCCTCTAACCATATTAAGAAGGAATGACAATCTTTCAAAGAAAGTTTGGAGCCAAAATAGCTTGAATGCAAAATTCAAATCAGGTCAAAACCTTCTCAAAAAGCTTCCCAGAAATTCCATTCAAGGTCTTTCTGGTCGAGAAGAGATGAGTTGACTCAAGCAAGGGTCGAGTCAGCTCGTCCAGAACATAGAACGGTCAGACTATTCTTTCAGTACGAACGAGTCGGCTCGAGCAGGGGTCGAGTCGGCTCATCTAGAACACAGAATGAGTCGACTTTAGCAGTTGTCGATTCGGCTCATCCAGAAAAGACTTCTGAAAATACTTCTCATCATAGCCAAGTGTTGAGACCTTAAGTGTCGACACATGGTCAATCATATTAATCATTAGTGATAGCAAATGATTCTTAATCATCGATCAGCCTTAAGATCAAATAGAGACCCCTATGGTATGTGACCCCATGGTTCAAACACTAAGCCGGTAGTATTGGAACACTTCCAGTACCAGTCAAAGTCCTCATCTAGCAATGATACCCGACATCCGGAAAGGTCGAAGATTGCAGAGCAACTTTCAAGAACCTCTAGCATATGGTTATCGCATAATTCATCCCTTTGACCTCAAAATGCTCAGGGTGACCTAGGGTTCGACTGCCAACCCTAATTTGGTTCATTCAGATCATGTCTCAACTTTACAAGTGACTCCTCACAAGAACTACCCTAACCAAGGTTTTGCAAAATTGAGACACAACAAGTCATTCACTCCAAACTATTTGAAGGGGTTAATTCCATCTTAATTTACCACCACTTCACAAGTACTTGACTGCACCCAGAAATCTTTCATCACTAGATTATAAATCTAGATAGTCTGGTACCAAAGTACAGTGAGTTGCTTGCAAGCTACCATGGTGACCTCAGGTCTGAGGGACACATATACCCATATCTTTTCATGAGCAACCCTTTGGCAGAAGGGAGCTCCGTAGATGATCACGTTCAGTGAGATGTCACATATTTCACTTGTATGTCACATCAGTGTCACCACACTCCTTGGTCAAGAGGACAACCAACCAATGTGAGATACAATAACCTATACTTGATACATGGTCATCCTATAACAATGTATCCTTCGGTTGCAAACCAGTTTAAGAACTACTTGATATATCCTCTCTATATCAAATATAATGTAATTCTAAGGATTCCATCACATAAGAGTTCTTTTCAGGAAAATGCATTATGATGAACAGCCAAAAGAATAATTTTTATTCATTAAAAAATTCATATATAATTACAAAACTAGCATAACCGTCTACAACCTAGATGATTGGCTTTGGGACACAATTCTCAATAAGAGATTTTTGAATATGGGAAATGAAAGCCAAGTTCCAGTCCTGGCATTGGGAGTCCTTAATTTTTTTTTCGAGTCTTGTACAATCATTTTGAAAGAGTGTCATTATTGTTCATCTTTCATCTTGAATATCATTTTTGTAGGCCAATTGGTCATGTATGGTTATGAACTATCAATAAAGAATGACATTTACAAAATCATTTGGAATGGTTTTGTTGTGATGAATTGACATATGAACAATGTCATTTATATACTATCGCGACCTATTAGTATAGTGTACACATCTAGCAAATATCCTAAGAAAGATAATGTTATCAATGCGTACCTATGACATTGTAGGCTAAGTCATATTAACAAGAACAAGATAAATAGGTTGAAAAGCAAGGGTTTCCTCGAGATTAGTGAAAGTTGTTTACCACCAACCTGTGAGTCCTGTCTTATTGGAAAGATGACAAAATCATCTTTTATTGGAAAAGGTGAATGAGCCAAAGAGATTCTAGGTCTGGTACATACTGATGTATATGAACCCATGAATATTAGTGCCAGAGGTGGGTATAGTTATTTCATTACGTTTATAGATGATCTTTCAAGGTATGGTTATGTCTTCTTGATGATACATAAATCTGAATCGTTTGAAATATTCAAATAATATCATAATGAAGTAGAAAAATAAACTAGAAGGTATATCAAAATCCTTTGATAAGATCGAGGTGATGAATATCTTTTCGATGAGTTTCTGACACATCTTAAGGAGAATGGGATTCTCTCTCAATGGACACCTCAATTAAATGGAGTGTCTGAAAGGAGAAATCAAACCCTGTTAGATATGATTTGGTCTATGATGGGATTTGCATCTCTACAGCTATCCCTTTGGGGATATGCTCTAGAAACAACCTGTTACCTTTTGAATAGGGCTCCGAGTAAGTCTGTTAGCAAAACCTCATATAAGATATGGATTGGACGTAAGTCGACACTCTCACACCTTGGGGTCTAGGGTTGGTCGGCTTATATAAAACATCTGGAAATGGATAAACTTGGATATAGGTCTCGAAGCCTATTTGTTAGGTATTCAAAAGAGTCTAAGGGGTATTACTTCTACATGACTGAGGAACAAAAGCTGTTCATCAGTCTTAAGGCTATCTTTTTAGAAAATGAGTTCCTTGGTGAAGGAACTGTAGCCGCTAAGATTGAACTTAGTGAAGTTCAATAAGTAGAGGAACAGACACACTTAAGGGATAACATAGAATCGATTATGATTAGTTCACACTCAGAGCCCACACAAGAACCATTAAAGAGATCCGGTAGTGTACCGAGTCGACCAGACAGATACTACGGTTTCTTGGTCCGGGATGGTGATTCCATTGAACTCGATGAGAACAATGAGAATCCGATCTCCTATATGGATGCGATGCAGAGGTCTGACTCTGAGAAATAGCTAGGAGCCATAAAATCCAAAATGGAGTCCATAGAAATCAACAATGTATGGACATTAGTTGATCCACCTGAGGGGATAAAATCCATTGGGTGCAAATAGATTTTAAAAAGAAAAAGGGATGTAGATGGGCAGGTAGAGACCTATAAAGCCCGTCTGGTTGCCAAAGGATATCATCAACATTATAGTATTGACTATGATGAGATGTTCTCTTCTATGGCGATGCTCAAATCCATTCAGATCATGCTTTCTTTAGCAGTACACTTTGACTATGAAATCTGGCAAATGGATGTCCAAATAGCTTTCCTGATTGGTGAGCTGGAAGAGTAAGTGTATATGATACAACTTGAAGGGTTCAAATCCATAGACAAGTCAAAGGTGTGCAAGCTTCAAAGGTCTATCTATGGACTGAAACAAGCATGAAGGAGTTGGAACATGATATTTGACAAGTGTATCAAGTCGTATGGCTTTGATAGGAATGTTGAAGAACCTTGCATTTATAAATGGGTTAATCGTTCTGTGATAGTGTTCATTGTCTTGTATGCGGATGATATTCTCTTAATCGAGAATGACATCCCAGCACTACAAGGAATAAAAATTTGGTTGTCATCTCAGTTCTCTATGAAGGACTTGGGTGAAGCCTCTTACAAACTAGGTATGAAGATCTATAGAGAAAGATCTAAAAAGCTTCTGGGACTGTCCCAGTCTACCTACATCAGCACAATGCTGAAGCGGTTCAGCATGAAAAATTTCAAGAAAGGCTATCTCCCGATAGGTACTAGAATTGCTCTCTCCAAAAGGGATTGTGCGACAACTCCTGAGGAGAGAGAGCGTATGAATAGAATCCCGTATACTTCGATAGTGGATTTTATCATGTACGCCATGACATGTACTAGACTGACATGGTATACTCACTAGGCGTAGTGAGCAGATACTAGTTTGACCCAGGTGAAGCTCATTGGAAAGTGGTAAAGACCATCCTTAATGATGCGGGACTAATATGCATGCAATTCTTTTTGTATATTTTATATGTGGGGTTAGGTGATTAATTTTCGAATTTCAGATCAAAATTAGTTGTAGAAAATTTTATATGAATTTTTGAAGCCAAGCATGCAGATTAGAACCTAGAAAAGTATAAAAGAAGGATCGCCGGGGTTGAGAAGCCTCGGTTAGGGCAAGTTCTCCTACAATATAAAGACTGGAGGTAGAGGGGGTGTACCTGACAATGTCTAAAGCACCTGGTGAAGATCGCAGTGAAGGGATCTCTTGTTCCTTGATGGATGCGGCCTGGAAAACCGAGCCAAAGACCCGTGGATACCCGGCTTTCTGCTTGGTGGTCCGATAGAGGCTTGGCTGGAGTTGTTGGATTCGTAGGAACTCGAGGACCTGCAAATGACCTATCGGGGGCTAGAAAACTTAGAGGAAATCAAGAAAACAAAAAAAAATAGTAAAGGGAAGAAAGTTTTGGAGGGGGCTGGAAGAATGGTTGGCGGCAGGAAGATGGTTGCAAACACCAGGAAGAAGAACTCTCAAACACCTTTATGCACACAGCAGGGTAATCAAACAAAACAATATAAGAACTCAAGGTTTATTTCATATCAAAAATCTAGCTTCATACAAGAGGCTAGGGTCCTTTAAATTGACCCTTAATCTTGGGCTCCAAGTAAGGGCACATTAGTCTTTACATAAGAATCATTTTCCCTCTCAAACCCTAGCTAGAAAATAAGGAAACATTAGGTAGAAGAATCCCTAAAAATTCTCTTGAATTGGCCAACACTCCAAGGACACCTAGGGGGGCGTGTTGGGCTTCTAAGAGCAGTAAGAGGCTGGCCCAAAGGGGCTTGGGCACATGGGCTTGGGCATCTGGAAGCTGGGGTGGCCTGGTAGCCAGGTAGCAGGAATATTCCTTGGTATCTTGTTTCTTAAGGGCTTGGGCTTGGAGCCTGGGCTTGATTTCTTTGGGCTAGGATGCAAGTGAACCTCTGAAATCATAGATGCCCTGGTCTATGAATATATTCTGGCATCTGAAAGGGAATCTGGGCATTTGCAAGGAATCAGGATTTTCTGAATTTTCCTCCTAGGGTCTTCAAATCTTCAAGCTGGGTTGGATAGGGCTCAACTTCCATGTCTTCAATCAGGTTGGACTTGGTCTTCACTTGTATGATGTGGTCTTGAGTCTTCAATATGCTTGGACAGGACTCAAAAAAATAAAATTAGCTCGACATAAGCTGACGAACACTTGACTGAACTAACTCAACATGAGCTGACTAATTACAGGACTCAAATAAAACAACTCAGCTGGACTAAGCTTTATTACAGTGGACTTGAATGTCAATTAAGTGATCTACAGAGGGTTGAGAAGCCTCTGCCTTATTTTGGTGCCTTTGGTGTCTGCACCAATTCTCCCGGGGTGGGAGGAACTCGACCCTGTCGAGTAAATATTAGACTGGCTCACATATCTCTCGAGAAGGTCTGGGTTGAGGCGTTGCAAGTCCTCTCGAGAAATCCATGAATCATCCGACTCTGGCCGGCCTTGCCATCGGACTAGGAAGCGTTGATAACCGTGGCCCCGGGTTGTAATGGCTTGATCGTCCTGGATACGCTCGATCCGTTCTCTTCTCTCAGGCCAATTAATTGGTGGACACCCTGGGTAAGGATCACTCTCAACAGAAGGGATAGGTCCAAAAGCCTCACTGGGTATCATTGTCGGTTCCCTGTTCTCAACCAGGTCTGTAATATTGAAGGTAAAACTAATGCCCATATCCGAAGGCAAGTCTAACACATAGGCATTTGATTCAACCTTTTTTAATACTTTAAAAGGTCCGGCTCCACGAGCGTGAAGCTTCTTAACGGTCCATGGTGGGAACTTCTCAGGCCTAAGCCTAATTTGTGTGGGCCCCAGGATCCGACAGAGGCTCCTCAACCCTCTATGGATCTCAGATTAGGATCCCCATTTTCTATGAGTCCTGTAATAAGGCCTTGAGCCCAAAAACATTGTTATAATTTCTTGTCAAAGTTGTTTAGTCCTGTACCTTGGCCAATTTGGGTCAAGTTAGGTCTTGAGTCCTATATTTGTCCGAGTCCGAGTTTGGTCTGGGCCCAAGCCCAATTGAAGTCACTCTGGTTTCTTCTCCAACTCAAGTTCTGGTGGGCCAACCCACCCCTTCTACTTGGGATAATGCCAACTCAGGTGCCACCTCAGCTACCTACGTGGCACCACATCAGCTGCCACTTAGGCATCCAAGAAGGGAAACAAAGTGGCCTCCTCTTGCTTTCCACACGCCTTGGACAACATCCCCCTCTTCCCTCCCTCACATCATGCCTTGTTCCATCTAAAGAGGGTGTTGAAGATCTTTGAAGGAACCAAGCCCCAAAGCAAGCCTCCTCCCAAGTTTTCTTCCCAAAATGCTCTTGCAAGGAAGGAAGGTCACAAGATAGACTCCCCTCTTCAAGCCCTCAACCATGCAACGCACCATGGAGTTCACCCTTGGTCAGCCAAGAATCAATCCTAGAAGATGGCGTGAAGAGCCCAAGGGAACACATCCCTCCAAGCAAGCCATGCCCCACTCCTCTTCCCAAATTAAGCATGCTAAGGAAGGAAGTCAAGGGACCAATCCCCCTCTCCAAGCCTTTGCTCATGCCATGCCCAACTCCAAATATTTGGTCGGCCAAAGAAATAGGGAAAATTTTTGGCACCACCATGAGATTTGTATTTCGAATCTCAAAAGGGCCTTGGGTGCCTATTTAAAGAACCCAATCCCTCCCTTTGTAGAACTAATGAATGAATGAATGGATGAACGAAAAATTGAGTGATTGAGTTTGAGTTTCTTCCACCCTCCAACCCTTGTCTCTTAGGCTAGGTTCGAGTGGAATTGCCTTCGTCCCAAGGGATGTCGAGTGGTACGAGGCCACCTGTCCGTCGCCCTAGGGTGTCGCGAATCCTTCGTCCTCCAGGACGTCGCGTGGTGTGAGGCCACATTCCTTCATCCTCCGGGACGTCGCGGGGTGCGAGGCCCCAAGTTATCTCCAACTTCGACTTCGAAATCTAGCCGGATGCCAGGCTCGAAGCCCCTTTCGAACTCCAGTTCAATTCCTTTTCGTACATCTCCACATTCCACTAACCTTTCTTTTATTTGCCTACAGGTCCTCCCTGGCATCTCGAGCATTGGAGACAGTTAGCTTTGCCATTGCGACCTCCAGACCTAAAGCCAGAGCTCCCACGGGTTTGACTGCTCTGGCATCCAGGCCGCATCTGCCGAGTTGAGCGATCTCTGCACTAGGCGCTTCAGAAGTTTGAGGTTGCCTTCTCTTTATCTCCTAAGTCGATATTGTAGGTCGGCTAGTCCTATCGGGGTTTCTTAATCCCGGGGTCCTGTTCTCGTTCTTACTTTTAGGGCTTTGAACTGCTAGCGTAAGCTTCCCTTACTGCTCTTCTTATTTCTTATCTTTGATTGCGATCGGGAATCGAAACTCTAAACAACGAAGAAGAACAACAAGAAACATAACAAAAAAAAAAAAATCATCAACCCTAAAACAAAAAAAAAAGAATTCCTTTGCATCACAAGCATCCTTATTGGCATCCAGCATCCCTAGCCCTAACCCCCTTGCCTCCCACATCATTTCTGGTATCAGAGTAAGGCTAGGACTAGTGCATTAGTTTCATTTTCTGCATTCTGGTCAGTCCGTATATAGTCTAATCATTGGATTGTTTCTCCCTGTAGAGACATCCAAATTTTGTGATTTCTATTTTGTTAGATCGCATTCATTTCATAGTATTTCTTTCTATTTTCTAAGATTTTATTTCAGTTTGTAGAGTTTCTATAAGCCGAAATACTACCTGAGAAAATCTCAGGTCTGAAAATTTCAGCAAGCATCTCATTCATCCATCTAGTTTATTTCTTGCATTTAGGGGCACATTTTAATTCCTGCATTTTGTTTAGTATTCACACATCTAAAAGACACAAAAAAAAAAAAAAAACAAGAAATTTTTAAGTCAATTCATTAGTCATTATTGTACTTCATTTTACATAACATATCTTAAGGGCATCAATTTAACATAGGGTCAGGATTTCATTACTTGTCCCTAGCCCAAAAACCACCACCAGGCATATCGAACCCTAGCCATTAACTAAAATCAATTAGATGTTTAATCTGCTCTAGTGAGCTAGGAACACCCACAAAGTTGGGTCAACCCAAGTGCCGAGCCAAGCTTGATGGGGGACATGTATCGAATGATGCATTTGAAGAATTAGATGGACTAAATGAAAATGAAATAGATAAACATGTAGCTATTCTACGTAAAAGATATAGAATTATATGAAAGGAACATAAGGAAAAGAACTAGACTAGAAAAGAATCTCTCAAAGTAATTAAGAAGGGATCTTCGTGGTTAGGAAACCACACAGGTTAGGACTAGCCTACTTTCCTATTTCAGATCTGAAAGAAGATTATAAAGATGGCTATCCGGCTATTAATAATCTGAAATTCATAAAAGGGACACTCAAGATGAAGTACTAAGAATAGTAAGGAGTTACTATAGATCGAAAGGCACCTTGTTTATGATTCCTTGGCATAGTAGACCTTCACCTTGAAAACTAGGAGACCCGGGGATCCTGCATAGATACATAGTAAAATTAAAAGATTTAGATGGAAGAATGGAGAAATGGAAGAGGAAATTAGGAATGGAAGAAATGGCTTAGATTTGGCTTTAAGTAGATCTCCTTTGGCGTCCTTTGCTTGAATCATCTTCAATTGTTGGCGTGGAGAACTCCATTATAGATGATCTCTTTTGGAAGATGGGAAGGTTGAAATTGGAGAGGCTTGAAGAGGATTCTTCAAGGGTGGCCGAATGGGATTGGAAAAGGGACTAGTAGCTTGTTTGGTTAAGTATCCTAGGTCTCACACCTACCTTCTCTCAAGGGTCTTTGGCTAGCAAAGGAAGAAAGCTTTCTTAGAAAAAAAATTTCTTTTCATTCATCATTCCCATTACAAGAAAATTCTAGGAGCTTTTATAAACCTTAAGCTCCTTTTCAAATTCAAAATGCAACACTTTTCATGGAGAAAATCAAGGGGTGTCCCATGAAGATAGGAGTGGCCCATTCAAATTTAAATCTCCTAATTACAAGGTGGGCACCCATAAAGAGTGGAGCTTCATTCAAATTTGAAAATTCATGGTTGATGTGTCTTGGTGATGTGGCATGATTTATCCTCCAAGTTGGCATGACTTGTCTTCCAAGGTGGCATGGTGCTTTGATGATGTGGTGCTCCAAGTAGTTGGTGAAGTTGGTTGCAGTCATTCTTGCTTAATTGAAGCCCAATGCAAGTAGATCTTGATCCCGACTCAATACAAAGCCAATTTAACTCTAATTGGACCCAAATTAAAATAAAACAGGACTCATTTATTCAAATAAAATAAATACAGGACTCATAGACTTATTACAGGACTTAAATTTCTAGTCTTCTATCCATAAAGAACTTGGCATTAGCTGAAGCCTCTTCCTGAGCCTGGTGCTCGCACCAATTCTCCCCGGGTGGGAGGAACTCGACCCTGTCGAGTAAGGATCGGTTTGACTGTGGTATTTTTCTAATATATCTGGGTCAATCTGTTGTAGATCCTCTCGGGTTATCCAGGAGTCTTCAGATTCCTGTTAACCATGCCAACAAACCAGATAACGCTGATAACCCTTATTTCTAGTAGTAATCACTTGGTCATCTAAGATACATTCAATCTTGTCTCTCCGGTCTAGTGAAATAGCTTGTGGACACTCAGGTAGGGTTTCACTCTCAAAGGCAGGGTGAAGTTCAAAAGGCTCTCTCGGAATTAATGCCGGTTCTTTAAATTCTTTCAGATCAAAATCATTAAAGGTGGAGCTAATGCCATAATCAGGTGGTAACTCTAATACATATGCATTAGATCCTATTTTCTTAATTATTTTGAAAGGTCCAGCTCCCCGGGCATGCAATTTCTTCATAGTTCCCGGTGGAAACCTTTCAGGTCTAAGTTTTATCATGACAGAGTCCCCTTCATTAAATTCCTTTATCCGTTTATGTGAATCAGCCACATGCTTATAAACTTCATTACTCATATGAATTTTCTTACTAATTTCCTTATGTAATTCTTTAAGATGCTGTGCATATGACTCGGCAGACTCAGATACACGTGCGTGTGTGGGTAATGGGATAAGGTCGATAGGTCTCCTAGGTCTGTAACCATGGACAATCTCAAAGGGACTTTAACCAGTAGACCTATTGACCGAGCTGTTGTATGCGAACTCAGCACGAGGTAAAAGTAAATCCCAATTTCCCAGATTCTCTCCAACAAGGCACCTTAATAAGTTCCCTAGACTTCTATTTACAACTTCAGTTTGTCCATCCGTCTGAGGGTGGTAAGCAGTTGAGAATTTTAGTTTTATTCCTAGTAGGTGCCAAAGAGTTGTCCAAAAATAGCTTGTGAAACGGACATCCCTATCTGAAATAATGGTTTTAGGTAACCCATGTAACTTGACTACTTGATCGAGAAAAAGCTTGGCTACCCTGGAGGCATCAAAAGTTTGGGAACAGGGTATAAAATGGGCCATTTTCGAAAATCTGTCGACCACTACAAAGATTGAATCGTGTTTTCTAAGGGTCTTGGGTAGTCCTAAAATGAAGTCCATGCTAAGATCCTGCCATGGACAATCCGGCACAGGTAAAGGAGTGTATAACCCGATGTTTTGTCTCTGATGTTTGGCAACCGCACATGTCCTACATCGGGCAACAATATTGGCTACTTGTCTCTTAAGGCCTGGCCAGTAAAATTTCTCCTCAATTATCAATATGGTCTTGTTTCTTCCAAAATGGCCAGCCAAACCTCCAGCATGGGTTTCCCAAATTAGAAAATCTCTCAAGGAAGTCTTCGGAACACAAAGCTTGTTTTCCTTAAATAGATAATCATCTAAAAGGGTGTACTCACTATGGTCACTAGATGGTCCTAATTTCAGAGCTTGGTAAACTTCACTAAAGTCTGGACAATTATCATACTCATCCGTAAGTCTTTCAAATCCAACGACTTCAGTGCTAATCGAGTTCAGAAGCAGGGCTCTACGACTTAATGCATCGGCCACCTTATTCTCAGTTCCAGCATGATGTTTTAGGACAAACGTGTAGGCCTGGATGTATTCGACCCACTTGGCATGCTTAGGATTCAGCTTTTTCTGGGAACTAAGGAATCTAAGGGCCTCGTGATCAGAAAATAGGACAAATTCATGCGGTAGTAGATAGTGCCTCCAATACCTTAAAGCTTGCACTACCGCATAGAGCTCTTTATCATAGGTGGAATACTTAAGCTTGGCTTCATTTAATTTTTCACTAAAGAAAGCTATGGGATGGCTCTCTTGGCTTAAAACTCCACCTATTCCAACTCCAGATGCATCACAAGCAACCTCAAAAACCTTGGAAAAATCAGGCAATCTTAAGATAGGTCCTTGTGTCATTTTCTTCTTAACATCTAGGAAGGCCCTATCAGCAGCTTTTGTCCATTCAAATTAGCCTTTCCTAATGCAATATGTGATTGGCACAACTATGGTACTAAACCCTCGAATGAATCTTCTATAAAAAGTAGCTAGGCCATGAAAACTTCGTACTTCATGAATACTTTTTGGCACTGGCCACTCAACAATTGATTTGATCTTTTCAGGGTCAGCAGAAACTCCGTCAGGTGTGACAACAAAACCTAGGAAAATGACTCTATGGGTAAAAAAGTCACATTTCTTAAGGTTTGCAAAGAGACTAT
Organism: Areca catechu; assembly: GCA_021397845.1. Lineage (NCBI taxonomy): Eukaryota > Viridiplantae > Streptophyta > Magnoliopsida > Arecales > Arecaceae > Areca > Areca catechu. Next base: position 96,104,280 of record CM038050.1, read on the forward strand.
TTTCCCTAAGAGCTAAACAGACTTGATTCAAGTGGTCCAAATGGTCCTTCTGGGTCCTGCTATATATAAGAATGTCGTCGAAGTAAACTATGACAAACTTTCCTATAAATAACCGTAGGACTTGATTCATAATCCACATAAAGGTACTAGGAGCATTGGACAATCCGAAAGGCATTACTACCCACTCAAAAAGACCCTCCTTGGTCTTGAATGCAGTCTTCCACTCATCCCCTGGTCTAATCCTAACCTGATGATAGCCACTCATAAGGTCAATCTTTGAAAATATTGTTGCTCCGGCCATCATATCTAACATGTCATCCAAACGGGGTATGGGAAACCTATATTTCATTGTGATCTTATTAATGGCACGACTATCAACGCACATCCTCCAAGTGCCATCTTTCTTAGGGGTCAGTAATGCTTGTACTGCACAGGGACTCAAACTCTCTCTAATAAATCCCTTCCTATGGAGATCCCCTACTTGTCTTTGTAACTCTAAATGTTCGGTAGGGTTCATCCTATAGTGTGGAAGGTTGGGTAGGGTGGCTCCTGGGACCAAGTCAATGGCATGCTGGATGTCCCTAAGTGGTGGAAGCTAGTCAGGTAGGTCATCTAGAAATACATCCTTAAAGTCTTCTAAAACTTTAGCCACTTCCTGATGGCGTTCTTTTTGGGAAGGCTCCTAAATTTCCTTAGTGGTTAAAATCCAAACATGTGTACCCTCAGTGAGTTCTTTCTTAATTTCCTTTTCAGTGATCAAATTGACTCCCGTTTTCTTTTCCTTTAGGTGGCTTGATCCTCTCTTAACAGTGTCCTTAGGTGGTGTTGGGTTAATCACAAACTTCTTTCCTAGGTGCATGAATGAGCAAGAATTTGATCGGCCGTATAGGGTCGCGTCATGGTCAAATAACCAGGGTCGACCTAGGATGATACTGCTCACTCCCATTGGTAAGACATCACACCACACTTTCTCCTGATAGAACTGTAACTGGATTTGGACTAGGCACCTATGTTTGATAGGAATCGAAGTGGAGTATATCCAAGAAACCTTATATGGAGTCGGATGGGGAACTGTGGACAAGCCTAAAGTTTTGACAGCACTAGTGGATATGGCATTTACACAACTTCCACTATCTATGATTATTTTACATACCTTATCCCCTAACTTGATGAATGTTTGTAGGATGTTAGTCCTACGCAAATCTTCCTGTGTCGCGTTTTGGGTAAGGATGCATCTAACTACTCCCAACATATCAGGCTCTATTTGTTCCTCGTCTCCTTCATACTCTTTAGCCAAATTGTCCTCAGCCTGATATACTTCCTCGACATTATCACCTAGGGGTTCTTTGGGTTCAGACTCACTTTCTTCTAATTCTCCTATGTGTAAGGCCCTAGTTGGACAATTGCTAGCGTAATGGCCTAACTTATGACATCTATAGCAAGACACATTAGAATTTGGAGTCCTCTAAACTTCTGGTGCTTTACCCCTATCATCTCTATGGGTCAGAGGGGTGCTAGGGTTGGGTCGATTGGGTCGCATCTGATTTGTTCCTGGCTGCTGACTAGGTGCACTAGTTCTAGGGGGTTTTGGTTTGCGATAAAATGGTCCCCTATGAAATCTCTCGGCATCTCGTGCTACCTGGTAAGCTAGCTCTAAGTCATGGACTTCTCTCAGAAATAACTCCTTCTGGATCTCTTCTCTCAATCCTGCCCTAAATCTCGACAAAGTAACTGACTCAGACTCATCTACATTGCATCTCATTACAAATTCATCAAATTTGGCAATGTATTCGGCTACACTCTTGGTTCCCTGGGTCAATCTCTGCCATTGGTCTAGAAGTCTCTGGTGGTAGGACATAGGAAGGTACTTCTCTCTAAGCCTAAGTTTCATTGCCCTCCAGGTTACTATGGGAACATCACCTCTTTGCCTAATGAACCTCTCGACATTTCTCCAGTACAGCCTAGCCTGACGAATTAACCTAAGCTTCGCGAACTTGCATTCTCTCCTCTGTCATGTCATACCAATCAAAGTACTGATCCATCTCTCCCTCCCAATCTATGTAAACCTTAGGATCCAGATTTCCATCGAATGTTGGTGCTTCCAATCTAATACTCCTAAGGATTCGCTCATCATGGTCTGTCTGATCCTGATTGTGTCTCCTAGGGTTTGGCTCATAGACTGGATCATGGTGTGCTATCCTAGGATTTGGGTCATGGACTCGATCAGGATTGGGCCTCCTAGGATTTGGCTCGAAGAAATGGTCTTGATGAAGAGTTCTTCTAGGGTTGATGGGTGTCTCAAACTCGGATTCAGGCTCTAACTCATTTTGGACTTCATGATTTCCTCCAGGGGTATGAGCTTCTAATCGATCAAGTCTAGCAGTGATGTGGGTTATCTGATCAGTCAAGTTTTGATTGGTCTGGGCTAATTGATCAGTTAAGTTTTGGTTCAGCCTGGTCATTTGGTCATTCAAGGATTTCATTAGACTCTCAAAGTTTTGTTCCATGGTTACACTAGATTGGGCTTGGGTTTGCTGATAAGGTGCTCCTGATCTAGTTGCCATGCACACAGACTCAACTCGGACTAGGGGTTTTGCTAGACCTAGAGTAAAAATCAAATATAAGGTCAAATTGACAATCCGGGTTGTAGTAAGTTGGCACCTGGCCAGGTAAGTGTAAGGTTAGTGGAGGTTCCTCTTTGCTTGCCTTAGACACCAATTTGAAATTGGCCAGGTAAGCGAACCAACCCACTTTCCTTCGGGCTCTAGTCCCTGAACCACTTGCCTAGACACCAGATACAAGCACACACAAACAGGGTGTCAAAGTTGGCTTGACACTTGACTCGACTCGACATTGTGGGTGTCCCTAGCTCGCTAGAGCAATTAAATGTCTAATCCGTTTTAATTAGGGTTGGGCTCGTTATGCAAGTTGATGATTTTTGGGCTAGGGACAGGTAATGAAATCCTGACCCTATGTCAATTTGATGCCCTTAATTTTGTTTACCATGAAATGAATGCAACAAACATATGGATCCAAATTTCAGGTGCAGAATTAGTGTGTTGCAGTTCTCAAGTGATGGAAAAGTACAATGTAAAAGATTCAAAAAAATTTAAAAAACTCACAGAAGATTGCTAACTTCTAGATGATATGCCATACGAAAGGAAATTTAAAAATAAATTTTATACTATGCTGACCAGATACTGAAATCTAGATAAAAAAATAGGACTAAACATAAAGGAATTTCAGTGATAGTGATGGGATGCGAGAATTTTAATTTTTTTTGTAATTTGTTTCTGAAGATGAGACTTTACATGATGATAACTAACTTAATATGGAGTAGAAAAAAAATCATTTCAATAAAAAAATAACTACTTTCATTCAGGCTTTTATGCAAATCTCAGTTAGCTCATTCAGAAATATACCAAGCAGAATTTAAACAAACAAAGGCAATTTCATACCAAACTTCAACCTAAAAATTCACGTCCGGCCAGGTGCTCATTATTCCCATGGGTCGTGACAGTGTACTGGTGTACACCCGCTTAGGAGGCATGAGTTTTAGATCTAGATTGGATTTTAAGAAAAATAACTAAGTAGCATGTATGAATGCTATGCATGCAGAAAATTTTAGCAACCTACTTAAATGCACAAATTCAAAAGTAACCCTAACCTACCATGCTCTGATACCAAAATGATGGGGGACATGTATCGAATGATGCATTTGAAGAATTAGATGGACTAAATGAAAATGAAATAGATAAACATGTAGCTATTCTACGTAAAAGAAATAGAATTATATGAAAGGAACATAAGGAAAAGAACTAGACTAGAAAAGAATCTCTCAAAGTAATTAAGAAGGGATCTTCGTGGTTAGGAAACCACACAGGTTAGGACTAGCCTACTTTCCTATTTCAGATCTGAAAGAAGATTATAAAGATGTCTATCCGGCTATTAATAATCTGAAATTCATAAAAGGGACACTCAAGATGAAGTACTAAGAATAGCAAGGAGTTACTATAGATCTAAAGGTACCTTGTTTATGATTCCTTGGCACAGTAGACCTTCACCTTGAAAACTAGGAGACCCGGGGATCCTGCATAGATACATAGTAAAATTAAAAGATTTAGGTGGAAGAATGGAGAAATGGAAGAGGAAATTAGGAATGGAAGAAATGGCTTAGATTTGGCTTTAAGTAGATCTCCTGTGGCGTCCTTTGCTTGAATCATCTTCAATTGTTGGCGTGGAGAACTCCATTATAGATGATCTCTTTTGGAAGATGGGAAGGTTGAAATTGGAGAGGCTTGAAGAGGATTCTTCAAGGGTGGCCGAATGGGATTGGAAAAGGGACTAGTAGCTTGTTTGGTTAAGTATCCTAGGTCTCACACCTACCTTCTCTCAAGGGTCTTTGGCTAGCAAAGGAAGAAAGCTTTCTTAGAAAAAAAATTTCATTTCATTCATCATTCCCATTACAAGAGAATTCTAGGAGCTTTTATAAACCTTAAGCTCCTTTTCAAATTCAAAATGGAACACTTTTCATGGAGAAAATCAAGGGGTGTCCCATGAAGATAGGAGTGGCCCATTCAAATTTAAATCTCCTAATTACAAGGTGGGCACCCATAAAGAGTGGAGCTTCATTCAAATTTAAAAATTCATGGTTGATGTGTCTTGGTGATGTGGCATGATTTATCCTCCAAGTTGGCATGACTTGTCTTCCAAGGTGGCATGGTGCTTTGATGATGTGGTGCTCCAAGTAGTTGGTGAAGTTGGTTGCACTCATTCTTGCTTAATTGAAGCCCAATGCAAGTAGATCTTGAACCCGACTCAATACAAAGCCAATTTAACTCTAATTGGACCCAAATTAAAATAAAACAGGACTCAATTATTCAAATAAAATAAATACAGGACTCATAGACTTATTACAGGACTTAAATTTCTAGTCTTCTATCCATAAAGAACTTGGCATTAGCTGAAGCCTCTTCCTGAGCCTGGTGCCCGCACCAAAGCTAGATTGCTTATTGGTGTGTGCTTGTGTAGCTGGTGTCTAGGCAAGTGCTTCAGGGACTAGAGCCCGAAGGGAAGTGGGTTGGTTCGCTAACCTGGCCAATTTCTAATTGGTGTCTAGGCAAGCAAAGAAGAGCCTCCACTCACCTTGCACTTACCTGGCCTGGTGCCAAGTTACTACTTCCAGGTTCATCTTCTTGACTTTACATTTGGAGATATCTCCTTGCTCTAGCAAACCGTAGCATCGTTTTGTTACATGTGCACTAGATCAGGAACCTCTTTTCACCCACCTTCTCTACCCTCTACCGACACCATGGACCAACTGCGAGCTGACATCGGAGCCCTAACTCAATCCATGAACCAGTTAGGCAACCAGTTGAACAATAGACTGGATCAGATAGAGGCTAGACTGAGACCCCTAGAGGAAGCTGCTAGGCCCCGACCTGAACCCAGTCCTGAGTCCCCTCATCCCAGGAGAAACCTGCCATAAGACCCTTACTTTGATGATGACTTTGGGAGAGACCCTGACCCCTTTGTTGATACCCGTCCTAGGAGACCCAATCTAGAGGTCCATGAAGAAAGAGCCCTTAGGAGCATCAAGCTTGAGGCACCCACTTTTGATGGTAGCTTAGATCCGAGGGTGTATGAAGATTGGGAGTCTGCCATGGAGTAGTATTTTGACTGGTACTCTATGTCTGAGAGAACCAAGTTTAAGTTTGCCAAGCTTAGGTTGGTTCAACAAGCTAGGTTGTTCTGGAATAGTGTTGAGAACTACATAGAGCAGAAAGGTCAATTACCCATAACTGACTAGGGGGAGATGAAAGAAAAGCTTAGGAGGAAATACTTACCTGCATCTTACACCCATAAACTGTTGGACCAATGGCAGACCTTAAGTCAAGGGAGTAAGAGTGTGGCCGATTACAACGCCAAGTTTGATGAATATGTTATGCGATGTAAGGTTGTTGAATCACCTGATGTAACCCTGTATAGGTTCAGGGCTGGCCTACACCCAGACATCCAGAGAGAGCTGTATTTTAGATCAACCAGAACCTTAGAAGAAGCTTACCAAGTTGTTAGGCTCTGTGAGCGTTTCCAGAGAGCTCCCACCTATAGAAGACCCGAGCCCTTTAGAAACCCGAGCCATATCCTTGGACCCACCCAAGGTTACAATCAAGCTTACCCAAGTTGACCAAATCTAAACCGAACTGACCCAAGTTGACCAAGCCCAGCCCGATCCAGTCCTAGTCGTCCCAACCTGAACTGATCCCAGTATAGTAGAGAGGAAAAGGGTAAGGCTGTTGAAGTCCAGAGGAGACCTGATTCCCAAGGTAAATGTTTTAGGTGTCATAAACCTGGACATTTTGCTAGCCAGTGCACCGCCTCCGCCCTACTCATAGAAGAACCAACAGAGACTGAACCCGAACCAACCATAGAACCTGAAGTCTATGACCCCGAAAACCAGTTGTTGGAAGGGTACGAGGGAGAGGAAGAAGTGTATGAATCTGAAGACCTTGTAGTGGTAGTCCGATGCATCCTAGCCCAAAACCTAGTACAAGAAGACTGGCAAAGGACCAACATCCTACAGACCCTGATCAAGCTAGGAGATAAGGTTTGTAGGTCATCATTGATAGTGGAAGCTGTGTTAATGCCCTGTCCTTGAGTACAGTCAAATCCTTAGGACTAGCCACAGTTCCCCACCCCAAACCTTACAAAGTCTCCTGGATAGATTCAACTTCAATCCTCGTAAAGTCTAGGTGCCAAATCAAGATCAAAATGAGTTCCTATGAAGAATCGATTTGGTGTGACGTCTTACCCATGGGTGTGGGTAGTATCATTCTAGGACGACCCTGGCTTTTCGACCATGATGCTGCCCTTTATGGTCGATCCAATACCTATGTCTTTCTCCACCAAGGGAAAAAGATCACAATCAACCCAATCCAACCAAAGGGCACAGCCAAGAAATGATCAAGTAGCCTTAAAGAAAAGAAGCCTGAAGTTAACCTGATCAAGGACAATGGGTTAGAAGAAGAGTTTCAGGGAGAGAAGGATGAACATTCTGAGAGTTTGAATACAGAAACCCCTGAGCCCAATGAAGACTTTAAGGTTGAACCTATTGAAAATCTAGGAAAAGAAGCTCCTGAGCCCATTAAAGAATTGAAAGAAAGCATCAATGAGTCAAGTTTAGTAGAAGATGGGCCTGAGGGTGAAATCATTGAGGAATCCAAGGAAAATGATCTTGAACCCACTACAAAATTTGAAGAGGAAATGACCGAGCCAGGATCACAACTAGTAAATAAACATGAGGATTCACTAGTCTTTTCCACAGGAGTTCAAGAACCAACCCTTAATGAACAGATCCAAAGAGAACATCCTCAAGAGATGGTTGAAGCTCGGAAAGAAATTGAGGATGAAGTTCCCGATGAGTTACCTGATCAACTTCCACCCTTGAGAGACATCCATCATACTATAGATGTGGTCCTAGGATCCTCTTTAACAGACCTTCCTCACTGTGGGATTGACCCTAGCGAGCCCCAAGATCTACCAGAACAAGTGGAGCATATGACACCTATAAAACGATGCCCAAATTTTAAGGTCATCCTGAATAACCAAGGCATGTTTTATGTTTTCCAAAAGCCACCCCAAGACTCCGATTCCTATTTCCTACCCTTCCCTGAACCCTCTCACATTTCTAGAGTCATGGGGTTACTTTTATTTGAGATTACTAGAATGCGTGACTCCTTAGAGCCCATCTCTTTTGCCCTCTACTTCTGGTATACTTTATGGCATTTGCTAGGGATCCTTAACAATTTTTCTTGTTCATATCAGACTAGGGTCAAACCTGGAGAGTCAAAAGTTTGTTAGGTTTAGACCCTAGGAGTCCAATAAAAAATTTTTTCTTAATAAGATTGCATAGTTGAGTCCGCATTTTGCATCATGTTAGGATTATGCATTAAATACAATTTTTAAAATAATTTGGCTGATTCCCGAAAGTGAGCCAAAGAGTTTGAAATAAGAGATTTTGTAATGATTAGGCTCTGACCTGAATGGTTTCCACCGGGAACTATTAAGAAGCTTCATGCTCGTGGGGCGGGTCCCTTTAAAGTAATTAGGAGAATGGGCCCTAACGCCTATGTGCTAAAACTACCTCCGGATTACGGAATTAGCTCGACATTCAATATCTCTGACTTAGTCAAGTATAGAGAACCCGCAAACATACCCAGTGAGCCATTTGGGCCTGACCTCCCTTTTGAGAGTGAACCTGAACCTGAGTGTCCACCTCCAAATATACCTGAGCGAGGAGAGCAGATCGAGCGTGTCCTGGATGACCAAGCCATCACTACCCGGGGCAAAGGCTACCAGCGTTACCTGGTCTGATGGCAAGGCCGACCGAAATCCAATGACTCGTGGATCACACGGGAGACTTGCAGCGCATCGACCCCGACATCCTGGAACGGTATCAAAGCCAAGCTAACCCTTACTCGACAGGGTCGAGTTCCTCCCACCCCGGGAGAATTGGTGTGGGCTCCAGGATCCGACAGAGGCTCCTCAACCCTTTGTGGATCTCAGATTAGGGTTCCCCTTTTCTATGAGTCCTGTAATAAGGCCTTGAGCCCAAAAACATTGTTATAATTTCTTGTCAAAGTTGTTTAGTCCTGTATCTTGGCCAATTTGGGTCAAGTTAGGTCTTGAGTCCTGTATTTGTTCGAGTCCGAGTTTGGTCTGGGCCCAAGCCCAATTGAAGTCACTCTAGTTTTCTTCTCCAACTCAAGTTCTGGTGAGCCAACCCACCCCTTCTACTTGGGATAATGCCAACTCAGGTGCCACCTCAGCTACCTACGTGGCACCACATCAGCTGCCACTTGGGCATCCAAGAAGGGAAACAAAGTGGCCTCCTCTTGCTTTCTACACACCTTGGACAACATCCCCCTCTTCCCTCCCCCACATCATGCCTTGTTCCATCTAAAGAGGGCGTTGAAGATCTTTGAAGGAACCAAGCCCCAAAGCAAGCCTCCTCCCAAGTTTTCTTCCCAAAATGCTCTTGCAAGGAAGGAAGGTCACAAGATACACTCCCCTCTTCAAGCCCTCAACCATGCAACGCCCCATGGAGTTCACCCTTGGTCGGCCAAGAATCAATCCTAGAAGATAGCGTGAAGAGCCCAAGGGAACACATCTTTCCAAGCAAGCCATGCCCCACTCCTCTTCCCAAATTAAGTATGCTAAGGAAGGAAGTCAAGGGACCAATCCCCCTCTCCAATCCTTTGCTCATGCCATGCCCAACTCCAAATATTTGGTCGGCCAAAGAAATAGGGATGTGAAAAATTTTTGGCTCCACCATGAGATTTGTAGTTTGAATTTCAAAAGGGCCTTGGGTGCCTATTTAAAGAACCCAATCCCTCCCTTTGTAGAACTAATGAATGAATGAATGGATGAATGAAAAATTGAGTGATTGAGTTTGAGTTTCTTCCACCCTCCAACCCTTGTCTCTTAGGTTAGGTTTGAGTGGAATTGCCTTCGTCCCCAGGGACATCGAGTCGTACGAGGCCACCTGTCCGTCGCCCCAGGGCATCGCGAATCCTTCGTCCTCCAGGATGTCGCATGGTGTGAGGCCACATTCCTTCGTCCTCCGGGATGTCACGGGGTGCGAGGCCCCTAGTTATCTCCAACTTCGACTTCGAAATCCAGCCGGACGTCGGGCTCCAAGCCCCTTCCCAACTCCAGTTCAATTCCTTTCCGTACATCTCCACATTCCACTAACCTTTCTTTTGTTTGCCTACAGGTCCTCCCTGGCATCTCGAGAATTAGAGACAGTTAGCTTTGCCATCGCGACCTCCAGACCCAAAGCCAAAGCTCCCACGGGTTCGACTGCTCGGGCATCTAGGCTGCATCTACCAAGTTGAGCGATCTCTGCACCGGGCACTTCAGAAGTTTGAGGTTTGCCTTCTCTTTATCTCCTAAGTAGATATTGTAGGTCGAGCTAGTCCTACTGGGGTTTCTTAATCCCGGGGTCCTGTTCTCGTTCTTACTTTTAGGGCTTTGAACTGCTAGCATAAGCTTCCTTTACTGCTATACTTATTTCTTATCTTTGCTTGTGATCGGGAATCGAAACCCTAAACAACAAAGAAGAACAACAAGAAACATAACAAAAATAAAAATCATCAACCCTAAAACAAAAAAAAAAAGAATTCCTTTGCATCGCAAGCATCCTTATTGGCATCCAGCATCCCTAGCCCTAACCCCCTTGCCTCCCACATCACTAATCATGACAGAATCCCCTATATCAAATTCCTTGATCCTTCTTCGAGAATTAACCAATTTTTTATAAGTTTCATTGCTTATATTTATCTTTTGGCTAATGTCCTTGTGCAAGTCTCTAATATGCTGTGCAAATGACTCTGCAGACTCTAAGACTCGTGTGTGAATAAGCAAAGGAATTAGATCAATGGGATGATTAGGCTGGTACCCATGGACTATCTCAAAAGGTCTCTTACCCGTTGTCCTATTTACTGAACTGTTGTAGGCAAACTCTGCTCTAGGTAATAATCAATCCCAAGTTCCAACATGTTCACCTACCAGGCATCTAAGGAGGTTTCCTAGACTACTGTTCACCACTTCAGTTTGGCCATCTGTTTGAGGGTGGTAGGCTGTAGACAACTTAAGCTTGGTCCCTAACAGGTGCCATAAGGTCTTCCAGAAATAACTGGTGAACCTAACATCCCTATCAGATATGATGGTCTTGGGTAGGCCATGGAGTTTAACCACATGATCTAAGAAAAGCTTGGCTACTCTAGATGCATCAAAGGTCTTGGAACAGGAAATGAAGTGAGCCATCTTAGAGAACCTAACGACCACTACAAAGATAGAATCATGTCTCTTCTGGGTCTTAGGTAATCCTAACACGAAGTCCATACTTAGGTCCTGCCAAGGGCGATCAGGCACTGGTAAAGGTGTGTACAGACTAGTGTTCTGCTTCTACTATTTTGCAATAGCACAAGTTCTACACCTAGCTACAATCTGTGCAACGTGCCTTTTCAATCCTGGCCAAAAGAACTGGTGCTCTATTGCTAAGATCGTCTTATTTCTACCAAAATGACCAGCTAAACCTCCAGCATGGGTCTCCCAAATTAGGAATTCTCTAAGGAAAGTTTTGGGTATACAGAGTCGATTGTTCTAGAAAAGGTAGCCATCCTGAAGGGTATACTCACTATGGGTACTGGATGGTCCTAGCCTGAGGGTCTGATAAATGTCTCCAAAGTCTGGGCAAGTTTCATATTCATCCTTTAACCTATCAAACCCTATGACTTGGGTGCTAACTAATCCTAACAGTAGAGACCTATGGCTCAGGGCATCTGCTACCTTATTTTCAGTGCCAGCACGGTGCTTCAGGATAAAAGTGTAAGCTCGAATGTAGTCAATCCATTTACCATGCCATGGGTTTAGTTTCTTTTGGAAGTTCAGGAATCGGAGTGCCTCATGGTCAAAAAATAAGACAAACTCCTGCGGTAGTAAGTAATGTCTCCAATATCTAAGGGCCTGGACTACCTCATAAAATTCCTTGTCATAGGTAGAGTACTTAAGTTTAGCCTCATTCAGTTTCTCACTGAAGAAGGCTACAGGGTGATTCTCTTGACTTAGTACCCCACCTATTCCTACTCCCGAGGCATCGCAAGCAACCTCAAACATCTTAGTGAAGTCAGGTAATCTAAGGATGGGTGCATGGGTCATCTTATCCTTAAGCTATAGGAAGGCCTTATCAGCTGCTTTGGTCCACTCAAATGTACCCTTCCTAATGCAATCAGTGATAGGTGCAACGACTGTACTAAAACCCCTAATAAATCTCCTGTAAAAGGTTGCTAGGCCATGGAAACTATGCACATCGTGGACACTAGAGGGTGTAGGTCACTCAATAATTGCCCTAACCTTTTCAGGATCTACAGAAACTCCCTCAGGGGTGACAACAAAACCTAGGAAGATAACCCTATGTGTCATGAAATCACACTTCTTATAGTTGGCATAGAGGCTATTCTCCCTAAGGGTCTGGCATACTAGTCTTAGATGACTAAGGTGGTCCTTTTTGGTCTTGCTATAAATCAGAATATCATCAAAGTAGACCACAACGAATTTCCCTGTAAACTCTTTCAGGACCTGGGTCATAATCCTCATAAAAGTACTTGGTGCATTGGATAGTCCGAAAGGCATTACAATCCACTCAAACAGGCCATCCTTAGTCTTGAAAGCAGTTTTCCACTCATCCCCAGGTTTAATCCTAACCTGATGATAGCCGCTCTTAAGGTCTATCTTAGAGAAAAATTTGGCTCCGGCCATCATGTCTAACATATCATCCAATCGGGGGATGGGAAACCTATATTTCACAGTTATTTTGTTGATAGCTCTACTATCTACACACATCCTCCAGGTACCATCCTTCTTAGGGGTCAGTAGAGCAGGGACTACACATGGACTTAGGCTCTCCCTAATGAAACCCTTCCTAAGAAATTCTCCCACTTGTTTCTGTAATTCTTGATGCTCACTTGGATTCAGTCTATAGTAAGGAAGGTTTGGTAAAGCGGCTCCTGGGACTAAGTCTATTGCATGCTGGATGTCTCTAAGGGGTGGTAGTTGATCAGGTAAATCCTCAGGGAAGACATCCTCAAATTCTTTCAGAGCTTCAATAATTTCTTTAGGGTGTTCCTTTTAGGTCTGCTCTAATATTTCCTTGGAGGTCAAGATCCAAACAGGGTTACCCTCAGCAATCTCCTTTTCTAACTCCCTAGCCTTAATCAAGTTAACTCCAAGTTTCTTGTCCTTAAGGCTACTAGAACCCCTCTTAACTGGGTCCCTAGGGGGAGCGGGATAGATAATAAACTTATTCCCATGGTTGTTAAAAGCACAAACATTGGTTTGACCATACAGGGTTGCATCATGATCAAAAAGCCAAGGTCGACCTAGAATAATACTACTTACTTCCATGGGGATGACATCACACCAAATCTTTTCCTCATAGGTCTGCAATCTAATTAAGATTTGGCAACTAACTTGAATCTCAATGGAGGTGGAATCTACCCAGGAAACTTTGTACGAGCTAGGATGTGGAACAGTGGTCAACCCTAAAAATTTAACTGTCTTGGCAGAGACGGCATTGACACAACTCTCACTATCTATGATGATCTTAAGAACCTTACCCCTGACCTTAACAAAAGTCTGTAGGATGCTAGTCCTACACCAATCTTCCTTAACTGGGGTTTGGGTTAAGATGCACCTAACCACTCGTACTTGGTTCTCAGACTCAGGTTCCTCCTCCTCACCTTCATACTCATCTATTAACTGATCATCAGCCTTATAAACTTCTCCCACAGGTTCGACTACGGATTCAGGCTCTTCTTCCTACAGTTCACCTAGGTGTAAGGCACTAACTGGACATTGGCTCATAAAGTGGCCTAGCTTATTACATCTGAAACAGGTCTTCTAGGGAGTGTAACTCTTATTGACCTTAACAGATTTTCCTCGATCATCCTTACGGGTCAAAGGATTATTTGGCTGGGGTCGACTCGGGACTGGCTGACTAGGACTGGGTCGATTCAGGCCTGGTTGACTAGGACTGGGTCGACTCGAGCTAGGTCGGCTAGGCATGGGTCGGCTCTGATGGGGCTGGCTAGCTCCTGGATACTGACTAGGGTATCTAGTGGGCTCAGGTCTATGATAAACGGGCCCTCTATGAAAATGCTCATGATCCCTAGCAATCTGGTAAGCATGGTCCAGGTCTCTAACCTCTCTCATATAGAGCTCTTTCTTAATGTCATCTCTCAGTCTAGCCCTAAACCTAGATAAGACAACATCCTCAGATTCCCTCAAATCACATCGCATGGAATACTCATCAAATTTTGCAATGTACTCATCTATACACTTGTTACCCTGATTAAATCGTTGCCATTGATCTAGTAAACAACTATGAAGCTAGAACATATCTTGTCCTAAGCTTACCCTTCATGGCCCACCAGGTGGTTATAGGATCACGCCCTCCTAGACTAAGGGTTCTCTCAACACTAGACCTATGTAACCTGGCTTCCCGAACCAACTTAAGCTTAGCAAACCTAAACTTACGTTCCTCTGTCATATCATACCACTCAAAATATTGATCCATCTCTCCCTCCCAATCTATATAGACCTTAGGATCTAGACAACCATCAAAAGTTGGGGCATCAAGCTTAACATGTCTATAGAATCTGTCCTCATGGTCTACAAAATCCTGATTGGGCCTTCTAGGACGAATCTCAGAGATTGGGTTAGGACGATGGTCTCTCCTAGGTTCAGCCTCAAGGTATGGATCAGGGTTTGGAGTCCTCCTAGGCTCGGGATTATAGTATGGGTCAAGCTGGGGTTTCTCCTAAGTTCAACCTCATGGAATGGATCAAGGTTTGGGGTCCTCCTAGGTTCAGGATTATAGTATGGGTCAGGATGACTAGCTCTCCTAGGTTTGACCTCATGGTATGGATCAGGGTTTGGGTTCCTCCTAGGTTGAGGGGACTGAGGATCTGGCTCAAACTGTGACCCATGGGTTCTTCCTAGGGTCCCTATATGGCCTTCAAACTGATCAAACCTATTGGCAAGATGGTCAATTCTATTGTTGGTTTGGGTACCAGACTGAGTTAACTGGGTCATCTGGGTAGTCATCTGGGTAGCCATCTGGGCCATTTGATCAGCAAAGGCTTTAATCTGGGTTTCAAGTTTATCCATGGATTCAGGCAAAAGTGAAGATGGTGGATGATATGAAACCCCTGATCTAGTGCTCATGCAAGACTCGATCAAACTGACTATAGCTGACTAGACCTAGAGTCCAAAACTAGGTGCTCGATCAGGGTGGTAAACTAGCCTATAGTAACCCTGTACTCAGCCAGACAGGTGTAAGGGGAGTGTTAGGTCCCTGATTGCCAATCCTAGACACCAATCAGAGATTGGTCAGGTAGGTGGACCAGCACACAAGCCCTTCAGGATTGAATCCCTGAACCACCGTTCTAGACACTAAGCATAAGGCACATACAGGTTAACTTGACACAGTGATCTAACACTAGCTCGGACATGACCAGTTGGTGTCCCTAGCCCACTAGGGCAAATTAAGTCTAGTTAATTTTAGGTTAAGGCTTGGGACCGAATGCAAGGAATGTGGTTTTGGGCTAAGGAGAGGTTATCAACTCCTCCCCTTATCTGATATAGCAAGAGTGCCCTTAAAGGTAGATTATGCAATGATGGCAGGCAGATGATGATGCAAATTAGGGTTTAGATGTTTTTGGAATTTTTGGATAATATGTAATTTTTTTTTATTTTAGTATTTTCTTAAATAGAAGAAAACTTACAAATTATGGCTTAATATGTAGAAAATATACTAAAATTAAAAGATATGCAAAAGATGCTAAACAAAACCCTAAAACTTCCAAACTTTTCTTGCTGAAAAAAAATAGAGCCGAAAATTTATAGGCTATATTTCGGCTGGCAAAAACTTCATAGGCCAAAATAAAATCTAAAAAAGTTCTGAATATTACTGTGAATTATGCCAAATCCAGAAAAATAAATTTTAGAATTTTTTGAGCTTTATTCAAGGAGAAAAAATTTAAATAATAGAGCATATATAGACTGAGAATTACAGAAAATAAGCCCTAATCTAAGCTCTGATACCAGATGATGCGGGACTAATATGCATGAAATTCTTTATGTATGTTTTATATGTGGGTTTAGGTGATTAATTCCTGAATTTCAGATCAAAATTAGTTGTAGGGAATTTTGTATGAATTTTGAAGCCAAGCATGCAGATTAGAACCTAGAAAAGTACTAAAGAAGGATCCCCGGGGTTGAGAAGCCTCGGTTAGGGAAAGTTCTCCTACAATATAAAGACTGGAGGTAGAGGGGGTGTACCTGATAATGTCTAAAGCACCCGGTAAAGATTGCAGCGAAGAGATCTCTCGTTCCTCGATGGATGCAGCCTAGAAAATCGAGCCAAAGACCCACGGATACCAGGCTTTCTGCTCGGTGGTCCGATTGAGGCTTGGCTGGAGTCGTTGGATTCGTAGAAACTCGGGGACCTGCAAACGACCAGTCAGGGGTTAGAAAACTTAGAGGAAATCAAGAAAACAAAAGAAAATAGTAAAGGGAAGAAAGTTTTGGAGGGGGATGGAAGGATGGTTGGCGGCAGGAAGATGGTTGCAAACACCGGGAAGAAGAACTCTCAAACCCCTTTATGCACACAACAGGGTAATCACACAAATAATATAAGAACTCAAGGTTTATTTCATATCAAAAATCTATCTTCATACAAGAGGCTAGGGTCCTTTAAATAGATCCTTAACCTTGGGCTCCAAGTAAGGGCACATTAGTCATTACATAAGAATCATTTTCTCTCTCAAACCCTAGCTAAAAAATAAGGAAACATTAGGTAGAAAAATCTCTAAAAATTCTCTTGAATTGGCCAACACTCCAAGGATGCCTAGGGGGGCATGTTGGGCTTCTAAGAGCAGCAAGAGGCTGGCACAAAGGGGCTTGGGCTCATGGGCTTGGGCCTTTGGAAGCTGGGGTGGCCTGGTAGCCAGGTAGCAGGAATATTCCTTGGTATCTCGCTTCTTAGGGGCTTGGGCTTGGCGCCTGGGCTTGATTTCTTTGGGCTAGGATGCAGGTGAATCTCTGGAATCATGGATGCCCTGGTCTATGAATATATTCTGGCATCTGGAAGGGAATCTGAGTATCTGCAAGGAATCAGGGTTTTCTGAATTTTCCTCCTGGGGTCTTCAAATCTTCAAGCTGGGTTGGACTTGGGCTCAACTTCCATGTCTTCAATTAGGTTGGACTTGGTCTTCACTTGTATGATGTGCTCTTGAGTCTTCAATATGCATGGACAGGACTCAAAAAAATAAAATTAGCTCGACATGAGCTGACTAACACTTAACAGAACTAGCTCAACTTGAGCTGACTAATTATAGGACTCAAATAAAACAACTCAGCTGGACTAAGCTTTATTACAATGGACTAGAATGTCAATTAAGTGATCCATAGAGGGTTGAGAAGCCTCTACCTTATTCTGGTGCCTTAGGTGTCCGCACCACTTAAGTATTTGCGAAATACTAGGGACCAATGTCTAATTTATGAAGAACCTGACTTGAAACTTATGGGATATATTGACTCTAGTTTCCAGTCAGATAAGGATGATGCAAGAGTGTGTCAGGATTTGTCTTTACCCTAAATGGAGGAGCGATCTACTGGAAAACTTCCCAGCAGCCTACTATGACGGACTCAGTATGCGAAGCAGAGTACATTGCAGCATCGGATGCAGCAAAGGAAGTAGTGTGGTTATGAAAGTTCCTTGGTGAGCTAGGAGAGGCACCTTTCCTGGATGGTCCTATTCTAGTGTATTATGACAGCACTGGAGCCATTGTGGTGCGGGCACCATACTCAGAAGAAGACTTCAGGGCTCCATCTGGATCTCTGATTGACCTAGCTCGAAGAATTAGGGTTTTCTAGTTTTGTAATAAGGGTTGACCTGATCAACTCAATTTTGAGTCTGTAATTTTGTCATTTCAATTTTTGTTGGGTCATGTTGACTCAGTCCAAGTCCAAGGCCCAGGTAGGTGTCATTCCCTTTGCCATAGGGCACCACATTTTCCAGCTACAAGTGGGTGCCACACTCCCTGCCACACCTCCATCCAGTGTACCTTGGTCCCCACGCCTCAAGTAAGCAGGTTCTTTTTTCTTGCACCACTTGGGAGAGAAATCCATCAAGATACCTCAATCCAAGGAGGAGCCGTTGTTCTTTCCAGATAAACCCATGCCAGGATGGCAAGAATTTTTCTTGAAGAGAGGATCAAGGAGGTGCCCCACAATGTTCCTTAAAAATCCAAGTTATAAAAGGGAAGAAAGCATGTCTTGGGGAGAAAATCAAGGAGGCACCCAAAAGTTTCCAAAAGTGCGAAAGCCATGAAAGGAAGAAGCCTAAACTTGTGGAGCAAGACTAGGAGGTGTCCAAATGAGCAAAACCATGAAGGAAAAATCCTTGATTCATGGAGAGATACTAGGAGACACCCTCATAACCTACCATTTGGAGCTGATTTTCAAGTTTTCTTGGAGTTTTTGGGCTGCCCACTCATGGAAGGAGTCTTGGGAAGAAAATTTGATGCCTAAAGTGTGGGTTAGTCCTACTAGTCCCACATGGGAAATGTATAAAATTTTATTTCTTTGTTATGTCTATATATTCAACTCTATGTAACTCTTGAATAATGATCTGATGAATGAAATCAATTTCTTTGTGAGCAACTTTGTGTTTCTCTCTTCCGCACTTGTATTCAGGTGTTGAGCTCCGTGAGGGAGTAAATCCGGGTTCCCTAGGAACCTTGAGGAGGTGTGAGATCTCCAACCCCAAAACCCTAGCTTAGTCCACCCATCTCTACTCCACCACCACCAAACCCTAATTTTCCATCTTCATCCCATGGCCCCTCTCTTCCACATCGAAGTCGGTCACCAGCATCCAGGTTCAGATCAACTGTTTCAACTATAGAGCCAGTTCAAATGAGAGTCAGATCAGTATATAGATCTCCGAAACTTCTACATCCAACAATCTTCATTAAGTCCTATGGTCAGTGTCTTTCTTTGAGTTTCTGGTTCTTCTTTTGTTCTTCTTCTTCCAGATCCTGAGTTCGAGAAGGAGGCCAACCTTGCCATAGGACTACAATCCGAGGATCCATTGCGAAGATACCCCGTCTCCAAGGATCCTACAATCTGCTCGAGAGTGTCCTCCAATTGAAGCAACGAGAGATATCACTGCTAGGTAACAATAACCTTCCCTTCTCACTTTGTCTGTTTCATTGAAACTCAAAGCAAACCCTAGATCTGGGGGTTTCTCAATCGCTGGCGATCCTACTTTTGAGTTACTCTGATAATCCACTCCTTTTAATTGTGCTCTCTGTCATTTCTTAGTTTCTTTCAACAATAGTTTATCTTTCCTTTGAGTCAAAGCCGACTTCTAAAAATATATTAAAAAAAATATATATTAATTTTAATTTACTTCCGCATCGCATCTTCTCTTCTTTCGTTCTGCATCATTTTTGGTATCAGAGCTTTTGTTCTGCATCATTTTGGTATCAGAGCCCTGTCTAGGGTTCTTACTTGTTTGGTTGTTTTTTGTTCCTTTTTACTTTTGCTGCCTGGAGTAGACTCCCCTGGCCGTCCGGTCTTAGGAACAAGTGAGATGCAAGCCTCCTCCTCCCATTCCATGGGGGTTCCTAGGGCGTGTAGGGATGCCGCTGGGTTATAACTTCTAGGCAGGGATTGTAAACGGGACACACGTTCTATTTTCTGCCAGTAACTATCCTGTTATTCGAATTGTTTCTCCTTGCAAAAAATTATAAATTAAGTAATTCTTATTTTTTTGGAACCACTATAATTGAAAATAATTTACATAAGATTTTCATGATTTATTAATTTCTGTAGATTTTCTGAGATCAATTTTACTGCTGTTCTGCTTTTTATTTTCTGCATGCTATGTTTTTATTTGAGTGTGCATAAATTGAATCTATCTTAAGGGCACCGAAGTTGCAACATAAGAGAAGGATTGAAACCCTCTCCTTAGCCCAAAACCACCTCCCATGCATTCAAACCTAAGCCTTTAATTTTAAAATTAATTAGACCTAATTTGCCCTAGTGGGCTAGGGACACCAACTGGTCGGGTCTAGGCTAGTGTTGAGTCAGTTTGTCTAGTTACTCTGTGTGTGCTTTGTACTCAGTGTCTAGAATGGTGGTTCAGGGATTCTATCCCGAAGAGCTTGTGTGCTGGTCCGCCTACCTGGCCAATCACTGATTGGTGTCTAGGATTGACAATTTAGGGACCTAACACTCCCCTTACACCTGCCTGGCTGAGTCCCGAGTTACTACAGGCTAGCTTGCCACTCTGATTGGGCATCTAGTTTGGGCTATAGGTCTAGTTAGCTCGTAGTCATTTCAGTCAAGTCTCATTTGGTATGCTTGCTTGCATCATCATGTCCACCCGGAACGGAGTACCCTACCAACCTGGTCAAACCCATCCTGATTTAGAGGCCATGATTAGAACTCTTACCGAAAGTATGACCAAATTGAGTCAGGATATGAATGAGGGTTTTGCCCAGTTTAGAGACCAAGCCCAGGAACTTGAGAAACATAGACATCAACATTGGACCCCTGATCCAAAATTTAATAGGCCCCAACCTCACCCAAGCCAGGAGCCTAGGAGGACCTTATACCGTGATCCCGAGCATAACCCTAGGAGCCTATACCCATACTTGGTTGACTCAGAGAAGGGACCCGTTAGGAACACCGAACCTTATGCACCCACTTTTGATGGAAGACAAGAGACATATATTAAGTGGGAAGAACAAATAGATCGGTATTTTGAGTGCACTAACATATCGGAATTAGGAAAAGTTAGGTTGGCCAAAACCAAGTTCACCAAACATGCTAGGTCGCATTGGTATGCTATTGAGCGTGAGTGTTATCAAAGAAAAGAGGAAATATATACTTGGAGAGATATGAGAAGTAAGTTGAGAGATAGGTACCTAGGTAGATCCTATGAGAAAAGACTTTTAGACCAATGGTACCAATTGCGACAAGGTAATAGGCCTGTGTCTAAATATATCGAGGACTTCCAGTGGTATGACATGAAATGCAATACCATTGAGACCGAAGCTCAGATCACATCGAGGTTTAGGGTTGGGTTACACCCAGACATTTATAGGAAGCTATGCCTTGAAAAGACCAATAAGTTAGACCGAGCCTACCAAGAAGCCCAAGACTATGAGTGGTCTTTAAGATATAACCAATCAAGTACTTTGGACTTAAAGCCAACCTCTACCAACTTGAGTCAAGTTCCGATTGATCCGACACCCATAGTGAACCAGACTTTTGTTTGTCAATTCCCACTTGTGTCACCACTTGACCAGAAGGATAACACTGAGAAGGAGTTAGGCATGGCCATCCCAAAATTAGTTGACCTGACCAGAGCCGTACTTGAAGAGGAATCAAAGGAGAATAGATTAGAACCTTTCAGTGAGATTGAGGAAGAAATATATGAGCCTGACATAAGTTTGATAGATGAATATGAAGAAGAAGAATTTGAGGATATCTCTCCCGATAATTCAATTAACCAACTCCTACCTGATGGGGTTATTGAGGGGACCCCTACCACTCAAGGAATTCAGGAGCTAACCCTAAGAGAAGACCCTTTTGAGGAAGTTTAGGAAGAGGAAATTGCACCCAATGAGAGTTTAAGTGAGAATACCTCTGAACTCATTGAGGAATCCAAAGAAGACACCCCTGAGTCAAATCTGGTAGAGAAGTGTGAAGAAGGAAGGGGTTCACAAGAATTGCCCATTGAGAAAGTCCAAGAACAAGAAAAAGACAGTAGCTTAAAGGACTTTTTAGATAAACATTCCAAAGACCTTCCTGATAACCTTCCACCTTCTAGGAGCACCTAGCCTACCCTAGAACTTGCACTTGTAGACCCTCCTAGAGCAAATCATGAGGTTTGGATGAGTGCACCTATAGAACAATGTCCTCATTTTAAGATCATCCTGAATAACCAAGGTTTGTTTCTTGTTTCTGATAAGCCACCTCAAAACTCTGATTCTTATTTCCTACCCTTCCCTGAATCTTCTCATGTTTCTAGAGCTATGGGATTACACTTTACTGAGATCTCTAGGTTGCAAGACTCCTTAGAACCTATTAGGTTTGCCACCTACTTCTGGAAGACCTTATGGCACCTACTAGGCATCCATAATAAGTTTTCATGCTCTGCATGCCCTCCTCCGACCCAAGGTCAAACCTAGAGAGCCTTAGTTTGTTAGATTTAGACCTAGGGTTCCTTTGGAATAAAGTCCATTCTTTAGGAATGCGTCGTCAGACTAGTTTAGTTTTTCTTGACCCTTTACTAGGCTTTGGCTCAGATTTTGGTTTGATTGAGAGCACCAGGAATTGGGATTTGTATTTTGTCCAGGACTAAATTTGCAAATAATGTTTCGATCAATAGGTCTATAGGCTAGAGTCCCTTTGAAATTGTTCATGGATACAAGCCTCACACACCACTTGATCTGATTTCACTATTAGTCCACACACAAAAGTCTCTTGATGCACTTGCATAGCATGTAAAGGACTTGCATAAAGAAATTCATGCCAAAATAAATTTAAGTAATGAAACTTATAAGAAGTTGGCTGATTCTCAAAGGCGAGTCAAAACTTTTGTTGAGGGAGACTATGTAATGATTAGGTTAAGGCCTGAACGGTTTCCTCTTGGAACTGTTAGAAAGTTACATGCTAGAGGAGCTGGACCATTTAGAGTGGTGAAGAGAGTAGGGTCCAATGCCTATGTGCTCGAGTCGCCTTCAGAACTAGGCATTAGCTCCACTTTCAACATTACAGACCTAGTAGAGTATAGATAGCCAGCTGTGATTCCCAGTGAGCCTTTTTGAGCCTAATCCTGCTCTTGAGAGTGAACCCAACCCTGTGTGTCCACCAACAAACTGGCCTGTGAGGAAAGAGCAGATTGAAAAGATCCTGGATGATCAGGTTATCTCTACTCGTAATCGAGGATACCAAAGATACCTGGTCCGCTGGCAAGGAAGGCCAGATTTTGATAACTCTTGGATCTCCCGAGAAGAATTACAAGAATTGGACCCAGACCACTTGGAGAGATACCAGAGCCAGCTTTATCCATACTCGACAGGGTCGAGTTCCTCCCACCCCGGGAGAATTGGTGCGGGCACCATACTCAGAAGAAGACTTTAGGGCTCAATCTGGATCTCTGATTGACCTTGCCCGAAGAATTAGGGTTTTCTGGTTTTGTAATAAGGGTTGACCTGATCAACTCAATTTTAGTCTGTAATTTTATCATTTCAATTTTTATTGGGTCATGTTGACTCAGTCCAAGTCCAAGGCCCAGGTAGGTGTCATTCCCTTTGCCATAGGGCACCACATTTTCTAGCTACAAGTGGGTGCCACACTCCCTGCCACACCTCCATCCAGTGTACCTTGGTCCCCATGCCTCAAGTAAGCAGGTTCTTTTTTCTTGCACCACTTGGGGGAGAAATCCATCAAGATACCTCAATCCAAGGAGGAGCCGTTGTTCTTTCCAGATAAACCCAAGCCAGGATGGCAAGAATTTTTCTTGAAGAGAGGATCAAGGAGGTGCCCCACAATGTTCCATAAAAATCCAAGTTATAAAAGGGAAGAAAGCATGTCTTGGGGAGAAAATCAAGGAGGCACCCAAAAGTTTCCAAAAGTGCGAAAGCCATGAAAGGAAGAAGCCTAAACTTGTGGAGCAAGACTAGGAGGTGTCCAAATGAGCCAAACCATGAAGGGAAAATCCTTGATTCATGGAGAGATACTAGGAGACACCCCCATAACCTGCCATTTGGAGCTAATTTTCAAGTTTTCTTGGAGTTTTTGGGCTGCCCACTCATGGAAGGAGTCTTGGAAAGAAAATTTGATGCCTAAAGTGTGGGTTAGTCCTATTAGTCCCACATGGAAAATGTATAAAATTTTATTTCTTTGTTATGTCTATATATTCAACTCTATGTAACTCTTGAATAATGATCTGATGAATAAAATCAATTTCTTTGTGAGCAACTTTGTGTTTCTCTCTTCCGCACTTGTATTCAGGTGTTGAGCTCCGTGAGGGAGTAAATCCGGGTTCCCTAGGAACCTTGAGGAGGTGTGAGATCTCCAACCCCAAAACCCTAGCTTAGTCCACCCATCTCTACTCCACCACCACCAAACCCTAATTTTCCATCTTCATCCCATGGCCCCTCTCTTCCACATCGAAGCCGGTCACCAGCATCCAGGTTCAGATCAACTGTTTCAACTACAGAGCCAGTTCAAATGAGAGTCAGATCAGTATCAAGATCTCCGAAACTTCTACATCCAACAATCTTCATTAAGTCCTCAGGTCAGTGTCTTTCTTTGAGTTTCTGGTTATTCTTTTGTTCTTCTTCTTCCAGATCCTAAGTTCGAGAAGGAGGCCAACCTTGCCATAGGACTACAATCCGAGAATCCATTACGAAGATACCCAGTCTCCAAGGATCTTACAATCTGCTCGAGTGTGTCCTCTAATTGAAGCAACGAGAGATATCACTGCTAGGTAACAAGAACCTTCCCTTCTCACTTTGTCTGTTTCGTTGAAACTCAAAGCAAACCCTAGATCTGGGGGTTTCTTAATCCCCAGCGATCCTACTTTTGAGTTACTCTGATAATCCACTCCTTTTAATTGTGCTCTCTTTCATTTCTTAGTTTCTTTCAACATTAGTTTATCTTTCCTTTGAGTCAAAGCCGACTTCTGAAAATATATTAAAAAAATATATATATTAATTTTAATTTACTTCCGCATCGCATCTTCTCTTCTTTCGTTCTACATCATTTTTGGTATCAGAGCTTTCGTTCTGCATCACATTGCTCAAAACAAAGAGCCAAAGTCTCATCACCGCACAAAACACATTCAGCGGTGCTATCACCTTGTACGAGAGATCATGGAATGAGATGACATTGACCTTCAGAAGATTGATGGAAAGGAGAACCTAGCTAACCCCTTTACTAAAGCTGTCAGAGTTCAAGAGTTTTATAGTTTTAAATGAAAAATGATAATAAGATTCTGCACTGATTGGCTTTAGTCAAAGTGGGAGTTGTTGGGAATTGTGTTCCAAAGCTAATCATCTAGACTATAGAAGGTTGTACTATTTTATAATTGTATATGAATTTCTTAATGAAAAAAAAGTTATTCTTTTAGCTATTCATCACATGTCCATTTTCTTAAAAAGAACTCTTGTGTGATAGAGTCCTTAGAACTAAATTATATTTGATATAGAAATGAGTAGTTCTTAAACTAGTTCATAACCAAATGATACATTATCATAGGACGGCAATGTATCGAGTGTAGATTATTGTATGTCACATTTGTTGGTTGTTCTCTTAACTAAGGAGTGTAGAGATACTGATGTGACATACAGGTGAAATGTATGATATCTCACTAAAGTGACCAACTATGGAGCTTCCTTTTATCGAAGGGTTGCTCACGAAGGGATATGGATATATGTGTCTCTCAAACCTATGGTCACCATGGTAGCTTGCAAGCAACTCACTGTACTTTTATGCCGGACTACCTAGATTTCTTATCCAATGATGAATGGCTTTTGGCTACAGTCAAGTACTTGTGGAGCGGTGGTGAATCAAGATGGGATTGATCCCTCCAAATGGTTTGGAGTGAATGACTCACTATGTCTTAATTTTGTAAAACATTGGCTAGGATAGTTTTTGAGAGGAGTCAGAGAACTTGTAAGGTTGAGATTTGATCTGGATGTACCAGGTTGGAATTGGCAGTCAAACCCCAGGACATCCTGAGTATTATGAGGTCAAAGGTATAAATTATGTGGTAACTATATGCCAAAGGTTCTAGAAAGTTGCTCTGTAATCTTTGACCTATCCGGATGTCGGGTATCTTTGCTAGATGATGACTTTGACTAGTACTGGAATTGCTTCAGTGCTACCGGCTTAGTATTCGAACCTATGGGCTCACAAACCTTAGGGATTTCTATCTGATCTAAAGGTTGATCGATGATTGAGAATCGTTTACCATCACTGGAGGTCAATATGATTGACCATGTTCCAAGTGTCAACACTTCCAACTGTCGACACCTGGAAGTGTCAACACTAGGAAAGTCGATACTAGGAAGTGTCGACACTTGGCTATGATGAGCAAAAATTTTGGAAAGAATTTTTGGAAAGTTTTGACCTCAATTCAAATTTCGAATTCTGGTTGGTTTTGGCTCTTAGCCTTCATGAATGATGGCCATTCTTAGGAAGGATTTGATCTCAATTCGAATTTTGAATTTTTGATGGTTTTGGCTCCATGCTCTCATGGAATGATGGTCATTCTTGCCTTATGAGCTTAGAGCCAATTTACTATGGCCCTTGACCTTCTCCCTCAATCACTCCTCCTTCCTCTTTCTTCCTCTCATGGCTGCCTCTATAAATAAGGATTGTTTTATGGACTGCTGGTCGAGAAGAAAAAAAAAGAAAGGAGTTTCCTTGTTGAATGAGATTGCAAAAATTTTGAGAGGGAAACGAAAAGGGGCTTGGATGGACTAGGGTTTTGGGTGTTTGACTAACTAGCACTCAAGCTAGGTCTTGGGAAGAGAGCTAGCTAGGAAGGGTTCCACCTCTTCTCCTTGTCTTCCAAGAAGTAGATCGGCCTCAAGGATCCCAAGGAGCTAGCACTCTGAGGGAGTTGATCAGAATCGAGCCCTGGTGTAAACTACCCATAGAGGCCAGATACATGTGTGGCTCGAGGGCTTTTCACAACTTCCTCTTAAAGGTATAACGGTAAGGTATCCTTATGCCTTTTGGTTCTTTTACTACTTATGACATCTTTTGCATGCTACATTATCATACTTGTTCCTGCTGCAGGTAGATTGGTAGATCATTTTGATCAATATACCAAGCCTTCCATTGTGCTTATTTTAAAATACTTTTTTTTCTGCCATGCATGCTCATTTTGCTTTTCCTTCACCTGGTTGCTGACATACTTTTCTAGGTATCTCCACTTGATCAGATCTTTTATTGCATCCTTGAGCTGGATGCATTCTTTAGTATTATGGCATGGTCCCATAGAATCGACAAAATTTATTTTGTAGCATGATGCAGGAGGTGCCTTCATGGGACGTGGCCTCTATAGGTTACTCTCCTTCTCTATCTCTATTAGGATTTTCTCCCTTGGTAGAGAGAGAGGAGTATATAAGTCAAATCCACTACCTAGTTGCTTTGGCTTGGGATTGCATCGTTGAGTTGGTGCATCATTGCCAAGGGGTCTAGATGGAGCGGATCCCTTGCCACTCCTTTTCCTGGAGGCTGACCTTTCTTCAATCAGAAGTCGACTTGTCATTTGTTCTTTAGCCGTCCCATATTTTTAAGCTCTGGCCAATAGTTCGCTGAAGCTTGCAGGGAACTTCTTATCCAAGAAGAATGTAAACCTGGATGATCGAATGTCCTTTTTCATAGCAGACATGAAAACTGAATCTAGCGATGTAGTCCCTTAGGCTTTCTCCTTCATTTTGCTTTAAGAGGAAGAGGCTGTCTGAATTGCGGGGCATCTTTAGACAAGTCCTGAAATGTGATACAAACAATTTCTTCAATTCACTAAAAGAATGAATAATGCCTAGGCGGATGCTCGAATACCACATCCGAGCTACTTTCTTCAGAGTGGCTAGGAAGGAGAGGCAGTGCAGGGCATTGAAAGCTCCCTGTATCATCATGTCTGCCTTGAAGCTTCCCAAGTGGTCCAGAGGATCAGTAGTACTATCATATGATTCTAATTAAGGAATCTTGAAGTTGGCGAGAAATGACTTCCTCCATTATCTTTTGAGAGGAAGGAGGATGTGAATCATGGTATGATCTCCTCATTTCTTTGTTGGTCATTGAGTCTTGCAATTTGCAATTCCAGTGCCTTGAACTTTTCCTCATAATCAGTGTACATTCCCTTTTGCCTAATATTTCCTCGAGTGGAATCTCTAGAAGAAGCTAAGAAAGACCTCCAAGTTCTCTTCTTGTCGGGTTGGCTTTCCATGTGTTTGTGGTATCGAGAACTTTTGGGTTCATAAGATTGCTGATCCCGAAAGAATCATCGAGTGAATTCTTGATGTTGATCCTCATTCCTTCTAGTTCGATGACTATCTGGAGGGTGCTGTCCCTGGAGAGTGGTTTCCTAGAAATTTTGCACCATGGTCATCAGTGCATCAACTCGATTCAAGAGGGCTTCTAACTATTGTTGTCCCATAATTAATGAGGGAGGTGCCATGTTGTTCTCCATCAAGAGTTCATTCCTCTGGGAAACAGGGCATCCCTTGCTTGCCGAGACATTCTGGGCTCTTTCACCATTTTGTATTTCTTTGGGGTTGGCAGCTAAGGCTAAGGTTTGGGTACTTGGAACTGGTGTTGGGCCTCTCACCCTCTCCTTTATGGAGTGTCAATGCTCAAAGCACAGAAAAATTTGAAGAAGAAGACTTTTCATTCATTCCATTCATCATGATTTTACAAGAGGGAGGAGGGGTATTTATAGTTTACCTAGATCTCTTAGACTCCCTTTCAAAGTTAAATTGCATACAAGGAACGAAGAGAGAAAAGAGGGGGTGCCACAAAGTTGCCTTCTTTGTTGGTTATACATGGAAATAAAGAGAGAAGAAAATCTGGGGCTCCTGCATGCTTTCTTCCTTTGCCTGGAGCACTTTGCATGGAATAATGAGGGGGACCACTTCATTGCTTGGGCACCAAGTTACTTCCTATTTTGGCCTGGAGTGGTTGCATGAAATAGGGGAGAATCACTCCAATGCTTGGGTGCCACTTTTATTCCAATTTTGGCCTGGAGGTGTTGCATGAAGCAGGGGGGCCAATTGATTCCAGGTTTGCTTGGGCAACTTGAGTGGGGTCCAGCAGAGGTGGCGCATCTTCAGTGGGGACCAGTGGATCTCCTCTTGGATTTGACTTGAATGAAAGAAAATTATAAGACTCAAAATGGACCTAATTGACTGGACTCAAATGAAAACAAATGGACTCAACTTTATCACATGGACTCAATTGACTTAGCTTTATTACAAACTCAATTAACTCAGGACTAATTAGACTCAAATGACTCAGGATTGATGAGCTTAAATTACTCAGGCACTCCATAATGAGCTCTGACTGGGGTGCAGCCTCTTTTTGATCTTGGTGCCCGCACCAATTCTCCTAGGATGGGAGGAACTCAACCCTATCGACCAAGGATCAATCCAGCGCTGGTACTACTCTAATAGGTCTGGGTCAAGGCTGATGATGGACAAAACTCTAGACTGAAGAGCGATGACATGCCAGGGGTTAACATAAAGAAAAGTTTAGATCATATGAGCAATGATTTCAGATTTTTTTAGTTAGGGTTTATTTCCAAAACTAGGTCAACAATAAGTTAGGATTTTCACGTAACAACTAGAGTTATATCCTCATGCTAGAAACTATCAAAGAGATTAAAAAAACAAGAATCCTAGGGTTAAGAAACCACTATAAGGAATGCTCTAATTTCAAGAAATTAGACAAAGTGAGAAGAGAAGAGGTATAAATACCAAGAAATAATTTTCTTGAAGTCGTAGAAGTGATCACACCACTCGGATCGATGCCTGGATCACAAAGCAGCTTTCCCACAAATCTGTCAGCTTTTTATCAGCTAGGTTCGAGGGAAAGAAAGTCCTCATCCCAAGGTCGCTTCACCTGAGGGATCCTACAAACGTCACGAGTTAGGGTAAAAGATGAAAGAAAAAATAAGAAATTGGAGGTTGAAGTAGAGAAGAAAGCTGGTGGCGCTAAAGGTTGATTGGAGGCCTGGAGGAGGATGAAGATGCCTCTATGTGAAGGGGCGGCCTGAAAATTTATGAAGATGCCTGTGGGATGCTTGGGGTGGCAGCCAGTGGATGTGGAAGGGGTTGGACTGTGATCTAGAACAGAAGCTCTGATACCAAAATTGATGCAGAACGAAAGCTCTGATACTAAAATTGATGCAGAACGAAAGCTCTGATACCAAAAATGATGCAGAACAAAGAACAAAGAAGCGTATGCGGAAGTAAATTTAAGATTATTATTATTATTATTATTTTAATATATTTCAGAAATTGGCTTTGACTCAAAGTAAAGCTAAACTAAGTTAAAGGAATCTAGGTAAGGATTGAAAGCACAATTTAGAAGAAACTAAATTATTAGAGTAGTTCAGAAGTAACGGATCGCTGGGGGTTGAAAAACTCCCAGACCTAGGGTTTCGCTCTGAACTTTCAACAGGACAGAAATAAAGAGAAGAGATGGTTTACCAACCAGACAGTGATCTTCACAGAATTTGGATGGAAGAACTCTCTCGAGCAGATTGTTGGATCCTCGGATTCGGCTATCTTCGCAATGGATCCTCCAATACTGGTCTCGTGGCTGGGTCGGCTTCTCCTGGACTCAAGATCTGGGAAGAAGAAAAACAAGTGATGGATTCAGAGACTCAGGGAAGGATTTACCAGTTCGAAGAACTTGAAGGCTGATGTCGCTGAGATCCAGATTCTCTTGAAGGCTGATTCGACTCCCTCTGGAAAGAGCTTTGGATATGAAGTATCCAAACTGTAGCTGGATGCTGGTGGTCGGCCTGGACTTGGAGAGAGAGGCCGTGAGAAGTGGGATAGGCTAGGGATTGGTGGAAAGAAAAGAATGATGGGCGGCTAGGGTTTGGGAGTGGAGTGGCTAACCTAGGGTTTGGGTTTTTGGAGATCTCACACCTTCTAAAGGTTCCAGGGGAACCCGGATTTACTCCCTCACGGAGCTCAACACCTGGTTACAAGTGCGGAAGAGAGAAACACAAAGTTGCTCACACAGAAATTGATTTCATTCATCAGATTTCTTTCAAACTTACATGGGGGTTTAATTTATAGGCCATTACAAGAGAGTAGGGTTTTACATCTTCCCATGTGGGACTAAAGGAGGGATCTTCAAATTAGGATATCAATCCCTACTCATATGGCCGGCCAATTAATTCCAAAGTTGATTGAAGCTTCAAAAAGGAAAGTGGGTGGCGCCTCCTTGTCTTGCCCTCCAAGAAAATATTTTTTTCCTTCTATGCTTGGCCTTATCTGGAAGTATTTGGGTGCCTCTTAACCTTGCCCTCCAAGAGAAAATTTGTTGCCTTTTATATCTGGCTTTAGTTGGAATGATTAGGGAGCCTCCTAACCTTGCTTTTCAAGAGAAATCTCCTTCCTTCCATGGCTCAACCCTTTTTGGATACCTCCTTTTCTTTCTCCCCAAGTTATGGCTCCTTCTAACTTTGTTTTGAGTTTTTCTGGCAGGTAATGGGCACCTCCTTGAATTCCTCTCCAAGAGAATTTCTTCCCTTTTATAGTTTGGTTCTTTTGGGAAGTCTTGGGCCGCCCCCTTGATTTTGGAGCCCTGGTGGATTTCTCCTCAATTGGCGCATGAAAGAGGGGAGCTGCTATCTGTGGTGTGGGGACCAAAGCCTGCTGGATGGAGATGTGGCACCCCTTGGACTCAGGCGTATGGCTGGGAGTGTGGCTGGGAGTGTGGCGTCCACTTGCTTGGTCTTGGAAGAAAATGTAACACCCTAGGTTGAAACCCTAGTCCACTATTGAGTCAACATGACTCAACAAAATAAAAAATGCAGGTAATACAGACTCAAACTAAAATTGAGTTGATCAAGTCAACCCTTATTACAAGCCAAAATTCTAATTCTTCGGGCAAGGTTAATCAGAGATCCAGATGGAGCTCTGAAGTCTTCTTCTGAGTCTGGTGCCCGCACCAATTCTCCCAGGGTGGGAGGAACTCGACCCTGTCGAGTATGGATCAAGTTGTCTCTGGTATCTCTCCAAGAGGTCTGGGTCCAGCTCTTGTAACTCTTCTCGGGAGATCCAAGAGTCATCAGAATTTGGCCTTCCTAGCTATCGGACCAGGTATCTTTGGTATCCTCGATTACGAGTAGAGATAACCTGATCATCTAGGATCTTTTCAATCTGCTCTTTTCTCACAGGCCAATTTGTTGGTGGACACACAGGGTCAGGTTCACTCTCAAGAGCAGGATTAGGTTCAAAAGCCTCACTGGGAATCACAGCTGGCTACCTATACTCTACTAGGTCTGTAATGTTGAAAGTGGAGCTAATGCCTAGTTCTGGAGGCAACTCGAGCACATAGGCATTGGATCCTACTCTCTTCACTACTCTAAATGGTCCAGCTCCTCTAGCATGTAACTTTCTAACGGTTCCAGGAGAAAACCGCTCAGGCCTTAACCTAATCATTACATAGTCTCCCTCATTAAAAGTTTTGACTCGCCTTTGAGAATCAGCCAACTTCTTATAAGTTTCATTACTTAAGTTTATTTTGGCATGAATTTCTTTATGCAAGTCTTTTATATGCTATGCAAAAACTTCGGCAGACTCGGAGACTCGTGTGTGGACTGGTAAAGGAGCTAGGTCAAGAGGTGTGTGAGGTTTGTAACCATGCACAATTTCAAATGGACTCTTACCTGTAGACCTATTGACCGAGTCATTGTATGCAAATTTCAGCCCGTGACAAAATACAAATCTCAATTCCTGGTGCTCTCAATCCAACCAAAATCTGAGCAAAAGCTTAGTAAAGGGTCAAGAAAACTAAACTAGACTGACGATGCATTCCTAAAGAATGGACTTTATTACAAAGGAACCCTAGGTCTAAACCTAACAAACTAAGGCTCTCTAGGTTTGACCTGGGGTCGGAGGAGGGCATGCAGAGCATGAAAACTTATTATGGATGCCTAGTAGGTGCCATAAGGTCTTCCAGAAGTAGGTGGCAAACCTAATAGGTTCTGACACGTGGTTCACTCTAAAGGCTTCGACAAAGTATACTTGGATGGTGTAAGAAGCATTGGAAGTCCTAGAGAAAGGGAGGAGGTATGAGGTGGAGTCTCGAATTATCTGTTGACTAAAGGTGGTGACCTGAAGGTTTGAATGGTGATCTATGAGTGTCAACTGGTCATCCTTATGAAAGGAAAAGTTTGCTACTCCCAGGAATGGATCAAGAGATGGTTCGAGAAGTAGCCTAGGACATATGATTGCAATAGTTAAGGTTTGTTCTCTAAGCAAATAATGATCCACTTTTTCAAGAACTGGATTAGAGAATGATTCATGGAAGGGCCTATGGATGATGACCTCAAGACTTGAAATTTGACCTATGGGTGCGGAAAGGTATACTCTATAGAAGGGTAGGTTAGTCATGTGAAGGAAGGCATCTGGGGTCATAAGGAGGACTTCTACAGGACTGGGTGAACCAATCCGCACAAGACAAAGATGTTTAACTGAGATTACGGGAGAGACCTTAGTGGCTGGGCATGGGACAAGGTCCAATTGTAAGAGGCTTGATTCAATCATCCTAAGGAGAGGATCTACCATAGGGTGGGCAAAATTAAACAGTTCAGTGCAAAGATCTTCAATTGGTACTTGGGGAATGACTGTCATTAGAGGGTACGAACTAATAGCTCGGGCTAACACTATGAGTTCTTCCTGGGGGTATTTGACTAAAGGAACCTGGTTCTCACAAATCTCTTGAATTTCTGAACTAGGTCCTACCAGTTGGTTGCTTTCCAAGGTCTCCTCAGGTAAGGAACCAATAGTATCAATGTCACATTCTTCAAGTTCTTCTCCCTTATTCATCAACTAGTCTCAAGCCAGCATCATATACTTCCTCGATGCCATCTTCAATGGGTTTCGGGTCAGTGGTAATCGGGTCAACTGATTCTAGGCTTGTCATACCTAACCGTTCTTCCTCATTGGTAGGCTTGGGTTCTCCCTCATTAATGTCATCCTTAGGATTCTTACCACTTAGCTGTGCACAAGCCAGTCCTATGCATGGGCACTGACTAGATTTATGGCCTCTTTCTCCACAAAACAAACATTCTTGAGATATAGGAACCTGGGTCACACTGGGTTTCAAGCTAGTAGAGACCTTACTTGGGCATGGGTGTGGATCTAAATGGTTTGATCTAGAAGACTGGGGTTGTTGAGTGACTGGTCTAGAATATTGTAAGGACCTCTCATAGACACGATCCACACTATAGATATCATGGTTAGGCTTCCTAAGGTTATGCTCGGGATCATGGTATAAGGTCCTCCTAGGCTCCTGGCATGGGTGAGGTTGGGGCCTATTAAATTTTGGATCAGTGGTCCAATTTTGATGTCTACGTTTCTCAAGTACTTGGACTCGATCCCTAAATTGGGAAAAACCCTCATTCATGTCCTGACTCAATTTGGTCATACTTTCAGTAAGATTTCTAACCATGACCTCTAAATCAGGTTGGGTTTGACCAGGTTGGTAGGGTACTCCATTCCGGGTAGACATGATGCAAGCAAACACACAAAATGAGACTCAACTGAACGACTACGGGCTAACTAGACCTAGAGCCCAAACTAGGTGCCCAATCAGAGTGGCAAGCTAGCCTGTAGTAACTCAGGACTCAGCCAGGCAGGTGTAAGGGGAGTGTTAGGTCCCTGAATGCCAATCCTAGACACCAATCAGAGATTGGCTAGGTAGGCGGACCAGCACACAAGCCCTTCGGGATGGAATCCCTGAACCACCATTCTAGACACTGAGTACAAAGCACACACAGAGTAACCAGACAAACTGACTCAACACTAGCCTTGACCCGACTTATTGATGTCCCTAGCCCACTAGGGCAAATTAGGTCTAATCAATTTTAGATTAAAGGCTTAGGTTCGAATGAAGGGGTGGTGGTTTTGGGCTAAGGAGAGGTTATCAACTCCTCCCCTTATCTTAGATGCTCGAATGCCCTTAAGTTGAATTAAGAGATGAACACTCAAAAATAAATGGATTACAGAACATAAAAATAGAGTTTCAGTAATTTAATTCTCAAAAATCGCACGGAAACCAATAAATTATGAGAAAATTATACAAATTAGTTTCAATTATACTGGTTTCAGCAAAATAAAAATCACTGAATTTGGAGTTATCTACAATGAGAAATAATTCTTGCAACAGGGTAATTATAGACTGAAAATAGAGCACTTCCCCGTTTACAATTCCTGCTACGAAGTTATAACCCAACGGATCCCCTACATGCCCTAGAAACACCCCGTGGAATGGGAAGAGGAGGTTTGCACCTCGCTTCATTCCTAGGACCGGACGTCCTGGGGAGTCTACTTCGAGCAGACAAAGTAAAATGAGAGAGACTCAAACAAGCAATCAAACAGAAACCCTAACCTGGCTCTGATACCAAAATGATGTAGAACAGAAGCTCTGATACCAAAATTGATGCAGAACGAAAGCTCTGATACTAAAATTGATGCAGAACGAAAGCTCTGATACCAAAAATGATGCAGAACAAAGAACAAAGAAGCGTATGCGGAAGTAAATTTAAGATTATTATTATTATTATTATTTTAATATATTTCAAAAATTGGCTTTGACTCAAAGTAAAGCTAAACTAAGTTAAAGAAAACTAGGTAAGGATTGAAAGCACAATTTAGAAGAAACTAAATTATCAGAGTAGTTCAGAAGTAACGGATCTCTGGGGGTTGAGAAACTCCCAGACCTAGGGTTTCGCTCTGAACTTTCAACAGGACAGAAATAAAGAGAAGAGATGGTTTACCAACCAGACAGTGATCTTCACAGAATTTGGATGGAAGAACTCTCTCGAGCATATTGTTGGATCCTCGGATTCGGCTATCTTCGCAATGGATCCTCCAATACTGGTCTCGTGGCTGGGTCGGCTTCTCCTGGACTCAAGATCTGGGAAGAAGAAAAATAAGTGATGGATTCAGAGACTCAGGGAAGGATTTACCAGTTCGAAGAACTTGTAGGCTGATGTCGCTGAGATCCAGATTCTCTTGAAGGCTGATTCGACTCCCTCTGGAAAGAGCTTTGGATCTGAAGTATCCAAACTGTAGCTGGATGCTGGTGGTCGGCCTGGACTTGGAGAGAGAGGCCGTGAGAAGTGGGATAGGCTAGGGATTGGTGGAAAGAAAAGAATGATGGGCGGCTAGGGTTTGGGAGTGGAGTGGCTAACCTAGGGTTTGGGTTTTTGGAGATCTCACACCTCCTAAAGGTTCCAGGGGAACCCGGATTTACTCCCTCACGGAGCTCAACACCTGGTTGCAAGTGCGGAATAGAGAAACACAAAGTTGCTCACACAGAAATTGATTTCATTCCTCAGATTTCTTTCAAACTTACATGGGGGTTTAATTTATAGGCCATTACAAGAGAGTAGGGTTTTACATCTTCCCATGTGGGACTAAAGGAGGGATCTTCAAATTAGGATATCAATCCCTACTCATATGGCCGGCCAATTAATTCCAAAGTTGATTGAAGCTTCAAAAAGGAAAGTGGGTGGCGCCTCCTTGTCTTGCCCTCCAAGAAAATATTTTTTTCCTTCTATGCTTGGCCTTATCTGGAAGTGTTTGGGTGCCTCTTAACCTTGCCCTCCAAGAGAAAATTTGTTGCCTTTTATATCTGGCTTTAGTTGGAATGATTAGGGTGCCTCCTAACCTTGCTTTTCAAGAGAAATCTCCTTCCTTCCATGGCTCAACCCTTTTTGGATACCTCCTTTTCTTTCTCCCCAAGTTATGGCTCCTTCTAACTTTGTTTTGAGTTTTTCTGGCAGGTAATGGGCACCTCCTTGAATTCCTCTCCAAGAGAATTTCTTCCCTTTTATAGTTTGGTTCTTTTGGAAAGTCTTGGGCCGCCCCCTTGATTTTTGGAGCCCTGGTGGATTTCTCCTCAATTGGCGCATGAAAGAGGGGAGCTGCTATCTGTGGTGTGGGGACCAAAGCCTGCTGGATGGAGATGTGGCGCCCCCTGGACTCAGGCGTATGGCTGGGAGTGTGGCTGGGAGTGTGGCGTCCACTTGCTTGGTCTTGGAAGAAAATGTAACACCCTAGGTTGAAACCCTAGTCCACTACTGAGTCAACATGACTCAACAAAATAAAAAATGCAGGTAATACAGACTCAAACTAAAATTGAGTTGATCATGTCAACCCTTATTACAAGCCAAAATCCTAATTCTTCGGGCAAGGTTAATCAGAGATCCAGATGGAGCTCTGAAGTCTTCTTCTGAGTCTGGTGCCCGCACCAGACTGCCTAGGATTTGGAATATGATGGTGGCCTATGATGGAAGATGGGAGGGGCGACCAAGGAGAAGATGAATGGAGGGCGTCCTAGAATATATGGAGGGGAGGGGTGACTAGGGTTTGTGGATGATGATGGTGGGGTGGTCTAGGGATGGGATAGTTGGGTTGCACCTCACGTGCCCTCCTTGTGGAGTGAAAATGGGCCTCACACTCTCTCCCTCATGGAGTGTCAATGCACAATGGCACAGAATTGGATAAGAAAAACTTGGTTTCATTCATTCAAAATCAGCTTCTATAAGAGTGGGAGGGGAGGGGTATTATAGACTCACTCAACCCTCTCCCTGTGAAAGTTGGAGTACAAGTTTGTTCAAAGTGGGAGTACAAATCTTTGTCAAAGTAGGTGTACAAAATTGAATAAAATTGAAAGACTGATCTCTTTGTCGAATTATGCTGGCTAACTCCTTGTTGGACTGCATGACTTCTCTTGGGCTTGGGCCGGATGGGGCACCAACTGGAATGGGGCTTGGGCTGGGGAGCCAGAGAATGAGGGCCTAGGAGTGAGGGCGCCAGCTACTTGGGCCTGGGGTGCCAAGGCCTAGGGTGCTAAGGTCTGGGGTGCCATGGGATGGGGCACAATGGGCCTAGGGGGCAATCACATTGACCTCCAGTGATGGCAAACGATTCTCAATCATTGATCAGCCTTTAGATCAAATAGAAACCCTTATGGTGTGTGACCCCATAGGTTTGAACACTAAGCCGGTAGCACTGGATCACTTCCAATACCAGTCAAAGTCCTCATCTAGCAATGATACTCGACGTCCGGATAGGTCAAATATTGTAGAGAAATTTTCTAGAAACTCTAGCATATGGTTACCGCATAATTCATCCCTTTGACCTCATAATGCTCAGGATGACCTAGGATTTGACTGCCAACCCTAATTTGGTTCATCCAGATCGTGTCTCAACCTTACAAGTTCTGTAACTCCTCACAAGAACTACCTTGGCCAAGGTTTTGCTAAATTGAGTCATAGTGAGTCATTCACTCCAAATCATTTGGAGGGGTCAATTCCATCTTGATTCACCACTACTCCACAAGTACTTGATTATACCTAGAAACCTTTCATCACTGGATAAAAAATCCAGGTAGTCCAGTACCAAAGTAAAGTGAGTTGCTTGCAAGCTACCTTGGTGACCTTAGGTCTGAGGGACACATATACCCATATCCCTTTGTGAATAACCCTTTGGCAGAAGGGAGCTTTGCAGATGGTCACATTCAGTGAGATGTCATACATTTCACTTGTATGTTACATCAGTATCACCTGGAGTCAAGAGAATAACCAACTAATATGAGATACAATAACCTATACTTGATACATCGTTGTCCTATAACAATGTATCCTTTGGTTGTGAACCAGTTGAAGAACTACTTGATATATCCTCTCTATATCAAATATAATGTAGTTCTTAGGACTCCTTCACACAAGAGTTCTTTTCAGAAAAATGCACATTTGATAAACAGCCAAAAGAATAACTTTTTATTCATTAAAAATTCAAATACAATTACAAAATAGCATAACCATCTATAGCCTAGATGATTGGCTTTGGAACATAATTCCCAACAATGGACTCAATTTATTACAGGGCTCAAGGAGCAAATGGACTCACTAGACTCAATTGACCTAATGGAATAAAAAAAATGACTGACTTTCCAACACATGACTCAGAGATCTTCATGGAACCCTGAAATTCTTATCTGATCCTGATGTCCCCATCAAAGGCATAGTAGATCCTCTTAAGTGATCCATGAATTCTTACATTCTGGTCAACCTTGCCAATGAACCAGATAACATTGGTAGCCTTTGTTCTAGGTAGTAATAGCTTGTCTTCCAGGATACGCTCAATCCTTTCTCCTTTTCCAGGTAAATTTATTAGTGGACACTCAGGTATGGGTTCACTCTCAAGAGTAGGGTCAGGTCCAAAAGGCTCACTGGGTATCATTGCTGGCTCCCTATACTCAACTAGGTCTAAGATATTAAAGGTTGAGCTAATGCCAAATTCGGGTGGTAACTCGAGTACATAGGCATTAGGTCCAACTTTTTTTATCACTTTGAAGAGTCCAGCTCCACTGGCATGTAACCTTTTCACTATCATCGATGGAAACCGCTCAGGCCTAAGCCTAATCATCACATAATCTCCCTCAGTGAACTCTTTGACTCTTTTTCGAGAATTAGCCATGTTTTTATAAGTATCATTGCTCACATTAATCTTATTACTAATTTTCTTATGTAGATCTCTAGCATGCTGTGCAAATGATTCAGCTAACTCGGAGACTCGCGCATGCATGGGCAAAGGGATTTGGTCTATGGGTTTCTTAGGCTTATAACCATGGACAATTTCAAATGGACTCTTGCCTATGGAACTATTAACTGAACTGTTGTAGGCGAATTCAGCTTTAGATAACAAAAGGTCCCAATTTCTAGTTTTTTCACCTATAAGACATCTCAATAAGTTTCCAAGGTTTTGGTTCACTCTTCAGTCTGGCCATCGGTTTGAGGGTGGTAGGAGGTAGAAAATTTGATCTTGGTTCCTAACATGTGCTAGAGGGTCTTCCAAAAGTTACTCGTGAATCGGACATCCCTATCAGACAATGGTTTTAGGAAGGCCATGTAACCTAACCACATTATCAAGAAAAGGTTTGGCTACCATGGAGGCATCAAAAGTTTGAGAACAGGATATAAAGTATGCCATCTTAAAAAACCTATCGACCACAACACACCTAAAATCATGTCTTTTTAAGGTCTTAGGCAATCTTAACACAAAATCCATACTAAAGTCTTTCCAAGGATAGTCAGGTACAAGTAAAGGGGTATACAAGCTAGTGTTTTGCTTTTACTATTTGGCAACAACACAAGTTCAACACCTAGCCACAATTTGGGCAACATCCCTTTTTAGGCTTGGCCAATAGAACTGGTATTCAATAGCTAGAATGGTCTTGTTCCTACCAAAGTGACCAGCTAGATCTCCTGCATGGGTCTCCCAAACTAGAAATTATTCAAGTGAAATTATGAGAATACACAATTATTGCCCTTGAAGAGGTAGCCATCTTACGGGGTATACTCACTATGCAAACTAGATGGTCCTTGTGTGATAGATTGATAGGTCTTACTAAAGTCGGGACAAGTTTCATATTCATCTTTCAATTTGTCAAATCCTACGACTTCAGTTCTAACATAATTCAAGAGCAGGGATCGAGGCTAAGGGTATCAGCAACCTTATTTTCAGTACTAGCATGGTGTTTCAGAACAAAGATATAAGCTTGAATGTACTCTACCCACTTACCGTGCCTAGGATTTAGTTTCTTTTAGGAATTAAGAAATCAGAGTGCTTCATGATCAGAGTATAAAACAAACTCCTGTGGTAGTAGGTAATGTCTCCAATATCTCAGGGCCTGAACTACCATGTAAAATTCTTTACATAGGTCGAGCACCTAAGCTTAGCCTCATTCAATTTCTCACTAAAGAAGGCTATGGGATGATTTTCTTAACTTAGGACTCCTCCTATACCAATTCTAGAAGCATCACAAGTAACCTAAAAAATCTTGGAGAAATTGGGTAACCTCAAAATGGATGCTTGGGTCATCTTTTCCTTAATGTATAGGAGGCTTTATCTGTAGCTTTGGTCCACTCAAAGTTTCCTTTCCTAATGCAGTCAGTGATGGGTGCAACAATTAAGCTAAATCCCCAAATAAATCATCTATAGAAGGTAGCAAGGCCATGGAAGCTATGCACATCATGCAAACTAGTAGGTACTGGCCACTCAGCTATGGACTTAATCTTTTCTGGATCAGCTAATACTCCTTCGAGAGTCACTACAAAACCTAGGAAGATGACTCTATGGATCATGAACTCGCATTTCTTCAAATTGGCATGGAGGCTATCTTTCCTAAGGGCTTGATAGACTTACCGGATATGGCTTAGACGGTCTTCCTTAGTTCTAATGTAGATCAAAATATCATCAAAATAAACTACAACAAATTTTTCAATGAACACTCTTAGGACTTGGGTCATGATCCTCATGAGGTACTAGGGGCATTGGACAATCCAAAAGACATCACTACCCACTCATAGAGACCATCCTTAGTCTTGAAAGCTATTTTCCACTCATCCCTAGTGTTGCCGCTCTCGTCGTCGCGCCCGTGCCACGGATCCGCCGATCCCTCCTGACCGCCTGGCGAAGGAGCCTCCCTGGCTGCGGCTAACCTGCAAAAAGGGGGTAAGAAGACCTTGGCCAGGGATCCCGGTGAGGGAGCTCCGACGGTCAAGTCAGTAGACGACGAGAAGGAACAGACTCTCCAGACGGACCCCCGAAAGGGTTCCAGACTTAGAGAGTTTACGGGTGAGAGAGACGCTCTAGGGACCAGAATCTCGGCCGGGCCTCCTTGTTGAGCTCACTCCCAGTGATTCCCTCTCGGGATCTCTGGTTTTCACTCTCCGGAGCGAGGCCTTTCATCGCTGCTCCCCCTTTGTCCCCAGGCTTGTTCGCTTACCTTGTCATCCCCAGATTCCTCCCTCTTTATCACCTTTCATCGTGCGCTTGTCTTTTCCTCCTGGGAGACTCCCCTCCCCCGTCCTCTTCTCTTTTCCCTTTTCGGTGAAGGGGGGCCAGGCGGCTTTTCGACCTCGTCCGCCGAGCCTAGCAGGGAAAAGGCAAAGACAGAAGAGAAAAAGGGAGGGCGGCGCTGGTAAGGTGGCCGGTCAGGCCTCGGGCCCAGCGAGAGCGCTCTCTTTCCCAAGCGTGGGCGCTATCCATCTATGGGGCCTGTTCTGTCAGAATCGTGCCCCTCGGCTGTGGAACTTGTCGGGCCGATGCAAGTGATGTTTCGCGTGCCGCCGCCCTCCGTACGGGGCACCGTCTGGGATTCGTACGGCCCGAGGGATGGCCTCGGGGCCCGCGACTCTTCCTTGAGATCTTCTCCGTACGGGCGGCCTGACCTCGGCCGAGGTGGACCCGTCTCCGGGGGCCACCTGGCGAAGAGCAAAGGACCAGCCGACCTCGGCCTAGGTGGACCCCTCCTGGGTGGACACCTGGCGAGGTGGCAGGAGGTCGCCT
This sequence comes from Areca catechu, assembly GCA_021397845.1. Lineage (NCBI taxonomy): Eukaryota > Viridiplantae > Streptophyta > Magnoliopsida > Arecales > Arecaceae > Areca > Areca catechu. The sequence goes on from CM038050.1 coordinate 96,146,045, forward strand.
GGCCTCGGCCGAGGTGGACCCATCTCTGGGAGGCCACCTGGCAAAGGGGCGAAGTTCCAGCCGACCTCGGCCTAGGTGGACCCCTCCTGGGTGGACACCTGGCGAGGTGGCAGGAGGTCGCCTGGCCTCGGCCGAGGTGGGCCCGTCTCCGGGGGGCCACCTGGCGAAGGGCGAAGGGTCGGCCGACCTCGACCCAGGCGGACCCCTCCTGGGTGGGCACCTGGCGAGGTGGCAGGAGGTCGCCTGGCCTCGACCGAGGTTGGCCCGTCTCCGGGGGGCCACCTAGCGAAGGGCGAAGGGTCGGCCGACCTCGGCCCAGGCGGACCCCTCCTGGGTGGACACCTGGCGAGGTGGCAGGAGGTCTCCTGGCTTTGGCCGACCTCACTTGGGCGGACCTCTCCGGTCTTGGGCGCCATCGAGGTGGTAGAGGAACTTCGATCTGAGCTCGACCTCGGCGAGGGCGGTTTGCCTTAAAAAATTGCCGGGCGCTGTAGTCTTGCCGAACCTGGTCTTGAAGACGTGGCGCTGACTCGGCCGGAGAAACCTCCACGTGGCTCGATCGCATTCGGCGGTATCTGAGCCTGGTTATGTCACTGTCACGGATGTAACAGTTGCCCCCCAACCCGCCGTTCCGTCGGGGTGTCGTAGAACGGAACGTCGGGATTTAAATGCGGACCTGACATGGGGAGGCGAAGATCTTGCATCATAATTGCCACGATCCTCGTCGCCGTGGCTCGATATGACTGAAAACCTATGGGGAGCCGCCACGCATCGCCCACTTGCCCGCAATAAATGCATCGCTTCGAGGCAGAGGCCGTTGCTCTGCTAACGAGGCGTCGATGTCGGGCGTGCGCCCACACGGCGATCGTCCAGTGGCCCGAGGCGGAATGACGGGTACGGCCGCTGTCCGCTGAGTTTGAAAGCGAGGGGACTTTCCAGAACGAGGCCTTTTCCCCTTGCTTCGTGGGCGGTTTGCTGCAGGCTAACTCCTGTTGCCCTGCGCTCGTCTGGCGTATTTTCGGTGAGTGCCCTCATCTTCTCCGGCTCCCCTCCTTCTCTTTCTTTTTCTTTTCTCTTTGATCCTCCGTCCTTCTCTTTTCCATGGCGCGCCGTCGCCACGTCTCTTCCAACCCGGACGAGGCCAGTCCATCCCGGCCGAGGACTCCATCTTCTTCCTCCTCAGATGAGGAGACGATCCCGGAGGAGATCCGCCGGCGTCTGCAACCCGGGGGTGTCACCATTGGCATCCCTAGGGGGATCCGGCCTCCTCCGGTTGCTCCTGCTGTGCCCCTCCGCTCTCTTCCTGCTCTTCCTTCTCTTCCTGCTCCTCCTTCTCTTCCCGCCGGTCCCTCCGGTCATGCTTCCACCATGACCGAAGGCGATCTTTCTCTGCTCCGGGATGCCTATGGTATCCCGGAGTCAATTTGCTTGTTTGTTCCATGGTCCGGGGAGCGCGTCACCATGAGTGGCCCCCGCCGCATAGCCTTCTACGAAGACTTCCTCCTCGGGGGTCTTCGGTTTCCTCTGCATCCCTTCTTTCTTTCTTTTCTCAGCCATTTCCGGCTTGTCCCAGCCCAGTTGGCTCCCAACGCCATCCGGGTCATCTTCTCTTACATTGTCTTTTGTCACTTCCACGGGTTCGTTGCCTGTTTCTCCCTCTTCAGGGCCTTGTTCACCCTGAAGAAGTGCTCCACCGATGACGGCTAGTGGTATATTTCGCCCCGGCCCAGGTGTCTCCGGTTCGACATCCCTTCCTCGGTGAAGGGCTGGAAGAGCCAGTTTTTCTTCGCCTCAGCCGAAGATGTCGACTGGGCCTGGAGTGAACCGGACCGGACTCCGAACCGGAACTCTAGGGTTGAGTCGGCGGACCAGGAGTCCTATTCCCAGCTCCTGAGCGACGTGGTCCCGGCACTCGACGTTCTGCTTTCGGAGCAAAACCTTTTTGAGGCCGGGATTAGTCCCATCCGCGAGACGGGTGAGATTTGGCCCCACTTTGACTTCTGCCGCCTTTTTCTTCATGACCGAGCCGACTGACTTTTTGTTCCTTTGTGTTGCAGGGATGAAGTTTTCACTGGAGAACCTCCTGGAGGGCGCAGCCCAGAGGGATGTCATCGAGGTGGATGAGCCCGCGGCGAAGAGGGCTCGTACTGAGGCGAGCCGGGAGGTCGTGACGGCGATCGCACCCAGCCCGATTGCCATCGCTCCCCCGCCCAGGCTGCCCCAGGGCGGGGCAGTTGATGCCTCGGCCGCGCGACCTAGTGGCGCCGCTACTGAGAGGGCTCCACCGCCTGCAGCTCCATCCAGCACCGGTCTCGTCGTCGCCGCTGCCTCGACAGTGCAGCTGGTGGCCACCGCCGGCCCGTCGACCGCGAAATCAGCGGAGGGGGCGGCCGGCGTAGGAGCCGGCCTGACACCTCCGGCACGGGTGATCACCCACCGAGACTCGGTCATCCGCGACAAAGGGCTCGTGGAGAAGATCATGGAGTATGCCTCCACCGCCCGGGACTGTCGAGCTCGGGGCGGCGGGACTACGCAGATGCCCTGCTCGGGATCCTCCCGCAGCTCTTCACGGTAAGCCTGAGCTCCTTCCTTCCTTTTCTTTCAAGACCTAACTCCTCTTATCCTGACCTGGTTTGCTCTTATTGGTGCAGATCGGGAACGACATTCTCCTACTGAGGAACTTGCTCGTAGGGAATGCACAAAGGGACGCGGAGAAGGAGAAGAAGCTCGGCAAGCTCGCGACCGACGTCAAAGACCTCATGGAGAAGGGGGTCGAGCTGCGAGCCAACAACCAGGCCCTCCAGTCCGACCTGGCACGTTCTGAGGGGCGGAACAAGGAGCTGGAGGCTTCCTTGTCGGAGGAGCGGACCTCCTACCAACACCGCACGGAGGAGGACGCGGCAGAGAAGGCTCGCCTGCAGGCCCACTCCCAGTGGCTGGAGCGCCAGTTGGAGGAGGCCCGGCGAGACGCGAGCACGGCGAGACGCGAGCACGGCGAGGGACCGGAGTGCGTACATCAACGGACTCCTGGAGGCCGCAAAACGGGAGGCGCAGGAGGCCGTCTCGAAATTTCGGGCTTCCGACGAGTACACGTCGGAGGTCCGGGAGGCCGCCGTGGACTCCTTCCTGAAGGGGTTCCGGATGTGCCGGGAGAAGGTGGGGGCCTTCTTCCCCGAGCTCGACCTTAGCGAGGTGGTGATCGGAGGCAGAAGGCAGGGAGTCGAGAGCAGGGCCTCTGGTGCGGCCGATGCAACTCCTGCGGCACCGTGGACTAGTGAAGCTGCGGCTCCGGTGCAGCCTCAAGAGCCGGCCACCATAGAAGTCGAGGATGCAATGCCTGCACCCCCGGTAGAGGGCTCCGACCCTGCACCACACTGAGCCCGGCGCCTTCTCCCCGCTTTGTTGTTGTAGTGTCTTTTGGGGACTCCCGGCCTGTCGGGATTCCCGGCTTGTACTGATCTTTTGTATCAATGAAAGTTCCAGTTTGTCAAAACCTCGAGTTCCCCCTTTTTTTTTTGAGATGTTGGTATGGAATGCCGAAACGATCGCAGGCCCGGTCCTTCCATTGCTCAGATCGAAGGTTGGGGCCTCCCGGATCGCGTGGCGGTGGAGTAGGCCTTAGGCGGGCCCGTCTTTGGGATCGCCTTCATACTTGCACAGGTGACAGGGTTTCTGCACCTCCTTCCAGGCCGAAGCCCAGGATCTCCGGACTGAGCTCGATGCCGCAGGCTTTCTCAAGCCTTGCGCGGCTCGCTGAGCTGTTCTCCGGGCTTGCATGGGCGAACTGGGTTCCGCGCCACCTTCCAGGCCGAAGCCCAGGATCTCCGGACTGAGCTCGATGCCGCAGGCTTTCTCAAGCCTTGCGCGCTTTGCTGAGCTGTTCTCCGGGCTTTTGTGGGCGAACTGGGTTCCGCGCCACCTTCCAGGTCGAAGCCCAGGATCTCCAGACTGAACCCGATGCCGTAGGCTTTCTCGTCAGAGTGAGAAGGGAGTGTTTGAAATAGGGGAACTTCATTACAAGAGCAGGGAACCTTACATTACTGATAGTACATCCTCAGGTTCGAGGCGTTCCACGTTCGGGGGAACCTGGCACCTCCCAATTCCTCTAAGTAGTATGCGCCATGAGGGAGGGCCTCTGCCACCTGATATGGGCCTTCCCAGTTGGGTGAGAGCTTGCCGCATTCCCGTGGCTGGGAAGCTTCAGCGCGCCGGAGGACCAAGTCTCCGGGATGGAAAACCTTCGGTCGCACTCGGGAGTTGTAATACCTGGCCACGCGTTGCCTGTACGCCGCCATTCGAATTCGGGCTTTGTCCCTCGTTTCCTCGAGAAGGTCAAGGTTGAGCATCATCCTGGCTGGGTTTTCTGTCTTGTCATATTGCTCCACACGCATTGTGGGTAGGCTGAGCTCGATCGGGATGACTGCCTCGGCTCCGAAGATGAGGTTGAACGGGGTTTCATCAGTAGCCATCCTCGGGGTGGTGTGGTATGCCCAGAGGATGCTGGGAAGCTCGTCGGCCCACCTGCCCTTGGCCTGGTCCAGCCGCGTGCGGAGGCCCTGAAGAATGGTCCTGTTCGTGACTTCGGCCTCCCCATTGGTCTGAGGATGCGCCACCGAGGTAAAGCGATGCCTGATGCCGAGGTCGCTGCAGAATTCTTCGAACTCCCGGCAGTCGAACTGGCGCCCGTTGTCAGTGACCACGGTGTGGGGGAGGCCGAAGCGGCAGACGATGGACTTCCAAAAGAACTTGGCGACGTTTGCTTCGGTGATCCTCGCCAAGGGTTCGGCCTCGACCCACTTCGTGAAGTAATCGATGGCCACTATCAAGAACTTCCGCTGTCCAGACGCCGGCGGGAATGGGCCCAGGAGGTCCATCCCCCACTGAGCGAATGGCCAGGGGGCTGAGAGCTGGGAGATTAGGTTGGAGGGCTACCGTTGCACCGTGGCGTGATGCTGGCACTGGTCGCATTTCCTCACGAAGTCGGCGGCGTCTTCCTTCATCGTCTCCCAGAAGTAGCCCTGACGGAGGGCCTTGTATGCCAATGCCCTGCCCCCCACGTGGTTCCCGCAGATGCCTTCGTGGATCTCCTGGAGCACAAGCTTGGCTTCCGTGGGTCCTATGCACTTGAGGAGGGGGTATGGTGTGGGCACCAGGTTAACAAAAAGACTTCAACCCATCCAAAAGTCCTTATGGTTGGAGTAACAAATCATGTCAATATTTTATTTCAAAATAAATGTAATCAAGGACAGGTTAGTCCGCTGTTGGGTCAGTCAATCCAGTCAACTCACTTTTGAAGACTTATCAAGAAGCAACTCGGGCTTCAAAGTACCACTTCATCACTTCACCACCAATGGAGCCCACACTTGAAGACACATCACCACCCTAGAGCCGACTCTTGAAGGCACATCACCACCACCTTGGAGCCGACTCTTGCCACCTCATCAGACACCTCACCACTAAAGGAGCTGACTCTTAATCAAGTCCCAAGGAGCCAATTCTTGAAGAAAGTCAATTAGTCAAAGTCCAAAGTCATGGAGATGGTCAAATTGTCAAAATCAAGAAGGAGGTCAAATCACCAAGTCCAAGTTTTTGAAGATGGTCAACCAAGTCAAGCCTTAGCATGTCATTTGAATTTAAATTCATGCTTGGCCGACCAAAGCTCTCCAAAGCAAGGGTGGTCGGCCAAAGTGAGGGGGGACCACTCCTCCAAATCATATCAAACCTATTCCCACAATTCTCTCCTTATTCCATGTAACTTCCCCATGATATCCTCCACCAAATTAGGTTAGTTTGAATTCAAATGTAAGTCTTTAAAAAGCCTTGGGCATGAGAAATGTGGGAGATTGATAAATGAATGAAAAAAAAAGCTCTTTCTTCTATGTGAAGGTCTTGGCTATGTGCCCCTCTTTGGCTTTGTGCCTAGGTTTCTTTTAGGTCTATGTGACCTTGTTTCTCTCTTCCTCTTCCTCCTCTTTTCTCCACTTCAAACACTTTCTTTCCATTGCATCTCTCAAAGAAGATCAAGTTCGCATCAAAGTTCAAGAAGAAATCAAGCCAAGAATCAAGTGATCAAGCAAGGAGCCGGTTCTCCAACCCTAGGAATCAGAAAGGAGTCGATTCCCTCAAGAAGAAGAAGCCTTCATCCATCCTTCAACCCATCATTCTTCCCTTCTTTAATTTGAGTTCTTTAGCTTGTTTCTAATCCCAGGTTTCTTTGTGACAGGGCCTCCGGAATCCAGACTTTAGAAGAAGGAACTTCTTGCCAGAACCCAGAATGCTGAGTGAGCCACCAAGTGGTGTATTTTGGTCATCCTAGAACTTACCTTGAGAGAAATCCTTTGGATTGATCAAGGTCAGGTAATCCCTAACTTCTTAGGGTTTGGATTATTAAAAAAGTAGGACTAGCTTAATTTAGATGGTTAATTTACTATGGTAGATCATTATTATTCTGTTTAGTCCACTCTAGATTTGCGTTTAATCATATTGAGTTGTGTTCATTAAATTCCTAGTCATTATAGTTCGATTAGCCATATGCTTAAGAAATTAATTAGATTGATCTTTAACTAATCTCCTTTAGAATATTTAGTCTCATTCCTTCATCTCATAAAGCATTTTTTTTCATTTCTTCTTCCCATCATTTTTGGTATCAGAGCAGGTTGATTAGGGCATATCTGTGTTTAGGGTTTGCATCGATTTATCTTTGGTGCTATAAGATTATAGCCAACCCTTGCATTGCAAAACCAAGATGAAATCAGGTTGTCCTACTATAAGGTGGATCCTTATAGTGTAAGGTTGTCCTATCTTGGTCATTGCTTTGGACTACATAGAAGAATTCTATGTAAGTCTGATTTTTCCCTGCTTGCTGTAATTAGGTGTAGGCTGACTGTAATCCGCCTGCAGCTCCAAAGGCAAGTAGTGCATTTTTCTTTAACATATTTTTTTTCTTGTTCCATTTTAAGTTGTTTATCACCGTTTAAAATTTCAGCTTCAGAAAAAAATTACAAAAAAAATGAAAATTCCTGCAGTCCGATAGTGTCATTAGGTTTTCTGTTCTGTTCTTGAGCTTTTAGTGCCTTTATTCAGGATCTGCCTAGAACAGTCTAGATTTTATTTTGAAATTCTGCTTCACCTGGTATGACATCTATAAGTTAGGAGTTCTCATTAATTTTTTTCAAATTTTTTTGACGTTTTTTACTGCACCTTCCAACATCACTTTCGAACTGCAACACACCACTCTGCATCAGTAATTTAGTCATGCATTCATTTCATGATTAAGCTATCTAAGGGCATGAAATTAACATAAGGTCAGGAAGTAATTACCTGTCCTTAGCCCAAAAAAACCACCTCCCTTCGTCATTCGAACCCAATCCTTAATTAAAATCAATTAGACCTAATACCCTAGTGGGTTAGGGACACCAACAGGTCGGGTTCGAATTAGAAATCAAGTTGATTGTATTAGCTAGTTAGTGTGTGCTTATTAACTTGGTGTCTAGGATTGGTGTGTAAGGGCTTGTGGTTTGATCCACCTACCTGGCCAATCTCTGATTGGTGTCTAAGGTTGGTATTCAGGGATCTCCAGCTCCCCTTCCACCTACCTGGCCAAGTGATATAAGTTACTACTGGTTAGTTAGTCTTTCAATTGGGTTCTTAACTTGTGCTCTAGGTCTAGGAGCCATAGTCGTTCGAGTGCATCATTTTCATGACCACTAGATCAGGAACACCATTCCACCGTTCACAAGATCAACCAAGTTCGTCCATGGACCCTAATATGGAGAGTCTCATGAAGTCTATGATAGAGCAAATGGCTACAATGAATGCTAAGCTTGATCGGGTCGAGGATAGAATAGGGGTCCTAGAGGAAGCTAGGTTAACTCCAACTGAACCACCATCTCCCAGATTACCTCCAGACCATCCCAGAGCCCAACGGCAAGAACGCACTCCTGACCCAACCCATAGAAGGCCACAACACGATTTTGATGATCACACCCCTGACTTTAATCAAAGAAGGCATCACCATGAAAATTTCGATCAGGATGACCGGGCCTTAAGGAACATCCGTCTAGATGCACCAACTTTTGAAGGAAGCTTAGATCCTAAGGTGTATATAGATTGGGAGGCTGACATGGACCAGTATTTTGATTGGTATGACATGTCAGATGAGAGGAGATTCAAATTTGCTAAGATCAGGCTGGTTCGACAGGCTAGACTACATTGGGGAAATGTAGAGCGCACGATTAGACAGAGGGGAGATGTACCGGTAAGCACATGGAGAGATATGAAGAGAAAACTTAGAGAAAAATACCTACCCATGTCTTATCAAGAGAGATTACTAGATCAGTGGCAACGGTTAACACAAGGAAACAAAACCGTCTCTGAGTATGTCACCAAATTTGACGAGTTTGTCATGCGGTGCAACGTGGTCGAGTCGGAGGCAGCCACTTTGTCTAGGTTTAGATCAGGGCTGAATGAAGACATCAAGGGGGAATTATTTTTGAGGGAAGTCCATGATTTAGAGCAGGCATATCAGGTTGCCATGGACTATGAGAGATTTCAGAGGAGATCTACTTTTAGGAAACCAGAGCCCTCTAGGTTCAGTCCACTTGCTAGTAGACCCAGTTCGGTTCCTACTCCCACAGCTAAGCCTAGGTCCAGCTCAAATCCAATTCCTAGGCCCAATTCAGCCACCCCATCTAGAGAAGATAAAGGAAAAGGGCCTGAAAGTCAAGGTAGGACAAGTCAAGTATGTTATAAGTGCCGTCAACCGGGTCATTATATGAGTCAGTGTCCCTCTAGAGCTTTACACATTGGTGAAGTAGAGGAAGAAGGCTTAGAGCATTTAGAGAATGGTGACGAAGAAGTGTATGAAGCAGAAGATTGCTTAGCTGATGAGTATGAGGGAGATGAGGAAAATTTGGACTCATCAGATTTACTAGGAGTCGTTAGGTGTATCATGACACAGACCAAAGAACAAGAAGACTGGCGTAGGACTAACATCCTACAAACATTTGTCAAAATTAAGGAAAAGGTCTGTAAGATTGTGATAGATAGTGGAAGCTGTGTCAACGCCATTTCCACTAGTGCAGCAAAGAGTTTAGGGTTATCCGTTGTACCACATCCCAATCCATATAAGGTATCCTGGATAGACTCTACATCTATTCCAATCAAGCTACGGTGCCAAGTCCAAATCCAAATTCAATCCTATCAAGATAAGGTCTGGTGTGATGTGCTTCCTATGGGAGTAAGTAGCATCATCTTAGGCAGGCCATGGCTGTTTGATCATGATGTGACCATCTTTGGTCGGTCAAACTCCTGTGCTTTCAATTTTAATGGCAAGAGAATTGTCATTCATCCAAAAGAGCCTAAGGACAATGTCAGGAGAGGAACCAGTAGCTTGAAGGAAAAGAAAACTGGATTAAATCTGATAGGTGCAAAAGAAATAGAACAAGATATCCAAGAGGGAGCACCTATTTGGGTGGTAGCAGCAAAAGAGGTTAAGGACCACACACCTATAGAACACCCTCCAGAGGTGGTCCAATTATTAGAAGAGTATAAGGACGTATTTCCCGAAGATCTTCCCGATAGCCTTCCACCTTTAAGGGACATACAGCATGTCATAGATTTAGTCCCCGGGGCAACTTTACCTAATTTGCCTCACTATAGGATGAACCCAGCTGAACATCAGGAAATGCAGAAACAGATTGGGGAATTACTTAGGAAGGGGTTTATTAAGGAAAGTCTAAGTCCTTGCGCAGTCCCCGCATTGTTAACCCCTAAGAAGGATGGTACTTGGCGGATGTGTGTAGATAGCCGAGCCATCAATAAGATTACGGTGAAGTATAGGTTCCCGATCCCACGACTTGACGACATGTTAGATATGATAGCCGGAGCAACAATTTTCTCCAAAATTGATTTAAAGAGTGGCTATCATCAGGTTAGAGTTAGACCTGGGGATGAATGGAAGACCGCTTTCAAGACTAAAGATGGATTATATGAGTGGTTAGTCATGCCATTCGGTCTTTCCAACGCACCCAGCACATTTATGAGGATCATGAATCAGGTGTTGAAAGCCTTCATAGGAAAATTTGTTGTGGTCTATTTTGATGATATCCTTATATATAGCCAAACCAAGGCAGACCACTTAGATCACCTGAGCCAAGTTTGTCAAGTTCTTAGAAAAGATAGCCTCTATGCCAATATCAAAAAGTGTGACTTCCTCACACATAGAGTCATCTTTCTAGGATTTGTAGTTACTTCTGAAGGAGTGTCAGCTGACCCAGAGAAAGTCAAATCCATAGTAGAATGGCCTGTACCCAAGAACATCCATGAAGTACGTAGTTTCCATGGTCTAACCACTTTCTATAGGAGGTTTATTAGGGGATTCAGTACGATAGTGGCACCCATCACTGATTGCATTAGGAAAGGAAATTTTGAATGGACTAGAGCGGCTGATAAAGCTTTCCTAATGATTAAAGAGATAATGACACAAGCACCTGTTTTAAGGCTTCCGGATTTTTCCAAATTATTTGAGGTCGCTTGTGATGCTTCTGGGGTTGGAATTGGAGGAGTTTTAAGTCAAGAGAATCACCCAGTAGCATTCTTTAGTGAGAAGTTGAATGATGCGAGACTAAGGTATTCAACCTATGATAAGGAGCTATATGCGGTAGTACAAGCTTTACGCTATTGGCGTCACTACCTTTTACCGCAGGAATTTGTTTTATTTTCTGATCATGAAGCTCTTAGGTTCCTTAGTTCTCAGAAGAAGTTGAACCCTAGGCACGGGAAATGGGTAGAGTTCATACAAGGGTACACGTTCGTTCTGAAACATCGTGCCGGTACTGAGAATCGAGTTGCTGATGCATTAAGCCGTCGATCTATGTTGATGAATACTGTGAGGACTGAGATAGTAGGATTTGATAGGTTGAAGAGTGAGTATTCTACATGCCCTGACTTTGGTCATATCTATCACTCCCTCCAACAAGGTCCGTCTAGTGAACATAGCGATTACATTCTATTAGATGGATACCTTTTCAAGGAAAATAGGCTGTGCATTCCCAAAACTTCTGTTAGGGAATTTCTGATCTGGGAAGCCCATGCTGGAGGATTAGCTGGACATTTTGGTAGAAACAAAACCATCTTGGCTATGGAGGATCAATTTTTCTGGCCTAGTCTTAAGAAGAATGTTGCCCAGATAGTAGCCCAGTGTCGAACCTGTGCGGTAGCAAAGCACCAAAAACAAAACACTGGTTTGTACACACCTTTACCTGTCCCTGAAGGTCCGTGGCAAGACATTAGTATGGATTTCGTGACAGGTCTCCCTAGAACTCCCAAGAAACATGATTCTATCTTTGTGGTTGTCGATCGATTTTCTAAGATGGCGCACTTTATTCCGTGTTCTCAGACTTTAGATGCGTCAAAAGTGGCCAAACTTTTCTTGGATCATATCGTTAAGCTTCATGGTTTACCTAGAACCATTGTGTCAGATAGAGATGTCAAGTTCACCAGTTACTTCTGGAAAACCCTCTGGCACATGTTAGGTACCAAACTGAAATTCTCTACAGCCTATCACCCTCAAACTGATGGCCAAACCGAGGTTGTAAACCGAAGCTTAGGTAATCTATTGAGGTGTTTAGTTGGAGAAAACTTAGGGAACTGGGATCTTTTACTTCCTCGTGCTGAGTTTGCTTATAATAGCTCAGTCAATAGATCTATTGGGAAGAGTCCATTTGAAGTGGTCCATGGATATAAACCTAAGAGACCTTTAGATCTAGTCCCATTACCAGCACATGCACGGGTGTCGGAATCCGCCGAATCATATGCACAGCATCTTAAGGACTTGTATAAGGAGATTAGCCAAAAGATTCAAACAAGCAATGAATTTTATAAGCATACGGCTGATCTACATAAACGGCTTAAAGAATTTAATGAAGGGGATTTAGTAATGATTAAACTCAAACCAGAGAGGTTTCCACCCGGAACAATGAAGAAACTCCATGCCCGGGGAGCCGGACCCTTCAGAATAATAAAGAGAATTGGATCTAATGCTTATGTAGTAGATTTACCATCTAGTTATGGCATTAGTTCTACTTTTAATATTTCTGACCTCAAAGAATACAAGGAACCTGTACCAATACCTGATGAGCTTTTTGGTCCTAGTGTATCCTTTGAGAGTGATGTCCCAAATGAGTGTCCACCACCAAATATTCCTGAGCAAAGAGAGAGTGTTGAAAGAATCTTGGATGACCAGATTATCACCACTAGAAATAAGGGCTACCAACGCTATCTGATTCGATGGCAAGGACGTCCTGAATCTGAAGACTCCTGGATCACCCGAGAGGACCTGCAACAAATCGACCCGGATATAATAGAAACATATCACTCGACAGGGTCGAGTTCCTCCCACCCTGGGAGAATTGGTGTGGGCACCAGGTTAACAAAAAGACTTCAACCCATCCAAAAGTCCTTATGGTTGGAGTAACAAATCATGTCAATATTTTATTTCAAAATAAATGTAATCAAGGACAGGTTAGTCCGCTGTTGGGTCAGTCAATCCAGTCAACTCACTTTTGAAGACTTATCAAGAAGCAACTCGGGCTTCAAAGTACCACTTCATCACTTCACCACCAATGGAGCCCACACTTGAAGACACATCACCACCCTAGAGCCGACTCTTGAAGGCACATCACCACCACCTTGGAGCCGACTCTTGCCACCTCATCAGACACCTCACCACTAAAGGAGCTGACTCTTAATCAAGTCCCAAGGAGCCAATTCTTGAAGAAAGTCAATTAGTCAAAGTCCAAAGTCATGGAGATGGTCAAATTGTCAAAATCAAGAAGGAGGTCAAATCACCAAGTCCAAGTTTTTGAAGATGGTCAACCAAGTCAAGCCTTAGCATGTCATTTGAATTTAAATTCATGCTTGGCCGACCAAAGCTCTCCAAAGCAAGGGTGGTCGGCCAAAGTGAGGGGGGACCACTCCTCCAAATCATATCAAACCTATTCCCACAATTCTCTCCTTATTCCATGTAACTTCCCCATGATATCCTCCACCAAATTAGGTTAGTTTGAATTCAAATGTAAGTCTTTAAAAAGCCTTGGGCATGAGAAATGTGGGAGATTGATAAATGAATGAAAAAAAAAGCTCTTTCTTCTATGTGAAGGTCTTGGCTATGTGCCCCTCTTTGGCTTTGTGCCTAGGTTTCTTTTAGGTCTATGTGACCTTGTTTCTCTCTTCCTCTTCCTCCTCTTTTCTCCACTTCAAACACTTTCTTTCCATTGCATCTCTCAAAGAAGATCAAGTTCGCATCAAAGTTCAAGAAGAAATCAAGCCAAGAATCAAGTGATCAAGCAAGGAGCCGGTTCTCCAACCCTAGGAATCAGAAAGGAGTCGATTCCCTCAAGAAGAAGAAGCCTTCATCCATCCTTCAACCCATCATTCTTCCCTTCTTTAATTTGAGTTCTTTAGCTTGTTTCTAATCCCAGGTTTCTTTGTGACAGGGCCTCCGGAATCCAGACTTTAGAAGAAGGAACTTCTTGCCAGAACCCAGAATGCTGAGTGAGCCACCAAGTGGTGTATTTTGGTCATCCTAGAACTTACCTTGAGAGAAATCCTTTGGATTGATCAAGGTCAGGTAATCCCTAACTTCTTAGGGTTTGGATTATTAAAAAAGTAGGACTAGCTTAATTTAGATGGTTAATTTACTATGGTAGATCATTATTATTCTGTTTAGTCCACTCTAGATTTGCGTTTAATCATATTGAGTTGTGTTCATTAAATTCCTAGTCATTATAGTTCGATTAGCCATATGCTTAAGAAATTAATTAGATTGATCTTTAACTAATCTCCTTTAGAATATTTAGTCTCATTCCTTCATCTCATAAAGCATTTTTTTTCATTTCTTCTTCCCATCAGGGTAGGAGTAGGATCTTCGATACAACTGCCCGTCCATCAGGACGAACCGCACGGCCTTCTTCCTGATGAGGCGAGCCGCCTCGCGGTCCACCGACAGGGTGCCATCGGTGATGTATGCGACGTACTTGTCTATCCAGCTGGGTTCATGGCCGACCTGGTGGACCTTTACCGGTGCCTCGAGGCTTGGGACCTCAAGGCGCTCCACATAGGCGCGTCCCAGCATCGTGTCCGGCAAGGTCGCCAGTCGAGAGAGAGCATCCGCGCGGGCATTCTCCCCGCAGGGTATATGGAAGATGTTGAAGCGTCGGAATCTGGACGCGCCCTCCTTGACGAGCTCCAAGTATCTCGCCATTTGGGGGTCGTGTGCGACGTACTCCACAGACACCTGCCCCGCCACGAGCTGGGAATCAGTGAAAGCCTTGAGGTTGGTTACGCCCAGCTCGCGGGAGACTCTCAGTCTGGCAAGAAGTGCTTCGTACTCCGCCTGGTTATTTATCACGAGGAATTGGAAACGGAGTGCGCATTCGGCGACGACCCCGTTGCTGTTGGCAAGGATGAGCCCAGCCCCGCTCCCGCCGGAGTTTGAGGCTCCATCTACATGGAGGATCCAGGCATCCTCTCCGGGCTCGTCGGTGCCTATCTCCATCGACCGGCCTGAGGGGCCTTCCTCGGGCTCCTTGCCCAAGCCTGCACATTCGACCAAGAAGTCGGCTAGCACCTGTGCCTTCATGGCCAACCTCGGCCTGTACGTAATGTCGAACTCGCTGAGTTTCAGTGCCCACTTTGCCAATCATCCCGAGGTATCGGGTCGGCTGAGCACTGCTTTCAGCGGTTGATCCGTCAGGACAGCGATGGGGTGCGCTTGGAAATAAGGCCTGAGATGCTGGGCAGACACTATTAGCGCAAAAACGAGTTTCTCGGGCCGAGAATACCTGAGCTCCGCGTCATGGAGAAGTTTGCTGGTATAGTACACCGGCCGCTGGGCCCCCTGGCTGTCGGTTCGAACCAAGACTGAGCTGACGGCTTCCGGGGTAACCGCTAGATAGAGGATAAGCTCCTCTCCCTCCTCGGGCCTGGACAGCAATGGTGGCGATGCGAGGGTCTTCTTCAGTTCCTCGAAGGCCTGCTGGCATTCCTTGGTCCAAGCAAAGTCATTCATCTTCCTCAGTACCTTGAAGAAGGGACGGCAGCGGTCCGCCGACCTGGAGATAAAACGGCTGAGGGCCGCAACTCGGCCGGTTAGTTGCTGCACTTGCTTCTTGGAGGTGGGCTGCTCCATATCCAGGATGGCCTGGACCTTCTCCGGGTTGGCCTCGATTCCTCTTTGGGTCACCATAAATCCTAGGAATTTCTCGGCAGAGACGCTAAAGGCGCACTTCGCCGGGTTCAGCTTCATCTGATGGCGTCGGAGGTTGCCGAGCGTCTCCGCCAAGTCAGCCACGTGGTCCGACTCGGGTTTGCTCATTACCAGCATGTCGTCCACGTACACCTGCATGTTGCGGCCGATCTGGTCTTTGAAAATTCCATTGACCAGGCGCTGGTACGTTGCCCCCGCGTTCTTGAGGCTAAATGGCATCATCCTGTTGCAAAAAGTTTCGCGGTCAGTTATGAAGGCGGTGTGCTCTTCGTCCTCTGGGCTCATTCGGATCTGGTTGTATCCGGAAAAGGCATCCATGAACGACAGGAGGCGATGCCCCGAGGTGGTGTCGACTAGCTGGTCGATCTTTGGAAGAGGGAAGCTGTCCTTTGGGCAAGCTCGGTAGAGGTCAGTGTAATCCACACAGATCCTCCACTTACCACTACTCTTTCTTACCATGACCACGTTTGCCATCCAGCTGGGGTACTGGACCTCCCGCACAAAACCGGCGGCGAGGAGCTTCTCCACTTCCTCGTTGATCGCCTTCTGCCTTTCCATGGCGAAGCTTCTATTCTTCTGGTGGACCGGGCAGCAATTTGGATCCACGTTTAGCCTGTGCATGATGACCTCGGGCGGGATGCCCGGCATGTCAGCTACTGACCAGGCGAACACGTCAGCGTTGGCACGAAGGAACTCCAACAGGCGGGTTCGTTCTTCCTCAGGGAGCTGGGCCCCGACTTACACCATCTTCAGGGGATCCGAACCGAGGGGAAAAGTCAGCAGGCGCTCTACGGGCCCTCCCCTGGGTTCCTTCTCTCTCAGATCGAGGTCGTCGATATCATGGGCGAGCTCCGTGCCCCTGGTGCCCGGGACCGTCTGAAGGCAGAGCAGGACTGGCTGGGTCGTCCCCTTCATCTCCCCGAGCCCGGAAGGCATGGGGAACTGTACCAACAGCCTTCTCGTGGAGATGGTGGCATCCAGCTGGTTGAGCCCGGGATGCCCGAGAATGGCGTTGTAAGGCGAGGGGAGCCTGACGATGGTAAATGTTATTAGGATGGTCGCCTGCCGGGGTGGGGATCCGGCGGTGACCGAGAGAGTGATCTCCCCCTCGACCCCCACGGAGTCCCCTATAAAACCTACCAGGGGGTGTGCACCGATTTCAGCTGATCATGGGATAAGTTCATGCGGGAGAAAGCGTCGTAAAAAAGTACGTCAGCCGAGCTTCCACTATCAACCATGATTCGATGTATAGGATGCTTCGTGATGGTCATCTCGACCACCACGGCATCATTGTTTACATTGTCATTACCCTCCCCCCCCGAGGAGGGATTACACTCTCCGGGTTCCCGACTTCCCGAGCTCTCTTCATTGCTCGACCAAACCCGCGCGAGATCATGCCCACGGGCTTCTCCGTCGGGTAGTTGTCGATCGTAGGGACGGGCGGCAAGGCCACGAGCGGCTGCCCTTCAGAGGGGGCCTCGTTCTTGACAAACTTCCTGAGGTAACCCCTCCTAATCAGCTCCTCGATCTCTCGCTTCAGGTGGCGACACTCCTCTGTGTCATGCCCGTGCTCGTGGTGGAACTGGCAGTACTTCGATTTGTCTCGGACGGCTCTCGGGTTCTGAGGAGGAGGTCGGCGGAGGTAGCGCTCGCCCTCGATTTCCATGAGGATCTTCGTTCAAGGTGCGAGGAGAGGGGTGTACCTTCGCTCGGGAGTGGCTTCGCCCCTCGGCCTTGGATTCGGGCGAGGGTCGGCAGACGGCCTGGGCCTCCGAGCTCCTGGGGCATCCCTCGGGAGCGGCTTCTTCGGAGTCTTCCCGTCTAACTCTTGACGGGTGCGGTCAGCCTCCTCCGCTCGGATGTACTTGTGGGCACGGAGGAGGAGCTCGGAGTACGTCCTGGGCGGCTTCTTGTCCAGGGAGTAGGTCAGGCAGGACGTCTTGAGCCCATGCTTCAAAGCCAGCATGGCGACGGGCTCGTCCAAGCTGTAGATCTCCAGGGCCGCGGTCTTGAACCGGGTGATGTAGTCCCGGAGCAGCTCCTGGTCCTGTTGGCGGATAGAGAAGAGGCTGTCCACCTCTCTCGGCACCTTTCGACAAGCGTCGAAGTGTGCCACGAACCTTCCTTCCAGCTGATGGAAGGAGCAAATGGATCCGGGCTCGAGGCGGGTGAACCAGACTCGAGCGGCCTTCCGGAGGGTTGCCAGGAAGGCAATGCACAGAAGAGCGTCGGTGGCACCCTGGACCCTCATGAGAGCTTTATAGCTCTCCAAATGATCCAGGGGGTCGGTGGTCCCGTCGTATGGATCCACCTGCGGCATGCGGAACCGTTTCGGGATCGGTTCCGCCTGGATTTCTTCAGAGAAAGGGAGGCGGGAGTCGTAGCCCGCCGGGTCTGCCGATGAGTTCTGCAGGTCGGCGAATCGGTGGGCAAACTCCGCCAGCTTGCGCTCATGCTCCTCCAGGCGCCTCTCGGCCTGGCACCTGATGGCTTCGTCAGTGGAGTCTTCCACCGAGACTGTGGGTGAAGGGGGCGCCGATCGGTCTCGGTGCGAGGTCTGGCCTCAGCGTCACTTGCTGCGATGCACCGTTTCGGCCCCGTCGACTGGAGATCGGCTCTCGTGATCCTCCGAACCGGAGTAGTTTCTCTTTGCGGGAGCTTGGTGGCTCCCCCGGGGGTTGGAGGCGGCCCTCGGATGGGATGGCCTACCCTGGATTGAGCGCAGGCTCCCACGCTGCCCCATGGCTCAGGCCGCGGGGGTCCCTAGCTACGGCTGGGTGGCCAGGGACTGTTGCTGATGCTGAAGCTGCCGGACCGCTGAGGTCAAGGTCTGCAGCTGCTGGATGACGGCCGCAAGGGGTCCGTCCGCCGGGGTAGGCTGCTGTGCAAGAGGAGGGGGAGCCGGAAGCTCCCTCTCCGGGCTGAGGGCCCCTAGAGGGGAGTGAACCTCCCCCACGCAGCTGGTGGATGCCTCCCGGCCATGAGTGACCACCATCGTCAGAGAGCACGACACCTGTAGAAAGCTGGCCCCCGCTCGGGTTTGGTATCCTACCCCCCTACCTGGCGCGCCAATCTGTTGCCGCTCTCGTCGTCGTGCCCGTGCCACGGATTCGCTGATCCCACCTGACCGCCTGGCGAAGGAGCCTCCCTGGCTACGGCTAACCTGCAAAAAGGGGGTTAGAAGACCCTGGCCGGGGATCCCGGCGAGGGAGCTCCGACGGTCAAGTCAGTAGACGACGAGAAGGAACAGACTCTCCAGACGGACCCCCGAAAGGGTTCCAGACTTAGAGAGTTTACAGGTGAGAGAGACGCTCTGGGGACCAGAATCTCGGCCGGGCCTCCTTGCCGAGCTCACGCCCAATGTTCCCTCTCGGGATCTCTGGTTTTCACTCTCCGGAGCGAGGCCTTTCGCCGCTGCTCCCCCTTTGTCCCCAGGCTTGTTCGCTTACCTTGTCGTCCCCAGATTCCTCCCTCTTTATCACCTTTCATCGTGCGCTTGTCTTTTCCTCCTGGGAGACTCCCCTCCCCCGTCCTCTTCTCTTTTCCCTTTTCGGTGAAGGGGGGCCAGGCGGCTTTCCGACCTCGTCCACCGAGCCCAGCAGGGAAAAGGCAAAGACAGAAGAGAAAAAGGGAGGGCGACGCTTGTAAGGCGGCCGGTCAGGCCTCGGGCCCAGCGAGAGCGCTCTCTTTCCCAAGCGTGGGCGCTATCCATCTATGGGGCATGTTCTGTCAGAATCGTGCCCCTCGGCTGTGGAACTTGTCGGGCCGATGCAAGTGAAGTTCCGCGTGCCGCCGCCCTCCGTACGGGGCACCGTCTGGGATTCGTACGGCCCGAGGGATGGCCTCGGGGCCCACGACTCTTCCTTGAGATCTTCTCTATACGGGCGGCCTGACCTCGGCCGAGGTGGACCCGTCTCCGGGGGCCACCTGGTGAAGAGCGAAGGACCAGTCGACCTCGGCCTAGGTGGACCCCTCCTGGGTGGACACCTAGCGAGGTGGCAGGAGGTCGCCTGGCCTCGGCCGAGGTGGACCCGTCTCCGGGAGGCCACCTGGCAAAGGGGCGAAGTTCCAGCCGACCTCGGCCTAGGTGGACCCCTCTTGGGTGGACACCTGGCGAGGTGGCAGGAGGTCTCCTGGCCTCGGCCGAGGTGGGCCCGTCTCTGGGGGGCCACCTGGCGAAGGGCGAAGGGTCGGCCGACCTCAGCCCAGGCGGACCCCTCCTGGGTGGGCACCTGGCGAGGTGGCAGGAGGTCGCCTGGCCTTGGCCGAGGTGGGCCCATCTCCGGAGGGCCACCTGGCGAAGGACGAAGGGTCGGCCGACCTCGGCCCAGGCGGACCCCTCCTGGGTGGACACCTAGCGAGGTGGCAGGAGGTCTCCTGGCTTTGGCCGACCTCACTTGGGCGGACCTCTCCGGGCTTGGGCACCATCGATGTGGTAAAGGAACTTCGGTCCGAGCTCGACCTCGGTGAGGGCGGTTTGCCTTAGAAAATTGCCGGGCGCTGTAGTCTTGCCGAACCTGGTCTTGAAGACGTGGCGCTGACTCGGCCGGAGAAACCTCCACGTGGCTCGATCGCATTCGGCGGTATCTGAGCCTGGCCACGTCACTGTCATGGCTGTAACACCCAGGTCTGATCTTAAGTTGGTGATAGCCGCTCTTAAGGTCAATCTTAGAGAAAATGGTTGCTCCAGCCATCTATGTTGCATGTCATCCAAATGGGGGATGGGGAAATGATACTAAACTATGCTTTTGTTAATGGCTCGACTATCGACACATCCTCCAAGTTCCATCTTTCTTGAGAGTTAAAAGGGCAGGTACTACACATGGACTCAAGCTTTCTCTAATAAATCCCTTCTTGAGGAGTTCTCCAACCTATTTTTGCAATTCTAAGTGCTCGATGGGATTCATCCTATAATATGGGAGGTTTGGCAAGGTGGCTCCTGGGACAGATCTATGCATGTTGTATGTCCCTTAAAGGTGGTAGGTGGTCAGGAAGATCTTTAGGAAATACATCTTAAAATTCCTTCAAAAACTGCACAACTTCTTAAGGGTGCTCCTCTTGGGGTCTGTCATGAACTTCCTTGGTGGTCAAAATCCAAACTGGTGAACCCTCAGTGTTCTCATGCTCTAGTTCTTTAGCATTGATCAAGTTTAATCCCGGTTTCTTCTGTTTTAGGTTACTAGATCCTTTCTTAATGTTATCCTTAGGTGGAGTTGGGTTTATCACAAACTTCTTCCCATGGTGGTTAAAGGAATAGGAGTTGGATTGACCATACAGGGTAGCATCATGGTCATATAGCCAAGGTCATCCTAAGATGATACTACTAACTCCCATAGGAAGGACATCACACCACACCTTTTCTTAGTAGGATTGTAGTTGGATCAAGACTTGGCATCTAATTTTGATGGGGATGGAAGTTGAGTCTATCTAGGATACCTTATAAGGATTGGGATGGGGAATAGTAGATAAACCTAGGATTTTGACAGCACTGATTGAGATGGCATTAACATAGCTCCCACTATCTATGATAATGTTACATACCTTTTCTCCTAACCTTACAAATGTCTGTAGGATGTTAGTCCTACACCAATCCTATTGTTCTTTAGTTTGGATCAAGATACGTCTAACAACTCCCAACAAATTTGATGAATCAATGATTTCCTCATCTCCCTCATACTTATCCACTAAGTGTCTTCCAGCTTCATACACTTCTTCAAACTCATCAGTGGGTTCAGGATCTTCTTTCTCTAGCTCTCCAATGTGTAGGGGTTCCGGTTGGGTATTGACTAGCATAGTGTTCCAATTTATGACATCTAAAATAGGAAGCATTAGGATTAGGATTCCTCTGGACTTCAGGTGACTTACCCTTATCTTCCTTGCATGTCAATGGAGTGCTAGGACTAGGTCAGCCAAGGTGCATTTGACTAGACCCTGGTTTTGGATTAGGGGCACTATTCCTAGGTGGTTTAGGTCGACGGATCATGGGTCCCCTATGGAATCTCTCGTAGTTCCTAGCTATCTGATAAGCCTACTCAAGATCATGGACTTCTCTTAAAAATAGTTCTCTTTGAATGTCCTCATGTAGTCCAGCTCGAAATCTAGAAAGGGTCAAAGCTTCAGACTCATCTATGCTACACCTCATGACATTTTCATCAAATTTGGCTATGTATTCAGATACGGTCCTATTTCCTTGACTCAGCTTCTACAATTGATCTAAAAGTCTCTGGTGATAGGATATGGGGAGGTACTTTTCCCTAAGCTTAAGTTTCATAGCTCTCCAGGTAGCTATGGGTATGTCTCCTCTTTACCTGGTCATCCTTTCAACATTTTCCCAATATAGTCTAGCATGGTGAACTAACCTGATTTAGCAAACTTAAACTTCCTCTCTTCAGACATTTCATACCACTCAATGTACTGGTCCACATCTCCTTTCCAATCAGTGTATATCTTAGGGTAAAGGCTACCATCAAATGTAGGTGCTTCTAACCTGATGTTCCTAATGGCTCTCTCATCTTGGTCCATGAAATCATGATTGGGTCTCCTCTGATTAAGCTCCAAGATTGGGTCATGGTGTGGGGCTCTTCTAGGGTTGGAGGTGCTAGTAGAGGAGTATCAGGTTCAAGTTCAGCATGGGTCTCTCGGGTCCTCTCTAGGTTTCCAACACGTTCCTCCATTTGATTAAACCTAGTGTTCATTTGGGTATTCAATTGGGCAAACATTCAGTCATGGTCCTCAGTAAGGTTTCAAAGTTAGGTTTCATGGTTAGACTGGGTTGGGTTTGAGAATACTAGTATTGGACTCCTGATCTAGTGGTCATGTGGTTAGCACACAAATCATTCGAGTGTTTTGCTGGACCTAGTAGCTCAAGTAGAATGAGTCAGCTCAAGTTACAACCAAGTCAACAATTATCCTTTCCACTAGCCAAGTAAGAGGTGAGAGTGTGGGAGGCTCCCCCTACTCTCGTAAGGTCCTAATTAAGTAACCACAGCTCTACTTAAGGCATTTGCCTCTGGATCCCTAGCCTAGACACCAATTTCAAAAGATAAGTGATGAATTGAGTGCACTAGCTTTCTCACAATACCTTGAACTGGACCTGTTGGTGTCCCTAACTTGATTAGCTTGCTACTCGATTTTAATTAGGCTTGGGTTCATTGCAGGGTGGTTGTTTTGGGCCAAGGAAAGGTGATGAAATCATTCCCTTATCTGAGGTAAAGAGATTGCCCTCAAGTGAATTCAGTTATGCATGAACACACATGAAACCCTAAAGTAAAGTATACAAATTTTTTTTATATTTTCAAATCTGAAATTAAGAAAAAAAATTGCAGATTCAAAGAATTTTAATTATATGATTGATTGATGCAAAGATTGATGAAAATCTTACGGTTTTAATGAGAAATAGTTCTAGGGTTTATCACTACTATGCAAAAATTTCAGCATGTAGATTTTTGTTTTATTTTTTTGTTTAGAAAACTATGCATAAACATGTCCTAACTTGCTCTAATACCAAACTGATGCGAGATGCAATTATGCAAGCGATAAACATAAGAAAACTTCAGATTAAGAGAGCAATGATTTCAGATTTTAAGATTTTTTTGTCTTCCTATTAAGAGCAAGAGTAAACAAAGATTGATTATAAGAAGATTAAAAGTAACTACCCGCAAAAATGGATTAACTAAGTAATAAAGAAAAATGGATCCTAGGGTTAATAAATCACTACTTAGAACATGCTCATCTTCAAAAAATCAGAACTAAAGAGAAGGGATGGGTTTGCATACCTGGCAATGATTATTTGCTTCTTGAAGATTGGATCACACAACTCTCGGGATTGGCACCTGGAAGAACAAGCTACTTTCCCGCGTGTTGCCCGGTTGGCCAACCCAAGAGGGGAGGTGAATTGGGTTTAAAAACTTTTTCACAAATATTTGCTCTTTTGAAATCTTAGTATGGTGAGTGAAGTGTCTAAGAATTAAATACGGAAGCAAGTAAATGAGCACAAGCAAAAGCAATCACAAACACCATATTTTAGAGTGGTTCAGAGCAACCCGACACCTACGTCTAGTATCTAAGATACCACTTGAAAATTTTATTATATTTACAATGGAATACAACCGGTTTATTTTACACCGGGCTCACAAACCAAAACCCAATCTTGGTTTTACACCGGGATCACCAAGAACCTAATATCATGTTTGTTTTCTCGGACTCACAAACAACCCAACCTTGGTTGTCAAGGCTCACGAAAAATCTAAAAACAATCCTTAAGCTATAGCCCCTGCTGTACTTGGAACAACTCAAAATAAAGTTACAAGAGAAATGAAGCAACACTAAAGACAAACCAAATTTTGTTGGATGGTTGCAGTTGAAGCTTTAATTGGAGCCTTCTTCAATGCTCTTCAAGGCTTTCAAACTTCTCCAATGATAGACTCAAGAAATTGATTGGAAGTTGATGAAGACTTGAGTTCTTGCTTGAATGTTATTTTAAAAATTCAATACCCTAATTAAAGTTCTTTAGAACTTGTTCAAATCCATCATTTATAGTCTATTTTACTATTCCCAACTAAAAATAGCTGTTATAGTACCTTGAAAGATGAGAACTAGCCATTGGAGGGCTTTTTGGATTCAAAATCTTCATTCTGGAAATAGCCATTATACATCAGAAACTGGGATTCGAGTCGGCTTAGATGGGTTGAGTCGGCTTGGATTCTCAAACAGGTTAAAATAGAACTCTGGTTGAGTCAGCTCTCTTCAATTGAGTCGGCTCAAAAGACTAGTTTTCTCATAACTGAATTTCACTTACTCTGGAAGAGTCGGCTCGGATGCTCATTGAGTTGTCTCGGTTGACTGTGTATCAGAAAATGAATTTCAGCTACTCTGGAGGAGTCGGCTTGGATCTTCATCGAGTTGGCTCGAGTGACTGAGTATCAGAAATGCTTGTGCCATGCCAAAATAATGAGTCAACTCTATTCCTTGAGTCGGCTCGAGTGAATTTTGTCAAAAACATTCAAACTTCTCCAAACTTCTTCCAAAAACTTTCAAACAACTTCCAAATTCTTCTAAGTCTAATCTAAGAATTTTAAACTTAAAAATTACATAGAATTGGCCCTTTTACAAGAATATACAAACAAATTTACTTGGGGCTCTTCATTACATGAAACATTTTCTAAAAGAAAATTAATACACTTCAATGATGTACGAAGAATAATTTTGCATTTGAATCATCCTACAAAAACTTCTTAAACACTAGGAAAGAGTTAATATCAAATACATGCTCCAATATTTTGTTATCATCAAAATCATTCTAGGGATCAATAATCTCTCCCTTTTTGATGATGACAAAACACTGGGCATGGAAATACCTTTACATTTATAGTTAGTGCTATACAGTATATCAAATAAATCAAATTGTCTGTTCAAATTATGATCTACTTGTATCAGAGCTTGATTGAAATACCATAACATAACAAGTTACATATCACAATGTATTAGAGCAGATAAATTTAAGTATCAGAGCTATTAGAATTGAGTATCAAAGCTGTCAAGCATTCAATTAAAGATAGCTTGAGTATCATAGCTTGATCTTAAGTACCAGAGCTATATATATATGAAAGTTCCTTTGCAATTTAACTTAAGTATCAGAGTATTTTGTAATTTAATAGGAGTATCAATAGTATCAGGTATCAACAGTATCAGAGCTATAATAGTATCAGATCTTTAAAGATAGCTTGAGTATCAGATCTTTAAAGATATTAACATAAGTATCAGAGCTCAAATTTTAAAAGATTTAACAAAAGTATCAGAACATAAAATTGGTGCAAAAGTTTCAGAACTTAATATTTTTCAATAAAAGTATCAGAGC
The DNA here is from genome assembly GCA_021397845.1 of Areca catechu. Taxonomy (NCBI): domain Eukaryota; kingdom Viridiplantae; phylum Streptophyta; class Magnoliopsida; order Arecales; family Arecaceae; genus Areca; species Areca catechu. Next base: position 96,171,169 of record CM038050.1, read on the forward strand.
AATAAAAGCAATACAATAAAAGTATCAGAGCCTAATAGTTTTTCATTCTTATTACATTTGATCCTTTTCCATATTTTCTTTATTATTTTTGTGCAATTTCCATGCTTCACAAATTTCTCCTCCTTTTTGTCATAAATAAAAAAGTAACAATAAGAAGAATAACAGAGATAATTGTACATTGATATGAAAATATATATTTCATTACTTCAAAAAGGTGCATTACAAATACATCAAGAAAGTATAGTCAAAGCATAATACATCAATAGTAACCAATATCATGGTGACTCTCATCACTACTGCTAGAACCTATATCTAATGTTTCAGAGGCATAAACTCTAGATCTTCTAATTGGAGGTGAAGGTCCTCTAGAGGTTCTAGTCTGAGAAGCTGGTCCTGTTCTAGGAGGTGGTTGTCTAGCATGTGGAGGTGGCTATCTAGCTATAGGTAAGGGCTGTGGAGGTGGCCTAGGTGGCTAAGTAGAAGTAGAAGCACCAAAGCTAGGTCACACTCCAGTGAATCCCTGTAAAACCGCATCAAGCTCCATCTCCAACCTATGCATGCTCTGTTGAATGTCATGTAGAGTTAGTGCTTGATGTCTGGCAAAAAAATTTGCTGCTCCATGGAGTCTGCCAAAATCAGAGCGCAGGTCTCTAAGATCTATCCGATAGTCATCCTGTGTCCTCTGGCTCATCTCAACTATCTCCACTCTCATAGTGAGCTCTCTCATCTCAGCATAGAACTCCTGAAGGCCTCTCTCAAGTGTCTAACATAGATCATCGAACATCAAGCAAAATTTGGCTGTCAGAGTCTCAGTGAACTGAGTAAACTGCTCCAAGGTAATAGTGGTCTGAGTGGAAACACTAGTAGAGGTGGATGGTGCTATAGGAGGTACTTGTTGCCCATTAAGAAACCCAAGAGGGGGGTTGAATTGGGTCTCTAAAAATTTAAAGCTAAGCTTAATATCACAAGCTACAAACTTTACAAAACAAGATATGCAATTCAATTGAACAATGTACAATGATTTGAATACAATGCTCTAAAATAATAGTGCAGTAGAAATTAAAAGCAATGAGCAAAAATATAAAGAGCAAGGAGGGAGAGATCAAGCAATCACAAACACCATAAGCTATAGCGGTTCGGTGCCATCAATGCACCTACATCTACTCTCCAAGATCCCCTTGAGAATTCACTATAATCACAAGATTACATCCGATTTGTTTTCCGGGCTCACTAATCAAAACTCGACTTGTTTTCACAAGGTTCACAAGTCAAACCTCACTTGGTTTCATGGGCTGACCAAGAACCTAATTGGTTTTCACATGGCTAACCAACAACCTCTCTTGGTTTTCCGGGCTAACCAAGAATCTTATTGGTTTTGCGGGCTAACCACCAACCTAATTAGTTTTCCAAGGCTTACCAATAACCTCCCTTAGTTTTTCAATAGGCTAACCAAGAATCCTTACAAAATATAAAGTTTAGAAACAAAGAACCAATGTAAGCTTTCAAAAGAAAAGCAAATAAGTCGACTTTGCTTGATGTAGTGCTGCTTTGCTCTTGTTGAAGCCTTTTGAATATCCAAGTATGAATGATCTTCAATGCTCTTGATGGCTTTGAATGCTTGGAGGCTTCCTTTAGCATAAGAGTGGTTGAAACTTGAATGAATAGGAGTTATGGCTCTTCTCTCTTTTTTTCTCTTCAAACTCTTAATGGCATTCAATATTCTTGTATTTAGATTTGATTTGAACCATATAAATACCCTCCCAAGGTCTTAAAATCGAAATCTAGCCATTACACTTGAAAAACTAGCCGTTGGGGGCATTTGAGATGAGTTTTGCATTTAAAAAAACTAGCCGTTACTTTTGCCAGAACCCTATGTGTCGACACTTCCTCAGTTGAGTCGACATATAAGGTCGACACATGTTCTTCTTAAGTTAACACTTAGTTCAAAATGGTCCATTCAGATTCTCTAGAAATCTCAGTTGAGTCGACACATTCTAAGTTGGGTGTCATTGGAAAGAGAATAAAATTTCCTTTCTGACCATATAAATTATATTCAAATCAGAGATTTATAGCTCATTCTGTGCCCTTTTGAAGTTAAGGTATCATTTAGGTACCAAGAGTCCCATGCCATTGGGACTCGTCATGTATGGCACCTAAAATTCCCTTTAATTCAAATTAAAATCAGATTTAGCTCTGATTAGGCTAGCCCCACTTAGGACTCAACCTAATTTAGGTTTTCCATAATTAGGTTAGCCCAATTAGCAAGCAACCGGACCCAATCCAATTGCGTTAGGAATTTGGTTAGCCTACATATGCTAGTATGTAATCCGGCTAACCAATTAGGATCCTATGACCCTAATTAAATCATGAATGACTTCCTTGGCCAAGTCTCTATTATGTGTGACCCATTGTGTTCCACATCTAGCCAACAGTAGGTTTAGGTTTGAGCCGATTCGATCCGATCGAACCCGATTGACCTAATTAGGTCAAATTGGCTCACCTAATTGTCCAATTCGAATTACACATCGAATTGACTCATGAAACAAAATCAATTGGTTCATGAAGATCTATAAGACAAGATTGACATCTAGCAACGTGTCATGCCTACCCGGAAGATGAGGAATTTTGGTGGATTTATCAAAATACCCTTCAATGGTGAGTTACCGGGCAATTCAGTCCTTCGATCAACTTGCACCCTGAATATGACTATGGAAATGGATACTTGTCAAATCCAATTTCATATTCATTCCTTGCTCAATCTGATAATGATGATTCATTAATGAACCATTAGAAACTATTTCTAATGTTCATACTTTGATCAAAGATTTTCCAAATCTTTATTTGATTGAAATCATCTGGATGTGCTTCCCTCTTACTAGGGTTGATCGATTCATTTTTGACCTACTAACAACCTCCATATGCAATCCACAATACCCAGTATCACCCCATGCATGACACAGTGTCATGATTGAGTATGAACCAAAGTGTGGATTCAAGCATACAAGGTACCATGGCAGTCTCAGGTCAAAGGACCACATGCACTACTCCCACTATGAGAACTATCTATTGACAAACAGATAAGGTTCCATTAGATATTCTCAAGCTGGATCCATTCAGTGAACTCATTCTCTAATGAGCACCCATATCCTAGTATTAGTGTCAAATACAAGTGACTATGAGATCAGTCACCCTCTTCACCAAGCATACATAGGATGTGCTGGTCTTACCGGAAACATTGATCCCCTACTCAATATCCCATCGACCAGGTGACGAGGGACAGTGGTAGGATCGTTGGTGAGCCTAGAAGTCACCAAAATTAGGGTATCATATTTTTTTTGAAATTTTTTTAGGTAAAGGGTGGCGAAGGAATAGTGGGGCTGGAAGACAGGGTTTGGAACTCATGGACTTTAGGACTTACCCTAACGAAGAGATCTCTCACCTCTAAGGCATTACACCCTCCTCAATACTTGGAGGTGCTAGGATGAATCTCAAAGGTCACGAGGGGATAAAGAAGATGGAATGGGAAGGGGGATAACTAGGGCATCACGCCCATGCTCGAAGGCGAAGGCAAGAAGAATCACTCTTCTAAAAACTCAAATTTTCTTTTTCTCAAAAAAACCATTTTTTTATAAAGGACTGAGGGTGGTATTTATAGACCTATCCAACCCTTATTTGAATTTGAATACAAGATAAAAAGATAGGAATGTTCAAATTCAAATATAAGATAGGATAAGATAAGCCTATCCATATCTAAATCCTAACCAACCAAATCCTAATTCAAATTTCAAATAAAAGATAAATCCTAAATTTATTTTGAATATGTTTCGAGATTCGCACGGCTCCAAGATTCATGCTTGCTTCGAGATTCATGCTGGTGAGGTCCCCATCACCATGAATATTCTAGATTAGGGTTTTAAGGCTTTAGGTCTCACTGGTATGATCTCATCATAACCCTAGAACCATATCCCTAATCTATATGGTTCATCATACTTAATAAAATTAATAAGACACAGCGTATGGTGAAAATAAAATGCCTTTATTAATTGATAATGTCAATATACTGGTTTGGGATACAAAAAAAAATCCCATCGAAATACAACATTTCGATTGGCCTTTAGGGCATAATCCTTTCAATCTCCCACTTGCACTAAAGCCAATCATCTTTAAATTTTAACCCCATACAATCGAGGTGGCGATCAAACTCCCGCTGTGGTAGAGCCTTAGTGAACGAGTCTGTTATGTTGTTCTTCATTTCTACTTTTTTAATGCAGACTTCTTGTCTTTCAACAATCTTTCGAACGAGATGGAAGTGTCTTAAAATGTGCTTTGATTTGTGATGAGCTCTAGGTTCCTTAGCTTGAGCGACGGCTCTAGTATTATCATAGTAAAGTGGTACTGGACCTTCAATCTCCAGAACAATGCCCAACTCTGAGATGAACTTTTTCATCCAGACAGCTTCCTTGGCAGCTTCACTAACAGCAATGTATTCTGCCTCAGTTGTTGAGTCAGCTACAGTCTGCTATTTAGAACTCTTCCAGCTTACAGTTCCTCCATTTAGGTAAAAACATACCCTGAAATAGATTTGCTATCATATGGATCCGATTGAAAACTAGAATCTAAATAAGCTTCCAGTTTAAGATCAGATCCTCCATATATCAGAAAAATATCCTTAGTCCTTCTCAAGTACTTAAGAATATTTTTCACAGCCTTCCAGTGATCTTCTCTTGGATCAGCCTGAAATCTACTGGCTATACCTAAGGCATATGCCACATCAGGCCTGGTACATAACATAGCATACATTATAGATCCTACAGCTGAAGCATAAGGTATAGAACTCATTCTATTTCTTTCTTCAGGTGTCTTAGGAGACATCATTTTTAGAAAGATGTATGCCATGACCAATGGGCAAGTAACATCTTTTACTTCCTTCCATGCTAAATCTCTTTAGCACTTGGTCAATGTACCTAGACTGGGATAAGCCTAGCATCCTCCTAGATCTATCTCTATAGATCATGATACCCAGTATATAGGATGCTTCTCCCAAGTCTTTCATGGAAAACTATTTAGATAACCATACCTTGACTGATTTTAACATTGGGATATCATTCCCAATGAGGAGTATGTCATCCACATACAGAACCAAGAAAACTATGGCACTCCCACTAGTCTTCTTGTACACACAAGGTTCATCCACATTTTTGATAAAGTCAAACTCTTTGACTGTCTTATCAAATCAGATGTTCCAACTCCTGGATGCTTGCTTTAATCCATAAATAGATTTTTTCAGCTTACATACCTGATTAGGTTTAGTCTCCAAGACAAAATCTTTTGGCTGTGACATATAGATCTCTTCCTCAAGGAAATCATTAAGGAATGTGGTTTTCACATCCATCGCCAGATTTCATAATCATGATATGCTGCTATAGCAAGCATGATCTGAATAGATTTGAGCATGGCAACAAGAGAAAATGTTTCATCATAATCTATTCCCTGTTTTTGTCTGAAACCATTAGCCACTAATCTGGCTTTATAAATTTCGACTTGGCCATCTGCCCCAATCTTTTTCTTATAGACCCATTTGCATCCAATAGGGTTAACACTCTCTCGTGCATCAACCAAAGTCCACACTTGGTTGACATACATGGAGTCCATTTTGGATCTCATGGCTTCCAGCCATTTGTGTGAGTCCCTACTCATGACAGCATCCGTATAGGTTAGAGGCTCATCATTTTCAATGATCCGGGCTTCATTATTTTCAATAATGAACCCATACCTCTCAGGTGCATGACGCACCCTATCAGACCTATGGATAGGAGTGGTGTGTTCTGGTTCTATACTAACTATGTTATCATTTGGTTGAGATGAATCTATTTGTTAAATTTCTTCAAATTCAATATTTCTCCCACTGCCCTTTTATAGGATGAACACTTTCTCAAGAAAAGTGGCATGCCTACTGACAAAAACTTTTTGTTCAGTAGGATGGTAGAACAGATATCCTATACTGTCTTTAGGATATCCTACAAATAGACACTTATCTGCTCTAGCATCTAGCTTATATCCAAAATTTCTTTTGACATAGGCTGGACATCCCCATATCTTAAGATACTTAAGATTGGGTTTCTTACCCCTCCATATCTCATATGGAGTGCTAGAGACAGATTTAGATGGTACTCTATTTAAGATATTAGCCATGATTTCCAAGGCATATCCCCAGAAGGAAATAGATAACTCTGTGAAGCACATCATGGATAGTACCATATCTAATAAGGTACGGTTCCTCCTTTCAGCAACACCATTTAATTGTGGTGTGTAAGGAGGGGTCCATTTAGAGATAATCCCCTTTTCTTTAAGGTGATCTAGAAACTCGGTGTATAAGTATTCACCTCCTCGATCTGATCGAAGGATTTTAATACTTTTCCCCGTTTGTTTCTCTACCATACTTTGATACTCTAAAAATTTATCAAAGGCATCGGACTTATGTTTCATAAGATACACAAATCCATACCTTGAAAAATCATCAGTAAATGTGATGAAATAAGAGTATCCACCCTTGGCCTAAGTTGTCATAGGCCCATATACATCTATATGTATGAGTCCTAATAACTCAGTTGTCCTTTCTCTTTGTCCACTAAATGGAGTCTTGGCCATTTTACCCATGAGACATGATTCACAAGTTCCTAATGATTCATAATCATAAGGATTAAGGAAATTTTCAATGTATAACTTGCTAATCCTAATCTCACTAATATGTCCAAGTCGACAGTGCCAGAGTAAAGTATTGTTTACATCATCTCTCTTTCGTTTGTTACTTACATGAAGTATATTGTCATTAGTGGATAGAGTTAAAAGACCATTACAAAATACGCCACAACATATAATTTCATTAGAAAAGCTGATTGAGCAACCATTGCTCATCACATTCATAGTATAACCTTGTCTAAGTAATAAGGGTACATATATGATATTTCTAATGACCTTAGATATATAGTAACAATCTCTCAGCTCTAAAATCTTCCCTGAAGGTAACTTCAAGATATAAGTCCCTACGACCTCTACTTGGATGGACTCTCCTCCAATACCGTAGAGCTCGAAGTCTCCTTCCTTCAATACTCTAAGCCTCTACAGTCCCTACAATGATTTGCATATATTATGACCACAGGCGGTATCCAATACCCAAGTATTTGAAATGGAAGAATCCATTGACAAAATAGTATGAACTTCTTTCATACCTTTTGGTGCATCCGATGCACCAAGCATCACACCTGCAAGGTAAGCCTTGCAGTTCCTCTTCCAATGACCCAGCTTGCCACAGTGAAAGCAGGTCATCTGTCTGGAGGCCTTCTTTCCTTTCTTCTTCTTGATGCCCCTTTTTGGGTTCAATCTCCTCTTAGAACCCTTTCTGCCTGACTTCTTCTTATTGATCCCATCCACAAGAAGAAGTGGAGCCTTATTTTTCTTTAAATGGCTCTCTGCTATTTTTAACATGTTTAACAGCTCAGGCAAGGAAGTTTTAAGTTTGTTCATATGATAATTAAGAACAAACTATGAAAATGACTCCGGGAGTGACTACATGATCAAATCCTGATTCAACTCCCCATCCATAACAAAACCCAATTGACCTAATCGAGTGATCAGGTCTATAACCATCAGTACGTGGTCTTGTACGGATGTACCTTCTATCATTCTCGCACAAAACAACTGCTTAGATATCTCATATCTAGCAGTTCAACTATGTTCTCCATATAACTCTTTAGATTGATCAGTATGGAGTTAGTGTCCAAGCTATCATGTTGCCTCTGCAACTCATTGGTCATAGAGGCAAGCATGATACATTTGACAGTGAGTGAGTCATTTTGCCACATCTTGTATGTGGTCCTTTTCTCTTGCGAGGCATCTTCCCCTAAAGGTTCCAAGGTAGGGGTATCAAGAATGTAAGAAAGTTTTTCCTAGCTGAGTACTATCTTTAGGTTTCTCAACCAGTCAACATAGTTCGGTCCAATCAATTTATTGGCATCAAGTATACCACGAAGTGAGAGTGAAGAGGCCATTTAATCTACATTAACAAAGAACATAACATAAGCAAACAACCAATGTTGACAAAACATAATTAAATTAGGACTTTAACTTAATTATGTCTCCCACTATTTTATCAAGCATCTTAACCATCTATATGATGATCAAGAAATCCTAATTGGTTTTCTTAGTGGGGTTAAGATCCTAATTCCTTATAAAAGACCTTGTGTGTACACAACAAATCTTTTATAAGTTCAAAGGTAGGAAAACTCTTTCCAATTGTATCTCATACAATTCTCAACAAAACCTGGCCTCTAAATAATAATAGCCTAGTGTGTGCACAACAAACTATAATATTTTTAGTTAAGTAAGACCCTTCATTCCTTTATAGTCATGATTGTAATAATAATACCCTTGTGTGTTCACAACAAAGTATTATATTAAATCATTCCATAAGCATCAAATGCACCATGCCAAAATTGTGTTAGTTACTAGGGACCGGTTCTGATGGAGAGTCCTTCTGCTATCATGACTCTTCATAATCTTTGATGTTTGGAGATTGAAGAGGCACCTCTTGGCTTCCTAAGGACCGGTAATTGACATGTGGCAAGTGAGAATTTGTCCAGATAAAAGAAGGGATATGAATAAGGCCTTCAGTGCATGAATGGGCTTATTAGATATGATTTTTCAAGCCAGATAACTTCTCCTCGATCTTGAAAAATCATATTTGATAAGTTGATGGGAGGACATATCACACGCCCCTCTTGTATCTATAAATAGGGGGCAGTGAAATGAGTCTGATATAAGAATTCCACCAAAGTATTATTATGAGTGTCTCTCTCTCCCTCCTTCTTTCTTTAAGACAAGACTTGTCTTGTTAAGACAAGGTCTTTTCTACTAGGACAAGGCTTTGTTTTAGGACATAAGCCTAAGGGATCCTAGAGGAGGGTTGTCCTAAAACCAAGAGTGGTTTAGGAGAGTGTCATTAGTGCCTTACAGTAGGACAGGGTGTCCTACAGTGGTCAATAGACCAAAGGCCGTCGAAAGAGTTCCACTTCTCCAAGCAACTTGAAGAAGGAGTTCTTCCTTGGTCCGAGTTTCGTGTGGATCATCATTGGAGGGCCAAAGTTTGGGCGCCTGGTGGAGAAGAAGGCTAAATCAGGGTTTTCTTCATCGGATTGGATACTAGCGGTTCAGGTTGGTGCCTAAACTCTATTTTATATTATATATGCATGTTTGTATGTTTTAATTTCTAGTAAGGAGGTCTTGCGTTAAGGGTTTGGTAGTGGTTTCATAATAAATTTTTGAAATCCACGCTTCCGCCCTGGTCACTAAAACCCTTACAACATTGTAGCATACCGGCCTGAGTCGACACCTCATCTTCATGTATCGATACTTCATGTTATGTGTTGACACCTTGAGTCGACACATCTCTGAAAAATCATAGAAGATGCTGATTTTGAGCTGGAACAAGTTTCAATTTGGCTTTCACATCCATTCAACCATCTCTTGAGTGTCCAAGTCTTGTTCTATGCAATCTTATTATTCAAACTTAGTTCTTTAACATAATTGGGCTTCTTCAAATTTTATGAGCATCCTTTCAATGAAAACACACTTAAAGCAAATCATTAGTCCTCAATTTATACTTAACTATTTTGCTTATCATCAAAATCAATTAGTGGAGTCAACAATCTCCCCCTTTTTGATGATGACAAAACCCTTAAGTATAAATTACTTTACAAGTAAAGCTTTAAGAGAATTTAACAAGGTGCACAATATTGAAAGCATTAAGTAAATCAACATTACTTGCACTAAAGATATGATCATTCAAAACACAAGTAATAATATTTGAGCTTGTTACAAAGATAGAGAGTATCAGAACTTTGTCAAAACTTTGAGCTTGATATTTATTTAAATGCACTGAGAACATGTATCATGATACTCTATAATGAAAATTCCAGGAATTAACAAGACTCCCCTTAAATCAATGATTCATAACAACATTTGTAAGAATCTTTTCAAAACAATGAAAGAGGGGTTTCAAGAATTAAACTCACTTTGAATTTGAGCATAAAGTAAAGCTCCCCCTTTCTTAAGGAATTTTGTAAATGATTTTCAGGTTTTTCAAAAATATTCAAATTAAAAGTTACTCCCCCTTTAGTTTTGAGAAGTAAACACATTTATACTTAAGTCTCACTAAATTACTCCCCCTTTTTGTTATCATTAAAAAGGTAGGAAAATAAATACAAGATATATCATAGAGTTTATAAATTCATTTTCAAAACTACTCACTCTTTTTCTTAAGGAAATACATTCAATAAAGAGTGAAGAAATAGAATTATAAGAGTAATCAAGAAATAATATTCAATCTCATCAAACACAAAGATAAGAGGAATTAAAAGGGTTTCATATATGCCAAGAACTTGTACATCAAGTACATAACAAAGGTAAAAGTACATATAAGCATAAAAGTAAATTATCAAGAAGTACATCAAAATCCTAAAAATACAAAATAAGTCCTAATCCTCATCCATCGACTCATCAGAAGATGAATCGATCTCGATCGGTCCTGTATCAGTGAAAGAACGAGCTCTAGGCCATCGTGATTGAAGATCTCGAAGTCTAGTCCTGGTTGGTTAAGGTGGGGTACGGTGTCCACATCCTCTGTGATGAATATAGGTCTGACCTTTGACGAAGCAGTAGAAGTAGGAGCTACGTCCTCCGCAGGAACTGAACTGATCGGATTAATCAACTCAACACAGCTGAAGCAAGTGTAGGATCAAAAGTATGACTTGAATCGAGATACTGAAAGCTAAGTGTATAAAACCCAAGCTCTCGAGTGACTGATGAAGTATGAAGGGTAGGACTATCAAAAGTAGGAGTAATAGCTGATGATATAGGTGTATCAAGAACAATAGTATCAGCTGTAGAAAGTATCGATGTATCTACAATAGATGTATCAAAAGAGGGTGTCTCAATGATAGGTGTATGAATGTCAGGAGAATCAACAGTAGGTAAATCAATAACAGGTATATCAATAACAGGACAAAGAATAGGAATAGGAACTAGAACTAGAGTGTGATCAACCGATCTGGGAGGAGAGGATGGATCAGGAATCGGGATAGCTGAGAAGGATGGGTCAACAACGGGGCTCGCAAGCACGTCATTCATCACCTCTGTAACTGGCTCTGACATAAGATCAGCAATATCAAACCGGTTTGAGTCAGTCTCCTTATCTCCATCAATATCTCCAATAACAGTATCTCCATCTCCATCTCCAATAGTAGTCTAAACACCAGTATCAAGATCCATAATGTCATCAGCTGGTGCAGGAGCAGGTACATGAACATATGCAGGAACAGTGTCTATAGCAGGAGCACTCATCGAAGATCTGGATAGTGCTGAGAGAATAGTCGAGATGCCATCGCTAAGACCCATATGGCTCTCTCTCGTCTCGGAAATAAATACATCAAGACGTGTCCTCATAATGAATACATCAATCTCGATGTGTTTGACTCTGTCCTCTAAGGTATCCAAAGTACCAGGAGTCTCCGTCTGCGCTGGCTGTGGCTAGGCAGATGTAGAAGGATTAGGCTGAGCTGGCTGTGCTGCCATCTCAGGCTGAGTCTCACTAGGTCTAGCCTCACCTGAAAGAATCCGCTCCTCCTCTGCTGTATCCTCATCAATATCAGCTCTATCCTCGGTCTAACCTGATATCCTCCATGTCCACTGATCTCGGACTAAATGATAACCCATGCGATGCAACGACCTGATGTCATATACATCGGTAAGGATCAAAGTACGATAAGGCTCATCCTGAAAGCTGACTCCATACTCCCGAAACAGTACTTCAATCCCATACCATATAGTAAGCAGAGCCACTGGCTAGATGACACCTCAGTAATTTGATGAACCATTAAAACAGGAAGACAAATCGGCGTGCACTAAATCAGTGAGACCATCACCAGCAACTCCCGCTCGGTGATATAATCAAAGCTACCAGTCTTCGTTAAAAGAATCTGGGCAACTATATGATGTAGCAGTCTCATCTCCGCAGACAACCTCGAAGCTGGAATAGTGACTCCCTCTGGTAAGATATCGGACTCAAAAATGCACTGGAGACCACTAACTCGGTCCATCAGGCTATCAATAACTGATCCAGTCATGGGTATATCCCATACTCTGCTTAGAGTCTCTGAAGTGATGGGGATATCCCGTCCTCTAACCTGTGCAACCCAACCATCGGATCCATGAGCAAGTGATCCGTAGAACTCTCTCATCAACCCGGGATAGTATCTCTCGCTAACCGAACAAAAAGTAACCAACCCAGCATGTCGGATCCACTCTCCTATCTGAAAATGCTACTGGTCTAAGAAGAAAAAGTCCACTCAGCATCCTCCAACCACTGTCTTGGAGCTAATCTGGCTAGAAGGGCAAACAGGGGTCGTGCAGGCGAATTCGAAACTCTAGACTCGTGTTGGGCCTTCATTCTTCGCTCTTCTTCATGCTGTGACTAGCGAGGTTGGCGAATGACTTGTTTGTGAGGACCCATCATCAAGAATCAAAGTTTGGGCAAGGTTTTTGGTGGAAAAAGAGGGTTTCTAAGATTTAGGAGCTAAAACCTAGATAGAAATCCAACAAAATTGGTCACCGAACCTTCAAATTTGAGAAAATGGTGGGTAAAAGCAAGAAAATGACAAGATGAATAGTATGGGTACCTTGAATCAGTGTGTCAGCTTGAAGGAGAATGATATTTGGGGGAAAAATGATTTGGAAACCCCTTAAATCTCAGTTTGCCGTCGGTCATGTGTCGACTCATGCATGTGTCGACACATTTTGGTGTCGACTTATGATGTGTCGACACATCGACTTAAAAACTGAAAAATCAAGAATTTCACAGATGGATCAAAATCAATTGAGATAACATATATTTGGAGTCAAATTAACAATGATTAATCATGATTTATCATAAATAAGGTTGAATTGATCTAATTTGAGTCAAATTAAGGGAAAAACATAATCAAACGGATTGATGATCCCGAGCTCTCTTCTAATCATACAGAATCGATCTTCCAGAAAAGGTTTTGTTAAAATATCAGCTAATTCAAATTCAATACAGATAAATTCAAGCAAAACATCATTGTTTTCTACATGATTCCTAATGAAGTGATATCTAATTTCAATGTGCTTGCTCCTAGAGTGTTGAACAGGATTTTTAGTGAAGCAAATAGCACTGGTATTATCACATTTAATAGGAGTTCTAGCCAACTTGATTCTAAAACCTTCAAGTTGTTGCTTAATCCACAAGATTTGAGTACAACAACTTCCTGCTGCAATATACTCAACCTCAGCTATGGATAGTTTAACCGAAGTTTATTTCTTGCTAAACCATGAGATTAAGTTAACCCCAAGAAATTGGCAAGTTCCACTAGTACTCTTTCTATCTAATCTACAACTAGTAAAGTCTACATCAGAATATCCAATCAATTCAGCAGAAGAATTTCTAGAATACCACAAACCAATACTAATAGTACCAGACATATATCTAATAATGCACTTAACAGCCATAAGATGTGATTCCTTAGGTTCAGACTTATATCTAGCACACATGCAAACACTAAACATAATATCTGGTCTACTAGCGGTCAGATATAGTAAAGAGCCTATCATGCCTCGATATAACTTCTGATCTACAGATTTACCATGTTCATCTTTATTTAGTGTACAGGAGGGGCTCATAGGCATACCTATTGATTTAGTAGTCTCCATCCCAAACTTTAATTTCTCTTGAGTACTTAGCTTAGTTGATGAAGATACCATAAGAAGTTTGCTTGATCTGGATTCCGAGAAAGAAGTTTAGTTCACCCAACATACTCATCTCGAACTCACCCTGTATAAGCTTAGCAAACTCTTGACAAAGAATTTCATTAGTAGCACCGAAGATAATATCATCAACATATATTTGCACTACTAATAAATCATTATCTTTCTTTTTCAAAAATAGAGTCTTATCAATATTTTCTCTTGAAAATTCATTTTCAATAAGAAATTTGCTTAACCTTTCATACCATGCTCTATGTGCTTGCTTCAATCCATAAAGTGCTTTGCATAATTTGAAAACATAGTCAGGATGTGCATGATTTTCAAATCCAGATGGTTGTTCAACAAAAACCTTTTCAGATATAAAATTATTTAAGAAAGCACTTTTAACATCCATTTGAAATAACTTGAAATTCATAAAACAAGCAAATATTAATAGCAGTCTAATTGCTTCAAGTCTAGCAACAAGAACAAAAGTTTCATCAAAGTCAATCCCTTCATCCTGATTGTAGCCTTTAGCAACTAGCCTAGCTTTATTTCTAATAACAATACCATTTTCATCTAATTTATTCTTAAATACCCATTTAGTGTCAATGATTGAAATATTAGATGGTCTTTCTATAAGTGTCCAAACATTATTTCTATCAAATTATATTAGTTCCTCTTGCATAGCATTGATCCAATTAGAGTCTTTTTCAGCTTCTTCAAAACATTTAGGTTCTACTTGAGATACAAAAGCTATGTAATCACATTCATTTCTAATAGAAGCTCGAGTTCTTACCCCTTTCGATGGATCACCTAAGATTAATTCTTTAGGATGTCCATGAGCATACCTCCACACCTTAGGTAGATCTTGATACTTTGAAGTGTCATCTTCTTTCTCATCCTTGTCTTGTCCTTCTTCACTTGGTTGAACTTGATCATTCAGTGTCAGCTTCTGAAGTTTCTCAGCACCTGCACATTCATCAGATGTATCCTCTTTTCTCGAGGACTTGTTAGTAGTTTCTTCAAATATAACATGTACTGACTCTTCTACAACCAAAGTTTCTTTATTAAATACTCTGTATGCCTTGCTTGATGTAGAGTATCCTAAGAAGATACCTTCATCAGACTTGGCATCGAACTTTCCAAATTGATCTTTTCTATTGTTTAAAACAAAACACTTACAACCAAAGACACGAAAATATTTCAAAGTCGATTTTCTTTGATTCGAAAGTTCATATGGAGTTTTCTTTAAAATAGGGTGTATCAAAACTCGATTTAAAACATAACAGGCTATATTAATAGCTTCAGCCCAAAAATACCTTGGCAAATCATTTTCATAAAGCATAGTGCATGCCGTTTCTTCTAAAGTACAGTTTTCCTTTCTACCACCCCATTCTGCTGAGGTGTCCTAGGAGCAGAAAAATTGTGTTCAATACCTTTTTCATTATAAAAATTTTCAAAATCTTGATTTTCAAATTCAGTTCCATGATCACTACAAATAACTGAAACATCTTTTTCATTTGAAACTTTTCTATAAAACTTTACGAATACAGAAAATGATTTATCTTTTTGTGCTAAAAAGAAAATCCAAGTAAATCTTGAAAAATCATCCACAATGACTAATCCATATCTCTTGCCTCCTAGACTTGATGTTCTAGTTGGTCCAAAGAGATCCATATAGGGTAATTCAAGTGGTCTTCTAGTAGTTACAAATCCTTTTGATTTAAAAGAAGTTTTGACTTGTTTTCCAAATTGACATGCTTGGCAAATTCTATCTTTTTCAAAATAAAGTTCAGGTAAATCTTTAACTAAATTCTTTTTACTAAGTTTTGAAATAAGGTACATACTAGCATGCCCTAGCCTTCTATGCCATAACCAACTAGTCTCTTCCTTAGAAGAATTCATTGCAACAAGGCATTCTCCATTAGGCAAAGATAGATCATCTAGGTCTACCAAATAAATATCTCCATGCTTTTTTCCAATGAATTGTACTCCATTTAAATCCAGACTAGAAATCATGCAATATGATAATTTGAAAACTACCTGAAAACCTTTATCGCAAAACTGACTAATGCTTAAAAGATTATGCTTTAAGCCATCTACTAAAAGTACATTACTAATACTATTAGGAGTTATGTAAACCTTACCAATACCAATGATTTTTTCTTTACCATTGTCATTGAAGGTCACACTCCCTCCATTCAAAGCTTCAAGAGAAGTGAATTGCTTCACATCTCCCGTCATGTGCCTTGAGCAATCACTGTCAAGATACTAAATTCATTTGTTTTCCTTGGTTGCAAGACACACCTGCAAAAAGATCAAGCTTTTTTCTTCGGTACCCAAGCCAACTTGGGTCCTCTAGGGTTAGCATTCAAAATGATTCCCTTTGGAACCCATACTTTACCAAAAGACATGATTTTTCTAAAATTGCATTGATATGATTTATGTCCTAATTTTTTGCAAGTAAAGCAAGTAATACTAGACGATGCAGGCACAAAAAAGTTTTTGAAATACTTTTGTTCTTTCTGTGGTTTATATCCTAAACCTGCCTTATTAAAAACTAATCTTTGATTGTTTAAAAACAATTTCAACTTTTCTGAGCTATAAGTAAATTTGTCAACAAAAGGTTTGATTTTTTCAAGTTCATTTTTGTACTTATCATTTTTAAGTTCTAAATTCTTGTTTTTCTTTAAAAGCTCATTGTTAGAAACAATATTTTTAGGACTTTTTAAAACTTCATTTTTCATAGCTAAAGCATTATTTTTCTTTTCCAAAATATCTAGTTTAGATTTCAATGAACTAAGATCATTTAGTAAAGAATTGTTTTCTAAAGAAAAACTGTTTGCATGCTTTTTCAATTTCTTATTTTTAGATAAAACTGACCTATAATGATGCATTAATTCTTCAAAGGCATTTCTAAGTTCATCAAAAGTAAAATCAGTTTCAGAGTCGAAACATACATCTTCATTGTCCTGATGTGCCATGAAGCAGAGATTTGCAACTTCAGTCTGCTCTTCTTCTGAACTGGAGTCTTCGCTGTCACTCCAAGTGGCCATCATTACTTTTTTTCTTAATTTCTTTCTTGATTTCTTGAGAAGAGGACAATCAAACTTGTAATATCCCGGCTTCTTGCACTCGAGCATATCGGTACTTCCTTCTCCTTTTCTTTTTCCTTTTCTTTCTCTTTTTCTTTTCCCTTTTCCTTAGATTGGTATTTTTTTTTGTTAGAAAATTTCCTCATCTTCATGAATCTTCTAAACTTTCGTGCAAGGAGGGCTTCTTCACCTTCTTCTTCTTCTTCATCTTCGGACTCATCAATTGAGGATTCTTCTTGAATATTTGACTTGAAAGCAATCCCCTTTTTCTTTTTATCAAGGTCCATATATTTCAGTTTAAGTTGAGCTCATAAGTCATGAGCGATCCCATTAGTTGCTCAAGAGGTAGCTTTTCCACATTCTTTGCTTCTTGAATTATGGTCACCTTTGGATCCCACGATGTTGGAAGTGACCTACTAATTTTATTCACAAGATCAGCATTAGATATGACTTTACCAAGACTTCTCATAGCATTTACAATATTTGTAAAACTTATATACATATCAATAATAGATTCATTTGGTTCCATTTGGAACATCTCATATGTGTGCACTAACATATTGACCTTAGTGTTCTTCACTTGATTGGTACCCTCATGGGTAACTTCAAGTATGTCTCATATTTCTTTGGCAGACATGCTGTAGATATCCTATTAAACTCACTAGGATCTAATGCACAATACAAGAGATTCATTCTCTTAGCATTGATCACGGATTGTTTAATATCATTTTCATCCCAATCCTCTTCAAGTTTTGGGTGGAAACACCATTAACCACTACCGAAGGAATATGAGGACCCTTATCACTACTCTCCATAAATTGTAATCTATAGAATGCATATAAATTCTCATCCTAGTTTTCCAATAAGTATAATTTGTTCCATTGAAAAATGGAGGTCTATTTGAGGCTTGTCCCTCAACTACACTAGTACCAAATGGGGCTGCCATAGATCTTTACTCAAGGCAGTAAAGCCTATATACTGAGAACAGGGCTCTGATACCACTTGTTGCCCAGTAAGCAATCCAAGAGGGGGGGATGAATTGGGTCTCTAAAAATTTAAAGCTAAGCTTAATATCACAAGCTACAAACTTTACAAAATAAGATATGCAATTCAATTGAACAAGGTACAATGATTTGAATGCAATGCTCTAAAGTAATAGTACAGCAAAAATTAAAAGCAATGAGCAAAAATATAAAGAGCAAGGAGGGAGAGATCAAGTAATCACAAACACCACAAGCTATAGTGGTTCGGTGCCAACAATGCACCTACATCCACTCCCCAAGATCCCCTTGAGAATTCACTATAATCACAAGATTACAGCCGATTAGTTTTTCGGGCTCACTAATCAAAACCCGACATGTTTTCACAAGGTTCACAAGTCAAACCTCACTTGGTTTTACGGGCTAACCAAGAGCCTAATTGGTTTTCATAAGGCTAACCAATAACCTCCCTTGGTTTTCCGGGCTAACCAAGAACCTTAGTGGTTTTGCGGGCTAACCACCAACCTAATTGGTTTTCAAAGGCTTACCAATAACCTCCCTTAGTTTTCCAATAGGCTAACCAAGAATCCTTACAAGATATGATGTTTAGAAAAAAAGAACCAATGTAAGCTTTCAAAAGAAAAGCAAATAAGTCGATGTAGCTTGATGTAGTGCTGCTTTGCTCTTGTTGAAGCCTTTTGAATGCCCAAGTATGAATGATCTTTAATGCTCTTGATGGCTTTGAATGCTTGGAGGCTTCCTTTTGCTTGAGAGTGGTTGAAACTTAAATGAATAGGAGTTATGGCTCTTCTTTCTTCTTTTCTCTTCAAACTCTTAATGGTATTCAATATTCTTGTGTTTAGATTTGATTTGAACCATATAAATACCCTCCTAAGGCCTTAAAACCAAAATCTAGCTGTTACACTTGAAAAACTAGCCGTTGGAGGCATTTGGGATGAGTTTTGCATTTGAAAAAATTAGCCGTTACTGTTGCCAGAACTCCATGTGTCGACACTTCCTCAGCTGAGTCGACACATAAGGTCGACACATGTTCTGCTTGAGTCGACACTTAGTTCAAAATGGTCCATTCAGATTCTTTGGAAATCTCAGTTGACTTGACACATTCTCAGTTGAGTCGATATCTTGAGTTAACACCTTACATCTATGTGTCGACACTTCAACTATTCCTTCACCTTCTACATGTTCTGTGGCTTGAAAGTCTTAGGTGATGTGTTGATCTTTGTGTTACACTTTGAGTCGACACATAAGGTCCATTTGTCGACACTTGATCTGTGCCATTTGAAACTTTGTAGCGTACCGGCCTGAGTCGACACCTCATCTTCATATGTCGACATTTCAAGTCTTGTGTCGACACCTTAAGTCGACACATCTCTGAAAAATCACAGAAGATGCTGATTTTAAGCTTGAACAAGTTTTCATTTGGCTTTCACATCCATTCAACCATCTCTTGAGTGTCCAAGTCTTATTTTATGCAATCTTATCATTCAAACGTGGTTCTTAAACATAATTAGGCTTCTTCAAATTTTATGAGCATCCTTTCAATGAAAATATACTTAAAGTAAATCATTAGTCCTCAATTTATACTTAACTATTTTGCTTATCATCAAAATTAATTAATGGAGTCAACAGTACTGATGTGCCTGGTAGAGTCCTCAGACTGCTTAGCTATCCACCTATCTTATCATGTGCTCCACCCTCCTCAACTAACTCATCATCATCATCATCATCATCCATAGTTTGCTTAACTGCAGGTGCATCGTAGGGACATCCTCATCGAATCATCTAAATTTGAGTGTGCAACTCTCTGACCTAAAGTCTTCCTTGTCCAAACTCCCTCTACTCTGTGTATCCCATCCGGTGTAGTGATTTCTCCAAATATCGATTAATGTGAAGTAGAGGTCGGCTATCCTCTCTAGTCAGGTCAACTCCAAAGTCTAGAAACAATAGTGTAAATGCCATCCCATATGGCAAATAGGCTCTAGTTTTCAGGCTGCATCCCGAATCTGGGTCAATATAATATATGGCAGATTAAGGGCCTCCCCCTCAATCACGTATCGCACGAACATAAGGTCCCTCTCGCTAACCCAGTCGAATCTATCAATACGGGGTAAAAATATCCTGCTGATGATATTATGTAGAAGCCTCATCTCTAATGACAAAATGTTGGCTTGCACATTAAAAGTACCTTCTACAATGTTCCTTTCAAGCACAATCTTTAGAGTCTTTTGATTATCCTTTAAGTTTAGAAAATATTTTCCTTCTTTTGGCATGTGCAACACTCTACTTAATCTATCTTCATCAATACACATTAGAATTCCTTTCATAGATAAAAAGATTTGGTTCTCCCCAAGTAACAGGTTCTCAAAAAATGATCTTACAAGTGTGGGATAAGTTAAAATATCTAGGGAACAAAAGTAATCCCAGCCTTGTAACTCTATCCAATCACCTATCCTAAACCCTTGATTTTCAAAGAATGTAAAATCTACCTTTCTTCCACTTGTGACTGAATGATTTCCCAGTAGAATTGCTTGCCTTTGAGGAACAGGTGATAGATTTTGAGGTTCATCTTGAGCTTCATGAAGAGTCGACTCGTCGACTCTTCTTTTTTATCTCCTCTCTTCCTCTACTATCCTCGATGTCACAATCTTGGGTCTCTTGGCTATGGCCTTTCTCGATGCCATTTGGACAAAATCTAAGGAAGGAATGGGAGGAATCGAGTGGTTCTAAGATAGGAAGGCAGTGTGGTCCCCTAGGGTTCTGTTAGAATAGTGAAAAGGAAAGTGAAAAGAATTTTTAAGGCTATCATCTTATAAGGGTACCCGGCTTTCGAGTCAGCTCAAGCCAAAACATAGAAAATGGCTCTAAAAAATCAAAGAAAGGTTTTTATTTCTCGGGCTACACTAGATAAGGTGGTTGACATCCTTAGATTGATGATGGAGGTCTTCTAGATATTTTTTTCTTAATTTTGAAGAAATTAGGTCAAAAAATCTAAAAAGGGTCACAGAGGCCTAGTTCTCCTCTAATCATCTAAAATCTATCCTCATTAAGGGGTTTTGTAAAGATGCCAGCTAATTGATTTTTAGTTAGAACAAATTCAAGTTCAATATTATCATTTAGAACATGATCCCTAATCAAATGATGTCTAATTTCAATATGTTTAGTTTTAGAATGCTAAATTGGATTCTTTGTTAAATTAATAGCACTTGTGTTATCGCATTTGATTGAAATTTTAGTTTGAATAACATCAAAGTCTTCTAGCTATTGCTTAATCAATGCACTTCAGCATAACAACTCCTTGTAGCCACATACTTTATCTCAACAGTAGATAGTGCCATGGAGTTTTGTTTCTTATAGTGCCATGAGATTAAGTTTAACCCTAGAAACTGACAAGTACCACTAGTACTTTTTTATTAATTTTACATCTACCATAATCCGCATCAAAGAAATTAATTAAAGTTAATGATGATTGTTTAGAATACCATAGACCAAGATTAATTGTTCCTTTTAGATATCTTAAGGCTTTTGATCAACGTTGTTTCCATCTTCATCCTTGTCAAGTCTGCAGGTGGGGCTCATGGGTGTGCCAATTTTTTTGACTGACTCCATACCAAACTTCTTGATAATCTCGTTAATGTATTTAGATTGGTTGATGAGTATTCCTTCTTTTGTTTGCTTAATTTGAAGTCCAAGGAAGTATGTCAACTCATCCATTAAGCTCATTTCAAATTCATCTTGCATAAGCTTAGTAAATTCTCCACATAAATCCTTATTAGTTGTACCAAAAATTATATCATCTACATAAATTTATACAACTAACATATCATCTTTTTTTCTTTTAATGAATAGTGTTCTGTCTACACTACCTCTAATAAATTTATTTTCAAGTAAGAATTTACTCAGTCTATCATACCATGCTTAAGTGTTTGTTTTAAATCATACAATGCTTTATTGAGTTTGAAAACATGATTAGGAAAAGCATGGTTTTCAAAACCACGTGGTTGTTCTACAAAAATATCTTCAGAAATATAGTTATTTAAAAATATGCTTTTCACATCCATTCGAAATAATTTGGAATCCATGTAGCAAGCAAATGCAAGTAATAATCTAATGGCTTCAATCTTGCTACAGGTGCATAAGTTTCATCAAAATCTATTCCTTCTTCCTGGTTATATCCTTTGGCAACTAATCTAGCTTTATTTTTAATTACATTGCCTTTTTCATCTAATTTATTTCTATATACCCATTTGGTACCTATAACAAGATGTTCAGAAGGTCTAGCTACTGAGGTCCATACATTATTTATTTTAAATTGATTAAGTTCTTCATGCATGGCCATCATCCAATTTGAGTCACTTTCTACTTCTTCTATACAATTAGGTTCTATTTGTGAAACAAATGCAAGATAATCATGTGCATCTCTAATTGAGGATCTAGTTCTAACACCTTGTATGGGATCACATATAATTAACTCTTAGGGTGGTGATGTACATATCTCCATTCCTTAAGTAAATCACCATGCTCTTTGCTTACCATTTTATCTCCTTCTTCTACATGTTTGTCCTTTAAGCTCATGTCCTTCATTACTTTATCAATTATACCTGCAACATTATCGATGCACTCTTCTTTTCTAGAAGGTGAGAGGTGAGGGGTTAGTTTCATCAAATATCACATGAATAGACTCTTCAACAGTTGATGTTCTTTTATTGAAAACTCTATATGCTTTGCTAAAAGTTGAATAAACAAGAAATATTCAATCATCAGATTTAGCATCAAATTCTCTAAGGTTATCCTTTCTATTATTTAATACAAAGCATTTGCAACCAAAAACATGAAAGTATTGAATACTTGATTTTCTATCATTCCAAAGCTCATAGGGGGTTTTCCTTAAAATATGTCTTAAAACATGGTTCAATATATAACATGCAGTGTTCACAGCTTCTGCCCAAAAATACTTTGGAAGATTGCCTTCATGTAACATAGTTCGGGCCATCTATTCCAATGTTCTATTTTTCCTCTCCACAACATCATTTTATTATGGTGTTCTAGGAGCTAAGAAGTTGTGATCAATGATATGCTCAGAGCAAAACTTTTCAAAATATTAGTTTTCAAATTCAGTGTTGTGATCGCTTCTAATTGAAACAACTGAAAGATTTTTCAGATTTGAAACTTTCTTATGAGATTTTTGAAATACTTTAAAAGCTTCATCTTTATGTGCAATAAATAAAATCCATGTGAATCTTGAAAAATCATCTACTATCACAAGTCCATATTTCATACCTCCTAGGCTTGTGGTCCTATTTGGTCCAAATAAGTCCATGTATAGTAGCTCTAAAGGTCTTGAAGTTGAAACAATATTTTTTGTTTTAAAACTCCCCCTAGTTTATTTACCAAATTGATATGCATCACAAACATGTTCAAAATCAACTTTAAATTTAGGTAAACCTCTGGTTGAGTCTTTGGAAATCAATTTAGCTAATGTATGCATGCTAGCATGACCTAATCTTCTATGCCACGGTAAGCTAGATTCCTTGGTTTTAGCATTCATTGCCATTAGACTTGTACTACTTGATATTGCCGGATCATTTAAGTCTACCATATAAATATTTCCAAGTCTATGACTAATAAACTTAGTGCCAGAATCAAAAAAGCTAGTTACTATATATATTGAAGATTCAAAAATAACTTTGAAGCCTTTATCACATAGTTGATTTAACTCATTAAGTTATGCTTCAACTTTTCTACTAGCAATACATTTTTAATAAAAGTGGTAGGGGTGATTTTGATCTTACTAGTGCCAATGATCTTCCCCTTACTATTGTTGCCAAATGTTACTAATCCACCTTCTTTCATTTTCACGGTGATGAATTATTCTTTGTCACTTGTCATATGTCTTGAATAGCCTCTATCTAGATACAATCTTTTCTTTGAATTCTGGACTGCAAGACATTCATGTAAGATAATCAAGTAATATTTTTAGGTACCCAGCTTTCTTGGGTCCTTAAAAGTTAGTACGAATGGTTCCTTTAAGAACCCAAATCTTTTCACTTTATTTATATTTTTTTTTTCATATTGCATTCAAAAGATTTATGTCCAACCCTATTACAAGAATAACAAACTATTTTTGGCTTTTGAAAAGATGTAAAAGTTGAAAACTTTGATGCAAAAGGTTTTGGAGCTTAAAACCTCGATACATAAGATTTTGAAACTGAAAACTTGTTTGCATTCAATGAATTGTATCCAATTCCAGCTCTATTATTTGAATCTCTTTGATTTTTCAAAATTAGCTCAAGCATATTTTAACTCAAAGTTAATTTGTCAACTAAGGGCTTGAGTCGACTCATTTCAAGCTCTTGTTCTTTTCAAAATACTCATCTTTTTCAACTTGCAAAACTTTATATTTTTCAGAGATATAGCTTAGTTCTTTTGCAAAAGTTTGTTCTTTACTAAAATTTCATTCCTCTCATTCATTAAAATATCACAGTTATTTTTCAAAGTCTGAATTTTCAACTCGGCCTTTTTATATTCAAATAAGAGCACATAAAATGCAATCTGTAACTCTTCATAAGTAAATTTATCATTGAGTTCAGTAGAAGTTACCTCATCTTCTAGCCCATCAAATAAATATTTGCTAACTTTATAGTCTCTTCCTCTTCTTCATTTGATGTGGATTCGTCGCTATTGCATCATGTAGCCACCATCGCATTCTTCTTCTTCTTTTTGTATCCCTTCTTTAATGTAGGGCATTCAAAACGGTGGTGCCCCAACTTTTTGCATTCATAGCATATGGGTTGTTGCTCCTTATCCTTTTCTTTGTCCTTCTCCTTCTCTTTGTTATGTTCCCCCTTTCTAAAGTGCTTCCTCCAGTAATTTTATTTTCTTCTACCCAAAAATTTTCTGAATCTCCTCATGACCAAGGCAATATCATCATCTTCAAGTTCTTCATCAAAAGAGGGGCTTTCTTTTTCTTTATCTTCTTCTTGCTTCTTGAATTTAGCAGCTTTCAAGGCTATAGATTTCTTCTTTTTGATGTCATCTTCACTTCGGTGCTGCATCGTTAATTCATGAGTAATTAGGGAACCAAGAAGCTCATCCAAAGGGAGTGTGTTCAAGTCCTTGGCCTCTTGAATTGTGGTGACCTTTGGATCCCATTTGTTCGGTAATGATCTAATGATCTTCAGTACAAGGTCTGCATTTGAATTTATCATGCCAAGCTTTTTAAACTGTTAATAACATTTGTAAATCTTGAGAATATGGTAGATATTGTTTCATTAGGATCCATCTTAAATAGATCATAATTATGCACAAGAATATTTATTTTGGAAGTTTTAATTTGAGAAGTGCCTTTATGGATAACTTCAAGTTTATCCCAAATTTTCTTTGTTAAAATGGAAGAGGAAATCTGGTTAAACTCATCAGCATCCAAAGAATAATATAAAAGATTCATTGCTTTGGCATTCAGTTCCTCTATTTTCATGTCATGTTCATCCCATTCCTCTTTGGGCTTTGAGATGTCTATGACATCAACCTTTTTAGTGGGTTGTGAGGACCTTTTAAAATCATTTTCCATAATTAAAAATCTATTGCTTGAATATAAATTTTTATTCTTGCTTTCTAGTATATAATTAGTGCCAGTGAGAAGTGGAGGTCTATTGGTTATTGGCCTTCGGCCAACAAGGCACTTATTTGGGTTGCCATAATCTTTTCTCTTAGTTATTAAACTAAAGGCACAGAGACCTACTTGATGCGGTACCAGCTTTGATACGAAAACTGATGCAAGACAAAGATGCTCGGATACCAAAGTTGATGCAGGATGGATGCAAAGAATAATCTAATAATTAAGAGTTTAATTCTAATGAGCAATAGCAGTAAACTCAGATAAGCTATCAAATTAATTTAATGAAGATAGACTAAGTCTCTACTAGCTACCTATAATATAATCAGCATGCAATCACATAAAGAATTCTGGATTTGATGATTGAGAAACCACTGAAACTACGATGTCCTGACTTCAAACAACCAGATCTAATAAGATTAGGATGGTTACTTATCAATAACACTTTTCCCTCCTTCGTTTCAATAGATCTGGATTTAACTCTAAAGATCTCACAGTAAGATTATGAACTTCAGTTCCTTCGGAGCAGATCTTCTTATTGATGGTTGGATGGCAAAAGAAACCTCCTCTGCCGATCGAGAGCTCTAGGGATCCTGCAAAGAACTGTGATTAGTAGTATAGAAAAGATGTAGAAATATGAAAAAGAGAGAGAATGAGAGATGGTTGGTGTTGGCTTTGGCTCCTTAGTTTTGATGATTAACAAAAAGTTGAGTATATGTTTGGACTAATATTTCATTTCAAGATAAAGTTTCAGGTCATAGGTTATTCAAAAAGAGTATCAAGAGTACAATGATGAAACCAAGCTTGCTTGATTTGAGAAAGAGCTTTTCTACCTTAAACAAGATCAAATTTCTCATATTGGACCTTCTTATTAAGAAGTAATTGACAAAAGAAACAAAGGCTTAGAGAAACTCAAGCATGGCATGCACCTCTTCAGAGTTTCAGAAAATTTCAGAACAGAGGTCGACACCTTACCAAAGGTCGACCACCAGAGGTCGACTCATGAAGAAAAGAAAAGTTTAGCAAGGCCGGCACGGCAAAATTTCAGTGGCACGTTTCAAAGGTCACCACCTGAGATAGACACCTGTCCAGAGGTCGACACTAGAGGTCGACTCATCGCCTGAGAATTCAAACTGGGAAGAACTATGGTTTTCTAGATTTTTGTCTAAGATAAACTAGAGGTCGACTCATGAGGTCGACACTTGATCCAGAGGTCGACTCATGAGGTCGACTCATGGCATAACAACTAGTTTTTCTGAACTTTTGATTTGATTTCTAATGGCCATAAACGGCCATATTTTTTATTCTAACGGTCTTGTGGAGTTGTTTCAGCTTGAATGAAATATTTAACCTCCACCTAACTTCAAAAAGAAAAGGAGACAAAGTGAAAAAGAAGAGAGTAAAAGTATAAAGCTTTCAATCAATCCTAAGCCAAAAAGAGAGAAAATCCAAGAGATTCCTTAGCCAAAAGCTGTCCATTTTTTAGGAATCCAGCTTTCAAGTCTTTGGCATTTAGTAAGGTCCAAGATTCCAAGAAGAAGACTTGAAGACTCTCCAACAAGAGCTACATCGAATTAATTTTTGCTTAAAAAGGAGTTTGTCTTGTTTTTATTCATTGTATTCATACTCTATTTGTGTTAGCCTAGTTTCAAGGAAATTTGAAACTAGTGTGAGGTTTGTTGGTGAGCCAATTGATAAAACCAACTAGGGTTGCTTGTAAGTCCGAAGCTAAAACAAGTGTGTAAGGTTTGTTGGTGAGCCTAGGTAGCAAAACCAACTTAGGTTTTGACTTATGAGCCTTGTAAAACAAGTTGGCTGTAATCTAGAGAAGATTATAGTGGAAATTCTCAAGTAGAGCTTGGGGAGTGGATGTAGGTGCTAGGCGCATTGAATCACTATACATTTTGTGTGTTTGCATTGCTTTACTCTCTATCTTCTTTTGCTCTTTAATTATTGTTATATTTCATTGCTTCTGTTGCACAATCACTTGAGCACTATCACTCTTCACATTTGAAATTGATAGCACATATATTGCTTCATTTTTTAAAAGACCCAATTCACCCCCCGCTCTTGGGCACCATATCTGGGCAACAAGTGGTATCAGAGCACCGGTACTCTCTTGTAGGTCCAACGATCTTGAGTGAAAGATCATAGCCGCCCTAATTGGAATGGGTGTAGTTGAAGGTCAAGCATCAAATCTCCCTCCTTTCTTTAATGGCACAAACTACACATACTGGAAAACTCGTTTGCGCATTTATTTATAAGCTGTAGATTATAATATATGGAGAGTAATTACTAAAGGGCCTCATCAGCCCACTCACTTGGTTAATGGCATTATCACCCCAAAATCTGAAGAAGAATGGGATGACAATGACATCAAACAAGCTGAGTTAAATGCAAAGGCGATGAATTTGCTATTCTGTGCACTTGACCCAAGTGAATTTTACAGAATATCAAATTGTATTTCTGCCAAAGAAATTTGGGATACACTTGAGGTTACCCATGAAGGTACACACCAAGTGAAGACCACAAAGGTGAACATGCTCTTTCATACGTATGAGATGTTTAGGATGGAACCAACTGAAAGTATTAGTGAAATGTATACTAGATTTACTAATATAGTAAATGGTATGAGGAGTTTGGAAAAAATTATATCTAATGGTGAACTGGTTAACAAACTTCTCAGGTCTCTTCCAGCTTCATGGGATGCGAAAGTAACAGCCATAGAAGAAGCCAAGGATGTCAATAATCTACCTCTTGAGCAGCTTCTTGGATCACTGATGACTTACGAGCTTTCACTAAAGCAGAAGACAGTGGACAATGACAAGAAAAAGAAAGCCATAGCCTTCAAGTCCACTACAAAGGAAGAGTCAAGTGATGAATCAGAAGAAGAAGCTGATGATGATGAGACAGCCCTCATTACAAGAAAATTCAAAAGATTCATGAAAAAGAAGAAAGGATTCTACAAGAAAAGGCCACAAAAAGGTGATCACAATAAAGATAAAGAGAAAGAAAAAGAAAGGGATCCACCCATCTTCTTCGAGTGCAAAAAGCCTGGACATTATAAAATGGATTGCCCTTTGCTTAAAAAGAGTCGAAGGATGTTGAGAAAGAAAGCCATGATGGCTACCTGGAGTGAGAGTGAGGACTCCAGCAGTGATGAAGAGCAGCAGGAAGTCGCCAACCTGTGTTTCATGGCCAATGAAGATGATGAGGTAAATTCTGAACCTGAAAATGAATTTACTTTTAATGAACTACATGATGCTTTTGATGATTTAGTTATGGCATATGAAAAACTAAAACTAAAAAATAAGAAACTAAGAAAGCTAAATCAAGAGCTTACCAAAAATTCAGACAAGTTTTCAACTGAAATTGAAGATTTAATTCAAGAAAATAAGAAATTAACTGAACATGTAAAGACATTGAAAAATGATAAGGACAATCTTATAAAAGAAAAGGATTCTTTGAAAAATAATAGAAGTTTTGAAACTAATGAGAAAATTGAAAAACAAAACAAAGAACTGTTGCTTCAAAACAAGAATTACAAAGAAGAGATAGAAAAAGTGAAACCTTTTGTAGAAAAGTTTACTTATAGTTCAGAAAAATTACGTATGCTTTTAAACAGTCAACATGCAATTTTTAACAAAGCTGGACTTAGATTTAAGTCAAAGAATCAGCAAAAACTTTTCAAAAACTTTTTCATACCTGCATCTTCTAATATTACCTGCTATGCATGTGGTAAGTTAGGACATAAATCATATATTTGTAATAGAAGAAAATCAAGTACCTTTGGAAAGATTTGGGTTCCAAAAGGAACCAATTTGTCTAACCCTAAAGGATCCAAGATGACTTGGGTACCTAAAGTTTCAACTTGATCAATTTCTGCAGGTGTGTCTTGCAACCAAAAATAAAAGAAGAATGTGGTATTTGGACAGTGGTTGCTCAAGGCACATGACTGGGGATGTGAAGCAATTCTCATCACTAGTAGCTATAAATGGTGGAAACGTCACTTTTGGTGATAATGGGAAAGATAAAATCGTCGGAATTGGTAAAATCCATATCACCCCTAATGCTTATGTAGATAATGTATTATTTGTTGATGGCTTGAAGCATAATCTTTTCAGTATTAGTCAGTTTTGTGATAAGGGTTTTAAAGTAATTTTTGAATCATCTTTGTGCATGGTGACTCGTCTAGATGTCGATGGCATCAAGTTCACTGGTCATAGGCATGGAAACATTTACATGGTTGATCTTGATGATCTAGCCATGGAAAGTGGTCAATGCCTAGTGGCTAGGGAAGCCAAGGCAAGTGAAACTAGTTAGCTTTGGCATCGTAGGCTAGGGCATGCTAGTATGCATTTGATTTTAAAATTAAGCAAAAAAAAACTTGTAAAAGAATTGCCAAAACTCATTTTTGAAAAAGATAAGATTTGTGATGCATGTCAATTTGGAAAACAAACTAACTATACTTTCAAACCTAAAGGAGTAGTATCTACTACTAGACCCCTTGAATTATTGCATATGGACCTCTTTGGACCAACCAGAACAACCAGTTTGGGAGGTAAGAAATATGGGCTAGTAATTGTAGATGATTACTCATGATTTACTTGGGTAATGTTTTTAGCTCATAAAGATGAAACGTTTTCAGCTTTTGTTAAATTTCATAAAAGGGTTTCAAATGAAAAAGATCTCACTATTGTTTCTTTGCATAGTGATCATGGAACTGAATTTGACAATCATGATTTTGAAGTGTTTTGTAATGATAATGGCATTAGTCATAATTTTTCTGCACCTAGGATACCTCAACAAAATGGGGTAGTAGAAAGAAAAAATAGGACTCTTGAAGAAATGGCACGCACAATGCTTTGCGAAAATGATTTACCTAGATATTTTTGGGCAGAAGCCATTAATATTTCCTGTTACATTTTAAATCATGCTTTAATTCGACCTATTTTGAAGAAAACACCATATGAGCTTTGGAAAAATCGAAAACCTAATCTTAAGTATTTTCGTGTATTTGGTTGCCGCTGTTTCATATTAAACAATGGCAAAGACAATATCAGTAAATTTGATGCCAAGTCAGATGAGGGTATCTTCTTAAGATACTCTACTTCTAACAAGGCATACAGGGTCTTCAACAGAAGAACTTTTCTAGTTGAAGAATCAATTCATGTAGTGTTTAATGAAACTAACGAAAAATCTTCTAGAAAAGAAGATTCTATTGATGATGAAACAGGTACAAAGAAGCTTGAACAATTGACAATCAATGGAGATGTGCCCAAAGGAGATGATGATCAAGAAAATAAAGATCAAATTCAAGAGATCAATGCAACTTCAACAAAACCTTTACCTAAAGAATGAAGGTATGCACACGGACACCCCAAAGAGCTAATTATTGGTGATCCGTCAAAGGGAGTAAGTACACGTTCTTCTATTAGAAATGTTTGTGATTATTTAGCCTTAGTTTCTCAAATAGAGCCTAAGTCAATTGAAGAAGCTGAAAAAGATTGTAACTGGATTAATGCCATGTAAGATGAACTAAATCAATTTAAAAGAAATAATGTTTGGAATTTAACTGAAAGACCCCCTAATGTTTCTGTAATTGGCACAAAATGGGCTTTTAGAAATAAACTTGATGAACATGGTATTGTAACTAGAAACAAAGCTAGACTTATTGCTAAAGGCTATAACCAGGAACCAGGAAGAAGGGATTGACTTTGATGAAACCTTTGCTCCTGTTGCTAGGCTGGAAGCAATTAGACTTTTACTTGCTTTTGCTTATTTTATGGATTTCAAGTTATTTCAAATGGATGCTAAAAGTGCCTTTTCAAATTGATTTATTGAAGAGGAAGTTTATGTTGAACAACCTCCTGGTTTTGAAAATCATAAATTTCCTAATCATGTTTTTAAATTGCATAAAGCATTGTATGGTTTAAAGCAAGCTCCTATAGCTTGGTATGATAGATTAAGTTCATTTTTGATGAAGAATGATTTTTCTAGAGGTAATGTAGATAATACATTATTTTTGAAAAAGAAAAATGATGATCTCTTAGTAGTACAAATCTATGTAGATGATATTATTTTTGGTGCTACTAACGAATGTCTTTGTCAAGAGTTTGCAAAGTTAATGCAGAGTGAGTTCGAGATGAGCATGATGGGAGAACTCAACTTCTTCCTCGGACTCCAAATTAAGCAAACCAAAGAGGGGATCTTCATCAACCAAGCTAAGTACACAAAGGAAATATTGAAAAAGTTTGGGATGGAGACTACCAAACCAATAGGTACCCCTATGAGCTCTTCATGTAAATTAGACAAAATTGAATGTGGTAAATCAGTTGACCAAAATTATATAGAGGCATGAATGGTTCATTGCTATATCTAATTGCCAGTAGACCAGATATAATGTTTAGTGTTTGTATGTGTGCACGTTTTCAGTCTGCTCCTAAAGAATCACATCTCTTAGCTATAAAACGTATATTTAGATACTTATCTGGGTCAATTGAAATTGGTCTTTGGTACTCTAGAGAGTCATCATATGAATTGATTGCTTATTCTGATGCTGATTTTGCTGGGTGCAAACTTGATCGTAAAAGTACTAGTAGAACTTGTCAATTCCTGGGAGTTAATTTGATTTCATGGAGCAGCAAGAAACAGAATTCGGTTGCTCTATCTACGGCGGAAGCCGAATATATAGCAGTCGGAAGCTGTTGTGCTCGGATTCTATGGATCAAACAACAACTCGAGGACTTTGGCATCAAACTAACTAAGACATACATAAGATGTGATAATACTAGTGCAATCAATTTAACGAAAAATCCTGTACAACATTCAAAAAGCAAACATATTGAAATAAGACATCACTTCATAAGAGATCACGTTCAAAACTCTAATGTATTGTTAGAATTTATTTATACTGATTATCAATTGGCTGATATATTCACAAAACCATTGAATGAAGATAGATTTTGCATGATCAGAAGAGAATTGGGAGTCATTGACCCTTTTGCTTGAAACTCTTCAATTTCCATCAAAATATCTCAAAGATGATTTATAAATTCTCAAATATATTTAAAGCTTCTCTAAGAATTCATTCTAAATTTTATAAATTTTTACAAAATTTTATTTTGACTAATTTATTTTCGGAGGTCGACACTTAGAATTTCGGAGGTCGACACTTGGGGTCGACCCCTGAAATTTTTTTGAGGTCGACACTTGGACGGAAAATCTATTTTTAAAACCGGTCCGCGAGCCCTTTTTTCTTCCACTTCTTTTCGTTTTCTCCTTCGTGTGGTCCCCCTCCAACATTCCTAAGGTCTGAATAGTGGATTTCCAACCCTCTCCCTCCTCTTTTTGGGTAATCTTCTCCTCCCCTCTCGTTTTCTCTTGGACCGAACCGTTTTTACCGTGTTCCTCATTTTTGGGCAACCATAGGTTTTTGCCTCTATTTACCCTCAAATATTGGTTGGTATTCGATTGAAAACACTCATTTCTTCCCTCCATTTCATGCATTTCTTCTATTTGCTCTCTTTTTCTTCTTAATTTCACAAACCCTCACTTACCCTTTCACGGTTCCTTCATTTGCTCAACCGTGAATACCTTTTCTCCTCTCCAAATTCTTGGTTCTTCATTTTCTTAGCACTACATTATCCTACTTCTCCCTAAATTACCCTCTTCCATCCATATGGGTCCAAGGAAGCAGATGGCTGTAAGGAAAAGGAGATTGGAACAAGGCCAGGGTAGTACTGAGCGACGAAGAAAGACCAGACATGAGCGTGAGCCATCCCCAGAGGCACCTACACCAGTGCCAGCCAGCTTAGTACAGAAGAGCATTGCGAGCGGGAGACGTGTGGATATACCCTTCTGGGATCAGCATCACTTTTTTATAAGAGATGTACTGAGAGATGCAGGTCTGGTTCACTTCTGCACGATGACTGAGAGATTCTACCCAGACCTCATCAGGGAGTTCTATGCATCCATGGCCACTGATGGCATTGGATGGTCTGCTACTGTTCGTGGGATCGAGATTCCAGTGACACTGGAGGTCATCAGTCGTGTTTGGAGGATTCCACTTCATGGCACAGTCGCCACTACTATCAGCGACCGACTGCGCGCCTTCAGATGTATCTTAGAGCGCGAGGATGTTAGCATCATTTCCACAGTAGCCGCTAACCAGCTATCTTTGGAGATGAGAGTGCTGCATCATATCATCGCCCGCATCTTGATTCCAAAGAGCGGGAGGTTCGACTTTATTACTGAGCGTGAGCTAGTGTTGATGGTGTCCCTGAGACAGTGGACTCCCATCAACCTTCCCAGGATCATGCTTCAGCAGATGGGAGAGGCAGCATCTCATAGGAGACAAGTTCAGCCATATGGCATGGGGCTGACACAGTTATTCAAGGAGTATGGAGTATCATTTGATGGTATACCCTTCAGTCAGCTGCAGCATACTGACACATATGGAGAGAAATCCCTGCATAGGATGGGATTTCGACTGATTGGTGATCATTGGGTGCATCGGGAGTCTGGCCAGGAGCCAGATGAGGAGGAGGAGATTTGAGCAGCTGAGACAGGGCCTTCAGAGCCTACTGATCATGGTACACCTCCTCGCCCAGCACCAGAGTCAGAGACTACGGAGCCTGAGCCATTCACGCCACCACCCTCATCAGCTCCAGCACCTTCTGCTACTGCTATTGCTACACCATAGAGGACTACAGCGAGAACATCGAACTTTGAGCAGAGAGTGATTGATCACATTTTAGTGGTCCGGACAGAGATTGCTGGTGTACGACAGGAGCTACATAGTCTGCGGATCCACACAGACATGCGCATTGGAGCTCTCTCAGCTACTGTCAATGTAGGATTCCGACAGATCCTCAGCTTACTGAGATTGGCATTGCCACCAGGGACTGTAGATCCGACAGTGTCTCCTCCACATTCTGATGATGATGATGATTCCAGTGGCTATAGTGATAGTGATGGAGATCAACTTGGAGCAGGTAGCTCTGATGTTCTACCTGCTGATCCGATTCCAGAGATTCCCCCTTCTGCTGGTCCTCCTTCTACTGATCTCCCTAGTACTGATCCTCCAGCTACAGATGTGCCAGTAGATACTGAGATTACTGAGTCACTCTTTGAGTCTATTACTGGCATTCCAGATGATAGAGTTGAGCATACAGAGACTGATATTGATGATCCCACTGCTTATGAGCTTGTTAGCAGGCACACTCTAGCTCAGTCTACTCAGCATACTGATCCACCTCCTCCTACTGCTACTACTTCTGTTAGGACACCTTCGGAGTCTTTTCCACGGACCTATAGATCTCGTAGGACTACCCCTAGGTCTGGTCCCTCTTTGATGACTCGGAGTCTCACTCATAGGACTCCAAAATCCTCATCTAGGATCTCGGCTCCTATCTCTTTTGATATACCTTCTGATGAGGAGTAGCCTTATAGAATTGCTTGATATATGATGTACTAGTTTGCTTTGTATGTTCTGATGTATCAGTGTTTTGTGCTTACTATGTAAGCAATTTTGTAACTGAATACATTCATTTATATATTTATCTACATTATGGTATTTTACTGTCTGATGCCAGCTCTTAGCATTTATCTTTTTAAACCCTCAAGTCAGAATGTCTTTGCTATATCAAATGCACAAATTGAGGGGGAGCATGTATTTTATGCAACTAAGTACTTCATTGCAATGGAACATAATTTTCTTTAGTATATCTTTTTCTACAAAGAATGCACTTTTTGATTCTTGACAAAAAGGGGTGAGTATAGTAAAGTATATATGGTTCTTAACTTTTTGACTCATGAGAATGTTTTCACAAAAAGGAAGAAGTAGATGAAAAGTAAAATTTTTATGATATACTCATATATGTGAGGTTTCTTTGAAAATTTTTTTAATGCTATATTTTGTGTTTGGACTTAATTGCATATATACTCAAGGTTTTGTCATCATCAAAAAGGGAGAGATTGTTGTCTTTGGCTCCTTTGTTTTGATGATTAAAAAAAAGTTGAGTATATGTTTGGACTAATGTTTCATTTCAAGATAAAGTTTCAGGCCATAGGTTATTCAAAAAGAGTATCAAGAGTACAATGATGAAACCAAGCTTACTTGATTTGGGAAAGAGCTTTTCTACCTTAAACAAGATCAAATTTCTCATATTAGACCTTCTTATTAAGAAGTAATTGATAAAAGAAACAAAGGCTTAGAGAAACTCAAGCATGGCACGCACCTCTTCAGAGTTTCAGAAAATTTCAGACCAGAGGTCGACCACCAGAGGTCGACACCTTGCCAAAGATCGACCACCAGAGGTCGACTCATGAAGAAAAGAAAAGTTCAGCAAGGCCGGCACGGCAAAATTTCAGTGGCACGCTTCAAAGGTCACCACCTGAGGTCGACACCTGTCCAGAGATCGACTCATCGCCTGAGAATTCAAACTGGGCAGAATTATGATTTTCTGGATTTTTGCCTAAGATAAACTAGAGGTCAACTCATGAGGTCGACACTTGACCCAGAGGTCGACTCATGAGGTCGACTCATGACAGCTAGTTTTTCTGAACTTTTGATTTGATTTCTAACCGCCATAAACGACCATATTTTTATTCTAACGGTCTTGTGGAGTTGTTTCAGCTTGAATGAAGTATTTAACCTCCACCTAACTTCAAAAAAGAAAAGGAGACAAAGTGAAAAAGAATAGAGTAAAAGTACAAAGCTTTCAATCAATCCTAAGCCAAAAAGAGGGAAAATCCAAGAGATTCCTTAGCCAAAAGCTTTCCATTTTTGAGGAATCCAGCTTTCAAGTCTTTGGCATTTAGTGAGGTCCAAGATTCCAAGAAGAAGACTTGAAGAGTCTCCAACAAGAGCTACATCGAATTAATTTTTGCTCAAAAAGGAGTTTGTCTTGTTTTTATTCATTGTATTCATACTCTATTTGTGTTAGCCTAGTTTCAAGGGAATTTGAAACTAGTGTGAGGTTTGTTGGTGAGCCAATTGATAAAACCAACTAGGGTTGCTTGTAAGCCCGAAGCTAAAACAAGTGTGTAAGGTTTGTTGATGAGCCTAGGTAGCAAAACCAACTTAGGTTTTGACTTGTGAGCCTTGTAAAACAAGTCGGCTGTAATCTAGAGAAGATTATAGTGGAAATTCCCAAGTGGAGCTTGGGGAGTGGATGTAGGTGCTAGGTGAATCGAACCACTATACGTTTTGTGTGTTTGCATTGCTTTACTCTCTATCTTCTTTTGCTCTTTAATTGTTGTTATATTTCATTGCTTCCGTTGCACAATCACTTGAGCACTATCACTCTTCACATTTGAAATTGATAGCACATATATTGCTTCATTTTTAAAAAGACCCAATTCACCCCCCCCCTCTTGGGCACCATATCTGGGCAACAGTTGGCTTGGATCTAAATCTGGGCTGGATGTCGGAGATGGCGATGTCTGGCTACTTGGATCTTGAACTCTTGGAATATAATTGGGCTTCGGCACTCCACACACACTAATGTAATGCTTAACTAGCAGAGCACTTTACAATGCTTAACCAGCAATTGTAAAAAAATAAACTGACAGAGTTTCATTAATAATTTGGAAGATGGTTTATAAGAGGGGAATGGGGTGGTATTTATAGACCCCTTACCTAGTAGCATGATAAGAAAAAACTTGTTTAAATCCAAGAAAGATAAAGATAGGGCCCCTTAAGAGGATAATATTGGACTCCTATCCCCTTTTGAAATTGGATGAAATCTCTTGAATTCAAATTGAGTGGACTCCCTTGCACTTAGACTTCTCCATAGAATGGGTGGTGAAATAATGCTGGGTGACAAAATGAGAAGAGTTGGCATCCCATTCTCTCACAAATATCGCTAATCCCTCTCCCCTTTTGTCATGAAATACTTCTTAGCGTTAGGATAAAGCTTCTTGATAAGAGAGAAATCTTTGAGTTTGAATCTTGGATGAAGGGATATGACTTGATAAGAGAGAACTCTTTGAGTTTGATTTTTAGATGAACCTTCCATTTGAATCTGAACTAAATGCTTGAGTTGGCCAACCATCCTTGGAGTGGGCGACAAATGGGAAATATGGGAAGAGTCTTTCAACTTTACTCCTCTTAAATGTTTTCAAATGAGTGACAAAATGAGGTGCCCTCTTTGGAGATAAGACAAATGAGGTGCCCATCTTGGATAAGAAAAGATAAGGTCTTTTGATGTCCGTTGACCTATTGTTCGGATGTCCTATTGTCTTGATGTAAAAGACAACCTTCTTTGACATTGAATTGGCCATCCAAGATGATGGGACATCAACAAAAAAAAAAATATTTTTCAATTAATTTTGTTGATATTTTCTGCAGCTAATATAGTGTACCTAGGATTAATGAGAACCTTGGAATGAAGCCCACCAAACCCTTAAACACAAAGACCAATTCATGAGCTGACACATAAAAGAAGGCCACAGGTCCCTTGAGTTGACTCAATCTAGATCAAGACAACTTCAAGCATGCCCAAGTCAAAGCCCAAGCAAGTCAAGATACCCCCTTTTGAAGCCCATGATGCCTCCTCTTACAAGCCTATTTTATTCTTCATATGGAACACATTTTGGGAGACATGAGAAACAACACATCAAGCATTTTGAGGGGAATCAAGGGACCACTCCTCACTCACCCAACAACCCCCCAACCAACTTGCCATGTGGGATGCTACATCACATGACACCTAGGGCTCCACATCATTAGAAGCCATGTCAAATCCACCAGGTGCCACATAGCAAGATTGTTACAACCTCTAACCTAGAAGTTATTTCTTGTTGCAATTATTTAACCAAAGGAGTTGGATTTAACTAGAAATGGTTAGCTAACCTAACTTCGCCTCCCCTCCTAACTTTGGCTGACCTCTAAGGCTATAAATAGGGTCCAAGGCTCCCCTTGTAAGG
Source organism: Areca catechu (assembly GCA_021397845.1). Taxonomy (NCBI): domain Eukaryota; kingdom Viridiplantae; phylum Streptophyta; class Magnoliopsida; order Arecales; family Arecaceae; genus Areca; species Areca catechu. Next base: position 96,209,628 of record CM038050.1, read on the forward strand.
CATTCTGTTGCCCAGATATGGTGCCCAAGAGGGGGGGTGAATTGGGTATTTTATAAATTAAAGCAATATATGTGCTATCAAGTTCAAAAGTGAAGAGTGAAAGTGCTCAAGTAATTGTGCAACGGAAGCAATGAAAGATAACAACAATTAAAGAGCAAAAGAAGAGTAAAGCAATGCAAACACATAAGAAGTATAGTGGTTCGGTGCACATAGCACCTACATCCACTCCCCAAGATCCACTTGGGAATTTTCACTATAATCTTTTCTAGATTATAGCCGACTTGTTTTACAAGGCTCACAAGTCAAAACCTTACACACTTGTTTTGGCTTTGGGCTTACAAGCAACCCTAGTTGGTTTTATCAATTGGCTCACCAACAAATCTCACACACTTGTTTTGGCTTCGGGCTTACAAGCAACCCTAGTTGGTTTTATCAATTGGCTCACCAACAAACCTCACACTAGTTTCAAATTTCCTTCAAACTAGGCTACCACAAATAGAGAATGAATACAATGAATAAAACAAGACAAACTCCTTTTTGAGAAAAAAATAATTCGATGTAGCTCTTGTTAGAGACACTTCAAGCCTTTCTCTTGGAATCTTGGACCTCACTAAATGCCAAACACTTGAAAGTTGGATTCCTCAAAGATGGAAAGCTTTTGGCTAAGGAATCTCTTGGTTTTCTCACACTTTTTGGCTTAGAATTGATTGAAGGCTTTGTACTTTCACTCTCTTCTTTTTCACTTTGTCTCCTTAACTTTTTTGAAGTTAGGTGAAGGTTAAATACTTCATTCAAGCTGAAAAAACTCCACAAGACCGTTAGAATCAAAAATATGGCCGTTTATGGCCGTTAGAAATCAAATCAAAAGTTCAGAAAAACTAGCCATTATGCCATGAGTCGACCTCCAGTTTATCTTAGGCAAAAATCCAGAAAATCATAGTTCTGTCCAGTTTGAATTCTCAGGCGATGAGTCGACCTCTGGTGTCGACCTCTAGACAGGTGTTGACCTCTGGTGGTCGACCTCCGGAGCGTGCCACTGAAATTTTGCCGTGCTGGCCTAGCTGAACTTTTCTTTTCTTCATGAGTCGACCTCTGGTGGTCGACCTTTGGCAAGGTGTCGACCTCTGGGGGTCGACCTCTGGTGTGAAATTTTTTGAAACTCTGGAGAGGTGCGTGCCATGCTTGAGTTTCTCTAAGCCTTTGTTTCTTTTGTCAATTGCTTCTTAATAATAAGGTCCAATATGAGAAACTTGATCTTGTTCAAAGTAGAAGAGCACTTTTCCAAATCAAGCAAGCTTGGTTTTATCATTGTACTCTTGATACTCTTTTTGAATAACCTAAGTTCTGAAACTTTATCATGAAATGAAACATTAGTCCAAACATATACTCAACCTTTTGTTAATCATCAAAACTAAGGAGCCAAAGCCAACAATCTCCCCCTTTTTGATGATGACAAAACCTTGAGTATATATGCAATTAAGTCCAAAAGCAAAATATAAAAATTTTCAAAGAAACCTCACATACATGAGTATATCATAAAAATTTTACTTTTCATTTACTTCTTTCTTTTTCCATATGAGTATATCATAAAAATTTTACATTTCATTTACTTCTTTCTTTTTGTGAAAACATTCTCATGATTCAAAAAGTTAAGAAACGTGATAGCTTTACTCTACTCTATGAAAGAGTCATAAGAACCATATATACTTTACTATACTTTACCATATATACTTTACAAACTTTACTATACTCTACTCATAAGAAAGAGTCATAAGAATTATATATACTTTACTTATACTCTACTATTCTCCCCCATTTTGTCAAGAATCAAAAAGTGCATTCTTTATAGTAAAAGATATACTAAAGAAAATTATGTTCCATTACAATGAAGTACTTAGTTGCATAAAATACATGCTCCCCCTCAATTTGTGCATTCGATATAACAAAAACATGCTAACTTGAGGGTTTAAAAGGATAAATGCTAAGAGCTGGTATCAGACAGTAAAATATCACAATGTAGATAAGTATATAAATGAGTGTATTCAGTTACAAAATTGCTTACATAGTAAGCACAAAACACTAATACATCAGATCATACAAAGTAAACTAGTACATCATACATCAAGAAAATCTATGAGGCTACTCCTTATCAGAAGGTATATCAAAAGAGATAGGAGCCGAGATCCTAGATGAGGATTTTGGAGTCCTATGAGTAAGACTCCGAGTCCTCAGAGAGGGACCAGACCTAGGGGTAGTCCTACGAGATCTATAGATCCGAGGAAAAGATTCCACAGGTGTCCTAACAGAAGCAGTAGCAGAAGGAGTAGGTGGATCAGTATGCTGAGTAGACTGAGCTGGAGTGTGCCTGCTGACAAGCTCATAAGCAGTGGGATCATCAATATCTGTCTTTGTATGCTCATCTCTATCATCCGGAATCCCTGTAATAGTCTCAAAAAGTGACTCAGTAATCTCAGTATCTACTGGCACATCTGTAGCTAGAGGATCTATACTGGAAAGATCAGTAGAAGGAGGATCAGCAGAAGGGGGAATCTCTGGAATCGGATCGGCAGGTGGAACATCAGAGCTACCTGCTCCAGGCTGATCTCCATCACTGTCACTGAATCCACTGGAGTCATCATCATCATCATCAGAGTATGGGGAGGTACTGTCGGATCTACAGTCCCTGGTGGCAATGCTAATCTCAGTAGGCTGAGGATCTGTCGGAATCCTGCATCTACACTAGCTGAGAGAGCTCTAATGCGCATATCTGTGTGGATCCGCAGACCATGTAGCTCCTGTCGTACACCAGCAATCTCTGTCCGGACCTCTGAAATGTGATCAGTCACTCTTTGCTCAAAGTCCGATATGCTCACTGTAGTCCTCCGTGGTGTAGCAGTAGCAGTAGGTGCTGGAGTTGATGAGGGTGGTGGTGTGAATGGCTCAGGCTCCGCAGTCTCTGACTCTGGTGCTGGGCGAGGAGGTGTACCATGATCAGTAGGCTCTGAAGGCCCTGCCTCAGCAGCTCGAATCTCATCCTCCTCATCTGGCTCCTGGCCAGACTCTCGTCGCACCCAACGGTCACCAATCAGTCGAAATCCCATCCTATGCAGGGATTTCTCTCCATATGCATAAGTATGCTGCAGTTGACTGAAAGGTATACCATCAAATGAAACTCCATACTCTCTAAATAACTGTGTCAGCCCCATACCATATGGCTGAACTAGTTTCCTGTGAGATGCTTCCTCACCCATCTGCTGAAGCATGATCCTGGGAAGGTTGAAGGGAGTCCGCTGTCTCAGGGACACCATCAACACTAGCTCACGCTCAGTAATAAAGTCGAATCTCCCGCTCTTTGGAATCAAGATGCGGGCGATGATATGATGTAGCACTCTCATCTCCAGTGAAAGCTGGTTAGTGGCTAGTGTGGAAATGCCGCTAACATTCTCGCGCTCTAGGATACATCTGAAGGCGCGCTCTCTGTCGCTGATAGAAGTGGCAGCTGTACCACGAAGTGGAATCCTCCAAACATGACTGATAACCTCCGGTGTCACTGGAATCTCGATCCCACGAACAGTAGCTGACCATCCAATGCCATCAGTGGCCATGGATGCATAGAACTCCCTAATGAGGTCTAGGTAGAATCTCTCAGTCATCGTGCAGAAGTGAACCAGACCTGCATCTCTCAGCACATCTACTATAAAAAAGTGATGCTGATCCCAGAAAGGTATATCTACAAGTCTCCCGCTCGCAATGCTCTTCCGTACTAAGCTGGCTGGCACTGGTGCAGGTGGCTCTGGGGTCGGCTCACGCTCATGTCTGACCTTTCTTCGTCACTCAGTGCTACTTTGGCCTTGTTCCATTCTCCTTTTTCTTACTTCCAAGTGCTTTCTTGGACCCATATGGATGGAAGAGGGGTAAATTAGGGAGAAGTAGGGTAATGCAGAGCTAAGAGGAAAGGAACCAAGAAAAGAGAGGAGAAGAGAGGTTCACGGGTTGAGCAAAAGAAGAAATGGTGAAATGGTAAGATAGGGTTTGTGAAAATGGAGAAAATCGAGAGTAAATGGAGGAAATACAAGAAACAGAGGAAAGAAATAAGTGATTTCAATTGAAAAACAACCGATATTAGAGGGTAGATAGAGGCAAAAGCTTTCGATTGTCCAAAAATAAAGGACACGGTCAAAATCGGTTTGGTTCAAAAGAGAACAAGAGGAGAGGAGAAGATTACCCAAAAAGAGGAAGGAGAGGGTTGGAAATCCACTGTTTAGAGGTTTAGAAGCAATGGAGGGGGACCACACGAAGGACAAAAGGAAGGAAATGGAAGAAAAAAGGCTTGCGAACGGGTTTTAAAAAATAGAATTTCCGTTCAAGTGTCGACCTCTCAAAAATTTCAGGGGTCGACCTCAAGTGTCGACCTCTAAAAAATCTCAGGGGTCGACCACAAGTGTCGACCTCTGAAAACTTAAGTGTCGACCTCCAAAAAATAAATTAGCCAAAATAAAATTCGGTAAAATTTAAAAAATTGATAAAATTTAGAAAAATAAGCTTTAAACAATTTGAGAATTTATAAATCATTTTTTGAGGAATTTTGATGAAAATTGAAGAGTTTCAAGCAAAAGGATCAATGTCTCCCAGTTCTCTTCTGATCATACAAAATATATCTTCATTCAATGGTTTTGTGAATATATCAGCCAATTGATAATCGTACAAATAAATTCTAACAACACATTAGAGTTTTGAACGTGATCTCTTATGAAGTGATGTCTTATTTTAATATGTTTGCTTCTTGAATGTTATACAGGATTTTTCGTTAAATTGATTACACTAGTATTATCACATCTTATGGGTGTCTTAGTTAGTTTGATGCCAAAGTCCTCGAGTTGCTGTTTGATCCATAGAATCTGAGCATAACAGCTTATAGCTGCTATATATTCGGCTTCTGCCGTAGATAGAGCAACCGAATTCTGTTTCTTGCTGCTCCATGAAATCAAATTAACTCCTAGGAGTTGACAAGTTCCACTAGTACTTTTACGATCAAGTTTACACCCAGCAAAATCAGCATCAGAATATGCAATCAATTCATATGATGACTCTTTAGAGTACCAAAGACCAATTTCAATTGACCCAGATAAGTATCTAAATATATGTTTTACAGCTAAGAGATGTGATTCTTTAGAAGCAGACTGAAAACGTGCACACATACAAACACTAAACATTATATCTGGTCTACTGGCAGTTAGATATAGCAATGAACCAATCATGCCTCTATATAATTTTTGGTCTACTGATTTACCACATTCATCTTTGTCTAATTTACATGAAGAGCTCATAGGGGTACCTATTGGTTTGGAAGTCTCCATCCCAAACTTTTTCAATATTTCCCTTGTGTACTTGGCTTGGTTGATGGAGATCCCCTCTTTGGTTTGCTTAATTTGGAGTCCGAGGAAGAAGTTGAGTTCTCCCATCATGCTCATCTCGAACTCACTCTGCATTAACTTTGCAAATTCTTGACAAAGACATTCGTTAGTAGCACCAAAAATAATATCATCTACATAGATTTGTACTACTAAGAGATCAACATTTTTCTTTTTCAAAAATAATGTATTATCTACATTACCTCTAAAAAAATCATTCTTCATCAAAAAAGAACTTAATCTATCATACCAAGCTCTAGGAGCTTGCTTTAAACCATACAATGCTTTATGCAATTTAAAAACATGGTTAGGAAATCCATGATTTTTAAAACTAGGAGGTTGTTCAATATAAACTTCCTCTTCAATAAATCCATTTAAAAAAGCATTTTTAACATCCATTTGAAATAATTTGAAATCCATAAAGCTAGAAAAAGCAAGTAAAAGTCTAATTGCTTTCAGCCTAGCAATAGGAGCAAAGGTTACATCAAAGTCAATCCCTTCTTCCTGGTTGTAGCCTTTAGCAACAAGTCTAGCTTTGTTTCTAGTTATAATACCATGTTCATCAAGTTTATTTCTAAAAACCCATTTTGTGCCAATTACAGAAACATTAGCGGGTCTTTCAGTTAAAGTCCAAACGTTATTTCTTTTAAATTGATTTAGTTCATCTTGCATGGCATTAATCCAGTTACAATCTTTTTCAGCTTCTTCAATTGACTTAGGCTCTATCTGAGATACAAAAGCTAAATAATCACAAACATTTCTAATAGAAGAGCGTGTACTTACTCCCTTTGACGGATCACCAATTATTAGCTCTTTGGGGTGTCCGTGTGCATAACTCCACTCTTTAGATAAAGGTTTTGGTGAAGTTGCATTGATCTCTTGAGTTTGATCTTCATTTTCTTGATCATCATCTCCTTTGGGCTCATCTTCATTGATTGTCAATTGTTTAAGCTTCTTTGTACATGTTTCATCATCAATAGAATCTTCTTTTCTAGAAGATTTTTCGTTAGATTCATCAAACACTACATGAATTGATTCTTCAACTAGAAGAGTTCTTCTGTTGAAGACCCTGTATGCCTTGCTAGAAGTAGAGTATCCTAAGAAGATACCCTCATCAGACTTGGCATCAAATTTACTGATATTGTCTTTGCCATTGTTTAATATGAAACAGCGGCAACCAAATACACGAAAATATTTAAGATTAGGTTTTTGATTTTTCTAAAGTTCATATGGTGTTTTCTTCAAAATAGGTCAAATTAAAATACGATTTAAAATGTAACAGGAAGTATTAATAGCTTCTGCCCAAAAATATCTAGGTAAATCATTTTCGCAAAGCATTGTGCGTGCCATTTCTTCAAGAGTTCTGTTTTTTCTTTCTACTACCCCATTTTGTTGAGGTGTCCTAGGTGCAGAAAAATTATGACTAATGCCATTTTCATTACAAAAAGCTTCAAAATCATGATTGTCAAATTCAGTTCTATGATCACTACAGAAAGAAACAATAGTGAGATATTTTTCATTTGAAACCCTTTTATGAAATTTAACAAAAGTTGAAAACGTTTCATCTTTATGAGCTAAAAACATTACCCAAGTAAATCGTGAGTAATCATCTAAAATTACTAGCCCATATTTCTTACCTCCCAAACTAGTTGTTCTGGTTGGTCCAAAGAGGTCCATATGCAATAATTCAAGGGGTCTAGTAGTAAATACTATTCCTTTAGGTTTGAAAGTAGATTTAGTTTGTTTTCCAAATTGACATGCAGCATAAATCATATCTTTTTCAAATGTGAGTTTTGGCAATTCTTTTAAAAGATTCTTTTTGCTTAATTTTGAAATCAACTGCATACTAGCATGCCCTAGCCTACGATGCCAAAGCCAACTAGTTTCACTTGCCTTGGTTCCCTAGCCACTAGGCATTGACCACTTTCCATGGCTAGATCATCAAGATCAACCATGTAAATGTTTCCATGCCTATGACCAGTGAACTTGATGCCATCGACATCTAGACTAGATACCATGCACAAAGATGATTCAAAAATAACTTTAAAACCCTTATCACAAAATTGACTAATGCTAAAAAGATTATGCTTCAAGCCATCAACAAATAATACATTATCTACATAAGCATTAGGGGTGATATGGATTTTACCAATTCCGTCGATTTTGCCTTTTCCATTATCACCAAAAGTAACGTTTCCACCATCAATAGCTGCTAGTGATGAGAATTGCTTCACATCCCCAGTCATGTGCCTTGAGCAACCACTATCCAGATACCACATTCTTCTTTTATTTTTGGTTGCAAGGCACACCTGCAAAAATTAATCAAGTTGAAACTTTAGGTACCCAAGTCATCTTGGGTCCTTTAGGGTTAGTCAAATTGGTTCCTTTTGGAACCTAAATCTTTCCAAAGGTATTTAATTTTCTTCTATTACAAATATATGATTTATGTCCTAACTTACCACATGCATAGCAAGTAATATTAGAAGATGCAGGTATGAAAAAATTTTTGTAAAGTTTTTGCTGATTCTGTGGCTTAAATTCAAGTCCAGCTTTGTTAAAAACTGCATGTTGACTATTTAAAAGCATACTTAATTTTTCTGAACTATAAGTAAACTTTTCTATAGAAGGTTTTACTTTTTCTAACTCTTCTTTGTAATTCTTGTTTTGAAGTAACAGTTCTTTGTTTTGTTTTTCAATTTTCTCATTAGTTTCAAAACTTCTATTATTTTTCAAAGAATCCTTTTCTTTTATAAGATTGTCCTTATCATTTTTCAATGTCTTTACATGTTTAGTTAATTTCTTATTTTCTTGAATTAAATCTTTAATTTCAGTTGAAAACTTGTCTGAATTTTTGGTAAGCTCTTGATTTAGCTTTCTTAGTTTCTTTTTTTTCAGTTTTAGTTTTTCATATGCCATAACTAAATCATCAAAAGCATCATGTAGTTCATTAAAAGTAAATTCATTTTCAGGTTCAGAATTTACCTCATCATCTTCATTGGCCATGAAACACAGGTTGGCGACTTCCTGCTGCTCTTCATCACTGCTGGAGTCCTCACTCTCACTCCAGGTAGCCATCATGGCTTTCTTTCTCAACATCCTTCGACTCTTTTTAAGCAAAGGGCAATCCATTTTATAATGTCCAGGCTTTTTGCACTCGAAGCAGATGGGTGGATCCCTTTCTTTTTCTTTCTCTTTATCTTTATTGTGATCACCTTTTTATGGCCTTTTCTTGTAGAAGCCTTTCTTCTTTTTCATGAATCTTTTGAATTTTCTTGTAATGAGGGATGTCTCATCATCATCAGCTTCTTCTTCTGATTCATCACTTGACTCTTCCTTTGTAGTGGACTTGAAGGCTATGGCTTTCTTTTTCTTGTCATTGTCCACTGTCTTCTTCTTTAGTGAAAGCTCGTAAGTCATCAGTGATCCAAGAAGCTGCTCAAGAGGTAGAGTATTGACATCCTTGGCTTCTTCTATGGCTGTTACTTTCGCATCCCATGAAGCCGGAAGAGACCTGAGAAGTTTATTAACCAGTTCACCATTAGATATAATTTTTCCCAAACTCCTCATACCATTTACTATATTAGTAAATCTAGTATACATTTCACTAATTCTTTCAGTTGGTTCCATCCTGAACATCTCATACGTATGAATGAGCATGTTCACCTTTGTGGTCTTCACTTGGTGTGTACCCTCATGGGTAACCTCAAGTGTATCCCAAATTTCTTTGGTGGAAATATAATTTGATATTCTGTTAAATTCACTTGGGTCAAGTGCACAAAATAGCAAATTCATCGCCTTTGCATTTAACTCAGCTTGTTTGATGTCATTGTCATCCCATTCTTCTTCAGATTTTGAGGTGATAATGCCATTAACCAAGTGAGTGGGCTGATGAGGCCCTTTAGTAATTACTCTCCATATATTATAATCTACAGCTTGTAAGTACATGCGCATAGGAGTTTTCCAGTAAATGTAGTTTGTGCCATTAAAGAAAGGAGGGCGATTTGATGCTTGACCTTCAACTACACCCATTCTAATTGGGGCGGCCATGATCTTTCACTCAAGATCGTTGGACCTACAAGAGAGTACCGGTGCTCTGATACCACTTGTTGCCCAGATATGGTGCCCAAGAGAGGGGGGTAAATTGGGTATTTTAAAAATTAAAGCAATATATGTGCTATCAAGTTCAAAAGTGAAGAGTGAAAGTGCTCAAGTAATTGTGCAACGGAAGCAATGAAAGATAACAATAATTAAAGAGCAAAAGAAGAGTAAAGCAATGCAAACACACAAGAAGTATAGTGGTTCGGTGCACCTAGCACCTACATCCACTCCCCAAGATCCACTTGAGAATTTCCACTATAATCTTTTCTAGATTACAGCCGACTTGTTTTACAAGGCTCACAAGTCAAAACCTTATACACTTGTTTTGGCTTCGGGCTTACAAGCAACCCTAGTTGGTTTTATCAATTGGCTCACCAACAAACCTCACACACTTGTTTTGGCTTCGGGCTTACAAGCAACCCTAGTTGGTTTTATCAATTGGCTCACCAACAAACCTCACACTAGTTTCAAATTCCCTTGAAACTAGGCTACCACAAATAGAGAATGAATACAATGAATAAAACAAGACAAACTCCTTTTTGAGCAAAAAATAATTTGATGTAGCTCTTGTTGGAGACTCTTCAAGCCTTTCTCTTGGAATCTTGGACCTCACTAAATGCCAAACACTTGAAAGTTGGATTCCTCAAAGATGGAAAGCTGTTGGCTAAGGAATCTCTTGGTTTTCTCATACTTTTTGGCTTAGAATTGATTGAAGGCTTTGTACTTTCACTCTCTTCTTTTTCACTTTGTCTCCTTGACTTTTTTGAAGTTAGGTGGAGGTTAAATACTTCATTCAAGCTGAAACAACTCCACAAGACCATTAGAATAAAAAATATGGCCGTTTATGGCCGTTAGAAATCAAATCAAAAGTTCAGAAAAACTAGCCGTTATGCCATGAGTCGACCTCATGAGTCGACCTCTGGATCAAGTATCGACCTCATGAGTCGACCTCCAGTTTATCTTAGGCAAAAATCCAGAAAACCATAGTTCTCTCCAGTTTGAATTCTCAGGCGATGAGTTGACCTCTGGTGTCGACCTCTGGTGGTTGACCTGTAGAGCGTGCCACTGAAATTTTGCCGTGCCGGCCTAGCTGAACTTTTCTTTTCTTCATGAGTCGACCTCTGGTGGTCGACCTTTGGCAAGTTGTCGACCTCTGGGGGTCGACCTCTGGTGTGAGATTTTTTGAAACTCTGGAGAGGTGCGTGCTATGCTTGAGTTTCTCTAAGCCTTTGTTTCTTTTGTCAATTGCTTCTTAATAATAAGGTCCAATATGAGAAATTTGATCTTGTTCAAAGTAGAAGAGCTCTTTCCCAAATCAAGCAAGCTTGGTTTCATCATTGTACTCTTGATACTCTTTTTGAATAACCTAAGTTCTGAAACTTTATCTTGAAATGAAACATTAGTCCAAACATATACTCAACCTTTTGTTAATCATCAAAACTAAGGAGCCAAAGCCAACACATTCCATGTATGAAATATTTTGAAAATTAATGAAGGGTTCCTTCTTGTTGATTTCTATCTTGAGTTCTTCTTGTATTGACTAATTTAGTTCTTCTAGTTGGAATGATTTAGTCCTTTAAGTTTGAGTATTTAAATTCTTGTTTGAGAATGGAGTGAGAGGTCCTTTGAGTGTGTGTTGGAGAGTGATTGCTGCTTTGAATATTGAAGAGTATGATGCCATTATTGAGTGCTCCAAGTTCAAGCCCCAAGTTCCAAGTCACCGGCCTTGTTTCTTTCCCTTTCTCTCTTGTTTCCATTCCAACCTCAATTCCCCTTCCATGTCTAATTCCAAGCTTGTTTGCAAGTTCTCTCAAGTTTCCACATCCAAGAGAAAGGTCTCCATGCCATTGATCAAAGGCAAGGTAAGTCCCAAAGTAGAGAGTGATCATCTTGCCTTCTAGTCCTCAAATCCATGAATGTTGAGAGCTTCTTCTTCAATCAAATATTTTAGCCATCATTGTTGTTAGAAAAAATCTTCCTAAGCTTTATTAGATCTGATCATTTGAAGGTTAACTTTCTCTAGTAGTGATGATTTTTTTGCCATGAAGATCCTAATCTTTATTTTGAACTATATCTACATTACAGGTATTGTAACTTAGATCAACTAGTCTCCTTATGAAGATTCTTTTCTTGGATTAATTTAGACAATTTATTTGATAATTAATTGCTCAAGTTTGCTTGATGGTTAGTTTGCTAAAACTCTCCATTCATCATTTTATTTTCGTCCCCCATCAATTTCTGGTATTAGAGCTTATGGTTTACTTGGTCAAGTGTTTGATTACTGAAATTTCTATTCTAATATTCACCCAAATGTTTTATGACTTTTAGTATTTTTTCCATTGATTAGAAAAATCCAAAAAAATGTTTTCCAGTACCATAGTGAGTTAGGATGCGAAATATAAAATCCAAAAAAAATATTTTCCTTTTCTTTATCGATTTAAAAATATGAGTTCTTAAATCATTTCTGAAGTTCTGTCCAGATTTTTGTTTCTGCCTTCCATTTCATTTAATTTTCAAAAAAATACAAAAATATTTTTTATAAATTTAAAAATATAGATCTGAGATCCAGATTTGAAGTTTTATCATTTTCCACTAGAATTCTAAATTTTAGAGAGGTTTAGAATTCAAAATTTAAAATTTGAATTCAGGTTGTTAAGAGTTAGCTAAATTGCTGGAACCTTCTTGCAACCATTTTCAAACTACCTTCTCAACCAAAATTTGAGTTAATCTTATGTCAAAACTTTAAAATCCAAGAATTCTGATCTGAGATCTAACCAACTTAGTTTTATTTTAAATTTTTTTATTTTTAAAAAAATTAAATTTTGAATTTTGAATCTTATATGGTTAAGGGTTTGTTGACTAGAAGCTTCTTGTAACAACTTTCACAACAAGTTTCTAAAATGAATTTCCTAGACAAATTTCAAGAGTTAAGACTCAAATTTCAAGATCTGAAGCATCATCTAATAATCTAAATTTAAATTTTATTTTTTTGGAATTTTAAAATTTTAATTTTGAATTTTTAAAACTGGCTAGTTGAAAGTTGTTTCCTACTGAAATTTTCTTTTACAACAAGCTTTCAAAATGAATTTCTTAACCAAATTTCAGGAATTAAGTTTTAAAATTTGGAAACTAGAATCTTCACTAAGATATTTAACAATTCAAATTTTAATTTTAATTTTTTAAAATTTTAATTTTGAATTTTTAAAACTAGTTGACTAAAAGTTGTTAGGGCTGAAACTATCTTGCAATAACTCTAACTTCTAGAGCGAGTTTTTAACTCTAATTCAGATTTAAATATTAAAATTTGATTTCTAAATTTTGGACTTCAAAATCTAAATTTTTCAATTAAATTTCTAAATTTTAATTTTTTTTTTTTAATTCGGGTTTGAATCACATGTTTGTGCTAATACTAGTTGTTGTGATGGTGAATTGTTTGTGCATCCATTCCTAAATCTAATTAAGGGCATTCAATCATAACATAAGGGAAGTAGGTCATTACCTTTCCTTGGCCCAAAACAATCACCCACATTTGTATTGACCTAAATCATAATTGAAATCGAGTAAGAACCTAAAACTAGGGACACCCACAAGTCGGGTTCTAGTACAAGATGAGACCAAATATTAGTTGAGTTTGTACTTCTTGAAATTGGTGTCTAAGGCAAGAGGTCCAATGGCAAACACCTTAAGTGGACTTGCAGTTTTTAATTAGGACTTCATGAAAACGAGGGGAGCCTCTTGCAACCCCACCTCTTACTTGGCCAGTGGAAATGATAATTACAACTTTACCTAGTACTTAGTCAATTCCTGTATTTTGAACATTTAGATCTAGGAGTACTAGAAGTTAGGTTTGTACTGCTTGCCCATTTGATCTGAAGCCCTATACCAATAGTCCTACATGTATCCATGGATCCCAATCTTGAGTTTTTTATGAAGACCCTGACTGAAAGATTTGATACCCTAACTAAACAATTATGACAAGTGAACAAATAGTTAGGGCAAGTAAATAATCAAATCAAAAACCTCGAAAAGGATCGCTTGACCCATACTAATCCTAAATCACCTCCCATTGGTCCAAGAGCCCATTATCATGATCTCACCCCTGAGTATAAACTTAGATACCCCTGCCAAGGATTGTAGATCAGGAGGAAAGAGTCTTTAGGAACAATCGACCCTATGCACCCACTTTTGATGGAAACCCTGAGGTGTATGTCAATTGGGAGAAGAAAAAGGGTCAGTACTTTGAATTTGATGAAATGTCAGAAGTAAAGAAATGTCAATTTGTCAAATTAAAGCTAGTCCGACATGCTAAGTCATATTGAAAACATGTTGAGCATAAAAGTTATTATAGTGGAGATAAAATAATTACTTGGAGAGATATGAAGAGTAAATTGAGGAAAAAGTACATAGGCAAATCTTATAAGCAAAATCTTCTAACCTAATGGTACAAATTGAGACAAGATGATGAAACTGCGTTTAAATATATTGCTTAATTTAATAAGTATGAGAGAGATGAAGAAGAGACTAAATCCATGGAAGAATTAGAGGAAAAATCTCTTGAACCTATTCAAGAATTTAAGGATGAAATATAATCAAAGTCTTATCCAAATGAAAGGCTAGAAAGAGAGAATCCTAAACCCGTCGAATAACTTAAGAAGTTTATGAAGCTGGGTCTAACCTTATGGACGAACATGATCAAGAACAATTACTTGAAGATAAAATAATTATCCAGCCTAAAGAAATCAACAATAGGGATGATCAAAATGAAATCCAAGGACAAAACCATGGAGATCAATATGAGGATAACATAAAAAATCTAGAATTAATTGATGTTGAAGGTTTAGATCTAGAGATCGATGAAGGATCATCTAAAGAGGTATTGACCATCAGAGAAAATCTAGAACCAATTCCAAAGGATCAACTCCAAGAAATTGTAGAACCCGTAAAGAATTTAACATGAGGATTGGAAGTGAAGAGATGGTAGGAATTGAAAGATGGAAATGGAAGAGATGGAAGATGGAAATTGTAATCCTTGATAATTGCCCTGAGCATGATTCACCACTACATTACATGCACTCTCCTATTCCACCAAGCTGGGACATCCACCATACCATTGATCTGGTCCCAAAAATATTCAATAGTTACTTTTTTAAGACTTTATGGCATATGTTAGGAACTAAATTAAGATTCACTGCCATTTACCTGAAGTTGTGTGCCAAAGTCTTCAAAGTCATTTAGGAAAATATTGGAAATTAGAAACTTGTATTTCCTGGCCCAAATATAAAGTTTAGTTCATAGATAATAAAGTCCATTTGAGCATGTTTTGTTTTGGTGTCATTTATGTTTTGTCATTTGATGTCATTTGACCTTCCCATGCATAAGTTTCCATGATTGCAAGAGTCATATGCATAGCGTGATTAGTAAGACAAATTTTGAGCAATGAAATTAACAAGCATATGGCTAAATTTTGAAAAAAAAAAATCTAAAGAATTTCAGGAAGGACACTATGTCTTGATTAGGCTCAAAATGATTATATACCCGTGGTGTAGGTCATTTTTAAAATAGTAAGAAAAATTGGACCTAATATGTGCTAGATATACCATCCGACTTTGGTATCAGTTCCACTTTCAACATTTCAGATCTAATATAGTACAAGGAACCAACAATGATACCTAGTGAGCCAGTCAGGCCTGATTCTACCTTTGAGAGTGAGCCAACCCTTGAGTGTCCACCAGCCATATTTCTAAAGCGGTGAGATAGGATTGAGCAATTCTTAGATGACAAGATTATCACTACTCAAAACAAAGACTATCAGTGCTACTTAGTTCATTGGCAAGGATGTCCTGATTCTAAAGACTCATGGATAACTCAAGAGGACCTACAAAGAATCAATCCTGACCTACTAGAGTATTACCAAAGTCAGACTGATTCCTACTCAACAGAGTCAAGCTCTTTTCCACCCCAGGAGAACTGATAGACATCAACAAGAAAAAAAATATTTTTCAACTAATTCTCTTGATATTTTTTGCAGCTAATATAGTGTACCTAGGATTAATGAGAACCTTGGAATGAAGCCCACCAAATCCTTAAAGACAAAGACCAATTCATGAGCTGACTCATGAAAGAAGACCACCGGTCCCTTGAGTCGACTTAATCCACATCAAGACCAACTCAAGCATGCCCAAGTCAAAGCCCAAGCAAGTCAAGATACCACCTTTTGAAGTCCATGATGCCACCTCTTAGAAGCCTATTTTATTCTTCACATGGCATACATTTTGGGAGACATGAGAAACAACACATCAAGCATTTTGAGGGGAAGCATGGGACCACTCCTCACTCACCCAACAACCCCCCAACCAACTTGCCATGTGGCATGCCACATTACATGACACCTAGGGCTCCACATCAGTAATTAGAAGGCATGTCAAAGCCACCTAGGTGCCACATAGCAAGATTGTTACAACCTCTTACCTAGAAGTTGTTTCTTGTTGCAACTATGTAACCAAAGGAGTTAGATTTAACTAGAAATGGTTAGCTAACCTAACTCCACCTCCCCTCCTTACTTTGGCCGACCTCTAAGGCTATAAATAGGATCCAAGGCTCCCCTTGTAAGGCATTCCATGTATGAAACATTTTGAGAAGTAATGAAGGTTTTCTTCTTGTTGAGTTCTATCTTTAGTTCTTCTTGTATGGAGTGATTTAGTTCTTTTAGTTGAAGTGATTTAGTTCTTTAAGTTGGAGTGTTTAAATTCATGTTTGAGAAGGGAATGAGAGGTCCTTTGAGTGTGTGTTGGGGAGTGATTACTGCTTTGAAGATTGAAGAGTATGATGCCATTATTGAGTGCACCAAGTTCAAACCCCAAGTTCCAAACCACCAGCCTTGTTTCTTTCCATTTCTCTCTTGTTTTCATTCCAACCTCAATTCCCCTTCCATGTCTAATTCCAAGCTTGTTTTCAAGTTCTCTCAAGTTCCCACATCGAAGAGGAAGGTCTCCATGCCATTGATCAAGGGCAAGGTAAGTCCCAAAGTAGAGAGTGATCATCTTGCCTTCTAGTCCTCAAATCCATGAGTGTTGAGAGCTTCTTCTTCCATCAAATATTTTAGCCATCATTATTGGTAGGAAAACTCTTTCTAAGCTTCATTAGATCTGATCATTTAAAGGTTAACTTGCCATAGTAGTGATGGTTTCCTTGCCATGAAGATCCTAATCTTTATTTTGAACTAGATCTACATTACGGGTATTGTAACTTAGATCAACTAGTCTCCTTATAAAGATTTTTTTCTTGGATTAACTTAGACCATTTATTTGATAATTAATTACTCAAGTTTGCTTCTAGTTAGCTTGCTAAAACTCTCCATTCATCATTTTATTTTCATCCCCCATCACAAGGTGATGTAGTGAAGCATACCACTCCAAGTGGCAAGTGACAAGGCTCCATGTGGCATGACTTCAACAATTAGACTTGACCTTGGCTAATAATTGAGCTTGAGCCCCCTTGACAAATTCAATTACAAGACTCAACTTAAAGCAAGCCTATCTTGGCTAATTTACAAATCAAAGCAAACTAATTTATTTATAGGACTCAAGCTAAAATTAAAATAGAATAACTACTCATTGATGATCCATAATAAGCTTGGAGGGTTCCGACGTCTCTTCCTAGCTCTGGTGTCCTCACCAATTATCCTGGGGTGGGAGGAACTCGACCCTATCGAGTATGGATTGTCTCTACTCTGGTAATGTTCTAGCAAGTCTGGATTAAGTCTTTGCAGATCCTCTCGAGTGATCCACGAATCATCAAATTCTGGTCTACCTTGCCATCAAACCAGATAATTCTGATAATCTTTACTCCCAATAATGACAGTTTTGTCATCCAAAATCTGCTCAATCTTATCTCTCTATTTTGGTAATTTGGCTGGTGGACACTCAGGGGTAGGGTCACTCTCAGAGATGGAATCATGCCCAAATGGCTCACTAGGTATCGTTATTGGCTTTTTATACTCAACAAGATCTGAAACATTGAAGGTTGTACTAATACCTAATTCAGGTGGTAATTCTAATACATAGGCATTAGACCCAATTTTCTTTATGATCTTGTATGGTCCCGCACTACGGGCATGTAGTTTTTCCATGGTTCCTGGTGGAAACCGTTTAGGACGAAGCCTGACCAGGACAAAGTCACCCTCATTAAATTCTTTGAAGCACTTACGTGAGTTAGCCATATGCTCATAAGATTCATTGCTTTCATTAATTTTACTTATCTTTTATGCAATTCCTTAATAAGCTGTGCATATGACTCTTACCAACATCTAATGGACTTAACAATGCATTCCTATCGAATGAAATTTATTAGGTCTACAACTACAACTTTGGGCTTGATTCCTAGTTGATGGATTATATGCAGATGTAAATTTGACGTGGACTCCTAATAAGTGCCATAAGGTCTTCCAAAAGTATGTAGCAAATTGAATGGGCTCAAAGGACTGATGAAACATGCTAACCTCAACAAAATATAATTGGGTGGTTCTAAAAACATTGGAAGCCTTAAGGAAGGGTAGGAAATATGAGGTGGGTTTGACAACTGGGTCTGGATTCATGGGGGTGACCTTAAAGTATGGACATGGATCTACACAAAGCAAAAAGTCCACTTTAACGAAGAACAGGTTAGTAAGTTCAGGGAAAAGATCATTAATTGGTATCAAAGAGGTGACCTCATCCTAAGGGTATTGAATTAAAGAGATCATGTCTTCGATAAATTCCTCTGGTTGAAGAATTTCAGGACTAAGCTATCTTATTTGGGTCTCTTCTAGGGTTTCCTCAGGTAAAGCCCTAATGGTAGGGATGTTAAATCCCTCATGGTTCTCTTTTCCTAATGGTCCTTCTAATACATTAGGTGACTCATCGACTTCCTCTTCTCCTTTATACTCATCTATCAGGTTTTCTCCAGCTTCATATTCTTCCACTATGGTTTCAGCCAGAGTAATCTTCTGGTCAATTAACTCTGAGTCTCCAATAGATATTTCTTCTTTAGGGTCATTCTTAGGAACAAATGGGGTCACAGGGGTGGGTCAGCTCGGATTAGGGTTAAGTCAGCTCGGATTAGGGTTGAGTCGACTCGGGTGGACTAGGCTAGATCCTGATTTTTGATAAGGGGCAATAATCCTAATGGGTTCTGGCTGATGAATTTTGGATCCAGGGGGAGTTGGTTTAGGTGAACTAGGGTTAGTACAGGCCCTACGAGTTCTCTCTAGGTTGTCGAGTTGCTTATCTTGTCAGTCAAACTTATTGTCCATCAGGCATATTGTTCATTGAAGGTCCTCAGTAAAATTTCTATAGTGGACTCCATGATCAGACTAGATTGGGTTTGGCCTGTTGATATGGAGTTCCTGCTCTAGTGGTCATGCAATACAATCCTAGCTTCTAGGGCTCCTAGACCTAAAGCTCAAGTAGAATGGGTCAGCTCAATTTACAACCAATTCAGCAATTATCCTATCCACTATCCAGGTAAGAGGTGGGGTCGTGGGAGGCTCCCCCTAGTCTCGCAGGGTCCTAATTAAAAACCATGAGTCCACTTAGGGTATTTCCCTCAAGACCTCTAGCCTCAGACACCAGATTCAAGAGATAATCAAAGGATTGGGTGCACTAACTTACACACAATACTTGGAACCCGACCTGTTGGTGTCCCTAAGCTGTGTTAGGTTGCTACTCTATTTTAGATTAGGGCTAGGACAATGCAAAATGAGGTTGGTTGTTTATGGGCCAAGGAAAGGTGATGAAATCCTTCCCTTATCTTATGATAGCGTGCCCTTAAAATAGTTTCAGATAAGATGAATGCATAATCAATCAACTAGTTAACAAGATAAGATAAGATAAGACTTCAATTTAAAATTTAAACTTTAAATTTCAATTTTCAAATTTGGATTTTAGATTTGAATTTTTAATTTCATATTTTAAATTATAGAAATTAAATTTTAATTTGTTTTGGGATTAGGTTAGATAATTTCAAAATTCTAGATGTGCGAGAATCTTACCCTAAGTTGTGCTCAAAAGATTAACATGCAATCTTTCAAGCAATTATCAATTCAAACAAGCAAACACTAAGCATAACTGATTTTCGATATCGAGTTATCACGTCCGATTGTAGCTCATTACTCCCATGGGTCGTGATAGTATACTTGCGTATACCCGCTCAGGAGGCGTGATTTCCTTCCACCAGAAAGTACTAAGAAAACAATGCATTTTTTTTGAAAAAAACTTCATATCTGAAATCTATGAGAGAAGATTACAGATCTGATTTTAACCTGGCCAAATCACAAAAATTAATGCAAAGGAAGCTAAGATCTGAAGAGCTATGGAAGAGCCTTCCAGATCCAATGCTAGAATAGAGTAGAATTTTTAGCTAGTCACTAAATGTCCTAGTCTAACCTTTGGCTCTGATACCAAAAATTGATGTGGTACTAGCTTTGATACCAAAACTGATGTGAGACAAAGATGTTATGATACCAAAGCTGATGCGGGACAAAGATGCTCTGATACCAAAGTTGATGCAGGATGGATGCAAAGACTAATCTAATAATTAAGAGTTTAATTCTGATGAGCAATGGCAGCAAACTCAAATAAGATATCAAATTAATTTAATGAAGAAAAACTAAGCCTTTACTAGCTACCCGCAATATAATCAGCATGCAATCACATAAAGAATCCTGGATCCGATGATTGATAAACCACCGAAACCAGGATGTCCTAACTTTAAACAACCAGATCTAATGAGATTAGGATGATTACTTACCAATAACGCTTTTTCCTCCTCCGTTTCAACAAATCTAGATTCAACTTTCAAGATCTCATGGTAGGATTGAAAACTTCAGTTCCTTCAAAGCAGATCTTACCATTGATGGTTGGATGGTAACGAAAACCTCCTCTTCTGATGAGAGCTCTAGGGATCTTGCAAAGAACTGTGATTAATAGTATTAAAAAGATGTGGAAATGTGAAAAAGAGAGTGAATGAGGGATGGTTTGCTTTGATCTGGATCTGGACTGGATGTCGAAGATGGCGATGTCTGGCTACTTGGATCTTGGACTCTTGGAATATAACTAGGCTTCGGTACTCCACACACACTAATGAAATGCTTAACCAGCATAGCACATTACCATGCTTAACTAGCAATTGTAAGACACATTACAATGCTTAACCAGCAATTGTAAAAAAACAAACTGACAGAGTTTCATTAATAATTCAGAAGATAGTTTACAAGAGGGGAATGGGGTGATATTTATAGATCCCTTACATAGTAGCATGATAAGAACAAACTCATTTAAATACATGATAGATAAAGATAGGTCCCCTTGAGAGGATAATATTGGACTCCTATCCCCTTTTGAAATTGGATGAAATCTCTTGAATTCAAATTGAGTGGACTCCCTACACTTGGACATCTCCATGGAATGGGTGGTGAAATAATGCTGGGTGACAAAATAAGAAGAGTTGGCATCCCATTTCTCTCATTAATAGTGCTAATCCCTCTCCCCTTTGGTGTGAAATCCTTCTTAGTATTAGGATGAATCTTTTTGATAAGAGAGAACTCTTTGAGTTTGATTTTTAGATGAACCTTCCATTTGAATTTGAACTAAATGCTTGAGTTAGCCGACCATCCTTGGAGTGGGCGACAAATGGGAAATGTGCGAGGAGGAGTCTTTCTACTTTACTCCTATTAAATGTTTTCAAATGAATGACAAAATGAGGCACCCTCCTTGGAAATAAGAGAAATGAGGCGCCCACCTTGGATAAGAAAAGATAAGGTCTTCTGATGTCCTGTTGACCTGTTGTCCAGATGTCCTATTGTCATGTTGTCTCGATGTAAAAGACAACCTTCTTTGACATTTAATTGGCCATCCAATGTGATGTAGTGAAGCATCCCACTCCAAGTGGCAAGTGACATGCTCCATGTGGCATGACTTCAACAATTGGACTTGACCTTTGCTAACAATTGAGCTTGAACCCCCTTGACTAATTCAATTACAAGACTCAACTTAAAACAAACCTATATTGACTAATTTGCAAATTAATGCAAACTAATTTATTTATAGGACTCAAGCTGAAATTAAATAGAATAACTACTCATTGATGATCCACAATGAGCTTGGAGGGTTCCGACGTCTCTTCCTAGCTCTGGTGTCCTCACCACTGCTCTGATACCACTTGTTTCCCAGTTGGCTAACCCAAGAGGGGGGTAAAATGGGTTTGAAAACTTTTTCACAATTGTGTGCCCTTTTGAAATCTTAGTGTGGTGAGTGAAGTGTCTAAAGAATTAAATACGGAAGCAAGTAAATGAGCACAAGCAAAAGCAATCACAAACACCATAATTTATAATGGTTCGGAGGAACCCGACTCCTACATCCACTATCCAAGATACCACTTGGGATTTTCACTATATTCACAATGGAATACAGCCGGTTTGTTTTACACCAGGCTCACAAACCAAAACCCAATTTTGGTTTTACACTGGGATCACCAAGAATGCAATACAATATTTGTTTTCTTAGACTCACAAACAACCCAACCTTGGTTTTCAAGGCTCACTAAAAACCTAAAAACAATCCTCAAACTATAGCCCCTGTTGTACTTGGAACAACTCAAAACAGAGTTACAAGAGAAATGAAGCAACATTAAAGACAAACAAAACTTTGTCAGATGGTTGTAGTTGAAGCTATAATTGAAGCCTTCTTCAATGCTCCTTCAATGCTCTTCAAGGCTTTCAAACTTCTCCAATGATTGACTCAAGAAATTGATTGGAAATTGGTGAAGACTTGAGTTCTTGCTTGAATATTCTTTTGAATATTCAATACCCTCATTAAAGTTCTTCAAAATTTATTCAAATCTATCATTTATAGTCTCTTTTACTATTCCCAGCTGAAAATAGCTATTATAGTGCCTTGGGAGATGAGAACTAGCCATTGGAGGGCTTTTTGGATTCAAAATCTTCATTCTGGAACTAGCCATTACACTTCAAAAACTGGGATTGAGTCAGCTCGGATGGGTCGAGTCAGCTCGAATTCTCAGACAGGTAAAAATAAAATTCTGGTCGAGTCGGCTCTCTTCAATTGAGTCAGCTCGAAAAACTAGTTTTCTCATAACTGAATTTCACTTACTCTGGAAGAGTCAGCTCGGATGCTCATTGAGTCAGCTTGGTTGACTGTGTATCAGAAAATGATTTTCAGCTACTCTGGTGGAGTCAGCTCTGATCTTCATCGAGTCAGCTCGACTAACTGAGTATCAAAAATGCTTGTGACATGGCAAAACAATGAGTCAGCTTTATTCCTTGAGTCGATCGAGTGAATTTTGTCCAAAAACATTCAAACTTCTTCAAGTTTCTTTCAAAAATTTCCAAACAACTTCCAACTTCTTCTAATTCTAATCTAAGAATTTTAAACTTAAAAATTACATAGAATTGGCCCTTTTACTCTTATACAAACAAATTTACTTGGGCTCTTCAGTACATGGAAGTTTTTGTAAAAGAAAATTGATACACTTCAATAATGTAGGAAGAATAATTGTGCATTTGAATCATCCTATAAAAACTTCTTAAATACTAGGAAAGAGTAGTATCAAATACATGCTCCAGTATTTTGTTATCATCAAAATCATTCCACAGGTCACACCTCGGATGCGCCGGCTTTTCTTCAGGTGGTTTCGAAGGCAAGGAAGACTTTCTCCACGTATCGTAGCACCTGAGGGATCCTGCAAACACTGAGGATTAGGGATCTGAATAATAGGAAAAATATGAAATCGGGAGTTGGAAGTAAAGAGAAGGCATGAGGGGGTGCTGAAGGGGCTTGTCATGGAGAAGGTGTTGGGCGGCCTGGTGAAGGTGAAGATGCGCCTGGGACTTTGGAGTTGGTGGCCTGGAGAGGAGAAAACACCTGGGGGCTTTGGGTTGGTGGCTAGGGCTAGGGTTTTGGTACTTGGAACTGGTGTTGGGCCTCTCTCCCTCTCCCTCACGGAGTGTCAATGCTCAAAGCACAGAAAAACTTGAAGAAGAAGACTTTTCATTCATTCCATTCATCATGATTTTAAAAAAGAGAGGAGGGGTATTTAAAGTTTTCCTAGACCTCTTAGACTCCCTTTCAAAGTTAAATTGCATACAAGGAACAATCAGAGAAAAGAGGGGGCACCACAAAGTTGCCTTCTTTGTTGGTTATACATGGAAATAAAGAGATAAGAAAATCTGGGGCTCCTGCATGCTTTCTTCCTTTTCCTGGGGCACTTTGCATGGAATAAGAAGGAGGACCACTTCATTGCTTGGGTGACAAGTTACTTCCTATTTTGGCCTGGAGTGGTTGCATGAAACAGGGGGAGAATCACTCCAATGCTTGGGCACCACTTTACTTCCAATTTTGGCTTGGAGAGGTTGCATGAAACAAGGGGGGGCAATTGATTCCATGTTTGCTTGGGTGGCTTTAATGGGGTCCAATGGAGGTGGCACATGAAGTCTTCAGTGGGGACCAGTGGATCTCCTCTTGGATTTGATTTGAATGAAAGAAAATTACAGGACTCAAAATGGACCTAATTGACTGGATTCAGATGAAAACAACTGGACTCAACTTTATCATATGGACTCAATTGACTCAGCTATATTACAGGACACAATTAACTCAGGACTAATTGGACTCAAATGACTTAGGACTGATGAGCTCAAATTACTTAGGCAATCCATAATGAGCTATGACTGGGGTGCAGCCTCTTTCTGATCCTGGTGCCTGCATCAACCTCTATTTATAGGTGTTGTTCTAACTGAAAGTAGTTAGGGCTCCCAAATTTCTATTAGGAAGGTTAGCCAATATAACTTTTCTTCAGCTAATTATAGTTACTGTTGCCATGGCTGTCAATTAAATGATTGGTTGGTTATAACAACCAAATCTGTTCTTGATGGCTTTAAGTCGAAGTAGATCGGCTACTCTCTTCGGAGTAGGCTGACTGAAGATCAGTTATTCACCTCGAGGTACATTGGCTGTGGTTCGGCCACTCCCTTTGGAGTATACAGATTGTAAGTCAATTACTCTCTTCAAAGTGGGTTGAACGTAGATCGGTCATATACTTCGAAGTCATTCGCTTCGGAGCATGTACTATATTATGGATAGGCCATTCACTTTGGAGTCATTTGCTTTAGTGCATGTATAGTGGATTGGCCATTCACTCCGGAGCCATTTGCTTCAGAGCATGTATAGTGAACCGACCATTTACTGAAGGCTGATCTCAAGTTATGCATCGTCACTGGCTAAAGCATAGCATCAATCCATTCTCCAGTGGGTTTCAGGAGTATCATCATATCAATCTATCTGGTTGACCGGTCTGGATAGGATCACTTGAATCTTTGGGCCGATAATTAGCTCTTTGAGCCGATTTATCACAAAACCCATCATTTTTGAGCCGATTTATTGCAAAACCCATCATCCATCACAATACCTCTGCCATGAATCCTGCTCTATTTCTCATTGAGCTCCAATTGGCTTGCGCTTGTTCCTTGCTCCATTCCAATAGTCATGGAAATCTTTTGCAAATCCCTTTAGTTCAGACAAATCCCCACCCGTTCCATGCTCTATTCCAATCTGCTCGAGTGACCCAACCATACTCTCCAACCACTTCAGCTCAACAAATCTAGCACTATATTGCCATCTTGGATAATGCTTCATCCATCAGCAAATTCTTGTTCCAGCTCGAAGATTGTGATTCATTACCCCAAATCTAGAGCTAACATCCCTCAGATCGAAGCTTAGTTAGATAGCACAAAAACATCACCAAAATTGATGCGGGATGGATGCAAAGACTAATCTAACAATTAAGAGTTTAGTTTTGATGAGTAATGACAGCAAACTCAGATAAGCTATCAAATTAATTTAATGAAGATAGACTAAGTCTCTACTAGCTACCCGCAATATAATCAGCATGCAATCTCATAAAGAACCCTGGATCCGATGATTGAGAAACCACCGAAACTAGGATGTCCTGACTTCAAACAACCAGATCTTTGAGTTTGAATTTTAGATGAACCTTCCATTTGAATTTGAAATAAATGCTTGCATTGGCCAACCATCCTTGGAGTGGGTGACAAAGGAGAAATGTGAGATGAGGAGTCCTACTTTACTCCTCTTAAATGCCTTGAAATAAGCAATAAAATTAGGAACCGTCCTTGAAGATAAGATAAATGAGGCGCCCACCTTGGATAAGAAAAGATAAGGTCTTCTGATGTCCTGTTGACTTGTTGTCTAGATGTCCTATTATCCTGTTGTCTTGATGTAAAAAAAACAACCTTCTTTGACATTGAATTGGCCATCCAAGGTGATGTAGTGAAGCATACTACTCCAAGTGGCAAGTGACAAGGCTCCATGTGGCATGACTTCAACAATTGGACTTGACTTTGGCTAACAATTGAGCTTAACCCCATTGAGTAATTCAATTATAAGACTCAACTTCAAGCAAACCTATCTTGACTAATTTGAAAATCAAAGCAAACTAATTTATTTATAGGACTCAAGCTAAAATTAAAATAAAATAACTACTCATTGGTGATCCATAATGAGCTTGGAGGGTTTTGATGTCTCTTCCTAGCTCTGGTGTCCTCACCAAAAATGCTTCCCATTCTTAGCATCTGCCTATTTTGCCCGAGCTCCAATGGCCATTAACAACATTCCAACATCCTTCCCTATGATGAACCATGTCAAATCCCATCATTCCCACCGCCTCCACGTAGCCTGTGGACCACTACAAATCATGTTAAAGACTCATGGACCGTGCCAATGCACTGGACTGTGCTGTTTAGCTATGAAACCCTGTCCCTGGGTTGTCCTTTACCCATGGACCAAGTTGGATGAAGCCGTTGATTCTATGAAACCTAGCCCCTGGACTACCCTTTGCCCATGGACAATGATGGATGAAGCCCCTGATTCTTGTATTTTTTGGTGGTCCATGGTTATGCCTCATGCACCGTATGCAATGGCAGATGGACCATGGTTTTTCCTTGCTAGAGCATGGTTTTTCCTGCTTGGTTTAGTTAGTGCTTCGATGGAAAACTTCAACAGGTGTTAACTCCATGTCATGTTCCCATACTTGCCATGCATTGAGTTATTAGGAAGACTTCACAAGCTGACTTTGGTAGTAAAATACTTCACGTGAATTTTTGCCTTGCCTTATTTTTAAGTTGGAAACATATTCCTAGGGATCCAAATGGGCTAGGTTAGGTCGATTCATGAGTGATCCCGATCCGATCCAGTTCTTTGATTGGATATTAATACTAAATTCATATCCAGTCTTCTAGAAAATTGGATTGGATCGGGTCCACTATCAAAATTTTTAACCCAACAGGTCATTCATGTTAGATCGGGTCCATAAATAATCTAGTTCTAATCTAAAAAATTTGAATCTAGATATGTTCTAAATAAAATATAAATAATTATATTTTAATTATTATATAGCCAACTATTATTAACCATAAAATAGATAACAAACTATTGTCATCAAGATCACCATGGCCTGTAGCTCTGACATAGCATGGACTCGGCGGGCTCTTATTGGGTGCTTGATCCCCTTTCGGCATGGCCTGCAAAAAGAGGAGACCTGGGTCAGGAATTCTGGCAGGGACACTCTGATGATCAAGTTAGTTTGGGATGATCAAGGGAAAAAAAACCTCTACGATGAAGAGCTTGAGAACTCTCCACGTAGAGGATGAAAGATGGAATTGAAATGGAAAGACATGATCAAGTAAAGATAAAGAGCTGGGAGGTTCTCTTAGCTGGTTCCTTGCCTGTTTGCTCTCTGAGTCTTACTAGTTGCCTCTTCCCCCTCGGGGGTCCTTTCTTCTATCTTTATATGAGTTGGAATGGCCCAGACCAAGCCTAGGGCTTCATTGAGATGTCCCTTTCTTGGTACCCCTTTCTGGAAAGATTTCCTTTATCTACAGCCTCTCCCCTGTCAGATCGATCCTTTGGAGGAGATCCTTTTATTTAGAGGTGATCATCGG
Source organism: Areca catechu (assembly GCA_021397845.1). Lineage (NCBI taxonomy): Eukaryota > Viridiplantae > Streptophyta > Magnoliopsida > Arecales > Arecaceae > Areca > Areca catechu. The sequence continues at coordinate 96,237,147 of CM038050.1, forward strand.
TATAGTACAGATCTTGTCCCTTTGGTGGTGCAGTTTCCTGTGGGAGGGGTGGGCGCCATGCTACTGAGCCCTGAGCCATGGTGGAGAACTTCTATTCAAGGAGGGACTATCAGAGTGTCGCAAGGCTATGGCCTTAATGGAATACTCCTCTTGGAGGAGGTTCAGGTTCCATGTCCCGAGGATCGGAGCCCCCCGATGCATGGTTGTTGATGTGGTGGTGCACTACAGGTTGTGGAGCCTGGCAAAGTATGCATTACATAGAACATGCAGGTGGCGCGTGTTGGTTTTCTCCGAGGAACAAGAAAGTATGTTGCATAAAATCACGCATCAAAAGCCTGACCAGCAGAAGTAGATATAAAAATGATTTTATATCTCATCATGCAAATTATAAATAAATCTAATTCATTTATTATAAATTTTTAACATGCTGCATAACATGAGAAAAATATTAGATCTGAAATAAAAATTATTTTAAGCATAAAATACTTACCTAGATCGCTATCCGGGATTGCTCTGAAAAGCAAGCAGATCCGCTACTGAAAAATCAGGATTCTGTCAGAGCCACGCAATCGCCCGACCTTTGCTGGTATCCACATGAAGCTCTTGAAACCAAGTCGTAGAGAGCACCGAACTGCTAGATCCTTGCAGCCCTCTCCTCTTTCAACAAATCACCTGCTTTAAGAACTATGCTGATCCGAATCTGAACCGGCTTCCGGCTTCTATCTTTCAAATCAGCCTATGCAAGATCTTTGGACCATTTTTTCTCTTCTTTCTCTAGTAGAGCATCTCTCTAGATCTCACAAAAGGAAGAAGGAATCTCATAAAAGGGGAGAAGAACACTAGGCACCAAGAGAGAGACTCTCTAGTGTTCACAGCCAAGAGAAGAAAGGCACCCCAAAATAATTCATGGTGGAAGAAAATAATTCTTCACGCAAATATTAAGATCTCTTGGTCGGCCACACATTTCTCTCTTTTTAAATTCAAGTTCTCCCATCCTAATGAAACAAAAGACCGGTGTTTCATTTTATCTGGTTTGAAATTTTAAGAGTAGAATAGGACTCCTCCTCCTCTTAAAATTCATTCACTCCAATCTCAAATTAGCACCCACCTATTCACGCCCCTCTTTTCTTTTATCACACAAAATAAATTGGGGCCTACTTAGGCATGTGGAGGGAAGGGGAGACATGGAAAGAGAGTCCTAGTCTAACTAGACTCTAGGTCATGGTCCAAATGATGTGATTTTATAATTAAACTGAAGCCGATTTTAAATCCGATCGAACCATTTCGAAGTAGATACTGACCCAAATCAATTAGGACTAATTAATTGAGGCTAATTCAATTAAATTGAATATAATTTAATTTAATTAATAATTAATTAATTGTAACATTTATAATTAGGTCAAATATTAATTGTAACACTTACAATTAGGTCAAATTGATTTGCTGATTGGTTACTTGAGCTACTAATGTGTGTGACCCCTCAGGTCCTTTCTTGTCTAGTAATGAGACATGCTATAATCTTCATTATACATCATCGAAACTCCTTTCGATGGACTGAAACAATTTTAGCTCAACCCTAATTAGGATCATCGATCCGAAAACGATCCTAATGGGCTCTCATAATCCACTAGTGACACCTAGCAGTATGTAGTAGCAACACAGCAAATAAGATTGGAACCCTTAAGTGTAGTTATCATGTGATTCAATTCCTCTATCAAAATCCTGACATGATGTTGGTTACAAATACTTGTCAAACCCATCAGTCATATGCTTAACCTAATTGACTCAAGTCCAATTGTGATACCAATGAAAATATCTTTTCATTGTCACCCTATTATGGCTATAGATTTCTAGACTTAGTCTCATTAAGCTTACATAGGATTATACCTTACTACTAAGGCTGATAGATCCCTACAAGTGAACGCCCTACTCCTACAATAAACTTACTCTAGCCAACAAACACCACAAGGTCCCGTATGGATAGGAACCATGTGATTGTGCTGTCAAACTACAACAACCTTATTATGAGTAGCCGAGACACTCTAGGTCAAGGAACTATTCACACAACTATAGCATCAGGAAGTTATCGACGAGTGAGTAGTCATCTGTGTAACTTCATATACTTGGTCACGCTCAGTACCATTGATCTCTATCAACTACCTGCACTCTCACTCCAGTATCACCACACTGCAGGTCAGAGACTTATCTACCTAGAAAGGGAAGTGATCTGTGCACCGATTTTAATGGATCAATCACCGTCCTCGTGATATTCCAACAATTGGAAGCTTTTAAGAGTTAATCTATAAAAACACATGCCTCAGATTCTCAACTCTTGAGAATATGTATCATTATTCATTAACTCGATGGACGATTCATAGACATAACAATATGAATAAAACTAATGCCCTTTTATTAACAAGGAAAATTAAGTACAAAGTTCATGCCCTAAAATTAAAATGTGTCAAGCCAACATGGCTTTCAGGGCATACATCTAACAATCTCCCACTAACACTAAAGCCAATTGGCTACATATCTAAGTCCCATTTTCTAAAGTGGACTTCAGCCTTTTGATGACTCAGAATCTTAGTCAGTGGGGCTGCCATGTTTTCTGTGGAGTCTACTCTTCGCACCTCAACATATTTCTTCTCAAGATAGTTGCGTATGATATGAAATCGCTGCTCAATATGCTTGGACTTCTGGTGAGACCTGGGCTCCTTAGCAAGAGCTATTGCAGCATTATTATCACAATATATGGGGATGGCATCGGATGGAATCACTCCAAGCTCCGCAACAAACTTTTTGTACAAGAAGGCTTCTTTTGCAGCTTCAGAGGCAGCAATGTACTCCGCTTTCATTATTGAATCTACTATGATGAGCTACTTGGAACTTTTCCAACTAGTTGCCCTACCATTGCACAAAAATACAGACCCTGATGTAGACTTTCTATCATCAGGATCAGACATAAAATCTGAGTCTGTGTATCCCTTTATCTCTAATTCTGAACTCCCTCCAAAGACTAAGAACAAATCTTTAGTCCTTCTGAAATACTTAAGAATGTTCTTCATAGCTATCCAGTGTTCTTCACCTAGATTTGACTAATATCTGCTCATGACACTCACAGCAAGAGCTATATCAAGTCGAGTACACAACATGACATACATTAGGCTTCCAATTGCCGAAGCATATGGAATCTTGCTCATGCGTTGAATCTTTTCAGGTGTGTTAGGACACATTTTCTTGGAGAGATTAATGCCATGCCGAAGAGGTAACAATCCTCTTTTAAAGTTCTCAATGCCGAACCTTTTCAGCACTTCCTCTATGTATAATTTTGTGAAAGGCAAAGCATCCGATTAGATCTATCTCTATAGACCTTAATCCCCAAAATATAAGATGCTTCACCTAAGTCTTTTATAAGGAATTCCTTAGATAACCAACTTTTGACCGAAGTCAACATGGGAATATAATTTCCAATAAGGAGGATGTCATCCACGTTCAATATGAGGAATGTCACTACCCTCCCTCTGGCCTTCCTGTAAACACATGGCTCATCCTCATTTTTGATAAAATCAAACGATTTGATTGCATCATCAAAATGAGTATTCCAACTCCGAGAAGCTTGCTTCAATCCATAAATTGATCTATGCAGCTTGCAGACCTTATGATCTTCATCATTGAAAGTGAAATCCATATAAATATCTTCCTCAAGATATCCATTCAGGAATGCAATTTTCACATCCATCTACCATATCTCATAATCATAATATGCTGCAATTGCAAGCAATATATGGATGGATTTCAGCATAGCTACTGGTGAAAAGGTATCATGATAGTCAATGCCTTCATGTTGACTATACCTTTTCACCACTAACCTAGCTTTAAAGGTCTCTACCTTACCATCAGCATCTATTTTTCTTTTGTAGATCTATTTAAAACCAATAGGTACAATACCCTCTGGTGGATCCACTAAGGACCAAACTTGGTTAGAATGCATTGAATCAATTTCTGACTTCATAGCATTCAACCATTTTTCAGAGTCAATGTCTGACATTTCCTCGTCATAAGTCTTAGGATCAATCAATTGATCCTTGGCCCCAACAAGAAATATTTCTTTTATATCCTCTGTAAGCATACCTGTAGGCCCACATAGGCAACCCAAGAGGGGGGGTGAATTGGATTTTATAAAACTTTTGTACTATTTAAAAGATGAACTAAAGCAAGTATATGCTAATGCAATTTAAGTACCTATGTATTTCTAATAAATGCAGCGAAAATAATGAAATAAAAGCATAAGGAGAACAATCACACAAACACAAAGATTTATAGTGGTTCGGTGCCAACCAAGCACCTACATCCACTCCCCAAGAACCCCTTGGGAATTCCACTAAGTTTGGTTTTATAACTTAGGCTCACCAACAACCTTTACAACTTATTTTATCTTCGGGCTCACAAGTCAAACCCTAGTTGGTTTCAAGGCTCACCAACAACCACTTTGGTTTTTAAGGCTTACCAAAAACCTCTTTGGTTTTCCAAGGCTCACCAAAAACCTTAACTAAAATAATGTAAGAGCAAGTATAAATGAATACAATAAAAGCTTTCTAAAATAAAGAAAATATCTCTTTGAAGCCCGTTGAGAGTTGATGAAGATCTTGTCTTCAAGTTGATGAAGCCTTTGATTGATACTTGAGGATGTGAACTTTGGATGCTCTCTTTGAAACTTGGAAGCTTGAAGGCTTGAAGGCTTGAATCACTCAACTCTTGAATCCTTGAAGAATATTCAAAAATCTCACCAAAAGATTACTTCTCCATTTGATTTTTGATGTTTATATAGCCTCCCAACACTTAAATGACCGTTTATAGCCGTTAGGGAGGAAAATATGACCGTTTGGAAGCAAGTTGGAGAAGTTCTACAACCCAGAAAACTAGCCGTTACTGTTCAAGTGTCGACACTTCACCTTCAGGTGTCGACACTTCTGGTTCAAGTGTCGACACTTCAGTTTCCAGGTGTCGACACTTCACTTCCATGTGTCGACACTTCAGCTCCAGGTGTCGACACTTCATTGAAAGAGCTTTCTGAAGTTTTCTGTTTGTCTCAGGCCTTGAGTCGACACTTCACTCTTCAAGTGTCGACACTTGTTCCTCAGGTGTCGACACTTCATTTCCATGTGTCGACACTTGCCTGTGTCATTGCTGAAACATCTTCAAATTGAAACTTTATCCTCTTCAAGTCATTCCATATTAATTCCAAAGTCCATATACTTGATTTTCCATTAATTTAAGGACTTTCTCAACTGAAATACAAGCATTTCTTCATTTAACATGGTTGAGTACTAAGATCTGAAAAATATACTTAAAACATAATTAGTACTCATATATAATTAAATATTTTATCAATCATCAAAATCAAGACCAGAGACAACAATACCCAAGTACCTTTTAGGAGGTTTGAAGACTCTAATAGACCTACGAGGTGGAAGAGCATTTACGTGTATTGGTTGATTATGTTCGATCTGATCTCTAGCTGGCTGCTCTTTAAAGACTTTCTCATCAAGCTTAATTAACCTCCCACTACCACCTTCCTGAATAAACTTTTTTCAAGAAATGTGGCATGTCTGCTCACAATCACATTATGATCTTCTGGAAGATAAAAATAATATCTTAAAGTTTCTTTAGGATATCCTATAAATCAAGCTTTCACAAATCTAGATTCCAACTTGTCTGCCATTAGTTTCTTGACATAGGCAGGACATCACCAAATCTTGAAATGGGCAAGACTAGTTTCTTACCATGCCAAATCTCATATGGTGTGGTAGGAACAGATTTAGATGGAACCCTATTTAGAATATAAATTAAAGTTTGTATGGCATATCTCCAAAGAAATAAAGACAAGTCAGTGAAGCTTATCATGGATCGGACCATATCTAATAATGTCATATTTCTCCTCTCAGACACCACATTAAGCTGAGGCATACCTGGTGGAGTCCTTTGTGAGACTATGCTATTGTCCTTAAGATAACCGAAAAATTTCCTACTAAGGTATTCTCCTCCCCGATCTGATCGAAGAACCTTAAGTGTTTTACCTGTTTGTTTTCTACCTCATTTCTGAATTCCTTCTTTTCAAAAGCTTTAGATTTGTTTCTCATAAAAAACATATAACCATACCATGAACAATCATCAATAAAGTCTATGTAGTAGTAAAAACCACCCCTGGACTGCACATCAAATGGACCACACACATCAGTGTGTACCAGGGCAAGTAATTTTGTGGCCTTTTTTCCATGTCCTACAAAGGGTAACTTCATCATTTTTCCTTGAAGACATGACTCAAAAGGTGGTTATGATTCAGAATTAACTGAATCTAGGATCCTATCCCTTTCCAGTTTGTTTATTCTGTCCTCACCTATATGACTGAGCTTTAGGTACCACATGTACTTTTCATTTAGGTCATCTTTAGGATGTTTATGTCCTATGGAATTCACTTTAATTTTCTTGTTAATATTCAAAGATGCATCGGCATGCATATGATAGAGACTGTCAATTAAAATAGCTTTTGCAACTAATTTATTTCTCAAATAAATACTGCAAAAGTCTTTATTGAATATAAATTCAAATCCTTCCGGTGCTAGCATAGAGACAGAAATCAAATTTCTACTAGCTCCAAGCATAAAATAATAGTCATTAAGAACTAATCTAAACCCTAAAGGTAACACTAGAAAATATGATCCAACGGCTTGAGAAGCAACTTTTGCTCCATTTCTGACATGTAGGACCATCTCACCTTCTCTCAGCATTCTACTTCTTTCCAGAACCTGCATTGAAATGAATATATGAGCACTAGAGCCAGAGTCTAAAATTTAGCTGGAAGTAGATGAAACCGTTAGGTTAGATTCAATAATGAGTATAGACTTACCTTCGGAAGGCACATCCTCCTCCTATTTCTTTAGGCTTTGTAAGTAGAGAGGACAATTCCTTTTTTAATGACCATCTATATTGTAGTAGAAACATTTCCCTTTGCTAACCTTGGCTTTCTTGGGAGTGTCCTTCTTCTTCTGTTTGCTTTCCTTCTTCTGCTTATTCATAGGTTTCTTCTTCTTCTTCTTCTAAGTAGACTTTTTTTGGAGGAAGACTGCTCCACAGAGTAAATAGAGCCCCTTGAACTCTTCAAGTGAAAGGGATATGCCCTACAAACCAATCTCTGTTGTATCTCCCAAACCATTGTAATTGATAATTTTCTAAATAAAGGCATTATTTTTCATCATACGCTGTGTTTATTATATGATGAACCCCATAGATTAGGGCTATGATTTTAGGGTTATGATGAGATCATACCAGTGAGACCTAAAATCTTAAAACCTTAATCTAAAGTATTCCTAGTCAAAGGAACCCTGAGTAGGGGATCAGGGTTTTTCCGATAAGACTAGCACACCCCGGGTATACTGGAAAGGGTGACTGCTCTCACAGTCACTTGTGTATGACACTAATACTGGGATGTGGGTGCTCATTGGAGAATGAGTTCACTGATATGATCCAACTTGAGAACATCTAATGGAGTCTTAGCTACATGTCAATAGAAGGTTCTCATAGTGGGAGTGGTACAAGTAATCTTTTGACCTGAGACTGCCATAAGTACCTTATGTACATGAACCCATCCTTTGGTTCAATCCTAATCATGACACTGAGACATGCACAGGATTGATACTGGGAATGGTGAATTGAATATGAAGGTAATGAGTAGGTCAACAAGGAATCGATCACTCTTAGTAAGAGGAGATTGCATCCAGCTAGTCAACAATCGCATGATGATTCAGGGAATCTTTGATCAAAGTAAAGATATTAGAGATGGTTTCTAATATCAAGATAATCGAATCATCATTATAAGATTGAGCTAGAAACAAATATAATATTGGATTTGACATATATCCATATCCATAGTTATATTTTGGGTGCAGGCTGATCGAAAGATTTAATTGTACGGTAACTCTCTACTGAAGGGTAATTTTGGTATTTCACCAGCATTTCCATATCTTCTGGGTAGACATGACACGTTGCTAGACGTCAATCTTGTCTTGTGGGTTGATCAAGTTCAAAGATCACATGTTAGGAAGAATCCTAATTGATCGATTCGGGTAAGCCCGGTTTGACCTAAATCGATTAGAAAGAGTTCTAATCAAATTAGGTCAACTTGTATTCGAACCCACTGCTGGCTAGATGTGGAACCCAATGGGTCACACACTTAAGAGGATTGATCAAGAATTTAATTTAGAATTAAATCGTCTTTGCAAGATAACACTCTAGCAGGTGTTGCAAGCCCTAGCTTCTATTCGGATCGGATTCGAATTAGGGTTCCGGATTGGTTCAAATTGGGTTCTAATTGGACCTAATTAGACCCTAATTAAGAAAAACGGGAATGTGGCTAACCCTATTGGCTAGCCATGTAGCTTGGCTAGCCTCCCCACCCGCCCCTTTTATTTTTCACGCCAAACACCAAGAGTCCATGCGCATATGGACTCTTGGCGCGCCTTAAGGAAGAGTCCATGGCGCATGGACTCTTGGCACGCCCCAAATAAAATTCTCCGATGTTTTTATTTGGGCGCCTCCTTCTTAAGTGATTAGCGCACCTTCTCTCCCCCTTGGATGAGAATCCAACGGCTGATGGGATTTTGAGAAAGAAAGAAAGCGCTAACTCCTCCCGGGCGCGCGAAATAACATCTCTTCGGAGATGAAAAGTCGCGACTTCCTTCCTTTTAAAACACCGCGGTTTTTCCTTTAAGAAGAGACGTGGGATTTAATCTGGAAGGCCATGAGATGGGAGGATGGGGCGTGAGAAATTGGAAAGGGCGTGAGAAAGAAATTACGGAGAGGTGTGTAGGTGCCTATCTGATTTCTATTTAAAGGGTCGGGAAAAATCAGAACATTATGTAATCTTTTTCTTTCTTCCTCTCCTGAAGACTCTTATATTTTTCCTTGCTCTTGCATTGTTTCCTTTACAGAGTAAACCTCTGTCGAAACTCTGCTACTGAACAAGATAAAAGTAAAAGTCTCCGACGGTAAAGGAAAGAAAGAAGTTCTGATTTCTTCCTTTCTTTCATACATTAAGACATCATTGTCTTAATTTCTCCTCCAACTTAAGACAAGCCTATGTCCTCTTAGGACAAGGTCTTTTTCTTCAAGACAAGGGTGTCTAAAGGGCCAAGGTCTTGGTGGAAGGAGGAGAAGGAGTCAAGGAAAGGAAAGCAAGCCTTTGTGTGGAGGAATTCAAGCCATAGTCCAAGCAATTGAGTTCTAGGAAGAAGAACTCAATAGAAGGAACCTTTGAAAAGAAGATAGAGTTGTCTTGATCACTGCTCTGTGTGGATCACCATCGGAGGGCGGACACTTGGACGCCTGGTGAATTCAATCAGCCCCTTCAACATCAACTTTGTTGGAATTAGCGATAGCAGGTTGGTACTCTAATTCTAACAATCTATGTTTGAATGTTAGTATGTATGTTTTAATTAGTAAAAAGGAGATCTTGGCTAAGGGATTTCGGTGCAAATTTCATCATTTTGAAATTACACTTCCGCTGCGGTGCACCTGAAACCCCAACAGTGGTATCAGAGCCATCCTTATTACAGTTAAAACATATGATATGCATTTTTGTTGTAGTATCGAAATTAGGGTTTTAAACCCTTGAATGCTGATACACTTAGCATAATTTAAGGAATGCATATATGATAATTAATGTTTTGATGTATGCCACTAATTAGGGTTTTTCACTCAAACCCTAATTATTATAGAGATATGATTAGTTTTGAAGTCATCATACTGAAATAAGGTTGCCCTGGCATAATGGTGGATCCATTATGTGGTAAATGGTTGTCCTAGTATGATGACACACTTAGCACATATATGTTTATCAGAGTGATATCATTATGATATGTTTTTATGTAAGAATGTGCTGGAAATTTTATAAAGCCCTCTTCTTAAAATCATATTAAGTCATAGCATATTTAACTAATAAGCATCACTAGTCATGATGAACAATTGATCATTCGGTGTCTAGAAAGGTGGTTCTGGGAAGGTAAAGAGAATCGTGGTTTTAATTGGTTCCGTTGACTGACCTGGCCAATTTTTATTGGTGTCTAGGAAAGCAACGGGGGGACTCCCACATCTCTTCCACTTGCCTGGCCGATTTGATTATATTTAAATCTTGACTTATATGCTTAGTGTTAAAAAAAAAAAAAAAAAAATGCTATATGTTGGCCTTCCTTCATGCTGAATCATTACTGTGTTATGAACCACATTAGGTTTGTTGTGTTATCTGCAAGACCTAATAGGGTGATTGACATAACATTGGTCTAGTGCAAAATATGCTTACAGTATATTCAGTATAATGCCTTGTTGTGTTATCTACAAGGGCATTATATTTGAATATTGACTGTATAGAAATGAAAGGGTCTTGACTTAACTAGAACATTATGGTTTGTTGTGTTTTCTGCAAGACTTATAATGTTCTAGAGGCCAAGTTATTTTTGAGAATTATATGAGATATAATTGGAAGAGTTTCCTACCTTAGAACTTATAAAAGATTTGTTGTGTTGTCTGCAAGATCTTTTATAAATTATAAGGATCTCGATCTCACTAAGAAAACCGATCAGGGTTCTTCTCGATTATCATAGTGAGGGCTATGATTTTTGATAAAATAGTGGGAGACATAATTAAATTGAAGGCCTAATTTAATTATGTAAGTCATTTCATGGTTGTTTGCTTATGTATTGTTCTTAATTAAATGTAGATAAATGGCATCTTCATTATCACTGAGAAGCATCTTAGATACCAACAAATTGACTGGTCCAAACTATGTGGACTGGTTGAGAAACTTAAAGATTGTACTGAGTTCAGAAAAACTTTCTTATATTCTTGATACCCCTAATCTTAATCCACTAGGGGATGATGCCACACAGGAAGATATGGCCACATACAAAATGTGGCAGAATGACTCCCTCACTGTCAAGTGTATCATACTGGCCTCTATGACCAATGAGTTACAGAGGCAGCATGAAAGCATGGATACTCAATCCATAATGCTCAATTTAAAGGAGCTTTATGGAGAACAAAGCAGAACTGCTAGATACGAAATATCTAAGCAGTTATTCCGTGCTAGGATGACAGAGGGTACATCCGTTCAGGATCATGTCCTGAAGGTAATTGACTTAATCACCAGATTAGGTCAATTAGGGTTTATTATGGATGGGGAGCTGAATCAGGATTTAATCCTGCAATCACTCCCAGAGTCATTTTCTCAGTTTGTCTTGAATTATCACATGAACAAACTGAACACTTCCTTGCCTGAGCTGTTAAATATGTTAAAAACAGCAGAGAGCCATGTTAAGAAAGAAAAGGCTCCACTTCTTCTTGTTGATAAGACCAATAAGAAGAAATCAGGCAAAAAGGGTTTTAGCAGGAGACTAAACCCTAAGGGTGGCATCAATAAGAACAAGAAAGGAAAGAAGGTCCCAAAACAGTCAACCTGTTTCTTTTGCGGCAAAGCGGGACATTGGAAAAGGAATTGCAAGGCTTACCTTGCAACTGTGAAGCATGGTGCGGCAGACGCACCAAAAGGTATGTATGAGATACATACTATATTGACATTAAATTCGTCTATATCAAATACTTGGGTATTGGATACCGCTTGTGGTTACCATATATGCAAATCTTTGCAGGACCTCCACAAGCTTAAAGTATTGAAGGAAGGCGACTTCAATCTCTACGGTGCTGGTGGTGATATCATCCAAGCAGAAGCTGTAGGGACCTATATTCTGAAGTTGCCTTCAGGGAAGATCTTGGAGCTAGAGAATTGTTACTATATGCCAAAGATTATTAGGAACATTATATCTATTCCTTTGTTATTAAAACAAGGATATGTAATGGATGTAACGAGCACTGGTTGCTCAATAATGTTATCTAATAAAATTATTTGTTCTGGCATATTTAGCAATGGGCTCTTAACTCTTTCTTCCAATGATAGTATTTTTCATGTCAATACTAAAAGGAAAAGAAAAGACTTTAATGATACTTTACTTTGGCATCATAGACTTGATCATGTTAATGAGTCTAGGATTAGCAAGTTATACAAGGAAAAATTCCTTGATCCTTATGAGTATGAATCATTAGGAACTTGCGAATCATGTCTCATGGGTAAGATGACAAAAACTCCATTCACTAGACATGGGGAAAGGTCAACTGAGTTATTAGGACTTATACATACTGATGTATGTGGCCCAATGACAACTCAGGCCAGAGGAGGATACTCATATTTTATCACTTTTACAGATGATTTATCTAGGTTCGGATATGTGTATCTTATGAAACACAAATCTGAAGCCTTTGATAAATTTAAGGAGTATCAAAGTATGGTCGAAAAACAAACCGGGAAAAGTATTAAAGTTCTTCGTTCTGATCGAGGAGGAGAATACTTATCCACGGAGTTTTTAGACTATCTTAAAGTTAATGGAATCCTTTCTGAATGGACCCCTCCTTATACACCACAGCTAAATGGTATAGCTGAAAGGAGGAATCGTACCTTATTAGATATGGTACGATCCATGATGTGCTTCACAAATTTGCCCATTTCTTTCTGGGGTCATGCCCTAGAAACTGCTGTTTATATTCTGAACAAGGTACCTTCTAAATCCGTTGTTAGTACTCCACATGAAATTTGGAGTGGAAAGAAACCATATCTTAAATATTTTAAGGTATGGGGATGTCCAGCTTATGTTAAAAGAAATTTTGGAACATAAGTTGGAACCTAGAGCGGATAAATGTCTATTTGTAGGATATCCTAAAGAAGGTAGAGGATATCTATTCTACCATCCTACTGAACAAAAGATTTTTGTTAGCAGGCATGCCACTTTTCTAGAAAAAGAGTTCATTTTGGAAAAGGGCAATGGTAGAACAATTGAACTTGGAGAAGTGCAAGAAATACAGATAGACAATTCTCAACCATTAGAACATATAGTTAGGACAGAACCAGAACACAAAACTCCTCCTCGTAGGTCTGACAGAGTGCCACGGGCACCTGAGAGGTATGGGTTTATTATTGAAAATAATGAAGCTCAAGTCATTCAAAATGATGAACCTCTGACCTATACGGAAGCTATCTTGAGTACTGACTCAGATAAATGGCAAGAAGCCATGGAATCCGAAGTAGACTCTATGTATGTAAACCAAGTATGGTCTTTGGTTGATGCACCAGAGGGTGTTAATCCTATTGGGTGTAAATGGGTCTATAAGAAAAAGATTGGGGCTGATGGCCAAGTTGAAACCTATAAAGCCAGATTAGTGGCTAAAGGTTTTAGACAAAAACAGGGAATTGATTATGATGAAACTTTTTCACCTGTTGCCATGCTAAAATCAATTCGGATTTTACTTGCTATAGCAGCATACCACGATTATGAGATATGGCAGATGGATGTGAAAACTGCATTCCTCAATGGTTTCCTTGAGGAAGAAGTCTACATGTCACAGCCAGAAGGTTTTATTTCAAAGAATAAACCTAATCAAGTATGCAAGCTGAAGAAATCCATTTATGGATTAAAGCAAGCTTCCAGGAGTTGGAACATCCGCTTTGATGAAACTATTAAAAGATTTGGTTTTATCAAAAATGTGGATGAACCCTGTGTTTATAAGAAGACTAGTGGGAGTGCCATAGTCTTCTTGGTTCTGTATGTAGATGACATACTCCTCATTGGGAATGATATCCCAATGTTGCAATCAGTCAAGGTTTGGCTATCAAACCAGTTTTCCATGAAAGATTTGGGAGAAGCATCCTATATACTAGGTATTAAGATCTATAGAGATAGATCTAAGAGGATGCTAGGTTTATCCCAATCTAGGTACATTGACTTAGTGCTGAAAAGATTCAGCATGGAAGGAAGTAAAAGAGGTTATCTTCCTATGAGTCAAGGCATACATCTTTCTAAAAGGATGTCTCCTAAGACACCTGAAGAAAGAGATAGAATGAATTCTATACCCTATGCTTCGGCAATAGGATCCATAATGTATGCCATGTTATGTACCAGGCCTGATGTGGCATATGCTTTAGGCATTGTCAGTAGGTTTCAGGCTGATCCAGGAGAGGATCATTGGAAAGCAGTTAAAAATATTCTTAAGTACCTAAGAAGGACTAAGGATATTTTTTTGGTTTATGGTGGTTCTGATCTTAAACTAGAAGCTTATTCTGATTCTAGTTTTCAATCAGACCCTGATGATAGCAAATCCATTTGGGATATGTTTTTACCCTAAATGGTGGAGCAGTGAGTTGGAAGAGTACCAAGCAGCAGACTGTAGCTGACTCAACCACAGAGGCAGAATACATAGCTGTTAGTGAAGCCGCCAAGGAAGCAGTCTGGATGAAGAAGTTCATCACAGAGTTGGGTGTTGTTCCTCAAATTGAAAACCCAGTGCCACTTTACTGTGACAACACTGGGGCCGTTGCTCAAGCTAAGGAACCAAGAGCTCATCATAAGTCCAAGCACATTCTGAGACGCTTCCATCTTGTCCAAGAAATAGTAGAGAGACAAGATGTCTACATAGATAGAGTTGATACAAAGAACAATGTAGCAGACCCGTTCACTAAGGCTCTACCACAGCGAGATTTTGATCGCCACCTAGAATGTATGGGATTAAGATTCAAAGGCGATTGGCTTTAGTGCAAGTGGGAGATTGAAAGGGATATGCCCTACAAACCAATCTCTGTTGTATCTCCCAAACCATTGTAATTGATAATTTTCTAAATAAAGGCATTATTTTTCATCATACGCTGTGTTTATTATATGATGAACCCCATAGATTAGGGCTATGATTTTAGGGTTATGATGAGATCATACCAGTGAGACCTAAAATCTTAAACCTTAATCTAAAGTATTCCTAGTCAAAGGAACCCTGAGTAGGGGATCAGGGTTTTTCCGATAAGACTAGCACACCCGGGTATACTGGAAAGGGTGACTGCTCTCACAGTCACTTGTGTATGACACTAATACTGGGATGTGGGTGCTCATTGAGAATGAGTTCACTGATATGATCCAACTTGAGAACATCTAATGGAGTCTTAGCTACATGTCAATAGAAGGTTCTCATAGTGGGAGTGGTACAAGTAATCTTTTGACCTGAGACTGCCATAAGTACCTTATGTACATGAACCCATCCTTTGGTTCAATCCTAATCATGACACTGAGACATGCACAGGATTGATACTGGGAATGGTGAATTGAATATGAAGGTAATGAGTAGGTCAACAAGGAATCGATCACTCTTAGTAAGAGGAGATTGCATCCAGCTAGTCAACAATCGCATGATGATTCAGGGAATCTTTGATCAAAGTAAAGATATTAGAGATGGTTTCTAATATCAAGATAATCGAATCATCATTATAAGATTGAGCTAGAAACAAATATAATATTGGATTTGACATATATCCATATCCATAGTTATATTTTGGGTGCAGGCTGATCGAAAGATTTAATTGTACGGTAACTCTCTACTGAAGGGTAATTTTGGTATTTCACCAGCATTTCCATATCTTCCGGGTAGACATGACACGTTGCTAGACGTCAATCTTGTCTTGTGGGTTGATCAAGTTCAAAGATCACATGTTAGGAAGAATCCTAATTGATCGATTCGGGTAAGCCCGGTTTGACCTAAATCGATTAGAAAGAGTTCTAATCAAATTAGGTCAACTTGTATTCGAACCCACTGCTGGCTAGATGTGGAACCCAATGGGTCACACACTTAAGAGGATTGATCAAGAATTTAATTTAGAATTAAATCATCTTTGCAAGATAACACTCTAGCAGGTGTTGCAAGCCCTAGCTTCTATTCGGATCGGATTCGAATTAGGGTTCCGGATTGGTTCAAATTGGGTTCTAATTGGACCTAATTAGACCCTAATTAAGAAAAACGGGAATGTGGCTAACCCTATTGGCTAGCCATGTAGCTTGGCTAGCCTCCCCACCCGCCCCTTTTATTTTTCACGCCAAACACCAAGAGTCCATGCGCATATGGACTCTTGGCGCGCCTTAAGGAAGAGTCCATGGCGCATGGACTCTTGGCGCGCCCCAAATAAAATTCTCCGATGTTTTTATTTGGGCAGCCTCCTTCTTAAGTGATTAGCGCACCTTCTCTCCCCCTTTGGATGAGAATCCAACGGCTGATGGGATTTTGAGAAAGAAAGAAAGCGCTAACTCCTCCCGGGCGCGCGAAATAACATCTCTTCGGAGATGAAAAGTCGCGACTTCCTTCCTTTTAAAACACCGCGGTTTTTTCTTTAAGAAGAGCCATGGGATTTAATCTAGAAGGCCATGAGATGGGAGGATGGGGCGTGAGAAATTGGAAAGGGCGTGAGAAAGAAATTACGGAGAGGTGTGTAGGCGCCTATCTGATTTCTATTTAAAGGGTCGGGAAAAATCAGAACATTATGTAATCTTTTTCTTTCTTCCTCTCCTGAAGACTCTTTTATTTTTCCTTGCTCTTGCATTGTTTCCTCTACAGAGTAAACCTCTGTCAAAACTCTGCTACTGAACAAGATAAAAGTAAAAGTCTCCGACGGTAAAGGAAAGAAAGAAGTTCTGATTTCTTCCTTTCTTTCATACATTAAGACATCATTGTCTTAATTTCTCCTCCAACTTAAGACAAGCCTATGTCCTCTTAGGACAAGGTCTTTTTCTTCAAGACAAGGGTGTCTAAAGGGCCAAGGTCTTGGTGGAAGGAGGAGAAGGAGTCAAGGAAAGGAAAGCAAGCCTTTGTGTGGAGGAATTCAAGCCATAGTCCAAGCAATTGAGTTCTAGGAAGAAGAACTCAATAGAAGGAACCTTTGAAAAGAAGATAGAGTTGTCTTGATCACTGCTCTGTGTGGATCACCATCGGAGGGCGGACACTTGGATGCCTGGTGAATTCAATCAGCCCCTTCAACATCAACTTTGTTGGAATTAGCGATAGCAGGTTGGTACTCTAATTCTAACAATCTATGTTTGAATGTTAGTATGTATGTTTTAATTAGTAAAAAGGAGATCTTGGCTAAGGGATTTCGGTGCAAATTTCATCATTTTGAAATTACACTTCCGCTGCGGTGCACCTGAAACCCCAACATCAAGGTCCCATCATTTCTTACCCGCATGTTCAACAATTCAAGCAAAGTGTAGTTCAACTTGTTTATATTATAGTTCATAACAAATTGAGCATATGAACTAGTCAAGGACTGGAGGATCAAATCCACCTGAAGCTCCTTATGAATAGGAATGCCCAGCTTCTCAAGCTGTTCAATGTCCTTGATCATTGTCAAACAATGATCGTGCATTGATTGCCCTTCACGCATCTTGTTGTTGAAAAGTCTTTTCGACACTTCAAAGCATGCAATCCGACTTTGTTCACCATATAACTCTTATAGGTGAATTAGAATCGATTTAGCAGTTGGCATATCCTCATGTTGGCTCTGCAATTTATTTGACATTAAGGCCAACATATAACACTTAACCTTATTATCATCTTCCATCCATTTCTCATATGCAGTCGTTTGACGAGCATTTGGATGGTGAGGTAAGACAGGGGGTTTCTAGTCAAGCATATAGCCCAACTTCTCAGAACTCAAAACAATTTTGAAGTTTCTCAACCAATCTTTAAAATTGAGGCCAACTAGTCGGTTTATCTCTAGAATACAAACTAAGGGATTTGAAGCAGAAATGGTTAACTACAAGAGTAGAAGATTCAAATTAGATGCTTTATACTTAATCATAAAAATTATTCTTGGGTCTTTAAGAAATAATTTTAGAATTGCCACTATTTTCTTGGATCTCTCACACACCCCATGGAGATGCGAAAACCCTATGACTCTAGGTTTATAGTGGGAGCTACGGTCCCATCGATGTGCGGCACATCACCGTATCTGGTTATTGGTAACACGCTACACCAATATGTGGCCAGCTCTTGTCCAATGTATCTAATAGTTGTAGCTCTTGGTCTCTAAATCATGGAACCTCAACGTGCCCGTTTATTGGTCCAATCATTAGTTAAGTCAAACCCACCATTCCTGCTAGACAAAGCCATCATTGAGTCCCTCAACATAATCATTTATTGGGCCTAACCCCATCAGTGCCTAGCAACATCTCATGCCTAATAGGGTGGTTGTGTCTTCCCGATGCAACTAGACCACTATAACAAGCTGAGAATAATCAACACTAGTAGGATACTGTTGACCCCATAAGTGATTTTGATAATAACCAAACATTGGAGCATGTACATTTATTTCTAACAACTCTTCAAGTGGTTTACAAGTTTTTGTAGGACGATTATTTGTTCAAACATCAACTCCTATATCTTTGTTTTTTGTTTGAGTTGTGTTGTAATGTATCTTTGTAAAGAAGAACCCAATGAAAAAGCTAAGAAAAAATCTATAAAAAGGGTTACTTCTATTTCAGTGTGCCTTAGAATTACTTTAAGTTGGTGTGCATGAAAATTGTAAGAGTGTTGGTGAGAGTTTTCTCTAAGTTCAATTATAAAAATCTTGAAGAAGTTACTCGAGCTGACCCAGCATAATTAAGAGCCAACTCCACCTCATGGCATGCAACAAGGATTCTAGTATGCAGAAATCCGAGCCGACTCGAAGGTAACCGAGCTGACTCTAGTAAATCTGAGTCGACTAGAATATGTCCGAGCAGACTCCTCCAGAGTCTAGTTTTTGAAGATTTCTGAGAATAGCCAAGCAAGCCAACCCGAACCTCAAAGAGCCAACTATGCCAAACCTAATTTTGAAGACCTAAGAAAGTGAGCTGACCCGAACTGCAAGGAGCCAACTCTTCCAGAGTGATGATTTCAGAACTTAAGAAGAAGAGCTGACCAAAGATCATAAGAGCCGACTCCTCAAGTTCAAGATTTTCAAAGACAGAAGTTTGAGCCGACTCGAGCTATCAAGAGCCGACTCGTCCAGAGTGAAGTTTTGCACCCTGAGATAAAGAGCCGATTGCATTGAAGATTTGGTGACTCGACTTATCGACTTGAAGGATCCGAGCTGACTCGAAGGAATCTGAACCGACTCGAATATCACTTTCAGGTATCCAACTGCTAGTTCCAGAATTTCTTTGTTAATGCCAAAAAGTGCCCCAACAGTCATATGTCACATCCCAATGGTCTACAACATCTCAAACTACCTTGGAGTGATGAAAGACATTATATTTGAGGGATTTGAACTTCTCTCAAGTAAGTTTTTGAAAGTTCTTCAAAGTTTTGAAGCTACATTGAATATCCTACTACCAACAAGCAAGAGAGAACAAGAGCATTCAAGTCAGTCTTCAAGTCTTCACCAACTCTAATCTGAATCTTGAAGCAATTTGGGAAGAAGCCACTGAAGCAATTAAAGCTCATTCAAGTACAATCCAAGTGGACTTCTAACAAGCTACATCGGCAACTATCCGATAACTAGAGTTTGTCATTATTGTTGCATTTATTTTAATTCATTTTTTGAATTATTTGGGTTATTGATGAGCCCGGTTGAGAAACCAAATAGGTTCTTAGTGAGCCTTTGATAAAAACCAAGTGTTGGGTTCTTGGTGGTCCTGGTAAAACCAAGTTAGGTTCTTGGTGATCCTGTGAAAACCAGGTTGGGCTTCTTTTGTGATCTTGTTCAAAACCAAAGGGTGTTGGGTTTTCTTTGGTGATCCCATTAAAACCAAAGTGTAGAGGTTTTAGATTGTGATCCTGTAAAACAATCCTACTGTATTCGGATGTGAATATAGTGGAAATTTCAAGTAGTATCTTGGGTAGTGGATGTAGGAGCTGGGTTGCTCCGAGCCACTATAAATTTTGTGCATTTGTGTTGTGCTTACTTGACTCTATTTAGCTTTTATAAGTCATTACTCTGTCACAGCACCTAACACTTATAAGGGATTTTCTAATTGTACATTATATGCTTTAATTTTTTAAATTCCTAATTCACCTCCCTCTTGGGTAGCCTCCTGGGCAACAACTGATATCAGAGCAGTGTCTTTGAATACATAAGAGTAAAGATTGATGGTTCATCCCATGAGTACATCCTTAGACGAAGGCCAGTCAACTAATAGACCTTCACTATTCACGGGCACAAATTATTCATATTGGAAAGCGAGAATGAAAATCTATATACAAGCTGTTGATTTTCAATTGTGGAAGGTCATTCTTAAAGGGCCACATGTTCCCATGATCAAAATTGATGGCATGCATGTCCATAAGCCTGAAGAGGAATGGGATGAACATGACATGAAATTAGGGGAATTGAATGCCAAAGCAATGAACTTACTTTATTATGCTTTGGATTCAAATGAGTTTAATCGAATTTCCACTTGCTCTTCAGTAAAGGAAATTTGGGATAAACTTGAGGTAACCCATGAAGGAACCTCTCAAGTGAAAACTTCAAAGATTAATCTTTTAGTACATAACTATGAATTATTTAAAATGGAGCCTAATGAAAATATCTCTACCATGTATACTAGATTTATAAATATTATTAACAGTTTGAAAAGTCTTGGCAGGGTTTATTCAAATGCTGAATTGGTTCAGAAGATACTAAGATCACTTCCTGACAAATGGGACCCTAAAGTTACTGCCATCCAGGAAGCTGAAGATTTGAACATTCTATCCATGGATGAACTAATGGGCTCTCTCATCACACATGAATTGGCCATGCAACATAGAATATATGATGATCATAAAAAGAAGAAAACTATTGCATTCAAGGCTGCATTGGAATCAAAGAATGATAAAGAGACGGAAGATGACTCTACCTCCTCCGAAGATAATCTAGAAGATGAAGATATTGCAAAGGTCATGAGGAGATTCAGAAATTTTATGGAAAAGAAGAAAGGAAGATTCAACAGAAAATTCCATTAACGAGGAGAACACTCTAAAGAAAAGGACAAGGACAAAGATAAAGAAAAGGAACAAGTCCCCACCTGCTATGAATGTAAGAAACCGGGGCACATATGTCTAGACTGTCCATTATTGAAGAAATTTTTCAAAAGGAAGAAAAAGAAAGCGATGGTTGCCACATGGAGCGACAGTGAAGAATCCACCTCAACTGAAGAGGAAGAGACCATGAAAACAGCTAACTTATGTCTAATGGGTCTCGAGGATGAGGTAACTTCCCCCAACACTCAAATTAAATTTACTTTTGATGAGCTAAATTCTGTATTTCATGATTTATTATCTGAATTCAAGAAAGCTAGAGTAAAGATTATATCTCTAAAGAATACTAATAATTCTTTATTAAAAGAAAAAGAGGAGATTTCATAAAAGAATGTTTTATTGCAAAAAGAACTTCTTGTCTTTCCTGAAAACCAAAAAGTATTGAAAACTGAGAATGATGATTTACATAACAAAAATGAAGTTTTGCTGAAAGAAAATAATGAGCTAAAAAAAAGGTTGAAAAACTCAAGCCGCTTGTTGAAAAATTAACTTTGTCTTCTAACAAGCTTGAGTTGATTCTTAAAAAACAAAGAACTTCTAGAAATAATGCTGGAATTGGTTTTAATTCATCAAGTTCAAATTATTTTAGCAACTACATTTGTGAAATAAAGAGATTTTATTCCCATGTTTACTTCTAAAAAGGCTTTTGTGACAAAAGGTTCTGCTTCCATTTCAAAAGCTACTTTATATGTTCCAAAAAATTCAATTACAAAACCTGCTATTTCTGCATCTCATGCATCTAGAGTTTCAAAGTATAAATCTTTTCATAATTCTATAATCAGATGTTTTGCTTGTAAAGAAATAGGACATAAAGCTTTTAATTGTAATGCTGTTAGAAATGTCCTTAATAAATCAAGAAAAATTTGGGTTCCCAAAGGAACCACCTCAGCTAACCTGCAAGGATCCAAGTTAGCTTGGGTACCTAAAAGAACTCCTTAATTATCTTGCAGGAATGTCTTGCAGCCCAGAAATTGAAGAAAAGATGGTATCTCGATAGTGGCTATTAAAAGCATATGACGGGTGACAAAGATCAGTTCATCACCCTAGAAATGAAAGAAAGAGGTATGGTTACTTTTGGAGACAATGGCAAAGGAAAAATAATAGGAATTGGGAAGATCAAAATAATCCCTTGTACTTTCATTGAAAATGATTGCTAGTAGATAAATTGAAGCATAATTTATTGAGTATTAGTCAACTGTGTGACAAAGGCTTCAAAGTTATCTTTGAATCATCTATGTGTATAGCAACAAACTCTCTTGACTCTAGTAGTAAATTCATTGGACATAGACTAGAAAATATTTATGTGGTAGATCTAAATGATCTTGCCATGTCAAGTAGTTCTAGTTTAGTTGCAATGAATGCTAAGACCAAGGAGTCTAGACGATTAGGTCATGCTAGCATGCATACTATTGCCAAGTTAATTTCCAAAAATCTGGTTAGAGGCATGCTTAAGTTTAAGTTAATTTTGATCATGTTTGTGATGCATGCCAAATGGGTAAACAAACAAGGGAGAGATTTAAATCCAAAAATATGATTTCAACAACTAGACCTTTAGAACTACTTCACATGGATTTATTTGGACCAACTAGGACTACAAGCTTAGGAGGTATAAAATATGCCCTTGTGATTGTAGATGATTTTTCTAGATTTACATGGATTTTGTTTATTTCTCACAAAGATGAAACTTTCAAAGTATTTAAAAAATTTAACAAAAAGGTTTCAAATCAGAAAAATCTTTCAATAATTTCAATTAGGAGTAATCACGGCACTAAATTTGAAAATCAATTTTTCAATGATTATTAAACTGAAAACGGTATTGATCATAACTTCTCCGCTCCTAGAACACCACAACAAAATGGTATTGTAGAGAACAAAAATAGGACTTTGGAAGAAATGGCCCGAACAATGTTATGTGAAGGTAATCTTCTAAGCTACTTTTAGGCAGAAGCGGTGAACACTGCTTGTTATATTTTAAACCATGTTTTGATCCATCCTATTTTGAAGAAAATCCCTTATGAACTTTGGAATGAAAAGAAACCCAATATCAATTATTTTTATGTATTTGGATGCAAATGTTTTGTGCTTAATAATGGTAAAGATAATCTAGAAAAATTTGATGCTAAATCTAGTGAAGCAATTTTCCTTGGTTATTCATTATATAGCAAAGCATATAAAGTATTTAATAAAAGGACTCTTACTGTTGAAGAGTCAATGCATGTAATATTTGTTGAAACTAACCCTTCACCTTCTAAGAAAGAAGAGTGTATAGATAATGATGCAGGTACAATTCAAAAAGATATGGAAGATATGAGCATACAAGAAAGATAAATTGAAGAAGAAGAAGAAATGATAAGTAAGGATCATATCGATCTACCAACTGAATGGAGGTACGCTACTTCCCATCCTAAAGAATTAATTATTGGTTATCCTTCACAAGGTATTAGGACTAGGTCTGCACATAGAATTGCATATGATTACCTAGCCTTTGTATCACAAATAGAGCCTCACACCTTAGAAGAAGATAAAAGTGACCCAAACTGGATAATGGCTATGCATGTTGAATTGAACCAGTTTGAAAGAAATAAGGTTTGGACATTAGTCGATAAACCTAAAGACCACCCAATTATAGGAACCAAATGGATCTATAAAAACAAATTAGATGAACAAGGAAATGTCATTAGAAACAAAGCTAGATTAGTGGCTAAGGGATATAGTCAAGAAGAATGTATTGATTTTGATGAAACATATGGGCCCGTAGCGAGACTAGAAGCCATTAGATTACTTCTTGCATTGGCTTGCTACAAGAATATTAAACTTTTTCAAATGGATGTAAAAAGTGCATTTCTAAATGGTTATCTTTGAACAAGTTTTTGTAGAACAACCACCGGGTTTTGGAAATCATGCATTTCTAAATCATGTGTTTAAACTCAATAAAGCTTTATATGATTTGAAACAAGTCCCTAGAGCCTGGTATGATAGACTTAGCATCTTCTTGATTGAAAATAATTTTTCAAGAGGAAATATTGATAAAACCATTTTCATCAAAAAGAAAAATAATGATATATTAGTTGTGCAAATTTATGTTGACGATATTATATTTGGTGCAACTAATAAAAGTTTTTGTGAAAAATTTGCTAAGCTAATGCAAGAAGAATTTAAAATGAGCCTAATGGGTGAACTTAATTACTTCCTCGGACTTCAAGTAAAGCAAACAAAGGAAGGGATCTTCCTCATCCAAGCCAAATATACCAAGGAAATAATTAAGAAGTTTGGTATGGAGACGAGCAAACAAATGAGCACATCCATGAGCCCATCCTGTAGATTGGACAAAGATGAGAATGGATCCAGTGTTGACCAAAAGCTATATAGAGGTATGATCGGATTCTTATTATATTTAACTGCAAGTAGACCAGATATCTTGTATAGTGTATGTGTATGTGCTAGATTTCAATGTAATCCCAAAGAAACACATTTGCTTGCTATAAAATAAATACTAAGATATTTGAAAGATACAAGTAATTTTGGTCTTTGGTTTTTAAAAGAAGCACCTTTAAATTTAATTGGATTTTTTGATGCTGATTATGCTGGTTGTAGAGTTGATAGAAAAAGCACTAGTGGTACTTGTCGATTTCTAGGGCTGAATTTAATCTCATGGCACTATAAAAAACAAAACTTGGTAGCACTTTCTACTGCTGATGCAGAGTATGTTGTTGCAGGAAGTTGTTGTGCACAGGTGTTATGGATTAAACAACAACTCGAAGACTTTGGTATTACACAATACAAAATTCCTATCAAGTGTGATAACACAAGTGCTATAAATTTGACCAAAAATCCTATTCAGCATTCTAGGACTAAGCATAAAGAAATTAGACACCATTTTATTAGAGATCATGTTTTGAATGGTGACATTGAACTAGAATTTATCCCAATTGAAAAACAATTAGTTGACATTTTTACTAAGCCACTAAATCAGGATAGAATTGAATTACTTATAGGAGAATTAGGGCTTTGTGATCCTTTCTAGATTATCCTAACCTAATTTTCTTTAAAATTAAGAATAAATTATCTAGAAAACCTCCTACTTCTATTCATGGTTGTTGAACAACTTTCCTTGAAATTTAATTGCATTAAATTCAATTTTTGAATCACTCCATTTTCTGTAGAAAGTTTATGTTCGAGTCGACTTGAGCAATTTTGCTCTGGTCGAGCCGGCTCGAATGTCTGAGTTTTTGATCTTGCTCTGGTCGAGCCGACTATGTCAACCTGATGTTTTGCATAGCTAACTCGACTTTTTGATTGTTCTGAGTTCGCTCTAGTCGAGCCAACTCGGATGCTTTTAGGGCTGAGCGACCCAACTCGAATGTCGGGAAATTGCTATTTAGGTAGATCCGAACTGTCTTTTCTTGTACTTCACTCTATCCATTTTATTTAAAACACACTCTACTTCACTCGAAACCTTTACTATTCCTCCCAAATCTCCTTTCCGTACTCTTTAACTCCACATTTCCTACAATGGCTCCAAGGAGATTTGCATGGAAGATTCCTCAAGTGGTAGAATCAAGCAAACGCAGTGAAAAGTTGAAGAAAAAGGGAGAAAAGAGAAAAAGGTCCACTCTAGAAGAAGAAACATCCTCTTCGATTGAGAAATCCACTTCAATGTCCAACCGGCCTGTAACTTGCGGAAGAAGGATCGATTTCACCTTTCTAGTAGAAATGCAAATGAAGATAGGGAGTTGGAAAGAGAAGAAAGGCTGGAAGCACTTCTGTTCTTTGGACATTTTGACCTACCCCTCTTTGGTATGAAATTTCTATGAAAATCTAATACTTGAAGAGTACCATTTGGAATCAACAGTCAAAGGAATCAAAATCATTATGGATGAAAAGAAGTTAGGCAACTTGCTATAAATGCCAATGGACGGCACCATCGAGCTTACCCTAACTAACAAAGAACATGCTTTGAAGCTCATTTTGGAAAAAGAGGATGTAAGCTCTGTCCAACATGTTCAAGCCAACTTGTTGTCAAAAGAAATGAGACTTCTTCACAACATGGTCAGCAAAATATTTCTTCCCAGAACCGGTCACTTTGACTATGTAAGTGAAAAAGATATGACTTTCATGGGACATCTGATTGAAGAAGAACCTCTCAACCTACCCTTCATAATGATAATTCAAATGAGAGAAGCAGCTAGAAAAGTCAAAGCATGCCTACCCTACGGTGTGGTTTTTACCTTACTGTTTGAAGAAGCTGGAGTTGATTTAAGTAATGAGATAGGTAAGCCTCTACATCACTCAGACATTTATTCCTTCAATTCACTCAAGAGAATGGGATACAAATTGCAAGGAATATGGATAAAGAAGTTGTTTGGTTAGTTTGCTGCTACTTCCTCAGATGATGATGAACCTGCTGAAGTTGAAGCCAACAAGTCTGGAAATAGGGATGAAGAAGGATCTGAACAAGCAATGATTACTCCATCTGAACTTAAGGAATTAATATTTCAAAGGATGGAATCAATTTCTGAGTCACTGATAGGTTATGTAAATTCTACTCTGGATGATTTGAAAAGTTCAGTTAATGCCAACTTGCAGAAGATGAGATTAGAATAGTAGCTTCACAGTGAGAAATAGAAAAGGAATTGGAGAACTTCAAAGAATAAATCAGAAGTATCTTACTGCAATCTTCAAAAGAAACATTCACTGCTGAGGATGCTCCTATACAGATCAACAAGGAGTCACTTGAGATTCCTGTTCAACCTTCTCCTGTTCCTTCATCTGATCCACCTAAACCTAAACCTATTGAGACCAAGAAGAAGACAAGAACCAAGAAGACTAAGACTTTTAGAGCCCCTGTTAGAACTAGATTCAGGGATTTAAGGTTTAAACCCCTAAAAACTAAGACCTCTGATAAGGTTTTAGAGGTAGGCTCCTCTTCTTCTAGTGAAGAAGAAGAATAGATTGTTTGGCTAGTTTTTTGGTTGTACTTCTGATTATTTTAATGCTCTACTTTTATCTTTTATAATATGAATGTACTTTATTTCTTACTTTGTATGACATGTTTATCAATGAAATGAAAGATCTTTTGTTATGATGAATTATTCTTCTAGTCATACAATGCTTTTAATGCAACTATGATGAATTTTTAATTAGAATTTCCAAATTAAGAAAGTGAAATTATCTCAAACAAATATTAAATACTTTTTCAATCTATTTCAAAATCTGAGCTTTACTGAACATACCTTTTTGATTGATTGGCAAAAAGGGGGAGAATGGTATCAGAATGGTGAATGGTATCAATATTAATGTTTGAGCTATCATGAAAATTTCTAATATCTATGATTGGCTTCCTACCAATTGTTCTTAAAGTGCATAAAAAGAATGAAAAATGGGGAGCACAAAAGTGATAGTATTCATATGAACCTAACTGCTTAATTACTTTAAAACCTAGAGAAAATGGGAGATTCTCTTGAGAATAGCTTTGAAATGGCTTTGCTCTGATTGCTCTAAATTAGTCTTAATTCTGTCAATATTTTTCCAAACTCTGATACTCCATGTTTGTGCTAATTATGATTTTATGAAGATGAAAAGTTAAATATCTCAATGATATGCAATGATATCATCTCTTGAACTCTGATACTTATTTATAAATTTAGTTAGCTCCAATACATGTGAATATTTACATTCAAATACTTTTATACATTTAAGTGTAAAGAATTTTCATGCCCAGTGTTTTGTCATCTTCAAAAAGGGGGAGATTATTGACCCCATAAATGATTTTGATGATAACCAAACATTGATGCATGTACATTTATTTCTGACAACTCTTTAAGTGGTTTACAAGTTTTTGTAGGATGATTTAATTGTTCAAACTTCAACTCCTACATCTTTGTTTCTTGTTTGAGTTATATTGTAATGTGTCTTTGTAAAGAAGAACCCAATGAAAAAGCTAAGAAAAAAGCTATATAATGGGTTACTTCTGTTTGTGTGTGCCTTAGAATTACTTTGAGTTGGTGTGCATGAAAAGTGTAAGAGTGTTGGTGAAAGTTTTTCTCTAAGTTCAATTATAAAAATCCTGAAGAAGTTACTCGAGCTGACCCAGCATGATGAAGAGCCGGCTCCACCTCATGGCACGCAACAAGGATTCTGGTACGCAGAAATCCGAGCCGACTCGAAGGTAACCGAGTCGAATCCAGTAAATTCGAGTCGACTAGAATATGTCCGAGCCAACTCCTCCAGAGTCTGCTTTTTGAAGATTTCTGAGAATAGCCAGGCTAGCCGACCAGAACCTCAAAGAGCCGACTCCGCCATACCTAATTTGAAGACCTAAGAAACCAAGCTGACCCGAACTGCAACGAGCCGACTCTTCCAGAGTGATGATTTCAGAACCTGAGAAGAAGAGCCAACCAAAGATCAAAAGAGCTGACTCCTCGAGTTCAAGATTTTCAAAGACAGAAGTTCGAGCCAACCCAAGCTATCAAGAGCTGACTCATCCAAAGTAAAGTTTTGCATCCTGAGACAAAGAACCAACTGCACTGAAGATTTGGTGACTCGACCTATCGACTCGAAGGATCCGAGCCGACTCGAAGGAATCCGAGCCGACTCGAATATTGCTTTCAAGTATCAACGGCTAGTTCCAGAATTTCTTTTTGAATGCCAAAAAGTGCTCCAACGATCATATGTCACATCCCAATGGTCTACAATATCTCAAACTTCCTTGGAGTGATGGAAGACCTTATATTTGTGGGATTTGAACTTCTCTCAAGTAAGTTTTTGAAAGTTCTTCAAAGTTTTGAAGCTACATTAAATATCCTACCTACCAACAAGCAAAAGAGCACAAGAGCATTCAAGTCAGTCTTCAAGTCTTCACCAACTCTAATCTAAAGCTTGAAGCAATTTGGGATGAAGCCACTGAAATAATTAAAGCTCATTCAAGTGTAATCCAAGTGGACTTCTAACAAGCTACACCAGCAACTATCCAACAACCAGAGTTTATCATTATTGTTGCATTTATTTCAATTCATTTTCTGAATTGTTTGGG
This sequence comes from Areca catechu, assembly GCA_021397845.1. Classification (NCBI taxonomy): domain Eukaryota; kingdom Viridiplantae; phylum Streptophyta; class Magnoliopsida; order Arecales; family Arecaceae; genus Areca; species Areca catechu. The sequence goes on from CM038050.1 coordinate 96,266,143, forward strand.
TTATTGGTGAGCCCGGTTGAAAAACCAAATAGGTTCTTGGTGAACCTTTGATAAAAACCAAGTGTTGGGTTCTTGGTGATCTTGGTAAAACCAAGTTAGGTTCTTTGTGATCCTACGAAACCAAGTTGGATTTCTTTGGTTATCCTGTTCAAAATCAAAGGATGTTGGGTTTTCTTTGGTGATCCCATTAAAACTAATGTGTAGAGGTTTTGGATTGTGATCCTATAAAACAATCCTTCTGTATTCGGGTGTGAATATAATGGAAATCCTAAGTGGTATCTTGGGTAGTGGACATAGGAGCTGGGTTACTCCGAACCACTATAAATTTTGTGTTTGTGTTGTGCTTACTTGACCTTATTTAGCTTCTGCAATTCGTTAATCTATCGCAGCACCTAACACTTATAAGGGATTTTTTAATTTCACATTATTTGCTTTATTTTTTAAAATTCCCAATTCACCCTCCTCTTGGGTAGCCACCTGGGCAACAGACACCTGCATTCCTATAATGGTGGAAGACCTATGACTTAATATTTATTAGGAGCTTAGGTTCAGGTCTCTTCTAAATTGATCAGCCAAATCATGACTAACCAATTACATTCAGTCAGCACAAATTCATGTCTAACTAATTACATTAGGTTAGCACAATCTCATGTCTGACCTAATATAACCAGCATGGGTGAACTTAAATTAAAAGTGACCCTTTTGAAAACTTATTCAACCAAATTGGCCAGGTTAGTTTGATCCATGGGAGGGTTCTACAAATATACCCTCTTTCCACCAAACTAGTTGGTTAAGAAAGAGTTAGCTCCAATTAGCAAACCATGATCGAAACCTTCCTTAGACACCAATTGACTGATAAGATTCAATTAGGTCATCTAATGATATGGGCTTATCACTGAGCCAAATTAGGTCTTCACTTATCGATTCAAATGAATCGATCTGACCAGACTACATCGAAAACCAATTTTGAGCACACTTGACCTAACCCTAATCATCATCTGATTAGGTTAAGTCACTTGCTCAAAATCACATTAGGGTTACTAGTTGATCTAATCAAGCCATAATCACGCAGCCCAATCTCTAGACCTAATTTGTTCAACCCAAACCCTCACGCACCTAATTTGATTTTCTTGATCAAATCAATTTTAAAATTAGGTTCAAGTGCATGACATTAACGGATTATGATCATAAATCATATAAAGATCTAAACCCTAATTTTGTGCATTGCATACAACAACTTTCATAATCATAAATCAATCAAAACCCTTTTGAAAACCCTTTTTCAAAATCGGTATACATCAAAGTAGGACAACCTTTGCACTATAAGGGGTAAACCCTATAGTAGGACAACCTTATGTTACTTTGTGCAACCTTTGATCAATTTAATTTTAGATTATTAAATTTAATTTCAGATCTGAAAATTATGATTTTAATTTCAAAAATAATTTTTGAAAACATAAAATTCTATGCTAGAACAATCTCATGTTCAACATAGATCTAATACAATTATAATTATCTATCTGATCTGATTATTTTTCAGATCTGATCCTTATGCATGCATGTTAAAGAGAGAACTGCGACTTTGATACCACTATTGGTTTTCTCCCAGGAACAGAAAAGTATGTTGCATAAAATCAAGCATCAAAAGCCTAACTAGTGGAAGCAGATATAAAAATGATTTTATATCTAATCATGTAAATTATAAATAAAAATATTAGATATGAAATAAAAATTATTTTAAGCATAAAATACTTACCTAGATCACTATCCGGGATTGCTCTGAAAAGCATGTAGATCCGCTACTGAAAAATCGGGATTCTGTTAGAGCCGTGCAATCACCCGGCCTCTGCTGGTACCCACATGAAGCTCTCACAACCGAGTTGTAGAGAGCGCTGGACTGCTAGATCCTTGCGGCCCTCTCCTCTTTCAGCAAATCGCTTGCTTTAAGGACTACGCTGATCCAAATCCGGACCGGCTTTTGGCTTCTGTCTTGCAAATCAGTCTATGCAAGATCTTTGGACCATTTTCTCTCTTCTTTCTCTAGTAAAGCATCTCTCTAGATCTTATAAAAGGAAGAAGAAGTCTCATAAAATGGAAGAAGAACACTAGGCATCAGGAGAGAGACTCTCTGGTGTTCATGGCCAAGAGAAGAAAGGCGCCCCAAAATAATTCACGGTCGAAGGAAATAATTCTTCACGCCAATATTAAGATCTCTTGGTCGGCCACACTTTTCTCTCTTTTTAAATTCAAGTTCTCCCATCCCAATGAAACAAAAGATCGGTGTTTCATTTTATCTAGAATTGAAGGACTCCTCTTAAAATTCATTCACGCCAATCTCATATTAGTGTCCACCTATTCATGCCCCTCTTTTCTTTTGTTGCACAAAATAAATTTGGTCCACTAGGCATGTGGAGGGAAGGGAGACATGGAGAGAGAGTCCCAGTCTAACTGGACTCTAGGTCATGGTCCAAATGAAGTGGTTTTACAGTCAAACTGAAGCTGATTTTAAATCCGATCAAACTAGTTCGAAGCAAACATTGATCCAATAAATTAGGATTAATTAGTTGAGTCTAACTCAATTAAATTTAATCTAATTTAATTTAATTAACACTTAATCCATAATTAATTAATTGTAACATTTATAATTAGGTCAAATATTAATTGTAACACTTACAATTAGGTCAAATTGATTTGCTGATTGGTTACTTGAGCTCCTAATGTGTGTGACCCCTCAAGTCCTATCTTGTCTGGTAATGAGACATGCTATAATCTTCATTATACATCATCGAAACTCCTTTCGATGGTCTGAAACAATTTTAGCTCAACCCTAATTAGGATCATCAATTCAAAAATGATCCTAACGAGCTCTCATAATCTACTAGTGACACCTAGCAGTATGTAGTGGCAACCCAGCATAATAAAATTGGAACCCTTAGGTGTAGTTACCATCTGATTCGGTTCCTCTATCAAAATCCTGACATGATATTGGTTATGGATACTCGTCAAACCCATCAGTCATGGTAGGGGATGCAAAGTGAAGATGAAACCATGCAACTCTAAAGGAGATTAGCGAAGATTAATTGGCAAGTTCTATCGACATATGAAGAGTTCAGCATAATTTATCAAAGATAAGTTAATGAAGCAAACTTGAATGATCATGCATAACCCTAATTACCGAGACTTCGAAATAATAAAGAAATAGGACAGAATTAAAACCACCAGTCATGCTAGTCAGATTAATGTCTCAGACCTAATTGATACTGACTTACCTGGCATTGATTTTCCATTAAGAATAAGATCACTCTTGAGGGGATCTTCCAGATGACCAGGCCATGCTACAGGTTGGAGACTCTTCTTGTTTTCTGGATTGGTGGCAAGAGATCCTTCCTCTTGAAGTCGGAATTCCAGAGAACCCTACAACAAAGAAATCCCTAAGATGAAAGAACTTAACAAAACATGAAATGGAGAAAGGGAAGAGAGGTGGATGAAGCATTGAGGGGGATCCTTCTTGGCACCATTGTGGAGTGCTTGAGATGGAACAGGTTGGTCTCCTTGTGTTGATCCTCTTGATTCACCATTGCATGTTGAAGGCTCACTTGAGATTGGAGAGGAAGAAAGGAGTCCTTGAGTGTTGGAGATGGAAGAAGGGAGGAACTAGAGTAGGCATGGAAGAGGAGAAAGACTAAACCACATAGACACAAAGACAATCACATAGAAAGAATAATCCAAGCCAAAAATTTTATTCATCCATTACCCTTACAATGGGGCATCCCAAAGTCTTCAATAGGAGCCTTACAAATCTTTAAAATTTGAAAATCCCTAAAATGTGGAGGATTACAAGGAGAGTTAGAGGATTTGTAGGCCTTGATGCTTGATTTGTGGAAGAGGGTAAATCTTTAAAATTTGAAAATCCCTAAAATGTGGAGGATTACAAGGAGAGTTAGAGGATTTGTAGGCCTTGATGCTTGATTTGTGGAAGAGGGTGGCCAACCATCATTTTGAATTCAAACTTTCTTCTTGGGCGCCTTCTTGGAGTTCCTTCAACCCATGACAAGTGGCACCAAAGTGGGGACCACTTGATGAGGTGGCTTCTAGCTGAGATGGCGCTGAGGTGGCAAGTGGTAGCTGATGTGGCGCTGAGGTGGCAAGTGGCATGTGGCACCACTTGGCTTTGGACTTGTCTTGATGCTTCAAAATCTGACTTTCAACTGGACTAAGGCTTCAAATTGGACCCGACCCAGCATAGACTCGAAATTAATTGGACTAAGACTTTGACTTCAACTGGACCAAACCCCATATAGACTCGAAATTAATTACAAGATTATTTGGACTCAAAATTGAAAGAGAAATTACCGGACTAATTACAGGACTTATCCAACCATAAGGACTCGGACATGAATTGAATAGGTTGGAGTCTTTTCCTGATTCTAGTTCCCACACCAATTCTCCCGGGGTGGGAGGAACTCGACCCTATCGTGTGAGGGTTGGCTTGATAAGCTTCTAATGCATCCGGGTCGATTTGTTGTAGGTCCTCTCGAGAAATCCATGAGTCTTTAGATTCAGGACATCCTTGCCATCTAACCAGATAACGTTGGAAGCCTTTATTTCTAGTAGTAATGATCTGGTCATCCAAGATCCTTTCAATTCTCTCCTTTCTCTCAGGAACACTTGGTGGTGGACACTCATTTGGTGTTTCACTCTCAAAAGAAATATTAGGACCAAAAAACTCACTAGGTATCAATGCAGGTTCTTTGTATTCTTTTAAGTCTGAAACATTAAAGGTTGAACTAATGCCATAACCTGGTGGTAATTCCAATACATAAGCATTGGGTCCAATTTTCTTTATTATTTTGAAGGGTCCGGCTCCCCGGGCATGGAGTTTCTTCATAGTTCCCGGCAGAAACCTTTCAGGTTTAAATTTGATCATAACGGAGTCCCCTTCATTAAATTCTTTTAACCGTTTATGTGAATTAGTCATATGCTGATAGAGTTCATTGCTCGATTGGATCTTTTGGCTAATCTCCTTATGCAATTCCCTAATATGCTATGCATATGACTCAGCAGACTCAGACACTCGTGCATGTGTGGGTAATGGGGCTAGGTCTAAAGGTTTCCTAGGTCTGTATCCATGGACCACTTCGAACGGACTTTTCCTAATAGACATATTAACTAAGCTATTGTAGGCAAATTCAGCACAAGGAAGTAATAGGTCCCAGTTTCCCAGGTTGTCACCAACCAAACATCTCAACAGATTTCCTAAGCTTCGGTTTACTACCTCTGTCTGGCCATTGGTTTGAGGATGATAGGCAGTAGAGAATTTCAGCTTGGTACCTAACATGTGCCAGAGGGTTTTCCAAAAATAGCTAGTAAATTTGACATCTCTATCAGACACAATGGTTTTAGGTAAACCATGAAGCCTAACGACCTGATCGAGAAAAAGCTTGGCCACCTTCGAAGCATCTAAAGTTTGAGAACAAGGAATGAAGTGAGCCATCTTGGAGAAACGATCGACAACCACAAAGACAGAATCATGCTTCCTAGATGTCTTAGGGAGGCCTACTACAAAATCCATGCTGATATCCTGCCATGGACAATCAGGGACAGGTAAGGGTGTGTACAGACCGGTGTTCTATCTTTGCTGTTTTGCAACAGCACAGGTACGACACTGAGCTACAATTTGGGCCACATTTCTTTTAAGACCAGGCCAAAAGAATTGGTCTTCTATTGCTAAGATGGTCTTATTCCTACCAAAATGTCCTGACAAGCCTCCAGTATGAACTTCCCAGATTAGAAATTCCCTAACAGAGGTCTTGGGAATACACAACTAATTTCCTTTGAAAAGGTATCCATCTAAAAGGGTATAATCACTATGCTTACTAGATGGTCCTTGTTGAAGGGATCGATAGATGTTACCAAAATCAGGGCATGTAGGACACTCTTCTTTCAATCTATCAAACCCTACTATCTCAGTGCTCACAGAAGTCAACAACATGGAACGACGACTCAACGCATCGGCTACCCTATTTTCAGTACCAGCACGATGTTTCAGTACGAACGTATAAGCTTGTATGAACTCTACCCATTTTCCATGCCTAGGGTTCAATTTCTTCTGAGAACTAAGGAACCTAAGAACTTCGTGGTCAGAAAATAGGACAAACTCTTGTGGTAGAAGATAATGCCTCCAATAATGTAATGCCTGAACTACCGCATACAGCTCCCTATCATAGATGGAATACCTTAGTCTCGCTTCATTTAACTTTTCACTGAAATATGCTACTGGGTGATTCTCTTGACTCAAGACACCTCCAACTCCTACCCCAGAAGCATCACAAGTAACCTCAAACACTTTGGTAAAATCGGGTAACCTCAAGACGGGTGCGTGTGTCATTTTTTCCTTAATTGTTAGGAAGGCTTTGTCTGCTGCTTTAGTCCAGTCAAAAGTTCCCTTCCTAATACAATCAGTGATTGGAGCCACTATCGTACTAAACCCTCTAATGAATCTCCTATAGAAGGTGGCTAAACCGTGGAAACTACGGATATCATGGATGCTTTTGGGTACAGGCCACTCTACTATGGAATTAATTTTCGCAGGGTCAGCGGACACTCCTTCAGATGTGACTACGAATCCTAGAAAGATAACTCTATGTGTTAAGAAATCACACTTCTTGATATTGGCATAGAGGCTATCCTTTCTAAGGACTTGGCAAACTTGCCTTAGGTGGGTTAAATGGTCTGCCTTAGTCTTGCTATAAATAAGAATGTCATCAAAGTAGACCACCACAAATTTCCCGATGAAGGTTTTCAACACCTGATTCATAATTCTCATAAAGGTGCTGGGTGCATTGGAAAGACCGAACGGCATGACTAACCACTCATATAATCCATCTTTAGTCTTAAAAGCGGTCTTCCATTCATCTCCAGGCCTAACCCTAACCTGGTGATAGCCACTCTTTAAGTCTATCTTGGAGAAAATCGTTGATCCAGCTATCATGTCTAACATATCGTCCAGTCTTGGAATTGGAATCCTATATTTAACAGTAATCTTGTTGATGGCACGGCTGTCTACACACATCCTCCAGGTGCCATCCTTCTTAGGGGTTAACAAGGCAGGGACTGCACATGGGCTTAAACTTTCTTTAACAAACCCCTTTCTAAGAAGTTCACTAACTTGCCTTTGTAACTCCTGATGTTCAGTTGGATTCATCGTATAATGAGGCAAATTAGGTAAAGTCGCGCCAGGGACTAAATCTTTGGCATACTATATGTCCCTTAAAGGAGGAAGACTATCGGGTAGGTCCTCGGGAAACACGTCTTCAAATTCTTTCAATAATTGGACGACCTCTTGAGGGTGTTCTACAGGGGTGTGGTCCTTAGTTTCCTTAGCAGCTACCATCCAAATAGGTGCTCCCTCATTAATGTCTTTTTCTAATTCTCTTGCACCTATCAAATTTAATCCAGTCCTTTTTCTTTCAGGCTGCTAGCTCCTCTTTTGGTGTTGTCCTTAGGTTGGGTTGGATGAATGACAATTTTCTTGCTATTGAAACTGAAAGCACAGGAATTTGATCGACCAAAAATTGTCACATCATGGTCAAACAGCCATGGCCTACCTAGGATGATGCTACTTACTCCCATAGGGAGCACATCACACCAGATTCGTTCCTGATAGGACTGAAGTTGGATTCAGACCTGACATCTCTGCTTGATTGGGATAGAAGTGGAATCGATCCAGGATACCTTATATGGATTGGGATGTGGTTCAGTGGGTAATCCTAGACTCTTGGCTGCACTAGTAGAAATGGTATTGACACAGCTTCCACTATCGATCATGATCTTACAGACCTTTTCTCCTATTTTGACAAATGTGTGTAGGATGCTAATCCTACGCCAGTCTTCCTGCTCCTTGGTCTGTGTCATGATACATCTCACAACTCCTAACACATCTAATGAATCTACATTTTCTTCATCTCCTTCATACTCATCAGCCAAGCAATCCCCTGCTTCATAAACCTCCTCTTCATCATTCTCCAGGGGTTCTGATTCACCTTCTTCTGCCTCCCTTATATGTAAAGCTCTAGAGGGACATTGGCTCACGAAATGACCTGGTTTACGACACTTATAGCAGACTCGCTCCCTCTCACCTCGAACTTCAGGGCTCTTTCCTTTGTCTTCTCTAGGAATTGGGGGAATGGCAGGGTTGGGCCTAGGGGTTGGATTCGAGCTGGATCTTGGTCTATTGGTTATACCAGGGACTGAACTAGGTCGACTAACAGGAGGATTAAACCTAATGGGCTCAGGTCACCTAAATGTAGCTCTCCTTTGAAACCTCTCATAGTCCATGGCAACTTGGTATGACTGATCTAAATCATGGACTTCTCTCAAAAATAGTTCCCCTTTTATATCTTCATTCAATCCTGATCTAAACCTCGACAATGTGGCTGACTCAGACTCAACTACGTTGCATCGCATTACAAACTCATCAAATTTAGCAACGTATTCAGAAACGGTTTTATTTCCTTGTGTCAATCGCTGCCACTGATCTAACAACCTTTGTTGATAAGACATAGGCAAATATTTCTCTCTAAGCTTTCTCTTCATGTCTCTCCAGGTCGCTATAGGTAAGTCTCCCCTCTGCCTAGCTATGCGTTCGACATTTTCCCAATACAACCTAGCCTGACGGACTAGTCTGATTTTGGCAAGCTTGAATCTTCTCTCTTCAGACATATCATACCAGTCAAAATATTGTTCCATGTTAGCCTCCCAGTCTATGTACACCTTAGGATCTAGGCTTCCCTCAAAGGTTGGTGCATCTAGACGGATATTCCTTAAGGCCCGATCATCCTGTTCAAAAGTATCATGGCGAGGTCTTCTAGGATATGGCTCTGGAGTGTGATCAGCATAATCCTGATGTGGCCTTCTATGAATTGGATCATGTGTATGTTCCTGTCGTTGGGCTATAGGGCGAACTGAAGGTAATCTGGGTGAAGGTGGTTCAGTTGGGGTCAACCTAGATTCCTCTAGGTTTCCTATCCTTTCCTCGATTGATCAAACCTAGAATCCAAACGTTCAAGTCGCTCAATCATAGATCTCATAAGGGTTTCCATACTAGTGTCCATGGATGAACTTGGTTGGTCTTGTGAAGGGTGGTAAGGAGTTCCTGATCTAGTTTTCATGCAAACAATTTGATTCAAACTCGGGCTAAGAATTTCTAGACCTAGAGTACGAATTAGAGATCTAATTAAAAGGACCAACTAGCTAGTAGTAACTTACGTGACTTAGCCATGTAGGTGGGAAGGGGAGTGGAGGTCCCTGTTCTGCCAACCTTAGACACCAATCTGTGATTGTCCAGGTAGGCGGACCAACCCACAAGCCCTAATACACCAATCCTAGACACCAAGCTCGTAAGCACACACCAATTAGTGGACACAATCAACTTGACCCTAATCCGAACGCGACTCGTTGGTGTCCCTAACCCACTAGGGTGATTAAGTCTAATTGATTTTAATTAAGGATTGAGATCGAGATGATGGGTTGTGGTTTTGGGCTAAGGACAAGTGATGAACTCTTGCCCCCATGTCATATTGATGCCCTTAAGATGTTTTCAAATGAATGCAAATTTTTTTTTTTTTTTTGTGTTTTATGAGCTGACTTAATTAATTGACTTGATTAGTTTTCAAACAATTTCAAATTCAAACTTAAAATTTAAAATTTAAATTTCAAACTCCAAGTTTCAGATTCTATAATGTCAGAATTTTAAAATTTTAAAATTTAAAATTTGAACTTCAAATTCAAAAATTTTCTGAGATTGGTTCTTGCTGGAATTTCAGTTTAGATTGAATCTCAGAGAGTATTTCGAATACTAGAAATTCTAACAATCGAAATAAAATCTAAAAAATTTTTTAGAAATAATATGAATTATGAGGATCCTAGAAAAACAAAAATCAGAAAATTTTGATCTATCTATATAGAGAAACAATAAAAACAACAAACCATGTACTGCAGACTATTTCAGCAGGACAGAAGATTGAAGTAGGAATTTTAGTATTCTCCGTGAATTTCTTCTGATGCTGAAACTTTGTGTGATTATAAATAACCTTATATGGAATCAAAAAAAATTTATGGCAATGCAAAATGTACTATTTTTCTTTTTTGAGTTTTTTTTTTTGATCACAGCTAGCATATTCAGATTCACAGAAAAAAAGAAATTAAAGGAATTGCGATGCTTTACCAAACTCTAATCTAGAACTTCACGTCTGGCCCAGAGGCTCATTACTCCCATGGGTCATGACAATGTACTGGAGTACACCCGCTCAGGAGACGTGAGTTTTTGATCTAGTTTGGATTTAAGAAAAAACTATTCTACCCTAATGCAACCATGCTCTGATACCAAGAATGGTAGGGGATGCAAAGTGAAGATGAAACTATGCAACTCTAAAAGAGATTAGCAAAGATTAATTGGCAAGTTCTATCGACATATGAAGAGTTCAGCATAATTTATCAAAGATAAGTTAATGAAGCAAACTTGAATGATCATGCATAACCCTGATTACCAAGACTTTGAAATAATAAAGAAATAGGATAGAATTAAAACCACCAGTCATGCTAGTCAGATTAATGTCTCAGACCTAATTGATACTGACTTACCTGGCATTGATTTTCCATTAAGAATAAGATCACTCTTGAGGGGATCTTCCAGATGACCAGGCCATGCTACAGGTTGGAGACTCTTCTTGTTTTCTGGATTGGTGGCAAGAGATCCTTCCTCTTGAAGTCGAAATTCCAGAGTACCCTGCAACAAAGAAATCCCTAAGATGAAAGAACTTAATAAAACATGAAATTGAGAAAGGGAAGAGAGGTGGATGAAGCATTGATGGGGATCCTTCTTAGCGCCATGGTGGACTGCTTGAGATGGAACAGGTTGGTCTCCTTGTGTTGATCCTCTTGATTCACCATTGCATGTTGAAGGCTCACTTGAGATTGGAGAGGAAGAAAGGAGTCCTTAGAAGTTGGAGATGGAAGAAGGGAGGAACTAGAGTGGGCGTGGAAGAGGAGAAAGACAAAACCACATAGACACAAAGACAATCACATAGAAAGAATAATCCAAGCCAAAAATTTTATTCATCCATTACCCTTACAATGGGGCATCCCAAAGTCTTTAATAGGAGCCTTACAAATCTTTAAAATTTGAAAATCCCTAAAATGTGGAGGATTACAAGGAGAGTTAGAGGATTTGTAGGCCTTGATGCTTGATTTGTGGAAGAGGATAAATCTTTAAAATTTGAAAATCCCTAAAATGTGGAGGATTACAAGGAGAGTTAGAGGATTTGTAGGCCTTGATGCTTGATTTGTGGATGAGGGTGGCCAACCATCATTTTGAATTCAAACTTTCTTCTTGGGCGCCCTCTTGGAGTTCCTTCAACCCATGACAAGTGGCACCAAAGTGGGGACCACTTGATGAGGTGGCTTCTAGCTGAGATGGCACTGAGGTGGCAAGTGGTAGCTGATGTGGCGCTGAGGTGGCGAGTGGCATGTAGCACCACTTGGCTTTGGACTTGTCTTGATGCTTCAAAATCTGACTTTCAACTGGACTAAGGCTTCAAATTGGACCTGACCCAGCATGGACTCGAAATTAATTGGACTAAGACTTTGACTTCAACTGGACCAGACCCCATATGGACTCGAAATTAATTACAAGATTATTTGGACTCAAAATTGAAAGAGAAATTACAGGACTAATTACAGGACTAATCCAACCATAAGGACTCAGACATGAATTGAATAGGTTGGAGTCTTTTCCTGATTCTGGTTCCCACACCAAGTCATATGCTTAACCTAATTGACTTAAGTCCAATTGTGATACCAATGAAAATACCTTTTCATTCACCCTACTATGGCCATAGATTTCTGGACTTAGTCTCATTAAGCTTGCATAGGATTATACCTTGCTACTAAGGCTGATAGATCTCTACAAGTGAACACCCTACTCCTACAATAAACTTACTGTAGCCAACGAACATCACAAGGTCCCGTATGCATAGGAATCATGTGATTGTGCTATCAAACTATAGCAACCTTATTGTAAGTAGCCAAGATACTCTAGGTCAAGGAACTATTCACACAACTACAGCATCAGGAAGTTATCGGCAAGTGAGTAGTCATCCATATAACTTCCTGTACATGGTCACGCTCAGTATCATTGATCTCAATAACTATCTGCACTCTCACTTTGGTGTCACCATACTGTAGGTCAGAGACTCACCTACCCAAAAAGGGAAGTGATCTGTGCACCGATTTTAATAGATCAATCACCATCCTCGTGATATTCCAATAATGAGGAGCATTTAGGAGTTAATCTATAAAGACACATGCCTCAGATTCTCAACTCTTGAGAATATGTGTCATTGTACATTAACTCTATGGACAATTCATAGACACAACAATATGAATGAAACTAATACCCTTTTATTAATAAGAAAAATTAAGTACAAAGTTCATGCCCTAAAATTAAAAAGTGTCAAGCCAACATGGCTTTCAGGGCATACATCTAACAGCACGTTATAGGGTTTTAATTTTCAGTAGGGCGTGCACCACTTCTGGTAGGTTGCAGGTAGCCAGAAGGTTCCATGTTACAATCTGTACTCTACTGGTCTTCCCTCTTTCTGTCGTTAGCGGGAACCCCAGACTTGGCAAAAGTAGGGGGAGAGCTCAATTCGTAAAGCTTGGCTCTGAGAGTGGGAGCACGACCTCGGTTGGGGGCTCGACCCTGGATGCAGGAGGCTGCCTTCAAAAAGCATGAGCACGACCCTGACTGGGCACCTGACCCTGGATGTAGAGGGCCATCCTTCGCACGCATGAGCATGACCCCAGCCAGCTGACCTCGAATGGAGGGCTCACCTTATGAGCATGACCCCGGCTAGGAGCTGATCTCTGATGAAGGGCTCACCCTTAGAACACATGAGCATAACCCTAGCTAGGAGTTGACCTCAAACAGAGAGCTCGCCCTATGAGCATGACCCCGGCCAGGAGTTGACCTCTGATAGAGGGCTCGCCCTTAGGTCTTCATTTAGGCACCGCATCCAGGTGGCACTTTTCACCAGCACGGTCACTAGTAATAGCCGACATAGCTCCATGTCAGCAGTTGTGCCACATCAGTTGCCACCCACTCTCGAGCTCAAAAAATGAAGCGATGCTCGGGGTGATGAGAGAAATGATCACGCTGACATGGAGGGGCGCATTTCCTATATCATTAATGCCTCGAGCACCGGTGCTCTGGAGATCATGCATCTGTCCCAACAAAGCGATGCCACATCAACCTTTCTTTAAGGACACCATAGTCACTACACCGGAATCGATGCGGGTGCCTCTGGATCGAAGCATCGCCCTCAATGGATCCTAACATGTGGCGAGCTTTGGTTGGCCAGGGAGAGGAAGAGGTGCACGTCTTCGACTCATATGAGGCGATGGGACTCTGTAGGTGCTTGAAAGGGACTTGCCCTCTTTCCCCCTTGCCCCTTAAGGGTGTTCTGAGCGTTGAAGGCTGCAGTGCTCATCTTCTTCTTCAGTCTTCTTCCTTGCCTTAGGGTTAGAAGTTTCTAGTAGGTTAGACCTCTCCCTCCTTTTTTTGCTTCTTCTATTCTTCTCCTTCGACCTGTTCTTCTCCTTTAGCTCGTGTTGAAGGAGAGCTCTTGTTAGGTCTCCAGAAATCTTTTTCTTGTTTGCCTTATTTCTCTTTGTTCACCATGAGTTTCTTCGGTGGAGGGCACTGTCACCTGAATTTTTCTAGTGAGGCGGGTCCATCTCAACTGAGGCCTCTTTCCACGGATAGAGAGAAGGAGGATATTCTTTTTATGGTCTGCAGGGGTCCCCACCAATCGGGGATTGTCATTGGATGTCCTGTAGGTCCTCCTTTTGCTCCCTCTAGGGAGTCGGGTAGTCCCGCCGGCATCGCTTCGGTGATGATTGGTGAGGACCTCATCCATGTCTGGAACATGTTTGAGATCTTTGACTCCATTCAGCTTTCTGTTCCAAGACCGGAGGAATGGGTCACTTCTAATGGCTCGGGACAAATCGCCCTATACGAAGATTTCTTCTTCGGGGGTCTTCATCTTCCTTTCCATCCATTTTTTTTTCTTTTCTAAGCAATTATTGCTTGGTCCCAACCCAGCTAGCTCCCAATGCTGTTCGAACTATCTTTTGCTTTATTGTCCTCTACCACTTCCATGAGATTGTTGCCCGTTTCTCCCTCTTCAGAGCCTTATTCATCCTAAAGTGTGACCCACCTGATTAGGGGTGGTGGTTCATTGCCACCCGCCTGGGGACCCTCAAGCTTGACCTTCCTTCCTCTATCAAAGGATAGAAGGTAAGGTTCTTGTTTGCTTTGGTTGAGAGGGTGGACTAGGTTTGGAGTGAACCAGATTGCTCTCCCAACTGACAATCTGTAGTCGAGCCAGTCGATAAAGAGATATTCGACCGGCCCGTTACTTTTGAGATTCTGTCCCTTCAAGATTTGCTGACCGACCGAAACCTCGTCGATGCTGGAGTTAGCCAAGCCTCACCTTAGGGTAAGGCTTGATACCGGGTTTACTCTTTTCCTTCTGAGTTTGATTTCCAGCTTTGACAGGTGACTAACCAACCTTTTTTATGTTTCACAGGGATGAGGTTATCCATGGATGATCTTCAAAGCATGCTAAATTGAAATATTCTGCTTATGATAAGAAATTGTATGCGGTGGTTCAAGCACTTAGGTATTGGTGACACTATTTGCTACCGCAAGAGTTCGTGCTATATTCTGATCATGAAGCTCTTAGGTTCCTTAACTTGCAAAAGAAGTTGAATGCTAGGCATGGAAAATGTGTTGAATACATTCAGACCTATACTTTTGTTTTAAGACATCAATCGGGTAATGATAATAAAGTTGCTAATGCATTAAGTAGAAGATTTATGCTCTTGAATTGTGTTAGTACTAGAGTAGTCGAATTTGAGAAATTGAAGGATGAGTATGAGAACTGTGATGATTTTGGTGAAATCTATAAGGTAGTTAAGAAAGGACCGACTAGCTTATATAGTGAGTACATAATTCAAGATGGTTACTTATTTAGGAAGAGTAAGCTATGTATTCCAAACGCTTCACTTAGAGACTTCTTGATTTGGGAAACACATGCTGGAGGCTTAGCAAGACATTTCAGTAGAAATAAGACAATCTTAGCACTAGAAGACCAATATTATTGGCCAAATCTTAAGAGAAATGTTGCTTAAATTATAGCTAGATCTCGAACTTGTGTTGTTGCAAAATAGCAAAAGCAGAACACTGGCTTGTATACCCCACTTTCTATACCAGATTGTCCATGGCAAGATCTTAGCATGGACTTTGTTCTTGGATTACCTAAAATCATTAGGAGAAACGATTCAATCTTTGTATTGGTTGATAGGTTTTTGAAGATGGCACATTTCCTACCTTGTTCCCAAACTTGTGATGCATCTAAGGTAGCCAAGTTATTTCTGAATGAAGTAGCTAGATTACATGGTTTACCTAGGATAATAGTTTCTGACAGAGATGTATGATTTACTAGTTATTTTTGGAAAACACTCTGACACTTATTAGAGACGAAACTAAAATTTTCTACAGCTTGTCACCCTCAAACTGATGGCCAGACTGAGGTTGTGAATCGTAGTCTAGGAAACTTTTTGAGAAGTTTAATTGAAGAGTATATTGCCAATTGGGACCTATTGCTGTCTAGAGCTAAATTCGCATATAATAGTTCAGTGAATAGGTCTATAGGAAAAAGTCCTTTTGAAAATGTTCATGGGTACAAACCTAGAAAACCTCTAGATCTCATTCCTTTATCAATGCATGAATGCATTTTAGAGTCTGCTGAGTCATATGCGGTACATGTTAGAGAGTTACATAAAGAGATAAGTAAGAAAATTAATGAAAACAATGAATCTTATAAACATATGGCTGATACTAAAAGAAGACTTAAGGAATACAATGAAGGAGACTTTGTTATAGTTAAATTGTGACCTGAACGGTTCCCACCTAGAACCATGAAAAAGTTACATGCCAGTAGGAGTGGACCATACAAAGTAATTAAGAAAATTGGGTTTAATGCCTATGTGCTCGAGATACCACCTGAACTAGGCATTAGCTCTACTTTCAATGTTTCAGACCTTATTGACTATAAGGAGCCAACGTTGATTCCAAGTAAGCCATTTGGGTCTAATCCAGTCCTTGAGAGTGAACCAACCCAAGTGTGTCCACCTACGATACTGTTGACCCCATAGTGATTTTGATGATAACCAAATATTGGTGCATGCATTTATTTTACTAACAACTCTTCAACTAGTTTACAAGTTTTTGTAGGATGATTTATTTGTTCAAACTTCAACTCCTACATTTATACTTTTTGTTTTGAGTTGTGTTATAATCTTGTTTTGTTAAGAAGAATCCAATGAAAAAGTTAAGAAAAATTATGTAAAAGGGTTACTTCTATGTGTATTGTGCCTTAAAATTATTTTGAGTTGGTTTGCATGAAAAGTTTAAGAGTGTTGGCGAGAGTATTCCTGAAGTTTAATTATAAAAATCCTGAAGAAGTCACTCGAGCCAACCCAGCATGAAGAAGAGCCGACTCCACCTCATGGCATGCATTAAGGATCTAGCACGTAGCAATCCAAGCTGACTCAAGGAGAACCGAGCCAACTCGTCCAGAGTCCATTTCTATTATTTTCTGAGAATAGCCAGGCGAGTCGACCCCAACCAGAAAGAGCCGACTCTGCCAGAACAAATTTTGAAGACCTATGAAAGCAAGCTGACCCAATCTGCAACGAGCCGACTCCTCCAGAGTAAATATTTCCGAAACTGAGAAGAAGAGTCAACCCAAGTTCAGGCAAGCCGACCCCTCGAGTTCAATATGATCAACAATAGAAGTTCAAGCCGACCCGAGCTATCAAGAGTCGACTCATCCAGAGTGAAGTTTTGCACCCTGAGCGAAAGAGCCGACCCTACTAAAGAAATGGCGACTCAACCTATCAACTTGAAGGATCTGAGCTGACTCGAAGGAATCCAAGCCGACTCGAATATCATTTTCAGCTACATAATGGCTAGTTCCAGAATTTCTTTTTGAATGCCAAAAAGTGCTCCAACGGTCATATGTCATGTCCCAATAGTCTGCAACATCTCAAACTATCTTGGAGTGATGGAAGACCATATATTTTAGGGATTTGAACTTCTTTGAAGTAAGAGATAAGAAAGAAACAAGGGTTTATTGAATATCTAACCTACCAACAAGCAAGAGAGCACAAAGAGCATTCAAGTCAGTCTTTGAGCCTTCACCAACTCTGATCTGAAGCTTGAAGCAATTTTGAAAGAAGCCACTGAAGTAATTAAAGTAAATTGAAGCACATTCAAGTGGATTTCTCTCAAGCTGCACCGACAACTATCCAACAACTAGAGTTTGTCATTAATTGTTGCACTCATTTCAATTCTTTCTTGAATTTTTTGAGTTATTGGTAAGCCCATTTGAAAAACCAAATAGGTTCTTGGTGAGCCTTTGATAAAAACCAAGTGTTGGGTTCTTAGTGATCCTGGTAAAACCAAGTTAGGTTCTTGGTGATCCTGTGAAAACCAAGTTGGGTTTCTTTGGTGATCCTGTTTAAAATCAAAGGGTGTTGGGTTTTCTTTGGTGATCCCATTAAAACCAAAGTATAGAGGTTTTGGATTGTGATCCTATAAAAAAATCCTATTATTTTCGGGTGTGAATATAGTGGAAATTCCAAGTGGTTTGTTGGGTAGTGGACGTAGGAGCTGGGTTGCTTTGAAACACTATAATTTATATGTGTTTATGTTATGCTTCTTTGATCTTATTTAGCTTCAGCAAGTTATTATTTTGTCACAGCACTTAACACTTTAAAAGGGATTTTTTAATTGCACATTATCTGCTTAATTTTTTTTTTTTAATTCTCAATTTACCCCCCTCTTAGGTAGCCACCTGGGCAACACATACCACCAGCCTAGAGAGATAAAATTGAGCGGATCTTGGATGACAAGATCATTGCTACTCGGAGCAAAGATTACCAGTGGTACCTAGTTCGATGGCAAGGATGACCTGAGACTGATGATTCTTGGATCACCAGAGAGGACTAGCTGAGAGTTAACCCAAACTTGTTAAAGCACTTCATAGAGGCATTGACCCATACTCGACAAGGTCAAGTTCCTCCCACCCGGGAAGAATTGGTATGGACACCAGGGCCAGAAAATATCAATAGGTTGAACCCACATCCCTGTGGATCACCTGTGAATAAAGCCTTGGACCCAACTCCTTTTACCATGTAAATATTTTATTTTAATTTTTATTATTTTGGGTTAGTTAGGGTTAGCCCCATTTACCAACTGTAATTAAGGTTTTGTTATTTAGCCTTTCAGGCTAAACCCTTTTTACTATATTGATCAAAACCCCATTTATCGGTTGTGTCAAACCCTATTAGGCCTAACCCTGTTTACCAATCTATTCTTTTTATTACATGAGGTTAAGCCTTTTGATCAATTAATCAATCAGGCTTTAGTTATTTTGTTTTGAGTCCTGTAAAAATTAGTTATTGAGTCCTGTATTACAAGGGAGACTAGAAGACCCATGTGACTTCATGTGCATCCAATTGAAGACCCATGTGCTAGCCCAAGACAAGCCATGTGCTAGGCCAAGTCAGTATGTTTTTGGTGCTACCTTTCCAAGAATATTGGACAACACTTGCCACATCATCAGGGGACATCGACACATGTCTCGTTTGGACATGTCATTTTGAGACAAGAACACATGCCATGTCACTCTATTTCAGACATCCCACATGCCATGTATTTTTTGGACACTTGAGAAGTAATTGGCACCCACATGAGAAGACTTCACGCCAACTTTTTTAAGATGAGTAATTAAGAAGGTTTCTACCAAATTAATGCCATCCATTTCATGTATTCCATGCCAAAAAAATAAGGTGTCAGCCAAGCAATTCTTCCCCTCCTTCACGCCAACTTTTAAAGAGTTTCAACCAAAAGTGTGCAAGGTGTTGGAGGTCTAAAGGTTTTTACCTCAAGTATTTCATTCAAATAGGTTGCCAGCTGCTTAAGTTCTTAGAACTCAAGAGTTTCATCAAAACTCTTAAGTCTTTTCCGATCCAGACTGAAGAGTCCACTCACTTGCAAAAGCCCATATCATCCAGACTCTAGAGTCCAGCAATCAAGTCCAAGTGATGAAGCATCTTGACCCTACATCAAGCCACCTCACCCTATCTCTATTTTGGCACCCATTTTGGATGAGAAGCTCATGGTTGGCGCCCACTTTTGAAAGGAGTCTAGATCAGCCAAACAAGCATGAGTCCAGGCCACTTAGACCAAAATTCCAGGAGTTGTAGTCCAAGGGATAAAAGACTACTATTTGAATCCCTTACACCATTGGTTGTGGGTCTATAAATACTCCTCAATCCCTTGTAATGTTATTCACTCATTTATCGATAAAGAAAGCTATTCTGCTGAAAGTTTTCCATTGCTGTGTGCATCGCAGGATGTGAGGCCCTTCCTATGCTCTACGAAACATCGAGGGGTGTGAGGCCCTACCTATCCAGCCGACAAGAAAATCTAACCATCACTTCTAACCCTTCCCTTTCCTTCTTTTCCTTTCTTTGCTAATTCCTAACTTGAATTTCCTTTGTTGAGTGTTTGCAGGTGATCAGGAATTGAAGTCAGGTAATCTTGCCTCAAAACCAGCATCACACGGAAGATTGAAGCCCGGGATCGAGTTTTTGAAACCCTACCATGACAATCTTGAGAGTCCTATTAGTTTGAAGAATTGATCTTCATTGGTAACTTTAAACCTCTTCGTTGCTCTTTAGTTTCTGATTAGTTGAAAGTTAATCGTAGTTTCAGTGGTTTCTTAGCCACCAAATCCTACTTTCCTAGTTATTTTGTTAGGTTTACTTTTGCGGGTAGTTAACTAAACTAGTTTCCTTCGCTGTCTCCTTCAAGTCTTCTTTTAAAATCTAAAAAAAAATATAAAAATTATTCTTTTCTTTCCTCAGATAATTAGATCTTACTCATAGTAATTTAGTTTAATTTATTTGTCTCACATCAGGAGAGCCTCCGTAGGGTTGAGAAGGTAGCTATCTCCATGGCGAAGGTGGCCCACTTCGAGGGGAGGGCGTAGAGCCTCCAGGTACAACTCAAAGAAGAAGCGATCAAGATCATGAAAGCCTTAGAGAAGGCCACAACGGCCATTTGCTGATGGAGATGGCCAAGAAGGAAGCCACTGAGGTCGTCCCCAAGTTCAAGGCATCCGAGGCCTATAAGGATGAGGTCACCGAGGCTGTGTTGGACTCCTACCATCAGGGGTTCAATGATTTCCATGGCAAGGCCATCTGTCTCCTTGGACTAAAGGGGTTGGAAGACATCCTCCCCACGCTGCCTGTCCCTATGCGACCTATAGCTAAGACAAAGCTAGAGCCAGAGGTGGTCGTGGTCGAAGCAGGGGCCGCTGCTGCTCAGGATGCCCCTCCATCAGAAGGAGTCACTCACCGGCCAGGAAAGGAGTTGGCGAGAGAGGCTTGAACTTTCTTTTTCCTGTAAATTAGATTTTGGAAGGCTTCCCGGCCTATCGGGAGCCTTCATAGGATGTAAAGAAATTATTCTATTAATGAATACAAACCTTGTTTTCAACTGCTGTGCCCCATTTATTTGTCTTCTTTTCTCCTTTTTTTTTGCCTTGAGATACTTTCAAAGAATCCTTCATAATTTGTGAGGGACTTATCTTTGTAATGAAGAAGTAGTCCAACTCGACTGATGTAGGACTTATCTTTTTTTTTTCTTCAATTCCTTTACCCTTCTGCAAGGTGAGGAAATAGACTTCATGGTCATCGTAGGTGCATGCCTCTCCCAGGTCTTAGTCGCTTCAGGTTGACTTTGGAACCTTAGGATTGGCATAAAGGTTTCTGGGAACACTTCATCCCCGTTTTCCTAGTCTCTAAGTCATGCGGACCTGAGTACAGGATTTCTGGAACTTCTTGATTTGCCAAGCTATGAATCATGCAGTAGATAGTGGTGAATTTTAGGGGTTTTCCAACTGACATCTCTAGATTATGAGCGAGGCAGTTGAGTGCGAGACTTCTAGAGTCTCCCAGCTTGATTTGCTAAACTATGAGTCAAGTAGTAAATGATGGGATTTCATAAGTTTCCTAGCTAACATCTTTGGACTATGAGCAAGACATTTGAATGCAGGGCTTTTGGAGTCTCCCGGCTTGATGAGCCAAGCTGCGAGTAAGCAATAGATAGTGGGACTTTAGCAGTTTCCTAGCTGACATCTCCAGACTCTGAGCAAGGCATTTGAATGTGGGGCTTCTAGAGTCTCCCGGTTTGATGTGCCAAGCTATGAGTCAAGCGGTAGATGGTGGGACTTCAGTAGTTTCCTAGCTAACATCTCTAGACTGTGAGCAAGGCATTTGAATGTGGGGCTTTTAGAGTCTCCTTGCTTAATGCACCAAGCTTTGAGTCAAGCAGTAGATGGTGGGATTTCATGAGTTTTCCAGCTGACATCTCCAGACTATGAGCAAGGCATTTGAATGTAGGGCTTCTGGAGTCTTTCGGTTTGATGCGCCAAGCTGTGAGTCAAGCGATAGATGGTTGGACTTCAGGAGTTTACTAGCTGACATCTCTAGACTGTGAGCAAGGTGTTTGAATGGGGGCTTCGTAAGTTTCTTGGCTTTGAGTGCAGGACTTCATAAGTTTTCTGGCTTTAGAGTGCGGGGCTTCATAAGTTTCCTGGCTTTGGAGTATTAAGCTTTGTAAGTTTTCCGACTTTGGAGTGTGGGGCTTCATAAGTTTCCCGACTTTGAGAACGGGTTTTTGTAAGTTTTCCACTTTTGAGTGCGAGGCTTCATAAGTTTTTTGGCTTTGAGGTGTGGGGCTTCATAAGTTTTCCAGCATTAAATGCAGAGCTTTATAAGTTTATCGGCTTTGAGTGTGGGGCTTCATAAGTTTCTCAGCTTTGAGTGCGGAGCTTCGTATATTTCTGGGCTTTATTCACTAGACTTGGAGTCGGATGCATACATTATTGCACAGGTGAAAGACATGGTTGCACCAAAAAAGAACTTTAATAATTGAAATGAAGTCTTGCATTATTGATAGTACATCCTTAGATTGCTTGCATTCTAATCCATGTAAATCGGGCACCGTCGAGCCCAGCGAGATAGTAGGCTCCTCCTGGTAGAGCCTCGACCACCTTGTAGGGGCCCTCCCAGTTCAGGAAGATTTTGTCGCATTCTCCTGGCTGGGACACCTCTGCTCACCTGAGGACTAGGTCACTTGGATGGAATGCCTTGGGCCTCACATGAGAGTTGTAGTAGCACCTACATGCAGCTGGTAGGTGGTGTGTATCGCAATGCACCAATTTAGTACCTTAATTCCATTATTCTTAGGAAGCATAGTGGGAGTAAGGGTGGAATCCATAGGGACCTTAGAGTTATTTTATAAGTAAAAATGTACAATAGAAACTGAACTAGAAAGGGAATTAACTTGGTAGTGAAGGTAATCTAAAGATGATCTTTCTTAGCAAGAACACAGCCCGTACCTGTAGATCATGGCCCATCCCTTTTAGGAATAGATTGGTCAAAAGGATAATGAAAATAATCAAAATATGATCTATCTTAGTAAGAGCATGGCTCGTACCTGTAGATCATGAAAGGGATATGCCCTACAAGCCAATCTATGTTGTATCTCCCAAACCATTATAATTGACAATATTCTAATAAAGGTATTATTTTTCATCATACACTATGTTTATTATTATATGATGAACCCCATAGATTAGGGCTATGATTTTAGGGTTATGATGAGATCATACCGTGAGACCTAAAATCTTAAAACCTTATGGTGCGGACACCAGAGGCACCAGAATAAGGCAGAGGCTTCTCAACCCTCTGTGGATCACTTAGTTAATATTTGAGTCTCCTGTAATAAAGCTTAGTCCAGCTACATTTGAGTCCTGTAATTAGTCCAGCTCTTGTTGAGCTAGTTCAGTTCGTTCAGTACTAGTCAGCTCATGTTGAGCTAATTTCAATTTTTGAGTCCTGTCCAATCAAATTGAAGACTCAAGACCACATCATACAAGTGAAGACCAAATTCAACCTAATTGAAGACATAAAATATTAGCCCAAGTCCAACCCAGCTTGAAGATTTGAAGACCCCAGGAGGAAAAATTCAGAAAACCCTGATTCCTTGCAGATGCCCTCCAGATGCCCAGATTCCCTTCCAAATGCCAAAATATATTCATATACCAAGGCATCCATGATTTCAGAGGTCCATCTGTATCCTAGCCCAAAGAAATCAAGACCAGGCGCCAATCCCAAGCCCCTAAGAAGCAAGATACCAGGGAATATTCCTGCTACCTGGCTACCAGGCCACCCCAGCTTCCAGAGGCCCAAACCCATGCACCCGGGCCCCTTTGGGCCAGCCCCTTGCCGCTTCTAGAAGCCCAACACACCCCCCTAGGCGTCCTTGGAGTGTTGACCAAGTCAAGAGAATTTTTAGAAAATTTTCTACCTAATATTTCCTTATTTTCTAGCTAGGATTTGAGAGGGAAAATGATTCTTATGTAAAGACTAATGTGCCCTTACTTGGAGCCCAAGGTTAAGAGTCTATTTAAAGGACCCTAGCCTCTTGTATGAAGGGAGATTTTGATATGAAATAAACCTTGAGTTCTTATATTGTTTTGTGTGATTACCCTGCTGTGTGCATAAAGGGGTTTGAGAGTTCTTCTTCCCGGTGTTTGCAACCATCTTCCTGCCGCCAACCATCCTTCTAGCCCCCTCCAAAACTTTCTTCTCTTTGCTGTTTTCCTTTGTTTTTTTGATTTTCTCTGAGTTTTCTAACCCATAATAGGTTGTTTGCAGGTCCTCGAGTTTTTACGAATCCAACGACTCCAGCCACGCCTCAATTGGACCACCGAGCAGAAAGCCGGGTATCCACGGTTCTTTGGCTCGGTTTTCTAGGCCGCATCCATCGAGGAACGAGAGATCCCCTCGCTGTGATCTTCACCAGGTTCTTCAGACGTTCTCAGGTATACCCCCTCTACCTCCAGTCTTATTATTGTAGGAGAACTTGCCCTAACCGAGGCTTCTCAGCCCCGGCGATCCTTCTTTAGTACTTTTCTAGGTTCTAATATGTATGCTTGTCTTCAAAAATTCATACAAAATTTCTTACAATTAATTTTGATCTAAAATTCGGGAATTAATCACCTATCCCCACATATAAAACATACAAAAAGAATTGCATGAATATTAGTCCCGCATCATCTGGTATCAGAGCTTAGATTAGGGCTTGTTTTCTGCAATTTTTTAGTCTGTATATGCTCTATTATTTTATATATTTCTCCCTGATAAAAACTCCAAAAATTCTAAAATTTATTTTTCTATATTTATCATAATTCATGATAATTCTAAGAATTTTTGCAGTTTTTATTATGGCCTGTAAATTTTCTGCAAGCCAAAATACAGCCTGTAAATTTTTGGCTCTATTTTTTTCAGCAAGACAAGTTGGAAGTTTTAGGGTTTTGTTTAGCATTTTTGCATATCTTTTAATTTTAGTATATTTCTTACATATTAGGCCATAATTTACAAGTTTTCTTATATTTAAGAAAATACCAAAATAAAAAAAAAAATACATATTCTCCAAAAATACCAAAAATATATATATATATCTAAACTCTAATTTGCATCATCATCTGCCTGCCATCATTGCATAATCTACTTTTAAGGGCACTCTTGCTATATCAGATGGGGGGAGGATTTGATCACCTCTCCTTAGTCCAAAACCACACCCCTTGCATTCAGTCCCAAGCCTTAACCTAAAATTAACTAGACTTTAATTTGCCCTAGTGGGCTAGGGACACCAACTGGTCGGGTCCGGACTATGTGTCAGATCAGTGTGTCAAGCTAACCCATGTGTGCTTTATGCTCAGTGTTTAGAATGGTGGTTTAGGGATTCAATCCCGAAGGGCTTATGTGCTGGTCCACCTACCTGGCCAATCTCTGATTGGTGTCTAGGATTGGCAATCAGGGACCTAACACTCCCCTTACACCTGCCTGGCTAAGTACAGGGTTACTATAGGCTAGTTTGCCACCCTGATTGAGCATCCAGTTTTGGACTCTAGGTCTAGTCAGCTATAGTTGGTTTGATCAAGTCTTGCATGAGCACTAGATCAGGAGTTTCATATCACCCACCTCCTTCACAAATGTCTGAACCCATGAAAAATTTGCAAGCCCAAATGAAAGCCCTAGCTGATCAAATGGCCCAGATGGCTACCCAGATGACCCAGTTAACTCAGTCTGGTATTCAAACCAATGATAGAATTGACCATCTTGCCAATAGGTTTGATCAGTTAAAAGTCCGGGTAGGGATCCCAAGAAAAACCCATGGGTCACAGTCTGAGCCAGATCCTGATTCCCCTCAACCTAGGAGGACCCCAAACCCTGATCTATACCATGAGGTCGAACCTAGGAGATCCCATTATCCTGACCCGTACTACAATCCTCAACCTAGGAGGAACCCAAACCCTGATCCATACCTTAAGGCTAAACCTAGGAGAGCCCATCGTCATGACCCAATCCCTAAGGTTAGTCCTAGAAGACCCAATCAGGATTTTGTAGACCAAGAAGATAGATCCTATTTACCCTCTCCCTATAAGCCTAGTATACCCACAACCTATAGATCTTATGACTCCAAATCCTATGAACCTAGAACCTATGAATCCAGAACCTATGAACCTAGATCCCATGACACTAGATCCCATGATCATAGATCCTATGCATCCACACCCTATGAGCCTAGTAGACCCAACACCCAATATTCTAACCCATATAGGGAGTCCAACCCTAGGAGAACCCAATATCCTGACCCATATAGGGAGCCCAACCTTAGGAGGACCCCATACCATGATCCATCCTTAGAACCTGATCATAGAGCTGACCCAAAATCTTATGATCCCAGATCCTATAATCTCATGACCCATAGATCTGCACCCTTGTCCTATGAGCCTAGAGAACCCATAACCCCTAAGTATCAATCTAGTACTAGTCAGGTTTCTCTTAGTCAACTTGAACCCCATAGGATTAGCACCCCTAAATATGAGCCCAGTAGTGAGCCACTACCCCTTAGGCAACCTGAACCTACTAGGATTAGTATCCATAATCAGAAACCAGGACCTAGCCAATTTTCCCCTAGCCGACCTTCTCCAACTATTCCTGAGATTGACAAGGCTTACATTAACGCGGAAGTGTATGAAGCTGATGCGAGCCTAGTGGATGAGTATGAAGGAGAAGAGGAGACACCTTTAGTAGACCTAAAATTAGCTGACCCAGTAGATACCCAGGTAGAAACCAACCCAGAGCTAGTTGACCTTGACCACATCCAACCTAAAGCTATAGTAGAAGAACAATTAGAAGAAGAGAACCTAGGTACTGCTGCTAGAGCCTTACCTGAGGAAACCATAGAGAAGAGCCAAATTATAGAGTCTAGTCCTAAAATACAAGAACCTGAAGAATTTATTAAGGACCTGATCTCTTTGAATAAGTACCCTCAGGATGAGCCTCCTCCTATAGTTCCCATTAAGGACCTCTTTACTGAGATTAGTAACCAATCCTTCCATTATGCAAACCCCATAGATATACCGCAACCTCGTAAGGTTAGCCTTATTAGTCTACGATTAGTCCCTGACATGCCTTCTTATATCGAACTTTATCCAACTAACCTTGAACCTTTTTTGATGGGGGACTAATATGCATGCAATTCTTTTTTTTTGTTTTACATGTTGAGTTAGGTGATTAATTCCCGAATTTCAGATCAAAATTATTTGTAGGGAGTTTTGTATGAATTTTTGAAGATCAGCATGCAGATTAGGACCTAGAAAAGTAGCAAAGAAGGACCGCCGGGGCTGAGAAGCCTCGGTTATGGCAAGTTCTCCTACAATAAAATTACTGGAGGTAGAGGGGTGTACCTGACAACATCTGTGAAGATCGCAGTGAAGGGGTCTCTCGTTCCTCGACGGATGCGGCCTGGAAAACCGAGCCAATGACCCGTGGATACCCGGCTTTCTGCTCGGTGGTCCAATTGAGGCGTGGCTGGAGTCGTTGGATTCGTAGGAACTCAGGGACCTGCAAACGATATGTCAGGGGTTAGAAAATTCACAAATGAACAAGAAAGCAAAGGAACAACAGCAAGGGAAGGCTTCTTTTGGAGTGGGCGTCCAGGGATCTGGAGGGTTTGTTGGCAGCAGGAAGATGATTGCAAACACCGGGAAGAAGAACTCTCATGAACCCCTTTATGCACACAGCAGGGTATCACATAACTCAATAGAAGAACTCAAGGTTTTAATTCATATCAAAATTTTTTCATACAAGAGGCTAGGGTCCTTTAAATAGACCCTTAACCTTGGGCTCCAAGTAAGGGCACATAAGTCTTTACATAAGAATCCTTTTCCCTCTCAAACCCTAGCTAGAAAATAAGAAAACATTAGGTAGAAAAAATCCCTAAAAATTCTCTTGACTTGGCCAACACTCCAAGGATGCCTAGGGGGGCGTGTTGGGCTTCTAGGAGCAGCAAGGGGCCGGCCCAAAGGGGCTCAGGCACATGGGTTTGGGCCTCTGGAATCTGGGGTGGCCTGGTAGCCAGGTAGCAGGAATATTCCCTAGTATCTTGCTTCTTAGGGGCTTGGGCTTGGCGCCTGGGCTTGATTTCTTTGGGCTAGGATGTAGATGGACCTCTAAAATAATGGATGCCTTGGTCTATGAATATATTTTGGCATCTGAAAGGAAATTTGGGCATCTGGAGGGCATTTGCAAGGAATCAGGGTTTTCTGAATTTTTCCTCCTGGGGTCTTCAAATCTTCAAGCTGGGTTGGACTTGGGCTATACTTCCATGTCTTCAATCTAGTTGGACTTAGTCTTCACTTGTATGATATAGTCTTGAGTCTTTAGTATGCTTGGACAGGACTCAAAAAAATAAAATTAGCTTAACATGAGCTGACTAGCATTGGACTGAACTAGCTCAACATGAGCTGACTAGTACAGAACTGAAATAACAACTTAAAAGACTCAAATAACAACTAAAATGGACTCAGATAAGCTAAGCCCTTATTACAGATGGACTCATAAATTATTGATCAATTTACAGAGGGTTGAAAAGCCTATGTCTTATTCTGGTGCCTCAGGTGTCCCCACCATTTTTCCTTACCCTACCAAACTAATTCTGAACCCACTTCCTATTTTTTGCCCTTTCCTGACACCTCCAGCATTTCTAAAATTATTAGATTGCATTTAACTGAGATTAGCATACTGCATGCATTCATCATGCATGTTAGGTTTGCATCTTATTTCTGACATACTCTTTGGAATTTGCTAGGAGTTCACTGTAAATTTTCATGTGCATGTCAAGCTAGGATCAAACCTAGGGAACCAATAATCTATTAGGTTTAGATCCAAAGAGTTCAATAAGATTTCCTTCTATAGGAATGCATAGTCAAGTCTGTTAGGTGTTAGTATGAGTCCTTTGAATCATTTGTTAGGAGTCTGCATATGCCCTGCATGTTCACCACCTACACTAATTTTAAACAAACTGGCTAATTCCCGAAGAAGGGTCAAAGAATTTGATGTAGTGTATTTTATCTTGGATAGGCTTAGGCCTAAAAGAAGCTTCATGCTCATAGAGCCGGACCTTTTAAAGTGATAGAGAAGGATGGATCAAATGCCTAGGTGTTAGACTTGCCTTTGGATTTGGGCATTAGTTCTACCTTAAATATTACTGACCTGGTTGAGTATAGGGAACCAGTAGCGATACCTAGTGAGGCCTTTTGACCTATTCCTTTTCATTGTGAGTGACCCTAACCTAGAGTGTCCATAAACAAATTTGGCCTGAGAGAGGAGAACGGATCGAGCGTATCCTGGACGATCAAGCCATCACGACCCAGGGCCATGATTATCAACGCTTCCTGGTCCGATGGCAAGGCCAGCCAGAGTCGGACGATTCATGGATTTCTCAAGAGGACTTGCAAAGCCTCAACCCAGACCTACTCGAGAGATATGTGAGCCAGTCTGATCTTCACTCGATAGGGTCGAGTTCCTCCCACCCCGGGAGAATTGGTGCAGACACCAGATGCACCAGAATAAGGCAGAGGCTTCTCAACCCTCTATGGATCACTTAGTTAATATTTGAGTCCCCTGTAATAAAGCTTAGTCCAGCTACATTTGAGTCCTGTAATTAGTCCAGCTCTTGTTGAGCTAGTTCAGTTCGTTCAGTACTAGTCAGCTCATGTTGAGCTAATTTCAATTTTTGAGTCCTGTCCAATCAAATTGAAGACTCAAGACCACATCATACAAGTGAAGACCAAGTTCAACCTAATTGAAGACATAAAAGTTTAGCCCAAGTCCAACCCAGCTTGAAGATTTGAAGACCCCAGGAGGAAAAATTCAGAAAACCCTGATTCCTTGCAGATGCCCTCCAAATGCCCAGATTCCCTTCCAAATGCCCAGATTCCCTTCCAGATGCCAAAATATATTCATATACCAAGGCATCCATGATTTTAGAGGTCCATCTGCATCCTAGCCCAAAGAAATCAAGCCCAGGTGCCAAGCCCAAGCCCCTAAGAAGCAAGATACCAGGGAATATTCCTGCTACTTGGCTACCAGGCCACCCCAGCTTCCTGAGGCCCAAACCCATGCACCCGGGCCCCTTTTGGCCGGCCCCTTGCTGCTTCTAGAAGCCCAACACGCCCCCCTAGGCATCCTTGGAGTGTTGACCAAGTCAAGAGAATTTTTAGGGATTTTTCTACCTAATATTTCCTTATTTTCTAGCTAGGGTTTGAGAGGGAAAAGGATTCTTATGTAAAGACTAATGTGCCCTTACTTGGAGCCCAAGGTTAAGGGTCTATTTAAAGGACCCTAGCCTCTTGTATGAAGGGATATTTTGATATGAAATAAACCTTGAGTTCTTATATTGTTTTGTGTGATTACCCTGCTGTGTGCATAAAGGGGTTTGAGAGTTCTTCTTCCCGGTGTTTGCAACCATCTTCCTGCCGCCAACCATCCTTCTAGCCCCCTCCAAAACTTTCTTTCCTTTGCTATTTTCCTTTATTTTTTTGATTTCCTCTGAGTTTTCTAACCCCTGATAGGTTGTTTGCAGGTCCCCGAGTTCTTACGAATCCAACGACTCCAGCCACGCCTCAATCGGACCACCGAGCAGAAAGCCGGGTATCCGCGGATCTTTGGCTCGGTTTTCCAGGCCGCATCCATCGAGGAATGAGAGATCCCTTCGCTGCGATCTTCACCGGGTGCTTCAGACATTGTCAGGTACACCCCCTCTACCTCCAGTCTTATTATTGTAGAAGAACTTGCCCTAACCTCGGCTTCTCAGCACCGGCGATCCTTCTTTAGTACTTTTCTAGGTTCTAATCTGCATGCTTGTCTTCAAAAATTCATACAAAATTCCTAACAACTAATTTTGTTCTGAAATTCAGGAATTAATCACCTAACCCCACATATAAAACATACAAAAAGAATTGCATGCATATTAGTCCCGCATCACCTTAATCTAAAATATTCCTAGTCAAAGGAATCCTGAGTAGGGGATCAGGGTTTTTCCGGTAAGACTAGCACATCCCATGTATACTGGAGAGGATGACTGCTCTCACAGTCACTTGTGTGTGACACTAATACTAGGATGTGGGTGCTCATTAGAGAATGAGTTCACTGATATGATCCAACTTAAGAACATCTAATGGAGTCTTAGCTACATGTCAATAGAAGGTTCTCATAGTGGGAGTGGTACAAGTAATCCTTTGACCTGAGACTGCCATAAGTACCTTATGTACATGAACCCATCCTTTGGTTCAATCCTATTCATGACATTGAGTCATGCACAGGATTGATACTGAGAATGGTGAATTGTATATGAAGGTAATGAGTAGGTCAAAAAGGAATCGATCACTCTTAGTAAGAGGAGATTGCATCCAGCTAGTTATCAATCGGATGATGATTCAGGGAATCTTTGATCAAAGTAAAGATATTAGAGATGGTTTCTAATATCAAGATAATTGAATCATCAATATAAGATTGAGCTAGAAACAAATATAATATTGGATTTGACATATATCCATATCCATAATTATATTTTGGGTGCAGGCTGATCGAAGGATTTAATTATACGATAACTTTCTACTGAAGGGTAGTTTTGGTATTTCACAAGAATTTCCATATCTTCCGGGTAGACATGACACGTTGCTAGACGTCAATCTTGTCTTGTGGGTTGATCAAATTTAATGATCATTTATTAGGAAGAGTCCTAATTGATCAAAATCGGGTAAGCCCAATTTGACCTAAATTGATTAGAAAGAGTTCTAATCAAATTAGGTCAACTTGTATTCGAACCCACTGCTGGCTAGATATGGAGCCCAATGGGTCACACACCTAAGAGAATTGATCAAGAGTCATTTGCATGAAGACACTCTAGCAAGTGTTGCAAATCGTAACTTCTATTCGAATTGGATTCGAATTAGGGTTCCGAATTGATTCAATTTGGGTTCTGATTGGATCTAATTAGACCCTAATTGAGGTTTTAGGGAATTTGGCTAACCCAATTAGTTAACCAATTACTTAGGCTAGCATACCACCCGCCCCTTAGCCCTTGCATGCCAAAAACACCAAGAGTCCATGCGCTTATGGACTCTTGGCGTGCCATATGGAGGAGTCCATGGGCA
This sequence comes from Areca catechu, assembly GCA_021397845.1. Classification (NCBI taxonomy): domain Eukaryota; kingdom Viridiplantae; phylum Streptophyta; class Magnoliopsida; order Arecales; family Arecaceae; genus Areca; species Areca catechu. The sequence continues at coordinate 96,297,915 of CM038050.1, forward strand.
CATGGACTCTTGGTGCGCCCACTTAATTCTCCGATGAATTAAGATGGGGCGGCATTCTTTCCCATTTTTAGCGCCTCACTTGTCATCCCTTGGATGGTAATCTAATTGGTGGTGGGGTTTTAAGAAAGAAAGAAAGCGTTGTTTCTTCCTGGGTGTGCGAAATCGTATCTCTTCGGAGATTCAAGTTTCGCGACTTCTTTCTCCCAATCGTCGTGACTTCTTCCTTTGAGAAAAGCCATGAGAATTGATCTGAAAGGCCATGAGAATTAATCCAGAAGGCCGTGAGAAACAAGAGAAGGGTGTGAGAAGAAGGAAAGGGTGTGAGAAGAAGGAAAAGGGCGTAATAAAAATGTTTACGGAGAGTTGTGAGGGCGCCTCTCTGAAAACTATATAAAGGAATGGAAATCAGAACTTCGGTAATTCTATAAATTATATTTTTATTCTTCTTCCTCTCCTAAAGACTCTTTCTCCCTTTTCTTGTTTTTGTATTGTTTCCTTTACAGAGTACACCTCTGTCGAAACTCTGCTACTGAACAAGAACAAGAGCAAAAGTCTCCGACGGTAAAGGAAAGTAAGAGTTCTATTTTTGTTCTTTCCTTTCTTTCATACATTAAGACATTCTTGTCTTAATTTCTCCTCCAATTTAAGACAAGCCTAAATCCCCTTAGGACAAAGTCTTATCTTTAAGACAAGAGTGTCTTAGAGGGTCAAGGTCTTAGTGGAAGGAGGAGAAGAGATAAAAGAAAAAAAAAAAAAAAGGAGGCAACCTCTTGTGTGGAAGAATTCCAGCCATAATCCGAAGGATTGAGTTCTAGAAGAAGAACTCAATACAAGGAACTATTGGACAAGAAGATAGTGTTCTTGGTCATTGCTCTGTGTAGATCACCATCAGAGGGTGGACACTTGGATGCCTAGTGAATTCAAATAGCCCGTTGATCTTCAAGTTTAAAGTCTTCATAAATTGGAATTGGCGATTACAGGTTGGTATTCTAATTCAATTTGCATTGAAATGTTTGTCTTCATATATTCTTGTCTTATTAAGGAGTTCCTGGTTTAGGATTTTTGGTGCATATTAATTTCTATATTTTGAAATTACCCTTCCGCTGCGTTGCACCAGATCCCAACAGTGGTATCAGAGCCACCTTAATTAGGACTATAATTTATGATAGTTTGTATGTCACATCTTAGGGTTTTTAAATCCTAATATGTTACTACACTTAGCATATCTTTGATTGCATATATGTTTTGATGTATGCCACTAGTTAGGGTCTTTCACTCAAACCCTAATTATTATAAAGATATGTTTAGTTTTTTAAGTCATCATACTGAAATAAGGTTGCCCTGGCATAATGGTGGATCCATTATGTGGTAAATGGTTGTCCTAGTATGATGACACACTTAGCACATATTTGAATGATATGTAGATTGTGATAAATTTTATAAGGATGTGCTGGCAGTTTATAAATCCCTCCTCTTAAAGATTATATTAAGTTTTAGTATATTTAACTGATAAGCATCACTAGTCAGGATGAATAATTGATCATTCGGTGTCTAGAAAGGTGGTTCTGGGAAGGTAAAGAGAATTGTGGTTTTTAATTGGTTCTGTTGACTGACCTGGCCAATTTTTATTGGTGTCTAGGAAAGCAACGGGGGGACTCCCACATCTCTTCCACTGGCCTGGCCGTTTTGATTAAATTTAAATCTTGACTTACATGCTTAGTGTTAAAATACTATATTTAGGTCTTCCTTCATGCTAGATCATTATTGTGTTATGAACCATATTAGGTTTGTTGTGTTATCTGCAAGACCTAATATGGTAACTGACATAATACTAGTCTGGTGCATAGAGATGCTTACAGTATATTCAGTATAATGCTTTGTTGTGTTATCTGCAAGGGCATTATATTTGAGTATTGACTGTATAGAAATGAAAGGGTCTTGACTTAACTAGAACATTATGGTTTGTTGTGTTTTCTGCTAGACTAATAATGTTCTAGAGGCCAAGTTACTTCTTGAGAATTATATGAGATATAATTGGAAGAGTTTCCTACCTTTGAGCTTATAAAAGATTTGTTGTGTTTTCTGCAAGATCTTTTATAAGTTATTAGGATCTCAATCTCACTAAGAAAAACCGATCAGGGTTCTTCTCAATTATCAAAGTGAGGGCTATGATTTTTGATAAAATAGTGGGAGACATAATTAAATTGAAGACCTAATTTAATTATGTAAGTCATTTCATGGTTGTTTTCTTATATATTGTTCTTTGTTAAATATAGATAAATGGCATCTTCATTGTCACTGCGAAGTATCTTAGATACCAACAAACTGACTGGTCCGAACTATGTGGACTGGTTGAGAAATTTAAAGATTGTGCTGAGTTCAGAAAAACTTTCTTATATTCTAGATACCCCTAGTCTTAATCAACTAGGGGATGATGCCACAGAGAAAGATATGGCCACATACAAAATGTGGCAGAATGTCTCCCTCACTGTCAAGTGTATCATACTAGCCTCTATGACCAATGAGTTACAGAGACAGCATGAAAGCATGGATACTCAATCCATAATGCTCAATTTAAAAGAGCTTTATGGAGAACATAGCAGAACTGCTAGATATGAAATATCTAAGCAGTTATTCCATGCTAGGATGACAGAAGGAACATCCGTTCAGGATCATGTTCTGAAGGTAATTGACTTGATCACCAAATTGGGTGAATTAGGTTTTATCATGGATGGGGAGTTGAATCAGGATTTAATCCTGCAATCACTCCCGGAGTCATTTTCTCAGTTTATCTTGAATTATCACATGAACAAACTGAACACTTCTTTGCCTGAGATGTTAAATATGTTAAAAACAGCGGAGAGCCACATAAAGAAAGAAAAGGCTCCACTTCTTCTTATTAATAAGACCAATAAGAAGAAATAAGGCAAAAAGGGTTTTAATATGAGGCTAAACCCTAAGAATGGCATCAATAAGAATAAGAAAGGAAACAAGGCCTCCAAACAGTCAACCTGTTTCTTTTGTGGCAAAGCGGGACATTGGAAAAGGAATTGCAAGGCTTACCTTGCAACTGTGAAACCTGGTGCATCAGATGTGCCAAAAGGTATGTATGAGATACATGCTATATTGACATTGAATTCGTCTGTTTCAAATACTTGGGTATTGGATATCGCTTGTGGTTACCATATATGCAAATCTTTGCAGGGCCTCCATAAGCTTAAAGTTTTGAAGGAAGGTGACTTCAATCTCTACGGTGCTAGTGGTGATATCATCCAATCAGAAGCCGTAGGGACTTATATATTAAAGTTACCTTCAGGGAAGATCTTGGAGTTAGAAAATTGTTATTATATGCCTAAGATTATCAGAAACATTGTATCTGTTCCCTTGTTATTAAAACAAGGATATGTAATGGATGTAACGAGCACTGGTTGCTCGATAATGTTGTCTAATAAAATTATTTGTTCTGGCATATTTAGCAATGGGCTCTTAACTCTTTCTTCCAATGATAGTGTTTTTCATATCAATAATAAAAGAAAAAGAGAGGACTATAATGAAACTTTACTTTGGCATCATCGACTTGGTCATGTTAATGAGTCTAGGATAAGCAAGTTATACAAGGAAAAATTTATTGATCTTTATGAGTATGAATCATTAGGAACTTGTGAATCATGTCTCATAGGTAAGATGACCAAGACTCCATTTACTGGACATGGAGAAAGGTCAACTGAGTTATTAGGACTTATATATACTGATGTATGTGGTCCAATGACAACTCAGGCCAGAGGTGGATACTCATATTTTATCAAGTTTATAGATGATTTATCTAGGTTCGGATATGTGTATCTTATAAAACATAAATCTGAAGCCTTTGATAAATTTAAGGAGTATCAAAGTATGGTCGAAAAACAAACCGGGAAAAGTATTAAAGCTCTTCGGTCTGATCGAGGAGGAGAATACTTATCCACGAAGTTTTTAGACTATCTTAAAGTTAATGGAATTCTTTCTGAATGGACCCCTCCTTATACACCACAGCTAAATGGTATAGCTGAAAGGAGGAATCGTACCTTATTAGATATGGTACGATCCATGATGTGCTTCACAAATTTACCCATTTCCTTCTGGGTCATGCCCTAGAAACTGCTGTTTACATTCTGAACAAAGTACCTTCTAAATCCGTTGTTAGTACTCCATATGAAATTTGGAGTGGAAAGAAACCGTATCTTAAATATTTTAAGGTATGGGGATGTCCAACTTATGTTAAAAGAAATTTTGGACATAAGTTGGAACCTAGAGCGGATAAATGTCTATTTGTAGGATATCCTAGAGATGATAGAGGATATCTGTTTTACCATCCAACTGAACAAAAGATTTTTGTCAGCAGACATGCCACTTTTCTAGAAAAAGAGTTTATTTTAGAAAAGGGCAATGGTAGAACTATTGAGCTTGGAGAAGTACAAGAAACACAGATAGACAATTCTCAATCAATAGAACATATAGTTAGATTAAAACCAGAACACAAAACTCCTCCCCGTAGGTCTGATAGAGTGTCAAGGGCACCTGAGAGGTATGCGTTTATTATTGAAAATAATGAAGCCCAAGTCATTCAAAATGATGAACCTCTGACCTATATGGAAGATATCTTGAGTACTGATTCAGATAGATGGCAAGAAGCCATGGAATCCGAGATAGATTCTATGTATGTCAACCAAGTATGGACTTTGGTTGATGCACCAGATGGTGTTAATCCTATTGGGTGCAAATGGGTCTATAAGAAAAAGACTGGGGCTGATGGCCAAGTTGAAACCTATAAAGCTAGATTAGTAGCAAAAGGTTTTAGACAAAAATAGGGAATTGATTATGATGAAACATTCTTACCTGTTGCCATGCTCAAATCAATTCGGATTTTACTTGCTATAGCAGCATACCATGATTATGAGATCTGGCAGATGGATGTGAAGACTGCATTCCTCAATGGTTTCCTTGAGGAAGAAGTCTACATGTCACAGCCAGAAGGTTTTATTTCAAAGAATAAACCTAATCAAGTATGCAAGCTAAAGAAATCCATTTATGGATTAAAGCAAGCTTCAAGGAGTTGGAACATCCGTTTTGATGAAACTATTAAAAGGTTTGGTTTAATCAAAAATGTGGATGAACCCTGTGTTTATAAGAAGACTAGTGAGAGTGCCATAGTCTTCTTGGATCTGTATGTAGATGACATACTCCTCATTGGGAATGATATCCCAATGTTACAATCAGTCAAGGTTTGGCTATCAAACCAGTTTTCCATGAAAGATTTGGGAGAAGCATCCTATATACTAGGTATTAAGATCTATAGAGATAGGTCTAAGAGGATGCTAGGTTTATCCCAATCTAGGTACATTGACTTAGTGCTGAAAAGATTCAGCATGGATGGAAGTAAAAGAGGTTATCTTCCTATGAGTCAAGGCATACATTTTTCCAAAAGGATGTCTCCTAAGACACCTGAAGAAAGAAATAGAATGAATTCTATACCTTATGCTTCAGCAATAGGGTCCATAATGTATGCCATGTTATGTACTAGGCCTGATGTGGCATATGCTTTAGGCATTGTCAGTAGGTTTCAGGCTGATCCAATAGAGGATCATTGGAAAGTAGTTAAAAATATTCTTAAGTACCTGAGATGAGAAGGACTAAGGATATTTTTCTGGTTTATGGTGGTTCTGATCTTAAACTAGAAGCTTATTCTGATTCTAGTTTTCAATCAGACCCTGATGATAGCAAGTCCATATCGGGATATGTTTTTACCCTAAATAGTGGAGCAGTAAATTGAAAGAGTACCAAGCAGCAGACTGTAGCTGACTCAACCACAGAGGCAGAATACATAGCTATCAGTGAAGCCACCAAGGAAGCAGTCTGGATGAAGAAGTTCATCACAGAGTTGGGTGTTGTTCCTGAGATAGAAATGTTGGGTTCGGTGACCAGTGCGGAAGTGTGGATTTCAAAAACTTTATGAAATCAGGTCCGAACCCTAATCCCAAAATCTCCTTATTAGCAATTAAAGCTTATGACTACATGCATGTCCAAATTTAAACACAGTTTAGATACTAACCTCAGATCGCTATATCCAATCTGATGTAGAAATAAACTCCAAATGGAGTAACCTTTTGAACACACCAGGCGTCCACTTGTCCGCCCTCCGATGGTGATCCACACGGGCAGATGATCAAGACAGTGACTTCTCAATTTGGGTTCCTTCCAATCAAGTTCTACCCCAAGAACTTGATATATGAGCTATTGGCTAGAACACCTTTAGCCAAACAGGGACTAAAACTTTCTCTCTTACCCTTCTCCCAGTTTTTGGCAGTTCTGGCCCCTTAAGACACTCTTGTCTTAAGAATAAGCCTTTGTCCTAAAATGAGACAAGGCTTGTCTTGGAGGGAGAAGAAGATTAAGACAAAGTTGTCTTAATGTAAGAAAGAAGAAAAGAGGCGCCTTCTTCCTTTACCGTCGGAGAGTTTCTCTCTCTGACTCTCCTTCTGTTCTGAGATTCGACAGAGCCTAGGCTCTGTAAAGGAATCAAAGAAGAAAGAGAGGAGGGGGAAACAGTCTTCTGGAGAGGGAGAAGGAAAGAGAAGCAAGGCTTTGCCGTAGAAAAACTGGAATAGATTTTTACGGTGAAGCCTTCTTCTTAAATAGGCGACAGAGAGGCGCCTTCTCCTTCTGAAAAATCCTCTCACGCCCCTCTCTCCCTTCTCACGTCTTCTCTCTTAATCTCACGGCCCTTGGGATTAATCTCACGGTCTTTGGGATTAATCTCACGGCCTTTGGGATGGACAGACGCGAAGAGGGATCGAGAAAAACTCAGAAGGGCGCGCGCAGAGAAAAGAGTCGCGCCCCTTCGGAGTTTTTTTTTTTCTTTCTTTTCACCGTAATTCCCCTTTTGAAGAGTCCACGCCTAGGTGGACTCTGATCCATGCCTCATCAGCCAAAAGACGCCGTTCCCTTCTTTCTTTTCATGCAAAAACGCGATTTGGAGAGAGTCCACGCGCGTGTGGACTCTTCTCCTTGCGCGCGCGCGTGGGAAGAGAGGGGGAGGGGTTTTAGGCGATGTGGGAAAGGGGTTTAGCCTCTTAGGTTAGCCCAATTGCTAGCCTATTGTTAGCCCAACATTTTAAATCTTCAATTAGATTCAAACCGGAATGAATTTGGATCTAAAAAAGACCAAATCGGAACCCTAACTCGAATCCGATTCAAGTAGAAGTCATGGTTTGCAACACATGCTAGTGTGTTCATCTGCAAACGAGATTTAATTCCAAATTAAATCCTTGATTATCTGTCCTAAGTGTGTGACCCATTGGGTTCCATACTTAGCCAGCAGTGGGTCCGAGTGCAAGTTGACCTAATCTGATCAGAACTCATTCTAATCGATTTAGGTCAAATCGAGCTAACTCGAGTCAGTCAATTAGGACTCCTCCTAATTAGTGATCCAATTAAACCATTTAATTTGATCAACCCACAAGACAAGATTGACGTCTAGCAACGTGTCATGTCTACCCGGAAGATATGGAAATTCTGGTGTAATTCCAAAACTACCCTTCAGTGGAAAGTTTCCGTACAATTCGATCCTTCAATCATCTTGCATCCCGAATATAACTATGGATATGGAATCATGTCAAATCCAGTTTATACTCATTCCCAGCTCAGTCATACACTAATGATTCAATTAATTCGATATTAGAAATCATTTCTAATATCTGTACTTTGATCAAAGATTTCCTGAATCATCATCTGACCTAATTTGGCTGGATGCAATCTCCTCCTACTAGGAGTGATCAATTCCTTGTTGACCTACTCATTACCTTCATATACAATTCACCATACCCAGCATCAACCTCGTGCATGACCCAGTGTCATGATTGAGATTGAACCAAAGCATGGGTTCATGTACATAAGGTATTATGGCAGTCTCAGGTCATAGGACTACTTGTACAACTCCCACTATGTGAAACATCTATTGACATGCAGCTAAGGCTCCATTAGATGTTCTCAAACTGGATCTATTCAGTGGACTCATTCACTAATGAGCACCCACATCCTTGTATTAGTGTCCTACACAAATGACTGTGAGAGCAGTCACCCTTTTCAGCATACATAGGATGTGCCAGTCTTACCGGAAACCCTGATCCCCAACTCAGGGTTCCTATGACTAGGAATATTCTAGATTAGGGTTTTAAGGCCTTAGATCTCACTGGTATGATCTCATCATAGCCCTACAACCATAGCCCTAATCTATGGGGTTCATCATATAATGACACAGCGAATGATAAAAAATTATTGCCTTTATTAATTTGTCAATTTACAATGGTCTGGGAGATACAGATATTGGCTTATAGGGCATAATCCTTTCAATCTCCCACTTGCACTAAAGCCAATCGCTCTTATTCTTTAACCCCATACAATCGAGGTGGCGATCAAACTCCCGCTGTGGTAGAGCCTTAGTGAACGGGTCTGCTATGTTGTTCTTTGTATCTACTCTATTGATGCAGACTTCTTGTCTTTCGATTATCTCTCGGACAAGATGGAAGCGTCTCAGAATGTGCTTGGACTTGTGATGGGCTCTCGGTTCCTTAGCTTGAGCAACTGCTCCAGTGTTATCACAATAGAGTGGCACCGGGTTCTCAATCTCAGGAACTACTCCCAACTCTGTGATGAATTTCTTCATCCAGACAGCTTCCTTGGCGGCTTCACTGACAGCTATGTACTCTGCCTCGGTAGTTGAGTCAGCTACAGTCTGCTGTTTAGTGCTCTTCCAACTTACTGCTCCACCATTCAAGGTAAAGACATACCCTAAAATGGATTTACTATCATCTGGGTCTGATTGAAAACTAGAGTCTGAATAGGCTTCTAGTTTAAGATCAGATCCTCCGTATATAAGAAAAATATCCTTAGTCCTTCTCAGGTACTTAAGAATATTTTTCACAGCCTTCCAGTGATCCTCTCCTGGATCAGCCTGAAATCTACTGGCTACACCCAAGGCATATGCCACATCAGGCCTAGTACATAACATAGCATACATAATCGACCCTATAGCCAAAGCATAAGGTATAGAACTCATTCTATTTCTTTCTTCAGGTGTCTTAGGAGACATCCTCTTAGAAAGACGTATGCCATGACCAATAGGTAAGTAACCTCTTTTACTTTCCTCCATGCTAAATCTCTTTAGCACCTGGTCAATGTACCTAGACTGGGACAAGCCAAGCATCCTTCTTGATCTATCTCTATAGATCTTTATACCCAGTATATAGGATGCTTCTCCCAAGTCTTTCATGGAAAACTGTTTCGATAACCATACTTTGACTGATTGTAACATTGGGATATCATTCCCAATAATAAGTATATCATCAACATATAGAACTAAGAAAACTATGGCACTCCCACTAGTCTTCTTGTACACACAAGGTTCATCCTCATTTTTGAAAAAATCAAATTCTTTGACTGTTTTATCAAATCGGATGTTCCAACTCCTGGATGCTTGCTTTAATCCATAAATGGATTTCTTTAGCCTACATACCTGATTAGGTTTAGTCTCCAAGACAAAACCTTCTGGTTGTGACATATAAACCTCTTCCTCAAGGAAACCATTGAGGAATGCAGTTTTTACATCCATTTGCTAGATCTCATAATCATGATATGCTGCTATAGCAAGCATAATCCGAATAGATTTGAGCATGGCAACAGGGGAAAATGTTTCATCATAATCTATTCCCTGTTTTTGTCTGAAACCCTTAGCCACCAATCTGGCTTTATAAGTTTCAACTTGGCCATCTGCCCCAATCTTCCTTTTATAGACCCATTTACACCCAATAGGGTTAATACCCTCTGGTGCATCAACCAAAGACCATACTTGGTTGACATACATGGAGTCCATCTCGGATCTCATGGCTTCCAGCCATTTGTCTGAGTCTCTACTCATGACTGCTTCCGTATAGGTTAGAGGCTCATCATTTTGAATGATTTGGGCTTCATTATTTTCAATTATGAACCCATACCTCTCAGGTGCCTGTCGCACCCTATCAGACCTACGGATAGGAGTGTGTTCAGGTTCTATATTAACTATGTTGTTACTTGACTGAGAAGTGTCTATTTGTTGAATCTCATTGAGTTCGATATTTCTACCAGTGCCCTTTTGTAGGATAAATTCCTTTTCCATAAAAGTGGCATGCCTACTGACCAATACTTTTTGTTCAGCAAGGTGGTAGAACACATATCCTATACTATCTCTAGGATATCCGATAAATAGACATTTGTCTGCTCTAGCATCTAGTTTATGTCCAAAATTCCTTTTTACATAGGCTGGACATCCCCATATCTTAATATACTTAAGATTGGGCTTCTTACTTCTCCATAATTCATATGGAGTGCTAGAGACAGTTTTAGATGGTACTCTATTCAAGATATAAGTTGCTGTTTCCAAAGCATATCCCCAGAAAGAAAAAGGTAACTCCGTGAAGCACATCATGGACCGTACCATATCCAATAAAGTACGATTCCTCCTTTCAGCAACACCATTTAATTGTGGTGTGTAAGGAGGAGTCCATTCAGAGATGATCCCCTTATCTTTAAGGTGATCAAGAAACTCAGTGGATAAGTATTCACCTCCTCTATCTGATCGGAGGATCTTTATACTTTTTCCTGTCTGTTTCTCTACCATACTTTGATACTCTAAAAATTTTTCAAAAGCATCGGACTTATGTTTCATTAGATACACAAATCCATACCTTGAAAAATCATCAGTAAATGTGATGAAGTATGAGTATCCACCATAGGCTTGAGTTGTCATAGGCCCACATACATCTGTGTGTATGAGTCCTAATAACTCTTTTGTCCTTTCTCCATGTCCACTAAATGGAGTCTTGGTCATCTTACCCATGAGACATGATTCACAAGTTCCTAATGACTCATAGTCATAAGGATCAAAGAAATTTTCTTTGTACAACTTGTTAATCCTAGTCTCACTAATATGTCCAAGTCGACAATGCCAAAGTAAGGTATTGTTAACATCATCTCTTTTCCGTTTGTTAGAAACATGAAAAACATTGTCATTAGTGGAAAGAGTTAAGAGACCATTGCAGAATATGCCATAACATATAATTTCATTAGATAAAGAAATTGAGCAGCCACTGCTCATTACATTCATAGTATATCCTTGTTTAAGTAACAAGGGTACAGATATGATATTTCTAATGATTTTTGGCATATAGTAACAATTCCTTAGCTCCAAGATCTTCCCTGAAGGTAACTTCAAAACATAAGTCCCTACAGCTTCTGCTTGGATGGGATCCCCTCCAGCACCGTAGAGCTCAAAGTTACCTTCCTTCAATACTTTAAGCCCCTGAAGTCCCTGCAATGATTTGCAGATATTATGACCACAGGCGGTATCCAACACCCAAGTATTTGAAATGGAAGAATCCAATGACAAAATAGTATGAACTTCTTTCATACCTTTTGGTGCCTCTGATGCACCAGGCTTCAAACTTGCAAGGTAAACCTTGCAGTTTCTTTTCCAATGACCCGGCTTGCCACAATGAAAGCAGGTCATCTGTCCGGAGGCCTTCTTTCCTTTCTTCTTCTTAATGCCCCCTTTGGGATTCATCCTCTTATTGGAACCCCTTTTGCCTGTCTTCTTCTTATCCACAAGAAGAACTGGAGCCTTATTTTTCTTTACATGGCTCTCTGCTGTTTTCAACATATTTAATAGCTCAGGCAAGGAAGAATTAATTTTGTTCATATGGTAATTAAGAACAAACTGTGAAAATGACTCTGGGAGTGATTGCAAGATCAAGTCTTGATTCAACTCCCCATCCATTACAAAACTTAATTGACCTAATCGAGTGATTAGATCAATTATCTTTAATACATGGTCTTGTACTGATGTACCTTCTGTCATCCTTGCACGGAACAACTGCTTAGATATTTCATATCTAGCAGTTCTACTGTGTTCTCCATAAAGCTCTTTTAAATTTAGCAGTATGGAGTTAGTATCCATGCTATCATGCTGCCTCTGCAACTCGTTAGTCATAGAGGCAAGCATAACACATTTGACAGTAAGTGAGTCATTTTGCCACATATTATATGTGGTCTTCTCCTCTTGCGAGGCATCTTCCCTTGGTGGTTCCAAAATCGGGGTATCAAGAATATAGGAAATTCTTTCTTGACTGAGTACTATTTTCAAATTTCTCAGCCAATCAACATAATTAGGCCCAGTCAATTTGTTGGCATCTAAAATACTACGGAGTGAGAGTGAAGAGGCCATTTATCTACATTTAAACAAAGAACGAAAACATAAGCAAACAACCATGAAATGACAACACATAATTAAATTAGGACTTTAATTTAATTATGTCTCCCACTATTTTATCGAGCATCATAACCCTCTATACGATGATCGAGAAAACCTTAATTGATCTTTCTTAGTGGGGTTGAGATCCCAATCCCTTATAAAAGACCTTGTGTGTACACAACAAATCTTATATAAGTTCATAGGTAGGAAAACTCTTTCCAATTGTAACCTGTACAATTCTCAACTTATCTCGACCTCTAAAATATTAATAGCCTTGTGTATACACAACAAACTATAATATTTTAGTTAAGTAAGACCCTTCATAGCCATATAGTCATGACTTTAATAGTAATACCCTTGTGTGTACATAACAAAATATTACTTTAAATCATGCCATAAACAAATAATTGTATTAGGCCAAAAATTATGTTAGTCACCATATTAGGTCTTGTGTGTACACAACAAACCTAGTATAGATCGTAACACAATGATGACCTATCATGAAGGAAGGCCAATAATAGTATTTTAACACCAAGCATGTTAGTCAAGAGTTAAATCAATCAGATCGGCCAGGCTAGTGGAAGAGATGTGGGGGTCCCCCCGTTGCTTTCCTAGACACCAATTTAAAATTGGCCAGGTTAGTCAACGGAACCAATTAAAAACCACGATTCCCTTTACCTTCCCAGAACCACCTTTCTAGACACCGAAATGACTAATTATCCATCATGACTAATAATGCTTATCGGTTAACTATACTACCACTTAATATAATTTTAAGAGGGGTTCATGCAATGCCAGCACATTCAATTAAAAGCTATCACATATATTAATACATGCTTTAAACTAAGCAAATATGTGAAATGTGTGCCATCATACTAGGACAACCATTTACCACATAATGGATACACCATTATGCCAGGGCAACCTTATTTCAGTATGATGGCTCCAGGGCTAATCATATCTCTAAGACAATTAGGGTTTCAGTGGAAAACCCTAACTGGTGGCAATCATCAAACTCATGTTCAATCAAAGACATGCCTTGTGCATCAATATAAAAACTTTAACATGATACTACATCATGAATTGAACTGCATAATTTTTAATCCTAATAAGGAGGCTCTGATACCACTGTTGGGTTCGGTGACCAGTGCGGAAGTGTGGATTTCAAAAACTTTATGAAATCAGGTCCGAACCCTAATCCCAAAATCTCCTTATTAGCAATTAAAGCTTATGACTACATGCATGTCCAAATTTAAACACAGTTTAGATACTAACCTCAGATCGCTATATCCAATCTGATGTAGAAATAAACTCCAAATGGAGTAACCTTTTGAACACACCAGGCGTCCACTTGTCCGCCCTCCGATGGTGATCCACACGGGCAGATGATCAAGACAGTGACTTCTCAATTTGGGTTCCTTCCAATCAAGTTCTACCCCAAGAACTTGATATATGAGCTATTGGCTAGAACACCTTTAGCCAAACAGGGACTAAAACTTTCTCTCTTACCCTTCTCCCAGTTTTTGGCAGTTCTGGCCCCTTAAGACACTCTTGTCTTAAGAATAAGCCTTTGTCCTAAAATGAGACAAGGCTTGTCTTGGAGGGAGAAGAAGATTAAGACAAAGTTGTCTTAATGTAAGAAAGAAGAAAAGAGGCGCCTTCTTCCTTTACCGTCGGAGAGTTTCTCTCTCTGACTCTCCTTCTGTTCTGAGATTCAACAGAGCCTAGGCTCTGTAAAGGAATCAAAGAAGAAAGAGAGGAGGGGGAAACAGTCTTCTGGAGAGGGAGAAGGAAAGAGAAGCAAGGCTTCGTCGTAGAAAAACTGGAATAGATTTTTACGGTGAAGCCTTCTTCTTAAATAGGCGACAGAGAAGCGCCTTCTCCTTCTGAAAAATCCTCTCACGCCCCTCTCTCCCTTCTCACGTCTTCTCTCTTAATCTCACGGCCCTTGGGATTAATCTCACGGTCTTTGGGATTAATCTCACGGCCTTTGGGATGGACAGACGCGAAGAGGGATCGAGAAAAACTCAGAAGGGCGCGCGCAGAGAAAAGAGTCGCGCCCCTTCGGAGTTTTTTTTTTTCTTTCTTTTCACCGTAATTCCCCTTTTGAAGAGTCCACGCCTAGGTGGACTCTGATCCACGCCTCATCAGCCAAAAGACGCCGTTCCCTTCTTTCTTTTCACGCAAAAATGCGATTTGGAGAGAGTCCACGCGCGTGTGGACTCTTCTCCTTGCGCGCGCGCGTGGGAAGAGAGGGGGAGGGGTTTTAGGCGATGTGGGAAAGGGGTTTAGCCTCTTAGGTTAGCCCAATTGCTAGCCTATTGTTAGCCCAACATTTTAAATCTTCAATTAGATTCAAACCGGAATGAATTTGGATCTAAAAAAGACCAAATCGGAACCCTAACTCGAATCCGATTCAAGTAGAAGTCATGGTTTGCAACACATGCTAGTGTGTTCATCTACAAACGAGATTTAATTCCAAATTAAATCCTTGATTATCTGTCCTAAGTGTGTGACCCATTGGGTTCCATACTTAGCCAGCAGTGGGTCCGAGTGCAAGTTGACCTAATCTGATCAGAACTCATTCTAATCGATTTAGGTCAAATCGAGCTAACTCGAGTCAGTCAATTAGGACTCCTCCTAATTAGTGATCCAATTAAACCATTTAATTTGATCAACCCACAAGACAAGATTGACGTCTAGCAACGTGTCATGTCTACCCGGAAGATATGGAAATTCTGGTGTAATTCCAAAACTACCCTTCAGTGGAAAGTTCCCGTACAATTCGATCCTTCAATCATCTTGCATCCCGAATATAACTATGGATATGGAATCATGTCAAATCCAGTTTATACTCATTCCCAGCTCAGTCATACACTAATGATTCAATTAATTCGATATTAGAAATCATTTCTAATATCTGTACTTTGATCAAAGATTTCCTGAATCATCATCTGACCTAATTTGGCTGGATGCAATCTCCTCCTACTAGGAGTGATCAATTCCTTGTTGACCTACTCATTACCTTCATATACAATTCACCATACCCAGCATCAACCTCGTGCATGACCCAGTGTCATGATTGAGATTGAACCAAAGCATGGGTTCATGTACATAAGATATTATGGCAGTCTCAGGTCATAGGACTACTTGTACAACTCCCACTATGTGAAACATCTATTGACATGCAGCTAAGGCTCCATTAGATGTTCTCAAACTGGATCTATTCAGTGGACTCATTCACTAATGAGCACCCACATCCTTGTATTAGTGTCCTACATAAATGACTGTCAGAGCAGTCACCCTTTTCAGCATACATAGGATGTGCCAGTCTTACCGGAAACCCTGATCCCCAACTCAGGGTTCCTATGACTAGGAATATTCTAGATTAGGGTTTTAAGGCCTTAGATCTCACTGGTATGATCTCATCATAGCCCTACAACCATAGCCCTAATCTATGGGGTTCATCATATAATGACACAGCGAATGATAAAAAATTATTGCCTTTATTAATTTGTCAATTTACAATGGTCTGGGAGATACAGATATTGGCTTATAGGGCATAATCCTTTCAAGAAAATCCAGTGCCACTTTACTATGACAACACTGGAGCTGTTGCTCAAGCTAAATAACCAAGAGCTCATCATAAGTCCAAGCACATTCTGAGATGCTTCCATCTCGTACGAGAAATAGTAGAAAGACAAGATGTCTACATAAATAGAGTTGATACAAAGAACAACGTAGCAGACCCGTTCACTAAGGCTCTACCACAGCGAGAGTTTGATCGCCACCTCGAGAGTATGGGATTAAGATTTAAAGGCAATTGGCTTTAGTGCAAGTAGGAGATTGAAAGGGATATGCCCTATAAGGCAATCTATGTTGTATCTCCCAAACCATTATAATTGACAATATTCTAATAAAGGCATTATTTTTCATCATACGCTATATTTATTATTATATGATGAACCCCATAGAATAGGGCTATGATTTTAGGGTTATGATGAGATCATACCAGTGAGACCTAAAGTCTTAAAATCTTAATCTAAAATATTCTTAGTCAAAGGAACCCTGAGTAGGGGATCAGGATTTTTCCGGTAAGACTAGCACATCCCATGTATACTGGAGAGGGTGACTGCTCTCACAGTCACTTGTGTATGATACTAATACTAGGATGTGGGTGCTCATTAGAGAATGAGTTCACTGATATGATCCAACTTGAGAACATTTAATGGAGTCTTAGCTACATGTCAATAGAAGGTTCTCATAGTGGGAGTGGTACAAGTAATCCTTTGACCTGAGACTGCCATAAGTACCTTATGTACATGAACCCATCATTTGGTTCAATCCTATTCATGACATTGAGTCATGCACAGGATTGATACTGGGAATGGTGAATTGTATATGAAAGTAATGAGTAGGTCAAAAAGGAATCGATCACTCTTAGTAAGAGGAGATTGCATCCAGCTAGTTATCAATCGGATGATGATTTAGGGAATCTTTGATCAAAGTAAAGATATTAGAGATGGTTTCTAATATCAAGATAATTGAATCATCAATATAAGATTGAGCTAGAAACAAATATAATATTGGCTTTGACATATATCCATATCCATAATTATATTTTGGGTGCAGGCTGATCGAAGGATTTAATTGTATGGTAACTTTCTACTGAAGGGTAGTTTTGGTATTTCACAAGAATTTCCATATCTTCCGGGTAGACATGACACGTTGCTAGACGTCAATCTTGTCTTGTGGGTTGATCAAATTTAATGATCATTTATTAGGAAGAGTCCTAGTTGATCAAAATTGGGTAAGCCCGATTTGACCTAAATCGATTAGAAAGAGTTATAATCAAATTAGGTCAACTTGTATTCGAACCCACTGCTGGCTAGATATGGAACCCAATGGGTCACACACTTAAGAGAATTGATCAAGAGTCATTTGCATGAAGACACTCTAGCAAGTGTTGCAAATCCTAACTTCTATTCGAATTGGATTCGAATTAGGGTTCCGAATTGATTCAATTTGGGTTCTGATTGGATCTAATTAGACCCTAATTGAGGTTTTAGGGAATATGGCTAACCCAATTGGTTAACCAATTACTTAGGCTAGCATACCACCCGCCCCTTAGCCCTTGCATGCCAAAAACACCAAGAATCCATGCGCTTATGGACTCTTGGCGTGCCATATGGAGGAGTCCATGGGCGCATGGACTCTTGGCGCGCCCACTTAATTCTCCGATGAATTAAGATGGGGCGGTATTCTTTCTCATTTTAGCGCCTCACTTGTCATCCCTTGGATGGTAATCTAATTGGTGGTGGGGTTTTAAGAAAGAAAGAAAGCGTTGTTTCTTCCCGGGTGCGCGAAATCGTATCTTTTCAGAGATTCAAGTTACGCGACTTCTTTCTCCCAATCGTCGCGACTTCTTCCTTTGAGAAAAGCCATGAGAATTGATCTGGAAGGCTGTGAGAATTAATCCAGAAGGCCGTGAGAAAGAAGAGAAGGGCATGAGAAGAAGGAAAGGACCTGAGAAGAAGGAAAAGGGCGTGAGAAAAATGTTTACGGAGAGTTGTGAGGGCGCCTCTCTAAAAACTATATAAAGGAATGGCAATCAGAACTTCGGTAATTCTAAAAATTGTATTTTTATTCTTCTTCCTCTCCTAAAGACTATTTCTCCCTTTTCTTGTTTTTGCATTGTTTCCTTTACAGAGTACACCTCTATCGAAACTCTTCTACTGAACAAGAACAAGAGCGAAAGTCTCCGACGGTAAAGGAAAGAAAGAGTTCTATTTTTGTTCTTTCCTTTCTTTCTTTCATTAAGACATTCTTGTCTTAATTTCTCCTCCAATTTAAGACAAGCCTAAATCCCCTTTAGACAAAGTCTTATCTTTAAGACAAGAGTGTCTTAGAGGGTCAAGGTCTTAGTGGAAGGAGGAGAAGAGATAAAAGAAAAAAAGAAAAAAGAAAAAAGGAGGCAACTTCTTGAGTGGAAGAATTCCAGCCATAATCCGAAGGATTGTAAACTAGAAGAAGAACTCAATACAAGGAACTATTGGACAAGAAGATAGTGTTCTTGGTCATTGCTCTGTGTGGATCACCATCGGAGGGCGGACACTTGAACGCCTGGTGAATTCAAATAGCCCGTTGATCTTCAAGTTTTAAGTCTTCATAAATTAGAATTAGCGATTACAGGTTGGTATTCTAATTCAATTTGCATAGAAATGTTTGTCTTCATATATTCTAGTCTTATTAAGGAGTTCCTGGTTTAGGATTTTTGGTGCATATTAATTTCTATATTTTGAAATTACCCTTCCACTACGTTGCACCAGATTCCAACAGATCATAGCTCATCCCTTTTGGGAATAGATCAGTCAAGAATATAGTCACGTAGAGTGACTTACCTCTAATGCCTTGCACTACTCATAAACATGCTTTAGAAAAGAAAAGGAAAGAATATGAGTTAAAGGGAAGCTCTTTTCATTTTATTGAATAAAGAGTACATCAAATCAACACTAAAACATAAACCCCCTTCTTCCAAGCAAGCATCTCGAGGTGGTGGGGACACCAGGATCAGACACAGATCCTTGGATCCCATATGGTTTAATTAGTCATGTGTCAAAGTTTTGAAAATTTTGTAATCAATTAAAATTGTGTCCAGTAATAAGTTAAGGTTAGTTGATTTGTCTCAACCCTCATCCTAGTCAGTATTTTGAGTCCTGTACATCAATTATGAGTCCAGTATGAGTCCAATTTTTGTACAAGAGAAAAGGTCACCCTATTTTGGAGTTCCACCAGGCCACATCTAGGAGTCAGAGGCCACTACATCAGTCCAGTGGATTTTGTGTGACAACACAGGATCCAAGATGCTTCGAGAAACCCTGATTCCTTCTAGATGCCCAGATTCCAGTCCAAATGCCAGAGCATATTCCCAAACTAGGGCATCCATGATCCCAGAGGTCCCTCTACAATCTAGCCCAAAGAAATCAAGTCCAAGTGCCAAGCCCAAGCCCTAAAGAAGCAAGATTATATGGAATATTCCTGCTACCAGGCTACCAGGCCACCCCAGCTTTCAGAGGCCCAAACCCATGCACCCAAGCCCCTTTGGGCCGGCCCCTTGCTGCTCCTAAAGGCCCAACACACCCCCCTAGGCATCCTTGAAGTGTTGACCACATCCAAAGAGGTTTGACCAAGTCCAAGTTGAAGAGAAGAAGGAGAAGACCAAGTTTATTCCTAACCTAGTTGGGATTTCTAATCCTTTTAAACTTTGTAATTCTAACCTAGCTAGGAAAGGACTTGTATTCCAATTTGGAAGAGGACTTGTAACCCAAGTGTAACCATGGTTAGTGAGGGCATGGGAACTCTATAAATACCCCACCCCTCCCCCTCTTGTAAGCATCTCTTTCTTATGAATACAACTTACTGAAATTTTGAGTTATTGCCTTATGTTGGTGTTTTGTTTTATTTCTTTGGTTAGTGTTCTTGCATTTGGACGAATTCCTTGCTACCCTAGCATCCTTCCACGCCCTAAATCACTACCATCCAAGCATTCACACGTCCAAGAAATAGTGCCCTAGGCTGCCAAGCAAGGAGATCTTCAACAAGCTTCAAATAACCCAGCTTCTAATCTCTAACCTGATTCCTTCTAAACCTAGTTTCCTTTCCTTTTCTTACTTGCTATTTTGACCTGATTCCTTCTAAACCTAGTTTCCTTTTCTTTTCTTGCTTGCTATTTTGATTGACCCTTGACATTTTGCAGGATCCCCGAGGTGTTTCACCTCCCTAGAGGAGGCTTTCCTTGCATCCGAAACCATCCAAATCAGCCATCTAATCAAGGGAACCGAACTTCATCATCCATACTCTAATCAAAGTGCTGTGTGGTCTCCTCCTCGAAAGTTCTTCAAATCACTGATTGGTAACATCCTTCCCTTCTTTAAATTTCTGATTTAATGGATATTAGCTATCCTAATCCGAGAGTTTTTCAAATCTCGGGTCCTGGAATTTATTATTTTGCATGAGTTTGCCTGTGATACGATGATTCTATGCATTATTATTCTTCTTGCTAGTTCTTACTTTTATTTGAGAATTTAGACTATAAAACAAAATTATAAAAATCACAAAAAAATTAGTTTAGTATTTTTTCTATATGATTAGAAATCTTAGAGTCATCCCGCATCAGTTTGGTATCAGAGCTAGAGAGGATTAGGGTTGAAAAAAATGTTGAAAAAAAAAGGAAAGAAAAAAAAATACAGAAAGCCTGACTCGATGAAGTCAAGTTTTCCCCATCCCAGGGAAATGATGGGGACATCAAAACCCATCCAGGTTTTTCTTTTTTTTATCCAAATTTTATTTTTATTTTGTTTTAATTTTCTTATTCCACATATTACATCTATCCCCATTATTCCCACTTTATCCACATTTTATTCCAGACTTATTCCATATTTATCCCTATCATCTTCAACCTCCCAAATATTCGCAGAACCTCCATTTTTCATTTGTTTTCTTCCTGTTTATCCTGGATCCGCCACGTCCAACCTCCGGAGCCACACCCGATGGCCGTCCACCTTCCCCTAGCATCGATCTCCTCGTGGGAATGCCGGCAAATCCCATGAATTGCCCACGGTCATTCCCCCCATGCGGCTCCTCCCATGGCCATTTCCCCCTTGCGGTTCCGCCCCCATGCCGCGCTCCTCTCTGCCGCACCACCAGTCGAGTCGTCGTCTTCCCCGCCGAGCCCGAGCGACCGGCGAAGCCGCCCGCAAGTTCCCCCTCTCCACCCTTATTCCACGGTCATAGGAGTTTTCTGCACAGTTCTCAGAGCAGGACAATTTTGCATGGATCCAAAGTGCACGCTTCTCAGAGCAGTGTCTTTTGCATAAATTTCAGAGCCACTTAGCACGGATCCTGATACAAATTTTTTTAGCATGGATCTTGATGAATTTAGATTATATTTTATTTATTTTAATTTTAAATTGGATGTATGGATAAGTTGGAAAGTTTTTTAAATTAGGTTTAGATTAGGATTAGTTTTATTTTCCACCATATGAGGAGGATTATGTTTAATTTTCTACCATATTTTCAGGTAGCAAACAAAGCAGGTTTGGGTTGTTACTCTTTTTGGGCTGCATGCCTTGTATTTATTTCTTGGGCCTCAAGTTTTGTAGCCTATATAAAGGCACCTCCTCTCTTGAATAATGATGATGATTATGAATTTTTGAAAAGTATGTTCTTGGTTCTGCCTCCGTCAGGAGTGGGCATGAGGCCCAGTTTTCCTTCACCTGCGGGTGTCGAGGGGTGTGAGGCCCTAGTTATCTTTTCCCTTGCTGAGTCCCCTCTATGATCTTGGAGCTTTTCCTTTATGGCCCTAGGTAGCGATTTGGGTGGGATGCCCTAGGCTCCGCATGTAGTGAGATGGGTGGGACACCCTAGACTACATGTAGTGGGATGGGTGGGATGCCCTAAAGGTGCGACGTCTCTCTGTGAAGGTAAGTCCCAAGTCCATAGAGTATCCATGTTTCTTACCCCCACATCTTTTTTTCTACCTTTTTGACCCTAATCACAGGAGACTTCTTAGCTCTCCAATGATCCTCCTAGCCCCCCCATTTGTCCCACATCAATTTTGGTATCAGAGCGGGTTTAGGATAGTTTTTATCTGCATTGCAGTCACAAACCCAAATTTCAGCATTCTGTCCACTGCATTAGGTATTAGTTTTGCATCTATTTTTGACCATCTATAAATTTTATTTTTATCTAAATTTTCCATGAATTGTTCTTTGTTGAGTCCTATGTTTTATAATAATTTTTAATTAAATTTATAGAAAACCTAAATTATAAAAGTTTGGCATATTAGAAATCCTAACAGAATCCTGATAATTTTTGTAGCAGTCCAAACAAACCCTAGGTTTGTATCATCATATGATTTTTTTTCTACATGGAATTTGGTAGGTTTCATTAAAAACATTCATCCTATGTTCCAGATTTTTTTTGAATTTTTTATGAATTGGGATATGTGTCAGCTTCTGCATCATGTGAACCCTAATTTTTCTGATTTCTGCTAAATTCTGCATCTTGACTCAACCTAACCTAATCAACTTCCACACACCCCAATTCCAAGCCAAACTTTGTTTGATAACCCTAGTTAACCTAAACCTAACTTGACATCTCATAAACTAATTAAAAATCATTTTATTTTCTGATTGTTTTAGATTGCATCAGGACCATTGAATGTTCATCATCTTTTAATCTAATCTTAAGTGCAATCAATATAACATCAGGGCACGAGGTCATAACCTGTCCTGGTCCCAAAACAACCACCCAGCATTTTCATCCAAGCCTAATTAAAATAAATTAGAATTAAATTTCCCTAGAGGGCTAGGTGACATCAACAGGTTGGGTCGGGGCTGTGTAGGCCAACTAGTGCATTTAATCCTGTGGCTATTACTGAAATCTAGTGTCTAAGGCTGAGGGTCCAGAGTCAAATGACCTAAGTGGTGTTATGGTTTTTAATTGGGTCCCTGCGAAAGCAAGGGGACCTCCCACACTCCAACCCTCTACCTGGCAAGAGGAAGGATTAGCTACTGGGTTAAGTATAAGTTGAGCTGAGCCACCTAGTTTTGGCTCTAGGTCTAGGAAACCCTAGATTAAGCTAACCTATTTTGCATGCTTGGCTACACCATTCCATTCTGATTGCTTGATTGAGTGTATGACCACTAGATTAGGAACACAATACCATAAGACTAAACCTCAAACCAACTCAGCCATGGATCCCAATTTTGAAGCCATCATGAACCAGCTTGCCTAGTTAACTATCCAAATGAACCAAGCCAATATCCAATCTCAAAACCAGTTTACCCAAATAAACCAATCCAATACCCAAATTAATACTAAGCTTGACCAAACCAATGACCAGATAACCCAAATGAACCATAGATCAACCAAGTAGACCAATGATTTAACCAAGCAACCACTAGGATCAACTAGTTAACCACTAGTTTTGACCAAGTAAGAGATCGGTTAGGAACCCTAGATAAGACCCATAGGACTGAACCCATAATCTATGAACCCATAACCCTCAGTCAGCCTGAGCCCAATAGGATTAGTACCCTTAGATATGAACCTAGTGTTAGTCAGGAGCACCTTAGCCAACCCACCCTTGTCACCCCAGTCATTAGTCAGTTCTTTCTTAGTCTACCCCCTCTTTCCACCTCATTGGTTCACCCAAATGACCTTGAAGAGGAGATATATGGGCTGACCCAAGCTTAGTAGAGGAATATGAGGAGGAAGAAGAGAAGTTCCCCATAGAAGACTTAGAGCTAGTTGAATCAATAGATATCTAGGTAGAAGCCATCCTAGAATTAGTTGACCCTGACCATACCCACATAGTAGTTGACCCAGAGTTAGATGACCTAGATCACACCCAAGCTATAATGGAAGAACAATTAGAGGAGACTTTAGAAGAGGATCAATTGTAGAGCCTAGTCCTAAACTTCCTGAGCCAGAAGAGTTTATTGAGGACTTGGCTTATCTTACCCAGTACCCTCTGGATGAAGTCACTTTCTTGCTCCCAATTGAAGATCTTTTTCCTGAAATTAGTGACCCATTCTTCCAAAAGGCAAACCCAGTAGATAGACATCAACCCCATAGGGTCAATCTTATTAGTCTAGATTTAATCCCTGACACCCCTTCTTACATCTTATTCTATCCAATCAACCTTGAACCCTTTCTACCCAACCAGACTAACCCAGAATCCACCTCATATTTCTTGCCTTTTCTTGAATTTTCTTATATTTCTTTAATCATTCACCTGCATCATGTAGATGTTTGCATGTTGCATTCATTTATTGTACATGTTAGGTTTGCATCTTACCTCCTGCATACCCTTTGGCATTTTGTAGGCATACATAGTAAATTTTCATGTGCATGCCATGCTAGGGTCAAACCTAGAGAGTCTATAGTATGTTAGGTTAGACCCTAGAAGGTCCGATAAAATTTCCTTCGATAAGAAAGTTTAGTCGTGTCTAATAGGTATTAGTTAAGTTCAATAAAATTCATAGTCCTAAATCTATATGCCTGCACCTACACTAGCCTTTGCAAAGCATATGCATCATGAAATTAGTCAAGAGCTGAACATAATTAATGAACTAAATAATAACTTGGCTAATTCTCAAAAGAAAGATAAAGATTTTTATGCAGAGGAATATGTGATTGTCAAAGAATTCTTTGCTCGCGAAGCTGGCCCATCCAAAATAATGAATAATAGTGGACCCAATGCCTATGTGCCTAAGATATCACCTCATTTAGGTATTAGCTCCACTTTCATCATATCGGACTTTATAAAATCTAGGGAGCCAGCAGTGATACCCAGTGAGCCCCTTGAGCCACCCCCATTCATTGAGAGAGAACCCACTCTAGAGCGACCACATATAATTTGGCCTTATGGTGAGGAAATGATTGAGAGAGCTCTGGATGATCAAGCTATCAATACCAAGGATAGAGACTGTCAGCGATATTTGGTCCGGTGGCAAGGTCAGCCAGAATCTGAGGACTTATGGAATGCTGGTGTGAATATGCAGCACCTCAACCCATACCCTCATTAAGCCAAATTGATCCATACTCGATGGGGTCGAGTTCCTCACACCACGGAAGAATTAGTGGGGACATCAGGATCAAACACAGATCCTTGGATCCCATATGGTTTAATTAGTCATGTGTCAAAGTTTTGAAATTTTGTAATCAATTAAGATTGAGTATTGTAATAAGTTGAGGTTAGTTGATTTGTCTCAACCCTCAACCTAGTCAGTATTTTAAGTCATGTACATCCATTATAAGTCCAGTATGAGCCCAGTTTTTGAACAAGAGAGAAGGTCACCCTATTTTGGAGTTCCACCAAGCCACATCCAGGAGTTAGAGGCCACTACATCAGTCCAGTGGATTTTGTATGACAACCCAGGATCCAAGATGCTTCGAGAAACCCTGATTCCGTCCAGATGCCCTCCAGACGCCCAGATTCCAGTCCAGATGGTAGAGCATATTTCCAAACTAGGGCATCCATGATCCCAAAGGTTCTTCTACATCCTAGCCCAAAGAAATCAAGTCCAAGTGCCAAGCCCAAGCCCTAAAGAAGCAAGATTCTATGGAATATTCTTATTACCAGGCTACCAGGCCACCCCAGCTTCCAGAGGCCCAAACCCATGCACCCAAGCCCCTTTGGGCCAGCCCCTTGCTGCTCCTAAAGGTCCAACACACCCCCCTAGGCATCCTTGAAGTGTTGACCACGTCCAAAGAGGTTTGACCAAGTCCAAGTTGAAGAGAAGAAGGAGAAGACCAAGTTTATTCCTAACATAGTTGGGATTTCTAATCCTTTTAAACTTTGTAATTCTAACCTAGCTAGGAAAGGTCTTGTATTCTAATTTGGAAGAGGATTTGTAATCCAAGTGTAACCATGGTTAGTGAGGGCAAGGGAACTCTATAAATACCCCACCCCTCCCCCTCTTGTAAGCATCTCTTTCTTATGAATACAACTTGCTAAAATTTTGAGTTATTGCCTTGTGTTGGTGTTTTGTTTTGGTTCTTTGATTTGTGTTCTTGTGTTTGGACGAATTCCTTGCTGCCCTAGCATCCTTCCACATCCTAAATTACTGCCATCCAAGCCTTCACACGTCCAAGAAAGAGTGCCCTAGGCTGCCAAGCAAGGAGATCTTCAACAAGCTTCAAATAGCCCAGCTTCTAATTCGTAACCTGATTCCTTCTAAACCTAGTTTCCTTTCCTTTCCTTACTTGCTATTTTGATTGACCCTTGACATTTTGTAGGATCCCCGAGGTGTTTCACCTCCCTAGAGGAGGCTTTTCTTGCATCCGAAACCATCCAAATCAGCCATCTAATCAAGGGAACCAAACTTCATCATCCATACTCCAATCAGAGTGTTGTGTGATCTCTTCCTCGAAAGTTTTTCAAATCACTGATTGGTAACATCCTTCCCTTCTTTAAATTTCTGATTTGATGAAGATTAGCTATCCTAATTCAAGAGTTTCTCAATTCTCGGGTCCTGGAATTTATTATTTTGCATGAGTTTGCTTGCGATATGATGATTGTATGCATTATTATTCTTCTTGCTAGTTCTTACTTTTATTTGGAAACTTAGACTATAAATCTAAATTATAAAAATTACAAAAAAATTAGTTTACTATTTTTCCTACATGATTAGCAATCTTAGAGTCATCACGCATCACGAGGGAGCTGCAGCATGTCCAAAGGTGGAGCAGTCCAACAATGCGATGGGGAGTGGGGATTGGGAACCAGTGCCAGTGCAATGGAAGTGGAAAACACACCAGTGTAGCGGAAGTGGAACCCAGTTAGGGGTGAAATAGATGTGCAATAAAAGTTGAATAGAAATGGGATAGGAGGGATAAGAGAAGAAGAGGGGAAATAGCAGAGTGATTTGCAAGGGAAATTAAAGAACAAGGATTTCGAACTCCCCCCAGATTGATGATCTGATCTGGACTACGATGACTCCCTTTTATAAGCACAACCCAATAACCTTCTATTTCTTCCAACAGAACTCGTTCCAACAACCTAGACTAAACTCCAACTTCTCCATCGAACTCCAGCTTTGTCCAACGGTGTTCAGTTCCCATCGTTCCAACCGAACTGGACCAAACTCCAACTTCTCCACCAAACTCCAGCTTTGTCCAATGGCTTTAACTAAATGCAAGTAGCTTGGATAGTGTGGCATGGCCGACGATGGAGGGTGTCGGATGGCATCTTTATGATTGAAGCTTTGGCTTTGAGATTGCTTGGACAGTGGCCAAAAATCGGTGGAAGATGGATTCCAGCCTCCTTAATGATGAGGAGGAGAGTATTGGCAGCTTCTCCGACCGGTGGTGGGGGTCTCAAGAAGTCCGGTGGTGTGAAATGATGGTGTTCGACTAGGAAGAAGAAGAAGAAGAGGTCAACGGCTCTTCTGGCCAATTTTTTGATCGTGGGGAGCTTCTCCGACCGGCGATGAGGTGGGTGGAGGTTTGGGCAGTGACGGGGAAGGAGCTCGACACGTTTTGGCATGATCAAAGCTTTAGGGTCCATGGTTTTGCTTCATGGACCACTGGCCATGGTAGCTCGTGGACCACAAGCCAATCCATAGACCGAGTGACCGATCCATGGTGGACCGGTTGCTCTAAATTTCATGCAATTTTAGCTAATTTCTTCAAAAATTAATTTTAAGCTCATTTTAAGTCTGATTTGAGTGTCATTTACACCGTTCGACTTCTAAAATCAAGGTCTTCACATTGGCGATGTTCTTTCCTATAAATGATATATAAAAATATTAATTTTAAAAGAATAAAGATAAGTTGATTATTAAATTAATATTTTTATATTTGTGTATAACGTAGTTATCACCCCTTCCAACTTGAACTTTCCTCATCCTCAAGTAAAGCAGATAGATTATCCATGTGTATCAACCCATCCTTAAATTGGATGCTAACCTAAGTAGCCCTAAAAGCTGATGATACCTGGTTAGATCATTACTGAGATACTTCATCAGATTATTAATTCAACTCAATTAGTGATCGGGTAGAGCTTATAAAGATTTCTAGAGTTCTTCTTTTGCCAACTTTTCACCTTACTCTTAAAATCCTCTAGCTTTCTAGGGTTTAGGTCAGTACCTTTCTGCTAGCTAGTTTTCCCCCTCTTTTTTTAAAATTATGTCATGTCCAAGCCTTTTAAGTGTTAGTATTCTTTCCTTTTGATGCGAACCATAATGCTTACTTAGGCGAAGAGGTCTGGTTACTTAGGGAGGTACCATTGCTTAATAGATTTCTTGACTTCTCATCTTTTGATGCGAACCACAATGCTTACTTAGGTGATGGGGCCCAGTTACTCAATAAGAGTTCAAGCAAAGCTATGTGGTGGGACTAATTTTTGAAGGAAAAAATTTTAGCATACTTGATCTTTTGATTTATACCCCCATAAAGTAGATTCTTCCTTGAGATCAATAGTCAAAAGGTTTTAAAATTTCTCCAAGAAATTATTTATGATTTAAACCCTGCCATTTATTGGGTTTCTTTAATAATTCATCCCTTGGCATCTCTAATATTATCTAGATTATCAATCAATCATTGATTAAGGTGCCTATGTAACTCCAATTCAAGAAAATAATTAGGTACACATAATATGATCATTTTTAACTGTACTCGAAGATCTAAGCAAGTCAAGTTTTTCTCTTCCCCCAACTTAATCGACATTGTCCTCAATGGAGTAGGAAAGAAAATAAGAGGTATAATAGGAAATAATACACCTAGGATGAATGTACTTAAGGAGCTAAAGAGGAATTCATGAAGTAGAGGGTTTCTTTATTACTGTACTCC
Organism: Areca catechu; assembly: GCA_021397845.1. NCBI lineage: Eukaryota > Viridiplantae > Streptophyta > Magnoliopsida > Arecales > Arecaceae > Areca > Areca catechu. The sequence continues at coordinate 96,326,593 of CM038050.1, forward strand.
CCTCACTTTATTATTCTTCTAAAAGAAAAGAAAGTAACTAGTTAAAAATAAAAGTATAAACTGGGTTGCCTTCCAGGAGCATTAAGTTTAAAGTCTTCAGCCAGACTTAGTGGATCTTCTAGATTATGTTGTTTGATACATCTACTAAATTATTAGATATACTTCGCAATAGTGGATGGTTGGACGAAGCCAGTCAGTAGTGTCCCACACGATATCTTTGTGATGCATATCTATAAGATGTGTCTCCTGATAGTAGATACCGGGAGATGGCTTGGTAAGCAGAGTAGCTATTGGTTCTAGTGCAGGGGCTATGTAAAAAGTGGAGGGTACAACAAATTGCTCAAATTTTGGTATCTAGAGTGGATCTAATAAATCACTCAGGTTCTCCATGCTATCTATCCCAGTGCAGTTCAGATGTTTGTAAGATAGGTCCCTAGTAAAATTGTCAAGGCTATCGTACTCAAAGATTACATTACTTGGTTTTGGAAGTGACAATTTGGTTGGATAATTTACTGGTAAATCAGATATTAGCTTTTCAATAGCTTCTTTGGAGTCATTTGGCAAGTCTACAAATTAGGTTTCCTAGTCAGGGGTTACATCATGTTCGAAGAATGGATCATTTGTCTTAACCAGGAGTGGCTCTTGGTGTATCAGGGAGATGGGTCATCTGCTCATATTTCATTGTCCATGGAGGAGTGGAACTAGGTAGTTCTAATAGTGCATTCACTTCATCCATGTACCCATTTATGTCAAAACTTTCCATATCAAAATGGGCTAGACAGGCTTGTAGAAGGTCTTGCGTGGGCATGTTAGGGGTGGTTTCTTCTACAAATTCTTCTAGCACGTTTACCTCATCAAATCCAACACCTTGTGGTCCATCAATTACAAAAAATATGTTCAACCTTCACTTTTTATTTCCAAATGACACATTTATGGCTCCTATCCTACAATTGATGCAAGCATTTGCCATAGCTAGGAAGGGTCGGCCTAGGATAATGGGATGTGTCTTGGGTTGCTATTTGATTCCATGTCAAGGACTAAGAAGTCAACTAGAAAATAAAACTCATCTATCTTGACTAAGACATCCTCAAGCATCCCATGTGGTACCTTAACTGATCCATCGGCTAACTGCAAGGTGACTAAAGTGGGTTTCAATTCTCCTAGTCCAAAGAGTTCATACACCGTGCTAGGTAGAATGTTTACACTGGCCCCTAAGTCTAGGAGAGCTTTTTCAACGTGAAAGTCCCCTATGACACAAGAAATAATGGGAGCTCCTGGATCCTTGAGTTTCGGAGGAGTGGTGTACTGAAAGATAGAACTAGCATGTTCTGTAAGGCATACTTTCTTTGGGATTTATGATCTAGATTTATGTTTCTGGGTATACAAATCTTTCAAAAATTTAGCATATGCCAGAACTAGTTTAATTGCATCTAAGAGGGGAAGGTTAATTTGGACTTGCTTAAATAATTCAAGTGTCTCTTCGAGTCCTTTTTTCTTCTCAACAGGAATAGGGACTTTTAAGGCATCAGGGTATGGTACCTTGGGCAATAGGGTGGTTCTAGTACAATCAGTTCATCTTCTTTTCTCAGCTCCTCCTTATCCTTAGATGGTTTTGATTTAGGTTGGGTTGGTGTGCGGCAGATCTCATTGGTTTTGCTAGGTTGCTCTATGACCTTGCCTTTCCTAAGAGTCATTACTGATTTGGCATGTTTAGAAAATGTTTCTGGGATTCTAGAGCATTCAACCATGAATTATCCTTTCAGGTTACTAATGGGCTGGCTAGGTAGCTTACCTTCCTCCCTTCTATTGGTAGTTGTAGGTAGTTAATCCATCTAGGCTTCTAGCTTGGCAATAGATTGAGTGTTGGAGTGAAGGAGTTGGTTACTCATTTCTAGTCCTTTCAATACTTGGTGTAGCCACTCGTCGAAGGTAAGATCATGATTATTCGATGGAGGATATGGGGCACTCGAGTGTTGTGAATATGGCATGCTTTCAAAGTTAGTCTCCTTATAGTTGACCTAACTGATGTTGGATTAATAGCAGGTTGGGGTCTCTAAATAAAATTTGGATGATTTTGCCATCTAGGATTGTAGGTGTTAGTATGGGTCATTTCCTGGTCTATGATCTTGTTGAACATGTTCATGAACAAATTCAAGAAATTGGGCAGCAGCAGGACACTCTATGATATGGTGGGTAGGGCTAGAGCAAATTGTACAAACTTCTTGTTGCACATTAAGTATAGGTGGGGGTGGAGAGTGTCCCTTACTAAACATGCGATCCATCATTTGGGACAACTCATCTACTATCTTCTATGACATCTCATTCATTTTATTATGGATATCTATGTAGTGACCTTCATAGATTCCACCCCCTTTTTGAGGAGCAATGAGACAGCACTACCTGAGACAAACATATGGTGTAAAGAATTTTCACTTAATGTTTCAAACAATTGCCATGCCTCATCCTCACTTTTCAACATGAAAGTTACTCCACATGAGGCATCGACCATCTATCAGTGTTTCTCTAGTAGACCATCATAGAAGCACTGAACTAGTTGCCACTTTGGAATTGCATGATATGGACATTTTAATCAATTCTTTCAACCTGTTCCATGTCTCATGAAACATTTCTTCATTTACCTGGAAAAAACTGGTTATGGCTTTTCTAATTTTATTCATTTTTTCTATTAGAAAGTATTTCTTAAGAAATTCTCTCTGAAGTTGATCCAAGTCAAAATGGTCATAGTGTCTAAAGAATTCAACCAGTACTTGGCTCTACCTTTAAGGGAAAAAGGGAACAACTTAAGTCTAAAGGAATCATCAGAGAAATTTTGAATCTTGACAGTTGAACATATTTCCAAGAATTCATCCAAATGTTTGTAGGGGTCTTCATTTGCAAGTCAATAGAAAGGTGGCAACATCTGAATTATGCTAGACTTAATTTCATACTAGACAGCCTCTATTGGGGGTATTTGGATACAAGGTGAATATGTATACCTTGAAGGAGTGAAGTACTCCCTCAATTGTCGTGGAGGATCGATTCTTGATTGGGGTCCATAGTATGTGATCTATTTTCCCTACAGGTTCTATCTATTTCAGGATCTAGGGGTATGATTTTAGGTTCTAAAGACCGACGGCCTAGCATACACCCTTCAGTAATACTCTAAAGCAAACAACAGTTCAATGATTTTTTTTAACAAGAAATTGGAAGAATGAGAGAAAGAGATCTAAAGGAAAGACTCTTAAGAGAATACTAGGCTAGAAAAAAAAGAAAGCTATGTTATTATTATTTTTTCTTCAAACAAGTAACATAAACAAAATCAAGTCTATCTTAGGGTTAACCTGGAACTAGACAGCTCCTAACTTTTTCGAGGTTACCTTTGAGAACTCCAAGCCCAAGATCAATTAACTGACTCGGCCAAGTAAGTGTAAGGTTGCTAGGGGTCCCCCTATTGCTTGCCTTAGATACCAATAAAAATTGGCCAGGTAAGCGAATGGAACCAATTAAAGAACCACCTTCTTTCGGGCTCTTATCCCTAAACCGCTTGCCTTAGACACCGAGCAACTAAATGATCTGAACCCGATATAACTCTAGGGTTCCCTTGTTCTATTGAGCTCTTAACTCTAGGGTTCCCTTGTTCTATTGAGCTCAAATTTCCTAGGGCTAGCATCTAGTTAATTTTAATGTTAGGGTCTAGGTCAATGCACATGCAGGGGAATGATTTATGGGCCAAGGAAGGGTAATGATATCCCCACCTTATCTTGTTAATGAGGTTAAGTGCCCTTAAGTCAGTTATAGAAAGATGAATGCAACAAGCAAGCAAGGTGTCCAAATCTTGAAATTATCAATAAACAAAATTACACTAATTACTTTTTTTTAATTTAATGGTTAAATTTCTAATTTTCTACCAAATTATGAGGATGTCAATGAAAAATTTTGTTAAGTATTCAAACAAAATACTAGAAAACAAAAATTTCTTAATTTTGATTTTGATTGATATTTAAAAAAAAAATAATACCAAAAGATCCCCGACAACGATGCCAAAAATCTAGTGCACGTCGCAACGTACTGATTTAGTACCTTAATTTCACTATTCTTAGGAAGCGTAGTGGGAGTAAGGGTCAAATTCACAGGGACCTTTGAGTTATTTTAAAAGTAAAAATGTGCAACAAAAATTGAACTAGAAAGGGAATTAACAGGTAATTGGCAGTGAAGGTAATCTAGAGATGATCTTTCTTAGCAAGAGCACGGCCCGTACCCGTAGACCATGGCCCGTCCCCTTTGGAAATAGATCGGTCAAAAGGATAGTGAAAATAATCAAGATGTGATCTATCTTAGTGAGAGCACGGCCCGTACCCATAGATCATGGCCTATCCCTTTTAGGAATAGATCAGTCAAGATTATAGTCATGTAGAGTGACTTACATCTAAAGCCTTGCACTACTCATAAACCTACTTCAGAAATGAAAAGGAAAGAACATGAGTTAAAGGGAAGCTCATTTCATTTCATTGAATAAAGAGTACATCAAATCAACACTAAAACATAAACCCCCTTCTTCCAAGTAGGCTTCCCGAGGGAGCTGTAGCATGTCCGAAGGTGAAGCAGTCCAGCAACATGATGGGGAGTGGGCATTGGGAACTAGTGGCAGTGCAGTGGAAGTGGGAACCAAGCCAGTGCAATGGAAGTGAAACCCAGTCATGGGTGGAATAGATATGGAATAAAAGTGGAATAGAAATGGGATAGGAGGGATAAGAGAGGAAGAGGGGAATTAGTAGAGGGATTTGGAGAAGAAATAGTCTTACTGGGCTTTCGAACTCCCCCCAGACTGATGATCTGATCTGGACTCTGATGGCTCCCTTTTATAAGCACAACCCAACAACCTTCTATTTCTTCCAACAGAACTCGTTCCAACAACCTGGACCAAACTCTAACTTCTCCACCGAACTCCAGCTTCGTCCAACAGCTTTCAGTTCCCATCATTCCAACCGAACTAGACCAAACTCCAACTTCTCCACCAAACTCCAGCTTCATTCAAAGGCTTCAACTGAATGCAGGTAGCTTAGACCAAAGCTTTGGTTTTGAGATGGCTTGGATGATGGCCGAAAATCGATGGAAGATGGATTCCGGCCTCCTCGGCGGTGAGGAGGAGAGTACCAGCAGCTTCTCCGGCTGGTAGTGGGGGTCTCAGGAAGTCCGACGGCATGAAGTGGTGGTGTTCAGCTAGGAAAAAGTCTTAGAGGTCGATGGATCATCGACCAATTTTCTGGCAGTGGGGAGCTTCTCCGACCGGTGGTGAGGTGGGCAGGAGGTTTGGGCAGCGACGGGGAAGGAGTTCCATAAGTTTTGGCATGATCAGAGCTCATGATCTAGGGTTCTACTTTGTGGACCACTAACCATGGCAACCCATGGAGCACAAGCCAATCCATAGACCAAGCGACCGGTCCATCATGGATCGGCTGCTATAAATTTCATGCAATTTCAACTAATTTTTTCAAAAATTAATTCTTAGCCCATTTTAAGTCTGATTTGAGTGTCGTTTGTACTATTGGACTTCTAAAATCGAGCTCTTTATGTTGGCGATGTTCTTCCCTACAAATAATATATAAAAATATCAATTTTAAAGGAATAAAGATAACTTGATTATTAAATTAATACTTTTATATATGTGTATAACGTAGTTATCAGTAGGCTGCCATCCGAAGTTGGGCTTTGTCTCTCATCTAATCCAAGAGGTCTAGGTTAAAGAGGAGATGGGCTGGATTCTCAGCTTCATCATATTGCTCTACCCGTAGCGTGGGTAGACCAAGCTCTATCTGAATCATAGCTTCAGCACCAAAGACAAGGTTGATAGGCCCACATCACACTGGAAAGTTCTTCGGCCCATCAACCCTTAGCTTCATCTGGCCTTGTGCGGAGCCCTTGCAAGATAGTCCAGTTGGTCACCTCGGCCTCCCCGTTGGTCTGAGCATGAGCCACCGAAGTGAAGCGATGGTGGATGTTGAGGTCGGCACAAAACTCCTCGAAAGCCTGATTATCGAATTGCCCTTCATTGTCAGTGATGACTGAGTGCAGGAGTCTGAATCAATGATGATAGATTTCCAAAACAAGGATCTGACTTTGGCCTTAGTGATCCGTGCCAAGGGTTCGACCTCGACTCACTTGGTGAAGTAATCGATGGCCATAATTAAAAATCTCCATTAGCCAGACATGGGAGGAAAGGGACCTAGGATGTCCATTCACCACTGGGTGAACGACCACGGGGCTGATAGTTGGGGGAGCGGGGCCACCGGCTATCGCTGGATATGGGCATGATGCAAACAACGATCACACTTCTTTACAAAATTGATGGCATCCTCGTGCATGGTCTCCCAGAAGTACCCTTGCCGAAGTGCCTTGCATGCTAGGGTCCTGCCCCCTACGTGATTACCATTGATGCCTTCGTGTATTTCTGGAGCACGTAGGCAACTTCTGAAGATTTCAAGCACTTCAATAGAGGGTAGGAATAAGATCTCTGGTAAAGCTATCCATCCATAATCACATATCATGCAGCCTTCTTCTTGAGAAGGCCGGCTTCCTTGCAATCTTCAAGTAGGGCACCGGTAGTAATGTATTTGATGTAGGGGTCCATCCAGCTGGGTTCGACAGTAACTTACTAGACCTCTACCATAGACTCATAGCTGGGGGCTTGCAGGTACTCGATGAAGGTACATCCCAGCAATGACTTCGATAGGGTCGCTAGCCAGGATAGGATGTTGGCTCGAGCATTCTCCATATGAGGGATATGAGAAATGTTGAAGTGTTGGAGGTTCGCTGTGTACAAGAACACCATTTCTAGGTACCTCTCCATCATAGGATCTCGAGCTTCAAACTTATCGGAGACCTGTCCTACCCGAGCTGTGAGTTTATGAAGACCTTCAGGCACTTTACACCCAGCTCATGGGATACCCTAAATCCCATGAGGAGCACCTCATACTCAGCCTGGTTGTTGGTCGCCTTGAAGAGGAAGCGCAATGCATACTCTATAACGATCCCATCAGGATTAGCAAGAATGAGGCCGGCTCCACTCCCTCTAGTGTTGGATGCATTATTGACATGGAGGATCCATGTCACTGCTCCCAGGGTTGGATCTGGCCCGGGTTCGGCTTGCCAGTATGCTTCCTCTAGGTCCTCTTTACCCAGGTGCATTCTACCAGGAAGTCGGCAAGGACTTGCACCTTCTACATCGGTTGCAGGCAATAGGTGATGTTGAACTCGTTAAGCTATACCGCCTACTTGGCCAGGCACCTTGAAGTATCAAGATGGCTTAGGATGGCCCTTAGAGGATGATCAGTGAGGACAGCGATTGGGTGCACTTGAAAGTAGAGCCTGAGATGCTGCGCAGACACTATTAGCACAAAAATAATCTTTTCAAATCGGGTGTACCTGGTTTATGCATCGTGGAGTAGCTTGCTGGTGTAGTAGACTGGCTGCTGAGAGCCATCCTTATCGGTGAAAACCAGGACTGAGCTAACCTCTTCAGGTGAAACCATTTGGTATAGGAGGAGCTCCTCCCCTGACTCCGACCTGGACAGCAGTGGTAGGGAGGCAAGGAGCTTCTTCAACCCCTCGAACGCCTCTCGGCACTCCTAAATTTAGGTGAAGCCATGCATCTTGTGTAGCACCTTAAAGAATGGTTGGCAGTGCTTAACAGAATACGAGATGAAATGGCTTAATGGTGTGATGTGTCCGGTCAAGCACTGAAATTCCTTCTTGGAGGCAGGATGTCTCATATCAGCGTTCACTTGGATCTTCTCAAGATTGGCCTCAATTGCCCTTTAGGTGACCATGAACCCTAGTAGCATTCTCGTCGTGATGCCAAATGCACATTTGGCAGGGTTCAGCTTCATCTAGTATAGGCAAAGGTTGTCGAAGGCCTCCACCAGGTCGGCAACATGGTCTGACTCTGGGCCGCTCATGACAAGCATGTCATCTACGTAAACCTGCATGTTATGGCCGATCTGGTCCTTAAAGACCTTGCTGACCAAGCGCTGGTATATGGCCCCTGCATTCTTGAAACCAAATGGCATCATCTTGAAGTGGTACGCACCTCTGTCGATCACAAATACTGTATGCCTCCTCGTCCTTCAGATGCATGCAGATTTGATTGTATCCAGAGAATGCATCCATGAAGCTGAGGAACTTGTGGTTCGAGGTCATGTCTACCAGTTGGACAATCTTGGGAAGGGAGAAGCTACCCTTCAGGCATGCCCGATTGAGGTCAGTGTAGTCTACACAGGTCCTCCACTTCCAGGAAGCTTTCCTGACCATCATCACATTAGCAAGCCAGTCAGGATACCATACCTCATGAATGAAGCTTGTTGCAAGGAGCTTCTCGACTTCTTCATCGATCATCTTCTGCCACTCTACGACAAAACTCCCTTTCTTCTGCCAGACCAGGTGATAGCTGGAATCGACATTTAGCTTTTGGGTGATCACTTCAGGCAGGATCCTAGGCATGTCTACGACGGTCAAAGCCAAGATGTCTGCATTGGCCCGTAAGAACCTGAGCAGATGGGATCTCTTTTTTTCAAGCAGTAGGGCTCCTACCGCACTATCTTCAAGGTGTCCTCTCTCAAGGGAAAGGATAGCAAGGGCTCAAACTGGTCTGCCCTTCAACTCCAGTTTTGCCAGATTCAGTTGATTAATGGCTGGGCTCGGATCGGCCACTTTTGGTCCCAAGATGGTTACAGGCAGTGCTAGACTGGCTAGCAGGATCCTCTCATTTCTCCAATCCCCCATGGGGTTGGGAACTGAATGAGAATCACCTTATGGAGATGGTGGCATCGATCTGGTTGAGTCCAGGATGCCCTAGGATCACTTTGTAGGGTGAGAGAAGCCTCATAACGATGAACGTTGTCAGCACAGTACTTTATCAAGATAGGGTCCCAATAGTTATTAGGAGTGTAATCTCTTCCTTAACTCCAATTGAATCCCCGGGATGCCCACTAAGGGCGTGAACACTGGCTTTATTTGATTAGTGGATAAGTTCATCCTTGCAAAAGCATCATAAAATAGGATGTCTATAGAGCTTCCACTATCAACCATAACTCTTTTTATAGGATGTTTTGCTATTGTTATTTCTATGATGATAGCATCATTATTTGAGTTGTCTACCCTGGTCGGCCCTCCTCCCTCAAAGGGGAGTACATCATCATTCTCCTCTCTCCCCCTAGCCTTCTTTGAGGTTCTTCCTTCCCCCATAAGATCATCTCGACCAGCTTCTTAGTGGGCCGGTTATCAATGGCGAGTGATCGGGGTTCTTCATTCTAGGATGCTGGGGGAGCTCCTTCATCCACGTACCTTTCAAGGTAGCCATGCTTGATCAAGTCTTTTCTCTCTCTTCAAGTGTTGGCATTCCTTAGTATCCTGGCCGTGATCCCGGTGGAAGTGGTAGTAGCAGGACCTTTCATATCCAGCAGATAGCCTTATGGGGGAGGTCCGTGCAGGAAGTGTTCACCCTCGATCTCCATTAGGATCTTTGCTTTCAGGGTGAGGAGAGGAGTGAGCTTTTCTTCTTTGGTGGGGTTGGCTTTGGGTCTCGACCCCAGCTATGAGATCGGTACCATCTTTTAGGCCGAAAGAGTGGATGCTTTCCTAATGGCTTGCCTCTTCAGTGGCCTCCTGTCCAACTCCCTTCTGGTGTGGTCAGCCTCCTCCACATGGATTTACTTATGGGCCTAGAGGAGGAGCTCTGAGTAGGTCTTCGGAGGCTTCTTGTCGAGGGAGTAGATGAAGCGGGAGGTCCGTAGCCCCTTCTTCAGGGCCAGCATGGCGATTGGCTCATCGAGGTGGTAGATCTTCAAGGTGGTGGCTTTAAACCGGGACACGTTGTCTCGAAGGGGCTCTCAGTCCTACTGGCGGTTCGAGAAGAGGCTATCAGCCTCATATGGCACATTTCTGCATGCATCAAAGTGCACCAAAAATTTTTTCTCTAATTAGGAGGAGTCAATGCTTTTAGACTTGAGTCTAGAGAACAAGGCTCGAGCAGCCTTCCGTAAGGTAGCCAAGAAGACAATGCAGAGGAGAGTGACAGTGGCCCCCTGTACCCTCATAAGGGCCTTGTAGCTTTCCAGGTGGTCCAGGGGGTCAATTGTCCTGTCGTAGGGATCAACCTGGGGCATGCGGAATCAGCTGGGAATCGGTTCCTCTTGGATTCTACGGGAGAAGAGGGGATAGGTGTCATAACCCATGGGCTCACTAGGAAAGCCCTGAATCTCTACAAACCAGAGGAAAAGGTCAGCTAGTTTGCACTCCTGCTCTTCAAGGCACCTCTCTACCTGGTGGCGAATGGCCTCTTTTATGGACTCCTCGACGAAGGCCATCAGGAGTGAAGGAGTTGCAGAGTGGGGGAACTCTCGCCTAAGTTTCTGGCCATGCCAATGCCGCTGGTATGAGTATGCACCATGGTCCGAGACTGGGGAGTGGCTCTCTTAGTGGATCGAGCTTCATGTTGCTTCTTTTTGATCGCCTGGTGGTCTCCTCGTGGGTGGGAGGTCACATGCATTGACCCCTCTCGAAAGGACCATAGGCTAGTACGGGGATTGGTAGCATGGGCTACCGATGTCCCTGGCTACTACTATGTTACTAGGGACCAGTGTCTGGCACACCGTCATAGCTAGGGCATGGACATACTGGGCTAGTGTGGTAATCTGGGGATCCATCAGGGGTGGTGGTGGTGGAGAGGGGAGCTCCCCCTCAGGGCTCTATAGGTTGCCATGATGGGGGCCCTTGCTCGGCAACCGGAAGTCTCTCATGCTCGTTTTGTCACCATCGAGATTTAGGCTTTTGTGGATGCTTTGTTGGTGGTGGGGGACTCACTTTTGGACTTCCAACATGAAGGTAAAGAAAAATGATCATGCATAGCAGAAAAAAGTGTATTTTAAAATAATTTTAAAATAAACATAGCGGAAGGCTTGGTAGATCAATCAAAATGATCTACCAATCTGCGAGCAATAAGAACAAGTATGATAATGTAGCATGCAAAAAACATCATAAGCAGGAAAAGAACCAGCGGCATAAGGATACATTACCGTTATACCTTTGGGAGGAGGTTGTGAAAAACTCTCGAGCCACACACGTGTCTGGCCTTTACGAGTAGTTCATACCAGGGCTTGATGATGATCAACTCCCTCAGGGTTCTAGCTCCTTAGGATCCTTGAGACTGATCTACTTCTTCTTGGAAGACAAGGAGGAGAGGTGAAACCCTTCCTAACTAGCTCTCTTCCCAAGACCTAGCTTGAGTGCTAGGTAGTCACACACCCAAAATCCTAGTCCTCCCAAGCCCCTTTTCTTTTCCCTCTCAGAATTTCAACAATCTCATTCAACAAAAAAACTCTTCAACCAACCAGCAGCCCCTAAAACAAACCTTATTTATAGAGGCAGCCATGGGAGGGAGAAAGAGGAAGGAGTGATTGGGGAAGAAGGTCAAGGGCCATACGAAATTGGTTTTAAGCTCATAAGGCAAGAATGACCATCATTCTATTTAAACTTGGAGCCAAAACCAGCCAAGATTCAAAATTTGAATTGAGGTCAAAACCTTCCAAAGAATGACCATCATTCCATGAAGGCTAGGAGCCAAAAACAACCAGAATTCGAAATTTGAATTGAGGTCAAAACCTTCCAAAAATTCTTTCTAGAATTTTTGCTTGTCACAGCCAAGTGTTGACACTTCCTAGTGTCGACTTTCCAAGTGTCGACACTTGCAAGTGTGGACACTTCCAAGTATCGACACTTGGAAGTGTCGACACTTGGAACATGGTCAATCATATTGACCTCCAATGATGGCAAATGATTCTCAATCGTCGAATAGCCTTTAGATCAGATAGAAATCCCTATGGTGTGGGATCCCATTGATTCGAACATTAAGCCGGTAGTACTAGAACACTTCCAATACCAGTCAAAGTCATCATCTAGCAATGATACCCGACGTCCGGATAAGTCAAAGATTATAAAGCAACTTTCTAAAGCTCTGGCATATGGTTACCACAAAATTCATCCCTTTGATCTCTTAATCTCAAGATGTCCTAGGGTTTGACTGCCAACCCCAACCTGGTACATCCAGATCGTGTCTCAACCTTACAAGTTCTGTGACTCCTCATAAGAACTATCCTGGCCAAGATCTTGCTAAATTGAGACATAGCAAGTCATTCACTCCAAACCATTTGGAGTGGTCAATCCCATCTCGATCCACCACCGCTCCATAAGTACTTGATTGTACCTAGAAGTCTTTCATCACTGGATTAAAAATCCAGGTACTCCGGCACCAAAGTATAGTGAGTTGTTTGCAAGCTACAATGGTGACCTCAAGTTTATGGGACACATATATTCATATCCCTTCGCGAGCAACCCTTTGGTAGAAGGGAGCTCTGCAGTTGGTCACGTTCAGTTAGATGTCATATATTTTACCTGTATGTCACATTAGTGTCTCTACACTCCTTGGTTAAGAGGACAACCAACAAATGTGACATACAATAACCTACACTCGATACATCGCCGTCCTATAACAATGTATCCTTTGGTTGTGAATCAGTTTAAGAACTACTCATCTCTATATCAAATATAATATAGTTCTAAGAACTCCATCACACAAGAGTTCATTTCAGGAAAATGCACATGTGACGAACAGCCAAAAGAATAACTTTTATTCATTAAAAAAATTCATATACAATTACAAAATAGCATAACCATCTACAGTCTAGATGATTAGCTTAAGGATACAATTTCCAACAACTCCCACTTAGACTAAAGTCAATCAGTACAGAATTTTATTCACATTTTCCTTTATAATTGTCAAACTCTTAAACTTTGACGGCTTTAGTAAAGGGGTCGGCTAGCTTCTCCTTTCCAACGATCTTCTGAAGGTCAATGTCACCTTGTTCCAGATCTCTCGTACAAGGTGAGCATCGCAGAATGTGTTTTATGCGGTGATGAGACTTCGACTCTTTGGCTTGAGCAATGGCTCCAGTGCTATCATAATATACCAGAATAGGACCATCCAAGGAAGGTGCACTCCCAGCTCTCCAAAGAACTTTCGCAACCACACAACTTCCTTTGCTGCATCCAATGCTGTAATGTATTATGCTTCGCATACTAAGTCCGCCACAGTAGGTTGCTTAGAACTTTTCAAGCATATCGCTTTTTCATTTAGGGTAAAGACAAATCCTGACACACTTTTACTGTCATCCCTATATGACTGAAAACTGAAGTCAGTATACCCCATAAGTTTCAAGTCAGGTCTCCATAAATCAGCCATTGGTCCCCCTAGTATTTTGCAAATACTTAAGGATGGTCTTTACCACTTTCCAATAAACTTCACCTAGGTCAGACTGGTATCTTCTCACTCACCTAGTGAGTATGCCACGTCTAGTCCAGTACATATCATGGCATACATGATAGAATCCACTATCGAAGTATACGAGATTCTACTGAAATGCTCTCTCTCCTTAGGAGTTGTCGCATTATTACTTTTGGAGAGAGCAATTCCAGTGCCTATCAGGAGATAGCTTTTCTTGGAATTTTCCATGCTGAACCGTTTCAGCAATGTGCTGATGACGTAGAATGAGACAGACCCAGAAGCCTCTTAGATCTATTTCTATAGATCTTCATACCCAATATGTAAGAGGCTTTACCCAAGTCCTTCATAAAGAATTGAGATGACAACCGACCTTTATTCCTTGCAGTGCTGGGATGTCATTTTCGATTCAGAGAATGTCATCCACATACAACACAAGGAACACAATCACAGAACCATTAACCCATTTGTAAATACAAGGTTCTTCTCTATTCCTAACGAAGCCATATGACTTGATACACTTATCAAATCACATGTTCCAACTTTGTGATGCTTGTTTCAGTCCATAGATGGGCCTTTGAAGCTTGCACACCTTTGACTTGTCTGTGGATGTTAACCTTTCAGGTTGTATCATATACACTTCCTCTTCCAGCACACCATTCAGGAAAGCTGTTCAGACATCCATTTGCCAGATTTCATAGTCAAAGTGTGCTGCTAAAGCAAGCATGATCCGAATGGATTTGAGCATTGCCATATGAGAGAACATCTTGTCATAGTCAATACCATAACATTGACGATACCCTTTGCCAACCAAACGGGCTTTATAGGTCTCTACCTGCCCGTCTGCATCCCTTTTCTTTGTGAAAATCTATTTTCATCCAATGGGTTTTATCCCCTCAAGTGGATCAACCAATATCCATACATTATTGATTTCCATGGACTCCATTTTGAATTTCATGGTTCTAGCCATTTCTCAGAGTCGGACCTTTGCATCGCATCCATATAGGAGATCAGATCCTTATTATTCTCATCGAGTTCAATAGGATTACCGTCCCGGACAAAGAAACCATAGTATCTGTCTGGTCTACTCGGTACCCTATCGGATCTCCTTAATGATTCTTGTGTGGGCTCTGGGTGTGAACTAATCACAACCAATTCTATGTTATCCCTTAAGTGTGTCAGTTCCTCTACTTGTTGAACTTCATTAAGTTCAATCTTAGCAGCTACAGTTCCTTCATCAAGGAACTCCTTTTCTAAAAAGATAGCCCTAAGATTGATGAACAACTTTTGTTCCTCAGCTAAGTAGAAGTTATACCTCTTAAACTATTTTGGATACCCAACAAATAGGCACCAGTTAGACAAGGTCCAAGTTTATCCATCCTCAGACATTTTACATAAGTCGGGCAACCCCAGACACGAAGCTGTGAGAGTGTTGGCTTACGTTAAGTCCATATGTCATATGGGGTTTTGCTAACAGACTTACTCGGAGCCCTATTCAAAAGATAACAGGCTATTCTAAAGCATATCCCCAAAGGGAAGTGGTAGAAAAGCAAAGCCCATCATGGACCGAACTATGTCTAACAGGATTCGATTTCTCCTTTTAGACACTCTATTTAACTGAGGTGTCCCTGGAGGTGTCCACTAAGAAAGAATTTCATTCTCCTCAAGATATGTCAGAAACTCACTAGAAAGATATTCACTACCTCAATCTGATTGAAGGGTTTTGATATACCTTCCAGTTTATTTTTCTACTTCATTATGATACTGTTTGAACATTTCAAACGATTCATATTTATGTTTCATCAAGAAGACATAACCATCCCATGAAAGGTCATCTGTAAATATAATAAAATAACTGTACCCACCTCTAGCACAAATATTCATGGGTCCAGATACATCAGTATGTACCAGACTTTGAATCTCTTTGGCTCATTCGCATTTTCTAGTAAAAGGTGATTTTATCATCATTCCAAGAAGACAGGACTCATAGGTTGGTAGTGAACCACTTTCACTAATCTCGAGAAGAGCCTTGCTTTTCAACCATTTTATCATGTTTTTGTTAATATGACCTAGCCTATAATGCCATAGGTACGCATTGCTGACATTATCTATCCTAGGGCATTTGCTTGGCGTGTACACTACACTAATAGATTGTGATAGAACATAAATGCCATTGTTCATATGTCCTTTCATCACAACAAAACCATTCCAAATGATTTTGCAAATGTCATTCTTTATTGACAGTTCATAACCAAACATGGCCAATTGGCCTATAGAAATGACATTCAAGATGAAAGATGGACAATAATGACACTCATTCAAAATAATTTCATAAGACTTGAAAACTAATTTGAGGACTCCCAATGCCAGGACTGGAACTTGGCTTCCATTTCCCACGTTCAAGAATCTCTCACCATCCTCGAATCTTCTACTAACTTAAAGTCCCTGCAAAGAATTGCAAATGTGAATTAGACTTCATGTATCCAATATCCAATTAGTAGTATCACAGATAGAGAAACTACAAGGTGTTGTTATATAAATACCTTGTTTAACACCAACTTGCTGCTTTCTCTTCTTGGACCTATTCGGGTCAAGGGATGCAATATAAAGAGGACAGCTCCTCTTCCAATGACCCTGCTTCTTACAGAAGAAGCACTCCGCTTAGCTTTTATCAGCCTTCACCATCTTGGCCTGACTGGGCCTAGAAGCATTCTGCACCCTTTTCCCTTTATTCTTCTTTTTCCTTTTCTTGAAGAGATGATGCCCTGCCGAAGATCCTCCCACTAGATTTACCACTCCTTTGTTTAGTTGGTGGTCTTTCTCATAAGTCTGCAATAACCCTAACAGATAGTGGTAGTTAACTACAGGCTTATTCATTCTAAAGTCATCGAGAAAGTCTAGATAGGAAGAGGGCAGGAAATTCAGAATCGCATCTTTCCTGAGCTGTTCACACAAGGGACATCCGAGCTTGCCCAGGTGCTCAATCATCTCGATCATATATAATACATGATCAGTGACTGAGGCCCCATCATGCATCCATGCATTGTTGATAGCACAGGAGACCCTGTATCTCTCAACATCATCTAGTGTGCCGAAGACTCATTCAACCTTTGAAGGTTTCCTTCGTCTAGGCTTCTTCGAATTTGCAACTGAACTCATTGTTCATCGCTGCCAACATAATGCATCGGACAGTGGTCCTGTCAGAGAGCCACTTCTGATAAGTGTCTCTGATCGAACCCCGAGCATTGGAAGTAGGGGTTCCAAGTGCTAGATTCGATGTCACATACAAGATCCGTTCATGCTCCAAAACAATCCTGAGCCTTAGACATCAGCTATCAAAGTTGAAAACCCTTGAGCTTCTCGTTATTGAGAAGAGATCGGAGCGACATGTTGGAAGACATCTAAAAAAAAAACAAAACTTATTAGTGTATATGAATTATTAACCTAAAGACATGGACTTTAGTCTAAATGCCCTCCCACTATTTTGTTCAGACTGGTAGCCTCTACCTCCAAACTGAGGAATCACTTTAATTCCTTAGTAGATATTAGAACCCAATAGACAACACATGAGCTCGACTTTGGCAAGCTCATCCATGCGCATCTAAAGGTAGGTTCTTTAACTGATTACTTCTCCAAGTAACTTCTAGTATTCAGGTTTTTTCCCAAGGTATACTTCAATCGGCCTTTGGGCCTACTATTGAAGGTCCCGGTTAGGTCCAACTATTAACATGATAAAATTCAATGCTTCTAACTAACGAATAGTCAAGCCTGACTTTGGCCAGCCCACTTGACTACCATTAAGAGAGTTGCACTGAGCCATCATTTAGGAACAGTAATTCCAATAGCTCGATGAACACCCGATCTTTGGATCTGTCGATGAACACCCAACTATTGGATCCATTACCATCCCATTTAATGGGAGGCTAAGACTCGGTTATCTCCAAAACTTCATCTTTTTATGGACCTAATAATTTAGAAGGTTTAATTTTAATATGATAGAAGAACAGATGAGAAGACAAGGATCAACCTCCCATTTACCACATCAATTATCGAGGAGGGTTACACATAACTAATGATCCATGGGCACCTAAAATTAGTCAAGACAGATTAACCTTGGGTGACATGGGTTAACACGAGTCAGTGAGCTATCCAATCAATTCTGGTCAACCACATTAACAAGGTTAGTGAGATCATAGGTTGGGTTCCTTCATTAACCATCTTGCCTTAGACACCAACCGAGTTGGCCAGGTAAGACGTAGCCCCAAAGAACCAAGATCAAACTATCAAACTTATCTTGGACACCAATTGGTTAATCATACTCGATTAAACTAGCCTAAAGACTCAGGCTATCCACTGAGCCACAAATTAGGTCCATTTAGATTTATGGACTAATCAATCTAATTATTAGAGAGATCTATAGAGAAGAAATCCTAACTCAACATTTGATTAGATTAGTTCTCTACATAGTCCAGTGCATATAAAAATAGGTCTAACCCAATTAAGGACCAAATAGAAGCTAACCCATGACCCTTAAGGCTAATTGAAATGACTTAAAATCTTTAAATCATATTCCTAGAGTTCTTTGACATTCAAGGTAACTTAATTATCAATTAAGTTCAATAGCCTTTATAAACTAAAATAATTTTAATTTATAATGTAAAAATATTTTTTTAACGAATCGAAATTTGAATTCACTATTTTTATGCATTCTCAGATCAAGTGTCGATGCTATGCACTTATGAGTCGACTCAAGTGTCGACATTTTGCACTCATGAGTCGACTCAAGTATCGACTCAAGACCTGAGATAGAGTGTTAACAGAAAGTCATATTTTCTATATGCACGCATGAGTCGACTCAAGTGTCGACACTTGGATCGACTCAAGGCCTGTCACAAAGCAAAAATAATGATTTCAAATCCAAATTTTTTTTAAACTTTTAATCAAAATTGATCAAAATAAAACTCTTAGATCTCATCTAAACTTATTTTATGATAATAACATTGGATTAAAATATTTTAATCTACATTTTCTTTTATTTTTCTTCTTCATGAGTCAATCACAAGCTGCACCCCTACACGCCATAAGAGATCCCACTGAATGTGAAGAGAGGGTCTTGCAGCCCTACTTCTCTCTTATGACTGGATGGCCATGATGAAGCACTCAATCCAAGTACTTTAAAAGAAAACTATGATGTTAAAGCATGCTAACATTATTATACTATGAAGAACCTTGCTCTGATACCATTGAAGGGCAAGCAAAACGAGCATGCATGGCAAAAAAGTGTATTTTAAAATAATTTTAAAATAAGCACAACGGAAGGCTTGGTAGATCGATCAGAACGATCTACCATTCTGCCTGCATCAGGAATAAGTATGATAATGTAGCATGCAAAAGACATCATAAGCAGGAAAAGAACTAGAGGCATAAGGATACATTACCATATACCTTTGGGAGGAGGTTGTGAAAAGCCCTCGAGCTACACACGTTTCTGACCTAAACGAGTAGTTCACACCAGGGCTCGATGCTGATCAACTCCCTCAGAGTGCTAGCTCCTTGGGATCCTTGAGGCCGATCTACTTCTTCTTGGAAGACAAGGAGAAGAGGTAGAACCCTTCCTAACTAGCTCTCTTCCCAAGACCTAGCTTGATTGCTAGGTAGTCACATACCCAAAACCCTAGTCCTCCAAGTCCCTTTTCTTTTCCCTCTCAGAATTTCAGTAATCACATTCAACAAGAAAACTCTTTAACCAACCAGCAGCCCCTAAAACAACCCTTATTTATAGAGGCAGCCATGAGAGGGTGAAAGAGAAAGGAGGAGTGATTAGGGGAGAAGGCCAAGGGCCATACAAAATTGGCTCTAAGCTCATAAGGCAAGAATGACCATCATTCCATGAAAACTTGGAGCCAAAACCAGCCAAAATTCATAATTCAAATTGAGGTCAAAACCTTCCAAAGAATGACCATTATTCCATGAAGGCTTGGATCCAAAACCAACAAAAATTTAAAATTTAAATTGAGGTCAAAACCTTTCAAAAATTCTTTCCAAAGTTTTTGCTCGTCACAGACAAGTGTTGACACTTTCTAGTGTCAACTTTTTAAGTGTCGACACTTGGAACATGGTCAATCATATTGACCTCCAGTGATGGCAAACATTTCTCAATCATCGATCAGCCTTTAGATCAGATAGAAATCCCTATGGTGTGTGACCCCATAGGATCGAACACTAAGCAGTAGCACTAAAACACTTCCAGTACCAGTCAAAGTCATTATCCAACAATGATACCCGACGTCCAGAGAGGTCAAAGATTATAGAGCAACTTTTTAGAACCTCTGAAATATGGTTACCGCATAATTCATCCCTTTGAACTCTAAATGCTCAGGATATCCTAGGGTTTAACTTCCAACCCCAACCTGGTACATCGATTGTGTTTCAACCTTACAAGTTCTGTGACTCCATACAAGAACAAACCTAGCCAAGGACTTGCTAAATTGAGACATAGCAAGTCATTCACTCCAAACCATTTGGAGGGGTCAATCCCATATTGATCCACCACCGCTCCAAAAGTACTTGACTGTACCCATGAGTCTTTTATCACTAGATTAAAAATTCAGGTAGTCTGGCATCAAAGTACAGTGAGTTGCTTGCAAGCTACCACGGTGACCTCACGTCTGAGGGACACATATACCCATATCCATTTGCGAGCAACCCTTTGACAGAAGGGAGCTCCATAGTTGGTCATGTTCAGTGAGATGTCATACATTTCACCTGTATGTCACATCAATGTCTCTACACTCCTTGGATAAGAGGACAACCAATAAATATGACATATAATAACCTACACTTGATACATCACTATTCTATAATAATTTATCCTTTGGTTGTGAACCAATTTAAGAATTACTCGATATATCCTCTCTATATCAAATATAATGTAATTCTAAGGACTCCACCACATAAGAGTTCATTTCAGGAAAATGTACATGTGATGAACGGCCAAAAGAATAACTTTTATTCATTAAGAAAATTCATATACAATCACAAAATAGCATAACCATCTATAGCTAGACGATTGACTTTAGGACACAATTCCTAACAACTCCCACATGGACTAAGGACAATCAGTATAGAATCTTATTTCCATTTTTCATTTACAACTATCGAACTCTTGAACTCCGACAGCTTTAGTAAAGGGGTCGGCCAGGTTCTCCTTTCCATCGATCTTCTGAAAGTCAATGTCACCTTGTTCCAGATCTCTCGTACAAGGTGATAGCATCGTAGAATGTGTTTTGTGCGGTGATGAGACTATAAGGGTTTTGGTGACCAGGGCGGAAGCATGGATTTCAAAAATTTATTATGAAACCACTACCAAACCCTTAACCCAAGACCTCCTTACTATGAATTAAAACATACAAACATGCATATATAATAGAAACTAGAGTTTAGGCACCAACCTGAACCGCTAGTATACAATCCGATGAAGAAAACCCTGATTCAGCCTTCTTCTCCACTAGGCGCCCAAACGTTCACCCTCCAACAGTGATCCACACGAAACTCGGACCAAGGAAGAACTCCTTCTTCAAGTTGCTTGGAGAAGTGGAACTCTTTCGGTAGCCTTTGATCTATTGACCACTGTAGGACATCCTGTCCTACTATAGGGCACTAAAGACACTCTCCTAAACCACTCTTGGTTTTAGGACAACCCTCCTCTAGGATACCTTAGGCTTATGTCCTAAAACAAAGCCTTGTCCTATTAGAAAAGACCTTGTCTTAACAAGACAAGTATTGTCTTAAAGAAAGAAGGAGGGAGAGAGAGACACTCAGAATAATACTTCGGTGGAATTCTTATATCAGACTCATTTCACCGCCCCCTATTTATAGATACAGGAGGGGCGTGTGATATGTCCTCCCATCAACTTATCAGATATGATTTTTCAAGACCGAAGAGAAGTTATCTAACTTGAAAACTCATATCTAATAAGACCATTCATGCACCGAAGGCCTTATTCACATCCCTTCTTTTATTTGGATGAATTCTCACTTGCCACTTGTCAATTACCGGTCCCTAGAAAGCCAAGAGGCACATCTTCAATCTCCAAACATCAGAGATTATGAAGAGTCCTGATAGCAGAAGGACACACCAACAGAATCGCGCGCCACATGAAGAGTTGTGACTCTTCATGCACCGCGCGCCATCCTTCTTCCATGCAAATTTCAAAGAATGTTGACCAGTCAAAACATAGGCAATATGAGTGTCATTGGAAAGAGCATAAAATTTTCTTTCTGACCATATAAATTATATCAAATCAAAGATCTATAGCTCATTCTGTGCCCTTTTGAAGTTAAGGTATAATTTAGGTACCAAGAGTCCCATGCCATTAGGACTCTTCATGTATGGTGCCTAAAATGCCCTTAAATTCAAATTAAAATCAGATTTAGCTTTGATTAGGCTAGCCCCACTTAGTACTCAACCTAATTTAGGTTTCCTATAATTAGGTTAGCTCAATTAGCAAGCAACCGGACCTAATCCAATTAGGTTAGGAATTTGGTTAGCCTACATATGCAAGTATGTAATCCGGCTAACCAATTAGGATCCTATGACCCTAATTAAATCATGAATGAATTTCTTGGCCAAGTCTCTATTATGTGTGACCCATTGGGATCCACATCTAACCAGTAGTAGGTTTAGGTTTGAGCTGATTCGATCCGATCAAACCTGATTGACCTAATTAGGTCAAATTGGCTCACCTAATTGTCCAATTCGAATCACACATCGAATTGACTCATGAAACCAAATCAATTAGTTCATGAAGACCTACAAGACAAGATTGACATCTAGCAACATGTCATGCCTACCCGGAAGATGAGAAATTTTGATGGATTTACCAAAATACCCTTCAGTGGTGACTTACCGGGCAATTTAGTCCTTCGATCTACTTGCACCATGAATATGACTATGGATATGGATACTTGTCAAATCCAATTTTATATTCACTCCTTGCTCAATCTGATAATGATGATTCATTAATGAACCATTAGAAACTATTTCTAATGTTCATACATTGATCAAAGATTTCCCGAATCTTCATTTGATTGAAATCATCTGGATGCGGTTCCCTCTTACTAGGGTTGATCGATTCCTTTTTGACCTACTCACAACCTTCATATGCAATCCACCATACCCAATATCACCCCATGCATGACTCAGTGTCATGATTTAGTATGAACCAAAGTATGGATTCATGCATACAAGGTACCATGGTAGTCTCAGGTCAAAGGACCACATGCACTACTCCCACTATGAGAACTATCTATTGACAAATAGATAAGGTTCCATTAGATGTTCTCAAGCTCGATCCATTCAATGAACTCATTCTTTAATGAGCACCCACATTCAAGTATTAGTGTCAAACACAAGTGACTGTGAGATCAGTCACCTTTTTTACCAAGCATACATAGGATGTGCTGGTCTTACCGGAAACATTGATCCGCTACTCAATATCCCATCGATCAGGAATATTCTAGATTAGGGTTTTAAGGCTTTAGGTCTCACTGGTATGATCTTATCATAACCATAGAACCATAGCCCTAATCTATGGGGTTCATCATATCTTAATAAAATTAATAAGACACAGCGTATGATAAAAATAAAATGCCTTTATTAATTGATAATGTCAATACACTGGTTTGGAATACAAAAGAAAATCCCATCGAAATACAACATTTCGATTGGCCTTTAGGGCATAATCCTTTCAATCTCCCACTTGCACTAAAGCCAATCGCCTTTAAATTTTAACCCCATACAATCGAGGTGACGATCAAACTTCCGCTATGGTAGAGCCTTAGTTAACGGGTCTGCTATATTGTTCTTCGTTCTATTCTTTTAATGCAGACTTCTTGTCTTTCAACAATCAATTGAATAAGATGGAAGCGTCTTAAAATGTGCTTTGATTTGTGATGAGCTCTAGGTTCCTTAGCTTGAGCAATGGCTCCAATATTATCACAGTAAAGTTGTACTGGACCTTCAATCTTCGGAACAACGCCCAACTCTGAGATGAACTTCTTCATCCAGACAGCTTCCTTGGCAGCTTCACTAACAGCAATGTATTCTGCCTCAGTTATTGAGTCAGCTACAGTCTGCTGTTTAGAACTCTTCTAGCTTACAGCTCCTCCATTTAGGGTAAAAACATACCCTGAAATAGATTTACTATCATCTGGATCCGATTGAAAACTAGAATCTGAATAAGCTTCCAGTTTAAGATCAGATCCTCCGTATATCAGAAAAATATCCTTAGTCCTTCTCAAGTACTTAAGAATATTTTTCACAGCCTTCTAGTGATCCTCTTTTGGATCAGTCTGAAATCTGCTGGCTATACCTAAGACATATGCCACATCAGGCCTGGTACATAACATAGCATACATTATAGATCCTACAGCCGAAGCATAAGGTATAGAACTCATTCTATTTCTTTCTTCAGGTATCTTAGGTGACATCTTCTTAAAAAGATGTATGCCATGACCAATGGGCAAGTAACCTCTTTTACTTCTCTCCATGCTAAATCTCTTTAGCACTTGGTCAATGTACCTAGATTGGGATAAGCCTAGCATCCTCCTAGATCTATCTCTATAGATCTTGATACCCAGTATATAGGATGCTTCTTCCAAGCCTTTCATGGAAAACTATTTAGATAACCATACCTTGATTGATTGTAACATTGGGATATCATTCCCAATGAGGAGTATGTCATCCACATACAGAACCAAAAAAACTATGGTACTCCCACTAGTCTTCTTGTACACACAAGGTTCATCCTCATTTTTGATAAAGTCAAACTCTTTGACTGTCTTATCAAATCGGATGTTCCAACTCCTGGATGCTTGCTTTAATCCATAAATGGATTTTTTCAGCCTACATACCTGATTAGGTTTAGTCTCCAAGACAAAACCTTCTGGCTGTGACATATAGACCTCTTTCTCAAGGAAACCATTAAGGAATGTGGTTTTCACATCCATCTGCCAGATTTCATAATCATGATATGCTGCTATAGCAAGCATGATCCGAATAGATTTGAGCATGGCAACAGGAGAAAATGTTTGATCATAATCTATTCCCTATTTTTGTCTAAAACCCTTAGCCACTAATCTGGCTTTATAAGTTTCGACTTGGCCATCTGCCCCAATCTTTTTCTTATAGACCCATTTGCATCCAATAGGGTTAACACCCTCTGGTGCATCAACCAAAGTCCACACTTGGTTGACATACATGGAGTCCATTTCGGATCTCATGGCTTCCAGCCATCTGTCTGAGTCCCTACTCATGATAGCATCCGTATAGGTTAGAGGCTCATCATTTTCAATGATCCGGGCTTCATTATTTTCAATAATGAACCCATACCTCTCAGGTGAATGACGCACCCTATCAGACCTATGGATAGGAGTGGTGTGTTCTGGTTCTATACTAACTATGTTATCATTTGGTTGAGATGTATCTATTTGTTGAACTTCTTCAAGTTCAATATTTCTCCCACTGCCCTTTTGTAGGATGAACTCTTTCTCCAGAAAAGTGGCATGCCTACTGATAAAAACTTTTTGTTCAGTAGGGTGGTAGAACAGATATCCTATACGATATCTTTAGGATATCCTACAAATAGACACTTATCTGCTCTAGCATCCAGCTTATGTCTAAAATTTCTTTTGACATAGGTTGGACATCCCCATATCTTAAGATACTTAAGATTGAGTTTCTTACCCCTCCATATCTCATATGGAGTGCTAGAGATAGATTTAGATGGTACTCTATTTAAGATATTAGCCACGGTTTCTAAGGCATATCCTCAGAAGGAAACAGATAACTCTATGAAGCACATCATGGACCGTACCATATCTAATAAGGTACGGTTCCTCCTTTCAGCAACACCATTTAATTGTGGTGTGTAAGGAGGGGACCATTTAGAGATAATCCCCTTTTCTTTAAGGTGATCGAGAAACTCGATGGATAAGTATTGACCTCCTCGATCTAATCGAAGGATTTTAATACTTTTCCCCGTTTGTTTCTCTGCCATACTTTAGTACTCTAAAAATTTATCAAAAGCTTCGGACTTATGTTTCATAAGATACAGAAATCCGTACCTTGAAAAATCATCAGTAAACGTGATGAAATAAGAATATCCACCCTTGACCTGAGTTGTCATAGGCCCACATACATCTATATGTATGAGTCCTAATAACTCAGTTATCCTTTCTCTATGTCCACTAAATGGAGTCTTGGCCATTTTACCCATGAGACATGATTCACAAATTTCTAATGATTCATAATCATAAGGATTAAGAAGATTTTCCTTATATAACTTGCTAATCCTAGTCTCACTAATATGTCCAAGTCGACAATGCTAGAGTAAAGTATTGTTTACATCATCTCTCTTTCATTTGTTACTTACATGAAGTATATTGTCATTAGTGGATAGAGTTAAAAGACCATTGCAAAATACGCCACAATATATGAGTTCATTAGAAAGGCTGATTGAGCAACCATTGCTCATCACATTCATAGTATAACCTTGTCAAAGTAACAAGGGTATAGATATGATATTTCTAATGACCTTAGGCATATAGTAACAATCTCTCAGCTCTAAAATCTTTCCCGAAGGTAACTTTAAGATATAAGTCCCTACGATCTCTACTTGGATGGACTCTCCTCCAGCACTGATGGTGATCCAGGGCAGGTCCGGATATTTTTCTATTTTTTTCTTATTTTCTTGCAATTTTTTATTTTTACCTATTCCTGTTATTCCACCTATTCCCTCTATTCCAACTTTATCCCAATATTATTCCTACCTTATTCCAGCCTTATTCCATTTTCTTCCCGTGATTTTAAAAAAGTTTCAAAACCCTAGCCGCCACCCCCTCCGGCCCCAGATCCGGGTCGCCCGACCACCGGCCGCCCCCACCAGACCGTCGCCGCCGCTCGCCGCCCCCACCGTCGCCGGAGGAGCCGCCGCCGCCACCCTCGCTCATGGAAGACGAACAACCATGGGAAGACCAATCATCGCCCACGTCCCACGGCCGTCGTTGCCGCCTGCCATCGCCGACCTACCACCAGCCACCCGCTCGCCACCCGTCGGCTCACGCCCGGTCGCCAGAGGGCCCCCGCCGGTGCCCTTGGGCCCCATGACCCTGGGAAGCCCAAATGGCACGGTCGTGCGTGCCGTGCCGCCCCTGCACAGCCACCCACCGTGGCTGCCTGTCCACCGGCCGCCTTCCCACCATCCCCGGCCTTCCTCGTCGTCCACCGGCCATACCAGCACCCAAGAGGTCTCCCACGGCCGTGGGAGACCAAACGGCATGCTGGGTGTGCTGTGATGTTTCCCCTGTGCCGCCCCGCTTGTAGCCCACCACCGGTCGGTCGCCGCTCGTCGTCTGCTGCCTGCTTCCCGGTCACTAGCCGTGTGCTCCGTCGATAGATCGATCCTTCGCTCGACCGTGAGTTGGTGTTTGCATGGATTTCAAAGCAGTCCCATTTTTAGAGTAGCACGCTTTCTAGAGCAGATCATCAAGCCAACATGCTTTTCATAGTAGATCAGCACCACTTTTGATGCAACATGAATTTTGATGTAATTTATTTTTTTTTTTTAGTTTTCTTAGAGGTTAAGAAACTGAGGGTTTTGGTTTTTCTATATAAAGGCCCCTCTCCCCCTGTAATAATCAGGGATGATTTGATATAAAATTTTGGTTCTCCATTGGTTCCGGTTCTGGTTCTGGGCTGAGGCCCGTTTGCCTTCGTTCCCTGCTGTGTGCATTATGGGTTCGATGAGGGGTGTGAGGCATTCCCTGCTGTGTGCATTATGGGTTCGGTGAGCACCCTAGTTATCCCCTATCTCGTCTTCTTTATCCCCTCGTGTCCTTTGAGAGTCATCCTAGCGCATCTATGTAAGAGCCCTGCTATGTGCATTATGGGTTCGATGAGAGCTCAGGGTAGCTGGTGCTGTGATCCTTCGGGAGGGTAGCTTTATGCTCAGGGTAGCTGGTGCTGTGATCCCTTAGGAGGGTAGCTTTAGGCTTTGACCCCTGACTTTCTGTGTGCGTCCCCCGCTAGAGTGAGTCTCAGGACCAAGAGTTCTACTTCCTGGTCCCCCATCTTCATCCTTCTTTCGCCACATCCAACCAGAAAATTGAAAACAAAAGAGATCAGCTATCTTAGGATTTTAGTGTCAGTATGCCCTAGTCTCGGGAGGCTTCTTAGCCCTCCCACGGTCCTAGTTTGTTAGGTATTTTTTCTTGTTTTCCAAATAACCCAAGTTTCATCGATTTTCGTCTCGCATCAAGCACCGTAGAGCTCGAAGTCTCCTTCCTTCAATACTCTAAGCCTCTGCAGCCCCTGCAATGATTTGCAGATATTATGACCCAGGCGGTATCCAATACCCAAGTATTTGAAATGGAAGAATCCAATGACAAAATAGTATGAACTTCATTCATACCTTTTGGTGCATCCGATGCACCAAGCTTCACACCTGCAAGGTAAGCCTTGCAGTTCCACTTCCAATGACCCGGCTTGTCGTAGTGAAAGCAGGTCATCTATCCGGAGGCCTTCTTTCCTTTCTTCTTCTCGATGCCCCTTTTTGGGTTCAATCTCCTTTTGGAACCCTTTCTGCCTGACTTCTTCTTGTTGATCCCATCCACAAGAAGAAGTGGAGCCTTATTTTTCTTTAAATGGCTCTTTGCTGTTTTTAACATGTTTAACATCTCAAGCAAGGGAGTGTTAAGTTTATTCATATGATAATTAAGAACAAACTATAAGAATGACTCTGGGAGTGATTGCAGGATCAAATCCTAATTCAACTCCCAATCCATAACAAAACCAAATTTACCTAATCGAGTGATCAGGTCAATAACCATTAGTATGTGGTCTTGTATGGATGTACCTTCTGTCATTCTCGCATGGAACAACTGCTTAGATATCTCATATCTAGCTGTTTGACTATATTCTCCATATAGCTCTTTTAGATTGAGCAGTATGGAGTTAGTGTCCATACTATCATGTTGCCTCTGCAACTCATTGGTCATAGAGGCAAGCATGATACATTTGATAGTGAGTGAGTCATTTTGCCACATCTTGTATTTGGTCTTTTCCTATTGCGAGGCATCTTCCCCTAAAGGTTCTAAGGTAGGGGTATCAAGAATGTAAGAAAGTTTTTCCTGGCTGAGTACTATCTTTAGGTTTCTCAACCAGTCAACATAGTTCGGTCCAGTCAATTTATTAGCATCAAGTATACAACGGAATGAGAGTAAAGAGGCCATTTAATCTACATTAACAAAGAACATAACATAAGCAAACAACCAATGTTGACAAAACATAATTAAATTAGGACTTTAACTTAATTATGTCTCCCACTATTTTATCAAGCATCATAACCCTCTATATGATGATCGAGAAACCCTAATTGGTTGTCTTAGTGGGGTTGAGATCCTAATTCCTTATAAAAGACCTTGTGTGTACACAACAAATCTTTTATAAGTTCAAAGGTAGGAAAACTCTTTTCAATTGTATCTCATACAATTCTCAACAAAACCTGGCCTCTAAAATATTAATAGCCTTCTGTGTGCACAACAAACTATAATATTTTTAGTTAAGTAAGACCCTTTATTCCTTTATAGTCATGATTGTAATAATAATACCCTTGTGTGTTCACAACAAAGTATTATATTAAATCATACCATAAGCATCAAATGCACCAGGCCAAAATTGTGTTAGTTACCATAATAGGCCTTGTGTGTACACAACAAACCTAATACGGATCATAACATAATAATGACATAGCATGAAGGAAGGCCTAATGTAGTGAATATTATACTAAGCATATCAATCAAGAATTAAGTTAATCTTATCGGCCAAGTAAGTGGAAGAGTAGTGGGAGTCCCCCCGTTGCTTTCCTAGACACCAATAAAAATTGGCCAGGTCAGTCAACGGAACCAATTAAAAACCACGTCCTCTTTACCGATCATGAACCACTTTTCCTAGACACCGAATGATCAACTAATCATCTTGATTATTTTGCTTTTGGTATATGACACTACAACTTAATATAATCTTAATAGAGGGCAATTCAAACAGAAGCACGTTCTAATATTACCATTCATCAACCATGCATCATATATCATTTTATAATGTGCCAAGTGTGTCATCATACTAGGACAAC
Organism: Areca catechu; assembly: GCA_021397845.1. Classification (NCBI taxonomy): domain Eukaryota; kingdom Viridiplantae; phylum Streptophyta; class Magnoliopsida; order Arecales; family Arecaceae; genus Areca; species Areca catechu. The sequence continues at coordinate 96,356,113 of CM038050.1, forward strand.
CATCTACCACATAATGGATCCACCATTATGCCAGGGCAATCTTATTTCAGTATGATGACTAGAAAGCTAAACATATCTTTATATCGGTTAAGATTTAAGTGAAAACCCTAACCAGTGACATACATATATGCATAAACATATCAATCATATGTAACTTTAAACTTTTGTAGAGTTCTACAAAATTAGGCAACTTCAGATTTTATAGAGTCCTACAAAAATGGGCAACCTCAAGAGTCCAACAAAATTGGGCAACTTTAAATTTTGTAGTGTCCTACCAAAATGGGCAACCTCAAGAGTCCTACAAAATTGGGCAACTTCAAAGTTTGTATGATTTAGCCCAAATAAGGTGTCTCTGATACAACTGTAAGGGTTTTGGTGACCATGGCGGAAGCATGGATTTCAAGAATTTATTATGAAACCACTACCGATCCCTTAACCCAAGACATCCTTACTAGGAATTAAAACATACAAACATGCATATATAATATAAACTAGAGTTTAGGCACCAACCTGAACCGCTAGTATCCAATCCGATGAAGAAAATCCTGATTCAGCCTTATTCTCCAACAGGCGCCCAAACGTTCACCCTCCAACGGTGATCCACACGAAACTCGGACCAAGGAAGAACTCCTTCTTCAAGTTGCTTGGAGAAGTGGAACTCTTTTGGCAGCCTTTGGTCTATTGACCACTGTAGGATACCCTGTCCTATTGTAGGGCAATAAAGACACTCACCTAAACCACTCTTGATTTTAGGACAACCCTCCTCTAGGACCCCTTAGGCTTATGTCCTAAAACAAAGCCTCGTCCTATTAGAAAAGACCTTGTCTTAACAAGACAAGTCTTATCTTAAAGAAAGAAGGAGGGAGAGAGAGACACTCAGAATAATACTTTGGTGGAATTCTTATATCAGACTCATTTCACCATCCTCTATTTATAGATACAAGAGGGGCATGTGATATGTCCTCCCATCAACTTATCAGATATGATTTTTCAAGACCGAAGAGAAGTTATCCGGCTTGAAAAATCATATCTAATAAGCCCATTCATGCACCGAAGGCCTTATTCACATCCCTTCTTTTATTTGGACGAATTCTCACTTGCCACATGTCAATTACTGGTCCCTAGGAAGCCAAGAGGCATCTCTTCAATCTCTAAACATCAGAGATTATGAAGAGTCCTGATAGCAGAAGGACTCTCCATCAGAACTGCGCGCCACATGAAGAGTTGTGAATCTTCATGCACCACGTGCGCCATCCTTCTTCCATGCAAATTTTAAAGAATGTTAACCAATCAAAACATAGGCAATATAGGTTTCATTGGAAAGAGCATAAAATTTCCTTTCTGACCATATAAATAATATTCAAATCATAGATCTATAGCTCATTCTGTGCCCTTTTGAAGTTAAGGTGTCATTTAGGTACCAAGAGTCCCATGCCATTGGGACTCGTCATGTATGGCACCTAAAATGTCCTTAAACTCAAATTAAAATCAGATTTAGCTCTGATTAGGCTAGCCCCACTTAGGACTCAACCTAATTTAGGTTTTCCATAATTAGGATAGCCCAATTAGCAAGCAACCGGACCCAATCCAATTGGATTAGGAATTTGGTTAGCCTACATATGCTAGTATGTAATCCGGCTAACCAATTAGGATCCTATGACCCTAATTAAATCATGAATGACTTTCTTGGCCAAGTCTCTATTGTGTGTGACCCATTGGATTCTACATCTAGCCAACAGTAGGTTTAGGTTTGAGCCGATTCGATCCGATCGAACCCGATTGACCTAATTAGGTCAAATTGGCTCACCTAATTGTCCAATTCGAATTACACATCGAATTGACTCATGAAACGAAATCAATTGGTTCATGAAGATCTATAAGACAAGATTGACGTCTAGCAATGTGTCATGCCTACCCGGAAGATGAGGAATTTTGGTGGATTTATCAAAATACCCTTCAATGATGAGTTACCGAGCAATTCAATCATTCGATCAACTTGCACCCTGAATATGACTATGGATATGGATACTTGTCAAATCCAATTTCATATTCATTCCTTGGTCAATCTGATAATGATGATTCATTAATGAACCATTAGAAACTATTTCTAATGTTCATACTTTGATCAAAGATTTTCCAAATCTTCATTTGATTGAAATCATCTGGATGTGCTTCCCTCTTACTAGGGTTGATCGATTCCTTTTTGACCTACTAACAACATCCATATGCAATCCACAATACCGAGTATCACCCCATGCATGACTCAGTGTCATGATTGAGTGTGAACCAAAGTATGGATTCATGAATACAAGGTACCATGGCAGTCTTAGGTCAAAGGACCACATGCACTACTCCCACTATGAGAACTATCTATTGACAAACAAATAAGGTTCCATTAGATGTTCTCAAGCTAGATCCATTCAGTGAACTCATTCTCTAATGAGCACCCACTCCTAGTATTAGTGTCAAACACAAGTGACTGTGAGATCAGTCACCCTCTTTACCAAGCATACATAGGATGTGCTGGTCTTACCGGAAACATTGATCCCCTACTCAATATCCCATCGACCAGGAATACTCTAGATTAGGGTTTTAAGGCTTTAGGTCTCACTGGTATGATCTCATCATAACCCTAAAACCATAGCCCTAATCTATGGGGTTCATCATATTTTAATAAAATTAATAAGACACAGCGTATGATGAAAATAAAATACCTTTATTAATTGATAATATCAATACACTGGTTTGGGATACAAAAGAAAATCCCATCGAAATACAACATTTCGATTGGCCTTTAGGGCATAATCCTTTCAGAGACTTTGACTCTTTGGCTTAAGCAATGGCTGCAGTGCTGTCACAATACACCGGAATAAGACCATCTAGGGAAGGTGCCACTCCCAGCTCGTCAAGGAACTTTCGTAACTACATAGCTTCCTTTGCTGCATCCGATGCTACACTATATTCTGCTTCCCATACTGAGTCTTCCATAGTAGGTTGTTTGAGATTTTTTCAGTAGATCGCTCCTTCATTTAGGGTAAAAACAAATCCGACACACTCTTGCTGTCATCCCTATCTAACTAAAAACTGGAGTCAGTATACCCTATAAGTTTTAAGTCAGGTTCTCCATAAATCAGCCATTGGTCCCTAGTATTTCGTAAATACCTAAGGATGGTCTTTACCACTTTCCAATGAGCTTCACCTGGGTCAGATTGGTACCTGCTCACTATGCCTAGTGAGTATGCCCATCTGGTATGGTACATGTCATGGCATACATGATAGAATCCACTGCCAAAGCATATGGGATTCTACTCATACACTCTCTCACCTCAATAGTTTTGCACAATCTCTTTTGGAGAGAGTAATTCCAGTGCCTATCAGGAGATAGCCTTTCTTGAAATTTTTCATGCTGAACTGCTTCAACACTATGCTGATGTACATAGATTGGGATAGCCCAAAAAGCCTCTTAGATCTATCTCTATAGATCTTCATACCCATTATGTAAGAGGCATCACCCAAGTCCTTCATAAAGAACTAAGATGACAACCAGACCTTTATTCCTTGCAGTGCTGGGATGTCATTCCTGATTAAGAGAATGTCATCCACACAATACAAGGAACACAATCACAGAACCATTAATCCATTTGTAAATCAAGGTTCTTCTCCATTCCTAACAAATCCATACGACTTGATACACTTATCAAATCGCATGTTCCAACTTCGCGATGCTTGTTTCAATCTATAGATGGATATTTGAAGCTTGCACACCTTTGACTTATATATGGATTTGAGCCCTTCAGGTTGTATCATATACACTTCCTCTTCCAGTTCATCATTTACGAAAGCTATTCGGACATCCATTTGCTAGATTTCATAGTCAAAGTGTACAGCTAAAGCAAGCATGATCTGAATGGATTTGAGCATTGCCACATAAGAGCACGTCTCGTTATAATCAATACGATAATGTTGATGATACCCTTTGATAACCAAATGAGCTTTATAGGTCTCTACCTACCCGTCTGCGCCCCTTTTTCTTTTGAAAATCCATTTGCACCTAATAGGTTTTATCCCCTCAGGTGGATCAACCAATGTCCATACATTGTTGATTTCCATGGACTCCATTTCGGATTTCATGGTCCTAGCCATTTCTCAAAGTTGGACCTCTGCATCGCATCCATATAGGAGATCGGATTCTCATTGTTCTTATCAAGTTCAATGGGATCACAATCCCGGACCAAGAAATCATAGTATCTATCTGGTCGACTCAATACCCTACCGAATCTCCTTAATGGTTCTTGTATGGGCTCTAGGTGTGAACTAATCACAACAGGTTTTATGTTATCCCTTAAGTGTGTCAGCTCCTCTACTTGTTGAACTTCACTAAGTTCAATCTTAGTGGCTACAATTCCTTCACCAAGGAACTCCTTTTCCAAAAAGATAGCCCTAAGACTAATGAATAGCTTTTGTTCCTCAGCCAAGTAGAAGTAATACCCCTTAGACTCTTTTGGATATCCAACAAATAGGCATCGGTCAGACCTAGGTCCAAGTTTATCCATTTCCAAATGTTTTACATAAGCTGGGCAATCCCAGACCTGAAGGTGTGAAAGTGTCGGCTTATGTCCAGTCCATATCTCATATGGGAATTTGCTAATGGACTTACTCAGAGCCCTATTCAAAAGGTAATAGGCTGATTCCAAAGCATATCCCCAAAGGGATAGCGGTAGAGAAGCAAAGCCTATCATGGTTTGAACCATGTCTAACAGGGTTCGATTTCTCCTTTTAGACACTCCATTTAACTGAGGTGTCCCGAGAGGTGTTCACTAAGAGAGAATCCCATTCTCCTCAAGATATATCAGAAACTCATTGAAAAGATATTCACTACCTCGATCTGATCGAAGGGTCTTGATATACCTTCCATTTTGTTTTTCTACTTCATTACGATATCGTTTGAACATTTCAAATGATTCAGATTTATGTCTCATCAAGAAAATATAATAACCATACCTCGAAAGGTCATCTATAAATGTAATGAAATAACTGTATCCACCTCTTGTACTAATATTCATGGGTCCGCATATATTAGTATGTACCAGACTTAGAATCTCTTTGGCTTGTTCACCTTTTCCAGTAAAAGGTGATTTTGTCATCTTTCCAAGAAAACAAGACTCGCAGGTTGGTAGTGAACCACTTTCACTAATCTCAAGGAGACCCTCAATTTTCAACCTGTTTATCTTGTTCTTGTTAATATGACCTAGCCTACAATACCATAGGTATGCATCGCTGACATTATCTATCCTAGGATGTTTGCTAGACGTGTATACTACACTAACAGGTCATGATAGTACATTAAATGCCATTGTTCATATGTCCATTCATCACAGCGGAACCATTCCAAATGATTTTGCAAATGTCATTATTTATTGATAGTTCATAACCATGCATGGCCAATTGGCCTATAGAAATGACATGAAAGATGAAAGGCGGACAATAGTGACACTCATTCAAAATGATTGTACAAGATCTGAAACTAATTTGAGGACTCCCAATACCAGGACTGGAACTTGGTTTTCATTTTCCACGTTCAAGAATCTTTCACCGTCCTCATATCTTCTACTAACTTGAAGTCTCTGCAAAGAATTGCAAATGTGAATTGGACTTCCTGTATCCAATACCCAGTTAGTAGTATCACAGATAGAGAAACTACAAGGTGTTATCATATAAATACCTTGTCCAGCACCATCCTGCTGCTTTCTCTTCTTAGACCTGTTCAGGTCAAGGGATACAATATAAAGAGGACAGTTCCTCTTCCAATGACCTTACTTCTTATAGAAGAAGCAATCTGCTTGGCTTTTATCAACCTTCACCCTCTTGGTCTGACTGGGCCGAGAAGCATTCTGCACCTTTTTCTCTTTATTCTTCTTTTTCCCTTTCTTAAAGGGATGATGCCATGCCGAAGATCCTCCCACTAGATTTACCACTCCTTTGTTTAGTTGGTGGTCTTTCTCATAAGTCTGCAATAGCCCCAACAGATCATGGTAGTTAACTGTGGGCTTATTCATTCTAAAATGATCTAGAAAGTCTAGATAGGAAGAGGGCAGGGAATTTAGAATCGTATCTTTCCCGAGCTGTTCATGCAAGGGATATCCAAGGTTGCCCAAGCACTTAATAATCTCGATCATATATAATACATGATCAATGACTGAGGCCCCATCATGCATCCATGCATTATAGATAGCACAGGAGATCCTGTACCTCTCAATATCATCTGGTGTGCTGAAGGACTCCCTCAACCTTTGATGGATTTCCTCCGGCTGGGCTTCTTTGAATTTATGACCGAACTCGTCGTTCATCACTACCAACATAATGCATTGGACACTGGTCCTGTCAAAGAGCTACTTCTAATAAGTTCTCTGACCAAACCCCAAGCATTGGGAGCAAGGGTTTCAAGTGCCAGATCCGATATCACATACAAGATCCATTCATACTCCAAGATAATCCTGAGCCTTCATACCAGCTATCGAAGTTAGGACCCTTGAGCTTCTCGTTATCAAGAAGAGACTGGAGCAATAGGTTAGAAGAAATCTGAAAGGAAAACCAAAACTTATTAGTGTATATGAATTATTAACCTAAAGACATGGACTTTAGTCTAAAGGCCCTCACACTATTTTGTTCAGACTGGTAGCCTCTACCTCCAAACTGAGGAATCACTTTAATTCCTTAGTAGGTATGAGAACCCAATAGACAACACATGAGCTCGACTTTGGCTAGCTCATCCATGCGCATCTAAAGGTAGGTTCTTTAACCGATTACTTCTCCAAGTAACTTCTAGTATTCAGGTTTTGCCCCAAGGTACACTTCAATCGGCCTTTGGGCCTTCTATTGAAGGTCTCGGTTAGGTTTTTCAATGCTTCTAACTAACGAATAGTCAAGCCCAACTTTGGCCGGCCCACCTGACTACCGTTAAGAGAGTCACAATGAGCCATCATATTAGGAACAGTAATTCTAATAGCCCGATGAACACCCGATCTTTGGATCTGCCGATGAACACCTAGCTATTGGACCCATTACCATCCCACTTAATGGGAGGCTAAGACTTAGTTAACCCCATAACTTCGTCTTTTTATGGACCTAATAATTTAGAGGATTTAATTTTAATATGACGGAAGAAGAGATGAGAAGACATGGATCAACCTTCCACTGACCACATTAGTTATCAAGGAGGGTTACACAACTAATGATCCTTGGGCACCTAAAATCAGTCAAGACTGATTAACCTTGGATGACATGGGTTAACATGAGTCAGTGAGCTATCCAATCAATTATGATCGACCATATTGGCCAGGTAAATGAGATCATGGGTTGGGTTCTGCCATTAACCATCTTGCCTTAAACAACAACCGTGTTGGCCAGGTAAAAGGTAGCCCCAAAAAACTAAGATCAAACTGCCAAACTTACCTTTGACACCAATTGGTTCATCAAACTTGATTAGACTAGCTTAAAGACTCGGGCTGTCCACTAAGCCACAAATTAGGTCCATTTACATTTATGGACTAATCAATCTAACTGTTAGAGAGATCTATAGAGAAGAAATCCTAACTCAACATTTGATTAGGTTAGTTCTCTACATAGTCCAATGCATCTAAACTTAGGTCTAACCCAATTAAGGACCTAATAGAAGTTAACCCATGACCCTTAAGGCTTATTGAAATGACTTAAAATCTTTGAATAATATTCCTAGAGTTCTTTGTCATTCAAGATAACTTAATTCTTAATTAAGTTCAATAGCCTTTATAAATTAAAAAAAATTTAATTTATAATATAAAATAATTTTACAATGAATCAGAATTTGAATTCACTATTTTTATGCATTCTTAGGTCAGGTATCGATACTATGCACTCATGGTCGACTCAAGTGTCGACACTTTGCAATCATGAGTCGACTCAAGTATCGACTCAAGGCCTGAGACAGAGTGTTAACAGAAAGTCATATTTTCTATATGCACTCATGAGTCGACTCAAGAGTTGACACTTGGATCGAGTCAAGGCCTGTCACATGCCAAAAATAGTGATTTCAAATCCAAAGTTTTTTTTTCAAACTTTTAATCAAAATCGATCAAAACAAAACTCTTAGATCTCATCTAAATTTATTTTATGATCATAACATTAGATTAAAATATTTTAATCTACATTTTCTTTTATTTTCCTCTTCATGAGTCAATCATAACCGACACCCCTATATGCCATAAGAGACCCCATTGAATGGAAAGAAAGGGTCTTGCAGCCCTACTTCTCTCCTATGATCGAACAGCCATGGTGAAGCACTCAATCCAAATACTTTAAAAGAAAACTATGATGTTAATGCATGCTAGCATTATTATACAACGAAGAACCTGGCTTTGATACCATTGAAGGAAAAGCAAAATGAGCATGCATGGTAGAAAAATATATTTTAAAATAATTTTAAAACAAGCACAGCAGAAGGCTTGGTAGATCGATCAAAACAATCTACCAATCTGCTTACAGCAGGAACAAGTATGATAATGTAGCATGCAAAAGACATCATAAGCAGGAAAAAAACAAAAAAGGCATAAGGATACCTTACCGTTATACCTTTAGGAGGAGGTTGTGAAAGGCCCTCGAGCCACACACGTGTCTGGCCTCTATGGATAATTCAAACCAGGACTCGATTCTGATCAACTCCCTCAGAGTACTAGCTTCTTGGGATCCTTGAAGCCAATCTACTTTTTCTCGAAAGATAAGGATGAGAGGTGGATCCCTTCATTACTAACTCTCTTTCCAAGACCTAGCTTGAGTGCTAGGTACATACCCAAAACCCTAGTCCTCCTAAGCCCCTTTTCTTTTCCCTCTCAGAATTTCAGCAATCTCATTAAACAAGAAAACTTTTTCTCTCTTTTATTTTCAACCAACAGCCCCTAAAACAATCCTTATTTAGAGAGGCAGCCATGAGAGGGAGAAAAAGGAAGGAAGAGTGATTGGGGGAGAAGGTCAAGGGCCATACTAAATTGGCTCTAAGCTCATAAGGCAAGAATGACCATCTTTCCATGAAAACTTGGAGCCAAAACTAGCCAAAATTTGAAATTTGAATTGAGGTCAAAACCTTCCAAAGAATAACCATTATTCTATGATGTCTTGGAGCCAAAACCAACCAGAATTCAAAATTTCAATTGAGGTCAAAACCTTTCAAAAATTCTTCCCATAGTTTTTGCTTGTCATAGCCAAGTGTCGACACTTCCTGGTGTCGACTTTCCAAGTGTCGACACTTGCAAGTGTCGACACTTCCAAGTATCGACACTTGGAACATGATCAATCATATTGATCTCTAATGATGGCAAACGATTCTCAATCAGCGATCAACCTTTACATCAGATAGAAACCCCTATGGTGTGTGACCCCATAGGTTCGAACACTAAGCTGGTAGCACTAGAACACTTCCAATACCAGTCAAAGTCATCATCTAGTAGTGATTCTTAATGTCCAGATAGGTCAAAGATTGCATAGCGACTTTCTAGAACCTCTGGCATATATGGTTACTGCATAATTCATCTCTTTGACCTCATAATGCTCAGGATGTCCTAGGATTTGACTGCCAATCCCAACCTGGTACATCTAGATCATGTCTCAACCTTACAAGTTTTGAAACTCCTCACAAGAACTACCCTGGCCAAGGTCTTGCTAAATTAAGACATAGCAAGTCATTCACTTCAAACCATTTGGAGGGGTCAATTTCATCTTGATCCACCACTGCTCCATAAGTATTGACTATACCCAGAAGCCTTTCATCACTGGATTAGAAATTCAGGTAGTCCGGCACTAAAGTGTAGTGAGTTACTTGCAAGCTACCATAGTGATCTCAGGTTTGAGGGACACATATATCCATATCCCTTCACGAGCAATCCTTTGGTAGAATGAGACTTCGCAATTGGTCACGTTCAGTGAGATGTCACACATTTTACCAGTATGTCACATTAGTGTCTCTACACTTCTTGATTAAGAGGACAACTCCTTGATTAAGAAGATAACCAACAAATGTGACATACAACAACCTACACTTGATACATCGCCATCCTATAATGTATCCTTTGGTTATGAACCAGTTTAAGAACTACTCAATATATCCTTTCTATATCAAATATAATATAGTTCTAAGGACTCCATCACACAAGAGTTCTTTTCAGGAAAATGTACATGTGATGAACAATCAAAAGAATAACTTTTATTTATTAAGAAAATTCATATACAATCACAAAATAGCATAACCATCTATCATCTAGACGATTGGCTTTAGGATACAATTCCCAATATTTCTAACTTATAAAAGGATTGGGATGCAATGATCGAGCCCTAATTTATGCAAATAGATGGTTGAGAACCACCTTGGAGGAAGATCTAATGACTAGTGCTTCTTCCAACATGATTTGAAACTGTAGGTGGTGGATTTTGATGAGATCTTAAGCTTTTGACCACCATTTGATGGCCTAGTGATGCCCAGTGAGTCAACACTTAATTTTAAAGGGATTTCTCCTCTAGTTTTGATTGGGATGGGGCCTAGTTTCTACTCTATTTAAAGGGAGTGTTGGAGGCAAAGAAGAAAGCAAGCAGCAGGCGATTTTGGCAATAAAGGCTCTAGTAGTGAAGGCTTCGATAGTCACAGCAATAGTGATGGCAGTGAGAGCTTTGGCAACTCCATCGATGGTAGTGGTGCATGGGAGGATAGTTTCAATGAGCATCTTGGTGTGCAATTGGGTAGTGGAAGGCATGAGGAAGAAGGGAATGTGGACCGATTTTTACATAGTGCTTAGAGACTCCCAAAAGAAGTCTTCACATGATGTATGGGGATTTTTGTCATAGTCCAAGGATTTTGCTCGGTCTATGGCACGGTCTAGCACTGGGCGATGGCTAGGATACCATCCATGGCAAGATCCAATGGTGGAGAGGTTCCAACTTGTAAAAGGATTGGGATGCAGTGATCTAGCCATGATCTATGGAAATAGATGGCTAAGAACCACCTTGGAGGAAGATCTAACGGCTAGTGCTTCTTCCAACATGATTTGGGACTATAGGTGGTGGATTTTGATGAGATTTCTAGCTTTTAACCACCATCCGATGGCCCGGCAAAGCCTAGTGAGTCAAGACCAAATTTTAAAGGGATTTCCCCTCCTATTTTGAGTGGGATTGGGCCTAATTTCTCCATTTAAAGAGAGTTATGGGAGGTAGAGAAGCAAGCAAGCAGCAGCCTCCAAATCTTGTATTTTTATTTTTGTTCTTGAGTGTTGTAAGGGGCTTTAATGGGAGAGACACGGTAGGGTGCTTCTTCTTCTTCACTTCCTCCTATTGAAGGTGATGTTTGTGGACACCATGCATGGTTGATCTCCAAATCTCGGGAGGAAAGAGATCTTATAACAAAGTAGAGTTAGTTCTATTTTTCTAAACCTTTTTGTATTTTTTTATGTAATAAAGATTATGCTTTCTTTTATTTTCTCTTGTAGCTATTTATTTGCTTTCTTTTATGCTTTGTTATTAAATTAGGATGAGGGACAATTCTTGCTTCTCGAAGATGTGCTATGATCTGTTACAGGTATGGGGTGTGATGAGAAAAGATAGGTATTCCCTAAGCTTAATTTTATTTACTTTGTAAAAGAGATACACCTTGTACTTTCCAAAGTGCACCATGATCTATGGGTATGGGACATGCCAAGAAAAGACAGGTATTCTTCTAAGTTTAATTACAAAAGAAATACAACTTTGTTAGGTACAAGATTAACTCATAACCTCCAAGATACATACTTTTTTATGGGAATCAACTGTTAGAATAATTTATTTTCTATATCTTTTTATACAACAATGAATATTTTCTTTTCTTTTATAATCACAACTTAGTCCTTAGGTCTCTGATGATATAATCTCGACTCATCCTAGCTATAGTTTGAGTTGGTAAATTATTTTTGATCGCCTATGACAATGATCAAAGGGTATTGAGCATAACTAATATGAGAAGTTACATGCATGGCTACCCACTCATTAGTAACTTACTCGATGCTATAGTAATATGACTAGTCTTTAGACCTATGGTGCCTCAACTGTTCACCATGAGGTTGCTATAGTTTGACTACTCATCAACTTGGTCCTTAGCTATATGGGTTCTTGTAGTGCATGTTGGCTATAGTAGGTTCATTGTTGGAATAGGGTGTGCACTTACATGAAATCTATCATCCTTGATAGACAAGGGAGTAAGTCCTATGAGATCTAAGTGACTGAGTTCAGAAGACCTCAATCAAGATAGTTTAAATGATGAAAATGAGTTTCCATAATTTTTAAGAATTCAAGTTAAAAATATTTGATATATGATGGGTGATGAGATTTGACATGTAATCTATAACCTCTATCTTGTCAGGATTTTGATAGAGGGACTATATCACATAGTAACTAAACCTAGAGATTTGCCTTCTATTCATAGAGGTTGTCACTATATGTTGCTAGGTATCACTAATGGATTGTGGGACTCAAAAGGATCATCTTGATGATCGATGATCTTTATTGGAAAAAATTTGAGTTTTTTTAATCTATTGAAAGGAGTTTCAATAATGTTCTGATGGAAATCGCAGCATATTTCACTACTAGACTAAATAGAACCTATGGGATCTCATACATAAGGAGTTATGGCTGATTATATGATCGAATTCACCATAAAATTATTGCTAAATAAGTCATTTGGCTTAATTAGATTGAATCAAATGATTGGACTAGTTTTGGATCAAGTTAAATTGGATTTAATTTGATCAAACCCATGATTGAATTGGACTCAATATCAAATCCATAATTATGTTTGACTCAATCCAATTTCAGATTAGATCTAAAATTTAAGTGAGATTGGAATCCCATTACACTTGGGATGTTGAGATGTTAGAGTTTATGCGCCAAACTTGTAAAAAGGAGCCATCCAGTTTATGGTCAAATCAGTTTAAGTCTCTCATTCTAATGATAAACAAAATTTGGGTGCTGAAAAGTTTTTGAATCTGGGCACTGAAAGGGAAACCTATTTTCCTTTCCTACATGGAATAGGGAATCCAATTCCCTTTAGGACAAGGGAGAGGAGCTCTAAGGCATCCTAGTGCCTATAAATATGAGATCCCGGGCCATTGGAAAGGGCTAAGAAAAATTCTATAATAGAATTCAAAAATAGAATTCTGTTGTAGAGTTTTTGAAATGATTTCAGAAAAATAAAGTTTTCTATTCATCAAAAAACTCTGAAATTTCTTGGCTCTTGGGCAGCTTCTCTCCCTCCTCTCTTCCTTCACTCCATGCCCAAGTGCTGGGCTGAGACAATTCCTTATCCTTCCATGCATTAAAGGAAATTGAATGTGCAACAGCCCACTTTGAAGAATTCAGCATACAAGAGGAAGGCTTCTGTAAGGCAGCTAGCATCCGAATGAAGCTGGGTTCTCATATCAGTCTACGACTTTGTGTGGATACTCATAGAGGTTGCCTATGTTCACAGTTTTAAGAAGAACCAAGTTTGAAGTCATTAACTAGTGAAAGGTATGCAAGAAGATAGGATTTTCTTCTACTTTTTATTTCACTATAAAAATATATTTTTGCTCCTATTCTACTGCAAGCATGATCTTGCTCATATTTTCCTTGAATCATGAGCTCTGTAGATTAGATATTGGAGTCATGTATAATTAGTTTTTAATTTATTTTACTATACATGGTGATGCATGTTCAAGGGAAACCATACAAATTCTTTCAAGTGGTATCATATCCACATTCGTACATGGAATAAGGATCACGGTTTGGGTATAGATTGATTACACAGAATAGGTCAAAGGATTGGATCTAAATACCCAAATCAGATTTTGATCTTCCTCATATATGATATGAATTATGGTTCGTAGTTTACATATGAGATATGTATTGTTTTGACTCTCTTAACATATATGGTATGTTTTAGGGTTTGTAAAGTTGTTTGCTTGACCTAGTTACCTTATTAATATTTTTGATGTGGGGGATAACCCCTCACCCTCAGTATTCCTAGGGGTTTGCCAGCTGAATTTCATTTTTGGTGGTTGGAACCCACCGCCCTTCGCCCAGCCGACCCTTGGCCTTGGCGAGGGTGCCTAGGCCAACTAACGAGGCATAATCATCCCTTAAGACCATGGCCTTTCTTGCTCTCAATCTCCCTTGAGCCCTTTGGCCTAGCTGACCCTTTGATTTGGTGAGGGTGCCTAGACTAACCTTGGCCCCTTGTGTCCAAAGCTAACACATTCACAGTCATTACTCCCAAGGGCAACCGAAGGAAGTATTCTCCAAAGCTTATCTCCATAAACTAGATCGCGTGATCTATAGACCATATACTATAATCCTAGCAAATCCTTGAAATTAAAGAGAACATGACCCATTCTAGGTAATGGTCAATGTCACCATTAAAAAGAACAGCTAGCTCCATGCAAGAGACAAGATCCTAATTAATGGGTGGTGGACATTTTGGATGAATAGAATGATCATCTAACATCCCATGGGATAGAATCTTCAGACTTGTCGCTTCTCACCAAACCCACTGAGGGCTTTTCCCTCCCAAAAATGCCCTTATCTTTGGCCTGTAAAAGGGGTTTCCTGAGAACCCCCAAGGTATGTATATGACTAACACCCTCTCTCTCAACTTTGCTTCCCTTTATTCATTCTGCTGCCTGTCACCTAACTTGAGCATCGGAGGGTCCTTAACGGAGCAACTGCTAACCAGGATTTCCTTGTAGGTACAATCTATGAGCGCCACTCTTCTAGCAACCTATGGTGGTCAAACGGGAGGTAGCAATACTAAATTGGTGCTAGAGGAAGGGCCCTAGGACCATTGTCTGTAAGAGACATCGAGTGGAGTCTCCATGCCATGCAAAGGTGTGCGCAATTGGTATTTTGGCACCACCACATCCTAGCAACTAGCTAGCTATCCAGAGGTCATTCTCTTGAGTCTCAACTCAACATAGCATTGCCAGAGGGTCAGCTAAGCCTTTATCACCTAGAATAACTCTCTCAGTAGATTTAGGTATTACCAGTCGTAGTCTAGGCTATCTAGCACCTGGACCAGGTCATGCCAAAGGCATCACAACTAGGGACTACTCGGGTGACCCCACTTCATGACCAATCGCCACCAGTGGCACTATAGCTAGAACAATAATAGCCTCCCCTCCTGTGGAGTCCGAGAAGGAAGGAGTACACCCATCCAAGTATTCTCGAGAGCCCCAAGCAGGCAAGGTGATGATCTACTTTGCCTCGGTCCATCGAGGGTCGATACTAGCTTGATCACTGCCCCACCTCACTAAGGTGCATATCGCTTGAGAGGTAGAAGTGGATCATAAGCTCCAAGAGCTAAACCAGTGTATTGAAGCCCTATAGGGAATGGTCCTAGATAAAGGTGAAGGTCTAGCTTCAGCATTGACTCACCCTTTTATTGGCACAAATGTGATGCTCCCAAGCCTTGGGAGGCTAGGAGAGGAATCATGATGATGGCTCCAGGAGTTTAAGATAGGTTAGAGTCCTAAGGCTATGACCAGTTTGCTCTTAGGGTGGAGGTTCGGCCCTCCACAGGTTAGAGATCTAGGATTTTTGGATCTTGAGGAGGATAATCCATGTTGGATCAGGTGGTGTGAGAGTGGGTCAAGTCATAGGTATATATAGGCTTGGATAAGTGCTCTCCTAATTAGATTAGCCTTGGATGAAGTGCCTACCATGTAACCTAATAATTAAAAGGAATCAAACATAATTTTTTCCTAACTTTTCTCTCCCTTTCTCCTTGGTTTCATGCCATCCAAGGAGTGAGTAGAGGGTGCTTCACACATGCCCCCCTTTCCTAAAAGGGGGGTTGTGTAGTATCATAAGATGGTGAGTAGTCCACTATTATTCTCTCTCCTCTCATGCTACATGGACTCACACATCATCTCTATTTTCTATGGAGGCATGTGGCATCTAAAGAAGGAACTTCAGATTAGGAAGGCAAGGTAAATTAGTGTCTAAAAATGTTCACACACGATGGAAAGTTGAGCACTAGTCCTAGGGGGTCAAAGAGAGACTCCCATCTGCTTGGGAGTCTCTCTCCTAGCATGATCATGCCCAGATCTTAGATGCCTAGGTTCTCCAAATATTAGAAAAGATCAAAGGAGGTTGTTCACTAATTGGAAAGAGGTTCCATGTCCAAATGTCAGAGGTAGGGCATGAAAGGAGACAAGCATAGGCCAAGCTATTGTGATAAAATGCTACCATGATGTCCTCATCGAACTGGGACTCCTCCTAATCCAAAGATTTTGTCCAGATCTTCAAGTCCAAAGGTACCATGCCCTTATCCCTAGTTTCTAGGGTGCTAGGGCATGAATTTCAGATCTGGAGGTGTGTCCCAGGTCCATGGAAGTTGGAAGACGTGAACTATGTTGTTGTAGTAGGTTTTTTGGCATCAATTAGGGCTTGATTGTTGGCTACCCAAATAGTTTCCAAACGATGTGAAACTTTACAAAGTGCTTCCTCACAAGTCTCCTCAGGTCCATGCAGGTTTATGATAGTCATAACAATTGGTATCAGAGCTAGATAAGCATGGAATGGAGCAGGGCACTATAAAAATTTTGTTCAAAAAAGAATTTGACAAACAAGACATTTTTTGATCTCTACTGGTCCCAGGTTTCTAGAACCTAGTGAGACTCCTACACAAGGTAGGAGGCAAGGAGAGGAGCCCTCGAATGTCATATTTCAAGGACAAGAAGCTAGAAAAGGCATCCAAGAAGGGAGGAAGAAGGGTGTTACAATTCTATTTTTGGTTGTTAAAATCTACACACCTATTCCACGATATGCCTCAAATCAATCTTTGTTCTTGTTATGGTATAGCCAAATAGGAGCAGTGAGTTGGAGGAGATTGAGAGGCTTGACATGAAGGGAAGCTTTCCATGGTGGAAGGTTTTGGTGAGAGATTTTTTAGTCCAACTTTGGTTGGATCTGGTCTTGGAGGAAATGGCAGAGTGTATGACAGATTGGTAGCAAAGTTCTTTGGTGAAGATGGGCATGTTTGATGGTCAGAGTAGTTTGATGGATGAAGAGTATTTGGCATGCTAAAGGAGAGGTTCTCAAAGAGGTAATGGCTAAGGTGGAGCTGAAGAAGCAACATATAGCCTTCGGATGCAGAAAGGTGGGGAAGTAGTTGGGATACCTTTAGTAGTTCAACTACAGCATTGGTTTGTGGAGCCTTTAGGTGATAGAGATGGTTCATTCCTTGAGTTTCACTACTAGGTTAGAGGAGGAGGTCCTCTTGGGAGTTTCAGGGTGGTCTACAGAGTGTAAAGGATCCGAAATGGGAGTAGCAATGGTAGAGGTGCAGCAGGAGGCCCAGCAGGACATCATTGGATAGCTAACCTCGGATCTAATTTTTTTCATCTATGGGAGCACTAGGAGGAGCCATCATTAAGGTAGAGCACCAGTCAAATGTGCCTCTACAGGTGGAGTATAGTTTGGCATAGGTTTAGAGCCAAGAGGTATAAGAAAAGGCACAAATTCCAATACCAACATAAATGATGTACTACATGGGTTGATGTGGGATGTGCAGACACTGAAACGGCATGGCTCTACGAAGACCATATCAGATGGTTGGGTTGTAACAAAAGAGGACCTGGATACCTATGAGAAGGTTAAGGTGAGTCCCAAGAGAGATAGGTAAGTCCAAGCCAGGACAAGCAAGTTGCAATCCCTATAAAGAAGCTAAAGTGTTGGCAAGTACAAGTACAGAAGAGGAAGACGCCTACATGACACAAGAAGGTGCCTAGATATAAGTAAGGATCTTCAACCCAAGTAATATGGTCATCTCAGAGGCCTTTAGAGCTAAATAGATTGGCATTGGCATTAGAGTTTGCATAAGGAGCTTCAGGGTGTACAACGGCAATGCGGTGGTAGTAGGTTAGTGCATATAGATCGTATGGAGCATGCTAAGGCTTGTTAGTACCAAGGTGAGATTGTTGGTACAAATATGATACTTCCATGTTTTGGAAGGCTAGAAGAGGAGTCATAGTATTGGCTTTAAGAGTTAAGGATTGATTTGGATCCTAGGACTAGGACTAGTTTGGTCTTAAGGTAACAGTTCAGCCCTCCACCACTACAAGAAAAATGAATATTAGCAATAGAAATTAGCAACAAATCTACCATCATTAACAAGGCTTTTTAACTACCAAAAATAATGACAGGAAATATTAGCAATGGCACATTTACTATTAGTGACAGAAAAGCTATCTCTAATAAATTTTAATTTTTAAATTTTAATTTTTTTTTAGTTTGAAAAATTTATTCATGATGAATTAAGAATTATTACTTACAACATTTCCACTACTAATAATTTTTAATTTTTAATTTTTTTTGAAAAAAGTATTAGCAATGGAAAGTTTTGTTATTAGCTATGGTCAATAGCCATCACTAATAATTTAATTATTTTGGAAAATATAAATGATGGCTTATTTGTTATTAGCCATCGTTAAAACCTTCCCATTTTTTAAAATCTTATCGACTACTATTAGCAACAGACATGTTTGTCATTGCTAATAATTTTTCCCATATATACTCACACACCCGATCAAGTTTTTGAAAATTTTTCCTTCCCCCCTTCCTCCCACCTTCTAGCCATTCGCCCTCCATCCTCCCACCTTCCAGCCATTTGTCATTTGCCCTCCTCCTGCCTTCCCACAGTTAGCCCCCTTCCTCTTGCCTTCCCACCATTCGCCATTCACTGCTCGTCCCTCCTCCTACTAGCTACCATACCTCGCTAGCCTGCTCTCGGTGCAACCTGATGGGAAACTAATATGCATGTAATTATTTTTGTATGTTTTATATGTGGGGTTAGGTGATTAATTCCTGAATTTCAGATCAAAGTTTGTTGTAGAGAATTTTGTATGAATTTTAGAAGATCAGCATGCAGATTAGGACCTAGAAAAGTAGCAAAGAAGGATCGCCGGGGCTGAGAAGCCTCGTTAGGGCAAGTTCTCCTACAATAAAATTGCTGGAGGTAGAGGGGTGTACCTGACAATGTCTGTGAAGATCACAGCAAAGGGGTCTCTCGTTTCTCGATTGATGCGGCCTGGAAAATCGAGCCAATGACCCACGGATATCCGACTTTCTGCTCGGTGGTCCGATTGAGGCTTGGCTGGAGTCGTTGGATTCGTAGGAACTCGGGGACCTGCAAGACCTGTCAGGGGTTAGAAAACTCACAAAGGAACAAGAAAACAAAGGAAAAATAGCAAGGAAAGGCTTCTTTTGGAGTGGGCATCCAGGGATCTGGAGGGTTTGTTGTCAGCAGGAAGATGATTGCAAACACCGGGAAGAAAAACTCTCACAAACCCCTTTATGCACACAGTAGGGTATCACACAACTCAATAGAAGAACTCAAGGTTTTAATTCATATCAAAAAGTGAGTTTCATACAAGAGGCTAGGGTCCCTTAAATAGACCCTTAACCTTGGGATCCAAGTAAGGGCACATAAGTCTTTAGATAAGAATCCTTTTCCCTCTCAAACCCTAGCTAAGAAATAAGGAAATAATAGGCAGAAAAATCTCTAAAAATTCTCTTGACTTGGCCAACACTCCAAGGACACCTATGGGGGCATGTTGGGCTTCTAATAGCAGCAAGGGGCTGGCCCAAAGGGCTCGGGCGCATGGGTTTGGGCCTTTGGAAGCTGGGGTGGCCTGGTAGCTAGGTAGCAGGAATATTCCCTGGTATCTTGCTTCTTAGGGGCTTGGGCTTGGCGCCTGGGCTTGATTTCTTTGGGCTAGGATTCTGATGGACCTCTGGAATCATGGATGCCCTTATCTATGTATATACTTTGGCATCTGGAAGGGAATCTGGGCATCTGGAGGGCATCTGCAAGGAATCAGGGTTTTCTAATTTTTCCTCTTGGGGTCTTCAAATCTTCAAGCTGGGTTGGACTTGGGCTAAGCTTTTATGTCTTCAATTAGGTTGAACTTGGTCTTCACTTATATGATGTGGTCTTGAGTCTTCAATTTGATTGGACAGGACTCAAAAATTGAATATAGCTCAACATGAGCTGACTAGTACTGAACGAACTGAACTAGCTCAACAAGAGCTGGACTAATTACAGGACTCAAATGTAGCTGGACTAAGCTTTATTACAAGGGACTCAAATATTAACTAAGTGATCCACAGAGGGTTGAGAAGCCTCTGCCTTATTCTGGTACCTCTGGTGTCCGCACCAATTCTCCCGAGGTGGGAGGAACTCGACCCTGTCGAGTGAAGATCAGACTGGCTCACATATCTCTCAAGAAGGTCTGGTTGAGGCGTTGTAAGTCCTCTCAGAAATCCACGAATCGTCCAACTCTGGCCGGCCTTGCCATCGGACCAGGAAGCGTTGATAACCACGGCCCCGGGTCATAATGGCTTGATCGTCCAGGATACACTCGATCCGTTCTCCTCTCTCAGGCCAATTGATGGGTGGACACTCTGGGTAAGGATCACTCTCAATAGAAGGGATAGGTCCAAAAGCCTCACTAGGTATCATTGCCGGTTCCCTGTACTCAACCAGGTCTGTAATATTGAAGGTAGAACTAATGCCCATATCCGAAGGCAAGTCTAGCACATAGGCATTTGATCCAACCTTCTTCAATACTTTAAAAGGTCCGACTCCACGAGCATGAAGCTTCTTAACGGTCCCAGGTGGGAACCGCTCAGGCCTAAGCCTAATCATGACAGAATCCCCTACATCAATTCTTTGATCCTTCTTCGGGAATTAACCAAATTTTTATAAGTTTCATTACTTAAGTTTATCTTTTGGTTAATGTCTTTGTGCAAGTCTCTAATATGCTGTGCAAATGACTCTACGG
Organism: Areca catechu; assembly: GCA_021397845.1. Taxonomy (NCBI): domain Eukaryota; kingdom Viridiplantae; phylum Streptophyta; class Magnoliopsida; order Arecales; family Arecaceae; genus Areca; species Areca catechu. The sequence goes on from CM038050.1 coordinate 96,376,977, forward strand.
ACTCTGAGACTCATGCATGAATAGGTAAAGGAATCAAATCAATGGGGAGATTAGGCTTGTACCCATGGACTATCTCAAAGGGCTCTTACCCGTTGTCCTATTTACTGAACTGTTGTAGGCAAATTCTGCTCTAGGCAATAACAAATCCCATGTTCCAACATGTTCACCTACCAGGCATCTAAGGAGGTTTCCTAAACTTTGGTTCACTACTTCAGTTTGGCCATCTGTTTGAGGGTGGTAGGCTGTAGAAAACTTAAGCTTGGTCCCTAATAGGTGCCATAAGGTCTTCCAGAAATAACTAGTGAACCTAACATCCCTATCAGATATAATGGTCTTGGGTAGGCCATGGAGTTTGACCACATGATCTAAGAAGAGTTTGGCTACCCTAGACGCATCAAAGGTCTGGGAACAGGGAATGAAGTGAGCCATCTTAGAGAACCTATCGACCACTACAAAGATTGAGTCATGTTTCTTTTGGGTCTTAGGTAATCCTAGCACGAAATCCATACTTAGGTCCTGCCAAGGGCGATCAGGCACTGGTAAAGGTGTATAAAGACCAGTGTTTTGCTTTTGCTGTTTGGCATAGCACAAGTTCGACATCTGGCTACAATCTGTGCAACGTGCCTTTTCAATCCTGGCCAAAAGAACTGGTCCTCTATTGCTAAGATCGTCTTATTTCTACCGAAATGACCAGCTAAACCTCCAGCATGGGTTTCCCAGATTAGGAATTCTCTAAGGGAAGTTTTGGGTATACAGAGTCGATTATTCTGGAAAAGGTAACCATCCTGAAGGGTATACTCACTATGGGTACTGGATGGTCCTAGCCTGAGGGTCTGGTAAATGTCTCCAAAGTCTGGTCAGGTTTCATATTCATCCTTTAACCTATCAAACCCTATGACTTGGGTGCTAATTGATCCCAATAGTAAAGACCTACGGCTCAGGGCATCTGCTACCTTATTTTCAGAGCCGGCACGGTGCTTCAGGATGAAAGTGTAGGCCTGAATGTACTCAATCCATTTACCATGCCATGGGTTCAGTTTCTTTTGGGAGTTCAGGAATCGGAGTGCCTCATGGTCAGAAAATAAAACAAACTCCTGCGGCAGTAAATAATGTCTCCAATATCTAAGGGCCTGGACTACCACATAAAATTCCTTGTCATAGGTAGAGTACTTAAGTTTAGCCTCATTCAGCTTTTCACTGAAGAAGGCAACAGGGTGGTTCTCTTGACTTAGTACCCCACCTATTCCTACTCCTGAGGCGTCGCAAGCGACCTCAAACACCTTAGTAAAGTCAGGTAATCTAAGGATGGGTGCATGGGTCATCTTATCTTTAAGCTCTAAGAATGCCTTATCAGTTGCTTTGGTCCACTCAAATGTACCCTTCCTAATGCAATCGGTGATAGGTGCGACGATTGTGCTAAAACCCCTAATCAATCTCCTATAAAAGGTTACTAGGCCATGGAAACTACGTACATCGTGGACACTAGAGGGTGTAGGCCACTCAATAATCGTCCTAACCTTTTCAGGATCTGCAGAAACTCCCTCAGGGATGACAACAAATCCTAGGAAGATAACCCTATGTGTCATGAAATCACACTTCTTAAAGTTGGCATAGAGACTATTCTCCCTAAGGGTTTGGCATACCAGTCTTAGATGACTAAGGTGGTCCTTCTTGGTCCTGCTATAAATCAGAATATCATTAAAGTAGACCACAACGAATTTTTGGTAAACTCTCTCAGGACCTGGTCATAATCCTCATAAAGGTACTTGGTGCATTGGAAAGTCCAAAGGGCATTACAACCCACTCAAATAGGCCATCCTTAGTCTTGAAAGCAGTTTTCCACTCATCCCCAGGTCTAATCCTAACCTGATGATAGCCACTCTTAAGGTCTATCTTGGAGAAAACTCTGGCTCCGGCCATCATGTCTAACATATCATCCAATCGGGGGATGGGAAACCTATATTTCACAGTTATTTTGTTGATAGCTTTACTATCTACACACATCCTTCAGGTACCATCCTTCTTAGGGTCAGTAGAGCAGGGACTGCACATGGACTCAGGCTCTCCCTAATGAAACCCTTCCTAAGTAATTCTCCCACTTGTTTCTGTAATTCCTGATGCTCACTGGGATTCAGCCTATAGTGAGGAAGGTTTGGTAAAGTGGCTCCTGGAACTAAGTCTATTGCATGCTGGATGTCTCTAAGGGGTGGCAATTGATCAGGTAAATCCTCAGGGAGACATCCTCGAATTCTTTCAGAGCTTCAACAATTTATTTAGGGTGTTCCTTTTGGGTTGGCTCTAATATTTCTTTGGAGGTCAAGATCCAAATAGGGTTACCCTCAACAATCTCCTTTTCTAACTCCCTAGCCTTAATCAGGTTAACTCCAGGTTTCTTGTCCTTAAGGCTACTAGAACTCCTCTTAACTGGGTCCCTAGGGGGAGCTGGATTGATAACAAACTTATTCCCATGGTAGTTGAAGGTACAAACATTGGTTCGACCATACAGGGTTACATCATGACCAAATAGCCAAGGTCGACCTAAAATAATACTACTTACTTCCATGGGGATAACATCAAACCAAATCTTTTCCTCATAGGTTTGCAATCTAAGTAAGATTTGGCACCTAACTTGAATTTGGATGGAGGTGGAATCTATCCAAGAAACTTTGTACGGGCTAGGATGAGGAACTGTGGTCAATCCTAAAGATTTAACTATCTTGGAAGAGACGGCATTGACACAACTCCCACTATCTATGATGATCTTAAGAACCTTACCCCCTATCTTAACAAAAGTCTGTAGGATGCTAGTCCTACGCCAATCTTCCCTAACTGGGGTTTGGGTTAAGATGCACCTAACCACTCCTAATTGGTTCTCAGACTCAGGTTCCTCCTCCTCACCTTCATACTCATCTATTAACTGATCATCAGCCTCATAAACTTCTCCCTCAGGTTCAACTACAGATTCAGGCTCTTCTTCCTGCAGTTCACCCAGGTGTAAGGCACTAACTGGACATTGGCTCATAAAGTGGCCTGTCTTATTCATCTAAAACAGGTCTTCTGGGGAGTGTAACTCTTATTGACCTCTACAGATTTTCCTCATCATCCTTACGGGTCAAAGGATTACTAGGGTGGGGTCGACTCGGGCCTGGCTGACTAGGACTGGGTCGATTCAGGCCTGGTTGACTAGGACTGGGTCAACTCGGGCTAGGTTGGCTGGGCATGGGTCGACTCTGATGGGGCTGGCTAGCTCCTGGATACTGACTAGGGTATCTAGTGGGCTCAGTCCTACGATAAATAGGCCCTCTATGAAAACGCTCATGATCCCTAGCAATCTGGTAAGCATGGTCCAGGTCTCTAACCTCTCTCATATAGAGCTCTTTCTTAATGTCATCTCTCAGTCCAGTCCTAAACCTAGATAAGATAACATCCTCAGATTCCCTCAAATCACATCGCATGGAATACTCATCAAATTTTGCGATGTACTCATCTATACTCTTGTTACCCTGATTAAATCGTTGCCATTGATCTAGTAAACCACTACGATATGAAGCTGGAACTTATCTTGTCCTAAGCTTACCCTTCATGGCCCACCAGGTGGTTATAGGATCACGCCATCCTAGATTAAGGGTTCTCTCAACACTAGCCCAATGTAACCTGGCTTCCCGAACCAACTTAAGCTTAGCAAACCTAAATTTACGCTCCTCTATCATCTCATACCATTCAAAAAATTGATCCATCTCTCCCTCCCAATCTATATAGACCTTAGGATCTAAACAACCATCAAAAGTTGGAGCATCAAGCTTAACATGTCTATAGAATCTATCCTCATGGTCTACAAAATCCTGATTGGGCCTTCTAGGACAAATCTCAGGGATTGGGTCAGGACGATGGTCTCTCCTAGGTTCAGTCTCAAGGTATAGATCAGGGTTTGGAGTCCTCCTAGGCTCGGGATTATAGTATGGGTCAAGCTGGGGGGTTCTCCTAGGTTCAACCTCACGGAATGGATCAAGGTTTGGGGTCCTCCTAGGTTCAGGATTATAGTATGGGTCAGGATGAGGAGCTCTCCTAGGTTTGACCTCATGGTATAGATCAGGGTTTGGGGTCCTCCTAGGTTGAGGGGACTCAAGATCTGGCTCAGACTGTGACCCATGGATTCTTTGTATGGTCCCTACACGGCCTTCTAACTGGTCAAACCTATTGGCAAGATGGTCAATTCTATTATTGGTTTGGGTACCAGACTGAGTTAACTGGGTAGTCAACTGGGCCATGGATTGGGTTAGATGCTCAGTGAGTGCTTTTATTTGGGCATGCAAATTTTCCATGGATTCAGACATTTGTGAAGGAGGTGGGTGATATGAAACCCCTGATCTAGTGCTCATGCAAGACTTGATCAGACCGACTATAGCTGACTAGACTTAGAGTCTAAACTAGATGCTCAATCAGGGTGGCAAACTAACCTATAGTAACCCTGTACTCAGCCAGGCAGGTGTAAGGAGAGTGTTAGGTCCCTGATTGCCAATCCTAGACACCAATCAGAGATTGGCCAGGTAGGTGGACCAGCACACAAGCCCTTTGGGACTAAATCCCTAAACCACCATTCTAGACACTGAGCATAAGGCACACACAAGTTAACTTGACACAGTGATCTAACACTAGCCCGGTCCCGACCAGTTGGTGTCCCTAGCCCACTAGGGCAAATTAAGTCTAGTTAATTTTAGGTTAAGGCTTGGGAGCGAATGCAAGGGATGTGGTTTTGGGCTAAGGAGAGGTTATCAACTCCTCCCCTTATCTGATATAGCAAGAGTGCCCTTAAAAGTAAATTATGCAATGATGGCAGGTAGATGAGGATGCAAATTAGGGTTTAGATGTTTTTGGTATTTTTGGAGAATATGTAATAAATTTTTTTTTTTGTATTTTCTTAAATAGAAGAAAACTTGCAAATTATGGCCTAATATGAAGGAAATATACTAAAATTAAAAGATATGCAAAAATGCTAAATAAAACCCTAAAACTTCCAAACTTGTCTTGCTAAAAAAAAACATAGCCAAAAATTTGCAGGCTGTATTTCGGCTTGTAGAAAATTCACAGTCCGAGATAAAATCTGAAAAAATTCTGAAAATTACTGTGAATTATGATAAATCCAGAAAACAAATTTAAAATTTTTTGAAGTTTTTAACAGGGAAAAGTAATTAAAAAAATAGAGCATATACGGACTGAAAAATTATAAAAAACAAGCCCTAATCTAAGCTCTGATACCAAATGATGGGGAACTAATATGCATGCAATTATTTTTGTATGCTTTATATGTGGGCTTAGGTGATTAATTCCTGAATTTCAGATCAAAATTTTTTGTAGAGAATTTTATATGAATTTTAGAAGATCAGCATGCAGATTAAGACCTAGAAAAGTAGCAAAGAAGGATCGCCGGGGCTGAGAAGCCTCGATTAGGGCAAGTTCTCCTACAATAAAACTACTGGAGGTAGAGGGGTGTACCTGACAATGTCTGTGAAGATTGCAGTGAAGGGGTCTCTCGTTCCTCGATGGATGCAGCCTGGAAAACCGAGCCAATGACCCGCGGATATCCGGCTTTCTGCTCGGTGGTCCGATTAAGGCTTGGCTGGAGTCGTTGGATTCGTAGGAACTCGGGGACCTACAAACGACCTGTCAGTGGTTAGAAAACTCACAAAGGAACAAGAAAACAAAGAAAAAATATCAAGGGAAGGCTTCTTTTGGAGTGGGCGTCCAGGGATCTGGAGGGTTTGTTGTCAGCAGGAAGATGATTGCAAACACCGGGAAGAAAAAACTCTCACAAACCCCTTTATGCACACAGCAGGGTATCACACAACTCAATAGAAGAACTCAAGGTTTTAATTCATATCAAAAAGTGAGTTTCATACAAGAGGCTAGGGTCCCTTAAATAGACCCTTAACCTTGGGCTCAAAGTAAGGGCACATAAGTCTTTACATAAGAATCATTTTCCCTCTCAAACCCTAGCTAGAAAATAAGGAAACATTAGATAGAAAAATCTCTAAAATTCTCTTGACTTGACCAACACTCCAAGGATGCCTAGGGGGGTGTGTTGGGCTTCTAAGAGCAGCAAGGGGCCAGCCCAAAGGGGCTCGAGCGCATGGGTTTGGGCCTCTGGAAGCTGGGATGGCTTGGTAGCCAGGTAGCAGGAATATTCCCTGGTATCTTGCTTCATAGGGGCTTGGGCTTAGCGCCTAGGCTTGATTTCTTTGGGATAGGATGTAGATGGACCTCTGGAATTATGGATGCCCTTATCTATGAATATACTTTTGCATCTGGAAGGGAATCTGGGCATCTGGAGGGCATCTGCAAGGAATCAGGGTTTTCTGAATTTTTCCTCCTGGGGTCTTCAAATCTTCATGCTCGGTTGGACTTGGGCTAAACTTTTATATCTTCAATTAGGTTGAACTTGGTCTTCACTTGTATGATGTGGTCTTGAGTCTTCAATTTGATTGGACAGGACTCAAAAATTGAAATTAGCTCAACATGAGCTGACTAGTACTGAACGAACTGAACTAGCTCAATAAGAGCTAGACTAATTACAGGACTCAAATGTAGCTGGACTAAGCTTTATTACAGGGGACTCAAATATTAACTAAGTGATCCACAGAGGGTTGAGAAGCCTCTGCCTTATTCTTGTGCCTCTGGTGTCCGCACCACAACCCCCTACTAGCCTCCACACCTTGCTGACCTGCTCCCTAGTGTAACCCCTTGCTAGCTGCCATACCTTGCTAGCCGGCTCCGCGATGCACCCCCTATCGACTGTGACACATTCCTGCCCACCCCCTACACCCATGCCCCCCTTACATTCCGCCTCACCCCCCCGACCCCTCGGTGCACCCCTTGCTGGCCACCACACCCCCTCCCCGCAGTGCTCCACCCTACCGACTACCACACCCCTATGGCCTATCCCCAGTGTGCCTCGTGCTGACCATGATACATGCCTGCCCCCCTCCCTTGGTGTTGCCATTACCTATTGCCACACCCCCCACCCCCCATCCAGTGATCCCCCTATCGGCTGTCACACCCCCCTCGCCCCCCCTTGAGTGCACCTTACCACTGATCTACCCTCTTCGACTTCCCATGCCCCCCATGCCATTTTCAGCTTCCAATGCACGGTGCCCTCCTTGGCTAGTTCTCCCTCCCCTACACTGCCATCCCCATGCTCCCATCCCCATGATCATGTCCCTGAGTCAGCATCCAATCTCTACGCTGCCATCTTTGTGCTACCATCCATTCCTAAATTTTAGTCTTTATGGAGGCCTAGCTGATGCAGAACGCCAGCTCTGATATCAAAGGTGATATGGGATGGATGCAAAGACTAATCTAACAAATAAGAGTTTAATTTTGATGAGCAATGGCAACAAACTCAAATAAGCTATCAAATTAATTTAATGAAGATAGACTAAGTCTCTACTAGCTACACGTATATAATCAGCATGCAATCACATAAAGAACCTTGGATTCGATAATTAAGAAACCACCGAAACAAGGACATCCTGACTTTAAACAACCAGATCTAATGAGATTAGGATGGTTACTTACGAATAATGCTTTTCCCTCCTCCATTTTAATAGATCTGGATTCAACTCTCAAGATCTCGCGGTAGGATTACAAACTTCAGTTCCTTCAAAATAGATCTTCCTGTTGATGGTGGATGGCAAGGAAAACCTCCTCATCTGATCGAGAGCTCTGGGAATCCTACAAAGAACTGCGATTAGTAGTGTAAAAGGATATGAAAATGTGAAAAAGAGAGGGAATGAGGGATGGTTGGCTTGGATCTGGATTTGGGCTGGATGTCAGAGATGGCGATGTCTAGCTTCTTGGATCTTGGACTCTTGAAATATAACTAGGCTTCAGCACTCCACACATACTAAAGCAATGCTTAACCAGTAGAGCACATTACAATGCTTAACCAGCAATTGTAAGATGCATTACAATGCTTAACCAGCAATTGTAAAAAACAAACTAACAGAGTTTCATTAATAATTCAGAAGATGATTTACAAGAGGGAATGGGGTGGTATTTATAGACCCCTTACATAGTAGCATGATAAGAACAAACTCATGGTAGCAAGATAAAATAAATTCTTTTGAATATAAGATAGGAGATAAGGATAAGATTTATCCATGCTTTAAATATAAAATTAGTATGAATAAAAATGGCCTCCTATCTTCTTCTTGATAAGAGAGAACTCTTTGAGTTTGAATTTTGGATGAACCTTGGAAGGGATATGACTCAATCTTGGAGTCTTATTGGATGAACTTCCATTTGAATTTGAATTGAAACAAATGCTTAAGTTGGCCAACCATCCTTGGAGTGGGCGACAAATGAAAGATATGGGAAGAGGAGTCTTTCTACTTTTCTCCTCTTAAATGCTTTTGAATGAGTGACAAAAAAATGAGGCACCCTCCTTTCCTTTCTTGATTGGTGTCTTCTTGCATTTGAAAATGGGATCAAGATAACCTCTATCATGCCTTGGATTAAGACTCCTTGTTTTGGATTTATATGGATTTCTTTGAATTTAAATGATCTCCATGGATTACACTCTTTGAAATTTTAAAGTTATAGGATCACCCTTGGACTCTTCATAATAGGCGCCCATTTGAATTCAAGCTCCTCCATTTTGGGCGACAAAAAGAGGGTGAGATGAGACATCCTTCCATTTTACTCTTAAAAAAAATGTGCATCAAATGAGAATAAATCACGGGTGCCCTCTTTTGGATAGTGTCTAAATGTCCCAATGTCCCGATGTCTAAATGTCTCGATGTCCCGATGTCTAAATGTCTAGATGTCCCAATGTCTCGATGTTTAGATGTCTGGATGTCCGGATGTCTGGATGTCTGGATGTCTTAATGTCTGGATGTCTAGATGTCTGGTAAAAATTTTGGACAACCTTTTTTGACATGGAATTGACCTACCAAGATGATGTGGCATGGCATACTACTCCAAGTGGCAGGTGACAAGGCTCCATGACATGGTGACATGGCATGAAGGTGATGACGTGGCATGATGACATGGCATGGTGACATGGCTTCGATAACTAGGCTTGTCCTTGGCTAACAATTAGACTTGAACCCCCTTGACTATTTCAAGCACTAATTACAAGACTCAGTCCAAGCAAACCTAACTCGATCCAACTGAACCTAATTTGACCAACTTGCAAATCAAAGGAAACTAATTTCAATTACAGACTCGATTACTTACAGGACTCAATAACTTTGACTGAATGAAGATGACTACTCATTGGTGATCCACAATGAGCTTGGAGGGGTCTAATGTCTCTTCTTAGCTCTGGTGTTCTCACCAATTATCTCGGGATGGCAGGAACTCGACCCTGTCAAGTATAAGTCAACTCTACTCTGGTAATGTTCTAGTAAGTCTGGGTTGATTTTTTGCAGATCCTCTTGAGTGATCCATGAATCATCAGATTTTGGTCTACCTTGCCATCGAACCAGGTAATGCTAATAATCCTTACTCCTAGTAGTGATAGTTTTGTCATCCAAAATCTGCTCAATCTTATCTCTTCGTTCTAGTAATTTGGTTGGTGGACACTCAAGGGTAGGGTCTCTCTCAAAAATGGATTCAGGCCCAAATGGCTCACTAGGTATCATTATTGGTTCCTTGTACTTAAGAAGATCTGATACATTGAAGGTTGGACTAATACCTAATTCAGGTGGTAATTCTAATACATAGGCATTAGACCTAATTTTCTTTATGATCTTGTATGGCCCTGCACTACGGGCATGTATTTCTTTCATGGTTCCAGGTGGAAACCATTCAGGATGAAGCCTAATCAGGACAAAGTCACCCTCATTAAATTCTTTCAAATGTTTATGTGAGTTAGCCATTCGCTCATAAGATTCATTACTTTCATTAAGTTTTTTTTTATCTCTTTATGCAATTCCTTAATATGCTATGGATATGATTCTTCCCAATACCTAATGGACTCAACTATGCATTCTTATCGAATGAAATTTATTAGGTCTACAACTACAACTTTGGGCTGATCCCTAGTTGATGGATGATATGCAGATGAAAATTTGACGTGGACTCCTAATAAGTGCCATAAGGTCTTCCAGAAGTAGGTAGCAAATTAAATAGGCTCAAAGGATTGATGAAACATGCTAACCTCAACAAAGTGCAACTATGTGGTTCTAAAAATATTGGAAGCCTCAGGAAAGGGCAGGGAAATATGAGGTGGGTTCGACAACTGGGTCTGGATTCATGGGGGTGACCTTAAAGTATGGACATGGATTTACAGGTAGCAAAAAGTCCACTTTAACGAAGAACGGGTCAGTAAGTTCAAGGAAGAGATCATTAATTGGAATCAAAGAGATGACCTCATCCTAAGGGTACCAAATTAAAGAGATGATGTCTTTGATAAATTTCTCTGGTTCAAGAATTTCAGGACTAAGCTCTCCTATTTGGGTCTCTTCTAGGATTTCCTTAGGTAAAGCCCTAATGGTAGGGGTGTTAAATCCCTCATGGTTCTCTTTTCCTAATGGTCCTTCTAATACATTAGGTGACTCATTGACTTTCTCTTCTCTTTTATACTCATCTATCAGGTTTTCTCCAGCTTCATATACTTCCACTACAATTTTAGCCTGAGTAATCTTCTGGTCATCTAACTCTAAGTCTGTAATAGATATTTCCTCTTTAGGGTCATTCTTAGAAACAAATGGGGTCACAGGGGTGGGTCGGTTCAGATTAGGGTTGAGTCGACTTGGGTGAACTAGGCTAGATCCTGATTTTTGATAAGGGGCACTAATCCTAATGGGTTCTGGCCAATGAATTCTGGGTCCATGGGGCGTTGGTTTAGATGAACCAGGTTAGTACGAGCCCTATGGGTTCTCTCTAGGTTGTCGAGTCGCTTAGCCAGTCGGTCAAGCCTATTATCCATCAAGGCACATTATTCATTGAAGGTCCTCAATAAAATTTCTATAGTAGACTCCAAGATCAGATTGGGTTGGGTTTAGGCTCTTAATCTAGTGATCATACAATGCAATCCTAGTTTCTAGGGCTCCTAGACCTATAGCTCAAGTAGAATCGATCAGCTCAATTTACAACCAATTCAGCAATTATCCTATCCATTGGCCAGGTAAGAGGTGGGATCGTGGGAGGCTCCCTCTGCTATCGCTGGGTCCTAATTAAAAACCACGAGTCCGTGTAGGGTGTTTGCCTTTGGACCTCTAGCCTTAGACACCATATTTAAGAGATAATCAAAGGATTGGGTGCACTAGCTTTCACACAATACTTGGAACCCGACCTGTTGGTGTCCCTAAGCTGTATTAGGTTACTACTCAGTTTTAGATTAGGGCTAAGATAATGCAAGATGAGGTTGGTTGTTTGTGGGAAAAGGAAAGGTGATGAAGTCCTTCCCTTATCTTATGATAGCATGCCCTTAAGTGATTTCCGATAGGATGAATGCACAATCCAATCAAACTAGTTACCAAGATAAGATAAGATAACACTTGCAACTAAAATTTAAACTTTAAATTTCAAATTTCAAATTTAGATTTTAGATTTAAATTTTAAATTTTAAATTTTGAATTTTAGATTTTAAATTGCAGAAATTAAATTTGAATCTTCTTGGGGATTAAGTTGGATAAATTCAAAATCTAGATGTGCCAGAATCTTATCCTAGGTTATGCTTAGAAGATTAACATGCAATCTTTCAAGCAATTAACAATTCAAAATGCAAACACTAAGCACAACTGATTTTTGATATCAGGTTATCACGTCCGATCGTAGCTCATTATTTCCATGGGTCATGATAGTATACTTGTGTATACCCACTCAAGAGACATGATTTCCTTCCACCAGAAAGTCCTAAGAAAAAATGTAATTTTTTTTTGAAATAAATTCAGATTTGAAATTTATGAGTGAGGATTACGGATCTTATTTTAATCTAGATAAATTACTAAAATTAATGCAAAGAAAACTAAGATCTGAAGAGCTATGGAAGAGCCTTCCAGATCCAATGCTAGAATAGTGCAGAAATTTTAGCTAGTCACTAAATGTCCTAGTCTAACCTTTAGCTCTGATACTAAAATTGATGCGGAATGCCAGCTCTGATACCAAATCTGATGTGGGATGGATGCAAAGACTAATCTAACAATCAAGAGTTTAATTTTGATGAGCAATGATAGCAAACTCAGATAATCTATCAAATTAATTTAATGAAGATAGACCAAGTCTCTACTAGCTACCTGCAATATAATCAACATGCAATCACATAAAGAACCCTGGATCTAATGATTGAGAAATCACTGAAATTAGGACGTCCTAACTTTAAACAACCAGATCTAATGAGATTAGGATGGTTACTTACCAATAACGCTTTTTCCTCCTCTGTTTCAATAGATCTGGATTCAACTCTCAAGATCTCGCGGTAGGATTGCAAACTTTAGTTCCTTCGAAATAGATCTTCCTGTTGATGGTTGGATGGCAAGAAAAACCTCCTCCTCTGATCGAGAGCTCTAGGGATCCTGCAAACAAATGTGAATAGTAGTGTAGAAAAGATGTGAAAATATGAAAAAGAGAGGGAATGAGGGATGGTTGGCTTGGATCTGGATCTGGGCTGGATGTCAGAGATGGTGATGTCTGGCTACTTGGATCTTGGACTCTTTGAATATAACTAGGCTTCGGCGCTCCACACACACTAATGCAATGCTTAACCAGCAGAGCACATTACAATGCTTAACCAGCAATTGTAAAAAACAAACGACAGAGTTTCATTAATAATTCAAAACATGATTTACAAGAGGGAATAGGGTGGTATTTATAGACCCCTTACATAGTAGCATGATAAGAACAAACTCATGGTAGCAAGATAAGAATGAATTCTTTTGAATATAAGATAGGAGATAAGGATAAGACTTATCCATGGTTTAAATACAAAATGGGTATGGATAAAAATGGCCTCCTATCTTCTTCTTGATAAGAGAAAACTCTTTGAACTTGAATTTTGGATGAACCTTGGAAGGGATATGACTTAATCTTGGAATATTCTTGGATGAACTTCCATTTGAATTTGAATTGAAACAAATGCTTGAGTTGGTCGACCATCCTTGGAGTGGGCGACAAATGAGAGATATGGGAAGAGGAGTCTTTCTACTCTACTCCTCTTAAATGCTTTCAAATGAGCGACAAAAAAATGAGGCACCCTTTTTTCCTTTCTTGATTGGTGTCTTCTTGCATTTGAAAATGAGATCAAGATAACCTCTATCTTGTCTTGGATTGAGACTCCTTGTTTTGGATTTAAATGGATTTTTTTGAATTTAAATGATCTCCATGGATTACACTCCTTGAAATTTGAAAGTTGTAGGATCACCCTTGGACTGTTCATGATAGGCGCCCATTTGAATTCAGGCTCTTCCATTTTGGGCAGCAAAAGAGCGTGAGATGAGACATCCTTCCATTTTACTTCTCTTAAAAAAAATGATTATCAAATGAGAAGAAATCATGGGCACCTTCTTTTGGATAGTGTCTAAATGTCCCGATGTCTAAATATCTCGATGTCCCAATGTCTAAATGTCCGGTTGTCCTGATGTCTCGATGATCGGATGTCCAGATGTCTGGATGTCCGGATGTCTGGATTTTGGATGTCTGGTGAAAATTTTGGGCAACCTTCTTTTGACTTAGAATTGACCCACCAAGGTGATGTGGCATGGCATACTACTCCAAGTGGTAGGTGACAAGGCTCCATGACATGGTGACATGGCATGAAAGTGATGACATGGCATGAAGACATGGCATTGTGACATGGCTTCAACAACTGGTCTTGACCTTCACTAACAATTGGACTTGAACCCCCTTGACTATTTCAAGCACTAATTACTAGACTCAGTCCAAGCAAACCTAACTTGATCCAACTAAACTTAATTTGACCAACTTGCAAATCAAAGGAAACTAATTTCAATTACAGACTCGATTACTTACAGGACTCAATAACTTTGACTGAACGAAGACAGACTATTCATCGGTAATCCATAATGAGCTTGGAGGGGTCTGATATCTCTTCTTAGCTCTGGTGTCCTCACTACTAGCTATTTTGGATTTTATGAGTATTAGCGATACCAGTGGCAATGATAATAGAGCCATCACTAACAATATATTAATTAAAATTAATTAATTATTTATTTAAATAATTAACTTAATCAGTTAATTTATTATTTATTTATTTAATTAATTAGTTATTTAGTTAATTAAGTAGTTATTAATTTAATTAATTAATTGATTAATTAGCTATTTATTAATTAGTTATTAAATTAATTAATTAATTTTTTATTTAGTTAATTAATTAATTAGGTGTGCATGGATACATATCCTGCATGCATGAAACTTGAGTCTCAACATGCAAAGCAGGAGCAATGATCCTAACCTACTTTGGTGAAGAGATCCTAGTGGCATTGCTATGATAATCAGTGGCACCATCCTCGCATCTCAGAGCATCCAGGAGGTCTTTTTGAGTCATACACAAAAATATTATAAAACCTTAGAAGACTGAGAAAAGAAAGAACAGGAAGCCTCAAGCTTGCTTGGAATGCATCCTCATACATTCTAAGCCAACTCAGAGGTAGATTATTTATTTAGTCATCAAATTTGGGAAGTTCAAGGGTGAACTCTCCGGGGACTCCATGCTGAACTTAGATTTGAGCCAAGTCATATAAACATGATATGGATTAGTATGCATCAAGCCCAGATGTCATCGATCCAATACACCCCTTTGCTAGGTTTTTATATTATTTGGATCCTACCCTTCCAAAATCCCTCTTCTCTAATAACCATTCATGCCTTGAACTCTCAAAATCAACCATGGAAAAAAAGAAGAACAAGAGAAGATAAACCTACTTGAAAAGGGAAAAGTAGAAGATGGAGATGGTTGGAGATGACAAAGGACTGCTTGAAAAGATTTTTAGCTAAAAGAGAATAAAAGAGGGAAAGAGAAAAATTGGAAGCTAGTTACTGGAGTGAGAAGCTAAAGGAGAACAAGCAAGAGAAGAAAAGCAAGTAAAGAATGTAAAGAAAAGAAGACACCCCCTTTTTATAATAGGGGAAGGGGAGATTTCAAAATCTTGATTCCCTACAGGCTGATTAGCATGCATCACATGCGAGCCTCATTAGTTCCTTATAGCCATCAATTACCAAAATTAAATGAATTTATTGTTATTGATGAATTCATATTTGTAGTGCATTATTGCAAACATTAGGGCTAAGACATCCCCAGTGTGCTCAGGCCTCGAGTCCTAGTTGGTGTCTAGGGCAACTAGCCCTCATGCAAGGGCTGAGTGGCAACTAGCTCGCTATTGACTTCATTTACTATGGAGATCTAAGTCTGTCTTCATCTTTAGTTACATCATTTGTATTATGGAGTGGCATAATATCACCAAGCATGTCATGAATAAATTTATATTTTAATACATGTGAACTGAATAAAGTTAACAATTCATATACATTAAAATATGAGTTAATCAATGACCAGAGATTATACTTGATGATATTAGTCTAGTCCATGATGCAAATGATATAACTGAAGATGAAGAAAGCATTAAAATCTCTATAGTGAATGAAGTCAATAGCTAGTTAATTAATTTTTTCCTAATTTAATTAATTAGCTCTTTATTTAATTAATTAAATATTTAATATCCCCAAGATTTATATTGGTCAATGAAAATGTGAAAGAATTAGAAGCTAGATATACTGAATTGGTTAATGAAAAGGTATTTTCAATTATACTTAAGATACTGTAGTCCTCTCTAACTCCATCATTTAGTTGGTGATTGATAATAATGCAGTTATCGCACTGGCTATTCTCAATATCTCCCATTCAAAGGTGAGTATCCTTGGCACCAAAGCAACTTAGGATTGAGTAGTAACTAGTTTGTTATTGACTTCATTCACAATCAAAATTCTAACCTTTTCTTCACCTTTAGTTACATTATTTACATGATCATGAGCTGGCCTAATATTATCCAGATAATTTTGGGTCAAGGATTAATTAATGTTTTAATATATATGAAGTGAATAAAGTTAACAGTTCATATGCATTGAAAATGAATTAATCCATGATCAAAAATTATACTTGATGATATTAGGCTTGTCCATGATACAAATGATATAAATAAAGATGAAGAAATAGTTAAAAGTTTGACTGTAAATGAAGTCAACAATGAGCTTGTCGCCACTCAACTCTAGCTGCTTTGGTGCCTAGGAATAATGATGGATGCTTATCTTAGAATGAGAGGTATCGGAAATGGTCAGTGCGATAGCTGCATCGCTACTACTATCACCGATCGAATAATGGCATTGGAGAAGACAACAATATATATTTAACCTCTTCATTGACCAATTTGGTATATCTAGCTTCTAATATCTTTGACTTGTTTTCTTTGTAATCATTTTAAATCTTGCATTACCACTCATAATTGTATAATTAATTTGGTGAATCTATTTATTTTTATTTTCAGAGATTATATATCATGTCTTCCAAAGTCAGAGTTGTATTAGCTGAGGAGAGAGCTCTTGAGGCAAGATGACAAAGCAATCATGCTACAAGCTTGCATGCTTCTGCATCACTCACACCACTCTTACCTTGGAATGAGAGGTGTTGAAAATGGCTAATGCTCTAGCTATGCAAAAACCAACTTTTGATGGAGGATAGAGTACTAGAGAGGATGCCTCAATGTATTGCTCCTTCTTTAGCAAAAACCAACTTTTGATGATGTGGTCCCAGTGGTGTCGCTGCGATAGTCGATGGTGCCAACCTCGACTTTAAGGCTTCCTCTCTAAAATAGCCATAATAGGAGATTGATGGCTTTGAGATCTCCAACAATCTTAAGTTCTTCTCCATCGAGGATCTCATTTTCTTCTTGGAGTTCTTCTAGAAGTCGGAATACAAGAAGGTCATGAGAATTCTCGAGTCATTTTAAATACATGTATTCCATCATTTTAAATCTTTCATTACCATTGACAATTGTCAATTAATTTAGTGAATTTATTTTTTTATTTTTAAAGATTATACATCATATTTTCTAGAGGCCAAAGCTATGCCAGTCGAGGAGAGAGCTCAGAGGATAGAGCTTTTAAGGAGAGAGAGATCATGCTGCTAACTTGCATGGTTCTACACTATTTACACCACATGGTAAACTCAAAAATTTTAGATATTCTTTTTATATTATGTTACATTTTATTAGTTAATAAATATTCTTTATAATAAATATTCTTCAATCAAGTTCAGATGATGTGGGGTCACTAGTGACCCCGTAGTCACAAATAGTAGTGACCGGCTTATCTCAGACTCGATACTATGGTCAAGGACTTGCCAAGTTCATAGCACCTTGGATTTAGCCAAAGAATAGAGAGCTCATCCATATTCAAAGCCACTCATAGGTGTTACATTTTCATATTAATATACTTAAATTTAATCCTTAAAAGTTAATATTTATTATTAAATTATAATTTTGTAGCACATTTAAAGAGCCTGAAGTTTCTCGGATGGTTATCCGGATCATTTATCGATTGATGTCAGAATTAATGAACAAGTTTTCCAGTAGGCCATCAAGAGCTCGTGATGAAGCCTCACAGATGTTCCTGGTAAGTCAAATATATTTAATTTTTTAATTTATAAAAATTTTTATATTTTATTTATTTAATATAACCTTATTTCTACTTGAAGGAGTACTATTGATTCAAGACTCCTTAGGCTGAGGAGGTTGGCCATCTGATCTTTAAGGAGGTGGCCTTACATAGGTTCCGAGATGGGCTACACAATCTCAAGTAGATCACCATAGAGTATTCCAGTGCGGAGTCAGCATCAGATTTCAAGATTTTCAAGGATCACAGGATGCAGGTGAATGTATGGGAGGTCCTTTATGACCTGTGGAGTACTTAGGAGTACTCCAATATGTAGCAAAGGGCATGGCATAATCATACCACCAAACAAGATCCGATCAAGCATACTGGTGTCTCTATTGATTGTGGTGGCTGATAAATTGGTAAAAATTCTATACCTAATTATATTAATTTCATATTAAATTAATGATATATATATTTTAATTAACTTATTTTTATTATTTATTTATTTTAGACATAGTAGCTAGGTTATGTACCGGGGTAGTTATAATTATGGGAGGTCAGACACCTGTCCAGGAGGACTGGTGATTATTTAGATGAGAGATTCTAACTATTAGTGCTGAAATTCATCGAGCATTGGAGGGAGAGTTGGAGTTGGTGTTGGAGTGGATGGCACAGGCTAGACTCCATGAGGTGCTACTTACAAAAAAGTCATGTTGGGAGTGGCCCCTACGAAGGCATTCCAATAATCAAGTCAATTTAAAGCCAATAGTATTGAGGAGCGCAGGCAAAAGGAGTGCATACCTCGGGGACTTGCATGAAGCCCCTCTTTGCAGAGGTGGAAGATAGAGGTATATCCGGAATAATGAAGATCCTAATGGATCCAATGAGAAGTGACAAGCCCATCACGTGAGCTGTTAGAGACTTCCCACCCGTAAGAGATGTCCATTCTTTATTAAATAAGGGCCCTGGCATTTTGTAGAGTGCTACCATGCATTCATAATGATGTGATAGGTTGCTTTACAAGTATGCACTTTTCTTACATGCAAAGTTGTAGCGATGATTGATGTGATGTAGCTTGTCAGGCAATCAGGGTATTAGTGACTAAGGGAATGTAGTAGAAGGAGGCTCGGTTAGCCTAAAGGGGATCCCTTGGATTGGCTGTATGTAATACATGGAGTGACTAGAATGGCCTTAAATAAATAAATATATATATATATATATATATATGTTGCGCCCATTCGACTAGTCCCAGGTCGGACTGGCCCCGGGCATCCGGTCAGCTGATCCCCGTGCGGGGTCCGACTCCCCAGTTCTAGGAAAGGACCCCGCGGCCCCCCTTTCCCAAAGAGCTGATCCGATGGCTTCAAGAGCTAGCGGGCACCTCACTGTCCGTGCGTCGACCTCTTTGACTGCCACGGTCGGCTTCCAGGAGGCCCTGCCGACTGCCATGGTCAGCTTCTGGGAGACCAGGCCGACCAGCTGCTGAAGGGGTCACTCGAAGTTTCCAGGAGCCTTTCGTCCCCGACAAGTTCTAACATTTTGTTGTAACGGACTCCAGTGCGTAGCCATGCACTTGTTGCCAGGCCACCACTCTGACGCTCCTGCCACGCCGCCAGCCCACGACCTCGCCACCACACCTATTTGCCTGGGGGCATATTCAGGCTTTCCCAGCCTGTTCCCCAACAGAATTTGGCAGCACTCCATGCCTATAAAAGGCACCCAGGGACCTCCATAAAAGGGTAACGTTCTTCTTCCCCATTGTGGATTCTCTTCCCGAGTTCTTTCCATTCTGTTGCTCCAACCCTCCTCTAACTTAAGCATCGGAGTGTCCCCGGCCAGAGCCCCTCCGGCGCATAGGGACTTCTTGCAAGTTGATCGGTAGAGGAGCTCTCCAATGCATCCACCGAGCCCAGTCCAGGAGGAAGAATAGCAACAGATTGGCGCTAAAGGAAGGGCAGGCGAGGACCTTCGTTGCACTCCTTGCTCTAAAAGGGAAGATCGACGGGAAAGACCCAGCCATGGCAAGAGGAAGAACCCGAAGTGTTTCCGCGAGGGGAGGGCGCTCCTACTAGAGGCCCAACGTACCCCGCACGGAAAGCAATGTCGCCGCCATCATCGAGCCCACCATCACCCTGGGGTTGCAGCAATTCCAGACACTGGTAAACCGCATTGAGATGCTTACCTCAGCGGTCCAGTGCTTCCAAGAAATGGCGGACCACCAGTAGCAGCTGCCGGCAGCTTCCTGCGTCAACGATCAGCCGGTTGCAGGCATCAACCAGTGACCAGAAGCGCCTCCACCCCCATCCCTCATAGTTCCAGAACCCCAGGGGTCCTTGAGGGCCCTCACTAAAGGAAAGAGGGCAAGGTCAGCTTCCCCCTCTTTCATCGACTCTGCCCCTCTTGGCGGCCGGTGCCCTGCTACAGACCTGCACGACTATGGCAGCAAAATCATGCGCATGGAGGAGCGCATTGCCGAGATCGTTGAGCGGTAGAATGCTGAGGGAAGGCCGGTGCACGACACCCGCCCACCTTTCTCCACGGAGATTCTCAAGGAATCTATCCCCTGACATTTCAAGATCTCGCAGATGAACCCCTATGACGGTACCACCGATCCCTTGGACCACTTGGGTACCTACAAGGCCCATATGATGGTGCAGGGCACGTCCAACGCCCTCCACTGCATCGCCTTCCCGGCGACTCTGAAGAAGGTCGCACGGATGTGGTTCTCCGCCATCCGCCTAGGTATGATTCATTCTTTTTCCCAACTCGAAACCCTTTTTATCTCTCATTTCAGGACCTGCAGCCGAACTCTGAAGAACACCGACTACCTCTTTCTCATCCAACAAACGGAGGGAGAGACCCTCTGGGACTGCATAGCCCGCTTCAACTCGATCGCTATGGAGATCCTTGACTTAAATGAAGCGGTGGCCATGTCGGCCTTTAAGAGGGGGCTCCGCTCGTCCAGGTTCACATTTTCCCTGGACAAGAAGCTTCCTGCAAGCTACACTGACCTGCTGGCCAAGAAACACAAGTATGCCCTGGCGAAAGAACAATCAGTGAGCCGGCGCCAAGCTGAGGGGAGGTCGGCCCCAAAGAAGCGAGGCGATAAGGCCCCCACAGTCCATCCTCCCGGCAATGACGGTCGATCCACCCGGCGCTAGAGCCCCAAGCTGAGGGACTACCTCAAGCGGTTCAACAACTATGCGCCCCTCTCCCTGCCACGGGAGAAGATCCTGATGGAGATTGAGAATGAGGCCTTCTTTCAAAGACCTCGATCGATGAGAGGTCCGCCTGCCTCCATAAACAAAAACAAGTACTGCCGGTTCCACAGGGACCATGGGCACGACACGAAAGAGTGCCTCCAGCTGAAAGACGCCATCAAGGACCTCATCCGAAGGAGGTACCTGAACAAATACATCTGACCCCGCTAGGATCGGGCTGGGACTTCAACTATTAGAGACCCCCCAGGGGAGTCTGAGCTCCCTAATCAATGCCCAACTGATGGAGGCGTTGGCATGCTGCACCAAAGAGCCGACTGGGGGTGGAAAGATGACCAGGACATTGTAAAAAGACCCAGGGGATCCAATGTAATTAGTTTTTCTGATGAGGACCTCTCGGAGCCTCCTCTCCTGAGCGATGACCCTATGGTTGTGTCGGCTATCATCGCCAATTCTGATATAAAATGCATCCTTATCGATAATGGGAGTTTTTACTGTATGATGCTTTCATCCGGATGAACTTATCCAGGTCTAGACTGCGAGAGTCCTTGGCACCGCTCACTGGCTTCAGAGGAAATTCCATCGGGGTTGAAGGGGAGATTGCCTTACCCATGACCCTTGGGACGGAACCTTACCAGCGAACCTACTCCGTCAACTTCATGGTCGCCCGTACGACCTCGGCGTACAATGCAATTTTTGGATGGCCGGCCCTCAATAAGTTCTAGATCATTGTATCTACTTACCACCTGCTGGCCAAATTTCATACCCGTGATGGAGTTGGGGAGCTGAGGGGAGATCGTAGAGTAGCCCGGTAATGCCTAGCTATTCACGAGAAGCAGTTGGACGGGCGCCCAACGCTCGAGTAGCTTGACCCCAGGGACGAAGTTGATAGCCATGGTCAGCCCATCGAGAAGATCATATTTGTACCCCTTAAGGAGGATGATCCCACGAGAGTCCTCCAGATAGGGAGTGCCCTGGACGAGAGTGCAAGGTGGGAGCTGGTCGGCTTCTTGAGGAGCAATGTGGACGTCTTCGCCTGGTTGACGTCCGACATTCTAGGAATCCTGGCGGACGTCGTCACCCATCAGCTCAGGATAGATCCTACTTATAGGCCCGTCCGGCAAAAGAGGAGGAGCTTTGCTGTCGAAAGGCAGAGGGCCATTGAGGAGGAAGTGAAGAAGCTCTTCGATGCTGGCTTCATCAGGGAGTCTCACTATTCGGAATGGTTGGCCAATGTCGTCATGGTGAAGAAGGCCAATAGGAAGTGGAGGATCTGCGTGGATTACACAGACCTCAACAAAGCGTGCCCCAAAGACAGCTTTCCCTTACCAAAAATTGACCAACTGGTAGATGCAACAACCGGCCACCTACTCTTGAGCTTCATGGATGCTTTCTCCGGGTATAACTAGATCAGGATGCATTCCGAAGATGTGGAGAAGATAGCTTTTATCACGGACAAGGGCCTGTTTTGCTATAAGATGATGCCTTTTGGCCTAAAGAATTCAGGTGCCACCTTCCAAAGGCTAATCAATCGAGTCTTTAAAGATCAGCTTAGGAGAAACATGGAGGCATACGTCGATGATATGATCGTCAAAAGCCTCCATAAGGCCGACCACATCAGGGACCTGTAGGAGTCCTTTGATGCGTTGAGGCACCATAGGATGATGCTGAACCCCGCCAAGTGCATTTTCAAGGAGACCTCCGGGAAGTTTCTCAGCTTCTTGGTTACTCAAAGAGGCATCAAGGTCAACCCCGAAAAAATCAAAGCCATCATTGACATGACTCATCCGACCACTAAAAAGCAAGTGCAAGAGCTTACGGGTCACATCGCCTCTCTCAATCGCTTCATCTCCCGGTCGGCTGAAAGATCTCTCCCATTCTTCAAGACCTTGTACCTGTCGGACCGCTTTCAATGGACTAATGAATGCCGATCGGCCTTTGAAGCCTTGAAAGACTACTTGAGCAATCCCCCACTCTTGGCCAAACCAATGGAAGGGGAAGTGCTATATTTGTACTTGTCGGCCTCTAGCGAGGCTGTCAGCGCTGTCCTTGTGCGGGTGGGGGAAGGCGGCTAGAAGAAATCCATCTACTACATCAGCAAGGTCCTCTATGATGCCGAGGTTAGGTATCATAAGGTGCAAAAGCTGGTTTACTCGTTGGTTATAGCGGCAAAGCCCCTCCGACCCTACTTCCAGTGCATCCCATCATCGTGCTGACAGACCAACCCCTCAGGGCGATACTCCGAAGCCCCGATATCTTCGGACGGCTTGCCAAATAGGCCATCAGGTTGGGTGAGTTTGACATCTCCTTCCAGTCACGGTCATCCTTAAAAGCCCAGGTAATAGCTGATTTCATTGTGGAATGCACCTAGGGGCGGAGCCGACCCCGACAATGGTCGAGATGCCCATAGCTGAGCCCGCGGGAGAGGCTAACCCGGCGGGAGAAGCCGGGCCCTCCTGGACCCTACACGTAGATGGAGCTTCCAACCTCTCGGGGTGCGGTGCAGGCTTAATCCTAGCCGACCCCGATGGGCAAAGTTTGGAGTATGCTCTGCATTTCGCATTCTAGGCGTCAAACAATCAGGCGAAGTATGAAGCTCTACTTGCAGGGTTGAAGATAGCGAATGAATTGGGCATTAGTAGGGTCCGTGCCTTCTCCGACTCACAGCTGGTGGTCAATCAGGTGAAGGGAGAGTTTGAAGCAAGCAATCCTTCCTTAGTCAAGTACTTGGACAAGGTATGGGACCTGGTATCATGACTTAAATTTTTTGAGATTCTTTATATACCTCAATAGCAAAACTCCTGGGTGGATGCTTTGTCACGGCTGGCCACCGCAGTGGCCGGTACATCCGACCGGACCTTCGTGGAACATCTGCAACACCCGAGCACTGTTGAGGAGCTGACAGAGATCCACCAGGTTGAGCAAGAGGCCTCGTGGATGGACCCGATCCGTGCATTCCTGGTGCAAGGGGCCCTTTCGGATGACTCGACGGAGGCCAGGCGCATCCGCTCAATGGCAGCTAAATACGTCATCCTTGATGGGGCCCTCTACAAGCGTTCATTTTCCCAACCATTGCTGAAATGCTTGGGGTCCATCGATGCGGACTACGCGCTCCGGGAGGTACATGAGGGCATCTATGACGATCATCTTGGAGGAAGGTCTCTGGCTTACAAAATCATTCGCCAGGGATAATACTGGCCTACAATTTAAAAGGATGCCTTGGACTTCGTATGGAAGTGCGATGCGTGCCAGAGGTTCTCCAGCATCTAAAGGAGGCCTGCCAGCCAGCTGACCCCACTTACAGCGCCTTGGCCGTTTGCATAATGGGGGATGGATATCTTGGGACCTTTTCCTCCAGCCTCCGGTCAACGAAAGTTCCTCCTAGTGGCCATTGACTACTTCACTAAGTGGGTGGAGGCAGAGGCATTGGCATAGATAACCGCGACCAAAGTGGAAAACTTTGTCCGGAACTGTATTATCTTTCGGTTTGGGATCCCGAACATGGTCATCACCGACAACGAGAGGTAGTTCTACAACTCTCAGTTCCGGGACTTATGTCAATAATATCACATCGCCCATCGGCTCACGTTGGTCACTCACCCTCAGTCCAATGGAGAGGCTGAGGTCACCAATAGAATGATCCTGCATGGGTTGAAGACCCGGCTGAATGAGGCCAAGGGGCTCTGGGCAGAGGAGATTCATTCGGTGCTTTGGGTATATCAGACGACCACTCGGTCGGCAACGGGGGAAACCCCGTTCAATCTAACTTATGGGAGTGAGGTGGTCATCCCGTGGAGGTATCTCTACTATCCCTGCGGATTGACCGATTCGCCGAGCCGGCCAATCCGGAACAACGAAAGGCTGACCTAGACCTACTGGACGAAACCTGACTTCGGGCGAGTATGAAGATGGCGACTTACCGTCAAAGGATGGCTAGATATTACAACTCACGGGTTAAGGCACGCACCTTCCAAGTGAGAGATCTGGTCTTGCGGAAGACGGAGGTCTCGAAGCCAACTGAATAGGGGAAGCTTTCCCCCAATTAGGAAGGCCCCTATCAGGTTACTAAAGTAATTCGGGCTGGAACCTACCAGCTCTTACACTTGGACGGGCGGCAAATAGCACGCCCATGGAATGTAGACAATCTTCGCAAGTATTATCAATAAAGTCTACAAACTTCTTCAACTTCTTCCAGCCCACTGTGAAAGTCCGACCACGGTCGGCAGAGGCTCTAGGGCAGCCCACTCTGAAAGTCTGACCCCGGCCGGTAGAGGCTCTAGGGCAGCCCACTATGAAAGTCCGACCCCGGTCGGAAGAGGCTCTAGGGCAGCCCACTCCGAAAGTCCGACCACGGTCGGCAGAAGATCTAGGGCAGCCCACTCCGAAAGTCTGACCATGGTAGGCAGAGGCTCCAGGGAAGCCCACTCTGAAAGTCTGACCATGGTCGGTAGAGGCTCTAGGGCAGCCCACTCTGAAAGTCCATGATGCGGGACACGGATGCGATACAGTACTAAAGGTTGATTTAAATTTTATGTTAATCGAGAGCAAATGTTCATTAACCTAACAGCCTATTAAATAATACATTAAAAGAATCTATAGCAAGCAACTAAATACTAGATTACATCACCCGCATGCATACCTAATAAAATAATTAATTAGATGGATCACGATGATTGAGAAACCATCCTAGATTAGGTTCCTACTTTCTAACATCAGATCTAGAGGAAGGGAAAGGGATTTTGAGTTACTGATACCCTTAGAAACCTCCTCTAATGAATATCTGGATCACTGCACTCTAGGGTTGAAGAATCAGACTCCGAACTGATCGCTCCTGGCATCCGGATTCTGATCGAACTGATTCCAAAGCATGGATGCCGATCTTCAGAGTCGGATCTCAAGAGAATCTACCAAAAAAAACACCAAAAATAGCAATTAAACGTTGAAAATCAAAAGATAGAAGGAAGGCTGGCACCAGGGTTATTGGTTCTCCCAGGGATCTTCTTTGGTTGGCTTCTAGGATCTCTTCAAAGCATTGGATAAAGGCCTTGAAAAGACTTAGGGATCATATCTGATGGAGGGATTGGATGGATAAACAGGGCGTCTGGTGGGGACACTAGAGGCACCAGAATAAGACAGAGGCTTTTTAACCCTCTGTGAATTGATCAATAATTTATGAGTCTATCTGTAATAAGGGCTTAGCCCATTTGAGTCCATTTTAGTTGTTATTTGAGTCTTTTGAGTTTCAATTCTGTACTAGTCAGCTCATGTTGAGCTAGTTCAGTCCAGTGTTAGTCAGCTCATGTCGAGCTAATTTTATTTTTTTGAGTCCTATTCAACCATATTGAAGACTCAAGACCACATCATACAAGTGAAGACCAAGTCAAACCAGATTGAAGACATAGAAGTATAGCCCAAGTCCAACCCAGCTTGAAGATTTGAAGACCCCAGGAGGAAAAATTCAGAAAATCCTTATTCCTTGCAGATGCCCTCAAGATACCCAGATTCCCTTCCAAATGCCAAAATATATTCATATACCAAGGCATCAATGATTTTAGAGGTCCATATGCATCCTAGCCCAAAGAAATCTAGCCTAGGCGCCATGCCCAAGCCCCTAAGAAGCAAGATACCAGAGAATATTCCTGCTACCTGGCTACCAGGCCACCCCAGTTTCCAGAGGCCCAAACCCATGTGCCCGAGCCCCTTTGGGCCGGCCTCTTGCTGCTCCTAGAAGCCCAACACGCCCCCCTAGGCGACCTTGGAGTGTTGACCAAGTCAATAGAATTTTTAGGGATTTTTTTACCTAATGTTTCCTTATTTTCTAGCTAGGGTTTGAGAGGGAAAAGGATTCTTATGTAAAGACTAATGTGCCCTTACTTGGAGCCCAAGGTTAAGGGTCTATTTAAAGGACCCTAGCCTCTTGTATGAAGGGAGATTTTTGATATGAAAAAAACCTTGAGTTCTTCTATTGAGTTGTGTGATACCCTACTGTGTGCATAAAGGCGTTTGTGAGAGTTCTTCTTCCCAGTGTTTGCAATCAACTTCCTGCTGCCAACAAACCCTCCAGATCCCTGGACGCCCACTCCAATAGAAGCGTTCCCTTGCTATTTTTCCTTTATTTTTTTGTTCCTTTGTAAATTTTCTAACCCCTGACAGGTCGTTTGCAGGTCCTTGAGTTCCTACGAATCCAACGACTCCAGCCACGCCTCAATCGGACCACCGAGCAGAAAGCCAGGTATCCGCGGGTCATTGGCTCGATATTCCAGGCCGCATCCGTCGAGGAACGAGAGACCCCTTTACTGAGATCTTCACAGACATTGTCAGGTACACCCCTCTACCTCCAGTAGTTTTATTGTAGGAGAACTTGCCCTAACCGAGGCTTCTCAGCCCCGGCGGTCCTTCTTTGCTACTTTCTAGGTCCTAATCTGCATGCTGATCTTCAAAAATTCATACAAAATTCCCTACAAATAACTTTGATCTGAAATTCGGGATTTAATCACCTAACTCAACATGTAAAACATACATAAAGAATTGCATGCATATTAGTCCCCCATCATTTGGTATCAGAGCTTAGATTAGGGCTTGTTTTCTGTAATTTTTCAGTCCGTATATACTTTGTTATTTTAATTATTTCTCCCTGATAAAAACTCAACAATTATGAAATTTATTTTTGTGAATTCATAATAATTCACAGTAATTTTGAGAGTTTTTCAAGATTTTATTATGGCCTGTGAATTTTCTGCAAGCCGAAATATAGCCTGCAAAATTTCGGCTCTATTTTTTCAGCAAGACAAGTTTGGAAGTTTTAGGGTTTTGTTTAGCATTTTTGCATATATTTTAATTTTATTATATTTCCTATATATTAGGCCATAATCTACAAGTTTTCTTCTATCTAAGAAAATACCAAAAAAAAAAAAATTACATATTCTCCAAAAATACCAAAAACATCTAAACCCTAATTTGCATCCTCATATGCCTGCCATCATTGCATAATTTACTTTTAAGGGCACTCTTGCTATATCAGATAAGGGGAGGAGTTGATAACCTCTCCTTAGCCCAAAACCACATCCCTTGCATTCGGTTCCAAGCCTTAACCTAAAATTAACTAGACTTAATTTGCCCTAGTGGGCTAGGGACACCAACTGGTCAGGTCCGGGCTAGTGTTAGATCACTGTGTCAAGTTAACTTGTGTGTGCCTTGTGCTCAGTGCCTAGAATGGTGGTTCAGGGATTCAATCCCAAAGGGCTTGTGTGCTGGTCCGCCTGCCTGGCCAATCTCTGATTGGTGTCTAGGATTGGCAATCAGGGACCTAACACTCCCCTTACACCTGCCTGGCTGAGTACAGGGTTACTATAGGCTAGTTTGCCACCCTGATTGAGCATCTAGTTTAGACTCTAGGTCTAGTCAGCTGTAGTCGGTCTGATCAAGTCTTGCATGAGCACTAGATCAGAGGTTTCATATCACCCACCTCCTTCACAAATGTCTGAACCCATAAAAAATTTGCAAGCCCAAATAAAATCACTCACTGAGCATCTAACCCAATCCATGGCCCAATTGACTACCCAGTTAACTCAGTCTAGTACCCAAACCAACAATAGAATTGACCATCTTGCCGATAGGTTTGGCCAATTAGAAGGCCATGTAGGGACCATAGAAAGAATCCATGGGTCACAGTCTGATCCAGATCTTGAGTCCCCTCATCCTGACCCGTACTACAATCCTCAACCTAGGAGGACCCCAAATCCTGATCCATACCGAGAGGTTGAACCTAGGAGAGCCCCTCAGCCTGACCTATACAATAATACTGAACCTAGAAGAACCCCTTACCATGACCCTTATTATGATACTGAACCTAGAAGAACCCCTTACCATGACCCTTATTATGATACTGAACCCAGGAAAACCCAATACTCTGACCCATATAGGGAGTCCAATCCTAGGAGAACCCAATACTCTGACCCATATAGGGAGTCCAATCCTAGGAGAACCCAATACTCTGACCCATATAGAGAGCCCAACCCTAAGAGAACCCAATATTCTGACCCATATAGGGAGTCCAACCCTAGGAGAACCCAATATCCTGACCTATATAGGGAGCCCAACCTTAGGAGGACTCCATACCATGATCCATCCTTAGAACCTGACCATAGAGCTGATCCAAAATCCTATGACCCCAGATCCTATAATCCCCTGACCCATAGATCTGCACCCTTGTCCTATGAGCCTAGGGAGCCCATAACCCCTAGGTATCAATCTAGTAGTAGTCAGGTTTCCCTTAGTCAACTTGAACCCCATAGAATTAGTATCCCTAAATATGAACCCAGTAGTGAGCCACTACCCCTTAGGCAACCTGAACCTACTAGGACTAGTGTACATAATTAGAAACTAGGACCTAGCCAATTTTCCCCTAGCTGACCTTCTCCAACCATTCCTGAGATTGACAAGGCTTACATTAACATTGAAGTGTATGAAGCTGATGCGAGCCTAGTGGATGAGTATGAGGGAGAAGAGGAGACACCTTTAGATGACCTAGAATTAGCTGACCCAATAGATACCCAGGTAAAAGCCAACCTAGAGGTAGTTGACCCTAACCACATCCAACATAAAGCTATAGTGGAAGAACAAATAGAGGAAGAGAACCTAGGCACTGCTGCTAGAGCCTTACCTGAGGAAACCATAAAGGAGAGCCAAATTATAGAGTCTAGTCCAAAAATACAAAAACCAGAAGAATTTATTAAGGACCTAATCTCTTTGAATCAATACCTTCAAGATGAGTCCCCTCCTGTAGTTCCCATTACGGACCTCTTCCCCGAAATTGGCGACCCATCCTTCCATTCTGCAAACCCTGTAGATATAGCTCAACCTCGTAAGGTTAACCTCATTATACTTCTGGCATACCCTTTAGCATTTGCTTGGAGTCCATTGTAAATACTCTTGTGCACACCACACTAGGGTCAGACCTAGAGAGTCTATAGTCTCTTAGGTTTAGGCCCATAAAAGTCTAATAAATCTCCTTCGATAGGAATGCAAAGTCGAGTCTATTAGGTGTTAGTATGAGTTCTTTGAATCATTTGTTAGGAGTTTGCATGTGCCCAGCATATTCACCACCTACACTAATTTTAAACAAACTGGCTAATTCCCGAAGATGGATCAAAGAATTTGATGTAGTGGATTCTATCTTGGTTAGGCTTAGGCCTAAAAGAAGCTTCATGCTTGCAGAGCCGAACCTTTTAAAGTGATAGAGAAGGTTGGATCAAATGCCTAGGTGTTAGACATGCCTTCGGATTTGGGCATTAGTTCTACCTTCAATATTATAGACCTGGTTGAGTACAGGGAACCGGCAGCGATACCTAGTGAGGCTTTTGAACCTATTCCTTTTCATTGTGAGTGACCCTAACCCAGAGTGTCCACTAATAAATTTGGCATGAGAGAGGAGAACGGATCGAGCGTATCCTGGACGATCAAGCCATTATGACCCGGGGCCGCGGTTATCAACGCTTCCTGGTCCGATGGCAAGGCCGGCCAGAGTCAGACGATTCATGGATTTCTCGAGAGGACTTGTAGCACCTCAACCCAGACCTCCTCGAGAGATATGTGAGCCAGCTTGATCTTCACTCGACAGGGTCGAGTTCCTCCCACCCCGGGAGAATTGGTGGGGACACCGGAGGTACCAGAATAAGACAGAGGCTTTTTAACCCTCTGTGAATTGATCAATAATTTATGAGTCTATCTGTAATAAGGGCTTAGCCCATCTGAGTCCATTTTAGTTGTTATTTGAGTCTTTTGAGTTTCAGTTCTGTACTAGTCAGCTCATGTTGAGCTAGTCAGTCCAGTGTTAGTCAGCTCATGTCGAGCTAATTTTATTTTTTTGAGTCCTATTCAACCATATTGAAGACTCAAGACCACATCATACAAGTGAAGACCAAGTCCAACCAGATTGAAGACATGGAAGTATAGCCCAAGTCCAACCCAGCTTGAAGATTTGAAGACCCCAAGAGGAAAAATTCAGAAAACCATGATTCCTTACAGATGCCCTCCAGATGCCCAGATTCCCTTCCAGATGCCAAAATATATTCATATACCAAGGCATCTATGATTTTAGAGGTCCATCTGCATCCTAACCCAAAGAAATCAAGCCCAGGCGCCAAGCCCAAGCCCCTAAGAAGCAAGATACCAGAGAATATTCCAGATACCTGGCTACCAGGCACCCCAGCTTCTAGAGGCCCAAACCCATGTGCCCGAGCCCCTTTGGTCCAGCCTCTTGCTGCTCCTAGAAGCCCAACACGCCCTCCTAGGCATCCTTGGAGTGTTAACCAAGTCAAGAGAATTTTTAGGGATTTTTCTATCTAATGTTTCCTTATTTTCTAGCTAGGGTTTGAGAGGGAAAAGTATTCTTATGTAAAGACTAATGTGCCCTTACTTGGAGCCCAAGGTTAAGGGTCTATTTAAAGGACCCTAGCCTCTTGTATGAAGGGAGATTTTTTATATGAAAAAAACCTTGAGTTTTTCTATTGAGTTGAGTGATATCCTGCTGTGTGCATAAAGGGGTTTGTGAGAGTTCTTCTTCCCAGTGTTCGCAATCATCTTCCTGCTGCCAACAAACCCTCCAGATCCCTGGACGCCCACTCCAAAAGAAGCCTTCCCTTGCTATTTTTCCTTTGTTTTTTTGTTCCTTTGTAAATTTTCTAACCCCTGACAGGTCATTTGCAGGTCCCTGAGTTCCTACGAATCCAACGACTCCAGCCACGCCTCAATCGGACCACCGAGCAGAAAACCGGGTATCCGCGGGTCATTGGCTCGGTTTTTCAGGCCGCATCCATCGAGGAACGAGAGACCCCTTCGCTGCGATCTTCACAGATGTTGTCAGGTACACCCCTCTACCTCCAGTAGTTTTATTGTAGGAGAACTTGCCCTAACCGAGGCTTCTCAGCCCCAGCGGTCCTTCTTTGCTACTTTTCTAGGTCCTAATCTGCATGCTGATCGTCAAAAATTCATACAAAATTCCCAACAAATAATTTTGATCTGAAATTCGGGATTTAATCACCTAACTCAACATGTAAAACATACAAAAAGAATTGCATGCATATTAGTCCCCCATCAATGTTGCACCCCAGTAGAACTTGGACGTCACACCCAAGTGTTCTAGGCATCACACCTAGCACCTATCACCCTCGCAGCTAGAAAGGAATTGGAAGAAGAACTCGACAGAGTTTCATTTCATTTCATCAAATATTTATTAATTACAAGGGGGGAGGTGTAGGGTATTTATAGAACCCTAACCAGAGAAGTGAGGGACTCAAATACAAGAGTTTCATTACAACTCTAGACTTCAAGTTTACATTGCCTGGACTCCTGCTGGATGAAAAAAATGAACTCCTATCCATAGTTGGCACCAAGATGAGACTTTGATGGAGGGTCATGATCGCTTCTGGGTTGGTCATGATGATTGGACTCCAGTGTCTTGATAATGTATTCTTCTAGAGCTGCCTGGACTCTTCAGTCTAGATTGAAGAGAACTCTAGAGTCCTGCTGAAATTCTAGAATCCTTGAAGCTTGAACAGTTAGCAGCTTATTTGAATGGAATGCTTGGAACCCTTGGACCTCTAACACTATGTGAGAAAAAATTTTCAAACTCCTTTGAATGCTTGGCCGACTTCTCACTTTGGCATGAAATATTATGAGTAGAAGGGCGCCATCTGGGAGAAGTCCTTCACAATTACTCCTTTTAAAAATTTTGTGTGCCTTTCTTCATGGGCCGACCAAAAAAAATTATCTTGATGAGTGTTACTTGTCCAAATTTAAGTGGTAGGCCATGTGTCATTGTCCCCCTGGTGACGTGACAATAGTAGTCCTGAAACCATGCAAAGGTGACACCAAAATAGGCTAGCATATGGCAAGAACTTGTGCTAGCACATGGAGTCACATGGGTCTCACAATTGGGTTTCCCTTGTAATACAGAACTCAATAACTAATTATTTTATAGGACTCAATAAATAATTAAAGCCCTACTTGATCAATTGGAACCCAATTTGATCAAAAGGCAATCAAAAGACAAGACATGTAAATAAGTAATTCAACTTGGTAAAAGGGGTTTAGCCCAAAAGGCTAAATAAATAAAATCCTAATTCCAGTTAGTAACAGGGGCTAACCCTAACTAACCCAAAATAACAAAAATTAAAATAAATTATTTACACGAATAAAAGGATTGGATCCAGGGTTTCATTCACGGGTGATCCACAAGGATGTGGGTTCAACCTGTCGATATTTTCGGGCCCTGATGTCCTCACCAATTCTCCCCATGTGGGAGGAACTTGACTCCATCGAGTAAGGGTTAGACTGGCTCAAGTACTTCTCTAGCAAGTCTGGGGTGATCTTCTGTAGATCCTCCCGAGTTATCCAAGTGTCATCAGACTCGGGATGTCCTTGCCAACGAACCAAGTATCGCTGGTAGTCCTTATTTCGGGTAACAATCATCTTGTCATCCAGAATTTGTTCAACCTTGTCTCTCCGATTTGTGGATTTTGCTATTGGACATTTATGGGTTGGTTCGCTCTCAAGAATAGGATCAGGCCCAAAAGGCTTACTAGGTAGCAACATCGGCTCACTATACTCTACAAGATCTGATATGTTGAAAGTTGGACTTATACCCAAATCTGAAGGTAGGTCTATCTCATAGGCATTAGGTCCAAACTTATCAATTATTTTATAAGGTCCCATACTCCGGGCATGTAACATTTTGACAGTTCCAAATGGAAATCATTCAGGCCTGAGCCTGATCATAACTTGGTCCCTACTTTAAACTCTTTGAACCTTTTGCTTAAATTAGCCGTTTGTGCATATGAATCATTGCTCTCTTTAATTTTTCTATTTATTTCTTGATGCAAGTTCTTTATATACTATGCAAAAGACTCAGCTGACTCAAATATATGTGCATAAATAGGTAAAGGAATCAGATCTAATGGCTTCCTAGGCTTGTATCCATGAACGATTTCAAATGAGCTCTTCCGTATAGATCTGTTGACTGAGTTATTATAAGCAAACTCCGCTCTCGGTAACAATAGATCCCAATTAGCAGTATTCTCTCCCACTAGACTCCTCAACAGGTTTCCTAAACTCTGATTTACTACCTCAATTTGGCCATCTGTTTGGGGGTGGTAGGCAGTAGAATACTTCAATTTGGTTCCTAGCATATGCCATAAGGTTTTCCAAAAGTAGCTAGTAAACCTAGCATCTCGGTCTGACACAATGGTCTTAGGCAATCCATGTAACCTAACCACTTCGTTCAAGAATAATTTGGCCACTCTAGATGCATCATAAGTTTGGGAACATGGGATGAAATGGGACATCTTAGAAAACCTATCTACTACCACGAAGATAGAGTCATGTTTCTTAGCAGTTTTAGGTAATCCTAAGACAAAGTCCATACTCAAGTCTTGCCATAGGCAATCTGGGACAGGGAGTGGGGTATATAGTCCAGTGTTCTGTCTAGGTTGCTTAGCTACAGCACAAGTCCTACACTGGGCTACTACTTGGGCAACATTTTTCTTTAGACTTGGCCAATAAAACTGATCCTCTACAGCCAAGATAGTTTTATTACGCCCAAAGTGTCCTGCTAAACCTCCTGCATGTATCTCCCAAATAAGAAAGTCTCTAAGTGATGTCTTGGGAACACACAACCTATTTTCCTTAAACAAATAACCATCCCTTAAGACATACTCACTAAATTCAGTAGATGGCCCTAGCTTCACTGATTCATAAATCTTCCCAAAATCCGGACAAAATTCATATTCTTCCTTTAATCGTTCAAATCTGATTACTTCGGTACTCACACAATTCAGCAACATTGTTCTCCTACTAAGTACATCAGCTACCCTATTCTCACTTCCAGCATGGTGCTTTAGGACAAAAGTATAAGCTTGTATAAATTCGACCCACTTGCCATGTCTAGGGTTTAACTTTTTTTGAAAATTTAGGAAGCGAAGTACTTCGTGATCAGAGTAGAGAACGAATTCTTAAAGTAGCAAGTAATGCCTCCAATACTTAAGAGCTTGTACTATCGCATACAACTCTTTATCATATGTGGAATATTTCAACTTGGCATCATTCAGTTTCTCACTAAAATAGGCAATAGGATGATTTTCCTGACTTAATACCCCTCCTATTCCTATGCCTGATGCATCACAGGCGACCTCAAAAACTTTGGTGAAGTTGGGTAACCTTAGAACTGGTGCCTTAGTCATTCTATCTTTGATCTCTAGGAAGCCTTTATGGGCAGCTCTAGTCTAATCGAATTCACCCTTCCTAATGTAGTCAGTGATCGGAGCAACAATCATGCTAAACCTTCTGATAAATCTCCTATAGAAGGTAGCTAATCCATGGAAAGTTCGAACATCATGAACATTCCTAGGTATAGGCCACTCAACTATAGATTTCACTTTCTCAGGGTTGGCGGTTACTCCTTCTGGTGTTACTACAAAACCTAAGTGAAAAAATTATGCCCTAAACGCTAATTGAAATGTTGTATTTCGATGGAATTTTTTTTTGTATCCCAAACCAGTGTATTGACATTATCAATTAATAAAGGCATTTTATTTTCATCATATGCTATGTCTTATTAATTTTATTAACATATGATGAACCCCATATATTAGAGCTATGGTTCTAGGGTTATGATGAGATCATACCAGTGAAACCTAAAGCCTTAAAACCCTAATCTAGAATATTCCTGGTCGATGGGATATTGAGTAGGGGATCAATATTTCCGGTAAGACCAGCACATCCTATGTATGCTTGGTGAAGAGGGTGACTGATCTCACAGTCACTTGTGTTTGACACTAATACTAGAATGTGGGTGCTCATTAGAGAATGAGTTTACTGAATGGATCCAGCTTGAGAACATCTAATGGAACCTTATCTATTTGTCAATAGATAGTTCTCATAGCGGGAGTAGTGCATGTGGTCCTTTGACCTGAGACTGCCATGGTACCTTGTATGCATGAATCCATACTTTGGTTCACACTCAATCATGACACTTAGTCATGCATGGGGTGATACTGGGTATGGTGGATTGCATATGGAGGTTGTGAGTAGGTCAAAAAGGAATCGATCAATCCTAGTAAGAGGGAAGCGCATCCAGATGATTTCAATCAAATGAAGATTTGGGAAATCTTTGATCAAAATATGAACATTAGAAATAGTTTCTAATGGTTCATTAATGAATCATCATTATCAGATTGAGCAAGGAATGAATATGAAATTGGATTTGACAAGTATCCATATCCATAGTCATATTCAGGGTGCAAGTAGATCGAAGGACCGAATTGCCCGGTAACTCACCACTGAAGGGTGTTTTGGTAAATCCACCAAAATTCCTCATCTTCTGGGTAGGCATGACACGTTGCTAGATGTCAATCTTGTCTTATAGGTCTTCATGAACTAATTGATTTGGTTTCATGATTCAATTCGATGTGTGATTCGAATTGGACAATTAGGTGAGCCAATTTTACCTAATTAGGTCAATCGGGTTCGATCGAATCGGCTCAAACCTAAACCTACTGCTGGCTAGATGTGGAACCTAATGGGTCACACATAATAGAGACTTGGCTAAGGAAGTCATTCATGATTTAATTAGGGTCATAGGATCCTAATTGGTTAGCCAGATTACATACTAGCATATGTTGGCTAACCAAATTCCTAACCCAATTGGATTGGGTCCAGTTGCTTGCTAATTAGGCTAACCTAATTATGGGAAACCTAAATTAGGTTGAGTCCTAAGTGGGGCTAGCCTAATCAGAGCTAAATCTGATTTTAATTTAGATTTAAAGGCATTTTAGGCGCCATACATGAAGAGTCCCAATGGCATGGGACTCTTGGTACCTAAATGATACCTTAACTTCAAAAGGGCACAGAATGAGCTATATATCACTGATTTGAATATAATTTATATGGTCAGAAAGGAAATTTTATGCTCTTTCCAATGACACCCATATTGCCTATGTTTTAACTAGTTAACATTATTTGAAATTTGCGTGGAAGAAGGATGGTGCGCGCGGTGCATGAAGAGTCGCAACTCTTCATGTGGCGCGCGGTTCTGATGGAGAGTCCTTCTGCTATCAAGACTCTTGATAATCTCTGATGTTTAGAGATTGAAGAGGCACCTCTTGGCTTCCTAGGGACCGGTAATTGACATGTGGCAAGTGAGAATTCGTCCAGATAAAAGAATGGATGTGAATAAGGCCTTCGGTGCATGAATGGGCTTATTAGATATGATTTTTCAAGCCAGATAACTTCTCTTCGGTCTTGAAAAATCATATATAATAAGTTGATGGGAGGACATATCACACACCCCTCTTGTATCTATAAATAGGGGCCGATGAAATGAGTCTGATATAAGTATTTCCCCAAAGTACTATTATGAGTGTCTCTCTCTCCCACCTTTCTTTAAGACAAGACTTGTCTTGTTAAGACAAGGTCTTTTCTACTAGAACAAGGCTTTGTTTTAGGACATAAGCCTAAGGGGTCCTAGAGGAGGGTTGTCCTAAAACCAAGAGTGGTTTAGGAGAGTGTCTTTAGTGCCCTACAGTAGGACAGGGTGTCCTACAGTGGTCAATAAACCAAAGGCTGCCGAAAGAGCTCCACTTATCCAAGTAACTTGAAGAAGGAGTTCTTCCATGGTCCGAGTTTTGTGTGGATCACCATTGGAGGGTGAACGTTTGGGCGCCTGGTGGAGAAGAAGTCTGAATCAGGATTTTCTTCATCGGATTGGATACTAGCTGTTCAGGTTGGTGCCTAAACTCTAGTTTATATTATATATGCATGTTTGTATATTTTAATTCCTAGTAAGGAGGTCTTGGGTTAAGGGTTTGGTAGTCATTTTATAATAAATTTTTGAAATCCACGCTTCTGCCCTGGTCACCAAAACCTTTACACTAAGAAGATGATTCTGGTTGACATGAAGCTACATTTTTTAAGGTTTGCAAACAAAGCTTCCTTCCTAAGGACCTGGCAAATATGATGGAGGTGGACTAAGTGATCTTCCCTAGTCTTACTATATATGAGGATATCATCAAAATATACGACCACGAATTTTCCAATAAATGATCGTAACACCTGAGTCATAACCCTCATAAAAGTACTTGAGATGTTTGATAATCCAAAGGGCATCACCAACCACTTATATAGGCCATCTTTTGTCTTGAAAGCCATTTTCCACTCATCCCCAATTCGAACTCTCACCTGATGGTAGCCACTTTTTAAATCAATTTTTGAAAAGATGGTCGATCCGGCCATCATGTCTAACATGTCATCAAGTCGGGGTATGGGAAATCGATACTTTATCGTAATCTTATTAATAGCCTAGTTATCTATGCAAATCCTCCAACTGCCATCCTTTTTAGGAGTGAAAAGTGCTGGGGCAGCACAAGGACTCAAACTCTCCCTAATAAATCCCTTTTCATAAGATCCCCTACTTGTCGTTGTAGCTCCTGATGTTTCGTAGGGTTCATCCTATAGTGTAGGAGGTTTGGCAATGTGGCTCCTGGTACTAAATCAATTGCATGTTGAATATCTCTTATTGGTGGCAATTGATCCGGTAAATCTTCAGGATAGACATCTTTGAATTCCTCTAATAAATCTAGGATCTCCTTAGGGTATTCTAGTTTTGGTTGATCCTGAGCTTTCTTGGTAACTAAAATCCAAACTAGT
This sequence comes from Areca catechu, assembly GCA_021397845.1. Taxonomy (NCBI): domain Eukaryota; kingdom Viridiplantae; phylum Streptophyta; class Magnoliopsida; order Arecales; family Arecaceae; genus Areca; species Areca catechu. The sequence continues at coordinate 96,415,502 of CM038050.1, forward strand.
GACCCTTTATCGATTTCTCGTTTTAACTCCTTTGCAGAGATCAAATTCAGATTAGACTTTTTTTCCTTTAAGTGACTTGACCCTCTCTTAACATTATCCTTTGGTGGGGTCTCATTAATCACTATCCTCTTTCCTAGATGGTGAAATGCATACGAGTTCGATCATCCAAACAGGGTGGCATCATGGTCATACAACCAAGGTCTTCCTAAAATGATGCTGCTAACCCCCATCGGAAGAACATCGAACCAGACTCTTTCTTGGTAGGATTGTACCTGAATTGTAACCTGGCATCACAACCGGATGGAAATGTTGGTTGCATCGATCCAGGATACCTTATAGGGGGTCGAGTGTGAAACAGTTGGTAAGTCTAGGCTCTTAACTGCATTAGTAGAAATTGCATTGACACAACTCCCACTATCAATTATAACCTTACATACCTTATCCCCTATTTTAATAAAGGTCTGTAGGATGTTAGTCCTATGCCAATCCTCATTTCTCTTAGTTTGAATCAGGATGCATCTGACCACTCCTAATCGGTCTGAGTCTAAGATCTCTTCCTCATATTCCTCCACTAACACAACTTCAGCCTCATAAACCTCTTCCTCACAAGGGTTACTAATCTCAGGGTCCTCTACTTCAGATTTCCCTATATATAAGGCTCGCAATGGACATTGGGCAGCATAATGACCAGTCTGATTACACTTAAAGCATACTAGGGTTTGGTTTCGATCCTTCTGAACCATTGGTGCCTTACCCTTGTCATCTCTATGAATGGGCTGGGGATTGGGTCTAGGTCGATTTGCAGGAATTCGGTTCTAGTTTGGCCTATTTCCAGGGGCATTAAATCTAGATGAATCAGATTGATAGGTAGGTTTCCTTGGAAATCTCTCAGCATCCCTAGCAACCTGATAGGCATGTTCTAAATCATTCACTTCTCTTAGAATTAGTTCCCTCTTAATGTCCTCATTCAGGCCTGCTCTAAACCTAGACAAAGTAACCAACTCAGACTTAGACACACCACACTGCATAACATACTCATCGAAAATGGCTATATATTCGGACACAATCTGATTTCCTTGGGTCATCTTCTGCCACTGATCTAAAAGCCTTTGTTCATAGGAGAATGGTAGATATTTGGCCTTAATTTGAGTTTCATGTCCTCCCATGTAGCTATATGTGGGTCTCTTCTCTGTCGGCTTAACCTTTCCACATTACCCCAATACAATCGTGCTTGTCAGATCAACCTAAACATAGCGAATTTGACCTTACGCTCTTCCGACATGGTGTACCATTCGAAGTACTGATCCATATCACTTTTCCAATTAGAGTACATCTTGGGATCTAAAGTACCATCGAATGTGGGGGCTTCTAGTCTGATCTCCTAAGGGCTCGTGCTTCCTGATCATCTATGTCATACTGCTGCCTCCTAGGAATAGGATCAGGTGTAACCTCTCTACGTTGGGCTCGATGCCTTGGAATTGGATCAGGTATGGCCTCTCTACGTTGGGCTTGATGTCTGGGGATTGGATCATGTGTAAGTTCTAGAAGCTGGGGTCCTGGACCATACTGTGGGATAAATTCCAGTGGTGTAGGGTCAGGTTGAGACACATGGGATCCTTCTAATGAACCTATTCTTTCATTCATTTGATCAAACCTCTGGTCGACTCTAGCACTAAACTACCTCTGTTCAGCACTAAGCTACCTCTTTTTCTCAGTCAAAGATCTCATGAAAGTTTCCATCGTGGGGTACATGGATGTACTTGGTTGGTCCTGGGGGACTTGGTATGGGGTTCCTGACCTAGTAGTCATGCAAGGACACAGTGCACTCAAACAAACCTAATCGACTATGGATAGCTAGACCTAGAGTCCAAACTAGATGCCTAATCAAGGCAAGCTAGTATGCAGTAACTCAAGACTTGGCCAGGCAGGTGTAAGGGGAGTGTAGGTCCCTGATTGCCAATCCTAGACACCAATCAGAGATTGGCCAGGTAGGCGGACCAGCTCACTTGCCCTTCGGGATGTAATCCCTGAACCACTGTTCTAGACACCAAGAAATGGGCACAAACAATTTAGTTGACACGATTGACTTGACACTAACTCGGACCCGACCAATTGGTGTCCCTAAGCTCACTAGAGCAATTAGGTTCTAATCAATCTTAATTAGGGCTTGGGCTCGAATGCAAAGTGGGTGGTTTTGGGCTAGGGAAAGGTTATGAACTCCTTCCCCTATGTTATATTGTATGCTCTTAAAAATCAATTAGAAAATGAGTGCAACAAGCAACTAATAAAACTAAACCCTAATGATTTTTTTTTTTTTTTTGGGCAGAACCTATTCTCAGGCCAAAAACTGAGAACTGCAGTTTTCATAGAAAATCATAAATTGTATAAAAATTACTAAAAATATAATGAATTTCAAGGAAGCTAACAAAACAAATCTTATATTTTTTTGATTTTTACACATGCAAAAAAAATTAAAACAACAGAGCATATACTGGAAGGCCGAGATGCAGAATTTAACTAAATGCAAGATTAACCTAATCTAAACCTAGGGCTCTGATACCAAATTTGATATGGGTCATGGATGCGATGCAGTACTAAAGGTTGATTTAGATTTTATGTTAATCGAGAGCAAATGTTCATTAACCTAACAGCCTATTAAACAATACATTAAAAGAATCTATAGCAAGCAACTAAATACTAGATTACATCACCCGCATGCATACCTAACAAAATAATTAATTAGATGGATCACGACGATTGAGAAACCACCCTAGATTAGGTTCCTACTTTCTAACATTAGATCTAGAGGAAAGGAAAGGGATTTTGAGTTACCGATATGCTTAGAAATCTCCTCTGATGAAGATCTGGATCACTGCACTCTAGGGTTGAAGAATCGGACTCCAACTATTGCTCCTGGCATCCGGATTCCAATCGAACTGATTCCAAAGCATGGATGCCGATCTTCAGAGTCGAAGCTCAAGAGAATCTTCAAAAAAAAAAATCAAAAATAGCAATTAAACATTGAAAATCAAAAGCTAGAAGGAAGGCTGGCACCAGGGTTGTTGGTTCTCCCGGGGATCTTCTTCTTTGGTTGGCTTCTAGGATATCTTCAAAGCATTGGATAAAGGCCTTGAAGAGACTTAGGGATCAGATCTGATGGAGGGATTGGATGGATAAATAGGGCATCACACCCTGGTAGAACTTGGATGCCGCACCCAAGTGTTCTAGGCATCACACCTAGCACCTATCAGCCCTCGCAGCTAGAAAGGAATTGGAAGAAGAACTCGACAGAGTTTCATTTCATTTCATCAAATATTCATTAATTACAAGGGGGGAGGTGTAGGGGTATTTATAGAACCCTAACCAAAGAAGTGAGGGACTCAAATACAAGAGTTTTATTACAACTCTAGACTTCAAGTTTACATTGCCTGGACTCCTACTGGATGAAAAAAAATGGACTCCTATCCATAGTTGGCGCCAAGATGAGACTTTGATGGAGGGTCATGATCGCTTCTGGGTTGGTCATGATGATTGGACTCCAGTGTCTTGATAATGTATTCTTCTAGAGCTACCTGAACTCTTTAGTCTGGATTGTAGAGAACTCTAGAGTCTTGCTGAAATTCTAGAATCCTTGAAGCTTGAACAGTTAGCAGCTTATTTGAATGGAATGCTAGAACCCTTTGACCTCCAATACTAGGTGAGAAAAAATTTCCAAACTCCTTTGAATGCTTGGCCGACTTCTCACTTTGGCATGAAATATTATGAGTAGAAGGGCGCCATCTGTGAGAAGTCCTTCACAATTACTCTTAAAAATTTTGTGCGCCTTTCTTCATGGGCCGACCAAAAGAAATTATCTTGATGAGTGTAACTTATCCAAATTTAAGTGGTAGGCCATGTGTCATTGTCCCCCTGGTGACGTGACAATAGTAGTCTTGAAATCATGCAAAGGTGACACCAAAATAGGCTAGCATATGGCAAGAACTTGTGCTAGCACATGGAGTCACATGGGTCTCATAATTGGGTTTTCCTTGTAATACAGAACTCAATAACTAATTATTTTATAGGACTCAATAAATAATTAAAGCCCTACTTGATCAATTGGAACCCAATTTAATCAAAAGGCAATCAAAAGATAAGACATGTAAATAAGTAATTCAACTTGGTAAAAGGGATTTAGCCCAAAAGGCTAAATAAATAAAACCCTAATTTCAGTTGGTAACAGGGGCTAACCCTAACTAACCCAAAATAACAGAAATTAAAATAAATTATTTACATGAATAAAATGGTTGGATTCAGGGTTTCATTGACAGGTTATCCACAAGGATGTGAGTTCAACCTGTCGATATTTTTGGGCCCTGGTGTCCTCACCAGTCCGATCCTGGTCGGTAGAGGCTCTAGGACAGCCCACTCCGAAAGTTCGACCCCGGTCGGTAGAGGCTCTAGGGCAGCCCACTCCGAAAGTCCGACCCCGGTCGGCAGAGGCTCTAAGGCAGCCCACTCTGAAAGTCCGACCATGGTTGGCAAAGGCTCTAGGGCAGCCCACTCTGAAAGTCCGACAGCAACCATCCCGGGACAACCCCCATCGGACCGCAGGAAAGATGGGCCACAGCGAGAGCTGCCTCGTGGATGGGGGCCCTGAGCAAGTGCCCAGGTATCCGGCCCAATTTATGTTATCATTCTAGACTACCCTACCAGCTTCTAGCCCAAGCAGGCTGATCGGGGGTACTTAGAGAAATTTTGGGAAGAAAAATACTTGTTCCACATTCGTCGGCCGCCTTGATGGAGCTTGTAACCCTGCGGCACCGCAGAGCCGACCAGGGGTACTTAGAAGAATTTCAGAAAGGAGAGGAGTTTGTTTACGCCCATGCACACATTAAAAGTAAGTGATCAAAAGGTTTTCTTTTCATTCATTTCAAAGGAAGGTGTTTACAAAAGGTGGGTCGGACCTTTACAAACCCCTTAGGTCCGACCCATGGAGATGCGTCAGGGGCAACAACATCGGCCCCATCAGCTACAACTGAAGAGTCAACCGGAACTGCAGTGGCTGGAGGATCCTCCGGAAGGGCAACCAGTTCCGCATCGGCTAGCACTAGAGCTTCGACCCTAGCTGCTCCTCCTTCACCTTCCACTGGGGGCTTCGCTTCGGTCTCCTCTCCCTCGGATGGATCCCGCAGCTCGGTGCCCGACAGGTCTAGCCCTGGGAAGAGCAGACCCACCTTCTTCAGGGCATCGTCGTAGCCCTCCCTATAGAAGTCGGCCGTTGCCTCCTCCACTCTTCAATAAAGCCGCTGGAGGCTTTGTATGCCACCACGACTTCCTTGACCTGCTTCGCGGCCAGTTCCTTGGACTCCTTGAGTTGGGCCTCCAACTATGCCCCACCGCCCGCTCGGCCCGGGCCCTCTGGTCGGCCTCCGCCGACCGCTTCTCTTCCTCGCCCAACCGGCGGGCGAGGGAGTCGGCTTTCGCCTTCCTTTTCTTCAACCTGGCCTCGCGGTCGGTCAGCTAGCCCTCGGCCTCCTTCAGAGCTGCCTTCACCGACTCTGTCTCTGCTTGGGCTACCACCAGGTTCTCCTCGGAAGACTTCAGGGGTGCCACTGCGGCCTCCTGGGCCACCTCCAGCTCCTGGACCCTCTTCACGGAGGTCTTAGCGACATGCATTACACAGCAGATGTCGTCGTCCATGAGGGAGATGCTGTGGAGAAGCTGCAAACATCCGACCAAGTTAGTAAAGAAGTAAAAAAGTAGCGAAATAAGGTGAAGTCCTTACCCTCATGAAGTCCCGGTATGTCTCCACAGTCACGTCGATCAGGTTTCTCTGGATCGACACCTCCCAGTCAACATCGGTCATTGCGCCCCTCAGCAGGCTCCGCACCCTCCTGGGGTGGTCGAGCGCACGCTAGTGTTGGAATTCCTCCTGGTGGATCTCCTCGTCCGATCGCTCAGGTTCGCTACCGGAAGCCTCCTCCACGGCCGGCCCCTTGCCTTATCGGTTGAAGGGGCCACCTCTTCAAAGCCGATGGGTGTAGGGTTGGCGTTGCGGCTGTGCCAGATGCCCCTGGCTGTCCTTGCTCTGGTCGAATGACCAGCCCTCCTGATGGAGTCGATGCTCTCGCCGCCCTCATCGCCATGCACTTGGTGAGGGGGATGCCGTCCCCATCCGAGTCGAACTCCACGACGGGGATGGGTTGCTCCTCTTCCCACCTCTTCTTCTATCGCTCGGCGGCTGGCAGGGGGGCTGATTCTGGGATGGCCCGCTTCCACACCGCCCGTCGGATGATCTTGGACTTGTCAATCCACTGCATCCTTCCTCCTGCCACAGGAAGCTTGAAATCAGTGAGAGGAAAAAAGGGAAAGAACTAAGAGAAGCATAAAAAAGGGGGGGGGGGGGGGGGGGGGGGGGGGGGGGGGGGGGCGTCGACCCTTGTCTAGGTCTCCTTGGGAGCTGATCCCTACCTGATGAAGGGCTCCCTCCCTCAACAGCTCGAAAGCCGCCACCGGGCGGCCCTACTGATCTCATTAAACGTACCCAGGTCGGCCGCCGATACCGACCTCCCCTCGTGGACTCTCGCCCGTGGCTCTCTCCACAACGACTCAAACCCCAAGGTTCGAGGCTGTGACGAAGAAGAACTTGGCCTTCCACCCGTGGACGACCGACGGGAGGCACTTCAGGATCTTTCGGCCTTGGCGGGGGGACAAACAAGACCCACTCCCAGCTCCTAAAGTCCCTTTTCAGGTAGAAGAAGTTACCGAAGAGGGACAAACTGGGGTCGGACCTGGCCTTATGGCATAGTACTATGAAACAGCATATCGCCCGAATGTGGTTCGGGGTCAGCTGCACTAGGGTCACCCTATAGAAGTTGAAGATCTCTATGAACAGGGGGTGCAGAGGAAACCTTAAGCCGGCCTTAAGGTGGGACTCGTACATTGGGAGGGTCCCTGAACCTAGTGGGTTATTTGCTCTCCCCTCTCAGCCTGGAAGTGCGAGGTGCAAGGTGGATGGGATCCCGTACACCGCCCTGAGGTTTTCGACCCACTCTCGGGTCATGGTTGAGGGAATTTCGCTCAGCCCCAGATCCCTAGGCCTATGGGACGAACCCCTATTGCTAGACGCCATTGGAAACTAGGAGAAGGAAGGAGGATAACTGGGACTAACCTGGGGCTGGACTCCTAGATGCCGGGTTTCACGGAAGAAGGAAGAAGAAGACTCTATCTCACAAGGCGCAGGCGCGGCAGGAAAAATCCCCTCGCTCTACCTCCTCCTCCTTTTATAGGACCCGAGGGAAGAGGGAGAAGGAGGGAGGAGTTGTTGCCCGCCTCGGGCACATCCCGGCTGTCCCATCAGGAGCCGCAACCGCCTGTATTGCGGGATTCGAAGCGCCCGAAGCATCCCCTCGCGCGGATGGTGATCCACGTGCACGCCGGATCGGCGGTGCGGGACCAACCTGGAGGATAGTGCCGACCAACTAGATGCTGCCGCGTGGCGCGACGCACCACTCCGCTCGGATCAATGCAGGACAGCCTGGCAGTCATCATGGCACCTGACTCGCATTAATTGCCTTGCCTGCGCCCCAACGAGCGACTGACATCTATCTAAGGAGCCGTTCGAGGGGATTCGAAAGTGACCCGACGCCTCGATCCAGAATCCGCCGCAGGTGCACGCAATCATGCTCCTGCCCTTTTGAGCCACGTGGCCCCTCAAGGCCCAGGAGCAGGAGGGCAACTATTGCGCCCATTCGGCTAGTCCCGAGTCGGACTGGCCCCGAGCGTCCAGTCGGCTAATCCACATGCGAGGTTCGACTCCCGGGTTCTATGAGAGGACCCCGCGGCCCCCCTTTCCCAAAGAGCTGATCCGGGGGCTTCAAGAGCTGGTGGGCGCCTCACCGTCCGTGCGTCGGCCTCTTTGACTGCCACGGTCGGCTTCCGGGAGGCCCTGCCAACTGCCACGGTTGGCTTCCGGGAGACCAGGCCGACCTGCTGTTGAAGGGGTCACTCGAAGTTTCCAGGAGCCTTTCCTCCCCAACAAGTTCTGACATTTTGTTGTAACGGACTCCAGTGCGTGGCCATGCACTTGTTGCCAGGCCACCACTCTGATGCTCCTGCCACGTCGCCAGCCCACGACCTCGTCTTCATGCCTATTCGCCTGGGGGCATATTCGGGCTTTCCTATCCTGTTTCCCAACAGAATTTGGCAGCACTCCATGCCTATAAAAGGCACCCGAGGACCTCTGTAAGAGAGTAACGTTCTTCTTTCCCATTGTGGATTCTCTTCCCGAGTTCTTTCCATTCTGTTGCTCCAATCCTTCTCTAACTTAAGCATCGGAGTGTCTCCCACCGGAGCCCCTCTGGCGCCTAGGGACTTCTTGCAGGTTGATCGGTAGAAGAGCTCTCTAGCGCATCCACCGAGCCCGGTCTAGGAGGAAGAATGACAACAATATGTATACATACATATGTATACATATGTATATGTATACATACATATATGTATACATAGGTATATGTATACATACATATACATATACATATGTATACATATATGTATGTATACATATATGTATGTATACATATATATATGTATACATATATGTATGTATACATATATATACATATATATATATATATGTATGTACATATATATACATATATATACATATATATATATATATGTATATATACATATATATATATATGTATATATTATATATATACATATACATATGCATACATATACATAATATATACATACATATATATATACATACATATATATATATACATATATATATATACATACATATATATATATACATACATATATATATATACATACATATATATATATACATACATATATATACATATATACATACATATATATACATATATACATACATATATACATATATACATACATATATATATATACATATACATATATAAAGCTTAGTTAGCTTGAAGAGATTTCGTCAAATCCATTGCAAAAGATTACTATGAGGATCGGCAAGCGGATTGGAGTCCTTGACGTTAACTCAGACTAGTACCAACAATGTCCCAATATTCTATGGTGCTTGGTCTATCAACCAGCACAGATTTAGCTCCACTGACGGATGTCTTTAAATGTTCTCTCTCCTGGTTTGTATATATATATATATATGTATATATATATGTATATATGTATATATGTATATGTGTATATGTATATATGTATATGTGTATATGTATATATGTATATGTGTGTATATGTATATATATATATACATATATATATATGTACATATATATATATATATATATATATATGTACATATACACATATATATATATATATATGTACATATACACATATATATATATATATGTACATATACACATATATATATATATATATGTACATATACACATATATATATATATATATGTACATATACACATATATATATATATATATATGTACATATACACATATATATATATATGTACATATACACATATATATATATATATATACATATATATATATGTACATATATATACATATACATATATAAAGCTTAGTTAGCTTTTTATATATATATATAAAAAGCTTAGTTAGCTTGAAGAGATTTCGTCAATCCATTGCAAAAGATTGCTAGGAGGATCGGCAAGCGGATTGGAGTCCTTGACGTTAACTCAGACCAGTACTAACAATGTCCCAATATTCTATGGTGCTTGGTCTATCAACCAGCACAGATTTAGCTCCACTGGCGGATGTCTTTTAATGTTCTCTCTCCTGGTTTGACATGGTCGCTATCGCCATTTTGCACAATGATAGGATCTACCCCGACTTTCCACCACCCTCTCGAAAAATCCGGCCTCTCCCTTCCACCCGCTTCACATCTATTTTCTAGCAAACAAAAATTGAGCCGGAGGGGAGGCAGCATCAGTTGCCAACCTAACCAGAGGAATGGTCGGGGAGGTGTTCCCTTGTAGTTGCTGACCGTCCTCCCGATGGGTGCCAAATCATAATGGAGCTGAAGCGATCTCCCTACAGGCATCGAGTGGAGCTGAAGTGGTCTTCCTACTAGCATCGAGTGGAGCTGAGCCGAAGGTGTCTTGCAGTGAGAGAAGCCGAGTGTGCTCGAGGAGCCTTCGGTCATCGATCCGATCGAAGCAGAAGTGGTCGGAAGGCTTGTTGGTACTGCTGATCGAACCCGAGACTAGAACATGACCTTGCAGTTGCTGAGGGTGTCGATCAGGACATTCTTGCTGAGTCTGCCGATTGAAATGGAGAGACCAAGCTAGTCCTTGTGGTCACCTCCTGAGCACCGATCCGTGCCGAGCGGTGGAAAGGTGAGTTAGGATCTTCATGGTCATCGACCGGGACAGAGAGGGTGCTAGAGGTTGAGAAGTCTTGTGATCGTCCTAGTCAGAGCTGATCATAGCAAATGGTGATGCAGTTCTCTAAGGGTGATGATCGTCTTCCATGGGTGCCCTGGGAGAAATTCTTTGTAGCTGCCAAACCTGGGGCTCTTATGGGCATCCCACTAGGAGCGGAGGAGCGATCTCCTATAGGCGTCGACCGTTCGGAAGCCACGGTAGCCTCATTGTGTTGCCGATCATTCCCCCTACGGATGCTGACCAGAGCAAAGTCGAGAGCTCTCTGAGCTGGCCTCTCTCCGTGGAGGCATTGGTGGATGCTGATCTCACCCTGAGAGATAAAGGCTCCCACGGACAGGAAGGAGAAGAACGTTGGGGGCTTTCCGTGGCTCCTCCTAGGGAGGAGATGAGGCAGAGACTGGCGGTCTTGCCATGTGTAGAGAGGAGATTGGGGACCTTTGGCAACTCGCTATAGGGAGGAGATGGTGCAAAGGGAGGAGCTTCGAAGGGTTTCCTGCATCTTCTAATGGGGATGGAAGTCAAGGCTCCCCAAGCTTCTAGAAGCTCCTTTCTAAGTGTCGAAAGTATCTGGAATAGATGGAGGGTCCATTCTTCTTTGGAAAGACCCCCTTCTTTTATTAAACGGTTAGGGTCGAATAGATTTTGCCACCATGCTGGGATGATGGAGCAACCCTATTACCGTATTAAGGCCAAGTAGCCTAGTTGTTACCATATTAGATTGCGGGTAAGTTTTTATGCACCATATATGATGGGATGGGATGGAATGTGCATTGAATATTAAAAAATGATATCTGTTATCAACGTGACAGAATCAACCTTTTTTTTAAAGTTTTAGATGGACCAAAATATCCCTTCCCTCTCTCAAATATTATTCTCTCTTGGATACTATAAAGAACCAAAAACTGCATGATGGAGAGTTCATTTACACCTCCTTGAGCTAGAAAAAGAAGATGATGACGAAGACGAAGAAGAAGGCACCGAGAGTCCAATGTCGTGCCTCGCCACCTCACGTGATCCCTCCCCACGATCAGGTAATCACTTGGTATCCTCTACCTTCCTCCTGTTCTTTCTCGTCTTATCATTGTTCTTCCCGTCTCTCTTCAGCACAAAGCTCGCATCTCCATTCCTCTTTATCCTCACTAACTGCATAGAGAGAAGATAGAATAAAATGATAAATATATGCCAAAATAGGGATGTCATAATACTGTTTCAGTCATTTTGAATAATCTTATAGCATCTGTGGCAATTTTATTACACTCTGGGAGTCATAAACCAAGCCACGGATGATATGTATTACAGGTAAAAGGGATTAGAAATTTTTATTCTATATTTTCTGCATGAAGGTCATAGTTTTTAACTAGGATGTCGTAGTTTTTAAATTAGGATGTCGTAATACTATTTCAGACTATTTGATTAATCTTATAACATCCGTGATAATTTTTGATACTCTGGGAGTCATAAACCAAGCTATGAATGACATGTATTGCAGGTAGAAAATGTTAGAAACTTTTATTTTATATTTTCTATATGGATGTCGTAGTTTTTTAATTAGGATGTCATAGTTTTTAAATTAGGGTGTCGTAATACTGTTTCGGCCATTTTGAGTAAACTTATAACATCCATAACATTTTATAACACTCTGTGAGTCATAAACCAAGCCACAGATGACATGTACTACAGGTAGAAGGGGTTAGAAATTTTTATTTTATATTTTTATATGGATATCATAATTTTTTAACTAGGGTGTCGTAGTTTTTAAACTAGAATGTCGTAATACTATTTTGACCATTTTGAGTAATCTTATACTGTTTCGACTAGGATTATCTATCATTTATGGCTTGAATTATGACTCCTAGAATATAATAACATGTCATAGATAGTAAAATATAAGTAATGCTTTTGGATTTATATTTTTTACCATCCATGGCATGTTATGATATCCTGAAAGTCATAATTCAGACCACAAGTGATAGGTAATCCTGATATGAAGGGTTAATATCTTTGATTTCATATTTTCTATAGGGGTATCATAACTTTTCAGCTAGGATGTCATAGATTTTTAACTAGGATGTCACAATCCTGTTTTGGCATATATTTATATTTTTTACCATCCGTGACATGTGATAACATCCTGGAAGTTATAATTTAAGCCACAAGTAATAGGTATTTCTGGTAAGAGGGGTTAATACCTTTAGTTTCATGTTTTCTATATGGATATCATAATTTTTTAACTAGGGTGTCATAATTTTTAAACTTGGATATCGTAATCCTGTTTTGGTATACATTTATCATCTTTTACCATCCGTTCTATATTATGACATCTTGGAAGTTATAATTTAGGTCACAAGTGATATGTGGCATGTGATGACATCCGTGGCATGTTTCTTTACATGAGTTTTATAAAGTTTCTTAAACAAGATATCATTATTTTTGAAATAGGTTGTTATTATCATGTTAGGCATGAATTATATTTTTCTCTTTTTTGTGGCATGCTATTATATTCTAAGAGTAATAAATGAGGCCACAAATTATGTAAAGTTCTTGTAAGAGGTGTTAATGACTTGAGTTTCATATCTTGTACCAAGATGTCATGGTTTTTGAACTAGAATATCATAGTTTTTGAACTAGAATGTCATAATCTTGTTTCGGCATATATGTACCATCATTTCCATCTGTGGCATGTTATAACATTCTGGGAGTTATAATTTAGGACACAAGTAATACATATTCCTGGTATGAGGGGTATAATACCTATAGTTTCATATTTTCTATATGGATATCGTAATTTTTGAACTAGGATATCGTAATTTTTAAACTAAGGTATTGTAATCCTGTTTTGGCATGTATTTAACATCTTTTATCATCCGTTCTATATTATGACATCCTAAAAGTCATAATTCAGGTTACAAGTGATATATGGCATGTGATGTCATCCGTAGCGTATTTCTTTACATGAGTTTCATAAAGTTTCTTAAATAGGATTCATAATTTTTGAAATAGAATATCACTATCATGTTTAGGCATGAATTACATTTTTCTTTTTTCATGGCATGTTATTACATTCTAGGATTTATAAATAAGGCCACAAACTATGTAAAGTTCTTGTAGGAGTTGTTAATGCCTTGAGTTTCATATCTTATACCAAGATGTCATGATTTTTGAACTAGAATGTCATAGTTTTTGAATTAGAATGTCATAATCTTGTTTCGACATATATGTACCATCATTTTTTATCTGTGACGTGTTATAACATTTTGGAAATTATAATTCAAGCCACAAGTAATAGGTATTCCTGGTAGGAGGGGTTAATACCTTTAGTTTCATGTTTTCTATATGGATATCGTAAGTTTTTAACTAGGATGTCATAATTTTTAAATTAGGATATGATAATCTTGTTTTGATATATATTTATCATCTTTTACCATCCGTTCTATATTATGATATCCTGGAAGTCATAATTTAGGTCATAAGTAATAGGCAGTCCTGGTATGAGGGGTTCATACCTTTCATTTAAATTGTTTTGTAAGGATATCATAATTTTTGAGCAAGTGTGTCATAATTTTTAAACTAGAATGTCATAATCCTATTTCAACATATATTTGTCATCTTTTATCATCCGTAACATGTTATGACATTCTAAGAGTCATAATCCCAAGTAAGTACTTCTTGAATAGATGGTGCAAGAACATGAAATACCAATTCAATAATTTCGAATGCAATACTCAATTTTATGATAAAAGTACATAAAAATCATGGTACATAGTAAATGAATTATTTAAATTCAGATGTCTTACTTTATGTTTACATAAACCTATCATATATCATAGAATCCTAATACAAATGTTATATGTTTTTTATCGTAGATATGCTTTGATGAGTCATCGGATGATGAAGCTTGCAGAGATAGCCTCCATGTCTGAAGATGCATTTAATTTAGTAATGAAAGATCTTACACCATTATTCAGAAGAGCTATAGATGCTAACTATGCTGCTAAGCAAAGAACACAACTTTTAATCTAAGATCCTGACCAAGTTAGTATGAGAGGTCATCCAAGAGAGAATAGAATTAAGAGTGGAGTCGAGAAAAAATCAAAAAGATCAAAGAAAAATATGAATAAGGCTTCCATTGACACTCTTATGCAAAATAAAAGAAGAGGTAGTACAAGCAAGAGGCAGACTTCCCATAATGTAGTGAAAGTATCCGAACATGTAATTGAACCTACTGTACCATCTTTCAATCTTTTTTTAGATAAATTTGATGCTTATATATACATTCAACTAACACAAGAGAGGATATAAAATGCTGAATTTTCATAGTCTGTATATATTTATATCATCCGAAGAAATTAAAAATAGGATGTATAGGACATGTGATTAAATCTGTTTATTTCAAATATAAATTTTAATAGTACTTTACGTGCCCAAAGACTAAAACAGGAATAATAGAATTATGACACCCCTTGATATAATGGATGATATCTAATTATAAAATTAGAATACCCCTACATAAAACAAGAAAGTGATGAAAATAATTACTCCTAACAGGACTTCCCATCATCTATGTTCTGAATAATGACTCACAGAATATCATAAAAATGCCATAAACCAATAAGATTACTCAAAATGGCCGAAACTGTATTACAACATCCCAATATAAAAACTACGACATCCTAATTAAAAAACTATGACACATAAAATATAAAATAAAAGTTTCTAATCCTTTTTACCTATAATACATGTCATCCATGCCTTGGTTATGACTCCCATAGTATAAAAAAATGCCATGGATGTTATAAGATTAATCAGAAATAGTATTACAACATCCAAGTTTAAAAACTATGATATCTTAGTTAAAAAACTACGACATCCTAGCAAAAAATATAAAATAAAATATTTTAATCCATTCTACCTGTAATACATGTCATCCGTGGCTTGGTTTACAACTTCTAGAGTATTATAAATTATCACGGATGCTATAAGATTAATTAAATATCTCGAAATAGAATTATAATATCCAAGTTCAAAAACTATGACATCCTAGTTAAAAAACTATGACACCCTAGCAGAAAATATAAAAAAAAATATTCTAATCCATTATACCTATAATACATGTCATCCGTGACTTGGTTTATGACTTCTAGAATATAAAAAAATATTATGGATGCTATAAGATTAATCAAGTAGCCTGAAACAGCATTACAATATCCAAGTTCAAAACTATGATATCCTAGTTAAAAAACTACAATGCCCTTGTAGAAAATATAAAATCAAAGTTTCTAACTTTTTCTGCTTGTAATACATGTCACCTGTGGAAGAGGTAAATGAATTACGATATCCTAGATCTATAGTTATGACATTTCAATTGGAAAGCTATGACATCCTGTCAAGAAACATAATATTCCTTTAAAACATCATCACATCAATGAAGAAATTTGACAGTCTAGAAGTAAACATAACATCTAAAATACAAAAACTTCTTGTAATGAAAAAATGATATTTAAAACATTATTGTTTGAATGAATTATAGAATTTTTTTTTGGAATGTTGCTTAAAATATAAACATTAATTGACTTATAAATTTCTATAACATATTACAGAAGTGCATGAATTGAAGATGATGTGGCATAACCACAGATGTGGAGCCCATGATGGTAACAGCTGGTAGCCACTTGGGTGGAAACTGCCACCTGGATGCGGCACCCAATTGAAGACCCAAAAGGCGAGCCCTCCATTCGAGGTCAGCTCCCAACCAGGGTCATGCTCAAAGGATGAGCCCTCCATCTAAGGTCAGCTCCTGGCCGAGGTTGTGCTCAGCATGCCAAGGTGAGCCCTCTGTCCAAGGTCAACTCCCAACCGGGGTCATGCTTATAGGGTGAGCCCTCTATCCAAGGTTAGCTCCTAACGGGGTTGTGCTCATGCGTGACAAGGCAAGCCCTTCGTTCGAGGTCAGCTCCTAGCCATGGTCGTGCTTATGGGGTGAGCCCTCCATTTAAGGTTAGCTTCCGGTTGGGATCATGCTCATGCATGCCAAGGCAAGCTCTCCATCGAGGTCAGCTCCCAACAGGGGTCGTGCTCATAGGATGAGCCCTCCATCTGAGGTCAACTCCTGGTCGGAGTCATGCTCATGCATGCCAAGGCAAGCCCTCCATCCAAGGTCAGCTCTCAGCCAGGGTCATACTCATAGGGCAAGCCCTCTATCTGAGGTCAGCTCTCGGTCAGGGTCATGCTCATGCGTGCCAAGGCGAGCCCTCCGTCTGAGGTCAACTCCCAACTAGGGTTATGCTCATATGGTGAGCCCTCCATCTGAGGTTAGCTCCTGATCGGGGTTGTGCTCATGCATGCCAAGGCGAGCCCTCCATCTAAGGGCAGCCCCCCACATCCCCGGTCAAGCATCCAGTCAAGGTCGTGCTCCCGCTTCCAGAGTCAGGCTCTCTGGATCGAGCTCTCCCCACTTCTCCTATCGAGTTCAGAGTTCGCTCCAGTGACAGAGAGAGGGAGGACCAGTGGAGGTACAAATTACGACATAGAAGCTTCCCACTACCTGCAACCTCCCAGAAGTGGTGTACCCTGTCAAAAAATTCAAACCCTGCAATGCGCCACCTACATATCCTACACAATGCATGCCCCACAAGGCTTCACACCCTGTGGCATGCCACCATGTCAACAACCGTGCAATCGAGGGCACTAATCCTCATGACATAAAACCTAAACTTCCTCCATGAGGAACATTCTATTAAGGCCACAAGCCCTGTGACATAACGATGGTCCCTCCCGGAATGGAAACGCTCCATCATGGCTTGGGGCTCGATGGCACAACGCCCGCCCCTCCCACGAAAAATCTCACCACCAGAGGGACAAGATTTGTACTATGCCAGTAATCACCTCCAAATAGAAGAATCTTCTCTAGAGGACCGGTCCGACAAGGGGAGGCTACAGACAAAGCAAAACCCCTGCAGAAATGGATACAAGAAAAATGGCATCACAATAAAGCCCTAGGCTTAGTCTGGGACACTCCTACTCATATAAAAATAAAAGAAAGGACCTCCAAGAGTGGGGGAGGCAACTAGTAAGACTTATAGAGCAAACGGACAAGGAACCAGCTAAGAGAACCTCCCAGCTCTCTGATCTTTACTTGATCCTATCTTTCCATTTCAAATTCCATCTTTCATTTTCTACGTGGAGAGTCCCCAAGCTCTTTGCCATAAAGGTTCTGATCCCCTTGATCATGCCATACTGACTTGACCGTCGGAGTGTCCCCGTCGGATCCCTAATTCAGGTCTTCTCTTTTTTGCAGGCCATGCTGGGAGAGGACCGAGCATGTAACGAGAGCCGACGAGTTTATGCCATATTAGAGCTACAGGCCATGACGATCTTGGCGGCAATAGATTGGCTCGCTAGGAAGGGGGGACGAATACCAGAGACCGAGGGAAGTCCAACGGTGAGTGCCCCATCACTAGTAAAGCATATGTGGAAGCTTGAAGCTTCATGGTGACAACACGAGCGCGTGAAGCTTTCGCCAGTCAAGCGAGGGCCCCCCATCATGGTGACCTATAGGGCCATGAGGGGGAGCTCCCCTCTCCACCATTGCCATCTTTGGTGGATCCCCAGTCACCGCACTGGCCCAGTAGGTCCATGCCCTGGCTATGGTGGTGCGCCAGCTTCATTAGAGACACTGGTCCCTAGCAACACAACAGCAGCTAGGGACACCGATGGCCCATGTTGTCGATCCCCATACTAGCCTACGGTCCTTTCAAAAGGCGCCGTTGCATGCGGTCTTCCACCCGCGAGGACACCACCAGGTGGCCAGGAAAAAGTAGCATGATGGCCTGACCAGCCAGGAGAGCCGCTCCCCGGTCTCGGACGATGGTGCATACTCTTACCAGCAGTGCCGGCATGGCTGGGAACTCAGGCAAGAGTCCCCCACTCTTCACCTTCTTCACCCCTAATGGCCTTCACCGAGGGGTCCATAGATAAGGCCATCCACCGCCAGGTGCAGAGGCGCCTCGAAGAGCAGGAGTGCAAACTGGCTGACCTCTTCCATCGATTTGCAAAGATTCAGGGCTCCTCTAGTGAGCCCACAAGTCGACACCCTCCCCCCTTCTCCCATAGAATCCAAAGGAACCGATCCCCAGCTAGTTCCGCATGCCCTAGGTTGATCCCTTCGATAGGATGACCGACCCCCTAGACCACCTGGAAAGCTATAAGGCCCTTATGAGGATCCAGGGATCCATTGATGCTCTCCTCTACTTTGCCTTCCTGGCTACCCTTTGGAAGGCTGCTTAAGTTTGGTTCTCCGGACTTGTGTTTGAAAGCATTGACTCCTCCTAGTTGGAGAAAAAGTTTGTGGCATACTTTGATACATGTAGAAGGTGCCACGTGAGGCCAACAGCCTCTTCTCGATCTACCAACAGGATCGAGAGTCCCTCCGGGACTACATGTCTCGGTTTAAAGCTGCCATCTTGGAGATCTACCATCTTGATGAGGTAGTCACTATGCTGGCCTTGAAGAGGGAGCTACGGATCTCCTGCTTCACCTACTCCCTCGACAAGAAGCCTCCGAAGATCTACTCGGAGCTCCTCCTCCGTGCCCATAAGTATATCGCACGGAGGAGATGGATTACACCAAAAGGGAGTTGGACGGGAGGCCACTGAAGAGGCAGGCCATTGGGAAAACATCCACTCCCTAGGTCAAGAAGACGGTGCTAGTCCAGCTATCGGGGTCGAGACCTAGAGTCGACCCCACCAAAGAAGAAAAGTTCACTCCTCTTCTCACCCCAAGAGCAAATCCTGATTAAAATCGAGGGTGAATGCTTCCTATATCGACCTCCCTTGCTGAGACAGTCTGCTAGGCATGACAGGTCTCACTACTACAGCTTCCACCGGGACCACAGCCACGACACCAAGGAAGCCACCATTTGAAGAGGGAGATAGAAGACCTGATCAAGCACGGCTACCTCGGAAAGTACATGGAGGGAGGAGCTCCCCTAGTAGCCTAGAATGAAGAACCTGATTGCTTGCCATCGAAAACCGTCCTGCTGAGAAGTTGGTCGGGATGATCTCCTAGGAGGCAAGAAGAACCTCGAAGAGGGCTAAGGGGAGATAGGAGAATGATGATGTACTCCCCTGTAGGGGAGAAGAGCTAACTAGGGTAGATAACCCAAATAATGATGTTGTCATTATCGAGATGACGATAGCAAAACATCATGTAAAAAGAATTATGGTTGACAGTGGGAGCTCTGTAGACATCCTTTTTTATGATGCTTTCACAAGGATAAACTTGTTCATCGACCAAATAAAACCAGTATTCATGCCCTTAGTGGGCTTCACCAAGGATTTAGTTGGAGTTGAGGGAGAGATTACAATCCCAAAAACTATTGGGACCCCACCTCGGTAAAGTACTATACAAATAACATTCACCATCGTAAGGCTTCCCTCGTCTTACAACGTGATCCTAGGGCATCCCGGACTCAACATGCTTGATGCCACCATCTCCACAAGGCATCTCCTCATTCAATTCCAAACCCTTTGGGGGACCGAGGAGATGAGAGGGTCTCTCTAGCTGGTCCAACACTGCCTGCAGACCATCCCAAGACTCCAAGGGGCCAATTTGAACCCAGCCATTGATCAATCGAATCTGACGGAATCGGAGCCAAAGGGCAAACTAGTTGAGCCCTTATTATCCTTCCCCTTGGGAGAGGACTCCTTGAAGACTGTGCAGGTGGGAGCTCTCCTACCTAAAGAGGAAAGATCCCATCTGCTTAGTTTCCTGCAAGCCAACATGGATGTCTTCGCCTGGACCATCGTAGACATACCTGGGATCCCACCAGAAGTGATCACCCATAGGCTAAATGTCGATCCCAACTGTCGCCTGGTCCGGTGGAAGAAGAGGAGTTTCACCCCAGACTGATAGAAAGTGATTGACGAGGAAGTCGAGAAGCTCCTTGTAGAGGGTTTTCATCTATGAGGTATGATATCCTGGCTGGCTTGCTAATATGGTGATGGTTAGGAAAGCTTCAGGGAAGTGGAGGATCTGTGTGACTACACCGACCTCAATTGGATGTGCCTGAAAGATAGTTTCACACTCCCGAAGATTGACCAGCTGGTGGATGTGACCTCGGGTCAAAAGCACCTCGGCTTTATGGATGTGTTCTCCGGATACAATCAAATCCGCATGCATCGAAGGATGAGGATCATACAGCGTTTATGATCGATAGAGGTACGTACTGTTACAAGATGATGCCATTTGGTCTCAAGAATGCAGGGGCCACATACCAGTGCCTGGTCAGCAAAGTCTTCAAGGACCAGATTGGCTGCAACATGCAAGTTTATGTAGATGACATGCTTGTCATGAGCAGCCCAGAGTCAGACCATGTTGCTGACCTGGCAGAGGCTTTTGACAACTCTGCCTCTACCAAATGAAGTTAAACCCCACCAAATGTGCATTTAGTATCGCAACAGAAAAGTTCTTGGGGTTCATGGTCACCTAGAGGAGAATAGAGGCCAATCCAGAGAAGATCCAGGTGATCACTGATATAAGACATCTTGTTTCCAAGAAGGAAGTTCAGTGCTTGACCAGATGCATTGCGGTGTTGAGCCATTTCATCTTGCATTTTGTTGAGTACTGTCAGCCATTCTTCAAGGTGCTATGCAAGATGCATGGCTTTACCTGGATGGAGGAATGCCTAGAGGCATTCAAGGGGCTGAAGAAGCTCTTCACCTCCCTGTCGCAACTGTCTAGGTTAAAGCCAAGGGAAGAGCTCCTCCTGTACCTAGCGGTCTTGCTTGAAGTGGTCAGCTCAGTCCTGGTTTGCACCGATAAGGATGGCTCCCAGTGGCCTGTCTACTACACTAGCAAGCTACTCCATGACATGGAAACCATGTACATCCAATCTAAAAAGATTATTTTTATGCTAATAGTGCAGCACAGCATCTCAGGTCCTACTTTCAAGTGCACCTGATCGCTGTCCTCACTGACCAGCCTCTAAGGGTCATCCCGAGCCACCCCGATACTTCGAGGTGCCTGGACAAGTGGGTGGTGAAGCTCAACAGGTTTGGCATCATCTATCACCTACAATCGGTGCAGAAGGTGCAAGTCCTTGCTGACTTTCTGATAAAACGCACCTAGGTAGAGGACCCAGAGGAAGCAGACTAGCAAGCCAAACCAAGGCCGAACCCAGCCCCGAGAGTGGTGAGATGGATCCTCCTTATCGATGGCGTTTCCAACACCAGAGGGAATGGAGTCAGCGTCATTCTTGCCAATCCTGATGGGATCGTTGTAGAGTGCGCACTGCACTTCTTCTTCAAGATGACCAACAACCAGGCTGAGTATGAGTTGCTCCTCACGGGATTGAGGATGTCCCGTGAGCATAGATGCCATCACATGCCACATATCACTTGTGACCTGAATTATTACTTCTAGGATGTTATAATATAGAACGGATGATAAACTATGATAAATATATACCAAAACAGGATTACGATATCCTAATTCAAAAATTATGATATCCTTGTTAAAAAATTATGATATCCACATAGAAAACATGAAACTAAAGATATTAAACCCTTTTACTAAGAATATGATGGAAATTCTCCCAAGGTATCGGGGATCATGCAGCATGCGAAATTGACTTTCAAAATAAAATTTCATAGCATGATACCCTAACATGTATAACATGTATAGAAAACCCTAATTCCCAGGAACCCCTTGGGCAATTACAACTAATGAATCATCAAATAAAGTCAAGAAAAATACCTGGATCACTGAAATCCAACTTTTTCCATAAGGCTCACAAGCACAAGCCACACGAAACTCAAACCAAGGAAGAACTCTTTCAAGTTGCTTGGAGAAGTGGAACTCTTTCGGTAGCATTTGGTCAATTAACCACTGTAGGATACCCTGTCCTACTGAAAAGCACTCAAGACACTGTCCTAAACCACTGTAGGATCTAGGACTACCCTTCTTTAGGATCCTACAGGCTTATGTCCTAAAACCAAGCCTTGTCCTAGTGTAGAAGAACTTGTCTTAATAAGACAAGTCTTGTCCTAAAACAAGGAGGGAGGGAGAAAGTGGAAGAATACTCTGACTCTCCAGAAAATAAAACACTCAGACTCTCAGAAGATCAAAGTCCATATTTCTCATTTCACCATACCCCTACTTATAATCCTAGATGGGGCGTGAAATGCATCCCGACAACACTTATCAGATATGAAACATCATATCTGATAAGACTCTTTAGGAATGGAGAGTCATATCTATGTTCTTTCACTTACCAGATCAATCCCCATCATGCCATGTGTCAATTACCAGTTTCTGAGATAGGGAGATGCCTCTTCTAATCCAAAGTAACGTGAGGCTTGAAGAGTTTCAGAGGTAAAAGGACTTTGCCCTTTGTTGTGCGCGTGCATATGAAGAGGCGCGACTCTTCATGTGCGTGCCACCTTTCACACCTCTTCAAGCCGTCCCTTTAAAAACTAAACCGACTATTAGACTTCTTAAGACTATGGGGATAAAATGAAGAGGTGCCTTCCTAATGAAACTCTTAGAGTCTTATATGCAGAAGGACTCTTAGTCCTTCTGCGCGCCACTTATTCTCCCGGGTGCACCAAAGGGCGCCAATAGTCTTTTCCTTTCCATTTAGTCTGCCCAAAGCATCAAATTGACTTCGTAAAACATATGCAATATGGGTGTCATTGGAAAGGACATCAAATAAACTTTCTGAACATATCTTTTATTTTCAGATCAGAGGTCTGTAGGCCCTTCTATGCCCTTTTGAAGTTAAGGTATCATTTAGGTACCAAGAGTCCCATGCCATTGGGACTCTTCATATATGGCACCTAAAATGCCCTTAAGTCCAAATTAAAATTAGATTAAGCCTTAATTTAGCTAGCCCCACTTAGGACTCAACCTAATCAAGGTTTCTCATAATTAGGTTAGCCCAATTAGCAAGCAACCGAACCAAATCCAATTGGGTTAGGAATTAGGTTAGCCTACATATGCTAGTATGTAATCTAGCTAACCAATTAGGATCCTATGACCCTAATTAAATCATGATGACTTCCTTGGCCAAGTCTCTATTGTATGTGACCCATTGGGTTCCACATCTAGCCATCAGTAGGTTTAGGTTTGAGCCGATTAGATCTGATCGAACTCGATTGACCTAATTAGGTCAAATTGGCTCACCTAATTGTCCAATTCGAATCATACATCGAATTGACTCATGAAACTAAATCAATTGGTTTATGAAAACCTACAAGTCAAGATTGATATCTAGCAACGTGTCATGCCTACTTAGAAGATGAGAAATTTGATAAAAAATATCAAAATACCATTCAGTAGTAAGTTACCGTGAAATTCAATCTTTCGATCTCCCATTATCCCGATTAAGTGATAGGTATGAATAGATGTCAAACCCTAACACTTCATCATATCGAATCTCAGCTCGATCATGAGAACTTAGCTGATGACTGATTAGATTCATCTAATCTCATCCTGCTTTGATCAAAGGCTCCTTGAGTCACTCATCGAAGAGATTGCATGGGATCACAATTCCTCTTACTAGAAATGATCGATTCCTTATTGATCCATTCACATCCTTCGTACACCTTCCACCATACCCAGAATATCTCGTACATGTTGCAATGGCATGAATGAGTATGAACCAAAGTATGGCTTAGTGTGCACAAGGAACAATGGTGACCTCAGTTCTATAGATCACATGCACAACTTGTACTCCGGGATCTATCTTTTGACAAGTAGTAAGACTTCCATAAGATAATCTCGGTGTGGATCAGTCTAGTGTACTCATATCCTGATGAGCACCCTTATCCTAGTATTATTATCTCTACACAAGTGGTTATGAGATCAACCACCCTCATCAACTGAGCATACCTAAGATAAGCTAGTCTTTCCGGATTCATCGATCCCCGAATCGATGGTCCAACGACTAAGAACATTCTAAATTAGGGTTTATAGGAAATTATGTCTCACTGTTATGAACTCCATCATAACCCTAATTCCATTGCCCTACTCTATGGGGTTCATCATAATCAATAAAAACATGACACAGTAATATATGATGAATCAAATGCCTTTATTAATATGAAAGTATGTCATATATGAGCTGGAAGTTTACAAAAGGACCCTCATAATGATAGGCTCTTAGGGCACTTTTTTATCAAACTCCCACTTGCACTAAAGCCAATTGCCCTTGTATTTTATGCCCATACAATCTAAGTGATGATCTAACTACTGCTTGGCTAAAGCTTTAGTAAATGGGTCTGCTATATTGTTCTTTGTGTCAACTCGTTCAATGACAACATCTTGTCTTTCAATAATCTCTCAAACGAGGTGGAACCGTCTTAGAATGTGCTTGGACTTGTGATGAGACCTCAGTTCCTTAGCTTGTGCAACAGCCCTAGTGTTAGCACAGTATGATGGCACTGGCTATAAGGAATCATAGCCATCCTCTCTCTTTCTTTTGATGTCTTAGGAGACATTTTCTTAGAGAGATGTATGCCTTCACTTATAGGTAAGTAACATTTTTTACTTCCATCCATGTTGAATATCTTCGACACTAAGTCAATATACCTGGATTGAGATAAGCCTAGCATCATTTTGGATCTATCTCTATAGATCTTTATACCAGTATATAGGATGCTTCTCCAAAATCCTTCATGAAAAATTTTGATGATAGCCAAGTTTTAACCGACTGTAACATTGGGATATCATTCCCAATGATCAGTATGTCATCCATATATAAAACCAAGAAAATAAGTGCACTTCCACTTGTCTTCTTGTACACACATGGTTCATCTATATTTTTGATAAAACCAAATCCTTTGATTGTTTCATCAAAATGGATGTTTCAACTCCTCGATGCTTACTTAAGTCCATAAATGGACTTCTTTAATTTGTGTACCTGGTTTGGTCTTCCACTTGAGACAAAACCTTCTGACTGTGACATGTAGACTTCTTTCTCAAGGTTTTTATTGAGGAAAGCAGTCTTTACATCCATTTGCCAGATCTTATAGTCATGGTATGCTGCTATTGCAAGCAATATCCAAATGGACTTGAGTATGGCTACTGGAGAAAAAGTTTCATCATAGTCTATACCATGTTTTTATCTGAAACCTTTTGCTACCAGTCTAGCCTTGTAGGTCTCAACTTGACCATCTGCTCCAATCTTCTTTTTGAAGACCATTTACACCCAATTGGGTTAATTCCTTCAGGTGGATCTACCAGAGTCCAAACCTGATTGGAATACATGGAGTCCATTTCAGATTTCATTACATCAAGCCATTTATCTGAGTCTTTACTCTTGACAGCTTCCGAATAGGTCACAAGATCATCATCCTGTATGATACTGGCTTCATTGTCATCCCCGATGACAAAGCCATATCTGAGAGGTGCTCCCCGCACCCTCTCTGACCTTCAAAGAAGAGGTGTGTATTGTGGTTGTTCTTGATCTATAAGAACCTCTAGTTGAGGAACTTCACTTGAAGGCTCATTGGTTTGTTGGTTCTGTTCTTCACATAACTCAAGTGAAGAATCACTACATTCTTCTTGGATAAACTCTTGTTCCAAGAATGTAACATGCCTACTGACAATTATCTTTTGTTCAGTAGCATTATAAAAGAGGTATCCCATACCTACTTTTGGGTAACCAACGAATCTACACTTGTCAGCTTTAGCACTTAACTTATGTCCAAAATTATTCTTGACATAAGCATGACAACCCCAAATCTTCAAATACTTAAGACTGGTCTTTTGCCATTCCATAACTCATATGGAGTGCTACTTACTGACTTATATAGAACCCTGTTTAATATATGTGCTACAGTCTCCAGGGCATGTCCCCAAAAGGAAATGGGAACATCTGTGAAGCTCATCATGGACCTCACCATATCCAATAAGGTGCGATTTCTCTTTTCTGCCACTCCATTTAACTGGGGTGTATAAGGAGGGGTCCATTCAGAAATAATGCCTTTATCTTTTAGATGGTTTAGGAACTCACTAGATAAGTATTCTCCTCCTCGATCAGACCAAAGAGCTTTAATACTAAGTCCAGTTTATTTTTCAACCATACTCTGATATTCTTTAAACTTATTAAAGGCTTCGAACTTTTGTTTTATAAGATACACATGACCGTACCTTGATAAATCATTAATAAAAGTGATGAAATAAGAATATCCTCCTCTGGCCTGAGTTGACATAGGTCCACATACATCAGTATGCACAAGACCTTACAATTCAGTTGCCCTTTCTCCATGTCCAGTGAATGGAGACTTGGTCATTTTTTCTTTGAGACAAGATTCACAAGTTTCTAATGATTGGAAATCTTTAGAGTCAAAGTAATTATCTTTGACCAACTTATTTATTCTTGACTTACTGATATGACCCAATTGGCAGTGCCAGAGATATGTGACATTGTCATTATCTCTTTTCCTTTTCTTATTATCAATATGAAAAATATTATCATTGAGTTGTAAAGTTAGAAGACCATTTACAAAAGATCCATGTCCAAATATTTAATTATTATGAAGAATAGAGTAGCCACTGCTATTTACACTTATTTCATATCCCTGTTGTAATAACAAGGGTATAGAAATAATGTTTTTAATAATATATGGTACATAGAAATATTCTTCTAACTTTATTATATCACCCGAAGGTAATAAAAGAATATAGGTGCCCATAGCTTCAGCATGTATGGCTTCACCACTTGCCCCATGCAGCTTAAAGTCACCCTTCTTCAATCTTCTAATTCTGTGGAGTCCCTGCAACGAATTGCATATATGAGATCCACATGCGGTATCCAATACCCATGAATTAGAAGTGGAAGCACTCAATGATAAATTAGTTTGTATCATGTACAAACTTTTAGATGCTCCACTTGCATCTTGCTTCACACTTGCAAGGTAAACCTTGCAGTTCTTCTTCCAATGCCCAGTCTTACCGCAATGGAAACAGGCTCCATCAGCCTTCTTAGCTTTTTTGTTCTTCTTCTGGATGGTTTTCCTAGGGTTTAATTTTCTCTTCATACCGTTCTTCATTGCCTGCTTCTTTCTATCAACAAGAAGCACTTGAGCCTTATCTCCTTTAGAGTGGCTCTCAGCTGTCTTAAGCATGTTAAGCAGCTTTGGTAATGAAATGTTCAGTTTGTTCATATGGTAGTTGAGAACAAACTGAGAGAAGGAATCTGGGAGTGATTGCAAGATCAAGTCCTGATTGAGTTCACCATCCATGACAAACCCTAATTGACCCAATCGAGTGATCAAGTCAATCATTTTCAGCACATGAGTTTGCACAGGTGAACCCTTACTCATATGAGCACGGAACAACTGCTTCGATATCTCGTATCGAGTAGCCTTACTTTGCTGTCCATATAGCTCCTTTAAATTGAGCAATGTTAACTGAGGTTCCATGCCTTCATGTTGCCTCTAGAGCTCGTTGCTCATTGAGGCCAACATGATGCATCTAACTGTTGTACTGTCATTTTGCCACATCCTGTATATGGCAATATCCTCCTCTAATGCATCCTCTCCAATCAACACTGGATCTGGAGAATCAAGTATATATGAAAACTTCTCCTGAGTTAATACAATTCTCAAGTTTCTCAACCAATCTACATAATTTGGACCCGTTAACTTGTTGACATCCAAGATGCCCCTCAGTGATAAGTTTGAAGCCATTATTTAAATGTCCTACATTTGATCAAAGAACAATATTAGCAGACCACTCAATTATAACATTCATAATTAGATAAGGACTTTATATCTAATTATGTCTCCCACTATTTTCTTTAAATACCATAACCCTTAACTATGGTAAGCGAGAAACCTTCCTGGTTTCCTTAGTGGAGTTGAGATCCTTATTCCTCATGAGTACCTTGTATGTACACAAGAAACACACATGAGTTCAAAGGTAGGACACCTTTCCAATTGCAACCCATGCAATTCTCAACAATTATCTTTGCCTCTAGGACACTTATGGCCTTATATGTATACAACAAACCATAATGTCTTAGTTTAGTCGGACCCTTCATTTCTATATAGCCATGATTAAATAATGTTGCCCTTGTGTGTACACAACAAAGCAACATATCCAAACATGCTATAAAGCACTAAGTGCACCAAGACAAATCTTATATCAATTCCTAGAGTAGGCCTTGTATGTACACAACAAACCTACTATAGTTTTGACATAAATTTGGCTTAGCATGAAGGAAGGCAAATTATAGTATACTTAACCAATTAGCATTACCAAATTAAGATTTAGATATGACCAAATTAGCCAGGTAAGTGGGAGGGGTGAGGGGGTCCCCCCATTGCTTTCCTTAGATACTAATTAGATTGGCTAGGTCAGACAACTAAACAAATTATAAACCTCATTCCCTTTACCTTCCCAGAACAACTTGCCTAGACACCAATTGGCTAATCAATCCTTAACCAGTTTTGCATCTTGACTAAGTTTTATACTATGACTAAATATGCTTTTTGATGAGGGCTTTGATGGTCTCAAAACATATTCTAAAATTGTCATGATAATAGTATTTATTACTGCAAGTATAAATATAAACATGATAACCAAGTTTATAACAAATATAAACACAATGCATATCAATATGCATTAAATTTCATGTCATCAAGCATATTATCCTAATATGCAAATCAAGGCATGATAGATAAAAAATACCTTTCGCCTCACTTATTCATGGGATATGGCCACAGCGGCACCCCTACACATCATAGGAGATCCATTGAATGGGAAGAGAGGGCCTTTAAACTCTACTTGGATCCTATGACCGGATGGCCATGGTGACTAACCCAATCCATAGTAGTTACTTGGTTCATGCATAATTTCATATTGACATATATCATACATATGAACATGGTCGAGTCGACTCGATAAGGTTCAGGTCAGCTCGGTAGTAGAATTTAATCAAACTCCAAAATAATTCATAATTGGAATGCCACAAGGATGGCTCTGATACCACTAATAAAAATTCTCCCAGGGTGCCGAGGATCATGCAGCATGCGAAATTGACTTTCAAAATAAAATTTCATACATGATACCCTAACATGTATTACATGTATAGAAAACCCTAATTCCCAGGAACCCCTTGAGCAATTACAACTAATGAATCATCAAATAAAGTCAAGAAAAATACCTGGATTGCTAAAATCGAACTATTTCCATAAGGCTCACAAGCGCAAGCCCTCCAATGGTGATCCACATGAAACTCGGACCAAGGAAGAACTTCTTCAAGTTGCTTGGTGAAGTGGAACTCTTTCGGCAGCCTTTGGTCTATTGACCACTGTAGGACACCCTGTCCTACTGAAGGGCACTCAAGACATTATCCTAAACCACTGTAGGATCTAGGACTACCCTCCTCTAGGATCCTACAGGCTTATGTCCTAAAACCAAGCCTTCTCCTAGTGTATAAGAACTTGTCTTAACAAGACAAGTCTTGTCCTAAAACAAGGAGGGAGGGAGAAAGTGGAAGAACACTCTGACTCTCGGGAAAATTAAACACTCGGACCCTCAAAAAATTGAAATCCATATTTCTCATTTCACCATACCCCTATTTATAATCCTAGATGGAGCATGAAATGCATCCCGACAACACTTATCAGATATGAAACATCATATTTGATAAGACTCTTCGGGAACGGAGAGTCATATATATGTTCTTTCACTTACCAGATCAATCCCCATCATGCCATGTGTTAAATATCAATTTCTGAGATAGGGAGACACCTCTTCTAATCTGAAGTAACACGAGGCTTGAAGAGTTTCAGAGGCAGAAGGACTCTGCCCTCTGTTGTGCGCGCGTATATGAAGAGGCGTGACTCTTCATGTGCACGCCACCTTTCACACCTCTTCAAGCCATCCCTTTAAACTTTAAACCAGCTATTATACTTCTAAAGACCGTGGGGCTAAAATGAAGAGGTGCCTTCCTGATGACACTCTTAGAGTCTTATATATAGAAGGACTCTTAGTCCTTCTGCGCACTACTTATTCTCTCGGGTGCGCCAAAGGGCACCAATAGTCTTTCCCTTTCTATTAAGTCCACCCAAAGCATCAAATTGACTTGGTCAAACATATGCAATATGAGTGTCATTGGAAAGGGCATCAAATAAGCTTTCTGACCATATATTTTATTTTTAGATCAGAGGTCTGTAGGCCCTTCTGTGCCTTTTTGAAGTTAAGGTATCATTTAGGTACCAAGAGTCCCATTCCATTGGGACTCTTCAAATATAGTGCCTAAAATGCCCTTAAGTCCAAATTAAATCATATTAAGCTCTGATTGGCTAGCCCCACTTAGGACTCAACCTAATCAATGTTTCTCATAATTAGGTTAGCTCAATTAGAAAGCAATCGAACCCAATCCAATTGGGTTAGGAATTAGGTTAGCCTATATATGCTAGTATGTAATCCGGCTAACCAATTAGGATCCTATGACCCTAATTAAATCATGAATGACTTTTTTGGCCAAGTCTCTATTGTGTGTGACCCATTGGGTTCCACATCTAGCCAGTAGTAGGTTTAGGTTTGAGCCGATTCGATCTGATCGAACTCGATTGATCAAATTAGGTCAAATTAGCTCACCTAATTGTCCGATTCGAATCACACATCGAATTGACTCATGAAACCAAATCAATTGGTTCATGAAAACCTATAAGACAAGATTGACATCTAGCAATGTATCATGCCTACCCAGAAGATGAAGAATTTTTTAAAAAATACCAAAATACCCTTCAGTAGAAAGTTACCGTGCAATTCAATCTTTTAATCTCTCATTATCCCGATTAAGTGATAGGTATGGATAGATGTCAAACCCTAACACTTCATCATATCGAATCTCAGCTCGATCATGAGAACTCAGCTAATGATTGATTAGATTCCACTAATCTCATCCTGCTTTGATCAAAGGCTCCTTGAGTCACTCATCGAAGAGATTGCATGGGATAACAATTCCTTTTACTAGGAATGATCGATTCCTTATTGGTCCACTCACATCCTTCGTATACCTTCCACTATACCCAGAACACCCCGTACATGTCGCAATGGCATGAATGAGTATGAACCAAAGTATGGCTTAGTGTGCACAAGGAACCATGGTGACCTCAGGTCTAAAGATCACATGCACAACTTCTACTCTGGGATCTATCTTTTGACAAGTAGTAAGACTTCCATAAGATAATCCCGGTGTGGATCAGTCCAGTGTACTCATACCCTGATGAGCACCCTTATCCTAGTATTAGTGTCTCTACACAAGTGGTTGTGAGATCAACCACCCTCATCAACTGAGCATACATAGGATAAGCTAGTCTTTCCGGATTCATCGTTCCCCGAATCGATGGTCCAACGATTAGGAACATTCTAGATTAGGGTTTATAGGAAATTAGGTCTCACTATTATGAACTCCATCATAACCTTAATTTCATTGCCCTACTCTATGGGATTCATCATATTCAATAGAAACATGACACAACAGTATATGATGAGTCAAATGCCTTTATTAATATGAAAGTATGTCATACATGAGCTGGAAGTTTACAAAAAGACCCTCATAATGATTGGCTCTTAGGGCACTTTTCTATCATAATACCTTTACTTGTAGCCTGAATTATAACTCCTAGATTGTCATCACATGTCACGGATGGTAAAAGAATATAAATATATGCCAAAACAGGATTATAACACCCTAGTTAAAAATCTATGATATCCTAGCTGAAAAGTTATGACATCCATATAAAAAATATGAAATTAAAGACATTAACCCCTCCTACTAGGATACCAATCACTTGTGACCTGAATTATGACTCCCAGGATATCATATCATGCCATGGATGGTAAAAAACATGAAACCAAAAGCATTACTTATCATATTTTACTATCCGTGCATGTTATGATATTCTGGGAGTCATAATTTAGGACACAAATGATAGACAATCCTTGCCGAAATAGTATAAGATTACTCAAAATGGTCAAAGCAGTATTATGATATCCCAATTTAAAAACTAGGATATCCTAGTTAAAAAACTATGACATCCATGCAAACAATATAAAATAAAAATTTTTAACCCCTTCTACCTGTAATGCTTATCATCCATGGCTTGGTTTATGGCTCTCAAAGTATCATAAAATGTCATGGATGCTATAATATTATTCAAAATAGCCAAAATAGTATGACGGCATCCCAGTTTAAAAACTACAACATCCTAATTAATAAACTATGATATCCATGCAAAAAATATAAAATAAAATTTTTAACCTTTCTACCTATAATATATGTCATCCATGGCTTGGTTTATGACTCCCAAAGTGTTAAAAATTATCACGAATGCTATAAGATTAATCACATAGCTCAAAATAGTATTACGATATTTCAATTTAAAAACTACGATATCCTAGTTAAAAAACTACGATCCCCATGCAGAAAATATAAAATAAAAATTTCTAACATCTTCTACCTATAATACATATCATCCATGGCTTGGTTTATGACTCTCAAAGTTATAAAATTACCATGGATGCTATAAGATTATTCAAAATGGCCAAAATAGTATTATAACACCCCTATTTTGGCATATATTTATCATTTTATTCTATCTTCTCTCTATGCAGTTGGTGGGGATAAAAAGAATGGGGACATGAGCTTTGACTAAAGAGAGATGGGTGAATGATGACAAGGAAAGAGAGAACGGAAGGAAGGCAGAGGATTCCAAGTGATTACCTGATCATGGGGAGGGATCACGTGAGGTGGCAAGGCACGACATTGGACTCTCGGTGCCTTCTTCTTTGTCTTCATCCCAATCTTCTTTTTCTAGCTTAAAGAGGCGTAAAAGAACTCCCCACCACATAGTTTTTGGCTCTCTATAGTATCCAAAAGGAAAAAATATTTGAGGGAAAAAAGGGCATTTTGGTCCATCCAAAACTTTAAAAAAAGGCTAACTCTCTATCACGTTGATAACAGACACCACTCTCCTAATATTTAATGCACATCCCATCCCGTCCCATCATAACAACTTGGATCTATGTTGACCGATAAAAAAAAGTGGTGCAAGCCAACTTGGAATTTCTGCACCACACATGATGCACAATGACTTACTCATTAGATTGCATAGCCTAGCTATTTCTGTATGCTTTAGCCTAAAGAATAGTGTGGGAACCAAAAAAGAAAATTATTGGCTAATTAATGGCTCCGTCCGATGGATGATCTAAAGAGCATGCAATGAGGGCTAACTGGACTTTTTATCCGGCTTTGTATCATTGGTCTGAGCAAAATTGTCTTCAATAAATATCCCCTTACTTCCTAGTCTGAGCTTTGGTTAGGCTATGGGAGTATGCATTCAGGAGACACTAAGGATATGGAGCCAAGGGTAATCAAAAGCTTCTTCAATGGGCTGATTAGAGTCCATTGAGGCTTGAGGGGTTATTATGAGGTTTTTAGGCTCTAACTAATCTAAGATTACTTGGAACCATGGGTGTTGTGTGGCCTTTCATTTCACGGGTCACTAAGGGACTGTAGAGGCTTTGACCAATCAAAAGTCACTTGAAGCTATGGGTACTGAGTGGACTTGGAGGCTCTAACTGATCTAAGATCATTTGGAGCCTTGGGCACTATGGCCTTCAATTTTATGAGCTACTAAGAGGATATTGAGTCTCTAATCAATTTCAACTCAGTCACTTGGAGCCTAGGTATTTGAATATCTTTATACAACCACTGAAAGGATCGTTGAGGCTCTCACCGATCGTGACTTGGTCACTTGGAGCAATGGATATTTAAATGCCTTTATATAGGCCATTAAGACTCTAACCTATTACTACTCAGTCACTTGGAGTCATGGACCTTTGAACATCTTTATACAGGCCATTAAAAAGATCAGTGGGGCTCTAACTGATCATGACTTAATCACTTAGAGCTATGGATATTGGAACATCTTTATACAGGCCGTTGAAAAGGCTGTTGAAGCTCTAACTGATCGTGACTTGGTCACTTGGATCTATGGGCATTTGAATGCCTTTATATGAGTCATTGAAAGGACATTGATGTTCTAACTGTTGGCTTGGCCCTTGATTTTGATGAATAAAAAAATGCTGAGTATATGTTTTGTACTAATATTTCAATTGGAGTTGTGAATTCTTGGTCACACAGGTACATCAAATTCTCTACACAAAAGCATCAAAGCCATTGATATTAAAGCATGATAAATTTCAAAGTTTTAGAAGTCTTCTCACCTTGGAAAGCCATGAATTTGATCACTTTGGTCTTTATGAAGAAGAAACTACAAGTATATTGGATAATTTTTAGAGTTTCGGAGCTTGGCACATAATTTGAAAATGGCACAGATCAAGTGTCAACCCAAGTGTCGACTCAAGTGTCAACTCATGAAGGCAAGTGTCGACACCTTTGAAGACTGGCATGCAAAAATTCTACCGACATGCCAAGTGTCGATCCAAGTGTCGACCTAAGTGTCAACTCACAGGTTGACTTAAGATCGACTCAAGGCCTAAGAACATAAATGGATAGAACATTTTATTGGGTTTCAGTGAAGTGTTGACCCAAGTGTCGACTCATAGGTCGACTCACAGATTGACTCATGGCCTGAGACAAGAAAGTTACAGAACAGTATCATTCCTGAATTTTTGTCAAGTGCTAACTTAAGTATCGATTCAAGTATTGACTTACAAGTTTAAGTGTCGACTCACAGATCGACTCATAGCCTGAGACCAGAAATGAAGTAGAACCATGGATTTCAAGAATTACACCTGGTGTTGATTCAAGTGTCGACCCAATGTCGACTCACAGGTTCTGACAATAGTAATGACTATATTTTTAGAAGTTTAGAATTGATCCAAACGGTCCAAAATGGCTAGTTTGTCTTCTCCATTGGTCACAAATGATTTTTTTGAAGTTTTTGTTGTATTTATCACTCACCAAATACATTGAAGACACAAGAAAGAAAGGAGATACAAGAGACAAATCTTATCTTTGAGAAAGCTATTGAAAAGATAAGAGTGAGCTAAAAAGAAGATTCTAACTAAAAAAGCCTTCTTTCTTACTGTTGAACCTTCAAATCAATATCCAAAAGTATTCATTGAAAGCTTTCAAGAAGAAGAAGACAATTCAAGCATTCAAGAAGAGCTTCATTGACATTATTTTTGCTCTTTGAGAGCTTTATTTTTGTGATTAAATTTGTACTCTTGGATTTATTTGTTATTACTAGTTTCAAGGCTATTGAAACTAGGGGTTAGGCCCTTCCAAGCTATGAATTGGAATACAAGCCTAGGGTTGGCTTGTGGGAAAGGTTGTTGGTGAGCCTAAGTGAGAAAACCAATAGTGGGTTTGACTTGTGAGTCCTTGAAAATAAGTTGGCTGTAATCTTTGGTAGATTATAGTGAAATTCCTTAGAGGTAACTTGGAGAGTAGATGTAGGTGCTTGGAGTGCACCAACCACTATAAACTTTTTGTGTTTGATGGAGAACTAATATGCATGCCATTTTTTTTTGTATATTTTACATGTTGAGTTAGGTGATTAAATCCTGAATTTCAGATCAAAATTATTTGTAGGGAATTTTGTATGAATTTTTGAAGATCAGCATGCAGATTAGGACCTAGAAAAGTAGCAAAGAAGGACCGCCGGGGCTGAGAAGCCTCGGTTAGGGCAAGTTCTCCTATAATAAAACTATTGGAGGTAGAGGGGTGTACCTGACAACGTCTGTGGAGATCGCAGCGAAGGGGTCTCTCGTTCCTCGATGGATGCGGCCTGAAAAATCGAGCCAAAGACTCGCGGATGCCCGGCTTTCTGCTCGATGATCCGATTGAGGCTTGGCTGGAGTCGTTGGATTCGTAGGAACTCAGGGACCTACAA
The DNA here is from genome assembly GCA_021397845.1 of Areca catechu. Classification (NCBI taxonomy): domain Eukaryota; kingdom Viridiplantae; phylum Streptophyta; class Magnoliopsida; order Arecales; family Arecaceae; genus Areca; species Areca catechu. Next base: position 96,451,755 of record CM038050.1, read on the forward strand.
ACGACCTGTCAGGGGTTAGAAAGCTCACAAAGGAACAAGAAAACAAAGGAAAAATAGCAAGGAAAGGCTTCTTTTGGAGTGGGCATCCAGGGATCTGGAGGGTTTGTTGGCAGTAGGAAGATGATTGCAAACACCGGGAAGAAGAACTCTCACAAACCCCTTTATGCACACAGCAGGGTATCACACAACTCAATAGAAGAACTCAAGGTATTCATTCATCAAAATTCTCCCTTCATACAAGAGGCTAGGGTCCCTTAAATAGACCTTTAACCTTGGGCTCCAAGTAAGGGCACATTAGTCTTTACATGAGAATCCTTTTCCCTCTCAAACCCTAGCTAGAAAATAAGGAAACATTAGGTAGAAAAAATCCCTAAAATTTCTCTTGACTTGGCCAACACTCCAAGGACACCTAGGGGGGCGTGTTGGACTTCTAAGAGCAGCAAGGGGCCGGCCCAAAGGGGCCCGGGTGCATGGGTTTGGGCCTTTGGAAGCTGGGATGGCCTGGTAGCCAGGTAGCATGAATATTCCTGGTATCTTGCTTCTTAGGGGCTTGGGCTTGGCACCTGGGCTTGATTTCTTTGGCCTAGGATGCAGATGGACCTCTAAAATCATGGATGCCTTTGTCTATGAATATATTTTGACATCTGGAAGGAAATCTGGGCATCTGCAAGGAATCAGGGTTTATGATTTTCCTCCTGGGGTCTTGAAATCTTCAAGCTGGGTTAGACTTGGGCTAAACTTCCATGTCTTCAATCTGGTTGGACTTGGTCTTTACTTGTATGATGTGGTCTTGAGTCTTCAGTATGCTTGGATATGACTCAAAAAAAATAAAATTAGCTCAACATGAGCTGACCAGCATTGGACTGAACTAGCTCAACATGAGCTGACTAGTACAGAACTGAAATAACAACTCAAAAAACTCAAATAACAATTAAAATGGACTCAGATGAGCTAAGCCCTTATTACAGATGGACTCATAAATCATTGATCAATTTACAGAGGGTTGAAAAGCCTCTGTCTTATTCTGGTGCCTCAGGTGTCCCTACCAATTCTCCCGGGGTGGGAGGAACTCGACCCTGTCGAGTGAAGGTCAGACTAGCTCACATATCTCTCGAGAAGGTCTGGGTTGAGGCGTTGCAAGTCCTCTCGAGAAATCCACTAATCTTCCGACTCTAGCTGGCCTTGCCATCGAACCAGGAAGCGTTGATAGTCATGGCCCTAGGTCGTGATGGCTTGATCATCCAGGATACGCTTGATCCGTTCTCCTCTCTCAGGCCAAATTTGTTTGTGGACACTCTAGGTTAGGGTCACTCACAATGAAAAGGAATAGGTCCAAAGGCCACACTAGGTATCGCTGCCGGTTCCCTATACTCAACGTGGTCTGTAATATTGAAGGTAGAACTAATGCCCAAATCTGAAGGCAATTCTAACACCTAGGCATTTGATCCAACCTTCTCTATCACTTTAAAAGGTCCGGCTCTACGAGCATGAAGCTTCTTTTAGGCCTAAGCCTAACCAAGATAGAATCCACTACATCAAATTCTTTAATCCATCTTCGAGAATTAGCTAGTTGTTTCAAAATTAGTGCAGGTGGTGAACATGCTAGGCACATGCAGACTCCTAACAAATGATGCAAAGGACTCATACTGATACCTAACAGACTCGACTATGCATTCCTATCGAAGAAAATTTTATTGAACTCTTTGGATCTAAACCTAATAGATTATAGGTTCTCTAGGTTTGATCCTAGCTTGACATGCACATGAAAATTTACAGTGAACTCCTAGCAAATTACAAAGAGTATGCCAGAAGTAAGATGCAAACCTAACATGCGTAATGAATGCATGCAGTATGCTAATCTCAGTTAAATACAATCTAATAATCCTAGAAATGCTGGAGGTGTCAGGAAAGGGCAGAAAATAGGAAGTGGGTTCAGATTAGTTTGGTAGGGTAGGGAAAAAGGTTCAAGGTTAGTTGGATAAAGTTCGATATAAGAAGGCATGTCAGGGACTAATCCTAGACTAATGAGGCTAACCTTACGAGGTTGCGGTATATCTTTGGGGTTTGTATAATGGAAAGATGGGTTACTAATCTCAGGGAAGAGGTCCTTAATAGGAACTATAGGAGGAGGCTCATCCTGAAGGTACTGATTCAAAGAGATCAAGTCCTTAATAAATTCTTCTAGTTCTTGTATTTTAGGACTAGACTCTATAATTTGGCTCTCCTCTATGGTTTCCTCAGGTAAGGCTCTAGCAGCAGTATCTAGGTTTTCTTCCTCTATTTGTTCTTCCACTATAGCTTTAGGTTGGATGTGGTCAAGGTCAACTATCTCTAGGTTGGCTTCTACCTGGGTATCTATTGGGTTAGCTAATTCTAGGTCATCTAAAGGTGTCTCCTCTTCTCCCTCATACTCATCCACTAAGCTTGCATCAGCTTCATACACTTATGCATTAATGTAAGCCTTGTGAATCTCAGGAATGGTTGGAGAAGGTCGGCTAAGGAAAAATTGGCTAGGTCCTGGTTTCTGATTATGGGCACAACTCCTAGTAGGTTCAAGTTGCCTAAGGGGTAGTGGCTCACTACTGGGCTCATATTTAGGGGTACTAATCCTATGGGGTTCAAGTTGACTAGAGGAAGCATGACTAGTACTAGATTGATACCTAGGGGTTATGGGATCCCTAGGCTCATAGGACAAGGGTGCAGATCTATGGGTCAGGGGATTATAGGATCTGGGGTCATAGGATTTTGGGTCAGCTCTATGGTCAGGTTCTAAGGATTGATCATGGTATGGGGTCCTCCTAAGGTTGGGCTCTCTATATGGGTCAGGATATTGGGTCCTCCTAGGATTGGACTCCCTATATGGGTCAGGATACTGGGTTCTCCTAGGGTTGGACTCCCTATATGGGTCAGAATATTGGGTTCTCCTAGGGTTGGACTCCCTATATGGGTCAGAATATTGGGTGTTGGGTCTACTAGGCTCATAGGGTGTGGGCGCATAGGATCTATGATCATGGGATCTAGAGTCATAGGATCTAGGTTTATAGGTTATGGATTCATAGGTTATAGGTTCATAGGATTTGGAGTCATAAGATCTACGGGTTGTGGGTATACTAGGCTTGTAGGGAGAGGGTAAATAGGATCTATCTTCCTGGTCTATAAAATCCTGATTGGGTCTTCTAGGACTAACCTTAGGGATTGGGTCATGATGATAGCCTCTTTTAGTTTCAACCTCAAGATATGGATCAGGGTTTAGGGTCCTCCTGGGCTCAGGATTGTAGTATGGGTTAGGTTGAGGGGCTCTCCTAGGTTCGACCTCTTGGTATGGGTTAGGGTCTGGGGTCCTCCTAGGCTGAGGGTTATAGTATGGGTCAGGATGAGGGGCTCTCCTAGGTTCGACCTCAGGGTATGGATTAGGGTTTGGGGTCCTCCTTGGTTAAGGGGAATTAGGATCTGGCTCAGACTGTGACCCATGGGTTTTTTCTGGGGTCCCTACCCGGACTTCTAACTGCTCAAATTTATTGGCAAGATGGTCAATTCTATCATTGGTTTGAATACCAGACTGAGTTAACTGGGTCGCCATCTGGGCCATTTGATCAGCTAGGGCTTTTATTTGGGCTTGTAAATTTTCCATGGGTTCAGACATTTGTGAAGGAGGTGGGTGATATGAAACTCCTGATCTAGTGCTCATGCAAGACTCGATCAGACCGACTATAGCTGACTAGACCTAGAGTCCAAACTAGATGCTCAATCAGGGCGGCAAACTAGCCTATAGTAACCCTGTACTCAGCCAGGCAGGTGTAAGGGGAGTGTTAGGTCCCTAATTGCCAATCCTAGACACCAATCAGAGATTGGCCAGGTAGGCGAACCAGCACACAAGCCCTTCGGGATTGAATCCCTAAACCACCATTCTAGACACTGAGCACAAGGCACACACAGGTTAACTTGACATAGTGATCTAACACTAGCCCGGACCCGACCAGTTGGTGTCCCTAGCCCACTAGGGCAAATTAAGTCAAGTTAATTTTAAGTTAAGGCTTGGGACCGAATGCAAGGGATGTTGTTTTGGGCTAAGGAGAGGTTATCAACTCCTCCCCTTATCTGATATAGCAAGAGTGCCCTTAAAAGTAAATTATGCAATGATGGCAGGCAGATGAGGATGCAAATTAGGGTTTAGATGTTTTTGGTATTTTTGGAGAATATGTAATTTTTTTTTTGATATTTTTTTAAATAGAATAAAACTTGCAAATCATGGCCTAATATGCTGGAAATATACTAAAATTAAAGGATATGCAAAAGATGCTAAACAAAACCCTAAAACTTCCAAATTTATCTTGCTGAAAAAAACAGAGCCGAGAATTTGCATGCTATATTTCGGCTTGCAGAAAATTCACAGGCCATAATAAAATCTGCGAAAATTCTTAAAATTACTGTGAATTATGATGAATACAGAAAAATAAATTTCATAATTTTTAGAATTTTTATTAGGTAGAAATAATTAAAATAATAGAGTATATATAGACTAAAAAATTGTAGAAAACAAGCCCTAATCTAAGCTCTGATACCAAATGATGGGGAACTAATATGCATGCCATTTTTTTTGTATATTTTACATGTTGAGTTAGGTGATTAATTTCCAAGTTTCAGATCAAAATTATTTGTAGGGAATTTTGTATGAACTTTTTAAGATCAGCATGCAGATTAGGACCTAGAAAAGTAGCAAAGAAGGACCGCCGGGGCTGAGAAGCCTCGGTTAGGGCAAGTTCTCCTACAATAAGACTATTGGAGGTAGAGGGGTGTAACTTACAACATCTGTGAAGATCGCAGTGAAGGGGTCTCTCGTTCCTCGACGGATGCGGCCTGGAAAACCGAGCCAAAGACCCGCGGATACCCGGCTTTCTGCTCGGTGATCCGATTGAGGCTTGGCTAGAGTCGTTGGATTCGTAGGAACTCAGGGACCTACAAACGACCTGTCAGGGGTTAGAAAGCTCACAAAGGAACAAGAAAACAAAAGAAAAACAGCAAGGGATGGCTTTTTTTGGAGTGGGCATCCAGGGATCTAGAGGGTTTGTTGGCAGTAGGAAGATGATTGCAAACACCGGGAAGAAGAACTCTCACAAACCCCTTTATGCACACAGCAGGGTGTCACACAACTCAATAGAAGAACTTAAGGTTTTAATTCATCAAAACTCTTCCTTCATAAAAGAGGCTAGGGTCCCTTAAATAGACCCTTAACCTTGGGCTCCAAGTAAGGGCACATTAGTCTTTACATGAGAATCCTTTTCCCTCTCAAACCCTAGCTAGAAAATAAGGAAACATTAGGTAGAAAAAATCCCTAAAATTTTTCTTGACTTGGCCAACACTCCAAGGACACCTAGGGGGGTGTGTTGGGCTTCTAAGAGCAGCAAGGGGCCGGCCCAAAGGGGCCCGGGTGCATTGGTTTGGGCCTTTGGAAGCTTGGGTGGCCTGGTAGCCAGGTAGCAAGAATATTCCCTGGTATCTTGCTTCTTAGGGGCTTGGGCTTGGCACCTGGGCTTGATTTCTTTGGGCTAGGATGTAGATGGACCTCTAAAATCATGGATGCCTTTGTCTATGAATATATTTTGGCATCTGGAAGGAAATCTGGGCATTTGGAGGGCATCTGCAAGGAATCAGGATTTCTGATTTTCCTCCTGGGGTCTTCAAATCTTCAAGCTGGGTTAGACTTGGGCTAAACTTCCATGTCTTCAATCTGGTTGGACTTGGTCTTTAATTGTATGATGTGGTCTTGAGTCTTCAGTATGCTTGGATAGGACTCAAAAAAAATAAAATTAGCTCAGCATGAGCTGACCAGCATTGGACTGAACTAGCTCAACATGAGCTGACTAGTACAGAACTGAAATAATAACTCAAAAAACTCAAATAACAACTAAAATAGACTCAGATGAGCTAAGCCCTTATTACAGATGGACTCATAAATTATTGATCAATTTACAGAGGGTTGATAATCCTCTATCTTATTCTGGTGCCTCAGGTGTCCCCACCAATTCTCCCGGGGTGGGAGGAACTCGACCCTATCGAGTGAAGGTCAGACTGGCTCATATATCTCTCGAGAAGGTCTGGGTTGAGGCGTTGCAAGTCCTCTCGAGAAATCCATGAATCGTCCGACTCTGGTCGGCCTTGCCATCGAACCAGGAAATGTTGATAGTCATGGCCCTGGGTCATGATGGCTTGATCGTCCAGGATACGCTCGATCCGTTCTCCTCTTTCAGGCCAAATTTGTTTGTGGACACTCTAGGTTAGGGTCACTCACAATGAAAAGGAATAGGTCCAAAGGTCTCACTAGGTATCGCTGCCGGTTCCCTATACTCAACCAGGTCTGTAATATTGAAGGTAGAACTAATGCCCAAATCCGAAGGCAATTCTAACACCTAGGCATTTGATCCAACCTTCTCTATCACTTTAAAAGGTCCGGCTCTACAAGCATGAAGCTTCTTTTAGGCCTAAGCCTAACCAAGATAGAATCCACTACATCAAATTCTTTAATCCATCTTCGGGAATTAGCCAGTTGTTTCAAATTAGTGCAGGTGGTGAACATGCTAGGCACATGCAGACTCCTAACAAATGATGCAAAGGACTCATACTGATACCTAACAGACTCGACTATGCATTCCTATCGAAGGAAATTTTATTGAACTCTTTGGATCTAAACCTATTAGATTATAGGTTCTCTAGGTTTGATCCTAGCTTGACATGCACATGAAAATTTACAGTGAACTCCTAGCAAATTCCAAAGAGTATGCCAAAAGTAAGATGCAAACCTAACATGCGTAATGAATGCATGCAGTATGCTAATCTCAGTTAAATGCAATCTAATAATCCTAGAAATGCTGGAGGTGTCAGGAAAGGGTAGAAAATAGGAAGTGGGTTCAGAATTAGTTTGGTAGGGTAGGGAAAAAGGTTCAAGGTTAGTTGGATAAAGTTCGATATAAGAAGGCATGTCAGGGACTAATCCTAGACTAATGAGGCTAACCTTACGAGGTTGCGGTATATCTATGGGGTTTGCATAATGGAAGGATGGGTTACTAATCTTAGGAAAGAGGTCCTTAATGGGAACTATAGGAGGAGGCTCATCCTGAAGGTACTGATTCAAAGAGATCAAGTCCTTAATAAATTCTTCTGGTTCTTGTATTTTAGGACTAGACTCTATAATTTGGCTCTCCTCTATGGTTTCTCAGGTTAGGCTCTAGCAGCAGTACCTAGGTTTTCTTCCTCTATTTGTTCTTTCACATAGCTTTAGGTTGGATGTGGTCAAGGTCAACTACCTCTAGGTTGGCTTCTACCTGGGTATCTATTGGGTCAGCTAATTTTAGGTCATCTAATGGTGTCTCCTCTTCTCCCTCATACTCATCCACTAAGCTTGCATCAGCTTCATACACTTCTGCATTAATGTAAGCCTTGTGAATCTCAGGAATGGTTGGAGAAGGTCGGCTAAGGAAAAATTGGCTAGGTCCTGGTTTCTGATTATGGGCACTACTCCTAGTAGGTTCAGGTTGCCTAAGGGGTAGTGGCTCACTACTGGGCTCATATTTAGGGGTACTAATTCTATGGGGTTCAAGTTGACTAGGGAAAGCATGACTAGTACTAGATTGATACCTAGGGGTTATGGGCTCCCTAGGCTCATAGGACAAGGGTGCAGATCTATGGGTCAGGGGATTATAGGATCTGGGGTCATAGGATTTTGGGTCAGCTCTATGGTCAGGTTCTAAGGATTGATCATGGTATGGGGTCCTCCTAAGGTTGGGCTCTCTATATGGGTCAGGATATTGGGTCCTCCTAGGGTTGGACTCCCTATATGGGCCAGAATACTGGGTTCTCCTAGGGTTGGACTCCCTATATGGGTCAGAATATTAGGTTCTCCTAGGGTTGGACTCCCTATATGGGTCAGAATATTGGGTGTTGGGTCTACTAGGCTCATAGGGTATGGGCGCATAGGATCTATGATCATGGGATCTAGAGTCATAGGATCTAGGTTTATAGGTTATGGATTCATAGGTTATAGGTTCATAGGATTTGGAGTCATAAGATCTACGGGTTGTGGGTATACTAGGCTTGTAGGGAGAGGGTAAATAGGATCTATCTTCCTGGTCTATAAAATCCTGATTGGGTCTTCTAGGACTAACCTTAGGGATTGGGTCATGATGATAGCCTCTTTTAGTTTCAACCTCAAGATATGGATCAGGGTTTAGGGTCCTCCTGGGCTCAGGATTGTAGTATGGGTCAGGTTGAGGGGCTCTCCTAGGTTCGACCTCTTGGTATGGGTTAGGGTCTGGGGTCCTCCTAGGCTGAGGGTTATAGTATGGGTCAGGATGAGGGGCTCTCCTAGGTTCGACCTCAGGGTATGGATTAGGGTTTGGGGTCCTCCTAGGTTGAGGGGAATTAGGATCTGGCTCAGACTGTGACCCATGGATTTTTTCTGGGGTCCCTACCCGGACTTCTAACTGCTCAAACCTATTGGCAAGATGGTCAATTCTATCATTGGTTTGAATACCAGACTGAGTTAACTGGGTCGCTATCTGGGCCATTTGATCAGCTAGGGCTTTTATTTGGGCTTTTAAATTTTCCATGGGTTCAGACATTTGTGAAGGAGGTGGGTGATATGAAACTCCTGATCTAGTGCTCATGCAAGACTCGATCAGACCGAGTATAGCTGACTAGACCTAGAGTCCAAACTAGATGCTCAATCAGGGCGGCAAACTAGCCTATAGTAACCCTGTACTCAGCCAGGCAGGTGTAAGGGGAGTGTTAGGTCCCTAATTGCCAATCCTAGACACCAATCAGAGATTGGCCAGGTAGGCGGACCAGCACACAAGCCCTTCGGGATTGAATCCCTAAACCACCATTCTAGACACTGAGCACAAGGCACACACAGGTTAACTTGACATAGTGATCTAACACTAGCCCGGACCCGACCAGTTGGTGTCCCTAGCCCACTATGGCAAATTAAGTCTAGTTAATTTTAGGTTAAGGCTTGGGACCGAATGCAAGGGGTGTGGTTTTGGGCTAAGGAGAGGTTATCAACTCCTCCCCTTATCTGATATAGCAAGAGTGCCCTTAAAAGGAAATTATGCAATGATGGCAGGCAGATGAGGATGCAAATTAGGGTTTAGATGTTTTTGATATTTTTGGAGAATATGTATTTTTTTTTTGATATTTTTTTAAATAGAATAAAACTTGCAAATTATGGCCTAATATGCTGGAAATATACTAAAATTAAAGGATATGCAAAAGATGCTAAACAAAACCCTAAAACTTCCAAATTTATCTTGCTGAAAAAAATAGAGCCAAAAATTTGCATGCTGTATTTCGGCTTGCAGAAAATTCACAGGCCATAATAAAATCTTAGAAAATTCTTAAAATTACTGTGAATTATGCTGAATCCAGAAAAATAAATTTCATAATTTTTTGAGTTTTTATTAGGGAGAAATAATTAAAATAATAGAGTATATACGGACTAAAAAATTATAGAAAATAAGCCCTAATCTAAGCTCTGATACCAAATGATGGGGAGCTAATATGCATGCCATTTTTTTTTGTATATTTTACATGTTGAGTTAGGTGATTAATTCCCAAATTTTAGATCAAAATTATTTGTAGGGAATTTTGTATGAATTTTTGAAAATCAGCATACAGATTAGGACCTAGAAAAGTAGCAAAGAAGGACCGCCGGGGCTGAGAAGCCTTGGTTAGGGCAAGTTCTCCTACAATAAAACTATTGGAGGTAGAGGGGTGTACCTGACAACATCTGTTGAGATCGCAGCAAAGGGGTCTCTCATTCCTCAACGGATGCGGCCTGAAAAATCGAGCTAAAGACCCGCGGATACCCGGCTTTCTGCTCGGTGATCCGATTGAGGCTTGGCTGGAGTCGTTGGATTCGTAGGAACTCAGGGACCTGCAAACGACCTGTCAGGGGTTAGAAAGCTCACAAAGGAACAAGAAAACAAAGAAAAAATAGAAAGGGAAGGCTTCTTTTGGAGTGGGCGTCCAGGGATCTGGAGGGTTTGTTGGCAGTAGGAAGATGATTGCAAACACCGGGAAGAAGAACTCTCACAAACCCCTTTTTGCACAAAGCAGGGTATCACACAACTCAATAGAAGAACTCAAGGTTTTCATTCATCAAAATTCTCCCTTCATACAAGAGGCTAGGGTCCCTTAAATAGACCCTTAACCTTGGGCTCCAAGTAAGGGCACATTAGTCTTTACATGAGAATCCTCTTCCCTCTCAAACCCTAGCTAGAAAAAAAGGAAACATTAGATAGAAAAAATCCCTAAAATTTCTCTTGACTTGGCCAACACTCCAAGGACACCTAGGGGGGCATGTTGGGCTTCTAAGAGCATCAAGGGGCCGGCCCAAAGGGGCCCGGGTGCATGGGTTTGGGCCTCTGGAAGCTGGGATGGCCTAATAGCCAGGTAGCAGGAATATTCCCTGGTATCTTGCTTTTTAGGGGCTTGGGCTTGGTGCCTGGGCTTGATTTCTTTGGGCTAGGATATAGATGGACCTCTAAAATCATGGATGCCTTTGTCTATGATTATATTTTGGCATCTTGAAGGAAATCTGGGCATTTGGAGGGCATCTGCAAGGAATCAGGGTTTATGATTTTCCTCCTGGGGTCTTCAAATCTTCAAGCTGGGTTGGACTTGGGCTAAACTTCCATGTCTTCAATCTGGTTGAACTTGGTCTTTACTTGTATGATGTGGTCTTGAGTCTTCAGTATGCTTGGATAGGACTCAAAAAAAGTAAAATTAGCTCAACATGAGCTGACCAGCATTGGACTGAACTAGCTCAACATGAGCTGACTAGTACATAACTGAAATAACAACTCAAAAAACTCAAATAACAACTAAAATGGACTCAAATGAGCTAAGCCCTTATTACAGATGGACTCATAAATTATTGATCAATTTACAGAGGGTTGAAAAGCCTCTGTCTTATTCTGGTGCCTCAGGTGTCCCCACCAGTGTTTGTGTGTGGTTTTCCTTCTCATTTATTTCTCTAGCACTACTCTTTATTTTTCAAAGCATTGAATTTAGAACACAATCACATTGTTACACAAATACATTAGTTCAGCACATATTTTGTTTAAATTTTTAAAAAACCCAATTCACCCCCCCTCTTGGATTGCTATGCTGGGCAATAAGTGATATCAGAGCTTAGTACTCGGCATATAGGTCTAACGATCTTGAATCAAAGATCTTATGGCAGTCTAAATCGGTGTTGGTATTGTTGAGGGCCAAGCCTCAAACCGTCCCTCACTTTTTAATGGCACAAACTACACCTACTGGAAGACATACATGCGCATCTACATTCAAGCCATAGATTATAATATTTGGAAGACTATAGTTAAAGGTCCTCATCAGCCTATTGTTTTGATTAATAGCATTCCCACTCCCAAATTAGAAGGAGATTGGGATGAGAATGACATTAAGCAAGCTGAGCTTAATGCAAAGGCTATGAATTGTTATTTTATGCATTAGACCCTAGTGAATTTAATAGGATACCTAATTATTCCTCAACCAAGAAAATCTGGGACACACTTGAAATTACTCATGAGGGTACACATCAAGTGAAGACTACCAAAGTTAACATGTCATCAATGCTTATGAAATGTTTAGGATGGAATCATATGAATTAATTAGTAAAATATACACTAGGTTTACTAATATTGTACATGGTATGAGAAGTTTGGGAAAAGTCTTATCTAATGCTGAACTTGTCAACAAAATTATCAGGTCTCTTCTATCAACATGGGATCCAAAAGTCACCGCTATTGAAAAAGCTACGGATGTCAACACTCTTCCTCTTGAGTAGCTCTTGGGATCACTTATAACATATGAGCTATCCCTAAAGTAGAAAGTGGTGGACAATGATAAGAAAAAGAAGACTATTGCATTCAAGTCCACAAACAAGGAGGATTCTAGCGATGATTTCGATGAAGAAGATGAGGAAGATGAAACAGCTCTTATCTCAAGAAAATTTAAGAGATTCATGAGAAAGAAAAAGCACAACTATAAGAAGAAGCCACAAAAGGGAGAGCCTAGTAAGGAAATGGAAAAGGAAAAGGAAAGGGAGCAACTAATATGTTGAGTGTAAGAAGCCCAGTCACTGTAAAATGGATTGCCCCACTCTCAAGCAGGCCAAAAAGAAATTCAAAAAAAACCGATGATGGCAACGTGAAGTGAAAGTGAAGATTCAAGCTCCGATGAAAAGCAACAAGAGGTGGCCAATATCTGCTTTATAGCAAATGAAGAAGAGATAAGGTCTGAACTTGAAAGTGAATTTATTTTTGAAGAATTACATGATGTCTTTGATGAACTTGTTGTAGAATATCGAAAACTTAAAATGAAAAATAGGGAATTGAAAAAGCAAAACTTGGAGTTGTCTAAAATATGTAATAAGTTTTTGAAAGACAATGATTGCTTGCTTCAAGAAAACAAGGAATTGAATGATAAAATTACTTCTTTGAAAAATGAAAAGAAAGATCTTTCAAAAGAAAAATAAGCCTTGAAAAAGGATAAAGTTTTTGTAATAAATGAAAAACTTATCAAACAAAATAAAGAACTTTTGTAAGAAAATAAGAAATACAAAGAAGAACTTGAAAAAGTAAAATCATTTGTTAAAAAACTTATCTATAGTTCAGAAAAACTTAACATGCTTTTGAATAGCCAAAGAGTGGTCTTCAACAAAGTAGGCCTGGGTTTTAAACCTCAAAAATAACAGAAGTATTTCAAGAATTTCTTTGTTCCTGCATCATCAAGAATTACATGGTATTCTTGTGGTAAGTTAGGATATAAATCTTACATGTGTGATAGAAGAAAACTAAATATATTAAAAAAATTGGGTTCCAAAAGGAACCACATCAACTAATCCTAAAGAATCCAAGATGACTTAGGTACCTAAAGTCTCCACCTGATTTATTTTTGTAGGTGTATCTTGCAACCAAGGACAAAAGAAGATTATGGTACCTTGATAGCGGTTGCTCAAGATACATGACCGGAGATATAAAGCAATTCTCATCTCTTGAGGCTCTAAATAGGTGTAAATGTGATATTTAGTGATAACGGAAAGGGTAAAATCATCGGTATCGGTAAAGTCCATATCACCCCTTTTACTTATGTTGATAATGTTCTACGTGTTGATGGTTTAAAACATAATTTGCTTAGTATAAGCCAATTTTGTGATAAAGGTTTCAAAGTAGTTTTTGAATCTTCTATGTGTATAGTATCTAGTATTGATGATAATGGCATCAAGTTCATTGGTCATAGACATAGAAATATTTACATAGTTGATCTTGATGATCTACCTATGCAAAATGGTCAATGCCTAGTGATAATGAAAGCAAAGATCGATGAAACTAGTTGGCTTTGGCATCGTAGACTAGGGCATGCAATTATGCATTTGATTTTCAAATTGAACAAAAAGAATCTTATAAAAGATTTGCCAAAACTTACTTTTGAAAAGGATAAGATTTGTAGTGCATGTCAACTTGGTAAATAAACAAAATCATCTTTCAAACCAAAAGGAGGCAAGAAGTATGCTCTAGACCCTTTGGACCTACTAGAACAACTAATTTGGGAGGCAAGAAGTATAGTCTAGTTATTGTAGAAGATTTCTTATGTTTTACATGGATAATATTTTTAGCTCATAAAGATGAAACATTTTCTGCATTCAACAAGTTTTATAAAAAAGTTTCAAAAGAAAAAGGTATTTCAATTATTTCTTTATGTAGTGATCATGGAACCGAGTTCGAAAATCATGATTTTAAAATATTTTGCAATGAAAATGAAATTCATCACAACTTTTTTGTACCTAGGATATCTCAACAAAATGGGATGGCAGAGAGAAAGAATAGAACACTAGAAGAAATGGCATGCTCTATGCTTTGTGAAAATAATTTACCTAGATATTTTTTAGTAGAAGCCATAAACATTGCTTGTTATGTTTTAAATTATGTTTTGATTCGACCGATTTTGGAGAAAATGCCTTATAAGCTTTGGAAAGGTAGAAAACTAACCATCAAGTATTTTCATATATTTGGATGCCGTTGTTTCATTCTAAACAATGGCAAAGATAATCTAAGTAAATTTGATACCAAGTCAGGTGAGGATATCTTCTTAGGATACTCTACTTCTAGCAAGATATACAGGATCTTCAATAGAAGAACACTTCTTATTGAAGAGTTCATTTATGTCATTTTTGATGAAATTAATGAAAATCTTGTAGAAAAGAAGATACTTTTGATGATGAAATAGGTATCCAAAGGATTAAAAAATTGACAATCAATGAAGGACCTTCCAAAGAGCAAGAAGGTGATCAAAATCATGAAGAAGAACAAGTACAAGAAGTTGGAGCTACATCAACACCCAAGCCATTACCTAAAGAATAGAGATATGTCCATGGACATCCTAAAGAACTTATAATTGGTGATCCATTGAAAGGGATAAGTACTCATTCCTCACTAAGAAATGTGTTTGATTATTTAGCATTTGTATCATAAGTAGAACCTAAATCAATTGAAGAAGCTGAAAAGATTCAAATTGGATAAATGCCATGCAAGATGAATTAATTCAATTCAAAAGAAATAAAGTTTGGACTTTAGTTGAAAGATCTCTAATATTTTAATAATTGGAACCAAATGGGTTTTCAGAAATAAACTTGATAAAAATATAGTAACTAGAAATAAAGCTAGATTGATAGTAAAAGGTTATAATCAAGAAGAATATATTGATTTTGATAAAACTTTTGTACCAGTTACTAGATTAGAAGCTATTTAGATTACTAAATGCTTTTGCTTGCTATATGAATTTTAAATTATTTCAAATGGATATCAAAAGTATATTTTTAAATGGTTTTATTGAAGAAGAAACATATATTGAACAGCCCCCTGGTTTTGAAAATCATGCATATCCTAATTATTTTTTTAAGCTTTACAAGGCTTTATATGGTTTAAAATAAGCTCCAAGAGCTTGGTATGATAGGTTAAGTAAATTTCTACTTGAAAATGGCTTTTCTAGAGGCAATATAGATACTACACTATTTTTGAAAAATAAAAATGATGATCTCATAGTAGTACAAGTTTATATTGATGATATCATTTTTGGTGCTACTAATGAAAACTTTGTCAAGAGTTTGCCAAGCTTATGTAGGGTGAGTTCGAGATGAGTATGATGGGAGAACTAAACTTCTTCCTCGTACTTAAAATCAAGCAAACTAGAGAAGGGATCTTCATCGGCCATGCTAAATACACAAAAGAAATCTTGAAGAAGTTTGGGATAGAGACAACCAAGCCATTAAGTACACCTATGAGCCCTTCTTGCAAACTTGACAAAGATGAATCAGGTAAAAATGTTGATCAAAAATTATATAGGGATATCATTAGTTCATTATTGTACTTAACTTCAAGTAGGCCAGATATTATGTTTAGCATATGTATATATGCTAGATATCAGTCTGCTACTAAAGAATCTCATTTATTGGTTTTTAAATGCATACTTAGATATTTATCTGGCATAATAGATATTGGACTGTAGTATTTTAGAGATTCTTCAATAGAATTGATTGCCTATTCTGATGCTGACTTTACTGAATGTAACCTAGATAGGAAAATCACTAGTAGAACTTGTCAATTTCTTGGAGTTAATTTGATTTCATGGTTTAGCAAGAAATAAAATCCAGTTGCTCTATCTATGATAGAAACTGAATATATAGTAGTTGGAAGTTGTTGTGCTTAAATCTTATGGATCAAATAATAACATGAAGACTTTGGCATTAAGTTAAATAAAACTCCCATAAGATGTGATAACACAAGTTTAATCAATTTAATTAAAAATCTAGTTTAACACTTAAGAAGTAAAAATATTGAAATAAGACATCAATTCATAAGAGACTATGTATAAAATGGTGATGTAATGCTTGATTTTGTATATATTGATAGATAATTAGCAGACATTTTTACTAAGCCCCTTAGCAAAGATAGGTTCTGCATGATTAAGAGAGAAGTAGGCATCATTGACCCCTTTGATTGAAACTCTTTCAAATTCTTCGTTGAATTCTTTCAAATATTCCAAAACCTCACAAATATCACTTAGTATAATCCCTAGACACCCCCTTGATTTTTTCAAATTTTTTGAAATTTTTTCTGATTTTTCCTTGAACTTTTGACCAAGTGTCGACACTTGAAATTTGCCCAAGTATCGACTCACCGAAGTGTTGACACTTGAGCAAATCGCAAGTGTCGACTCACACCGATTGGACTGTTTAACCAGGGCATCACCGAGCGGCCTTTCCCATTGTTTTTCACTTTTCTCTCTCTGTAGAGGTCCCCAATCACCTCCATCATCCTCAAACAATGTTCTTTCATCCCTACCCTTCCATTTTTAGCTAAATCCCCCTTTTCTCCTTCAATCCCATCCATTTCTTCTGATTTTGGTGGCCATGGGTCCGAGAAAACAAGTTGCTTTCCACAAGAAGAGGTCCCATTTCGAGTGGGGTGAAGCTAGCTCAGGAGAAAGAAGATCTAAGGCTTAAAAAGATCCAGCTGACCAAAGTGTTGAGGTCGAGGCTCAAGCGATAGCGAGAGCACCACCTCTGCAGCTTTCCCCTACAGCCAAGCAAGTGGTGGGGAAGGTTATTTCCTATGAGAGGAGGATTGATCCACCTTTTCTGGACTCCGAGGGCTTTATGATTGGAGATCTATAGATAGCTACTGGTTTGGTCCCTTTTTGCACTATGCGGAAGCAGTACTACTCTCATTTGATGAGAGAGTTCTATGGTAGTATGGCTATTGATGGTATCACATGGACTGCTCAGGTCAGAGGAGTACATATTCCAGTCACTCCTGAGATAGTCAGTCAGATTTGGGAGATTCTCCAACAAGGACTGGTAGCTAGTTGTGTTGCAGATAGAGATGCCACCTTCAGATGTATCTTGGAGCAGGATGACATTAAGGGATATCCACTATTTCTGCCAGTCAGTTGTCGATGGAGATGAGGTTGCTGGACCACATCATTGCTCACATCTTGGTTTCGAAGATGGGTCAATTTGACATTATTACTAAGCATGAGCTAGTTTTGATGGTGATCCTGACTCAGAGGATAGCCATCAACCTTCCTGTGTTGATGGTTCATCAGATGGATGAGGCAGCCACCTAGAGGAGACTATGTTTACCCTACAGGATGGGGCTGACCCGTATCTTTCGTGCTTATGGGATACCCTTGGAGGGCGAGGCCTCCAAAGAGATTTTGCACACAAACACCTATAGGAGAAGTCAATTCACCAGATGGGTTTCTGAAAGGTTGGAGGCAAATGGACTAGGAGAGAGTCGGCTAGGAGCCTGATGAGGAGGATGAGATCAGGGCAGCTGAGGTAGGACCTTCTGTACCTGCTCCATAGATGACTCTGTGGGGAATTATGTCCCAAAGCCAATCGCCTGGGTTGTAGGCGGTTGTGCTTAGTATTGTATTCATATTATGAATTAATAAAATATTATTTTTGGCAGCTCATCACATACTGTATTTCCCTGAAATGAACTATTTCCATGTGATGAAGTCCTTAGGACTACACTGACTTTGATATAGAGAGGATGTATCGAGTGGTCCTTAAATCCTGTTCACAACCAAAGGATATATTGTACTGGATGGCAATATATCAAGTATAGGTTGTTGTAGTTCACATCGATTGGTTGTCCTCTTGACGAAATGAGTGTGATGACACTGATATGATCTGCCAGTGGGATATGTGATATCTTATTGAACATGACTCCGTGCAGCCCCTTTCTGCCAAAGGGATACTCACGATTGGATATGGGTATATGTGTCCCTTTGACCTGAGGTCATCATGGTAGCTTGCAAGCAACTCCCTGTGCTTTGGTGCCGGACTACCCGGATTTTTAATCCGGTGACGAAAGGTTTCTGGGTACAGGCAAGTACTTGTGGAGCAGTGACGGACCAAAATGGAATTGACCTGTCCAAACAGTTTGGATTGAATGTCTCGTAGTATCTCAATTTAGCAAATCCTCGACCGGGATAGTCCTAGTGAAGAGTCACTGAGCTTGCGAGGATGAGACACGTAGTCGACTGACTTAGTCTGGGTTGGTAGCCCAATCTCAGTCGTCCTGAGTAATAGAGGTCAAAGGGATGAATTATATGGTAACCATATTCCAAAGGTTCGATAGTTTGCTCTCGCATCTTCGACCTATCCGGATGCCGGGACCCATTGCTAGATGGTTTCCTGTGCTGGTACTAGAAATTGTTCTAGTGCTACCGTTTAGGTTCGAACCTATGAGGTCACACGCCACAGAGGATAACTCTCTGATCCAGATACCGATTACGATTGGGAATCGTCTCGATTTTATGGTCACAGTATTTTTGAGCACTCATTTCCCCGTCTTGCACTTGTCTGCGTCAACCGAAAATTATTTTGGGTTGACCAGCACTACGCCA
Source organism: Areca catechu (assembly GCA_021397845.1). Classification (NCBI taxonomy): domain Eukaryota; kingdom Viridiplantae; phylum Streptophyta; class Magnoliopsida; order Arecales; family Arecaceae; genus Areca; species Areca catechu. The sequence goes on from CM038050.1 coordinate 96,470,229, forward strand.
GAATTTTTCTGAATCAGTTTTGAACTGATTCGGAGTTCGTTTAGGTCTCCAATTGGTTGTGAACCAATTGAACCAATTTATTTTTTGGGCTTGGACTGGTTCAATTGAATTGAACCAAGTGGTTTTATTGGTTTTGGGCCGGTTGATTGAACCGACATTTTTTTTATTTCTCTTGGACCGGTTCTCTCGGTGTTTTTGACGTTGTTGAAACTTCTTTCGTTGGAATTTCATACGTCAAAGGATAGCCTAAACGACCGAACCAATCGTTGGATGCTGGGCATCCCTTCTCCTCCCTCCACCTGCAGCCTTATCTCCCCTTTAATCCCATGTTTAAGGCTTGCTAATCGGGTTAACAAGCTGATGCCTCTCCACCTCCCGTCGCTCCACCTCCCTCTCCCTCCCAGCAGCCTATAAAAACTCTTGCTATCCCCTGTTTCAAAAAAAAAAGAGACATAATTTCTGCTAGGTTGGTTTTGCATCGTGTGAAGAGAACAGCAAGTGCTGTTCTTCTTAGAGTTTACAAATCTCTTGAGAGCTTAATTCCTTCCATTGGGTATTGCAAGAGCTGGGTTTAGGAGGGTGCGAGGGAGAGTTTTCCCATTGTTTCAAGTGCTCCACTTCCCTTTTCAGCAAAGCCCTGTTGCTGAATTTTCTTGTGACCGTGTTGCTCCTTCCAGCGGCAAGCACCGCATGTGAAGGCGGATCAGAGGGCCCCCGGTGTGTCTTCCCTCTAGAGGGAATACTCTTCTACTCCTGGGAGCAAGCCACGTGAGCCGGATCACCCGCTGCAGCTCAAAACGCAAAGAAAAGTGCTGCTGTCCTGTTTTGCGAAAATTTTTAGCAGCAGTCTTTGGTGATTTTTTGTATTTTTTTTGGCTTGTTTTGGTTGCAGTTGTTAGTGGCAATTTGAAGTAGACTTGTCCAAGTTGCCGCCACTCAAATTTGGTAGCAAACAGTGGTCCAGAAGGTGGTGTTCTGGCGCCATTTTGAAAGCCAAAAACAGATCCTATTTCAGCCCAACGTGGAAGACAACTGGAATAACTTTATTCCAGTTATTCCAGTCTATTCCAGGTTTATTCCAGAGTTATTCTAGGTAGAATAAAGGTATGGAAAATTTATTTTTTTATCATGCATGGATATATTAAATTGTTTAATATTTTATAAATATTTTATATGACTATGCATGCCTAAATGCAACTAGATTTAGATAAATTCCTAGCGGAGCAGATCCCCGCTGCGTGAATTTTAAAAATTGTTTTAAAATCATATCTGCTCCTGCAGATGTTTGCATGCCTAGTGTAGGATCTTGTCTAACCACCTGCACATCTGTTTACTTTCAATGGTATCAGAGCCAGGTTGAATTTGTAATCTAATATAGTATGCATGTTTACAGATTAAAAATTGTTTAATCTTAAAAATGTATCCAAGTTTTCTTTTTGGAACCTAGTTGAGACCTTCACCATGATCGTGTATCTTTGACACGATGCGGATCGTCTGTGTTGGCCTCTTCAGAAGGATCCTTAAAGAATATTAAAAAAAAAAATTAAAAATTATTTTAATTTAGAGATACATGGATTTGGCATGTTTTATAAAATATTTATAAAATGTTTTGATGCATGATTTGGTATGTAAAATTGTTTTGCATAGAGACTTAATTAAAAATTATTTTAATTAAGTGTTTGGCTTATTAGAAAATTTTTTAGGTTTATGAAATCTAATACAATTTGCATAAGCCATTTTGGGTTAATTGGGTTAGCTAACTAGTTGGGTCCAAAACTGGGTTAGACCTAAGTTTAGTTGAACGGATAATAAGAAGAAGATTAAACAAAAGTTGTTTAAGGTCATTCTTTAGAACTATCTAATAGTTAGAATAGTTGATCCGTTCATCTAAAATGGATCCAATTAGTGGCTCAGTGGACGCCCGAGTCTTTAGGCTAGTCTGATCGAGTCTGGTAAACCGACTGGTGTCGAGGGAGGTTTGGCATTGTGATCATGGCTGTATGAGGCTACCTCTTTCCTGGCCAACTTGGTTGGTGTATAGGAAAGATTATTAATGGCAGATACTCACCCATGATCTCACCTACCTGGCTAGTCGAGTCGACCAGAACTAATTGGAAAAGCTCAATGACTCGAGTTAACCCATGTCACCCAGGTTGATCGGTCTGACTGATCTATAGGTGCCCATGGATCATTTGTTGATTTATTTCAACCCTCCTAGAATCTGATTAATTCAGTGGGAGGATGATCCATGTCCTTATCTCTTTCTTCTGTCATAATTAAAATCCTCTAAAATTATTAGGTCCTTTAAAAGACTAAGTCAAGGAGTTGATAGTGTCTTTGCCTACCATTAAGTTAGATAGAAATGTATCCACTAGCTTGGTGTGCATCGGCAGTTCTATAGAACGGGTGTACATCCGGCGACTGGAATTTCTATCTGATCGATGATGGTTCAGTGCAACCTCCTTAACAGGACCAGGTGGGCCGGCCATAGTCGGACTTGGTCTTTAGTTAACTGGAAGCATTGGATTCATCATTTTAATGGTTAGACCTAACCAGAGACCCGCAATAGGAGGCCCCTAGGCCGATTAGGGTGCTCTCTGGGGCAAAATAAAATACTAAAAATTGTTTAGGGAAACAATTGGTTTACGAACCTACCTTTAGGCTCGTATGGGTGAGCCGGCCATAGTCGGGCTCATACGAGGCCTATTGGATTTCAGTACCCACTTGAAAAGGCATGTTTTCATGGATTGGAGTTAGAGGCTACCAATCTGAAAAATTAGTGGGAGAAACCTTTAGACTAAAGTCCAAGTCTTTTGGTTAAGTTATTAATTCATAAACTAATATAGTCTTATTTTCTTTTCAGATGTCTTCAAATTTATCACTCCGGTCACTTCTCGATAATGAGAAGTTAAAGGGTCACAACTTTGATAGTTGGTATCGAAGGTTGAGAATTGTTCTGGAGCATGAACGGATCCTCTATGTGATAACGGATCCGGCACCTGAAATCCCTCCCGCTAATGCACGGAGTGCGGTCAGAGACGCTTATCTGAAGTGGGTCTCTGATCGCACTACTGTCCGGTGCATTATGTTAGCGGCGATGAACGACGAGTTCAGTCGCAAATTCGAGGAGGCCCAACCTGATGAAATCCTTCAAAAATTGAAGGAATCCTTCGGCACCCCGGATGATGTAGAACGGTACAAAGTGTCTTGTGCCATCTTACAACTCCAAGATGCCGAATGGTGGTTCAGTCACTGATCATGTATTGTACATGATCGAGTTGATTGAAAAGTTGGGCAAACTCGGATGCCCCTTGCACGAGCAGCTCGGCAAGGATGCGATCCTGAATTCTCTTCCCTCCTCCTATCTTGACTTTCTTGATCATTATAGAATGAACAAGCCTGCAGTCAACTACCATGGTCTTTTGGGGTTGCTGCAGACTTTCGAGAAAGACAACCAACTGAATAAGGGGGTGGTAAATTTAGTGGGAGGAAGTAGAGGTCATCGTCCCTTTAAGAAAGGGAAGAAGAAAATAAATAAGAAAGGAAAAAAGGTGTAGAATGTTCCTGGCCCTAGTCAGACCAGAAAGTATAAGGCTGATCAATCTTCTACAGAGTGCTTCTATTGCAAGAAGAAGGGACACTGGAAGAGGAACTATCCTCTTTATATTGCGTCCCTTGATCCGAACAGGCCGAGGAAGCAGAAGTCTGCTGAATAAGGTATTTATATGATAAAACCTTGTAATTACTCAATTGTTGATACTGCTAACTAGGTATTGGATACTGGTAGTCCAATTCATGTTTGTAATTCGTTACAGGGACTTCAAGTTAGCAGAAGATTTGAAGATGGAGAACAGTTTCTGAGCATCGGGAATGGAAATCGTGTTCCAGTACTGGCGGTCGGAGTCCTGCATCTTGTCTTTAAGTCTTGTACTATCGAACTAGTCGACTGTCACTATTGTCCTAGTTTCATTATGTGCATAATCTCTGTAGGCCTTTTGGCCAATTGTGGTTTTGAACTTTCAATAAAGGGAGATTTTTGCAATGTTATTTTGAATAACTCTCTGATAATGAAAGCTAGATTAAATAACGGCATATATGTACTATCAAGGCCTGTTAGTGTAATGTACACTTCTAGCAAATGCCCAAGATTAGATAATGTCAATAATTTGTACCTTTGGCACTGTAGGCTAGGTCATATTAACCAAAATAGGATAAACAAGATGCAAGGAGATGGACTCCTCGAGGTCAGTGATTCTGAATCACTGCCCACTTGTGAATCTTGTTTACTTGGTAAAATGACCAAGTCACCTTTTACTGGAAAAGGTGAACGAGCTACAGAACTTCTATGTCTAATACATACTGATGTATGTGGACCGATGACAGTTAGTGCCAGAGAAGGATACAAATATTTCATTACTTTTACAGATGACTTTTCAAGATTCGGTTATGTCTTTTTAATGAGATATAAGTCTGAATCGTTTGAAATGTTCAAACGATACCATAATGAAGTAGAAAAGCAAACTGGAAAAAGTATTAAAACCCTTCGATCTGATCGAGGTGGTGAATACTTATCTGATGTTTTTTGACATATCTTGAGGAGAATGAAATTCTCTCTCAGTGGACTCCTCCAGGAACACCACAGTTGAATGGTGTGTCCGAAAGGAGGAATCAAACCTTGTTGGACATAGTTCAATCCATGATGGGCTTTGCAACTCTACCGCTATCCTTTTGGGGATATGCGCTTCAGACAGCCTGTTACTTATTAAATAATGTTCCAAGTAAGTCTGTTGTCTCCACTCCTATGAGATGTGGAATGGGTGTAAACCCTCAATCTCGCACCTTCGGGTCTGGGGTTGTCCAGCTTACGTAAAGCATTTAGACTCAGACAAACTTGGTCCTAAGTCTGACAAGTGTTTATTCATTGGTTATCCTAAGGAAACCAAAGGGTATTTCTTCTACTTGGAGAATGAACAAAAGGTGTTCGTTGCTCTTAGAGCTATCCTTTTGGAAAAGGAGTTCCTTGGAGAAGGAACTATAGCTTCTAAGATTGAACTTGATGAAGTTCAGCCAATAGAAGAACCTACACACTCTAAGGACATCGTAGAACCGGCTGTGATTGAATCACACCCAGAACCCATTAGGAGATCCGGTAGAATACCACGTCACCCGGACATATACTACGGTTTCTTGGTCTAGGACGGCGATCCCATTGAGCTCGATGAGAACAATGAGGATCCGATCACCTATATGGATGCACTTCAGAGATCTGACTCTGAGGCATGGCTTGGAGCCATGCGATCCGAAATGGAGTCCATGGAAATCAACAATGTTTGGACATTGGTTGATCCGCCTGAAGGGATAAAACCCATCGGGTGTAAATGGATCTTCAAGAGGAAAAGGGGCACAGATGGGAAGGTAGAAACCTATAAAGCCCGTATGGTTGCCAAGGGGTATCGTCAACGATATGGTATCGATTATGACGAGACTTTCTCCCCTGTGGCAATGCTCAAGTCCATTCGGATCATGCTTGCTTTGGCAGCATATTTTGATTACGACATCTGGCAGATGGATGTTCGAACTGCTTTCCTGAATGGGGAGCTGAAAGAAGAGGTGTATATGATACAGCCTGAAGGGTTCACATCTACAGAAGAATCAAAAGTATGCAAGTTGCAGAGGTCCATCTATGGACTCAAGCAAGCATCTCGAAGTTGGAACTTACGGTTTGATAGGTGTATCAAATCGTACGGCTTCGTTAAGAACGGAGAAGAACCGTGCATCTATAAATGGGTTAATGGTTCTGTGATCGTATTCCTAGTACTGTATGTTGATGACATTCTCTTAATCGGGAATGATGTCGCAGCATTACAAGGAATAAAGGTCTGGTTATCATCTCAGTTCTCCATGAAGGACTTGGGTGAAGCTTCTTACATACTAGGTATGAAGATCTATAGAGATAGATCTAAGAAGCTTTTGGGATTGTCCCAGTCTACGTACATTGACACCGTGTTGAAACAGTTCAGCATGAAAAATTCCAAGAAAGGCTATCTTCCGATAGGTTCTGGAATTACTCTTTCCAAGAAGGATTGTGCGACAACTCCCGAGGAAAGAGAGCGCATGAGTAGAGTACCTTATGCTTCTGCAGTAGGCTCTATCATGTATGCTATGACTTGTACTAGACCAGACGTGGCATACTCACTAGGAGTAGTGAGCAGATACCAGTCTGACCCTGGTAAGGCGCATTGGAAGGTGGTTAAGTCCATCCTTAAGTATTTAAGAAATACTAAAGATCAATGGTTCATTTATGGAGAACCTGACTTGAAACTTGTGGGGTACTCTAACTCCAGTTTCCAGTCGAATAGAGATGATAGCAAGAGTGTGTCAGGGTTTGTTTTTACCCTGAATGAAAGAGCGATCTGCTAGAAAAGTTCTAAGCAGGCAACTATTGCAGACTCGGTATGCAAAGCAGAATACATTGCAGCATCAGATGCGACAAAGGAAGCTGTCTGGTTGCGGAAGTTCCTTGGAGAGCTAGGGGTGGCACCTTCCCTAGATGGTCCTGTTCCGGTGTACTGTGACAGCACTGGAGCCATTGCTCAAGCTAAGGAGCCGAAAGCTCATCACCGCACCAAACACATTTTGCAGCGCTACCACCTCGTACGAGAGATCGTGGAACGAGGCGACATCAATCTTCTGAAGATCGATGGAAAAGAAAATCTGGTCGACCCCTTCACTAAAGCCCTTGGAATAAAAGAGTTTGACTATTGTAAATGGGAAATGGGTATTAGATACTCTTCTGATTGGCTTTAGTACAAGTGGAAGTTGTTGGGAATTGAGTCCCAAAGCTAATTGCCTGGGTTGTAGGCGGTTGTGCTTAGTATTGTATTCATATTATGAATTAATAAAATATTATTTTTGGCAGCTCATCACATATTGTATTTCCCTGAAATGAACTCTTTCCATGTGATGAAGTCCTTAGGACTACACTGACTTCGATACAGAGAGGATGTATCAGTGGTCCTTAAATCCTGTTCACAACCAAAGGATATATTGTACTGGACGGCAATATATCAAGTATAGGTTGTTGTAGTTCACATCGTTTGGTTGTCCTCTTGATCAAATGAGTGTGATGACACTGATGTGATCTGCCAGTGGGATATGTGATATCTTATTGAACGTGACTCCGTGCAGCCCCTTTCTGCCAAAGGGATTCTCATGATTGGATATGGGTATATGTGTCCCTCTGACCTAAGGTCATCACGGTAGCTTGCAAGCAACTCCCTGTGCTTTGGTGCCGGACTACCCAGATTTTTAATCCGGTGACGGAAGGTTTCTGGGTACAGGCAAGTACTTGTGGAGCAGTGATGGACCAAAATGGAATTGACCTGTCCAAATAGTTTGGATTGAATGTCTCGCAGTATCTCAATTTAGCAAATCCTCGGCCGGGGTAGTCCTAGTGAAGAGTCACTGGGCTTGCGAGGTTGAGACACGTAGTCGACTAACTTAGTCTGGGTTGGCAGCCCAATCTCAGTCGTCCTGAGCATTAGAGGTCAAAGGGATGAATTATACGGTAACCATATGCCAGAGGTTCGATAGTTTGCTCACGCATCTTCGCCCTATCCGGACACCGGGACCCATTGCTAGATGGTTTCCTGTGCTGGTACTAGAAATTATTCTAGTGCTACCGTTTAGGTTCGAACCTATGAGGTCACACGCCACAGAGGATAACTCTCTGATCCGGATACCGATTACAATTGGAAATCGTCTCGGTTTTATAGTCACAGTATTTTTAAGCACTCATTTCTCCATCTTGCCCTTGTCTGCGTCAACCGGAAATTGTTCCTGGTTGACCAGCACTACGCCAGGATTTTTCTGAATCAGTTTTGAACTGATTCGGAGTTCATTTAGGTCTCCAATTGGTTGTGAACCAATTGAACCAATTTATTTTTTGGGCTTGGACCGGTTCAATTGAATTGAACCAAGTAGTTTTATTGGTTTTGGGCCGGTTGATTGAACTGACATTTTGTTTATTTCTCTTGGACCGGTTCTCTTGGTGTTTTTGACGTTGTTGAAACTTCTTTCGTTGGAATTTCATGCGTCAAAGGATAGCCTAAACGACCGAACCAATGGTTGGATGCTGGGCGTCCCTTCTCCTCCCTCCACCTGTAGCCTTATCTCCCCTTTAATCCCATGTTTAAGGCTTGTTAATTGGGTTAACAAGCTGATGCCTCTCCACCTCCCGTCGCTCCACCTCCCTCTCCCTCCCAGTAGCCTATAAAAACTCTTGCTATCCCCTGTTTCAAAAAAAACAGCGACATAATTTCTGCTGGGTTGGTTTTGCATCGTGTGAAGAGAACAGCAAGTGCTGTTCTTCTTAGAGTTTACAAATCCCCTGAGAGCTTAATTCCTTCCATTGGGTATTGAAAGGGCTGGGTTTAGGAGGGTGTGAGGGAGAGATTTCCCATTGTTTCAAGTGCTCCACTTCCCTTTTCAGCAAAGCCCTGTTGCTGAATTTTCTTGTAACCGTGTTGCTCCTTCCAGCAGCTAGCACCGCGTGTGAAGGCGGATCGAAGGGCCCCCAGCATGTCTCCCCTCTAGAGGGAATACTCTTCTACTCCTGGGAGCAAGCCACGTGAGCCGGATCAACCGCTGCAACTCAAAATGCAAAGAAAAGTGCTGCTGTCCTGTTCTACGAAAATTTTCAGCAGCAGTCTTTGGCGATTATTTTGTATTTTTTTTGGCTTGTTTTGGTTGCAGTTGTTGGTGGCAATTCGAAGTAGACTTGTCCAAGTTGTCGCCACTCAAATTTGGGAGCAAACGGTGGTCCGGAAGGTGGTGTTCCGGTGCCATTTTGAAAGCCAAAAACATATCCTATTTCAGCCCAACGTGGAAGACAACTGGAATAACTTTATTCCAGTCTATTCCAGGTTTATTCCAGAGTTATTCCAGGTGGAATAAAGGTATGGAAAATTTATTTTTTTATCATGCATGGATATATTAAATTGTTTAATATTTTATAAATATTTTATATGACTATGCATGCCTAAATGCAACTAGATGTAGATAAATCCCTGGCGGAGCAAATCCTCGCTGCGTGAATTTTAAAAATTATTTTAAAATCAAATCTGCTCCCGCAGATGTTTGCATGTCTAGTGTAGGATCTTATCTAACCACCTGCATATCTGTTTACTTTCAGACTCCCACACGAGCACCAGTTGCAGGATCAAAGTCCGAGCCTGTTACACCTCCTTCTGCTCTAACTCCTCAGCATTCTTCAGCAACATATTCTGCATTCAAGGAGAGACTGAGAGAGCAAATCACTACTCACTATGGTCTAAGAGGATATATTGATGTAGGACTAACTAGATGCTAGGATGATGCAGGTGATTTTTCTTTGTGATTTTTAGGGTTTTAAAAGAGGTTAAGGATTCCCGAAGACAAAAGTAGATCTAGGGTTCTACAATAACAAGAACTTCAAACTATCTAGTAAGCCCCTAAACAAGATAAGAAGAGGACCCCGGGATTGAGAAACCCCTAGGACTTAGCTCTCGGATCAATACTAACTTAGGAGTTAGGGTGGCAAACCTTAAAAGTTCTGAAGCACCTGATGCCGAGTTCACTCGCTCTCGCGGATGCGGCCTGGATGATCAAGCCTTCAACCCTCATAGATGCATTGGCTTTCCATCCGAAGGTCTCGAAGGCAAGAGAAACCAACTCCGTATTTGTGGTACCGGGAGGACCTGCGAGCAATCAAGGGAAGAGTTAAGATTCAACAAGAAGAAAACAAGAGATGAAGGAATGAGAGTTGAGTTTGGTGGCGGATGGAGTTCTTCTTGCTAGGCGCCAAGGTGGATCATCCCGATGGAGTCCGAGCTCGAAGATGGAGGATGGCTTGCATGGAAGAGAAGGTAACTTGAGGCCTCACACCTCTCGATGCCCGAAGGCGAAGGAGCTCCCTCATGGAGATCGATGTTCTTAAGGAATGAAGGCAACTAACAAGAAGAGTAGCACTCAAATCTTTTTCTTTTCATTCATCAACATTAGCATTACAAGGGAGGGGTTAAGGTCCTTTATATAGGCACCTTAAAATCCTTTCAAAATTTGAATGAAAATTACATCTCTTCTCTTGATAAGGCACCAAAAATATAATTCTAAAATCCTAAAAATTTTGAAATTCCTTCTCCTTGGCCAACCAAAGCTTGCTTGTGGCATGATATTGGGCTTGAAGGAAGGATCTTGGTACCCTTGGACTTGGAAAGCTGATCTTCATTTTGGGAAAAAGGCATGATGCAAGGCTTGTATCTTCCTTCTTTCCTTGGTCGCCCATCCCTCTTTGGAAAGAAACAAGATATGGGGCTTGGAGCAAGGCTTGTACCTTTCTTCTTTCCTTGGTTGCCCACCCATCTTTGGAGAGAAACATGATATGGGGCTTGGGGCAAGGCCTATGTCTTCAACCTTTCCTTGGTAGCCCATGACTCCTCTAGCAAGTGGCTTGATAGGGGGAGGGAAGGGAGGAAAAGATCAAGTGGTGTTGTCTCCTTTTAGTGCCCAAGAAATTTGACTTGTGCCGCCCACTTGGTAGGTGAGGTGGCACCACATGGGATGATGAAGTGGTGCCCCAGGGCTGAAAATGTCATCCTTCAAGGCTTGGCCCAATAGTAGTTGAGCTGGACTCAAAGACCACTCCGGCTTGGGCCCAGACTCGGACTGGACTCAATACAGGACTCATAGACACAACTTGACCACATTGGTCAATGTACAAGACTAAAATAAAAGCAATTGAGACTAAATTCATGACTAAAAAAAATTACAATGCTTAGGCTTGAAGCCTTATTACAAGACCCGAAAAATTGGAACCCTAGTTAGATATCCACAGAGGGTTAGGGAGCCTCTATCGGATTCTGGTGCCCACACCATATATTGAGTGTATCAGTTAGGACCAGCAGATTACAGATTGAGCTGCATGGTCTAAAAGTACATACTGATGAGCAGCTCACTTTTATCAAACAAAGCATGGAGGTAGTATTTGCTGAGATTAAAGATCTATTGAGATCCTTGATGCCACCTCCAGCTGCTCCAGGACCTTCAGCTCCACCTCCTCCTCCAGTTGATGATGATGATGCAGATGATGATGTCAGTGGTGCTGATGATGATTCCCCGATAGATGGTGGTGATGTAGTTCGTAAGGATCAGCCTCCAATTGGTATAGCAGATGCTACTGCTCAAGCTTCGGATCCTACTCCTGATGATCAACATGCCACAGATTTTCCTTTCTTGACTCTAGCAAACACTCTTGGGGCTCGTGCCACCAGGACTTCTAGGATTGTAGTTCGCTCTAGCCCATCTCTTAAGACTAGAAGCTTGATACATACAAGACTCCTAGACCTCCTGCATCTAGGATTATGGCACCTCTAGTTCTAGATTTTCCATATGATCAGGAGTAGCCTCATAGATACCTTGTTTGTATTTTATGTACTTTCCATAATCTATGCTATTTTATTGTTGTACTAAAACTTCTTTATATATGAAAGTTATGTTTCTTGTTATTACTCATCTTTTTATCTAATTAATCTTCTGTGTGACAAAAGCACAAATTAAGGAGGAGAAAATCCTTTTAATTTTTAATGATGACAAAAAGGGAGAGTAAGATAGACAACATTATTTTTGGACTTCAGTGAAGTGTTAATCCAAATGTCGATCTAATTGTTGACTCACAAAATTACTCATGGCTTGCGACAAGAAAGTCACAGAATAGTATCATTCCTGAATTTTTGTCAAGTGCTGACTCAAGTGTTGACTCAAGTGTCGACCCATAAGTTCAAGTGTCGACTCATAGATCGGCTCATAGCCTGAGACCAGAAATGAAGCAGAACCATGGATTTCAAGAATTACACCTGGTGTTGATCCAAGTGTCGACCCAAGTATCGTCGACTCATAGGTTCTGACAATAGTAACGACTATATTTTTAGAAGTTCAAAATTGATCCAAATAGTCCAAAATGGCTAGTTTGTCTTCTCCAATGGTCACAAATAATTTTTTAAAGATTTTTGTTGTATTTATCACTTACCAAATACATTGAAGACATAAGAAAGAAAGAAGAGATATAAGAGACAAATCTTATCTTTTGAAAAAACTATTAAAAAGACAAGAGTGTGCTAAAAAGAAGATTCCAACTGAAAAAACCTTCATTCTTGCTGTTGAGCCTTCAAATCAATATCCAAAATGTTCATTGAAAGCTTCCAAGAAGAAGAAGACAACTCAAGCATTCAAGAAGAGCTTCGTCGACATCATTTTTGCTCTTTTGAGAGCTTTATTCTTGTGCTTAAATTTGTACTCTTGGCTTTATTTGTTGTTACTAGTTTCAAGGCTATTGAAACTAGGGGTTAGGCCCTTCTAAGTCATGAATTAGAATATAAGCCTAGGGTTGGCTTATGGGAAACGTTGTTGGTGAGCCTAAGTAAGAAAACCAATAGTGGGTTTGACTTGTGAGCCCTTGAAAACAAGTTTGGCTATAACCTTTGGTAGATTATAATGAAATTTCTATGTGGTAGCTTGGAGAGTGGATGTAGGTGCTTGGAGTACACCAAACACTATAAACTTCTTATGTTTGTGTGTGTGGTTTGCCTTCTTATTTATTTCTCTAGCACTGCTCTTTATTTTTCAAAGTATTGCATTTAGATCACATTCTACACATTCACATTGTTACACAAACATATTAGTTCAACACATACTTTGTTTAAATTTTTAAAAAATCTAATTCACCCCCTCTTGGGTTGCTACGCTGGGCAACACTAACCAATCATTCCTCGGTCACTTGGAGCCATGGATATTTGAACACCTTTATATGGACTGTTGAAAGGGTCATTGAGGATTTGACTAATCATCACTTGGAGCCAAGGGTGTCATCCTCCTTTTGGGCTCTAACTAATTGTCACTTAGAGCCAGGGGTGCTGATCTCCTTTTGGGCTCTAATCGATCGTCACTTGGATTGTGGGTACTATGGCTTTAGAGCTTTGAGGCTTCCTTAATTTCCTACTGGTAAGTTGGAACACTTATTAAAAAATAAAAAGAGTTACATTATTGATAGATGGAAGGAATTCCATAGCTTAGATGGTGGAGTCCTATTAAGCTTCAGAATTCATTGCCAAGCTATCTCCCGGTGAACACTTTTATTCTCTTTGCCGTGGATTGGCTTTTCGTGGCTCCGCAAGCCTACGGACCCATAAAAAAAATCAAGATGATAGGAGAGCTTTAATGCCTCTTTCTTCAAAATAATCAAGATCTTGCTTCCTTTGGGTCTTAGGCTCCTTGGGGGCATAGCTTATGGGTGGTCAGCTTTGAGAGATCAACATCCATCTTAGCCTTGAGCTTGAAGGCTCAGTCTTGATAGCTTGCATTTGGCTATTGCATATGTAGTTGCTAGAGCAATCCTTCAAATGATGGGTTATGTACTAGGCTATTGTGCAAGATCATTGAGAGCATCAGCAAATGGATTGGAGTTACCCTCTGGGATAAACTATTGCCAACAATCAGCCTAGCAACCTATGGAATATTTATAATTATTGATGGTGATGGCCATGAATTCTGGTGCTCTTTCCTCTAATTTTGATGCGATCGCTAATGCTAGCTTACACGATGGGGACTATCTCCACCTTCATCAATTTCTAGAATGACCTAGCCTCTCCCTTCACTGCTTCACCTCCATTGTTGTCTAACCGATCGAGGCCATAGTCATTACCGATTTGGCTGGGAGAGAGGATGAGGAGTCACATAGCAACCCCCATCAATCAGAGAGGCCGAGGTGGGATCATTCATCGATCCCAGTGGAGAAGAGGCTGAGATAGTCAGTTCTAATGGGTTCTGATTAAATTAAAGGAGGTTGGGTCCGACACAAATTCCCGATGATGCTTTCATTGAGAGCATTTAGGGAGATGATTGGAGGAGCCAAGATAGTCAGTGCTGATAGGGCCCTTTCATGACTGAGGGCTCTTTCGTGGCCAATGACTCTTTCATGGCTGAGAGCTCATTCATGATTGAGGTCTCTATCATGGCTGAAGGCCCTTTGGATGACTCTTGTGGTCTTGTGATTGAGACATCTTTCCAAATGAGCTTCATGAAGCCCTCTTCCTACTGTTACTAGTCAGTATTTTTCCTCAAAAACCAGCCATGAGAGCTTGATGCTCTTCATTGTGCGTGCTTCTCCGCATGACCTGATGGTCGCTCTCTCTAATCACCCTTAGCTGTGTAGCCTTATGGAGGTCACTTGGTATGGTGATGCCTGCTCTCTGAAGTCTCTAGATCTTGACCATCATCTAGCATACCTTGCATCAGGTATCCTAGAGCCCTAATGGTTTGGGGATAGACATTTGATGGTTTTCTCGTAGGTAGAAAAGGGGTGGTGGAGGAGGCCCTCTGGCACATTTTCTATGGCAGGAGAGGAGACGGAGAGAGGCGGCGATGAAGGTGGACAAAAGCATCATTTGCAAAGTCACCAAAGATGGAGGTGGAGAACCTCTAGCTAGTTTCCACGGATGGAGACCGAGATGGGGGTGAGGAAGCCTCCAAAATTTTTGTTGAGATTGTATTGGAAGTGACGGGAGGATGCCACTTTTTCCCCCTCTTTTATCTCTTTATTGTCTTATGCAAAAGGTTAGAGAGATGTCATTTCTCTATCTTTTTTTCTTCCTCTTTTATGTAAAAGATGACAGAGAGTCAGAGATATATCATTCTCTCTCTTCCCCTCTTTCTTATTTTCTTATGCAAAAAGTACTCATAGGAAGTGATAGAAAGTTAGAGAGATGCCATTTCTCTCTCTTTTTCTTTCTCCTCTTCTTTTTTTTCCTTTTCCTTTTATAATCGCTCGAGTAGCGACCACTTTGTAGCATTTGGATAATTTATAGCCACCCCCAGGTCAAGGAGGACCTCGCATATAACTAGGGTACTATGTATGGCTAGAGGAACCCTCTTTCTAGCACCATTCTTTGCTCATCACTGGGATCTCCGTTGTGGCACCCCCAGTGATGATGTCCACTATCCTAACTTGTGCCCATGATTGTTCTGGTCATGGTGACGATACCTATGGCATTGCTTCAAGCAGCGGGGTAGTGGGATGTGGTTGTATTGTAAGGAATAATGCAGGGGCAGTCGAAATAATTTGAACGACCGATGTCAAGTTTGAAGCTTGCTGGAGGAGTAGGTTGAACAGTGTGGTGCTTACTCCCACCGACTGCGAAGGTACCTAGCATTAGCGATGGGACTAGGCCATTGGCCTGACTCTTCGTCGATCGACACGTGGCGGTGCCTGTACGATGCGATACAACTTCCTATCTTTGTTTGGCACTCAATATTTTTCAGGCTCTTCCTCTATCTGTTGGTACCGAAATTCATCAAGTATCGAAGGGAGAGCTAGAGTTGGCACTAGAGTGGATAATGCAGGATGGGCTCCACGAGATGGTACCTACAAAAAAAGTGCCACCATGGTGGCCCTGGTGAAGGCATTCCAATACTAAAGTTAGTTTCAAGCCAACAGTATTGAGGATTACAGGCAAAAAGAATGCTTACCTTGATTATAAGTCCCCTTTTTATAGAGATGGAAGATAGAGGTATATCTAAAATAATAAAAATCCTCGCAGATCTGATGAGAAGTAACAAGCTTAATACACAAGTTGTCAGGAGCTTTCCCCCAGCAAGAAGTGTTCATTCTTTATTAAATCAAGACCTTGTAAAGTACGGCCATGCTTTCATAACGATGAAGCTGTTGGCTTTACAAGCCTGCACTCTTCTTATATGCAAAGTTGCAATGATGACCGATGTGATATAGCTTGTCAAACAATTCGAATGTCCCTTGTCCCTTAGGTGACTAAGGAAATGCAGCTTGAAAGAGACTCGGTCAAGCTAGAGGGTAACCCTCGGATTGGCTTCATACCTTGCACTGAATGCCTAGAATAGCCTAAACGGATTTAGTTGGCCTAAAGCGATTTAGTTGGCCCATCATAAAAGATTAACGGAAGATCGACAAGTAGATTGGAGTTATTGGACATTAATTCAAACCAGTACCAACAATAGTTTCAATAGTTTATGGTACCTGGTGCATCAACCGGCATAGATTTAGCTCCACCGGAGGATGTCTTCTAATGTTCTCTCCCCTGGTTTGACATGGCCACAGTTGCCAATTTGCACAATCATGAGATCTGCCCCCACTTTCCACCAAAATGATCGGGGCTCTCCCTTCCACCTGCTTCACCTCTATTTTCTGGCAAACTGAAACTGAGCCGGAGGGGAGGCGGTGTCAGTTGCCAACACAACCGAAGGAACAGTCAGGGAGGTGTCCACTTGCGGTTGCCGACCGTCCTCCCCGTGTGTGCCAATCGTAATGGAGCTGAGGCGGTCTCCCTGCAGGCATCGAGTGGAGCTAAAGTGGTCTCCCTGCAAGCGTCGAGTGGAGCTGAGCCCAATGCACTTGGCAGCCAGAGAAGCTAAGGTGTGCTAGGGGAGCCGTCGGTCATCGATCCGACTAGAGCAGAAGCAGTTGGAAGGCTTGTTGTGGTTGCTAATCGAACCCGAGACCAGAAAGGACCTTGCAGTCGCTGAGGGTGCTGATCAAGACCTTTTTGCTGAGGGTGCCGATCGAAACGGAAAGACCGAGCCAGTCCTTGTGGTCACCTCCCGAGCACCGATCCATGCCGAGCGGAGGAAAGGTGATGCGGACATCTCAGCGATGCACACTCAACACTACTTTTCATATAGATATCGGGTGTGCGGAAAATAAAATATTTTTAATAATTTTTATCTCTCACTCATTTAAATCAGAGTTACTTTTAAGATCAGTTATTTTAGAATCATAGTTGTTTTAAAATTTTATTTTAAAATTTATTTTCTTGTTAGAATTAAAATATTGTTTTAGGATTGTAGTTATTTTAAAATTTATTTTAGGATTTGTTTTCTTGTTAGTATTGGTATATCTCAATTTGTCTAGGATTTATTTTTATCTCTGGGTTGTTTGGAGTCTATTTAGATTATTCTAAGTTCTACGGTTCTGGTTAGTGGCTAGGGACTAACATCTATTTAAGATATCTTTGTTGATGAATAAAAAATATCGTAGAATTTTATTGAGAAAAGCTTAGATGTGTCAGACTCCTTTTCCCTCTTCCTCCTTCCTCTCCTCCTCTTTCACTCTTCCTTCCTCCCTTCCTCCTATTCTTCTCCTCTGCCCGGCTCTTCACTCTTCCTTCCTCCCTTCCTCCTATTCTTCTTATTCTCCTCCCCTTATTCTTTGCTTATTCCCTTTCTTATTCCTCTCTTTATTCCTGTTGCCCAGTGTTGCAACCCAAGAGGGGGATGAATTGGGTTTCTATAAAAATTTAAATTCTAAGCAAGTATGTGTTGAACTAAGATTCTTGTGTAACAATGTGATTGTGCTCTAACAAGATTCTGCAGCAAAATTATAAAGTAATTGTAGAATAAATCAGAGCAAGTAAAAAGGAGCAATCAATCACAAACATTAAGATGTATAGTGGTTCGGTGAAAACCAAGCACCTATATCCACTCTCCAAGTTTTTCTTGAAAATTTTCACTATAATCTTTCCAAGATTACAGCCAACTTATTTTCAAAGGCTCACAAGTCATACCTTGTTGGTTTTGTCACCTAGGCTCACCAACAACCTTTACAACTTGTTTCTAATCCGGGTTCACAAGTCAAATCCTAGTTTGTTTTGTCCCTTAGGCTCACCAATAATCTTTAATACTAGTTTCAATACCTTTGAAACTTGTAACAACAAATAAGATAAAAAGTACAGATATAAGTTCAAGAAATAACTTTCAAAAGAGTAGATATAAATGTCATTGAAGCTCTTCTTGAATGCTTGAGTTGTCTTCTTCTTGAAACCTCTTCAATGCACCCTTTTGGCTAATGATTTGAAGGCTCCACAACATAAAAATGAAGGCATTTTCAGGTAGAATATTCTTTAAAGCCTTGCTCAAGTCTTTTCAAGCTTTTCTCAAAAGATAAACTTTGTCTCTTGTAAATCACTTTTTCTCTTGTATCTTTAATGAGGTTGGTGAGTGATAAATAGCTCGAAAACCTTCAAAAAGCCATTAGAGATCGTTAGAGAAGAAACTAGCCATTTGGAATCAATTCTGAACTTTTAGAAAACTAGCCGTTGGACTAAGTATCGACACTTGATTTGTTCATGAGTCAATCGACGAGTCGACACTTCGGTCGATACTTGGATCGATGCTAGGTATAAAATTTGAATTTCTAATGTTCTGCTTCACTTCTAGTCTCAAGCTATGAGTCCACCTGTGAGTCGATACTTGGAACTGTGAGTCAACACTTGGGTTGACACTTCGATCAGCACTAGGCAAAATGTCCATGGAATGGCATGTTCTATCCATTTCTTGTCTCAGATCATGAGTCGATCTGTGAGTCAACATGTGAGTCAACAATTAGGTCGATACTTGAGTCGACACTTCACTGAGATCCAAAAATCATGTATGTTCAATTATGTTCTCATGCCTTGAGTCGATCTATGAGTCGACACTTTGAGTTGATACTTGGCGTGCCAGCTAAAAATTCTACATGCCAGTCTTCAAGGTGTCGATACTTGCTGCATGAGTCGACACAGTGAGTCGACACTTAGGTCGACACTTACTCTGTGCCATTTCTAAAATGTGTGCCAAACACCAAAACTTTCAAATTTTGTTCATTTAATTTCTAGTTCCTTCTCAATAAAGCCTAAAGTGATCATTTCAAAGTCATTCCAAAGTAAGAAAAACTCTCAAATATTGAAATTCATCTTGCTTTGATATCCATAACTTTGATACTCTTGAATGAAGAATTTGAAATACCTGTGATCTAAAATTCACAACTCCAACTGAAACATTAGTCCAAACATATACTCAACATTTTGTTAATCATCAAAATCAAGGACCAAAGCCAACAATCTTTCCCTTTTTGATGATGACAAAACTTTGAGTATATAAGCATTTAAATTTAAAATTTTACTATTGTAAATAAGCATAGTATCAAAAACACTAAAAATGTGAACAAGTTTATCAAATCATCTTCACAATTGTCATCAATCAAGGATCATACAAGTATAATTTCTCATTTTCTCCCCCTATTTGAATAACTTGTGAATTATTGAAAAAATTTGAATTTGTTGCTTATATAGCTTCCTTACTCCCCCGTTTTGTCATCATTAAGCATTGAAAGGGATATCTCCCCCTAAATTAGTACTTTAGTCAAACTAAAACATCAATTAGTCAATAAAAAGGAGTAATGAAGCAACTTTCATAACTAAAGAACAGAACTTTCATAGATAATAAGTTTCAGTACAACAAGAGAACTGAAAATACAAGCATAAATAGGAAATATATAACATAACATAACATAAAAAGGTACATGAAATGCAGATAGGATATCTGAGAGGCTAATCCTCATCAGAAGGAAACTCCAAAACTATGGATTCCATGATCCTAGAGGATGAGGATCTAGGAGTCTTATGCAACATACTCCTAGTCCCGAGGGAAGGTCCAGATCTACGTATGACCCTAGCAGTCCTAGTGGCACGAGAGGAAAGGATCTCTACAAGTGTCTCATAGGCTGAAATAGTGTCTCTCTAAACATCAGTAGAAGCAGGAACATCTAAAATTTGATCAGGAACAATCGGAGTCTGATCCTCTTACTGACAATCTAAAAATCATCACCTACACCATCATCACCATCACTATCACTGCCACTATCTGAGCCATCACCATGATCATCACCATCATCTCTACCATCATGTCCATCATCATCACCATCATCTGCTGGCAGAGAAGGAGGTGGAGGAACTGAGGGTCCAGTAGGAGGCACCAGTGCTCTAAATAAGTCTCTGATCTAGTGAATCCAGCCTCCATGGTCTGTCGAATGCTTGTGAGCTGCTCATCTGTGTGAGATCTAAGTCCATGTAGCTCTAACCGTAGTCTAGAAGTTCTGACAAACAATCCCAATATCTCCTCCCAGACTCTAGTAATCTGTGTAGTGACCCGCTCCTCGAAGGTAGAATCAGTAGCTGTAGTGTCTCGAGAAGCTGTGGCTGAAGCACAAGTAGAAGCTGGTGTAGAAGAATCAGACCCAAAGGCTATAGTAGGTGCAGGTCTGGAGGGACTAATCTATGGAGCAGGTCCTGATGGTCCTGCCTCCGTGGCTCTCAGCTCATCCTACTCGTCTAGCTCCTGGCCTGACTCACGTTTGACCCACCTACCGCCAACTCTCCTGAATCCCATGCGATGAAGAGATTTCTCGTCATAAGTGTCTGTGTGGATAATCTCCTTGGAGGCCTCGTCCTCTAGTGGGATTCCAAAATCTCTAAAGATTCGAGTCAGCCCCATACCATAAGGTAGACATAGCCTACACTAGGTGGCTACCTCACCCATCTGATGTACCATGATCATGGGTAGGTTGATAACCGTCCACTGTCTCAAAGCGACCATCAAGACTAACTCTCACTCGGTGATGAAGTCAAATCTTTCAGTCTTCGAAATCAGAATTCGAGCAATAATGTGATGAAGAACTCTTATCTCCAATGATAACTAGTTTGCAGATACCACTGATACTCCTCTGATGTCCTTGCACTCTAGTTTGCATTGGAAAGCTGCATCTCTATATGTTACCCAGTTCCCTGCCATACCATGGAGCGAAATCTCCCAGACCCTGCTAAGTATCTCAGGGGTCACCAAAATCTCAACACCCTTGACTCAAGCTATCCACCTGATGCCATCAGTGGCTAGACTTCCATAAAACTCTCGCATCATGTATGGGAAGTACCTCTCTCTTATGGTATAAAAAGGTACAAGTCCTGCTGCTCTCAGTAAATCAACAATAATAAAGACCTCAAAGTCCCAAAACTATAGATCTACTCACTTGCCACATGCAATCACCTTCCCTGCCACTCTCTCAGCAGCGGGGGAGACCTATGGAGGTTGAACTCTGTCTGCCTGCTGCTCCTATCCTCAGACTACTACTCATCATGCTGGACAAGGTCTTGACGAGCCTTCGACCTCCTCTCCTTGGAACTTGGCTTGCCACGCTCAAAAGCAAACCTCTTCTTGCGAAACACAACTTGCTTCTTGGGTGCCATACCACTAGAAACAACTAGGAGAGAGGAACAGGAAAGGAGAGGGTAAATTGGACCAAATCACATGAGAATCGGGTGGAGAGAGGTAAGAACTGGAAGACAACGAACCAAGGGAGTGAAATCAAACCGAAGAGGAGAAGGATCATGCAGAAATAGGGGAAAATCCAGTCCAACACAAGCCAAACTGAGAGGAAGAGGAAGAGATTTGATAAAAGAGGAAGGTTAGGATCGGGATTCCACTGTTCCTGGGAGATTGGAGAGGTTGGGGACCACATGGAAGAGATGAGAATGAAAGAAAATGAGGAAAAAATTGATCGATTGATGCCCTAAAAATTCAGACCAGCCATCCATGAGTCGACACTTGGTCATTTTCAAGGAAAAATTCAGAATAAAATTCAATAAGTTTTTAGAAAATTAGAGAAGTGTCTAGGGATAATTCTAAAAAATATTTGAGAGAAATTTGAGATAATTGAAAGGATTTCAATAAGAATTTGAAAGATTTTAGTCAAAGGATCAATTATACCTAACTCTCTTCTGATCATGCAAAACCTATCTTTGCTAAGGGGTTTTATGAAAATGCCAGCTAATTGTCTATCATGCACACAAAATCAAGCCATTTTGCGCATGATCTTTTATGAAGTGATGTCTTATTTCAATATGTTTACTTCTTGAATGTTGAACAGGATTTTTAGTTAAGTTAATAGCACTAGTATTATCACATCTTATAGGTGTTTTATCTAATTTAATGCTAAAATCTTCGAGTTGCTGTTTAATCCATAAGATTTGAGCACAACAACTTCTAGCTGCTATATATTTGACTTCCACCATAGATTGAGCAATTGAATTTTGTTCCTTGCTAAACCATGAAATCAAATTTACTCCAAGAAATTAACAAGTTTCACTTGTACTTTTCCTATCTAGTTTACATCCAGAAAAGTCAGCATCAGAATATACAATAAATGAGACTCTTTAGAAGTGGACTGATATCTAGCACATACATACACTGAATATTATATCTGGCCTACTAGCAGTCAAATATAACAATGAACCAATGATACCTCTATATAACTTTTGATCAACATTTTTACCTAATTCATCTTTATCAAGTTTGCAAGAAGGGCTCATAGGAGTACCTAGTGACTTGGACTCCATCCCAAACTTCTTTAAGATTTTCTTTGTATACTTAGTTTGGTTGATGAAGATTCCTTCTTTAGTTTGCTTGATCTGAAGTCCGAGGAAGAAATTTAGCTCTCCCATTATGCTCATCTCGAACTCACCCTGTATAAGCTTGGCAAACTCTTGATAGAATTTCATTAGTAGCACCAAAAATAATATCATTAACATAAACTTGTACTACTAATACATCATTCTTCTTTTTCGAAAATAGTGTGGTATCAACATTGCCTCTAGAAAATTCATTTTCAAGCAAAAATTTACTTAATCTATCATACCAAGCTCTTGGAGCTTGTTTTAAACCATACAAAGCTTTATGAAGTTTAAAAACATGATTAGGGCATTCATGACTTTCAAAACCTAGGGGCTGGTCAACATATACTTCTTCTTCAATAAAGCCATTTAAAAAGGTACTTTTGACAGCCATTTGAAATAGTTTGAAATCCATATAACAAGCAAAAGCAAGTAATAATCTGATTGCTTCGAATCTAGAAATAGGTGCAAATATTTTATCAAAATCAATACATTCTCCTTGATTATAATCTTTTGCTACTAATCTAGCTTTATTTCTTGTTATAATTTTATTTTCATCAAGTTTATTTCTGAAAACTTATTTTGTTCCTGTTATTAAAATATTAGATGATCTTTAAACTAAGGTCCAAACTTTATTTCTTTTGAATTGATTTAATTCATCTTGCATAACATTAATCCAATTAGAGCCTTTTTCAGCTTCTTTAATTATTTTTGGTTCTACTTGAGATACAAAAGCTAAATAATTACAAACATTTCTAAGTGAGGAATGAGTACTTATCCCTTTAGATGGTTCACTAATAATAAGTTCTTTGGGGTATCCACGGGCATACCTCCATTATTTAGGTAATGGCTTGGGTGTAGATGAAGCTCCAACTTCTTATACTTGATCTTCATTGTTCTGTTCACCTTCTTGCTCCTTAGAAGGTTCTTCATTAATGGTCATTCTTCCAATCATTTGTATACTTGTTTCATCATCAAGAACATCTTCCCTTCTAAAAGATTTTTCATTAGTCTTATCAAAAATAACATGGATGGATTTTTCAACAATAAGTGTTCTTCTGTTGAAGACCTTGTATGCCTTGCTAGAAGTAGATATTCTAAGAAGATATCCTCATCTAACTTGGCATCAAATTTACTTAAATTATCTTTTCTATTATTTAGAATGAAATAATGGTATCCAAAAATATGAAAATACTTAATAGTAGGTTTCCTACATTTCCAAAGCTCATAAGAAATTTTCTTTAAAATAGGTTAGATTAAAACATGATTCAAAACATAGCATGTATATTTATGGCTTCCATCCAAAAATATCTAGGTAAATCATTTTCACAAAGATAGCGTGCCACTTCTTCTAATGTCCTATTCTTTCTTTCTACTCCCCCATTTTGTTAAGATGTCCTAGGTACAAAAAAATTATGACGAATACCATTTTCATTGCAAAACGTTTTAACGTCATGATTTTCAAATTCAGTACCATGATCACTATGTAAGAAAATAATTGAAATACCTTTTTCATTTGAAACCTTCTTATGAAATTTAATGAATGCAGAAAGCTTTTCATCTTTGTGAGCTAAAAACATCACCCATGTAAAACAAGAGAAGTCATCTATAATTACTACCTCATACTTCTTGCCTCCCAAACTAGTTGTTCTAGTAGGTCCAAAGAGATCCATATGAAGTAATTCTAAGGGTCTAGTAGCAGATACTACTCCTTTAGATTTGAAAAAAAACTTTGTTTGCTTTCCAAGTTGACATGCACTACAAATCTTGTCTTTTTCAAAAGTAAGTTTTGGCAAATCTTTTATAAGATTATTTTTATTTAATTTTGAAAGTAAATGCATGCTTGCATATCCTAGTCTACGATGCCAAAGCTAACTAGTTTCATTAATCTTGGCTTCCTTTGCCACTAGGCATTAATCATTTTGCATAGGTAGATCATCAAGATCAACCATATAAATGTTCCCATGCCTATGGCCAATAATCTTGATGCCATTATCATCTAAACTAGATACAATGCACATAGAAGATTCAAAAACCACTTTAAATCCTTTGTCATAAAATTGATTAATACTAAGCAAATTATATTTCAAACATTCAATAAATAAAATATTATCAACATAAGTAGAAGGGATGATATGGACTTTATTGATACCGACTATTTTGCCCTTTTCATTATCACCAAAAGTCACGTTTCCATGATTTAAAGCTTCTATAGATGAGAATTACCTTCATCTCCAGTCATGTATCTTAAGCAACCGCTATCAAGGTACCATAATCATCTTTTGTCCTTGGTTGCAAAGACATATCTACAACAAGAGTCAAGAGGAAACTTTAGGTATCCAAGTCATCTTGGATCCTTTAGAGTTAGTTGAATTGGTTCCTTTGGAACCCAAACTTTTTTAACATTATTCAACTTTCTTTTATCATATACATATGATTTGTGTCCTAATTTATCACATGCATAACAAGTAATGCTAGAGGATGTAGGCATAAAGAGATTTTTGAAATATTTTTATTGTCTTTGAGGTTTAAAATCTAATCCTACTTTGTTAAAAACTATTCTTTGATTATTCAAAAGCATGTTTAATTTTTTAGAACTATAAGTAAATTTTTTAATAAACGGTTTTACTTTTTCAAGTTCTTCTTTGTGTTTCTTATTTTCTTCCAAAAGCTCTTTGTTTTGTTTAATAAGTTTTTCATTTGCCACTAAAACTTTATCCTTTTTCAAAGAGTGTTTTTTTTTTCAAGAAATCTTGCTTTTCATTTCTCAAGGAAATAATTGATCATTCAATTTTTTATTTTCTTGAATTAATATGTCATTTTCTATCAAAAACTTATCATTTGATTTGGAAAGCTCTAAGTTTTATTTTTTTTAATTCTTTGTTTTTCATTTTTAGTTTCTGATATTCTACAACTAATTCATCAAAAATATCATGCAATTCATCAAATGTAAAGTCATTTTCAGGTTCAGACCTTACCTCTTCATCATTGGCCATAAAGCATAGTTCACCACTTCTTGTTGCTCTTCATCAGAACTTGAATCTTCGCTCTCACTCCATGTCACATCATAGCCTTTTCTTCTTAATTTTCTTCTTGCCCTTTTTGAGAGTGGGGCAATCCATTTTATAATGCCCTGGCCTTTTACATTCAAAGCATATGGGTTGCTCCCTTTCATTTTCTTTCTCTTTCTCCTTGTTAGGTTCTCCTCTTTAAGGCTTTTTCTTGTAGTTGTACCTCCTCTTTCTCATGAATTGTTTGAACTTTCTTGAGATGAGGGCTGTTTCATCTTCCTCATCTTCTTCATCTGAATCATCACTAGACTCTTCCTTAGTTGTGAACTTGAATGCAATGACCTTCTTTTTCTTTTCATTATCCATTATTTTATGCTTCAAGGATAGCTCATAAGTCATCAAAGAACCTAAAAGCTGCTTAAGTGGAAGAGTGTTGACATCTTTGGCTTCTTCAATGGCTGTGACCTTAGGATCCCAAGAAGCCATAATAGACCTAAGAATTTGTTAACAAGTTTAGCATTAGAAATGACTTTTCCAAACTTCTCATGCCATTAACAATATTGGTGAATCTAGTATATATTTCACTAATATTTCATTAGGTTCCATCCTAAACGTCTCATATATATGAATGAGCATATTTACTTTGGTGGTCTTCACTTGATGTGTACCCTCATGGGTAACTTCAAGTATATCCTAAATTTCTTTGATAGAGGTATAATTTGATATTCTATTAAATTCACTTAGGTCAAGTGCACAGAATAATAAATTCATGACCTTAGCATTAAGCTCTGCTTACTTAGTATCATTCTCATCCCAATCTTCTTCTAGTTTAGGGGTGGAAATCCTATTAATCAAGATAGTGGGCTAATGAGAACCTTTAACTATAGTCCTCCAAATATTATAATCAATAGCTTGAATGTATATGTGCATGCATGTCTTCGACTAGGTGTAATTTGTACCATTAAACAGTGGGGGAAGGTTTGAGGCTTGTCCTTCTACAATACCTACACTAATTTGGGCTACCATTACCTTTGACTCAAGATCGTGAGATCTAAACACTGAGTACCAAGCTCTGATACCACTTGTTGCCCAGTGTTACAACCCAAGAGGGGGGTAAATTGGGTTTCTTAAAAAATTTAAATTCTAAGCAAGTATGTGCTGAACTAAGGTTCTTGTGTAACAATATGATTGTGCTCTAAATAAGATTATGTAGCAGAATTATAAAGTAATTACAGAATAAATCTGAGCAAGTAAAAAAAAGGAGCAATCAATTACAAACTCCAAGATGTATAGTGGTTCAGTGCAAACCAAGCACCTACATCCACTCTCCAAGTTTCTCCTTAGAAATTTTCACTATAATATTTCCAAGATTACAGCCAACTTATTTTCAAAGGCTCACAAGTCAAATCTTGTTAGTTTTGTCACCTAGGCTCACCAACAACCTTTACAACTTATTTTTAGTTCGGGTTCACAAGTCAAACCCTAGTTGGTTTTATCCCTTAGGCTCACCAACAACCTTTAATACTAGTTTCAATACCTTTGAAACTAGTAACAACAAATAAGATAAAAAGTACAGATATAAGCTCAAGAAAGAACTCTCAAAAGAATAGATATAAATGTTGTTGAAGCTCTTCTTGAATGCTTGAGTTGTCTTCTTCTTAGAACATCTTCAATGCACCCTTTTGGCTAATGATTTGAAGGCTCGACAACACAAAAATGAAGGCATTTTTAGGTGGAATATTTTTTAAAGGCACACTCAAGTCTTTACAAGCTTTTCTCAAAATATAAACTTTGTCTCTTGTGAATCATTTTTTCTCTTGTGTCTTCAATGAGTTTGGTGAGTGATAAATAGCCCCAAAACCTTCAAATAGTCATTGGAGATCGTTAGAGTGCAGAAACTAGCTATTTGGAGCCGTTTGGATTCAATTTTGAACTTCTGGAAAACTAGCCATTGGACTAAGTGTCGACACTTGATTTGTTCATGAGTCGATCTGGGAGTCAACACTTGGATCGATACCAAGTATAAAATTTGAATTTTTAACATTCTGCTTCAGTTCTAGTCTCAGGCTATGAGTCGACTTGTGAGTCGATACTTGGAACTAAGTCGACACTTGGGTTGACACTTCGGTCAGGATAGGCAAAATATGCATGGAATGGCATGTTCTGTCCATTTCTTGTCTCATGCCATCAGTTGATCTATGAGTCACTTGTAAGTCAGTACTTAGGTCGACACTTGATTCGATATTTCATTGAGGTACAAAAATCATGTTCTATTCAATTCTGTTATCAGGCCTTGAGTTGATCTATGAGTCAACACTTGAACTATGTAAGTTGACACTTTGAGATGACACTTGGCATGCTAGCTGAAAATTCTGCATGCCAGTCTTCAAGGTGTCGACACTTGCTCCATGAGTCAACATGATGAGTCGACACTTAGGTCAACACTTGCTCTGCGCCATTTCTAAAATATGTGCCAAACACCTAAACTTTCAAATTTTGTCCATTTAACTTCTAGTTCCTTCTTAATAAAGCCTAAAGTGATCATTTCAAAGTCATTCCAAGGTAATAAAAACTCTCAAACATTAAAATTCATCTTGTTTTGATATCCATAACTTTGGATACTCTTGAGTGGAGAATTTGAAGTACCTGTGACCTAAAATTTAGAACTCCAACTGAAATATTAGTCCAAACATATACTCAACATTTTGTTAATCATCAAAATCAAGGGCCAAAGCCAACAATTCCTCCTCCTCTCTCTTCCTCGCTCTTTCTCCAATGATTTCCTTCCCCTATTCTGAGAATCAAACTCCCGAACACTCCAGCCCACCGCCAATCCCTTCCACCCATTTTATCGATGCTTTTCTCAATGATCGGTCTCCTCCAACATCTCTAGTGAGCTTCTCTCCTTCCATGGCATTCCCTCCCATCCAGGTCGTCTGAAGCCTTGCCGGACAAACACATAGAGGCCTCCTGTACCAAGCCGACCGTGGTGTCTCCTCCAAGTTCTTGCAGGCCCTTCCACCTCCAAATCCAGCATCATCCCCTCTAACCCGGTCGATCTCTCCATCAGTGTCGATCCCATCTATTGCCACCCCTATCCCGAAGATGCATGACCCAAGTCGACCGGCGATGCCATCTTCTTGCTCACTGCCAGCAGCTGACGACCTCTGCCGCTTACCGCCATTAATGACACCGGACTCCTTTGGATGCTTGCCCAGGCTGAGCTTGCCTCATCGCGTAGTCGAAGATCGACAGCGCTGCCACCTCACATCTAGCCATTCCATCAGTGCCTTATCCCTGCTGCCCTCCCTCCAACGATGGCTCCCTCAAGAATGCCAGCAACATCCCCACTACATTTCCCTCCTTTATTCCACCCTGCATCGACCCATAGGGAAGGAGAGGCCCACATGAATGTGAAAGCTTAGCCGGCTTTCTTTGCCATCTTCAAGCATAGGAAGGAAATAAAAAAAAAGAGAAAAAAAGTGAAGAAAAAGAAAGAAAAAAAAAGAAAAAATAAAAAAAAGGGGTTTATTTGAATAATTGAAAGTTGGACTAACCTAACCTAGCGGTCGTTTCTTAATGACCAATGATCCAATCTTCCTAAATAATGATTGGGTTGCCCCGCATCAGTTTTGGTATCAAAGCATGGTTTAGGTTAGGATCAATTATATTTTATTTGCATTTGAATTGTTTGCATAAAAAAAAAATCAGTCTACAGGCTTTGCACAACCTGGATGAGCAAGTTTAAAGCTAGAGCCAGAATATTCCTGAAGACTTTCAAAGAGCATAAAGCTTGACTAGACAGAGTCGAGTTCTCCTATCCCAGGAGAATGATGTGGACATCCCAGCACAGATCTTGATGCACACTTAGCACTACTTTTGATGCAGATATCGGGTGTATAGGGAATGGGATATCTTAATAACTTTTATCTCCGACTCATTTGAATCAGAGTTATTTTTAGGATCAACTATTTTAGGATCACAGTTGTTTTAAAATTTATTTCAGGATTTGTTTTCTTGTTAGGATTGGTATATCTCAGTTTGTTTAGGATTTAATTTTATCCCTTAGTTTATTTCGGTTGTTTAGAGTCTGTTTATATTATTATAGAGTTCTACAGTTCTGGTTAGTTTTCCACTGACCAGGGACAACATCTATTTAAGATATCTTTGTTGATGGAATAAAAAATATCGAAGAATTTTATTGAAAAAAGTTTGGATGTGTCCCGACTCCTTTCCCCTCTTCCTTCTTCCCCTCCTCCCCTCTTCATCTCTTCTCTCTCTTCCTCTTACTCTTTGCTGCCTGGCTCTCCACTCTTCTGATGCAGGAAAAAATATAAAACTAATCTACTAATTATTAAACTAATTAAGTGAGATTAACAGTGATTAATTTTTTCTAGATTTTTTCAGATTAAAGATCAAAGTAATCAATAAAGCAAAACTAGTTAACTAGATAAAAACCTGCAAAGTAGATTTAATAAATCTAAATAGGAATCAGGATTTGGTGATTAAGAAACCAACTTAAACTAGGGTTCTAACCTTCAAAGAATCAGAAATTAAGAGTTAGGGAAGGGTTTAACTTTACCAACGGAGATTTGTCGCTTCTTTGATGTTGAACTGGATCGGTACTCTGGGATCTTGCAGTAGGACTCCAAGATTATCATTCTCGGGCTCCGATCTACAACAAGACTGGTTCCAAAGCAAAAACACCCTCACTTCTGATCTTGATCACCTGAAACACTCACAAGAAAATAAGTTAGAAAGTAAGAAAAGAAGGAAAGTTTGGAAGGAAGGAAGAAGAGAAAGAAGGTGGCGATTTTAGGGATTGTTTGATGGATGGAAGATGGATAGTTGGATAACAAGAGCCTCACACCCCATGATGCTCTGAAGAACAAAGGAATTTTGTGCCTCACATCACGCGATGCTCTGAAGAACAAAGAAATTTAGGGCCTCACACCTCGCGATGCCATCATAGCAAAGGAATGACAAAGAATATCTCCTTTATTTCATGAATAAGAATCAATTTTACAAAAGGGGTTGATCGGGTTTTATAGACCATCTACAAGTAGAGTAAGGCAAGAAACTCCATCGATTGTTTTCCTTGGGCATCAAAGACTTCGGAATCCTTCTCTGGGCATCTTGGACTCTTGATTTTGAGTTATTCTTGAGCTTCATCGATAGCGGGCGACAACAAGGAATAGACTTCATCAGGTGGGCGCCAAATAGGGATAACTCCATTCCTTCTTGGGTGATCTTAATGGATGGTGATGTGTGGCCAAAATTGGTTCTTGGATGGCCATGAGAGGTGGACTCTGGAATCTGGATGATGAGGGCTCTTGCATATTAGAGGACTCTCCAATCTGGATAAGAAAACTCAAGAGTTCTTGTGGGATTCTTGAATTCTTGATTGCTTGGGTTTTTAGAACTTGATTGAATTGAACTCTTGAAGTAAAAAATTTCCTTGATCCTCTTCTGGATGTGCATCCCTTGGAGAAGAATTTCTTAGCCGACTTCTTTGAATTGGCGACAAATAATGAGAGTGGGATGGGTGGAATATGGCTTGGACTCCTTCTGTTTTACTCCTCTTAAAAACAAGTGTCGAGAACTTAAATCTCATGTGGCCAACCAAGATAAATGACTTGGCTTGTGATGAGGCTTGTAGCATGTGACAAGGCTTGGTGATGTGTCATGGGCATCCAAAGCTTGATGAGGTTGCGCATATGAAGGGGTGGCACCAAGAATTGATTTGGGTTGGCACATAGAGTCACATGGGATCTTGACTTGGGTCCCCTCTTATATTACAGAACTCAATTAAAATAACTAATCACATGACTCAACCAACTAAATAATTAAAGGACTCAATTGAAACTAAATTAAAAGGCTAATTCTAAACCCAACTTGATCAAATTGATCAAAAGGCATAATCTCACAAGCTAAAAAATTAAATACTAACTCAACTTGGTAAATAGGGTTTGTATATATATACAGGTTTCATTTGGGTTCAGGGATTTTTCTTTACAGACTCAATTTTGGGTCTAGGGATTTTTTTTTTCACAGACTCGATTTTGGGGTTTATCTCAATTGGCTTCAGGGGTTTATTCATGGGCTTAGACATGTACAAGAATCAATTGAATTTGGGGTTTAAGATTGAATCCAACTGGGCTAAAATAATAGAATTTTAAAAAAATGACTAAGTCCCATATCGAAATTAGGGTTTTAAAATTATGGCTTAGGGCTTATTTATAAGTGATTTGGGCTTGGGCTTAGGGATTTTATTCACAGGTGATCCACAGGGATGTGGGATTGACCTGTCGATTCCTTCTGGCCCTAGTGTTAGCTCTAGTGTTAGCCCTGGTGTCCGCACCAATTCTTCCCAGGTGGGAGAAACTTGATCCTGTGACTATGGGTCAACTCTGCTATGATAGTGTTCTAGTAAGTTAGGATCAATCCTTTGGAAATCCTGTCTAGTGATCTAAGAATCTTCAGTCTCGGGTCATCCTTGCCAACAAACCAGATATCGTTGATAATCTTTGCTCCGAGTAGCGATAATCTTATCGTCCAAGATCCGCTCGATCCTGTCTCTCTGCTCTCGTAGTTTGGCTGGTGGGCATTCATGGGTTGGCTCACTCTCAAGGATGCGATCAGGCTTAAAAGGCTTACTAGGTATCAACGTTGGCTCTTTATACTCTTTAAGGTTGAAACGTTGAAAGTAGAACTAATATCTAGCTCAGGTGGTAACTCAAGCATATAGGCATTAGGTCTAATTTTTTTAATTACTTTGTATGGTCCACTACTACGAGCGTGTAACTTCTTCATGGTTCTAGGTGGGAACCGTTCAAGTCGTAGCCTGACCATAACAAAGTCTTCTTTATTGAATTCTTTGAGTCTCTTTCTTAAATTATCCTTGGTCGGTGGGTGACATGCAGATGAAAACTTAACATGAACTCCTAATAGATGCCATAAGGTTCTCTAGAAATAGGTGGCAAATCTAACAAGGTCAAAGGATTGATGAAACATGCTAACTTCAGCAAAGTGTAACCTAATGGTTCTAGAAATATTGGGAACCTCAGGGAAGGGTAAGAAATAAGAAGTTGATTTAGGGATCAGTCCTAGACTAATGGGGTTGACCTTAAGGTTTGGACATTGGGTTACATGAACAGGTAAATAAAGCCCAGCCTTATGGAAGGACGAGTCAGTGATTTCAGGAAAAAGATCTTCAATTAGGACCACAGGGATGAAGTCTTCCTGAGGGTATTGGACTAAATAAGCCAAGTCCTCACCAATTTCCTCTTATTCTTGGATTTCAGGACTAGGCTCTATCATTGGATTCTCTTCTAGGGTTTCCTTAGGTAAAGTTGTAGTAGTAGGATTATGGTTCTCTTTCTCTAAATGTTCTTCCACTACAGTTTCAATCAGGGTACGATCAGGGTTAGCCATCTCTAGGTTGGATTTAGTTTGGGTATGGTCAGGGTCAACTAACTCTGAGTTGGATTTAGTCTGGGTATGGTCAGGGTCAACTAATTTTGAGTCTGCCTTATGTATTTCTCTTCAATGTTAGCCTTGGAAAGAGATGGGATAGTAGGGATGGGTTGACTAAAGGAAAATTGACTGATTCCAGGGTCCTGACTAGGTGCATTGATCCTAGTGGGTTCGGGTCGATGGGTTATGGGTTCCTTGGGCTCATAGGATATGGGCTCAGATATATGGGTTATGGGTTCCTTGGGTTCATAGGACATGGGTATGTACTCAGATACAGGCTTGGGTCCTTGACTGAGCCTCTACTATTATCCTAGGAGTCTCTAATGGTACTTCACTCTAAGTTTGCTTTTTATGTCTCTCCAGGTAGTTATGGGTATTTCTTTACTATTTCTAGTCATCCTTTCAATCTTATCCCAATAGATTCTCACCTGGCGAACTAACTTGAGCTTGGAAAACTTAACTTCCTTTCCTCAGACATGAGACCCCTCTCAAAATACTGATCCATACCTCTTTCCCAATCAATATAATCCTCGAGATCAAGATCACCACTAAATGTAGGTGCTTCTAGCCTAAAGTTCCTAGTGGTTCTCTCATCCTGGTCTATGAAATCATAATTGGATCTCCTATGGTTAGATTCCCAGATTGGGTCATGGTGTGGAGGTCTCCTAGGATTGGGAGGTGTGGAGAAAAGTGTCTTAAGTTTTGGTTCAGGACGGGTCTTGCGGATTTTCTTTAGGTTTTTAAATCGCTTATCTAGTCGGTCATACTTATTGTTCATCAGGGCAAACTGTTCAGTCATGGTCCTAAGGTCTCAAAACTGGACTCCATGATCACATTAGGTTGGGGTGAGACTACTGGTTGGGTTAGACTCCTAATCTAATGGTTATGCAATACAGATACAAAATTGAACTAGAGTCTCCTAAACCTAGAGCTCAAGTAGGATGGATCAGCCCAATTATATAACAAATTCGATAATTACCCTGTCCACTGGCCAGGTAAGGGGTGGGGTCGTGGGAGGCTCCCCCTGCTCTCGCAGGGATCCTAATTAAAAACCATGAGTTTGCTTAGGGCATTTGCCGCTGGACATCTAGCCTTAGACACCAGGTTCAAGAGATAATCTAAGGATTGGGTGCACTAGCTTTCACACAATACTTGGAACCCGACCTTATTGGTGTTCCTAAGCTGCTTTAGGTTTCTAATTGATTTTAATTAGGGTTAGGATCGATACAAAGGTGGTTGTTTTGGATCCAATACAAGTGATGAAATCCTGTCCTAATCTGAGATAGTAGAAGTGCCCTTAAGATTAGGTTAACAATGTATGCACACAAAGATGAAACCCTAATATGCATGATGAAACTAAAATAGAAATAATAGAAAATAATTTTTTTCTAATTTTTTCTATAATTAGATGGATGATTAGTAGAGGAATAACAAAGAATTAATTAAGAGTTTTTTTATATTTTTTAACATTGGTTAAATGCAATTTTAATTTCAGCCTAGAACTACGTATGCAGAATTTTAGCAACTAGCAAATTAAACCCTAATTTAGCCTGCTCGATATCCAAGATGATGCGGGACAAAATATGAAAATAATCTACTGATTATTAAACTAATTATCTGAGATTAAAAATGATTAATTTTTTCTAGATTTTTTCAGATTAAAGACTCAAAGTAATCAATAAAGCAAAACTAGTCAATTAGATACAAACCCGCAAAGTAGATCTAACAAATCTAAATAGGAATTAGGATTTGGTGATTAAGAAACCACCTTAAACTAGGGTTATAACCTTTAAAGAATAAAAATTAAGAGTTAGGGAAGGGTTTTACTTTACCAACAGAGATTTGTCGCTTCTTTGTTGTGGAACTGGATCGGTACTCTGGGATCTTGCGGCAAGACCCCAAGATTGTTGTTCTCGGGCTCCAATCTGCAACAAGACTGGTTCCAAAGCAAAAATACTAATACAGGATGGGAAGAGATCATGCATTCATGATGGATGGAGATTCAAGAAAGATGATTAATAAGCTAAATTGAGCAATAAATCCAAACACAAACGAGCTAAATTAATCCAAGGAAAGAATTTTCATGAAAGAGTAGATCTAAGTTACAACACCCGCAATGTAGATCTTAGTTCAAAACAAAGAATATGACCTTCATAGCAAGGAAACCATCACTACTAGGACAAGTTAACCTTCAAATGATCAGATCTAATGAAGCTTAGGAAGGGTTTTCTTGTCAATAATGATGGCTAAATATTTGGTGGAAGGGTTCACTCATCACTTTAGGAAAGAGGTTTAGATTAGAAGACTAGAACTCCTTCAACTTGTGAACTTACCTTGTGCTTGGATCATGGCAAAGAACCTTCATCTTCAACTTCAAATCAATCGAGAACCTACAAAGAAAGTGATATAAGGCATGGAAGCAAGTTGAAAGAAGGAATGTAACAAAGAAAAGCAAGGAAAAGAAAAGTTGGGGATGGATTGAAACTAGGCGGCAAGCTTTGGGTCTCACACCCTCTCCCTCTTGGAGTGCACTTCAAGGACCTTGTTAGGACTTCTTTGAAGTGGAAAGTGGGCCTCTCACCCTCTCCCTCAAGGAGTGACCTAGCTCTAGGACTAGGGAATGAAGAAAACTAGCTAGATTAAGGGCATCTCACCCTCTCTAGATAAGGAAAAACCTAGACTAGAATTCAGCAAGAAGATAGAAAACCAAACTAAATATCATGCATCAATTGAATATCAAATGGAAATTGATTACAAGAAGGGAGGCTTGGCCCTATTTATAGGCCAAGGGGATCCACCTAATTCATTCAAGAGAGTGTTATCCCATAACTAATGCCTAGATTAGTTAGAACTAACTCTTAACTAATCTCTAGATTAGTTTTTCTAAAAAGAATGTAGTTCCAACAATATTTCCTTCTAAAAACTCATCTCATGTGGTTCCAAGTGTCCTCCATTTGGCTCTCCTTGCTGATGTAAAGGCCTTGATGGCTAACGAAGTGGAGGACCAAGTGGCATCCTACATGTCATGTTAGTTGAAGATTTGTTGGAGATTTGTTGGAGACTTGTTAGAGAATTTGTAAGTGGTTTATTCCTCTAATGTGATCCCCAAAAGAATCTTGATGAAGTGGCCTCCAAGTGAATGTGATGAGGTGAACAAGAAATGCTGCCATGTGTCATTAAGAGAGTCTTCCAAGTGTTGCTCAAAAAGGACCTCCAAGTGTCATTGAGGGGATCTTCCACATGTCATCCAAGGGTGCCTCCAAATGTAATCAAAAGGGAACTCCCAAGTGTCATAACGGAATGGTGTCTAAGGCTCTTTCAAGGGTGCTTCAAGTAGTGCTCCAATAAACTTGCAAGTGAAAAATAAAGAAGATTTTATAACCATAAAGGTGTCGACTTAAGGATAGGTTGAGTCGACTCAAGGTGCATAAGTCGACTTATGAAAATTAGGGCTCTCCTTCTTGGATCAGCTCATGGAAGTAGCTTCTTTAAAAGTGAGTTGCTTGAAATCTATTTGCCTTTGCTTGATGTGCCCATCAATTCTCCCGAGGTGGAGAAAAACTTGACCCTGTCAAGTAAGGGTCATTTTGACTTTGGTAATAAGCGAGTAGGCCTAGATTGTTCTTTGGAAGATTCTCTCTAGTGATCCATGAGCTTTCTGATTTAGGTCGACATTACCAATGAACCCAATAGTGTGGATAGTCTTTATTTTGGGTAGCAATAGTCTTATCATCCAAATTTGCTCATTCCTATCTCACCAATTTGGGTAGTGGGGCTAGTAGACACTCAAGAGTTGGTTCTCTCTTAAAAAAAATTAGATTAAGTCCAAAAAGGCTCACTAGGTATCATTGTTGGTTCCTTTACCCTACTAGGTCTGAAACATTGAAAGTGGAACTTATACCAAGGTCAGATGGTAATTCAAGCACATGAGTATTAGGTCCAAATTTCTTTAGCATTTTGAAAAGGACCTACACCACGAGTATGCAACTTTTTTTCATATAGTCTTTTTCATAAAAGGTCTTTGACTCTCTTATAAGATTTAGCCATATGCTTGTTAATTTCATTGCTCAAATTTTCTTACTAATCATGCTATGCATGACTCTCGCAATCATTGACACTTATGCATGGGAAGGTCAAGTGACACCAAATGATAAAAGACAAACACAAATGACACCAAAAACAAAACAAGCTCAAATGTGCTTTATTATCCAAGGACTGAACTTTATTGTTAGGATAAGAAACAAAGGTTCCTAATTTCCAATATTTCCCCTAAAAGGATTTAAATACTCTTGCACATATCTTCAGGTAAGTGGCAGTAAATCTTAATTTGGTTCCTAACATATGCCATAGAGTCTTAAAAAAGTAACTATTGAATACCACTAGGACCAGATCAATGGTATGGTGGATGTCCTAGCTTGGTGGAATTGGAGAGTAAATGTTCCACAGTGGTGGATCAGGATAGTGGATGTTCAAGGATGGTGGATCAGGGATAGAAAAACTGTTAGGGAATATATACCAAAGGTCCTTCAAAGGCTTTACAACTTCTTGGGACTGATCCATAGGGGTTTGTTCTTGGATTTTCCTAATGGTCAATACCCCAATAGGTGATCTTTCATTGATCTCTAAATTTGAATCCTTATCATTGATTAACTTTAATTCCACATCCTCTTCTTTTATGAACTCTTTTATTTCTTGGGGTGGCTCTTCCTGGACTTCTCTTTCTTCATGTTGATTATTTTCATATTTAATTTCTTTAGGCTGGGTGACTATTCCAAATTTATCCTTTATTGCAAACATTGGTTCATGTATATTTAGGTTAGGCCCATCTTCACTGATTTTTTCCTTAATTTCTTCATCATGTTCAGGAGATTCTTTCTTTAATTCCTCAGTTGGACAAGATTTGGATTTTGTTTTTTCCTTGAGTACTTCAAGAGGTTCAGGAGAATTATTCTCAAATTCTTTCATGGGTTTAGTCTCTTCTTCATCTCCCTCATACTCATTGAATTCAGTAATATATTTAAACATAGTTTTATCATCTTGTCTCAATTTGTACCATTGGTTTAGAAGATTTTGCTTATAAGATTTGCCTAGGTACATTTTCCTTGGCTTACTCTTCATATCTCTCCAAGTAACTATTTTATCCCCTCTATGATAACTTTTATACTCAACATCTCTCCAATATGACTTAGCATGTCGGACTATATTTAATTTGGCAAATTGACACTTCCTTACTTCTGACATTTTGTCCTACTCAAAATATTGATCCATTCTCTTCTCCCAATTGACATACACCTCAGGGTTTCCATCAAAAGTGGGTGCATAGGGTCGATTGCTCCTAAAGACTCTCTCCTCCTAATCTACAAAGTCTGGGTAAGGGAAATTATGGTTATATTCAGGGGTGAGATCATGACAATGGGCTCTTGGACCAAGGGGAGGTGACTTAGAATTAGTATGGGTTAAGCGATCTTTTTCGAGACTCCCGATTTCTTTATTCATTTGTCCTAACTCTTTGTTCATTTGTCCTAATTGTTTAGTTAGGGTATCAAATTTTTCAGTCATGGTCCTCATAAAGAATTCAAGATTGGATTCCATGGGTAAGCCAGACTGAGTGTAGGACTGTTGGTATAGGGCTTCAGATCAAATGACAAGCAGTACAGAACTAGCTTCTAGGGCTCCTAGACTGGAAGTTCAAAATACAGGACTTGACTAGGCACTAGTTAAGGATGCAATTACCCTTTCCACTGGCCTGGTAAGAGGTGGGGTTGCGGGAGGCTTCCCTCACTTTCATGAGGTCCTAATTAAAAATCGTAAGTCCACATAAAGCATTTGCCATTGGACCTCTAGCCTTAGACACCAATTTCAGGAGTAAGTACAAACTCAAATAATACTTTGCCTCATCTTGTACTTAAAGTTGACTTGTGGATGTCCCTAGTTTTAGGTTCTTACTTGATTTTAATTATGGATTAGGTTAATGCAAATATGGGTGATTGTTTTGGGAGGAAATGTAATGACCTCCTTTCCTTATGTTATATTGAATGCCCTTAAATGAATTTAAAAATGGATGCACAAACAATTCCCCAACTAGTTAGCACAACAATTAGATTAGCATAATCGAATGATTCAAAGTCCAAATTTCAAAATTTCAAAATTTAAAATTTAAATTAGAAATTGTAGATCTGAAAATCTAGATTTTAAAACTCAAATTTTAAATTTTAAATAATAAATTTTAGTTAGAAAATTCATTCTTAGAGGTAAAAGTTGTTGTAAGAAAAAATTCAGCCACTAGCAAACTTCCAACTAACTAGTTTTAAAATTTTGAAATTGAAATTTAAAAATTTGAAATTTAAATTGAATTGTTAGATATCAGAGTTAAGATTTTAGATTTTAAATTTTGAATTTTAATTATCAAGTTTTGGTTAAAAAATTCGTTTTTTTTTTTTTTTTGAGAACTTATTGTAAAATTTGTTACAATAAACTTCTAGCTAACAAACCCTTAACCAAAAACACCCAAAATTCAAAATTTAAATTCAAGATTTTCATAATTTAATTTTTTTTGAAATGGAGATCTCAGATTCAAATCTAAAATTCAGATTTTTTTTATTTATTTTTCTAAAATTTAATAAAACAACTAAATGACGTGAAACTAGAATTAAAGCAAATACTAGCTAACTAAAGGAGCAACGTGAGATGAGGAATTTTAAACTAAGCAAATTCCATATTTTTTTTAAAAAAAAATTAGATCTCAGATCCTAATGTCCTAAAATATAGCAAAACAATTTTTTTGGATTTTTGTGCATTATAAAAAAATTATTAAAATTCATGGAATACTTAGATTAATACTAGAGCAGAAATTTTAGCAATCAAACAAATCTCCAATTGACTAGATTCAAAATTTGAAATTCAAATTTAAAAATCTTAAAAAATTTAAATTTAAATTGGAATGTTTAGATATCAAAGTTAAAATTTTAGATACCAAATTCTAAAATTTAAATCTCGAATTTTGGCTTTGAATTTTGTATTTGAAGACAAGCAACACACAAAGGAACACAATTTTAGCAACTTGACCTAGTAAACCATAAGCTCTTATACCAAAAATTAATGCGGGATGGGAAGAGTTCATGCATTCATTATGGATGGAGATTCAATAAAGATGATAATAAGCTAAATTGAGCAATAAATCTACACATAAATGAGCTAAATTTATTCAAGAAAAAAAATTTCATAAAAGAGACTAGTTGATCTAAGTTACAACACCCGCAATGTAGATCTTAGTTCAAAACAAAGAATAGGACCTTCATGACAAGAAAACTATCACTACTATGACAAGTTAACCTTCAAATGATCAGATCTAATGAAGCTTAGGAAGGGTTTTCCTACCAACGATGATGGCTAAACATTTGGTGGAAGGGTTCACTCATCACTCTAAGAAAAAGGTTTAGATGGTAAGACTAGAACTCCTTCAACTTGTGAACTCACCTTGCACTTGGATCATGGCAAAGAACTTTCATCTTCAACTTCAAATTAATCGAGAGAACCTACAAAGAAAGTGATATAAGGCATGGAAGCAAGTTGAAAGAAGGAATATAACAAAGAAAAGCAAGGAGAAGAAAAGTTGGGATGGATTGAAGCTAGGAGGCAAGCTTTGGGTCTCACAACCTCTCCATCTTGGAGTGCATTTCAAGGATCTTGTTAGGACTTCTTTGAAGTGAAAAATGGGCCTCTCACCCTCTCCTCCCTCAAGGAGTGGCCTAGCTCTAGGATTAGGGAATGAAGAAAACTAGCTAGATTAAGGGCATCTCACCCTCTCCACACAAAGAAAAACCTAGACTAGAATTCAACAAGAAGATAGAAAACCAAACTCAATATCATGCATCAATTGAATATCAAATGGAAATTGATTATAAGAAGGGAGGCTTGGGCCCTATTTATAGGCCAAGGGGCTCCACTTAATTTGGCCAAGAGAGTGTTATCCCATAACTAATCCCTAGATTAGTTAGAACTAACTCCTAACTAATCTCTAGATTAGTTTTTCTAACAAGAAAGTAGTTTTAATAATATTTTCTTCTAGAAACTCATCCCATGTGGCGCCAAGTGTCCTCCATGTGGCTCTCCTTGCTGATGTAAAGGCCTTGATGGCTGATGAAGTGGAGGACCAAGTGGCATCCTACATGTTATGTTAGTTGAAGATTTGTTGGAGAATTTGTAGGTGGTTTCTTCCTCTCATGTGACTCCCAAAAGAATCTTGATGAAGTGGCCTCCAAGTGGGAATGTCCTCCAAGTGAATGTGATAAGGTGAACAAGAAATGCTGCCATGTGTCATTAAGAGAGTCTTCCAAGTGTTGCTCAAAAAGGACCTCCAAGTGTCATTAAGGGGATCTTCCACATGTCATCCTGTGCCTCCAAATGTAATCAAAAGGGAACTCCCAAGTATCATAAGGGAATGGCATCCAAGGCTCTTTCAAGGGCGCTTCAAGTGGTGCTCCAATAAACTTGTAAGTGGCAAATAAAAAAGATTTGATAACCATAAAGGTGTTGACTTAAGAATAGGTTGAGTCGACTCAAGGTGCATAAGTCGACTCATGAAAATTGGGGCTCTCCTTCTTGGGTCAGCTTATGGAAGTAGCTTCTTTAAAAGTGAGTTGCTTGAAATCTATTTGCCTTTGCTTGATGTCCCCATCAAACACCCTCACTTCCGATCTTGATCACCTGAAACAATCACAAGAAAACAAGTTAGAAAGCAAGAAAGGAAGGAAAGTTTGGAAGGAAGAAAGAAGAGAAAGAAGGTGGCAGTTTTAGGATTTGTTGGATGGATGGAAGATGGATAGTTGGATAACTAGGGCCTCACACCCCGCGATGTTCTGAAAAACAAAGGAATTTAGGACCTCACACCCCGCAATGCCATCACAGCAAAGGAATGATAGAGAATATCTCCTTTATTTCATGAATAAGAAACAATTTTACAAAAGGGGTTGATGGGGTATTTATAGAC
Organism: Areca catechu; assembly: GCA_021397845.1. NCBI lineage: Eukaryota > Viridiplantae > Streptophyta > Magnoliopsida > Arecales > Arecaceae > Areca > Areca catechu. The sequence continues at coordinate 96,512,027 of CM038050.1, forward strand.
CATCTACAAGTAAAGTAAGGGCAAGAAACTCCATCGATTGTTTTCCTTGGGCATCAAAGACTCTAGAATCCTTCTCTCGGTGTCTTGGACTCTTGATTTCGTGTTGTTCTTGAGCTTCATCCATGGTGGGCAACAACAAGGAATAGACTTCATCAGGTGGGCGCCAAATATGGATAACTCCATTCCTTCTTGGGCGATCTTGATGGATGGTGATGTGTGGCCAAAACTGGTCCTTGAATGGCCATGAGAGGTGGACTTTGGAATCTGGATGATGAGGGATCTTGCATATTAGAGGACTCTCCAATCTGGATAAGAAAACTCAAGAGTTCCTGTGGGATTCTTGAGTTCTTGATTGCTTGGTTTCTTTGAACTTGATTGGATTGGACTCTTAAAGCAAAAAATTTCCTTGATCCTCTTCTGGATGGGCATCCCTTGGAGAAGAATTTCTTGGCCGACTTCTTTGAATTGGCAACAAATAATGAGAATGGGATGGGCAGCATATGGCTTGGACTCCTTCTATTTTACTCCTCTTAAAAACAAGTGTCGACAACTTAAATCTCATGTGGTCGACCAAGATAATTGACTTGGCTTGTGATGAGGCTTGTACCATGTGACAAGGCTAGGTGATGTGTCATAGGCATCCAAAGCTTGATGAGGTGGTGCATGTGAAGGTGTGGTGCCAAGAATTGATTTGGGTTGGGACATGGAGTCACATGAGGTCTTGACTTGGGTCCCCTCTTATATTACAAGACTCAATTAAAATAACTAATCACATGATTCAACCAACTAAATAATTAAATTACTCAACTGAAACTAATTTAAAAGGCTAATTCTAAACCCAACTTGATCAAATTGATCAAAAGGCATAATCTCACAAGCCAAAAAATTAAATACTGACTCAACTTGGTAAATAGGTTTTGTATATATATATACATGTTTCATTTGGGTTCAGGAGTTTTTTTTTACAGACTCAATTTTGGGTATGGGTATTTTTTTTCACAGACTCAGTTTTAGGATTTATCTCAATTAGGTTAGGGGTTTATTCACAGGCTTAGACTTGTACAAGACTCAACTAAATTTGGGGTTTAGGGCTGAATCAAACTGGACTAAAATAACAGAATTTTAAAAAAATGACTAAGCCCCGTTTTGAAATTAGGGTTTTAAAATTATGGCTTTGGGCTTATTTACAAGTGATTTGAGCTTGGGCTTAAGATTCACAGGTGATCCACAGGGATGTAGGATTGACCTGTCGATTCCTTCTGGCCCTAGTGTCAGCTCTGGTGTTAGCCTTGGTGTCCGAAAATCTTCATCCCTCCCTTCATCCTATTCTTCTTATTCTCCTCCCCTTATTCTCTGCTTATTCTCTTTCTTATTCCTCTCTTTATTCCTCCCCTTGCTTCCTCCTCTCTCTTCCTCTCTCTCTTTGCCCAATGATTTCCTTGCCCTGTTCTAAGAATCAAACTCTCGAACACTCTGGCCCACCACCAATCCCTTCCACCTATTATACCGGTGCTTTCCTCGGTGATCGGTCTCCTCCAACATCTTCGTTAAGCTCCTCTCCTTCCACGGCATTCCCTCCCATCCAAGCTATTTGAATCCATGCCGGACAACCACACTAGAGGCCTCCCGTACCGAGTCGACCGTGGTGTCTCCTCCAAGTCCCTACCGGCCCTTCCATCTCCGAATCCAGCATCATCCTCTCTGAGCCTGGTCATCTCACCATCAGTGCCGATCCCATCCATTGCCACCCCTATCTGCAAGATCCATGGCCCAAGCCGATCGACAATGCCATCTTCCTGCTCATTGCTAGCAGTCGACGACCTCTGTTGCCTATCGCCGTCAATGATATCGGACTCCTCTGGACACTCGCCCACACTGAGCTTGCCCTCATCGTGCAGCTCGAGATTGATAGCGCCATCGCCTCACTTCCGACTATTCCACCAGTGCCCTCTCCCTGCTACCCTCCCTCCAGCAATGGCTCCCTCGAGAATGCCAGTGACATCCCCGCCAAATTTCTCTTCCCTGTTTCACCCTGCATGGGCCCACAGGAAAGGAAAGGCCTGCACAAATGTGAAAGCTTAGTCGGTTTTCTTTAACGACTTCAAACACAGAAAAAAAATAAAGAAAATAATATATATATATATATATTATTTAAATAATTAAAAATTAAATTAATTTAATTGTTTCTTAACGATGAACGATATAATCTTTTTAAATAATGATCGGGTTATCCGGCATCAAAATGGTAAGTTAGGATCTTCATGGGCATCGACCGGGAATGGAGAGGGTGCCGGAGGACGAGAAGTCCTGTAGTATTCCCAGCCGGTGTTGATCATAGCAAATGGTGAGGCGGTTCTCTGAGGGTGACGATCATCTTCCATGGGTGCCCTGGGAGAAACTCTTCGCAGCTGCCAAACCAAGGGATCTCGTGGGCGTCCCACTCGGAGCGGAGGGGGGCATCTACCATTCGGAAGCCAGGGCGGCCTCCCTGTGTCGCCGATCGGTCCCCCTACGGATGCCGACCGGAGCGGATCTGAGAGCTCTCTGAGCCGGCCTCTCTCCACGGAGGTGTCGGTGGATGCGGATCTCACCTTGAGAGATGAAGGCTCCTGCGAAGAGGAAGGAGGTGAAGGCTGTGGGCTTTCCGTAGCTCCAACCAGGGAGGAGATGAGGCGGAGATCGGCGGTCTGGCCATGGGTAGAGAGGAGATCAGGGACCTCCGGTTGCTCACTGTGGGGAGGAGACGGCGTAAAGAGAGGTGCTTCGGCGGTTTCCTATATCTTCCAAGGGGAATGGAAGTCAAGGCACCCTAAGCTTCCTGAAGTCCCTTTCTAGGTGTTGAAAATATCTGGAACAGGTGAAGGATCCATTACTCGAAAAAGTTTTTTTTTTTTTTTTGTGAAGGATCCATTACTCGGAAAAGTTTCTTCTTTCCTTTTTCTTTTCATTTCTTTCTTTTTTTTTTCTTTCTTTCTTTTTCCTTATTTTTTTTTTCTTTTTAAATAAATAAATCTAATATAATTATCTTCAAAGACTTCATAATTCATTAGAAAATATTTGATTTAAGATACTAAATTTTTACGGTCTTTTTCATATATTAATCCAACACTATCAAAATACCAGCTGGTCGGAACATTAAAGAATGACCAGTTGGTTGAGACAAGATCCCAACTAGCTGGGACTATCGCCTTGGCGATAAAGATCCTATCTTTTATTAAATAGTTAGGGCCAAATAAATTTTGCCACTATATTAGGATGATGGAGCAGCCCCATTGCCATGTCCAGGCCAAGTAACCCAGTTGCTACTATATCAAATTGCATAGTCTAGTTATTTTTACGCGCTTTAGCCTAAAGAACAATATGATAATCAAAATAAAATTGTTGGCTAATTAATGGCTCCATCCGATGGATGATCTGAAGAGCATGCAACAAGGACTGACTGAACATATTATCTTGGCTCGTATTCTTGGTTCGAGCAAAATTATCCTCAACACTGACGTATCATAGTAAGAACTTAAAATTTTAAGTATTAATATATATATATTGATGTATATTAATTGAATTAATTAGTTTGTAAACTATATAAATAGATAACGTGGAGTACAACATAGGACGGCATGGCAAGGACCCATCCTCTCAGTCCCTCCTTGACCTTGAGGGATGGCTCAAGATCATAGAAGGGGTGAGTAGGAGCCAGGTCATAGGATTTGGCCATACCTTTGACCCTTCGATAGCTCGGTACTCTTTAATGCCCTTATCTCAAGCCCCAATGACTTAGACATGAAGTGATGCATATGTCGAGAATATCATGAGCCATGTTCTTGCTCAGCGACTTCAAAGCTTCCGGGATACCATCCATAATATGGTCATCGAGTATTTTCGGGACCCGCATTTGCATGATTAGCTAGCCTTATCACAACCATCATAATAAATAAGTCTATTAAAAATTTCTTTACTTGTCTTAATTTTTTATATTTAAAAAACTTATTAATAATATTTTATTTTTTTGTTACATGTTGGGACATCCAACTCTCATCCACTAGCTGCTGGAGAGGACATGAAAGAGGAGAAGGATGATGATGATATAGATCTCAGATAATTTTCTTTTATTTTAATATTATATATTTACTTTTTATAGAAGTGTAAATTTATAAATTATAAAATTTATATTTTTTAATATAATATAATTACATTTATTATTTATAATTATGGCCATTAATTATTAATCTATTTTTAATATGGTTTAAAAACTATAATTATTTATTATTAGAATTAAAAATATATTTAAAAATAATTATTATTTTTTAAAAAAATAGAAAAAGTTATTAGTGATGGCTTTGGCAAGGGTATTTGCCATCGCTAAAGCTTTATTACCAACAGATACCATTTTTAGCACTGACATTTTTTGGTCACTTATAACTTTTTTATTTAATTAGTTTTTAAAAAATAAAAATATTATTAGCAATGGTAGTTGCCATTGCTAATAGCCATCTCTAAAATTATTATTAGCGACGGTCAGAAAAGCCAACGTTAACAATGGTTAGTTATGACATAGATTTATGCGATGGATAATTATTGATGGCTTGACATTGCTAATCACATTAGCAAAGGAAAACTTGCTATTAGCGACGGCATGTAGCCATTGCTAATGATCGATTTTCTTGTAATGCACGGGCTCATGGTTTAGGGTTTTAGGTCTCGAGGGAACTAATTCATATTGGATCGAGATGGATCCAAGTGAGTATGAGAATGGGTCAAGTCATAGGTGTACATGCGCTTGGATGAGTGCTCTCCTAATTGGATTAGCCTTGGAAGAAGTTTGAGCTAGGTTAGGTTCATGAATTGTATTCCTAGTTGGATTGGAAGAGTCCTTTTAGTCTATAAAAGGGGCATACTATGTAATCTAATGATTAAAAGGAATCAAACCTAATTTCTTTCTAATTCTTCTCTCCCTCTGTCTCTGGTTTTATGTCACCCAAGTTAGCGAGTAGAGGTAGCTTCATGCACATCCCTTTTTTCCAAAAGTGGGCATGCAATATCAGAAGAAGGTGAGTGGTTTATTATTATTCTTTCTCCTCTCATGCTACATGAATTCACACCTCACCTCTATTTTCTAAGGAGGCATGCGGCATGTGAAGAAGGAACTTCAAATCAGGAAGGCATGGTAGTAAATTGATGTCTAAAGAAGTTCACATGTGATGGAAGTTGAGCACTAGCCTAGGGGGTCCATGAAAGACTCCCATCCATTTGAGAGTCTCTTCTAATATAATCATGCCCAGATATTGGATGCTAAGTTTCTCCAAATCTTAAAAAAAATTAGGAGAGGTTGTGCACTGATCGGGAAGAGGTTACGTATCCAAAAATTAGAGGTAGGGTATGAAAGGATATAAACATATGCAAAGGCTGCTATGCTGAAAAGCTATCATGAAGTCCCTATCAAACTGGGACTCCTTTTCATCTAAGGATTTCATTCAGATCTTCAAGCTCCAAGGTACCACACCCTTGCCCTAGTTCTAGGGTATCAAGGCATGAATTTTAGATTTGGAGGCATGTCCTAGGTTCGTGGATGTAGGGAAATGCAAACTAGGTCACTACAACAAGTTTTCTAGTGCATAATGACTTAGGGCTGATTGTTGGCTATACAAAAGGTTTCCAAATGATGTGAAACTTTGTAAAGTGCTTCCTCATAGGTCTCCTCAGGTCCATGCAAGTGCATAGCAGTCATAACTGTTGGATGTCACCTACCGTTTCATGCATAGTTTTTTATAATTTATATCAAAAGAGAATCTATTATAAAACTATTTGAAATAGAAAAACATGCATAAAAATTATATCTAATAAATTCTACAAGGATCGTAATATGATATGCAACATAGAAAATAAAATCAGTATGTATCAATCTAACTGATACACGCTGTAGATCTAATCTATAAATAACTTTGAGTTCAAATCCCAAACCTGATCATGGATTGATGATCGCCACTATCGATAAACCATGGTAAGGGCCTCTCATATTGCTTCATAGCTGCACAGGGTGTCTGGCTCTACGAATCGTCCACATGAAGTCTCGATGCAATCAACCTTCTCGAACTGCTGATCCATGCAAAGGCCATTAGTTCGCTAAATTAAAATTATTTTTAAATCTTCTTAGAACCTTCAAGAAGATCAAGAGGTGGATCAAGAGGTGATTAGATGGAGGAAGAAAAAAGAATCAAGAAAATTATCTTTGCTTTTTCTTTTTCTTTTTCTCTCTTCCTATAGCCATAGTGCTAAATCTTGAACTCCTCATGCCAAATTAAATTCACACTCCCTTCTCCTCTTATTTTACATAGTAATTTCATTTTTGATTTTGCATGGTAATAGGTCTCTAAATGTTGCACATATTATGAAAATTAAAATAATTTTTTGTTGATTAGAGAAGGGATTAAGATTAGGATAAGGTGATGTAGTTTGAATAAAACTAAGAGTTCTATTTTCAATAGAATTCCTCCAATTAAATTCAAATAAATCTAGATTTAATTCAAACCAATTATAATCTAAATGAAAATGAGGAAGGATGAAACAAAGCTGATTTTTTCAAGGAGAATTCACGAAAAAAAATTCTAGAAGGCATGGAGAATTTTTAAAGAAGAAAAAAAGTCAGCTAGATTAGGATTTGACCAAAATTTGACCAAAATTAGTTAGGAACCAAAACTGTTTTGGTTATAATTAATTTAACTAACTTGAACTCAATCCAATTTGATTCCAATTAGGCTTAATTAAATTCTAATTAAATCTAGAATTAACCAAGCTTAAGTCCAAATCAAATAGAAATTAGAAACCCTTAGTGATTAGGTCATCGAATAACCTAATCGGGTGAAACCCAACTGAACCAGATTCAAATAAGCTTGACCTAAACCTCATTGCTCAATTTAATTGAACCAATTAGCAATCCAATTACTAATTAATCCTTCTATAATTAATTAATTATTAATTAATTATTAATTTATAATATTTGCATAGGGTTAATTATTAATCATATTTATAATTTTATTACTGAATAATTTTTAATTGTTAATTAGCCATCATGATTAGTCAGAAACTTCTAATGTATATGACCTCATAGGTTCGAATCCTAAATAGGTAGCTTAGGAATATTTCTTGAACTAATCGATATGACAATCTAACAATGGTACCTGATATCTAGATAGGTTAAATGATGGCAAAACAGCATTCAAGAACCTAGGCTATGGTTATTATATAATTCATCCCTTTAACCTAATGCTCGAAGATGAATTCAGAGTCAATTGCCAACTCCGAATAATATATCCAAATATGTCTTAACCTACTAAGTCATGTGACTCCTTATAAGGATAATCCTATCCAAGGCTTTGCTAAATTGAAATATTACTTAGCATCTACTCTAACTACTTAGAGTGTCAATCCTGTCTTGACTCAACACTGACTTAATAAGTACTTGACTGCACAGAAATCTTTCATCACTGGATTAAAAGTTCAGGTAGTCCAGTACCAAAATATAGTGAGTTGCTTGCCAAGTCACCATGATAGCTTATGTCGAAGGAACACTTATATCCATACCCTTTCTACGAGATACTCTTGATAGCAGAGAACTCCACAAAGTTGGTCACTATTCAGTGAGATATACTCCTATAATAACCTGCATCCCATGCTATTGTCTCCATACTCCTTGGTTAAGAGGATAACCAACCTATATGGCATATGATGACCTATTCTCAATAAACATTATCATCCTAGGTAACAACATATCATTTGATCATGAACCAATTTAAGAATCTCTTAAGAACTCCTTCTTTATCAAATCTATGCAGTTATAAAAACTTCAACATATTAAAGTTCACAGGAAAATGACAAATAGTATTGAGCTACCAAAAATAATATTTATTTTATTAATAATTCATATATATTTACAAGATAGCTCGACTTTCTACAACCTAGATAATTGGCTTTATGATACTTATTCCAACAACTCCTACTTGGACTAAAGCCAATCAGAATAGTATCGTATACTGATCTTCCACTTGTGATCATTGAACTCTTTGATTTCAAGGACTTTAGTAAATAGCTCAACCAGGTTCTCCTTTCCATTGATTTTCTAAAGGTCGATGTCACCTCGTTCCACAATCTCTTGGACAAGGTGGTAGTGATGTAGAACGTGCTTGGTATACTGATGTGCCTTCAATTCCTTCACTTGAGCAATGGCTCCAGTGCTATCATAATGCAGAACAATTAGACGATCAATGAAGGGTGCAACTCTAAGCTTGCTGATAAACTTGCACAACTATACAGCTTCCTTTGTAACATTAGATACCACAATGTACTCCACCTCACGTCTGAATCAACCACAATGTACCGCTTAGAACTTTTCTGGTAGATAGCTCTACTACAAAAAAATACAGAATTTTCAACGCTTTTTTTACATTTCCCGATGCTTTAAAGCATAAAAAAAAACATTCCCGATGCTTTAAAAAGCATGGAAAAGCATTGCTACGTGAAGAGTGGAAAAGGATTTTTCTGATGCTTTTCAAAGCATTGTGGTTGATCAAGTTTTTCCCGATGTTTAAAAGCATCGGGAATAATGTTATTCCCAATGCTTTTAAGCATCAAGAATAAAGTTATTTCCAATGCTTTTCAATAGCATCGGGAATAAGCTGGGATAAGATTATTCCTGACATTTTAAAGTATCGAGAATTCTAATTTTTTTTAAAAAAATAAATAAATTATTTTTAAATTTAAATATCTATTATTCATAAATACGAGGTATACTTAAAACAGAGAATGACAGCCATGGCCTAGGCTAGCCAATTTATTGGACCACCATTCTAGTCTTTGCCATTATTTCTTCAATTAGTTATTTACTTCCTATCTCAAACTTAAACTAATATTATTTCGCCAATTCTAGAAAACTCAACAACATGCAGCTCCTCTAGGTCGTCTTACTTGCACTTGTTTTCGCACTAATTATGCAGTCCTTAGCAGCAAATCTCGGAGTAACAATAGATATCACATCTGTAATAATGCATGCTAATCTCTAAGCCTCGTACTACCAGAAAGTCTGCATTGCAATCAAATTAACTATATACTTTGATATTGATCCTTAAATTTAAAACAAGGAAGCACCTCGCCGAGCTATGTAAAGCCGAGTACCCAAAGCATGTCAAAATATCCTTGTGGTTGCTTGCAGAGGCAGCAGTCATTGCGGCCAATATCCCTGAAGGTTGATTTGGAGCTCAACCTTTTATGAGATTTTCTTTCTTTAATCAATTTCGCACATGGACATATCTGTTTCTTTGGTTTGGTGCAGTGATCGGAACAGCCTTTGCACTCAATATACTGTTCCACATCCCTGTATGGGCAGGAGTCCTTATCACAGGACTTAACACTCTTCTACTTCTCCGACTACAGAGATATGGGGTAATTAATGAAAATTATACATTTATTTATTTTTTCCCTGTATCGACAGCAATTGTCAACAAAAATGCACCAAAAATATTGTTTCCAAATGCAACTAATTGCTGTGCCAGCCACAATTTCAAAGTATTAGACCAAACAATAATAGGATGTAGCATTATGTTTGTTGTACTAGCCCACATAGTACAGTTTCATAAATTTACACTGAAACAGATTTAAAAATAAATTCCGAATGAACAAGAATTTTTATAATAATATTTTATAGTTCCCAACTAGTTACATGCATCCACATAATTTAAAATTATTTTCTATAACTGCTTTAACTGTTTAGCAGTCATTTTTAGTACATATATACATTTGATCACTAAAAATCAAAATATGATGACCACCGAACCATGAAGATATCGATAGAGGCCAAAGATATGAAGAGTCGACCAAGATGACAAGGACATGTACAAGAAAGATTTGAGAAAGCTCCCATAAGTAGAGGTGCTCCAGATTGTAAAGGGAGGCATTGGTAATAGAGGTTAAAGGCCCAAGCCAAAAATACATAGCAGTGAGAGAATTTGCAAAGGCTTGTGATATACCTGTCAACAAGAAATATTGTAAGAAATTGCTTGTAAAGCTAACCCAGACTGGTTGAGGCATTGCTTACCAAACACTACATTTAGTCTGCTAATGGGGCCCGGCTTCAGCACTGAATGCAATCGTCTCTGATCAATTTTTTATCATCATCAGATGTTGGGATGTACTACACAATTCATAGAAAAATATTTGAACTCCATCACCTGATGGGATTAGAGAAATAAGAGTCAGATGGAACCAAAAAACATTCACTTCAAGATTTATCCCTGCGGCAATAGCATCTAGGTCGTAAGGGCACAAGAAAAACAAGTAGACCCCTGCACAGAAAACTTGGATATATGATATACAGAGGACTTCGCATGAGGATGAAAACCAACGTTGCAGCACCTGAGAGTTGTAATAAGTTGAAGTACCAATAATGCAGCAACATAGAAGTTGGAGATGAATCAACTTGAATCCAATAGAAGCAGTAGAATCCAATCATCATGAAATATGGAATAAACTCAAACTGCCAAACATGTTTGAACATAAGAGCAGCAGAGGACCACAATCGTAGAAACCAAGTACGTACCAAAGTCAGACACATCCCGTAATAGATCTTTAGAAAACAACTTGAGATGAACAAAGTACAACATGAAAATATGTTGAGTGCATGGATATATGCATGAAGATATCATCCAAAAGCAGTGAAACAATGAGAAGCCATTGTAGATCAGTACCAAATTAGTGTAGACATACAATTAAGCTAGAAGAGGATAACTGAAACCCACAGGACCCAGCTTGAATCACAGTTCCATGAAGAAAATAGCCACAGGAATTGAATCAGGCAAATACATTGAACATCGACCAGGTGACACAGCAAAGATATATAGGTGAAGCAAAATCCATGGCACAAAAATATCGAACAAGAACATAAAGAATCCAGATAAGTGGAATAGCTGCAGAAGGAGTACTGAAGGACAGGTGAAAGTAATTCATAGAAGTCAAATGATCGATGCAAACACCTGCACGGATAAACAAAAAAAATAAGTTGGACAGGTGAAAGTAATTCATAGAAGTTGCTGTTCAAGTGAGAACAGCAAAGAATATAATCAAACAACTTCAACATAGATATAGTGAAATGCACAATTTTGTAGAGAAAACCAATAGCAGCATATCCAACATAATTATGATCTCAACTCTTCTTCAATTAATTATATCACCACATATAAACTAACCTAATCTGGTACTTACATACCTGCAAACGGATACTGGAACCTGACAACCTAAGACCTGCATGATAAATGCAGTACTGTGTATGAGAAAATATATTCGCACTTCATTTCTATTCTTGAAATAATAGAACATGCATTAGTCCAATAAATTATCTTAACCTCGTGACCAATTAGACTCGAAGGAGCTCACGAGGAACAGCACAACCTGATCATAGATGAGGTCATGATATAGGAATAAAGATTTATTTTTAATCCCTCTTTCTTGTGATCAAATCACTTTGATGTTGACCCACATTTGAACCCAATAAACTTGATGACCGTGAACCCAATTTGGACTCAAACTTAATTTATCTAAGTCAATTTGAACTCAAACTAATTTTTCCTAAGTAAATGTGGATTAGATTTCTAAAACTCATAGATTCAAGACACGCTCAAGTGAAGGTTCACAGGTCTGAGGGGATTGACCAACATGCCTCCCTTGTGGTTTTCCTTTAGAATTAGATCACATTTGCAAAGTTTTACGTAGAACAACTCCTTATTGATATCTTATCTCTGACCTTATTTCCTTGCTGCTCCAAGGTTCCAATCCTCAAGCAAATCTTGAAAAAGGAGATGAAAGGACAGATGTTGTTGGCCATATAGAGAAAAACAAAAGAAAAAGTAGAAATCAGAACAAGGTCTGTTTTTTTTTTTTGTCCCTTTTTTTTGGATGCGGAGTCAAGTCTAAATCATCACTATCCATTTGTTATTTTGCCCATTCAAACCTCTTTTCTGGTCGGTTACCCATTTTGTTGGGTGGTTTGCTAGGTATACCCATATATTTTTATTTCTTTGTAGCTCCATACAACGGTGCCTCCAATACTATAAATATTTATTGTAAATACCCAATCACATCTAAAAAAGAAAAGTTAATCAATTTTTTTTAAGACCTAGCTGGGTTCTTCTTTCTTTTTGATGATTCTTGTGGCTCTTGCATCCACCACCACCAACCATCCCATCTCCATCCTAGTAATTTTGTTGCCATATCTAGCATGTATTTAACTCATACCCACCCACAAAATTCTATAACATGCAGCAAAAACCTTGTCTAAAAGAATTCAATCTAAAGACTCACGCTAAAGACTCGCACTCAAAGAATAATATGGTCTCTTTAGCAAGAAAAAAAATAAAATAAAATAACTTATAAGCAACATGCCTAATGCTATCAGAAAGACTTGGTACAGGATTACCAGATTAAAGATTTAGAGGTATCTTAACCTGTTAGAAAAAGAAATGGGTCTTGTTGATTTTTACAGAGATATGGCCATAATGCATAAGATATTCATGAACAATTAATCAAAGCAAACATTTTCAACAATCAACAAAAATGGGGATAAAAAGAAATCACACATCTCATATTATATTCATACGCTGCAGTCGAGGTCGACAGGGTTGGACTAAGGAAAAAAAAGGAAAACCCATGGATGAAAGCTTATTCCTCCAAATCTAGGCTCTACTGTACCACAAAAGAGACATCAGGAGGACAAGAGAAACTAAAACCCATGAATCGATCCAAATCAATCGAAATAACAAGGATTCAAAACCTTATTTCCAAATTTCTGGTGAATAGAGTAACCAATAACCGAAGATCCGAAGCATTACCTTCAGATCCGACAATAATTAACAAAATTTGCGACCAAAATAAAGGGGGTGATTGGATTGTTTACACATGTTTGGGAGCTCCGCTACGTCAGGGGAGGGGAATCGGTCACCGCGGGAGAGCGGAGGGGCAGCGCGATCCAAAACCCTCACCGAAGATCAAAAAATCCCGCCGACAACCGACGTTTGATCTCCTCTTCTGGCCAAAAGCCTAAAATAACAAAACCAAAGCCGATAAGAACAACAACTAAAATAAGAATGGCAGAGAGTTGAATTGCCGGAATCCCAGAAAAGCCAAGCCGGATTCTGCAAAAGGGGAGCAAACTGACAGACTCTCCGCTCCCAAGACCCAGGAAGCTCGACCTGTAACCAAAGACCCGCTGGAATAGAAAGCAATCTTCGACCAGCGAAGCGCTCAAGGTCTCCATCCCCCATAGTCCAGCTATCTCTTTATCAACAACAAAAGAAACAAAACATTGATCTCAAGCGAGGAGGCCATAAGAGAACGAATCCAAAACCTTCGAATCCAAAACCAAAACAAAGAGATAGACAGAGAGAGAGATCTGAGCAAACCTCATCATGTCCAATGCCGAGGGATTCACCAAGCGGTTGCCATTCAAAACTCCCGAAAAATCACATAGCTTTCTTGAGAGAAGCGCATCAATGGCGTTCTCCAAAGAAGAAAGTAAATCGGATTAGGGCTCCAAGGAGATGAACGAGGAGGCGACGCACAAAGAAGAGAGGAAATGAGATTACGGCTCAGGCTGGGGAATAAAACGTGAGCTTTTGCCGACACTATTCAAAAGCATCGCCACACCACCGGTGGTTGCCGATGCTTTGAACTAGCGTCGGAAAAAAATCAGTCGGCATACCACCAATTCGTTGCAGTGCTCCTCTATTAAGTGTAAAGACATAATCTGATATATTTTTATTATTATTTTAATCTGATCAAAAATTAAGATCAGTATAATTAATCAATTTCAAATAAGTATATTTATAAATCAATCATTGATCCTTAATATTTCTTAAAAACATAAAATAATTTTTATAATCTTTTAATGGTTCACCTAGATCAGATTGGTATCCATTCATTATCCTTAGTGAGTATGCCGTATCTAGTCACGTACATGTCATGGCATACATAATAGAAATCACTACTGAGATATATGGAATCTTACTCATATGCTCTCTCTTGAGTTATCGGGTAATTCCATGGCCTATCGAAAGATAGCCTTTCTCAAAATTCACCATACTAAATTACTTTAGCAAAGCATCAATGTACGTCGACTAGGATAACCCTAGCAATCTTTTAGATCTATTCCTATAGATCTCATCCCAAGGATGTAGGTTGCTTGTCTTAGGTCCTTCATGGAGAATTTGGATGATGGCCTAATCTTTATCCTTGCATTACAGGAATGTTATTCTTGATTAAGAGAATGTCATCCATATATAAAACAAGAAATACAACTACTAAACCATTAGCCCATTTATATATGCAGGGCTCTTCTTTATTCTTAATGAAGCCATACATCCTGATCACCTTATCGAAATACATGTTCTAACTCTGAGATACCTACTTCAATGTATAAATAAATCTTTGAAGCTTGCATACCTTTAATACATTCATGGATGTGAACCCTTCAGGTTGTATCATATATACCTCTTCTTCCAACTCTCCATTTAAAAAATAATTTTGATATCCATTTTCCAAATCTCAAAATCAAGATGTGCCACTAGTGTAAGTATAATTTAAATGCACTTTAGTATTGCCACAGGAAAAATACCTTGTCATGTCAATGCTATAATATTGATGATAATCCTTCGAACTAGACGGGCTTTATAGGTCTCCACCATCCCATCTGCACCCCTTTTTTATTTGAAAATCCACTTACACCCTATGGATTTTATCCCTTCAAGTAGGTCAATGAGTGTCCATACATTAAATTTTCATGGACTCTATTTTGGATTTCATGGCTTCAATCCATTTCTTAGAGTCGAAACTCTTCATCACATCTATGTAGGTGATCGAACCTCATTGTTTTCATTAAGTTCAACATGATCACCATCTTAGACTAAGATACTGTAGTATCTGTTTGGCTGATATGGTACTTTACTAAATCTCCTTAAGGATGCATTTACAACGAGCTCTGAGTTTGATCTAATCAAATCAGGTTGAATTAGTTTAGTTAATTATGTTGGTTCTTTTACTGTCAAACTTCTTCAAGTTCAAGTTTAGAGGCATTAGTTCCTTTCCCAAAGAACTCCTTTTTCAAAAAGACTGCCTTATTACTAATGAACATCTTTAGTTCATCAGTATAGTAGAAAAATAACCCCTAGTTTTCTTTGGATATCTTATAAATGTATACCTATCAAATCGAGGCCCAAGCTTGTCCATTTTTAAATATTTGATATAAGCTAGACATCCGTAGATCCTAAGGTGTGAGAGTACCGGCTTATGCCCTATCTATATCTTATATAGTATTTTGTCTATAGACTTATTAGGAACTCTATTAAATGTAATAAGTCAACTTTAGTACATATCCCCAGAAGGAGATAGGCAGACTTGCAAATCCCATCATGGATTGAACCATGTCTATCAAGGTTCAATTCCTCATTTCAGACACTTCATTATATTAAGGTATCCTAGGAGGTGTTCATTGTAAGAGAATTTAATTCTCTTCTAAATATGTCATAAACTCACCATTAAGATATTCACATCCTTGATTAGATCAAAGAATTTTAATATACTTGCTAGTTTATTTCTCTACTTCATTATAAAATCATTTGAGCATTTCAAACAACTCAGACTACATCTTATTAAATGGACATATCCATACCTCAATAGATCATGATGGGGACATCGACTAGCCCAGAATCTGAAGTAGCCCAGCCCAGAACCTAAAGCCCAACCCAGCCTAAAACTTGAAGCCCAGCCCAGCCCAGAACCTGAAGCCAGTCCGCCCAAACCCTGAACCCTAGATCCTGAAGTTGATGCAGCACATATCCCGGAGCAGCACCGATCTCGGAGTAGCATGGATCTCGGAGTAGCACGAATTTTGGAGCATATCCAAATGAAGATAAGTGTAATTTTTTTATGGGTGTATGAGGGATTGGGATATCTTAAAATTTTAGGATTAGTTTCCATATATTATTTTAGAATTTATTTTTATCGTTGTTTTAGGATTTAGTTGGATTAGTTTGTTTTTAATAGTTTGAATGTATTAGGATTAAGGTTGAGGCATCTAAGATCAGGATATTAGATATCTCAAATTTACTTATTTAATTATTTTATCATTCTTCAAATAAAAATTAGACGAAAAATATTTGGGAAGAGAAAATAAAAACTCTTGGTTAAGGAGAGGATGTGATGCCCTACATGGTCGCTCTGGGTAAGAGTAGGCATTGAAGCCTGGGTGGGTAATCCAACCATTATTTTTCTTTTTTGTTCCTAAATTTTTCATTCCATCTTTCTTCTACATCTGTGTTCTTTCCCTTTTCACCTTCTCTGTTGCCTCCTTCCAAATTGTGAATCAACCATCGAGCCATCTTCCCGAATCTGCTCGACTACCATCTCCCCGGATTCGTTCGAGTACCATCCGATCCCCACCACTCCTGCACACCTCGTCCGACCGGAAGCACCATGCTGGCCATCTTCCCTCCATGCCGCCGACTCCGCCCATCAGCCGTTCCCCACCACCGTCGGACTGTCTCCCACCACCGCATGGCCTCCATCTCTAATCCCATCTCTGCACAAGACCAAGCATACCACCGCCTCTTTTTCCTGTGAGAAGCACTGCACCGAGCCATCCGCCGTAGCCCTCGGTACCACCTTCCCTCTATTTTTTGGAGTCATCCGCCAGCCAAGCCGAGAGAGCGACGCTCTCTCCTTTCCATCCATCCATGAGAAGATCCACCTCTCAAATCGACACCTTGGATAGATGCTGACCAACCCTGCTAAGAGATCGTGTCCACCTCTACCCGAGCCATCCACTGGATTCATCCGATCGTCGCCAATCGATGAAATCTCCGGCCTCACCGGTGACCTGATCCGCCCCTTCGACCACATCATCTCTCCTAATGCCGAGCACAGCCACAGCCCAGTCTCCTTCCTTCGTCGTCCGTTATTGAGAACCGGCCCTTGCAACCTCTTCCAAAGCCACCATCTTCCTCCCATGCCGCCGTCGCTGGCGAGAGCCCACTAGATCTACCCCTTCAACGTCGATCCCCTATTTTGCATGCCCATCAAAGTGCAAAGGAACTCCTGCACGAACATGAAAGCAGGGAGTCCTTCCTTTTGCATGATTCTCAAAGCATAGCTAGCTTCCCAATGCCAACTTCAAGCACAGGAAATAAAGGAAAAAAGTAAAAAAAAAGAGAGAAAAAAAGGAAAAAAAGAAAGAAAGAAAAAGGAAAAATATGAAAAAAATGGTTTATTTGAATAAAATTTTTTGGGAAAAATAATTTGTGCTTGGTTGAACCTAGCCTAAAGGTCATTTTCTAGCGACCAACGATCCACCCCTAAAATAATCCTGATCGGGGTTCGTCCTGCATCAATTTTGGTATCAGAGCATTACATCCCGCATCAGCTTTGGTATCAGAGCAAGGGTTAGGTTAGGTTAGTCAAATTTATTTTTAATTACATTATTTGTATAAAAAAAATTTTAGTCTGCAGATCACGTGCATCCTGGAATCAGAAGATTGTTGAAGCTTGACTTAATGGAGTCGAGTTCTCCCCATCTTAGGGGAATGATTGGGACATCGACTAGCCCAGCCTAACCCAGAACCTGAAGCCTAGCTCAGCCTAGAACCTGAAGCCAACTCAGCCCAAACGCTGAACCCCAGATCCTGAAGTCGATATAGAACATATCCTAGAGCAGCATGGATCTCGAAGCAGCATGAATCCCGAAGCATATCCAAATGAAGATAAGTGTATTTTTTTTTTATGGGTGTACGAGGGATTGGTATATCTCAGAATTTTAGGATTAGTTTACGTACATTATTTTAGAATTTATTTTTATCGTTGTTTTAGGATTTAGTTGGATTAGTTTGTTTTTAATAGTTTGAATGTATTAGGATCGAGGTTGAGGTATCTGAGATCAAGATATCTGATATCTCAGATTAGCTTATTTAATTATTTTATCATTCTTTGAATAAAAATTAGACGAAGAATATTTGGAAAACGAAAATAAAAACTATTGGTTAAGGAGGGGGTGTTGATGCCTTACATGGTCGCTTTGGGTAAGAGTGGGCATTGAATCCTGGGTGGGTAATCCAACCATTATTTTTCTTTTTTCTTCCTAAATTTTTCATTCCATCTTTCTTCTATATCTGTGTTCTTTCTCTTTTCACCTTCTCTGTTCCCTCCTTCCAAACTATGAATCAACCACCGAGCCATCTTACTGAATCTACCCGACTGCCATCTTCCCGGATTCATTCGAGTACCATCCGATCCCCATCGCTCCTGCGTGCCCCATCCGAGCAAAAGCACCATGCCAGCCATCTCCCCATCCATGCCGCTAACTCCGCCCATCGGCCGTTCCCCACCATCGTCGGACTATCTTCCACCACCGCACGGCCTCCATCTCTAATTCCATCTCTACCCAAGATCGAGCGCACCACCACCACTTCTGCCTATGAGAAGCACCATGCCGAGCCATCTGCCGCAGCCCTCGATACCACCATCCCTCTATTTTCTGGAGTCATCCACCGGCCAAGCAAGAGAGCGACTTTCTCTCCTTTCCATCCATCCATGCGGAGATCCACCTTTCAAATCGATTCCTCGGATAGATGCCGGCCAACCCCACTAGGAGATCGTGTCCGCCTCTACCCGAGCCATCTACTTGATTCATCCGATCACCCCAACCGGTGAAATCACCGGCCTCATCGGCGACATGATCCGCCCTTTCGACCGCGTCATCTCTCTTAATGCCAAGCATAGCCGTAGCCCGGTCTCCTTCCTTTGTCATTCATCGTCGAGAATCGGCCCTCGCAACCTCTTCCAGAGCCACCGTCTCCAGTGAGA
This sequence comes from Areca catechu, assembly GCA_021397845.1. Lineage (NCBI taxonomy): Eukaryota > Viridiplantae > Streptophyta > Magnoliopsida > Arecales > Arecaceae > Areca > Areca catechu. Next base: position 96,530,915 of record CM038050.1, read on the forward strand.
GCCCGCTGGATCTACCCCTTCAATGCCGATCCCCTGTTCCACACGGCCATCAAAGCGCAAAGGAACTCCTGCACGAACATGAAAGCAGGAAGTCCTTCCTTCTGCATGGTTTTCAAAGCATAGCTAACTTCCAAATGTTGACTTCAAGTGCAGGAAATAAAGAAAAAAAAGTGAAAAAAAAGAGAGAAAAAAAGGAAAAAATATGAAAAAAAGGGTTTATTGGAATAAAAAGTTTTTGGAAAAAATAATTTGGGCCTGGTTGAACCTAGCCTTAAAGATCGTTTTCTAGCGACCAACGATCTATCCCTAAAATAATCCTGATTGGGGTTCATCCCACATCAGGTCATTAGTAAATATAATGAAGTAGTGATATCCACCCATGGCTGAAATATTCTTGGATCCACATACATCACTATATATTAGACTCAGAATCTTAGTGGCTCTTTCATCTTTACCAACAAAAGATCACTTAGTCATCTTTCTAGGAAGATAGGATTTGTAGGTTGACAATGATTCAAATCATTGACCTCAAGGATTTCCTCTTTAGATAACCTATTCATCCTATTCTTATTGATTGACCTAGCTTACAATACCAAAGGTAGACATAAGATATAATTTCTATCCTAGGGCGTTTGTTGGATGTGTACATTCATTTATAGGTTATGATAATACATAAATATCATTTTTTAATTGTCCATGCATTATAATAAGACCATTCATAATGATATCATAATAATTACTTTTTATTAATAAATGATAACCATTCTTAGCCAAAAGACCTATAGAGATTATATTCATCATAAAACTAGACAATAGTGATAATCATCTAAAACAATGATACTAGAATCAAAAACAAGCTTGACAATTTTTAAAGCTAAAACTGAAACTGATCTTCCATCTTCAACATTCAGGAATTTCTCACCATCTTTGAATCTTCTACTGACCTGAAACCCCTGCAACGAATTATAAATATTAATAGCTTTCGGCATCTAATATCTAGGTAATAGTATCACAAATGGAATAATTACAAGGTGTTATTAGATAAGTACCTTGTCTAGCAATCCCTTGCTGGAGCTTCTTCTTGCTTGACTTGTTCGTGTCTAGCGAAGCAATGTAAAGAGGACAATTCCTCTTCCAATGTCCCTGCTTTTTATAGTAGAAATTCAGCTTGAGTCTAGTTGGACTTGAACTTCTTGGCCTAACTTGGCTAAGTTACCAGAGTACTAGTACCTTTTTCTTGTTTTTCTTCTTCCCTTTTTTAAAGGAATGACACCCTATCAAACTTCCCACTACATTCACCAACCCCTTATGGAGCTGATAATCTTTCTCATAGATTTGCAGCAACCCCAATAGACCATGGTAGTTGATTGCAGGTCTAGTCATTCTATAATGATCAATGAAGTCAAGGTAGGACATCGATAATGAATTGAGGATTGCATCCTTCTCTATCTATTCATGTAGGAGAAATCTAAGTTTGCTTAGGCACTTGATTAGTTCGATCATGTACAATACTTGATCAGTGATCAATGCCCCTTCCCTCATCATTATGTTGAAAATGGTATAAGTATTTTGTACCTTTCAATGTCATTAGGAGTGTGAAAGATTCTTTCAACACTTGAAGCAAGTCCTTCGATTGAGCATCCTCAAATTTGAGATTTAGTTCATCATTCATGGATGCTTGCATTATATAACAGACCATGGTTTGATCACTGAGCTATTTCTGGCAAGTATCTCGAGTTGCACCATGATATTTTAAGCAAGCTTTTCAAGTACTAGATCTATTAGCATATACAAGATCTGTTCATGCTCCAGGACTATTTTTAGCTTTCGATACCAACTACTAAAATTGGATCCCATTAGTTTTTTATTGTCCAACAATGAATGGAGTGACAAACTGGTGGCCATATTAGTCTGAAAAGAGAACAAGACCTAATTAGTATATGAATCATATAATCCTAAAAACTTGAACTTTAGTCTAAAGGTTCTCTCACTATTTTGATCAAAGTGGTAGCCTTTACCTCCAATTTAAGGAATTAAACTTATTCTTTAGTAGCTACCAAAATCCAATGACTGCACATGAGCTTGACTTTGAATAACTTGTCCACGTGCATCTAAAGGTAGGTTCTTAACCAATTATTTCTTTAAATAGTTTATGGTAATAATTTTATCATAGGAACTAATCAATAAACCTTTGGATTACAATTGAAAGTCTTGGTTAGGTCTAACCATTAACATGATTGGACTGAGTGCTTCTAGCTAATGATGGCCAAGCCTGACTTGGCTGGCCTACCTGACCATTATTTAGTAAAAAGCAACTAAGTTATCATAATATGAATGATAATTGAAATTGCTAGATGAGCACCAGGTCTTTATACCTCTAATTATCATCTTAACTATTGGACTCATTACTACTCTCTTAATGAAAGGCTATGACTCAATTATTCCATAATTTTATCATTCTAGAAATCTAATAATTTTAGAGGATTTGATTAGATGGTCAAGAAAAGAAGAAGATATGGACCACTTAACAATCCTCCCATTGACTTCATTAAGTAAGTGATGAGGGTTGCATCGCAATAGTCCAAGGGCACCTAGATTAGTCAAATTGATTAACCTTACTAACATGGGTTTACTCAAATCAATAAGTTGTCTAATCAAAATTTGATTGACCAAATTGGCTAGATAAGTGAGATAGATAGGAGGGTTCCACCATTAACCTCTTTCCTTATACACCAACAAGTTGGCCAGTAAGAGGTAGCCCTAATTAATGACCATGATCAAATACTAACTTACCTTAGACACCAATTGGTTCATCAGCTTTGACTAGAATAGCCTAGTAACTTGGGTCTGACCATTGAGCCAGAATCAAGTCCGTTTAATGATATGGACTTGATCAACCTATCATTATAGAATTGATCTAAAGACTCATTGAACTAATCCTAATCAATTTTTGGCTAGGTTAAATCAATTTCTCTTAGATCCATATTTATCAAATTCTAATCCTAGGTATAACCCAGTTATTTGACTTGATTCGAGCTAACACAAAGCCTATGTTTTATGAATTGACATTAGATCTTTAATTCATAATTCTAGATCTAATTTAATCAACTCTTATTTTCAGTAATCAATCAAGATTTATTTTACTAAAAATTAGATCTAAATATTTTATATGCATCATATATAAATAAAATAATTTTAGATTTAGACTACATGCTATAGTGCAATTGCTGAAATTAAATTTATAATTTATGTTCTAAACATAAAATCTGATGTAAATAACTTAATTTCAGATCAAAAATAGTAAAATAATCAAGATTAAATTATTAAAAATAAAATCTTAATTATCAAAATAATTTTAATAAAACTGTCCTTTTATCTCACTTGTTCATGGAATATAATCATAGCGGTACCCCTACATGCCATAGGAGACCACATCGGGTGGGAAGAGAGGGCGTTTAAACCCTACTTTTTTTCTATAACTGGATGTTCATGGTGATCAACCCAATCTAAAGTAGTTACTTTGATTAAGATTATATCTAATATGTAAGGTTCTACATCTACATATCATGTTATAAAAATTGATCGCTCTGATACCACTATTGGATGACACCTAAGATTTCATGCATGATTTTTTTATAATTTATAGCAAAAAATAATCTATTATAAAAATATTTTAAATAGAAAAATATGCATATAGATCTTATCTAATAAGTCCTATAAGGATCATAACAAGATATGTAGTGGAGAAAACAAAATCAGCATGCATGCATCTAGCCGATGCATACTGCAGATCTAATCTACAAACAATTATGAGATTGAATCCCATACCCAATTCAGGTTGATGATTGCCACAGTTGATGCACCATGGTAAGGGCATCTCATGTAACTTTGTATCCATATAAGATGTTCGGCCTCTACGAATCATCCATACAAAATCTCGATGCGATCAACCTTCTCATACTGCAAGATCCACATGGCAGCCACTGGATGACTGAATTAAAATTATTTTAAAATCTTTTTGGACCCTTCAAGAATATCAAGAGGTGGATCAAGAGGTAATTAGATGGAAGAAGAAATATAAAATCAAGAAAACCCTCTTTTCTTTTTCTTTTCTTTTTTCTCTCTCCCTTTAGCCTTAGTGCTAGATCTAGAACTCTCGCCAATCTAAATTCACGCCCCCTTCTCCTCTTATTTTTTATAGTAATTTCACTTCATATTTTACAAGATAATTGTTATCTTAGATTTTCACATATAACAAAAAATTGAAGTAAAATTTCATTGAATAGAGGAGGGATTAGATTAGGATAAGGTGATGTAATTTGAATAGGACTAGGAGTTTTATTTCCAATAGAACTCCTCCAATTAAATTCAAATAAATCTAGATTTAATTCAACTAGTCCTAATATAAATGAGAATGAGGGAGGATGAGAAAAAATATTTTTTTCATGAAGAATTTGGGAAAATAAATTATAGGAAGGCATGAAGAATTTTTAAGGATGAAAACAGGCAGGACTAGGTAAGGGTTTAACCAAGATTTGACCAAAATTAGTTAGGGACCAAAACTAATTTGGTTATAACTAATTTAACAAACTTGAATCCAATCTAATTAGGTCTTAATTAGTTTTAATTAAATCTTAATTAAAACTAGAATTAACTAAATCCAAGTCTGAATCAAATTGAAATTAGAAATTCTTAGCGATTAGATTATCGAATAACCTAATTGGGTGAAATCCAATTGAACCAGATTCAATTAGGCTGGACCTAAACCTCTTTGCTTAATCAAATTAATCCATTAGCAATTCAATTACTAAATATTCCTTTTATAAATAATTAATAAATAAATAAATAATTATTAATTTATAACATTTATATAGGGTTATTATTAATCTATTTATAATTTTGCCACTAATGATTTTTAATCATTAATTAGCCATCATGATTGATCAAAAACTTCTTATGTATGTGACCTCATAGGTTTAAATCCTAAGTCAATAGCTTAGAAATAATTTTCTAAACTAATTGATGTGATCATCTAGCAATGATACTTGATTTTTGGATAGGTTGAATGATAGCAAATTCAAGAACCTAGGCTATGGTTACCGTATAATTCATTTTTTTGATCTAATGCTTGAAGATGAAGAATGCCAACTATGAATAATGCATCCAAATATATCTCAACTTGCTAAATACTGTGCCTACTTATAAGGATTGCTAATTTGAAACACTACTGAGCATCTACTCCAATAACTTAGAGTGGTCAATCCCTTCTTGACTTAACACTGATTTAACAGGTACTTGACTATACCCAGAAACCTTCTATCACTAGATTAAAAATCTAAGTAGTTCTGTACCAAAGTATAATATGTTGTTTGCTAAGTCACTATGATAGTCTCAGGTCGGAGGGACACTTATACCATACCCTTTCTACAATATACTGTTGATAGCAGAGTCCTCCATAGAGTTGATTATTATTCAGTGAGATGTTCTCCTACACTCACTTGCATGCCAAACCAGTGTCTCCACACTCCTTGGTTAAGAGGATGACTAACTTATATGGTACACAATGACCTATTCTCGATAAATATTGTCATCCTATATAACAACATATCATTTGATCATGAACTAATTTATGAATCACTCAATAAATCCTCCTTTATAGAGTATATGTAGTTTTAAGGACTTCAATATATTAGAGTTCACAAGAAGATAACAAATAATATTGAGTTGCCAAAAATAATATTTATTTATTGATAATTCATGTATATTTACAAGATAGCTCAACTATCTACAATCCAGATGATTGACTTTAGGATACTTTTTTCAACAATAATACCTTTGGAGCCCATATTATGCAAGAATAACTATCAAAGCATTTTAAGATATCGTAGTTAGAGATTTATGATGGATCGAATGACCTAGTTGATCATTTGGAAGGCTCCACAGTCCTAATGTTCCTCCTTAGAGCCATGGATAGGGTTTTGTAAGCCTTCCCATCCACACTTAGGAAGGTGGCTAGATATTGGTAGTCTAGTTTGAGGCCAAACTCGATACATTCCTTTGATCAGTTGAGCTAATCTTTCATTACCCATTTTGTCAATAATAGGAGGCTGCACTAGGGTTCCAACTCCTTAATTAGCATCAAACAAGGGAAGTAAAAATCCTTTAGATCTACAAAGCTAGTTTAATGAAGTAGCTCTGGAAGTATACAGCATGTTAGTACAGATGTGGTGCTCCCAAACCTTGAAGGCTAGGAGAGAAGTCATGGCATTGTCTCCAGGAGTCTAGGATCATTGGATCCTAGGGCTAGGACCTATTTGGTCCTAGGATGCAGATTTGGCCCTCGATGGGCTCGAGGTTTAGGATTTTGGATCTTGAGGATGCTAATCCATTTTGGATCGGGTTTGGATCCTAGTGAGTATGAGAGTGGGTCAGTCATGGGTGTGCATGGGATTGAATGAGTGCTCTCTAAATCAGATTAGCCTTAGAAAATGGTTGAGTTAGGTTAGGTTTATGTGTTCAATTCCTAATTGGATTAAGTGGACCATTTGGTCTATAAAAGGGCATACCATATAACCTCATATTTATGGATTCAATGTAACTCTCTTCTCCCTAAACTAGAGCCTCTCTCTCCTCTCTCTCCCTCTCTTATCACACCACCAAGATGCCTCATGCAACAAAGGATTTCAAGAAAGAATAGTGCCTTGCAAGCCATTTACATTTCTTATGTAACAGGAGCTTTTCTATAAATTATTTTGACTCATGTATGGCAATTTATTAATAAAGAGGCATTTATATTTCATTATTTGTTGTGTCTTATGCCTTTTTATTTTAAGATTATGATAAACTATATAGATTAGGGAAATGGATTTAGGATTATGATATAGTTTATAATAGTGAGACCTAAATTCCTATAAACCATAATCTAAAACATTCTCAATTGAAGGATCATCAAGTTGAGATCGATGTTTCTAGTATAATTGGCACATCCTATGTATGCTTAATGGAGAGGGTGGTTGGTCTCGTGATCACTTTTGTAGGAACATTAATATAAAGTTATGGGTGCTCATTTGGAAATGAGTCCATTGAATTGATCCGCCATAAGAACATCTTATGGAGTCTTAGTTATCAAAAGATGGTTCTCTTACTATGAGTTGTGCAGGTGATCATTAGACCTGAGATTATCATAGAATCTTGTGCATATGAATCCATATTTTTGTTTATACTCATGCATGACAGAGTCATGTACAAGGTATTCATGGATATGGTAAATTGTATTTGAAAGTTGTGAGTAAATCAATAAGAAATCGATTACTCTTAGTAAGAGGAGAATTTATCTTATGTAATCTCATCATATGATGACTTAGGAAGTCTTTGATCAAAATAAGATAAAATTAGAAATGATTCCTAATATCTATCAATCGAGTCTTCATTATTAGATCAAGATTTGAATGAATAGTATTAGGGTTTGATAAATTTTCATACCCATTGCTTATTTAGGATCGAAGGATTGAATTGCATAGTAACCTACCATTGAAGGACATTTTGATAATTTCAACCAAATTTCATATCTTTCGATAGGCATAACATATTGCTAGAGGTCAATCATATGTCATAGATTTTCATAAATTAAAGAATTTAATTCATGAGTCAATTATAAAGAATTCTAGTTGAGTAGTTTGGGCTAGCATGGGTTTGAACTAAATCGATTAGATGGGTTCTTATAGATTTGATTAAACATATACCTAGATCTACTGCTAGCTAGTTGTGCAACCCATATGGTAACATGTACAAGAAAATTAACCAAGAATAAGTTTTGGTTGGTTGGTTGGACCAAAGGAAACAATTAGGGTAGCTAGAAAATATAGTAGCACATGTGGCATAAACCCTAGCTCCTTTATCAATTTAATTTGATAAAAATGTTATTGAATTAATTAATAAAATTGACTTATTAATTAAATTGGTTATCTCTAACTTGGACTAATTTTATCAAGATTTTATTAGACTTTTTTTAGTAAGTTATGGTACTAATTATAGAGTCCAAGTTGACTGGGACTCTATCATGTTTATCACCATGGATAGATAAGGCTGAAACTTTTGTGCATGAAGGGGACTTAAGCAACCTTTTTGATTGAGGTTTGAGACCCATGTGGAAGTCCTCTAAGTCCTCCATCACATGGACATATATTTTAAAGTGTGTGTTGGTCTCGAGGGGCATGAAACTCCTCTTTCTCCTTATCACTTTTGGCAGAAAATCATGTAAAGCGATGCATGATGTTTTTTAGTTTTGAACAGAATAAAATGTTTTTTAATTTGAGATTTGTTCCATGTAAAAGCTGATTAAAAGGGCTATCCATTGGTACAATTAGATAATTTCTAATTTGTGTAAAGGTGTGAAACATTTCTCTCCATTTAGGGCATGTGCGGGGAAGGCTAATCAATGTATCTCATAGTTAAGAGTCCTTCTCATACAAGACTCTTAATTTTTGGTACACTGATTTATGTGGCTTTAAGACTAACATATCTAGACCATTTGGTGCCTCTCCTATTACTATAAAAAGGGATCAGTAGATAGGGATCAGATCATTCCAACTCTATCTATGCAATTTTCTTCTTTCTCTTGTTAAGACGAGGTCTTAATACCAACTCTATCTATGCAATTTTCTTCTTTCTCTTGTTAAGACGAGGTCTTAATATTAAGACCTTAAGACGAGGTCTTAATATTAAGACCTTAAGACGAGGTCTTAATATTTAAGACAAGGTCTTAATATTAAGACAAAAGTTTAGGAAGATAATTATGAGGAAACTAGAGTTAGGAAGAGAGGGTTTAGAAGTCCAATTCCAAGTCTAAGAGGGTCTTATTCCAAGTCTAAGAGGGTCCAAGTCCAAGTCAAGAGTGGGTTTGACCAGGTAAGGTCAAACCGAGTTCTATAGATTAGAACTCAATAATACGATTTTTGGAAGGAGTTTTGTTCTTAGAGTGATTTTCATGTGGATCATATTTGGAGGGCATGCGCTTGTGTACCAATGAAAAAATAAGGATTTAGCATTACAGGAATTCTTCTAAATCTTTTATGATTGTCCTAATTAATTGCTTTAATCAATAGATCTTGGGTTTAGGGTTTCGATTGATTAGGATTTCAATATTAAAAAAATTTTAAAATCTAACCTTCTGCTATGCAATCATAACCCTACAGTTTATTCCAAAGACAAGTAGAGCACAAAGGTTGGCACTAAACAAGGATTGGTGCTAAGAGTTTTCAACCCCTAGGATTCTCTCTCCATTAATTCTATTTTGCGCACTGGTTTTATCAGGAAGAAGGGCTCTTTCTAGAGTTTATCAAATTTGGATTGGTTTCCCAAAACCGTAGCAAGAGGTGCACCTAAGAAGCCTTGCAAGAGAAGTACTTCTTGATGCAAAGGGTGGGATGCTAGGAGTTTAGCATTAAAACTCTTTAGCGCTTGGATTAGGTGGTCATCCCAACCCTTTGGTCATCTAGTTTGGTGACTTCTTCAGCTGATTCCAAGTCTCCACACCATCCAAGACTCCCTAGAAAGAAGGAGTCCTCATCTAAAATAGAATAGGAGAGAAGGTGGTTGAGTAGCATAAGGTTCGGTGGCTTCCCTGGCGAGGTCGGCTGACTCGGTCCACTATCTTTTTGCCGAGGTCCGGTGGTTTCCCTGACGATCTGTTGTGGCCCGCTGTTGTGAAGGCCTTCCTTGGAAGGATCGTAGGCTATCATGGGGTGCGGCGGCTTGGCCCACGGGGGTCCCTGGCTATTGGTGAGTGGTCAAGGATCGATGCTGATGCTGTAACTGGTGCACCACTACAGTCAAAAGCTACATCTGCTGGATGAGTGCTGCTAGCTGGGCGTTCGCTTGAGGTGGTTATGGTGGAGCGAGGGCTCCCCCTTTGGACTGTGCAGGTCCCCACGGGAAGGGGGATCCCCCGTACGGCTAGTGGAAACCTCCCTCGCATGGGTCATCACCATGCTCCTGGTGGGGTTGCTTGCAAGGGGATTTACTTGGATCAAAATGCATCCTGCCTCCCTACCTGGTGTGCTAATCTATTCCGCCTAAAATGCCTTGGCCTATAGCTGAAGATGGTCTCGGTCCATGCCCTTATCACCCGGGATCCTGCTTGTGCGACCGGACCTGCAAAATAGGGGAGACTTGGGCCGGTGATCCTAGTGGGGGCACTCCGACGTTCAAGTCAGTGACGATTTAGGGGAACAGATCCTCCTGGTCGAGCCCCGTAGGAGGACTCCATACTAGGAGGAGAAAATTGTGTGCTTGGAGAGTATGAACTAGTTGAGAATAGAGCGAGGGAAGTGGTAGCGGAGGAGAGTTCAGACTGATTGGCTGTGCCCGTTAAGACCTTTCCGATGGATCTCTGGTAGCCTATAGCACTTGGTCTCCTGGATGCTCTCCTGAATGCCATACCTTTCGCTCGTTTGTGACTTACCTCCTCCTTGGAACCTTGGAAAACTCCTTTAAACCAGGATGGCTGCCAACCGCCTACCTTGGTATCCCCCCTTACTTGTAGGCGCGTGCAGTGACATTCTTTGTCATGCACGAGGTGCTTTTCTCCATCCGTGATAGGGAACAGCACCGTGCGCTCTAACCCTCCTTTTGGTCGCTTTATTTTGGGAAACCTGCCAGAGCCTCGATCGGGGAGTAGCCGCCTCCTGGATTTGAATCTTCTGGGTTGACTTCCTCTATTGGGTGGCACAAATGGTTGGTTGGGAGTGTAGCACCTCGATCGGGGGACCCTTTCCCTTTCAGTGTAAGTGGCAGCTGGGACAATTATTGCGGCTTGGTGGGTGCCCCTCCATGGTCCTTGAATGGCTTGGCGGCGTCCTTCAACCATTGGTCCCTTTGTCCGAAGTGAGGTCGGCTCAGGGGAGAAGACCTTGACTTCGGCCATGGCATCTCGACCCCGAGGGGGCACTTGGTGAAGGAGTCTAGAGAAAGGCGGAGCTCGACTTTGGTCGCGTCGTCTCGACTTCGACCACAGCATCTCGACCTTGAGGGAGCTGCCTGGCGAAGGAGTCCGGAGAGAGGCGGAGCTCGACTTCGGCCATGGCATCTTGACCTCAAGGGAGCCACCTAGCGAAGGAGTTCGGAGAGAGGCAAAGCTCGTCTTCGGCCACGGTGTCTCGACCTCGGGGGAGCCGCCTGGCGAAGGAGTCCGGAGAGAGGCGAAGCTCGACTTCGGCCACGGTATCTCGACCTTGAGGAAGCTGCCTGGCAAAGGAGTCCAAGAGAGGCGGAGCTCGACTTCGGCCATGGCGTCTTGACCTCGAGGGAGCCACCTGGTGAAGAAGTCTAGAGAGAGGCGGAGCTCGACTTCGACCATGGCATCTCGACCTTGAGGGAGCTGCCTGGTGAAGGAGTCCGGAGAGTGGCGAAGCTCGACTTTGGCCACGGCGTCTCGACCTCAAGGGAGCCACCTGGTAAAGGTGTCCAAAGAGAAACGTCCTACATGGCAACTTCCTTCGACATGGCAGCCTCCTCCGATGTGGCATCTGACTGAGTCTGACATGGGTTCCACATCAGCGATCCTATTACATCACTATTAAATAGGCTAATCTGAGATATCTGATATCCTGATCTCAGATACCTCAACCTCAATCCTAACATATTTAAACTATTAAAAATAAACTAATCCAACTAAATCCTAAAACAACTTTCAAACAATCGAGATAAATCCTAATATCCTAATATCCCAATCCCTCATACATCCAAAAAAAAAATTCTGCTTATCTTCATTTGGATGTGCTTCAGGATTCATGCTGCTCCGGGATCCATGCTACTCCGGGATCTATGTTGCATCAACTTCAAAATATGGGGCTTTAGGATTTGGGCTTGGCTGGGCTTCAAGTTTTGGACTGGGCTGGGCTTCAGGTTCCGGGCTGGGCTGGCTTCAGGTTTCGGGCTAGGCTGGATTCTGGGCTGGCTTCTGGGCTGGGCTTCAGGTTCTGGGCTGGGCTGGTCGATGTCCCCATCAACAGTGTGCTGCTTAGAACTTTTCCAGCAAATAGATCCTCCTTTCAATGTAAAATTATAACTTGACACACTCTTGCTATCATCCCTATCTGATTGAAAACTTGACTTAGTATATGAATAGTTTTTAGTCAGAATCTTCATAAATGAGCCACTAGTCTTTAGTATTTCTCAAATACCTAAGGATGGTTTTTACAACCTTCCAATGGTTCTCATTTGGATCAGATTAGTATTTACTCATTACTCCTAGTGAGTATAGTCATCTAGTCTCATACATGTCATAGCATACATACTAGATCCCATTGCTGAGACATATGGAATCTTTCTCATATGCTCTGTCTTGAGGAGTTGAAAGACAATCCTTCTTAGAGAGACTAATTCCATGGCCTATCGAAAGATAGCCTTTCTAAGATTAATTAGGATCTTTTGCTACCTAGAGCTGAATTCACCTACAACAGTTCAGTTAATAGGTCCACAGGAAAGTGTCCATTTGAGATTGTCAATGGATATAAACCTAGAAAGCCTTTAGATCTTTATTCCCTTGCCCAGGCATGTATGCATTTCTGAGTCTGCAGAGTCATATGCACAGCATATTAAAGAATTACATAAAGAAATAAGTAAAAGGATTAATGGCAGCAATGAATCTTATGAACATATGGCTAACTCACATAAATGCTTCAAAGAATTTAATGAAGGAGACTTTGTCATGATCAGGCTTTGACCTGAATAGTTCCTACTTGGAACCATGAAGAAACTACATGCCTGTAGTGTAGGACCATAAAAGATCATAAGGAAAATTGGGTCTAATGCCTATGTATTAGAATTACCACTTGAATTAGGTATTAGTCCAACCTTCAATATATCACATCTTGTTGAGTATAAGGAGCCAATAGCTATACCTAGTGAGACATTTGGACCTGATTCCATTTTTGAGAGTGACCCTATCCTTGAGTGTCGACCAACCAAATTACTAGAATGGAGAGATAAGATTGAGCAGGTTTTGGATGACAAAACTATTACCACTAGGAGTAAAGATTATCAGCATTACCTGGTTCGATGGCAAGGTAGACCAGAATCTGATGATTCGTGGATCACTCGAGAGGATCTATAAAGAATCAACCCAGACTTGTTAGAACATTATTAGAGCAAAGTTAACCCATACTCGATAGGATCGAGTTCCTCCCACCCCGGGAGAATTGGTGAGGACATCAGAGCTAGGAAGAGATGTCAGAACCCTCCAAGCTCATTGTGGATCACCAATGAGTAGTTTGTCTTAATTCAATCATGAATAATTGAGTCGTAAATAATTGAGTCCTGTAATTAAAATTAGTCTATTTTGAGTTGCAAATTGGTCAAGCTGGGTCTTGTAATTAGTACTTGAGTTATTCAAGGGGGTTCATTAGTTAGCCAAAGTTAAAGCCCAATGAATGAAGCCATGTCACCATGCCATGTCATCATGCCATGTCATCACCTTATGCCACATCACCATGTCTTGGAGCCTTGTCACCCACCACTTGGAGTAGTATGCCTCATCACATCACCTTGGATGGCCAACTCAACATCAAAAGAAGGTTGTCTTTGTTTTTTTATCAAGACATTAAGACATCCAGACGTCCAAACATCTAGACATCCAGACATCCAGACATTAGGACATTCAGACAATATTTAAAATTCAAGTTTATCCAAGAGGGGCGCCCATGAATTCCTTCTTATTTGTTGCCCATTTGAAATCCAACCAAGGTGTCGTTGATTTTAAGAGAAGAAGGAAGGATACCTCATCTTCCCCTCTCATCTAATCGCCCAAATTCAAGGGAGCGCCCAAGGAGTCCATGGAAGATGGGAATGCAATCTTATCTACCTACTTCAAAGGAGTCCAAAGGAAAGAGGAGTCCTACATTATCTAGTTTGTATTTGAGTTATCTTTATCTGCTTTTTAAAAGCAAGATAGATACCAAGAGAGGATGGGACACCATATCTCATTTGTCACCTAATTCAAAATTAAGAAGTGGTTTCATGAGATTTTTTTCTTTTGTCGCCAATTTAAGAGGAGTAAGAAGAAATGGCTCTTCATTCTTGTCGCCCATCCCATTCTTGTCGCCCATCTCATGGAGAAGTCCAAGTGCAAAGGGAGCCTATCAAATTTAAATTTCAAGGAGTTTCATCTAAGTCAAGAGGGAGATAGGAGTCCAATGTTATCCTTTTAAAGGACCCTATTGTTGGAGCAAGACCGCTCCACGGAAGCCCGGGATCGTTCTTGATGCTGCCATGACGGAAAGGGAACTCATGATCAGGGAAGAGATGGGGCACACCGTCCGCTCCCATCGCGGAGGCGTGCCCCATAGGGCTGAACACACGAGAGAGAACCCAAGGAGAGGGCGAGGAGGAAGAAGGAGATCTGGAAGAAAGGAGGGATTTCTTCTTCTTCTTAATATCTCAATCTCTCAAGATCTCTCTTACATATACAAGACAAAAGACTCATATATATACCCTAGGTTGCAACTGACCTAGCCCCTCCAAAACTTTTCGGTGCGGCAACACATGATTCAAAAGATCACGTCATCCGAGTTAGCTCGAACCCCTCGAGTTGACTCGTCCAGACCTTAGTTTACCTGTTCCGCAGACACTATGAAACCGAGCTGACTTCCAGTGATCCGAGTCGACTCCCAGTAGAACCGAGCCAACTCGCAACAATCCAAGCCGACTCTCCTCCCTGCATCCATGCCGTGCCAACCATTAGATACAACTCTGACAAGAATAGAGCCGACTCTAATGCCCAAGGATCGCCTCCAGCACCCTGCCATGGTCTTCCAAGTCTCTCCAAAGCTTGGGAGCACCATGCAAATCCTTACATTCTCCACCTTGGTGCCCCCAAGCTTTGGCAAACCTGGCAATGTCCTCAATCCACAACCTCGCTATAACTGAATGTCTTGATAGCACCTTGTGTGGATATTCTTGCCTTTGCCAACACCCTTCAGCTGCTGATATCACCTAGAGACATTTAGGATGATTGCCTCCATAGCTGAAGATCCTTGCTTGTATTCTGGCACCACGATTGTAGCTTTCCTTCTGTCTGGTAGCTGTATCAGTCTCTTCCTTGGACTTCCCTAGAGAGAACCCAGTGAATCTGAACCGAAACTCACTGTAACTAGAGCACTACCTAACACAATCTCTATAGAGCCACGCCAAACTTTGCACACTTTGCTCCACTTGGCTAAGTACACCCCTCACACTCATGCTTGGATATGGTCCTCCCTGCACCTCCCACTCTAAACACATGTCAAATCCTGCTCCATCCATGAAGCCACCTGTTACCGGTGCTCCACCTGAGACTGAAGTCCCCCTAATGCCATAGAAAGAAACCCCAAGGCCAGCAACTCAATGCTGCCCTACTGATCTTGCACCTGAACCTCGTACCCAGTCGCTGCCTCCTCGGACCCTCTGCATCACGCGGACTCCTCCTAGACCATTTCGGATACTTTGCAACCTTGTAGGAACCTCTAAAACCTAGGAGCTCATCCCAACTCCTCTAATCGAGTGACTGAATCCAACAACCATCTCCACCTGGCTGCTCCATCATGTCCTAGCCTGTCTCTAGGCTGCATGACATCCCTAGCACTCCTTAAGACCTGTCCCTGGTCTCCTTGAGCTACCAGACTCCATCAGCTCCAGTTTCTGTTCCTAGGCCAATGCTGCCATACCAGGACACTCCAGACTATTCGATACCCCTGCCGCTCCCTGTGATTGTCTCCTGTCTCTTTGAGCTACCTCTGACACCAACTCTACTGATGTACTGTTGTCTCCCTGAGATATCCGTCTCTTGAGACCATTCTCCATCCATGCAGGATACCACACCCACGTACAACTCTATCATGATCAAGGTAGCTGGAGCACTATCGATTGCTCTCCTCCATAGTGACCAAAAAACTTGGTCCACTATCAATGGAGCTACCTCTCATGCTTTATAAGATCCTTGGTATGTATCGCTCCACCTGTGCTAAACCACAGATCACTCGACCTACCATCTCCATAGCATAGAACCTGCAGCTTTGCACCACCATCGCGAGCTCCTGCACCACTGGATCCATCATCTTCGATGAATTCGCTCCACCAACAGACCTCTGCACTGCTCCCGTTACCATGAATCTCTGTCTACCAGGGAGAGCCAAAGATGGAACCATCCTGCATATGCTACCCGCACACATGGCCACTACACCACGATCTCTTCGGTGACTGCGTGCCACTGTGCCACACCTCCGATGATTTCCCGCATATCGTGCCTGACCCGATCTCCTCCGATAAGACCCACCATACTCCCGCTATGCCTTGCATCGACCATGGTCGAGCCTGCCCCCTACACAGCCCTGCGATCGATGCCCTGTGATGTCTCGCATCACTCTACGACCAGCGAGCCATCGCCTTCTTGCACTACGGATCGAGCACCCATGGCAGCTGTTTCATCGGATCTTCTCCATCTCCACAATGAGGATCGCATCCTCATCACGACACCATCGGGACCGATGAGAGCGATGCTCTCAAGTCTTCTCTGCTAGTACTCTGCCTAGACTAGCACCACCGATGGATACCACTCTCGTGCATCACCAGATTCACACTTCAGATCTGCATGCTCCACGGCTGTTGTGCCACTTCTTCTCTCTTTATTTCCAGGAAGGACAATAGGCCTTCACCTCCAGATCTCACCACCAGAGATCTGATCCGTGCGATCGTCAACCTCTTCCAGACCTCACCACCAGAGATCTGCATATCGTATCATCACGATGCCTTCCTGACTTCTTCCTTCATGCCATCGCATCAAGATTGGCTCTGATACCAAATGTTGGAGCAAGACCGCTCCGTGGAAGCCCGGGATCATTCTTGATGCTACCATGGTGGAAAGGGAACTAACGATCAGGGATGAGATGAGGCACACCATCCGCTCTCATCGTGGAGGCGCACCCCCATGGGGCTGAACACATGAGAGAGAACCCAAGGAGAGGGAGAGGAGGAAGAAGGAGATCTAGAAGAAAGGAGGGATTTTTTCTTCTTCTTGATATCTCAATCTCTCAAGATCTCTCTTACATATATAAGATAAAAGCATCATATATATACCCTAGTTTACAACTGACCTAGCCCCTCCAAAACTTCCCGATGCGGCAACACGTGATTCAAAAGGTAACGTCATCCGAGTCGGCTCGAACTCCTCGAGTCGACTCCATGCTGCAAAGAGCATTTTGGGCACGTTGGCTCGAAACCCTTGAGTTGACTCGTCTAGACTGTAGTTTACCTGTTCTGCGGACACTACGAAATCGAGCTGACTCCCAGTGATCCGAGCTGACTCCCAGTAGAATCGAGCCGACTCGCAACAATCTGAGCCGACTCTCCTTCCTGCATCCATGCTGTGCCAACCATTAGAGTCAACTCTGACCAGAACTAAGCCAACTCTAATGCCCAGGGATCGCCTCCAGCACCCTGCCATGGTCTCCCAAGTCTCTCCAAAGCTTGGGAGCACCACGCAAATCCTTACACCTATCCTTATCTATCTTGTATTCAAAGGAAGTTATTTTTATCTTGCTATCTTGTATGGAGGATCTATAAATACCACTCCATTCTCCCCTTGTAACTAATTTATGCTTTTTTAATGAAACTCTATCATTTTCTATAATTGCTGGTAAGAATTGTATTTGTAAAGTGCTCTACTGGGTAAGCATTGCATTTGTGAGAGCATGTTTGTGACAGTGCTTTGTTGGGTAAGCATTGCATTTATGAGAGTGGGATGCTGAAGCCCTTGTTGTCTCCTAAGTCCAAATCCGAGTTCCAAGATCCAAGATCCTTCCCTTTCCCCTTTTCCATTCCTTCCAACATTTTCTTCTTCTCCAAGTTCTGATTGTTGTTTTTCTGCAGGATCCCCGGTGTTCCAGATCTAAGGAGGAAGTTTTCCTTGCCATACAACCATCTATGGGAAGATCTACTCCGAAGGAACGATAGTTTGGTATCCAATCGCGAGATCTTAAGAGTTGAATCTGGATCTACCATAAAGAAGGGAAAATCACTATTGGTAAGAAAATTCCTTTCGAATCTTATTATATTTGGTTAGTTGAGGTATGGATGTCCTAGCTTGGTGGTTTCTTAATCATCGGATCCAGGGCTCTTTATGTGATTATATGCAAATACATTGTGGGTAGCTAGTCATAATCTTTTTGTCTGTCTTTCTTAGATCCTTTGATTGCTTTATTTGAGTTGCTACCATTGCTCGTTAAAAAATAGAAAAAAAATTAATTAATTTTTATTCATAACATTAGCTTTGCATCCATCCTGCATCATCTTTTATATCAGAGCTTCTTGCATCCCGCATCAGTTTTGGTATCAGAGCGAGGGTTAGGTTAGGTTAGTCAATTTTATTGCATTTGAATTATTTGTATAAAAAAAAAAATCAGTCTACAGGCCATGCGAATCTTGGAGCCAGAAAATTGCTGAAGCTTGACTCGACAGAGTCGAGTTCTCCCTACCTCAAGAAAATGATGGGAACATCGACTAGCCCAGAACTTGAAGCCAACCCAGCCCAGAACCTGAAGCCAGCCTAGCCCAGAATCTGAAGCCAGCCCAGAACCAAAAGCCAGCCTAGCCCAGAACCTGAAGCCAGCCAGCCCAGACCTGAAGCTAGCCTAGCCCAAATCCTAAAGTTAGCCCCAGCATGAATCTTGAAGTCATCATCAGCATGGATCTTGAAGCAACACTGATCCTGATGTAGCACCACTCTTGAATTCAAATTCAAGTATAAGTTATCAGAATTTTTAGGATAATTAGGATTTATCTTATCTTATTGGTTGTTTAGTTAATTTTAGGATTTATTTTATCCCTTAGTTGGATTAGTTTATTTTTTTAAAATAAATAGTTTGAATTTGTTAGGATTAAGATTGAGATATCTGAGATGAGGATATTGATGTCTCATATTAGTCTATTTAATTAGTTTATCATTAGAATAAAAAAATGGTGGTGAATTATTGAAAAGAGGTCCTTTGCTTTGTTTTTCCAGGTAGGAGAAGAGGGGGAAGCCCAATACCCTTGTTTCTCTAGGTAGGAGAAGGGTGTGAAGCCCAACCTTGTTTCTCTGGGTAGGAAAAGGGTGTGAAGCCCAACCCTTGTTTCTCCGGGAATGAGAAAGATGTGAGGCCCAACCTTTGTTTTTGTTCCACACTGATTTCATCAATCCTCCTTTAATTGCTACACCATCCAAGCCCTATCGCTGCCCCTCCCAACCGATTAACCTCTTAAAGGTCGTTTCCTAGCAACCAACGATCCACCCTCTAAATTAATCCTAATCGGGGTCCATCCCACATCAATTTTGGATCAGAGCTTCTTGCATTCCGCATCACCGGAGGGCCAAATGAAGGCTCTTCGAGAGTGACTGGCCAGCATCAAGGCATGGGCGTCTTGTTCGGAGAAGAAATCCGTCGAGCTCGAAACTTTCCCCTCAGATGTAAAGGGGGAGATCCTCCAATCACGCAGCTGGGGTAGAGAAAGAGACTGCCTCAAAAGCGGAGGCAGCTGGAGCCACCTCTCGATTCACAAGACCGGAGATCTTATAGGAAGAGGTGGTGGCACGGGTCGTGGTTGCTGTGGCAGGGGCCGCGACCGCTGTGGTCTAGATAGGACCATCTGATGGGAACATCAACTAGCCCAGAATCTGAAGCAGCCCAGCCCAGAACTTGAAGCCCAGCCTAGAACTTGAAGCCAGCCCAGCATAGAACCTGAAGCCAGCCCAGTCCAAACCCTGAAGCCCTAGATCCTAAAGTGGATGAGGCACACATTTCGATGCAGTACAGTTCTCAATGTAGCACAAATCTCGAAGTAGCACAAATCTCGAAGTAGCACAAATCCCGGAGCAGCACAAATTCTGATGAAGATAAATATAATATTTTATTTCAATGGGTGTACGGGGTTTGAGATATTGAGATATTTTTAGAATTTATCTTGATTGTTTGAAATTTATTTTTAGGATTTATTTTATCCCTTATTAGATTAGTTTGTTTTTTTAATTTTTTTTTTGATTTGTTAGGATTGAGATTGGGATATGATCAGATATCTCACATTAGTCCATTTAATTATTTTATCGATCGAATAAAAAAAGTTGGATGATGAATTATTGAAAAGAGATCCTTTGCTTTGTTTCTCTGGTCAGGAGAACTTTATTTCTCTGGGTAGGAGTAATGGATTTGTTTAGGATCTTATGGCATAATGAAACATTGGATTTCAAAAATTTATACATGAAAATCCTAATCGGCTAGAAACCCTAATCCCATGATCCCCTTATTCACAACAATTAATGAGTCACTAATTAGGGTTATGAAGAATACATGGAATGCTAATTTCCACTTCTTTCCACTAGGCTCACAAGTGCAAGCCCTCCAACGGTGATCCACAAAGGAATTGGCCTAAGGAAGTGAAGGGAAAAAACATGCTAGGCAGAAGAAAAGTATTTTAAAATGATTTTAAAATAAGCAGTGGAAGGCTCGGTAGATAGATCAAAATGATCTACCGATCTGTCCGTAATAGGATCTAGTATAATAATGAAGCATTATACTAAAAACATCAACAGAAAAGGGGATGGAGGCATAAGGGTACCTTACCACTATACCTTTAGGATGGAGGTGGTGAAAACACTCTCAAGCCACACATGCGTCTGGCCTCTACGAGTAGTTCTCACCAATGCTAGAAACTGACCAACTCCCTCGAAGTGCTAGCTCTTCGGGATCCATCAGGCCGATCTTTTTCTTCCAGGAAGACAAGGAGGAGAGGTGGAACCCTTCCTAAGAAACTCTCTTTCCAAGGCCTAGCTTGAATGCTAGGTTTCTCACACCCAATCCCAAAGACCTCACAAGCCCATTTCCTTCTTTTTCTCTAATGGCATGGAGACCTTGTAACCAGCCAACAAAACAAAACCAAGAACCAAAAATTAGCCAAAGCCCTATATAATAACCTTTATTTATAGGGGTAGCAATGAGAGGGAGAAAGAGGAAGGAGGAGTGATTGGGGGAGAAGGTCAAGGGCCATACCAAATGGGTCATGCCAAAAAAACCAAGTATGACTATCATACCAAGAAAGCTTGGAGCCAAAAATGCCCAAAAATCGAAAATCGAATTCAAAATTCGAAGTCAAATCTTTCTAGAAATTCTTTCCAGAAATTTTGCTTGTCAGTCAAGTGTCGACACTTCAAAAAATACCCAAGCATTGACACTTATAAGTGTTGACACTTACAAGTGTCGACACCTAGAACATGGTCAATCACATTAACCTCCAATGATGACAAACGATTCTCAATTATCGATCAGCCTTTTGATGAGATAGAAATCCCTATGATGTGTGACCCCATAGCAATGATATCCAACGTCCGGATACCAATCAAAGTCCTCATCTAGCAATGATACCCGACGTCCGGATAGGTCGAAGATTACAAAGCAATATTCGAGAACCTTCGGTATATGGTTATCGCATAATTTATCCCTTTGACCTCATAATGCTCAGGATGACCTAGGATTTGACTGCCAACTCTAATTTGGTTTATCTAGATCGTGTCCTAACTTTACAAGTTTTGTGACTCTTCACAAGAAGTACCTTGGCCAAAGTTTTGCTAAATTGAGACACAACGAGTTATTCACTCCAAACTATTTGAAGGGGTCAATTCCATCTTGATCCACCACCGCTTCATAAGTACTTGACTACACCTAGAAATCTTTCATCATTGGATAAGAAATCCAGATAGTCCGGTACCAAAGTACAGTGAGTTGCTTCAAGCTACCATGGTGACCTTAGGTCAAGGGACACACCATATCCCTTTGCGAGTAACCCTTTGGCAGAAGGGAGCTCCGTAGATGGTCACGTTCAGTGAGATGTCACACATTTCACTTGTATGTCACATCAGTATCACCACACTCCTTGGTCAAGAGGACAACCAACCAATGTGAGATACAATAACCTATACTTGATACATTATCATCCTATAACAATGTATCATTCGATTGTGAACCAGTTTAAGAACTACTTGATATATCCCCTCTATATAAAATATAATATAGTTCTAAGGACTCCATCATACAAGAGTTCCTTTCAAGAAAATGCACATGTGATGAACAGCCAAAAGAATAACTTTTATTCATTAAAAAATTCATATACAATTACAAAATTAGCACAACCGTCCACAGCCTAGACGATTGGCTTTGGGACATAATTTCCAACAACTCCCACTTGGACTAAAGCCAATCGGTACAGAATCTTATTCCCATTTTCCATTTACAAGTGCCAAACTCTTGAACTCCGATGGCTTTAGTGAAGGGGTCAGCCAGGTTTTCCTTTCCATCAATCTTTTGAAGGTCAATGTCACCTCGTTCCATGATCTCTCATACAAGGTGTTAGCACCGCAGAATGTGCTTTGTGCGGTGATGAGATTTTGGCTCTTTGGCTTGAGTAATGGCTCCAATGCTGTCATAATACACTGGAATAGGATCATTTAGGAAAGGTGCCACTCCCAGCTCACCAAGGAATTTTTGCAACCACACTGCTTCTTTTGCTGCATCCGATGCTGCAATGTACTCTGCTTCGCATATTGAGTCCACCACAGTAGGCTACTTGGAACTTTTCCAGCAGATCACTCCTCCATTAAGGGTGAAGACAAATCCTGACACACTCTTGCTGTCATCCTTATCTGATTGGAAACTGGAGGCCGTATACCCCACATGTTTCAAGTCGGGTTCTCCATAAATCAGCCATTGGTCCTTAGTATTTTGCAAATACTTAAGGATGGTCTTTATCACCTTCTAATGAGCTTCACTTGGGTCAAACTGGTATCTGCTCACTATGCCTAGTGAGTATGCCATGTTTGGTCTAGTACATGTCATAGCATACATGATAGTACCCACTACCGAAGCATATGGGATTCTGCTTATATGCTCTCTTCTCAGAAGTTGTCATACAATCCTCTTTGGAGAGAGCAATTCCAGTGCCTATCGGGAGATAGCCTTTCTTGGAATTTTTCATGCTGATCGCTTCAGCACAGTGTCAATGTACGCAGACTGGGACAGTCCCAGAAGCCTCTTAGATCTATCTCTATAGATCTTCATACCAGTACGTAAGAGGCTTCACCCAAGTCCTTCATAGAGAAATGAGATGACAACCATACCTTTATTTCTTGTAGTGCTGGGATATCATTCATGATTAAGAGAATGTCATCCACATACAACATAAGGAACACAATCACAAAACTATTAGCCCACTTGTAAATGCAAGGTTCTTCTCTATTCCTAACGAAGCCATACGATTTGATACACTTATCAAATCGCATGTTCCAACTCTGTGATGCTTATTTCAGTCTATAGATGGACATTTGAAGCTTGAACACCTTTGACTCGTCTGTGGATTTGAACCCTTCAGGTTGTATCATATATACCTCCTCTTCTAGCTCACCATTCAGGAAAGCTGTTCGGACATCCATTTGCC
This sequence comes from Areca catechu, assembly GCA_021397845.1. Taxonomy (NCBI): domain Eukaryota; kingdom Viridiplantae; phylum Streptophyta; class Magnoliopsida; order Arecales; family Arecaceae; genus Areca; species Areca catechu. The sequence goes on from CM038050.1 coordinate 96,554,405, forward strand.
ATATTTCATAATCAAAGTGTGCCACTAAAACAAGCATGATCCGAATGAACTTGAGCATTGCCGCAGGAGAGAATGTCCAATCATAGTTAATGCCATAATGTTGATGATATCCTTTGGTAACCAAACGGGCTTTATAGGTCTCCACCTGCTCGTCTGCATCCCTTTTCCTCTTGAAAACCCATTTACACCTAATTGGTTTTATCCTTTCAAGTGGATCAACCAATGTCCATGCATTGTTGATTTCCATGGATTCCATTTTGGATTGCATGGCTCCTAGCCAATTTTCAGAGTCAGACCTCTACATCATATCCATATAGGTGATCAGATCCTCATTGTTCTCATCGAGTTCAATGGGATCACTGTCCCAGACCAAGAAATCGTAGTATCTGTCCGGTCGACTCAGTACCCTATCAGATCTCCTTAATGGTTCCTGTGAGGGCTCAGGGTGTGATATAATCACAACCGATTTGATGTTGTCCCTTAAGTGTGTCGATTCTTCTACTTGTCGAACTTCACTAAGTTCAATCTTAGTGGCTATAGTTCCTTCACCAAGGAACTCCTTTTCTAAAAAGATAGCCTTAAGACTAACGAACAACTTTTGTTCCTCAACCAAGTAGAAGTAATACCCCTCAGACTCTTTTGGATACCCAACAAATAGGCACCGATCAGACCTAGGTCCAAGTTTGTCTATTTCCAAATATTTTATATAAGCCAGGCAACTCTAGACCCGAAGGTGTGAGAGTGTCGGCTTACGTCTAGTCCATATCTTATATGGTGTTTTGTTAAAGAATTTACTCGGAGCCCTATTCAAAAGGTAACAGGCTGATTCCAGAGCATATCCCTAAAATAATAGCGACAGAGAAGCAAAGCCCATCATGGACCGAACCATGTCTAACAGGGTTCGATTCCTTCTTTCAAACACTTCATTTAACTGAGGTGTCCCTAGAGGTTTCCACTGAGAGAGAATCCCATTCTCCTTGAGATATGTCAGAAACTCCCTAGAAAGATATTCACCGTCTCGATTTGATCGAAGAATTTTGATGCATCTTTCACTTTGTTTTTCTACTTCATTATGATATCGTTTGAACATTTTAAATGACTCATATTTATATCTCATCAAGAAGACATAACCGTACCTCGAAAGATCATTTGTAAATGTAATGAAATAACTATACCCACCTCTGGCACTAATATTTATGGGTACGCATACATCAGTATTTACCAGACTTAGAATTTCTTTAGCTCATTCATCTTTTCTAGTAAAAGATGATTTTGTCATCTTTCCAAGAAGATAGGATACACAGTGATGTGGTGATGGCGGACACGAAGAAACCTGGGATTATTCGGAAATGGGAAAAAAAATCTAAAACAACCAAGGATTGTGGGAGGGCTAAGAAGCCTCCCGGGACTAGGATAGGACGACCCCGAAAGTCCTAAAACAGCCAGACTCTTTTGATTTTCAATTTTCTTGGCGAAGGTGGCGAAGGAAGGATGGGGATGGGAGTCAGGGGACTGGAACTCATGGACCTTGAGACTCATCCTAACGAAGAGACCTCTCACCTCTAAGGCATTACGCCCTCCTCGATACTTGGAGGCGCTAGGATGAATCTCAAGGTCATGAGGGGAAACAGGGAGAGACATGAAGATGGGAGAAAAGAATGGAGATACCTGGGGCTTCACACCCCTCGACGTCCCGAAGGACGAAGGCAAATTGGGGCCTCACACCCCTCGACGTCCCGAAGGATGAAGGCAAACGGGCCTCAGCCCATAACCACACACAAGTGGAAAAACACTCTCAAAAATTCATTTTCATCGACTAGTTTATTAAAAGAGGAGTATGGGTATTTATAGATGCCCATATCTCTTTTGAAATTCAAAAATAAAATCCCCTGAAATCCTCCCAAGATTTGAATTCAAATTCAAAATGATTTTAGATTTTTTTATTTTTTAGTTTAAAAATACTTATCCCAACTATTCCTCTTATTCCCATTATCCTTACCTTATCCCGATGTTATTCCCACCTTATTCCAGATCTATTCCTATCTTCTTCAACCTCTAGGAAATCATAGAGAGTTCATTTTTCCAATTTTCTTCCCATCGGTCCCCGATCCGCCGTGCCCGACCCCTGGCCACCCCCGCCGGACCGCCGCTGACGCTCGCTGGCCTCCGCCCTCATCGGAGAAGCCACCACCGCCGCCCACGCCCGTGGTAAGACGAACGAATGCGGGAGGTGTCCGTCCACCCACTTGCGGCCGTGCCGCCCTGCACCGCCGCCGGCCTGCTGCCCGCCACCCACCGGCCCCTGCCCGGCCGTCGGTGGGGTCCACCACCGCCCACGCTCGTGGGAAGATGAACGGACGTGGGAGGAGTCCGTTCGCCCCGTGCATCCGTGTGACGCCGCCGCTGTGCCGCCCCGCCAACGTCGCCCGCCCGCCGGTGCGCCGTCGTGCCGCCCCACCGCCGCCCGCTGGGCCGGCCAACGGAGATCCCCCCTTGTGGCTCGATCGAGAGAAGCTTTGGCACGCTTCTCGAAGCACCCCAAGGAAAGGCTATTCTGCACGATTTTTGGAGCTGCACGATTTTCAGAGCAGCATGATCTTCAGAGCCTCACGATTTCCAGAGCAGAGGGAGATTTCAAAATTCAAATAACAGGAATTTATTTGGTATTTTTTCATGATTGTAATGTGGGTTTAAAATGGAAATTTGGGATTTGGGTTTTGAATTTGAACTCAAATCATTTGAATTTGAATTCAAATCTAGGGAGGATTTCAGGAGATTTTATTTTTGAATTTTAAAAGAGATATGGGCATCTATAAATTTTCATACTTCTCTTGTAATAAACTAGTTGATGAAAATGAATTTTTGAGAGTGTTTTTCCACTTGTGTGTGGTTATAGGCCGAGGCCCGTTTGCCTTCGTCCTTCGGGACGTCGAGGGGTGTGAGGCCCCAGGTATCCTCATTCTTTTCTCCCATCTTCATGTCTCTCCCTGTTTCCCCTCGTGACCTTGAGATTCATCCTAGCACCTCCAAGTATCGAGGAGAGCGTAATGCCTTAGAGGTGAGAGGTCTCTTCGTTAAGATGAGTTCCAAGGTCCATGAGTTCCAGTCCCCTGTCTCCCATCCCCATCCTTCCTTCGCCACCTCCGCCAAGAAAACTGAAAATTAAAAGAGTCTGGCTGTTTTAGGACTTTCGGGATCGTCCTATCCTAGTCCCGGGAGGCTTCTTAGCCCTCCCACGATCATTGGTTTGCTTTAGGTTTTTTCTCATTTCCGAATAACCCAGGTTTCTTCGTGTCCGCCATTACCACATCAAATTAGTATTAAAGCCAGCAGCGGACTAGGATTTGCTTCGTCCTCAAACTCGTCGGAGTCGAGTTCTTCGTGCTGCAGGAGAATGATGGGGGACCCGAAACCCATCCGGGTTTTCTTTTTCTTTTTTTAGATTTTTTTTATTTTTTAGTTTAAAAATACTTATCCCAACTATTCCTCTTATTCCCATTATCCTTACCTTATCCCGATGTTATTCCCAACTTATTCCAGATCTATTCCTATCTTCTTCAACCTCCAGGAAATCATAGAGAGTTCATTTTTCGATTTTCTTTCCACCAGTCCCCGATCCACCATGCCCGACCCCGACCGCCACCGCTGGACCACCGCCGACGCTCGCTGGCCCCCGCCTTCGCCGGGGAAGCAGCCACCGTCGCCCACGCCCGCGGTAAGATGAATGGATGCGGGAGGCGTCCATCCGCCCACCTGCGGCAGTGCCGCCCTGCGCCGCCGTCGGCCCCCGCCCGGCCACCGGTGGTGTCCACCGCCGCCCACGCCCGTGGGAAGACGAACGGACGTGGGAGGCATCTGTCCGCCTCGTGCATCCGCGTGACGCTGCCGCCTTGCCGCCCCACCACCGTCGCTAGCCCGCCGGCGCACTGCCGTGCTGCCCCATCGCCGCTTGCTGGGCCAGCCACCGGAGATCCCCCCTGTGGCTCGACCGAGAGAAGCTTTGGCACGCTTCTCAAAGAATCCCCAAGGAATGGCTGTTCTGCATGATTTTTGGAGTTGCATGATTTTCAGAGCAGCAGATCTTCAGGGCTACATGATTTTCAGAGCAGAGGGAGATTTCAAAATTCAAATAATAGGAATTTATTTGGTATTTTTTCATGATTGTAATGTGGGTTTAAAATGGAAATTTGGGATTTGGGTTTTGAATTTGAATTCAAATCTAGGGAGGATTTTAGGGGATTTTATTTTTGAATTTCAAAAAGATATGGGCATCTATAAATATCCATACTCCTCATGTAATAAACTAGTTGATGAAAAAAATTTTTGAGAGTGTTTTTCCACTTGTGTGTGGTTACGGGCTGAGGCCCGTTTGCCTTCGTCCTTCGGGATGTCGAGGGGTGTGAGGTCCCAACTTGCCTTTGTCCTTCGGGACGTCGAGGGGTGTGAGGCCCCAGGTATCCCCATTCTTTTCTCCCATCTTCATGTCTCTCCCTGTTTCCCCTCGTGACCTTGAGATTCATCCTAGCGCCTCCAAGTATCGAGGAGGGCATAATGCCTTAGATGTGAGAGGTCTCTTCGTTAAGATGAGTTCCAAGGTCCATGAGTTCCAGTCCCTTGTCTCCCATCCCCGTCCTTCCTTCGCCACCTCCACCAGGAAAACTAAAAATTAAAAGAGCCTGGCTGTTTTAGGACTTTCGGGATCGTCCTATCCTAGTCCCGGGAGGCTTCTTAGCCCTCCCACGATCCTTTGTTTGCTTTAGGTTTTTTTTCCCATTTCCGAATAATCCCAAGTTTCTTCATGTCAAAAATTCATTTTTTTCCACTTGTGTGGTTATGGGCTGAGGCTCGTTTGCCTTCATCCTTTGAGACGTTGAGGGGTGTGAGGCCCCAGGTATCCCCATTCTTTTCTCCCATCTTCATGTCTCTCCCTATTTCTCCTCGTGACCTTGAGATTCATCCTAGCACCTCCAAGTATCGAGGAGGGCGTAATGCCTTAGAGGTGAGAGGTCTCTTCGTTAGGATGAGTCCCAAGGTCCATGAGTTCGAGTCCCCTGTCTCCCACCCCCATCCTTCCTTCGCCACCTCCGCCAAGAAAACTGAAAATTAAAAGAGTCTGGCTGTTTTAGGACTTTCGGGGTCTCCTATCCTAGTCCCGTGAGGCTTCTTAGCCCTCCCTGAAAGAGAACGGGTGCAGGTGGCTTAACATAATCCTACACTAGGAATGCAAACTACTGCAGAAGAGGAAAGGATTTTAAAAATAATTTTAAAAATCCGTGCAGCGAAAATCTGCTCCATCCAGAAACTAATCTAATTCTAGTTACAAATAGGCATGTAAGATGATATAAAATATTTATAAAATATTTGAATTAAAAATTCAATTCATGCATGATTAAAAAATAATTTTTTCATACCTTATTCCAGTTGGAATAACTCTGGGATAAAGCTGGAATATGCTGGAATACCTGGAATAAATCTATTCCAGCCTTCTTCCTCCTTGGGCTGAGAAAAGCTATATTTTGGCTTTAAAATGGTGTCAGAACACCGCCTTCCGGACCTCCGTTTGCTCCCAAATTTCAGCAGCTGTAACTTGGACAAGTGGTCTTCGATCTCCAATTGAAAACTGCAAGAAAATATCAGCCAAAAAATTATAAAAATTCACCAAAGTCTGCTGCCAGATTTTCTGCAGCAGAACTGGGTAGCAGGCTTTGGCCTTCGATTTGGAGCAGCTAGAGCGATCCCGGCTCGCATGGCTTGCTCCTAGGAGTAGAAGGGTACTCCCTCTAAAGGGGAGACGTGCCCGGGGCTCTCAGATCCCTCTCCACACGCGGTGCTAGCCGCTGGAAGAAGAAAAAGCCACAGTGGACGGCAACAGCTGGGCTTGCTGCAGTCCTAGGTTTGAGCACTCAAATGGACAAGGAAATGGGGCCTGTGACTCTCCCTCTCACCCTCCAAAACCCAGCCTATAAGAGCAAACTCTAAGCTCTCAACCAGGAGGTCTCTCAACCTCTCAAAGAAAGAACACTCAGGTGCAATATCACAGTGTTCTCACGGCTGAAAACTCATCATGGAAACAGGGGAAAAGAGTGCTCAAAAAAAAATGTGACCTTAAAACCGAGATGATTCTCAATCGTAATCGGTATCCGAATTAGAGAGTAATCCTCTATGGCATGTGACCTCATAGGTTCGAACCTAAATGGTAGCACTAGAACAATTCTAGTACCAGCATAGGAAACCATCTAGCAATGGGTCTCGGCGTCCGGATAGGTCAAAGATGCGGGAGCAAACTATCGAACCTCTGGCATATGGTTACCGTATAATTCATCCCTTTGACCTCTAATGCTCAGGACGACTGTGATTGGGCTGCCAACCCAGACTGAGTCAGTCGACTACGTGTCTCAACCTTGCAAGCCCAGTGACTCTTCACTAAGACTACCTCGGCCGAGGATTTGCTAAATTGAGATACTGCGAGACATTCAATCAAAACTGTTTGGACAGGTCAATTCCATCTTGGTCCATCACTGCTCCACAAGTACTTGCCTGTACCCAGAAACCTTCCATCACCAGATTAAAAATTCGGATAGTCCGACACCAAAGCACAGGGAGTTGCTTGCAAGCTATCGTGGTGACCTCAGGTCAAAGGGACAAATATACCCATATCCAATCGTGAGTATCCTTTTGGCAGAAAAGGGCTGCACAGAGTCACGTTCAATAAGATATCACATATCCCACTTGCAGATCACATCAGTGTCACCACACTCATTTGGTCAAGATGACAACCAAACGATATGAACTACAACAACCTATACTTGATATATTGCCATCCAGTACAATATATCCTTTGGTTGTGAACAGGGTTTATGGATCACTCGATACATCCTCTCTGTATTGAAGTCAGTGTAGTCCTAAGGACTTCATCACATGGAAAGAGTTCATTTCAGGGAAATTTAGTATGTGATGAGCTACCAAAAAAATATTTTATTAATTCAAAGAAAAAGTACAATACTGAGCTCAACCGCCTACAACCCAGGGGATTGGCTTTGGGACATAATTCCCAACAATCAGAAGAGTATCTAATACCCATTTCTCAATTACAATAGTCGAACTCTTTTATTCCGAGGGCTTTAGTGAAGGGGTCGGCCAGATTTTCTTTTTTATCGATCTTCAGAAGATTGATGTCGCCTCGTTCCACGATTTCTCATACGAGGTGGTAGCGCCGCAATATGTGCTTGGTGCGGTGATGAGCTTTAAGCTCCTTAGCTTGAGCAATGGCTCCAATGTTGTCACAGTACACCAGAATAGGACCATCTAGGGAAGGTGCCACCCCTAGCTCTCCAAGGAACTTTCGCAACCACACAGCTTCCTTTGCTGCATCTGATGCTGCAATGTATTCTGCTTCGCATACCGAGTCTACAACAGTTGCCTGTTTGGAACTTTTCCAGTAGATTGCTTCTCTATTCAGGGTAAATACAAACCCTGACACACTCTTGCTATCATCTCTATCCGACTGAAAACTGGATTCAGAGTACCCCACAAGTTTCAAGTCAGGTTCTCCATAAATCAGCCATTGATCTTTAGTATTTCTTAAATACTTAAGGATGGACTTAACCACCTTCCAATGTGCCTCACCTGGGTCAGACTGGTATCTGCTCACTACTCCTAGCGAGTATGCCATGTCTGGTCTAGTACAAGTCATAGCACACATGATAGAGCCTACTGCAGAAGCATAAGGTACTCTACTCATGTGCTCTCTTTCCTCATGAGTTGTCGCACAATCCTTCTTGGAAAGAGTAATTCCAGAACCTATCGGGAGATAGCCTTTCTTGGAATTTTCCATGCTGAACCGTTTCAGCACGGTGTCAATGTACATAGACTGGGATAGTCCCAAAAGCTTCTTAGATCTATCTCTATAGATCTTCATACCTAGTATGTAAGAAGCTTCACCCAAGTCTTTCATGGAGAACTGAGATGATAACCAGACCTTTATTCCTTGTAATGCTGCGACATCATTCCCAATTAAGAGAATGTCGTCAACATACAGTACTAGGAATACAATCACATAACCATTAACCCATTTATAGATGCACAGTTCTTCTCCGTTCCTAACGAAGCCATATGATTTGATACATCTATCAAACCGTAAGTTCCAACTTCGAGATGCTTGCTTGAATCCATAGATGGACCTCTGCAACTTGCATACTTTTGATTCATCTGTGGATGTGAACCCTTCAGGCTATATCATATACACCTCCTCTTCCAGCTCCCCATTTAGGAAAGCGGTTCGGACATCCATCTGCTAGATCTCGTAATCAAAATATGCTGCCAAACCAAGCATGATCCGAATGGACTTGAGCATTGCCACAGGGGAGAAAGTCTCGTCATAATCGATACCATATCACTGACGATACCCCTTGGCAACCAGACGGGCTTTATAGGTCTCTACCTTCCCATCTGCGCCCCTTTTCCTCTTGAAGATCCATTTACACCCGATGGATTTTATTCCTTCAGGCGGATCAACCAATGTCCAAACATTGTTGATTTCCATGGACTCCATTTCGGATCGCATGGCTCCAAGCCGTGCCTCAGAGTCAGATCTCTAAAGAGCATCCATATAGGTGATCGGATCCTCATTATTCTCATCGAGCTCAATGGAATAGCTGTCCCGGATTAAGTAACCGTAGTATTTGTCTGGCTGACGTGGTATTCTACCAGATCTCCTAATGGATTTTTGGTGTGATTCAATCACAGCCGATTCTTCGATGTCCTTAGAGTGTGTAGGTTCTTCTATTGGCTGAACTTCATTAAGTTCAATCTTAGAGGCTATAGTTCCTTCTCCAAGGAACTCCTTTTCCAAAAGGATAGCTCTAAGAGCAATGAACACCTTTTGTTCATTCTCCAAGTGGAAGAATTACCCTTTGGTTTCCTTAGGATAACCAATGAATAAACACCGATCAGACTTAGACCAAGTTTGTTTGAGTCTAAATGCTTTACGTAAGCCGGACAACCCCAGACCCGAAGGTGTGAGATTGAGGGTTTACGTCCATTCTACATCTCATACGGAGTGGAGACAACAGACTTACTTGGAACATTATTTAACAAGTAACAGGCTGTCTGAAGCGCATATCCCCAAAAGGATAGCGGCAGAGTTGCAAAACCCATCATGGATCGAACCATGTCCAACAAGGTTCGATACCTCCTTTCGGACACACCATTCAACTGTGGTGTTCCTGGAGGAGTCCACTGAGAGAGAATTCCATTCTCCTCAAGATATGTCAAAAACTCACCAGATAAGTATTCACCACCTCGATCAGATCGAAGGGTTTTAATACTTTTTCCAGTTTATTTTTCTACTTCATTACGGTATCGTTTGAACATTTCAAACGACTCAGACTTATGTCTCAATAAAAAGACAACCAAACCTTGAAAAGTCATCTGTAAAAGTAATGAAATATTTGTATCCTCCTCTGGCACTAACTGTCATCGATCCACATACATCAGTATGTATGAGACTTAGAAGTGGTGTGGACACCAGAAACTGAAAGAAACTTCACTCCAACAAGGTTAGCCTTATCCCAATTTGGATCGAAGATAATTAGGTTACCTTATATCCTTTAGTTCAAAAATGTTTTATTTTCAAGAGCCATTTCCTTTTCAAGAGTCCTGTAAATGTTTTATTTTCAAGAGCCATTTTCTTTTCAAGAGTCCTGTAATTAATCAAGAGTGTTTATTGAGTCCTGTAATTACTTTCATTTCCTGTAAGTCCGTTTCAAGTTTAGGTCAGTCAAGTCAGTTCAGTTGAGTTAAGTCTATTTCAGTTAATCAAGTCTTAAAGCAATGAAAGCCAGCAACAAGACTCAATTCTGGACCCCAGAACTTGACCACATGAAGAAGAGAAGACACATCAACCAAGCAAGAGAAAATGACCATCAACTAGGACCACTTGGCGCCATATGTCATTCCTTATCCAAGTAGAAGACCATCTCATCATGCCACGTCATCAGGCACCACCTCACTAGTCACCTCATCACTCTTTGGCGCCAACAAGGAAGATTCAAATTCAAGGAGGATGGCCACACCCTTCCAAGTCCTCCACCAAATCCTCCAACCCCCCCCATCCCTCCAAACTCTCCACCAAATCCTCCAACCCCCTTGTAATCCTCCTCAATTTGGGGAGTTTTTAAATTTCAAAAGCTAGCTTTGTAAGGCTATTAAAGGCCTTGGACGTCCATTGTAAAGGGATTGATTTTGGAAATGAATGAAAATTGAAGTTGAATTTTGGAAGTAGAAGTTGTCTTGTGTTTTTTTTTTTCCTTATGTGAAAGTTTCCCATCCTCTTCCTCTACGCCAAAGCCATTCTTTTTCCCTAGCAAAGCATCTTCCAAGCTCACGTGAAGGCATTGGAGTCAGCCATATCTTCTCAAATTTCCGTTCTTAGTTCATAAATTCTCCCATCCCTTCTATATGTTCTTATCCTTCTTCCTTAACTTTGATCTTCATTGCAGGGTCCTTCGAAGTCTTTGAGTTGTGGACCGGGTTCACCTTGACAAAGAACCAACAAGCTGAAGCCCCAAGTCCAGGGTTCTGATCTCTGTTATCCAGGTTCTTCAGTTCTGAGCATTGGTAGTTTCAAGGTATGAATCAAAAGAAGGTTGGAAAGCTCACCAAGGTAAGTCGACAATCATTAGCCCCTATTATCTAGATCTTCTTCCTTCTTAGTTTAGGATTGTGTCTAATCAAGTAAAAGTCCCATTTCTTATAATCCTTAAGTCTTATTATGATGAGTACAATTCTAGTGTAATTAGGTTTCATTGCTCTACAAACCATATTCAAAACATTAATCATATGCTTGCCGCATCATCTTGGTATCAGAGCCAGGTTGGATAATTTCCTGCATTTAGATATGTTGCATGCATACTTGTTATCTAGTTAATTTTTTTTAAAATCCAAGCAAGATCCAAAATTCATGCCTCCTGAGCGGGTGTACTCCAGTACACTGTCATGATCTATGGAATAATGAGCCCCTGGCCGGACGTGAATTTTTAGATTGAAGTTTGGGTAAGCCATTGCACTTGTTTGATTAGGTTCTGTTTTCTGAGAATTTGCATCTATTTACTGTAATCCGTCTGCAGCTCCAAAGGCAAGTCACTAATTTTTTGTTAAAATATTTTTTTTCTTGTTCCTTTTTAAGTTAGTTATCACCATATTAAATTCCATCATCAGAAAAAAATTATAAAAAAAATGAAAACTTCTACAGTTTGACACTGTCATTAGGGTTCTGTTATGTCCTTTTTATTTATCTTCATTTGTAGGATCTGCTTAGAGTAGTACAGGTTTTAGTTTTAAAATTTCTTTCATCTACATTGAAACATATAAGTTAGGAATCCTCTATGAATTTTTCAGAATTTTGGACATTTTTTTCATAACATTTTCCACACCACTTTCAAACTGCAACACTCTTCTGCAGCACCTTTGCATTCTCTTCATCGTGCCGCGTCAAATTGGTATCAGAGCCAGTCAAGTGTAGCCATGGACCAAAATTTAAGAAATTTGATCAAAGGCTTAAATGATCAAGTGGCCCAACTGGCTAAGAGTTTAACTGAGCAATTGGCCCAAACAAATCAGAATGTGGCACAAACCAACCAAGACATGAATGAGCAGTTAGCCCACATCACTACTAGGTTGGATCAGTTAGAGGCTAGAACCCCTGAAAGCAATCATGAAGCCCAGACTGAGCCTGAGCCTAGTCTTGCACCTGAACTTGAGACCCCATTGAACCCTAGAAGGATTCCATATCAAAACCCTCTCTACGAAACAAACCCTAGGAGAGCTCCCCAAGATCAGTTTTATGATCCAATTCCTAGAGGACCCCACCCTGATCAAACCATCGATCCCAACCCAAGGAGATTCCATCATAAGCCTAACTATGAACCCAATGTCAGGAGACCCACCCCAATTCACTTTGATCAAGATGACCGAACCATGAAGAACATTAGGCTGGAAGCTCCTACCTTTGATGGAATTTTAGATCCTAAGATCTACATTGATTGGGAAGGTGAGATGGACCAGTATTTTGAATGGTTTGAGATGAGTGAAGAGCGCAAGTGTAAGTTTGCAAAGCTTAAACTTGTGCGCCAAGCTAGGTTATATTGGGAAAACGTTGAGAGACTCACTAGACAGAGAGGTGATGTACCCATAGTGACCTGGCGAGCTATGAAACTTAGGCTTAGGGAGAAATACCTTCCTATGTCCTACCACCAAAGACTCCTAGATCAATGGCAAAGACTTACTCAAGGAAATAGGAGTGTCATAGAGTACATAGCGAAGTTTGATGAATTCATTATGAGGTGCAATGTTGATGAATCTGAGTCGGTGACCTTGTCTAGATTTAGAGCCGGACTGAGGGAAGAAATTCAAAGAGAATTGTTCATGTCAGAGGTACATGACCTAGAATTGGCCTATCAGATAGCTAGGGATGCTGAGAGATTCCATAGAGGTCCAGTCTATCGTAGGCCCGAAGCCCCTAGGACTAGTGCACCTTACCAGCAGTCAGGATCCAATCAGCCTAGATTCAACCGACCTAATCCTAATGTGCCTATGACCCGAAGAGATGACAAGTGGAAAACACCTGAGACCCAAAGAACTCCAAACGCCTGTTTCAAGTGTAACAAAGTGGGTCACTATTCTAGCAGCTATCCCAATAGAGCCCTACACATAGGGGAAGTAGAAGAGGAAGCCGTAGAATCCCAAGGTGAATTTGAGGAGGAAGTATACCAGGCAAATGAGAACTTGGCTGAAGAGTATGAGGAAGAGAAAGTCCTGGTAGATCAAGATCTGATAGGAGTGGTTAGGTGTATTCTCACCTAGGCTAAAACCCAAGAAGATTGGCGTAGGACTAGCAACCTACAGACATTCATTAAGATAGGTGAGAAAGTATGCAAAGTCATTTTAGATAGCGGTAGCTGTGTCAATGCCATATCTACCAGCACAGTAAAAACCCTAGGATTGCCCACCGTACCCCACCCCAATCCCTATAAGGTATCCTGGATAGACTCAACCACGATTTCCATTAAGTCTAGGTGCCTAGTAACCATTAAGTTCCAATCTTACCTAGAGAAAATATGGTGTGATGTACTTCCAATGGGAGTAAGTAGCATAATCCTAGGCCGACCATGGTTGTACGATCTTGATGTAACACTCTATGGTCGTTCGAATTCGTGCTCGTTTACTCATAATGGAAAGAAGATCGTAATCCATTCTTCTCCACCTAAGAACCCCATTAAGAGAGGATCAAGCCAATTGAGTGATAAGAAAAAAGGGATAAACATGATCACTGCTAAAGAAATGGAGCAAGAAATTAGTAATGGATCACCTGTTTGGATTTTGACCATTAAGGATCATCAAGAACCTCTTTCAAAAGAACAACCTCCAGAAGTCAGTGAAGTGCTAGAGGAGTTCAAAGACATGTTCCCCGACGACTTACCCGACCGAATCCCACCTCTTAGGGATATACAACATGCGATAGATTTAGTCCCCGGAGCAACCCTACCGAACCTTCCCCTTTATAGAATGAACCCTACTAAGCACCAAGAATTACAACGACAAGTAGGAGAACTCCTAAAGAAAGGATTCATTAGGGAAAGTTTGAGTCCATGCGCAGTCCCAACCTTACTTACCCCTAAGAAAGATGGCACATGGAGAATGTGTGTTGATAGTCGTGCCATAAATAAAATCACGGTGAAGTATAGGTTTTCCATTCCCCGCTTGGATGATATGTTAGATATGATGGCCGGTGCAACTATAGTTTCTAAGATTGACCTGAAGAGCGGCTATCACCAAGTTAGGATCAGACCAGGGGATGAATGGAAGACTGCCTTTAAAACTAAGGACGGGTCATTTGAATGGGTAGTCATGCCTTTTGGGTTATCAAACGCCCCTAGCACTTTTATGCGAATCATGAACCAATTCCTACGGGCCTTTATTGGGAAATTTGTTGTCGTTTACTTTGACGACATACTTATCTATAGTAGGACTAGAGAAGATCATCAACAACATCTGAGGCAGGTCTGTTTAGCACTTAGGAAAGATAACCTCTATGCCAACCTAAAGAAATGTGCTTTCATGACTACTAGAGTTATCTTCCTATGATTTGTTGTGACCCCTAAAGGAGTATTCGCTGACCCTGAGAAGGTTAAGGCAATTATAGAGTGGCCAACACCCAATAATATTCATGAAGTAAGAAGTTTTCATGGCCTCGCTACGTTTTATCGAAGATTTATTAGAGGGTTTAGCACTATAGTTGCTCCTATCACGGATTGTATTAGGAAGGGCCAATTTGAATGGACGAAGTTAGCTGATAAGGCCTTCCTTCACATCAAAGATAAGATGACCCAAGCACCAGTCTTAAGGCTACCCAATTTTTCTAAGGTCTTTGAAGTAGCATGCGATGCTTCGGGAGTAGGGATTGGTGGAGTTCTGAGTCAAGAGAACCATCCCGTAGCATTCTTTAGTGAGAAATTAAATGAAGCCAGGAAGAAATACTCCACATATGATCGGGAGCTTTATGCGTTAGTGCAAGCATTAAGGTATTGGAGGCATTATCTCTTACCGCAAGAATTTGTTTTTTTTTCAGACCATGAAGCCCTTAGGTTTTTGAGTTTCCAAAAGAATCTAAACCCTAGGCATGCCAAATGGGTAGAATACATCCAATCCTATACTTTTGTCCTAAAACATCAATCGGGAACTGACAATAAGATAGCTGATGCCCTAAGTCGTAGAACGTTACTTTTATCTTTAGTCAGTACTGAAGTCATAGGTTTTGAAAGACTTAAGGAGCAGTACGAAACCTGTCCAGATTTTGGTAAAATTTATCAGGTTTTGCGTCAAGGACTATCTAGTGATCATAGTGACTATACCCTTCTAGATGGTTATCTTTTTAGAGAGAATAGGCTTTGCATCCCAAGAACCTCCTTAAGAGATTTTTTAGTTTGGGAGATACATGCGGGAGGTTTGGCTGGCCTCTTCGGACGAAACAAGACTATCTTGGCTGTTGAGGAACAATTTTACTGGCCAGGCCTTAAGAAACATGTAGCAAACCTTGTAGCCCGATGTAGGATATGTGCTGTTGCAAAGCAGCAAAAGAAGAATACCGGGCTATACACTCCATTACCTATACCTGAGTGTCCATGGCAGGATCTAAGCATGGACTTTGTTCTAGGATTACCCAAGACCATTCGAAAACATGATTCAATCTTTGTGGTGGTCGACCGGTTTTCAAAAATGGCCCATTTCATACCTTGCTCCCAAACTTCCGATGCCTCTAGGATAGCCAAACTCTTTCTTGATCAAGTAGTCAGACTCCACGGGTTACCAAAAACCATAGTTTCTGATAGGGATGTCCGCTTCACAAGTTATTTCTGGAAAACCCTTTGGCACCTATTAGGAACCAGACTGAAATTCTCCACAACCTACCATCCCCAGACTGATGGACAAACCCAGGTTGTAAATAGAAGTCTAGGGAACTTGCTGAGATGCCTAGTGGGAGAAAGTGTAGGGAACTGGGATTTGTTATTGCCACGTGTTGAGTTCGCTTACAACAGTTCGGTCAATAGATCTATGGGCAAAAGTCCCTTTGAGATAGTCCATGGTTACAAGCCTAGGAAGCCTTTAGATCTAATCCCACTATCTATTCACACACGAGTCTCTGAGTCTGCTGAGTCTTTTGCACAGCATGTCACAAATCTGCATAAAGAAATCAGTAATAAGATCAACCTGAGCAATGAAACTTACAAACACTTAGCTGACTCACACAAGAGGGCTAAAGAATTCTGTGAAGGGGATTATGCGATGATTAGGCTCAACCCTGAATGGTTCCCCTCTGGAACCATAAAGAAGCTGCATGCCCGTGGAGCGGGACCTTTCAAGATCTTAAAGAAAATAGGGCCTAATGCATATGTTTTGGAACTTCCACCTGATATGGGTATCAGTACAACCTTTAATATTTCAGACCTAGTAGAATACAAAGAACCAGTACTAATACCTAGTGAGCCTTGTGGGCCAGAAACTTTCATTGAGAGTGAACATATTTCCGAGTGTCCACCACCAACCCTACCTGAGCGGAGAGAGAGGATTGAGAGAATCCTGGATGACAAGACCATTACTACCAGGAATAAGGACTATCAGCGATACTTGGTTCAATGGCAAGGTCGACTTGAGTCCGACAACTCTTGGATTACTCGAGAGGACCTGCAAAGACTTAACCCATACTTGTTCGAGCATTACCAGGGCAAAACTGAACCATACTCGACTGGGTCGAGTTCTGCCCACCCCAGGAGAATTGGTGTGGACACCAGAAATCGAAAGAAACTTCACTCCAACAAGATTAGCCTTATCCCAATTTGGATCGAAGATAATTAGGTTACCTTGTATCCTTTAGTTCAAAAATGTTTTATTTTTAAGAGCCATTTCTTTTTCAAGAGTCCTGTAAATGTTTTATTTTCAAGAGCCATTTCCTTTTTAAGAGTCTTGTAATTAATCAAGAGTGTTTATTGAGTCCTGTAATTACTTTCATTTCCTGTAAGTCCGTTTCAAGTTTAGGTCAGTCAAGTCAGTTCAGTTGAGTTAAGTCTATTTCAGTTAATCAAGTCTTAAAGCAATGAAAACCAGCAACAAGACTCAAATTCTGGATCCCAGAACTTGATCACATGAAGAAGAGAAGACACATCAACCAAGCAAGAGAAAAGGACCATCAACTAGGACCACTTGGCACCACATGTCATTCCTTATCCAAGTAGAAGACCATCTCATCATGCCACATCATCAGGTGCCACCTCACTAGTCACCTCATCACTCTTTGGTGCCAACAAAGAAGATTCAAATTCAAGGAGGTTGGCCACACCCCTCCAAGTCCTCCACCAAATCCTCCAACCCCCCCATCCCTCCAAACTCTCCACCAAATTCTCCAACCCCCCTTGTAATCCTCCTCAATTTAGGGAGTTTTTAAATTTCAAAAGCTAGCTTTGTGAGGCTATTAAAGGCCTTGGACACTCATTGTAAAGGGATTGATTTTGGGAATGAATGAAAATTGAAGTTGAATTTTGGAAGTAGAAGTTGTCTTGTGTTTTTTTTTTCCTTATGTTAAAGTTTCCCATCCTCTTCCTCCACACCAAAACCATTCTTTTCCCCTAGCAAAGCATCTTCCAAGCTCATGTGAAGGCATTGGAGTCAGCCAGATCTTCTCAAATTTCTGTTCTTAGTTCATAAATTCTCCCATCCCTTCTATATGTTCTTATCCTTCTTCCTTAACTTTGATCTTCATTGCAGGGTCCTTCGAAGTCTTTGAGTTGTAGACCGGGTTCACCTTGACAAAGAACCAACAAGCTGAAGCCCCAAGTCCAGGGTTCTGATCTCTGTTATCCAGGTTCTTCAGTTCTGAGCATTGGTAGTTTCAAGGTATGAATCAAAAGAAGGTTGGAAAGCTTAGCAAGGTAAGTCCACAATCATTAGCCCCTATTGTCTAGATCTTCTTCCTTCTTAGTTTAGGATTGTGTCTAATCAAGTAAAAGTCTCATTTCTTATAATCCTTAGTCTTATTATGATGAGTACAATGCTAGTGTAATTAGGTTTCATTGCTCTACAAACCATATCCAAAACATTAATCATATGCTTGCCGCATCAAGAAGTTCTGTAGGTCGTTCACCTTTTCCAGTAAAAGGTGACTTGGTCATTTTACCTAGTAAACAGGATTCACAAGTGGGCAGTGATTCAGAATCACTGACCTCGAGGAGTCCATCTCCTCGCATCTTGTTTATCCTATTTTGGTTAATATGACCTAGCCTACAATGCCAAAGATACAAATCATTGACATTATCTAATCTTGGGCATTTGCTAGAAGTGTACATTACACTAACAGGCCTTGATAGTACATATATGCCATTATTTAATCTAGCTTTTATTATAACAGAGTTATTCAAAATAACATTGCAAAAATCTCCTTTTATTGATAGTTCAAAACCATAATTTGCCAAAAGGCCTACAGAGATTATGCTCATAATGAAACCAGGACAATAGTGACAGTCGACTAGTTCGACAGTACAAGACTCAAAGACAAGACGCAAGACTCCGATCGCCATTACTGGAACACGATTTCCATTCCCGACACTTAGAAACTGTTCTCCATCTTCAAATCTTCTGCTAACTTAAAATCCCTGTAACGAATTACAAACATGAATTGGACTACCAGTATCCAATACCCAGTTAGCAGTATCAACAATAGAGTAATTACAAGGTTTTATCATATAAATACCTTGTTCAGCAGACTTCTGCTTCCTCGGCCTGATCCGATCAAGGGACGCAATATAAAGAGGACAGTTCCTCTTCCAGTGTCCCTTTTTCTTGCAGTAGAAACACTCCACGGAAGATTGATTAGCCTTATACTTCCTGGTCTGACTAGGGCCAAGAGCATTTTGCACCTTCTTTTCCTTTTTATTTATTTTCTTCTTCCCTTTCTTAAAAGGACGACGACCTCTACTACCTCCCACTTAATTCACCACCCCCTTATTCAGTTGGTGGTCTTTCTCGAAAGTCTGCAGCAACCCCAAAAGACCATGGTAGTTAACTGCAGGCTTGTTCATTCTATAATGATCGAGAAAATCAAGATAAGAGGAGGGAAGAGAATTCAGGATCGCATCCTTGCCGAGCTACTCGTGCAAGGGACATCCGAGTTTGCCCAACTTTAAAATCAGCTCGATCATGTACAATACATAATCAGTGACTGAACCACCATTCAGCATCTTGGAGTTGTAGATGGCACAAGATAATTTGTACCGTTCTACATCATCCGGGGTGCCGAAGGATTCCTTCAACTTTTGAAGGATTTCATCAAGTTGGGCCTCCTCGAATTTGCGACTGAACTCATCGTTCATTGCCGCTAACATAATGCATCGGACAGTAGTCCGATCAGAGACCCACTTCATATAAGTATCTCTGACCGCACTCCGTGCATTAGCGAGAGGGATTTCAGGTGCCGGATCCGTTATTACATAGAGGATCCGTTCATGCTCCAGAACGATTCTCAATCTTCGATACCAACTATCGAAGTTGTGACCCTTTAACTTCTCATTATCGAGAAGTGACCGGAGCGATAAATTTGAAGACATCTGAAAAGAAAATAAGACCAAATTAGTGTATGAATTAATAATTTAACCAAAAGACTTGGACTTTAGTCTAAAGGTTTCTCCCACTAATTTTTCAGATTGGTAGCCTCTAACTCCAATCCATGAAAACACTTTTTCAAGTGGGTACTGAAATCCAATAGGCCTCGTATGAGCCCGACTATGGCCAGCTCACCCATACGAGCCTAAAGATAGGTTCGTAAACCAATTATTTCCCTAAACAATTTTCAGTATTTTATTTTGCCCCAAAGAACATCCCAATCGGCCTAGGGGCCTCCTATTGCGGGTCTCTGGTAAGGTCCAACCATTAAAATGACAAATCCAATGCTTCCAGCTAACTAAAGACCAAGCCCGACTATGGCCGGCCCACCTGGTCCCGTTAAGGAGGTTGCACTGAACCATCATCGATCAGATAGAAATTCCAGTCACCGGATGTACACCCGTTCTATGGAACTGCCGATGCACACCAAGCTAGTGGACACAATTCTATCCAACTTAATGGGAGGCTAAGACACTATCAACTCTTTGACTTAGTCTTTTTAAGGACCTAATAATTTTAGAGGATTTTTAATTATGACAGAAGAAAAGACAAGGACATGGATCAACCTCCCACTGAATCAATTAGATTCCAGGAGGGTTGAAATAAATCACAAATGATCCATGGGTACCTATAGATCAGTCAGACCGATCAACCTGGGTGACATGGGTTAACTCGAGTCATTGAGCTTTTCCAATCAGTTCTGGTCGACTCGACTAGCCAGGTAGGTGAGATCATGGGTGAGTATCCGCCATTAACCATCTTTCCTAGACACCAACCAAGTTGGCCAGGAAAGAAGTAGCCTCATACAACCATGATCACACTGCCAAACCTACCTCGATACCAGTCGATTTACCAGACTCGATCAGACTAGCCTAAAGACTCGGGCATCCATTGAGCCACTAATTGGATCCATTTTAGATGAACGGATCAACTAATCTAACTATTAGATAGTTCTAAAGAAGGGCCTTAAACAACTTTTGTTTAATCTTCTTGTTATCCGGTTCAACTAAACTTAGGTCTAACCCATTTAAGGACCCAACTAGTCAGCTAACCCAATTAACCCAAAATGGCTTATGCAATTTTGATTAGATTTCATAAACCTAATTTTTTTTTTTTTAATAAGCCAAACACTTAATTAAAATAAATTTTAATTAAGTCTCTATGTAAAACAATTTTTACATACCAAATCATGCATCAAGATATTTTACAAATATCTTATATCCAATATAAAACATGCCTAAAACATGTATCACCAAATTAAAATAATTTTTAATTTTTAATATTCTTTAAGGATCCTTCTGAAGAGGCCAACACAGACGATCCGCATCGTGTCAAAGACACCCGGTCATGGTGAAGGTCTCAACTAGGTTCCAAAAAGAAATCAGGATACATATTTAGATTTAACTAATTTTAATCTATAAAACATGCATACTAGATTAGATTACACATGCAACCTGGTCTGATACCACTGAAAGAGAACGGGTGCAGGTGGCTTGACATAATCCTACACTAGGCATGCAAACTGTTGTGGGAGCAGAAAAGATTTTAAAAATAATTTTAAAAATCCGCGCAGTGGAAATCTGCTCCGCCCAGAAACTAATCTAATTCTAGTTGCAAATAGGCATGTAAGATGATATAAAATATTTATAAAATATTTGAATTAAAAATTCAATTCATGCATGATTAAAAAAATAATTTTTTCATACCTTACTCTGGCTAGAATAACTCTGGATAAAGCTGGAATAGGCTGGAATACCTGGAATAAATCTATTCCAGCCTTCTTCCTCCTTGGGCTGAGAAAAGCTCTATTTTTGGGTTTAAAAATGGCATCGGAACACCACCTTCCGGACCTCCGTTTGCTTCCAAATTTTAGTAGTGGAAACTTGGACAAGTGGTCTTCGAACTCCAATTGAAAGCTACAAGAAAATATCAGCCAAAAATTCTAAAAATTCACCAAATTCTGCTGCCAGATTTTCTGCAGCAGAACTGGGCAGCAGACTTTGGCCTTCGATTTGGAGCAGCTGAAGCGATCCCGGCTCGCGTAGCTTGCTCCTAGGAGTAGAAGTGTACTCCCTCTAGAGGGGAGACATGCCCGGGGCTCTCGGATCCCTCTCCACACGCAGTGCTAGCCACTGGAAGAAGAAAAAGCCATAGTGGACGGCAGCAGCTAGGCTTGCTGCAGTCCTGGGATTGAGCACTCAAATGGACAAGGAAATGGGGCCTGTGACTCTCCCTCTCACCCTCCAAAATCCAGCCTATAAGAGCAAACTCTAAGCTCTCAACCAGGGGGTCTCTCAACCTCTCAAAGAAAGAACACTCAAGTGCAATATCACAGTGTTCTCACGACTAAAAACTCATCATGGAAATAGGGGAAAAGAGTGCTAAAGAAAAAATGTGATCTTAAAACCGAGATGATTCTCAATCGTAATCGGTATCCGAATCAGAGAGTAATCCTCTGTGGTGTGTGACCTCATAGGTTCGAACCTAAACGGTAGCACTAGAACAATTCTAGTACCAGCACAGGAAACCATCTAGCAATGGGTCTCGGTGTCCGGATAGGTCGAAGATGCGGGAGAAAACTATCGAACCTTTGGCATATGGTTACCGTATAATTCATCCCTTTGACCTCTAATGCTCAGGACGACTGTGATTGGGCTGCCAACCCAGACTGAGTCAGTCGACTACGTGTCTCAACCTTGCAAGCCCAGTGACTCTTCACTAGGACTACCCCGGCCGAGGATTTGCTAAATTGAGATACTGCGAGACATTCAATCCAAACTGTTTGGACAGGTCATTTCCATCTTGGTCCATCATTGCTCCACAAGTACTTGCCTGTACCCAAAAACCTTCCATCACCAGATTAAAAATCCGGGTAGTCCGGCACAAAAGCACAGGGAGTTGCTTGCAAGCTACCGTGATGACCTCAGGTCAGAGGGACACATATACCCAAATCCAATCGTGAGTATCCCTTTGGCAGAAAAGGGCTGCATGGAGTCACGTTCAATAAGATATTACATATCCCACTTGCAGATCACATCAGTGTCACCACACTCATTTGGTCAAGAGGACAACCAAACGATGTGAACTACAACAACCTATACTTGATATATTGCCATCCAGTACAATATATCCTTTGGTTGTGAACAGGGTTTAAGGACCACTCGATACATCCTCTCTGTATCGAAGTCAGTGTAGTCCTAAGGACTTCATCACATGGAAAGAGTTCATTTCAGGAAAATTTAGTATGTGATGAGCTGCCAAAAAAATATTTTATTAATTCAAAGAAAAAGTACAATACTAAGCTCAACTGCCTACAATCCAGGCGATTGGCTTTGGGACACAATTCCCAACACTCCCACGATCCTTGGTTTGTTTTAGGTTTTTTTCTCATTTTCAAATAACCCCAGGTTTCTTCGTGTCTGCCATCACCACATCAAAGAGGATCGAACGGTGAGCCTAGAAGTCACCTAGATTAGGGTACCTTTTTTTTTTTGAAATGGGGTTGTGAAGGAACAATAGAGGTGGAAGACAGAAGTCGGGGCTTTCATGAACTTTGGAACTCACACTCATGGAGAGATCTCATACCTCTAGGGTAACCCACCTCACTAATGGAGTCGTACAGAGAGATCTCACACCTTTAGGGCATCCCACCCACCTCACTAATGGAGCCGTATGGGGAGATCTCACCCTCTAGGGCATCCTACCCACCTCACTAATGGAGCCACTAAGGTGAATCACAAGAGACATGAAGGTGGTAGAGAAGGTGGAATGGCGATAACTGGGGCCTCACACCCCTTGACGCCTGAAGGCGAAGGCAAAATGGGCCTAAGCCCACTCCAAACGAAGACAGAACTAGGACTCTTTCTCAAAAATTCAATTTCATTACTTTCAATACAAGAGAGAGGTCCTTATATAGGGACCAATTACTTAGGAAGCAAGTAAAGAAAATATATGCACCACAATCCTTCCTGATTTGAAGAATGACAACATGGAAGGTTTTATACAATTTCCAAAAAAACTCAAGAAAAATAAGGAAAGAAGAGGGGGACCAAGGGGTGAACCATGTTGGGTGCCAAACACCTGCTCTTTTGGGCTTACGGGGGACCACATATTTCCTTAGCTGTTTGGCATGAATCAGGGGATTCATGCTTATCGACTTGACCTTCCTTTCTCACTTGATGGCATGTGGAGTTGATATGCCTGGAGGGTGGAAGGGGTGTGCTGGCATGTGGTCATGCACGGGCCATCTTCATGTGATCCTCCATGTAATCCTTGGTGGTGCAATCCTGGATGTGACTGGGACTCCTCTTCGCTGCTGAGGTGGCTGGGCTCTCGGGTCCCCATCACACAGGTTGGAAGTGAACCACTTTCACTAAAGTAAAGGACACCCTCGTACTTCAACCTGTTTATCCTATTCTTATTAATATGACCTAGCCTACAATGCCATAGGTATGCATCGCTGACACTATCTATCCTAGGGTGTTTGCTAGATGTGTACACTACACCAACAGGTCGTGATAGTACATAAATATCATTATTCATATATCCATTCAATATAATAGAACCATTCTAAAGAATTTTACCAATGTCATTCTTTATTGATAGTTCATAACCATACATGGCCAATTGACATTTAAAATAAAAGATGGATAATAATGACACTTATTCAAAATGATTGTATAAGACTCGAAAATTAGTTTAAGGACTCCCAATGACAGGACTGGAACTTGGCTTCCATTTTCCACGTTCAAGAATCTTTCACCATCCTCGAATCTTCTACTAACTTGAAGTCCCTGCAAAGAATTGCAAATGTGAATTGGACTTCCTGCATCCAATACCCAGTTAGTAGTATTGCAGATAGAGAAACTATAAGGTGTTATCATATAAATACCTTGTCCAGCACCTTCTGGCTGCTTCCTCTTCTTGGACCTATTCGGGTCAAGGGATGCAATGTAAAGAGGATAGTTTCTCTTCCAATGTCCCCACTTCTTGCAGAAGAAGCACTCTGCTTAGCTCTTATCAGCCTTCTCCTTCTTGGCCTGACTAGGCCCAGAAGCATTTTGCGCCTGTTTTCCTTTACTTTTCTTTTTTCCTTTTTTGAAGGAATGATGCCCAGCTGAAGATCCTCCCACTAGATTTACCACCCCTTTGTTTAGATAGTGGTCTTTCTTATAAGTTTGCAATAATCCTAACAGACCATGGTAGTTAACTGCAGGCTTATTCATTCTATAACGATCAAGAAAATCTAGATAGGAAGAGGCCAGGGAATTCAGAATTGCATCCTTCCCGAGCTATTCACACAATGAACATTCGAGCTTACCAAGGCGCTCAATCATCTCGATCATGTACAATACATGATCAATGACTGAGATCCCATCACGCATCCGTGCATTGTAGATAGCATAGGAGACCTTGTACCTCTCAACATCATCTGGTATGCCAAAAGACTCCTTCAACCTTTGAAGGATTTTCTCTAGCTGGGCTTCCTTGAACTTGCAACTAAACTTGTCGTTCATCGCTGCCAATATTATGCATCAGATAGTGGTCTTGTCAGAGAGTCACTCCTGATAAGTGTCTCTGACCGAACCCCGAGCATTGGGATAGGGGTTTCAGGTGCCGGATCTAATATCACATACAAGATCCATTCATGCTCCAAGACAATCCTGAGCCTTCAATACCAGCTATCAAAGTTGGGACCCTCAAGCTTCTCATTATCGAGAAGAGACCGGAGCGACAGGTTGGAAGACATCTAAAAGGAAAACCAAAGCTAATTAATGTATATGATTATTATCCTATAGACATGGAATCTAGTCTAAAGGCCCTCCCACTATTTTGTTCAGACTGGTAGCCTCTACCTCTAATCCAAGGAATTACTTTGATTCCTAAGTAGATACTAGAGTCTAATAGATAACACATGAGCCCGACTTTGGTCAGCCCATCCATGCGCATCTAAAAATAGGTTCTTCAATCGATTACATCTCCAAGTAACCTCTAGTATTTAGATTTTATCCTAAGGTGCACTTCAATCAACCTTTGGGCCTCCTATTGAAGGTCCTGGTAAGGTTCAACCATTAACATGAAAAAATTTGATACTTCTAACTAACGAATAGTCAAGCCCAACTTTGGCCGGCCCACCTGACCATCGTTAAGAAAGTCGCACTGAGCCATCATATTAGGAATAGCAATTCCAATAACCTGATAAACACTTGATCTTTGGATCTACCGATGAACACCCAATTATTGGATTCATTACCATCCCACTTACTGGGAGGCTAAGACTCGGTTATCCCCATAATTTCATCTTTTTATGGACCTAATAATTTAGAGCGTTTAATATTATTGTGACAGAAGAAGATATTAGAAGACATGGATTAACCTCCCACTGATCACATCAACAATCAAGGAGGGTTACTCATAACTAATAATCCATGGGCACCTAAAATCAATCAAGACTGATTAACCTTGGATGACATGGGTTAATATTGGGAATTGTGTCCCAAAGCTAATCTCCTAGGCTATAGGCGGTTGTGCTCAGTATTGTATTTCGTTTATGAATTAATAAAAATTTATTTTGGTAGCTCATCACATCATTCATTTTCCTGTAATGAACTCTATTTATGTGATGAAGTCCTTAGGACTGCACTGATTTCAATATAGAGAGGATATATCAAGTGGTCCTTTAAAAAGGTTCACAACCAAAGGATACATTGTATAGGACGGTAATGTATCAAGTGTAGGTTATTGTGGTTCACATCGTTTGGTTGCCTCTTGACCAAAAGAATGTGGTGACACTGATGTAATCTACAAGTGGGATATGTGACATCTCATTGAATGTAACTCCGTGGAGCTCCTTTCTGCCAAAGGATTGTTTGCGATTGGATATGGGTATATGTGTTCCTCCGACCTGAGATCACCATGATAGCTTGCAAGCAACTCCCTGTGCTTTAGTGTTGGACTACCCAGGTTTCTAATCTGGTGATGGAAGGTTTCTAGGTATAGACAAGTACTTATAGAGCAGTGGTGGACCAAGATGGAATTGACATGTCCAAATTGTTTGGATTGAATGTCTCGTAGTATCTTAATTTAGCAAATCCTTGGTCGAGGTAGTCCTAGTGAGGAGTCACTAGACTTGCGAGGTTGAGACATGTTTTGGATTGACTCAGTTAGGGTTGGCAGTCTAACCCTACGTCATCTTGAGCATTGGAGGTCAAAGGGATGAATTATACGGTAACCATATGCCAGAGGTTTGATAGATTGCTCTTACATCTTTGGCCTATCCGGATGCCAAGACCCATTGCAAGATGATATCTTGTGCTGGTACTAGAAGTGTTCTAGTTCTACCATTTAGGTTCGAACTTATGAGGTCACATGCCATAGAGGATTTCTTCCTGATCCGGGAATCGATCAATGATTAGGAATCGTGTCGGTATTAAGGTCAAACGGTCTAATTGAGCACACATTGAATTTACTTGGTTTGATTTGGATCGACCAGGATTGGTTTGGGTCAACCCGGAATTGTTCCTAGTAGACCAGGACTGGACCTGATTTTCTTGCTGATCGGGTTTGGTCGGACCGGGATTTTGGGTTTATTGAACCGATTTAATTACATGGTTTATTTACACCGGTTTTGTTTTTCTCATAGTGATTTATAAATCACCGTTTTGAACACTTGATGGCTTCCCCTGTTTTCCCTTCTCATGATTTTAAACTTGGTTTAAAACTTGTTTTGGTTCGACAAGTTTTCTCCCAACAAACTTTTAAACCCTAGTTTATAGCTCCCTATTTCACCGTATGGATGAGATTAGATCAGCTTGGGATTTTAATCCATTTCCCAGCGATTTGGTTTGGATCTTGCGATTTTTCTCCCACACGACTTCCTCCCTCTTGGACATTGCTTGCCTGTACATGCCTTGTATTTGTTATATGCATCATGTTATGTTAGATCCTGTGCATGAGTAGGTTTTTTCATTTGCATGTTAAATTTTTTTTAATTATGCAATACTTACTCCCTAGTGCAGCATGCCTAGGGTAGGCATCCGGTGCACCAGGTTTCCTTTCAATGGTATCAGAGCCAGGTTCTAGTGTAGCATATCATGATTGCATGTATTTAGATCTGTATTTAGATTAGGAATTACTTTTAGGAACCTAGTTGAGACCTTCACCATGGCCGTGTGTCCATATAAATTAATCAGGGTTTAAAACCCCTAAGTTTCTATGGCACGAGACGGTTCGTCTGTGTTGGCCTTTTCAGAAGGATCCTTAAAGGAAACCTACGGTATTAAAAATGTTTTAATCCTGATGCATATACATTGGCATGTCTAAAATGTTTAAGGCTTGCAATATTATAAATTGATATGATAAAACTAGATACGATGCATGAAAGATGTAAAAGGGTTTTACATGAATTTAATTAAAAATATTTTAATTAAAAGTTGACTTATAATCTAACAATTATGAATTGAAAGATTAATTAAATGACAAGCCAGATTAGGGTTTATGAAACCTAATGTCATTTGAATAAGCCATCCGAGTTAATTGGGTTACCTATCTGATTGGGTCCATTTATTGGGTTAGACCTGAGGTTAGTTGAATTGGACTTAAGACAACTAATCAAATGTTGATTAAGGGCCTTCTCTTTAGTATCTATCTAATAGTTAGATGGGTTAGTCCATTCTTCTTAAATGGATCTAATTAGTGGCTCTGTGGTAAGCCCGAGTTCTTAGGCTGGTCTAATCAAGTCTGGTAAATCGATTGGTGTCTAGGCAGGTTTGGCATTTTTGATCATGATTGCATGAGGCTACCTCTTTCCTGGCCAACTTGGTTGGTGTCTAGGAAAGATGGTTAATGAAGGTTACTCACCCATGATCTCACCTACCTGGCCAATCCGGTCAACCAGAATTGATTAGAAAAGCTTATTGATTCGAGTTAACCTATGTCACCCAAGTTGATCAGCCTGTTTGATTTTTAGGTGCTCATGGACCAATTTATTGAATTTAATTCAACCCTCCTGAGAATTGATTTGATCAGTGGGAGGTTGATCCATGTTTTTCTCTCTATTCTTCTGTCATAATTTAATTAAAATCCTCTAAAATTATTAGGTCTTGAAAAAGACTAAGTCAATGAGTTGATGGTGTCTTAGCCTCCCATTGAGTGGGTTAGTAATGAGTCCTTTAGCATGGTGTACATCGACAGTTCCAAAGAACGGGTGTGCATCTGGTTACTGGGATTACTCTCCCATAGATGATGGTTCAGTGTAACCTTCTTAATGGTGATCAGGTGGGCTGGCCAAAGTCGGGCTTGGTCATTCATTAGCTGGAAGCATTGGATTTGTCATATTGATGATTGGACCTAACCAAATACCTGCAATAGGAGGCCACAAGGCCGATTGGAGGTTCTGTGGGGCAAAATTGATTACTAGAAGTTTCTTAGGGAAGCAATTGGTTAGAGAACCTATCTTTAGATGTGTATGGGTGAGCTGGCCAAAGTCGAACTCATACGTGGTCTATTGGATTTCAGTACCCACTATGAAATGATGATTTCATGGATTGGAGTTAGAGGCTCCTAATCTGAAAAATTAGTGGGAGGGACCTTTAGACTAAAGTCCAAGTCTTTTAGTTTAATTGATTAATTCATATACTGATTAGGTCTTAATTTTCCTTTTGGATGTCTTCAAACCTTTCACTCCGGTCACTTCTCGATAGCGAGATGTTAAAGGGTTCCAATTTCAATAGCTGGTATCGAAAATTGAGGATAGTCCTGGAGCACGAGTGGATCCTTTATGTGATAATGGATCTAGCACCCGAAATCCCTTCTACCAATGTTGGGAGTTCGGTCAGGGACACTTATTTGAAGTGGGTTTCTGATCGGACTACTATCCGATGCATAATGTTGGCGGCGATGAATGA
The DNA here is from genome assembly GCA_021397845.1 of Areca catechu. Classification (NCBI taxonomy): domain Eukaryota; kingdom Viridiplantae; phylum Streptophyta; class Magnoliopsida; order Arecales; family Arecaceae; genus Areca; species Areca catechu. Next base: position 96,583,516 of record CM038050.1, read on the forward strand.
AGAGTTCAGTTGCAAATTCGAGGAGGCCTAGCCAGACGAGATTCTTTAAAAGTTGAAGGAATCTTTCGACATGCCTGATGATATGGAACGGTACAAAGTATCTTGTGCCATCTACAATGCCAAAATATGGAATGGTGGTTCGATCATTGATCATGTATTGTACATGATCAAGATGATCGAATGATTGGGCAAGCTCGGATGTCCCTTGCATGAGCAACTCGACAAGGATGCGATCCTGAATTCTCTACCCTCCTCATATCTTGACTTTCTCGATCATTATAGAATGAATAAGCCTACAGTCAATTACCATGGTTTGATGGAGTTGTTGCAGACTTACCAGAAGGACCAACAACTGAATAAGGGGGTGATGAATTTAGTGGGAGGTTCTAGAGGTAGTCGTCCCTTTAGGAAAGGGAAGAAGAAAGGTAAGGGAAAGAAGGTGCAGAGTGCTCCTGGCCCAAGTCAGACCAAGAAAGTAAAAGTTGATCAAGCTGGTGCAGAGTGCTTCTACTGTAAGAAGTAGGGACACTGGAAGAGGAGCTGTCCTCTTTATCAGACATCCTTAGATTTGAACAGGCCAAGGAAGGGAAAGCAGCAGGGTGATGGATAAGGTATTTATATGATAAAATCTTGTAATTTCTCTATTTGTGACACTGCTAACTGGGTATTGGATACTGGTAGTCCTATTCATGTTTGCAATTCATTACAGGGACTACAGGTTAGCAAGAGATTCAAGGATGGGGAGCAGTTCCTGAGCATCGAAAATGAAAATTATGTTCCAGTGCTGGCGGTCGGAGTTCTGAGTCTTGTTTTTGAATCTAGTATTGTCGAATTAGTTGACGTCATTATTGTCCTAGTTTCATTATGAGCATTATCTTTGTAGGCCTATTGGCCAATTATGGTTATAAACTTTCAATAAAAGGAGATTTTTGCCAAGTTATTGTGAATAACTCTGTGATAATGAAAGCTAAGTTAAATAATGGCATCAATGTTTTGTCATGGCCTGTTAATGTAATGTACACATCTAGCAAATGCCCAAGGATAGAAATGTCAGTCACTTATATCTATGGCATTGTAGGCTAGGTTATGTTAACCAGAATAGGATAAACAAGTTGTGAGAAGATGTTCTCCTCGAGGTTAGTGATTCTGACCACTGCCCATTTGTGAATCCTGTTTGCTTGGTAAAATGACCAAGTCACCTTTTACTGGAAAAGGTGAACGAGCTACAGAACTTCTAAGTCTCATACATACTGATGTATGTAGACCCATGATAGTTAGTGCCAGAGGAGGATACAGATATTTCATTACATTTACAAACGACCTTTCTAGGTATGGTTGTCTTTTTGATAAGACATAAATCCGAGTCGTTTGAAATGTTCAAACGATATCATAATGAAGTAGAGAACAAACTAGAAAGAGTATTAAAACCCTTCGATCTGATCGAGGCGGTGAATACCTATCCAGTGAGTTCATGACATATCTTGAGGAGAATGAGATTCTCTCTTAATGGACTCCTCCAGGAACACCTTAGTTGAATGGTGTGTTCAAAAGGAGGAATCGTACCCTGTTGGACATGGTTCGATCCATGATGGGCTTTGCAACTCTGTCACTGTCCTTCTAGGGATATGCACTTGAGATAGCTTGTTACTTGCTGAATGATGTTTCGAGTAAGTATGTTGTCTCCACTCCATATAAGTTATGGACTGGACGTAAGCCCTCAATTTCACACCTTCGGGTCTGGGGTTGTCTAGCTTATGTAAAGCATTTAGACTCAGATAAACTTGGTCTTAGGTCTGATCGGTGCATATTTATTGGGTATCCTAAAGAAAGAAAAGGGTATTTCTTCTACTTGGAGGATGAACAGAAAGTGTTCGTTGCTCTTAGAGCTATCTTTTTTGAAAAGGAGTTCCTTGGAGAAGGAACTGTAGCCTCTAAGATTGAACTTGGTGAAGTTCAACCAGTGGAAGAACCAGTACACTCTAAGGACATCATAGAATCGGCTATGATTGAATCACATCCAGAATCCATTATTAGGAGATCCGATAGAGTACCATGTCAGCCGGATACATACTATGATTTCTTGGTCTGGGACGGTGATCCCATTGAGCTCGATGAGAATGATGAGGATCCGATCACTTATATGGATGCACTTCAGAGATCTGACTCTGAGGCATGGCTTGGAGCCATGCGATCCGAGATGGAGTCTATGGAGATCAACAATGTATGGACATTGGTTGATCCACCTGAAGGGATAAAAGCCATCGGGTGCAAGTGGATTTTCAAGAGAAAAAGGGGCTCAGATGGGAAGGTAGAGACCTATAAAGCCTGTCTAGTTTCCAAGGGGTATCGTCAGCGATATGGTATCGATTATGACGAGACGTTCTCCCCTGTGGCAATGCTAAAGTCCATTCGGATCATGCTTGCTTTGGAAGCACATTTTGACTATAAGATCTGGCACATGGATGTCCGAACCGCTTTTCTGAATGGGGAGCTGGATGAGGGGTGTATATGATACATCCTGAAGGGTTCACATCCATAGACGAGTCAAAAGTGTGCAAATTGCAGAGGTCCATTTATGGACTCAAGCAAGTATCTCGAAGTTGGAACATGCGATTTGATAGGTGTATCAAATCGCATGGCTTCATTAGGAGCGAAGAGGAACCCTGCATCTATAAGTGGGTTAACGGTTCTGTGATTGTATTCCTGGTACTGTATGTTGATGACATTCTCTTAATCGGGTATGGCATCGCAGCATTGCAAGGAATAAAGATCTGGTTGTCATCTCAGTTCTCCATGAAGGACTTGAGTGAAGGTTATTATTGAAAGTAAATATGGAGTTGCGAGTGCCTACACTAAGCATGCAACAGCACAAGGAGCAGGTATGCATTTTAAAATAATTTTAAAATAGCAGCAGAAAAACCTACTCTGTATATGATCTAACATTTTCAAGATACATGTACAAGCAAAAGAAGGCATGAAATGGGCATGTAATATTTATAAACAATTTAATAAACATAGATCTAGGTATGCATGAAAAATAAAAACACAAATTTTATCTTATTCCTACTTGGAATAAAGCAGGGATAACTACTGGAATAGCTGGAATATCTGGAATAACTTTATTCCAGTCTTCTTCTTCTAGCAACCGTTGGAAAGTTTTTGCACTCTTCACCAAAAACAGCAAAGCCAAACCACAAATGGGCAATGCTTTGGTCTCTCTTCCTGCAACAACAGCAAGGTAGTATCTTGATGGAACTTGCTTAAATGGAGACCTAAAGCATTGTTCATCCAACAACATTTGGAATGTTCTCTTCCTCTCTTCCAAGTGCAGCAACAGAAATTCGATAACCTAAAAATAGAGCAAACAAAACAGCAGCTATGGTGGTAGATTCGGCTCATAGGTGCTCAATAGAACACCCTCTAGAGGGGGGACATACCTAGGCTTCCTCTGATCTGGCATCTCGCACGATGCTAGTCACTGGAAAACTCTTGAAATGGTGAGAGGGGAGGAAAGAAAATAGAACACCTTGTTCTAATATTGTTTTCTCTAAAACAATAGTTTTTTCCACCAATTGAGCACCAATAACAACAGGGAATCAAGGATGTTATTCTCTCCCAATCTCTCAACTAAACCCCAGCCCAAAAACACGAATTCAAAGAATGATGGAAAGCTCTCGAAGGAAGAATCCGCACTCAGCATTTCACCGCCTAGAAATATAAACAGCTAGAACCATATAACCGGTCATTTTTGGGAGCTGAGGAGATTTTCTGGGAATTCGATAGGCCACCTAGTTTGAGAACAAATCAAATTCATTTTCAATGAAGCAATGAAGAGCCATAAATCGGTGGATTAATTCCAGCAAAAACCGAGTGGAAATGGGAGAGGAAAAGATGTTTAAAAACCCCTGTTTGCCCAAGCCTTATTTACCGTGTGGATTGGTCAAAACAAGTTCACAGCTGGTTTAAAAATCCCAAACCGGTTCTAAACTGGTTCATAATATAATTAGATCAAAATCTAATTAATAAAAGGCTTGGTCAAGTCCTAGTTATCCAGGAACAATTCCCGGTGAACCCGAACAATTTCTGATCGACCCAAAACCGGGTTAATCCAAAGTATGCTCAATCAAACCGTTACCAAAATGATTCCCAATCATAAATTAGTACTTGGATCAGGATGAAATCCTCTATGGCGTGTGACCTTATAGGTTCGAGCCTAGGCGATAGCACTGGAACAATTCCAGTACCAGCATAAGATACCATCTAGCAATGGATCCCGGCATCTAGATAAGTCGAAGATGCAAGAGCAATCAATCGAACTTCTGGCATATGGTTACCGTATAATTCATCCCTTTGACCTCCAATGCTGAGGATGACCTAGGGTTTGACTGCCAACCCTAGCTGAGTCAATCCAAAACATGTCTCAACCTCGCAAGTCCAGTGACTCCTCACTAGGACTACCCCGATCGAGGATTTGCTAAATTGAAGTACTACGAGACATTCAATCCAAACTATTTGGATAGGTCAATTCCATCTTGGTCCACCACTGCTCCACAAGTACTTGCCTGTACCCAGAAACCTTCCATCACCGGATTAGAAATCCGGGTAGTCCGACACCAAAGCACAGGGAGTTACTTGCAAGCTACCATGATGACCTCAGGTCGGAGGGACACATATACCCATATCCAATCGTGAGTATCCCTTTGGCAGAAAGGGGCTACACGTAGTCACTTCAATGAGATATCATATATCCCATTTGCAGATCACATTAGTGTCACCACACTCCTTTGGTCAAGAGGACAACCAAACGATGTGAACCACAACAACCTACACTTGATACATTGCCGTCCAGTACAATGTATCCTTTGATCGTGAACCTGGTTTAAGGACCACTCGATATATCCTCTCTATATCAAAGTCAATGTAGTCCTAAGAACTTCATCAAATGAAAAGAGTTCATTATAGGAAAAAGTTAGAATGTGATGAGTTGCCAAAATAATATTTATTAATTCATACAAAGAGTACAGTACTCAGCTCAACCGCCTATAACCTAGGCGATTGGCTTTGGGACACAATTCCTAACAACTCCCACTTGTACTAAAGCCAATCAGAGTAGTATCTAATACCCATTTCTCTTTTACAAAAGTCAAACTCTTTTATTTCGAGGGCTTTAGTGAAAATGTCGACCAGATTTTCCTTTCCATTGATCTTCATAAGATTGATTCGCCTCGTTCTACAATCTCTCTTACGAGGTGATAGTGCCGCAGAATATGCTTGGTACGGTGATGAGCTTTCGACTTCTTAGCTTGAGTAATGGCTCCAGTGCTGTTACAGTACACTAGAATAGGACCATCTAGGGAAGATGCCACCCCTAGCTCTCCAAGGAACTTCCACAACCACACATCTTCCTTCGCTGCATCTGATGATGTAAGGTATTCTGCCTCGCATACCGAGTCTACAACTGTCGCCTGCTTGAAACTTTTCTAGCAAATCACTCCTCCATTCAGGATAAATACAAACCCTGACACACTCTTGCTATCATCTCTATCTGATTGGAAACTGGAGTCAGTATACCCCATAAGTTTCAAGTCAGATTCTTCATAAATCAGCCATTGGTCTTTAGTATTTCTCAAATACTTCAGGATGGACTTAACCACTTTCCAATGCACCTTACCTGGGTCAGATTGGTATCTGCTCACTACTCCTAGTGAGTATGCCATGTCTGGTCTAGTACATGTCATAGCATACATGATAGAGCCTACTACAGAAGCATAAGGTACTCTACTCATGCGCTCTCATTCCTCAAGAGTTGTCGCACAATCCTTCCTAGAAAGAGGAATTCTAGAACCTATCGGAAGATAGCCTTTCTTGGAATTTTTCATGCTGAACCATTTCAACACGGTATCAATGTACGTAGACTGGGACAATCCTAGAAGCCTCATAGATCTATCTTTATAAATCTTCATACCCAGTATGTAAGAAGCTCATCCAAGTCCTTCATGGAGAACTGAGATGATAACTAGACCTTTATTCCTTGTAATGCTATGACGTCATCCCCGATTAAGAGAATGTCGTCAACATACAGTACCAGGAATACAATCACAGAACCATTAACCCACTTATAGATGCACGGTTCTTCTCCGTTCCTAACAAATTCATACGATTTGATACATCTATCAAACTGTATGTTCCAACTTTGAGATGCTTGCTTGAGTCCATAAATAGACCTCTGCAACTTGCATACTTTTGACTCATCTGAGGATGTGAACCCTTCAAGCTATATCATATACACCTTCTCTTCTAGCTCCCTATTTAGGAAAGCAGTTCGGATATCCATCTGCCAGATCTCATAATCAAAATATGCTGCTAAAGCAAGCATGATCCAAATGGACTTGAGCATTGCCACAAGGGAGAAAGTCTCATCATAATCGATACCATATCGCTGACGATATCCCTTGGCAACCAGATGGGCTTTATAGGTCTCTACCTTCCCATCTACGCCCCTTTTCCTCTTGAAGATCCACTTGCACTCGATGGGTTTTATCCCTTCAGGCGGATCAACCAATGTCCATACATTGTTGATCCCCATGGACTTCATGTCGGATCGCATGGCTCCAAGCCATGCCTCAAATTCAGATCTCTGAAGTGCATCCATATAGGTGATTGGATCCTCATTGTTCTCGTCTAGCTCAATGGGATCGCCATCCCGGACCAAAAAACCGTAGTATCTGTCCAGCTAACGCGGTACTCTATCGGATCTCCTAATAATGGGTTCTACATGTGATCCAATCACAGCCGGTTCTATGATATCTTTAGAGTGTGCAGGTTCTTCTACTGGCTGAACTTCACCAAGTTCAATCTTAGAGGCTACAGTCCCTTCTCCAAGGAACTCCTTTTTTTAAAAAATGGCCTTAAGAGCGACGAACACTTTCTGTTCATCCTCCAAGTAAAAGAAATATCCTTTGGTTTCCTTAGGATAACCAATAAACAAACACCGATTAGACATAGGACCAAGTTTATCTGAGTCTAAATGCTTTACATAAGCTGGACAACCCCAGACCCGAAGGTGTGAGATTGAGAGCTTACGTCCAGTCCACATCTCAAATGGAGTGGAGATAACAGACTTACTCGGAACATTATTTAACAAGTGACAAGCTATCTTAAGTGCATATCCCCAAAAGGATAGCGGCAGAGTTGCAAAGCCCATCATGGATCGAACCATGTCCAATAGGGTTTGATTCCTCCTTTCGGATACACCATTCAACCATGGTGTTCCTGGAGGAGTCCATTGAGAGAGAATCCCATTCTCCTCAAGGTATGTCAAAAACTCACCAGATAGGTATTCACCGCCTCGAACAAATCGAAGGGTTTTAATACTTTTTCCAGTTTGTTTATCTGCTTCATTACGATATCGTTTGAACATTTCAAATAACTCAGAATTATGTCTCATCAAAAAGACATAACCAAACCTCAAAAGGTCATATATAAATGTAATGAAATATCTGTATCCACCTCTGGCACTAACTATCATGGGTCCGCATAGATCAATATGTATGAGACTCAGAAGTTTTGTAGCTCGTTCACCTTTTAGAGTAAAAGGTGACTTGGTTATTTTACCAAGTAAACAGGATTCACAAGTAGACAGTGATTCAGAATCACTGACCTTGAGAAGGCCTTCTCCTCGCATCCTGTTTATCCTATTCTGGTTTACATGACCTAGCCTACAATGCCAAAGATACAGATCACTGACATTTTCAAGCCTTGGGCATTTGCTAGATGTGTACATTACACTAACAGGCCGTGACAGTACATAAATGCCATTATTTAACTTAGCTTTCATTATCATAGAGTTATTCAAAATAACTTGGAAAATATCTCCTTTTATGAATAGTTCAAAACCATAATTGGCCAAAAGGCCTACAGAGATTATGCACATAATGAAACTAGGACAATAATGATAGTCGACTAACACGACAGTATAGGACTCAAAGACAAGACTCAGAACTCCGACCGCTAGTACTGGAACATGATTTCCATTCCCGATGCTCAGGAACTGTTCTCCATCCTTGAATCTCCTACTAATTTGCAGTCCCTGTAACGAATTACAAACATGAATAGGACTACCGGTATCTAATACCCAGTTGCAGTATCACAAATAGAGAAATTACAAGATTTTATCATATAAATACCTTGTCCAGTAGTTTGCTGCTTTCCCTTCCTTGGCCTGTTCGGGTCTAGGAACGCTTGGTAAAGAGGACAGTTCCTCTTCCAGTGTCCCCGCTTCTTGCAGTAGAAGCACTCTGTAGTAGATTGATCAACTTTCACTTTCCTAGTCTGACTCGGGCCAAGAGCATTCGGCACCTTCTTTCCCTTCCTTTTATTCTTCCCTTTCTTAAAGGGACGATGACCTCTAGAACCTCCCACTAAATTTTTCACCTCCTTGTTCAGTTGGTGGTCTTTCTCATAAGTCTGCACTAATCCCATCAAACCATAGTAATGACTGCAGGCTTATTCATTCTGTAATGGTCGAGAAAGTCAAGATAGGAGGAGGGTAGAGAATTCAAAATCGCATCCTTGCCGAGCTGCTCGTGCAAGGGACATCCGAGCTTGCCCAACTTTTTAATCAGCTCGATCATGTACAATACATGATTAGTGACAGAACCACCATTCGGCATCTTGGCATTATAGATGGCACAAGATACTTTGTACTGCTCTACATTGTTCAGCATGCCGAAAGATTCCTTCAACTTTTGAAGGATCTCATCAGGTTGGGCTTCCTCGAACTTGCGACTGAACTCGTCATTCATTGCCACTAGCATAATGCATCGACAGTAGTCCGATCAGAAACCTACTTCTGATAAGTGTCTCTGACCGAACTCCGAGCATTGGTAGAAGGGATTTCAGGAGCTAGATCCGTTATTACATAAATGATCCGTTCATGCTCCAGGACAATCCTCAACTTTCGATACTATCTATCAAAGTTGTGACCCTTCAACTTCTCGTTATCGAGAAGTGACCGGAGTGAAAGATTTGAAGACATCTGAAAGAAAAAATAAGACCATATTAGAGTATGAATTAATTAATAAATAAAAAGACTTGGACTTCAGTTTAAAGGTCTCTCTCACCAATTTTTTTGATTGGGAGCCTCTAATTCCAATCCGTGAAATCACTATTTCATAGTAGGTACTGAAATCCAATAGACCACGTATGAGCCTGACTATGGCCAGCTCACCCATACGTGCCTAAAGGTAGGTTCACTAACCAATTGCTTCCCTAAGCAACTTTCAGTAATTTATTTTGCCCTAGAGAGCATCCCAATCGGCCTAGGGGCCTCCTATTATGGGTCTCCGGTTAGGTCCAACCATTAATATGATAAATCCAATACTTCTAGCCAACGAATGACCAAGCCCGACTATGGCCGGCTCACATGATCACCGTTAAGAAGGTTGCACTGAACCATCATCTATGAGAGAGTAATTCCAGTAATTGGATGCACATCCGTTCTATGAAACTGCCGATGAACACCAAGTTAAAGGACACATTACTAACCCACTTAATGAGAGGCTAAGACACCATCAACTCTTTGACTTAGTCTTTTTTAGGACCTTATAATTTTAGAGAATTTTAGATTGTGATAGATGAAAAAGAGAAGAACATGGATCATCCTCCCACTGAACGAATCAGTTTTCAGGAGGGTTGAATCAATTCAACAATTAATCCATGGGCACCTACCGATTAGTTAGACTGATCAACCAGGGAAACATGGGTTAACTCGAGTCAATGAGCTTTTCTAATCAGTTCTGGTCGACACGATTGGCCAGGTAGGGGAGATCATGGGTGAGTATTTGTCATTAACCATCTTTCCTAGATACCAACTAAGTTCACCAGGAAAGAGGTAGCCTCATACAACCATGATCACAATGCCAAACCTACCTCGACACTAACTGATTTACCATACTCGATCAGACTACCCTAAAGACTTGGGCTTCCACGGAGCCACTAATTAGATCAATTTTAGATGAATGGACTAACTTATCTAACTATTAGGTAGTTCTAAAAGAAAGACCTTAATCAACTTTTGATTAGTCTTCTTATTATCTAGTTCAACTAAACATAGGTCTAACCCAAAACATGGACCTAATTAGATGGCTAATCCAATTAACCTAATTGGCTTATTTAAATGACATTAGTTTCATAAACCCTAAGATAACTTGTCATTTAATTTAATCATACAATTCAAAATTGTTTGAATATAAGCCAATATTTTAATTAAAACAATTTTAATTATAACATGTAAAAATCCTTTTACATATAATTTCATGCATCATATCTAGTTTTATTCTTTTATAAATATTACATTGCCAAAAAGAAATTTATAAGACATGACAAAAATGTATTTGAATTAAAATAATTTTAATTCCTTTGATTTCCTTAAAGGATCCTTCTGAAGAGGCCAACATAGATGAGCCGCATCATGCCAAAAACACACGATCATGGTGAAGGTCTCAACTAGGTTCCTAAAAGTACTCCCTAATCATACCCTATGATTAAGATACAGATACATATCTATAGATTAAATATTTTAATCTACTATACTTGCAATCAAGATATGTTATACCTGAATCGAGGCTCTGATACCACTGAAAGCAAACACGGGGTTGCGAGTGCCTACACTAAGCATGCAACAGCATAATGAGCAGGTATGTATTTTAAAACAATTTTAAAATAGCAGCAAAAAAATCTACTCTACACAGGATCTAATATTTTCAAGATGCATGTACAGGCAAAAGAAGACATGAAATGGACATGTAGTATTTATAAACAATTTAATAAACTTAGTTCTAGGTATGCATGAAAAATAAAAACATAAATTTTACCTTATTCTTGCTTGGAATAAAGTAGGAATAACTACTGGAATAGCTGGAATATCTGGAATAACTTTATTTCAGTCTTCTTCTTCCAGCAACCGTTGGAAAGTTTTTGCACTCTTCTCCAAAAACAGCAAAGCCAAACCATAAATGGGCAATGCTTTGGTCTCTCTCCCTGCAACAACAGCAAGGTAGTATCTTGATGGAACTTGCTTAAATGAAGACCTAAAGCATTGTTCATTCAACAATGTTTGGAATGTTCTCTTCCTCTCTTCCAAGTGCAGCAACAGAAATTCTGCAACCTAAAAATAGAGCAAACAAAACAGTAGCTATGGCGGTAGATTCGGTTTACAAGTGCTCAAGAGAACACCCTTTAGAGGGGGGACATGCTTGGGCTTCCTCTGATTCGGCTTATCACGTGATGCTAGTCACCGGAAAACTCTTGAAACAGTGAGAGGGGAGGAAAGAAAATAGAACACCTTGTTCTAATATTATTTTCTCTAAAACAATAGTTTCTTCCATCGATTGAGCACCAATAACAACAGAGAATCAAGGATGTTATTCTCTCCCAATATCTCAGCTAAACCCTGGCCCAAAAACATGGATTCAAAGAAAGATGGAAAGCTCTCGAAGGAAGAATCCACACTCAGCATTTCATCGCCTAGAAATATAAATAGCTAGAACCATATAACCGGTCATTTTTGGGAGCTGAGGAGATTTTCTAGGAATTCGATAGGCCACCTGGTTTGAGAACAAATCAAATTTGTTTTCAATGAAGCAATGAAGAGCCATAAATCGGTGGATTAATTCAATCAAAAGTCGAGTGGAAATGGGAGAGGAAAAGATGCTTAAAAACCCCTGTTCGCCCAAGCCTTATTTACCGTGTGGATTGGTCAAAACCAGTTCACAGCTGTTTCAAAAATTCCAAACCAGTTCTAAACTGGTTCACAATATAATTAGATCAAAATCTAATTAATAAAAGGCTTGGTCAAGTCCTGGTTACCCAGGAACAATTCTTGGTGAACCCGAACAATTTTTGATCAACCCAAAACTGGGTCAATCCAAAGTTTGCTCAATCAAACCGTTACCAAAATGATTCCCAATCATAAATCGATACTTGGATCAGGGAGAAATCCTCTATGGCTTGTGACCTCATAGGTTCGAACCTAGGCGATAGCACTGGAACAATTACAGTACCAGCGCAAGATACCATCTAGCAATGGGTCCCGACGTCTAGATAGGTCAAAGATGCAAGAGCAATGAATTGAACATCTGGCATATGGTTACCATATAATTCATCCCTTTGACCTCCAATACTCAAGATGACCTAGGGTTTGACTGCCAACCCTAGCTGAGTCAATCCAAAATATGTCTCAACCTCGCAAGTCTAGTGACTCCTCACTAGGACTACCCCGGTCGAGGATTTGCTAAATTGAGATACTGCGAGACATTCAATCCAAACTATTTGGACAGGTCAATTCCATCTTTGTCCACCACTGCTCCACAAGTACTTGCCTGTACCTAGAAACCTTCCATCACCGGATTAGAAATCCAGGTAGTCCGGCACCAAAGCACAGGGAGTTGCTTGCAAGCTACCATGATGATCTCAGGTCGAAGGGACACATATACCGGATGTGGCAAGATTGCTGACATGGAGGAGCTGACAAGCGCCACGTCAAAGGAAGCCGCCACGTTGGATGCCATGTCAATTCCCCTGCCCTCTAGAGTGAGACCCTCAGAGATCGAGCCCTGTGGTCAGAGTTGAGCTCAGCCCTCCTCCGCCACATGGAGCCTCTCCAAGCGCGAGCCCTCTAGACCGAGTCGAGCTCCATCCTCTGCCAGGTCAGCCCCGCAAGCTTGGGTTGCCTAGGCCGGAGCCGCACCATGACCTTTAGAGTGAGACCCTCGGAGATCGAGCCCTGTGGTCGGAGTCGAGCTTAGCCCTACTCTGCCACGTGGAGCCTCTCCGAGCACAAGCCCTCTGGACCGGGGCCGCACTGCGCCCTCCAGAGCGAGACCATCAGAGATCGAGCCCTGTGGTCGGAGTCAAGCTCAGCCCTCCTTCGCCACGTGGAGCCTCTCCGAGCGCGAGCCCTCTAGATTGGGCCCGCACTCTGCCCTCCTCCATCGAAACGATCCCACAAGCTTGGGGTGTCTAGGTCGGAGTGAGCCCTACCACTCCAGCTCAGCCCTAGCTCAGGCATGAGCACTGCCATCCCAGGACATTGGCGAGCCACCCGAGGACTACTCTGGGACACCTGCCAAACCGTACTGATCGCCTGCGACCGTCGGTTTCACCAGAAAGGGGAGAAACCCACAGATTGAGGTGCCACGCTTCTCACCAACTGCCTGGACCATCCGAGAGTGGAAGTCAACTAGGAGATTCGAATCCTAGGGGCAGCGGTCCACCGATCGAGGCACCGCCAGGTTTCTTGGAATGAGGCGACCAAGGGGAATGTCAGAGCACATGATAGCTTCCCTTATCACAGATCGGGAAAGGCTCCTTGGGACACCACCGCACGCGGCTGATAGCCCAGTAGAGATCCCAAGATGAATGCCCAACGGTAACTTAATCAACGAAACTTGAAGGTAACAACCACAACACAAGCAAGGCACAAGCCAGGCAACTAGAACACAAGCAAGGTCAGGCGGAAAGGCCATATAGAGACTCCCTCTAGCCAGGCCACTCTTCCCTCGGTACACTTTCATCCCACTCTTACACTAATCACTCCTCCTAGTGTGGAGTCCATCAAGAGGGGCTCGACTAGGAGGATCTGTTCCCCTGGGTCGTCACTGACTTGATCGTCGGAGTGCCCCCACCGGAAACCTCGGCCTGGGTCACTAACCCCTGTTTTGCAGGTCCATAACTACTGGATGGTGAGACAGCGAAGGAGGCATGCTCTGATGTCGATAGTAGCTACAGGCCATGGCGATCTTGGCGGAAATAGATTGGTGCACCAGGTAGGGGAAGAGCGTGAGCAGTCTTTAATTCAGTTCAAGCCCCCTATATCTCTACAGATTGGTGCTCCACGGAAGGATGGTGATGACATGAGTACGAGAGCCCTCCGCTAGCCATGTGCGGGACTGCCCTTCCCGAGGGAACCCACACAATCTCGAGATAGGGCCATCCGCTCCAGTTCAACCACCTCCGGCGGAGTCTTAGCTGGCCGCACTCACCCAGCAAATACAGATCCTCGCCACAGCAGTGCGCCAGCTTCAGTATTAGCACCAGTCCCTGGCCACCCACCAGCAGCAAGGGGCCCAGTGGCCCACGCCGCAGCTCTCCGCGACAGCCTGCGTTCCTTCCAAGGAAAGCCTTCGCAGCCACGGACCGTCACCGACAATCAAGGTAATCGTCAGACTCCGTGTTGCCCAGATATGGTGCCCAAGAGGGGGGGTGAATTGGGTATTTTAAAAATTAAAGCAATATATGTGCTATCAAGTTCAAAAGTGAAGAGTGATAGTGCTCAAGTAATTATGCAACGCAAGCAATGAAAGATAACAATAATTAAAGAGCAAAAGAAGATAGAGAGTAAAGCAATGCAAACACACAAAACGCATAGTGGTTCGGTGCACCTAGCACCTACATCCACTCCCCAAGCTCCACTTGGGAATTTCCACTATAATCTTTTCTAGATTACAGCCGACTTGTTTTACAAGGCTCACAAGTCAAAACCTTACACACTTGTTTTGGCTTCGGGCTTACAAGCAACCCTAGTTGGTTTTAACAATTGGCTCACCAACAAACCTCACTCACTTATTTTGGCTTCGAGCTTACAAGCAACCCTTGTTGGTTTTAACAATTGGCTCACCAACAAACCTCACACTAGTTTTAAATTCCCTTGAAACTAGGCCAGGATAAAAAGAATATGAATACAATGAATAAAACAAGACAAACTCCTTTTGAGCAAAAAGTAATTCGATGTAGCTCTTGTTGGAGACTCTTCAAGCCTTTCTCTTGGAATCTTGGACCTCACTAAATGCCAAACACTTGAAAGTTGGATTCCTCAAAGATGGAAAGCTTTTGGCTAAGGAATCTCTTGGTTTTCTCACTCTTTTTGGCTTAGAATTGATTGAAGGCTTTGTACTTTCACTCTCTTCTTTTTTACTTTGTCTCCTTGTCTTTTTTGAAGTTAGGTGGAGGTTAAATACCTCATTCAAGCTGAAACAACTCCACAAGACCGTTAGAATCAAAAATATGGCCATTTATGGCCGTTAGAAATCAAATCAAAAGTTCAGAAAAACTAGCCATTATGCCATGAGTCGACCTCTGGATCAAGTGTCGACCTCATGAGTCAACCTCCAGTTTATCTTAGGCAAAAATCAAGAAAACCATAGTTCTGCCCAGTTTGAATTCTCAGGCGAAGAGTCGACCTTTGGTGTCGACCTCTGGACAGGTGTCGACCTCTGGTGGTCGACCTCTGGAGCGTGCCACTGAAATTTTGCCATGCTGGCCTTGCTGAACTTTTCTTTTCTTCATGAGCCAACCTCTGGTGGTCGACCTTTGGCAAGGTGTCGACCTCTGGTGGTCGACCTCTGGTCTGAATTTTTCTGAAACTCTTGGAGAGGTGCGTGCCATGCTTGAGTTTCTCTAAGCCTTTGTTTCTTTTATCAATTACTTCTTAATAAGAAGGTCCAATAAGAGAAATTTGATCTTGTTCAAAGTAGAAGAGCTCTTTCCCAAATCAAGCAAGCTTGGTTTCATCATTGTACTCTTGATACTCTTTTTGAATAACCTAAGTCCTGAAACTTTATCTTGAAATGAAACATTAGTCCAAACATATACTCAACATTTTCTTAATCATCAAAACTAAGGAGCCAAAGCCAACAATCTTCCCCTTTTCGATGATGACAAAACCTTGAGTATATATGCAATTAAGTCCAAAAGCAAAATATAGCAATAATAAAAATTTTCAAAGAAACCTCACATACATGAGTATATCATAAAAATTTTACTTTTCATCTACTTTTTTCTTTTTGTGAAAACATTCTCATGATTCAAAAGAGTTAAGAACCATAATAGCTTTACTATACGCTATGAAGAGTCATAAGAACCATATATACTTTACTATACTTTACCATATATACTTTACAAACTTTACCATACTCCCCCTTTTTGTCAAGAATCAAAAAGTGCATTCTTTGTAGTAAAAGATAGATTAAAGAAAATTATGTTCCATTACAATGAAGTACTTAGTTGTATAAGATACATGCTCCCCCTCAATTTGTGCATTCGATATAGCAAAAACATTCTAACTTGAGGGTTTAAAAAGATAAATGCTAAGAGCTGGTATCAGATAGTAAAATATCATAATGTAGATAAGTATATAAATGAGTATATTCAGTTACAAAATTGCTTACATAGTAAGCACAAAACACTGATACATCAGATCATACAAAGTAAACTAGTACATCATACATCAAGAAAATCTATGAGGCTACTCCTTATCAGAAGGTATATCAAAAGAGATAGGAGCCGAGATCCTAGATGAGGATTTTGGAGTCCTATGAGTGAGACTCCGAGTCCTCAGAGAGGGACCAGACCTAGGGGTAGTCCTATGAGATCTATAGATCCGAGGAAAAGATTCCACAAGTGTCCTAACAGAAGCAGTAGCAGAAGGAGTAGGTGGATCAGTATGCTGAGTAGACTGAGCTGAAGTGTGCCTGCTGACAAGCTCATAAGCAGTGGGATCATCAATATCTGTCTTTGTATGCTCATCTCTATCATCCGGAATCCCTGTAATAGTCTCAAAAAGTGACTCAGTAATCTCAGTATCTACTGGCACATCTGTAGCTGGAGGATCTGTACTGGGAAGATCAGTAGAAGGAGGATCAGCAGAAGGGGGAATCTCTGGAATCGGATCGGCAGGTGGAACATCAAAGCTACCTACTCCAGGCTGATCTCCATCACTGTCACTGAATCCACTGGAGTCATCATCATCATCATCATCAGAATGTGGAGGAGGTACTGTCGGATCTACAGTCCCTGGTGGCAATGCTAATCTCAGTAGGCTGAGGATCTGTCGGAATCCTGCATTTACACTAGCTGAGAGAGCTCCAATGCGCATATCTGTGTGGATCCGCAGACCATGTAGCTCCTGTCGTACACCAGCAATCTCTGTCCGGACCTCTGAAATGTGATCAGTCACTCTCTGCTCAAAGTCCGATATGCTCGCTGTAGTCCTCCGTGGTGTAGCAGTAGCAGTAGGTGCTGGAGTTGATGAGGGTGGTGTTGTGAATGGCTCAGGCTCCGCAGTCTCTGACTCTGGTGCTGGGCGAGGAGCTGTACCATGATCAGTAGGCTCTGAAGGCCCTGCCTCAGTAGCTCGAATCTCATCCTCCTCATCTGGCTCCTGGCCAGACTCTCGTCGCACCCAATGGTCACCAATCAGTCGAAATCCTATCCTATGCAGGGATTTCTCTCCATATGCATCAGTATGCTGCAGTTGACTGAAAGGTATACCATCAAATGAAACTCCATACTCTCTAAATAACTATGTCAGCCCCATACCATATGGCTGAACTAGTCTCCTATGAGATGCTGCCTCACCCATCTGCTGAAGCATGATCCTGGGAAGGTTGAAAGGAGTCCGCTGTCTCAGGGACACCATCAACACCAGCTCACGCTCAGTAATAAAGTCAAATCTCCCGCTCTTTGGAATCAAGATGCGGGCGATGATATGATGCAGCACTCTCATCTCCAGTGAAAGCTGGTTAGTGGCTACTGTGGAAATGCTGCTAACATCCTCGCACTCTAGGATACATCTGAAGGCGCGCTCTCTGTCGCTGATAGAAGTGGCAGCTGTGCCATGAAGTGGAATCCTTCAAACATGACTGATGACCTCCGGTGTCACTGGAATCTCGATCCCACGAATAGTAGCTGACCATCCAATGTCATCAGTGGCCATGGATGCATAGAACTCCCTGATGAGGTTTGGGTAGAATCTCTCAGTCATCGTGCAGAAGTGAACCAGACCTGCATCTCTCAGCACATCTCCTATAAAAAAGTGATGTTGATCCCAGAAAGGTATGTCCACACGTCTCCCGCTCGCAATGCTCTTCCGTACTAAGCTGGCTGGCACTGGTGCAGGTGGCTCTGGGGTCGGCTCATGCTCATGTCTGACCTTTCTTCGTCGCTCAGTGCTACTTTGGCCTTGTTCCATTCTCCTTTTTCTTACTGCCAAGTGCTTTCATGGACCCATATGGATGGAAGAGGGGTAAATTAGGGAGAAGTAGGGTAATGCAGAGCTAAGAGGGAAGGAACCAAGAAAAGAGAGGAGAAGAGAGGTTCACGGGTTGAGCAAAAGAAGAAATGGTGAAATGGTAAGATAGGGTTTGTGAAAATGGAGAAAATCGAGAGTAAATGGAGGAAATGCAAGAAACGAAGGAAAGAAATAAGTGATTTCAATAGAAAAACAACCGATATTAGAGGGTAGATGGAGGCAAAAGCTTTCGGTTGTCCAAAAACAAAGGACACGGTCAAAAACGGTTTGGTTCAAAAGAAAACAAGAGGAGAGGAGAAGATTACCCAAAAAGAGGAAGGAGAGGGTTGGAAATCCACTATTTAGAGGTTTAGGAGCAATGGAGGGGGACCACACGAAGGAGAAAAGGAAGGAAATGGAAGAAAAAAGGCTTGCGGATGGGTTTTAAAAAACAGAATTTCCGTTCAAGTGTCGACCTCTAAAAAATCTCAAGGGTCGACCTCAAGTGTCGACCTCCGAAAACTTAAGTGTCGACCACCAAAAAATAAACTAGCCAAAATAAAATTTGGTAAAATTTAAAAAATTGATAAAATTTAGAAAAATAAGCTTTAAACATATTTGAGAACTTATAAATCATTTTTGAGGAATTTTGATGGAAATAGAAGAGTTTCAAGCAAAAGATCAATGACTCCCAATTCTCTTCTGATCATACAAAATCTATCTTCATTCAATGGTTTTGTGAATATATCAGCCAATTGATAATTAGTACAAATAAATTCTAACAACACATTAGAGTTTTGAACGTGATCTCTTATGAAGTGATGTCTTATTTTAATATGTTTGCTTCTTGAATGTTGTACAGGATTTTTCGTTAAATTGATTGCACTAGTATTATCACATCTTATGGGTGTCTTAGTTAGTTTGATGCCAAAGTCCTCGAGTTGTTGTTTGATCCATAGAATCTGAGCACAACAGCTTCCAGCTACTATATATTTGGCTTCCGCCGTAGATAGAGCAACCGAATTCTGTTTCTTGCTGCTCCATGAAATTAAATTAACTCCTAGGAATTGACAAGTTTCACTAGTACTTTTACGATCAAGTTTACACCCAGCAAAATCAGCATCAGAATATGCAATCAATTCATATGATGACTCTCTAGAGTACCAAAGACCAATTTCAATTGACCCAGATAGGTATCTAAATATATGTTTTATAGCTAAGATGTGATTCTTTAGGAGCAGACTGAAAACGTGCACACATACAAATACTAAACATTATATCTGGTCTACTGGCAGTTTGATATAGCAATGAACCAATCATGCCTCTATATAATTTTTGGTCTACTGATTTACCATATTCATCTTTGTCTAATTTACATGAAGAGCTCATAGGGGTACCTATTGGTTTGGTAGTTTCCATCCTAAACTTTTTTAATATTTTTCTTGTGTACTTGGCTTGGTTGATGGAGATCTCCTCTTTGGTTTGCTTAATTTGGAGTCTGAGGAAGAAGTTGAGTTCTCCCATCATGCTCATCTCGAACTCACTCTGCATTAACTTTGCAAATTCTTGACAAAGACATTCGTTAGTAGCACCAAAAATAATATCATCTACATAGATTTGTACTACTAAGAGATCATCATTTTTCTTTTTCAAAAATAATGTATTATCTACATTACCTCTAGAAAAATCATTCTTCATTAAAAAAGAACTTAATCTATCATACCAAGCTCTAGGAGCTTGCTTTAAACCATACAATGCTTTATGCAATTTAAAAACATGGTTAGGAAATTCATGATTTTCAAAACCAGGAGGTTGTTCAACATAAACTTCCTCTTCAATAAATCCATTTAAAAAAGGACTTTTAACATCCATTTGAAATAACTTGAAATCCATAAAACAAGCAAAAGCAAGTAAAAGTCTAATTGCTTCTAGCCTAGCAACAGGAGCAAAGGTTTCATCAAAGTCAATTCCTTCTTCCTGGTTGTAGCCTTTAGCAACAAGTCTAGCTTTATTTCTTGTTACAACACCATGTTCATCAAGTTTATTTCTAAAAATCCATTTTGTGCCAATTATAGAAACATTAGGGGGTCTTTCAGTTAAAGTCCAAACATTATTTCTTTTAAATTGATTTAGTTCATCTTGCATAGCATTAATCCAGTTACAATCTTTTTCAGCTTCTTCAATTGACTTAGGCTCTATCTGAGATACAAAAGCTAAATAATCACAAACATTTCTAATAGAAGAGCATGTACTTACTCCCTTTGACAGATCACCAATTATTAGCTCTTTGGGGTGTCCATGTGCATACCTCCACTCTTTAGGTAAAGGTTTTGGTGAAGTTGCATTGATATCTTGAGTTTGATCTTCATTTTCTTGATCATCATCTCCTTTGGGCTCATCTTCATTGATTGTCAATTGTTCAAGCTTCTTTGTACCTATTTCATCATCAATAGAATCTTCTTTTCTAGAAGATTTTTCGTTAGATTCATCAAACACTACATGAATTGATTCTTCAACTAGAAGAGTTCTTTTGTTGAAGACCCTGTATGCCTTGCTAGAAGTAGAGTATCCTAAGAAGATACCCTCATCTGACTTGGCATCAAATTTGCTGATATTGTCTTTGCCATTATTTAATATGAAACAGCGGCAACCAAATACATGAAAATATTTAAGATTAGGTTTTCGATTTTTCCAAAGTTCATATGGTGTTTTCTTCAAAATAGGTCAAATTAAAACACGATTTAAAATATAACAAGAAAGTATTAATGGCTTCTGCTCAAAAATATCTAGATAAATCATTTTCGCAAAGCATTGTGCATGCCATTTTTTCAAGAGTCCTGTTCTTTCTTTCTACCACCCCATTTTGTTGAGGTGTCCTAGGTGCAGAAAAATTATGACTAATGCTATTTTCATTACAAAAAGCTTCAAAATCATGATTGTCAAATTCAGTTCCATGATCACTACGCAAAGAAACAATAGTGAGATCTTTTTCGTTTGAAACCCTTTTATGAAATTTAACAAAAGCTGAAAACATTTCATCTTTATGAGCTAAAAATTTTATCCAAGTAAATCGTGAGTAATCATCTACAATTACTAGCCCATATTTCTTACCTCCCAAACTAGTGTTCTGGTTGGTCCAAAGAGGTCTATATGCAATAATTCAAGGGGTCTAGTAGTAGATACTACTCCTTTAGGTTTGAAAGTAGATTTAGTTTGTTTTCCAAATTGACATGCAGCAGAAATCTTATCTTTTTCAAATGTGAGTTTTGGCAATTCTTTTACAAGATTCTTTTTGCTTAATTTTGAAATCAACTGCATACTAGCATGCCCTAGCCTACGATGCCAAAGCCAACTAGTTTCACTTGCCTTGGCTTCCCTAGCCACCAGGCATTGACCACTTTCCATGGCTAGATCATCAAGATCAACCATGTAAATGTTTCCATGCCTATGACCAGTGAACTTGATGCCATCGACATCTAGACTAGATACCATGCACAAAGATGATTCAAAAATAACTTTAAAACCCTTATCACAAAACTGACTAATGCTAAAAAGATTATGCTTCAAGTCATCAACAAATAATACATTATCTACATAAGCATTTGGGTGATATGGATTTTACCAATTCCGACAATTTTGCTTTTTCCATTATCACCAAAAGTAACGTTCCACCATCAATAGCTGCTAGTGATGAGAATTGCTTCACATCCCCAGTCATGTGCCTTGAGCAACCACTATCCAGATACCACATTCTTCTTTTATTTTTGGTTGCAAGGCACACCTGCAAAAATTAATCAAGTTGAAACTTTAGGTACCCAAGTCATCTTGGGTCCTTTAGGGTTAGTCAAATTAGTTCCTTTTGGAACCCAAATCTTTTCAAAGGTATTTAATTTTCTTCTATTACAAATATATGATTTATGTCCTAACTTACCACATGCATAGCAGGTAATATTAGAAGATGCAGGTATGAAAAAGTTTTTGTAAAGTTTTTGCTGATTCTGTGGCTTAAATCCTAGTCCAGCTTTGTTAAAAACTGCATGTTGACTATTTAAAAGCATACTCAATTTTTCTGAACTATAAGTAAACTTTTCTACAAAAGGTTTTACTTTTTCTAACTCTTCTTTGTAATTCTTGTTTTGAAGCAACAGTTCTTTGTTTTGTTTTTCAATTTTCTCATTAGTTTCAAAACTTCTATTATTTTTCAAAGAATCCTTTTCTTTTAAAAGATTGTCCTTATCATTTTTCAAGGGCTTTACATGTTCAGTTAATTTCTTGTTTTCTTGAATTAAATTTTCAATTTCAGTTGAAAACTTGTCTGAATTTTTGGTAAGTTCTTGATTTAGCTTTCTTAATTTCTTATTTTTCAATTTTAGTTTTTCATATTCCATAACTAAATCATCAAAAGCATAATGTAATTCATTAAAAGTAAATTCAACTTCAGGTTCAGAATTTACCTCATCATCTTCATTGGCCATGAAACACAGGTTGGCGACTACCTGCTGCTCTTCATCACTGCTGGATTCCTCACTCTCACTCCAGGTAGCCATCATGGCTTTCTTTCTCAACATCCTTCGACTCTTTTTAAGCAAGGGGCAATCCATTTTATAATGTCCAGGCTTCTTGCACTCGAAGCAGATGGGTGGATCCCTTTCCTTTTCTTTCTCTTTATCTTTATTGTGATCACCTTTTTGTGACCTTTTCTTGTAGAAGCCTTTCTTCTTTTTCATGAATCTTTTGAATTTTCTTGTAATGAGGGCTGTCTCATCATTATCAGCTTCTTCTTCTGATTCATCACTTGACTCTTCCTTTGTAGTGGACTTGAAGGCTATGGCTTTCTTTTTCTTGTCATTGTCCACTGTCTTCTGCTTTAGTGAAAGCTCGTAAGTCATCAGTGATCCAAGAAGCTGCTCAAGAGGTAGAGTATTGACATCCTTGGCTTCTTCTATGGCTGTTACTTTCGCATCCCATGAAGCTGGAAGAGACTTGAGAAGTTTGTTAACCAGTTCACCATTAGCAATAATTTTTCCCAAACTCCTCATACCATTTACTATATTGGTAAATCTAGTATACATTTCACTTATACTTTCAGTTGGTTCCATCCTGAATATCTCATACGTATGAATGAGCATGTTCACCTTTGTGGTCTTCACTTGGTGTGTACCCTCATGGGTAACCTCAAGTGCATCCCAAATTTCTTTGGAGGAAATACAATTTGATATTCTGTTAAATTCACTAGGGTCAAGTGCATAGAATAGCAAATTCATCGCCTTAGCATTTAACTCAGCTTGTTTGATGTCATTGTCATCCCATTCTTCTTCAGATTTTGGGATGATAATGCCATTAACCAAGTGAGTGGGCTGATGAGGCCCTTTAGTAATTACTCTCCATATATGATAATCTATAGCTTGTAAATAAATACGTATACGGGTTTTCCAGTATGTGTAGTTTGTGCTATTAAAGAAAGGAGGGCAATTTGATGCTTGTCCTTCAACTACACCCATTCCAATTGGGGCGGCCATGATCTTTCACTCAAGATCGTTGGACCTACAAGAGAGTACCGGTGCTCTGATACCACTTGTTGCCCAGATATGGTGCCCAAGAGGGGGGGTGAATTGGGTATTTTAAAAATTAAAGCAATATATGTGCTATCAAGTTCAAAAGTGAAGAGTGATAGTGCTCAAGTAATTATGCAACGGAAGCAATGAAAGATAACAAAAATTAAAGAGCAAAAGAAGATAGAGAGTAAAGCAATGCAAACACACAAAACGTATAGTGGTTCGGTGCACCTAGCACCTACATCTACTCCCCAAGCTCCACTTGGGAATTTCCACTATAATCTTTTCTAGATTACAACCGACTTGTTTTACAAGGCTCATAAGTCAAAACCTTACACACTTGTTTTGGCTTCGGGCTTACAAGCAACCCTAGTTGGTTTTAACAATTGGCTCACCAACAAACCTCACTCACTTGTTTTGGCTTCGGGCTTACAAGCAACCCTAGTTGGTTTTAACAATTGGCTCACCAACAAACCTCACACTAGTTTTAAATTCCCTTGAAACTAGGCCAGGATAAAAAGAATATGAATACAATGAATAAAACAAGACAAACTCCTTTTAAGCAAAAAGTAATTCGATGTAGCTCTTGTTGGAGACTCTTTAAGCCTTTCTCTTGGAATCTTGGACCTCACTAAATGCCAAACACTTGAAAGTTGGATTCCTCAAAGATGGAAAGCTTTTGGCTAAGGAATCTCTTGGTTTTCTCACTCTTTTTGGCCTAGAATTGATTGAAGGCTTTGTACTTTCACTCTCTTCTTTTTCACTTTGTCTCCTTGTCTTTTTTGAAGTTAGGTGGAGGTTAAATACCTCATTCAAGCTGAAACAACTCCACAAGACTGTTAGAATAAAAAATATGGCCGTTTATGGCCGTTAGAAATCAAATCAAAAGTTCAGAAAAACTAGCCGTTATGCCATGAGTCGACCTCTGGATCAAGTATCGACCTCATGAGTCAACCTCCAGTTTATCTTAGGCAAAAATCCAGAAAACCATAGTTCTGCCCAGTTTGAATTCTCAGGCGATGAGTCGACCTCTGGTGTCGACCTCTGGACAGGTGTCGACCTCTGGAGCGTGCCACTGAAATTTTGCCGTGCCGGCCTTGCTGAACTTTTCTTTTCTTCATGAGTCGACCTCTGGTGGTCGACCTTTGGCAAGGTGTCGACCTCTGGTGGTCGACCTCTGGTCTGAATTTTTCTGAAACTCTTGGAGAGGTGCGTGCCATGCTTGAGTTTCTCTAAGCCTTTGTTTCTTTTGTCAATTACTTCTTAATAAGAAGGTCCAATAAGAGAAATTTGATCTTGTTCAAAGTAGAAGAGCTCTTTCCCAAATCAAGCAAGCTTGGTTTCATCATTGTACTCTTGATACTCTTTTTGAATAACCTAAGTCCTGAAACTTTATCTTGAAATGAAATATTTGTCCAAACATATACTCAACCTTTTGTTAATCATCAAAACTAAGGAGCCAAAGCCAACACTCCAACGAAAAGGCAATGAGCCAGGTCTGCCAACAGGGAGAGCCGCTCACCAAACCTTGGGCAGGTAGTGCCCAGACCCCACCGAGGTAGAAAGAGCAAGACCCCCCATCATGGAGACCGTTCACCCATGTCACGTTCTCCGTCTCCCTTAGTGGAGGGGTCTACTGACGAAGCCATCAGGTGCACGGCGGAGAAGCACCTGGAAGAACATGAGTGCAAGCTGGTGGAGTTCTCCCACCGGTTTGCCAACATGCAAGGCTCCGCTAGTGAGCCAGTGGGCTACGACGCTCGTCCCCCATTCTCCCAAGAAATCCAAGCGGAGCTGATCCTGCATCGGTTCCGGATGCCGCAGGTGGATCCCTACGATGGGACCACCAACACCTTGGACCACCTGGAAAGCTACCGGACCCTCATGAGGGTCCAGGGGGCCACCGATGCTCTTCTCTGCTTCGCTTTTCCTGCCACTCATCGAAAAGCAGCCCGGGTGTGGTTCACCCATTTGGAGCCGGGGAGCATCAACACTTTCGCCCAATTAGGGTAGAAGTTCGTGGCTCACTTCAATGCCTGTAGAAAGTTGCCACGAGAGGCAGATAGCCTCTTTTCCATCTAGTAGCAGGACCGCGAGCCCTTGCAGGACTACGTGGCCCGCTTCAAGGCTGTCACGTTGGAAATTTACAACCTTGATGAGCCAGTTGCTATGCTGGCACTTAAGCGAGGGCTCAGGACCTCTCACCTGACCTACTCGCTGGACAAGAAGCCCCCCAAGACTTATTCTGAGCTCCTTCTCCGAGCCCACAAGTACATCCGCACTGAGGAGCTGGACCGTACGAGGCGGGAGCTCGATGGGAAGCCACTGAAGAGGCCAACCCCCGTCGAGATGCCCGGGACTCGAAAGTTAGAATGCCAAGTCCCGAATTCCCAGAGGGGGCCGATACCGAAAGGCACTCTCGTTCTTGAGGAGAGTTACACCCCCCTCCTTGCCCCGAGGATGAAAATCCTCATGGAGATCGAAGGCGAGGACTACCTGAGATGCCCGCCTCTGATGAAGTTATAAAGCAAAGTACTACAGCTTTCATCACGATCATGGCCATGATACCGAGGAATGTCGCAACCTCAAGTGGGAAATTGAGGAACTCATTAAGAGGGGCTACCTCAAAAGGTTTGTGGGGGGCACACCTCAGGTAGAATCCCAAGCACTCGTCGCTCTCCCGCTAGCTCCAGTCATCGATAATCATCCCATCGAGAAGCCAGTGGGCATGATTTCCTGGGGAGTTGCGCGCGCGCCCAAAAAGCCCGGGGGGTAGGGGATCCTGAGAATGTACTCCCCTTTACGAGGGAAGGGGGAGATGGGGGAAAAATATAAATAATGATGTCATGGCCGCCAAGAGGATGATCACGAAGCATCCTATAAAACGCACCCTGGTTGATAGTGGAAACTCTGCGAACGTGCTTTCTTATGATGCCTTCTTCAAGATGAACCTTTCTCTCGATCAACTCAAACCTGGGTGTACCTCCCTTGCTAGTTTCATAGGCTCCTTTTCGCCTATAACGTGATCATGGGCCGGCCCGGGCTCAACTCGCTCTATGCCATTGTCTCCACCAGGAGACAATAAGGATCTGTGTGGACTACACCGACCTTAATGAAGCTCATCGATAGCGAGCAGCTTGGTACTGCAGCACTCGGGTCTGGCCAAAAGCCTTCAAACTCGGGGACTTGGTGCTATGCCAGGAAGAGGCATCTCAACCCCAAGAGTGTGGTAAGCTCTCATCAAACTAGGAAGGCCCCTACAAAATGGCTGAAACCCCCTCACAAGGGGCCTATTTCCTCGAAGATCTCGACGGTGTCAGGCTCCCCCAAACATGGAATGCCTGCAATCTGCAAAGATACCATCAATAGTGTAAGGTCTCCTATCAATAATAGTGATAATAACTTTTTCCTTGCATGGATATCTATCTGTCTTGCAAGAAACAATCATTAATCATCTTCGAGCCCAGCTCCGAGAAGCCAACACAAGACCGGAGCTCGGATCACCGGCCAAGGTATCTTCGAGCCAGGCTACTCTCAATCCCAACCATCTTCGAGCCCAGCTCTAAGATGCCAACCCAAGACTGGAGCTTAGATCTCCGGCCAAGGGATCTTCGAGCCAAGCTACTCTCAATCTCAACCATCTTCGAGCCCAGCTCTGAGATGCCAGCCCAAGACCGGAGCTCAGATCTCCGGCCAAGGGACCTTCGAGCCACGTCGCTCGTAATCATCAATCATCTTCGAGCCCAGCTCCGAGATGCCAGCCCAAGACCGGAGCTCAGATCTCCGGCCAAGGGATCTTCGAGCCAAGCTGCTCTCAATCTCAACCATCTTCGAGCCCAGCTCCAAGATGCCAGCCCAAGATCAGAGCTCAGATCTCCGACCAAGGGACCTTCGAGCCACGCCGCACGCAATCATCAATCATCTTCAAGACCAGCTCTGAGATGCCTGCCCAAGATCGGAGCTCAGATCTCTGGCTAAGGGACCTTCGAGCCAAGCTGCTCTCAATCTCAACCATCTTCGAGCCCAGCTCCGAGATGCCAGTCCAAGATCGGAGCTCAGATCTCCGACCAAGGGACCTTCGAGCCTCACCGCTCGCAATCATCAATCATCTTCGAGCCCAGCTCCGAGATGCCAGCCCAAGACTGGAGCTTAGATCTCTGGCCAAGGGACCTTCAAGCCACACCACTCGCAATCATCAACTGTCTTTGTGCCCAGCTTCGAGATGCCAGCCCAAGACCGGAGCTCAGATCTCGGGCCAAGGGATCTTCGAGCCAAGCTACTCTCAATCTCAACCGTCTTCGAGCCCAGCTCCGAGATGCCAGCCCAATACCGGAGCTCAGATCTCCGGCCAAGGGACCTTCGAGCCACGACGCTCACAATCATCAATCTCTTCGAGCCCAGGTCTGAGATGCCAGCCCAAGACCGGAGCTCATATCTCCGGCTAAGGGACCTTCGAGCAATGTCACTCGCAATCATCAATCATCTTCGAGCCCAGCTCCGAGATGCCAGCCCAAGACCGGATCTTATATCTTCGGCCAAGGGACCTTCGAGCAATGTCACTCGCAATCATCAATCATCTTCGAGCCCAGCTCCGAGATGCCAGCCCAAGACTGGAGCTCAGATCTCTGACCAAGGGACCTTCGAGCCACACCGCTCGCAATCATCAACCATCTTCGAGCCCAGCTCCAAGACACCAGTCTAAGACTGGAGCTTAGATCTCCGGCCAAGGGATCTTCGAGCCAAGCTGGTCTTAATATCAACCATCTTTGAGCCCAGCTCCGAGATGCCAGCCCAAGACTGGAGCTCGGATCTCCGACCAAGGGAGCTTTGAGCCACGCCGCTCATAATCATCAATCATCTTCGAGCCCAGCTCCGAGATGCCAGCCCAAGACTGGAGCTCGGATCTCCGACCAAGGGAGCTTTGAGCCACGCCGCTCACAATCATCAATCATCTGATCTCCGACCAAGACCGGAGATCAGATCTCTGGCCAAGGGATCTTCGAGCCAAGCTGCTCTCAATCTCAATCATCTTCGAGCCCAGCTTCGAGATGCCAGTCTAAGACCGGAGCTCAGATCTCCGGCCAAGGGACCTTCAAGCCATGCTGCTCGTAATCATCAACCATCTTCGAGCCCAGCTCCGGATGCTAGCCCAAGACCATAGCTCAAATCTCCAGCCAAGGGATCTTCGAGCCAAGCTGCTCTCAATCTCAACCGTCTTCGAGCCTAGCTCCGAGATGCCAATCCAAGATCGGAGCTCAGATCTCCAACCAAGGGATCTTCGAGCCACGCTGCTCGTAATCATTAACATCTCCGAGCCTAGCTCTGAGATGCAAACTAAGACCGGAGCCCAGATCTCCAGCCAAAGGACCTTCGAGCCAAGCAGCTCCTATCAACGCCTCAAGCCTAGCTCCAAGGTGCCAAAGACCTGAAGCCCTCAAGCAATCCCTGGATGGGGGCCCAGTCCTCCGGCCAGGAAGGCCTCGAGCCTTGCTCCAAGGCATGCAAGACCTGAAGCCCTCAGGCACCTTAGATCGGGCCCAGCTCTCTGGCCAAGGAACTACCGAGCCCAACTGCTCACAATTGCCAGAACCTTGTGCCCGACTCGCTGACACCAAAGCCTGGTAACCAATCCCCATGCAAGGTGAGACCCTCTTCTCTGATCTCTCCACTCATCTAACAAAAAAAAAAGAGAAAAGAAAGAAGAAAAAGAAAAAGAAGAAAGAGAAAAAGGGGAGGGAAAGAAAGAGAAAAAAGAGGGAAGGGTGGGTTGCAAGAAAGTTCAAATCTTATTAATCAAGAACCAGTTACAAACATTTTACGGGCCCCTGACATGTCGGTGACCCCAACCAAGCACAAAAAGAAGATAAAGTACAAAGCAAAAGAAAAAGGACTACTCTGCACCAGCTGGTCCCCCTACTGAGCCTTGAGGCTGAGGGACCTCGCCTTCATGGACCTCTGGCTGAAGGGCTCCATCCTCGGATGGCTCAGCCTCGGCTGGCATCGGAGGCTCGGGAGCCACAGCTTCCTTGACGACGGCCTCTTCATCAGGCTCTGCATCCCAAGCTGAGGGGTACCTGAGGCTAGCACGGTCTTTTCGGGAACAGACGCCTCGATCTGGCCATGTAAGAACATGAAGCCTTTGTAGAAGGAGTCCGATGTTGTTTGATAAATTTCGGCGACAAACTCCTCCGAGGCCTTGAACTTGGCAATGGCCTCCTCAGCATCTTTCCTGGCCTTGGCGGCCTCCTTCCTTGCCTCGATGGCCTCCAACCTGGCAGCCTCCGCCAACTTGCCCACCAGCTCCGCCGCCTTCTCAACCGCGGCCAACCTCCCTTTCCCTGCTGCCAGCTCCGCCTGGGCAGTTCGGGAGGCCTCCTTGTGCCGATCAGCCTCGGCACTGTACCACTTCAGCTTCTTCTCGACGGTGGAGAGATTGTCGACGTTCTTTTTTGAGCGATTCCATTCCAGGTCGAGGGCCACCAGGAGTTTCCTCGCTCACCCCTCAGTATCGGCGAGGTGCTTCTCCAGGTCACTGACTTTCTGCTCGAGCGCCCCATTCACCCCGGCCTTCTCCTTCAGGTCAGACTTTAGAGCCTCGATCTCGACCGTTCGTTGCCACCCGATACGCTCCCAATTCTAGTAGCAGCCCCTAATGAAGAGGGCCTCGGCACCGATCTGCACCATGAAAAGAGGTCAGCTAAAAAAAAGGAGAAAGAAAAGAAAAGAAGGAGAAAGAAAGAAGAAATAACTCACCGAGTAAAGCTGGGGGAAGATGGCGCTGAGGACATTGCCTAGCCGCAATCCGGCCATATCCTCCCGGTCGCATGTCTGGATTGAGAAATCGATCATGCGCTCGGCCAGCTCGGGGCTCCGGAGGAATGAGCTCTCTAGCCCCATCTTGAAAGGGAGTCGACGTCGCGCCTCCTCCCTCCTGCTCTCTCCTGCAGTAGGCGGCCTCGCCCCACTAATTGCAGGGCCCCCGGGGGTAGGCTGAAGAGCTGGTAACCGTGCAGGAGGTGCCTCAGTCACAACCTTGGTCCTGGCTTGAACCTCCTCATCCCCGATCTCGATCATAGATGGACTTGGAGGCTTGGAAAATGTAGCGGCAACAGCTGCGGCCCTTGCTCGGGCTACTACCTCGGGCTCCATGGCAGAGGCTGCCCCCTGATGACCGGGCCACTCCGGGAATTCTTGGGCCGCTCGCTGGACTGGCCCCGGTGCCACGGCCGCCGCCCTCTCCATTGGTGCAGGGGCAGCTCGGGTCGCCCTTGAACTCTAAAAGACCAGTGCAGCAGAAGCGATCTCGGTCATCAACCAGCTCAGGTCAGCTGCCATGGTGGGAACGGCCGCAAATGTGCTCTCGCCTCTAACTCGCCTCGATGAAGGCTCCTCCACCAGCCCGGTTGGTGGCCGCTTCTGGGTGATGGCCAACAGGTTGCTTTCTATGAAAATCATCCCTGCATGCAAGTCACACAATGGTCAGAGCCCGTAAGAAGTAGTGTAAGAAATACAAGGAAGGAAAAGAAAAGTTCAGATCGAACTCACCCAACCCATTTGTTGGGTCGACCCCAGCGTCGAAAAGGTTCTGCTCCGATAACAGGACCTCGAGAGAAGGGATCTGGGTGGTGCGGAGCTACTCATAGTCATCCCGGTCAGCCGCATCAACCACAGAATTTTGGTTGGGGGACTGGTCCAGATCACTCCAGACCCAGTCGACCCCCTCAATCGCAACAAAGAAAAACTTACTCTTCCATCCCTTGATAGAAGAGGGGAGCTTGAATCTGATGCCCTTCGGGCGGGAGGACAAGGACCACCACCCATCCTTAGTCGGGTGGTGCTTCAGGGCAAAGAAAGCCCTGAACAAAGAGAACCGGGCAACAAATCCGTGGAGGTGGCAGAGCACAATGAAGGAGAAGATGACCTTAATGGCGTTTGGCACTAACTGGGCAGGGACCAAGTGATAATTGTCCAAGACAGACATGAAGAAGGGATGGAAATAAAAGCAGAGACCCCCTAAGAAGGTCTCCTTGTAAAAAGCTATGCAGCTCGGGCCACTGGAAGTGACCTATTCCCCCGGACGAGGGATCATAAGCCGAACAGAATGTGGGATGCCATAGACATCCTGAACGGTCCCCAGTTCCTCAACGGTGATCGTCGAAACGACCCCGCTAGGGCCTGTGGATCGGGCAGACTCAGAAACAGGAACAGAAGAAGGAGGAAGGAGAGAAGGGCCAGACCTCGATTCCCTGATAAGCACCGGACCGAGAGAATGCCTCCTACTGAACTCGAAGCAAGCCGCATCCTCCTCCTCACCGGAGGAAGAAGAAGATGCTGGCCTCCGCTCGAAGGGATCGGCCTCGCCCTGATCAGTGGAGTGGCAGAAGCCCGGACCAAATCTGGACATCCTCAAGAATAAGAGAGGTGAAGAACTCGAGGTGGAGGACGAAAAAGCGAACTCGACTTGAAGGAGACCCTAGAAGGACCCTACTCTGGCGAAGGGGGAAGAAGGAGGGGACTAACCTGGTTCCTTGGAGGATCTGAGCTGACTAGGAGGTAGAAGAAAGCTTGAACACGGCAGCGGGCACAGAGAATTCAAAAGAATGGATATTTCGAGTAAGGCCCTCTTTTCATTTTGAAATGACCCAATGGATCCACCTCGATACGACCACTCTGCCAATGGATCTGTACCATGTGCTGCCCATCGGCAAAAATGGCATCCCGACCGCTCTAAATTCTGTGCCAACATTAACTACTCCTCGAACGTGGCCACGTGGCACCCTCGCATTGGTTTGCAGGACCGTCTCACAAGCGCCAAGCAATCATGGCCATCATTGCACCAGATCTCTGCCTTCCCACGTCAGCACCATAATTACTCCCTTCGGCCCGAGCGCCGTGCACTAGCGAGCCTCGGGAGTGTGGGGCAAATGATGTGGCAAGATCGCTGACATGGGGAAGCTAACAGGCACCACGTCAAAGGAAGTCGCCATGTTGGATGCCATGTCAATTCTCCTGCCCAGACTCCTCCATCGAGCTGAGCTCCCTTGAGACAACGAGCCGAGCTCCATCCTCCACCAGGTCGGTCCCGCAAGCTCGGGACGCCATGGCTGGAGCCACACCCTACCCTCTAGAGCGAGACCCTCGAAGATCAAGCCCTATGGTCAGAGTCGAGCTCAGCCCTCCTCCGCCATGTGGAGCCTCTCCGAGCACGAGCCCTCTGGACCGAGCTGAGCTCTGTCCTCCGCCAGGTCGACCCCGTAAGCTTGGGATGCCTAGGCCGGAGCCGCACCCTGCCCTCCAGAGCGAGACCCTCGGAGATCGAACCCTATGGTCGGAGTCGAGCTCAGCCCTCCTCCGCCACATGGAGCCTCTCCGAGTGCGAGCCCTCTGGATCGGGCCCGCACTCTGCCCTCCAGAGCGAGACCCTTGGAGATCGAGCCCTGTGGTCGGAGTCGAGCTCAGCCCTCCTCCACCACGTGGAGCCTCTCCGAGCATGATCCTTCTGGACTGGGCCCACACTTTACCCTCCTCCATCGAAGCGATCCCGCAAGCTCGGGGTGTCTAGGTCAGAGCGAGCCCTACCACTCCAGCTCAGCCCCAGCTCAGGTATGAGCACCGCCATCCCAGGATATCGACGAGCCACCCGAGGACTACTCTGGGATACCTGCCAGACCGTACTGACCGCCTGTGACTATCGATTACACTAGAAAGGTGAGAAACCCATGGATCGAGGCACCACGCTCCTCACCGATCGCTTGGACCTTCCGAGAGAGGAAGTCAACCAGGAGATTCGAATCCCAGGGGCGGTGGCCCACCGATCGAGGTATCGCCAGGTTTTCCGGAATGAGGCGACCAAGGAGAATGTCAGAGCACATGACAGCTCCCCTTATCACGGATCGGCAAAGGCTCCTCGGGACACCACCGCATGTGCCTGACAGCCTGGTGGAGATCCCAAGATGAACACCCAACGGTAACTTAATCAACAAAACTTGAAGGTAACAACCACAACATGAGCAAGGCACAAGCCAGGCCACTGGAACACAAGTTTAAGCTCAATCAAAAAGAGCATGGCACCACCATCATCCTCAAGCAAGGTCGGCCAGAAGGGCCATATAGATACTCCCTCTAGCCATGCTACTCTTCCCCCAGCACACTTGCATCCCACTCTCACACTAATCACTCCTCCTAGTGTGGAGTCCATCAAGAGGGGCTCGACTAGGAGGATCTGTTCTCTTGGGTCGTCACTGACTTGATCGTCGGAGTGCCCTCGTTGGAAACCTCGGCCCGGGTCACTAACCCCTATTTTGCAGGTCCAGGACTACCGGACGGCGAGACAGCGAAGGAGGCACGCTCTGACGCCGACAG
This sequence comes from Areca catechu, assembly GCA_021397845.1. Lineage (NCBI taxonomy): Eukaryota > Viridiplantae > Streptophyta > Magnoliopsida > Arecales > Arecaceae > Areca > Areca catechu. Next base: position 96,617,500 of record CM038050.1, read on the forward strand.
CAGCTACAGGCCACGACGATCTTGGTAGCAACAATACCCATATCCAATTATGAGTATCCCTTTGATAGAAAGGGTCTACACGTAGTCACGTTCAATGAGATATCATATATCCCACTTGCAGATCACATCAGTGTCACCATGCTCCTTTGGTCAAGAGGACAACCAAATGATGTGAACCACAATAACCTACACTTGATACATTGCCATCCAGTACAATGTATCCTTTGGTCGTGAACTTGGTTTAAGGACCACTCGATATATCCTCTCTATATCGAAGTCAATGTAGTCCTAAGGACTTCATCTCATGAAAAGAGTTCATTACAGGAAAAAGTCAGAATGTGATGAGCTGCCAAAATAATATTTATTAATTCATATAAAGAGTACAATACTTAGCTCAACCGCCTACAACCTAGGTGATTGGCTTTGGGATACAATATCCAACACTTACATACTGGGTATGAAGATCTATAGAGATAGATCTAAGAGGCTTCTAGGATTGTCTCAGTCTACGTACATTGATACCATACTGAAACGGTTCAGCATGGAGAATTCCAAGAAAGGTTATCTCCCAATAGGTTATGGAATTACTCTTTCCAAGAAGAATTGTGCGACAACTCCTAAGGAAAGAGAGTGCATGAGTAGAGTTCCTTATGCTTCTGCAGTGGGCTTTTCATGTATGCTATGACATGTACTAGACCAGATGTGGCATACTCACTAGGAGTAGTGAGCAGATACTAGTTTGACCCAGGTGAGGTGCATTGGAAGGTGGTTAAAACCATCATGAAGTATTTGAGAAATGAAAGGGATATGCCCTACAAACCAATCTCTGTTGTATCTCCCAAACCATTGTAATTGATAATTTTCTAAATAAAGGCATTATTTTTCATCATACGCTGTGTTTATTATATGATGAACCCCATAGATTAGGGCTATGATTTTAGGGTTATGATGAGATCATACCAGTGAGACCTAAAATCTTAAAACCTTAATCTAAAGTATTCCTAGTCAAAGGAACCCTGAGTAGGGGATCAGGGTTTTCCGATAAGACTAGCACACCCCGGGTATACTGGAAAGGGTGACTGCTCTCACAGTCACTTGTGTATGACACTAATACTGGGATGTGGGTGCTCATTGGAGAATGAGTTCACTGATATGATCCAACTTGAGAACATCTAATGGAGTCTTAGCTACATGTCAATAGAAGGTTCTCATAGTGGGAGTGGTACAAGTAATCTTTTGACCTGAGACTGCCATAAGTACCTTATGTACATGAACCCATCCTTTGGTTCAATCCTAATCATGACACTGAGACATGCACAGGATTGATACTGGGAATGGTGAATTGAATATGAAGGTAATGAGTAGGTCAACAAGGAATCGATCACTCTTAGTAAGAGGAGATTGCATCCAGCTAGTCAACAATCGCATGATGATTCAGGGAATCTTTGATCAAAGTAAAGATATTAGAGATGGTTTCTAATATCAAGATAATCGAATCATCATTATAAGATTGAGCTAGAAACAAATATAATATTGGATTTGACATATATCCATATCCATAGTTATATTTTGGGTGCAGGCTGATCGAAAGATTTAATTGTACGGTAACTCTCTACTAAAGGGTAATTTTGGTATTTCACCAGAATTTCCATATCTTCCGGGTAGACATGACACGTTGCTAGACGTCAATCTTGTCTTGTGGGTTGATCAAGTTCAAAGATCACATGTTAGGAAGAATCCTAATTGATCGATTCGGGTAAGCCCGGTTTGACCTAAATCGATTAGAAAGAGTTCTAATCAAATTAGGTCAACTTGTATTCGAACCCACTGCTGGCTAGATGTGGAACCCAATGGGTCACACACTTAAGAGGATTGATCAAGAATTTAATTTGGAATTAAATTGTCTTTGCAAGATAACACTCTAGCAGGTGTTGCAAGCCCTAGCTTCTATTCGGATCGGATTCGAATTAGGATTCCGGATTGGTTCAAATTGGGTTCTAATTGGACCTAATTAGACCTTGATTAAGAAAAATGGGAATGTGGCTAACCCTATTGGCTAGCCATGTAGCTTGGCTAGCCTCCCCACCCGCCCCCTTTTGTTTTTCACGCCAAACACCAAGAGTCCATGCGCATATGGACTCTTGGCGCGCCTTAAGGAAGAGTCCATGGCGCATGGACTCTTGGCGCGCCCCAAATAAAATTCTCCGATGTTTTTATTTGGGCGGCCTCCTTCTTAAGTGATTAGCGCACCTTCTCTCCCCCCTTGGATGAGAATCCAACGGCTGATGGGATTTTGAGAAAGAAAGAAAGCGCTAACTCCTCCCGGGCGCGCGAAGTAACATCTCTTCGGAGATGAAAAGTCGCGACTTCCTTCTTTTTAAAACACCGCGGTTTTTCCTTTAAGAAGAGTCGTGGGATTTAATCTGGAAGGCCATGAGATGGGAGGATGGGGCGTGAGAAATTGGAAAGGGCGTGAGAAAGAAATTACGGAGAGGTGTGTAGGCGCCTATCTGATTTCTATTTAAAGGGTCGGGAAAAATCAGAACATTATGTAATCTTTTTCTTTCTTCCTCTCCTGAAGACTCTTTTATTTTTCCTTGCTCTTGCATTGTTTCCTCTACAGAGTAAACCTCTGTCGAAACTCTGCTACTGAACAAGATAAAAGTAAAAGTCTCCGACGGTAAAGGAAAGAAAGAAGTTCTGATTTCTTCCTTTCTTTCATACATTAAGACATCATTGTCTTAATTTCTCCTCCAACTTAAGACAAGCCTATGTCCTCTTAGGACAAGGTCTTTTTCTTCAAGACAAGGGTGTCTAAAGGGCCAAGGTCTTGGTGGAAGGAGGAGAAGGAGTCAAGGAAAGGAAAGCAAGCCTTTGTGTGGAGGAATTCAAGCCATAGTCCAAGCAATTGAGTTCTAGGAAGAAGAACTCAATAGAAGGAACCTTTGAAAAGAAGATAGAGTTGTCTTGATCACTGCTCTGTGTGGATCACCATCGGAGGGCGGACACTTGGACGCCTGGTGAATTCAATCAGCCCCTTCAACATCAACTTTGTTGGAATTAGCGATAGCAGGTTGGTACTCTAATTCTAACAATCTATGTTTGAATGTTAGTATGTATGTTTTAATTAGTAAAAGGAGATCTTGGCTAAGGGATTTCGGTGCAAATTTCATCATTTTGAAATTACACTTCCGCTGCGGTGCACCTGAAACCCCATCAGTGGTATCAGAGCCATCCTTATTACAGTTAAAACATATGATATGCATTTTTGTTGTAGTATCGAAATTAGGGTTTTAAACCCTTGAATGCTGATACACTTAGCATAATTTAAGGAATGCATATATGATAATTAATGTTTTGATGTATGCCACTAATTAGGGTTTTTCACTCAAACCCTAATTATTATAGAGATATGATTAGTTTTGAAGTCATCATACTGAAATAAGGTTGCCCTGGCATAATGGTGGATCCATTATGTGGTAAATGGTTGTCCTAGTATGATGACACACTTAGCACATATATGTTTATCAGAGTGATATCATTATGATATGTTTTTATGTAAGAATGTGTTGGAAATTTTATAAAGCCCTCTTCTTAAAATCATATTAAGTCATAGCATATTTAACTAATAAGCATCACTAGTCATGATGAACAATTGATCATTCGGTGTCTAGAAAGGTGGTTCTGGGAAGGTAAAGAGAATCGTGGTTTTTAATTGGTTCCGTTGACTGACCTGGCCAATTTTTATTGGTGTCTAGGAAAGCAACGGGGGGACTCCCACATCTCTTCCACTTGCCTGGCCGATTTGATTATATTTAAATCTTGACTTATATGCTTAGTGTTAAAAAAAAAAAAAAAAATGCTATATGTTGGCCTTCCTTCATGCTGAATCATTACTGTGTTATGAACCACATTAGGTTTGTTGTGTTATCTGCAAGACCTAATAGGGTGATTGCCATAATATTGGTCTAGTGCAAAATATGCTTACAGTATATTCAGTATAATGCCTTGTTGTGTTATCTACAAGGGCATTATATTTGAATATTGACTGTATAGAAATGAAAGGGTCTTGACTTAACTAGAACATTATGGTTTGTTGTGTTTTCTGCAAGACTTATAATGTTCTAGAGGCCAAGTTATTTTTGAGAATTATATGAGATATAATTGGAAGAGTTTCCTACCTTAGAACTTATAAAAGATTTGTTGTGTTGTCTGCAAGATCTTTTATAAATTATAAGGATCTCGATCTCACTAAGAAAACCGATCAGGGTTCTTCTCGATTATCATAGTGAGGGCTATGATTTTTGATAAAATAGTGGGAGACATAATTAAATTGAAGGCCTAATTTAATTATGTAAGTCATTTCATGGTTGTTTGCTTATGTATTGTTCTTAATTAAATGTAGATAAATGGCATCTTCATTATCACTGAGAAGCATCTTAGATACCAACAAATTGACTGGTCCAAACTATGTGGACTGGTTGAGAAACTTAAAGATTGTACCGAGTTCAGAAAAACTTTCTTATATTCTTGATACCCCTAATCTTAATCCACTAGGGGATGATGCCACACAGGAAGATATGGCCACATACAAAATGTGGCAGAATGACTCCCTCACTGTCAAGTGTATCATACTGGCCTCTATGACCAATGAGTTACAGAGGCAGCATGAAAGCATGGATACTCAATCCATAATGCTCAATTTAAAGGAGCTTTATGGAGAACAAAGCAGAACTGCTAGATACGAAATATCTAAGCAGTTATTCCGTGCTAGGATGACAGAGGGTACATCCGTTCAGGATCATGTCCTGAAGGTAATTGACTTAATCACCAGATTAGGTCAATTAGGGTTTATTATGGATGGGGAGCTGAATCAGGATTTAATCCTGCAATCACTCCCAGAGTCATTTTCTCAGTTTGTCTTGAATTATCACATGAACAAACTGAACACTTCCTTGCCTGAGCTGTTAAATATGTTAAAAACAGCAGAGAGCCATGTTAAGAAAGAAAAGGCTCCACTTCTTCTTGTTGATAAGACCAATAAGAAGAAATCAGGCAAAAAGGGTTTTAGCAGGAGACTAAACCCTAAGGGTGGCATCAATAAGAACAAGAAAGGAAAGAAGGTCTCAAAACAGTCAACCTGTTTCTTTTGCGGCAAAGCGGGACATTGGAAAAGGAATTGCAAGGCTTACCTTGCAACTGTGAAGCCTGGTGCGGCAGACGCACCAAAAGGTATGTATGAGATACATACTATATTGACATTAAATTCGTCTATATCAAATACTTGGGTATTGGATACCGCTTGTGGTTACCATATATGCAAATCTTTGCAGGACCTCCACAAGCTTAAAGTATTGAAGGAAGGCGACTTCAATCTCTACGGTGCTGGTGGTGATATCATCCAAGCAGAAGCTGTAGGGACCTATATTCTGAAGTTGCCTTCAGGGAAGATCTTGGAGCTAGAGAATTGTTACTATATGCCAAAGATTATTAGGAACATTATATCTATTCCTTTGTTATTAAAACAAGGATATGTAATGGATGTAACGAGCACTGGTTGCTCAATAATGTTATCTAATAAAATTATTTGTTCTGGCATATTTAGCAATGGGCTCTTAACTCTTTCTTCCAATGATAGTATTTTTCATGTCAATACTAAAAGGAAAAGAAAAGACTTTAATGATACTTTACTTTGGCATCGTAGACTTGGTCATGTTAATGAGTCTAGGATTAGCAAGTTATACAAGGAAAAATTCCTTGATCCTTATGAGTATGAATCATTAGGAACTTGCGAATCATGTCTCATGGGTAAGATGACAAAAACTCCATTCACTGGACATGGGGAAAGGTCAACTGAGTTATTAGGACTTATACATACTGATGTATGTGGCCCAATGACAACTCAGGCCAGAGGAGGATACTCATATTTTATCACTTTTACAGATGATTTATCTAGGTTCGGATATGTGTATCTTATGAAACACAAATCTGAAGCCTTTGATAAATTTAAGGAGTATCAAAGTATGGTCGAAAAACAAACCGGGAAAAGTATTAAAGTTCTTCGTTCTGATCGAGGAGGAGAATACTTATCCACGGAGTTTTTAGACTATCTTAAAGTTAATGGAATCCTTTCTGAATGGACCCCTCCTTATACACCACAGCTAAATGGTATAGCTGAAAGGAGGAATCGTACCTTATTAGATATGGTACGATCCATGATGTGCTTCACAAATTTGCCCATTTCTTTCTGGGGTCATGCCCTAGAAACTGCTGTTTATATTCTGAACAAGGTACCTTCTAAATCCGTTGTTAGTACTCCATATGAAATTTGGAGTGGAAAGAAACCATATCTTAAATATTTTAAGGTATGGGGATGTCCAGCTTATGTTAAAAGAAATTTTGGACATAAGTTGGAACCTAGAGCGGATAAATGTCTATTTGTAGGATATCCTAAAGAAGGTAGAGGATATCTATTCTACCATCCTACTGAACAAAAGATTTTTGTTAGCAGGCATGCCACTTTTCTAGAAAAAGAGTTCATTTTGGAAAAGGGCAATGGTAGAACAATTGAACTTGGAGAAGTGCAAGAAATACAGATAGACAATTCTCAACCATTAGAACATATAGTTAGGACAGAACCAGAACACAAAACTCCTCCTCGTAGGTCTGACAGAGTGCCACGGGCACCTGAGAGGTATGGGTTTATTATTGAAAATAATGAAGCTCAAGTCATTCAAAATGATGAACCTCTGACCTATACGGAAGCTATCTTGAGTACTGACTCAGATAAATGGCAAGAAGCCATGGAATCCGAAGTAGACTCTATGTATGTAAACCAAGTATGGTCTTTGGTTGATGCACCAGAGGGTGTTAATCCTATTGGGTGTAAATGGGTCTATAAGAAAAGATTGGGGCTGATGGCCAAGTTGAAACCTATAAAGCCAGATTAGTGGCTAAAGGTTTTAGACAAAAACAGGGAATTGATTATGATGAAACTTTTTCACCTGTTGCCATGCTAAAATCAATTCGGATTTTACTTGCTATAGCAGCATACCACGATTATGAGATATGGCAGATGGATGTGAAAACTGCATTCCTCAATGGTTTCCTTGAGGAAGAAGTCTACATGTCACAGCCAGAAGGTTTTATTTCAAAAAATAAACCTAATCAAGTATGCAAGCTGAAGAAATCCATTTATGGATTAAAGCAAGCTTCCAGGAGTTGGAACATCCGCTTTGATGAAACTATTAAAAGATTTGGTTTTATAAAAAATGTGGATGAACCCTGTGTTTATAAGAAGACTAGTGGGAGTGCCATAGTCTTCTTGGTTCTGTATGTAGATGACATACTCCTCATTGGGAATGATATCCCAATGTTGCAATCAGTCAAGGTTTGGCTATCAAACCAGTTTTCCATGAAAGATTTAGGAGAAGCATCCTATATACTAGGTATTAAGATCTATAGGGATAGATCTAAGAGGATGCTAGGTTTATCCCAATCTAGGTACATTGACTTAGTGCTGAAAAGATTCAGCATGGAAGGAAGTAAAAGAGGTTATCTTCCTATGAGTCAAGGCATACATCTTTCTAAAAGGATGTCTCCTAAGACACCTGAAGAAAGAGATAGAATGAATTCTATACCCTATGCTTCGGCAATAGGATCCATAATGTATGCCATGTTATGTACCAGGCCTGATGTGGCATATGCTTTAGGCATTGTCAGTAGGTTTCAGGCTGATCCAGGAGAGGATCATTGGAAAGCAGTTAAAAATATTCTTAAGTACCTAAGAAGGACTAAGGATATTTTTTTGGTTTATGGTGGTTCTGATCTTAAACTAGAAGCTTATTCTGATTCTAGTTTTCAATCAGACCCTGATGATAGCAAATCCATTTCGGGATATGTTTTTACCCTAAATGGTGGAGCAGTGAGTTGGAAGAGTACCAAGCAGCAGACTGTAGCTGACTCAACCACAGAGGCAGAATACATAGCTGTTAGTGAAGCCGCCAAGGAAGCAGTCTGGATGAAGAAGTTCATCACAGAGTTGGGTGTTGTTCCTCAAATTGAAAATCCAGTGCCACTTTACTGTGACAACACTGGGGACGTTGCTCAAGCTAAGGAACCAAGAGCTCATCATAAGTCCAAGCACATTCTGAGACGCTTCCATCTTGTCCGAGAAATAGTAGAGAGACAAGATGTCTACATAGATAGAGTTGATACAAAGAACAATGTAGCAGACCCGTTCACTAAGGCTCTACCACAGCGAGATTTTGATCGCCACCTAGAATGTATGGGATTAAGATTCAAAGGCGATTGGCTTTAGTGCAAGTGGGAGATTGAAAGGGATATGCCCTACAAACCAATCTCTGTTGTATCTCCCAAACCATTGTAATTGATAATTTTCTAAATAAAGGCATTATTTTTCATCATACGCTGTGTTTATTATATGATGAACCCCATAGATTAGGGCTATGATTTTAGGGTTATGATGAGATCATACCAGTGAGACCTAAAATCTTAAAACCTTAATCTAAAGTATTCCTAGTCAAAGGAACCCTGAGTAGGGGATCAGGGTTTTCCGATAAGACTAGCACACCCCGGGTATACTGGAAAGGGTGACTGCTCTCACAGTCACTTGTGTATGACACTAATACTGGGATGTGGGTGCTCATTGGAGAATGAGTTCACTGATATGATCCAACTTGAGAACATCTAATGGAGTCTTAGCTACATGTCAATAGAAGGTTCTCATAGTGAGAGTGGTACAAGTAATCTTTTGACCTGAGACTGCCATAAGTACCTTATGTACATGAACCCATCCTTTGGTTCAATCCTAATCATGACACTGAGACATGCACAGGATTGATACTGGGAATGGTGAATTGAATATGAAGGTAATGAGTAGGTCAACAAGGAATCGATCACTCTTAGTAAGAGGAGATTGCATCCAGCTAGTCAACAATCGCATGATGATTCAGGGAATCTTTGATCAAAGTAAAGATATTAGAGATGGTTTCTAATATCAAGATAATCGAATCATCATTATAAGATTGAGCTAGAAACAAATATAATATTGGATTTGACATATATCCATATCCATAGTTATATTTTGGGTGCAGGCTGATCGAAAGATTTAATTGTACGGTAACTCTCTACTAAAGGGTAATTTTGGTATTTCACCAGAATTTCCATATCTTCCGGGTAGACATGACACGTTGCTAGACGTCAATCTTGTCTTGTGGGTTGATCAAGTTCAAAGATCACATGTTAGGAAGAATCCTAATTGATCGATTCGGGTAAGCCCGGTTTGACCTAAATCGATTAGAAAGAGTTCTAATCAAATTAGGTCAACTTGTATTCGAACCCACTGCTGGCTAGATGTGGAACCCAATGGGTCACACACTTAAGAGGATTGATCAAGAATTTAATTTGGAATTAAATTGTCTTTGCAAGATAACACTCTAGCAGGTGTTGCAAGCCCTAGCTTCTATTCGGATCGGATTCGAATTAGGATTCCGGATTGGTTCAAATTGGGTTCTAATTGGACCTAATTAGACCTTGATTAAGAAAAATGGGAATGTGGCTAACCCTATTGGCTAGCCATGTAGCTTGGCTAGCCTCCCCACCCGCCCCCTTTTGTTTTTCATGCCAAACACCAAGAGTCCATGCGCATATGGACTCTTGGCGCGCCTTAAGGAAGAGTCCATGGCGCATGGACTCTTGGCGCGCCCCAAATAAAATTCTCCGATGTTTTTATTTGGGCGGCCTCCTTCTTAAGTGATTAGCGCACCTTCTCTCCCCCCTTGGATGAGAATCCAACGGCTGATGGGATTTTGAGAAAGAAAGAAAGCGCTAACTCCTCCCGGGCGCGCGAAGTAACATCTCTTCGGAGATGAAAAGTCGCGACTTCCTTCTTTTTAAAACACCGCGGTTTTTCCTTTAAGAAGAGCCGTGGGATTTAATCTGGAAGGCCATGAGATGGGAGGATGGGGCGTGAGAAATTGGAAAGGGCGTGAGAAAGAAATTACGGAGAGGTGTGTAGGCGCCTATCTGATTTCTATTTAAAGGGTCGGGAAAAATCAGAACATTATGTAATCTTTTTCTTTCTTCCTCTCCTGAAGACTCTTTTATTTTTCCTTGCTCTTGCATTGTTTCCTCTACAGAGTAAACCTCTGTCGAAACTCTGCTACTGAACAAGATAAAAGTAAAAGTCTCCGACGGTAAAGGAAAGAAAGAAGTTCTGATTTCTTCCTTTCTTTCATACATTAAGACATCATTGTCTTAATTTCTCCTCCAACTTAAGACAAGCCTATGTCCTCTTAGGACAAGGTCTTTTTCTTCAAGACAAGGGTGTCTAAAGGGCCAAGGTCTTGGTGGAAGGAGGAGAAGGAGTCAAGGAAAGGAAAGCAAGCCTTTGTGTGGAGGAATTCAAGCCATAGTCCAAGCAATTGAGTTCTAGGAAGAAGAACTCAATAGAAGGAACCTTTGAAAAGAAGATAGAGTTGTCTTGATCACTGCTCTGTGTGGATCACCATCGGAGGGCGGACACTTGGACGCCTGGTGAATTCAATCAGCCCCTTCAACATCAACTTTGTTGGAATTAGCGATAGCAGGTTGGTACTCTAATTCTAACAATCTATGTTTGAATGTTAGTATGTATGTTTTAATTAGTAAAAAGAGATCTTGGCTAAGGGATTTCGGTGCAAATTTCATCATTTTGAAATTACACTTCCGCTGCGGTGCACCTGAAACCCCATCAAGAAATACTAAGGACCAATGGCTGATTTATGGAGAACCTGACTTGAAACTTGTAGGATATACTGACTCTAGTTTCCAGTCAGACAGAGATGATAGCAAGAGTGTGTCAGGGTTTGTGTTTACCCTGAATGGAGGAGCGATCTACTGGAAGAGTTCCAAGCAGGTTCTAGTTGCAAACTCGGTATGCGAAGCAAAGTACATTGCAGCATCAGATGCAGCAAAGGAAGCCGTGTGGTTGTGAAAGTTCCTTGGAGAGCTCAGGGTGGCACCTTCCCTAAATGGTCATATTCCAGTATATTATGATAGTATATTCAGTGGCTTCTTCCCAAAAATTGCTTCAAGCTTAAGATTAGAGTCGATGAAGACTTGAAAGCATGACTTGAATGCTCTTTTGCTCTTTTGCTGTTGGTTGGTAGGATATTCAATGAATCTCTCTTCTTTGAAGAACTCTCTTATTGATTGCTTTAAGGTAGTTCAAATCCTTCAAATTTAAAGTCTTCCATCATCCCAAGGCAGTTCTAGCCATTGTAAACCATTGAGAAATGATTTGTGACCGTTGGAGCACCTTTTAGCATTCAAAAATAAATTCTGGAATTAGCCATTAGATACCTGAAAATGATGTTCGAGTCGGCTCGGATTCCTTCAAGTCGGCTCGGATCCTTCGAGTCGATAGGTCGAGTCACCAAATCTTCAATGCAGTCGGCTTTGCATCTCAGGGCATAGAATGTCACTCTGGACGAGTCGGCTCTTGATAGCTCGGGTCGGTTCGAACTTGAGACTTGAAAAACTTGAACTCAAGGAGACGGCTCTTTTTAGCTTGGGTTGGCTCTTCTTCTCAGGTTTGAAAAAACCTTACTCTAGAAGAGTCGGCTCGATGCAGTTCGGGTCGGCTCGCTTTCTCAGGCTTTCAAAATTAGGTCTGGTAGAGTCAGCTCTTTCTAGGTCGGGTCGGCTCGCCTGGCTGTTCTCAGAAAACTTCAGGAATTGGACTCTGGAGGAGTCGGCTTGGATTGATTCCAGTCGACTCGGATTCACTAGAGTCGGCTCGCTTTTCATCGAGTCAGCTCGAATTGCTGCATTCCAAAATCCTTGCTGCGTGCCAATAAGTAGAGTCGGCTCTTCTTTACTTGGGTCGGCTCGAGTGTCTTCTTTAGGATTTTCACAATTGAACTTAAAGAAAACTCTCACCAACTCTTTTACAATTTTACATAAACCAACTCAAACTAAAATTCATGGCACACATATACTCACAAGAGTAACCCTTTTTACTTGATTTTCTTAGCATTTTTATTTGGTTCTTCTTTACAAAAACATTTACAACACAACTCAAACAAGAAAGTAGAAATGTAGGAGTTGAAGTTTGAACATGTTATACATCCTACAAAAACTTGTCAAACACTTGAAGAGTTGTCAGAAATAAATGTACATGCTCCAATGTTTGGTTATCATCAAAATCACTTGTGGGCTCAACAATCTCCCCTTTTTTGATGAAGACAAAACACTGTGCATGAAAAATTAATATAAAACTTTACAATTACTTGTATAATAGTATTTGCAGGAGTATATGAACAAGTAGAACAAATTGACTTCAATTAGTGCCAAACAATGAGAGAAGAATTTGGGCTTATAGAGATAATCTCCCCCTCAATAAAATGCTCAATGTTTTGACATACTTTTCATTCAATTTTACATTTTAAAGCTCAAGAACTTTGATCAACAGAGCTAACAAATGTTGAAGTGTAAAAAATTGTAATTCAAGGCTTTAAACATTATAAATCAGAATTTAAAGTGCCAGAGCTTGAAATACAATACAATACATGTTCTTTTCAAGTGTCAGAGCAAATATTCAGAACATAAATATATCAGAGCTTTGAAGCATCAAAATTTTATCCTTTTCATGCAATACTTTCTCTCCTTTTTTGTCAATCAATCAAAATGGTAGAGTGGGTAAAAAGGTTAGATTTTAAAATAGATAGAGAAAGTATTTAAAATTGTTTGAGATAATTTCACTTTCTCATTTTATCTTGAAATTCTAATTAAAAGATTAGTCATTGTAAGAGCAATCAAACATTCAATTTATAAAGAAATTGAAGAATTTATGAGACAAAAGGTGTACTTTCATTCCATTTCAACAGTTCAATACAAAGTACAAAAGAAAACAAAGTACATTTAATCACTATCAGTGTCTACTTTGAAGTGTGGAGGATGGCTTGGGATTTGAATTCCCAGAGGCAAAGAAGAAATGGGGTCTAGATCTAAGGGTGCCCTAATATGAGGAGTAGGTTGCCTAGGATGAGTAGGAGTATGAAAAGGTGTCGAAGAAGATCTAGGAACACTCAAAGAAGCTTGGATTTCTTTAACTTTGGACATTAACTTCCACAAGAAATTGTTTGTTGATTTCAGTTCAGCTTCAACCTTCTTTATACTTCTAGAAGCAACCAAGTCTTCTATTCCTTCTTTGATTTCTGCCACTTCTTTTTGTAGAGCAAGCATTTCCAAAACTTGGACATTAGCAAAAGCTTCTGCAGACCCTCTTAGCCTTCCGAATTCACTTCTGATTATACCTATACCCTTGGTATAATCCTCTTCCATTTTCTTTCCTTTCTCGAGAGATCCCATTCTGACCCTTAAGTTATCCATTTCTGTTCTATAGGCTTCAAGGATTTGAGTGACTGAACTTTTGATAGAATCTGAACTAGATGTAATCAACTGAAGGATCGGCTGGACATCTGTCTCAATTGTACTAGTTGCTGCAGCTTTGGATGCTTCAGTACTGTCAATTCTTCCTTTTAGATTATTTATTTGTTTTTCAAATTGGGCTAGTTTGTCATCGACTGATTTTTGAAATACTCCAAACATCTCACTCATAGAAGATTTGATGGATTCTGACATACTATTCATTTTATTTTCCAAGAAGTCTTGTATCATTGAAGTGTTTATAGTTGGAGCAGTAGTAGCTTGACTATGACTTGGAATGTCTGCAGTCTGATCAAAGGTAGGTGTGCTGTATAGCATGTCAGGAAAGTTAGGGATAGAAATATCTGGAAGAGAAGTATCAAAGTCCATATGCACAGGGGATTCCTGCTGTGGCTTTGGCTCAGGGATATGCAAAGTTGTGCCTTCACCAGCCTCTTCTTCTATTTGTTCTTGGACTTCTTCAGTCTCTTCAGCTATATCACTTTTCTTCTTCCAGGTACCATCAGTTAACAAATATCCCATTCTCTGAAGGGTCTTAGCTATGTAGGTATCAGTGTGTAGTAATACCTTACTATCTTCTTTTGTCAAATCTAAATTTGATCTTTGAATGAATACTGAAAGTATCATTCCATATGGCAAACAGGCTTTAACTTTCCTGATTGCCTCTTTCATTTGGATGATCATTATCACAGGCAAATTAATCTTTTCACCACTGATTAAGAGCTCCATAAAACATAAGTCCCTTTCACTTACCCAATCGAATCTACCCATTCAAGGTAAAAATATTCGGCTTATGAAGTTATGAAGGAGTCTCATTTCAATAGACAGCATATTTTCCTTGAGAATCCCAATCTCATTTACCTCAGCTCTTTCCAAAACTATCTGCAATGCCTTGGTTCTGTCCTTCAATACAAGATATTCAGTACCTTCAAAGGGCATTTCCAAGACGCTTCCTAAAATCTCAGCGAAAATGATTATCCTCTTTCCTTTTACTGTGGATTCAATAAAATTCTCTCCAAGCCTTAGATTCTCGTAGAACATTCTAACTAGGTTTGGATAGGTCTTAATATCCAATGAACATAAATTCCTCCAACCTTGATTCTCAATTAAATCCCCAATCACAAAACCAATTTCTCTTAGGTATTCGAATAAAATATGTTGGCCTGTAGTATTGGTCTCATACCTAATGACACTTGTTGGCTAGGAGAAACTGGACTTGCTTCCTCTTCTTCAGCCTGTGGTTCATTTCTGGAGACATTATCTTCACGGAACTTTGTTCTTCATTCTTGTGGAGCCGCATCCCCAACTCTCCTAGTCTTCTTCCCAACTACTCTTCTTGGTGCCATTGTGCAAAGAAGCTGAGCTTAGAAGAGGTTTATGGAAGTTTAGAGAAGTTTAGAAAGGTTCTTGGAGGGAATGGAGTAGGGTTTGAGAGTATGAAAGGTAAGAACAAAACCCTATGGCTTGACCTTAAAAAGAGATGACTCGACATCCGAGTCGGCTCGACCAACAGTCTATCTGCTCGAGTCGGCTCGAGCAGAGGGAGCAAAAAAAATTTTTGTATTATGATCAAGGCTCATAAAATTTTGGGATTTGGATCAGAAGGTTATCTAGATACATTATCCTTAAGATTCTTAATGTGTTTCTAGATAGGATCACATAACCTTAGTTCATTTCTAATCATTGCAAACCTATCTAAATTTAATGGTTTGGTAAAATTATCAGCAAGTTGGTTTTCAGTTAGTATATATTTAAGAGTAATATCATTATTCAAAACATGTTCTCTTATGAAATGGTGCTTAATTTCAATGTACTTGGTTCGGTTCGTGAATGCTGTATAGGATTTTTTATCAAATTAATGGCACTTGTGTTATCACATTTGATTGGAATTTTGGATTATCTAACACCAAAATCTTCTAGCTATTGTTTAATCCATAACACTTGAGCACAACAACTACCAGCAGCAACGTCCTCTGCCTCAACAGTGGACAATGCTATGGAGTTTTGCTTCTTAGTGCCATGAAGTTAAATTCAACCCTAGAAATTGACAAGTACCGCTAGTGTTTTTTCTATCTACTTTACAACCAGCATAATCAGCATCAGAAAATCTGATTAAATTTAAAGATGTTTTTTTTGAAAACAAAGACCTAGGTTACTTGTACCTTTCAAGTATTTAAAAATTCTTTTAACAGCAAGCATATGTGTTTCTTTAAGATTGCATTGAAATCTAGCACAAACACATACACTATACAAGATATCAGGTCTATTGGCCATCAAATATAAAAGGGATTCGATCATACCTCTATAAAGCTTTTGGTCAACATTAGATCCACTTTCATCTTTATCCAATTTGCAGGATGGGCTCATGGGTGTATTCATTTGTTTGCTTGTCTCCATACCAAATTTCTTGATGATTTCTTTGGTGTATTTGGATTGGTTGATGAAGATCCCTTCCTTTGATTGTTTTACTTGAAGTTCGAGGAAGTAATTCAGTTCACCCATTAGGCTCATTTTAAATTCTCCCTACATTAGCTTAGCAAATTCTTTACAAAAACTTTCATTAGTTGCACCAAAAATAATATCATCAACATAAATTTGTACAACTAATATATCATTATTTTTCTTGTTAATGAAAAGAGTTTTATCAACATTTCCTCTTGAAAAATCATTTTCAATTAAGAAAGTGCTAAGTCTATTATACCAGTGTTTCAAACCATACAAAGCTTTGTTCAACTTAAATACATGATTTGGAAAAGCAGAACTTTCAAAACCTAGTGGCTGTTTTACAAAAACTTGTTCAGAAATAAATTCATTTGGAGAAGTATTTTTGATATTCATTTGAAAGAGTTTAAAGTTCATGTAGTAAGCAAATGCAATAAGTAATCTAATAGTCTCATGTCTTGCTACTAGAGCATAAGTTTCATCAAAATTGATATTCACTACTTGATTAAATTCATTTATTACCAACCTTGCTTTATTACTTATTACTTTACCATTTGCATCTAGTGTGTTCCTATAGACCCATTTGGTTTCTACTATTGGATGGTCTTTAGGTCTATCAACTAGTATCCAAACCTTATTCCTTTCAAACTGGTTCAGCTCTTCATGCATGGCTAACATCCAGTTTGGGTCATTTTCTGCTTCTTTTAAGGTGTGAGGTTTCTATTTGAGATTCAAAGGCTAGGTAATCGTGTGCAGTTCTATGTGCAGATCTAGTCCTTACACCTTGAGAGGGATCACCAATGATTAAATCTCTAGGATGTGAAGTTACATACCTTCATTCTATTGGTAGATCGGTATGATCCTTACTTACCATTTCTTCTCCTTCTTCTGTTGGTCTTTCTTGAATACTCATGTCTTCCATCTCCTTTCGAATGGTACCTGCATCATTATCAATACACTCATCTTTTCTAGATGGTGATAGGTTAGTTTCATCAAAAATGACATGCATTGACTCTTAAACAGTAAGAGTCCTCTTGTTAAACACTCTATATGCTTTGCTATGTAATGAATAACCAAGGAATATAGATTCATCAGATTTTGCATCAAACGTTCCTAGGTTATCTTTGCCATTATTTAATACAAAGCATTTACACCCAAAACCATGAAAATAATTAATATTTGGTTTTCTTCCTTTCCAAAGCTCATAGGGGGTTTTCTTTGAAATTGGTCGTATCAAAACTCGGTTTAATATATAACAGGCAGTGTTCACCGCTTCTATCTAAAAGTACCTTGGAAGATTACCTTCACATAGCATTATTCTAGCCATTTCTTCCAAAGTCCTATTCTTCCTCTCTACAATACCATTTTGTTGTGGTGTTCTAGGAGCGGAGAAGTTGTGATCAATACCGTGCTTAGTGCAATATTCATCAAATAATTGATTTTGAAATTCAGTTCCATGATTACTTCTTATAGAAATAACAGAGAGATTTTTCTCATTTGAAATTTTCTTATGAAATTTTTGAAATACATCAAAAGTTTAATCTTTATGTGCAATAAATAATACTTATGTGAATCTAAAAAAGTTATCTACAATCACAAGTCCATATTTCATACCTCCTAGGCTTGTGGTCCTAGTTGGTCCAAATAAATTCATGTGAAGTAGTTCTAAAGGTCTAGAAGTTAAAATTAGATTTTTGGATTTAAATCTCTCCCTAGTTTGTTTACCCATTTGGCATGCATCACAAACATGATCAAAATCAACTTTAAACTTAGGCATGCCTCTAACAAGATTTTTGGAAATTAATTTGGAAATTGTATGCATGCTAGCATGACCCAATCGTCTATGCCATAATAAGCAAGACTCCTTGGTCTTAGCATTCATTACAACTAAATTGGAGCTACTTGACATGGCAAGATCAATTAGATCTACCACATAAATATTTCTTAGTCTATGTCCAATGAATTTGTTGCTAGAGTCAAGAGAGTTGGTTACTATACACATAGATGATTCGAAGATAACTTTGAAGCCTTTATCACACAATTGACTAATACTCAATAAATTATGCTTCAATTTATCTACTAGCATCACATCTTCAATAAAAGTACAGAGGGTTATTTTAATCTTACCGATTCTAATTATTCTCCCCTTGCCATTATCTCCAAAAGTAACTAATCCTCCTTCTTTCATTTGTAGGATGATAAACTGATCTTTGTCACCCGTCATATGCCTTGAACAGCCACTATCAAGATACCATATTTTCTTTAATTTTTGGGCTGCAAGACAATCCTGCAAAACAATCAAGGAGTGATTTTAGGTACCTAAGCTAACTTGGGTCCTTTTGGGTTAGCAACATTGGTTCCATTTGGAACCCAAATGGTTCTATATTTCAATGCATTAATCATGGAATTTTTCAAGGAATTGCATTGATAAAATTTATGTCCAAATTTATGACATGCATAGAAAATAACTTTATCATTTTTGAATGATGTATGCTTTGAAGCTATAAAAGATGCAGAAACAAAAATATTTGGTCTGAAAGATTTTTGCATGGAATTCTTAGGAACATATTTCAAGCCATTTGAAATTAATTTCGATGGAAAATCTTTTTCAAATTTAGCATTTATAGCTGAAGGTTTTGAAGATACAAATTTTTTTGCTGAAATTCTTTTAGCATTTAATGCATTGAATCTGATTCTAGCATTACTTTTAGAATCCTTTTGTTCTTTCAAAATTAGCTCAAGCTTATTGGAACTCAAAGTCAGTTTTTCTACCAAAGGCTTAAACTTTTCAACCTCTTTTTTCAAATCAGTATTTTCGGCAACTAAAATATTGCTTGTCTTGTTGAAAACAGTTTTTTCATTGTTCAAGACAATAACATTTTCAGAAAGGTACTCAATTTTCTTTGCAAAATATTATTCTTTTCAAAAATTTCATCCTTGTCTTTCAATAAAACATCGTTTTGTTCCTTTAAGGACTTAATTTTAACCCCAGCTTTCTTGAATTCGATAAGTAAATCATGAAATGCAGAATTCAGTTCATCATATGTAAATTCAGTTTGAAGCTCAGGGGATGATACCTCATTTTCAAGACCCACTAAACAAAGATTCGCTAATTTTGTGGTCTCTTCTTCTTCGTTTGATGAGGATGCTTCGCTATCGCTCCATGTCGCTACCATAGCTTTCTTTTTCTTCTTCTTGAATCCCTTTTTCAATAAAGGACAATCAGGTCGCATGTGCCCTGGCTTTCTTTTTCTCCTTTTCTTTGTCTTTCTCCTTACTGAACTCTTTGTTCTTGTAAAATTTTCTAAAATAACTTCCTTTTCTTCTTCCCATGTACTTTCTAAATTTTCTAACGATCATAGCAACATCCATGTCGCTTTCAGTAGAGGAGTTTTCTTCTTTCGATTCTTCATCTTTTCTAGAATCCATAGCAGCTTTGAAGGCAATTGACTTTTTCTTCTTTTGATTGTCTTCAGTTCGGTGCTGTATGGTCAGTTCATGTGTGATGAGAGATCCTAGCAGTTCATCCAGCAATAGTGTATTCAAATCTCTTGCTTCCTGGATGGCAGTCACTTTCAGATCCCATTTGTTCAGAAGAGATCGTAGAATCTTCTGCACTAAATTTGCATTAGTATATATCCTGCCAAGACTTTTTAAGCCGTTAATAATGTCAGTGAAACGTGAAAACATGGCAGAGATTGTTTTATTTGGTTCCATCTAAAATAATTCATAACTATGTACAAGAAGATTAATCTTAGAAGATTTCACTTGTGAAGTTCCTTCATGGGTCACTTCGAATTTATTCTAAATTTCTTTTGCCGAAGAGCAAATTGAAATTCGATTAAACTCATTACTATCCAAAGCATAATATAACAAGTTCATGGCTTTGGCATTTAGCTCTCCCATCTTCATGTCCTGTTCATCCCAATCCTCTTCAGGTTTAGGAACATCCACTCCATCAATTTTAACCATGAGAATATAAGGACCCTTTAGAATGACCTTCCACAACTAAAAATCAACTGCTTGAATATAGATCTTCATTCTAGCTTTCCTGTATGCATAATTTGTGCTAGTGAAGAGTGGAGGTCTATTAGTTGATTGGCCTCCCTCCAAGGATGCACTCATTGGATGAGCCATCAATCTTTACTCTAATGTATTCAGAGACACTACTCTGATACCAGTTGTTGTCCAGGTGGCTACCCAAGAGGGAGGTGAATTGGGAGTTTAAAAAATTAAAACAAGTGATGTGCAATTCAAAATCCTTTGCGAGTAGTAGGTGCTGTGATAGAAATATAAAATGCAGAAGCTAAACAGAGTCAAGAAGGCACAGCACAAACACCAAATTTATTATGGTTCGGAGCAACCCAGCTCCTACGTCCACTACCCAAGATACCACTTGAGATTTTCACTATATTCATACCTGAATATAGTAGGATTGTTTTACAGGATCACAATCCAAAACCTCTACACTTTAGTTTTACGGGATCACTAAAGAAACCCAACACCCTTTGGTTTTAACAGGATCACCAAAGAAACCTAACTTGGTTTTCACAGGATCACCAAGAACCTAACCCTTGGTTCTAACAAGGCTCACCAAGAACCTATTTGGTTTTTCAACCGGGCTCACCAATAATCCAACAATTCAAAGATTGAATTGGAAATAAATACAACAAAAATGACAAACTCAGGTTGTCGGATAGTTGCCAGTGCAGCTTAATAGAAGTCCACTTAAATGCTCTTGAATAAGCTTTAATTACTTCAGTGTCTTCTTCCAAAAATTACTTCAAGCTTCAGATTGGAGTTGATGAAGACTTGAAAGCATGACTTGAATGCTCTTATGCTCTTGTGCTGTTGGTTGGTAGGATATTCAATGAAACTCTCTTCTTTGAAGAACTCTCTTATTGATTGCTTTAAGGTAGTTCAAATCCTTCAAATTTAAAGTCTTCCATTATCCCAAGGTAGTTTTAGCCATTGTAGATGGTTAGGAAATGATTTGTGACCGTCAGAGCACCTTTTAGCATTCAAAAATAAATTCTGGAACTAGCCATTAGATACTTGAAAATGATGTTCGAGTCGGCTTGAATTCCTTCGAGTCGACTCGGATCTTTTGAATCGATAGGTCGAGTCGCCAAATCTTCAATACAATCAGCTTTGTATCTCAGGGTGTAGAATGTCACTCTGGACGAGTCAGCTCTTGATAGCTCAGGTTGGCTCGAACATGAGACTTGAAAAACTTGAACTCAAGGAGTCGGCTATTTTTAGCTTGGGTCGGCTCTTCTTCTCAGGTTCAGAAAAACCTTACTCTGAAAGAGTCGGCTCGATGCAGTTCGGGTCAGCTCGCTTTTTCAGGCTTTCGAAATTAGGTCTGGCAGAGTTGGCTTTTTCAGGTCGGGTCGGCTCGCTTGGCTGTTCTCAGAAAACTTCAGGAAATGGACTTTGGAGGAGTCGGCTCGGACTGATTCCAATTGACTCGGATTGACTAGAGTCAGCTCGCTTTTCATCGAGTCGGCTCGGATTGCTGCATTCCAGAATCCTTGCTGCATGCCAGTAAGTAGAGTCGGCTCGAGTGTCTTATTCAGGATTTTTACAATTGAACTTAAAGAAAACTCTCACCAACTCTTTTATAATTTTACATAAACCAACTCAAACTAAAATTCATGGCACACACATACTCACAGAAGTAACCCTTTTTACTTGATTTTTTTTAGCATTTTCATTGGGTTCTTCTTTACAAAAATATTTACAACACAACTCAAACAAGAAAGTAGAAATGTAGGAGTTGAAGTTTGAACATGTTATACATCCTACAAAAACTTGTCAAACACTTGAAGAGTTATCAGAAATAAATGTACATGCTCCAATGTTTGGTTGTCATCAAAATCACTTGTGGGGTCAATAGAAGTCCTAACTCAACATTTGATTAGAATGATTCTCTACATAGTCAAATGCATCTAAACTTAGGTCTAACCCAATTAAGGACCTAATAGAAGCTAACCTATGATCCTTAAGGCTTATTGAAATGACTTAAAATCTTTGAATCACATTCCTAGAGTTCTTTGTCATTCTTAATTCTTAATTAAGTTCAATAGCCTTAATAAATTAAAATAATTTTAATTTACAAATGTAAAACAATTTTACAATAATAAGAAATTTGAATTTACTGTTTTTGCAACTTTTTATGTCAAGTGTCGACTCACTAGGGGCAAGTGTTGCAAGGCCTGAGACAGGAAGAAAATAGAACACTATGTTTTTTGGGAAGCACTCATGAGTTGACACCTTCAAGGTAAAGTCATTAGCCCAAGTATTGACACTTCCTGGTCAAGTGTCGATGCTTCAACCTTCATGAGTCGACTCAAGAGGTCGACTCAAGGCCTATCACAGGACAATAACAATGATTTCAAATCCAAAGTTTTACAAAACATTCAATCAAATCTGATCAAAATAAAACTCTTATATCTTATCTAAATTTATTTTAAGATCATAATATAGGATTAAAACATTTTTAATCTACATTTTCTTTTATCTTTCCTCTTCATGAGTCAATCACAAACGACACCCCCACACACCATAGGAGACTCCCATTGAATAGAAAGAAAGGGTCTTGCAGCCCTACTTCTCTCCTATGATCGGACGGCATGGTGAAGCACTCATTCCAAGTACTTTAAAAGAAAAATATGATGTTAAAGCATGCTAACATTATTATACTACGATGAAAACCTATGCTCTGATACCATTGAAGGGTAAAAACATGCTAGCCAAAAGAAAAGTATTTTAAAATGATTTTAAAATAAGTAGCTGAAGGCTCGATAAATAGATCAAAATGATCTACCGATCTGCCCGTAATAGGATCTAGTATAATAATGAAGCATGCTACTAAAAACATCAACATAATAGAGGATGGAGGCATAAGGGTACCTTACCACTATACCTTTAGGATGGAGGTGGTAAAAATGCTCTCAAGCCACACAAGCATCTGGCCTCTACGAGTAGTTCACACCAGGGCTCGAAACTGACCAACTCCCTTGGAGTGGTAGCTCTTCAGGATCCTTCGGGCTGATCTTCTTCTTCCAGGAAGATAAGGAGGAGAGGTGGAACCCTTCCTAAGAAACTCTCTTCCCAAGACCTAGCTTGAATGCTATGTTTCTCACACCCAATCCCAAAGACCTCGTAAATCCTTTTTCCTCTTTTTCTCTTATGGCATGGAGACCTTGTAACCAGCCAACAAAACAAAACCAAGAACCAAAAATCAACCAAAGCCCTATAGAATAACCTTTATTTATAGGGCCAGCCATGAGAGGGAGAAAGAAGAAGGAGGAGTGATTGGGGGAGAAGGTCAAGGGCCATACCAAATGGGTCCAAGCCAAAAAAAGCAAGTATGACTCTTATACCAAGAAAGCCTGGAGCCAAAAATGCCCAAAAACTGAAATTCAAATTCAAAATTCGAAGTCAAATCTTTCCAGAAATTCCTCCAGAAATTTTGCTCGTTAGTCAAGTGTCGACACTTCAAAAAATACCCAAGTATCGACACTTGGAACATGGTCAATCACATTGACCTTCAGTAATGGCAAACGATTCTCAATCATCGATCAGCCCTTAGATCAGATAGAAACCCCTATGGTGTGTGACCCCATAGGTTCGAACACTAAGCCAGTAGCACTAGAACACTTCCAATACTAGTCAAAGTTCTTATCTAGCAATGATACCCGATGTCTGGATAGGTCAAAGATTGCAGAGTAATATTCTAGAACCTCCAGCATATGGTTACTACATAATTCATCCCTTTGATCTCATAATGCTCAGGATGACCTAAGATTCGACTGCTAATCCTAATTTGGTTTATCCAGATCGTATCTTAACTTTACAAGTTTTGTGACTCCTCACTAGAACTATGCTGGCCAAGGTTTTGCTAAATTGAGACACAGCGAGTCATTCACTCCAAACTATTTGAAGGGATCAATTCCATCTTGATCCACTACCGCTCCACAAGTACTTGACTACACCTAGAAACCTTTCATCATTGGAATAGAAATCTAGATAGTTCGGCATCAAAGTACAGTGAGTTGCTTGCAAGCTACCATGGTGACCTCAGGTTTGAGAAACACATATACCCAATCCCTTCTCGAGCAACACTTTGGCAGAAGGGAGTTTCACAGATGGTCATGTTCAATGAGATGTCACACATTTTACTTGTATGTCACATCAGTGTCACCACACTCCTTGGTCAAGAGGACAACCAACCATGTGAGATACAACAACCTATACTTGATACATCATCATCCTATAATAATGTATCCTTCGGTTGTGAACCAGTTTAAGAACTACTTGATATATCCTCTTTATATCAAATATAATATAGTTCTAAGGACTCCATCATTCAAGAGTTCTTTTCAGGAAAATGCACATGTGATGAACAGCCAAAAGAATTACTTTTATTCATTAAAAAATTCATATACAATTATAAAATTAGCATAACCATCTATAGCCTAGATAATTGGATTTGGGATACAATTCCCAATAGGAAGAACTTCTATGATAGTTGCTTGCTTGACTAGGATACCTTCTAACAGCCTTTGGACTTTCTCCTTTGCTGGATACCCTACTCTCCTATAGGGCACTTTGAGCACTCTCTAAATCCACTCTTGGATCTAGGACAGCCCTCCTATATCTCATACCAGACTCTTGTCTTAAAACTAGGCCTTGTCCTTGAATAAAAAGCCTTGTCTTAAAAAGACAAGCTTTGTCTTAAAGAGGAGGGAGGGAGAGAGACAATCGATATTTCTTCCAATGAAAAGTATATCTTGAAACATCAGAATACCATGCATATTTATAGAGTCAAGAAGGGCATGTGATATGCCCATTCAATATCTTATCAGATAAGATTTTTCAAGACTAAAGAGAAGTGGTCCGATTGAATTATCTTATCTTGATAAGTCTCTTCATGCACTTAGGTGCATATCTGCATCCCTTCCATTTTCCAGACATAAACCCACTTGCCACATGGCAAGTATCGGTCATTAGGAGGCAAAGAGGCATGTCTTTAATTTCTAAAAGTTAGAGAAATTGAAGAGTTCTGATAGCAGAAGGACTCTGCTTCCAGATAGTGCGCCAAATGAAGGGACGTGTCCCTTCATGCGCGCGCGTTTCCTTCCACACAATTTTCATGCCATCTCCACTTGTTTGACCGGTTAAATAACTCCAAGAGGCATGGGGATAAGTGCCAAGAGGGGGCCCACTTGAATCAGCCAGAGTGATTCATCTGTAGAAGGACTCTTGGTCCTTTCTGTGCTCTCTTTTCTTGGCGTGCGCACATATGCGCCCAAGAGTCCATGCCAACTTGGATTCTAGTCCAAGTGGCATTACATTCCAAATAAATCAGGGAAAATCCTGACATAGGTTGTCTTAATTAAGACACAACCTAATTAAGTCTCTCTTAAATTGGTTTATTAAATTAGCAAGCAACTGGACCCAAATCGACTGGGTTAGGAATTGGGTTAGCCTACACATGCTAGTGTGCAACTAGCTAACCAATTAGGATCCCATGACCCTAACTAAATTATGATTGACTTTCTTGGTCAACTTTCTAATGTGTGACCCTTTGGGTTCCACATCTAGCAAGCAGTAGGTCTAGGTTCAAGCCGATTCGAACCTATCGAACCCAATTGACCTAATTAGGTCAAATTGAGCTAACCTAAGTTGCCAATTTGAACTATCCGTCGAATTGACTCATGAAACCAATCCAACTGGTTCATGAAAACCTACAAGACATGATTGACGTCTAGCAATGTGTCATGCCTACCCAGAAGATGAGGAATTTGGTAGAAAGTACCAAAATGCCCTTCAATAGAAAGTTACCATGTGCAATACAATCTTTTGATTCCTATTATCCTGATTAAGTGATGGGCATGGATAAATGTCAAACCATAGTACTTAGTCATTTCGAATCTCAATTTAATAATGAGGACTCTACCGATGATGGATTAAAACCACTTATGTTGACTCCGTTATTGATTTTGATGATAAGTAAAATGGTTAAGTATAAGTTGAGTACTAATGATTTCTTTGAAGTGTATTTTTATAGGAAAAGGTGCTTATAAATTTGAAAAAGATTGTTTGATTGAAGAAGCCAAGTTTAGATGAAAGATCTGCTCAAAGAAGAGTTAGACAGTTAAAGTTTGCTTGAATGAATACTTAAGTGAAATATAAATTTGATTCAGCACAAGTTCAGGTATTTTTGTGAAGATCTCAGTGAGGTGTCGACTCAAAGTGTCGACACATGACTCCAAGTGTCGACACATGATAGTGAAATGTCGACTCAAGCCGGTACGTAAAGAAAGTTTTAGATGGCATGGCTGAAGTGTCAGCACATGGACTTGAAGTATCGACTCAAAGTGTCGACACATGGATCAGCTCATCGTCTAAGATTTTTAAGTCACAGAACTTGCTGAAGATGAGGAACTGCTGAAGTGTCGACACATGGATGCTAAGTGTCGACTCAAAGTATCGACTCACCTGAAGAAGTGTCGATACATCTAAGATTTCTAGAAAGCCAGATTGAAGATATTTGAACTAGGTGTCAACTCAAGAAGTTCAAATGTCGACCTGAAGTGTCGACTCATAGCTTGAAGTGTCGACACATGAAGTTCTGGGAACAATAACGGCTAGTTTTTCAAATAAAGAACTTGTCTCTTTTCACCCCCAATGGCTAGATTTTCGTGTCTAACAGCTAGAAACTAGATCTGAGACCTTGAGAAGATATTTATATGCTCCAAATCAAATCAAAACACAAGAGATTTAAAAAGAAATATCCAAGAGAGAATAAAAAAGAGCATTTACTCATATTCATTGAAGTTGAACCACTTTCAAGCAAAAGCAAGCCTCCAAGCATTCAAGGGACTTCAAGAGCTTTAAAGATCAACCATTCTTGAGCAATCAAAAAGATTTCATCAAGTTCAAAAGCATCACAACATTGAGCTTCAAAGAGATACCCACTTTTTATTAGAAAGCTTATATTATTTCTCTACTTCAAACTTTATTTGTTGTAAGGGTTCTTGGTTAGCCTATTGCAAAACCAAGAGAGGTTATTGGTAAGCCTTGGAAAGCTAATTAGGTTCTTGGTTAGCCCAGAAAACCAAGGAAGGTTGGTGGTGAGCCTTAAAACCATTTAGGTTCTTGGTTAGCTCATAAAACCAAGTGAGATTTTGACTTGTGAGCCTTATGAAAATAAGTTCGATTTTGTTTAGTTAGCCTGGAAAGCTAATCGGCTATAATCGGTCGAGATTATAGTGAATTTTAAAGAAGATCTTGGAGAGTGTATTAGGTGCATCGGATAGCACCGAACCACTATACTTCTTTGTGTTTATGGTTGCTTGTCTCCTCTACTTGCTCTTACATTTATTGCTCTATATTTCCGTTGCACATTTACTTAAGAGCATTACATTTAAATTCATAGTACCTTGATTAATTGTTGGTTTGGATTATATAGTATTGCATCGCATCAAGTAATTATTTCTTAGAGACCCAATTCACCCCCCTCTTGGGTTGCTTACTGGGCAATAACTTCTAATCTCATCATACTTTGATCAAAGACTCCTTGAGTCATCAATCGAAGAGATCACTTGGGATAACAATTTCTCTTACTAGGAATGATCAATTTCTTGTTGGTCCACTCATATCCTTCATACACCTTCCACCATATCCGAGAACATGTCGTACATGACTTAATGTTATGAATGAGTATGAACCAAAACATGGCTTAGTGTGTACAAGGAACCATAGTAACCTTAGGTCTAAAGATCACTTGCACAACTTCTACTTTGAGAACTATCTTTTGACAAGTAGTAAGAATTCCATATGATAGTCTCAGTATGGATCAGTTCAGTGAACTCATACCCTAATGAGCACCCTTATCCTTGTATTAGTATCTCTACACAAGTGGCTGTGAGACCAATCACCCTCTCAACCAAGCATACATAGGATAAGCTAGTCTTTCCGGACTTATCGATCCCCGAACCAATGGTCCATCGACTATGAACATTTTAGATTAGTGTTTATAGGAACTCAGGTCTCATAATTATGATTTCCATCATAACCCTACTTTCATTTGCCCTAACCTATAGGGTCCATCATAATTTTTAAATAAGACACAGCAATATGATGAAATAAAATGCCTTCATTAATATAATATTGTCATACAAGAGTTGGAATATTACAAAAATACCCTTACAAAGATTGGCTTTTAGGATACTTTTCTTTCAATCTCCCATTTGCACTAAAGCTAATCGCCCTTATACTTTATACCCATACAATCTAAGTGGCGATCAAATTGCTGCTGAGGTAGTGCTTTAGTAAATGGGTATGCTATATTGTTCTTGGTATCAACTGTTCGATGACAACATCTTGTCCTTGAATGAGGTGGAAGCATCTTAAGATGTGCTTGGGCTTATTATGAGACCTTGGTTCCTTAGCTTGCCAACAACTCTAGTGTTACCACAGTAAAGTGACATTGGTTGTTCTATAGTAGGAACCATGCCTAATTTTATGATGAATTTCTTCATCTATATAGCTTACCATAATAAAGTGACACTGGTTGCTCTTTTGAAAAGGAAAAAGAGAAAGAGAAAGAAATGGAAAAAGAAAAGGAAAAGGAAATACCTACATGCTTCGAGTGTAAGAAGTCGGGTCACTACAAGTTCGACTGCCCTCTCCTAAAGAAGTCAAGGAAGAAGCTAAGAAAGAAGAAAATGATGGTCACCTGGAGTGATAGTGAGGACTCCAGTTTTGAAGAAGAGCAGACTGAAATTGCAAATCTTTGTCTCATGGCACATTAAGAGCAAGAAGAGGTAAATTCTAATACCGACGTAGATTTTACTTTTGATGAGTTAAGAAATTCTTTTGATGAACTAATGCATGATTATAAATTGGTTTTATCTAAAAATAAAAGAATGAAAAAGTATGCAAACAATTTTTCTCATGAAAATAATTCTTTATTAAATGAAGTTAGTGATTTAAAAACTAAGCTAGATGTTTTAGAAAACAAAAACAATGCTTTAACAATGGAAAATGAAGTTTTAAAAAGACCCAAAACTATTATTTCAAATGGTGATCTTTTAAAGAAAAATAAAGATTTAGAATTAGAAAATGCAAAGTACAAAAATGAACTTGATAAAATGAAGTCTTTTGCTGAAAAATTTACCTATAGTTCAAAAAAATTAAACCTACTTTTGAATAGCCAAAGAGCCATTTTCAACAAAACAGGATTAGGTTATAGACCTCAAAGATAACAAAAATATTTCAAAAATTTCTTTGTACCTGCATCATCTAGCATAACATGTTTTTCATGTAAAAAGCAAGGTCATAAATCTTTTCAATGCAATATGAGAAAAATTAATTCTTTTAGAAAAATTTGGATTCCAAAAGGAACCATTTTAAGTGCTAACCCTAAAGGACCCAAGTTGGCTTGGATACCTAAAAACAAAGCTTGATTTTTATTACAGATGTGTCTTGCAACCAAGGAGAACAAAAGACTTTGGTATCTTGATAGTGGTTGCTCAAGGCACATGATGGGAGATGTGAAGCAATTCACTTCTTTTGAAGCTATGAATGGAGGGAGTGTGACCTTCGGGAATAATGGTAAAGAAAAAATCATTGGTATTGGTAAGGTTCACATTACTCCTTCTAGTTGTATTAGAATGTACTTTTAGTTGAAGGTTTAAAGCATAATCTTTTAAGTATTAGTTAATTTTGCGATAAAGGTTTCAAGTTATTTTTAAATCATCTTATTGCATGATTGCTAGTCCAGATATAAATGGAGTACAATTCATTGGAAAAAAACATGATAATATTTATTTGGTAGATTTAGATGATCTATCTTTGTCTTATGAAGAATGACTTGTTGCAATAAATTCTACTAAAGATGAGACTTGTTGGCTTTGGCATAGAAGATTAGGGCATACTGGTATGTATCTACTTTCAAAACTTTGCAAAAAAAATTTAGTTAGAGATTTACCTGAACTTTGTTTTGAAAAAGATAGAGTTTGCCAAGCATGTCAATTTGGAAAATAAGTTAAAACTTCTTTCAAACCTAAATGTTTTGTAACTACTAGTAGGCCACTAGAACTACTTCATATGGATCTCTTTGGACCAACTAGAACATCTAGTCTAGGAGGCAAGAGATATGGATTAGTCATAGTAGATGATTTTTCAAGATTCACATGGATTTTCTTCGTAGCACATAAAGATGAGTCATTTTCTGCATTTATAAAGTTTTATCGAAAAGTTTCAAATAAAAAAGGTGTTTCAGTTGTTTGCATTCGTAGTGATCATGGAACTGAATTTGAAAATCAGGATTTCGAAAGCTTTTGCAATGAAAAAGGTATTGAACACAACTTTTCTACACCTAGGATACCTCAATAGAATGCCATAGTAGAAAGAAAAAATCGTACTTTAAAAGAAATGGCACGCATTATGCTTTGCCAAAATGATTTATCAAGATATTTTTGGGCTGAAGCTATTAATACTGCATGTTATATTTTAAATCGAGTTTTAATCCACCCTATTTTGAAGAAAACTCCTTATGAACTTTTGAATCAAAGAAAACCAACTTTAAAATATTTTCGAGTTTTTCGGTTGTCAATGTTTTATCTTAAATAATGGCAAAGATAATCTTGGGAAATTTGATACCAAGTCTAATGAAGGTATCTTTTTAGGATACTCTACATTAAACAGGGCATATAGAGTTTTCAAAAAAGAATCTTAGTTATAGAGAAGTCTGTACATGTTGTTTTTGAAGAATCTACTAACAAATCTTCTAGAAAAGAGGATACTTCTGATGCATGTGCAAGTGCTAATAAACTTCAAAAGCTAATATTGAATGATCAACCATCTCAACCAAGTGAAGAAGATCAAGACAAAGGTGAGAAAGGTGAAGACACTCCAAAGCACCAAGATCTACCCAAGGAGTGGAGGTATGCTCATGGACATCCTAAGGAATTAATCCTAGGTGATCCATCTAAAGGGGTAAGAACTCGAGCCTTAATTTGAAATGAATGGATTATATAGCTTTTGTTTCTCAAGTAGAGCCTAAATATTTTGAAGATGCTGAAAAAAACCCTAACTGGATAAATGCTATGCAAGATGAACTAATTCAGTTTGATAGAAATAATATTTGGATATTAATAGAAAGACCATCTAATGTTTCTATTATTGGCACAAAATGGGTATTTATGAATAAGTTAGATGAAAATGGAATTATTGTCAAAAATAAAGCTAGACTAGTTGCCAAAGGCTATAATCAGGAGGAAGGAATTGATTTTGATGAAACTTTTGCTCCTGTTGCTAGACTTGAAGCAATTAGACTACTATTAGTATTTGCTTGTTTTATGAATTTTAAACTCTTTCAAATGGATGTTAAAAGTACTTTTCTGAATTATTTGAATTATTTTATAATAGAAAAAGTTTTTGTTGAACAACCACCTAGATTTAAAAATCATGCACATCCTGATCATATTTTTAAATTACACAAAGCACTTTATGGATTAAAGCAAGCACCTTGAGCCTGGTATGAAAGACTCAGCAAATTTTTTAATTGAAAATAAATTTTCTAGAGACTATGTTGATAAAACTTTATTTCTGAAGAAGAAAGATAATCATTTATTAGTAGTACAAATATATGTTGATGATATTATTTTCGATGTTACTAATGAAATTCTTTGTCAAGAGTTTGCTAAGCTAATGCAGGGTGAGTTCAAGATGAGCATGATGGGAGAACTCAATTTTTTTCTTGGACTCTAAATCAAGCAAACTAAAGATGGAATCTTCATCAACCAAGCTAAGTATACGAGAGAAATTATAAAGAAGTTTGGGATGGAGACTACCAAATCAATAGGTACACCTATAAGCCCTTCTTGTAGACTTGATAAAGATGAGCATGGTAAATCTGTAGATCAAAAATTATATAGAGGTATGATTGGCTCTTTACTATACTTAACTACTATTAGACCATATATAATGTTCAGTGTATGCATGTGTGCTAGATATCAGTCTGAACCTAAAGAATCACATCTATTGGCTATTAAATGCATTATTAGATATCTATCTAGTACAATTGATATTGGCTTATGGTATTCTAAAGATTCATCTACTGAATTAATTGGATATTCTGATGCTAATTTTGCTGGTTGTAAATTAGATAGAAAAAGTACTAGTGGAACTTGTCAATTTCTTGGAGTTAACTTAATCTCTTGGTTTAGCAAGAAACAAACTTCAGTTGCACTATCCACAGCTGAGACTGAGTATATTGTAGCAGGAAGTTGTTGTGCTCAAATATTATGGATTAAGCAACAACTTGAAGATTTCGGAATCAAGTTGACTAGTACACCTATAAAGTGTGATAATACCAGTGCTATCTGCTTGACTAAAAATCCTGTTCAATATTCTAGGAGCAAACACATTGAAATTAGGCATCATTTTATTAGAGATCATGTTGATGTTGTGCTTGAATTTATTTGTACTAAATTTCAATTAGCTGATATTTTGACTAAGCCTCTCCTAGAAGATTGGTTTTGTATGATTAGAAGAGAACTCGGGATCATTAATCCTTTTGATTAAAATCTTCCAATCTTTGACTCAAAATAGATCGAATTTGATATTAATCATATTAATTTATTATAAATTTCATTGATTTTCTAGTGTTTTTTATCAGATTTTCTTGTCTCTTAATTTTTGGTTTTAAGTCAACGTGTCGACACCTGAATGTGTCGACACATTCATGAGTCGACACATGAACGGCAGCAGACCAAGGTTAAGGGCATTCCGAAGTATTTTTTCTTCATTTCTCCTTCCCACTCGAGCTGACACATGCCCTAACTCACTCCCAATTGTTCCTTCCCTCCATTCTATTCTCAAAACCCTTCAATTCTTCGTTTGGGATGCTTTTTGGTTCGGATTGAGTGACATTCCACCTCCCATTTCTAATTTGAACCCTAGAAACCCTAGGTTTCTCCTCCAAACTTGTTCAAATACTTATTCTATGCAATGGGACCTCGAAAACAAGTAGTCCGTCACCCTCGACCATCCAATCAGGAAGAAGAGCGAAGAACCAAGGCCAGACATGAAGCTAGAGCTCCAGATCCACCTGTACAACCCCTATTTGTAGCTTCTAGCCAAATGAGCTCGAAGATGGTTATCGAAGGATGCCGTGTGGACTTCAATTTCATCGACCAGCAGCACTTTAGGATTAGTCAGTGGATTAGAGATGTTGGTCTGACATCTTTCTGTTCTTTGAGCAAGAGATACTACCCAGGACTCATACGAGAGTTCTACGGATCACTAGCCCATGGGAGTGATGGTTGGCTAGCTTAGGTCAGAGGCAGGGATATCCCCATTACTTTCGAGATATTGGGCAGAGTGTGGGATTTTCCTATGACTGGTTCAGTTGTTGACAGCTTGATTGACAGAGTGAGTGGTCTCCAGTGTGTATTCGAGTCAGACATTTTGCTTGAGGGAGCCACTGTGCCTGCATCCTGTTTGTCTGTAGAGATGAGACTTCTGCACCACATTATCGCCCAAATCCTTTTATCGAAGATCGGATGTTTTGATTACATCACGGAGAGAGAGCTGCTCGTGATGGTCTCATTGGTACAGCACACACCCGTCTGCCTTCCAGTGCTCATGGTTCATCAGATGACAGAGGCTTCGACGAGTCAGCGACTCTACTTACCCTACGGGATGGGGTTGACTTTATTGTTCAGGGAGTATGGTATTACATTTGAGGACGAGCCCTTCCGTATGCTCCTATATACTGATGTTTATGATATCAGATCATTACATCGGATGGGTTATTACCTGTTCAGAGGTCAGTGGAGATGCAGAGTATCTGGTCAGGCCGACGATAGAGATGATGATGATGATGCAGAGGAGGAGTGCATTCTTTCCGGCATGGCAGGACCTACAGAGGCACCTCTTCCAGAGAGTTAGCCTGAGCGAGCAGCACAGCCAGAGACTGCTTCTATGTCTGAGCCTACATCTCAGCCTCAGCCAGTTCAGTCGGATACTCCAGGAGTTTCAGAGATGTTGATGGACAGAGTCAGTCGCATTAAGACAGACATCTTGATTATTAGACAACGACTTGACTGCTTTATTGCTGAGACCAGAGAGAGCCACAGAGGACTGAGTGATGGCATCTCGCTATTCTGACTACACTATCCAGACCTTCTACAAGGAGTACTCCAGTTTCTGATCCAGCTCCATTTGCCCCAACACCAGTTGTTGATGACAGTGATGATGATGGTGATGATGAGGAGATTGACTCTGACGATTTCGACTTTCCAGATTTGATTTCAAAGCTAGCGGCAGAGGTGACAACAGACTTGCCTAGGAGTCCCATTTGTGACCCTTCCAGTTCACCTACTCAGACTCCTGTCCTATCTACTCCACCATCCAGATTTGATGATCATGTTCCTATTCCTATTCTTTCACCTGTTGTTGATTCACCGTTGTTGATTCGCCCATTATTGGCACTCCTATTATTGACTCACCGATTGCAGATTCACCCATTCATTCTTCAGCTGATTTGCCTATCGTTGATACGCCTATCATTTCATTAGCCAATACACCTATTTTTGACACACCCCTTGTTGATACACCTACCATCCATACATCCTCTCTTATCGGAGAGCTAGGTTTTTACACACCTGGCTTTTAGTATCTTGATTCTGGTCCATCTTTTGATCGTACACCACATCCGACAATTGTAGAAACTGTCACCCCGATTTGTTCTGTTCCTGTTGAGGACATAGTCTCCACCTCTTCTGCTCCAGCTAGAGGTCCAACATATGCTCAATGCAGAGGACGTGGTCGTTGTACTCCTCCACAACCGACTAGGACCCGTCTTCATGATATCAGATTGATGTGGCCCCGAGCTTGATCTTTCACTGATACTGGACCGATTGAGATCAGATCTTCTGGTGATGAGGAGGATTAGGACCATTTTATGTTTAGATAGTTTGCTTTTATGCACTCTTTTGTATGTTTTGTTGTACAAATTCTAACCCTTAAATAAAATATTATGTTGTACTTCATGATTATGACTTCAAATGAATGAAATCCTTTAGTACTTCATTGTCTATATTTATGGATGAATGAATTTTTATTGTACTTCAATTCTATATCTTGAATGACTTGCCTATTATTTTTCTTGCTACCTTTTTAATATAACAAAAAGGGAGAGTAATAAGACCAAGTATAAATGCGCAAGGGAGTAATAAGAGTAATAGTATATATATATATGCTTGAAATTTGAATATATATGCTTGAAATTTGAAAATTCTTTTGAAAATTCAGTTGAGCTTGGATTGAAAACTCTTTACAAATTCCTTAAGTAAGGGGGAGCAATGCCTCCTTTATATTGAAAATCTATTTCGAATTGAATTTCCTGTCAAATCTTTTCTTTAGATATTTGAAAAGAAGTTTACAAACTCTTTTATGAATCATCAATTCAAGGGGAGCCTAATTTAACGCTGAATTTTTTGTCTCTCCTAAACATGTTTTCTTGTAAAGTATCATGATACATGAGTTTATATCTTATATATATTCCAAAGCTCTGATACTCTTAATCATTATAATAAGCTCTGATACTCTTAATCTATATATCATTCTTACTCTGATATATCATTTCAATAATGCAATTACTTTGATACACCTATTGCATTTAGCTCTTCGTACCTTATAAATTCTTTTAAAAGCTTTTTATGCAATTTATACTTAAAGATTTTATCATCATCAAAAGGAGGAGATTGTTGACTCTGTTATTGATTTTGATGATAAGCAAAATGGTTAAGTATAAGTTGAGTACTAATGATTTCTTTGAAGTGTGTTTTTATAGAAAATGGTGATCAAAAATTTGAAAAAGATTGTTTGATTAAAGAAGCCAAGTTTAGATGAAAGATCTGCTCAAAGAAGAGTTAGACAGTTAAAGTTTGATTGAATGGATACTTAAGTGAAATACAAATTTGATTCAGCACAAGTTCAGGTATTTTTGTGAAGATCTTAGTGAGGTGTCTACTCAAAATGTCGACACATGACACCAAGTATCGACACATGACAGTGAAGTGTCGACTCAAGCCGGTATGCAAAAAAAGTTTCAGATGGCACGACTGAAGTGTCAGCACATGGACTTGAAGTGTCGTCTCAAAATATCGATACATGGATCAGCTCATCGTCTGAGATTTTTAAGTCATAGAACTTGCTAAAAATGAGAAACTGCTGAAGTATCAACACATGGATACTAAGTATCGACTCACCTGAAGAAGTGTCGACACATTTGAGATTTCCAGAAAGTCAGATTGAAGATATTTAAACTGGGTGTCGACTTAAGAAGTTCAAGTATCGACCTGAAGTATCGACTCACAGCCTGAAGTGTCGACACATGAAGTTCTGAGAATAGTAACGACTAGTTTTTCAAACACAGAACTTGTCTCTTTTCAACTCCAATAGCTAGATTTTCATATCTAACGGCTAGAAACTGGATTTGAGGCTATGGGAAGGTATTTAAATGCTCCAAATCAAATCAAAGCACAAGAGACTGAAAAAAAAAATTCAAGAGAGAAGAAAAGAGAGCATTCACTCCTATTCATTGAAGTTCAACCACTTTCAAGCAAAAGCAAGCCTCCAAGCATTCAAAAGACTTCAAGAGCTTTAAAGATCAACCATTCTTGAGCAATCAAAGAGGCTTCATCAAGTTCAAAAGCACCACAACATTGAGCTTCAAAGAGATACCCATTTTTTATTAGAAAGCTTATATTATTTCTCTACTTCAAACTTTATTTGTTGTAAGGGTTCTTGGTTTTCCTATTACAAAATCAAGGGAGGTTATTAGTGAGCCTTTGAAAACCAATTAGGTTCTTGGTAAGCCTGGAAAACCAAGGTTGGTGGTGAGCCTTAAAATCATTTAGGTTCTTGGTTAGCCCGTAAAACCAAGTGGGGTTTTGACTTGTGAGCCTTGTGAAAGCAAGTCGGGTTTTGATTAGTAAGCCTGAAAAACTAATTGGCTGTAATTGATTGAGATTATAAGAAATTTTTAAGAGAATCTTGGAGAGTGGATGTAGGTGCATTGTAAAGCACCGAACAACTATACTTCTTTGTGTTTATGGTTGCTTGTCTCCTCTACTTGCTCTTACATTTATTGCTTTTTATTTTTGCTGCACATTTACTTAAGAGCATTACATTTGAATTCATAGTACCTTGATTAATTATTGATTGTTGGTTTGGATTACACACTATTGCATCACATCAAGTAATTATTTTCTAGAGATCCAATTCACCCCCCCTCTTGGGTTGCTTACTGGGCAACAACTTCTAATCTCATCATGCTTTGATTAAAGACTCCTTGAGTCATCAATCGAAGAGATCACTTGGGCTAACAATCCTCTTACTAGGAATGATCGATTCCTTATTGGTCCACTCATATCCTTCATACACCTTCCATCATATCTGAGAATATCTCGTACATGACTTAATGTCATGAATGAGTATGAACAAAACATGGCTTAGTGTGTACAAGGAACCATGGTGACCTCTGGTATAAAGATCACTTGCACAACTCCTACTTTGAGAACTATCTTTTGACAAGTAGTAAGACTTCCATATGATAGTCTTAGTGTGGATCAGTTCAGTGAACTCATACCCTAATGAGCACCCTTATCCTTGTATTAGTATCTCTACACAAGTGGTTGTGAGACCAATCACCCTCTCAACTGAGCATACATAGGATAAGCTAGTCTTTCCGGACTTATCTTTTCCTGAACCGATGGTCCATCGACTATGAACATTTTAGATTAGCATTTATAGGAACTCAGGTCTCATTATTATGATTTTCATCATAACCCTAATTTTATTTTCCCTAACCTATAAGGTTCATCATAATTTTTAAATAGGACACAGCAATATGATGAAACAAAATGTATTCATTAATATAATAATGTCATACAAGAGTTGGAAGATTACAAAAATTCCCTTACAAAGATTGGCTTTTAGGATACTTTTCTTTCAATCTTCCACTTGCACTAAAGCCAATCGCCCTTGTACTTTATACCCATATAATCTAAGTGGCGATCAAATTGCTGCTAAGGTAGTGCTTCAGTGAATGGGTCTGCTATATTGTTCTTAGTATCAACCGTTCGATGACAACATCTTGTCCTTGAACGAGGTGGAAGCATCTTAAGATATGCTTGGGCTTATTATGAGACCTTGGTTCCTTAGCTTGCACAACAACTCTAGTGTTACCATGATAAAGTGACACTGGTTGTTCTATAGTAGGAACCATGCCTAATTTCATGATAAATTTCTTCATCCAGATAGCTTCCTTCGCAGATTCACTTGCAGCAATATATTCTACCTCAGTGACTAAGTCAGCTATAGTTGGCTACTTTGTACTCTTCCAACTCACTACTCCACCATATAGGGTAAAGACATACCCTGATATGGATTTGCTATCATCTGGATTTGATTAAAAACTAGAATCTATGTATCCTTCTAGTTTCAACTCTGATCCTCCATACACAAGAAAAATATCTTTAGTCCTTCTCAAGTACTTAAGAATATTTTTCATATCTTTCTAATGATCCTCTCCTGGATCTGCCTGGAACCTGCTTACTATGCCTAAGGCATAAGCAACATCAGGCCTGGTACATAGCATGCCATACATAATTGATCTTATAGCCGAAGCATATGGAATCATATCCATCCTCTCTCTTTCTTTTATTTTCTTTGGAGACATTTTCTTATAGAGATGTATGCCTTGACTCATAGGTAAGTAACCCCTCTTACTTCATCCATGTTGAATCTCTTCAATACTAAGTGAATGTACCTGGATTGGGATAAGCCTAGCATCCTTTTAGATCTATCTCTATAGATCCTTATACCTACTATATAGGATGCTTCTCCCAAATCCTTCATGGAAAACTTTGATGATAGCCAAGTTTTAACCGATTTAACATTGGGATATCATTCCTAATGATTAGTATGTCATCAACATACAAGACAAAGAAAACAAGTGCACTCCCACTTGTTTTCTTATACACACATGGTTCATCCACATTCTTGACAAAACCAAATTCCTTGATAGTTTCATCAAAGTGGATGTTCCAACTCCTCGATGCTTGCTTTAGTCCATAAATGAACTTCTTTAGCTTGCATACTTGGTTTAGTCTCCCACTTGAGACAAAACCCTCTAGCTGTGTCATATAGACTTCTTCCTTAAGATTTTCATTAAGGAAAGCAATCCTTACATCCATCTACTAGATTTCATAATCATGGTATGCTGCTATGGCAAGCAATATCTGAATGGACTTGAGCATGGCTACTGGTGAAAAGGTTACATCATAGTCAATGCCATATTTTTGTTTAAAACCTTTTGCCACCAGTCTGGCCTTATAGGTTTCTACTTGACCATCTGCTCCTATCTTCTTCTTAAAGATGCATTTATACCCTATTAGATTAATTCCTTTAGGTGGATCTACCAAGGTCCAAACCTGATTGGAATACATGGAGTCCATTTAGACTTCATGGTACTTAGCCATTTGTCAGAGTCTTTTCTCTCGACAACTTCCGAATAGGTTACAGGATCATCATCCTGAATGATATTGGCCTCATTATCATCCCTGATGACAAAGCTATATCTGGGAGGTGCTCCCCACACCATCTCTGACCTTCAGAGAGGAGGTGTGTGTTGTGGCTGTTCTTGATCTACAAGAACTTCTGGTTGAGTGATTTTATTCGAAGACTTTTCAGGTTGTTGGTTCTGTTATTCACTTAGTTCAAGTGTTGATTCACTACTTCTTTCTTGGATGAATTCTTGCTCCAAGAATGTAGCATGTCTATTGACAAATACCTTTTGTTTAGTAGTATGATAAAAGAGGTATCCAACACTCTCTTTGGGATAACCAACGAACCTACATTTATTAGCCCTAGCATTTAACTTATGTCTAAATTATTCTTGACATAAGCATAGCATCCCCAAATCTTTATGTACTTAAGATTTGATCTTTTGCCATTCCATAACTCATATGGAGTGCTAGTTACTGACTTAGATGGTACCCTGTTCAAAATATAGGCAACAGTTTCCACAGCTTGTCCCCAAAAGGAAATGGGAAAATCTGTGAAGATCATCATGGACCTTACCATGTCTAACAAGGTGCGATTCTCCTTTCTGCCACACCATTTAATTGGGGTATATAAGGAGGGGTCCATTCAGAGATTATGCCTTTGTCCTTAAGATGGTTTAGAAACTCACCAAACAAGTATTCACCTCCTCGATCAGAACAAAGAGTTTTAAAACTATGTCCAGTTTATTTTTCAACCATACTTTGATACTCTTTAAACTTATCAAAGGCTTCAGACTTGTATTTCATTAGATACACATGACCAAACCTAGATAAGTCATCGATAAACGTGATGAAGTAAGAGTATCCACCTCTGGCCTGAGTTATCACACATATCAGCATGCACAAGACCTAATAACTCAGTTGCCTTGTCCCCATGTCCAGTGAATGGAGACTTGATCATTTTACCTTTGAGACAAGACTCACAAGTTCCTAATGATTGAAAATTATAAGGGTTAGAGTAATTATCTTTGACTAACTTGTTTATTATTTACTCACTTATATGACCTAACTGACAATGCCAGAGAAATGTGACATTGACATTATTTCTTTTTCTCTTCTTGTTATCAACAAGTAATATTTCATCATTGAGTTCTAAAGTTAGAAGATCATTAATAAAATAACCATGTTCAAATGTTTTATTACTACGAAGAATAGAGCAGCCACTACTCTTTACATTTATTTTAAATCCTTGTTGTAATAACAAGGGTATCGATATAATGTTTCTTACAATATCCGGTACATAGTAACATTCTTTCAACTTTAAAATATTACCCAAAGGTAATAGTAGAAGATAGACCTGCCCACAGCTTCAGCATACGTGGCTTCACCACTTGCGCCATATAGATTGAAGTCACCTTTTTTCAAGCTTCTAATTCTGTGGAGTCCCTGCAATGACTTGCAGATATGAGACCCACATGCGGTATCCAATATCCATGAATTAGAAATTGAAGCACTCAATGATAAATTAGTTTGTATCATGTACAAACCTTTAGATGCTCCACCTGCATCCGGCTTCACACTTGCAAGATATGTCTTGCAATTCCTCTTCCAATGCCCTTGCTTGCCATAGTGGAAGCAGGCTCCATCATTGATAGCCTTCTTGGCTTTCTTCTTCTTCTGGATGCTCCTCTTAAGGTTGAACTTCTTTTTCAAACCCTTTTTCATTGCCTGTTTCTTCTTCCCATCAATTAGAATAAGATGAGCCTTATCACCTTTTGAATGGTTCTCTGCTGTCTTAAGCATGTTCAGCAGTTCAGGCAAAGAAATATTCAATTTGTTTATATGATAATTAAGAACAAACTGAGAGAAGGAATCTAGGAGTGATTGCAGGACCAAGTCTTGATTGAGTTCACAATTCATCAAAAACCCTAGTTGACCTAATCGGGTGATTAAGTCAATCATGTTCAAAACATGGGTTTATACAGATGAACCCTCACTCATTCGTGCATGGAACAACTACTTCGATATCTCACACCGAGTAGCCCTACTTTGCTCTCCATATAGCTTTTTAAATTGAGCAATATGGACTGAAGTTCCATTCCTTCATGTTGCCTTTGAAACTCATTGCTCATCGAGGCTAACATGATGCACCTGACAGTTATACTATCATTTTGCCACATTTTATGTGTGCTAATTTCCTTCTCGGAAGCATCCTCTCCGATCGGCTTTGGATCCGGAGCATCAAGAATATAGGAAAGCTTTTCATGAGTGAGTACTATCCTCAGGTTCCTCAACTAGTCCACATATTTTGGTCGGTTAACTTGTTGGCATCTAAGATGGCCCGTAGTGATAAATTTGAAGCCATATTAAATCCAACATTTAACTAAAGAACAATATAAGCATATCGCTCAAGATGACATTCATAACTAGATAAGGACTTTATATCTAATTATGTCTCCCACTATTTTATTCGAATACCATAACCCTCAATATATGGTAAGCGAGAAACCTTACTGGTTTTCTTAGTGGGGTTGAGATCCTAATTCCTCATAAGTGCCTTGTGTTACACAACAAACACTCATGAGTTCACAGGTAGGACTTCCTTTCCAATTACAACCCATGCAATTCTCAACAAATAAACTACCTCTAAGATATTTATAGTCTTGTGTTACACAATAAACTATAATGTCTTAGTTTAGTCAGATCCTTCATTTGTATATAGCCATGATTGAATAATGTTGCCCTTGTGTTACACAACAAAGCAACAATTCCAATCATGCTATAAAGCACTAAGTGTACCAAGACAAATTATTTTTATATCAAACCCTAAAGCAGGCCTTGTGTTACATAATAAACCTACAATAGTTTTAATATTAATTTGGCTTAGCATGAAGGAAGGCAAATTGTAGTATACATAATCAATTAGCATTCCAAAGTTAAGGTTTAAATATGACCAAATTGGCCAGGTAAGTAGAAGAGGTGAGGGGGTCCCGTTGCTTTCCTTAGACACCAATTGAATTGGCCAGGTCAGACAACAGAACCAATTAAAAATCTCAATCCCTTTACCTTCCCAGAACTACTTACCTAGACATCAATTGGCTGATCAAACCCTAATCAGTTTTGCATCATGATTAATTTGATACTGTGACTAAATATGATTTTAATGAGGGCTTTAATGGTCTCATATACATCCTAAATAATCATGTTATTATGTTTATAACAACAAGTATAACAATTGCATATCAACCTTAATATGCATAACATTGCATGATTATACAACAAGCATATTTACCTTAATATGCATATCATAGCATGATTATACAATACTCCGTTCTTCTTACTTGTTCATGGGATATGGCCATAGTGGCACTCCTACATGCCATATGAGACTCCATTGAATCGGAAAAGAGGGCCTTTAAACCTTACTTGACCCCTATGACCGGACGACCATGGTGAGTAACCCAATCCAAAGCAGTTACTAGGATAACACATATTACTAATATGCATATGAATAGCATCATGCATAGCATCATATAAAAATAATAACATGCACTATTCCTGATAGTATTCACTATCAAATATAGATTAGGATTTAAGTATAACAGCCCCTAACCAATG
This sequence comes from Areca catechu, assembly GCA_021397845.1. NCBI lineage: Eukaryota > Viridiplantae > Streptophyta > Magnoliopsida > Arecales > Arecaceae > Areca > Areca catechu. The sequence goes on from CM038050.1 coordinate 96,660,609, forward strand.
GTAAGCATCATAATGTGATTATCATACATAATCATGCAATATTTCACTGAACCCTAATTATTAGCATGCATCAAAATCTATGATCAAACAAACTATCTCATAAGAATTTGATCATTCATTTGACCATTAATTAAATGAAAAAGGGTGGCTCTAATACCACTGATGGGTTTCTTTAGGATCTTATAGCATAATGAAACAGTGGATTTCAAAATTTATAAATGAAAACCCTAATCGGCTAGAAACCCTAATCCCATGATCCCCTTATTCACTACAATTAATGAGTCACTAATTAATGTTTTGAAGAATACCTGAAATGCTGATTCCCACTTCTTTCCACTAGGCTCACAAGTGCAACCCCTCCAATAGTGATCCACATAGGAATTGGCCCAAGGAAGAACTCCTATGATAGTTGCTTGCTTGACTAGGACACCTTCTGACAGCCTTTGGACTTCTCCTTTGCTGGACACCCTACCCTCCTGTAGGGCACTTTGAGCACTCTCTAAATCCACTCTTAGATCTAGGATAGCCCTCCTATATCTCACACTAGGCTCTTGTCTTAAAACTAAGCCTTTTCCTTGAATAAAAGGTTTTGTCTTAAAAAGACAAGCTTTGTCTTAAGAGGAGGGAGGGAGAGCGATAGTCAGTATTTCTTCTGATGAAAAGTATATCCTGAAACATTAGAATATCATGTATATTTATAGAGTCAAGAAGGATGTGTGATATGCCCATTCAATATCTTATCAGATAAGATTTTTCAAGACCGAAGAGAAGTGATCCGGTTGAATTATCTTATCTCAATAAGTCTCTTCATGCGCCTAGGCGCATATCTGCGTCCCTTCCATTTTCCAGACATATTCCCCACTTGCCACATGGAAAGTACCAGTCATTAGGAGGCCAAGAGGCATCTCTTCAATTTCTAAAAGTTAGAGAAATTGAAGAGTTCTGATAGCAAGACTCTGCTTCCAGATAGCGTGCCAAATGAAGGGACGCGTCCCTTCATGCACGCGCAGTTCCTTCCATGCAACAACTTTCATGCCATCTCCACTTGTTTGACCGATCAAATAACTCCAAGAGGCATGGGGATAAGTTCCAAGAGGGGGCCCACTTGAATCAGCCAGAGTGATTTATTTGTAGAAGGACTCTTGGTCCTTTCTGCGCTCCCTTTTGTTGGTGCACGCACATATGCGCCCAAGAGTCCATGCCGACTTGGACTCTAGTCCAAGTCGCATTACAAATCCAAATAAATCAGGGAAAATATTGACATAGGTTGTCTTAAGTAAGACACAACCCAATTTATGTCTCTCTTATTTTGGTTTTTTAAATTAGCAAGCAACTGGACCCAAATCGACTGGGTTAGGAATTGGGTTAGCCTATACATGCTAGTGTACAATCTAGCTAACCAATTAGGATCCCATGACCATAATTAAATTATGATTGACTTTCTTGGTCAAATCCCTAACATGTGTGACCCTTTGGGTTCCACATCTAGCAAGCAGTAGGTCTAGGTTCATGCCGATTCGAACCAATCAAGCCCGATTGACCTAATTAGATCAAATTGAGCTGACCTAAGTTGCCAATTCGAACTATCCATCGAATTGACTGATGAAACCAATCCAACTAGTTCATGAAAACCTACAAGATATGATTGACATCTAGCAACGTGTCATGCTTATCCAAAAGATAAGAAATTTGGTTGAAAGTACCAAAATATCCTTCAGTAGAAAGTTACTGTGCAATACAATCTTTCGATCTCCCATTATCCCGATTAAGTGATGTGCATCGATAAATGTCAAACCCTAGCACTTAGTCATTTTGAATCTCAATTCGATAATGAGGACTCTACTGATGACTGATTAGAAACCACTTCTATTCTCATCATGCTTTGATCAAAGACTCCTTGAGTCATCAATCAAAGAGATTACTTGGGATAACAATTCCTCTCACAAGGAATGATTGATTTCTTGTTGGTCCACTCACATCCTTCATACACCTTCCACCATATCCGAGAACACCCCGTACATGACTCAATGTCATGAATGAGTATGAACCAAAACATGGCTTAGTGTGCATAAGGAACCATGGTGACCTCAGGTCTAAAGATCGCTTGCACAACTCCACCTATGAGAACTATCTCTTGACAATTATTAAGACCTCTATAAGATAGTCTTGGTGTAGATGAGTTCAGTGAACTCATACCCTAATGAGCACCCTTATCCTTATATTAGTGTCTCTACACAAGTGGCTGTGAGACTAACCACCCTCTCAACCGACCATACACAGGATAAGCTAGTCTTTCCAGACTTATTGATCCCTAAACCAATGGTCCATCGACTAGAAACATTTTAGATTAGGGTTTATAGGAACTCAGGTCTCACTGTTATGATTTTCATCATAACCCTAATTTCATTTGCCCTAATCTATGGGGTTCATCATAATCTTTAAATAAGACACAGCAATATAATGAAATAAAATGCCTTCATTAATATAATAATGTCATACAAGAGTTAGAAGATTACAAAAATGCCCTTACAAAGATTGGCTTTTAGGGCACTTTTCTTTCAAGGAGAAGGGGCCCAACTTTGTTTCTCTGGGTAGGAGAAGGGTGCCCAACCTTCATTTCTTCAGGTAGGAGATGGGACCCAACCTTTGTTTCTCTAGGTAGGAGAAGGGTCCCCAACCTTTGTTTCTCCGGGTAGGGGGAGGGTGAGAAGCCCTGCAATTTTTTTTTCAGATCTACCTCTCCGTCTCTTCTTTTTCATCATTATTCTTTCCCCTTTCCCATCTATGTTTCCTTTCTCCTTCAAATCTGAGAACAACCACAAAACAATCAATCTTTACTGGTTCCCACCTCTGCCCGAGCACGATCCGGTCACCGATCATGTTGGAGGCCAACCACCCATCCCTCCGATGTCTTCGACATCATCGCTGAGACTACCATCTCCTGGATCCGCCCGAGCACCAACCGACTCGCCCAAGCCCTTACTACGAATTGTCGAACACCCCGTCCATGCGGAAACCTTTGTTGGCCATTTTTTGAACCAAGCAGACCATCGCCCTTCCACCTGTGAAAAGCCCCGTGCTGAGCCATCACCTGCTGCCCTCGACACCGCCATCCCTCTACTTTTTGAGAACCTTCACTGACCCCTTCTCTAATGATCATGGCCAACTCCCCATCGCTCATCTCCACAACCACCGAAGACCCAATCTTCCACCTGAAATCATCCAAAGCTGACCGTGACCTCCGTCGTCCATTCCACCATCTCCACCCAGCGCCACCATCGACGAAACCCCTTTGAAGTTGTTACCTGTGGCAACGCCCAATGCCTCACCTCCCTTGCCAAACACCGTCACCGCGTGTTCCCCGTGCCATCACCCACCTCCCATCGCCGATGCTGGTGAAGACCACCAGTTCTGTTGAAATCACCAGTGAAACCCCCCTTTGCGAGCCTCCCTATTCTTGGTTCAGTCCGTGGAGAAGAAGAGGATGCCGCACAATCGTGAAAGCATCTTCGGGTTCCCTAATGTGGACATCAATTGTAAAGTATTCTGCATGCTTATCAAAGCATAGCTACCTCCCTAATGCCGACTTTAGTTTAGGCAAGAAATAAAGAAAAAAATGGAAAAAAAAGAGAGAAAAAAATGAGAAAAAAAGAAAGAAAGAAAAAGAAAAAAATATGTGTTTCTTTTGAATAATTGGGTTTAAATAATTGGGAGTTGAACCTAGCCTAAAGGTTATTTCCTAGCGACCAACGATCCACCATTCTCTAAAATAATCCTGATCGGGGTCTGTCCCGCATCACCATCTTAATGCAGAGCTGCTGCAGCTACCCTTGGAATCACGAGATCAGTGAATTCCAAGGAGGATGGTAAGGTAGAGGCAGAGCCGATGTCGGGCTCTAGAGATTTGGTGGACCCCCGTCGATGCCTCCCGCACCAATCATGAAGGTTAAGGTTAGAGCCCTTCGGTGGGCGTTGCATCGACGCTGAGGGGATCTGCTTAATGAATGGGCGAGGAGCGGAGACGGGGCTTCAGTCCATCCACCCTTCATCTTGTATCTTAGTATTTCAGGAGGTCTCTAAGCCTATCGGGAAACTCCATAAGATGTAAGAGACTTTTGTTCAATGAAAGTGTCCCTTCCTTTACAACTGCTATTATATCTTTCTCTCTTCTCTCTCTTCTTTTTTTTTGAACTTAAATTCGCTGCTCGGCCTTTCGAGCTGCTGGGAGTCTCTACTCGGCCTTTCGAGCTGCTGGGAGTCTTTGCTCGGCCTCCCAAACAATTCGGGGCCTCTGCTCGACCTTCTGGGCTGTTGGGGACCTTTGCTCGGAGGTGTGGGACATTCCAATGAGGGCGATTTTTCTTCCCCCTTCATCTAGAATGCTTTGTGTTCCCTCCACTTTGCTTGCATTTTTTCCTTTTAAGAGCTTGATTGCTTCTAGGGGCCTCCCTATCTTGTCAAGCCAAGAGTCAGGCGGTCGATGGTGGGAATTCAGGGACTTCCCACCGACATCCTTGGGCCATGAGCTAAGTAATTGAACACATGGCTTCCAGAATATTCTAGCTCAGTTTGCCATGCTGTGAGTCAAGGGGCAGATGGTGGGACTTCTGGAGTTTCCTGGCAGACATCTCCGAACTTTGAGTAAGGACGTGGGTGCAGGGCTTCTTGAGTTTCCCAGCTTATAGGTACTAAACTATGAGTTTCGTAATAGATGGCAGGGTTCCAGGAATCCCCATCTACACTTCAAGATTATGAGCGAGGTGATTGAGCATGGGTCCATCGGAAGGACTTGACTTGGAGATTGCCTAGCTGTAGGCCTCGTGGTAGATTGTGTGTCACCCTGTCACCACCACTAGGTTACAGGCCTGGCTTGTTGAAGAGGGTGTTGCCGTGCTGTTAGTCTCGTAGTAGATGACATCTTAGTGCCACCTCCAGGATGTGAGCCTAGCTGAGGAAGGCGGGCTTGATATGGGGCTTGCTTGTTGAAGAGGATGTCACCATGCTGTGAGTCTCACGGTAGGCGACATCTTGGTGCCACCTCCAGGCTGTGAGGTGCCAGACTTATGGGTAAGCCAAGCTATGAGTCACACGATGGATGACATCTTGGTGCCACCTACGGGCTGTGACCTCGACTGAGGAAGGCAGGCCTGAGGTGGGGCCCGCTTATTGAAGAGGGTGTCTGTTGCCCAGTGATGATGCAGCCCAAGAGGGGGGTGAATTAGGTTTTATAAAAGTTACTTGCAATGATTTATAATGAACTAAACAAGTATGTGCTAATTGTAATTAAGTGCTTATATTTTTCCAAAGTGTTTGTGTGCTTCAAAATAATATGTAGCGAAATTAATAAAGTAAATGTACAAAGAAAATAATCACAAAATTGCAACAAATTTATAGTCGTTCGGTGTACTCTAAGGCACCTACATCCACTTTCCAAAGGTCCACTTGGAAATTTACTATAATCACCAAGAATATAGCCGATTAGTTTTTTGAGCTCACTAATCAAAACCCAACTTGTTTTCACCGGGCTCACAAGTCAAACCCTTTGGTTTTCCAGGCTAACCAAAAATCTTGTTGGTTTTGCGGGCTTACCAATAACCTTGTTGGTTTTGCGGGATGACCAACAACCTAGTTGGTTTTACGGGATGACCAACAACCTAGTTGGTTTTACAGGCTCACCAACAACCTTGTTGGTTTTGATATAAAGGCTAACCAACAACCTCAAGTTAGTTTTTCATAAAGGCTCACCAATAACCTTGAGTAAATAATGTAAGAACAATATGAAAGAGTACAATAAAAGCTTTCTAAAATAAAGCAAATATCTCTTTGAAGCTCTTGGATGATTTTAAAGAAGCTTGTCTTCAATTTGTTGAAGCCTTGAATGATACTTGAGGATGTGAACTTTGGATTCTCTCTTTGAAACCTAGAAGCTTGAATGCTTAAATCACTCAAAATATGAATCCTTGAAGTGTATGAAATTTTTCTCTCAAAGGATTACCTCCCTATTTGATTTATATTGATTATATAGCTCTCGAAATCGTAAATGACCATTAGAGACCGTTGGAGAGGAAAAACTAGCCGTTACAAACATTTTGGAGAAGTTCTGCTCTTCAGAAAACTAGCCATTGTAGAGTTGTCGTCCATTCAAGTGTCGACACTTCAGGTCATGAGTCGACATTTAGGGTCAACACTTGACTAAAATATATCTTCTGAAGTCTTCTATTCTGACTGGTGAGCTGACACTTTATCTGATGAGTCGACACTTTGAGTCGACACTTGGAACAGTGAGTCGACACTTAAGGGAAGTCTTGAAATTCAGCATATTCTGTATCATTTTTATCTCAGGCATTGAGTCGACAATTGCTATTCTTGAGTCGACACTTGCTATTCCATAACTCAACACTTGGCTGAAACTCTTCTGAAACTCTATTGAAACTTCTCCAAAATCAAACTTTAAGTCCTTCCAAGTCTTCCTTATGTTCTAAAGTCCTTATAACTTGAAATTCCATGAATTTGAAGGACTTCTTCAAATGAAATATAAGCATTTTGTTCTTTCAACTGATATGAATACTTAATCTGATAAACACACTAAAACACATAATTAGTACTCATATATATTTAAGTATTTTATCAATTATCAAAATCAAGACCAGAGTCAACAATCTCTCCCTTTTTTATGATGATAAAACCTTTAAGTATATAAATATGGTAAGTTTAAAAAGATTAACAATAAGATAAACATGTAAGCTCAAAATCAATAAGTATCAAGCTCTCCCTCAAAATATGATTTCTCCTCCTTACTAATTTTTTTTTAAGATTATAACATTTTGCTTTCTTCTCCCCCTTTTGTCCTTTCTTTCATTTCTCTTATAATTTTTCATGTTTATCATATCTTTCCTTTTTTCATACTTAATATATTTCTCTCCCTTTTTGTCATCATGAAAAAGATGAAAGGCATGAAAAAGGATGAAAGGCAATACAAAATGGGAATGAAGGTGGAAAAAATAGCAAGAGATCATCAAAATCAATGCATGAAACCAATTAATCATAATACCAACTAAATATGATACTAATTGAACATGATACCACAAAATGATAAGCACATGCAAGAAATAATTTCCTCCTTTTTTTTAAAGATTACAAATGAAATAAATCTTGATACCAATTAAATGTAACTCCCCTCAAAAGATTAGATTTGAAAACGATGAGGAGTATCAGAGCAATATAAATATGTTATCAAGAAAACATTGAAAGTATCATACATGTACAATGACAATAAATATTTGGATTCTCCCTCTAAATATTATCCTCCCTTAAAAATATGCATTCATTGAGGAATAAAATATGAAAGCACAAGCATCATAATTTCAAACTAAGTCTGAAATCAAAGATTTAAAATTTTCAAGATATACATGATTTTCAAATATAAATGATTGATCATTTAAAAACTTTTAGCATGATTTCAAATTTATTTGAAATGATTTGATATCTATACAAATGCTAGAAGTAATATGATACCAAGTCTAGCTACTGGATTAAGGGTTTTTCAATGTGCAAACCTTCTTCTTAAATGTAACCCTTAACTACCTGTTTTATACTTGTTCCAAATCATTTATAGTCTAATCATGGATACAAAATAGAATATATTTCATGAAAACTATATGATTTGCAATAATTTTGATTACCCATACAAATGTTAGAAGTAATCTAGTACCAAGTTTAGCTACTGGAGCAAGGATTTATCAATATGCATACGTTCTTCTTAAATATAATCCTTAACTAACAGTTCTAGTCTTGATCCAATCATTTCTAACTTAAGCATAGATGCCAAAAATGAAAACACATAAATCATAACATTTTACTTAAAATTGTTTAAAACTATCAAAATCAAGTGAAAGTCTAATAATCATAAGTTTAATCATGAGAGCATGAAATCCATCAACATCGAAAAGTTCATGATCATAGAAAATGACTATAAGTCTAAACTTGATTCTAATTAATCAATTGAAATAATTTTCAAAGCAATATATAACTTTAAAAATTTTTCATGAAGTAATTTAAGATACATTAATTAAAATCAAGTGAAGGTCTTATAATCACAAGTTTAATCATGATAGCATGAAGTTTATCAATATCAAAGAATTCATGATCATAACCAATGACTATAAGTCTAAACTTGATTCTAATTAATCATTTAAAATAATTTTTCAAAGTAATTGATGAAATATTCAACTATATTTTTAATTATGGAAGGAAATGTTTAGAATTTATCAATATGTATAATCCTTCCTTTACCATTTAGTCCAAAATGTAGCTCGTCCACTCTTTATATTGTCTTGTACAGCCACTTTTTAACAACTTTCTTTCTTCATGTCGGGCTACAAGATATTCCTATAAAATAAACTAGGTGGATAATTTTGGTACCCAAACCTTCTTGGATCCTTTAAAGTTTAGTAAATATGGTTCCTTTTGGAACCCAAATTTTTTTTAATTTATAAGGATATGCATTATGCCCAAATTTATGACATCTAAAATAAGTCAGATTGGAAGATGCATCAACAAAGAAATTCTTGTTCTTTAACTCAAGATTTTTATTTTTCTTTAAAAGCTCATCATTTGATACAAAAATCTTGGAACTTCTTAGAATTTCTATTTCACTCAATAAAACATTTTTCTCATTTGAAAACTTGTTGCATAAATCTTTCAAATCAAATTTTTTTTTTAATTTTTTTTTTAGAAAGATTATTCTTATCAATTTTTAAAATAATAATATTTATATTTAAATCATGATTTTTATTGGCAAGATTAATGTTCTCAAGAGAAAAAGAATCTACATGTCTTTTTAATTTCTTGTGCTCAATTTTTAATACTTTGTATTCATATGCAAGATCATTAAATGTATCATGTAATTTATCAAAGATAAAATCATATTCCTTTTCAGAACATACCTCTTTCTCATTTGCCATGAAGCAAAGATGGGCAACTTCTTATTCATCATCCGAACTTGAATCTTTACTATCGCTCCAAGTTACCATCATTGCCTTGAATTTCTTTTTGGCCTTAAGGGCTATTATCTTTTTTTCTCTTGATCAGCAACCACTTCTTTGTGCCATAAATTCAACTCATGGGTCATGAGTAAACCAATAAGCTCCTTCAAAGGTAGGGTATTGTTGTACTAGAATCGGACCATTCTTGCAGTCTGACCGGGCTACTCTTTCAAGGCTCCGACTGCTACTCCTTCAGAGGACCGACCCACCGGAGCAGAGGTCCGAACGACCCTCTCCTGCTGGGGTCTGGCCTGTTGCTCTCCTTCAGAGGTCCGACCCACTAGAGCAGAGGTCCGAACGACATTCTCCTACTGGGGTCCGGCTCGTCACTCTCCTTCAGAGGTCTGACCCACCGGAGTAGAGGTCTGAACGACACCTCTCTTGCTGGGGTCCGGCCTGTCGCTCTCCTTCAGTGGTCTAACCCACCGGAGCAGAGGTCCGAATGACCCTCTCCTGCTAGGGTCCGGCTCGTTGCTCTCCTTCAGAGGTCTGATCCACCGAAGCAGAGGTCCGAACGACACCTCTCCTGTTGGGGTCCCGCCTGTCGCTCTCTTTCAGAGGTCCGACCTACCGGAGTAGAGGTCCAAACGACACCTCTCCTACTAGGGTCCGGCCTGTCACTCTCCTTCAAAGGTTTGGCCTTTGGTCCGGCCAATCGGCTTTCCCTCGGTCGATGTCCGACAAGCATTCCTTAGCATCTAGGGAATTCCAGAAGCACCTTTCTGTTGCTGCGGGATCTTGCCATCCCAACAGCCCTGCTCCACTACTTCCACGATGTCGCTGCATCTATGCGCCACGTGGCCACTCTCTAGATTTTTCTAGGGGCAGATCGATCTTTCTCAGCCTCTCTCCTAACGGATTTTGGACTGTTCTGCATCTATATAAGGTACTCGGGGGACCCCGTTTGAAGGTAGAAGTGCTCTTCCCTCTCCATATGCTATTCATTCATTGATTCCTCCATTCTGTTGCCTTCAACCTCCTGCTAACTTAGGCATCGAAGGGTCCCCCACCGGAGCACCACTGGCACACCCTTGGGGACTTTGTTGTAGGTTCACCAGAGAGAGGAGCACTCCAGCACATCCAGCCGATCCTGGTCTAGGAGTTGACGAAGTAACAGGTATCAATATCTTTGGCTTCTTGGATCACCGTTACCTTTGGATCCCATGATATTGGCAAAGATCTAAGAATTTTATTAACCAAATCAGCATTAGTATAGACTTTGCCAAGACTTTTCAATTCATTAACAATAGTCATATATCTATTATACAAATCAGATATAGATTATAATACAACATTTTAAACATTTCAAAAGAATAAATAAGCATATTAATTTTAGTACTTTTTACTTGAAGAGTACCCTCATGAGTAATTTCAAGTGAGTCCCATATCTCCTTCACTGATATGCATGTGAAGATCTTATTGAATTCATTAGAGTCCAATGCATAATAAAGTAAGTTCATTGCTTTAGCATTAATTTTAGATTGATTAATGTTATATTCATTCCAATCCTCTTCAAGCTTTGGAATGGAAATATCATTAATCAAAATGGAAGGAATATGAGGATCATTAACTATAACTTTTCAAAGATAATAACTAATAGATTGAATATAGATGCGCATGCAAGTTTTTCAAAAAGTATAATTAGTGCCATTGAAAAATGGTGGTCTATTAATTGCATGTCCTATAGCAAACCAAGTACCTTATAGGACTGTCATGATCTTTTAACTCAAAACTATTGGGTTATTTGCAAAGCACCAAGTCTAGATATCAATGATTTTGGGTTCCAGGCTCTGATATGAATTGTTGCCCAATGATGATGCAACCCAAGAGGGGGGGTGAATTGGGTTTTATAAATATTGACCCCTTGAGTGATTTTGATGATAAAAAAATATTAGAGCATATATTTGTGTTACTAACAATTCTTCAAGTACTTTACAAGTTTTTGTAGGATGATTTCACTGCTCATTTCCAACCCCTGCATTCTTATTTTCTATCATGAGTTGTGTTGTAATTATCTCATGTAAAGAAGAACCCATAGAAAAGTTAAAAGAAAATCATGAAAAATGGGTTGCTTCTATATTTTTCAAACTTTAAATTTCTTAGATTCAATTGTAAGTTAATTTTGAAAAGTTTGAAGTGTTGATAACTTACTGGAAAACTTTTGGAGAGGAGTTCAAGTTTTTTACTATAGATCTATCCAAGCTGACTCTAATAGAAAGAGCCGACTCTGATCTATGGCATGGATGAAGGTTTCTGGCATGCAGATAGCCAAGCCAACTCGAAAAAAACCCAAGCTGACTCATCCAGAGTATCAATTGTTGAATCACACAAGTGAGCCGACTCGAAGAAAAATCGAAGCTGACTAAGTACTTAGTCTGGCATCTGAGTTGACTCTTCAGCATCCAAGTCGACTCCTCCAGAGACCAGAAAGAATTGTTCTAAGTGAACAGCCAGGAGAGTCGACCCGGAGGAACTCGAGCGGACTCTTCCAGAGTACAGTTTTGAAAGCCTGAGGATCCGAGCCAACTCGAAAAAAGGTGAGCTGACTCTTCCAGAGTAAGGAATCAAACTACTAAGAAACTGAGCCGACCCGAATGAAGCGAGGTGACTCGACCAGAGCTACTCTGAGGATCCAAGCCGACTCGAAGGTCGATCTCAGGCAAGTAACGGCTAGTTCTAGAACTCCATTTTTGAATTTGAAAAGTGCTTCAATGGTCAAGTGTCACATCCCAATGGTCTACAATGCCTAAAACCATCTGAGAAGAGTACAAGACTCTATGAAAGAGGGATTGGGACAACTTTTGAGAAGGTTAATGAATGATTAATGCTTACTTGAGCTTGTGAGCTAGAGAGCACTATAAGAGCATTCAAGATAGACTTCAAGCCTTCACCAACTCCAATCAGAAGCTTGAAGCACTTATTAAAGATGTTGAAGAAGCCATTAAAGTACATTAAAGTAAAATCTAGAAGGCTTCTCTTGAGCTGCATCGACAACCATCCAATAATATAGTTTGTCATTATTGTTGCTTACTTTCTTCTACTGTTGTTGAGTTGGGTTATTGATGAGCCCGGTCTAGAAAACCAAGTGGGTTGTTAGTGATCCCATTCAAAACTAACTGTGTAAGGGTTCTTGATGATCCTGGTAAAACCAATTTGGGTTCTTGGTGATCCTGGTAAAACCATGTTAGGTTCTTAGTGATCCTGTTTAAAACCAAGAGTTGGATTTTTGGTGAGCCCGGTTGAAAAATTAAGTTGGGTTTGGATTATGAGCCTGGTAAAACAATCCGACTGTATTCTGGTAGTGAATATAGTGAAAATCCCAAGTGATATCTTGGATAGTGGACGTTGGAGCTGGGGTGTTCCGAATCATTCTAAATTACTGTGTTTATGATTATGCTTTTACTTCTTCTCTTAATTGCTTGTGCTTTAAATTTCTGAATCACAATACCTACCACATCAAAGATGTTTTTTAAAAGGCACATACTCTGTTAAATTTTTTAAATTTTTGATTCACCCCCCTCTTAGAAAAGCCACTTGGGCAATAACTGGTATCAGAGCAGTGTCTCTGAATTTATCTAAAGTAAAGATAAATGGCTTATCCCATGAGTACCTCTTTGGCCGAAGGCCAATCCACAAATAGACCTCCACTGTTCTTTGGAATAAATTATTCTTACTAGAAAGCTTGGATGAAAATTTATATACAAGCTATAGATTTTTAGTTGAAAAAGATCATCTTAAAAGGTCCAAGTATACCCATGATTAAAATTGATGGTGTGGATGTCCCAAAATCTGAAGAGGATTAGGATGAACATGACACGAAGATGGGGGAATTGAATACCAAAGCTATGAATTTATTATACTGTGCTTTGGATGCTAACGAGTTCAATCAAATTTCAACTTGCTATTCTACAAAGAAAATTTGGGATAAACTTGAAGTGACCCATAAGGAAACTTTCCAAGTGAAAACCTCCAAAATTAATATTTTGGTACATAATTATGAGTTATTTAAAATGAAACAAAATGAATCTATCTCTACCATGTTTTCTCACTTTATGGATATCATTAATGGTTTGAAAAGTCTTGGCAGGGTCTATTCAAATGTTGATCTAGTATAGAAGATTCTCAGATCACTTTCGAATAAGTGGGACCCCAAAGTGACTGCCATCCAGAAAGCGAAAGATCTAAACACTTTATCTTTGGATGAACTGATGGGTTCTCTCATCACACATGAGCTAGCCATGTAGCATAGGACTGATGATAATCAGAAGAAGAAGAAAACAATAGCCTTTAAAGCTACATCGGATTCAAAGAAAGATGAGGAATTGGAAAATGAATGCTCCTCCTCTGAAGATGACTTAGAAGATGAAGATATTGCTATGGTCATGAGGAGATTTAGAAGGTTTATGGAAAAGAAGAAAAGAAGATACTATAGAAAATCCATAAATCAGGTGAGCACTTTAAGGAAAAGGACAAAGAAAGAGAAAAAGAAAAAGAACAGATGCCCACATGCTATGAATGCAAGAAGACTGGGCACATCCGTCCAGATTGTCCTCTACTGAAAAAGATGTTTAAAAAAAAGAAGAAGAAAGTAATGGTTGCCACATGGAGTGACAGCGAGGAGTCGACTCTAACCGAAGAAGAAGAGACCACAAAGTCTACAAATCTATGCCTAATGGATTTTCAAGATGAGGTAACATCCCCAAACCTCAAATATAATTTACATTCGATGAATTGAATTCTGCATTTCATGACTTACTGTCTGAATTCAAAAATGTTGGTATAAAGATTAGATCATTAAAGAATATCAATGACTCTTTACAAAAAGAGAAGGAAGAGATTTCAGAAAAGAATAATTTATTGCAAAAAGATTTACATGTCTTTTATGAAAAGAACAAAGCTTTGGAATTTATGAAAATTGCATGTCTTGAGAAAAACAAAGCTTTGATAGTTGAAAATTCTGATTTAAAAAAGAGGTTGAAAAGCTCAAGTCTTTAGTTGAAAAACTTACTTTATCTTTGAACAAGTTTGAGTTAATTTTAAAAGATCAAAGAATTTCTGGAAACAAAGCTGGAATTGGTTTAATTCTTCAAATTCTAGTGAAATTTCAGCTACTACTTTTGTACCTTCAAAAGCTTATGTTCCAAAAGTTATATCTCAATAGGCTTATCTTTCAAATCCTTCAACATCCATTTCAAGAGCTTCAAAGTATATTCCTAAGTTTTCAAATCAGAAATCTTTAAAGTCAAATGTTTCTACATATGCATCTGCATCTACTTCTAGAACTTTAAAGCATACATCCTTTCAGAATTCTAGAATTATCTGTTATGCTTGCAAAAGAATAGGATATAAGGCTTTTCAATGCAATATTTATAGAAATGTTCAAAGTAAAATAAGAAAGATTTGGGTTCTCAAAGGAACCACCTCTGCTAACTTGCAAGGATCCAAGGTAGCTTGGGTACTTAAAAGAACTTGATGACTAGTTTGCAGGATGACTTGTTGCCCAAAAATTGAAAAAAAGATGGTATCTCAATAGTGGCTGTTCAAGGCATATGACGGATGACAAGGATCAATTTATCATCCTAGAGATGAAAGAAGGAGGTTTGGTGACCTTTGGAGATAATGGCAAGGAAAAAATAATCGGTATTGGTAAGATTAAATTGACCCCCTGTACTTTTATTATAAATATATTGCTAGTAGATAAATTGAAGCATAATTTGTTAAGTATTAGTCAATTATATGATAAAGGCTTCAAGGTTGTCTTTGAATCATCTATGTGTGTTGTAACAAACTCTCTTAATTCTAGCAATAAATTCATTGGACATAGACTTGGAAATATTTATATAATAAATCTTAATGATCTAGCTATGTCTAGTAGTTCCAGTTTAGTAGCAATGAATGCTAAGACCAAGGAGTCATGTTTACTTTGGCATAGACGATTAGGGCATGCTAGCATGCATACTATTGCCAAGTTAATTTTAAAGAATCTTGTTAGAGGTTTGTCTAAGTTTAAAGTAGATTTTGAACATATTTATGATGCTTGTAAATTAGGTAAATAAACTAAGGAGAGTTTTAAATCAAAAAATATAATTTCAGCTTCTAGGCCCCTTGAGCTACTTCACATGGACTTATTTGGACTAACTAGGACTACAAGCCTATGTGGTATAAAATATACTATTATGATAATAGATGATTCTTCTAGATTTACTTGGGTTTTGTTTATTGCACACAAAGATGAAACTTTTAAAGCTTTCCAAAAATTTCACAAAAAAACTTCAATCAGAAAATTTTTTCAATTATTTCTATCAGAAGTAATCAAAGCACGAAATTTGAAAATCAAGTTTTCGATGATTATTGCACAGAAAATGGCATTGATCACAACTTCTTTGCTCTTAGAACACTACAACAAAATGGTATTATAGAGAGAAAAAATAGGACTTTAGAAGAGATGGCCTGAACAATGTTATGTGAAGGCAATCTTCCAAGGTACTTTTGGGCAGAAGCAGTGAACACTGCTTGTTATATTTTAAACCGTATTTTAATTCGTTCAATTTTGAAGAAAACCCCTTATGAGCTTTGGAATCAAAAGAAACTCAACATCAATTACTTTCATGTATTTCGCTGTAAATGCTTTGTGCTAAATAATGGTAAAGATAATCTAGAAAAACTTGATGCTAAATCTGATGAAGCAATTTTCCTTAGTTATTCAATACATAGCAAAGCATATAGAGTATTTAACAAAAGAACATTGACTGTGGAAGAATCTGTATATGTTGTTTTTGATAAAACTAACCCCTCACTTTCTAGGAAAGAAGAGTATATAGATAATGATGTAGGTACACTTCAAAAAGAATTGGAGGATATGAGCATACAAGAAAGATCGACAAAAGAAGGAGAAGAAATTGTAAGGATCACACTGATCTACCAAGGAAATGGAGGTATATAACTTCTCATCCAAGAGATTTAATTATTGATGATGCTTCACAAGGTGTTAAGACTAGGTCATCACATAGAGATGCACTTGATTACCTAGCCTTTGTATCCCAAATAGAACCACATAGCTTAGAAGAGGCTGAATCTGACTCAAATTGGATGATGCCCATGCATGAAGAACTAAACCAGTTTGAAAGAAATAGAGTATGGACTTTAGTTGAAAGACCATCAAACCATCCTATCATAGGAACCAAATGGATCTATAAAAATAAATTAGATGAACAAGAAAATATAGTTAGAAACAAAGCTAGACTAGTAGCCAAAGGATATAACCAAGAAGAAGGTATAAACTTTGATGAGACCTATGTACCTATAGCAAGACTAGAAGCTATTAAATTACTTTTTGCATTTGCTTGCTACATGAATTTTAAACATTTTCAAATGGATGTGAAAAGTGCATTTTTAAATGGTCACATTTCTGAACAAGTTTTTGTAGAACAACCACCAGGTTTTGAAAACCATGCTTTTCCAACTCAATAAAGCTTTAAATGATTTGAAATAAGCACCTAGGGCCTGGTATGATAGACTTAGCACTTTCTTGCTTGAAAATGATTTTACAAGAGAAAATATTGAAAAAACTCTTTTTGTCAAAAAGAAAAGCAATGATACATTTGTTGTACAGATTTATGTTGATGATATTATATTTGGTGCAACTAACGAAACTCTTTGTGAAGAATTTTCTAAGTTGATGCCGGGTGAATTTGAAATGAGTCTAATGGGTGAACTAAACTACTTCCTTGGACTTCAAGTAAAATAATCAAAGGAAGGAATCTTCATAAACCAAGCCAAGTACATCAAAGAAATCATCAGAAAGTTTGGTAAGGAGACAAGCAAAGAAATGAGCACACCCATGAGCTCAACCTGTAGATTGGATAAAGATGAAGAAGGTAACAACATTGATTAAAAGCTATATCGAGGTATGATTGGATCTTTATTTTACTTAACTGCAAGTAGACCTGATATCTTGTTTAGCGTATGTGTTTGTGCTAGATTTCAATCTAATCCAAAAGAATCATATATGCTTGCTATGAAAAGAATAATAAGATATCTAAGAGGAACAAATAATTTAGGTCTATGGTATTCAAAACATGTTTCATTAAATTTACTTGGTTATTCTGATGCTGATTATGGTGGATGCAAAATAGATAGAAAAAGTACTAGTGGCACATGCCAATTTCTAGGGTTGAATTTAATCTCATGGCATTGTAAGAAACAAAACTCAGTAGCTCTATCTACTACCGAGGCAGAGTATATTGCTGCGGGGAGTTGTTGTGCACAAGTGTTATGGATTAAACAATAACTAGAAGACTTTGGTGTTACACAAGCTAAAATTCCTATCAAGTGTAACAACACAAGTGCTATTAATTTGTCTAAAAATCCAATTCAGCATTTAAGAACTAAGCACATAGAAATTAGACATCATTTTATTAAAGATCATGTTTTAAATGATAATGTTGTGCATGAATTTGTTTCAACTGTTGATCAACTTGCTGATATTTTTGCTAAACCTCTTGATAAAGATAAATTTGAAATGATTAAAGGAGAACTAGGACTTTGTGACCCTCTTTAGGATTCTTTTGACCTAAATTCCCTCAAATCTAAGGAAACATTATCTAGAAAGCCTCCTACATTGATTTAAGGTCTTTGATTATCTCTCCTTGTGATTTTCTAGAATTTATTCTCATTTTTTTTCTCTTTTTGACTTTTGTGAAAAGTTCCTGTTTGAGTCGACTTGAGCTATAGTGTTCAAGTCGAGCCGACTTGAATCTTTGATTAGTTCTGAAGAGCTCTGCTTGAGTCGACTCGAGCAAATTAGGGCTTGCCGAGTCGACTTGAATTTCGGGAAAGCTATTTTTTAAATAGAGCCATAGAACCTTTTCTGAAATTTTATGTCCTTTATTCTTGCTCTCAACCTATGCTCTCCACTTGAACATCCTCTCCATTCATCCAAACCTACTTTTCGAGCTCCAATTCTCTCTTTTCTCACTAAGGTTTTGTAATGGCACCCAAAATGGTAGTTAGGAAGAGATCCAAATGATTTGTACCATCCATAGAAAGAGAAAGACGAACAAAGCATCTGCAGGAAGAGCCGACTCAGTTCGTGGAAAGGGAAGGAGAAGAAGAAAATCAACAAATGGCTGCTCCCTCTTCTCTAAGACAATCGGTCTCCATGTCCAATCGTCCAGTGACCAGTGGACAAAGAATTCTTTTTACATTTCTCAAAGAACTAGGGTTGCGAATAGGTGACCTAATTGAAGATCAAGGCTGGAGCTTCTTCTGCTCACTGAATGTACCTACTTATTTGACTCTGGTAAGAATATTTTATGAAAATTTGAGGTTAGAGGAACAACATGTGGAATCGATAGTTAAAGGAAAACGGATTATAGTCACTGAAGAAAGGATTTGCAACCTACTAGAAATGCCTAGTGAGGGATTGAAACATCTGGTTCTGAAGGACAGAGAGATAACCCTTGAATCAATTCTGAATAGAGAGGATGTGAGTGATATTGGCAATGTAATGGCCAATACTTTATCCCTTGAGATGAGGTTGTCGCATAATTTCATTGGCAGGATCTTGTTCCCAAGGAAAGGAAGATTCAATTGTGTAAGTGAGAAAGATCTTAGTTTCATGGGTTGTGTTATTAAGGGGGAAGCTCTCAACTTGCCGCACATAATGATGATGCAAATGAAAGAGGGTGTTAGGAGGGTTAAGGCATGTTTGCCTTACGGTATGGTGCTTACCCTATTCTTCCAGGCCTCCAGAGTAAACCTTGAAGGTGAAGATGGAAGACCCCTTCACCATACAGACACCTACACCTCCAAATCCTTGCAACGAATGGGTTATGAACTTAAAGAAGGAACATGGAGGAAGAAAGGAACAGATGTAAGAGGTATAAGATCTTCGAGCAGTGAGGATGATGATGATGATGATGAAGAGCTGCCCAAGGAGATTATCTCTGACACTATTGCTAATACTACCACCCTTGAGGAACCTCCTACTGTTGCTGCTACTGACATTACCTCTATTGATGCTGAGTTTGCTGCTGAACCTGCTACTATTGTCACTGAGCCTGTTACTCATGACACTATGGAGATTGAGTATACAGCTTATGGGAGTCCCAGGACCTTTCCATCACCAACTTCTCCACCAGCACCTTCTGCTTATGGACCATTTGTTGGTTCTTCAAGGCCTTTAGTATCATAGGATTTTATTGCTGAGCAGATAATATCACTCACTGAGTCATTGACTAGCTCTACAAGTTTGATGTTTGGTGAGCTTCGCCAATCAGTCGATATCAGACTTGAGGAGATCAGAGGTGAGGTTAGACATCTGCGATCCAGAGTTGACACCCTTGAGTCTACTAGACCTACACCACATATTGACACCCAGCATTTATCTGATACCCTCAAGATAGCCACTGAAAATATCAAAAAATCAGTTAACCAAAGCATAGAAGAATTCAGGGCTAAACTAAAAGAAGTGAACTTCAAGATGGGTGGATTGGAACAAGGCAAGAGAATGGAAGAAGACTATACTCGAGGGATTGGCATTCAGAGATCAGAGTTTGGGAGACTTAGAGGATCAGCTGATGCTTTTGCAAATACTTAGGCTAGTGAGCTGATTACACTGAATACTGGGATAAAAAAGATGAAGGAAGAGCTTAGTTCTATTTGGGTGACCCTTATTGAGCTTCAGACTTTAGTCATTGCATCCTTTGCTACTCCTAGATAGTCTCAGCCTACACCTGCTCTTACTCAGCCTACACCACCTCCTAGTCAGACTGCACCACACCTAAGGCAGCCTGCACCACACCTTAGACCTCAAACTTCTCAGCCACAGTTTGTTGAGCCTATATCTTCCATGCCACCACCTGGACCATCCACTAGCCCTAGTGCCAAGGTTAAGAAAGAACCAGTAGAACCTATTATACAATTCCCTAGTGATAGTGTATAGACTTTTGGTTGTATCTTTTGTAATTTGTATTGAAAATTTTGTGAATGAAATGAAAGCTTTTTTATCTCACTCAATGTGTTTGTGAAAAGTGTTTGCACAGCACTTTACAATGGTACATTAGTTCTAATGACTTTGAAAATAGATTGTTAAATCTTGTTATAAGTAAAATTATCTCAAACAAATATTTTCAATCCTCTCTTTCTATTTTAAAATCAAGTTTGGTGTATTACAAAAGAAAAGAAATCTTTTGAAAACCTTTTTGATTGTTGACAAAAAGGGGGAGTATGTAGAATTGTGCATGAAAAATATGTGAGAAATGGGGAGACTGATACATAAGAGACTGATATATACATATATCATATTTGCTCTATGAATATTGCTTTATATTGCTCTAACTCTTACTAAAAGTTTAACTGATATAACTTTAAATGCTCTAAAACACAACCTTATTTGCTCTGATATATATTGAACATATTCTTGAGAGCTTTTATATACTTTAATCCTTCTGTTTCAAAGGATCTGATACTTTGTCTATATGCAAGCTCTGGTACATTAATACATGCAAAAGCTCTGATATATGTTAATATTTACTTTCAAATACAATTATACATGTAAAGTTTTTTCCATGCCCAGTGTTTTGGCATCATCAGAAAGGGAGAGATTGTTGACCCCTTGAGTGATTTTGATGATAACAAAATATTGGAGCATGTATTTGTGTTACTAACAACTCTTCAAGTGCTTTACAAGTTTTTGTAGGATGATTTCACTACTCATTTCCAACTCCTACATTCTTATTTTCTATCATGAGTTGTGTTGTAATTATCTCATGTAAAGAAGAACCCATAGAAAAAGTTAAAAGAAAATCATGAAAAATGGATTGCTTCTATGTTTTCCAAGCTTTAAATTTCTTAGATTCATTTGTAAGTTGAGTTTGAAAAGTTTGAAGTGTTAAAGACTTGCCGGAAAACTTCTTGAGAGGAGTTCAAGTTTTTTACTATAGAGCTATCTGAGCTGACTCAAGTAGAAAGAGCCGACTCTGATCTATGCATGGCTGAAGGTTTCTAGCATGCAGATAGCCAAGCCGACTTAAAAAAACCTGAGCCGACTCATCTAGATTATCAATTATTGAATCAGACAGGCGAGCCGACCCGAAAAAAATTAGAGCTGACTAAGTACTTTAGTCTGGCATCCAAGTCGACTCTTCATCATTCGAGTTGACTCCTCCAGAGTCCAGAAAGAACCGTTTTGAATGAACAGCCAGGAGAGCCGACCCAGAGGAACCCGAGCTGACTCTTCCAGAGTATAGTTTTGAAAGCTTGAAGATCCAAGCTGACTCGAAATAAGGCGAGCTGACTCTTCTAGAGTAAGGAATCAAACTACTGAGAAACCGAGCCAACTCGAATGAAGCGAGGTGACTCGACCAGAACTACTTTAATGATCCAAGCCGACTCGAGAAGATTCGAGCCAACTCAAAGGTTGATTTCAGGCAAGTAACGGCTTGTTCTAGAACTACATTTTTGAATTTGAAAAGTGCTCCAATGGTCATGTGTCACATCCCAACGGTCTACAAAGCCTAAAACCATCTGAGAAGAGTACAAGATTCTATAAAAAAAGGATTGGGACAACTTTTGAGAAGGTTAATGAATGATTAATCCTTACTTGAGCTTGTAAGCTAGAGAGCACTGCAAGAGCATTCAAGATAGACTTCAAGCCTTCACCAACTCCAATCAGAAGCTTGAAGTAATTATTGAAGAAGTTGAAGAAGCTATTAAAGTACATTAAACTGTAATCAAGAAGGCTTCTCTCGAGCTACATCGGCAACCATCTGACAATATAGTTTGTCATTATTGTTGCTTACTTTCTTCTACTCTTGTTGAGTTGGGTTATTGACGAGCCCTGCCTAAAAAACCAAGTGGGTTGTTAGTGATTCTATTCAAAACTAACTGTGTAAGGGTTCTTGGTGATCCTGGTAAAACCAAGTTGGGTTCTTGGTGATCCTGGTAAAACCATGTTGGGTTCTTGGTGATCCTGTTTAAAACCAAGAGTTGGGTTCTTGGTGAGCCCGATTGAAAAACCAAGTTGGGTTTGGATTGTGAGACTGGTAAAACAATCCGATTGTATTCCGGTAGTGAATATAGTGGAAATCCCAAGTGATATCTTGGGTAGTGGATGTAGGAGTTGGGGTGCTCCGAACCACTCTAAATTACTGTGTTTGTGATTATGCTTTTACTTCTTCTCTTAATTGCTTCTGCTTTAAATTTCTGAATCACAGCACCTACCACATCAAAGAAGTTTTTAAAAAGGCACATACTCTATTGAATTTTTTAAATTCCCAATTCACCCCCTCTTGGGAAAGCCACATGGACAACAATAAAAATTATTTGCAATGATTTATAGTGAACTAAACAAGTATGTGCTAATTGTAATTAAGTACTTGTGTTTTGCCAAAGTATTTGTGTGCTTCAAAATAATATGCAGCTAAATTAATAAAGGAAATTTACAAAGAAAACAATCACACAACTATTGCCCAGAAATGGTGCCCAAGAGGGGGGTGAATTGGGTTTTTCAAAAACTTAAGCAATTATGTGCAGGTCTTAAAGTGTTTGTGAGCAAAGTGAATTAGCACTAATGGATATGCAGCGGATAATAATAAATTAAATATAAAGAGTAAAGTGCAAGTAAAAAAAAGAGCAATCACACATAAACACCAAGTTTATAGTGGTTCGATGCACTCAAAGCACCTACATTCACTCCCTAAGCCACCTTTGGAAATTTCACTATAATCTCTTCAAAGATTACAACCGACTTGTTTTATAAGGCTCACAAGTCAAAACTCAAGTTAGTTTTATCACCTAGGCTCACCAACAACCTTACAACTTGTTTCATCTTCAGGCTCACAAGTTAAACCCTAATGGTTTTGTACCCTTGACTCACCAATAACCACAACAACCTACTTTCAATAACACTTGAAAGCTAGGTCAACAAAATATAAAGATAAGAGTACAAGAATAAAAGCACAATCAAACTCTCTTCAAAGAGTGGAATGTGGAAGCTTTGAAGCTCTTGATTGATTGCTTGTCTTGTCTTCTCTTTGGAATCTTCTCAAATGCACTTTTGGAAAGCTAAAATGATGGGCTTGTAAGCTTTTGAGTTGAATCTCTCCTTTTTTTGCTTTTGGAAGTGAAGTTCTTGAAGGAATATTTGACTTTGTGTATTCAATGGAGTTTAATGCTTCATGAATGAATTTGGTGAAGCTTAAATACTTCAAAAACTTTCAAAAAATAGTTTGAGACCATTGGAGGATCAAAACTAGCCATTAGGAGCTTGAAAAGATAAAATCTGCAACTCAGAAAATAGAGCCGTTGAAGCTATCAGAACCCATGAGTCGACACATGACTTCTAGGTGTCGACACTTGGTTCTCAAGTGTCGACACTTGGTCCTGCAGGTGTCGATACTTGAATTTCAGGTGTTGACACTTGAAGCTCATGTGTCAACACTTGACACAAAAACCCTCTAAATGGCAATTTCTATATTTTCAAAGAGTCTTAGGCCTTAAGTCGACACTTGAATTCTAGGTGTCGACACTTGTGTCAAAAGTGTCGACACTTTGATTCCAGGTATCGACACTTGGTGTGCTAGTGAAGAATTCTTGCATGCCAAATGCTGAAGTGTCAACACTTGGATAGTTATGAGTCAACACTTGGTTTTGTAGTTTGCCAAAAACATGTCCCAACAATCCAAAAACATAAAGATCTTCAATCAAACTTTAAATACACTTATGTAACCCAAGATTGAACAATTATGAGACTTTTTTCTAGGTGAGAAGACTTTCCAAAACCTGATAATTGCTCAGCTTCAAGATACTTATATGTTGAGAATTTTGAAGTGCCTGTATCCTGTAACTCATGATTACAATTGAAACATTAGTATAAAATATGTACTCAACATTTTGTTAATCATCAAAATCAAGGGCTAAAGCTAACAATCTCCCTCTTTTTGATGATGACAAAATCTTGAGTATATAAGCATTCAATTTCAATTTTAAATATGATATCTCATAGTTATGAACTTAAAACTTATGCACACTCATACAATACAGTTTTAATAAAGGAGAGGTACAAATTAAGTATGATGTTAAGTTTTCTCTCCCCCTAAGTGAGTTAAGATATGAAACATTTCACAATTGAATAAAACTCAAATCTCAAATCTTACTCTCCCTTTTTGTCAACATTAAACAATAAAGGATGGAAACTCCTCCTGAATTGATGCATTAGGGGTCATGATATAAGATCAGATTGGAAAAATTTAATCATTATCTAAGAAAATGAACAAGCTAGCAAATGAACCAAGATTGATAAGCAAGAAGGAACTAAAATGCTAGTCTGCATATATATATAAATGAGTTTTCAGTACAAAATTTGTTGATACAATCAGCATACTGAAACATGATAAGTACAACATAGATACCATGAAACACATAGATCAACACTAAATAAACATAAGAATCAATCATCAGAACAAACATCTATGAGGCTTCTCCTTATCAGATGGAATCTTAAAGTAAATAGGACCAATAATCCTAGATCTAGGAATAAGAGTTCTAGGGGTCTTCAGGATACTATGACTCCTAGTCCTAGTCAATGGTCCTAATCTGGGTATAATCCTAGAAGAACGAGTGGATGGCGGAGGAAGAGCCCCAGCAGGTGTCACAAAGATTGGAGCAGTCGAGATCAGAGTATCACAAGGATCATCTGGATGAATAGCTGGAGTCTGGGTGTCTCTATTGACCAACTCATAGCCATCTGCTCTGTCATCACTGTCACTGCCACCATCAATAATATCTATCTCTCTGTCCCCACCATCATCATCACCACCACCATCATGTATGTCATCATGTCCATCAGGGTGGTGATCATCATCATCTGCCGATGAAGGAGGTGGATCCAAAGGTGCTGCTGGAGGTAAGAGTGATCTTAGTAAATTCTCAATGCTAGCAAATCTTGCCTCCATAGACCTACGCATCTCAGAATGCGGATCAGCTATATGGGCTCTATGGCCCTCGATCTCTATGCAGAGCTGAGTGGTTCAGACTCCCAGTCCGATCATCTCACTCTGGATATCTACAAACTCCTGCTAACCAGCTCCTCAAAAGATGTACCAATTGTAGTACAAGAAGGAGCAGTAGAAGGTGAAGCTGCTGGTGTTGGTGCTGGTGTGACAAGCTCTGGCTCACTAGCTGCTACTGGTGCTGATTTAGGAGGTGTATCAAAAGGCCTTGATGGCCCTGCCTCTACCTTATGGAGCTCGTCCTCCTCATCTAGCTCCTGGCTAGACTCCCGGTGCACCCATCTCTCTGCAACTCGCCGATAACCCATGCGATGAAGAGACCGCTCATTGTACACGTCTGAGTGAAGAATGTCTTTGGAGGTCTCCCCCTCCAAAGGTACACTGTAAGCTCTAAACAGACATGTCAGCACCATCCCATAAGGTAGACAGTGTCGATGCTGAGTGAAAGCATCTCTCATCTGCATGAGCATTAGAGCAGGAAGATCCACAGCAGTCCTCTGCATCAAGCATACCATCATCATCAGCTTCCGCTCTGTAATGAAATCAAATCTCCTTATCTTCAACAGAAGAATCTGAGCAATGATGTGGTGCAAGAGGTGCATCTCCACAGAAAGCTAGTTCGCAGTGACTGTAGCCACACCACGAACATCCTCATGCTCTAAAATGCATCTGAAAGCCTCCTCATACATGGAACAATGATCCCATGGTGCGGGATCTCCCAGACACGGCTAAGGACCTCCTCAAAAACTAGAATATGGATACCTCTGACAGTGGCACTCCATAGCATCTTGCTGCAGTCCAAGTTCTTGTAAAACTCACGAATCAAGTGAGGATAGAACTTCTCCTTCATAGTGCAGAAGGAGATCAACCTCGCTGACTCGAGGACCTATCCAAGTCGGAAGCCCTGACGGTCAAAGAAGCTCAAATCCACTCGTCGACCCATCGCGATCACCTTCCCTGACACTCTCACAGCTGACGGTGAAGAAGGGGCTGCACTCTTAGTCTACTGGCTGCCATCATTCCTAGATTTAGTTCTTCTCTCTGCTAAACCTAGACTCGATTTCATCTTAAATGCAAGCTGCTTCCTTGGTCCCATGACAAATGGCTGAGGGAGGGAATAGAAGGGGGTAAAGATGGATGAAACAAGAAACAACAATCCAACCAAAAAGAGGAACAAAAAAAAAATTGATGGGAAGAGAAGAAAAAAAGCAAAGTTTGGCCAAGAACAATAGCAAAAAGAGGAAAGCAATAGTGAGGTAAGCACAATGCCGAATCAATCCAAAAAAAAAATGATGGGAAGAGAAGAAAAAAAGCAAAGTTTGGCCAAGAACAATAGCAAAAAGAGGAAAGCAATAGTGAGGTGAGCACAATGCCGAATCAATCCAAGGAAAATCTAACAAGGATCTGTCCAAAAAGGGGAAAAACAGTGAATAGGGTAGAACTTGGCTTAAAAACAATAATGAACAGTGATACAGTGAAGGAATGGATTAAATCAAAGTAAGAACCGGATGCAAACAGTGAAAGATTGGTCCAAAAGAGGAAAAAACAAAAGATGCCAAGCATGACCCAAAAGCAACGGTAAAACAGTGATTCATGATGAGGAAAAGGATCAAATCAAGGAAAAAACTGGATGGAAACAAAGAAAATCCATGAATCAACCTAAGAAAAAGAGGGAAAATGATGGGATTTACCAAAGATTTGAGGGCATGAAGGGTAGAACACTATTCCGAGCACAAAGGACACCAAGGGGACCACTAGGGCATGGGAGGAAAGAGGAATAAACAAAAGCAAAGGTTCGGTTGATGGCCTAGAAAAATAAAAAATTTTGCCCAATTGTCGACACTTGGTTAGGTGTCGACACTTTGCTAAAGGTCAAGTGTCGTCACTTGGCAAAAAAAATTCCAAGAAAAAATTCAATAAAATTTTCAAAAATCAGGGGGAATCTAGTGAAGAGTTTAGGACTTATAGAATATGATTTTAAGAACTAAAAACTTGGCATGAATAAGATTTGAGAGAGTTCTAAGAAAAGAGGTCTATGATACCTAACTCTCTTCTAATCATGCAAAGTCTTTCTTCACTTAAGGGTTTGGTAAAAACATCAGCTAACTGATCATCAGTACAAACAAATTCAAGCATCACATTAGAGATTTGCACATGATCTTTTATGAAGTGATGTCTTATTTCAATGCATTTACTTCTTGAATGTTGGACAGGATTCTTAGTTAAATTTATTACACGTCTTATGGGTGCCTTAGTTAGTTTGATGCCAAAATCTTTGAGTTATTGTTTGATCCATAGAATTTGAGCACAACAGCTTCTAGCTGCTATATATTCGGCTTCTACCATAGATAGAGCAACTGAATTCTATTTCTTGCTACTTCATAAAATCAAATTGACTCCAAGAAACTAACAAGTTCCACTAGTACTTTTTCTGTCAAGTTTATACCCAGCAAAATCAGTATCAGAATAAGCAATGAATTCAAATGATGAATCTCTAGAGTACCAAAGACCAATATCTATAGAACTAGACAGATATCTAAGTATGCATTTAACAGCCAAAAGATGAGACGCTTTAGGAGCAGACTGATATCTTGCAGACATACAGACACTGAACATAATATCTATCCTACTAGCAGTTAGATAAAATAATGAACCAATCATTCCTCTATATAACTTTTGGTCAACAGGTTTATCTAATTCATCTTTGTCAAGCCTACAAGAGGAGATCATAGGTGTACCTAATGGCTTGGTGTTCTCCATCCCAAACTTCTTTAATATTTCTTTCATGTACTTGATTGGTTGATGAAGATCCCCTCTTTTGTTTGCTTTATTTGGAGTCCGAGAAAGAAGTTAAGTTCTCTCATCATGCTCATCTCGAACTCCCCTGCATTAACTTTGCAAATTCTTGACAAAAACATTCGTTAGTAGCACCGAATATGATATCATCCACATAAACTTGTACTACTAAGAGATCATCATTCTTCTTTTTCAAAAATAAAGTAGTATCTACATTACCTCTAGAAAAATCATTTTAAGTAAGAAAGAACTCAATATATCATACCAAGCTCTTGGAGCTTGTTTCAAACCATACAAAGCTTTATGAAGTTTAAAAACATGATTTGAAAATTCATGATTTTTAAAACTAGGGGGTTGTTTAACATAAACCTCTTCTTTGATAAAACTATTTAAAAAGGTACTTTTGACTTCCATTTGATATAATTTAAAATCCATAAAACATGAAAATGCTAATAATAGCCTAATTGCCTCAAGTCTAGCAATAGGAGCAAAGGTTTCATCAAAATCAATCCATTCCTCCTGATTGTATCTTTTGGCAACTAGTCTAGCTTTATTTCTAGTAACATACCATTTTTATCAAGTTTATTTCTAAAAACCCATTTTGTGCCAATTATTGAAACATTAGTAGGTCTATCAACCAAAGTCCAAACATTATTTTTTTTAAATTAATTTAGTTCATCTTGCATAGCATTAATCCAATTGCAATCATTTTCAACTTCTTCAATAGATTTAGGTTCTATTTGAGAAACAAAAGCTAAATAATCACAGACATTTCTAAGAGATGAACGAGTACTTACTCATATTAATGAATCACCAATGATAAGTTCTTTGGGGTGTCCATGAGCATACCTCTATTCTTTAGATAGAGAATTAGGTGTAGATGTGTTTTCGCCTCCTTGTACTTGATCTCTTTCATTATTTTGATTATCATCTTGCTCCTTGGTGGGTTCTTCATTGTTGTTCACTTCTTCATTTATTTGGATACCTATATCATTATCAAGAATATCTTCTTTTCTAGAAGATTTTTGATTAGTCTCATCAAACACAACATGGATGGATTCTTCAATAACAAGTGTCCTATTGAAGACCCTGTATGCCTTGCTAGATATAAAGTAGCCTAAAAAGATACATGATGGGGAACGAAAATAAACGATGAATGGAGAGTTTTAGCAAGCTAACCAGCAAGCAAACTTGAGCAATTAATTATCAAATAAATAGGCTAAATTAATCCAAGAAAAGAAAAATTTCATAAGGAAACTAGTTGATCTAATTTTTGAAGACCCACAATATAGATCTAGTTCAAAATAAAGATTAGGATCTTCATGGCAAGGAAACCATCACTACTAGGACAAGTTAACCTTCAAATGATCAGATTTAATGAAGCTTAGAAAGAGTTTTTCTACCAATAATGATGGCTAATTATTTGGTGGAAGAAGGAGCTCTCATCACTCAAGGATTGAGGCATAGAAGTCAAGATTGGCACTCTCTACTTTAAGACTCATCTTGGCCCTGATCCATGGCATGGAGACCTTCATCCTTGACCTAGAAACCTGAGAGAATCTGCAAAGAAATTTGGGATTAGACATGGAAGAAGAATTGGAGTTGGAATGGAAACAAAGAAAAAAAAAGAAAGAAGAAGAAAGTGGCCGGTGGCTTGGGTCTTGGAGCTTGATCATAGATCCATCAATGGGCATCCCATCCTTTACTCCTTGCAAAAATACTTTTACTCTTAAACTCAAACTTAGAAAACTCTCATTCTCTCCTTGGATAAGGATCTACACACTCAAACTAGCTAGAAAACTTTCACTCCAAACAAGAACTCAAGAAAACTAGAATACAAGGAAACAATCCTTTCATTAACTCAAATAATAGCATAGAATGAATACAATGAGAGCCTAGGGACCCTATTTATAGGCTCCAATGCTAGGAATTTTGTCCAAGGGTGGAGAGGAGGGGATAAGGATGGCTTAGTTGGCTCTAACAATTTTTAGGTAAGTGATTTTAACTAAAAACAAATTATTGGTAGAATGATACAACCACTTGACATGTGGCATTCTAGAAGGTCTTCATGTGGTTTTCAAATGCTGATATGGAGGCATAGGTGTCATTAGAGGTGGTGCCCTACACGTCACTTGTTGGAAGGTATCTTTATGTTCCCCATAAAAGTCTTGATGTAGTGTAATTTCTTCTCCCCCAAGATTTGTTGATGAGTTGTCCCCCTATATAAAAATTTTGGCTTCAAGTCTTGGCTTGAATTGGGCTTGAATGGCTTGAATTGGGCTTTGAAGAGGTGGCTTTCCATCATGCTTTGAGCTTGAGTCAACTCATAAAAAATTGTCTTCTTCCATGTGTTGACTCATGAGTATGCTTTAAGAAAATTTAGGACTTGTTTTATGGCTCAAGATTTTATTAACTATAGCCATAAAAACAAAGTTAGTTAATAAAAGTATATATTCTTATTTTTGATGTCCCCATCAACACCATCATCTGACTTGGCATCAAATTTGCTTAGATTGTCCTTGCCATTGTTTAAGATGAAACAACGGCATCTAAAAATACAAAAATACTTAATTGAAGGTTTCCTACCTTTCCAAAACTCATAAGGTGTTTTCTTTAAAATAGGTCAGATTAAAACATGATTTAAAACATAGCAAGCAATGTTTATGGCTTTCGCCCAAAAATATATAGGTAAATCATTTTTACAAAGCATGGTGCGTGCCATTTCTTCAAGAGTTCTATTTTTTTCTTTCTACCACCCCATTTTGTTGAGGTGTCCTAGGTGCAGAAAAATTGTGATGAATGCCATTTTTATTGCAAGATTTTTTAAAGTCATGGTTTTCAAATCTTGTACCATGATCACTTCTTAAAGAAATAATTGAAACACCTTTTTCATTAGAAATTCTTTTATGAAATCTAATTAATGCAAAAAAAGTTTCATCTTTATGAGCTAAAAACATCATCCATGTAAAACGTGAGAAATCGTCTACAATAACTAGACCATACTTTTTACCTCCCAAACTAGATATTTTAGTTGGTCCAAAGAAGTCTATATGAAGTAATTCTAAGGGTCTAGATGTAGAGACTACTCCTTTAGGTTTAAAAGATGATTTAGTTTATTTTCTATGTTGGCAAACAATACAAATCTTGTCCTTTTCAAAACTAAGTTTTGGCAAATCTTTTATTAAACCCTTTTTGCAAAGTTTTGAAAGCAAATGCATACTAGCATGTTCAAGTCTACGATGCCAAAGCTAACTAGTTTCATTGATCTTGGCTTCCATTGCCACTAGGCATTGACCATTTTGAAAATGAAGATCATCAAGATCAACATATAAATATTGCCATGCCTATGACCAATAAACTTGATGCCATTGTCATCAAGACTAGAAACAATGCACATAGAAGATTCGAAAATAACTTTAAAATCCTTATCATAAAACTAGCTAATGCTAAGTAAATTATACTTTAAACCATCAACATATAAAACATTATCTATATAAGTAGAAGGGATGATATGGACTATACCAATTCCAACAATATTGACCTTTCCATTATCACCAAAGGTCACATTTCTTCCATTCTGATATTCAAGTGAGGAGAGTTACTCTACATCTCTAGTCATGTGCCTTGAGCAACCGCTGTTGAGGTACCACAATCTTTTTTTATTGGTTGCATGGCACACCTACAAAAATAAATTAGGTGAAGACTTTAGGTACCCAAGTCATCTTGGATCCTTTAAGGTTAGTAGTGATGGTTCCTTTTGGAACCCAAACTTTTCTAACTTTATTCAACTACCTTTTATTACATAGATATGATTTATGTCCTACATTATCACAAGAGTAACAAGTAATAGAGGATGAAGTAGGCACAAAGAAATTCTTGAAACACTTTTATTGTTTTTGAATTTTGAAACCCAATCCAGCTTTGTTAAAAATAACTTTTTGATTATTTAAAAGCATATTGAGTTTTTCAGAACTGTAGGTAAATTTTTCAACAAATGGTTTCAATTTTTCAAGTTCATTCTTATACTTCTTATTTTGTTCCAAATTTTTTTTGTTTTGTTTTTAAAGTTTTCAGTTATTACAAAAGAATTTTGTTTTTCAAATCTTCCTTTTCTTTTTCAAGAAGAATAATTTTATCATTTAACTTTTTGTTTTGTTAAAGTAAGCAATCATTTTCAATTGAAAACTTATCATTTATTTTAACTAAATCTAGATTTTGCTTCTTTAGTTCTTTATGATTTAATTTAAGTTTTTGAAATTCAATCACAAGTTCATCAAAAACTTCATGTAACTCATCAAAAGTAAATTCCTCTTCTGGTTCAGATAAACCTCATCATTATTGGCTGTCAAACAGAAATTTGCAAACTCTAGCTGCTCTTCATCGGAGCTAGAATCCTCGCTATCGCTCCAGGTTGCCATCATAGCTTTCTTTCTTAATCTTCTTCTGCTTTTCTTTAGTAGGGGGCAGTCCATCTTGAAGTGGCCGAGTTTCTTGCATTCAAAACATGTGGTCTACTTTTTTTCTTTCTCTTTATCCTTCTCTTTGCTAGGCTCTCCATTTTGAGGTTTCTTCTTCAAATTGCACTTCTTTTTTCTCATAAACCTCCTAAACTTTCTTGCTATGAGAGCTATCTCATCTTCTTCATCTTGCTCATCTGAATCTTCACTTGACTCTTCTTTTGTAGCAGACTTGAAGGCAATCACTTTCTTCTTCTTATCATAGTCCACTATTTTTTGTTTCAAGGAAAGCTCATAGATCATTAATGAGCCCAACAATTGCTCGAGAGGAAGAGTATTTACATCTTTGGCTTCTTCTATAGCAATGAATTTAGTATCCCAAGAAGCCGAAAGAGACCTGAGAAGTTTATTCACAAGTTCACCATTAGAAATAATATTTTCTAAACTTTTCATTCCATTCATAATATTAGTTAACCTCGTATACATTTCACTAAAAGATTTGAAAAGTTTCATTTTAAACATGTCACATGTATGAATGAGCATGTTAACTTTGATGGTTTTCACTTGATAAGTACCCTCGTGGGTAACTTCAACTGTGTCGCATATTTCCTTTATGGAGAGATAATTTAAAATTCTATTAAATTAGCTTGGGTCTAAAGCACAAAACAATAGATTCATAGCCTTTGCATTCAGCTCTATTTGCTTAATGTCATTCTCATCCCAATCATCTTCCATTTTGGGAGTGAGGATGCCATTAATCAACATAGTAGGCTGTTGAGGGCCTTTGATAATAGTTTTCCAAATGTTATAGTCCATGGCTTGAATGTAAATGCACATGCGTGATTTCCAATATATGTAATTGGTGCCATTAAACAAAGGTGGACAGTTAGATGCTTGACCTTCTACAACACCCATACTAATTGGGGCTGCCATTCACTCAAGATCGTTGGACCTACAAGTAGAGTATCGGTGCTCTGATACCACTTGTTGCCCAGAAATGGAGTCCAAGAGGAGGGGTGAATTGGGTCTTTCAAAAATTTAAGCAATAATGTGCAGGTCTTAAAGTGTTTGTAAGCAAAGTAAATTAGAACTAATGGATATGCAGTGGATAATAGTAAATTAAATGCAAAGAGTAAAGTGCAAGAAAAGGAAAGAGCAATCATAAACAAACACCAAGTTTTATAGTGGTTCGGTGCACTCCAAGCACTTACATCCACTCCCCAAGCCATCCTTAGGGATTTCACTATAATCTCTTCAAAGATTACAGCCGACTTGTTTTACATGGCTCACAAGTCAAAACCCAAGTAGGTTTTGTTACCTAGGCTCACCAAAAATCTTACAACTTATTTTGTCTTCGGGCTCACAAGTTAAATCCTAGTTGGTTTTGTACCCTTGGCTCACCAACAATCACAATAACCTACTTTTAATAACACTTGAAAGCTAGGTCAACAAAATATAAAGATAAGAGTACAAGAATAAAATCATAATCAAACTCTCTTCAAAGAGTGGAATGTGGAAGATTTAAGGCTCTTGATTGATTTCTTGTCTTGTCACTTCTTTGGAATCTTCTCAAAGGGACTTTTGGAAAGCTGAAATGATGGGATTTTAAGCTTTTGAGTGGAATCTCTCCTTTTTTAGCTTTTGGAAGTGAAGTTCTTGAAGGAATATTTGACTTTGTGTGTTCAATGGAGTTCAATGATTTATGAATAAGTTTGGTAAAGCTTAAATACTTCAAAAACTTCCAAAAATGGTTTGAGATCATTGAAGGATCAAAACTAGCAATTAGGATCTTGAAAAGATGAAATCTGCAACTCAGAAAATAGAGTCGTTGAAGTTGTCAGAACCCGTGAGTCGACACTTGACTTCTAGGTGTCGACACTTGGTTCTCAGGTGTCGACACTTGATCCTGCAGGTATCGATACTTGAATTTCAGGTTTCGATACTTAAAGCTCATGTGTTGACACTTAACACAAAACCCTCCAAATGGCAAGTTTTGTATTTCCAAAAAATCTCAGGCCTTGAGTCGACACTTGAATTCTAGGTATCGATACTTGTATCTCAAGTGTCGACACTTCGATTCCAGGTGTCAACACTTGGAGTGCCAATAAGAATTTTTGTGTGCCAAATACTAAAGTGTCAATACTTGGTAGTCATGAGTCGACACTTGGTTCTATAGTTTACCAAAAACATGTCCCAACAACCTAAAAACATAAAGATCTTCAATCAAACTTTAAATACACTTATGTAACCCAAGATTGAATAATTATGAGGCCTTTTTCTAGGTAAGAAGACTTTCCAAAACCTAAAAATTTCTCAGCTTCAAGATACTTATATGCTGAGAATTTTGAGGTGCCTGTATCCTATAACTCATGATTACAATTAAAACATTAGTACAAAATATGTACTCAATGTTTTGTTAATCATCAAAATTAAGGGCTAGACCTAATACAAACATAATACATTTATAGTGGTTTGGTGCACTCCAAGGCACCTACATCCACTTCCTAAGGTCCACTTGGAAATTCACTGTAATCACCAAGATTACAGTCGATTAGTTTTCTGGGCTCACTAATCAAAACCTAAGTTGTTTTCACCGGGTTGACAAGTCAAACCCCTTGGTTTTCCAGGTTAACCAAAAACCTTGTTGGTTTTGCAAGCTCACCAACAACCTAGTTGGTTTTGCGGGATGACCAACAACCTAGTTGGTTTTACAGGATGACCAACAACCTAGTTAGTTTTACGGGCTCACCAATTTGATATAAAGGATAACCAACAACCTCAAGTTGGTTTTTCACAAAGGCTCACCAACAACCTTGAGTAAATAATGTAAGAACAATATGAAAGAGTACAATAAAAGCTTTCTAAAATAAAGCAAATATCTCTTTGAAGCTCTTGGATGATGTTGAAGAAGCTTATCTTCAATTTGTTGAAGCCTTGAATGATGCTTGAGGATGTGAACTTTGGATGCTCTCTTTGAAACTTGGAAGCTTGAAGCTTAAATCACTCAAAATATGAATCCTTGAAGTGTATGGGATTTTTCTCCCAAAGAATTACCTCCCTATTTGATTTATGTTGATCATTATATAGCTCTCCAAACCTTAAATGACCATTAGAGACCGTTGAAGAGGAAAAACAAGTCGTTACAAACATTTTGTAGAAGTTTTGCTCTTCAAAAAACTAGCCGTTGCAGAGCTATTGTCCGTTCAAGTGTCGACACTTCAGGTCATGAGTTGACACTTAGGGTCGAAACTTGGAACAGTGAGTCAACACTTAATCAAAAAATATCTTTTAAAGTATTTTGCTCTGTACTGGTGAGCTGACACTTCATATGATGAGTCGACACTTGAGGGAAGTCTTGAAATTCAGCATGTTCTGTATCATTTTTGTCTCAGGTCTTGAGTCGACACTTGCTATTCATGAGTCAACACTTGCTATTCCATGAGTCAATACTTGGCTAAAACTCTTTTGAAACTCTGCTGAAACTCTACTGAAACTTCTCCAAAATCAAACTTTAAGTCCTTCCAAGTCTTCCTTATGTTCCAAAGTCTTTATAACTTGAAATTTCATGAATTTGAAGGACTCCTTCAATTGAAATAAAAGTATTTAGTTCTTTAACTGATATGAGTACTTAATCTGAGAAACACACTAAAACACATAATTAGTACTCATATATACTTAAGTATTTTGTCAATCATCAAAATTAAGACTAGAGTCAACAGTGTCGCCATGCTGTGAGTCTCGTAGTAGACGGCACCTTGGTGCGGCCTCCAGGTAGTGAGCACGGCTGAAGGGTTGTGGGGTGCTGAGCTTCTCGATTTGCCATGCTGTGAGTCACATGATAGACAACATCTTGGTGCCGCCTCTAGGCTGCGAGCACAACCATGAGGCTGTGAGGTGCCAGACTTAGGGGCTTCTCCTGCAGAACTATAATATAGTTTTCATATTACAAGGGTAGTGGGGAAGGGAATTACCCGTTAGGCTTGCACAAGATGATGGAAGCCTCCATGTGCAGGGGAGTGCCTGGACTCTGGGTCTAATTGGAGAGTACCACAAGGGGTGGTAGGTGTTTAGGAAATGCACGAACACAAGCCCCTCTCTCCGCAATCATCAAGCCCTTCTCTTCTCATTCTTTGGGCGGGTCCCCAAGAGGGAGCTCTCGTGTCCCCCGCCTACCACCCAAGGAGGTGGCTATAGTCATTCTGTCGATTGGAGAGCCTAGATCCTAAGCCTTGGCAGGATCCTCTCAGCTCTTGAGTCGTTTGCCACTTGGTGCACCCCTTCCTGGCATGCTAATCTATTACTGCCTGGATCGTCATGGCCCATAGCTCTGGCATGTCATCGTCGTGTCGGGTGCCTCCTTCTCCCATCCTGGCCAGGGATTCCGGTGAGGACACTCCGATGATCAAGTCAGTGGATTGATTGAGGGGAATAGAAAACCTCTAAGATGGAGAGCTTGGGGGACTCCCTTGCCTCAGGGGGTGACATGATAAAGATATTAAAATAATATAAAGAACAAGATGATAATGCCAAAGCGGCAGAGAGAAGGAATGGAGAGTGAAGAGTTGGGAGGTTTTCCGGCCAGTTTCTTGGTCGCCGAGCTCTCGGGGCACTTGTTTGCTTACCTTTTCCCACTCTTCTTGCATTTGCCTCTTACCTTTCTTACCTCATGCCTTGGGCAGTGGCCCCACCTGGATCGGGGGCTTGGTCTTGGTGTCCTTGAGGTGCCCTCTTGCGGTGTCTTTTCTGGAGGGGCTTGCCGCTGCTCGTGGCTTCTCCTTCTTCCCTTCCCCCTCTCGGAATGGTGCTTCCGGAGGAGGTGATCCTTGAGCCTCTTGGAGCCTCTCGTTCACTCTCGGGCTGGTCCTCCTTCTAGCCTTCGATGAGCCCTCTGGAGAGCTCTCTTGGGAGCTCTCTGGAGAACTCACTCGCTCCTCCCTTTGCTCCTGGATTCCTCTCCTCTTCCTCCTTTATTCCCCTTTTTTTCTCTCGAGGGTGTCATCTCTTTTTTGCTTCCCCCCTGGGCAGGCGCTGCACCCTCGAGCCCCATGCCATCGCCGGGAGTTTCCATTCCTGGAGAGGGTGCCCGAGCATTGCAAGGCCTATGGCTTTGACAGGATTCCCCTTCTGGTGGAACTCTGGGTCTTTGGCCGTATGTTGTCGACATGGCAGCATGCTACAGGGCCCTGGGTCTGACGGGGCCATTTCATGCAGAGCATGTGGGCGGCATGTTACAGAACTGGCATTGGTGGCAGGACATGTGCCACCTTCTGGAGGTTATAGTTGGACAGGGACCTTCCATGCCGTGGTTTGAATTCTTGTTGATCTTTTCCTCCTTCACCGCTGGCAATAATTCTGGCCTTCGTATGGCAAGGAAGGACCTCCCAAAGAAGCCTGCCTTTGATAGCATGAGCTTGACCCTAGCTGAGGCTGACTTCCAACAAAGGGCTCACCCCGTGAGCTCGACCCTAGTTCGGAGCTGACCTTGGCGGAGGGGCTCGCTTCATGAGCTATATTTCAGTCGGGAGCTAACCTCAGATGGAGGGCTCAGCCCGTGAGCCTGACCCTGGCTAGGAGCTGACCTCGATAGGGGGCTCGCTTCATGAGCTCCACCCGGTCGGGAGCTGATTCCATCGGGGGTCGCATCTAGGTGGCAGTCCCTACCCTTGCAGCTGCTGGCCGACGG
Organism: Areca catechu; assembly: GCA_021397845.1. Taxonomy (NCBI): domain Eukaryota; kingdom Viridiplantae; phylum Streptophyta; class Magnoliopsida; order Arecales; family Arecaceae; genus Areca; species Areca catechu. Next base: position 96,698,602 of record CM038050.1, read on the forward strand.
TCATGTAGGCTCGACGTTAGCAAATGTTTCCACATCAATTCTCGATACTATTTAAAAGCATTGGGAATAAAGTTATTCCCAATGCTTTAAAGCATTGGGAATAAGCCTGGGAAAAAGTTATTTTCGATGCTTTAACTTATCCGGACTTATTCCCGATGCTTTAAAGCATTGGGAATAAAGTTATTTTCGATGCTTTAAAGCATCAAAAATAACTTTATTCCCAATGCTTTAAAGCATCGGGAATAAGTCCGGATAAGGTTATTCTTGATGCTTTAAAGCATCAAGAATTCCATTTTTTTTAAAAAAATAAAATAATTGTTTTAAAATTTAAATATCTATATAACATTTTTTTCCCTGTATAATATAGTAATAATAAATATTTCTCTCATTGCATTCATTCATCACACATCCAAACATAAATCCAAGTATAAAATTCATTACGATCAAATATAATAAAATTTGTTACACATATGTCTGTTTAACAAAATTAAAAAATACATGAAAATAGAAAATATAAAATAAACAAAAGTCGAGATCAATGATCAGCAGGAGGTAGGTTGTCATTCTGTCCGTGAGGATCTAATGCTCCAAAAGCCTATATAAAAAATATTTAAAATGTTTAATTTATGAAACTATGAATCATAATATATTACATAAATTATTGATTTAATATAAAAATATATATTTAATATCATAGATATGTACATGACGTGGAACATACATCTGTATGACAGATGTAAGCCGCTCTATGTGCTTTCTCATGCTCTCCATCGCTGCTCTATCGGTGGCACGGCTCTGTCATATCTCCTCTATCTCCTCCTCAAGTCTATGAACATGTGCATCCTAAGCAATCTCTGTAGTCTCACTTGTATGTCTACTGACCTCAGATAACTGAGTGGGGATGACTCCAACTCCATAGCCCCTCACTCGACTATAGCACTCCAGGCCCATCAACTCTGTAAACACCTCGGCCTCGATGTGACTACTCTGCGTAGATGCTGTAGAATCATTAATACGCTCGGTAATAAGAGCTGTAGCTCTTTCCTGTATTAATTTATAAAAATTAGTTAGATCTTAAAAGATAACAAAATCAAATTTAAACCATCGCCAACCCTATAAATTATAATAAAAACTTACACATATATCCCTCAACTCATCTCTGACAAAAGTGCCATCACGATGAATACGAGTCATTTGGTAAAATTCTACCTGACCGGGTTTCCTTCAATGCTCATCCATCTACAAGAAAAATTATAATTTTAAGCAAATAATTCAAATAAATTTCAAAATTATTTAAGTATCGTGATACATCATCCACAAACCATGATACATATATGAACCATGATACATATATGAACCGCGATACATATATGTACTGCGATACATATATGTATCGCGATACACCATCTGCGATACATATATGTACCGCAATACATATATGTATCACGATAGATTTTCTATGATATATAATATTAGTTTCATTAAAATGTATAAATACTTTAATATTGAAAATATAAGCATATAGTTTAAAAAACTTATAAACTCTTGTCTGAGTCACGCGTAACTTTTGGATCCTGATGTATGGGGAGCAGACATTGCTGCTCGTGCAGCTCTATCAATATCAGAATATGTCTACAAAATCAAAATGATAACTTCTTATATCCAAAAGGTAATATATATATATATATATGTATAACGTACCATATAAACTAAATATTTTAATAAACTTGCTTCAAAGAAATTAAAAGATACCTGTTTCCTCTCGAAAAATCAATAATGAACCAACTCCACCCACTGATGAGGGGGTATATCAGGAGGACAGGTACTGACTACCTGCTCCTCTATCATACCCGGCAACTTGTATTTTATCTTCAATTGTACTTTATATTCTTTCCATTTTCAGTTGAGAGACTTCAGTATAAAATCATGAGAGGATTAAGGAAGTACAAACTTTGACTCTAAAAGAAAATAATTAATAAGAATATAAAATATAACATAATATTTCAACTATGCAAGATAACAAATAATTTAATACAAACTTTTTACCTGTACATGTCATAGAATGTCTACTTCATACATCGGAAGCATATCATTTCACTTTGCATAACTAAGTGGACAAAGCTGATGCCTCCACGCAATTGTCCCCCAAAAGAACTCAATAAGCTGGTAGCTTTTTTAATTGGCTACCCCAGCTCATTGCACTCGATCACTATCTTCTCGTACTATTGTGGGCCCGTGCCTATGTGTAACCCTCCTAGATCTATCTATATAGAAATAGATAAAAGTAATCTATAGTAAATTATATAATAAAAATTTGTCTAACCAAAGATATTGGAATAAATTATCCTTAATGTGTAGCTCATCATATGCTGGATCGATGGGAGGATCATGATGCCCTGAGGATAATGGACCTGCAGTAGTCTGGTATGTCGAAGGACCGGATGCAACATCTGGTATGGAGGAAGGACCGGCATGAACATCATGTGATGAAGTACTGACATCAGCCTGCTGTAACGAAGAATTGCCGGTCTTTGTCTGTGAGTGCTGGAACGACACACCAAGAAATCATCGTGAGCACGATATAGTGTCACATATCATTTACATCAAAGATAGAATAGTGAAGAAAATAGTAATTTAATATAATAATTACTACAAATTACAAACATTATAAAATCTAATACCAATAAAAACAAGTATTAGCATTTTCTTCAAACTCCATCCTAAACAAGGATACTGTAGCATGTACATCATCAACTAGTACAAAATTGAATGGCATAGAATGCACATAATTATCATCATCTTCATCATCTTCCAGCTATTTTCCTATATCATATAAGTTCCTATGCTTTGTTTTAATAACAGTAGCCCAATCTTTGTCTTTTTGCATCTTATACAAAAAATACTTGACAAGCTTGAGAAGAAAGGATAAATGGATCATCCTTCAATAAGACTCCAGTATGTATCAACCTTGTAAAATTTAAAAGTGTAAATCCATTTGTATCTTTTTTCAAACCCCTTGATGAATTTTTATCTACCTAATCATATCTAAATAATATGACTTTAAAGATTCTGTAGTAATCTAACTCGTATACATCTTTCAGTGCACCATAATAAGTCTTTCCATCAGCTTCTATCATAACACCGCTATTCTATGTTTTTCTAAATTTCTTGCGATATTTAGTATGAAATTTAAAACCATTGATTATAAAACCATTATATCTGATGATAATGTTGTTAGGTCCTCGAGCCAGGGCTATTAATTTATCTGAACAATGTTTCTTCATCATTGTTGGTACCTAAAAATTAATAAAAAATGTTAACAAGTTATTCAATGATAAATCTATCCACATATTCTTTAAATATATGTCAAACAAGTTTTAAAAGCAATAAAGGAATAACTCGACGAACCATCACTACTCAATCCTTGGATTAGGTCGAGTGCTATTATTAGCTTGTCGCTGAGATATTAAAAAATTGCTGTATAAAATTTAATAGTTTCAAAAATAAGATATGATATTTAAACTTGAAATATGTTAAATATGCTAACCTTCGATAGTCAGATATTATTTCACTATGAAGTAACACATAACGATGTGCTTGTGCAATTGATTTATGATCAATACAATGCTTTCACCTTTTTCCATTACTCTTCCAGCAGTAGAGAACTTATACAAATCTGCATTGTCTACAAAATCACTATGACATTGAGGACTATTAAATATTTTCTACACCTTGAAGATATCTTGAACAAAATATCAGACACACTTCAACAATATATCCTTCCATAATTGAATCCTATGGATAGGCTCTGTTTCATACATAATCTTTCAATCGCACAAGATACCTACAATATTGAAAAATTTATTTACACATCATCATGATGCTACTTTTATTACAAATATATAGAGATTAAAAATTGATAATAATACCTCTCAATAGGATACATCCATCTATAATGTACCGGTCCACCAAACTTGACTTTCGAAGCTAAGTAAATGAGTAAATGTACCATAAAAGTAAAAAATCCAGATGGAAAAATCTTCTCCATCTGACAAAGTGTAACAACAACATTTGACTCCAACTGATCAAGCTCTCCAAGATCAATAACCTTTGAACATAATGCCTTAAACAATGATGATAACTAAATTATAACTGTAAGAACTTGTTTAGGCACTGCTGATCTTGAACCTATTGGAAAGATATCTTGCATCAATATGTGACCATCATGACTTTTGAGATTAGAAATTTTCGAGTCTTTAAGATGCACGTACCTTGAAATGTTAGATACATATCCATCAAGCACTTTAATATTTTTTTAATATTGTCAAAAAATTATCTTTTTCTTAAGCATACATGATATAAAATGCATGAGACAAATAAATTCTATCATTAACAAGCATTTTGAGATGAAGCTCATGTCGAATACCCAATTCTTATAAATTCATTCGGGCCTTTATGTTATCTTTGATCTTTCCATCAAGATTCAACAATGTTCCAAGTAGATTATTATCACATATATTCTTCTCTATGTGCATGACATCAAGATTATGCCGAATAAGATTATGTTCCCAATTAGGTAAGTCAAAGAAGATACTTCTTTTCTTCCATAAATGTTTGTTGGGCTAATTTGTAGATGCTATTTGTACATCTTCCTCATTTTTATTTTCAAAAAAATTATCAGGATCTTCAAATACTTGTGCATCCATAGTATCAGTAGTCACTTCTTCTGCAAATCCTTCTTGATCATCCCTTTCTCTTTTTTTAGAAGACTTTGATAATTTACCATATATGTAACTGATGGAATCCATTTGTCTACGAACACTAGTTCTAGAAGGTGGAATAGGTGCACATCTAATTTCTACTGTCCATCAAATAAATCTTGTTGAAAATGAAATGGATGATTTGGTTCTAACCATCGATAATGTCCTATATAATAGAATTTTTCTCCATGTTTTAACCAAATTGAATGTGTTGAATCTACACAACAAGGTCATGCAACCCATTCTTTTGTACTCCAGCTAAATAAATTGGCATATGCTGGAAAATCATTAATAGTCCATAGCAAAGTTGCCAATAGTTTAAATGTTTCACCATTAAAAGCATCAATTGCATCGACACCTTCCCACAACTGTTTCAATTCCTTTATTTTAGGTTGTAGAAAAATATCAATATCATTTCCTGGACCCTTATCTCCTAGAATAATCATTGACAAGATAAGTGAGGATTGTTTCATGCACAACCATGATGGTAAATTGTATGATATTAGAACAACTGGCCAAGTGCTATATGTAGAATTTAGTGTCCAGAAAGGATTGAAGCTATTTGAAGCTAAACCCAACCGAACATTAAAATATCAAAGGCAAAATCAGAATGACTAGCATTAAATGCTTTCCATGCTAAACTATCTGTGGATGTCTCAACATTCCCTCATTTGTACACCCTTCATGATGCCATCTCATCAATGAAGCTGTTTTCGATGATGAATATAGCCTTCTCAATCGAGGAATGAGAGGAAAGTAATGCAATACCTTCGCTGATTTCTTTGTATGCTACATTGTATCTATTACATTCACTACATCATCCTCTTCTCCTTCGTGAGTTGTCCATCATGAAGATCCGCATACATTGCATGACTCTTGATTAGCATTTTCATCATGATATAACATGCAGTTTTTCTGACAACTATGAATCTTTTAATATCCAAGATCCAGATTGTTGACATCTTTCTTTGCTTCATAATAAGAGGATGGTAAACCATTGCCTTCTAGAAATGCATCCTTTAATAACCTCAGAAGCATAGTAAAACTCTTTCCCGATCATCCATTCATATATTTTATATGGAATAAATGTATAAGAAAAGATATCTTAGAAAATTTCAAATAGCCCGGATATAATTGTTCATCTACTTCTTTCATTAAATTATAATACCGAACTAACTCAGAAGTTGATGGTTGCATTTGCTCCTCGATATATATTTGTTCAACAAATGTAGAACCTTCACATATTCCAATTGGTTCATGTGTATCAGTTGAACCTCCAAAGTTTTGAACATCATGTCAAAAAGTATCTATGATCAAATCCATTATTTCATCTCTTACGAGATTCTCTTGCATATACTGGATCCAGGATCAGACGAGGGTTGATTACTTGATTCTGGCAACATAAGTTCTCCATGAAAAATCCATTGAGTATAGCCTCTTGCAAAACCATTTCATATCAAATGTTCTTCAACTATTTGTGGATCTAGATAGGAATTGTTAATACATCATCGACATGGACATGAAATCTTTCCATTCAAACTACTTTTGTTTATACCAAATTTAATAAAATCACAAACTCCATCTAAATATTCTTTGAGATTTTTTGATTTATTTATCCATCTTTTATCCATTTCAGGATAAAATGATCCAACTTTCAAGTTATCTAAATACAAAAAAAATTCTTCAATTAGTAACAATGCACCAAGTAAATTTTTTTTTAAAAGTATATAAAAAATAACATAGATTAACTAATAAATACATCCTACCACCAACTAATAGGTAAAAGGGTCCTATCACATTCAGGATTGCATTAATTATATAAGTCATTTACAGTAATCAAACGATACACAATAGAAGCTCTAGAAAAATTTTGGCAGCATTTCACTTTAGTTCTTCCCACATGACTAAAGACGTATGAGGAGAACTAAAAGAAAATGTTGTCCAAAATATATCTAGAACTCTATCCGCACCACTTGATTACTGTAAGTACCTATAAAATTATTTACAATTCTCAAACTATCTAAACTGGACAATCAATTGATAGTATACATAATTCTCCCATCTATACAAAAATAAAATTAATGTATGGATGCTATAGAATATGTACATTAATCAATTGACAGGTCTATATTTCTATGCAATGCAGGTTTTATAAAAAATATTTAAAAAATTATTATAGATCATAAATAAAACTATACATGGTATTGAAATGAGAGATTTGCAATAATGAATAAATCTTAAAACATAACATGTTGAGTAAGATGCAGGTATACACCAAGGATCAAGTATTAACTATGCAACTAAATTATATAAACTCTAATGCTGATGATGCACCAATGAATACAAACCTGTTTAATGAACAAATAATCTATTAATACAACCCAACCCGACCCAACCCGTTTCACTTATTTACTATATAATTAAACTATTAACCCAACCCAAGAAATTAAAACAATAAATAAAGGAAAAGAACGAGGAGGCTTAGATCTACTATTTAATTTACAACTAAATCAAAATGACCATAATCGGTTGCCTACAAAAGAAGGGCATCCAAGATTGATGCCATTAGACAAATCTTAAACCAATACATCCCAAAATCATCATAGCCTCCATATATAAACCTTAAACAAATTTCAAAATAGGTTAGAAAGCTTCTTTAATCTCAAAGCAATTAGCACCTGATAAGAAAAAAATAACAAAACTTGTAGATCTACATGACGAAAAAACTACCAACAACAACAAGATCATGAATCATAGATCATGCTGCCATTATAAATGTATAGCATATAAACCTTTCTCATCTAAATGAATGCAATTTAGAGTTTAGACACTCTCTTAAATGATACCTGTTCAAATGTAATCATGAGTAATGTTTTGGGTGCCAGTTTCATTCACTTGAAAGTTCCTCCTGCCATGTAATCCTAGCATGATTGGTGTGTCCTACAAAAACTAGTATAATAAAGTTAAATATGGAGTTATTGAGTCAACATTAATGGGTCCAGTTTCATTCATTTGAAAGTTCCTCCTACCATGTAATGTTTTGGCACGAGCATGATCTCTATTGCATGTCGAGCACAAATATGTGCTCTCCAATTTCTTAAGATGGCTATGCAGATGGTTGAACTCCAAGGATGAGATCAAATATTGTTCTCTAACATGAATGATTAATATCATGATATACTAAAGTGTTACATGTTGAATTATGTAGAGAACATCATCTAGGTTTTGCATACTTGGTTCTTTTTTGTAATGATTTTGATATATTGATGAACAAAGTGGTGATAAATGATTGACTTAATTATTTTTTTGATGGGAGTGTATGTGAAGATATTTATCTTGTCAAAAATCAATAAAAAGGGGTAACTTTGTTTAAAACTTATTTACAGGTGTTGTTCTTTCCTTTGTCCATGGATGCCTCATCCATTTTGATGTTAAATCACTAAGATGTGAGAAAAGGTTGCTTATGAGAAAATTCACTATCTTGTGCTTACATTTTATCAATCAAAGTTTTATTCTTAATTAAATGCCTGTGGTAGAGTCAAGCCATAGCTCCTGGGATTTTAAGTTGATTCCATTAGCTACCTGTGCCAGGGCATTGGAGCTAGAACTACTCCTTTTTTTGCTTCTGTTTTGTAAGATCCTGAATGTTAGACATCCCTTGGCTGGCAGTTCATGAATTGGTTATTGTAATGGCTATAATTTCTCATATATGTAAAGATGGGAAATTGAAAGGCTACAAAACAATATAATTTCTCATATATGTAAGATTGTATTTCTTTTTTCGTGCATTCTTTCATCAAACCTATACTATTGGAATAGGAATTCTAGTTCTTATTCTATCTTCCATTTCCATCCTAGTTGTTTTGATTCCTATGAATGAAAAGCATATTAGAACTCCAAAGATTGGTAAATGTAGAATAAGCATATCAGAACTATGACCAAACTTTGTGGAAAAGAGAACATGCTATAGCCAAGCAAAATTGAACAAGATCTCTGAAATTTTCATTTTTTATATATGCCTTCTTTTCTTATACGAACTCTAGATACACATTAGGGGGGGAATCAAAAATTGACAAAATTATGGACTCTTCAAAAGGAACTAAAATTCGATGAGTTTTCTCCTATAAGTTTCTCTTGTAGGCCATTGCATTCTTTTTTTAGAGTTTTTTTTTAGAGAGAGAAAGGGAGGCTAAGCCACCCAAATCTTATTCAGTATATAGTTTACAGATTAAAAAAAAAGAGTGGAGTTAAAAAAAGAGTGGAGGCCATTGCATTCTGTACTCAATTTCTATTGGGATATCTTGGTCCAAGTACAAGCCAGCCAACTGGTTCAACCAGCTGAAGACATTTCTTCCAAACCGTAAACTTCAGACCAAGGTATTCAGGATAAACTAGGCACCTCATGGGCAAGTCAAAACTATTAATGAGCCTACGGCACCCGAAGACACGGTCTTCGGGTTATGTCGAAGACAAAGTCTTCAGCCTATGTCGAAGATCAAGTTCTACAGCACCTGAAGATAAGGTTCTCGGCCCGAACCAAGGAGTAACCTTCACTGACTCCCGAATACACGGTCTCCGGTTTATGTCGAAGACATAGTCTTCGGCTTATGACAAAGATCAGGTCCTCGATCTATGTTGAAGACAGGATCTATGATCTGTCTCGAGAAGATCCGAGGATGAAGACATTCCCTGATTCAATCATAGAAATCTCCATAAAAGGAAAGTCTAAAGACGGGCTCTCGACCAATCTCAAATCTCCACGAACAGGACAAGCAACGGTTATCATCGACTATTTCTGGAATCTAATCATGGCACGTAACTCCAGCAGCAATGCCTCCAGTATGACCCCGGAACCGTCTAATAACTATCCATGATTCCAAATTGTGGGAAAGAAATTAACCCCTCCATCGTAACCGTTGGAGGAAGAATGGAATCATAGGCTGGACACCTCCTTATAAATAATGGTAAGAGGGAATGCTCCAGGTAAGGCACCAGATATCTTTGAAAATCCTGAAATCCTTCCCTTTTTTTATCTAATCCTCCTCAGAATCTTTCCCATTCTATGGCTGGAGCCTGCCTCTGACTTAGGCATCGGAGTGTCCCCCACCGGAGCAATTTCGGCCAGGAATTTATTTTGCAGGTAAACCAGGGAGCGAGCCTATGATCCAGTAGCTCTGCCCGATCAAAAAAGGGATTCTATGCCAACAGATTAGCATGCCAAGTAGGGGACATCTGTGCAATTCACATTGTTAAGCTCCCCTCCTTGACTAAGGGGAAATAAGAAATTTTCGATGGCGAGAGGGAAGACTCAGGTTGCCTCAACGAGTTGAAATCGTGCTCCATCCTAGGGGGGTGCACCCCCGGTAGAGAACGATTTTCCACCTCCCATAATTATCGTGGGACAGCAGCAATTTGAAGCCCTCCTAAACCAGGTCACTAACCTCATGGCTATGGTTCAAGATTTCCAAAATAGAGCTTTCCAGGTGGGACATCTACCAGCCACCTCTAGACATAGCTCTCGAACCCAGAGGAAGAGAGCCCCTTGAGAGGGGTCCACACATCTCTCCCCCCGCCCTCAGCCCTCTCCTGAAGGTCGAAGTTTAAGAATGCCTAGGCTCGCGGATTCCCCGTAGAAAGGGAAAAGACCTAGACAAACTTCCACACCCTTTTTTGAAGACTCTGCTCCCATAAAGAAAGTGCCAAAGTAGGCTCTCCCTAATTACGATGGGAAAGTTAAGGCCATCGAGTCAGAGATGGCGAGAATGCGGGAGCAAAAAGATTACAATGATTTGGTGATGTGTGATCTATGCCCATCCTACACCGACCGCATCATGGCCGAAGTCATCCCTCGGTACTTTAGGGTTCCTCAGATGGAACCTTACGATGGTACCTCTGATCCTCTTGACCATTTGGACAGTTTTAAGGCCCATATGATGATCTAGGGAGCTTCAGATGTGATGTACTGCCTCGCATTCCCAGCCACCTTTAAGAAAGCCACTCGGATATGGTACTCGAGTATATGCCCAGGTACCATCGATTCTTTCTCCATGTTAGAAAAATTATTTGTCTTGCATTTCAGGACTTGTCACAAGACCCCCAGGAACACGGACACACTATTCCTCCTTCACTAGAATGAAGGAGAAAGCCTGCGAGATTACATCTCCAGGTTTAATAAGGCCATACTCGAGATCCCCGATCTCAACGAGCATGTGGCCATGTTTACATTGAAGAAGGGACTTCGTACATTCAGGCTCACCTTTTTCTTGTATAAGAAGTTCTCCAAAAGCTATGTTGAGCTCCTATCAAGGGCTCAGAAATATGTCGATGCCGAAGAGCAGGCGGCAAATCGATGACTAATCGAAGGGAAGCCCCCTTCGAAGAAGAAAAACAACAGGGGACACAACCCCCCTATTTCCAACAATAACAATAAGTATGCTGACCACCGAAGAAGTCTTCCCAGGCCCAGAGCATCGGGCGGGAGATTCGACTCCTATACCCCGCTTAACCTCCCTCGTGAGAAGATTCTCTTGAAGATAGAAAAAGAAAACTATCTCCAGCGGCCATATCCCATGAAGGCTTCCTCTTTTGCAAGGAACAGGAACAAATACTGTCGATTCCACCGGGACCACGGCCATAATACTGAAGAATGCATCCAATTGAGAGATGCAATAGAGGATCTCATCAAGAGAGGGTATTTAGGGCGGTACGTTGGTCACCAAGGATCTCGGTCAGAAGCTACTGTCCCCCAATTGACTCCTGAAGAGGCTGAACTACCAAATCAAAGGCCCACCAATGGAGGCATGGGGATGATACATCGACCTGTCAACTAGAGAAGAGATGAAGACAATGCCTCGAAGCGACTCAAGGATAACAATGCTATTCCCTTCTCCAACGATGACCATGAGGGAGTCCGGCTCCTACACGATGACCCTATTATAATCTCGACCGTTGTGGCTAATTATGATGTACAACGAATCCTAGTTGATAATGGAAGTTTGACTAATGTCTTGATCTACGATGCATTCTTTCAGATGTGTTTGCCTAAAGATAAACTACGAAGGTCCCCTATACCACTTATTGGCTTTGGAGGGAATCAGGTTGATGCCGAGGGAGAAATAGTACTGCCTGTAACCCTCGGTACCGAACCTCGATAAAAGATACTACCGATCAATTTCACGATGGTCCGAACCCCTTCAGCCTACAACATCATTCTGGGATGACCTGCCCTGAACAAATTCCGGACCATAGTGTCATCCTACTACCTCTTGGTGCGCTTTCCCACCAAAAATGGTGTTGGAGAAGTAAGAGGGGACCAAAGAGCGGCACGATAATGCCTGATGATCCAGGACAAGCACTCTAATATCCTACCACTTGGGATTAGCTAGATCCAAGGGACTTGACTATAGATTCTGGCGAACCTATGGAGAGAACTATCTCGGTGCCCTTAACCAAAGAGGACCCCACCAAGGTCGTGCAGATTCGAAGTATGCTTGATGAAAAAACCAGAACGGAGCTGATCTACTTCCTCCAGAACAATGCTGATGTCTTCGCCTGGTTAGCTTTAGACATGCCGGGGATTCCCGCCGAAGTGATCACTCATCGGTTGGAAGTTGCCCCTGGGTATAAACTAGTCCACTAAAAGAAGAGAAGCTTTGCCTCTGAAAGACAAAAAGCAATAGATGAAGGGTGAGCAAGCTCCTCAAGGCAGGGTTCATCCTGGAAGTCCACTACCTCGAGTGGTTGGCCAATATGGTAATGGTAAAGAAAGCTAGTGGCAGGTGGGGGATCTGCATTGACTACACAGACCTCGATAAGGCTTGCCCAAAGGATAGCTTTTCTCTCTCAAAGATCGACCAACTGGTCAACGCCACTGCCGGCCACCGACTACTAAGTTTCATGGATGCTTTCTCTGGCTACAATCAAATTCAAATGGATCCCCGGGATGAGGAAAAGATGGCCTTCGTCACCAACAAAGGTCTATATTGCTACAAGATGATGCCATTTGGGCTCAAGAATGCTAAAGCAACTTTTCAGAGGTTGATTAACAAGGTGTTCAAGGAGTAGTTGGGAAGAAACCAGGAAGCCTATGTCAACGACATGATCGTCAAAAGCCTCCTTAAAAAAGATCACATCCAAGACCTGGTAGAATCATTCAGCACCCTGCGACGTCATCGAATGAAGCTAAACCAGACGAAGTGTGCCTTTGGGGATACTTTGGGCAAGTTTTTGGGCTTCCTTGTTACCAAGTGAGGGATTGAGGCAAACCCTAAGAAAATTTAGGCCCTCAAGGATATTAGGCATCCTTCCTGCAAAAAGGAAGTCCAATAGCTAACAGGAAGAATTGTATCTTTAAGTAGGTTTATCTCTTGCTCAACCGAGAAATGTCTTCCATTTCTCAAGGTACTTCGATAGGCTTGAGGTTTTAAGTGGACCGAAGACTACCATACTGCCTTTAAAGAGTTGAAGAAGTACTTAGAGACCTCGCCTTTAGTTTTCGAACATCAAGAGGGGGAGGTGCTCTATTTATACCTTTCCACCTTGGATGAGGCAATCAGTTCAGTCCTTGTCCGAAGAGAAGAAGACGACTCTCACAAGCTAATCTACTACATCAGCAAAGTTCTGCATGATGCTGAAACAACGTATTCGAAAATGTAGAAGCTGATCTACTCTTTGATAATTGCGGCAAAGCGACTACGACCTTACTTCCATGCCCACGCCATCATGGTGCTGACCGATCAACCCCTCAAAGCCATTCTTCGATGCCCTGATACCTCTGGAAGAATAGCCAAGTGGGCTGTGAAACTAAGTGAGTTCGACATTAGCTTCCAGCCTCGATCGGCTATAAAGGCCCAGGTGCTCTCAGATTTTCTAGCTGAGTGCACCTGGAAGTTCGAAGATGAAGTGCCTCCAACAAAAGAAGGAAACCCGAAGAATACGGAGACCGATTGAGTGCTCCATGTGGACGAAGCTTCCAATTCCACTGGATGCGGAGCCGGCCTTATACTAGCTGAACCCGATGGCCACACGGTGGAGTACACACTCATTTCTCCTTCCATGCTTCGAATAACAAGGCCGAATATGAAGCTCTACTTGCAGGTCTTCGGATCGCCAAGAGTTTAGGAGTTCAAAGACTTCAGGCTTTTTCAGACTCCCAGCTGGTAGTAAATCAAGTTAAAGGAGAATATGAAGCCAGAGATCCCACCATGGTGCTGTACGTGGAATGCCACCAAAGGACAAGGTTTGAAGACAAGGTTGAATGCCACCAAAGGACTTTGGGCAGAAGAGCTGACCTCCAATCTCTGGATGTACAGAACTACCTCGAGGACAGCCATCGGGAGTCTACATTCAACCTGGCATACAGTACCGAAGATGTTCTTCCTATCGAAGTCTCCCTCTAATCTTTAAGAATTGACAAATACGAAGAGCCTGAACACTCCGATCGTAGGAGAATTGACCCGGATCTGTTGTCGAGCACCATGTTTCAGGCCCAAATAAAAATGGTGACATACCAGCAAGAGGTCACCAAGTATTACAATTCCAAAGTAAAGGAGCAAATCTTCCACATAGGGGACATGGTACTACGAAAGGCAGAAGTATCCAGGCCAACAGAACGGGGTAAACTTTCCTCCAACTGGGAAGGTCCATACCAAGTCGAAGAAGTCGTACATCCGGGAACATATTAACTTAAGACCCTGGATGGTAAAATTCTATCCCGATCATGGAATGTACAAAACCTTCACAAATACTATCAATAAACAAACCCCTAAATTTTTTGTGCAAATTTGCCCAACTTTGAATGGCCCATTGCATTAACTGAATGACAATGGCCTGAATAGCACGACCTAAGGAATCGACCAACGGTGCAAAGGAGACTCTGATATGCTCACCTTATTGGTATGCCCGACGAGCACCCGACGAGTGCAATGGACGGCCCAATTAGGCCACCAAGAAGATCAAAGGCATAGGGACGGTTCAAGTAACCTACCCTACGGAAAACCCAAAGACATGCTGGGGTGGGCCTAATCAGCCTACCTTACACCAAAGAAGGTGCAGGGATGGTTTTTATAGCCTACCCTATGGTAAGTCCGAAGACGCGCCGAGGTGGGCCTGAACAGCCTACCTTGATCATGACAGGAATGCACAGGGATGGCTTGGATGCCCTATCCTAGGTAAATCCGAAAACCTATTAGGATGAACCTATACCACTCATCCTATCAACAATAAAAGTAAAACACTTGATGAGACTGCCTAGCCGGTCTCACATCTCTTTGTAGATCCCAAATGTTTTAGAAAGATTACACCTTCAATATATCACAATACGGCAAGTCACAAAAGAGTTGTAAAAGAAGTTGAAAACATCATTTCATTCGCATCTTTACACATAAAAAAAAAATGCAAGAAGTGGGAAAGAACATCTAATGACCACTCACCGGCCCTTTCCCTTGCCGGCGGGAGGCATCTTGGAAGGAAGATGAAGGGGCCTCAGGGTTCCCTTCAGGATTAGAATCCGACTCCTCTTCGATGTCAAAGTCGAACTCGTGTCCAGGAAAGGGGATGGAGGGTTTGATGTTGCCAAGGCCCTTCAAGTTATAGTACTTGAAGGCCTTATCCCTGCACTCTCGGAACCCCTGGTGATAGGAGTCCAGAGCCGCCTCGGCGACCTCCTCTTTGAAGGTAGAAGATGCCTTGAAGTCTGAGATGGCATTTGCCACCTTCTTCCTAGCCTCCACTGCCTCTGCAACGGTTGCCTCAACCTGAGCCCTGGCCTCCTCCAGTTGAGCCTCTAGGACACGGACCCTTCTCTCCAAGCGATCAATGATTGGGTCATCATCGTCGCTCAACCTGAGGAATCCTGGGCTACCCCTTGCTCCGGTACCGATGGCTCTTTTCTGCGCCACCCTTCGAAGCTCGGGAACACTGAACTTCATTTCACCGGGATGCTGGAGAAAGAAGAGAAATTTCCAAAGTGGGAGTCTAAGATTGTGATGGCCTTTGATAGTGGAAGACAAGGTCCCATTTATAAGGACCTTACACCCACGAATGGCCATAGGGAAATGTGCTCCATGCCCTTTCCCAAACGTGCCAAAGGATGCCACATGTCGGAGCGACACCTCGAGACCCCAGATGATCACTTGGGAACGGTATGATCACTAATGACAACTCTTGGGATGGCAACCACTAGCACATCAAATCCAGAAGAATCTTCATCGTGCGGCAATGACATTAATGGCTCCCTTTCGAAAAGGAAGGATATGGCGGCACCTAAGGCGCATGAAAATGTGATCGTTCGAATATCGACACACTCAACACGGGCAACGAGAATCATAATCAAGGTTCTTTAATCACCGGTCAACAGGAAAATGACAAACTAGTAATACTCTCACTCTTCGAGGCAAATTTTTGCTTCGAAAACTGAGAGTAGGGGGCAACTGTTGGGATATCTCGGTCCAAGTACAAGCTAGCCAACCGGTTCAACTGGCTGAAGACATTTTCTTCCAAACCGTAAACTTCAGACCAAGGTATTCGAAAAAAACCAGGTAACTCATAGGCAAGTCAAAACTCTTAATGGGCCTACGGCTCCCGAAGACACGGTCTTCGGGTTATGTCGAAGACATAGTCTTCAGCCTACATCGAAGATCAAGTTCTACAGCCCCTGAAGATAAGGTTCTCGGCCCGAACCAAAAAGTAACCTTCACTGACTCCCGAAGACACGGTCTCCGGTTTATGTTGAAGACATAGTCTTCGGCCTATGACAAAGATCAGGTCCTCGATCTATGCTGAAGACAGGATCTACGATCTGTCTTGAAAGGATTTGAGGATGAAGACATTTCTTGATTCAATCATAGAAATCTTCCTAAAAGGGAAGTCTATAGACGGGCTCTCGATCTGTCTCAAATCTTCATGAACAGGACAAGCAACGGTTATCATTGACTATTTCCATAATCTAATCATGGTGCGTAACTCCAGTGGTAACGCCTCCGGTTTGGCCACCGGAATCACCTAATAACTACCCACGATTCCAAATTATGAAAAAGAAATTAATCCCTCCATCATAACCACTGGAGGAAGAACGGAATCGCAGGCTGGACACCTCCTTATAAATAACGGTAAGAGGGAATGCTTCAGGTAAGGCACTTGATATCTCTGAAAATCCTAGAATCCTTTTCTTTTTCATCTAATCCTTCTCAGAATCTTTCCCATTCTGTGGCTGGAGCCTGCCTCTGACTTAGGCATCGGAGTGTCCCCCGCCGGAGTAATTCCGGCCAGGAATTTATTTTGCAGGTAAACCAGGGAGCGGGCCTGCGATCCAGCAGCTCTATCCATTTAGAAAAGGGATTCTATGCCAATAGTTTCCATTCAGTCAAAGTGTCAAACAGAAGAGAATAGATAATTAAAAAAAAGAATTCAGCATTGTAGCAGAATCCAACAATATTTTGAGTTGATATCCATATACCAAGAAGCTGCAAACAAATAATTTTAGAGCCAAATCTACAGCTAAAATGAAAAACAGAAGTAGTTTAATATTTAGTCCTTTGAAAGTGTACGTGGAAACCCTTTCACTTTCAGCCATAACTCTCAAAAGCCGATGATGCTTTTTGATTTTAGAAGATTGCTTATTGAGAAAAATTCTTGAATTTGGTTCTTTCCAACATTTTTAAGCAATGGCTGCAATCAATGGGTAAGATCGGCTAAGTAGACTTAGAAGAAGAAAGCTAAGTAGACTTAGAAGAATTTCTTCGCCTCCGATCAAAGCAAGTGACTCAAAACAACTATACACAAGAAATTCAGTTAGCTCAAGCCGGCCCACCTGACTGAGACTCCTGATGTCAGAAAAAATAGAGGAAAGGAGAAACCAAAATAATAGAGGAAATGCATCCCCTCCATTCCTCGGATATGAATCAAAAGAGTCTTACCTCGATCTAGCCCCATATTAAGAAAAAAAAACTCCACTGATTTCCTACGGTCTGACAACCAGAAAAGATATACAAAATTAACAAATAAAATTTTTAATTATAAAATAGATAGGCTACAACATACACAAAATGCATCACCAAATGATCACACACACAAAAAAAAGGACAGCGGAGAGGGTTACTTGGGCCTGCAGACAGGATTGGAGGTGATGAACTCCTCGACGTTGGCATTGAGGAAGGATATCCACTTGGGTATTGTCTCCACAGACCACACCAGAGGCACGAGGAGGGCCGGAGGCTCGAGAAAGGCTGGGGGGTTGGGGGAAAATGATGGAATGGGTTTTCGAAGGGAGCTTGGGAGGAGATGAAGGAGGAGGTCACAATCCTAGAGGAGGGGAAACGGTGGAGCGACGCGTGGCAGAGATGAAGGAGGAGGGAGAGGGATCCCAGAGGAGGGGAATAGAGGAGCGGTGCATGGTGGAAATTAGTTTAGGGTTCAATCGGAGTGGGAAAGATAAAGGGGACCTGCCGACGACCTCCCGATGTTAAAAGCATCGTTAATCTTCATTTTTTTGGTAACGCTTCCTCATGGCATCAGCATGGTGGTGGTTATTCCTGACACATCTCCCGCATCGAGAAAAAATTGTTGGCAAATGCTATTTTTACTATAGTGAATTCTCTCACTAACTTCATCAAGTATATAATTGATCTAAGGATACCTTGATCAGTCAAGCTGATCATCTTTACTGGCATGAGTTAACTCAAATTAATGAACTATTTGGTCAAATTCTAATTAACAATGTTGGCTAGGTATGTAAGATCAATGAAAGGGTTCTACCATTAACATCTTTCCTTAAATACCAAATTAGTTGGCCAAGTAAGAGGTAGTCCTAATTAATGACCATGATCGAAATACCAAACTTATCTTAGATACCAATTGGTTCATTAGATTCGATCAGACTTGCCTAAGGACTCAAGTCTGACCATTGAGTTATAAGCAAGCCCAATTGTTATAATATGGACTTGATCAAACTATTACTATAGATTTGATCTAGAGAAAACTTGATTTAATCATAATCAACTTTTGGGTAGATTAAATCTAATTCTCTATCAGATCTATATTATTCTAAATTCTAGCCCTACATCTAACCCGATTATATGACTTGATTCAAGCTAACCTAAAGCTGATGATTTATGAAATATGATTAGTTCTTTAATTCACAATTCTAAATCTAATCTTAGACCTCTTAATTCTAGCAATTAATCAAGATTAATTTTGCTAAATTTTAGATCTAAATAATTTACATGCATCACATATAAATTTAACACTTTTAGATCTCAACTATATGAAGTTTTCCGCTAAAATTAAATTATGTTTTATATTCTTAACATAAAAAAATCCTAATATATTAATTTTAAATCAAAAATAATAAAGTAATGATAATTAAATTACTAAAAAGTAGATCTAATTATCAAAATAATTTCAATAATTTTTTTTTTATCTCATTTATTTATAGGATATAACTACAAGCGGCACCGCTACATGCCATAGGAGATCCTATGGAATAGAAAAGAGGGCCTTTAAACCCTTCTCCTATGACTGAACAGTCATGGTGATCAACCCAATCTAAAGTAGTTACTCAAATTAAGATTACATCTAACATCTAAGGTTCTACATCTACATATCATGTTATAAAAATCGATCGCTTTGATACCACTATTGGATTCTTCTAGGATTTCATGCATAATTTTTTATTTAATAATTTACAATAGAAATATATCTATTTTAAAATTATTTTAAATATAAAATATATATTTATAATAATTTTAATAAACCTTAATTAATTTTTAACATGATATGCAATATAAAAAATAAAATTAGCATGCATCGATTTACCTGATGCATATTGTAGATCTAATCTACAAATAATATGAAATCTAATTTCATACCTGATCATGGGTCGATGATCACCGCTATTGATGGCATGTGCTAAGGGATCTCCATGTCACTTCATAGCTACATAGGATGTCCAACCTCTATGAATTATTCACATAAAGCTCTAATGTGATCAACCTCCCAAGATTGCTAGATCTCTTTGAAGGCCACTAGATAGCTAAAAATAATTTTTTCTTAGACTTTTTTGACCTTGTAAGAAATCCAAGAAGAGGATGAAGAGGTTTAGTTCAAGGAAGAAGAAAACAAAATTCAAAAAACTCTTTTCTAGTATTTTATTCTTCTTTTTTCTCTTCCATCAACCCTAGCACCCAAAAGAACCTCTTAGGCCAATCTAGAATTCATGCCGCCTTTTCCTCTTATTTTTGCAGTAATCTCACTTCATATTTTGCATGGTAATTTGTCTCTTAATGTTACATATATGATATAAAAGCAAAGTAAAATTTTGTTGATTAGAGGAGGGATTAGATTAGGATAAGGTGATGTTGTTTGAATAGGACCAGGTGTTCTATTACCAATAGAACTCCTCTAATTAAATTCAAATAAATCTAGATTTAATTCAAACCAATCATAATCTAAATAAGAATAATGGAGGATTTAAAATATAATTTTTTTATAAAAAATTATGAAAAAAACTTTAGAAAGGCATGGGAATTTTTAAGGAAGAAAATAAGTTGGACAAGATTATTGTTTGACCAAGATTTGATCAAAATTAGTTAGGAACCAAAATTAATTTTGTTATAATTAATTTAACCAACTTGAACCTAATCCAATTAGGTTATAATTAGACTTAATTAAAACTTAATTAAATTCAGAATTAACTAGGTCCAAGTCTGAATCAAACCAAAATTAGAAATAGTGATTAGGTCATCGAATAACCTAATCGGGTGAAATCCAATAAAACCATATTCAATGAGGCTTGACCTAAACCTCTTTGCTAATCAAATTGAGTCAATTAGAAATTAAATTATTAGTTAATCCTTCTATAATTAATTAATAATTGATTTATTATTAATTTATAATATTTGTATAGGGTTAATTATTAATCATATTTATAATTTTGCTATTGAATGATTCTTAATCATTAATCATACATCATGATAGTCAGAAATTTTTTATGTGTGATATCTCATAGGTTCGAATGCTAAGCCGATAGTCCAGGAACTAATTCCTAAACTAATCGATGCAGCCATCTAGCAATGATGCCTAACATCAGGATAGGTCGAATGTTTACTAAGCAACATTCAAGAATCCAAGCATATAGTTTGTGTATAATTTATGCTTTTGACCTAATACTTAAGATGATTTTAGAGTTAACTGCCAACTTCTGAATAATGTATTAAGATGTATCTCAATCTAACAAATCCTACGACTCCTCATAATGTTGCTCTAGCTAAGGTCTTGCTAAATTGAAACATAGTAGAATATTTTTTCTAATACCTTGGAGTAGTCAATCCCATCTTGACTCGTCACTAACTTTTAACAAGTTTTTACTGCACCCAGTAACCTTTCATCATTGGATTAAAAATTGAAGTAGTATGGTACCTAAGAGTAATGAGTTGCTTCCAAGTCATCGTGGTGATTTCAGGTTGGAGAGATACTTATATCCATATCCTTCTAGAGATACTCTCGATAACAGAGTCTCAATAGAGTTGGTCATATTTAGTATAGTGACACCTACACTTACTTGCATGCCATACCAGTGTCTCCACACTCTTGGTTATGAGGATAACCAACCCATATGGCATACAATGATCTATGCTTAATAAATATTATTATCCTACATAACAATGTATCATTTGGTCTTGAAATGTTTAAGAACTATTCGATAAATCCTCCTTTATCAAATTAAAGTAGAACTAAGGACTTCATCTCAAAAGAGTTTAAAGAAAGATACAAAAAAAGATGAACTACCAAAAATAACTTTTATTTTATTAATGATTCATGTACAAATTATAAAGAGCAATAGATGTTGGCTATTGGACACATTTCCTAATAGAGAGGTGTAGGGAAAGGTGCTAAGATTATAGCACCAATGGTGATGATGCACTGCACAGGTCGATATAGGATGTGCAGGTATAGGAGAGGCATGGATTTAGGGAGACCATGTTTGATTGTCTGGTTGCAATGATAGTAGACCGTGATAGCTATGAGGAGGCTGAGGTGAGCCCTAAGAGAGATATGTAGGTTTGAGCTAGGACAAGTGAGTTGCAAACCCTCTAAGAGAAACTGAAGTGATGGCTAGTGCGGGTATAGAAGAGAAAGATGCCAATAGGACACAGGAGGGTTTCTGAATACAAGTAAGGAACTTCAACCTAGGTGGAGACGGTCATCTTAGAGGCCTCTAGGATTGAAGAGATTGGCATTGGCATTAGAGTTTGCATACGAAGATGTTAAGGTGTGCAGCGATAGTGTGATAGCAGCAAGTTGGTGAAGATGAATTATGCAAAGCATGCCAAGGCTTGTGGGCACTAAGGTAGAGATTGTTGGCATAGATGTGGTGCTCCGAAGCCTTGGAAGGCAAAAAAAGGAGTCATGGTTTTGGTAGCAGGAGTCTAGGATTAATTTGTATCCCAGGGCTAGGACTGGTTTGGTCCTGGGATAGAGGTTCGGCCCTCCATGGGCTTGAGATCTAGGGTTTTGGATCTTGAGGTGGATAACTCATGTCCGGTCAAGTTTGGGTCCAAGTGGATATAAGAGTGGGTCAAGTCATAGGTGTACATGGGCTTGGATGAGTGCACTCCTAATTGGATTAGTCTTGGTAGATGTTTGAGTTAGGTTAGGTTGATGTATTCTATTCCAAATTGGATTAGGTGGGTCCTTTAGTCTATAAAAGGGTGCACCATGTAACCTAATATTTATAGAATCAATGTAAGTCTCTTCTCCCTAAACTAGAGCCTCTCTCTCCTCTCTACTCCTCTCTCCTCACACCACCAAGAGGCCTTATGCAGCAAATGATTTCATGCCAAAGATAAGTAGTGCACAAAGGTTGGCACAAGACTAGGATTGGCCCTAAGAGTTTTTAACCCCTAGGATTCACTCTCCACCAATTCTATTTTGTGAGCCAGTTCTATCAAGAAGAATGGCTCTTTCTAGAGTTTATCATGTATGGATTGGTTTCCCAAAACTCTAGCAAGAGGTGTGCCTAAGAAACCTTGCAAGATAAGGATTTCTTGATGCAAAGGGTGGGGTGCTAGGAGTTTAGTGCTAAAACTCTTAAGCACTTGCATTAAGTGGCCATCCCAACCATTTGGTTGCCCCCTTTGATGACTTCTTCCATTGATTCCGGTCTCCACACCATCCAAGACTCCCTAGAAAGGAGTCCTCATCTAAAATGGAATAGGAGAGAAGGTGGTTGAGTAGTGCAAGGAAATTGGTGCTAGGAAAAATTTGATGACATATATTGCCAGTCCAACTAGGATTAGGAGTTGGCTTACTAACCAAATCCCTTTTGGCTGCCCCCATGATGTGTGGAGGTATGTTTCATGTTTGAAGCCTATGGAGACATGTCCTACAGGTTCAAGGGATCAAGTGGGGTGCAATTTGGTGGATGGTGCATGAAGTATCTAGGCTGCAGAATTTTCTGCACCTAGGTTTGACATAAGGTGCTATAGGTTTGATCATTGGCTACCCAAATGACTCTAGATCATTGTGAAACTTTGTGAAGGGATCCATTTCTGATATTCAAAGGTCCACGTAATGGTTTGGTGGCCAACACAACCTAGACTACGTAGTCATTATGATAGCTTTGAAATGTGGTCTACAATAATGTCCTTTCCTTTCTCCTTGGAGAGGAGAGAACTGGTGGACTTCTTGAAGATGCTATCCAGGGCTTAGAAGTATGTGTACGCTGAAGAGGCATACAAAGTGTATGGCCCACTATCAGAACAAGTGGCCAAGGAGCAGTCCTTGGTCTAGAAGTTTTAATTGAGGAGAAAGGATTATAGAAAAGGAAGGCAAACAAGCCAATCCCCCCTCCATGATGCTAGAGAATTCCTCGTTAGGTCTAGCACCACCAAAGTCCTTCAAGCCAACCAAACACTCCACCATCCAGAAGGTTTGTTCAATATACTCCTCTAAATGCCCCACATACTCAAATTTTGATATAGGTCAGGGGACAACTACCTAAACCAAGAAGGCTACAAACAAAGCTGGACAGGTAGAATCCAAACAAGTACTACCTCTACCATCATAATCATGGCCATGATATGGAAGAATGCATCCAATTCCAATATGAAATCGAGGAGTTCATCTATTGTGGCTGGTTGGACATTCCTCCAAAACCATAGAGAGAGACGTGACACCCAGGAGGCCCTACCATGCTTGCCAGAGCCACCAAGGATGGAGTGATGCGGGATAAATAATTAAAGCCTAATTATCAGAGAATAGCAGAGAATAATTTTTTAATTTTTTTTTAGAATTTAAGGAAGACTCAAAGGAGACAATAAAGAAAACTAGTTCCTAGTTAATTACCCACACAAGTAAACCTACAAAGTAACTAAAAAATAGGACTTGGTGGTTGAGAAACCATGGTAAACAGGATTTACTTTCAATTACTCAGAAATTAAAGAGAAGGGAATAAGTTTTTAGTTTTACCAACGAAAATTGCTCCTCCGATATAGATCTGGTTGGACTCTCAAGATTCTGCGGTAGGGTTTCAAGATCTCGATCCCGGGCTTTGATCTTCCATGCAATGCTAGTTCCGATGCAAGAATACTTGTCTTTGATTCTAGATCACCTGCAAACACTCAACAAAGAAAACTAAAGTTAAGAAGCAGCAAATGAAGGAAAATAAATGAAAGGGAAGGGTTAGAAGAAGTGGCTAGGTTTTCTTGTTGGCTGGATAGGTAGGATAACTAGGGCCTCGCACCCTGCGATGTTTCGAAGAACAAAGATAAAGGGCCTCATACCTTGCGATGTTCCGAAGAACAAAGGTAAAGGGCCTCACACCTGCGATGCACATAGCAAAGGAAGAAAATTTGGTAGAGCTTCCTTTTATTGATGAATGAATTATTTTTACAAGGAGATTAATGGGGTATTTATAGACCCTCAACCAGTGGTGTAAGAGATTCAAAGACTTAGAGTTAATTCTTTTTGGGCAGCAACTCTTGAATTCCTTCTTCTGGTGTCATGACTCTTGAGTTTGGATGATGAGGGCTCTTGTATGAGAGTGGACTCTTCAATTTGGATAGAAAAAAACTCATGAATTTTAGTGGGATTCATGAGTTCTTGAAATCTTGATTTCTTGGAACTTGATCTCCTTGAACTTTTGAAGTAAGAAAATCCCTTGAAATGACTTTGATAGGCACCCCTTAGAGAAGGATTCTTGGCCGACTTCTCCCTTGGAATTGGCGATAATTATTTGAGATGAATGGTGCTAAGAGTGAAGACTCCTTTTGCTTTACTCATCTTAAAACCATCGGGGAATTTTAATGAGATGCCCTCCTTGGATAGGCTTGCATGTTGTCTAAATGTCCAGATATCTAGATCTTTGGATGTCCGGATGTCTTAATGTCCTGATAAAAAATAAACACAACCATAAAATTGGCCAACCAAGATAAATGACATGGCATGTGAGATGTCCAAACATAAAGGACATGCCATGTGATAATATCCTGGGTGATGTGGCGAGGGATGTCCAAACATGTCATGTGTTGATGTCCTCTGATGATGTGGCAGGTGTTGTCCAAATTCTTGAAAAGGTGGACCAAGAACAAACTAACTTGGCCTAGCACATGGCTTGTCTTGGGCTAGCACATGGGTCTTCAATTGGATGCACATGAAGTCACATGGGTCTTCAATTGGGTACACATGAAGTCACATGGGTCTTCAATTGGGTCCCCCTTGTATTACAGGACTTAACTAATCACATGGACTCAATAACTAATTACATGGACTCAATAACTTATCACATGGACTCAATAACTAATTACATTGTTTAACCAACCATACTTAATTAGTCTTGCAAATAAAAATCCAATTAAAGTTGGTAAAGAAAGCTAATCAAAACTGGACCATTAAAAACCCCAATTGGGTAAATAGGGTTTGTCTATATATATACATGACTCAACTTGGTAAAAAGGGTTTGGCCCAAAAGGCTAAAATAAAAAACCCTAATTATAATTGGTAAAAAGGGCTAAACCCAACTAACCCTAAAGAACAAAATTTAAAATAAAATATTTATATTTGGTAAAACGGGTTGGGTTTAGGGCTTTATTCTTTGATGATCCACAAGGATGTGGGTTCAACCTGTCGATATTTTTTGGCCCTGGTGTTCACACCAATTCTTCCCGGGTGGGAGAAACTCGACCCTGTCGAGTATGGGTTAATGTTGCTATGATATCACTCTAGCAAGTCTGGGTCAACTCTTTGCAAGTCCTCTTTGGTGATCTCAGAATCATCAGTCTCAGGTCATCCTTGCCAATGAACCAGATACCACTAGCAATCTTTGCTCCGAATAGCAATGATCTTGTCATCAAGATCTGCTCGATCTTGTCATCCAAGATCCGCTCGGTCTTGTCTCTTGGGGCTGGTGGTATGGCAAGTGGACACACTTGGGTTAGTTCACTCTCAAGGACTAGATTAGGCCCAAATGGCTCACTAGGAATCAATGTTGGCTCCCTATACTCAATAAGGTCTAAAACGTTGAAAGTTGGACTAATACCTAGTTCAGGTGGTAATTCGAGCACATAGGTATTAGGCCCAATTTTTCTATTCACTTTGTATGGTCCACTACTACGGGCATGTAACTTTTTCAGGATTCCAGGTGGGAACTGTTCAGGTCGTCGTTTAACCATAACAAAGTCTCCTTTATTGTATTCTTTGAGTTTTTTTCTTAAAAATATTCATTAACCCTATTTATCCAATTAGGATTTAAATGGTCCAGTTTAAATTAGCCCTTTTTATCAACTTTAATTGGATTTTTATTTGCAAGCCTAATTAAGTATGGTTCGTTATTTAGTTGAGTCATGTGATTTGTTATTTATTGAGTCCATGTAACTAGTTGAGTCATTGAGTCCTGTATTACAAGAGGTGACCCAAGACAACATCCCATGTGCACCCAATTGAAGACCCATGTGACCCCGTGTGCTAGCTCAACACAACCCATGTGCTAGCCCAAGTCACAACTTCTTCTTGGTGCCACCTTTTCAAGGATTTGGACATCAACACATGCCATATTTGGACATGTCTTTGGGACAACACTACTTGGCACTTCAACCAAGACAAGAGCACATGATATGTCTAAAATTTGCTTGCCATTAAGATAACAGATTTGCCACATCATTTATATCTTGGTCGGCCTATGAGAGGACTTAATTGGCGCCCCTCCTTTTAAGATAAGTAAGTGTGAAGGACTCTCATCCTTGGCGCCCCTCCTCTTAAATTAATTCATGCCAAAAGTATGAGAAGTCAGCCAAGCATTCCGCTCTTTCTTGTCACCCACTTCAAAGAGAGTTCCAAGGTATCCATTCACTAAATGAAAGATGCTCAAAGGTTCTCTACCACAACATTTCACTCAAATAGGTTGGAAGTTGCTTAAGTCTCAAGAACTCAAGAGTCTCACCAAAACTCTTGAGTCCTCTCCTATCCAGATTGAAGAGTCCACTCACTTACAGAAGACCACATCATCCAGACTCTAGAGTCTAACAAGCAAGGTCAAGTGATGGAGCATCTTGACCCTACATCAAGCCATCTTACCAATCCACCACTTGGGTGCCCACTTTGGATGAGAAGCCTCAAGTTGTCGCCCACTTTGAAAAGAGTCCAGATCTTCTCAGCAAACAAGAGTCCAGGCTACCTAAAGCAGGATTCTAGGAGTTGTAGTCCAAGAGAGAAAAAGACTAGTAGTTGTATCCCTTACACCACTGGTTGGGGGTCTATAAATACCCCTCCAACCCCCCTTGTAATCAATCAATTATTATTCAATAAGAGGGTTATTCTATCAAAAATCTTCTTCCTTTGCTGTGTGCATCGCGTGGTGTGAGGCCCTTCCTTTGTTTTACGGAACATCGCAGGGTGTGAGGCCTTACCTATCCAGTCGATCAAAAAATCCAAAAACCACCATTTCAAAACCTTCCTTTCCTTTCATTCTTTCTTTTTCTTTGCTGCTTCTTAATTCATGATTTTCATTGTTGAGTGTTACAGGTGATCATGTGTCAAGATCAGGTGTTCTTGCCTCGGAACCAACTTTGCATGGAAGATCAGAGCCTGGGATCGAGTTCTTGAAACCCTGTCATGAAGATCTAGAGAGTTCTATCAGATCCGATTCAGAGGTGTATTTCTTCATTAGTAAAATTGAAACTTATTCCTTTCTCGTTATTCTCTGATTTGTTGATAAGATAAATCCTAGTTTATGGTGATTTTTTCAATCACCAAGTCCTGCTTTTCTAGTTAATTTGTAGGTTTACTTGCGGGTAGATAATTATAACTAGTTTCGTTTTATATCTCCATTGAAGTCTTCTTTAAAAATTTGAGAAATATATATAAAAAAAGAAAATTAGTTTCTATTTTTCTTTGCTAATTAGCTATTAATATCAGTAGTTTAATTTTAATTATTGTCCCGCATCATCTTTTGAGTCTTCTTTATTATTTATTCATTAATAAAGAAGCTCTATCGAATTTTCTTCTTTTTCTATGTGCATCGAGGGGTGTGAGGCTCTTTTCCTTTATTCTTCGGAACATCGCAGGGTGCGAGGCCCTAGTTATCCTATCTATCCAGCCGACAAGAATCCCTAACCATCATTCCTAACCCTTCCCTTTCCTTCTTTCCCTTTTTTTTGCTGATTTCTAATTTAAATTTTCTTTGTTAAGTGTTTGCAGGTGATAAGGAATCGAAGTCAGGTATTGTTGCCTCATAACTGGCATCATGCAAAAGATCGAAGCCCGGGAATGAGTTCTTGAAACCCTGCCATGACAATCTTGAGTCTTGCCAGATTTATTTCAGAGGGATGATTCAGTATTGGTAAACTTTAAACCTCTTCCCTTCTCTTTAATTTTTGAAGAGTTGATAAGTAGACCCTAGTTTCGGTTGTTTCTTGGCCACCAGATCCTGCTTTCCTAGTTATTTTGTAGGTTTACTTGTGCGGGTAGTAAATTAGAACCAGTTTCCTTAATTACATATTTTGAGTCTTCTTTAAAAATCTGAAAAAATATAAAAAAATTATTCTCTGCTATTCTCTGATAATTAGGTTTTAATAATAATAATTTAGGTTTAATTATTTGTCCTGCATCATGGAAGAGCTAGTTGATCATCCTATAGCAGGGAATGTCAGTACCATTATTGGAAAGCAACCTGAAGAGGATGAGGCAAGCGAAAAGATGAGGCTTAAGGAAGTCATTACCTTCACTCGAGTCAACACTAAGGGAGTACAAAACCCCAGAATGATGTCATGGTCATAACTTTAAATATTACTAACTATAATATGCATTGCATGCTTGTTTATAATGGAAATTTGGTGGGTATAAGTATTCCTCCGACTTGAGATCACCTCGGTGATTTACAAGCAACTCATTATACTTAGGTGTTGGATTGCCTGTATTTCTAATCCAATGATAGAAGGTTACTAGGTGCAGTCAAGTATTTGTTAAGTCAGTCATGAGTCAAGATAAAATTGACCACTCCAAGATGTTAGAGACAATGCTCTACTATATTTCAATTTAGTAAGACCTTGGCCAGGCAAACCTTATGAAGAGTCATAGGATTTAGTAGGTTGAGATATATTTGGAGGCATTATTCAGAGTTGGCAATTGACTCTGAAATCATTTTGAGTATTAGGGTCAAAGGGATGAATTATATGGAAACTATATGCCTGGGTTCTTGAATGTTGCTTCGCAAATATTCAACCTATCCGGATGTTAGGCACCATTGCTAGATGGTTGCATGATTAGTTCATAAATTAGTTTTTGGACCATCAGGTTAGTGTTCAAACCTATGGGGTCACACACAATAGAAGTTTCTGATGGATCATGATAGCTGACTAACAATAAAGAATCAGTGGCAAAATTATAAATATGATGAATAATTAATCCTATACAAATATTATAAATTAATAATTAATTATAGAAATATTAATTAAAAATATATTACTAATTGATTCAATTTGATTAAGTAAAGAGGTTTTGGTCTAGTCTAATTAAATTTGGTCCAATTAGAATTTCCTCTATTATGTTATTTGATGGCCTAATCACTGAGGATTTCTAATTATGGTTGTATTCGAGCTTAGGCCCAATTAGTTTTAGATTTAATTAATATTTAATTAATCCTAATTGGGACCTAATTTAATTGAGTCCAAGTTGGTTAAATTAGTTATAACTAAAGTAGTTTTGGTTTATAACTAATTTTGGTCAAAGCCTGTTCAAACCCTTATCCTGCCTAACTAGGTTTCCTATTGGATTTCTCCATGCCAATTATTTAAATAAATTCATGAAAAATACATGCCAAACATGTTTTCATACACTCCCTCTTTTTTTATCAGATTAGGATTAATTTAGGATGAGTTTTAAATTTAAATGAGAGGTGTTTTATTGTGAATCAAACTCTTTGCCTTATCCTAACCCTACTTGGTCTTAAACTCTGAAAAACTTTTTTATTTTTGTCACAAATTATTTTGAGAGTTCTTCATGAAAAAAACCAGTTCCTTTTGTCCTCCCACATTTCCATTTAAATTAGTAATGACTTGAAATAAATTTGGATTGATTTGAATTTAATTGGAGGAGTTCTATTGGGAATAGAACACCTAGTCTTATTCAAATAGCATCACCATATCCTAATCTAATCCCTTCTCTAATCAACGAAATCTCACTTTAGATTTTCATCATATATACATAATTTAGAGAGCAATTACCATAGAAAACTTGAAGTAAAATTACCATGAAAATAAGAGGGAAAGGAGGCGTGAATTTTGGATGGGAGTGAGAGACTTTCTTGGGTGCTTGGGTCGAAGGAAGAAGAAAAAAATAGTGGAAAGGGATGTCCTATTTTTGGCTTAATTCTTCTTAGGTGTAGACCTCTTAATCCTCTTCTTGGAATTTTTGGGAGGCTCAAGAAAGTCCAAGAAATAACTTATTTTTAGCTATCTAGTGGCTTTCACATGGATCTATCAGTCTAAGAGGTTGATCGTATTAGAGCTTTGTGTGCATGATTCATAGGGGCTGATATCCTATGTGGCTATAAAGCAACGTGGAGAGCCCTTACCATATACTATCAGCAGTGGCAATCATCGACCTACAATAAGGTATGAAATTAGATTTCATATACTTTGTAGATTAGATCTACTACATGCATTGGATAGATCGATGCATGTTGATTTTGTTTTCTACTGCATATTATATTACGATCCTACTCAAGATTTATTAGAGTTATTCTAAATGCATGTTTTTGATTTAAAATAGTTTTAAAATATATGTTCTTCTTCTGCAAATATTAGAAAAAATATATGCATCAAATCCTAGGAATTTTTTCCAACAATGGTATTAGAGTAGGTTTTTCATAACATGATATGTAAATATAGAATTTACATGTTAGATGTAATCTTAATCTGAGTAACTACTTCAAATTGGGTTAATCACCATGGCCATTTAGTCATAGAAAAAAAGTAGGGTTTAAAGGTTCTCTCTTTCAATTCAATGGGTCTCCTATGGCGTGTAGGAGTGTCGCTTGTGGTTATATCCCATGAACAAGTAAGGTGAAAGAAAAATCATTGAGATTATTTCAATAATTAGATCTATTTTTTAATAATTTAATATTCATTAATTTGCTATTTTTTATCTAAAATTAATTATTAGGATTTGTTTTTATGTTTAGAATATGAAACATAAAATTAATTTTAGTATAAGACTATATCGTATAGTTGAGATCTAAAAAGTGTTTAATGTATATGTGATGCATATAAATTGTTAGATCTAACATTTAGCAAACTTAATCTTGATTAATTGATAAAATTAAGAGGTCTAATATTAGATTTAGAATTATGAATTAAAGATCTAATTATGTTTTATAAATAATGGGCTTTGGGTTAGCTTGAATCAAGCCAAATAATCGGATTAGACCTAGGGTTAGAATTTAGAATAATATGGACCTAATAGATAATTAGATTTAATCTAATCAAAAGTTGATTAGAATTAGATTAAGTTTTTTCTATATCAAATCTATAGTAATAGTTTGATTAATTCCATATTATAACAAATGGACCTGATTATGGCTTAGTGGTTAGATCTGAGTTCTTAAGCTAGTCTAATCAAAATTGACGAACCAATTGGTGTCTAGGATAAGTATGGCATTTCAATCATGGTTATTAATTAGAGCTATCTCTTATCTGGCCAACTTATTTGGTGTCTAAGGAAAGAGGTCAATGGCAGAACCCTTCCTTGATCTCACCTACCTGGCTAATATGGTCAATTAGAATTTAATTTGATAGCTCATCGATTCGAGTTAACCCATGCTAGTAAGGAACTTCAATTTAATGGATCTAGGTGCCCTTGGACTAATGTGATTCGACCCTTGATGAAGTTAGTTGAAGGATTGTTGATTAGTCCATGTCTTCTTTTTTCTCTAATAAATCTTATAAAGTTATTAGGTCCTTTAAGTGACAAAATTATAGAGATAATTGAGTCATGGCCTATTATTAAGAGAGTGATAATGAGTCCAATAGTTAAGATGATCATTGGAGGTCCAAAGACTTGGTGCTCATTTTACTATTGAAATTATTAGTCGTATTATGATGGCTTAGTCCTTTCTAAATGATGGTCAGGTTGGCCGGCCAAGGTCGAGCTTGGGCATCGTTGGCTAGATGCACTCGATCCTATCATGTTAATGGCTAGACCTAATGTTAATGGCTGGACCTAATTAGTACCTAGGGCAAAATCATTATCAAATTTTTTTTAGAAAAATAATTGGTTAAGAACCTACCTTTAAATGCACATGGATAAGCCAACCAAAGTTGGGCTCATGTGCAGTTTATTGGATTCTGGTACCCACTAAGGAATTGGTGTAGTTTCTCAAATTAGAGGTAGAGGTTACCAATTTGATCAAAAATAATGGAAAAACCTTTAGATTAAAGTTCAAGTCTTTAAGATTAAATGATTTATGTACTAATTAGATCTTGTTATTCTTTTAGATTAATATGCCACTACATTATCATTCCATTCATTGCTAGATAATAAAAAATTAATAAAATCCAATTTTGATAGCTGGTATCGAAAACTAAAAGTAGTGAATGATTCTGTACATGCTGACACATCTAGCACCTAAGGAGCTTGCTCCAAATGATCATGGTGCAGTCTGAGATACTTGTTAGAAATGGCTCAATGACCGAACCATGTTTCGTTGTATTATACTAGTATCCATGAACGATGAATTGAATCTTAAGTTTGGGGATGCTTAACTAGAGGACATATTTCAAGTATTGAAAGAATCCTTCGGTACTCTTGATGATGTTGAAACATCTTGTATCATTTTCAACACGAGAATGAGAGAAGGGGCCTTGGTCATAGATCATGTATTGCAAATGATTGAACTAATTGAGTGCCTAGACAAACTTGGATTCCCATTGCATGAATAGTTAGGGAAGGATGCGATCCTTAATTCATTATCAAAAGCCTACATTGACTTCCTTGATCATTATTGAATGACAAGGCCTACAGTAATCTACCATGGTCTGTTAGGATTACTACAAACCTATGAGAAGGATCATTAGCTCCATAAGGGGTTGGTGAATGTAGTGGGAGGATCGACAAGGCATCGTCCCTTTAAGAAAGAGAAGAAGAAGAATAAGAAAAAGATGCAAAGTACTCCAGTGACTAAGCTATGTCAGACCAAGAAGTTGAAAGCTAACCAAACTCAAGCTGAATGCTTCTACTATAAAATACAAGGGCATCGGAAGAGGAATTGTCCTCTTTACATTGCCTCCTAGACCTAAACAGGTCAAAGAAGAAAAAGAACCAGCAAGTCATTGCTAGACAAGGTAATTATATGATAATACTTTGTAATTTTTTTATTTGTGACACTACTACCTAGGTAATAGATACCGGAAGCCCTGTTAATGTTTATAATTTGATGTAGGAACTTAGATTAGTAGAAGATTCAAAAATGATGAGAAATTCTTGAATATTAGAGATGGAAGATCTATTCTAGTTCTAGCTTTAGAAATACTCAAGCTTATTTTTGATTCTAGTGTCACTATTTTAGGTGATTGTTACTATTGTCCTAATTTTTTGATGAATATGATCTCTATAGGCCTTTTGGGTAAAAATAGTTATATTTATCAATAAAAAATAGTTATTATGATATTGTTTTGAATGGTGCTACTATAATTTATGGACAACTAAAGAATGATATTTGTATTTTATCATAGTCAGTGAATGTAAAGTACATATGCAATAAACACCCTAAGATTGAAAATATGTATGATGTTTACCTTTGGCATTGTAGGCTAGGTTATATTAACTAGAATAAGATAAACATATTATCTAAAGAGGGAATCCTCGAGGTCAATGATTTTGAATCATTGCTAACCTACAAATCTTATCTTCTTGGAAAGATGACTAAGTCACCTTTTACTAGAAAGGACGAAAGAGCCACTAAGGTTCTAAGTCTAATACATACTGATGTATGTGGACCCAAGAATACTTTAGCTTTAGGTGGATACCACTACTTTATCACATTTACTAACAACCTATCGAGGTATGGGTATGTCTACTTGATGAGACATAAGTTAGAGTCATTTGAGATGCTCAAACAATTTCGTAATGAAGTAGAGAACAAACTAGTAAATATGTTAAAATTCTTTGATCTAATTGAGGAGGTGAATATCTTACCAGTAAATTTATAACATATTTAGAAGAGAATGGGATTCTCCTATAATGGACTCCTCTCGAACACCCCAGCATAATGGAGTGTCAAAAAGATGAATTGAACCTCATTAGACATGGTTTGATCCATGATGGGATTTGCAAGTCTACCTATCTCCTTCTGGGGATATGCATTAGAGTCGGCTTGTTATATTCTAAATAGAGTTCCTAGCATGTTTGTAGATAAAACTCCTTATAAAATATAGACATGACATAAATTGGTACTCTCACACTTTAGGGTCTAGGGATGTTCAGCTTATGTCAAACATTTAAAGATAGCAAGCTTGGGCCGAGGTCTGATAGGTGTACATTTATAGGGTACCCAAAAAAAACTAAGGGTTATTTCTTCTACCATACTGATGAACACAAAGTGTTTATTAGTAATAAGACATTCTTTTTAAAAAAGGAGTTCCTTAGAAATGGAACTAATACCTCTAAGAATGAACTTGAAGAGGTTCAACATGTAGAAGAATTGACATCATCGACTAAACCAAAAAAATTAGATTTGATTGAATCAAGCTAGGAGCTTATTGTTGAAGCACCATTAAGAAGATCCGGTAGGATATCCTGTCAATTGGATAGATATTATGATTTCTTGGTCTAGGATGGTGATCCTATTGAACTTGATGAAAACAATAAAGATCCGACCAACTATATGGATGCGATGTAAAGTGCTGACTCTGATAAACTGGTAGAAGCCATGAATTTTGAAATGGAATCCATGAAAGTCAATGATGTATAGATACTTTTTGATCCACTTAAAGGGATAAAATTCATAGGATGTAAGTGAATTTTCAAAAGAAAAAGAGGCACAGACAGGAAGGTAGAGACCTATAAAGCTCATCTGGTTGCCAAGAGATATTGTCAACATTATGGTATTGACTATGATAAGACATTTTTGCCTATAGCAATGCTCAAATCCATTCGGATCATGCTTGCAATAGCAGCACAACTTGATTATAAATTTTATCAAATGGATGTGAAAATAACTTTTCTAAATGGAGAGCTAGTAAAAGAGGTGTATATGGTATTAACTTTTTTGAAGCTTTAGAGATCCATTTATGAATTGAAGCAGGCATCTTGGAGTTAGAACATATATTTTGATAAAATGATCAAAATGTATAGCTTCGTTAGGAATGGAGAAGATCCCTGTATATACAAATGGACTAATGGTTTGGTTGTCGTATTTCTTGTTTTGTATATGGATGACATTCTCTTAATTGGGAATGATATTCCTGCATTACAAGGAATAAAAGTATGGCTGTCTTCTCAATTCTCCATGAAGGACTTGGGAGAAGCATCCTATATCCTTGGGATGAAGATCTATAAGGATAGATCTAAAAGGTTGCTAGGATTAACCCAGTCTAGGTACACTGAGACCGTGCCAAAGTAGTTTATTATGATGAATTCGAAGAAAGGCTATTTTTTGATAGGCCATAGAATTAATCTATCAAAGAAGGATTGCCCGACAAGTCCTCAAGAGAGAGCATATGAGTAGGATTCATGTATGCTATAACATGTACAAGACCAAACATGGCATACTCACTAGGAGTAGTGAGTAGATACCAATTTGATCTAGGTAAGAATTGTTGGAAGGTTGTAAACACTATTCTTTATTATTTGAGAAAATACTAAGGACTAATGGCTCATTTAAAGAGATTCTAACTTGAAACTAGTCGATTATACTAACTCAAGTTTTTAGTCAGATAGGGATGATAGTAAGAGTGTGTCAAGTTATGTTTTAATCTTGAAGAGAGCTATCTACTAGAAAAGTTCTGAGCAGTACACAATGGCTGATTTTGTTTGCGAGGTAGAGTATATTATGGTATTTAATGCTGTAAAGGAAGCTATTTGGCTATAGAAATTCATCATAGAGCTTGGAGTGGCACCCTCCATAGATGGCCTAGTTCCTTTATATTATGATATCTCTAGGGCCATATCTCAGGTGAAGGAACCAAAGGCTCATCTCAAACCAAGCACATTATGCATCTTTTTCATCTTATTCGGGATAAAGTGGATCGAGGTGACACTGACCTTTAGAAGATCGATGGTTGACCCATTTATTAAAGCCCTCAAAATCAAAGAGTTCGATGACCACATGTGGAAGATGGGTATTCGATACTATTTTGATTGGCTCTAGTCCAAGTGAGAGTGTTAGGAAATGTGTCCTATAACCAATTATCTGGGTTATAGATGGTTGAGCTCTTTACAATTTGTATATGAATCATTATTGAAATAAAAGTTATTTTTTATCATCATCTCCTTTTGCATCTTCCTTTGGACTCTTTTGAGATGAAGTCCTTAAAACTACTTCAATTCGATAAAGGAGGATTTATTGAGTAGTTCTTAATCATGTTCATGATCAAATGATACCTTGTTACCTAGGATGACAATGTTTATCGAGCATAGATTGTTGTATACCATATAGGTTGATTATCCTCATAACTAAGGAGTGTGGAGATACTGGTATGGTATGTAGATAAGTGTAGGTGTATATTACATCGAACGTGACCAACTCTATTGAGTATCCTGCTATCAAGAGTATCTCTTAGAAGCATATGGATATAAGTATCTCTCCGACCTGAGATCACCCTAGTAATTTGCAAACAACTTATTGTACTTAGGTACTAGACTACCTAGATTTCTAATCCAGTGATGGAAGGTTATTGGGTGCAGCAAGTACTTGTTAAGTCAATGGTGAGTCAAGATAGAATTGACCACTCCAAGATGTTGGAGATAATGCTCTACTGTGTTTTAATTTAGCAAGACCTTGGATAGGACAATCCTTGTGAAGAGTCGTAGGATTTAGAAGGCTGAGACATATTTGGATGTATTATTCAATGTTGGCAGTTGACTCTGAAATCATTCTAAGCATTAGGGTCAAAGGGATGAATTATACAGAAACTATATGCCTTGGTTCTTGAATGTTGCTTCATGAATATTCAATCTATTCGGATATTGGGCACCATTGCTAGATGGTTACATCGATTAGTTTAGAAATTATTTTCTAGACTACCGACTTAGTACTCGAACCTATGGGATCACACATTATAGAAGTTTCTGATCGATCATGATGGTTGACTAATGATCAAGAATCGTTCAATAGCAAAATTATAAAAATTAGAATTTACCTTATATAAATATTATAAATTTATAATTACTTAATTATAGAAATATTTATTAATAATTATATTGTTAATTACCTTAACTTGATTTAGATCAAGTCTAATTGAATGGTTCAATTAGAATTTATCCTATTAGATTATTTGGTGCCTTAATCGCTAAGGATTTCTAATTATGGTTGGATTTAGGCTTGGGCCTAGTTAGTTTTAGATTTAATTAGGATTTAATTAAGCATAATTGGGATCTAATTTAATTAAGTCCAAGTTGATTAAATTAGTTATAACCAAATTAGTTTTGGTTCATAACTAATTTTGGTCAAAGCTTGGTCAAACCCTTATCTAGCCCAACTAGGTTTCCTATTAGATTTCTGCATGCCAATTATTTGAATAAATTCATGGAAAATACATGAAAAATATGTTTTCATGCACTCCATCCTTTCTTATCTAATTTAGATTAATTTAGGATGAGTTTTAAATTTAAATGAGAGGAGTTTGATTGGGAATCAAACTCTTTGCCTTATCCGAACTCAACTTGGTCCTAAACTCTCAAATACTTATTTAATTTTGTTGCCATTATTTTAAGAGTTCTTCATGAAAAAAATTAGTTTGTTTCATCCTCCATCATTTCCATTTATATTAGGATTAGTTTGAATTAAATTTGGATTGATCTGAATTTAATTGGAGAAGTTCTATTGGGAATAGAACACCCAGCCCTATTCAAATAGCATCACCTTATCCTAATCTAATCTCTCCTTTAATCAATAAAACTTCACTTCAAATTTTCATCATATATACATCATTAAGAGAGAAATTACCATGAATATAAGATGAAAGAGGGCGTGAATTCTAGATGGGCATTGAGAGACCTTTTTGGGTACTAGGGTTGAGAAAGAAGAAAAAAAAAGAAAAAAAAGTAGAAAGGAATTTCTTAATTTTGATTTTCTTCCTCTTAGATCTAGACCTCTTCATCCTCTTCTTGGAGTTCTTAGGAGATTCAAGAAAGTCCAAGAAATAATTTTTTCAAACGTCTATGGCCTTCATGTGGATCTAGCAGTCCAAGAGGGATCACATCAAAGCTTCATGTGAATGATTTAAAGAGACAAGACACCCTGTACAGCTATGAAGCAATGCAGAGCCCTCGCCACTGCTATTAGTAATAATGATCATCAACCTTTGATAAGGTATGAAATAGATTTGATATGGTTTGTAGATTAGATAACTACATGCATCAAGTAGATTGATGCATGCTGATTTTTTTTACTGCATGTCATATTATGATCCTGCTTAAGGTTTATTTGTATATTCTAAATGCATATTTTCTATTTAAAATAGTTTAAAATAATATTCTTTTGTTGTGAATTATTAAAAAAATTCATGCATGAAATCTTAGGTATTTTTTCCAACAGCACCCCCCGATGGTCCCAATTGCATATAACATTCATGATTGTGAAGACCCCCTCAGCATATATGTAATCCTTAGCTAATCGGGCTTGAATGCCTCTATGCAATAGTTTCAACCTACTACTTGGTCATTAGATTTCTAACTTTGCATGAGATCAGGGAGGTGCACAGGAATCAAACCATGGTTAGGCAATGTTACTTGGTGGCCCACCAAGTTAAACCCTCGAATGCCTTCCTAGTTGAAGTGTTGGATAATTGGGGTGACCTCACTAAGGAGAGGGTAACCTTATAGTCATTCCTCTACATGATGGGAACCCCTAACATGTTGTTCAAAGTAGCTCCAAGCAAGATTAGGCCACAAAGCAAAAACTCTTTAGCTTCTTAAAAAATGATGATATCTTTGATGGTCCCTCGTAGATATGCCCGATATTAAACTAGAAGAGATGATGTACCATCTAAACATGGATCCTACCCATTGGCTAATAAAATAGAGGAAAAGGAGTTTTGCCCCATAGAGATAAAAGGCCATGGCCAAAAAAGTATATAAGTGACTGATGCCAGGTTTACCAGAGAAATCAACTACCTGGATTGGCTGGCCAACATCCTATTGGCAAAGAAAAATCAATGGAAAAGTGGTGGATGTGCATTGACTTCAAGGACCTGAATAATGCTTGTTCAAATGACATCTATCCACTATCCCAAATTGACCAACTAGTGGAGGTGACGGTGATGCTGGATGAAAATGGATTTTAAAACTAAAGAACTTATGAGCCTCAAGAGAGCAATGAATCTACCACATATCAGCAGTTTCATTCGAAAGAGAGCAAATGAGCTTAATGAAACAAACTATTAAATGTTGTTACCCACAATGGAGGTTCATTCATCCGAAAATAAATGGATCTAATGGCTGAGAAATCATTTTAATTAGGATAATACCTTCAAGAAATCAGACCTAAGAGTTTAGGAGGGGGTTATCTTACCAATAATGAAATCTTAACTTTATGGGTGGCTCAAACTTCAACACTAAAGGACTAGTTGCTGGATGAGAAGATTACCACTCCCTTGATTGAAGACAAAATGTAGTTGATTCCAAGGCAAGGTAGACTCCATCCTCAACTCATGGCCATGGAGGGATCCTACAATTGAGACCATCAG
Organism: Areca catechu; assembly: GCA_021397845.1. Classification (NCBI taxonomy): domain Eukaryota; kingdom Viridiplantae; phylum Streptophyta; class Magnoliopsida; order Arecales; family Arecaceae; genus Areca; species Areca catechu. The sequence continues at coordinate 96,738,755 of CM038050.1, forward strand.
TGGGCGTGGAAGGAAAGGAAGGAGGAAATTGATAGAAAAAAGGGAAGAGAAAGATTGAAGGTAATTTCTTGGAGCTTGGATGAACTGGTTGGGCCTCACACCCTCTTCCACGGAGTGACAATGCGACAAAGCAATGGAAGAAAAGAAAGGCTTTTCCTTTTCATTCATCAATAGCTTGATTACAAGAGGGTTAGGGGTATTTATTAACTCCCCAAGCCCTTTGAAAATTTGAATTACAAGCATGAAAAGGTGGAGTGATAAGTGGGGAGTTCCAACTTGATTTCAAATTTGAATTCCTTAGGCTTCGGGTGCACAAATGGAGGTGATGTGGCATGGGAGTGAGGTGGTATTCCATCTTGGCATGAAGGTGAGGTGGCATTCCATTGGCATGGAGGTTGAGGTGGTTTGCTCCACCAATCTTGATGCTTCTTAGGTTCAAGCTTTCATCCAATGGTCTTGATCTTGCCTTGACTATTTGAACCCAACTTGACCAATTACAAGACTAAATTGAACCCAACTTGACTCTTATGACTAATTACAAAACTTTTACTGAAATTAAGATTGACTTGACTCTAACTACAGGACTCATGTTGAAATTCTTAAGCTAAAATTAACTTGACCCTATAAGACTCAGCTAAAATTAAAAGTTGAAATTGAAATGGCTTATTCACCGGTAATCCACAAGGAGCGTGGATTGATTGAGTTTGATTGTAGTCTCTTTCTAATTCTGGTTCCCATACCAATTCTCCAGGGATGGAAAGGACTCGACCCTATCGAGTATGGGTCAACTTGACATTGATAGTGTTCTAGTAAATCTGGGTTGATCCTTTGCAGATCCTCTTGAGTAATCCACGAGTCTTCAGATTCTGGTCAACCTTGCCAATGAACCAAATATCGTGATATCCTTTATTTCGGGTAGCAATAGCCTGGTCATCTAGAATATGCTCAATCCTATCTTGTTGTCCTTGTAATGTGGCTAGTGGACACTCAAGTAGCCTTAAAATTGGTGCTTGGTCATTTTCTCTTTGATCTCAAGGAACGCTCTATTGGCATTCTTAGTCCATTCAAAAGTTCTTTTTCTAATATTGTCAGTGATAGTGCAACAATCATACTAAAACCTCGAATGAATCTTTTATAGAAGGTGGCAAGGCCATGGAAGCTACGTACATCATGTATGCTTTGGGTACAGGCCACTCAACTATGGACTTAATCTTTTCTAGATCGGTAGACATTCCTTCAGGGGTAATGATAAACCTAGAAAAATGACTCTAAGGATTAGAAAGCTGCATTTCTTAGATTGTCATAGAGGTTATCTTTTCTAAGAGCTTGGCATACTTATTGAAGATGGCTTAGGTGGTCTTCCTTTGTCCTACCGTAGATTAGGATGTCATCAAAATAAACTACGACAAACTTTTCGATGAACAATGTTAGGACTTGGGTCATGATCTTCATGAAAGTACTAGGGGCATTAAAAAGGCCAAAAGGCATTGCTACCCATTCGTAAAGGCCATCCTTAGTCTTGAAAGCTGTCTTCCACTCATCCACAGGCCTAATCCTAACTTGGTGATAGCCACTCTTAATGTCAATCTTAAAGAAAATAGTTGCTCTGGCCATCATGTCTAACATACCATCAAGTTGAGGAATAGAGAAATGATACTTGACTGTTATCTTATTGATGGCATCACTATCTGTTGGCTCCACCCAGTGATTTTGATGAATAACAAAACATTGAGTGCATATTGTATACTAATGTGTATTTCAAGTTATGAGTTTTTAGGAAGAAAGCATCTCAAAATCTCAAAAACTTATGTATCATGGCACGCCGTGGCCAGAGCACTTTTCACAAATCTGGACATCCTTTTCATGAAAAAAGGGCATCTACATGTTTAAATATTATTTGTTTACGATCCATTTAAGTTTCAAAATTTATATTTGTGTTTTTGGGCTAATTTGCATTTGAATCTAAGCTTTTCAGTCTCAAGTGCCGATACCTGGGAAGCCAAGTGTCGACACTTCAGCATTTGGCATGAAGAAAAATCCTTGGCACTCCAAGTGTCGACACCCAGAACTCAAGTGTCGACACCTAGTGTCGACACTTAGGTTTCCAAATATCGACTCAAGGCCTGAGATTTTTGAAAATCCAGAACTTTGTGATCTGAGGATTTTTGTGTCAAGTGTCGACACCTGTGCATCAAGTGTTGATACTTGAAAGTTCAAGTGTCGACACCTAGAAATCAAGTGTCGACACCTGACAGCCAAGTGTCGACACTTGAAGCCTGACAGCCCTAACAGATCTATTTTTCTGACTTGCAGAACTTGCTTTTCAAGCTCCAAATGGCTAGATCCGAGGCTCCAACAGTTACAAACCATTTTTTAAAAGTTTATTTGGTGTATTTAATCTCCACCAACCTCATTCTAAAGGCATTGAAATGTATTGAAGTTCATTCAAAGCCAAAAAGCCTATATTCTTTCAAGAACCTCACATCAAAAGCCTTTTATAGTTTGATTCCCTGAAAAAGCCTTCAAGCTCATCCTAGCATCATTCCAAAAGAGGTGTTTTGAAGAATATTTCAAGAAGACAAGACAAAGCATCAACTTGAGCTTCAAAGATTCCATTCTACTCTTGAAGAGAGTTTGTCTTAGTTTTAAAAGTTGTATATCTATTTTTATTTTATGATTTGACCTTGCTTTCAAGGGTGTCTTGAAAGAAGGTTGTTGTGGTTTGTTGGTTAGCCAAAGGGATAAAACCAACTAGGGTTAACTTGTCAGCCTGAAGACAAAACAAATGTTGAGGTTTGTTGGTGAGCCTAGGTGATAAAACCAACTTAGGTTTTGACTTGTGAGCTTGTGAAAAATAAGTCAGCTGTAATCTTGTTTGAATTATAGTAGAATTTCTAAGGGTGACTTGGGGAGTGGATGTAGGTGCTAGGTTTGCACCGAACCACTATAAACCTTGTGTGTGTGTGATTGCTCTCTTTCTCTCTTGCTTTGGTTATTGCTATTTATTTACTTTTTTTTGCTGCATTCAATCTTGTGCATTGAATTTATTACTCACAAACACCACTAGACCTTCACATTACTGTTTTAATTTTTAAAAGACCCAATTCACCCCCCTCTTGGGCTCCATTTCTGGGCAACAAGTGGTATCAGAGCACCGGTACTCTTTTGTAGGTCCAAGGATCTTGAGTGAAAGATCATGGCAACCCCAATAGGAATTGGTGTAGTTGAAGGTCAAGCATCAAATCGTCCCCCACTTTTCAATGGCACAAATTACACGTATTGGAAAATACACATGCACATTTTTAGTCAAGCTATTGATTATAATTTATGGAGGACAATTGTAAAAGGTCCTCATCAGCCAACTATGTTGGTTAATGGCATTCTCACTCCGAAGATGGAAGATGATTGGGATGAGAATGACATTAAGCAAATTGAGCTTAATGCTAAGGCTATGAATATGTTATTTTGCTCTCTTGACTTAAGTGAATTAATAATAATTAATTGACTCTCTGCCAAGGAGATTTGGGATACATTGAGGTTACCCATGAGGGTACACACCAAGTGAAAAACAACCAAGGTTAACATGCTTATCATATATATGAAATGTTTAAAATGGAACCTACTGAGTCTATTAGTGAGTGAAAGGATTATGCCCTATAAGCCAAATTTGTATCTCCCAGACCATTGTAAATTGACAAGTTAATAAAGGCAATAATTTTTCATCATTCGCTGTGTCATTATATGATGAACCCCATAGATTAGGGCTATGGTTGTAGGGCTATGATGAGATCATACCAGTGAGATCTAAGGCCTTAAACCCTAATCTAGAATATTCCTAGTCATAGGAACCCTGAGTTGGGGATCAGGGTTTCCGGTTAGACTGGCACATCCTATGTATGCTGAAAAGGGTGACTGCTCTCACAGTCACTTGTGTGAGACACTAATACAAGGATGTGGGTGCTCATTAGCGAATGAGTTCACTGAAGAGATCCAGTTTGAGAACATCTAATGGAGCCTTAGCTGCATGTCAATAGATGTTTCTCATAGTGGGAGTTGTACAAGTAGTCCTATGACCTGAGACTGCCATAAAACCTTATGTACATGAACCCATGCTTTGGTTCAATCTCATTCATGACACTGGGTCATGCACAAGGTTGATGCTGGGTGTGGTGAATTGTATATGAAGGAAATGAGTAGGTCAACAAGGAATTGATCACTCCTAGTAGGAGGAGATTGCATCCAGCCAAATTAGGTCAGATGATGATTCAGGAAATCTTTGATCAAAGTACAGATATTAGAAATGATTTCTAATATCGAATTAATTGAATCATTAGTATATGACTGAGCTGGGAATGAGTATAAACTGGATTTGACATGATTCCATATCCATAGTTATATTCGGGATGCAAGATGATTGAAGGATCGAATTGTACGGGAACTTTCCACTGAAGGGTAGTTTTGGAATTTCACCAGAATTTCCATATCTTCCGGGTAGACATGATACGTTGCTAGACGTCAATCTTGTCTTTGGGTTGATCAAATTAAATGTTTTAATTGGATCACAAATTAGGAGGAGTCTTAATTGACTAACTCGAGTTAGCTCGATTTGACCTAAATCGATTAGAATGAGTTCTGATCAAATTAGGTCAACTTGCACTCGGACCCACTGCTGGCTAGGTATGGAACCCAATGGGTCACACACTTAGGATAGATAATCAAGGATTTAATTTGGAATTAAATCTCGTTTGCAGATGAACACACTAGCATGTGTTGCAAACCATGGCTTCTACTTGAATCGGATTCGAGTTAGGGTTTCGATTTGGTCTTTTTTAGATCCAAATTCATTCCGGTTTGAATCTAATTGAAGATTCAAGACATTGGGCTTTTAGTAGGCTAGCAATTGGGCTAACCTAAGAGGCTAAACCCCTTTCCCACATCGCCTAAGCCCTTTCCCCTTTTTCCACGCGCGCGCGCGCAAGGAGAAGAGTCCTCGCGCGCATGGACTCTCTCCAAGCGGCGTTTCTGCGTGAGAAAAGAGAGGAAGTCGGCGTCTTTTGGCTGAGAAGGTGTGGAAGAGAGTCCACCTAGGCGTGGACTCTTCAAAAATGGAATTACCGTGAAAGAAAGAAAGAAAATACCGGAGGGGCGCGACTCCTCTCTTCTGCGCGCGCCCTTCTGTGTTTTCTCGCGACTCTTCCTTGCATCTTCCCATCCCAAAGGCCGTGAGATTAATCCCAAGGGCCGTGAGATAAAGGGAAAGGACGTGAGAAGGGAGAGAGGGACGTGAGAGGATGATTACAGGAAGAAGACGCCTCTCTGTCACCTATTTAAGGAGAAGACTTCACCGTAAAAAATGATTCCAGATTTTCTACGGCGAAGCCTTGCTTCTTTTCTTCTCCCTCTCCAGAAGACTGTTTCCCCTCCTCTCTTTCCTCTTTGATTCCTTTACAGAGCCTAGGCTCTGTCGAATCTCAGAACAGAAGGAGAGTCAGAGAGAAACTCTCCGACGGTAAAGGAAGAAGGCGCCTCTCCTTTCTTTCTTACATTAAGACAATCTTGTCTTAATTTTCTTCTCCCTCCAAGACAAGCCTTGTCCCATTTTAGGACAAGGGCTTATTCTTAAGACAAGAGTGTCTTAAGGGGCCAAAGTTGCTAGAAGACGAGGAGAAGGGTAAGAGAGAAGGTTTAGTCCCAGTTTGGCTAGAGGAGTCCTAGCCAATAGCCCATATATCAAGTTCTTAGGGTAGAGCTTGATTGGAAGGAACCCAATTAAGGAGTCAGTGTCTTGATCATCTGCCCGTGTGGATCACCATCGGAGGGCGGACAAGTGGACGCCTGGTGTGTTCAAGAGGCTACTCAATTTGGAGTTCATTTCTGCATCAGACTGGTAATAGCGATCTGAGGTTAGTATTTAAACAATGTTTAAATTTGGACATGCATGTAGTCATAGTTTTAATTGCTAATAAGGAGATTTTGGGATTAGGGTTCGGACCTGATTTCATACAATTTTGAAATCCACGCTTCCGCACTGGTTCCCGAATCCAACAGTGGTATCAGAGCCTCCTTATTAGGATTAAAACTTATGCAGTTCAATTCATGTTTTATTGAATGATGTAGTATCATGATAAAGTCTTTATTGATGCACAATGCATGTCTTTGATTGAACATGAGTTTGATGATTGCCACCAGTTAGGGTTTTCCACTGAAATCCTAATTGTCTTAGAGATATGATTAGCCCTGGAGCCATCATACTGAAATAAGGTTGCCCTGGCATAATGGTGTATCCATTATGTGGTAAATGGTTGTCCTAGTATGATGGCACACATTTCACATATTTGCTTAGTTTAAAGCATGTATTAATATATGTGATAGCTTTTAATTGAATGTGCTGGCATTGCATAAATCCCTCTTAAAATTATATTAAGTGGTAGTATAGTTAACCAATAAGCATTATTAGTCATGATGGATAATTAGTCATTTCGGTGTCTAGAAAGGTGGTTCTGGGAAGGTAAAGGGAATCGTGGTTTTTAATTGGTTCCGTTGTCTGACCTGGCCAATTTTAAAATGGTGTCTAGGAAAGCAACGGGGGGACCCCCACATCTCTTCCACTAGCCTGGCCGATCTGATTGACTTAATTCTTGACTAACATGCTTGGTGTTAAAATACTATTATTGGCCTTCCTTCATGATAGGTCATTATTGTGTTACGATCTATACTAGGTTTGTTGTGTACACACAAGACCTAATATGGTGACTAACACAATTTTTGGCCTAATACAATTATTTGTTTATGGCATGATTTAATGTAATATTTTGTTGTGTACACACAAGGGTATTACTATTAAAGTCATGACTGTATGGCTATGAAGGGTCTTACTTAACTGAAATATATAGTTTGTTGTGTACACACAAGGCTATTAATATTTTAGAGGCCGGGATAAGTTGAGAATTGTACGGGTTACAATTGGAGAGAGTTTTCCTACCTATGAACTTATATAAGATTTGTTGTGTACACACAAGGTCTTTTATAAGGGATTGGGATCTCAACCCCACTAAGAAAACTAATTAGGGTTTTCTCGATCATCGTATAGAGGGTTATGATGCTCGATAAAATAGTGGGAGACATAATTGAATTAAAGTCCTAATTTAATTATATATTGTCATTTCATGGTTGTTTGCTTATGTATTGTTCTTTGTTTAAATGTAGATAAATGGCCTCTTCACTCTCACTCCGTAGTATTTTAGATGCCAACAAATTGACTGGGCCTAATTATGTTGATTGGCTGAGAAATTTGAAAATAGTACTCAGTCAAGAAAGAATTTCCTATATTCTTGATACCCCAATTTTGGAACCACCAAGGGAAGATGCCTCGCAAGAGGAGAAGACCACATATAATATGTGGCAAAATGACTCACTTACTGTCAAATGTGTTATGCTTGCCTCTATGACTAACGAGTTGCAGAGGCAGCATGATAGCATGGATACTAACTCCATACTGCTCAATTTAAAAGAGCTTTATGGAGAACACAGTAGAACTGCTAGATATGAAATATCTAAGCAGTTGTTCCGAGCAAGGATGACAGAAGGTACATCAGTACAAGACCATGTATTAAAGATAATTGATCTAATCACTCGATTAGGTCAATTAGGTTTTGTAATGGATGGGGAGTTGAATCAAGACTTGATCTTGCAATCACTCCCAGAGTCATTTTCACAGTTTGTTCTTAATTACCATATGAACAAACTTAATTCTTCCTTGCCTGAGCTGTTGAATATGTTGAAGACAGCAGAGAGCCATGTAAAGAAAAATAAGGCTCCAGTTCTTCTTGTGGATAAGAAGAAGACAGGCAAAAAGGGTTCCAGTAAGAGGATGAATCCCAAAGGGGGCATTAAGAAGAAGAAAGGAAAGAAGGCCTCGGACAGATGACCTGCTTTCATTGTGGCAAGCCGGGTCATTGGAAAAGGAACTGCAAGGTTTACCTTGCAAGTGTGAAGCCTGGTGCATCAGAGGCACCAAAAGGTATGAAAGAAGTTCATACTATTTTGTCATTGGATTCTTCCATTTCAAATACTTGGGTGTTGGATACCGCCTGTGGTCATAACATCTACAAATCATTGCAGGGACTTCAGGGGCTTAAAGTATTGAAGGAAGGTAACTTTGAGCTCTACGGTGCTGGAGGGGACCCCATCCAAGCAGAAGCTGTAGGGACTTATGCTTTGAAGTTACCTTCAGGGAAGATCTTGGAGCTAAGGAATTGTTACTATATGCCAAAAATCATTAGAAATATCATATCTGTACCCTTGTTACTTAAACAAGGATATACTATGAATGTAATGAGCAGCTGCTCAATTTCTTTCTCTATTTATGATAAAATTATATGTTATGGCATATTCTGCAATGGTCTATTAACTCTTTCCACTAATGACAATATTTTTCATGTTTCTAACAAACGGAAAAGAGATGATGTTAACAATACCTTACTTTGGCATTGTCGACTTGGACATATTAGTGAGACTAGGATTAACAAGTTATACAAAGAAAATTTCTTTGATCCTTATGACTATGAGTCATTAGGAACTTGTGAATCATGTCTCATGGGTAAGATGACCAAGACTCCATTTAGTGGACATGGAGAAAGGACAAAAGAGTTATTAGGACTCATACACACAGATGTATGTGGGCCTATGACAACTCAAGCCTATGGTGGATACTCATACTTCATCACTTACTGATGATTTTTCAAGGTATGGATTTGTGTATCTAATGAAACATAAGTCCGATGCTTTTGAAAAATTTTTAGAGTATCAAAGTATGGTAGAGAAACAGACAGGAAAAAGTATAAAGATCCTCCGATCAGATAGAGGAGGTGAGTACTTATCCACTGAGTTTCTTGATCACCTTAAAGATAAGGGGATCATCTCTGAATGGACTCCTTACACACCACAATTAAATGGTGTTGCTGAAAGGAGGAATCGTACTTTATTGGATATGGTACGGTCCATGATGTGCTTCACGGAGTTACCTTTTTCTTTCTGGGGATATGCTTTGGAAACAGCAACTTATATCTTGAATAGAGTACCATCTAAAACTGTCTCTAGCACTCCATATGAATTATGGAGAGGTAAGAAGCCCAATCTTAAGTATATTAAGATATGGGGATGTCCAGCCTATGTAAAAAGAAATTTTGGACATAAACTAGATGCTAGAGCAGACAAATGTCTATTTATCGGATATCCTAGAGATAGTATAGGATATCTGTTCTACCACCCTACTGAGCAAAAGGTTTTGGTCAGTAGGCATGCCACTTTTATGGAAAAAGAATTCATCCTACAAAAGGGCACTGGTAGAAATATCGAACTTAATGAAATTCAACAAATAGACACATCTCAGTCAAGTAACAACATAGTTAATATAGAACCTGAACACACTCCTATCCGTAGGTCTGATAGGGTGCGACAAGCACCTGAGAGGTATGGGTTCATAATTGAAAATAATGAAGCCCAAATCATTCAAAATGATGAGCCTCTAACCTATACGGAAGCAGTCATGAGTAGAGACTCAGACAGATGGCTGGAAGCCATGAGATCCGAGATGGACTCCATGTATGTCAACCAAGTATGGTCTTTGGTTGATGCACCAGAGGGTATTAACCCTATTGGGTGTAAATGGGTCTATAAAAGGAAGAATGGGGCAGATGGCCAAGTTGAAACTTATAAAGCCAGATTGGTGGCTAAGGGTTTCAGACAAAAACAGGGAATAGATTATGATGAAACATTTTCCCCTGTTGCCATGCTCAAATCTATTCGGATTATGCTTGCTATAGCAGCATATCATGATTATGAGATCTGGCAAATGGATGTAAAAACTGCATTCCTCAATGGTTTCCTTGAGGAAGAGGTTTATATGTCACAGCCAGAAGGTTTTGCCTTGGAGACTAAACCTAATCAGGTATGTAGGCTAAAGAAATCCATTTATGGATTAAAGCAAGCATCAAGGAGTTGGAACATCCGATTTGATAAAACAGTCAAAGAATTTGATTTTTTCAAAAATGAGGATGAACCTTGTGTGTACAAGAAGACTAGTGGGAGTGCCATAGTTTCTTAGTTCTATATGTTGATGATATACTTCTTATTGGGAATGATATCCAAATGTTACAATCAGTCAAAGTGTGGTTATCGAAACAGTTTTCCATGAAAGACTTGGGAGAAGCATCCTATATACTGGGTATAAAGATCTATAGGGAAAGATCAAGAAGGATGCTAGGCTTATCCCAGTCTAGGTACATTGACCAGGTGCTAAAGAGATTTAGCATGGAGGAAAGTAAAAGAGGTTACTTACCTATTGGTCATGGCATACGTCTTTCTAAGAGGATGTCTCCTAAGACACCTGAAGAAAGAAATAGAATGAGTTCTATACCTTATGCTTCAGCTATAGGGTCGATTATGTATGCTATGTTATGTACCAGGCCTGATGTGGCATATGCCTTGGGTGTAGCCAGTAGATTTCAGGCTGATCCAGGAGAGGATCACTGGAAGGCTGTGAAAAATATTCTTAAGTACCTGAGAAGGACTAAGGATATTTTTCTCATATACGGAGGGTCTGATCTTAAACTAGAAGCCTATTCAGACTCTAGTTTTCAATCAGACCCAGATGATAGTAAATCCATTTCAGGGTATGTCTTTACCTTGAATGGTGGAGCAGTAAGTTGGAAGAGCACTAAACAGCAGACTGTAGCTGACTCAACTACCGAGGCAGAGTACATAGCTGTCAGTGAAGCCGCCAAGGAAGCTGTCTGGATGAAGAAATTCATCACAGAGTTGGGAGTAGTTCCTGAGATTGAGAACCCGGTGCCACTCTATTGTGATAACACTGGAGCAGTTGCTCAAGCTAAGGAACCGAGAGCCCATCACAAGTCCAAGCACATTCTGAGATTCCATCTTGTCCGAGAGATAATCGAGAGACAAGAAGTCTGCATCAATAGAGTGGATACAAAGAACAACATAGCAGACCCGTTCACTAAGCTCTACCACAGTGGAGTTTGATCGCCACCTCGACAGTATGGGGTTAAAGAATAAGAGCGATTGGCTTTAGTGCAAGTGGGAGATTGAAAGGATTATGCCCTATAAGCCAATATTTGTATCCCAGACCATTGTAAATTGACAAGTTAATAAAGGCAATAATTTTTTCATCATTCGCTGTGTCATTATATGATGAACCCCATAGATTAGGGCTATGGTTGTAGGGCTATGATGAGATCATACCAGTGAGATCTAAGGCCTTAAAACCCTAATCTAGAATATTCCTAGTCATAGGAACCCTGAGTTGGGGATCAGGGTTTCCGGTTAGACTGGCACATCCTATGTATGCTGAAAAGGGTGACTGCTCTCACAGTCACTTGTGTGAGACACTAATACAAGGATGTGGGTGCTCATTAGTGAATGAGTTCACTGAAGAGATCCAGTTTGAGAACATCTAATGGAGCCTTAGCTGCATGTCAATAGATGTTTCTCATAGTGGGAGTTGTACAAGTAGTCCTATGACCTGAGACTGCCATAAAACCTTATGTACATGAACCCATGCTTTGGTTCAATCTCATTCATGACACTGGGTCATGCACAAGGTTGATGCTGGGTGTGGTGAATTGTATATGAAGGAAATGAGTAGGTCAACAAGGAATTGATCACTCCTAGTAGGAGGAGATTGCATCCAGCCAAATTAGGTCAGATGATGATTCAGGAAATCTTTGATCAAAGTACAGATATTAGAAATGATTTCTAATATCGAATTAATTGAATCATTAGTATATGACTGAGCTGGGAATGAGTATAAACTGGATTTGACATGATTCCATATCCATAGTTATATTCGGGATGCAAGATGATTGAAGGATCGAATTGTACGGGAACTTTCCACTGAAGGGTAGTAGTTTTGGAATTTCACCAGAATTTCCATATCTTCCGGGTAGACATGATACGTTGCTAGACGTCAATCTTGTCTTGTGGGTTGATCAAATTAAATGTTTTAATTGGATCACAAATTAGGAGGAGTCTTAATTGACTAACTCGAGTTAGCTCGATTTGACCTAAATCGATTAGAATGAGTTCTGATCAAATTAGGTCAACTTGCACTCGGACCCACTGCTGGCTAGGTATGGAACCCAATGGGTCACACACTTAGGACAGATAATCAAGGATTTAATTTGGAATTAAATCTCGTTTGCAGATGAACACACTAGCATGTGTTGCAAACCATGGCTTCTACTTGAATCGGATTCGAGTTAGGGTTCCGATTTGGTCTTTTTTAGATCCAAATTCATTCCGGTTTGAATCTAATTAAAGATTCAAGACATTGGGCTATTAGTAGGCTAGCAATTGGGCTAACCTAAGAGGCTAAACCCCTTTCCCACATCGCCTAAGCCCTTTCCCTTTTTTTCCCACGCGCGCGCGCGCAAGGAGAAGAGTCCACGCGCGCGTGGACTCTCTCCAAGCACTATTTCTGCGTGAGAAAAGAGAGGAAGTCGGCGCGTCTTTTGGCTAAGAAGGCGTGGAAGAGAGTCCACCTAGGCGTGGACTCTTCAAAATTGGAATTACCGTGAAAGAAAGAAAGAAAATACCGGAGGGGCGCGACTCCTCTCTTTTGCGCGCGCCCTTCTGTGTTTTCTCGCGACTCTTCCTTGCGTCTTCCCATCCCAAAGGCCGTGAGATTAATCCCAAGGGCCGTGAGATAAAGGGAAAGGACGTGAGAAGGGAGAGAGGGACGTGAGAGGATGATTACAGGAAGAAGACGCCTCTCTGTCACCTATTTAAGGAGAAGACTTCACCGTAAAAAATGATTCCAGATTTTCTACGGCGAAGCCTTGCTTCTTTTTCTTCTCCCTCTCCAGAAGACTGTTTCCCCCTCCTCTCTTTCCTCTTTGATTCCTTTACAGAGCCTAGGCTCTGTCGAATCTCAGAACAGAAGGAGAGTCAGAGAGAAACTCTCCGACGGTAAAAGAAGAAGGCGCCTCTCCTTTCTTTCTTACATTAAGACAATCTTGTCTTAATTTTCTTCTCCCTCCAAGACAAAACTTGTCCCATTTTAGGACAAGGGCTTATTCTTAAGACAAGAGTGTCTTAAGGGGCCAAAGTTGCTAGAAGACGAGGAGAAGGGTAAGAGAGAAGGTTTAGTCCCAGTTTGGCTAGAGGAGTCCTAGCCAATAGCCCATATATCAAGTTCTTAGGGTAGAGCTTGATTGGAAGGAACCCAATTAAGGAGTCAGTGTCTTGATCATCTGCCCGTGTGGATCACCATCAGAGGGCGGACAAGTGGACGCCTGGTGTGTTCAAGAGGCTACTCAATTTGGAGTTCATTTCTGCATCAGACTGGTAATAGCGATCTGAGGTTAGTATTTAAACAATGTTTAAATTTGGACATACATGTAGTCATAGTTTTAATTGCTAATAAGGAGATTTTGGGATTAGGGTTCGGACCTGATTTCATACAATTTTGAAATCCACGCTTCCGCACTGGTTCCCGAATCCAACAGTGAGATGTATACTAGGTTCACAAATATTGTGAATGGCATGAGAAGCCTAGGAAAAGATGTTTTTAATGGTGAACTTGTGAACAAACTCCTCAGGTCTCTACCGGCTTCTTGGGATGCATAGGTAACAGCTATTGAAGAAGCCAAGGATGTCAACACTCTTCCACTTGAACAACTAATGGGTTCACTGATGACCTATGAGCTCTCCCTCAAGTAAAAGAATGTGGAAGCCGACAAAAGAAGAAAGTAATTACCTTCAAATCTACTGCGAGAGAAGAATCAAGTGATGACTCTGAAGAAGATGATGAAGAAGATGAGATGGCTCTAATGGCGAGAAAGTTTAGAAGGTTTATGAGGAAGAAAAGGTTCAACTTCAAGAAGAAACCTTTGAAAGGTGAGCCAAGTAAAGAGAAAGACAAGGAGAAGGAAAAGGAGCAGCCCACTTATTTTGAATGCAAGAAACCCGGTCATTTCAAGGTAGACTGCCCCTTGCTCAAGAAAAGCAGAAGAAAGTTGAGAAAGAAAGCCATGATGGCAACCTGGAGTGACAGTGAGGACTCCAGTTCTGAGGAAGAACAGCAGGAGGTGGCAAACTTCTGTCTAATGGCGGATCATGATGAAGTATGTTCTGAAATAAAAAATAAATTTACATTTGATGAGCTTCATAAAGTTTTGATGAATTAGTCATAGAATTTCAAAAACTAAAATCAAAACATAAAGATTTGAAAAAGTAAAATTGCATTTAGCCAAAACAAATGATAAGCTTTCAAATGAAAATGAATGCCTTCTTTTTCAAAATAGAAAATTAAATGATAAGATTTTAGCTCTTGAAAAAGAAAAAGAAGTTTTAAAAAAGAAAAGTTCTTCACTTTCAAATGAAAATTTTTCAAAACAAAGCAAAGAGATTTTGGATGAAAATAAAAGATATAAAGAAGAAATTGAAAAATTAAAACCTTTTGTAGATAAATTTACTTATAGTTTTGAAAAATTGAATTTGCTTTGAACAACAAAGAGCTATTTTTGATAGAGCAGGTTAGGATTTAGAACTCATAAGAAATAAAAACTTTTTAAAATTTTTTGTGCCTGTATCTTCATCCATTACTTGCTATACATGTAGTACTAAAGGGCATAAATCTTATATGTACAACAAAAGAAGATTGAATAATATTAAGAAAGTTTAGGTTCCAAAAGGAACCAATGCCACTAACCTAAAAGGACCCAAGATGGCTTGAGTACCTAAAGTCTCCACTGATCTTTATTGCAGGTATGCCTTGCAACCAACAAGAAAAGAATGTGGTACCTTGATAGCAGTTGCTCAAGGCATATGACAGGAGATGTGGAGCAGTTCTCATCGCTCGAATATCAAAATGGTGGCAATGTGACCTTTGGTGATAATGGAAAGGGCAAAATTATTGGTATTGGTAAAGTCCATATCACCCCCTCTTCTTACATTGATAATGTTTTATATGTTGATGGTTTGAAACATAACTTGCTTAGTATTAGTCAGTTTTGCGACAAGAATTTTAAAGTTATTTTTGAATCTTCTTTGTGCATTGTTTCTAGTTTAGATGACAATGGTATCAAGTTCATTGGTCATAGGCATGGCAATATTTATATGGTTGATCTTGATGATCTTCCTATTCAAAATGGTCAATGCCTAGTGGCAATGGAAGCCAAGATCATTGAAACTAGTTGGGTTTGGCATCGTAGACTAGGACATGCAAGTATGCATTTAATTTCAAAACTTAGCAAAAGAAATTTGATAAAAGATTTGCCTAAACTCAGTTTTGAAAAAGATAAGATTTGTAGTGCATATCAGCTTGGAAAACAAACCAAATCCTCTTTCAAACCAAGGAGTAATCTCTACATCTAGACCCTTAGAGTTGCTTCACATGGATCTCTTTGGGCCAACAGAACATCTAGTTTGGGAGGTAAGAAGTACGGTCTAGTTATTGTAGATGATTTCTCATGATTTACATGGGTCATGTTTTTAGCACATAAAGATGAAACGTTTTATGAATTCATTAGATTTCATAAACGAGTTTCAAATGAAAAAGGTGTTTCAATCATATCTTTGAGAAGTGATCATGGAACCGAATTTGAAAATGAAGATTTTGATAAATTTTGTATTGAAAATGGCATTCATCATAATTTTTCAGCACCTAGGATACCTCAACAAATTGGGGTGGTAGAAAGAAAAAATAGAACTCTTGAAGAAATGGCACACACCATACTTTGTGAAAATAATTTACCTAGATATTTTTGGGCGGAAGCTATAAATACTGCCTGCTATATTTTAATCGAGTTTTGATCCGACCGATTTTAAAGAAAACACCTTATGAGCTTTGGAAGGGTAGAAAACACTCAATTCATTATTTTCGTCTTTTTGGATGCCGTTGTTTCATTTTAACCAATGGTAAGGATAATTTAAGCAAATTTGATGCCAAATCAGATGAGGAAGTCTTTCTAGGCTACTCCACATCTAGTAAGGCATACAGGGTCTTCAACAGAAGAACACTTGTTGTAGAAGAATCTATACATGTGGTATTTGATGAATCTGACCATAAATCTTCGAGAAAGAAGATGTACTTTCTGATGAAACAGGTACCAAGAAAACTGAAAGTGTAAACAACAATGAAGAGCCTACCAAGGAATAGAAAGATGATTAAAACACTGAAGGAGATCAAGCACAAGGTGATGAAAACACATCAACAGTTGATCCACTACCAATAGAATGGAGGTATGCTCATGGACACCCAAAAGAACTAATTATTGTTGATCCATCTAAAGGTGTAAGTACTCGATCATCCCTTAGAAATATCTGTGATTACTTAGCTTTTGTTTCTCAAATTGAACCTAAAACTATTGAGGAGCTGAATGTGATAGTAGTTGGATAAATGCTATGCAAGATGAACTTAACCAATTCAAAAGAAACAATGTTTGGACATTAGTAGATAGGCCTTCAAATACTTCAATTATTGGCATAAAATGGGTTTTTCGAAATAAACTTGATGAAAATGGTGTAGTTACAAGAAATAAGGCTAGACTAGTTGCAAAGGATACAATCAGGAAAAAGGGATAGATTTTGATGAAACCTTTGCTCTTGTGGCTAGACTTGAGGCAATTAGGCTATTGTTGGCTTTTGCTTACTTTATGAATTTTAAATTATTTCAAATGGATGTTAAAAGTGCTTTTTTAAATGGTCTGATTGAAGAGGAGGTTTATGTTGAACAACCTCCTGGTTTTGAAAATTCAGAATTTCCAAATCATGTTTACAAACTTCATAAAGCTTTGTATGGTTTGAAACAAGCTCCTAAAGCTTGGTATGATCGTTTAAGCTCTTTCTTGCTAAAAAATGATTTTGCTATAGGTAATGTAGACAAAACTTTATTTTTAAAGAAAAAGATTGATGATCTTTTAGTAGTACAAATCTATGTAGATGATATAATATTTGGTGCTACTACGAATCTCTTTGTCAAGAATTTGCGAAGTTAATGCTGGGTGAGTTCAAGATGAGCATGATGGGAGAACTAAATTTCTTCTTCGGACTCCAAATAAAGCAAACCAAAGAGGGGATCTTCATCAACCAAGCAAAGTACACAAAAGAAATACTCAAGAAGTTTGGGATGGAGAACACCAAGCCTTTAGGTACCCCTATGAGCTCTACTTGTAGACTTGACAAGGATGAATCAGGTAAATCTATTGACCAAAAATTATATCGTGGCATGATCGGTTCATTGCTATATCTTACTGCCAGTAGGCCAGATATCATGTTTAGTGTTTGTATGTGTGCTAGATATCAGTTTAATCCTAAAGAGTCTCATCTTTTGGCTGTTAAATGCATACTTAGATATTTATATGGCATAATTGAAATTGGTTTGTAGTACTCTAGAGATTCATCATTTGAATTGATTGCTTATTCTGATGCTGACTTTGCTGGGTGTAAACTTGATCGTAAAAGTACTAGTGGAACCCAACAATTTCTTGGAGTAAATTTGATCTCTTGGAGTAGCAAGAAACAGAATTCAATTGCTCTATCAATGGCAGAAGCCGAATATATAGCAGCTAGAAGCTGTTGTGCTTAAATCCTTTGGATCAAACAACAACTCGAAGATTTTGGCATTAAACTAACTAAGACACCCATAAGATGTGATAACACTAGTGCAATCAATCTAACTAAGAATCATGTGCAACATTCAAGAAGTAAACACATTGAAATAAGACATCATTTCATAAGAGATCATGTACAAAACTCTAATGTCATTCTTGAATTTGTGTGTACTGATGATCAGTTAGCAGATGTGTTTACCAAACCATTGAGTGAAGAAAGGTTCTGTCTGATTAGAAGAGAGTTAGGTGTCATTGACCCATTCTCCTTGAACTCTCACAATTTTCATCTTATCCAAGTCATTTCACTCAAAAACACTGTTTTGAGTCCCAAAAGATCTTAAATATTTTCTAAGATTTATTGAAGATTTTTCGATTTAGTTTTGGGATTTTCTTGGCCAAGTGTCGACACTTGGATTTTGTAAAGTGTCGACACCTGACCAAGTGTCGACACTTGACGAATATTAAGTGTCGACACTTGCGAAACAAAATCTGTTTTTAAATAGACCGACCAAAGGTTTTGTTCTTACGTTTCCCCCATCGATTTCAAGCTACAATGGTCCCCTTCTATCCAAATCCCTCCTCTTCCGTTTAACCCCTTACGAATCTGGTATTCCCTCTTATTTCATTTTTATTTTTATTTCTCGTATTTTTACTTCATTTTTGTTACCGTCAATCTGTTTGACCTAGATTTAGGTTTTGCCAATTATATTTGGGATTATAACCGGATTTTCCCGAGTTTTAGTGTTTTTCCAAAACTCCGTTTGAATGAATGGTGATTTACACGACATTTTTCATGGATTTCTCAAGGTTTAGGCCGTTCCTCATGCACATTACATCCGAATTTGGGTAAAATCACTGTTTGATTGTTTTTAGCCAAAAATTTGGGTATTCACCTAAAAACTAGTGTTTAATATATATTTCTAGTGATTTATCATAGTTTATCATGATGTTTTTGCCACATTTTTTTTACCATTTTGGTAAAACCCTAAATGTTCTAAGCCCATAACCCAGGTATTTTGGTATTTTGACATTACAAAATGTATTTTTATAAAATTTCCAACCAAAAACATTTTCTAGCTTATAAAATCCCCGCTTTCAAATTGTTTGTGGCTTTTCTAAATTATTTTATTTTATAACCCAAAATTTGTTTCAAAACTATTATGTAAAATGATTTTCTCCTCAAACTTAACCAGTCCCATTGCTCCTAGTCTGATTGAATCTACCCCCTAGCTTACCTTCTTTAAACTCTCTTGGTCAGCTTACTGTAATGGGTCCCCAGAAGAGACTTGCAGTTAGGGAAAGACCTAGTCAGGGTATAGAGAGGAGATCGATGGCTAGATTTGATTTAGGGCAGGCTGGCAGTTTTGCTACACCGAGTTCCCCCATGCAGAGAGGATGGCAGGGAAGATAGTGGCCTCTGGGAGGAGAGTCGACTTGGATTGTTTCGATCGGCACCACTTCCTTATACGACAGGTGCTCACTGATGCAGGTCTAGTACCCTTCTGTACTATGTAGGAGAGGTACTACCCTCATCTAGTGAGGGAGTTCTACGGTGCTATGGACTGTCGATGTCTTCTATGGACTACCACCGTGAGAGGAGTTCAGATTTCCCTTTCTGCAGAGCTACTGAGCAGAGTCCAGGAGATCCCCCATAGGGGAATCAATATTTTACAGTAGATGATAGGGAGGCAGCATTTAAGTGTATCCTCGAGTGAGAGGATGTTCGTGGTGTATCTTTAGTCACCGCGAACCAGCTATCCTTGGAGATGCATCTATTACACCATATCTCGCTCGTATTCTTCTGCCAAAGACTGGGAGATTCGACTTCATTACTGAAAGAGAGCTGATGGTGATGACCAGTCTGACAAAGAGGAGGCAGATCGACCTTCCATCATTGATGTTAGTATAGATGCATGATGCCGCAACTCAGCACCGTCATTGTTTACCCTACGGTATGGCTCTGACCAGGATATTTAGAGCTTGTGGAGTATCGCTGGAGGAGGAGATCCCCAAGGAGATACTGCATATAGATGTCTATGATGAGAGGTCATTGCACCGTATGGGGTATAGACTTATCGCAGGTTGGTGGGTGTGCAGAGAGTCTGGCCAGGAGCCAGATGAGGAGGATGAGCTTCGAGAGGCAGAGGCAGGGCCATCTGGGCCAGCTAGTTTTTCTCCCATTGATATTCCACCGACACAGGCAGAGTCTTCGACACCTGGTACTTCGGCTCCTCCCCACCTTCTACTGGTTTACCATTTGAGGATCATGCTAGAGAGCAGTTTACGGAGATCAGGAGTGAGTTGACTCAGCTACGTAGTGAGATTAAGACTCTTCAAGCACATACTACCTCAGAGCATGCTGAGATTCGTAGGACTATGGAGGAGGGTTTCACTCGTATTGAGGATTTATTGAGATCCCTTATACCTCCAGCAGCCCCTGTAGTTGTATCTTCTGATGATGATGATGATGATGGTGATGATCACCAGAGTGACCATGCTGATACAGTTGATGGTGATGATCAGGCAGATATGAGTGAGGACAGAGCTACAGAGATTATTGATAGTGGCAGTAGCAGTGATGACTGTGCTAATGGTTTTGAGATGGTTAGTCGCGATCCTCCCGCTACCCCAGCTGCTCCTTCACCTACTGACTTAGTTGATTCCACACCAGACTTTGTTACACCAGCTGATCTTCTCCCCCCCTTCCACTAGATCATCTAGGATTGTACCCATTTTAGGTCTTTTTGGCCGCACTAGGAGTCGTCGGGCTTTAGCCCAGGGACCTCCTAGGGCCTTAGCCTCTAGATCTAGGATCAGTGCTCCTTTTAGTCTTGAGATTCCATCTGATGAGGATTAGCCTCACAAATGTCTTTTATGTCTTTTGTCTCTTCTGTTGTATGTCTTTTATGTTTCATATTACTTTGTATGTTTCTGATTATTGTATGACTCTGACACTTTGTATGTTTTAGTTTTGCTGATGACTCAGCAAATTTTGTACTGAAAACTCCTCTTATCCATTATATATTTCAGTTTGGTGCTTATTATTTTGATTGATTGGTTAATTTACTTTCTTCAGCTCTGATACTCTCTTTGGATCTTTTTGGCTCTGATATCTATCATATTTGATACTCTACCATCTTTTTGTCTCCATGCTCATTGTGAGGGGGAGGTTATTCCCCTTTCTAATGATTGACAAAAAGGGGGAGTAATAGTATAGATTGTTTGCATAAATTGTTGTGGTTCCACTTTGTTTATGTAAATTTTCAAATCTGATATGCTTTGATACCCTGAAATAATATATTATTTATTCTGATTAGAAATATCTAATTGAGGGGGAGATTGATTCTTTCTAACTATGAAAATTATGGCTCATAAGGACTTACATTCATATTCATGAATTATAACAGTTGAAATTTGAAACTTAACGCTATTTTACTCAAGATTTTGTCATCATCAAAAAGGGGGAGATTGTTGGCTCCACCCAGTGATTTTGATGAATAACAAAACATTGAGTGCATATTGTATACTAATGTATTTCAAGTTATGAGTTTTCAGGAAGAATGCACCTCAAAATCTCAAAAACTTATGTATCATGGCACGCCATGGCACGGAGCATTTTTTGCAAATCTAGACATCCTCTTCATGAAAAAAGGGCATTTACATATTTAATTATTATTTGTTTACGATCCATTTAAGATTCAAAATTTATATTTATGTTTTTGGGCTAATTTGCACTTGAATCTAAGCTTTTCAGTCTCAAGTGTCGACACCTGGGAAGCCAAGTGTCGACACTTCAGCATTTGGCATGAAGAAAAATCCTTGGCACGCCAAGTGTCGACACCCAGAACTCAAGTGTCGATACCTAGTATCGACACTTAGTTTCCAAGTGTCGACTCAAGGCCTGAGATTTTTGAAAATCCAGAACTTTTCCATCTGAGGGATTTTGTGTCAAGTGTCGACACCTGTGCATCAAGTGTCGACACTTGAAAGTTCAAGTGTCGACGCCTAGAAATCAAGTGTCGACACCTGACAGCCAAGTGTCGACACCTGACAGCCAAGTGTCGACACTTGAAGCCTGATAGCCCTAACGATCTATTTTTCTGACTTGTAGAACTTGCTTTTCAAGCTCCAAACGGCTAGATCCGAGGCTCCAATGGTCACAAACCATTTTTTGGAAGTTTCTTGGTGTATTTAATCTCCACCAATCTCATTCTAAAGGCATTGAAGTGTATTGAAGTTCATTCAAAGCCAAAAAGCCTATATTCTTTCAAGAACCTCACATCAAAATCTTTTATAGTTTGATTCCCTGAAAAAGCCTTCAAGCTCATCCTAGCATCATTCCAAAAGAGGTGTTTTGAAGAATATTTCAAGAAGGAGACAAGACAAAGCATCAACTTGAGCTTCAAAGATTCCATTCTACTCTTGAAAAGAGTTTGTCTTAGTTTTAAAAGTTGTATATCTATTTTTATTTTATGATTTGACCTTGCTTTCAAGGGTATCTTGAAAGAAGGTTGTTGTGGTTTGTTGGTGAGCCAAAGGGATAAAACCAACTAGGGTTAACTTGTGAGCCCGAAGATAAAACAAGTGTTGAGGTTTGTTGGTGAGCCTAGGTGACAAAACCAACTTAGGTTTTGACTTGTGAGCCTTGTGAAAAACAAGTCAGCTATAATCTTGTTTGGATTATAGTAAATTTCCAAGGATGGCTTGGGGAGTGGATGTAGGTGCTAGGTTTGCACCAAACCACTATAAACCTTGTGTTTGTATGTGATTGCTCTCTTCTCTCTTGCTTTAGTTATTGCTATTTATTTACTGTTTTTCATTGCATTCAATCTTGTACATTGAATATTACTCACAAACACCACTAAACCTTCACATTACTGTTTTAATTTTTAAAAGACCAAATTTATCCCCCCTCTTGGGCTCCATTTCTGGGCAACACTATCTACACACATCCTCCAAGTACCATCCTTCTTGGGGGTCAAGAGGGCAGGTACCACACAAGGGCTTAGGCTTCCCTAATGAATCCCTTTTGGAGGAGATCTCCAACTTGCCTTTGTAACTCTAAATGTTTAGTGGGATTCATCCTATAATGTGGAAGGTTTGGTAAGGTGGCTCCTAGGACTAAGTCTATGGCATGTTGAATGTCCTTTAATGGTGGGAGGTGATCAAGAAGATCTTCTGGAAACATATCTTGAAAATCCTTCAAAAACTCTACTATTTCCTAGGGTTGCTCCTTCTAGGGTTGATCCTGGACTTCCTTGGTGGACAATATTCAAACTGGTGAACCCTCATTAGTGTCTCTTTCAAATCCTTAGCATTGATCAAATTTAATCCTTATTTCTTTTCCTTCAGATTGCTAGACCTTCTTTTGGTGTTGTTCGTATGTGGTGAAGAGTTTATGATGATTTTCTTTCCTAGGTGGGTGAATGAACAAGAGTTTGATCAACCGTACAGGTAGCATCATGATCATACATCAGGGTCGGCCTAGAATGATACTACTATCCCCCATAGGAAGAATGTCATACCAAACTTTCTCCTGATAGGATTGGAATTGGATTGTAACTTGGTATCTTAACTTAATAGGAATGGAGGTCGAATCAATCCAAGATACATTATAAGGGTTGGGATGGGGAATAGTGGTCAATCCTAGACTCTTAACAGCACTAGTGGAAATGGCATTAACACAACTCCCACTATCTATGATGATCTTGCAAACATTTTCCTTTATTTTGACAAAAGTTTATAAAATGTTGGTTCTATGCCAATCCTCATGCTCTCTTGTTGGGGTCAAAATACATCTAACGACTCCCAGTAACTCATGTGGATCATAGTTTCCTCATCTCCCTCATACTCATCCACTAAGTTTGTTCCTGCTTCATACACTTCTTCCTCAATTCTTCAAGGGATTCAGGAGCTTCATCTTCTAATTCCCCTATGTGTAGGGCTCGAGTAGGACATTGACTAGCATAATGGCCGACTTTATGACACCTGAAGCAATGCAGATTTTGGTGATTATCCCTTTGAACTTCAAGGGCCTTACCCTATCATCCTTGCGACCTAATGGGATAGTACGAGTGGGTCGGGTTGAAGGAACTTGACTAAAACTTGGCTTATATCCATGGGTACTAATCTTACTAGGTTCAGGTCGACAGATCATGGGTCCCCTCTGAAATCTTTCATAATCCCTAGCGACTTAACAAGCTTGTTCTAGCTCATGAACTTCTCTTAGGAATAGTTCCCTCTGAATTTTCTCACGAAGGCTTGCTCGAAACCTAGATAGGGTGATGGATTCCGACTCAACCACGCTACATCTCATGACAAATTTGTCAAACTTAGCAATGTACTTGGATACAATTCTGTTACCTTGGCTTAATCTAAGCTATTAATCTAAAAGCCTCTGCTCATAGGACAAGGGTAAGTACTTCTTCCTAAGTTTGATCTTCATGGCCCTCCATGTGATTATGGGCATGTCTCATTTTTTATGACAATAAGCTCAACATTTTTTCAATACAATCAAGCTTGTCGGACTAACCTAAGTTTAGCAAATTGAACTTCCTCTCTTCCGACATCTCATACCACTCAAAGTATTGTTCCATGTCACTCTCCCAATCAACGTACACCTTAGGGTCTAGATTTTCATCAAAAGTGGATGCATCAAGATGTATGTTCCTAAGGGCTCTTTCCTCCAAATCAGAAAAATCTTGGTGTGGGCGTCTAGGGTTATGTTAAGGGATGGGATATGGCGATGGGTTCTGGGCCAAGGGGAGATGGTCTTGGTGATTCAGGTTCAGTATGGGTCTACGGGTCTCTTCAAGGGTCCCAATTCATTCTTCCATTTGGTCAAACATATTGTTTAGTTATCTGAATTGCTCAGTTATGGTTCTCATCAAAGTTTCAAGATTGGGATCCATGGTGAGACTTGGTTGAGTTTGGGAATGTTGGTATGGGGTTCCTGATCTAGTGGTCATCCAATGCAAAACCTAGTCTCTAGGGCTCCTAAATTAGTATGAATTGCCAAAGCACCAATCAAGACTACAGTCACCCTTTCAACTGGCCAAATAAGAGGTGGGATTGTAGGAGGCTCCCTTTGCTTTCACAAGGTCTTAAAAACCACAGATTCACTTAAGGCATTCGCCATTGGACCCCTAGCCTTAGACACCAATATCCAGGAGTAAATACAGAATTTACCAATACTAAGCCTCAACATCAAACATGAACTTGACTTGTTGATGTCCCTAGTTAGGTTCTTACTCAGTTTTAGATTAGGCTTGGGTCAATGCAATATGTGTGGTTATTTTTGGGCAAAGAAAAGATGATGAAATCCTCCCCTTATCTTATGATAGGATTGCCCTTAAGTATTTTAGAATGAATGTACAATCAAGAATCTAACTAATCAATAGAATGTAAAGACTAAGATAGACATTCAATTCAAAATTTAAATTTCTAAATCTAAAATTTTAAATTTAAATTTCAAATTTTAAATTTTAAATTTTAAATTTTAAATTTTGAATTTTTGAATTTTAGAATTATGGTCAGGAGAATTCAAATTTGAATTGTACTAGAAATTTAAAGCCTAGGTTGTGCTAGAGGAGAAAACATACAATGTAGCATTCATTAATTCCAATCATGCAAGCATTCACTTAGCACAATGGACCCTTCAATCTTGGGATGTCACATCTGGCCTTGGCTCATTACTTCCATAGGTCATAAGTATACTTTTGTATACCCGCTCAGGAGACATGATTCCTTTGATTAGAGAGTAAACTAGGAAAACAAATAAATTTTTTTTCTAAAAATTCAGATCTGAAATCTATGGGAAAAGATTCTAAGTTTGGTTTGATTTGGAAAGGTTACTTAGGAAATGCATTTTAAACTAAGATTTGAAAAGCTATGAGATGAGCTTTCAGGTCTAGTCCTTAGATGATGCAGAATTTTCAGCAAATGGCGTATCTTATCCTAATTAACCATGCTCTAATAAAAAATGATGCAGGATGAAAATGAATTTTAAAACTAAAGAACTTATGACCCTAAAGAAAGCAATGAATCTACCATATATCAGCAAGTTTCATTCGAAAGGGAGCAAATGAGCTTAATGAAACAGACTACTAGAAAGTTGTTACCCTAATGGAGGTTCATTCATTCGAAAGTAAATGGATCTAATGGCTGAGAAACCATTCAAATTAGGACAATTACCTTTAGAAATCAGACCTAAGAGTTTAGGAGGGGATTATCTTACCAATAATAAAATCTCAACTTTGTGGGTGGCCCAAACTTCAACACTCAAAAGACTAGCAGCTTGATGAGAAGACTACCACTTCCTTGATTGAAGACACCTAATGCAGTTGATTCCAAGGCAAGGTAGACTCCATCCTCAACATGTGGCCATGGAGGGATCCTGCAATTGAGACCATCAGTGGGCGTGGAAGGAAAAGGAAGGAGGAAATTGATAGAAGAAGGGGAAGAGAAAGATTAAAGGCGATTTCCTAGAGCTTGGATGAATCATAGGGCCGCACCCTCTTCCTCACAGTCCTCAACAAGTGACAATGCAACAAGCAAGAAGAGAAAGGCTTTTCTTTTCATTCATCAATAGAATGATTACAAGAGGGTTAGGGGTGTTTGCTAACTTTCCAAGCCCTTTGAAAATTTGAATTACAAGAATGAAAAAGTGGAGTGATAAGTGGGGAGTTCCAACTAGATTTCAAATTTGAATTCCTTAGGCTTTGGGCGCACAAATGGAGGTGATGCGGCATGGGAGTGAGGTGGCATTCCATCTTGGTGTAGAGGGTGAGGTGGCATTCCTTCTTGGCATAAAGGTTAAGGTGGTTTGGTCCATCCAATCTTAATGCTTCTTGGGTTCAAGCTTTCATCCAATGGTCTTGATCTTGCCTTGACTAATTTGAACCCAACTTGACAATTACAAGATTAAATTGAACCCAACTTTCCTCTTATGACTAATTACAGGGCTTTTACTAAAATTAAAATTGACTTGGCTCTAATTACAAGACTCATGTTGAAATTCTTAAGCTAAAATTAACTTGATCCTACAGGACTCAGCTGAAATTAAAAGTTGAAACTGAAATGGCTTATTGACAATAATCTACAAGGAGCCTAGATTGATTGAGTTTGATTGTAGTCTCTTTGAATTCTGGCGCCTACACCAGATGGTGGGCCATGAACTTCTTACCTTCATGGATGCATTCTCGGATATAATCAGATTTGTATGGCACTTGAAAATGAAGAGAAGACCTCTTTGATTATTGATCGTGGTTTATTTTGTTACAAGGTGATGCCATTTGGCTTAAAAAATATAGGAGCAACCTATCAGCAACTGGTGAGTAAGGTATTCAAAGACCAAATTTTCCATGACATGAAGTCTACATCGATGATATGTTGGTTAAGAGCCATGCCTCAAGGATCCATGTAGATGACATGGAGAAGACCTTTGCCATCTTCTACAAATATCAGATGAAGTTGAACCTAGCTAAATGCATCTTCAGAGTGACATCCAAGAAATTCGTCGGGTTCCTAATGTCACATCGAGGGATTGAAGCTAATCCAAAAAAATACAGGCCATGAGACAAATGAGCACTCTTAAGATGGTGAAGAAAGTGTAGAGGCTTATAGGGCAGGTTGCAATCCTCAACTGGTTTATTTCTAGATTGGTTGAGCTATGCCTACCTTTCTTAAAAATATTGAAGAAGTCAAAGGACTCCAGTGGACCAAGGAATGCTAGAAGGCATTTGAAGATCTTAAAACCTATCTTAACATGCCCCCACTCCTTAGCAAGCCCAAGGTAGGTGAGGAGCTATGCCTATACTTGGCAATCTCTCTTGTAGCTATTGATTATATTCTTGTCCGAGAAGAGGATCAGGTTTAGAGGCCTATGTATTATATCAGCCAAATCCTATAGAATGCTGAAGCAAGATATACTTAGCTCAAAAGCTAATTTTTGCTCTTGTGATCTAGGCCAAGAAGTTTTGCCCCATTTTCAAGTTATATTATGGTTCTTCATATGGACCAACCCCCTCTGGACAACCTTGCACTGATCGGACACATCAGATAGAATGCCCAAGTGGACTCTTGAGCTCTTTGAGTTTGACTTGGTGTTTTGTCCAAACCCCTCCATAAAGGCATAGGTTTTTGCCCATTTTGTGATGGAATGCACTATCCCTGAAGGAGAATCTAAAGGGGATGATTTGATGGGTGAAGACCCAGAGAACCAGTGGGCAATATATGTGGATGGGTCCTCAAATGCTAATGTTTGGGAGGAGTAGGACTCATCCTCACTAGCCTCGAAAGGGAGGACATCTAGTATGCCCTTTACTTCGGGTTACTTCTACCAACAATGAAGAAAAATATGAAGCTTGATTGCTAGCCTTAAAATATCTAAAGAGCTAGGGATGCAACATCTGAAACCCAAAATATGAATGAATAGAAGTAAGGGAAGAAAATACAAAGAAATACCTCCAAAAGGTAAAGGATATGAACCTAGCCTTCCATAGGTTTAGCATTCAACAAATTTCTAGGAAGGAGAACATTTGGGTCGATACTTTGTCCAAACTTACAGCATCTACCCTATGCGATTTGTACATGCAGGTCTTCTTCAAGGTGGTGGATGAGCCCAACATCACTTTGGCCTCCCAAGGGTTCTAATCACTGACAATGGTCGCCAATTCAATAACTTTAAACTTGCTAATTTCTATCAAGAACTAGGCATCAATCATTATTTTACCTTTGTTAGCCACCCCCAAGCTAATGGAGAGGCCAAGGAATTCTTTTGTAGGGATTGAAGACTTAGTTCAATTGAGTAAAGGGGTTGTGGGCTGATGAGTTACATTATGTCCTCTGGGCCTATCGAACCATGCAAAGGGACCCAACAAGTGAGACCCCCTTCAACCTCACCTTTGGGACTAAAGCGGTGATTCCCATGGAGATAGGTCTTTCATCCCCTTGGGTCAAGAACTTTAATAAGGATAGCAACTCAGAGAGGCTTAGGGCAAAGTTGGACCTACTTGAAGAAGTTCAAGAATGGGCAGCCATAAGAATGGCAACCTATTGATAAAGAGTTGCTTGATATCATAATATGTAGGTTCGTGGCAAATTCTTCAAGGTTAGAGACTTGGTGCTACAACGAGCCGAAGTGTCTTAGCCAACTAATCGAGGAAAGCTCTCCCAAATTGGAAAGGCCAATATTATGTAGAAGAAATCATCCAATCTAGAACCTACTGTCTAATGCAAGTGGATGGAACTCCCCTGCCTCGCCCATAGAACTTCAAAAATCTCTAGGTGTACCACCAGTAATATAGTCTTCCCTGTTTCTTTAAAAAATTATGATAAATGGTGTACATTTCTTCAAAGTCATAGGGAAGTCGAAGGAGACTTTGATCAGCTATAAATTCAATGGCCTCTGATCGACCCCTACCTCCAACAGCCTTTGATCTTCCTGAAGCCTAAAGGTGAGGGCTAACCACTAGGATCCTTGCCTATCCATGATGTCGGGGGTTAACCAATAGGACCCTTGGCTTAATGGTGAAGGCTAACTACTAGGACCCTTGCTCATTTAGGTATCGAGGGCTAACTTTTAGGACCCTTGACTTAACGATAATGGTTAACCACTAGGACCCTCACCTGTTAGAGATATCGAGAGCTAATTTCTAGGGCCTTGGCTCAACAGCAAGGGCAAACCACTAGGACCCTCACCCATCCACAATCTTAGAGGCTAACTAATAGGACCCTCACCCATTCATGATGTTTAGGGCTAACCAATAGGACTTTTGGCTCAACGACGAGGGCTAACCATTAGGACCCTCGGCTATCCACAATGTTGGGGGCTAACTAATAGGACTTTTGGCTCAATGGTGAGGGCTAACCACAAGACCCTTGCCCATCTAAGATGTCGAGAGCTAATCTTTAGGACCTTCAGCTCAATAGCAAGGGGTAACCACTAGGACCCTCGCCCATCTATGATGTTGGGGGCTAACCAATAAGAGCCTTGGCTCAATGATAAGTACACTAAATAGGACTTAGAAGCACTAAATTACCTGATAATTGGTTTAATCTTTGTAGAATTTAATGCTTCTTATTCTTTTTGTAGATAATCAAGAGATGGATCCAAAAGATCAAGAAAAATCAGATTTTGCTAATATCTTGGTGCACCATAGCAACAAACTTGAGGGGCGGACGGAAAAAGAAAAACCATCAAAAGGATAAGAAGCATTCAATTGAAGATCAAAGGATACAAATTTTAGATACTCCCTAACATAGATCCAAGTGTGAACACAACTTAAAAATCAAGAATTCAGATTATAAGAGCACCTTTCATATGGATCCAAGTATAAACGTAACTTCAAGATCAATAAAGGAGAACCAAGTACTCCATCCAAGGGTCCTCATTCATGCCACCCATATGAAGCACCAAACCCTAGCTGCCGTAGGGGTTTCTCCCATCAAAAGGCTACCACCCCACCCCCTTTTATTTAGTCCCACATTGAATAAACACAAAACCCTCTCTCCTCATAACTAGAATAAAAAATCCTTGCTGCTCTCCCTCTTGGAATCATCTCTTCTCATGCCTTAGCACTTGTAGCAGTCATGATCTACCTAAAACCCTTTCTCCAAGCCTCCATGGTTCACAAACCCCTTGTTCTCAATTTCTTCCATCCTTTCAGCAAATGAGAGAAGAGTTAGCTAAGGGGAGGTTAGCCCAAAGCTAGAGTGAGAGAAAGCTAGAGGAAAGAATAATTCTGCAAGGTTATGTGAGATTGGGTCATTAGTTTAGGAGTCTTTTCTTCTTATTTTTAATTTTTATTTCAAAACCAACTCCAAGCCCTGTTAATGGCTTAGGAGTTAGTAGTTATTGTACTAGAAAATTTAAAACTTCTAGTAATAAATTAGTATTTTATTAGCCATTAATTTTCTTCCTCTTTAATTTAATTTCAGCAACTCTTTAATTCCAGCATTTAGGATAGTTTGATTTCTTTCCTCTTTCCTTTTATTTTATTTCTAGAATCCTTTAAAATTTTGCAATGTTAAATTCCAGCAAGTAGTATAATCTTTATTTCATGTTTTTCAATTGATCTTACTGCTTTGAATCAAATCATGTATGGCTAAGCAATCCTCCTAAGGCTTATGATGAAGCTATTCATTATTAGAAGCTTTTTTTTAGGTTTCTTTTCATGCTTTTAATGTTTAGAGTCCTTCTTTCCTTATAACCTCTTACCAAGAGACTTGATGAACTATAGTTGTGTTTTAATCCTTTCATAGTTCATGCTTGCTTTCGTGCAAAAAGGGTAACAGGTAGAAGACTCACAAGTTTTATAAATCCTTTTCTCTTCTTCCTTATGGAAAAGCTTGATGGGTTATAGTTAGGTTATAGCCTCTTCATAGCCCATACTTAGATAATATAAGAGAAGCAATTGAAGAGAGATCAAAGTCTTCAACCCTTTCTTGCTGTTGAGTGACAACTATGATAGGTCCCTCCATGGCCTATGCTTGAGGTGAACACAGAGAGGAGAGTCTCTTGTTTAGGGTAAAGCAATTGTTTGATGGATCATCTTTGAGTTAAGTCTCTTTATGGTCCATGCTTGTTCATACTTTACACCTTAATTAGAAGACAAAGAATATCATAAGAGAAACCATACGAAAGGCTCCCTCAATCATTGGTCTAATAGATTCAAAAGCCCTAGATCTTTTAGATTATCTATTCTTGTAATTATTTTTTATTGCTTAAATAGTAGTTAAATAAATAATCTTTCCTCCTCTTCTTTAAAGCTTGTCTAAGCAAGAGTTTGAACATGATTCAAACACAATTCTTTATGAGATCGACCCATACATCCTGGCAACAATGTCAAAACTTGATGTGTCTTAATTTGTAACCAAGCATGCTGTGTCCACTTTGCATCTAGGAACATAGCTACAAAAGTCCTCCAATGTAGATTCTATTGGCCCAATTTAATTAGAGAGACATGATGCCACTCAATCCAATCTTGGTGGTTAAAATTTTTGATGTTTGGAGGATTGATTTATAGGACCATTTCCAAACTTCTTTGAAAATGAATATATTTTAGTAGCATCAATTATGTCTTTAAGTGGATAGAAGCTAGTCCATGTAGATCTACAGATAGCAAAGTGGATATAAAATTTCTTAAAGAAAATATTCTCTCCTATTTTGGTACTCCTAGAACAATCATTAGTAATTGAGGGACACACTTTTGCAACCAACCCTTTACAATATTAATGAAAAAATATAATATCACCCCCAAGTTAGCCACACCTTGTCACCCTCGAATTAGTGGGCAAGTAGAAGTATCCATAAGACAAATCAAAAAATCTTAGAGAAGATTGTTAATGCTAATAGAAAAGAGTGGTCTTTGAAATTAGTAAATATACTTAGGCATACTGCACCACCATCAAGACCAACATAGGAATGTCTCCTTATAGGATTATGTTTGGAAAATCATGCCACTTACATATTGAGTTGGTTACAGCCCCTCAAGAAATTAAACATGGACTTGGATATAGCCATAAATCATAGGAAGCTTC
The DNA here is from genome assembly GCA_021397845.1 of Areca catechu. NCBI lineage: Eukaryota > Viridiplantae > Streptophyta > Magnoliopsida > Arecales > Arecaceae > Areca > Areca catechu. Next base: position 96,770,929 of record CM038050.1, read on the forward strand.
AAATTAATGAATTAAAAGAATATAGACGTAAAGTCTACGAGAATGCAAGGGTGTACAAGGAATGAACAAAAGTATTCCATAATCAAGTAATTATGAGAATGAACAAAAGTATTCCATAATCAAGTAATTATGAGAAAATCTTTTACTCCTAGACACTTGTACGATTCTAGATTACACCTGTTCCCTGAAAAGCTTAAGTCTACATGGACATGACCATTCTTAGCTAAAATGTCTTCCTACATGGAATTATAGAAATCAAAAACCCAAGCAATAGTGTAGTGTTTAAAGTAAACATTCAATAATTAAAACTATTCTTGGAACAACCCACAAAAGTTATTGAGGAAGCCATAGTTCTCCATGAACCTACCTATCTTGGTTAATCTACTTTTGATATTTAATTTGGAAAAATACTTCAACTTAGTCCTCCTAGGAGGCAACCTAGCTCTTTGCATTTTTATTTGTTTTCCTTTCAGTTTGGATAGGTTATCAAGTCCTACCTTAGTACTTCTGTTAGAAGATGAGAGCCATTAGGGACAATGTTGGCTAAGTTTGGAGGAGAGCTCAATGAAAATTCCTCCTCTGGTACCTTCATTCCTTTTACTTTTATCTCATTTTGCCATATTATGCTTAAATTCATAATTTTTTCCTACTTTTAGTCATATAATAACAATTAAATAAAATATATGTTAGGAGCTACCTTCTACCTTCATATTCTTATACTTGTCATGTCTTGGACTTAAGGTAATCACATACTTTTGATAAGTAATTGATTGAATAGTTCAGATAATTTTTGAAACACTAAGGAAAAAAATATAATAAACTTAAATAAAAAGGTTAAGTTAGAATGAAATCAATTTTTGGATAATTCAAACTCTCCTATTCCATCAAAGAAGAATTTACTTCTTAAGTAAAATGGGTATTGACCACACCAAAAATAGGATTTTATCAGTTTAAAAAAATGACTTAGGTAGGTTTTTAACATTTTTAACATTGCTCTATCGAGTAACCGAGCATCTTTGCTTAAGTAAGCATTGAATTTCGCATCAAAAAGTGAAATTTGAAGAAACTCTATTATCAACTAGTTTGATTTATAACCTTTCTAACTCGAGCTAGTAAGCCTAAGGGTGTTCTAACCTAGTGCCCCAAGGCCAACTAGTCTGGGAGACATTGGTTAAAAATCCGTTATAAGGATTAGATACAATTGAAAGCTTAAGAGGTCAAGACATTGCATGGTCTGTATTAAAATAAAAGAACATACTTACACTAAAACAATACTTCACCACTCCTTGGAAGTAGAAGATTTAGGTATTTAATAGAAGTTGGTTTAAAGTTATCTTAGAAAAATGATGAGTTTGTACTTAACCAATTTATTAGATGCTATTAATATCCTAATGATAAGTTTCATCAACTATCTAATGGGATATCTTCTACTTATGAAAAAGGATATGAGAAAAACCTTTAGGTTGCATTCGGTAGAAGGCAATCTATCCAGATTTTTAGTAATTTAATAGGACCCCACCATATCTATGTTTGGTATGTTTCTTTGGATGGTAATCTATCCTGTCTGGTAATTGGGATTGCCTCTCAAGAGGTAATTTGGATTACCTCTTGGAGGGGTGGTAATCTAGATTACCACCTCTCAGGTAATCTTTTTGGATAATATTACCCTCCCCTTCTCCCTTTCTCTTAAATATAATATAATATAATATATAATAATAATATTATATAATAGATTATATGATAGGATTTATAATATATATTATAAACAATATAATATTATAAATATAATATTATTATAGTTAGGATAATATAATGTAATACAGAATTAATATTTTTTATGAGTATATATATTATGTTAGTCATGCTATATTATATAATATATTTTAATAGTATTATATTATATTATAAAATTTATTATATTATATTATTATTATACATTTTATACAATAATATTATATAATATATTATAAACTATATAATATTATAAATATAATATATTATAGTATATAATATAAAAAATATTAATATTAATATCTTTTATTATATTATATTATATTATATATTACATTATGTATATTATAAAATATGAATATTATTAAATATATTTCATATTATATTATATTATATATAATTATTATAATAAATATAATAATATTATAGTATGTGATGTGGCCTATCACTAATGTGGGACCTATGCCGAACCCAGCTAGCGACCATGCTGGTGGAAAGTGCCACCTGGATATGGTGACCAAATGAAGATCCGAGGTCGAGCCCCCAGCCAGGTTGGCTCCCATCCGAGGTCAAGCTCCCGGTCGAGGTCATCTCTCTCCATCCATGGTCGAGCCCCCGATCGAGGTCAGCTCCCATCCAGGGTCGAGCTTCTAGTCGATGTTGTGCTTTACCATCTGAGGTCGTGCTCCCACCATCCATGGTCGAGCCCCTGATCGAGGTTAGCTCCATCTAGGGTCGAGCTCTCGATCGAGGTTGTGCTCCCGCCATCCAGGATCGTGTCCTCGATCGAGGTCAGCTCCCACCCGAGGTCGAGCTCCCAGCTGAGGTCATGCTCCCGCCATCCAAGATCAGGCTCCTAAGATAAAGCCCTCTCTCCAGGACGGAATCATCATCTAGAACCAGAAGGCATCGTTAATTACCAAGGGATCAACCAGAGATAAGGGAAGAGACCAGAAGGAACTCAAGCCATGGCTGGGATTCCCAGACTATCCATGACCTGCAGAGAGTGGCACATACCCTATTGAAGGTTCAAGCTCTACAATGCACCACCCGCACGTTATGCGCAATGCATGCTCCACCAGGCACAGGCCCTGTAGCGCATTGCCCATGTCTATAGCTGGCAACCAAGGGCTCCAGTCCTCGTGACATGAAACTTGTACCTCCTCTAAGAGGAGTATTCGATTGAGGCCCCAGGCCCTGCAACACTCTAACGTTCCCTCCTAGAATAGAAATGCCCCACTATGGCTCGGGGCTCAACGGCATGGTGCCTGCACCTCCCATGGAAAACACCACCAGAGAGCAAGACCTGTACTATGCTAGCAAACACCTCCAATAGAAGGGTCTTCTTTTGAGGATCGATCCGATAGGGGGAGATCACTAACAAAGCAAAACTCCCAAAAGGGGTACCAGGAAAGTGACATCCCGATGAAGCCCCAAACTTGGTCTGGGCCATTCCTCTCATATAAAATATAGGAAGGGACCTCTAGCAAGGGAAGAGACACAACTGGTAAGACAAAGAAAGAAACAGGCAAGGAACCAATAAGGAGAAACCTCCCTGCACTTTAACCTATCTTCCATCTCTCAGATCTCATATTTTTTTTCCTCTAAGGAGGGACCCTAAGCTCTCCATCATAGAGGCTTTATTCTCCTTTATCATCCCAATTGACTTGATTGTCAGAGTATCCCGCTGGAATCCCTAGCTTGGGTCTCCTCTTTTTGCAAGATCAGCCAAAACAGGAGTGATGAAGAGAGAATTGAGCCCCTAAGGGAGAGCCCAGCGCACCCATGACATGTCAAAGCTACAGGACACGGTGATCTAGGCGATAATAGATTGGCACGCCAAGAAGCGGGGAGGTAGGAATGCCATTGACTGAGGAAAGCCTAACAGCGAGTCCCCCACTACTAAAAAAATGCCCATGGACGTCCATGAAACCATGGTGACAACGCGTGCATGGGAAGATTCCATCAGCCATGCCGAGGATCCTCCTTACCATGGTGACCAGTAGAGCCTAGAGAGGGAGCTCTCCACTCCACCACCACCACCTCCGGTGGACCCCCAGATCACCACACTCACCCAGTAGGCCCATGCCTTGACCGTAGCAGTGCATCAGCTTCATCAGTGACACTGATCCCTGGCAACCCAGCAGCAGCTAGGGACATCGATGGCTTATGCCGCCAATCCCTGTACTGGCCTACGATCCTTCCGAGAGGGACCGTCATGTGTGGCCTCCCACCCACGGGGGGACCAGTGGGAAATCGAGAAAGAATAGCAAGATGTCTCAACCAATCGAGAGAGCCTCTCTCCACCCTCAGATCATGGCATGCTCTTGCACTGGTGGTGCCAATGTGGCTGGAACTTAGGTGAGAGTTCTTCCATTCCATGCCCCCTTCACCCTTAATGGCCTCCATCGAGGGGTCCATAAATGAGGCCATCCACCGATGAGCGAAAAGGCACCTTGAGGAAAAAGAGTGTAAGTTGGCCAACCATCCCACCGATTTGCAAAGATTTAGGGCTCCCCTAGTGGCCAGCGGGTTACGACACCTGCCACCTTTCTCCCTTAGAATCCAAGAGGAACCGATTCCTAATGGTTCTGCATGCCTTAAGTTGATCTCTATTATGGGACAACCGACCCTTTAGACCACCTCGAAAGCTACAAGGCCCTCATGAGAGTCCAGGGGGCCACTGATGCACTCCTCTGTGTCGCCTTCCTAGCTACACTCTAAATGGTTGCTCAAACCTGGTTCTCTGACTCGAGCCAGCAAGCATCGACTCCTTTGGATAGCTAGAGAAAAACATCATGTCATACTTTGATGCATGCAAGAAGGTACCATATGAGGTTGATAGTCTCTCTCGATCGTCACAGGATCGAGAGCCCTTTGAGACTACGTGTCTCGATTTAAGGCTACCACTTTGGAGATTACCACCTTGATAAGCTAGTTGCTATGCTGGTCCTGAAGAGAGGACTCGGAACCTCTCACTTCACCTACTCCATCGACAAGAAGCCTTTGAAGACTTGCTCGGAGCTCCTTCTCCGGGCCCACAAGTACATCCATGCAGAGGAGGCCGACCACACCAGGAGGGAGTTGGACAGGAGGCCTATGAAGAGGCGGCCATTAGGAAAGCATCTAGCCCCTGGCCTTGAAGAGCAGTCCAGCCCCATAGCCAGGACCAGGCTTAGAGTTGACCTTGCCAAGGAAGAGAAGTTGACTCCTCTCCTCACCTCGAGAGCAAAGATTCTCATGAAGATAGAGGGTGAGCACTTCCTGCACTGACCTCCCCGTTGAGGCCATCCACGGACGTGACAAGTCCCACTACTATCCTTCCACCGAGACTACGGCCATGACACTAAGAAATGCCACCACTTAAAGAGGGAAATAGAAGACCTAATCAGGCAGGCTATCTCAAGAATACATGAAGGAGGACAGACCCAACATCCCAGAATGAAGAGCCCGGACCACTCGCCATCGACAACCATCCCACTAAGAAGTCAGTGGGGATGGTCTCTTGGGGGGCAGGGAGAAGCTCGAAGAGGGCTAGGGGAGAAAGGGAAATGATGATGTCCTCCCGTGCATGGGAGAAAGATTGGCTAAGGTAGATAACCCAAATAATGATGATGTCATCATAGAAATGATGATAGCAAAATATCCTATAAAAATAATTATGATTGATAGTGAAAGCTCTATTGACATCCTTTTTTATGATGCTTTTGTAAGGATGAACTTATCCACTAGACAAATAAAATGGGTATATATCCCCTTGGATAGTTTTACTAGAGACTCAGTGGGGTTGAAGGAGAGATTACACTCCAATACACCCGGGACACCACCTCAACAGAGCATTGTGTTGCCCAGTAAGCAACCCAAGAGGGGGGGTGAATTGGGTCTCTAAAAAATTATTGATGCAATGTAATAGTGTGTGATCCAATCCAGCAATTAAACCAAGTACTATGAATTCAAATGAAGTGCTCTTAAGTAAATATGCAACAGAAATATAAAGCAATAAATGTAAGAGCAAGTAGAGGAGACAAGTAACCACAAATACAAAGAAGTATAGTGGTTCGGTGCTATCCAATGCACCTACATCCACTCTATAAGATCCCCTTAGGAATTCACTATAATCTCAATCCATTATAGTCGATTAGTTTTCCAGGCTCACTAATCAAGACCGACTTATTTTCACTGGGCTCACAAGTTAAAACCTCATTTGGTTTTATGGCTAACCAAAAACCTAAATGGTTTTAAGGCTCACCACCAACCTCCCTTGATTTTGTTGGCTAACCAAGAATCTAATTGGTTTTCAAAGGCTCACCAATAACCTCCCTTGGTTTGCAATAGGCTAACCAAGAACCTAATTAATTTTTAAAGCCTCACAATAACCTTCCTTGGTTTTGCAATAGGCTAAACAAGAACCCTTACAACAAATAATAGTTTGATGTAAAGATAAAAAAGCTTTCTAATAAAAAGCGGGTTTCTCTTTAAGGATCATTGTTGTGATACTTTTAACTTGATGAAGCCTCTTTAATTGCTCAAGAATGGTTGATATTTAATGCTCTTGAAGGCTCTTGAATGCTTGGAGGCTTGCTTTAGCTGAGAGTAGTTGAACTTCAAATGAATAGGAGTAAATGCTTTTTTCTTCTCATTTGTTCTTTCTTAGTCAATCTCTTTTTTTTTATTTGATTGGAGCATATAATACCTTCCAAGGCCTCAAATCTAGTTTCTAGCCGTTAGACATGAAATCTAGCCGTTGGGGGCTAAGAGGGATGAGTTCTATGTTTGAAAAACTAGCCGTTACTATTTTTAGAACTCCATGTGTCAACACTTCAGGCTGTGATCGACACTTCAGGTTGATACTTGAACTTCTTGAGTCAATACCCAGTTCAAATATCTTCAATGTAGCTTTCTAGAAATCTTAGATGTGTCGACACTTCTTCAAGTGAGTCGACACTTCGCATCCATGTGTCGACACTTTAGCAGATTTCATCTTCAGCAAGTTCTGTGACTTAAAAATCACAAACGATGAGGTGATCCATGTGTCAACATTCAAGTCCATGTGTTGATACTTCAGCCATGCCATCTGAAACTTTCTTTACATACCGGCTTGAGTCGACACTCACTATCATGTGTCGACACTTGGTGTCATGTGTCGACACTTTGAGTCGACACTTCATTGAGATTCTTCTTAAAACATCTGAACTTATACTGAATCAAGTCTATATTGAAATTAAGTATCCATTCAAGCGAACTTTAGTGTCCAAGTCTTCTTTGAGTAGATTTTTCATCTAAACTTTGACTTCTTCAATCAAATAATATTTTTCAAATTGATGAACACCTTTTTCTATAGAAACACACTTCAAAGAAATCATTAGTACTCAACTTATACTTAAGCATTTTGCTTATCATCAAATCAATAACAGAGTCAAAAATTCTCTTCCTTTTTGATGATGACAAAACCTTTAAGTATAAATTTATAAAATGACTTTCAAAAGAATTTCTCAAGATGCGAAGAGCTAAATGCAATAGGTGTATCAAAGTAATTACAATATTAAAAAGATGTATCAGAGCAAGAGTGTTATAATTGTTTAAGAGTATCAGAGCTTGGAATATATAAGATATAAACTCATGTATCGTGATACTCTAAAAGAAAACATGCTTAGGAGAGACAAAAAATTCAGTAATAGACTAGACTCCCCCTGAATAGATGATTCATAAAAGAATTTGTAAACATCTTTTTAAACATCTAAAGAAAAGATTAACATGAAAATTCAATTCGAAATAGATTTTTAATATAAAGGAGGTATATGCTTCCCTTACTTAAGGAATTGTAAAGAGTTTTCATTCAAGCTCAACCCAAATTTCAAAAGAATTTTCAAATTTGCAATTCTAAACACAAATTCATACTATTATACTATTACTCTTATTACTTCCCCGCATATTTATACTTTAGTCTTATTACTTTCTCTCCTTTTTGTTATCATTAAAAAGGTAGGAAGAGAATAAGCAAGTCATTCATGATAAATATGGAATTACAACATAAAATCCATTTAACCATTCATTCATAACCAAAGACAATGAAATACTGAAGGAAGGTAATGCATTTCATTCATGTGAAATCATAACATGAAGTACAACATAATATTTCATATAATGTCAGAGTTTGTACAACAACAAAAAATACAAAAAGTGAATGAAAGCAAACTATCTAAACATACAAAGTATCCTAATCCTTATCCTCGTCCTCATCCTCAGAAGATCGATCTCAATCGGTCCGATATCGTGAAAGAGCGAGCTCGGGGCCACATCGATCTGAGATCATGAAGATGGGTCCTGGTGGTTATGGAGGAGTACGAGACCATGCCCTCTGTGTCGAACATATGTCCTACCTCTAGCTGAAGTAGAAGAGGTGGAGGCAATGTCTCAAAAGGAACAGAGCTGATCGGAGCTGATCAAATGATGGACTATAATCAAGATAATGAAAGCCAGGTGTTAAAAACCTAGCTCCGGATAAGAGAGGATATATGTAGGGTAGGTGTATCAACTATGGTGTGTCAAAAACTGGTGTATCAACTGAAGAAAGATAGGCGTATCAACAATAGGTGTATAGCTGAAGAATCAATGGGTGTGTCTGTAATCAGTGAGTCAAAACTAGGAGTATCAATAATGGGGGTATCTAACAGGGAATCAACAACAGAGTGAAAGAATAGGTATAGGAGCATGATCATCAGATCTGGATGGTGGAGTAGATAGAACATGAGTTTGAGGGGTGAACTGGAAGGATCATGAATGGAACTCTTAGGCAAGTTATACTCACCCTCTTGCCGCTGGTTTGAAATCAAATATGGAAAGTGAAACCATCAGAGTCAATCTCCTAATCATCACCATCATCACTTAATCAACACTGGTGCTGGGGCAGGTGGAGCTGGAGTAGAATCTAGAACACTCCCAAAAAAAGGTCTGGATAGTGCAGTCAAAGTAGCTGAGATGCCATCACTCAATCCTCTGTGCTCTCTCTGGTCCTTAGCAATGAAACTGTCAAGTCGCTACCTAATAGTCATGACCTCTATCCCACATGAGCGAATCTATCCATCAAACTCCCTGAAGCTCCTGGTGCATCCGACTAAACTGGATGAGGATGAGATGTAGGCTCAGACTGAGAAGCAGACTTGGCTGCACTGCTGGATCAGGCTGACTCTCTGGAAGAGGTGCCTCTGAAGGTTCCTGCCTTGCCAGAAGAAAGTATACGCTCCTCCCTCACAGCAACATCATCATCTCTTGTATCGGCCTGACTAGATACTCGCATCTCCACTAGCCTTTGAACAGCTGATATCCCATCCATATTAGAGACCTGATGTCATAGACATCAGTATGTAGGAGATCAAGAAGGGCTCATCCTCAAAACTAACACCATACTCTCTTGAACAACAATGTCAACCCCATCCCGTAGGATAAGTAGAGTCTCGACTCATCGAAGCCTCCGTCATCTGATGTACCATGAGCACCAGAAGGCAGATGGGGTGTGGCTGAACCAATGAGACCATCATGAGCAAGTCTCTCTCGGTGATGAGTCAACCCTCCAGTCTTCGATAGAAGAATCCGGGCAACAGATGTGATGCAAAAAGTCTCATCTCAACATATAGACGGGATACAGACAATGGTTCCTCAAGCAAAATAGCTGACTCAAATATGCACTGGAGTAACTCACTCTATTCAATCAGACTATCAACAACTGAGTGGTCATAGGAATATCCATACTCTGTTCAATATCTTTAAGTCACGGGGATATCCCTGCCTTGACCTGAGCTAGCCAGCCATCACTCCCATGGGCTAATGATCCGTAGAACTCTCGTATGAGACCTGGTAGATCTCTCGCTCAGAGAATAGAATGACCTAAACCCGCATCTCTGATCCACTAACCTATCCTAAAGTGTGCTGGTCGATAAATCGAAGTCCACAAGGAATCCTTCGATAAACCGTCTTCGAGCTCATCCAGCTAGAAGCTGTGAATAGGGGTCGAATAGGTGGATCTGGAAGCTCTAGCTTCATGTCTGGCTTTGGTTCTTTGTTCTTCTCCTGATTGATGGTCGAGGGTGACGGACAACTTGGTTTCAAGGTCCCATTGCATAGAATAAAGGTTTGACACGATTGGAGGAGAACCTAGGATTTCTAGGGTTCACAAGTGGAAATGGGAGAGGGAATGCTGCTTATCTGGATAAAAAAGGCCATCCAAAATGAGGAACGAGGCGTTTTGAGCTAAAATGGAGGGAAGGAATAGTGGGAAGAGTTAGGGCATGTGTCAGCTCGAGTGGGAGGAGAGAAATGGAAAAGAAAAAGATACTTCGGTTTGCCTTTAACCTCGGTCTGCTGCCGTTCATGTGTCGACTCACGAATATGTCGACACATTCAGGTGTCGACACATCAACTTAAAACCAAAAATCAAAAGAATGAGAGGCTGATCAAAATCACTAGAAATTCAATGAAATTAACAATAATTAATTATGATTGATGTCAAATTTGATCTATTTTGAGTCAAAGATTGGAAGATTTTAATTAAAAGGATTAATGATCCCGAGTTCTCTTCTAATCATACAGAATTGATCTTCTTGGAGAGGCTTAGTCAGAATATCAGCTAATTACTATTCAGTACAAATAAATTCAAGCACAATATCATTATTTTCAATATAATCTCTAATAAAATGATGTCTAATTTCAATGTGTTTAATTCTAGAATGTTGAACAAGATTTTTAGTCAAGCAAATAGCACTGGTATTATCACATTTTATAGGTGTACTAGTCAATTTGATTCCAAAATCTTCAAGTTGTTGCTTGATCCACAAGATTTGAGCATAACAACTTCCTGCTACAATATACTCTGCTTCAATTGTGGATAGTGCAACTGAAGTTTGTTTCTTGCTAAACCAGAAGATTAAGTTAACTCCAAGAAATTGGCAAGTTCCACTAGTACTTTTTCTATCTAATTTACAACCAGCAAAATCAGCATAAGAATATCCAATTAATTCAGCAGATGAATCTCTAGAATACTATAAGCTAATATCAATTGTACCAAATAGATATCTAATAATGCGCTTAACAGCCAACAGATGTGATTCCATAGGTTCAGACTAATATCTAGCACACATGCATACACTGAACATTTATCTGGTCTACTAGCAGTTAAGTACAGTAAAGACCCAATAGTACCTGTATAATTTTTGATCTATAAATTTACCATGCTCATCTTTATCAAGTTTACAAGAGGGGCTTATAGGTGTACCTATTGATTTAGTAGTCTCCATCCCAAACTTCTTTATAATTTCTCTTGTATACTTTGCTTGGTTGATGAAGATTCTATCTTAGTTTGCTTGATCTAGATTCCGAGAAAGAAATTGAGTTTTCCCATCGTGCTCATCTCGAACTCACCCTGCATTAGCTTAGCAAACTCTTGACAAAGAATTTCATTAGTAGCACCAAAAATAATATCATCAACATATATTTGCACTACTAATAAATCATTATCATTCTTCTTTAGAAACAAGTTTTATCAACATGGTCTCTAGAAAATTCATTTTCAATCAAAAATTTGTTGAGTCTTTCATACCATGCGCGAGATGCTTGCTTTAATCCATAAAGTACCTTGTGTAGTTTAAAAACATGATCAGGATGTTCATGATTTTCAAAACCATGTGGTTATTCAACAAAAACTTTTTCTATTATAAAAAATTCAGAAAAGTACTTTTAACATCCATTTGAAAGAGTTTGAAATTTATAAAACAAGCAAATGCTGATAATAGTCTAATTGCCTCAAGTTTTGCAACAGGAGCAAAAGTTTCATCAAAATCAATTCCTTCCTCCTGATTGTAGTCTTTGGCAACTAGCCTAGCTTTATTTCTAACAACAATTCCATTTTCATCTAACTTATTCCTAAATACCCATTTTGTGCCAATAATAGAAACATTATATGGTCTTTCTATTAATGTCCAAACATTATTTCTATCAAACTGAATTAATTCATCTTGCATAGCATTTATCCAGTTATGATCTTTTTCAGCATCTTCAAAATATTTAGGCTCTACTTGAGAAACAAAAGCTATATAATCATTCATTTCTAATTGAGGCTCGAGTTCTTATCCTTTTAGATGGATCACCTAGGATTAATTCCTTAGGATGTCCATGAGCATACCTCCACTCCTTAGGTAGGTCTTGGTGCTTTGGAGTGTCTTCACCTTTCTCATTTCTATCTTGATCTTCTTCACTTGGCTAAGAGGGTTGATCATTCAATGTCAACTTTTGAAGCTTATTAGCACCTGCACATGCATCAGAAGTATCCTCTTTTCTGGAGGATTTGTTAGTAGATTCTTCAAACAACATGTACAGACTCTTCTACAACTAAGGTTCTTTTGTTAAAAACTCTGTATGCCCTGCTTGATGTAGAGTATCCTAAAAGATACCTACCTTCATCAGACTTGGCATCAAATTTTCCAAGATTATCTTGGCTATTATTTAAGATAAAATTAACAACCAAAAACTCAAAAATATTTAAAATTGGTTTTCATTAATTCCAAAGTTCATAAGGAGTTTTCTTCAAAATAGGGTTTAAAACTCGATTCAAGATGTAACATGCAGTATTAATAGCTTCAGCCCAAAAATATCTTGGTAAATCATTTTCACAAAGCATAGTGTGCCCATTTCTTCTAAAGTACAATTTTTTCTTTCTACTATCCCATTCTCTGCTGAGGTGTCCTAGGTGTAGAAAAATTATGTTCTATATTTTTTCATTACAAAAATTTTGAAATATTGATTTTCAACTTCAGAACCATGATCACTACATATGCAAAAACTGAAATACCCTTTTCATTTGAAACTTTTTGATAAAACTTTACAAATGCAGAAAATGATTCATCTTTATGTGCAAGAAAGAAAACCCAAGTAAATCTTGAAAAATTATCCACTATAATAAATCCATATCTCTTGCCTCCTAGACTGGATGTTCTAGTTGGTCCAAAGAGATCATATAAAGTAGTTCTAGTGACCTACTAGTAGTTACAAAACCTTTAGGTTTGAAAGAAGTTTTAACTTATTTTCCAAATTGACATGCTTGGCAAACTCTATCTTTTTCAAAACAAAGTTCTAGTAAATCTCTAACTAAATTCTTTTTGTAAAGTTTTGAAAGTAGATACATACTAGCATGACTTATGCCAAAGCCAGCTAGTCTCATCTTTAGTAGAATTCATTTCAATAAGGCATTCTCCATTAAGCAAAGATAGATCATCTAAATCTATCAAATAAATATTACCATGCATTTTTTTCCAGTGAATTGTACTCTATTTTTATCTATACTAGCAATCATGCAATAAGATGATTTAAAACAACTTGAAAACCTTTATCGCAAAATTGACTAATACTTAAAAATTATGCTTTAAACCTTCAACTAAAAATACATTACTAATACAACTAGAATGAGTAATGTGAACCTTACCAATACCAATGATTTTTCTTTTACCATTATCCCCGAAGGTCAAACTCCCTCCATTCATTACTTCAAGAGAAGTGAATTGCTTCACATCTCCCATCAAGTGTCTTGAGCAACCACTATCAAGATACCAAAGTCTTTTGTTCTCCTTGATTGCAAGACACACCTGCAATACAAATCAAGCTTTGTTTTTAGGTATCCAAGCAAACTTGGGTCCTTTAGGGTTTGTACTTAAAATGGTTCCTTTTGGAACCCAAACTTTTCCAAAAGAATTAATTTTTCTCATATTGCATTGAAAAGATTTATGACCTTGCTTTTTGCATGAAAAACATGTTATACTAGATGATGCAGGTACAAAAAAGTTTTTAAAATACTTTTATTGTCTTTGAGGTCTATAACCTAATCCTGCTTTGTTGAAAATGGCTCTTTGACTGTTTAAAAGTAGGTTCAGTTTTTCTGAACTATAGGTAAACTTTTCAACAAAAGATTTTATTTTATCAAGCTCATTTTTATACTTTTCATTTTCTAATTCTAAATCCTTGTTTTTCTTTAAAAGATCACCATTTAAAATAATAGCTTTGGGTCTTTTTAAAACTTCATTTTCTATTGTTAAAGCATTGTTTTTCTTTTTAAAATATCTAGTTTAGTTTTCAAATCACTAACTTCATTTAATAAAGAATTATTTTCATGAGAAAAACTGTTTGCATGCTTTTTCAATCTTTTATTTTCATATAAAATCAATTTGTAATCATGCATAAGTTCATTAAAAGCATTTCTTAATTCATCAAAAATAAAATCTACTTCTGTATCAAAATTTACCTCTTCTTGCTCTTGATGTGCCATAAAATAAAGATTTGCAATTTCAATCTATTCTTCTTCAAAACTGGAGTCCTCACTATTACTCCCGGTGGCCATCATTGTCTTTTTTCTTAGCTTCATTCTTAACTTCTTTAGGAGAGGGTAGTCAAATTTATAGTGTCCCAGCTTCTTATACTCGAAGCATGTAGGTATCTCCTTCTCCTTTTCCTTTTCTTTTTCTTTCTCTTTTTCTTTTCCCTTCTCTTTGGTTGATTGAAATTTCTTCTTGTAAGAGAACTTCCTTCTCTTCATGAACCTTCTAAATTTCTTGCGAGGAGTGCTTCTTCACTTTCATCTTTTTCTTCTTCTTTGGATTCATCAATTGAGGATTCTTCTTGTATAGTTGATTTGAATGCAATCCTTTTTTTCTTCTTATCCATGTCCAGTGACTTTTGCTTCAAATTCATCTCATAAGTCATGAGCGATCCTACCAGCTACTCTAATGGTAGCTTGTCAACATCTTTAGCTTCTTGGATGGTGGTCACCTTCGGATCCCATGATGTTGGAAGTGACCTGAGAATTTTGTTGACAAGATCAGCATTAGACATTACTTTTCCTAAACTTCTCATTCCATTTACAATATTTGTAAATCTAGTGTACATATCAGTGATAGATTCATTAGGTTTCATTCGGAACATCTCATATATGTGCACTAACATGTTCATTTTTGTGTTTTTCACTTGATCGGTACCCTCATGGATAACATCAAGTGTGTCCCATATTTCTTTGGCTGATGTGCAAGTAGATATCCTATTGAATTCACTAGGATCTAATGCACAATAAAGTAGATTCATTGCCTTTGCATTGATCTCGGATTGTTTAATGTCATTTTTATCCCAATCCTCTTCGAGCTTTGGGATGGAAACACCATTAACCATAACTGAAAGAATATGTGGACCTTTATCAACTACTTTCTACAAGTTATAATCAATTGAATGCATATATATTCTCATTCAAGTTTTTCATAAGTATAATTTGATCCATTGAAAAATGGAGGTCTATTTGAGGCTTGTCCCTCAACTACACTAGTACCAATAAGGGCTGCCATAGATCTTTACTCAAGATGGTAAAGCCTATAAACTAAGAATAGGGCTCTGATACCACTTGTTGCCCAGTAAGCAACCCAAGAGAGGGGGGTGAATTGGATCTCTAAAAAATTATTTGATGCAATGTAATAGTGTGTGATCCAATCCAACAATTAAACCAAGTACTATGAATTCAAATGAAGTGCTCTTAAGTAAATGTGCAACAAAAATAAAGCAATAAATGTAAGAGCAAGTAGAAGAGACAAGCAACCACAAACACAAAGAAGTATAGTGGTTCGGTGCTATCCAATGCACCTACATCCACTCCCCAAGATCCCCTTGGGAATTCACTATAATCTCAACTGATTACAGTCGATTAGTTTTTGGGCTCACTAATCAAAACCCGACTTGTTTTTACTGGGCTCACAAGTCAAAACCTCACTTATTTTTACGGGCTAACCAAGAACCTAAATGGTTTTAAGGCTCACCACCAACCTCCCTTGGTTTTGCGGGCTAACCAAGAACCTAATTGGTTTTCAAAGGCTCACCAATAACCTCTCTTAATTTTGTAATAGGCTAACCAATTACCTAATTGGTTTCCAAATCCTCACCAATAACCTCCCTTGGTTTTGCAATAGGCTAACCAAGAACCCTTACAACAAATAATAGTTTGAAGTAAAGATAATAAAAGCTTTCTAATAAAATGGGTATCTCTTTGAAGCTCGTTGTTGTGATGCTTTCAACTTGATGAAGCCTCTTTGATTGCTCAAGAATGGTTGATATTTAATGCTCTTGAAGGCTCTTGAATGCTTGGAGGCTTGCTTTTGCTTGAGAGTAGTTGAACTTCAATGAATAGGAGTGAATGCTCTCTTTTCTTCTCTTTTGTTCTTCCTTAGTCAATCTCTTTTTTTTTTATTTGATTTGGAGCATATAAATACCTTCCCAAGTTCTCAAATCCAGTTTCTAGCCATTATACATGAAAATCTAGCCGTTGGGGGCCAAGTGTGATGAGTTCTGTATTTGAAAAACTAGCCATTACTATTCCAGAACTTCATGTGTCGACACTTCACGCTGTGAGTTGACACTTCATGTCGATACTTAAACTTCTTGAGTCGACACCCAGTTCAAATATATTTAATATAGCTTTCTGAAAATCTCAGATGTGTCGACACTTCTTTAGGTGAGTCGATACTTTGAGTCGACACTTCGCATCCATGTGTCGACACTTCAGCAGATCATCATCTTTAGCAAGTTTTGTGACTTAAAATCTCAGGTGATAAGATGATCCATGTGTCGACACTTTGAGTCGACACTTCAAGTCCATGTGTTGACACTTCAGCCGTGCCATCTAAAACTTTCTTTGCGTACCGGCTTGAGTCGACACTTCACTATCATGTGTCGACACTTGGTATCATGTGTCGATACTTTGAGTCGACACTTCATTGAGATTCTTCTCAAATATCTGAACTTGTGCTGAATCAAGTCTGTATTGAAATTAAGTATTCATTCAAGCAAACTTTAGCTATCCAAGTCTTCTTTGAGCTGATCTTTCATCTAAACTTTGACTTCTTCAATCAAATAACATTTTTCAAATTGATGACCACCTTTTTCTATAGAAACACACTTCAAAGAAATCATTAGTACTCAACTTATACTTAAGCATTTTGCTTACCATCAAAATCAATAATAGAGTCAACATTTTATTGATGACATTCACTATTGTGAGGCTTCCTTCACCTTACAACATGATTCTGGGATTTTCCAAACTCAATCTACTCAATGCCACAATCTCCACCAGGTGTCTTCTCATCCGGTTCCTAACTCCTTGGGGATTAGAGAGATAAGAGTGTCCCGACAGCCATACAAGCATTGCCTATAGGCTATCCCGAGGGTGCAGGAGGCTATGCAGAGTCTTGTCATTGACTAGTCAGGCCCAACAGACACCTAGAGCCGAAAGGCAGACCAGTCGAGCCTCTACTATCTTTTCCCTGGTGGAGAACCCCTTAAAGACTGTACAGGTGGAGCCCTACTACCCCAGGAGGAGAGATCCCGCTTGCTTAGCTTTCTGTGGGCTAATGCAGACATCTTCACCTGGACCACAGTAGACATGCTCGAGATCCTACTAGAAGTAATCACACACAAGCTGAACGTCAACCCCAACAGCCACCTAGTTTGGTAGAAGAAGAGGAGCTTCATCCTGGTGAGGCAGAAGGCAATCGATAAGGAGGTCAAAAAGTCCATACAGTAGGCTTCGTCCGTGAGGTATGGTACCCTGACTGGCTTGCTAATATAGTGATGGTCAGGAAGGCTTCCAGAAAGTGGAGAATTTGCATGGACTACACCGACCTCAACTGGGCATGCCCGAATGATAGCTTCCCACTACCCAAGATTGACCAGTTAGTGGATGCAACCTCGGGCCATAAGCTCCTTGCTTCATGGATGCATTCTTCATGTACAACCAAATCCACATACACTCAGAGGATGAGGAGCACACAATGTTTGTGACCGATAGAGGTATGTCTGCTATTGGATGATGCCACTTAACCTCAAGAATGCAGGGGCCACATGCCAGCATCTGGTCAGCAAGGTCTTTAAAGACCAGATTAGTCACAACATGTAAGTCTATGTAGATGATATGCTCATCATGAGCGGAGGAGTCAGACTACATCACCGACCTGGCAGAGGTCTTCGCCAACCTTCACCTCTACCAAATGAAGTTAAACCAGGCCATGTGTACATTTGGCATCAAGCAGAAAAGTTCCTGGGGTTCATGGTCACCCAACGAGGAATAGAGGCCATAGAAGATCCAGGCGATTACTGACATGAGACACCCTGTCTCCAAGAAGAAGGTGCAGCACTTGACCGGATGCATTACCGCACTAAGCCACTTCATCTCGCATTCCACCAAGTACTGCTAACCATTCTTTAAGGTGCTATGCAAGATGCATGCTTTACATGGACCGAGGAGTGTTAGGAGGCCTTTGAGGGGTTGAAAAAGCTCCTTGCCTTTCCACCACTACTATCCAGACCGATGCCCGAAGAGGAGCTTCTCTTGTACCTAGTGGTTTCATTGGAGGTGGTGAGCTCAGTGCTGGTCTGCACCAATAAGGATGGCTCCCAATGGCCAGTCTACTAACCAGCAAGCTACTTCACGATGTAGAAACTAGGTACACCCGATCTAAAAAGATTATCTTTGCACTTATTATGTCTACGCACATCTCAGGCCCTACTTCCAAGCACATCCGATCGTGGTCCTCACAGACCAGCCTCTGAGGGCCATCCTGAGCTACCCTGATATGTCGAGGTGCCTGGCCAAGTGGGCGATGAAGCTCAATTAGTTTGACATCACCTACCATCCATGACCAGCATAGAAGGCCCAGGTCCTTACTGATTTCCTAGTATAGTGCACCTGGATGATCGAGGATCTGGAGGAGACGGACGATCACCTAAGCCCGAGCAAGACTCAACCTCTATGGTGATTATATGGATTCTCCACATCGATGGTGCATCTAATGCTAGAGAGAGTGCAGCCTAGCTCATCCTCGCCAACTCTGACAGAGTCATCACCGAGTATGCACTATGCTTTCTGAAAGGATTATGCCCTATAAGCCAATATCTGTATCTCCCAGACCATTGTAAATTGACAAATTAATAAAGGCCATTAATTTTTTTCATCATTCGCTGTGTCATTATATGATGAACCCCATAGATTAGGGCTAGGTTGTAGGGCTATGATGAGATCATACCAGTGAGATCTAAGGCCTTAAAACCCTAATCTAGAATATTCCTAGTCATAGGAACCTGAGTTGGGGATCAGGTTTCCGTTAAGACTGGCACATCCTATGTATGCTGAAAAGGGTGACTGCTCTCACTGTCTTTGTGTAGGACACTAATACAAGGATGTGGGTGCTCATTAGTGAATGAGTTCACTGAATAGATCCAGTTTGAGAACATCTAATGGAGCCTTAGCTGCATGTCAATGATGTTTCACATAGTGGGAGTTGTACAAGTAGTCCTATGACCTGAGACTGCCATAATACCTTATGTACATGAACCCATGCTTTGGTTCAATCTCAATCATGACACTGGGTCATGCACGAGGTTGATGCTGGGTATGGTGAATTGTATATGAGGTATTGAGTAGGTCAACAAGGAATTGATCACTCCTAGTAGGAGGAGATTGCATCCAGCCAAATTAGGTCAGATGATGATTCAGAAATCTTTGATCAAAGTACAGATATTAGAAATGATTTCTAATATCGAATTAATTGAATCATTAGTGTATGACTGAGCTGGGAATGAGTATAAACTGGATTTGACATGATTCCATATCCATAGTTATATTCGGGATGCAAGATGATTGAAGGATCGAATTGTACGGGAACTTTCCACTGAAGGGTAGTTTTGGAATTACACCAGAATTTCCATATCTTCCGGGTAGACATGACACGTTGCTAGACGTCAATCTTGTCTTGTGGGTTGATCAAATTAAATGGTTTAATTGGATCACTAATTAGGAGGAGTCCTAATTGACTGACTCGAGTTAGCTCGATTTGACCTAATCGATTATAATGAGTTCTGATCAGATTAGGTCAACTTGCACTCGGACCCACTGCTGGCTAAGTATGGAACCCAATGGGTCACACACTTAGGACAGATAATCAAGGATTTAATTTGGAATTAAATCTCGATTGCAGATGAACACACTAGCATGTGTTGCAAACCATGACTTCTACTTGAATCGGATTCGAGTTAGGGTTCCGATTTGGTCTTTTTTAGATCCAAATTCATACCGGTTTGAATCTAATTGAAGATTTAAAACGTTGGGCTAACAATAGGCTAGCAATTGGGCTAACCTAAGAGGCTAAACCCCTTTCCCACGTCGCCTAAAACCCCTCCCCCTCTCTTCCCACGCGCGCGCGCAAGGAGAAGAGTCCACACGCGCGTGGACTCTCTCCAAGTCGCGTCTTTGCGTGAAGAGAAATAAATTGACCGGCATTTTTGGCTGATGAGGCGTGGATCAGAGTCCACCTAGGCGTGGACTCTTCAAAATTTGGAATTACCGTGAAAAAGAAAGAAAAAACTCCGAAGGGGCGCGACTCTTCTTTCTGCGCGCGCCCTTCTGAGTTTTTCACGATCCCTCTTCGCGTCTTTCCATCCCAAAGGTCGTGAGATTAATCCCAAAGGCCGTGAGATTATCCAAGGGCCGTGAGATTAAGAGAGAAGACGTGAGAAGGGAGAGGGATGTGAGAGGATTTTTCAGAAGGAGAAGGCGCCTCTCTGTCGCCTATTTAAGAGAAGGCTTCACCGTAAAAAAAAATGATTCCATTTTTTCTACGGCGAAGCCTGCTTCTCTTTCCTTCTCCCTCTCCAGAAGACTGTTCCCCCTCCTCTCTTTCTTCTTTGATTCCTTTACAGAGCCTAGGCTCTGTCGAATCTCAGAACAGAAGGAGAGTCAGAGAGAGAAACTCTCCGACGGTAAAGGAAGAAGGCGCCCCCTTTTCCTTCTTTCTTACATTAAGACAACTTTGTCTTAATTTTCTTCTCCCTCCAAGACAAGCCTTGTCTCACTTTAGGACAAGGGATTATTCTTAAGACAAGAGTGTCTTAAGGGGCCAAAGTTGCCAAAAACTAGGAGAAGGGTAAGAGAGAAAGTTTTAGTCCCTGTTTGGCTAGAGGTGTCCTAGCCAATAGCCCATATATCAAGTTCTTGGGGTAGAACTTGATTGGAAGAAACCCAATTGAGGAGTCACTGTCTTGATCATCTGCCCGTGTGGATCACCATCGGAGGGCGGACAAGTGGACGCCTGGTGTGTTCAAAGGTTACTCCATTTGGAGTTTATTTCTACATCAGATTGGATATAGCGATCTGAGGTTAGTATCTAAACTATGTTTAAATTTGGACATGCATGTAGTCATAAGTTTTTAATTACTAATAGGAGATTTTGGGATTAGGGTTCGGTCCTGATTTCATAAAGCTTTTGAAATCCACACTTCCGCACTGGTCACCGAACCTAACAGTGGTATCAGAGCCATCCTTATTAGGATTAAACTTATGAAGTTCAATTCATGATGTGGTATCATGTTAAAGTTTTTATATTGATGCACAGTGCATGTCTTTGATTGAACATGAGTTTGATGATTGCCACCAGTTAGGGTTTTCCACTGAAACCCTAATTGTCTTAGAGATATGAGTAGCCCTGGAGCCATCATACTGAAATAAGGTTGCCCTGGCATATGGTGTATCCATTATGTGGTAAATGGTTGTCCTAGTATGATGGCACACATTTCACATATTTGCTTAGTTTAAAGCATGTATTAATATATGTGATAGCTTTTAATTGAATGTGCTGGCATTGCATGAACCCCTCTTAAAATTATATTAAGTGGTAGTATAGTTAACCGAAAGCATTATTAGTCATGATGGATAATTAGTCATTTCGGTGTCTAGAAAGGTGGTTCTGGGAAGGTAAAGGAATCGTGGTTTTTAATTGGTTCCGTTGACTGACCTGACCCAATTTTAAATTGGTGTCTAGGAAAGCAACGGGGGGACCCCCACATCTCTTCCACTAGCCTGGCCGATCTGATTGATTTAATTCTTGACTAACATGCTTGGTGTTAAAATACTATTATTGGCCCTTCCTTCATGATAGGTCATCATTGTGTTGATCTATACTAGGTTTGTGTGTGTACACACAAGACCTAATATGGTGACTAACACAATTTTGGCTAATACATTATTGTTTTATGGCATGATTTAAGTATATTTTGTTTTGAACACACAGGGTATTACTATTAAAGTCATGACTATATGGCTATGAAGGGTCTTACTTAACTAAAATATTATAGTTTTTTGTGTAACACAGGCTATTAATATTTTAGAGGCCGAGATAAGTTGAGAATTGTACAGGTTACAATTGGAAAGAGTTTTCCTACCTATGAACTTATATAAGATTTGTTTGTTACACACAAGGTCTTTTATGAGGGATTGGGATCTCAACCCCACTAAGAAAGA
Source organism: Areca catechu (assembly GCA_021397845.1). Lineage (NCBI taxonomy): Eukaryota > Viridiplantae > Streptophyta > Magnoliopsida > Arecales > Arecaceae > Areca > Areca catechu. The sequence goes on from CM038050.1 coordinate 96,793,022, forward strand.
TCAATTAAGGTTTTTCTCGATCATCGTATTGAGGGTTATGATGCTCGATAAAATGTGGAGACATAATTAAATTAAAGTCCTAATTTAATTATGTGTTGTCATTTCATGGTTGTTTGCTTATGTTTTCGTTCTTTTTTAAATGTAGATAAATGGCCTCTTCACTCTCACTCCGTATATTTTAGATGCCAACAAATTGACTGGGCCGAATTATGTTGATTGGCTGAGAAATTTGAAAATAGTACTCAGTCAAGAAAGAATTTCCTATATTCTGATACCCCGATTTTGGAACCACCAAGGGAAGATGCCTCGCAAGAGGAGAAGACCACATATAATATGTGGAAAATGACTCACTTACTGTCAAATGTGTTATGCTTGCCTCTATGACTAACGAGTTACAGAGGCAGCATGATAGCATGGTACTAACTCCATACTGCTAAATTTAAAAGAGCTTTATGGAGAACACAGTAGAACTGCTAGATATGAAATCTAAGCAGTTGTTCCGTGCAAGGATGACAGAAGGTACATCAGTACAAGACCATGTATTAAAGATAATTGATCTAATCACTCGATTAGTCAATTAGGTTTTGTAATGGATGGGCGAGTTGAATCAAGACTTGATCTTGCAATCACTCCAGAGTCATTTTCACATTTTTCTTAATTACCATATGAACAAACTTAATTCTTCCTTGCCTGAGCTGTTGAATATGTTGAAAACAGCAGAGAGCCATGTAAAGAAAAATAAGGCTCCAGTTTCTCTTGTGGATAAAGAAGAAGACAGGCAAAAGGGGTTCCAATAAGAGGATGAATCCCAAAGGGGCATTAAGAAAGAAAGGAAAGAAGGCCTCCGGACAGATGACCTGCTTTCATTGTGGCAAGCCGGGTCATTGGAAAGAACTGCAAGGTTTACCTTGCAAGTTTGATGCCTGGTGCATCAGAGGCACCAAAAGGTATGAAAGAAGTTCATACTATTTGTCATTGGATTCTTCCATTTCAAATACTTGGGTGTTGGATACCGCCTGTGGTCATAACATCTGCAATCATTGCAGGACTTCAGGGGCTTAAAGTATTGAGGAAGGTAACTTTGAGCTCTACGTGCTGGAGGGACCCCATCCAAGCAGAAGCTTTAGGGACTTATGTTTTTGAAGTTACCTTCAGGGAAATCTTGGAGCTAAGGAATTGTTAGTACTATATGCCAAAAATCATTAGAAATATCATATCTGTACCCTTGTTACTTAAACAAGGATATACTATGAATGTAATGAGCAGTGGCTGCTCAATTTCTTTATCTAATGAATTATATGTTATGGCATATTCTGCAATGGTCTCTTAACTCTTTCCACTAATGACAATGTTTTTCATGTTTCTAACAACGGAAAAGAGGAGATGATATTAACAATACCTTACTTTGGCATTGTCGACTTGGACATATTAGTGAGACTAGGATTAACAAGTTATACAAAGAAAATTTCTTTGATCCTTATGACTATGAGTCATTAGGAACTTGTGAATCATGTCTCATGGGTAAGATGACCAAGACTCCATTTAGTGGACATGGAGAAAGGACAAAAGAGTTATTAGGACTCATACACACAGATGTATGTGGGCCTATGACAACTCAAGCCTATGGTGGATACTCATACTTCATCACATTTACTGATGATTTTTCAAGGTATGGATTTGTGTATCTAATGAAACATAAGTCCGATGCTTTTGAAAAATTCTTAGAGTATCAAAGTATGGTAGAGAAACAGACAGGAAAAAGTATAAAGATCCTCCGATCAGATAGAGGAGGTGAATACTTATCCACTGAGTTTCTTGATCACCTAAAAGATAAGGGGATCATCTCTGAATGGACTCCTCCTTACACACCACAATTAAATGGTGTTGCTGAAAGGAGGAATCGTACTTTATTGGATATGGTACGATCCATGATGTGCTTCACGGAGTTACCTTTTTCTTTCTGGGGATATGCTTTGGAAACAGCAACTCATATCTTGAATAGAGTACCATCCAAAACTGTCTCTAGCACTCCATATGAATTATGGAGAAGTAAGAAACCCAATCTTAAGTATATTAAGATATGGGGATGTCCAGCCTATGTAAAAAGGAATTTTGGACATAAACTAGATGCTAGAGCAGACAAATGTCTATTATCGGATATCCTAGAGATAGTATAGGATATGTGTTCTACCCCCTACTGAACAAAAGGTTTGGTCAGTAGGCATGCCACTTTTATGGAAAAGGAATTTATCCTACAAAAGGGCACTGGTAGAAATATCGAACTTAATGAGATTCAACAAATAGACACTTCTCAGTCAAGTAACAACATAGTTAATATAGAACCTGAACACACTCCTATCCGTAGGTCTGATAGGGTGCGACAGGCACCTGAGAGGTATGGGTTCATAATTGAAAATAATGAAGCCCAAATCATTCAAAATGATGAGCCTCTAACCTATACGGAAGCAGTCATGAGTAGAGACTCAGACAAATGGCTGGAAGCCATGAGATCCGAGATGGACTCCATGTATGTCAACCAAGTATGGTCTTTGGTTGATGCACCAGAGGGTATTAACCCTATTGGGTGTAAATGGGTCTATAAAAGGAAGATTGGGGCAGATGGCCAAGTTGAAACTTATAAAGCCAGATTGGTGGCTAAGGGTTTCAGACAAAAACAGGGAATAGATTATGATGAAACATTTTCCCCTGTTGCCATGCTCAAATCCATTCGGATTATGCTTGCTATAGCAGCATATCATGATTATGAGATCTGGCAAATGGATGTAAAAACTGCATTCCTCAATGGTTTCCTTGAGGAAGAGGTTTATATGTCACAACCAGAAGGTTTTGTCTTGGAGACTAAACCTAATCAGGTATGTAGGCTAAAGAAATCCATTTATGGATTAAAGCAAGCATCCAGGAGTTGGAACATCCGATTTGATAAAACAGTCAAAGAATTTGATTTTTTCAAAAATGAGGATGAACCTTGTGTGTACAAGAAGACTAGTGGGAGTGCCATAGTTTCTTAGTTCTATATGTTGATGATATACTTATATTGGGAATGATATCCCAATGTTACAATCAGTCAAAGTGTGGTTATCGAAACAGTTTTCCATGAAAGACTTGGAGAAGCATCCTATATACTGGGTATAAAAATCTATAGAGATAGATCAAGAAGGATGCTTGGCTTGTCCCAGTCTAGGTACATTGACCAGGTGCTAAAGAGATTTAGCATGGAGGAAAGTAAAAGAGGTTACTTACCTATTGGTCATGGCATACGTCTTTCTAAGAGGATGTCTCCTAAGACACCTGAAGAAAGAAATAGAATGAGTTCTATACCTTATGCTTCGGCTATAGGGTCGATTATGTATGCTATGTTATGTACTAGGCCTGATGTGGCATATGCCTTGGGTGTAGCCAGTAGATTTCAGGCTGATCCAGGAGAGGATCACTGGAAGGCTATGAAAAATATTCTTAAGTACCTGAGAAGGACTAAGGATATTTCTTATATACGGAGGATCTGATCTTAAACTAGAAGCCTATTCAGACTCTAGTTTTCAATCAGACCCAGATGATAGTAAATCCATTTCAGGGTATGTCTTTACCTTGAATGGTGGAGCAGTAAGTTGGAAGAGCACTAAACAGCAGACTGTAGCTGACTCAACTACCGAGGCAGAGTACATAGCTGTCAGTGAAGCCGCCAAGGAAGCTGTCTGGATGAAGAAATTCATCACAGAGTTGGGAGTAGTTCCTGAGATTGAGAACCCGGTGCCACTCTATTGTGATAACACTGGAGCAGTTGCTCAAGCTAAGGAACCGAGAGCCCATCACAAGTCCAAGCACATTCTGAGACACTTCCATCTTGTCCGAGAGATAATCGAAAGACAAGAAGTCTGCATCAATAGAGTAGATACAAAGAACAACATAGCAGACCGTTCACTATGGCTCTACCACAGCGGGAGTTTGATCGCCACCTCGATTGTATGGGGTTAAAGAATAAGAGCGATTGGCTTTAGTGCAAGTGGGAGATTGAAAGGATTATGCCCTATAAGCCAATATCTGTATCTCCCAGACCATTGTAAATTGACAAATTAATAAAGGCAATAATTTTTTCATCATTCGCTGTGTCATTATATGATGAACCCCATAGATTAGGGCTATGGTGTAGGGCTATGATGAGATCATCATACCAGTGAGATCTAAGGCCTTAAAACCCTAATCTAGAATATTCCTAGTCATAGGAACCCTGAGTTGGGGATCAGGGTTTCCGGTAAGACTGGCACATCCTATGTATGCTGAAAAGGGTGACTGCTCTCACTGTCATTTGTGTAGGACACTAATACAAGGATGTGGGTGCTCATTAGTGAATGAGTTCACTGAATAGATCCAGTTTGAGAACATCTAATGGAGCCTTAGCTGCATGTCAATGGATGTTTCACATAGTGGGAGTTGTACAAGTAGTCCTATGACCTGAGACTGCCATAATACCTTATGTACATGAACCCATGCTTTGGTTCAATCTCAATCATGACACTGGGTCATGCACGAGGTTGATGCTGGGTATGGTGAATTGTATATGAAGGTATGAGTAGGTCAACAAGGAATTGATCACTCCTAGTAGGAGGAGATTGCATCCAGCCAAATTAGGTCAGATGATGATTCAGAAAATCTTTGATCAAAGTACAGATATTAGAAATGATTTCTAATATCGAATTATTGAATCATTAGTGTATGACTGAGCTGGGAATGAGTATAAACTGGATTTGACATGATTCCATATCCATAGTTATATTCGGGATGCAAGATGATTGAAGGATCGAATTGTACGGGAACTTTCCACTGAAGGGTAGTTTTGGAATTACACCAGAATTTCCATATCTTCCGGGTAGACATGACACGTTGCTAGACGTCAATCTTGTCTTGTGGGTTGATCAAATTAAATGGTTTAATTGGATCACTAATTAGGAGGAGTCCTAATTGACTGACTCGAGTTAGCTCGATTTGACCTAAATCGATTAGAATGAGTTCTGATCAGATTAGGTCAACTTGCACTCGGACCCACTGCTGGCTAAGTATGGAACCCAATGGGTCACACACTTAGGACAGATAATCAAGGATTTAATTTGGAATTAAATCTCGATTGCAGATGAACACACTAGCATGTGTTGCAAACCATGACTTCTACTTGAATCGGATTCGAGTTAGGGTTCCGATTTGGTCTTTTTTAGATCCAAATTCATACCGGTTTGAATCTAATTGAAGATTTAAAACGTTGGGCTAACAATAGGCTAGCAATTGGGCTAACCTAAGAGGCTAAACCCCTTTCCCACGTCGCCTAAAACCCCTCCCCCTCTCTTCCCACGCGCGCGCGCAAGGAGAAGAGTCCACACGCGCGTGGACTCTCTCCAAGTCGCGTCTTTGCGTGAAGAGAAATAAATTGACCGGCGTTTTTGGCTGATGAGGCGTGGATCAGAGTCCACCTAGGCGTGGACTCTTCAAAATTTGGAATTACCGTGAAAAAGAAAGAAAAAACTCCGAAGGGGCGCGACTCTTCTTTCTGCGCGCGCCCTTCTGAGTTTTTCACGATCCCTCTTCGCGTCTTTCCATCCCAAGGTCGTGAGATTAATCCCAAAGGCCGTGAGATTAATCCCAAGGGCCGTGAGATTAAGAGAGAAGACGTGAGAAGGGAGAGAGGGATGTGAGAGGATTTTTCAGAAGGAGAAGGCGCCTCTCTGTCGCCTATTTAAGAAGAAGGCTTCACCGTAAAAAAAAATGATTCCAGATTTTCTACGGCGAAGCCTTGCTTCTCTTTCCTTCTCCCTCTCCAGAAGACTGTTTCCCCCTCCTCTCTTTCTTCTTTGATTCCTTTACAGAGCCTAGGCTCTGTCGAATCTCAGAACAGAAGGAGAGTCAGAGAGAGAAACTCTCCGACGGTAAAGGAAGAAGGCGCCCCCTTTTCCTTCTTTCTTACATTAAGACAACTTTGTCTTAATTTTCTTCTCCCTCCAAGACAAGCCTTGTCTCACTTTAGGACAAGGGATTATTCTTAAGACAAGAGTGTCTTAAGGGGCCAAAGTTGCCAAAAACTAGGAGAAGGGTAGAGAGAAAGTTTTAGTCCCTGTTTGGCTAGAGGTGTCCTAGCCAATAGCCCATATATCAAGTTCTTGGGGTAGAACTTGATTGGAAGGAATCCAATTGAGGAGTCACTGTCTTGATCATCTGCCCGTGTGGATCACCATCGGAGGGCGGACAAGTGGACGCCTGGTGTGTTCAAAAGGTTACTCCATTTGGAGTTTATTTCTACATCAGATTGGATATAGCGATCTGAGGTTAGTATCTAAACTATGTTTAAATTTGGACATGCATGTAGTCATAAGTTTTAATTACTAATAAGGAGATTTTGGGATTAGGGTTCGGTCCTGATTTCATAAAGTTTTTGAAATCCACACTTCCGCACTGGTCACCGAACCTAACAGCTTCTTCTTCAAGGCAACCAACAATTAAGATGAGTATGAAGCACTCCTCACAGGGTTGAAGGTGTCACATGAGCTGGGTGTAAAGTTCATTAAGGTCTTCACAGATTTGCAGCTCGTGGTGGGCTAAGTCTCCAGCAAGTATGAAGCTTGGGATCCCATGATGGCCAAGTACCTAGACAAGGTGCGCTCATATACAGCGAACCTCCAACAATTAGCATTTTCCATATACCTCGCAAGGAGAATGCTCTCTCAGGCCAACATCCTCTCCTAGCTGGCGACCCTGCTAGATTCATTAGTGGGATGCACCTTCATCGAATATCTGGAAACCCCCAGCTATGAGTCTGTGGCAGAGGTCCAACAAGTCACCTCTGAGGCAAGCTGGATATGGATCCCTACATCAAATACATTACCATCGATGCTCTACCTAAGGATCGCAAGGAAGCTGGCCTCCTAAAGAAGAAGGCTGCATGCTTCGTATTGAGGGGGGCAGCTCTACCGGAGGTCTTATTCCTATCCCTTGCTAAAGTGTTTGAAACCTCGGAAGCTACCTATGTGCTCCAAGAAATACATGAAAGCATCTATGGGAATCATGTGGGGGGCAGGACTCTAACTTATAGAGCTCTTCGGCAAGGATATATTTAGGATACCATGCAGGAAGACGCTGTCAACTTTGTAAGAAAGTGTGACTGCTGTCAGCATCACGCCTACATCCAACGTCAGCTAGCCACACTGCTCTCCCGACTCTCCACTCTGTGGCCATTCACCTAGTAGGGGAGGACATCATACATCCCTTTCCTCCCATGTTCGGTCAACATAAATACCTGATCATGGCCATTGACTACTTCACCAAGTGGGTCGAGGCTAAGTCCCTGGCCCGAATCATCGAGGCCAAGGTCAGATCCTTCTTTTGGAAGTCAGTCATCTACCGCTTCAGACACCCACACTCGATTATTACTGACAATAGATGGCAGTTTGACAACCCGGCTTTCAAAGAATTCTATATTGACCTCAACATCCACCACCACTTCATGTTGGTGGCTCACCCCCAAACCAATAAGGAGGTCGAGGTGACCAACTGGACTTCCTGCAAGGGCTCTACACAAGGTTAGATGAAGCCAAGGGTCAATGAGCTGAAGAGCTACCTAGCATACTATGGGCCTACCACACCACACCTTAGATGACAATAGGTGAGACATCCTTTAACCTCATTTTTGGTTCAGAGGCTATGATTCCAGTGGCGATGGGTTTGCCCACACTATGGGTAGAGCAATACGATGAAGCTAAGAATCCGGCCTGCCTTCTCCTCAACCTAGATTTGCTGGATGAAATGAGGGACAAAGATCGATGCCGGATGGTGGCATACCAGCAATGAGTAGCTCTCTACTACAACTCCTGCATCAAACCCAAGACGTTTTGTCCAGGTGACCTAGTTCTCAGGCAAGCAGTAGTATCCCACTCAAGAGAATGCGGCAAACTCTCCCTGAACTAGGAGGGTTAGTCGAAGCTATACCGAGTGGAACCTACCACCTCGCCGGACTTGATGGCACCTAGTTCCCTCGGACCTAGAATGCAGGATGTACTACCAATGATACAAGGTTTTTCCTTTATCATTAAAGTTCCTTTTTGGTAACACTATCTTCCACCTGTGCAGGAACTCATCTGCCTAACTCTAAGTCTGGCAAACAAAGTCGAAAAACTTACAAAGCCTCACACACAAAACCAGGAAACTTATGAAGCCCTATACTCAAAGCCGGGAAACTTACGAAGCCCATACTCAAAGCTGGGAAACTTATAAAGCCCATCACTCAAAGCTGAGAAACTTACGAAGCCCCATACTCAAAGCCAAGAAACTTATGAAGTCGTGCACTTAAAGCCAAGAAACTTATGAAGCCCCGCACTCAAAGCCGGGAAACTCCAAAAATCCTCGCACCTATCATTCATTCATCTCATTCCTCAACTAGAGATGCAAGCCAGGAAAACTCTAGAAGCCCTACATTCATGCCCGCATGACCTCAAGATCAGCAGGTGGAGTCGAAGCATTCCAAAAGTCCTCCTAGCCGGACATAAGGTTTCAAACTTAGCTGAAAATGGTCGGGACTTTGAAAGTCATACGCTTCACTATCAAAAAGCCTACCTTCCTATCATTTAAAAGGGGAGAAAAATAGAAGGAAAGAGAGCGAGGCAAAGTTCCTTAGCCAAGCAAGGCTCAGTCCACATTGCTGAAACAAGCCTTTCATAGTATGAAGACTCTTGTTTGCTAGAAAAAATTTCAAAGTATGTAAAAACAGAGCAAGAAAAGAAGAGAAGTACTCATCAAGTGAAGAAAATGGTGTTTCTATTCATGAAAATTTCTTACAATTATAAAGGCTCCCGACAGGCTAGGAAGCCCTTCAAAACTTAGTTACAAAAAAGAAAAGAAAAAAAAATCCTAGCTACACCGAGGTCGCCGACTCCATCCCTGGTCGATAGGTCACCTTATTGGGTGTTGGCAAGGAATCGGTCCGTGAGGTGTCCTGGGCGATAATAGATTCGGCCTTGACCTCCACTGTAGTCCCCAGCTCTAGCTTTGTTTCGACCTTGGTGGCAAGCGACCCCGGCACCCTGGCGACGGAAGGCAAGTAGGGGTAGATGTTGTCCAACCCCTTCAGCCCAAAGAGTCGATGAGCTTTTCGCTAGAAGTTGTTGAACCCCTTTTGGTAGGAGTCCAACATCACCACGGAGACCTCATCCGCGAAGGCCTTTGATGCTTTAAACTTGGGGATGGCTTCGGTGGCCTCCTTTGCCACCTCCATTAGCACCACTGTCGTCTTGGCCTTCTCCTCATCATCTCAACCCGGGCCACCATCTCATTGAGTTGCACCTGAAGGGTTGGTGCCCTTGCCTCCAGGCGGTTCATCTTTGTCACGTTGTGCACCTCCCTCTTAGCTAGGTGGGAATTCTCTTCCTTCTCTACCCTCAGGGCATCGCCAAGGTCGGTGGACTTCTTCTCCAGCTCTGTCGTCGTTACTTGGGAGCTAGCTAACTCAACCTGGAGGGCCATCACCCGACCCTCCAGCTCTTGCACCCAGGTAGCCTGAGTTTGGGTTTCGGCCTTGGTGGCATCCCTCTTCTTACGAAGGTGGTGGTCCCACTTCATCAGCCCTAGGCAAGAATCTTGGATGAGCTAGGTATCGGCGACCACCTATAATAGTCACACGAAGAAAGTCAGCCAATATCTACATGGGAAGGAAAGGAGAATGAAGTAACCAGAAAAATGGCTTACCGATAGAAGTTGGGGGAGCACCCCGATGAGAACGTCCACCAGCTACAGGTCACCTTTCTCTTGGAAATCTTGTAGTTGGAATATGGTGTTCATTACTTGCTTCGCCAACTTCCCATCCCTCGTCAGTGCCATGTCCGAAGGCAGGTAGAGTGACATTTTCCTCATCCCCAACCTTGATGTCGTGGATGGCTTTATAGGCCTTGATATGGCAGTTGGCAAAGGTGTAGTGGCTATGGGTTGGACTCCATTGGCTCCACTTGTTGGCAATAGGGCCGGTCTCTTTGTGGAGGTATGTTCTGCCACCTCCACCACATCTGGCTAAGGTGGCTCTTCAATCCATGGAGGGGCCACAGGGACTGCGGCATGGCCCCCTCCATAGGTCTGGCCCCATTCTTGGGCCTGCAAAAAGAAGGCTGACTGTCGGCCCAAGTGTGCTCGGTGACATGGAGGGCCCCTCATTTGGCCTCTGCTGGCTCCTCCCGGGCCTTCTTCGTAGGCTCCCCTCTGGGCCTCATGGAGGTAGCCCTCTTCCTCGACATTCTGAGGAGCTTCTCCATTGTAAACTTCATCCCTATGATACAAAAAGAGATTTGTTAGTCACCTATTGAAGCAAGATATACTTTAAAGAGAAAGGAGCCCGACATCGAGCCTTACCTTGAGGTTGGGCTAGGCTGATCCTGGCATCGATAAGATTTTGCTCGGTCAGTAGTTCTGTTGATTCTTGTCTTGATTTTGATGAATAACAAAATATTTAAGTATATTTGAGTATCAACTATGTGTTACAAGTATGATCAGCAGATCAAAGTACTGATCAAATTATAGTATGTTAAAAGTTAAGAATGTTTGTCATCTTATTGAAGAAGTTACTTATATTGATAGGATTTCAAGTTAAATAGACATTGACACATAAGAATGAACTTGAAGGACTCAAATCTTATGTTTGGAGATGTTTCAGTAGAGTTTCAGAAGAGTGTCAGCCAAGTGTCGACTCATGGAAGTGAAGTGTCGACTCAAAGTGTCGACTCATAAAAGCATGAGCTGATATATAGAAGAAGTTTCAGATAGCAAGCATGAAGTGTTAACTCATGAAGCTCAAGTGTCGACTGAAGTGTTGACTTAAGGCTTGAGACGAGAAATGATATAGAACATGCTGAATTCAAGTTTTTCCTGAAGTGTCGACTCATGAAGATGAAGTGTCGATTCAAGTATCGACTCACAAGAAGAAGTGTCGATGCACCAAAGGACTCTAGAGAGCTTCAGAAGATATTGTTGACCTAGTATCGACTCAAGTGTCAACTCATGTATCGGCTCATGACTTGAAGTGTCGACACTTGCAAGTCTGGATGAACAATAATAACTAGTTTTTGAAGCACAGAATTTAGCATTTTTGTTCCTAACGGCTATTTTCTCCTCTTCAATGGTTTTAAATGGTAATTTAAGGCTTGGAAAGATATTTAAAGACCAAACTCAAAATTTAAAAAATTAATGAGCAACTAATAAGAGTTCATTGAATTCATTAAGAGATCATTACTTTTGAGTGAAGTTAAGCCTTCAAGCATTCAAGAGCATTCAAGGAACCCATTCAAGTCCAATCTTCAAGCATCCATTAAGGCTTCAATAATTTGAGGACAAGCTTCTCAACTATAATCAAAGAGCTTCAAAGAAATTTTCTTTATTTTTGAAAGCTTATTGTATCTTTATTTTGTACTTGAATTTATTGTTGTTCTTAGTTTCAAGTGGATTGAAACTAGTGATTTGGTTGTTGGTGACCTTGTAAAACCAACTTAGATTATTGGTGAGCCTTGTGAAAACCAACTAGGTTATTGGTAAGCCTTGTAAAAACCAATTAGGTTTTGGTTAGCCTTGTAAAAACCAAGAAGGGTTTTGATTAGTGAACCTAGAAAAACTAATCTACTGTAATCAAGTTGAGATTATAGTGAAATACCCGAGTAGACCTTGGGAAGTGGATGTAGGTGCTTTGGTGTGCACCGAACCACTATAAAATATTATGTGTTTGTGATTGCTTCTACTCTTCTTACATTTACCTCTTTATTTTTGCTGCATTTTAATTATCAAGCACACATACTTTTGAAATCACTAGCACCTTTATTGTTTAGAATTGGCACTTATATTTAATCTTTGCAAAAAGCTTTTTAAAAAAACCTAATTCATCCCACTCTTGGGTTGCTTCACCGGGAAACAAGTGGTATCAAAGCCTTGTACTCAGCTTATGGGTCCAACTGCCTTGAGTTAAAGATCTATGAAAGACCCTATAGGTTCTAGTGTTGTTGAGGGTCAAGCCTCAAATAGGCCACCCTTTTTAAATGGCACTAATACACTTATTAAAAAACCCAAATGAGAATTTATATGCATTCTGATGCGGGACTAATATGCATGCAATTCTTTTGTATGTTTTGTATGTGGGGTTAGGTGATTAATTTCCAAATTTTAGATCAAAATTAGTTATAGGGAATTTTATATGAATTTTTGAAGCCAAGCATGCAGATTAGAACCTAGAAAGTACTAAAGAAGGATCGCCGGGACTGAGAAGCCTTGTTTAGGACAAGTTCTCCTACAATAATAAGACTGGAGGTTGAGGGGGTGTACCTGACAACATCTGAAGTGCCCGGTGAAGATCGCAGCGAAGGGATCTCTCGTTCCTCGACGGATGTGGCCTGGAAAATCGAGCCAAAGACCCGTGGATACCCGGCTTTCTGCTCGGTGGTCCGATTGAGGCATGGCTGGAGTCATTGGATTCGTAGGAACTCGAGGACCTGCAAATGACCTATCAGGGGTTAGAAAACTCAGAGAAAATAAGAAAACAAAGAAAAATAGCAAAGGAAAGAAAATTTTGGAGGGGGCTAGAAGGATGGTTGGCGGCAGGAAGATGGTTGCAAACACGGGGAAGAAGAACTCTCAAACCCCTTTATGCACAGTGCAGGGTAATCACACAAAGTATGGTCCGGGCACCAGACTCAGAAGAAGACTTCAGAGCTCCATCTGGATCTCTGATTAACCTTGCCGAAGAATTAGGTTTTTTTTGACTTGTAATAAGTTGACTTGATCAACTCAATTTTAGCTTGAGTCGTATTACCTGCATTTTTATTTTGTTGAGTCATGTTGACTCTGTAGTGGTCTAGGGCTTCAACCTGGGGTGTTACATTTTCTCCCAAGGCCAAGCAAGTGGGCGCGACACTCCCAGCCATATGCCTGAGTCCAGGGGGCGCCACTTATCCATCTAGTATACTCTGGTCCCCACACCACAGATAGCAGCTCCCTTCTCTCATGCGCCAATTGAGGAGAAATCAACCAGGGGTCCACAAATCAAGGGGGCGGCCCAAGACATTCCCAAAAGAACAAACTATGAAAGGGAAGAAATTTTCTTGGAGAGAACTTCAAGGAGGTGCCTATTCCCTGCCAAAAATACTCAAAACAAAGATGGAAGGACCTTGACTTAGGGAGAAAGAAAAGGAGGAGTCCAAAAGAGTTGAGCCATGGAAGAAAAGAAATCCTCTCTTGAAGAACCAAGCATGAAGGCGCCATCTACCTTCCTTTTAAAACCCAAATCAATTTTTTTTGGAACCTTGGCCGGCCATATGTGTATGGATTATCCTGAGTTGTAGATCCCCTCCTTTAGTCCCACATGGGAAGATGTAAAACCCTACTCTCTTGTAAAGTCCTATAAATTAAACCCCTCTTGTAAGTTTTAATCAATCTGATGAATGAAACCAACTTTTTTTTGTGAGCAAACTCTGTGTTTTCTCTCTTCCGCACTTGCATCCAGGTGTTGAGCTCCGTGAGGGAGTAAATCCGGGTTCCCCAGGAACTTTGAGGAGGTGTGAGATCTCCAAACCCCAAACCCTAGGTTAGCCACTTCTACTCCAAAACCCCAGCCGCCCATCAACCACTTCAATCCACCAAACCCTAGCCTATCCCACCTCCCACGGCCTCTCTCTCCAAGTCCAGGCCGACCACCAGCATCCAGCTCCAGTCCAGATACTTCAGATCCATATCTCTTTCCAGAGAGTTGAATCAGCCTTCAAGAGAATCCGGATCTCAGCGACATCAGCCTTCAAGTTCTTCGAACTGGTAAATCCTTCCCTGAGTCTCTGAATCCATCACTTATTTTGCTTCTTCCCAGATCTTGAGTCAGGAGAAGCTGACCTAGCCACGAGACCAGTATTAGAGGATCCATTGCGAAGATAGCCGAATCCGAGGATCTAACAATTTGCTCGAGAGAGTCTTCCACCCAAATTCTGTGAAGATCACTGTCTGGTTGGTAAACCATCTCTTCTCTTTATTTTTGTCCTGTTGAAAGTTCAGAGCGAAACCCTAGGTCTGGGAGTTTCTCAACCCCTAGCGATCCGTTACTTCTGAACTACTCTGATAGCTTAGCTTCTTCTAAATTGTGCTTTCAATCCTTACCTAGTTTCCATCAACTTAGTTTAACTTCACTTTGAGCCAAAGCCAATTTATGAAATATAATATAAAAAAAAGAATTAATCTTAATTTTACTTCCGCATACGCTTCTTTGTTCTTTGTTCTGCATCATTTTTGGTATCAGAGCCCTATCTAGGGTTTCTGTTTTGATTGCTTGTTTGAGTCTCTCTCTTTTTACTTTGTCTGCTCGAAGTAGACTCCCCAGGACGTCCGGTCCTTGGAACGAAGTGAGGTACAAACCTCCTCTTCCTATTCCATGGGGTGTTCCTAGGGCGTGTAGGGGATCCGTTGGGTTACAACTTCGTAGCAGGATTTGTAAACGGGGAAGTACTCTATTTTCAGTCCGTAACTACCTTGTTGCAGGAATTGTTTCTCACTACAAGTAACTTCAAATTCAGTGATTTTTATTTTTCTGGAACCAGTATAATTGAAGCTTTTTACATAATTTTTTGTGATTTATTGGTTTCCATAAGATTTTGAGAATTAAATTTCTACAACTCTATTTTGTTTCTGCACTTCAATTATTTTTGAGTGATCATCTCTTATTCATCTTAAGGGCATTTGAGCATCTAAGATAAGGGGAGGAGTTGAAACTCTCCTTAGCCCAAAACCCCACCCACTCATTCGAACCTAAGCCTTTAATCTTAAAATTAATTAGACCTAATTTGCCTTAGTAGGCTAGGGACATCAACAAGTCGGGTCAAGGCTAGTGTTGAGTCAGTTTGTCTGGTTACCTGTGTGTCCTTTGTACGCAGTGTCTAGAATGGTGGTTCAGGAATCTATCCCGAAGGGCTTGTGTGCTGGTCCGCTACCTGGCCAATCACTGATTGGTGTATAGGATTGGCATCTAGGGACCTAACACTCCCCTTACACCTGCCGGCTGAGTCCCAAGTTACACAGGCTAGCTTGCCACTTGAGGGGCATCTAGTTGGGCTCTAGGTCTAGTTAGCCCGTAGTTGGTTCAGGGAGTATCATTTGGTGTTTTACTTGCATCATGTCTACCTGGAATGGAGTGCCTACCAACCTGGTCAAACCCAAACTGATGAGACGCCATGGGTGAGCTCTTACTGAGAGTATGACAAACTGAGTCAGGATGTGACGTACCACTGTTGCCCAGTTTAAAGAACAAGTCCATGAGGATTTTGCCCAGCTTAGGGATCGAGTCCAAGTGCTAGAGGAACCTAGGCATCGGAATTGGACTCCTGACCCAGATTTTAATGTGCCTCAACCTCACCCACACCAAGAGCCTAGAAGACCTTTATACAGAGATCCTGAACCTAATCATAGGAGGCCTGACCCAGAACCTGAAGATAGAGATGATAGGTTCATTCGGAACATCAAGTTAGATGCACCCACTTTTGATGGTAGCTTAAATCCTAAGGTGTATTCTGATTGGGAGGGTGAGATGGACCAGTACTTTGAGTGGTATGCCATGTCTGAGGAGAGGAAATTCAAGTTTGCCAAGATGAAGTTAGTACGTCAAGCTAGGTTATACTGGGGGAACATTGAGCTGACCACTAGAAGACGAAATGTAGAGCCCATAACCACTTGGCAGGATATGAAAGAGAAGCTTAGAGATAAATATCTACCCATTTCATATCAGCAGAATCTGTTGGACCAATGGCATACTTTGAAACAAGGGAACCGATCTGTATCAGACTATATAACCACCTTTGATGAATACCTGATGAGATGTGATGTGAGTGAAGCCCATGAGGTCACTTTGTCTAGGTTTAGGACTGGACTTAGGGAAGACATTAAGAGAGAGTTGTTTCTGAGAGAGGTTACTGACCTAGACCAAGCCTATTAGATTGCACTGAACACTGAGAAGTTTCAGAGAGGACCCATGCCTTCTAGGGTTAGTGCCCAATCCCAAGAAATGGACCTAGCCAGTTACCCCTAGCAAGCCTAATCAGGGTATTCCCACCCCTAGGCCCATGGACAAAGGTAAGGCACCTGACACCCAGAGAACCCCTAGTATAATCTGTTTTAAGTGCCAGAAGCCCGGTCATATCTCCAACCAGTGCACAGCCATAGCTTGTTTTAAGTGCCATAAGGTAGGTCATGTTTCTAGCCAGTGCCCTCGTAGATCCCTTTATATAGAAGAGGGAGGAGAAGAGAATTCCGAGCCCAATGAGGAGTTTGAAGAAGAAGTTTATGAGGCCGGAATGAATTTGGTCAATGAGTATGAAGGAGAGGAAGAATCCACAGAGTCTGACCAATTAGGGGTTGTGAGATGCATCCTGTCCCATACTAAAGTTCAGGAAGATTGGCGTAGGACTAACATCCTACAGACTTTCCTTAAACTATGGGATAAGGTATGTAAAATCATCATAGATAGTGGGAGCTGTGTGAATGCCATTTCTACTAGCACTGTCAAAATGTTAGGCTTAACCCCAGTCCCCCACCCCAACCCTATAAGGTTTCTTGGGTAGACTCTACCTCTATACCCATCCAGTCTAGATGTCAGGTCCAAATCCAAATGCAATCCTATCAAGAGAAGATTTGGTGTGATGTCTTGCCCATGGGGTGAGCAGTATAATTCTTGGAAGACCTTGGTTGTATGATCATGATGCCACCCTCTTAGGAAAATCCAACACCTGTGTCTTTAGTTTCAATGGGAAGAAAATCACAATCCATTCAGTCCCTCCTAAGGACAAGGTAGCTAAAGGAACCAATAAGGTCAGAGAAATGAAGACAGGAGTGCACCTAATTAGTGCCAAGGATCTAGAACAAGAAATTCATAGTGGTTCACCCATTTGGATGTTGACTGCTATGGAACTTAGGACTCCTACACCCTCAGAGCCTCCTCAGGAAGTTAAGCCTTTATTAGAAGAATTTGAGGATGTTTTTCCCGAGGATCTGCCAGACCACCTTCCACCTCTTAGGGATATTCAGCATTCCATAGATTTAGTCCCAGAAGCTACTTTACCCAACTTGCCCCATTATAGGGTGAATCCATCTGAGCATAAAGAACTGCAAAAGCAGGTTGGCGAATTGTTGAGGAAGGGATTCATTAGAGAGAGTCTTAGCCCTTGTGCAGTCCCTGCACTTCTAACCCCGAAGAAGGATGGCACGTGGAGGATGTGTGTTGATAGTCGTGCCATCAACAAAATCATAATCAAGTATAGGTTCCCCATCCCTAGACTAGATGATATGCTAGATATGATGGCCGGTGCCATGGTTTTTTCTAAAATTGATCTCAAGAGCGGCTATCATCAGGTTAGGATTAGACCAGGGGATGAGTGGAAAACCGCCTTCAAAACTAAGGATGGTCTCTTTGAATGGGTTGTTATGCCTTTTGGGTTATCCAATGCCCCTAGTACTTTCATGAGGATTATGACCCAGGTACTTAGAGCTTTCATAGGGAAGTTTGTAGTGGTCTATTTTGATGACATCCTGATCTATAGTAAGACCCCTGCAGATCACCTAGGCCACCTTAGACAAGTCTGTCAAGTTTTGAGGAATGATAGTCTCTACGGTAATCTCAAAAAGTGTGAATTTATGACCAGTAGAATTATCTTCCTTGGTTTTGTTGTAACCCCTGACGGCGTGGCTGCCGATCCTGAAAAGATTAGGTCCATAGTAGAATGGCCAGAGCCGACCAGTGTGCATGAAGTCAGAAGTTTCCATGGCTTGGCTACCTTCTATAGGCGATTCATCAAGGGGTTTAGTACTGTAGTTGCTCCTATCACAGACTGTATTAGGAAGGGAGAATTTTAGTGGACCAAAGCAGCCCATAGAGCCTTCTTAGATCTTAAGGATAGGATGACCCAGGCACCCATTTTGAGGTTACCAGACTTTTCAAAGGTATTTGAGGTTGCCTGTGATGCTTCAGGAGTAGGTATAGGTGGAGTCCGAAGCCAAGAGAACCATCTCGTAGCATTCTTTAGTGAGAAACTTAATGATACTAAGCTTAGGTATTCTACCTATGATAAGAAATTTTATGCGGTAGTAAAAGCTTTGCGTTACTGGAGACATTATTTACTACTGCAAGAATTTGTGCTATTTTCGGACCATGAGGCTCTTAGATTCTTGAGTTCCCAGAAAAAGCTTAACCCTAGGCATGCTAAGTGGGTAGAGTATATCCAATCCTATACTTTTGTTTTGAAGCATAAGGCTGGGTCTGAAAATAAGGTAGCTGATGCCCTAGTCGTCGATCTTTATTGTTGAATTCTGTTAGGGCTGAAGTCATAGGGTTTGAGCAAATCAAAGAAGAATATGAGTCGTGTCTAGATTTTAAGATTGTGTACCAGGATCTAATTCAAGGACCATCTAGTGAACATAAGGATTATTCCCTTTTAGATGGCTTTCTATTCTTTAAGAATAGGCTTTGTATCCCTAGAACCTCTCGTTGAATTTTTGATTTGGGAAACTCATGCTGGAGGTTTAGCTGGCCATTTCGGGAAAGATAAGACCACCCTGGCTATTGAAGACCATTTTTTCTGGCCTAGCTTAAAAAGAGATGTAGCACACATTGTGGCTAGGTGTCGAACCTGCACTGTTGCCAAACAGCGAAAACAGAACACCGGCCTTTATACCCCACTCCCTGTCCCAAATCGTCCTTGGCAAGATGTGAGCATGGACTTTGTGTTAGGTTTGCCTAAGACCCAGAGGAGGCATGACTCTATCTGTGTTGTAGTAGACCGATTTTCCAAGATGGCCTATTTCTTGCCTTGTTCCCAAACATTTGATGCGTCCAAGGTAGCCACCCTGTTCTTTAATGAGATAGTTCGACTCCATGGCCTACCCAAGACCATTGTTTCAGATAGGGATGTCCGGTTCACCAGCTATTTCTGGAAAACCCTTTGGCATAAGTTAGGGACAAAACTTAAGTTTTCAACTGCCTATCATCCCCAGACTGATGGCCAAACCGAAGTGTGAACCATAGTTTTGGCAATCTATTAAGGTGTCTTGTTGGTGAGAACATTAGGAACTGGGATTTGTACTTACCTAGAGCTGAATTTGCATACAATGACTCAGTCAATAGGTCTACAGGTAAGAGTCCATTTGAAATTGTGCATGGTTACAAACCTCACACACCTCTTGACCTAGCTCCTTTACCAGTCCACACACGAGTCTCCGAGTCTGCCGAAGTTTTTGCATAGCATATAAAAGACTTGCATAAAGAAATTCATGCCAAAAAAATTTAAGTAATGAAACTTATAAGAAGTTGGCTGATTCTCAAAGGCGAGTCAAAACTTTTAATGAGGGAGACTATGTAATGATTAGGTTAAGGCCTGAACGGTTTCCTCCCGGAACCGTTAGAAAGTTACATGCTAGAGGAGCTGGACCATTTAGAGTAGTGAAGAGAGTAGGATCCAATGCCTATGTGCTCGAGTTGCCTCCAGAACTAGGCATTAGCTCCACTTTTAACATTACAGACCTAGTAGAGTATAGAGAGCCAGCTATGATTCCCAGTGAGGCTTTTGAACCTAATCCTGCTCTTGAGAGTGAACCCAACCCTGTGTGTCCACCAACAAACTGGCCTGTGAGGAAAGAGCAGATTGAAAAGATCCTGGATGATCAGGTTATCTCTACTCGTAATCGAGGATACCAAAGATACCTGGTCCGCTGGCAAGGAAGGCCAGATTCTGATGACTCTTGGATCTCCCGAGAAGAATTACAAGAATTGGACCCAGACCTCTTGGAGAGATACCAGAGCCATCTTGATCCATACTCGACAGGGTCGAGTTCCTCCCACCATGGGAGAATTGGTGCGGGCACCAGACTCAGAAGAAGACTTCAGAACTCTATCTGGATCTCTGATTAACCTTGCCCGAAGATTAGGTTTTTTTGACTTGTAATAAGGGTTGACTTGATCAACTCAATTTTAGCTTGAGTTGTATTACCTGGATTTTTATTTGTTGAGTCATGTTGACTCTGTAGTGTTCTAGGGCTTCAACCTGGGTGGTTACATTTTCTCCCAAGGCAAAGCAAGTGGGCGCCACACTCCCAGCCATACGCCTGAGTCCAGGGGCGCCACTTATCCATCCAGTATACTCTGGTCCCCACACCATAGATAGCAGCTCCCTTCTCTCATGCACCAATTGAGGAGAAATCAACCAGGGGTCCACAAATCAAGGGGGCGGCCCAAGACATTCCCAAAAGAACCAAACTATGAAAGGGAAGAATTTTCTTGGAGAGAACTTCAAGGAGGCGCCTATTCCCTGCCAAAAATACTCAAACAAAGATGGGAAGGACCTTGACTTAGGGAGAAAGAAAAGGAGGAGTCCAAAAGAGTTGAGCCATGGAAGGAAAGAAATCCTCTCTTGAAGAACCAAGCATGATGGCGCCATCTACCTTCCTTTTAAAACCCAAATCAATTTTTTTTGGAACCTTGGCCGGCCATATGTGTATGGATTATCCTGATTTGTAGATCCCCTCCTTTAGTCCCACATAGGAAGATGTAAAACCCTACTCTCTCGTAAAGTCCTATAATTAAACTAAACCCCTCTTGTAAGTTTTAATCAATCTGATGAATGAAACCAACTTTTTTTTGTGAGCAAACTCTGTGTTTTCTCTCTTCCGCACTTGCATCCAGGTGTTGAGTTCCATGAGGGAGTAAATCCGAGTTCCCCAGGAACTTTGAGGAGGTGTGAGATCTCCAAACCCCAAATCCTAGGTTAGCCACTTCTACTCCAAAACCCTAGCCGCCCATCAACCACTTCAATCCACCAAACCCTAGCCTATCCCACCTCCCACGGCCTCTCTCTCCAAGTCCAGGCCGACCACCAACATCCAGCTCCAGTCCGGATACTTCAGATCCATATCTCTTTCCAGAGGGAGTCGAATCAGCCTTCAAGAGAATTCGGATCTCAGCGACATCAGCCTTCAAGTTCTTCGAACTGGTAAATCCTTCCCTGAGTCTCTGAATCCATCACTTGTTTGCTTCTTCCCAGATCTTGAGTTCAGGAGAAGCTGACCTAGCCACGAGACCAGTATTGGAGGATCCATTATGAAGATAGCCGAATCCGAGGATCCAATAATCTGCTCGAGAGAGTTCTTCCATCCAAATTCTGTGAAGATCACTGTCTGGTTGGTAAACCATCTCTTCTCTTTATTCTGTCCTGTTGAAAGTTCAGAGCGAAATCCTAGGTCTGGGAGTTTCTCAACCCCCAGCGATCCGTTACTTCTGAACTACTCTGATAGCTTAGCTTCTTCTAAATTGTGCTTTCAATCCTTACCTAGTTTCCATCAACTTAGATTAACTTCACTTTGAGCCAAAGCCAATTTCTGAAATAAAAAAAAAAAAAGAATTAATCTTAATTTTACTTTCGCATACGCTTCTTTGTTCTTTGTTCTACATCAAAGTAGTTGAAGAACTCAAGGTTTATTTCATATCAAAAATCTTCCTTCATACAAGAGGCTAGGGTCCTTTAAATAGACCCTTAACCTTGGGCTCCAAGTAAGGGCACATAAGTCTTTACATAAGAATCCTTTTCCCTCTCAAACCCTAGCTAGAAAATAAGAAAATATTAGGTAGAAAAATTCCTAAAAATTCTCTTGACTTGGCCAACACTCCAAGGATGCCTATGAGGGCGTTTGGGATTCTAGGAGCAGTAAGAGGCCGGCCCAAAGGTGCTCGGGTGCATGGGTTTGGGCCTCTGGAAGCTGGGGTGGCCTGGTGGTCCAGGTAGCAGGAATATTCCCTGGTATCTTGCTTCTTAGGGGCTTGGGCTTGGTGCCTGGGCTTGATTTCTTTGGGCTAGGATGCAAATGGACCTCTAAAATTATGGATGCCTTAGTATGTGAATATATTTTGGCATCTGAAAGGAAATCTGGGCATCTGGAGGGCATCTGCAAGGAATTAGGGTTTTCTAAATTTTTCCTCCTGGGGTCTTCAAATCTTCAAGCTGGGTTGGACTTGGGCTATACTTTCATATCTTCAATCTGGTTGGACTTGGTCTTCACTTGTATGATGTGATCTTGAGTCTTCAATATGGTTGAATAGGACTCAAAAAAATAAAATTAGCTCGACATGAACTGACTAACACTGGACTGAACTAGCTCAACATGAGCTAACTAGTACAGAATTGAAACTCAAAAGACTCAAATAACAACTAAAATGGACTCAGATGGGCTAAGCCCTTATTACAGATGGACTCATAAATATTGATCAATTCACAGAGGGTTGAAAAGCCTCTGTCTTATTCTTGTGCCTCCGGTGTCCCCACCAATTCTCCCGGGGTGGGAGGAACTCAACCCTGTCGAGTGAAGATCAAGCTGGCTCACATATCTCTCGAGGAGGTCTAGGTTGAGGTGCTGCAAGTCCTCTCGAGAAATCCATGAATCATCCGACTTTTGCCGGCCTTGCCATCAGACTAGGAAACATCGATAACTGCGGCCCTGGGTCATAATGGCTTGATCGTCCAGGATACGCTCGATCCGTTCTCCTCTCTCAGGCCAAATTTATTAGTGGACACTCTGGGTTAGGGTCAGTCACAATGAATAGGAATAGGTTCAAAAGCTCACTAGGTATCGCTGCCGGTTCCCTATACTCAACCAGGTCTATAATATTGAAGGTAGAACTAATGCCCAAATCCGAAGGTATGTCTAACACCTAGGCATTTGATCCAACCTTTCTATTTTTTTAAAAGGTCCGGCTCTACGAGCATGAAGCTTCTTATAGGCCTAAGCCTAACCAAGATAGAATCCACTACATCAAATTCTTTGATCCATCTTCGGGAATTAGCCAGTTTGTTTAAAAGTAGTGTAGGTGGTGAACATGCTAGGCACATGCAGTCTCTTAACAAGATGATGCAAAGGACTCAAACCTATACCTAACAGACTCGACTAAAGAGGTTTATTAGGTCTTAACTACCACTTGGGCATGGGGGCATGAGTCATGGTTGATGGATGACATGCAGAAGAAAATTGCTAGTAACTCCTAAAAGGTGCCAGAGGGTCTGCCAAAAGTAGGTAGCAAATGGGATGGGCTCTATGGATCCTTACAACCTAGTAACCTCAACAAAATGTAACCTAATAGTTCTAGACACATGAGAAGACTCAGGAAAGGGTAGGAAATAGGAAATGGGTTCAGAATTAGTCTGGTAGGGTGGAGAAAAAGGTTTAGTTGGATAAAGTAGGATAAAAGACGGGTGTCAGGAACTAATCCCATACAAATGAGGTTAACCTTACGAGGTTGAGCTTTATCTACAGGGTTTACATAATGGAAGGATGGGTTGCTAATCTCAGGGAAGAGGTCCTTAATGGGAACTATAGGAGGAGGCTCATCCTAGGGTACTTATTCAAAGAGATCAGGTCCTTAATAAATTCTTCAGGTTCTTGTATTTAGGACTAGACTCTATAATTTGGCTCTTCTCTATGGTTTCCTCAGGTAAGGCTCTAGCAGCAGTACATAGGTTCTCTCCTCTAATTGTTCTTCTACTATAGCTTTAGGTTGGATGTGGTCAAGGTCAACTAGCTCTGGGTTGGTTTCTACCTAGGTATCTATTGGGTCAGCTAATTCTAGGTCTACTAAAGGTGTCTCCTCTTCTCCTTCATACTCATCCACTAAGCTCGCATCAGCTTCATACACTTCCGCATTAATGTAAGCCTTGTCAATCTCAAGAATGGTTGGAGAAGGTCGGCTAGGAGAAAATTGGATAGTTCCTAGTTTATGATTATGGACACTAGTCCTAGTAGGTTCAGGTTGCCTAAGGGTAGTGGCTCACTACTCGGTTCATATTTAGGGGTACTAATCCTATGGGGTTCAAGTTGACTAAGGGAAACCTAACTAGTACTAGATTGATACCTAGGGGTTATGGGCTCCCTAGGCTCATAGGACAAGGGTCCAGATCTATGGGTCAGGGGATTATAGGATCTGGGGTCATAGGATTTTGGGTCAGCTCTATGGTCAGGTTCTAAGGATGGATCATGGTATGGAATCATCCTAAGGTTGGGCTCCCTATATGGGTTAGGATATTGGGTCTCCTAGGGTTGGACTCCCTATATGGGTCAGAATATTGGGTTCTCTTAGGATTGGACTCCCTATATGGGTCAGAATATTGGTTCTCCTAGGGTTGGACTCCCTATATGGTCAGAATATTGGGTGTTGGGTCTACTAGGCTTATAGGGTGTGGGTGCATAGGATCTATGATCATTGGATCTAGAGTCATAGGATCTAGGTTCATAGGTTCTGGATTCATAGGTTCTAGGTTCATAGGATTTGGAGTCATAAGATCTATAGGTTGTGGGTATACTAGGCTTAGAGGATGTGGGTAAATAGGATCTATCTTCCTGGTCTATAAAATCCTGATTGGGTCTTCTAGGACTAACCTTAGGGATTGGGTCAGGACGATGGCCTCTCCTAGGTTCAGCCTCAAGGTATGGATCAGGGTTGGGGTCCTCCTGGGTTGAGGATTGTAGTACGGGTCAGGATGAGGGGCTCCCTAGGTTCAACCTCATGGTATAGATCAGGGTTTGGGGTCCTCCTAGGTTGAGGGGACTCAATATCTGGCTCAGACTGTGACCCATGGGTTCTTTGTATGGTCCATACACGGCCTTCTAACTGGTTAAACCTATTGGCAAGATGGTCAATTCTATTGTTGGTTTGGGTACCAGACTGAGTTAACTTGGTCATCTGGGTAGTCATCTGGGTAGCCATCTGGGCCATTTGATCTATAAGGGCTTGAATCCTAGCTTCCTGCTTATCCATGGGTTCAGGGAGATGGTGGATGAGATGGGACTCCTGATATAATGCTCATGCAAGACTCTATCAGACCGACTATAGCTGACTAGACCTAGAGTCTAAACTAGATGCTCAATTAGGGTGGCAAACTTGCCTACAGTAACCATGTACTCAGCCAAGCAGGTGTAAGGGGAGTGTTAGGTCCCTGATTGCCAAACCTAGACACGAATCAGAGATTGACCAGGTAGGCAGACCAGCACATAAGCCCTTCAGGATTGAATCCCTAAACCACCGTTCTAGACACTGAGCACAAGGCACACACAGGTTAGCTTGACACAATGATCTGACACTTAGCCCGGACCCGACCAGTTGGTGTCCCTAGCCCACTAGGGCAAATTAAGTCTAGTTAATTTTAGGTTAAGGCTTGGACCGAATGCAAGGGATGTGTTTTGGGCTAAGGAGAGGTGATCAAATCCTCCCCCCATCTGACATAGCAAGAGTGCCCTTAAAAGTAAATTATGCAATGATGGCAGGCAGATGAGGATGCAAATTAGGGTTTAGATGTTTTTGGTATTTTTAGAGAATATGTAATATATTTTTTTTTTGGTATTTTTTTAAATAGAAGAAAACTTTCAAATTATGGCCTAATATGTAGGAAATATACTAAAATTAAAAGATATGCAAAAGATGCTAAACAAAACCCTAAAACTTCCAAACTTGTCTTGCTGAAAAATAGAGCCAAAAATTTGCAGGCTGTATTTCAGCTTGCAGAAAACTCACAGTCCGAAATAAAATCTGCAAAAATTATTAAAATTACTGTAAATTATGATGAATCTAGAAAAATAAATTTCAGAATTTTTGGAGGTTTTATCAGGGAGAAATAATTTAAATAACAGAGCATATACAGATAGAAAAATTACAGAAAACAAGCCCTAATCTAAGCTCTGATACCAAATGATGCGGGACTAATATGCATGTAATTCTTTTTTTATGTTTTATATGTGGGGTTAGGTGATTAATTCCCAAATCTCAGAACAAAATTAGTTGTAGGGAGTTTTATATGAATTTTTGAAGCCAAGCATGCAGATTAGAACCTAGAGAAGTACTAAAGAAGGATCGCCGGGGCTGAGAAGCCTCGGTTAGGGCAAGTTCTCCTACAATAATTAGACTGGAGGTAGAGGGGGTGTACTTGACAATGTTTGAAGTGCCTGGGGAAGATTGCAGTGAAGGGATCTCTTGTTCCTCGATAGATGCGGCCTAGAAAATCGAGCCAAAGACCCGCGGACACCCGGTTTTCTGCTCGGTGGTCCGATTGAGGCGTGGCTGGAGTCGTTGGATTCGTAGAAACTCAAGGACCTATAAACACCTATCAGGGATTAGAAAAATCAGAGAAAATCAAGAAAACAAAGAAAAATAGCAAAGAAAAGAAAGTTTTGGAGGGGGCTGGAAGGATGGTTGGCGGCAGGAAGATGGTTGCAAACATCGTGAAGAAGAACTCTCAAACCCCTTTATGCACACAGCAGGGTAATCACACAAAGCAGTTGAAGAACTCAAGGTTTATTTCATATCAAAAATCTCCCTTCATACAAGAGGCTAGGGTCCTTTAAATAGACCCTTAACCTTGGGCTCCAAGTAAGGGCTCATAAGTCTTTACATAAGAATCCTTCCCTCTCAAACCCTAGCTAGAAAATAAGGAAACATTAGGTAGAAAAATCTCTAAAAATTCTCTTGACTTGGCCAACACTCCAAGGACACCTAGGAGGGCGTGTTGGGCTTCTAGGATCAGCAAGAGGCTGGCCCAAAGGGGATCGGCGCATGGGTTTGGACCTCTGGAAGCTGGGGTGGCTGGTGGCCAGGTAGCAGGAATATTCCCTGGTATTTTCTTCTTCTTAGGGGCTTGGGCTTGGCACCTGGGCTTGATTTCTTTGGGCTAGGATGCAGATGGACCTCTAAAATCATGGATTCCTTGGTATATGAATATTTTTGGCATCTAGAAGGGAATCTGGGCATCTGGAGGGCATCTGCAAGGAATCAGGGTTTTCTGAATTTTTCCTCCTGGGGTCTTCAAATCTTCAAGCTTGGTTGGACTTGGGCTATACTTCCATGTCTTCAATCTAGTTGGACTTGGTCTTCACTTGTATGATGTGGTCTTGAGTCTTCAATATGGTTGAATAGGACTCAAAAAAATAAAATTAGCTCGACATGAGCTGACTAACACTGGACTGAACTAGCTCAACATGAGCTGACTAGTATAGAACTGAAACTCAAAAGACTCAAATAACAACTAAAATGGACTCAGATGGGCTAAGCCCTTATTACAGATGGACTCATATATTATTGATCAATTCATAGAGGGTTGAAAAGCCTCTGTCTTATTCTGGTGCCTCCGGTGTCCCCACCACATTCAATAGATTATAATCTTTGAAAAGTTGTTGTAAAAGATCCCTATGTTCCTTCAACGATGGTTAATGTGTTTCCATTTCAAAACTAGAAGAGGATTGGAATGAAAATGACATCAAGTAATCGGAGCTTAATGCAAAAGCTATGAACTTACTTTATTGTGCATTGGCTCCTAGTGAATTTAATAGAATTTTCACATGCACATCCACGAAAAAATTTTGGGACACACTTGAGGTTACTCATGAGGGTACCCATCAAGTGAAGAATACTAAAGTAAATATGCTAATTCATACATATGAAATATTTAGAATGGAGCCAAATGAATCTATTATTGATATGTATACTAGATTTACTAACATTGTAAATAGTATGAGAAGTCTTGGAAAAGTCATGACTAATGCTGACCTTATAAATAAAATTCTTAGATCATTGCCAATATCTTGGGATCTGAAGATCATGGCAATATAAGAAGCAAAAGATGTTGAGACACTTTCCTTGGAAAAACTTGTTGGTTCACTCATGACTTATGAGTTGAACTTGAAACAAAAGGCAGTGGATGCAGCTAAAAAGAAGAAGACCATTGCATTCAAATCCACCACACCAAATAAGTCTTCAAGTGAAGAACCAAAAGGAGAAAATGAAGATGAAGAGGTACTTATGGCAAGAAAATTCAGAAGATTTATGAGAAAAAAAAATTTCCTTACAAAAAGAAGCTATAACCTAGCAAAGAAAAAGAGAAGGAGAAGGAACAACCAATTGCTTCGAGTGCAAGTAGCCCGAATACTACAAGATTGATTCCTCTACTAAAGAAGTTCAAAAAGATATTCAAGAAGAAAGATATGATGGCAACCCGGAGCGATAGTGAAGACTCTAGTTCAGAAGAAGAACAACCAGAAGTTGCCAACCTTTGTCTAATGGCTCATGAAGATGAGGTACAATCTGAACTTGATTTTGAATTTATATTTGAAGAACTTAGAGATGCTTTCGATGAACTTATACATGAATATAAATTATTAAAAATTGAGAATAAAAAGTTAAAAAAGCATGCTGATTCTTTTTCTTCTGAAAACACCAATCTTGTTAATGAAAATAATGATTTAAAAGCCAAGATTGATGTTTTTGAAAATAAAAGAATGCTTTATCAAAAGAAATAGAAGTTTTGAAAAGATCCAAGGCTATTGTTACAAATAATGAACTTTTAAAGAAAAACAAAGACCTTGAGGTAGAAAATAAGAAATTCAAAGATGAGCTTGATAAAGTTAAACCTTTTATTAAAAAGTTTACATTTAGTTCTAAAAAATTAAATTATTATTAAATAATCAAAGAGCTATATTTGATAAAGCTGGACTTGGTTACAAGCAACAAAAAAAACAAGAATTTTTCAAAAATCTCTTTATTCCAGCATCAACTAATGTTACTTGGTTTAGTTATAGAAAAGTTGGACATAAAACTTATCAATGAAATATGAGAAAACTAAACAATTCAAGAAAAATTTGGGTTCCAAAAGGAACCATTCTTACTAACCCTAAAGGATCCAAGATGGCTTTAGTACCTAAAACAAAAACTTGATCTGTTTTGTAGGTGTGTCTTGCAACCAAAGAGAAAAGAGATTGTGATATCTTGATAGTGGTTACTGAAGGTACATGACAGGAGATGTAAAGCAATTCACTTCTCTAGAAGCTTTGAATGGAGGGAGTGTAACTTTTGGAGATAATGATAAAGGAAAAATTATTAGTATCGGTAAAGTTTACATCTCTCATTCTATGTTTATTGATAATGTTTTATTAATTGGAGGATTAAAACATAACTTGCTTAGTATTAGTCAATTTTGTGACAAAGGTTTTAAAGTAGTTTTTGAATCATCCCTTTGCATGGTTTCTAGTCTTGATAATAATGGAGTGAAATTCATTGAAAATAGGCATGGCAATATCTATCTTGTTAATCTTGATAACCTATAGTTACATGATGATGAGTGCCTAGTTGCATTGATTGCCATAATTAATGAGATTAGTTGGTTTTGGCATTGTAGATTAGGTCATGCAAGCATGCATTTACTTTACAAATTGTATAAAAAAGATTTGGTTAAAGATTTACCAAAACTTATATTTAAAAAAGATAAAATTTGTGAAGCTTGTTAATTTGGAAACAAACAATATCCTCTTTTAAAACTAAAAGAATAGTTTCAACTTCTAGGCCAGTAGAACTACCCATATGGATCTCTTTGAATTAACTAGGACCACAAGCCTATGAGGCAAGAGATATGGATTAGTGAGTTATGATTTCTCTCGATTTGATAGTATGATTTCTCTCGATTTACATGAATTTTGTTTTTAGCACATAAGATTCTTTTCTGCTTTCATGAAGTTTTATCGAAAGATTTCAAATGAAAAAGGTACTTCTATTGTTTGTATTCGAAGTGACCATGGTACTAAATTTGAAAATCAAAGTTTTGAAAATTTTTGTAATGAAAATGAATTGAACACAACTTTTCTGTACCTGGGACACCTTAACAAATGGGGTGGTGGTAGAAAAAAAATAGGACTTTAGAAGAAGTGGCATGCACAATGCTTTGCAAAAATGATCTTCCTAGATATTTTTAGGTCGAAGTTGTTAATACTGCATGTTATATTTTAAACCATGTTTTGATTAGACCAATTTTAAAGAAAACCCCCTACGAGCTTTGGAAAGAAAGAAAACCTACTTTAAAGTATTTTCGTGTATTTGGTTGCTGATATTTTATTTTAAACAAAGGAAAAGATAATTTAGGTAAATTTGATGCCAAGTCAAATGAAGGTATCTTTTTAGGATACTCTATATCTAGCCAGGCATATAGTGTTTTTAACAAAAGAACACTAGTAGTACAAGAGTCCATGCATGTAGAGTTTGAATAGTCTTCTAACAAATCCTCTAGAAAAGAGAATACTGTTGATGATTGTGCATGTATTGAAGAACTTAAGAAGCTGACTTTGGATGATCATCCTTCCAAAGACAACAGAAAATCAAAACAAGGAGAATGAAGAAGAAGCCACAAGATCTTCACCAAAGGACAAGAGTCTACCCAAAGAATGGAGTTATGCTCATGGACATCCTAAGGAATTATTCCTAGGTGATCCTTGAAAGGGATAAGAACTAGATCCTCTATTAGAAATGAATGTGATTATATTACTTTTGTTTCATAAATTGAACCTAAATGTATTGAAAAATCTAAAAAAGATCCAATTTGGATGATTGCTATGCAAGAGGAACTAAATCAATTTGAAAGATATAAAGTTTGAACATTAATAGAAAGACCATCTAATACTTTTGTAATTGGCACAAAATGAGTATTTAGGAATAAATTGGATGAAAATGGTATAGTAACTAGAAACAAAGCTGGATTGGTTGCAAAGGATTATAATTAAGAAGAAAGAATTGATTTTAATAAAACCTTTGTTCTAGTAGCTAGACTTGAAGCCATTAGATTACTTTTAGCTTTTGCATATTTTATGGATTTCAAACTTTTTTAAATGGATGTTAAAAGTATGTTTTTGAATGGTTATATAGCTGAAAAGTTTTTGTTAAACAATCACCTAGTTATAAAAATCATGCACATCCTAATCATGTTTTCAAATTACACAAAGCACTTTATGGTTTAAAAATAAGCCCCTTGTGCATGGTATGAAAGACTTAATAAATTTCTAATTGAAAATGGTTTTACTAGAGATCATGTTGATACAACCCTATTTTTTAAGAAAAAGGATGATAATCTCTTAATTGTACAGATCTATGTTGATGATATTATCTTTGGTGCCACTAATGAATCTCTTTGTCAAGAATTTGCAAAGCTAATACAAAAAGAGTTCAAGATGAGCATGATAGGAGAATTGAGCTACTTCCTCGAACTCCAGATTAAGAAAATAGATGAAGGGATCTTCATCAACCACATCAAATACATAAAAGAGATTCTAAAAAAGTTTGGGATGGAGAAGACTAAGCCTATTAGTACACCTATGAGCCCTTCATGTAAACTTACAAGGATGAATCTGGTAAAAAAGTTGATCGAAAATTCTATAGAGGCATCATTGGATCATTACTATACTTAATACTAGTAGACCAAATATTATGTTTAGTGTATGCATGTGTGCTAGATTTCAGTTTGAGCCTAAGGAATCATATTTAATGGCTGTTAAGCGCATTCTTAGATATTTATTTGGTACTCTTGACATTGGATTATGGTACTCTATAAATAGCTATTGATTTAATTGCATATTCTAATGCTGACTTTGCTGATGTAAGTTAGATAGATAAAGTACTTTTGAAACTTTTCAATTCCTTGGAGTTAACTTAATCTCATGATTTAGCAAGAAATAAAATTCAGTTGCACTATCTACAACTGAAGTTGAATATATTATAGATAGAAGTTGTTGTGCTCAAATCCTATAGATTAAGCAACAACTCGAGGATTTTGACATCAAACTAACTAAGACACCCATAAGATGTGATAATACAAGTATTATAAACTTAACTAAAAATCAAGTTCAACATTCAAGAAGTAAGCACATTGAAATTAGACATCATTTTATTAGGGATCATGTTCAAAGCAATGATGTAATGCTTGAATTTGTTTCTACTGAAATGCAATTAGCTGATATATTGACTAAGCCACTTAGTGAAGGAAGGTTCATTATGATTAGAAGGAAATTAGGGATCACTAATCCTTTTGATTAAGTCTAGATCACTCTTCATAACCTTTCAAATTCTCCTTGGAGAATTTGTTGACCAAATATCTTTGAAAATCCTATTCAATCATTTATTGGCTATTAAAATCATTTATCTTGATTTTCCTATGAATTTTTCCCATTTTCCTGATTTTTCTTGAAGTGTCGGCACTTTGAAGTGTCGACACCTCCAAGTGTCGACACTTGGACTAAAGTCGTGAGTTGACACTTGACCGACGGAATCGATGATTAAATAAATCGAGTGTTTTCTCTCCCATTTTTCTCCTAAAACCCTTGAGTCGACATCTCCTGAATAGTTTCCCAACTTCTGTTTGTTCCCATTTCGAGTATTTAGTGTTCTATTATTAATTTGAGCCCATTTTCCCCTCTCTTCTTCATTGTTGCTCATGGTTTTACCATGATTCATTTGCCCATTCCTCTTGCACTTGTCTTTTTTCCTTTTTCTTGGAAGATGGGTACCAAGAAATAGTTAGTCAAGAGACCTCATCCTTCCACCTAGGATATAGAGCGATGCATGAAAGCACATCATGAGGATCAGGCAGTAGAGGCAGCACCTCAGTAGGAGGTACCTGTCGACCACCTTTACTTGGAGTAGACCGATGGCCTCCAAGGCCATTATCAGAGGTCGAAGGATAGATTTTGACTTTATGGACTAACAACCACTTTCGGATAGGAGAGGCTGAGGGATGCAGGGCTAGCATCACTTATGTTCACTGAGAGAGATTCTATCTACCAGACTTTTGATATGAGAGTAGCCCAACTTTGATATGAGAGTTTTATGGTACTTTGGCCAGAGGAGCTGATAGTTGGATAGCTGAGGTCAGAGGGACTTCTATATTGCGACTGCAGAGATTTTGAGTAGAGCTTGGGAGATACCGATGAGAGGCATAGTCGTAGATTCACTCATTGATAGATGAGTGCCCTCAGATGTATATTTGAGTGAGACGATATTGTAGTGGGAGATATATCATTGCATCATGACTTTCTCCAAAGATAAGACTACTGCACCACATTATCGCCTTGATTTTTTTACTAGAGATCGGATGCTTCTGCTTTATTACTGAGAGAGAGTTGGTTATGATGGTTTTCCTGATTCAGCAGACTCCTGTTTGCCTCCCAGTACTCATGATCCATCAATGACTGAGACAGCTACTAGTAGGAGATTGTGTCTACCTTATGGCATGGAACTGACCATTCTGTTCAGAGCGTATGGAGTTGACGTCGATGGAGTGCCCTACAAACAACTGCTCTACACTGACAACTATGATGAGTGATCTCTATATCATGGGCTATCATAGAGTTAGAGGTTAGTGGAGACATAGGATATCTAGACAGACTACTGATGCTGATGATAAGGACACTGCTGAGAAGGAGCACTTACATAAAGACGAGGCTAGGCTATCTGAGCCATCGAGGATTACCTAAGCCATAGCCCGAGACATCAGTTTTGGCACATCCTGAGGTGCCATCTCCTGGAGACACTATAGATGAGAGGATCACTCGCTTAGAGATCGAAATGATAACTACTGTTAGATAGTGAGTGGATCACATTCACATGGAGATGAGGGCAGGCTTTCAGGAGGTGAGAAAGGGACTCCCTACTATACTGGCTGCATTAGAGAGATTATCTTCTTCTAAGGCACCATCACCTCCATCATCTGATTCTCCACCTGCTCCACTAGACCTCTAGCTCCAGCCCTTGACATTAAGATAGGAGACGGCTAGGGTGATTCTTCCGTCGACTTCGACATTTCAGACTATATAGCAGACCCTGAGCCAGATATTACTGCTAATTAGGATATAGTGCCCGTAGTGGACCAGGTGAGGTCTTCAAAGACTATTCTTGATCCACCCAGTTCTTCTGTCTAGACCCCAGTTCTTCCTGACTCACCCATTACTCCTTATCATCTGATTCTTAGTTTCCACTCCTATCCTTCATACTGATCCACTTGATACTTTACTGATCTACCTATACCTTCATTTAGTATACCCTTTAGGTCACCCCCAGTACCTTCCACATCTTCCTTGATCAGGAACTATGATTTTGTGCCTAGTGTTGCAACCCAAGAGGGGGGGTGAATTGGATTTCTTAAAAAATTTAATTCTCTGCAAGTTTGTGCTGAACTAAGGATCTTGTGTAACAATGTGATTATGCTCTAAAGAAGATATGCAGTAGAGTTGTAAAGTAATTATAGAATAAATCAAAGAAATAACTCTAAAAGAGCAATCAATCATAACACTAAGATGTATAGTGTTTGGTGCAAACTAAGCACCTATATCCACTCCCCAAGCTTCCCCTTGGGAATTTCGACTATAATCTACCTAAGATTAAGCCAACTTATTTTCAAAGGCTCACAAGTCAAATCTTATTGATTTTGTCAGCTAGCTCATCAACAACCTTTACAACTTGTTTTTATTCCGGGTTCACAAGTCAAACCCTAGTTGGTTTTATCCCTTAGGCTCACCAATAACCTTTAATACTAGTTTTAATACCTTTGAAATTAGTAACAGCAAATAAGATAAAGGTATAGATATAAGCTCAAGAAAAACTCTCAAAGAGTAGATATAAATATCGTTGAAGCTCTTCTTGAATGCTTGAGTTGTCTCTTTCTGGAACCTCTTCATGCACACACTTTTGGCTAATGATTTGAAGGCTCAACAGCATAAAAATAAAGGTTTTTTTAGGTGGAATATTCTTTAAAGGCTCACTTAAGTCTTTTCAAGATTTTCTCAAAAGATAAACTTTGTATCTTGATTTCACTTTTTTTCTTGTGTCTTCAATGAGTTTGGTGAGTGTTAAATTGCCTAAAACCTTTAAAAAGCCATTGGAGACCGTTAGCATGAAGAAACTAGCTGTTTGGAGCCATTTGGAATCAATTATGAACTTCTGGAAAACTAGCCGTTGGACTAAGTGTTGACACTTGATTTGTTCATGAGTTAATCTGTGAGTCAACACTTAGGTCGACACTTGGATCGACACCAGGTGTAAATTGAATTTTCCAACATTCTACTTCACTTCTGGTCTCAGGCTATGAGTCGACCTATGAGTCGACACTTGGAACTGTGAGTCGATACTTGGGCCAACACTTTGGTCAATACTAGGCAAAATGTCCATGGATGGCATTCTATCCTTTTTCTTGTCTCAGGCCATGAGTCAATCTATGAGTTGACACTTGAACTCTATGAGTCGACACTTGTCATGCTAGCTGAAAGTTCTACGTGCCAGTCTTCAAAGTGTCGACACTTGCTTTATGAGTTGACATGGTGAATCGACACTTAGGTCGACACTTGCTCTGCGCCATTTCTAAATGTGTGCCAGACTTTAAAATTTTCAAATTTTGTCTAATTGACTTCTAGTTCCTTCTCCATAAAGGCCAAAGTGATTATCTTAAAGTCATTCAATGTAAGAAAATCTTAAACATTGAAATTCATCTTGCTTTGATATCCATAACTTTGATGTTCTTGAGTGGAAAATTTGAAGTACTCGTGACCTAAAATTCACAACTCCAATTGAAATTAGTCCAAACATATACTCAACATTTTGTTAATCATCAAAATTAAGGGCCAAAGTCAACAATCTTCCCCTTTTGATGATGACAAAACTTTGAGTATATAAGCATTTAAGTTCAAAATTTGACAATTGTAAGTAAGCATAGTATCAAAAACACTGAAAATGTGAACAAGTTCTTCAAATCATCTTCACAATTGTCATCAATCAAGGTTCATAAAAGTATTACAACATGTTTTAAGAGTTTCAATGTTAGATTTTCTTAATTTCTCATTTTCTCCCCTATGTTGAATAACTTGTGAATTCTTGAAAATTTTGAAATAGAGCTTATATATTCTTTCTTACTCCCTTTTTGTCATCATTAAGCATTAAAAGGGATTTCTCCCCCAAAATTAGTGCTTTAGTCAAAATAAAACATCAATTAGACAAAAAGAGAGTAATGAATAATTTTCATAACTGAAAAATAGAACTTTCATAGATAATGAGTTTTAGTACAACAAGGGAATTGAAATACAAGCATAAACTAGAAATGCAACAAGGGAACTACATAACATAACATAACATGAAAAGTACATGAAATGTAGATAGGTTATTTAAGAGGATAATCCTCATCAGAAGGAAACTCCAAAATAATGGGTGCCATGATCCAAAAGGATGAGGATCTAGGAGTCTTATGCAACATACTCCTAGTCCTAAGGAAGGTCCAGATCTATGTATGACTCTAGTAATCCTAATGGCATGAGAGGTAAGGATCTCTGTAGGTGTCTCAGGCTGAAACAGTATCTCTCTAAACATCAATAGGAGTAGGAACATCTGGAGTCTGATTTGGAATAATTGGAGTCTGATCTTCTCTACTGACAATCTAATAACCATCTCCTACATCATCATCACCATCACTATCATTGCTACTGCCTGAACCATCACCATGACCATCACCAGCAGTGCCATCATGTCCATCATCATCCCCCACCACTACTAGAAGAGGTGGAAAACTGAGGGTCCAGCAAGAGGCACCAGTGCTCTTAAAAGTCTCTGATCTTAGTGAATCTAGCCTCCATGGTCTGTCGAATGCATGTGAGCTGCTCATCTATGTGATATAGGTCCATGCAGCTCCAACTGTAGTCTAGTAGTCTTGATAGACAATCCCAAAATCTCCTCCCAAACTCTAGTAATCTGTGAAGTGATCCGCTCCTTGATGGTAGAATCTGTAGCTGTGTATCTCGAGAAGCTGTAGCTGGGCACTAGCAGGTGCAGGTGTAGATGGCTCTGACCCAGAGGCTATAACAGGCATAGGTCTGGAGGGACTAATCTATGGAGCAGGTTTAGAGGGTCCTACCTCAACTGCTCTCAGCTTATCCTCCTCATCTAACTCCTGGCTTGACTCGTGTTTGACCCCCCTGCTGCCACTCTCTTGAATCCCATGCGATGTAGAGATTTCTCCCTGTAAGTATCTATATGGAGAATCTCTTTGGAGGCTTCATCCTCTAGCGAGATACCAAAATCTCTGAAGATCCAGATTAGCCCCATACTATATGCAAGCACAGTCTGTGCTAGGTGGCTACCTCACCCATCTAATGAACCATGATCATGGATAGGTTGATGGTCCTCTACTAGCTCCCTCTCGGTGATTTAGTCAGATCTACCAGTCTTCGAAACCAGAATCTAAGCAATAATGTGGTGGAGCACTCTCATCTCCAATGAAACTAGTTTTCTGACACCACTGATACTCCCCTGATGTCCTCATGCTCCAGTATGCATCGGAAAGCTGCATCTTTGTCACCTACCTAGTTTGCTGCCATACCATGCAATGGAATCTCCCAAACTCTGCTGTGTCTCAGGGGTCACTGGAATCTCAACACTTTTGACTCGAGCTATCCACCTAATGCCATCCATAGCATGCTGCTGTAAAACTCGCGCATCATGTATGCAAAGTACATCTCTCTCATGGTGCAAAAGGTACAAGGCCTGCTACTCTCACAAATCTCCTCCCGCATGTGATTCACCTTCACTGCAACTCACTCAGCTATGAGGACACCTTAGAGGGGGGTGCTCTATCTGCCTGTTGCTCCTCGGGATACATGATGCGCTTAACATGATCTTGCCTAGCCTTGGACCTTCTTTCCCCAAAACACAGCTCACCATGCTCGGAGGTGGACCATTTTTTATGGAAAGCCACTTGCTTCCTAGGTGCCATGACCACTAGAATCAACTAAGTGGAAACCGAAAGAAGAATAAAATAAGGAAGGAAATTGGATCGAAACGGACCAAGAGAGAAATTAGATCGAAGAAGAGAAGGATGGGCCGAAGGAAGGAGAAAATACCTAGTGAAAAGGGAAAAAGTAGACCAAGCCAACCAAAACGAGAGGAAGAGGAAGAGATTTACTAAAGGGTAAGGTCAAGAATGGAATGCACTATTCTTGGGGGATTTGGAGAGATTTAGGGACCACAAGGAAGAGGGGAGAGCGAAAAAACAAGTGAAAAAATCATTCGGATGATGCCCCTAAAAAAGCAGTCGATCCATTCATGAGTCGACACTTGGAAAATTGCTCAAGTGTCAACACTTCGATGAGTCGACACTTGGGCAATTTTACAAGTGTCGACACTTGGTCATTTTCAGAAAAAATTTTTGAATAAAATTCATAATTTTTTTTCAAAAAATTAGGGAAGTGTCTAGGGACTATTCTAAGATATATTTGAGAGAATTTATAGGCAATTGAAAGGATTTCAATAAGACTTTGAATGGTTTTAGTCAAGGGGTCATGAGGCCTAACTCCTCTTCTGATCATACAAAACCTATTTTCGCTAAGGGATTTTATGAAATATCAGCTAGTTATCTATCAGTGCATATAAAATCAAGCTAATATAATTTTGCACATGATCTCTTATAAAGTGATGTCTTATTTCAATATGTTTGCTTCTTGAATGTTGAACTAGATTTTTAGTTAAATTATTGCACATCTTATGGGTGTTTATTTAACTTAATGCCAAATCTCGAGTTGTTGTTTTTTCCATAAGATTTGAGCACAACAAATTCCAACTGCTATATATTCGATTTCTGCCATAGATAGAGCAACTAAATTTTATTATTGCTAAATCATGAAATCAAATTCACTCCAAGAAATTAACATTTCCACTAGTACTTTTTCTATCTAATTTACATTAGAATAGGCAATCAATTCAATAGATGAATCTTTAGAGTACCACAGTACAATATCAATTATACCAGATAGATATCTAAGTATGCGTTTAATATAATGAGATTCTTTAGGAGTAGACTGATATCTAGCATACATACATACATTAAACATGATATCTGACCTACTAGCAGTTAAGTATAATAATGACCAATGATACCTCTATATAATTTTTATCAACATTTTTACTTGATTCATCTTTATCAAGTTTGCAAGAAGGGCTTATAGAGTACCTATAACTTAGTAGTCTCTGCATCCCAAACTTTTTTAAAATTTTCTTTGTGACTTAGCTTGGTTGATGAAGATCCCTTCTTTAGTTTACATGATCTGAAGTTCGAGAAAGAAATTTAGCTCTCCCATCATGCTCATCTCAAACTCGCCCTACATAAGCTTGGCAAACTCTTAACAAAGTATTTTATTAGTAGCACCGAAAATGATATCATCAACATAAACTTGTACTACTAATATCATCATCATTTTTCTCTTTTAAAAGTAGTATAGTGTCAACATTGCCTCTAGAAAATTCATTTTCAAGCAAAAATTTACTTAATCTATTATACTAAGCTCTTGGAGCTTGTTTTAACCATATAAAGTTTTATGAAGTTTAAAAACATGATTAGGGCATTCATGATTTTCAAAACTTGGGGCTGTTCAACATACACTTCTTATTCAATAAAACCATTTAGAAAAGCACTTTTAACATCCATTTGAAATAGTTTAAAATTCATATAACAAGCAAAACAAGTATAATCTAATTGCTTTTAATCTAGCAACAGGGCAAATATTTCATCAAAATCAACACCTTCTTGATTATAACCTTTTACTACTAATATATCTTTATTTCTTGTTACAATTTCATTTTCATCAAGTTTTATTTCTAAAACCTATTTTGTTTCTATTATAAGACATTAGATGGTCTTTCAACTAAGGTCCAAACTTTATTTATTTTGAATTGATTTAATTCATCTTGCATAGCATTAATCTAATTTAAATCTTTTTCAGGTTCTTCAATTGTTTTTGGTTCTATTTGAGGTACAAAATCAAATAATCACAAACATTTCTAAGAGAGGAATGGGTACTTACCCCTTTAGATAGATCACCAATAATAAGTTCTTTGGGGTGTCCATGGGCATACTCTATTCTTTAGGTAAGGCTTGGGTGTAGATGAAGCTCCAACTTCTTATACTTCTTCTTCATTGTCCTAATCACCTTCTTGCTCCATAGAAGTTTCTTCATTGATGGACATTTTTCAATCTTTTGTATACCTTTTTCATCATCAAGAACATCTTCTTTTCTAGAAGATTTTTCATTAGTCTCATCAAAATAACATGGATGGATTCTTCAGCAGAAGTATTCTTCCGTTGAAGATCCCGTATGCCTTGCTAGAAGTAAAGTATCCTAAGAAGACCCTCATCTAACTTGGCATCAAATTTACTCAAATTATCTTTGCCATATTTAGAATGAAACAATGGCATCCAAAAACATGAAATACTTAATAGTAGGTTTTCATACCTTTCCAAAGCTCATAAGGTTTTTTTCTTCAAAATAGATCGGATTAAAACTTGATTCAAGATATAGCATGCAGTATTTATGACTTTCGTCCAAAAATATCTAGGTAAATCATTTTTACAAACATGGTGTGTGCCATTTTTCTTCTGTCCTATTCTTTCTTTCTACTATCCAATTTTGTTGAGGTGTCCTAAGTATAGAAAAATTATGATAAATACCATTTTCATTGCAAAAAAAATCAAAATCATGATTTTTCAAATTTAGTACCATGATCACTATGTAATGAAATAATTGAAATACCTTTTTCATTTGAAACCTTCTTATGAATTAAATGAATGCAAAAAATGTTTCATCTTTGTGAGCTAAAAACATTACCTATGTAAAACGGGAGAAGTGATCTACAATTACTAGCCATACTTTTTACCTCCCCACTTGTTATTCTAGTAGTCCAAAGAGGTCCATATGAAGTAATTATAAGGGTCTAGTAGTACACTACTCCTTTAGGTTTGAAAGAAGATTTTGTTTGTTTTCCAAGCTGACATGCATTACAATCTTGTCTTTTTTAAAAGTGAGTTTTGGCAAATCTTTCATGAGATCTTTTTTGTTCATTTTGAAAGCAAATGCATACTAGCATGCCCTAGTCTTCGATGCCAAAGCCTACTAGTTTCATTGATCTTGGCTTCCATTGCCACAAGGCATTGACCATTTTGTATAGGTAGATCATCAAGATTAACCATGTAAATGTTTTCCATGCTTATGACCAATAAACTTGATGCCATTGTCATCTAGACTAGATACTATACACATAGAAGATTGAAATAACTTTAAATCCTTTATCACAAAATTGATTATACTAAGCAAATTATGTTTCAACATAAGTAGAGGGGTGATATGGACTTTACCGATACCGACTATTTTGCCCTTTTCATTATCACCAAAGTCACATTTCCCATTTAAAGCTTTTAGAGATGAAATTGCCTTATATCTCCAGTCATGTGTCTTAGCAACCGCTGTCAAGGTATTATAATCTTCTTTTGTCCTTGGTTGCAAGACACACCTACAAAATAAGTCAAGTGGAAACTTTAGGTACCCAAGTCATCTTGGGTCCTTTAGGGTTAGTTGAATTGATTCCTTTTGAATCCAAGCTTTTCTAACTTTGTTTAATTTTTTTTATCACATAAATATGATTTATTGTCCTAATTTACCACATGCATAACAAGTAATGTTAGAGGATGCATGTATAAAAAAAATTTTGAAATATTTTTATTATTTTTGTGGTTTAAAATCTAATCCTGCTTTATTAAAACTGCTTTTTGGCTATTTAAAAGCAGTTTAGTTTTTTAGAACTACATGTAAATTATTCAACAAAAGGTTTTATTTTTTCAAGTTCTTTGTGTTTTGTTATTTTTTCTACAAAGCTCTTTGTTTTGTTTAATAAGTTTTTCATTTGCTACTAAAACTTTATCCATTTTCAAAGAGTCTTTTTCTTTCAAAAATTCTTCTTTTTTCATTTTTCAAGGAAACAATTTGATCATTCAATTTCTTGTTTTCTTGAGGCAAAATTTTCTATCAAAACTTATCATGTGATTTTGAAGCTCTAAGTTTAGCTTTTTCAATTCTTTGTTTTTTATTTTAATTTTTCATCAAAATATCATGTAATTCATCAAATGTAAAGTTATTTTTAGGTTCAGACCTTACCCTCATCATCATTGCCATAAAGTAGAGGTTGGCCACTTCTTGGTGCTCTTCATCAAAGCTTAAATCTTCACTCTCACTCCACGTTGCCATCAAGCCTTTTTTTTAATTTCTTTTTTACCTTTTACCCTTTTAGAGTGGGGCAATCTATTTTATAATGGCTTGGCTTTTTAACTTCAAAGCATATGGGTTCTCCCTTTCTTTTCTTTCTCTTTCTCCTTATTGGGCTCTCCTCTTTGAGACTTTTTCTTGTATTATACCTTCTCTTTCTCATGATTTTTTTGAATTTTCTTGAGATGAGGGTTATTTCATCTTCCTTTATCTTTTTCATCTGAATCATCACTGACTCCCTCCTTAGTTGTGACTTGAATGCAATGGCTTCTTTTTTTCTTTTCATTGTCCACTATTTTTTTGCTTCAAGAATAGCTCAAAGTCATCAAGGAACCCAAGAGCCTGCCCCTCTTCAGTGGGAAGAGAGTGTTGAACACCCTTATGACTCTTCGTTCAATGGTGGTGACATTAGGATTGCCAATGGCTGCTCTAGTGGAAGAGTGTTGACATCCTTAGCTTCTTCAATGGTGGTGACATTAGGATGCCATGAAGCCGGAAGAGACCTGAGGGTTTTGTTAACAAGTTCAGCATTAGAAATGACTTTTTCCAAACTTCTCATGCCATTAACAACATTGGTGAATCTAGCATACATTTCACTAATAGTTTCATTGGGTTCCATCCTAAACATCTCATATGTATGAATGAGAATGTTTACTTTGGTGGTCTTCACTTGATGTGTACCTTCATGGGTAACTTCAAGTGTATCCTAAATTCCATTGGTAGAGGTGTAATTTGATATTCTATTAAATTCACTTGGATCAAGTGCACAAAATAATAAATT
Organism: Areca catechu; assembly: GCA_021397845.1. NCBI lineage: Eukaryota > Viridiplantae > Streptophyta > Magnoliopsida > Arecales > Arecaceae > Areca > Areca catechu. The sequence goes on from CM038050.1 coordinate 96,835,749, forward strand.
CATGGCCTTAGCATTAAGCTCTACTTGCTTAATGTTATTCTCATCCCAATCTTCCTCTAGTTTAGGGTGGGATGCCATTAATCAAGACAGTGGACTGATGAGACCCTTTAACTATAGTTTTTCAAATATTATAATCAATTGCTTGAATGTATATGTGCATGCATGTCTTCCAGTAGGTGTAATTTGTGCCATTAAATAGTGGGGGACGGTTTGAGGCTTATCCTTCTATAATACCCACACCAATTTGCGGTGCCATTAGATCTTTGACTCAAGATCGTGAGATCTAAATACTGAGAACCAAGCTTTGATACCACTTATTGCCCAATGTTGCAACCCAAGAGGTGGGTTGAATTGGGTTTCTAAAAAACCTAAATTTTAAGCAAGTATGTGCTTGATGTGGGATGGAATGGAATGATGCAATCTAAGAGGAGATAGTAACAATTAAATGAAAAATGAAGTAAAGCTAGGCTACTTTCCATGTAAAAGAATAGAAACTATCATGAAGGGATTTGCATGTAAACTAGACCTGAATGAGAACCTTCATAATATTAAGAGAAAAGGATCTTCGTGGTTAAGAAACCACATAGGATAGGGCCTAATTAATCTAATATTTTAGATCTGGAAAATACTAAAAGAGGGGTAACCAAGCATTAACATCTCAAAGATTGGAAAGGTTACACTCAAGGATGAAGCCCTTGGATGACAAGGAGATTCCTTCAGTTGTTGGGACTTCTTGTCTCTGTTTCTTGTCTTGGAAGACCCTCTTCTTTGGAACCTGGAAATCCCGGGGATCCTACACAAACCATAGGAGAGTTAAGAGAAGATTAAAAGGTAGAAAACTAATGAAATGATGGTTGAACTTGAGAAGAAGTTGATGGAGTGGAAGTAGCTTGGCTGGCCCTCTTGAAATGGCTTTTCTTGCAGCTTGGACGTTGGAATGGAGTGCTTGGATGGACTAGTAGAATTGCTAATAGCTATTGGCTGGAAGATGATCTTTCTTGAAGTAGCTAAGGGCCTCTCACCCACTCCCTCTCGGAGGACATTTGATAACACCAAATGGAAGAAAGAAACTCACTTTTTTTTTATTCAATTCATCATCCTTTACAAGAGAGCTTGGAGTAGATTTTATAAGCCTCCAAGGACTTTTAAAATTTTAATTACAAGGAGCTTTTCATGGGAGGTTTCTAGCTATAAGGGTGGAATTCAAATTACATGGAGATTATATGGGAATAGCTAACTAAAATGGTGGAAGATAAACTCTTTGGCCACCCACTTTGAATTTGAATCCCTCTTAGTGATGTCACGTGTGATGAGGTGGCTTGCTGAGGTGTACTCCACATGGTTGGGAGGTTGACATGGCATCCCACAAGGCTTGCTGAAGTGGCATCCTCCTTGGCTTAAATTGTTGAAGTGGTTGAGTGCATTCCATCTTCAAGTGAGCTTGCTTACATTTAACCAATTTCAAACATCTCTTGGACCCAACTACTAAACTTACTAAATACAAGACCATTTTGATCCTAATTGGACTCAAAAGAAACCAAATTGAAATATACCCAACTCTAATTACATGACTCAAATTCAATTAAAGAAGTAAGCTGACCCTATTTGCAAGACATAAGTTCAATGAAAGAATTAAAGCCATACTGAATTAGACTAAAGCCTCTTTAGAACTTTGGTACTCGCACCAGTTCTCCTGGGGTGGTAGGAACTCGACCCTGTCAAGTAAGGACTAATCTGACTTTAGTACCTTTCTAGTAGGTCTGGGTCGATTTATTGCAGATCCTCTCGGGTGATCCAGGAATCCTTGGATTCGGGTCTTCCTTGCCATCGAACCAGATAACATTGATAGCCCTTATTTCTGATGTTAATTACTTGGTCATCCATATACTTTCAATCCTATTTCTCTGTTCTGGCTGAAGTGCTGGTGGACACTCAGGTAGGGCTTCACTCTCAAAGGCTGGGTAAGGTCCAAAAGGGTCACTAGGAATTAATGCAAGCTCCTTGTATTCTTTCAAATCAGAAATATTAAATATGGAACTAATGCCATATTCCAGTGGTAACTCTAACACGTACACATTAGGTCCGACTCTTTTTAATATTTTGAAAGGTCCAGCTCCCCGGGCATGTAGTTTCTTCATAGTTCCTGGTGAGAACCTTTCAGATCTAAGTTTAACCATTATAGAGTCCCTTTCATTAATTCTTTCATTTGTTTATGTGAATTAGCCATATGCTTATAGACTTCATTGCTCATTTGAATCATTTTACTAATTTCTTTATGCAATTCCTTAATATGCTTTGCATAAGACTTTGCGAACTCTGAGACTCATACTGACACTTGTCAAAAAGAAAATACAGACTCAACTATGTATTCCTATTGATAGAAATTTTATTGGACTCTCTAGGGCATAAACCTAATAAATTATTGACTCTCTAGGTTTGACCCTGGCCTGGTATGCACATGAGAATTTACCATGGATTCCTAGCAAATGCCATAAGGTCTTCCAAAAGTAGGTTGCAAATGGGATGGGCTCTAAGGGTTCATGCAACCGAGTGATCTCAATAAAATATAACCTAATGGCTTTAGAAACATGTATAGACTCAGGAAAGGGTAGGAAATAGGAATCAGAGTCTTGGGGCAATCTAGCATGAAACAGAGCTTGGTTATTCAGGATGATTTTAAAGTTTGGATATTATTCTATGGATACAAGTTCTAGGACAGACTGGGTGTTCCTAGATGGAGGAAGGTCATCAGGAAGGTCTTTGGGAAGTCTATCTTGAAAGTCCTCTAAAATAATATCTACTTCCGAAGGTTGTTCCTTAGGGATTTGTTCTTGGATCTCTTCTATGTACAACTCTTGTGAACCCTCACTTTCATCTACTATGTTTGATCCTGGCTTAGTCACTCCTTCAAATTTTATAGTGGGTTCAGGATCTTTTTCTATTAGTTTCTTAGTGATCTCAACCTTGCATCCACCTTCATCATACTCCTCCACTAGACTTGATTCATAGATGTCTTCTTTGAATTCTTCAATGGACTCAGGAGTTTCTTTCTCTAGATTCTTAATGGATTCAACCTTTTCTCCCTGAAATTCTTCAATGGGTTCTTCCTCTTCCCCTTCATATCCATTAATTAAACTCGTTCAGCCTCATAAACTTCTTCCTCAGGCTCACTAATGGGTTCGGGATCTTTCCCTTGCAAACTAATGGGATAGGAGTAGTAGGCTGGTTTGAAGGAATCTGTCTAAGAATTGGCCTAGAGGTGCTAATCATGCTGGGCTTAGGTCGGTTGCTCATGAGTTCTCTTTGATAAGACTCAAATTCTTTAGCAATCCGATAAGATTCCTTTATAGTATGAATTCCCATTGAAGTACTTCCCCTGGGTGTCCTTACATAGGCCTCCTCGAAATATCTAGTGGTCATGTTCTTGGTTGTAATTACCTCTCCTCCCTTGATTTTCATTACTTACTCATCTCAACACTGTCTATTTACTCTGTCTGTTTTGTACCATTTGTCTAAAAATCTTTGCTCATAAAATCTAGCTAAGTACTTTTCTTTTAGCCTACTTCTCATGGTTCTCCAGCTACATATTCTATCTCCCCTTTGATAACATTCATCCTCAATAGCTGCCCATTGCCACTTAGCATATCGGGTTAACCTACGTGTGGCCAATCTAAATTTCTCTAACTTCGACATCCTAGTATACTCGTAATAGTGATCCATGCTCTCCTCCCAATCGATATACACCTCTTGTCTTCCATCGAAAGTGGGTGCTCCTAATGGGTCTCTCCTCGGAGTTAACAAGTATGGGTATGGGCTCCTAGGGCTAGACTTAGGGGCAAGATCATGATCATAGGCTATTGGATCAAGGGAATTGGACCTAAAGGAGTTGAGTTTAGCATGGGCCTTCGAGGCTTCTGCCCATGCCTCTGCTTGGGCCATCTGATTAGTCATGCTTTGGTTGGTCTGGGCTAATTGATCAGTCAGGTTTTGGTTCAGTTGGGCCATTTGATCATTCAGGGTTTTCATCAAGGTCTCAAAATTTTGGTCCATGTTACACTCGATTGGGCTTGGGTTTGTTGGTAGGGTGCTCCTGATCTAGTTGCCATGCACACACGGACTCAAACTTGGACTAGGGATTTGCTAGCCTAGAGTCCAAACCAAATGTTAGTCAAGATGACAATCTTGGTTGTAGTTACTTGGCACCTGGCCAAGTAAGTGTAAGGTTGGTGGAGGTCCCTCTTTACTTGCCTTAGACACCAATTTAAAATTGGCCAGGTAAGCGAACCAACCCACCTTCCTTCGGGATCTTGTCCCTGAACCACTTGCCTAGGCACTGGATACACAAGCACATACAAACAAGTTGTCTAAGTTGGCTTGACACTTGGTTTGACCCGACCTTGTGGGTGTCCCTAGCTCACTAGAGCAAATTAAATGTCTACTTAGTTTTAATTAAGGGTTGGGTTCGCTATGCAGGTTGGTAATTTTTGGGCTAGGGACAGGTAATGAAATCCTGACCCTATGTCATATTGATGCCCTTAAATTGATTTACAGTGAGATGAATGCAAACATGCATAAGAACCCTAATTTCAGGTATAGAAATTGGTGTGTTGCAGTTCTGAAGTGGTGCAGAAAAGTGCAATGTAACTATATTAGAAAACTCTGAAAAAATCATAGAACATTCCTAACTCATAGATGATATGCCATATGAAAGGAAATTTAAAAATAAAATCTGTGTTGTGCTGAGCAGATTCTGAAATTTAGATAATGTAAAAGGAACAGAATAGAACATATAGGAATTTCAGCAATAGTGATGGAGTGCAGGAATTTTCATTTTTTTTTTTTTATTTTTTTTTGAGGATAAAATTATTCATTCTGATAGATAACTTATTATGGATTAGGAAAAAAATTACTTCAATAAAAAATAACTATTTTTTTTAGAGTTTTATACTTACAGTTAGCCTACTCAGAAATATAGCAAGCAGAAATTTAAAGATGCTAGATTTAAATGATGTACAACTATTCTTTAGGATTTTAAACCTACCTTCTTGTGTTCCCCTTCAAGGGTCAATCATAATGGTACCCCTACATGCCTTAGGAGATCTCCGTGGAATGTGATGCAGAACAAATAAAGGGATGCGATGCGGAAGTAAATTAAGATTAACTAATTTTTTTGTTGTTTTTATATGTTTGTAGAAGTTGGCTTCAAATCAAAGAAAAGTTAACCTAACATTGAAAGATACTAATATGATAATTGAAAGCACAATTTTAAGGAAACTAAATTATCAGAGTAGTTCAGAAGCAACGGATCGCTGGGGGTTGAGAAACTCCCAGACCTAGGGTTTCGCTCCGAACTTTCAACAGAATAGAAATAAAGAGAAGAGATGGTTTACCTAACCAGACAATGATCTTCACAGATTTTGGTGGAAGAACTCTCCCGAGCAGATTGTTGGATCCTCGGATTCAGATATCTTCGCAATGGATCCTCCAATACTGGTCCTTTGGTGGGTTGGCTTCTCCTGAACTCAAGATCTGGAAGAGAAGAAAAATAATTGATGGAATCAGAGAGTCAAGGGAAAAATTTACCAGGTCGATGAACTTGAGGATTGAAATTGCTGAAAACTGGATTGTCCTGGAAGCTGATGTGATTTTCCTTGGAACTTGCTCTGGATCTGAAGTAGCTGGACTGGATCTGGATGAAGGTGGATGGCCTGGACTTGTAGAGAGAGAGAGGCCATGGGAGATGGATGGATCTAGGGTTTGATGGATTGAAAATAATGAAGGGTGGCTAGGGTTTTGGGATTTCAAGTGGCTAACCTAGGGTTTTGGATAAAGATGGAGATCTCTCACCTCCTCAAGGCTCCAATGGAACCCGGATTACCCCCTCACGGAGCTCAACACTTAGAATAGTGCGGAAGAAGAGAAACATAAGTTTGCTCATAAAAAAATTTCTTTCATTCATTGATTTCTAAAGTTACAAAGAGAGGTCTATTATATAGACCTAAAATTTTCTCCAAGTTTGTACAAATTCCCTGGGACTAAACTCCTCCAACCTCTAGATTAGGTAGAAAACCTCCTCTCTTGGCCGACCAAGAATTCAAAAAAATTTGGGACGGCCATAAAGGATTTTTTTTGGAATTTTTATGGCGCCTTCTTTGGAGTTGGATTTGGATTTGGAGTCCTCTTCTTCTTATGGCATTTCTTCTTTTCTTCCACTCCAAGTTAAGCTCTTTGATTTTGATTTGAACTTCAATTAGGAGTAGGTTGGATGTCCTTCTTTGATTTTTTCTCCAAGAGAAGTCCCTTTCCTTCTTTGCTTAGACAAAATTGGCAGGTATGGGCGCCTCCTTTAAATTGGCTTCCAATTTGATTTTTTCTTCTTTGGATGTGGGGACCATGACACTGGGATGCCTCTGTGGCACCTCCTGGACCCTGGCGTGTGCTCGGAGTGTGGCTGGGCGTGTGGCTTGGAGTGTGCCTCCACTTGCTTGAACCTTGATTTGATTGGAAGACAAATGTGGCACTATTTTGAACCTTGATTTGATTGGAAGACAATTGCGGCACCATTTTGGATAAAATTGAAACCACATCGGGACTTGCACCGAGTCAACATGACTCAACAAAATTTAAATGGTGACTCAAGAAATAAATAAAAATAAATAAACTGGTTGACCAGGTCAACCTTTATTACAACCCTAATTTCTCGGGCAATGTCAATCAGAGATCCAAATGGAGCTCTGAAGTCTTCTTGTGAGTCTGGTGCCTGCACCAGAATGGGAAGAGAGGGTCTTGAAACCCTACTTTTCTTCTAAGACCGGACGGCCTGGTGAAGCACCCAAATCTAGGTACTGAAGATGATGCAAAGCCCTAACCTACCTTGCTCTGAAACTAATTTGATGTGGGATGGAATGGAATGATGTAATCTAAGGGAGATAGTAACAATTAAATGAAAAATGAAGTAAAGCTAGGCTACTTTCCATGTAAAAGAATAGAAACTATCATGAAGGGATTTGCATGTAAACTAGACCTGAATGAGAACCTTCACAATATTAAAGAGAAAAGGATCTTCATGGTTAAGAAACCACACAGGATAGGGCCGAATTAATCTAATATTTCAGATCTAGAAAAACATTGAAAGAGGGGTAACCAGGCATTAACATCTCAAAGATTGAAAGGTTACACTCAAGGATGAAGCCCTTGGATGACAAGGAGATTCCTTTAGTTGTTGGGGCTTCTTGTCTCTATTTCTTGTCTTGGAAGACCCTCTTCTTTTGGAACCTAGAAATCCCGGGGATCCTACACAAACCATAGTACAGTTAAGAGAAGATTAAAAGGTAGAAAACAAATGAAATGATGATTGAAGTTGAGAAGAAGTTGATGGAGTAGAAGTAGCTTGGCCGGCTCTCTTGGAATGGCTTTTCTTGCACCTTGGATGTTGGAATGGAGTGCTTGGATGGACTAGTAGATTTGCTAATGGCTATTGGCATGGAAGATGATCTTTCTTGAAGTAGCTAAGGGCCTCTCACCCACTCCCTCTCGGAGGACATTTGATACACCAAATGAAAAATGAAACTCACTTTTTTTTCATTCAATTCATCATCCTTTACAAGAGAGCTTTGAGTAGATTTTATCAGCCTCCAAGGACTTTTGAAATTTTGAATACAAGGAAATTTTCATGGGAGGTTCCTAGCTATAAGGGTGGAATTCAAATTACTTGGAGATTTTATGGGAATAGCTAGCTAAATGGTGGAAGATAAAACTCTTTGGCCACCCACTTTGAATTTGAATCCATCTTGGTGATGTGGCATATGATGAGGTGGCTTGCTGAGGTGTACTCCACATGGTTGGGAGGTTGACATAGCATCCCACATGGCTTGCTGAAGTGGCATCCTCCTTGGCTTAATTGTTGAAGTGGTTGAGTGAATTCCATCTTCAAGTGAGCTTGCTTACATTTAACCAATTTCAAACCTCTCTTGGACCCAACTACTAAACTTACTAAACACAAGACCAATTTGATCCTAATTAGACTCAAAAAAAACCAAATTGAAATAAACCCAACTCTAATTACATGACTCAAATTCAATTAAAGAAGTAAACTTACTCTATTTACAAGACATAAGTTCAATGAAAGAATTAAAGCCATACTGAATTAGACTGAAGCCTCTTTAGAACATTGGTGCCCGCACCAGTGCTGAACTAAGGTTCTTGTGTAACAATGTGATTGTGCTCTAAATAAGATATGCAACAGAATTGTAAAGTATTGTAGAATAAATCAGAGCAAATAAAGAAAGAGCAATCGATTACAAACACCAAGATGTATAGTGATTCGATGCAAACTAAGCACCTACATCCACTCCCCAAGCTTCTTCTTGAAAATTTATACTATAATCTATCCAAGATTATAGCCAACTTTTTTTCAAAGGCTCACAAGTCAAATCTTGTTGGTTTTGTCACCTAGGCTCATGAACAACCTTTATAACTTGTTTTTATTCTGGGTTCACAAGTCAAACCCTAGTTGGTTTTATCCCATAGGCTCACTAACAACCTTTAATACTAGTTTCAATACTTTTGAAACTAGTAATAGCAAATAAGATAAAAAGTACAGATATAAGCCTAGAAAGAACTCTCAAAAGAGTAGATATAAATATCGTTGAAGCTCTTCTTGAATGCTTAAGTTGTCTCCTTCTTGGAACCTCTTCAATGCACACTTTGGGATAATGATTTGAAGGCGCAACAGCACAAAAATGAAGGCTTTTTCAGGTGGAATATTCTTTAAAGGCTCATGTATTTTCAAGCTTTTCTTAAAAGAAACTTTATCTCTTGTGATTTACATTTTCTCTTGTGTCTTCAATGAGCTTGGTGAGTGTTAAATTGCCCAAAATCCTTCAAAAAGCTGTTGGAGACCGTTAGAGTGAAGAAACTAGCTGTTTGGAGACGTTTGGAATCAATTCTGAATTTTGGAAAACTAGCCATTGGACTAAGTGTCGATACTTGATTTGTTCATGAGTTGATCTATGAGTCAATACTTAGGTCGATACTTGGATCGACACCATGTGTAAATTTAAATTTTCCAATATTCTGCTTAACTTCTATCTCAAGCTATGAATCGACCTCGGAATTATGAGTCGACACTTGGGTCAACACTTCAATCTCACTAGGCAAAGTATCCATGGAATGGCATGTTTTGTCCTTATTCTTGTCTCAGGCCATGAGTCGATCTATGGGTCGACACTTAAACTCTGTGAGTCGATACATTGAGTCGACACTTGGCATGCCAGCTAAAAGTTCTGCATGCCAGTCTTCAAGGTGTCGACACTTTCTTCATGAGTCGACACAGTGAGTCGACACTTAGGTCACACTTAGGCTCACCATTTCCAAAATATGTGCCAAACTTCGAAATTTTCAGATTTTGTCCAATTGACTCTTAGTTCCTTCTTATAAAGGCCAAAGTGATTATCTTAAAGTCATTCCAAGGTATGAAAACCTCTCAAACATTGAAATTCATCTTGCTTTGATATTCATAACTTTGATGCTCTTGAGTGAAAAACTTGAAGCACTTGTGACCTAAAATTCACAACTCCAACTGAAATATTAGTCCAAACATATACTCAACATTTTATTAATCATCAAAATCAAGGGCCGAAGCCAACAGATTTTATACCCCTAGTTTCTATATTTTATCTTTTGGTCCATTGTTTGATGTTACACCATCTATCCCTGCACCAGTTTCTGACTTCGCTCCTAACATAGCCTCTTCTTCAGCACCTACTAGAGGGAGAGCACGTGCCAAAAGCCGAAGCCATGGTTCTTATGGCAATTCTAGAGCTATTTGGACTCGACTTGCAGATCTCCGGTCGATGTGGTCGCAACCCCGACCCTCTAGGATTACGGACGATTATTCTAGAGATTGGATCTTCCTTTGATGAGAAAAGTACTCCTTATGGTTGATCTGTATATCAGTCTATTTGTGTATCAGTCTTTTAGTTTTATGTTGTTTATATCAAATTATGAATCAATGGTATCAACTTTTATATCAAATGTTTGAAATCTCATATATATTTATATATATATATTGACATTTTCGGCATTTATCTTTGTACTTCTACTTTACTGCAATTTTTCTCTACTCTATTATTTTTTCTCACCTTTTCATGATGACAAAAAGGGGGAGAATTAATGAATGGCAAAAAGAGGGAGAATGATAAACAAAAGAGCGAGAATGATTAGTTTAAGTAAAGAAAGCAATAAGTAAGGGGGAGAGAGAGAAAAGTACTAAGAAAATTTGAGATTCTCTAAAACTTTTGGAAATATTTTTGTAGAATATTTTAAGTTTTGAAAAATGTTTTCAGATCATATATTGAGTGAGAGCTTTTATTCCACACTTTGATACTCTTTATTTTTATTTTTTATGCTGATACTCCTTACTCTTATTTTATATGCTTTGATACTCTTTGTTTTCATACTCTGATCTCTTCATGTTCTAATATTTTTGCTTTGATACTCTCTATTTTTATGGTATATTATTTGCTCTTATATGCTTTGACACTTATTTCATGCCTTGATACTTTTAAAGTTTTCACTCTGATACTCCTAAAGATCTTACTCTGATACTTTTCATGTTCAACCTATTTTTGCTCAAATGCTTATTCTTCAAATCTATTTAGCTCTAATACCCTTTTGAACATCTCATATATATACAACTAAGCTCTAATACATTTTAATTATTGCTTTGATACATTACAGCTACAACTCTGATATATTGAAACTGTATGAATTGAATTCTTTCTATATAAATATATGCACAACTCTGATACATTGCAACTATATGAATTAAATCTTTCTTATATATATAGCTTTGATACATTCTAAATGAGTTTTTGATCTTGATAAATTACAATCTAGACTCCGATATTTATTATCAATAGCTCTAATACTTATGGTCAATTGCTCTATACTCATTGCAAACCATTTGAGCTTACTATGTGATATACTTAAAGGTTTTGTCATCATCAAAAAGGGAGAGATTGTTGACTCTTGTCTTGATTTTGATGATAACAAAATATTTAGTATATTGAGTACTAACTGTGATTACAAGTGTGTTAGCAGATCAAAGTACTCATCAAATATAGTATGGAAGTTAAGAATGCTCGTCATCTTGCTGAAGAAGTTACTTTTGTTGGGGATTTCAAGTTAAATGGACATTGACATATAACAATGAACTTGAAGGACTCAAATCTTATGTTTGGAGAAGTTTCAGTAGAGTTTTAACCAAGTATTGACTCATGAAAGTGAAGTGTCGACTCACAAAAGCTTAAGCTGATACACAGAAGAAGTTTCAGATGGCATGCATGAAGTGTCAACTCATTTAGCTCAGTGTGACTCATGTATCGACTCAAGTATCGACTCAATGCCTAAGACCAGAAATGATACAGAACACGCTAAATTCAAGTTTTTTTTCAAGTGTCGACTCATGAAGATGAAGTGTGGTGCGGGCACCGGAGTTCAAAAAAAACTTTATCAAACATCCAGGCTCCTTATGGATTACAAGTGAATAAGCCAAACTCAATTTTGGCTTCAACTTGGTTTTTAATTTTCAGCATGAGTCTCTAATAAGAGTCGAGTTCAATCCAATTTCAATTTAGTCTTGTTAGTGAAAGAAAAGTGCCTTAAAAGCCAATCTTTATGATGGCATTTTTATAATCTTTCGACTCTTATATGACATTAGTTTTTAATGAAGGCATTATATAGTCATATTGTTGTATCTTATTTAAAGATTATGATGAACCCCATAGGTAGGGCAAATGAAATTAGGGTTATGATGAAAATCATAACAGTAAGACCTAAGTTCCTATAAACCCTAATCTAAAATATTCCTAGTTGATGGACCATAAGTTCGAGGATCGATAAGTCTGTAAAGACTAGCTTATCCTATGTATGCTCGGTTAAGATCGTGGTTGGTCTCATAGCCACTTGTGTAGAGTACTAATACAAGGATAAGGGTCATTAGGGTATGAGTTCACTGAACTGATCCGCATTGAGAACTAATCTTATGGAAGTCTTACTACTTATCAAGAGATAGTTCTCATAGTAGGAGTTGTGCAAGTGATCTTTAGACCTGAGGTCACCATGGTCCTTTTGCACACTAAGCCATATTTTTGTTCATACTCATTCATGACATCGAGTCATGTATGGGGTGTTCTCGGATATGGTGGAAGGTGTATGAAGGATGTGAGTGGACCAACAGGAATCGATTCCTAGTAAGAGGAGTTGTTTTCCTAAGTAATCTCTTCGATTGATGACTCAAGAAGTCTTTGATCAAAGCAAGATGAGATTAGAAGTAGTTTCTAATCAGTCACCAGCAAAGTCTTCATTATCGAATAGATATTTGAAATGATTAAGTGCTGGGTTTGACAATTATCCATACCCATCACTTATTCGGGATAAAGGGAGATCGAAAAGTTGAATTGCACGGTAACTTTCCACTGAAGGATATTTTGGTACTTTCCACCAAATTTCTCATTTTTCAGGTAGGCATGACATGTTGCTAGACGTCAATCATGTCTTGTGGGTTATCATAAATCAATTGGATTGAATTCATGAGTCAATTCAAAAGCTAGTTTGAATTGGCAACTTGGGTCAGCTCAATTTAACCTAATTAGGTCAATCGGGTTTGATTGAATCGAATTGGCTGGAACCTAGACCTACTGCTGACTAGATGTGGAACCCAAAGGGTCACACTCATTAGGAATTGACCTAGAAAGTCAATTGATATTTAATTAGGGTCATGTGATCCTATGTGGTTAGCTAGATTGCACACTAGCATGTGTAGGCCGACCTAATCTCTTAACCCAATTGAATTGGGTCTAAATGGTTGCTAAATAGACTAACCAATTTATGGAAAACCTAAATTTGGTTGTGTCCTAAGTGGGATGAATTTATCAGATTTTTATCTGATATTTTTGGACATTTTATGCACCATATATGAAGAGTCCCAATGTCATGGGACTCTTGGTGTTTAAGTGATACCTCAGCATTCAGGAGGACGTAGAAAGACCAACATACCTCCTATCTAAAAACAAATTATATGGTCAGAAAGTACATTTAATGCCCTTTCAAATGACACCCATATTGCATACTTTTGACTAGGTCAAAGCTAGCATATGGTGTGGAAAATGTTGACCGACAAGTGAAGAGTAGCAATTCTTCACAATTGGCGCCAACTTATTTTGTGCGCAAGAAATAAATGGGCGTAGAAATGACCTAAAGTCCTGCTTTGGGACTTTGTTTCCAGATGAATCAAGGTGCCCCTTAGCCTCACCTCCACACCATTTGAATGGCTTATGACCTGTCAAAACAAAAGGAAGTTCAGTGGAAGTGACTTGGCGCAAATGAAGAGTTGCGACTCTTCATTTGGCGCAAATATGAGAAGCAGAGTCCTTCTGCTTTGGGAAACTTCTCATCACCATTTTTTCCTTGGAAAGGCCACATCCCTTGGCTACTCTAAAACCAGAATAGGACAAGTGGCAAGTGGAAAGTTGGATAATTTTTGAAGGGACTTGAATGAGGTAGTTGGCACATAAAAGGTCATGATGCTTCATTAATAAGACTCTTTCTATATGAAGAGTCTTATTTGATAAATTAAAAAGCTCATCAAAGGCTAATGAGAAGGCTTATTTGGCACCTCCAATTCTACTATAAATAGGCTTCGGTGATTAGGCCAAAGGGTATCACAAAATCTTTTCTTTCTTGCATTCTTACACACACTCTGCCACACTCTCTTATGTCTCTTCCTCCCTTGTCTTGTCTTAAGACAAATACTCCATTTTAAGACAAGGGTTTTAAGAAGTGATTTAAGAAGTGAAAGTGAAAGTGAGGAGTTTTCTGGAAAGGGCTCAGAGTTCTCTACTAGAGGGCAAGGGTCTGGGTAAAGAAAGAAAGGCTATTGAGGAGAAAGTCCATCAAAGAGTCCCAGTTGATCAAGCAACCTACTAAGGAGAGCTTCCTAGTTTGATTCCTATATGGATCACCTCTGGAGGGCTTGCATTTGTGAGCCTAGTGGAAAGAAAAGGATTAGCATTCCAGGTATTCTTCATAACCCTAATTTAGTGACTTGTTGATTGTAGTGAATAAGGGATCTTGGGCTTAGGGTTTCTAGTTATTAGGATTTTCAGGAATGAAATTTTTTTGAAATTCATTCTTCTGCTGTGCCATAGAAACTCCTAGAAACTCAACAGTTAGGTTTAATTTAGTCTTGTTGGGTCAATTTGGTCAAGTTGGGTTCGATTTAATCTTGTAATTAGTCAAGTTAGGATCAATTTGGTCTTATAATTAGTCAAGTCTTGTAATTTGAGTTCAAGTTTAGTTCAAATTAGTCAAGGCAAAGACCATGAAGCTTGAAAGCATCAAGATTGGATGGAGCAAACCACCTCAACCTCCATGCCAAGTTGAAATGCCAAGATGGAATGCCACCTCACCACCACATCACTCCATGCCAAGATGGATGCCACCTCATCCTCCATGCCACATCATCTCCAAATGTGTGCCAAAGGAATGAAGACTTCAAATTTGAATTCAAGAGTGGGCACCTCACTTTTCTCTCCATTCTTCATGCATAAATTTGTACTTATCAGTCCACTCTTCACTCCACTCTTTAAGCTTATAATTCAAATTGAAAGGGCGAGGGAAGTCTATAAATACCCTAACCCTTTTGTAATCAAGCTATTATCATGAATGAATGAAAGCTCCTTTTCTTCTTCCATTTGCTTAACAACATTTGATACTCCATGAGGGAGAGGATGTGAGGCCCAACCATCCATCCAAGACACCACCCTCTTCATCCAAGATGCCACCCTTTATCTAAGATGCCAAGCTCCTCATCCAAGTCACCAACCTCTTCATCCAAGACACCAACAATCATTTCCTCTCCTCGTAGATTTCTACTTTCCTTTTCTCTCATCGATTCCATGCCCACTAATGCCCTCCATTGCAGGATCCTCCAGGATTTTGAGCTAAAAATGAGGTTTGCTTTGCTTTGGAACCATCTAAACCATCTACATTATGAGTCTTCCATCCAAGGAGTGATAGTCTTCAAGTCCAACCGCTAATCCTTGGAGTGCTAAAACTAAACCCCTCCAAAAGTGTGAGAGCTCATTGTTGGTAAAAGAACCCTTCCTAGACTCTTAGATCTGATTGTTCGAAGGTACATGTCTTAGTTAGAATGGTTTCTCAACCATTAGGTCCTTTCTATATTTGATTGAATGGAAATTATATTACGGTAATATAACTTTCATCTAGTAGTCTCTTATATTGATTTATTTACTCCCTCTTATGCATGAATCTTGCTGATGTGTGAAGGAGTCATTGCTCAATTAAGTTTGCTAAGTTTTTAAGTTTAAACTCATTTTGCATCTTGCATCATTTTGGTATCAAAGCATGGTTACTATGACTTATTTTTTATAGTACTAAATTTTTCTACATGCTGAAATTTGCATATCAAGGATTGATCTGAAAGTTCTTTTCATAACTTTCCAGATCCTAGTTTTTTATTAGCATTTTTCATTATATTGCTAGTTCAAAACCATGGCTGAAATCTTCCTCATTGATTTCAAATCTATTTTTTTTAAAAAAAAAATCTCATTGTTTTCATTCTTTGTCTATCATAAGTCTATCTGATGCCTTGGAGTGGGTATACAGTCAGATCCATGGAGTAATGAGCTACGATCGGATGTGATATCCTTAGGTTAAAGGTTTGATGTGCTAATTGCTTGCTGGATATGTGATTGCATGACTTGCATAAGTGATTGCTTGAATTGCATGATTTTCTTTTATTAGCACATTGAATACCCCAAGTTTTCTGGCATAATTTAAATTCAAAATCCACCTAACCATAATTCAAAAATTTAAAATTTAAATTTAAAATTTGAATTATAAAATTTAATATTTGAAAATTCAAATTTAAAAACTCAAATTTGAAATTTAGAAATTTTTATTTTGAATTGCATGTTATTCCTAGTCTTTATGTTATTCCTAGTCTTTATGTTCTATTGATAAGCTAGATTGTTGGATGTGCATTCATTTTAAAATATTTAAGGGAAATCCTATCACAAGATAAGGAAAGGATTTCATCAGCTTTCCTTGGCCCAAAAATAACCAACTACATATTGCATTGACCCAAGCCTAACATAAAATTAAGTAAGAACCTAAAACTAGGGACATCAACAGGTCAAGTTCATGATCATGTTGAGACTTAGCATTAATTGATTATATATTTACTCCTAGATATTGGTGTCTAAGGCTAGGGGTCCAACAGTAAACGCCTTAAGTAGATTTGTGGTTTTTAATTAGGACCTCATGAAAGTGAGGGGAGCCTTCCACAATCCCACCTCTTACCTGGCCAGTTGAAAGGGTGACTGCGTCAGTTTTGATTAGTGTCAATTCATGCTATCTTGAACTTCTAGGTTTAGGAGCCCTAGAAGCTATGTTTGTTTTGCATGGCCACTAGATCAGGAACCTCATACCTACACTCCTAGACCAACCAAGTCTCACCATGGACCCCAATCTTTAAACTTTGATGAGAACTATGACTGAGAAATTTAGGCAACTAAATAATAGGTTTGGCCAAATGGAAGAGCGAATTGGGACCCTTGAAGAGACTCATTTGACCCACACTAAACCTGAATCACCTAACCAACTCCCCTTGGACCAAGAGCCCATCGCCATGATCCCACCCCTGAAAATAACCCTTGTAAGGGTTTTGGTGACCAGGGCGGAAGTGTGGATTTCAAAAATTTATTATGAAACCACTACCAAACCCTTAACCCAAGACCTCCTTACTATGAATTAAAACATACAAACATGCATATATAATATAAACTAGAGTTTAGGCACCAACCTGAATCGCTAGTATCCAATCCGATGAAGAAAA
The DNA here is from genome assembly GCA_021397845.1 of Areca catechu. Classification (NCBI taxonomy): domain Eukaryota; kingdom Viridiplantae; phylum Streptophyta; class Magnoliopsida; order Arecales; family Arecaceae; genus Areca; species Areca catechu. The sequence goes on from CM038050.1 coordinate 96,852,670, forward strand.
CCCTGATTCAGCCTTCTTCTCCACCAGGCGCTCAAACGTTCCCTCTCCAACGGTGATCCACACGAAACTCGGACCAAGGAAGAACTCCTTCTTCAAGTTGCTTGGAGAAGTGGAACTCTTTCGGCAGCCTTTGGTCTATTGACCACTATAGGACATCCTGTTCTACTGTAGGGCACTAAAGACACTCTCCTAAACCACTCTTGGTTTTAGGACAACCCTCCTCTAGGACCCCTTAGGCTTATGTCCTAAAACAAACCTTGTCCTAGTAGAAAAGACCTTGTCTTAACAAGACAAGTCTTGTCTTAAAGAAAGGAGGGAGAGAGAGACACTCAGAATAGTGCTTCGGTGGAATTCTTCATTATTAGACTCATTTCACTGCCCCCTATTTATAGATACAAGAGGGGCGTGTGATATTTCCTCCCATCAACTTATCAGATATGATTTCTCAAGATCGAAGAGAAGTTATCTGGCTTGAAAAATCATATCTAATAAGCCCATTCATGCGCCGAAGGCCTTATTCACATCCTTCTTTTATCTGGACGAATTCTCACTTGCCACATATCAATTACCGGTCCCTAGGAAGCCAAGAGGTGCCACTTCAATCATCGAAGATTATGAAGAGTCCTGATAGCAGAAGGACTCTCCATCAGAACCGCGCGCTACATGAAGAGTTGCGACTCTTCATGCACCGTGGGCGCCATCCTTCTTCAATGCAAATTTTAAAGAATGTTGACCAGTCAAAGCATAGGCAATATGGTGTCATTGGAAAGAACATAAAATTTCGTTTCTTACCATATAAATTATATTCAAATCAGATATCTATAGCTCATTCTGTGCCCTTTTGAAGTTAAGTATCATTTAGGTACCAAGAGTCCCATGCTATGGGACTCTTCATGTATGGCACCTAAAATTCTCTTAAATCAAAATTAAAATCAGATTTAGCTCTGATTAGGCTAGCCCCACTTAGGACTCAACCTAATTTAGGTTTTTCATAATTAGGTTAGCCCAATTAGCAAGCAACCGGACCTAATCCAATTGGATTAGGAATTTGGTTAGCCTACATATGCCAGTATGTAATCCGGCTAACTAATTAGGATCCTATGACCCTAATTAAATCATGAATGACTTCCTTGGCCAAGTCACTATTGTGTGTGACCCATTGGGTTCCACATCTAGTCAGCAGTAGGTTTAGGTTTGAGCCGATTCCCGCCGATTCCGATTGACCTTATTAGGTCAAATTGGCTCACCTAATTGTCCAATTCGAATCACACATTGAATTGACTCATGAAACCAATCAATTGGTTCATGAAGACCTACAAGACAAGATTGACATCTAGCAACGTGTCATGCCTACCCGGAAGATGAGGAATTTTGGTGGATTTACCAAAATACCTTCAGTGGTGAGTTATCGGACAATTCAGTCCTTCGATCTACTTGCACCCTGAATTAATGACTATGGATATGGATACTTGTCAAATCCAACTTCATATTCATTCCTTACTCAATCTGATAATGATAATTCATTAATGAACCATTAGAAATTATTTCTAATGTTCATACTTTGATCAAAGATTTCCCGAATCTTCATTTGATTGAAATCATCTAGATGTGCTTCCCTCTTACTAGGGTTGATCGATTCCTTTTGACCTACTCACAACCTCCATATGCAATCCACTATACCCAGTATCACCCCATGCATGACTCAGTGTCATGATTGAGTGTGAACCAAAGTATGGATTCATGCATACAAGTACCATGGCAGTCTCAGGTCAAAGGACCACATGCACTACTCCCATTATGAAACTATCTATTGACAAACAGATAAGGTTCCATTAGATGTTCTCAAGCTGGATCCATTCAATGAACTCATTCTCTAATGAGCACCCATATCCTAGTATTAGTGTCAAACACAAGTGACTGTGAGATCAGTCACCCTCTTCACCAAACAAATATAGGATGTGCTGGTCTTACCGGAACATTGATCCCCTACTCAATCTCCATCGACTAGGATATTCTAGATTAGGATTTTAAGGCTTTAGTCTCACTAGTATGATCTCATCATAACCCTAGAACCATTGCCCTAATCTATAGGGTTCATCATATCTTAATAAATTAATAAGACACAGCGTATGATAAAAATAAATGCCTTTTTTAATTGATAATGTCAATACACTGGTTTGGGATACAAAAGAAAATCCATCGAAATACAACATTTCGATTGGCCTTTAGGCATAATCCTTTCAACCTTAGATGCCCACACCAAGACTTCATGGATTCGGAGGAAAGAGCCTTTAAGAACATATCTCAATGCACCCACTTTGATGGAAATTTATACCTTAAGGTGTCTGTTATTGGGAGAGTGACATGGATCATACTTTGAGTGGTATGAGATATCGAAAGAAAGGAAATACAAATTTGCTAAACTTAGGTTAGTCTGACAAGCTAGATTGTATTGGAAAATGTTGAGCCATTTGTTGATAGGAGGAGACATCCCCATGGTCACATGGAGAGCCATGAAGATCAAACTTAGGAAAAATTACCTACCCTTGTCCTATGAGAAGGCTTTTTAGATCAATGGCAAAGATTGAGCCAAGTAATAGAACCGTGTCTGAATATATCGCCAGTTAGATGATTTGTCATGAGATGTAGTGTGGTTGAGTCAGAGGTCATCACCCTTCTAGATTTAGAGCAGGCCTACATGAAGAAATCCAAAGGAAATTATTTCTGAGAGAAGTCCTAACCTAGAGCAGCGTACCAAATTGCTAGGCTGTGGAAGATTTTAGAGGGGACCCCTGATCCATCAACCTGAACCTAGTAGGATTAGTACCCCTGGAAATAGGCAAATTCTAGTCAATTTCTCTCAAACCGATCCAATCCTACTACCCCACTAGCTCGCAAAGATGATAATGGTAAGGTCCCTGAAGTTCAAAGAGATAATCACCAAAATATACATTGCTTTAGGTGTCATATAGTTGGTCACCATGCTAGTCAATGCCCTACCCGAGTCTTATACATAGGAGAGTTAGAGGAAGAAACTCTAGGAACCTTTGAAGAATTTGAGGAAGAAGTAATGAAGCTAAATCAAATCTAGTGGATGAATATGAGGAGATGAAGAAGATATTTATCCAAATAAAATATTGGGAGTCGTTAGATGTATTTTGACCAAAACAGAGAACATGAGATTGGTGTAGAACCAATATCCTACAAACTTTTGTCAAAATAGGGAAAAAGGTTTGCAAGACATCATAGATAGTGGAAGTTGTGTTAATGGCCATTTTCACTAGTACATGTCAAAGACTCATTGACCATTGTTCCCCCACATCTCAACCCTTATATGTATCTTGAGATTAATTCGACCTCCATCCCTATTAAAAAATTAGTTTCGTCATGACCCCTAGAGTCATTCTTCTCGATTTTGTCATTATCCCCGAAGGAGTGTCTACCGACCCAGAAAAGGTTAAGTCCATAGTTGAGTGGCCTGTACCTAAAAGTGTACATGATGTACATAGCTTCCATGGCCTTACCACCTTCTATAGGAGATTCATTCAAGGTTTTAGTATGAGTGTTGCACCGATCACGGAATGTATTAAGAAGGAAATTTGAATGGACTAAGAATGCCAATATAGCCTTCCTTGAGATCAAAGAGAAAATGACCCAAGCACCAATTTTAAGGCTACCTGACTTTTCAAGGGTTTTTGAGGTTGCTTGTGATGCCTCCGAAATTGGAATTGGAGGAGTTCTAAGTCAAGAGAACCACCCTATAGCCTTCTTTAGTAAGAAGTTGAATGAAGCAAAATTGAGGTATTCAAATATAATAAGGAATTGTATGCGATAGTTCAAGCTTTAAGATATTGGAGAAACTATCTATTATCATAGGAGTTTGTCCTATATTCAGACCATGAAGCACTCCGATTCCTTAGTTCCCAAAAGAAGTTGAACCCTAGGTACGGTAAGTGGGTAGAGTACATTCAAGCTTATACCTTTGTTTTGAAACATCATACTGGCACTAAAAATCGAGTCGCCAATGCACTTAGCTGTCTTCCATGCTCTTGACCTCTATGAGTACTGAAGTCATAGGATCTGATAGATTGAAAGAAGAATACGAAAATTATCCTGACTTCAGTAAGATTTATGAATCTGTTTGCCAAGGATCATCTAGTGTATATAGGAATATACCCTTCATGATGGATTCTTTTTCAAAGTAAATAAGTTATGCATCCCTCGAACCTCCATCCGAGAATTCTTGATTTGGGAAATCCATGCAAGAGGTTTAGCCGGCCATTTTGGTAGGAAAAAAATAATTCTAGCAGTTGAAGACCATTCTTTTGGCCTAGCCTCAAGCAAAATGTGGCCCAAGTGGTGGCCCAGTGTTGAACTTATGCTGTTGCCAAACAGCAAAAACAAAGCACTGGCCTATACACCCCTTTGCCTGTCCCTAATTATCCATGGCAAGACCTTAGTATGGACTTTGTGTTAGGGTTACCAAAGACCATGCGAAGACACGATGCCATCTATGTTGTGGTCAATCATTTTTCCAAAATGGCACACTTTTTACCTTGTTCTCAGACTTTTGATGCTTCAAAAGTGGACAAACTATTCCTAATGAAGTGGTTAGGTTACATGGTTTGCCCAAAACCATTGTGTCTGATAGGGATCTCCGATTCACTAGTTATTTTTGGAAAATCCTATGGCACATGTTAGGAACCAAACTGAATTTTTCTACCACCTACAACCCAAAACTGATGGCCAAACAGAAGTTGTGAATAGAAGTCTTGGAAACATGATGAGATATCTAGTTGGTGAGAATACTAAAAATTGCGACCTTTTGTTACTACATGTTGAATTTGCCTACATAGCTCAGTCAATAGGTCCACTAGAAAAAGCCCATTTGAGATTGTTCATGGATACAAACCAAGAAAGCCCATAGATCTTATCCATTTACCCATGCATGCATGAGTTTCTAAGTCTACAGAGTCATATGCACAGCATATTAGAGAATTGCATAAAGAGATTAGTCAGAAAATTAATTTGAGCAATGAAACTTACAAGCGTATGGCTAATTCCCATAATAAAGTCAAAGAATTTTATGAAGAAGACTATGTGATGATTAGGTTTAGACCTGAATGGTTCCCACCTGGAACCATGAAAAAGTTACATGCCCATGGTGCAGGTCCTTTCAAAATAATAACGAAAATTGGACCTAATGCCTACGTGCTTGAGTTACCATCTAACTTAGGTATCAGTTCAACTTTCAATATCTCATACCTAGTAAAGTATAAGGAACCAACAATGATACCTAGTGAGTCTTTTGGACCTAATCCTATTTTTGAGAGTGAACCTATCCCTGAGTGTCCATTAGCCACATTACCAGAACGGCAAGATAGGACTGAGCAAATTCTGGATGATAAGACTATCACTACCTGGAACAAAGACAATCATTGCTATTTGGTTTGTTGACAAGGTCAACCAAAATCTGAAGACTCGTGGATCACTCAAAAGGATCTACAAAGGATCAACCCAGACTTACTAGAACACTACCAAAGTCAGGTTGATGCATACTCGATAGGGTCAGTCGTCCCACCCCGGGAGAATTGGTGCGGGCACCAGAGTTTGAAAGAGGCTTCAATCAAACAATCTAGGCTCCATATGGATTGCAAGTGAATAAGCCAAACTCAATTTTGGCTTCAACTTGGTTTTTAATTTTTAGCACGAGTCCTATGATTAGAGTCAAGTCCAGTCTAATTTCAATTTAGTCTTGTTAGGTTTAATTTAGTCTTGTTGGGTTCAATTTGGTCAAGTTGGGTTCAATTTGACCTTGTAATTTGTCAAGTTAGGATTAGTTTGGTCTTGTAATTAGTTGGGTCTTGTAATTTGAGTTCAATTTAGTCAAGGAAAAGACCATGAAGCTTGAAAGCATCCAGATTGGATGGAGCAAACCACCTCAACCTCCATGCCAACAATGATACCTAGTGAGCCTTTTAGACCTAATCTTATTTCTGAGAGTGAACCTACCCCTGAGTGTCCACCAGCCACATTACCAGAATAGCAAGATAGGATTAAGCGAATTCTGGATGATAAGACTATCACTACCCGGAACAAAGACTATCAACGCTATTTGGTTTGTTAGTAAGGTCGACTAGAATCTGAAGACTCATGGATCACTCGAGAGGATCTGCAAAGGATCAACCCAGACTTACTAGAACACTACCAAAGTCAAGTTGATGCATACTCGATAGGGTCGAGTCCATCCCACCCCGGGAGAATTGGTGCAAACACCAGAGTATGAAAAAGGCTTCAATCAAACAATCCAGGCTCCATATGGATTGCAAGTGAATAAGCCAAACTCAATTTCGGCTTCAACTTGGTTTTTAATTTTCAGCATGAGTCCTGTAATTAGAGTCGAGTCCAGTCTAATTTCAATTTAGTCTTGTTAGGTTTAATTTAGTCTTGTTGGGTTCAATTTGGTCAAGTTGGATTCAATTTGACCTTGTAATTTGTCAAGTTAGGATTAGTTTGGTCTTGTAATTAGTCGAGTCTTGTAATTTGAGTTCAAGTTGAGTTCAAATTAGTCAAGGCAAAGACCATGAAGCTTGAAAGTATCTGATTGGATGGAGCAAACCACCTCAACCTCCATGCCATGTTGGAATGCCAAGATGGAATGCTACCTCACCACCACATCACCTTCATGCCAAGATGGATGCCACCTCATCCTCCATGCCACATCATCTCCAAATATGCGCCCAAGGAATGAAGACTTCAAATTTGAATTCAAGAGTGGGCGCCCACTTTTCTCTCTATGCTGCATGCATGAAATCCCACTTATCACTCCACTCTTTAAGCTTGTAATTCAAATTTGAAAGGGCTAGAAAAGTCTATGAATACCCTAACGCTCTTGTAATCAAGCTATTATCATGAATGAATGAAAGCTCCTTTTCTTCTTCCATTTGCTTGTTGCATTTGACACTCCATGAGGGAGAGGGTGATGCCAAACCATCCATCCAAAATGCCACCCTCCTTGTCCATCCATCCAAGATGCCACCCTCTTCATCCAAGATGCCAACCTCTCATCCAATTCACCAACCTCTTCATCCAAAATGCCAACAATCATTTCCTCTCCTTCTTCTTCTAGATTTCTAATTTTCTTTTCTCTCATCCATTCCACTCCCACTAATGCCTTCCATTGCAGGATCCTCCATGATTTTGAGTGAATAGGAGGTTTGCTTTTCTTTGGAACCATCTACATTAGGAGCCTTTCATCCAAAGAGTGATGTCTTCAAGTCCAGCCACTAATCCTTGGAGTGCTGAAATTAAACCACCAACAAAAGTGTGAGAGCTCATTGTTGGTAAGAGAATCCTTCCTAGACTCTTAGATCTAATTATGTGAAGGTACATATCCTAGTTAGAAAGGTTTCTCAACCATTAGGTCCTTTCTACTTTTGATTGAATGGAAACTATATTTCGGGTAATATAACTTTTATCTAGTAGTCTCTTATATTGAATTTATTAATACCCTCTTATGCATGAATCTTGCTGATATGTGTAGGAGTTATTGCTCAATTGAGTTTACTAAGTTCCTAAGTTAAAACTCCATTTTGCATCCTGCATCAAAGTGTCAACTCAAGTGTTGACTCACCAAAAGAAGTGTCGATGCATCGAGGACTCCAGAGAGCTTCAAAAGATATTTTTGACCTAGTGTTGACTCAAGTATCAATTCATGTATCGACTCATGACCTGAAATGTTGATACTTGCAGGTCTGGATGAATAGTAATGGCTAGTTTTTTAGCACAGAACTTATTCTTTTTGTTCGTAACGGCTATTTTCTCCTCTTCAATGATTATAAATGGTCATTTAAGGCTTGAAAATATTTAAACTGGACCAAACTCAAAATAAAAGAAACTAATGAGCAACTAATGAGAGTTCATTGAATATTCATTAAGAGATCATTACTTTTGAGCGAAGTTGAGCCTTCAAGTATTCAAAAGCATTCAAGAAGCATTCAAGTCCAATGTTCAAGTATCCATAAGGCTTCAACAACTTGGGGACAAGCTTCTTAACTACAATCAAAGAGCTTCAAAGAGATATTTGCTTTATTTTTAAAAGCTTATTGTATCTTTACTTTGTACTTGAATTTATTATTGTTCTTTTCAAGTGGATTGAAACTAGTGATTAGGTTATTGGTGAGCCTTGAAAACCAACTTAGGTTGTTGGTGAGCCTTGTGAAAACCAACTAGATTGTTGGTGAGCCTTGTGAAAGCCAACTAGGTTTTTGGTTAGCCTTGTGAAAATAAAGAAGGATTTTGTTTAGTGAGCCCGGGAAAAACTAATTTACTATAATAAGTTGAGATTATAGTGAAATATCCAAGTGGATCTTGGAGAGTGGATGTAGATGCTTTGGTATGCACAAAATCATTACAAAATATTATATTTGTGATTACTTCTACTCTTCTTGCATTTATCTCTTTATTTTCACAACATTTTAATTTCAAGCACACATACTCTTGAAATCACTAGCACCTTCATTATTTTTGAATTGACACTTATATTTAATCTTTGCAAAAAACTTTTTAAAAAACCCAGTTCACCCCCCCTCTTGGGTTGCTTCACTAGGCAACAAGGTCCTGAAGAGCTAGGACCTAGAAGTCACGAGCCGGTCATACACCTCTTGTCAGCCAGCTCGATAGAAGATTACCAATTGGGGGAGCGGTCTGGGTCACTCCAATCCCAGTCCATCCCTTCAACCAAGGTGAACAGGAACCTGCTCTTCCATCCCTTGAGGAAGAAGGCAGATCAAGTTTGATGGCCCTGGGTGGGGGGCCACAAACCACCACCTATTATCAACTGGGTGTCGCTTCAGGGTGAATAGGGCGGGTTACAATCCCATGAAAATGGCAAAGGATGATAAGCAAAAAATGGTCCTGACAGCATTGGGGGTAAGTTGGGCGGGACCAGACAAAAATTACTCATGCAGAAGAGAAAGAAAGGGTGAAAGGGAAAACAAAGGCCCCAAAGAAAAAATATTTGTATAGGGCAATCTGGCCCGAGCCACTGGAAGTGACCCGCTCCTTCAATCCCAAGACTGAGAGTCAAATTGAATCAGGGATCCCATACGCACTCCAGACATGGAGAAGAACTTGTGGGTCATCATCGAAGTAATGTCAAAGGGACCAGCTGACTCCCTGATGAGAGGAGGAGGTACAGGGGTCTTATGACTATCCCCATCTAGCGGCGACCCCTACAGATTACTACAAGAACTTCTTCCTCGCTATTCAAGGGAGGCCTCGGTCATGATGGCCCCGCCTCACTAGAATGATCCGGGTGACAGTGTCCTCTACTGGAGGAACTCATGAATGTAAGGAAGGAGAAAATGAAAGAAGGGCTATGACCTAAGGACTCTATGGGAAATCTCCTTCAGCACAGGCCAAAGGGGAAGAAAGAAGAAGAGGAAAGGAGGAAGGAAGGAGAGGGCTGACCTGCAAAGGACTCTGATCTTTGGATCAAGAAGATGGAAGCGAGGCTAAAGAAGAAGAAAGGCTCTATGAAAACCTCATCCTCCATGCTTAAAAGTCCTTAAGGGATAACCCAAAAAGTACCATTCAAAAGCCTACCAACTCTCCATCGCATCATATGGTCAAAAACATGCATCCTCTTTTCCCCGACCAACAAGAGTTTGCCACGCACCGAGATTTGTTAAAGGTAATGCTTTTATTCGAAGGCAATTGCTTCGGACCCAGATAGCAATTATGGCCCTCCTGAATAAGCTAACATGATGTCTCGTCATTGGTGCAAATCTCCAAGACACCAGTGCTCGAGGCATTAAAAACATAGAAAGAGCATCCTTCATATCAACATGATCATTACTCCCTTCACCCTAAGCACCGCGATGTGCTCTGGACTCGAGAGTGGGGGGGACATATTTGGCAATATCGCTAACATGGGACCTATGCCAGACCCAACTAGTGCCACGCAGGTGGAAAGTGCCACATAGATGTGGCAACCATATGAAGATCTAAGGTCGAGCCATCAGTCGAGGTCAGCTTCCATCCAAGGTCGAGCTCCAGGTCGAGGTCATGCTCTCGCCATCTAGGGTCGAGCCCCTAATCGAGGTCAGCTGATGCGGGACAACCCGATCAGGATTTATTCTAGGGTTGGGGATTGGATCGTTGGTCATCAAGAAATGACCCTTAGTCTAGGTTAATTCAACTCACCAATTTTTTTATTCTTCTCTTCTTTTTTTCCCTTTTTTTTCTTTTTTTTACTTTTTTTCTCTTTGTTTTTTCCTTTTTTCCCTGAGTTTAAACTAAAGTCGGCAAAAGGGGGGTGGTTCTGCTTTAAGAAGCGAGCAACATCCTTCCTTGCTTTCACGTTCATGCGCATCTTCTTCCTTCGCAAGGTGGAATAGGGGATCTTCGGAGAGATAGATTCTGGCGGGATTGTTGTTGGCATCCTTAGGGGATCCTTCGCCAGAGAAGGGCGGCATAGCCGATGGCTAGTGCCATGGGGGCATCGGCTTGGACGTGGGCGACATAGATGTACGAAGAAGAGGAAGGGGTTCGGCCATTCGAGCATTGGCATCGATGAGTGTCAGTGGCTGGAGGTGAGCAGAGGAGTTAGAGCAGCAGTGGCATGCAACGTCGATCTGAGGGGTTGAGGATGGGTGGCTCAGGCGCAGTCGATTCCAGGCGGAGGTGTTGGATGTGGGGAGGGAGCTTCGACCATGGCTCAGAGGGGATGATGGCACGGGCTCTGATCTGGTATGGGCATCACGGTAGCATGAGATAGGGCGAGGTAGCATGGATGATTGAGTGGCTGTGAGATGGCATGGACGACTCCGGGTAGGAGGTAGGGTAGGGTGACGAGGTGGCATGCATATTATAGAGGGATGCATCGGTGGTGGTAATCGGAAGGGCATCAATCGAAGGTGCGAGCGGTAGTCGATGGTCCTATTGATCATGGTGGCGAGCGAAAGGGATGGTAGCATGGTTGACGGGCATCAGCAGGAGGTGGTTTAGGGGACAGCGACCAGAAGGGGGGATGGCTTCGAAGGTTGTACGTCATGGTTGGTCTCGCTCAGAGGTGGAGGAGGGTCGGCATTTGCTTGGTCCCTTTCACTGGCAGAAGAAGGGAGATGGCAACCGACGGGTCCTGCTCCATGGACTTAACAGCGAATGGAAGGAAAGTTAGCATGGTCGATGACTAAGTCAGTTCGGGCAGGGTAGTGGCTCGTGCAGCCGATGTTCGTCGAATGGCTGAGGTTCAAGTGTGGACGATTACCGATGGGATCTATGGTTGATGAGGTTTCGAGATGCTTAATGATGGTTTGAAAGGGAAAAATGGGATTAAGATTAGCAAAGAATACAGTAGGGGAATAGGAAGACAGAGAAAGGAAGTAGCGAGGAGGGGAAAGAAGATTAATGGAGGAGAAGAGAGAACCGGGAAGAAGAAAAGAAGAGGAGGAGGGAGGAGTGTTGACCCCATGAGTGATTTTGATGATAACCAAACATTGAAGTATGTATATTTATTTCTGACAACTCTTCAAGTGTTTTACAAGTTTTTGTAGGATGGATTAAATGTTCAAACTTTAACTCCTACACCTCTGTTTTCTGTTTGAGTATGTTGTAATGTGTTTTTGTAAAGAAGAACCCAATGAAAAAGCTAAGGAAAAATCATGTGAAAAGGGTTTCTTCTATGTGTGTGTGCGCCTTGAAATTAGTTTTGAGTTGGTATGCTTGAAAATGTAAAGAGTTGGTAAGAGTTTTTCGTTAAGTTCAAGTGTAAAATCCTAAGAAGAAACTCGAGCCGACCCAACTTATTGAAGAGCCAACTCTGATTACTGGCACACAGCAAGGATTCTGGAACACAGAAATCCGAGCTGACTCGAAGGTAACCAAGCTGACTCCAATGAATCCAAGTTGACTGGAATCAGTCCGAGCCGACTCTTCCAAAGTCCCATTTTTGAAGATTTCTGAGAATAGCAGACGAGCCAACCTAAACCAGAAAGAGCTGACTCTACCAGACCTAATTCTGAAAGCCTGAGAAAGCAAGTCGACCTGAACTACATCGAGCCGACTCTTCTAGAGTGAGGGTTTCTGAACCTGAGAAGAAGAGCCGACCCAAGCTGAAAAGAGCCGACTCTTCGAGTTCAAGTTTTTCAAAGATTCAAGTTCGAGCCGACCCGAGCTATCAAGAGCTGACTTGTCCAGAGTAATGTTTTGCATCCTAAGACAAAGAGCCGACTGCATTGAAGATTTGGTGACTCGACCTATCGACTCGAAGGATCCGAGCCGAATCAAAGGATCTAAGCCGACTTGAACATCATTTCCAGGTATCTAACGGCTAGTTCTAGAATTTGTTTTTGAATAACAAAATATGCTCCAACAGTCACAAGTCACATCCCAACGGTCAGAAACATCTCTAACTACCTTGGAGTGATGGAAAACTTTATATTTAAGGTATTTGAACTTTCTTGAAGTAATGAATTAGAGAGTTCTTCAAAGTTAAGAGAGCTTCATTGAATATCCTACCACCAACATCAAAACGAGCACAAGAGCATTCTAGCTAGACTTCAAGAGTTCACCAACTCTGATTTGAAGTTTGAAGCAACATTGGAAAGAAGCCACTGAAGCAATTAAAGCTTATTCAAGTGCATTCAAGTGGACTTCCATCAAGCTACACCGCAACTATCCGACAAATTGAGTTTGTCATTTTTGTTGTATTTCTTCCATTCATTTTGAATTATTTGGGTTATTGGTGAGCCGGTTGAAAAACCAAATAGGTTCTTGGTGAGCCTTGATAAAACTAAGTGTGGGTTCTTGGGATCTGGTAAAACCATGTTAGGTTTCTTTGGTGAGCCTATTAAAACCAAGGGTGTGGGTTTCTTTGGTGATCTCATAAAACCAAAGTCTATAGAGGTTTTGGATGTGATCTTATAAAAACCAATCCTACTCTATTGGGTGTGAATCTTAGTGGAAATCCCAAATGGTATCTGGGTGGGTAGTGGACGTAGGAGCTAGGTTGCTCCGAACCACTATAAATTTGGTGTGTTTGTGTTGTGCTTCTTTACTACTTTCTAGCTTCTACAATTTATTACTCTGTCACAGCACCTAACACCTTCTAAGGGATTTTTAATTGCACATTACCTGCTTTAAATTTTTAAAATTCCCAATCCACCCCCTTTTGGAAAGCCACCTGGGCAACACTGGTATCAGAGCAGTGTCTCTAATTATACTAGAGTAAAGATTGATGGCTTATCCCATGAGTACATCTCTAGCGGAAGGCCAGTCAACTAATAGACCTCCACTGTTCACAGGAACAAATTATGCATATTGGAAAGCACAAATGAAAATCTATATTCAAGCTGTTGATTTTTAATTATGGAAGGTCATTCTTAAAGGGCCAAGTATCCCCATGATAAATGTTGATGGCGTGGATGTCCCTATGCCTGAAGAGGACTGGGATGAACACGACATGAAATTAGGAGAATTGAATGCCAAATCAATGAACTTGCTTTACTGTGCTTTGGATTCAAACGAGTTTAATCAAATTTTCATTTGCTCTTTAACAAATAAAATTTGGGATAAACTTGAGGTGACCCATGAAGGAACTCACAAGTGAAAACTTTAAAGATAAATCTTTTAGTGCATAATTATGAATGTTTAAGATGGAGCCTAATGAAAGTATTTGTGCCATGTTCACTAGATTTAAAGATATTATTAATGGTTTGAAAAGTCTTGGCAGGGTATACTCAAATGCTAATTTAGTACAGAAAATCTTGAGATCACTTCCTGACAAATGGGATCCTAAAGTCACTGCCATCCAGGAAGCTAAAGATTTGAACATTCTATCAATGGATGAATTAATGGGATCTCTCATCACACACAAACTAGCAATGCAGCATAGAAATATGATGATCAGAAAAAAAGAAGAAAATAATTGCATTCAAGGCTGCATTAGAATCAAAGGATGATGAAGAGATGGAAGATGACTCCTCCTCCTCCGAAGACGATCTTGAAGATGAAGACATTGCAATGGTTGTGAGGAGATTCAGAAAGTTTATGGAAAAGAAGAAAGGTAGATATAACAGAAAATTTCATAAGCAAGGAGAGCATTTAAAAGAAAAGGACAAAGACAGAGAAAAAGATAAGGAACAAGTCCCACCTGCTATGAATGTAAGAAACCGGGGCACATTCGTCCGGACTGTCCATAACTAAAGAAATTCTTAAAAAAAAAAAGAAGAAAGCAATGGTTGCCACGTGGAGTGACAATGAAGACTCCACTTCGACTGAAGAAGAAGAGACCATGAAAATAGCTAACCTATGTCTAATAGGTCTCAAGGATAAGGTAAATTCCCCGATACACAAATTGAATTTACATTTGATGAGTTAAATTCTGCATTTCATGATCTTTTATTTGAATTTAAAAAAGCAGGATTAAAGATTAGATCATTAAAGCATATCAATGATTCTTTACCCAAAGAAAGAGAAGAAACTTCAGAAAAGAATTCTTTACTATAAAAAGAACTTCATATCTTTTCTGAAAAATGTAATGTTTTGTAAACCGAGAATAGTGAGTTTTATAACAAAAATAATACTTTATTGAAAGAAAATAATGAGCTGAAAAAGGAGGTTGAAAAACTCAAGCCACTTGTTGAAAAATTAACTTTATCTTCTAACAAGCTTGAGTTAATTCTTAAAGATCAAAGAATTTCTGGTAATAAAGCTAGAATAGGTTTAATGCTTCAAATTCAAATTATATTTCTACTACATTTGTGAAACAAAAGGATTTTGTTTCCAAGTTTACTCCTTATAAAACTTTGTCTCAAAAGGTTCTACTTCCATTTCAAAACCTGCTGTATATGTTCCTAAGAATTCAAATACAAAACCTGCTATCTCTACATTTCATGCATCTAGAATTTCAAAGTATAGATTATTTCAAAATTCTAGAATCAGATGTTTGTTTCCAAGGAATTAGGACATAAAGCTTTCAATTGCAATATTATTAGAAATGTCCATAACACATCAAGAAAAAATTGGGTTCCCAAAGGAACCACCTCTACTAACCTAAACGGACCCAAGTTAGCTTGGGTACCTAAAAGAACTCCTTGACTTTCTTACAGGAATGTCTTGTAGCCCAGAAAATGAAGAAAAGATGGTATCTAATAGTAGCTGTTCAAGGCATATGACGGGTGACAAGGATCAGTTATCACACTGGAAATGAAAGACGGAGGTATGGTTACTTTTAAAGATAATGGCAAGGGAAAAATAATCAAAATTGGTAAGATCAAAATAATCCCCTGTACTTTTATTGAAAATGTATTGCTAGTAGATAAATTGAAGCATAATTTATTGAGTATTAGCTAACTATGTGATAAAGGCTTCAAAGTTATCTTTGAATCATCTATGTGTGTAGTAACAAACTCTCTTGATACTAGCAGTAAATTCATTGGATATAGACTTGGAAATATTTATGTGGTAGATCTAAATGATCTTTCCATGACAAGTAGTTCCAATTTAGTTGCAATGAATGCTAAGACCAATGACTCTTGCTTATTATGGCATAGAAGATTAGGTCATGCTAGCATGCATACTATTGCCAAGTTAATTCCAAAAATCTTGTTAAAGGTATGTCTAAGTTTAAAGTTGATTTTGATCATGTGTGTGATGCATGCCAAATGGGTAAACAAACTAGGGGGAGGTTTAAATCAAAAAAATGATTTCAACATCCAGACCTTTAGAGGTATGAAATATGCCCTTGTGATTGTAGATTTTCTAGATTTACATGGGTTTTGTTTATTGTGCATAAAGATGAAACTTTCAAAATGTTTAGAAAATTTTACAAAAAGGTTTCCAATCAGAAAAATCTCTCAATAATTTCAATTAGAAGTAATCACGACACTGAATTTGAAAATCAATTTTTCGATGATTATTATACTGAAAATGGCATTGATCACAACTACTACACTCCTAGAACACCACAACAAAATGGTGTTATAGAGAGAAAAAATAGGACTTTGGAAGAAATGGAAAAGCCCGAACAATGTTGTGTGAAGGTAATCTTCCATGGTACATTTGGGCAGAAGCGGTGAACACTACTTGTTATATTTTAAACTGTATTTTGATCCGTCCTATTTTGAAGAAAACCCTCTATGAGATTGGAATGAAAAGAAATCCAATATTAATTATTTTCATGTGTTTGGATGCAAATGCTTTGTGCTTAACAATGGTAAAGATAATCTAGGAAAATTTGATGCTAAATCTAATGAAGCTATTTTCCTTGATTATTCACTATATAGCAAAGCATATAGGTTTTTAATAAAAGGACTCTTACTGTTGAAGAGTCAATGCATGTTATATGATGAAACTAACCCATCACCATCTAGAAAAATGAGTGTATTGACAATGATGTAGGTACCATTCAAAAGGAGATGGAAGACATGAGTATTCAAGAAAGACCAATTGAAGAAGGAGAAGAAAACAATAAGTAAGGATCATTCCGATCTACCAACTGAATGGAGGTACGCTACTTCCCATCCTAAAGAATTAATTATTAGTGATCATTCTCAAGGCATTAGAACTAGGTCTGCACATAGGACTGCACATGATTACCTAGCCTTTGTATCTCAAATAGAGCCTCAAACTTTAGAAGAAGCAGAAAATGACCCAAACTGGATGTTAGGCATGCATGAAGAACTGAACCATTTGAAAGAAATAAGGTTTGGACACTAGTTGATAGACCTAAAGACCACCCAATTATAGGAACCAAACGGGTCTATAGGAACAAACTAGATGAACAAGGAAATGTAATAAAAATAAAGCTAGATTAATGGCTAACGGATATAGTCAAGAAGAAGGTATTGATTTTGATGAAACCTATGCACCCTAGCAAGACTAGAAGCCATTAGATTACTTCTTGCATTTGCTTGCTATATGAATTTCAAACTTTTTCAAATGGATGTGAAAAGTGCATTTCTAAATAGATTTATTTCTGAACAAGTTTTTGTAGAATAGCCACCAGGTTTTGAAAATCATGCTTTTCCAAACCACGTATTTAAACTCAATAAAGCTTTGTATGGTTTGAAACAAGCCTCCGGAGCCTGGTATGATAGACTTAGCACTTTCTTGATTGAAAATGATTTTTTAAGAGGAAATGTTGATAAAACTCTTTTCATTAAAAAGAAAGATAATGATATATTAGTTGTACAAATTTATGTTGATGATATTATCTTTGGTGCAACTAATGAAAGTTTTGTGAAGAATTTGCTAAGCTAATGCAGGAAGAATTTGAAATGAGCTATGGGTGAACTTAATTACTTCCTTGGACTTCAAGTAAAGCAAATAAAGGAAGGAATCTTCATCAACCAAGCCAAATACACCAAGGAAATAATCAAGAAGTTTGGTATGAAGACAAGCAAAAAAATGAGCACACCCATGAGCCCATCTCGCAAATTGGACAAAGATGAAAGTGGATCCAATGTTGATCAAAAGTTATATAAAGATATGATTGGATCTTTATTATATTTAACTACAAATAGACCAATATCTTGTATAGTGTATGTGTATGTGCTACATTTCAATGTAATCCTTAAAAAAACACATATGATTACTTTTAAAAAAATATTGAGATATTTAAAAGGTACAAGTAATCTAGGTCTATGGTTTTCAAAAGAATCATCTTTAAATTTAATTGGATTCTCTAATGCTGACTATGCTGGTTGCTAAGTGATAGAAAAAGCACTAGTGGTACTTGTCAATTTCTAGGATTGAATTGAATCTCATGTCACTGTAAGAAATAAAACTCGGTAGCACTATCTATTGCTGAGGTAGAGTATGTTGCTGCAGGGAGTTATTGTGCACAAGTAGTAGATTAAACAACAATTAAAAGATTTTGGTGTTACACAATGCAAAATTCCTATCAGATGTGATAACACAAGTGCTATAAATCTAACAAAAAATCCTATCAACATTCTAGGACTAAGCATATAGAGGTTAGACATCATTTTATTAGAAACCATGTTTTGAATGGTGACATCGAACTAGAATTTATACCAACTGAAAATATTTAGCTGACATCTTTACTAAGCCATTGAATCAGGATAGATTTGAATTGCTTAAAGGAGAATTAGGGCTTTGTGATCCTATCTAGATTTAGTTAACCTAATTTCCTTCAAAAATTAAGAAAAAATTATCAAGAAAACCTCCTACAATTATTCATGATTTCTTGAACAACTTTCCTTGATTTTAATTGTATCAAATTCAATTTCTGAATCATTTGATTTATGTGGAAAGTTTTTGTTCAAGTCGACTCGAGCAATCTTGCTCTGGTCGAGCCAGCTTGAATGTTGAGCTCTTTACCTATCACTCTGGTCGAGCCGACTAAGTCTTTGCCTAGCCGACTCAGTATTCTAATTGTTCTGAGTTCACTCTAGGTGAGTCGACTCGGACGTTTCTAGGGTTGGGCGAGCCACTCGAAAGTCAAAAAATCGCTATTTAGGTAGTTCTGAATTGTCTTTTCTAAGTACTTCACTCTTCTTACTTTACTTCAAACTCACTTCACTTCTCTCGAAAACTTTACCAAACTCCCGAAAATTATTCCCTAGAGCCTAAAATTCCTTAATCCCTTTACAATGGTTTCTCGAAGATCTGCGAAGAAGGTTCTTCAGATCGATGAATCAAGTGCTCATAGTGAAGATGCAAAAGAAAAAGGGGAAAAGAGGAAAAGATCTGCTCCAGTGCATCAAGATGAAGAAACTCCTCCTCCTGAACAGCATGTCTTAATGGTCAACCGGCCTGTCACTGAGGAAGAAGGATTGACTTTGTATTCCTAGAAGAAATGGGAATGAAAATGGAAATTGGATAGAGAGTCAAGGCTAGAAGCACTTATGTTCTTTGGACATCTTGACGTATCCTTCACCAGTACGGATTTTTTGTGAAAATATTGTTATCAAAGAATTTCACTTGGAATCTACTGTCAAGGGAAAGTTAGTAATAGTGGATGAAGAGAAATTGGGCAATTTACTGCAAATGCCTATAAACGGTGCCATTGAGCTTCTTCTAACAAACAAGGAACATATTTTAAAACTAATTTTGAAAAAACAAGATGTGAGCACAGTCCAGCATGTACAAGCCAATTTACTGTTGAAGGAAATGAGGCTTCTGTACAGTATGATCAGCAGGATATTTATTCCCAGAATTGGCCACTTTGATTGGGTCAGTAAGAAAGACATGATCTTTATAGGACACTTGATTGAAGAAAGGCCTCTCAACCTTCCTTACATAATGATGATCCAGATGACTGAAGTAGCAAGAAAAGTCAAAGCTTGTCTACCCTACGGTATGGATTTTACTCTATTGTTGAAGAAGCAGGAGTTGACTTGACCAATGAAATAGGCAAGCCATTACATCACTTTGATATCTACTCCTTCAATTCACTAAAAAGAATGGATTACAAACAACAAGAAGGAACATGGATAAAAAAGATGCCTAGAAGGTTGCTGCTACCTTTTTAGATGATGATGAAGCTGCTGCTCAAGAAGAACTGAAGGCACTATGATTACTCCATCTGACCTCAAGAAGTTAATATTTCAAAAGATGGAAACAATTTCAAGTTCATTAATAGATCGCATGAATTTGTAATTGAGAAAATAAGAAAATCAGTTGACATCAGCTTGTAGGATTTGAGGTCTGAACAAAAGCTTCACTAGCAGAAAATTGAAAAAGAAATGGAGGACTTCAAGAAAGAGATCAGAAGCATCCTACTGCAAAAGGAAACTATTCCCACTAAAGATGCTCCTGAACAGATCATCAAGGAGTCACTTGACATTCCTACTCTATGCCTTCATCTGATCCACCCAAACCTATTAAGACCAAGAAGAAAACCCAAAACCAAAAAGACTAAGACTTTTAGAGCCCTTGTTAGAACTAGATTCAGGAATTTAAGGTTTAAACCCCTGAAAACTAAGACCTCTGATAAGGTTATAGAGGTAGGCTCTTCTTCTTCAACTAAGAAAGAAGAAGAATAGTTTAGTTGGTTAGTCTTTTGGATGTAGTTCTGATTTTGTTAATATTCCACATGTTATCTTTACAATTGCAATGTACTTTCTTTCTATTGTATGCCAAACTTATCAATGAAATGAAAGTTTCTTTAACAATTCATTTGTTGTTATATGATATGGTAAAACTATGATGAAATTTTAATTAGAATTTCAAATTTGAGAATGTGAAATTATCTCAAATAAATATTAAAGACTCTCAATCTATTTTAAAATCTAAGCTTTATTTGAAACCATTTTTTTGATGATTAACAAAAAGGGGGAGAAATATGAAATATGTGAGAAATGAAAAATCGGAGAAGAAAAATGGGAGAAATATGAAAACAATGTAAGAAATGGGAAATTAGTATATATGTTGAGCTTCCTACCAGCTATTCTTAAAGTGCATAAAAAGAATGAAAATGGGGGAGCACAAAAATGATAGTATTGTTTAAATTACTTAAAAAACTAGAGAAAGGAGAAGACTCTTGAATAATTTTTCTCTGATTGATATTCAAATTAATCTTAATGCTCGATTGCTATTATCAATTTTAATTCTCTGATACTCCATGTTTTGTGCTAATTATAATATTATGAAACATGAAAAGTTTAATACTGTGATGATATATAGTGATATCATCTCTTAAGCGTTTTCTTTTTCAAATCTAATTAGCTCTGATACATGTGAATATTTAACTTTAAATACTGTCATACATGTAAAGTGTAAAAAATTTTTTATGCCCAGTGTTTTGTCATCATCAAAAGGGGAAGATTGTTGAACCCATGAGTGATTTTGATGATAACCACATTGGAGCATGTATATTATTTCTGACAACTCTCAAGTATTTTACTTTTTTTTGTAGGATGGATAAATGTTCAAACTTCAACTCTTACACCTCTGTTTTCTTGTTTGAGTTGTGTTATAATGTATTTTTGTAAAGAAGAACCCAATAAAAAATCTAAGAAAAAATCATGTGAAAAGGGTTCTTCTATGTGTGCGCCTTGAAATTAGTTTTGAGTTGGTATGCTTGAAAATGTAAAGAGTTGGTAAGAGTTTTTCTTTAAGTTTAAGTGTAAAAATCTTGAAGAAGATACTCGAGCCGACCTAACTTATTGAAGAGCCGACTCTGCTTACTAGCACGCAGCAAGGATTCTGGAACACAGCAATCCGAGCCGACTCGAAGGTAAACGAGCCGACTCCAATGATTCCGAGTCGACTCTTCCAGAGTCCCATTTTTGAAGATTTCTGAGAACAGCCAAGCGAGCCGACCTGAACCAGAAAGAGCCAACTCTACCAGACCTAATTCTGAAAGCCTGAGAAAGCGAGCCAACTTGAACTGCATTGAGCCGACTCTTCCAAAGTGAGGATTTCCGAACCTGAGAAGAAGAGTCGACCCAAGCTGAAAAGAGCCGACTCCTCGAGTTCAAGTTTTTCAAAGATTTAAGTTCGAGCCAACCTGAGCTATCAAGAGCCGACTCGTCTAGAGTGATGTTTTATGCCCTGAGACAAAGAGCCGACTGCACTGAAGATTTGGCGACTCGACCTATCGACTCGAAGGATCTGAGCTGACTCAAAGGAATCTTAGTCGACTCGAACGTCATTCCAAGTATCTAACGGCTTGTTCCAGAATTTGTTTTGAATGCCAAAAGGTGCTCCAACGATCACAAGTCACATCCTAATGGTCAAAAATGTCTCTAACTGCCTTGGAGTGATGGAAGACTTTATATTGAAGGATTTGAACTTCCATGAAGCAATGAATTAGAGAGTTCTTCAAAGTTAAGAGAGCTTCATTGAATATCCTACCAACCAATAGCAAAAAATTGCACAAGAGCATTCAAGCTAGACTTCAAGACTTCACAAAAACCCGATTTGAAGTTTAAAGCAACTTTAAAAAGAAGCACTGAAGCAATAAAGCCTATTCAAGTGCATTCAAGTGGACTTCCATCAAGCTACACGGGCAACTATTCAACAAATTGAGTTGTCATTTTTGTTGTATTTCTTTCAAATTATTTTTGAATTGTTGGGGTATTGGTGAGCCCAATTGAAAAACCAAATAGGTTCTGGTGAGCCTTGATAAAAACCAAGTGTTGGGTTCTTGGTGATCCTAGTAAAACCATGTTAGGTTCTTTGGTGAGCATGCTAAAACCAAAGCGTATAGGGTTTTCTTTGGTGATCCCACAAAACCAAAGTGTAGAGGTTTAGATTGTGATCCTATAAAATAATCCAGTATTTGGGTGTGAATATAGTGGAATCCCAAGTGGTATCTGGGTAGTGAACGTAGGAGCTGGGTTGCTCCGAACCACTATAAATTTGGTGTGTTTGTGTTGTGCTTCTTTACTACTTTCTAGCTTCTGCAATTATAATATGTCACAGCACCTAACACCTTCTAAGGGATTTTTAATTGCACATTTCCTGCTTTAAATTTTAAAATTCCCAATTCCCCCCCTCTTGGGAAGCCACCTGGGCTACAAGGAGAGAGGAGAGGAAAGAGAGGAGGGAGGGAAAGAGAAGAAAAGAGGGAAACGAGGAAGAGAAGAATTCTCAAAAAAAAAACTTTCAATCATCGATTCTCCGTAAGAAGACTTACAACTTATTTTAATAGTCTTAGATAATAACCGAAACTAATATAAGATATCCCAATCCTAACAAACTTAGATAACAACTGAAACAAATCTGAGATACGGATTAACCTTCGAAAAGAATTAATTCTAAAATTGCAATCCTAAAAACATCTGTATGGATTAACCTTTGAAATAAACTAATCCTAAAACTCTAATCCTAAAAATATCTGTACGGATTAACCTTCGAAACAAACTAATCCTAAAACTCCGATCCTAAAAATATCTATGCATCGGAGGATGTCCATCGGGATCTATGCTAGGCATGCATCGAGATATATGCTACATTGAGATCTTTGTGTTGGCCGATTCCCCATCATTCTCCTGAGGTGGGGAGAACTCGACTCCTTCGAGTCAGGCTTCATGCTACTCTAAAAGTCTCCCATCTTCAAGAATCCTCTGGCTCCCAACTTGTTTGTAGCTATGAGATAGATTTTTTTTTTAATGCAAACAATTCAAATGCAATTAAAGTGAAATTGACCCTAGAATTAAACCTAACCTAACCTGGATCTGATACCAAAAATTGATGCGGGACAACTCGATCAGGATTTATTCTAGGGGTTGGGAGTTGGATCGTTGGCCGTTAAGAAATGACCCTTAAGCTAGGTTAATTCATCTTACCCATTTTTTTCATTCTTCTCTTCTTTTTTTTTTTATTTTTTTCCTTTTTTTTCACTTTTTTTCTCTTTGTTTTTTTTCTTTTTTCCCTGAATTTAAACTAAAGTCGACAAAGGGGGGGTGGTTTTGCTTTGAGAAGCATGCAGTATCCTTCCTTGCTTTCATGTTTGTGCACGTCTTCTTCCTTCGCAAGGTGGAACAGGGGATCTTCGGAGAGCGATTCTAGTGGGGATTGTTGCCAGCATCCTTGAGAGATCCTTCACTGAAAAGGGTGGCGCAGTCGACAAAAAATGATGCGGGATGCAAAATGGAGTTTTAACTTTGAAACATAGCAAACTAAATTGAGCAATGACTCTTTCACATATCAGCAAGATTCATACATAAGAGGGAGTAAATAAATTTAATGTGAGAGACTACTAGATGAAAGTTATATTATTCATAATGTAGTTTTCATTCAATCAAAAGTAGAAAGGACCTAATGGTTGAGAAACCATTCTAACTAGGACATGTACCTTCAAACATCAAACCTAAGAGTCTAGGAAGGGTTCTCTTACCAACAATGAGCTCTCACATTTTTGGTGGTGGTTTAATTTTAGTACTCCAAGGATTAGCGATTGGACTTGAAGACTATCACTCCTTGGATGGAAGACTCCTAACTTAGATAGTTCCAAAGCAAAGTAAACCTCCTCTTCAACTCATAATCATGGAGGATCCTATAATGGAGGGCATTAGTGGGCATGGAATGGATGAAAGAAAAGGAAAGTAGAAATCTAGAAGGAGAGGAAATGATTATTGGCATCTTGGATGAAGAGGTTGGTGACTTGGAAGAGGAGGTTGGCATTTTGGATGAAGAGGGTGTCATCTTGGATGGATGGATGGCATCTTGGATGAGGAGGTTGGTGACTTGGATGAATGATTGGGCCTCACACCCTCTCCCTCATGGAGTGTCAAATGTAACAAGCAAATGGAAGAAGAAAAAGAGCTTTCATTCTTTCATGATAATGGCTTGATTACAAGAGGGTTAAGGGTATTTATAGACTTTCCTAGCCCTTTCAAATTTGAGTTACAAGCTTAAAGAGTGGAGTGAAGAGTGGAGTGATAAGTGGGATTTCGTACATGAAGAATGGAGAATTAAATGGGAAGTCCAACTAGCTTTCAAATTTGAAATTTTGGGTGCCAAATTGAGGTGATGTGGCATGGGAGGTGAGGTGTCATCCCATCTTGGCATGGAAGGTGATGTGTCTTCCATCTTGGCATGGTGATGTGGCATTCCAACTTGGCATGGTGGTTGAGGTGGTTTGCTCCATCCAATCTTCAAGCTTCATGGTCTTGATCTTGCCTAATTTGAACCCTATTTGAACCCAACTTACAAGACCCAACTAATTACAAGACCAAGTTGAACCCAACAAGACTAAATTTAATCTAACAAGACTAAATTGAAATTGAAATTGGAAAGACTCGACTCTAATTATAGGACTCATGTTAAAATTAAAAAAAACTAACTAAAAGCCAAATTAAGTTTGACTTATTCTCTTGTAATCCATAAGGAGCTCGACTTGATTAGGTTTGATTGAATTCTCTTATGAACTCTGGTGCCCGCACCAATTCTCCCGGGATGGGAAGGACTTGACCCTGTCGAGTAGGGGTCAACTTGACTTTGGTAGTATTCTAGTAAGTCTGGGTTGATGCTTTGTAGATCCTCTCGAGTGATCCATGAGTCTTCAGATTCTGGTCAACCTTGCTAACTAACCAAATAGTTTTATAGTCTTTGTTTCGGGTAGTGATAGTCTTGTCATCTAGAATTTGCTCAATCTTATCTCGCCATTCTAGTAATGTGGCTAGTGGACACTCAGGGGTAGGTTCACTCTCAAAAATTGGATTAGGTCCAAAAGGCTCACTAGGTATCATTATTGGTTCCTTATACTCTACTAGGTCTGAGATATTGAAAGTTGAATTAATACCACATAGGCATTAGGTCCAATTTTCTTTATTATTTTGAAAGAATTTGCACTGCGGGCATGTAACTTTTTCATAGTTCTAGATGGGAACTGTTCAGGACTAAGCTTAATAATCACATAGTCTCCTTCATAAAACTCTTTGACTTTCTTATGGGAATTAGCCATATGCTTGTAAGTTTAATTGCTCAAATTAATTTTCTGACTAATCTATTTGTGTAATTCTTTAATATGCTGTGCATATGACTCTACAGACTCAGAAACTCATGTATGTGTGGGTAAAGGGATAAGGTCTATGGGCTTTCTTGGTTTGTATCCATGGATAATCTCAAATGGGCTTTTTCCAATGGACCTATTGAGTGAGCTATTGTAGGCAAATTCAGCACGTGGTCACAAAAGATCCCAATTTCCACTATTTTTACCAACTATACATTTCATCAGGTTTCCAAGACTTATATTCACAACTTATGTTTGGCCATCAATTTGTGGGTGGTAGGCAATAGAAAATTTCAGTTTGGCTCCTAACATGTGCCATAGGGTTTTTTAGAAATAACTAGTGAATCAGATATCCCTACCAGACACGATGGTTTTGGGCAAACCATGTAACCTAACCACTTCATTAAGGAATAGTTTGGCCACTTTTGAAGTATCAAAAGTTTGAAAACAGGGTAAGAAGTGTGCCATCTTGGAAAAATGATTGACCACAACATGAATGGAGTCATGTCTTCGTATGGTCTTTGGTAACCCTAACACAAAGTCCATACTAAGGTCTTTCCGTGGACAATCAGGGACAGGCAAAGGGGTAAGGATGTACGATGCTCCTCCCAAGTCCTTCATGGAGAATTGAAAAGATAGCCATACTTTTATTCCTTGTAATGCAAGAATATCATTCTCGAATAAGAAAATTTCATCCACATACAAAACAAGAAATACTACAACCAAACCATTAGACCATTTGTATTGCACTCCATTCATAATGAAGCCATACATTCTGATCACTTTATCAAAATGTATGTTCCAACTTCAAGATGCCTACTTCAATCCATAAATGGATCTCTAAAGCTTGCACACCTTTATTTCATCTATGGATGTGAGCCCTTCAGGCTGTATCATATACACCTCTTCTTCTAGCTCTCCATTTAGAAAATTGTTTTCACATCCATTTATTAGATTTCATAATTAAGATGTGCCACTATCAAGCATCCAAATGGATTTAGCATCATAGTATATCTAATCATAGTCATACCATGTGATGCCACTATTCTCATTTAAGCATCACCATAGGTAAAAATATCTAATCATAGTCAATACCATAATGCTGATGATATCCCTTGGCAACTAGACGAGCATTATAGGTCCCACCTTCCCATCTACATGCCTTTTCCTTTTGAAAATCCACTTATACTCTATGGGTTTTACCCCTTCAGGTGGATCAACAAGAGTCCATATATCATTGACTTTCATGGATTTCATTTTGGAATTCATGGCTTCTATCCATTTATCAGAGTTGGCACTCTGCATCTCATCCACATAGGTGATTGGATCCTCATTATTTTCATCAAGTTCAACAGGATCACCATCCTAGACCAAGAAACCGTAGTATCTATCCAGCTGATGCGTGCTTCTACAACATGCTATGAGTTTGATTTAATCAAATCTGGTTCTTTGGGTCAATCAATGATGTTAGTCCTTCTACGTATTGAACCTCTTCAAGTTCACCCTTAGAGGTATTAGTTCCTTCTCTAAGAAACTTCTTTTCCAAAAAGATTGCCTTTTACCAACAATGCTTTATGTTCGTCAGTATGATAGAAGAAATAACCCTTAGTTTCTCCTTTAAATATTCTATAAATGTACACCTATCATATCTCAGCCCAAGCTTGTCTATCTTTAAATGTTTGACATAAGCTAGACATTCCAAGACCCTAAGATTTGAAAGTACCAGCTTACGCCATATCAATAGTTCAAATAGAATTTAATCTACAGACTTGCTAGGAACTCTATTTAGAATATAACAAGATGACTCTAATGCATATCCCCACCCAGAAGGGATAGGCAGACTTGGAAATCCCATCATGGATTGAACCATGTCTAAAAGGGTTCGATTCCTCTTTTCAAATACTCTATTATGCTAGGATGTCTCAGGATGAGTCTATTGTAAGAGAATCCCATTCTCTTCCAAATATATCATAAATTTACTGGTAAGATTTCACATCTTTGATCAAGTTGAAGAATTTTATATATTTACCGGTTTGTTTCTCTATATTATGAAATCATTTGAACATCTCGAAGGATTTTTATATATCTCATAACCATACCATGATAGGTCATCGGTAAACATGATGAAGAGATATGTGCTTATGGTTAAAGTGTTCATGGGTCCACATCAAGTATGTATTAGACTCAGAACCTTAGTAGCTCTTTTATCCTTTCTAGTAAAATGTGACTTAGTCATCTTTTTAAAAGATGGATTTGCAAGTTGACAATGATTCAAAATCATTGACCATGAGGATTTTCTTTAAATAATCGTTCATCCTATTCTTGTTAATATGACTTAGCCTACAGTACCAAAGGTAGACATCAGATACATTTTCAATCCTTGGGCATTTATTGGACTGTACATTACATTTACAGGCTGTAATAAATATAAATATCATTCTTCAGTTGTCCTATAGTAACACCACATTCAAATGATATTACATAACCATCTTTTATTGATAATGATAACCATTTTTAGTCAAAAGGCCTATAGAAATCATATTCATCAAAAAACTAGGACAACAATGATAATCACCTAAGATAATGATACTAGAATCAAAACAAGCTCGAGTTTCCTAAAACTAGAACTGCATAGATCTTCCATCTCCAACATTCAAGAATTTATCATCATTTTCAAATCTTCTACTAACTTGAAGTCCCTATATAGAATTGCAAATATTAATAGGGCTTCTGGTATCTAATACCCAGGTAGTAGTATCATAAATAGAAAATTAGAATGTGTTACCATATAAATACCTTATCTAGCAATACCTTGCTAATTCTTTTTCTTCCTTGGCCTGTTCAGGTCCAACGAGGTAACGTAAAGAGGACAATTCCTCTTCCAGTGCCCTTTCTTCTTATATTAGAAGCATTCAGCTTGAGTCTGGTTGGCTTTCAACTTCTTGGCCTGACCTAGCTTAGTCGTTGGAGTACTTTGCACCTTTTTTCTTATTCATCTTCTTCCCTTTCTTAAAGGGATGATGCCCTGTCAATCCTTCCACTACATTCACCAACCCCTTATAGAGCTGATGATTCTTTTTATAGGTCTATAGTAACCCAATAGACCATGGTAGTTTACTACAGGGCTTATCATTTTATAATGATCAAGGAAGTCAATATAGGATTTTGATAAAAGATTAAGGATCGCATCCTTCCTCAACTATTCATGCAAGGGAATCCAAGTTTGCCCAGGTGCTCAATCAATTCGATCATGTGTATTGCATGATTTGTGACTGAGGCCCCTTCCCCATCTTTGTGTTGAAAATGTCACAAGACATTTTGTACCATTCAACATCATTGAGAGTATCAAAAGATTCTTTTAATACTTGAAGTATGTCCTCCGACTGAGCATCTTCAAACTTTCGATTCAATTTGTTATTCATGGATGCTTGCATAATACAACATACCATGGTTCTATCATTGAGCTACTTCTTATAAGTATCTTGGACCACACATGAGCATTCTGAGAAGGCTTCTCAGTGCCAAATCTGTCAGAACGTATAAAATCAGTTCATGCTCTAGGATTACTTTTAGTTTTTGATACTAGCTATCAATTGGATCCCATTATTTTTCATTTTCTAGCAATTAACAAAGTGGCAAAGTGGTGGCCATATTAATCTAAAAGAAGAACAAGACCTAATTAGTATATGAATCATTTAATCCTAAAGACTTGGACTTTAGTCTTAAGGTTCTCTAACTATTTTTCATCAAATTGATAGCCTCTACCTCCAATTTGAGGAATTGCACCAATTCCTTAGTAGGTACAAGAATCTATATACTATACACGAGCCTAACTTTTGCTAGCTTTTCCATGTGCATCTAAAGGTAGGTTCTTAATCAATTTTTTCTCTAAAAAATTTTTCTGGTAATGATTTTGCCCAGGTACTAATCAGTAAGCCTTTGGGCTACCACTAGAAGTCCTGGTTAGATCCAACCATTAACATAATAGGACTGAGTATTTCAAGCCAATGATGCCTGACTTTGACCAGCTTGAGAGAATTGTGCCTTAAAAGCCAATCATTATACAGGCATTTTTATAATCTTCCAACTCATGTATGATATTATTTATAAAAAGGCAATTGTTGATTCATCATACTGCTGCATCTTATCAAGATCATGATGAACCCCATAGGTTAGGGTAAAGGAAATAGGATCATGATGGAGATCAAAATAGTGAGACTTAAGTTCCTATAAATTTTAATCTAAAATGTTCCTAGTCATTGAATCATCTATTAGGAGATCGATATTTCTGGAAAGACTAGCACATCCTCTATATGCTCGATGGAGGGGTGGTGGTCCCATAGCCACTTGTGTAAGAACACTAATACAAGGATGTGGGTGCTCATTAGGGTATTAGTTCACTTAATTGATCCATCTTGAGAACATCTTATGGAGGTCTTACTACATATCAAAAGATGGTTCTCATAGTGGGAGTTGTAAAAGTGATCCTTAGACCTGAGATCACCATGGTTTCTTATGCACATAAAGTCATGTTTTGGTTCATACTCATTCATGACAAAGAGTCATGTATGGGGTGTTCTTAGATATGATGGATTATATATGAAGGATGTGAGTGGATCAACAAGGAATGGATCATTCCTAGTAAGAAGACTTATCCCATGTAATTTCTTCGATTGTTGACTCAAGAAGTCTTTGATCAAAGTATGATGAGATTAGATAGGATTTCTAATCTTTCATCGATCGAGTATTCATTGTCAAATTAAGATTTGAAAGGATTAAGTTCTAGGGTTTGACAATTCTCCATACCCATTACTTATTCGAGATAAAGAAAAATCGAAGGATTGAATTGCATGATAACTTTTTACTAAAAGTTATTTTGATAATTTTTATTAAATTTCTTTATCTTTCGAGTAGGCATGACAAGTTGCTAAATGCCAATCATGTCTTGTAGGTTTTCATGAATCAAATTGGTTGGGTTCATGAGTCATTTGGAAATTGGCTAATTTGGGTCAGCTCGATTTGACCTAATTGGTCAATCAATTTTGATTGGATCAAAATAGCTTAGACTAGATCTACTGCTAGCTAGAAGTGGAGCCCAAAGGATCACACATGCTAGGGAATTGGCCAAGAAAGTTAATTGGATTTTGGTTAGGGTCATTGGATCCTAATAGGCTAGCTAATTTGCATACTAGCATATGCATTCTAGCCCAACTCCTAGCCCAATTGGATTGGATCAGTTAGCTTGCTATTTGGGCTAACAAATTTAAGTGAACTTAGATTGGGTTGAGTCTTAATTGGGACAGCAATTATCTATATTTATCTAGATTTTATTGGACTTTTTCTTTGGATTATCGAAGAGTCCAAGTTGGATTGGACTCTTGGTGCCATATTGGCGTGTGCCAAGATTAAGGGGTGTAGAAGGACCAAGAGTCCTTCTGTCACTTAATCACTTTTTCCACATAAATTCTAGGACACTCTCCCTTATCTCCATGCTCATTTGGATTGGGCTTGACTGTTCAAAAGGATGGGAATTGGCATGGAAATTGTGGTGCACATAATGAAGGGATGCATCCCTTCATATTTGGCATAAATTCAAAAATCCAGAAGTCCTTCTGCTCGAAGGGTTCTAGTTCTCCGGTATATTCGTTGGAGTCCCACCCCCTTAGTCAAATATTGACTAGTTACTTGCCATATGGCAAATGTAAAAAAATGCTAGAAAATTAAAGAGACACTTATATGTCTCTTAGCACATGATATGGTATGTCAAGATAAATCTTTTCACCAAGGGACTCCTTCTGCTTGAAGGGTCCTATTTGATCATTAGATAATCAAATCAAGGTTTGAGGAAAAGGTTTATCGGCATCCCCTTACTCATTATAAATAGGCATCGATAATCTGATGCCAGAACATCCAAAAAATAATATGAAAGAAAACTTTCTCTCTCTTTTCCTTCTCTTATGACAAGAAGTCTTCTTTAAGACAAGGCTTGTCATTTTAAGATAAGAGCCTAGGAAGAGATATAGAAGGGATAATCAAATTTTAAGAGAGGATTCATAGAGGTATCTGAGTGCCCTACAAGAGGGTAGGGGTTCTAGCAAAGGAAGAAAGGCTATCGGGAAGATTCCTAGTCAAATAAGCAAGCTCGATAGGAGTCTTCCTTGGTCCAATTCCTATGTGGATCATCTCTAGAGGGCATACACTTATGTGCCTTGTAAAAATTGAGTATAGCACTTCAAGTATTTCTCTATAATCTTAAAGTTATGATTAATTAGTTATCATGGTCATGTGGTCCTTGGATCTATGGTTTCGACTGATTAGGATTTTAATAATGAAAATTTTGAAATCCAGTCTTCTACCATGTCAACTCGAAACCCAACATGGCTAACTTGACCATCATTTAGAAAGGACTAAGCCATCGTAATATGAATAATAATTTCAATAGCCAAATGAGCAACAGATCTGTAGACATCTAATGATCATCTAAATTATTGGACTCATTATCACTCCTATTGCCGCTCTCGCCGCCGCGCCCGTGCCTCGGATCGGCCGATCCTTCCTGACCGCCTGGCGAGGGAGCCTCCCTTCCCGCGGAGAACCTGCAACAAAGGGGTTAGAGGACCCTGGCCGGGATCCCGGCGAGGGAGCTCCGACGGTCAAGTCAGTAGACGACGAGAAGGAACAGACTCTCCAGCCGGACCCTCTAAAGGGTTCCAGACTTAGAGAGTTAACTGGTGAAGGAAACTCTCTGGGGACCAGAATCTCGGCTGGGCCTCCTTGCCGAGCTCACACCCAGTGTTCCCCTCTCGGGATTTCTGGTTTCTCCCTCAGAGCAAGGCCTTGTGCCGGTGCTTCCTCCTTGTCCCCAGGCTAATTGGCTTACCTTATCATCCCCAGATCCTTCCTTCTTTATCCCCTTCCGTCGCACATTTGTCTTTTTCCGTCTCGGGAACCCCCCTCCCCCGTCCTCTTCTCTTTTCCCTTTTCGGTGAAGGGTGCCAGGCGGCTTTCTGACCTCGTCCGCCGGGCCCAGCATGGGAAAGGCAAGGACAGAAGAGAAAGAGGGGAGGGCGGCGCCGGCAGGGCGGCCGGTCAGGCCTCGGGCCCGGTGAGAGTGCCCTCTTCCCCAAGCGTGGGCGCCATCTATTTATGGGGCCTGTGTCGTCAGGGTTGCATCTCTCGGCTGCAGGACCTGTCGGGCCGATGCTAGTGATGTTCCGCGTGCCGCCGCCCTCCGTACAGGACGCTGTCTGGGATTCGTACGGCCCGAGGGATGGCCTCGGGGCCCGTCTCTCTCTCCCCAGGGCCCTCGCCGTACGAGCGGTCTGACCTCGACTGAGTTGGGCCCGTCTCTGGGGGCCACCTGGCGAAGGGCGAAGGATCAGCCGACCTCGGCTTAGGTGGACCCCTCCTGGGTGGACACCTGGCGAGGTGGCAGGAGGTCGCCTGGCTTCGGTCGAGGTGGGCCCGTCTCCGGGTGGCCACCTGGTGAAGGACGAAGGATCAGCAAACCTCGGCTTAGGTGGACCCCTCCCGGGTGGACACCTGGCGAGGTGGCAGGAGGTCGCCTGGCTTCGACC
This sequence comes from Areca catechu, assembly GCA_021397845.1. Taxonomy (NCBI): domain Eukaryota; kingdom Viridiplantae; phylum Streptophyta; class Magnoliopsida; order Arecales; family Arecaceae; genus Areca; species Areca catechu. Next base: position 96,885,679 of record CM038050.1, read on the forward strand.
GAGGTGGGCCCATCTCCGGGTGGCCACCTGGCGAAGGACGAAGGATCAGCCGACCTCGGCTTAGGTGGACCCCTCCCGGGTGGACACCTGGCGAGGTGGCAGGAGGTCGCCTGATTTCGACCGAGGTGGGCCCGTCTCCGGGTGGCCACCTGGCGAAGGATGAAGGATCAGCCAACCTCGGCTTAGGTGGACCCCTCCCGGGTGGACACCTGGCGAGGTGGCAGGAGGTCGCCTGGCTTCGGCCGAGGTGGGCCCGTCTCCGGGTGGCCACCTGGCGAAGGACGAAGGATCAGCCGACCTCGGCTTCGGTGGACCCCTCCTGGGTGGACACCTGGCGAGGCGGCAAGAGGTCGCCCGACCTTGGCCGACCTCACTTAAGCGACCCCTCCGGGCCCGGGCGCCAATGAGGTGGTAGAGGAACTCCGAGCCGAGCTCGACCTCGGCGAGGGCGGTTTGCCTTAGGCAGTCGTCGTGTAGTGTAGTCTTGCCGATCCTGGCTTTGAGGATGTGGCGCTGACTAGGCCGGGGAAACTTACACGTGTCTCGCTCGTATTCGACGATACCTGAGCCTGGCCACGTCACTGTCACGGCTGTAACAGTTGCCCCCCAGCCCGCCGTTCCGTTGGGGCATCGTAGAACGAACGTCGGGATTAAATGCGGACATGACGTGGAGAGGCAAAGATCTTGCATCATAATTGCCATGATCCTCGTCGTCGTGGCTCGATGCGGCTGAAGACCTATGGGGAGCCGCCACGCGTCGCCCACTTGCCCATAATCATTGCGTCGCTTCGAGGCAGAGGCCGTTACTCTGCTAACGAGGCGTCGGTGTCGGGCGTGCGCCCACGTGGCGACCATCCAGTGGCCTGAGGCGGAATGACGGGTACGGCCGCTGTCAGTTGAGTTTGAAATGGAGGGAACTTTCCAGAACGAGGCCTTTTCCCTTGCTTCGTGGGCGGTTTGCTGCAGGCTAACAACTCCTGTTGCTCGCGCTCGTCTGTGCATTTTCGGTGAGTGCCTCCTTCTTCTCTAGCCCCCCCTCCTTCCTTCTCATTTCCTTTCCGATCTTCCTGTCCTTTTCTTTTCTATGGCGCGCCGTCGCCATGTCTCTTCCAACCCGGACGAGGCCGGTCCATCCCGGCCGAGGACTCCATCTTCTTCCTCCTCAGATGAGGAGGTGATTCTGGAGGAGGTCCGCCGGCGTTTGCAACCCGGGGGGATCACTATTGGCATCCCCAGGGGGATCCGGTCCCCTCCGGTTGCACCTGCCGTGCCCCTCCGTTCCCTTCCTGCTCTGCCATCTCTTCCTGCTCCGCCTTCTCTGCCTTCTCTTCCTGCCGGTCCCTCGGTCATGCCTCCACCATGACCGAAGGCGATCTTTCTTTGCTCCGGGATGCCTATGGCATCCCGGGGTCTATTCGTCTGTTTGCTCCAAGGTCCGGGGAGCGCGTCACCATGAGTGGCCCCGGCCGCATAGCTTTCTACGAAGACTTCCTCCTTGGGGGTCTTCGATTTCCTCTGCACCCTTTCTTTCTTTCCTTCCTCAGCCACTTTTGGCTCGTCCCGGCCCAGCTGGCTCCTAATGCCATCCGGGTCATCTTCTCCTTCATTGTTTTCTGCCACTTCGACGGGTTCGTTGCCCGTTTTTTCTCTTCAGGGCCTTGTTCACCCTGAAGAAGTGCTCCACCGATGACGGCTGGTGGTACATTTCACCCCAGCCCAGGTGTCTCCGGTTCGACCTCCCTTCCTCAGTCAAGGGCTGGAAGAGCCGGTTTTTCTTCGCCTCGGTCGACGACGTCGATTGGGCCTGGAGTGAACCGGACCGGTCCCCGAACCGAATTCCCGAGTCGAGTCGGCGGACCAGGAGTCCTATACCCAGCTCCTGAGTGACGAGGTCCCGGTGCTCGAGGTTCTGCTTTCTGAGCAGAATCTTTTCGAGACCGGTATCAGTCCCATCCGCGAGACCGGTGAGATTTGGGCCCTCATTGACCTCTGCCCCCCCCCCCCCCCCTTTTCTTCATAACTGAGCCGGCTGACCTTCTGTCTCTTTTATCTTGCAGGGATGAAGTTTTCTTTGGAGACCCTCTTGGAGGGGGCGGCCCAGCGGGACGTCGTAGAGATAGACGAGCCCGCAGCGAAGAGGGCTCGCACGGAGACGAGCCGGGAGGTCGTGGAGGCGATCGTGCCTGGCCCGGTTGCCATCATTTCCCCGCCCAGGCCACCTCAGGGCGGGGTCACCGATACTTCGGCCCGCGAACTGGCGGCGCCGTAGAGAGAGCTCCAGCGTCTGCCGCTCCGCCCATCATCGGGCCCGTCATTGCTGCCAGCTCGACAGCACCGTCTGTGGCGATCGCCGGCCCGTCGGTTGCGGCTTCGGCTGAGGGGGCAGCTGCAGCAGGGGCCGGCCCGAAGGTTCCGGCGCCGGTGATCACTCACCGGGACTCGGTCATCCTCGACAGGGGGCTGGCAGAGAAGATGATGGAGTACGCTTCCACCGCCCGGGACCGCCGAGCTCGGGGTGGCCGGGATTACGCGGACGCGCTGCTCGGCATCCTTCCGCAGCTCTTCACGGTAAGCCCGAGCTTCTTCCTTTTCCTTTTTCCTATCTCGAGACTTACCTGCCTTTGCTTTGACCTGTGTCGCTTTTGCCATTGCAGATTGGGAACGACGTCCTCCTATTGAGGAATTTCCTCGTAGGGAACGCCAAGAGGGACTCCGAGCGGGAGCAGAAGCTCGGCAAGCTTGCGACTGACGTCAAGGATCTAATGGAGAAGGGCGCCGAGCTGCGAGCCGACAAGCAAGCCCTCCAGTCCGACCTGGCACGTTCCGAGGAGCGGAACAAGGAGTTGGAGGCCTCCTTGTCGGAGGAGCGGACCTCCAACCAGCGCCGAGCTGAGGAGGAGGCGGCGGAGAAGGCCCGCCTGCAGGCCCATTCCCAATGGCTGGAGCGCCAGCTGGAGGAGGCCCGGCGAGATGCGGCCGCGGCGAAAGACCGGAGCGCCTACGTCAACGGGCTCCTGGAGGCGGCCAAGCGGGAAGCGCAAGAGGCCGTCCCCAAATTCCGGGCTTCCGATGAGTATACGTCGGAGGTCCAGGAGGCTGCCGTGGACTCCTTCCTGAAGGGGTTCCGGATGTGCCGGGAGAAGGTGGGGGCCTTCTTCCCCCAGCTGGACCTGAGCGGAGTCGTAGTCGGTGGCAGGAGGCCAGGAGGTGAGAGCAGGGCTTCCGGCACGGCCGAAGCGACACCTGTGGCACCGTCGACCAGCGATGCCGCGGCCCCGGAACAGCCCCAGGGGCCGGCCGCTGTAGAAGTCGAAGACGCAGCACCCGCGCCTCCGGCAGATGGCTCCGACCCCACATCCCAGTGATCCCGGCACTGTCTTTTTGCTTTATTTCTGCTGTTTTTGTTTTTTGGGGAGTCCCGGCCTGTCGGGGCTCCCAGTTTGTACCGACTACTTATGTTAATGAAGATCTAAGCTTTACTGAAACCTTGTTCGTTGTTTCATCTTACTTTTCTCTTCTTTTCTTTCTGAGATGTCGATCTGGAGTACTTGAAATAACTGCAGGCCTGGTCCTCCCATTGCTCGAATCGAAGGATGGGGCCTGCTGAGTCGCGTCGCAGCAGGGCAAGCCTTAGGCGGGCCCGGCTTTGGGTCGCCTTCATGCTTGCGCAGACAACACAATTTCTGCACCATCTTCCAGGCCGAAGCCCGGGACCTCCGGACGGAGCTCGGTGCCGCAGGCTTTCTCAAGCCTTGCGCGGCTCTCTGAGCTGTGCTCCGGGCTTGCGTGGGCGAACTGGGTTCGGCGCCACCTTCCAGGCCGAGGCCCAGGATCTTCCGGACTGAGCTCGATGCCGCAGGCTTTCTCAAGCCTTGCACGGCTCGCTGAGCTGTGCTCCGGGCTTGCATGGGCGAACTGGGTTCGGTGCCACCTTCCACGCCGAAGCCCAGGATCTCCGGACTGAGCTCGATGTCGCAGGCCTTCTCAAGCCTTGCGCGGCTCGCTGAGCTGTGCTCCGGGCTTGCGTGGGCGAACTGGGTTCGGCGCCACCTTCCAGGCCGAAGCCCAGGATCTCCGGACTGAGCTCGATGCCGCAGGCCTTCTCAAGCCTTGCGCGGCTCGCTGAGCTGTGCTCCGGGCTTGCATGGGCGAACTGGGTTCGGCGCCACCTTCCAGGCCGAGGCCCAGGATCTCCGGACTGAGCTCGATGCCGCAGGCCTTCTCAAGCCTTGCACGGCTCGCTGAGCTGTGCTCCGGGCTTGCATGGGCGAACTGGTTCGGCGCCACCTTCCAGGCCGAGGCCCAGGATCTTTCGGACTGAGCTCGATGCCGCAGGCCTTCTCAAGCCTTGCACGGCTCGCTGAGATGTGCTCCGGGCTTGCGTGGGCGAATTGGGTTTGGCGCCACCTTCCAAACCGAGGCCCAGGATCTTTCGGATTGAGCTCGATGCCGCAGGCCTTCTTATTGAAGTTAGGAGGGAGTGTTTGAAGTGGGGAAGCTTTGTTACAGAAACTGGGAGCCTTACATCGCTGGTAGTACATTCTCAGGTTCGAGGAGTTCCACGTCCGGGGGAACCTGGCACCTCCCATCTCTTCCAAGCAATATGCTCCATGAGGGAGGGCTTCTGCCACCCGATATGGGCCTTCCCAGTTGGGCGATAACTTGCCACATTCCCGTGGTTGGGATGCTTCGGCGCGCCGGAGGACCAAGTCTCCGGGACGAAAAACCTTAGGCCGCACCCGAGAGTTGTAATATCTGGCTACACGTTGTCGGTACGCCGCCATTCGGATTCGGGCCCTGTCCCTTGCTTCCTCGAGAAGGTCTAGGTTGAGCATCATCCTGGCCGGGTTTTCTGTCTCGTCGTATTGCTCCACGCGCAGCGTAGGTATGGTGAGCTCGATCGGGATGACTACCTCGGCTCCGAAGACGAGGTTGAATGGAGTTTCGTCGGTAGCCATCCTTGGGGTGGTGTGGTATGCCCAAAGGATGCTGGGAAGCTCATCGACCCACCTGCCCTTGGCCTGGTCCAGCCGCGTGCGGAGGCCCTGAAGAATGGTCCTGTTCGTGACTTCGGCCTTCCCGTTGGTCTGAGGGTGCGCCACCGAGGTAAAGCGATGCCTGATGCCGAGGTCGCTGCAGAATTCTTCGAATTCCCGGCAGTCGAACTGGCGTCCGTTGTCGGTGACCACAGTGTGGGGGAGGCCGAAGCGGCAGACGATGGACTTCCAGAAGAACTTGGCGACGTTTGCTTCGGTGATCCTTGCCAAGGGTTCGGCCTCGACCCACTTCGTGAAGTAGTCGATAGCCACTATCAAGAACTTTCGCTGGCCCGACGCCGGCGGGAACGGGCCCAGGAGGTCCATCCCCCACTGGGCGAACGGCTAGGGGGCTGGGAGCTGAGAGATTGGGTTGGAGGGTTGCCGCTGCACCGTGGCGTGACGCTGGCACCGGTCGCATTTCTTCACGAAGTCGGCGGCGTCTTCCTTCATTGTTTCCCAGAAGTAGCCCTGACGGAGGGCCTTGTACGCCAATGCCCTGCCCCCCACGTGGTTCCCGCAGATGCCTTCGTGAATCTCCTGGAGCACGAGCTTGGCTTCTGTGGGTCCTATGCACTTGAGGAGGGGGTAGGAGTAGGATCTTCGATACAACTGTCCGTCCATCAGGACAAACTGCACGGCCTTCTTCCTGATGAGGCAAGCCGCCTGTCGGTCCTCCGGCAGGGTGCCGCTGGCGATGTACGCAGCGTACTTGTCCATCCAGCTGGGCTCCTGGCTGACCTGATGGACCTCCACTGGTGCTTCGAGGCTTGGGACCTCAAGGCGCTCCACATGAGCACATCCCAGCATCGCGTCCGGCAGGGTCGCCAGCCGGGAGAGGGCGTCCGCACGGGCGTTCTCCCCGCGAGGGATGTGGAAGATGTTGAAGCGGCGGAATTTGGACGCGCCCGCCTTGACGAGCTCCAAGTACTTCGCCATTTGGGGGTCGTGCGCGACGTACTCTCCGGACACCTGCCCCGCTACGAGCTGGGAGTCAGTGAAAGCTCTGAGGTTGGTCACGCCCAGCTCGCGGGAGACTCTCAGTCTGGCAAGAAGTGCCTCGTACTCCGCCTGGTTATTTGTTGCGGGGAATTGGAAACGGAGTGCGCACTCGGCGACGACCCCGTCGCCGTTGGCAAGGATGAGCCCAGCTCCGCTCCCGCCGGAGTTCGAGGCTCCGTCCACATGGAGGATCCAGGCGTCCTCTCTGAGCTCGTGTGCGCCAACCTCCATCGGCTGGGCCGGGGGATCTTCCTCGGGCTCCTTGCCCAAGCCTGCACACTCGACCAAAAAATCGGCCAGCACCTGTGCCTTCATGGCCGACCTTGGTCTGTATGCAATGTCGAACTCGCTGAGTTTCAGTGCCCACTTAGCCAACCGTCCCGAAGTATCAGGTCGGCTGAGCACCGCTTTCAGCGGTTGGTCTGTCAAGACGGCGATGGGATGCGCTTGGAAATAGGGCCTGAGACGCTAGGCAGACACTATTAGCGCAAAAACAAGTTTCTCGGGCCGGGAATACCTGAGCTCCGCATCTCGGAGGAGTTTGCTGGTATAGTACACCGGCCGCTGGAGTCCCTGGTCGTCGGTTCGGACCAAGACAGAGCTGACGGCCTCCGGGGTAACCGCCAAGTAGAGGGCAAGCTCCTCCCCCTCCTCGGGCCTGGACAGTAAAGGTGGCGATGCGAGCATCTTCTTCAGCTCCTCGAAGGCCCGCTGACACTCCTCGGTCCAAGCAAAGCCATTCATCTTCCTCAGCACCTTGAAGAAGGGACGGCAGCGGTCCGCCGACCTGGAAATAAAATGGCTGAGGGCCGCGACTCGGCCGGTCAGTCATTGCACCTGCTTCTTGGAGGCGGGCTGCTCCATGTCCAGGATGGCCTGGACCTTCTCCGAGTTGGCCTCGATCCCTCTTTGAGTCACCATAAACCCTAGGAACTTGCCAGCGGAGACGTCGAAAGCGCACTTCGCCGGGTTCAGCTTCATCTGATGGTGCCGGAGGTTGCCGAACGTCTCCGTCAAGTCAGCCACGTGGTCCGAATCAAGTTTGCTCATCACCAGCATGTCGTCCACGTACACCTGCATGTTGCGGCCTATCTGGTCTTTGAAGATTTTACTGACCAGACGTTGATACGTCGCGCCCGCGTTCTTGAGGCCGAAAGGCATCATCCTGTAGCAAAAAGTTCCGCGGTCAGTTATGAAGGCAGTGTGCTCTTCATCCTCCGGGTTCATCCGGATCTGGTTGTATCCGGAGAAGGCGTCCATGAACGACAAGAGGCGATGCCCCGAGGTGGTGTCGACCAGTTGGTCGATCTTTGGGAGAGGGAAACTGTCCTTTGGGCAAGCTCGGTTGAGGTCGGTGTAGTCCACACAGATCCTCCACTTACCGCTACTCTTCTTTACCATGACCATGTTCATCAGCCAGCTAGGGTACTGGACCTCTCGGATGAAACCGGCGGCGAGGAGCTTCTCTACTTCCTCGTTGATCGCCTTCTGCCTCTCCATGGCGAAGCTTCTCTTCTTCTGGCGGACCGGGCGGCAACTTGGGTCCACGTTCAGCCTGTGCATAATAATCTTGGGCGGGATGCCCGGCATGTCGGCTGCTGACCAGGCGAACACGTCAGCGTTGGAATGGAGGAACTCCAGCAAGCGGGTTCGCTCTTCCTCGGGGAGCTGGGCCCCGACTTGCACCATCTTCAGGGGATCTGAATCGAGGGGAAAAGTCAGCAGGCGCTCCACGGGCCCTCCCCTGGGTTCCTTCTCTCTCAGATCGAGGTCGTCGATATCATGGGTGAGCTCCGCGCCCCTGGCGCCCGAGATCGTTTGGAGGCAGAGCGGGACTGGCTGGATCGTCCCCCTCATCTCTCCGAGCCCAGAAGGCGTGGGGAACTACACCAACAGCCTCCTCGTGGAGATGGTGGCGTCCAGTTGGTTGAGCCCGGGACGCCGAGGATGGCGTTGTAAGGCGAAGGGAGCCTGACGACGGTGAATGTTATTAGAACGGTCGCTTGCCAGGGCGGGGATCCGGCAGTGACCGGGAGAGTGATTTCCCCTCGACCCCCACTGAGTCCCCTGTAAAACCTACCAGGGGGGTGTGCACTGGCTTCAGCTGTTCGGGGGACAAGTTCATCCGAGAGAATGCATCGTAAAAAAGTACGTCAGCCGAGCTTCCACTATCCACCATGATTCGATGTACAGGATGCTTCGCGATGGTCATCTCGACCACCATGGCATCGTTGTTTACATTATCATTAATTTCCCTCCCTTTGGGAGGGATTATATTCTCCGGGACTTCCCGGGCTCTCTTCGTTGCTCGGCCGGACCCGCGCGAGATCATGCCCACGGGCTTCTCTGTTGGGCGGTTGTCGATCGCAGGGACAGGTGGTAGGGCCACGAGCGGTCGCCCTTCGGAGGGGGCCTCGCTCTTGACGAACTTCCTGAGGTAACCCCTGCTGATCAGCTCCTCAATCTCCCGCTTCAGATGGCGACACTCCTCCGTGTCATGCCCGTGTTCGCGATGGAACTGGCAGTACTTTGATTTGTCTCGGGCGGCTCTCGGGTTCTGAGGAGGAGGTTGTCGGAGGTAGCGCTCGCCCTCGATTTCCATGAGGATCTTCGTTCGGGGTGCGAGGAGAGGGGTGTACCTCCGCTCGGGAGTGGCTTCGCCCCTCGGCTTTGGATTCGGGTGGAGGTCGGCAGATGGCCCGGGCCTCCGAGCTCCCGGGGTGTCCCTCGGGAGCGGCTTCTTTGGAGTCTTCCCGTCCAGCTCTTGACGGGTGCGGTCGGCCTCCTCCGCTCGGATGTACTTGTGGGCGCGGAGGAGGAGCTCGGAGTACGTCCTGGGCGGCTTCTTGTCCAGGGAATAGGTTAGGCGGGACGTCTTGAGTCCGCGCTTCAAGGCTAGCATGGCCACGGGCTCGTCCAAGCTGTAGATCTCCAGGGCCGCGATCTTGAACCGGGTGATGTAGTCCCGAAGCAGCTCCTGGTCCTGCTGGCGGATGGAAAAGAGGCTGTCCACCTCTCTTGGCACCTTTCGACAGGCGTCGAAGTGCGCCACAAACTTTCCTTCCAACTGATGGAAGGAGCAAATGGATCCGGGCTCGAGATGGGTGAACCAGACTCGAGCGGCCTTCCGAAGGGTTGCCGGGAAGGCGATGCACAAAAGGGCGTCGGTGGCTCCCTGGACCCTCATGAGAGCCTTATAGCTCTCCAAATGATTCAGGGGGTCGGTGGTTCCATCGTAGGGATCCACCTGCGGCATACGGAACCGTTTCGGGATTGGTTCTGCCTGGATTTCTTCAGAGAAAGGGGGGTGGGAGTCGTAGCCCGCCGGGTCTGCCGACGAGTTCTGCAGGTCGGCGAATCGGCGGGCGAACTCCGCCAGCTTGCGCTCGTGCTCCTCTAGGCGCCTCTCAGCCTGGCGCCTGATGGCTTCATCGGTGGAGTCTTCCACCGAGGCTGCGGGTGAAGGGGGCGCCGATCGGTCTCGGCGCGAGGTCTGGCCTCGACGTCGCTTGTTGCGATGCACCATTTCGGCCCCATCGGCCGGGGATCGACTCTCGTGATCCTCCGAACCGGAATAGTTTCTCTTTGCAGGAGCTTGGTGGCTCCCCGGGGGTTGGAGATGGCCCTCGGGTGGGATGGCCTGTCCTGGATTGAGCGCAGGCTCCCACGCTGCCCCGCGGCTCGGGCCGCGGGAGTCCCTGGCTACGGCTGAGTGGCTAGGGACCGTTGCTGATGCTGAAGCTGTCGGACCGCTGAGGTCAAGGTCTGCAGCTGCTGGACGATGGCCGCAAGGGATCCGTCCACCGGGGCAGGCTGCTGTGGAAGAGGAGGGGGAGCCGGAAGCTCCCTTTCGGGGCTGTGGCCCCCTGGAGGGGAGTGGACATCCCCCACACGGCTGGTGGACGCCTCACGACCACGAGTGACCACCATTGCTGGAGAGCGTGACACCTGCAGAAAGCTGGTTCCCGCTAGGGGTTAGTGTCCTGTCCCCCTACCTGGCACGCCAATCTGTTGCCGCTCTCGCCGCCGCGCCCGTGCCTCGGATCGGCCGATCCTTCCTGACCGCCTGGCGAGGGAGCCTCCCTTCCCGCGGAGAACCTGCAACAAAGGGGTTAGAGGACCCTGGCCGGGGATCCCGGCGAGGGAGCTCCGACGGTCAAGTCAGTAGACGACGAGAAGGAACAGACTCTCCAGCCGGACCCTCTAAAGGGTTCCAGACTTAGAGAGTTAACTGGTGAAGGAAACGCTCTGGGGACCAGAATCTCGGCTGGGCCTCCTTGCCGAGCTCACACCCAGTGTTCCCCTCTCAGGATTTCTGGTTTCTCCCTTGGAGCAAGGCCTTGTGCCGGTGCTTTCTCCTTGTCCCCAGGCTAATTGGCTTGCCTTGTCGTCCCCAGATCCTTCCTTCTTTATCCCCTTCCGTCGCGCATTTGTCTTTTTCCGTCTCGGGAACCCCCCTCCCCCGTCCTCTTCTCTTTTCCCTTTTCGGTGAAGGGTGCCAGCGGCTTTCCGACCTCGTCCGCCGGGCCCAGCATGGGAAAGGCAAGGACAGAAGAGAAAGAGGGGAGGGCGGCGCCGGCAGGGCGACCGGTCAGGCCTCGGGCCCGGTGAGAGTGCCCTCTTCCCCAAGCGTGGGCGCCATCTATTTATGGGGCCTGTGTCGTCAGGGTTGCGTCTCTCGGCTACGGGACCTGTCGGGCCGATGCTAGTGATGTTCCGCGTGCCGCCGCCCTCCGTACAGGATGCCGTCTGGGATTCGTACGGCCCGAGGGATGGCCTCGGGGCCCGTCTCTCTCTCCCCAGGGCCCTCGCCGTACGAGCGGTCTGACCTCGGCTGAGTTGGGCCCGTCTCTGGGGGCCACCTGGCGAAGGGCGAAGGATCAGTCGACCTCGGCTTAGGTGGACCCCTCCTGGGTGGACACCTGGCGAGGTGGCAGGAGGTCGCCTGGCTTCGGCCGAGGTGGGCCCGTCTTCGGGTGGCCACCTGGCGAAGGACGAAGGATCAGCAGACCTCGGCTTAGGTGGACCCCTCCCGGGTGGAAACCTGGCGAGGTGGCAGGAGGTTGCTGGCTTCGATCGAGGTGGGCCCGTCTCTGGGTGGCCACCTGGCGAAGGACGAAGGATCAGCCGACCTCGGCTTAGGTGGACCCCTCCCGGGTGGACACTTGGCGAGGTGGCAGGAGGTCGCCTGATTTCGGCCGAGGTGGGCCCGTCTCCGGGTGGCCACCTGGCGAAGGATGAAGGATCAGCCGATCTCGGCTTAGGTGGACCCCTCCCGGGTGGACACCTGCAGAGGTGGCAGGAGGTCGCCTGGCTTCGGCCGAGGTGGGCCCGTCTCCGGGTGGCCACCTGGCGAAGGACGAAGGATCAGCCGACCTCAGCTTCGGTGGACCCCTCCTGGGTGGACACCTGGCGAGGCGGCAAGAGGTCGCCCGACCTTGGCCGACCTCACTTAAGCGGACCCCTCCGGGCCCGGGCGCCAATGAGGTGGTAGAGTAACTCCGAGCCGAGCTCGACCTCGGCGAGGGCGGTTTGCCTTAGGCAGTCGTCGTGTAGTGTAGTCTTGCCGATCCTGGCTTTGAGGATGTGGCGCTGACTAGGCCAGGGAAACTTATACGTGTCTCGCTCGTATTCGACGATACCTGAGCCTGGCCACGTCACTGTCACGGCTGTAACAACTCCATTAATAGAAGGCCATGACTCAATTATCTCCATAATCTTGTCACCTAAAGGACCTAATAATTTTTAAAAAAATAATTAGAGAAAATAGAAGAAGACATGGACTAATCAACAATCCTCCCACAGACTTCATCAAGGGTCGAATTACATTAGTCCATGGGCACCTGGATTAGTTAAACTGATCTTCCTTATTAGCATGGGTTAACTCAAATCGATGAGCTATCTAATGAAATTCTGATTGACTACATTAGCCAGGTAAGTGAGATCAATAGAATGTTCTACTATTAACCTCTTTTCTTAGATACCAAACAAGTTGACCATGTAAGAAGTAGCGTAAATTAATGACCATGATCAAAATGCCATACTTACCTTAGATACCAATTAGTTCATCAAATTTGATTACACTAGCCTAAGGACTCAAGTCTATCACTGAGCCATAATTAGGTCCATTTGTTATAATATGGACTTGATTAAACTATCACTATAGATTTAATCTAGAGAAAAACTTAATCTAATCCTAATCAACTTTTGTTTAGATTAAATGTAATTTTTTATTAGGTTCATATTATTCTAAATTCTAAACCTAGGTCTAACCCAGTTATTTGACCTAATTCAAACTAACCCAAAGCCCATGATTTACGAAACATGATTAGATCATTAATTCATAATTCTAAATCTAATCTTAGACCTCTTAATTTCAATAATTAATTAAGATTAAATTTTCTAAATTTTATATCTAAATAATTTATATGCATCACATATACATTAAATACTTTTTATATCTCAACTATACGATATAGTCTTATGCTAAAATTAATTTTATATTTCATGTTCTAAACATAAAAAAAAATTCTAATACATTAATTTTAAATAAAAAATAGCAAATTAGTGAAGATTAAATTACTAGAAAATAGATCAAATTATTGAAACTAAAAGAATAATGCCTTGAAAGCCAATCATATTTTTTATGTATTAGGGTCATTTCTATAAAATTCTCTCGAGTCATACATGATATTAATAAAAGGTATTTTATTTCATCATATACTATATCTTATATTTTATTCTTTTAAGATTATGATGAATCCCATAGATTAGGACAATGGTTTTAGGGTTATGATGGAGTTCATAATAGTGAGATCTAAGATCCTATAAATCCTAATCTAAAAAATTCTCAGTCATAGGATTATCGAGTCAGGGATTGATATTTTTGAAAAGACTGGCATATCTTATGTATGCTCAATGAAGAGAGTGGTTGGTCTCATAACCACCTGTGTAGGAATACTAATACAAGGATAGGGTACTCATCAGGGTATGAGTTTACTGAATTGATCCATCATGAGAATATCTTATGAAAGTCTTACTTGTCAAAGTTGGTTTCTTAGTGAGAGTTGTGTAAGTGATCCTTAGATCTGAGATCACCATAGTATCTTATACACATGAATCTATGTTTTGGTTTATACTTATTCATGACTTAGTCATGTATGGGATGTTCATGGATATGGTAAATTATGTATGAAGGTTATAGGTAGGTTAATAAGGAATCGATCACTCCTAGTAAGAGGAGTATTTATCCTATATAATATTATCAAATAATGACTCAAGAAGTCTTTAATAAAAATAAAATAAAATTAGAAAAAGATTTCTAATCTTTCATCAATTGAGTCTTCATTAGTGATTTTGAGGTTCAAATGAATAAAGTATAAGGGTTTGATAATTTTTCATACTCATCACTTATTCGGGATAAAAGAATATCAAAGGATTGAATTATATGATAACTTGCCATTGAAGGGTATTTGGATAATTTCTATCAAATTCCATATCTTTTAGGTAGGCATGATATGTTGCTAGACATCAATCATATATTGTAGATTTTTATGAATTAAATTGATTAAATTAATGAGTCAATTTGAAATATCATTCAAATTGGTTGCTAGGGTTAGCTCGACTTGACCTAATTCGATTAGTTGATTTCTAATGAAACTAAATCAATATGAACTAAGACCTACTGCTGGCTAGATGAGGAGCCCTTGTAAATATTTTTGTAAAGAAGAACCCATTCAAAAATGCTAAGAAAAATCAATTAAAAGGGTTACTTCTGTGAGTGTGTGTATCATGAATTTTAGTTTGAGTTGGTTTGTGTGAAATTGTAAAAGAGTTGGTGAGAGTTTTCTTTAAGTTCAATTGTAAAAATCATGAAGAAGACACTCGAGCCGACCCCAAGTGATGAATAGCCGACTCTGCTTACTGGCACACAGCAAGGATTCTGGAACGTAGCAATCCGAGCTGACTCGATGGAAAGCGAGCCAACTCCAGTGAATTTGAGTTGACTGGAATTAGTTCGAGCCGATTCCTCTAGAGTACATATTTTGAAGATTTTTAAGAATAGCCAGGCATGCCGACCCGATCCAAAAAGAGCTGACTCTGCTAGACCTAATTCTGAAAGCCTGAGAAAGCGAGCCGACCCGAACTGTATCGAGCCGACTCTTCTAGAGTGAGGTTTTTCAAATCTGAGAAGAAGAGCTGATCCAAGCTGAAAAGAGCCGACTCCACAAGTTCAAGATTTTCAAGATTCATGTTCAAATCGACCCGAGCTACAAAGAGCCTACTCATCCAGAGTGATGTTTTGTGCGCTGAGACAAAGAGCCGACTACATTGAAGAATTGGTGACTTGAGATCACCTCGGTGATTTACAAGCAACTCATTATACTTAGGTGTTGGATTGCCTGTATTTCTAATCCAATGATAGAAGGTTACTAGGTGCAGTCAAGTATTTGTTAAGTCAGTCATGAGTCAAGATAAAATTGACCACTCCAAGATGTTAGAGACAATGCTCTACTATATTTCAATTTAGTAAGACCTTGGCCAGGCAAACCTTATGAAGAGTCACAGGATTTAGTAGGTTGAGATATATTTGGAGGCATTATTCAGAGTTGGCAATTGACTCTGAAATCATTTTGAGTATTAGGGTCAAAGGGATGAATTATATGGAAACTATATGCCTGGGTTCTTGAATGTTGCTTCGCAAATATTCAACCTATCCGGATGTTAGGCACCATTGCTAGATGGTTGCATGATTAGTTCATAAATTAGTTTTTGGACCATCAGGTTAGTGTTCAAACCTATGGGGTCACACACAATAGAAGTTTCTGATGGATCATGATAGCTGACTAACAATAAAGAATCAGTGGCAAAATTATAAATATGATGAATAATTAATCCTATACAAATATTATAAATTAATAATTAATTATAGAAATATTAATTAAAAATATATTACTAATTGATTCAATTTGATTAAGTAAAGAGGTTTTGGTCTAGTCTAATTAAATTTGGTCCAATTAGAATTTACTCTATTATGTTATTTGATGGCCTAATCACTGAGGGTTTCTAATTATGGTTGTATTCGAGCTTAGGCCCAATTAGTTTTAGATTTAATTAATATTTAATTAATCCTAATTGGGACCTAATTTAATTGAGTCCAAGTTGGTTAAATTAGTTATAACTAAAGTAGTTTTGGTTTATAACTAATTTTGGTCAAAGCCTGTTCAAACCCTTATCCTGCCTAACTAGGTTTCCTATTGGATTTCTCCATGCCAATTATTTAAATAAATTCATGAAAAATACATGCCAAACATGTTTTCATACACTCCCTCTTTTTTTATCAGATTAGGATTAATTTAGGATGAGTTTTAAATTTAAATGAGAGGTGTTTTATTGTGAATCAAACTCTTTGCCTTATCCTAACCCTACTTGGTCTTAAACTCTGAAAAACTTTTTTATTTTGTCACAAATTATTTTGAGAGTTCTTCATGAAAAAAACTAGTTCCTTTTGTCCTCCCACATTTCCATTTAAATTAGTAATGACTTGAAATAAATTTGGATTGATTTGAATTTAATTGGAGGAGTTCTATTGGGAATAGAACACCTAGTCTTATTCAAATAGCATCACCATATCCTAATCTAATCCCTTCTCTAATCAACGAAATCTCACTTTAGATTTTCATCATATATACATAATTTAGAGAGCAATTACCATAGAAAACTTGAAGTAAAATTACCATGAAAATAAGAGGGAAAGGAGGCGTGAATTTTGGATGGGAGTGAGAGACTTTCTTGGGTGCTTGGGTCGAAGGAAGAAGAAAAAAATAGTGGAAAGGGATGTCCTATTTTTGGCTTAATTCTTCTTAGGTGTAGACCTCTTAATCCTCTTCTTGGAATTTTTGGGAGGCTCAAGAAAGTCCAAGAAATAACTTATTTTTAGCTATCTAGTGGCTTTCACATGGATCTATCAGTCTAGGAGGTTGATCGTATTAGAGCTTTGTGTGCATGATTCATAGGGGCTGATATCCTATGTGGCTATAAAGCAACGTGGAGAGCCCTTACCATATACCATCAGCAGTGGCAATCATCGACCTACAATAAGGTATGAAATTAGATTTCATATACTTTGTAGATTAGATCTACTACATGCATTGGATAGATCGATGCATGTTGATTTTGTTTTCTACTGCATATTATATTACGATCCTACTCAAGATTTATTAGAGTTATTCTAAATGCATGTTTTTGATTTAAAATAGTTTTAAAATATATGTTCTTCTTCTGCAAATATTAGAAAAAATATATGCATCAAATCCTAGGAATTTTTTCCAACAATGGTATTAGAGTAGGTTTTTCATAACATGATATGTAAATATAGAATTTACATGTTAGATGTAATCTTAATCTGAGTAACTACTTCAAATTGGGTTAATCACCATGGCCATTTAGTCATAGAAAAAAAGTAGGGTTTAAAGGTTCTCTCTTTCAATTCAATGGGTCTCCTATGGCGTGTAGGAGTGTCGCTTGTGGTTATATCCCATGAACAAGTAAGGTGAAAGAAAAATCATTGAGATTATTTCAATAATTAGATCTATTTTTTAATAATTTAATATTCATTAATTTGCTATTTTTTATCTAAAATTAATTATTAGGATTTGTTTTTATGTTTAGAATATGAAACATAAAATTAATTTTAGTATAAGACTATATCGTATAGTTGAGATCTAAAAAGTGTTTAATGTATATGTGATGCATATAAATTGTTAGATCTAACATTTAGCAAACTTAATCTTGATTAATTGATAAAATTAAGAGGTCTAATATTAGATTTAGAATTATGAATTAAAGATCTAATTATGTTTTATAAATAATGGGCTTTGGGTTAGCTTGAATCAAGCCAAATAATCGGATTAGACCTAGGGTTAGAATTTAGAATAATATGGACCTAATAGATAATTAGATTTAATCTAATCAAAAGTTGATTAGAATTAGATTAAGTTTTTTTCTATATCAAATCTATAGTAATAGTTTGATTAATTCCATATTATAACAAATGGACCTGATTATGGCTTAGTGGTTAGATCTGAGTTCTTAAGCTAGTCTAATCAAAATTGACGAACCAATTGGTGTCTAGGATAAGTATGGCATTTCAATCATGGTTATTAATTAGAGCTATCTCTTATCTGGCCAACTTATTTGGTGTCTAAGGAAAGAGGTCAATGGCAGAACCCTTCCTTGATCTCACCTACCTGGCTAATGTGGTCAATTAGAATTT
Source organism: Areca catechu (assembly GCA_021397845.1). Taxonomy (NCBI): domain Eukaryota; kingdom Viridiplantae; phylum Streptophyta; class Magnoliopsida; order Arecales; family Arecaceae; genus Areca; species Areca catechu. Next base: position 96,902,992 of record CM038050.1, read on the forward strand.
AATTTGATAGCTCATCGATTCGAGTTAACCCATGCTAGTAAGGAACTTCAATTTAATGGATCTAGGTGCCCTTGGACTAATGTGATTCGACCCTTGATGAAGTTAGTTGAAGGATTGTTGATTAGTCCATGTCTTCTTTTTTCTCTAATAAATCTTATAAAGTTATTAGGTCCTTTAAGTGACAAAATTATAGAGATAATTGAGTCATGGCCTATTATTAAGAGAGTGATAATGAGTCCAATAGTTAAGATGATCATTGGAGGTCCAAAGACTTGGTGCTCATTTTACTATTGAAATTATTAGTCGTATTATGATGGCTTAGTCCTTTCTAAATGATGGTCAGGTTGGCCGGCCAAGGTCGAGCTTGGGCATCGTTGGCTAGATGCACTCGGTCCTATCATGTTAATGGCTAGACCTAATGTTAATGGCTGGACCTAATTAGTACCTAGGGCAAAATCATTATCAAAATTTTTTTAGAAAAATAATTGGTTAAGAACCTACCTTTAAATGCACATGGATAAGCCAACCAAAGTTGGGCTCATGTGCAGTTTATTGGATTCTGGTACCCACTAAGGAATTGGTGTAGTTTCTCAAATTAGAGGTAGAGGTTACCAATTTGATCAAAAATAATGGAAAAACCTTTAGATTAAAGTTCAAGTCTTTAAGATTAAATGATTTATGTACTAATTAGATCTTGTTATTCTTTTAGATTAATATGCCACTACATTATCATTCCATTCATTGCTAGATAATAAAAAATAATAAAATCCAATTTTGATAGCTGGTATCGAAAACTAAAAGTAGTGAATGATTCTGTACATGCTGACACATCTAGCACCTAAAGAGCTTGCTCCAAATGATCATGGTGCAGTCTGAGATACTTGTTAGAAATGGCTCAATGACCGAACCATGTTTCGTTGTATTATACTAGTATCCATGAACGATGAATTGAATCTTAAGTTTGGGGATGCTTAACTAGAGGACATATTTCAAGTATTGAAAGAATCCTTCGGTACTCTTGATGATGTTGAAACATCTTGTATCATTTTCAACACGAGAATGAGAGAAGGGGCCTTGGTCATAGATCATGTATTGCAAATGATTGAACTAATTGAGTGCCTAGACAAACTTGGATTCCCATTGCATGAATAGTTAGGGAAGGATGCGATCCTTAATTCATTATCAAAAGCCTACATTGACTTCCTTGATCATTATTGAATGACAAGGCCTACAGTAAACTACCATGGTCTGTTAGGATTACTACAAACCTATGAGAAGGATCATTAGCTCCATAAGGGGTTGGTGAATGTAGTGGGAGGATCGACAAGGCATCGTCCCTTTAAGAAAGAGAAGAAGAAGAATAAGAAAAAGATGCAAAGTACTCCAGTGACTAAGCTAGGTCAGACCAAGAAGTTGAAAGCTAACCAAACTCAAGCTGAATGCTTCTACTATAAAATACAAGGGCATCGGAAGAGGAATTGTCCTCTTTACATTGCCTCCTAGACCTAAACAGGTCAAAGAAGAAAAAGAACCAGCAAGTCATTGCTAGACAAGGTAATTATATGATAATACTTTGTAATTTTTTTATTTGTGACACTACTACCTAGGTAATAGATACCGGAAGCCCTGTTAATGTTTATAATTTGATGTAGGAACTTAGATTAGTAGAAGATTCAAAAATGATGAGAAATTCTTGAATATTAGAGATGGAAGATCTATTCTAGTTCTAGCTTTAGAAATACTCAAGCTTATTTTTGATTCTAGTGTCACTATTTTAGGTGATTGTTACTATTGTCCTAATTTTTTGATGAATATGATCTCTATAGGCCTTTTGGGTAAAAATAGTTATATTTATCAATAAAAAATAGTTATTATGATATTGTTTTGAATGGTGCTACTATAATTTATGGACAACTAAAGAATGATATTTGTATTTTATCATAGTCAGTGAATGTAAAGTACATATGCAATAAACACCCTAAGATTGAAAATATGTATGATGTTTACCTTTGGCATTGTAGGCTAGGTTATATTAACTAGAATAAGATAAACATATTATCTAAAGAGGGAATCCTCGAGGTCAAAGATTTTGAATCATTGCTAACCTACAAATCTTATCTTCTTGGAAAGATGACTAAGTCACCTTTTACTAGAAAGGACGAAAGAGCCACTAAGGTTCTAAGTCTAATACATACTGATGTATGTGGACCCAAGAATACTTTAGCTTTAGGTGGATACCACTACTTTATCACATTTACTAACAACCTATCGAGGTATGGGTATGTCTACTTGATGAGACATAAGTTAGAGTCATTTGAGATGCTCAAACAATTTCGTAATGAAGTAGAGAACAAACTAGTAAATATGTTAAAATTCTTTGATCTAATTGAGGAGGTGAATATCTTACCAGTAAATTTATAACATATTTAGAAGAGAATGGGATTCTCCTATAATGGACTCCTCTCGAACACCCAAGCATAATGGAGTGTCAAAAAGATGAATTGAACCTCATTAGACATGGTTTGATCCATGATGGGATTTGCAAGTCTACCTATCTCCTTCTGGGGATATGCATTAGAGTCGGCTTGTTATATTCTAAATAGAGTTCCTAGCATGTTTGTAGATAAAACTCCTTATAAAATATAGACATGACATAAATTGGTACTCTCACACTTTAGGGTCTAGGGATGTTCAGCTTATGTCAAACATTTAAAGATAGCAAGCTTGGGCCGAGGTCTGATAGGTGTACATTTATAGGGTACCCAAAAAAAACTAAGGGTTATTTCTTCTACCATACTGATGAACACAAAGTGTTTATTAGTAATAAGACATTCTTTTTAAAAAAGGAGTTCCTTAGAAATGGAACTAATATCTCTAAGATTGAACTTGAAGAGGTTCAACATGTAGAAGAATTGACATCATCGACTAAACCAAAAAAATTAGATTTGATTGAATCAAGCTAGGAGCTTATTGTTGAAGCACCATTAAGAAGATCCGGTAGGATATCCTGTCAATTGGATAGATATTATGATTTCTTGGTCTAGGATGGTGATCCTATTGAACTTGATGAAAACAATAAAGATCCGACCAACTATATGGATGCGATGTAAAGTGCTGACTCTGATAAACTGGTAGAAGCCATGAATTTTGAAATGGAATCCATGAAAGTCAATGATGTATAGATACTTTTTGATCCACTTAAAGGGTTAAAATTCATAGGATGTAAGTGAATTTTCAAAAGAAAAAGAGGCACAGACAGGAAGGTAGAGACCTATAAAGCTCATCTGGTTGCCAAGAGATATTGTCAACATTATGGTATTGACTATGATAAGACATTTTTGCCTATAGCAATGCTCAAATCCATTCGGATCATGCTTGCAATAGCAGCACAACTTGATTATAAATTTTATCAAATGGATGTGAAAATAACTTTTCTAAATGGAGAGCTAGTAAAAGAGGTGTATATGGTATTAACTTTTTTGAAGCTTTAGAGATCCATTTATGAATTGAAGCAGGCATCTTGGAGTTAGAACATATATTTTGATAAAATGATCAAAATGTATAGCTTCGTTAGGAATGGAGAAGATCCCTGTATATACAAATGGACTAATGGTTTGGTTGTCGTATTTCTTGTTTTGTATATGGATGACATTCTCTTAATTGGGAATGATATTCCTGCATTACAAGGAATAAAAGTATGGCTGTCTTCTCAATTCTCCATGAAGGACTTGGGAGAAGCATCCTATATCCTTGGGATGAAGATCTATAAGGATAGATCTAAAAGGTTGCTAGGATTAACCCAGTCTAGGTACACTGAGACCGTGCCAAAGTAGTTTATTATGATGAATTCGAAGAAAGGCTATTTTTTGATAGGCCATAGAATTAATCTATCAAAGAAGGATTGCCCGACAAGTCCTCAAGAGAGAGCATATGAGTAGGATTCATGTATGCTATAACATGTACAAGACCAAACATGGCATACTCACTAGGAGTAGTGAGTAGATACCAATTTGATCTAGGTAAGAATTGTTGGAAGGTTGTAAACACTATTCTTTATTATTTGAGAAAATACTAAGGACTAATGGCTCATTTAAAGAGATTCTAACTTGAAACTAGTCGATTATACTAACTCAAGTTTTTAGTCAGATAGGGATGATAGTAAGAGTGTGTCAAGTTATGTTTTAATCTTGAAGAGAGCTATCTACTAGAAAAGTTCTGAGCAGTACACAATGGCTGATTTTGTTTGCGAGGTAGAGTATATTATGGTATTTAATGCTGTAAAGGAAGCTATTTGGCTATAGAAATTCATCATAGAGCTTGGAGTGGCACCCTCCATAGATGGCCTAGTTCCTTTATATTATGATATCTCTAGGGCCATATCTCAGGTGAAGGAACCAAAGGCTCATCTCAAACCAAGCACATTATGCATCTTTTTCATCTTATTCGGGATAAAGTGGATCGAGGTGACACTGACCTTTAGAAGATCGATGGTTGACCCATTTATTAAAGCCCTCAAAATCAAAGAGTTCGATGACCACATGTGGAAGATGGGTATTCGATACTATTTTGATTGGCTCTAGTCCAAGTGAGAGTGTTAGGAAATGTGTCCTATAATCAATTATCTGGGTTATAGATGGTTGAGCTCTTTACAATTTGTATATGAATCATTATTGAAATAAAAGTTATTTTTTATCATCATCTCCTTTTGCATCTTCCTTTGGACTCTTTTGAGATGAAGTCCTTAAAACTACTTCAATTCGATAAAGGAGGATTTATTGAGTAGTTCTTAATCATGTTCATGATCAAATGATACCTTGTTACCTAGGATGACAATGTTTATCGAGCATAGATTGTTGTATACCATATAGGTTGATTATCCTCATAACTAAGGAGTATGGAGATACTGGTATGGTATGTAGATAAGTGTAGGTGTATATTACATCGAACGTGACCAACTCTATTGAGTATCCTGCTATCAAGAGTATCTCTTAGAAGCATATGGATATAAGTATCTCTCCGACCTGAGATCACCCTAGTAATTTGCAAACAACTTATTGTACTTAGGTACTAGACTACCTAGATTTCTAATCCAGTGATGGAAGGTTATTGGGTGCAGCAAGTACTTGTTAAGTCAATGGTGAGTCAAGATAGAATTGACCACTCCAAGATGTTGGAGATAATGCTCTACTGTGTTTTAATTTAGCAAGACCTTGGATAGGACAATCCTTGTGAAGAGTCGTAGGATTTAGAAGGCTGAGACATATTTGGATGTATTATTCAATGTTGGCAGTTGACTCTGAAATCATTCTAAGCATTAGGGTCAAAGGGATGAATTATACAGAAACTATATGCCTTGGTTCTTGAATGTTGCTTCATGAATATTCAATCTATTCGGATATTGGGCACCATTGCTAGATGGTTACATCGATTAGTTTAGAAATTATTTTCTAGACTACCGACTTAGTATTCGAACCTATGGGATCACACATTATAGAAGTTTCTGATCGATCATGATGGTTGACTAATGATCAAGAATCGTTCAATAGCAAAATTATAAAAATTAGAATTTACCTTATATAAATATTATAAATTTATAATTACTTAATTATAGAAATATTTATTAATAATTATATTGTTAATTACCTTAACTTGATTTAGATCAAGTCTAATTGAATGGTTCAATTAGAATTTATCCTATTAGATTATTTGGTGCCTTAATCGCTAAGGATTTCTAATTATGGTTGGATTTAGGCTTGGGCCTAGTTAGTTTCAGATTTAATTAGGATTTAATTAAGCATAATTGGGATCTAATTTAATTAAGTCCAAGTTGATTAAATTAGTTATAACCAAATTAGTTTTGGTTCATAACTAATTTTGGTCAAAGCTTGGTCAAACCCTTATCTAGCCCAACTAGGTTTCCTATTAGATTTCTGCATGCCAATTATTTGAATAAATTCATGGAAAATACATGAAAAATATGTTTTCATGCACTCCATCCTTTCTTATCTAATTTAGATTAATTTAGGATGAGTTTTAAATTTAAATGAGAGGAGTTTGATTGGGAATCAAACTCTTTGCCTTATCCGAACTCAACTTGGTCCTAAACTCTCAAATACTTATTTAATTTTGTTGCCATTATTTTAAGAGTTCTTCATGAAAAAAATTAGTTTGTTTCATCCTCCATCATTTCCATTTATATTAGGATTAGTTTGAATTAAATTTGGATTGATCTGAATTTAATTGGAGAAGTTCTATTGGGAATAGAACACCCAGCCCTATTCAAATAGCATCACCTTATCCTAATCTAATCTCTCCTTTAATCAATAAAACTTCACTTCAAATTTTCATCATATATACATCATTAAGAGAGAAATTACCATGAATATAAGAGGAAAAGAGGGCGTGAATTCTAGATGGGCATGAGAGACCTTTTTGGGTACTAGGGTTGAAGAAAGAAGAAAAAAAAAGAAAAAAAAAGTAGAAAGGAATTTCTTAATTTTGATTTTCTTCCTCTTAGATCTAGACCTCTTCATCCTCTTCTTGGATTTCTTAGGAGATTCAAGAAAGTCCAAGAAATAATTTTTTTTCAACCATCTAGTGGCCTTCATGTGGATCTAGCAGTCCAAGAGGTTAATCACATCAAAGCTTCATGTGAATGATTTAAAGAGACAAGACACCCTGTACAGCTATGAAGCAATGCAGAGAGCCCTCGCCACTGCTATTAGTAATAATGATCATCAACCTTTGATAAGGTATGAAATTAGATTTGATATGGTTTGTAGATTAGATAACTACATGCATCAAGTAGATTGATGCATGCTGATTTTATTTTTTACTGCATGTCATATTATGATCCTGCTTAAGGTTTATTTGTATTATTCTAAATGCATATTTTCTATTTAAAATAGTTTTAAAATAAATATTCTTTTGTTGTGAATTATTAAAAAAATTCATGCATGAAATCTTAGGTATTTTTTCCAACAGCACCCCCCGATGGTCCCAATTGCATATAACATTCATGATTGTGAAGACCCCCTCAGCATATAATGTAATCCTTAGCTAATCGGGCTTGAATGCCCTCTATGCAATAGTTTCAACCTACTACTTGGTCATTAGATTTCTAACTTTGCATGAGATCAGGGAGGTGCACAGGAATCAAACCATGGTTAGGCAATGTTACTTGGTGGCCCACCAAGTTAAACCCTCGAATGCCTTCCTAGTTGAAGTGTTGGATAATTGGGGTGACCTCACTAAGGAGAGGGTAACCTTATAGTCATTCCTCTACATGATGGGAACCCCTAACATGTTGTTCAAAGTAGCTCCAAGCAAGATTAGGCCACAAAGCAAAAACTCTTTAGCTTCTTATAAAAAATGATGATATCTTTGATGGTCCCTCGTAGATATGCCCGATATTAAACTAGAAGAGATGATGTACCATCTAAACATGGATCCTACCCATTGGCTAATAAAATAGAGGAAAAGGAGTTTTGCCCCATAGAGATAAAAGGCCATGGCCAAAAAAGTATATAAGTTGACTGATGCCAGGTTTACCAGAGAAATCAACTACCTGGATTGGCTGGCCAACATCCTATTGGCAAAGAAAAATCAATGGAAAGTGGTGGATGTGCATTGACTTCAAGGACCTGAATAATGCTTGTTCAAATGACATCTATCCACTATCCCAAATTGACCAACTAGTGGAGGTGACGGTGATGCTGGATGAAAATGGATTTTAAAACTAAAGAACTTATGAGCCTCAAGAGAGCAATGAATCTACCACATATCAGCAAGTTTCATTCGAAAGAGAGCAAATGAGCTTAATGAAACAAACTATTAAAATGTTGTTACCCACAATGGAGGTTCATTCATCCGAAAATAAATGGATCTAATGGCTGAGAAATCATTTTAATTAGGATAATTACCTTCAAGAAATCAGACCTAAGAGTTTAGGAGGGGGTTATCTTACCAATAATGAAATCTTAACTTTATGGGTGGCTCAAACTTCAACACTTAAAGGACTAGTTGCTGGATGAGAAGATTACCACTCCCTTGATTGAAGACACCAAATGTAGTTGATTCCAAGGCAAGGTAGACTCCATCCTCAACTCATGGCCATGGAGGGATCCTACAATTGAGACCATCAGTGGGCGTGGAAGGAAAGGGAAGGAGGAAATTGATAGAAAAAAGGGAAGAGAAAGATTGAAGGTAATTTCTTGGAGCTTGGATGAACTGGTTGGGCCTCACACCCTCTTCCTCACGGAGTGACAATGCGACAAAGCAATGGAAGAAAAGAAAGGCTTTTCCTTTTCATTCATCAATAGCTTGATTACAAGAGGGTTAGGGGTATTTATTAACTCCCCAAGCCCTTTGAAAATTTGAATTACAAGCATGAAAAGGTGGAGTGATAAGTGGGGAGTTCCAACTTGATTTCAAATTTGAATTCCTTAGGCTTCGGGTGCACAAATGGAGGTGATGTGGCATGGGAGTGAGGTGGTATTCCATCTTGGCATGAAGGTGAGGTGGCATTCCATCTTGGCATGGAGGTTGAGGTGGTTTGCTCCACCAATCTTGATGCTTCTTAGGTTCAAGCTTTCATCCAATGGTCTTGATCTTGCCTTGACTAATTTGAACCCAACTTGACCAATTACAAGACTAAATTGAACCCAACTTGACTCTTATGACTAATTACAAAACTTTTACTGAAATTAAGATTGACTTGACTCTAACTACAGGACTCATGTTGAAATTCTTAAGCTAAAATTAACTTGACCCTATAAGACTCAGCTAAAATTAAAAGTTGAAATTGAAATGGCTTATTCACCGGTAATCCACAAGGAGCGTGGATTGATTGAGTTTGATTGTAGTCTCTTTCTAATTCTGGTTCCCATACCAATTCTCCAGGGATGGAAAGGACTCGACCCTATCGAGTATGGGTCAACTTGACATTGATAGTGTTCTAGTAAATCTGGGTTGATCCTTTGCAGATCCTCTTGAGTAATCCACGAGTCTTCAGATTCTGGTCAACCTTGCCAATGAACCAAATATCGTTGATATCCTTTATTTCGGGTAGCAATAGCCTGGTCATCTAGAATATGCTCAATCCTATCTTGTTGTCCTTGTAATGTGGCTGGTGGACACTTAAGTAGCCTTAAAATTGGTGCTTGGGTCATTTTCTCTTTGATCTCAAGGAACGCTCTATTGGCATTCTTAGTCCATTCAAAAGTTCTTTTTCTAATATTGTCAGTGATAGGTGCAACAATCATACTAAAACCTTGAATGAATCTTTTATAGAAGGTGGCAAGGCCATGGAAGCTACGTACATCATGTATGCCTTTGGGTGCAGGCCACTCAACTATGGACTTAATCTTTTCTAGATCGGTAGACATTCCTTCAGGGGTAATGATAAAACCTAGAAAAATGACTCTAAGGATTAGAAAGCTGCATTTCTTAGATTGTCATAGAGGTTATCTTTTCTAAGAGCTTGGCATACTTGTTGAAGATGGCTTAGGTGGTCTTCCTTTGTCCTACCGTAGATTAGGATGTCATCAAAATAAACTACGACAAACTTTTCGATGAACAATGTTAGGACTTGGGTCATGATCTTCATGAAAGTACTAGGGGCATTAAAAAGGCCAAAAGGCATTGCTATGAAAGGATTATGCCCTATAAGCCAATATCTGTATCTCCCAGACCATTGTAAATTGACAAATTAATAAAGGCAATAATTTTTTCATCATTCGCTGTGTCATTATATGATGAACCCCATAGATTAGGGCTATGGTTGTAGGGCTATGATGAGATCATACCAGTGAGATCTAAGGCCTTAAAACCCTAATCTAGAATATTCCTAGTCATAGGAACCCTGAGTTGGGGATCAGGGTTTCCGGTAAGACTGGCACATCCTATGTATGCTGAAAAGGGTGACTGCTTTCACTGTCATTTGTGTAGGACACTAATACAAGGATGTGGGTGCTCATTAGTGAATGAGTTCACTGAATAGATCCAGTTTGAGAACATCTAATGGAGCCTTAGCTGCATGTCAATGGATGTTTCACATAGTGGGAGTTGTACAAGTAGTCCTATGACCTGAGACTGCCATAATACCTTATGTACATGAACCCATGCTTTGGTTCAATCTCAATCATGACACTGGGTCATGCACGAGGTTGATGCTGGGTATGGTGAATTGTATATGAAGGTATTGAGTAGGTCAACAAGGAATTGATCACTCCTAGTAGGAGGAGATTGCATCCAGCCTTATTAGGTCAGATGATGATTCAGAAAATCTTTGATCAAAGTACAGATATTAGAAATGATTTCTAATATCGAATTAATTGAATCATTAGTGTATGACTGAGCTGGGAATGAGTATAAACTGGATTTGACATGATTCCATATCCATAGTTATATTCGGGATGCAAGATGATTGAAGGATCGAATTGTACGGGAACTTTCCACTGAAGGGTAGTTTTGGAATTACACCAGAATTTCCATATCTTCCGGGTAGACATGACACGTTGCTAGACGTCAATCTTGTCTTGTGGGTTGATCAAATTAAATGGTTTAATTGGATCACTAATTAGGAGGAGTCCTAATTGACTGACTCGAGTTAGCTCGATTTGACCTAAATCGATTAGAATGAGTTCTGATCAGATTAGGTCAACTTGCACTCGGACCCACTGCTGGCTAAGTATGGAACCCAATGGGTCACACACTTAGGACAGATAATCAAGGATTTAATTTGGAATTAAATCTCGTTTGCAGATGAACACACTAGCATGTGTTGCAAACCATGACTTCTACTTGAATCGGATTCGAGTTAGGGTTCCGATTTGGTCTTTTTTAGATCCAAATTCATACCGGTTTGAATCTAATTGAAGATTTAAAACGTTGGGCTAACAATAGGCTAGCAATTGGGCTAACCTAAGAGGCTAAACCCCTTTCCCACGTCGCCTAAAACCCCTCCCCCTCTCTTCCCACGCGCGCGCGCAAGGAGAAGAGTCCACACGCGCGTGGACTCTCTCCAAGTCGCGTCTTTGCGTGAAGAGAAATAAATTGACCGGCGTTTTTGGCTGATGAGGCGTGGATCAGAGTCCACCTAGGCGTGGACTCTTCAAAATTTGGAATTACCGTGAAAAAGAAAGAAAAAACTCCGAAGGGGCGCGACTCTTCTTTCTGCGCGCGCCCTTCTGAGTTTTTCACGATCCCTCTTCGCGTCTTTCCATCCCAAAGGTCGTGAGATTAATCCCAAAGGCCGTGAGATTAATCCCAAGGGCCGTGAGATTAAGAGAGAAGACGTGAGAAGGGAGAGAGGGATGTGAGAGGATTTTTCAGAAGGAGAAGGCGCCTCTCTGTCGCCTATTTAAGAAGAAGGCTTCACCGTAAAAATTAATTCCAGATTTTCTACGGCGAAGCCTTGCTTCTCTTTCCTTCTCCCTCTCCAGAAGATTGTTTCCCCCTCCTCTCTTTCTTCTTTGATTCCTTTACAGAGCCTAGGCTCTGTCGAATCTCAGAACAGAAGGAGAGTCAGAGAGAGAAACTCTCCGACGGTAAAGGAAGAAGGCGCCCCCTTTTTCCTTCTTTCTTACATTAAGACAACTTTGTCTTAATTTTCTTCTCCCTCCAAGACAAGCCTTGTCTCACTTTAGGACAAGGGATTATTCTTAAGACAAGAGTGTCTTAAGGGGCCAAAGTTGCCAAAAACTAGGAGAAGGGTAAGAGAGAAAGTTTTAGTCCCTGTTTGGCTAGAGGTGTCCTAGCCAATAGCCCATATATCAAGTTCTTGGGGTAGAACTTGATTGGAAGGAACCCAATTGAGGAGTCACTGTCTTGATCATCTGCCCGTGTGGATCACCATCGGAGGGCGGACAAGTGGACGCCTGGTGTGTTCAAAAGGTTACTCCATTTGGAGTTTATTTCTACATCAGATTGGATATAGCGATCTGAGGTTAGTATCTAAACTATGTTTAAATTTGGACATGCATGTAGTCATAAGTTTTAATTACTAATAAGGAGATTTTGGGATTAGGGTTCGGTCCTGATTTCATAAAGTTTTTGAAATCCACACTTCCGCACTGGTCACCGAACCCAACAGTGGTATCAGAGCCATCCTTATTAGGATTAAAACTTATGAAGTTCAATTCATGATGTAGTATCATGTTAAAGTTTTTATATTGATGCACAGTGCATGTCTTTGATTGAACATGAGTTTGATGATTGCCACCAGTTAGGGTTTTCCACTGAAACCCTAATTGTCTTAGAGATATGAGTAGCCCTGGAGCCATCATACTGAAATAAGGTTGCCCTGGCATAATGGTGTATCCATTATGTGGTAAATGGTTGTCCTAGTATGATGGCACACATTTCACATATTTGCTTAGTTTAAAGCATGTATTAATATATGTGATAGCTTTTAATTGAATGTGCTGGCATTGCATGAACCCCTCTTAAAATTATATTAAGTGGTAGTATAGTTAACCGATAAGCATTATTAGTCATGATGGATAATTAGTCATTTCGGTGTCTAGAAAGGTGGTTCTGGGAAGGTAAAGGGAATCGTGGTTTTTAATTGGTTCCGTTGACTGACCTGGCCAATTTTAAATTGGTGTCTAGGAAAGCAACGGGGGGACCCCCACATCTCTTCCACTAGCCTGGCCGATCTGATTGATTTAATTCTTGACTAACATGCTTGGTGTTAAAATACTATTATTGGCCTTCCTTCATGATAGGTCATCATTGTGTTATGATCTATACTAGGTTTGTTGTGTACACACAAGACCTAATATGGTGACTAACACAATTTTTGGCCTAATACATTATTTGTTTATGGCATGATTTAAAGTAATATTTTGTTGTGAACACACAAGGGTATTACTATTAAAGTCATGACTATATGGCTATGAAGGGTCTTACTTAACTAAAATATTATAGTTTGTTGTGTATACACAAGGCTATTAATATTTTAGAGGCCGAGATAAGTTGAGAATTGTACAGGTTACAATTGGAAAGAGTTTTCCTACCTATGAACTTATATAAGATTTGTTGTGTACACACAAGGTCTTTTATGAGGGATTGGGATCTCAACCCCACTAAGAAAGATCAATTAAGGTTTTCTCGATCATCGTATGGAGGGTTATGATGCTCGATAAAATAGTGGGAGACATAATTAAATTAAAGTCCTAATTTAATTATGTGTTGTCATTTCATGGTTGTTTGCTTATGTTTTCGTTCTTTGTTTAAATGTAGATAAATGGCCTCTTCACTCTCACTCCGTAGTATTTTAGATGCCAACAAATTGACTGGGCCGAATTATGTTGATTGGCTGAGAAATTTGAAAATAGTACTCAGTCAAGAAAGAATTTCCTATATTCTTGATACCCCGATTTTGGAACCACCAAGGGAAGATGCCTCGCAAGAGGAGAAGACCACATATAATATGTGGCAAAATGACTCACTTACTGTCAAATGTGTTATGCTTGCCTCTATGACTAACGAGTTACAGAGGCAGCATGATAGCATGGATACTAACTCCATACTGCTAAATTTAAAAGAGCTTTATGGAGAACACAGTAGAACTGCTAGATATGAAATATCTAAGCAGTTGTTCCGTGCAAGGATGACAGAAGGTACATCAGTACAAGACCATGTATTAAAGATAATTGATCTAATCACTCGATTAGGTCAATTAGGTTTTGTAATGGATGGGGAGTTGAATCAAGACTTGATCTTGCAATCACTCCCAGAGTCATTTTCACAGTTTGTTCTTAATTACCATATGAACAAACTTAATTCTTCCTTGCCTGAGCTGTTGAATATGTTGAAAACAGCAGAGAGCCATGTAAAGAAAAATAAGGCTCCAGTTCTTCTTGTGGATAAGAAGAAGACAGGCAAAAGGGGTTCCAATAAGAGGATGAATCCCAAAGGGGGCATTAAGAAGAAGAAAGGAAAGAAGGCCTCCGGACAGATGACCTGCTTTCATTGTGGCAAGCCGGGTCATTGGAAAAGAAACTGCAAGGTTTACCTTGCAAGTTTGAAGCCTGGTGCATCAGAGGCACCAAAAGGTATGAAAGAAGTTCATACTATTTTGTCATTGGATTCTTCCATTTCAAATACTTGGGTGTTGGATACCGCCTGTGGTCATAACATCTGCAAATCATTGCAGGGACTTCAGGGGCTTAAAGTATTGAAGGAAGGTAACTTTGAGCTCTACGGTGCTGGAGGGGACCCCATCCAAGCAGAAGCTGTAGGGACTTATGTTTTGAAGTTACCTTCAGGGAAGATCTTGGAGCTAAGGAATTGTTACTATATGCCAAAAATCATTAGAAATATCATATCTGTACCCTTGTTACTTAAACAAGGATATACTATGAATGTAATGAGCAGTGGCTGCTCAATTTCTTTATCTAATGAAATTATATGTTATGGCATATTCTGCAATGGTCTCTTAACTCTTTCCACTAATGACAATGTTTTTCATGTTTCTAACAAACGGAAAAGAGATGATGTTAACAATACCTTACTTTGGCATTGTCGACTTGGACATATTAGTGAGACTAGGATTAACAAGTTATACAAAGAAAATTTCTTTGATCCTTATGACTATGAGTCATTAGGAACTTGTGAATCATGTCTCATGGGTAAGATGACCAAGACTCCATTTAGTGGACATGGAGAAAGGACAAAAGAGTTATTAGGACTCATACACACAGATGTATGTGGGCCTATGACAACTCAAGCCTATGGTGGATACTCATACTTCATCACATTTACTGATGATTTTTCAAGGTATGGATTTGTGTATCTAATGAAACATAAGTCCGATGCTTTTGAAAAATTCTTAGAGTATCAAAGTATGGTAGAGAAACAGACAGGAAAAAGTATAAAGATCCTCCGATCAGATAGAGGAGGTGAATACTTATCCACTGAGTTTCTTGATCACCTAAAAGATAAGGGGATCATCTCTGAATGGACTCCTCCTTACACACCACAATTAAATGGTGTTGCTGAAAGGAGGAATCGTACTTTATTGGATATGGTACGATCCATGATGTGCTTCACGGAGTTACCTTTTTCTTTCTGGGGATATGCTTTGGAAACAGCAACTCATATCTTGAATAGAGTACCATCCAAAACTGTCTCTAGCACTCCATATGAATTATGGAGAAGTAAGAAACCCAATCTTAAGTATATTAAGATATGGGGATGTCCAGCCTATGTAAAAAGGAATTTTGGACATAAACTAGATGCTAGAGCAGACAAATGTCTATTTATCGGATATCCTAGAGATAGTATAGGATATGTGTTCTACCACCCTACTGAACAAAAGGTTTTGGTCAGTAGGCATGCCACTTTTATGGAAAAGGAATTTATCCTACAAAAGGGCACTGGTAGAAATATCGAACTTAATGAGATTCAACAAATAGACACTTCTCAGTCAAGTAACAACATAGTTAATATAGAACCTGAACACACTCCTATCCGTAGGTCTGATAGGGTGCGACAGGCACCTGAGAGGTATGGGTTCATAATTGAAAATAATGAAGCCCAAATCATTCAAAATGATGAGCCTCTAACCTATACGGAAGCAGTCATGAGTAGAGACTCAGACAAATGGCTGGAAGCCATGAGATCCGAGATGGACTCCATGTATGTCAACCAAGTATGGTCTTTGGTTGATGCACCAGAGGGTATTAACCCTATTGGGTGTAAATGGGTCTATAAAAGGAAGATTGGGGCAGATGGCCAAGTTGAAACTTATAAAGCCAGATTGGTGGCTAAGGGTTTCAGACAAAAACAGGGAATAGATTATGATGAAACATTTTCCCCTGTTGCCATGCTCAAATCCATTCGGATTATGCTTGCTATAGCAGCATATCATGATTATGAGATCTGGCAAATGGATGTAAAAACTGCATTCCTCAATGGTTTCCTTGAGGAAGAGGTTTATATGTCACAACCAGAAGGTTTTGTCTTGGAGACTAAACCTAATCAGGTATGTAGGCTAAAGAAATCCATTTATGGATTAAAGCAAGCATCCAGGAGTTGGAACATCCGATTTGATAAAACAGTCAAAAATTTGATTTTTTCAAAAATGAGGATGAACCTTGTGTGTACAAGAAGACTAGTGGGAGTGCCATAGTTTTCTTAGTTCTATATGTTGATGATATACTTATTATTGGGAATGATATCCCAATGTTACAATCAGTCAAAGTATGGTTATCGAAACAGTTTTCCATGAAAGACTTGGGAGAAGCATCCTATATACTGGGTATAAAGATCTATAGAGATAGATCAAGAAGGATGCTTGGCTTGTCCCAGTCTAGGTACATTGACCAGGTGCTAAAGAGATTTAGCATGGAGGAAAGTAAAAGAGGTTACTTACCTATTGGTCATGGCATACGTCTTTCTAAGAGGATGTCTCCTAAGACACCTGAAGAAAGAAATAGAATGAGTTCTATACCTTATGCTTCGGCTATAGGGTCGATTATGTATGCTATGTTATGTACCAGGCCTGATGTGGCATATGCCTTGGGTGTAGCCAGTAGATTTCAGGCTGATCCAGGAGAGGATCACTGGAAGGCTGTGAAAAATATTCTTAAGTACCTGAGAAGGACTAAGGATATTTTTCTTATATACGGAGGATCTGATCTTAAACTAGAAGCCTATTCAGACTCTAGTTTTCAATCAGACCCAGATGATAGTAAATCCATTTCAGGGTATGTCTTTACCTTGAATGGTGGAGCAGTAAGTTGGAAGAGCACTAAACAGCAGACTGTAGCTGACTCAACTACCGAGGCAGAGTACATAGCTGTCAGTGAAGCCGCCAAGGAAGCTGTCTGGATGAAGAAATTCATCACAGAGTTGGGAGTAGTTCCTGAGATTGAGAACCCGGTGCCACTCTATTGTGATAACACTGGAGCAGTTGCTCAAGCTAAGGAACCGAGAGCCCATCACAAGTCCAAGCACATTCTGAGACGCTTCCATCTTGTCCGAGAGATAATCGAAAGACAAGAAGTCTGCATCAATAGAGTAGATACAAAGAACAACATAGCAGACCCGTTCACTAAGGCTCTGCCACAGCGGGAGTTTGATCGCCACCTCGATTGTATGGGGTTAAAGAATAAGAGCGATTGGCTTTAGTGCAAGTGGGAGATTGAAAGGATTATGCCCTATAAGCCAATATCTGTATCTCCCAGACCATTGTAAATTGACAAATTAATAAAGGCAATAATTTTTTCATCATTCGCTGTGTCATTATATGATGAACCCCATAGATTAGGGCTATGGTTGTAGGGCTATGATGAGATCATACCAGTGAGATCTAAGGCCTTAAAACCCTAATCTAGAATATTCCTAGTCATAGGAACCCTGAGTTGGGGATCAGGGTTTCCGGTAAGACTGGCACATCCTATGTATGCTGAAAAGGGTGACTGCTTTCACTGTCATTTGTGTAGGACACTAATACAAGGATGTGGGTGCTCATTAGTGAATGAGTTCACTGAATAGATCCAGTTTGAGAACATCTAATGGAGCCTTAGCTGCATGTCAATGGATGTTTCACATAGTGGGAGTTGTACAAGTAGTCCTATGACCTGAGACTGCCATAATACCTTATGTACATGAACCCATGCTTTGGTTCAATCTCAATCATGACACTGGGTCATGCACGAGGTTGATGCTGGGTATGGTGAATTGTATATGAAGGTATTGAGTAGGTCAACAAGGAATTGATCACTCCTAGTAGGAGGAGATTGCATCCAGCCTTATTAGGTCAGATGATGATTCAGAAAATCTTTGATCAAAGTACAGATATTAGAAATGATTTCTAATATCGAATTAATTGAATCATTAGTGTATGACTGAGCTGGGAATGAGTATAAACTGGATTTGACATGATTCCATATCCATAGTTATATTCGGGATGCAAGATGATTGAAGGATCGAATTGTACGGGAACTTTCCACTGAAGGGTAGTTTTGGAATTACACCAGAATTTCCATATCTTCCGGGTAGACATGACACGTTGCTAGACGTCAATCTTGTCTTGTGGGTTGATCAAATTAAATGGTTTAATTGGATCACTAATTAGGAGGAGTCCTAATTGACTGACTCGAGTTAGCTCGATTTGACCTAAATCGATTAGAATGAGTTCTGATCAGATTAGGTCAACTTGCACTCGGACCCACTGCTGGCTAAGTATGGAACCCAATGGGTCACACACTTAGGACAGATAATCAAGGATTTAATTTGGAATTAAATCTCGTTTGCAGATGAACACACTAGCATGTGTTGCAAACCATGACTTCTACTTGAATCGGATTCGAGTTAGGGTTCCGATTTGGTCTTTTTTAGATCCAAATTCATACCGGTTTGAATCTAATTGAAGATTTAAAACGTTGGGCTAACAATAGGCTAGCAATTGGGCTAACCTAAGAGGCTAAACCCCTTTCCCACGTCGCCTAAAACCCCTCCCCCTCTCTTCCCACGCGCGCGCGCAAGGAGAAGAGTCCACACGCGCGTGGACTCTCTCCAAGTCGCGTCTTTGCGTGAAGAGAAATAAATTGACCGGCGTTTTTGGCTGATGAGGCGTGGATCAGAGTCCACCTAGGCGTGGACTCTTCAAAATTTGGAATTACCGTGAAAAAGAAAGAAAAAACTCCGAAGGGGCGCGACTCTTCTTTCTGCGCGCGCCCTTCTGAGTTTTTCACGATCCCTCTTCGCGTCTTTCCATCCCAAAGGTCGTGAGATTAATCCCAAAGGCCGTGAGATTAATCCCAAGGGCCATGAGATTAAGAGAGAAGACGTGAGAAGGGAGAGAGGGATGTGAGAGGATTTTTCAGAAGGAGAAGGCGCCTCTCTGTCGCCTATTTAAGAAGAAGGCTTCACCGTAAAAATTAATTCCAGATTTTCTACGGCGAAGCCTTGCTTCTCTTTCCTTCTCCCTCTCCAGAAGACTGTTTCCCCCTCCTCTCTTTCTTCTTTGATTCCTTTACAGAGCCTAGGCTCTGTCGAATCTCAGAACAGAAGGAGAGTCAGAGAGAGAAACTCTCCGACGGTAAAGGAAGAAGGCGCCCCCTTTTTCCTTCTTTCTTACATTAAGACAACTTTGTCTTAATTTTCTTCTCCCTCCAAGACAAGCCTTGTCTCACTTTAGGACAAGGGATTATTCTTAAGACAAGAGTGTCTTAAGGGGCCAAAGTTGCCAAAAACTAGGAGAAGGGTAAGAGAGAAAGTTTTAGTCCCTGTTTGGCTAGAGGTGTCCTAGCCAATAGCCCATATATCAAGTTCTTGGGGTAGAACTTGATTGGAAGGAACCCAATTGAGGAGTCACTGTCTTGATCATCTGCCCGTGTGGATCACCATCGGAGGGCGGACAAGTGGACGCCTGGTGTGTTCAAAGGTTACTCCATTTGGAGTTTATTTCTACATCAGATTGGATATAGCGATCTGAGTTAGTATCTAAACTATGTTTAATTTGGGACATGATGTAGTCATAATTTTAATTACTCATAAGGAGATTTTGGGATTAGGGTTCGGTCCTGATTTCATAAAGTTTTTGAAATCCACACTTCCGCACTGGTCACCGAACCCAACATGCTACCCATTCGTAAAGGCCATCCTTAGTCTTGAAAGCTATCTTCCACTCATCCACAGCCTAATCCTAACTTGGTGATAGCCACTCTAATGTCAATCTTAAGAAAATAGTTGCTCCGGCCATCATGTCTAACATACCATCAAGTTGAGGAATAGAGAAATGATACTGACTGTTATCTTATTGATGAATCACTATCTGTTGGCTCCACCCAGGATTTTGATGATAACAAACATTGAGTTGCATATTGTATACTAAGTGGTGTTTCAAGTTATGAGTTTTTAGGAGAAAGCATCTCAAAATCTCAAAAACTTATGTATCATGGCACGCCGTGGCCAGAGCACTTTCACAATCTGGACATCCTTTCATGAAAAAAGGGCATCTACATGTTTAAATATTATTTGTTTACGATCCATTTAAGTTTCAAAATTATATTTTTGTTTTTGGGCTAATTTGCATTGAATCTAAGCTTT
This sequence comes from Areca catechu, assembly GCA_021397845.1. Lineage (NCBI taxonomy): Eukaryota > Viridiplantae > Streptophyta > Magnoliopsida > Arecales > Arecaceae > Areca > Areca catechu. Next base: position 96,923,056 of record CM038050.1, read on the forward strand.
TCAGTCTCAAGTGCCGATACCTGGGAAGCCAAGTGTCGACACTTCACATTGGCATGAAGAAAAATCCTTGGCACTCCAAGTGTCGACACCCAGAACTCAAGTGTCGCCACCAGTGTCGATACTTAGGTTTCCAAATATCGACTCAAGGCCTGAGATTTTTGAAAATCCAGAACTTTGCGATCTGAGGATTTTTGTGTCAAGTGTCGACACCTGTGCATCAAGTGTTGATACTTGAAAAGTTCAAGTGTCGACACCTAGAAATCAAGTGTCGACACCTGACAGCCAAGTGTCGACTTGAAGCCTGACAGCCCTAACAGATCTATTTTTTCTGACTTGCAGAACTTGCTTTTCAAGCTCCAAATGGCTAGATCCGAGGCTCCACAGTTACAAACCATTTTTTAAAAGTTTATTGGTGTATTTATCTCCACCAACCTCATTCTAAAGGCATTGAAATGTATTGAAGTTCATTCAAAAGCCAAAAGCCTATATTCTTTCAGAACTCACATCAAAAGCCTTTTATAGTTTGATTCCCTGAAAAAAGCCTTCAAGCTCATCCTAGCATCATTCCAAAAGAGGTGTTTTGAAGAATATTTCAAGAAGACAAGACAAAGCATCACTTGAGCTTGCAAAAGATTCCATTCTACTCTTGAAGAGAGTTTTCTTAGTTTTAAAAGTTGTATATCTATTTTTATTTATGATATTGACCTTGCTTTCAAGGGTGTCTTGAAAGAAGGTTGTTGTGGTTTGTTGGTTATACAAAGGGATAAAACCACTAGGGTTAACTTGTCAGCCTGAAGACAAAACAAATGTTGAGGTTTGTTGGTGAGCCTAGGTGATAAAACCAACTTAGGTTTTGACTTGTGAGCCTTGTGAAAATAAGTCAGCTGTAATCTTGTTTGAATTATAGTAGAATTTCTAAGGGTGACTTGGGGAGTGGATGTAGGTGCTAGGTTTGCACCGAACCACTATAAACCTTGGTGTTTGTGTGTGATGCTCTCTTTCTCTCTTGCTCTTTGGGTATTGCTATTTATTTACTTTTTTTGCTGCATTCAATCTTGTGCATTGAATTTATTACTCACAAACACCACTAGACCTTCACATTACTGTTTTAATTTTTAAAGACCCAATTCACCCCCCCTCTTGGGCTCATTTCTGGGCAACAAGTGGTATCAGAGCACCGGTACTCTTTTGTAGGTCCAAGGATCTTGAGTGAAAGATCTGGCAACCCCATAGGAATTGGTGTAGTTGAAGGTCAAGCATCAAATCGTCCCACCACTTTTCAATGGCACAATTACACGTATTGAAAATACACATGCACATTTTAGTCAAGCTATTGATTATAATTTATGGAGCAATTGTAAAAGGTCCTCATCAGCCACTATATGTGGTTAATGGCATTCCACTCCGAAGATGGAAGATGATTGGGATGAGAATGACATTAAGCAAATTGAGCTTAATGCTAGGCTATGAATATGTTATTTTGCTCTCTTGACCTAAGTGATTTAATAGAATATTTAATTGACTCTCTGCCAAGGAGATTTTGGATACACTTGAGGTTACCCATGAGGGTACACACCAAGTGAAAACACCAAGGTTAACATGCTTATTCATAATATGAAATGTTTAAAATGGAACCTACTGAGTCTATTAGTGAGTGAAAAGGATTATGCCCTATAAGCCAATATTTGTATCTCCCACCATTGTAAATTGACAGTTTAATAAAGGCAATAATTTTTTCATCATTCGCTGTGTCATTATGATGACCCCATAGATTAGGGCTATGGTTTGTAGCTATGATGAGATCATACCATGAGATCTAAGGCCTTAAAACCCTAATCTAGAATATTCCTAGTCATAGGAACCCTGAGTTGGGGATCAGGTTTCCGGTTAGACTGGCACATCCTAGTATGCTGAAAAGGGTGACTGCTCTCACAGTCACTTGTGTGAGACACTAATACAAGGATGGGTGCTTCATTAGCGAATGATTCACTGAAGAGATCCAGTTTGAGAACATCTAATGGAGCCTTAGCTGCATGTCAATAGATGTTTCTCATAGTGGGAGTTGTACAAGTAGTCCTATGACCTGAGACTGCATAAAACCTTATGTACATGAACCCATGCTTTGGTTCAATCTCATCATGACACTGGGTTGCACAAGGTTGATGCTGGGTGTGGTGAATTGTATATGAAGGAAATGAGTAGGTCAACAAGGAATTGATCACTCCTAGTAGGAGGAGATTGCATCCAGCCAAATTAGGTCAGATGATGATTCAGAAATCTTTATCAAAGTACAGATATTAGAAATGATTTCTAATATCGAATTATTGAATCATAGTATATGACTGAGCTGGAAATGAGTATAAACTGGATTTGACAGATTCCAGATCCATAGTTATATTCGGGATGCAAGATGATTGAAGGATCGAATTGTACGGAACTTTCCACTGAAGGGTAGTTTGGAATTTCACCAGAATTTCCATATCTTCGGGTAGACATGATACGTTGCTAGACGTCATCTTGTCTGTGGGTTGATCAAATTAAATGTTTTAATTGGATCACAAATTAGGAGGAGTCTTAATTGACTAACTCGAGTTAGCTCGATTTGACCTAAATCGATTAGAATGAGTTCTGATCAAATTAGGTCAACTTGCACTCGGACCCACTGCTGGCTAGGTATGGAACCCAATGGGTCACACACTTAGGATAGATAATCAAGGATTTAATTTGGAATTAAATCTCGTTTGCAGATGACACACTAGCATGTGTTGCAAACCATGGCTTCTACTTGAATCGGATTCGAGTTAGGGTTTCGATTTGGTCTTTTTAGATCCAAATTCATTCCGGTTTGAATCTAATTGAAGATTCAAGACATTGGCTTTTAGTAGGCTAGCAATTGGGCTAACCTAAGAGGCTAAACCCCTTTCCCACATTGCCTAAGCCCTTTCCCCTTTTTTCCCACGCGCCGCCGCGCAAGAAGAGTCCTCGCGCGCATGGACTCTCTCCAAGCGCGTTTTCTTCTGCGTGAGAAAAGAGAGGAAGTCGGCGTCTTTTGGCTGAGAAGGTGTGGAAGAGAGTCCACCTAGGCGTGGACTCTTCAAATTGGAATTACCGTGAAAGAAAGAAAGAAAATACCGAGGGCGCGACTCCTCTCTTCTGCGCGCGCCCTTCTGTGTTTTCTCCTCGCGACTCTTCCTTGCATCTTCCCATCCCAAAGGCCGTGAGATTAATCCCAGGGCCGTGAGATAAAGGGAAAGGACGTGAGAAGGGAGAGAGGGACGTGAGAGGATGATTACAGGAAGAAGACGCCTCTCTGTCACCTATTTAAGGAGAAGACTTCACCGTAAAAAATGATTCCAGATTTTCTACGGCGAAGCCTTGCTTCTTTTTCTTCTCCCTCTCCAGAAGACTGTTTCCCCCTCCTCTCTTTCCTCTTTGATTCCTTTACAGAGCCTAGGCTCTGTCGAATCTCAGAACAGAAGGAGAGTCAGAGAGAAACTCTCCGACGGAAAGGAAGAAGGCGCCTCTCCTTCTTTCTTACATTAAGACAATCTTGTCTTAATTTCTTCTCCCTCCAAGACAAGCCTTGTCCCATTTTGGACAAGGGCTTATTCTTAAGACAAGAGGTCTTAAGGGACCAAATTGCTAGAAGACGAGAGAAAGGTAAGAGAGAAGGTTTAGTCCCAGTTTGGCTAGAGGAGTCCTAGCCAATAGCCCATATATCAAGTTCTTAGGGTAGAGCTTGATTGGAAGGAACCCAATTAAGGAGTCAGTGTCTTGATCATCTGCCCGTGTGGATCACCATCAGAGGGCGGACAAGTGGACGCCTGGTGTGTTCAAGAGGCTACTCAATTTGGAGTTCATTTCTGCATCAGACTGGTAATAGCGATCTGAGGTTAGTATTTAATAATGTTTAAATTTGGACATGCATGTAGTCCTAGTTTTAATTGCTATAAGAAGATTTTGGGATTAGGGTTCGGACCTGATTTCATACAATTTGAAATCCACGCTTCCGCACTGGTTTCCCGAATCCAACAGTGGTATCAGAGCCTCCTTATTAGGATTAAAACTTATGCAGTTCAATTCATGTTTATTGAATGATGTAGTATCATGATAAAGTCTTTATTGATGCACAATGCATGTCTTTGATTGAACATGAGTTTGATGATTGCCACCAGTTAGGGTTTCCACTGAAATCCTAATTGTCTTAGAGATATGATTAGCCCTGGAGCCATCATACTGAAATAAGGTTGCCCTGGCATAATGTGTATCCATTATGTGGTAAATGGTTGTCCTAGTATGATGGCACACATTTCACATATTTGCTTAGTTTAAAGCATGTATTAATATATGTGATAGCTTTTAATTGAATGTGCTGGCATTGCATAAATCCCTCTTAAAATTATATTAAGTGGTAGTATAGTTTAACCAATAAGCATTATTAGTCATGATGGATAATTAGTCATTTCGGTGTCTAGAAAGGTGGTTCTGGGAAGGTAAGGGAATCGTGGTTTTTAATTGGTTCCGTTGTCTGACTGGCCATTTTAAATTGGTGTCTAGGAAAGCAACGGGGGGACCCCCACATCTCTTCCACTAGCCTGGCCGATCTGATTGACTTAATTCTTGACTACATGCTTGGTGTTAAAACTATTATTGGCCTTCCTTCATGATAGGTCATTATTGTGTTACGATCTATACTAGGTTTGTTGTGTACACACAAGACCTAATATGGTGACTAACACAATTTTTGGCCTAATACAATTATTTGTTTATGGCATGATTTAATGTAATATTTTGTTGTGTACACACAAGGGTATTACTATTAAAGTCATGACTGTATGGCTATGAAGGGTCTTACTTAACTGAAATATTATAGTTTGTTGTGTACACACAAGCTATTAATATTTTAGAGGCCGGGATAAGTTGAGAATTGTACGGGTTACATTTGGAGAGAGTTTTCCTACCTATGAACTTATATAAGATTTGTTGTGTACACACAAGGTCTTTTATAGGGATTGGGATCTCAACCCCACTAAGAAAACTAATTAGGGTTTTCTCGATCATCGTATAGAGGGTTATATGCTCGATAAAATAGTGGGAGACATAATTGAATTAAAGTCCTAATTTAATTATATATTGTCATTTCATGGTTGTTTGCTTATGTATTGTTCTTTGTTTAAATGTAGATAAATGGCCTCTTCACTCTCACTCCGTAGTATTTAGATGCCAACAAATTGACTGGGCCTAATTATGTTGATTGGCTGAGAAATTTGAAAATAGTACTCAGTCAAGAAAGAATTTCCTATATTTTTGATACCCCAATTTTGGAACCACCAAGGGAAGATGCCTCGCAAGAGGAGAAGACCACATATATATGTGGCAAAATGACTCACTTACTGTCAAATGTGTTATGCTTGCCTCTATGACTAACGAGTTGCAGAGGCAGCATGATAGCATGGATACTAACTCCATACTGCTCAATTTAAAAGAGCTTTATGGAGAACACAGTAGAACTGCTAGATATGAAATATCTAAGCAGTTGTTCCGAGCAAGGATGACAGAAGGTACATCAGTACAAGACCATGTATTAAAGATAATTGATCTAATCACTCGATTAGGTCAATTAGGTTTTGTAATGGATGGGGAGTTGAATCAAGACTTGATCTTGCAATCACTCCCAGAGTCATTTTCACAGTTTGTTCTTAATTACCATATGAACAAACTTAATTCTTCCTTGCCTGAGCTGTTGAATATGTTGAAGACAGCAGAGAGCCATGTAAAGAAAAATAAGGCTCCAGTTCTTCTGTGGATAAGAAGAAGACAGGCAAAAAGGGTTCCAGTAAGAGGATGAATCCCAAAGGGGGCATTAAGAAGAAGAAAGGAAAGAAGCCTCCGGACAGATGACCTGCTTTCATTGTGGCAAGCCGGGTCATTGGAAAAGGAACTGCAAGGTTTACCTTGCAAGTGTGAAGCCTGGTGCATCAGAGGCACCAAAAGGTATGAAAGAAGTTCATACTAGTTTGTCATTGGATTCTTCCATTTCAAATACTTGGGTGTTGGATACCGCCTGTGGTCATAACATCTACAAATCATTGCAGGGACTTCAGGGCTTAAAGTATTGAAGGAAGTAACTTTGAGCTCTACGGTGCTGGAGGGGACCCCATCCAAGCAGAAGTAGGGACTTATGCTTTGAAGTTACCTTCAGGGAAGATCTTGGAGCTAAGGAATTGTTACTATATGCCAAAATCATTAGAAATATCATATCTGTACCCTTGTTACTTAAACAAGGATATACTATGAATGTAATGAGCAGTGGCTGCTCAATTTCTTTATCTAATGAAATTATATGTTATGGCATATTCTGCAATGGTCTATTAACTCTTTCCACTAATGACAATATTTTTCATGTTCTAACAAACGGAAAAGAGATGATGTTACACATACCTTACTTTGGCATTGTCGACTGGACATATTAGTGAGACTAGGATTAACAAGTTATACAAAGAAAATTTCTTTGATCCTATGACTATGAGTCATTAGGAACTTGTGAATCATGTCTCATGGGTAAGATGACCAGACTCCATTTAGTGGACATGGAGAAAGGACAAAAGAGTTATTAGGACTCATACACACAGATGTATGTGGGCCTATGACAACTCAGCCTATGGTGGATACTCATACTTCATCACATTTACTGATGATTTTTCAAGGTATGGATTTGTGTATCTAATGAAACATAAGTCCGATGCTTTTGAAAAATTTTTAGAGTATCAGTAGGTAGGAACAGACAGGAAAAAGTATAAGATCCTCCGATCAGATAGAGGAGGTGAGTACTTATCCACTGAGTTTCTTGATCACCTTAAAGATAAGGGGATCATCTCTGAATGGACTCCTCCTTACACACCACAATTAAATGGTGTTGCTGAAAGGAGGAATCGTACTTTATTGATATGGTACGGTCCATGATGTGCTTCACGGAGTTACCTTTTTCTTTCTGGGGATATGCTTTGGAAACAGCAACTTATATCTTGAATAGAGTACCATCTAAAACTGTCTCTAGCACTCCATATGAATATGGAGAGGTAAGAAGCCCAATCTTAAGTATATTAAGATATGGGGATGTCCAGCCTATGTAAAAAGAAATTTTGGACATAAACTTGCTAGAGCAGACAATGTCTATTTATCGGATATCCTAGAGATAGTATAGGATATCTGTTCTACCACCCTACTGAGCAAAAGGTTTTGGTCAGTAGGCATGCCACTTTTATGGAAAAAGAATTCATCCTACAAAAGGGCACTGGTAGAAATATCGAACTTAATGAAATTCAACAAATAGACACATCTCAGTCAAGTAACAACATAGTTAATATAGAACCTGAACACACTCCTATCCGTAGTCTGATAGGGTGCGACAAGCACCTGAGAGGTATGGGTTCATAATTGAAATAATGAAGCCCAATCATTCAAAATGATGAGCCTCTAACCTATACGGAAGCAGTCATGAGTAGAGACTCAGACATGGTGGCTGGAAGCCATGAGATCCGAATGGACTCCATGTATGTCAACCAAGTATGGTCTTTGGTTGATGCACCAGAGTATTAACCCTATTGGGTGTAAATGGGTCTATAAAAGGAAGAATGGGGCAGATGGCCAAGTTGAAACTTATAAAGCCAGATTGGTGGCTAAGGGTTTCAGACAAAAACAGGGAATAGATTATGATGAAACATTTTCCCCTGTTGCCATGCTCAAATCTATTCGGATTATGCTTGCTATAGCAGCATATCATGATTATGAGATCTGGCAAATGGATGTAAAAACTGCATTCCTCAATGGTTTCCTTGAGGAAGAGGTTTATATGTCACAGCCAGAAGGTTTTGCCTTGGAGACTAAACCTAATCAGGTATGTAGGCTAAAGAAATCCATTTATGGATTAAAGCAAGCATCAAGGAGTTGGAACATCCGATTTGATAAAACAGTCAAAGAATTTGATTTTTTCAAAAATGAGGATGAACCTTGTGTGTACAAGAAGACTAGTGGGAGTGCCATAGTTTTCTTAGTTCTATATGTTGATGATATACTTCTTATTGGGAATGATATCCAAATGTTACAATCAGTCAAAGTGTGGTTATCGAAACAGTTTTCCATGAAAGACTTGGGAGAAGCATCCTATATACTGGGTATAAAGATCTATAGGGAAAGATCAAGAAGGATGCTAGGCTTATCCCAGTCTAGGTACATTGACCAGGTGCTAAAGAGATTTAGCATGGAGGAAAGTAAAGAGGTTACTTACCTATTGGTCATGGCATACGTCTTTCTAAGAGGATGTCTCCTAAGACACCTGAAGAAGAAATAGAATGAGTTCTATACCTTATGCTTCAGCTATAGGGTCGATTATGTATGCTATGTTATGTACCAGGCCTGATGTGGCATATGCCTTGGGTGTAGCCAGTAGATTTCAGGCTGATCCAGGAGAGGATCACTGGAAGGCTGTGAAAAATATTCTTAAGTACCTGAGAAGGACTAAGGATATTTTTCTCATATACGGAGGGTCTGATCTTAAACTAGAAGCCTATTCAGACTCTAGTTTTCAATCAGACCCAGATGATAGTAAATCCATTTCAGGGTATGTCTTTACCTTGAATGGTGGAGCAGTAAGTTGGAAGAGCACTAAACAGCAACTGTAGCTGACTCAACTACCGAGGCAGAGTACATAGCTGTCAGTGAAGCCGCCAAGGAAGCTGTCTGGATGAAGAAATTCATCACAGAGTTGGGAGTAGTTCCTGAGATTGAGAACCCGGTGCCACTCTATTGTGATAACACTGGAGCAGTTGCTCAAGCTAAGGAACCGAGAGCCCATCACAAGTCCAAGCACATTCTGAGACGCTTCCATCTTGTCCGAGAGATAATCGAGAGACAAGAAGTCTGCATCAATAGAGTGGATACAAAGAACAACATAGCAGACCCGTTCACTAGGCTCTACCACAGCGGAGTTTGATCGCCACCTCAGTATGGGGTTAAAGAATAAGAGCGATTGGCTTTAGTGCAAGTGGGAGATTGAAAGGATTATGCCCTATAAGCAATATTTGTATCTCCCAGACCATTGTAAATTGACAAGTTAATAAAGGCAATAATTTTTTCATCATTCGCTGTGTCATTATATGATGAACCCCATAGATTAGGGCTATGGTTGTAGGGCTATGATGAGATCATACCAGTGAGATCTAAGGCCTTAAAACCCTAATCTAGAATATTCCTAGTCATAGGAACCCTGAGTTGGGGATCAGGGTTTCCGGTTAGACTGGCACATCCTATGTATGCTGAAAAGGGTGACTGCTCTCACAGTCACTTGTGTGAGACACTAATACAAGGATGTGGGTGCTCATTAGTGAATGAGTTCACTGAAGAGATCCAGTTTGAGAACATCTAATGGAGCCTTAGCTGCATGTCAATAGATGTTTCTCATAGTGGGAGTTGTACAAGTAGTCCTATGACCTGAGACTGCCATAAAACCTTATGTACATGAACCCATGCTTTGGTTCAATCTCATTCATGACACTGGGTCATGCACAAGGTTGATGCTGGGTGTGGTGAATTGTATATGAAGGAAATGAGTAGGTCAACAAGGAATTGATCACTCCTAGTAGGAGGAGATTGCATCCAGCCAAATTAGGTCATATGATGATGATCAGGAAATCTTTGATCAAAGTAAGATATTAGAAATGATTTCTAATATCGAATTAATTGAATCATTAGTATATGACTGAGCTGGGAATGAGTATAAACTGGATTTGACATGATTCCATATCCATAGTTATATTCGGGATGCAAGATGATTGAAGGATCGAATTGTACGGGAACTTTCCACTGAAGGGTAGTTTTGGAATTTCACCAGAATTTCTATATCTTCCGGGTAGACATGATACGTTGCTAGACGTCAATCTTGTCTTGTGGGTTGATCAAATTAAATGTTTTAATTGGATCACAAATTAGGAGGAGTCTTAATTGACTAACTCGAGTTAGCTCGATTTGACCTAAATCGATTAGAATGAGTTCTGATCAAATTAGGTCAACTTGCACTCGGACCCACTGCTAGCTAGGTATGGAACCCAATGGGTCACACACTTAGGACAGATAATCAAGGATTTAATTTGGAATTAAATCTCGTTTGCAGATGAACACACTAGCATGTGTTGCAAACCATGGCTTCTACTTGAATCGGATTCGAGTTAGGGTTCCGATTTGGTCTTTTTAGATCCAAATTCATTCCGGTTTGAATCTAATTAAAGATTCAAGACATTGGCTATTAGTAGGCTAGCAATTGGGCTAACCTAAGAGGCTAAACCCCTTTCCCACATCGCCTAAGCCCTTTCCCCTTTTTTCCCACGCGCGCGCGCAAGGAGAAGAGTCCACGCGCGCGTGGACTCTCTCCAAGCACTATTTCTGCGTGAGAAAAGAGAGGAAGTCGGCGTCTTTTGGCTAAGAAGGCGTGGAAGAGAGTCCACCTAGGCGTGGACTCTTCAAAATTGGAATTACCGTGAAAGAAAGAAAGAAAATACCGGAGGGGCGCGACTCCTCTCTTCTGCGCGCGCCCTTCTGTGTTTTCTCGCGACTCTTCCTTGCGTCTTCCCATCCCAAAGGCCGTGAGATTAGTCCCAAGGGCCGTGAGATAAAGGGAAAGGACGTGAGAAGGAGAGAGGGACGTGAGAGGATGATTACAGGAAGAAGACGCCTCTCTGTCACCTATTTAAGGAGAAGACTTCACCGTAAAAAATGATTCCAGATTTTCTACGGCGAAGCCTTGCTTCTTTTTCTTCTCCCTCTCCAGAAGACTGTTTCCCCCCCTCCTCTCTTTCCTCTTTGATTCCTTTACAGAGCCTAGGCTCTGTCGAATCTCAGAACAGAAGGAGAGTCAGAGAGAAACTCTCCGACGGTAAAGGAAGAAGGCGCCTCTCCTTTCTTTCTTACATTAAGACAATCTTGTCTTAATTTTCTTCTCCCTCCAAGACAAAACTTGTCCCATTTTAGGACAAGGGCTTATTCTTAAGACAAGAGTGTCTTAAGGGCCAAAGTTGCTAGAAGACGAGGAGAAGGGTAAGAGAGAAGGTTTAGTCCCAGTTTGGCTAGAGGAGTCCTAGCCAATAGCCCATATATCAAGTTCTTAGGGTAGAGCTTGATTGGAAGGAACCCAATTAAGGAGTCAGTGTCTTGATCATCTGCCCGTGTGGATCACCATCAGAGGGCGGACAAGTGGACGCCTGGTGTGTTCAAGAGGCTACTCAATTTGGAGTTCATTTCTGCATCAGACTGGTAATAGCGATCTGAGGTTAGTATTTAAACAATGTTTAAATTTGGACATACATGTAGTCATAGTTTTAATTGCTAATAAGGAGATTTTGGGATTAGGGTTCGGACCTGATTTCATACAATTTTGAAATCCACGCTTCCGCACTGGTTCCCGAATCCAACAGTGAGATGTATACTAGGTTCACAAATATTGTGAATGGCATGAGAAGCCTAGGAAAAGATGTTTTTAATGGTGAACTTGTGAACAAACTCCTCAGGTCTCTACGGCTTCTTGGGATGCATAGGTAACAGCTATTGAAGAAGCCAAGGATGTCAAACTCTTCCACTTGAACAACTAATGGGTTCACTGATGACCTATGAGCTCTCCCTCAAGTAAAAGAATGTGGAAGCCGACAAAAAGAGAAAGTAATTACCTTCAAATCTACTGCGAGAGAAGAATCAAGTGATGACTCTGAAGAAGATGATGAAGAAGATGAGATGGCTCTAATGGCGAGAAAGTTTAGAAGGTTTATGAGGAAGAAAAGGTTCAACTTCAAGAAGAAACCTTTGAAAGGTGAGCCAAGTAAAGAGAAAGACAAGGAGAAGGAAAAGGAGCAGCCCACTTATTTTGAATGCAAGAAACCCGGTCATTTCAAGGTAGACTGCCCCTTGCTCAAGAAAAGCAGAAGAAAGTTGAGAAAGAAAGCCATGATGGCAACCTGGAGTGACAGTGAGGACTCCAGTTCTGAGGAAGAACAGCAGGAGGTGGCAAACTTCTGTCTAATGGCGGATCATGATGAAGTATGTTCTGAAATAGAAAATAAATTTACATTTGATGAGCTTCATAAAGTTTTTGATGAATTAGTCATAGAATTTCAAAAACTAAAATCAAAACATAAAGATTTGAAAAAGTAAAATTTGCATTTAGCCAAAACAAATGATAAGCTTTCAAATGAAAATGAATGCCTTCTTTTTCAAAATAGAAAATTAAATGATAAGATTTTAGCTCTTGAAAAAGAAAAAGAAGTTTTAAAAAAGAAAAGTTCTTCACTTTCAAATGAAAATTTTTAAAACAAAGCAAAGAAATTTTGGATGAAAATAAAAGATATAAAGAAGAAATTGAAAAATTAAAACCTTTTGTAGATAAATTTACTTATAGTTTTGAAAAATTGAATTTGCTTTTGAACAACAAAGAGCTATTTTTGATAGAGCAGGTTTAGGATTTAGAACTCATAAGAAATAAAAACTTTTTAAAAATTTTTTGTGCCTGTATCTTCATCTATTACTTGCTATACATGTAGTACTAAAGGGCATAAATCTTATATGTACAACAAAAGAAGATTGAATAATATTAAGAAAGTTTAGGTTCCAAAAGGAACCAATGCCACTAACCTAAAAGGACCCAAGATGGCTTGAGTACCTAAAGTCTCCACCTGATCTTTATTGCAGGTATGCCTTGCAACCAACAAGAAAAGAATGTGGTACCTTGATAGCAGTTGCTCAAGGCATATGACAGGAGATGTGGAGCAGTTCTCATCGCTCGAATATCAAAATGGTGGCAATGTGACCTTTGGTGATAATGGAAAGGGCAAAATTATTGGTATTGGTAAAGTCCATATCACCCCCTCTTCTTACATTGATAATGTTTTATATGTTGATGGTTTGAAACATAACTTGCTTAGTATTAGTCAGTTTTGCGACAAGAATTTTAAAGTTATTTTTGAATCTTCTTTGTGCATTGTTTCTAGTTTAGATGACAATGGTATCAAGTTCATTGGTCATAGGCATGGCAATATTTATATGGTTGATCTTGATGATCTTCCTATTCAAAATGGTCAATGCCTAGTGGCAATGGAAGCCAAGATCATTGAAACTAGTTGGCTTTGGCATCGTAGACTAGGACATGCAAGTATGCATTTAATTTCAAAGCTTAGCAAAAGAAATTTGATAAAAGATTTGCCTAAACTCAGTTTTGAAAAAGATAAGATTTGTAGTGCATATCAGCTTGGAAAACAACCAAATCCTCTTTCAAACCAAGGAGTAATCTCTACATCTAGACCCTTAGAGTTGCTTCACATGGATCTCTTTGGGCCAACAAGAACATCTAGTTTGGGAGGTAAGAAGTACGGTCTAGTTATTGTAGATGATTTCTCATGATTTACATGGGTCATGTTTTTAGCACATAAAGATGAAACGTTTTATGAATTCATTAGATTTCATAACGAGTTTCAAATGAAAAAGGTGTTTCAATCATATCTTTGAGAAGTGATCATGGAACCGAATTTGAAAATGAAGATTTTGATAAATTTTGTATTGAAAATGGCATTCATCATAATTTTTCAGCACCTAGGATACCTCAACAAATTGGGGTGGTAGAAAGAAAAAATAGAACTCTTGAAGAAATGGCACACACCATACTTTGTGAAAATAATTTACCTAGATATTTTTGGGCGGAAGCTATAAATACTGCCTGCTATATTTTAAATCGACTTTTGATCCGACCGATTTTAAAGAAAACACCTTATGAGCTTTGGAAGGGTAGAAAACACTCAATTCATTATTTTCGTCTTTTTGGATGCCGTTGTTTCATTTTAACCAATGGTAAGGATAATTTAAGCAAATTTGATGCCAAATCAGATGAGGAAGTCTTTCTAGGCTACTCCACATCTAGTAAGGCATACAGGGTCTTCAACAGAAGAACACTTGTTGTAGAAGAATCTATACATGTGGTATTTGATGAATCTGACCATAAATCTTCGAGAAAAGAAGATGTACTTTCTGATGAAACAGGTACCAAGAAAACTGAAAGTGTAAACAACAATGAAGAGCCTACCAAGGAATAGAAAGATGATTAAACACTGAAGGAGATCAAGCACAAGGTGATGAAAACACATCAACAGTTGATCCACTACCAATAGAATGGAGGTATGCTCATGGACACCCAAAAGAACTAATTATTGTTGATCCATCTAAAGGTGTAAGTACTCGATCATCCCTTAGAAATATCTGTGATTACTTAGCTTTTGTTTCTCAAATTGAACCTAAAACTATTGAGGAGCTGAATGTGATAGTAGTTGGATAAATGCTATGCAAGATGAACTTAACCAATTCAAAAGAAACAATGTTTGGACATTAGTAGATAGGCCTTCAAATACTTCAATTATTGGCATAAAATGGGTTTTTCGAAATAAACTTGATGAAAATGGTGTAGTTACAAGAAATAAGGCTAGACTAGTTGCCAAAGGATACAATCAGGAAGAAGGGATAGATTTTGATGAAACCTTTGCTCTTGTGGCTAGACTTGAGGCAATTAGGCTATTGTTGGCTTTTGCTTACTTTATGAATTTTAAATTATTTCAAATGGATGTTAAAAGTGCCTTTTAAATGGTCTGATTGAAGAGGAGGTTTATGTTGAACAACCTCCTGGTTTTGAAAATTCAGAATTTCCAAATCATGTTTACAAACTTCATAAAGCTTTGTATGGTTTGAAACAAGCTCCTAAAGCTTGGTATGATCGTTTAAGCTCTTTCTTGCTAAAAAATGATTTTGCTATAGGTAATGTAGACAAAACTTTATTTTTAAAGAAAAAGATTGATGATCTTTTAGTAGTACAAATCTATGTAGATGATATAATATTTGGTGCTACTAACGAATCTCTTTGTCAAGAATTTGCGAAGTTAATGCTGGGTGAGTTCAAGATGAGCATGATGGGAGAACTAAATTTCTTCTTCGGACTCCAAATAAAGCAAACCAAAGAGGGGATCTTCATCAACCAAGCAAAGTACACAAAAGAAATACTCAAGAAGTTTGGGATGGAGAACACCAAGCCTTTAGGTACCCCTATGAGCTCTACTTGTAGACTTGACAAGGATGAATCAGGTAAATCTATTGACCAAAAATTATATCGTGGCATGATCGGTTCATTGCTATATCTTACTGCCAGTAGGCCAGATATCATGTTTAGTGTTTGTATGTGTGCTAGATATCAGTTTAATCCTAAAGAGTCTCATCTTTTGGCTGTTAAATGCATACTTAGATATTTATATGGCATAATTGAAATTGGTTTGTAGTACTCTAGAGATTCATCATTTGAATTGATTGCTTATTCTGATGCTGACTTTGCTGGGTGTAAACTTGATCGTAAAAGTACTAGTGGAACCCAACAATTTCTTGGAGTAAATTTGATCTCTTGGAGTAGCAAGAAACAGAATTCAATTGCTCTATCAATGGCAGAAGCCGAATATATAGCAGCTAGAAGCTGTTGTGCTTAAATCCTTTGGATCAAACAACAACTCGAAGATTTTGGCATTAAACTAACTAAGACACCCATAAGATGTGATAACACTAGTGCAATCAATCTAACTAAGAATCATGTGCAACATTCAAGAAGTAAACACATTGAAATAAGACATCATTTCATAAGAGATCATGTACAAAACTCTAATGTCATTCTTGAATTTGTGTGTACTGATGATCAGTTAGCAGATGTGTTTACCAAACCATTGAGTGAAGAAAGGTTCTGTCTGATTAGAAGAGAGTTAGGTGTCATTGACCCATTCTCCTAGAACTCTCACAATTTTCATCTTATCCAAGTCATTTCACTCAAAAACACTTGTTTGAGTCCCAAAAGATCTTAAATATTTTCTAAGATTTATTGAAAATTTTTTGATTTAGTTTTGGGATTTTCTTGGCCAAGTGTCGACACTTGGATTTTGTAAAGTGTCGACACCTGACCAAGTGTCGACACTTGACGAATATTAAGTGTCGACACTTGCGAAACAAAATCTGTTTTAAATAGACCGACCAAAGGTTTTGTTCTTACGTTTCCCCCGTCGATTTCAAGCTACAATGGTCCCCTTCTATCCAAATCCCTCCTCTTCCCGTTTAACCCCTTACGAATCTGGTATTCCCTCTTATTTCATTTTATTTTTATTTCTCGTATTTTTACTTCATTTTTGTTACCGTCAATCTGTTTGACCTAGATTTAGGTTTTGCCAATTATATTTGGGATTATAACCGGATTTTCCCGAGTTTTAGTGTTTTTCCAAAACTCCGTTTGAATGAATGGTGATTTACACGACATTTTTCATGGATTTCTCAAGGTTTAGGCCGTTCCTCATGCACATTACATCCGAATTTGGGTAAAATCACTGTTTGATTGGTTTTTAGCCAAAAATTTGGGTATTCACCTAAAAACTAGTGTTTAAATATATTTCTAGTGATTTATCATAGTTTATCATGATGTTTTTGCCACATTTTTTTTACCATTTTGGTAAAACCCTAAATGTTCTAAGCCCATAACCCAGGTATTTTGGTATTTTGACATTACAAAATGTATTTTTATAAAATTTCCAACCAAAACATTTTCTAGCTTATAAAATCCCCGCTTTCAAATTGTTTGTGGCTTTTCTAAATTATTTGGTATTTTATAACCCAAAATTTGTTTCAAAACTATTATGTAAAATGATTTTCTCCTCAAACTTAACCAGTCCCATTGCTCCTAGTCTGATTGAATCTACCCCCTAGCTTACCTTCTTTAAACTCTCTTGGTCAGCTTACTGTAATGGGTCCCCAGAAGAGACTTGCAGTTAGGGAAAGACCTAGTCAGGGTATAGAGAGGAGATCGATGGCTAGATTTGATTTAGGGCAGGCTGGCAGTTTTGCTACACCGAGTTCCCCCGTGCAGAGAGGATGGCAGGGAAGATAGTGGCCTCTGGGAGGAGAGTCGACTTGGATTGTTTCGATCGGCACCACTTCCTTATACGACAGGTGCTCACTGATGCAGGTCTAGTACCCTTCTGTACTATGTAGGAGAGGTACTACCCTCATCTAGTGAGGGAGTTCTACGGTGCTATGGACTGTCGATGTCTTCTATGGACTACCACCGTGAGAGGAGTTCAGATTTCCCTTTCTGCAGAGCTACTGAGCAGAGTCTAGGAGATCCCCCATAGGGGAATCAATATTTTTACAGTAGATGATAGGGAGGCAGCATTTAAGTGTATCCTCGAGTGAGAGGATGTTCGTGGTGTATCTTTAGTCACCGCGAACCAGCTATCCTTGGAGATGCATCTATTACACCATATCTCGGCTCGTATTCTTCTGCCAAAGACTGGGAGATTCGACTTCATTACTGAAAGAGAGCTGATGGTGATGACCAGTCTGACAAAGAGGAGGCAGATCGACCTTCCATCATTGATGTTAGTATAGATGCATGATGCCGCAACTCAGCACCGTCATTGTTTACCCTACGGTATGGCTCTGACCAGGATATTTAGAGCTTGTGGAGTATCGCTGGAGGAGGAGATCCCCAAGGAGATACTGCATATAGATGTCTATGATGAGAGGTCATTGCACCGTATGGGGTATAGACTTATCGCAGGTCGGTGGGTGTGCAGAGAGTCTGGCCAGGAGCCAGATGAGGAGGATGAGCTTCGAGAGGCAGAGGCAGGGCCATCTGGGCCAGCTAGTTTTTCTCCCATTGATATTCCACCGACACAGGCAGAGTCTTCGACACCTGGTACTTCGGCTCCTCCACCACCTTCTACTGGTTTACCATTTGAGGATCATGCTAGAGAGCAGTTTACGGAGATCAGGAGTGAGTTGACTCAGCTACGTAGTGAGATTAAGACTCTTCAAGCACATACTACCTCAGAGCATGCTGAGATTCGTTGGACTATGGAGGAGGGTTTCACTCGTATTGAGGATTTATTGAGATCCCTTATACCTCCAGCAGCCCCTGTAGTTGTATCTTCTGATGATGATGATGATGATGGTGATGATCACCAGAGTGACCATGCTGATACAGTTGATGGTGATGATCAGGCAGATATGAGTGAGGACAGAGCTACAGAGATTATTGATAGTGGCAGTAGCAGTGATGACTGTGCTAATGGTTTTGAGATGGTTAGTCGCGATCCTCCCGCTACCCCAGCTGCTCCTTCACCTACTGACTTAGTTGATTCCACACCAGACTTTGTTACACCAGCTGATCTTCTCCCCCCCTTCCACTAGATCATCTAGGATTGTACCCGTTTTAGGTCTTTTTGGCCGCACTAGGAGTCGTCGGGCTTTAGCCCAGGGACCTCCTAGGGCCTTAGCCTCTAGATCTAGGATCAGTGCTCCTTTTAGTCTTGAGATTCCATCTGATGAGGATTAGCCTCACAAATGTCTTTTATGTCTTTTGTCTCTTCTGTTGTATGTCTTTTATGTTTCATATTACTTTGTATGTTTCTGATTATTGTATGACTCTGATACACTTTGTATGTTTTAGTTTTGCTGATGACTCAGCAAATTTTGTACTGAAAACTCCTCTTATCCATTATATATTTCAGTTTGGTGCTTATTATTTTTGATTGATTGGTTAAATTTACTTTCTTCAGCTCTGATACTCTCTTTGGATCTTTTTGGCTCTGATATCTATCATATTTGATACTCTACCATCTTTTTGTCTCCATGCTCATTGTGAGGGGGAGGTTATTCCCCTTTCTAATGATTGACAAAAAGGGGGAGTAATAGTATAGATTGTTTGCATAAATTGTTGTGGTTCCACTTTGTTTATGTAAATTTTCAAATCTGATATGCTTTGATACCCTGAAATAATATATTATTTATTCTGATTAGAAATATCTAATTGAGGGGGAGATTGATTCTTTCTAACTATGAAAATTATGGCTCATAAGGACTTACATTCATATTCATGAATTATAACAGTTGAAATTTGAAACTTAACGCTATTTTACTCAAGATTTTGTCATCATCAAAAAGGGGGAGATTGTTGGCTCCACCCAGTGATTTTGATGAATAACAAAACATTGAGTGCATATTGTATACTAATGTGTATTTCAAGTTATGAGTTTTCAGGAAGAATGCACCTCAAAATCTCAAAAACTTATGTATCATGGCACGCCATGGCACGGAGCATTTTTTGCAAATCTAGACATCCTCTTCATGAAAAAAGGGCATTTACATATTTAATTATTATTTGTTTACGATCCATTTAAGATTCAAAATTTATATTTATGTTTTTGGGCTAATTTGCACTTGAATCTAAGCTTTTCAGTCTCAAGTGTCGACACCTGGGAAGCCAAGTGTCGACACTTCAGCATTTGGCATGAAGAAAAATCCTTGGCACGCCAAGTGTCGACACCCAGAACTCAAGTGTCGATACCTAGTATCGACACTTAGTTTCCAAGTGTCGACTCAAGGCCTGAGATTTTTGAAAATCCAGAACTTTTCCATCTGAGGGATTTTGTGTCAAGTGTCGACACCTGTGCATCAAGTGTCGACACTTGAAAGTTCAAGTGTCGACGCCTAGAAATCAAGTGTCGACACCTGACAGCCAAGTGTCGACACCTGACAGCCAAGTGTCGACACTTGAAGCCTGATAGCCCTAACGGATCTATTTTTCTGACTTGTAGAACTTGCTTTTCAAGCTCCAAACGGCTAGATCCGAGGCTCCAATGGTCACAAACCATTTTTTGGAAGTTTCTTGGTGTATTTAATCTCCACCAATCTCATTCTAAAGGCATTGAAGTGTATTGAAGTTCATTCAAAGCCAAAAAGCCTATATTCTTTCAAGAACCTCACATCAAAATCCTTTTATAGTTTGATTCCCTGAAAAAGCCTTCAAGCTCATCCTAGCATCATTCCAAAAGAGGTGTTTTGAAGAATATTTCAAGAAGGAGACAAGACAAAGCATCAACTTGAGCTTCAAAGATTCCATTCTACTCTTGAAAAGAGTTTGTCTTAGTTTTAAAAGTTGTATATCTATTTTTATTTTATGATTTGACCTTGCTTTCAAGGGTATCTTGAAAGAAGGTTGTTGTGGTTTGTTGGTGAGCCAAAGGGATAAAACCAACTAGGGTTAACTTGTGAGCCCGAAGATAAAACAAGTGTTGAGGTTTGTTGGTGAGCCTAGGTGACAAAACCAACTTAGGTTTTGACTTGTGAGCCTTGTGAAAAACAAGTCAGCAATAACTAGGTTTGCACCAAACCACTATAAACCTTGTGTTTGTATGTGATTGCTCTCTTTCTCTCTTGCTCTTTAGTTATTGCTATTTATTTACTGTTTTTCATTGCATTCAATCTTGTACATTGAATTTATTACTCACAAACACCACTAAACCTTCACATTACTGTTTTAATTTTTAAAAGACCAAATTTATCCCCCCTCTTGGGCTCCATTTCTGGGCAACACTATCTACACACATCCTCCAAGTACCATCCTTCTTGGGGTCAAGAGGGCAGGTACCACACAAGGGCTTAGGCTTTCCCTAATGAATCCCTTTTGGAGGAGATCTCCAACTTGCCTTTGTAACTCTAAATGTTTAGTGGGATTCATCCTATAATGTGGAAGGTTTGGTAAGGTGGCTCCTAGGACTAAGTCTATGGCATGTTGAATGTCCTTTAATGGTGGGAGGTGATCAAGAAGATCTTCTGGAAACATATCTTGAAAATCCTTCAAAAACTCTACTATTTCCTAGGGTTGCTCCTTCTAGGGTTGATCCTGGACTTCCTTGGTGGACAATATTCAAACTGGTGAACCCTCATTAGTGTCTCTTTCCAAATCCTTAGCATTGATCAAATTTAATCCTTATTTCTTTTCCTTCAGATTGCTAGACCTTCTTTTGGTGTTGTTCGTATGTGGTGAAGAGTTTATGATGATTTTCTTTCCTAGGTGGGTGAATGAACAAGAGTTTGATCAACCGTACAAGGTAGCATCATGATCATACATCAGGGTCGGCCTAGAATGATACTACTATCCCCCATAGGAAGAATGTCATACCAAACTTTCTCCTGATAGGATTGGAATTGGATTGTAACTTGGTATCTTAACTTAATAGGAATGGAGGTCGAATCAATCCAAGATACATTATAAGGGTTGGGATGGGGAATAGTGGTCAATCCTAGACTCTTAACAGCACTAGTGGAAATGGCATTAACACAACTCCCACTATCTATGATGATCTTGCAAACATTTTCCTTTATTTTGACAAAAGTTTATAAAATGTTGGTTCTATGCCAATCCTCATGCTCTCTTGTTGGGGTCAAAATACATCTAACGACTCCCAGTAACTCATGTGGATCATAGTTTCCTCATCTCCCTCATACTCATCCACTAAGTTTGTTCCTGCTTCATACACTTCTTCCTCAAATTCTTCAAGGGATTCAGGAGCTTCATCTTCTAATTCCCCTATGTGTAAGGCTCGAGTAGGACATTGACTAGCATAATGGCCGACTTTATGACACCTGAAGCAATGCAGATTTTGGTGATTATCCCTTTGAACTTCAAGGGCCTTACCCTATCATCCTTGCGACCTAATGGGATAGTACGAGTGGGTCGGGTTGAAGGAACTTGACTAAAACTTGGCTTATATCCATGGGTACTAATCTTACTAGGTTCAGGTCGACAGATCATGGGTCCCCTCTGAAATCTTTCATAATCCTAGCGACTTAACAAGCTTGTTCTAGCTCATGAACTTCTCTTAGGAATAGTTCCCTCTGAATTTTCTCACGAAGGCTTGCTCGAAACCTAGATAGGGTGATGGATTCCGACTCAACCACGCTACATCTCATGACAAATTTGTCAAACTTAGCAATGTACTTGGATACAATTCTGTTACCTTGGCTTAATCTAAGCTATTAATCTAAAAGCCTCTGCTCATAGGACAAGGGTAAGTACTTCTTCCTAAGTTTGATCTTCATGGCCCTCCATGTGATTATGGGCATGTCTCATTTTTTATGACAAATAAGCTCAACATTTTTTCAATACAATCAAGCTTGTCGGACTAACCTAAGTTTAGCAAATTTGAACTTCCTCTCTTCCGACATCTCATACCACTCAAAGTATTGTTCCATGTCACTCTCCCAATCAACGTACACCTTAGGGTCTAGATTTTCATCAAAAGTGGATGCATCAAGATGTATGTTCCTAAGGGCTCTTTCCTCCAAATCAGAAAAATCTTGGTGTGGGCGTCTAGGGTTATGTTAAGGGATGGGATATGGCGATGGGTTCTTGGGCCAAGGGGAGATGGTCTTGGTGATTCAGGTTCAGTATGGGTCTACGGGTCTCTTCAAGGGTCCCAATTCATTCTTCCATTTGGTCAAACATATTGTTTAGTTATCTGAATTGCTCAGTTATGGTTCTCATCAAAGTTTCAAGATTGGGATCCATGGTGAGACTTGGTTGAGTTTGGGAATGTTGGTATGGGGTTCCTGATCTAGTGGTCATCCAATGCAAAACCTAGTCTCTAGGGCTCCTAAATTAGTATGAATTGCCAAAGCACCAATCAAGACTACAGTCACCCTTTCAACTGGCCAAATAAGAGGTGGGATTGTAGGAGGCTCCCTTTGCTTTCACAAGGTCTTAATTAAAAACCACAGATTCACTTAAGGCATTCGCCATTGGACCCCTAGCCTTAGACACCAATATCCAGGAGTAAATACAGAATTTACCAATACTAAGCCTCAACATCAAACATGAACTTGACTTGTTGATGTCCCTAGTTAGGTTCTTACTCAGTTTTAGATTAGGCTTGGGTCAATGCAATATGTGTTGGTTATTTTTGGGCAAAGAAAAGATGATGAAATCCTCCCCTTATCTTATGATAGGATTGCCCTTAAGTATTTTAGAATGAATGTACAATCAAGAATCTAACAAATCAATAGAATGTAAAGACTAAGATAGACATTCAATTCAAAATTTAAATTTCTAAATCTAAAATTTTAAATTTAAATTTAAATTTTTAAATTTTAAATTTTAAATTTTAAATTTTGAATTTTAGAATTATGGTCAGGAGAATTCAAATTTGAATTGTACTAGAAATTTAAAGCCTAGGTTGTGCTAGAGGAGAAAACATACAATGTAGCATTCATTAATTCCAATCATGCAAGCATTCACTTAGCACAATGGACCCTTCAATCTTGGGATGTCACATCTGGCCTTGGCTCATTACTTCCATAGGTCATAAGTATACTTTTGTATACCCGCTCAGGAGACATGATTCCTTTGATTAGAGAGTAAACTAGGAAAACAAATAAATTTTTTTTTCTAAAAATTCAGATCTGAAATCTATGGGAAAAGATTCTAAGTTTGGTTTGATTTGGAAAGGTTACTTAGGAAATGCATTTTAAACTAAGATTTGAAAAGCTATGAGATGAGCTTTCAGGTCTAGTCCTTAGATGATGCAGAAATTTTCAGCAAATGGCATATCTTATCCTAATTAACCATGCTCTAATACAAAAAATGATGCAGGATGAAAATGAATTTTAAAACTAAAGAACTTATGACCCTAAAGAAAGCAATGAATCTACCATATATCAGCAAGTTTCATTCGAAAGGGAGCAAATGAGCTTAATGAAACAGACTACTAGAAAGTTGTTACCCATAATGGAGGTTCATTCATTCGAAAGTAAATGGATCTAATGGCTGAGAAACCATTCAAATTAGGACAATTACCTTTAAGAAATCAGACCTAAGAGTTTAGGAGGGGATTATCTTACCAATAATAAAATCTCAACTTTGTGGGTGGCCCAAACTTCAACACTCAAAAGACTAGCAGCTTGATGAGAAGACTACCACTTCCTTGATTGAAGACACCTAATGCAGTTGATTCCAAGGCAAGGTAGACTCCATCCTCAACATGTGGCCATGGAGGGATCCTGCAATTGAGACCATCAGTGGGCGTGGAAGGAAAAGGAAGGAGGAAATTGATAGAAGAAGGGGAAGAGAAAGATTAAAGGCGATTTCCTAGAGCTTGGATGAATCAGTAGGGCCGCACACCCTCTTCCTCACGGAGTGACAATGCAACAAGGCAATGGAAGAGAAGAAAGGCTTTTCTTTTTCATTCATCAATAGAATGATTACAAGAGGGTTAGGGGTGTTTGCTAACTTTCCAAGCCCTTTGAAAATTTGAATTACAAGAATGAAAAAGTGGAGTGATAAGTGGGGAGTTCCAACTAGATTTCAAATTTGAATTCCTTAGGCTTTGGGCGCACAAATGGAGGTGATGCGGCATGGGAGTGAGGTGGCATTCCATCTTGGTGTAGAGGGTGAGGTGGCATTCCTTCTTGGCATAAAGGTTAAGGTGGTTTGGTCCATCCAATCTTAATGCTTCTTGGGTTCAAGCTTTCATCCAATGGTCTTGATCTTGCCTTGACTAATTTGAACCCAACTTGACCAATTACAAGATTAAATTGAACCCAACTTTCCTCTTATGACTAATTACAGGGCTTTTACTAAAATTAAAATTGACTTGGCTCTAATTACAAGACTCATGTTGAAATTCTTAAGCTAAAATTAACTTGATCCTACAGGACTCAGCTGAAATTAAAAGTTGAAACTGAAATGGCTTATTGACAATAATCTACAAGGAGCCTAGATTGATTGAGTTTGATTGTAGTCTCTTTTGAATTCTGGCGCCTACACCAGATGGTGGGCCATGAACTTCTTACCTTCATGGATGCATTCTCGGGATATAATCAGATTTGTATGGCACTTGAAAATGAAGAGAAGACCTCTTTGATTATTGATCGTGGTTTATTTTGTTACAAGGTGATGCCATTTGGCTTAAAAAATATAGGAGCAACCTATCAGCAACTGGTGAGTAAGGTATTCAAAGACCAAAATTTTCCATGACATGAAGTCTACATCGATGATATGTTGGTTAAGAGCCATGCCTCAAGGATCCATGTAGATGACATGGAGAAGACCTTTGCCATCTTCTACAAATATCAGATGAAGTTGAACCTAGCTAAATGCATCTTCAGAGTGACATCCAAGAAATTCGTCGGGTTCCTAATGTCACATCGAGGGATTGAAGCTAATCCAAAAAATACAGGCCATGAGACAAATGAGCACTCTTAAGATGGTGAAGAAAGTGTAGAGGCTTATAGGGCAGGTTGCAATCCTCAACTGGTTTATTTCTAGATTGGTTGAGCTATGCCTACCTTTCTTAAAAATATTGAAGAAGTCAAAGGACTCCAGTGGACCAAGGAATGCTAGAAGGCATTTGAAGATCTTAAAACCTATCTTAACATGCCCCCACTCCTTAGCAAGCCCAAGGTAGGTGAGGAGCTATGCCTATACTTGGCAATCTCTCTTGTAGCTATTGATTATATTCTTGTCCGAGAAGAGGATCAGGTTTAGAGGCCTATGTATTATATCAGCCAAATCCTATAGAATGCTGAAGCAAGATATACTTAGCTCAAAAAGCTAATTTTTGCTCTTGTGATCTAGGCCAAGAAGTTTTGCCCCATTTTCAAGTTATATTATGGTTCTTCATATGGACCAACCCCCTCTGGACAACCTTGCACTGATCGGACACATCAGATAGAATGCCCAAGTGGACTCTTGAGCTCTTTGAGTTTGACTTGGTGTTTTGTCCAAACCCCTCCATAAAGGCATAGGTTTTTGCCCATTTTGTGATGGAATGCACTATCCCTGAAGGAGAATCTAAAGGGGATGATTTGATGGGTGAAGACCCAGAGAACCAGTGGGCAATATATGTGGATGGGTCCTCAAATGCTAATGTTTGGGAGTAGGACTCATCCTCACTAGCCTCGAAAGGGAGGACATCTAGTATGCCCTTTACTTCGGGTTTACTTCTACCAACAATGAAGAAAAATATGAAGCTTGATTGCTAGCCTTAAAATATCTAAAGAGCTAGGGATGCAACATCTGAAAACCCAAAATATGAATGAATATGAAGTAAGGGAAGAAAATACAAAGAAATACCTCCAAAAGGTAAAGGATATGAACCTAGCCTTCCATAGGTTTAGCATTCAACAAATTTCTAGGAAGGAGAACATTTGGGTCGATACTTTGTCCAAACTTACAGCATCTACCCTATGCGATTTGTACATGCAGGTCTTCTTCAAGGTGGTGGATGAGCCCAACATCACTTTGGCCTCCCAAGGGTTCTAATCACTGACAATGGTCGCCAATTCAATAACTTTAAACTTGCTAATTTCTATCAAGAACTAGGCATCAATCATTATTTTACCTTTGTTAGCCACCCCCAAGCTAATGGAGAGGCCAAGGAATTCTTTTGTAGGGATTGAAGACTTAGTTCAATTGAGTAAAGGGGTTGTGGGCTGATGAGTTACATTATGTCCTCTGGGCCTATCGAACCATGCAAAGGGACCCAACAAGTGAGACCCCCTTCAACCTCACCTTTGGGACTAAAGCGGTGATTCCCATGGAGATAGGTCTTTCATCCCCTTGGGTCAAGAACTTTAATAAGGATAGCAACTCAGAGAGGCTTAGGGCAAAGTTGGACCTACTTGAAGAAGTTCAAGAATGGGCAGCCATAAGAATGGCAACCTATTGATAAAGAGTTGCTTGATATCATAATATGTAGGTTCGTGGCAAATTCTTCAAGGTTAGAGACTTGGTGCTACAACGAGCCGAAGTGTCTTAGCCAACTAATCGAGGAAAGCTCTCCCAAAATTGGAAAGGCCAATATTATGTAGAAGAAATCATCCAATCTAGAACCTACTGTCTAATGCAAGTGGATGGAACTCCCCTGCCTCGCCCATAGAACTTCAAAAATCTCTAGGTGTACCACCAGTAATATAGTCTTCCCTGTTTCTTTAAAAAAATTATGATAAATGGTGTACATTTCTTCAAAGTCATAGGGAAGTCGAAGGAGACTTTGATCAGCTATAAATTCAATGGCCTCTGATCGACCCTACCTCCAACAGCCTTTGATCTTCCTGAAGCCTAAAGGTGAGGGCTAACCACTAGGATCCTTGCCTATCCATGATGTCGGGGGTTAACCAATAGGACCCTTGGCTTAATGGTGAAGGCTAACTACTAGGACCCTTGCTCATTTAAGGTATCGAGGGCTAACTTTTAGGACCCTTGACTTAACGATAATGGTTAACCACTAGGACCCTCACCTGTTAGAGATATCGAGAGCTAATTTCTAGGGCCTTGGCTCAACAGCAAGGGCAAACCACTAGGACCCTCACCCGTCCACAATCTTAGAGGCTAACTAATAGGACCCTCACCCATTCATGATGTTTAGGGCTAACCAATAGGACTTTTGGCTCAACGACGAGGGCTAACCATTAGGACCCTCGGCTATCCACAATGTTGGGGGCTAACTAATAGGACTTTTGGCTCAATGGTGAGGGCTAACCACAAGACCCTTGCCCATCTAAGATGTCGAGAGCTAATCTTTAGGACCTTCAGCTCAATAGCAAGGGGTAACCACTAGGACCCTCGCCCATCTATGATGTTGGGGGCTAACCAATAAGAGCCTTGGCTCAATGATAAGTACACTAAATAGGACTTAGAAGCACTAAATTACCTGATAATTGGTTTAATCTTTGTAGAATTTAATGCTTCTTATTCTTTTTGTAGATAATCAAGAGATTGGATCCAAAAGATCAAGAAAAATCAGATTTTGCTAATATCTTGGTGCACCATAGCAACAAACTTGAGGGGCGGACGGAAAAAGAAAAACCATCAAAAGGATAAGAAGCATTCAATTGAAGATCAAAGGATACAAATTTTAGATACTCCCTAACATAGATCCAAGTGTGAACACAACTTAAAATCAAGAATTCAGATTATAAGAGCACCTTTCATATGGATCCAAGTATAAACGTAACTTCAAGATCAATAAAGGAGAACCAAGTACTCCATCCAAGGGTCCTCATTCATGCCACCCATATGAAGCACCAAACCCTAGCTGCCGTAGGGGTTTCTCCCATCAAAGGCTACCACCCCACCCCCTTTTATTTAGTCCCACATTGAATAAACACAAAACCCTCTCTCCTCATAACTAGAATAAAAAATCCTTGCTGCTCTCCCTCTTGGAATCATCTCTTCTCATGCCTTAGCACTTGTAGCAGTCATGATCTACCTAAAACCCTTTCTCCAAGCCTCCATGGTTCACAAACCCCTTGTTCTCAATTTCTTCCATCCTTTCAGCAAATGAGAGAAGAGTTAGCTAAGGGGAGGTTAGCCCAAAGCTAGAGTGAGAGAAAGCTAGAGGAAAGAATAATTCTGCAAGGTTATGTGAGATTGGGTCATTAGTTTAGGAGTCTTTTCTTCTTATTTTTAATTTTTATTTCAAAACCAACTCCAAGCCCTGTTAATGGCTTAGGAGTTAGTAGTTATTGTACTAGAAAATTTAAAACTTCTAGTAATAAATTAGTATTTTATTAGCCATTAATTTTCTTCCTCTTTTAATTTAATTTCAGCAACTCTTTAATTCCAGCATTTAGGATAGTTTGATTTCTTTCCTCTTTTCCTTTTATTTTATTTCTAGAATCCTTTAAAATTTTGCAATGTTAAATTCCAGCAAGTAGTATAATCTTTATTTCATGTTTTTCAATTGATCTTACTGCTTTGAATCAAATCATGTATGGCTAAGCAATCCTCCTAAGGCTTATGATGAAGCTATTCCATTATTAGAAGCTTTTTTTTAGGTTTCTTTTCATGCTTTTAATGTTTAGAGTCCTTCTTTCCTTATAACCTCTTACCAAGAGACTTGATGAACTATAGTTGTGTTTTAATCCTTTCATAGTTCATGCTTGCTTTCGTGCAAAAAAGGGTAACAGGTAGAAGACTCACAAGTTTTATAAATCCTTTTCTCTTCTTCCTTATGGAAAAGCTTGATGGGTTATAGTTAGGTTATAGCCTCTTCATAGCCCATACTTAGATAATATAAGAGAAGCAATTGAAGAGAGATCAAAGTCTTCAACCCTTTCTTGCTGTTGAGTGACAACTATGATAGGTCCCTCCATGGCCTATGCTTGAGGTGAACACAAGAGAGGAGAGTCTCTTGTTTAGGGTAAAGCAAATTGTTTGATGGATCATCTTTGAGTTAAGTCTCTTTATGGTCCATGCTTGTTCATACTTTACACCTTAATTAGAAGACAAAGAATATCATAAGAGAAACCATACGAAAGGCTCCCTCAATCATTGGTCTAATAGATTCAAAAGCCCTAGATCTTTTAGATTATCTATTCTTGTAATTATTTTTTTATTGCTTAAATAGTAGTTAAATAAATAATCTTTCCTCCTCTTCTTTAAAGCTTGTCTAAGCAAGAGTTTGAACATGATTCAAACACAATTCTTTATGAGATCGACCCATACATCCTGGCAACAATGTCAAAACTTGATGTGTCTTAATTTGTAACCAAGCATGCTGTGTCCACTTTGCATCTAGGAACATAGCTACAAAAGTCCTCCAATGTAGATTCTATTGGCCCAATTTAATTAGAGAGACATGATGCCACTCAATCCAATCTTGGTGGTTAAAATTTTTGATGTTTGGAGGATTGATTTTATAGGACCATTTCCAAACTTCTTTGAAAATGAATATATTTTAGTAGCATCAATTATGTCTTTAAGTGGATAGAAGCTAGTCCATGTAGATCTACAGATAGCAAAGTGGATATAAAATTTCTTAAAGAAAATATTCTCTCCTATTTTGGTACTCCTAGAACAATCATTAGTAATTGAGGGACACACTTTTGCAACCAACCCTTTACAATATTAATGAAAAAATATAATATCACCCCCAAGTTAGCCACACCTTGTCACCCTCGAATTAGTGGGCAAGTAGAAGTATCCATAAGACAAATCAAACAAATCTTAGAGAAGATTGTTAATGCTAATAGAAAAGAGTGGTCTTTGAAATTAGTAAATATACTTAGGCATACTGCACCACCATCAAGACCAACATAGGAATGTCTCCTTATAGGATTATGTTTGGAAAATCATGCCACTTACATATTGAGTTGGTTACAGCCCCTCAAGAAATTAAACATGGACTTGGATATAGCCATAAATCATAGGAAGCTTCAAATTAATGAATTAAAAGAATATAGACGTAAAGTCTACGAGAATGCAAGGGTGTACAAGGAATGAACAAAAGTATTCCATAATCAAGTAATTATGAGAATGAACAAAAGTATTCCATAATCAAGTAATTATGAGAAAATCTTTTACTCCTAGACACTTGTACGATTCTAGATTACACCTGTTCCCTGAAAAGCTTAAGTCTACATGGACATGACCATTCTTAGCTAAAAATGTCTTCCTACATGGAATTATAGAAATCAAAAACCCAAGCAATAGTGTAGTGTTTAAAGTAAACATTCAATAATTAAAACTATTCTTGGAACAACCCACAAAAGTTATTGAGGAAGCCATAGTTCTCCATGAACCTACCTATCTTGGTTAATCTACTTTTGATATTTAATTTGGAAAATACTTCAAACTTAGTCCTCCTAGGAGGCAACCTAGCTCTTTGCATTTTTATTTTGTTTTCCTTTCAGTTTGGATAGGTTATCAAGTCCTACCTTAGTACTTCTGTTAGAAGATGAGAGCCATTAGGGACAATGTTGGCTAAGTTTGGAGGAGAGCTCAATGAAAATTCCTCCTCTGGTACCTTCATTCCTTTTACTTTTATCTCATTTTGCCATATTATGCTTAAATTCATAATTTTTTCCTACTTTTAGTCATATAATAACAATTAAAATAAAATATATGTTAGGAGCTACCTTCTACCTTCATATTCTTATACTTGTCATGTCTTGGACTTAAGGTAAATCACATACTTTTGATAAGTAATTGATTGAATAGTTCAGATAATTTTTGAAACACTAAGGAAAAAATATTAATAAACTTAAATAAAAAGGTTAAGTTAGAATGAAATCAATTTTTGGATAATTCAAACTCTCCTATTCCATCAAAGAAGAATTTACTTCTTAAGTAAAATGGGTATTGACCAACACAAAAATAGGATTTTATCAGTTTAAAAAATGACTTAGGTAGGTTTTTAACATTTTTAACATTGCTCTATCGAGTAACCGAGCATCTTTGCTTAAGTAAGCATTGAATTTCGCATCAAAAAGTGAAAATTTGAAGAAACTCTATTATACAACTAGTTTTGATTTATAACCTTTCTAACTCGAGCTAGTAAGCCTAAGGGTGTTCTACACCTAGTGCCCCAAGGCCAACTAGTCTGGGAGACATTGGTTAAAAATCCGTTATAAGGATTAGATACAATTGAAAGCTTAAGAGGTCAAGACATTGCATGGTCTGTATTAAAATAAAAGAACATACTTACACTAAAACAATACTTCACCACTCCTTGGAAGTAGAAGATTTAGGTATTATAATAGAAGTTGGTTAAAAGTTATCTTAGAAAAATGATGAGTTTGTACTTAACCAATTTATTAGATGCTATTAATATCCTAATGATAAGTTTCATCAACTATCTAATGGGATATCTTCTACTTATGAAAAAGGATATGAGAAAAACCTTTAGGTTGCATTCGGTAGAAGGCAATCTATCCAGATTTTTAGTAATTTAATAGGACCCCACCACATATCTATGTTTGGTATGTTTCTTTGGATGGTAATCTATCCTGTCTGGTAATTGGGATTGCCTCTCAAGAGGTAATTTGGATTACCTCTTGGAGGGGTGGTAATCTAGATTACCACCTCTCAGGTAATCTTTTGGATAATATTACCCTCCCCTTCTCCCTTTCTCTTAAAATATAATATAATATAATATATATAATATATATTATTATAATATATTATATGATAGTATTATATAATATATATTATAAACTATATAATATTATAAATATAATATTATTATAGTATATAATATAATGTAATACAGAATTAATATTTTTTATTATTATATTATATTATGTTATGTCATGCTATATTATATAATATATTTTAATATTATATTATATTATAAAATTTATTATATTATATTGTATTATTATACATTTTATACAATAATATTATATAATATATTATAAACTATATAATATTATAAATATAATATTATTATAGTATATAATATAACAAAATATTAATATTAATATCTTTTATTAATATTATATTATATATTATATATTACATTATGTTATATTATAAAATATGAATATTATTAAATATATTTTCATATTATATTATATTATTATATTATATTATTATAATAAATATAATAATATTATAGTATGTGATGTGGCCCTATCACTAATGTGGGACCTATGCCGAACCCAGCTAGCGACCATGCTGGTGGAAAGTGCCACCTGGATATGGTGACCAAATGAAGATCCGAGGTCGAGCCCCCAGCCAAGGTTGGCTCCCATCCGAGGTCAAGCTCCCGGTCGAGGTCATCTCTCTCCATCCATGGTCGAGCCCCCGATCGAGGTCAGCTCCCATCCAGGGTCGAGCTTCTAGTCGATGTTGTGCTTTACCATCCGAGGTCGTGCTCCCACCATCCATGGTCGAGCCCCTGATCGAGGTTAGCTCCCATCTAGGGTCGAGCTCTCGATCGAGGTTGTGCTCCCGCCATCCAGGATCGTGTCCTCGATCGAGGTCAGCTCCCACCCGAGGTCGAGCTCCCAGCTGAGGTCATGCTCCCGCCATCCAAGATCAGGCTCCTAAGATAAAGCTCCCTCTCTCCAGGACGGAATCATCATCTAGAACCAGAAGGCATCGTTAATTACCAAGGGATCAACCAGAGATAAGGAGAAGAAGACCAGAAGGAACTCAAGCCATGGCTGGGATTCCCAGACTATCCATGACCTGCAGAGAGTGGCACATACCCTATTGAAGGTTCAAGCTCTACAATGCACCACCCGCACGTTATGCGCAATGCATGCTCCACCAGGCACAGGCCCTGTAGCGCATTGCCCATGTCTATAGCTGGCAACCAAGGGCTCCAGTCCTCGTGACATGAAACTTGTACCTCCTCTAAGAGGAGTATTCGATTGAGGCCCCAGGCCCTGCAACACTCTAACGTTCCCTCCTAGAATAGAAATGCCCCACTATGGCTCGGGGCTCAACGGCATGGTGCCTGCACCTCCCATGGAAAATTGCACCACCAGAGAGCAAGACCTGTACTATGCTAGCAAACACCTCCAATAGAAGGGTCTTCTTTTGAGGATCGATCCGATAGGGGGAGATCACTAACAAAGCAAAACTCCCAAAAGGGGTACCAGGAAAGTGACATCCCGATGAAGCCCCAAACTTGGTCTGGGCCATTCCTCTCATATAAAATATAGGAAGGGACCTCTAGCAAGGGAAGAGACACAACTGGTAAGACAAAGAAAGAAACAGGCAAGGAACCAATAAGGAGAAACCTCCCTGCACTTTAACCTATCTTCCATCTCTCAGATCTCATATTTTTTTTTCCTCTACAAGGAGGGACCCTAAGCTCTCCATCATAGAGGCTTTATTCTCCTTTATCATCCCAATTGACTTGATTGTCAGAGTATCCCCGCTGGAATCCCTAGCTTGGGTCTCCTCTTTTTTGCAAGATCAGCCAAAACAGGAGTGACTGGAAGAGAGAATTGAGCCCCTAAGGGAGAGCCCAGCGCACCCATGACATGTCAAAGCTACAGGACACGGTGATCTAGGCGATAATAGATTGGCACGCCAAGAAGCGGGGAGGTAGGAATGCCATTGACTGAGGAAAGCCTAACAGCGAGTCCCCCACTACTAAAAAAATGCCCATGGACGTCCATGAACCCATGGTGACAACGCGTGCATGGGAAGATTCCATCAGCCATGCCGAGGATCCTCCTTACCATGGTGACCAGTAGAGCCTAGAGAGGGAGCTCTCCACTCCACCACCACCACCTCCGGTGGACCCCCAGATCACCACACTCACCCAGTAGGCCCATGCCTTGACCGTAGCAGTGCATCAGCTTCATCAGTGACACTGATCCCTGGCAACCCAGCAGCAGCTAGGGACATCGATGGCTTATGCCGCCAATCCCTGTACTGGCCTACGATCCTTCCGAGAGGGACCGTCATGTGTGGCCTCCCACCCACGGGGGGACCAGTGGGAAATCGAGAAGGAATAGCAAGATGTCTCAACCAATCGAGAGAGCCTCTCTCCACCCTCAGATCATGGCATGCTCTTGCACTGGTGGTGCCAATGTGGCTGGAACTTAGGTGAGAGTTCTTCCATTCCATGCCCCCTTCACCCTTAATGGCCTCCATCGAGGGGTCCATAAATGAGGCCATCCACCGATGAGCGAAAAGGCACCTTGAGGAAAAAGAGTGCAAGTTGGCCAACCATCCCACCGATTTGCAAAGATTTAGGGCTCCCCTAGTGAGCCAGCGGGTTACGACACCTGCCCACCTTTCTCCCTTAGAATCCAAGAGGAACCGATTCCTAATTGGTTCCGCATGCCTTAAGTTGATCTCTATTATGGGACAACCGACCCTTTAGACCACCTCGAAAGCTACAAGGCCCTCATGAGAGTCCAGGGGGCCACTGATGCACTCCTCTGTGTCGCCTTCCTAGCTACACTCTAAATGGTTGCTCAAACCTGGTTCTCCTGACTCGAGCCAGCAAGCATCGACTCCTTTGGATAGCTGGAGAAAAACATCATGTCATACTTTGATGCATGCAAGAAGGTACCATATGAGGTTGATAGTCTCTTCTCGATCTGTCACAGGATCGAGAGCCCCTTTGAGACTACGTGTCTCGATTTAAGGCTACCACTTTGGAGATTACCACCTTGATAAGCTAGTTGCTATGCTGGCCCTGAAGAGAGGACTCGGAACCTCTCACTTCACCTACTCCATCGACAAGAAGCCTTTGAAGACTTGCTCGGAGCTCCTTCTCCGGGCCCACAAGTACATCCATGCAGAGGAGGCCGACCACACCAGGAGGGAGTTGGACAGGAGGCCTATGAAGAGGCGGCCATTAGGAAAGCATCTAGCCCCTGGCCTTGAAGAGCAGTCCAGCCCCATAGCCAGGACCCAGGCTTAGAGTTGACCTTGCCAAGGAAGAGAAGTTGACTCCTCTCCTCACCTCGAGAGCAAAGATTCTCATGAAGATCGAGGGTGAGCACTTCCTGCACTGACCTCCCCCGTTGAGGCCATCCACCGGACGTGACAAGTCCCACTACTATCACTTCCACCGAGACTACGGCCATGACACTAAGAAATGCCACCACTTAAAGAGGGAAATAGAAGACCTAATCAGGCATGGCTATCTCAAGAAATACATGAAGGGAGGACAGACCCCAACATCCCAGAATGAAGAGCCCGGACCACTCGCCATCGACAACCATCCCACTAAGAAGTCAGTGGGGATGGTCTCTTGGGGGGCAGGGAGAAGCTCGAAGAGGGCTAGGGGAGAAAGGGAAATGATGATGTCCTCCCGTGCATGGGAGAAAGATTGGCTAAGGTAGATAACCCAAATAATGATGATGTCATCATAGAAATGATGATAGCAAAATATCCTATAAAAATAATAATGATTGATAGTGAAAGCTCTATTGACATCCTTTTTTATGATGCTTTTGTAAGGATGAACTTATCCACTAGACAAATAAAATGGGTATATATCCCCTTGGATAGTTTTACTAGAGACTCAGTTGGGGTTGAAGGAGAGATTACACTCCCAATAACCACCGGGACACCACCTCAACAGAGCATTTTGTGTTGCCCAGTAAGCAACCCAAGAGGGGGGGTGAATTGGGTCTCTAAAAAATTATTTGATGCAATGTAATAGTGTGTGATCCAATCCAGCAATTAAACCAAGTACTATGAATTCAAATGAAGTGCTCTTAAGTAAATATGCAACAGAAATATAAAGCAATAAATGTAAGAGCAAGTAGAGGAGACAAGTAACCACAAATACAAAGAAGTATAGTGGTTCGGTGCTATCCAATGCACCTACATCCACTCTATAAGATCCCCTTAGGAATTCACTATAATCTCAATCCATTATAGTCGATTAGTTTTCCAGGCTCACTAATCAAGACCCGACTTATTTTCACTGGGCTCACAAGTTAAAACCTCATTTGGTTTTATGGCTAACCAAAAACCTAAATGGTTTTAAGGCTCACCACCAACCTCCCTTGATTTTGTTGGCTAACCAAGAATCTAATTGGTTTTCAAAGGCTCACCAATAACCTCCCTTGTTTTGCAATAGGCTAACCAAGAACCTAATTGATTTTTAAAGCCTCACCAATAACCTTCCTTGGTTTTGCAATAGGCTAAACAAGAACCCTTACAACAAATAATAGTTTGATGTAAAGATAATAAAAGCTTTCTAATAAAAAGCGGGTTTCTCTTTAAGGATCATTGTTGTGATACTTTTAACTTGATGAAGCCTCTTTAATTGCTCAAGAATGGTTGATATTTAATGCTCTTGAAGGCTCTTGAATGCTTGGAGGCTTGCTTTAGCTTGAGAGTAGTTGAACTTCAATGAATAGGAGTAAATGCTTTCTTTTCTTCTCATTTGTTCTTTCTTAGTCAATCTCTTTTTTTTTTATTTGATTTGGAGCATATAAATACCTTCCCAAGGCCTCAAATCTAGTT
The DNA here is from genome assembly GCA_021397845.1 of Areca catechu. NCBI lineage: Eukaryota > Viridiplantae > Streptophyta > Magnoliopsida > Arecales > Arecaceae > Areca > Areca catechu. Next base: position 96,959,672 of record CM038050.1, read on the forward strand.
TCTAGCCGTTAGACATGAAAATCTAGCCGTTGGGGGCTAAGAGGGATGAGTTCTATGTTTGAAAAACTAGCCGTTACTATTTTTAGAACTCCATGTGTCAACACTTCAGGCTGTGATCGACACTTCAGGTTGATACTTGAACTTCTTGAGTCAATACCCAGTTCAAATATCTTCAATGTAGCTTTCTAGAAATCTTAGATGTGTCGACACTTCTTCAAGTGAGTCGACACTTCGCATCCATGTGTCGACACTTTAGCAGATTTTCATCTTCAGCAAGTTCTGTGACTTAAAAATCACAAACGATGAGTTGATCCATGTGTCGACACTTCAAGTCCATGTGTTGATACTTCAGCCATGCCATCTGAAACTTTCTTTACATACCGGCTTGAGTCGACACTTCACTATCATGTGTCGACACTTGGTGTCATGTGTCGACACTTTGAGTCGACACTTCATTGAGATTCTTCTTAAAACATCTGAACTTATACTGAATCAAGTCTATATTGAAATTAAGTATCCATTCAAGCGAACTTTAGCTGTCCAAGTCTTCTTTGAGTAGATTTTTCATCTAAACTTTGACTTCTTCAATCAAATAATATTTTTCAAATTGATGAACACCTTTTTCTATAGAAACACACTTCAAAGAAATCATTAGTACTCAACTTATACTTAAGCATTTTGCTTATCATCAAAATCAATAACAGAGTCAAAATTCTCTTCCTTTTTGATGATGACAAAACCTTTAAGTATAAATTATATAAAATGACTTTCAAAAGAATTTCTCAAGATGCGAAGAGCTAAATGCAATAGGTGTATCAAAGTAATTACAATATTAAAAAGATGTATCAGAGCAAGAGTGTTATAATTGTTTAAGAGTATCAGAGCTTGGAATATATAAGATATAAACTCATGTATCGTGATACTCTAAAAGAAAACATGCTTAGGAGAGACAAAAATTCAGTAATAGACTAGACTCCCCCTGAATAGATGATTCATAAAAGAATTTGTAAACATCTTTTTAAACATCTAAAGAAAAGATTTAACATGAAATTCAATTCGAAATAGATTTTTAATATAAAGGAGGTATTGCTTCCCCTTACTTAAGGAATTTGTAAAGAGTTTTCAATTCAAGCTCAACCAAATTTTCAAAAGAATTTTCAAATTTGCAATTCTAAACACAAATTCATACTATTATACTATTACTCTTATTACTTCCCCGCATATTTATACTTTAGTCTTATTACTTTCTCCTCCTTTTTGTTATCATTAAAAAGGTAGGAAGAGAATAAGCAAGTCATTCATGATAAAATATGGAATTACAACATAAAAATCCATTTAACCATTCATTCATAACCAAAGACAATGAAATACTGAAGGAAGGTAATGCATTTCATTCATGTGAAATCATAACATGAAGTACAACATAATATTTCATATAATGTCAGAGTTTGTACAACAACAAAACATACAAAAAGTGAATGAAAGCAAACTATCTAAACATACAAAGTATCCTAATCCTTATCCTCGTCCTCATCCTCAGAAGATCTGATCTCAATCGGTCCGATATCAGTGAAAGAGCGAGCTCGGGGCCACATCGATCTGAGATCATGAAGATGGGTCCTGGTTGGTTATGGAGGAGTACGACGACCATGCCCTCTGTGTCGAACATATGTCCTACCTCTAGCTGAAGTAGAAGAGGTGGAGGCAATGTCTCAAAAGGAACAGAGCTGATCGGAGCTGATCAAATGATGGACTATAATCAAGATAATGAAAGCCAGGTGTGTAAAAACCTAGCTCTCGGATAAGAGAGATATATGTAGGGTAGGTGTATCAACTATGGGTGTGTCAAAAACTGGTGTATCAACTGAAGAAATGATAGGCGTATCAACAATAGGTGTATTAGCTGAAGAATCAATGGGTGTGTCTGTAATCAGTGAGTCAAAACTAGGAGTATCAATAATGGGGGTATCAATAACAGGTGAATCAACAACAGGTGAAAGAATAGGTATAGGAGCATGATCATCAGATCTGGATGGTGGAGTAGATAGAACATGAGTTTGAGTGGGTGAACTGGAAGGATCATGAATGGAACTCTTAGGCAAGTCTACTATCACCTCTGCCGCTGGTTTTGAAATCAAATATGGAAAGTCGAAACCATCAGAGTCAATCTCCTCATCATCACCATCATCACTATCATCAACAACTGGTGCTGGGGCAGGTGAAGCTGGAGTAGAATCTAGAACACTCCCAAAAAAAGGTCTGGATAGTGCAGTCAAAGTAGCTGAGATGCCATCACTCAATCCTCTGTGCCTCTCTCTGGTCTTAGCAATGAAACTGTCAAGTCGCTACCTAATAGTCATGACCTCTATCTCCACATGAGCGAATCTATCCATCAAACTCCCTGAAGCTCCTGGTGCATCCGACTAAACTGGCTGAGGATGAGATGTAGGCTCAGACTGAGAAGCAGACTTTGGCTGCACTGCTGGCTCAGGCTGACTCTCTGGAAGAGGTGCCTCTGAAGGTCCTGCCTTGCCAGAAAGTATACGCTCCTCCTCTACAGCAACATCATCATCTCTGTCATCGGCCTGACTAGATACTCTGCATCTCCACTAGCCTCTGAACAGCTGATATCCCATCCAATGTAGAGACCTGATGTCATAGACATCAGTATGTAGGAGCATCCAGAAGGGCTCATCCTCAAAACTAACACCATACTCTCTGAACAACAATGTCAACCCCATCCCGTAGGATAAGTAGAGTCTCGACTCATCGAAGCCTCCGTCATCTGATGTACCATGAGCACCAGAAGGCAGATGGGTGTGTGCTGAACCAATGAGACCATCATGAGCAAGTCTCTCTCGGTGATGTAGTCAAAACCTCCAGTCTTCGATAGAAGAATCCGGGCAACAATGTGATGCAAAAGTCTCATCTCAACATATAGACGGGATACAGGCACAATGGTTCCCTCAAGCAAAATATCTGACTCAAATATGCACTGGAGTCCACTCACTCTATCAATCAGACTATCAACAACTGAGTTGGTCATAGGAATATCCCATACTCTGTTCAATATCTTTAAAGTCACGGGGATATCCCTGCCTCTGACCTGAGCTAGCCAGCCATCACTCCCATGGGCTAATGATCCGTAGAACTCTCGTATGAGCCCTGGGTAGTATCTCTCGCTCAGAGAATAGAATGACCTCAGACCAGCATCTCTGATCCACTAACCTATCCTAAAGTGTTGCTGGTCGATAAATCGAAGTCCACAAGGAATCCTTCGATAACCGTCTTCGAGCTCATCCAGCTAGAAGCTGTGAATAGGGGTCGAATAGGTGGATCTGGAGCTCTAGCTTCATGTCTGGCTTTGGTTCTTTGTTCTTCTTCCTGATTGGATGGTCGAGGGTGACGGACAACTTGTTTTCAAGGTCCCATTGCATAGAATAAAGGTTTGAACAAGATTGGAGGAGAAACCTAGGATTTCTAGGGTTCAAAGTGGAAATGGGAGAGGGAATGCTGCTTAATCTGGATAAAAAAGCCATCCAAAATGAGGAATCGAGGCGTTTTGAGCTAAAATTGGAGGGAAGGAATAGTTGGGAAGAGTTAGGGCATGTGTCAGCTCGAGTGGGGAGGAGAAATGGAAAAGAAAAAATACTTCGGTTTGCCTTTAACCTCGGTCTGCTGCCGTTCATGTGTCGACTCACGAATATGTCGACACATTCAGGTGTCGACACATCAACTTAAAACCAAAAATCAAAAGAATGAGAGGCTGATCAAAATCACTAGAAATTCAATGAAATTAACAATAATTAATTATGATTGATGTCAAATTTGATCTATTTTGAGTCAAAGATTGGAAGATTTTAATTAAAAGGATTAATGATCCCGAGTTCTCTTCTAATCATACAGAATTGATCTTCTTGGAGAGGCTTAGTCAGAATATCAGCTAATTACTATTCAGTACAAATAAATTCAAGCACAATATCATTATTTTCAATATAATCTCTAATAAAATGATGTCTAATTTCAATGTGTTTAATTCTAGAATGTTGAACAAGATTTTTAGTCAAGCAAATAGCACTGGTATTATCACATTTTATAGGTGTACTAGTCAATTTGATTCCAAAATCTTCAAGTTGTTGCTTGATCCACAAGATTTGAGCATAACAACTTCCTGCTACAATATACTCTGCTTCAATTGTGGATAGTGCAACTGAAGTTTGTTTCTTGCTAAACCAGAAGATTAAGTTAACTCCAAGAAATTGGCAAGTTCCACTAGTACTTTTTCTATCTAATTTACAACCAGCAAAATCAGCATAAGAATATCCAATTAATTCAGCAGATGAATCTCTAGAATACTATAAGCTAATATCAATTGTACCAAATAGATATCTAATAATGCGCTTAACAGCCAACAGATGTGATTCCATAGGTTCAGACTAATATCTAGCACACATGCATACACTGAACATTATATCTGGTCTACTAGCAGTTAAGTACAGTAAAGACCCAATAGTACCTCTGTATAATTTTTGATCTATAAATTTACCATGCTCATCTTTATCAAGTTTACAAGAGGGGCTTATAGGTGTACCTATTGATTTAGTAGTCTCCATCCCAAACTTCTTTATAATTTCTCTTGTATACTTTGCTTGGTTGATGAAGATTCTATCTTAGTTTGCTTGATCTAGATTCCGAGAAAGAAATTGAGTTTTCCCATCGTGCTCATCTCGAACTCACCCTGCATTAGCTTAGCAAACTCTTGACAAAGAATTTCATTAGTAGCACCAAAAATAATATCATCAACATATATTTGCACTACTAATAAATCATTATCATTCTTCTTTAGAAACAAGGTTTTATCAACATGGTCTCTAGAAAATTCATTTTCAATCAAAAATTTGTTGAGTCTTTCATACCATGCGCGAGATGCTTGCTTTAATCCATAAAGTACCTTGTGTAGTTTAAAAACATGATCAGGATGTTCATGATTTTCAAAACCATGTGGTTATTCAACAAAAACTTTTTCTATTATAAAACAATTCAGAAAAGTACTTTTAACATCCATTTGAAAGAGTTTGAAATTTATAAAACAAGCAAATGCTGATAATAGTCTAATTGCCTCAAGTTTTGCAACAGGAGCAAAAGTTTCATCAAAATCAATTCCTTCCTCCTGATTGTAGTCTTTGGCAACTAGCCTAGCTTTATTTCTAACAACAATTCCATTTTCATCTAACTTATTCCTAAATACCCATTTTGTGCCAATAATAGAAACATTATATGGTCTTTCTATTAATGTCCAAACATTATTTCTATCAAACTGAATTAATTCATCTTGCATAGCATTTATCCAGTTATGATCTTTTTCAGCATCTTCAAAATATTTAGGCTCTACTTGAGAAACAAAAGCTATATAATCATATTCATTTCTAATTGAGGCTCGAGTTCTTATCCTTTTAGATGGATCACCTAGGATTAATTCCTTAGGATGTCCATGAGCATACCTCCACTCCTTAGGTAGGTCTTGGTGCTTTGGAGTGTCTTCACCTTTCTCATTTCTATCTTGATCTTCTTCACTTGGCTAAGAGGGTTGATCATTCAATGTCAACTTTTGAAGCTTATTAGCACCTGCACATGCATCAGAAGTATCCTCTTTTCTGGAGGATTTGTTAGTAGATTCTTCAAAACAACATGTACAGACTCTTCTACAACTAAGGTTCTTTTGTTAAAAACTCTGTATGCCCTGCTTGATGTAGAGTATCCTAAAAAGATACCTTCATCAGACTTGGCATCAAATTTTCCAAGATTATCTTGGCTATTATTTAAGATAAAACATTAACAACCAAAAACTCAAAAATATTTAAAATTGGTTTTCATTAATTCCAAAGTTCATAAGGAGTTTTCTTCAAAATAGGGTGGATTAAAACTCGATTCAAGATGTAACATGCAGTATTAATAGCTTCAGCCCAAAAATATCTTGGTAAATCATTTTCACAAAGCATAGTGTGTGCCATTTCTTCTAAAGTACAATTTTTTCTTTCTACTATCCCATTCTGCTGAGGTGTCCTAGGTGTAGAAAAATTATGTTCTATATCTTTTTCATTACAAAAATTTTTGAAATCTTGATTTTCAACTTCAGAACCATGATCACTACATATGCAAAAAACTGAAATACCCTTTTCATTTGAAACTTTTTGATAAAACTTTACAAATGCAGAAAATGATTCATCTTTATGTGCAAGAAAGAAAACCCAAGTAAATCTTGAAAAATTATCCACTATAATAAATCCATATCTCTTGCCTCCTAGACTGGATGTTCTAGTTGGTCCAAAGAGATCATATAAAGTAGTTCTAGTGACCTACTAGTAGTTACAAAACCTTTAGGTTTGAAAGAAGTTTTAACTTATTTTCCAAATTGACATGCTTGGCAAACTCTATCTTTTTCAAAACAAAGTTCTAGTAAATCTCTAACTAAATTCTTTTTGTAAAGTTTTGAAAGTAGATACATACTAGCATGACTTATGCCAAAGCCAGCTAGTCTCATCTTTAGTAGAATTCATTTCAATAAGGCATTCTCCATTAAGCAAAGATAGATCATCTAAATCTATCAAATAAATATTACCATGCATTTTTCCAGTGAATTGTACTCTATTTTTATCTATACTAGCAATCATGCAATAAGATGATTTAAAAACAACTTGAAAACCTTTATCGCAAAATTGACTAATACTTAAAAATTATGCTTTAAACCTTCAACTAAAAATACATTACTAATACAACTAGAATGAGTAATGTGAACCTTACCAATACCAATGATTTTTCTTTTACCATTATCCCCGAAGGTCAAACTCCCTCCATTCATTACTTCAAGAGAAGTGAATTGCTTCACATCTCCCATCAAGTGTCTTGAGCAACCACTATCAAGATACCAAAGTCTTTTGTTCTCCTTGATTGCAAGACACACCTGCAATACAAATCAAGCTTTGTTTTTAGGTATCCAAGCAAACTTGGGTCCTTTAGGGTTTGTACTTAAAATGGTTCCTTTTGGAACCCAAACTTTTCCAAAAGAATTAATTTTTCTCATATTGCATTGAAAAGATTTATGACCTTGCTTTTTGCATGAAAAACATGTTATACTAGATGATGCAGGTACAAAAAAGTTTTTAAAATACTTTTATTGTCTTTGAGGTCTATAACCTAATCCTGCTTTGTTGAAAATGGCTCTTTGACTGTTTAAAAGTAGGTTCAGTTTTTCTGAACTATAGGTAAACTTTTCAACAAAAGATTTTATTTTATCAAGCTCATTTTTATACTTTTCATTTTCTAATTCTAAATCCTTGTTTTTCTTTAAAAGATCACCATTTAAAATAATAGCTTTGGGTCTTTTTAAAACTTCATTTTCTATTGTTAAAGCATTGTTTTTCTTTTTTAAAATATCTAGTTTAGTTTTCAAATCACTAACTTCATTTAATAAAGAATTATTTTCATGAGAAAAACTGTTTGCATGCTTTTTCAATCTTTTATTTTCATATAAAATCAATTTGTAATCATGCATAAGTTCATTAAAAGCATTTCTTAATTCATCAAAATAAAATCTACTTCTGTATCAAAATTTACCTCTTCTTGCTCTTGATGTGCCATAAAATAAAGATTTGCAATTTCAATCTATTCTTCTTCAAAACTGGAGTCCTCACTATTACTCCCGGTGGCCATCATTGTCTTTTTTCTTAGCTTCATTCTTAACTTCTTTAGGAGAGGGTAGTCAAATTTATAGTGTCCCAGCTTCTTATACTCGAAGCATGTAGGTATCTCCTTCTCCTTTTCCTTTTCTTTTTCTTTCTCTTTTTCTTTTCCCTTCTCTTTGGTTGATTGAAATTTCTTCTTGTAAGAGAACTTCCTTCTCTTCATGAACCTTCTAAATTTTCTTGCGAGGAGTGCTTCTTCACTTTCATCTTTTTCTTCTTCTTTGGATTCATCAATTGAGGATTCTTCTTGTATAGTTGATTTGAATGCAATCCTTTTTTTCTTCTTATCCATGTCCAGTGACTTTTGCTTCAAATTCATCTCATAAGTCATGAGCGATCCTACCAGCTACTCTAATGGTAGCTTGTCAACATCTTTAGCTTCTTGGATGGTGGTCACCTTCGGATCCCATGATGTTGGAAGTGACCTGAGAATTTTGTTGACAAGATCAGCATTAGACATTACTTTTCCTAAACTTCTCATTCCATTTACAATATTTGTAAATCTAGTGTACATATCAGTGATAGATTCATTAGGTTTCATTCGGAACATCTCATATATGTGCACTAACATGTTCATTTTTGTGTTTTTCACTTGATCGGTACCTCATGGATAACATCAAGTGTGTCCCATATTTCTTTGGCTGATGTGCAAGTAGATATCCTATTGAATTCACTAGGATCTAATGCACAATAAAGTAGATTCATTGCCTTTGCATTGATCTCGGATTGTTTAATGTCATTTTTATCCCAATCCTCTTCGAGCTTTGGGATGGAAACACCATTAACCATAACTGAAAGAATATATGGACCTTTATCAACTACTTTCTACAAGTTATAATCAATTGAATGCATATATATTCTCATTCAAGTTTTTCAATAAGTATAATTTGATCCATTGAAAAATGGAGGTCTATTTGAGGCTTGTCCCTCAACTACACTAGTACCAATAAGGGCTGCCATAGATCTTTACTCAAGATGGTAAAGCCTATAAACTAAGAATAGGGCTCTGATACCACTTGTTGCCCAGTAAGCAACCCAAGAGAGGGGGGTGAATTGGATCTCTAAAAAATTATTTGATGCAATGTAATAGTGTGTGATCCAATCCAACAATTAAACCAAGTACTATGAATTCAAATGAAGTGCTCTTAAGTAAATGTGCAACAAAAATATAAAGCAATAAATGTAAGAGCAAGTAGAAGAGACAAGCAACCACAAACACAAAGAAGTATAGTGGTTCGGTGCTATCCAATGCACCTACATCCACTCCCCAAGATCCCCTTGGGAATTCACTATAATCTCAACTGATTACAGTCGATTAGTTTTTGGGCTCACTAATCAAAACCCGACTTGTTTTTACTGGGCTCACAAGTCAAAACCTCACTTATTTTTACGGGCTAACCAAGAACCTAAATGGTTTTAAGGCTCACCACCAACCTCCCTTGGTTTTGCGGGCTAACCAAGAACCTAATTGGTTTTCAAAGGCTCACCAATAACCTCTCTTAATTTTGTAATAGGCTAACCAATTACCTAATTGGTTTCCAAATCCTCACCAATAACCTCCCTTGGTTTTGCAATAGGCTAACCAAGAACCCTTACAACAAATAATAGTTTGAAGTAAAGATAATAAAAGCTTTCTAATAAAAAGTGGGTATCTCTTTGAAGCTCGTTGTTGTGATGCTTTCAACTTGATGAAGCCTCTTTGATTGCTCAAGAATGGTTGATATTTAATGCTCTTGAAGGCTCTTGAATGCTTGGAGGCTTGCTTTTGCTTGAGAGTAGTTGAACTTCAATGAATAGGAGTGAATGCTCTCTTTTCTTCTCTTTTGTTCTTCCTTAGTCAATCTCTTTTTTTTTTATTTGATTTGGATCAATAAATACCTTCCCAAGTTCTCAAATCCAGTTTCTAGCCATTAGACATGAAAATCTAGCCGTTGGGGGCCAAGTGTGATGAGTTCTGCATTTGAAAAACTAGCCATTACTATTCCCAGAACTTCATGTGTCGACACTTCACGCTGTGAGTTGACACTTCATGTCGATACTTAAACTTCTTGAGTCGACACCCAGTTCAAATATATTTAATATAGCTTTCTGAAAATCTCAGATGTGTCGACACTTCTTTAGGTGAGTCGATACTTTGAGTCGACACTTCGCATCCATTTGTCGACACTTCAGCAGATCATCATCTTTAGCAAGTTTTGTGACTTAAAATCTCAGGTGATAAGATGATCCATGTGTCGACACTTTGAGTCGACACTTCAAGTCCATGTGTTGACACTTCAGCCGTGCCATCTAAAACTTTCTTTGCGTACCGGCTTGAGTCGACACTTCACTATCATGTGTCGACACTTGGTATCATGTGTCGATACTTTGAGTCGACACTTCATTGAGATTCTTCTCAAAATATCTGAACTTGTGCTGAATCAAGTCTGTATTGAAATTAAGTATTCATTCAAGCAAACTTTAGCTATCCAAGTCTTCTTTGAGCTGATCTTTCATCTAAACTTTGACTTCTTCAATCAAATAACATTTTTCAAATTGATGACCACCTTTTTCTATAGAAACACACTTCAAAGAAATCATTAGTACTCAACTTATACTTAAGCATTTTGCTTACCATCAAAATCAATAATAGAGTCAACATTTTATTGATGACATTCACTATTGTGAGGCTTCCTTCACCTTACAACATGATTCTGGGATTTTCCAAACTCAATCTACTCAATGCCACAATCTCCACCAGGTGTCTTCTCATCCGGTTCCTAACTCCTTGGGGGATTAGAGAGATAAGAGTGTCCCGACAGCCATACAAGCATTGCCTATAGGCTATCCCGAGGGTGCAGGAGGCTATGCAGAGTCTTGTCATTGACTAGTCAGGCCCAACAGACACCTAGAGCCAAAAGGCAGACCAGTCGAGCCTCTACTATCTTTTCCCTGGTGGAGAACCCCTTAAAGACTGTACAGGTGGAGCCCTACTACCCCAGGAGGAGAGATCCCGCTTGCTTAGCTTTCTGTGGGCTAATGCAACATCTTCACCTGGACCACAGTAGACATGCTCGAGATCCTACTAGAAGTAATCACACACAAGCTGAACGTCAACCCCAACAGCCACCTAGTTTGGTAGAAGAAGAGGAGCTTCATCCTGGTGAGGCAGAAGGCAATCGATAAGGAGGTCAAAAAGTCCATACAGTAGGCTTCGTCCGTGAGGTATGGTACCCTGACTGGCTTGCTAATATAGTGATGGTCAGGAAGGCTTCCAGAAAGTGGAGAATTTGCATGGACTACACCGACCTCAACTGGGCATGCCCGAATGATAGCTTCCCACTACCCAAGATTGACCAGTTAGTGGATGCAACCTCGGGCCATAAGCTCCTTGCTTCATGGATGCATTCTTCATGTACAACCAAATCCACATACACTCAGAGGATGAGGAGCACACAATGTTTGTGACCGATAGAGGTATGTCTGCTATTGGATGATGCCACTTAACCTCAAGAATGCAGGGGCCACATGCCAGCATCTGGTCAGCAAGGTCTTTAAAGACCAGATTAGTCACAACATGTAAGTCTATGTAGATGATATGCTCATCATGAGCGGAGGAGTCAGACTACATCACCGACCTGGCAGAGGTCTTCGCCAACCTTCACCTCTACCAAATGAAGTTAAACCAGGCCATGTGTACATTTGGCATCAAGGCAGAAAAGTTCCTGGGGTTCATGGTCACCCAACGAGGAATAGAGGCCATAGAAGATCCAGGCGATTACTGACATGAGACACCCTGTCTCCAAGAAGAAGGTGCAGCACTTGACCGGATGCATTACCACACTAAGCCACTTCATCTCGCATTCCACCAAGTACTGCTAACCATTCTTTAAGGTGCTATGCAAGATGCATGCTTTACATGGACCGAGGAGTGTTAGGAGGCCTTTGAGGGGTTGAAAAAGCTCCTTGCCTTTCCACCACTGCTATCCAGACCGATGCCCGAAGAGGAGCTTCTCTTGTACCTAGTGGTTTCATTGGAGGTGGTGAGCTCAGTGCTGGTCTGCACCAATAAGGATGGCTCCCAATGGCCAGTCTACTAACCAGCAAGCTACTTCACGATGTAGAAACTAGGTACACCCGATCTAAAAAGATTATCTTTGCACTTATTATGTCTACGCACATCTCAGGCCCTACTTCCAAGCACATCCGATCGTGGTCCTCACAGACCAGCCTCTGAGGGCCATCCTGAGCTACCCTGATATGTCGAGGTGCCTGGCCAAGTGAGCGATGAAGCTCAATTAGTTTGACATCACCTACCATCCATGACCAGCATAGAAGGCCCAGGTCCTTACTGATTTCCTAGTATAGTGCACCTGGATGATCGAGGATCTGGAGGAGACGGACGATCACCTAAGCCCGAGCAAGACTCAACCTCTATGGTGATTATATGGATTCTCCACATCGATGGTGCATCTAATGCTAGAGAGAGTGCAGCCTAGCTCATCCTCGCCAACTCTGACAGAGTCATCACCGAGTATGCACTATGCTTCTTCTTCAAGGCAACCAACAATTAAGATGAGTATGAAGCACTCCTCACAGGGTTGAAGGTGTCACATGAGCTGGGTGTAAAGTTCATTAAGGTCTTCACAGATTTGCAGCTCGTGGTGGGCTAAGTCTCCAGCAAGTATGAAGCTTGGGATCCCATGATGGCCAAGTACCTAGACAAGGTGCGCTCATATACAGTGAACCTCCAACAATTAGCATTTTCCATATACCTCGCAAGGAGAATGCTCTCTCAGGCCAACATCCTCTCCTAGCTGGCGACCCTGCCAGATTCATTAGTGGGATGCACCTTCATCGAATATCTGGAAACCCCCAGCTATGAGTCTGTGGCAGAGGTCCAACAAGTCACCTCTGAGGCAAGCTGGATATGGATCCCTACATCAAATACATTACCATCGATGCTCTACCTAAGGATCGCAAAGAAGCTGGCCTCCTAAAGAAGAAGGCTGCATGCTTCGTATTGAGGGACGGGCAGCTCTACCGGAGGTCTTATTCCTATCCCTTGCTAAAGTGTTTGAAACCTCGGAAGCTACTATGTGCTCCAAGAAATACATGAAAGCATCTATGGGAATCATGTGGGGGTCAGGACTCTAACTTATAGAGCTCTTCGGCAAGGATATATTTAGGATACCATGCAGGAAGACGCTGTCAACTTTGTAAGAAAGTGTGACTGCTGTCAGCATCACGCCTACATCCAACGTCAGCTAGCCACACTGCTCTCCCGACTCTCCACTCTGTGGCCATTCACCTAGTAGGGGAGGACATCATACATCCCTTTCCTCCCATGTTCGGTCAACATAAATACCTAATCATGGCCATTGACTACTTCACCAAGTGGGTCGAGGCTAAGTCCCTGGCCCGAATCATCGAGGCCAAGGTCAGATCCTTCTTTTGGAAGTCAGTCATCTACCGCTTCAGACACCCACACTCGATTATTACTGACAATAGATGGCAGTTTGACAACCAGGCTTTCAAAGAATTCTATATTGACCTCAACATCCACCACCACTTCATGTTGGTGGCTCACCCCCAAACCAATAGGGAGGTCGAGGTGACCAACTGGACTTCCTGCAAGGGCTCTACACAAGGTTAGATGAAGCCAAGGGTCAATGAGCCGAAGAGCTACCTAGCATACTATGGGCCTACCACACCACACCTCAGATGACAATAGGTGAGACATCCTTTAACCTCATTTTTGGTTCAGAGGCTATGATTCCAGTGGCGATGGGTCTGCCCACACTATGGGTAGAGCAATACGATGAAGCTAAGAATCCGGCCTGCCTTCTCCTCAACCTAGATTTGCTGGATGAAATGAGGGACAAAGATCGATGCCGGATGGTGGCATACCAGCAATGAGTAGCTCTCTACTACAACTCCTGCATCAAACCCAAGACGTTTTGTCCAGGTGACCTAGTTCTCAGGCAAGCAGTAGTATCCCACTCAAGAGAATGCGGCAAACTCTCCCTGAACTAGGAGGGTTAGTCGAAGCTATACCGAGTGGAACCTACCACCTCGCCGGACTTGATGGCACCTAGTTCCCTCGGACCTAGAATGCAGGATGTACTACCAATGATACAAGGTTTTTCCTTTATCATTAAAGTTCCTTTTTGGTGCAACACTATCTTCCACCTGTGCAGGAACTCATCTGCCTAACTCTAAGTCTGGCAAACAAAGTCGAAAAACTTACAAAGCCTCACACACAAAACCAGGAAACTTATGAAGCCCTATACTCAAAGCCAGGAAACTTACGAAGCCCCATACTCAAAGCTGGGAAACTTATAAAGCCCATCACTCAAAGCTGAGAAACTTACGAAGCCCCACACTCAAAGCCAAGAAACTTATGAAGTCGTGCACTTAAAGCCAAGAAACTTATGAAGCCCCGCACTCAAAGCAGGGAAACTCCAAAAATCCTCGCACCTATCATTCATTCATCTCATTCCTCAACTAGAGATGCAAGCCAGGAAAACTCTAGAAGCCCTACATTCATGCCCGCATGACCTCAAGATCAGCAGGTGGAGTCGAAGCATTCCAAAAGTCCTCCTAGCCGGACATAAGGTTTCAAACTTAGCTGAAAATGGTCGGGACTTTGAAAGTCATACGCTTCACTGTCAAAAAGCCTACCTTCCTATCATTTAAAAGGGGAGAAAAATAGAAGGAAAGAGAGCGAGGCAAAGTTCCTTAGCCAAGCAAGGCTCAGTCCACATTGCTGAAACAAGCCTTTCATAGTATGAAAGACTCTTGTTTGCTAGAAAAAATTTCAAAGTATGTAAAAACAAGAGGAAGAAAAGAAGAGAAGTACTCATCAAGTGAAGAAAATGGTGTTTCTATTCATGAAAATTTCTTACAATTATAAAGGCTCCCGACAGGCTAGGAAGCCCTTCAAAACTTAGTTACAAAAAAGAAAAGAAAAAAAAATCCTAGCTACACCGAGGTCGCCGACTCCATCCCTGGTCGATAGGTCACCTTATTGGGTGTTGGCAAGGAATCGATCCGTGAGGTGTCCTGGGCGATAATAGATTCGGCCTTGACCTCCACTGTAGTCCCCAGCTCTAGCTTTGTTTCGACCTTGGTGGCAAGCGACCCCGGCACCCTGGCGACGGAAGGCAAGTAGGGGTAGATGTTGTCCAACCCCTTCAGCCCAAAGAGTCGATGAGCTTTTCGCTAGAAGTTGTTGAACCCCTTTTGGTAGGAGTCCAACATCACCACGGAGACCTCATCCGCGAAGGCCTTTGATGCTTTAAATTGGGGATGGCTTCGGTGGCCTCCTTTGCCACCTCCATTAGCACCACTGTCGTCTTGGCCTTCTCCTCGTCATCGCAACCCGGGCCACCATCTCATTGAGTTGCACCTGAAGGGTTGGTGCCCTTGCCTCTAGGCGGTTCATCTTTGTCACGTTGTGCACCTCCCTCTTAGCTAGGTGGGAATTCTCTTCCTTCTCTACCCTCAGGGCATCGCCAAGGTCGGTGGACTTATTCTCCAGCTCTGTCGTCGTTACTTGGGAGCTAGCTAACTCAACCTGGAGGGCCATCACCCGACCCTCCAGCTCTTGCACCCAGGTAGCCTGAGTTTGGGTTTCGGCCTTGGTGGCATCCCTCTTCTTACGAAGGTGGTGGTCCCACTTCATCAGCCCTAGGCAAGAATCTTGGATGAGCTAGGTATCGGCGACCACCTATAATAGTCACACGAAGAAAGTCAGCCAATATCTACATGGGAAGGAAAGGAGAATGAAGTAACCAGAAAAATGGCTTACCGATAGAAGTTGGGGGAGCACCCCGATGAGAACGTCCACCAGCTACAGGTCACCTTTCTCTTGGAAATCTTGTAGTTGGAATATGGTGTTCATTACTTGCTTCGCCAACTTCCCATCCCTCGTCAGTGCCATGTCCGAAGGCAGGTAGAGTGACATTTTCCTCATCCCCAACCTTGATGTCGTGGATGGCTTTATAGGCCTTGATATGGCAGTTGGCGAAGGTGTAGTGGCTATGGGTTGGACTCCATTGGCTCCACTTGTTGGCAATAGGGCCGGTCTCTTTGTGGAGGTATGTTCTGCCACCTCCACCACATCTGGCTAAGGTGGCTCTTCAATCCATGGAGGGGCCACAGGGACTGCGGCATGGCCCCCTCCACAGGTCTGGCCCCATTCTTGGGCCTGCAAAAAGAAGGCTGACTGTCAGCCCAAGTGTGCTCGGTGACATGGAGGGCCCCTCATTTGGCCTCTGCTCTGGCTCCTCCCGGGCCTTCTTCGTAGGCTCCCCTCTGGGCCTCATGGAGGTAGCCCTCTTCCTCGACATTCTGAGGAGCTTCTCCATTGTAAACTTCATCCCTATGATACAAAAAGAGATTTGTTAGTCACCTATTGAAGCAAGATATACTTTAAAGAGAAAGGAGCCCGACATCGAGCCTTACCTTGAGGTTGGGCTAGGCTGATCCTGGCATCGATAAGATTTTGCTCGGTCAGTAGTTCTGTTGATTCTTGTCTTGATTTTGATGAATAACAAAATATTTAAGTATATTTGAGTACCAACTATGTGTTACAAGTATGATCAGCAGATCAAAGTACTGATCAAATTTATAGTATGTTAAAAGTTAAGAATGTTTGTCATCTTATTGAAGAAGTTACTTATATTGATAGGATTTCAAGTTAAATAGACATTGACACATAAGAATGAACTTGAAGGACTCAAATCTTATGTTTGGAGATGTTTCAGTAGAGTTTCAGAAGAGTGTCAGCCAAGTGTCGACTCATGGAAGTGAAGTGTCGACTCAAAGTGTCGACTCATAAAAGCATGAGCTGATATATAGAAGAAGTTTCAGATAGCAAGCATGAAGTGTTAACTCATGAAGCTCAAGTGTCGACTGAAGTGTTGACTTAAGGCTTGAGACGAGAAATGATATAGAACATGCTGAATTCAAGTTTTTCCTGAAGTGTCGACTCATGAAGATGAAGTGTCGATTCAAGTATCGACTCACCAGAAGAAGTGTCGATGCACCAAAGGACTCTAGAGAGCTTCAGAAGATATTGTTGACCTAGTATCGACTCAAGTGTCAACTCATGTATCGGCTCATGACTTGAAGTGTCGACACTTGCAAGTCTGGATGAACAATAATAACTAGTTTTTTGAAGCACAGAATTTAGCATTTTTGTTCCTAACGGCTATTTTCTCCTCTTCAATGATCATAAATGGTAATTTAAGGCTTGGAAAGATATTTAAAGTGGACCAAACTCAAAATTTAAAAAATTAATGAGCAACTAATAAGAGTTCATTGAATATTCATTAAGAGATCATTACTTTTGAGTGAAGTTAATCCTTCAAGCATTCAAGAGCATTCAAGGAACCCATTCAAGTCCAATCTTCAAGCATCCATTAAGGCTTCAATAATTTGAGGACAAGCTTCTCAACTATAATCAAAGAGCTTCAAAGAAATATTTTCTTTATTTTTGAAAGCTTATTGTATCTTTATTTTGTACTTGAATTTATTGTTGTTCTTAGTTTCAAGTGGATTGAAACTAGTGATTTGGTTGTTGGTGACCTTGTAAAACCAACTTAGATTATTGGTGAGCCTTGTGAAAACCAACTAGGTTATTGGTAAGCCTTGTAAAAACCAATTAGGTTTTTGGTTAGCCTTGTAAAAACCAAGAAGGGTTTTGATTAGTGAACCTAGAAAAACTAATCTACTGTAATCAAGTTGAGATTATAGTGAAATACCCGAGTAGACCTTGGGAAGTGGATGTAGGTGCTTTGGTGTGCACCGAACCACTATAAAATATTATGTGTTTGTGATTGCTTCTACTCTTCTTACATTTACCTCTTTATTTTTGCTGCATTTTAATTATCAAGCACACATACTTTTGAAATCACTAGCACCTTTATTGTTTAGAATTGGCACTTATATTTAATCTTTGCAAAAACTTTTTAAAAAACCTAATTCATCCCCACTCTTGGGTTGCTTCACCAGGAAACAAGTGGTATCAAAGCCTTGTACTCAGCTTATGGGTCCAACTGCCTTGAGTTAAAGATCTATGAAAGACCCTATAGGTTCTAGTGTTGTTGAGGGTCAAGCCTCAAATAGGCCACCCTTTTTAAATGGCACTAATTACACTTATTAAAAAACCCAAATGAGAATTTATATGCATTCTGATGCGGGACTAATATGCATGCAATTCTTTTTGTATGTTTTGTATGTGGGGTTAGGTGATTAATTTCCAAATTTTAGATCAAAATTAGTTATAGAATTTTATATGAATTTTTGAAGCCAAGCATGCAGATTAGAACCTAGAAAAGTACTAAAGAAGGATCGCCGGGGCTGAGAAGCCTTGTTTAGGGCAAGTTCTCCTACAATAATAAGACTGGAGGTTGAGGGGGTGTACCTGACAACATCTGAAGTGCCCGGTGAAGATCGCAGCGAAGGGATCTCTCGTTCCTCGATGGATGTGGCCTGGAAAATCGAGCCAAAGACCCGTGGATACCCGGCTTTCTGCTCGGTGGTCCGATTGAGGCGTGGCTGGAGTCATTGGATTCGTAGGAACTCGAGGACCTGCAAATGACCTATCAGGGGTTAGAAAACTCAGAGAAAATTAAGAAAACAAAGAAAAATAGCAAAGGAAAGAAAATTTTGGAGGGGGCTAGAAGGATGGTTGGCGGCAGGAAGATGGTTGCAAACACCGGGAAGAAGAACTCTCAAACCCCTTTATGCACAGTGCAGGGTAATCACACAAAGTATGGTCCGGGCACCAGACTCAGAAGAAGACTTCAGAGCTCCATCTGGATCTCTGATTAACCTTGCCCAAAGAATTAGGTTTTTTTGACTTGTAATAAGGGTTGACTTGATCAACTCAATTTTAGCTTGAGTCGTATTACCTGCATTTTTATTTTGTTGAGTCATGTTGACTCTGTAGTGGTCTAGGGCTTCAACCTGGGGTGTTACATTTTCTCCCAAGGCCAAGCAAGTGGGCGCGACACTCCCAGCCATATGCCTGAGTCCAGGGGGCGCCACTTATCCATCTAGTATACTCTGGTCCCCACACCACAGATAGCAGCTCCCTTCTCTCATGCGCCAATTGAGGAGAAATCAACCAGGGGTCCACAAATCAAGGGGGCGGCCCAAGACATTCCCAAAAAACCAAACTATGAAAGGGAAGAAATTTTCTTGGAGAGAACTTCAAGGAGGTGCCTATTCCCTGCCAAAAATACTCAAAACAAAGATGGGAAGGACCTTGACTTAGGGAGAAAGAAAAGGAGGAGTCCAAAAGAGTTGAGCCATGGAAGAAAAGAAATCCTCTCTTGAAGAACCAAGCATGAAGGCGCCATCTACCTTCCTTTTAAAACCCAAATCAATTTTTTTTGGAACCTTGGCCGGCCATATGTGTATGGATTATCCTGAGTTGTAGATCCCCTCCTTTAGTCCCACATGGGAAGATGTAAAACCCTACTCTCTTGTAAAGTCCTAAAATTAAACCCCTCTTGTAAGTTTTAATCAATCTGATGAATGAAACCAACTTTTTTTTGTGAGCAAACTCTGTGTTTTCTCTCTTCCGCACTTGCATCCAGGTGTTGAGCTCCGTGAGGGAGTAAATCCGGGTTCCCCAGGAACTTTGAGGAGGTGTGAGATCTCCAAACCCCAAACCCTAGGTTAGCCACTTCTACTCCAAAACCCCAGCCGCCCATCAACCACTTCAATCCACCAAACCCTAGCCTATCCCACCTCCCACGGCCTCTCTCTCCAAGTCCAGGCCGACCACCAGCATCCAGCTCCAGTCCAGATACTTCAGATCCATATCTCTTTCCAGAGGGAGTTGAATCAGCCTTCAAGAGAATCCGGATCTCAGCGACATCAGCCTTCAAGTTCTTCGAACTGGTAAATCCTTCCCTGAGTCTCTGAATCCATCACTTATTTTGCTTCTTCCCAGATCTTGAGTTCAGGAGAAGCTGACCTAGCCACGAGACCAGTATTAGAGGATCCATTGCGAAGATAGCCGAATCCGAGGATCTAACAATTTGCTCGAGAGAGTTCTTCCACCCAAATTCTGTGAAGATCACTGTCTGGTTGGTAAACCATCTCTTCTCTTTATTTTTGTCCTGTTGAAAGTTCAGAGCGAAACCCTAGGTCTGGGAGTTTCTCAACCCCCAGCGATCCGTTACTTCTGAACTACTCTGATAGCTTAGCTTCTTCTAAATTGTGCTTTCAATCCTTACCTAGTTTCCATCAACTTAGTTTAACTTCACTTTGAGCCAAAGCCAATTTATGAAATATATATATAAAAAAAAAAGAATTAATCTTAATTTTACTTCCGCATACGCTTCTTTGTTCTTTGTTCTGCATCATTTTTGGTATCAGAGCCCTATCTAGGGTTTCTGTTTTGATTGCTTGTTTGAGTCTCTCTCTTTTTACTTTGTCTGCTCGAAGTAGACTCCCCAGGACGTCCGGTCCTAGGAACGAAGTGAGGTACAAACCTCCTCTTCCTATTCCATGGGGTGTTCCTAGGGCGTGTAGGGGATCCGTTGGGTTACAACTTCGTAGCAGGAATTGTAAACGGGGAAGTACTCTATTTTCAGTCCGTAACTACCTTGTTGCAGGAATTGTTTCTCACTACAAGTAACTTCAAATTCAGTGATTTTTATTTTTCTGGAACCAGTATAATTGAAGCTATTTTACATAATTTTTCTGTGATTTATTGGTTTCCATAAGATTTTTGAGAATTAAATTTCTACAACTCTATTTTTGTGTTTCTGCACTTCAATTATTTTTGAGTGATCATCTCTTAATTCATCTTAAGGGCATTTGAGCATCTAAGATAAGGGGAGGAGTTGATAACCTCTCCTTAGCCCAAAACCACCACCCACTCATTCGAACCTAAGCCTTTAATCTTAAAATTAATTAGACCTAATTTGCCTTAGTAGGCTAGGGACATCAACAAGTCGGGTCAAGGCTAGTGTTGAGTCAGTTTGTCTGGTTACTCTGTGTGTCCTTTGTACGCAGTGTCTAGAATGGTGGTTCAGGAATTCTATCCCGAAGGGCTTGTGTGCTGGTCCGCCTACCTGGCCAATCACTGATTGGTGTATAGGATTGGCATCTAGGGACCTAACACTCCCCTTACACCTGCCTGGCTGAGTCCCAAGTTACTACAGGCTAGCTTGCCACTCTGATTGGGCATCTAGTTTGGGCTCTAGGTCTAGTTAGCCCGTAGTTGTTCAGTTGAGTCTCATTTTGTGTGTTTACTTGCATCATGTCTACCTGGAATGGAGTGCCCTACCAACCTGGTCAAACCCAACCTGATTTAGACGCCATGGGTAGAGCTCTTACTGAGAGTATGAACAAACTGAGTCAGGATGTGACTACCACTGTTGCCCAGTTTAAAGAACAAGTCCATGAGGATTTTGCCCAGCTTAGGGATCGAGTCCAAGTGCTAGAGGAACCTAGGCATCGGAATTGGACTCCTGACCCAGATTTTAATGTGCCTCAACCTCACCCACACCAAGAGCCTAGAAGACCTTTATACAGAGATCCTGAACCTAATCATAGGAGGCCTGACCCAGAACCTGAAGATAGAGATGATAGGTTCATTCGGAACATCAAGTTAGATGCACCCACTTTTGATGGTAGCTTAAATCCTAAGGTGTATTCTGATTGGGAGGGTGAGATGGACCAGTACTTTGAGTGGTATGCCATGTCTGAGGAGAGGAAATTCAAGTTTGCCAAGATGAAGTTAGTACGTCAAGCTAGGTTATACTGGGGGAACATTGAGCTGACCACTAGAAGACGAAATGTAGAGCCCATAACACTTGGCAGGATATGAAAGAGAAGCTTAGAGATAAATATCTACCCATTTCATATCAGCAGAATCTGTTGGACCAATGGCATACTTTGAAACAAGGGAACCGATCTGTATCAGACTATATAACCACCTTTGATGAATACCTGATGAGATGTGATGTGAGTGAAGCCCATGAGGTCACTTTGTCTAGGTTTAGGACTGGACTTAGGGAAGACATTAAGAGAGAGTTGTTTCTGAGAGAGGTTACTGACCTAGACCAAGCCTATTAGATTGCACTGAACACTGAGAAGTTTCAGAGAGGACCCATGCCTTCTAGGGTTAGTGCCCTAATCCCAAGAAATGGACCTAGCCAGGTTACCCCTAGCAAGCCTAATCAGGGTATTCCCACCCCTAGGCCCATGGACAAAGGTAAGGCACCTGACACCCAGAGAACCCCTAGTATCATCTGTTTTAAGTGCCAGAAGCCCGGTCATATCTCCAACCAGTGCACAGCCATAGCTTGTTTTAAGTGCCATAAGGTAGGTCATGTTTCTAGCCAGTGCCCTCGTAGATCCCTTTATATAGAAGAGGGAGGAGAAGAGAATTCCGAGCCCAATGAGGAGTTTGAAGAAGAAGTTTATGAGGCCGGAATGAATTTGGTCAATGAGTATGAAGGAGAGGAAGAATCCACAGAGTCTGACCAATTAGGGGTTGTGAGATGCATCCTGTCCCAGACTAAAGTTCAGGAAGATTGGCGTAGGACTAACATCCTACAGACTTTCCTTAAACTATGGGATAAGGTATGTAAAATCATCATAGATAGTGGGAGCTGTGTGAATGCCATTTCTACTAGCACTGTCAAAATGTTAGGCTTAACCCCAGTCCCCCACCCCAACCCCTATAAGGTTTCTTGGGTAGACTCTACCTCTATACCCATCCAGTCTAGATGTCAGGTCCAAATCCAAATGCAATCCTATCAAGAGAAGATTTGGTGTGATGTCTTGCCCATGGGGGTGAGCAGTATAATTCTTGGAAGACCTTGGTTGTATGATCATGATGCCACCCTCTTAGGAAAATCCAACACCTGTGTCTTTAGTTTCAATGGGAAGAAAATCACAATCCATTCAGTCCCTCCTAAGGACAAGGTAGCTAAAGGAACCAATAAGGTCAGAGAAATGAAGATAGGAGTGCACCTAATTAGTGCCAAGGATCTAGAACAAGAAATTCATAGTGGTTCACCCATTTGGATGTTGACTGCTAAGGAACTTAGGACTCCTACACCCTCAGAGCCTCCTCAGGAAGTTAAGCCTTTATTAGAAGAATTTGAGGATGTTTTTCCCGAGGATCTGCCAGACCACCTTCCACCTCTTAGGGATATTCAGCATTCCATAGATTTAGTCCCAGAAGCTACTTTACCCAACTTGCCCCATTATAGGGTGAATCCATCTGAGCATAAAGAACTGCAAAAGCAGGTTGGCGAATTGTTGAGGAAGGGATTCATTAGAGAGAGTCTTAGCCCTTGTGCAGTCCCTGCACTTCTAACCCCGAAGAAGGATGGCACGTGGAGGATGTGTGTTGATAGTCGTGCCATCAACAAAATCATAATCAAGTATAGGTTCCCCATCCCTAGACTAGATGATATGCTAGATATGATGGCCGGTGCCATGGTTTTTTCTAAAATTGATCTCAAGAGCGGCTATCATCAGGTTAGGATTAGACCAGGGGATGAGTGGAAAACCGCCTTCAAAACTAAGGATGGTCTCTTTGAATGGGTTGTTATGCCTTTTGGGTTATCCAATGCCCCTAGTACTTTCATGAGGATTATGACCCAGGTACTTAGAGCTTTCATAGGGAAGTTTGTAGTGGTCTATTTTGATGACATCCTGATCTATAGTAAGACCCCTGCAGATCACCTAGGCCACCTTAGACAAGTCTGTCAAGTTTTGAGGAATGATAGTCTCTACGGTAATCTCAAAAAGTGTGAATTTATGACCAGTAGAATTATCTTCCTTGGTTTTGTTGTAACCCCTGACGGCGTGGCTGCCGATCCTGAAAAGATTAGGTCCATAGTAGAATGGCCAGAGCCGACCAGTGTGCATGAAGTCAGAAGTTTCCATGGCTTGGCTACCTTCTATAGGCGATTCATCAAGGGGTTTAGTACTGTAGTTGCTCCTATCACAGACTGTATTAGGAAGGGAGAATTTTAGTGGACCAAAGCAGCCCATAGAGCCTTCTTAGATCTTAAGGATAGGATGACCCAGGCACCCATTTTGAGGTTACCAGACTTTTCAAAGGTATTTGAGGTTGCCTGTGATGCTTCAGGAGTAGGTATAGGTGGAGTCCGAAGCCAAGAGAACCATCTCGTAGCATTCTTTAGTGAGAAACTTAATGATACTAAGCTTAGGTATTCTACCTATGATAAGAAATTTTATGCAGTAGTAAAAGCTTTGCGTTACTGGAGACATTATTTACTACTGCAAGAATTTGTGCTATTTTCGGACCATGAGGCTCTTAGATTCTTGAGTTCCCAGAAAAAGCTTAACCCTAGGCATGCTAAGTGGGTAGAGTATATCCAGTCCTATACTTTTGTTTTGAAGCATAAGGCTGGGTCTGAAAATAAGGTAGCTGATGCCCTTAGTCGTCGATCTTTATTGTTGAATTCTGTTAGGGCTGAAGTCATAGGGTTTGAGCAAATCAAAGAAGAATATGAGTCGTGTCCGGATTTTAAGATTGTGTACCAGGATCTAATTCAAGGACCATCTAGTGAACATAAGGATTATTCCCTTTTAGATGGCTTTCTATTCTTTAAGAATAGGCTTTGTATCCCTAGAACCTCTCGTAGTGAATTTTTGATTTGGGAAACTCATGCTGGAGGTTTAGCTGGCCATTTCGGGAAAGATAAGACCACCCTGGCTATTGAAGACCATTTTTTCTGGCCTAGCTTAAAAAGAGATGTAGCACACATTGTGGCTAGGTGTCGAACCTGCACTGTTGCCAAACAGCGAAAACAGAACACCGGCCTTTATACCCCACTCCCTGTCCCAAATCGTCCTTGGCAAGATGTGAGCATGGACTTTGTGTTAGGTTTGCCTAAGACCCAGAGGAGGCATGACTCTATCTGTGTTGTAGTAGACCGATTTTCCAAGATGGCCTATTTCTTGCCTTGTTCCCAAACATTTGATGCGTCCAAGGTAGCCACCCTGTTCTTTAATGAGATAGTTCGACTCCATGGCCTACCCAAGACCATTGTTTCAGATAGGGATGTCCGGTTCACCAGCTATTTCTGGAAAACCCTTTGGCATAAGTTAGGGACAAAACTTAAGTTTTCAACTGCCTATCATCCCCAGACTGATGGCCAAACCGAAGTAGTGAACCATAGTTTTGGCAATCTATTAAGGTGTCTTGTTGGTGAGAACATTAGGAACTGGGATTTGTACTTACCTAGAGCTGAATTTGCATACAATGACTCAGTCAATAGGTCTACAGGTAAGAGTCCATTTGAAATTGTGCATGGTTACAAACCTCACACACCTCTTGACCTAGCTCCTTTACCAGTCCACACACGAGTCTCCGAGTCTGCCGAAGTTTTTGCATAGCATATAAAAGACTTGCATAAAGAAATTCATGCCAAAATAAATTTAAGTAATGAAACTTATAAGAAGTTGGCTGATTCTCAAAGGCGAGTCAAAACTTTTAATGAGGGAGACTATGTAATGATTAGGTTAAGGCCTGAACGGTTTCCTCCCGGAACCGTTAGAAAGTTACATGCTAGAGGAGCTGGACCATTTAGAGTAGTGAAGAGAGTAGGATCCAATGCCTATGTGCTCGAGTTGCCTCCAGAACTAGGCATTAGCTCCACTTTTAACATTACAGACCTAGTAGAGTATAGAGAGCCAGCTATGATTCCCAGTGAGGCTTTTGAACCTAATCCTGCTCTTGAGAGTGAACCCAACCCTGTGTGTCCACCAACAAACTGGCCTGTGAGGAAAGAGCAGATTGAAAAGATCCTGGATGATCAGGTTATCTCTACTCGTAATCGAGGATACCAAAGATACCTGGTCCGCTGGCAAGGAAGGCCAGATTCTGATGACTCTTGGATCTCCCGAGAAGAATTACAAGAATTGGACCCAGACCTCTTGGAGAGATACCAGAGCCATCTTGATCCATACTCGACAGGGTCGAGTTCCTCCCACCATGGGAGAATTGGTGCGGGCACCAGACTCAGAAGAAGACTTCAGAACTCTATCTGGATCTCTGATTAACCTTGCCCGAAGAATTAGGTTTTTTTGACTTGTAATAAGGGTTGACTTGATCAACTCAATTTTAGCTTGAGTCTGTATTACCTGCATTTTTATTTTGTTGAGTCATGTTGACTCTGTAGTGTTCTAGGGCTTCAACCTGGGGTGTTACATTTTCTCCCAAGGCAAAGCAAGTGGGCGCCACACTCCCAGCCATACGCCTGAGTCCAGGGGGCGCCACTTATCCATCCAGTATACTCTGGTCCCCACACCATAGATAGCAGCTCCCTTCTCTCATGCGCCAATTGAGGAGAAATCAACCAGGGGTCCACAAATCAAGGGGGCGGCCCAAGACATTCCCAAAAGAACCAAACTATGAAAGGGAAGAAATTTTCTTGGAGAGAACTTCAAGGAGGCGCCTATTCCCTGCCAAAAATACTCAAAACAAAGATGGGAAGGACCTTGACTTAGGGAGAAAGAAAAGGAGGAGTCCAAAAGAGTTGAGCCATGGAAGGAAAGAAATCCTCTCTTGAAGAACCAAGCATGATGGCGCCATCTACCTTCCTTTTAAAACCCAAATCAATTTTTTTTGGAACCTTGGCCGGCCATATGTGTATGGATTATCCTGATTTGTAGATCCCCTCCTTTAGTCCCACATGGGAAGATGTAAAACCCTACTCTCTTGTAAAGTCCTATAAATTAAACCCCTCTTGTAAGTTTTAATCAATCTGATGAATGAAACCAACTTTTTTTTGTGAGCAAACTCTGTGTTTTCTCTCTTCCGCACTTGCATCCAGGTGTTGAGTTCCATGAGGGAGTAAATCCGAGTTCCCCAGGAACTTTGAGGAGGTGTGAGATCTCCAAACCCCAAATCCTAGGTTAGCCACTTCTACTCCAAAACCCTAGCCGCCCATCAACCACTTCAATCCACCAAACCCTAGCCTATCCCACCTCCCACGGCCTCTCTCTCCAAGTCCAGGCCGACCACCAACATCCAGCTCCAGTCCGGATACTTCAGATCCATATCTCTTTCCAGAGGGAGTCGAATCAGCCTTCAAGAGAATCGGATCTCAGCGACATCAGCCTTCAAGTTCTTCGAACTGGTAAATCCTTCCCTGAGTCTCTGAATCCATCACTTGTTTTGCTTCTTCCCAGATCTTGAGTTCAGGAGAAGCTGACCTAGCCACGAGACCAGTATTGGAGGATCCATTGTGAAGATAGCCGAATCCGAGGATCCAACAATCTGCTCGATGGAGTTCTTCCATCCAAATTCTGTGAAGATCACTGTCTGGTTGGTAAACCATCTCTTCTCTTTATTTCTGTCCTGTTGAAAGCTCAGAGCGAAATCCTAGGTCTGGGAGTTTCTCAACCCCCAGCGATCCGTTACTTCTGAACTACTCTGATAGCTTAGCTTCTTCTAAATTGTGCTTTCAATCCTTACCTAGTTTCCATCAACTTAGATTAACTTCACTTTGAGCCAAAGCCAATTTCTGAAATAAAAAAAAAAAAAGAATTAATCTTAATTTTACTTTCGCATACGCTTCTTTGTTCTTTGTTCTACATCAAAGTAGTTGAAGAACTCAAGGTTTATTTCATATCAAAAATCTTCCTTCATACAAGAGGCTAGGGTCCTTTAAATAGACCCTTAACCTTGGGCTCCAAGTAAGGGCACATAAGTCTTTACATAAGAATCCTTTTCCCTCTCAAACCCTAGCTAGAAAATAAGAAAATATTAGGTAGAAAAATTCCTAAAAATTCTCTTGACTTGGCCAACACTCCAAGGATGCCTATGGGGCGTTTTGGGATTCTAGGAGCAGTAAGAGGCCGGCCCAAAGGTGCTCGGGTGCATGGGTTTGGGCCTCTGGAAGCTGGGGTGGCCTGGTGGTCAGGTAGCAGGAATATTCCCTGGTATCTTGCTTCTTAGGGGCTTGGGCTTGGTGCCTGGGCTTGATTTCTTTGGGCTAGGATGCAGATGGACCTCTAAAATTATGGATGCCTTAGTATGTGAATATATTTTGGCATCTGAAAGGGAATCTGGGCATCTGGAGGGCATCTGCAAGGAATTAGGGTTTTCTGAATTTTTCCTCCTGGGGTCTTCAAATCTTCAAGCTGGGTTGGACTTGGGCTATACTTTCATATCTTCAATCTGGTTGGACTTGGTCTTCACTTGTATGATGTGATCTTGAGTCTTCAATATGGTTGAATAGGACTCAAAAAAATAAAATTAGCTCGACATGAACTGACTAACACTGGACTGAACTAGCTCAACATGAGCTAACTAGTACAGAATTGAAACTCAAAAGACTCAAATAACAACTAAAATGGACTCAGATGGGCTAAGCCCTTATTACAGATGGACTCATAAATTATTGATCAATTCACAGAGGGTTGAAAAGCCTCTGTCTTATTCTTGTGCCTCCGGTGTCCCCACCAATTCTCCCGGGGTGGGAGGAACTCAACCCTGTCGAGTGAAGATCAAGCTGGCTCACATATCTCTCGAGGAGGTCTAGGTTGAGGTGCTGCAAGTCCTCTCGAGAAATCCATGAATCATCCGACTTTTGCCGGCCTTGCCATCAGACTAGGAAACATCGATAACTGCGGCCCTGGGTCATAATGGCTTGATCGTCCAGGATACGCTCGATCCGTTCTCCTCTCTCAGGCCAAATTTATTAGTGGACACTCTGGGTTAGGGTCAGTCACAATGAATAGGAATAGGTTCAAAAGCTCACTAGGTATCGCTGCCGGTTTCCTATACTCAACCAGGTCTATAATATTGAAGGTAGAACTAATGCCCAAATTCGAAGGTATGTCTAACACCTAGGCATTTGATCCAACCTTTCTATTTTTTTAAAAGGTCCGGCTCTACGAGCATGAAGCTTCTTATAGGCCTAAGCCTAACCAAGATAGAATCCACTACATCAAATTCTTTGATCCATCTTCGGGAATTAGCCAGTTTGTTTAAAAGTAGTGTAGGTGGTGAACATGCTAGGCACATGCAGTCTCTTAACAAGATGATGCAAAGGACTCAAACCTATACCTAACAGACTTGACTAAAGAGGTTTATTAGGTCTTAACTTCCACTTGGGCATGGGGGCATGAGTCATGGTTGATGGATGACATGCAGAAGAAAATTTGCTAGTAACTCCTAAAAGGTGCCAGAGGGTCTGCCAAAAGTAGGTAGCAAATGGGATGGGCTCTATGGATCCTTGCAACCTAGTAACCTCAACAAAATGTAACCTAATAGTTCTAGACACATGAGAAGACTCAGGAAAGGGTAGGAAATAGGAAATGGGTTCAGAATTAGTCTGGTAGGGTGGAGAAAAAGGTTTAGTTGGATAAAGTAGGATAAAAGACGGGGTGTCAGGAACTAATCCCATACAAATGAGGTTAACCTTACGAGGTTGAGCTTTATCTACAGGGTTTACATAATGGAAGGATGGGTTACTAATCTCAGGGAAGAGGTCCTTAATGGGAACTATAGGAGGAGGCTCATCCTAAGGGTACTTATTCAAAGAGATCAGGTCCTTAATAAATTCTTCAGGTTCTTGTATTTTAGGACTAGACTCTATAATTTGGCTCTTCTCTATGGTTTCCTCAGGTAAAGCTCTAGCAGCAGTACATAGGTTCTCTTCCTCTAATTGTTCTTCTACTATAGCTTTAGGTTGGATGTGGTCAAGGTCAACTAGCTCTGGGTTGGTTTCTACCTAGGTATCTATTGGGTCAGCTAATTCTAGGTCTACTAAAGGTGTCTCCTCTTCTCCTTCATACTCATCCACTAAGCTCGCATCAGCTTCATACACTTCCGCATTAATGTAAGCCTTGTCAATCTCAAGAATGGTTGGAGAAGGTCGGCTAAGAGAAAATTGGCTAGTTCCTAGTTTATGATTATGGACACTAGTCCTAGTAGGTTCAGGTTGCCTAAGGGGTAGTGGCTCACTACTCGGTTCATATTTAGGGGTACTAATCCTATGGGGTTCAAGTTGACTAAGGGAAACCTAACTAGTACTAGATTGATACCTAGGGGTTATGGGCTCCCTAGGCTCATAGGACAAGGGTCCAGATCTATGGGTCAGGGGATTATAGGATCTGGGGTCATAGGATTTTGGGTCAGCTCTATGGTCAGGTTCTAAGGATGGATCATGGTATGGAATCATCCTAAGGTTGGGCTCCCTATATGGGTTAGGATATTGGGTTCTCCTAGGGTTGGACTCCCTATATGGGTCAGAATATTGGGTTCTCCTAGGGTTGGACTCCCTATATGGGTCAGAATATTTGGTTCTCCTAGGGTTGGACTCCCTATATGGGTCAGAATATTGGGTGTTGGGTCTACTAGGCTTATAGGGTGTGGGTGCATAGGATCTATGATCATGGGATCTAGAGTCATAGGATCTAGGTTCATAGGTTCTGGATTCATAGGTTCTAGGTTCATAGGATTTGGAGTCATAAGATCTATAGGTTGTGGGTATACTAGGCTTAGAGGATGTGGGTAAATAGGATCTATCTTCCTGGTCTACAAAATCCTGATTGGGTCTTCTAGGACTAACCTTAGGGATTGGGTCAGGACGATGGCCTCTCCTAGGTTCAGCCTCAAGGTATGGATCAGGGTTTGGGGTCCTCCTGGGTTGAGGATTGTAGTACGGGTCAGGATGAGGGGCTCTCCTAGGTTCAACCTCATGGTATAGATCAGGGTTTGGGGTCCTCCTAGGTTGAGGGGACTCAATATCTGGCTCAGACTGTGACCCATGGGTTCTTTGTATGGTCCATACACGGCCTTCTAACTGGTTAAACCTATTGGCAAGATGGTCAATTCTATTGTTGGTTTGGGTACCAGACTGAGTTAACTTGGTCATCTGGGTAGTCATCTGGGTAGCCATCTGGGCCATTTGATCTATAAGGGCTTGAATCCTAGCTTCCTGCTTATCCATGGGTTCAGGGAGATGGTGGATGAGATGGGACTCCTGATCTAATGCTCATGCAAGACTCTATCAGACCGACTATAGCTGACTAGACCTAGAGTCTAAACTAGATGCTCAATCAGGGTGGCAAACTTGCCTACAGTAACCCTGTACTCAGCCAAGCAGGTGTAAGGGGAGTGTTAGGTCCCTGATTGCCAAACCTAGACACCAATCAGAGATTGACCAGGTAGGCAGACCAGCACACAAGCCCTTCAGGATTGAATCCCTAAACCACCGTTCTAGACACTGAGCACAAGGCACACACAGGTTAGCTTGACACAATGATCTGACACTTAGCCCGGACCCGACCAGTTGGTGTCCCTAGCCCACTAGGGCAAATTAAGTCTAGTTAATTTTAGGTTAAGGCTTGGGACCGAATGCAAGGGGTGTGGTTTTGGGCTAAGGAGAGGTGATCAAATCCTCCCCCCATCTGACATAGCAAGAGTGCCCTTAAAAGTAAATTATGCAATGATGGCAGGCAGATGAGGATGCAAATTAGGGTTTAGATGTTTTTGGTATTTTTAGAGAATATGTAATATATTTTTTTTTGGTATTTTTTTAAATAGAAGAAAACTTTCAAATTATGGCCTAATATGTAGGAAATATACTAAAATTAAAAGATATGCAAAAGATGCTAAACAAAACCCTAAAACTTCCAAACTTGTCTTGCTGAAAAAATAGAGCCAAAAATTTGCAGGCTGTATTTCAGCTTGCAGAAAACTCACAGTCCGAAATAAAATCTGCAAAAATTATTAAAATTACTGTAAATTATGATGAATCTAGAAAAATAAATTTCAGAATTTTTGGAGATTTTATCAGGGAGAAATAATTTAAATAACAGAGCATATACAGATAGAAAAATTACAGAAAACAAGCCCTAATCTAAGCTCTGATACCAAATGATGCGGGACTAATATGCATGTAATTCTTTTTTTATGTTTTATATGTGGGGTTAGGTGATTAATTCCCAAATCTCAGAACAAAATTAGTTGTAGGGAATTTTATATAAATTTTTGAAGCCAAGCATGCAGATTAGAACCTAGAGAAGTACTAAAGAAGGATCGCCGGGGCTGAGAAGCCTCGGTTAGGGCAAGTTCTCCTACAATAATTAGACTGGAGGTAGAGGGGGTGTACCTGACAATGTTTGAAGTGCCTGGGGAAGATTGCAGTGAAGGGATCTCTTGTTTCTCGATAGATGCGGCCTAGAAAATCGAGCCAAAGACCCGCGGACACCCGGCTTTCTGCTCGGTGGTCCGATTGAGGCGTGGCTGGAGTCGTTGGATTCGTAGGAACTCAAGGACCTGTAAACGACCTATCAGGGATTAGAAAAATCAGAGAAAATCAAGAAAACAAAGAAAAATAGCAAAGAAAAGAAAGTTTTGGAGGGGGCTGGAAGGATGGTTGGCGGCAGGAAGATGGTTGCAAACATCGTGAAGAAGAACTCTCAAACCCCTTTATGCACACAGCAGGGTAATCACACAAAGCAGTTGAAGAACTCAAGGTTTATTTCATATCAAAAATCTCCCTTCATACAAGAGGCTAGGGTCCTTTAAATAGACCCTTAACCTTGGGCTCCAAGTAAGGGCACATAAGTCTTTACATAAGAATCCTTTTCCCTCTCAAACCCTAGCTAGAAAATAAGGAAACATTAGGTAGAAAAATCTCTAAAAATTCTCTTGACTTGGCCAACACTCCAAGGACACCTAGGAGGGCGTGTTGGGCTTCTAGGATCAGCAAGAGGCTGGCCCAAAGGGGATCGGGCGCATGGGTTTGGACCTCTGGAAGCTGGGGTGGCCTGGTGGCCAGGTAGCAGGAATATTCCCTGGTATCTTGCTTCTTAGGGGCTTGGGCTTGGCACCTGGGCTTGATTTCTTTGGGCTAGGATGCAGATGGACCTCTAAAATCATGGATTCCTTGGTATATGAATATATTTTGGCATCTAGAAGGGAATCTGGGCATCTGGAGGGCATCTGCAAGGAATCAGGGTTTTCTGAATTTTTCCTCCTGGGGTCTTCAAATCTTCAAGCTTGGTTGGACTTGGGCTATACTTCCATGTCTTCAATCTAGTTGGACTTGGTCTTCACTTGTATGATGTGGTCTTGAGTCTTCAATATGGTTGAATAGGACTCAAAAAAATAAAATTAGCTCGACATGAGCTGACTAACACTGGACTGAACTAGCTCAACATGAGCTGACTAGTATAGAACTGAAACTCAAAAGACTCAAATAACAACTAAAATGGACTCAGATGGGCTAAGCCCTTATTACAGATGGACTCATATATTATTGATCAATTCATAGAGGGTTGAAAAGCCTCTGTCTTATTCTGGTGCCTCCGGTGTCCCCACCACATTCAATAGATTATAATCTTTGAAAAGTTGTTGTAAAAGATCCCTATGTTCCTTCAACGATGGTTAATGTGTTTCCATTTCAAAACTAGAAGAGGATTGGAATGAAAATGACATCAAGTAATCGGAGCTTAATGCAAAAGCTATGAACTTACTTTATTGTGCATTGGCTCCTAGTGAATTTAATAGAATTTTCACATGCACATCCACGAAAAAATTTTGGGACACACTTGAGGTTACTCATGAGGGTACCCATCAAGTGAAGAATACTAAAGTAAATATGCTAATTCATACATATGAAATATTTAGAATGGAGCCAAATGAATCTATTATTGATATGTATACTAGATTTACTAACATTGTAAATAGTATGAGAAGTCTTGGAAAAGTCATGACTAATGCTGACCTTATAAATAAAATTCTTAGATCATTGCCAATATCTTGGGATCTGAAGATCACGGCAATATAAGAAGCAAAAGATGTTGAGACACTTTCCTTGGAAAAACTTGTTGGTTCACTCATGACTTATGAGTTGAACTTGAAACAAAAGGCAGTGGATGCAGCTAAAAAGAAGAAGACCATTGCATTCAAATCCACCACACCAAATAAGTCTTCAAGTGAAGAACCAAAAGGAGAAAATGAAGATGAAGAGGTACTTATGGCAAGAAAATTCAGAAGATTTATGAGAAAAAAAAAATTTCCTTACAAAAAGAAGCTATAACCTAGCAAAGAAAAAGAGAAGGAGAAGGAACAACCAATTTGCTTCGAGTGCAAGTAGCCCGAATACTACAAGATTGATTATCCTCTACTAAAGAAGTTCAAAAAGATATTCAAGAAGAAAGATATGATGGCAACCTGGAGCGATAGTGAAGACTCTAGTTCAGAAGAAGAACAACCAGAAGTTGCCAACCTTTGTCTAATGGCTCATGAAGATGAGGTACAATCTGAACTTGATTTTGAATTTATATTTGAAGAACTTAGAGATGCTTTCGATGAACTTATACATGAATATAAATTATTAAAAATTGAGAATAAAAAGTTAAAAAAGCATGCTGATTCTTTTTCTTCTGAAAACACCAATCTTGTTAATGAAAATAATGATTTAAAAGCCAAGATTGATGTTTTTGAAAAATAAAAGAATGCTTTATCAAAAGAAATAGAAGTTTTGAAAAGATCCAAGGCTATTGTTACAAATAATGAACTTTTAAAGAAAAACAAAGACCTTGAGGTAGAAAATAAGAAATTCAAAGATGAGCTTGATAAAGTTAAACCTTTTATTAAAAAGTTTACATTTAGTTCTAAAAAATTAAATTTATTATTAAATAATCAAAGAGCTATATTTGATAAAGCTGGACTTGGTTACAAGCAACAAAAAAAACAAGAATTTTTCAAAAATCTCTTTATTCCAGCATCAACTAATGTTACTTGGTTTAGTTATAGAAAAGTTGGACATAAAACTTATCAATGAAATATGAGAAAACTAAACAATTCAAGAAAAATTTGGGTTCCAAAAGGAACCATTCTTACTAACCCTAAAGGATCCAAGATGGCTTTAGTACCTAAAACAAAAACTTGATCTGTTTTGTAGGTGTGTCTTGCAACCAAAGAGAAAAAGAGATTGTGATATCTTGATAGTGGTTACTGAAGGTACATGACAGGAGATGTAAAGCAATTCACTTCTCTAGAAGCTTTGAATGGAGGGAGTGTAACTTTTGGAGATAATGATAAAGGAAAAATTATTAGTATCGGTAAAGTTTACATCTCTCATTCTATGTTTATTGATAATGTTTTATTAATTGGAGGATTAAAACATAACTTGCTTAGTATTAGTCAATTTTGTGACAAAGGTTTTAAAGTAGTTTTTGAATCATCCCTTTGCATGGTTTCTAGTCTTGATAATAATGGAGTGAAATTCATTGAAAATAGGCATGGCAATATCTATCTTGTTAATCTTGATAACCTATAGTTACATGATGATGAGTGCCTAGTTGCATTGATTGCCATAATTAATGAGATTAGTTGGTTTTGGCATTGTAGATTAGGTCATGCAAGCATGCATTTACTTTACAAATTGTATAAAAAAGATTTGGTTAAAGATTTACCAAAACTTATATTTAAAAAAGATAAAATTTGTGAAGCTTGTTAATTTGGAAAACAAACAATATCCTCTTTTAAAACTAAAAGAATAGTTTCAACTTCTAGGCCAGTAGAACTACCCATATGGATCTCTTTGAATTAACTAGGACCACAAGCCTATGAGGCAAGAGATATGGATTAGTGATAGTTAATGATTTCTCTCGATTTACATGAATTTTGTTTTTAGCACATAAAGATGAATCTTTTTCTGCTTTCATGAAGTTTTATCGAAAGATTTCAAATGAAAAAGGTACTTCTATTGTTTGTATTCGAAGTGACCATGGTACTAAATTTGAAAATCAAAGTTTTGAAAATTTTTGTAATGAAAAATGAATTGAACACAACTTTTCTGTACCTGGGACACCTTAACAAAATGGGGTGGTAGAAAAAAAAATAGGACTTTAGAAGAAGTGGCATGCACAATGCTTTGCAAAAATGATCTTCCTAGATATTTTTAGGTCGAAGTTGTTAATACTGCATGTTATATTTTAAACCATGTTTTGATTAGACCAATTTTAAAGAAAACCCCCTACGAGCTTTGGAAAGAAAGAAAACCTACTTTAAAGTATTTTCGTGTATTTGGTTGCCGATATTTTATTTTAAACAAAGGAAAAGATAATTTAGGTAAATTTGATGCCAAGTCAAATGAAGGTATCTTTTTAGGATACTCTATATCTAGCCAGGCATATAGTGTTTTTAACAAAAGAACACTAGTAGTACAAGAGTCCATGCATGTAGAGTTTGAATAGTCTTCTAACAAATCCTCTAGAAAAGAGAATACTGTTGATGATTGTGCATGTATTGAAGAACTTAAGAAGCTGACTTTGGATGATCATCCTTCCAAAGACAACAAAGAAAATCAAAACAAGGAGAATGAAGAAGAAGCCACAAGATCTTCACCAAAGGACAAGAGTCTACCCAAAGAATGGAGTTATGCTCATGGACATCCTAAGGAATTATTCCTAGGTGATCCATTGAAAGGGATAAGAACTAGATCCTCTATTAGAAATGAATGTGATTATATTACTTTTGTTTCATAAATTGAACCTAAATGTATTGAAAAATCTAAAAAAGATCCAATTTGGATGATTGCTATGCAAGAGGAACTAAATCAATTTGAAAGATATAAAGTTTGAACATTAATAGAAAGACCATCTAATACTTTTGTAATTGGCACAAAATGAGTATTTAGGAATAAATTGGATGAAAATGGTATAGTAACTAGAAACAAAGCTGGATTGGTTGCAAAGGATTATAATTAAGAAGAAAGAATTGATTTTAATAAAACCTTTGTTCTAGTAGCTAGACTTGAAGCCATTAGATTACTTTTAGCTTTTGCATATTTTATGGATTTCAAACTTTTTTAAATGGATGTTAAAAGTATGTTTTTGAATGGTTATATAGCTGAAAAGTTTTTGTTAAACAACCACCTAGTTTTAAAAATCATGCACATCCTGATCATGTTTTCAAATTACACAAAGCACTTTATGGTTTAAAAATAAGCCCCTTGTGCATGGTATGAAAGACTTAATAAATTTCTAATTGAAAATGGTTTTACTAGAGATCATGTTGATACAACCCTATTTTTTAAGAAAAAGGATGATAATCTCTTAATTGTACAGATCTATGTTGATGATATTATCTTTGGTGCCACTAATGAATCTCTTTGTCAAGAATTTGCAAAGCTAATACAAAAAGAGTTCAAGATGAGCATGATAGGAGAATTGAGCTACTTCCTCGAACTCCAGATTAAGAAAATAGATGAAGGGATCTTCATCAACCACATCAAATACATAAAAGAGATTCTGAAAAAGTTTGGGATGGAGAAGACTAAGCCTATTAGTACACCTATGAGCCCTTCATGTAAACTTACAAGGATGAATCTGGTAAAAAAGTTGATCGAAAATTCTATAGAGGCATCATTGGATCATTACTATACTTAATACTAGTAGACCAAATATTATGTTTAGTGTATGCATGTGTGCTAGATTTCAGTTTGAGCCTAAGGAATCATATTTAATGGCTGTTAAGCGCATTCTTAGATATTTATTTGGTACTCTTGACATTGGATTATGGTACTCTATAAATTTAGCTATTGATTTAATTGCATATTCTAATGCTGACTTTGCTGGATGTAAGTTAGATAGATAAAGTACTTTTGAAACTTTTCAATTCCTTGGAGTTAACTTAATCTCATGATTTAGCAAGAAATAAAATTCAGTTGCACTATCTACAACTGAAGTTGAATATATTATAGATAGAAGTTGTTGTGCTCAAATCCTATAGATTAAGCAACAACTCGAGGATTTTGACATCAAACTAACTAAGACACCCATAAGATGTGATAATACAAGTATTATAAACTTAACTAAAAATCAAGTTCAACATTCAAGAAGTAAGCACATTGAAATTAGACATCATTTTATTAGGGATCATGTTCAAAGCAATGATGTAATGCTTGAATTTGTTTCTACTGAAATGCAATTAGCTGATATATTGACTAAGCCACTTAGTGAAGGAAGGTTCATTATGATTAGAAGGAAATTAGGGATCACTAATCCTTTTGATTAAGTCTAGATCACTCTTCATAACCTTTCAAATTCTCCTTGGAGAATTTGTTGACCAAATATCTTTGAAAATCCTATTCAATCATTTATTGGCTATTAAAATCATTTATCTTGATTTCCTATGAATTTTTCCCTATTTTCCTGATTTTTCTTGAAGTGTCGGCACTTTGAAGTGTCGACACCTCCAAGTGTCGACACTTGGACTAAAGTCGTGAGTTGACACTTGACCGACGGGAATCGATAATTAAATAAGGAAATCGAGTGTTTTCTCTCCATTTTTCTCCTAAAACCCTTGAGTCGACATCTCCCTGAATAGTTTCCCAACTTCTGTTTGTTCCCATTTCGAGTATTTAGTGTTCTATTATTAATTTGAGCCCATTTTCCCCTCTCTTCTTCATTGTTGCTCATGGTTTTACCATGATTCATTTGCCCATTCCTCTTGCACTTGTCTATTTTTCCTTTTTCTTGGAAGATGGGTACCAAGAAATAGTTAGTCAAGAGACCTCATCCTTCCACCTAGGATATAGAGCGATGCATGAAAGCACATCATGAGGATCAGGCAGTAGAGGCAGCACCTCAGTAGGAGGTACCTATCGACCACCTTTACTTGGAGTAGACCGGATGGCCTCCAAGGCCATTATCAGAGGTCGAAGGATAGATTTTGACTTTATGGACTAACAACACTTTCGGATAGGAGATTGGCTGAGGGATGCAGGGCTAGCTCACTTATGTTCACTGAGAGAGATTCTACCCAACTTTGATATGAGAGTTTTATGGTACTTTGGCCA
Source organism: Areca catechu (assembly GCA_021397845.1). Classification (NCBI taxonomy): domain Eukaryota; kingdom Viridiplantae; phylum Streptophyta; class Magnoliopsida; order Arecales; family Arecaceae; genus Areca; species Areca catechu. The sequence continues at coordinate 96,998,241 of CM038050.1, forward strand.
GAGGAGCTGATAGTTGGATAGCTGAGGTCAGAGGGACTTCTATATTGCGACTGCAGAGATTTTGAGTAGAGCTTGGGAGATACCGATGAGAGGCATAGTCGTAGATTCACTCATTGATAGGATGAGTGCCCTCAGATGTATATTTGAGTGAGACGATATTGTAGTGGGAGATAATATCATTGCATCATGACTTTCTCCAAAGATAAGACTACTGCACCACATTATCGCCTTGATTTTTTTACTAGAGATCGGATGCTTCTGCTTTATTACTGAGAGAGAGTTGGTTATGATGGTTTTCCTGATTCAGCAGACTCCTGTTTGCCTCCCAGTACTCATGATCCATCAGATGACTGAGACAGCTACTAGTAGGAGATTGTGTCTACCTTATGGCATGGAACTGACCATTCTGTTCAGAGCGTATGGAGTTGACGTCGATGGAGTGCCCTACAAACAACTGCTCTACACTGACAACTATGATGAGTGATCTCTATATCATGGGCTATCATAGAGTTAGAGGTTAGTGGAGACATAGGATATCTAGACAGACTACTGATGCTGATGATAAGGACACTGCTGAGAAGGAGCACTTACATAAAGACGAGGCTAGGCTATCTGAGCCATCGAGGGATATACCTAAGCCATAGCCCGAGACATCAGTTTTGGCACATCCTGAGGTGCCATCTCCTGGAGACACTATAGATGAGAGGATCACTCGCTTAGAGATCGAAATGATAACTACTGTTAGATAGTGAGTGGATCACATTCACATGGAGATGAGGGCAGGCTTTCAGGAGGTGAGAAAGGGACTCCCTACTATACTGGCTGCATTAGAGAGATTATCTTCTTCTAAGGCACCATCACCTCCATCATCTGATTCTCCACCTGCTCCACTAGAACCTCTAGCTCCAGCCCTTGACATTAAGATAGGAGACGGCTAGGGTGATTCTTCCGTCGACTTCGACATTTCAGACTATATAGCAGACCCTGAGCCAGATATTACTGCTAATTAGGATATAGTGCCCGTAGTGGACCAGGTGAGGTCTTCAAAGACTATTCTTGATCCACCCAGTTCTTCTGTCTAGACCCCAGTTCTTCCTGACTCACCCATTACTCCTTATCATCTGATTCTTTAGTTTCCACTCCTATCCTTCATACTGATCCACTTGATACTCTTACTGATCTACCTATACCTTCATTTAGTATACCCTTTAGGTCACCCCCAGTACCTTCCACATCTTCCTTGATCAGGGAACTATGATTTTGTTGCCTAGTGTTGCAACCCAAGAGGGGGGGTGAATTGGATTTCTTAAAAAATTTAAATTCTCTGCAAGTTTGTGCTGAACTAAGGATCTTGTGTAACAATGTGATTATGCTCTAAAGAAGATATGCAGTAGAGTTGTAAAGTAATTATAGAATAAATCAAAGAAAATAACTCTAAAGAGCAATCAATCATAAACACTAAGATGTATAGTGGTTTGGTGCAAACTAAGCACCTATATCCACTCCCCAAGCTTCCCCTTGGGAATTTCGACTATAATCTACCTAAGATTAAGCCAACTTATTTTCAAAGGCTCACAAGTCAAATCTTATTGATTTTGTCAGCTAGGCTCATCAACAACCTTTACAACTTGTTTTTATTCCGGGTTCACAAGTCAAACCCTAGTTGGTTTTATCCCTTAGGCTCACCAATAACCTTTAATACTAGTTTTAATACCTTTGAAATTAGTAACAGCAAATAAGATAAAAGGTATAGATATAAGCTCAAGAAAGAACTCTCAAAAGAGTAGATATAAATATCGTTGAAGCTCTTCTTGAATGCTTGAGTTGTCTCTTTCTTGGAACCTCTTCAATGCACACTTTTGGCTAATGATTTGAAGGCTCAACAGCATAAAAATAAAGGTTTTTTTAGGTGGAATATTCTTTAAAGGCTCACTTAAGTCTTTTCAAGATTTTCTCAAAAGATAAACTTTGTATCTTGTGATTCACTTTTTTTCTTGTGTCTTCAATGAGTTTGGTGAGTGTTAAATTGCCTAAAAACCTTTAAAAAGCCATTGGAGACCGTTAGCATGAAGAAACTAGCTGTTTGGAGCCATTTGGAATCAATTATGAACTTCTGGAAAACTAGCCGTTGGACTAAGTGTTGACACTTGATTTGTTCATGAGTTAATCTGTGAGTCAACACTTAGGTCGACACTTGGATCGACACCAGGTGTAAATTTGAATTTTCCAACATTCTACTTCACTTCTGGTCTCAGGCTATGAGTCGACCTATGAGTCGACACTTGGAACTGTGAGTCGATACTTGGGCCAACACTTTGGTCAATACTAGGCAAAATGTCCATGGATGGCATTTCTATCCTTTTTCTTGTCTCAGGCCATGAGTCAATCTATGAGTTGACACTTGAACTCTATGAGTCGACACTTGTCATGCTAGCTGAAAGTTCTACGTGCCAGTCTTCAAAGTGTCGACACTTGCTTTATGAGTTGACATGGTGAATCGACACTTAGGTCGACACTTGCTCTGCGCCATTTCTAAAATGTGTGCCAGACTTTAAAATTTTCAAATTTTGTCTAATTGACTTCTAGTTCCTTCTCCATAAAGGCCAAAGTGATTATCTTAAAGTCATTCAATGTAAGAAAACATCTTAAACATTGAAATTCATCTTGCTTTGATATCCATAACTTTGATGTTCTTGAGTGGAAAATTTGAAGTACTCGTGACCTAAAATTCACAACTCCAATTGAAATATTAGTCCAAACATATACTCAACATTTTGTTAATCATCAAAATTAAGGGCCAAAGTCAACAATCTTCCCCTTTTTGATGATGACAAAACTTTGAGTATATAAGCATTTAAGTTCAAAATTTGACAATTGTAAGTAAGCATAGTATCAAAAACACTGAAAATGTGAACAAGTTCTTCAAATCATCTTCACAATTGTCATCAATCAAGGTTCATAAAAGTATTACAACATGTTTTAAGAGTTTCAATGTTAGATTTTCTTAATTTCTCATTTTCTCCCCTATGTTGAATAACTTGTGAATTCTTGAAAATTTTGAAATAGAGCTTATATATTCTTTCTTACTCCCTTTTTTGTCATCATTAAGCATTAAAAGGGATTTCTCCCCCAAAATTAGTGCTTTAGTCAAAATAAAACATCAATTAGACAAAAAGAGAGTAATGAAGTAATTTTCATAACTGAAAAATAGAACTTTCATAGATAATGAGTTTTAGTACAACAAGGGAATTGAAAATACAAGCATAAACTAGAAATGCAACAAGGGAACTACATAACATAACATAACATGAAAAAGTACATGAAATGTAGATAGGTTATTTAAGAGGATAATCCTCATCAGAAGGAAACTCCAAAATAATGGGTGCCATGATCCAAAAGGATGAGGATCTAGGAGTCTTATGCAACATACTCCTAGTCCTAAGGGAAGGTCCAGATCTATGTATGACTCTAGTAATCCTAATGGCATGAGAGGTAAGGATCTCTGTAGGTGTCTCATAGGCTGAAACAGTATCTCTCTAAACATCAATAGGAGTAGGAACATCTGGAGTCTGATTTGGAATAATTGGAGTCTGATCTTCTCTACTGACAATCTAATAACCATCTCCTACATCATCATCACCATCACTATCATTGCTACTGCCTGAACCATCACCATGACCATCACCAGCAGTGCCATCATGTCCATCATCATCCCCACCATCTACTAGAAGAGGAGGTGGAAAAACTGAGGGTCCAGCAAGAGGCACCAGTGCTCTTAACAAGTCTCTGATCTTAGTGAATCTAGCCTCCATGGTCTGTCGAATGCATGTGAGCTGCTCATCTATGTGATATAGGTCCATGCAGCTCCAACTGTAGTCTAGTAGTCTTGATAGACAATCCCAAAATCTCCTCCCAAACTCTAGTAATCTGTGAAGTGATCCGCTCCTTGATGGTAGAATCTGTAGCTGTGGTATCTCGAGAAGCTGTAGCTGGAGCACTAGCAGGTGCAGGTGTAGATGGCTCTGACCCAGAGGCTATAACAGGCATAGGTCTGGAGGGACTAATCTATGGAGCAGGTTTAGAGGGTCCTACCTCAACTGCTCTCAGCTTATCCTCCTCATCTAACTCCTGGCTTGACTCGTGTTTGACCCACCTGCTGCCAACTCTCTTGAATCCCATGCGATGTAGAGATTTCTCCCTGTAAGTATCTATATGGAGAATCTCTTTGGAGGCTTCATCCTCTAGCGAGATACCAAAATCTCTGAAGATCCAGATTAGCCCCATACTATATGGCAAGCACAGTCTGTGCTAGGTGGCTACCTCACCCATCTAATGAACCATGATCATGGATAGGTTGATGGTCCTCTACTAGCTCCCTCTCGGTGATTTAGTCAGATCTACCAGTCTTCGAAACCAGAATCTAAGCAATAATGTGGTGGAGCACTCTCATCTCCAATGATAACTAGTTTTCTGACACCACTGATACTCCCCTGATGTCCTCATGCTCCAGTATGCATCGGAAAGCTGCATCTTTGTCACCTACCTAGTTTGCTGCCATACCATGCAATGGAATCTCCCAAACTCTGCTAAGTGTCTCAGGGGTCACTGGAATCTCAACACTTTTGACTCGAGCTATCCACCTAATGCCATCCATAGCCATGCTGCTGTAAAACTCGCGCATCATGTATGCAAAGTACATCTCTCTCATGGTGCAAAAGGTACAAGGCCTGCTACTCTCAACAAATCTCCTCCCGCATGTGATTCACCTTCACTGCAACTCACTCAGCTATGAGGGACACCTATAGAGGGGGTGCTCTATCTGCCTGTTGCTCCTCGGGATACTTGATGCGCTTAACATGATCTTGCCTAGCCTTGGACCTTCTTTCCCCAAAACACAGCTCACCATGCTCGGAGGTGGACCATTTTTTATGGAAAGCCACTTGCTTCCTAGGTGCCATGACCACTAGAATCAACTAAGTGGAAACCGAAAGAAGGAATAAAATAAAAGGAAGGAAAATTGGATCGAAACGGACCAAAGAAGAGAAATTAGATCGAAGAAGAGAAGGATGGGCCGAAGGAAGGAGAAATACCTAGTGAAAAGGGAAAAAGTAGACCAAGCCAAACCAAAACGAGAGGAAGAGGAAGAGATTTACTAAAAGGGTAAGGTCAAGAATGGGAATGCACTATTCTTGGGGGATTTGGAGAGATTTAGGGACCACAAGGAAGAGGGGAGAGCGAAAAAACAAGTGAAAAAATCATTCGGATGATGCCCTAAAAAAGCAGTCGATCCATTCATGAGTCGACACTTGGAAAATTGCTCAAGTGTCAACACTTCGATGAGTCGACACTTGGGCAATTTTACAAGTGTCGACACTTGGTCATTTTCAGGAAAAAATTTGAATAAAATTCAATAATTTTTCAAAAAATTAGGGAAGTGTCTAGGGACTATTCTAAGATATATTTGAGAGAATTTATAGGCAATTGAAAGGATTTCAATAAGAATTTGAATGGTTTTAGTCAAGGGGTCAATGATGCCTAACTCTCTTCTGATCATACAAAACCTATTTTCGCTAAGGGATTTTATGAAAATATCAGCTAGTTATCTATCAGTGCATATAAAATCAAGCTAATATAATTTTGCACATGATCTCTTATAAAGTGATGTCTTATTTCAATATGTTTGCTTCTTGAATGTTGAACTAGATTTTTAGTTAAATTATTGTCACATCTTATGGGTGTTTTATTTAACTTAATGCCAAAATCTTCGAGTTGTTGTTTTTTCCATAAGATTTGAGCACAACAAATTCCAACTGCTATATATTCGATTTCTGCCATAGATAGAGCAACTGAATTTTATTTATTGCTAAATCATGAAATCAAATTCACTCCAAGAAATTAACATGTTCCACTAGTACTTTTTCTATCTAATTTACATTAGAATAGGCAATCAATTCAATAGATGAATCTTTAGAGTACCACAGTACAATATCAATTATACCAGATAGATATCTAAGTATGCGTTTAATAATAAATGAGATTCTTTAGGAGTAGACTGATATCTAGCATACATACATACACTAAACATGATATCTGACCTACTAGCAGTTAAGTATAATAATGAACCAATGATACCTCTATATAATTTTTTATCAACATTTTTACTTGATTCATCTTTATCAAGTTTGCAAGAAGGGCTTATAGGAGTACCTAATAACTTAGTAGTCTCCATCCCAAACTTTTTTAAAATTTTCTTTGTGACTTAGCTTGGTTGATGAAGATCCCTTCTTTAGTTTACATGATCTGAAGTTCGAGAAAGAAATTTAGCTCTCCCATCATGCTCATCTCAAACTCGCCCTACATAAGCTTGGCAAACTCTTAACAAAGTATTTTATTAGTAGCACCGAAAATGATATCATCAACATAAACTTGTACTACTAATAAATCATCATTTTTCTCTTTTAAAAGTAGTATAGTGTCAACATTGCCTCTAGAAAATTCATTTTCAAGCAAAAATTTACTTAATCTATTATACTAAGCTCTTGGAGCTTGTTTTAAACCATATAAAGTTTTATGAAGTTTAAAAACATGATTAGGGCATTCATGATTTTCAAAACTTGGGGGCTGTTCAACATACACTTCTTATTCAATAAAACCATTTAGAAAAGCACTTTTAACATCCATTTGAAATAGTTTAAAATTCATATAACAAGCAAAAACAAGTAATAATCTAATTGCTTTTAATCTAGCAACAGGTGCAAATATTTCATCAAAATCAACACCTTCTTGATTATAACCTTTTACTACTAATATATCTTTATTTCTTGTTACAATTTCATTTTCATCAAGTTTATTTCTAAAAACCTATTTTGTTTCTATTATTAAGACATTAGATGGTCTTTCAACTAAGGTCCAAACTTTATTTATTTTGAATTGATTTAATTCATCTTGCATAGCATTAATCTAATTTAAATCTTTTTCAGGTTCTTCAATTGTTTTTGGTTCTATTTGAGGTACAAAATCAAAATAATCACAAACATTTCTAAGAGAGGAATGGGTACTTACCCCTTTAGATAGATCACCAATAATAAGTTCTTTGGGGTGTCCATGGGCATACCTCTATTCTTTAGGTAAGGCTTGGGTGTAGATGAAGCTCCAACTTCTTATACTTCTTCTTCATTGTCCTAATCACCTTCTTGCTCCATAGAAGGTTCTTCATTGATGGACATTTTTTCAATCTTTTGTATACCTTTTTCATCATCAAGAACATCTTCTTTTCTAGAAGATTTTTCATTAGTCTCATCAAAAATAACATGGATGGATTCTTCAGCAAGAAGTATTCTTCCGTTGAAGATCCCGTATGCCTTGCTAGAAGTAAAGTATCCTAAGAAGATACCCTCATCTAACTTGGCATCAAATTTACTCAAATTATCTTTGCCATTATTTAGAATGAAACAATGGCATCCAAAAACATGAAAATACTTAATAGTAGGTTTCATACCTTTCCAAAGCTCATAAGGTGTTTTCTTCAAAATAGATCGGATTAAAACTCGATTCAAGATATAGCATGCAGTATTTATGACTTTCGTCCAAAAATATCTAGGTAAATCATTTTTACAAAGCATGGTGTGTGCCATTTCTTCTAATGTCCTATTCTTTCTTTCTACTATCCAATTTTGTTGAGGTGTCCTAAGTATAGAAAAATTATGATAAATACCATTTTCATTGCAAAAAAAATCAAAATCATGATTTTCAAATTTAGTACCATGATCACTATGTAATGAAATAATTGAAATACCTTTTTCATTTGAAACCTTCTTATGAAATTTAATGAATGCAAAAAATGTTTCATCTTTGTGAGCTAAAAACATTACCTATGTAAAACGGGAGAAGTGATCTACAATTACTAGCACATACTTTTTACCTCCCAACTTGTTATTCTAGTAGGTCCAAAGAGGTCCATATGAAGTAATTATAAGGGTCTAGTAGTAGACACTACTCCTTTAGGTTTGAAAGAAGATTTTGTTTGTTTTCCAAGCTGACATGCATTACAAATCTTGTCTTTTTTAAAAGTGAGTTTTGGCAAATCTTTCATGAGATTCTTTTTGTTCAATTTTGAAAGCAAATGCATACTAGCATGCCCTAGTCTTCGATGCCAAAGCCTACTAGTTTCATTGATCTTGGCTTCCATTGCCACAAGGCATTGACCATTTTGTATAGGTAGATCATCAAGATTAACCATGTAAATGTTTCCATGCTTATGACCAATAAACTTGATGCCATTGTCATCTAGACTAGATACTATACACATAGAAGATTGAAAATAACTTTAAATCCTTTATCACAAAATTGATTAATACTAAGCAAATTATGTTTCAACATAAGTAGAGGGGGTGATATGGACTTTACCGATACCGACTATTTTGCCCTTTTCATTATCACCAAAAGTCACATTTCCATCATTTAAAGCTTTTAGAGATGAAAATTGCCTTATATCTCCAGTCATGTGTCTTAAGCAACCGCTGTCAAGGTATTATAATCTTCTTTTGTCCTTGGTTGCAAGACACACCTACAAAATAAGTCAAGTGGAAACTTTAGGTACCCAAGTCATCTTGGGTCCTTTAGGGTTAGTTGAATTGATTCCTTTTGGAATCCAAGCTTTTCTAACTTTGTTTAATTTTTTTTATCACATAAATATGATTTATGTCCTAATTTACCACATGCATAACAAGTAATGTTAGAGGATGCATGTATAAAAAAAATTTTGAAATATTTTTATTATTTTTGTGGTTTAAAATCTAATCCTGCTTTATTAAAAACTGCTTTTTGGCTATTTAAAAGCAAGTTTAGTTTTTTAGAACTACATGTAAATTATTCAACAAAAGGTTTTATTTTTTCAAGTTCTTTGTGTTTGTTATTTTCTTACAAAAGCTCTTTGTTTTGTTTAATAAGTTTTTCATTTGCTACTAAAACTTTATCCATTTTCAAAGAGTCTTTTTCTTTCAAAAATTCTTCTTTTTCATTTTTCAAGGAAACAATTTGATCATTCAATTTCTTGTTTTCTTGAGGCAAAATTTTCTATCAAAAACTTATCATGTGATTTTGAAAGCTCTAAGTTTAGCTTTTTCAATTCTTTGTTTTTTATTTTAAGTTTTCATCAAAAATATCACGTAATTCATCAAATGTAAAGTTATTTTTAGGTTCAGACCTTACCTCATCATCATTGGCCATAAAGTAGAGGTTGGCCACTTCTTGGTGCTCTTCATCAAAGCTTAAATCTTCACTCTCACTCCACGTTGCCATCATAGCCTTCTTTTTTAATTTCTTTTTACCCTTTTTAAGAGTGGGGCAATCTATTTTATAATGGCTTGGCTTTTTACATTCAAAGCATATGGGTTGCTCCCTTTTCTTTTCTTTCTCTTTCTCCTTATTGGGCTCTCCTCTTTGAGACTTTTTCTTGTAGTTATACCTTCTCTTTCTCATGAATTTTTTGAATTTTCTTGAGATGAGGGTTATTTCATCTTCCTTATCTTTTTCATCTGAATCATCACTGGACTCCTCCTTAGTTGTGGACTTGAATGCAATGGCTTCTTTTTCTTTTCATTGTCCACTATTTTTTGCTTCAAGGATAGCTCATAAGTCATCAAGGAACCCAAGAGCTGCTCTAGTGGAAGAGTGTTGACATCCTTAGCTTCTTCAATGGTGGTGACATTAGGATGCCATGAAGCCGGAAGAGACCTGAGGGTTTTGTTAACAAGTTCAGCATTAGAAATGACTTTTTCCAAACTTCTCATGCCATTAACAACATTGGTGAATCTAGCATACATTTCACTAATAGTTTCATTGGGTTCCATCCTAAACATCTCATATGTATGAATGAGAATGTTTACTTTGGTGGTCTTCACTTGATGTGTACCTTCATGGGTAACTTCAAGTGTATCCTAAATTCCATTGGTAGAGGTGTAATTTGATATTCTATTAAATTCACTTGGATCAAGTGCACAAAATAATAAATTCATGGCCTTAGCATTAAGCTCTACTTGCTTAATGTTATTCTCATCCCAATCTTCCTCTAGTTTAGGGGTGGGATGCCATTAATCAAGACAGTGGACTGATGAGACCCTTTAACTATAGTTTTTCAAATATTATAATCAATTGCTTGAATGTATATGTGCATGCATGTCTTCCAGTAGGTGTAATTTGTGCCATTAAATAGTGGGGGACGGTTTGAGGCTTATCCTTCTATAATACCCACACCAATTTGCGGTGCCATTAGATCTTTGACTCAAGATCGTGAGATCTAAATACTGAGAACCAAGCTTTGATACCACTTATTGCCCAATGTTGCAACCCAAGAGGTGGGGTTGAATTGGGTTTCTAAAAAAACCTAAATTTTAAGCAAGTATGTGCTTGATGTGGGATGGAATGGAATGATGCAATCTAAGAGGAGATAGTAACAATTAAATGAAAAATGAAGTAAAGCTAGGCTACTTTCCATGTAAAAGAATAGAAACTATCATGAAGGGATTTGCATGTAAACTAGACCTGAATGAGAACCTTCATAATATTAAAGAGAAAAGGATCTTCGTGGTTAAGAAACCACATAGGATAGGGCCTAATTAATCTAATATTTTAGATCTGGAAAATACTAAAAGAGGGGTAACCAAGCATTAACATCTCAAAGATTGGAAAGGTTACACTCAAGGATGAAGCCCTTGGATGACAAGGAGATTCCTTCAGTTGTTGGGACTTCTTGTCTCTGTTTCTTGTCTTGGAAGACCCTCTTCTTTGGAACCTGGAAATCCCGGGGATCCTACACAAACCATAGGAGAGTTAAGAGAAGATTAAAAGGTAGAAAACTAATGAAATGATGGTTGAACTTGAGAAGAAGTTGATGGAGTGGAAGTAGCTTGGCTGGCCCTCTTGAAATGGCTTTTCTTGCAGCTTGGACGTTGGAATGGAGTGCTTGGATGGACTAGTAGAATTGCTAATAGCTATTGGCTTGGAAGATGATCTTTCTTGAAGTAGCTAAGGGCCTCTCACCCACTCCCTCTCGGAGGACATTTGATAACACCAAATGGAAGAAAGAAACTCACTTTTTTTTTATTCAATTCATCATCCTTTACAAGAGAGCTTGGAGTAGATTTTATAAGCCTCCAAGGACTTTTAAAATTTTTAATTACAAGGAGCTTTTCATGGGAGGTTTCTAGCTATAAGGGTGGAATTCAAATTACATGGAGATTATATGGGAATAGCTAACTAAAATGGTGGAAGATAAAACTCTTTGGCCACCCACTTTGAATTTGAATCCCTCTTAGTGATGTCACGTGTGATGAGGTGGCTTGCTGAGGTGTACTCCACATGGTTGGGAGGTTGACATGGCATCCCACAAGGCTTGCTGAAGTGGCATCCTCCTTGGCTTAAATTGTTGAAGTGGTTGAGTGCATTCCATCTTCAAGTGAGCTTGCTTACATTTAACCAATTTCAAACATCTCTTGGACCCAACTACTAAACTTACTAAATACAAGACCATTTTGATCCTAATTGGACTCAAAAGAAACCAAATTGAAATATACCCAACTCTAATTACATGACTCAAATTCAATTAAAGAAGTAAGCTGACCCTATTTGCAAGACATAAGTTCAATGAAAGAATTAAAGCCATACTGAATTAGACTAAAGCCTCTTTAGAACTTTGGTACTCGCACCAGTTCTCCTGGGGTGGTAGGAACTCGACCCTGTCAAGTAAGGACTAATCTGACTTTAGTACCTTTCTAGTAGGTCTGGGTCGATTTATTGCAGATCCTCTCGGGTGATCCAGGAATCCTTGGATTCGGGTCTTCCTTGCCATCGAACCAGATAACATTGATAGCCCTTATTTCTGATGTTAATTACTTGGTCATCCAAGATACTTTCAATCCTATTTCTCTGTTCTGGCTGAAGTGCTGGTGGACACTCAGGTAGGGCTTCACTCTCAAAGGCTGGGTAAGGTCCAAAAGGGTCACTAGGAATTAATGCAAGCTCCTTGTATTCTTTCAAATCAGAAATATTAAATATGGAACTAATGCCATATTCCAGTGGTAACTCTAACACGTACACATTAGGTCCGACTCTTTTTAATATTTTGAAAGGTCCAGCTCCCCGGGCATGTAGTTTCTTCATAGTTCCTGGTGAGAACCTTTCAGATCTAAGTTTAACCATTATAGAGTCCCTTTCATTAAATTCTTTCATTTGTTTATGTGAATTAGCCATATGCTTATAGACTTCATTGCTCATTTGAATCATTTTACTAATTTCTTTATGCAATTCCTTAATATGCTTTGCATAAGACTTTGCGAACTCTGAGACTCATACTGACACTTGTCAAAAAGAAAATACAGACTCAACTATGTATTCCTATTGATAGAAATTTTATTGGACTCTCTAGGGCATAAACCTAATAAATTATTGACTCTCTAGGTTTGACCCTGGCCTGGTATGCACATGAGAATTTACCATGGATTCCTAGCAAATGCCATAAGGTCTTCCAAAAGTAGGTTGCAAATGGGATGGGCTCTAAGGGTTCATGCAACCGAGTGATCTCAATAAAATATAACCTAATGGCTTTAGAAACATGTATAGACTCAGGAAAGGGTAGGAAATAGGAATCAGAGTCTTGGGGCAATCTAGCATGAAACAGAGCTTGGTTATTCAGGATGATTTTAAAGTTTGGATATTATTCTATGGATACAAGTTCTAGGACAGACTGGGTGTTCCTAGATGGAGGAAGGTCATCAGGAAGGTCTTTGGGAAGTCTATCTTGAAAGTCCTCTAAAATAATATCTACTTCCGAAGGTTGTTCCTTAGGGATTTGTTCTTGGATCTCTTCTATGTACAACTCTTGTGAACCCTCACTTTCATCTACTATGTTTGATCCTGGCTTAGTCACTCCTTCAAATTTTATAGTGGGTTCAGGATCTTTTTCTATTAGTTTCTTAGTGATCTCAACCTTGCATCCACCTTCATCATACTCCTCCACTAGACTTGATTCATAGATGTCTTCTTTGAATTCTTCAATGGACTCAGGAGTTTCTTTCTCTAGATTCTTAATGGATTCAACCTTTTCTCCCTGAAATTCTTCAATGGGTTCTTCCTCTTCCCCTTCATATCCATTAATTAAACTCGGTTCAGCCTCATAAACTTCTTCCTCAGGCTCACTAATGGGTTCGGGATCTTTCCCTTGCAAACTAATGGGATAGGAGTAGTAGGCTGGTTTGAAGGAATCTGTCTAAGAATTGGCCTAGAGGTGCTAATCATGCTGGGCTTAGGTCGGTTGCTCATGAGTTCTCTTTGATAAGACTCAAATTCTTTAGCAATCCGATAAGATTCCTTTATAGTATGAATTTCCCATTGAAGTACTTCCCCCTGGGTGTCCTTACATAGGCCTCCTCGAAATCTAGATGTGGTCATGGTCTTGGATTCGGTTGTGTTACATCTCCTAACAAACCCCTTGAATTCCTTAATTTACTCAGACACTGGTCTATCACCCTGTCTCAGTTTGTACCATTTGTCTAAAAATCTTTGCTCATAAAATCTAGCTAAGTACTTTTCTTTTAGCCTACTTCTCATGGTTCTCCAGCTACATATTCTATCTCCCCTTTGATAACATTCATCCTCAATAGCTGCCCATTGCCACTTAGCATATCGGGTTAACCTACGTGTGGCCAATCTAAATTTCTCTAACTTCGACATCCTAGTATACTCGTAATAGTGATCCATGCTCTCCTCCCAATCGATATACACCTCTTGTCTTCCATCGAAAGTGGGTGCTCCTAATGGGTCTCTCCTCGGAGTTAACAAGTATGGGTATGGGCTCCTAGGGCTAGACTTAGGGGCAAGATCATGATCATAGGCTATTGGATCAAGGGAATTGGACCTAAAGGAGTTGAGTTTAGCATGGGCCTTCGAGGCTTCTGCCCATGCCTCTGCTTGGGCCATCTGATTAGTCATGCTTTGGTTGGTCTGGGCTAATTGATCAGTCAGGTTTTGGTTCAGTTGGGCCATTTGATCATTCAGGGTTTTCATCAAGGTCTCAAAATTTTGGTCCATGTTACACTCGATTGGGCTTGGGTTTGTTGGTAGGGTGCTCCTGATCTAGTTGCCATGCACACACGGACTCAAACTTGGACTAGGGATTTGCTAGCCTAGAGTCCAAACCAAATGTTAGGTCAAGATGACAATCTTGGTTGTAGTTACTTGGCACCTGGCCAAGTAAGTGTAAGGTTGGTGGAGGTCCCTCTTTACTTGCCTTAGACACCAATTTAAAATTGGCCAGGTAAGCGAACCAACCCACCTTCCTTCGGGATCTTGTCCCTGAACCACTTGCCTAGGCACTGGATACACAAGCACATACAAACAAGTTGTCTAAGTTGGCTTGACACTTGGTTTGACCCGACCTTGTGGGTGTCCCTAGCTCACTAGAGCAAATTAAATGTCTACTTAGTTTTAATTAAGGGTTGGGTTCGCTATGCAGGTTGGTAATTTTTGGGCTAGGGACAGGTAATGAAATCCTGACCCTATGTCATATTGATGCCCTTAAATTGATTTACAGTGAGATGAATGCAAACATGCATAAGAACCCTAATTTCAGGTATAGAAATTGGTGTGTTGCAGTTCTGAAGTGGTGCAGAAAAGTGCAATGTAACTATATTAGAAAACTCTGAAAAAATCATAGAACATTCCTAACTCATAGATGATATGCCATATGAAAGGAAATTTAAAAATAAAATCTGTGTTGTGCTGAGCAGATTCTGAAATTTAGATAATGTAAAAGGAACAGAATAGAACATATAGGAATTTCAGCAATAGTGATGGAGTGCAGGAATTTTCATTTTTTTTTTTTGATTTTTTTTTGAGGATAAAATTATTCATTCTGATAGATAACTTATTATGGATTAGGAAAAAAATTACTTCAATAAAAAAATAACTATTTTTTTTAGAGTTTTATACGAATTACAGTTAGCCTACTCAGAAATATAGCAAGCAGAAATTTTAAAGATGCTAGATTTAAATGATGTACAACTATTCTTTAGGATTTTAAACCTACCTTCTTGTGTTCCCCTTCAAGGGTCAATCATAATGGTACCCCTACATGCCTTAGGAGATCTCCGTGGAATGTGATGCAGAACAAATAAAGGGATGCGATGCGGAAGTAAATTAAGATTAACTAATTTTTTTGTTGTTTTTATATGTTTGTAGAAGTTGGCTTCAAATCAAAGAAAAGTTAACCTAACATTGAAAGATACTAATATGATAATTGAAAGCACAATTTTAAGGAAACTAAATTATCAGAGTAGTTCAGAAGCAACGGATCGCTGGGGGTTGAGAAACTCCCAGACCTAGGGTTTCGCTCCGAACTTTCAACAGAATAGAAATAAAGAGAAGAGATGGTTTACCTAACCAGACAATGATCTTCACAGATTTTGGTGGAAGAACTCTCCCGAGCAGATTGTTGGATCCTCGGATTCAGATATCTTCGCAATGGATCCTCCAATACTGGTCCTTTGGTGGGTTGGCTTCTCCTGAACTCAAGATCTGGAAGAGAAGAAAAATAATTGATGGAATCAGAGAGTCAAGGGAAAAATTTACCAGGTCGATGAACTTGAGGATTGAAATTGCTGAAAACTGGATTGTCCTGGAAGCTGATGTGATTTTCCTTGGAACTTGCTCTGGATCTGAAGTAGCTGGACTGGATCTGGATGAAGGTGGATGGCCTGGACTTGTAGAGAGAGAGAGGCCATGGGAGATGGATGGATCTAGGGTTTGATGGATTGAAAATAATGAAGGGTGGCTAGGGTTTTGGGATTTCAAGTGGCTAACCTAGGGTTTTGGATAAAGATGGAGATCTCTCACCTCCTCAAGGCTCCAATGGAACCCGGATTACCCCCTCACGGAGCTCAACACTTAGAATAGTGCGGAAGAAGAGAAAACATAAGTTTGCTCATAAAAAAAATTTCTTTCATTCATTGATTTCTAAAGTTACAAAGAGAGGTCTATTATATAGACCTAAAATTTTCTCCAAGTTTGTACAAATTCCCATGTGGGACTAAACTCCTCCAACCTCTAGATTAGGTAGAAAACCTCCTCTCTTGGCCGACCAAGAATTCAAAAAAATTTGGGACGGCCATAAAGGATTTTTTTTGGAATTTTTATGGCGCCTTCTTTGGAGTTGGATTTGGATTTGGAGTCCTCTTCTTCTTATGGCATTTCTTCTTTTCTTCCACTCCAAGTTAAGCTCTTTGATTTTGATTTGAACTTCAATTAGGAGTAGGTTGGATGTCCTTCTTTGATTTTTTCTCCAAGAGAAGTCCCTTTCCTTCTTTGCTTAGACAAAATTGGCAGGTATGGGCGCCTCCTTTAAATTGGCTTCCAATTTGATTTTTTTCTTCTTTGGATGTGGGGACCATGACACTGGGATGCCTCTGTGGCACCTCCTGGACCCTGGCGTGTGCTCGGAGTGTGGCTGGGCGTGTGGCTTGGAGTGTGGCCTCCACTTGCTTGAACCTTGATTTGATTGGAAGACAAATGTGGCACTATTTTGAACCTTGATTTGATTGGAAGACAATTGCGGCACCATTTTGGATAAAATTGAAACCACATCGGGACTTGCACCGAGTCAACATGACTCAACAAAATTTAAATGGTGACTCAAGAAATAAATAAAAATAAATAAACTGGTTGACCAGGTCAACCTTTATTACAAACCCTAATTTCTCGGGCAATGTCAATCAGAGATCCAAATGGAGCTCTGAAGTCTTCTTGTGAGTCTGGTGCCTGCACCAGAATGGGAAGAGAGGGTCTTGAAACCCTACTTTTCTTCTAAGACCGGACGGCCTGGTGAAGCACCCAAATCTAGGTACTGAAGATGATGCAAAGCCCTAACCTACCTTGCTCTGAAACTAATTTGATGTGGGATGGAATGGAATGATGTAATCTAAGGGGAGATAGTAACAATTAAATGAAAAATGAAGTAAAGCTAGGCTACTTTCCATGTAAAAGAATAGAAACTATCATGAAGGGATTTGCATGTAAACTAGACCTGAATGAGAACCTTCACAATATTAAAGAGAAAAGGATCTTCATGGTTAAGAAACCACACAGGATAGGGCCGAATTAATCTAATATTTCAGATCTAGAAAAACATTGAAAGAGGGGTAACCAGGCATTAACATCTCAAAGATTGGAAAGGTTACACTCAAGGATGAAGCCCTTGGATGACAAGGAGATTCCTTTAGTTGTTGGGGCTTCTTGTCTCTATTTCTTGTCTTGGAAGACCCTCTTCTTTTGGAACCTAGAAATCCCGGGGATCCTACACAAACCATAGTACAGTTAAGAGAAGATTAAAAGGTAGAAAACAAATGAAATGATGATTGAAGTTGAGAAGAAGTTGATGGAGTAGAAGTAGCTTGGCCGGCTCTCTTGGAATGGCTTTTCTTGCACCTTGGATGTTGGAATGGAGTGCTTGGATGGACTAGTAGATTTGCTAATGGCTATTGGCATGGAAGATGATCTTTCTTGAAGTAGCTAAGGGCCTCTCACCCACTCCCTCTCGGAGGACATTTGATAACACCAAATGGAAAAATGAAACTCACTTTTTTTTCATTCAATTCATCATCCTTTACAAGAGAGCTTTGAGTAGATTTTATCAGCCTCCAAGGACTTTTGAAATTTTGAATTACAAGGAAATTTTCATGGGAGGTTCCTAGCTATAAGGGTGGAATTCAAATTACTTGGAGATTTTATGGGAATAGCTAGCTAAAATGGTGGAAGATAAAACTCTTTGGCCACCCACTTTGAATTTGAATCCATCTTGGTGATGTGGCATATGATGAGGTGGCTTGCTGAGGTGTACTCCACATGGTTGGGAGGTTGACATAGCATCCCACATGGCTTGCTGAAGTGGCATCCTCCTTGGCTTAAATTGTTGAAGTGGTTGAGTGAATTCCATCTTCAAGTGAGCTTGCTTACATTTAACCAATTTCAAACCTCTCTTGGACCCAACTACTAAACTTACTAAACACAAGACCAATTTGATCCTAATTAGACTCAAAAAAAACCAAATTGAAATAAACCCAACTCTAATTACATGACTCAAATTCAATTAAAGAAGTAAACTTACTCTATTTACAAGACATAAGTTCAATGAAAGAATTAAAGCCATACTGAATTAGACTGAAGCCTCTTTAGAACATTGGTGCCCGCACCAGTGCTGAACTAAGGTTCTTGTGTAACAATGTGATTGTGCTCTAAATAAGATATGCAACAGAATTGTAAAGTAATTGTAGAATAAATCAGAGCAAATAAAGAGAAAGAGCAATCGATTACAAACACCAAGATGTATAGTGATTCGATGCAAACTAAGCACCTACATCCACTCCCCAAGCTTCTTCTTGAAAATTTATACTATAATCTATCCAAGATTATAGCCAACTTTTTTTCAAAGGCTCACAAGTCAAATCTTGTTGGTTTTGTCACCTAGGCTCATGAACAACCTTTATAACTTGTTTTTATTCTGGGTTCACAAGTCAAACCCTAGTTGGTTTTATCCCATAGGCTCACTAACAACCTTTAATACTAGTTTCAATACTTTTGAAACTAGTAATAGCAAATAAGATAAAAAGTACAGATATAAGCTCTAGAAAGAACTCTCAAAAGAGTAGATATAAATATCGTTGAAGCTCTTCTTGAATGCTTAAGTTGTCTCCTTCTTGGAACCTCTTCAATGCACACTTTTGGATAATGATTTGAAGGCGCAACAGCACAAAAATGAAGGCTTTTTCAGGTGGAATATTCTTTAAAGGCTCACTCATGTATTTTCAAGCTTTTCTTAAAAGATAAACTTTATCTCTTGTGATTTACATTTTCTCTTGTGTCTTCAATGAGCTTGGTGAGTGTTAAATTGCCCAAAATCCTTCAAAAAGCTGTTGGAGACCGTTAGAGTGAAGAAACTAGCTGTTTGGAGACGTTTGGAATCAATTCTGAATTTTTGGAAAACTAGCCATTGGACTAAGTGTCGATACTTGATTTGTTCATGAGTTGATCTATGAGTCAATACTTAGGTCGATACTTGGATCGACACCATGTGTAAATTTAAATTTTCCAATATTCTGCTTAACTTCTATCTCAAGCTATGAATCGACCTCGGAATTATGAGTCGACACTTGGGTCAACACTTCAATCAGCACTAGGCAAAGTATCCATGGAATGGCATGTTTTGTCCTTATTCTTGTCTCAGGCCATGAGTCGATCTATGGGTCGACACTTAAACTCTGTGAGTCGATACATTGAGTCGACACTTGGCATGCCAGCTAAAAGTTCTGCATGCCAGTCTTCAAGGTGTCGACACTTTCTTCATGAGTCGACACAGTGAGTCGACACTTAGGTCAACACTTGCTCTATGCCATTTCCAAAATATGTGCCAAACTTCGAAATTTTCAGATTTTGTCCAATTGACTCTTAGTTCCTTCTTAATAAAGGCCAAAGTGATTATCTTAAAGTCATTCCAAGGTATGAAAACCTCTCAAACATTGAAATTCATCTTGCTTTGATATTCATAACTTTGATGCTCTTGAGTGAAAAACTTGAAGCACTTGTGACCTAAAATTCACAACTCCAACTGAAATATTAGTCCAAACATATACTCAACATTTTATTAATCATCAAAATCAAGGGCCGAAGCCAACAGATTTTATACCCCTAGTTTCTATATTTTATCTTTTGGTCCATTGTTTGATGTTACACCATCTATCCCTGCACCAGTTTCTGACTTCGCTCCTAACATAGCCTCTTCTTCAGCACCTACTAGAGGGAGAGCACGTGCCAAAAGCCGAAGCCATGGTTCTTATGGCAATTCTAGAGCTATTTGGACTCGACTTGCAGATCTCCGGTCGATGTGGTCGCAACCCCGACCCTCTAGGATTACGGGACGATTATTCTAGAGATTGGATCTTCCTTTGATGAGAAAAGTACTCCTTATGGTTGATCTGTATATCAGTCTATTTGTGTATCAGTCTTTTAGTTTTATGTTGTTTATATCAAATTATGAATCAATGGTATCAACTTTTATATCAAATGTTTGAAATCTCATATATATTTATATATATATATTGACATTTTCGGCATTTATCTTTGTACTTCTACTTTACTGCAATGTTTTATCTCTACTCTATTATTTTTCTCACCTTTTTCATGATGACAAAAAGGGGGAGAATTAATGAATGGCAAAAAGAGGGAGAATGATAAACAAAAGAGCGAGAATGATTAGTTTAAGTAAAGAAAGCAATAAGTAAGGGGGAGAGAGAGAAAAGTACTAAGAAAATTTTGAGATTCTCTAAAACTTTTGGAAATATTTTTGTAGAATATTTTAAGTTTTGAAAAATGTTTTCAGATCATATATTGAGTGAGAGCTTTTATTCCACACTTTGATACTCTTTATTTTTATTTTTTATGCTCTGATACTCCTTACTCTTATTTTTATATGCTTTGATACTCTTTGTTTTCATACTCTGATCTCTTCATGTTCTAATATTTTTGCTTTGATACTCTCTATTTTTATGGTATATTATTTGCTCTTATATGCTTTGACACTTATTTCATGCCTTGATACTTTTAAAGTTTTCACTCTGATACTCCTAAAGATCTTACTCTGATACTTTTCATGTTCAACCTATTTTTGCTCAAATGCTTATTCTTCAAATCTATTTTAGCTCTAATACACCTTTTGAACATCTCATATATATACAACTTAAGCTCTAATACATTTTAATTATTGCTTTGATACATTACAGCTACAACTCTGATATATTGAAACTGTATGAATTGAATTCTTTCTTATATAAATATATGCACAACTCTGATACATTGCAACTATATGAATTAAATTCTTTCTTATATATATAGCTTTGATACATTCTAAATGAGTTTTTGATCTTGATAAATATTACAATCTAGACTCCGATATTTATTATCAATAGCTCTAATACTTATGGTCAATTGCTCTATACTCATTGCAAACCATTTGAGCTTACTATGTGTATATACTTAAAGGTTTTGTCATCATCAAAAAGGGAGAGATTGTTGACTCTTGTCTTGATTTTGATGAATAACAAAATATTTAGTATATTTGAGTACTAACTGTGTATTACAAGTGTGTTTAGCAGATCAAAGTACTCATCAAATTTATAGTATGTTGAAAGTTAAGAATGCTCGTCATCTTGCTGAAGAAGTTACTTTTGTTGATGGGATTTCAAGTTAAATGGACATTGACATATAACAATGAACTTGAAGGACTCAAATCTTATGTTTGGAGAAGTTTCAGTAGAGTTTTAACCAAGTATTGACTCATGAAAGTGAAGTGTCGACTCACAAAAGCTTAAGCTGATACACAGAAGAAGTTTCAGATGGCATGCATGAAGTGTCAACTCATTTAGCTCAAGTGTGACTCATGTATCGACTCAAGTATCGACTCAATGCCTAAGACCAGAAATGATACAGAACACGCTAAATTCAAGTTTTTTTTCAAGTGTCGACTCATGAAGATGAAGTGTGGTGCGGGCACCGGAGTTCAAAAAAAACTTTATCAAACAATCCAGGCTCCTTATGGATTACAAGTGAATAAGCCAAACTCAATTTTGGCTTCAACTTGGTTTTTAATTTTCAGCATGAGTCCTATAATTAGAGTCGAGTTCAATCCAATTTCAATTTAGTCTTGTTAGTGAAAGAAAAGTGCCTTAAAAGCCAATCTTTATGATGGCATTTTTATAATCTTTCGACTCTTATATGACATTAGTTTATTAATGAAGGCATTTTATATAGTCATATTGTTGTATCTTATTTAAAGATTATGATGAACCCCATAGGTTAGGGCAAATGAAATTAGGGTTATGATGAAAATCATAACAGTAAGACCTAAGTTCCTATAAACCCTAATCTAAAATATTCCTAGTTGATGGACCATAAGTTCGAGGATCGATAAGTCTGTAAAGACTAGCTTATCCTATGTATGCTCGGTTAAGATCGTGGTTGGTCTCATAGCCACTTGTGTAGAGATACTAATACAAGGATAAGGGTGCTCATTAGGGTATGAGTTCACTGAACTGATCCGCATTGAAACTAATCTTATGGAAGTCTTACTACTTATCAAGAGATAGTTCTCATAGTAGGAGTTGTGCAAGTGATCTTTAGACCTGAGGTCACCATGGTTCCTTTTGCACACTAAGCCATATTTTTGTTCATACTCATTCATGACATCGAGTCATGTATGGGGTGTTCTCGGATATGGTGGAAGGTGTATGAAGGATGTGAGTGGACCAACAAGGAATCGACATTCCTAGTAAGAGGAGTTGTTTTCCTAAGTAATCTCTTCGATTGATGACTCAAGAAGTCTTTGATCAAAGCAAGATGAGATTAGAAGTAGTTTCTAATCAGTCACCAGCAAAGTCTTCATTATCGAATAGATATTTGAAATGATTAAGTGCTAGGGTTTGACAATTATCCATACCCATCACTTATTCGGGATAAAGGGAGATCGAAAAGTTGAATTGCACGGTAACTTTCCACTGAAGGATATTTTGGTACTTTCCACCAAATTTCTCATTTTTCAGGTAGGCATGACATGTTGCTAGACGTCAATCATGTCTTGTGGGTTATCATAAATCAATTGGATTGAATTCATGAGTCAATTCAAAAGCTAGTTTGAATTGGCAACTTGGGTCAGCTCAATTTAACCTAATTAGGTCAATCGGGTTTGATTGAATCGAATTGGCTGGAACCTAGACCTACTGCTGACTAGATGTGGAACCCAAAGGGTCACACTCATTAGGGAATTGACCTAGAAAGTCAATTGATATTTAATTAGGGTCATGTGATCCTATGTGGTTAGCTAGATTGCACACTAGCATGTGTAGGCCGACCTAATCTCTTAACCCAATTGAATTGGGTCTAAATGGTTGCTAAATAGACTAACCAATTTATGGAAAACCTAAATTTGGTTGTGTCCTAAGTGGGATGAATTTATCAGATTTTTATCTGATATTTTTGGACATTTTATGCACCATATATGAAGAGTCCCAATGTCATGGGACTCTTGGTGTTTAAGTGATACCTCAGCATTCAGGAGGACGTAGAAAGACCAACATACCTCCTATCTAAAAACAAATTATATGGTCAGAAAGTACATTTAATGCCCTTTCAAATGACACCCATATTGCATATACTTTGACTAGGTCAAAGCTAGCATATGGTGTGGAAAATGTTGACCGACAAGTGAAGAGTAGCAATTCTTCACAATTGGCGCCAACTTATTTTGTGCGCAAGAAATAAATGGGCGTAGAAATGACCTAAAGTCCTGCTTTGGGACTTTGTTTCCAGATGAATCAAGGTGCCCCTTAGCCTCACCTCCACACCATTTGAATGGCTTATGACCTGTCAAAACAAAAGGAAGTTCAGTGGAAGTGACTTGGCGCAAATGAAGAGTTGCGACTCTTCATTTGGCGCAAATATGAGAAGCAGAGTCCTTCTGCTTTGGGAAACTTCTCATCACCAGTTTTTTCCTTGGAAAGGCCACATCCCTTGGCTACTCTAAAACCAGAATAGGACAAGTGGCAAGTGGAGAAGTTGGATAATTTTTGAAGGGACTTGAATGAGGTAGTTGGCACATAAAAGGTCATGATGCTTCATTAATAAGACTCTTTCTATATGAAGAGTCTTATTTGATAAATTAAAAAGCTCATCAAAGGCTAATGAGAAGGCTTATTTGGCACCTCCAATTCTACTATAAATAGGCTTCGGTGATTAGGCCAAAGGGTATCACAAAATCTTTTCTTTCTTGCATTCTTACACACACTCTGCCACACTCTCTTATGTCTCTTCCTCCCTTGTCTTGTCTTAAGACAAATACTCCATTTTAAGACAAGGGTTTTAAGAAGTGATTTAAGAAGTGAAAGTGAAAGTGAGGAGTTTTCTGGAAAGGGCTCAGAGTTCTCTACTAGAGGGCAAGGGTCTGGGTAAAGAAAGAAAGGCTATTGAAGGAAGAAAGTCCATCAAAGAGTCCCAGTTGATCAAGCAACCTACTAAGGAGAGCTTCCTAGTTTGATTCCTATATGGATCACCTCTGGAGGGCTTGCATTTGTGAGCCTAGTGGAAAGAAAAGGAATTAGCATTCCAGGTATTCTTCATAACCCTAATTTAGTGACTTGTTGATTGTAGTGAATAAGGGATCTTGGGCTTAGGGTTTCTAGTTATTAGGATTTTCAGGAATGAAATTTTTTTGAAATTCATTCTTCTGCTGTGCCATAGAAACTCCTAGAAACTCAACAGTTAGGTTTAATTTAGTCTTGTTGGGTCAATTTGGTCAAGTTGGGTTCGATTTAATCTTGTAATTAGTCAAGTTAGGATCAATTTGGTCTTATAATTAGTCAAGTCTTGTAATTTGAGTTCAAGTTTAGTTCAAATTAGTCAAGGCAAAGACCATGAAGCTTGAAAGCATCAAGATTGGATGGAGCAAACCACCTCAACCTCCATGCCAAGTTGAAATGCCAAGATGGAATGCCACCTCACCACCACATCACTCCATGCCAAGATGGATGCCACCTCATCCTCCATGCCACATCATCTCCAAATGTGTGCCAAAGGAATGAAGACTTCAAATTTGAATTCAAGAGTGGGCACCTCACTTTTCTCTCCATTCTTCATGCATAAATTTGTACTTATCAGTCCACTCTTCACTCCACTCTTTAAGCTTATAATTCAAATTTGAAAGGGCGAGGGAAGTCTATAAATACCCTAACCCTTTTGTAATCAAGCTATTATCATGAATGAATGAAAGCTCCTTTTCTTCTTCCATTTGCTTAACAACATTTGATACTCCATGAGGGAGAGGATGTGAGGCCCAACCATCCATCCAAGACACCACCCTCTTCATCCAAGATGCCACCCTTTATCTAAGATGCCAAGCTCCTCATCCAAGTCACCAACCTCTTCATCCAAGACACCAACAATCATTTCCTCTCCTCGTAGATTTCTACTTTCCTTTTCTCTCATCGATTCCATGCCCACTAATGCCCTCCATTGCAGGATCCTCCAGGATTTTGAGCTAAAAATGAGGTTTGCTTTGCTTTGGAACCATCTAAACCATCTACATTATGAGTCTTCCATCCAAGGAGTGATAGTCTTCAAGTCCAACCGCTAATCCTTGGAGTGCTAAAACTAAACCACCTCCAAAAGTGTGAGAGCTCATTGTTGGTAAAAGAACCCTTCCTAGACTCTTAGATCTGATTGTTCGAAGGTACATGTCTTAGTTAGAATGGTTTCTCAACCATTAGGTCCTTTCTATATTTGATTGAATGGAAATTATATTACGGGTAATATAACTTTCATCTAGTAGTCTCTTATATTGATTTATTTACTCCCTCTTATGCATGAATCTTGCTGATATGTGAAGGAGTCATTGCTCAATTAAGTTTGCTAAGTTTTTAAGTTTAAACTTCATTTTGCATCTTGCATCATTTTGGTATCAAAGCATGGTTACTATGACTTATTTTTTATAGTACTAAAATTTTCTACATGCTGAAATTTTGCATATCAAGGATTGATCTGAAAGTTCTTTTCATAACTTTCCAGATCCTAGTTTTTATTAGCATTTTTCATTAATATTGCTAGTTCAAAACCATGGCTGAAATCTTCCTCATTGATTTCAAATCTATTTTTTTTTAAAAAAAAAAATCTCATTGTTTTCATTCTTTGATCTAGGGGTTTCATGCCTTTTGAGTGGGTATACAAAAGTATACTGTCATGATCCATGGGAGTAATGAGCTACGATCGGATGTGATATCCTTAGGTTAAAGGTTTGATGTGCTAATTGCTTGCTGGATATGTGATTGCATGACTTGCATAAGTGATTGCTTGAATTGCATGATTTTCTTTTATTAGCACATTGAATACCCCAAAGTTTTCTGGCATAATTTAAATTCAAAATCCACCTAACCATAATTCAAAAATTTAAAATTTAAAATTTAAAATTTGAATTATAAAATTTAATATTTGAAAATTCAAATTTAAAAACTCAAATTTGAAATTTAGAAATTTTTATTTTGAATTGCATGTTATTCCTAGTCTTTATGTTTATTCCTAGTCTTTATGTTCTATTGATAAGCTAGATTGTTGGATGTGCATTCATTTTAAAATATTTAAGGGAAATCCTATCACAAGATAAGGAAAGGATTTCATCAGCTTTCCTTGGCCCAAAAATAACCAACTACATATTGCATTGACCCAAGCCTAACATAAAATTAAGTAAGAACCTAAAACTAGGGACATCAACAGGTCAAGTTCATGATCATGTTGAGACTTAGCATTAATTGATTATATATTTACTCCTAGATATTGGTGTCTAAGGCTAGGGGTCCAACAGTAAACGCCTTAAGTAGATTTGTGGTTTTTAATTAGGACCTCATGAAAGTGAGGGGAGCCTTCCACAATCCCACCTCTTACCTGGCCAGTTGAAAGGGTGACTGCAGTCTTGATTAGTGTTTTGGCAATTCATGCTATCTTGAACTTCTAGGTTTAGGAGCCCTAGAAGCTATGTTTGTTTTGCATGGCCACTAGATCAGGAACCTCATACCTACACTCCTAGACCCAACCAAGTCTCACCATGGACCCCAATCTTTAAACTTTGATGAGAACTATGACTGAGAAATTTAGGCAACTAAATAATAGGTTTGGCCAAATGGAAGAGCGAATTGGGACCCTTGAAGAGACTCATTTGACCCACACTAAACCTGAATCACCTAACCAACTCCCCTTGGACCAAGAGCCCATCGCCATGATCCCACCCCTGAAAATAACCCTTGTAAGGGTTTTGGTGACCAGGGCGGAAGTGTGGATTTCAAAAATTTATTATGAAACCACTACCAAACCCTTAACCCAAGACCTCCTTACTATGAATTAAAACATACAAACATGCATATATAATATAAACTAGAGTTTAGGCACCAACCTGAATCGCTAGTATCCAATCCGATGAAGAAAACCCTGATTCAGCCTTCTTCTCCACCAGGCGCTCAAACGTTCCCTCTCCAACGGTGATCCACACGAAACTCGGACCAAGGAAGAACTCCTTCTTCAAGTTGCTTGGAGAAGTGGAACTCTTTCGGCAGCCTTTGGTCTATTGACCACTATAGGACATCCTGTTCTACTGTAGGGCACTAAAGACACTCTCCTAAACCACTCTTGGTTTTAGGACAACCCTCCTCTAGGACCCCTTAGGCTTATGTCCTAAAACAAAACCTTGTCCTAGTAGAAAAGACCTTGTCTTAACAAGACAAGTCTTGTCTTAAAGAAAGGAGGGAGAGAGAGACACTCAGAATAGTGCTTCGGTGGAATTCTTCATTATTAGACTCATTTCACTGCCCCCTATTTATAGATACAAGAGGGGCGTGTGATATTTCCTCCCATCAACTTATCAGATATGATTTCTCAAGATCGAAGAGAAGTTATCTGGCTTGAAAAATCATATCTAATAAGCCCATTCATGCGCCGAAGGCCTTATTCACATCCCTTCTTTTATCTGGACGAATTCTCACTTGCCACATATCAATTACCGGTCCCTAGGAAGCCAAGAGGTGCCACTTCAATCATCGAAGATTATGAAGAGTCCTGATAGCAGAAGGACTCTCCATCAGAACCGCGCGCTACATGAAGAGTTGCGACTCTTCATGCACCGTGGGCGCCATCCTTCTTCAATGCAAATTTTAAAGAATGTTGACCAGTCAAAGCATAGGCAATATGGGTGTCATTGGAAAGAACATAAAATTTCGTTTCTTACCATATAAATTATATTCAAATCAGATATCTATAGCTCATTCTGTGCCCTTTTGAAGTTAAAGTATCATTTAGGTACCAAGAGTCCCATGCTATTGGGACTCTTCATGTATGGCACCTAAAATTCTCTTAAATCAAAATTAAAATCAGATTTAGCTCTGATTAGGCTAGCCCCACTTAGGACTCAACCTAATTTAGGTTTTTCATAATTAGGTTAGCCCAATTAGCAAGCAACCGGACCTAATCCAATTGGATTAGGAATTTGGTTAGCCTACATATGCCAGTATGTAATCCGGCTAACTAATTAGGATCCTATGACCCTAATTAAATCATGAATGACTTCCTTGGCCAAGTCACTATTGTGTGTGACCCATTGGGTTCCACATCTAGTCAGCAGTAGGTTTAGGTTTGAGCCGATTCAATCCGATCGAACCCGATTGACCTTATTAGGTCAAATTGGCTCACCTAATTGTCCAATTCGAATCACACATTGAATTGACTCATGAAACCAAATCAATTGGTTCATGAAGATCTACAAGACAAGATTGACATCTAGCAACGTGTCATGCCTACCCGGAAGATGAGGAATTTTGGTGGATTTACCAAAATACCCTTCAGTGGTGAGTTATCGGACAATTCAGTCCTTCGATCTACTTGCACCCTGAATATGACTATGGATATGGATACTTGTCAAATCCAACTTCATATTCATTCCTT
Source organism: Areca catechu (assembly GCA_021397845.1). Classification (NCBI taxonomy): domain Eukaryota; kingdom Viridiplantae; phylum Streptophyta; class Magnoliopsida; order Arecales; family Arecaceae; genus Areca; species Areca catechu. Next base: position 97,026,810 of record CM038050.1, read on the forward strand.
ACTCAATCTGATAATGATAATTCATTAATGAACCATTAGAAATTATTTCTAATGTTCATACTTTGATCAAAGATTTCCCGAATCTTCATTTGATTGAAATCATCTAGATGTGCTTCCCTCTTACTAGGGTTGATCGATTCCTTTTTGACCTACTCACAACCTCCATATGCAATCCACTATACCCAGTATCACCCCATGCATGACTCAGTGTCATGATTGAGTGTGAACCAAAGTATGGATTCATGCATACAAGGTACCATGGCAGTCTCAGGTCAAAGGACCACATGCACTACTCCCATTATGAGAACTATCTATTGACAAACAGATAAGGTTCCATTAGATGTTCTCAAGCTGGATCCATTCAGTGAACTCATTCTCTAATGAGCACCCATATCCTAGTATTAGTGTCAAACACAAGTGACTGTGAGATCAGTCACCCTCTTCACCAAACAAATATAGGATGTGCTGGTCTTACCGGAAACATTGATCCCCTACTCAATATCCCATCGACTAGGAATATTCTAGATTAGGATTTTAAGGCTTTAGGTCTCACTAGTATGATCTCATCATAACCCTAGAACCATTGCCCTAATCTATAGGGTTCATCATATCTTAATAAAATTAATAAGACAGCGTATGATAAAAATAAAATGCCTTTTTTAATTGATAATGTCAATACACTGGTTTGGGATACAAAAGAAAATCCCATCGAAATACAACATTTCGATTGGCCTTTAGGGCATAATCCTTTCAACCTTAGATGCCCACACCAAGACTTCATGGATTCGGAGGAAAGAGCCTTTAAGAACATACATCTCAATGCACCCACTTTTGATGGAAATTTATACCTTAAGGTGTCTGTTGATTGGGAGAGTGACATGGATCAATACTTTGAGTGGTATGAGATATCGAAAGAAAGGAAATACAAATTTGCTAAACTTAGGTTAGTCTGACAAGCTAGATTGTATTGGAAAAATGTTGAGCACATTTGTTGATAGAGAGGAGACATGCCCATGGTCACATGGAGAGCCATGAAGATCAAACTTAGGAAAAATTACCTATCCTTGTCCTATGAGTAGAGGCTTTTAGATCAATGGCAAAGATTGAGCCAAGGTAATAGAACCGTGTCTGAATATATCGCCAAGTTAGATGAATTTGTCATGAGATGTAGTGTGGTTGAGTCAGAGGTCATCACCCTGTCTAGATTTAGAGCAGGCCTACATGAAGAAATCCAAAGGAAATTATTTCTGAGAGAAGTCCTAACCTAGAGCAGGCGTACCAAATTGCTAGGGACTGTGGAAGATTTTAGAGGGGACCCCTGATCCATCAACCTGAACCTAGTAGGATTAGTACCCCTGGAAATAGGCCAAATTCTAGTCAAGTTCTCTCAAACCGATCCAATCCTACTACCCCACTAGCTCGCAAAGATGATAATGGTAAGGTCCCTGAAGTTCAAAGAGATAATCACCAAAATATACATTGCTTTAGGTGTCATATAGTTGGTCACCATGCTAGTCAATGCCCTACCCGAGTCTTATACATAGGAGAGTTAGAGGAAGAAACTCTAGGAACCTTTGAAGAATTTGAGGAAGAAGTATATGAAGCTAAATCAAATCTAGTGGATGAATATGAGGGAGATGAAGAAGATATTTATCCAAATAAAATATTGGGAGTCGTTAGATGTATTTTGACCAAAACAAGAGAACATGAGGATTGGTGTAGAACCAATATCCTACAAACTTTTGTCAAAATAGGGAAAAAGGTTTGCAAGACATCATAGATAGTGGAAGTTGTGTTAATGCCATTTTCACTAGTACTGTCAGAGTCTAGGATTGACCATTGTTCCCCATCTCAACCCTTATATGGTATCTTGGATTAATTCGACCTCCATCCCTATTAAAAAATGTAGTTTCATGACCCCTAGAGTCATTCTTCTCGATTTTGTCATTATCCCCGAAGGAGTGTCTACCGACCCAGAAAAGGTTAAGTCCATAGTTGAGTGGCCTGTACCTAAAAGTGTACATGATGTACATAGCTTCCATGGCCTTACCACCTTCTATAGGAGATTCATTCAAGGTTTTAGTATGATTGTTGCACCGATCACGGAATGTATTAAGAAGGAAACTTTTGAATGGACTAAGAATGCCAATATAGCCTTCCTTGAGATCAAAGAGAAAATGACCCAAGCACCAATTTTAAGGCTACCTGACTTTTCAAGGGTTTTTGAGGTTGCTTGTGATGCCTCCGAAATTGGAATTGGAGGAGTTCTAAGTCAAGAGAACCACCCTATAGCCTTCTTTAGTAAGAAGTTGAATGAAGCAAAATTGAGGTATTCAAATTATAATAAGGAATTGTATGCGATAGTTCAAGCTTTAAGATATTGGAGAAACTATCTATTATCATAGGAGTTTGTCCTATATTCAGACCATGAAGCACTCTGATTCCTTAGTTCCCAAAAGAAGTTGAACCCTAGGTACGGTAAGTGGGTAGAGTACATTCAAGCTTATACCTTTGTTTTGAAACATCATACTGGCACTAAAAATCGAGTCGCCAATGCACTTAGCTGTCTTCCATGCTCTTGACCTCTATGAGTACTGAAGTCATAGGATCTGATAGATTGAAAGAAGAATACGAAAATTATCCTGACTTCAGTAAGATTTATGAATCTGTTTGCCAAGGATCATCTAGTGTATATAGTGAATATACCCTTCATGATGGATTCTTTTTCAAAGTAAATAAGTTATGCATCCCTCGAACCTCCATCCGAGAATTCTTGATTTGGGAAATCCATGCAAGAGGTTTAGCCGGCCATTTTGGTAGGAAAAAAATAATTCTAGCAGTTGAAGACCATTCTTTTGGCCTAGCCTCAAGCAAAATGTGGCCCAAGTGGTGGCCCAGTGTTGAACTTATGCTGTTGCCAAACAGCAAAAACAAAGCACTGGCCTATACACCCCTTTGCCTGTCCCTAATTATCCATGGCAAGACCTTAGTATGGACTTTGTGTTAGGGTTACCAAAGACCATGCGAAGACACGATGCCATCTATGTTGTGGTCAATCATTTTTCCAAAATGGCACACTTTTTACCTTGTTCTCAGACTTTTGATGCTTCAAAAGTGGACAAACTATTCCTAATGAAGTGGTTAGGTTACATGGTTTGCCCAAAACCATTGTGTCTGATAGGGATCTCCGATTCACTAGTTATTTTTGGAAAATCCTATGGCACATGTTAGGAACCAAACTGAATTTTTCTACCACCTACAACCCAAAAACTGATGGCCAAACAGAAGTTGTGAATAGAAGTCTTGGAAACATGATGAGATATCTAGTTGGTGAGAATACTAAAAATTGCGACCTTTTGTTACTACATGTTGAATTTGCCTACATAGCTCAGTCAATAGGTCCACTAGAAAAAGCCCATTTGAGATTGTTCATGGATACAAACCAAGAAAGCCCATAGATCTTATCCATTTACCCATGCATGCATGAGTTTCTAAGTCTACAGAGTCATATGCACAGCATATTAGAGAATTGCATAAAGAGATTAGTCAGAAAATTAATTTGAGCAATGAAACTTACAAGCGTATGGCTAATTCCCATAATAAAGTCAAAGAATTTTATGAAGAAGACTATGTGATGATTAGGTTTAGACCTGAATGGTTCCCACCTGGAACCATGAAAAAGTTACATGCCCATGGTGCAGGTCCTTTCAAAATAATAACGAAAATTGGACCTAATGCCTACGTGCTTGAGTTACCATCTAACTTAGGTATCAGTTCAACTTTCAATATCTCATACCTAGTAAAGTATAAGGAACCAACAATGATACCTAGTGAGTCTTTTGGACCTAATCCTATTTTTGAGAGTGAACCTATCCCTGAGTGTCCATTAGCCACATTACCAGAACGGCAAGATAGGACTGAGCAAATTCTGGATGATAAGACTATCACTACCTGGAACAAAGACAATCATTGCTATTTGGTTTGTTGACAAGGTCAACCAAAATCTGAAGACTCGTGGATCACTCAAAAGGATCTACAAAGGATCAACCCAGACTTACTAGAACACTACCAAAGTCAGGTTGATGCATACTCGATAGGGTCAGTCTGTCCCACCCCGGGAGAATTGGTGCGGGCACCAGAGTTTGAAAGAGGCTTCAATCAAACAATCTAGGCTCCATATGGATTGCAAGTGAATAAGCCAAACTCAATTTTGGCTTCAACTTGGTTTTTAATTTTTAGCACGAGTCCTATGATTAGAGTCAAGTCCAGTCTAATTTCAATTTAGTCTTGTTAGGTTTAATTTAGTCTTGTTGGGTTCAATTTGGTCAAGTTGGGTTCAATTTGACCTTGTAATTTGTCAAGTTAGGATTAGTTTGGTCTTGTAATTAGTGGGTCTTGTAATTTGAGTTCAATTTAGTCAAGGAAAAGACCATGAAGCTTGAAAGCATCCAGATTGGATGGAGCAAACCACCTCAACCTCCATGCCAACAATGATACCTAGTGAGCCTTTTAGACCTAATCTTATTTCTGAGAGTGAACCTACCCCTGAGTGTCCACCAGCCACATTACCAGAATAGCAAGATAGGATTAAGCGAATTCTGGATGATAAGACTATCACTACCCGGAACAAAGACTATCAACGCTATTTGGTTTGTTAGTAAGGTCGACTAGAATCTGAAGACTCATGGATCACTCGAGAGGATCTGCAAAGGATCAACCCAGACTTACTAGAACACTACCAAAGTCAAGTTGATGCATACTCGATAGGGTCGAGTCCATCCCACCCCGGGAGAATTGGTGCAAACACCAGAGTTGAAAAAGGCTTCAATCAAACAATCCAGGATCCATATGGATTGCAAGTGAATAAGCCAAACTCAATTTCGGCTTCAACTTGGTTTTTAATTTTCAGCATGAGTCCTGTAATTAGAGTCGAGTCCAGTCTAATTTCAATTTAGTCTTGTTAGGTTTAATTTAGTCTTGTTGGGTTCAATTTGGTCAAGTTGGATTCAATTTGACCTTGTAATTTGTCAAGTTAGGATTAGTTTGGTCTTGTAATTAGTCGAGTCTTGTAATTTGAGTTCAAGTTGAGTTCAAATTAGTCAAGGCAAAGACCATGAAGCTTGAAAGTATCTGATTGGATGGAGCAAACCACCTCAACCTCCATGCCATGTTGGAATGCCAAGATGGAATGCTACCTCACCACCACATCACCTTCATGCCAAGATGGATGCCACCTCATCCTCCATGCCACATCATCTCCAAATATGCGCCCAAGGAATGAAGACTTCAAATTTGAATTCAAGAGTGGGCGCCCCACTTTTCTCTCCATGCTGCATGCATGAAATCCCACTTATCACTCCACTCTTTAAGCTTGTAATTCAAATTTGAAAGGGCTAGAAAAGTCTATGAATACCCTAACGCTCTTGTAATCAAGCTATTATCATGAATGAATGAAAGCTCCTTTTCTTCTTCCATTTGCTTGTTGCATTTGACACTCCATGAGGGAGAGGGTGTGATGCCAAACCATCCATCCAAAATGCCACCCTCCTTGTCCATCCATCCAAGATGCCACCCTCTTCATCCAAGATGCCAACCTCTCATCCAATTCACCAACCTCTTCATCCAAAATGCCAACAATCATTTCCTCTCCTTCTTCTTCTAGATTTCTACTTTTCTTTTCTCTCATCCATTCCACTCCCACTAATGCCTTCCATTGCAGGATCCTCCATGATTTTGAGTTGAATAGGAGGTTTGCTTTTCTTTGGAACCATCTACATTAGGAGCCTTTCATCCAAAGAGTGATGTCTTCAAGTCCAGCCACTAATCCTTGGAGTGCTGAAATTAAACCACCAACAAAAGTGTGAGAGCTCATTGTTGGTAAGAGAATCCTTCCTAGACTCTTAGATCTAATTATGTGAAGGTACATATCCTAGTTAGAAAGGTTTCTCAACCATTAGGTCCTTTCTACTTTTGATTGAATGGAAACTATATTTCGGGTAATATAACTTTTATCTAGTAGTCTCTTATATTGAATTTATTAATACCCTCTTATGCATGAATCTTGCTGATATGTGTAGGAGTTATTGCTCAATTGAGTTTACTAAGTTCCTAAGTTAAAACTCCATTTTGCATCCTGCATCAAAGTGTCAACTCAAGTGTTGACTCACCAAAAGAAGTGTCGATGCATCGAGGACTCCAGAGAGCTTCAAAAGATATTTTTGACCTAGTGTTGACTCAAGTATCAATTCATGTATCGACTCATGACCTGAAATGTTGATACTTGCAGGTCTGGATGAATAGTAATGGCTAGTTTTTTAGCACAGAACTTATTCTTTTTGTTCGTAACGGCTATTTTCTCCTCTTCAATGATTATAAATGGTCATTTAAGGCTTGAAAATATATTTAAACTGGACCAAACTCAAAATAAAAGAAACTAATGAGCAACTAATGAGAGTTCATTGAATATTCATTAAGAGATCATTACTTTTGAGCGAAGTTGAGCCTTCAAGTATTCAAAAGCATTCAAGAAGCATTCAAGTCCAATGTTCAAGTATCCATAAGGCTTCAACAACTTGGGGACAAGCTTCTTAACTACAATCAAAGAGCTTCAAAGAGATATTTGCTTTATTTTTAAAAGCTTATTGTATCTTTACTTTGTACTTGAATTTATTATTGTTCTTTTCAAGTGGATTGAAACTAGTGATTAGGTTATTGGTGAGCCTTGAAAAACCAACTTAGGTTGTTGGTGAGCCTTGTGAAAACCAACTAGATTGTTGGTGAGCCTTGTGAAAGCCAACTAGGTTTTTGGTTAGCCTTGTGAAAATAAAGAAGGATTTTGTTTAGTGAGCCCGGGAAAACTAATTTACTATAATAAAGTTGAGATTATAGTGAAATATCCAAGTGGATCTTGGAGAGTGGATGTAGATGCTTTGGTATGCACAAAATCATTACAAAATATTATATTTGTGATTACTTCTACTCTTCTTGCATTTATCTCTTTATTTTCACAACATTTTAATTTCAAGCACACATACTCTTGAAATCACTAGCACCTTCATTATTTTTGAATTGACACTTATATTTAATCTTTGCAAAAAACTTTTTAAAAAACCCAGTTCACCCCCCCTCTTGGGTTGCTTCACTAGGCAACAAGGTCCTGAAGAGCTAGGACCTAGAAGTCACGAGCCGGTCATACACCTCTTTGTCAGCCAGCTCGATAGAAGATTACCAATTGGGGGAGCGGTCTGGGTCACTCCAATCCCAGTCCATCCCTTCAACCAAGGTGAACAGGAACCTGCTCTTCCATCCCTTGATGGAAGAAGGCAGATCAAGTTTGATGGCCCCTGGGTGGGGGGCCACAAACCACCACCTATTATCAACTGGGTGTCGCTTCAGGGTGAATAGGGCGGGTTACAATCCCATGAAAATGGCAAAGGATGATAAGCAAAAAATGGTCCTGACAGCATTGGGGGTAAGTTGGGCCGGGACCAGACAAAAATTACTCATGCAGAAGAGAAAGAAAGGGTGAAAGGGAAAACAAAGGCCCCAAAGAAAAAATATTTGTATAGGGCAATCTGGCCCGAGCCACTGGAAGTGACCCGCTCCTTCAATCCCGAGACTGAGAGTCAAATTGAATCAGGGATCCCATACGCACTCCAGACATGGAGAAGAACTTGTGGGTCATCATCGAAGTAATGTCAAAGGGACCAGCTGACTCCCTGATGAGAGGAGGAGGTACAGGGGGTCTTATGACTATCCCCATCTAGCGGCGACCCCTACAGATTACTACAGAAACTTCTTCCTCGCTATTCAAGGGAGGCCTCGGTCATGATGGCCCCGCCTCACTAGAATGATCCGGGTGACAGTGTCCTCTACTGGAGGAACTCATGAATGTAAGGAAGGAGAAAATGAAAGAAGGGCTATGACCTAAGGACTCTATGGGAAATCTCCTTCAGCACAGGCCAAAGGGGAAGAAAGAAGAAGAGGAAAGGAGGAAGGAAGGAGAGGGCTGACCTGCAAAGGACTCTGATCTTTGGATCAAGAAGATGGAAGCGAGGCTAAGGAAGAAGAAAGGCTCTATGAAAACCTCGTCCTCCATGCTTAAAAGTCCTTAAGGGATAACCCAAAAAGTACCATTCAAAAGCCTACCAACTCTCCATCGCATCATACTGGTCAAAAACATGCATCCTCTCTTCTCCCCGACCAACAAGAGTTTGCCACGCACCGAGATTTGTTAAAGGTAATGCTTTTATTCGAAGGCAATTGCTTCGGACCCAGATAGCAATTATGGCCCTCCTGAATAAGCTAACATGATGTCTCGTCATTGGTGCAAATCTCCAAGACACCAGTGCTCGAGGCATTAAAAACATAGAAAGAGCATCCTTCATATCAACATGATCATTACTCCCTTCACCCTAAGCACCGCGATGTGCTCTGGACTCGAGAGTGGGGGGGACATATTTGGCAATATCGCTAACATGGGACCTATGCCAGACCCAACTAGTGGCCACGCAGGTGGAAAGTGCCACATAGATGTGGCAACCATATGAAGATCTAAGGTCGAGCCATCAGTCGAGGTCAGCTTCCATCCAAGGTCGAGCTCCAGGTCGAGGTCATGCTCTCGCCATCTAGGGTCGAGCCCTAATCGAGGTCAGCTGATGCGGGACAACCCGATCAGGATTTATTCTAGGGGTTGGGGATTGGATCGTTGGTCATCAAGAAATGACCCTTAGTCTAGGTTAATTCAACTCACCAATTTTTTTATTCTTCTCTTCTTTTTTTCCCTTTTTTTTCTTTTTTTTTACTTTTTTTCTCTTTGTTTTTTTTTTTTTCCCTGAGTTTAAACTAAAGTCGGCAAAAGGGGGGTGGTTCTGCTTTAAGAAGCGAGCAACATCCTTCCTTGCTTTCACGTTCATGCGCATCTTCTTCCTTCGCAAGGTGGAATAGGGGATCTTCGGAGAGATAGATTCTGGCGGGGATTGTTGTTGGCATCCTTAGGGGATCCTTCGCTAGAGAAGGGCGGCATAGCCGATGGCTAGTGCCATGGGGGCATCGGCTTGGACGTGGGCGACATAGATGTACGAAGAAGAGGAAGGGGTTCGGCCATTCGAGCATTGGCATCGATGAGTGTCAGTGGCTGGAGGTGAGCAGAGGAGTTAGAGCAGCAGTGGCATGCAACGTCGATCTGAGGGGTTGAGGATGATGGTGGCTCAGGCGCAGTCGATTCCAGGCGGAGGTGTTGGATGTGGGGAGGGAGCTTCGACCATGGCTCAGAGGGGATGATGGCACGGGCTCTGATCTGGTGGGTATCGGGCATCACGGTAGCATGGAGATAGGGCGAGGTGATGGATGTCAGCCTGGCATGGATGACTCCGGGTAGGAGGTAGGGTTGAGGAGGTGGCATGCATGATTATAGAGGGATGCATCGGTGGTGGTAATCGGAAGGGCATCAATCGAAGGTGCAAGCGGTAGTCGATGGTCCTATTGATCATGGTGGCGAGCGAAAGGGATGGTAGCATGGTTGACGGGCATCAGCAGGAGGTGGTTTAGGGGACAGCGACCAGAAGGGGGGATGGCTTCGAAGGTTGTACGTCACGGTTGGTCTCGCTCAGAGGTGGAGGAGGGTCGGCATTTGCTTGGTCCCTTTCACTGGCAGAAGAAGGGGAGATGGCAACCGACGGGTCCTGCTCCATGGACTTAACAGTGCGAATGGAAGGAAAGTTAGCATGGTCGATGACTAAGTCAGTTCAGGTAGGGGTAGTGGCTCGTGCAGCCGATGTTCGTCGAATGGCTGAGGGTTCAAGTGTGGACGATTACCGATGGGATCTACGGTTGATGAGGTTTCGAGATGCTTAATGATGGTTTGAAAGGGAAAATTGGGAGTTTAAGATTAGCAAAGAATACAGTAGGGGAATAGGAAGACAGAGAAAGGAAGTAGCGAGGAGGGGAAAGAAGATTAATGGAGGAGAAGAGAGAACCGGGAAGAATAAAGAAGAGGAGGAGGGAGGAGTGTTGACCCCATGAGTGATTTTGATGATAACCAAACATTGAAGTATGTATATTTATTTCTGACAACTCTTCAAGTGTTTTACAAGTTTTTGTAGGATGGATTAAATGTTCAAACTTTAACTCCTACACCTCTGTTTTCTTGTTTGAGTTATGTTGTAATGTGTTTTTGTAAAGAAGAACCCAATGAAAAAGCTAAGGAAAAATCATGTGAAAAGGGTTTCTTCTATGTGTGTGTGCGCCTTGAAATTAGTTTTGAGTTGGTATGCTTGAAAATGTAAAGAGTTGGTAAGAGTTTTTCGTTAAGTTCAAGTGTAAAAATCCTAAGAAGAAACTCGAGCCGACCCAACTTATTGAAGAGCCAACTCTGATTACTGGCACACAGCAAGGATTCTGGAACACAGAAATCCGAGCTGACTCGAAGGTAACCAAGCTGACTCCAATGAATCCGAGTTGACTGGAATCAGTCCGAGCCGACTCTTCCAGAGTCCCATTTTTGAAGATTTCTGAGAATAGCCAGACGAGCCAACCTAAACCAGAAAGAGCTGACTCTACCAGACCTAATTCTGAAAGCCTGAGAAAGCAAGTCGACCTGAACTACATCGAGCCGACTCTTCTAAGTGAGGGTTTCTGAACCTGAGAAGAAGAGCCGACCCAAGCTGAAAAGAGCCGACTCTTCGAGTTCAAGTTTTTCAAAGATTCAAGTTCGAGCCGACCCGAGCTATCAAGAGCTGACTTGTCCAGAGTGATGTTTTGCATCCTAAGACAAAGAGCCGACTGCATTGAAGATTTGGTGACTCGACCTATCGACTCGAAGGATCCGAGCCGAACTCAAAGGAATCTAAGCCGACTTGAACATCATTTCCAGGTATCTAACGGCTAGTTCTAGAATTTGTTTTTGAATAACAAAATATGCTCCAACAGTCACAAGTCACATCCCAACGGTCAGAAACATCTCTAACTACCTTGGAGTGATGGAAAACTTTATATTTAAAGTATTTGAACTTTCTTGAAGTAATGAATTAGAGAGTTCTTCAAAGTTAAGAGAGCTTCATTGAATATCCTACCAACCAACATCAAAACGAGCACAAGAGCATTCTAGCTAGACTTCAAGAGTTCACCAACTCTGATTTGAAGTTTGAAGCAACATTGGAAAGAAGCCACTGAAGCAATTAAAGCTTATTCAAGTGCATTCAAGTGGACTTCCATCAAGCTACACCGGCAACTATCCGACAAATTGAGTTTGTCATTTTTGTTGTATTTCTTTCAATTCATTTTTGAATTATTGGGTTATTGGTGAGCCCGGTTGAAAAACCAAATAGGTTCTTGGTGAGCCTTGATAAAAACTAAGTGTTGGGTTCTTGGTGATCCTGGTAAAACCATGTTAGGTTTCTTTGGTGAGCCTATTAAAACCAAAGGGTGTTGGGTTTTCTTTGGTGATCTCGTAAAACCAAAGTATAGAGGTTTTGGATTGTGATCTTATAAAACAATCCTACTATATTCGGGTGTGAATATAGTGGAAATCCCAAATGGTATCTTGGGTAGTGGACGTAGGAGCTGGGTTGCTCCGAACCACTATAAATTTGGTGTGTTTGTGTTGTGCTTCTTTACTACTTTCTAGCTTCTACAATTTATTACTCTGTCACAGCACCTAACACCTTCTAAGGGATTTTTAATTGCACATTACCTGCTTTAAATTTTTAAAATTCCCAATCCACCCCCCTTTTGGAAAGCCACCTGGGCAACACTGGTATCAGAGCAGTGTCTCTAATTATACTAGAGTAAAGATTGATGGCTTATCCCATGAGTACATCTCTAGCGGAAGGCCAGTCAACTAATAGACCTCCACTGTTCACAGGAACAAATTATGCATATTGGAAAGCACAAATGAAAATCTATATTCAAGCTGTTGATTTTTAATTATGGAAGGTCATTCTTAAAGGGCCAAGTATCCCCATGATAAATGTTGATGGCGTGGATGTCCCTATGCCTGAAGAGGACTGGGATGAACACGACATGAAATTAGGAGAATTGAATGCCAAAGCAATGAACTTGCTTTACTGTGCTTTGGATTCAAACGAGTTTAATCAAATTTTCATTTGCTCTTTAACAAATAAAATTTGGGATAAACTTGAGGTGACCCATGAAGGAACTTCACAAGTGAAAACTTTAAAGATAAATCTTTTAGTGCATAATTATGAATTGTTTAAGATGGAGCCTAATGAAAGTATTTGTGCCATGTTCACTAGATTTAAAGATATTATTAATGGTTTGAAAAGTCTTGGCAGGGTATACTCAAATGCTAATTTAGTACAGAAAATCTTGAGATCACTTCCTGACAAATGGGATCCTAAAGTCACTGCCATCCAGGAAGCTAAAGATTTGAACATTCTATCAATGGATGAATTAATGGGATCTCTCATCACACACAAACTAGCAATGCAGCATAGAATATATGATGATCAGAAAAAGAAGAAAATAATTGCATTCAAGGCTGCATTAGAATCAAAGGATGATGAAGAGATGGAAGATGACTCCTCCTCCTCCGAAGACGATCTTGAAGATGAAGACATTGCAATGGTTGTGAGGAGATTCAGAAAGTTTATGGAAAAGAAGAAAGGTAGATATAACAGAAAATTTCATAAGCAAGGAGAGCATTTAAAAGAAAAGGACAAAGACAGAGAAAAAGATAAGGAACAAGTCCCCACCTGCTATGAATGTAAGAAACCGGGGCACATTCGTCCGGACTGTCCATAACTAAAGAAATTTCTCAAAAAAAAAAGAAGAAAGCAATGGTTGCCACGTGGAGTGACAATGAAGACTCCACTTCGACTGAAGAAGAAGAGACCATGAAAATAGCTAACCTATGTCTAATAGGTCTCAAGGATAAGGTAAATTCCCCCGATACACAAATTGAATTTACATTTGATGAGTTAAATTCTGCATTTCATGATCTTTTATTTGAATTTAAAAAAGCAGGATTAAAGATTAGATCATTAAAGCATATCAATGATTCTTTACCCAAAGAAAGAGAAGAAACTTCAGAAAAGAATTCTTTACTATAAAAAGAACTTCATATCTTTTCTGAAAAATGTAATGTTTTGTAAACCGAGAATAGTGAGTTTTATAACAAAAATAATACTTTATTGAAAGAAAATAATGAGCTGAAAAAGGAGGTTGAAAAACTCAAGCCACTTGTTGAAAAATTAACTTTATCTTCTAACAAGCTTGAGTTAATTCTTAAAGATCAAAGAATTTCTGGTAATAAAGCTAGAATAGGTTTTAATGCTTCAAATTCAAATTATATTTCTACTACATTTGTGAAACAAAAGGATTTTGTTTCCAAGTTTACTCCTTATAAAACTTTTGTCTCAAAAGGTTCTACTTCCATTTCAAAACCTGCTGTATATGTTCCTAAGAATTCAAATACAAAACCTGCTATCTCTACATTTCATGCATCTAGAATTTCAAAGTATAGATTATTTCAAAATTCTAGAATCAGATGTTTTGTTTCCAAGGAATTAGGACATAAAGCTTTCAATTGCAATATTATTAGAAATGTCCATAACACATCAAGAAAAATTTGGGTTCCCAAAGGAACCACCTCTACTAACCTAAACGGACCCAAGTTAGCTTGGGTACCTAAAAGAACTCCTTGACTTTCTTACAGGAATGTCTTGTAGCCCAGAAAATGAAGAAAAGATGGTATCTTAATAGTAGTTGTTCAAGGCATATGACGGGTGACAAGGATCAGTTTATCACACTGGAAATGAAAGACGGAGGTATGGTTACTTTTAAAGATAATGGCAAGGGAAAAATAATCAAAATTGGTAAGATCAAAATAATCCCCTGTACTTTTATTGAAAATGTATTGCTAGTAGATAAATTGAAGCATAATTTATTGAGTATTAGCTAACTATGTGATAAAGGCTTCAAAGTTATCTTTGAATCATCTATGTGTGTAGTAACAAACTCTCTTGATACTAGCAGTAAATTCATTGGATATAGACTTGGAAATATTTATGTGGTAGATCTAAATGATCTTTCCATGACAAGTAGTTCCAATTTAGTTGCAATGAATGCTAAGACCAATGACTCTTGCTTATTATGGCATAGAAGATTAGGTCATGCTAGCATGCATACTATTGCCAAGTTAATTTCCAAAAATCTTGTTAAAGGTATGTCTAAGTTTAAAGTTGATTTTGATCATGTGTGTGATGCATGCCAAATGGGTAAACAAACTAGGGGGAGGTTTAAATCAAAAAATATGATTTCAACATCCAGACCTTTAGAGGTATGAAATATGCCCTTGTGATTGTAGATTTTTCTAGATTTACATGGGTTTTGTTTATTGTGCATAAAGATGAAACTTTCAAAATGTTTAGAAAATTTTACAAAAAGGTTTCCAATCAGAAAAATCTCTCAATAATTTCAATTAGAAGTAATCACGACACTGAATTTGAAAATCAATTTTTCGATGATTATTATACTGAAAATGGCATTGATCACAACTACTACACTCCTAGAACACCACAACAAAATGGTGTTATAGAGAGAAAAAATAGGACTTTGGAAGAAATGGCCCGAACAATGTTGTGTGAAGGTAATCTTCCATGGTACATTTGGGCAGAAGCGGTGAACACTACTTGTTATATTTTAAACTGTATTTTGATCCATCCTATTTTGAAGAAAACCCTCTATGAGATTTGGAATGAAAAGAAATCCAATATTAATTATTTTCATGTGTTTGGATGCAAATGCTTTGTGCTTAACAATGGTAAAGATAATCTAGGAAAATTTGATGCTAAATCTAATGAAGCTATTTTCCTTGATTATTCACTATATAGCAAAGCATATAGGGTTTTTAATAAAAGGACTCTTACTGTTGAAGAGTCAATGCATGTTATATTTGATGAAACTAACCCATCACCATCTAGAAAAAATGAGTGTATTGACAATGATGTAGGTACCATTCAAAAGGAGATGGAAGACATGAGTATTCAAGAAAGACCAATTGAAGAAGGAGAAGAAACAATAAGTAAGGATCATTCCGATCTACCAACTGAATGGAGGTACGCTACTTCCCATCCTAAAGAATTAATTATTAGTGATCATTCTCAAGGCATTAGAACTAGGTCTGCACATAGGACTGCACATGATTACCTAGCCTTTGTATCTCAAATAGAGCCTCAAACTTTAGAAGAAGCAGAAAATGACCCAAACTGGATGTTAGGCATGCATGAAGAACTGAACCATTTTGAAAGAAATAAGGTTTGGACACTAGTTGATAGACCTAAAGACCACCCAATTATAGGAACCAAACGGGTCTATAGGAACAAACTAGATGAACAAGGAAATGTAATTAAAAATAAAGCTAGATTAATGGCTAACGGATATAGTCAAGAAGAAGGTATTGATTTTGATGAAACCTATGCACCCTAGCAAGACTAGAAGCCATTAGATTACTTCTTGCATTTGCTTGCTATATGAATTTCAAACTTTTTCAAATGGATGTGAAAAGTGCATTTCTAAATAGATTTATTTCTGAACAAGTTTTTGTAGAATAGCCACCAGGTTTTGAAAATCATGCTTTTCCAAACCACGTATTTAAACTCAATAAAGCTTTGTATGGTTTGAAACAAGCCTCCGGAGCCTGGTATGATAGACTTAGCACTTTCTTGATTGAAAATGATTTTTTAAGAGGAAATGTTGATAAAACTCTTTTCATTAAAAAGAAAGATAATGATATATTAGTTGTACAAATTTATGTTGATGATATTATCTTTGGTGCAACTAATGAAAGTTTTTGTGAAGAATTTGCTAAGCTAATGCAGGAAGAATTTGAAATGAGCCTAATGGGTGAACTTAATTACTTCCTTGGACTTCAAGTAAAGCAAATAAAGGAAGGAATCTTCATCAACCAAGCCAAATACACCAAGGAAATAATCAAGAAGTTTGGTATGAAGACAAGCAAACAAATGAGCACACCCATGAGCCCATCTCGCAAATTGGACAAAGATGAAAGTGGATCCAATGTTGATCAAAAGTTATATAAAGATATGATTGGATCTTTATTATATTTAACTACAAATAGACCAGATATCTTGTATAGTGTATGTGTATGTGCTACATTTCAATGTAATCCTTAAAAAACACATATGATTACTTTTAAAAAAATATTGAGATATTTAAAAGGTACAAGTAATCTAGGTCTATGGTTTTCAAAAGAATCATCTTTAAATTTAATTGGATTCTCTAATGCTGACTATGCTGGTTGCTAAGTTGATAGAAAAAGCACTAGTGGTACTTGTCAATTTCTAGGATTGAATTGAATCTCATGTCACTGTAAGAAATAAAACTCGGTAGCACTATCTATTGCTGAGGTAGAGTATGTTGCTGCAGGGAGTTATTGTGCACAAGTATTGTAGATTAAACAACAATTAAAAGATTTTGGTGTTACACAATGCAAAATTCCTATCAGATGTGATAACACAAGTGCTATAAATCTAACAAAAAATCCTATTCAACATTCTAGGACTAAGCATATAGAGGTTAGACATCATTTTATTAGAAACCATGTTTTGAATGGTGACATCGAACTAGAATTTATACCAACTGAAAAATATTTAGCTGACATCTTTACTAAGCCATTGAATCAGGATAGATTTGAATTGCTTAAAGGAGAATTAGGGCTTTGTGATCCTATCTAGATTTAGTTAACCTAATTTCCTTCAAAAATTAAGAAAAAATTATCAAGAAAACCTCCTACAATTATTCATGATTTCTTGAACAACTTTCCTTGAATTTTTAATTGTATCAAATTCAATTTCTGAATCATTTGATTTTATGTGGAAAGTTTTTGTTCAAGTCGACTCGAGCAATCTTGCTCTGGTCGAGCCAGCTTGAATGTTTGAGCTCTTTACCTATCACTCTGGTCGAGCCGACTAAGTCTTTGCCTAGCCGACTCAGTATTCTAATTGTTCTGAGTTCACTCTAGGTGAGTCGACTCGGACGTTTCTAGGGTTGGGCGAGCCACTCGAAAGTCAAAAAATCGCTATTTAGGTAGTTCTGAATTGTCTTTTCTAAGTACTTCACTCTTCTTACTTTACTTCAAACTCACTTCACTTCTCTCGAAAACTTTACCAAACTCCCAAAAATTATTCCCTAGAGCCTAAAATTCCTTAATCCCTTTACAATGGTTTCTCGAAGATCTGCGAAGAAGGTTCTTCAGATCGATGAATCAAGTGCTCATAGTGAAGATGCAAAAGAAAAAGGGGAAAAGAGGAAAAGATCTGCTCCAGTGCATCAAGATGAAGAAACTCCTCCTCCTGAACAGCATGTCTTAATGGTCAACCGGCCTGTCACTTGAGGAAGAAGGATTGACTTTGTATTCCTAGAAGAAATGGGAATGAAAATTGGAAATTGGATAGAGAGTCAAGGCTAGAAGCACTTATGTTCTTTGGACATCTTGACGTATCCTTCACCAGTACGGATTTTTTGTGAAAATATTGTTATCAAAGAATTTCACTTGGAATCTACTGTCAAGGGAAAGTTAGTAATAGTGGATGAAGAGAAATTGGGCAATTTACTGCAAATGCCTATAAACGGTGCCATTGAGCTTCTTCTAACAAACAAGGAACATATTTTAAAACTAATTTTGAAAAAACAAGATGTGAGCACAGTCCAGCATGTACAAGCCAATTTACTGTTGAAGGAAATGAGGCTTCTGTACAGTATGATCAGCAGGATATTTATTCCCAGAATTGGCCACTTTGATTGGGTCAGTAAGAAAGACATGATCTTTATAGGACACTTGATTGAAGAAAGGCCTCTCAACCTTCCTTACATAATGATGATCCAGATGACTGAAGTAGCAAGAAAAGTCAAAGCTTGTCTACCCTACGGTATGGATTTTACTCTATTGTTTGAAGAAGCAGGAGTTGACTTGACCAATGAAATAGGCAAGCCATTACATCACTTTGATATCTACTCCTTCAATTCACTAAAAAGAATGGATTACAAACAACAAGAAGGAACATGGATAAAAAAGATGCCTAGAAGGTTGCTGCTACCTTTTTAGATGATGATGAAGCTGCTGCTCAAGAAGAACTGAAGGCACTATGATTACTCCATCTGACCTCAAGAAGTTAATATTTCAAAAGATGGAAACAATTTCAAGTTCATTAATAGATCGCATGAATTTTGTAATTGAGAAAATAAGAAAATCAGTTGACATCAGCTTGTAGGATTTGAGGTCTGAACAAAAGCTTCACTAGCAGAAAATTGAAAAAGAAATGGAGGACTTCAAGAAAGAGATCAGAAGCATCCTACTGCAAAAGGAAACTATTCCCACTAAAGATGCTCCTGAACAGATCATCAAGGAGTCACTTGACATTCCTACTCCTATGCCTTCATCTGATCCACCCAAACCTATTAAGACCAAGAAAAAAACCAAAACCAAAAAGACTAAGACTTTTAGAGCCCTTGTTAGAACTAGATTCAGGAATTTAAGGTTTAAACCCCTGAAAACTAAGACCTCTGATAAGGTTATAGAGGTAGGCTCTTCTTCTTCAACTAAGAAAGAAGAAGAATAGTTTAGTTGGTTAGTCTTTTGGATGTAGTTCTGATTTTGTTAATATTCCACATGTTATCTTTTACAATTGCAATGTACTTTCTTTCCTACTTTGTATGCCAAACTTATCAATGAAATGAAAGTTTCTTTAACAATTTCATTTGTTGTTATATGATATGGTAAAACTATGATGAAATTTTAATTAGAATTTCAAATTTGAGAATGTGAAATTATCTCAAATAAATATTAAAGACTTTCTCAATCTATTTTAAAATCTAAGCTTTATTTGAAACCATTTTTTTGATTGATTAACAAAAAGGGGGAGAAATATGAAATATGTGAGAAATGAAAAATCGGAGAAGAAAAATGGGAGAAATATGAAAACAATGTAAGAAATGGGAAATTAGTATATATGTTGAGCTTCCTACCAGCTATTCTTAAAGTGCATAAAAAGAATGAAAATGGGGGAGCACAAAAATGATAGTATTGTTTAAATTACTTAAAAAACTAGAGAAAGGAGAAGATTCTCTTGAATAATTTTTCTCTGATTGATATTCAAATTAATCTTAATGCTCTGATTGCTATTATCAATTTTTAATTCTCTGATACTCCATGTTTTGTGCTAATTATAATATTATGAAACATGAAAAGTTTAATACTGTGATGATATATAGTGATATCATCTCTTAAGCGTTATTTTCTTTTTCAAATCTAATTAGCTCTGATACATGTGAATATTTAACTTTTAAATACTGTCATACATGTAAAGTGTAAAAAATTTTTTATGCCCAGTGTTTTGTCATCATCAAAAAGGGGAAGATTGTTGAACCCATGAGTGATTTTGATGATAACCAAACATTGGAGCATGTATATTTATTTCTGACAACTCTTCAAGTATTTTACAAGTTTTTGTAGGATGGATTAAATGTTCAAACTTCAACTCTTACACCTCTGTTTTCTTGTTTGAGTTGTGTTATAATGTATTTTTGTAAAGAAGAACCCAATAAAAAATCTAAGAAAAAATCATGTGAAAAGGGTTTCTTCTATGTGTGCGCCTTGAAATTAGTTTTGAGTTGGTATGCTTGAAAATGTAAAGAGTTGGTAAGAGTTTTTCTTTAAGTTTAAGTGTAAAAATCTTGAAGAAGATACTCGAGCCGACCTAACTTATTGAAGAGCCGACTCTGCTTACTAGCACGCAGCAAGGATTCTGGAACACAGCAATCCGAGCCGACTCGAAGGTAACCGAGCCGACTCCAATGAATCCGAGTCGACTCTTCCAGAGTCCCATTTTTGAAGATTTCTGAGAACAGCCAAGCGAGCCGACCTGAACCAGAAAGAGCCAACTCTACCAGACCTAATTCTGAAAGCCTGAGAAAGCGAGCCAACTTGAACTGCATTGAGCCGACTCTTCCAAAGTGAGGATTTCCGAACCTGAGAAGAAGAGTCGACCCAAGCTGAAAAGAGCCGACTCCTCGAGTTCAAGTTTTTCAAAGATTTAAGTTCGAGCCAACCTGAGCTATCAAGAGCCGACTCGTCTAGAGTGATGTTTTATGCCCTGAGACAAAGAGCCGACTGCACTGAAGATTTGGCGACTCGACCTATCGACTCGAAGGATCTGAGCTGACTCAAAGGAATCTTAGTCGACTCGAACGTCGTTTCCAAGTATCTAACGGCTTGTTCCAGAATTTGTTTTTGAATGCCAAAAGGTGCTCCAACGATCACAAGTCACATCCTAATGGTCAAAAATGTCTCTAACTGCCTTGGAGTGATGGAAGACTTTATATTTGAAGGATTTGAACTTCCATGAAGCAATGAATTAGAGAGTTCTTCAAAGTTAAGAGAGCTTCATTGAATATCCTACCAACCAATAGCAAAAATTGCACAAGAGCATTCAAGCTAGACTTCAAGACTTCACAAACTCCGATTTGAAGTTTAAAGCAACTTTAAAAAGAAGCCACTGAAGCAATTAAAGCCTATTCAAGTGCATTCAAGTGGACTTCCATCAAGCTACACCGGCAACTATTCAACAAATTGAGTTTGTCATTTTTGTTGTATTTCTTTCAAATTATTTTTGAATTGTTGGGTTATTGGTGAGCCCAATTGAAAAACCAAATAGGTTCTTGGTGAGCCTTGATAAAAACCAAGTGTTGGGTTCTTGGTGATCCTAGTAAAACCATGTTAGGTTTCTTTGGTGAGCATGCTAAAACCAAAGCGTATAGGGTTTTCTTTGGTGATCCCACAAAACCAAAGTGTAGAGGTTTTAGATTGTGATCCTATAAAATAATCCTACTGTATTTGGGTGTGAATATAGTGGAAATCCAAGTGGTATCTTGGGTAGTGAACGTAGGAGCTGGGTTGCTCCGAACCACTATAAATTTGGTGTGTTTGTGTTGTGCTTCTTTACTACTTTCTAGCTTCTGCAATTTATAATATGTCACAGCACCTAACACCTTCTAAGGGATTTTTAATTGCACATTTCCTGCTTTAAATTTTTAAAATTCCCAATTCACCCCCCTCTTGGGAAGCCACCTGGGCTACAAGGAGAGAGGAGAGGAAAGAGAGAGGGAGGGAAAGAGAAGAAAAGAGGGAACCGAGGAAGAGAAGAATTCTCAAAAAAAAAATTTCAATCATCGATCTCCGTAAGAAGACTTACAACTTATTTTAATAGTCTTAGATAATAACCGAAACTAATATAAGATATCCCAATCCTAACAAACTTAGATAACAACTGAAACAAATCTGAGATACGGATTAACCTTCGAAAAGAATTAATTCTAAAATTGCAATCCTAAAAACATCTGTATGGATTAACCTTTGAAATAAACTAATCCTAAAACTCTAATCCTAAAAATATCTGTACGGATTAACCTTCGAAACAAACTAATCCTAAAACTCCGATCCTAAAAATATCTATGCATCGGAGGATGTCCATCGGGATCTATGCTAGGCATGCATCGAGATATATGCTACATTGAGATCTTTGTGTTGGCCGATTCCCCATCATTCTCCTGAGGTGGGGAGAACTCGACTCCTTCGAGTCAGGCTTCATGCTACTCTAAAAGTCTCCCATCTTCAAGAATCCTCTGGCTCCAACTTGTTTGTAGCTATGAGATAGATTTTTTTTTTAATGCAAACAATTCAAATGCAATTAAAGTGAAATTGACCCTAGAATTAAACCTAACCTAACCTGGATCTGATACCAAAAATTGATGCGGGACAACTCGATCAGGATTTATTCTAGGGGTTGGGAGTTGGATCGTTGGCCGTTAAGAAATGACCCTTAAGCTAGGTTAATTCATCTTACCCATTTTTTTCATTCTTCTCTTCTTTTTTTTTTATTTTTTTCCTTTTTTTTCACTTTTTTTCTCTTTGTTTTTTTTCTTTTTTCCCTGAATTTAAACTAAAGTCGACAAAGGGGGGGTGGTTTTGCTTTGAGAAGCATGCAGTATCCTTCCTTGCTTTCATGTTTGTGCACGTCTTCTTCCTTCGCAAGGTGGAACAGGGGATCTTCGGAGAGCGATTCTAGTGGGGATTGTTGCCAGCATCCTTGAGAGATCCTTCACTGAAAAGGGTGGCGCAGTCGACAAAAAATGATGCGGGATGCAAAATGGAGTTTTAACTTTGAAACATAGCAAACTAAATTGAGCAATGACTCTTTCACATATCAGCAAGATTCATACATAAGAGGGAGTAAATAAATTTAATGTGAGAGACTACTAGATGAAAGTTATATTATTCATAATGTAGTTTTCATTCAATCAAAAGTAGAAAGGACCTAATGGTTGAGAAACCATTCTAACTAGGACATGTACCTTCAAACAATCAAACCTAAGAGTCTAGGAAGGGTTCTCTTACCAACAATGAGCTCTCACATTTTTGGTGGTGGTTTAATTTTAGTACTCCAAGGATTAGCGATTGGACTTGAAGACTATCACTCCTTGGATGGAAGACTCCTAACTTAGATAGTTCCAAAGCAAAGTAAACCTCCTCTTCAACTCATAATCATGGAGGATCCTATAATGGAGGGCATTAGTGGGCATGGAATGGATGAAAGAAAAGGAAAGTAGAAATCTAGAAGGAGAGGAAATGATTATTGGCATCTTGGATGAAGAGGTTGGTGACTTGGAAGAGGAGGTTGGCATTTTGGATGAAGAGGGTGGCATCTTGGATGGATGGATGGCATCTTGGATGAGGAGGTTGGTGACTTGGATGAATGATTGGGCCTCACACCCTCTCCCTCATGGAGTGTCAAATGTAACAAGCAAATGGAAGAAGAAAAAGAGCTTTCATTCTTTCATGATAATGGCTTGATTACAAGAGGGTTAAGGGTATTTATAGACTTTCCTAGCCCTTTCAAATTTGAGTTACAAGCTTAAAGAGTGGAGTGAAGAGTGGAGTGATAAGTGGGATTTCGTACATGAAGAATGGAGAATTAAATGGGAAGTCCAACTAGCTTTCAAATTTGAAATTTTGGGTGCCAAATTGAGGTGATGTGGCATGGGAGGTGAGGTGTCATCCCATCTTGGCATGGAAGGTGTTGTGTCTTCCATCTTGGCATGGTGATGTGGCATTCCAACTTGGCATGGTGGTTGAGGTGGTTTGCTCCATCCAATCTTCAAGCTTCATGGTCTTGATCTTGCCTAATTTGAACCCTATTTGAACCCAACTTACAAGACCCAACTAATTACAAGACCAAGTTGAACCCAACAAGACTAAATTTAATCTAACAAGACTAAATTGAAATTGAAATTGGAAAGACTCGACTCTAATTATAGGACTCATGTTAAAATTAAAAAAAACTAACTAAAAGCCAAAATTAAGTTTGACTTATTCTCTTGTAATCCATAAGGAGCTCGACTTGATTAGGTTTGATTGAATTCTCTTATGAACTCTGGTGCCCGCACCAATTCTCCCGGGATGGGAAGGACTTGACCCTGTCGAGTAGGGGTCAACTTGACTTTGGTAGTATTCTAGTAAGTCTGGGTTGATGCTTTGTAGATCCTCTCGAGTGATCCATGAGTCTTCAGATTCTGGTCAACCTTGCTAACTAACCAAATAGTTTTGATAGTCTTTGTTTCGGGTAGTGATAGTCTTGTCATCTAGAATTTGCTCAATCTTATCTCGCCATTCTAGTAATGTGGCTAGTGGACACTCAGGGGTAGGTTCACTCTCAAAAATTGGATTAGGTCCAAAAGGCTCACTAGGTATCATTATTGGTTCCTTATACTCTACTAGGTCTGAGATATTGAAAGTTGAATTAATACCACATAGGCATTAGGTCCAATTTTCTTTATTATTTTGAAAGAATTTGCACTGCGGGCATGTAACTTTTTCATAGTTCTAGATGGGAACTGTTCAGGACTAAGCTTAATAATCACATAGTCTCCTTCATAAAACTCTTTGACTTTCTTATGGGAATTAGCCATATGCTTGTAAGTTTAATTGCTCAAATTAATTTTCTGACTAATCTATTTGTGTAATTCTTTAATATGCTGTGCATATGACTCTACAGACTCAGAAACTCATGTATGTGTGGGTAAAGGGATAAGGTCTATGGGCTTTCTTGGTTTGTATCCATGGATAATCTCAAATGGGCTTTTTCCAATGGACCTATTGAGTGAGCTATTGTAGGCAAATTCAGCACGTGGTCACAAAAGATCCCAATTTCCACTATTTTTACCAACTATACATTTCATCAGGTTTCCAAGACTTATATTCACAACTTATGTTTGGCCATCAATTTGTGGGTGGTAGGCAATAGAAAATTTCAGTTTGGCTCCTAACATGTGCCATAGGGTTTTTTAGAAATAACTAGTGAATCAGATATCCCTACCAGACACGATGGTTTTGGGCAAACCATGTAACCTAACCACTTCATTAAGGAATAGTTTGGCCACTTTTGAAGTATCAAAAGTTTGAAAACAGGGTAAGAAGTGTGCCATCTTGGAAAAATGATTGACCACAACATGAATGGAGTCATGTCTTCGTATGGTCTTTGGTAACCCTAACACAAAGTCCATACTAAGGTCTTTCCGTGGACAATCAGGGACAGGCAAAGGGGTGTAAGGATGTACGATGCTCCTCCCAAGTCCTTCATGGAGAATTGAGAAGATAGCCATACTTTTATTCCTTGTAATGCAAGAATATCATTCTCGAATAAGAAAATTTCATCCACATACAAAACAAGAAATACTACAACCAAACCATTAGACCATTTGTATTGCACTCCATTCATAATGAAGCCATACATTCTGATCACTTTATCAAAATGTATGTTCCAACTTCAAGATGCCTACTTCAATCCATAAATGGATCTCTAAAGCTTGCACACCTTTATTTCATCTATGGATGTGAGCCCTTCAGGCTGTATCATATACACCTCTTCTTCTAGCTCTCCATTTAGAAAAGTTGTTTTCACATCCATTTATTAGATTTCATAATTAAGATGTGCCACTATGGCAAGCATAATCCAAATGGATTTAAGCATCACCATAGGTAAAAATATCTAATCATAGTCAATACCATAATGCTGATGATATCCCTTGGCAACTAGACGAGCATTATAGGTCCCACCTTCCCATCTACATGCCTTTTCCTTTTGAAAATCCACTTATACTCTATGGGTTTTACCCCTTCAGGTGGATCAACAAGAGTCCATATATCATTGACTTTCATGGATTTCATTTTGGAATTCATGGCTTCTATCCATTTATCAGAGTTGGCACTCTGCATCTCATCCACATAGGTGATTGGATCCTCATTATTTTCATCAAGTTCAACAGGATCACCATCCTAGACCAAGAAACCGTAGTATCTATCCAGCTGATGCGTGCTTCTACAACATGCTATGAGTTTGATTTAATCAAATCTGGTTCTTTGGGTTCAATCAATGATGTTAGTCCTTCTACGTATTGAACCTCTTCAAGTTCAACCTTAGAGGTATTAGTTCCTTCTCTAAGAAACTTCTTTTCCAAAAAGATTGCCTTTTACCAACAAATGCTTTATGTTCGTCAGTATGATAGAAGAAATAACCCTTAGTTTCTCCTTTAAATATTCTATAAATGTACACCTATCATATCTCAGCCCAAGCTTGTCTATCTTTAAATGTTTGACATAAGCTAGACATTCCAAGACCCTAAGATTTGAAAGTACCAGCTTACGCCCTATCAATAGTTCAAATAGAATTTAATCTACAGACTTGCTAGGAACTCTATTTAGAATATAACAAGATGACTCTAATGCATATCCCCACCCAGAAGGGATAGGCAGACTTGGAAATCCCATCATGGATTGAACCATGTCTAAAAGGGTTCGATTCCTCTTTTCAAATACTCTATTATGCTAGGATGTCTCAGGATGAGTCTATTGTAAGAGAATCCCATTCTCTTCCAAATATATCATAAATTTACTGGTAAGATATTCACATCTTTGATCAAGTTGAAGAATTTTAATATATTTACCGGTTTGTTTCTCTATATTATGAAATCATTTGAACATCTCGAAGGATTTTTATATATCTCATAACCATACCATGATAGGTCATCGGTAAACATGATGAAGTAGATATGTGCTTATGGTTAAAGTGTTCATGGGTCCACATACATCAGTATGTATTAGACTCAGAACCTTAGTAGCTCTTTTATCCTTTCTAGTAAAATGTGACTTAGTCATCTTTTTAAAAAGATGGGATTTGCAAGTTGACAATGATTCAAAATCATTGACCATGAGGATTTTTTCTTTAAATAATCGTTCATCCTATTCTTGTTAATATGACTTAGCCTACAGTACCAAAGGTAGACATCAGATACATTTTCAATCCTTGGGCATTTATTGGACTGTACATTACATTTACAGGCTGTAAAAAATATAAATATCATTCTTCAGTTGTCCTATAGTAACACCATTCAAAATGATATTACATAACCATCTTTTATTGATAATGATAACCATTTTTAGTCAAAAGGCCTATAGAAATCATATTCATCAAAAAACTAGGACAACAATGATAATCACCTAAGATAATGATACTAGAATCAAAACAAGCTCGAGTATTCCTAAAACTAGAACTGCATAGATCTTCCATCTCCAACATTCAAGAATTTATCATCATTTTCAAATCTTCTACTAACTTGAAGTCCCTATATAGAATTGCAAATATTAATAGGGCTTCTGGTATCTAATACCCAGGTAGTAGTATCATAAATAGAAAATTAGAATGTGTTACCATATAAATACCTTATCTAGCAATACCTTGCTAATTCTTTTTCTTCCTTGGCCTGTTCAGGTCCAACGAGGTAACGTAAAGAGGACAATTCCTCTTCCAGTGCCCTTTCTTCTTATATTAGAAGCATTCAGCTTGAGTCTGGTTGGCTTTCAACTTCTTGGCCTGACCTAGCTTAGTCGTTGGAGTACTTTGCACCTTTTTCTTATTCATCTTCTTCCCTTTCTTAAAGGGATGATGCCCTGTCAATCCTTCCACTACATTCACCAACCCCTTATAGAGCTGATGATTCTTTTTATAGGTCTATAGTAACCCCAATAGACCATGGTAGTTTACTACAGGGCTTATCATTTTATAATGATCAAGGAAGTCAATATAGGATTTTGATAAAAGATTAAGGATCGCATCCTTCCTCAACTATTCATGCAAGGGGAATCCAAGTTTGCCCAGGTGCTCAATCAATTCGATCATGTGTATTGCATGATTTGTGACTGAGGCCCCTTCCCTCATCTTTGTGTTGAAAATGTCACAAGACATTTTGTACCATTCAACATCATTGAGAGTATCAAAAGATTCTTTTAATACTTGAAGTATGTCCTCCGACTGAGCATCTTCAAACTTTCGATTCAATTTGTTATTCATGGATGCTTGCATAATACAACATACCATGGTTCTATCATTGAGCTACTTCTTATAAGTATCTTGGACCACACCATGAGCATTCTGAGAAGGCTTCTCAAGTGCCAAATCTGTCAGAACGTATAAAATCAGTTCATGCTCTAGGATTACTTTTAGTTTTTGATACTAGCTATCAAAATTGGATCCCATTAATTTTTCATTTTCTAGCAATTAACAAAGTGGCAAAGTGGTGGCCATATTAATCTAAAAGAAGAACAAGACCTAATTAGTATATGAATCATTTAATCCTAAAGACTTGGACTTTAGTCTTAAGGTTCTCTAACTATTTTTCATCAAATTGATAGCCTCTACCTCCAATTTGAGGAATTGCACCAATTCCTTAGTAGGTACAAGAATCTAATATACTATACACGAGCCTAACTTTTGCTAGCTTTTCCATGTGCATCTAAAGGTAGGTTCTTAATCAATTTTTTCTCTAAAAAATTTTTCTGGTAATGATTTTGCCCCAGGTACTAATCAGTAAGCCTTTGGGCTACCACTAGAAGTCCTGGTTAGATCCAACCATTAACATAATAGGACTGAGTATTTCAAGCCAATGATGCCTGACTTTGACCAGCTTGAGAGAATTGTGCCTTAAAAGCCAATCATTATACAGGCATTTTTATAATCTTCCAACTCATGTATGATATTATTTATTAAAAAGGCAATTGTTGATTCATCATACTGCTGCATCTTATCAAGATCATGATGAACCCCATAGGTTAGGGTAAAGGAAATAGGATCATGATGGAGATCAAAATAGTGAGACTTAAGTTCCTATAAATTTTAATCTAAAATGTTCCTAGTCATTGAATCATCTATTAGGAGATCGATATTTCTGGAAAGACTAGCACATCCTCTATATGCTCGATGGAGGGGTGGTGGTCCCATAGCCACTTGTGTAAGAACACTAATACAAGGATGTGGGTGCTCATTAGGGTATTAGTTCACTTAATTGATCCATCTTGAGAACATCTTATGGAGGTCTTACTACATATCAAAAGATGGTTCTCATAGTGGGAGTTGTAAAAGTGATCCTTAGACCTGAGATCACCATGGTTTCTTATGCACATAAAGTCATGTTTTGGTTCATACTCATTCATGACAAAGAGTCATGTATGGGGTGTTCTTAGATATGATGGATTATATATGAAGGATGTGAGTGGATCAACAAGGAATGGATCATTCCTAGTAAGAAACTTATCCCATGTAATTTCTTCGATTGTTGACTCAAGAAGTCTTTGATCAAAGTATGATGAGATTAGATAGGATTTCTAATCTTTCATCGATCGAGTATTCATTGTCAAATTAAGATTTGAAAGGATTAAGTTCTAGGGTTTGACAATTCTCCATACCCATTACTTATTCGAGATAAAGAAAAATCGAAGGATTGAATTGCATGATAACTTTTTACTAAAAGTTATTTTGATAATTTTTATTAAATTTCTTTATCTTTCGAGTAGGCATGACAAGTTGCTAAATGCCAATCATGTCTTGTAGGTTTTCATGAATCAAATTGGTTGGGTTCATGAGTCAATTTGGAAATTGGCTAATTTGGGTCAGCTCGATTTGACCTAATTGGGTCAATCAATTTTGATTGGATCAAAATAGCTTAGACTAGATCTACTGCTAGCTAGAAGTGGAGCCCAAAGGATCACACATGCTAGGGAATTGGCCAAGAAAGTTAATTGGATTTTGGTTAGGGTCATTGGATCCTAATAGGCTAGCTAATTTGCATACTAGCATATGCATTCTAGCCCAACTCCTAGCCCAATTGGATTGGATCAGTTAGCTTGCTATTTGGGCTAACAAATTTAAGTGAACTTAGATTGGGTTGAGTCTTAATTGGGACAGCAATTATCTATATTTATCTAGATTTTATTGGACTTTTTCTTTGGATTATCGAAGAGTCCAAGTTGGATTGGACTCTTGGTGCCATATTGGCGTGTGCCAAGATTAAGGGGTGTAGAAGGACCAAGAGTCCTTCTGTCACTTAATCACTTTTTCCACATAAATTCTAGGACACTCTCCCTTATCTCCATGCTCATTTGGATTGGGCTTGACTGTTCAAAAGGATGGGAATTGGCATGGAAATTGTGGTGCACATAATGAAGGGATGCATCCCTTCATATTTGGCATAAATTCAAAAATCCAGAAGTCCTTCTGCTCGAAGGGTTCTAGTTCTCCGGTATATTCGTTGGAGTCCCACACCCCTTAGTCAAATATTGACTAGTTACTTGCCATATGGCAAATGTAAAAAAATGCTAGAAAATTAAAGAGACACTTATATGTCTCTTAGCACATGATATGGTATGTCAAGATAAATCTTTTCACCCAAGGGACTCCTTCTGCTTGAAGGGTCCTATTTGATCATTAGATAATCAAATCAAGGTTTGAGGAAAAGGTTTATCGGCATCCCCTTACTCATTATAAATAGGCATCGATAATCTGATGCCAGAACATCCAAAAAATAATATGAAAGAAAACTTTCTCTCTCTTTTCCTTCTCTTATGACAAGAAGTCTTCTTTAAGACAAGGCTTGTCATTTTAAGATAAGAGCCTAGGAAGAGATATAGAAGGGATAATCAAATTTTAAGAGAGGATTCATAGAGGTATCTGAGTGCCCTACAAGAGGGTAGGGGTTCTAGCAAAGGAAGAAAGGCTATCGGGAAGATTCCTAGTCAAATAAGCAAGCTCGATAGGAGTCTTCCTTGGTCCAATTCCTATGTGGATCATCTCTAGAGGGCATACACTTATGTGCCTTGTAAAAATTGAGTATAGCACTTCAAGTATTTCTCTATAATCTTAAAGTTATGATTAATTAGTTATCATGGTCATGTGGTCCTTGGATCTATGGTTTCGACTGATTAGGATTTTAATAATGAAAATTTTGAAATC
Organism: Areca catechu; assembly: GCA_021397845.1. Taxonomy (NCBI): domain Eukaryota; kingdom Viridiplantae; phylum Streptophyta; class Magnoliopsida; order Arecales; family Arecaceae; genus Areca; species Areca catechu. The sequence continues at coordinate 97,057,184 of CM038050.1, forward strand.
CAGTCTTCTACCATGTCAACTCGAAACCCAACATGGCTAACTTGACCATCATTTAGAAAGGACTAAGCCATCGTAATATGAATAATAATTTCAATAGCCAAATGAGCAACAGATCTGTAGACATCTAATGATCATCTAAATTATTGGACTCATTATCACTCCTATTGCCGCTCTCGCCGCCGCGCCCGTGCCTCGGATCGGCCGATCCTTCCTGACCGCCTGGCGAGGGAGCCTCCCTTCCCGCGGAGAACCTGCAACAAAGGGGTTAGAGGACCCTGGCCGGGGATCCCGGCGAGGGAGCTCCGACGGTCAAGTCAGTAGACGACGAGAAGGAACAGACTCTCCAGCCGGACCCTCTAAAGGGTTCCAGACTTAGAGAGTTAACTGGTGAAGGAAACTCTCTGGGGACCAGAATCTCGGCTGGGCCTCCTTGCCGAGCTCACACCCAGTGTTCCCCTCTCGGGATTTCTGGTTTCTCCCTCAGAGCAAGGCCTTGTGCCGGTGCTTCCTCCTTGTCCCCAGGCTAATTGGCTTACCTTATCATCCCCAGATCCTTCCTTCTTTATCCCCTTCCGTCGCACATTTGTCTTTTTCCGTCTCGGGAACCCCCCTCCCCCGTCCTCTTCTCTTTTCCCTTTTCGGTGAAGGGTGCCAGGCGGCTTTCCGACCTCGTCCGCCGGGCCCAGCATGGGAAAGGCAAGGACAGAAGAGAAAGAGGGGAGGGCGGCGCCGGCAGGGCGGCCGGTCAGGCCTCGGGCCCGGTGAGAGTGCCCTCTTCCCCAAGCGTGGGCGCCATCTATTTATGGGGCCTGTGTCGTCAGGGTTGCGTCTCTCGGCTGCAGGACCTGTCGGGCCGATGCTAGTGATGTTCCGCGTGCCGCCGCCCTCCGTACAGGACGCTGTCTGGGATTCGTACGGCCCGAGGGATGGCCTCGGGGCCCGTCTCTCTCTCCCCAGGGCCCTCGCCGTACGAGCGGTCTGACCTCGACTGAGTTGGGCCCGTCTCTGGGGGCCACCTGGCGAAGGGCGAAGGATCAGCCGACCTCGGCTTAGGTGGACCCCTCCTGGGTGGACACCTGGCGAGGTGGCAGGAGGTCGCCTGGCTTCGGTCGAGGTGGGCCCGTCTCCGGGTGGCCACCTGGTGAAGGACGAAGGATCAGCAACCTCGGCTTAGGTGGACCCCTCCCGGGTGGACACCTGGCGAGGTGGCAGGAGGTCGCCTGGCTTCGACCGAGGTGGGCCCGTCTCCGGGTGGCCACCTGGCGAAGGACGAAGGATCAGCCGACCTCGGCTTAGGTGGACCCCTCCCGGGTGGACACCTGGCGAGGTGGCAGGAGGTCGCCTGATTTCGACCGAGGTGGGCCCGTCTCCGGGTGGCCACCTGGCGAAGGACGAAGGATCAGCCAACCTCGGCTTAGGTGGACCCCTCCCGGGTGGACACCTGGCGAGGTGGCAGGAGGTCGCCTGGCTTCGGCCGAGGTGGGCCCGTCTCCGGGTGGCCACCTGGCGAAGGACGAAGGATCAGCCGACCTCGGCTTCGGTGGACCCCTCCTGGGTGGACACCTGGCGAGGCGGCAAGAGGTCGCCCGACCTTGGCCGACCTCACTTAAGCGGACCCCTCCGGGCCCGGGCGCCAATGAGGTGGTAGAGGAACTCCGAGCCGAGCTCGACCTCGGCGAGGGCGGTTTGCCTTAGGCAGTCGTCGTGTAGTGTAGTCTTGCCGATCCTGGCTTTGAGGATGTGGCGCTGACTAGGCCGGGGAAACTTACACGTGTCTCGCTCGTATTCGACGATACCTGAGCCTGGCCACGTCACTGTCACGGCTGTAACAGTTGCCCCCCAGCCCGCCGTTCCGTTGGGGCATCGTAGAACGGAACGTCGGGATTAAATGCGGACATGACGTGGAGAGGCAAAGATCTTGCATCATAATTGCCATGATCCTCGTCGTCGTGGCTCGATGCGGCTGAAGACCTATGGGGAGCCGCCACGCGTCGCCCACTTGCCCATAATCATTGCGTCGCTTCGAGGCAGAGGCCGTTACTCTGCTAACGAGGCGTCGGTGTCGGGCGTGCGCCCACGTGGCGACCATCCAGTGGCCTGAGGCGGAATGACGGGTACGGCCGCTGTCAGTTGAGTTTGAAATGGAGGGAACTTTCCAGAACGAGGCCTTTTCCCTTGCTTCGTGGGCGGTTTGCTGCAGGCTAACAACTCCTGTTGCTCGCGCTCGTCTGTGCATTTTCGGTGAGTGCCTCCTTCTTCTCTAGCCCCCCCTCCTTCCTTCTCATTTCCTTTCCGATCTTCCTGTCCTTTTCTTTTCTATGGCGCGCCGTCGCCATGTCTCTTCCAACCCGGACGAGGCCGGTCCATCCCGGCCGAGGACTCCATCTTCTTCCTCCTCAGATGAGGAGGTGATTCTGGAGGAGGTCCGCCGGCGTTTGCAACCGGGGGGATCACTATTGGCATCCCCAGGGGATCCGGTCCCCTCCGGTTGCACCTGCCGTGCCCCTCCGTTCCCTTCCTGCTCTGCCATCTCTTCCTGCTCCGCCTTCTCTGCCTTCTCTTCCTGCCGGTCCCTCCGGTCATGCCTCCACCATGACCGAAGGCGATCTTTCTTTGCTCCGGGATGCCTATGGCATCCCGGGGTCTATTCGTCTGTTTGCTCCAAGGTCCGGGGAGCGCGTCACCATGAGTGGCCCCGGCCGCATAGCTTTCTACGAAGACTTCCTCCTTGGGGGTCTTCGATTTCCTCTGCACCCTTTCTTTCTTTCCTTCCTCAGCCACTTTCGGCTCGTCCCGGCCCAGCTGGCTCCTAATGCCATCCGGGTCATCTTCTCCTTCATCGTTTTCTGCCACTTCGACGGGTTCGTTGCCCGTTTTTCTCTCTTCAGGGCCTTGTTCACCCTGAAGAAGTGCTCCACCGATGACGGCTGGTGGTACATTTCACCCCAGCCCAGGTGTCTCCGGTTCGACCTCCCTTCCTCAGTCAAGGGCTGGAAGAGCCGGTTTTTCTTCGCCTCGGTCGACGACGTCGACTGGGCCTGGAGTGAACCGGACCGGTCCCCGAACCGGAATTCCCGAGTCGAGTCGGCGGACCAGGAGTCCTATACCCAGCTCCTGAGTGACGAGGTCCCGGTGCTCGAGGTTCTGCTTTCTGAGCAGAATCTTTTCGAGGCCGGTATCAGTCCCATCCGCGAGACCGGTGAGATTTGGGCCCTCATTGACCTCTGCCCCCCCCCCCCCCCTTTTCTTCATAACTGAGCCGGCTGACCTTCTGTCTCTTTTGTCTTGCAGGGATGAAGTTTTCTTTGGAGACCCTCTTGGAGGGGGCGGCCCAGCGGGACGTCGTAGAGATAGACGAGCCCGCAGCGAAGAGGGCTCGCACGGAGACGAGCCGGGAGGTCGTGGAGGCGATCGTGCCTGGCCCGGTTGCCATCATTTCCCCGCCCAGGCCACCTCAGGGCGGGGTCACCGATACTTCGGCCGCGCGAACTGGCGGCGCCGTAGAGAGAGCTCCAGCGTCTGCCGCTCCGCCCATCGTCGGGCCCGTCATTGCTGCCAGCTCGACAGCACCGTCTGTGGCGATCGCCGGCCCGTCGGTTGCGGCTTCGGCTGAGGGGGCAGCTGCAGCAGGGGCCGGCCCGAAGGTTCCGGCGCCGGTGATCACTCACCGGGACTCGGTCATCCTCGACAGGGGGCTGGCAGAGAAGATGATGGAGTACGCTTCCACCGCCCGGGACCGCCGAGCTCGGGGTGGCCGGGATTACGCGGACGCGCTGCTCGGCATCCTTCCGCAGCTCTTCACGGTAAGCCCGAGCTTCTTCCTTTTCCTTTTTCCTATCTCGAGACTTACCTGCCTTTGCTTTGACCTGTGTCGCTTTTGCCATTGCAGATTGGGAACGACGTCCTCCTATTGAGGAATTTCCTCGTAGGGAACGCCAAGAGGGACTCCGAGCGGGAGCAGAAGCTCGGCAAGCTTGCGACTGACGTCAAGGATCTAATGGAGAAGGGCACCGAGCTGCGAGCCGACAAGCAAGCCCTCCAGTCCGACCTGGCACGTTCCGAGGAGCGGAACAAGGAGTTGGAGGCCTCCTTGTCGGAGGAGCGGACCTCCAACCAGCGCCGAGCTGAGGAGGAGGCGGCGGAGAAGGCCCGCCTGCAGGCCCATTCCCAATGGCTGGAGCGCCAGCTGGAGGAGGCCCGGCGAGATGCGGCCGCGGCGAAAGACCGGAGCGCCTACGTCAACGGGCTCCTGGAGGCGGCCAAGCGGGAAGCGCAAGAGGCCGTCCCCAAATTCCGGGCTTCCGATGAGTATACGTCGGAGGTCCAGGAGGCTGCCGTGGACTCCTTCCTGAAGGGGTTCCGGATGTGCCGGGAGAAGGTGGGGGCCTTCTTCCCCCAGCTGGACCTGAGCGGAGTCGTAGTCGGTGGCAGGAGGCCAGGAGGTGAGAGCAGGGCTTCCGGCACGGCCGAAGCGACACCTGTGGCACCGTCGACCAGCGATGCCGCGGCCCCGGAACAGCCCCAGGGGCCGGCCGCTGTAGAAGTCGAAGACGCAGCACCCGCGCCTCCGGCAGATGGCTCCGACCCCACATCCCAGTGATCCCGGCACTGTCTTTTTGCTTTATTTCTGCTGTTTTTGTTTTTTGGGGAGTCCCGGCCTGTCGGGGCTCCCAGTTTGTACCGACTACTTATGTTAATGAAGATCTAAGCTTTACTGAAACCTTGTTCGTTGTTTCGTCTTACTTTTCTCTTCTTTTCTTTCTGAGATGTCGATCTGGAGTACTTGAAATAACTGCAGGCCTGGTCCTCCCATTGCTCGAATCGAAGGATGGGGCCTGCTGAGTCGCGTCGCAGCAGGGCAAGCCTTAGGCGGGCCCGGCTTTGGGTCGCCTTCATGCTTGCGCAGACAACACAATTTCTGCACCGTCTTCCAGGCCGAAGCCCGGGACCTCCGGACGGAGCTCGGTGCCGCAGGCTTTCTCAAGCCTTGCGCGGCTCTCTGAGCTGTGCTCCGGGCTTGCGTGGGCGAACTGGGTTCGGCGCCACCTTCCAGGCCGAGGCCCAGGATCTTCCGGACTGAGCTCGATGCCGCAGGCTTTCTCAAGCCTTGCGCGGCTCGCTGAGCTGTGCTCCGGGCTTGCGTGGGCGAACTGGGTTCGGCGCCACCTTCCACGCCGAAGCCCAGGATCTCCGGACTGAGCTCGATGCCGCAGGCCTTCTCAAGCCTTGCGCGGCTCGCTGAGCTGTGCTCCGGGCTTGCGTGGGCGAACTGGGTTCGGCGCCACCTTCCAGGCCGAAGCCCAGGATCTCCGGACTGAGCTCGATGCCGCAGGCCTTCTCAAGCCTTGCGCGGCTCGCTGAGCTGTGCTCCGGGCTTGCATGGGCGAACTGGGTTCGGCGCCACCTTCCAGGCCGAGGCCCAGGATCTCCGGACTGAGCTCGATGCCGCAGGCCTTCTCAAGCCTTGCGCGGCTCGCTGAGCTATGCTCCGGGCTTGCGTGGGCGAACTGGGTTCGGCGCCACCTTCCAGGCCGAGGCCCAGGATCTTTCGGACTGAGCTCGATGCCGCAGGCCTTCTCAAGCCTTGCACGGCTCGCTGAGATGTGCTCCGGGCTTGCGTGGGCGAATTGGGTTTGGCGCCACCTTCCAGACCGAGGCCCAGGATCTTCCGGATTGAGCTCGATGCCGCAGGCCTTCTTATTGAAGTTAGGAGGGAGTGTTTGAAGTGGGGAAGCTTTGTTACAGAAACTGGGAGCCTTACATCACTGGTAGTACATTCTCAGGTTCGAGGAGTTCCACGTCCGGGGGAACCTGGCACCTCCCATCTCTTCCAAGCAATATGCTCCATGAGGGAGGGCTTCTGCCACCCGATATGGGCCTTCCCAGTTGGGCGATAACTTGCCACATTCCCGTGGTTGGGATGCTTCGGCGCGCCGGAGGACCAAGTCTCCGGGACGAAAAACCTTAGGCCGCACCCGGGAGTTGTAATATCTGGCTACACGTTGTCGGTACGCCGCCATTCGGATTCGGGCCCTGTCCCTTGCTTCCTCGAGAAGGTCTAGGTTGAGCATCATCCTGGCCGGGTTTTCTGTCTCGTCGTATTGCTCCACGCGCAGCGTAGGTATGGTGAGCTCGATCGGGATGACTACCTCGGCTCCGAAGACGAGGTTGAATGGAGTTTCGTCGGTAGCCGTCCTTGGGGTGGTGTGGTATGCCCAAAGGACGCTGGGAAGCTCATCGGCCCACCTGCCCTTGGCCTGGTCCAGCCGCGTGCGGAGGCCCTGAAGAATGGTCCTGTTCGTGACTTCGGCCTCCCCGTTGGTCTGAGGGTGCGCCACCGAGGTAAAGCGATGCCTGATGCCGAGGTCGCTGCAGAATTCTTCGAATTCCCGGCAGTCGAACTGGCGTCCGTTGTCGGTGACCACAGTGTGGGGGAGGCCGAAGCGGCAGACGATGGACTTCCAGAAGAACTTGGCGACGTTTGCTTCGGTGATCCTTGCCAAGGGTTCGGCCTCGACCCACTTCGTGAAGTAGTCGATAGCCACTATCAAGAACTTTCGCTGGCCCGACGCCGGCGGGAACGGGCCCAGGAGGTCCATCCCCCACTGGGCGAACGGCTAGGGGGCTGGGAGCTGAGAGATTGGGTTGGAGGGTTGCCGCTGCACCGTGGCGTGACGCTGGCACCGGTCGCATTTCTTCACGAAGTCGGCGGCGTCTTCCTTCATTGTTTCCCAGAAGTAGCCCTGACGGAGGGCCTTGTACGCCAATGCCCTGCCCCCCACGTGGTTCCCGCAGATGCCTTCGTGAATCTCCTGGAGCACGAGCTTGGCTTCTGTGGGTCCTATGCACTTGAGGAGGGGGTAGGAGTAGGATCTTCGATACAACTGTCCGTCCATCAGGACAAACTGCACGGCCTTCTTCCTGATGAGGCAAGCCGCCTGTCGGTCCTCCGGCAGGGTGCCGCTGGCGATGTACGCAGCGTACTTGTCCATCCAGCTGGGCTCCTGGCTGACCTGATGGACCTCCACCGGTGCTTCGAGGCTTGGGACCTCAAGGCGCTCCACATGAGCGCATCCCAGCATCGCGTCCGGCAGGGTCGCCAGCCGGGAGAGGGCGTCCGCACGGGCGTTCTCCCCGCGAGGGATGTGGAAGATGTTGAAGCGGCGGAATTTGGACGCGCCCGCCTTGACGAGCTCCAAGTACTTCGCCATTTGGGGGTCGTGCGCGACGTACTCTCCGGACACCTGCCCCGCTACGAGCTGGGAGTCAGTGAAAGCTCTGAGGTTGGTCACGCCCAGCTCGCGGGAGACTCTCAGTCCGGCAAGAAGTGCCTCGTACTCCGCCTGGTTATTTGTTGCGGGGAATTGGAAACGGAGTGCGCACTCGGCGACGACCCCGTCGCCGTTGGCAAGGATGAGCCCAGCTCCGCTCCCGCCGGAGTTCGAGGCTCCGTCCACATGGAGGATCCAGGCGTCCTCTCCGAGCTCGTTGGCGCCAACCTCCATCGGCTGGGCCGGGGGATCTTCCTCGGGCTCCTTGCCCAAGCCTGCACACTCGACCAAAAAATCGGCCAGCACCTGTGCCTTCATGGCCGACCTTGGTCTGTATGCAATGTCGAACTCGCTGAGTTTCAGTGCCCACTTAGCCAACCGTCCCGAAGTATCAGGTCGGCTGAGCACCGCTTTCAGCGGTTGGTCCGTCAAGACGGCGATGGGATGCGCTTGGAAATAGGGCCTGAGACGCTAGGCAGACACTATTAGCGCAAAAACAAGTTTCTCGGGCCAGGAATACCTGAGCTCCGCATCTCGGAGGAGTTTGCTGGTATAGTACACCGGCCGCTGGAGTCCCTGGTCGTCGGTTCGGACCAAGACAGAGCTGACGGCCTCCGGGGTAACCGCCAAGTAGAGGGCAAGCTCCTCCCCCTCCTCGGGCCTGGACAGTAAAGGTGGCGATGCGAGCATCTTCTTCAGCTCCTCGAAGGCCCGCTGACACTCCTCGGTCCAAGCAAAGCCATTCATCTTCCTCAGCACCTTGAAGAAGGGACGGCAGCGGTCCGCCGACCTGGAAATAAAATGGCTGAGGGCCGCGACTCGGCCGGTCAGTCATTGCACCTGCTTCTTGGAGGCGGGCTGCTCCATGTCCAGGATGGCCTGGACCTTCTCCGGGTTGGCCTCGATCCCTCTTTGAGTCACCATAAACCCTAGGAACTTGCCAGCGGAGACGTCGAAAGCGCACTTCGTCGGGTTCAGCTTCATCTGATGGTGCCGGAGGTTGCCGAACGTCTCCGTCAAGTCAGCCACGTGGTCCGAATCAAGTTTGCTCATCACCAGCATGTCGTCCACGTACACCTGCATGTTGCGGCCTATCTGGTCTTTGAAGATTTTACTGACCAGACGTTGATACGTCGCGCCCGCGTTCTTGAGGCCGAAAGGCATCATCCTGTAGCAAAAAGTTCCGCGGTCAGTTATGAAGGCAGTGTGCTCTTCATCCTCCGGGTTCATCCGGATCTGGTTGTATCCGGAGAAGGCGTCCATGAACGACAAGAGGCGATGCCCCGAGGTGGTGTCGACCAGTTGGTCGATCTTTGGGAGAGGGAAACTGTCCTTTGGGCAAGCTCGGTTGAGGTCGGTGTAGTCCACACAGATCCTCCACTTACCGCTACTCTTCTTTACCATGACCATGTTCATCAGCCAGCTAGGGTACTGGACCTCTCGGATGAAACCGACGGCGAGGAGCTTCTCTACTTCCTCGTTGATCGCCTTCTGCCTCTCCATGGCGAAGCTTCTCTTCTTCTGGCGGACCGGGCGGCAACTTGGGTCCACGTTCAGCCTGTGCATAATAATCTCGGGCGGGATGCCCGGCATGTCGGCTGCTGACCAGGCGAACACGTCAGCGTTGGAATGGAGGAACTCCAGCAAGCGGGTTCGCTCTTCCTCGGGGAGCTGGGCCCCGACTTGCACCGTCTTCAGGGGATCTGAACCGAGGGGAAAAGTCAGCAGGCGCTCCACGGGCCCTCCCCTGGGTTCCTTCTCTCTCAGATCGAGGTCGTCGATATCATGGGCGAGCTCCGCGCCCCTGGCGCCCGAGATCGTTTGGAGGCAGAGCGGGACTGGCTGGATCGTCCCCCTCATCTCTCCGAGCCCAGAAGGCGTGGGGAACTACACCAACAGCCTCCTCGTGGAGATGGTGGCGTCCAGTTGGTTGAGCCCGGGATGCCCGAGGATGGCGTTGTAAGGCGAAGGGAGCCTGACGACGGTGAATGTTATTAGAACGGTCGCTTGCCGGGCGGGGATCCGGCAGTGACCGGGAGAGTGATTTCCCCCTCGACCCCCACTGAGTCCCCTGTAAAACCTACCAGGGGGGTGTGCACTGGCTTCAGCTGTTCGGGGGACAAGTTCATCCGAGAGAATGCATCATAAAAAAGTATGTCAGCCGAGCTTCCACTATCCACCATGATTCGATGTACAGGATGCTTCGCGATGGTCATCTCGACCACCATGGCATCGTTGTTTACATTATCATTAATTTCCCTCCCTTTGGGAGGGATTATATTCTCCGGGACTTCCCGGGCTCTCTTCGTTGCTCGGCCGGACCCGCGCGAGATCATGCCCACGGGCTTCTCTGTTGGGCGGTTGTCGATCGCAGGGACAGGTGGTAGGGCCACGAGCGGTCGCCCTTCGGAGGGGGCCTCGCTCTTGACGAACTTCCTGAGGTAACCCCTGCTGATCAGCTCCTCAATCTCCCGCTTCAGATGGCGACACTCCTCCGTGTCATGCCCGTGTTCGCGATGGAACTGGCAGTACTTTGATTTGTCTCGGGCGGCTCTCGGGTTCTGAGGAGGAGGTTGTCGGAGGTAGCGCTCGCCCTCGATTTCCATGAGGATCTTCGTTCGGGGTGCGAGGAGAGGGGTGTACCTCCGCTCGGGAGTGGCTTTGCCCCTCGGCTTTGGATTCGGGCGGAGGTCGACAGATGGCCCGGGCCTCCGAGCTCCCGGGGTGTCCCTCGGGAGCGGCTTCTTTGGAGTCTTCCCGTCCAGCTCTTGACGGGTGCGGTCGGCCTCCTCCGCTCGGATGTACTTGTGGGCGCGGAGGAGGAGCTCGGAGTACGTCCTGGGCGGCTTCTTGTCCAGGGAATAGGTTAGGCGGGACGTCTTGAGTCCGCGCTTCAAGGCTAGCATGGCCACGGGCTCGTCCAAGCTGTAGATCTCCAGGGCCGCGATCTTGAACCGGGTGATGTAGTCCCGGAGCAGCTCCTGGTCCTGCTGGCGGATGGAAAAGAGGCTGTCCACCTCTCTTGGCACCTTTCGACAGGCGTCGAAGTGCGCCACAAACTTTCCTTCCAACTGATGGAAGGAGCAAATGGATCCGGGCTCGAGATGGGTGAACCAGACTCGAGCGGCCTTCCGAAGGGTTGCCGGGAAGGCGATGCACAAAAGGGCGTCGGTGGCTCCCTGGACCCTCATGAGAGCCTTATAGCTCTCCAAATGATCCAGGGGGTCGGTGGTTCCATCGTAGGGATCCACCTGCGGCATACGGAACCGTTTCGGGATTGGTTCTGCCTGGATTTCTTCAGAGAAAGGGGGGCGGGAGTCGTAGCCCGCCGGGTCTGCCGACGAGTTCTGCAGGTCGGCGAATCGGCGGGCGAACTCCGCCAGCTTGCGCTCGTGCTCCTCTAGGCGCCTCTCAGCCTGGCGCCTGATGGCTTCATCGGTGGAGTCTTCCACCGAGGCTGCGGGTGAAGGGGGCGCCGATCGGTCTCGGCGCGAGGTCTGGCCTCGGCGTCGCTTGTTGCGATGCACCGTTTCGGCCCCATCGGCCGGGGATCGACTCTCGTGATCCTCCGAACCGGAATAGTTTCTCTTTGCAGGAGCTTGGTGGCTCCCCCGGGGGTTGGAGATGGCCCTCGGGTGGGATGGCCTGTCCTGGATTGAGCGCAGGCTCCCACGCTGCCCCGCGGCTCGGGCCGCGGGGGTCCCTGGCTACGGCTGAGTGGCTAGGGACCGTTGCTGATGCTGAAGCTGTCGGACCGCTGAGGTCAAGGTCTGCAGCTGCTGGACGATGGCCGCAAGGGATCCGTCCACCGGGGCAGGCTGCTGTGGAAGAGGAGGGGGAGCCGGAAGCTCCCTATCGGGGCTGTGGCCCCCTGGAGGGGAGTGGACATCCCCCACACGGCTGGTGGACGCCTCACAACCACGAGTGACCACCATTGCTGGAGAGCGTGACACTTGCAGAAAGCTGGTTCCCACTAGGGGTTAGTGTCCTGTCCCCCTACCTGGCGTGCCAATCTGTTGCCGCTCTCGCCGCCGCGCCCGTGCCTCGGATCGGTCGATCCTTCCTGACCGCCTGGCGAGGGAGCCTCCCTTCCCGCGGAGAACCTGCAACAAAGGGGTTAGAGGACCCTGGCCGGGGATCCCGGCGAGGGAGCTCCGACGGTCAAGTCAGTAGACGACGAGAAGGAACAAACTCTCCAGCCGGACCCTCTAAAGGGTTCCAGACTTAGAGAGTTAACTGGTGAAGGAAATGCTCTGGGGACCAGAATCTCGGCTGGGCCTCCTTGCCGAGCTCACACCCAGTGTTCCCCTCTCAGGATTTCTGGTTTCTCCCTCGGAGCAAGGCCTTGTGCCGGTGCTTCCTCCTTGTCCCCAGGCTAATTGGCTTGCCTTGTCGTCCCCAGATCCTTCCTTCTTTATCCCCTTCCGTCACGCATTTGTCTTTTTCCGTCTCGGGAACCCCCCTCCCCCGTCCTCTTCTCTTTTCCCTTTTCGGTGAAGGGTGCCAGGCGGCTTTCCGACCTCGTCCGCCGGGCCCATCATGGGAAAGGCAAGGACAGAAGAGAAAGAGGGGAGGGCGGCGCCGGCAGGGCGGCCGGTCAGGCCTCGGGCCCGGTGAGAGTGCCCTCTTCCCCAAGCGTGGGCGCCATCTATTTATGGGGCCTGTGTAGTCAGGGTTGCGTCTCTCGACTGCGGGACCTGTCGGGCCGATGCTAGTGATGTTCCGCGTGCCGCCGCCCTCCGTACAGGACGCCGTCTGGGATTCGTACGGCCCGAGGGATGGCCTCGGGGCCCGTCTCTCTCTCCCCAGGGCCCTCGCCGTACGAGCGGTCTGACCTCGGCTGAGTTGGGCCCGTCTTTGGGGGCCACCTGGCGAAGGGCGAAGGATCAGTCGACCTCGGCTTAGGTGGACCCCTCCTGGGTGGACACCTGGCGAGGTGGCAGGAGGTCGCCTGGCTTCGACCGAGGTGGGCCCGTCTTCGGGTGGCCACCTGGCGAAGGATGAAGGATCAGCAGACCTCGGCTTAGGTGGACCCCTCCCGGGTGGAAACCTGGCGAGGTGGCAGGAGGTCGCCTGGCTTCGGCCGAGGTGGGCCCGTCTCTGGGTGGCCACCTGGCGAAGGACGAAGGATCAGCCGACCTCGGCTTAGGTGGACCCCTCCCGGGTGGACACTTGGCGAGGTGGCAGGAGGTCGCTTGATTTCGGCCGAGGTGGGCCCGTCTCTGGGTGGCCACCTGGCGAAGGATGAAGGATCAGCCGATCTCAGCTTAGGTGGACCCCTCCCGGGTGGACACCTGCCGAGGTGGCAGGAGGTCGCCTGGCTTCGACCGAGGTGGGCCCGTCTCCGGGTGGCCACCTGGCGAAGGACGAAGGATCAGCCGACCTCAGCTTCGGTGGACCCCTCCTGGGTGGACACCTGGCGAGGCGGCAAGAGGTCGCCCGACCTTGGCCGACCTCACTTAAGCGGACCCCTCCGGGCCCGGGCGCCAATGAGGTGGTAGAGTAACTCCGAGCCGAGCTCGACCTCGGCAAGGGCGGTTTGCCTTAGGCAGTCGTCGTGTAGTGTAGTCTTGCCGATCCTGGCTTTGAGGATGTGGCGCTGACTAGGCCGGGGAAACTTACACGTGTCTCGCTCGTATTCGACGATACCTGAGCCTGGCCACGTCACTGTCACGGCTGTAACAACTCCATTAATAGAAGGCCATGACTCAATTATCTCCATAATCTTGTCACCTAAAGGACCTAATAATTTTTAAAAAAATAATTAGAGAAAATAGAAGAAGACATGGACTAATCAACAATCCTCCCACAGACTTCATCAAGGGTCGAATTACATTAGTCCATGGGCACCTGGATTAGTTAAACTGATCTTCCTTATTAGCATGGGTTAACTCAAATCGATGAGCTATCTAATGAAATTCTGATTGACTACATTAGCCAGGTAAGTGAGATCAATAGAATGTTCTACTATTAACCTCTTTTCTTAGATACCAAACAAGTTGACCATGTAAGAAGTAGCGTAAATTAATGACCATGATCAAAATGCCATACTTACCTTAGATACCAATTAGTTCATCAAATTTGATTACACTAGCCTAAGGACTCAAGTCTATCACTGAGCCATAATTAGGTCCATTTGTTATAATATGGACTTGATTAAACTATCACTATAGATTTAATCTAGAGAAAAACTTAATCTAATCCTAATCAACTTTTGTTTAGATTAAATGTAATTTTTTATTAGGTTCATATTATTCTAAATTCTAAACCTAGGTCTAACCCAGTTATTTGACCTAATTCAAACTAACCCAAAGCCCATGATTTACGAAACATGATTAGATCATTAATTCATAATTCTAAATCTAATCTTAGACCTCTTAATTTCAATAATTAATTAAGATTAAATTTTCTAAATTTTATATCTAAATAATTTATATGCATCACATATACATTAAATACTTTTTATATCTCAACTATACGATATAGTCTTATGCTAAAATTAATTTTATATTTCATGTTCTAAACATAAAAAAAAATTCTAATACATTAATTTTAAATAAAAAATAGCAAATTAGTGAAGATTAAATTACTAGAAAATAGATCAAATTATTGAAACTAAAAGAATAATGCCTTGAAAGCCAATCATATTTTTTATGTATTAGGGTCATTTCTATAAAATTCTCTCGAGTCATACATGATATTAATAAAAGGTATTTTATTTCATCATATACTATATCTTATATTTTATTCTTTTAAGATTATGATGAATCCCATAGATTAGGACAATGGTTTTAGGGTTATGATGGAGTTCATAATAGTGAGATCTAAGATCCTATAAATCCTAATCTAAAAAATTCTCAGTCATAGGATTATCGAGTCAGGGATTGATATTTTTGAAAAGACTGGCACATCTTATGTATGCTCAATGAAGAGAGTGGTTGGTCTCATAACCACCTGTGTAGGAATACTAATACAAGGATAGGGTACTCATCAGGGTATGAGTTTACTGAATTGATCCATCATGAGAATATCTTATGAAAGTCTTACTTGTCAAAGTTGGTTTCTTAGTGAGAGTTGTGTAAGTGATCCTTAGATCTGAGATCACCATAGTATCTTATACACATGAATCTATGTTTTGGTTTATACTTATTCATGACTTAGTCATGTATGGGATGTTCATGGATATGGTAAATTATGTATGAAGGTTATAGGTAGGTTAATAAGGAATCGATCACTCCTAGTAAGAAGAGTATTTATCCTATATAATATTATCAAATAATGACTCAAGAAGTCTTTAATAAAAATAAAATAAAATTAGAAAAAGATTTCTAATCTTTCATTAATTGAGTCTTCATTAGTGATTTTGAGGTTCAAATGAATAAAGTATAAGGGTTTGATAATTTTTCATACTCATCACTTATTCGGGATAAAAGAATATCAAAGGATTGAATTATATGATAACTTGCCATTGAAGGGTATTTGGATAATTTCTATCAAATTCCATATCTTTTAGGTAGGCATGATATGTTGCTAGACATCAATCATATATTGTAGATTTTTATGAATTAAATTGATTAAATTAATGAGTCAATTTGAAATATCATTCAAATTGGTTGCTAGGGTTAGCTCGACTTGACCTAATTCGATTAGTTGATTTCTAATGAAACTAAATCAATATGAACTAAGACCTACTGCTGGCTAGATGAGGAGCCCTTGTAAATATTTTTGTAAAGAAGAACCCATTCAAAAATGCTAAGAAAAATCAATTAAAAGGGTTACTTCTGTGAGTGTGTGTATCATGAATTTTAGTTTGAGTTGGTTTGTGTGAAATTGTAAAAGAGTTGGTGAGAGTTTTCTTTAAGTTCAATTGTAAAAATCATGAAGAAGACACTCGAGCCGACCCCAAGTGATGAATAGCCGACTCTGCTTACTGGCACACAGCAAGGATTCTGGAACGTAGCAATCCGAGCTGACTCGATGGAAAGCGAGCCAACTCCAGTGAATTTGAGTTGACTGGAATTAGTTCGAGCCGATTCCTCTAGAGTACATATTTTGAAGATTTTTAAGAATAGCCAGGCATGCCGACCCGATCCAAAAAGAGCTGACTCTGCTAGACCTAATTCTGAAAGCCTGAGAAAGCGAGCCGACCCGAACTGTATCGAGCCGACTCTTCTAGAGTGAGGTTTTTCAAATCTGAGAAGAAGAGCTGATCCAAGCTGAAAAGAGCCGACTCCACAAGTTCAAGATTTTCAAGATTCACGTTCAAATCGACCCGAGCTACAAAGAGCCTACTCATCCAGAGTGATGTTTTGTGCGCTGAGACAAAGAGCCGACTACATTGAAGAATTGGTGACTTGACCTATTGACTCGAAGGATTCGAGCTAACTCGAAGGAATCTGAGCTGACTCGAATGTCATTTCCAGGTATTTAATGGCTAGTTCCAAAAATTATTTTTGAATGCTAAAATGTGCTCCAACGGTCACAAATCATTCCCCAACAGTCTACAATGGCTAGAACTACCTTGGGATGATAGAAGACATTAAATTTGAAGAATTTGAACTTTCTTGAAGCAATGAATTAGAGAGTTGTTCAAAGAAAAGAGAGCCTCATTGAATATCCTACCTACCAACAGCAAAAGAGCACAAGAACATTCAAGTCAAGCTTTCAAGTCTACACCAACTCCAATCTGAAGCTTGAAACAACTTTAGGAAGATGCCACTAAAGTCATTAAAGCTTATTCAAGTGCATTCAAGTGGACTTCCAACAAGCTGCACCAACAACTATCCAAAAAATTGAGTTTGTCATTCTTGTTGCATTTATTTTCAATTCAATTTTTGAATTGTTGGGTTATTGGTGAGCTCGGTTGAAAAATCAAATAGGTTCTTGGTGAGCCTTGTTAAAACCAAGGGTTAGGTTCTTGATGATCCCGTGAAAACCAAGTTGGGTTTCTTTGGTGAGCCTATTAAAACCAAAGCGTGTTAGGTTTTCTTTGGTGATCCCGTAAAAACAAAGTATAGAGGTTTTGGATTGTGATCCTGTAAAACAATCCTACTATATTCAGGTGTGAATATGGTGGAAATCCCAAGTGGTATCTTGGGTAGTGGACGTAGGAGCTGGGTTGCTCCGAACCACTATAAATTTGGTGTATTTGTGTTGTGTTTTCTTGACTCTATTTAGCTTCTGCATTTTATAATTCTATCACAGCACCTACCACTTGCAAAGGATTTTGAATTGCACATTACTTGCCTTCAATTTTTTAAAAGATCCAATTCACCCCCCTCTTGGGTAGCCACCTGGACAACAACTGGTATCAGAGCTGTGTCTCAGAATACATTGCAGTAAAGATTGAAGGCTCATCCAATGAGTACGTCCTTGGCGAAAGGCAAATCAACTAATAGACCTCTATTGGGAATTGTGTCCCAAAGCCAATCGCCTGGGTTGTAGGCGGTTGAGCTCAGTATTGTATTCTTTTTATGAATTAATAAAATATTATTTTTGGCAGCTCATCACATATTATATTTTCCTGAAATGAACTCTTTCCATGTGATGAAGTCCTTAGGACTACACTGACTTCGATACAAAGAGGATGTATCGAGTGGTCCTTAAACCTTGTTCACAACCAAAGGATATATTGTACTGGACAGCAATATATCAAGTATAGGTTGTTGTAGTTCACATCGTTTGGTTATCCTCTTGACCAAAGGAGTGTGGTGACACTGATGTGATCTATAAGTGAGATATATGGTATCTCATTGAACATGACTCTTCTGCCAAAGGGATACTCACGATTGGATATGGGTATATGTGTCTCTCCGACCTGAGGTCATCACGGTAGCTTGCAAGCAACTCTCTATGCTTTGGTGCCGGACTACCCGGATTTTTAATCCAGTGACAGAAGATTTCTGGGTACAGGCAAGTACTTGTGGAGCAGTGATGGACCAAGATGGAATTGACCTGTCCAAACTGTTTGGATTGAATGTCTCGCAGTATCTCAATTTAGCAAATCCTCGGCCGGGGTAGTCCTAGTGAAGAGTCACTGGGCTTGCGAGGTTGAGACACGTAGTCGACTGACTCAGTCTGGGTTGGCAGCCCAATCTTAGTTGTCATGAGCATTAGAGATTAAAGGGATGAATTATACGGTAACCATATGCCAGAGGTTCGATAGTTTGCTCCCGCATCTTCGACCTATCCGAACGTCGGGACCCATTACTAGATGGTTTCCTGTGCTGGTACTGGAATTGTTCCAGTGCTACCGTTTAGGTTCGAACCTATGAGGTCACACGCCATAGAGTATAACTCTTTGATCCGGATACCGATTATGAATTGGAATCGTCTCGGTTTAATGGTCATAATATTTTTGAGCACTCTTTTTCCTGTCTTACCCTTGTCTGTGTCAACCGAAAATTGTTCCGGGTTGACCAAGACTGCGCCAAAGTTTTTCTGAATCTGTTTTGAACTTTTTCGGAGTTCGTTTCGGCCTCCAATTGGTTATGAACCAATTGAACCAAATTAAATTGGGTTTGGAATTTTCCTGGATCGGTTCAATTGGATTGAACCACTTAGTTTAATGGGATTGAACCAAATTGGGATTGAACCGGTGATATTTTTCCTCCCAGCCATTTTACACGGTGAATCATTGGAAATTCATTTGCTGGAAGGAATCCCATTTGTTGGAAGGCCAAACGACAAATGCTGGGCGTCCGGTTGAAGACCTTTGGAAGTCTCCTCCTCTCCTCCACCCATCCCATTTACATCTAGTTTATGGCTTGGTTAATGGATTTAACTACAGCCTTTTCGTTTCCAGCTCATTCCTCCTCCCTGTAGCCTATATAAACTACTTCCAGCGCCCCTGTTTCAGTTGGATTGATACACCGTGTGAAGAAGAAAAAGGAAGTGTGTGTTCTTCCCTTTGAGAGGCTGAGAGCTTGATCCTTTTCCACCCATTGGGTACTTGTTAGGCTGGGATTTGGAGTGTGTGAGGGAGAGAAACAAGGCTTTAAATCCCTTTATTTCAAGTGCTCAGTTCTACCCTGTTGCAGAATTCCTGTGACCGTGAAGCCCTCTTCCAGCGGCTAGCACCGTGCGTGGAGGCGGATCCGAGAGCCCCGGGAGTGTCTCCCCTCTAGAGAGAGTATCCTTCTACACCTAGGAGCAAGCTACGCAGACCGGGATCACCCCAACTGCTCCAAAACGAAGGCCAAAGTCTGCTGCCCAGTTCTGCTGCAGAAATCTGGCAGCAGACTTTGGTGATTTTTTATAATTATTTGGCTAACAATTTCTTGCAGATTTCAATTGGAGATTGAAGAGCACTTGTCCAAGTTGCTGTTGCTCGAATTTGGGAGCAAACGGAGGTCCGGAAGGCAGCTTTCCGATGATGTTTTGCAAGCCAAAAATAGAGTTCCAAGGAGGAAGACGACTGGAATAACTTTATTCTAGTTATTCCAGCCAATTCCAGGTTTATTCCAAAGTTATTCTAGGTGGAATAAAGGTATGGAAAATTATTTTTTTAATCATGCATGGATAGACTTAATTGTTTAATATTATGAAAATATTTTGTACAATTATACATACCTAAATACAACTAGATTTAGATTAGTTCCTGGCGGAGCAGATTTTCGCTGAACGAATTTTAAAAATGTTTTAAATTCCATTCTGCTCCCGCAGATGTTTGCATGCCTAGTGTAGGATCTTTTCAAACCACCTTCTTAGTTTCCTTTCAGTGGTATCAGATCCAGGTTACATTTGTAATCTAATTTAGTATGCATGTTAATAGATTAAAAATTGTTTAATCTTAATATGTATCCAGATTTCTTTTTGGAACCTAGTTGGGACCTTCACCATGACTGTGTGTCTTTGACATGATGCGGATCGTCTGTGTTGGCTTCTTCAGAAGGATCCTTAAAGAATATTAAAAATTAAAAATTATTTTAATTTGGAGATACATGTTTTAGGCATGTTTTATAAAATATTTGTAAAATATTTTGATGCATGGTTTGTTATATAAAAAAATGTTTTACATAAAGACTTAATTAAAAATTGTTTTAATTAAGTGTTTGGCTTATTAAATTTTTTTTTTTAGGTTTATGAAATCTAATCAAATTTGCATAAGCCATTTTGGGTTAAATTGGGTTAGCTGACTAGTTGGGTCCATAACTAGGTTAGACCTAAGTTTAGTTGAACCAGATAACAAGAAGATTAAACAAAAGTTGTTTAAGGCCCTTCTTTAGAACTATCTAATAGTTAGATTAGTTGATCCGTTCATCTAAAATGGATCCAATTAGTGGCTTAGTGGATGCCCGAGTCTTTAGGCTAGTCTGAATGAGTCTGGTAAACCGACTGGTGTCAAGGTAGGTTTGGCATTGTGATCATGGCTGTATGAGGCTACCTCTTTCCAGGCCAACTTGGTTGGTGTCTAGGAAAGATGGTTAATGGCGGATACTCACCCATGATCTCACCTACCTGGCTAGTCGAGTCGACCAGAACTGATTGAAAAAGCTCAATGACTCGAGTTAACCCATGTCACCCAGGTTGATCGGTCTGATTGATCTCTAGGTGCCCATGGATCATTTGTTGATTTATTTCAACCCTCCTGGAATCTGATTGATTCAGTGGGAGGATGATCCATGTCCTTATCTTTTTCTTCTGTCACAACTATAAAAAAAAAATCCTCTAAAATTATTAGGTCCTTAAAAAGACTAAGTCAAGGAGTTGATAGTGTCTTAGCCTCCCATTAAGTTGGATAGAAATGTGTCCACTAGCTTGGTGTGCATCGGCAGTTCCATAGAACGGGTGTACATCCGGCGACTGAAATTTCTATCTGATCGATGATGGTTCAGTGCAACCTCCTTAATGGGACCAGGTGGGCCGGCCATAGTCGGGCTTGGTCTTTAGTTAGCTGGAAGCATTGGATTTGTCATTTTAATGGTTGGACCTGACCAGAGACCCGCAATAGGAGGCCCCTAGGCCGATTGGGGTGCTCTTTGGGGCAAAATAAATACTAAAAATTATTTAGGAAAATAATTGGTTTACGAACCTACCTTTAGGCTCGTATGGGTGAGCTGGCCATAGTCGGGCTCATGCGAGGCCTATTGGATTTCAGTACCCACTTGAAAAAGTGTTTTTCACGGATTGGAGTTAGAGGCTACCAATCTGAAAAATTAATGGAAGAAACCTTTAGACTAAAGTCCAAGTCTTTTGGTTAAGTTATTAATTCATAAACTAATTTGGTCTTATTTTCTTTTTCAGATGTCTTCAAATTTATCGCTCCGGTCACTTCTCGATAACGAGAAGTTAAAGGGTCACAACTTCGATAGTTGGTATCGAAGATTGAGAATCATTCTGGAGCATGAACGGATCCTCTATGTGATAATGGATCCGGCACCTGAAATCCCACCCGCTAATGCACGGAGTGCGGTCAGAGATGCTTATATGAAGTGGGTCTTTGATCGGACTACTGTCCGATGCATTATGTTAGCAGCAATGAACGACGAGTTCAGTCGCAAATTTGAGGAAGCCCAACTTGATGAAATCCTTCAAAAGTTGAAGGAATCCTTCGGCACCCCAGATGATGTAGAACGGTACAAAGTGTCTTGTGCCATCTACAACTCCAAGATGCCGAATGGTGGTTCAGTCACTGATCATGTATTGTACATGATCGAGCTGATTGAAAAACTGGGCAAACTCGGATGTCCCTTGCATGAGCAGCTCGGCAAGGATGCGATCCTGAATTCTCTTCCCTCCTCCTATCTTGATTTTCTTGATCATTACAGAATGAACAAGCCTGCAGTAAACTACCATGGTCTTTTGGGGTTGCTGCAGACTTTTGAGAAAGACCACCAACTGAATAAGGGGGTGGTAAATTTAGTGGGAGGAAGTAGAGGTCGTCGTTCCTTTAAGAAAGGGAAGAAGAAAATAATAAGAAGAGAAAGAAGGTACAGAATGCTCCTGGCCCTAGTCAGACCAGGAAGTATAAGGCTGATCAATCTTCTGCAGAGTGTTTCTACTGCAAGAAGAAGGGACATTGGAAGAGGAACTGTCCTCTTTACATTGCGTCCCTTGATCCGAACAGGCCGAGGAAGCAGAAGTCTGCTGAACAAGGTATTTATATGATAAAACATTGTAATTACTCAATTGTTGATACTGCTAACTGGGTATTGGATACTGGTAGTCCAATTCATGTTTGTAATTCATTACAGGGACTTCAAGTTAGCAGAAGATTTGAAGATGGAGAATAGTTTCTGAGTGTCGGGAATGGAAATCGTGTTCCAGTACTGGCGATCGGAGTCCTGCATCTTGTCTTTGAGTCTTGTACTGTCGAACTAGTCGACTGTCACTATTGTCCTAGTTTCATTATGAGCATAATCTCTGTAGGCCTTTTGGCCAATTGTGGTTTTGAACTATCAATAAAAGGAGATTTTTGCAGTGTTATTTTGAATAACTTTGTTATAATGAAAGCTAGATTAAATAATGGTATATATGTACTATCAAGGCCTGTTAGTATAATGTACACTTCTAGCAAACGCCCAAGGTTAGATAATGTCAACGATTTGTATCTTTGGCACTGTAGGCTAGGTCATATTAACCAAAATAGGATAAACAAAATGCGAGGAGATGGACTTCTCGAGGTCACTGATTTTGAATCACTGCCCACTTGTGAATCCTGTTTACTTGGTAAAATGACCAAGTCACCTTTTACTGGAAAAGGTGAACGAGCTACAGAACTTCTAAGTCTAATACATACTGATGTATGTGGACCGATGACAGTTAGTGCCAGAGGAGGATACAAATATTTCATTACTTTTATAGATGACTTTTCAAGATTCGGTTATGTCTTTTTAATTGGACATAAGTCTGAATCGTTTGAAATTTTCAAATGATACCGTAATGAAGTAGAAAAGCAAATTGGAAAAAGTATTAAAACCCTTCGATCTAATCGAGGTAGTGAATACTTATCTGGTGAATTTTTGACATATCTTAAGGAGAATGGAATTCTCGCTCAATGGACTCCTCCAGGAACACCACAGTTGAATGGTGTGTCCGGAAGGAGGAATCGAACCTTGTTGGACATGGTTTGATCCATGATGGGCTTTGCAACACTGCCGCTATCCTTTTGGGGATATGCGCTTCAAACAGCCTGTTACTTATTAAATAATATTCTAAGTAAGTCTGTTGTCTCCACTCCGTATGAGATGTGGAATGGACGTAAACCCTCAATCTCACACCTTCGGGTCTGGGGTTGTCCGGCTTATGTAAAATGTTTAGACTCAGACAAACTTGGTCCTAGGTTTGACCGGTGTTTATTCATTGGTTATCCTAAGGAAACCAAAGGGTATTTCTTCTACTTGGAAAATGAACAAAAGGTGTTCGTTGCTCTTAGAGCTATCTTTTTGGAAAAGGATTTCCTTGGAGAAGGAACTATAGCTTCTAAGATTGAACTTAATGAAGTTCAGCCAATAGAAGAACCTACACACTCTAAGGACATCGTAGAACCAGCTGTGATTGAATCACACCCAGAACCCATTAAGAGATCCGGTAGAATACCACGTCAGCCGGACAGATACTATGGTTTCTTGGTCCGGGATGGCGATCCCATTGAGCTCGATGAGAACAATGAGGATCCAATCACCTATATGGATGAACTTCAGAGATCTGACTCTGAGGAATGGCTTGGAGCCATGCGATTCGAAATGGAGTCCATGGAAATCAACAATGTTTGGACATTGGTTGATCCACCTGAAGGAATAAAACCCATCGGGTGTAAATGGATCTTCAAGAGGAAAAGGGACGCAGATGGGAAGGTAGAGACCTATAAAGCCCATCTGGTTGCCAAGGGGTATCGTCAGCGATATGGTATCGATTATGACGAGACTTTCTCTCCTGTGGCAATGCTCAAGTCCATTCGGATCATGCTTGCTTTGGCAGCACATTTTGATTACGAGATCTGGCAAATAGATGTCCGAACCACTTTCCTAAATTGGGAACTGGAAGAGGAGGTGTATATGATACAGCCTGAAGGGTTCACATCCACAGATGAATCAAAAGTATGCAAGTTGCAGAGGTCCATCTATGGACTCAAGCAAGCGTCTCGAAGTTGGAACTTACTGTTTGATAGGTGTATCAAATCGTATGGCTTCGTTAGGAACGGAGAAGAATCGTGCATCTATAAATGGGATAATGGTTCTGTGATTATATTCCTAGTACTGTATGTTGATGACATTCTCTTAATCGGGAATGATATCGCAGCATTACAAGGAATAAAGGTCTGGTTATCATCTCAATTCTCCATGAAGGACTTGGATGAAGCTTCTTACATATTAGGTATGAAAATCCATAGAGATATATCTAAGAAGCTTTTGGGACTGTCCCAGTCTATGTACATTGACACTGTGTTAAAACGGTTCAGCATGGAAAATTCCAAGAAAGGCTATCTCCCGATAGGTTTTGGAATTACTCTTTCCAGGAAGGATTGTGCGACAACTCCTGAGGAAAGAGAGCGCATAAGTAGAGTACCTTATGCTTCTGCAGTAGGCTCTATCATGTATGCTATGACTTGTACTAGACCAGACGTGGCATACTCACTAGGAGTAGTGAGCAGATACCAGTCTGACCCAGGTGAGGTGCATTGGAAGGTGGTTAAGTCCATCCTTAAGTATTTAAGAAATACTAAAGATCAATGGCTGATTTATGGAGAACCTGACTTGAAACTTGTGGGGTACTTTGACTCCAGTTTCTAGTCGGATAGAGATGATAGCAAGAGTGTGTTAGGGTTTGTATTTACCCTGAATGGAGGAGCGATCTGCTGGAAAAGTTCTAAGAAGGCAATTGTTGCAGACTCGGTATGCGAAGCAGAATATATTGCAGCATCAGATGCGGCAAAGGAAGCTGTGTGGTTGCGGAAGTTCCTTGGAGAGCTAGGGGTGGCACCTTACCTAGATGGACCTGTTCCGGTGTTTTGTGACAGCACTGGAGCCATTGCTCAAGCAAAGGAGCCTAAAGCTCATCACCGCACCAAGCACATACTGCGGCACTACCACCTCGTACGAGAAATCGTGGAACGAGGCGACATCAATCTTCTGAAGATTGATGAAAAAGAAAATCTGGCCGACCCCTTCACTAAAGCCCTCGGAATAAAAGAGTTCTACTATTCTAAATGGGAAATGGGTATTAGATACTCTTTTGATTGGCTTTAGTACAAGTGGGAGTTGTTGGGAATTGTGTCCCAAAGCCAATCGCCTGGGTTGTAGGTGGTTGAGCTCAGTATTGTATTCTTTTTATGAATTAATAAAATATTATTTTTGGCAGCTCATCACATATTGTATTTTCCTGAAATGAACTCTTTCCATGTGATGAAGTCCTTAGGACTACACTGACTTCGATACAGAGAGGATGTATCAAGTGGTCCTTAAACCCTGTTCACAACCAAAGAATATATTGTACTGGATGGCAATATATCAAGTATAGGTTGTAGTAGTTCACATCGTTTGGTTGTCCTCTTGACCAAAGGAGTGTGGTGACACTGATGTGATCTACAAGTGAGATATGTGGTATCTCATTGAACATGACTCCGTGCAGTCTCTTTCTGCCAAAGGGATACTCACGATTGGATATGGATATATGTGTCCCTCCGACCTGAGGTCATCACGGTAGCTTGCAAGCAACTCCCTGTGCTTTGGTGCCGGACTACCCGGATTTTTAATCCAGTGATGGAAGGTTTCTGGGTATAGGCAAGTACTTGTGGAGCAGTGATGGACCAAGATGGAATTAACCTGTCCAAATAGTTTGGATTGAATGTCTCGCAGTATCTCAATTTAGCAAATCCTCGATCGGGGTAGTCCTAGTGAAGAGTCACTGGGCTTGCGAGGTTGAGACACGTAGTCGACTGACTCAGTCTGGGTTGGCAGCCCAATCTTAGTGTCATGAGCATTAGAGATCAAAGGGATGAATTATATGGTAACCATATGCCAGAGGTTCGATAGTTTGCTCCCACATCTTCGACCTATCCGGACGCCGGGACCCATTGCTAGATGGTTTCCTGTGCTGGTACTGGAATTGTTCCAGTACTACCGTTTAGGTTCGAACCTATGAGGTCACATGCCACAGAGGATAACTCTCTAATCCGGATACCGATTATGATTGGGAATCATCTCGGTTTAATGGTCACAGTATTTTTGAGCACTCTTTTTCCTGTCTTACCCTTCTCTGTGTCAACCGAAAATTATTCCGGGTTGACCAGGACTGCACCAGAATTTTTCTGAATCAGTTTTTAACTGATTCAGAGTTCGTTTCGGCCTCCAATTGGTTATGAACCAATTGAACCAAATTAAATTGGGTTTGGAATTTTCCTGGACCGGTTCAATTGGATTGAACCACTTGGTTTAATAGGATTGAACCAAATTGGGATTGATCCGGTGATCTTTTTCCTCCCAGCCGTTTTACACGGTGAATCATTGGAAATTCATTTGCTGGAAGGAATCCCATTCGTTGGAAGGCCAAACGACAAATGCTGGGCGTCCGGTTGAAGACCTTTGGAAGTCTCTTCCTCTCCTCCACCCGTCCCATTTACATCTAGTTTATGGCTTGGTTAATGGATTTAACTACAGCCTTTTCGTTTCCAGCTCATTCCTCCTCCCTGCAGCCTATATAAACTACTTCCAGTGCCCCTGTTTCAGTTGGATTGATACACCGTGTGAAGAAGAAAAAGGAAGTGTGTGTTCTTCCCTTTGAGAGGCTGAGAGCTTGATCCTTTTCCACCCATTGGGTACTTGTTAGGCTGGGATTTGGAGTGTGTGAGGGAGAGAAACAAGGCTTTAAATCCCATTGTTTCAAGTGCTCAGTTCTGCCCTGTTGCAGAATTCCTGTGACCGTGAAGCCCTCTTCCAGCGGCTAGCACTATGCGTGGAGGCGGATCCGAGAGCCCCGGGCGTGTCTCCCCTCTAGAGGGAGTATCCTTCTACTCCTAGGAGCAAGCTACGTGGACCAGGATCGCCCCAACTGCTCCAAAACGAAGGCCAAAGTCTACTGCCTAGTTCTACTGCAGAAATCTGGCAGCGGACTTTGATGATTTTTTATAATTATTTGGCTAACAATTTCTTGCAGATTTCAATTGGAGATTGAAGAGCACTTGTCCAAGTTGCTGCTGCTCGAATTTGGGAGCAAACGGAGGTCCGAAAGGTAGCATTCCGATGACGTTTTGCAAGCCAAAAATAGAGTTCCAAGGAGGAAGATGACTGGAATAACTTTATTCCAGTTATTCCAGCCTATTCCAGGTTTATTCTAGAGTTATTCCAGGTAGAATAAAGATATGGAAAATTATTTTTTTAATCATGCGTGGATAGACTTAATTGTTTAATATTATGGAAATATTTTGTACGATTATACATGCCTAAATGCAACTAGATTTAGATTAGTTCCTGGTGGAGCAGATTTTCGCTGAACGAATTTTAAAAAATGTTTTAAAATCCATTCTGCTCCCGCAGATGTTTGCATGGCTAGTGTAGGATCTTGTCAAACCACCTGCTTAGTTTCCTTTCAGTAGACCTCCACTCTTCACTGGCACAAATTATGCATATTGGAAAGCTAGAATGAATATCTATATTTAAGTAGTTGATTTTCAGTTATGGAAGGTCATTCTAAAGGGTCTTTATATCTCCATGGTTAAAATTAATTAAGTGGATGTTCCTAAACCTGAAAAGGATTGGGACGAATACGACATGAAGATGGGAGAGTTAAATGCTAAAGACATGAACTTGTTATATTGTGCTTTGGATAGTAATGAGTTTAATCGAATTTCAATTTGCTCTTTGGCAAAAGAAATTTGGGATAAACTCGAAGTGACCCATGAAGGAACTTCACAAGTGAAGTCTTCTAAAATTATCTTCTTGTACATAGTTATGAATTATTTAAGATGGAACCAAATGAAACAACCTCTGCCATGTTTTCACGTTTCACTGACATTAAGGGCTTAAAAAGTCTTGGCAGGGTATACACTAATGTAGATCTAGTGCAGAAGATTCTAAGATCTCTTCCGGACAAGTGGGATCCGAAAGTGACTGCCATCCAGGAAGCAAAAGATTTGAATACCTTATTGCTGGATAAACTGCTAGGATCTCTCATCACACATGAACTGACCATGCAACACCGAACTGAAGATGATCAAAAGAAAAGGAGATCGATTGCCTTTAAAGCTGCTATAGATTCTAAAAGGGATGAAGAATCGAAAGAAGAAAGCTCCTCTGCTAAAAGCGACATGGAAGATGAAGGCGTTGCCATGGTCATCAAAAAATTTAGAAAATTCTTGGGAAGAAAGAAAGGAAGATATTTTAAAAAATTCCACAAGAACAAGGAGTTCAGTAAGGAGAAGGACAAGGAAAATGAGAAAGAAAAAGAAGTGCCCACATGTTATGAGTGCAAAAAGCCAGGGCACATCCGACCAGAGTTTCCTTTATTAAAAATAGATTTAAGAAAAAGAA
Organism: Areca catechu; assembly: GCA_021397845.1. Taxonomy (NCBI): domain Eukaryota; kingdom Viridiplantae; phylum Streptophyta; class Magnoliopsida; order Arecales; family Arecaceae; genus Areca; species Areca catechu. The sequence goes on from CM038050.1 coordinate 97,084,923, forward strand.
AAAGAAAGCAATTGTAGCGACGTGGAGCGATAGCGAAGCATCCTCATCAAATGAAGAAGAAGAGGCTATGAAATCTGTGAATCTTTGTTCGGTCTCAAAAATGAGGTATCATCTCTTGAGCATCAAACTAAATTTATATATGATGAACTGAATTATGCATTTCATGATTTACTCATCGAATTCAAGAAAGCCGGGGTTAAAATTAAGTCCTTAAAGAAACAAAATGATGTTTTATTAAAAGACAAGGATGAAATTTTTGAAAAGAATAACATTTTGCAAAGAAAATTGAACAACCTTTCTGAAAATGTTATTGTTTTGGACAATGAAAAAACTGTTTTAAATAAGATAAACAATATTTTAGTTACCGAAAATACTGATTTGAAAAGGAGGTTGAAAAGCTTAAGCCTTTAGTAGAAAAATTGACTTTGAGTTCTAATAAGCTTGAGCTAATTTTGAAAGAAGAAAAAGACTCTAAAAGTAAAGCTGGAATTTGATTTAATATTATAAATGCTAAAGGAATTTCAGCAACAAAATTTGTATCTTCAAAAGCTTCAGCTGTAGATGCTAAATTTGAAAAAGGTTTTCTATCGAAATCAATTTCAAATGACTTGAAATATGTTCCTAAGAATACTATGCAAAAATCCTTCAAATCAAGTATTCCTGTTTCTGCATCTGTTATAGCTTCAAAGCATGAATCATTCAAAAATGACAAAATTATTTGTTATGCATGTCATAGATTTGAGCATAAATCTTATAAATGCAATTCCTTGAAAAATTCAATGATTAGTGCATTAAAATATAAAACCATTTGGGTTCCAAAGGGAACCAATTCTGCTAACCCGAAAAGACCCAAGTTAGCTTGGGTACCTAAAATCACTCATTGATTATTTTGCAAGATTGTCTTGCAGCCCAAAAATTAAAGAAAAGATGGTATCTTGACAATAGCTGTTCAAGGCATATGACGGGTGACAAGGATCAGTTTATCACCCTATAAATGAAAGAAGGAGGATTAGTTACTTTTGGAGATAATGGCAAGGGGAGAATAATCGGGATCGGTAAGATTAAAATAATCTCCTGTACTTTTATTGAAGATGTGCTGCTAGTAGATAAATTGAAGCATAATTTATTGAGTATTAGTCAATAGTGTGATAAAGGCTTCAAAGTTACCTTTGAATCATCTATGTGTATAGTAACTAACTCTCTTAACTCTAGCAATAAATTCATTGGCCATAGACTCGGAAATATCTATGTTGTAGATCTAAATGATCTAGCCATGTCTAGTAGTTCCAGTCTAGTAGCAATGAATGATAAGACCAAGGAGTCATGTTTATTATGGCATAGATGATTAGGTCATGCAAGCATGCATACTATTACCAAATTAATCTCAAAGAATCTACTTAGAGGTTTGCCTCATTTCAAAGTTGATTTTGATTATGTATGTGATGCTTATCTATTAGGCAAACAAACTAGGGAGAGTTTTAAATCGAAAAATGTTATTTCAACAACTAGATCCCTTGAGCTACTTCACATGGACTTATTTGGACCAACTAGGACCACAAGCCTAGGAGGTATGAAATATGGCCTTGTGATTGTAGATAACTTTTCTAAATTCACATGGATATTATTTATTGCACATAAAGATGAAACTTTTGATGTATTTCGAAAATTTCATAAAAATGTTTCAAATGAGAAAAACCTTTCTGTTATTTCTATTAGAAGTGATCATGGAACTGAATTTCAAAATCAATTCTTTGATGAATATTGCACTGAGCATGGCATTGATCATAACTTCTCCGCTCCTAGAATACCACAACAAAATGGTGTTGTAGAGAGGAAGAATAGGACTTTGGAAGAGATGGCCAGAATAATGTTATGTGAAAGTAATCTTCCAAGGTACTTTTGGGCAGAAGCCATGAACACTGCCTGTTATATACTAAACTGAGTTTTGATATGACCAATTTCAAAGAAAACCCCCTATAAGCTTTTGAATGGAAGAAAACCAAATATTAATTATTTTCATGTTTTTGGGTGTAAATTCTTTGTGTTAAATAATGGTAAGGATAATCTAGAAAAGTTTGATAAAAAATCTGATGAATCTATATTCTTTGGTTATTTATTACATAGTAAAGCATATAGAGTGTTTAATAAGAGGACTCTTACAGTAGAAGAGTCAATTCATGTTATCTTTGATGAAGCTAACCCCTCACCATCTAGAAAAGATGAGTGCATAGATAATGATGCATGTACACTATAAAAGGAAATGAACGATCTAAACATTCAAAACAAACCAACACAAGATAGAAGTGAAATGGTAAGCAAGGATCATGCTGATTTACCAAAGGAATGGAGGTATGTAACTTCACATCCCAAAGATTTAATTATTGGTGATCCTTCTCATGGTGTTAGGACTAGGTAGCACATAGAGATGCACATGACTACCTAGCCTTTGTCTCTCTAATTGAACCACACAGTTTAGAAGAAGCTGAAACTGATTATAGCTGGATGATGGCCATACATGATGAATTAAACCAGTTAGAAAGGAACAATGTTTGGACACTAGTTAGTAGACCTACAGACCACCCAATAATAGAAACCAAATGGGTCTATAGGAACACACTAGATGAAAATGCTAAAGTAATAAGGAATAAAGCAAGGTTGGAAGCAAATGAATTCAATCAAGAAGAGGATATCGATTTTGATGAAACTTATGCTCTGGTAACAAGACCTGAGACCATTAGATTACTTCTTGCATTTGCTTGCTACATGAACTTTAAACTCTTTCAAATGAATGTCAAAAGTGCTTTTCTAAATGGATTTATTTCTGAACAAGTTTTTGTAGAACAGCCACCAGGTTTTGAAAATCATGCTTTTCCAAATCATGTGTTTAAGTTAAACAAAGCTTTATAAGGTTTGAAACAATCACCTAGGACATGGTATGGTAGATTGAGCATGTTTTTAATTGAAAATGATTTCAAAAGAGGAAATGTTGACAAAACTCTTTTTATTAAGAACAAAGGAAATGACATGTTAGTTGTACAAATATACATTGATGATATTATCTTTGGTACAGCTAATGAATGTTTTCGTGAAGAATTTATCGAGCTAATATAGGTTGAGTTTGAAATGAGCTTTATGGGTGAGCTCAACTACTTCCTTGGATTACAAGTCAAACGAATGAAGGAAGGAATCTTTATAAGCCAAGCCAAGTACATCAAGGAATTAATCAAGAAATTTGGCATGGAAACAAGCAAAGAGGCTAGTACACCCATGAGTCCTACCTGTAGGCTAGATAAAGATGAAAGTGGATCCAACGTTGACCAAAAGCTATATAAAGGTATGATCGGATCCCTTTTATATTTGACAGCCAGTAGGCCTGATATCTTGTATAGTGTATGTGTTTGTGCCAGATTTCAATGTAATCCTAAAGAAACACATATGCTTGCTTTTAAAAGAATTTTCAAATACTTGAAAGGTACAAGTAACTTAGGTCTTTGGTATTCTAAAGAATCATCTTTGAATTTAATTGGTTTTTCTGATGCTGACTATGCTGGTTGCGAAATTGATTGAAAGAGCACTAGTGGTACATGCCAATTTCTAGGGTTGATTTTAATTTCATGGCACTGTAAGAAGCAAAACTCCGTAGCATTGTCTACTGTCGAGGCAGAATACGTTGCTGCTAGTAGTTGTTGTGCTCAAGTGTTATGGATTAAACAATAGCTAGAAGATTTTGGTGTTACACAATCTAAAATTCCAATCAAATGTGATAACACAAGTGCCATTAATTTGACAAAAAATCCTGTTCAGCATTCACGAACCAAACACTTTGAAATTAGGCACCATTTTATAAGAGAACATATTTTGAATAATGATATTACTCTTGAATATGTGCCAACTGAAAACCAACTTGCTGATATCTTTACTAAACCATTGAATTTAGATAGGTTTGCAATGATTAGAAATGAACTAGGATTATGTGATCCTATCTAGAAACACCTCCAGAGTCTTAAGGACAATGTATCTAGAAAACCTTCTGATCCAAATCCCAAAATTGTATGAGCCTTGATTGCAATATAAAAATTATTTTTTTTGAGCTCCCTCTGCTTGAGCCGACTCGAGCAGATGAACTATTGGTCGAGCCGGCTTAGATGTCGAGCCATCTCTTTTTAGTTCGAACTGTAGGGTTTTGTTTTTACCATTCTTACTCCTAAACCCTATTCCATTCCCTCCAAGAAACTTTCCAAACTTCTCTAAACTTTCATAAACCTCTTCTAAACTCAATTTCTTTGCACAATGGCACCAAGGAGAGTAGTTGGGAAGAAATCTAGGAGAGTTGGTGATGCGGCTCCATAAGAATGAAGAATGAAATTCCGAGAAGATAATGTCTCCCGGAATGAACCACAACCCGAAGAAGAAGCAAGCCCAATTTCTCCAAGCCACCAAATGTCCCTAGGTATGAGACCAATCACTACCGGTCGATGTATTTTATTCGAATATCTAAGGGAAATCAGTTTTGTGATTGGGGATCTTATTGAGAACCATGGCTGGAGGAATTTGTGTTCACCGGATATTAAGACCTATCCAAACCTAGTAAGAATGTTCTATGAAAATTTAAGGTTTGGAGAGAATTTCATTGAGACCTCAGTTAAATGAAAGAGGATAATTATTTCAGCTGAAATTCTAGGAAGTGTTTTGGAAATGCCTTTTGAAGGCACAGAATATCTTGTACTGAAGGACAGAACCAAGGCATTGCAGACAGTTTTTGAAAGAGCTGAGGTAAATGAGATTGGGATTCTCAAAGTAAGCATGTTGTCCATTGAGATGAGACTCCTACATAACTTCATAAGGCGGATCTTCTTACCTAGAACAGGTCGATTTGATTGGGTAAGTGAAAGGGATTTATGTTTTATGGAGCTCTTAATTAATGGTGAAAAGATTAATTTGCCTGCAATTATGATTAGCCAAATAAAAGAGGTAATTAGAAAAGTTAAAGTCTGCATACCATATGGAATGATTCTTTCAATCTTCTTTCAAAGAGCAAGTTTAGATTTAACTCGAGAAGACAGTAAGGCTTTACTCCACACTGACACATACACAGCCAAGACCCTTCAGAGAATGGGATACTTGTTAACAGATGGTATCTGGAAGAAGAAAATTGACACTCTATAGTTGAAGAGACTGAAGAAGTCCAAGAACAAATAGAAGAAAAGGCTGGCAAAGGCACCACAATGCATATCCTTGAGCCACAGCCACAGCAGGAATCCCTTGTCTAGATGGACTTCGATACTTCTTTTCTAGATATTTCTATCTTTGACTTGCCTGACATGCCATACAACACACCTACCTTTGATCAGGCTACAGACATTCCAAGTCATGATCAAGCTGCTACTGCTCCTACTATGAACACTTCAATGATACAAAGCTTCTTGGCACAACAAATGAATAGTATGACTGAATCCATTAAGTCTTCTATGGGTGAGATGTTTGGAGTACTTCAAAAATTAGTTGATGACAGGCTAACCCAGTTTAGAGAACAAATAAATGAGCTAAAAGGAAGAATTGACAATATTGAAACCTCCAAAATTGCAGCAACTAGTACAACTATGACAGATGTCCAGCCGATCCTTCAGTTGATTACATCAAGTTCAGATTCTATCAAAAGCTCAGTCACTCAAATCCTTGAAGCCTACAGAACTGAGATGGATAACTTGAGGGTCAGAATGGGATCACTTGAAGCAGGAAAAAAGAAGGAGGAAGATTATACCAAAGGTATTGGCATAATTAGAAGTGAATTTGGAAGATTAAGAGATTCAGCCGAAGCATTTGCTAATATTCAAGCTTCAAAAATGCTTTCACTACAAAATGAAGTGGCAGAAATCAAAGGAGTAGAAGACTTGGCTGCTTCTATAAGTATAAAGAAAGTTGAAGCCGAATTGAAATCAATGAATAGCTTTATGTGGAAAATGATGACCAAGATTGAAGATATCCAAGCTACTCTCAATGCTTCTTCTAGATCCTTTCCTAGTCATTCAGACCATCCAAGACAACCTGCTCCACACATTAGGGCACCTAAATCCCATAATATTCCATAATTTATTGATCCTCTTGCTTCTCTACCACCTGGCATTCAAATTCCTGGCCAAACTCCTTTAAAACCTAGCATAGATATAGATAGTGACTAAGTGTATTACCTTTTTGTACTTTGTACTAAACTTTTGAAATGGAATGAAAGTACATCTTTTGTCTCACAAATTCTTCAATTTCTCTATGAATTGAATGTTTGATTGCTCTTACAATGATTAATCTTTTAATTAGAATTTCAAGATAAATATGAGAAAGTGAAATTATCTCAAACAATTTTAAATACTCTCTCAATCTATTTTAAAATCTGAGCTTAATTCTTACTCAACCTTTTTGATTGATTGACAAAAAGGGGGAGAAAGTATTGCATGAAAAGGATAAAATATTGATACTTCAAAGCTCCGATACATATTTGCTCTGATACTTGAAAAGAACATGTATTGATATTTCAAGCTCTGATACTTTAAGTTCTGACTTATAATGTTTAAAGCCTTGAATTACAATTTTTTACAAACTCCGATACATAATGTTTTACACTTCAACATTTGTTAGCTCTGTTGATCAAAGTTTTTGAGCTTTGAAATGTAAAACTGGATGAAAAGTATGCCAAAACATGGAGTATTTTATTGAGGGGGAGATTATCTCTTTAAGCCCTATTTCTCCTCTCATTGTTTGGCACCAATTGTTCATATACTCCTGCAAATACTATTATACAAGAAATTGCAAAGTTTTATATTAATTTTTCATGCCCAGTGTTTTGTCATCATCAAAAAGGGAGAGATTGTTCATCCCATAAGTGATTTTGATGATAACCAAACATTGGAGCATGTACATTTATTTCTGACAATTCTTCAAGTGTTTAACAAGTTTTTGTAGGATGAATAACATATTCAAACTTCAACTACTACATTTCTATTTTCTTGGTTGAGTTGTGTTGTAAATGTTTTTGTAAAGAAGAACCCATTCAAAAATGCTAAGAAAAATCAATTAAAAGGGTTACTTCCGTGAGTGTGTGTGCCTTGAATTTTAGTTTGAGTTAGTTTGTATGAAATTGTAAAAGAGTTGGTGAGAGTTTTCTTTAAGTTCAATTGTAAAAATCCTGAAGAAGACACTCAAGCCAACCCCAAGTGATGAAGAGCTGACTCTACTTACTAGCATGCAGCAAGGATTCTGGAATGCAGCAATCTAAGCCGACTCGATGGAAAGCGAGCCAACTCCAGTGAATCTGAGTCGACTGGAATCAGTCCGAGCCAACTCCTCTAGAGTCCATTTTCTGAAGATTTCTAAGAACAGCCAGGCGAGCCGACCCAAACCAAAAAGAGCCGACTCTGCTAGACCTAATTTTGAAAGCTTAAGAAAGCGAGCCAACCCGAACTACACCGAGCTGACTCTTCCAGAGTGAGGGTTTTCAAACCTGAGAAGAAGAGCCAATTCAAGATGAAAAGAGCTGACTCCTCGAGTTCAAGATTTTCAAGATTTAAGTTCGAGCCGACCCGAGCTACAAAGAGCTGACTCGTCTAGAGTGATGTTTTGCATCCTGAGACAAAGAGCTGACTGCATTGAAGAATTGATGACTCAACCTATCGACTCAAAGAATCCGAGCCAACTCGAAGGAATCCGAGCCAACTCGAACGTTGTTTCCAAGTATTTAACAGCTAGTTCCAAAAATTATTTTTGAATGCTAAAAGGTGCTCCAACGGTCACAAATCATTCTTCAATGGTCTACAATGGCTAAAACTATCTTGGAATGATAGAAGACTTTAAAATTGAAGGATTTGAAATTCCTTGAAGCAATGAATTAGAGAGTTGTTCAAAGAAAAGAGAGCCTCATTGAATATCCTACCTACCAACAGCAAAAGAGCACAAGAGAGTCAAGCTTTCAAGTCTTCACCAACTCTAATCTGAAGCTTGAAACAACTTTAGGAAGAAGACACTAAAGTCATTAAAGCTTATTCAAGTGCATTCAAGTGGACTTCCAACAAGCTACACCGGTAACTATCTGACAAATAAAGTTTGTCATTCTTGTTGCATTTATTTTCAACTCAATTTTTGAATTGTTGGGTTATTGGTGAGCCCGGTTGAAAAACCAAATAGGTTCTTGGTGAGCCTTATTAGAACCAAGGGTTAGGTTCTTGGTGATCCTGTGAAAACCAAGTTGGGTTTCTTTGTTGAGCCTGTTAAAATCAAAGGGTGTTGGGTTTTCTTTAGTGTTCCCATAAAATCAAAGTATAGAGGTTTTGGATTGTGATTCTGTAAAACAATCCTACTGTATTTGGGTGTGAATATAGTAGAAATCTCAAGTGATATCTTGGATAGTGGACGTAGGAGCTGGGTTGCTCCGAACCACTATAAATTTGGTGTGTTTGTGTTGTGCTTTCTTGACTCTGTTTAACTTCTGCATTTTATAATTCTATCACAGTACCTACCACTTGCAAAAGATTTTGAATTGCACATTACTTGCCTTCAATTTTTTAAAAGACCCAATTCACCCCCTCTTGGATAGCCACCTGGGCAACATTAACCAAGAGTCCCAAGGGCTTGGGACTCTTGGTGCCAATATTGGTGTGCGCACAAATTAAGGGGCACAAAAGGACGAAGAGTTCTTTTGAATTAAATTACCTTTTTGATGATAAATCTTAGTCCCTATCCTCTCTCATCCATGCCCATTTGGACTAAATTTAACCAGTCCAATGGAGAAATTATATGCATGGGATGGACTAGAGTCATTCTGCACATCATGTGGGTGAATGAAAGGATGCGATGCTTGGGATATATGGTGCATAGGATGGACTAGAGTCCTTCTGCTTATCAATCACCTTTTCCAAATAATTCTCTATTGTTTATACACCTATTGGGGTGTTAAACCAAGTCTTTAATTCTTAAATTAAAGGCTAATTATTATATTTGTCTTGAAGAGTTTCAATAAGCAACTCTTCGTATAACATATTTATGAAAAAATATATGTTTCACTTAGCACCTTTCTGCCTAGAGATTTCTTTTTCTTAAAGGATCTTATCTGATATGTTAAATATCATATTAGGGCTGATGAAAGGGTGTTTTAAGTACCTTCTCTTTTTCTATTTAAAGATTTTGGTGATTGAAACCAAATCATCTAAAGTTTGTCCTGACAACTTTCTTTCTTCCCTTGTTAGGACAAGTCTTTTATTTTAAGACAAGTCTACTATTTTAGGATAAGGGCTTAGAAAGAGAATTAGAAAGGATAATAGATAGTAAAAGAGTTTTTGGAGAGATTTTGAAGTGCTCTTCAGAAGGAAAAAGATCCTAGAAGGAGGAAAGGCTGCTGAAAGAAGAAAAGCTACTAGGAGAAGTTTCTAGTCAAGCAAGCAAGAGGAGTGCTTCCTTGATCCAATTTCTGTGTGTATCACCTCTAGATGGCATACCTTTATGTGCCTAGTAGAATAAAGGATATTGGCATTATATGTATTCTTCTATTTCCTAATATTTTGCCTTATTAATTGATATGATCAACAGGGTCCTTGGTCTAAGGTTTCAATTGACTAGGGTTTCAAGGATTAAAATTTTAAAATCTGGTCTTCTACTGTGCAACCAAGATCTAGTAGTGGTATCAAAGCAATCTTGATTCATTCAATTAATAGTCAATTAAATTTTGAATGATTATATTTAGCATAATAGTTGTAGCATATGTTAGTTGATGTATGCCACTAATTAGGGTTTCACTTAAACCATAATCAACATAAAGATATGTTTAGATTATTTAGTCATTATTCTAAAATAAGGTTGTCCTAAATAGCAGTGGATGTCTACTATGTTGTAAGGTTATCGTAGAATTATGACACACTTAGCACATATGATGTTATGATATAATATGTCTATTCGAAAGATTGTAGTATTAGGATGTACATGAGATCATGAGAGCCCTCTTTAAAATTATATTTAGTCACGGTATTATAAAATTATAATACAAATCCATTTATGATTTAATTAATCAATTGGTGTCTAGGAAGGTAGTTCTGAAATGGTAAAAAGAATATGGTTTTTAATTGGATCCATTGCTTACCTGGCCAAATTTTTGGTATCTAAGTCAAGTGCGGGGGGTCTCCCACCTCTCTCCTACATCCTGGCCAATTCAATTGATTTAGACCTTGAATTGGAAATGCTAATTGATTAAAACATTACTAATTACTTTCCTTCATGCTAAGCGAAATTCATGTCAAAAACTATAGTAGGTTTGTTGTGTAATACAAGGACTACTCTAGGGTTTATTGTGAAATTTATCTTGATGCATCTAATGCTTTATAACATATTGATGATGTTGCTTTGTTGTATAACACATAGGCAACATTATTCAAACATGAGTATATGGAAATGAATGATTTGACTAAACTAAGACATTATAGTTTGTTGTATAGCACAAGGCTATAAGTGTTTTAGAGGTAGCTATCATGTTAAGAGTTGCATGGGTTACGATTAGAAAAGAAAATTTCCTATCCTTAAACTCATAAATATGTATTGTATAACACAAGGCATTTATAAGGAATTGGGATATTAACCCACTAAAGAAACCCTATTAGGATTTCTCTCTTACCATAGGTGATGGCTATGGTATTTGTAGAAAAATAGTGGGAGACACAATTAGATTGATAAATCCTTATCTTGTTATGTATACTTCTTGAGTGGTCTGCTTATACTTTGTTCTTTATTTTTATGAAGATTAATATTATAGCTTCTACTTTATCACTATGGAATATTTTAGATGATAATAAGTTGAATGGTCCCAATTATGTGGATTGGTTAAGGAACCTAAGAATTGTCTTAACTCAGGAGAAAGTCTCTTACATCCTTGATTCTCCTAATTTAGATCTGATCAAAGATGATAATACATAGGAGGAAAGGGCCATATATAAAATGTGGTAGAATGATAGTTTAATTATCAAGTGCATTATGTTGACTTCTATAAGCAATGAATTGCAAAGGCAACATGAAAAAATGGAACTCAGTCTTTACTACTCAATCTTATAGAGCTTTATGGAGAGCAAAGTAGGGTTGCCCGATATAAAATATCAAAGAAGTTGTTTCGAGCATGAATGAGCGAGGGCTTGTCCATTCAAGTCCATATCTAAAGATGATTGACTTAATCACTTAATTAGGTCAATTAGGATTTGTTATGGATGAAGAGCTTAATCAAGACTTGATCCTACAGTCACTCCCTAATTTCTTCTCTTAGTTTGTCATGAACTATCATATGAATAAACTAAATCTTTCATTACCTGAGCTGCTTAACATGCTTAAGATAGCTGAGATCCATTTTATAGGGGATAAGGCTCATCTTCTTCTAATTGATAGGAAGAAGAAAACAATAATGAAGAAGGCCATTTAACAAAAAGTGGAACCCTAAGAAAAGTATCCAGAAGAGAAATAAGGCAAAGAAGCCATCTGTTGATGGAACCTATTTCACAACTGTAAGCAGGGACACTAGAAGAAGAACTGCAAGTCATATCTTGCACTCTAAAGCCTGATGCTGGTGGAGCATCACAAGGTTTGTACATGATATAAACAAACTTGTCATTTAGTACTTCAGCTTTTGATTCATGGATATTGGATACCACATATGGGTCTCATGTATGCAAGTCTTTGAATGGATTATAGAGAATTAGGAGCTTGAAGAAAGGTGACTTCAAGCTTTATTGTGCGAGTGGTGAAGCCATTCAAGTGGAAGCTTTGGGCATCTATCTATTGTTATTGTCTTGGGACAAAATTTTAGAATTGAAAGATTATTACTATATTCCAAATATTATTAAAAATATTTTTTTATACCTTTGTTATTATAACAAGATTTTGAAATTAATATAAAGAGCAGTGTATGCTCCATTTTTTATTCTAATAATTTTTTTGGAACTGATTTATTTATTAAGGATCTTTTAGTTCTTTCACTCAATTTTAAGTTTTACTTATTAAACAAGATAGAGAGAAGATATAAATGTCATTTTTCTCTAGCAATGCTAATTAAGTCATATTAGTGAGTCTAAGATAAATAAGTTATGCAAAGATAAATTCTTTGATCCTTATAATTATCAATCATTAGAAACTTGTGAGTCCTGTCTCATGAGTAAAATGACCAAGTCACCATTTACTGGTCATGGAGATAAGACAATTGAGTTATCAGGGCTAATACATATGTACGTATATGGATCTATGTCAACTCAAGCCAGGGGAGGATACTCTTATTTTATCATCTTTACTGAATATTTATCTATGATTGGATATGTGTATCTTATGAAACATAAATCTGAAGCCTTTGATAAATTTAAAGAGTATCAAGTATAGTTGAAAAGCAAACTGGAAAGAGTATTAAAATCCTTCAATCAGATCAAGGGAGAATACTTATCTTGTGAATTTCTTGATCATCTTAAGGATAAAGGCATTCTCTCAGAATGGATGCCTCCATATAACCATAATTAAATGGTATAATAAAAAGGATGAATCGTACCTTATTAGACATGGTAAGGTCTATGATGAGCTTATTTGATCTTCCTGTATCCTTCTAAGATTATGCTTTAGAGATTGTTGCTTATATACTAAATAGAGTACCATAAAAATCAGTAGCTAGTACTCTATTTGAATTATAGAAAGGCGAAAGACCAAGTCTTAAATATCTTAAAATTTGGGATAGCCCAACTTATATTAGAAATGTATTTGGACATAAGCTAATTGCTAGGGCTGATAAATGTAGGTTCATAAGTTATCCCCGAGAGGGTATTGTGATGCAGAACAAAGAACAAAGAACAAAGAAGCATATGCGGAAGTAAATTTAGGATTAATTTCTTTTTTATTTTTTTTTATTTTTTTTTATATTTCAGAAATTGGCTTTGACTCAAAGTAAAGCTAAACTAAGTTGAAGGAAACTAGGTAAGGATTGAAAGCACAGTTTAGAAGAAACTAAATTATCAGAGTAGTTCAGAAGTAACGGATCGCTGGAGGGTTGAGAAACTCCCAGACCTAGGGTTTCGCTCTGAACTTTCAACAGAACAGAAATAGAGAGGAGAGATGGTTTACTAACCAGACAGTGATCTTCTCAGGATTTTGGTGGAAGAACTCTCTCGAGCAGATTGTGGGATCCTCGGAGTCGGCTATCTTCTCAATGGATCCTCCAATACTGGTCTTGTGGTTTGGTCGGCTTCTCCTGGACTCAAGATCTGGGAAAGAAGAGGAACAAGTGATGGATTTCAGATACTCAAGAAAAGATTTACCAGGTTGAAGAACTTGAAAGCTGAAGTTGCTGAAATCAGGATTCTCCTGGAGGCCGATCTGACTTCCTCTTAGAATTGCTGTAGATCTGAAGTATCTGGATTGGAGCTGGATGCTGGTGGCCGGCCTGGACTTCGAGAGGGTGGCTGTGAGAAGTGGAATAGACTAGGGCTTGGTGGAAAGAGAAGGGTGATGGCGGCTAGGGTTTGGGAGTGGAGTGGCTAACCTAGGGTTTGGGTTTTGGAGATCTCACACCTCCTCAAGGTTCCAGGGGAACCCGGATTTACTCCCTCACGAAGCTCAACACCTGGATGCAAGTGCGGAAGAGAGAACACAAAGTTTGCTAAAAAATAATTGGCTTCATTCATCTGATTGATTTAAACTTACAAGAGGGGTTTAATTTATAAGGCTTTACAAGGGAGTAGGGTTTTACATCTTCCCATGTGGGACTAAAGGAGGGGATCTACAAATCAGGATAAATCATACACATATGGTCGGCCAAGGTACCAAAAAAATTTGATTTGGATTATAAAAGGCAGGTAGATGGTGCCTCCTTGTTTGGATCTTCAAGAGAATTTTTTTCCTTCCATGGATCAACTCTTTTGGACTCCTCCTTTTCTTCCTCCCTAAGTCAAGGTCCTTCCCATCTTTGTTTTGGATTTTTTTGGCAGGTAGTGGGCGCCTCCTTGAAGTTCTCTCCAAGAGAATTTCTTCCCATCTTTACTTTGGTTCTCTTGGGAAAGTCTTGGCTGCCCCCTTGATTTGTGGACTCTTGGTGGATTTCTCCTCATCTGGCGCATAAGAGAAAGAAGCTGCTATCTGTGGAGTGGGGACCAAAGGCTGCTGGATGTAGATATGGCGCCCCCTGGACTCAGGCGTATGGTTGGGAGTGTGGCTGGGAGTGTGATGTCCACTTGCTTGGTCTTGGGAGAAATTGTAACACCCCAGGTTGAAACCCTAGTCCACTACTGAGTCAACATGACTCAACAAAATAAAATGTAGGTAATGTAGACTCAAGCTAAATTGAGTTGATCTAGTCGACTCTTATTACAAACCAAAAACCCTAATTTTTTTTGGGCAAGGTTAATCAGAGATCCAGATGGAGCTCTGAAGTCTTCTTCTGAGTCTGGTGCCCGCACCAATTCTCCCAGGGTGGGAGGAACTCGACCCTGTCGAGTATGGATCAAGTTGGCTCTGGTATCTTTCCAAGAGGTCTGGGTCCAGCTCTTGTAACTCTTCTCGGGAGATCCAAGAGTCATCAGAATCTGGCCTTCCTAGCCAGCGGACCAGGTATCTTTGGTATCCTCGATTACGAGTAGAGATAACCTGATCATCCAGGATCTTTTCAACCTGCTCTTTCCTCACAGGCCAATTTGTTGGTGGACACACAGGGTCAGGTTCACTCTCAAGAGCAGGATTAGGTTCAAAAGCCTCACTGGGAATCACAGTTGGCTCCCTATACTCTACTAGGTCTGTAATGTTGAAAGTGGAGCTAATGCCTAGTTCTGGAGGCAACTCAAGCACATAGGCATTGGATCCTACTCTCTTTACCACTCTAAATGGTCCAGCTCCCCTTGCATGTAACTTTCTAACGGTTCCAGGAGGAAACCGTTCAGGCCTTAACCTAATCATTACATAGTCTCCTTCGTCAAAAGTTTTGACTCGCCTTTGAGAATCAGCCAATTTCTTATAAGTTTCATTACTTAAATTTATTTTGGCTTGAATTTCTTTATGCAAGTCTTTTATATGCTGTGCAAAAACTTCGGCAGACTCGGAGACCCGTGTGTGGACTGGTAAAGGAGCTAGGTCAAGAGGTGTGTGGGGTTTGTAACCATGCACAATTTCAAATGGACTCTTACCCGTTGACCTATTGACCGAGTCATTATATGCAAATTCAGCTCTAGGTAAGTACAAATCCCAGTTCCTAATGTTTTCACCAACAAGACACCTTAGCAGATTGCCTAAACTACGGTTCACTACTTCAGTTTGGCCGTCAGTCTGGGGATGATAGGCAGTTGAAAACTTAAGTTTCGTCCCTAACTTATGCCAAAGGGTTTTCCAGAAATAGCTGGTGAACCGAACATCCCTATCTGAAACAATGGTCTTGGGTAGGCCATGGAGTCGAACTATCTCATTAAAGAACAGGGTGGCTACCTTAGACGCATCAAATGTTTGGGAACAAGGCAAGAAATGGGCCATCTTGGAAAATCGGTCTACTACAACACAGATAGAGTCATGCCTCCTCTGGGTCTTAGGCAAACCTAACACAAAGTCCATGCTCACATCTTGCCAAGGACGATCTGGGACAGGGAGTGGGGTATAAAGGCCGGTGTTCTATTTTCGTTGTTTGGCAACAGCGCAGGTCCGACACCTAGCCACAATGTGTGCTACATCTCTTTTTAAGCTAGGCCAGAAAAAATGGTCTTCAATAGCCAGGGTGGTCTTATCTTTTCTGAAATGGCCAGCTAAACCTCTAGCATGAGTTTCCCAAATCAAGAATTCCCTAAGAGAGGTTCTTGGGATGCAAAGCCTATTCTTAAAGAACAGAAAGCCATCTAAAAGGGAATAATCCTTATGTTCACCAGATGGTCCTTGAGTTAGATCCTGGTATACAGTCTTGAAATCCGGACACGACTCATATTCTTCTTTGATTTGCTCAAACCCTATGACTTCAGCCCTAACAGAATTCAACAACAAAGATCGACGACTAAGGGCATCAGCTACCTTATTTTCAGACCCAGCCTTATGCTTCAAAACAAAAGTATAGGACTAGATATACTCTACCCACTTAGCATGCCTAGGGTTAAGCTTCTTCTGAGAATTCAAGAATCTAAGAGCCTCATGGTCCGAAAATAGCACAAATTCTTGCGGTAGTAAATAATGTCTCCAGTAACGCAAAGCTTGCACTACCGCGTAAAATTCCTTATCATAGGTAGAATACCTAAGCTTAGCATCATTAAGTTTTTCACTAAAGAATGCTACGGGATGGTTCTCTTGGCTTAGGACTCCACCTATACCTACTCCTGAAGCATCACAGGCAACCTCATATACCTTTGAAAAGTCCGGTAATCTCAAAATGGGTGCCTGGGTCATCCTATCCTTTAGATCTAGGAAGGCTTTATGGGCTGCTTTGGTCCACTGAAATTCTCCCTTCTTGATGCAGTCTGTGATAGGAGCAACTACGGTACTAAACCCCTTGATGAATCGCCTATAGAAGGTAGCCAAGCCATGGAAACTTCTGACTTCATGCACACTGGTCGGCTCTGGCCATTCTACTATGGACCTAATCTTTTCAGGGTCGGCAGCCACGCCGTCAGGGGTTACAACAAATCCAAGGAAGATAATTCTACTGGTCATAAATTCACACTTTTTGAGATTACCGTAGAGACTATCACTCCTCAAAACTTGACAGACTTGTCTAAGGTGGCCTAGGTGATTTGCAGGGGTCTTACTATAGATCAGGATGTCATCAAAATAGACCACTACAAACTTTCCTATGAAAGCTCTAAGTACCTGGGTCATAATCCTCATGAAAGTACTAGGGGCATTGGACAACCCAAAAGGCATAACAACCCATTCATAGAGACCATCCTTAGTTTTGAAGGCTGTTTTCCACAAATCCCCTGGTTTAATCCTAACCTGATGATAGCCGCTCTTGAGATCAATTTTAGAAAAAACCATGGCACCGGCCATCATATCAAGCATGTCATCTAGTCTAGGGATGGGGAACCTATACTTGATTGTGATTTTATTGATGGCACGACTGTCAACACACATCCTCCACGTGCCATCCTTCTTCGGGGTTAGAAGTGCAGGGACTGCATAAGGGCTAAGACTCTATCTAATGAACCCCTTCCTCAACAATTCGCCAACCTGCTTTTGCAGTTCTTTATGCTCCGATGGATTCATCCTATAATGGGGCAAGTTGGGTAAAGTAGCTCCTGGGACTAAATCTATGGAATGCTGAATATCCCTAAGAGGTGGAAGGTGGTCTGGCAGATCCTCGGGAAAAACATCCTCAAATTCTTCTAATAAAAGCTTAACTTCCTGAGGAGGCTCTGAGGGTGTAGGAGTCCTAAGTTCCTTAGCAGTCAACATCCAAATGGATGAACCACTATGAATCTCTTGTTCTAGATCCTTGGCACTAATTAGGTTCACTCCAGTCTTCATTTCTCTGACCTTACTAGTTCCTTTAGCTACCTTGTCCTTAGGAGGGACAGAATGGATTATGATTTTCTTCCCATTGAAACTAAAGACACAGGTGTTGGATTTTCCTAAGAGGGTGGCATCATGATCATACAACCAAGGTCTTCCAAGAATTATACTGCTCACCCCCATGGGCAAGACATCACACCAAATCTTCTCTTGATAGGATTGCATTTGGATTTGGACCTGACATCTAGACTGGATGGGTATAGAGGTAGAGTCTACCCAATAAACCTTATAGGGGTTGGGGTGGGGGACTGGGGTTAAGCCTAACATTTTGACAGTGCTAGTAGAAATGGCATTCACACAGCTCCCACTATCTATGATGATTTTACAAACCTTATCCCCTAGTTTAAGGAAAGTCTGTAGGATGTTAGTCCTATGCCAATCTTTCTGAACTTTAGTCTGGGACAGGATGCATCTTACAACCCCTAAGTGGTCAGATTCAGTGGATTCTTCCTCTCCTTCATACTCGTCAACCAAATTCATTCCGGCCTCATAAACTTCTTCTTCAAACTCCTCGTTAGGCTCGGAATTCTCTTCTCCTCCCTCTTCTATATATAGGGATCTACGAGGGCACTGGCTAGAAACATGACCTACCTTATGACACTTAAAACAAGCTATGGCTATGCACTGAGTGGAGATATGACCGGGCTTCTGGCACTTAAAACAGACGATACTAGGGGTTCTCTAGGTGTCAGGTGCCTTACCTTTGTCCATGGGCCTAGGGGTGGGGATACCCTGATTAGGCTTGCTAGGGGTAACCTGGCTAGGTCCATTTCTTGGGATTGGGGCGCTAACCCTAGATGGCATGGGTCCTCTCTGAAACTTCTCAGTGTTCAGTGCAATCTGATATGCTTGGTCTAGGTCAGTAACCTCTCTCAAAAACAACTCTCTCTTAATATCTTCCCTAAGTCCAGCCCTAAATCTAGACAAAGTGACCTCATGGGCTTCACTCACATCACATCTCATCAGGTATTCATCAAAGGTGGTTATGTAGTCTGAAACAGATCGGTTCCCTTGTTCCAAAGTCTGCCATTGGTCTAACAGATTTTGCTGGTATGAAATGGGTAGGTACTTGTCTCTAAGTTTCTCTTTCATACCCTGCCAAGTGGTTATGGGCTCTACATTTCGTCTTCTAGTGGTTAGCTCAATGTTCCCCCAATATAACCTAGCTTGACGTATTAATTTCATCTTGGCAAACTTGAATTTTCTCTCCTCAGACATGGCATACCACTCAAAGTACTGGTCCATCTCACCCTCCCAATCAGAATACACCTTAGGATTTAGGCTACCATCAAAAGTGGGTGCATCTAACTTGATGTTTCGAATGAACCTATCATCTCTATCCTCAGGTTCTGGGTCAGGCCTCCTATGATTAGGTTCAGGATCTCGGTATAAAGGTCTTCTAGGCTCTTGGTGTGGGTGAGGTTGAGGTACATTAAAATCTGGGTCAGGAGTCCAGTTCCGATGCCTAGGTTCCTCTAGCACTTGGACACGATCCCTAAGCTGGGCAAAATCCTCATGGACTTGTTCTTTAAATTGGGCAACAGTGGTAGTCACATCCTGACTCAGTTTGTTCATACTCTCAGTAAGAGCTCTAACCATGGCTTCTAAATCAGGTTGGGTTTGACCAGGTTGGTAGGGCACTCCATTCCGGGTAGACATGATACAAGCAAACACACAAAATGAGACTCAACTGAACGACTACGGGCTAACTAGACCTAGAGCCCAAACTAGATGCCCAATCAGAGTGGCAAGCTAGCCTGTAGTAACTCAGGACTCAGCCAGGCAGGTGTAAGGGGAGTGTTAGGTCCCTGAATGCCAATCCTAGACACCAATCAGAGATTGGCCAGGTAGGCGGACCAGCACACAAGCCCTTCGGGATGAAATCCCTGAACCACCGTTCTAGACACTGAGTACAAAGCACACACAGAGTAACCAGACAAACTGACTCAACACTAGCCTTGACCCGACTTGTTGATGTCCCTAGCCCACTAGGGCAAATTAGGTCTAATCAATTTTAGATTAAAGGCTTAGGTTCGAATGAAGGGGTGGTGGTTCTGGGCTAAGAAGAGGTTATCAACTCCTCCCCTTATCTTAGATGCTCAAATGCCCTTAAGGTGAATTAAGAGATGAACACTCAAAAATAATTGGATTGCAGAACATAAAAACAGAGTTGCAGTAATTTAATTCTCAGAAATCGCATGGAAACCAATAAATCATGAGAAAATTATGTAAATTATCTTCAATTATACTGGTTTCAGCAAAATAAAAATCACTAAATTTAGAGTTACCTGAATTGAGAAATAATTCCTGCAACAGGATAATTACAGGCTGAAAACAGAGCACTTCCCCGTTTACAATTTCTGCTACGAAGTTGTAACCCAACGGATCCCCTACATGCCCTAGGAACACCCCATGGAATGGGAAGAGGAGGTTTGCACCTCGCTTCATTCCTAGGACCGGACGTCCTGGGGAGTCTACTTCGAGCAGACAAAGTAAAAAGAGAGGGTCTCAAACAAGCAATCAAACAGAAACCCTAGACAGGGCTCTGATACCAAAAATGATGCAGAACAAAGAACAAAGAACAAAGAAGCATATGTGGAAGTAAATTTAGGATTAATTTCTTTTTTTATTTTTTTTATATTTCAGAAATTGGCTTTGACTCAAAGTAAAGCTAAACTAAGTTGAAGGAAACTAGGTAAGGATTGAAAGCACAGTTTAGAAAAAACTAAATTATCAGAGTAGTTCAGAAGTAACGGATCGCTGGGGGGTTGAGAAACTCCCAGACCTAGGGTTTCGCTCTGAACTTTCAACAGAACAGAAATAGAGAGGAGAGATGGTTTACTAACCAGATAGTGATCTTCTCAGGATTTTGGTGGAAGAACTCTCTCGAGCAGATTGTGGGATCCTCGGAGTCGGCTATCTTCGCAATGGATCCTCCAATACTGGTCTTGTGGTTTGGTCGGCTTCTCCTGGACTCAAGATCTGGGAAAGAAGAGGAACAAGTGATGGATTTCAGATACTCAAGAAAAGATTTACCAGGTTGAAGAACTTGAAAGCTGAAGTTGCTGAAATCAGGATTCTCCTAGAGGCCGATCTGACTTCCTCTTAGAATTGCTGTAGATCTGAAGTATCTGGACTGGAGCTGGATGCTGGTGGCTGGCCTGGACTTGAAGAGGGTGGCCGTGAGAAGTGGAATAGACTAGGGCTTGGTGAAAAGAGAAGGGTGATGGCAGCTAGGGTTTGGGAGTGGAGTGGCTAACCTAGGGTTTAGGTTTTGGAGATCTCACACCTCCTCAAGGTTCCAGGGGAACCCGGATTTACTCCCTCACGGAGCTCAACACCTGGATGCAAGTGCGGAAGAGAGAAAACACAAAGTTTGCTAAAAAATAATTGGCTTCATTCATCTGATTGATTTAAACTTACAAGAGGGGTTTAATTTATAAGGCTTTACAAGAGAGTAGGGTTTTACATCTTCCTATGTGGGACTAAAGGAGGGGATCTACAAATCAGGATAAATCATACACATATGGTCAGCCAAGGTACCAAAAAAATTTGATTTGGGTTATAAAAGGCAGGTAGATGGCGCCTCCTTGTTTGGATCTTCAAGAGAATTTTTTTCCTTCCATGGATCAACTCTTTTGGACTCCTCCTTTTCTTCCTCCATAAGTCAAGGTCCTTCCCATCTTTGTTTTGGATTTTTTTGGCAGGTAGTGGGCGCCTCCTTGAAGTTCTCTCCAAGAGAATTTCTTCCCAACTTTACTTTGGTTCTCTTCGGAAAGTCTTGGCCGCCCCCTTGATTTGTGGACTCTTGGTGGATTTCTCCTCATCTGGCGCATGAGAGAAGGAAGCTGCTATCTGTGGAGTGGGGACCAAAGGCTGCTGGATGTAGATATGGCACCCCCTGGACTCAGGCGTATGGCTGGGAGTGTGGCTGGGAGTGTGGTGTCCACTTGCTTGGTCTTGGGAGAAAATGTAACACCCCAGGTTGAAATCCTAGTCCACTACTGAGTCAACATGACTCAACAAAATAAAATGCAGGTAATGTAGACTCAAGCTAAATTGAGTTGATCTAGTCGACTCTTATTACAAACCAAAAACCCTAATTTTTTTGGGCAAGGTTAATCAGAGATCCAGATGGAGCTCTGAAGTCTTCTTCTGAGTCTGTTGCCCGCACCATATTGGATACATATTTTTTTATCCTATTAAGTAAAAGGTTTTTGTCAGTAGGCATGTCATTTTCTTGGAAAAAAAATTTATCCACGAAGGAGGCAGTGGGAGGATAATTGAATTAGTAAAGCTCAAGATCAACAACCTAGTCCTATGGACAATCAATCCCAAATTCCTTAACCACAAGTACCTATTAATCAGGTACAACCACAACACACACCTTCTCTTCATATGTTAGAGAGAGTGTGGAATGCACCTCTCAAAAATGGCTTTGTCATTAGAAATGACAATGAAGCCAGCATCATTCAAGATGATGATACTTTGACATATACGGAAGCTGTTAAGGATAAAGATTCTGATAAATAGCTTAATGCCATGAAATCTGAAATAGACTTTATGTATTCCAACCAAGTTTAGGCCTTGGTTAATCCACTTGAGGAAATAAATCCAATAGGGTATAAATGGGTCTTCAAAAAGAAGATTGGAGCAAATGGCCAAGTAAAAACCAACAAGGCTAGACTAGTGGTAAAAGGTTTCAACAAAAACATGGAATTGACTATGATGGAACATTTTTACCAGTAGCTATACTTAAGTTCATTAGGATTTTGCTTGCTATAACTATATACTATGATTATGAAATATGACAAATGGATATAAAGACTGCCTTCCTCAATGGGTATCTTGAGGAAGAAGTCTATATATCATAGTTAGAAGGGTTTGTCTCAAGTGAGAAACCAAACCAAGTATGCAAGCTTGAGAATCCATTTATGGATTAAAGAAGCATAAAGGAGTTGGAACATCCATTTTGATGAAACAATAAAAAATATTTAGTTTCATCAAAATGTGGATAAACCATGTGTGTATAAGAAGATAAGTAGGAGCACCATTATCTTCTTAATATTGTATGTTGATAACATACTTATCATCGGAATGATATTCTAATATTGCAATCGATTAAAACTTGGCTATCTAAACAATTTTTCATGAAAAGTTTTGGAGAAGCATCCTATGTACTAGGTATAAAAATCTATAGAGATAGATCTAAAAGGATACTCAACTTATCATAATCCAAGTATATTAACTTAATATTAAAAAGATTCATGGAGGAGAGTAAAAGGGGTTACTTGCCCATGAGTCAAGGTATATATCTTTCTAAAAATAAATCTCCTAAGATACTTAAAGAGAGTAAAGGATGAGTAAGATTTCTTATGCTTCGACTGTAGGATCATTCATGTATGCCATGTTATGTACCAGGCCTGATGTTGCTTATGCCTTAGGCATAGCAAGCAGATTCTACACTAATCTAGGGGAGGGTCATTGAAAAGCTATGAAAAATATTCTTAAGTACCTCAAAAGGACTAAAGATATTTTTTTAATATGTAGATGATTAGATTTAAAAACTAGAAGGCTATACTGACTCTAGTTTTTAATTAAATCTGGATGATAATAAATCGATATTAGGGTATATCTTTACTTTGTATGGTGGTGTAGTGAGTTGAAAAATTTCCAAGTAGCAAATTATAGCTGACTCAGTTACTAAGGCAGATTACATTGCTGCTAATAAAACTACTAAGAAAGCTATCTGGATAAAGAAGTTCATCTCAGAGTTGGATGTAGTTCTTGTGATACAACCATTGGTGCCATTGGAGCTGTTGCACAAGCTAAGGAACTAAGGTCACATCAAAAGTCAAAGCACACCCTAAGGTGCTTCCATCTCATTCATAAAATCATTGAAAGACAAGATATGATTTTAGAATGAGTAGCTACAAAGAACAACATAGCATACCCATTCAATAAGGCCCTTCCTCAATAGCAATTTGATTGCCATTTAAATTATATGGGAATTAAATACAAGTATGATTGGATTTAGTGCAAGTGAGAGATTGAAAGAATAATGTCCTGAAATCCAATCATATTTTTTGTATCAGGATCATTTTTATAAAATTCTCCCAACTCATGTATGATATTAATAAAAGATATTTTGTTTCATCATATACTATGTCTTATACTTTATTGTTTTAAAATTATGATGAATCCTATAGATTAACATAATGATTTTAGAGTGATGATGGAGTTCATAATAGTGAGATGTAAGATCTTATAAACTCTAATAAAAAATATTCTCAGTCATAAGATCACCAAGTCAGGGTTCAATGTTTCCAACGAGATTAGCATATCCTATGTATGCTCGATGGAGAGAGTGGTTGGTCTTACAATCACTTATGCAGGGATACTAATACAAGGATGTAGGTGCTCATAAGGGTATGAGTTTACTGAATTGATCTATCATGAGAATATCTTATGGAAGTCTTACTTGTCAAAAGATGGTTCTCTTAGTGGAAGTTGTACATAAATATCATTTTTTAATTATCCATGCATTATAATAACACCATTCATAATGATATCATAATAATTACTTTTTATTAATAAATGATAACCATTCCTAGCTAAAAGACCTACAGAGATTATATTCATCATAAAACTAGATAATAGTGATAATCACGAAAAACAATGATACTATAATCAAAAACAAGCTTGACAATTTTTAAAGCTAGAACTGGAACCGATCTTCCATCTTCAACATTCAGGAATCTCTCACCATCTTTGAATCTTGTACTGACCTGAAACCCCTGCAACGAATTATAAATATTAATTGCTTTCAGTATCTAATACTTAGGTAGTAGTATCACAAATGGAATAATTACAAGGTGTTATTAGATAAGTACCTTGTCTAGTAATCCCTTGCTGGTGCTTCTTCTTCCTTGACTTGTTCGGGTCTAGCGAAGCAATATAAAGAAAACAATTCCTCTTCCAATGCCCCTGCTTTTTATAGTAGAAATTCTGCTTGAGCCTGGTTGGACTTGAACTTCTTGGCCTAACTTGGCTAAGTTACCAGAGTACTAGCACCTTTTTCTTGTTTTTCTTCTTCCCTGTTTTAAAGGGATGACACCCTATCAAACTTCCCACTACATTCACCAACCCCTTATGGAGCTGATGATCTTTCTCATAGATTTGCAGCAACCCCAATAGATCATGGTAGTTGATTGCAAGCCTAGTGATTCTATAATGATCAATGAAGTTAAGGTAGGACATCGATAAAGAATTGAGGATTGCATCCTTCTCTATCTGTTCATGCACGAGAAATCCAGGTTTGCTTAGGCACTCGATTAGTTCGATCATGTACAATACTTGATCAGTGATCGATGCCCCTTCCCTCATCATAGTGTTGAAAATGGTATAAGTATTTTGTACCTTTCAATGTGATCAGGAGTGCTGAAAGATTCTTTCAACACTAGAAGCAAGTCCTTCGATTGAGCATCCTCAAATTTGAGATTTAGTTCATCATTCATGGATGCCTACATTATATAACGGACCATGGTTTGATCCTGAGCCATTTCTGGTAAGTATCTCAGGTTGCACCATGAATGTTCTAAGTAGGCTTCTCAAGTACTAGATCTATTAGCATATACAAGATCTGTTCATGCTCCGGGACTATTTTTAGCTTTCGATACCAACTACTAAAATTGGATCCCATTAGTTTTTCATTGTCTAACAATGAATGGAGTGGCAAACTGGTGGCCATATTAGTCTGAATAGAGAACAAGACCTAATTAGTATATGAATCATTTAATCCTAAAAACTTGAACTTTAGTCTAAAGGTTCTCTCACTATTTTGATCAAAGTGGTAGCCTTTAACTCCAATTTGAGGAATTACACTTATTCTTTAGTAGGTACCAGAATCCAATGACTGCACATGAGCTCAACTTTGGCCAGCTTGCCCATGTGCATCTAAAGGTAGGTTCTTAACCAATTATTTCTTTAAATAGTTTCTGGTAATAATTTTATCCCAGGAACTAATCAATAAACATTTGGATTATAACTGAAAGTCTTGGTTAGGCTAACCATTAACATGATAGGACTGAGTGCTTCTAGCTAATGATGGCCAAGCCCGACTTGGCCGGCCTACTTGACCATTATCTAGAAAAAAGCAACTAAGTTATCATAGTATGAATGATAATTGCAATCGCTAGATAAGCACCAAGTCTTTATACCTCCAATTATCATTTTAACTATTGGACTCATTACCACTCTCTTAATGAAAGGCTGTGACTCAATTATTTCCATAATTTTATCATTCTAGAAATCTAATAATTTTAGAGGATTTGATTAGATGCTCAAGAAAAGAAGAAGATGTGGACCACTTAACAATCCTCCCATTGACTTCATCAAGTAAGTGATGAGGGTTGCAACACATTAGTCCAAGGGCACCTAGATTAGTCAAATTGATCAACCTTATTGACATGGGTTTACTCAAATCAATAAGTTATCTAATAAAAATTTGATTGACCAAATTGGCTAGATAAGTGAGATAGATAGGAGGGTTCCACCATTAACCTCTTTCCTTAGACACAAACAAGTTGGTCAGGTAAGAGGTAGACCTAATTAATGACCATGATCAAATACCAATGCACCTTAGACACCAATTGGTTCATCAGCTTTGACTAGAATAGCCTAATAACTTGGGTATGACCATTGAGCCAGAATCAGGTCCATTTAATGATATGGACTTGATCAACCTATAATTATAGAATTGATCTAAAGGCTAATTGAACTAGTCCTAATTAATTTTTAGCTAGGTTAAATCAATTTTTCTTAGATCCATATTTATCAAATTCTAACCCTAGGTATAACCCAGTTATTTGACTTGATTTGAGCTAACACAAAACCCATGTTTTATGAATTGATATTAGTTCTTTAATTCATAATTCTAGATCTAGTTTAATCAACTCTTATTTTCAGTAATCAATCAAGATTTATTTTACTAAAAATTAGATTTAAATATTTTTATATGCATCATATATAAATAAAATAATTTTAGATTTAGACTACATGCTATAGTGCAATCGCTGAAATTAAATTTATAATTTATGTTCTAAACATAAAATCTGATGTAAATAACTTAATTTCATATCAAAAATAGTAAAATAATCAAGATTAAATTATTAAAAATTATATCTTAATTATCAAAATAATTTTAATAATACTATCCTTTTATCTCACATGTTCATGGAATATAATCATAGTGGTACCCCTATACACCATAGGAGACCACATCGGGTGGGAAGAGAGGGCCTTTAAACCCTACTTTTCTCCTATGACTGGACGGCCATGGTGATCAACCCAATCTAAAGTAGTTACTTTGATTAAGATTATATCTAACATGTAAGGTTCTACATCTACATATCATGTTATAAAAATTGATCACTTTGATACCACTATTGGATGACACCTAGGATTTCATGCATGATTTTTTTATAATTTATAATAAAAAATAATCTATTATAAAATTATTTTAAATAGAAAAATATGCATATAGATCTTATCTAAAAATCCCTACAAGGATCATAACAAGATATGTAATGGAGAAAACAAAATCATCATGCATCAATCTAGCCAATGCATACTGCAGATCTAATCTACAAATAATTATGAGATTGAATCCCATATTCGATATGGGTTGATGATTGCCACAGTTGATACACCATGGTAAGGGCCTCTTATGTCACTTTGTAACCACATAAGATGTTCGGCCTCTACGAATCTTCCATACAAAGTCTCGATGCGATCAACCTTCTCATACTGCTAGATCCATGTGATAGCCACTGGATGGCTGAATTAAAATTATTTTTAAATATTTTTTGATCATTCAAGAATATCAAGAGGTGGATCAAGAGGTAATTAGATGGAAGAAAAAATATAAAATCAAGAAAAACCTCGTTTCTTTTTCTTTTCTTTTTTCTCTCTCCCTTTAGCCTTAGTGCTAGATCTAGAACTCTTGCCAATATGAATTCATGCCCCCTTCTCCTCTTATTTTTTATAGTAATTTTACTTCATATTTTACAAGATAATTGGTATCTTATATTTTCACATACAACAAAAAATTGAAGTAAAATTTCATTGAATAGAGGAGGGATTAGATTAGGATAAGGTGATGTAATTTGAATAGGACTAGGAGTTTTATTTCCAATAGAACTCCTCCAATTAAATTTAAATAAATTTAGATTTAATTCAACTAGTCCTAATATAAATGATAATGAGGGAGGATGAGAAAAAATAATTTTTTCATGAAGAATTTAGGAAAATAAATTCTAGGAAGGAATGGAAAATTTTTAAGGATGAAAACAGGTAGGACTAGGTAAGGGTTTAACCAAGATTTGACCAAAATTAGTTGGGGACCAAAACTAATTTGGTTATAACTAATTTAACAAACTTCAATCCAATCTAATTAAGTCTTAATTAGTTTTGATTAAATCTTAATTGATTCTAGAATTAACTAAATCCAAGTCTGAATTAAACTGAAATTAGAAATTATTAGCGATTAGATTATCGAATAACCTAATTGGGTGAAATCCAACTGATTCAGATTCAATTAGGCTTGACCTAAATCTCTTTGCTTAATCAAATTAATCCATTAGCAATTCAATTACTAAATAATTATTTTATAACTAATTAATAATTAATTAATTAATTATTAATTTATAACATTTATACAGGGTTATTGTTAATCTATTTATAATTTTTTCACTAATGATTCTTAATAATTAATTAGCCATCATGATTGGTCAAAAACTTCTTATATATGTGACCTCATAGGTTTAAATCCTAAGTCGGTAGCTTAGAAATAATTTTTGAACTAATCGATGTGACCATCCAGCAATGATACTTGATTTTTAGATAGGTTGAGTGATAGCAAAGCAACATTCAAGAATCCAGGCTATGGTTTTCGTATAATTTATTTCTTTGATCTAATGCTTGAAGATGAATTCAGAGTCAATGCCAACTATGAATAATGCATCCAAATATGTCTCAACTTGCTAAATACTGTGCCTACTTACAAGGATTGCTAATTTGAAACACTACTGAGCATCTACTCCAATAACTTAGAGTGGTCAATCCCTTCTTGACTTAACACTGATTTAACAAGTACTTGACTAACCCATAAACATTCTATCACTATATTAAAAATCTAAGTAGTTTTGTACCAAAGTAAAGTGTGTTGTTTGCCAAGTCACTATGATAGTCTCAGGTCAGAGGGATAGTTATACCATACCCTTTCTACAAGATATTCTTGATAGCAGAGTCCTCCATAGAGTTGATCATTGTTCAGTGAGATGTTCTCCTACACTCACTTGCATACCAAACCAGTGTCTCCACACTCCTTGGTTAAGAGAATGACTAACTTATATTGTACACAATGACCTATTCTTGATAAACGTTGTCATCCTATATAACAACATATCATTTAATCATGAACTAATTTATGAACCACTCAATAAATCCTCCTTTATATAGTATATGCAGTTCTAAGGACATCAATATATTAGAGTTCACAAGAAGATAACAAATAATATTGAGTTACCAAAAATAATATTTATTTATTGATAATTCATATATTTTTACAAGATAGCTCAACTGTCTACAATCCAGATGATTGACTTTAGGATACCTTTTTCATCAATAACACCTTTGGAGCCCATATTATGCAAGAATAACTGTTAAAACATTTTAAGATTTCATAGTTAGAGATTTATGATGGATCGAATGACCTAATTAATCATTTGGAAAGCTTCACAGTCCTAATGTTCCTCCTTAGAGCCATGGATGGGGTTTTGTGAGCCTTCCCATCCACACTTAGGAAGGTGGCTAGATATTGGTACTCTAGTTTGAGGCCAAACTTGATACATTCCTTTGATCAGTTAAGCTAATCTTTCATTACCCATTTTTTTAATAATAGGAGTCTAGGATCATTGGATCCTAGGGCTAGGACCTATTTGGTCCTAGGATGCAGAATTAGCCCTCAATGGGCTCGAGGTTTAGGGTTTTGGATCTAAAGGAGGCTAATCCATGTTGGATCGGGTTTGGATCCTAGTGAGTGTGAGAGTGGGTCAATCATGGGTGTGCATGGGATTGAATGAGTGATCTCTAAATCGGATTAGCCTTGGAAGATGGTTGAGTTAGGTTAAGTTTATGTGTTCTATTCCTTATTGGATTAAGTGGACCATTTGGTCTATAAAAGGGCATACCATATAACCTAATATTTATGGAATCAATGTAACTCTCTTCTCCCTAAACTAGAGCCTCTTTCTCCTCTCTCTCCCTCTCTTATCACACCACCAAGAGGCCTCATGCAACAAAGGATTTCATGAAAGAATAGTGCCTTGCAAGCCATTTACATTTCTTATGCAATAGGAGCTTTTCTATAAATTCTTTCGGCTCATGTATTGTAATTTATTAATAAAGAGGCATTTATATTTCATTATTTGCTATGTCTTATGCTTTTTTATTTTAAGATTATGATAAACCATATAGATTAGGGCAATGGATTTAGGGTTAAGATATAGTTTATAATAGTGAGACCTAAATTCCTATAAACCATAATCGAAAACATTCCCAATTGAAGGATCATCAAGTCGAGATCGATGTTTCTAGTATAATTGGCACATCCTATGTATTCTTGATGGAGAGGGTGGTTGGTCTCATGATCACTTTTGTAGGACCATTAATATAAAGTTATGGGTGCTCATCTAGGAATGAGTCCACTGAATTGATCCACCATAAGAACATCTTATGGAGTCTTACTTGTCAAAAGATGGTTCTCTTACTATGAGTTGTGCAGGTGATCATTAGACCTGAGATCACCATAGATGTTGAGCATATGAATCCATATTTTTATTTATACTCATTCATGACAGAGTCATGTACAGGGTGTTCATGGATATGGCGGATTATGTTTGAAGGTTGTGAGTAGATCAACAAGAAATTGATTACTCTTAGTAAGAGGAGAATTTATCTTATGTAATCTCATCATATGATGACTTAGGAAGTCTTTGATCAAAATAGGATAAAATTAGAAATGATTCCTAATATATCAATCGAGTCTTCATTATTAGATCGAGATTTGAATGAATAGTATTAGGGTTTGACAAATTTTCATACCCATTGCTTATTCAGGATCGAAGGATTGAATTGCATGGTAACTTACCACTGAAGGATATTTTGATAATTTCAACCAATTTCATATCTTTTGATAGGCATAACATATTGCTAGATGTCAATCATATCTCATAGATTTTCATAAATTAAAGAATTTAATTCATGAGTCAAATTATAAAGAATTCTAATTGAGTAGTTCGGGCTAGCATGGGTTTGAAGTAAATCGATTAGATGGGTTCTTATAGATTTGATTAAACATATACCTAGACCTACTGCTAGCTAGTTGTGCAACCCATATGGTCACATGTATAAGAAAATTAACCAAGAATAAGTTTAGGTTGGTTGGTTGGACCAAAGGAAACAATTAGGATAGCTAGGAAATATACTAGCACATGTGGCTTAAACCCTAGCTCCTTTATCAATTTAATTTGATCAAAATCTTATTGAATTGATTAATAAAATTGATTTATTAATTAAATTGGGTTATCCTCTAACTTGGACTAATTTTATCTAAATTTTATTAGACGTTTTTTAGTAAGTTATGGTACTAATTATAGAGTCCAAGTTGATTGGGACTCTATCATGTTTATCACCATGGATAGATATGGCTGAAACTTTTGTGCATGAAGGGAGCTTAAGAAACCTTTTTGATTAAGGTTTGAGACCCATGTGGAAGTCCTCTAAGTCCTCCATCACATGGACATATATTTTAAAGTGTGTGTCAGTCTCAAGGGGCATGAAACTCCTCTTTCTCTTTATCACTTTTGGCAGAAAATCATGTAAAGCGATGCATGATGTTTTTTAGTTTTGAACAAAGTAAAATGGTTTTTAATTTGAGATTTATTCCATTTAAAAGATGATTAAAAGGGCTATCCATTGGTAAAATTAGATAATTTATGATTTGTGTAAAGGTGTGAAACATTTTTGTCCATTTAGGGCATGTGCGGGGAAGGCTGATCAATGTATCTCATAGTTAAGAGTCCTTCTCATACAAGACTCTTAATTTTTGGTCATTGATTTATGTGGCTTTAAGACTGACATATCTAGATCGTTTGGTGCCTCTCCTTTACTATAAAAAGGGATCAGCAGATAGGGATTAGATCATTCCAACTCTATCTATGCAATTTTTTTCTTTCTCTTGTTAAGACAAGTTCATAATATTAAGACAAGAGTTTAGGAAGATAATTATGAGGAAACTAGAGTTAGGAAGAGAGTGTTTAGAAGTCCAATTCCAAGTCTAAGAGGGTCCAAGTCCAAGTCAAGAGTGGGTTTGACTAGGTGGGGTCAAACCGAGTTCTATAGATTAGAACTCAATAATAAGGTTTTTGGAACGAGTTTTGTTATTGGAGTGATTTTCACGTGGATCACATTTGGAGGGCATGTGCTTGTGTACCAATGAAAAAATAAGGATTTAGCATTACAGGTATTCTTCTAAATCTTTTATAATTGTCCTAATTAATTGCTTTAATCAATAGATCTTGGGTTTAGGGTTTTGATTGATTAGGATTTCAATATTAAAAAAAATTAAAATATAACCTTTTCTATGAAATCATAACCCTACAGTTTATGCCAAAGACAAGTAGAGCACAAAGGTTGGCACTAAACAAGGATTGGTGCTAAGAGTTTTCAACCCCTAAGATTCTCTCTCCACTAATTCTATTTTGTCACTAGTTTTATCAGGAAGAAGGGCTCTTTCTAGAGTTTATCACATTTGGATTGGTTTCCCAAAATTGTAGCAAGAGGTGCACCTAAGAATCCTTGCAAGAGAAGTACTTCTTGATGCAAAGGGTGGGATGCTAGGAGTTTAGCACTAAAACTCTTTAGCGCTTAAATTAGGTGGTCATCCCAACCCTTTGGTCTTCTAGTTTGGTGACTTCTTCAGCTGATTCCAAGTCTCCACACCATCCAAGACTCCCTAGAAAGAAGGAGTCTTCATCTAAAATGGAATAGGAGAGAAGGTGGTTGAGTAGAATAAGGAAATTGGCACCAGGAAAAAATCTACCACCATATAATCCTAGTCCAAATAGGATTAGGAGTTGCCTATTGTCCAAATACCTTTTGGCTTCCCCTAAGATGTGGGAGTTGTGTTTCATGTCTAAAACCTGTGGAGACATGTCCTAGAGGTTCAAGGAATCAAGTGGGGTGCCATTTGGAGGCCTATGAACGAAGTATCTAGGCTACAGAATTTTCTACACGTAGGTTTGATGTGAGGTGTTGCTAGGGTTTGATCATTGGCTGCCCAAACAACTCCAAATCATCATGAAACTTTGTAAATGCATCCATTACTGATCTTTGAAGTTCTTCATGAAGGTTTGGCTATCCAAAAATTGGTTTCAGAGCTAGCAAAGCATGGAAGGGAGAAGCAGGGCACTGCAAAAATTCTGTTCCAAATATAATTTGATAGCAAGATGTTTTTTGCTCTCTACTAGTCCCAGGCTTCCAATACCTTGTGAGATTCCTACATGAGGTAGTAGGTAAAGAAAGGAGACCCTAGAGGTCAGGTTTTGAGGGTAGGAAGTAGGGAAAGGAATCCAAGAAAGGAGGAAGAAGGCTACTCCAATTCTATTTCAGGTTGCTGAAATCGGCACACCTATTCCATGTATGCCTCGAATCTATCTTCATTCTTCTTGTGGTTTGGCCAACCAAGAGTAGCGGATTGAAATTGGAGGTTGAGAGGCTTGATGCGAAGGGAAGCTTCTTGGGGTAGAAGGTTTGGATGATATATTTTCTAGTCCAACTTTTGTTGAATCCAATCTTGTTAGAAGGGTTAAAGTTTATGATAGATATGTAGCAGAGTTCTCTAAGGAAGATAGATAGCAAGGGCATTTTGATAGATAAGGAGTGTTTGGCATGCTAGAGGTGAGGTTCCCAATGGAGTAATAGTTGAGGCGTAGCTAAAGAAGTAACTATACAACCTTCGGATACAAGAAGATGGGGAAGTAGTTGGGGTACATTTAATAGTTCAACCTGAGCATGGATTTGTAGAGCCTTGTGATGGTGGAGATGGTTGATTACCAGATTATCATTTCTGGTTTAGAAGAGGAGGTCTTTTTGGTTGTTTTAGAGGACCCCGTAGAGTGCGAAGGGTTTGAAATAGTAGTAGCCGTGGCAGAGTATAGCTGGAGGCCTAGTAGGACAGCTTTAGGTAGTTGACTTCGATTTTATTTTTTATCTTTTGTAGGAGCTCTAGGAGGAGCAATCATTTAGGTGGAGCACTTGCCAGAGGTCTTTCATAGGTAGATGATGGTTTGGCATAGGTTTAGAGCTGAGAGTGTTAGATTCTCCTTGAGTTTCATGCATGAGATTTTTAATAATTTACAATAAAAGTATATCTATTTTAAAATTATTTTAAATAAAAAATAAGTATTTAAAATAATTCTAATAATCCCTAATCAAATTGTAATATGATGTATAGTATTGAAAATAAAATCAACATGCATCAATCTATCCAATGCATGCTATAGATCAAATCTACAAATAATATGAATCTAATTTCATACCTGATCACGGGTCGATGATCATCACATGGTATGTGATAAAGGATCTCCACATCCCTTTGTAGCTGTATAGGATATCCAACCTCTATGAATCATCCACACGAAGTCCCGACATGATCAACCTCCTAGGATTGCTAGATCTCTTTAAAGGCCACTAGAAGAATAAAAATAATTTATTTCTTAAACTTTTTTGAGCTTTCCAAGAAATGCAAGAAGAGGATAAAGAGATCTAGATTAAGGAGGAAGAAAACAAAATTCAAGAAATCCTTTTCCAATATTTTATTCTTCTTTTTATATCCCTTCAACACTAGCGCCCAAAAGAATCTTTCATGCTAATCTAGAATTAATGCACCCTTTTCCTCTTATTTTCATGGTAATTTTACTTTAGATTTTGCATAGTAATTGGTCTCTTAATGTTTCATATATAATGAAAAATAAAATGAAATTTCATTGATTATAGGAGGGATTAGATTGGGATAATGTGATGCTATTTGAATAGGACTAGGTGTTCTATTCCCAATAAAATCCTCCAATTAAAGTTAAATAAATTTATATTTAATACAAACCAATCCTAATCTAAGTAAAAATGAGGGAAATGAGGGAGATGAAAAAAAACATTTTTTTTCATGGAGAATTCATGACAAAAAAAAATTCTAGGAAGGCATGAAGAATTTTTAGGAAAGAAAATAAGTTGGACTAGGTTAGGGCTTGACCAGGATTTAATCAAAATTAGTTAGAAACCAAAACTAATTTAGTTATAACTAATTTAACTTACTTGAACCCAATCCAATTAGGTCCTGATTAGGCCTAATTAAATTTTAATTAAATCTGGAATTAACTGAGCTCAAGTCTAAATCAAACTGAAATTAGAAATCCTTAGCGATTAGGTAATTGAAGAACCTAATCGGGTGAAACCCAATTAAACTATATTTAGTTTAACTTGACTTAAATCTCTTTGATCAATCAAATTAATATAATTAATAATTAAATTACTAATTAATCCTTCTGTAATTAATTAATTATTAATTTATAGTATTTATATAGGGTTAATTATTAATCATATTTCTAATTTTGTCACTGAATGATTCTTAAATGTTAATAAATCATCATGATTAGTCAGAAACTTCTTATATATATGATTCCATAGGTTCGAACATTAAGTCGGTAGCTCAGGAGCTAATTTTGAGCTAATCGATGTGATAATCTAGCAATGGTGCCCGATGTCTGGATAGGTTGAATGTTCACAAAGCAACATTCAAGAGCCCCGACATATGGTTTCAATATAATTCATTTATTTGATCTAATATTAAGGATAATTTTAGAGTCAATTGCTAACTTTTGAATAATGCATTGAAATGTGTCTTAACCTAACAAATCCTGTGACTCTTTATTAGGATTGCCCTGGCCAAGGTCTTGCTAAATTGGAACATAGTACAGCATTTTTTTCAATACCTTGAAGTGGTCAATTCTATCTTGACTCATGACTAACTTAACATGTACTTGACTACATTTAGTAACCTTTTATCATAATTAAAAATCCAGGTAGTCCAGTATCTAAGTACAATAAGTTGCTTGCAAGTCATCATAGTGATCTCAGGTCGAAGAGATACTTTTTCCCATATCCTTCTATGAGATATTCTCGATAGTAGAATACTCAATAGAGTTGATCAAATTTAGTATAGTATATACCTACATTCACATGCATGCCATACCAGTATCTTTGCACTCCTTGGTTATGAGGATAACTAACCTATATGACATAAAAGACCTATGCCCGATAAATATTATCATCATAGATAATAACATATCATTTGATCACAAATATGTTTAAGAACTACTCGATAAATCCTCCTTTATTGAATTAAAGTAGTTCTAAAGACTTTATCTCAAAAGAGTTCTAAGGAAAATACAAAAAAAGATAAACTGCTAAAAATAACTTTTATTTTATTAATGTTTCATGTACAAATTATAAATTTTTCAATCATCTATAACCTAGATAATTGGATCTAAGACACATTTTCTAATAACTCCCATGTAGATTAAATCCAATCAAAATAGTATCAAATACCCATCTTCCACTTATGATCATCGAACTCTTTGATTCTGAGGATTTTAGTAAATGAGCTTGCCAAGTTCTCCTTTTTGTTATTCTTCTGAAGGTCAATGTTACCTCAATCCACATTCTCTCGAA
Source organism: Areca catechu (assembly GCA_021397845.1). Classification (NCBI taxonomy): domain Eukaryota; kingdom Viridiplantae; phylum Streptophyta; class Magnoliopsida; order Arecales; family Arecaceae; genus Areca; species Areca catechu. The sequence goes on from CM038050.1 coordinate 97,121,292, forward strand.
CAAGGTGAAAATGATATAGAATATGCTTGGTTTGTTGATGAGCCTTTGGTTCTTTCACTTGAGCTATAGCCTTAGTGATATCACAATATAAGAGAACTGGGCTATCAATGAATGGTGCCACTCTAAGCTTAGTGATGAACTTCTATGGCCATATAGCTTCATTTGCAGCATTAAAATGTCATAATATAATCCACCTTACATACAGAATTGGCCACGGTGTACTGCTTATAACTTTTTCAGCAAATAGATCCTCCTTTCAAGGTAAAAATATAACTCGACACACTCTTGCTATCATCCCTATCTGATTGAAAACTTGAGTTAGTATACTGACTAGTTTTAAATCAGAATCTTCATAAATGAGCTACTAGTCCTTAGTATTTCTCAAATACTTAAGGATGGTTTTTACAACCTTCTAATGGTTCTCATCAGGATCATATTAGTATTTACTCATTACTCCTAATGAGTATACTCATCTGGTCTCATACATGTCATAGCATACATAATAGATCCCATTGTTGAGACATATGGAATCCTTCTCGTATGCTCTCTTTCTTGAACAGTTGAAGGACAATCCTTCTTAGAGAGACTAATTCCATGGCCTATTGAAAGATAGCCTTTCTTAGAATTCATCATGCTGATCTACTTCAGCATGGTCTCAATGCACATGGACTGGGTTAACCTTAGCACCTTTTAGATCTATCCTTATAATCTTTATCCCAAAGATGTAGGATGCTTCTCCCAAGTTTTATAAAAAATTGAGAAGATAGCCATACTTTTATTCCTTGCAATGCAGGAATATTATTCTCAATTAAGAGAATGTCATCTATATACAAAACAAGAAATACTATAACTTAACCATTGGCCAATTTGTATATGCAGGGCTCTTCTCCGTTCCTAATGAAGCTATACATTTTGATCACTTTATCAAAACAAATGTTCTAACTTCGAGATGCCTACTTCAATCTATAAATAGATCTTTGAAGCTTCCACACCTTTGTTTCATCTATAGATATGAACCCTTCAAGTTGTACCATATATACCTCTTTTTTCAGCTCTTCATTTAGGAAATTTATTTTCACATCCATTTGCCAGATTTCAAAATCAAAATGTGCTACTAATGCAAGCATAATCTAAATGGACTTAAGCATTACTATAGGCAAAAATGTTCCATCATAGTCAATATCATAATATTGATGATATTATTTGGCAACCAAATAAGCTTTATGGGTCTCTACCTTCACATCTATGTCCCTTTTTCTTTTGAAAATCTACTTACGTCCTACAGATTTTTATCCCTTTTAGTGGATCAATGAGTGTCCATACATCCTTAACTTTTATGGACTCCATTTTGAAATTCATGACTTCTAGCATTTATTAGAGTCAATACTCTACATCACATCCATATAGGTGATTGGATCCTCATTATTTTTATCAAATTTAATAGGATCACCATCCTAGAGCAAGAAACCATAGTATCTATCAGGCTAATATGGTACTCTACTAGATCTCCTTAATGGTGCTTCTACAATGGCCTTCGAGTACAATTCAATCAAATTTAGTTCTATGGGTTCAGTCAATGGTATCAGTTCTTCTACTTATCGAATCTACTCAAGTTCAACCTTAGAGGCATTAGTTTCTTTTCTAAAGAACTCCTTTTCCAAAAAGACTATCCTATTACTAATGAACACCTTTTGTTTATCAGTAAGGTAGAAGAAATAACCCTTAGTCTCTTTCAGGTATCCTATGAAAATATACTTATCAAATCTAGATCTGAGTTTGTCTATTTTTAAATGTTTGACACAAACTGGGCATCCCTAGACTCTTCTTAGGTGTGAGAGTACAGCTTATGCCATGTCATTATCTCATATGGTGTTTTATCAATAGACTTACTCGGAATCTTATTTAATAAGTAATAAGTTGACTCAAGAGCATATCCCAAAAGAAGATTGGTAGACTAGCAAAACCCATCATAGACTAAACCATGTCTAACAAAGTTTGATTCTTTCTTTTAGACACTCCATTTAATTGAGATATCCCTCGAGGTGTCTAATGAGAGAGAATCCCATTCTCTTCTAGATAGTTAGATACTCACTTGTAAGGTAATCTCCTCCTTCATTTGATCGAAGGATTTTAATATACTTTCCAGTTTGTTTCTCTACCTCATTATAATATCATCTAAATATTTCAAATGATTTAGATTTATGTTACATAAGATAGACATAATCAAATCTTAAAAGGTTATCTATAAATGTAATGAAATAGAAATTCCCTTCCCTAGCACTAACGTTCATTGATTCGCATACATCAATATGTACTTGACTCAGAATCTCAATGGCTCTTTCACCTTTTTCAATAAAATGTGACTTGGTCATCTTTTCAATAATGCAAGATTCATAGGTTGGCAATGATTTACAATATTGATCTCAAGGAGCCTTGTCTCAACTTATTTATCTGATTCTTATTAATATGACCTAGCCTACAGTAACAAAGATAAGTATCACTAACATTATCTATCATAGGGCATTTACTCAATGTATACACTACATTAATAGGTGATAAAAAATAAAAATATTATTTTTTAATTATCCATGCATTACAGTAATATCATTCAGAATTATATCATAATAATCAGCTTTTATCGATAAATAAAAATTACTCTTAGCCCGAAGGCCTACTAAAATAACATTCATTATAAAACTAGGATAATAATGACAATCATCTAAAATAATGATATTTTCATTAAATATAGCTTGATAATTCCTAAGGCTAGAACTCGAACTGCTTTTCCATCTTCAATATTCAGGAATCTCTCGCCATCTTCAAATCTTCTACTAACATGAAGTCCCTGCAATGTATTACAAATATTAATAGGGCTTTTGGTATCTAATACACAGGTAGTAGTATCACAAATAAAAATATTATAAGGTGTTATCATATAAGTACCTTATCCAGCAACTACTTGCTGGTTGTTATTCTTCCTTGGCTTGTTTGGATTCAGTGAGGCAATGTAAAGAGGATAATTCCTCTTCTAGTATTCATGCTTCTTACAGAAGAAGCACTCTACCTGGCTTTGGTCAGACTTGTTTTTCTTAATCTAGCTTAGCTAAGCACGTTGCACCTTCTTCTTGTTTTTCTTCTTCCCTTTCTTAAAGGGATGATGCCTTGTCAAAGTAGATCCTCCCACTATATTCACAAGTCCCTTGTAAAGTTGATGATCCATCTCATAAATCTGTAGCAATCCTAGCAGACCGTGGTAGTTGACTGTAGGCTTAGTTATTCTGAAATGACTAAGAAAGTTGAGGTAGGACTTTGGCAAGGAATTCAAGATCGCATCTTTTCCTAGCATTCATGTAGGGGAAATCCAAGTTTTCTTAAGCGCTCATCAATTCGATCATGTATAATACATGATTAGTGCCGATGTCCCTTCCCTCATCTTGGCATTAAAAATGGCACAAGATATTTGTACCTTTCAATATCATTGAAAGTGCTAAGAGATTCTTATAACACTTGAAGTATATCCTCTAGTTGAGTATCCTCGAATATGTGACTAAACTAATCATTCATGAATGCCTGCATAATGCATTGAACTGTGATTTGGTCATTGAGCCACTTCTAGTAAGTGTCTCTGACTAGATCTTGGGCATTCAGAGTTGTTGACACCTTTATTGATTTTGATGATAAGCAAAATGCTAAGTATAAGTTAAGTACTAATGATTTCTTTGAAGTGTATTTTTATAGAAAAATGTGCTCATCAATTTGACAAATGTTGTTTGAATGAAGAAATCCAAATTTAGATGAAAGATCTGCTCAAAGAAGACTTGGATAGTGGAAAATTGCTTGAATGGATACATGAGTTCAACACAAACTTGAATCAGCACAAGTTTAGTTATTTATGTGAAGATCTCAGTGAAGTGTCGACTCAAAGTGTCGACACATGACAGTGAAGTGTTGACTCAAGCTGGTATATAAAGAAAGTTTCAGATGGCATGGCTGAAGTGTTAACACATGGACTTGAAGTGTCGACTCAAAGTGTCGACACATGGATCAGCTCATCGCCTAAGATTTTTGGATCACAGAACTTACTAAAGATGAAGATCTGGTGAAGTGTCGATACATGGATGCGAAGTGTCGACTCACATTATTGACTAACCTGAAGAAGTGTCGACACATCTGAGATTTCTAGAAAGCTATATTCAAGATATTTGAACTAGGTGTCGACTCAAGAAGTTCAAGTATCGACCTGAAGTGTCGACTCATAGCCTGAAGTGTCGACACATGAAATTCTGGAAATAGTAATGGCTAGTTTTTCAAATGCAGAACTCGTCCCTCTTAGCTCCTAACGGCTTGATTTTTATGTCTAATGGCTAGAAACAAGATTTGAGGCCTTGGAAAGGTATTTATATGATCCAAATCAAATCAAAATGGAATATATGTAAGAGATTGAAAAAGGAATAACCAAGAGAGAAGAAAAGAGAGCATTCACTCCTATTATTGAGTTCAACTACTTTCAAGTAAGAAGAAGCCTTCAAGCATTCAAAAGACTTCAAGAGCATTAAAGATCAATGATTCTTGAGCAATTAAAGAGTCTTCATCAAGTTGAAAGCATCACAACAACGAGCTTCAAAGAGATACCCATTTTTTATTAGAAAGATTTTATTGTTTCTTTACTTCAAAACTATATTTGTTGTAAGGGTTCTTGGTTAGCCTATTGCAAAATCAAGGGAGGTTATTAGTGAGCCTTTGAAAACCAATTAGGTTCTTGGTTAGCCCACAAAACTAAGGGAGATTGGTGGTGAGCCTTAAAACCATTTAGGTTCTTGGTTAGCTCATAAAATCAAGTGAGATTTTGACTTATGAGCCTTATGAAAAAAAGTCGGGTTTTGATTAGTGAGCCCGGAAAACTAATCGACTGTAATCGGTTGAGATTATAGTGAATTCCTAAGGGATCTTGGGGAGTGGATGTAGGTGCATTGGACAGCACCGAACCATTATACTTCCTTGTGTTTGTGATTGCTTGTCTCCTCTATTTGCTCTTACTTTTATTGCTTTATATTTTTGCTGCATACTTACTTAAGAGCACTTCATTTGCATCATAGTACTTAATCTAATTATTGGATTGGATCACACACTCTTGTATTCCATCAAATAATTTTTAGAGACCTAATTCACCCCCCTCTTGGGTTGCTTACTAGGCAATAAGTGGTATCAGAGCCCTGTTCTCAGTTTATAGGTCTAACCACCTTGAGTAAAGATCTATGGCAGCCCCTATTGGTACTAGTGTAGTTGAGGGACAAGCCTCAAATAGACCTCCATTTTTCAAAGGATCAAATTATACTTATTGGAAAACTAGAATGAGAATATACATGCATTCTATTGATTATAACATGTGGAAGGTAGTTGATAAAGGTCCACATATTCCTTCGATTATGGTTAATGGTGTTTCCATCCCAAAGCTCAAAGGGGATTGGGATGAAAATGACATTAAATAATTTGAGATCAATGTAAAAGCAATGAATCTCCTTTATTGTGCATTAGATCCTAGTGAATTTAATAGGATATCTACCTGCACATCTGCCAAGAAAATATGGGATACACTTGAAGTTATCCATGAGGGTACCGATCAAGTGAAAAATACTAAAGTGAACATGTTAGTGCACACATATAAAATGTTTCGAATGGAACCTAATGAATCTATCATTGATATGTACACTAGATTTATAAATATTATAAATGGAATGAGAAGTTTAGGAAAAATAATGTCTAATGCTGATCTTGTCAACAAAATCCTCAGGTCACTTCCAACATCATGGGATCTGAAGGTGACCGTCATCCAAGAAGCTAAAGATGTTAACAAGCTACCATTAGAGCAATTGGTAGGATCGCTCATGACTTATGAGTTGAATTTGAAGCAAAAGTCTATGGATATGGATAAGAAGAAAAAGGGGATTGCATTCAAATCTACTATGCAAAAAGAATCCTCAATTGATGAATTTAAAGAAGAAGAAGAAGAAGAAACTGAAAAAGCACTTCTTACAAGAAAATTTAGAAGGTTCATGAAGAGAAGAAAGTTTCCTTACAAGAAGAAGTTCCAATCAACTAAAGAGAAAGAAAAGAAAAAGGAAAAGGAAAAGGAGAAGGAGATACCTACATGCTTCGAGTGTATGAAGCCGGGACACTATAAATTTGATTGCCCTCTCCTAAAGAAGTGAAGGAAGAAGCTAAGGAAGAAGGCAATGATGGCCACCTGGAGTGATAATGAGGACTCCAGTTCAGAAGAAGAGCATGCTAAAATTGCAAATTTTTGTCTCATGGCACATCAAGAGCAAGAAGAGGTAACATCTAATACAGAAATAGATTTTACTTTTGATGAATTAAGATATTCTTTTGATGAACTAATGCATGATTACAAATTAATCTTATCTGAAAATAGAAAACTAAAAAAGCATGCAAATAGTTTTTCAATGAAATAATTCTTTATTAAATGAAGTTAGTGATTTGAAAACTAAACTAGATACTTTAGAAAAGAAAAACAATGCTTTAATAATGAAAAATGATATTTTAAAAAGATCCAAAATTATCATTTTAAATGGTGATCTTTTAAAGAAAAATAGGATTTAGAATTGGAAAATGAAAGTACAAAAATGAGCTTGATAAAAAGAAACCTTTTGTTGAAAAGTTTACCTGTTGTTCAGAAAAACTAAACCTTCTTTTAAACAGCCAAAGAGTAGTTTTTAACAAAGCAAGATTAGGTTATAGACCCCAAAGACAACAAAAGTATTTCAAAAATTTTTTTGTACCTGCATCATCTAGCATAACATGTTTTTCATGCAAAAAACAAGGTCATAAATCTTTTCAATGTAATATGAGAAAAATTAATACTTATGAAAAAGTTTGGGTTCCAAAAGGAACCATTTTAAGTGCTAACCCTAAAGAACCCAAGTTGGCTTGGGTATCTAAAAACAAAGCTTGATTTGTATTACAGGTGTGTCTTGCAACCAAGGAGAACAAAAGACTTTGGTATCTTGATAGTGGTTACTCAAGGCACATGACGGGAGATGTGAAGCAATTCACTTCTCTTGAAGCAATGAATGGAGGGAGTGTGACCTTCGGGGATAATGGTAAAGGAAAAATTATTGGTATTGGTAAGGTTCACATTACTCCTACTTGTATTAGCAATGTACTTTTAGTTTGATGATTTGAAGCATAATCTTTTAAGTATTAGTCAATTTTATGATAAAGGTTTTCAAGTTATTTTTAAATCATCTTATTGCATGATTGCTAGTCCAGATAAAAATGGAGTACAATTCATTGGAAAAAGACATGGTAATATTTATTTGGTAGATTTGAAGCAATTCACTTCTCTTGAAGCAATGAATGGAGGTAGTGTGACCTTCGGGGATAATGGTAATGGAAAAATTATTGGTATTAGTAAGGTTCACATTACTCCTACTTGTATTAGCAATGTACTTTTAGTTGAAGATTTGAAGCATAATCTTTTAAGTATTAGTCAATTTTGTGATAAAGGTTTTCAAGTTATTTTTAAATCATCTTATTGCATGATTGCTAGTCTGGATAAAAATGGAGTATAATTCATTGGAAAAAGACATGGTAATATTTATTTGGTAGATTTAGATGATCTATATTTGCCTAATGGAGAATGCCTTGTTACAATGAATTCTACTAAAGATGAGACTAGTTGGCTTTGGCATAGAAGACTAGGTCATGCTAGTATGTATCTACTTTCAAAACTTTGCAAAAAGAATTTAGTTAGAGATTTACCAAAACTTTGTTTTGAAAAAGTTAGAGTTTGCCAAGCATGTCAATTTGGAAAATAAGTTAAAACTTCTTTCAAGTCTAAAGGTTTTGTTACTACCAGTAGGCCACTAGAACTACTTCATATGGATCTCTTTGGACCAACTAGACATCCAGTCTAGGAGGCAAGAGATATGGATTGGTTATAGTGGATGATTTTTCAAGATTTACTTTGGTTTTCTTTTTTGCACATAAAAAAAAATCATTTTCTGTATTTGTAAAGTTTTACCAAAAAGTTTTAAATAAAAAAGGTATTTTCGTTATTTGCATATGCAGTGATCATGGTTCTGAATTTGAAAATCAGGATTTCGAAAGATTTTGTAGTAAGAAAGGTATAGAACATAATTTTTCTGCACCTAGGACACCTTAATAGAATGGGATAGTAGAAAGAAAAAATTGTACTTTAGAATAAATGGCATGCACTGTGCTTTATGAAAATGGTTTACCAAGATATTTTTGGGCTGAAGCTATTAATACTGTATGTTATATTTTGAATCGAGTTTTAATCCACCCTATTTTTACGAAAACTCCTTATGAACTTTGGAATCAAAGAAAACCAACTTTAAAAATTTTCGAATTTTTGGTTGTCAATGTTTTATCTTAAATAATGGCAAAGACAATCTTGGAAAATTTGATGCCAAGTCTGATGAATGTATCTTTTTATGATACTCTATATCAAGCAAGGCATACAAAGTTTTTAACAAAAGAACCCTAGTTGTAGAGGAGTCTGTACATGTTGTTTTTGAAGAATCTGCTAACAAATCCTCCAGAAAAGAGGATACTTCTGATGCATGTTCAGGTGCTAATAAACTTCAAAAGTTGTCATTGAATGATCAACCCTCTCAGCAAAGCGAAGAAGATCAAGATAAAAATGAAAAAGGTGAAGACACTCCAAAGTATCAAGATCTACCTAAGGAGTGGAGGTATGCTCATGGACATCCTAAGGAATTAATCCTAGGTGATCCATCTAAAGGGGTAAGAACTCGAGCCTCAATTAGAAATGAATGTGATTATATAGCTTTTGTTTCTCAAGTAGAGCCTAAATATTTTGAAGATGCTGAAAAAGACCCTAACTGGATAAATGCTATGCAAGATAAATTAATTCAGTTTGATAAAAATAATGTTTGGATATTAATAGAAAGACCATCTAATGTTTTAATTATTGGCACTAAATGGGTGTTTAGGAATAAGTTAGATGAATTGGAATTGTTGTTAGAAATAAAGCTAGACTAGTTGCCAAATGCTATAATCAGGAGGAAAGAATTGATTTTGATGAAACTTTTGCTCCTGTTACTAGACTTGAGGCAATTAGACTACTATTAGCATTTGCATATTTTATGAATTTCAAACTCTTTCAAATGGATGTTAAAAGTGCTTTTCTGAATGGTTTTATAGTAGAAGAAGTTTTTATGGAACAACCACCTGGTTTTGAAAATTATGCACATCCTGATCATGTTTTTAAATTACACAAGGCACTTTATAGTTTAAAGCAAGCACCCCGAGCATGGTATTAAAGACTCAGCAAATTTTTGATTGCAAATAAATTTTCTAGAGGCCATGTTGATAAAACTTTGTTTCTAAAGAAGAAAGATAATGACTTATTAGTAGTGCAAATCTATGTTAATGACATTATTTTTGGTGCTACTAATGAGATCTTTGCCAAGAGTTTGCTAAGCTAATGCAGGGTGAGTTCAAGATGAGCATGATGGGGGAACTCAGTTTCTTTCTTAGACTCCAAATCAAGCAAACTAAAGATGGAATCTTCATCAACCAAGCTAAGTACATAAGAGAAATTTTGAAGATGTTTGGGATGGAGACTACTAAGTCAATAGGTATACCTATGAGCTCCTCTTGTAAACTTGATAAAGATGAGCATGGTAAATCTGTAGATCAAAAATTATACAGAGGTATGATTGGCTCTTTATTGTACTTAACTGTTGTAGACCAAATATAATGTTCAGTGTATACATGTGTGCTAGATATCAGTCTGAACCGAAGGAATCATATATGTTGGCTATTAAGCGCATTATTAGATATCTATCTGGTATAATTGATATTGGCTATGGTATTCTAGAGACTCATCTGTTGAATTAATTGGATATTCTGATGCTGATTTTGCTAGATATAAATTAGATAGAAAAAGTACTAGTGGAACTTGCCAATTTCTTGGAGTTAACTTAATCTCTTGGTTTAGCAAGAAACAAACTTCAGTTGCATTATCCACAGCTGAAGCAGAGTATATTGCAGTAGGAAGTTGTTATGCTCAAATCTTGTAGATTAAGCAATAACTTGAAGATTTTGGAATCAAGTTAACTAGTACACCTTTAAAATGTGATAATATCAGTGCTATTTGCTTGACTAAAAATTCTGTTCAATATTCTAGAATTAAACACATTGAAATTAACATCATTTTATTAGAGATCATGTTGAAAATAATGATGTTGTGCTTGAATTTATTTGTACTGAATTGTAATTAGCTGATATTTTGACTAAGCCTCTCCAAGAAGATCGGTTCAGTATGATTAGAAGAAAACATGTAATCATTAATCCTTTTGATTAGAATTTTTCATCTTTTTGACCCATAAAGATCAAATTTGACATTATCAATCATATTCAATTATCTTTAATTTCATTGAATTTCCAGTGATTTTAATCTGCTTATCATTTTCTTTTTTTTCGATTTTAAGTCGTTGTGTCGACACCTTTATGTGTCCACACCTTCATGTGTCGACACATGGACCTGTGTCATGAGTCGACACATGAACGGTAGAAGATCGAGAATAAAGATGGATTCGGTCATTTTCTTAAGCATTTTCCTCTCGAAATTATGCCGACACTTGCCCTAGAACAGTTCCAACCACTGTTTCCCTCCAAATCTCACCAAAAACCCTCTCAAATTCTCATTCTAGACAATTCTTGGTTCAATTTTTGCTACATTTCCTCTTTGGATTTTTTGTTTTGGCCGTTGAAACCCTAGTTCCCTCCTTTTAGTGTTCAATTCATGATTTAGAGGAATGGGACCCAGAAAGCAGGTTGTTTGTCACCCTCGAACATCTATCCAGGAAGAAGAGAGAAGGACGAAAGCCAGACATGAAGCTAGAGCTCCAGATCCACCTGTTTGACCACTATTCACTGCTTCTAGTCGGATGAGCTTGAAGATAGTTGTCAGAGGATGCCATGTGGATTTTAGTTTTGTCGACCAGCAGCATTTTAGGATTGGACAGTGGATTAGAGATGCTGGTTTAGATTCATTCTATTCGTTATCTGAGAGATTCTATCCAGGGCTCATACGAGAGTTCTACAGATCCTTAGCCCGTGGGAGTGATGGTTGGATAGCTCAGGTCAGAGGTAGGGATATCCATATGACTTCAGAGATATTGAGCAGGGTATGGGATATTCCTATGACTGGTTCAGTAGTTGATAGTCTGATTGATAGTGTGAGTGGACTCCAGTGGATATTTGAGTCAGATATTTTGCTTGAGGGAGCCATTATGCCTACATCCCGTTTATCTACCGAGATAAGACTTCTGCATCACATTATCGCCCGGATTCTTCAACCGAAGACCAGACATTTTGATTACATCACTGAGAGAGAGTTGTCATGATGGTCTCATTGGTTCAGCATACACCCGTCTACCTTCCGGTGCTCATCATACATCAGATGATGGAGGCTTCAACTAGACAGAGACTCTGCTTACCCTACAGGATGGGGTTGACACTGCTATTTAGAGAGTATGGTGTGACTTTTGATGATGAGCCCTTTCGGATGCTTTTACATACTGATGTCTATGACATCAGGTCTCAACGCCGGATAGGATATCAGCTGTTCAGAGGCCGGTGGAGATGCAGGGTATTAGGATAGGTTGATGACAGAGATGATGATGCTGCAGAGGAGGAGCATTTACTTTCTGGCGAGGTAGGACCTTTAGAGGCACCTCTTCCAAAGAGTCAGCTTGAGCCAGCAACGCGACCAGAGTCTGCTTCTCAATCTGAGCCTACATCTTAGCCTCAGCCAGCTCAGTCAGATGCTCTATGAGCTTCAGGGAGTCTTATGGATAGAGTCACCCATTGGAGATAGAGGTCATGACTATTAGGCAGTGACTTGATAGTTTCATTACGGAGACCAGAGAGAGCCATAGAGGTTTGAGTGATGGCATCTCCGCTATCTTGACTGCACTGTCTAGACCTTCTTCTAGGAGTGTTCCAGATTCTGCTCCAGCTCCACCTACTCCAGCACCAGTTATAGATGATAGCGACGATGATGATGAGGAGGAGGATACTAACTCTAACGGTTTTGACTTTCCAAACTTAATGTCAGAGCCAGCAGTAGAGGTGATAGTAGACTTGCCTAGGAGTCCCATTCGAGATCCTTCCAGTTCACCCATTCAGACTCCTGTTCTATTTACTCCATCATCTAGATCTGATGATCATATTGCTATACCTATCCTTTCACTGTTGTTGATTCACCTATCATTGATAACCCCATTATTGATATTCCTATTATTGACTCATCGATTACAGATACACCTATTGATTCTTTAGCTGATACGCCTATCATCAATACGCTTATCGATTCTTCAACTGATACACCAGTTTTTGACACACCCACATTTGATACACCTACCCTACATACATCCTCTCTTATTCGAGAGCTAGGTTTTTACACACCTAGATTTCATTATCTAGATTTCGGTCCATCATTTGATCATACACCACATCCGACAGTTGTAAAGATTGTCACTCTGATCTGCTCTATTCCTGCTGATGACATAGCCTCCACCTCTTCTGCTTCAGCTAAAGGTAGGATATATGTTCGACGCAGAGGACGTGGTCATCGTACTCCTTCATGATCGACTAGGACCCATCTTCGTGATCTCAGATCGATGTGGCCCTGAGCTCGTGCTTTCACTGATACAGGACCGATAGAGATCGAATCTTCAGAGGATGAGGATTAGGATACCTTTTATGTTTAGTTAGTTTGCCTTTCTATACTTTTTGTAAGTTTTGATGTTCTCCTTATGTACAAAATTCTAACCTTGAATGAAATCTTATGTTGTACTTCATGTTATGGATTCAAATGAATGAAATGCATTAATTTCCTTCAGTACTTCATTGTCTTTGTTTATGAATGAATGGTTAAATGAATTTTTATGTTGTAATTCAATATTTTATCATGAATGGCTTGCTTATTCTCTTCCTTCTATTTTAATGATAACAAAAAGGGGGAGTAATAAGTAATAAGACTAAAGTATAAATGTGCGGGGGAGTAATAAGACTAAAGTTTGACTAAAGCATTAATGTATTTGACATTTTTTTGTGTGATTGAAAATTCTTTTGAGAATTCCTTGAGCTTAAATTGAAATTCTTTACAAATTCATTAAGCAAGGGGGTAATACCTCCTTTGTATTAAAAATCAACTTTGAATTGAATTTCAAATCAAATCTTTTCTTTAGATGTTTAAAAAAAGAAAGGATGTTTACAAATTCTTTTACAAATCATCTATTCAGGGGGAGTCTAGTCTATTGCTGAATTTGTCTCTTTAAGCATGTTTTCTCTTAGAGTATCATGATACATGAATTTATATCTTATATATTCCAATCTCTGATACACTTAGCCATTATAATACGCTTTCTCTACTACATCCTTTCAATATTGTAATTGCTCTGATAAACCTATTGCAATTAGCTCTTCGTACCTTAAAAAATTCTTTTGAAAGCTTTTTATGCACTTTATACTTAAAGATTTTGTCATCATCAAAAAGTGGGAGATTATTGACTCCGCTATTGATTTTGATGATAAGCAAAATGCTTAAGTATAAATTGAGTACTACTGATTTTTTTGAAGTGCATTTTTATCGAAAAAGGTGCTCATCAATTTGATAAATGTTGTTTGAATGAAGAAATTCAAATTTAGATGAAAGATCTTGATGCAGACAGATCCCGATCAAGATTTATTCTAGGAAATCAGATCGTTAGTCATTAAGAAACGACCCTAGTCTAGGTTAAACCAGGCCCAAATTATTTTTCCCTAATTTTTATTCAAATGAATCCCTTTTTTTTCATATTTTCTATCCCTTTTTTTTATACTAATAAACCCATACTTTTTTTTCCTTTTTTTTCTCACGGTCTTCTTTTTTTTTATGCTTATATTTCCTTCTTTATTTTCCAACTGAAATAGAATCGGCAAGGTGGGTGACTTGCTTTAAGAAGCGTGTGGCCCTTTTCCTTGCTTTTACGATCATGCGAGGGGAGGCTTCTTCCCTCGGTTTGATGCCAGGTGGAACAGGGAATCGGCTAGGGGAATGGATCGGACAGGGTTTCCTTCAGTGTTGTGAAAACAGTGACAGCGAGAGTCTCCGGCAGATCCGACGATGGTGAAGATGATCGGAGGAGAAGTCATCTCATCTTCAGCGATTGGCAATGGATCTGCTCTGTTCCTGAGAGGAGTTGGCATGGGAAGAAGAAAAGTGGCAGGACACTGGGTAGATCACTTGATGCAGTTTGTCGATGATGGCGAACGAAGAATCGGCTGGGGTCCTATGGATGTTAGAGAGGACGTGGATGGACGGTGGTTGGCTTGGTTGGGGAAAAGCCGATGGGCGATGGACAGTGAAAAGAGGTAGTGGAGCACTCGATCTTGGATAGGAAGATCGGGCGGAGATGGCAGCAGGGTGGCGATGGTCTCAGAATGGGCCGATCTGGAGTGTTCTTGTCACAAGCAGAAGAGAGAGGCGACGGTCGACGGAGATGATAGTTTTGAGGGAAGAACGGTGGATGACGGCTTCTCGATGGCAGTGGAAGGAAGAACCGGAGAAGAGAAAAAAGAGAGAAAGAACCAGGAGAGGGAAAATAGAGAGAAGGAGAAACAAAGAGTCTCAGAGGAAGGAGGAGAGAAAGTAGAAGGAGAAGATAGAAAGAAAAGTCCAGGAGAAGAAAGATCCAGAAGAGGAGAAGGGGGGAGGAATTGGGCACACCCTGATTTTTCTCAATAAATTCTTCATCGCTTCGCTATTTTTATTGAATAACCAATCTTAAATAGACTAATCTAAGATATCCGATATCCTGATCAAATACCCTAACAAATTCAAACTACTTATTTTAATAAAAATAAATTAATCCAATAGGGATAAAGTAAATCCTAAAACAAACTAAGCAATCGTAACATAAAAATGAATTCCTAAAAATAACTTAGATATGCTCTAGGATCTATGCTGCTCTGGGATCTGTGCTCATCAACTCCAGGATCTTGGGTCCCAGGGTTTGGGCTGGGCTTGGCTTCAGATCTGCGCTGGCTTCTGGGTTTGGGCTGGGCTGGGCTTCAGGTTCTGGGCTGGGCTTCATGTTTGATCTGGGCTGCTTCAAATTCTGGGCCGATGTCCCCTTCAGATCTGCTCAAAGAAGACTTGGACAGTGAAAAATTGCTTGAATGGATACTTGAGTACAACACAGACTTGAATCAGCACAAGTTCAGCTATTTATGTAAAGATCTCAGTGAAGTATCGACTCAAAGTATCGACACATGACACCAAGTATTTTCACATGATAGTGAAGTGTTGACTCGAGCCGGTACGTAAAGAAAGTTTCAGATGGCGTGGCTGAAGTGTCAACACATGGACTTGAAGTGTCGGCACATGGATCAACTCATCACCTGAGATTTTTGGGTCACAGAACTTGCTGAAGATGAAGATCTGGTGAAGTGTCGACACATGGATGCGAAGTGTCGACTCACAGTGTCGACTCACCTGAAGAAGTATCGACATATTTGAGATTTCCAGAAAGCTAATTGAAGATATTTGAACTAGGTGTCGACTCAAGAAGTTCAAGTATCGACCTGAAGTGTCGACTCACAGCCTGAAGTGTCGACACATGGAGTTCTAGAAACAGTAACGGCTAATTTTTCAAACGTAGAACTCATCTCTCTTGGCTCCCAATGGCTAGATTTTTGTGTCTAACGGCTAGAAACCAGATTTGAGGCCTTGGAAGGGTATTTATATAATCCAAATCAAATCAAAAGGGAATATATAAGAGATTGAAAAAGGAATAACCAAGAGAGAAGAAAAGAGAGTATTTACTCCTATTCATTGAGTTCAACTACTTTCAAGCAAGAAGAAGCCTTCAAGCATTCAAGAGCCTTCAAGAGCATTAAAGATCAATCATTCTTGAGTAGTTAAAGAGGCTTCATCAAGTTGAAAGCATCACAACAATGAGCTTCAAAGAGATACCCGCTTTTTATTAGAAAGCTTTTATTGTTTCTTTACTTCTAAACTATATTTGTTGTAAGGGTTCTTGGTTAGCCTATTGCAAAACCAAGGAAGGTTATTGGTGAGCCTTTGAAAACCAATTAGGTTATTGGTTAGCCCGCAAAACTAAAGGAGGTTGGTGGTGAGCCTTAAAACATTTAGGTTCTTGGTTAGCCCGTAAAACCATGTGAGGCTTTGACTTGTGAGCCTTATGAAAATAAGTCGGGTTTTAATTAGTGAGCCCGAAAAATTAATCGACTGTAATCGAATGAGATTATAGTAAATTTTCAAGGAGATCTTGGGAAGTGGATGTAGGTGCATTGGATAGCACTGAACCACTATACTTCCTTGTGTTTGTAATTGCTTGTCTCCTCTATTTGCTCTTACTTTTATTGCTTTATTTTCGCTGCATACTTACGTAAGAGCATTTCATTTGCATTCATAGTACTTAATTTAATTGTTGGATTAGATCACACACTCTTGCATTCCATCAAATAATTTTTAGAAATCCAATTCACCCCCCTCTTAGATTGCTTACTGGGCAACAAGAGTAAGCTCCTCAGGTGCCAGATCTATCAACACGTACAAGATCCATTCATGCTCTAGGACTATTTTTTGCTTTCGATACCAATTATCAAAATTGGGTCCCATTAACTTTTTATTGTCCAATAATGAATGGAGAGACAACGTATTGGCCATGTTAACACTAAAAAAGAAAAGAGAACAAGACTTATTAGTACATGATATTTAATCCTAAACACTTGGACTTTAGTCTAAAGGTCCTTCCATTATTTTGTTCAAATTAGTAGCCTTTATCTCCATCCTAGGAATTACATAAATTTCCTAGTGGATACTAGAATCTTGTAGACTACACATGAGTTCGAGTGTGGCTCAGCCCATCCATGTAGATCTAAAGGTAGGTTATTAACCTATATTATTTCTTTGAACAACTTCTAGTATTCAATTTCATCCTAAGCTCCTCTTCAATAGGCATGTGGCATCTTCACTAAAAATCCTGGTTAGGTCCAACCATTAACATGATAGACTCAATGCTTCTAACCAATAAATGATTAGCCCGAGTATGGCTCGACCCACCTGATCACCGTTAAGAGAGTCATGACTGAATCATCATAATATGTATGATAATTTTAATAGCCAGATGAGCACCAAGTCTTTGGATCTCCAATGATCATTTAACTATTGAACCCATTACTATCCTCTTAATGGGTATCTATGACTAGATTATCCCCATAACTTTATCATTTCAAGGACCTAATAATTTTAGAGATTTTTATAAATAGTTCAAAGAGAAAAGAAGACATTGACCAATCATTACAAAAAATAGAAAAATTATCGATGCTAATATAAACCTTTCCCGATGCTTTAAAGTGTCGCTAAAAATAATCCTGATGCTTTAAAAAGCATCGTAAAAGCATTGTGAAAGATGGGGTGGAGACAATTTTTCCCAACACTTTTTAAAAGCATCGACATTTTTCTAGGTTTTTTCCTGATGCTTATAAGCATCATGAATAAAGTTATTCTTGATATTTTAAAGCATTGGGAATAAAGTTATTCTCGATACTTTTTAAAAGTGTTGGAAATAAAGTTATTCTTGATGCTTTAAAGCATTGGGAATAAGCCTGGGATAAGGTTATTCCTGATGCTTTAAAGCATTGGAAATAAAGTTATTCCTGTTGCCGCCTGGATCGTCGTGGCTCGTAGCTCCAGTGCATCGCCACCACGTCGGGTGCCTCCTTCTCCCACTGGGGGGGGCACTCTCTCCTCATCGGGGGTCAGCTCTTCGGCCTGCTCAGCCTATAAAATAAAGGAGACCCAGGCCAGCGATTCCGACGAGGATACTCTGACGATCAAGTCAGTGAGATGATCGAGGAAAATAGAAAACCTCTGAGATAGAGAGCTTGGGAGACTCCCTCACCTCAGGGGGTGACATGATAAAGATATTCAAATAATATAAAGAACAAGATGATAATGCCGAAGTGGTAGAGAGAAGGAATGGAGAGCAGGGAGCGGGGAGGTTTTCCGGTCGGTTTCTTGGCTATCGAGCTCTCGGGTACTTGCTTGCTTACCCACTCTTTCTCCTCCTGTATCTGCCTTTTACCATTCTTACCTCATGCCATGGATGGTGGCCCCACCAGATCGGGGGCTTGTCACGGTGTCCTTCTTGAGGTGCCCTTTCACGATCTCTTCTCCGGAGGGGCTTGCCGCTGCCCATGGCTTCTCCTTCTTCCCTTCCTCCTCTCGGAATGGTCCTTCCGGAGGAGGAGGTGATCCTTGTGCCTCTTGGAGCCTCTCCTTCGCTCTCGGGCTGGTCCTCCTTCCAGCCTTCGGTGAGCCCTCCGGAAAGCTCTCCTGGAAGCTCTCTAGAGAACTCACTCGCTTTTCCCTTTGCTCCCGGATTCCTCTCTTCTTCCTCCTTTTTCCCCACTTTTTCTCTCGGGGGTGTCATCTCTTTTTCCCTTTCCCTTCCGAGCAGGTGCTACGCCCTCGAACCTAGTAAATTATTAATGAATGTGATGAAATAAAAATATCCTCCTCTAGCCTGAGTTGACATAGGTCCACATATATTTGAATGTATTAACCTTAACAACTCAGTTGCCCTTTCTCCATGTATAGTGAATGGAGAGTTGGTCATTTTTCCTATGAGGCAAGATTCACAAGTTCCCAATGATTTATAATCACAAGGGCCAAGGAAATTATCTTTGTATAACTTGTTAATCCTTGACTCACTTATATGACTTAATCGACAATACCAAAGGAATGTTTCATTGGTATCATCTCTCTCTCTCTCTTTGTTTTCTACAAGCACAATTCATCATTGAGTGATAGAATTAAAAGACCATTCATAAACTTATCCATTCCAAAGAAGTCATTAGAATAAAAAATGGAACATCCATTTCTCTTAACTTTTATTTCATAACCTTGTCTTAATAACAAAGGTATAGAAATAATATTTCTAACAATACTTGGAATGTAATAATAGTCTTTTAATTCCAATATCTTGCCTGAAGGCAATAATAACATGTAGGTTCCAACAGCTTCGGCATGAATGGACTCTCCACTTACGCTAAAAAGCTTGAAGTCACCTTTCTTCAAACTTCTAGAACTCTATAACCCTTGCAATGACTTGCAGATATGGACCCACATGTAGTATCTAATACCCATGAATCAGAAGTTGAAGAACTTAATGATAAGTTTGTTTGTATTATAAACAAACCTCTTGATGCTCTACTAGCATCTTGCTTCAGACTTGCAAGGTACATCTTGTAGTTCTTCTTCCAATATTCCTTCTTGCCATAGAAGAAATAGGATCCATCATTTGAAAGCCTCTTTGCCTTCTTTCTCTTATTGATGCTTTTATTTGGGTTCAGCTTTTGCTTTGTACCCTTCTTCATTACACCTTTCTTCTTTCCATCAACTAGAAGAAGATGATTATCCTTATCTCCTTTGAAGTGGCTCTTAACTGTCTTAAGCATGTTAAGTAGCTCTGGTAATGAAAGATTCAGTTTGTTCAAGTAGTAGCTCATGACAAACTGAGAGAAGGAATTTAGGAGTGATTGCAGGATCAAATCCTGATTAAACTCCCCGTCCATGACAAAGCCTAATTGACCTAATCGGGTGAATAAGTCAATCATCTTGAGAACATGGACCTGTACAGGCGACCCTCACTCATACATTCCTAGAATAACTGCTTCGATATTTCATATATAGTAGTCCTACTATATTCTCCATATAGCTCTTTAAGATTGAGCAGTATGGATGAGGTTCCAGATCTTCATGTTACCTCTGCAATTCATTGCTCATCTAGGCTAGCATGATGCACTTGATAGTCAAACTGTCATTCTGCCACATTTTATAAGTGTCATTTTCCTCCTCTGTAGCATCATCTTTGACCGATTCTTGGTCTAGATAATCAAGGATGTAGGATAACTTTTCTTGAGCAAGTACTATTCCTAGTTCCTCAACTAGTCCATATAGTTTGGTCCGATCAGTTTATTGGCATCTAAGATGCCTCGCAGTGATAATGATGAAGCCATTTAATTTAAATTTATGAACAAACAAGAATTATACATAAGCATACCACTCAAGATGATAATCATAATTAGATAAGGAATTTAAATCAATTGTCTTCCATTATTTTCTTCGAATACCGTAACCCTCAACTATGGTAGATGAGAAACCAATATCCAGTTTCTCTAGTGGGATTGAGATCCCAATTCCTTATAAATGCCTTGTATTTGCACAACAAACACTTATAAGTTCAAGGGTAGGAAATTCCTTTTCAATTGCATCCCTTGCAATTCTCAAAATAACACTTGCCTCAAAGATACTTACAGCCTTATGTTTGCACAACAAGTCATAATGTCTTAATTTAGTCGAACCCTTCATCTTATAGAGTCATGATTGAATAATGTCACCCTTGAGTTTTCTCAACAAAGTAACATTATCAATATACTATAAAGCATAAAATGCACCAAGTCAAATTTTATATCAAATCCTAATAGTAAGCCTTGAGTTTGCTCAACAAGCCTACTATAGTTTTGATACAAATTCGGCTTAGCATAAAGGAAGGCATACTGTAGTGTGCTTAATCAATTAGCATTTCTAGTTTAAGGTTTAGATGTGACCAAATTGGCTAGGTGGAAGAGATGAGGGGGTCCCCTCATTGCTTTCCTTAGACACCAATTGAATTGGCCAGGTCAGACAATGGAACCAATTAAAAATCTCATTTCCTTTACCTTTCCAGAACCACTTGCAAGATAGCAATTGGCTGATCAAACCCTAATCGGATTGCATCATGATTAACTTACACTATGACTAAATATAATTTTTATGGGGGCTTGATGGTCTCAAACACATCCTAATTAACTATGTCAATGTGACATTCATTCCAGCTAGCAAGCATATTAACCCTAATATGCATAACATAAGCATGATTATAATAGCAATCTGTTCACCCACTTGTTCATGTGATAAGGCCACAGTGGCCCTACATGCCATAGGAGACCCCATTTAATAGAAAAAGAGGGCCTTTAAACCCTACTTGGCTCCTATTGCTGGACGGCCATGGTGACTAATCCAATCCGAAGTAGTTAATAGGATATAACATATCATATATGTAATATAAACTAATCATGCATCAATTCATAGCATAGTAAACAATCAACACTAAAGAGATCACTAATTGCAGGCATCAAGGAGGCTCTAATACCACTGTTGGGATCCTCGGGCCGGGTGTAGCAAAAGATTGGGTTTCAAAATTTTTTATTTTCGAAACCCTAACCGGTCGGAACCCTAAACCCTAGGACCACTTGAGCATAACGACTAATAAATCAAATCTTTAGGATTATAAAAGAATATCTAGAATTCTATATTCCTTAATTTCCATGGGGCACACATGTGTATGCCCTCCAGAGGTGATCCACACAAAAATCAGACCAAGGAAGCACTCCTACGAAGGTTGCTTGTTTGACTAGGACTTTTCAGGCAGCCTTTCGGACTTTCTCCCTCTACTGGAACCCCTACCCTCATGTAGGGTACTCAGATATCTCTCTAACTACTCTCTCAGATTTTGAATATGCCTTTTATTTTTCTCCCTAGGCTCTTGTCTTAAATAGGCTAGCCTTGTCTTAAAAAAATAAGCTTTGTCTTAAAAAGACAAACCTTGTCTTAAGGAGAAGGAAGATAAAATAGCAGGTAGTATTATTCAGATGGAAAACTCAATATTTTGGCATCAGAATATGATGCTTTTTATAGAGAGGGATGGGGTGCCTGATATGTCTCTTTCTCAGCCATTTGATAAGACCCTTCAAGCTGAAGGAGTCTTTTAGATGAGAGGACATATCATGACACAACTAATCATGCACCAAGAGACATTAATGTCTCTTCATTTTTCCAGCCATTTTCTCTACCTACCACATGACAATAACTGGTCATATTTTAAAGGGCATGAAAATCGAAAGAATGTGTCAAAGAAATATGGGAGCCTTCAAACAGAAGGACTCCTAGTTTCATTTTAGCACCAAGAATGAAGGGATGCGACCCTTCAATGTGTGTCGTATCTATTTTCATGCCAATAGCCTCTTTTGATTGGTCAAAGCCCATCCAATTGGGCATGGAGATAAGGAAGAGGAATTTGAGCTTTATCTAGGATTTGTGTTTGACTGGTAGAAGGACTCTTTGTCCTTTTGTGCATATTTGTTCTTGGTGCTGGCACCAAGAGTCCATGCCATGTAGGACTCTTCCGTAAATCCATGATAAAGCCTAATAAAATCTAGATAAATACTTAATTAGGTTGCCCTACTTAAATTGGTTTGCCCAAATAACAAGCAAGCTGACCCAATCCAATTGGGTTAGGAGTTGGGCTAGCCAACATATGCTAGTATGTCAATTAGCTAGCCAATTAGGATCCCATAACCCTAATAAAAATATAATTGACTTTCTTGGCTAAATCTCTAATGTGTGTCACCCTTTGGGTTCCACATCTAGCGAGCAGTATGTCTAGGTCCAAGCCGATTCGATCCAATCAAACCTGATTGACCTAATTAGGTCAAATTGAGCTGACCCAGTTGCTAATTCGAACCTACTTTTAAATTGACTCATGAATCCAATTGAATTGATTCATGAAAACCTACAAGACATGATTGACATCTTGCAACATGTCATGCTTACCTAGAAGAAGAGAAATTTGGTAAAAATTACTAAAATACCCTTCAGTGGAAAGTTACCTTGTAATTCAGTCCTTCGATCTCCCTATATCCCGATTAAGTGATGGGCCTGGATAAATGTCAAACACTAGCACTTAATCCTTTCAAATCTCAATTTGATAATGAAAACTCAATCAATAAAAGATTAGAAATCCTATCTAATGTCATCATGCTTTGATCAAAGACTTCTTGAGTCATCATTCGAAGAGATCACACGGGATAACTTCTCCGTTTACTAGGAGTGATCAATTTCTTGTTGACCTACTCATTCCTTCATATACAATCTACCATATCGAGAAGCACCCTGGACATGACTTATGTTGACCCTGAAAAGATTTTGATGATCACAAAATATTGGAGCATGTATTTGATAGTAATACTTTTTAAGTGTTTAAGAAATTTTTGTAGGGCATTTCTAATGAACAATCATCAACCCTACATTTCTTAAGAACATTGGAATGAATCCTTGTATTCAAAAAAAAGCTTCATGTATTTTTCAATCATTTGAGAGCCCTAAGCAAATTCAATTGTATATTCATGTAAAAGGGCCAAATCAATATAATTTTAAGTATAAATATCTTAGAATAGATTTAAAATTTGTTTAGAAGAAGTTTGAAGCTATTTGGAAGACTTTGGAGAAGTTACAACTCGAGCTGACTCTAATGGATAGAGATGATACATTTCTTGGCACGGCATAACACTTTTCTGATATAAAACTTTTGAGCCAACTCCAAGAAGATCAGAGCCGACTCTCATAGAGTGACAGAAAATTGCTTATGAGATTTTAGTCAACCGAGCCGACTCTAAAATGATAGGAGCTGACTCTTATAGACTGCATAATTACTTCATTGATATCCAAGCTGACTCAAGTTCTGCGAGCCAACTTGCCTCCCAGGATTTTAGCAGTAATGACTAGTTCTATAATTCAATTTTTTTTAAATTCTCAAGAGTCTCAATGGATAGTTTTTGATTCCCAAGAGATTCTAACGGCCATATTCATCTAGGAACATTTCAAGAAGCTATAAATGATGGATTTAACAAAGAAAAAATAAGTTTCTTGAAACTTTAATGAGAGTATTGAATATACCAAGAGCCTTCAAGTAGAAACTCAAGTTCTCCAACAACTTCCAACTAACTTCTTGAGTTTTTTTTGAAGAATTAAGAGAAACTTGAAGAGCTTTGAAGAAGCATTCAAGAAGGCCTCATTAAGAGCTTCAACTACAACTATTCAATACATTGAATTTTTTTTTGTGTTGCTTTTTTTGATACTCTATTTTGAGTTGTTACAAGTACAGCAGGTGGCTATAGCTTGTAAGTTGTTTTTAGGTTATTGGTTAGCCTTTAAAATCAAGTTGGGTTGTTAGTGAACCTGAAAAAACTAACTTTGTATTTGGATTTTGGATTGTGAGCCCGTAGAAAAATAATCCGGCTATATTTGTGGTGACTATAGTGGAAATCCCAAGTGTGCACCTTGGATAGTGGATGTAGGAGCTGGGTTACTCCGAACCACTCTAAATCTTGTGGTGTTTGTGTTTGCTCTTGCTTTTGCATTGTTATTTACTTTTGCATGCAATACTCTATCTACTTCACTCACCATACATGGTTTCAAAAGGCACATACTTGCTAAAATTTTTTACAAACCCAATTCACCCCCTCTTGGATTAGCTAATTAGGCAACAAGTGGTATCAGAGCCATGTCTCAGTGCCATTAATCTAATGATTAAGAGAAAAGTTCTATGGCAATCCAAATGAGTTCATCTTTGGCTAAACGTCAATCAAGTAGTAGACCTCCACTATTCACTGGCACCAACTACACCTATTGGATAGCTAGGATGAAAATTTATATACAAGCTATTGATTTTCAATTATGAAAAATAATCTTAAAAGGACCATACATACCCATCAAAAAGGTAGATTGAATAGACATCCCTAAACCAGAAGAGGAATGGGATGAATATGACATGAAAATGGGTAAACTTAATCCAAAGCCATGAACCTTCTTTACTGTGCTTTGGATGCAAATGAGTTTAACTAGATTTTCACTTGCACTTCGGCAAAGAAAATGTAATGATACACTACAAGTTACACATGAGGACCTACCCAAGTAAAGACCTCTAAAATTAATATACTTGTGCACAATTATGAACTGTTCAAAATGGAACCAAATGAGACTATATATGAAATATTTGCTAGTTTTATAGTTATTATTAATGATTTGAAAAGTCTTAACAGGGTGTATTCCAATACTGATCTAGTACAAAAGATTCTTTGATCCTTACCAGATAAATGGGATCCCAAGGTCACTGCAATACAAAAAGCCAAAGACTTAAACACACTTCCACTTGATGAACTTCTTGGTTCTTTGATTACCTAAAAATTGACAATGCAGCACCATAGCAAAGAAGACAATAAAAAAAAAGAATCAATAGCATTTAAGGTAGCAGTGGAGATTAAGAAGCAAGAAAAGAAAGAAGAAGAAGAAAGCCCCTCCTCAGATGAAGAATTGGGAGATGATGATATAGCATTAGTTATTAGAAGATTTCAAAGATTTATGTGCAAAAGAAAGTCAAGATACTGGAGGAAGTACCTTAGCAAAGGTGAACAAAGCAAAAAAAAGAGATTGATAAAACAAGGAAAGGAGGAACTACCTATTTGTTATGAATGTAAGAAGCTGGGGCACTACCATTCAGAGTGTCCTACACTTAAAAAGGATACAAGAAGAAGAAAAAAGAAAGCAATGATGGCTACATAGAGTGACAGTGATGAATCCACTTCCAATGAAGAGGAAGAAGCATCAAAATTAGCAAATATATGTTTAATGGGTATAGAGGATGAGGTAACATCTAGTGAACCCATTCATAAATTTACTTATGATGAATTAAAGAAAGCAATGTGGCTTTATGGAGTGACAGTGATGAATCCACTTCCAATGAAGAGGAAGAAGCATCAAAATCAGCAAATAATATATATTTAATGGGTCTAGAAGATGAGATAACATCTAGTGAACCCATTCATAAATTTACTTATGATGAATTACATACTGCTTTTTTAGAACTTCTAACTGAATATAAGAAGGCTGGCTTGAAAATCAAATCTTTAAAAAATAATTATAACATATTATTGAAAGAAAAGGATGAGATTTCTAAAAGAAATAATCTTTTACAAAAGGAATTAAGTAATGTTTCTTAAAAATGTAAAGTGCTACAAGTTAAAAAAGATGAATATTTTGAAAACAATAAAGGTTTGCAAAATGAAATAGATGGACTCAAGCCTTTTGTTAATAAGTTGACTTTAAGTTCAAAAAACTTGAACTAATCCTGAATAATTAGATGAAATCTAATAATAGAGCTGGAATTGGGTACAATACAATGCATATAAATAATTTTCAGCTTCAAAACCTTATGCATCAAAATTTTCAGTATCGCTTCTTTTCAAAAAAGTCAAAAATAGTTTGTTTTTGTTGTAATGGGGTTGGATACAAGGCATATGAATACAATCTGAGAAGGAAAAATAAAAACAAAGTGAAAAAGATTTGGGTTCCTAAAGGAACCATAGCTAATAACCATCAAGGACCCACGAAATCTTAGATATCTAAAAATTTCACTTGATTATTTTGCAGGGATGTCTTGCAATCCAAAATTCAAAGAAGAGATGGTATCCAGATAGTGGCTGTTCAAGATACATGACGGGTGACAAAGATCAATTTATCATCCTTGAAATGAAAGAAGTTGGAATGGTTACATTTGGTGATAATGGCAAGGAAAAATCATTGGGACTAGTAAGATCAAAATTATCCCTTCCACTTATATTGAAAATGTATTGCTAGTAGATAAATTGATGTATAATATATTGAGCATTAGTCAATTGTATGGTAAAGGCTTCAAAGTTTTATTTGAATCCTCAGTGTGCATAGTAACTAGCTCTCTTGATTTTAGTATTAGGTTTGTTGGTCATAGACTTGGAAATATTTATATAATAGACTTGAATGATCTAGCCATGTCAAGTAATACAAGTCTAGTGGCTATAAATGCTAAAATCAAGGAATCTAGTTTACTTTGGCATAGAAGATTAGGTCATGCTAGCATGCATACATTAGCAAAGTTAATTTTCAAAGACTTAATTAGAGGTTTACCAAAGTTTAAAATTAATTTTGATCATGTTTATGATGCATGTCAATATGGTAAATAAACTAGGAGAAATTTTAAATCTAAAAATATTGTTTCAATATCAAGATCCTTAGAACTACTACACATAGACTTATTTGGATCAACTAGGACCATAAGCCTATGAGGTATGAAATTTGGACTTGTGATAGTAGATGATTTCTCACGATTCACTTGGGTTTTATTTCTAGCATACAAAGATGAAGCCTTCAAATTTTTTTGAAAATTTTATAAAAAGGTTTCAAATCAGAAAAGTCCTTCAATTATCTCAATTAAAAGTGATCATGGAACTGAATTTGAAAATCAATATTTTAAAAATTTTGCATAGAACATGGCATTGATCATAACTTTTCATCTCCTAGAACACCACAACAAAATAAAGTTATGGAAAGAAAAAATAAAACATTGGAAGAGATGGCCCGAACCATGTTATGTGAAGGCAATCTTCCAAGGTACTTTTGGGCAGAAGCTGTGAATACTACATGTTACATATTAAACCATGTTTTGATTAGACCAACTTTGAAGAAAACCCCTTATGAGCTTTAGAATGCTAGAAAATCAAACATTCATTACTTTCTTATTTTTGGATGTAAATGTTATATCTTAAACAATGGAAAAGAAAACTTAGGAAAGTTTAATGCAAAATCTGATCAAGGCATATTTCTGGATATTCAACCATAAGCAAAGCATATAGAGTTTTTAACAAAAGAATTTTAACTATTGAAGAATCAATTCATGTTGTTTTTGATAAATCTAACCTCACACCTTCAAGAAAGGAAGAGTGTATTGACAATGATGCAGGTTTCCTAAATGATGGAGTAAAGGACATGAGCTTGAAAGAAAAGCAAGTTGAGCAAGAAAAGGAGAAGGTAAGTGCAGAACATGATGAGCCTACCAAAAGATTGGAGGTATACACATTCTCACCATAAAGAATTAATTATTGGTGATCCCTTTCAAGGAGTAAAAACTGGATCATCTTTTAGAGACACCTTTGACTATTTATAGCATTTATTTCTCAAGTTGAACCTAACTGCATAGAGGAAGCTGAAAATAATTCATATTGGATGATGGCTATGCAGGATTAACCAATTTGAAAGAAACAATGTATGGACCTTAGTAGCTAGACCTAAGGAACATCCTATCATAGGTTTTAAATGGGTTTTTAGAAATAAACTAGATGATAAAGGCAATATAGCTAGAAAAAAGGCCAAATTAGTTGCTAAAGGATATAACCAAGAGGAAGGAATAGATTTTGATAAAACTTATGCACCTGTGGCTAGATTAAAAGTCATAAAACTCTTGCATTTGCACGTCACATGGAATTTAAACTTTTTCAAATGGATGTAAAAGTGCTTTTTTAAATAGCTACATTGAAGAAGAAGTTTTTGTGGAACAACCTCCTAGTTTTAAAAATTCCTCTTTTTCAAATCATGTTTTCAAACTAAACAAAGCATTATGTGGTTTAAAACAAGCACCTAGAGCATGGTATGAGAGGTTGAGCAAGTTTCTTGTAGAAAATGATTTCAAAAGAAGTAGAGTAGATACAACATTGTTTATCAAAAGAAAATATGATGAATTGTTAGTTGTACAAATATATGTTGATGATATAATCTTTGGTGCAACTAATGAAACTTTATGTCAAGAATTTGCAAAGCTAATGCTGGGAGAATTTGAAATGAGCATAATGGGTGAACTCACTTTCTTCCTTGGATTACAAATCAAACAAACAAAGGAATGGATATTCACCAAACAAACAAAGTACATCAAATAACTCTTGAAGAAGTTTGGGATGGAATCTACAAAGGAAATTGACACACCCATGAGCCCAACCTACAAACTTGATAAAGATAAGGAAGGTAACAAAGTTGATCAAAAATTATATCGAGGTATGATTGGATGTCTACTTTATTTGACTGCATGCAGACCTAATATACTATTTAGTATTTATATATGTTAAGATTTCAAGCTAATCTTAAAGAATCACATATATTTGCTATTAAAAGAATCATAAGATATCTCAAAGGTACATCAAACTTAGATTATGGTACTCTAAACCTTCATCTTTAAATTTAATAGGTTATTTAGATGCTGATTATGGTGGTTGTAGAAAGAGCACTAGTGGTACATGTCAATTTCTAGGATTGAACTTAATCTCATGGCACAGCAAGAAACAAAACGCTATGGCACTATCTACTACTGAGACAGAGTATGTGATTGTAGGGAGTGTTGTGCTCAAGTATTATGGATTAAGCAACAACTAGAAGATTATGGTATTATTCAATCTAAAATTCTAATCAAATGTGATAACACAAGTGCTATCAACTTAACAAAGAATCTTATTCAGCACTCAATAACTAAGCATATTGAAATTAGACATCATTTCATTAGGGATCATGTTCAAAATGGTGATATTGAGCTCAAATTTATTTGTACTGAAAAAAACTGGCTGACATCTTTACTAAACCCCTTAGTGAGAATAAATTTAAATTGATCAGAGGAGAATTAGGACTTTATGATTTTTTTTAGAATTTTGACCTAATTTTTTCAAGAATTAAGGAAATTTTATCTAGAGGACCTCCATCACCTATATAAGTTAGATACATACTTTTCTTAGTGTTTTTCTAGGAACAGAAATCTTTTCCTTGAGATTTTGAACCATTTTCTTTGGTTCTAGTCGAGCCAACTCGAGTAGAAAAAGTTGTCTGGGCGAGCCGACTCGAATAGCGAACTTACTTAAGGACTGTAAGCCCTAAAATTTCTTTTTCCTTACTATTTCTTGTTGAACCCGAGCCTAAGAGAGACCTTTACCTTTTAGCCCTAGTGATCACTCAAATCCCTCCAAATCCCTTAGATCCTAGATCTATGGCTCCCAAAAAGGTCATGGCAAAGAGAACAAAATAGACAGCTGTTGCCCAGAAATGGAGCCCAAGAGGGGGGGTGAATTGGGTCTTTCAAAAATTTAAAGCAATTATGTGCCGGTCTTTGAAGTGTTTGTGAGCAATGTGAATAACTCAATGGTATGCAGCAGAAGACAATGAATTAAATACAGAAAATTAAAAGCAAGAAGTATGAAGAGCAATCACACACACAAATAATAGGTTTTATAGTGGTTCGGTGCAAACCAAGCACCTACATCCATCCCCAAGCCACCCTTGGAAATTTCACTATAATCTCACAAGGATTATAGTCGACTTGTTTTACAGGGCTCACAAGCCAAAACCTAAGTTGGTTTTGTCACCTGGGCTCACCGACAACCTTTACACTTATTTTGTCTTCAGGCTCACAAGTTAACCCTAGTTGGTTTTGTCTCTTTGGCTCACCAATAACCACACAACCTACTTTCAAGAACCTTGAAAGCTAGGTCAAACAATAATAAATTTAGAATACAAGAATTGAAATACAATCGAACTCTCTTCTAGAGTGGAATGAGGAATCTTTGAAGCTCTTGATGATTGCTTGATGTGACTTGACTTTGGAATCTTCTCAAGAACACTTTTGGAAAGATGAAATGAAAGGAGTGGAGGCTTTTTCAGAGGAATATCTCCTTTTTGGCTTTTGAAAGTGGAGTTCTTGAAGAAAGTCTTTGTCCCTTGGATATTTTTTTGCTTCTCTTTCTTCTCTTGCTTCATGAATGAGTTTGGTGAAGCTTAAATACATCAAAAACCTCCAAAAAAATGTTTAAGACCGTTAGGGATCAAAAACTAGCTGTTAGGGCTGAAAAAAGGTAGTTCTGGCCATAAAAAATAGATTTGTTGGAGCTATCAGAAATTGAGTGTCGACACTTGGCTGTCAGGTGTCGACACTTGGCTTTAAGGTGTCGACACTAATTTTTAGGTATCAACACTTGAACTTTCAGGTATCGACACTTGGTGTTCAGGTGTCGACACTTGACACAAAAAATGCTCCAGCTAGCATATTCTATATTTTCAAAAATCTCAGGCCTTGAGTTGACACTTGAATTCTAGATGTCGATACTTGAGTTTCAGGTGTCGATACTTGAGTTCTGTATGCCGATACTTGGCATGCCAGTGGAAAAATTCTGCATGCTAAATGCTGAAGTGTCGACACTTGGTTCTGCAATTTCCAAAAATAAGTGCCAAACATGCCAAAAACTTAAAGATATTCAATGAAACTTAAATACAACATTTATAAACCAAAATTGAACCCTTTTATGGCCTTTTTCAGTGGAGAAGACTTCTCAAATCACGTAAAATACTTTACTTCCAAAGCATGCCATGATACTCTAATTTTGAGAATTTGAGGTCCTTGATTCCTGAAAACTATAACTACAATTTAAGTATTAGTACAAAATATGTACTCAATATTTTGTTAATCATCAAAATCACGGGGTAGAGCCAACAATCTCTCCCTTTTTGATGATGACAAAACCTTGAGTAAAATAAGCATTCAGATTCAATTTTGATAATGTATCCCTCAAATATGGACTTTAAAACTCATATACAGCAATTCAATGAAGGAGATATGCTAAATAGATATTGAAATCAAAATTCTCTTTCCCTAAGAGAGTCAAAGTATGAGACATTTCAAAGATTGAAGAAAATGCTTGTAAGTAATATATCTACTCCCCTTTTTTGTCAACATACAACATAAAAAGGGAGTAAACTCCCCCTAAATTAATGCATTAGTCCATAATACAAGACTAGATTATCAAGAAATCCAAAAGATATTAGAGCAAATGCATAGAGTAGGGAGTAACATAAAGAAAATGAACTTTTTCATAAAATACAAAGTTCAATACACCACTTAACTGTTACAAGTGTGATCATAAACTGAGATGCAAATAGAACAGAAATACACATATATATATAATCAAGTTTTCAGTAACAAAAATTGCTATTAGTGATACAGCAATACTGAAACATGATACAAGATAAGTAAAACAGTCAAGATAAGTACTACAACAAGACATAAAAGTAACTAACAATAAGATAAATATCTGTGAGGCTACTCCTCATCAGATGGAAGCTCAAAATAGATAGGGGCACTAATCCTGGACCTGGGTACTAGGGCTTTAGGTGGCTCAAGTATCCTATGGCTCCTAGTCCTAGTGGAGGGTCCATGAGTGGGTACAACCCGAGAAGATCTGGTCGATGGTGGAGGTAGAATGTCATCAAGTGTCACAAAAGCAGGGGTAGAAATAATCTGATCAGCTAGAGAAGGGATCATGAGAGTAGCTGGAGTCTGAGACTCTTTGCTGACTAACTCATACTGACCAGCTCGGTCAACACTGCCATCTGAACTACCACTATCATCACCCTCAACTGTGCCTCTGTCACCATCACTGTCGCCATCACCACTATGTGTGCATCATGAGTATCTGGGTGATCGCCATCATCATCGGCAAGTGGAGGAGGAGGAAGATCAGCTGGTCCAGAAGATCCTGAAGGTAATAAAGCTCTCAACATCTCCTCAATACGTGTAAATCTGGCCTCCATCATCCCCCGAACATCATTGAGCTACTCAGAAGTGTGGGCACGAAGTCCCTCAATCTCGATCTGAAGCTGAGTAATTCAGACTCCCAGTCCGACCACCTCATTCCGAAGCTCTGCAAACTAATGACGTGCATGCTCAAGTGGAGGAGGATGAAACAGTAGCTGATGGAGGAGCTGTAGAAGGTGTTGCTTCTGGTGAAGGAGTCACTGGCTTTGGCTTTGGCTCTACTACTAGTGCTACCCTGGAAGGTGTATATGATGGCCCTGATGGCCCGGCCTCAGCCTCGTGTAACTCATCCTCCTCGTCTGGCTCTGACCAGACTCCCTGTGCACCCATCTGCTAGCCTATCTCCTATAGCCCATGCGATGTAGAGATCTCTCGTCATAAACATCTGTATGAAGAATCTCCTTGCAGGCCTCCTCCTCCAAGGGTATACCATAAGCACGAAATATGCAAGTCAATCCCATGCCATAGGGCAAATAGTGTCTCCGTTGAGTGGCTGCATCCCTCATTTGAAGTAACATGAAAACCGAAAGGTCAACTACAGTCCTCCGAGACAAACAAACCATAAGCATAAGCTCCCGCTCAGTAATGAAGTCGAATCGACCTATCTTCAGGAGCAAAATGCGGGCAATGATATGATGAAGGAGCCTCATCTTTATTGAAAGCTAGTTTACGATGACCACTGCCACACCACGAATGTCATCTCTCTCTAGAATGCATTGATAGGCCTCCACACGGTCATCAATAGAATAAGCCATGATCCCTCGGTGAGGGATATCCCATATCCTACTCAGAATTGACTCATCTATCAGAATCCAGACTCCTCTGACTGTAGCATGCGAAGCTAACCTACTGTAATCCAGACTCCCATAAAACTCTCTAATTAGGTGGGGATAGTATCTCTTTATCAAGTGTAGAAGGGGACTAAACTAGCAGACTTAAGAATCTCATGCAATCTGAAGCTCTGGTGATCAAAAAACCCAAGATCCACACGACGTCCCGTAGCGATCATCTTCCCCGAAACCCTCTCAGCCTGTTGCTACTGACGACTGTCATCCCGAGCTTTGGTTCTTCTTTTAGTGCTCAAATCGAATTTTCTTTTGCAAGACAACTTCTTCCTTGGTCCCATAATCTCCAATGGATGAAAGAGAGTGGAAGGAAATGAAACTAAGAAAGGCAACAATCTAGCTGAAGGAAATCAAAGGGAAGAGGGAAAAACTGCCAAAAATGGAAAGAAGAGAAGATCCTATGGCATAAAAAATCGAACAAGAGAAATGGGAAAATAAGAAAACGGAAAGGGAAGGAAAGGAGAAATGGAGGGTTCAGCCAAGGAGATTGAACCGAGAGGGAGAAAATGGAGAGGGGGTGACCACGAGCCGCAACAATCCAAAGAAAGAGCCGAATAAAATTGGTGCACAAAGTGGAAATAGCAAAACAAGAAGAACACGACGTCTAAAATCAATGGAAAATGGAGATTAAATGAGAAGAAAAACAAATCAGAGGAACACGAACGAGATTCATGGTTTAAACGAAGAAAAGAGGGAGAAGATTACATGAATACGAAGGGACAAGGATGGAAATACACTGTTTTGGCGGTTGGAGTACTGTAGGGGACCACTAGGGCACAAGGGAAAAAGAGGAATAAAAAATAAAAAGGTTCAGTCGATGCCCTAAAAATCTAAGATTTTTTCATGAGTGTCGATGCTTCGATCTTGTCAAGTGTCGACACTTGGTGAGGTGTCGACACTTCTCCAAAATCCAAGTGTCGACACTTTGCCAAGAAAATTCCAAGAAAAATTCAAAAAAATTTACAAAAAATCAAGGGACTTTAGGAAAAGATTTGGGACTCAATGAAAGTGATTTTTTATGAATATGAATTGGATAAATTACAAGTTAAGAGAGTTCAAGAGAATGGGTCAATGATACCTAACTCTCTTCTTATCATACAAAATCTCTCTTCACTCAGGGATTTGGTAAATACATCAGCTAGTTGATTATCAGTACACATAAATTCAAGCACCAAATTAAAGCTTTGCACATGATCTCTTATGAAGTGATGTCTTATTTTAATGTATTTACTTCTTGAATGTTGCACAGGATTCTTAGTTAGATTGATTGCATTAGTATTGTCACATCTTATGGGTGTCTTAATTAGTTTTATGCCAAAATCTTCGAGTTGTTGTTTGATCCATAGGATTTGAGCACAACAACTTCTAGCTGCTATATATTTGACTTCTACCGTAAATAGAGCAACTGAATTCTGTTTCTTACTACTCCATGAAATCAAATTAACTCCAAGAAACTGACAAGTTTCATTAGTACTTTTTGATCAAGTTTACACCCAGAAAAATCATCATCAGAATAAGCAATCAATTCAAATAAAGAATCTCTAGAGTACCAAAGACTAATATCAATTATGCCAAATAGAAATCTAAGTATGTGTTTAACAGTCAAAAGATGAGACCCTTTAGGAGCAGATTGATATCTTGCACACATACAAACACTGAACAAATATCTAACCTACTAGCAGTTAGATATAATAATGAACTAATCATTCCTCTATAAAGCTTTTGGTCAACAGATTTACCTGATTCATCTTTGTCAAGCTTACAAGAGGAGCTCATTGGTGTACCTAATGGCTTGGTATTCTCCATCCCAAACTTCTTTAGTATTTATTTTGTGTACTTGGCTTGGTTAATGAAGATCCCCTCTTTTGTTTGCTTTATCTGGAGTCCAAGATAGAAATTAAGTTCTCCCATCATGCTCATCTCGAACACACCCTGTATTAACTTTACAAACTCTTGGCAAAGAGATTCGTTAGTAGCACTGAATATGATATCATCCACATAGACTTGTACTACTAAGAGATCATCATTCTTCTTTTTCAAAAACAAAGTAGTATCTATATTACCTCTAGTAAAATTAGTTTTGAGTAAGAAAGAACTCAATCGATTATACCAAGCTCTTGGAGCTTGTTTCAAATCATACAAATCTTTATGAAGTTTAAAAACATGGTTTGGAAATTCAGGATTTTCAAAACCAGGTGGTTGCTCAACATAAACTTCTTCTTTGATAAAACCATTTAAAAAGACACTTTTGATATCCATTTGCAATAATTTAAAATTCATAAAACAAGAAAAATCCAACAATAGCCTAATTTCCTCAAGTCTAGCAATAGGAGCAAATGTTTCATCAAAATCAATCCCTTCCTCCTGATTGTATCCTTTGACAACTAGTCTAGCTTTATTTCTAGTGAAATTCCATTTTCATCAAGTTTATTTCTAAAAATCTATTTTGTTCCAATTATTAAAACATTAGGTCTATCTACCAAAGTCCAAACATTATTTCTTTTGAATTAATTAAGTTCATCTTGCATAGCATTAATCCAGTTGCAATCATTTTTAGCTTCTTCAATAGACTTAGGTTCTATTTGAGAAATAAAGGCTAGATAATCACAAACATTTCTAAGAGATGAACGAGTACTTACCCCTTTAGATGGGTCACCAATGATAAGTTCTTTGGGGTGTCCATGAGCATACCTCCATTCGTTAGGTTAAGAGTCAGGTAATGATGCCTTTTCACCTTCTTAATATTGCTCTTTTTCATTATTTTGATCATCTTCCTCCTTTGTGGGTTCTTCATGATTATTTATTTCTTCAGTTCTTTTGCTACCTATTTTATTATCAAGAATATCTTTTTTTCTAGAAGATTTTTGGTTAGCTCATCAAATACAACATGGATGGATTCTTCAACAATAAGTGTCCTTCTATTGAAGACCCTGTATGCCTTGCTAGATGTAGAGTAGCATACAAAGATACCCTCATCTGACTTGGTATCAAATTTGCTTAAATTATCCTTGCCATTATTTAAGATGAAACAACGACATCCAAAAACTCGAAAATATTTTATTGAAAGTTTCCTACCTTTCGAAAGCTCATATGGTGTTTTATTTAAAATAGGTCAGATTAAAACATGGTTCAAAACATAGCATGCAGTATTTATGGCTTCCACCTAAAAATATCTAGGTAGGTCATTTTTGCAAAGCATGGTACATGTTATTTCTTCAAGAGTTCTATTTTTCTTTTCTACCATCCTATTTTGTTGAGGTGTCCTAGGTGCAGAAAAATTATGATGAATGCCATTTTTACTATAAAACTTATCAAACTCAGAATTTTCAAATTTTGTTCCATGGTCACTTCTTAAAGAAATAATAGAAACACCTTTTTTTATTTGAAACTCTTTTATGAAATCTAATGAATGCAGAAAATATTTCATCTTTGTATGCTAAAAACATGACCCATGTAAAACGTGAGAAATCGTCTACAATAACTAGACCATACTTCTTACCTCCCAAACTAGATATTCTAGTTGGCCCAAAGAGGTCCATATGAAGTAATTCTAAGGGTCTAGATCTAGAGACTACTCCTTTTGATTTAAAAGATGATTTGGTTTATTTTCCAAGTTGGCAAGCACTACAAATCTTATTTTTTTCAAAACTAAGTTTTGGCAAATCTTTTATCAAATTCTTTTTGCTAAGTTTTGAAATCAAATGCATACTAGCATGTCCTAGTCTACGATGCCAAAGCCAACTGTTTCATTGATCTTGGCTTCCATTGCCACTAGGCACTGACCATTTTGAACATGAAGATCATCAAGATCAACATATAAATATTGCTATGCCTATGACCAATAAACTTGATACCATTGTCATCTAGACTAGAAACAATACACATAGAAAATTCGAAAACAACTTTAAAATCTTTGTCACAAAACTGACTAATGCTAAGCAAATTGTGCTTTAAACCATCAACATATAAAACATTATCAATGTAAGAAGAGGGGGTGATATGGACTTTATCAATTCTGACAATCTTGCCCTTTCCATTATCACCAAAAGTAACATTACCACCATTTTGATATTCAAGTGATGAGAACTGTTGCACATCTCGAATCATGTGCCTTAAGTAATCACTGTCGAGATACCATATTCTTCTTTTGTTGGTTACAAGGCACACCTATAATATAAATCAGGTGGAGATATTAGGTACCCAAGTCATCTTGGATCCTTTAAGGTTAGTGGTAGTGGTTCCTTTTGGAACCCAGACTTTTCTTACTTGCTTATTTTCCTTTTATTGCATGAATAAAATTTATGACCAATAATGCCACAAGTACAGCAAGTAATAGAGGATGATGCAGGCATAAAAAAATTCTTGAAAAATTTTACTATTTTTGAGTTTTAAAACCTAAACCAGCTTTGTTAAAAATAGCCCTTTGGTTATTTAAAAGCATATTCAGTTTTTCAAACTGTAGATAAATTTCTAACAAAGGATTTCAATTTTTCAAGTTCTTCTTTGTATTTCTTGTTTTCTTGCAAAATTTCTTGGTTTTGTTTTGTAAAACTTTTAGTTAAAGTAAAAGAGTTTTTCTTTTTGAAATCTTCCTTTTCCTTTTCAAGAAGACAAACTTTATCTTTTAACTTTTTATTTTCTTGGAGCAAGAAATCATTTTCAGTTAAATACTTGTCATTTGTTTTAGCCAAAACTAGATTTTGCTTCTTTAATTCTTTATGCTTTGATTTCAGTTTTTGAAATTTAATAACTAATTCATCAAAAACCTCATGCAATTCATCAAAAGTAAATTCATTTTCGGTTTCAGATAATACCTTATCATTATTGGCCATCAAACAGAAGTTTGCAACATCTTGTGTTCTTCCTCAAAACTAGAGTCCTCGCTGTCACTCTAGGTTGCCATCATAGCCTTCTTTTTTAATCTTCTTTTGCTCTTTTTAAGTAAAGGGCAGTCCATCTTGAGTGGCCTAATTTCTTGCACTCAAAACCTGTGGACTGCTCTTTTTCTTTTTCTTTCTCCTTCTCTTTGCTAGGCTCTCCCTTCTTTTTGAAGTTGTATTTCTTCTTCTCATGAACCTCCTAAACTTTCTTGCCATGAGAGCCATTTCATCTTCTTCATCTTCTTCTTCAGAGTCTTCACTTGATTA
This sequence comes from Areca catechu, assembly GCA_021397845.1. NCBI lineage: Eukaryota > Viridiplantae > Streptophyta > Magnoliopsida > Arecales > Arecaceae > Areca > Areca catechu. Next base: position 97,159,683 of record CM038050.1, read on the forward strand.
ATCTTTATTGGTGGATTTGAAAGCAATCACTTTCTTCTTCTTGTCATAGTCTGCAGTCTTTTGCTTTAAAGAGAGCTCATAGGTCATCAATGAGTCCAAGAGTTGCTCAAGAGGAAGTGTGTTTACATCTTTGGCTTCTTCTATTATTGTGACTTTTGCATCCCATGAAGTCGGAAGAGACCTGAAAAGTTTGTTTACAAGTTCACCTTAGAAATGACCTTTCCTAAACTTCTCATTCCATTTATAATATTAGTGAATCTAGTATACATTTACTAATAGATTCAGAAAGTTCCATTTTGAACATCTATATGTATGGATGAGCATGTTCACTTTGATGGTTTTCACTTGATGAGTACCCTCGTGGGTAACCTCAAGCATGTCCCATATTTTCTTTGCAGAGAGACAATTTGAAATTCATTGAATTCGCTTGGGTCTAAAGCGCAAAATAATATATTCATAGCCTTTGCATTAAGCTTTATTTGCTTAATATCATTCTCATCCCAATCATTTTTCATTTTGGGAGTGGGAATGCCATTAATCAACATAGTGGGCTGATGCGGCCCTTTAACAATGGTCTTCCAAATATTATAGTCCATGGCTTGAATGTATATGCGCATGCATGTTTTCCAATACATGTAGTTAGTGCCATTGAACATTGGGGGATGGTTAGAGGCTTGGCCTTCTACAACACCCATACCTATTGGGGCTGTCATGATCTTTTACTCAAGATCCTTGGACCTACAAGTAGAGTACCGGAGCTCTGATACCACTTGTTGCCCAGAAATGGAGCCCAAGAGGGGGGGTGAAATGGGTCTTTCAAAAATTTAAAGCAATTATGTGCCAGTCTTTGAAGTGTTTGTGAGTAATGTGAATAACTTAATGGTATGCAACAGAAGACAATGAATTAAATGTAGAAAATTAAAAGCAAGAAGTAAGAAGAGCAATCACACACACAAACAACAAGTTTTATTGTGGTTCGGTGCAAACCAAGCACCTACGTCAACTTTCTAAGCCACCCTTGAGAATTCCACTATAATCTCACAAGGATTATAGCCGACTAATTTTACAAGTCTCACAAGTCAAAACCTAAGTTAGTTTTGTCACTAGGCTACCAACAACCTTTACACTTATTTTATCTTCGGGCTCACAAGTTAACCCTAGTTGGTTTTGTCCCTTTGGCTCACCAACAACCACACAACCTACTTTCAAGAACCTTGAAAGCTAGGTCAAACAATAATAAATTTAGAATACAAGAATTGAAACATAATCAAACTCTCTTATAGAGTGGAATGAGGAATCTTTGAAGCTCTTGATGATTACTTGATATGACTTGACTTTAGAATCTTTTCAAGAACACATTTGGAAAGATGAAATGAAAGGAGTGGAGACTTTTTTAGAGGAATCTCTCCTTTTAGCTTTTGGAAGTGGAGTTCTTGAAGAAAGTCTTTGTCTCTTGGATATTTTTTGCTTCTCTTTCTTCTCTTGCTTCATGAATGAGTTTGGTGAAGCTTAAATACATCAGAAACCTCCAAAAACCCTTTTAAGACCGTTAGGGATCAAAAACTAGCCATTAGGGGTTAAAAAAGTAGTTAAGGCCGTTAGAAAATAGATCCATTGGAGCTATCAGAACACGAATGTCGATACTTGGCTATCAGGTGTCGACACTTGGCTATCAGGTGTCGACACTTGATTTTCAGGTGTCGATACTTGAACTTTCAGGTATCGACACTTGGTGTTCAGTGTCGACACTTGACACAGAAAATGTTCTAGATGGCATGTTCTGTATTTTCAAAAATCTCAGGCCTTGAGTCGACACATGGAATTCTAGGAGTCGACACTTGAGTTTCAAGTGTCAACACATGAGTTTCGAGTGTCGACACTTGGCATGCCAGTGAAAAAATTCTGCATGCCAAATGCTGAAGTGCGACACTTGGTTCTGTAATTTCCAAAAACAATTGCCAAACATGCCAAAAACTTAAAGATATTCAATGAAACTTAATGCAACATTTGTAAACCAAAATTGAACCTTTTGTGGACTTTCTCAGTGGAGAAGACTTCTCAAATCACAAAAAATGCTTGCTTTCAAAGCATGCCATGATACTCTAATTTTGAGAATTTGAGGTGCTTGACTCCTAAAATCTCATAACTACAATTTAAACATTAGTACAAAATATGTACTCAATATTTTGTTAATCATCAAAATCACGGGATAGAGCCAATAATAGCTCCAAGCACTATTCAAGCAGAAAGAAGATCAAAGAGAAGACAAGATGAGCCGACTCCTCAAGAACCACAAGCTCCACCTCCTCCTCAATGAAGATCATCCAAATGGGAAACAAACTTGTGACATCAAGTAGAAAAGAGGATTTTGGATTTCTTGAACATCAACATTTCTGTATTGGGGATTGGATAGCAACACAGGGGTGGGAGTTCTTCTATTCATTAGATGTTACCACTTATCCCAATCTTGTCAAGACCTTCTTTGAGCACCTATCTTTTGGCACACACCAGATCCTTTCTACTATGAAGGGCATTACATTTCTATGGATGAAGCTAGGTTGAGTAGAGTTCTACAAATGCCTAAGACTGGAAAATGTTATCTGAACATCAAGGATAGGCAAGGCACTTTGAGAACTATTTTTTGAAAGAAGAAATATGGAAGGCATCTCCAATGTTCAAGCTAATAGACTATATCACTTGAGATGCGCTTGCTGCACAACATCATCAGCAGAGTTTTCTTGCCCAAGATAGGGCATTTTGAGTGGGTGAGTGAGCGTGATCTCATATTTATGAGATACATGATTGAGGGGGAGGCTCTTAATCTGCCATTTATCATGATGACACAGATTAGAGATGCAGCTCGCAAGGCCAGAGCTTGTTTGCCTTATGGGATGGCCTTCATCCTACTATTTCAGGACTTTGGTATTGATCTATCTGGAGAAGACAGTAGACCCCTTCTGCACACTAATAGATATTCTAAGAAATCACTTCACAGAATGGGATACTATAGAGTTGAAGGAGAATGGGTAAAGAAAGTGTCAGGACAAAGAGCAGTACATTCAGATGATGATGAGGATGACATCTCGGAGGATGCTGAGACTGCTGAGCAAACTAAAGATGATGAGGATGAGCATGATGATCAAGCTAGACCCTCAGAGCCAACACCTGCCACACCACTTAGTAGTACCTTCAAAGCCCAGCACTGGTGGATAGCATCATGACTCTGAGCAAATGAAGATACTTAGTGATGATGTTCTACTCTCAGATCTGATGTTCAGATAGTTTGAGCAGAGGTACACTCTAGGATTAATCACTCTAGGATTAATCAGCTACAGATAGAGGTCAGAGATGGTTTCAGCAGGATCCTTGTAGCTCAACATCTGAGTACGTCAACTGGACCTTCTGTATCACCTCCACCACCACTAGATGACGGATAGGATTTTCACACTACTAATCAGCAGGCTGATGTGCACTCTATAGATCATCATGTTATGGACACACCAGCACTAGAGGCAGAGCAGCAAGAGCAGTGCATTTCTGATACTCCTGCCACACAGATTCTCTCTGGGACCAGTATACTAGCATTGTCTGATGCTTTCACTTAGTACTAGAGGACTCCACTACTTTCAAAGCCATCTCCTTCAGCACCTATTCTAGAGCCTACTCCTCCACTAGCACCTACTGAAGCTAGACCTAGACCTAGATAGTATCATAGTTCTAGAGCTCCTACTAGAGCTAGACCTAGAGCTGGCCCATCCCTCAAGACCAGAAACATGACCCATCAGACTCCTAGACCATCTGCAAAAGGGTTATGGCTACTGTTGTACTAGATCTTCATCTGATGACGACTAGCCTTACAAATATTTTGCTTATATTATGCTTCATGTATGTTATCTTGTAATCATTTGCTGAACTGAATTATCTATTTATGACAGTTACTTTTTTAACTCTCTAAATATGTGATGATATTTAATTCTATAGTAAGGAGGAGCATTTACACCTTTTGTTGATGACAAAAACGGGGACTAATATATGATGCATGGAAAATATGTAATAATGTGTGATGCATGGAAAATATGTAATAATGTGTGATGCATGGAAAATATGTAATAATATGTGATGCATAGAAAATATGAGTAATATTATGTGATGCATGGAAAATATGAGCAAATATGAGATGCATGGAAAATGTGTGATGCATGGAAAATTACAATGAGCAATATATGTGCAAAATGCTTGAGCAAGGGGGAGCATATCTCATTAAAGATTCAAAATTACAATGAGCCTTGGAATATTTTTAAAAATCAGCTAGAATGTATTGACAGTCTTAACATTTCACTTAACAACTCTAACACCTCAATTAATTTGTAAAATGAATTCCTTTGTCTTCTTACAATAGACCAAACATTAGATTGAATATAAATCATAACTTTAATTGCTTGGTATGACATACTGTATAGCATGTTATAAACTCATTTACTCTGATACAGTTGCAAATGTAAAGGTACTTATTCTTTCCATGCCCAGTGTTTTGTCATCATCAAAAAGGGAGAGATTGTTGACCCCTAGAATGATTTTGATGATCACAAAATATTGGAGCATGTATTTGATACTGATACTTTTTAAGTGTTTAAGAAGTTTTTGTAGGGCATTTCTAATAAACAATCATCAACCATACATCTCTCAAGAACATTGGAATGAATCCTTGTATTCAAGAAAAAGCTTAATATTTTTTTCCATCATTTGAGAGCCCTAAGTAAATTTAATTGTATATTCATGTAAAAGGGCCAAATCAATGTAATTTTAAGTATAAATATCTAGAATAGGTTTAAAACTTGTTTGAAAAAAGTTTGAAGCTATTTGGAAGACTTTGGAGAAGTTACAACTCGAGTCGACTCTAATGGATAGAGCTGATACATTTCTTGGCATGGAACAACACTTTTCTGATATAGAACATTCGAGCCGACACTCACAAAGTGACAGAAAACTGTTTCTGAGATTTCAGTCAACCGAGCCGACTCTAAATTGATAGGAGCGACTCTCACAGATTGCAAAATTACTTCATTGATAATCTGAGCCGACTCAAGTTCTGCAAGCGACTCGCCTCCCAAGATTTCAACTATAACGGTTAGTTCCAGAATTTGAATTTTTTGAATCTCAAGAGTCCCAATGGCTAGTTTTTGACTCCCAAGAGATTCTAATGGCCATATTCATCTGGGAACACTTCAAGAAACTATAAATGATGGATTTAAGACAAGAGAAAAGAAGTTTTATAAAACTTTAATAAGAGTATTGAATATATCAAAAGCCTTCAAGTAGAAACTCAAGTTCTCCAACAACTTCCAACTAACTTCTTGAGTTTTTCTTTGAGGAATTAAGAGAAACTTGAAGAGCTTTGAAGAAGCATTCAAGAAGGCCTCATTAAGAGCATCAACTGCAACTATTCAACACATTGAGTTTGTTTTTTGTGTTGCTTCTTTTAATACTCTATTTTGAGTTGTTGCAAGTTAGCAGGTGGCTATAGCTTGTAAGTTATTTTTAGGTTATTAGTTAGCCTTGGAAACCAAGTTGAGTTATTAGTGAGCCCGAGAAAACTAACTTTGTATTTGGATTTTGGATTGTGAGCCCGTAGAAAAATAATCCAACTATATTCGGGGTGAATATAGTAAAAATCCCATGAGTGCACCTTGGATAGTAGACGTAGGAGCTGGGTTGCTCCAAACCACTATAAATCTTGTGGTGTTTGTGTTTTCTCTTACTTTTGCATTGTTATTTACTTCCGCACGCAATACTCTATCTACTTCACTCACCACACAAGGTTTCAAAAGGCACATACTTGCTAAAATTTTTTACAAACCCAAGTCACCCCCCTCTTGGGTTACCCAAATGGGCAACAACTTAATTGTCATGAATGAGCATGCACCAAAACATCAGTTCATGTGCACAAGATACTATGGTAGTCTCAGGTCTAAGGACTACATGCGCAACTCATACTAGGAGAACATTCTTTTGACAAGTAAGACTTCCATTTGATATTCTCTTATCAGATTAGTTCAGTGAACTCATAGCCTAATGAGCACCCACATCCTTGTATTAATGTCTCTACATAAGTGGCTGTGGACCAACCACTCTCTCCATCGAGCATACATAAGATATGCTAGTCTTTTTGGATTCATTGATTCTTGAATCGATGATCCAACAACTAAGAACATTTTAGATTCAGGTTTATAGGAACTTAGGTCTCACCTTAATGATTCCATTATAATCCTAGTTTCATTGCCCTAACCTATGGGGCTCATCATAATCTTATAATTTAAACATAAAACACAGCATATGATGATCAAAATTATCTTTATTAATATCAATCTTGAGTTGGGAGAATACAAAAATGCCACTGATATAATAACTGTAATTGGCTTTCAGGGCATAATTTTTTCACTACCAATCTTTATAGTGATTGAAGACCTCGACAGATCGAGACCTTGAGAACAATGAAAACTCAAGGACTTAAACCAACAAATCAAGGGGATTTGCAATCTCTCCTCGACCCCGAATGATGGGCTTAATAAAAGCCATCATTGATGACAAGGTCGTGCAAGCATGACTTCCTCGACACTTCAAAGTTCCATAGCTTGAGGGCTATGATGGAACCACCAATCCCAATGATCACCTGGCAAGCTTTTGAGCATTGATGCTCCTTCATAGAGCTACCGATCCTATTCTCTGCCAAGCCTTCCCCTCTATGTTAAAGGGGATGGCTCAATATAGTACATGGACATTAAGCCAAGGTCGGTGCACTCATTTGAGTAGTTGAGCTAAGCATTCATTGATTATTTTGTCAATAGCCGAAGGCAACATAAATGGTTAGACTATCTCCAAACTATCAAACAAAGGGAAGGGAAGACAATTTGAGCCTTTATAAGCTACTTCAACATGGCTACTATGGAGGTCCATGTCTCGATCAGTCGACTCTATGTTGGCTCTAATGAGTAGTTTGTAGAGGAATGACCTTAAATAGTCATTAACCAAAACTTACCCTAAAAAGTTTTCAAGAATGTTGGCTTGGACTGAGAAATATGCTCACACGAAAGAAGCTCTCATGCTAGAAGGGGCCCTCTCTGCTCCTACACTGGGAGGTGGTGAGATAGCATAAAATGAATGGAAATTCTCCCAGAGGCATAAGGAAAGAGCCTGACCATGCTCCAGGTCCCCATGGAGGAAGAGCATATTCTTTAAGGACTACAAAACAAAGAAGCTCACCAAACATCACCACCATGAATGTTCTACACCTACACTCCGTTGAATGCACTGCCGGAAAGGTTGCTAATGGAGATCAAAAGGCAAATTCTAGAGCCTTGAAAGTTGTGGACACCATCGACGAGAAGGAATCCAAACAAGTTTTGTTTATACTATTGAGACCATGGCCATGATATAAAGAGTGCATCTAGCTCTAAAACAAGATCGAGGAGCTGATCAAGCAAGGCCATCTTGATCAGTTCATCCAATGATGGATGGAGCAGAAAGGAGGTACCCATCCTTATCAGGACAAGTAGGAATGATCACTAGGGGATGCCATCTCCCAGAGCAACTGGCAAAGAGACGAGCAATCCCAATCATTTTGTCGGAGGAGGATAATTATTGAGTTCAGTTTCTGCACAGTGATACGGTTGTTGTAAGTTTGAAAATGAAAAATAATGATTACACCAAATCCTTATTGATAATGGGAGCTTAGTAGATCTTTTGTATTATGATGTTCTCTTAAAAATGGGGATATTGCCTGATTGACTGACTTGAGTAGAACCCCCTTAATATAATTCATGGAGGATGCAATCTAGGTGGAAGGAATGGTTACTTTGACCATCAAAATGGGGCACTACCCCCTCCGGTCCATTGCCCAGGTGCATTTCTTGGTTGCTCCATTACCCAAGTGGATTTCTTAGTCACCGAGCACCCTCAGCCTACAACACCATCCTTGGACAACCAAGCCTCAATGCCTTCTGAGCAATCATATCTACTTATTACTTGAAAGTTAAGTTCTCAACATATGGGATTGAAAAATCATAGAGAATAAAGCCTAGCGCATCATTATTATCACATCGAGCTTCGAGGAAAAATAATTGCTTATGGCTATCCTATTGATGGCTTAGATGCTCAAGATGATCTAGTAAAGCAATGAGGAGAACTGGTCGAGGATCTCATCCTTGTATCCTTGGCTGACTAAAATTTTGAACATACAGTCAGAATTGACTCCAACTTGGACTAGGTAACCTGAGATCAACTAACTTTATTTTTATAGGAAACATAGATGTCTTCACTAGGACACCAGTCGATATACCATACATCGACCCCTCAATGATGATGCATCAGCTATAGATGGTTCTGACATGCCATCCCGTTAAACAAAAGAAACAAAGCTTCTCGTCCAAGCATCAAAAGGCCATAGCCGAAGAGGCCAATAAGCTCCTAGAGGCCGGTTCATCCAAAAGGCCACCTATCCAAAGTGGATAGCAAATCCAGTCATGGTAAAGAAGGTGAATGGCAAATGGCAAATTTGCATAGACTTCACATATCTCAATCGAGCATGCCCAAAAATCATGATCCATTCCAAGAATTGACTAGATGGTGGATGACACCTCAAGCCATAATCTCCTTAGCTTCATGGATTTCTTCTTTGGTTACAACAAAATCTGGATGGTGCCTGAAGATGAAGAGAAAATTGCTTTTATTGCTTATCTAGAACTATTTTATTTAGGGTAATGCCATTCGATCTAAAAATATAGGTGCTACATACCAATGCATGGTAAACAAAGTTTTCAAGAACCAGATAGAGTAGAACATGGAGGCATACATTGACAGCATGCTCATCAAAGCAAAGCCACCGGAGATCACATCAACTACCATTGAGAAACCATCACCATCCTTCAGAAGTATTGAATGAAGCTGAACTACTAAGTGTGCCTTTGAAGTAGCCTTAAGCAAATTCCTTAGCTTCTTGGTCTCCAACAGGCGATAGAAGCAATCCAGAGAAAATCAAGGCCATCTAAAACATAAGCCCCCCAAGGATGATCAAAGGCATCCAAAGCCTCAGAAGGAGAGTTTCTATACTCAATCAAGCTATCTCTAAGTCAGTTGAGTGATGCCTCCACTTTTTCCAAACTTTGAAGTAGCCAAAAATTTTTTGGTGGATCGAAGAATGTCAGAAAGCTTTCGAAGATCTCAAGAGTTAGTTCCTCACCATTGTTGGGTAAGCCTGATCCTGGAGAGGAGATATTTTTGTATATAGCAGCCTCACGCTCAGCAATGAGTGCAATACTGATCTAGGAAAAGGATAGGATCCAAAAGCTAATCTATAATGTCAGTCGAATCTTAACAGATGTAGAGACATAGTACTCAAAGCTAGAGAAGCTGGTCTATGCCCTCCACATTGCTGTTCGAAAGCTCTACCATATTTTAAGCTCATACTATCAATCTACTAACCAATGAACCCATAAAAAGCATCCTCCATTGGCCTGAAGCCTCCAAACTTATTGTCAAATGGGCCATCAAGCTTTCAAAGTTATATTAAATTCCATCCTCGACCATAGTTAAAGCTCAGGTGTTGACCAATTTCCTAGTTGAATGTACCATTCCTGACGGGCCACCCGAGCCTAAAGAGATGGGACCATTGATGCCAATGTCAAATTCCCCGACTAACACATGGAAGATATATGTGGATGGACCATCTTAGTCTGAAGGATCAGGAGTTGGGATAGTGATTTTTAGTCTTGAGGGAATCATTGTTGAGCATGCCTTACACCTCGAATTTCTAGCAACAAATAATGAAACTGAGTATGAAGCCCTGATTATAGGGCTTGAAGCTACCAAAGACCTTAGAGTGCAAAACTTGAAAGTCTATAGTGACTCCTAGTTGGTCATCGACCATGTTAGGGATAACTTTAAGGCTCGAGAGGAGAGCATGATCAAATATCTCAAGAAGGTCAGAGAGCTAATTAGTAACCTCCTTGACATTGAAATCCAACAAATCCCAAGAGAAGATAGCTCCTGAGCATATTTGCTAGCCAAAGCAGCGACCACTAAGCTATCCCCTGAGGAGAGGAGCCATCAGAGGTGATGCAACTCAATGATGAACCTTGTTAGATCAATCCATTGATCAATTTCTTAAAAAATGGTGATAAGTCTATTAATTATCCTAATTTAACCATTAAAATAAATATTAATTACTTTATATTTATTAAGAATTGATACTTTTTATGAATGTTTTGCAAAAAAGGGCCTATAGATTGAAAGAACTCAATTTTTGGAGTTCAACGGCATAGACAGCATGCAAATCAATGTTTGAACAAGCATGAAATTCAAGTTTGAAGTTACAAATTGCATGACTTGTGAAGCAGCAGATCCACCGTAGACCAGCCACTCGTCTACAAAAACCAGGCTGGTCCACTAGTTGCCATTGCAGTTGGTCCATAAATCTGTTTCATGGACTAACTTCATCCCTAGCACCATTCTTGACCGACCGTCGCTGCCCATCATTAGAGGAGATGCCAAGAGCCACCCCTCACTAGAAAAGCACATCGGAAGACTTTATTTTTAGGTCAGCCACCATCCTCATCAGTTGTTCTTCCTCCTTTGATCACTATCACCGAAACTGCTCGATCGCCATCCCCCCTCACTTTCAAGAGGCCCTCATCAATGGATGCTGCCACCCCTCGTCCATCGCCATCCATCGGCCTAGGGCTTGCTGATCATTCCCAAGCATGTGCCCTCGCTGTTCTATATTCGGCCACCGTTAACACCACCATCATTGCTACCCATCGCCGGCCACCACCATCTTTCATCGCCTCCAATCTCTGCATTGGATTGGGAGAGGCCAGCAGCATTGGAGTTCGATTGGGAGACCAGAATCTGGATTTTAGCCAGAGTTCGAATGGGACTCTATTGGCTAAGAAGAAAGGCAGTGATCAACCTATCTATAATAAATTGAATGGCTGAGAGTTTCCATGATATTTGGTCGATCTTGAGCTCGATTGACTCCAAATTTGACAAGAAGGAAGCCCTAGACGAGCTCTATAAAAGGAGGACCCATGTAGTAGCCCAGGCATTAGTTTCTACAGTAATTCTTGTACTAATTTATTTTCTTACTCTTATTTAGATCATTGTATTAGGCTTGGGAAAGAGAGAAATTATGGAGGGATGCTGGCGGCAATGATGCGTGGCTAGACTTCTTCAACCTGGGATGAAGATGAAGCCTATAATAAGGTTCTATCTCTCTTTTTATACTTAATTTCTATGCAATAAAACTCATGTTCTTCTTTTATCTATCTTTTGAGTTATTTCTCTAATCGATGATTTGAGCTAGCATATATGGCCTACATCCTCTATTGATGTGCCGTGATCTCAGGATACGATACGTGCCTAAGAGAGGTAGATCGTAGTATGATAGATTAGATCTCTAACCTTGCAAATAATTAGATAGTTTATACTCTAAGTGGACACTTCATGATCTCCAGATACGGCACATGCCCAACAAGAGATAAATTATTCTAACCCTAAAATTGCAAGAATCACTGATATTGTAATATAAAGAAAAGAAGATAAAACCTGTTTGTATGGTGGATTCGAATTCCTAGGTTACTTCTGCTATCTCAATTTAATTAATTAATTAGTGTTATCTTTTAATAACTATGGTTTCCAATCCAAACTTCTACAACCAATTTTCTTTAGTTTTTTTCATGAAATAATTATCCTTGGTCCCCGAGGATACAATCTCGACTCATCACTAGCTATAGTAGTGAGTAGGTTTGATTTTTGACTCCCTAGATAGCAATCAAATTTTGGTACCATTGTTGAGGCTTAAGGCATGATTATCTTACAAAAAAATAGTAAAAAAAAAATATAATTATTGCTCTCTTTAGTCTATTGCCTTTTTTATAGTTGCCATAATTATTAGATTTCCTTATTTTCTTCTTAACATAAAAAAATTCTTTCTTTTCACAAACCAATGCCTAACCTAATTAACTCTCTTTTAATTAACTTACCTAAAATAACCCATAAGAAAATCCTAAGACACTTTCCATAAAATTTAATTAATTTAAGAAAACAAATTAATAAACCTTAAAAGACTTCTTAACTTGTTTGGACATCTTGTTTGATTTACACTGCATTTCCATAAAATACTTTAAGGGCATAACCCCTAAATATATAAGGTGAGGATTTCATCATCCTTCCTTGGCCCACAAACCACCACTCTGCATACTGCATAACCCAAACCTTAATTTAAAATCAATTAGACATTGGCCTCTAAGGATTTTCGGGCTCACTAGGATAAGGGACCCTGAGAGTTGGACTAGCTTAGAATTAATTAGTTAACTCAATCTAGAAAAGGGTTCAAGTATGATGCAGTCCTAAAAGAAGGTGGTTCTTTAATTGGTTTTACTGTCTGACCTGGCAAATTTATTTAGTATCTATGAAAAGCAACGGGGGGACCTCCACCAACCTTACCCTTACCTGGCTAATGGCTAGCTAGTATCTGACTTCGAAGACTCAAGGGCAACCTTGGCAGTTAGGAGTTATCTAGATATAGGGTAACACTAGGGTAGAGAGTCCAGTGCTTAGCAACTTGTTTTTCTAACAAAAACTTTAATCTAATTAAGCCACTCTTCTCTATCATCTCTAGATTTAAGACTCCTTAGGTTCTCATTTTTAGACTTCTTCTCTCTATTTCTTCCTTCTTCTCCCCCTACTCTTTATATAATAAAAAAACTAATAAAAAAAATTTAAAATTGTAACTTAGAAAAGGGAGTCTGGTCGATTAGTGAGAATAGATCTAAACCCTACCCTTGATCAAGAAAAATTAACCATGAAAGAATTAGGACATCCCCTTTAGCCTTAGAGATACTACTACCAATTGAAGCTGCCCAACCATCATGCATTCAACTATCCCAAACAAATACTGCCAACTTTGAGATTATGCCTCGATTATCAACATGCTTTCTAAATTCATAGGAATTAAGGATGCCTACATTTTTATTAAAGAATTTGAGGAAGTATGTGATTCTATGAGGATGCATAAACTCTCAGAAGATGCTATGAAACTTATGCTAATTAACTTTGCCCTCAAGAAAAATGCCAAAAAGTAGCGTATAGTTTACCTACTTAGTCAATCTTAACATGGGAGGGTTTTGTTAAATCATTCTTGAGAAAATTTTTTCCACACCATAAAATAGCCAAGTTAAGAAATGAAATTTTTCAATTTCATCAATTAGGGGGAGAGCCTTTCTGGAAGTGTCTAAACTAATCTAAGAACCTTTTAAGCCAATGTCCTCACCATGGGATAGAGACTTGGAGGTTATGCCAAACCTTCTATGACGGTCTAAACCCAAACTCTAGAACCATGCTCAAGTCGATGTGTTAGGGTGACTTTATGCACAAACCATCCAATGAAGCCTGGCAATTTCTAGATGATTTAGGAAAAAAGAGCCTACAATGGAAGGGAACTAGGAAATCTGAATCCACACCATCAAGAGGTGGTATGCACTAAATCTCTCCATCCATAGCTGAAGAAGCTAAGATGGCATCTTTGATTCATAGGATAAAAGCCTTGGAAATTAAGGGATAGGCCCCGATAAATCAAGTAAACCAAGTGTCTGCACCTGTATGCACAGGATGCAATGAGCCATGATATATAGTAGAAAAGTGCCCCTACTTCAAGACCCATTGTGCACAAGTGAATGCAACTTATCAAAGAACAACCAACAACCCCTATGCACCAACCTATAACCCTGGGTAGAGGAACCATCCAAGCTTTTCCTAGTCACAAGGTCCTAGTGCAGGTGGTCCCAACTTCAACTAGCCTAACCTAAGGCACAATTTGATAGGAAACAATCCACTGGTCAATGAGAATGAAAAGAGGTTTAGTTCCCTAGATAAAGCCCTAGAAACCCTAACTAAGTCCCAAGCTGATGCCTATGCTACCCTGAATAACTTCATGCAAAACACAAGGCAACAACATCCTCTAATAGCTAGGCTATAGCTCATTTAGAGATGCAGGTAGGTTAGTTAGCCATGGCTATAAATGAAGGGAACAAGGTAAACTACCGAGTCAGCTAAAGGCTAACCATAGGAACCCAAGCATCCAAGGATCAAAACAAGGAGCCTAGATTAACTAACTAAATGCCATTCATACATTAAGATATGGAAAACAAAAGGACAACCACATGGGTACACATAAAGAAGAAGAATTAGATCCCACCACCTGAAGAACTTGTTGAGTAGGGTCAACCTGAAACACCTGAGGCATTAGAGTCCGATGTAGCACCTAACCCACTAGCTGAGCCCATGCTAGAAGTAGATGAACCAAAAATTAGGATTGTAGCACCATTCCCAAATAGACTTAAGCCCAACAAAAATTCAACCCAATTTGATAAGACTTTGGAGATCTTTAAATAAGTTAAAGTGAACATCCCCTTACTAGACATGATCCAACAAGTCCCAACCAATGCCAAATTCCTTAAGATCTATGTACCAAAAAGAAGACCACCAATGTGCCCAAGAGAGCCTTTCTGGCACCCAGTGTGAGCTCTTACTTGTCAAATCACATGCCAGTAAAATACAAAGATCCAGGATCACCCACTATTTCATGCATAGTGGGGAATACCCTCATAAATAGGGCTCTATTAGACTTAGGGGCCCATGTCAATATATTACCATATTTAGTATACGAGCAGCTAGGGTTGGGAGAATTAAACCATATGGAAATGACCCTACAACTAGCAGATCGCTCTTTGAAGGTACCCAGGGAAATGGTAGAGGAAGTGTTGATCCAAGTTAGTGATTTCATCTACCTAGTGGACTTTATGATTCTAGAAACTGATCCAGTGACGAACTCAAAGAGCCACATCCTAGTTATCTTAGGTAGACCATTTTTGGCCACAACTAATGCCCAAATCAATTGCAAAAATGGATTAATGAAACTTTCCTTTGAGAATATGTCAATCGATCTTAATATTTTCAATTTTAACAATATACATCAAACAAGTGACATAAATTTTTTTCAGGATACAGTTTATGATCCAATTGACCTTAGCGATAAAAAGCTTGACCTAGAAAGTTGCATGAACCAAGATAGGGAGCAAATTAATAAGGTTGCTATAATCGATAGAAAATCAAGATGGGAAACTCCAATTGAACCACTAGAGAAAATACCCGAACCATTACCCAAATAATCAATGGAGGAAGCACCCAAATTAGAGCTGAAACCACTTCCTAAGCACCTCAAACATGCATACCTAGGTCCATCAAAAACCCTGCCTGTGATTATTTCAGTTGATCTAGACGACTCCTAAAAAGGAGAATTATTGAATGTCCTAAGAGAAAATAAAGAGCTTTAGGATGGACCATGGTTGATATAAACAGGATTAGCCCCTCGATCATTCAACATAGGATCCACTTAGGGGAGGAAGCCAAGCCTACAAGAGACCTCCAAAAGAGACTTAACCCAGCCATAAAGGAAGTGGTGAGAAAAGAGTTTATCAAACTCATTGACAACGGTATAATTTATTCTATTTCAGATAGTTCTTGGGTAAGTCCTGTGCAAGTGGTACCCAAGAAGTCAGGAGTCACTATGATCCAAAATGACAATAATGAGTTGGTCCAAACAAGAACTCAAACTAGATGGAGGGTGTACATCGATTATGGAAAATTAAATGCAGCCACCAAGAAGGACACTTTTCATTGCCCTTTATAGACTAAATGCTGGAATGATTAGCGGGGCATGACTTTTACTATTTTCTAGATGGATACTCTAGTTATAATCAAATTGTGATAGTCTTAGAGGATCAAGAGAAGACAATATTTACCTATCCAATGGAACCTTCACCTATAGACGTATGCCCTTTGGCTTGTGTAATGCACCATCTACCTTTCAAAGGTGCATGATTAGTATTTTCACTGATATGGTAAAACAGTTCCTTAAAATTTTCATGGATGACTTTTTCATTTTTGGATCTATTTTTTTGAATGCCTATATCACCTTAGACTAGTTTTAGAAAGATGTAAGGAAAGCATCCAGTACTAAACTAGGAAAAGTGCCAATTTATGGTGAAGGAAGGTATAGTCCTTAGCCACATAATTTCAAATAAAGGTATAGAAGTAGACAAGGCCAAGGTGGATTTGATTGCAAATCTCCCTCAACCTAAATTAGTCAAGGAAATAAGACCATTCTTTAGACATGTTAGATTTTATAGAAGATTTATCAAGAATTTTAGTAAAGTGGGCCATTAACTAACCTATTAAGCCAAAGAAGTCAAATTTGACTTCACATCTGAATGTCTCGAGTGATGGGGATATCGACTAGCCTAGAATCTGAAGCCAGCCTAGAACCTGAAGCAGCCCAACTAGAACCTGAAGCTAGCCTAGCCCGAAACCTGAAGCCAACACAGAACCTGAAGCCAACTACCCCAAACCCTAAAGCCCCAGATGCTGATGTCGATGAGGCACACATTTCAATGCAATACAGTTCCGATGTAGCATAAATCCTGGAGTAGAACATACCCTGGAGCAGCATAAATATGAAGATAAATATAATATTTTATTTCTATGGGTGTATGAGGGATTGGGATATCTCAAAATTTTAGGATTAGTTGTTTCCATTGTTTTTAGGATCATGTTGTTTTAGACTATATTTTTATCATTGTTTTAGGATTTAGTTGGATTAGTTTGTTTTCAATAGTTTGAATGTGTTAGGATTGAGGTTGAGGTATCTGAGATCAGGATATCGGATATCTTAGATTAGCCTATTTAATTATTTTATGATCCGAATAGAAATTAGGCAAAGAATATTTGGAAAGAGAAAACAAAAACTCCTAGTTAAGGAGAGGGAGCCGATGCCCTACATGGTCGCTCTGGGTAAGAGTGGGTGCTCAAGCCTTGGTGGGTAACCCAACCATGATTTTTCTTTTTTCTTCCTAAATTTTTCATTCCATCTTTCTTCTACATCTGTGTTCTTTTCCTTTTCACCTTCTCTGTTCCCTCCTTCCAAACTATGAATCAAAGCACCGGAGACATCTCCGCCCCCTGTTTCCCATGAAGGACCCATCTCTACGCCATCTCTCTTCCGCTTGTGTGCAAAGCTCCATGCGACGCCTGATCTTCCCATCTGACAGTCGCTCATCCACTTGCAACTGGGAACACCATCAGTGATCCACTGTCACTGACACCCTCAGCCCCTCCCTGCTCCATCACCAGCAGTCGATGACCAGGGATCCACCACCAAGCCTCTGTCTCCATCCGATTCCTTATCGTGCATGCTGTTTTGTGCTTAATCAGCCCAATCCCAATCGCCCTTGCTGCTGGCAAATCGATGTCCATGGTTGCCTGAACCTCCAGCCCCCTTCCTTCCATCTATAGATGTCCACGATCAAGTCGATGACCACTGCCTTGCACCACCAACACCGAACGAAACCCCCTATGCCCTAGATCTGCCCATGCCATCGACCACGTTGACCTCCGCCCTTCCGATCGGAGGTCCCACTAGCGAAAACCCTCTCCGTGAGCCTCCCTGCCCCTAGATTTGATCCATGGAGAAGAAGAAGAAACCTACACGAATGTGAATGTAGTCGTTCCATCTACACAATTCTCAAAGCATAGCCAGCTTCCCAATGCCGACTTCAAGCATAGGAAATAAAGAAAAACAAGTGAAAAAAAAGAGAGAAAAAAATGAAAAAAAAGGAAGGAAAAAAAGGAAAAAAAATATGAAGAAAAAATATGAAAGAAAAAAATATAGAAAAAAAGGAAAAGAAAAAAAAAAATGAAAAGAAAAATATGAAAAAAAGGGGTTTATTTGAATAAAAAAATTTGAAAAAATAATTTGGGCCCGGTTAAACCTAGCCTAAAGGTCGTTTCCTAGAGATCAACGATCCACCCTTCTCTAAAATAATCTTGATTAGGTCTTGTCCCGCATTAGTTTTGGTATCAAAGCGAGGGTTAGGTTAGGTTAGCCAATTTTATTTTTAATTACATTATTTGTATAAAAAGAAATTTCAGTCTACAGATCATTGTGCATCCTGGTCCAGAAGATTGCTGAAGCCTGACTCGACGGAAAAAAGTTCTCCCACCTTAGAGGAATGATGGGACATCGACTAGCCCAGAATCTGAAGCCAGCCTAGAATCTGAAGCAGCCCAACCCAAAAACTGAAGCCAACCCTGCCCGGAAGCTGAAGCCAGCCCAGCCCAGAACTTGAAGCCACCCAGAACCTGAAGCCAACCCAAAACCTGAAGCCAGCCAGCCCAAACCCTGAAGCCCCAGATCCTAAAGTCGATGAGGCACACATTCCGATGAGTATGGTTCCCGATGCAGCACAAATCTCGGAGTAGTACAAACCCTAAAGCAGTACAAATATGAAGATAAATATAATATTTTATTTCTATGGGTGTACGAGGGTTTGGGATATCTCAAAATTTTAGGATTAGTTGTTTCCGTTGTTTTTAGGATCACGTTGTTTTAGAATTTATTTTTATCATTTTTTAGGATTTAGTTGGATTAGTTTATTTCTAATAGTTTAAATGTGTTAAGATTAAGGTTGAGGTATCTGAGATCAAGATATCGGATATCTCATATTAGCCTATTTAATTATTTTATGATATGAATAAGAATTGGATGAAGAATATTTGGGAAGAGAAAACAAAAACTCCGGGTTAAGGAGAGGGTGTTGATGCCCTACATGGTCGCTCTAGGTAAGAGTGGGCACTGAAGCCTGGATGGGTAACCCAACCATGATTTTTTTTTTCTTCCTAAATTTTTCATTCCATCTTTCTTCTACATCTGTGTTCTTTCCCTTTTCACCTTCTCTGTTCCCTCCTTCCAAACTGTGAATCAAAGCACCGGAGACATCTCCGCCCCATGTTTCACGTGAAGGCCCCATCTCCATGCCATCTCTCTTTCGCTTGTGAGCAAATCTTCATGCGACGCCTGATCTTCTCGTTAGACTATTGCTCATCCGCCTGCAACTGCGAACACCATCAGTGATCCACTATCACTGACACCCTTAGCCCCTCCCTGCTCCATCACCAATAGCCAATGACCAGGGATCCACCACCAAGCCTCCATCTCCACCCAATTTCGTGCCGCACGTGCCATTCTACCCTTAATCGGTCCAATCCCAATCACCCCTAATACCAGCAAATTGATGCCCATGGTCGCCTGAACCTCTGACCCCCTTCCTTCCATCCGGAGATGTCCATGATCAGGTCGATGACCACCACCTTATGCCACCAACATCGATCGGAACCCCCTGTGCCACCAACCACAGCGACGTCCTCTCTTCCGATCAGAGAGCCCAACAGCAAAAACCCTCTCCATGAGCCTTTCTACCCCCAAATTCGGTCCATGGAGAAGGAGAAACCTGCACGAACGTGAAAGTAGTCCTTCCTTTTGCACGGTTCTCAAAGCATAGCCGGCTTCCCAATGCCAACTTCAAGCGTAGGAAATAAAGAAAAAAAAAGTGAAAAAAAAGAGAAAAAAAAAGGAAAAAAAAGGAAAAATGAAAAATGAAAAAAAAATATGAAGAAAAATATGAAAGAAAAAATACAGAAAAAAAGGAAAAGAAAATAAAAAAAATAAAATAAAAATATGAGAAAAAGGGGTTTATTTGAATAAGAAAAATCTGGGGAAAATAATTTAGGCCCGGTTGAACCTAGTCTAAAGGTCATTTCCTAGCAACCAACGATCCACCCTTCTCTAAAATAATCCTGATCGGGTCTCATTCTGCATTAGTTTTGGTATCAGAGCGAGGGTTAGGTTAGGTTAGTCAATTTTATTTTTAATTGCATTATTTGTATAAAAAAAATTTCAGTTCACAGATCATGTGCATCCTGGAGCCAGAAGAATGCTAAAGCCTGACTCGACGGAGTCGAGTTCTCCCCACCTCAAGGGAATGATGGAACATTGACTGCCCAGACCCTGAAGCTAGCCTAGAACCTGAAGCCAGCCTAGCCTAGACCCTGAAGCTAGCTAGAACCTAAAGCCAGCCAGCCCAAACACTGAAGACCCAGATCTTGAAGTTGATGAGGCACATATTTCGATGCATTACGATTTCTATGCAGCACAAATCCCAGAGTAGTAAAACCCCAGAGCAGCACAAATATGAAGATAAATATAATATTTTATTTCTATGGGTGTATGAGGGATTGGGATATCTCAAAATTCTAGGATTAGTTGTTTTTGTTGTTTTTAGGATCACATTGTATTATAATTTATTTTTATCGTTGTTTTAGAATTTAGTTGGATTAGTTGGTTTTTAATAGTTTGAATGTGTTAGGATTGAGGGTGAGGTATCTGAGATCAGGATATCGAATATCTCAGATTAGACTATTTAATTATTTTTTTATCCGAATAAAAATTAGGCAAAGAATATTTGGGAAGAGAAAACAAAAACTTCTGGTTAAAGAGAGGGTGCTGATGCCCTACATGGTCGCTCTGGGTAAGAGTGGGTGCTGAAGCCTGGGTGGGTAACCCAACCATGATTTTTCTTTTTTCTTCCTAAATTTTTCATTCCATCTTTCTTCTACATCTATGTTCTTTCCCTTTTCACCTTCTCTATTCCCTCCTTCCAAACTATGAATCAAAGCACCAGAGACATCTCCGCCCCCTGTTTCCCATGAAGGCCCCATCTCCGTGCCATCTCTCTTCTGCTTGTGAGTAGATCTCCATGCGACGCTTGATCTTCCTGTCCGACAACTACTCATCTGCTTGCAACTGGGAACACCATCGGTGATCCATAGTCATCGACACCCTCAGCCCCTCCCTACTCCATCACCAGCAGTCGATGACCGGGGATCCACCACCAAGCCTTCATCTCTGCCCGATTCCATGCCATGCATGACATTTTGCCCATAATTGGCCCAATCCCAATTGCCCCTATTATCGGCAAATCGATGCCTGTGGTCGCCTGAACCTCTGGCCCCCTTCCTTCCATCCGAAGATGTCTATGATTAGGCTGATGACCACTGCCTTGCACCACCAACGCCGATCAAAACCCTTGTGCCCTAGATCTGCCTATGCCATCAACCACGATGACATCCTCCCTTCCGATCGGAGAGCCCACCGATGAAAACCCTCTCCACGAGCTTCCCTGCCCCTGGATTCGGTCTATGGAGAAGAAGGAGAAACCTACACAAACATGAAAGTAGTCCTTCCTTGTGCAGGTTCTCAAAGCATAGCTGGCTTCCCAATGCCGACTTCAAGTGTAGGAAATAAAGAAAAAAAAGTGAAAAAAAAAAGAGAAAAAAATGAAAATAAAGGAAGAAAGAAAAAGAAAAAATGAAAGAAAAATATGAAAGAAAAAAATACAGAAAATAGGAAAAGAAAATAGAAAAAAATGAAAATAAAAATATGAAAAAAAAGGGGTTTATTTGAATAATAAAATTAGGGAAAATAATTTGTGCCCGGTTGAACCTAGCCTAAAGGTCATTTTTAAGTGACCAACGATCCACCCTTCTCTAAAATAATCATGTTCGGGTCTCGTCCTGCATCATCGAGTCCTTTGAATACTTAAAGAGAGAATTAATCTCTGTCCTAATCATTCACCCACTGGTATGGACTCAACCTTTTGAGCTTATGTGTGACACATCCGATCAAGCCATAGGGCTCAGTCCTAAGTCAAAGAATTGATAAGCTACCTAGAGTGATCTACTATGCCAGCAAGACCTTGAATGATGTATAGCTCAACATTCTACCACTGAAAAAGAAATTTTAGCTATGATATTTGCACAAAAAAAATTTAGATCTCACTTAGTGGGGTCTCATGTAGTCATCTATACTAATCACTCTGTTATTAAGGCACCCTCTTCCAAAGAAAGATGCCAAGGCATGCTTAATTAGATGGATCTTGCTCTTACAAGAATTTGACCTATAAATCAAAGATAAAAGGGATACTGAAAATGTTATGGCCGATCATTTATCTTGGTTAGCGATCACACCTACTGAAGAACTACCTGTCAACGAGTCCTTTCCCAATGAACAACTTATGTCTTCCACCTGGAACCATGGTATGCCAACATAGTCAATTACCTAGTTGCCGGTCAAATTTCGATGCACTGGAATGCTCAAGATAGAAATCAATTTTTCTTCCAAGTAAAATACTTTATTTGGGATGACCGATATCTATTTAAACAATGTCCTAACCTGATTATTAAAAGATGCATCCTAGATCAAGAAGTTAGGAGCACTTTATCCTTTTTCCATGACCAAGCTTGTGGTGGTCATTTTGGAGCTAAAAAGTATTGGAGGATGTTCCTAGGTGCGTACACAACCTTCTACCAGCAACCAACCTCAGAACATTATATTGGAAGTGGCAACAACATGGGATTGAAGCAATCAGCCTGGCAGGAATTTAGCTTTCTTGTGCAGAAATCTCCTAACTTATTTAGAGTGCCCTGAACGTTCTAGATATGATATGAATATGAAACCATCTCTCTTGGGACCTCCAACTAGTGAGGATTCAACCCTCTAAAGCTCCTGGTCAAACTCCAAAAGGGTAGAGAGAGGGATGACTCCAAAGATGCTAGGTGTTGGGTTTCCTACTTGGACTAGGAGTCCCTGGGCGCTAAGGAATTTTCTCTTTTATAGGGTATGGCGGCTTAGATGCCGATATTACCTTGATAGAGAGTGAAAAACCAGAGAGGAAGAGAGGGAGGAAGAAGATGGATATCAGGGAGAAAAGGTTATCTCATTATGATATCTCCCATCAGCCTCATATACAAAGCATATATATGCTAGGTCACTATGACCTAACCCTAAAACTCTCATAGGCCAACTTAATGCATAATTGAGTTTCCCAAGCCCAAGTACACTCTTGACTAAGCCCAATCACACATACCTAGGACTTAAAACCAGCCCAATACAAGTTGGCCCTTTGAGGCCCAAGTCCCCTGAATCTCAAGACCTGAAAGGCTAAACAGCCTTTCATCATAAGGCCCAAACTAGCCTTAGAAATTCCATGACAGCATCATGATAATTGGACCTTCGCCTTAGCCTTGGTCCCCTGAGCCTTGGAAGTAGCACATGAGATCGAACAAAAAGATAGTGGCAAATGTGCTCCAACATGGATTCTACTGGCCTAACCTATTTAAAAGTGCTTACGAATATTGTAAAAGTTATGCTAGGTGCCAGCAAATAGGCAGGATCAGAAATAGAGATATGATGCATATGAATCCAATATTAATTATAAAATTTTTTATGTCTAGAGAATTAACTTTATGGGACCGTTTCTAAAATCTTTTGGACATGAGTATATTTTAATAGCCGTAGATTATGTTTCCAAGTGGGTAAAGGCAATACCTTGTAAAACCAATGATAGCAAAATTGTTGTAAAATTTTTCAAGGAATATTCTTCTCCTACTTTTGTATTCCAAGGGTTATCATTAGTGAGCGTGAAACATACTTCTGCAACCAATCATTTGTATTACTAATAAGAAAGTATAACATCACCCACAAGATGGCCATAACCTATCACCCGCAAACAAGTGGGCAAGTAGAAGTTTCTAATCGACAAATCAAACAGATCCTAGAGAAGATTGTGAGCTCTAACAAAAAAGATTAGTCAGTGAAGCTAGTGGATGCTATGGGCATATCGTACTGCCTTCAAGACCAATTTAGGAATGTCTCCTTATAGGCTTGTGTTTGGTACGGCATATCATTTGCCAGTAGAATTAGAACATAGGGCAATGTGGGCCATAAAACAACTGAATATAGAGTTGGACATAGATGGAGGCTAGAGGACATAGTAGGTGGATGAACTAGAAGATATTAGGAATGAAGCATATGAAAATGAAAAAAATTATTAAAAGAGATCTAAAACCTTCCATGATGAAGCTATCTTTAGAAAATCTTTTACTTGCGGGCAAAAAGTTCTCTTATATAATTCAAGACTTCACCTATTTTCAGGAAAATTGAGATCTAGATGGATTGGACTTTACATAGTGAAAGAAGTCTTCCCACATGGAGCCATAGAAATTGAAAATCCAAGTAATGGTGCTATCTTCAAAGTTGATGGACAACAAGTAAAACCATTCTTGGAATTAACTACTGAAGAAGTTGGGGAGGTTATGATTCTATATGAACCAGAGTAGGCCATCATGTCTGGCTGAAGACATTAAACTTAATGCTTTTTGGGAGGCAACCCAAATTTTATTATTTTTTGACCTCTATTTTAGTGATTCTTATTTCTAGGAATAAGAGACAGCTCCTTACAGTCACTCCTGACATTACACAAGGCATCTCTCTCTAGGTGGTATCTCTCCTTATTTTATTCTTCCTTATTCCATTGAGGACAACAAAAATTATGTTGGGAAGTAAGGGAACCTTTTTGCAAAAAATATATTTTAAATTATCTTGGCAATCTTTGAAAAATTTTGAAAAAAAATTTAAACCATGTGCCAAGAAAGAAATTCTTGAACAAAATATACTAGAAAAAGGTAATAGAGTTAGAAAGTATTGGCTAATTACTGTAGCGAGTCAAGGAGTAGACTAGCTGGTCAGACTTTTAGCAGCCTACTTAGGTCACCTAAAGGCTATTAGCACTTCCATTTCAAATGCACATTGACGAGGTAAACTATGTATTATTTGTGAGGTAAATTAAAGATTTAATCATTATTAAAAATTGGTAATTGATATACAACCCATTAAGAGAAACTTGAAGTTGAGGAGAGAGCTACCTGCCTGATAAAAAAAGAGAGGAAAGAAAAGAAAAAGGCAAGTTCTAACATTGATTTCCCATCGAGTAACCAGGCACCTTTGCTTAAGTAAATGTTGTTGTTCACATCAAAAAGTGGAAAATGTGAAAATATCACCATTAAAAAAAAGAAAAAAAATCAGACAGTGTGAAAGCTACCTCAGCTCATGTGCTTAATTTGAGGGTGTATAGAAAGTTAACTAAAGTAGGTGATAAGCGAAGATACCATGTTCCTTACAAGCTAGTATCAAAATACTAATTGGCCATCACAAACACAAGTACTGTAGATCTTTGGATGAACTCTAAGAAAGTTTCTGATAGTTTTGACTATAAAATTTACATTGAAAACTCAATACTTAGTTAGTGACACTAACTAGCTAGCTTCTTTTAACTTTTAGCCTAGATCTAATTTTGCAAAGGAGGATCTTAGTGACACATGATTCTATTACACTGCTAAGGAACTAGCAATGATTAAGTTAGGGGAGTGATAAGTCTAATAATTATCCCAATTTAACCAACAAAATAAATATTAATTACTTTATATTTATTAAGAATTGATACTTTTCATAGATGTTTTGCAGAAAAGAGTCTATAGATTGAAAGAGCTTAATTTTTGGAGTTCAACAATGTAGATGGCATGCAAATCGGAGTTCGAACAAGTCCAAAATTCAAGTTTAAAGTTATTAATGATTGCAAGAATTTTGAAGTAGCCGATCCACCATGGACCAGTCGCTCGGTCTATAGAAACTAGTTAGTCAACCAGTAGCCACTGCAGCTAGTCCATGAATCCATTTCATGGACCAATTTCATCCTGAGCATCGTTATTGACCAGTTGTCGCCACCAGTCGCTAGAGGAGATGCCGAGAGCCACCCCTCATCAAAAAAGCACACCGAAAGACTTTGTTTTTGGGCCAAATACTATCTTTGATAGTTGTTCTTTCTCCTTTGATTGTCATCACTGAAATTGCTCGACCACCATCCCCCCTTGCCACCGAGAGGCCCTCATCATCAGATGCAGCCACCCCTTGTCCATCACCATCCATAGCCACCCTAGGCCTACTGATCGTTCCCTAGCCGTGCCCTCTCTATTCTCTATTGAGCCACCACTAACACTGCCATCATCGCTACCCATCATCGGCCACCACCGTCTTCCATTTTCTCTATTCACTACATTGGATTGGGAGAGGCCAGTAGCATTGGAATTTGATTGGGAGACCAGAATCTGGGTTTCAGTCAGTGTCCAGATGGGTCTGTATTGCCCAAGAAGGAAGGTAGTGATCGACCTATCATGCAACAAATCGAATGGCTGAGAATTCTCCTTGCGATATTTGATCGATCTTGAGCTTGATTGACTCCAGATTTGACTGGAAGGAAGCCCTAGATGAGCTCTATAAAAAGAGAACCCGGGCAACCATCCAAGCATCAATTTTTATAGCAAATCTTGCACTAAGTTATTTTCTTGCTCTTGTTTAGATCATTGTGTTAGACTTGGGAAAGAGGGGAATTATGGAGGGAATGCTAGCAACAGCGATGCATGGCTAGACTCTTTCAACCTGGGACAAAGATGAAGCCTGTAACTAGGTTCTATCTCTCTTATTGTACTTAATTTCTATGCAATAAAACATATATTCTTCTTTCCTCTATCTTTTGAGTTATTTCTCTAATTAATGATTTGATCTGGCATACATGCCTACACCCTCTATCGACGTGTTGTGATCTTAGGATAGGTATGTGCCTAAAAGAGGTAGATCATAGTATGGTATATTAAATCCCTAACCTTCCAAATCAATTAGATGTTTATACTCTAAGAGACGTGTCGTGATCTCTGAATATGGCCCATGCCCAACAAGAGATAAATATTTTAATCCTGAAATTGCAAGAATAATTGATATTGCAACATAAAGAAAAGAAGATAAAACCTGTTTGCATAGTGGATTCGGATTCTAGGTTACTTCTCCTGCTATCTCAATTTAGTCAATCAATTAGTTGTTATCTTTTAATAACTACGCTCTCAATCTAATCTTCTACAACAATTTTTTTTTCATGAAATAATTACCCTTGGTCCCCGAGGATACGATCTTGACTCAACACTAGCTATAATAGTGAGTAGGTTTTATTTTTGACCACCTAAGATAGTGATCAAATGGCCAATTGCTTGCAAATTGAAAGGAAGCTTGTAAGATCAAATTAAATCCTCTAAGTACCTGGTGTATAAGGGGAGACTTTATAAGCAGTCATTCTCTCTACCCCTCTTGAGGTGCTTGTGACCATCCGAAGTGGAATATGCACTGAGGGAGGTCCATGAAGAATTTATGGTAATCACATTGCAAAGAAGGTACTAGCATATAAATTACTCCAGCAAGGCTATTATTGACCTACAATGCAACAAGATACGGAGAACTTTGTCATGAGGTGCAACACCTATTAGAGGAACATGAATATCCAACATCTATTGCCTATGTTGATTACTCCCATATATGCTCTATGGCCTTTTGCATAATAGGGGATGGATATCCTCGGCCTATTCTCACTAGCTTTAGGTCAACGAAAGTTTCTCTTAGTCACCATCAATTATTTCACAAGGTGGGTGGAAGTTGAGCCACTAGCCCGCATCACCAAATCTAAAGCAAAGATTTCATATCGAGGGCCATCTTTACCACTTTGGGGTCCCTCGAGTCTAATCACTAATAAGAGTCCATAATTCATTCAGTCAAGATTCGAGGAGTCTATGAAGAACAAGGGATTTTGCACCACCTAACATTGATGGCCCATCCTCCATCCAATGGAGAGGTAGAGGTCATGAATCAGGCCTTGCTCTAGGGGATCAAGAAGAGGCTTAGAAAGCTAAAGATTCATGGGTCAACGAGCTCCACCATGTGTGCTGGGCATATCAGAAAACACAAGAGTCCACATGGGAGAGACTCCCTTTAGCCTGGCCTTCGAGACCAAGGTATGATACCCATCAATCTCAAAGTACCCTCGACATGAGTTGTGAACTTCAATGGGCATACCAACTTGAAAAGGTGACTCACAGATCTAGACTTGTTGGATGAGGTATGGGAAAAAGTGTGCATCATAATGGCAGCATATCAGCACCAGGTTGCCTGATAAGTCATCTATTTATATATTTATTTTAAGTATTTAATTAATTAATGGTGCTAACATCTTCTAAAAATTTTAATTTCATAACTAAATAAGATTTTTTTATAAATTAATTATTTTTAAAATATCTTTGAAAAATATAAAATTAAAGCACATTTATGTAAAGTAGATATTGATCACACCCATTGAAAGTTTAATAAAAAGATTTAATCTATCGTAGGTATACTCAAATTGATGGAGATGCTAGAAATCCTAGAACCTTAGAAAATATTGGATAGATATAAAAATGATGCTCACCAATATGAGCATGACTAGCAAGTCAAGATGATGCAAATGGGACCTAAATCGAAGCTCAAATGGGCCTGAAATCAACTCATATCCAAGCCCATAATAGATTTTAAAGCAATTGGTCTACCATGGACTGAACACTTGGTGTAAAGGGGAGGCATAGACCATTAAGGTGTAATCCATGATGTTAGATGTATACCCTAAAAGCCAAGTTGGTATGATATATTATTCTTTTCTAGGACCTAATTTTGTACTTAATTCATTAAAATCAATAAAATTGGACTTTATTCTTTTCATTCATATTTAATGTGTCTATGAATTATCCATGGAGTTAATAGATAATGACATATATTCTCATGAGTTAAAAATTTGAGACATGTGTCATTATAGATTAACTCCTAAAAGCTCTCGATCATTAGATCATTACGGGGATGGTGATTGATCCATCAAGATTAGTACATGAATCACCATCTTTCTAGGTAGACGAGTATTGAATCTATAGTGCAGAGACACTGGAGCGAGAGTACAAGTATTATTAAAGAATAATTATACTAAGCATGACCAAGTCTGAGAAGTCACATCAATATCTACTCACTTGTTTATGACTTCTCAAATGCTACAATTGTATGAGTAATCCTTGAACTATTGTATCTTAGCTGCTCACAATGAGATTGCTATGGTTTTTTTACGGTACATGAACATGATCTCTAGCCATTTGAAACTTGTAGTGTTCATTGGCTATAGTAGCTTCACTAGAGTAGGGAGTACACTTATATGGGTTCTATTGACCTTAGTAGTTAAAGTATAACCTTGTGCTACCAAATAGGTTAAGTTCTTAAATCTATGGCCATAGTAGTATGATATTGGAAAGAAGTTTTCAAGGAAATCATAATTAGACTCAAACTAATTAAGTCTGGCATTTGATGGATTCTTAGAGTTTGATGAGTTTCCATGACCTGCATCCTGTTGAGATATTTGATAGAGAAATTTGATCACATGATAACTACACCTAGGGATTCATTTTCATTCTATGGGTTGCCACAAATACTGCTATATGTCACTGGTGGATTATGATAGCTCACTAATATCATTTTCGGATCAACGATCTAAGTTAGGGTTAAGCTAAAAATATTTCAATCCATTGGAAGAATTTTGATCATACTATGACAGAGATCATGGTATATCTCACTACAAGATAGAATGGAACTTGAGGGGTCACGCATAAAAGGGGTATGACCTGACCAAAGCACGAATCAATATAAGAGTTATATATTTAGTATCTGCTAATTTTGGCACCTACCAATTTTGGCACCAACTAATTTTTTCACCTGCTAATATTAGCACTTACCAATTTTAGCATGATGTCGCTATTCAAAAATATTGTAATGATATTTAACTTTATTATTTGTCTCAATTAAATTATATTTTATAATTATTAACTTAATTGGATTGATAATTCAAGTTGAACTTGAATTCAAGACCTAATTAAATTGAGTTGATAGCCTTTTTGAATTTGGTTCAATTCGGGTATGAAATAGTTTCAAAATCAATCAAAAATTCAGTCAAACTAGACTAACAACTAGGAGACCTAGCTAACTAGGTCTCCCTTTGTTTTCTCATGCAAAATCTAAGAAGGGATGTGGAAATTGTGCACCTCCTCTTGGAACATGCTGTGAGAAGCGAAAGGGACCAAGTTGGTGCCTCTCTTCCTTATCTAGGACTCTCTCTCCTTCCAAATTAAGATGGATTCTTTTCTAATTTAAATTTTACTCAAATTAGATTATAATGTTACTTTTCTAGAATTTTAAGAGGCATGGAGTTGAGATTTGGCATGAACTTTAAGAAGGGAGGAAACTAGGTAGCGCAAAATAAGAATTATTGCCCACTTTTCTTTCTCCCATTCCTAATTATTTTTCCTCTATGCCATATATGTTCTCTGTATCAAAAGAAAGAATTAGAAATAGGTTCTTAATATCTCTAGTAATTATTTCTTTTAGAAGAGGAGAAAAAGCTGCTAGGTTCTTGATCTTCATCTAGAAGAAGAAGGTTCATCTCCCTATTTGAAGAAAGACCTATAAGGATCTAGCAATCCAAAAGTCTTGGTGATTCAATCAGGAAGGCTCCATGTAGATACCAATAGAAGCTAGGCATGTGTGTAGCTTTGATGAATCTTATAGATTTGATTGATCTAATAGATTTAGTACAAGAAGAAGGATTTAGCGATAAAGATAAGTTGAATCCTTCAGCTTATAATTTTACTAGATTTTAGATCTATTTTATTTTTCTATTCTAGCATGTTAAGTGGCATGGTTAGATGATATTTTGATTTACTTTAAATTATCATGATTTTGAAGAATTGTTTTTCATGTTTTCTACTTTCGTTGCATCTAGGGTTTAGACCTAGTCTTGCATGCTAGTCATCTATGTCAGCAACTCAGCAATGGTATCAGAGCCATAGTTTTTTATATGTTTAGAATAGATTCAATCCTAAATCTTCTTTAGATATGAAGGTTTTAAATTAGATTTACTAAATTTATGATGATTGAAAAGGTCTTTGATCGTCAGTTTTGCTATTTTTGAAAAATTATTTTTGAAACACAAATCCATGAAGATTAGATATGAGATTTTTGATATATATGATGTGTCATGATTTTATTTAAGATCTGAGAATTTAAAAATTAAAAAAAATTATTTTATGATTAATTGATTATAATTTCTTAACTAGGCACTTGGATTAGATGCATCACCATGGCCGTATGGTCATAGGAGCTAAGTAGGGTTTAAAGACCCTCTCTTCCTATTCAATGGATCTCCTATGATGTGTAGGGGTGCCACTTAAAATTTGACCCATAAAAAAAACATAGTTAAAAGAATTACGTTCATGTTTTAGATCTAAAGTTAATTATATGAGATATAGGTTAATTGGTTTAATCTAAAACTACATCTATATGATATATATACTAGGTTTTGATTTGAATAACTTCTAAGATCATAAACCATTAATTGTATCCACTTAAACCTAATCTAAAAATGTTTTTAGAATCTAATTTTCTATTTGTGCATGCGGGTGTGTGTTTCTAAATTAGGTCAAGTGACTACGCTATACATTACGATTTTGATTAGATCTGACTAGAAGCCCTTTTGATTTTGAATAGTTGATCCAATCCAATCAATGATTGATTAAGGTTAGGTCAAAGGGACACAAAATTGATTTTAGATGTAGTTTGGTCACATCAATTCACACTAATATGAATTGATCTATGTAAGGCCGAATTTGGCTTATTGGTCTGAGCCCGAGTCATTAGGCTAACCTGCTATACACTATGATTTTGATTAGATCAGACTAGAAGCCCATTTTGATTTTGAATAGTTGATCCAATCCAATCAATGATTGATTAGGGTTAGGTCAAAGGGACACAAAATTGATTTTAGATGTAGTTTGGTCACATCAATTCACACCTAATATGAATTGATCTATGTAAGGCCTAATTTGGCTTACTGGTCTGAGCCCAAGTCATTAGGCTAACCTGTTAATTCTTATTAATCAATTGGTGTCTAAGGCAAATCTGATCATGGTAATTAACTGGGGCTAACTCTTACTTGGCCAACTCGGTTGGTGTTTAAGGAAAGAGGTTTATGTGGGGAAACATTATGTAGGCAATAGATATGCAACTTTAAATTTTTTTTTTAAAGTTGCATTGCAGCGGAAGACTAGATTAATCATATTAATCAACATTTACTATTAGAACATTTCTAATATAGGCCTACAAACAGGATCATGTATGAATATTAACATGTAAATGAAAGAAAACACAAGCACACAAAGTCGTGCATCACATAGAATCATTCTATGTTCGATGCACATACTAAAGAACACTTCTTTCAAAAACTCACCAACAACTTTACCTTTAATCCGATGTGACACTCACCGGGTTGACGAAAAGCACACCAAGGAAGATGACCGTGCTAGAAGCTGCACATGTGTTCGACCTCTACAAGTAATCTACACCGGAGTTCTTCCTGACCTTATTCCTTTGAAGTGCTAGCTTCACTGGAACAAAATGGCTTATGGCTTTACTTCTTCTTCTTCTTCTTCATTGGGATGTTCCAGGAGATGAAGAAGCACTATGCAGGACTTAGGAAGTGCATGTAGAAAACCTTTCTAAGACACTCTTTCCAACCCTAGAACACTAGGCAGCACATACCCAAACCCAAACCTTTCTTCCCCACACAAAGGTTTAAACTCTTCTAGCCTTTTCTCC
Source organism: Areca catechu (assembly GCA_021397845.1). Taxonomy (NCBI): domain Eukaryota; kingdom Viridiplantae; phylum Streptophyta; class Magnoliopsida; order Arecales; family Arecaceae; genus Areca; species Areca catechu. The sequence continues at coordinate 97,192,060 of CM038050.1, forward strand.
CTTTTTTTTCTAAAATTTTCTATCCTTAATCAGTCCCCAAAATATAAAGGTAAGTGGGGAGAGAAAAAAAGGGGAGAGTTACAAAACAAAGGGGGTTACATAAGTTATGGGATTACATAATTATGGGGGTTACATCCTTTTAAATTCAGACAAAATTCTGATATTAAATGCCAAATCAAAATTGGCATTCATAATTAAAATTTAAATCTGAAATGGGATGCAATGATTTAGCCCAATCATATTGGACCTAACCCGAGCCCAAAATGAATTACATTCGGTTTGACCCAAACAAAATTGCTCAATCAAATTGAGTTAATCAAGCAATCACATTGCCACTAACCCTCCATATAATTACCAACATTTAGTAATTAAAATCTTTTTCACTACATTGTAACATGATGTGTCAATACTTGACAAATCATCAAATCCCTACAATTGAGTCGATTCATGACTCTAGTTGACTTCGAAATGTAGATGGACAATTAAATTATCCAAAGAGTCCAAAAAATGATTCCCAATCATTTAATAGACATTAAGTCAATCAGAAACCCCTATGGTGTGTGACTCCATAGGTTCGAACACTAAGCCAGTAGTACTGAAACACTTCCAGTACTAGCCAAAGTTGCCATGTAGCAATGACACCAAGCATCCAGATAGGTCGAAGGTTGCAGAGCAACTATCAATAACCAAATGGACATGACAATCATACAATACATTTCTTTAACCCTCAATGCTCTAGATGACTTAGGGTTTAACTGCCCAATCCTAGAATAGTACATCACAATATGTCTCAAACTCAAAATCCTTATAACTGCTTACAAGGACTACCCTAGCCAAGGTTTTACTCAATTGAGACATAATGAGTCATTCACCCCAAACTCTTTTGGAGGGGTTAATCCCATCTTGATCCAACCACTGTTACACAAGTACTTGACTGTACCCAGCAACCTTTCATCATCGGATTAGAAATCCGGTAGTCCAGCACCTAAGCAAAATGAGTTGCTTGTAAGCTACCATGGTGATCTCAAGTCAGATGAACACTTGTATCCATATCCTAATGCAAACTACTCTTTGGCAGAAAGAGTGCTCTATAGATGGGTCACTTCCAGTGAAGTGTCATACACAGCACCTGCATGACATACCAGTGTCTCCATACTCTTTGGTTAAGAGGACAACTAATGACTATGACATACAACAACCTATACTTGATACACTATCATCCTGTAACAATGTATCATTTGGTCGCGAACCAATTTAAGAACTAGATGATATATCCTCTCTATATCACATCAAAGTAGTCCTAAGGACTTCATCACACAAAAGAGTTAATTATAGAAAGATGTAAGATGTGATGAATTACCAAAATAAATATTTTATTCAATATAATTCATATACAATTACAATAATTATTCAACCGCCTTTAAGCTAGATGATTGACTTTGGTACACATTTTCGAACAACTCCCACTTGGACTAAAGCCAATCAGAATAGAATTGTATTCCCATCTTCCATTTACAATCATTGAACTCTTGAACTCCAATGGCTTTAATGAAGGGGTCAACCAAATTCTCCTTTCCATCGATCTTTATAAGTTCAATATCACCTTATTCCACGATCTCTCATACAAGGTGGTAGCGATGCAGAATGTGCTTGGTATGCTTATGGGACTTTGGCTCTTTGGCTTGAGCAATGACTCCAGTGCTGTCACAGTACACTGGAATAGGACCATCCAGGGAAGGCGCCACTCCTAGCTTGCCTAGAAACTTTCGCAACCACACAGCCTCCTTTATGGCATTTGATGCTGCAATGTACTCTGCTTCGCATATTGAGTCTGCCACTGTATGCTACTTGGAACTTTTCCAATAGATAGCTCCTCCATTCAAGACAAACACAAATTTGGATACACTCTTGCTGTCATCTTTATCTGACTGAAAACTAGAATCAGTATACCCCACAAGTTTTAAGTCAGGTTCTCCATAAATTAGCCATTAGTCTTTAGTATTTCGTAAATACTTAAAAATAGTCTTTACTACCTTCCAATGTGCCTCACCTGGGTTAGACTAGTATCTACTCACTACCCCGAGTGAGTATGCCATGTCTAGTTTAGTACATGTCTTGGCGTATATAATAGAATCTACTACCAAAGCATATGGAATCTTGCTCATATGCTCTCTCTCCTCAGGAGTTGTTGCACAATCCTTAAGGAAAGTTGTTCAACAATCATGATTTGTCCTCTCCGACTAGGAAATCTACTTCAGTGGCCAATAGGCCTATCACTTACAGAAGAAGGATCAATTTCTCCTTCCTAGAAGAAATACAAATGAAGATAGGGAGATGGATAGACAACCAAGGCTGGAGATTTTTCTGTTCATTGGACATTCTGACCTATCCTTCTCTGGTACAAAATTTCTATGAAAATCTAATACTTGAAGAGTACCATTTGGAATCAACTATCAAAGGAATCAAAATCATCGTGGATGAAGAGAAGTTGGGCAACTTGCTACAAATGCCAACAGACGACGCCACCGAGCTTACCCTAACTGACAGAGAACACACTTTGAAGCTCATTTTGGAAAGAGAAGATGTAAGCTCCGTCCAACATGTTCAAGCCAACCTATTGTCAAAAGAAATGAGACTTCTTCATAACATGGTTAGCAGAATATTTCTTCCCAGAATCGGTCGCTTTGATTGGGTAAGTGAAAAAGATATGACTTTCATGGAACATCTGATTAAAGAAGAACCTCTCAACCTGCCCTTCATAATGATGATTCAAATGAGAGAAGCAGCTAGAAAAGTCAAAGCATGCCTACCCTACGGTATGGTTTTTACCCTACTATTTGAAGAAGCTGGAATTGATCTAACCAATGAGATAGGCAAGCCTCTACATCACTTAGACACTTATTCCTTCAATACACTCAAGAGAATGGGATACAAATTGCAAGGAGTGTGGGTAAAGAAATTGTCTGGTTAGTTTGCTGCTACTTCCTCAGATGATGATAAACCTGCTGATGTTGAAGCCAACAAGTTTAGAAACAAAGATGAAGAAGGATCTAAACAAGCAATGATAACTCCATCTGAACTTAAGGAGTTAATATTTCAAAGGATGGAAACTATTTCTGACACACTGATAGGTCATATGAACTCTACACTGGATGATTTGAGAAGTTCAATTAATGCCAGCTTGCAGAAAATGATATCAGAATAGATGCTTCACAGGGAAAAAATGGAAAAGGAAATGGAGAACTTCAAAGAAGAAATCAGATGTATCTTACTGCAATCTTTAAAGGAAACATTCACCGCTGAGGATACTCCTGTATAGATCAACAAAGAGTCACTTGAGACACCTATTCAAGCTTCTCCTGTTCCTTCATCTGATCCACCTAAACCTAAACCTGTTGAGACCAAGAAGACAAAAACCAAGAAGACTAAGACTTTTAAAGCCCTTGTTAGAACTAGATTCAGGGATTTAAGGTTTAAACACATGAAAACTAAGACCTCTGATAAGGTTAAAGATCTTCTAGTGAAGAAGAAGAATAGGTTGTTTAGCTAGTCTTTTGGTTATACTTCTGACTCTTTTAATACTCTACTTTTTATCTTTTATAGTATGAATGTACTTTCTTTCTCAGTTTGTATGGCATATTTATCAATGAAATGAAAGATCTTTGTTATGATTGTTGGCTCCACCCAGTGATTTTGATGAATAACAAAACATTGAGTACATATTGTATTCTAATGAGGATTCCAAGTTGTGAGTTTTCAGGAAGAAAGCACCTCAAAATTCCAAATATTTATGGTGTATGGCACGCAATGGCACGGAGCAAATCTCACATATCCGGGCATCCTCTTCATTGAAAAAGGGCTTATAATTGCTTAATTATTATGTGTTTATGCATTCATGAACATCATTTTTGATTTCAAGGCTTTTACTCTTGATTCTGGATGTTTTCAGTCTCAAGTGTCGATACCTGGACAGTCAAGTGTCGACACTTCAGCATTTGGCACGGACAAAAATCCTTGGCACGCCAAGTGTCGACACCTAGAATTCAAGTGTCGACACCAAGTGTCGACACTTAGGTTTCAAGTGTCGACTCAAGGCCTGAGAATTTTGAAAATACAGAACTTTGTTGGTTCAAGGATTTTTGTGTCAAGTGTCGACACCTGTGCATCAAGTGTCGACACTTGAATGATCAAGTGTCGACTCCCAGAAATCAAGTGTCGACACCTAACAGCTAAGTGTCGACACTTGCAGCCTGACAGCTCTAACGGATCTATTTTTCTGGCTTGCAGAAATTGGTTTTCAAGCTCCAAACGGCTATTTCCAATGCTCCAACGGTCACAAACCATTTTTAGAAGGTTTATGGTGTATTTAATCTCCACCAACCTCATTTTAAAAGTAGAGAAGTCAAGAGAAAGAAGAGAGAAGTCTATTCAAGAGCATTCAAGTCCACTCAAAAGCCAAAAAGCCAATATTCTCTCCAAACTTCAAATCAAAAGCCTTTCTAGCCTGATTCCACTGAAAAAGCCTGCTTGCTCAACCTTATTACATTCCAAAAGGAGGCAACTTGAAGAAGAGTGAAGTCAAAGCATCCTTTGGGCTTTAAAGATTCCAATCTACTCTTGAAGAGAGTTTGTTGTAGCTTTTAAATTTCATATCTGTTTTATTGTGATTTAACCTTGCTTTCAAGGGTGTCTTGAAAGAAGGTTATTGTGTTTGTTGGTGAGCCAAAGTGTTAAAACCAACTAGGGTTAACTTGTGAGCCCGAAGACAAAACAAGTATTTAGGTTTGTTGGTGAGCCTAGGTGATAAAACCAACTTAGGTTTTGACTTGTGAGCCTTGTAAAATCAAGTCAACTGTAATCTGGTGTGGATTATAGTGGAATTCCCAAGGGTGGCTTGGGGAGTGGATGTAGGTGCTAGGTTTGCACCGAACCACTATATATCTTGTGTTTGTGTGTGATTGCTCTTTTCCTTTTGCATTCTTAAATTAAGTGCTATCATCTTGTATCTAATTTATTATTGCTCACAAGCACCACTAGACCTTTATTTTATTGTGTTAAATTTTGTAAAAGACCCAATTCACCCCCCCTCTTGGGCTCCATTCTGGGCAACAAGTGGTATCAGAGCTCCGGTACTCTCTTGTAGGTCCAAGGATCTTGAGTAAAAGATCATGGCAGCCCCAATAGGCATGGGTATTGTTGAAGGTCAAGCTTCAAACCGACCCCCACTTTTTAATGGCACAAATTACACATACTGGAAGACACGCATGCGCATATTTATACAAGCTCTTGATTATAATTTGTGGAGAACAATAGTAAAAGGTCCTCATCAGCCTACAATGATGATTAATGGCATTTCACCCCTAAAATGGAAGATGATTGGGATGAGAGTGACATTAAGCAAATTGAGCTTAATGCTAAGGCAATGAACCTTTTATTTTGTTCTCTTGATCCTAGTGAGTTAACAGAATATCAAACTGTCTCTCCACAAAGGAGATTTGGGATACACTTGAGGTTACCCATGAGGGTACACACCAAGTGAAGACCACCAAGGTTAACATGCTAATTCACACTTATGAAATGTTTAAAATGGAACCTACTGAGTCTATCAGTGAGATGTATACTAGGTTCACAAACATTGTGAATGGCATGAGAAGTTTAGGAAAAATAATTTTTAACGGTGAACTTGTGAATAAACTTCTCAGGTCTTACCAGCTTCATGGGATGCAAAGGTCACTGCAATCGAAGAAGCAAAAGATGTCAACACTCTCCCGCTGGAACAACTGTTGGGTTCTTTGAGACATATGAACTATCCCTCAAACAGAAGAACGGAGATGTGGACAAAAAGAAAAAGACAATAGCATTCAAATCTACTACCAGAGAAGACTCGAGCGAAGACTCTGAAGAGGATGACGAAGAAGATGAAACTGCTATGTTAGCAAGGAAATTCAGAAAGTTTATGAGGAAAAAGAAATTCAATTACAAAAAGAAACCTCTGAAAGGTGAGTCCAGTAAAGAAAAAGATAAGGAAAAGAAGGAGGAGCAGCCCACATGTTTTGAGTGCAAAAAGCCAGGGCATTTCAACGTAGACTGCCCCTTACTAAAGAAAAGCAGAAGAAAGCTAAGAAAGAAGGCCATGATGGCAACCTGGAGTGAAAGTGAAGACTCCAGCTCTGAGGAAGAACAACAGGAAGTAGCAAATTTTGTCTAATGGCCGATCAAGAAGAGGTATGTTCTGAAACCGAAAATGAATTATCTTTTGATGAGCTTCATGAAATTTTTGATGAACTAGTCATAGAATTTCAAAAATTAAAGTCAAAACATAAAGACCTAAAGAAGCAAAATCTGGAACTAGCTAAAACAAATAACAACCTTTCAAATGAAAATGAATACCTTCTAATACAAAATAAAAATTTAAATGATAAGATTATGGGTCTTGAAAATGAAAAGAATATACTTGAAAAGAAAAGTAACTTACTTTCAAATGAAAATTGTCAAGACAAAACAAAGAAATTTTAATGGAAAACAAAAGATATAAAGAGGAAATCGATAAACTAAAGCCTTTTGTTGAAAAATTTACTTACAGTTCTGAAAAGTTAAATTTACTGTTAAATAACCAAAGAGCAGTATTTGACAAAGCTGGATTAGGATTCAGAACTCATAAGAAACAGAAACTCCTTAAAAATTTCTTTGTGCCTGCATCTTCATCAATTACATGCTATACTTGTGGTGTTAAAGGACATAAATCTTACATGTGCAACAAAAAAAAATTAAGAAAAACTAAGAAAGTTTGGGTTCCAAAAGGAACCAATGCCACTAACCAAAAAGGACCCAAGATGGCTTGGGTACCTAAAGTCTCCACTTGATCTTTATTGCAGGTATGCCTTGCAACCAACAAGAAAAGAATGTGGTACCTTGATAGCGGTTGCTCAAGGCATATGACAGGAGATGTGGAGCAGTTCTCATCACTCACATATCAAAATGGTGGCAATGTAACTTTTGGTGATAATGGAAAAGAAAAAATCATCGGTATTGGTAAAATCCATATCACCCCTACCTCTTATATTGATAATGTTTTATATGTTGATGGATTAAAACATAACTTTCTTAGTATTAGTCAATTTTGTGACAAAAATTTTAAAGTTGTTTTTGAATCTTCTTTGTGCATGTTTCTAGTCTAGATGACAATGGCATTAAATTTAACGGTCATAGGCATGGCAATATTTATATGGTTGATCTTGATGATCTCCCTATTCAGAAAGGTCAATGTCTAGTGGCAATGGAAGCCAAGATCGATGAAACTAGTTGGCTTTGGCATCGTAGACTAGGACATGCTAGCATGCATTTAATTTCAAAACTTAGCAACAAGAATTTAGTAAAAGATTTGCCTAAACTTAATTTTGAAAAAGATAAGATTTGCAGTGCATGTCAACTTGGAAAACAAACAAAATCTTCTTTCAAACCTAAAGAGTAATCTCTACATCTAGACCTTTGGAATTGCTTCATATGGACCTCTTTGGGCCTACTAGAACATCTAGTTTGGGAGGTAAGAAGTTTGGTCTAGTCATTGTAGATGATTTCTCACGTTTTACTTGGGTCATGTTTTTAGCACACAAAGATGAAACATTTTCTGAATTTATAAGATTTCACAAAAGAGTTTTAAATGAAAAAGGTGTTTCAGTAATTTCTTTAAGAAGTGATCATGGAACTGAATTTGAAAATGCCGATTTTAATAAATTCTGTATTGAAAATAGAATTAATCATAATTTTTCTGCACCTAGGACACCTCAACAAAATGGGATAGTAGAAAGAAAAAATAGAACTCTTGAAGAAATGGCACACACCATGCTTTGTGAAAATGATTTACCTAGTTACTTTGGGCGGAAGCCATAAATACTGCATGCTATATCTTAAATCATGTTTTAATTCGACCGATTTTAAATAAAACTCCTTATGAGCTTTGGAAAGGTAGAAAACCTTCAATCCGTTATTTTCATATTTTGGTTGCCGTTGTTTCATCTTAAACAATGGTAAAGACAATCTAAGTAAATTTGATGCCAAATCAGATGAGGGAGTCTTTCTAGGCTACTCCACATCTAGTAAGGCATACAGGGTCTTCAACAGAAGGACACTTGTTGTTGAAGAATTCATTCATGTAGTATTTGATGAAACTAACCAAAAATCTTCAAGAAAAGAAGATGTACTTTTTGATGAATCAGGTAACAAGAAAACTGAAGAAAGAAACAACAATGAAGAACTTGCCAAGGAACAGAATGATGATCAAAACACTGACAGAGATCAAGCACAAGGTGATGAAGATACCTCAACTGTTGATCCTTTACCAAAAGAATGGAGGTATGCTCATGGACACCTAAAAGAACTAATTATAGGTGATCCATCTAAAGGTGTAAGTACTCGATCATCTCTTAGAAATATTTGTGATTACTTAGCTTTTGTGTCTCAAATTGAACCTAAAACTATTGAGGAAGCTGAATGTGATAGTAATTGGATAAATGCTATGCAAGATGAACTTAATCAATTTAAAGGAACAATGTTTGGACACTAGTAGATAGGCCCTTAAACACATCAATTATTGGCACAAAATGAGTTTTTCGAAACAAACTTGATGAAAATGGAATAATAATTAGAAATAAAGCTAGACTAGTTGCCAAAGGATACAATCAAGAGGAAGGGATAGATTTTGATGAAACCTTTGCTCCTGTGGCTAGACTTGAGGCAATTAGGCTATTGTTGGCTTTTTCCTGTTTCATGAACTTTAAACTGTATCAGATGGATGTTAAAAGTGCTTTCTTAAATGGATTAATTGAAGAAGAAGTTTATGTTGAACAACCCCCTCATTTTGAAAATTCTGAATTTCCAAATCATGTTTATAAACTTCATAAAGCTTTATATGGATTAAAACAAGCTCCAAGAGCTTGGTATGATCGTTTAAGTTCTTTTCTGCTGAAAAATGATTTTACTAGAGGTAATGTAGATAAAACATTGTTTTTAAAGAAAAAGAATGATGATCTCTTAGTAGTACAAATCTATGTTGATGATATAATATTTGGTGCTACTAATGAATCTCTTTGTCAAGATTTTGCAAGTCTAATGCAGGGTGAGTTCGAGATGAGCTTGATGGGAGAACTGAATTTCTTCCTCGGACTTCAGATAAGGCAAACCAAAGAGGGGATCTTCATCAACCAAACAAAATACACAAGAGAAATGCTCAAGAAGTTTGGGATGGAGAACACTAAGCCATTAGGTACCCCTATGAGCTCTACATGTAGACTTGACAAGGATGAATCAGGTAAGTCAATAGATCAAAAATTATATCGTGGCATGATTGGTTCATTATTATATCTTACTGCCAGTAGGCCAGATATCATGTTTAGTGTCTGTATGTGTGATAGATATCAGTCCAATCCTAAAGAGTCTCATCTTTTGGCTATTAAACGCATACTTAGATATCTATCTGGCTCAATTGAAATTGGTTTATGGTACTCTAGAGATTCTTCATTTGATTTAATTGCTTATTCTGATGCTGATTTTGCTGGGTGTAAACTTGATCGTAAAAGTACTAGTGGAACTTGTCAGTTTCTTGGAGTAAATTTGATCTCCTGGAGTAGCAAGAAATAGAACTCTGTTGCTCTATCTATGGCAGAAGCCGAATATATAGCAGCTGGGAGCTGTTGTGCTCAAATCCTCTGGATCAAACAACAACTCGAAGACTTTGGCATTAAACTAACTAAGACACCCATAAGATGTGATAATACTAGTGCAATCAACTTATCTAAAAATCCAGTGCAACATTCAAGAAGTAAACACATTGAAATAAGACATCATTTCATAAGAGATCATGTACAAAACTCTAATGTAATTCTTGATTTTATTTGTACCAATGATCAATTAGCTGATGTGTTTACAAAGCCTTTGAGTGAGGATAGGTTCTGTCTGATTAGAAGAGAGTTAGGTGTAATTGATCCATTCTCCTAGGACTCTCTTAGTATCATTTTACCTAGTCCTAAAAGCTCAAAACTTATTGTTTAAAACCACAAGAAATTTGTCAAAAAAATTTTTCTAATTTTTCCGAATTTTCTCGAATTTTTTCAAGTGTGGACACAAGTGTCGACACTTGGAAAGTGTCAAGTGTCGACACCTGACCAAGTGTCGACACTTGACAAATCCGAAGTGTCGACACTTGCGAATCTGAACTGTTTTATATGGACCGAACAAAGGATTTTTGAAAATTTTCTTCCCCCCAGGTTTCTTGGAACAGTGGTCCCCCCTGTCCAAATCCATCCTTTCACCCCTCAATCCTTCACAAATCAGGTATTTTCCCTCTCTAATTTCGTTTTTATTTTTCTATGTTTTAATTTTATTATTTTCAAACCAAACAATCGTGTTTTAGGTTTTCCGAACATTTTTCTTGAATCTAACCAGATCTTTGCATGTTTTAGTGAATTTCTAAAACTCTATTTGAGGGAATCATGTTTTAGATTTGTTTTTCTCGGATTTCCCTCATCTTTTGGATGTTTTTCAACCCTTTTTCACAAAAATCACTGTTTCATCAATTTTGGGCAAAATAAAATGGGTTTTCATCTAATTTAAGTATACTAAATCCATTTATTGATATTTTAGAAAGATTTTTAGTAATATATTTACAACATTTTCGCGTATTTGCAAAAACTCTATGTGATTAAAATCGAAATCCCATGGTTTTTGACCTTACAAAAATACTTTTGGGTTTCAAATGTGTTTCACCTAACAAATTTTTCCTACAAATTTTACTCAAAAATTTTGTCATTTGATCAAAACTTATTGATTCTGATTTTCGAAACCTATTTGAACTCTAATCTCAACCTATGGCCAGTCCTTTGTTCTAAACCCTTTTTCATTCTTCCTGGTCAGTTGGTTGATATGGGTCCTAGGAAGAGACTTGTAGTTAGGGCGAGGCCTAGTCAGGGTAGTGAGAGGAGGTTGAAGGCCAGATTTGATCCCGCTCAGCCGAGCAGTACAGCCACTCCGAGCTCCCCCCTGCAGAGAGGATGACAGGGAAGTCAGTAGCTTCAGGGAGGAGAGTTGATCTACAGTGTTTCGACAGGCACCATTTTGGCATTAGGGAGATACTCACAGATGCAGGACTAGTACCCTTCTGCACCATGCAGGAGAGATACTATCCTCACCTGGTGAGGGAGTTCTACGGTGCACTGGACTGTCGACGACTCTTATGGACGACATCCGTCAGGGGTACACAATTTCTTTGACTGATGAGTTGCTGAGCCGAGTATGGGAGATACCCCGGAGAGGAGTCTGTGCATTTTCAGTTGATGATAGAGAGGCAGCTTTCAGATTCATCCTTGAGCGAGAGGATGTTCGCGGTATCTCAGTGGTTACCGCGAACCAGTTATCATTAGAGATGCGACTGCTGCACCACATTACCGCACGGATCCTTCTACCAAAGACTGGCAGATTCGATTTCATCACACAGAGAGAGCTGATGTTGATGATCAGTCTGATCGAGAGGAGACCAGTTGATATACCCGTCTTGATGCTGTCACAGATGCATGATGCTGCCACTCAGCGCCGACACTGTTTGCCATACGGGATGGCACTGACCCGTCTTTTAGAGCCTGTGGAGTATCATTGGAGGGGGAGATCCCCAAGGAGATACTGCACATGGATGTATATGATGAGAGGTCATTGCACCACATGGGATTCAGTATGGTTGGAGGTCGATGGGTTCGGAGAGAGTCTGGCCAGGAGCCAGATGAGGAGGATGAGATTCGAGAGGCTGAGGCTGAACCATCTGAGCCAGCAGTTCTTCCTCCAGTGGATGTACCATCGACACAGGCAGAGCACCTGTCACCTGATGCTTCAGCTCCTCCACCACCATCTACCGGATTATCCTTTGAGGAGCAAGCCAGAGCACAGCTCACACAGATCAGAGGAGAGGTGACTCAGCTGCGTAGCGAGGTCGAGCTTCTACGAGCACAGACTACCTCGGAGCATGCTGAGATCCGCAGATCCATGGAGGAGGGATTTACACGTCTTGAGAGTCTTTTGAGATCACTTATACCTCCTGCTGCACCTGCACTTGCTCGATCTGATGATGATGATGATGATGATGACGGCAGCGATCACCAGAGCGACCATGCTGATTTTGCTGACGGAGGTGATCAGGATGTTGACCGAGCCACTAGGTAGTAGGCACTGACAGCGACAGTGTAGGCGGAGCTGATGCTTATGAGGTGGTCAGTCGAGATCCTCCTACGACACCTGCTCCTTCTACTGCACTAGTTGACTTCGTTCCGGATCCTATTGAGCCAGCTGATCGTCTTTCACCTCCTTCTACCAGATCTTCTAGGATTGTACCCGCTTTTGATCCTGCCGGCCGTACCAGGAGTCTTAGAGCTTTAGCACCTCCTAGGGCATTAGCCACCAGATCTAGGATTAGTGCTCCTTTCAGTCTTGATGTTCCATCTGATGAGGATTAGCCTCACCGATGTCTGTTTCAGATCTTATTTTGTATGTTTTATATATGTATGTTTCAGTTCTTTTGTACTGAAAATTTATCTCATATATATATGTTTGTTATCTTAAACCTTTTGTACTTCAGTTTATCATATTTTAGCTCTGATATAATGGGATATTTTAACTCTGATATTCCTTGATACTAGCACAATTTCAGCTATGATATTTTTTTTCTACTCTTTTTGTATCCATGCTAATTGTAAGGGGGAGGTTATTCCCTTTTCTTATGATTGACAAAAAGGGGGAGAAAAAGTGATGTTAAAAAGTGATGTTAATTGTTATGGAGAAAAAGAGTGATGTTAATGGATGTTAATTTTTAAGTAATGATGTTAATTGTTATTGAGAATTTGAGAACAAGTATTTGATCTTTATTGAGAAAAAGATGCATTATATTGATTATATTGATTTGAGGTTTACCTTAATAAGAAGTATCTAATTAAGGGGGAGATTGTTTCCTCCTATCTATAAAGTTGTTATCTCTATTGTGACTAGAAATTCATGTTTATAAAAGTTTGAACTATATTGTCTCTTTTTCTCAAGGTTTTGTCATCATCAAAAAGGGGGAGATTGTTGGCTCCATCCAGTGATTTTGATGAATAACAAAACATTGAGTACATATTGTATTCTAATGAGGATTCCAAGTTGTGAGTTTCCAGGAAGAAAGCACCTCAAAATTCCAAATATTTATGGTGTATGGCACGCAATGGCACGCAGCAAATCTCACATATCCGGGCATCCTTTTCATTGAAAAAGGGCTTATAATTGCTTAATTATTATGTGTTTATGCATTCATGAACATCATTTTTGATTTCAAGGCTTTTACTCTTGATTCTGGATGTTTTCAGTCTCAAGTGTCGACACTTGGACAGTCAAGTGTCGACACTTCAGCATTTGGCACGGACAAAAATACTTGGCATGCCAAGTGTCGACACCTAGAATTCAAGGGTCGACACCAAGTGTCGACACTTAGGTTTCAAGTGTCGACTCAAAGCCTGAGAATTTTGAAAATACAGAACTTTGTTGGTTCAAGGATTTTTGTGTCAAGTGTCGACACCTGTGCATTAAGGTCGACACTTGAATGATCAAGTGTCGACTCCTAAAAATCAAGTGTCGACACCTGACAGCCAAGTGTTGACACCTGACAGCCAAGTGTCGACACTTGCAGCCTGACAGCTCTAACGGATCTATTTTTCTGACATGCAGAAATTGGTTTTCAAGCTCCAAATGGCTATTTCCAATGCTCCAATGGTCACAAACCGTTTTTAGAAGGTTTATGGTATATTTAATCTCCACCAACCTCATTTTAAAAGTAAAGAAGTCAAGAGAAAGAAGAGAGAAGTCTATTCAAGAGCATTCAAGTCCACTCAAAAGCCAAAAAGCTAATATTCTCTCCAAACATCAAATCAAAAGCCTCTTCTAGCCTGATTCCACTGAAAAAGCATGCTTGCTCAACCTTATTACATTCCAAAAGGAGGCAACATGAAGAAGAGTGAAGTCAAAGCATCCTTTGGGCTTCAAAGATTCCAATCTACTCTTGAAGAGAGTTTGTTGTAGCTTTTAAATTTCATATCTGCTTTATTATGCTTTAACCTTGCTTTCAAGGGTGTCTTGAAAGAAGATTATTGTGGTTTGTTGGTAAGCCAAAGTGTTAAAATCAACTAGGGTTAACTTGTGAGCCTGAAGACAAAACAAGTATTTAGGTTTGTTGGTGAGCCTAGGTGATAAAACCAACTTAGGTTTTGACTTGTGAGCCTTGTAAAAACAAGTCAACTGTAATCTGGTGTGGATTATAGTGGAATTCCCAACGGTGGCTTGGGGAGTGGATGTAGGTGCTAGGTTTGCACCGAACTACTATATATCTTGTGTTTGTGTGTGATTGCTCTTTTCCTTTTGTATTCTTAAATTAAGTGCTATCATCTTGCATCTAATTTATTATTGCTCACAAGCACCCCTAGACCTTTATTTATTATGTTAAATTTTGTAAAAGACCCAATTCACCCCCCCTCTTGGGCTCCATTTCTGGGCAACAATGATGAGTATTCTTCTAGTCATACAATGCTTTTGACACAACTATGATGGATTTTTAATTAGAATTTCAAATTTAAGAAAGTGAAATTATCTCAAACAAATATTAAATACTTTCTAAATCTATTTCAAAATCTAAGTTTTATTTGAAATCACCTTTTTGATTTATTGACAAAAAGGGAGAGAATGATATCAGAATGGAGAATGGTATCAATATTAATGTTTGAGCTATCATGAAAATTTTTGTTATCTATGTTGAGCTTCCTACCTATCCAATTATTCTTAAAGTTCTTAAAAAGAATGAAAAAGGGGGAGCACAAAAGTGATAGTATTCAGATAGAATTCAATTGGACCTAACTGCTTAATTACCTTAAAACCTAGAGAAAGGGGGAGATTCTCTTGAGATTTTCTTGAGAATGGCTTTGCTCTAATTTCTCTAAATTAGTCTTAATTTTATCAATATTTTTCTAAACTCTGATATTCCATGTTTATGCTAATTATGATTTTATAAAGCATGAAAAGTTTAATACTTTGATAAACACAAAAGGCACTAACTTCAATGATATACAATGGTATCATCACTAGAGCTCTGATACTTGTTTGAAAACATATTTAGCTCCAATACATGTGAATATTTACTTTCAAATACTTTTATACATGTAAGTGTAAAGAATTTTTCATGCCTAGTATTTTGTCATCATCAAAAAAAGGGAGATTGTTGATCCCATAAGTGATTTTGATGATAACCAAACATTGGAGCATGCACATTTATTTCTAACAACTCTTCAAGTATTTTACAAGTTTTTGTAGGATGGTTTATTTGTTCAAAATTCAACTCCTACATCTTCAGTTCTTGATTTGAGTGGTGTTGTAATCTATTTTTGTAAAGAAGAACCCAATAAAAAGCTAAGAAAAAATCATGTAAAATGGTTACTTCTGTGTGTGTGCCTTAAAATTTTTTTGAGTTGGTGTGCAAGAAAAGTGTAAGGGTGTTGGTGAGAGTTTTTCTTTAAGTTCAATTATAAAAATCTTGAAGAAGTTACTCGAGCCGACCCAGCATGTTGAAGAGCTGACTCCACCTCATGGCACGCATCAAGGATTCTGGTACACAGCAATCCGAGCCGACTCGAAGTTAACCGAGCCAACTCCAATAAATCCGAATCGACTGGAATATGTCCGAGCTGACTCCTTCAGGGTCCAATTTTTGAAGATTTCTAAGAACAACCAGGCGAGCTGACCCGAACCAGAAAGAGCCAACTCTACCAGACCTAATTTTGAAGACCTGAGAAAGCGAGCCGACCCGAACTGCAATGAGCCGACTCTTCTAGAGTGATGATTTCAGAACTTGAGAAGAAGAGTCGACCAAAGTTCAAGAGAGCCAACTCCTCAAGTTCAAGACTTTCAAAGATAGAAGTTCGAGCCGACCCGAGCTATCAAGAGCCGACTCGTCCAGAGTGAAGTGTTTCACCCAGAGACAAAGAGCTAATTGCACTGAAGATTTGGTGACTCGACCTATTGACTCGAAGGATCTGAGCCGACTTGAAGGATCTGAGCCGACTCGAAGGATCTGAGCCGACTCGAAGGAATTCGAGCCGACTCGAATATCGCTTTCAGGTATCTAATGGCTAGTTCCAGAATTTTTTTTTGAATGCCAAAAAATTCTCCAACGGTCATATGTCACATCCCAATGGTCTACAACATCTCAAACTACTTTGGAGTGATGGAGGACCTTATATTTGAGGGATTTGAACTTCCCTCAAGTAAGAGTTATAAAAGTTTTGAAAGCTTCATTGAATATCCTACCTAACGACAAGAAGAGAGCACAAGAACATTCAACTCAGTCTTCAAGCCTTCACCATCTCTATTATGAAACTTGAAGCAATTTGGAAAGAAGCCACTGAAGTCATTAAAGCTCATTCAAGTGCAATCCAAGTGCACTTCTCACAAGCTGCACCAGCAACTATCCGACAACTAGAGTTTGTCATTACTGTTGCATTTATTTCAATTCATTTTTTGAATTGTTTAGGTTATTGGTGAGATTAATTGAAAAACCAAATAGGTCCTTGGTGAGCCTTTGATAAAAAACCAAGTTAGGTTCTTGGTAATCCTGGTAAAACCAAGTTAGGTTTTTGGTGATCCTGTGAAAACCAAGTTGGGTTTCTTTGGTGATCCTGTTTAAAACCAAAGGGTGTTGGGTTTTCTTTGGTGATCCTATTAAAACCAAAGTGTAGAGGTTTTGGATTGTGATCCTGTAAAACAATCCTACTGTATTCGGGTGTGAATATAGTAAAAATTCCAAGTGAAATCTTGGGTAGTGGACGTTGGAGCTGGGTTGCTCCGAACCACTATAAATCTTGTGTGTTTGTGTTGTGCTTATTTGACTCTACTTAGCTTTTACAATTTACTACTCCGTCACAGCACCTAACACTTTGTAAGGAATTTTTATTTGCACATTATCTGCTTTCAATTTTTAAGTTTCCAATTCACCCCTCTCTTAGGTAGCCACCTAGGCAACAACTGGTATCATAGCAGTGTCTCTGATTACATTAGAATAAAGATTGATGGCTCATCTGGTGGGGACACCAGTGGAATAAAAATAAGACAGAGGCTTCTAAACCCTCTATGGATCAATTAGCAGTATCAAAGTCCATTTGTAATAAAGATTTAGTCCATCTGAGTTGTTATTTTATCACTTGAGTCCTGTACTAGTCAGCTCATATTGAGCTAGTCTTCTTCCTGAGTCCTGTACATGTCAGCCCAAGTACAAGAGAAGACCAAGCCAGTCCAAGTGGAGACCAACCCAACTGAAGACATGAAGGCTAACCCAACTTAAGACCTGAAGAACATGGAAGGCCCAGTAGAAGAAATCATATTATGGGATTTTGTGTGACACCACAGGATCCAAGATGTCTTCCGAAAACCCTGATTCCTTGCAGATGCCCTCCAGATGCCCAGATTCCTATCCAAATGCCAGAGTATATTCATAGACCAGGGCATCCATAATTCCAAAGGTCCACCTGCATCTTAGCCCAAAGAAATCAAGCCCAGGCGCCAAGCCCAAGCCCTTAAGAAGCAAGATACCAAGGAATATTCATTCTACCTGGCTACCAGGCCACCCTAGCTTTCAAAGGCCCAAGATAATGCGCCCAAACCCCTTTAGGCCGGCCCCTTACTGCTCTTAAAAGCCCAACATGCCCCCTAGAAATCCTTAGAGTGTTGACCAAGTCAAGAGAGGAGGAGAGAGTTTTTAGGGATTTTTTTCTACCAAGCTTTCCTTATTTTTCTAGCTAGAGTTGGATGGGGATTCAAACGCCTATGTAAAGTCTCTTTTAACCTTACTTGGAGCCCAAGAATATGGGTCTATTTAAAGGACCCTAGTCTCTTATACGAGAGATTGATTTTGATATATGAAAAAATACTTGAGTTTTCTACAACTATTGTGTGTTACCCTGCTGTGTGCATAAAGGGGTTTTGAGAGTTTTCTTCTTCCCGGTGTTGCAACTATCTTCCTGCCGCCAGCTATCCTTCAGAACCCTGGCTGCCAACTCAAAAGACACATCATCCTTGCTATTTTTCTCTTATTTTCTTCATCTTCTCTGAGTTTTCTAACCCCTGACAGGTCATTTGCAGGTCCCCGAGTTCCTACGAATCCAACGACTCTAGCCAAGCCTCAATCGGACCACCAAGCAGAAAGCCGGGTATCCATGGATCTTTGGCTCGATTTTCCAGGCCGCATCCATCGAGGAACAAGAGATCCCTTCGTTGCGATATTCATCGGATGCATCAGACATTGCCAGGTACACCCCCTCTGCCGCTAGTAATTTTATTATGGGAGAACTTGCCCTAACCGAGGCTTCTCAGCCCCGGCGATCCATCTTTACTGCTTTCTTAGGTCCTAATATGCATGCTTAGTTTCTAAAATTCATATAGAATTTTTTACAACTTATTTTGATCTGATATTCAGGAATTAATCACCTAACCCCACAAACAAAATTCACAAAATTAATCGCATGCATATTAGTTCTGCATCAATTGGTATCAGAGCTTAGATTATGGCTTATTTTCTGCATTTTTACAGTTCGTATATGCTCTGTTATTTTAGTTATTTCTCTCTATTCAAGACTTAAAAAATTCTGAAATTTATTTTGCCGGATTCATCATAATTCAAAGTATTTTATAGAATTTTTGGCTCTATTTTTTCAGCGAGACAATTTTAGAAGGTTTAGGGTTTTGTTTAGTATCTCTTTTGCATATCTTTTAATTTAGTATATTTCCTACATATTAGGCCATAATTTGCAAGTTTTCTTCTATTTAAGAAAATATCAAAATATAAAAAAAAAGGATTACATATATAAAAAATGCTACCAAAACATCTAACCCTAATTTGCATCATCTGCTTGCCATCATTGCATAAACCACTTTTAAGGGCACTCTTGCTATATCAGATAAGGGAAGGAGTTGATAACCTCTCCTTAGCCCAAAACCACATCCTTTACATTCGATCCCAAGCCTAACTTAAAATTTATTAGACTTAATTTGCCCTGGTGGGCTAGGGACACCAACTAGTCGGGTCCGGGCTAAGTGTCAGATCACTGTGTCAAGCTAACCCGTGTGTGCCTTGTGCTTGGTGTCTAGAATGGTGGTTTAGGGATTCTATCCCAAAGGGCTTGTGTGCTGGTCCACCTACCTGGCCAATCTCTGATTGGTGTCTAGGATTGGCAATCAGGGACCTAACACTCCTCTTACACATGCCTGGCTGAGTACAGGGTTACTATAGACTAGTTTGCCACCCTGATTGAGCCCTTAGTTTTGGACTCTAGGTCTAGTCAGCTATAGTTGGTTTGATCGAGTCTTGCATGAGCACTAGATCAGGGGTTTCATATCATCCACCACCTGCATAAATGGCTGAATCCATGGATCATCTTGACGCCACACTTGATGCCCTTGGAGAGAGGATAGCCCAATCCATCAATCTTAGACTTGATCAACAAGATGCCCAATGAGGAACCCTAGAGAAAACCCATAGGACCCAGACTAGATCCAAACCTAAGCCACCTTTACCCACACTACCCAAATTATATGATCTTAGAATCTATGTACCCAAAACCTATGAACATAGGTCCTATGCACCCACTCCCTATAAACCTAGTATACCCACAACCTATAGATCTTATGACTCCAAATCCTATGACTCTAGAACCTATGAGCCCATAGTCCATGAGCCCAGTAGACCCAAGACCCAATACTCTAACCCATATAGGGAGTTCAATCCTATGAGAACCCAATACTCTGAACCATATAGGGAGTCCAGTCCTAGGAGAACCCAATACTCTAACCCATATAGGGAGCCCAACCTTAGGAGAACCCCATACCATGATCCATCCTTAGAACCTAACCATAAGAGACCCAATTATGATTACCTGAACCAAGATGAATGACCCATTAGGAGCACCCAACCTTATGTACCCCTGTTTGATGGAAGACCAAATCCTAAGGTGTATAATGAATAGGAGGATATGATGGATCAGCACTTTGAGTATACTAGGATGTCAGAGTTAGAAAAGATTAGTTTGGCTACACATGGGTTAATCAGATATGCCAAGCAACATTGGAAATGTACTGAGGATGAATGTTATCGATGGGGAAATGGAATACATACCTGGAAAGCCATGAGAAGTAAATTGAGAGAGGAGTACCTAGGTGAATCTTATGAATACAAACTTTTAGACCAATGGTATAAATTGAAACAAGGGAACATGACTGTGTCTGAGTACATTGACCAATTTAATGAGTTTAGTAGGAAATGTAACACAGTCGAACTTAAGTCTAAGATCATGGCTAGATTTTAGGATGGTCTGTGTAGGGATATCCAGTGGGTGCTGTATCATTGTCAAATTAAGGACCTAGAGGAAGCTTATCACCTAGTTAGGAAATTCGAGTCATATCAGAGGGAACTCAGGATCAATCAATCTAAGTCCAGTAAGGATAATTCTCTTGAGCCTAAGTCCAAACCTAGCGGACTTCCTTTAGATTAGCCTACTACTCCTATTCCATTAATTTGCAAGGAAGTAATCCCAGAACCCATTAAAGAACCTGAGGTAGAAGTGTATGAAGCTGATCCTAGTTTAGTAGATGAATACGAAGGAGAGGATTTTGAGAACTATGATGAAGATGGACCCAAGGTTGAAATCACTGAGGAACTACTAGAAAAGGATCCTAAACCCACTATAGAAATTGAAGGAGTGCCTGAGCCAGAATCAAACATAGTAGATGAAAGTGAGGGTTCACTAGAGTTGTCCATAGAGGAGGTCCCTAAGGAACAATCCCAGGAAGTAGACATTATTTTAGAAGACTTTCAAGATAAGCTTCCCAAAGACTTTCCTGATGACCTTCCACCATATCCTCATCCTACTCTAGAACTAGTTTCAGCCCAAGACCTCATTCGGTATTCTTATCAAGAGTTCATTCCCTTTCTTAAAGACCCTGCACTTGCAATGACCAAATTCTCCTTCCTTCAAGTGGACCTTATGTCACCCATAGATCAATGTTCAAATCTTAAGGTCCTCCTTATTAACCAAGGTCTATTGCATGCCTTCAATGGATTGTCCCAAGACTTCGATTCTTATTTCTTGCCATACCCTAAGGCTTCCAATGCTTCCCAAACTTTCCAATTACACTTTGTTGAGGTCATTCGGTTACACCAATTTTGTGAGTATGTTAGGTTTGCGACCTACTTTTGGAAGACCTTATGGCATTTGCTTGGAGTCCATTGTAAGTAATCTTATGCACACCATACTAGGGTCAGACCTAGAGAGTCTATAGTCTCTTAGGTTTAGGCCCATAAGAGTCCAATAAATTTTCCTTCCATAGGAATACAAAGTCGAGTCTATTAGGTGTTAGTTTGAGTCCTTTGCATCATTTGTTAGGAGTCTGCATGTGCCCAGCATGTTCACCACCTGCACTAATTTTGAAAGAAATTGGCTATCAAATTAGGGCCAAGAAATTTGATGTATCTATCTTGGTTAGGCTTAGGCCTAAAAAAAGCTTCATGCTTGCAGAGCCAGATCTTTTAAAGTGATAGAGAAGGTTAGACCAAATGCCTATGTGTTAGATTTGCCTTCGGATTTGGGTATTAGTTCTACCTTCAATATTACAGACCTGGTTGAGTACAGGGAACCGGCAGCAATACCTAGTGAGCCTTTGGACCTATTCCTTTCCATTATGAGTGACCCTAACCCAGAGTGTCCATTAATAAATTTGGCATGAGAGAGGAGAACGGATCGAGTGTATCCTGGACGATCAAGCCATTACGACCCGGGGCCGCGGTTATCAACACTTCCTAGTCTGATGGCAAGGCCGGCCAGAGTTAGACAATTCGTGGATTTCTCGAGAGGACTTGCAATGCCTTAACCCAGACCTCCTCGAGAGATATGTGACCAGCCTGATCTTCACTCAACAGGGTCGAGTTCCTACCACCTCGGAAGAATTGGTGGGGACACCAGAGGCACCAAAATAAGACAGAGGCTTCTCAACCCTCTGTGGATCAATTAGCAGTATCAGAGTCCATTTGTAATAAAGATTTAGTCCATCTGAGTTGTTATTTTATCACTTGAGTCCTGTACTAGTCAGCTCATGTTGAGTTAGTCTTCTTCTTGAGTCCTGTACATGTCAGCCCAAGTACAAGAGAAGACCAAGCCAGTCCAAGTGGAGACCAACCCAACTGAAAACATGAAGACCAACCCAACTGAACACCTGAAGACCATGGAAGGCCCAGTAGAAGAAATCAGATTATGGGATTTTGTGTGACACCACAGGATCCAAGATGTCTTCTGAAAATCCTGATTCCTTGTAGATGCCCTCCAGATGCCAGAGTATATTCATAGAACAGGACATCCATGATTTCAGAGGTCCACCTGCATCCTAGCCCAAAGATATCAAGACCAAGCACCAAGCCCAAGCCCTTAAAAAGCAAGATACAAGGGAATATTCCTGCTACCTGGCTACCAGGCCACCCCATCTTCCAAAGGCCCAAGCCTATGCACCCAAACCCCTTTGGGCCGGTCCCTTGCTGCTCTTAGAAGCCCAACATGCCCCCTAGGCATCCTTGGAGTGTTTTCCAAGTCAAGAGAGGAGGAGAGAGTTTTTCGAGATTTTTTTCTACCAAGCTTTCCTTATTTTTCTAGCTAGAGTTGGATGGGGATTCAAATGCCTATGTAATGTCTCTTTTAACCTTACTTGGAGCCCAAGACTAAGGGTCTATTTAAATGACCCTAGTCTCTTGTATGAGAGATTGATTTTGATATATGAAAAAATACTTGAGTTTTCTACAACTATTGTGTGTTACCTTGCTGTGTGCATAAAGGGATTTTGAGAGTTTTCACCTTCCCGGTGTTGCAACTATCTTCCTGCTGCCAACCAGCCCTCCAGAACCCTGGCTGCCCACTCAAAAGACACCTCATCCTTGCTATTTTTCTCTTATTTTCTTCATCTCCTCTTAGTTTTCTAACCCCTGACAAGTTGTTTGCAGGTCCTCGAGTTCCTACGAATCCAATGACTCCAGCCAAGCCTTAATCAAACCACCGAGCAGAAAGTCGGGTATCCACGAGTCTTTGGCTCAATTTTCCAGGCTGCAACCATCGAGGAACGAGAGATCCCTTCACTGTGATCTTTATCGGGTGCATCAGACATTGCCAGGTACACCCCCTCTGCCTCCAGTAATTTTATTATGGGAGAACTTGCTCTAACCGAGGCTTCTCAGCCCCGGCGATCCATCTTTACTGCTTTCTTAGGTCCTAATCTGTATGCTTAGTTTCTAAAATTCATATAGAATTCCCTACAACTTATTTTGATATGATATTCGGGAATTAATCATTTAACCCCACATAAAAAATTCATAAAATTAATCGCATGCATATTAGTTCCGCATCATCATCCCATTAGTTCATCCTTAGCTGAAGGCCAGTCAACTAATAGACCTTCACTCTTCACAGGCACAAATTATTCTTATTGAAAAGCAAGAATGAAAATCTATATACAAGCTATAGATTTTCAATTATGGAAGGTCATTCTTAAAGAGCCACATGTTCCCATGATCAAAACTGATGGCATGGATGTCCCTAAGCCTGAAAAAGAATGGGATGAACATGACATGAAATTAGGGAAATTGAATGCCAAAGCATTGAACTTGCTTTACTGTGCTTTAGCTTCAAATGAGTTTAATCAAATTTTCACATGCTATTCAGCAAAGAAAATTTGAGATAAACTTGAGGTGACCTATGAAGGATCCAAGTGAAGACTTCAAAGATTAATCTTTTAGTACATAACTATGAATTATTTAAGATGGAGCCTAATGAAAATATCTTTGCCATGTCACTAGATTTATAGATATTATTAATGGTTTGAAAAGTCTTGGCTGGGTTTATTCAAATGCTAATTTGGTATAGAAAATATTGAGATCACTTCCTGACAAATGGGACCTTAAAGTTATTGACATCTAGGAAGCTAAAGATTTGAACACCCTATCCATGGATGAACTAATGGGTTCTTTCATCACACATGATTTAGCCATGCAGTATAAAATGGATGATGATCAAAAAAAGAAGAAAACAATTGCATTCAAGGATGCATTGGAATCAAAGAATGATGAAGAGATGGAAGATGACTCTACCTCCTCCGAAGATGATCTAGAAGATGAAGATATTGCAATGGTCATAAAGAGATTAAGAAAGTTTATGGGAAAGAAGAAAGAAAGATTCAACAGAAAATTCCATAAACGAGAAGAACATTCCAAAAAAAAGGACAAGGACAAAGATAAAGAAAAGGAACAAGTCCCCACCTGCTATGAATGTAAGAAATCGGGGCACATACGTTCGAACTATCTATTATTGAAGAAATTTTTCAAAAAGAAGAAAAAGAAAGCGATGGTTGCCACATGGAGCAGCAATGAAGAATCCATCTCAATTGAAGAGGAAGAGATCACGAAAATAGCTAACTTATGTCTAATGGGTCTCGAGGATGAGATAACTTCCCCCAATACTCATATTGAATTTACTTTTGATGAGTTAAATTCTGTATTTCATGATCTTTTATCTGAATTTAAGAAAGTTGGAGTAAAGATTAGATCTCTAAAGAATATTAAAGATTCTTTACTCAAAGAAAAAGAGGAGATTTTAGAAAAGAACATTTTATTGCAAAAAGAACTTCATGCCTTTTCTGAAAATTGTAATGTTTTGAAGACTAAAAATAATGAATTTCATGACAAAAATAAAGTTTTGTTGAAAGAAAATGATGAGTTGAAAACGGAGGTTGAAAAACTCAAGCCACTTGTTGAAAAATTAACTTTATCTTCTAACAAGCTTGAGTTGATTCTTAAAGAACAAAGAATTTCTGGTAATAAAGCTAGAATAGGTTTTAATGCTTCAAGTTCAAATTATATTTCAGCAACTATATTTGTGAAACAAAGAGATTTTATTCCCAAGTTTACTTCTCAAAAAGCTTTTGTGATAAAAGGTTCTACTTCCATTTCAAAAGCTACCTTGTATGTTCCAAAAAATTCAATTACAAAATCTGCTATTTCTACATATCATGCATCTAGAATTTCGAAGTATAAACTTTTCAGAATTCTAGAATTAGATGTTTTGCATGCAAAGAGATAGGACATAAAGCTTTCAAATGTAATACTATTAGAAATGTCCTCAATAAATCAAGAAAGATTTGGGTTTCCAAAGGAACCACCTCAACTAACCTGCAAGGACCCAAGTTAGCTTAGGTACCTAAAAGAACTCCTTGATCATCTTGTAGGAATGTCTTGCAGCCCATAAATTGAAGAAAAGATGGTATCTCGACAGTGGCTGTTCAAGGCATATGACGGGTGACAAGGATCAGTTCATCATCCTGGAAATGAAAGGAGGTATGGTTACTTTTGGAGACAATGGCAAAGAAAAAATTATCAAAATTGGTAAGATCAAAATAACCCCCTGTACTTTTATTAAAAATTTATTGCTAGTAGATAAATTGAAGCACAATCTATTGAGTATTAGTCAATTATGTGATAAAGGCTTCAAAGTTATCTTTGAATCATCTATGTGTATAGTAACAAACTCTCTTGACTCTAGTAGTAAATTCATTGGACATAGACATGGAAATATTTATGTGGTAGATCTAAATGATCTTGCCATATCAAGTAGTTCCAGTTTTGTTGCAATGAATGCTAAGACCAAGGAGTCTTGTTTATTATGGCATATATGATTAGGTCATGCTAGCATGCATACTATTGCCAAGTTAATTTTCAAAAATCTGGTTAGAGGCATGCCTAAATTTAAAGTTGATTTTGATTATGTTTGTGATGCATGCCAAATGGGTAAACAAACTAATGAGAGATTTAAATCCAAAAATATGATTTCAACTACTAGACCTCTAGAACTACTTCACATTGACTTATTTGGACCAACTAGGACTACAAGCCTAGGAGGTATGAAATATGCCCTTGTGATTGTAGATGATTTTTCTAGATTTACATGGGTTTTTGTTGCCCAGAAATGGTGCCCAAAAGGGGGGTTGAATTGGGTATTTCAAAAATTAAAGCAATATATGTGCTATCAAGTTCAAAAGTGAAGTGTGATAGTGCTCAAGTAATTTGTGCAACGGAAGCAATGAAAGATAGCAACAATTAAAGAGCAAAAGAAGAGTAAAGCAATGCAAACACACAAGAAGTATAGTGGTTCGGTGCACCTAACACCTACATCCACTCCTCAAGCTCCACTTGGGAATTTCCACTATAATCTTTTCTAGATTACAGCCGACTTGTTTTCCAAGGATCACAAGTCAAAACCTTACACTTGTTTTGGCTTCGGGCTTACAAGCAACCCTAGTTGGTTTTAACTATTGGCTCACCAACAAACCTCACTCACTTGTTTTGGCTTCGGGCTTACAAGCAATCCTAGTTGGTTTTAACTATTGGCTCACCAACAAACCTCACTCACTTGTTTTGGCTTCGGGCTTACAAGCAACCCTAGTTGGTTTTATCAATTAGCTCACCAACAAACCTCACACTAGTTTCAAATTCCCTTGAAACTAGCCTAGGACAAAAAGAATATGAATACAATGAATAAAACAAGACAAACTCCTTTTGAGCAAAAAGTAATTCGATGTAGCTCTTGATGGAGACTCTTCAAGCCTTTCTCTTGGAATCTTGGACCTCACTAAATGCCAAACACTTGAAAGTTGGATTCCTCAAAGATGGAAAGCTTTTGGCTAAGGAATCTCTTGGTTTTCTCACACTTTTTGGCTTAGAATTGATTGAAGGCTTTGTACTTTCACTCTCTTCTTTTTCACTTTGTCTCCTTTCTTTTTTGAAGTTAGGTGGAGGTTAAATACCTCATTCAAGCTGAAACAACTCCACAAGACCGTTAGAATCAAAAATATGGCCGTTTATGGCCGTTAGAAATCAAATCAAAAGTTCAGAAAAACTAGCCATTATGCCATGAGTCGACCTCATGAGTCGACCTCTGGATCAAGTGTCGACCTCATGAGTCGACCTCCAGTTTATCTTAGGCAAAAATCCAGAAAACCATAGTTCTGCCCAGTTTGAATTCTCAGGCGATGAGTCGACCTCTGTGTCGACCTCTGGACAGGTGTCGACCTCTGGTGGTCGATCTCTGGAGCGTGCCACTAAAATTTTACCGTGCCGGCCTAGCTGAACTTTTCTTTTCTTCATGAGTCGACCTGGTGGTCGACCTTTGGCAAGGTGTCGTCTGGTGGTCGACCTATGGTCTGAATTTTCTGAAACTCTTGGAGAGGTGCGTGCCATGCTTGAGTTTCTCTAAGCCTTTGTTCTTTTGTGAATTGCTTCTTAATAAGAAGGTCCAATATGAGAAATTTGATTTTGTTCAAGGTAGAAGAGCTCTTTCCCAAATCAGGCAAGCTTGTTTTCATCATTGTACTCTTGATACTCTTTTTGAATAACCTAAGTCCTGAAACTTTATCTTGAAATGAAACATTAGTCCAAACATATACTCAACCTTTTGTTAATCATCAAAACTAAGGAGCCAAAGCCAACAATCTCCTCCTTTTTGATGATGACAAAACCTTGAGTATATATGCAATTAAGTCCAAAAGCAAAATATAGCACTAATAAAAATTTTCAAAGAAACCTCACATGCATGAGTATATCATAAAAATTTTACTTTTCATCTATTTTTTTTATGAAAACATTCTCATGATTCAAAAAGTTAAGAACCATAATAGCTTTACTATACTCTATGAAAGATTTTACTTTTCATTTACTTCTTTCTTTTTGTGAAAACATTCTCATGAGTCAAAAAGATAAGAACCATAATAGCTTTACTCTATTCTATGAAAGAGTCATACTTTACCATATATACTTTACAAACTTTACTATACTCCCCTTTTTGTCAAGAATCAAAAAGCGCATTCTTTGTAGTAAAAGATAAAAACAAATTATGTTCCATTGCAATGAAATACTTAGTTGCATAAAATACATGCTCCCCCTCAATTTGTGCATTCGATATAACAAAAACGTGCTAACTTGAGGGTTTAAAAGGATAAATGCTAAGAGCTGGTATCAGACAGTAAAATATCACAATGTAGATAAATATATGAATGTATTTAGTTACAAAATTGTTTACATAGTAAGCACAAAACACTGATACATTAGATCATACAAAGCAAACTAAGTACAACATACATCAAGTACAACATACATCAAGTAAATCTATGAGGCTACTCCTCATCAGAAGGTATATCAAAAGAGATAGGAGCCGAAATCCTAGATGAGGATTCTGGAGTCCTATGAGTGAGACTCCGAGTCCTCAGAGAGGGACCAGACCTAGGGGTAGTCCTACGAGATCTATAGGTTCGAGGAAAAGACTCCACAGGTGTCCTAATAGAAGCAGTAGCAGGAGTAGATGGATCAGTATGCTGAGTAGACTGAGCTGGAGTGTGCCTGCTGACAAGCTCATAAGCAGTGGGATCATCAATATCTGTCTCTGTATGCTCATCTCTATCATCCGGAATCCCTGTAATAGTCTCAAAAAGTGACTCAGTAATCTTAGTATCTACTGGCACATCTATAGCTGGAGGATCAGTACTAGGAAGATCAGTAGAAGGAGGATCAGCAGAAGGGAAAATCTCTGGAATCGGATCTGCAGGTGGAACATCAGAGCTACCTGCTCCAGGCTGATCTCCATCACTGTCACTGTATCCACTGGAGTCATCATCATCATCATCAGAATATGGAGGAGGTACTGTCGGATCTACAGTCCCTGGTGGCAATGCTATTCTAGTAGGCTGAGGATTTGTCGGAATCCTGCATCTACACTAGCTGAGAGAGCTCCATTGCGCATATATGTGTGGATCCGCAGACCATGTAGCTCTTGTCGTACACCAGCAATCTCTGTCCGGACCTCTGAAATGTGATCAGTCACTCTCTGCTCAAAGTCCGATATGCTCACTATAGTCCTCCATGGTGTAGCAGTAGCAGTAGGTGCTGGAGCTGATGAGGGTGGTGGCATGAATGGCTCAAGCTCCGCAGTCTCTGATTCTGGTGCTGGGCGAGGAGGTGTACCATGATCAGTAGGCTCTGAAGGCCTTGCCTCAGTAGCTCGAATCTCATCCTCCTCATCTGGCTCCTGGCCAGACTCTCGTCGCACCCAGCGGTCACCAATCAGTCGAAATCCCATCCTATGCAGGGATTTCTCTCCATATGTATCAGTATGCTGCAGCTGACTGAAAAGTATACCATCAAAAGAAACTCCATGCTCCCTGAATAGCTGTGTCAGCCCCATGCCATATGGCTGAACTAGTCTCCTGTGAGATGCTGCCTCACCCATCTGCTGAAGCATGATCCTGGGAAGGTTGATGGGAGTCCGCTGTCTCAGGGACACCATCAATACCAGCTCACGCTCAGTGATAAAGTCGAACCTCCCGCTCTTCGGAATCAAGATACGGGCGATGATATGATGCATCACTCTCATCTCCAGTGAAAGCTGGTTA
Organism: Areca catechu; assembly: GCA_021397845.1. Taxonomy (NCBI): domain Eukaryota; kingdom Viridiplantae; phylum Streptophyta; class Magnoliopsida; order Arecales; family Arecaceae; genus Areca; species Areca catechu. Next base: position 97,221,628 of record CM038050.1, read on the forward strand.
GAGGCTATTATGGAAATGCCGCTAACATCCTCACGCTCTAGGATACATCTGAAGGCGCGCTCTCTATCGCTGATAGAAGTGGCAGCTGTGCCATGAAGTGGAATCCTCCAAACATGACTGATGACCTCCGGTGTCACTGGAATCTCGATCCCATGAACAGTAGCTGACCATCCAATGCCATCAGTGGCCATGGATGCATAGAACTCCCTGATGAGGTCTGGGTAGAATCTCTCAGTCATCGTGCAGAAGTGAACCAGACCTGCATCTCTCAGCACATCTCCTATAAAAAAGTGATGCTGATCCCAGAAAGGTATGTCCACACGCCTCCCGCTCGCAATGCTCTTCCGTACTAAGCTGGCTGGCACTGGTGCAGGTGGCTCTGGGGTCAGCTCACGCTCATGTCTGACCTTTCTTCGTCGCTCAGTGCTACTTTGGCCTTGTTCCATTCTCCTTTTTCTTACTGCCAAGTGCTTTCTTGGACCCATATGAATGGAAGAGGGATAAATTAGGGAGAAGTAGGGTAATGCAGAGCTAAGAGGGAAAGAACCAAGAAAAGAGAGGAGAAGAGAGGTTCACGGGTTGAGCAAAAGAAGAAATGGTGAAATGGTAAGATAGGGTTTGTGAAAAATGAAGAAAATTGAGAGTAAATGGAGGAAATGCAAGAAACGGAGGAAAGAAATAAGTGATTTCAATTGATAAACAACCGATATTAGAGGGTAGATAGAGGCAAAGGCTTTCGGTTGTCCAAAAACAAAATACACGGTCAAAAAAATGGTTTGGTTCAAAAGAAAGCAAGAGGAGAGGAGAAGATTACCCAAAAAGAGGAAGGAGAGGGTTGGAAATCCACTATTTAGAGGTTTAGGAGCAATGGAAGGGGACCACACAAAGGAGAAAAGGAAGGAAATGGAAGAAAAAGGCTTGAGGACGGGTTTTAAAAAAACAAAATTTCCGTTCTAGTGTCGACCTCTAAAAAATCACAGGGGTCGACCTCAAGTGTCGACCTCTAAATAATCTCAGGGGTCGACCTCAAGTATCGACCTCCGAAAACTTAAGTGTCGACCTCCAAAAATAAACTAGCCAAAATAAAATTTGGTAAAATTTAAAAAATTGATAAAATTTAGAGAAATAAGCATTAAACATATTTGAGAACTTATAAATCATTTTTGAGGAATTTTGATGGAAATAGAAGAGTTTCAAGCAAAAGGATCAATGACTCCCAATTCTCTTCTGATCATACAAAATCTATCTTCATTCAATGGTTTTGTGAATATATCAGCCAATTGATAATCAGTACAAATAAATTCTAACAACACATTAGAGTTTTGAACGTGATCTCTTATGAAGTGATGTCTTATTTCAAATGTTTGCTTCTTGAATGTTGTACAGGATTTTCGTTAAATTGATTGCACAAGTATTATCACATCTTATGGGTGTCTTGGTTAGTTTGATGCCAAAGTCCTTGAGTTGTTGTTTGATCCATAGAATCTGAGAACAACAGCTTCTAGTTGCTATATATTCGGCTTCCGTCGTAGATAGAGCAACCGAATTCTGTTTCTTGCTGCTCCATGAAATCAAATTAACTCCTAGGAATTGACAAGTTCCACTAGTACTTTTACGATCAAGTTTACACCCAGCAAAATCAGCATCAGAATATGCAATTAATTCATATGATGACTCTCTAGAGTACCAAAGACCTATTTCAATTGATCCAGATAAGTATCTAAATATACGTTTTACAGCTAAAAGATCTGATTCTTTAGGAGCAGACTGAAAACGTGCAGACATACAAACACTAAACACTATATCTGGTCTACTGGCAGTTATATATAGCAATGAACCAATCATGACTCTATATAATTTTTGGTCTACTGATTTACCACATTCATCTTTGTCTAATTACATGAAGAGCTCATAGGGTACCTATTGGTTTGGTAGTCTCCATCCCAAACTTTTTCAATATTTCTCTTGTGTACTTGGCTTGGTTGATGGAGATCCCCTCTTTGGTTTGCTTAATTTGGAGTCCGAGGAAGAAGTTGAGTTCTCCCATCATGCTCATCTCGAACTCACTCTGCATTAACTTTGCAAATTCTTGACAAAGACATTCGTTAGTAGTCACCAAAAATAATATCATCTACATAGATTTATACTACTAAGAGATCATCATTTTTCTTTTTCAAAAATAATGTATTATCTACATTACCTCTAGAAAAATCATTTTCATCAAAAATGAACTTAATCTATCATACCAAGCTCTAGGAGCTTGCTTTAAACCATACAATGCTTTATGCAATTTAAAAACATGGTTAGAAATTCATGATTTTCAAAACCAGGAGGTTGTTCAACATAAACTTCCTCTTCAATAAATCCATTTAAAAAAGCACTTTTAACATCCATTTGAAATAACTTGAAATTCATAAAACAAGCAAAAGCAAGTAAAAGTCTAATTGCTTCTAGCCTAGCAACAGGAGCAAAGGTTTCATCAAAGTCAATCCTTCTTCCTGGTTGTAGCTTTTAGCAACAAGTCTAGCTTTATTTCTAGTTACAATACCATGTTCATCAATTTTATTTTTGAAAACCCATTTTGTGCCAATTACATAAACATTAAGGGGTCTTTCAGTTAAAGTCCAAACGTTATTTCTTTTAAATTGATTTAGTTCATCTTGCATGGCATTAATCAGTTACAATCTTTTTCAGCTTCTTCAATTGACTTAGCTCTATCTGAGATACAAAAGCTAAATAATCACAAACATTTCTAATAGAAGAGCGTGTACTTACTCCCTTTGATGGATCACCAATTATTAGCTCTTTGGGGTGTCCGTGTGCATACCTCCATTCTTTAGGTAAAGGTTTTGGTGAAGTTGCATTGATCTCTTGAGTTTGATCTTCATTTTCTTGATCATCATCTCCTTTGGGCTCATCTTCATTGATTGTCAATTGTTCAAGCTTCTTTGTACCTGTTTCATCATCAATAGAATCTTTTTTCTAGAAGATTTTTGTTAGATTCATCAAACACTACATGAATTGATTCTTCAACCAGAAGAGTTCTTCTGTTGAAGACCCTGTATGCCTTGCTAGAAGTAGAGTATCCTAAGAAGATACCTCATCTGACTTGGCATCAAATTTACTGATATTGTCTTTGCCATTGTTTAATATGAAACAGCGGCAACCAAATACACGAAAATACTTGAGATTAGGTTTTCGATTTTTCCAAAGCTCATATGGTGTTTTCTTCAAAATAGGTCGAATTAAAACATAATTTAAAATGTAATAGGAAGTATTAATGGCTTCTGCCCAAAAATATCTAGGTAAATCATTTTCGCAAAGCATTGTGCGTGCCATTTCTTCAAGAGTCCTGTTTTTTTTTTATACCACCCCATTTTGTTGAGGTGTCCTAGGTGCAGAAAAATTATGACTAATGCCATTTTTATTACAAAAAGCTTCAAAATCATGATTGTCAAATTCAGTTCCATGATCACTACGCAAAGAAACAATAGTGAGATCTTTTTCATTTGAAATCCTTTTATGAAATTTAACAAAAGCTGAAAACGTTTCATCTTTATGAGCTAAAAACATTACCCAAGTAAATCGTGAGTAATCATCTACAATTACGAGCCCATATTTCTTACCTCCCAACCTAGTTGTTCTGGTTGGTCCAAATAGGTCCATATGCAATAATTCAAGGGGTCTAGTAATAGATACTACTTCTTTAGGTTTGAAAGTAGATTTAGTTTGTTTTCCAAATTGACATGCAGCACAAATCTTATATTTTTCAAATGTGAGTTTTGGCAATTCTTTTGCAAAATTCTTTTTGTTTAATTTTGAAATCAACTGCATACTAGCATGTCCTAGCCTACGATGCCAAAGCCAACTAGTTTCACTTGCCTTGGCTTCCCTAGCCACTAGGCATTGACCACTTTCCATGGCTAGATCATCAAGATCAACCATGTAAATGTTTCCATGCCTATGACCAGTGAACTTGATGCCATCGATATCTAGACTAGATACCATGCACAAAGATGATTAAAAAATAACTTTAAAATCCTTGTCACAAAACTGACTAATGCTGAAAAGATTATGCTTCAAGCCATCAACAAATAATACATTATCTACATAAGCATTATGGGTGATATGAATTTTACCAATTCGACGATTTTGCCTTTTCCATTATCACCAAAAGTAACGTTTCCACCATCAATAGCTGCTAGTGATGAGAATTGCTTCACATCCCCAGTCATGTGCCTTGAGCAACCACTATCCAGATACCACATTCTTCTTTTATTTTTGGTTGCAAGGCACACCTCATTATCTTCATTGGCCATGAAACATAGGTTGGTGACTACCTGCTGCTCTTCATCACTGCTGGAGTCCTCACTCTCACTCCAGGTAGCCATCATGGCTTTCTTTCTCAACATCCTTCGACTCTTTTTAAGCAAAGGGCAATCCGTTTTATAATGTCCAGGCTTCTTGCACTCGAAGCAGATGGGTGGATCCTTTTCTTTTTCTTTCTCTTTATCTTTATTGTGATCGTCTTTTTGTGGCCTTTTCTTGTAGAAGCCCTTCTTCTTTCTCATGAATCTTTTGAATTTTCTTGTGATGAGGGATGTCTCATCATCATCAGCTTCTTCTTTTGATTCATCACTTGACTCTTCCTTTGTAGTAGACTTGAAGGCTATGGCTTTCTTTTTCTTGTCATTGTCCACTGTCTTCTGCTTTAGTGAAAGCTCATAAGTCATCAGTGATCCAAGAAGCTGCTCAAGAAGTAGAGTATTGACATCCTTGGCTTCTTCTATGGCTGTTACTTTCGCATCCCATGAAGCCGGAAGAGACCTGAGAAGTTTGTTAACCAGTTCACCATTAGATATAATTTTACCCAAACTTCTCATACCATTTACTATATTGGTAAATCTAGTATACATTTCACTGATACTTTCAGTTGGTTCCATCCTGAACATCTCATACGTATGAATGAGCATGTTCACCTTTGTGGTCTTCACTTGGTGTGTACCCTCATGGGTAACCTCAAGTGTATCCCAAATTTCTTTGGCGGAAATATAATTTGATATTCTGTTAAATTCACTTGGGTCAAGTGCACAGAATAGCAAATTCATCGTCTTAGCATTTAACTCAGCTTGTTTGATGTCATTGTCATCCCATTCTTCTTCAGATTTTGAGGTGATAATGCCATTAACCAAGTGAGTGGGCTGATGAGGCCCTTTAGTAATTACTCTCCATATATTATAATCTACAGCTTGTAAGTAAATGCGCATACGAGTTTTCCAGTAAGTGTAGTTTGTGCCATTAAAGAAAGGAGGGTGATTTGATGCTTGACCTTCAACTACACCCATTCCAATTGGGGCGACCATGATCTTTCACTCAAGATCGTTGGACCTACAAGAGAGTACCGGTGCTCTGATACCACTTGTTGCCCAGAAATGGTGCCCAAGAGGGGGGTGAATTGGGTATTTCAAATATTAAAGCAATATATGTGCTATCAAGTTCAAAAGTGAAGTGTGATAGTGCTCAAGTAATTTGTGCAACGGAAGCAATGAAAGATAGCAACAATTAAAGAGCAAAAGAAGAGTAAAGCAATGCAAACACACAAGAAGTATAGTGGTTCGGTGCACCTAGCACCTACATCCACTCCCCAAGCTCCACTTGGAATTTCACTATAATCTTTCTAGATTACAGCCGACTTGCTTTCCAAGGATCACAAGTCAAAACCTTACACACTTTTTGGCTTCGGCTTACAAGCAACCCTAGTTGGTTTTAACTATTGGCTCACCAACAAACCTCACTCACTTGTTTTGGCTTCGGGCTTACAAGCAACCCTAGTTGGTTTTAACTATTGGCTCACCAACAAACCTCACTCACTTGTTATGGCTTTGGGCTTACAAGCAATCCTAGTTGGTTTTATCAATTGGCTCACCAACAAACCTCACACTAGTTTCAAATTCCTTGAAACTAGCCTAGGACAAAAAGAATATGAATACAATGAATAAAACAAGACAAACTCCTTTTGAGCAAAAAGTAATTCGATGTAGCTCTTGATGGAGACTCTTCAAGCCTTTCTCTTGGAATCTTGGACCTCACTAAATGCCAAACACTTGAAAGTTGGATTCCTCAAAGATGGAAAGCTTTCGGCTAAGAAATCTCTTGATTTTCTCACTCTTTTGGCTTAGAATTGATTGAAGGCTTTGTACTTTCACTCTCTTCTTTTTCACTTTGTCTCCTTGTCTTTTTTGAAGTTTGGTGGAGGTTAAATACCTCATTCAAGCTGAAACAACTCCACAAGACCGTTAGAATCAAAAATATGGCCGTTTATGGCCGTTAGAAATCAAATCAAAAGTTCAGAAAAACTAGCCGTTATGCCATGAGTCGCCATGAGTCGACCTCTGGATCAAGTGTCGACCTCATGAGTCGGCCTCCAGTTTATCTTAGGCAAAAATCCAGAAAACCATAGTTCTGCCCAGTTTGAATTCTCAGGCGATGATCGACCTCTGGTGTCGACCTCTGGACAGGTGTCGACCTCTGGAGCGTGCCATTGAAAATTTGCAGTGCCGGCCTAGCTGAACTTTTCTTTTCTTCATGAGTCGACCTCTGGTGGTCGACCTTTGGCAAGGTGTCGACCTCTGGTGGTCGACCTCTGGTCTGAATTTTTTTGAAACTCTTGGAGAGGTGCGTGCCATGCTTGAGTTTCTCTAAGCCTTTGTTTCTTTTGTGAATTGCTTCTTAATAAGAAGGTCCAATATGAGAAATTTGATTTTGTTCAAGGTAGAAGAGCTCTTTCCCAAATCAGGCAAGCTTGGTTTCATCATTGTACTCTTGATACTCTTTTTGAATAACCTAAGTCCTGAAACTTTATCTTGAAATGAAATATTAGTCCAAACATATACTCAATCTTTTGTTAATCATCAAAACTAAGGAGCCAAAGCCAACAGTTTTGTTTATTGATCACCAAGATGAAACCTTCAAAGTATTTAGAAAGTTTTACAAAAAGATTTCAAATCAGAAAAATCTTTCAATAATTTCAATTAGGAGTGTTCACGGCACTGAATTTGAAAATCAGTTTTTCGATGATTATTGCACTGAAAATGACATTGATCACAACATCTCCGCTCCTAGAACACCACAACAAAATGGTGTTGTAGAGAGAAAAAATAGGACTTTGGAAGAAATGGCCTGAACAATGTTATATGAAGGTAATCTTCCAAGATACTTTTGGGCAGAAGCGATGAACACTGTTTGTTATATTTTAAACCATGTTTTGATCGTCCTATTTTGAAGAAAACCTCCTATAAGTTTTGGAATGAAAAGAAATCCAATATCAATTATTTTCATGTATTTAGATGTAAATTCTTTGTGCTTAATAATGGTAAAGATAATCTAGGAAAATTTGATGCTGAATATGATGAAACAATTTTCCTTGGTTATTCATTGCATAGCAAAGCATATAGAGTTTTTAATAAAAGAACTCTTACTGTTGAAGAGTCAATGCATGTTATTTTTGATGAAACTAACCCTTCACCTTCTAAGAAAGAAGAGTGTATAGATAATGATGCAGGTACAATTCAAAAAGAGATGGAAATATGAGCATACAAGAAAGACTAATTGAAGAAAGAGAAGAAACGGTAAGTAAGGATCATACATATTTGCCAACTGAATGAAGGTACGCTACTTTCCATCCTAAAGAATTAATTATTGGTGATCCTTCACAAGGTATTAGGACTAGGTCTGCACATAGAACTGTACATGACTACCTAGCCTTTGTATTACAAATAGAGCCTCACATTTTAGAAGAAGCTGAAAGTGACCCAAATTGGATGATGGCTATGCATGATGAATTGAACCAGTTTGAAAGAAATAAGGTTTGGACATTAGTTGATAGACCTAAAGACCACCAAATTATAGGAACCAAATGGGTCTATAAGAACAAATTAGATGAATAAGGAAATGTCATTAGAAATAAAGCTAGATTAGTGGCTAAGGGATATAGTCAAGAAGAAGGTATTGATTTTGATGAAATATATACACCCGTAGCAAAACTAGAAGCCATTAGATTACTTCTTGCATATGCTTGCTACATGAATTTTAAACTTTTTCAAATGGATGTAAAATGTGCATTTCTAAATGGTTTTATCTCCAAACAAATTTTTGTAGAACAACCACCAGGTTTTGAAAATCATGCTTTTCCAAACCATGTGTTTAAACTCAATAAAGCTTTATATGGTTTGAAACAAGCTCCTAGAGCTTGGTATGATAAACTTAGCACTTTTTTATTGAAAATGATTTTTCAAGAGGAAACATTGATAAAACCCTTTTCATCAAAAAGAAAAATAATGATATATTAGTTGTACAAATTTATGTTGACGATATTATATTTGGTGCAACTAATGAAAGTTTTTGTGAAGAATTTGCTAAGCTAATGCAGGGAGAATTTGAAATGAGCCTAATGGGTGAACTTAATTACTTCCTCGGACTTCAAGTAAAGCAAACTAAGGAAGGGATCTTCATCAACCAAGCCAAGTATACCAAGAAATAATTAAGAAGTTTGGTATGGAGACAAGCAAACAAATGAGCACACCCATGAGCCCAACTTGCATATTGGACAAAGATGAGAATGGTTCCAATGTTGACCAACAGCTATATAGAGGTATGATCGGATCCTTATTATATTTAACTATAAGTAGATCGGATATCTTGTATAGTGTATGTGTTTGTGCTAGATTTCAATGTAATCCCAATGAAATACATATGCTTGCTGTTAAAAGAATACTAAGATATTTGAAAGGTACAAGTAATCTAGGTCTTTGGTTTTCAAAAGAATCATCTTTAAATTTAATTGGGTTTTTTGATGCTGATTATGCTGGTGGTAGAATTGATAGAAAGCACTAGTGGCATATGTCAATTTCTAGGGTTAAATTTAATCTCATGGCACTATAAGAAACAAAACTTGATAACACTTTCTACTGCTGAGGCAGAGTATGTTGCTGCAGAGAGTTGTTGTGCATAAGTGTTATAAATTAAACAACAACTAGAAGAATTTGGTATTACACAATGCAAAATTTCTATTAAGTGTAATACACAAGTGCTATAAATTTGACCAAAAATTCTATTCAGCATTCTAGGACTAAACACATAGAGATTAGACACCATTTTATTAGAGATCATGTTTTGAATGGTGACATTGAATTAGAATTTATCCCAATTGAAAAACAATTAGCTGACATTTTTACTAAACCACTAAATCAGGATAGATTTGAATTACTTAGAGGAGAATTAGGGTTTTGTGATCCTTTCTAGATTACCCTAACCAAATTTTATTTAAAATTAAGGATGAATTATCTATTCATGATTGTTGAACAACTTTCCTTGAAATTTCATTGCATCAAATTCAATATTTGAATCATTTCATTTTCTATGAAAATTTTCTGTTCGAGTCGACTCGAGCAATTTTGCTCTGATTGAGCCGGCTCGAATGTCTGAGTTTTTTGCTCATGCTCTGGTCGAGTCGACTAGGTCAACCTGTTATTTTTCCTAGCCGACTCGGTGTTCTGTTTGTTCTGAGTTCGCTCTGGTCAAGCCGACTCGGATGTTTTTAGGGATGAGCAAGCGACTCCAATGTCAAGAAATCGCTACTTAAGTAGATCCAAACTATCTTTTCTTGCACTTCACTCTTCTTATTTTATTTCAAACTCACTCTACTCCACTCGGAAACTTTACCAATCTCTCTAAAACCATTCCCCAAAACCTTGATTTCCTAAATCCCACTGTAATGGCTCCAAGAAGATCTGCACAGAAGATTCCTCAAGCGGTAGAATCAAGCAAACATAGTGAAGAAGGATCTAAACAAGCAAAGATTACTCCATCTGAACTAAAGGAGTTAATATTTCAAAGGATGGAAATTATTTCTGACACACTGACAGGTCATATGAACTCTATTAGAAGTTCAGTTAATGCCAGCTTGCAGAAAATGAAATCAGAACAGATGCTTCACAGGGAGAAAATGGAAAAGGAAATGGAGAACTTCAAAGAAGAAATTAGAAGTATCTTACTGCAATCTTCAAAGAAAACATTCACTACTGAGGATACTCCTGTACAGATCAACAAAGAGTCACTTGAGACTCTTGTTCAACCTTCTCCTGTTCCTTCATCTGATCCACCTAAACCTAAACCTATTGAGACCAAGAAGAAGACAGAAACCAAGAAGACAAAGACTTTTAGAGCCCCTGTTAAACTAGATTCAGGGATTTAAGGTTTAAACTCCTGAAAACTAAGACCTCTGATAAGGTTATAGAGGTAGGCTCCTCTTCTTCTAGTGAAGAAGAAGAATAGGTTGTTTAGCTAGTCTTTTGATTGTACTTCTGACTCTTTTAATGCCTACTTTTTATCTTTTACAATATGAATGTACTTTATTTCTCAGTTTGTATGGCATATTTATCAATGAAATGAAAAATCTTTTGTTATGATGAGTTATTCTTCTAGTCATCAATGCTTTTGATACAACTATGATGGATTTTTAATTAGAATTTCAAATTTGAGAAAGTAAAATTATCTCAAACAAATATTAAATACTTTCTCAATCTAATTCAAAATCTAAGTTTTATTTGAAACCACCTTTTTGATTGATTGACAAAAAGGGGAGAATGATATCAGAATGGAGAATGGTATCAATATTAATGTTTGAGCTATCATGAAAATTTCTATAATCTATGTTGAGCTTCCTACCTATCCAATTATTCTTAAAGTGCTTAAAAAGAATGAAAATGGGAGAGCACAAAAGTGATAGTATTCAGATAGTATTCAATTGGATCTAACTACTTAATTACTTTAAAACCTAGAGAAAGGGAAGATTCTCTTAAGATTTTTTTGTGAATGGCCTTGCTTTGATTGCTCTAAATTAGTCTTAATTCTATCAATATTTTTCTAAACTCTAATACTCCATGTTTGTGCTAATTATGATTTTATGAAGCATGAAAAGTTTAATACTTTGATAAACACAAAAAGCACTAACTTCAATGTATATAATGGTATCATCACTAGAGCTCTGATACTTGTTTGCAAATATATTTAGCTCCAATACATGTGAATATTTACTTTCAAATACTTTTATACATGTAAGTGTAAAGAATTTTTCAGGCCCAGTATTTTGTCATTATCAAAAGGGAAGATTGTTGACCCCATAAGTGATTTTGATGATAACCAAACATTGGAGCATGCACATTTATTTCTAACAACTCTTCAAGTGTTTTACAAGTTTTTGTATGATGGTTTATTTGTTCAAACTTCAACTCCTATATCTTTAGTTCTTAATTTGAGTTGTGTTGCAATCTGTTTTTGTAAAGAAAACCCAATAAAAAGCTAAGAAAAAATCATGTAAAAGGGTTACTTCTATGTGTGTGCGCCTTAGAATTATTTTGAGTTGGTGTGCATGAAAAGTGTAAGGGTGTTGGTGAGAGTTTTTCTTTAAGATTTGAGCACAACAACTTCCTGCTGCAATATACTCAGCCTCAGCTGTGGATAGGACAATCGAAATTTGTTTCTTGCTAAACTAAGAGATTAAGTTAACTCCAAGAAATTGGCAAGTTCCACTAGTACTTTTTCTATCAAGTTTACACCCAGCAAAATCAACATCAGAAAATCCAATTAAGTCAATTGAAGAATATCTAGAATACCATAAACCAATATCAATTATACCAGATAAGAAACTAAATATGTGCTTAACAGCTAATAGATGTGACTCTTTAGGATCAGACTGATATCTAGCATACATACAAACACTAAACATTATATCTGGTCTACTAGCAGTCAAATATAATAGAGATCCAATCATTCCTCTATATAATTCTTGATCAATGGATTTACCATGTTCATCTTTATCAAGTTTACAAGAGGGGCTCATAGGTATACCTATTAACTTAGTAGACTCCATCCCAAACTTCTTTAAGATTTCTCTTGTATACTTAGCTTGGTTGATGAAGATTCCATTCTTGGTTTGCTTGATTTGGAGTCCGAGAAAAAAATTGAGTTATCCCATCATGTTTATTTCGAACTCTCCCTGCATAAGCTTGGCAAACTCTTGACAAAGAATCTCATTAGTAGCACCGAATATAATATCATCAACATAAATTTGTACTACTAATAAGTCATCATTTTTCTTCTTTAAAAATAAGGTTGTGTCAACATTGCCTCTAGAGAAATCATTTTTAATCAAAAACTTGCTGAGTCTTTCATACCATGCTTGGGTACTTGCTTTAAACCATAAAGTATTTTATGTAATTTAAAAACATGATCAGGATGTGCATGATTTTCAAATCCAGGTGGTTGTTCAACAAACACTTCTTCTGCTATAAACCATTTAGAAAAATACATTTAATATCCATTTGAAAAAGTTTAAAGTTTATAAAACAAGCAAATGGTAATAGTAGTCTATTTGCCTCAAGTCTAGCAACAGGAGTAAAAGTTTCATCAAAATCAATTCCTTCCTCCTGATTGTAGCCTTTGGCAATTAGCCTAGCTTTATTTCTAGTTACAATTTCATTTTCATCCAATTTATTCCTAAATACCAATTTTGTGCCAATAATAGAAACGTTAGATGGTCTTTCTATTAATGTCCAAATATTATTTTTTTCAAACTGAATTAGTTCATCTTGCATAGCATTTATCCAGTTAAGGTCTTTTTCAACATCTTCAAAATATTTTGGCTTTATTTGAAAACAAAAGCAATATAATCACATTCATTTCTAATTGAAGATCAAGTTCTTACCCCTTTAGATAGATCACCTAGGATTAACTCCTTAGGATGTCCATGAGCATACCTCCACTCCTTAGGTAGATCTTGATGCTTTGGTGTGGATTGTATGGCTTCTTCTCTTTTATATTTGTCTTGATCTTCTTTACTTTGTTGAGAGGGTAGATCATCCAATGTTAGCTTCTTCAGCTTTTCAACACCTGCACATGCATCTGATGTATCCTCTTTTCTAGAGGATTTATTAGCAAACTCTTCAAAAACTACATGTATAGACTCCTCTACAACTAGTGTTCTTTTATTAAAAATTCTGTATGCTCTGCTTGATGTAGAATATCCTAGAAAGATACCTTCATCAGACTTGGAATCAAATTTTCAAAGGTTATCTTTGCCATTATTTAAAATAAAATATTTACAACCAAAAACTCAAAAATACTTTAAGGTTGGTTTTCTTTGTTTCCAAAGTTCATAAGGTATTTTTTTTAAAATATGATAAATTAAAACATGACTCAAAATATAACAAGTAGTATTAATTGTTTCAGTCCAAAAATATCTGAGTAAATCATTTTCACAAAGCATAGTGCATGCCATTTCTTTTAAAGTACGATTTTTCCTTTCTACCATCCCATTTTGCTGAGGTATCCTAGTTTATATAAAAATTATATTCAATACCTTTATTACTGTGAAAATTTTTGAAATCTTGATTTTAAATTCAGAACCATGATCACTACGTATTCAAATAACTAAAGTACATTTTTCATTAGAAACCTTTCGATAAAACTTTATAAATATTGAAAATGATTCATCTTTATGAGCAAGAAAGAAAACCCAAGTAAACCTTAAAAAGTCATCCACTATAACTAATTCATATCTCTTACCTCCTAGGCTGGATATCCTAGTTGGTCCAAAAAAATCCATATGGAGTAGTTCTAGTGGCCTAGTAGTTGAAACAAAACCTTTAGGTTTAAAAGATGTTTTTACTTGTTTTCCAAATTGGCAAGCTTGACAAATTTTATCTTTTTCAAAACTAAGTTTTGGCAAATCTCTTACTAAATCCTTTTTACAGAGTTTTGAAAGTAAATACATACTAGCATGTCCTAGTCTACGATGCCAAATCCCACTAGTCTCATTTATAGTAGAATTCATTGCAACTAGACATTCTCCATTAGGCAAAGATAGATTGTCCAAATCTATTAGATAAACATTACCATGCCTTTTTCCAATGAATTTTACTCCAATTTTATCAAGACTAGTAATCATGCTATAGGATGATTTGAAAATGACTTGAAAGTATTTGTCACAAAATTGACTAATACTTAAAAGATTATGCTTTAAACCTTCAACAAAAAGTACATTATTAATGCAAGTAGAGAGGAAGATGTGAACCTTATCAATACCAATAATATTTTCTTTACCATTATCATCGAAGGTCACTCTCCCTCCATTTATCGCCTCAAGAGAGATGAATTGCTTCACATCTCCTATCATGTGTCTTGAACAACCATTATCAAGATACCATAGCCTTTTATTTTCTTTGGTTGCAAGACACACCTATAAAATAAATTAAGTTTTGTTTTTAGATACCCAAGTCAACTTGGGTCCTTTAGGGTTAGTGCCTAAGTTGGTTCCTTTTGGAATCCAAATCTTTCTAAAATTATTGATTTTTCTCAAATGCATTGAAAAGCTTCATGACCTAATTTTTTGCATGAAAAATATGTAATGCTTGATAATACAAGTACAAAAAAATTTTGAAATACCTTTGTTGTTTTTGAGGTTTGTATCCTAATCCTGCTTTGTTAAAAATAGCTCTTTGATTATTTAAAAGAATATCTAGTTTTTCATAGTTCTTATTTTCTAACTCTAGATCTTTGTTCTTTTTTAAAACATCACCATTTGAAACGAAAGCTTTAGATCTTTTTAAAACTTCATTTTCATTATTAAAGCTTTGTTTTTCTTTTCTAAAATATCAAGTTTACTTTTCAATTCACTAACTTCATTTAAAAAAGAATTGTTTTCATATGAAAAACTATTTGCATGCTTTTTCAATTTTCTATTTTCAGATAAAATCAATTTATAATCATGCATCAATTCATCAATTGCATTTTTCAATTCATCAAAAGTAAAATCTACTTCAGAGTCGAAATTACCTCTTCTTGTTCTTCTTGTTATGCCATGAGACATAGATTGGCAACTTTAGTTTGTTCTTCATCTGAGCTAGAGTCCTCGCTATCACTCCAGGTTGCCATCATAGCTTTCTTCCTAAGCTTCTTTCTTGATTTCTTTAGGAGAGGATAGTCAAACTTGTGGTGTCCAGGCTCCTTGCATTCGAAGCATGTAGGTATTTCCTTCTCCTTTTCTTTTTCTTTCTCCTTTTCTTTTCCCTTATCTTTGCTTGTTTGAAACCTTTTCTTGTAAGGGAACTTTCTTCTTTTCATAAGCTTTTTGAACTTCCTTACTAAAAGAGCTTCCTCACTCTCATCCTCTACTTTTTCTTCTGATTCTTCATTTGAATATTCTTCTTGAATTGCAAATTTGAATGCTATCCCCTTTTTCTTTTTATCCAAGTCTATAGATTTTTGCTTCAGATTTAGCTCATAAGTCATGAGTGATCCCACTAATTGCTCCAAGGGTAGTTTATCAATATCTTTAGCTTTTGTATGGTGATCACCTTTGGATCCCATGAAGTTGGAAGTGACATGAGAATTTTGTTGACAAGATCAGCATTAGACATAATTTTTTCTAAACTGCTCATGCTATTTACAATGTTTATAAATCTAGTGTACATGTCATGATAGATTCATTTGGTTCCATTTGAACATCTCATAAGTTTGCACTAACATGTTTACTTTAGTGTTCTTCACTTGATCAGTACCCTCATCGATAACTTCAAGTGTGCCCCATATTTTCTTAGCATATATGCATGTAGAAATCCTATTAAACTCACTAGGATCTAATGCACAATAAAAGAGATTCATTACTCTCGCATTAATCTTGGATTATTTAATGTCATTTCCATCCAAATCCTCTTCGAGCTTTGGGATGAAAACATCATTAACTACAATCGAAGAAATATGTGGACCTTTATCAACAACTTTCCATAAATTATAATCTATTGAATGCATATAAATTATCATTCTAGTTTTTCAATAAGTATAATTTGTTCCATTAAAATATGTAGGTCTATTTGAGGTTTATTCCTCAACTACACTAGTACCAGGGGGTGCCGTAGTCTTTACTCAAGGCGGTTAGACCTATAAACGTAGAATAGGGCTCTGATACCACTTGTTGCCCAGTAAGCAACCCAAGAGGGGGGGTGAATTGGGTTTCTAAAAATTAATTACAGGTGTGTGAACCAATTCAATAAATAATCTAAGTACAATTAAATGCAAGTATAATGTGCTCTTAAAGAGTATGCAGTGAAAATTTAAAAGCAATAAGAGTAAGAGCAAGAGAGAGAGACAAACAATCACAAACACAATCTATGTACAGTGGTTCGATGCTTTCTAATGCACATACATCCACTCCCCAAGGACCATATGGAAATTTACTATAATCTCCACCGATTATAGCCGATTAGTTTTCTGAGCTCACTAATCAAAATCTGACTTATTTTCACAAGGCTCACAAGTCAAAACCTTCCTTGGTTTTGTGGGCTAACCAATAACCTAATTGGTTTTAAGGCTCACCAACAACCTCCCCTGGTTTTGTAGGCTAACCAAGAACCTAATTGGTTTTAAGGCTCACCAACAACCTCCTTCATTTTCAAGGCTAACCAATAACCTTTACAACAAGAATAATGTTTGAAGTAAAGCAACAATAAAAGCTTTCTAAATAAAAGCAGATATATCATTGAAGCTTTGATGATTGGCTTGTCTCCAACTTGATGAAGCCTTAATTAATGCTCAAGACTGTTGGTCTTTAATGCTCTTGAAGGCTTTGAATGCTTGGAGACTTCTTTTTGCTTGAAGCTAGTTGCTTTCAATGAATGGGAGTGAATGCTCTTGCCTTTTTTTTATTGTTGTTCCTCTCTTGTTTAGATTTGATTTCAATCACTTAAATACCTTCTCAAGGTCTCAAAGTCGGTTTATGGCTATTAGACATGAAAAACTAGCCATTGGGAGCCAAGAGGGTCGAGTTCTGTGTTTGAAAAACTAGCTGTTACTATTTCCAGAACTCCAAGTATCGACACTTCAAGCTGTGAGTCGACACTTGCATTCCATGAGTCAACACCTAGTTCAAATTTCTTCATTGAAGCTTTCTGGAATTCTCAGGTGAGTCGACACTTCTTCTGGTGAGTCGACACTTGAGTCAATACTTGACATCCATGAGTCGACACTTCAGGCACGTTTTCAATTTCAGTAAGTTCTGTATCAAAATTTTCTTAGGCGATAAGCCGATCCTTGAGTCGACATCTTATGTTGACAATTGACTGGCGTGAGTCGACACTTCAGCCATGCCATCTAAAGTTCTTTCTACGTACCGGCTTGAGTCGATACTTCCACTATCATGAGTCGATACTTGAGTTGTGAGTCAACACTTTGAGTCGACACTTGCTAAGATTTCTTCAAAAATCATTGAACCTCTGCTGAAACCAAATTATGCTGAACTCTTTGTGTTATTTCAAGCAATCTCCAAGTGCTCAATCCATTTTAAAACTAATTTGTTTTTGGATAAAAAAAGGGATGGGGGCAGGAAAATCCTAGCTATAGCTGCCTCCACCCCGCCAGCCATGTTCAATTTGAGTAGCTAATTTTTCATAATACCCTCCCCACCTGAAGGTGAGTACATCAGCCTGACCCTACTAAGCTACCAAAGTAGAATGCGAAACTGATTTTTCATTCATGGAAGGGACTTCTTCATTTCTTTGATAAGAAATCAAAAACTGTTGGATTGATGAGCACATTTTTTTATAAAAGCACACTTTAAAAAAACAGTTAGTACTCAACTTATACTTAAGTATTTTGCTAATCATCAAAATCAATAACAGAGTTAATAGCTTTAATCCATAAATGGATTTCCTAAGCTTACATACTTGGTTTGATCTCCCACTTGAGACAAAACCCTCCGGCTGTGACATATAGACTCCTTCCTCAAGATTTCTATTAAGGAATGTAATCTTAACATCCATTTGCCAGATCTCATAATCATAGTATGCAGCAATGGCAAGCATAAACCTAATGGACTTGAGCATGGCAATTGGTGAGAAAGTTTCATCATAGTCTATACCATGCTTTTTCTTGAAATCTTTTGCCACCAACCTAGCCTTGTAGATTTCTATTTACCCATCTACTCCAATCTTTCTTTTGAAGATCCATTTGCACCCTGTTGGGATAATTCTCTCAGGTGGGTCAACCAAGGTCCAAACCTAGTTGTCATACATGGAGTCCATTTCGAATTTCATGGCACTGAGCCATTTGTCTGAGTCCTTACTCATGACAGCTTCCGTATAGGTCAGTAGATCATCTCCTTCAATAATACTGGTTTAATTATTGTTTCTAATCATAAAACCATATCTAATAGGTGATGCCTGCACTCTCTCTGACCTACAGAGAGGATGTGTATGTTGTGGTTGTACTTGATCAACTGGTATTTCTGATTGAGGAACTTGAGTTTGTTCATCTTGAACTTTATTCAATTCAATTATTCTCCCATTACCTTCTTCTTGGATAAATTCTTTTTCCAAGAATATGGCAAGCCTATAAAAAAACTTTTTATTCAGTAGGATGATAGAACAGGTATCCAATACCTTCTTGAGAATAACCAATAAACCTACATTTCTCAACCATAGCACTCAGCTTATGTCCAAATTCCTTTTTAACATAAGCTGGACAACCCCAAATCTTAAGATATTTAAGACTTGGTTTCTTGTCATTCCATAATTCATATGGAGTACTAAGCATTGATTTTGATAGTACCTTAATACATATGCAGCAATTTTTAGGGCATATCCTTAGAAGGATATTAGAAGATCTATGAAGCACATCATGGACATTACCATATCAAACAAGGTATGATTCCTCCTTTCTGCTACACCATTCAATTATGGTGTATATAGAGGGATCCAATCAGAGAGAATACCATTTAACTTAAGATGATTAAGAAATTCACTAGATAAGTATTCTCTCCTCGATCAGATTGAAGGACTTTAATACTTTTTTCGATTTGTTTCTTAACCATACTTTGATACTCTTTAAATTTATCAAAGGCTTCGATTTATGTTTCATGAGATACACATATCCAAACCTAGATAAATCATCAATGAAAGTGATGAAATAAGAGTATCCTTCTTTAGCCTGAGTTGACATAGGTCCACATACTCTGTGTATTAAACCTAACAACTATGTTGCTCTTTCTCCATGTCCAGTGAATAGAGACTTGGTCATTTTTTCCATGAGGCAAGATTCACATGTTTCTAATATTTATAATCATAAGGACCAAAGAAATCATCTTTGAATAACTTGTTAACCGGTGACTCATTAATATGACCTAACCGGCAATGCTAAAGGAATGTTTCATTGGTATCATCTCTCTTTCTCTTTTTGTTTTTTACAAGCAACACTTCATCATTGAGTATAGAATTAAAAGACCATTCACAAATTTTCTCATTCCAAAGAAGTCATTAGAATGAAAATTGGAACAGCCATTTTTCTCAACTTCTATTTCATAACCTTATCTTAATAATAGAGGTGTAGAAATAATATTTCTAATAACATTTGGAATGAAATAACAATCTTTCAATTCCATTATCTTGCACGAAGGCAATAATAACGTGTAGGTTCCAATAGCTTCAGCATGAATGGCTTCTCCACTCATGCCATAAAGCTTGAAGTCACCCTTCTTCAACCTTCTAATCTTGTGGAGTCCCTATAAAGACTTGCAGATATTAGACCCACATGCGGTATCCAATACCCATGAATTAGAAGTTAAAGAGCTCAATGATAAGTTTGTTTATATCATAAATAAATATTTTGATGCTCCATTGGCATCTTGCTTCAGACCTATAAGATATGTCTCGCAGTTCTTCTTCCAATATCCCTTCTTGCCGCAGAAGAAATATGATCCATCATTTGAAGGCCTCTTTTCCTTCTACCTCTTATTGATGCTATTCTTAGGGTTCACCTTTCACCTTTTACCCTTCTTCATTACCCCTTCTTCCCAACAACTAGAAGAAGATGATTAGCCTTATCTCCTTTAATGTGGCTTTTAGCTATCATAAGCATGTTAAGCAGCTCTGGTAATGAAAGATTCAGTTTGTTTATGTGGTAGTTCATGACAAACTGAGAGAAGGAATCTAGTAGGAGTGATTGCAGGATCAAATCGTGATTAAGCTCCCCATCCATGACAAAGCCTAATTGACCTAATCGAGTGATTAAGTTAATCATCTTAAGAACATGGACCTGTACAGGTGAGCCCTCACTCATACATTCCTGGAATAACAGCTTCGATATTTCATATCTAGCAGTCCTACTATGCTCTTTATACAACTCTTTGAGATTGATCAGTATGGACTGAGGTTCCATGTCTTCATGTTGCCTCTGTAGCTCATTGCTCATCGAGCTAACATGATTCACTTGACAGTCAAACTATCATTCTGCCACATTCTATAAGTAGCCTTTTCTTCCTTTGTAGCATCATCTCCGATCAGATCTGGATCCGGAGAATTGAGGATGTAGGAAACCTTTTCCTAAGCAAGTACTATTCTCAGGTTCCTGAACCAATCCACATAATTTGGTCCGGTCAATTTATTGGCATCCAGGATGCCCCGTATTGAAAGAGAAGAAGCCATTTAATTTTTAATCTATGAACAACAAGAACAATACATAAACAGACCACTCAAGATGATAACCACGATAAGATAAGGACTTGAATCTAATTATGTCTCTCATTATTTTCTTCGAATACCATAACCCTCAACTATGGTAGACGAGAAACCAATATCTGGTTTCTTTAGTGGGATTGAGATCCCAATTCTTTCTAAATGCCTTGTGTTTGCATAACAAATACTTATAAGTTCAATGGTAGGACATTCCTTTCCAATTGCATCCCTTGCAATTCTCAACATCATACTTGTCTCTAAGACTCTTACAGTCTTGTGTTTGCACAACAAACCATAATGTCCTAGTTTAGTCAAACCCTTCATTTTATATAGTCATGATTGAATAATGTTACCCTTGAGTTTGCTTTACAAAGTAGCATTATCAATCATACTATAAAGCATAAAATGCACCATGTCAAACTTTATATCAAACCCTAATAGTAATGCCTTGAGTTTACTCAACAAACCTACTATAATTTTGATACAAATTTGCCATAGCATGAAGGAAGGCAATTTGTAGTGTGCCTAATCAACTAGGATTGCCAATTTAAGGTTTAGATGTGACCACATTGGCCAGGTAAGAGGGAGATATGAGGAGGTCCCTCCATTTCTTTCCTTAGGCACCAATTAAATTGGCCAGGTCGACAATGGGACCAATTAAAAACCTCATTCCCTTTGCCTTCCCAAAACCACTTTGCCTAGACACTAATTAGCTAATCAAACCCTAATTAGATTTGCATCATGATTAACTTTCACTACAACTAAATATAATTTTTATGAGGGCTTTGATGGTCTCTAACACATCCTAATTAATCGTGTCAATATAACATTCATTCCAACAATCATGTATATTAAACCTAATTTGTATACTATAAGCATGATTATAACATCAATCCAATCACCTCACTTGTTCATGGGATATGGCCACAGTGGCACCCCTACACGCTATTGGAGACCCCATTGAATTGGAAAAGAGGGCCTTTAAATCCTAATTGGCTCCTATGACCAAACGGCCATGGTGACTAACCCAATCCAAAGCTGTTACTAGGATATAACATATCACATATATAATTTAAACTAATTATGCATCAATTCATAGCATAGAAAGCAATCAATCACTAAAGAAATTAGTAATTGCATGCATCAAGGTGGCTCTGATACCATTGTTGAGTTACCCAGGCAGGGCACAATGGATGACTAGGTTTCAGAAATTCATATTTGAAACCCTAACTGGCCGAAATTCTAAATCCTAGGACCACTTGTGCATAACAACTAATAAAATAAACCTTTAGGGTTATAAAGGAATACCTGGAATATTATATTCCTTAATTTCTACTAGGCATAGAATTGCATGCCCTCTAGAGGTGATCCACATAGGAATGGAACTGAGGAAGCACTCCTATGAAGGTTGCTTGTTTGCCTGGTACTCTTCCGGCAGCCTTTCGAACTTTCCCCTTTGCTGGATCTCCTACCCTCCTATAGGGCTCTTAGAGAACACTCTGAATCCACTCTCAGTTCCCTAATACCCCTTCTATTTTTCTCCCTAGGCTCTTGTCTTAGTTAAACTAGCCTTGTTTAGAAAGAACAAGTTATGTCTTAAAGAGACAAAATTGTCTTAAGGGAGAGGGAGAGAAAATAGCAGTAGTATTCTAATGGGAGTCTCATCTTTTTTGGCATCAGATTACTGACGTCAATATATAGGGTGGCATGGGGTGCCTGATATGTCTATTGACCAGCCATTTAATAAGACCCTTAAACAAAAGGAGTCTTATTAGGATAGAAAGACATATCTGGATAAGTAAGACCTATTATGCACCAAGAGACAAGTCTTTATCTCTTTGGTTTCTAGCAATTTTCCTCCTTCTACCCATGGCCTTGACTGATTATGGGAATCCCAAGAGGTGTGATTTCAGATGTGAGGCATCACAGAAACATAGGAGCCTTCAAATATAAGGACTCCTAGTCTCAAATTAGTGCCAAAATGAAGAGACGCAACACTTCATTTTGCACCAACCCCTTCCACACTAAGTTT
Organism: Areca catechu; assembly: GCA_021397845.1. Classification (NCBI taxonomy): domain Eukaryota; kingdom Viridiplantae; phylum Streptophyta; class Magnoliopsida; order Arecales; family Arecaceae; genus Areca; species Areca catechu. Next base: position 97,244,221 of record CM038050.1, read on the forward strand.
TTATTGTTTGACCGGTCAATGCCCTTCCAAAAGGGTGTGGAGATGAGGATGAAGTCCTTTGGACTTTATTTGGCCTTTGTGATTGACTGGTAGAAGGACTCTTGGTCCTTCTGCGCACATGCATTTTGGCGCACACCAAGAATTGGTACCAAGAGTCTATGCCATGTAGGACTCTTCAATTTGACCAAGATAAATGCCAAATAAATTCAGATAAATACTAAATTAGGCTGCCCCACTTAGGACTCAACCCAGTTTAAATACTACATAAATTGGTTAGCCTAATTAGCAAATAAGCTGACCCAATTCAATTGGGTTATGAGTTGGGCTAGCCAATATATGCTAGTATGTCAATTAGCTAGCTAATTAGCATCCCATGATCCTAATAAAAATATAATTGACTTCCTTGGCCAATTTTCTAATGTGTGTGACCCTTTGGATTCCACAGCTAGCTAGTAGTAGGTCTAGGTCTAAGCTGGTTCGATCCAATCAAACCCGATTGACCTAACTAGGCCAAATTGAGCTAACCTAAGTTGCCAATTCAAACCAACTTCCAAATTGACTTATGAATCCAATCGAATTGATCATGAAAACCTACAAGATATAATTGACATCTAGAAACATGTCATGCCTACCCAGAAGATAAAAAATTTGATAGAAGTTATCAAAATATCCTTCAATAAAAAGTTATCATGCAATTCAATCCTTCGATCTTCCCTTATCTCGATTAAGCCATGGGCATGGATAAATGTCAAACCCTATCACTTAATCCTTTTCAATCTCAATTTGATAATAAAGACTTAACCAATGAAAGATTAGAAACCCTATCTAATCTCATCATGCTTTGATCAAAGACTTCTTGAGTCATCATTCAAAGAGATCACATGGGATAACTTCTCCTCTTACTAGGAGTGATCGATTCGTTGTTGACCTACTCATTACCTTTATACATAATCCACCATATCCAGAAGCACCCCATACATGACCTGATTTCCATGAATGGGCATGCACCAAAACATGGATTTATGTGCATAAGATACTATGGTAGTCTCAGGTCTAAAGATCACATACACAACTCCCACTAAAAGAACATTCTTTTGACAAGTAAGACTTCCATTTGATGTTCTCTTATCGGATCAGTTCAGTGGACTCATAACCTAATGAGCACCTATATCCTTGTATTAGTGTCTCTACACAAGTGGCTATGAGACCAACCACCCTCTCCATCAAGCATACATAGGATGTGCTAGTCTTTCTAGATTCATCGATCCCCGAACCGATGATCTATCAACTAGGAACATTTTAGATTAGGATTTATAGGAACTTAGGTCTCATCATTATGATCTCCATCATAATCCTAATTTCATTATCCTAACCTATGGGATTCATCATAATCTTATAATTAAAATATAAGACAGCAAATGATGAATCAAAAATTATCTTCATTAATATCAATCTTGAGTTGGGAGAATACAAAAATATCATTAATACAATAACTGCGATTGTCTTTTAGGACACATATCTTTCATTGGCAGCACTAGTGGAAATGGCATTAATACAGCTCCCACTATCTTTGATGATCTTGCAAACCTTTTCCCCTATTTTGATAAAACTTTGTAGGATGTTGGTTCTACTCCAATCCTTATGCTCTCTTGTTTGGGTTAGAATACATCTAACAACTTCCAGTAACTCAGGTGGATCTATAGTCTCCTCATCTCCCTCATACTCATCCACTAAGTTTGTTCCTGCTTCGTACACTTCTTCCTCGAATTCTTTAATGGGCTTGGAGCTTCTTCCTTTAATTATCCTATGTGTAGGGCTCTAGTAGGACACTGACTAGCATAGTCACCAACTTTGTGACACCTAAAGCAATGAGTATCAAGATTATTGCTTCTTTGAACTTCAAGGCCCTTACCCCTATCATTCTTGCAACCTAATGGGGTAGTAAGAGTGGGTCGGGTTGAAGGAACTTGACTAGAACTAGGCTTATATCCAAGTGTACTTATCCTGTTGGGTTTTGACCAATGGATCATGGGTCCCCTCTAAAACCTCTCAAAGTCCCTAGCAATTTGATAAGCTTGTTCTAGGTCATGGACTTCTCTCAAAAATAACTCCTTTTAAGTTTTCTCACATAGGCCAGCTTGAAATCTAGATAGGGTCATGTCTCAAACTCATCGATGCTACATCTCATAATGTACTAATCGAATTTGGCAATGTATTCAGATATAGTTCTTTTGCCCTGACTCAATCTTTGCCACTAGTCTAAAAGTCTCTGTTGATAGGATTTGGGGAAGTACTTTTCCCTAAGTTTAATCTTCATGGTTCTTTAGGTAGCTATGGGCATATCTCCTCTCTGATGACATATACACTCAACATTTCCCTAATATAATCTCGCCTGGTGGACTAATCTAAATTTGTCAAATTTAAACTTCCTCTCTTTTGACATCTAATACCATTCAAAGTACTGATCCATGTTACCTTCCCAATCATGTATACCTTAAGATCTAGACTTCCATCAAAGATAGGTGCTTCTAGGTGAATGCTCCTAATGGCTCTTTCATCCTGGTCCATAAAATCATGGTATGGTCATCTCTGGTTATGTTCCAAGGTAGGTTCATGGCATTGGGCTCTTCTAGGATTGAGGGGGTAGAGGTGATTCAAGTTCCATATGGGTCATATGGGTCTCTTCTAGGGTCCCGATATGCTCTTCCATTCGATCAAACCTATTATTTAATTGGGCAAACTATGTAGTCATGGTCCTTATGAGTGTTTCAAAATTAGGATCATGGTTAAACTAGGCTGGGTTTGGGATTGCTGGTATTGGGTTCTTGATCTAGTGGTCATGTAGCACAGAATTCCTAGTTTCTAGGGCTCCTAGACCTAGAAGCTCAATATAGCATGAATTGCCAGAGCACCAATCAAGAATGTAGTCACCTTTTCAACTGGCCATATAAGAGATGGGATTGTGGGAGGCTCCCCTTGCTTTTGCAAGGTCCCAATTAAAAGCCACATATCCACTTAACGCGTTTATCGTTGGACCCCTAGCCTTAGACACCAATCTCCATGAGTAAATACAGAATTAATCGATACTAAGTCTCAACATGAAACATGAACTTGACTTGTTGGTGTCCCTAGTTTAGGTTCTTACTCAGTTTTAGATTAAACTTGGGTCAATGCAATATGTGGTTGGTTATTTCTGGGCCAAGAAAAGGTGATGAAATCCTTCCCTTATCTTATGATAGGATTGCCCTTAAATGTTTTAAAATGAATGCACAAACAAAGATCTACCACAAAGACTATAATAGGCAGGCATGCCAAAATTCAAATTTCAGATTTTGAAATTTCAAAACTAAAATTTCAAATTTCAAATTTGAAAATTCAGATTTCAAGAATTCAAAATTTTCAAATTTTAAATTTTAAATCTAAAATTTCTTATGGGGAACTTAGATTTGAATATTGCTAGTAAAAGAAAAATAAAAATGTTCGTTGTGCTAGTAAAAGATCATTCAATGAAGCATTCACTATTCCAACTTCAATCATGCAAGCATGCAATTAGCACAACGAACTCTCTAATCTAGAACATCTCACATCCGGCCGTGGCTCATTACTCCCATGGGTCATAAGTATATTTTCGTATACCCACTCAGGAAGCATGAAATCTTAGATTAAAGGTTGAAAACAAGGAAATAAAATTTGAAAATTCAGATCTAGAAATCTATAAGAGAGATTTCAGATCTAGGTTTGAATATAGTAAATTAATTGAAAAATTATGATTAAACTTAGATTTGAAAAGTTATGAGAAGAACTTTAGATCCAATCCTTAAAATGCAAAAATTTCAGCAACTAGCATATCTTGTCCTAATTTAACCATGCTCTGATAACAGGTTGATGTCGGATGTGTAAGGATGCAAACATCAATAAATGAAATACAAAATAAAAGGTGACTAATGATTCCAAAAATATGGCTTAACTCTCCATAAGAAATAAAAAGAGCACTGAAGCAAACTACTAGAAGATAAAATCACTTTCCCGCAGATTAGACCTATCTAAGCAATAAATTGATTGGACCTAATGGTTAAGAAACCATTTGAATTAGGACAAGCTCTTTCAAGAGTTCAGATCCGAGAGAGAAAAAAAAGGCTTGTTACCAGACAATGATCTCTTTTCCCTCAACAATTGGATCACTCAACACTCTTAGATTGGGCATCTGGATAAGAAGGTTGAATCCCTTGAATGTGTTGGCTTCCCGTCAATGGTTCCAAGGCAAGGAGGACCTCTTCTTTGGCTTTGGGCACCCAGGGGTCTTACAAACAAATTAATCAGAGACAGGGGAGAATAGGGAAAAGAAAAGAAAAGGAGATTAGTAAGGAAAAGAGAAGAGGATGCGGTGGAGTCTTGAAGACTAGAGAACTCGATTGGGCCTCACAACCTTCTCCTCATGGAGTAGCAATGCTTGGAGAAATGGAAGTAAAAAGAATTATTTTCATTCATTCTTCAACATCCCATTACAAGAGGAGTTGGGTTATTTATCATTCACCCAAGCCTCTTTGAAATTTGAATTAGAGAGATTACAAGTACTAATCAAGGAGGAATAAGTGGGATGCCACATTTGAATTTGAATTTGAGTTTTCTTTCATGCTTTGGGTGGCAAGGGTGAAAAAACCTTCCATGTTGGCGTGGAGATGAAAATGGGATGTCCCATTTGAATTTGAATGCCATGCTTTGGACGACAAGGGTGGGGACATTCCATGTTGGTGTGGAGAGTAAGATGAGGACCATTTATATGGAGGATGAGGTGGTGCAAGGATTGGGTTCCTTCTGGAGTCTTTTCTTGCATGGAGTGTGAAGTGGCTGTTGAAATTATGTCCTAAAGCCAATCATCTAAACTGTAGACGGTTTGTTATTTTGTGATTGTATATGAATTTTCTTAATGAATAAAAGTTATTCTTTTGGCTGTTCATCACATATGCATTTTTCTGAAAAGAACTCTTGTGTGATGGAGTCCTTAGAACTACATTTTCTTTGATATAGAGAGAAAATATTGAGTAGTTCTTAAAATGGTTCACAACCAAAGGATACATTATTATAGGACGGTGATGTATTAAGTATAGGTTGCTGTATATCACATTTGTTGGTTGTCCTCTTAACCAAGAAGTGTAGAGACATTGATGTGACATATAGGTGAAATGTATGACATCTCACTGAACATGACCAACTATGGAGCCCCCTTCAGCTAAAGGGTTGCTCACGAATGGATATGGGTATATGTGTCCCTCAGACCTGAGGTCACCATGGTAGCTTGCAAGCAACTCACTATACTTTGGTGCCAGATTACCTGGATTTCTAATCTAGTGATGAAAGGCCTCTGGGTACAGTCAAGTACTTGTGGAGCAGTGGTGGATCAAGATGGGATTGACCCCTCCAAATAGTTTGGAGTGAATGACTTGCTATGTCTCAATTTAGCAAGACCTTGTCCAGGATAGTTCTTGTAAGGAGTCATAGAACTCATAAGGTTGAGACATGATCTGGATGCACAAGGTGGGGTTGGCAGTCAAACCCTAGGACATCCTGATCATTATGAGGTCAAAGGGATGAATTATGTGGTAACCATATGCCAGAGGTTCTAGAAAGTTGCTCTACAATCTTCAACCTATTCGGTATCGGGTATCATTTTATGATGATGACTTTGATTGGTACTGGAAGTGTTCTAGTGCTATTGGCTTAGTGTTTGAATCTATGGGGTCACACACCATAGGGATTTCTATCTGATATAAAGGCTGATCGATGATTGAGAATCGTTTGCCATCACTGGAGGCCAATATGATTGACCATGTTATAAGTGTCGACACTTGGAAAGTCGACACTTGCAAGTGTCGACACTTGGTTGTGACGAGTAGAAATTCTAGAAAGAATTTTTGGAAAGTTTTGACCTCAATTCGAATTTCGAATTCTGGTTGGTTTTGGCTCCAAGACTTCATGGATTGTTGGTCATTCTTTCGAAGGTTTTGACCTCAATTCAAATTTTGAATTTTGGCTGGTTTTGGCTCCAAGCTTTTATGGAATGTTGGTCAATCTTGCCTTATAAGCTTAGAGCCAATTTAGTATGGCCCTTGACCTTCTCCGCCAATCACTCCTCCTTCCTTTTTCTCCCTTTCATGGCTGCCTCTATAAATAAGGGTTGTTTTAGGGGCTACTAGTTGGTGAAAAAAAAAGGAAGTTTTCTTATTGAAAGAGATTGCTGAAATTCTAAGAGGGAAAAGAAAAGGGGCATGGGAGGACTAGGGTTTTGGGTGTGTGACTACCTAGCACTCAAGCTAGGTCTTGGAAAGAGAGCTAGTTAGGATGGATTCCACCTCTCCTCCTTGTCTTCCAAGAAGAAGTAGATCAGCTTCAAGGATCCAAGAGCTAGCACTTTGAGGGAGTTGATCAAAATTGAGCCCTAGTATGAACTACCTGTTAGGAATCCGGTGCATCGCAGCGGAAGTGTAATTTCAAAATGATGAAATTTGAACAATAATCCCTTAGCCAAGATCTCCTTATTCAGGATTAAAACATATAATAAATATACAAACTCACATTGTTAGAATGAGGGCACCAACCTGTTAACGCTAAATCCAATTTTGATGTAGAATCAAAACTTGATGTTGAATGCCCCTTTTGATTTCACCAGGCGTCCAAATGTCCACCCTCCAATGGTGATCCACAAGATGATTGATCAAGATGCTAGCTTCTTCAAAATTCCTCCACTTGAATTCTTATCCTAGAACTCAAGAGGACTATGGCTTTAAAACTCCACTGTAGGGGCTCCTTACTTCCTTTCTTTATTCTTCCTCTCCCTTTCTTAAGACCTTGTCCTAAGAATAAAACTCTTGTCTTGAAGGAGGACAAGGATTTAAGACACTAATGTCTTAAAGTAAAAGGAAATAGTAACAGAGTAGTAGTTCTTTTCTTTTACCGATCGAGAGATTCTTCCTATCTCTTGTTTTGGACTTGAGTTTCAACAGAGAAGAGAACTCTGTAAGAGGGAAACTCTCTGTGTCCTAAACAAGCTAAGGAGGAATCAGTTTCCTGGAAAGAAAAGAAAAATAAAACCTCTGTCGTACATTAGTCCAACACCCGAGACCTCTGTTCCTTAAATAGATTACAAAGAGATGTCTTCACAACTCTCCGTAAACACCATTCCATTTTGTCTCACGCCCCTTCCCTATTTCTCATGCCCCTTCTCTCCTTCTCACACCCTTCCAGATTAAATCTCACGGCTTTTCCTAAAAGAAAAGTCATGAAATTTCAGAAGAAAGGAATCGCGATGTTTGGGTCTCCGAAGAGACGTTTCGCGCAACCGGGAAGAGTCAGCGCCTTCCTTCTTCCTTAAAATCCCATCAGCCATTGGATTCCCATCCAAGGGGGGACAAGTGGTGCGCTAATTATTACGAAAGGAGGCCGCCCCATCTTAATTCATCAGAGAATTAAGCGGGGTGCGCCAAGAGTCCATGTGCCATGGACTCTTCCAAATGGCGCGCCAAGAGTCCATAAGCTCATGGACTCTTGGTATTTGGCATGAAAATGAAAGGGGGGCAGGTGGGGAGGCTAGCCTAGTTACATGGCTAGCCAATAGGGTTAGCCATATCCTATTTTCACAATTAGGGTCTAATTAGATCCAATTTGAACCAATCCGGAATTCTAATTCGAATCCGATTCGAATAGAAGCTAGGGTTTGCAACACCTGCTAGAGTGTTATCCTGCAAAGATGATTTAATCACAAATTAAACTCTTGATCAATCCTCTTAAGTGTGTGACCCATTGGGTTCCACATCTAGCCAGCAGTGGGTTCGAATACAAGTTGACCTAATTTGATTAGAACTCTTTCTAATCGATTTAGGTCAAACCGGGCTTACCCGAAATGATCAATTAGGACTCTTCCTAATAAGTGATCTTTGAATTTGATCAACCCACAAGACAAGATTGACGTCTAGCAACGTGTCATGTCTACCCGCAAGATATGGAAATTCTGGTGAAATACCAAAATTACCCTTCAGTAGAGAGTTACCGTATAATTAAATCTTTCGATCAGCCTGCACCCAAAATATAACTATGGATATGGATATATGTCAAATCCAATATTATATTTATTTCTAGCTCAATCTTATATTGATGATTCAATTATCTTGATATTAGAAACCATCTCTAATATCTTTACTTTGATCAAAGATTCCCTGAATCATCATCCGATTGTTAACTAGCTGGATGCAATCTCCTCTTACTAAGAGTGATCGATTCCTTGTTGACCTACTCATTACCTTCATATCCAATTTACCATTCCCAGTATCAATCTTGTGCATGACTCAGTGTCATGATTAGTATTGAACCAAAGCATGGGTTCATGTACATAAGGTACTTATAGCAGTCTCAGGTCAAAGGATTACTTGTACCACTCCCACTATGAGAACCTTCTATTGACATGTAGCTAAGACTCCATTAGATGTTCTCAAGTTGGATCATATCAGTGAACTCATTCTCCCATGAGCACCCACATCCCAGTATTAGTGTCATACACAAGTGACTATGAGATCAGTCACCCTTTCCATATACTTGGGATGTGCTGGTCTTACCGGAAAAATCCTGATCCCCTACTCAGCGTTCCTTTGACTAGGATTACTTTAGATTAAGGTTTTAAGATTTTAGGTCTCACTGGTATGATCTCATCATAACCCTAAAATCATAGCCCTAATCTATGGGGTTCATCATATAATATAAAAATAGCGTATGATGAAAAATAATGCCTTTATTTAGAAAATTGTCAATTACAATGGTTTAGAAGATAAACATAGATTGGCTTGTAGGGCATATCCTTTTCACTACCCATAGAGGCCAGACACGTGTGTAGCTCGAGGGCTTTTTATAACCTCCTCCTAAAGGTATAACGGTAAGGTATCCTTATGCCTTTTGGTTCTTTTCTTACTATGATGTCTTTTGCATGCTACATTATCATACTTGTTCCTATCGCAAGTAGATTGGTAGATCATTTTGATCGATCTACCAAGCCCTCCATTATGCTTATTTTAAAATTATTTTAAAAAACCCTTTTTTTCCATGCATGCTCATTCTACTTTCCCTTCAGTGGTGTCCTCTATCTAGTGGTCATACTTCTTGGTCTTTACTTGGGTCTGTTGGGTTTGTTGACCAAGGCGGAAACATAGATTTAGAATTTTTTATCTTTGAAATCTATACCAAACCCTTTAGCCCTAGATCTCCTTAAAAAAATTAAAATATATATCATTCATATACATAATTTAATATATATATATATGTAAGTACTAACCTGTACCGCAATATCCAAAATGCAAATCTCCACCAGGTGCCTAAATGTTCACCCTCCAATGGTGATCCACACGGAGAAGAGATGAAGACAACAACTTCTTGATCTTGGATCCTCTTCTTGAATTCTTTTTCAAGAATTCAATTCTTGGACTTATAGGCTAGAATTTTCTTTCTTAAAAATTCCCTTTCTCCCTTCTTTCCTCTTCTTGATCCTTTCCTCAACTTCAATCTTGTAGAAAATTCTTATTTGAAGTGGAACAAAATTAAGACAAGTAATGTCTTAATTCAAGAAAGAAAAGAGACCCTTCCTATTTCTTTCCTTTACCGTTCAAGACCTTCCTCTTATTCTTGTTTAGGGTCAGAGTTTCGACAGAGGATACCTCTGTAAGGGAAACAATACCCAACAAGAACAAGGGGAAGAAGTATTCTGGAGAGGAAGAAAGGGAATTGATCTCTGAATTATCTTACATGAAAACCCCCGAGAACCCAACCCTATTTATAGATATCAGAGGGGTGTCTTTTCAAAAACAACGCAACCCTCTGCTATCCCAAGAATCACATTCTTTCCATCCTCACGCGTCTCCTCAGATTTTTCACGCCTTTCCTGATTTATTTCAAGATTTTTCGATGAAGAAAAACCTCAAAGAAATCTCAAAAAAGTCGCGATGTTCTGAGACGGAGTTGCGACAGAAAAGCAACGGATTTCTTCTGGCCATCTGATCTTGATCCAAGGGACTCCATATGAGACGCCTAAAAAAAAGATTTCCGCCCCCTCCCATCTGGTTTTCACGGTAAAAGAAGTCCCCACGTGCGCGAAGAGGAGTCCACGCGCATGGACTCTTCCTTTGGTGCACGCGCGTGGGAAAGATGGCTTGGGCGGTCTTGGGAAAAGGGTTTAAATTGATTTTTGATCAATGGGTTCAGCCACGGGTTATCCCAAAGTTCCAAAATTTAAATTAGACTCTAATTAGGTTCAATTACAACCCAATTAAGCCCAATTCAGAACCAAATTCGAATCTAATTCGAATAGAAGTTGGGTCTGCAACACATGCTAGTGTGTTTGTCCTGCAAACATAATTTAATTCTAAATTAAATCCCTCATCGACTCTCTTTTATGTGTGACCCATTGGGTTCCACATCTAGCCAGCAGTAGATCCGAGTGCTATTTGACTTAATTCGGTTAGATCTCAACTAAGCGATTTAGGTCAACTCAAGCTAGCTCGACTTGGTCAATTAGAATCTAATTCTATTAACAGATTTAAATTTTCATAATTTTAATCATTTCCCTACAAGACAAGGTTGACGTCTAGCAACGTATCATGTCTACCCGGAAGATGTGGAATTTTGGTGAAATTACCAAAATACCCTTTAGTGGTGAGTTACTGGGCAATTCAGTCCTTTGATCAACTTGCATCCTGAATATGATTATGGATATGGATACCTTGTCAAATCCAATTTCATATTCATCCCTAGCTCAATCTTTTTAATGATGATTCATTAATGAACTATTAGAAACTACTTCTAATGTTCATACTTTGATCAAAGATTTCACGAATCATTATTTGATCGAAATTGGCTGGATGCAATATCCTCTTACTAGGGCTGATCAATTCCTTGTTGACCTACTCACAACCTTCATATACAATCCACCATATCCAGTATCACCTCATGCATAACTCAGTGTTATGATTGAGTGTGAACCAAAATGTGGATTCATGTATATAAGGTACCATGGCAGTCTCAGGTCAAAGGACCACATGCACTACTCCCATTATGAGAAATATCTATTGACAAACAGATAAGGTTCCATTAGATATTCTCAATCTGGATCTATTCAGTGAACTCATTCTCTAATGAGCACCCACATCTAGTATTAGTATCAAACACAAGTGACTATGAGATCAGTCACCCTCATACATAGGAAGTGCTGATCTTTACCAGAAACATTGATCCCCTACTCAATGTCCCATTGACCAGGAATATTTTAGATTAGGGTTTTAAGGCTTTAGGTCTCACTAGTATGATCTCATCATAACCCTAGAACCATAGCCCTAATCCATAGAGTTCATCATATAATAATTAAGACACAGCGTATAATAAAATAATGCCTTTATTGAATGATCATGTCAATACATTGATTTTTGGGATGGAAAAGGAAAAATCCCAATGAAATATAATATTTCGATTGGCCTTTAGGGCATAATCCTTTCAGGGTCTATGTTAGTTGCCCTCTTGAGTTAAACTTGACTCAAACAAATTACAAGACAAACTAAAGAAAGAATAAATTGACTTAAATATCTAAGTATAGGACAAACTTAAGGAAAAACAAAACTGACAGGACCCAAAAGCTTAATTATTTGCAATCCATATGAGCTCAAATTGTTCTGAATCGAATGTAGCCTCTTTCGAATCCTAGTGCCCGCACCAATAAGTGTTGCCCTCTATAGGTGATCCACATAGGAACCGGACCAAGGAAGCTCTCCCACCAAGCTTGCTTATTTGACTAGGACTCTTCCCAGCAGCCTTTCTTCCTTTTCCTTTGTTAGAACCCATACCCTCCTGTAGGGCACTCAGAGGTCTCTCTAAATTCTCTCTCAGAATTTGATTATCTCATATATCTCTTTCTATGCTCTTGTCTAAAAATGACAAGTTTTTTCTTAAGAGACAAGTCTTGTCTTAAAAGTACAAGTCGTCTTAAAAGAAAGAGAAAATAGAAAGTACCTCTATTCAGATTATTTTTTATATTTTTTATGGCATCAGATTACTTATGCCTATTTATAGAGAGAGAAGGGGCACCTAATAAGTCTTTTTCTCAGCCCTTTATAAGACCCTTCAAGTAGGAGTCCCTTGGGTGAGATGACTTGCCACGAAATGTCATTCATGCACCAAGAGATGTGTAACTGTCTTTTTATTTTTCTAGCCATTTTTCTTACTTACCATGTGGCAAGTTACCGGTCAGATAAAGGATACGAGCTGGGATCCCAAGAGGTGTCTCAGAGAAAATAGAAGTCTTCAAACAGAAGGACTCTTGCATTTTAAATCTATGCCAAAATAAGGGATGCATCCCTTCATTGAGCATGCCATAATTCCATTCCAATTCCTTCTTCTTTTGATCGGTCAACACCCATCCAATTATGCGTGGAGATAAGGGAGAGGATCCTTGAGTTTATCTAGTATTTGTGATTAAGTGGCGGACTCTTGGTCCTTTTGTGCACCTTATTCTTGGTGCATGCCAATATGGCACCAAAAGTCCTTTCCTACTTGGACTCTATCATAAATCAAAGATAAAGCTCCAAAAAATTCTAGATAAATACTGATTAAGGCTTTCCCAATTAGGATTCAACCTAATTTAAGTTCTACTTAAATTGGTTAGCCCAAATAGCAAGCTAATTGACCCAATCCAATTAAGTTAGGGTTGGGCAGCCAATATATGCCAGTATGTTAATTAGCTAGCCAATTAGAATTCCATGACTCTAATTAAAGTCCAATTAACTTCCTTGGCTGATTTCTTAACATGTGTGATCTTTTGGTTTCCACATCTAGCTAGCAGTAGGTCCAGGTCCAAGCTATTTCAATCCAATCAAAATCGATTGATCCAATTAGGTCAAATCAAGCTGATCCAAGTTGCCAATTGGAACCAATTTCCAAATTGACTCATGAATCCATCCACTTTGATTCATGAAAACCTACAAGACATGATTGATATCAGCAACATGTCATGCCTACCTAGAAGATGAGAAATTTAGTAAAATTATCAAAATATCCTTCATAAAAAGTTATCATGCAATTCAATCCATCGATCTTCCTTTATCCCGATTAAGTGATGGGCATGGATAAATATCAAACCCTAGCATTTAATACTTTTGAATCTTAATTTGATAATGAAGACTCGAAATGTTGACCCATGGAATGATTTTGATGATAACAAAATATTGGAGCATGCATTTGATTACTAACCATTTTATGTGTTTTATAAGTTTTTGTAGGATGATTTTAATGTACAACCACTCTTCCTACAATTTTGATGTATGTCTAGTTTATTCTTGAAAAAGTATTATGTAATGAAGAGCCCCAAGAAAAATCACTTGTGTATTCATAAAAATAGGCCAATTCAATATAATTTTCAAGTTTAAAATACTTAGTTTAGGCTTTGAAGGAGTTTCAAAATCTTTGAAGTTGGTTGGAAGTCTTTGAAAGAAATCTGGAGATGTTTGAAGGGTTCTTGATAAAAATTACTCGAGCTAACTCAAAGCAGAGAGCTGACTCAATGTTCTGGTATGGCACTAAGTTTTTTGGCACACAGACATTCGAGTCAACTCGAGAGTGAAGAGCCAACTCAAGCAGAATTCAATTTCTGAAGTTCTGAGATTTCGAGCCCACTAGAGGGAAGTTGAGCTGACTCATCCATAATGAAATTCCTCAGACACACAACCGAGTCGACTCATGTGCAGACGAGCCAACTCTTTCGGAGTAATGAAAAACCAGTTCTAAGAAAACCAGCCATCCGAGTTGACTCGATTGAGAAGAGCTGACTTGACTGGAGTGAAGATTTAGCAGGACTAAGCATCCGAGCTGACTCGATTCATCCATGCTGACTCAAGCACCTGTTCCAAGAACATAGCGACTAGTTCCAAAACTATCTTTTTGAATCCAAAAAGTGCTCCAATGATTATTTTTCAAATCCCAATGGTCTACATGTTAGGAATTGTGTTCCAAAGCCAATCATCTAGGCTGTAGACAGTTATGCTATCTTGTATTTGTATATGAATTGTTAATGAATAAAAGTTATTCTTTTATTGGCTGTTCATCATATTTATATTTTCCTGAAATGAACTCTTGTATGATGGAGTCCTTATAACTACATTGTTTTGATATAGAGAGGATATATCAAGTAGTTCTTAAGCTGGTTTATAACCAAAGGATACACTGTTATAGGATGACAATGTATCAAGTGTTGGTTGTTGTACGTCGCATTTGTTGATTATCCTTTTAACCAAGGAGTGTGGAGATACTGGTATGACATACAAGTGAAATGTGTGATATCTCACTGAACGTGACAATCTGTGAAGCTCCCTTCTGCTAAAGGATTGCTCGCGAAGGGATATGGGTATATGTGTCCCTCATACTTGAGATCACCATGGTAGCTTGCAAGCAACTCACTATACTTTGGTACCGGACTACCTGGATTTCTAATCCATAAAGGAAGATTTCTGGGTATAGTCAAGTACTTATGGAGCAGTGGCAGATCAAGATGGAATTGACCCTTCCAAATAGTTTGAAGTAAATGACTCACTGTATCTCAATTTAGCAAAATCATAGCCAGGGTAGTTCTTGTGAGGAGTCAGAGAACTTGTGAGGTTGAGACATGATCTGGATAAACTAAATTAGGGTTGGCAGTCGAAACCTAGGTCATCCTGAGCATTATGAGGTCAAAGGGATGAATTATGTCGTAACCATATGCCAGAGGTTCTTGTGAGTTGCTCTGCATCTTCGACCTATCTAGACATTGGATATCATTGCTAGATGAGGACTTTGACTGGTATTGAAAATGTTCTAGTACTACCGGCTTACTGTTCGAACCTATGGGGTCATACACCATAGGGATTTTCTATCTGATCTTAAGGCTGATCTACAATTGAAATCGTTTGCCATCACCGAGGTCAATTTGATTGACCATGTTCCAAGTGTCGACACTTGGTACTTTGCTTGAGTCGACACTTGGTGAAGTATCGATACTTGGCAATTTTTGTGAGTCGACACTTGCTGTGATAAGCAGAATTCTGGGAAGAGATTTTTGGAAAAGATTTGACCTGGTTTGAATTTCGAATTCAAACCGTTTTGGCTCCAAACTTTCTTGGAATGATTGTCATTCCTTCCTAAAGAGTTTGGACTCACTTGGTATGACCTTGATCTTCTCCCCCCTTCTCTCCCCCAATCACTCCTTCCTTCTTCTCCCTCTCATGGCTGCCCCTATAAATGAAGGTCATTCTAGAGACTGCTAATGGTTAATCTAATGGTTCTTTGATAGAAGAGAAAAGAATAGAGAGGAAGAAGAAGGGATAATGAGGACTCGGGATTAGGTGTGAGTAACCTAGCAATCAAGCTAGGTCTTGGGAAGAGAGTCTCTTGGGAAAGAGTTCCACCTCTCCTCCTTGTCTTCCTGGAAGAAGAAGATTGGCCCGAGAGATCCCGAAGAGCTAGCACTCCGAGGGAGTTGATCAGTGTCGAGCTCCAGTGTGGATTACCTATAGAGGCCAGATGCGTGTATGGCTTGGGTGCCTTTCATCTTTCTTCTCAGTTCTTTCAGAGATATTAAGGTATGGTACTTTGTATCTTTGTATATTTCTTTCTGTTGATGTTTTCTTTGCATGCTAGATTATTATACTAGATCCTATTGTGGGCAGATTGGTAGATCTTCTTGATCTGTCTCCCGAGCCTTTCACCGTGCATGCTTTAAAATTATTTTAAAATGCATTTATCTACCCTGCTTGTGTGAATAGTTTTCACCTACAATGGTATCAGAGCATTAAGTTCCTTTTTATAGTATAATGATGCTAGCATGTTTTAAACATCACCTTTCTTAAGTACTTGGATTGAGTGCTTCACCATGGCCGTCCGGTCATAGGAGAGAAGTAGGGCTGCAAGACCCTCTCTTTTCATTCAATGGGTCTCCTATGACATGTAGGGGTGCCGATATGATTGACTCTTGAAAAAGAAAATAAGAAGAAAGAAAATGTAGGTAAAAAATATTTTAATCTAATGACATGATCGTAAAATAACTTTAGATAAGATCTAAGATGATTGTTCTGATCAAACCTGATAAAAATTTAGAGAAACTTTAGATTTGAAATCACTATTTTTTTCCTATCTCAGGCTGTGAGTCGACACTTGGCCTGAAGTGTCGACTCATGAGCAAATCGCTAAAAAACTGGCATTCTATTTTTCCTCTGTGATAGGTTGAAGGGTCAACACTTGACCAGGAAGTGTTGACACTTGGGCTCATGAGTCGACCCTTGGCATTTGAAGTGTCGACTCATGAGCGGGTGCCAGAAATTTGGAGTTCTATTTTTCCTCCTGTCTTAGGCCTGAGTCGATCCAAGTGTTGACACTAGGGGTCGACGCTTACTCTTGGTGAGTCGACACTTGGATGAAAATGCAAAAAAATAGTGAATTCAAATTTTGAATTATTGTAAAATTATTTTGCATCTGTAAATTAAAATTATTTTAATTTAATTGAGTCTATTGAACTTAATTGAGAATTAAAATGACTAAGAACTCTAGGAATGTATTCAAAGATTTTAAGTCATTTCAATAAGCCTTAAGGGTCATGGGTTAGCTTCTATTAGGTCCTTAATTGGGTTAGACCTAAGTTTAGATGCATTGGACTAATAAAGAACTAATCTAATCAAATGTTCAGTTAGGATTTCTTCTCTTTAATCTCTTTAATAGTTAGATTGATTAGTCCATAAATCTAAATAGACCTAATTTGTGGCTCAGTGGAAAGCCCGAGTCTTTAGGCTAGTCTAATCGAGTCTAATGAATCGATTGGTGTCTAGGTAAGTTTGGCATTTGATCATGGTTCTTTGGGGCTACCTCTTACCTAGCCAACTCTGTTAGTATCTAAGGCAAGATGGTTAATGGCGGAACCCAATCCATGATCTCACTTACCTGGCCAATATGGTCAATCAGGATTGATTAGATAGCTCATTGACTCGTGTTAACCCATGTCACCCAAGGTTAATCAGTCTTGACTGATTTTAGGTGCCCATGGATCATTAATTATGTGTAATCCTCCTTGTTTGCTGATTTGGTCAGTGGGAGGTTGATCCATGTTTTCTCATCTCTTTATATATCATAACTATAATTAAATCCTTAAATTATTAGGTCCTTAAAAGAACAAAGTTATAGGGATAACCAAGTCCTAATCTTCCATTAAGTGGGATGGTAATGGGTCCAGTAGTTGGATGTTCATTGACAGATCCAATGATCGGGTGTTCATCGGGCTATTGGAATTGCTGTTCCTAATATGATGGCTTTGTGCGACTCTCTCAATAGTGGTCAGGTAAGCTAGCTAAAGTTAGGCTTGACTATTCGTTAGTTAGAAGCATTGAATTTTGTCATGTTAATGGTTGGACCTAACTGGGACCTTCAATAGGAGGCCCAAAGGTCGATTGAAGTATACCTTAGGACAAAATCCAAATGCTAGAGGTTACTTGGAGAAGTAATCGGTTGAAGAACCTACCTTTAGACATGGCATGGGTGGGCTGGCCAAAGTCGGGTTCATGTGTTGTCCATTGGACTTGGTACCCAGTAGGAATTAAAGTAATTCCTCAAATTGGAGGTAGAGGCTACAATCTGAGCAAAATAGTGGGATGGACCTTTAGACTAAAGTCCATGTCTTTAGGTTAATAATTCATATACAATATTAGTTTTGGTTTTCCTTTCAGATGTCTTCCAACCTGTCACTCCGATCTCTTATCGACAACGAGAAGCTCAATGGACCCAACTTCAATAGCTGGTATCGAAGGCTCAGGATTGTCCTGGAGCATGAACGAATCTTGTATGTGATATCCGATCCGGCACCTGAAACCCTGCTCCCAATGCTCGGGATTCGGTCAGAGACACTTATCAGAAGTGGCTCTCTGATAGGACCACCGTCTGATGCATTATGTTGGCGGCAATAAACGACAAGTTAGGTCGCAAGTTCGAGGAAACCCAGCCGAAAGAAATCCTTCAAAGATTGAAGGAGTCTTTTAGGACACTAGACGACGTTGAGAGGTACAGGATCTCCTGTAAAATCTACAATGCATGGATGCATGATGGGGCCTCGATCACTGATCATGTATTATACATGATCGAGTTGATTGAACCTAGGCAAGCTCGGATGTCCCTTGCATGAATAGCTTTGGAAGGATGCAATTCTGAATTCCCTCCCCTCTTCCTATCTAGATTTTCTCGATCATTACATAATAAATAAGCCTGCAATTAACTACCACGATCTATTGGGGTTGCTGCAGACTTATGAGAAAGACCACCAACTACATAAAGGAGTGGTGAATTTAGTAGGATGATCTTTAGGAGGGCATCGTCCCTTTAAGAAAGGGAAAAAGAAAAATAAAGGGAAAAAGGTGCTTAATGCTTCTGGGCCCAGTCAGGAAAAGAAAGTAAAGGTTGATCAAAGCAATGCAGAGTGCTTCTTCTGCAAGATGCGGGGTCACTGGAAGAGGAACTGTCTTCATTATATTACATCCCTTGACCCGAACAGGTCCAAGAAGAAAAAGCAATAGGATGGTCCTAGACAAGGTATTTATATGATAACACCTTATAGTTTTTCTATCTGCGATACTACTAACTGGGTATTGGATACAGGAAGTCCAATTCATATTTGCAATTCATTGTAGGGACTTCAAGTTAGTAAGCGATTTGAGGATGGTGAGAGTTCTTGAATGTAGGGAATGGAAGCCGAGTTCCAATCCTGGCATTGGGAATCCTCAAACTTGTTTTCGAGTCTTGTACTATCATTTTGAACGAATATCAATTTTATCCATCTTTTATTTTGAATGTCATTTCTATAGGCCAATTGGCCATGTATGATTATGAACTATCAATAAAGAATGACATTTGCAAAATCATTTGGAATGGTTCTGTAGTTTTGATTAGACAAATGCATGATGGCATTTATGTATTATCGTGACCTGTTAGTGTTATATACACGTCTAGAAAATGCCCTAGGATAGATAATGTCAGCGAAGCATACCTGTGGCATTATAGGCTAGGTCATATTAACAGGAATAGCATAAACAGGTTGAAATACGAGGGTCTCCTCGATTTTAGTGAAGATAGTTCACTTCCAACCTGTGAGTCCTATCTTCTTGGAAAATTGACAAGGTCACCTTTTACTGGAAAAGGTGAACAAGCCAAAGAGATTCTGAGTCTGATACATAGTGATATATATGGATCGATGAATGTTAGTGCCAGGGATGGCTATAGTTATTTCATTACATTTATAGACGATCTTTCGAGGTACGGTTATGTCATCTTGATGAGACATAAATCTGAATCATTTGAAATGTTCAAATGATATCATAGTGAAGTGGAAAAACAAACTAGGAGTATATTAAAACACTTCGATCTGATCGAGGCGGTGAATACCTTTCCAGTGAGTTTCTAACATATCTTGAGGAGAATGGGATTCTCTCTCAGCGGGCACCTCCAGGGACACCTCAGTTAAATGAAGTGTCTAAGATGAGGAATCGAACCCTGTTAGACATGGTTCGGTCCATGATGGACTTTGCTTCTCTATCGCTATCCTTTTGGGGATATGCTCTAGAATCAGCCTGTTACCTTCTAAATAGGGCTCCAAGTAAGTCCGTCAGTAAAACACTATATGAGATATGGACTAGATGTAAGCCGACACTATCACACCTTCAGGTCTAGGGGTGCCCGGCTTATGTAAAACATTTGAAAACGAACAAACTTGGACCTAGATCTGACCGGTGCCTATTTGTTGGGTATCCAAAAGAGTCTAAGAGGTATTACTTCTACTTAATTGAAGAACAAAAGTTGTTCATCAATCTTAGGGCTATCTTTTTGAAAAATAAGTTCATTGGTAAAGGGATTGTAGCCTCTAAGATTGAACTTAGTGAAGTTCAACAAATAGAAGAACCGACACACTTAAGGGATAACATAGAACCAGCTTTAATTAGATCACACCCAAGCCCACACAGGAACCATTGAGGAGATCCGGTAGGGTACCGAGTCGACCGGATAGATTCTATGATTTCTTGGTCCGGGACGGTGATCCCATTGAACTCGATGAGAACAATGAGGATCCGATCACCTATATTGATGCAATGTAGAGGTCTGATTCTGAGAAGTGGCTAGGAGCCATGAAATCCAAAATGGAGTCCAGGAGATCAACAATGTATGGACATTGGTTGATCCACCTGAAGGGATAAAACCCATTGGGTGCAAATAGATTTTCAAAAGAAAAAGAGGCGCAGACGGGCAGGTAGAGACCTATAAAGCTCGTCTAGTTGCCATGGGGTATCATCAACGTTATGGTATTGACTATGACGAGACATTCTCTCATGTGGCAATGCTCAAATCCATTCGGATTATGCTTGCTTTAGCAGTGCACTTTGACTGTGAAATCTAGAAAATGGATGTCCGAACAGCTTTCCTAAATGGTGAGCTAGAAGAGGATGTGTATATGATACAACCTGAAGGGTTCACATCCACAGATGAGTCAAAGGTGTGCAAACTTCAAAAGTCCATCTATGGATTGAAGCAAGCATCAAGGAGTTGGAACATACGATTTGATAAGTGAATCAAATCATATGGCTTCATTAGGAAAGGAGAAGAACCTTGCATTTATAAATGGGCAAATAGTTTTTTGATTATGTTCCTTGTGCTGTATGTGGATGACATTCTCTTAATCAAGAATGACATCCCAGCACTGCAAGGAATAAAGGTCTGGTTATCATCTCGTTCTCTATGAAGGACTTGGATGAAGCCTCTTACATACTGGGTATGAAGATCTATAAAGATAGATCTAAGAAGCTTCTAGGACTGTCCCAGTCTACGTACATTGATACCATGCTAAAACGGTTTAGCCTGGAAAATTCCAAGAAGGGCAATCTCCCGATAGGCACTGGAATTGATCTCTCCAAAAAGAATTGTGCGACAACTCCTGAGGAAAGAGAGCATATGAGTAGAATCCCATATGCTTCAGCAGTGGATTCTATCATGTATGCCATGACATGTACTAGACCAGACATGGCATACTCACTATGTGTAGTGAGCAGATACCAGTCTGACCCAGGTGAAGCTTATTAGAAAGTGGTGAAGATGATCCTTAAGTATTTATAAAATACTAAGGACCAATGGCTAATTATGGAGAATCTAACTTGAAACTTGTGAGGTATACTGACTCCAGTTTCTAGTCAGATAAGGATGATAGCAAGAGTGTGTCAGGATTTATCTGTACCCTGAACGGAGGAGCTGTCTGCAAGAAAAGTTTCAAGCAGTCTACTGTGGTAGACTCAGTATGCGAAGCATAGTACATTATAGCATCAGATGCAGTGAAGGAAGCTGTGTGGTTGTGGAAGTTCCTTGGGAGCTGGGAGTGGCTCCTTCCCTAGATGGTCCTGTTCCGGTGTACTATGACAGCACCAGAGCCATTGCTCAAGCCAAAAAGCCAAAGTCTCATCACCATACAAAGCATATTCTACGGTGCTATCACCTTCAAAAGATCGATTGAAAGGAAAACCCAGCTGACCCCTTCACTAAAGCCATCGGAGTTCAAGAGTTCGACTGTTGTAAATGAAAAATGGGAATGAGATTCTGTACTGATTGGCTTTATTCCAAGTGGGAGTTGTTAGAAATTGTGTCTCAAAGCCAATCGTGTAGGCTGTAGATGGCTATGCTATCATTATTTATATATGAATTTTTAATGAATAAAAGTTGTTCTTTTATTGGCTGTTCATCATATTTACATTTTCTTGAAATGAATTCTTGTATGATGGAATCCTTAGAACTACATTATTTTGTATAGAGAGGATATATCAAGTAGTTCTTAAACTGGTTCACAACCAAAGGATACATTGTTATAGGACGACAATGTATCAAGTGTAGGTTGTTGTATATCACATTTATTGGTTGTCCTCTTAACCAAAAAGTGTGGAGACACTGGTGTGACATGCAAGTGAAATGTGTGACATCTCACTGAACGTGACTATCTACGGAGCTCCCTTCTGCCAAAGAGTTGCTCGCAAAAGGATATGGGTATATGTGTCCCTTAGACCTGAGGTCACCATGGCAGCTTGTAAGTAACTCACTGTACTTTGGATGTCGGACTAGCTGGATTTCTAATCCAGTGACGGAAGGTTTCTAGGGGCAGTCAAGTACTTGTAGAGCAATGGTGGATCAAGTTGGAATTGACCCCTCCAAATAATTTGGAGTGAATGACTCACTGTGTCTCAATTTAGCAAAACCTTGGCTAGGATAGTTCTTGTGAGGAGTCACAGAACTTGTAAGGTTGAGACATAATCTGAATAAACCAAATTAGGGTTGGCAGTCGAACCCTAGGTCATCCTGAGCATTATGAGGTCAAAGGGATGAATTATGCGGTAACCATATGCCAGAGGTTCTTGTGAGGTGCTCTGCATCTTCGACCTATCCAGACATTGGGTATCATTGCTAGATGAGGACTTTGATTGGCACTGGAAATGTTCCAATGCTGCCGTCTTAGTGTTCGAACCTATGGGATCACACACCATAGGGTTTTCTATATGATCTTAAGGCTGATCTATGATTGAGAATTGTTTGCCATCACCGGAGGTCAATTTAATTGACCATGTTCCAAGTATCGACACTTGGTACTTTGCTTGAGTCGACACTTAGTGAACTATCGACACTTGGCAATTTTCATGAGTTGACACTTGCTGTGACGAGCAGAATTCTGAGAAGAGGTTTTTGGAAAAGATTTGACCTGTTTGAATTTTGAATTCAAACCATTTTGGCTCCAAACTTTCTTGGAATGATTGTCATTCCTTCCTAAAGAGTTTGGACTCACTTGGTATGACCTTGATCTTCTCCCCCCTTCTCTCCCCCAATCACTCCTCCTTCCTTCTTCTCCCTCTCATGGCTGCCCCTATAAAAGAAGGTCATTCTAGAGGCTGCTAATGGTTAATCTAATGGTTCTTTGAGAGAAGAGTAAAGAATAGAGAGGAAGAAGAAGGGCTAAGTGAGGACTTGGGATTGGGTGTGAGTAACCTAGCAATCAAGCTAGGTCTTGGAAAGAGAGTCTCTTGGGAAAGGGTTCCACCTCTCCTCCTTGTCTTCCTGGAAGAAGAAGATCGGCCCGAGGGATCTCGAAAAGCTAGCACTCCGACAAAGTTGATCAGTGTCGAGCCCCGGTGTGGATTACCTGTAGAGGCCAGAGACCTTTCATCCTTCTTCTCAGTTCTTCAGAGATATTAAGGTATCGTACTTTGTATCTTTGCATATTTCTCTCTGTTGATGTTTTCTTTGGATGCTAGATTATTATACTAAATCCTGTTGCGGGCAGATCGGTAGATCATCTTGATCTATCTACCGAGCCTTCCGCTGTGCATGCTTTAAAATTATTTTAAAATGCATTTATCTACCCTGCTTTAGTGAATAGTTTTCACCTACACTACAATGGTTATATCCTCTTGGAATTAGTTCAAGACACTATTTATAAGGGATTTGAACAACTTTTGAAGAAGTTAATGAGCCTTTAATGAGTTTTTAAGAGAACATTCAAGAGAGCCTTCAAGCAAGCACTCAAGACTTCACCAACTCTCATCAAATTCTTGAGTCATTAATTAAGAAAGATAAGAATCCTTAAAGAGCATTCAAGGAAGGAATCAAGAGGGCTTCTCATGAGCTACAACTGCAACCACCCGACAATGATCAGTTTGTCCTTAGGTTGCTTTGGTTTAACTCTTTATTTGAGTTGTTCCAAGTATAGCAGGGGCTGTACCTTGGGGTTTGTATAGGTTTTTGGTGAGCCTTTGAAAACCAAGAGTGGTTTGTTAATGAGCCCGTGAAAACTAACAGTGTATTGGATTTTTGGTGATCCCGGTGAAAAACCATGTTGGGTTTTAGATTGTGAGCCCGTGAAAATAATATGGATGTATTCCGAGATGAATATAGTGGAATCCTAAGTGGTATCTTAGGTAGTGGACGTAGGAGTTAGGTTCCTCCAAACCATTATAATTTGCTTGTGTTTATGCTTGTGTTGTTTATGATCTTTATTTACTTCCGCATTTGATTCTTAGTTCTTATCACTCACCACACTAAGAATTATAAAAAGAGTACATACTTGTGAAAGTTTTTACTAACCCAATTCACCCCTCTCTTGGGTTGGCCACCTAGGCAACAACTGGTATCAGAGCAGTGTCTCTGAAATTTATTTAGAGTAAAGATTAAATTGCAAACTCCATGAGTACTTCTTTGGCCGAAGGCCAATCTACGAACAGACCTCCACTTTTCACATGCACTAACTACACCTATTGGAAAACCCGAATAAAAATTTACATACAAGCAGTAGATTTTCAGTTATGGAAAATCATTTTAAAAGGACCTCACACACCCACAAAGAAAGTTGATGGCATGGACATCCCAAAACCTGAAGAGGAATGGGATGAACACAACATGAAAATGGATGAACTGAATGCCAAAGCAATGAATCTCTTATATTGTGCTTTGGACGCCAACGAGTTTAACTGAATTTCTACTTGTGTTTCAGCAAAAGAAATTTGGGATAAATTTGAAGTAACCCATGAAGGAACCTCCCAAGTAAAAATTTCTAAGATTAATCTTCTTGAACATAATTATGAATTATTTAAAATGGAACCGAATGAGACAATATTTGTCATGTTCTCTAGATTTATAGATATTATTATGGTCTAAAGAGTCTAGGCAGGATATACTCCAATGCAGACCTCATGCAGAAAATCTTGAGATCTCTACCAGACAAATGGGATCCAAAGGTCATTGCTATCCAGGAAGCAAAAGATTTGGATACTCTACCATTGGATGAGCTATTGGGTTCCCTGATTACACACGAACTTATAATGAAGCATAGAAGTGAGGATGACAAAAAGAAAAAAAAGTCTATAGCCTTCAAAGCTATAATAGAATTCAAGAAACAAGAAGAGGAAATAGATGAAGAAAGCCCCTCCTTCGAAGATGAACTCGAAGATGATGATATCGCACTTGTTGTGAGGAGAATCAAGAAATTTATGGGTAGGAAAAAGAAAAGATATTGAAGGAAATATCATAGAAAATGTGAATATGGCAAAGAGAAGGAAAAAGGCAAGAAAAAGGATAAAGAGCAATGCCCATTTGCTATGAATGCAAGAAATCAGGGCACTTCCATTTCGATTGTCCAAATTTGAAGAAAGTGTAAAAAAAAGAAAGCAATGGTTGTAACTTGGAGCGATAGCAAAGAGTCTATATCAAATGAAGAAGAGATACTACCAAAACTGCGAACATATGTTTAATAGGTCTCGAAGATGAGGTAATGTCTCCCGAACCTCATGATGAATTTACATTTGAGGAATTAAATACTACATTTCATGAGCTATTATCTGAATACAAAAAGGTCGGTCTAAAAATTAAAGCTTTGAAAAATAGCAATGATGTTTTAATGAAAGAAAAAGATGAAATTTCAAAAAAGAATAAGATTTTGCAAAAAGAATTGAATAGCTTTTCTAAAAAACATAAAGCTTTGCAAGTTGAAAAGAATGGTTTTCTTAAGAAGAGTAAAGCTTTACATGAAGAAAATATTGGCTTGCGAAAAGAAGTTGAAAAACTTAAGCTTTAGTTGAAAAACAAATATTGAGTTCAAACAAACTTGAGCTGATTTTAAAAGATTAAAGGGACTCAAACAACAAAACTAGAATTGGTTATAATTTTTTGCTTACAAATAAAATTTCAGCTATAAAGTTTATATCTTCAAAATCATATGTACCTAAGTTTTTGACTCAAAAATCTTTGCATCTACAGCTTCAACATTTGTATCTTATCAAAAATCAAAAGTTATTTGTTATCCATGTAATGGGATTGGTCACAAAGCATTTGAATGCAATTTCAAAAGAAATAATAGAGTAAAATTAGAAAGATTTGGGTTTCCAAAGGGACCACTCCTACTAACCTACAAGAATCCAAGAAAGCTTGGGTACCTAAAAGAACTATGTGATTTTTTTGCAGGAATGTCTTACAGCCCAGAATATAAAGAAAAGATGGTATCTGGATAGTGGTTGTTCCAGACATATGATGAGAGACAAGGAACAATTCATCACCCTAGAAATGAAGGATGGAGGATTGGTCACTTTTGGTGACAATGGTAAGGGAAAGATAATTGGCATCGGTAAGATCAGAATAATCCCTTCTACATTTATTGAAAATGTATTGCTAGTTGACAAGTTGAAGCATAATTTATTAAGTATAAGTTAATTGTATGATAAAGGCTTCAAGGTTGTCTTTAATTTTTGATATGCATTGTAACTAACTCACTTGATTCTAGCACCAAGCTCATTGGTCATAGACTTGGAAACATATATGTGATAGATTTGAATGATCTAGCCATGTCTAGTAATACAAGTCTTATAGTAATGAATGCTAGAATCAAGGAGTTTAGCTTACTTTGGCATAGGAGATTAGTCATGCTAGCATGCATACAATAGCTAAATTGATTTTAAAGATCTAATTAGAGGTTTACCAACATTTAAAGTTGATTTTGAACATATTTGTGATGCATGCCAATTTGGTAAACAAACTAGGGAAGTTTTAATTTGAAAAATATGGTTTCCACTTCTAGACCTCTAGAACTACTACACATGGATCTATTTGGATCAACTAGGACCACAAGCCTAGGTGGTATGAAATATGGACTTGTGATAGTAGATTTTTTGAGATTTACTTGGGTCCTATTTATTCACACAAGGATGAAGCTTTTAAAGTTTTTCAAAAATTTTATAAGAAAGTTTCAAACTAGAAAAATCTTTCAGTTATTTCTATTAGAAGTGAACATAGCACAAAATTTGAAAATCAATATTTTGAAGAATATTACACTGTGCACGGCATTGATCACAACTTCTCCGCTCCTAGAACACCATAGCAAAATGGTGTTGTAGAGAGGAAGAATAGGACATCGGAAGAGATGGCCCAAACTATGTTATGTGAAGGCAATCTTCCAAGGTACTTTTAGACAGAAGCTGTGAAAATTGCTTGCTATATTTTGAACCATGTTTTGATAAGACCAATTTTAAAGAAAACCCCTATGAATTTTGGAATGATAGAAAACCTAATATTCGTTATTTTCATATTTTTGGTTATAAATGATTTGTGTTGAACAATGGAAAGGATAACCTAGAAAAATTTGATGCTAAATTTGATGAAGCTAAATTTTTGGGTTATTCAATCAATAGCAAAGCTTATACAGTATTTAACAAAAGAACATTAACAGTAGAAGAATATGTTCATGTTATTTTTGATGAAGCTAATCCCTCACCTTCTAGAAAAGAAGAGTGCATTGACAATAATACAGGTGCAATTGATAAAGCTATGGAGGACATGAACCTAAAGGACAAACCAACTCAAGAAAGAGAAGATATGGTAAGTAAAGATCGTGGTGATTTACCAAGAGAATAGAGGTATGTAACTTCACACCCTAATGATTTAATTATTGATGATCCCTCACAAGGTGTTAAGACTAGGTCTTTACTTAGAGAAGCACATGATTATCTATCATTTGTTTTACAAGTAGAACCACATAGTATAGAAGAAGTTAAAAATGACCCTAATTAGATGATGGCCATGCATGAAGAACTTAACCAATTTGAAAGAAATAATATATGGATCTTAGTGACTAGACCATTAGATCATTCTATCATAGAAACTGAATGGGTTTATAGAAATAAGTTAGATGAAAAAGGCTAAGTAATTAGGAATAAAGCTAGATTAGTGGCTAAAGGATATAATCAAGAAGGAATAGAATTTGATGAAACTTATGCACTTGTAGCAAGATTAGAAGCCCTTAAATTATTGCTTGCATTTGCTTGCTACATAAATTTCAAGTTATTTCAAATGGATGTGAAAAGTGCATTTTTGAATGGATTTATTTCAGAAGAAGTTTTTGTAGAATAACCACCAGGTTTTGAAAATCATGCTCTTCCAAATCATGTTTTCAAACTTAACAAAGCATTGTATGGATTAAAACAAGCACCAAAGCATGGTATGATAGATTAAGCAAGTTCCTACTTGAAAATAATTTTGTTAGAGGAAATGTTGACACTACTTTGTTCATTAAAAGAAAAGAAAATGATATGTTAGTTGTACAAATTTATGTAAATGACATTATTTTTTGTGCAACTAATGAGAATTTGTGTAAAGAATTTGCTAAGCTTATGTAGGACGAATTTGAGATGAGCTTGATAGGTGAACTGACCTGCTTTCTTGGACTCCAAATTAAGCAAACAAGAGAAGGAATATTATCAACCAAGCAAAGTACATCAAGGAGATCATTAAAAAGTTTAGTATGGAGTCAGTCAAAGAAATGAGCACAACCATGAGCCCCTCCTACAGACTTGATAAAGATGAAGATGGACACAACATTGATCAAAAACTTTATCGAGGTATGATTGGATCACTGTTGTATTTAACTGCTAGTAGGCCTGATATCTTGTTCAGTGTATGTATATGTGCTAGATTCCAATCAAATCCTAAAGAATCACATATACTTGTTGTTAAAAGAATCAAAAAATATTTTAAAGGAGTAAGCAATCTTGGTCTATGGTATTTTAAGCAATCTATATTGAATTTAATTGGATTTTTTGATGATGATTATGGTGGATGTAAAATGATAGAAAAAGCACCAGTGGCACCTGTCAATTTCTAGGGTTGAACTTAATTTTATGGTACTGTAAGAAACAAAACTCTGTAGCACTATCTACTGCTGAGACAGAATACGTAGCTGTAAGGAGTTTTATGCACAAGTGTTATGGATTAAGCAACAACTAGAAGACTATGTTGTTATTCAAATAAAAATTTCTATCAAATGTGATAACACAAGTGCTATTAATCTAACAAAGAATCTAATTCAGCATTTAGAACAAAATATATAAAAATTAGTCACCACTTTATTAGGAATCATGTACAAAATGAAAATATTGAGCTTAAATTTGTTACAACAGAAAATCAATTAGCTGACATTTTTATTAAACCTCTTAATGATGATAGATTTCAAATGATTAGAAGAGAATTAGGTTTATTTGACCCATTTTAGTAATTTTTGACCTAATTTCTTCAAAATTAAGGAAAATTGTCTAGAGAGCCTCCTTAACCAATTTGAAGTAGATAACCACCTTATTTTGTGTATTAGGGCTAGATACCATTTTATTATGTTTTTAGAGCCTTTTTGTTGATTCTTGCTCGAGCTGACTCGAGCAAACTAGGTTTTGGTCGAGCCGACTCGGATGTCAGGATAACCTTTTTTTTTTTATATAACCTGTAGGACCCGAACTTAGGGCATATACCTTTCCTATTGAACCCTAACCAAGCAATTCAAAAAACCTTTCAAACCTAGGGACCACATCTCTACCCCACTTTCCTTAGATCCACTCAATCCACCTTCTCCCACCTTTGATTCCCACCAATGGCTCCGAGAATGGCTGTTCGAAAGAGGACAAGATGTGCAGAATCAAGCAGCCAAAGGGAAAGAAGAACCAAGCATCGAGTAGATGAGTCAACTCGAGCCCAAGAGTAAGAAGAGCGGAGAAATGAGTCTCCACCGCCCCCTAGACAAGTAATTTCCATGGCTAATTGCCTAGTTACTAGCAGAAGAAAGGTAGATTTCTCATTTCTTGAAGGTTTAGGGCTGAGAATAGGTGAATGGATAAACAATCAGGGTTTGAGTCATTTATGTTCATTGGATACACCTACATATCCTAATTTGGTGAAGAGCTTCATTGATCATTTATCTTTTGGAGAATATCATATAGAGTCCACATTAAAGGAGTAAGAATGGTGTTGATGAGGACAAACTTAGCAGTATGCTATAGATGCCCAAAGATGGACTACACCACTTGGTTTTAAAGGATAAATAGAAAACTCTTAGAACCATTTTGGAAAGAAGGAATGTGGATGGGATTCGTAATGTACAGGCGAATATGCTTTCATTGGAGATGAGGCTCTTGCATAATATGATTAGCAGAATCTTTCTACCGAAGACAAGCCATTTTGACTGGGTTAGTGAGTGTGACATAGCATTTATGAGGCAAATGATTAAGGGAGAGGCCCTCAATCTTCCTTTTATAATGCTAGTACAAATTAGAGAGGCAACGAGAAGAGTGAAGGCCTGCCTACCCTATGGCATGGTGTTTACACTACTTTTTCAGGAGTCTGGGATTGATCTGACAGGGGAGGATGGACGTCCACTTCACCACACAGACTGCTACTTGGTGAAGTCCCCCCATCGGATGGGCTATCACCAAGTGGAAGGAGTTTGGATGAAGAAACATCTGGTCAAAGAGTGCCACATGACTCTGACACAAATGATGATGATGAGGCTGCACAGCCTACTGAGACTGCTGCTGCTAAAGAGATGCTGAGGATGATGGAGATGATGATGATGATGATTTGCATTCTACTGATGAGGAGATACAAGGATTGACTGGAGCTATTGGACAAACTAGCAACCCCACGACATCGCTTGCACCATCAGCTAGACCTGCACCTAGACCATCGACTTCAGCACCGCCGACTTCCATGGATATCACTGAGCAGATTACTCGCTTCACTGACACTCTGATAGCTACCTTTATATCCATGTTTGATGAGCTACGTCAGACAATGGACCACGGGCTTAAGGAGTTCAGAGGACAGATGAGAGAGCTGACATTAAGGATGGAGTCAGTTAAGGCATGACAATAAATGCAAGATGAGCAAAATGTAGACATCAGAGACCTGCATTCAGATATTGGATGACTCAGAGGAGCAGCATATGCATTTGGTACCCAGCAGACTACTACACTACACAGTATACAGCAGGGAGTTTAGGGGATTACCACTAAGCTTCAAACTGTTTGGGTATTCTTGTCTAGATTGCAGTCTACAGCTGAAGCTTCAGGAGCATCAGCTTCTAGGCTGCCACCTGCTCAGTCTTCACCTCCTCCTTATGCCAGTCAGCCATCACCTCTTACTGCATAGCCTCCTCCACCACCTACAGATGTGCTTAGCATACCTTTTGACATTAAAGTTGAGCCTACTCCTGCTAGTTCCAAACCTAAAGCCAGGCCAAAACAAAAATCCACTAGACCTAAGGCTCCCATAAGGACTAGATTTAGAGATCTTAGGTTCAAACCATTAAAAACTAAGACCTCTTCCACTATTTTAGAGATAGGTTCTTCCTCTAGTGGGGAAGAAGAGTAGTCTTTGTATCTTTTTGTTCTTGTTTCTTTTGTTTGATGTATCTTGTATCCTTTGATGATTGTATTGTGTATCTTTTTAACAGTTCTATCAAAGACTTGAATATATATATATATATATATGCATCTTTCACACTTTGTTCTACATATCTCTCTATCCTTTTAACTGTTCTATGATGCTTATAACTTGAACTCGAATAGGGAATTTCAAACAACTTTCATTGAAAAAGAATAGAAAAGATTAATAAGAATATCAACATTACTATGAGAAGGTGAAATTATCTTGTTCTATTTCAAAATTCATTAGATGCTTTGTTCACCTTTATTGTTGATGACAAAAAGTGGGAGTGATAATGATGTGCACGGAAAATTCAAAGAACATAAAATAGGGGAGAAGATTGTAGAGAAGATTGTAGCATTGAAAAATAGAAAATTATTAAAATGTGCAAAGAAATGAATGAAATAAGGGGAGTTATCCAATTATTCAAAATTTGCTCGGATCAAAATTTGCTCTGATACATCTTCATTAGTCTCTTATAGCTCTGATATATTTTTGCTAGCTTTGATACTTTCTACTACCTTAAGCTCTGATACATTCTCCAATACAATTGCAAGCTCTGATACATTTTGATATCCAACTTGCCTTGATACATTATTGACTTCAATACATTTTAGGCAAAAATAGCTTTTGATAAATATTAACTATGATACATATTGGATCTATTTCAAAAGCTCTGATATCTTTTTGATAAGCTCTGATACTTTTTGATACATTCTTGACACTTGTTGATATATATGGATATACATCAATTTTAAAATCATACACAAGTTACCTTGATACATTTAAGTGTTCATATACTCATAATTGTAAAGTTTCTTTTTCTATGCCCAGTGTTTTGTCATCATCAAAAAGGAAGAGATTATTGACCCCTAGAATGATTTTGATGATAACAAAATATTGGAGCATGCATTTGATTATGAACAATTTACATGTGTTTTATAAGTTCTTGTAGGATGATTTTAATATACAACCACTCTTTCTACAATTTTTATGTATGTCAAGTTTTTTCTTGAAAAAGTATTATGTAATGAAGAGCCCCAAGAAAAATCACTTGTGTATTCATGAAAATGGACCAATTCAATGTAATTTTCAAGTTTAAAATACTTAGTTTAGGCTTTGAAGGAGTTTCAGAATCTTTGAAGTTGGTTGGAAGTCTTTGGAAAAAATTTGGAGAAGTTTGAAGGGTTCTTGGCAAAAATCACTCGAGTTGACTCAAAGTAGAGAGCCGACTCAATGTTCCAGCACGACACTAAGTTTTCTAGCATGCAAACATTCGATCCAACTCAAGAGTGAAGAGCTGACTCAGGTAGAGTTCAATTTCTAAAGTTCTAAGATTTTGAGCCCACTCGAGGGAAGTCGAGCCGACCCATCCAAAATGAAATTCCTCAGACATACAACCGAGCTGACTCATGTGTAGACGAGCCGACTCTTCCAGAGTAATGAAAAACTAGTTCTGAGATAACCAGCCATCCGAGCTGACTCGACTGAGAAGAGCTGACTCGACCAGAGTGAAGATTTAATAGGACTGAGCATCATCCCAGCCGACTAGATCCATCCGAGCCGACTCGAGCACCTATTCTAAAACGTAACGGCTCATTCCAGAACTATCTTTTTGAATTCAAAAAGTACTCCAATGGTCATTTTTCGAATCCCAACGGTCTATAATGGTTATATCCTTTTGGAATCAGTTCAAGATACTATTTATAAGAGATTTGAACAACTTTTGAAGAAGTTAATGAGCCTTTAATGAGTTTTTAAGAAAAAACTCAAGAGAGCCTTCAAGCAAGCACTCAAGACTTTACCAACTCTCATCAAATTCTTGAGTCATTAATTAAGAAAGATAAGAAGCCTTAAAGAGCATTCAAGGAAGGAATCAAGAGGGCTTCTCATGAGCTAAAACTGCAACCACTCGACAATGATCAGTTTGTCCTTAGGTTGCTTTGTTTTAACTCTTTATTTGAGTTGTTCCAAGTACAGCAAGGGCTGTAACTTGGGGTTTATATAGATTTTTGGTGAGCCTTTGAAAACCAAGAGTGGGTTGTTAGTGAGCCCATGAAAACTAATAGTGTATTGGATTTTTGGTGATCCTGGTGAAAAACTAAGTTGGGTTTTGGATTGTGAGTCCATGAAAATAATCTGACTGTATTCCAAGATGAATATAGTAGAAATCCCAAATGTTATCTTGGATAGTGGACGTAGAAGCTGGGTTACTCCGAACCACTATAATTTCTTGTGTTTGTGCTTGTGTTGTTTGTGATCTTTATTTGCTTTCGCATTTGATTCTTAGTTCTTATCACTCACCACACTAAGAATTATAAAAAGAGCATATAATTGTGAAAATTTTTACTAACCCAATTCACCCCCTCTTAGGTTGGCCACCTGGGCAACACGAAAGATGAAAGATTATAAATCCTATCTAATCTTATCTTGCTTTGATCAAGGACTTCCTAAGTCAACAATCGAAGAGATTACATGGGATAAGTCCTCCTCTTACTAGGAATTATTGATTCCTTGTTGACCTACTCATTACCTTCATACATAATCCACCATTTCTAGAAGCACCCTATACAAGACTTAATTGCTATGAATGAGTATACACCAAAACATGGGTTCATATGCATAAGATACTATGGTAACCTCAAGTATAAGGATCACATGCACAACTCCCACTAAGAGAACATTTTTTTTTACAAGTAAGACTTCTATTATTCTCTTATCGGATCAATTCAATGAACTCATAATCTAAGAGCACCCACATCCTAGTATTAGTGTTACTACACAAGTGGTCATAAGACCAACCACCCTCTTCATCGAGCATACATAGGATGTGCTAGTCTATCCGGATTCATCGATCCTTGAATCGATGATCCTATGACTAGAAATTTCTATATTAGGATTTATAAGATTTAGGTCTCACTGTTATCCCTGTAACCCTAAAACTATCACCCTAATCTATGGGATTCATCATAATCTTATAACTAAAATACAAGATATATGATGAATCAAGAAATTGCCTTTATTAATATCAATCTTGAGTTGGAAGAATACAAAAATACCACTGATACAATAACAGTGATTTGATTTCAGGGCACAATTCTTTCAGTTTATAATAGTGATACTTAAGATCTTATAAATCATAATCTAAAATATTTATGGTCATAGGAACATCGAGTCAGGGATTGATGTTTTCGGAGAGACTAGCACATCCTATGTATGTTTGATGAAGAGAGTGGTTGGTCTCATGACCACTTGTGTAAGGACACTAATTCAAGGATGTTGGTGCTCATCAGGGTATGAGTTCACTAAATTAATCCATCATGAGAACATTCTATGGAAGTATTACTTATCAAAAGATGATTCTTTTAGTGGAAGTTGTGTAAGTGATCTTTAGACTTGAGATCACCATGGTATCTTATACAAATGAATCCATATTTTGGTTCATACTCATTCATGACTTAGTCATGTACGGAATGTTCATGGATATGGTGAATTATGTATGAAGGTTATGAGTAGATCAACAAGGAATCAATCACTCCTAGTAAGAGGAGTATTTATCCCAGCAATCTCATCAAATGATGACTCAGGAAGTCTTTGATCAAATTAGAATGAAATTAGAAAAGAATTTCTAATCTTTCATCAATTGAGTCTTTATTAGTGATTTAAGATTTGAATTAATAAAGTGTGGGGGTTTGACAATTTTTCATACCCATCACTTATTTGGGATAAAAAAAGATCGAAGGATTGAATTGTATAGTAACTTACCACTGAAGGATATTTTTATAATTTTAACCAAATTCCTCATTCTGGGTAGGTATGACATGTTGCTAGATGTCAATCATATCTTGTAGGTTATCATAAATTTAATTGATTAAATTCATGAGTCAATTTGAAATATGGTTCAAATTGGCAGCTAGGATTAGCTCAATTTGACCTAATTCAATTAGTTAATTTTTAATCGAACTAAATCAATATGAACCTAGACCTACTACTGGCTAGATGAGGAGTCCAAAGGATCACACACATTAAATAATTGATCAAAGAAATCATTTGTATTTTTATTAGGATCATAGGATCCTAATTGGCTAGCTAATTAACATATAACATTTGTTGGCTAGCCTAACTCCTAATTAATTAGATTGGGTTTAAATGCTTCCTATTTGGGCTAACTAATTTGAGTGAAACTTAAATTGGGTTAAGCCTTAAGTGGGGCAGCTAAATTGGGATTTATCCTGATTTTATAGCATTTATCCATTGATTAAACCAAGAGTCCTAAGGACTTGGGACTCTTGGTGCCATATTGGCGTATGCACACTTTAAGGGGCACAGAAGGACCAAGAGTCCTTCTGTAATTAAATTACCTTTTTGGTGATAAGATTTAGCCCTTATCCTCTTTAATAGTCATCCATTTGGATTGGATTTGACTAGTCAAATTATGTAATAATGGACATGATTTTATAAAGAGATGCGAAGCTTGGAAAATATGGTGCATGGGATGGGCTAGAGTCCTACTTATCAATCACCTTTTTTCAAATATGCCTTTCTAATTTATCTACCTATTAGGATGTTGGACCAAGTTTTTAATTCTGAAATTAAAAACTAATTATTAGTTTTTCCTAAAGAGTTGTGATAAGCAACTCTTGGCATAAAATGTTAGTGAAACAACGTTTCACTTTGTACTTTTATGCCTAAGGACTCCTTCTACTTGAAGGGTTTTATTTGATATGTTAAATATCATATTAGGGGCTGATTAAAGGGTGTATTAGGCACCTCTTCTCTTCCTATTTAAAGGCTTCAATGATTGAAACCAAAGCATCTGAAGGTTGTCCTGACAACTCTCTTCCTTTCGTGTTAGGACAAGTCTTTTATTTTAAGTCAAGTTTGTAATTTTAAAATAAGGGCATTGAAAGAGAATTAGAAAGGACAATAGGATAGTAAGAGAGTTCTTAGAATGGTTTTGATGTGCTCTTTAAAACAAAAAAGGTCCTAGAAGAGAAGAAAGGTTGCCAAAGGAAGAAAGGCTATCAGAAGGAGTTGAGCAAGAAAGATGAGTGCTTCCTTGATCCAGCTCATGTGTGGATCACCTCTAGAGGGCATACACTTGTATGCCTAGTGGAATGAAGGATATTTGTGTTACAGGTATTATTTTATTTCCTAATATTTTGCCCTGATAATTGATATAATCAAGGAAGTTATGGGTCTAGGGTTTTGGTTGACTAGGTTTCAAGAATTAAAATTTTGAAATTCAATATTCCGCTACGTGACCATAACCCAACAAAGCTCATCATGGACCTTACCATGTCTAACTATGTATGATTCCTCCTTTCTGCTACACCATTTAATTATGGTGTATATAGAGATGTCCATTATGAGAGAATGCCTTTGTCCTTAAGATGATCAAGAAATTCACTAGATAAATATTCTCTCCTTGATCTAACCAAAGGATTTTAATACTTTTCTAGTTTGCTTCTCAACCATACCTTGATACTCTTTAAATTTATCAAAGGCTTCAGATTTATGTTTCATAAGATACATATATCCAAACCTAGATAAATAATCATCGATAAAGGAGATGAAATAAGAGCATCCTCCTCTAGCTTAAGTTGACATATGTCTACATACATCTATATGTATTAGCCCTAATAACTTGGTTGCTCTATCTCCATGACTAGTGAATAGATATTTGGTCCTTTTACCCATGAGATAGGACTCATACGTTCCTAATGATTGATAATCATAAGATTCAAAGAATTTATCTTTATATAACTTGTTTATCCTAAACTCACTAATATAACATAATCAACAATGCCAGAGAAAAGTGACAATGATATCTTCTCTCTTTCTATTTTATTTTCAACAAGTAAAAATTTATCATTGAGTGAAAGAACTAAAAGATCATTAATAAAAAAACCATTTTCAAAAAATTATTAGAATAAAAAATGGAGCATCCACTACTCTTTATATTAATTTCAAAATCTTGTTGTAATAATAAGGGTACTGAAATAATACTTCTAATAATATTTGTAACATAGTAACAGTCTTTAAATTCTAAAATTTTGCCCAAAGGTGATAATAATGATAGGTATCCATAGCTTCAGCTTGAATGGCTTCACCACTCGCACTATAAAGCTTGAAGTATCCTTCTTCAAGCTCCTGATTCACTGAAGTCTCTATAAAGACTTGTATATATGAGACCCACATGTAGTATCCAATACCCAAGAATTAAAAGCTGAAGCACTCAATGACAAGTTAGTTTGTATCATGTACAAACCTTTTGATGCTCCACCAACATTAAGCTTCAGATTAAGCAAGATATGACTTGTAGTTCTTCTTCCAATGTCCTTGCTTGCCACAGTGAAAATAGGTTCCATCAATAGAAGGCTTCTTTGCCTTCTTCCTCTCTGGATGCTTTTTTTGGGGTTCCACTTTCTCTTTGAACCCTTCTTCATTATTGTTTTCTTCTTTCCATCAATTAGAAAAAGATGAGCCTTGTCCCCTCTTAAATGGCTTTCAATTATCTTAAGCATGCTAAGCAGCTCAAGTAATGAAAGGTTTAGTTTGCTCATGTGATAGTTCATGATAAACTGAGAGAAGGAATTAGAGAGTGATTACAAGATCAACCCCTGATTAAGCTCTCCATCCATAATAAGCCCAAATTAACCTAATCAAATGATTAAATCAATTATCTTTAGTACATGGACTTGAATGGATGAGCCTTCACTCATACGTGCTTGGAACAACTGCTTTAATATTTCATATTGGGCAGCTTACTTTGCTCTATATAAATCTCTTTAAGTTTGAGCAGCATGGACTAAGGTTCCATTTCTTCATCTTGCCTCTATAATTGCTCATAGAGGCCTGATGCGTGTCACTATGCATCAATTTTAATACCTTAATTCCACTATTCTTAGATAGAGTTGTGGGAGTAAGGGTTGAATCCTTAGGACCTTTGTAATTATTTTAAAAAAAATACTAGCAAAAATATTAAAACTATTTAATAGCAAGAAAAATAATAATAAGCAAATAATATGCTAAGAATAAGGATTCAAATGAAAGAGAAAATGGCCTCGGTATTTCACAGATTACTTAGCAGTTGATCCACTCTTCCTTTCCAAATGCTCCTACCAAGATATAATCTGTTTGCAAAGATCACGACCCGTACCTATTAGATCACAGTCCATACCCCTGAAGTATTGATTAGTCCAGAATAGAAGAATTCCTCTACATTATCCCACAAACATAGATTAAATTATAAAGAAATAACTTCATTTTATAAGGAAGGAGTACAAATGATGACAAATAAAATAAAACTACACTGCCTGTAATAATATAGTGAAATCTCGAGGAACCAGGGATCTAGCCTTCCATGGATGGACTCCTTGTCTTCATCTTTTGATGAAGCAGCAAAGGTGGAGAGCAGTAGAGGTGGAAAGAAGCAGAGGTGGAAGGTGGAAGGAGCAAAGAGAATATGGAAGTGGATGGGCGAACTGAGAAGGTAGGGGAAAACGGGGGGAGGAGTAGAAAGATGAGAAGGCAAGAGAAAATGGAGAATGGGACAGGGAATCAGCGCAAGGGATCGAGGAATTATGGGGGAAATGTGGAGTGGGTTTTTCGAAGAATAGTTAAAGGAGCTCCGAAGGCTACTCCTTTTATAGATGAGAAAAGCATGTTGGGCCCGTGTTGGTTTCCCATCGTAATTGGTCCCAACAACCTCCATTCTACAGCCTTATCCTCGCACCCACTTCGATTTCGCATCATAATCTGCCAACCATCGCATCACATTTTATCCTTATTTTTTTAAATTCAAACTCTTGGTGTATCTAGAAGTCTATAATTGAGACCTTATTTCTTATTCGGACATCCCGGTCCAACTCCTGACATCTTCTGGATGACAACAAGGTGGTGCACTGCAATGACGAAGATGATGGCCGATCAAAGATGCCTGGTGATGAAGAATAGGGTGACAACAATGGCTGAAATCCTCATGCTAGACAGTGGAGAGGAGGAGGAGCCAAAGGAGGGTCAGCCACGAGCAAAGGCGAGGGCAACATCGACACGACTTTGGAGGCTCTTAGCAACAGGATGAAGGCGGTACGGTGACTCGACAGTGAGGGTGGCAGACTAAATTATCTTTATTCATTTAAAATTAATACTTTTATATATCATTTATAGTAAAGAAGAGTGCCAATGCGAAGAGCTCAATTTTAGAAGTCCAACATTGTAAACAACACTCAAATCGGACTTAAAACGAGCTCAGAATGGATTTAACTAAGAATTTGCATGAAATTTAAGGTAGCCGATCCACCATGGACCAGTCGCTTGGTCAAGGCTCGGTTTGAGCACACACTTGCAAGGAAGACTGATCCATTGTCGCCCAAGCTGCCGGTGCCTTCATCGCCAGCTAGAGAAGCCTCCCTTGGCGAGAAAATGCCCCCAAAAGCTGCTATTCCTCTTCTCCTAGCCAATCATCACCAAGATTCGTCGAACATCACCAACCACGCTACCGGACAGCCTACCCATCCATCGTCGATCGGAGAAGCCAGTGGTGCCTGTTCCTTGCCACCAAGAGGTCCCCACAGGCTGGAATCCATGATTCCTAAGCCATCAAACACTCACATCCCTCACTGTTCTTGCTCAGCCATGCCCTGTTGCCCATCACCGGCCATGCCGTGCTGCACCATTGCTGAAGCTATGGGTTACTTGAAACGGTGGGAACTGAACAACTACTGGATCGTTGGTGGAACAAGATGCAGTTGAAGAAGTTGGAGCTCAGTTGGAAGCTCAACGGAGTTTAGTTGAGTTTGGTGAGAACTGTTGAAAAGAATGTTGTTAAGAAAAACTGAAGATTGTTGGGGTTGATGCCTATAAAAAGGGATTGAGAGAGTCAGGGAGGAGGCATCGAGGCCCAGAGCCTCTTCTTCCACCTCTATTCTACTTCTATTCCCCCTATTCCACTCTCTATTCCCCCTATTCTATTTTTATTCCTCTACTATTCCACTTCTATTCCTCTTCTCTCCCTTCTCTGCTTTATCATCTTTCTGACCCCTGACTGGTGACCACTTCCACTACACTGGCTTGGTTCCCACTTCCACTACACTAGCACTAGTTTCTAATCTCCATTCTCTTCCAACTCTTTGGAGTCCCTTAGAGTCTGTGCACAGGGGACAGGAGAGGATTTACTTAAAATGAGTTAGTGTTAAAGTGTGGGAGGGAAGAGCTGGTTCTCAGTCTTTTGTACTTCTTGTTCTATAATAAAAGAGTATATTTTTCTTTCTGCATATTTGTTCTCTTTTATTCGCTGTTTATTATGCTTTTAATGTTAGATTGAGGTTAGGGACAGTTCTTGCTTTCTGGAGACATGTCATGATCCATTACGGGTATGGGGCATGCCAAGAAAGGAAGACTTGGATACCTAGTGCCTACCAAAGATGCACCATGATCTGCCATAGGTACGGGACATGCCAAGGGAAGACAGGTAAATCTCTCAAATTAATTACAAGAGAAATGCAATTCAGCACTGCACAATAACTCTTCCTCTCCTGTAACACTCATTCCCATCTTGCTTCACCTTAAGAGTAGTTTATTTCTTGCTCACTTTTATTTTTACATAACAACTACTTTTCTTTTCTTTTCTAAATCATAACTTAGCCCTAAGGTCCTTGATGATACGATCCTGACTCACCCTAACATAGAGTTGAGCTCGTGAATTATTTTTGATCGCCTATGATAGCGATCAGATTTTGGCACCATTATCAGGGACCATAGGCATGGTTGTGATTTTTAAAAAATCAAAAAAAAAACTTAGAAGAGGATTGCTCTGATCCAGAACCTTTAATTAAATATTCTAAAATCATCAGAACAATCCAATGAATTAGAGTAGAACTAGGAACATGTATCTCAATTATAGAGTGGATAAGTTGTCCCATACCTTTGGTGCCACACCCTATGAATTTGATCATCTACCAACTATTAGACACTCTTTCACTCCATTTTTTTTCCTACACAACAAGCATGCTCCACATATCCGAGACCAACTCACTTTGAGTGCCCAGCCATGTACCAATTTCCTGAGTCTAGGTATGACCAGGTTTACCAACATCAAACTTATATGGCTTAAAGACCAGGAGAAAACCCACACTTCAATGCTTATAATCAAGGTTAGGGGACTCAACCAGATTTGTCATGGCAACCACACCTACTGGTTACCCCAGTTCCACAAAGACTTCCATTCGTAGATGGATCACGTTATGATCAACCCTATCCATGTTATCAACCTTCTCCAAATTATAGGTTACCATTTCAAGAGAAGGCCTTGCAAATCATAGACCGAATCAAAGAAATTGGTCATACCCCACCTCCCCAATCAATCAACCCAAATGTTGACTGGAGTGCTCAATTCCAACAATCTATCAATAGGATTATGCTTCAGCAACAATCAATCATGTCTCAGCAACAATATCTCAATGAACTTATGAATCAGACTAATTGATTAATAGCTGAAATTAATAGAGAGGAGGAAGGAATACTGCCTAGTCAGTCCGAGAGTAATTTAGAGGGGCACTACCAAGTTGAAGATTCTAAGGACCTTTTAATTTTTTTTGAACAATCAATCATAACTCTCGGGAATGAATAAGTTATGGAACAACCTTGCACTATCATAGAAACCAATATGGATGATTCGACTAAGATAGAGTGGTGGGATGACCCAGTTCCATCATCATCTCACTCACTAATAGTTACCTTCCCAAGTGCCCTAGAATCATCAATTCCTTTTTATGGGATGGAAGAAAAAATTAATGATATGATGGAATTAATTGAGGATCCCCAGGAACTGCAACAGAATAACATAACTAGGGAAGACATACCTTTAAATTGTCCCCAGAACTCATTAGATCCCTATATGGCTCAATGGGAGGTAAATAATTATAATGAAGATGAATATATCATAGGGAGGGATAACCTACTTGATACACCGTATTTCAAACCCACCCCACTTTTGATGGAACAAGTTAAGCTAACACCTAGCCCCCTAATAGCTCCGCCATTAGAATCACCACCGGATCTAGAATTGAAGCAACTTCCTGTCACACCTAATGACACCCTACCAGTGATCTCTACCCAAGAAAATCAAATAGTTGGTGTTCTAAAGATGCATAGACAAGCTATTGGATGGAATGTTTATAAAATGAAGGATAATGATCTTAAAGATTTTATAGCTGATATCACTATATTTAGCACTACTTTCGAGGATCGCTCCAAAATTTATCTTTCATTCTAAAATGATGTATGGAGACAGACCTACAATTAACTTGGAAAAGTGCCATTAGGAAGGGATTAGGTTAGATCTTTTTAAAGTTACAAGAATCTTTAAGCTACCACCCCAGCTCTCGGCCCAACATACACAATCCCTTCCTAATCTTAAACCAAATTGCTATAAAATTTATAAATCTTGGTCTAGCATGCTTGCTTAGTACACTCTATGGATTAGAGTTAATCATTGCCAAAAACTCTACGAACATTTTTCTACCATGATGACAAGGCCTCCTGATTAGTCCTGTCTTTTGAAAATTTAGAGGGACATATCCAAGCTCAATGTTGGCATGGAGTCACTGGATTGGCCGGTCAGAGCCGCTGCATCGCAGGACCGCTCCCTGGTTCACCTACAAAATAGGTCCCTTGCCGGAATTATTCCGGCGGGGGACACTCCGATGCCTAAGTAGTGGCGGGTCCCAGCCACTGAATGGAGAAGGGTGCGAGAGTGTAAGAGGA
Source organism: Areca catechu (assembly GCA_021397845.1). Classification (NCBI taxonomy): domain Eukaryota; kingdom Viridiplantae; phylum Streptophyta; class Magnoliopsida; order Arecales; family Arecaceae; genus Areca; species Areca catechu. The sequence goes on from CM038050.1 coordinate 97,287,322, forward strand.
AAGCTCTTTATGAATGTATGAGAGTATGTGAGAATGAGTGTTCGTGTACCTCTCGAGCTATCATTCTTACCATTATTTAAAAGAAGGCCCCTGGCCTACGGCCCGCTCTTTTTCTGGTGATCATGGAGAGCCAATCTCTCCCATGATTGGCGATCGTGGGTTGTCATTGAACGGTTCTGGCTAGATCGGAGGCGTGGCAACAGAAGTTGCGTACCATGATCTTGGCATGATGATTGTCAATTGTAACCGTTGGTTATAGTTGCCTTTCTGGACCAGATTGTGGTCCAAGCTTCGGGTTTCCCCTTGCATGGGCCGAAGACTTGGTATTTGCCCCGGGGCCAGAGATCGGGTCTACGGCGGGGACCGAAGTACGCACCTTCGAAAGTCGATGAGAAGTTTGGTCTTCGGTCAAGGTCGAAGACATTATCTGAAGGATTGGACTCTGGATGTTGTGGTCCGGTGTGAAGCCTTGGGTTGCCCACAGTTGTCCTGTCCCTTGCTTGGTCCGAAGTCCATGGTCCGGAGAGAAAGGACTTCAACCAGTCGAACCGGAGTTTGGGCCGTAGCTGAAGGATATCCCAACAGTTGCCCCCTACTCTTAGTTTTCGAAGCGAAGATTTGAGAAGTGTGAGTATTAATGCCTTGTCATTTTCCTCCTGGGAAGACAGTGTAGTGGATGATTACGGGATCCTTGATTGGACTGTCCATCACGATCTGGGAATCAGATGGTGGACAGCTATCACTCTCGGGTTGGGAAAGAAGGAAAAAGTGGGTGGCCCTAGGGCCGTCTTTCCTTTTCTGTTGCATGATGGTTGACCCAATCTTTTAGTTAAGATTCTGATGGTTGCGGTGGCTCCTACCTGTCCGTTGGATGATGGGAGTGCCTCATCCTGGCGGTTAGTTGCAGGTGGGTTACCTCCCAGGGTAACCTTGGGTCAATTCAACCCTGGCAGGGCTCCAGAGACCCCTGCTTTTCTTTTGGGGAAGGGCGAAGGTCCAGCCAGGGAAGCTTCTCCAACCTTGTCTCATCCTCTGCCCAAACTATTCTAGACTACCAATCTATTCCACATGTAGAATCTTCTTTCTGTTCCCTTGCTTCATTCCTTTGTCATGAAAGAGACCGTAGTGAGTCGGGGGAACAAGTTGGGCCCTCAGGGGCCGGCGACGTAGTAGGTGCGAAGTTGATTCCCAACTTAATTTCTCAGGTAAGGCGGCCCTTCTTTGGGAACGCTACCATATTCCCAAGGAATTTCCCTTTGTTCTCCCTACACTTGAGGAGCGAGTGAACAAACCTCTCCCTGAGTACCTAGCCATATACGAAGATCATCTGAAAGCTGGTCTTCGTTTCCCCTGTACCCTTTCTTCATCAAGATCTTCCACTTGTACCAAGTGGTACCAGCGCAGTTGACTTCGAACAGAATCAAAAACATCTGTGGGTTCCTGGTTATGTGCAGCATCGCAAACATAGAACCTAGGACCAATCTGTTCACGACCCTTTTCGTTCTCAAGAGGAATTTTCGTAGTAATGGATGGTGGGTGATTAGCCCTAGATCAGGCTGCAGGGTCATCAAGGATATGCTCAGCGCCATCCATGGGTGGAAACCCATTTTTGTGTTTGTGTTGTCTCTTGATCCATGGGGCTTCGATATGGTGTGGAAGAAACCTCGCCTAACCGTCAATGACGGGAAGAAGGTCTTGGCGGCCGATCATTCAGACTATGATCTTTTGGTCACTCCGAAGTTTCCCCCATCCGGGAACTGTTGGAGGAGAGAAATCTCCATCAAGCAGGAATTAGCAGATTCCCCTCATTAGGTATAACGATAGGATTTCTGCTCCTCTTTCTTGGATTTATTGTAGCTCAGTCAATTAAAGTGAAATCTTTTGCTTGCAGGTGGCGGGATGAAGCCCGGTTTGAGCTTGCTCCGTCAGACTTCGGAGAAGAGGGTAGTGCAGGCCCCTCTTACCAGGTCTGCGGTTCGGAAGAGGGCTCGGAGGGATGGCCACGAAGGGGACCAGAGCACTTCGTCTTCCCGGGGGACCTCAGGGTAAGAAGTAGCAACTGCGGAAGGGACTCAATCAAGACCCCATCCAGTCGAAGCTCCACCGGTGGCTATTTCCCCAGTCTGCACAAAGGGGAGCCCGTTTCGGGGAGTTGATGTGCCACCGTTTTCCCCCCTGCCGTTGATAGGGGCAAAGCATGGCAAGTCGAAGGAGAGTTCGCCCGTGGGGCTTCCTCAGCCGGAGGCCGTTCGACGAACTCTTCGGAGCTTTCGCCTATAGGGGGACTGCTGGTCCCAGCCATAGCCAGGCAGGCATTGAAGGGTACACTTCTGCCTCATGACTTGGTATTCTTCGAATTTGAGCCTTTCCAGGGTGTCCGATTCTGCCTTCTCTGTCCTACAATAGGTATGATCCTCGCCATCCTTTTTGTGTTGAGAGTTGTTTGATTCATGACCCCTCTCTTTTGATGCAGTTGGTCTACGACCTCACCTTCATGGAGGAGGGCCTGGGGAACATAGACAACCTCATCCATGACCTTAAGGAGGAGCTTCAGACTGCCAGGGCTGCCAAGGAAGTAGCTGAGGAGCTGAAGCAGTCCATGGAGGACCGTCTCGCCTGGGTGAATGATGAAGTTCGCGAACTGAAGGACAAACTAAAAAGTGCCCATCTGACAATGGCGGGACAAGAGGCAGGGTGGAGGAGGTGCAGGAAACAAGTCGACTCATAGAACAGGTTGCCAGGGAGGATCAGGAGAAAATAGGAAGCCTGTCCAAGGTGGTGGAGGAGGCTTCCAGGAGGGTCGAAGAGGCGGTCCTGGAGTCCGAAGATGCTAAGGGGGAGTTCGCATCTTTGAAGAAGTGGGTAGACAACGGCGTGGCTGATTTCAAGATGTCTCCGTAATTCCAGGTGGAGATCAGTGAAGCAACTTTGTATGGCTACCAGCACAGCTTCAACAACGGACTCTCCAGGGTGAAGGAGGCCTTCCCCCATCTCGACCTCTCCGGCATTCCTCCCTTCGATATAGCTGGAGAAGAAGAAGAGGAAGTGAAGGGGGCCGAAGCCATAGTAGAGGCCGAGGAGGTGCCATGTCCGGAGAGGAGGCCATTGCCTTAGTTGAAAATCTAGAGGTGACCCCAACTCCGATCCCGGTTCAGGAGGAGCTCAGGCCGGAGGAGTCCAAGCCGAAGGTTCTCCAGTCCCAGCATAGATTAATGAGGTCCTCTCAAAGCAAATTGATAAGTTGCTCCAGTCCTGTGGTGTGGAGTCTTCTCCTGCTGATGTTGAGTGACCTGAGTCGCTCTGGATGTATTTTCCTTCTTTTTTCTTTGTACCATCAATGAACTTTGTATGACAACTTCTCTAGATTTTGAAATGAATTCCCCTTTCTTTGCATATGCCATGCTGTGCTTCATGTGTAGCTCGAAACGGTTTTACCGTTCTTTCTTCTGCTTAGTCGAACAGTCACATCCGAAGGCAATTCAGTCGAAGAAGACGAACTCTGGAACGGACCGGAACTCCATTGCTGAAGACTATCACTTTCATTCGGATGTTAAGTTTGTCCATTGGGCGGACAAGAGTCATCTCCCTGCCTATCAGCGATTAGGGAGATTTGATTGTGATCATTGTTGTCCATGTGGCATGTCGGTATTTGTATAGTCATGATTTCTTGCACCTTGTGAGCCGTCAGATCTCCTTTTTCTAAAAAGAAATCATTAATGATGCCATCGCACGATGAGGATTTCTCCAGATTCGAAGCGATGGCAGTTGTTGTCCTGGGGATGGCTCCCGAGCGACTTTTTGGTTCTCGAAGCATCGCCCAGACACGTGGTACTTTCTGATGCGGTTGGGAAGGACGTGGGGCACGCCTCCCCACAGTCGGTCATGGGTGCAGGGTCTCTATAAATGGGACCCCGCCTTCTGCTGTCAAGGGCCATCGTTTTGAAAGGGATATGCCCTACAAGCCAATCTATGTTGTATCTCCCAAACCATTGTAATTGACAAAAATTCTAATAAAGGCATTATTTTTCATCATACACTGTGTTTATTATTATATGATGAACCCCATAGATTAGGGCTATGATTTTAGGATTATGATGAGATCATACCAGTGAGACCTAAAGTCTTAAAACCTTAATCTAAAATATTCCTAGTCAAAGGAACCCTGAGTAGGGGATCAGGATTTTCGGGTAAGACTAGCACATCCCATGTATACTGGAGAGGGTGACTGCTCTCACAGTCACTTGTGTACGACACTAATACTGGGATGTGGGTGCTCATTGGAGAATGAGCTCACTGATATGATCCAACTTGAGAACATCTAATGGAGTCTTAGCTACAAGTCAATAGAAGGTTCTCATAGTGGGAGTGGTACAAGTAATCCTTTGACCTGAGACTGCCATAAGTACCTTATGTACATGAACCCATGCTTTGGTTCAATCCTAATCATGACACTGAGTCATGCACAGGATTGATACTGGGAATGGTGAATTGGATATGAAGGTAATGAGTAGGTCAACAAGGAATCGATCACTCTTAGTAAGAGAAGATTGCATCCAGCTAGTTAACAATCGGATGATGATTCAGGAAATCTTTGATCAAAGTAAAGATATTAGACATAGTTTCTAATATCAAGATAATTGAATCATCAATATAAGATTGAGCTAGAAATAAATATAATATTGGATTTGACATATATCCATATCCATAGTTATATTTTGGGTGCAAGCTGATCGAAAGATTTAATTGTACGGTAACTCTCTACTGAAGGGTAGTTTTGGTATTTCACAAAAATTTTCATATCTTCTGGGTAGACATGACACGTTGCTAGACATCAATCTTGTCTTGTGGATTGATCAAATTTAAAGATCACTTATTAGGAAGAGACCTAATTGATCAAGTCGGTAAGCCCGGTTTGACCTAAATCGATTAGAAAGAGTTCTAATCAAATTAGGTCAACTTGTATTCGAACCCACTGCTGGCTAGATGTGGAACCCAATGGGCCACACACTTAAGAGGATTGATCAAGAGTTTAATTTGTAATTAAATCATCTTTGCAGGATAACACTCTAGCAGGTGTTGCAAACCCTAGCTTCTATTCGAATTGGATTCGAATTAGGATTCCGGATTGGTTCAATTCAGGTTCTAATTGGATCTAATTAGACCCTATTGAGTTTATAGGGATTATGGCTAACCCTATTGGCTAGCCATGTAACTAGGCTAGCCTCCCCACCCGCCCCTTTGCATTTTCATGCCACCTAAGAGTCCATGCGCTTATGGACTCTTGGCGCGCCATTTGGAGGAGTCCATGGGCACATGGACTCTTGGCGCGCCCACTTAATTCTCCGATGAATTAAGTTGGGGCAGCTTCCTTTCTCACTATTAGCGCCTCACATGTGTCCCCTTGGATGGGAATCCAACGGTTAGGAAATTTTTGAGAAAGACAAAAGGTGCAGACTCTTCCCGGTTGCGCGAAATAACGTATCTTCGGAGACCGAAACATCGCGACTCCCTTCTTCTGAAATTTCATGACTTTTCTTTTAGGAAAAGCCATGAGTTTTAATCTGGAAGGTCGTGAGAAGGAGGGAAGGGGCGTGAGAAAATAAGAAGGGCGTGAGATGGGTTTTTACAGAGAGGTGTGTGGGCGCCTCTCTGAAATCTATTTAAGGGGTCAAGAAAAATCAGAACGGGTTATCTGAGATTTTTCTTCTTCTCTCCAAAAGACTCCTTCCCTCTTTTCTTGTTTTACATTGTTTTCTTTACAGAGGACTCCTCTGTCGAAACTCTATTGCTGAACAAGAATAAAAGAGAAGGTCTCCGACGGTAAAGGAAAGAAGGAGTTCTGATTTTATTTCCTTTCTTTCTTACATTAAGACATTCATGTCTTAATTTCTTCTCCAATTTAAGACAAGCCTAAATCCTCTTAGGACAAGGTCTTATCTCTAAGACAAGGGAATCTTAGAGGTCAAAGTCTAAGTGAAAGGAGGAGAAGAGATCAAAGAAAGGGAGGCAACCTCTTGTGTGGAAGAATTCCAGCCATAATCCGAGCAATTGAGTTCTAGGAAGAAGAACTCAATAGGAGGAACCATTGAAAAGAAGATAGTGTTTCTTAATCATTGCTCTGTGTGGATCACCATCGAAGGGCGGACACCTGGACGCCTGGTGAATTCAGTTTGCCCCTTCAACTTCAAGTTTGTTGGAATAAGCGATTACAGGTTGGTACCCTAATCCTAATTTGCATAGATATGCTTGTTATATGTTCTAGTCTTATTTAAGGAGTTCCTGGTTTAGGGTTTTTGGTGTGAATTTAGTTTCATTTTTGAAATTACACTTCCGCTGCGTTGCACCGGAACCCTGCACGTTTTTGTAGACTTCTTCTCTCCATTAATAATAATGATGTTCAGCACTTCTGATTTTTGCCGTGCGGCAAAGAGAAGGGCCATCGATCCGAAAAGGAAGCGAAGTCCGAAGTCTCTTGGGCCGGGGGACGATGAAGAGGAGCCTCTCGTGGATCACCTTGAGAAGAAGGTTCGCCTGTTGGAGGCTCGACTGAGGGAAGCTTGGGCCCAGGTCACGGTGGCGACTATGGCGGCGAAGGAAGCAAGGAGGGAGGCGACGGATGCCATCTCAAACTTCAAGGCTTCTGCCGCCTTCAAGGACGAACTCACCGGGCTGGCTCTGGATTCCTTCCACCAGGGGTTCCGGGAATGTCGGAGGAAGGCCTCCAAGTTTTATAACTTGAAAGGCCTGAACAACATCAAGCCCTCCGTTCCTTTTCCCGAACACGAATTTGATTCCGACTCTGATGAGGGATCGGATTCTGGTTCGGACGGGAACCCCGGGGGCCCTTCGTCGTCTCTCCAGATCTCTCCCTGCCGGTACGGGAAAAACCCAGCAGGGGGTTATTGAAAATTTCCCATATCTTCCTGGTGCTGCTACTACTTTTTTTTTTATATATATATCTCTTCATGAGAGTTTCTTTTTCTTTTCTTGTTCTCTCTTTATGGGAGTTTTTCCTTCATTTTTTTTTATGTAAAAAATTGAAAGGAATGAAATATCTTTTCTGTTACCTCTTCCCATGCACTTCTTGCAATATGTTGTATGATGCTTTGTCTGTAACATAGACTCCGCAGACCATCTTCGGTCTATAGGGAAGAAGTGAGGTCAATTGGACCGTTCTGAGAATGTCTGTTGTTGACAGAAAGGATGACAGTGGTCCTTTTAGGCACGTGCTCAGATTTACCATAGGGTAAGGTGTTTACACCATCCCTGTGCACTTTCTGTCGTGATTAAGGTAGGCTGTTCAGGCCCGCCTTGGCGCATCTTCGGATTTACCATAGGGTAGGTTACGAAAACCATCCCTGCTCCTTTGATTTTTTGGTGGCCTGGTTAGACCATCCATTGCGCTCGTCGAGCATACCGATAAGGTGAGTGGATCAAACTCTCCTTTGCGCAGTTGATCGATTTTTCAGATCAGGTCACTCAGGCTGTTGTCGTTCAGTCGATGCAACTAGCCGTTCTGAGTTGAGTAAGGTTGAGTAGCTTTGCACAGGAATTTTAGAAACTCATTCATTGATAGTATTTGTGAAGGTTTTGTACATTCCATGGCCGGGATAGGGTCTTCTCCTTCAGGGTCTTAAGTCGATATGTTCCTGGTCGAATGATTTCCTCAACTTGATATGGGCCTTCCTAGTTGGAGGAGAGTTTACCCTATTTTGTTGGCCTGGATACTTCTGCTCTTCGCAATACCATGTCTCCCGTGCGGAAAGTTTGCTCTTTCAGTCTTGAGTTGTAGTACCTGGCGACCTTCTACTGGTATGCCGCCATCCTTATCTGGGCTTAGGAATCAATCTTCTAGGCTCTTCATAGTTGTCAATTCTCAGGGACTGCAGGGAGACTTAATAGGTAGCACAGCTTCAGTACTGTATGCCAGGTTGAACGGAGATTCGTCGGTGGCCATTCTCGGGGTAGTTCAATAGGCCTAGAGAACGGAGTTAGTTCTTCAGCCCAAAGTCCTTGGCGGCATTCAACCTTGTCTTCAGACCATGGAGGATGGTCCGGTTAGTGACTTCAGCTTCTCCATTGGACTGTGGATGAGCAACAGATGTCAGCCGATGCTGGATGTGGTACTGAGCACAGAAGTTCTTGAACTTTGGATTTTCGAACTGTCTCCCATTGTCTGTGATGATGACATGTGGGATGCCGAACCTGAATATGATGAGTTTTTTACAAAATTTTCTACCTTACCCTCTGTGATCTGGACCAGTGGTTCGGCTTCTACCCACTTTGTAAAGTAGTCGATGGCCACTAGGAGAAACTTCCTTTGCCCTGATGCTGCGGGAATGGGCCAAGAATGTCGTTCCCCACTGGGCAAAAGGCCATGGGACTGCCAGTTGAGTCAGGTGACTCGCAGGTTGTCTCTGTACATTGGCATACCTCTGGCATTGGTCGCACTTCCACATGAAATCAGCTGAGTCCTTCTGAATGGAGGGCCAGTAATACCCCTGTCAAATGATCTTGTATGCCAGCGATCTGCCTCCCAAGTGATCATCGCATATGCCCTCGTGGACCTCTCTCAAAGCATAATCTGCATCGATGGGTCCTAAGCATTTTAGCAGTGGCTAGGAGAACGATCTCTTGTAGAGGGTTCCGTCTAAGATGACGTACTGAGATGCCATCTAGCGGATCTTCTTGGCCTCTGCCTTATCTTTCGGTAGTTCTCCCTCATTCAGGAACCTGATGATGGGATCCATCCAACTTGGCTCAATGTTGATCTAGCACACCTTGCAGCCTCTTCGGCTATGCTTGGAGTTTCAAGATGTTCAACAAAGGTGCGCCCGAGGGACTCTAGTGTTGTAGTCGCCAGTCAAGACAATGCATCCACCCGGGAGTTCTCTGATCGTGGAACATGGATGATCTCAAAATGTTTCAATTAGGAAGATAAAGCCTGTACCTTCTTCAGGTATTGCACCATGGTTGGATCTTTGGCTGCATACTCTCCGTTGACTTGATTCACAACCAGCTGAGAATCTGAGAAGGCTCAAAGTTGCTGGACTCCTAGATCTTTGGCGATCCAAAGTCTGACGAGCAGCGCATCGTATTCGGCCTGATTATTGGAATCATGGAAGGAGAAACAGAGTGTGTACTCTATGGTATGGCCGTCAGGCTCGGCCAACATGAGTCTAGCCCCGCACCCAGTAGCATTGGAAGCTCCGTCCATGTGAAGCACCCAAACGGACTTCGTCTCCTTCGGGGCTTCTTCTTCTACCGAAGATGCTTCGTCTTCGGACTTCCAGGTGCACACAGCCAAAAAATTGGAGAGCACCTGGGACTTCATAGCCGCTAGGACTGGAAACTAATGTCAAATTCACTTAACTTCATAGCCCACTTGGCTATCCTTCCAGAGGTATCTGAAAATCAAAGAACGGCCTTAAGAGGTTGATCGGTTAGCACCACAACTATGTGGGCCTGAAAATATGGCCATAGTCGCTTTGCCGCAATCACTAAGGAGTAGATCAGCTTCTGCATCCTCGCATATCTCATTTCTGTATCATGCAGGACCTTGCTGATATAGTAGATCAGCTTGTGAGATCCATTTTCCTCTTTCCGGACAAGAACTGAGCTGACTGCTTCATCTGAAGCAGAGAGGTACAGGTAGAGGACCTCGCCTTCTTATGGTTTGGAGAGCAATGGAGGGGTCTCCAAATACTTCTTCAGCTCCTCAAAGGCAGCACGACAGTCTTCGGACCATTCAAAGCCCTTTGATTGCCGGAGTACCTTGAAGAATGGAAGACATTTCTCGGCTAACCGAGAGATAAATCTGCTTAGGGAGGCAATTCTCCCTGTCAACTGCTGGACTTCCTTTTTGCAGGAGGGATGTCTTATATCTTTCAAGGCTTGAATCTTCTCAGGGTTTGCCTCAATACCTCGTTTAGTGACAAGGAAGCCCAGGAATTTGCCTGAAGTGACCCCAAAGGCACACTTTGTCAGGTTCAGCTTCATGCAGTAGCGCCGTAGAGCGCTGAACGACTCCTCTAAGTTGCGGATGTGGTCTCTCTGGAGGAGGCTCTTGACGATCATGTCATCAACATAGCCTCCATGTTCCTCCCTAGTTGCTTTTCGAACACCTTATTGATCAGCCTTTGAAATGTCGCACCGGCATTCTTGAGGCCGAACGGCATCATCTTGTAACAGTAGAGACCTTTGTCAGTGATGAAAGCCATTTTCTCCTCATCTTATGGATCCATTCTAATTTGGTTGTAGCTGGAGAAAGCGTCCATGAAGCTCAGCAACTGGTGGCCGGTAGTAGCGTCGACCAGCTGATCAATCTTTGGAGAGGGAAGCTATCTTTTGGGCAAGCTTTGTTGAGGTCTGTATAGTCAATGCAGATCCTTCACTTGCCACTAGCTTTCTTTACCATTACCATGTTGGCCAACCACTCGGGGTAGCGGGCTTCTCTGATGAACCCTACATTAAGGAGCTTGCCAACTTCTTCATCCACAGCTTGCTGTCTTTCAGGAGCAAAGCTCCTTTTCTTCTACCGCACCGGCTTGTACCCAGGTATTACTTCCAGCCGATGAGTAATTACATCAGCAGGAATCCCCGGCATATCCGAAGCTGACCAGGAGAAGACATCGGCGTCGTCCCTGAGGATACGGATCAACTTCATTCTGGTTTCCTCATCTAGTGTGCTCCCGATCTGCATAACTCTGGAGGGATCTTCCTCTGTCAAAGGTACTGAGACGATCCTCTCCATGTGCTCACCAAGATTTGTAGTCGCATCCCTCGGATCTAGTCGATTCGGATTTGTCGAATCCTTGAAATGCCTATCTTCAATCATCAAACACTGTCGTGCCGTCATTGGTTTCCTCTAACTTCTCTAACACCGTTCCTAGTGGGGAAGTGCACCAAGAGGTAGTGAGAGGAGATCACAGTCTAGAACCTGTTCAAGGCAGGCCACCCCAGAATAATATTGTATGCTGAGGGGATCCGGACTACCGTGAAGTTGATCGGCGGTGTCTTTTATCGAGGTTTGGTGCCAAGGGTTACAGGCAACACTATTTCTCCTTGGCATAAACTTTATTACCCCCGAAACCAGAGAGCGATATGGGGGATCTCTGCAGTTGATGTCTAGGCAAACACATTTTAGAGAATGCATCGTAGATCAAGACATCAGTCGAACTTCCATTATCAACAAGGATTCGCTGTACATCATAATTGGCCACTACGGCCGAGATTACAAGAGGGTCGTCATGTGGGAGCTGAACTCCCGCGAGGTCATCGTCGGAGAAGAGGATGGCGGTGTTGTCTTTAAGTCGCTTTGGGGCTTTGTCCTCATCCCTTCTCCAGTTAGTGGGTCGGTGTATCATCCCTACACCTCCATTGGTGGGCCTTTGATTTGGCAATTCGGCCTCTTCAGGAGGTGGCTGGGGGACAGTTGCTTCCGACCGAGATCCTTGGCGCTGATGTACTGCCCCAAGTACCCTCTCTTGATGAGATCCTCAATCGCATCCTTCAGTTGGATGCACTCTTCTGTGTTGTGGCCGTTGTCCCAGTGGAATTGATAATATTTGTTCCTGTTGCTGATGGAAGAGGAGGCCTTCATGGGACGGGGCCGTTAGAGATAGTTCTCCTTTTCTATCTCCATGAGGATCTTCTCTCGAGAGAGGTTGAGGGGGGTGTAGGAGTCGAATCTTTTTCCCAATGCTCTAGGCCTAGGAGGACTTTTTTGGCGGTCTGTATATTTGTCGTCGTTGTTATTGGAAGTTTGGGGACCTTGTCCCTGTTATTCTTCTTTTTTAAGGGGGTTTCCCTTCAATTAGTCGTCGATTCACTGCTTGCTCTTCAGCATCGGTGTATTTCTGAGCCCTTGACAGGAGCTCAGCGTAGCTTTTAGGGAACTTCTTATCCAAGAAAAAAGTAAACCTGGAGGTATGAAGCCCCTTCTTTAGTGCTGACATGGCCACGTGCTTGTTGAGATCTGGGATCTCATGCATGGCCGCATTAAACCTGGAGATATAATCTCATAGGCTTTCTCCTTCGTTCTGGTGAAGGAGGAACAGTGTGTCCGTTTTCCGAGGAGTCTTGCGGCAGGTCCTGAAATACAAGACAAATAATTTTTCTAACTCGAAAAAGAAATCGATGGTACCTGGGCGCAGGCTTGAGTACCACATCCGAGCGGACTTCTTCAAGGTAGCTAGAATGCTAAGCAGTACATTGCATCCGAAGCTCCTTGGATCATCATATGGGCCTTGAAGCTGCCCAAATGATCGAGGGGGTCGGAGGTGCCATCATAGGATTCCATCTGGGGAACCCTGAAGTGCTGAGGAATGACCTCAGCCATGATGCAGTCGGTGTAGGGTGGGCGCAGGTCACCCACAATCAAGTCGTCGGGATCTTTAAGATCCTGCATCCTCTGTTCTCGCACCTTTGCCATCTCTGATTCAATGGCTCTGAATCTCCCATCATAATCGGGAGTCTTCTTCGGTGCTCTCTCCTCATAAGTGGAGTCTCCGGAGGCGGGTGAGGGAGTTTGCCTAGGCCTTTTCCCTTTCTGCGGGAAATTGGTGGACCTAGAAAATCTCGAAGTTTGGCCTTCAGGAGAGGACCGAGAACAGGGGGAGGGATGCGTAGAATCCTCCCGTGGGGCTCTCTTTCTTCGGGATCGAAGCTATGTCTAGAGGCGGCCGGTGGGTTTCCCACCGGAAAGGCTCTTTCTTGGAATTCCTAAACCATGGCCATAAGGTTGGTGACCTGGTTCACAAGAGCTTCAAACTGCTGCAATCCCACTACAACTATGAGAGGTGGAACATCGTTCTCCTCCGAGGGTGCACCCCCCTGAGACGGAGCTCGACTCCAGCTTGTAGAAGCGATTGGAGCTCTTCCTCTTTCCATCAAAAACTTTTTTTTTCTTCCCCTTGCCTAGGGGAGAGCTTAAAGAGTGCTAACGTCCCCTACCTAGCGCGTCAATATGTTGGCGTGGAGTCCCTGGATCGACTGGTCGGAGTCGCTGCATCGCAGGACCGCTCCCTGGTTCACCTGCAAAACAGGTCCCTTGCCGGAGTTGTTCCGATGGGGGACACTCCGATGCCTAAGTCAGTGGCAGATCCAGCCACAGAATGGGGAAGGGTGCCGAGAGTGTGAGAGGAAAGCTCTTTGAGAATGTATGAGAGTATGTGAGCGTGAGTGTTCGCGTACCTCTCGAGCTATCCTTCTTACCATTATTTAAAAGAAGGCCCCCAGCCTACGGCCCGCTCTTTTTTCGGTGATCATGGGGAGCCAATCTCTTCCATGATTGGTGATCGTGGGTTGTCATTGAGTGGTTTCGGCCAGATTAGAGGTGTGACAGCAGGAGTTGGATGCCATGATCATGGCATGATGAGTGTCGATATAACCGTTGGTTACAGTTGCCTTTCTGGACCAGATTGTGGTCCAAGCTTGGGTTTCCCCTTGCGTGGGCCGAAGACTTGGTATTTGCCCCGGGGCTGGAGATCGGGTCTACAGCGGGGACCGAAGTACGCGCCTTCGGAAGTCGATGAGAAGTTCGATTTTCGGTCAAGGCCGAAGACGTTATCCGAAGGATTGGCCTCCAGATGTTGTGGTTCGGTGTTAAGCCTTGGGTCGCCCACAGTTGGCCTGTCCCTTGCTTGGTCCAAAGTCCGTGGTTCGAAGAGAAAGGATTCGACCAGTCGAACCGGAGTTTGGGCCGTAGCTGAATCGGGATATCCCAACACTCAATATCAGTAACACTCCCTCATAGCATCCACCTGAAGACATTAAACTTAGCACTGGTTTGGAGGCAACTCAACAATCTCATCTTTCTTTTTTTAGTGTACTTACATGAACTTAGGTGGAAGAATAGGAACCCGCTACTTCATGAAGCCTTCTTCAACTCTTAAAGCACATTCACTCTAGGTGTATTCTTTCCTATTATACCTTTTATTTTCTTTCCTACTCCATTGAGGACAATGTCGATTAAGTTGGGGGGAGAGATAAACTTGACTTGCTTAGATCTTCAAGTACAGTTAGAAATGATCATGTTATGTGTATCATGTTATTGTCTCAAATTGGAGTTCCATAGGCACCTAAATCAATGATTGATTAATGGTCTAGATAATGCTAGAGATGTTGAGGAATGAATTATTAAAGAAACTCAATAAATGGTAGGGTTTAGATCATAAATAATTTTATGGAGTAATTCCAAAACCTTCTGACCATTGATCTTAATAAAGAATCTACTTTATGGGGGTATAAATCAAAAGATAAAGTATGCTAAAGTTTCTTCCCTTGAAAAAAAAAAGTTAGTCCTACCTCATAGCTTTGCTTGAACTCTTACTAAGAAACCAGGTCCCTTCGCCTAGGTAAGCGTTGTGGTTCACATCAAAATTTGAGAAGGTCAAGAAATCTGTTAAGCAATGGTACCTCCCTGAGTAACCAGGCCCCTTCGTCTAAGTAAGTGTTATTGTTCATGTCAAAAGGGGAGAATACTAATACTTAAGACATTTGGACAAGACACTATACTTAAAAAAAGAAAAAGAAGGGAAAAATCAGCTAGCAAAAAGGTACTGAACTAAAGCATAGAATGTTAGAAGATTTTAAGAGTGAGGTAGAAAGTTGGCAAAAGAAGAAATCTAGAAATCTTTATGGGCTCTACCTGATCACTAAATGAGTTGAATTAATAATCCGATGAAGTATCTCAGTAGTGGTCTGCCCAGGTATCTTCTACCTTTAGGACAGCTTAGGTTAACATCCTATTCAACGACGGGTTGATATACATGGCTAATCTATCTACTTTTCTCGAGAATGAGCAAAGTTCAAGTTGGCGGGTGTAATAACTACGTTATAAACGTATATAAAAGCATTAATTTAATAATTAAATTATCTTTATTCATTTAAAATTGATACTTTTATATATCATTTGTAGAAAAAGAGAATGCTAACATGAAGAGCTCGATTTTAGAAGTCCAATGACATAAACAGCACTCAAATTAGACTTAAAACGAGCTCATAATGGATTTACTAAGAATTTGCACAAAATTTAAGGTAGCCGGTCCATGGTCTATCGCACGTTTTGTGGACCACGATTTGCCATGATTGTGGTCCACGGAACAGAGCCATGGCCTGCAAGGCTTGGTTTGGCACAAAATCGCTGGGAAGACTGTCGCCCAAGCCACCGGTACCTTCACTGCTGGTCGGAGAAAACTCCCTTGGCTAAAAAATGCCCCCAAAAGCTGTTGTTCCTCTCCTAGCCGATCATCACCAAGATCCACTAAACATCACCCGCCATGCTACCAGACCACCTGCCCAATCCACCGCCGACCTGAGAAGCTAGTGGTGCCCGTTCCCGTGCTGCCGAGAGGTCCCCACAGGCTGGAATCCATGATCCCTAAGCCATCGGACACTCACATCCCTCACTGTTCATGCTCGGCCAAGCCCTGTTGCTTGTCCCGACCGTGCCATGCTGAACCGTTGCTGGAGCTATGGGTTAGTTGAAATGGTCGGAACTGAACAACCGCTGGATTGTTGGTGGAACAAGATGCAGTTGAAGAAGTTGGAGCTTGGTTGGAAGCTCAACGGAGTTCAGTTGAGTTTGGTGAGAATCGTAAAACAGAATGTTGTCAAGAAAAATTAAAGATTGTTGGGGTTGATGCCTATAAAAGGGGTGGAGAGAGTCAGGGAGGAGGCATCGAGGCCAGAGCCTTTTCTTCCACCTCTATTCACTTCTATTCCCCCTATTCCCTCTCTATTCCCTATATTCTACTTCTATTCCTCCTATTCCGCTCTCTATTCCCTCTATTTCACTTTTATTCCTCTACTATTCCACTTCTATTCCTTTTCTCTCCCTTCTCTGCTCTATCATCTTTCTAACCCCACTGGTGACCACTTCCACTGCACTAGCGTGGTTCCCACTTCTATTGCACTGGCACTGGTTTCCAATCTCCACTCTCTTCCAACTCCCCGGAGTTTCTTAGAGCCTGTGCACAGGGGATAGGAGAGGATCTACTTAAAATGAGTTAGTGTTGAAATGCGAGAGGGAAGAGCTGGCTCTCAGTCTTTTGTACTTCTCATTCTATAATAAAAGAGTATATTTTTCTTTATGCTTATTTGTTCTCTATTATTCATCGTTTATTATGCTTTAATGTTAGATTTTGGTTAGGGATAGTTCTTGCTTTCTGGAGACATGCTGTGATCCATTATGGGTACGGGGCGTGCTGAGGAAAGAAGAGTTGGATACCTATTGCCTACCAAAGACGTTACGTGATCTACCATAGGTACAAGGTGTTCCAAGGGAAGACAGGTAAGTCTCTAAAATCAATTACAAGAGAAATGCAATTCAGCACTGCACAATCACTCTTCCTCTTCGAAACACTCATTCCCATCTTGCTTCACCTTAGGATTAGTTTATTTCTTGCTCACTTTTATTTTTACATAACAACAACTACTTTTCTTTTCTTTTCTAAATCATAACTTAGACCTAAGGTCCCTGAGGATACGATCCTGACTCACCCTTGCTATAAAGTTGAGTTGGTGAATTATTTTTGACCACCTACGATAGTGATCAGTCGCCAGCTCCTTGGACCTGCAACAGGGGAAGGAAACCAGTGCTCATGGTAAAGACCGTGGGCTTGGTAGATGGGGGCAAAAATCGACAATGCTTAGCTAGGAAGAGTGTCCGATGGATCGTGGTTCTAGCATCAAGGAAGGGAAAACCACCGAAGGGATGATGACCGACCTCTTTGGAGGCTTCTTGGTAGCTTTTCCAGCCATTGGAGGCTTCTTCGACTAGCAAGGGAGGTGCTAGTGGTGGCAGGATGGCACGGAGAAGCTTCTTCGATGGTGATTTGCCCCGAATCACTTGATGGTCCATGATTCTATGTCATGGACTAGCATCCATGGCTTCCTGTAGACCGTCAGGCAAATCGTGGACTAAGCGACCGGTCCATGGTGGACCGACACTTTAAAATCTATGCAATTCAATCTTGAATTTTCAAAATATGATTTTGAGCTTGTTTCATGTTTGATTTGAGAATTGTTTGCATCGTTGGACTCCTAAAATCAAGCTCTTCATGTTGGCAGGGTTCTTTCCTACAAAATACTATATAAAAGTATCAATTATATTTAAATAAAGCTGATTTAATTAATATATTTTTAATAACTATCACACCTCCCAACTTGCACTTTTCTCATCCTCGAGTAAAGAAAATGAATTAGTCGTATGTACTAACTTGTCTAAGAAGTGAAAATTGTCTTACTAACTCTAAATTTAGTTGATACTCGGTTAGACCATTGAAGAGGTACTTCATTGGATTACTAATTTCACCTATTTAATGATCAAGTAAACTCATAGAAATTTCAAGAGTTCTTCCTTTTTCAACTTTTTATCTCACTCTTAAATCCTTCTACTTACTTTGATTTTGGTATAGTATCAGTTTATTTAGTCCCTTTTTTTAAAAGTAGAGTCAGTTCAATTTCCTAATATCTTGCTTTCTAGATGACCCTTGTAGTAAGCTTTAGGCCAATGACTCCCAAACCAGCTAACTTTAGGGCATTAGGTGTAAAACACCCTTCAGGCTTACTAACTCAAGTCAAAAAGGCTAGGTGTTAAGACTGTCTCTTTAAAAAGTTTCTTTACATCCTCACCTTTTGACACGAACAACGCTTACTTAGACGAAGGGGCATGATTACTCAGTGAGAGATGTTAAAAGTCTTATTTACTAAACTTTAAATGAGATTTTTATGATTCTTTTAATACTTCCACCTATAACATTATAAGATAGATTCTTTATCAAGATCAATAGGCAGAAGGGTCTGGAATTACTAAAAACATTTTCTGGTCTAAACTCTACCATTATTGGATATCCTTGATAATTTATCTCTCAGTCTCTCTAAAATTATCTAAATCGTTAATCATTTATCATTTAGAAGGCTTGATTATTCTCAAATTGAGACAAAATTTAGTACATAAATATTGATTAAAGTTTTACTCGAGGATTTAATTAATTTAATTTTCTCCCAACTTAATTTCCATTGTCCCTATAGAAGGAAATATTAAAAATAAGTGACAAGGAAGGATACCACCTGAAAAGGGTACTCGAGAATTGGATGCTCCTTTGTCACCATACTCTTCTCAATTTAACTTTATTATTCTTTTCGTATTTTTTTAAAAAGAGAAAAGTACATGTTAAAAATAAAAGCATAAATTGGGTGCCTCCCAGGAGTGCTAAGTTTAATATCTTCAACCAAACTATGCTGATCATCTTAGTAATGCTGGGTTCACAAGATTAATGGATTCAACAACTTCTCCATCATTAATTTGTTCTATATAAGTTTCAGATAATAGCCATTTATCTTAAAAGTATTTTCCTACTTGGGGTCTTTAAGTTTTATGGCTCCATGAAAAATACATTAGTCATTATGAAAGGACCATCCCATCGTGAGCGAAGTTTTCTAAGAAAAAGTCATAATCTAGAATTATAGAGCCACACTTTTTGATTAGGCTCGAATGTTTTCCTGTTAATGAATTTATCATGATATACCTTAGTTCGAGCCTTGTAAATTTTTGAACACTCATAAGCTTCATTTCATAGCTATTCTAACTCATTTAATTAAAGTTTTCTATTGGAACCTGCATTCTTCATGTCAAAATTAAATTGCTTGATGGCCCAAAATGCATGGTATTTCAATTCTACAGGTAAATGACAAGCGTTTCCAAACACTAACCGGTAAGGAGACATTCCTAGAGGGATCTTGAAAGCATTTCGGTAATCCCAAATGCATCATCCAAACATTCTGACCAATCTTTCCTATCGGGTCTTACCATTTTCTCAAGGATGTGTTTAATCTCTCTATTTGATACCTCAACCTGGCCACTAGTCTTGGGTGGTAAGGTGTGGTTACTTTATAGGTAATTCCATATTTTTTCATTAGTCCTTCAAAGTGCCTATTCATGAAATGCGCACCCCCATCACTAATAATAGGCCTTAGACACCCAAACCGACTAAGGTTGTAATACTGAATAAACCTGACCACAACTTTATAGTCATTAGTTCGAGTTGCCATAGCTTCTATCCATTTTGGCATATAATCCACTGCTACCATAATATACTCAAATCCAAAGGAAGAAGGAAATGGTCCCACGAAGTCAATACCCCATACATCAAAAATTTCAACTAAGATAGGAGTTAGGGACATCATATCTCTCCATGAAATATTTCTTGTTTGTTGACATCTAAGGCAATGATGGCCAAATTCGTGTGCATCTTTGAAAAGTGTTGGCTAATAAAATCCACTCTTCAGCACCTTAGCTATAGTTTTCCTTCCACTAAGGTGTCCTCCACAGGCAAAAAATGATAAAAAGTATGCCTTTGAATTCACTCTCAGGGACACATCATCTAATCACCTGATTTGAACAGAAGGTCCTCCCAAAAATAATATTTGATCTGCCAGAAAAATCTATCTTTTTCTTGTTTAAACCAATAGGAAGGAACTTGTCCTATTGCTAAATAGTTAACAATATTGGCAAACCAGGGAAGATTGTTGGAAAAGATTAAAAATAATTGCTCATCTAGGAACCTATCTCTGATTGTTTCTTTGTTGTATTTTACCAAGATCCTAGAGCTACCATATTTTTGGAACCCTTCTTATCTAAAATTTCTAGGTCAAATTCTTGTAAAAGAAGGATCCATCTAATTAGTCTAGGTTTTAAATCTTTTTTAGATAGTAGATGCTTTAATGATGCATGATCAAAATAAACTAGGACCTTAGACCCTAATAAATATGATCAAAGTTTTTCCAGGGCAAATACAACTGCTAGTAACTCTTTGCAGTAGTAGTATAATTCATTTGTACATCTAAGAGAGTTTTGCTAGCATAATATATTACATGTGGTTCCCAATTAAGCCTCTGTCCTAAGACTGCCCCTATAGCAAAATCAGAGGCATGACACATGATTTCAAAAGGTAGTGTCCAATCTGGAGGCTTAATAATTGGTGCAGTGGTCAAAGCAGTTCTGAGAATATTATAGGTGGCTAGACATTCTTTATTAAAATCAAAAGAAGTGTCTTTGACAAGCAAATTACACAAGGATCGGAAAATTTTATTGAAATCCTTAATAAAGTGTCTATAAAAACTAGCATGGCTAAGAAAGGATCATACTTGTTTAACCAAGATTGGAGGAGGTAGTTTCGAATTAGTTTGACCTTAGCTTTGTCGACCTCAATTCCTTGCTCGAGAATAATATGGCCAAGCATGATTCCCTCACAAACCATAAAATGGCTCTTCTTCTAACTTAAAACTAAATTCATCTCCCTATATCTTTTCAGTACCTCAGTCAAGTTCTAGAGATAATTATCAAATGATGATCCAAATATTGAAAAGTCATCCATAAACACTTCAAGAAATTGACCAACTATGTCAGAAAATATGACCAACATACATCGTTGAAAAGTGGCTGGTGCATTACAAAGACCAAATGGCATGTGTCTAAAAGCAAATATTCTAATGGGATAGGTGAAGGTGGTCTTTTCTTGATCTACAAGAAATACCAAGACCTGGTATATCTTGAATATCCATCCAAGAAATATAAGAAACTCTACCCTGCTAGCTATTCTAAAATTTGATCAATAAAGGGTAAAGGGAAGTGATCTTTCCTAGTAATTGCATTCAGTTTCTGATAATCTACACACACTCTCCAACTAGTTATAGTATGAGAAACTCTACACACACTCTCCAAGAAATATAAGAAACTCTACCATGCTAGCTGTTCTAAAATTTGGTCAATAAAGGGTAAAGGGAAGTGATCTTTCCTAGTAATTGCATTCAGTTTCTGATAATCTGCACAAACTCTCCAACTAATTATAGTATGAGTAGGAATTGACTCACCCTTTTCATTTTTTATTACAGTAATACCTGACCTTTTAGGTACTGCTTGGGTTGGACTAATCCATTGGCTATCCAAAATTCGGAAAATAATATTGGTATCAAGCCATTTTACCACTTCTTTCTTCATAACTTCTTGCATGTTCGGATTTAGCCTCCGTTGCATGTCTCTTTGTGGTTTGGCTTCAACTTCACAGTGAATGTGATGCATGCAAATAGAAGGATCAATGTCCTTAAGATTAGCTATTATCCATCCAATTGCTTCTTTATGTTTTTTAAGTACATCCACCAATTTATCTTCCAGATCAGAGGTTAGGGTAGATGCAATGATTACTGGAAGGGTATCATTGGATCCAAGGAATGAATATTTTAACTCTACAGGAAGAGGTTTCAACTCTAACAGGGGTGGTGCTTCTAAGGATGGTACTAAAGGGCTTTGTTGAGTTAGTAATTATTCATACTTTACAGTCTAGGGAGGAGTGGTGCTAAGATTTGGTGGTTCTAATAACATATTTACCTCTTGGTATATTTGTCAACATCAAAATTATCTATTACAAAATGTGTCAGATATGCTTGTGGAGGGTTCGAATCAAGAAAATAGGGAGTTTCTTATCTACAACTTTCTCTAGTATATTCACCTCATTATGATTATACGTAGATGGTCCTTGGAATGCATTAAAAATATTCAACCTCATCTTCTTTTTTCAAAAGATACATCCATAACTCCTGTTCTATAATTTATATAAGCGTTGGTAGTTACTAGGAAGGGCCTTCCAAGAATGATGGGTATTTGGCTAGGATTATCACTAGTTTCCATATCCAATACAAGAAAATCAACAGGAAAGTAGAATTCATCTACTTTCACCAAAACATCTTCTAACATTCCACAGGGTACCTTAACAAATCGATCTGCCAATTGTAAAGTCACTACCGTGGGTTTCAATTCTCCGAATTCGAATAAATCATATACTGAACTGGGAAGAAGGTTTACACTTGCACCAAAATCTAGTAAGACTTTTTTGATTGTGAGGTCCCCTATGACATAGGATATAATGGGGTACCATGATCTTTAAATTTAGGTGGTGCTATGTGCTAAAATATTGAGCTGGCTTGCTCAATCAATTGGATCTTCTTTAGTATGTGAGATTTAGATTTTTGTTTTTGTGTACACAGATCCTTAAGAAATTTGGCATAAGCGGAACTTGTTTGATAGCATTGAGAAGAGGTAAGTTTATTTGACTTGCTTGAATAGTTCAAGCATTTCCTTCATTTTTAGATTCTTCTTATCTAAAGGTAAAGGTGATTCTAAAGCATTAAGAAATGAGCCTTAAGTTTGGATTCCTTTTTCTCTTTATTATTTCTCTAATCTAGCTTAGTTTTCTTTCTTTTGGGTTAGGTTAGGCTAGTTTAATATTTTCCCACTTCTTAGGTTCACTGATTTAGCATGTTTTAGGAATGTTTCAGGACCAGTGAAGCTCTCAGCCATGTATTGTCCTTTTAGATTACTAATGGGCTGGCTAGGTAACTTACCTTCCTCCCTCTGATTAAAAGCAGTAGCTAGCGACCTATCTGGGTCTCTAACTTGGCAATGGACCATGTGTAGGAGTGGAGGAGTTGGGTATTCATTTCCAGCCCCTTCAATGGAGATTATGGGGCACTCGGGTATTGTGAATATGGCATGCTTCTAAAGTTGGTCTCCTGATGGTTGGGCTTAACTGATGAGGAATGATGACAGGTTGGGATTTCCATGAGAAATTTGGATGATTTCGCCAACCAGGATTGTAAGTATTCGAAAATGGATCATTTCCTAATCTAGGAGCCATTCGATTTGTGCTTAATGGGCTTGCTCCTAAACAAGCTTAGAAAATTGGTAAGCAGCTGGATAATCACCTATCAGATGGGTGGGACTCGAACAAATAATATAAACATCATGATTTTGATGAGGTGAGGAGGAAGTATTTTCACTTTGTAAGATTCGATCAAGCTTTGGGATAGTTCATCTACCTTGCTATAGATGTCTACAGAATGACCTACTTCATACATTCCACCTCTCTTAGATCCTATGGGAGGATCTCTACGGATAGCAGACAAGTGATGCAAGAAATTTTCACTTAAAGTTTCAAAAAGCTGTCATGCCTCATATTCATGTTTGAGCATGAATGTTCCTTTACATGAGGCATCAACCATTGCCGGTGCCTTTTTGACAGACCGTCATAAAAGCACTGGACCAATTACCATTTAGGTATAGCATGGTGCAGACATTTCCTAATAAATTCTTTTAATCTCTTCCATGTTTCATGAGAATTTCTCCATCTAATTGGGAAGAACTGGTTATGGCTTTCCTAATTTGATTCATTTTTCCTATAGAGAAGTATTTTTTAAGAAATTTCCTCTGAAGTTGGTCTCAAGTAGAAATTGTAACAGTGTCTAGAGAATTCAACTAGTACTTACCTTATCTTTTAGGAAAAAAGGGAACAACTTAAGCCTAAGGGCATCATCGAAGAATTTGGATCTTAACAATTGAACATATTTCTAGGAATTCATCTAGGTATTTGTAAGGGTCCTTATTTACAAGTCCATAGAAAGATGGTAATATCTAAATTACACTGGACTTGATTTCATACTGGATAGCCTCAACTGGTGGTACTTGGATATAGGGTGAATAGGTATACTTTGAAGGAGTGAAGTTCTCCTTCAATTATCATGGAGGATCGATTTCTTGATTGGAATCCATATTTCGTGATCTGTTTGCTCTACAGGTTCGGTCTATTTTATGATCTAGGGATATAATTTCAGGTTCTAAAGACTGACGACCTAGCATACACCCTATAATAGTACTCTAAAGCAAACAGTAGTTCAATTTCTTTCAACTTTTTTAATTAATTAATTAATTTAAGAAAAATGAAAAAATGAGAAGAGGTCTAAAGGAAAGACTTTCAAGAGAGTCCTAGACTAGAGAGAAAATAGAGTTATTTTACTTAACTCTTTTTTTTCAAACAAGTAATACAATCAAAATCAACTCTATCCTGGGGTTAACCAGAGTCTAGATAACTCCTAACTGTTCCAAGGTTACTTTGAGCACTCCAAGCCCAAAATCAATTAACTGACTCAGCCAGGTAAGTGCAAGGTTAGTGGGGGTCCCCCCGTTGCTTGCTTTAGATACTAATTAAAATTGGCCAGATAAGTAAACGGAACCAATTAAAGAACCACCTTCTTTCGGGCTCTTGTCCCTAAACCACTTGTCTTAGACACAGAGCAGTTAATTGAACTAAACTCGATCCAACTCTAGGATTCCCTTGTCCTATTAAGCTTAAGATTTCTATGGTTGATGTCTAATTAATTTTAATAGATAAGGTCTGGATCAATGCACATGCAAGGGGATGATTTATGGGCTAAGGAAAGGTAATGAACTTCCCACCTTATCTGATTAATGGGTTATGTCCTTAAAGTTAATTATGGAGGAACGAAATGCAACAAACAAGGTATCCAAACTAAGAGTTATCACATAAATAAAATTAAACTAATTACTTTTTTAAAAAAATTAGGCAGTTAAGTCTCTAATCTCCTAATGAGTTATGAGGATGTCAAAATTTAAATTTTTTTTGAAATTTTTATTTTTAGATTTTTTTTAAAAAAAAAATTTTAAGTCTACTCAACCTTTTTGTATCCTAGGATAACCATTCAACATAACTAAAAGTTATGCAATGGCAACCTTATATCAGGATAGTCAAGATTAATAAATACTAACTACTAATTTTTATTTAATATATTTTTTTGATTTTTTTTCAAAATAATACCAAAAGTCCCCGGCAATGGTACCAAAAATCTGATACACGTCGCTACGCATCGATTTTAATATCTTAATTCCACTATTCCTAGATAGAGTAGTGGGAGTAAGGGTCGAATCCTCAGGAACCTTTATAGTTATTTTGCAAACAAAATATTAGCAAAAATATTAAAACTATTTAATAGCAAGAAAAATAATAATAAGCGAATAATATGCTAAAAATAATGATTCAAATGAAAGAGAAAATGGCCTCGATATTTCATAGATTACTTAGCAGTTGATACCCTCTTCCTTTGTAAATGATGATACCCTCTTCCTTTGTAAATGATCCTACCAAGATATAATCCATTTGCAAAGACATGACCCGTACCTGTTAGATCATGGTCTATACCCCTGAAGTACTGATTAGTCTAGAATAGAAGAATTCTTATACATTATCCCACAAACACAGATTAAATTATAAAGAAATAACTTCATTTCATAAGGAAGGAGTACAAATGATGACAAATAAAATAAAACTACACTGTTTATCATAATATAGTGAAATCTCGAGGAACTAGGGATCTAGCCTTCCATGGATGGACTCCTTATCTTCGTCTTTTGATGAAGCAGCAAAGGTGGAGAGCAGTAGAGGTGGAAAGCAGTAGAGGTGGAAAGGTGGAAGGAGTAGAGAAAATATGGAAGTGGATGGGAGAACTGAGAAAGCAGGGGAAAATGGGAGGAGGAATGGAAAGACGAGTAGGTAGGGGAAAATGAAGAATGGCATAGGGAATCAATGGAAAGGATCGAGGAATTATGGGGGAAATGCAGAGTGGATTTTTTGAAGAATAGTCAAAGAAGCTCCAAAGGTTGCTTCTTTTATAGATGAGAAAAGCACGTTGGACCCACGACAGTTTCCCATCGCAATCGGCCCCAACAATCTCTATTTCATAGCCTTATGAAAGAAAAGTGCCCTAAAAGCAAATCATTGTAAGGGCATTTTTATAATCTTCCAACTCTTGTATGACATTATATTAATAAAGGCATTTATTTTCATCATACACTGTTGTGTCTTATTTATAGATTATGATGAACCCCATAGATTAGGGCAATGGAGTTAGGGTTATGATAAAGATCATAACAATGAGACCTATGTTCCTATAAATTCTAATCAAAATATTCCTAGTCAATGGACCATCAATTCGGGGATCGATGAATCCGGTAAGACTAGCTTATCCTATATATGCTCAGTTAATGAGGATGGTTGGTCTCACAACCATTTATGTAGAGACACTAATACAAGGATAAGGGTGCTCATCAGGGTATGAGTCACTGAACTGTTCTGCACTGAGACTATCTTATGGAAGTCTTACTGCTTGTCAAAAGATAAGTCTCAGAGTAGGAGTTGTGCATGTGATCTTTAGACCTAAGGTCACCATGGTTCCATGTGCACACTAAACCATGTTTTGGTTCATACTCATTCATGACATTGAGTCATGTACGGGATATTCTGGGTATGGTGGAAGGTGTATGAAGGATGTGAGTGGACCAACAAGGAATCGATCATTCCTAGTAAAAGGAATTGTTATCCCATGTAATCTCTTCGATGAGTGACTCAAGGAACCTTTGATCAAAGCAGGATGAGATTAGAAGTGGTTTCTAATCAATCATCAATTGAGTCCTTATGATCGAGCTGAGATTCGATATGACTAAGTGTTAGGGTTTAACATATATCCATACCTATCATTTAATTGGGATAATGGGAGATCGAAAGATTGAATTGCACGGTAACTTTCTGCTGAAGGGTATTTTGATACTTTCCACCAAATTCCACATTTTCTGGGTAGACATGACACATTGTTAGATGTCAATCATGTCTTGTAGGTTTTCATGAACCAATTAAATTGGTTTCATGAGTCAATTCGAAGGATGATTCGAATTGGACAATTAGGTGAGCCAATTTGACCTTATTAGGTCAATCGGGTTTGATTGGATCGAATCGGCTCAAACCTAAACCTACTACTGGCTAAATGTGGAACCCAAAAGGTCACACACATTAGGGAGTTGGCCAAGAAAGTCATACATGGTTTAATTAGGGTCATGGGATCCTAATTGGTTAGCTAGATTGTACACTAGCATGCGTAGGCTAACCTAATTCCTAACCCAAGTCGATTTGGGTCTAGTTGCTTGCTATTTTGATTAACCAATTTAAGAGAGACTTAAATTGGGTTAAGTCTGGGTTAAGACAACCTTTATCAGGTTTTATCTTGATTTAATTGGACAAGGAATGCCACTTGGACTAGAGTCCAAGTTGGCATGGACTCCTTGGGTGCATATATGCGCGCGCCAAGGAATGGATCGCATAAAGGACCAAGAGTCCTTCTGCAGATGAATCACTTTGACTGATTCATCTAGGGCTCTCTTGGCACATATCCCCATACCCCTTAGGATTATTTTTGACTGGTCAACACCTTTTTAAATTGGCATGAAAAGGGTTTGAAAGGGAATGCACGGATGAAGAGATGCGTCTCTTCATTTGGAATGCGGTCTGAAGTAGTGTCCTTCCGCTATCAGGACTCTTCAAATTCTCCGATGCTTGGAAATTGAAGAGGTGCCTTTTGGATTTCCAGGGACCAGTACTTTCCATGTGGCAAGTCAAAAATCATTCAAGAATAAGAAGGGATGCGAATATGTGACTTGGTGCATGAATCAACTTATTGGATATGACTTTTCAAGCAGATAACTTCTCTTGGGTCTTGAAAAATCATATCTGATAAGTTGATGGTTGGACATATCACACACCCCTCCTAACATTATAAATAGGGGCGATGTTATGGGTTTCAGTAGAGTTCCACCGTAGTTTTTATTCTGAGTGTTATACCTTCCTTCCTCCTCCTTAAGACAAACCTTGTCTCTTTAAGACAAGATTGTTCTTACTAGGACAAGTCTTAGGATTTAAGACAAAAGCCTAGAGTGTCCTTAGGAGGGCAATCTCAACTCCAAGAGTGATTTTGAAAAGCATTCAGAGTACCCTACAAGAGGGTAAGGTGTCCTACAAAGATCAAAGTCCAGAAGGTTGTCAGGAGGAGTCCTAGTCAAGCAAGCGACTGAAGGAGGAGTTCTTGGGTCAATTCCTGTGTGGATCACCGTTAAAGGGATTACACTTGTGAGCCTTGTGGAAAGAAGTGGAAAACAGCATTTCAGGTATGTTTCTTGTACTTCATTTATGATTCATTAGTTGATAATGTCTAAGGGGATCCGAGAATTAGGGTTTCTTCTAACCAGTTAGGGTTTTCATGCTTGAATTTTTATTTTAAAATTCACTTCTGCAAGTAGCATGATGACCTAGGCTCCTAAAAATCCCTTCAATGGTATCAGAGCCACCCTTAGTTCATTCAATTATGTGTCATTTTGAAGTTCATGAACATCCACATCCGAGTCGACCCGACCAGAGACCGAGTTGACCTGAAACCTATCGAGTTGACTCTTCCAGAATTATGATTATATAAATATTAGAATTAATATGTTTGGTTTCTATTTTATCATGAAAATAGCATGATTTTGTTTTGATATGATATTATGCATATTGTTGATCAAATGCATCATTATAACAAGTTTTATCCTAGTAACTGCTTTGGATTGGATTAGTCACCATGGCCGTCCGGTCATAGGAGCCAAGTAGGATTTAAAGGCCCTCTCCTCCTATTCAATGGGTCTCCTATGGCATGTAGGGGTGCCGTTGTGGCCATATCCCATGAACAAGTGAAGTGAACAGGGTATTGAAATATCATGCTATGATATGATTGCTATGTAATCATGCAATGTTATGCATATGCTGGATTGATATGCTTTATGTTTATACTTGTTGTTATGAACATTGTTGATATGATTATTTAGGATGTGTTTGAGACCATCAAAGCCCTCATTAAAAATCATATTTAGTCATAGTATAAACTTAATCATGATGCAAAACCAATTAAGGTTTAATCAGCCAATTGGTGTCTAGGCAAGTGGTTCTGGAAAGGTAAAGGGATTGAGGTTTTTAATTAGTTCCGTTGTCTAACCTGACCAATTCAATTGGTGTCTAAGGAAAGCAACGGGGGGACCCCCTCACCCCTTCCACTTACCTGGCCAATTTGGTCATATCTAAAATCTTAATTTAGGAACACTAATTGATTAAGAATACTATAATTTGCCTTCTTTCATGCTAAGCAAAATTTATGTCAACACTATAGTAGGTTTGTTGTGTACACACAAGGCCTACTTTAGGGTTTGATATGAAATTTGTCTTGGTGCACTAGGTGCTTTATAGCATGATTGAAATTGTTGCTTTGTTGTGTACACACAAGGGTAACATTATTCAATCATGGCTATATAGAAATGAAGGGTCTGACTAAACTAAGACATTATGGTTTGTTGTGTACACACAAGGCTATAAGTGTCTTAGAGGCAAGTTTAATAGTTGAGAATTGCATAGATTGCAATTGGAAAGGAAGTCCTACCTTTGAACTCATGAGTGTTTATTGTGTACACACAAGGCATTCATAAGAAATTAGGATCTCAACCCCACTAAAGAAACTAATAAGGTTTCTTGCTTATCATGGATTAAGGGTTATGGAATTCGAAAAAAATAATGGGAGACATAATTAGATATAAAAGTCCTTATCAAATTATGAATGTCATCTTGGGTGGTCTACTAATATTGTTCTTTAATTAAATGTAGGATATTTACATTATGGCTTCAAATTTATAACTACGGAGCATTTTAGATGCCAACAAGTTAACCGGTCCCAATTACATGGACTGGCTAAGGAACCTGAAAATTATACTGACTCAAGAGAAGCTTTCCTATATTCTTGATTCTCCAGATTTTGAGATGATCGAAGATGATGCTTTAGAGGAGAAAATTGCCACATACAGAATGTGGCAAAATGACAGTACAACTGTCAGGTGCATCATGTTAGCCTCGATGAGCAATGAGCTCTAGAGGCAACATGAAGGTATGGAACCTCAGTCCATATTGCTCAATTTAAAGGAGCTATATGGAGAGCAAAGTAGGGCTGCTCGATATGAGGTATCGAAGCAGTTGTTCCATGCACGGATGAGTGAGGGTTCATCTGTACAAACCCACGTATTGAAAATGATTGACTTAATCACCTGATTAGGTCAATTAGGGTTTGTCAAGGATGGTGAACTCAATCAGGACTTGATCCTGCAGTCATTCCCAGATTCCTTCTCTCAGTTTGTTCTTAATTACCATATGAAGAAACTAAATACTTCATTGTTTGAGCTACTTAATATGCTTAAGACAGCAGAGAGCCATTCTAAAGGAGACAAGGCTCATCTTCTTCTAGTTGATGGAAGAAAGAAATAGGCAAAGAAGAAGGGCTTGAAAAGAAAATTCAACCCTAAGAAGAGCTTCCAGAATAAGAAGAAAGCTAAGAAGGCTGATGGAGCATGTTTCCACTGCGGCAACCAAGGGCACTGGAAGAAAAATTGCAAGATATATCTTGCAAGTGTGAAGCAAAATGAAAGTGGAGCATCTAAAGGTTTGTACATGATACAAACAAATTTATCATTGAGTTCTTCAAATTCTAATTCATGGGTATTGGATACCGCATGTGGATCTCATATCTGCAATTTGTTGCAGGGACTCCACCAAATTAGGAATTTGAAGAAAGGTGACTTCAAGCTATATGGGGCAAGTGGTGAGGCCATTTATGCTGAAGCTATGGGCACCTGTATCTTATTATTACATTTGGATAATATGTTAAAGCTAGAAGAATGTTACTACATACCCAATATTGTAAGAAACATTATTTCTATACCCTTGTTATTACAACAAGGATATGAAATATATATAAAGAGCATTGGATACTCTATTCTTCATAATAATAAAATATTTAGGCATGGTTGTTTTATTAATGGTCTTCTAACTTTGGAACGCAATGATGAAATACTTCTTATTAATGATAAAAAGAGAAAGAGAGATAATATCAATGTCACATATCTCTAGCATTGCCGGTTAGGTCATATCAGTGAGTCAAGTTTAAACAAGTTAGTCAAAGATGATTACTTTGACCCTTATGATTTCCAATCATTAGGAACTTGTGAGTCTTGCCTCAAAGAAAAAATGACCAAGTCTCCATTCATTGGACATGGAGACAAGGTAACTGAGTTACTAGGTCTTGTGCATACTGATGTATATGGACCTATGACAACTCAAGCCAGAGGAGGATATTCTTACTTCATCATTTTTATTGATGATTTATCAAGGTTTGATCATGTGTATCTTATGAAACACAAGTCTGAAGCTTTTGATAAGTTTAAAGAATATCAAAATATGGTTGAAAAACAAACCGGACATAATATTAAAGCTCTTCATTCTGATCAAGGAGGTGAATACTTGTCTTGTGAGTTTCTAAACGATCTTAAAGACAAAGGCATAATCTCTGAATAGACTCCTTATACATCCCAGTTAAATGGTGTGGCAGAAAGGAGAAATCATACCTTGTTAGACATGGTGAGGTCCATGATGACCTTCATAGATCTTTCCATTTCCTTCTAGGGACATGCCCTAGAAACTGCTGCATATATTTTGAACAGTGTTCCATCTAAGTCAGTAAGTAGCACTCCATATGAGTTATAAGTCCTTAAAGATTTGGGGTTGCTATGCTTATGTCAAAAATAACTTTGGACATAAGTAAGTGCAAAGGCTGACAAGTATAGGTTTGTTGGTTATCCTAAAGAAGGTATTTGATACCTCTTTTATAATGCTACTGAGCAAAAGATGTTTGTCAGTAGGCATGTTACATTCTTGGAACAAGAATTTATCCAAAAAAGAAGTAATGATTCTTCAATTATGTGAAGAATAGAACCAACAACCTATTGAGCCTTCAAATGAAATTCCTCAACCAAAAGTTCTTGTAGGTCAAGAACAGCCACTATACACACCTCCTCTTCAAAGGTCAGACAGGGTGCGGGGAGCGCCTCTAAGATATGGCTTTGTCATCGGGGATGACAATGAAGCCAGTATCATTCAGGATGATGATCCTGTGACCTATTCGGAAGCTGTCGAGAGAAAAGACTGACAAATGGCTAAGTGCCATGAAATCTGAAATGAATTCCATGTATTCCAATCAGGTTTGGACCTTGGTAGATCTACTTGATGGAATTAACCCAATAGGGTGTAAATGGGTCTTCAAGAAGAAGATAGGAGCAGATGGTCAAGTAGAAACCTATAAGGCCAGGCTGGTAGCAAAAGGTTTTAGACAAAAACATAGCATTGACTATGATGAAACCTTTTCTCCAGTAGCCATTTTCAAATCCATTTGGATTTTGCTTGCCATAGCAGCATATCATGATTATGAAATCTGGCAGATGGATGTCAGGACTACTTTTCTCAATGAAAACCTTGAGGAAGAAGTCTATATGACACAGCCAGAGGATTTTGTCTCAAGTGGGAGACCAAACCAGGTATGCAAGTTAAAGAAGTCTATTTATGGACTAAAGCAAACATCAAGGAGTTGGAACATCCGTTTTGATGAAATAATCAAGAGTTTTGGTTTTGTCAAAAATGAGGATGAACCATGTATGTATAAGAAGACAAGTGGGAGTACAAGTGGGAGTGCACTTATTTTCTTGATCTTGTATGTTGATAACATACTGATTATTGGGAATGATATCCCAATGTTACAATCGGTTAAAACTTGGCTATCATCAAAGTTTTCCATGAAGGATTTGGGAGAAGCATCCTATATACTAGGTATAAGGATCTATAAAGATAGATCTAAAAGGATGCTAGGCTTATCCCAGTCTAGGTACATAGACTTAGTGTTGAAGAGATTCAACATGGATGGAAGTAAGAAAGGTTACTTGCCTATAAGTCAAGGCATACTTCTTTCTAAGAAAATGTCTCCTAAGACATCAAAAGAAAGAGAGAGGATGGCTATGATTCCTTATGCTTCGACTGTATGATCAATTATGTATGCTATGTTATGTACCAGACCTGATGTTGCTTAGGCCTTGGGCATAGTGGCATGTTTTAGGCAGATCCAGGAGAGGATTATTGGAAAGCTGTGAAAAATATTATTAAGTACCTGAGAAGGACTAAAGATATTTTTCTAGTATATCGAGGATCTGAGTTGAAACTGAATGTAAAAAGCACCTGCACCTAGCATACAATATGCAAGAAAAGAGGACAGAAAAAATGTATATTAAAATAATTTTAAAGCATGCACAGCGGAAGGCTCGGTAGATAGATCTAAACGATCTACCGATCTGCCGGCAACAGGATATAGCATAATAATCTAGCATGCAACATAACATCAAAGCAAGACAAAACCACAAATATAAAAGTACCATACCTTTATACCAAGAGAGAAGCAAGGGAAGTGCCATGAGAAAGAGGAGGGTGCTCGAGCCACGCACATGTTTGGCCTCTACAGGAAATCCACACCTAGGCTTGACTCTGATCAACTCCCTCGGAGTGCTTGCTCTTCGGGATCCTTGGGCCGATCTTCTTCTTCCAGGAAGACAAAGAGGAGAGGTGGAACCCTTCCCAAGACTCTCTTCCCAAGACCTAGCTTGAATGCTAGGTTACTCACACCCAATCCTAGGCCTTATAAACCCTTCTCCTTCTAGTAAACTCTTTTACTTTTTTCTCTAGTGGTGTTGTAGTTCTTGTAAGCTCTGCAACCTATAGAATGACCCTCATTTATAGGTGACGCCATGAGAGGGAGAAGAAGGAAGGAGGAGAGATAAGGGGAGAGAATGGGAGAGAGGATCAAGGCCATACCAAATGGGTCCAACCCAAAGAGATAAGTATGACTTTCATACCATATAACCTTGGAGCCAAAACTGATTTGAATTCGAAATTCAAACCAGGTCAAAACTTGCCCATAATCCTCCCACAAAATCTTCCCAGAATTCTGCTCGTCATAGGAAGTGTCGATACATGAAAATTGCCAAGTGTCGACACCTGCAAAATTTCAAGTGTCAACAGTTGGAATAAAGTCAATCATATTGACTTCCAGTGATGGCAAACGATTCTCAATCATCGATCAACCTTAAGATTAGATAGAAATCCTCTATGGTGTGTGACCCCATAAGTTCGAACACTAAGTTGATAGTACTAGAACATTTTTAGTACTAGTCAAAGTCTCATCTAGCAATGATATCCGACGTCCGGATAGGTCGAAGTTGTAGAGCACCTCACAAGAACCTCTAGCATATGGTTACCGAATAATTCATCCCTTTGATCTCATAATGCTCAGGATGACCTAGGGTTCGACTGCCAATCCTAATTTGGTTTATCCAAATCTTATCTCAACCTCACAAGTTTCGTGACTCCTCACAAGAACTACCCTGGCCAAGGTTTTGCTAAATTAAGACATAGTGAGTCATTCACTCCAAACTATTTGGAGAGGTCAATTCCATCTTGATCCATCACCGCTCGACAAGTACTTGACTGCACCTAGAAACATTCCATCACTGGATTAGAAATCCAGATAGTACAGTACCAAAGTACAATGAGTTGCTTGCAAGCTACTATGGTGACCTCAGGTTTAAGGGACACATATATCCATATCCCTTTGAGAGCAATCCTTTGGTAGAAGGGAGCTCCGCAGATGGTCACGTTCAGTGAAATGTCATACACTTCACTTGCATGTCATACCAGTGTCTCCACACTCCTTGGTTAAGAGGACAACCAACAAATGTGACATACAACAACCTACACTTGATACATTGTCGTCCTATAACAATGTATCCTTTGGTTGTGAACCAGTTTAAGAACTACTTGATATATCATTTCTATATCAAATAATGTAGTTCTAAGGACTCTAACATACAAGAGTTCATATTAGGAAAATGAAAATATGATGAACAGCCAAAATAAAACAACTTTTATTTATCAAAAATTCATATACAAAATACAAGGTAGCACAACCGTCTACTGCATAGACGATTGGCTTTGGGACATAATTCCCAACATAAACTAGAAGGCTATATAGATTCTAGTTCCAATCAGATCTAGATAATAGCAAATCAATATTGGGATATGTTTTCACCTTGAATGGTGGTGCAGTGAGTTGGAAGAGTACAAAGTAGCCAACAGTGGCTGACTCAATCACTGAGACATAATACATAACTGCGAGTGAGGCCGCGAAGGAAGCTGTCTGGATGAAGAAATTCATCATGGAATTGGGCATGGTTCCGATGTACATCAGCCAGTGCCATTGTATTGTGATAACACTAGAGCTGTTGCACAAGCAAAGGAACGGAGGTCTCACCATAAGTCCAAGAACATTATAAGACGGTTCCACCTCGTTCGAGAGATAATAGAAAGACAAGATATTGTCATCGATCAAGTTGATATAAAGAATAACATAGCATACCCATTTATAAAGCATTACCCAAGTAGCAGTTAGATCGCCACTTAGATAGTATGGGTATAAAGTATAAGGACGATTGGCTTTAGTGCAAGTGGGAGATTGAAAGAAAAGTGCCCTAAAAGCCAATTATTGTAAGGGCATTTTTGTAATCTTCCAACTCTTTTATGACATTATATTAATAAAGGTATTTATTTTCATCATATACTGCTATGACTTATTTATGGATTATGATGAACCCTATAGATTAGGACAATGAAATTAGGATTATGATAAAGATCATAATAGTGAGACCTAAGTTCCTATAAACCCTAATCAAAATATTCCTAGTTAATAGACCATTGATTCGGGATCGATGAATCCGGTAAGACTAGCTTATCCTATGTATGCTCTGTTAATGAGGATGGTTGGTCTCATAATTATTTATGTAGAGACACTAATACAAGGATAAGGGTGCTCATCAGGATATGAGTATACTGAACTGATCCGCACTGGGACTATCTTATGGAAGTCTTACTGCTCGTCAAAAGATAGGTCTTAGAGTAGGAGTTGTGCATATGATCTTTAGACCTGAGGTCACCATGGTTCCTTGTGCACACTAAGCCATGTTTTGGTTCATACTCATTCATTACGTTGAGTCATGTACGAGGTGTTCTGGGTATGGTGGAAGGTGTTGAAGGATGTGAGTGGACCAACAAGGAATCGATCATTCCTGGTAAGAGGAATTGTTATCCCATATAATCTATTCGATAAGTGACTCAAGGAGCCTTTGATCAAAAAAGGATGAGATTAAAAGTGGTTTCTAATCAGTCATCAGTTGAGTCCTCATGATCGAGCTGAGATTCGATGTGACTAAGTGTTAGGGTTTGACATATATCCATACCTATCACTTAATTGGGATAATGGGAGATCGAAAGATTGAATTGCACGGTAACTTTCTGTTGAAGGATATTTTGGTACTTTTCACCAAATTCCATATTTTATGGGTAGGCATGACATATTGCTAGACATTAATCTTCTTTGTAGGTTTTCATGAACCAATTGAATTGGTTTCATGAGTCAATTCGATGGATAATTCGAATTGGACAATTAGGTGAGCCAATTTGACTTAATTAAATCAATCGGGTTCGATTAGATCGAATCGGCTCAAACCTAAACCTACTACTGGCTAAATGTGGAATCCAAAGGGTCACACACATTAGGAAGTTGGCCAAGGAAGTCATACATGGTTTAATTAGGGTCATGGGATCCTAATTGGTTAGCTAGATTTCACACAAGCATGTGTAGGCTAACCTAATTCCTAACCCAAGTCGATTTGAGTCTAGTTGCTTGCTATTTTGATTAACCAATTAAAGATAGACTTAAATTGGGTTAAGTCTGGGTTAAGACAACCTTTATCAGGTTTTATCCTGATTTAATTGGACATAGAACGCCACTTGGATTAGAGTCCAAGTTGGCATGGACTCCTTGGGTGCATATATGCGCGCGCCAAGGAATGGATCGCATAAAGAACCAAGAGTCCTTCTGTAGATGAATCACTTTAGCTTATTCATTTGGACTCTCTTGGCACATATCCCCACACCCCTTAGGATTATTTTTGACAAGTCAACACCTTTTTAAATTGGCATGAAAAGGGTTTGAAAGGGAATGCGCGTATGAAGAGACGTGTCTCTTCATTTGGCGCATGGTTTGAAGCAATGTTCTTCTACTATCAAGACTCTTCAAATTTTCGATGTTTGGAGATTGAAGAGGTGCCTCTTGGCTTCCCAGGGACCAGTACTTGCCATGTGGCAAGTCAGAAATCATATGGGAATAAGAAGGGATGCGATTATATGACTTGGTGCATGAATCAACTTATTGGATATGACTTTTCAAGCCGGATAACTTCTCTTGGGTCTTGAAAAATCATATCTGGTAAGTTGATGGCTGGACTTATCACACACCCCTCCTAACATTATAAATTGGGGCGATGTTATGGGTTTTAGTAGAGTTCCACTGTAGTTTTTATTCTGTGTGTTATACCTTCCTCCCTCCTCCTTAAGACAAACCTTGTCTCTTTAAGACAAGGTTGTTCTTACTAGGACGAGTCTCAGGATTTAAGACATAAGCCTAGAGTGTCCTATAGGAGGGCAATCCCAAATCCAAGAGTGGTTTTGGAAAACATTCAGAGTACCCTACAAGAGGGTAGGGTGTCCTACAAAGGTCAAAGTCCAGAAGGTTGTCAAGAGAAGTCCTAGTCAAGCAAGCAACTGAAGTAGGAGTTCTTCCTTGAGTCAATCCTGTGTGGATCACCGTTGGAGGGCTTACACTTGTGAGCCTTGTGGAAAGAAGTGGAAAATAACATTTCAGGTATGTTTCTTGTACTTCATTTATAATTCGTTAATTGATAATATCTAAGGGGATCCGGGAATTAGGGTTTCTTCTAGCCAGTTAGGGTTTTCATGCTTGAATTTTGTTTTAAAATTCACTTCCGTAAGTAGCATGTGACCTAGGCTCTTAGAATTCCCTTCACCTTATCCCTGCACCCACTTCAGTTTCACATCACAATCCACCAACCATCACACCGCATTTTATCCTTTCTTTTTAAACTCAAACTCCCAGTGTATCCAGAAGTCCGTAATCGAGATCTCATTTCTCATTTGGACATCCTGGTCCAACTCCCAATGTCTTCTGGACCAACAACAACAAGGTGGTGCACTGCAATGATGGAGATGATGGCAAATCAAATATGCTTGGTGATGAAGAACAGGGTGACAATAATGGCTGGAATCCTTATGTTGGATGATGTAGAGGAAGAGGAGCCGATGGAGGGTCAGCCATGGGCAAAGGTGAGTGCAACATCGACATGGCTTGGGAGGCTCTTAGTGGCGAGATGATGGCGGCACGGTGACTCGACGGTGAGGGAGGCTGACCAGACAGTGGCATTGGGCTAAAAGAGCTCCAGGATGAAGGTAGCAATCATGGTGAGAAGATGGCCGAAGATGGGAGAGTGGCCATCAATAGCTCCTTGGACCGGTAATAGGGGAAGGAAATCGGCACCCATGGCGGAGACCATGGGCTTGGCAAGTGGGGGTGAAAATCGATGATGCTCGGCCAAGGAGAATGTGCAGTGGATCGCAGTTCTAGCATTAGGGAAGGAAGAACCAGTGAAGGAATGATGACCGACCTCTTGGAAGGCTTCTTGGTAGCTTTTCCAGCCATGGGAGGCTTCTCCAGCCGGCAAGGGAGGTGCTGGTGGCGGCGGGATGGCACGGGGAAGCTTCTCTGGTAGCCTTTCTTCCTTTTCCTTTACTAGAACCCCTACCCTCCTGTAGGGCACTCAAAGACCTTTCTGAATCTCCTTTTAGAATCCAATTATCTCTTCTATATCTCTTCCTAGGCTCTTGTCTTAAAATAACAAGTCTTATCTTAAAAGTACAAGTCTTGTCTTAAAAGGACAAGCCTTGTCTTAAAGGGAAGAGAAAATAGAAAGTACCTCTATTTGGACTTTTTTTTTTGGATTTCTCTAGCATCAGATTACTAATGCCTATGTACAGAGAGAGAGGGGGTGCCTAATATGTCCTTTTCTCAGCCCTTGATAAGACCCTTCAAGCAAGAGTCCCTTGGGTGAAAAGACTTATCATGAAATGTCATTTCATGCACCAAAAAATATATAAGTGTCTCTTTATTTTTCCAGCCATTTTTCCTACTTGCCATGTAGCAAGTTACCAGTCAGATAAAGGCTAAAAGGCATGGGATCCCAAGTGGTGTCTTAGAGAAAACAAAAGCCTTCAAACAGAAGGACTCCTGCATTTTAAATCTGTGCCAAACTGAAGGGAGGCGTCCCATCATTATGCGCACCATAATTCCATGCCAATTCCTTCTTCATTTGACTGGTCAACACCCATCCAATTGGACATGGAGATAAAGGAGAGGGTCCTTGAGTTTATCTAGTATTTGTGATTAAGTGGCAGAAGGACTCTTGGTTCTTCTGCACACCTTATTCTTGGTGCACACCAATATGGTGCCAAGAGTCCTTCATACTTGGACTATCATAATCAAAGATAAAGCTTCAAATAATTTCAGATAAATATTGATTATGGCTGCCCCAATTATTAGGACTAACCCAATTTAAGTTCTATGTAAATTGGATAGCCCAAATAGCAAGCTAATTGATCCAACTCAATTGGATTAGGAGTTGGGCTAGCCAGCATATGCTAGTATATTAATTAGCTAGCCAATTAGGTTCCCATGACCCTAATTAAAATCCAATTGACTTCCTTGGCCAATTCCTAACATGTCTGATCCTTTGGGTTCCACATCTATCCAATAGTAGGTCCAGGTCCAAGCTATTCGATCCAATCAAAATCGATTGATCC
Source organism: Areca catechu (assembly GCA_021397845.1). Classification (NCBI taxonomy): domain Eukaryota; kingdom Viridiplantae; phylum Streptophyta; class Magnoliopsida; order Arecales; family Arecaceae; genus Areca; species Areca catechu. Next base: position 97,326,711 of record CM038050.1, read on the forward strand.
AATTAGGTCAAATCGAGCTGACCCAAATTGCTAATTGGAACCAATCTCCAAATTGACTAATGAATCAATCCAATTTGATTCATGAAAACCTACAAGACATCATGTGTCTAGCAATGTATCATGCCTATCCAGAAGATGAAAATTTTGATAAAAATTACTAAAATACCCTTCAATGGAAAGTTATAGTGCAATTCAATCCTTCAATCTTTCTTTATCCCGATAAGTGATGGGCATGGATAAATGTCAAACCCTAGCACTTAAACCTTCAAATCTTGCTTCGATAATGAAAACTCGATCGATGAAAGATTAGAAATCTTATATAATCTCATCCTACTTTGATCAAAGACTTCCTGAGTCAATAATCAAAGAGATTACATGGAATAAGTCTTTCTCTTAATAGGAGTGATCGATTCTTTGTTGACCTACACACTACCTTCATACACAATCCACCATATCTAGAAGCACCCCCTACATGAATTAATTGCCATGAATGAGTATGCACCAAAACATGGGTTCATGTACATAAGATACTATGGTAGTCTCAAGTCTAAGGATCACATGCACAACTCCCATTAAGAACACTTTTTGACAAGTAAGACTTTCATTAGATGTTCTCTTGTCGGATCAGTTCAGTGAACTCATAACCTAATGACCACCCATATCCTAGCATTAGTATCACAATACAAGTGGTCATGAGACCAACCACCCATTCCATCGAGCATATATAGGATGTGCTAGTCTATCTAGATTCATCGATCCCCGAATCGATAATCCTATGACTAGGAAAATTATAGATTAGGATTTATAGGTTTTAGGTCTCACTGTTATCCTTGTAACCCTAAAATCATTATCCTAATCTATAGGGTTCATCATTATCTTATAACTAAAACAAAGACATAGCATATGATGAATCAAGAAATTGTCTTTATTAATATCAATCTTGAGTTGGAAGAATACAAAAATGCCACTGATACAATAACAGTGATTGGCTTTCAGAACATAATTCTTTCAATCTCCCACTTGCACTAAAGCCAATCGCCCTTGTATTTAATACCCATACAATCTAGATGGCGATCTAATTGTTGTAGAGGAAGTGCCTTAGTGAATGGGTCTGCTATGTTGTTTTTTGTATCAACTCGTTCTACCACCACATCATTTCTTTCAATAATTTTTCAAATGAGGTAAAAACATCTCAGGATGTAAAAGGACTTATGGTGAGACCTTGGCTCCTTTGCTTGTGTAATAGCTTCACTATTATCACAATATAATGGCACTGGTTGCTATATAGTAGGAACCATGTCCAATTCCATGATGAACGTCTTCATCCAGACAACTTCCTTAGTGGCTTCACTGGCAGCAATGTACTCTACTTCAGTGATTGAGTCGGCTACAGTTGGTTGCTTGGTACTCTTCCAATTCACTACTCCATTCAGAGTAAAGACATACTCTAATATGGATTTACTATCATCTGGATCAGATTGAAAACTAGAACTGTATAGCCTTCTAGTTTCAACTCTAATCCACCATATATTAGAAAAATATCTTTAGTCCTTCTCAAGTACTTAAAAATGTTTTTCATAGCTTTCTAATGATCCTACCCTGGATCAGCTTGGAACCTGCTTACTATGCCTAAGGCATAAGCAACATCAGGCCTGGTACATAGCATTACATACATTATTGATCCTACTACTAAAGCGTAAGGGATCTTATTCATCTTATCTCTTTCTTCTAGAGTCTTAGGTGACATCCTTTAGATAGGTGTATGCCTTGACTCATGGGCAAGTAACCCTTCTTACTTCCCACCATATTGAATCTCTTCAATATCAAGTTTACTTCCCTCCTTATTGAATCTCTTCAATATCAAGTCTATGTACCTGATTGGAATAACCCTAGCATCCTTTTAAATCTACCTATATAGATCTTTTTTCTTAGAATATAGGATGCTTCTCCTAAATCCTTCATGGAAAATCATTTTGACAGCCATGTTTTAACTGACTGCATCATTAGAATATCATTTCCAATGATAAGTATGTCATCGACATACAAGACCAAGAAGACAATGGCACTTCCACTTGTCTTCTTATACATACATGGCTCATCTGTATTCTTGATGAAACTAAATATTTTAATAGTTTCATCGAAATGAATGTTCCAACTCCTTGATGGTTACTTCAATCCATAAATAGATTTCCTGAGCTTGCATACTTGGTTTGGCCTCCCACTTGAGACGAAACCCTCTAGTTGTGATATATAGACATCTTCCTCAAGATTTCCATTGAGGAATGCTATCTTAACATCCATCTACCAGATCTCATAATCATAATATGCAGCAATGGCAAGCATAATCTTAATGGACTTAAGCATAGTAACTAGCAAAAAAGTTTTATCATAGTCAATACCATGTTTTTGATTGAAACCTTTTTGCAACCAACCTAGCCTTGTAGGTTTCTATTTGCCCATCTGCTCCAATCTTCCTCGTGAAGATCCATTTGAACCCTATTGGGACAACTCCCTTGGTGGGTCAACCAAAGGTCCAAACCTAGTTGTCGTACATGGAGTCCATTTCGAATTTCATGGTGCTGAGCCATTTGTCAGAGTCCTTACTCATGATTGCTTCTGAATAGTTCAGTGGATCATCTTCAATGATGGTGGTTTCATTATTGTTTCCAATCATAAAACCATATCTTAGAGGTACACTTCGCACTCTTTCTGACTTATGAAGAGGTGGTGTGTGTTGTGGTTGTACTTGATCAACTAGTACTTCTAGTTGAGGAACTTAAGTTTGTTCATTTTGAACTTTACTCAATTCAATTATTCTCTCATTACCTTCTTTTTGGATAAATTCTTTTTCCAAGAAAATGGCATGCCTACTAACAAAAACCTTTTCTCAGCCCTAGCACTTAGCTTATATCCAAATTCCTTTTTAACATAAGCTAGACAACCCCAAGTCTTAAAATGTTTAAGACTTGGTTTCTTGCCATTCCATAATTCATATGGAGTGCTAGGTACTGATTTTGATGGTATTCTGTTTAATACATATACAGCAGTTTTTAGGGCATATCCCCTGAAAGATATTGAAAGATCTGTGAAGCACACCATGGACCTTACCATGTTAAACAAGGTATGATTCCTCCTTTTTGCTACACTATTTACTTGTGGTGTATATGGAGCGATCCATTTAGAGAGAATATCATTTTTCTTAAGATGATTAAGAAATTCACTAGATAAGTATTCTCTTCCTTGATCAGATCTTAGGACCTTAATACTTTTTATAATTTGTTTCTCAACCATATTTTGATACTCTTTAAATTTATCAAAGGCTCAGATTTATGTTTCATGAGATACACATATCCAAACCTAGATAAATAATCAATAAATATGATAAAATAAGAGTATCATCCTCTAGCCGAGTTGATATAGGTCCACATACATCTGAATGTATTAACCCTAATAACCCAATTGCCTTCTCCATGTCCAGTGAATAGAGACTTGGTCATTTTATCCATGAGGCAAGATTCACAAGTTTCTAATGATTTATAATCATAAGGGCAAAAGAAATCATCTTTATATAACTTGTTAATCCTTGACTCACTTATATAATCTAATCGGCAACGCCAAAGGAATGTTTCATTGGTATCATATCTCTTTCTCTTTTTATTTTCTACAAGCAATATTTCATCATTGAGCAATAGAATTAAAAGACCATTCACAAATTTGCCCATTCCAAAATAGTCATTAGAATGAAAAATGGAGTAACCATTTCTCTCAACTTTTATTTCATATCCTTGTCTTAATAACAAAGGTAAAGAAATAATATGTCTAACAACATTTGGAATGTAAAACAATCTTTTCATTCCAATATGTTGCTTGAAGGCAATAATAACAAGTAGGTTCCAATAGCTTCAGCATGAATGGCTTCTCCACTCGTGCAGTAAAGCTTGAAGTCACCTTTCTTCAATCTTCTAGGTCTCTGTAACCCCTATAATGAGTTGTAGATATGAGATCCACATGTGGTATCCAATACCCATGAATCAAAAGTCGAAGAACTCAATGATAAGTTTGCTTATATTATAAACAAACCTCTTGATGCTCCACTAGTATCTAGCTTAGACTTGCAAGGTACGTCTTGCAGTTCTTCTTCCAATGTCCCTTCTTATCATAGAAGGAATAGGATCCATCATTTGAAGGCATCTTTGCCTTCTTCCTCTTTTTGATGCTCTTTTTTGGGTTCAACTTTTTCTTTATACCCATTTTCATTACCCCTTTCTTCTTCCCATTAACTAGAAGAAGATGATGAGCCTTATCACCTTTGAAATGGCTCTCAGCTATCTTAAGTATGTTAAGTAGCTTTGGTAATGAAAGATTTAATTTGTTCATATGGTAGTTCATGACAAACTAAGAGAAAGAATCTGGAAGTGATTGTAGGATCAAATCCTGATTGAGCTTTCTATCCATGACAAAGCCTAATTGACCTAATCGGGTGATTAAGTCAATCATCTTGAGAACATGGACCTGTGTGAAACAACTATTTTGATATTCCATACAGCAGTCCTACTTATGCTTTCCATACAGCAGTCCTACTAATGCTCTCCATACAGCTCTTTGAGATTGAGCAGTATGGACTGAGATTCGATATCTTCTTGTTGCCTCTATAGCTCATTGCTCATCAAAGCTAACATGATGCACTTGATAGTCAAGCTATCATTTTTTCACATTCTATAAGTGGCATTTTCCTCCTCTATCACATCATATCCAATTAGATCTGGATCTAGAGAATCGAAGATGCAGGATACTTTTTTCAGTGCAAGTACTATTCTCATGTTTCTCAACCAGTCCACATAGTTTGGTCCGGTCAGTTTATTGGCATCTAATATGCCCTGTAATGAAGAGTAGTAAATATTAATTTAAAACTACAATCAAAAAAGAATAATACATAAGCAGACCACTCAAGATGATAACCATTATTAGATAAGGACTTTAAATCTAATTTTGTCTCCCACTATTTTCTACGAATACCATAATCCTCTACTATGATAAATGAGAAACCAATATCTAGTTTCTTTAGTAGGGTTGAGATCCCAGTTCTTTATAAATGCCTTGTGTTTTCATAACAAACATTTATAAGTTCAAGGATAGCATATTTCTTTCTAATTGCATCCCTTGTAATTCTTAATATAACACTTGCCTCTAAGACACTAATAGCCTTGTATTTGCACAACAAACCATAATATCTAAAGTTTGACCCTTCATTTTATATAGTCATGATTGAATAATGTCACCCTTGAGTTTGCTCAACAAAGTAACATTATCAAATATACTATAAAGCATAAAATGCACCATGTCAAATTATATATCAAACCCTAATAGTAAGCCTTGAGTTTGCTCAACAAACCTACTATAGTTTTGATACAAATTTGGCTTGGCATGAAGGAAGGCAATTTGTAGTGTGCTTAATCAATTAGCATTTCTAATTTAAGGTCTAGATATGACCAAATTGGTCAAGTAAGTGAAAGAGATGAGGGGGTCCCCCCATTGCTTTTCTTAGAAACCAAATGAATTGGCCAGGTTAGACAATGAAACCAATTAAAACCTCATTCCCTTTACCTTTCCAGAACCACTTGCCTAGTCACCAATCAGCTAATCAAGCCCTAATAAAATTTGCTTCATGATTAACTTACACTATGACTAAGTATAATGCTCTATGAGGACTTTGATGGTCTCAAACATATCGTAATTAACCATGCCAGCATGATACATATTCAATCAAATAAGCATATTAACCCTAATATGCATAACAATAGCATGATTCAAACAACAATCTGTTTGCCTCGTTCATGGGATAAGGCCGCAGTGGACCCCAACATGCCAAAGGAGACACCATTGAATGGAAAGAGAGGGCCTTTAAATCCTACTTAGCTCCTATGATCGGACGGCCATGGTGACAAACCCAATCTGAAGCAGTTACTAGGAACATAACATAGCGCATATGTAATATGAACTAATAATGCAAGAGAAAGTTTTTGATGATAAATATTGGCTCTGAGATATTTTGATAATAGGCTCTGATACAATTTGATACATTTTGATACATAACTGATACATGTTAATACTTTCTGATACACCTCAATTTAAACTATATACAAGTCACTTTAATACTTCTAAGTGTTCATATAATACATACACATAATTGTAAAGTTTTTCCCATGCCCAATATTTTGTCATTATCAAAAAGGGGGAGATTGTTGATCCCTGGAATGATTTTGATGATAACAAAATATTAATGCATGATTCTGATACTAATGATCTTCAAAGTGCTTTAAAAGTTTCTGTAGGTAGTTCCAAATGGCAGTTAGACAATTATACTCTATTAAGACCATTGGCACACCTTCATGTATCAAAAATGAGTTCATTGTATCACTTTTGTCATTTGAAAGCCCTAATGATTGATATTTTGTAATATTTATGTAAAAAGGAAAAATAGTGAAATTTGATGTATTATGTAAGAAAAACATGTTAAATTAGGTTTAGAATCAGTTTATGAGTTGTTTGAAGAGTTTTTGGAACTTTTTGAAGTGTGTCAACTCGAGCTGGCTTTATTGGTTCGAGCTGATAGATGGGATGGCACGGCATGGCACAGAACTGAACCTTGGCATAGAGAGCTACTAGAGTCGACTCGACCAGAAGGCCTGAGAATTTGAGCTGACTCCTCCAAGTGAAGAAAAACTCAATTCTAAAAAACCAGTCATCCAAGCCAACTCAACTGAAGAGAGCCAACTCTGATAGAACTATGTTTTTTTCTGTCTGAGCATCCGAGCTGACTCGAATCCCAATTTTTCAAAATCTAATGGCTAGTTCCAGAATCCTATTTTTGAATCCTTTATGCCTTCCAATGGCTAGTTCTCATCTCCCAAAGCACTCTAACAGTTATATTCAGCTAGGAATAGTTAAGGAAGCTATAAATGAAGGATTAAAGTCATAAAAAAAAGATTGATGAAGAAGAGAGAAGAGCATTGAATATCCTAAGCATTTTCAAAAGAAAAGAACTCAAGTCTGTGGGGTTTCGGTGCAACACAGCGAAAGGATAATTTCAAAAATTGAAATTAATATGTACCAAAACCCTAAATCAGGAACTCCTTAATAAGACTAAAATGTATGAAGACTAACATTCTTATGCAAATTAGAATTAGAGTACTAACCTGTAACCGCTAATTCCAAATTGATGAAGATTTAATCTTGAAGATGAACGGGCTATTTGAGTTCACCAGGCATCCAGGTGTCCGCCCTCCGATGGTGATCCACACAGAGCAATGATCAAGAATACTATCTTCTTGTCCAATGGTTTCTCCTATTGAGTTCTTCTTCCTAGAACTTAATTCTTCGGATTATGGATGGAATTCTTCCACACAAGAGGTTGCCTTCCTTTCTTTTATCTCTTCTCCTCCTTCCACTAAGACCTTGACCCTCTAAGACACTCTTGTCTTGAAGATAAGACCTTGTCCTAAGGGGATTTAGGCTTGTCTTAAATTGGAGGAGAAACTAAGACAAGAATGTCTTAATGTAAGAAAGAAAGAATAAAAATCATAACTCCTTCTTTTCTTTACTGTCGGAGACTTTCACTCTTGTTCTTGTTCAGTAGCAGAGTTTCGATAGAGGTGTACTCTGTAAAGGAAATAGTGCAAGAACAAGAAAAGAGAGAAAGAGTCTTTTGGAGAGGCAGAAGGAAAAAAATTTCAGATTACCCGGTTCTGATTTTTCCTGACCCCTTAAATAGATTTCAAAGAGTCGCCCACACAACTCTTCGTGAAAAACTTCTCACGCCCTTTCTTATTTTCTCACACCCCATCCTTCCTTCTCACGGCCTTCCGGATAAATCCACGGCTTTTCTTAAATGAAAAGTCGCGATGTTTTTAAAAGAAAGGAGTCGCGACTTTAAATCTCCGAGGAGATGTTATTTCGCGCAACCGGGAAGCAACGAATGCTTCCTGCCTTTCTAAAAAAAGCATCAACCCTTGGATCCAATCCAAGGGGGGACATTTGAGGCACTAAAAAAGATAAGAGAAGCCGCCCCATATAAAAAAACACCGGAGTTTTTTATGGAGCGCACCAAGAGTCCATGCGCCATGAACTCTTCCAAATGGCGCGCCAAGAGTCCATTAGCGCATGGACTCTTGGCATTTTGGCATGAAAATGCAAAGGGGCGGGTGGAGGGCTAGCCTAGATACATGGTTAGCCAATAGGGTTAGCCATAATCCTTATAACCTCAATTAGGGTCTAATTAGATCCAATTAGAACCCAAATTGAACCAATCTGGAACCCTAATTCGAATCAAATTTGAATAGAAGCTAGGATTTGCAACACTGCTAGAGTGTCATCATGCAAAATGATTTAATTACAAAATTAAACCCTTGATCAATTCTCTTAAGTGTGTGACCCATTGGGTTCCACATCTAGCCAGCGGTGGGTTCGAATACAAGTTGACCTAATTTGATAAGAACTCTTTTTAATCGATTTAGGTCAAACCGGGCTTACCCGATTATGATCAATTAGGACTCTTCCTAATAAGTGATCATTCAATTTAATCAATCCACAAGACAAGATTGACGTCTAGCAACGTATCATGTCTACCGGAAGATATGGAAATTCTGGTGAAAAACCAAAAATACCCTTCAGTAGAAAGTTACCGTACAATTAAATCCTTCGATCAGCCTGCACCCAGAATATAATTATGGATATGGATATATATGTCAACTCCAATATTATATTCGTTTCTAGCTCAATCTTATATTGATGATTCAATTATCTTGATATTAGAAATCATCTCTAATATCTTTACTTTGATCAAAGATTCCTGAATCATCATCCGATTGATAACTAGTTGGATGCATTCTCCTCTTACTAAGAGTGATCGATTCCTTATTGACCTACTCATTACCTTCATATCCAATTCACCATTCTTAGTATCAATCTTGTGCATGACTCAGTGCGATGATTAGAATTGAACCAAAGCATGGGTTCATGTACATAAGGTACTTATGGCAGTCTCAGGTCAAAGGATTACTTGTACCACTCCCACTATGAGAACCTTCTATTGACATGTAGCTAAGACTCCATTAGATGTTCTCAAGTTGGATCATATCAGCGAACTCATTCTCTAATGAGCACCCACATCCTAGTATTAGTGTCATACACAAGTGACTGTGAGAGCAGTCACCCTATTCAGTATACATAGGATGTGCTAGTCTTACCGAAAAACCCTGATCCCCTACTCAAGATTCCTTTGACTAGGAATATTTTAGATTAAGGTTTTAAAACTTTAGGTCTCACTGGTATGATCTCATCATAACCCTAAAATCATAGCCCTAATCTATGGGGTTCATTATATAATAATAAACACAGCGTATGATGAAAAATAATGCCTTTATTAGAACATTGTCAATTACAATGGTTTGGGAGATACAACATAGATTGGCTTGTAGGGCATATCCCTTTCAAAGTCTTCAACAACTCCCAATCATTTGCTTGAGTCAATCATTGAAGAAGTGTGAGAGCCTTGAAGAGCATTGAAGAAGCATTGAAGAAGGCTTCAATTAGAGCTTCAACTACAACCATCCAACAACCTTGGGTTTGTTATTGTGTTGCTTCAATTTTAAACTCTATTTTTGAGTTGTTCCAAGTACAGCAGGGATTGTAACTTGTAAATTATTTATAAGTTTTTGTTGAGCCTTGAAAATCAAGTTTGGATTGTTTGTAAGCCCGTGAAAACAAACGTTGTATTAGATTTTGGTTTGTGAGCCCGGTGTAAAACAAATCGGTTGTATTCAAAGATGAATATAATGGAAATCCCAAGTGTGAACCTTAGGTAGTGGACGTAGGAGCCAAGGGTTTCTTTGAACCACTATAAATTATGGTGTTTGAGTGTGCTTGTCTCTTTCCTCTGATCCCTTTACTTTATTGCTTTCGCATTGCATTGCACACCACTAGCACTTACATAACCAAGTGTTTAAACTACACATTTTTGCTTAAAATTTTTAAAACATCTAATTCACCCCCCTCTTGGGCTTGCCAACTGGGCAACAAGTGGTATTAGAGCAGTGTCTCTGTAACCTAATCATTTAGAGAAAAGATCTATGGCAAATCCTATGAGCACCTCTTTAGCTGAAGGCCAATCTATCAATAGACCTCCACTGTTCACCGGCATTAATTATACATACCGGAAAGCAAGAATGAAGATTTACATTCAAGCGACAGATTTTAAATTATGGAAAGTGATTTTAAAAGGACTTCACACACACACTAAAAAGGTTGATGGCATAGACATCCCAAAACTGGAAGAGAAATGAGATGAATATGACATGAAAATGAAAAACTAAATGCCAAAGTAATGAACCTTCTATATTGTGCTTTGGATGCTAACGAGTTATGGTGGGGACACCAGAGGCACCAAAATAAGATAGAGGCTTCTCAACCCTCTGTGGATCAATTAGCAGTATCAGAGCCCGGCGATCCCTTTTTACTACTTTCTTAGGTCCTAATCTTCATGCTTAGCTTCTAAAATTCATATAGAATTCCTTACAACTTATTTTGATCTGATTTTCGAGATTTAATCACTTAACTCCACATATAAGACACACAAAAATAATTGCATGCATATTAGTCTCACATCATCTGGTATCAGAGCTTAGATTAGGGCTTGTTTTCTGTATCTTTTATAGTCCATATATTTTCTGTTATTTTAGTTATTTCTCCCTGTTCAGAACTCCAAAAATTCTGAAATTTATTTTGCTGGATTTATAATAATTCAAAGTATTTTACAAAATTTTTGCAGATTTTATTTCGATCTGTACAGTCTCTACAAGCCAAAATACAACCTGTAAATTTTTGGCTCTATTTTTTTAGCACGACAATTTTGGAAGGTTTAGGGTTTTGTTTAGTATCTCTTTGCATATCTTTTATTTTTAGTATGTTTCTAGTATATTAGGTCATCGAATGCAAATCATATTTCTGCAAAAGAACAAAAAAAAAATACATATATAAAAGCTACCTAAAACACATAAACCCTAATTTTGCATCATTTGTTAGGAGTCTGCATGTGCCCAGCATGTTCAACACCTGCACTAATTTTGAATCAAACTAGCTAATTCCCGAAGAAAAGCCAAGGAATTTGATGTAGTGGATTCTATCATGATTAGACTTAGGCCTAAAGAAGCTTCATGCTCGCAGAGCCGGACTTTTAAAATGATAGAGAAGGTTGGACCAAATGCCTAGGTGTTAGGTTTGCCTCCGGATTTAGGCATTAGTTCTACCTTCAATATCACAAACCTGGTTGAGTATAGGGAACCGACAGCAATACCTAGTGAGGCCTTTGGACCTATTCCTTTTCATTGTGAGTGACCCTAACCCAGAGTGTCCACTAATAAATTTGGCCTGAGAGAGGAGAATGGATCGAGCGTATCCTAGATGATCAAGCCATAACGACCCAGGGCCGCGGCTATCAATGCTACCTAGTCAATGGCAAGGCCGGTCAGAGTCGGACGATTCATGGATTTCTCGAGAGGACTTGCAGCGCCTCAGCCCAGACCTCCTCGAGAGATATGTGAGCCAGCTTGATCTTCACTCGACAGGGTTGAGTTCCTCCCATCCCGGGAGAATTTATGGGGACACCAGAGGCACCAAAATAAGATAAAGGCTTCTCAACCCTCTATTGATCAATTAGTAGCATCAGAGCCTCGGCAATCCCTCTTTATTGCTTTCTTAGGTCCTAATCTGCATGCTTAGCTTCTAAAATTCATATAGAATTCCCTATAACTTATTTTGATTTGATTTTCGAGATTTAATCACTTAACTCCACATATAAAACACACAAAAATAATTGCATGCATATTAGCCCCGCATCAAGTTAACTGGATTTTCACTTGCATTTCGGTAAAGAAAATTTGGGATAAATTTGAAGTTATCCATGAAGGCACTTCTCAAGTTAAGACCTCCAAAATAAATATTCCTGTGCACAACTATGAACTTTTTAAAATGGAGCCCAATGAAATAATATCTGTCATGTTTTCAAGATTTACAAATATTATTAATGGTTTAAAAAGTCTTGGCAGAATATATTCAAATGCTGATCTTGTGCAAAAGATTCTTAGATCATTACCAGACAAATGGGACCCCAAAGTCACCGTAATTCAAGAAGCCAAGGACTTGAACACACTTCCTTTGAATGAGCTTCTTGATTCCTTGATTACTCATGAATTAACCATGCAGCACCGAAACGAAGAATGACAAAAAAAATGAAATTAATAGCCTTCAAAGTTATAGCTGAATTCAAGAAACAAGAAAAGAGATAGAAGAAGAAAACCCCTCCTCTGATGAAGAATTTGAAGATGATGACATTGCTTTAGTCATAGGAGATTCAGAAAATTCATGGGCAAGAAAAAGTCAAGGTACTAAAGGAAGCACCTTAGAAAGGAGGAACATAGCAAAGAAAAGGAGAAAGACAGAAAAAGATAAGGAGCAATAACCCATATGCTACAAATGCAAAAAGCTACGGCATTACCACTTTGAATTCCTTACATTAAAGAATGGATACAAAAATAAGAAAAAAGCCATGGTGGCTATATAGAGCGATAGCGACGAATCCACATCAAATGAAGAGGAAGAGACATCCAAAACTGCAAATATATATATTTGATGGGTTTAGAAGACGAGGTAACATCTACTGAACCCAATGATGAATTTATTTATGAAGAGTTACATACTGCATTTTATGAGCTTTTATCAGAATATAAAAAGGCTGGATTAAATATTAAAACTTTGAAAAATAATAATGATATTTTAATAAAAGAAAAGATTGAAATTTTTGAAAAGAACAATCTTTTCTAAAAAGAATTGAATATCATTTCTAAAAAATATAAGGTTTTGCAAGTTGAAAAAAATGAATGCTTTGAAAAAACAAAAGCTTGTAAAATGAAATGAGTCGACTCAAACCCTTAGTTGACAAATTAACTTTAAGCTTAAACAAACTTGAATTGTTTTTGAAAAATCAAAATGATTCAAATAATAAAGTTAGAATTGGATATAATTCATTGAATATAAACAAGTTTTCAGTTTCAAAATTTTATGTATCGAAGTTTTCAGCTCCAAAATCTTTTGCATCAAAGTTTTCAACTTTTACATCTTTTCAAAAGCTAAAAGTTTGTAATGGGGTTGGACATAAATCTTTTGAATGCAATCTGAAAAAGAAAAGTAAATCTAAAGTGAAAAAGATTTGGATTCCTAAAGGAACCACTCCTACTAACCTTTAAGGACCCAAGAAATCTTGGGTACCTAAAAATATTACTTGATTATTCTGTAAGAATGTCTTGCAGTCCAGAATTCAAAGAAAAGATGGTATCTGGATAGTGGTTGTTCAAGATATATAACAGGTGACAAAGAATAATTCATCACCCTGGAAATGAAAGAAAGTGGATTAGTAACATTTGGTGATAATGGTAAGGAGAAGATCATTGGAATTGGTAAGATCAAGATAACCCATTCTATTTGTATTGAAAATGTATTGCTAGTAGACAAGTTGAAGCATAATTTATTGAGTATAAATTAACTATGTGATAAAGGCTTCAAAGTTGTATTTGAATCTTCAATATGTATGGTAACTAGCTCTCTTGATTCTAGCACTAAATTTGTTGGTCATAGACTTGAAAATATCTATATTATAGACCTGAATGATCTAGCAATGTCAAGTAGTACAAGTCTAGTAGCAATGAATGCTAAAATCAAGGAATCTACTTACTTTGGCATAGAAGATTGGGTCATGCTAGCATGCATACTTTAGCCAAATTAATTTTCAAAGATCGAGTTAGAAGTTTACCTAAATTTAAAGTTGATTTTGATCATGTTTGTGATGCATGTCAGTTTGGTAAACAAACTAGGTTGAGTTTTAAATCGAAAAATATTGTTTCAACATCAAGACCCTAGAGCTGCTATACATAAACTTATTTAGACCAACTAGGACCACAAGCCTAGGAGGTATGAAATATGGACTTGTGATAGTAGATGACTTTTCACATTTCATATGAATTTTATTTCTTGCACATAAAGATGAAGCTTTCAAAGTATTTCAAAAATTTCACAAGAAAGTTTCAAATCAGAAAAATCTTTCAATTATTTCAATTAAAAGTGATCATTACACTGAATTTGAAAAAAATATTTTGAAGAATTCTGCACTGAACATGGTATTGATCATAACTTCTCAGCTCCTAGAACACCACAACAAAATGGTATTGTGGAGAAAAAAAATAGAACATTAGAAGAGATGGCCCGAATTATATTATATGAAGGCAATCTTCTAAGATATTTTTGGACAGAAGCTGTGAACACTGCATGTTATATACTGAACCATATTTTGATTAGACCTATTCTAAAGAAAATCCTCTATGAGCTTTGGAATGATAAAAAAAACAAGTATTCATTATTTTCATATTTTTGGTTGTAAATGCTTTATATTGAATAATGGTAAGGATAACCTTGAAAATTTTGATGCTAAATCTGATAAACGAATATTTCTTAGTTATTCAACTTCTAGCAAAGCATATAGAGTTTTCAACAAAAGAAGATTAACCGTAGAAGAGTCCATTCATGTAATATTTGATGAAAAAAACTACTCACCTTATAGAAAAGAAGAGTGTATTGATAATGATGCACGTACAATTGATAAAGTAATGAAGGACATGAGATTAAAGGACAAACAAGTAGAAGAAGGAGATGAAATGGTAAGCAAAGAGTATGATGATTTACCTAAGGAATGGAAGTATGTACATCACCATCCTAAAGATTTAATTATTGGTGATCCCTTACAAGGAGTTAGAACTAGATCTTTACTTAGAGATTCACATGATTATCTTGCTTTCGTCTCACAAGTAAAACCTAATTGCATAGAAGAAGCAGAAAATAATCCAAATTGGATGATGACCATGCATGAAGAACTTAATCAATTCAAAAGAAATAATGTATAGATCTTAGTAAATAGACCTTCTAAATATCCTGTTATAGGTACTAAATGGGTATATAGGAATAAATTAGATGAAAAAGATAATATAATTAGAAATAAAGCTAGATTAATTACCAAAGGATATAACTAGGAAGAATGAATAAATTTTGATAAAACTTATGCACCTGTAGCAAGACTAGAAGCTATTAGACTATTACTTGCATTTGCTTGCTACATGAACTTCAAATTATTTCAAATAGATGTGAAAAGTATATTTTTAAATGACTATATTTCTGAAGAAGTTTTTGTAGAACAACCATCCGGATTTGAAAACCATGCTTTACCTAATCATGTTTTCAAACTCAATAAAGTATTGTATGGTTTAAAACAAGTACCTAGAGCATGGTATGATAGATTAAGTAAATTCTTACTTAAAAATAATTTTATTAGAGGTAGTATAGACACAACTCTATTCATTAAAATAAAAGAAGATGATATATTAGTTATACAGATTTATGTAGATGATATAACTTTTGGTGCAACTAATAAAAATTTGTGTGGAGAATTTGCTGAGCTTATGCAGGACGAATTTGAAATGAGCTTAAGGGTGAGTTGACCTACTTTCTTGGACTTCAAATTAAGCAAACAAAAGAAGGAATACTCATCAACCAAGCTAAGTACATCAATGAGACTCTTAAGAAGTTTAGTCTGGAGTCAGTCAAAGAAATTGGCACACCCATGAGCCCTACCTACAGACTTCACAAGGATGAAGATGAAAACAATATTGATCAAAAGCTTTATCTAGGTATGATTGGATCATTGTTGTATTTAACAGCTAGTAGACCTGATATCTTGTTTAGTATTTGTATATGTGCTAGATTTCAATCTAATCCAAAAGAATCACATATACTTGCTCTTAAAAGAATCATAAGATATCTTAAAGAAACAAGTAATCTAGGTCTATGGTATTCTAAACAATCATCATTAAATTTAATTGGTTATTCTAATGTTGATTATGGTGGATGTAGAATTGATAGAAAAAGCACTAGTGGTACATGTCAATTTTTAGGGTTGAACTTAATCTCATGTCACAGTAAGAAATAAAACTTCATGGCACTATCTACTACTGAGGTAGAGTTTGTGACTATAGGGAGTTGTTGTGCTAAGTGCTTTGGATTAAGCAACAGCTAGAAGACTATGATATTATTCAAACTAAAATTTCAATCAAATGTGATAACACAAGTGCTATTAATTTAACAAAGAATCCAATTCAGCATTCTAGAACTAAACATATTGAAATTAGGCATCATTTCATTAGAGATCATGTTCAAAATGGTAATATTGAACTTGAATTTATTCCAGCTAAAAATCAATTAGCTGACTTCTTTACTAAGCCACTTAATGAAGATAGATTTCAAATGAGAATTAGGCCTATGTGACCCTTTTTAGATTTTTTTTACCAAATTTCTTCAAAATTAAGAAAAGATTTTCTAGAAACTCTTCATCATCAATCTAAGGTTGATAACCACCTTATCTAGTATATTTCAAAGTATAGGAACCTTTTTGCTAAACTTTTGGACCCTTTTGCTTGATCTTTGCTCGAGCCAACTCGAGCAGAGAAGTATTCTGGCCGAGCCGACTCGGCTATCAGACACATGCTTTTTTAAAACCCGTAGGCCCCAAACCTAGGTCACATTTCTTTCCTGTTGAACCCTAGCTGAACAATAGAAAATTTCTTTCCAAGCCTTAAGGACCACACCTTAGATCCGTAATCTATGGCTCCGAAGAAGGCTCTAGCTCAACATGGAAAATGGAAAGCTTCGAGCTCTAGCATAGTGGAACGAAGGGAAAAGGCTCTCCATGAGGAGCCGACTCAAAGAGATCTACCTATTTCCCCTCCAAGATAATTTATTTTAATGGAAAATCAACCAGTCACCTCCAGAAGAAAGGTAATCTTTGAATTTCTTGAGCAAGAAAATTTCTGAATTGGGGATTGCATCTCATTTCAAGGGTGGCAGTATTTCAATTCTTTAGATTTACTCACATATCCCACTCTAGTAAGATCTTTTTTTAAAAACATAACCTTGGGAGCAAACCAAATTACTTCAACTGTCAAAAGGGTAAATATCATTGTGGATGAACAAGTTCTGAGCAAAGTGCTACATCTTCCCACTGGAAGAAAATGCTACTTAACTTTGAAGAACAAGCAGGCTACCTTAAGAACAGTTTTAGAGAGGAGAAATGTAAGTGAAATTATAAATCTGCAAGCAAACCAACTCTCCTTAGAAATGAGGCTATTGCATAATTTTATTTGTAGGATATACTTGCCCAGAACTAGTAGATTCAATTGGGTAAGTGAAAGGGACATGATTTTTATGAGTTATCTGATTGAGGGGGAGCAAATAAATCTACCATTTATTATGTTGACATAAATGAAGGATGCTGCCAGGAAGGCTAGAGCGTGCCTATCATATGGCATGGCTTTTGCCTTGATATTCAGATATTTTAGAGTGGATTTGACAGATGAGGATGCTAGACCTTTGCTACACACTGACAAGTATTCTGTTGCCCAAGTGGCTTTCCAAGAGGGGGGTGAATTGGGATTGTAAAAAACCTTTCACAAGTATGTGCAAATTGAAATTCTTTTGGTGTTGTGGTGCAATATACAATGCAGAAGTAATTAAGTAAATGCAATAAGGCAAAGTAAGCACAAACATAAATACAAGAAAATTTAAAGTGGTTCAGAGTAATCGGCTCCTACGCCACTACCCAAGGACCACTTGGGATTTCCACTATATCCCCCAACCGGAATACAGTCGGATTGTTTTACAAGGCTCACAATCTAAACTTATACACTTTGGTTTTACCGAGATCACCAAAGAAAACCCAACTTCCTTTGGTTTTGAACAAGATCACCCAAAAAACCCTACCACTTGGTTTTATACCGGGATCACCAAGAACCCAACTTAGGTTTTCACAAGGTTCACCAAAAAACCTTAAACCTTCTCTTAAGACATAGTCCCTTGCTGTTCTTAGAGAGAAAACAAAGATAGAGAGAAATAAAAAGCAACTACACAACAAACCGAGTTTATTTAGATGTTACCGATGTAGATCAAGATGAAGCCTAGCTTTGAATGCTCTTAAAGCTGCTTCTTTGCTTCTTCAATGAGTGGATTCAATGATGAAGAGAAGTTGATGAAGTTTTGAATCCTATCTTAAATAAATATTAATTGTTTAATCAATAATAATAATCTCTTAAAAAATTGTTTAATCCATCAAAAGTAATCCCTTTTCTAGTTTTCCATGAGATATAGCTGTTGTAGGGCTTAGGGATTCATGAAAGGGCTGTTGGAGACCAAATGAAATTCAAAAATCACTTTCAGCAACTAGCCGTTAGAGTGCAGAAAACGATCACTCGAGTCGGGCTCGAGGTCCATGAGTCAGCTCGAAGTCTCAGACAGCCCAAACAGAATTTCTGTGTGAGTCGGCTCTTCAAGCTGGAGTCGGCTCAAACTTTCAATCAATGCAAAACAACAATTTCCTTTAGTCGGCTCTTCAGGGCAGAGTCGGCTTGAAGTCTCAGTTACCAATAAACATAACTCTGGACGAGTCGACTCGAGATCTCAGACTTTAGAAACATGTGTTTTTCCACGAGTCAGCTCTTGGGGCTCGAGTCGGCTCGAAGTACTGAAACTCTGAAATATTTTTGTACCGTGCCACAAGAAATATCAATGAAGTGTGCTGCCTGTCCTTGCCCACAATCTATGCCAATGTCAAGTGCTGCTATAGAAGTAATAGGTACAGACTGACTAGCTGCTGTAAGCTATCGAAGAATAGCCATGATATCCTGAAAGCCCTGGTGCTTCTCTAACTGAAGTGCAGACATCCTGGCATCAGTCTCATATCTCCCTCTTTGAAGACTCAAGATCTCATCCAGTACATGCTGCAACCGGTCATCATTACCTGGTCCAACAGCTGTCGATCCTCTGACAGGTGATGAGAAGTAAAAGGAGCTGGCTCTGAAGGTCCAGCCTCATCAACATGTGCCTCTGCCCCTGCACCCTTTCCCTATACTACCTGATCATCCTTATCTGGTGGGGACACCAGAGGCACCAAAATAAGATAGAGGCTTCTCAACCCTTTGTGGATCAATTAGCAGCATCAGAGCCCCGGCGATCCCTCTTTACTGCTTTCTTAGGTCCTAATCTGCATGCTTAGCTTCTAAAATTCATATAGAATTTCTTACAACTTATTTTGATCTGATTTTCGGGATTTAATCACTTAACTCCATATATAAAACACACAAAAATAATTGCATGCATGTTAGTCCCGCATCATCTGGTATCAGAGCTTAGATTATGGCTTGTTTTCTGCATCTTTACAGTCCGTATATATGCTGTTATTTTAGTTATTTCTTCATGTTCAGAACTCTAAAAATCCTAAAATTTATTTTACTGGATTTATCATAATTAAAAGTATTTTACAGAATTTTCTCAGATTTTATTTCGATCTGTCCAGTTTCTGCAAGCCGAAATACAGCCTGTAAGTTTTTGGCTCTATTTTTTTTCAGCAAGACAAGTTTGGAAGTTTTAGGGTTTTGTTTAGCATCGCTTTTCATATCTTCTAATTTTAGTATATTTCCTGCATATTAGGCCATAACTTGCAAGTTTTCTTCTGTTTAAGAAAATACCAAAATATAAAAACTAAAAAATTACATATTCTCCAAAAACACCTAAAATATCTAACCCTAATTTGCATCATCTGCCTACCATCATTGATTTTGATATATGAATTAAAACTTGAGTTCTCTTCAATTGCTGTATGTTACCCTGCTGTGTGCATAAAGGGGTTTTGAGAGTTTCTTCTTCCCGGTGTTGCAACTATCTCCTTGCCACCAACCATCCTTCCAAAGCCCTGGCCGCCCTCCTTCAAAACTTTCTTCTCCTTGCTGTTTTCTCTTGTTTTCTTATTCCCTTGTGAGTTTTCTAACCCCTGACAGGTCGTTTGCAGGTTCCCGAGTTCCTACGAATCCAATGACTCAAGCCAAGCCTCAATCGGACCACCGAGCAGAAAGCTGGGTATCCGCGGGTCTTTGGCTCGATTTTCCAAGCCGCATCCATCGAGGAACGAGAGATTCCTTCACTGTGATCTTCATCGGGCACATCAGATGTTGCCACGTACACCCCCTCAACCACCAGTAGTTTTATTGTATGAGAACTAGCCTTAACTGTGGCTTCTCAGCCCCGACGATCCATCTTTACTGCTTTCCTAGGTCCTAATCTGCATGCATAGCTTTTTAAATTCATATAGAATTATCTATATCATATTTTGATCTGAAATTCAGGATTTAACCACTTCATCCAACCCCTAAAATATAAAAAAATAATCGCATGCATATTAGTCCCACATCATCATCTGAGTCATCCTCTGAATGAGTCACTGGAAGACCTGAGCTCTTCCTAATCCAGTGACCCTCAACCTTAATAAATCTCATCCGAGTCAAAGACTTCAAGTTATATCTGTCTGTATGCAAAAGTGGTATGCTGTCCTCTCCAGACAAATCAACTTGAGCATCCTGGAATAGTAGGGTAAACACCATCCCGTATGGAAAACATGCTCGTTCCCTCCGAGCAGCTTCCCTCATCTGTGACAACATAATGAACGGTAAATTGAGGGCCTCCCCCTCAACCAAGCATCTCATGAAGACTAGGTCTCGCTCACTAACCCAGTCGAATCTCCCAGTCCGAGGAAGAAAGATGCGGCTAATAATGTTATGTAGCAACCTCAACTCCAAAGAGAGTTGGTTGGCACTAACATGAACCACACCTTTCACATTTGTCCTCTCAAGCATAGTTCTTAAAGTCTTTTGTTTGTCCTTCAACACTAAGTAGCTCTCACCCTCTTTTGGTATATGAAGAACACTAGACAACTTCTGCTCGCTGATTTCAATATGCTTACCCTTCACAGTTGCTTCAATGTGAAATGCACCTAAAGACATGTTGTCAAAAAATTGTCGAACAAGGTTGGGATATGTGGGAAGATTAAGCATACAAAAGTCTTTCCAACCTTGTCTAGCCAACCAATCACCAATGTGCAAGTTTTCTTGTTCTAGGAAAGTAAAATCTATGCATCTACTGGATGTCACTTGCCTATTTCCCATTAATATTACCTGCCTTGGTGCCTCTTGGTCTTCTTCATGTTCTTCTTGATGTTCCTCTTCTGGATTTGAGGTATCCAACCTACACTTTGTCCTTCTTTCCTCTGCCACTAACCGAACAACTCTTTAAGATTTCTTAGCCACGACCTTCCTAGGAGCCATCTAGGTTAGATTAGGATTTTGGAGGGTTGTGAAGGTGTTCTAGGTGCTTTTCCTAGGTTAGGGAGAGGAGTCGGCTAAGGAAAGTGAGAAATGTGGAAAGAAATAGTGATTTCAAACCTATGATGCCCTATTTAAAAATCCTCGGCCCAACTCTCGAGTCGGCTCACTGAATCACCTGGTGACTCGAGTCGACTCAAGCCAAAATTTAGCTCAAAACTCGAAAATAGGTAAAATTAATTTCTAAGGGATTCTTATCACTAAAGGAGGTTGTCATAAGCTTTAGAAGGAAATTTGAAATGTCTAGATAATTTTTCCTTATTTTTTGAAAAAATTAGGTCAAAACATTCAGAATGGGTCACACAAGCCTAATTCGCCTCTAATCTTTTCAAATCTATCTTGACTAAGGGGTTTAGTAAAAATGTCAGCAAGTTGATCTTTAGTAGGTACAAATTCTAATTCAAGCAGTAGTTTCATATCATACAAGACTATCTTGAGAAGATGTATATCAAGGTGAAGAAAGTTGACTCCACAGATAATGTGGTAGACCTATAAGCCAAGTATATAGCTAATTAACTTTAGTGAAAGTAAAATATTGTTAGATATGTATGTCCTAGAAGCCTAGTTGGCTGATACACTATAATTTTTGAAATATTAAATTATACTTAATCAATTATTATCAATAAAATTAGATTTTTTATTTATATTTTTGTATGTCGATAAATTATCCATAAAGTAAGGGATAATGATGCATATTCTTAAGAGTTAAGAATTTGAGACATGTGTCATTATAGGTTAACTCATAAATACTCCCGATCATTGGATCATCATGAGGATAGTGATCGATCTACGAAGATCGGTGCATAAATTGCTTCCCTTTCAAGTAGACAAGTCTCAAGTCTGTAGTATAGGGATACTAGAGCAAGAGTGCAAGTAGTTGTTAAAGAACAACAGTACTGAGCATGACCAAAGAATGAAAAGTCACATGGATGTCTACTCACTTGTCAATGACTTCTTGTGCTATAGTTGTATAAGTAGTTCCTTAACCTACAGTGCCTTAGTAACTCACAATGGGATTGCTATAGTTTGAAAGCACATAAATATGGTCCCTAACTATATAAGGCCTTGTAGTGTACATTGGCTATAGTAGGTTCACTGTAGGAGTTAGGATTGTACCTATAGGAAATCCATCAATCTCAGTAGTAAAAGAATAGTCCTATGTAACCTAAAAGGCTAAATCCTTGAGTCTATGGTCACAGTACTGCGATAATGGAAAGGAGTTTCAATGGAAATCATGATTGGGCTCGAGTCGATTAAGTCTAGTATATGATAGATGCTTAGGATTTGATGAGGATCCATAACCTGCATCCTATCAAAATTTTTAAGAGAGGAACTTGATCACATGAGAACTACTCTAAGGGGTTCATCCTTCTATGCTGCTGGGTTGCTACCATATATTGTTAGAAGTCACTGGTAGATTGTAGGAACTCAATTGGATCATTTTCATATCAACGATCCATTTTAGGATTGAGCTAGAAGTTTAGTCCATCGATAAGGGTTTTGATGATACTATGATAGAGATCATAGTATATCTTACTACTAGATAAAATAGAACCTAAGGGGTTACACATAATAAGGATTTGACCTAACCAAAGCTTGGATCGAATTTAGTAACTGCTAATTTTGTAAAGGTTGCAAATTTAGCAATTTTGGTACCTACTAGTTTTTTGTACCTACTAATTTTAGCACCTACTAATTTTGGCACCTACTAATTTTGGTATCAGGGACTTAATTATAAGACTTGAAGTTTGATTTAATTAGATTTGATCTAATTAGGTTTAAGAATCCTAGTTGAACTAAGATTGATAGCTTTTTCAAATGTCATTAGAATCGGGTTCGAATTTGATTTGATTTGATACAAATTTAAACCTAATTAAAATAAGATACCTAGCCTAATTGGATTGGGCTCTTTCCTATTTGGCATGGAAATGTGGTTTGGGTAATAATTTTGTGAAGGAAATCTCTACAGTACTTTTCTTATCATATTTTTCCTTCTTGTTGCATAATCATGTTGTAAATTAGGATAAGTTCCTATTTAAATGAGTATGGAGTCTTACCCGATAAGGCCTTATCCTCATCTAGATAAAGACTTATCTAGAGTTGGCATCACGAAGGAGAGGGGAGAAGAAAGTGTCTTCTCCTTTCACGGTGTCAATCATGCACCTACATCGACTCCCCAAGATCCCCTTGGGAATTCACTATAATCCAAAGATTACAACCGATTAGTTTTCCGGGCTTATTAATCAAACCCCGACTTATTTTTACAAGGCTCACAAGTCACAACCTCACTTGATTTTACGAGCTAACCAAGAACCTAATTGGTTTTCACAAGGCTAAACAAAAACCTCCCTTGGTTTTCTGGGCTAACCAAGAACCTTAGTAGTTTTCCGGGCTAACCACCAACCTAACTTGGTTTTCTAATAGGCTAACCAATAACCTTTACAAGATATAAGATGTAGAAATGAAGAACCAATGTAAGCTTTCAATAAAAAGCAAATAAGTCGATGTAGCTCGAAGTAGTGTTGCTTTGCTGTTGTTGAAGCCTTTTGAATGTCCAAGATTGAATGATCTTCAATGCACTTGATAGCTTTGAATGCTTAGAAGGCTTCCTTCTTGCTTGAGAGTGGTTGAGCTTTGAATAAAGGGGAGTTAAGGCTCTTCTTTCTTCTTTTCTCTTCAAACTCTTTAAGGATATTCAATACAATGAATAGTCCTTCTCTTGATTTGATTTGAAGCCTTTTTATACCCTCCCAGGTCCCCAAAACCGAAATCTAGCCGTTATACTTGAAAAACTAGCCGTTGGAGGGCATTTAGGAGAGTTCTGCGCATTAAAAAACTAGCCGTTACTGTTGCCAGAACTCCATGTATCGATACTTTCACTTCATGTGTCAACATATGCAGTCGACACATGTTCTTCTTGAGTCGACACAAGTTCAAAATATTCTATTCAGATTCTCTGAAAAAATCAGCTAAGTCGACACATTCTCAATGGAGTCGACACATTGAGTGACACATTAGGTCCGTGTGTCAACACATCAACTGTTCCTTTAACTTCTGCAAGTTCTGTGGCTTGAAATTCTCAGGCGATGTGTTGATCCATGTGTTGACACTTTGAGTCGACACATAAGGTCCATGTGTCGACACATCATCTGTGCCATTTGAAATTTTGTCGCATGCCGGTCTGAGTCGACATACCATCCTAATGTGTCGATACATCAAGTCATGTGTCGATACCTTAAGTCGACACATCATCAAAAAGGTGCAAAAGTTGCTGAACTTATGCAGGAACATATCTTCATTTATCTTGGTCATCCATTCAACCATCTCTTTGTGTATCCAAGTCTAATTTTGTGCGGTCATTCCATTCAAACTTGGTTCTTCAACATAATTGGGCTTCATCAAAACTTTGTGAGCAACCTTTAAATGAAAACATACTTAAAACAAGTCATTAGTCCTCAATTTATACTTAACTGTTTTGCTTATCATCAAAATCAATTAGTGGAGTCAACATGCTGCAGTCTGTCATCATCACCTGGTCCAACAGCTGTTGATCCTCTGACAGGTGATCGAGTAGAAGGAGCTGGCTCTGAAGGTCCAGCCTCGTCAACTTGTGTCTCACCTCTACACCCTGTCCCTGTGCTGCCTGATCATCCTCATCTAAGTCATCCTCTGAATGAGTCACTGGAAGACCTGAGCTCTTCCTAATCCACTGACCCTCAACCTTAATAAATCACATCTAGGTCAAAGACTTCAAGTTGTATTTGTTTGTATGCAAAAGTGGTCTGCTTCCCTCTCCAGACAAATCAACCTGGGCATCCTGAAATAGTAGGGTAAATACCATCCCATATGGAAGACATGCTCGTGCCTTCCGAGCAACTTCTCTCATCTACGATAACATAATGAAGCGTAAGTTGAGGGCCTCCCCCTCAACCAAGCATCTCATGAAGAGTAGGTCTGTCTCACTAACCCAGTCGAATCTCCCAGTCTGAGGAAGAAAGATGCGGCTAATAATGTTATGTAACAACCTTATCTCCAAAGAGAGTTGGTTGGCACTAACATGAACCACTCCTTTCACATTTGTTCTTTCAAGCACAGTTCTCAAAGTCTTTTGTTTGTCCTTTAACACTAGGTAGCTCTAACCCTCTTTAGGTATATGAAGAACACTAAACAATTTTTGCTCACTGATTTCTATATGCTTTCCCTTCATAGTAGCTTCAATGTGAAATGCACCCAAAGACATATTCTCAAAAAATTGTCTAACAAGGTTGGGATATGTCGGAAGATTGAGCATACAAAAGTCCTTCCAACCTTGACCATTCAATCGATCACCAATATACAAGTTTTCTTGTTCTAGGAAAGTGAAATCTATGCATCCACCTAATGTCACTTACCTATTTCCCATTAATATTACCTGCCTTGGTGACTCTTGCTCTTCTTCATGTTCTTCTTGATGTTCCTCTACCAGATTTGAAGTATCCAACCTACACTTTGTCCTTCTTTCCTCTGCCACAGATCAAACGACTCTTCTAGGTTTCTTGGCCACAGCTTTTCTAGGAGCCATCTAGGTTAGATTAGGGTTTTGGAAGGTTGTGGAGGTGTTATAGGAGCTTTTCCTAGGTTAGGGAGAGGAGTCGACTAAGGGAAAATGAGAAAAGTGGAAAGAAATAGTGATTTCAAACCTATGAAGCCCTATTTAAAAACCCTCGGCCCAACTCTCGAGTTAGCTTGCCGAAACACCTGGTGATTCGAGTTGGCTCGAGCCAAAATTTAGCTCAAAACTCGAAAACAGGTAAAATAAATTTTTAAGGGATTGTTATCACTAAAGGAGGTTGTCATAAGCTCTAAAAGGAAATTTGAAATGTCTAAATAATTTTTCCTTATTTTTTGAAAAATTAGATTAAAACTTTCAGAATGGGTCACATAGGCCTAATTCGCCTCTAATCTTTTCAAATCTATCTTGACTAAGGGGTTTAGTAAAAATGTCAGCAAGTTGATCTTCAGTAGGTACAAATTCTAATTCAACAATATTATTTAAAATACGATCTCGAATGAAATAATGTCTAATTTCTATATGCTTAGTTCGAGAATGTTGAATTGGATTTCTAGATAAATTAATAGCACTAGTGTTATCACATTTAATAAGAATTTTAGATTGGATACATCATAATCTTCTAGTTGTTGCTTGATCCAAAACACTTGAGCACAACAGCTCCCCACAGTCACATATTCTGTCTCAGCAAAAGACAGTGCTACAGAGTTCTGTTTACGATAATGCCATAAAATCAAGTTGACACCTAGAAATTAATAGATGCCACTTATACTTTTCTATCAATTTTACAGCCTCCATAATCAGCATCAGAATAACTAATTAATTTCAAAGATGTATGCCTAAAGTACCATAAACCTAGATTGCATGTGCCTTTAAAATATTTAATGATTCTTTTAATAGTTATGATGTGCGACTCTTTTGGATTAGATTAAAAACATGCACATATACAAATACTAAATAAAATATCAGGTCTACTAGCTGTTAAATAAAGTAAAGAACCGATCATATCTCTGTACAGCTTTTGATCAACATTTATGCCATTTTCATCTTTATTAAGTCTACATGCAGGATTCTTGAGTATTCCAATTTCTTTGCTTGATTCCATGTCAAACTTCTTGATAATCTCTTTGATATATTTGGCTTGATTAATCAGGATACCTTCCTTAGATTGTTTGATTTGAAGCCCGAGGAAGTAACTCAGCTTACCCATCAAGCTCATCTCGAATTCACCCTGCATTAACTTAGCAAAGTCTTGACACAAGGATTCATCAATAGATCCAAATATAATATCATCAACATAAATTTGAACAACTAAAATATCATTATCTTTTCTTTGAATAAATAGTGTGGTGTCAACACTACCTCTTACAAAATCATTTGCAATTAGTATTTTACTTAGTCTGTCATACCAGGCTCTAGGTGCCTGTTTCAGACCATACAAAGCTTTATTCGATTTGAAAATGTGTGATCAATAAAACCCAGTGGTTATTCGACAAAAACTTTTTTAGACAGAAAACCATTCAAAAATGCACTCTTTACATCCATTTGAAATAATTTAAAATTCATAAAGCATGCATATGCTAATAGTAATCTAATAGCTTCTAGCCTAGCTACTGGTGCATAAGTCTTATCAAAATCTATTCCCTCTTCTTGATTATATTCTTGTGCTACCAGTCTAGCCTTATTCCTAATTACATTACCTTCCTCATCAAGTTTATTTCTATAAACTCATCTAGTACCTATAACAGGATAGTCATTAGGTCTTTCTACTAGAGTCCAAACATTATTCCTCCTAAATTGGTTTAACTCATCATGCATGGCTAACATCCAATTAGGATCAGTTTCAACTTCTTCTATAGTGTGTGGTTCTATGTGAGAAACAAAAGCAATCAAGTCATGTGTATCCCTATATGCAGCTCTAGTTCTAACACCTTGAGATGGGTCTTTTATAATTAGTTCTTTGGGATATGAGTGTACATACCTCCATTCTTTGGGTATATCTTCATGATTTTTGCTTACCTCTTCTTCATGTGGTTCACTTGATTGTTTGTCTTTGAGAGTCAAATCCTTCGATCCATGTTCTAGTGTACCTGCATCATCATCAGCACGATCTTCTTTTCTAGAAGATGTAATGTCAGATTCATTGAAAACAATATATATTAATTCTTCCACAGTCAAAGTTTTTTTGTTGAAAACTCGATAGGCTTTACTATTTAAAGAATATCCAAGAAAAATAGCCTCATCAGATTTTGCATCAAATTTATCAAGATTATCGTTTCCATTATTAAGAACAAAATATTTACATCCAAAAACATGAAAATAATTTATATTAGGCTTTCTATTGTTCCACAGTTCATAGGGATTTTTCTAATGATAGGTCTAATCAAAACTTTGTTAAAAATATAGCAAGCGATATTTATAACTTCTGCCCAAAAGTATTTTGGAAGATTTCCTTCATATAGCATTGTTCTGGACATCTCTTCCAAAGTACGATTCTTTCTTTCTACAATATCATTTTGATGTGGTGTTCTAAGAGCTGAGAAGTTGTGGTCAATGCCGTGCTTTGTGCAAAAGTGATCAAAATATTAATTTTCAAATTCTGTACCATGATCACTACGAATAGAAATAACAAACAGATTTTTCAAATTTGAAACTCTTTTATAAAATTTTTTGAATACTTTGAAAGTTTCATCTTTATGTGCAATAAACAAAATCTATGTGTATCTTGAGAAATCGTCTATAATAACAAGGCCATATTTCATACCACCTAGGCTAGTTATCCTAGTAGGTCCAAATAAATCCATGTGAAGTAGCTCTAAGCGTCTAGTAGTAGAAACAATGTTTTTGGATTTAAAACCCCCCTCACTTGTTTTCCTAATTGACAAGCATCGCAAACATAATCAAAATTAACTTTAAACTTTGGCAACCCTTTGACTAAATCTTTTGAAATAAGTTTTGCTATAGTATCCATACTAGCATATCCAAGTCGCCTATGCCATAGTAAACTTGATTCCTTGCTCTTATCATTCATTGCTACAAGACTTGTATTGATTGACATAGCTAAATCATTAAGATCTACTACATAAATATTACCAAGTCTATGTCCAATGAATTTTGTACTAGAGTCAAGTGGATCAACTACTATACACATTGATGACTTGAAGAAAATATTAAAATTAATATCATAAAGTTGACTAATACTCAAAAGATTATGTTTAAATTTTTCTATAAGTAAAACATTTTCAATAAATATAGGAGTAATTTTGATTTTACCAATACCGATTATCCTTCCTTAGCGATTATCACCAAAGGTTACCATTCCACCATCCTTTTATTCTAGGATGAAGAATTGATCAATATCACCCATCATGTATCTTAAATAGCCGCTATCCAGGTACCATCTTTTCTTTATATTTGTGGTTGCAAGACATCCCTGCAAAATAATCATGTAATAGATTTAGGTACCCAAGCTTTATTGGGTCCTTGCAAGTTAGTATAAATGGTTCCTTTTGGAATCCAAATTTTCATAATTTTCTTCTTGTCATTATATTTCAAATGATACTCAAATGCCTTATGACCAATATTATTGCAAGTATAGCATACAATTCTTGGCTTTGAATAAAAAGTATGTGATGATGCAAATTTAGGTCTAAATTGTTTTGAAGCAATAAAATTATGAGCATATGATATAGATGCAGAAAATTTATTTGAAATTGAATCTTTGTAACCAATTTCAAATTTGTTATTTGTCTCTCTTTGATCTTTCAAAATTAGTTCAAGCTTGTTGGAACTTAGGATTAATTTTTCAACGAAAGGCTTGAGCTTTTGAACTTCTTTTTTCAAATCATCATTTTTATTTTGCAAACCTTTGTTTTTATCAAGAAGCTCTTCTTTTCAAATTGGGTGGTCTTAAGTCTTTCACAAACTAGACTTAATTCCCTTTGCAAAATCTTATTTTTTTCACCAAATTCATTTTTATCCTTTTCACTTATATCACGATGATTTTTCAAAGTTTTCATTTTCAAGCCAGCCTTTTTATATTCTACTAATAATTCACAAAATGCATTATGCAACTCATCATATGTAAATTCTAAATTAGGTTCAAAAGTAGTTACCTCGTCCTCCAAACCCATAAGATAGATCTATGCAATTTTTTTTATTTCTTCATCCTCTTCAGTGGATGTAGATTCGTTGCTGTCACTCCATGCTGCAAGCATTGCCTTCTTCTTCTTTCTCTTTATCATCTTTTTCTTTGCTTCAGGACAGTCAGGACGTATGTGTATTGCTTTCTTGCACTAATAGCAGATTGGAATTTGATCCTTATCCTTGTCCTTCTCTTTTTCTGTCCTTCTCTCTTTTTTTTCCAAAATTTTCTTTTCTAAATTGCTTCCTCCATCTATTTGTTCTTCTTCTATCCATAAACATTTTAAAATTTCTCATTACAAAGGCTATCTCATCATTTTCAAGATCATCATCATCAGATGAATCTGAATCTTCATTCTTGTCTTCTTATGTAGCTTTAAATGCTATAGCTTTCTTTCTCTTAGAATCTTCATCAGTCCTTTGTTGCATAGCTAATTCAAGTGTAATTAGTGATCCAAGCAACTCATCCAGTGGTAGGGTGTTTAGATCCTTTGCCTCTTGAATAGCTATCACTTTAGCTTTCCATTTATCTAGCAAGGATCTCAAAACTTTTTGAACAAGATCAGCATTAGAGTAAGTCCTACTAAGATTTTTGAGACCATTGATAATATCAATAAAACAAGTATACATAGCAGATATAGTTTCACTAGGATCCATCTTAAATAATTCATAGTTATGCATAAGAAGATTTATTTTTGATGTTTTAACTTGTGAAGTGCCTTCATGTATAATCTCAAGCTTATCCCAAATCTCTTTAGTAGAATTACAAGTTAAAATTCTATTAAACTCATTTGGATCCAAAGCATAATACAGCAAATTCATAGCTTTGGCATTCAGCTCAGCTAATTTCATATCATTTTCATCACATTCCTCTTCCGGTTTGGGAACCTCAATATCATTAACTCTAACAGTGGATGTGTGAGGTCCTTTCAAAATAATTTTTCATAAATAAAAATTTACGGCTTATATTTTCATCCTCGCCTTCCAATATGTATAATTGGTTCCAGTGAAAAGTGGAGGTCGATTTGTGGATTGGCCTTCGACCAAAGAAGTGCTCATGGGATGTACCATCTATCTTTACTCTAAGTAATTTTTAGAGACTCTGCTCTGATACCACTTATTGCCCAGGTGGCTTTCCAAGAGGGGAGTGAATTGGGATTATAAAAACCTTTTACAAGTATGTGCAATTTGAAATCCTTTTGGTATTGTGGTGCAATATGCAATGCAAAAGTAATTAAGTAAATGCAATAAGGTAAAATAAGCACAAATACAAATACAAGAAAATTTAAAGTGGTTCAAAGCAACCGGCTCCTACGTCCACTATCCAAGAACTACTTGGAATTTCCACTATATCCCTCAACCGGAATAAAGTCAGATTATTTTACCAGGCTCACAATCCAAACCTATACACTTTGATTTTACCAGGATCACCAAAGAAAACCCAACTCCCTTTGATTTTAAACAGGATCACCAAAGAAACCCTAACACTTGGTTTTATACTGGGATTACCAAGAACCCAACTTAGGTTTTCACAAGGTTCACCTAAAAACCTTTAACCCTCTCTTAAGACACAGCCCTTTGCTGTTCTTAGAGACAAAACAAAGATATGAGAGAAATAAAAAGTAACTACACAACAAACTAAGTTTGTTTAAATATTGTCGATGTAGATCAAGGTGAAGCCTAGCTTTGAATGCTCTTTAATGCTCTTCAAGCTGTGTCTTTACTTCTTCAATGAGTGGATTCAATGATGAAGAGAAGTTGGTGAAGCTTTGAATCTTATCTTGAATGCTCTTGAAGTAGGTTGGTGAAAGACTTGAAGGCTTTTCAAATTCCCAAGATAAATCAATAATAATCCCTCAAAAATTGTTTAATCTATCAAAAGTAATCCCTTTTATAGTTTTCCATGAGATATGGTCGTTGTAGGGCCTAGGGATTCGTGAAAGAGCTGTTGGAGACCATTTGAAAGTACTGTTGAAGACCATTCATGAAAACATGTGTTCTTCCATGAGTCGGCTCTTGGGGCTTGAGTCTGCTCGAAGTACTGAAACTCTGAAATTTCTTTGTACCGTGCCACAAGGAGTCGGCTCTTGATCCATGAGTCGGCTCTTACCAAAACTTCCTTTAATGCTTCAAATTTCTCCAAAATTCTTCAACACTTGAATCAAACAAGAGCTAATCTATACACTCTTATTTTTATAATTTTACAGCCCTTTTACAAGATTACATAGTTTAAGGAATTAGGGCTTTTACAGTTTAGAGTACATAAAAGTCTATATAAAATTAAATTACCTTTCAACCAATTTGAAAACCAATTAAACTACATATAACCATTTTCCTGCAAAAAATTTCTCAAGTAATTGAAAGAATTAGTAACATATACATGCTCCAATATTTTATGATTGTCAAAATCATTCCAGGGGTCAACAAAAAGCTTTTTCCTTCTCATTTTCAGGCACTATTTAAATTTGATTGTAGCCAGAAAATACATCCATGAAAGTGAAGAGCTCATAGCCCAAGGTTATATCCACTAATTAGTTGCTCCAAGGGAGTGGATAGCTTTTAGGGTTTAGGGTTTAGGGATGCATCACCTTTTGCTAGATCGGTAAAGTCTATATAGATCCATCACTTCCCATTCATCTTTTGTACTAGAACCATATTTATAGCCAATCGAGATACATCACCTTCCTGATAAATCTAGTATTGACCAATTTGTCCACCTCTTCAACCATCACCTTTTGCTACTCTAGAGTGAAACTCTACTTCTTTTGCTTGATTTGATAGATCGGTACAGCGGGTCTACATTCAACCAATGTACCATCACTTCTAGATTGATTTTCAATGTTAGTTGATGACTAGATGAAAACGTCAGCTCACATTCTCCTACAAAAAAGTAATAAGTTTATATTTGATTAAGTCACCAAGACTCGATCCAATTTGGACTGTATGCTCCTTGTTCCTATCTTCTAAAGGGACTTCAACTAAGTCCTCCTGAGGTTCTCCATGCACCTTAGTGAAATTGTCTTGAGTATCCAATCCTTCAACAAAGAGCACCCAATATTATTTTGCTTCTCGTAAGATGGTTGTGTAGCATAGCTTCGTCTCCTTGGACTACACTTGGCCATTGCCTTGTTAAGAATTTCAGCATTAGATGATATATTGGCATTATAGCCTAAAGTGCATTCAAGCCTAGCTACTTGAGAATGGCATTATATACCAATAAGATCTTGACAACCAAAACATTGACTTGCATCATGGATTGTCGAAGTGCTTGTCCCACCCTAACTAGAGGGGGAATGACCCCTTCAATAAGTACTGCTTCTCCTGAAAATTTCATAATTGGTGAATCTAAGTTTTTAACCTTTCCAAGGAGATACCCATTTTACAAAATGCATTGTAATACAATGTCTTCTAAGCTTCCTATTATCTACTAAAATGTAATTACATCATAATCTGCAATATTTAAAATTACAACCACCGCATTATTATGTGAAAAATGAATTTCCTGTGCATCTTCCTTAGAGAATGTAATGGCTTCTTCAATCTTTTGCCTCTTAGATAGGTTGGCTAAACTTCCATTGACTACACTGCCCTCCAGTATCAATGTTTATTACCCCAGCAGTAGATTGATTTTCTATAGCTGGTTTTGGCTAAGGTGGTCTAGGTTCCTACAATGTCATGAGTGGAGCTCCATGCTACTCCCTTCTATATTGAAGGAATCTATCTAACTGCCCCCATTGAATGACTTACTTGATCTTATCTTATAGCTAGATGCATTTCTCCATGTCATGACCATAGTCACAATAATAGAGACAATACTTGTTTGCATCATGGTGCTCTGGTCTAGCTTGCATCTTCCTCACTCAAGGGAGTTGCTTCTTTATATCCATCAATATATGTAGAGCATTTAGTGACACATAGTTGGTGAATCACCTAGGTAGTGATGCTTTTCATCAATCCTTAGGAGAATTTTTAGGTTAGAGATTCCATGGTGGAGTCCTAAATCAATAGCATCGAGATAGAGTTCTGAATCGATGAAAAGTTTTTTGGCCATCTTTTTGTGAAGGCTTCTCTTCCTTTCTCTTTATGGCCTCTTCAACAATGATTCCATGTAGCTCATAAGCTTCTTTAGCATTTGGGTACTTCTTTGCCCTAGCTAATATTTCTATAAAATTCTATGGATATCTCTTTTCTATTGAAAAATGAAATGGGCACTATTGGAGCCCACTTTTTAAAGTAGTCTCACAACAATTGATCCAAGTAGTGCACTTCAAGGGTAGCCGCATTAAAGTGGTTCACATAAGATTGGAGGGACACCTTCACTTTGCTTAATGTTTATCAAAAAATCTAACCCTCGAGCTGCCTTTGATTGCTTATAAACTAAGCTACAAATTACCTGAGCTGATCAAAAAAATTGATAGAACCTAGCTTCAAACTGGAATACCAATATCGATCCACCTTCTTAAGGGTTGAGCTATCATATACTTCAAGCTGAGACATCTTGAACTGACTGGAGACTAGAACCTACATAATCCTAATGTTGAAAGGTGGGTCAGTACTTAAAACTGAGCCTATTATTATGGATTAGTGCTTGCTCGCATAATGCCTCGATCCGTCAATTCATCTCCTGTAGCTTTTGCTCCACATCTACATCTCGTACAATGCACACTTTAGAATGTTGATGTGGAGGTTGATGTAGGACCTAATTCTGGAGAGGTGATCACCTTTTTGCCCACTTAGGACTTCTAGGTTGGCTTCGTGTTTCTCTCCCGATTTTGACTACACGACAAAGTTGAGATGGATCAGGCCAGGGTGCATCCTATGGTGCAGGATTGGGTTGTTATATCACCTGAACCGTAGCAACAAGTGTCTATACCTACTGGATGAGGGAGTTGAACAATTCTATGTTTGCTTCATAGGGTGGAGGTGGTGGCACCTCTTGCTATTGCACCTGTGCTTGATCATTAGCAGGGACTTCAACCATTTTAAAGGCAGTAGCATTAGAGCAATACAATGAAGTCCCTCTACATGGGGCCATGGTCATAATTCTTGCTCTTTCCTGAAAGTGGACCTAGATCCTTTCTCTAGCATCAATATGTTACTATAGAATCTAGCTCGAAGCTGGAATGGCTAGAAAACAGTGATGGTTGCCCACTAGCAGCAGCAAAACTTGCAAAAAAATTTCCTGACTAAAGTTGGCTCAGGTGGAGATCCTCTAATGCTCAAGTCAAGATTCTAGAACAGAAAAGAAAGGAGTGTGAGAAAGATAATTGCCTCCCTAGGATCCCCTATAGGCCTCTACTTATAGGTAGAGGCAAAGATGCCGTGTAGAGCCAAGCCATTATCTGGGTCTCATCAAGAGAATAGTGCTTTAACGTTATTCACTAGTTCTACATTATTTGACAAGGATGATTTAATAAGGATGAATTGTCCTGCTCATAAATGTCTATTATTAATTTTTCATTTTAATATTATATGATGGTTGTTACTTGTCACATCTACTTTTGATAGGATATTTTTGAAGATCACGGGAACTCTATCCCATGGCAAAGTTACCTAAAATATTAGCTAAGATTAGTCATAAAAATATTTCAGGTCAGCAAGCAAATAAGGTCCACTAGCCGAGATACAAATACTGTGCTGAAAAATCTAAGACAATTTACCTCCGTATCAGGCATGTAGAAGGCAGTTCCAAGAATGAAGGAGAATCATGGAAATCTAGGCATTTTATGTAGAGGCAGAGCACATGCTAGTCTTGAGGGGCAACCAAGTGCCAACAAAGGCTTGAGACAAGCCCCCTTGCATGGCTAACATTCTAAAGAACAACAGGGCAAAATGTTGGGAAACAAACGTGGTTTACATGCCAAAAACCATATAAAACTTATATCCGTTGAGCTTCCATTTCCATTGACAAATCATGTTTGTCTAAAAGTTTGTGTTTGACTTTCAACAGATTTTCCTTACCCATTTTAGCTTCCACTTTATGTGCCAATTTTTTTAAAGGAAACAAACATGGCACGCGTCCTCTGCTACGGTGGCCCCTCTCCAACCTATGGTGGTTTTGAGAAATTTCGCACTCTTCGATGCCCCTCCCTTCCTTAACTAGAGGCGGACCGCCCCCGCCTGCGCCTGTGGCCAAACAATTTTTTTTTTTTTTTAACTTTCTTTATCAATTAATTTTTTAAATAAAATTATATATATATTGTTGCGGCGTCAACTCCTGGACCGGGGCTAAATGTGCTGGAGCGCTCCTCTCCCGGGTAAACCTACAACAAAGTTTCCAAGGGTACCGGTGGTGTTCCGGCGGGGGACACTCCGATGCCTAAATTAGCAGGAGGTTGAAGGCAACAGAATGAAGGAACCAAGGAAAGAAAAGTATATGGAGAGGGAAGAGTTATTTTACCTTCAAACGGGGTCCCCTGAGTACCTTATATAGGCGCAGAACAGTCCAAAATCCGTTAGGGGATAGGCTGAGAAAGACCGATCTGCCCCTAGGAGAATCTGGAGAGTGGCCACATGGCGCGCAGATACAGCGACATCGTGGAAGTAGTGGAGCAGGGCTGTTGGAATGGCAGGATCCCACAATAACAGAAAGGCGCTTCTGGAATTCCCTGGATGCTAAGGCATGCTTGTCAGACGTCGGTCGTGGGAAAGTCGGTCGGCCGGACCAAAGGCCAAACCTCTGAAGGAGAGCGACGGGCCGGACCCCAGCAAGAGAGGGTCGTTCGGACCTCTGCTCCGGTGGGTTGGACCTTTGAAGGAGAGCGATGGGCCGAACCCTAGCAGGAGAGGGTCGTTCGGACCTCTGCCCCGGTGGGTCGAACCTTTGAAGGAGAGCGACGGGCCGGACCCCAGTAGGAGAGGGTCGTTCGGACCTCTGCTCCGGTGGGTCGGACCTCTAGCGGTCAGAGCCTTGAAGGGGTGGCCCGGTCGGACCACAAGAATGGGCAGGTTCTGGCTGAGGGTAAGCCGTCAAGGTATAACAGTTGTCCCCCTTGCCCTTGTGCTTCGAGTGAGTCCGTAAGCTCGAAGGGCGAGGGCATTAAATGGCAGTAAATGCATCAGCCTTCTAAATGATGGCGAATCCAATTCGACGTGCTGCGACCGGGCGCCTTCTGCTATGATTTTTGCTCCTGGACAGGTGTCAGCATCTGGTTAGTGAGGATATGAGGAGCAGTTATTGCTGGTACGGTGCATAGCAGCTGCCTGTTTGAATTCTTGATGCAATGTGGGGCACGTGGTTTCATCAGAGCGGTTGGTGCACTTCCTAGAGTGATCCATCCGCTGTTGCTTCGACTATCACGCGAATCACAGTCGTATATGATCCGGCACGTCCCCTCGGATTCTAATCCAACTCGAAAATTGAGGCGCTAGCCATCGGGTCGTGGCACATGGGGGGGAGGCGTTGGGAAGCTACCCCCAAGTGCCTATAAAAGGGGGTAGCAGCGCTCAGAAGGGGCCTTTCACCGTGCTTGCACTCGAGGAGAAAGCAGCCTCTTCCTTCCTTGCGTTGCTTTAGCCCCTCTTAGGGAATCAGGTTTAGCCCCTCTTAGGGAATCAGGGAACCAGGTTAGTCCCGTCTCCACCTTCCTCCGTCTTCTTCCATTTCTACAGCTCCCTTTAGAATGGCTTCTAGGAGTCGGAGTTTGGCTCGTGGACATAGGGAACCCGGTCCTTTTGACATCTCTTCGACCATGACCCGAGAGAGGGTCGAAAATCTTAGGATCGTGTATAGCATTCCCTCCACCTTACATCTGACCATCCCCAATCGCGAGGGTAAAGTGAACGGACCTTTAAACCTAGGAGCTCTCCCTTTATATGAAGACCACCTGAAAGCCGGCCTTCGCTTCCCGATCCATAGTTTCTTTATCCAGGTCTTCAACACCTATAGAATTACTCCCTCCCAGCTGACCCCGAATAGCATTCGGATTCTCTGTGGCTTCGTGGTTCTATGTCGGGAGGCCGACATCGAGCTGAGAGTATCCCTGTTTTCAAGTTTTTTCTGTTTGAAGTAGGACTTCCGAAGTCAGGAGTGGTGGATGTTCGGTCCACGCCCTAACCGGAAGATACTAGGGGGGCTTCCGTCCGCCATTCATGGATGGAAGTCCCGATACTTCTTTGTAGATAGCCTAGAGCCGTGGGGCTTTGAGACAGCTTGGAGGGGCCAAGGCCAAATGCTTTGAACAGGAAGAAGGTCTCGAGGGCCGACGAGGCCGACTTCCATAAATTGGATGATGAGGACCCGAAGTTCGTCGGCTTCATGCTCCATGAGGGGAGTCTTCGTCAGGCTAGACTCAGCCAGCACCCGATGTTAGGTAGGACAAGAGCCGTAGAGAGAGAGACCGGCTACTTTATCTTCAGTCGGCTTTGCAACCGTACCTTACTTCAACCTTGTTTGTTGACAGGAGGCAAGATGAAGCCGGATCGAGCGATCCTTTCGGCGCGATCTGCGCAGTGGAGGGCTGTCCGCATTGTGGAGCCAACCCCACAGGAGCCGAAGAAGCGAGCGGCAGAGCCGATGCCTGAGAGGCTGAAGAAACAACGGACGGCATAACCATCCATTACGGTGGTGTCGGTTGGGTCGGAGGATGACGACGTGCCATTGTCGAATTGCTTAGCGGCGAAGGCAGTAGAGCGATCATCATCGGTCGGGCACTCAGTTGCCCGGGTGGAGGAGGGGCTTCCGACACCGACCGGGGCGGGCGCGGCTCCTCCGTCCCCGCCGTTGGAGCTGACTGCGGTGACCTCCCGGACAGTCAGGGGAACTCCTGCAGAGAAGGGGCCATCGACTTTTGATGAGAGGGCCAGCAGTGCTCATGATGAGGAGGAGCGCCAAAAGTGGCACGATGCTGAGAAGGCTAAGGAGCTGCTTCAGAGGGCCGCCCCCAATAATGACGGGCGATCGGTGAACGAGGCCTCCAGAAGTTCTCTTGACCACCTTTTAGGGGTAAGTGTCACATTTCATTTCTCCATTCCGAATTCACCAGTTGCAACTTTCTAACTGTGTGTATCTGTCGGCAGCTCATCAAAGATATCCTGTTGATGGACGGTGGCCGGGGCGAGCTGATCTATCTGAAAGAGCACTTGACCCAGAGGGCCGAAGCGGCAGAGGTGGCGAGGGACGCGGCTTGGGTGGCACTAACAGCCTCCAGGGAGGAGGTGCTCGGCTTAAGGGCAGTAGCCGAAGAGGTGTCCACCTTGTGGGCTGAATCGGAGGCCCAGAAAAAGTAGCTGGAGAACTTACTGGCCTAGAAGGCAGACCGGGAGGCAAGTTTAAAGAATAAAAAGAAGAAGATCAAGGCTCTGACTCGTCGGCTGACCATCGAGGAGGGATGCTTGACCAAATGCGAGGTCCGCGCACAAGGCAACCAAGCGGTGGCGGAGAGGTATAAGGGCCTGCTGAAGATGGCCCAAGAGTTGCTGAAGACGGCCGGTGAGAAGGCCATTGCAACTTATAAAGCCTCCGAGGACTTCACCGAGGAGATGAATGAAGTCGAGACTGTCGGCTTCGACTACGGGTATGACGAGTGTCTGGGAAAGGTTAGTGCGGCCTTCCCAGACCTCGATCTATCGTTCCTTCAGCCGCCGAAGCCGGCGGAAGAGGAGGGCTTGGAGGCGGCGGATCCGACTGCCCGAGCGGCCGATGCTCTAGTGGAGGCCATCATAGAAGTGGCCGGAACGAACACCCAAGTTGGAGTCGAAGTAGAAGCAGCCGAAGGAGCCGAGGGGGCCGAAGCGGCTGTTGTTGCCGAGGGGGCCGGAGCGGCCGTAGATAGTGTACCTCTCGAGGGCCAGACCTAGTCGTTTGTAAATGTCTGACCTTCAATTTTGTAAAGAAACTTTTTGGAAGTATTGAAGAACTTTTTTCATAATGTCTCATTTTCTTCCCTTTGAAATTTCACTAAGTGTGGACTAGTCGGCTAATCTGAGCGGACGGTCGGACCTCCAGGGCAAGCATCGAATAGTGGCTCAGGCCGAACTAGATTCCCTTAGGATTTCCGCTCTAAGTATTGGTCCGTCGGCTTGCCCAGACCAAGAGCAATTGAAGTAGCGATCGAACTGTAGCTCAGGCCGAAGCAACGAGCTTAGGAATTTCAACCTAAGTGTTGGTCCGTCCGCTTTTCGGACCCAGAAGTAGTTGAGGCAGCGGTCGGATGGTAGCTCAGGCCGGAGCAACGAGCTTAGGAGTTTCAACCTAAGTGTTGGTCCGTCGGCTTTACGGACTGGACTGTCCTAGAGCCTCTGTCGACTGGAGTCGGACTTTCGGAAGTGGGCTGCCCTAGAGCCTCTGCCGACCGGAGTCAGACTTTCGGAAGTGGGCTGCCCTAGAGCCTCTGCCGACCGGAGTCGAACTTTCAGAAGTCGACTGCCCTAGAGCCTCTGCCGACCGGAGTCAGACTTTCAAAAATGGGCTACCCTAGAGCCTCTGCCGACCGGAGTCGGACTTTCGGAAGTGGGCTACCCTAAAGCCTCTGCCGACCGGAGTCGGACTTTCGGAAGTGGGCTGCCCTAGAGCCTCTGCCGATCGGAGTCGGACTTTCGAAAGTGCTTCGTAGAAGAATTGTAGACTTCATTGATAATACTTGCGGAGGTTGTCTACATTCCACGGACGTGCCATCCATCGTCGGTCCAAATATTCAAGTTGGTAAGTGCCGGCTCGAACCACTTCAATGCTCGATAAGGTCCTTCCTAATTTGGGGAAAGCTTGCCTTGCTCGGTCAGCCTCGAGATTTCTGTCCTCCGCAAGACCAGGTCTCCGACTCAGAAAGTTCGCGCCTTGACTCGTGAGTTGTAATATTTCGCCATCTTCTGGCGATAGACCGCCATCTTCATGCTTGTCCGAAGTCTAGTTTCTTCGAGCAAGTCCAGGTCAGCCTTTCACTATTCGGAGTTGGCTGGTTCGGCGTAGTGGTCAATCCGCGGGGATTGGAGAGAGGTCTCAACAGGGATGATGGCTTCACTTCCATAAGTGAGGTTGAATGGGGTTTCACCAGTCAACGTTCTGGCGGTCGTCCGATATGCCCATAATACTGAGTGGAGTTTCTCCGCCCAAAGTCTCTTTTGCCTCATTCAGTCGGGTCTTCAGCCCATGCAAGATTGTCCGATTGGTGACTTCAGCCTCTCCATTGCACAAAGGATGAGCGACCGACGTGAGTCGATGAGAGATATGATATTGCTGATAAAAATCTTGAAACTTAGAGTTATCAAACTGCCTTCCATTATCAGTAATAATCGTCCGAGGGAATGCCAACCGAAAGATAATGTTCTTCCGGACGAAGTTCTCCACCTTGACCTCTGTTATCTATGCTAGTGGATCGGCCTCCACCCATTTGGTGAAGTAGTCGATGGCCACAAGCAAAAATTTTCGTTGCCTGGACACCAAGGAAAAGGGTCCCAAGATATCCATCCCCCACTGTGCGAACGGCCATGGGACAATGATCGAAGTCAGCTCACTGGCAGGCCTCCTTTGTATAATGGAGTACCTTTGACACGCATCGCACCTCCGGACAAAGTCCGACGCGTCTTTCTGAATGGTAGGCTAGTAATACCCCTGTCAGATGATCTTGTAAGCCAAGGACCTTTCCCCGAGGTGGTCGCCATAGATGCCTTTATGGACTTCTCTGAGTGCATAGTTGGCATCCGACGGCCCCAAGCATTTCAGCAACGGCTGTGAGAATGACCGCTTATACAGGACGCCATCAAGGACGACGTACTTAGAGGCCGTCGAGCGCACTCGTTTGGCCTCCACCAGATCTTCCGGAAGAGTTTCCTTAGTCAGGAAAGTGAGGTTCGGATCCATCCATGAAGTTTCTTGCTCCACCTGGTGGACCTCAGTCAGCTCTTCCGTAATACTTGGGTGCTGCAGATGCTCCACAAAGGTTCAGTCAGAAGTGCTAATGGCAGCCATAGCCAATCTTGATAAAGCGTCCGCCCGAGAGTTCTGTAGACAAGGTATGTGAAGGATTTCAGAAAATCTGAGCCAAGAGATAAGGTTTTGTACCTTGTTCAAGTATTTTATCAGGGTCGAATCCCTCGCTTCAAATTTTCCCTTTACTTAATTAACCACCAATTGGGAGTCAAAGAAGACT
Source organism: Areca catechu (assembly GCA_021397845.1). Classification (NCBI taxonomy): domain Eukaryota; kingdom Viridiplantae; phylum Streptophyta; class Magnoliopsida; order Arecales; family Arecaceae; genus Areca; species Areca catechu. Next base: position 97,368,845 of record CM038050.1, read on the forward strand.
CTGAGTCGACCGATGCCCAGTTCATTGGCGATTCGTAGCCCCGCGAGGAGGGCTTCATACTCCACCTGATTATTTGACACCTGAAATAAAAAATGCAATGCATACTCCAGGCTTTCTCCATAGAGGCCCCGTAGCCCGCAAGGTTGGACGCTCCGTCCACATGGAGGGTCCAAGCTGGTTCGGCTTCGTAGATGGCATCGGCTTCAGGTACTTTGGCCATTTGAAAAGGTGTCTCTTGTCTCCATGTACACTCTGCAATGAAGTCAACGATTATCTGGGCCTTCAAGGCAGATCGTGGCTGGAAAGAGATGTCGAATTCACCTAGCTTGAGAGCCCACTTGGCAAGCCGACCAGATATGTCTGGGCTCCGAATGATTGCCTTGAGGGGTTGGTCGGTCATCACTACAATCGGATGTGCCTGGAAATACGGTCGGAGCCGCTTGGCGGACGTGACCAAAGAATATATCAACTTTTGCATCTTGGGGTACCTTGTTTCGGCATCGTGGAGGACTTTGCTGATATAATAGATGGGCTTCTGCTGTCCATCCTCTCCGACTCACACAAGAACGGTGCCGATCGCTTTGTCCGACGCCAAAAGATAGAGGTACAAAGGTTCTCCCTCCGTCAGCTTGGCTAACAGTGGGGGGTTCTTCAAGTACTCCTTTAGGGCTTCGAAAGTCGACGGACATTCGTCAGTCCAAACAAAACTTTCCGACCGGCGCAAGGTCTTGAAGAATGGCAGAGACTTTTCAGCCGACCGGGAAATGAAATGGCTGAGAGAGGCAATTCGACCGGTGAGCTCTTGCACCTGCTTTTTATTGGTCGGATGTGCCATCTTAGTGACGGCCTTTATCTTGTCGGGGTTCACTTCAATTCCCCTCTGTGTGACTAGAAAACCAAGGAACTTGCCAGAGGTTACCCCAAAAGTACACTTCGTGGGGTTCAGCTTCATCCGATGGCGCCTGAGTGCATCAAAGGATTCCCGCAAGTCCCTGATGTGGTCGGCCTTATGAAGACTCTTCACTATCATGTCATCCACATAGGTGGTGTGGACACCAGAAGCCGAAAGAAACTTCACTCCAACAAGGTTAGCCTTATCCCAATTTGGATCGAAGATAATTAGGTTACCTTGTATCCTTTAGTTCAAAAATATTTTATTTTCAAGAGTCATTTCCTTTTCAAGAGTCCTGTAATTAATTTTGAGTTTCAAATCAAGAGTGTTTATTGAGTCCTGTAATTACTTTTAAAATTTCATTTCCTGTAAGTCCATTTCAAGTTTTAAAGTCTAGGTCAGTCAAGTCAGTTCAGTTGAGTTAAGTCTAATTCAGTTGAGTTAAGTCTAATCAAGTCTTAAAGCCATGAAAGCCAGCAACAAGACTCAAATTCTAGACCCCAGAATTTGACCACATGAAGAAGAGAAGACACATCAACCAAGCAAGAGAAAAGGACCATCAACTAGGACCACTAGGCGCCACATGTCATTCTTATCCAAGTAGAAGACCACCTCACCATGCCACGTCATCAGGTGCCACTTCACCAGCCACCTCATCACCCTTTGGGCGCCAACAAGGAAGATTCAAATTCAAGGAGGTTGGCCACATCCCTCCAAGTCCTCCACCAAATCCTCCAACCCCCCCCACATCCCTCCAAACTCTCCACCAAATCCTCCAACCCCCCTTGTAATCCTCCTCGATTTGGGAAGTTTTTAAATTTCAAAAGCTAGCTTTGTGAGGCTATTAAAAGCCTTGGATGCCCATTGTAAAAGGGATTGATTTTGGGAATGAATGAAAATTGAAGTTGAAATTTTGGAAGTAGAAGTTGTCTTGTATTTTTTTTCTTATGTGAAAGTTTTCCATCCTCTTCCTCCACGCCAAAGCCATTCTTTTTCCCTAGCAAAGCATCTTCCAAGCTCAAGTGAAGGCATTGGAGTCGGCCAGATCTACTCAAATTTCTGTTCTTAGTTCATCAATTCTTCCATCCCTTCTATATGTTCCTATCCTTCTTCCTTAACTTTGATCTTCATTGCAGGGTCCTTCGAAGTCTTTGAGTCGTGGGCTGGGTTCACCTTAACAAAGAACAAACAAGCTGAAGCCCCAAGTCCAGGGTTCTGATCTCTGTTATCCAGATTCTTCAGTTCTGAGCATTGGTAGTTTCAAGGTATGAATCAAAAGAAGGTTGGAAAGCTCATCAAGGTAAGTCCACAATCATTAGCCCCTATTGTCTAGATCTTCTTCCTTCTTAGTTTAGGATTGTGTCTAATCAAGTAAAAGTCCAATTTCTTATAATCCTTAAGTCTTATTATGATGAGTACAATGCTAGTGTAATTAGGTTTCATTGCTCTACAAACCATATTCAAAACATTAATCATATGCTTGCCGCATCATCTTGGTATCAGAGCATGGTTGCATTAGGGTAGAATAGTTTTCTTTAAATCCAAGCAAGATCTAAAATTCACGCCTCCTGAGCGGGTGTACTCCAGTACACTGTCACGACCCATGGGAAAAATGATCCCCTGGCCGGACGTGAGTTTTTAGATTGATGTTTTGGGTAAGCCATTGCACTTGTTTGATTAGGTTCTGTTTTCTGAAAATTTGCATCTGTTTACTGTAATCCGTCTGCAGCTCCAAAGGCAAGTCACTGATTTTTTATTGAAATATTTTTTTTCTTGTTCCTTTTTAAGTCAGTTATCACCATATTAAATTTCATCATCAGAAAAAAATTATAAAAAAATAAAAATTTTTGCAGTTCGACACTGTCATTAGGGTTATGTTCTGTCCTTTTTATTTATCTTCATTTGTAGGATCTGCTTAGATTAGTATAGATTTTAGTTTTAAAATTCCTTTCATCTACATTGAAACATATAAGTTAGGAATCCTTTGTGAATTTTTCAGAATTTTTGGACATTTTTTTCATCATGTTTTCCACACCACTTTCAAATTGCAACACACTTCTGCAGCACCTTTGCATTTCATTCATCTCATGAGAAATCAAATTAAGGGCATCAATTTGACATAGGGTCAGGGTTTCATCACCTGTCCCTAGCCCAAAAATCACCAACCAGCATATCGATCCCAGGCCGTTAATTAAAATTGAGTAGAACGTTAATTGCCCTAGTGGGTTAGGGACACCAACAAGTTGGGTTCAGGTTAGGGTCAAGTTAACTGTGTCAGCTAATTGGTGTGTGCTTACTGGCTTGGTGTCTAGGATTGGTGCATCAGGGCTTGTGATTTGGTCCGCCTACCTGGCCAATCTCAGATTGGTGTCTAAGGTTGGCAATCAGGGACCTACACTCCCCTCCACCTACCTGGCTAAGTCCCATAAGTACTACTAGCTAGTTGGTTCACTTAATTAGACTTCTAATTTGTGCTCTAGGTCTAGGAAACCTTAGATCGAACTTGAGTCCATTTGCATGCATGACAACTAGAGCAGGAACATCGTATTCACCAATCCAAGCCCAGTCAAGTGTAGCCATGGACCAAAACTTAGGGAATTTGATCAAAGGCCTAAATGATCAAGTGGCCCAACTGACTAAGAGTTTAACTGAGCAATTGGCCCAAACAAATCAGAATGTGGCACAAACCAACCAAGACATGAATGAGCAGTTAGCCCACATCACTACTAGGTTGGATCAGTTAGAGGCTAGAACCCCAGAAAGCAATCATGAAGCCCAGACTGAGCCTGAGCCAAGTCTTGCACCTGAACTCGAGACCCCATTGAACCCTAGAAGGATTCCATATCAAAACCCTCTCTACGAAACAAACCCTAGGAGAGCTCTCCAAGATCAGTTTTATGATCCAATTCCTAGAGGACCCCACCCTGGTCAAACCATCGAGCCCAACCCAAGGAGATTCCATCATGAGCCTAACTATGAACCCAATGTCAGGAGACCCACCGCAATTCACTTTGATCAAGATGACCGAACCATGAAGAACATTAGGCTAGAAGCTCCCACCTTTGATGGAATTTTAGATCCAAAGATCTACATTGATTGGGAAGGTGAGATGGACCAGTATTTTGACTGGTTTGAGATGAGTGAAGAGCGCAAGTGTAAGTTTGCAAAGCTTAAACTTGTGCGCCAAGCTAGGTTATATTGGGGAAACATTGAGAGACTCACTAGACAGAGAAGTGATGTGCCCATAGTGACCTGGCGAGCTATGAAACTTAGGCTTAGGGAGAAATACCTTCCTATGTCCTACCACCAAAGACTCCTAGATCAATGGCAAAGACTTACTCAAAGAAATAGGAGTGTCGCAGAGTACATAGCGAAGTTTGACGAATTCGTTATGAGGTGCAATGTTGATGAATCTGAGTCGGTGACCTTGTCTAGATTTAGAGCTAGACTGAGGGAAGAAATTCAAAGAGAATTGTTCATGCGAGAGGTACATGACCTAGAATTGGCCTATCAAATAGCTAGGGATGCTGAGAGATTCCATAGAGGTTCAGTCTATCGTAGGCCCGAAGCCCCTAGGACTAGTGCACCTTATCAGCAGTCAGGATCCAATCAGCCTAGATTCAACCGACCCAATCCTAATGTGCCAGTGACCCGTAGAGATACAAGGGAAAAACACCTGAGACCCAAAGAACTCCAAACGCATGTTTCAAGTGTAACAAAGTGGGTCACTATTCTAGCAACTGTCCTAATAGAGCCCTACACATAGGCGAAGTAGAAGAGGAAGCCGTAGAATCCCAAGGTGAATTTGAGGAGGAAGTATACCAGGCAGATGAGAATTTGGCTGAAGAGTATGAGGATGAGGAAGTCCTGGTAGATCAAGATCTGTTAGGAGTGGTTAGGTGTATTCTCACCCAAGCTAAAACCCAAGAAGATTGGCGTAGGACTAGCATCCTACAGACATTCATTAAGATAGGTGAGAAAGTATGCAAAGTCATTTTAGATAGCGGTAGCTGTGTCAATGCCATATCCACCAACACAGTTAAAAACCTAGGATTGCCCACCGTACCCCATCCTAATCCCTATAAGGTATCCTGGATAGACTCAACCACGATTTCCATTAAGTCTAGGTGCCTAGTAACCATTCAGTTCCAATCTTACCTGGAGAAAGTATGGTGTGATGTACTTCCAATGGGAGTAAGTAGCATAATTTTAGGCCGACCATGGTTGTACGATCTTGACGTAACACTCTATGGTCGTTCTAATTCATGCTCGTTTACTCATAATGGAAAGAAGATTGTAATCCATTCTTCTCCACCTAAGAACCCCATTAAGAGAGGATCAAGCCAATTGAGTGATAAGAAAAAGGGGATAAATGTGATCACTGCTAGAGAAATGGAGAAAGAAATTAGCAATGGGTCACCTGTTTGGATTTTAACCATTAAGGATCATCAAGAACCTCTTTCAAAAGAACAACCTCAAGAAGTCAGTCAAGTGCTAGAGGAGTTCAAAGACGTGTTCCCCGATGACTTGCCCGACCAACTCCCACCTCTTAGGGATGTACAACATGCGATAGACTTAGTCCCCGGAGCAACCCTACCGAACCTTCCCCATTATAGAATGAACCCTACCGAGCACCAAGAATTACAACGTCAAGTAGGAGAACTCCTAAAGAAAGGATTCATTAGGGAGAGTTTGAGTCCATGCGCAGTCCCAACCTTACTTACCCCTAAGAAAGATGGCACATGGAGAATGTGTGTTGATAGTCGTGCCATAAATAAAATCACGGTGAAGTATAGGTTTCCCATCCCCCGCTTGGATGATATGTTAGATATGATGGCCGGTGCAACTATATTTTCTAAGATTGACCTGAAGAGCGGCTATCACCAAGTTAGGATCAGACCAGGGGATGAATGGAAGACTGCCTTTAAAACTAAGGACGGGTTATTTGAATGGGTAGTCATGCCTTTTGGGTTATCAAACGCCCGTAGCACTTTTATGCGAATCATGAACCAAGTCCTACGAGCCTTTATTGGAAAATTTGTTGTCGTTTACTTTGACGACATACTTATCTATAGTAGGACTAGAGAAGATCATCAACAACATCTGAGGCAGGTATGTTTAGCACTTAGGAAAGATAACCTCTATGCCAATCTAAAGAAATGTGCTTTCATGACTACTAGAGTTATCTTCCTAGGATTTGTTGTGACCCCTGAAGGAGTATCCGCTGACCCTGAGAAGGTTAAGGCAATTGTAGAGTGGCCAACACCCAATAATATTCATGAAGTAAGAAGTTTTCATGGCCTCGCTACGTTTTATCGAAGATTTATTAGAGGGTTTAGCACCATAGTTGCTCCTATCACGGATTGTGTTAGGAAGGGCCATTTTGAATGGACGAAGTCAGCTGATAAGGCCTTCCTTCACATCAAAGATAAGATGACCCAAGCACCAGTCTTAAGACTACCTGATTTTTCTAAGGTCTTTGAAGTAGCATGCGATGCTTCGGGAGTAGGTATTGGTGGAGTTCTGAGTCAAGAGAACCATCCCGTAGCATTCTTTAGTGAGAAATTGAATGAAGCCAGGAAAAAATACTCCACATATGATCGGGAGCTTTATGCGGTAGTGCAAGCATTAAGGTATTGGAGGCATTATCTCCTACCGCAAGAATTTGTTTTATTTTCAGACCATGAAGCCCTTAGGTTTTTGAGTTCCCAAAAGAAACTAAACCCTAGGCATGCCAAATGGGTAGAGTACATCCAATCCTATACGTTTGTCCTAAAGCATCAATCAGGAACCGATAATAAGGTAGCTGATGCCCTAAGTCGTAGAACGTTACTTTTAACTTCAGTCAGTACTGAAGTCATAGATTTTGAAAGACTTAAGGAGCAGTACGAAACCTGTCCAGATTTTGATGAAATTTATCAGGTTTTGCGTCAAGGACCATCTAGTGATCATAGTGACTATACCCTTCTAGATGGTTATCTTTTTAGAGAGAATAGGCTTTGCATCCCAAGAACCTCCTTAAGAGATTTTTTAGTTTGGGAGATACATGCGGGAGGTTTGGCTGGCCACTTCGGACGAAACAAGACTATCTTGGCTGTTGAGGAACAATTTTACTGGCCAGGTCTTAAGAAACAAGTAGCAAACATTGTAGCCCGATGTAGGACATGTGCTGTTGCAAAGCAACAAAAGAAGAATACCGGGCTATACACTCCATTACCTGTACCTGAGTGTCCATGGCAGGATCTAAGCATGGACTTTGTTCTAGGATTACCCAAGACCATTCGAAAACATGATTCAATCTTTGTGGTGGTCGACCGGTTTTCAAAAATGGCCCATTTCATACCTTGCACCCAAACTTCCGATGCCTCTAGGATAGCCAAACTCTTTCTTTATCAAGTAGTCAGACTCCACGGGTTACCAAAAACCATTGTTTCTGATAGGGATGTCCGCTTCACAAGTTACTTCTGGAAAACCCTTTGGCACCTATTAGGAACCAGACTGAAATTCTCCACTGCCTACCATCCCCAGACTGATGGACAAACCGAGGTTGTAAATAGAAGTCTAGGGAACTTGCTGAGATGCCTAGTGGGAGAAAGTCTAGGAAACTGGGATTTATTATTGCCACGTGCTGAGTTCGCTTACAACAGTTCGGTCAATCGATCTACGGGCAAAAGTCCCTTTGAGATAGTCCATGGTTGCAAGCCTAGGAAGCCTTTAGATCTAATCCCACTACCTATTCACACACGAGCCTCTGAGTCTGCTGAGTCTTTTGCACAGCATGTCACAAATCTACATAAAGAAATCAGTAATAAGATCTTAAAGAAAATAGGGCCTAATGCATATGTTTTGGAACTTCCACCTGATATGGGTATTAGTACAACCTTCAATGTTTCAGACCTAGTAGAATACAAAGAACCACTACTAATACCTAGTAAGCCTTTTGAGCCAGAAACTTTCATTGAGAGTGAACATATTTCCGAGTGTCCACCACCAACCTTACTTGAGCAGAGAGAGATGATTGAAAGAATCCAGGATGACAAGATCATTACTACCAGGAATAAGGACTATCAGCGATACCTGGTTCAATGGCAAGGTCGACCTGAGTCCGACAACTCTTGGATTACTCGAGAGGACCTGCAAAGACTTAACCCAGACTTGTTCGAGCATTACCAGGGCAAAACTGAACCATACTCGACTGGGTCGAGTTCTGCCCACCCCAGGAGAATTGGTGTGGACACCAGAAGCCGAAAGAAACTTCACTCCAACAAGGTTAGCCTTATCCCAATTTGGGTCGAAGATAATTAGGTTACCTTGTATCCTTTAGTTCAAAAATATTTTATTTTCAAGAGTCATTTCCTTTTCAAGAGTCCTGTAATTAATTTTGAGTTTCAAATCAAGAGTGTTTATTGAGTCCTGTAATTACTTTTAAAATTTCATTTCCTGTAAGTCCATTTCAAGTTTTAAAGTCTAGGTCAGTCAAGTCAGTTCAGTTGAGTTAAGTCTAATTCAGTTAAGTCTAATCAAGTCTTAAAGCCATGAAAGCCAGCAACAAGACTCAAATTCTAGACCCCAGAATTTGACCACATGAAGAAGAGAAGACACATCAACCAAGCAAGAGAAAAGGACCATCAACTAGGACCACTGGGCGCCACATGTCATTCTTATCCAAGAAGAAGACCACCTCACCATGCCACGTCATCAGGTGCCACTTCACCAGCCACCTCATCACCCTTTGGGCACCAACAAGGAAGATTCAAATTCAAGGAGGTTGGGCACATCCCTCCAAGTCCTCCACCAAATCCTCCAACCCCCCCCACATCCCTCCAAACTCTCCACCAAATCCTCCAACCCCCCTTGTAATCCTCCTCGATTTGGGGAGTTTTTAAATTTCAAAAGCTAGCTTTGTGAGGCTATTAAAAGCCTTGGACGCCCATTGTAAAAGGGATTGATTTTGGGTAATGAATGAAAATTGAAGTTGAAATTTTGGAAGTAGAAGTTGTCTTGTATTTTTTCTTATGTGAAAGTTTTCCATCCTCTTCCTCCACGCCAAAGCCATTCTTTTTCCCTAGCAAAGCATCTTCCAAGCTCAAGTGAAGGCATTGGAGTCGGCCAGATCTACTCAAATTTCTGTTCTTAGTTCATCAATTCTTCCATCCCTTCTATATGTTCCTATCCTTCTTCCTTAACTTTGATCTTCATTGCAGGGTCCTTCGAAGTCTTTGAGTTGTGGGCTGGGTTCACCTTAACAAAGAACAAATAAGTTGAAGCCCCAAGTCCAGGGTTCTGATCTCTGTTATCCAGATTCTTCAGTTCTGAGCATTGGTAGTTTCAAGGTATGAATCAAAAGAAGGTTGGAAAGCTCATCAAGGTAAGTCCACAATCATTAGCCCCTATTGTCTAGATCTTCTTCCTTCTTAGTTTAGGATTGTGTCTAATCAAGTAAAAGTCCAATTTCTTATAATCCTTAAGTCTTATTATGATGAGTACAATGCTAGTGTAATTAGGTTTCATTGCTCTACAAACCATATTCAAAACATTAATCATATGCTTGCCGCATCAATAGGCCTCCATGTTCCTGCCCAGCTGACCTTCAAACACTCGATTGATCAGCCTTTGAAAAGTGGCACCGACGTTCTTCAAGCCGAAGGGCATCATCCGATAGCAGTACAGACCCTTGTCGGTGACAAAGGCGGTCTTCTCCTCATCTTCCGGATGAATCTTGATTTGGTTGTAGCTAGAGAAGGCGTCCATAAAGCTGAGAAGCTGGTGGCCGACTGTGGCATCCACCAGCTAATCAATCTTTGGCACTGAAAAGCTGTCCTTCGGACAGGCCTTGTTGAGGTCGGTGTAATCTACACAGATCCTCCATTTCCAGTTGGCCTTCTTTACCATAACAACATTCGCTAGCCACTCAGGATAGTGGACTTCCCTGATGAAGCCAGCATCACAGAGCTTCTTCACTTCCTCATCGACAGCTCTCTGCCTTTCGATGGCAAAACTTCTCTTCTTCTGTCAGACAGGTCAGTAAGTTGGATCCACCTTGAGCTGGTGAGTGATGACCTCCGATGGTATTCCAGGCATGTCCGACGCCGACCAAGCAAAGACGTCGGCGTTACTCCTGAGGAAGCCGATCAGTTCTGACTTAATGTCTTCGCTGAGAGATCCTCTAATCTGAAGGACTTTGGTGGGATCATCCTCCCGAAGGGGGACAAACATAATCCTTTCTCTGGGCTAACCGAGGCCATCGACCTCAGCCCTCGGGTCAAGTTGCTCCAAAGTGGGAAGCCTTCTGCCTGTCGATTCAGAATGGTCAGACACTGCCTGGCCATCCGACGATCTCTCCTCATTACTTCGACCCCGCTCCTGGTCAAAAATTTTGCCAACAAATGATAAATGGACACAATGGCTCTAAATTTGTTAAGGGCCGGTCGGCCCAGGATAGCATTGTAAGGCGAGGTCATCCGAACGACCACAAAGTTGATAGGGAGAGTTTTATGGAAAGGCTCTGTCCCGATCATCACAGGGAGAACTATCTCCCCTTCCACTCCGACAGAGTTGCCCCCAAAGCCTGTCAACGGCGCGGGGAATTCCTGTAGCATGGACCTAGACAAATTCATTCTCACAAAAGTATCGTACAGCAACACCTTTGTTGAGCTTCTATTATCTATAAGTATTCTCCTTACATCGTAGTCGGTAATCACTGCCGACACAACTATAGGGTCATTTTCAAAAACATGAGTCTCCAAAAGATCTTCATCAAAGAAGGTGATCGTATTGGAACCCCTGGACCTTTTAGCAATATCGGGCCTGCCATCGTAACTTCCTCTGGACCGCCGATGCAGCATGCCGACATCCCCCACCAGTCGGCCTCTGATTGGGGAGCTCCGTCTCCTCCGGAGGGTTTCTGGCGTTTGATGCTCCGGCCCGATCCCGATGGGGTCGGACGTACTTGTGCAGGTACCCCCTCCGGATGAGATCTTCAATGGCATCTTTTAGCTGCAAGCACTCTTCAGTACTGTGCCCGTGGTCCCTATGGAACTTACAGAATTTATCTTTGTTTCTTTGGGCAAGGGGACCCTTCATCAGCCGAGGCCTTTGCAAAAAGGTCTCGTTCTCGATCTCCATAAGGATCTTTTCTCTTGGCAGACACAGAGATGCATAAGTCTCGAACCTTCGAGGGAAGTCCCTCGGCTTAGGACTTCGGTGTTGGGCCGACCACCGACTATCACTCGGAGGTCAGACTTCAGAAGCTTTATCGCTCAGCTTCTTGGGGGTTGGCCTTCCCTTAGCTTGACATCGGCCGGCTACCTGTTCTTCTGCCAAGGCGTACTTCTGCGCTCTGACCAGGAGTTCGCTATAGCTTGTCGGATGTTTCTTGTCCAGAGAGAAGGTCAGCCTAGACGAACGGAGCCCTCGCTTGAAGGCTGACATGGCCACAGCCTCATTCAAGTACGGGACTTCCATGGCCACTGAGTTGAAACGGGCCATGAAATCCCGAAGAGTCTCTCACTCCTTTTGCAGCATGAGGAAGAGGCAGTCGGTATTCCTCGGGGTCCAACTGCAAGTCCTGAAATGGAAAAAAAAAAGTGATTCGAGTTGAGAAAAGGAGTGGATCGTACCTGGCCGATGGCGGAGAACCACATCCGGGCGATCTTTTTAAGGGTGGCAGGGAAGGCTATGAGTGGAGGGCATCAGAGGTGCCTTGTACCATCATATGGGCTTTGTACGTGCCCAGATGGTCCATCGGATCAGTGGTACCGTCGTAGGGGTCCACTTGCGGAATCTTGAAGTGGCGGGGAATCGTTTCCGCCAGGATCTCGTCAGAGAATGGGGGACGGGAGTCGTATACCTGTCCCCCTTCGACCTTCTGCCAGAGGGCAATTTTGGCAATGCGCTCCTCCATGCGCATGATCTTGCTGGCATAGTCCCTCAGATGTTCGGCAGCAGGCCGACCGTCGACCGGGACGGATTCGGTGCAGGAAGGCGAAGGAAACCTTGCCCTTTTGCCGTCGGCGCAATCGCCCAGTGACCTCCAGGGCTCCGCGGTGACGTGAGAACAATGCTGAGGGACCTCCGGTTGTTGGCTTCCCTCAGCGACAGTTAGAGGATTGGTGCAGGAAACAGCTGGTAGTTGCTGCTGGTTGTCGGCTGCTTCCTGGAAACGCTGAACTGCAGCAGTAAGCATTTCGATGCGATTCACCAACGTTTGGAACTGCTGCAACCCCAGTGTGATGGTAGGTTCAGCGGCAGCAGTGGCGATGGCGACGATATCATTCTCCCTTGGAGGTTCCTCAGACCTAGAAGGAGAGACCTCTTCTGGCAGTGGCATTTGGAGCTCTTCCCTTAGCCATTTTGAAGCAGGGGTGATGGATTCCTCCTTTTAGAGAAGGGAACAGAAAATGCCGCCCTCCTTCTAGCGCCAATCTGTTGTGGCGTCAACTCCTGGACTGGGGCTGGATGTGCTGGAGCGCTCCTCTCCCGGGTGAACCTGCAACAAACTCTCCAAGGGCACCGATGGTGTTCCGGCGGGGGACCCTCCAATGCCTAAGTTAGCAGGAGGTTGAAGGCAAAAGAATGGAGGAACCAAGGAAAGAACGGCGTATGGAGAGGGAAGAGTTGTTCTACCTTCAAATGGAGTCCCCTGAGTACATTATATAGGCGCGGAACAGTCCAAAATCTGTTAGGGGAGAGGCTGAGAAAGACCGATCTGCCCCTAGGAGAATCTAGAGAGTGGCCACGTGGCGCACAGATATGGTGACATCGTGGAAGTAGTAGAGTAGGGCTGTTGGGATGGCAGGATCCCACGATAACAGAAAGGCGCTTATGGAATTCCCTGGATGCTAAGGCATGCCTGTCGGACGTCGGCCATGGGAAAGACGGTCGGCCGGACCAAAGGCCAAACCTCTGAAGGAGAGCGACGAGACGGACCCCAGCAAGAGAGGGTCGTTCGGACCTCTGCTCCGGTGGGCCAGACCTCTGAAGGAGAGCGACGGGCTGGACCCCAGCAGGAGAGGATTGTTCGAACCTCTGCCCCGATGGATCGAACATCTGACGGAGAGCGACGAGCCGGACCCAGAAGGAGAGGGTCGTTCGGACCTCTACTCTGGTGGGTCGGACCTCTAGTGGTCGGAGCTTTGAAGGGGTGGCACGGTCGAACCGCAAGAATAGGCCGGTTCTAGCTGAGGGTGAGCCGTCAAGGTATAACATATATATATATAAGTATTTGGTCCTCCTAAAATTTTTCTTTGCTCACCTTTGCATCAAACTAGAGATTACTCAGAAAAATCCCAAAAAAATCAAGAGTCAATAAAGAAATCCCACAAAGGAAAGGAAGAGAGAGCAAGAGGTGGGGAAAGGAGCAAGGAGGGCTTACCATTCCCATCTCTTCCCCAACCCCCAACTCATACCCATCGCCCCCACTCACCACCAACCCATTGATGAGTTTTATTCATTTCTCCAACCACCTCCCCCACCTGCCACTATCTCTTTTTCCTCTCTTTCCCAACCTCCAAACCCCACCCATCGCTGACTCCTCCTCTCTTGCCCAACCGCTACCCCCACCTCCCACCAGCTCCTTTTCTTTGTTTCCCCAATCGTTGCCTCCACCAACCGCCCCCTCACCTCCCACCGGCGACTCCTCTCTTCCCCAACCCCCACCCGTCATCGACTCCTCCTCTCTTCCCCAATCATTGCCCCCACTCACCACCGACTCCTTATATCATCCACAACTCCAGTCCATCACCCGACACCAGAGCTCCACCTCTTGGTCTTGGTTCTCTTCCCATCTTCCGTATCACAGTATCAGGTGAGCCTCTCACCTGGTGAGACCGTGAGAACTGAGAACTTAAATGTTCTATTATAAATTTATAACCAAGAGGACCTTGTCTTTATAGTAATTATCCAATAGTCCAATGTTCAAAACTAAGAGCAAGTTATTTAACTTAAACGTTCGGCAGTCCAATGTTCTATTATAACTTAAATGTTAATAACTAAGAGGGCCTTGTCGATTAGTTTATTATATATGTCCAACAGTCCAAACTTGAGTATGTTATTTACTATAGTTTTATCTTTGGCATATTTCTTTTCAGAATTAAGCAATCCTTGAAATAACTAGTTTATGTTTTTTTTGTTTCTTCATTTATGTTAACACTCATGGATGTCTAAAAGTTAATTATACTACCAACTTTTTCTCTTATAATTTTATTTATATTTTGGGTTCATTATGAATAGAAAAATTAGTGATTTTTTAAGAAAAAAGTAGTATAAAAAATTGATGGTAGAGCTATGCAACCTACACCTAAGGTTGAGGTTGAGATTGAATTTCATCAACCAACTCCAAAAATAAATGCCATTCCTACAGAAGAAAGGCCATTAAAAAAATAAAAGTTGTAACTAAATATATTAATATTCATGAATTGGAAAGAGATCCTGGATTGTGTAAACAAATTTGGAAATATCCTATTAATCAACATGATGAAATTCAACATGCCTATATTAGTTTTAGTCCTTATCGCTAGTATTGGACAAATATGATCACATTGGTTCAAAAAATTATCGTAAATATTTTTGATCATATTGATTTAATCATCATCCTAATTTGCTCGAATATTCTCCAACTATAAATGCTACTTATTGTTTTGTTTACTATTTCTTTTCAAAGCCAAGTAAAAGAAAAGGCAAATTATAGAATGTGAATTTCAAAATTAGAAAAAAGTCAAGATGGAAAGAATTGTACATTTCTTGGACATGTAACAAAAATCTAAATTCTTTGCATAAGTTGCTATGAAGAGCTACCATAATCTGATAAATAAAATGCAACATATTCAAAAAGTAAGTGAAAAACAAACCTCTGAATAGATTGCTCAGAATCGTTTATAGCTCAAGATCTCAATGGATATAATTAGATGGCTTATATTTTAGGCTTGTATTTTTCGAAGACATGTGAATGCCCAAATTCAAAAATTGAGTAATTTTTTGAACTATTAGAGATGTTGGCATATTATAATGAGAATGTTAGGAATGTTATTTTGGAAAATACTCCTAGTTATACTTCTTATACTTCACCAAAGATACAAAAAAATTTTACAATTTTTTTCAAGTAAAGTGAAAAGAGTCATAAAGGATAAATTGATGATGCCAAATATTGTATAATTATTAATAAAGCTCGGGATGAATCAAGAAAAGAACAAATGGCTATTGTTTTGATATTTATTTATAAGAATGGATTCATAAAGGAGCGATTCTTTGATATTATCCATGTCAAAGAATATAGTTTCTTAAACTCTTAGAAATGCTATTTATAATGTTCTCTCAAGGCATAATTTAAGCATTAAGCATATAGATGTCAAGGTTATAATGGGACTAACAATATGCACGGAAAATGAAATAGTTTGAAAGCTTTGATTAATTATGATTGTCCATATGCTTATTATATCCACTGCTTGGTTCATAGACTTCAATTAGCACTAGTGGTTGCATCAAGAGAAGAAATTATTCATCAATTTTTCAATAATTTGCTAAACATTGTTAACATTATAAATACCTCTACAAAACGTCATGATGAATTAAGAGCAAGAGAAGTGGCCGATATTATAAATTTATTAGCCATTGATGAGCTTGAATCTATAAGTAGGCAAAATCAGATTAGTAATTTACAAAAACCTGGCGAGACTAAATGGGGTTCATATTTGAATTTTGTTTGTAGCTTGAAAAGCTTTTCTCAGTTATTCATGATGGAGTTGATTATGTTCAACGTGGAGATACTAATGGTACATTATATTACTTCACATATTTTAAATTTATTTTTATATTATATTTGATGAAAGAAATATTAGAGATAATTGATGATCTATGTCAAGCTTACAAAGAAGTTCCAAGATATTCTCAATGCAATGCATTTGGTAAAAAGTACAAAAATTTTACTTTAATAATTAAGAGAAGATGGATGGGCAAGTTTATTAAAAGATGTGATACTGTTTTACGAGAAATATGAGATTAATGTTCGAAATATGACTACTACTTATAAGCATAGTGGTCGAGGTCAATGACAAAGTGATATTACAGATGAGCATCATTTGTGGGTTGATATATTTAATATTGCTATCGATACTCAATTCTATGAATTACATAGTAGATTCAGTAATGATACAGTTGAGTTATTAATTTTTAGTAATATTCTGGATCCTAGAAATGGTTATAGGTTATTCAATTTAAAGAGTATAAGTAACTTGTAAAGAAATTCTATCCAGAAGACTTCAATAAGAGTAAAAGAAGACTTTCGAGAAATCAATTACAACATTATCATATTGATATTTCAAAGAATCATTCCTGATATGTCTACAATTTTATAATTATGTCAATAATTAGTGAGAACAAGAAAATCATATATTTATCTGCTCATTGATAGACTGATTCATCTTGTATTGAATTTCCAATTTCAACTGCTACATCGAGAGAGTGTTTTTAGCAATGAATATTGTCAAAATCGAATTGCACAAAAAGATAGAAGATGACTTCTTATCGATTATTTAATCACTTAAATCAAGAAAAAAAAGCTAAAAATTTTATAACAGATTCCATTATTAATGAATTTAGTTTTATGAAATAACATCAAGTTCAATTCAAATAATATTTATTAAAAAAATTATTTAAATTAATTTTAATTAATTATTAATTTGAAAAAGTTGGTGTGGTCCGCTTCTATCCTCAACCATGAATGGGTGTATTATTTTCTGGATTTGATTGGATATATACCCAGAGCAATGTGACTAATACATTTTTAGATAAACAATTACTTGAGAAATGAAATTGGGATGGTTTGCCAGGATCAAGAACTGCAGAACCATTCCAAACCTTCTAGTTTAGAGCACATCAAACCATATTGATAACAACTGGGATAGTTACGGTATTTAAAACAAGAAACTAGCAAAGAAAGATGAAAGGAAGAAGAAAAGATGATGAGGACATCACCTAACACAGATCCCAATGCACACCCAGCATTCCCGAGAGCAGATTATGTATTTATTTTTTTATTTTATTTTATCTAGGTGTATGGAGATCGGGCATAGTATTTTATTTTTATTATTCTTATATCCAGCTCATACATAAATCTCAAAGCATGAACACTGAATTAGTATGGAGTCTATTTTTAAATTAGGCCAGTTATTTTAGTTTGACTTGAGTCTTAGTATTTTAGTTTATCTGGTCTCCAATCTATTGGGAGTCCCAAAGTTTTGGTCTCCAATCTATTGGGAGTCCCAAAGTTTTGGTCTCCAATTCATGAAGGACCAGGATCTATTTAAAGGAGTCCCATGTATCAATTGAAGCATTGACAAATATTTAATAAAAAAATTTTATTTCCCGACTCCTCTCTCTCTTCTTCTCTTCTTCTTCTCTTCTCCTTCCTCTCTTCTTCTTCTTTCTCTTCTTCTAGTTCTTCTCCTTCTTTCTCCCCTCTTTCCTCTCTCTCTCTCATCATCCCCTAATCTTCTTCCTCCTGTGCTTTGTGGTTCAAACACTCAAAACCCCTTCTAGCCGACATTAAGTTTCCAGAGTCACACAGCCTCCCCTGTTTTTAACCAAATCCCACACCCCCAAATTCGGGGAACAGATCCATGCACCGTCGAGTTTCCCTCATCTGGCATGTGATTCTACCCTGAGACCTCCGATGACTGCCCCTCCTTACCCAAGTGATTCTCCTACTTCCAACCGTTCCGAGTTCTGGAACAGGGTAACCGTGCCGCAATCTCATGTAGTCCGAAAGTGTGCCAAGTGAGGTTCTCCCCTTCATCTCCAACTTCCCACCACTAGTGCCTCACCCTAGCAATCAGCGGAACAAAGCCATCCCACCTTTTTTTCATGGTTATCGTCAACTCCATTGCTGCTGTCCATGCCGTTCCACCCTCCCACCATGCCAATCACTTCTTACGAGCCATCTTTCTG
The DNA here is from genome assembly GCA_021397845.1 of Areca catechu. Lineage (NCBI taxonomy): Eukaryota > Viridiplantae > Streptophyta > Magnoliopsida > Arecales > Arecaceae > Areca > Areca catechu. Next base: position 97,386,678 of record CM038050.1, read on the forward strand.
CGTCGCTGACCGTTGGCCGTGCCGCCCCTTATCCGGTGATAGCTCCTTCGAGATCGCCGGCAAAATCCCACCGACTCATCCCCTTTGAAGTCACCTCCCTGTTTCAGCACGATCGTGAAGGCACCGAAGGGCCAACACGATCGTGAAAGCATAGATGTTCCCTCCTTCGCTGACTTCAACCTAAAGCATGAAAAAAAAAAGAAAAAAAAATGGGTTTTAAAATTTTTAGATTTCACATCACTTGATTCCTGGATATCCTATTCGCAACCAATGAATCTACACATAATTCAAAGCGATCCTAGAGTCCTGCATCAACCGATAATTTTGGATTTATTAGACCAAATCTAAAATTATTTTAGAAAATGCTAACTACAAATATTATCTTTTTGTATTCCAAGTCCAAAGGCTTTATCAAACTCGCCATCCACCCAAGTTCGCAACCTGACTTGGTCAATGCCTCCTCTTTCAATTTTGACCATGATCAAGTTTGTGAAAACCCTCTTCCACTTAAAATATTTAATTGATATTGGTAGAGTGTTTATTTCTTTAGTTTTATTAGATTAATATATTAATTGATTGTACTTAACCTAAATTTATAGGTAGTTTCTCAACTGCCCACGTTCCTAATTTCTTTTAGATCTAGGTTTTTTTTTATTATTGCTTATAGTTATTTAAAAAATTCGATTATAGCTTAATCCCTTCTGTATTAAAAAAATAATAATTAGCTAATTTTGATTTATAATTTCGATTTGATGATAATTTAAATTAAAAATATATATATATATTAATAAATAATCTATATTGCATCCCTATATCATATTGTCCTGCTTTAAATTTGGTATCAGAGCGTAGTTTAGGTTAGGTTTAAAATATTTGCATTGTATAAAAAAATGTTATTCAACATTCTGCATGCACTGCACATTTTGGACAGCATGACTATTTGGTTCACTGATGAGACAGATTGGAGCCAGAGGATACTTGAATTGTCCAAGATCTCAAGAGCAGTATGAAACCTAACTCGACGGAGTCGAGTTCTCCGCACCCTAGGAAAATGATGAGGATATCGCCCATCACAGATCCCGATGCACACCCGGCATTCCCGAGAGCATATTATGCATTTTTTTTTTTTTTTATTTTACCTAGGTGTATGAAAATTAGGCATATTATTTTATTTTTATTAGTCTTGTATCCAGCTCATGCATAGATCTCAAAGTATGAACATTGGATTAGTATGGAATCTATTTTTAGATTAGAACAGTTGTTTCAGTTTGACTTGAATCTTACTATTTTAGTTTATCTGGTCTCCAATCTATTGGAGAGTCCCAGAGTTTTGGTCTCCAATTCATGGAGGACCAAGGTCTATTTAAAGGAGTTCCATGTATCAATTAAAGTATCCACAAATATTGAATAAAGGAATTTTGTTTCTCGACTCCTCTCCTTTTCTTCTTCTCTCCTCCCCCCTCTTCTTCCTTCTCCTCCCCCCTCTTCTTCCTTCTCCTCTACTCCCGATTCTTCTCCTTTTTCTCTCTCCTCCTCCCCCTAATCTCCTTCTTCCTTCTGTTACTCTCCTCTTCTCGGTTCCCTTTCTTCCCCTCTTCTTCAACCTCTGTTCCTTCTTCCCCTCTCCCCTCTCTTTCTTTCCTTCTTCTAATCTCCTCTCACTGCTACTTCCTTTTCTTCCTTGAGCCACTCGATCGAGCGCCACCATCTAGCTTTTCCCATACCATGATCATTTTTCCCAACATCGACGAGCCCTTCTGCCACCTCCCCAATGTACCACCAACCATCGATTGACACGCCATCATCGCGGTTCTCCCCAGTTCCCCATCTTCCGACACCCCAGCCCCAGATCCACTTGGTGCCCCCACCGGATCTCCTCCCTGCTCACTACTAGTAGCGACAACCACCGCCAACATCACTGGACTCCTCTAAGTGCTCACCCAGGCTGAGCTCGCCCATGTCGCGCACGCGAAGAACAACAGTGCCTCCGCCTCACTGCTGGTCATTCCACCGGCGCCCTCTCCTTGCCATCTTTCCCCCGTCGATTCCACGCCGCTACCTGCATCCAACAAAGCCGACCGTCAACTGTACCTCCTCTTCGGCATCGACTCCTTCAAGAACAGCGGAGAAAGCTTGCTGGATTTCCCATTGAACCACTCCTCTATTTGGCTCGCTCGTGACCCAGCCTCTTCACGACCACCATCAAATCCCCATAGTCTCTCTCCTTCACTCTGGTGCCATTACCGGTGGAGATCCTTGCCAGATTTTCATTCCTTGTTCTACTCTATGTCGGCCCATAAAGAAGAAGAGCTTCCACACGATCATGAAAGCACATGGTCGTGAAAGCAGAGTGCCCCCTCCCTTGCTAACTTTAGCCTAAAGCAGGAAAAGAAAAGGACAAAAAAGGAAAAACAAGAAAAAAGAGAAAAAAAATACACAAAAAAAAAAGATTTGGGTTTGTTTGATTTATTGAATCTATCTCGAGTTTAGCTAATCTAGTCTAGCGATCATTTTTTAACGATCAACAACCTAAACTTCTAAAATAATTGTTTTGCATATCGATCAGGTCGTCCTGCATCAAAAAAGAAATAAAAAGAAAGGGAAGAAGAGAGAGGGAAAAGAGAAGGTGCCATTGGAGGTTGCCACAATGTCATGGAAGCCTTTGGAGGATGGCAGGCTTCTTCCTCAACAAAACAGGACCATGTTTTTTTTAAAAGAAATTATCAACTTTACTGAAAGTTGATAAAGTAAAAAAAGAAATGATCCTTGTCCCGTTCAAGACGAGGACAGAGCCCCTCCTCTGGCCCTTCAACACTTCCACAACCCCCTAGCGGCCCTCCACCAACCTCTATTTTCCTCTTCCTCCCTCCCTTCTCTCTCTCTTTTTCTCTCTCCCATTCTTCTCCCTCTCCCCCCGCCTTCTCTACTATATCGATCCGGGATTTTGGTACCAGCAAAAAAAAAACATTAATAATTCTCTTACGTTTTATCCTAGCTCCCCGCTCCGTCCTCTAACCCCTCCATTTTCATGCAAACCTTGGTCAGGACGGTACAATAAAATAGACCTCAGATCAAAGTGTTCGTGTGTGATCGACTCACTGTCACCCTCTTTGAGATGAAATTTATAGGTTATTCCATCAGCATAAATCAAGAGCCGAGCTGAGCCAGCAGGCCAGGTTCTAAAGCCTTCACACCAACCTTGCGAGGGAGCAGCACACCAATTACAACGCCTGCAACAGTAAATTCACTGTTCAGTGTCATCATAAGTCAAAAGCTGTAGGGACGTGGTTAACCAATTGTGTCGCCCACCACAATTAATGTGGTTCCATTACATGTCTGATTAGTTGACTCTTACCATTTTTCACTCAGCAAGTCTTCAACAGTGTAATAGGATTAAGTCCTAATCATGATGCTAATTAAATGCATGAACACTAAGGCATTTATAAGTAGCGTACCACAACAAACATGCCCTACTTGCGAGCACCTTATGAGAAACATCACCCCCATCCGCTGACATTTGATGGAAAGACACAAATTGTTCGATTCATGTTGATGCGTGTACCGAGTTGGCATTCTTCCGAGAGGTAGGGTTTCACAGGATAAGGAAATTAATCAGACTCGGAATGTTTGTGGCAGAAGCTTCTCTTCTATATCTAAGATGAAGAGGCTATTGGGGGACAATCGGCTGGGGATCACCCTCCATCCGGTCAATTGAAAGGTCTAGGATGGATTCGAAGTCTAGCCATTTTTGTTAATATTGAGACATGAAAGCAGACACAGCAAGCATGAAGATGGACATCTTGATGGTGGTTGTAGCATGGGAAAATAATCCAGTGACCAGAAGATGACAGATGAGGAACAGCAAATCTGAGGCAGATTTTGTAGCCTGCACTGAAATGAATGCTGTCACGCACCAATAATCCACGGAAATTCAATTAATAAAAATCCCTAATGGTTGGGTCCGTATTCATCTTTCAGAGAATGTATTAACATTCAAATCAATAAACCTCCGCAGCTGTAGTTCTCATAACAATGCACTCACCAGTTGGACGGACTTCCACGGACCATAATGACTCAAATGACTAGATACCAGTTATTGGGATATCTCGGTCCAAGTACGAGCCAGCCACCGGTTCAGCCGGCTGAAGACATAATCGAACCGCAAACTTCGGATCAAGTTCTTCGGATTATGTCTTCAGTCTTCGTCGAAAACCAAGTCCTACGGTCCATAAAGACAAGATCCTCAGCCTGAACCAAGGAATGACCACCAACTTTCAAAGACACGGTCTTCGGTTTATGTCGAAAACAATCTTCAACCTATGATAAAGATCAAGTCCTCGATCTATGCCGAAGACAGAATCTACGATCTATCTCGAGAGGATCCGAGAACGAAGACATTCCCTGATTCAATCACGAAAATCTCCCTAAAAGGGAAGTCTAAAGACGGGCTCTCGACCTGTCTCAAATCTCCACGAGCAGGACAAGCAACGGTTATCATCGACTATTTCCGGAATTTGATCATGGCGCGTAACTCCAGCGACAACGTCTCCGGTCTGGTCGCCGGAACCGCCTAATAACTACCCACTATTCCAAATTGTGGGAAAAAAATTAACCCCTCCATCGTAACCGCTTGATGAAGAACGAAATCGCAGGCTGGACACCTCCTTATAAATAATGGTAAGAGGGAATGCTCGAGGTAAGGGACCATATATCTCTGAAAATCCCGGAATCCTTCCCTTTTTCATCTAATCCTCATAATCTTTTCCATTCTGTGGCTGGAGACCACCTTTGACTTAGGCATCGGAGTGTCCCCCGTCGGAGCAATTACGGCCAGGAATTTATTTTGCAGGTAAACCAGGAAGCGGGCCTGCGATCCAGTAGCTCCGTCCGTTCGGAAAAGGGATTCTACGCCAACAGATTGACACGCCAGGTAGGAGGCATTTGTGCAATTCGCATTGTTAAGCTCCCTTCCTTGACTAAAGGGAAATAAGAAATTTTCGATGGCGAGAGGGAAGATTCAGGTTGCCTCAACGAGTCGAAATCGTGCTCCATCCCAGAGGGTGCACCACCGATAGAGAACGATTTTCCACCTCCCACAATTATCGTGGGACAGCAGCAATTCGAAGCCCTCTTGAACCATGTCACTAACCTCACGGCTATGGTTCAGGATTTCCAAAATAGAGCTTTCCAGGTGGGGCATCTGTCGGCCACCTCCAAACATAGCTCTCGATCCCGGAGGAAGAGAGCCCCTCGAGAGGGGTCCACATATCTCTCTCCCCGCCCTCGGCCCTCTCCTAAAGGCTGAAGTTCAAGAATGCCTAGGTCCGCTGATTCCACGCAAAAAGGGAAAAGGCCTAGGCAAACTTCCTCAAACTCTTCTGAAGACTCTACTCCCGTAGAGAAAGCGCCAAAGCAGGCTCTCCCTGATTACGATGGAAGATTTAAGACCATCGAATCAGAGATGGCGAAAATGCGGGAGCAGAAAGATTACAATGATTTGGCGGTGTGTGATCTGCGCCCGCCCTACACCGACCGTGTCATGACCGAAGTCATCCCTCAGCACTTCAGAGTTCCTCAGATGGAACCCTACGACGGCACCTCTGATCTTCTTGACCATTTAGGCAGTTTTAAGGCCTATATGATGATCCAGGGAGCTTCAAATGTGATGTACTGCCTCGCATTCCCAACCACCTTAAAGAAAGCCGCTCGGATGTGGTACTCGAGCATACGCCCAGTACCATCGATTTTTTCTTCGAGTTAAAAAAGTTATTTGTCTTGCATTTCAGGACTTGTCGCGAGATCCCCTGAAATATAGACACATTGTTCCTCCTTCACCAGAATGAAGGAAAAAGCATGCGAGATTACATCTCCGGGTTTAATGCGGCCACACTCGAGATCCCCGATCTCAACGAACATGTGGTCATGTCTGCATTGAAGAAGGGACTTCGTACATCCAGGCTCACCTTTTTCCTGGATAAGAAGTTCCCCAAAAGCTACGCTGAGTTCCTATCGAGGGCTCAGAAATATGCCGATGCCGAAAAGCAGACGGCAAATCGACGACTAATCGAAGGGAAGCCCCCTTCGAAGAAGAAAAATAACAGGGGACACGGCCCCCCTATTTCCAACAACAACAACAAGTATGCTGACCGCCGAAGAAGTCCTCCCACGCCCAGAGCATCGGGCAGGAGATTCAACTCCTATACCCCCCTCAACCTCCCTCATGAGAAGATTCTCTTGGAGATAGAAAAAGAAAACTATCTCCAGCGACCACGTCCCATGAAGGCATCCTGTTTTGCAAGAACAGGAACAAATACTGCCGATTCCACCGGAACCACGGCCATAATACTGAAGAATGCATCCAACTGAGAGATGCAATAGAGGATCTCATCAAGAGAGGGTATTTGGGGAGATACGTTAGTCGCCAAGGACCTCGGTCAGAAGCTACTGTCTCCCAATTGACTCTTGAAGAGGCTGAACTGCCAAATCAAAGGCCCACCAATGGAGGCATGGGGATGATACATCGACCTGCCAACTGTAGAAAAACGCTATTCTCTTCTCCGACGACGACCTTGCGGGAGTCCGGCTCCCGCACAACAACCCTATTGTAATCTCGGCCATTGTGGCCAATTATGATGTACAACGAATCCTAGTTGATAATAGAAGTTCGACTGATGTCTTGATCTACGATGCATTCTTTCGAATGTGTTTGCCTAGAGACAAACTACGAAGGTCCCCTATACCACTTACCGGCTTTGGAGGGATCAGGTTGATGCCGAGGGAGAAATAGTGCTGCCGGTAACCCTTGGTACCGAACCTCGATAAAAGACACTGCCGATCAATTTCGTGGTGGTCCGAACCCCTTCAGCCTACAACATCATTCTGGGACGACCTGCCCTGAACAAATTCCGGACCGTAGTGTCACCCTACTACCTCCTGGTATGCTTTCCCACCAGAAATGGTGTTGGAGAAGTAAGAGGGGACCGGAGAGCTGCATGATAATGCCTGATGATCCAGGACAAGCACTCTAATGATCCTACCACTTGGGATCAGCTAAATCCGAGGGACTCGACTATAGATTCTGGCGAACCTATGGAGAGAACTATCTCGGTACCCTTAACCAAAGAGGACCCTACCAAGGTCATGCAAACCGGAAGTATGCTTGATGAAAAAATCAGAACGGAGCTGATCTGCTTCCTCCGGGACAATGCTGATGTCTTCGCCTGGTCAGCTTTCGAACATGCTAGGGATTCCCGCCGAAGTGATCACTCATCGGCTAGAAGTTGCCCATGGGTATAAACCAGTCCACCAAAAGAAGAGAAGCTTTGCCCCTGAAAGATAAAAAGCAATAGATGAAGAGGTGAGCAAGCTCCTTAAGGCAAGGTTCATCCAAGAAATCCACTACCCCGAGTGGTTGGCCAATGTGGTAATGGTAAAGAAAGCTAATGGCAAGTAAAGGATATGCATCGACTACATAGACCTCAATAAAGCTTGTCCAAAGAACAGCTTTCCTCTTCCAAAGATCGACCAACTGGTCGACGCCACTGCCGGCCACCAACTGCTAAGTTTCATGGACGCTTTCTCTGGCTACAATCAAATCTGAATGGATCCCCGGGATGAGGAGAAGACGACCTTCATCACCGACAAAGGTCTATATTGCGCTACAAGATGATGCCATTTGGGCTCAAGAACGCTGGAGCACTTTTCAGAGGTTGATTAACAAGGTGTTCAAGGAGCAGTTGGGGAGAAACCTGGAAGCCTATATCGACGACATGATCGTCAAAAGCTTCCTTAAAAAAGATCACATCCAAGACCTGGAGGAATCATTCAGCGCCATGCGACGTCATCGAATGAAGCTAAACCGATGAAGTGCACCTTTGGGGTTACTTTGGACAAGTTTCTGGGCTTCCTTGTTACCAAACGAGGAATTGAGCCAAACCCTGAGAAAATTCAGGCCCTTAAGGACATAAGGCATCCATCCTGCAAAAAGAAAGTCCAACAGCTGACATGGAAAAACGCCTCTTTAAGCAGGTTTATCTCTCGCTCAGTCGAGAAATGTCTCCCATTTTTCAAGGTACTTCGACAGCCTCGAGGTTTTGAGTGGACCAAAGACTGTTATACTGCCTTTGAAGAGTTGAAGAAGTACTTAGAGACCCCGCCTTTACTTTCCAAACCTCATGAGGGGGAGGTGCTCTATTTATATATTTCTGCCTCGAATGAGGCAGTCAGTTCATTCCTTGTCCGAAGAGAAGAAGACGACTCTCACAAGCCGATCTACTACATCAGCAAAGTTATGCATGATGCTGAACAAGGTATTCAAAAATACAGAAGCTGATCTACTCTCTGATAATTACAGCAAAGCGACTACAGCCTTACTTCCATGCCCACGCCATCGTGGTGCTGACCAATCAACCCCTCAAAGCCGTTCTCCGATGCCCTGATACCTCTGGAAGAATAGCCAAGTGGGCTGTGAAACTAAGCGAGTTCGACATTAGCTTCCAGCCTCGATCGGCTATGAAGGCCCAGGTGCTCTCAGATTTCCTGGCTGAGTGCACCTAGAAGTCCGAAGATGAAGTGCCTCAAGCAGAAGAAGGAAACCCGAAGAATACGAAGACCGATTGGGTGCTCCAAGTGGACGGAGCTTCCAATTCCACTGGATGCGGAGCCGGCCTTATACTGGCTGAACCCGACGGCCACACGGTGGAGTACGCACTCCGATTCTCCTTCCGTGCTTCGAATAACCAAGCCAAATACGAAGCTCTACTTGCAGGTCTTCATGTTCGCCAAGAGTTTAGGAGTTCGAAGACTCCAGGCTTTTTCGGACTCCCAGCTGGTAGTAAATCAAGTTAAAGGAGAATATGAAGCCAGAGATCCCACCATAGTGCAGTACCTGGAGAAAGTATGAATCTTATCTTCTCAACTGGAATACTTCGAAATCATTTGTCCCTCGATCGAAAAACTCCCGGGCAGATGCGTTGTCTCGACTTGTTACTATAACCCCAGAATCTCTCGGTCGCACCTTCGTTGAGCACCTTGAAGCCCCAAGCATAGCTGAAGAAGCTATGGAGGTGCACCAAATTAAGACCGAGCCAAGTTGGATGGACCCAATCATCAAGTTTTTAAACGAGGGTGTGCTGCTGGAAGACAAGGCAGAGACCAAAAAGATCCGATGGATGGCATCTTAATATGTCATCTTAGACGGAGCCCTTTACAAGAGATCATTCTCTCAGCCCCAGCTGAAATGCTTGGGACCGTCAAATGCTGACTATGCCTTGAAAGAGGTCCACGAGGGGATATGTGGTGACCACTTGGGAAGCAGGTCCTTAGCATATAAAATTATATGCCAAGGATACTATTGGCCCTCCATCCAAAAGGATTCGGCTGACTTTGTACGAAGATATGATCAATGCCAAAGATATGCCAACATTCAGAGGCAACCAGCGAGTCACTTAACCCATTGACATCCCCCTGACCTTTTGCCCAATGGGGGATGAATATTCTTGGCACATTCCCGCCTGCATCTGGGCAGAAGAAGTTCCTCCTTGTGGCTATTGATTACTTCACAAAATGGGTCGAAGCCGAACCACTAGCCCAAATCACGGAAGGCAAGGTTGAGAATTTTGTTAAAAATTATATCATATTTCGGTTCGGGATTCCACATATCATAATCACTGACAATGGGAGGCAGTTCGACAATCCAAAGTTTAAAGACTTCGTGCTCGGTACCATGTGCAATACAGGCTGACTTCCGTTGCCCATCCACAGTCCAATGGAGAGGCCGAAGTAACTAATCGGACCATTCTTTACGGTTTGAAGACGAGATTGAATGCCGTCAAAGGACTTTGGACATAAGAGCTGACCTCCGTTCTCTAGGCATACCAAACTACCCTAAGGACAGCCACCGGCGAGTCTCCGTTCAACCTGACATACAGTACCGAAGCCGTTCTTCCTATCGAAGTCTCCATCCAATCTTTAAGAATTGACAACTATGAAGAGCCCGAAAACTCCGATCGCAAGAAAGTTGACCTGGATCTGTTGCAAGCACCAGGCTTTAGGCCCAAATAAGAATGGTGACATACCAACAAAAGGTCAACAAGTATTACAATTCCAGAGTAAATGAACAAATCTTCCGCACAGGGGACATGGTGCTGCGAAAGGCAAAAGTATTCAGGCCAATAGAACAAGGTAAGCTTTCCCCCAACTGGGAAGGTCCATACCAAGTCGAAGAAGTCGTACGTCCGGGAACATATCGACTCAAGACCCTGGATGGTAAAATTCTGTCTCGACCGTGGAATGTACAAAACCTTCGCAAATACTATCAATAAACAAACCCCAAAATTTTTCGTGCAAATTTGCCCAACTCTGAATGGCCCGTTACATCAACTGAATGACAACGGCCTGAATGGCACGACCTAAGGAATCGGCCAACGGCGTAAAGGAGAGTCTAATCCGCTCACCTTATCGGTATGCCCGATGAGCGCAACGGACGGCCCAATTAGGCCGCCAAGAAGATCAAAGGCACAGGGACGGTTCAAGTAACCTACCCTACAGAAAACCTGAAAACATGCCGGGGCGGGCCTAATCAGCCTACCTTACATCTAAGAAGGTGCAGGATGGTTTTTATAGCCTACCCTACGGTAAATCCGAAGACGCGCCGAGGCGGGCCTGAATAGCCTACCTTGATCATGACAGGAATGCATAGGGATGGCTTGGACGCCCTATCCTACGATAAATCCGAAAACCTAACAATAAAAGTAAAACACTTGATGAGACGGCCCAGCTGGTCTCACATCTCTTTGCATATCCCAGATGTTTTGGAAAGATTACACCTTCAATATATCACAGTACGACAGGTCACAAAAGAGTTGTAAAAGAAGTTGAAAACTTCATTTCATTCGCATCTTTACACAAAAAAAAAAAGAAAGAAAAACTGCAGGAAGTGGGAAAGAACATCTAATGACCACTCGCCGGCCCTTTCCCTTGCCGGCGGGAGGCGTCTTGGAAGGAAGATGAAGGGGCCCCAGGGTTCCCTTCGGGATCAGAATCCGACTCCTCTTCAATGTCAGAGTCGAACTCATGTCCAGGAAAGGGGACGGAGGGTTTGATATTGCCAAGGCCCTTCAAGTTATAGTACTTGAAGGCCTTATCCCTACACTCCCGGAACCCCTGGTGATAGGAGTCCAGAGCCGTCTCGATGACCTCCTCTTTGAAGGCAGAAGACGCCTTGAAGTCCGAGTGGCATCCGCCGCCTTCTTCCTGGCCTCCACCGCCTCTGCGACGACCGCCTCGACCTGAGCCCTGGCCTCCTCCAGTTGAGCCTCCAGGGCACAGACCCTTCTCTCCAAGTGATCAACGGCTAGGTCATCATCATCGCTCAACCCGAGGAATCCTGGGCTACCCCTTGTTCCGGTACCGATGGCTCTTTTCTTCGCCACCCTTCGAAGCTCGGGAACACTGAACTTCATTTCGCCGGAACGCTGGAGAAAGAAGAGAAATTTCCAAAGTGGGAGTCTAAAATTGTGATGGCCTTTGACAGAGGAAGACAAAGTCCCATTTATAAGGACCTTACACCCATGACTGGCCACAGGGAAACGTGCTCCACGCCCTTTTCCAGACACGCCAAAGGATGCCACGTGTCGGAGCGACACCTCGAGACCCCAGATGACCGCTTGGGAACGGTATGATCACTAATGACTACTCTTGGGATAGCAACCGCCGGTACTTCAAATCCAGAAGAATTTCCATCGTGCAGCAACGACATTAATGGCTCCCTTTGGAAAAGGAAGGATATGGCGGCACCTAAGGCGTATGAAAATGTGACCGTTCAAATATCAACACACTCAACGTGGGCAACGAGAATCATAATCAAGGTTCCTTAATCACCGATCAACAGGGAAATGACACCTATCCGTCGTGTCCATTCCTAGACGGGCGGATTAATTATGAAAGAAGGGTGACATCAGCCTGGCTTGATCGTGGACAGTCTTCAACAATGGCATTCCGATTTGCTTCGGAATTCGTCTTCGACGCCATCCACGAGCCAAACAATCTTCGACTCCGGCCCCTCGACCAAACAGGAAGAAGAGCAATTAATTCAAGTCATCACCAAAGCCAGCAATCTCATTCAAATCATATTCAAAAAACGTGACATGACACGTACAGAAATGAGAAATTCACTTGGAAATTCAGAATAGTCAGTTACATTTCAGAGGGGAATAAGGAAGAGATATGACACTTAAAACTACACAGACCCCTAAGCATTGGCTGGAGGAGACCCAGCATCACAAGATTGAAGCAATCTGTCAATTTGCGCGGAGAGAGTTTCCACAAATTGGGTTGAACCCAGAGGATCTTCAACCCGGGCCTCCTCAGCTCGGACTCCCTCTTGGGCCGGGATTGGGATCTCATTCAAGTCGTCGACTGCGACAGGAGTTTTTTCCCTCGAATCTGGCACCTCTTCAACCTCTTCGACCTGGGCTGAAGTCACGCTGGGAGCCTCGACCACGAGTGGGATATCCTCTCTCGGACATGACAACCCTCCGATCTCCTCTTCGGCCTCGACTCCCTCCTCTTCTTCTTCCGCAATGTTGAAAGCAGAGATAGCAGAAAGGTCAAGGTTAGGAAAAACCCCACTGACCTTGGCGAGTCCGTCATTAAAACCATGCTGGTAGCTGTATAAGGTCGTCTCATTCATTTCCTGTTGGAACTGTGAGGACTTCCTGAAATCCGTTACTGCTCTACTCACCAACTCTTTCAAGACTTCGGACTCTCTCCTGGCTACCTCAGACTCTAGGGCTGCCTCTTTGGCCCTTAAAGATGCCTTTCTAGCTCTTAAGGATGCCTCTTCAGCCCTCTTGGTTGCCTCCTCAACCACCTTGGTCAGATCTTCCATCTTCTCCTGATTCTCCTTGACGGACTGTTCCAAGGAATCGACATGTTTTCTACTCTTCCTCAACTCTGCCCCTTGCCCCGCGATTGTCAAATGGGCGTCCTTCAGCTCATTCCTCAGCCGTGAATTTCAACATCCGCATGAGCGAGACGATTTTCCATAGACTGCTTCAATTCTTCGGCCACCTCCTTTTCAGCCCTGGCTGTATGGAGCTATTCTTTAAGACCGTGAATGAGGCTATCGACATTCCTAGGCCCTCCTCCATGAATGTGATGTCGTAGACCAACTACATCGACAAAGCGAAGTCATGGACCAAACAATCCTCTTGGCAAAAGAGAAACGATGAGGATCTCACTTGTTACAGGAAGGAAAAGGTAGAGTCGGATATTCTAGCAAGACTTCGACTTCGGATAACTGCCAAATCATGAGGCAGTAACGTATCCTTAAGCGCCCGCCTAGCCACAGCGGGGACCAACAATGCCCCCACGGGGGAAAGCTCCGAAGAGTCCACAAAACGGCCCCGACTGGAGAAGCCTCACGAACGGGCTCCCTCTCGACTTGCGGCGCCTCGTCCCTATCTACTGCAGGGGGGCAAGGCGAAGGCACATCAGCCATCGGAGGCGAACTCTCCCTTGTGTGAATCGAAGAGGTAACCGCCGGCGAAGTTTCAACTAGCTGAGGCCCTGTTAGGGCCTCCATTATTGGCACCACGTCCTTCCCGGAGGTTTCCCGGAGGATGAAGTGCCCGTGCTCCCCTCAGGACCATCCCTTCGGGCCTTCTTCCAAACCGTCGATCTTATAAGAGGGGCCTGAGCTACCCTTTTCTCAGAAGATTAGCGGAGCCAACTCAAGTTGGGCCTTATTTCACTACCTACAAACAGAAAAATCCCTCTGAATCAACTGAACTGCAACAGGAGTGAGAGAGAAGAAGTAAAAGTTTTCACCATTTATACCTAACATAGGGAACTTGTTGATCCCTGTAAGATGGAGATTCCTCTCCTCCAACAACTCACGGATAGGAACGGCCTCTGAATCAGTCAATAAGTCATAATCGAACTGATCGACCGCCAAAACCTTTTTTCCATCATTGGCGGTTAAACGCGGCTCCTTCCAATCGCTACCGAAGCCCCACGGTTCAACAGACAATACAAAAACGAAGATAGGTTTCCACCCATGGATGGCGTTGAGCATATCCTTGATGATCTTGCGACCAGGTCGATGACCGATCACCCACCATCCGTTACCATGGAAATCCCTTTTAAGTACAAAGAGGGCAGTAAACAAATTGGTCCTGGGCTCTATATTAGCTATGTGACACCGGACCAAAAATCCACAGATGTTCCGAATGCTATTCGGAGTCAATTGCGTAGGCACCACTTGGTACAAGCGAAAGATTTTGATGAAGAAAAGATGCAGGAAAAATCAAAGAACAACCTTCAAATGATCTTCGTACACAGCCAAACACCCGGCAGGAGGTTTGTTCACCCGTTCCTCAGAGGTGGGAAGGACTAGAGGAAATCCCTCAGGAACATGATAGCGTTCTCGAAGAAGAGCAACCTCTCTCGGTAAAACAGAGCTGGGAACAAACTTCGGACTCACTACATCATCAGCCCCCGAGAGCCCGACTTTTTCTATTTGGCTTCCTATAGACTCGGCCATGATAAAAAGCGAGGCAAAGAAGCGGAAGAGAGATTCTACCTGCGAAAAGGATTGATGGCCAAGAATAGGAAAAGCTGGGCCAAAAACTGAAAGTGTGAGGTTGAAGAAGCTTCCTCAACCGGACATTTTCTCCTCAAAAAGAAACGAAAAAATTCCAAAGCAGCTCCAAGCTGATTTGACACGGAATAAACCAAAGGTCATAATCCATTTGAATCAACGGCCAAGATGAAGCACATTCATCATCCAACAGGCAAGAAGGAACCACGACAACCGCTCAAATCCCAACCAAAAGATTGGTTGAACCGTCGTGCAACGGAAGGAGAGACAGTCCCTGGCCCGCCCACTCCTTTTTTCACCCCTCAATCAGGGAATGACAAATGTCCACCACCTGATTCCCAAATTAGCCGGCAGTTATGATAGACGGTCCAATCAGAGATTTTATAATCATCCACTACACCATCCCCCAGAAGGAAAACGACAAACCAGTAATACTCTCATTCTTCGAGGCAAATCTTCGCTTCAAAAACTGAGTAGGAAGGCAACTGTTGGGATATCTCAGTCCAAGAATGAGCCAGCCACCGGTTCAGCCGGCTGAAAACATAATCCGAACCGCAAACTTCAGACCAAGGTCTTCGGATTATGTCTTCGGCCTTCGTCGAAGACCAAATCCTACTGCCCCTAAAGACAAGATCCTCAACCTGAACCAAAGAATGACCTTCACTAACTCCCGAAGACACGATCTTCGATTTATGTCGAAGACATAGTCTTTAGCCTATGATAAAGATCAGGTCCTCGATCTATGCCAAAGACAGGATCTACGATCTGTCTCGAGAGGATCCGAGAACGAAGACATTCACTGATTCAATCATGAAAATCTTCCTAAAAGGAAAGTCTAAAGATGGGCTCTCGATCTGTCTCAAATCTCCACGAACAGGACAAGCAACAATTATCATCAACAATTTCCGGAATCTAATCATGACGCGTAACTCCAGCGACAACGCCTCCGGTCTAGCCGCCGGAACCGTCTAATAACTATCCACGATTCCAAATTGTGGGAAATAAATTAACCCCCTCCATCGTAACCACTGAAGGAAGAACAGAATCGCAGGCTGGACACCTCCTTATAAATAACGTAAGAAGGAATGCTCCAGGTAGGGAACCAGATATCTCTGAAAATCCCGAAATCCTTCCCTTTTTCATGTAATCCTATTCAGAATATTTCCCATTCTGTGGCTGGAACCCGCCTCTGACTTAGACATCGAGTGTCCCCCGCCAGAGTAATTCCAACCAGGAATTTGTTTTGCATGTAAACCAAGGAGCGAGGCTGCGATCCAGTAGCTCTGTCCGGTCGAAAAAGGGATTCTATGCCAACACCAATCATCCAAATCATGGGGCCCTTTGGGAAGGGACCTAATTATGCATTGAAATGAACCGGTCTAAATATTAAGTCATGCCAATAGCCAAGAATTAAGTATATTATTAGACAGTTCAGCAAAAGGTTTCAAATGCCAATCTCCTAAATTTCCAATACTTTTTGAGTTTTATACGATAAAGAAAAAAAGAGAAGGATCAAACTATAAGAAACCTAAAGTCAAAGAATATTTCAAATATATTAGAATAACATATCTTCAAGACAATAGTCAGCGACTAGGGTAAACACTGCACACATTACAGTAAAGATGCATAACATCTATTTGCTTCCTTCTGATGTGTTTTAAAGTGTCTCCTGTTATACTTGAGTTAGCTACTAACAGTGCTACAGAGACTGCACTGAAAGGGATATGCCCTACAAGCCAATCTATGTTGTATCTCCCAAACCATTGTAATTGACAATTTTCTAAATAAATACATTATTTTTCATCATACGTTGTTTTTATATTATATGATGAACCCCATAGATTAGGGCTATGATTTTAGGATTATGATGAGATCATACCAGTGAGACCTAAAATCTTAAAACCTTAATCTAAAGTAATCCTAGTCAAAGGAACCCTGAGTAGGGGATCAGGGTTTTTCCGGTAAGACTAGCACATCCCAAGTATACTGGAAAGGGTGACTGCTCTCACAGTCACTTGTGTATGACACTAATACTGGGATGTGGGTGCTCATTGGAGAATGAGTTCACTGATATGATCCAACTTGAGAACATCTAATGGAGTCTTAGCTACATGTCAATAGAAGGTTCTCATAGTGGGAGTGGTATAAGTAATCCTTTGACCTGAGACTGCCATAAGTACCTTATGTACATGAACCCATGATTTGGTTCAATCCTAATCATGACACTGAGTCATGCACAGGATTGATACTGGGAATGGTGAATTGGATATGAAGGTAATGAGTAGGTCAACAAGGAATCGATCACTCTTAGTAAAAGGAGATTGCATCCAGCTAGTTAACAATCGGATGATGATTCAGGGAATCTTTGATCAAAGTAAAGATATTAGAGATGGTTTCTAATATCAAGATAATTGAATCATCAATATAAGATTGAGCTAGAAATAAATATAATATTGGATTTGACATATATCCATATCCATAGTTATATTTTGGGTGCAGGCTGATCGAAAGATTTAATTGTACGGTAACTCTCTACTAAAGGATAATTTTGGTATTTCACCAGAATTTCCATATCTTCCGGGTAGACATTACACGTTGCTAGACGTCAATCTTGTCTTGTGGGTTGATCAAATTCAAAGATCATTTATTAGGAAGAGTCCTAATTGATCAAATCGGGTAAGCCCGGTTTGACCTAAATCGATTAGAAAGAGTTCTAATCAAATTATGTCAACTTGTATTCGAACCCACTGCTGGCTAGATGTGGAACCCAATGGGTCACACACTTAAGAGGATTGATCAAGAGTTTAATTTGGAATTAAATCATCTTTGCAGGATAACACTCTAGCAGGTGTTGCAAACCCTAGCTTCTATTCGAATCGGATTCGAATTAGGGTTCCGATTGGTTCAAATTGGGTTCTAATTGGATCTAATTAGACCCTAATTGAATTAATTGGGATTATGGCTAACCCTATTGGCTAGCCATGTAACTAGGCTAGCCCACCCGCCCCTTTTCATTTTCATGCCAAATACCAAGAGTCCATGCGCTTATGGACTCTTGGCGCGCCATTTGGAAGAGTCCATGGCGCATGGACTCTTGGCGCGCCCCGCTTAATTCTCCGATGAATTAAGATGGGGCGGCCTCCTTTCTTAATAATTAACGCACCACTTGTCCCCCCTTGGATGGGAATCCAACGTTGATGGGATTTTAAGAAAGAAGGAAGGCGCTGACTCTTCCGGGTTGCGCGAAACGTCTCTTCGGAGATCGAAACATCGCGATTCCTTTTTCTGAAATTTCACAACTTCTCTTTTAGGAAAAGCCGTGAGATTTAATCTGGAAGGGCGTGAGAAGGAGGGAAGGGGGCGTGAGAAATAGGGAAGGGGCGTGAGATTTACGGAGAGTTGTGAAGACATCTCTTTGTAATCTTTTTAAGGAACATAGGTCTCGGGTGTTTGACTAATGTACGACAGAGGTTTTTATTTTTCTTTTCTTTCCAGGAAACTGATTCCTCCTTAGCTTGTTTAGGACACAAGAGTTTCCCTCTTACAGAGTTCTCTTCTCTGTTGAAACTCAAGTCAAAACAAGAGATAGGAAGAATCTCTCGATCGGTAAAAGAAAAGAACTACTACTCTGTTTCTATTTCCTTTTACTTTAAGACATTAGTGTCTTAAATCCTTCTCCTCCTTCAAGACAAGAGTTTTATTCTTAGGACAAGGTAAGAAAGGGAGAGGAAGAAGAAAGAAAGGAAGTAAGGAGCCCCTACCGTGGAGTTTTAAAGCCATAGTCCTCTTGAGTTCGAGGATAAGAATTCAAGTGGAGGAATTTTGAAGAAGCTAGCATCTTGATCAATCATCTTGTGGATCACCATTGGAGGGTGGACATTTGGACGCCTGGTGAAATCAAAAGGGGCATTCAACACCAAGTTTTGATTCTACATCAAAATTAGATTTAGCGTTAACAGGTTGGTGCCCTAATTCTAACAATGTGAGTTTGTATATTTATTATATGTTTTAATCCTGAATAAGGAGATCTTGGCTAAGGGATTATGGTGCAAATTTCATCATTTTGAAATTACACTTCCGCTGTGGTGCACCGGATTCCTAACAGTGGTATCAGAGCTACCCTTATTACAGTTAAAACATATGAAAATTTTTATGTGTTTTTGTTGTAGTGTCGCATGTTAGGGTTTTAAACCCTTGAATGCTGATACACTTAGCATATTTGTGGGATGCATGTATGATAATTTATGTTATATGTGTGTCACTAATTAGGATTTTTCACTCAAACTCTAATTATTATAGAGATATGATTAGTTTTGAAGTCATCATACTGAAATAAGGTTGCCCTTGCATAATGGTGGATCCATTATGTGGTAAATGATTGTCCTAGTATGATGACACACTTAGCACATATTTGTTTTATCAGAGTGATATGATTGTGATATGTTCTATAAGAATGTGCTGGCAATTTTATAAAACCCTCCTCTTAAAAATTATATTAAGTCATACTATATTTAACTAATAAGCATCACTAGTCATGATGAACAATTGATCATTCGGTGTCTAGAAAGGTGGTTCTGGGAAGGTAAAGAGAATTATGATTTTTAATTGGTTCCGTTGACTGACCTGGCCAATTTTTATTGGTGTCTAGGAAAGCAACGGGGGGACTCCCACATCTCTTCCACTTGCCTGGCCGATTTGATTATATTTAAATCTTGACTAAAATGCTTAGTGTTAAAAATACTATATATTGGCCTTCCTTCATGCTGGATCATTATTGTGTTATGAACCGCATTAGGTTTGTTGTGTTATCTGCAAGACCTAATATGGTGATTGACATAATACTATTCTAGTGCATAGATATGCTTACAGTATATTCAGTATAATGCCTTATTGTGTTATCTGCAAGGGCATTATATTTGAGTACTGACTGTATAGAAATGAAAGGGTCTTGACTTAACTAGAACATTATGGTTTGTTGTGTTTTTCTGCAAGACTAATAATGTTCTAGAGGCCAAGTTATTTTTGAGAATTATATGAGATATAATTGGAAGAGTTTCCTACCTTTGAGCTTATAAAAGATTTGTTGTGTTTTCTGCAAGATCTTTTATAAGTTATTAGGATCTCAATCTCACTAAGAAAAACCGATCAGGGTTTTTCTCGATTATCATAGTGAGGGCTATGATTTTTGATAAAATAGTGGGAGACATAATTAAATTGAAGACCTAATTTAATTATGTAAGTCATTTCATGGTTGTTTGCTTATGTATTGTTCTTTATTAAATGTAGATAAATGGCATCTTCATTATCACTGCGAAGTATCTTAGATACCAACAAACTGACTGGTCCAAACTATGTGGACTGGTTGAGAAATTTAAAGATTGTACTAAGTTCAGAAAAACTTTCTTATATTCTTGATACCCCTAGTCTTAATCCACTAGGGGATGATGCCACACAGGAAGATATGGCCACATACAAAATGTGGCAGAATGACTCCCTCACTGTCAAGTGTATCATACTGGCCTCTATGACCAATGAGTTACAGAGGCAGCATGAAAGCATGGATACTCAATCCATAATGCTCAATTTAAAAGAGCTTTATGGAGAACAAAGCAGAACTGCTAGATACGAAATATCTAAGCAGTTATTCCATGCTAGGATGACAGAGGAACATCCGTTCAGGATCATGTTCTGAAGGTAATTGACTTAATCACCAGATTGGGTCAATTAGGTTTTATTATGGATGGGGAGTTGAATCAGGATTTAATCCTGCAATCACTCCCGGAGTCATTTTCTCAGTTTGTCTTGAATTATCACATGAACAAACTGAACACTTTCTTGCCTGAGCTATTAAATATGTTAAAAACAGCAGAGAGCCACGTTAAGAAAGAAAAGGCTCCACTTCTTCTTGTTGATAAGACCAATAAGAAGAAATCAGGCAAAAAAGGGTTTTAATAGGAGACTAAACCCTAAGGGTGGCATCAATAAGAATAAGAAAGGAAAGAAGGCCTCAAAACAGTCAACCTGTTTCTTTTGCGGCAAAGCGGGACATTGAAAAAGGAATTGCAAGGCTTACCTTGCAACTGTGAAGCCTGGTGCGTCAGATGCACCAAAAGGTATGTATGAGATACATACTATATTGACATTAAATTCGTCTATATCAAATACTTGGGTATTGGATACCGCTTGTAGTTACCATATATGCAAATCTTTGCAGGACCTCCACAAGCTTAAAGTATTGAAGGAAGGTGACTTCAATCTCTACGGTGCTGGTGGTGATATCATCCAAGCAGAAGCTGTAGGGACCTATATTCTGAAGTTGCCTTCAGGGAAGATCTTGGAGTTAGAAAATTGTTACTATATGCCAAAGATTATTAGGAACATTATATCTATTCCTTTGTTATTAAAACAAGGATATGTAATGGATGTAACGAGCACTGGTTGCTCGATAATGTTATCTAATAAAATTATTTGTTCTGGCATATTTAGCAATGGGCTCTTAACTCTTTCTTCCAATGATAGTGTTTTTCATGTCAATAATAAAAGAAAAAGAAAAGACTTTAATGATACTTTACTTTGGCATCATCGACTTGGTCATGTTAATGAGTCTAGGATAAGCAAGTTATACAAGGAAAAATTCCTTGATCCTTATGAGTATGAATCATTAGGAACTTGCGAATCATGTCTCATGGGTAAGATGACCAAGACTCCATTTACCGGACATGGAGAAAGGTCAACTGAGTTATTAGGACTTATACATACTGATGTATGTGGTCCAATGATAACTCAGGCCAGAGGTGGATACTCATATTTTATCACTTTTACAGATGATTTATCTAGGTTCGGATGTGTGTATCTTATGAAACATAAATCTGAAGCCTTTGATAAATTTAAGGAGTATCAAAGTATGGTCGAAAAACAAACCGGGAAAAGTATTAAAGTTCTTCGTTCTGATCGAGGAGGAGAATACTTATCCACGGAGTTTTTAGACTATCTTAAAGTTAATGGAATTCTTTCTGAATGGACCCCTCCTTATACACCACAGCTAAATGGTATAGCTGAAAGGAGGAATCGTACCTTATTAGATATGGTACGATCCATGATGTGCTTCACAAATTTACCCATTTCCTTCTGGGGTCATGCCCTAGAAACTGCTGTTTACATTCTGAACAAGGTACCTTCTAAATCCGTTGTTAGTACTCCATATGAAATTTGGAGTGGAAAGAAACCGTATCTTAAATATTTTAAGGTATGGGGATGTCCATCTTATGTTAAAAGAAATTTTGGACATAAGTTGGAACCTAGAGCGGATAAATGTCTATTTGTAGGATATCCTAGAGAGGGTAGAGGATATCTGTTCTACCATCCTACTGAACAAAAGATTTTTGTCAGCAGGCATGCCACTTTTCTAGAAAAGGAGTTCATTTTAGAAAAGGGCAATGGTAGAACTGTTGAACTTGGAGAAGTACAAGAAACACAAATAGACAATTCTCAACCATTAGAACATATAGTTAGGACAGAACCAGAACACAAAACTCCTCCCCGTAGGTCTGATAGAGTGCCACGGGCACCTGAGAGGTATGGGTTTATTATTGAAAATAATGAAGCCCAAGTCATTCAAAATGATGAACCTCTGACCTATACGGAAGCTATCTTGAGTACTGATTCAGATAGATGGCAAGAAGCCATGGAATCCGAGATATACTCTATGTATGTAAACCAAGTATGGTCTTTGGTTGAAGCACCAGAGGGTGTTAATCCTATTGGGTGCAAATGGATCTATAAGAAAAAGATTGGAGCTGATGGCCAAGTTGAAACCTATAAAGCCAGATTAGTGGCTAAAGGTTTTAGACAAAAACAGGGAATTGATTATGATGAAACATTCTCACCTATTGCCATGCTCAAATCAATTCGGATTTTACTTGCTATAGCAGCATACCACGATTATGAGATCTGGCAGATGGATGTGAAGACTGCATTCCTCAATGGTTTCCTTGAAGAAGAAGTCTACATGTCACAGCCAGAAGGTTTTATTTCAAAGAATAAACCTAATCAAGTATGCAAGCTAAAGAAATCCATTTATGGATTAAAGCAAGCTTCCAGGAGTTGGAACATCCGCTTTGATGAAACTATTAAAAGGTTTGGTTTTATCAAAAATGTGGATGAACCCTGTGTTTATAAGAAGACTAGTGGGAGTGCCATAGTCTTCTTGGTTCTATATGTAGATGACATACTCCTCATTGGGAATGATATCCCAATGTTGCAATCAGTCAAGGTTTGGCTATCAAACCAGTTTTCCATGAAAGATTTGGGAGAAGCATCCTATATACTAGGTATTAAGATCTATAAGATAGATCTAAGAGGATGCTAGGTTTATCCCAATCTAGGTACATTGACTTAGTGCTGAAAAGATTCAGCATGGATGGAAGTAAAAGAGGTTATCTTCCTATGAGTCAAGGCATACATCTTTCTAAAAGGATGTCTCCTAAGACACCTGAAGAAAGAAATAGAATGAATTCTATATCCTATGCTTCGGCAATAGGGTCCATAATGTATGCCATGTTATGTACCAGGCCTGATGTGGCATATGCTTTAGGCATTGTCAGTAGGTTTCAGGCTGATCCAGGAGAGGATCATTGGAAAGCAGTTAAAAATATTCTTAAGTACCTAAGAAGGACTAAGGATATTTTTCTGGTTTATGGTGGTTCTGATCTTAAACTAGAAGCTTATTCTGATTCTAGTTTTCAATCAGACCCTGATGATAGCAAATCCATTTCGGGATACGTTTTTACCCTAAATGGTGGAGCAGTGAGTTGGAAGAGTACCAAGCAGCAGACTGTAGCTGACTCAACCACAGAGGCAGAATACATAGCTGTTAGTGAAGCCGCCAAGGAAGCAGTCTGGATGAAGAAGTTCATCACAGAGTTGGGTGTTGTTCCTGAGATTGAAAACCCAGTGCCACTTTACTGTGACAACACTGGGGCTGTTGCTCAAGCTAAGGAACCAAGAGCTCATCATAAGTCCAAGCACATTCTGAGACGCTTCCATCTCATCCGAGAAATAGCAGAGAGACAAGATGTCTACATAAATAGAGTTGATACAAAGAACAATGTAGCAGACCCGTTCACTAAGGCTCTACCACAGCGAGAGTTTGATCGCCACCTCGAGTGTATGGGATTAAGATTTAAAGGCGATTAGCTTTAGTGCAAGTGGGAGATTGAAAGGGATATGCCCTACAAGCCAATCTATGTTGTATCTCCCAAACCATTGTAATTGACAATTTTCTAAATAAAGGCATTATTTTTCATCATACGCTGTTTTTATATTATATGATGAACCCCATAGATTAGGGCTATGATTTTAGGGTTATGATGAGATCATACCAGCGAGACCTAAAATCTTAAAACCTTAATCTAAAGTAATCCTAGTCAAAGGAACCCTGAGTAGGGGATCAGGGTTTTTCCAGTAAGACTAGCACATCCCAAGTATACTGGAAAGGGTGACTGCTCTCACAGTCACTTGTGTATGACACTAATACTGGGATGTGGGTGCTCATTGGAGAATGAGTTCACTGATATGATCCAACTTGAGAACATCTAATGGAGTCTTAGCTACATGTCAATAGAAGGTTCTCATAGTGGGAGTGGTACAAGTAATCCTTTGACCTGAGACTGCTATAAGTACCTTATGTACATGAACCCATGCTTTGGTTCAATCCTAATCATGACACTGAGTCATGCACAGGATTGATACTGGGAATGGTGAATTGGATATGAAGGTAATGAGTAGGTCAACAAGGAATCGATCACTCTTAGTAAGAGGAGATTGCATCCAGCTAGTTAACAATCGGATGATGATTCAGGGAATCTTTGATCAAAGTAAAGATATTAGAGATGGTTTCTAATATCAAGATAATTGAATCATCAATATAAGATTGAGCTAGAAATAAATATAATATTGGATTTGACATATATCCATATCCATAGTTATATTTTGGGTGCAGGCTGATCGAAAGATTTAATTGTACGGTAACTCTCTACTGAAAGGTAATTTTGGTATTTCACCAGAATTTCCATATCTTCCGGGTAGACATGACACGTTGCTAGACGTCAATCTTGTCTTGTGGGTTGATCAAATTCAAAGATCATTTATTAGGAAGAGTCCTAATTGATCAAATCGGGTAAGCCCGGTTTGACCTAAATCGATTAGAAAGAGTTCTAATCAAATTAGGTCAACTTGTATTCGAACCCACTGCTGGCTAGATGTGGAACCCAATGGGTCACACACTTAAGAGGATTGATCAAGAGTTTAATTTGGAATTAAATCATCTTTGCAGGATAACACTCTAGCAGGTGTTGCAAACCCTAGCTTCTATTCAAATCGGATTCGAATTAGGGTTCCGGATTGGTTCAAATTGGGTTCTAATTTGATCTAATTAGACCCTAATTGAGTTAATTGGGATTATGGCTAACCCTATTGGCTAGCCATGTAACTAGGCTAGCCTCCCCACCCGCCCCTTTTCATTTTCATGCCAAATACCAAGAGTCCATGCGCTTATGGACTCTTGGCGCGCCATTTGGAAGAGTCCATGGCGCATGGACTCTTGGCGTGCCCCACTTAATTCTCCGATGAATTAAGATGGGGCGGCCTCCTTTCTTAATAATTAGCGCACCACTTGTCCCCCCTTGGATGGGAATCCAACGGCTGATGGAATTTTAAGAAAGAAGGAAGGCGCTGACTCTTTCCCGGTTGCGCGAAAAAACGTCTCTTCGGAGACCGAAACATCGCGATTCCTTTCTTCTGAAATTTCACGACTTCTCTTTTAGGAAAAGCCATGAGATTTAATCTGGAAGGGCGTGAGAAGGAGGGAAGGGGGCGTGAGAAATAGGGAAGGGGCGTGAGACAAAATGGAATGGTGTTTACGGAGAGTTGTGAAGACATCTCTTTGTAATCTATTAAGGAACATAGGTCTCAGGTGTTTGACTAATGTACGACAGAGATTTTTATTTTTCTTTTCTTTCCAGGAAACTGATTCCTCCTTAGCTTGTTTAGGACACAGAGAGTTTCCCTCTTACAGAATTCTCTTCTCTGTTGAAACTCAAGTCCAAAACAAGAGATAGGAAGAATCTCTTGATCGGTAAAAGAAAAGAACTACTACTCTGTTTCTATTTCCTTTTACTTTAAGACATTAGTGTCTTAAATCCTTCTCCTCCTTCAAGACAAGAGTTTTATTCTTAGGACAAGGTCTTAAGAAAGGGAGAGGAAGAAGAAAGAAAGAAGTAAGGAGCCCCTACCGTGGAGTTTTAAAGCCATAGTCCTCTTGAGTTCTAGGATAAGAATTCAATGAGGAATTTTGAAGAAGCTAGCATCTTGATCAATCATCTTGTGGATCACCATTGGAGGGTGGACATTTGGACACCTGGTGAAATCAAAAGGGGCATTCAACACCAAGTTTTGATTCTACATCAAAATTGGATTTAGCGTTAACAGGTTGGTGCCCTAATTCTAACAATGTGAGTTTGTATATTTATTATATGTTTTAATCCTGAATAAGGAGATCTTGGCTAAGGGATTATGGTGCAAATTTCATCATTTTGAAATTACACTTCCATTGCGGTGCACCGGATTCCCAACATGCACCTATAGCAATTAAGACAGCTTTAGATAACAAAATTGACTGACAGATATTTGATGAATACAACAATAAAATTGAGACATTATCTATGGCGCTTCATGCACAATCACAAATTTGTGTCAAAATCAGCATTCACTATTTTGACACATTCAACAAAATATGCAGCATAACTAATAATCTGCCCACTGCAAATATAACCATATTTATCCAGTAGTGCAGTAGCTGGATAAGAAGCAAATCATGACTAAGTTGCTAATTTAGTGAACTTTGCAATAAAAAGCCCACTAGTTTTGGATGTTGTTGGATCAAAGCGTATGGTTTTAGGAATTCTCCCACTTTTACAAGGCCACTTATCTGCAAGATCAACCTCCTGTAATTCTATAAAAAGCAGATGACAAGATAATCAGATAAAGGTAATCATTACAAACATAAAAGGAAGAAAAAATTTATCCGAGAAGACATCTATTAAATTTGGATATCTGTGAGTTGAATTAAAGGTTCTAATTTGACTGATTCAGACTATTAAATTATATCAGTGCCCAAAAGTTCAACAAGCAGCTTTCAAGATTGAAACGACATAATCTAAAATATTTAATATAAAAATTAGGTTCTTAATTTGAGTAATGGAAGCCACTAAAGTTTTTGCAAAATTGGCTATAAATCTGAAAAAGGATACTCCCATATGACATAGCTAGCTTGCCAATTGAGATACAATGTACTTTGAGAATTGTGAAGTTTGCTGGTTTCTCTATTCTTTTTATTTTTTTTTGGGGGGGGGGGGGAGGGGGATTATGAACTATCAATACAAACACCAAAGGAGCATTCCTAGGGTGATATCTATGACACATGCACTTGCATAAGGTCACCTTCTTACTTTCAACATGCATTATTAACTCTCCATATACTAAATAATGTATACTTAGTGATATATATTTATTGCTTCAGTCTTTTCCCGATCATTTGATTTGCAAGAATTAAAGTGACCAATACAAATTTTAAAAATGTTAGCTCAACAGTTTAGATTAGCTACATTAAAAACATTGTTTGTTGTATAAGATGAGAAATTTCATTTTCTTTTTCTTTTTCTCTTCCATCTTGGCAGTCATAAATCTCCACTTCTCTTTGTACACCCCTTGACCAATCTGTGAATATATGTCCCTGCATAGATGGGATGCAGTTAAACCATCTGACATATATCTCCATCACTTTTTCTCTGTCTATGCTACCTTATCTTTCTGTGATGCGCACCTTCCAATTATGTTCAAAGACTAAAATGGACCAACCTCAAAATATTTTCATTTGATCACTAATCAATTGGTTTGAGGGATGATGTTGATGCTAAGGGTGAATACAGAGACAAGAAATAAACATACAAAGCAATAGTTTAGCAAAATCATCAAACTACCAGCCTATATCAAGTACATGTCATATTTTTCATAAGCACACCCCATGTCATATTAGTCTAATTTCCTAATTGAATACATAAAAGCATAATCAAGTATAATGTTTATGAAGAGAGGTGCATCTTTTCATCCCGATTTACCTTTTGTTCCCTTAAAGTATTTCTTTTTTTTTTCCATTTTAACCTTCTAGAACAATAATGCAATTTCCATACTGAATATCATCAAAGAGGTAAAGTTAAATATTTAATTCATGGAGAGTTAGGCATTGCAAATAATGTTTTTATGTGTAGCTTTAAAAGCAAACCAAATGAAATAGGAACCATACTCATATACAAGTAGAAGCGATGGAAACTACCAGCTGAAGAATTTCTTGCAAGAAACTGCTCCACCACATCTTCATTTTGGGCAACTGTTAAACTGCTACAAAAAAAAGCATGACAACAACTTCAATAAGTTCACACAGATTAAAAAGAAATGATAACTATATTCAAATACACAGTCCCAACTTTTCGACTTCCATCATTTTATATTTTATCTACCTACAGTTAACTATTTAACTAGATTACAGATCAGATCAGAAAAATATCTATTTATTGCCTAAGCATGATCACAAGAATTTTTTAGGAGATTGGGCAGTTTCCTAGTGTTTCTTCATTCCCACTCAAACAGCTGAAGCAGAAACTGCTTTTAAAAGGATACAAAGTGGTAAAACAATGCGACCAGATGAAATACCATTTTCAGCTTGGAATATCATGGGACCAATTTGGTTAACTAGTTTATCAATGGATCTTGAATATCAAGATAATGCCAAATGATTAGAGCAAAAATGAATTGATATCCATCTATAGGTATAAAGGTAGCATACCAAACTGTACCACTACAAAACAAAAGAAAAAGCCACCTTGTAAACTAATGGGAAAGAATGATGGACAAACATAAAGAGAAAATGCCCAGATTTTCAAAGTTCAATGTGGTTTTATGTTATATGAAGGTCTGAATTGTAGCCATCCTCTTGCTTAGGCACAATAAAGAAAATATAGATAAGGGGAATAAGTCCACACGTGGTTTTCATCAACTTAAGGAACACACCTGATATATACTAAAAGGTGATTTGACGTGAATTAAGAAGGTTGTGCATATATCCAAGCCTTTGAGGATATAATTGATGTGATAAGATAAACATCAAGAGAAGTTGTGGTGATTGGTGAATTTTCAGTTGTTGTGGCCCTTATACCAGGGTTTTAATTTAAAATATTCTCACTAAAATACTTCCTGGCAAAATTCAAGAATATATATTGTGGTGTGTGTTATTTAAACTGAATATGTTCAATTGAAATGAGAA
Source organism: Areca catechu (assembly GCA_021397845.1). Classification (NCBI taxonomy): domain Eukaryota; kingdom Viridiplantae; phylum Streptophyta; class Magnoliopsida; order Arecales; family Arecaceae; genus Areca; species Areca catechu. Next base: position 97,415,657 of record CM038050.1, read on the forward strand.
ATCTCCCCTTGGGTTGGCCAACAGATACATCTTAATCCTATCCTAACAATGAATATTTTCCAACTTTTCAATTCCTATAGTACCTGTATTTTTCTTGTTCATACTAGCCAGCCAATGGATTTTAAGTTGATTTCACTTGCAAATTCCTCATCTAATAAAAACACTATTCTTGTCGCTCTGCAACCGCAAGCCTATGAAGGTTGTTGGATCAAGGTACCATATAGATTGGCATGCCAACCTAATCACATATAAAATGAAGACCTACCATGAACTCTATATTTATAATAGAGACTCCACAAAACCACCATAGACTCTAAAATCACAGCACCAGCCTTGATCGTCAAAACTTCAAGGGATCTCAAGTAGATTGATATCCAGGCTTGATCCAATGTAAACCAGATAAAAGTACTCAAAAATCTATGAATATATAGGGAACCCTCCTATGGTTTTCATACAGGAATTTGTTATATACCCATGTAAGCTCTCAAAATCACAAGGCCAAGCTGCCTACCAAAATCTTGGAAGAGAAATTTCCTATTCGCTGTCCTAGAGAATAAGCTGCAATGTATTAAAAAGTGGATGGCACACATGTAGTGGCTGATGGGATACCTTGATGGACAACAGATAGCAAGCAGCATGAACCTAAGGTAAGTTACTAAAACACCCAAGCATTTTTTCTTACCTAGTGTTAAGAATCAGTATTTTGTATCAACTCGATAAAAAAACAATAGAAAAACATCAAGGGCAAAGTTACAATAACATCATCCACCTAACAAAATAATATCAATGTCAACGTCCAAATAATATAGAGGTCAACAATATGACGACATAATACCATCATTGATCAAATATAATAACATCAACCATCACACACCATCAACTAGAAGGATGCCATGATCACATAATATTAATCAAGGATCGCCGAACCGTGCCATACCGGCCAGTTTGGGGCGTACTGAACCGGACCGGTGGCCGGCCGGCACGGTTCGGCCATATAAAACGGTTCCCAGCATTTACCAAATTAAAAAAAAATTAAAGAACCGGCCCGAACCAGTTCTGAACCGGCTAGATTAAATATTCTAGAATCATCAGAACAATCCGATGAATTGGAGCAGTGCTAAGAACATGTATCCCAATAAATGAGTGGATAGGTTGTCCCATACTCTCGATGCCATATCCTATAAACTCGATCTTCTACAAAATATTAAACTCTTCCGCTCAATCCTTTTTTCCTGCATAACAGGCATGCTCCACATATTCGAGTCCAACTTACTTTGTAAGTGAGTGCCCAGCCATGTACCAATTTCCTGAGTCTAGGTATGACTAGGTTTACCAAAATCAAACTTATATGGCTTATAGACTAGGAGAAAACCCACACTTCAATGCTTACAACCAAGGTTGGGGGACTCAACCAAATTTATCGTGGCAATCACATTCAGTGGTTACCCCCGTACCACAAAAACCTCCGTTTGTAGACGGCTTTAATACGATCAACCCTATCCATGTTATCAACCTTCTCCTAATGATAGTCTATCATTTCAAGAGAAGGCTCTGCAAGCAATAGATAAAATCGAAAAAATTGATCAGACCCCAGCTCTCCAACAGTACAACCGAGGTAATGCTATAATTGCTCGATTACAATCACTCATGCTTCAGCAGCAGTATATCGATAAGCGTATAAATTAGACTAACCGATTATTAGCTGAAATTAATAGGGAACAGGATGGAATACTGCCTAGTCAGTCCGAGAGTAATTTAGAGGGACACTACCAAGTTGAAGATTCTAAGGATACTTTAATTTTTTCTGAACAATCAACCATAACTCTCGGGAATGAATTGGTTACAGAACAACCCTGCACTACAATAGAAACCATTAAAGATGATTCGACTGAGGCAGAATGGTGGTTTAACCCAATTCCATCATCATCTTACTCACCAATAATCCCCTTCCCAAGTGCCCTAGAATCATCTACTCCTTTTTATGGGATGGAAGAAATTGATGATATGAAGTAATTAATTGAGGATCCCCAAGAACTACAACAGAATAACATAACAGGAAAAGCCATACCTCAAAGTTGTCCCCAAAAGTCATTAGATCCCTATATAGCTCATTGTGAGGTAGATAATTTTAAAGAAGAATATATCATAGGAAGCAATAACCTACTTAATACACTGCATTTCAAACCCACCCCACTTTTGATTAAACAAGTTGAGCCGACACCTAGCCCCCCAATAGCTTCTCCGTTAGAATCACCACCGGATCTAAAATTGAAGCCGCTTCCTGTCACACCTAATGACACCCTACCAGTGATCTCTACTCAGGAATACCAAATAGTTTGTGTTCTAAAGATGCAAAGACAAGCTGTTGGATGGGATATTTATGAAATGAGGGATAATGATCTTAAAAATTTTATAGCTTATTTTTTTATATTTGGCACTACTTTCAAGGATCGCCTCCAAAATCTATCTTTTATTTTGAAACGATGTATGGAGACAGACCTATAACTTGGATAAAGTGCCATCAGGAAGGGATGATGTCAAGACACATCATACCTGACAACGGGATTAGGGTAGACCTTTCTAGAGATAGCAAAATTTTCAAGCCCCCACCCCCACTCTCGGCCCAACACACACAATCCCTTCCTAATCTTAAGCCAATTTATTATAAATATTTTAAATCTGTCTAGCATGCTTGCCTAGTGTACTCTATGGATTAGGGATATTCATCGTCAAAAACTCTATGAATATTTTTCTGCTATAATGACAAGGCCTCCAAATTGGTCTTATCTTCTGAAAATCTGGAGGGATGTACCCAAGCTTAATATCAGTAACACTCCCTCATAGCGTATGGCTAAAGACATTAAACTTAGCGATGGTTGGGAGGCAACCCAACAATCTCATCTTTCTTTCTTTTAGTGTACTTACAGGAACTTAGGTTGCATAACAGGAACCGCTACTTCATGAAACCCTCTTCAACTCCCAAAGAACATTCACTCCAGGTGTATTCTTTCCTATTATACGTCTTATATTCTTTCCTACTCCATTGAGAACAATGTCAATTAAGTTGGGGGGAGAGAAAAACTTGACTTGCTTAGATCTTCTGAGTACGGTGAGAAATGATCATGTTGTGTACCTAATTATTGTCTCGAATTGGAGTATATAGATACCTTAATCAATGATTGATTAACGGTCTAGATAATACTAGAGATGCCGAGGGATAAATTATTAAAGAAACTCAATAAATGGCAGGGTTTAGATCATAAATAATTTCATGGAGTAATTCCAAAACCTTCTAACCATTGATCTTAATAAAGAATTTACTTTATGGGGATATAAATCAAAAATCAAGTATACTAAAGTTTTTTCCTTGAAAAAAAAAGTTATTCCTGCCTCACAGCTTTGCTTGAACTCTTACTAAGTAATCGGACCCCTTCGCCTGGGTAAGCATTGTGGTTCGCATCAAAAGGTGAGAAGGTCAAGAAATATGTTAAACAATGGTACCTTCCTGAGTAACCAGGCCCCTTTGCCTAAATAAGCGTTATAGTTCGTATCAAAAGGGAAGAATACTGACACTTAAGAGGCTTGGACATAATACTATACTTTAAAAAAAAAAGAAAAAATCAGCTAACAGAAAGGTACTGAACTAAACCCCAGAAAGTTAGAGGATTTTAAGAGATAGAAAGTTGGCAAAAGAACTCTAGAAATCTTTATGGACTCTACCCGACCACTAAATGAAGTTGAATTAATAATCCGATGAAGTATCTCAGTAGTGGTCTAACCAGGTATCATCTGCCTTTAGGATTGTTTAGATTAACATCCAATTCAAGGACAGGTTGATACATATGGATAATCTATCTGCTTTACTCGAGGACAAGCAAAGGTCAAGTTGGGGGGTGTAATAACTATGTTATACACATATATATATAAGTATTAATTTAATAATCAAATTATCTTTATTCCTTTAAAACTGATATTTTATATATCATTTGCATGAAGGAACACCGCCAATGTGAAGAGCTCAATTTTAGAAGTCCAACGGCGCAAACGGCACTCAAATCGGACTTAAAACAGGCTCATAATTGATTTTTGAAGAAATTAACTGAAATTGCATGAAATTTGGAGCAGCCAGTCCACCTGGACCGACCGCTCGGTCCACATATGCCCGGTGGTCCACAGGAAGCCATTGTCGTGATGCACGAAACAGAGCCATGGACCGCAAGGCTCGTTTTGGGGCAAAATCGCTGGAGCAGCTTCCCCGTCACCGCCCAAGCCTCCGACGTCTCCACTGTCAGCCAAAGAGGCCTCCCTTGGCCGGAAAACGGTCGGAAAATACAAGCGGTTTCCTCTTTTTCTTCTTCACTGCCATCCCACATTCCCCAAGCCGCTGGACTTCCTACCAGTCCACCGCCGGCCGGAGAAGATGCCGGCGCTCACTCCCTTGCCGCCAAAGCTCTCATGGCCGATTATTCGAAGCTAGCGGTCACCTGCAGCCTCCCTCTCATCACTATCCCTGTTCGGTCTCACCACCACCGTCGCTGGCCATGCCACCTACCAGCATTCGATTGGAAGCTAGGTTTGTTGAATGTAATGGAGTTCGGTTGGAGCAATGGAGTTCGGTTAATCATTGGAATTGACCGGAAGTTAGAAACTGAATGCAGTGGAAGGTTGGGAATGAGTTCAGAGATCGTGGAGTTCGGAGATTGTTAGAATTGTGGAACAGAATGTAGTTGGGATGGGTTTAGTTGTTGGAATGAAATTTTGTTCAGTGCTTATAAAAAGCCAGGATCAGTTCATCAAAGAGATCATCCGGGGGCATCGAGGCCTAGAGCCTCTTCCATTATATTTCCCTATTTCCCCTTCTTCCGCTCTCTATTCCCCCTATTCCACTTCTATTCCTCTGCTATTCCACTTCTCTCCCTTCTCTGCTCTATCTTCTTTCAACTCCTCGGAGTCTCTCAAAGCCTGTGCACACGGGACAGGAGAGGATCTACTTAAAATGAGTTAATGTTGAAGTACGGGAGGGAAGAGCTGGTTCTCAGCCTTTTGTACTTCTCGTTCTGCAATAAAAGAGTATATTTTTCTTTCTGCATATTTGTTCTCTTTTATTCACCATTTATTATGCTTTAATATTAAATTGAGGTTAGGGACAGTTCTTGCTTTTCGGAGATGCACCATGATCCATTACGGGTACGGAACATGCCGAGGGAAGAAGAGTTGGATACTTAGTGCCTACCAAAGACGCGCCATGATCTGCCACAGGTACAGGGCATGCCAAGGGAAGACAGGTAAATCTCTAAAATCAATTACATTTTAGTTGTAAGGGAAATGCAATCTAGCACTGCACAATCACTCTTTCTCCCCTGAAATACTCATTCTACTTGCTTCACCTTAGAAGTAGTTAATTCTTCACTCTTATTTTTAACAACAATTACTTTTCTTTTCTTTTTAAATCATAACTTAGCCCTAAGGTCCCTAAGGATACGATCCCGACTCATCCTAGCTATAGAGTTGAGTTAATGAATTATTTATGACCGTCTACGACAGCGATCAAAATCCTTCTCAAAGAAGGATCTTGAAGCGCCCCTCAATTAGTGGATGCCAAGTTATGGAATAGGATTGGACAAACAACCAAAAACATCAAACTTGTTGCATAGAATTCTAGAGAACTCTATTCTGCGACCAGCAAAATGTCGATGATGCTGGCACTCTTTGGAGACAGGCACCCTCTTATGTCATGTTGACGTCTTCCTCTTCTGCACTTACACCAACCATCGCCTCAGCTTCACATGGAGGGAATGCAACTCACCTATCCTGGCTCAGACCCACCTATCTCCCGGGGCTCATCTCAGCCTCTTCAAGATATCCGGGTCCTCTCCCACTACAGCAAATTTATCTGACACGATGTTTCTAAAGTCATGCCTCTCCAATATCCACACTCCTGCATTGACCCATGCAGTGCATCATCGCCATTGGTGCTGGAATATGATGCCTTGCCCTGCACCTCTCGACTCTGAACCTGTGCCAAACCTCCCTCCACCTATAGAGGCACCTCTGGCCGGTGCTCCACCTAAATGACGACTCCTCTAGGTACTCTTGCAAAAGATAAAAAACAAAACCAAGGTCAGCAGCCCAAAGTTGTCCTGCTAGGCTTCCTGTTGCGCCTCCACAACCACTGCTCCCATTTCGAGCCCTCCACACTCCGCGGACTTCTCCAAAACTCTCAAAAATGTCCTCATCCTCTGAACCAGCAGCGACACTCCAAGAATCAGCCATCTCCATCCAAAGGCTCTGCAAATTCTTCTCTGGTCGAACCGCTGAAGATACCCCTACTCCGTTGCCTTCCTATATCTGAAGGCCGTATAGTTAATTCTTCAGCTCCACCTCGACCATTACCCCTTGGGGAATATCTTCTCTAGCATGCCAAAGACTCCTCATCCATCAAAGTGCTCCTTGCTACCCATCTTTACGGGTGAACTCTAATGCCAATCTATCATACACCCTAGCATTCCTCCAAGACCAAATCTAATCGAAATTGGACCAAAAATCTATCACCGAAACCTTCCATCCTAGGAAGCTTCCTTCCCATCAAACTTCTTAAACTCCACCTTCATCCCGCTACTCATGGTGACACTAAAATTAGCAATAAACAAACTACAAAATAGAATTGAAAAGAATATCGTGAAACATGGTGTACAAAATTTCTATATGACAGCCTTCGCTTCCCATACATCTCCTGGCTCTGATACCAAATGTTAGGACCGCCAATCTTAGCATGGACGTTTGAAACTCAGCAATGAACACCTCCGCCAAGTTTTGTATCAATCAAAGTTCATTTGGACAGCCAAATACCAAGTCCTAGCAACTCTTCACGTCTTTCCTAGGTGCAGAAATTTTCTGTAGCCTACTCCTTTGCCTATCGGCCTCCAAATCACACTCCATTTGATCCCCTGACCTCCTAGGACGATTCTCCACAAGTTTTAGACATGAAACTCTTCTTTCCACATCCTAGAGGCAGCCCAAATCAGGTAAGGACAACAGTAATGTTTGAATCCTACTTGGACTAGGATTCCCAAACCACTTGGGCTTCTACCCGCCAACCCTATTTCCGCTCCAATTAAATCAGCGATCCAAAACCTTTTGGGATGAGGAATCCTTCTCACAGAAGAATCTTGAAGCACCCCTTAATTGTCAGATACCAAGTTGTGGAATAAGATTGGACGGACAAACAAAACCATTGAACTTGCTGTAAAGAATTCTAAAGAACACTGTTCTGCAATCAGCAACTTGCTGATGATGCTGGCACTTCTTCAGAGGTCCTTTGAAATTAAAACTATAACATCACCATGACATGCCCTCCTTGCCATTTTAATTTCATCCAAAATGGAGTTTCACGAAGAGAAACAGTCCCGACAACAGGGACCTACCTATCAATGCTAAAATAGAATGCTGAAATCTGTATTGGACATCTTGCTTTCTCTTAGCATGAGTCCTTTGTGGCATAAGGAAAGAGGGAAAGAGGGGGAAAAGAGGCTTAAGGAGAATATAAGTTTACATTGATTCCACTTCAAACATTAGGTTAACATGGTATGCCCTTTTATAGATCAAAGGACCCTCCTAATCCAATTAGGGCTATTACACATGAACCTAATCTAACTTTAATTCTTCCAAGGCTAATCCAATTAAGAGAGCACTGATCCAAGCCTATGTACACCCATGAGTTAACCCACTCTCATATCCACTTGGATCCAATACGATCTAACATTGAATTAGCCTTCTCAAGATCCAAAATCCTTAACATCGAGCCCGTGGAGGGCTGAAACTCCATCCTAGGACCAACCCAGTCCTAGTCCTAGGATCCAAGCCGGTCCTGTCCTAGAATCCAAGTCGATCCTAGACTTCCTGGAGCCATTATCATAGCTCCTCTCCTAGCCTTCCAAGGCTTGGAAGCACCACACTTGTGCTAAAAATCTCTACCTTGGTGCCTACAAGTCTTGATACACTCCGCACGATCCGTCTGCATGATCTTGCTATTGCCATGCTAGACTGCGCACCCTGATAGCTCCCTGTGCAAACTCCAATGCCAATGCCAATCCCTTCAAACCTAAAGGCCTCTAAGATGATCACCTCCATCTAGAGTGAAGATCCTCACTTGTATCCTGGTACTCTTCTATGTTATATTGATGTCTTCCTCTTCTGCACCTACACTAATCATCGCTTTAGCTTTATCTAGAAGGATTGCAACTCGCCTGTCCTAGCTCGGACCCATCAATCTCTCCCGGGACTTGCCTCAACCTTCTCATAGGTATCCGGGTCCTCTCTCACTATAACCAATCTATCTAACAATCTTCCCAGAGCCACACCCCTCCGGTGCCCGCACATCCTATATCGACCCGTGCAGTACATCACCACCATTGGTGCTAGTCTGGCACCTTTCCCTGCAACTCTCGGCTCTGAACCTGTGCTAAATCTCTCTCCACCTATGAAGGCACCTTTAATCGGTGATCCACCTGAATGATGACTCTTCCCAATGTTCCTATAGAAGATAAAAATTAAAACGAAGGCCAGTCACCCAAAACTGTCCTGTTGGGCCTCCTGCTACACCTCCACTGCTACTGCTCCTGTTTCAGGCCCTTCGCATTCCGCGGACTTCTCCGAAACTCTCAAGAGAAAGTCCTCATTCTTTAAACCAACAGTAACACTCCAACAATTAGCCATTTCCTTCATGGCTCCTCAAATCTTGCTCTAGTCAATCGCTGAAGGTATCCTAATTACTCCGTCGCCTTCCTACATCTAAAGGCTATATAGTTGCTTCTTCAGCTCTACCTTGATCATTTTCCTTTAAGGAACCTCTCCTCTAGCATGCTAAAGACACCTCATCCATCAAAGTGCCCCTTGCTGCACATCTTCACTAGTGAACTCCACTACCAATCTATCATACACCCCGGCCTTTCCTCCAAGACCAGATCCAATCGAAGTTGGACCAGAAAATCTACTACCCAAACCTTCTACCTCAAAAAGCTTCCTTTCCGTCAAACTTCACCTTCATCCTATTGATCATGGTGACATCAAAAATCAGCCACAAAGAAACTATAAAGTAGAATTAAGAAAAGTACCATAGAACAGCATGCAGAATTTTGGTTGATAGCCTTTGCTTCCCATGCATCTCCTGCTCTGATACCAAATGTTAGGACCACCAACCTTCGTATGGACATTTGAAACTCAGCAATGGATACCTCCGCCATGTTTATGTCAATTGGAGTTCATTTAGACAGCCAAATACCAAGCTCTAGCAACTCTTCACGTCCTTCCTAGGTACAGAAATTTTCTGCAGCCTACTACTTCATGCACCGGCCTCCAAATCACTCCGTTTGATCCCTAGCCTCCTAGGACAAGTCTCCACGAGTTTTGGACATGAAACTCTTCTTTCCACGTCCTGGAGGTAGCCTAAATCAGGTTAGGACAGCAGCAATTTTGAATCCTACTTGGACTAGGATTCCCAAACCACTTGGACTTCTACCCACCACTCCTATTTCCGCTTCAATTAAATTAGCGATCCAAAACATTTTGGGATGAGGAATCCTTCTCAAAGAAGGATCTTGAAGCACCCCTCAATTGCTAGATACCTGGTTGTGGAATAGGATTGGGCCAACAACCAAAAATGTTGAACTTGCTGCACAAAATTTTGCAAAACTTTGTTCTGCGACTAGCAACTTGACGATGATGCTGGCACTTCGTCGAAGGTTCTTTGGACGTAAAATTAAAACTATAACATCACCATGACATGCCCTCCTTGCTATTTTAATTTCATCCAAAATGAAATTTTGTGGAGGAACAGTCCCGAGAATAGGGACCTGTCAATGCTAAGGCTGCAAATGGGTCGAGTTGACCTGTGACCTGATCTGACCCGATCCATTTAGACCTGATCCAACCTATTTTTAGGGATCCATGGATCCGGGTCGGGTCCTAAAATTAGACACATTCTATTTTTCAGGTCGGATCTAGGTTTACTGAATTTGAACCCGACCTGACCCAACCCGACTCGAATATACTAATACTATTATGATCATATCTATTTGAACCTTTAAATTATAATTTAAAACTATATGGAACTTATTTTTAACATAGTAATATAGTTATAATTATTTTTATATCTTAATTTATTTTGAAAATAATATTGTTTGTTATCTATTTTATAGTTAACAACAGTTAGTTATGTAATAATTAAAATATAGTTATCTATATTTCATCCGAATTATATCTAAATCTAAATTTTTTAGATTAGAACCGGGTTATTTATGGATCCGATCCAACCTGAATGACCTGTTAGGTTAAAAATTCTGATCTTGATCCGACCCGACCCGATTTTCTAGTGGATTGGATCTGGATATAATATTAGAACCCGATCAAAGAACCAGGTCGGATCGGGATTACTCATGATCCGATCTAACCCGACCCATTTGCACTCCTAGTCAATACTGAAAACATAATGCTGAAATTTGTTTTGGAAATTTGGACATCTTGCTTTCTCTTAGCGTGAGTCCTTTATGGCATGAGGAGAGGAGAGAAGAAAGAGAAGCTTAGGAAGAATATAGAGTTTACATTGATTTCACTCCAAATATTAGGTTACATGGTATGTCCTTTTGTAGACCAAATGGCCCTCTTAATCCAATTAGGACTATTACACACCTAACCTAATTCTAATTCTTCCAAGGCTAATCTAATTAGGAAAGCACTAATCCAAGTCCATGTACACCCATGAGTTGATCCATTTTCATACCCACTTGGATCCAAACCCGATCCAACATTGATTTAGTCTCCTCAAGATCCAGAATCCTGGACCTCGAGCCTGTGAAGGGCTAAGCCTCCACCATAGGACCAACCCGGTCCTAGCCCTAGAATCCAAATCGATCCTAGACTCCTGGAGCCATTACCATAGCTTCTCTCCTAGCCTTCCAAAGCTTGAGAGCACCATACTTGCGCTAACACTTAGAAGTAGGGAACTATTTGTTTTTGTATTACATAGGACCAACAAGTGGCCAACTATTGACCTCTTTTATAGTTATATAATATATAATAAAATTATATATTATTATAAGTAGCTGATATTTAAAATAAATGTAACATTATAATAATCATTGTAATTTATAATAGTTATTATAACATTTATTTATTATATAATATTATTACCAGAATAAATATTTATAATAATATAATGAAGTTATTTTATTATATCATAATTATATATAACAAATGATGTTATTAAAGAACATTATATGCTACATAATTATGATAATATTATAATGTCATCTTACATAATTATAAGCAAAACTCTAATGGCCATAACAAAGATGATTAAGGGATTTGAGAAGTTTTAAAAAGAATATTTAATAATAATGAACTGCATGACTAAAATATCAAACTCAATCTATATTTGAAAAGAATAGAAAAGCTTTAACAAGTCTCTAACATAAAACAAAAATAGAAAAATTAATTACTTTTGGGATAAAAGGAAGAACTAGAAAAATTAACCGTCTTCTGTTCAATTTCTTCTACTTCATTTTTTTTACTTACTCTTTATGTATTTTATCTATAATGCTCTACTCTATTCTGATTCCTTGCATGAGATAGCTTTATATGTAGGTTACCAAGTAAGGTTAGTCAAATATCTTATATGGAAGCAGTGTCATGGAGATATCTGGTAATTCTTAAATTTTAATCCAGGATTTAGTAAATTTAAAGCAATTTATTTTGTATAAAAAACTTATTCAGTAATTGGATCCTTAGAATAGGAAATATATTTAGTGGCTTTAAATTTAGGGATCAATTTAGAGTGTTCCAACTCAGACACTTCAATCAGAAAAACAAACACATGCACACCCCTTTACATTTCCTTAAGCCCTTAATTGGGTCCATTAGGTGGGGGAACAACAGGGGGAAAAAATTGAAGGATAAGGGCCTAATTGTTAGTAGAATAAAAAATAGAGTACCTGAAATGCAATTTTAATAAAAAATATATAAAAACAAATAGAAGACTTACACAAAATTGATGGCAAAGACATAATTTAATTGGTTCCACCATCTTAGTTCTATCGTATAAAAGAATGGAGGTATAGATCAAAAATATTCGACTTGAATAGATGATGTGTAGAGGGGCGCTTCTGAAAATTTAAGAAAAAAATTATAGAATCCTAATGAGGTCCACAATGTTTAGCTATTGGGAAATGAGGATATAGACAAACAAGATGAACAAAGTAGAAGTTTAGGATGTAAAACTAGATGAATGGTAAGACTACAATCAATAGAGATAGGTGTGGTACACTGGTATAAGTGCATAATTTTCATCTATTGAAAACAAAACTATTAGAAAACATATTAAGATGTACAAACATGTGAGGTGAATATCTAGGTATTGGCAAAGAAAGGTACAAGAAGCTGCATCAAAAGTCATGTTATTTCCAACTTAAAGTATGTTAGAACTATTGCTAGCTGAGGAATATCAATCAGGCTCAGCTATCTTTATGGATCTTCATAGTGATATTTTGTCAACTAGGGAAATCCATCTTCTTTCTTTCAAGCCCTCCTTTTAGTGTTGTTAAAAGCAGCCACCTAAGCACCTAATTGTTTCAAGCCTGCTTAAACCATAATTTAAGAATTTCATTTGTTTTTCTTTTCTTTCCTTACTTGAACCCCAAATGAGACATTTAGGAGACAGGCAGGGGATGCCACCAACCTGGCAGCAGTTGGTGGGCTGATCAATGGCTACTAGTGGATCCACCAACAGCAACAGGTGACAGCAGTGGCTAGCACTAGCGCCACCATTATATTCTCTCTCTCATCTTCTTCTTCAGACTAGCTTTCATCTTCTCCTCATCCTCCCTCTATTTCTTTCTTCCAATACTGTTTTATCTTCCTTTGTTGTCCATGCTTCCCCTGTTGTTTGTTTCCCTTTATTCTGCTAGCAAGCATATACCCCCTACCTGCCTCCTATTCCTCTCATGTTTCCTGATAGGTTTTAGCTATGGCCCTGCAGCCAATAGGTTGCTGTCTTTTTACACTTCTCCTCTTTTCCTACTTCTTGTGGGGTGCTAGCTACCTAGCCATGACCATGCAGCCTGATGGCTGCTGCTATGACAACAGTGTCATTGCTGCTCTTCGTCTTATTGTGGATTTTCATCTTTGGACTTTCAAATGTGAAAAGTTTAATGATGACATGTATGGTGAAATAAAAGGGTATATACGTGATATGTACATTCTTATTTATGTTTACTATTAAAGGCGTACATAATTAAACCTCAAAGGGTTTTCCTCCTTAGACCGCTGCAAAAGCACCTAGGTGCCTACCTAGGCCATCAAGGGGTCCACTGCTTGGCCTCACTTAGGCTATTTGACAACCTTGCTCCTTTAATACTTCAGATTCCCTTATGACCAGGTCAGCTAGAAGCTGAATTTGATGGGTCGTTAAGAAATGGAAGAAAGGGTGGAGGCTTTCTCATTAGAGACCATGAGGACTGGGACTCGTAGCTGGTAAAACACCAATAGTAATTGCATCTGTCCAAATGGTGGAACTGACAGCTGCATCGACAGTTAATTGCTGATGAACAGATATTTGTGGTTTGCTCATCCATACCTCGCCGGAATAGCTCAAACAAGAAGAATGTTAGAGGCTTCCTAGAAGATATCAACTAGTTGACGTTCTTGCTAGACTGGCTTGCTCCTAAGATCATGTGATACCCCAGCCTATTTGAAGCCTAGTAGGGAGCTAGGCCTGGCCCACCTGACCAGCCCAAATGGATCAATGAGCCCAATAACAGAGGAAACAATCCGATGGGAAGAAGACTCCTGATCTTACCAGAGGGAATGCAACACCGAGAAGGATTCGCGGTGCCTCCTTCCACCCTATTTAAAGACCACCTTACCCCCTTTGAACCTCACCACCATCAGCTGCCGAACCATCGCTAGAGAACTGCTCTTTCTCATTTTTTTTCCGAACATCCTTCACTATGCTTGCCAGAAGTTGCAGCCAAACACTGTTGAAAATAAGGTATGATCCCCCAAACCTTTAGATAGTCTTCCTCCCCATCCTCTTTAGTCCATGGAGCTTGAATTCTGGCTAACTATTGCCAGATTTTCTTTGAAAACCAAGCCTCTAATTTTTTTCCCAGATTTATATTATTTTCATTGATTTTTCCAGCACCGATCATCGATGCCGACTGTTGATTGGGAAACCCCCAAACCCAAGCTATGCCATTGCAGCCCGCATCACCGACCACAACCATCGCCAGCAAGAGACTCCCCTATTTTGGGGGAAAAGGTAATTTAGGAGACCCTTCGCCATGGAACTAAAGTTAGAAGAGAGAGCAAAATAAGAAAGGAAAAGGAGAGAAATGAGAGAAATGAAAAAAAAATATAAAAAGAGAAAAAGAGTCCATTTCACTCTTCTCTTTTCTCTTCCCCCACTTCTCCCTCACTTTCTCTCTCCACCCTCAATGACCTTGATGGATCTAAGTGAAGGGGCCTGACATGGCCACTAGGTAGCATGCCGATCCTTACCCCAACCCAGGCCAAGCACCACTAGATTTCTCCATTAATAACCCCTAAAGTATTATATGTACTCTAGTATGATTATTGTTTTGTGATTCGACCAGCTAGATTGTCCAAATCGGATCAATTGGGATATTGGGACTGCCACTAGGCCAGCCCTATGGGGGTGTTGGAACTTAAAATTTTTAGTCTTAAAATAATCATGTTGAAAACTTGATATACATATAATTTTTAAATATTAAGCTTTAAAAAGAATTTTCAAAATTAATTGGATCTATCGATTGGTTTCACTCACAAGATAAATAATGTAACCCTTTTTCTAAATTTATTAAAAAATTATAATTTTTTTCTGTATTGAATTATTCATAATTTATAAAATTGATGCATTGTATTTTTAGTTGCTAGATATCCATTTTTCTAGAATATTAAATGATTCATAACTGAATATATTGAATTTGATATGGATTATACCTGATTGATTTTGGTGTTGCATGGTTTTATGAACTTTTCAATTTGGAATATGAAATATGTTTTTGAGAAAAGGAGTTTAGAATCGAGATGGATTTCGACTTACAGTCTATGTATCGATAACCTGCTAATGAGGGTTGTGCACTAGTACATCGATACCCTGCCAGTGGGGGTTGTGCAATGGTATATCGATACCCTACCAGTGGATGGTGTGCTGCTACATCGATACCCTGTCAATGAAGTAATGCAGTAATATATCGATACACTGTCAGTGAAGGTTAAATGTTGGCATATCAATATCCTACCAATGGAGGTTTTACATTGGCATATCGATATCCTATTAGTGAGGGTTATACATTGGCACTTTGACTATACTATGCTCATTATATGGCCCAGCTGCAAGATAAAATGTAATCATAGTTCATGGCGATCGACATGCACTTGAAGTTTGAAAGAAATTGGATTTATAAACAAAACTTGGATTTTGAATTTCACATGTATGATGTTTTAATGATGCTGCATATCTAATTTTAGTTTTTGAACTCAAGTAACTCTCATGCTTATTTTGAATAAAATTATTATTTATTTATTTATATTGATTGATTTATCTAGTTAAAATGTTCATTGCTTACTAGACTATCTAGCTTATTATTCCATTTTCTACTGTTTTTATAGATCTTAAAAACTAAGATAGCATGAGAATATATTTCCAGAGAGTGATTAATAGCAGAACTTCAATACTTTTATTTTGGATTGGAAGTTTTACTAAAGTTTGATATATGATCTTTTAAATGTCATTGGATTTTGTAAGATATCAAAGTTTAGATTTTAGTTAGCTAAATTTTGAACTTAATTTATTGATTATTTACTCCATTATTTGCTTATGATATCATGATAAGATGCCTTACATACTTGCAGGGAAAGTTATCCATGATTATGCAGTGGTTGATACAATCCCTGGCTCATGATCTCGAGTCAAAAGTGTGACAAATCAGATGCACATATGACTGCTTGGCTTCTCAATGGGATAAGGTCCTTTGGTTCAAGCTGTTGCTTATGGGGTTCTGTTAGTTAGGAATCAATTTGAGCTTTGCCCTCGTTGCTATCAATAATTAAAAAGAAAAGAGTCAAAAAAAGAAATGGAAATATCAAATATCACAATTAGAATGATTGGAAGTGATGAAATTGATAGAGCAAGCTTGTGGTAAGACCAAAGGTAGCTCGTCCATAATGAGAATGCTTGTTCTCGAGATAATAGCATCAAGCAATTCAAGACATGAAATATAAAGTTTATAGCTAAATGCTGCAAATGATGATGTTCCACCAAGAAACAGCTTTCTATATCACTCACCTGCAAGTACTGTACACAAGTGATCCACCAGCTCTTAGCAATCTGAAACCATTGGTCAGAAGCTGTAACTGCATTTAGGGAAAAAAATAAAAAAAAAGAAACAAAAGCATATGATTTTAAGTTAACACACTTTTGGTGAAAAATTAAGCTTGCCAAATGAATTTTTCACACAAGTTTCAGCTTGATTCTTTTCAGACTTTTCAGTGGATTTATAAGCATATAATATTCAATTGCAAAAAGATAAAGGGAACCTCATATTCTTGGATGTTGTTTTAAATTGATTCAAACTAATCAAGGTCTTCTAAATCTTGCTTGCATCTTAAGATATATCACAAAACAACCAACATTCATAATACCTAAAAAGAAAAGTGATATTTCAACATGAATGTATATTTTTGGTCTGTGTATTTTAAATTAAAATGATGTGCTATATAATTTTCTAACTTGAACCATTTATGATATTTCTTTCAATTTTAATTTTTTATTTTTTATTTTCTATAGTTCTTACTATTTTTAAAGACCTATTGGAGTATTGGATTTATAAGACACCCCCAAGAGTTCCAAACTTACAATGTACATTAATGATAATTTTTTCTATGTATTTTATTTTTCTCTATTTATTACTTTTGGGTCAAAACTCTAAAACTTTAACCAATAGTTCCAAAACCACTAAGGCAGCCGAAACCAAAATTCATTTGCCTCAGCTGAAACTCAAAACCAAAACAGAAGTTTAGAAACTTGGTCATAGTACTGAAAGAAAGAGACTAAATCAATCTTTACATATGGAAAAGGGAGAGAGAAAACTGAATCTTTTAACATCTTTCAATAACAAGAAAAATTGGAACAAGGTCATAAAATGAAAGCAGAAGACCACAGAGATTTACCCAAAATTACCTTTATACAGAATAATCAAGCATACATTTCTTGGTTTGGTTTAAGATTATACAAGAAAAGGAGATAATTCAATAACTTTTTAGTGATGATTGACAATGATGTTGGAGAATCATCGACCAGCAAAAAATGGTCAAAAAAATCATTTTCTGAGCCCATATTCACTGAAAATGAGGTGTGATCAATCAAAAAATGCTTGTAATTGATGTTTCACTGTTTTAGTAATGTCGTCTAGATATAAAAAAGTCAAACTCGTTGACCATGGAACTGTGTAGTCCATGCCTACTTCTCACGAATCAATAATACGAAAAGCATCTTGGGACAATGTAGATCATGAATGTTGCAGTCTGCTATAGGTTACATTTGGTTACATATATTAAGTGCCTGGAAAAGGATGTAACTTGTTTTCCAAATGAAGTGCACTCACAAAAAAGAGTCTTTGCAGTCATCCTTTCCTCTTGTCCTTATTGATTGGTATGTAACTCAGAAGGTTGTGAGCAATAATTTTCTTAGCCTTCATCAAGAACAAAGCATTTCTGAAGGTGGTGAGAACCATTTATTATCCATTCTACCATAAATCTGATTCTCTTTGGAGAGGATCACACCTATAAGATGTGGAAAAATATTAAAGTTTCACAGGATTAATTGAAATCCTAAGATTGAAGATTTATCTATGTGGCTTGTCTTAATCAATGCCTAACCTTAGATAATTGCTAAAGGATTCATGATCGTGAGGACTCCAAGCATTTATATAAGAAAAGATACTTATCATCTCTGGAATCATAGCATGCAATTTTAGATTTGGATTCTGTGATCTCCAAATTCCATGGTCAAATCTAAGGAAAAATCTTCTTTCTTCTAGTAGTTGGGTGGGAAAGCTAGAGAGCATGCAACCATAAGAAATTTTGAAAAATGACAAACAAGACCATAGAGATATCATGAACAGACTTATCCACAATGTAAGGATAAATTTTTGGGATCCTATGACTACTTCTAGTGGTGAAAATGTTGGAGGAAATGGCTGGTGTAATATCCCAATAAGTCAACAACTGTATCTTGCAAGTGCATACTTTGCATTTCAGGCTTTTTTAAGTTTTCTTGTTAAAAAGATAAAAGAAAAGAATGTTTTATATATGTATTTTAAATATCTTGACTTTAAGATGAATCTCATTGTCTTTTTTCATTTTCTTAAAAAAAGAAGTTTACCATGGAAAAAGCATGAACTTGAGAATTTCTCTGAATTAAAACAATTACCTGAACGTGCGTTAGAGTGTCTGTTCTTTTCACATCAAGTACTCGACGCTGTAAAGTATTCCATCCCCAAAACTCAAATTTCTGTATGTGTTTGACTGATCCATCATGAGTACACTCTGCATCCACAAGGACCTATAAAAAGTTCCAAAGAACCATATATTGGTATCTCAAATATGATATAGACCAGGTGACAAACAATCATAGAAGGCAAGGCTATAAGAAAACAGCATATAGCAACAAAATACCTGAAATTTTAATTTACTATATGCATATCATCAAGTAAAACTTGGATTAATAACAATTGTTATAGGTTAACTATGTGAAACAAATAATAACCATTGCAGATTAACAATTGCTATAGGTTAACTATGTGAGACAAATAATAAACATTGCAGATTAACAACATGAATTCTAAAACTGTGTCACAGCATTTAACAAATTTACGTAGTAGTTTCACTACAACTGAGGCCTCACTTACTGAAAAACAGCTGTGCCTCCAAAAAGCAAACCCATGTGAAAGTAAAACAATTTTTTATGACTTGAGTAGGATGCTAAATTATTAAGAGCATGGTTTGTCAACCATGCCAAATCGGCTGGTTTAGAGCATACCACACCGAACCAGTCGCCTATCAGCATGGTTCAATATATACATTCGGCTCAACCCAGTCCAGCACATTCAATCGCTTCCCTCTCCCTCAAAACCCTAATCCTCCAGCACTCAATGACAACACCATTGCTGATGATGAGGTCCACAGGGAAGTTTTTTTTCTCTCTCTCTCTCCTCCCAACAACAGGAGACTCTCCCTCTCCCTCCCTCTCTCTCATCCTCAACAACAATGGTCTCTTGACCGTTTCCCTCCCCCTCTCTCTCTTTTCCTCTCTCACCTCCCTCTTCCTGTTCCTCTCTGGCTCTTCTTATTTCAGTATGCCCTGAATGAGCATGGTACAGACTGCAACGTGCAAAATTGGTCACCAGCTTAATATGACCTCCAATACAGGTTCAACAAACCTTGAATTTAAGAGTTTACTAAGATACTCAAAAGTATTGATTAGCTCATCTCGAGAGATCTGGACCAACAGAATATGTTGGGAAAATATTTTGCATAAAAAGCAACATGTAATGGAAAAACAAATTACCTGATCCTTGGGTTCACTTCATTCAGGATCTAACCTCATACCAATAATTGCAGTTTTCGAGTGAAATAATTCCATCCATTAGCTTTGACATAATAACAAATTATGGCATGTTTCTATTCATCAATATTTATATGAACGATGGTCTAGAAAGGAGTTATAAGATCTAGGCAAGAAGAAAGGAAGCCCATAAAGATAGATATAAATAGATATAAATGGAAAGATATATAAGTCTGATTCCAATAATAGGGAACGGAACTCTATAGCAAAATAGGTTATCTATCAATTTTCTACTAAAAAGCAGAATTGGCAAATCAGGTAAATATAGGTATGTAGCTTCATTACAAAAGAGTACATCATCTACAATTGCTAGCTTATTTTGTATACGCTATCATCCAGTATTTGAATATTAAAGAAAATTAACGAGTGTGTGACATAAGTTGGTCAGACAGATGTGCATAAGATGTTCTTATGACTGCTTAAGAGTAGCATACCCTATCATAACCTGAAACTGAAGGCTCATTGTCGTTTAGCAGACAGAATAACTTGCTTTTACATAACCCAACCACTCCAGAATGTCTGCCATAATATATCAATTCTGGTTCTAAAGTCGATTGAATTTGATATGAACTATTAGCATTTCTTGCTTTACATTCTTTCCTTCGATCTTTCCATGATCTCTTTGAAGTCCACTCTGTGAATTTATCTTTATTATCTGTGCCATAAGCTGCAACTGTGGAGATAAGGACAACACTTGCTGTCATATAGATGCCAAAAAAAAAAGCATGAATACATGAAAGACAGGAATTTAACTAGTCTATTTTTATAGTTAACAAGCAAACAGATATGATTACGAATATTGTTACCTGATTTTATGTCCATACAAGACCTCAAAGGTAGGAGAGAAAATGTTGTTCCATCAGAAACAAAAAGCCGACAACAATCTCCAAGAGCATATTTCTGTAGCATTGTACGACAAGCTGCTAAGCGATGTCTTGCAATATCAACACCAGTAAGAGATCCTGAGTTCCCCAGTATATCTGAGAGCATGCAGAGCTTAGCACCTGATATCGAAAAAAGGTATGCAATTATCAGATTAGATAAATATTATTCAAAAAATAAGTTTCAACAAACAGTTAATGTCTTGTGAACAAGCACGAAATGTGTCCATATAAGGCTGAAAGAATTCAATTATGATTTATAGTATCCGATCAGCTTGCTCAATAAACAGTAACAAGAACTTATACGATTTCTCCATCTTTTTAAAGGATGTCAATCCAGAAGAATGTCAAAGGAGATGATGAATTGGAGCATAGGTGGGATTCAAACATGTTAGGCTGCTTATGCATAATGTACTAGGTTGTTTGGCTTGGATAGTTCAACAAGATGAAGATCGCACTAACTCCATTTTCTTAAAAAACTCAATAGCAGTTCACTTCATCTCATTCTTGAAAACCACTCCCAAGATTAAAACCTTCCAAACCATGTAAATTTAAGGGAAAACAACAAATTTGACTGATAGACATGTAGTTTGAACTGCTTTTGAATGTTTTGACTTTCAAATTAGCCTGAGTCATTTCATTATTTTCAACTAAAGATTTATACTTTATAAAAGTCATGGTAACATCAACAACTTCCTTGGATCCAAGATAAAGCAATCATTAGAAGAAGTATACATATCCATCTCTTAGAAGATGTTTTATACATATAATCAACCACATTGCATGCTAGTCTTTTCAAAAAAAAGTGTTTGTGTGGCTACATATGCATAAGTCTACATAATTACATATAAACATATATGAAATGTACACATACAACAATTTGGTTTAGAAAAAGGATAAAAGAGGGCATCCAGTGCACAAGGCTCCCACCACTACCAAGTCTGAGGGTTAGATGTACACAACCTTGCCCCTTCATGCTATAAGGTCATTTTTGTGTTTCTTAACAATTGGTTTTGAAAAATGATAAAGCCCATTAATAAAATAAGATTGCCAAGAAGAGCACTTTCAAGCATGGTTCGCCAAGACCGAACCACCTAGTTCAACCTATTATGAGCTAAACCAGTGCAGAATCGGGTTGGTTTAGCCTAGTTTTTTTGGCTTGCAACCCAAACAAGACTGAACCACTGTACTAAGCCGAACCAACCAGTTCGGCTCGGTTTAGGCACTTAAAATCATGGAAAGGGGAGAAGTCACTCAAGACTTCTCTTTCTCCTCCTTTGGAAAAACATCTCTCCCCCTTCTCCACAATAAAAAAAACTCTACAAAATGAAAAGAAACCACCGATTAAAGATATACTTACTTCTCTCCCACCTCTCTTTCTCCCCTACCCCTTTTTTTTTTTTTTTTTTTTTTCGGGGGGAAGGGGGGGGGGGCGAGAACTTTAAAATGCATAGAAAATGGAAAAAGGGAAGATCATGCCAAAATTTCTGATTTTGGCATAATTTTATTATATATTATAGGTCTATGGATAATCTATATAATGATACTAAAATCATTAATTTTTATTAAGTATATAATTTTTAAATTAAAAATATATTTTTAGAATAAAAATTATTAAAAAATAAAATTCAAAAATTAACTATAAAATTAAATTATTGTTTAAAGGCTTGCAAGCTACTTTTGATGTAAATTTAATATTCATTTATCAAAGTTTTGATGCATCATATGCATGATAACCTAGGCCTAAATTTGAATGAAATCAACAAATAAGTAGCATTAATGCTTTCCCACTGCCTTAAAAATATATATATAATATTTATGATAGGATTCTACATGAATCTAAGATCAAATTAATTCTTTATAATTTTTAAATTATATAATATATTTTAAATTTAGAAAATAATATAAATATAAAATTTAAAAAATATAAAAAATTAGGAAACAAAATTTTACCATTTTTACATAATTATGTGCTTATTCAATCTTCGAGAATAAATCTATTGAGGAAAGAAAAGGACCCAAAGCATGCTATTAGTTGGGACCACAAGCAGATGCTTTCGGATCAACATCATTAAGAAAGGAGGGGTACCTAGATTGAAACAACACTTGGCTACCGATTACCCTGATATATCTAAGTGCCAAAAGTGCCCACGAAAGGTCCATCGATTGATGAAGCACTTCGCTTAGTTCAAAGCATCAAAAGAGATGCTTAGAACAAGGTGGAGGTAGACCGCCGAGTTACAGAGCTACATTCCTATCACTTTAGGGAGTCAAAGGAAGCCTCTACTTCAGATGATAAGAAGGCACAGATCCAAGCTATCATTCGAGCGAGCTTAGATGATCAATAGAAGTTAGAGGAGGTGGCCACACATAAAGCTTGATCTGGACCATCAGTTTATAAGTCGGGATCGGTTTTTGTGAGCATTGCAATAGAGTCAGAGTTTAGGAGGACCTCCTTAATTAAAGAGCCTGTCAGTAAAGGCACAAACCATATTGCATCTATGTTGGAAACTTTTGGTAGTAAAAAAAGTTCTCTAAAGAGATTCCAGCATAAGCCACCATTCATAACTTGGATCCACACGTCTTCCCCAGCAAGGATTCCAGGTAATAGAGAGTTGAAATTATGTTGAAGAAGGACAAGAAAAATAATATGTGAACTATTAGATTCTAGTTTCTCTTGAGTCATATCCCAGTGCATGCGACAAGCAGCACATATTATAGGCTACTGGTCCACGTGTAGACCTCCAAAATCGAAGGATATCTATAATGAGCTCCTAACAACAATAAGAAGCTACAGAAATTGATTACTTTATATCATAACAAGTGGCCAATTTATGGATTGACAATGATGAGTGATGGTTGGAATAGTCTACCGAAGGAAGCATAATCAACTTCCTAACATATTGTGATAGAAAAACTTTTTTCAGAAATCCATTGATACTTCAGATCAGTGCATAACGCCATGTACATCCTCAAATTGATAGAGGAGGTAATTGATCACGTAGGAGAACAAAATGTCATGCAGGTTATCACTGACAATGAGCCATGATATAAGGCCATAAAGGAGATCCTAATGGAGCGGTGACCGCATATTTTCTGGATCCCATGTGCTGCACATTATATCATCCTTATAATGATGGCCATTGGGATGCTTAGTAAAGTGCAGAAAACAATAAACTCAATACAAAGTATTACCAAATTCATCTACAACCATGCATGGATCATATCATTGATCAGAAGGTATACAGGGAGAGATTAAGATCAAGTATTATACGGTTCACTACAAATTATATAGTACTTGATAGCCTTGTTGACAAGAAAGCATAACTGCATCAAATATTTATCAGCCCCGAGTAGCAGGAGCAGGGCTTTCAGAACTGTCCCAAACCACATGGTTCAAGACGTACTGTATCGTACCGGCTAAGAACCAGTACGGTTGAACCCTAAAAAACGGTTTGGGATCCGAACCATAAAAAATAACATGAACTGGACTGGTACAGGTCAGTTCAGTATGGTACGAGTCGGTTTGGATATGTACGGTCCGGTTCAGTACGAGTCGGTTTGGATCGGTACGGTCAGTTCAGCAATCCTTGCTTGAGAGGAGGGAGGAAGATAGTTTTTTTCTTAATTCATTTTTTTCCTCAATTCACCAAGATCGCTACATGTACCAGTACGGTACGATATGGTATGGTACCGTATCATACCAGTCACTGATTGGTACCGGTTCAGCAATCCTTGAGCAGGAGATTAGAGGCAATCATTAAGGGAAGCAATGTAAAGAACTTAGTGACAAGACAGATATTGTGATAATAAACCGAGAAGATAGTGCAAGTTATCAAGCCTTTATATAAGTTGCTTCGAGCAATGGGTGGTGAAAAATATTCCCAAATAAGCTTTTGTATCACATGATGGAGAGGACAAAGGATCATATCAGGGTGGCAGAGACCATGTGTAGATTTATATCATCAAGCAATGGTGGGGCTATCAGATGGATAGAGATTTGTATCTAGCAAATAAGCAGCAAATAAAGAGTGTTTTGAAAATTTGACTACTATTTTATTTGGACAAATAAACTTAACTATTTTTTAAATTTATCTGAAGCTTACTATCTAAACCCAAGGTTCCAATAGTCCATACCTAGGACATCCCATAAATGAGCAACTTCTAACCACCCTACGAATGTAATATACAAAATGGAGCTTGATCTAGAAATCGTAGCTATGTACCAAGAAGAAGTTAGGTTAAGTGATTTTTATTGACTTAGATGTATCTTCAACAAGTAACACATTTTACATAGAAAAATAATGAGGAAAGGCATCGAAATATTTGGATCCAGTGTAGCAATCGCAGGCAAAAAAAATTGAATCTAAATAGATTAGATATCAACGACAACAACTCTTGTTTGACATTATGTAGCTACTAATAAGTCGAATACAATACAATCTTTTTTTTAATTTTGTTGAATATCAATGCTTTTGCAACTGAATCATAGGTTTATTTTGGTCTAACGGCAAAAAATTTGAAAGGACTTGTCATCAGGAGCATCTCCTAAATAGTCTCATCGAGTGGCTGTGAGCACAATTGGTCGACCTTCATCCTTATCTACAACAAACAGAGGAATCGTCTAGCACAGAAACACCTCAATGATCTTATATATATTCATTATAATTTGAGATTGAGACTCAAATGCATTCAAGAGGAAGTTAAGCTAAAGTATTCAAATCTGACTACGAATAACTTTGTTGATAATAATGAAGATCCAATGGTCGGATGGCTTATAAGCCAATAGCAAGAGCCAGAGCTTGATAAGTTAAGATCTTTTTCACGACTAGCCAATTTCGTAGTTAGCGAGGTTAAGATGGAGACTGAGTAATGGACAAAAAACAACAGTCCACGTAGATTTCCAGCATCAACCACAACATCCAACCTCGCAGTCTAGACAGTCAAAGCAAGGCATAATGAGAGGGCAGGTAGCTGCTCAGCATAAAAACAAAAGAAAAGAAAAGAAAAGGCAATTGTAATCTCGATGGAAAGGGTGGAGTACTCAGTCCACTCAGATTCAGAGACCAAGCAAAGCAGTGCTGATAGTTCTTTTGATAGTCATGAATCTGGTGGTTTGGTAGTCAGGAAGGAAGCAGAGAACAAAAGACCATTTATGAGAGTAGCTGCAAAATGATCTTCAATTCACTAGTAAGTCCTAGTTTATGCATACCACATAGGATATAGATTATAATGCATAAGCTAGTAGAGCCCGTAATGATTGACCTCGAGATCATTTAGGATACAATGCAACTGTAAATGAACTCGCATGTAGAGTAGGATCCATGAACGTATCAGGTCCATCCTCATATTATAGATCCTTTTATCCATAAGTATATTGATGTGGCAACATTCACTGACATGGAGTATACACAGCCACTAACCTCAGCCACACGGGTGGGGACTGCCACCTGGACGCGGCCCCCGGGTGGAAGGCCGAGGTTAGCTCCCAGCCAGGGTCGAGCTCGTAAAGTGAGCCTTCCTGCCGAGGTCAGCTCTCAGTCGGGGTCGAGCTCATGAAGCAAGCCTTCCTGCCGATGTCAGCTCCCAGCCGGGTCAAGCTCGTGGGACGAGCCCTCTATCTGAGGTCAGCTCCCGGTCGGGGTCGAGCTCATGAAGCGAGCCCTCTTGCCGAGGTCAGCTCCCGACCGGGATTGAGCACATGGAAAGAACCATCCGTCTGAGGTCAGCTCTCGGCCGGGGTCGTGCTCACGCTGCCGAAGGCGAACCCCGAATGGAGGTCCGTCCCTACCATACGAAGACCAGAATTCTCGCCAGCGGTGAAGAAGGAAAAGATCGCAAGAATTCAAACCACTGCGCAGAGGTCCCTGTCCACCTGCAACCTCCGAAAGGTGGCGCATGCCCTACCACCAATGCAAGCTCGGCGACACGCCGCCCGCATGCTCTGCACGAGGTAGGCCCCGTCAGACCTAGGGTCCTGTAACGTGCCACCACGTCCATTACCGTACGGTCGGAGGACGCTGACCCACGCGGCGCGAGACCCAAAATTCCCCCCAGAAGTAGAATCCTGTCAAAGCCATAGGCCCTGCAACGCTTGAACGGTCCCTCCGGGAATGGAAACTTCCCACCATGGCATGAGGCTCAGTGGCACAACGCCTGCCCCTCTTAAGCAAAAAATGACATCCTTAACAGGAGAGAGCTCTCCGAAGGCTGGAAGGAGGTCCAGTTCGAGAGAAAGGAAGAGGCTCCAAGAGGCCCACGGATCGCCTCCTCAAGAAGGACCGGTCCGAAAAGAGGGGGAGGAAGGAGAAGTAGCGAGCTGCGATAAGCCCCTCCACCACGAGAAGGCACACAAAGGACACCAGGACATAGCCAGAAAGGAAGAGGAAGGTAAGTAAGAAGGTAAGTGAGCGGGGAAGGGGAGAGCGGCAAGCAAGTAGCCAAAAGCTCGGCTGGCCAAGGGACCGGCCGAAGGGATCCTCCCCGCTCCCCGCTCTCCATTCCCTCTTTTTTTCTTCTATTTGATCATTATCATCTTGTCACCCCCGGGGGCGAGGGAGTCCCCCAAGCTCTCCATCTCAGAGATTCTGTTCCCCTCGATCGTCACACTGACTTGATCGTCGGAGTATCATCGCCGAAATCCCCGGCCCTGGTCTCTGTTTTTGCAGGCCGAGCAGACCGAAGAGCTGACCCCCGAGGAGGAGGGATTATTCCCGATGGGATGAGGCACCCAACACGCGACACGCCGAAGCTACGGGCCACGACGATCCAGGCGGCAACAGATTGGCATGCCAGGAAAGGGGGACGAGCGGCAGACGACCAGGAACTAAGAGGATCTTGGCCAAGGCTGAGGATCCAGGCTCTCCAACCAACGGGCCGACAGTAGCCACCTCCCTGGGGGGCAGGCAGGGGACACGAGAGCTCCCTCTTGGGAGCTCGCCCAAAGAACGAGAAGAGAAGGGTCTGATGATAGCAGAGAGAGGGGCTTGTGTTCGTGGGTTTTTCGAACACTTGCCACCTTTCGCGGCACTCTCCGGTTAGACCCAGAATCCAGGCATTCCCCTACGCGCAGGCTTCCATCATCTTTTACAAGCCTAATAGGTAACTCCCTTCCCCACTACCCTTGCAACATGAAAACTATTACAGTTCTACGGGAGAAGCCCCTGCATCACCACCGATGGCAAGCACCACGATCTCGCTCACGATCCAAAGATGGCAGTGGGATGCCATCCATCGCGCGACTCGCAACGGGGCAAACTAGCAAGAGATGGGGCCTGAGCCCGGGGGGCAGCCTACCGATGAAAGGCGGTGTTACTGCAACCCCCATAAAGGACCTTAGCGAAGGGGTTGAAGCCTAACCGGACGGAGCCTACTACCTCGCCGGCCGGCGCCTCCCGATGCTCGTGAACCTGGAAGACGAGCAATTTAAGAGAGCACTACCGGTGATGTAAAACTTTTTCTTAATTATCTAAATCCCTTTTTCGTGCAACCTCGTTCTTTACCTGTGCAGGGACGTCTCCGTCCGACTTGGAGTCCGGCAGACACAAGCCGGGCCCTCCATCAGGCCCGCCTTCACCAGCCGAGCTCACAGCCTGGAAGCGGCACCAAGATGCCGTCTACCGCGTGACTCACAGCGTGGCGGATCGAGAAGCTCGGCGCCATCAGCCTCGCTCACAGCCCGGAAGTGGCACCAAGATGTCGTCTACCGCGTGACTCACAGCTTGGCTCACTCATAAGTCCGACGCCCCACAACCTCATGGCCGTGCTCATTGGCTCACTCATAAGTCCAGCACCCCACAGCTTCATGACCGTGCTCACAGCCCGGAAGCGACACCAAGATGCCGTCTACCGCGTGACTCAGCATGGCGGATCGAGAAGCTCAGTGCCCTCAGCCTCGCTCACAGCCCGGAGGCGGCACCAAGATGCAGTCTACCACGTGACTCACAGCTTAGCTCACTCATAAGTCGACGCCCCATAGCCTCATGGCCGCGCTCACAGCCCGGAGGCGTCACCAAGATGCTGTCTATCGCGTGACTCACAGCGTGGCAGATCGAGAAGCTGGGCGCCCTCAGCCTCGCTCACAGCCCGGAGTCGGCACCAAGATGCTGTTTACGGCGTGACTCACAGCTTGGCTCACTCATAAGTCCGGCGTCCCATAGCCTCATGGCCACACTCACATCCCGAGGCAGCACCAAGCACGTCTACCGCGTGACTCACAGCATGGTAAATCGAAAAGCTCGGCGCCTTTAGCCCAGCTCACAGTCCGAAGGTGGCGGTAGGGTAACCTGTCACCTACTGTGCGGCTCGCAGTTCGGCACTCTCAAGCAGAGCCCACTCCATCAGGCCCGCACTTTTCAACCGTACACAACCCTGAGGCAGCGACAGTGCAACCCGCCATTTGCCACGAGGCCCGCAACTAGGCAATCTTCAAGCCGGGTCCTTCCGATAGGCCCGCGCTCAATCGCCTCGCTCACAGTCTTGAGGCACAGTTGAGGATTCCTATAACCCTGCCATCTACCGCGTAACTCACAGTTTGGCACCTATAAGCTGGGAAACTCATGAAGCCCCGCACCCACTGCCTTACAATCCAGAGATGTCCGCCGGGAAACTCCAGAAGTCCAACCATCTATCCCTTGACTCATAGTGTGGCGAACTGAGCCGGGATATTTCGGAAGCCCTGCATCCAGTTGCCTTGCTCACGGCCCGCAGATGTCGGTGGGAAACCCCTGAACTCCTACCATCGGCCGCCTGACTCGCGGCTTGGCAAACCAAGGAGATCCCCTAGAAGCAATCCAAGCCGAAGAGAAGAAAAACGACAAGCAAAGTGGCGGCAACATCAAGCATTCCGATTGAAGGGAAGAGAAAAGTTATCCCCATTGAAGTGTCCCTCACATCGGAGAGAGGCCCCCAAGTAGCCCGGGAGGCCGTGCATCAAATTCAAGTTCAAAAAGAAAAAGAAGAAAAAAGAATAAAGAAGAAGAGAACAGCAGACGTAAGGAAAGAGGCGCCTTCATTGATCAAAAATCTCTTACATCCTATGGAGACTCCCGATAGGTCGGGAGACCTCCTGAAGTCCTAAGTTACAGGATGAGAAGGAATAAGCTTCAGGCTTCCCTTGCCGTCACTCGCCCAACCAACGGGCTAGTACTCCGACTCTGGACCTAGTCCTCGGGATCGAGCGGAGCATTCCGATCCCTTCTACTCTAGGAGGCGGATGCCCTTCTTCAAGCGAGCCTGCTGGGAAGGAGAACAACAATGCATCCGCCTCTACCGCGCCGTCCTCCTTGGAATTCACCGATCCATGATTTCAAGGGCAACTGCAGCAGCTCCACGTCAAGATACTCCTATCAGCACCACAACGATCGTGGCCCCTTCCATAGCGACCACGACCCAGGCCACCACCTCCTGTAAGATCTCCGGTCTTGTGAACCGGAAGGTGGCTCTAAATGCCTCCACTTTTAAGGCAGCCTCTTTCTCTGCCCCAACTACGCGACCGAAGGCTCTCCCCCTCCATATCCATGGGGGAAGCTTCGAGCTCGGCGGATTTCTTTTCCTAACCAGACGCCCTCGCCTTGACACTGGTCGGTCGCCCCTAAAGAGCCTTCACTTGGCCCTCCAGGTCTCGGGTTGAAATCCTGAAGTCTACCAAGAGCCCTCCCTTAGCACAGCCTAAGGGAGAGGGATCGAAGAAGGAGAACATGGAGGCCAACGCTAGAATGAGAAGGGGGTCAGAGAAGGAAGAAGGAAGCTTTGCGAAACCCTGGCCGCCTGCGCCCGAAGGCCTTTTAAAAGCTATATAGCCAACCAAAAGCCACCACGTGTCGACATCATGCACCTCCCGATGCTTCGGTTCGCGGAACAAATGCCTTGATCCAACCAGGGCATTGATGATCCCTTCGTTGGAAAACTGAGCACAGCGCTCCATTAATGAAAAGGTGCGGTCTTCGGGCATGGCCAGTTGAAGCATTGATGGCGTAGAAGAAGCGTCCCTCCACGTCAGCATGGTCGTTACTCCCATCGTCCCAAGCGATGCTTCGTTCTCTGGGCTCGGGAGTGGGGGGTATCTAATGTGGTAACATCCGCTGACGTGGAGCATACACAGCCACCAGCCGTCAGCCACACGGGTGGGGAATGCCACATGGACGCGGCCCCCGGATGGAAGGCCGAGGTCAGCTCCTAGCCGGGGTCGAGCTAATAAAGCGAGCCTTCTTGCCGAGGTCAACTCCCAGTCGGGGTCGAGCTCATAAAGCGAGCCTTCCTGCCGAGGTCAGCTCCCAGCCGGGGTCAAGCTCATGGGACGAGCCCTCCGTCTGAGATCAGCTCCCGGCGGGGTCGAGCTCATGAAGCAAGCCCTCCTACCGATGTCAGCTCTCGGTCGGGGTCGAGCTCGTGGGAAGAACCATCCGTCTAAGGTCAGCTCCAGGCCGGGATCGTGCTCACACTGTCGAAGGCGGACCTCCCGAATGGAGGTCCGTCCCTGCCATACAAAGACCAAAATTCCCGCTAGCGGTGGAGGGAAAGATCGCAAGAATTCATACCACTGCACGGAGGTCCCTGTCCACCTGCAACCTCCGCAAGGTGGCGCATGCCCTGCCACCAATGCCAGCTCTGCGCACACCACCGGCATGCTCTGCAAGAGGTAAGCCCCGTCAGACCCAGGGCCCTGTAATGTGCCGCCATATCCACTACCGTATGGCCGGAGGATGCTGACCCACGCGGCGCGAGACCCAGAATACCCCCAGAAGTAGAATGTTGTCAAAGCCATAGGCCCTACAATGCTCAGGCAGTCCATATCACTCCCTCCACTTACGTTGATAATGTTCTATTTGTTGATGGATTAAAACATAATTTGCTTAGTATTAGTCAGTTTTGCGATAAAGGTTTTAAAGTAGTTTTTGAATCATCTCTTTGCATGGTATCTAGTCTTGATGATAATGAAATGAAATTCATTGAAAATAGGCATGGCAACATCTACATTATTGATCTTGATAATTTACCTTTACAAGATGGTGAATGCCTAATTGCAATGAATACCATAATTAATGAGACTAGTTAGCTTTGGCATCATAGATTAGGTCATGCAAGCATGCATTTACTTTACAAATTATGTAAAAAGAATTTAGTAAAAGATTTACCAAAATTTAGATTTAAAAAAGATAAAGTTTGTGAAGCATGTCAATTTGAAAAACAAGCAAGAACATCTTTTAAAACTAAAGGAATGGTTTCAACTTCTAGGCCACTAAAACTACTGCATATAGATCGCTTTGAACCAACTAGGACCACAAGCCTAGGAGGCAAGAGATATGGATTAGTCATAGTGGATGATTTCTCTAGATTTATATGGATTTTATTTTTAGCACATAAAGATGAATCCTTTTCGACTTCCACGAAG
Source organism: Areca catechu (assembly GCA_021397845.1). Lineage (NCBI taxonomy): Eukaryota > Viridiplantae > Streptophyta > Magnoliopsida > Arecales > Arecaceae > Areca > Areca catechu. The sequence goes on from CM038050.1 coordinate 97,447,629, forward strand.
TTTTATCGAAAGGTTTCAAATGAAAAAAGTACTTCTATCGTTTGTATTCGAAGTGAACATGGAACTGAGTTTGAAAATTAAGATTTTAAAAATTTTTGTAATGAAAAAGGCATTGAACATAATTTTTCTGTACTTAAAACATCTCAACAAAATGGGATGGTAAAAAGAAAAAATCGTACTTTAGAAGAAATGACACAATGATATGCACAATGCTTTGTGAAAATGATCTTTCTAGATATTTTTGGATAGAAGCTATTAATACTGCCTGTTATATTTTAAACCGTGCTTTAATTTGACCAATTTTAAAGAAAACACCTTACAAGCTTTGTAAAGAAAGAAAACCTACTTTAAAATATTTTTGGGTATTTGGTTGTCGATGTTTTATTTTGAATAATGGAAAAGATAATTTAAGCAAATTTGATGCCAAGTCAGATGAAGGTATTTTCTTATGATACTATACATCTAGCAAGGCATACAGAGTTTTTAATAAAAGAACGCTTGTAGTAGAAGAGTCTATGCATGTTGTATTTGAAGAGTCTATTAATAAATCCTCTAGAAAAGAGGACACTTCTGATGAATGTGCAGGTATTGAAGGATGTGAGAAGCTGACTTTGGATGATCCCCTTCCAAAGAAAGTGAAGAAGATCTAAACAAGAAAAATGAAGAAGCCACAAGATCTTCACCAAAGGATCTATCCAAAGAATGGAGATATGCTCATGGACATCCTAAGAAATTAATCTTAGGAGATCCATCGAAAGGGATAAGAACTAGATCCTCTATTAAAAATGAATGTGAGTATATTGCTTTTGTTTCACAAATTGAACCTAAATGTATTGAAGAAACTGAAAAAGACTCAAATTGGATGATTGTTACACAAGAAGAATTAAATCAATTTGAAAGAAATAATGTTTGGACACTAATAGAAAGACCAACTAATGCTTCCATAATTGGTACAAAATGGGTATATAAAAATAAATTAGATGAAAATGGAATAGTAACTAGAAACAAGACTAGACTGACAGCTAAAGGTTATAATCAAAAAGAAGGAATTGATTTTGATGAAACCTTTGCTCCAGTAGCTAGACTTGAAGCTATTATATTACTTTTAGCATTTACATATTTTATGGATTTCAAACTATTTCAAATGGATGTTAAAAATACGTTTCTAAATGGTTATATTGCTGAAGAAGTTTTTGTTGAGCAACCTACCTGGTTTTAAAAATCATGCACATCCTGATCATGTTTTCAAACTATACAAAGCACTTTATGGTTTAAAACAAGCCCCCCGTGCATGGTATGAGAGCTTATTAAATTTTTGATTGAAAATGATTTTACTAAAGGTTATGTTGATACTACTCTGTTTTTGAAAAAAAAGGTTAATAATCTTTTAGTAGTACAGATCTTTGTTGATGATATTATCTTTGGTGCCACTGACGAATCTCTGTCAAGAATTTGCAAAGCTAATGTAGGAAGAGTTCGAGATGAGCATGATAGGAGAATTGACCTACTTACTCGGACTCCAAATTAAGCAAACAAGTGAAGGGATATTCATCAACCAAACTAAATACACAAAGGAGATCTTGAAAAAGTTTGAGATGGAGAAGACTAACCCTATCAGTACACCTATGAGCCCTTCATGTAAGCTTGACAGGGATGAATCTGGTAAGAAAGTTAATCAAATTTTATAGAGGCATCATTGTACTTAACTGCTACTAGACCAGATATTATATTTAATGTATGCATGTATACAAGATATCAATCTGAGCTTAAGGAATCATATTTATTGGCTGTTAAACGCGTACTTAGATATTTATCTGGCACTGTTGATATTGATTGTGGTACTCTAAAAATTCAGCTATTGATTTAATTGCATATTCTAATGCTGATTTTGCTGGCTGTAAGTTAGCAAAAAGTACTTCTGAAACCTGTCAATTTCTTAAAGTTAACTTAATCCCATGGTTTAGCAAGAAACAAAATTTAGTTGCACTATCTACAGCTAAAGTTGAATATATTATAGCTGGAAGTTGTTGTGCTCATTTTCTGTGGATTAAGCAACTTGAGGATTTTGACATCAAACTAAGACACCAATAAGATGTGATAACACTAGTGCTATAAACTTAACCAAAAATTATATTCAACATTCAAGAAGTAAACACATTAAAATTAGATATCATTTTATTAGAAATCATGTTCAAACAATGATGTTGTGCTTGAATTTGTCTGCATTGAAATGCAATTAACTGATATACTGACCAAGCCACTCAATGAAAATCGGTTCAGTATGATTAAAAGAGAATTAGGGATCATTAATCCTTTTGATTAAATTTCGATCTCTTCATGACCTTTCAAATTCTCTTTGAAAATTTCTTGACCTAATATTCTTGAAAATGATATTCAATCATCTATCGACTATTAGAATCGATCATCTAAATTTCCTGTGATTTTTTTCATTTTTTTCTTATATTTCGAAGTGTCAACACTTTGAAGTGTCAACACCTCCAAGTGTCGACACTTGGACTCAAGCCCGTGAGTCGATACTTGACCGGCGGGAACCGATGATTAAAAAAGGAATTTGATCCGATTTCTTTCATTTTTTCCTCCAAATCCTTGAGCCGACACCTTGCTCCACTATTCCCCAACTTCCATTTCGTAATTTTACTATTCTACTGTTATTTGAGCCCGTTTTTCCTCCCTTCTTCATTGTTGCTCACAGTTTTACCGTGATCCCTTTGCCCTTTCCACTTCCATTTGTTTGTTTTCTTCTTCCTGGACGATGGGGCCCAAGAAATAGTTAGTCAGGAGACCTAGACCCTCTATGCAGGATGCAGAGCAGCGCACGAGGTGCATCATGAGGATCCGGCAGTAGGCATTGCACGGCAGGAGTTCTATATCCGACCACAGATTCATGGAGCTGACAAGATACCTCCAAGGCCATCGTCGGAGGTCAGAGGGTAGACTTTGACTTCATGGATCAGCAGCACTTTCATAGAAGAGATTGGCTGAGGGATGCAGGATTGGCTCATTTCTGCTCATTGAGAGAGGGATTCTATCCTAGTTTGATACATGAGTTTTACGGTACATTAGCCAGAACAAACGGATGGATTGCTGAGGTCAGAGGAACTTCTATACCGCTGACTGCGGAGATTTTGAGCAAAGCTTGGGAGATCCCTATGAGGGGTAGTGTAGCGAACTCCCTGGTGAACAGGATGAGCGATTTTTTATGCATCTTTGAAATAGATGATATCAGTGAGGGAGCCACCGTGGTAGCATCTTGACTTTCTCCGGAGATGAGATTATTACATCACATTATCGCCCAGATACTTCTACCGAAGACCAGACGCTTAGATTTCATTACAGAGAGAGTTGCTTGTGATGGTGTCCCTGATTCGACAGACTCCTATTTGCCTCCCAGTCCTCATAGTATATCAGATGACTGAGGCAGCCACTAGCAGGAGGTTATGTTTACTGTATTAGCATGGATCGACCATTCTCTTCAGAGCTTATGGAGTTGTCGTAGATGGAGAGCCCTTCAGACAGCTGATCCACACTAACATCTATGATGAGCGATCTCTACATCGCATGGGCTTTCACAGAGTTAGAGGTCAGTGGAGGCATAGGATATCTGAATATGCTACAGATGCTGATTAGGAGGACACTGAGGAGCGCATATTTACAGATGAGGCCGGGACGTTTGAGCCACCGAGGGACATTCCTGATACTCAGCCCGAGCCATCAATACTGGCACATCTTGAGGTGCCAACTCCTGGAGATTCCACAGATGAGAGGATCACTCGCTTGGAGACCGAGGTGATGACTATTAGACAGCGAGTTGATCACATTCACATGAGATGAAAGCATGACATCATAAGATGAGAGATGGATTCTCAGCTATTCTGGCCGTACTTGAGAGATTATCTTCTGCCAGAGCACTTTCACCTCCATCGTTAAAATTCCCCGCCTGCTCCACCAACACCTCCAGCTCCAGTACCAGATACAAAGACGAGATGGCCAGGGCAATTCTTCCGCGAATTTCGACATTGTAGATTATATGGCGAACCCTGAGCCAGATGTTACTGCTGATCAGGATACTGTGCCTGCAACGGATGAGACGAGGACTCCGGAGACTGTTCCTGTTCCTCCTAGTTCATCTATCAGACTCTTGTTCTACCTAGCACTTCCACCATTCCTGATCCATCTGACACTATAGTTTCCACACCTATTCTTCACACTGATCCACTTGATCCTTCTACTGATTTTATGACTCCTACTTTTAGTTTACCCACCAGGACACCACCAGTACCTTCCACTTCCTCTTGATCCGGGAACTAATATTTTATACATCTAGTTTCCACATTTTTTCATCAGGATCCACTTTTGATGTCATACCATCAATCACTGATCAGTTGCTGATTCCGTCATTCTTTATGCTCCTGCTACTGACATCGCTTCCTCCTCTTCGGCATAGCCAGAGAAAGAGCACGTGCCAGAAACAGATGCAAAGGGCATGGCGATGCACCCAGACCTATCCGGACCAGACTTTCAAATCTCCGGCCAATGTGACCGCGACCCGACCTTCTAGGGTTACCGGACCGATCATTATGGAGATTGGATCTTCCTCTAATAAGGAAAGCATCCCTTAGGATTGTTTAGTATATCAGTCAGTCTGTATTTCAGTGTTTGTATGTATCATGTTTTAGTGTGTCCTTGTCCTAGTTATCTATTATTTGTATCAAATTCTGAATCTGATGTATCAAATGCTTGAAATTTTATATATATTGACATTTTCAGATTTTGTCTGTATACACTTTTACTATTGCAATGTTCATGTCTACTTTGTTCTTTTACTTACCTTTTTAATGATAACAAAAAGGGAGAAAATTAATGAGAATTAGTAATGGGGAGTAATATTAATGAAAATTAATGAGAATTAATGATAAGCAAAAGAGAGAGAAAAGAAGAAAGCAATATGGGGGAGAGAAAAGTACTAAAGTAGTAAATTTTGAAAATTGTTCAAAAAATTCTTTTTGAAAATTAGCTTTCAGAACATATATTGAGGGAGAGTTTTTGTTATATACTCTATTACTTTTGATTTATACCCTTCAATTCTATGCTCTGATACTGATTATTATTCTTATTTGTTCTTTTTTTATGCTCTGATACTCCTTATTCTTATTTTTAATATGCTCTAGTACTCTTTGTTTTCATACTTTGATACTCTTCATGCTCTAATAATTTTGCTCTAATACTTTCCATTTTTGGTATATTATTTGCACTGATGTGCTCTGACATTTTTCATGCCTTGATACTCTTTAAGCTCTTGCTCTGATACTCTTATGATTCAACATGTTTTGCTCTAATGCTTATCTTTCAAATCTATTTTAAACTATAATACACAATGTGAACATCTAATATAAGTATACAACTTTGATATATTTCAATTATAGCTCTGATACATTATAATCATAGCCCTGATACATTATAGTTACAACTCAGATACATTGAAACTTTTTGAATTGAATTCTTTTCTTATATATACATTTAGCTCTAATACATTGTAGATGAGTGTTTGTTCTTGATAAACATTATAACTCAAGACTCTGATACTTATCATCAATAGCCATGATAATTTTAGTCAATTGCTCTATACTTATTGAAAATCTTTTGAGCTTACTATGTGTATATACTTAAAAATTTTGTCATCATCAAAAAGGAGAGATTGTTGACTCCTGTCTTGATTTTGATGAATAACAAAATACTTAAATATATCTGGATACTGTTTATCAGAACAGGGTACTCATCAAAACTGTTTTGTGTTAAAAGTTCAAAGCTTGTCATCCTATTGAAGAAATCACTCTCATTGATGGAATTTCAAGTTAAATGGACTTGATACATAAGAATAACCTTGAAGAACTCAAATTTTGAAGTTGAAGAAGTTTCAGCACATTTCAGGAGAGTTTCAATCAAGTGTCGACTTATGAAAGTGAAGTGTCGACTCATAGAAGCTTGAGCTGATACGCAGAAGAAGTTTCAGCTAGCACGCATGAAATGTCGACTCAAGGCCTGAGAACAAAATGAAGACAGAACATGCTGAATTCAAGTTTTTACTCAAGTATCGACTCATGAAGATGAAATGTCGACTCAAGTGTCGACTCATCAGAAGAAGTGTCAACGCACCAATGCATTTCAGAAAGCTTCAGAAGATATTTTTGACCTAGTATCGACTCAAGTGTCGATTCATCGTATCGACTCATGATCTGAAGTGTCGACACCTGCAGGTCTGGATGAACAGTAACAGTTAGTTTTTTGAAATGCAGAATTGGTCATTTTCACCTCTAACGGCTATTGTCACCTCTCCAACGGTCAAAAACAATCATTTAAGGCTTGAAAAGGTATTTAAAGTGGACCAAACTCAAAAGGGATGAAACTATGAGAAATTAAAGAGAATTCATTAAGAGTTCATTACTTTTGAGTGAAGTTGAGCCTTCAAACATTCAAGAGCATTCAAAGAACATTCAAGTCCAACTCTCAAGCACTCATTAAGGCTTCAACAACTTGAAGACAATCTTTCTCAATAGTAATCAAAGAACTTTAAAGAGATATTTACTTTTATTTTTGAAAGCTTATTATATTCTTACTTTAAACTCAAATTATTATTGTTCCTAGTTTCAAGTGGATTGAAACTAGTGGTTGGATTGTTGGTGAGCCTTGTAAAACCAACTTGGATTTTTGGTTAGCCTTGTAAAAATTAAGAGATTTTTGGTTAGCCTTATGAAAACCAAGAGGTTGGTGAGCCTTGTGAAAACCAATTAGGTTTTTGGTTAGCCATGTAAAAACCAAGGGATTGTGATTAGTGAGCCCGGAAAACTAATCGGCTTTAATCAAGTGGGATTATAGTGAAATTTTCAAGTAGACCTTGTAGAGTGGATGTAGGTGCTTTGGTGTGCACTAAACCACTATAAATCTTTGTGTATTTGTGATTGCTTCTATTCTTCTTGCTCTTACTTTAATTCCACTGCATTTTATCATCAAGCATACATATACTTGAAATTACTAGCACCTTCATTGATTTTGAATTGGCACATACTTCAACAAGTTTTAAAATCCAATTCATCCCCCTCTAGGTTGCTTCGCTAGGCAACATACTTCAAAATTCAAAATTGATAACGGGGGTGATGAATGCTAGTTCAATGACACAATGTCATGACCTGTACTTCTATTGAAGGCTTCTTCTTAGGCTTGGTCCATAGACAGTTCGTTACTTCGTCTCCGTGATATGGTGAGAGATTACTATATTAAGGTGGGCAAAACATCATGATCTCCTAGTACTTTGACCTTGTAGGTCTTCTCCTTAACCCTTTTAAGAACTTCAAATGGTCCATTAGCCCTTTGCTTCAGCTTGCCACGATCTCCAAGGTTTTATGTCCCGGCAGGATGGGAGGCATCCCGGTCATCCCATTTCGTTCCGATGAGAAAACGGGACCAGGATGGGTTCAAGACTCCAAAACCCACCCATGTGGGGAGAGAAGATGAAAGAAGAAAAGAAAGGAAAATGAAGAAAAGAAAAAAATGAAAGGAAAGAAAAAAATGAAAAAAAAAGAAAGGAAGAGGAAGAAAAAGAAAGAAACAGAAAGGAAAGAAAAGAAGGTAAAAGGAAAGAAAAAGTGGAGAGAAATGGAGGATGATGGGGAGAAAACCTCCCCTCCCCCTCTCCTCGATGGCCCGAAGGAACACAAGTCCGGCCCTGAGTGGACAAGGTAACACTGGCCCTTTTGTATGCTTGCCTCTTGGGAGAAGGCAGGTGACTACCTCCCACCTCCTCCAATCCATGTGACCAGAGGTAGCTCTAATGCCTATTCCCCAGCAAGCATAATAAGAAAAGGAGGTCAATTGAAACACCCCCGTACCATCAACGTACCTCCGACACCCAGGACGAATTAGCCAAAAAGGACCAACTCCTTCCCTCATTCCTAGTTGGACCCACACCATCATTTCTCTACGACTCGATGTTGGTCACATCGAGCCTCAGTTCTCATCATAATTGTGTACTGATACATATAACTCATATCCGCGTTCATAGTCCTTAGGCCTGCTACCAAAGAACACGTATCCTACCGGGACTTAATTTAGATAAGTATTAGCGTGCTAACTCCGTGGTATAGCCAATCCCCAGCTGGTCGGACCTTCAACAGGACAGCAATGATCTGACCCGTGCCTGTAACATCTAGCAAGCGAACTGACACCCCAGAGCATGGCGTACTACGACACCTTAAGAGTGGCTACCCAGCTCATATCCTTATCAAGTCGAGGACACGATCTGGAGATCATATCCTATGATCTATGATAGATACTCTAATAAAGGAGATGCGACCCCTTCCAAGAAATCTTCCAAACGGCAATTAATAAAGCAGCTGGCAGCCCAATAAGACAAATATCTCATCATCGAAGAAACAAATGAGCGGCATAGCTTTTCACCCAATCATCTAACATGATTTGAGAACCAACCAGGTTCCACTAACCCATTTTTTATCCCTACATTACCCTGATGACCTACAATATAAAAAGGCAAGAGAGAGAAACAAGCAAGGATCTAGACACACCATCCTCCCTTCTGCTCTACTCTCTCCCACTATCCGGTACTACCTTGTCCACCAGAGTGGCTTCGTCGGGACTATTCCCAATGGGGTCCTTTTACAAGTATAGCCCGTGAGCACATTTTCTCCAACATACTTCGGCAACGGGCTAGATATCAGCCACAACAAAAGATATCTACTGGAATACATGACTAGAATTGCTGCCAAGATGGATGAAAGTAAATAATAGGTCGTCCCTTTCTATGGAGAATCTAAGACATCTTCGTCCTACAGGATCTGAAACTTTGATAGTGCCCAAATATGAAGCATTCCTTGCCAAGCTATATTGAAACTGAGTCCACTTCCTTGAACCCACAAGATTTCCATGCTGGTTAGCAGCATTTCAACAATTTTCATTTTTGCTTGTTAATTTGGTCTCGCACACATTCCAGGAGAACTTGGATGTCCTTGGCTTGTTCTTCAATATCTTCAATAAAGCAATGAGTAGTAGGAAGAGGAGAAATTCCATTGGTTTGACACCATAGACCACTTGAAAAATACTAGAACCAAAAGTCTAGTTTGATGACTGATTATAAGCAAATTTGGCTTGAGCCAAGGCAACATAACACTAGCAGATGTTTTTTACTCACCGTGCCTCTTGCTAATGCCAGAAAATGGGGAGGAGAGGAGATAGAGAGTGAAAACTAGGTAAACACTCTTCATCCTAAAGTTCCACCTTCGAATGAGAGAAAGAAGATAACAACAAGAACTCCTTGAAAACACAATGGTTAAATTTTCATTCAAATAATCAAGTCAAAGTTAAAAACTCATGCATGGCTAGTCCTATGTACGCAGAAGATGGAACAATTCTCCAGCTCTATACATGTAAGATTAATAACACAACATTTTTTAAAAAAAATCTCTTTATCTTTCCTTGTGAAACCACACAAGAACAAGTTGTCCAACTATTAACCATAATATTACTTGTCACAAACAACCTGACTCTTAATTAAACTATCACCTAATATTATTATGGTAAATGGTTGGTGGCATTTCGCTTCCCTTTTTATCAAAAACAAAAACAAAACAAAACAAAACATAGTAAATGGTTGAGCATACAAAGGGTTTCACAATATGAGCTTTGTGGAATCGGCATTTGCAGGAGCTTCATGTAACGGGGTTTCACTTGTCAACCTTATGAGCTTGAATAAAGTGTGCCTCCAGTTTTGAGGCTGAATTCCACAATCAAGTCAGTTTGGTTTAGCTCATAACTTTGATGCTACATTTAGTGTGAGTTTTTAGGACAACAACTTGATTTTCAATCTTCATACTGCTGACTTGGGCTTGATGTTGGAATGCTATGTACCACATAACTTTTGACATGAAAATACAACAAATTTATTCTTCTCAGCTTTGATGCTGCTATTTTTTGGGATCCTAGCAAACAAACAAGCACATAGTTCTTGGTGTTTCCATCTCACTCTTTAATCAAGCATCCTTTCGCCTACCAAGGAAGGAATCACACAAGAATAAACCAACAACAAAATACAAAAAAACTTTTCCTACAACAAAGACCGGCTATAAGGCATGTTCTAGATCAACTGCTGTTATTTCATTTACTCTTTCATTGTTTCTGTGACTAACAAAGACAGGCTCAAGAATTGCTGAACCGGTACCGGGACCCATACCGGTTAGCGACCGATATGGTACGGTACCGTACCGTACCATACCAATACGTGTACTGACATTGAAAATTTGAAAAAAAAATTTTCCTCCCCCCTCTCAAGCAAGGATCATTGAACCAAAACCGGACCCGAACCGAGCCAACCCAAACCCAAACCGGACCGAACCAGGCGGTACATACCAGTACGATATAGTACCGGTACAGAATATAATTTTTTTTATTTTTTCCAACGATCCGAAGGCCAGACCATTTTTTATAGGTGAACTGTACCGGCTCTTGGCCAATACGGTATGATATGCCCTATACCGGGCGGTACGGGATGGTACCGCAAATCCTAGACTGGCTACAAGGTGTCCTTAAAAATGACAAAAACAAAATTTTTAGATCATAATCACTTAAATATATACTTCCCACCCAGATTCTATTAGGAACACCATATTCCAAATTCTAGTGTATTTTGACCTAGTTTTCAGCTCCCATGCTAGCATGCTTAAGTTCAATGTCCCTTTGATATAAACTACTTCAAAAATTAGAGGTATGATATATGCATAGGCATATGCATTTATGATACTCACAATACACCAATTTTTACTCTTTGTTGAAGGATATAAGAAAAGAATGGAAAGCTGAAAGTAGCATGAAAATAGTAAGAAACGATAAGAAAGAGATTGAAATAACTCTAGAGGTAGCCTTGAATCAAGAAGGCTTGGCAAATTAGGATACAAAAAGCAGACCCCAAATTGCAGGGACAATATTTGATGACTATAGTTATAGTTACACTAAAGGATCGCTGAACCGGTACCAGGACCCGTACCGGTACATGTACCGGTCCTAAAAAATTGAGAAAAAACTTTCTTCCTCCCCCGCTCTCAAGCAAAAATCATTGAACCATACCTGAATCATACCCGAATCGAGCCAAACCGAACCCGAACTAGACCGAACTGGACGGTACGCACATGTACGGAATATATTTTTTTTATTTTTTTAACGGTCCGGAAGCCGAACCATTTTTTATAGGTGAACCGTACCGGCTCTTGGCCGGTATGGTACAGTACGTCCCGTACCGAGTGGTACAAGATGGTACCACAAACCCTAGTTACACTTATGGATATTTTATGAATACATCCCATTTGATTTTATCTAGTTATTATCTTACTTATGGTGAAATGTGTTTTTATATATAGTTCCTGTGCCAATATGCATTTTTGCTATGAAAATTAGAGTGCACTACTTGGACAGTTTCAAATTTGCAGTCCAAAAGCCCCAGTGGACAAAAATTATAACTCACCAATAAAAAGTTTAGAAAGCAAATGAAATTGCTTGCATATGTTGACCTTTACCACATTAGGCTCATCTACTCATTCATTCCACACTGATACATTGCATGATGCAACATTTAGTAATACACGATCTAACAGGATTATTTATACAGGAATACAACGAAATAATTGATATATGCACTTCATTAGTTCATTTAAACCAAAAGAAAACCATGTTGCTCAAGCAAATTGAGATGTTATTTTTTAAAAACAAGGAAAATACATAATTACCTGGAGCAGCACATAAATCAAGAACATGGTCTCCTGGTGAGACATCTAAAGCTGAAACAGCAGCCCCTGAAGATGCATCCATTCCATATATCTGCATGGTAGCATTAAGCATATGCATTACATTCATACCAAGAACACTTGTTCAAAAGACAAAAAGCAGAAATAAAGTCTACCATCAACAACCAAATAAACTAGCATAGTATAACTCTCCACTGTTATGCGTGCATGTGAACCATGTAATTCACTTTATCTAATATTCTTTATGTCTTCTTGCAGGTTCCTCTAAAATTTTTGCTAAAGGCTTGGGCTAGGCTTGCAGGAAATTTATAAACTAAAGATGACACCACATTGCAAAAACTACATGCAAAAGCAAGTATTTGGTTTAATATTCTCACCAGTCCTCGCTGATATGCCTTTGAACCAGCAATTTGAATATGAGGTGGGATGGAAAAGAAACCTGATAGCCAAGCAACCTCCTCAAGTTTACACCTGAGTTCAGCTTCAATATCCACAAGTTGAGATTCACAGCCCGGTTTTAGCCTTCCAGTAAGACAGACACCCAGCATAAGGATCTATTAAAGAGGAAAGAGGAAAGGATGACACATGGAATGATCATATCATGCAAGCTTCCATCAGACCAACAGTCCAATGCAAAGTATGTTGTATCAGTGCTGAGAACCATTCTGGTAGCTTACTGGTATAGCACAGATTGGTCCAGTACACCCCTCCAAAATGACACATTGTGCGTTGCTGCTGGCTGTGAGATACAACTGTGACATGTATAGGTACAGTACCATATCAAGACCTGGTACCTCACCAATAGTACTATACAATACACCCAGTACCAAGCAGCATGGATCTGTACAACAAACCTTGCTGTAAAAGCATACATTCACTTTTGGATTCAAATGTGCCTTACAGTCACATTGCAGAGACTGCTATGTCAAGTCTATCATTTCAACCCAACAAGCAAACCAACAAGCCAAAAGAATGTGGCTTCATGAAGCAGCCTTTCAGCAAGATAGCATGAACATGCACAAGATGAATTACTGTGTGCCAATTTCTACTACCTTACATAGCGTGGAATGATATCAGCTATGGTATATATTGATGGATCCAACCCATTGTTGTTTAGAAAGTCAAGAAAAGCGCCTGGCAATGGCAAGCCAGCACTCTTCTCCTGATCAGAAACAGGAAAGCCATCCTCTGCAGAACACATCTGTAGAAACACCTGAAACCATAAGATCACTTAAAATTGGTAAAGGTTGCATCTTTTCTGCATATGGTCATGATATTTGGCTTGAATGCATAACAATTTTCTAGTTGAATTCACAATTTCAGAATGAAGAATGTGAATCATGATGTCTTTAGCAGAAACACCAGAAATCATAAAAACAATCACTTAGATTAAATAAAGAATGCATCTTTTTTGCAAAATGTTATGTGACTTCTTATTTAATATAGAAGTGCACGGATAGCATATGGCTCTAGTCAAATTCATTATTTTGCGTACAGATAATATGAATCGTGACTTGAGTGGTGAGATTAATTGTGCTGATGTGGCAGTGGCCTTCAATGAATTAGTCAAAGGATTATTCTTTGAATTGAAGGAAGAGAGGTGATTGAATGGAAGCAGATTCCAGCACAAGGAATGGAGATGAACTATTCTAGTTTTGGAAAGGTTTAAAATGATAGATCCATCAAGTTTCTCTACAAACTTTTCAACCTAGGTTATAATTCTGGGAAGGGTTTTTCAAGTCTCAAGTATTAAATTAGGAGGGATGCTGAAAGTGAGAGCACAGTCCTGGATCCTCTTCTTTCCTTTCAGAGCAACCATGCAGATCCGGAAACAGACCCGCCTCCAAATTCAACTCTTCAGCAGGTTGAAGCTGATTTTAATTACTAGGTGTTGAAGGAAGGGTTGAAATGATTTAGGATTTTAATCAGGTATATAATTCCTGATCCGGATTCTAATTTGATTTTTTATAGGGGATTTTCCAAAAAAAAAAAGGCTTGTCTGTCCGCAATTTTGATATTTTTTTTCTCCTTTTCAGGGACTGGTATATCACATGATGCACATGGAAGATCATTGAATTTAGTTTACGTTAGAAGGAAAAAAATTGAAAGCCTCTCTTGCTTTTTGCATTAATTGGTTGAATTATCTTTCAAAAAAAACGAGATATATTTACCACCAGGGAAAAACAGAAACATTTAGATCATAGTAGATTGCTAAACTCTGCAAAAACATGATAAACTAAGAGATCAAAAGAAGCAATGACAACTTTAATAACATCATAACAGAACTTTATCTAACGGATTTTGAACTTTAATTACCAAGAAATTTCATTTGTTCACATCGCAGCCAAGCATGATGATACAAAATTGGCACAAATTGAGTAAGTAGATAAAATCATAAAATTTACTTTCATATTAAAACCCGTATATAAATAATAGTGTTATCAAGGAGAAATGTATAAATGCTGACGAAAAATAATTAATAATTATTAAACAAAACTATAAGTTAAGCAACTTGTCTCAAACATATAAACCAAGGATTCCGATATTGGTACCAGGACACATATCGGCACTGGGCCGGCCGGTACGGTACCAGTATCCCGGTACTGGTACCGGGACCCATATCGGTACTGGACCGGGCCGGTACGGTATTGGTACCGTACCGATATATGGTACAGTACGTCATGCCGGTTCAAACCGGCACGTCCATTTTTTTGTTCTTTTGAGAATTTATAAAATATTTTTAGATCTAAATAAATGTTTGTTGATACTGATTGATGTTTGTATCACTTCAAAATACTATAAAATGCTATCTAACCTCTAGTCATGTATATTATTTTTTAAAAAATTCTAATTAAAGTAAGATTACCGGCAATTAATTTAAGTGAAAACTAAAATATAAACATAATTATATCCGATATTTAGAATCGGGTCAAGTATTGATGTCCAAAAATATCGAGATCATTAATGTACTGAGTAAGAAGATCAGAAAATCCCTGATACACCTATAAGCTCGTCCCAGAAGGTATGCGTGATGGATCGTAACTCATCATAGATCCCTCACTGAGATCCCGACTCTGAGAGGTATCCAGATACTATGATATGGTTGTGCAGGGGCCCATCCAAATATATCGCAGCAAAATTAGATCCGTAAGATGCTCCAGACTGCATGAGATAATAACCACTAGAAGATGATATCTCGATGCACCATATTTATATCCATATGGATTACAAGCTATCAGTACCTGCCTGAATGAGAATGACCCAGATACATCCATGGATTCTACTCCACGTGCAAGATCTGTAATTGCATCGTATCCCAAACGACCTTGCAAAACCTGTCGCCTATATGGATCATATCACCACAAGCTCAATCAACTGGTGCACCATGGCCTGTATCCTTCGTAGCGCGACTAAACTGCGACTCATCAGTGAATCGAAGACGAATGCCAGCTACATCTCCTATCCTCTGGCCCCTTCCTGATCACTAGATCTCCCATTATTTAAAGAAGCACTAGAACCACTTTCTCTGATATCTGAATCTGAATGAATTAAATACTCCAGTGGAGATGCAACTGCCTTTTTTTCTCTGTCTCTAGACCGAATAGATGCAGAGAGGGATAATATGATGTATCTGTTGGAGCCCTGTGAGGAATATTGCTTGACACCGATTGTTCAATATCCATCCTAGCCTCACTAGCTACAAAATTAGCTGGTCAAGGAGACGATCCTGGTTCATCAAGCTTTAGCTCCTGCTGCTAACTCATAATCCATCCAATCATCGAATCTTCATCCTCATCAACATAATTACTTGCAGTAGAATTGAAGTATTTCAGTTCAACTTCCTTCTGAATATACTTTAGCCTTAACCTTAAATTATAGTGTACATAAACAAGATCATTGAGGTGATTCTATTTTAGGTGGTTCCTCTACTTTAAGTGGATAAGGCCGAAGGTAGACCGGTTGCGCTCACATTCACTAAATAACGCCATCTGGAAGAGAATCTTGACAATAAAAATTTTTAAATATTTTGCTAATCTACCAAAATGCACCCACCATTCAACTGCAAAAGACATTAAATCATTTAAAATTTTAGATTCAGCAAAATTCAAAAATTAATTTGAATCTAATATTAGGCTTAGTAGTACCTACCAAGATTCATCTTTGATTTATTTTTGATGGCTATATTGGATCCAAAAAAATCTATCCTTTCTAAAAAATTTCGTCTGGAAAAAAATTATTGTTATCATGTACTACTTGTTGAAATTAGTGCTAATAAAAATTACTCAACAATTTCAACCTAACTTACTTGTTCTAGGCATATAGCTGCGATATCTGGATCGGGCTCCATCTTATATATATATTGCATAAAGCAGATATAAGCTGTTCATCCATGACAATGTCCAATATGGAATATTGAAATCTTGGATTTAGATTATAAGCTGTATATATATTTTAAGAATTAGTCAAGTGTACTTGTACAAATATATTTTAATTTAAGATTTTAGAGAGTTCATGATTTACTGCGTACCTGCTAGATATAAATCTAAACTCATTTGATAACTTTACCATCTATCAACGATCCGAATATACTTATTAGCATGTACTGGATTTGTCTTTTGGATCTTTTCCTTTATCCTTTGCATCATGTGATACAGGAAGCACATCTGAACATATCTCTTAGAGTCCATGACCCGAAGTACCTCATATAGAAACTTGATAGCCTTCACTATCCTCTAAGCCCGTTGCCCGAATGTCTATCTCATCACTAAAATCTTCACAGTACTTCCCTCAGTATTTGCCCTAGCAATCTACTCTGCTGCCACTCTTAACTAACAAACATCTAACGCAGCTCTACGTTCTTACCAAGAAGACTTTCAAGTGCTATATAATTTATAGGAAACCATATAATCCATGATCTCAATATTTCTTTCTCAGTAAAGCTCCTCATCAATGATAAGACCCATATATGATTATAGATGAATCTGATGATAGTCTATGCTAATTCACTATCTTCTACATCTTATAAATTTTTTCAATATCCATCAATATGAAATCAATATAATGTATAGCACAAGGGATCCAGAAAATATGCGGTCGCCACTGCATCAAGAGCTGTCCTGCAGCCCTATATTATAGTTCATTATCTGTGATGACCTGCATGATATTCTGCTCTCTCACCTGATCAATCATATCTTCCATCAATCTAAGGATAAAACTACTATCGTGCATCTAATCTGAAGCATCAATAGATTTATGAAAAAAATTTCCATCACAATAAATCAAGAAGTTGATAATGCTCCATCTAATAAGACCAGTCCACCATCACATATCACTGTCATTCCATACACGGGCCACTTACTCTGATAGAAAGCAATCCAATTTTCTAGCTCCTTATTGCTATCCAGAAGCTACCATAAATATCCCTTGATTCTGGAGGATCTATATCTACACCAGTAGCATGTATAGATGCAATAGCAGACAATAATATGGGTTGTATGCTACGTGCACTGGGATATGACTGAAATTAAATCAGGATCCAATGACCTACCACATATCCTTTTTATCCTTTTTCGGCATGCTATCAATCCTCTATTACTTGGATGGAATATCTACTATGAAAGGCATATGGATCGACATCATAGATAGTGCCTCTCCTAACAGGCTCTCTGACTGAGGAGGTCCTTCTAAACTGTCTCAGACTCTCCTGCAATATTTCTAGAGCCCAATCCCAATCTCGGCTCAAAAACTAATGACCCAAATCACTGTTTATGTCTGGCCATCAACTCTAACTGCCTCTGTTTATATAAGCTCACTTGAATGGCAGCCTCCATCCGTGCCTCCTCATCGGAAGGAATAGATGCTCCCTTTGACTCCCTAAAATAATAAGAAATTGATTCTATAGCTCTATGGTTTACCTTTACCTTGTTCTTTGGTATTTTTTCGTTTCCTACTCTAAAATTAGTAAAATACTTTTTCATCAACTGACAAACTACTTGTGAATATTGTCAACATGTAGATATATCAGAATAGCCGTTAGCCAAGTACAGCTTCAGCCTCGTTACCCCACCATCTCTGAATTCCATATTGCACCATTTACATCTCCAATGATGCCGATCCGAGAATATTTCTTCATGCAACCAATCAATATCATGCTCAGGATCCTTCTTCTTCCTCGATGAATCCATTTCTGAATATTTAAAAAACACATAAGCTCAATAATTATATATATTAATTAATATTTTATTTATCTTTTTTATTTTTATTTAATTATATTTTTTATTTTTTATTTAAAAAATATTAAAAAATTATAATATTATAAAAAAATAATTTAATCTTAAATTCATATAGAATTCTATCATAGATACTACATATATTTTTTAAGACAGTGGGCATGCATAAAAAGTCACTTTTTCTTCAATATTAGTCCTAGAGCACATTCATAAGACACATCAAAACTTGGATAAATCGATACGAAATTTATAGTGAAAGTAGCTTACGAGCCCTATAACAATAATCTATAATTATATTATATTTAATTAATTATTTTATTTTATTATTAATTTTTAATTTTAAAAATTATATACTTAACCAAAAATCATGATCTTAGCATCATTATGTAGATCTTTCATAAATCTACAACATACTTAAAATCATGCCCAAAGAAAAAAATTTGATAGCATTTCCCCTTATTTTTTCATTTTTCACGAATTTAAAAAAAAAGAGAGGAAAGAGGGAGAAATAGAGAAGGAAAGCACATGTGTACCTTGAATCCATATTCTTTCTTGCTATTTGGTATTTAATTGGCTTCAAATCCAGAAAAAAAGATTCTCTTCCCTTCCTTCAAAGCTTTTACTCAAAATTAAGAGCTGTCGAGCTCTTAATTCACTCTTATCAGCCCCCCAAACTAAACAGTAACAACAAAAAAAAAATTGAAAACCAGTTCGAACCGATCCAAACCAATCCCGAACCGGCCAAACCGACCAATTCATCGCGGTTCAGGCTGATTCAGCACTGGTTTAGACCGATTCCTAATTTTTTTATATTTACAAAGGGGAGAACCGATTTTTATAGCCAAACTGTGCCAATTTGGCACTAGTCCGGTTCGATATAGGCGGTTCGGTACGGGCCGAACTAACCGATTCGGCACGGTTCAGCGAACCGTGATACAAATAGAGTTATTTTTATAGAACATGTGGCATGTTTAGTCTATTAGTGGATAAGTAAATTTGGCTATCAATCGTAATAAATGTGAACCCCATAAAACTATTTTTATTGGCAAGCAGGCATTCCCAAACAATATTAGTAATGGCAATATATAAATTAGACAACTAAATGTATTTTTTCTTCATTCTTAGAAGTCATATATTTAGACAAGACTAATGATTTAATTTTTAGGAAGTTTATCAATGAAGAATTGGTCACCATAAAAGTCAAAAAAATAATAATAATTAATCTTAAAATATGGATATGTTAATAGCTTTAATTTGTAAAAGCACGATCTTGATTTGGATTTGGATCATAAGATCCCTACTGATCCCAATCCAGGGATCCATTCTAGAACACTAGAGTCACCTTGATCTGGATCATACAATCCTAATTGCATTTTGTAAGATCCCGACAACAATAGCCATCACATCCATGACTTGCATGGAATTTGTATTTTCTATAATTGCATCACCATACACCATTTATCCATGGGCATCAAATCCATGCATGTTGACCACTGCTAGGAACTCTTATAATACAGCAAAGTTGTTTTACCCAACTAAATGCCACATGGAGCCTATGATCTGCTGTTTGACTCTCCTCCTTTCCCACTTTCTCTAAGTGAGGAACAGAGGAAGTATATGGGAACAAAAATTTAACAAGGATTCTTAAATTTCAAAGGGTACTGGACATAACTATCATTATCCAAGCAGTCAACAATCTGGGACTATAATAATTTAGGAAAAGAGAAAAGTTTAAAAAAAAAAACACAGGATGAAATGGATTGTTAAATCCATATGAGAACAAATATCTGTGCCTGAAAATCAGTAGGCACTGAGAAAAGCAACAGGCATGCCATAGAAATTTCTTGATGTAGCTAGGGAGTGTTGTGCTGCACAAGTAGAGAGACTTTTAGAAGAACGCACCAACTTAGAGAAACAAGAGAGCACTGTAACTCAGGGATGAAGAGATGCTCCAGTGAAGATGTAATTTAGAGTGTTCTGGTTGGATTTTCTTAGGTGTTGACCAGAGAAAGACTTCATGAAGGACTGCAAATTGGGCAACCCAAACTCTATATCTCGTAGTTTGGTCAAGTTTGGCTATAATATACCTAACTCAGATTGAGCTTGGATTGAAAAATACCAAGTCAGTTTAAGTTGGGTTGAGGTTCAGGTTGAGAATTTAACCAACCAAGCACAAACACACCCCTTGGCAAATAACCTGACCCACCACAATCCTAACCCATATTATTTGTGGTTTTATCAACTCAAAGAAACCTAAGGGTATGTTTGTTTGCAAGGAATATTGTGTAGAAAGCTTGCTTTCCTTGGGAAAACTAAGAAAAATCAGAAATTTTCATACTATATTTGTGGACAATATTTTTATAGAAAATTTATAAATTTTGCTTTTCCTTTTCCACATATTTCCTTTCAACAAAACAAAACCTATATTTAATCCATATTTCTGCAATTAAGCTTTAGGCCAAACATACCTTAAACCTCATTTGATCCAAGCCAACCAATATGATGCAAATTATGTTAGGTTGAAAATTAAGTTGAATATAAGGATAGATAATAAGCAAGTTGTACCAGCTTGTTTTTGGTTAAGTTTGGCTGGTTCAATTGGTAAACAAGTCGAGGTAGAGCAAGGCTTAGCTTGATCAAGCTCAGCTCAATTTAGCTCAAGATATGAACAAATTATATTATATAATATATTTTAATAATTACTATTAATATAAGAAATTAATTTTTAAATTTATTGATATTATAAATTAATGGAGTGCATGAAGAGTATAATATATTTCAGCTATAGGATTGAAACATAATCAGAATAAAATAAGCCAAAACTATATAAATGAAGGTCATGCAATATCTCGAGCTCTCACTAGATCTCCTAAAAGAGTTGTTTGTAAATAGCACATGTTTGGCTTAAAATTAAATGAGTTTGCTCAAGCTCAGCTTGATTGTAAAACAAGCCAAGCTTGAGCTACACCTAGCTTACTTGTGTTCAGCTTGTTGACACCCCTAGTTGGTTTGGAAGCAAAGCATCCTCGAGTTGCTAGAGATTTTTTTCATCTTAGTACAGTTGTTAGATTAAAGTGTGTGCATTTTTCTAAATGCAGCACTAAAACAAGCATTAATTTTTAAAGGGCGCTAGATGCGGAAAATTCATAGCTAAATCCATGCATATCAGCTGCTATACCCAAAAAAATAACAATTAACAATCTAAAGAGCAACGAAAATTAACCTCACAACTCTCACCTAGCAAATCAGTTCATATGTAGGGCTCAGGAGTAGTGGATTGACCCACTTCTGGTCAACAATCAAACCAAAATTAATCCAATACAACCTAAACAGAAGTTATTTGGATGACGCTTGAATTTAAAAGCATGATGCATTTCAGATATGGATTGAATTTGAATCCTTAAATTTGCAATCCAAACCTGAACATAATCAAGTTGAATCAAAACTAGTATAGTATATATTTCAAAACCCTCCTTCAATATAAGAAATTAGTTTTCGTATAATATTATTTGTCAATAATCTATGTTATTGATTATAATTATGCATGATTCTCAATCAAATCCTATGTAGAATATGTTTGTGCTAATGTTTGCATGTTGCTTGCAGCTATTTTATTGTATAATATTTTTATGATATAATTTGGTAATCAATTTATACTCATTTATTACAATTTATGTTTGGATAATTTTGAACTGATTTCACTCCAAGAATTCGATGAATTGATAAAATTTAAATATTAAGACCAATCTGATCCAATCCAAAGGGAATTGGATTAGGGTTGAGTTCAATGACCTGATTCAAATATAGATTGGGTTTGGATTTTGCCCCTATCTCATCCAATCCAACCAGTTTGCAGTCCTATTCTAGTCCAAACAAACACCAACATCCTAAATGCCATGAACTTGTGGTAATTGCACTACCCAAAGCCTATGCAGCCCCGGATTACCTCTGCATAGAAGTAAGCCTTCACCACCTCCCAGGCAAAACCTTCAAAAGAAGTTGTAAGAGAGTGGAAGAGAGAGCAGGCAAAGATCAGAAAAGGGCTTCAATAACAAATAGGAATAGTACAAGATACTTGGAGAGTTTCTTCTCTCAAAGGCACTCTCTACTCTGATGAGTTGGGCTGCAAATTAGGATCCCTCCCCTTCATATGGGCCTAAATTAGGACCCATAGTGACTAGGATTGTGCCACTTGCCCTTCATGTAATAAGTAAGAATATTTGAGATAAAAGATATTTATAAGCCACCAAAATGTTTAGGAAACATCTAGAATATGGCTGAAATGTCTCCAGGGTCCTTGGGAACTCTGGAAGCTTCTCAGATGCTCTAGAGGGTTTGAATGAATTCTTGGACTCTTTTGGTGAGCTTGTGACATAAGGCTGCCCACCATTAGTATCCAACATCACATCAATTCACATCATTCTCCATGTAACACTCCAATCAAGTTCACTGTTACCCAAACTCTAAAACCTAAATCATAAATATACTCTACCCACTCTGATTCAAAAGTTAAATTACAAAAGCTCATTACATATAAGCTCTGAATCAAGCACACTCCAAACTTAGAACCTTAATTATGGTTTACCATTCTGATAACCAACATGTATTGTTCTAATGAAAGAAAAACAAAAAAAAAAAAAAAACCACACTTGATTCTACTAAGCATATAAAAGCATAACGGTGTATCTCATGCAAAAAATACTAAAAACCTTACTAGCATTTCATCAAGCATATAGCAAGCATAAATCTGTAACTTCATTCAAGAATAGCTAAAGGCCATGTTGGCATTCCATCAGGCATATTACAAACAAACTCAGTATCTTCCATCCACGAACATTAACAAAAACCAAGTTGGCATTTCATCAAGCAATAACAAGCATAACTCTATGTTCATTCACACTCTCCAAAAACCATTTATTTGTTTGGGGGGGAAGCAAATAGTGATGAAACGCCTCTCCTCTGCGGCTTTCTTCCCCATCCCACCGCTGCCACCATGCCGCCGCCTACCATCCTTTCTCCGACAATATTAATAATGGAGACCTTGGGGGCGCGGCAGCAGATACACATAAACACACAAGCGAGAAAAAGAACCGGTGGTAATTTAAGAAGAAGAAAGGAGTGCAGTGGACTTGTGGAGGGGTAGCAAGTACAGGCGAGTTTGGGCGACCGTTCAACGAGGGCGCGAGTATCCCAGAGACACAGCAGAGATGCGATGAAGAGGCGGGAGCGCCGCAATCCCGATGATCGCCGACAAGATCCGAGCTTACCCAAACTTCAGAGGGTGCCGGCTCAAATAAGTCTCATCCGGATCCCCCGTGCCCGCCAAACGAGTGCCAGTCCGTGTGCAGGAAATTTTATTTGTCCACGATAATGTGAAGTCCTAATCAACGGATTTTTGTTTAAATAATATTTTTTAAAAATAAAATTATCAAAGTACCGTAAGTTGAAAAAACTTTATCAACGATATTGTTGGCCAGGTGTACCATTTTTTATGTTTTGTTTTGTGTGAAGAAGGCGCAAGCTATGTTTAAACCGGGAAAAAAAACCGGGAAAACAAAAGTTAAAGAACCATAAAAAAAAAAAAAATTGGAGACAATGAACTTGCATTTTCTAGACCAATTCAAAAAAAATAATATTTTTGAAGATACAGATTGTATCCATATCTTCAAAAAAAATTGATTCAAAGATATAAAAAAAAAATTGATTTAAAGATGCATGTAAAACCTGCATCGTTCAAACCAACCAAAAAAATAAAAAATAATTTAAATTTTCTATACAGATCGAATAAAAAAATAAAATATAATTTTTTTTAACTAATATTTTTAAAAAAAACCTAAAGACAAGATAGATCCTGCATCTTGGTATTTTTTTAATAATATTTGATTGGCACATCCGCTGACATGGAGCCCCTGCTAACAGGAGACCTACCACCTAGACGCGGTGGCCAAACAAAGTGCCAAGGAGAGCCTTCCTGCTGAGGTTAGCCCCAGTCAGGGTCGTGCTCATAGGACGAGCCCCTCGTCTAAGGCTAGCTTTCGGTCGGGGTCAAGCTCATGTTGCCAAGACGAGCCTTCCTATCGATGTCAACTCCCAATCGGAGCCGCGCTCTTAGGGCGAGCCCCCCGTCTGATGCTAGCTGCTAGCCAAGGTCGAGCTCATACTGCCAAGACAAGCCCTCCAACCGAGGTCAGCTCCCAGTCGGGTCGTGCTCATAGTACGAGCCCCTCGTCTAAGGCAAGCTCTCGGGCAGGGTTCGTGCTCATACTTCCAAGGGTGGGGCTCCCGAAGTGAGCCCCTTCCTGCCTTACAGATGACAGAGTTCTCGCTAGCAGCAAAGAAGGAAAGGATCAACAGAGATTCAAATCACAGCGACGGGCGCCCTCGCCTGCTTGCAGCCTCCGGGAGGCGGCGCACGCATTCAAGCTCTACAACGCGCCCCCCGTACACTCTATGCAAGCATGCTCCTCTAGGCCATGGGTCCTGTAGCGTACCGCCACATCGACGATCGTGTAACCGGGGGTCTCAACCCTCGTGACACGAAACCTGAACCTTCCCAAGATGAGTACTCCGTTAAGGCACAGGCCCCGCGACGCTCCGACGGTCCTTCTAAGAATAAAAACGTTACATCATGGCTCAGGGCTCGACGGCATGGTGCCCGCTCCTCCCACGGGGAACCATGCCGCCCAAGGGACACCGAGGAAAAAGACACCTCAAGAAGCCCCAGATCAGGTATGGGCCACCATTCTCATATAAAATAGAAAGGAGGAAATCAGTAAGGAGAGAGATAACTGGCAAGGGACCTCCAGCAGATCTCTCCAAGCTCTCCGATCACACTTCTACTTGGCTTTTAAATCTCGTTTCCACTGCACATCCTTTACACGGAGAGTTCCCAAGCTCTTCACCATGGAGGTTCTGTTCTCCTAGATCGTCCCACTGACTTGACCGTCGGAGTGTCCCCGTCGAAATCCTTGGCCTGGGTCTCCTCTATTTTGCAGGACAACCAACCAAGAAGCTCACCGGAGCATAGGATCGAGCACCTAGTGGGACCCTGATGCGCCAGCCACAGGTCTCGATGATCTTGGCGGCAATAATATTTTTTTAAAAAAAATTACCGAAGTAGTGCAGGTCAAAATAAAAATTACTAAACTACCGTAGCTTGGTAAACATAGCAGCCATACTTATGTCTTTAAATTTTAAAATAATAAAATTAAAAAATATAATAATATTTTAAATAATATAATGAAATATTTAAAATAATATAATAAAATTATAATTATTTAAAATAACATAATAAAATTATAATATTTAAAATATTTAAAATAATATAATAAAATTAAAAATTTAAAAAAATTAAAAGAAGCTGCAGGTAAAGTGAAGCCGCAGGTCGCACCTGTGACTTCATCTTATTCCTGTACCTCAATTTTTAAAATAAAATTAAAAAAATTAAAAAATTGAAACATTATGCTAATCAGATCGATGATCGAACTAGTGGTCAGATCGGAGCCCAGACCGGCAATCGGATTAGTGGCTAGACTTGCAATTGGATTGGATCGGCGATCGGATCCGGTCACCTTTCCGGCCACCGGTCCTGTCACCCGTTCGGCGACCATCCTGCCACCAGTCCGATCGTTGGTGTTCTCATCGGTCCGACGGACGGGCAGGTCCTGCCAACGGTCTGGGCACCGGTCTTGCCAACGGTCTAGGAGCCGATCCTACCACCAGTCCAATCGTCGATCCGACTAGGGGTACGACCACCGGTCCAGTAGACGGTCCGGCCACGATCTGGCCATCAGTCATGCCACTGATCTTGCCACCGATCCGGCCTTTGGTCTAACCAGGGGTCCGGCAGCCAGTCCAGCCACCAATCTGATCGTCGGTCTTGCCATCGATCCAGATGTCGATCCTGCCACTAATCCGATAGTCGATCCTGCCACCGGTCTAGACACCAGTCCTGCCACCGGTCCGATCATTGGTTTGGTTCTAGTTCGATAGCTAATCCAACCACTGGTCCTGCCATCGGTCCAGCCACCGGTCTAACCAAGGGTCCAGCCACCGGTCGCACCAAGGGTCCGACCACCAGTCCTGCCATCGATTCGGCCGTCGGTCCGATCAAGAGTCCAACCACCAATCCTGCCACCGGTCTGGCCACCAATCTGGCTAGACCGATGGCAAGACCGGTGACCGGACAGGTGGCAAGATCAATGTCCAGATCGGTGGTAGGATCGATGGCCAGATTGGTGGCCAGACCGGTGACTGGACCGGTTGTCGGACCGGCTACAGAATCGATGGACGGACCCCTGGTTAGACTGACAGTCAAATTGGCTATCGGATCGATGGTCGGACCCCTGGTCGGGACCAACGACCGGATCCCTGGTCGGATCGACGGTCGGACCCCTAGTCAGACCAGTGACTAGACCGATGGCTGGACCGGTGCCCAGACCGGTGGCAAGACCTGCCGGTCTGTCGAACTGGTGGCTGGACTGGTGGTAGGATGGTGGCAGGATATGTCATTGGACCGGTGGCCAACGGGTGACCGGACCAGCGGTCGGAATGATGACTGAATCTGATCACCGATCCAATCCAATCGTCAATCCAGCCATCGATCCAATTGCTGGTCCGGGCTCCAATCCAACCACTGGTCCGATCACCGATCCGATTACCGGAATGTTTCAATTTTTTAAATTTTTATGTTTTTAAATTTTTTATTTTAAAAATTGAGATACAGGAATAAGACGAAGTCGTAGGTATGGCCTGTGCTTCACTTTACCTATAGCTTTTTTTAATTTTTTTAAAATTTTAGTTTTATTATATTATTTTAAATATTTTATATATTATAATTTTATTATGTTATTTAAAAATTTTTAATTTCATTATGTTATTTAAATATTTTAAATATTTTATTATATTATTTTAAATTTTATTATATTTTTTTAATTTTATTATGTTAAAATTTAAAGACACGAGTGTGGCTACCATGTTTACCGAGCTACGGTAGTTCAGTAAATTTATTTTGACCTGCACTACTTCATTAATTTTTTTAAAAAAATATAATTAAAAAATACCCAAATATAGGATCTACCCCATCTTTAAGTATTTTTTTAAAAAATATTATTTAAAAAAATTCATATTTTATTTTTTTATTTGGTCCATTTAGAAGATTCAAATCATTTTTTATTTTTTATTTTTTTGGTTGGTTTAGAAGATATAGGTTCTACCGTGTCTTTAAACCAGATTTTTTTAAGATGCAGGTACAACCTGCATCTTGAAAGACATTTTTTTTTGAATTGGTTTAGAAGACTCAGGTTCTACCTACATCTACAAGGTTTTTTTTTTTCATGGTTTTCAAGTATTTTTTTTTTCTTGTCCCTGTGTCTTCTCCACGTGGAAACAAAAATGCAAAAAATGATATACCTGGCCAAAAGTACTGTAGTTTAATAAAATCCTTTCAAACTACGGTATTTTGATAATTTTATTTTTAAAAAATATTATTTAAAAAAAATCTTCTAATCAACTAGAGGAATAAAAATTCTCTTCTGCAACATTGTATGGAATGTTTTCTTTTTTCTTTTTTCCATATATCCATCTCATCACTTAAAAAAACTAAAGTAAAAGGTGAAGCATCTTCGATGATGCTATCTAGGGTTTACCTTTCGTTTTTTCTCGTCAAGCTACCTGTTGGTATTAAAATTCAACAACCACTCGAAAAAAAAAACTAAAGTTGGCACTAGAATAGGCAATATAGGTCGATCTCCAGGGATGAGTACCATTAAAAAAGTCCCATCATGATGACCCCAGCAATAGTACTCCAATGCTTAAGTCAATATGAATATCAGCAAAGAGTATAAGTGGAAAAGCTTGCATCCCTTAAGGATTCACTTGGAATCCTTTTATAGGCTATGACTCATGGAATAATCTAGTTTTAGAAATGGTCTTGCCGGATCCTATAGAGAGCGGCAGAGCCTTCCACGTATCTACAGAGCTTTCTTGTCTGTTGGCAGCATCCCATCTCTTTAAATGCATTTTTGTTGCTAATTC
This sequence comes from Areca catechu, assembly GCA_021397845.1. NCBI lineage: Eukaryota > Viridiplantae > Streptophyta > Magnoliopsida > Arecales > Arecaceae > Areca > Areca catechu. The sequence goes on from CM038050.1 coordinate 97,475,716, forward strand.
GGTGCATGGCACGCCTCATTAAATGTTAGGCTAGAATACAAGAAATCTAGACATGCCTTCCTCATTCGTCTAGATTTGGTAGTAATTGAGGATTTTGGGGACGTGACAGAGGGCTAGCCACATGGTAGAAGCCACAGCAATGAGTGTTCAGGTATTATTTCTCTAGGATTCGAGATGGATATATGCTGGGACCTCGCATGTCGAAGTGCTTATGGTATGTTCAAAGCCCGAGAACTTACAGCCAAATGCCCCCGAGATGGTCAGCGAGGCTCGCTAATACCTTGGAGCATACGAGTTGACCTTTACCAATGTCTGCTCGGAGAACATGATTAAACATTTTCGGAGTAGTCGGCGAGGCTCACTAATATCTTGGGGCATAAGAGTTGAACTCTACCGGTGCCCACTCGAGAATCATGATTGAATGCCTCCAGAGCGATCGGTGAGGCTCACTAATGCCTTGGAGCATTGGAGTTGGCCTATACTGGTGCTCGCTCAGGGATCATGACTGAACACTTTCAAAGTGGTTAGTGAGCTTATTGATGCCTTGGAGCATAGGAATTAGCCTCTATCAGTACTCGCTTGGAGATCATGACTGAATACTTTTGAAGCAGTCGATGAGGCTCACTAATGCCTTAGGGCGTGGAGTTGGCTTCCACTAGTGTCCCTCGAGGGTTGTGACTAAACACCTCCAGAGTGGTCAGCAAGGCTCGCTTGAATGGCTAATCATTCTCCTATAGCACCCCATTGGTTTAAGGTGGTCCGATTTCATATATGGTTTGCAGCTCATGCTGGCGATCAGGCCGTCGGACTATCTTCATTATTGTGAGCTTTATGTCTCTAGCCCGACCATATTTCCTACTAACAAATATTCCCTACTTTCTAATTCAAACTTTAATCGGGTCACAGAAGTATTATGAGAAAAAGGAGGGCCAAGGACATAGGACTTTTCTTTCTGATCTGGAGGCAAACGACCTTCAAGATAGATCTGGACAGACAGGGCAACAATGCATCCTGCTTTATATTTGCTAATGGTGCTTCTTGGAGCATGTTGCATTTACTCAGGACGACAAAAATGTCCACAACTCACCAGCTTCATGATTTCACATGGTGGTCGTCGATCATGCTTTTGCATTTGAAAAGATGGAGTCAATTATTTTTCCACATTTTCTCTTATTTTTGGGTTAAGTGGCTCTATCCTTCTCCTAGCGCATTTCTTACTGTCCTTTTTCTTTTGGTTGTTTGTCTTCTGCTTCTATTTAAGTGTCTTCTCTTTCTAGGATTTCTTCCAGGAAGTATGTCATTCTCGACCTCTTATTCCTTTTTATTCCCAAGTCAACCCTTATTTCCTTCCTATATTTTCTTCTTTTTCATTTTCCCTTTTCATGGGTGCTTTGTTCATGGCAGGCCCTAAGAAAGGGAAATCACCTAGGAAGGGTATTAGAGAGGGGGGTCAAAAGACCCCATTGCCCCATGCCTAAAGCGCGCTCAGCCAATATCTGATGGCCTAGAAGCAAACGATCTCTGATATACCAAGAGGACTTGTCTCTTATTGTTGCCCAGTAAGTAACCCAAGAGGAGGGGTGAATTAGATCTCTAAAAATTAATTGATGCAATCAATAGTGTGTGATCCAATCCAACAATTAAACCAAGTACTATGAATGTAAATGAAGTTCTCTTAAGTAAATGTAAGGCAACAAAAGTAAGAGCAAATGGAAGAGACAAGCAATCACAAACATAAGGAAGTATAGTGGTTCGGTGCTATCCAATGCACCTACATCCACTCCCCAAGATCCCCTTGGAAATTCACTATAATCTCAACCGATTACAGCTGATTAGTTTTTCGAGCTCATTAATCAAAACCAGACTTGTTTTCACAAGGCCACAAGTCAAAACCTCACTTGGTTTTATGAGCTAACCAAGAATCTAAATGGTTTTAAGGCTCACCACCAACCTCCCTTGGTTTTGCGGTCTAACCAAGAAGCTAATTAGTTTTCAAAGGCTCACAAATAACCTCCATTGGTTTTGTAATAGGCTAACCAAGAACCCTTACAAAATATAATTTGAAGTAGAGAAACAATAAAAGCTTTCTAATAAAAAGCGGGTATCTCTTTGAAGCTCGTTATTGTGATGCTTTCAATTTGATGAAGCCTCTTTGATTGCTCAAGAATGATTGATCTTTAATGCTCTTGAAGGCTCTTGAATGCTTGAAGGCTTGCTTTTGCTTGAAAGTAGTTGAACTTCAATGAATAAGAGTGAATGCTCTCTTTTCTCTCTCTCATTCTTCCTTTTTCAATCTCTTGTATTTTGATTTGATTTGAACCATATAAAAATCTTCCCAAGGCCTCAAATTCAGTTTCTAGCTGTTAGACATGAAAATCTAGCCATTGGGAGCCAAGAGGGACGAGTTCTGCATTTGAAAAACTAGCCGTTACTGTTCCCAAAATTTTATGCGTCGACACTTCAAGCTGTGAGTCGACACTTCAGATCGACAATTGAACTTCTTGAGTCGACACCCAGTTCAAATATCTTCAATATAGCTTTCTGGAAATCTCAGATGTATCGACACTTCTTCAGGTGAGTCGACACTATGAGTCGACACTTGGCATCCATGTATCGATACTTCACCAGATCTTCATCTTCAGCAAGTTCTGTAATCCAAAAATCTTAGGCGATGAGCTGATCCATGTGTCGACACTTTGAGTCGACACTTCAAGTCCATGTGTTGACACTTCAGCCATGCCATCTGAAACTTTTTTTGTGTACTGGCTTGAGTCGACACTTCACTATCTTGTGTCGATACTTGATGTCATGTATCGACATTTTGAGTCGACACATCACTGAGATTCTTCTCAAAATATCTGAACTTATGCTTAATCAAGTCTATATTGAAATTAAGTATCCATTCAAGCAAACTTCAACTGTCCAAGTCTTCTTTGAGCAGATCTTTCATCTAAATTTTGATTTCTTCAATTAAACAATATTTTTCAAATTGATGAGCATATTTTTCTATAAAAACACACTTCAAAGAAATCATTAGTACTCAACTTATACTTAAGCATTTTGCTTATCATCAAAATCAATAATGGAGTCAACACTTATTTGCATCAAATATTGTCCTTAGGGATTATTATTGACCCCTAGAATGATTTTGATGATAACCAAACATTGGAGCATGGATTTAATTATTGACTATCTTTCAAGTGTTCTCAAAATTTTTGTAGGATGTTTTCATTAAACAACCTTGCTTCCTATAATATTGTAGAATATTAAGTTAATTTTTGTTGAAATACAATATAAAGAAGAGACCTAAGAAAAATCAATCATGTATTCTTTGAAAAGGGCCACTTCTATGTAATTTTATAGTTTAATTTTCTCAAGATCAGTATTTGAAGTTGGAAAGTCTTTGAGCTATTTTGAAATCACTAGAATAAGTCTAAAGAAATTTGAACATTTGAGGAACGAAGTCTCAAGAGCCGACTCAAGACTGGCGAGCTGACTCGAAGTATGGCATGGTAAGAAGTTTTCTGGCACGCAGACATTCGAGCCGACTCGAGTCAGAAGAGCTGACTCGGGCATAGTTCAATTCTGAAGTTCTAAGAATTCGAGCCGACTCGAGGGCATCCGAGCTAACTCGACCAGTGTGAAGATTTTCTCAGACTGACAACCAAGCCGACTCGAGTATTGAAGAGCCGACTCTTCCAAAGTATTGAAAATCTCAGTTCTAAAGAACTAGCTCAGTGAGCCGACTCGAAGTAGAAAAGCCGACTCAACCAGAGTGTCATTTTGACCTAACAAGAATATGAGCCAACTCGAAGCAGAAGAGCCGACTCGACTAAAGTGAAGTTTTGACCTACATGAGGATTCGAACCGACTCAAGCTATCCGAGCCAACTTGAGTGACTGTTTTAGGTTAGTAATGGCTAGTTCTAGAACTCTTATTTTGAATCCAAAATGGTCTCCAACGATCAAAATTTGAATCCCAATGGTCTACAATGGCTAAAACCACTTGAAATCAGTTAGAGGGAGTATTTATAAGTGATATGAACCACTTTTGGAGAAGTTAATGAGAAAGGAGTGAGAAATTAAAGAGTTTTCACTGAACACTCAAAAGAATTTACTAGAGAGCATTCAAAGCAAGCACTCAAGACTTCACCAACTCTTATCAGAATCTTGAGGCATTCATTGAAGAAGTTAAGAAGCCTTGAAGAGCATTCAAATTACACAGCAGTTACATTAATTCATAACACATACCACACTAAGAACTTAAAAAGGAGCACATACTTGCAATAATTTTTTAAATACCCAATTCACCTCCTTCTTGGATAAGCCACCTGGGCAACAACTAGTATCAGAGCAATGTCTCTAAATTTTAATTAGAGTAAATATTATATGGCAAACCCTATGAGTACCTCTTTGGCCGAAGACCATTCCACTAATAGATCTCCATTGTTCACAGGCACTAACTATACTAATTGGAAAGCTCGAATGAAAATATATATTCAAGTTGTGGACTTTCAATTGTGGAAGGTCATTCTTAAGGGACCTCAAGTGCCCATGATAAAAGTTGATGGTGTGGATATCCCAAAACCTGAAGAGGAATGGGATGAACACGACATGAAAATAGGTGAGCTAAATGCCAAAGCCATGAACTTGTTATATTATGCTTTGGACGCCAATGATTTTATCGAATTTCTACTTGCACATCAAGAAAAGAAATTTGGGATAAACTCGAGGTAACCCACGAAGGAACTTTCCAAGTGAAAACTTCAAAGATTAATCTTCTTGTACACAATTATGAACTATTAAAGATGAAACCCAATAAAACTATTTCTGCCATGTTCTAATATTTTACAGATATTTTTAATGGTTTAAAGAGTCTTGGCAGGACTTACTCCAATGAAAATCTTGTGCAAAAGATATTAAGATCACTTCCAGATAAGTGGGACCCAAAAGTAACTGCCATCTAGGAAGCAATAGATTTAAATACTCTACCATTGGATGAGCTATTAGAATCCCTGATTACTTATGAGCTAGCTATGCAACATAGAAGAGAAGATGACCTGAAAAAGAAAAAGTTAATTGCCTTCAAAGCTGCTGCAGAGATGAAGAAAGAAGAAATTGATGATGAAAGCCCCTCCTCCAAAGATAATCTTGAAGATGAAGACATTGCACTTGTAGTGAGGAGATTTAGGAAGTTTATGGGCAAGAAAAAGAGAAGATATTGGAGAAAATTTCATAGGAATGGAGAATACAGCAAGGACAAAGAAAAGGAAAAAGAAAATGATAAAGAGAAATAGCCCATTTGCTATGAATGCAAGAAACCTGGACATTTTAGATCAGATTATCCGAATTTGAAGAAATCTTTCAAAAAGAAGAAGAAAGCTATGGTTGCGACTTGGAGCGATAGTGAGGAGACTACTTCAAATGAAGAAGAAGAGACCAACAAAACATCGAATATATGCTTAATGGGTCTTGAAGATGAGGTAATGTCCCCTGATCCTCATAAAGAATTTACTTTTGAAGGCTAAATAATGCATTTCATGAATTGTTGGCTGAATATAAAAAGGGCTGGTTTGAAAATAAAAATCTTTGAAAAATAGTAATGATATTTTGATGAAAGAAAAAGAAGAGATTTCAGAAAAGAATAAGATCTTACAAAAAGAATTGAACACCTTTTCTAAAAAATATATTGCTTTGGAAATTGAAAAGAATGATTTTCTTGAGAAAAACAAGGTTTTGCATGAAGAAAATGTTGGCTTGCAAAAGAAGTTGAAAAACTTAAACCCTTGGTTGAAAAGTTAATATTGAGTTCAAATAAACTTGAATTGATTTTGAAAGATCAAAGAGACTCAAGTAATAAAGCTAGAATTGGTTATAATTCTTTGCAAATAAATAGAATTTTAGCAACAAAGTTTATACCCTCAAAAACTTATGTACCTAAGTCTTCAAATCAAAGGTCATTCATTTCAAATGCTTCTACATCTGCATCTAGAGCTTCAACTTTTATATCTTTGCAAAATTCAAGAATTATTTGTTATGCATGCAATAGGGTTAGTTACAAGTCATTTCAATGTAATTTCAAAAGAAATGTTAAAAAGTAAGATTAGAAAGATTTGGATTTCTAAAGGAACCACTTTTATTGACCTGCAAGGACCCAAGAAAGCTTGGGTACCTAAAACAGATAGCGGCTGTTCAAGATATATGACAGGTGACGAGAATCAATTCATCACCCTGGAGATGAAGGATGGAGGAATGGTCACTTTTGGTAACAATGGAAAGAAAAAAATAATCGGCATCAGTAAGATCAGAATAACCCCTTCTACATTTATTGAAAATGTATTGCTAGTTGACAAATTGAAACATAATTTGCTAAGTATTAGTCAACTATATGATAGAGGCTTCAACGTTGTCTTTCAATCATCTATGTATATTGTAACTAACTCACTTGATTCTAGCACCAAGCTCATTGGTCATAGACTTGGAAACATACATGTGGTAGATTTGAATGATCTAGCCATGTCTAGTAGTACAAGTCTTATGGCAATGAATGCTAAAATCAAGGAGTCTAGCTTACTTTGGCATAGAAGATTAGGTCATGCTAGCATGCGTACAATTGCTAAGTTAATTTCTAAAGATCTAATTAGATGTTTACCTAAATTCAAAGTTGATTTTGAACATGTTTGTGATGCTTGTCAACTAGGTAAACCAACTAGGGAGAGTTTTAAAACGAAAAATATGGTTTCAACTTCTAGACCTTTTGAACTACTACACATGGACCTATTTGGACCAACTAGGGCTACAAGCCTAGGTGGTATAAAATATGGACTCGCGAGAGTAGATGATTTTTTGAGATTTACTTGGATTTTATTTATTGTACACAAAGATGAAGCATTTAAAGTTTTTCAAAACTTTCACAAGAAAGTTTCAAATCAGAAAAATCTTTCAGTTATTTCAATAAGAAGTGATCACGACATTGAATTTGAAAATCAATATTTTGATGATTATTGCACCGAGCATGGCATTGATCATAACTTCTCCACTTCTAGAATACCATAGCAAAATAGTGTTGTAGAGAGGAAGAATAGGACTTTGGAAGAGATGGCCTGAACAATATTATGTGAAGGCAATCTTCTAAGGTACTTTTGGGCAGAAGCGATGAACACTGCTTGCTACATTTTAAATCATGTTTTGATAAGACCAATTTTGAAGAAAACCCCTTATGAACTTTACAATGACAAAAAGCCTAACATTCATTACTTTCATATTTTTGGTTGTAAATGCTTTGTATTAAACAATGGAAATGATAACCTAGGAAAGTTTGATGCTAAATTTGATGAAGCTATATTTCTTGGTTATTCAATCAATAGCAAAGCTTATAAAGTGTTTAATAAAAGAACATTAACAGTAGAAGAATCTATTTATGTTATCTTTAATGAATCTAATCCCTCACCTTCTAGAAAAGAAGAGTGTATAGCAATGATGCAGGTACACTTGATAAAAAAATAGAGGATATGAGCTTAAATGACAAACCAACTCAAGAAGGAGAAGAAATGGTAAGTAAAGATCATGGTGAACTACCAAAGGAATGGTGGTATGTAGCTTCACATCCTAGAGATTTAATTATTGGTGATCTCTCACAAGATGTTAGGACTAGATCTTCACTTAGAGATGCACATGACTATCTAGCCTTTGTTTCACAAGTAGAGCCACATAGTATAGAAGAGGTTGAAAATGACTCCAATTGGATGATGGCCATGCATGAAGAACTTAATCAATTTGAAAGAAATAATATATGGACCTTAGTAAATAGACCCTCAGACCATCTAGTAATAGGAACCAAATGTGTTTATATGAATAAGCTAGATGAACAAGGAAAAGTAATTAGAAATAAAGCAAGATTAGTGGCAAAAGGTTATAATCAAGAAGAATGAATAGATTTTGATGAGACCTATGCATCAATAGCAAGATTAGAAGCCATTAGATTATTACTTGCATTTACTTGCTACATGAATTTCAAATTATTTCAAATGGATGTAAAGAGTGCATTTTTGAATGGTGATGTGGCACGATCACTGACGTGGAGTAGTTGTTAGATGCCACGTCAGATACTCTACTCGGGCTCCTTCACCAGGCTGAGCTCCCTCAGTGTAAGGGGGCAGCCCGTTGAAGCTAAGCTCCGTCCTCCGCCAAGTTGGCCCGTGAGCCCGGGATGCTTAGGCCAGAGCCGAGCGGCACCCGCCAGATCGAGCCCTATGGTTCGGAGTCGAGCTCAGCCCTTCTCCGCCACGTGGAGTCTCTCTGAGGTCGAGCCCTTTGAGCCGGAGTCGGGCTCTGCCCTCCGCCAGATCGAGCCCCTCGAGATTGAGCCCTATGGTCCGGAGTCGAGCTCAACCCTCCTTCACCACGTGGAGTCTCTCCAAGGTTGAGCCCTCTGAGCCGGAGCCGCGCTCTGCCCTCCGCCAGATCAAGCCCTATGGTCCGGAGTCGAGCTCAGCCCTCCTCCACCATATGGAGTCTCTCCGAGGTCGAGCCCTCTAAGCCAGAGCTGCGCTCTGCCCTCTGCCAGATCGAGCTCCTCGAGATCTAGCCCTGTGGTCCGGAGTCAAGCTCAGCCCTCCTCTGCCATGTGGAGTCTCTTCGAGGTCGAGCCTTCTAAGCCGGAGCTGTGCTTTGCCAGATCGAGCCCTATCTTCCCTACTCAGCCTCCAGCTCGAGCAAAGACATCGGCAAATAGAGAGGCGGCACCACCACCCTAGGATGCCGGCGAGCCACCCGAAGATCGTAGTGAGATGCCCACCAGGCCATAATAACAGCCCGTGGCACCCACTTGCACTAGAAAGGGGAGGAGCCCTTCGATCAAGGTGCCACACTCTTCACCAACCACCTAAACCACCCGGAAGAGGGAGTCAACCAGGAGATTCGAATCCCGGGGATGACATCCCCCCGATTGAGGTGCTGCCAGGCTTCCCGAAATGGGGTGACAAAAAGGAATGTCAGAACACATGACAGCTTCCCTTAGCACGATCCGGAAAGACGTCCCATCCATGGCACGGGACACCGCCGCACGTGCCTGCCAGCCCAGTGAAGGTCTCGAGGCAGGCACCCAACGATCACCTTGGCTACGAAGAACGTTCGATACCCCCGAAGGGGGGAGGTATGCAAATGCAATGGCAAATACAAACATAAGTGTAAGCTCAACCATAGGACAAAGCACCACCGAAAAACCTAGGAAAGGGAAGGAGGAAAGGCCACCTATAGAATCCCTCTAGTTCGGTCACCATTCTCCTCTGACGCACTTGCACCCCACTCTCACATTACTCACTCCTCCTAGTGTAAAGTCCATCAAGAGGGGCTCGACCAGGAGGATTTGTTCTCCTGGATCATCATTGACTTGACCGTCGGAGTGCCCCCATCGGAATCCCCGGCCCAAGTCAATAACCCCTGTTTTGTAGGTCCAGAACCACAGGACCGCCAGCCAGTGAAAGGAGCGCACTCCGGTGCCGACAGCTGCTACGGGCCATGATGATCTTGGTGGTAACAGATTGGCACGGCAGGAAGGAGGAGAGAAGCGATCTTTGATCCACCTTTAACCCCCCTTTACAAGCAATCTGACGGAAGGATGGTGACGACAAGGGCGAGAGAGGTCTCCACTAGCTGTGCAGGGGAATCCCCCTCCCGGGGAAACCCACGTGACCCAGAGGTGGAGCCCTTCACTCTAGTCCAACCACCTCTGCCAGAATCCCAGTTGGCTATACTCACCCAACAGATGCAGATCCTTACCATAGCAGTGTGCCAGCTTCAACATCAGCACCGATCCTTGGCCACTTACCAACAGCCAGGGACCCCTGTGGCACATGCCGCAGCCCCCCGCGATAGCCTGCATTCCTTCCAAGGAAGTTCTTCGCAGCTGCGGGCCATCACTGACAACCGGGGTATCCATCAAACTCTGGTGAAAAGACAATGAGCCGGGTCTGCCGACAGGGAGAGCCGCTCACCAAACCTCGAGCAGGTGGCATCCAAGTCCCGCTGAGGGAGAAAGGGCAAAACCCCTTGCCATGGGTACCGGGCACCCATGTCACCTTCTCCGTCTCCTTCGGTGGAGGGGTCTACTGATGAAGCCATCAGGCACGTGGCAGAAAAGCGCCTGGAGGAGCATGACCGCAAGCTGGCGGAATTATCCCGCCAGTTTGCCAATCTACCGGGCTCCACCAATGAGCCAGCAGGCTACGACACCCATCCCCCATTCTTCCAGGAAATCCAAAAGGAGCTGATCCCAGGTCGGTTCCATATGCCGCAGGTGGATCCTTACGATGGGACCACCGACCCCCTGGAACACCTGGAAGGCTACCGGGCCCTCATGACGGTCCAGGGGGCCACCGATGCACTCTTGTGCATTGCCTTTCCTGCTACTCTCCGGAAGGCAGCCCGGGTGTGGTTCACCCGTTTGGAGTTAGAGAGCATTAATTCCTTCGCCTAGCTGGGGCAGAAGTTCGTGGCCCACTTCGATGCCTGTCGGAAGATGCCACGAGAGGCAAACAGCCTCTTCTCCATCAAGCAGTAGGACCGTGAGCCACTACGTGGCTCACTTCAAGGCTGCCGCATTGGAGATCTACAACCTTGAGGAGCCGGTTGCCATGCTGGCTCTGAAGCGAGGGCTCTGGACCTCCCGCCTGACCTACTCGCTCGACAAGAAGCCCCCGAGGACCTACTCCAAGCTCCTCCTCCAGGCCCAGAAGTACATCTGCACCGAGAAGGTAGATCGTATGAGGTGGGAGCAAGATGGGAAGCCGCTGAAGAAGCCAACCCCTGCCGAGATGTCTGGGGTGCGGAAGCCGGAACCCCTAGCTCAGAGCTCCCGGCAAGGACCAAGGCCGAGAGGTGCTCCCATTCTTGACGAGAGTTACACCCCCTCCTCGCCCCGAGGACGAAGATCCTCATGGAGATCTAAGGTGAGACCTACCTAGGCACCCACCTCCAATGCAGCCATCCTCTGGCCGTGACAAAACAAAGTACTGCCACTTCTATCGTGACCATGGCCACGACACCGAGGAATGCCGCAACCTCAAGTGGGAAATCGAAGAGCTCATCAAGAGGTTTGTGAGGGGCAGACCTTGAGCAGAACCCCAGGCACTCATTGCTCTCCTACCGGTTCCAGCAATCGATAACCATCCTACCGAGAAGCCGGTGGAGATGATACGATGGGGGGCTGAGTGTGCCACCAAGAAGGCCCGGGGGGCAGGGCATTCTAAAAATGTACTCCCCTTTATGAGGGAAGGGGAAAATGGGAGGAAAAATATAAATAATGATGTCGTGGTCATCGAGATGACGATCGCGAAGCATCTTGTAAAACGTATCATGGTTGATAGTGGATGCTCCACAGATGTGCTTTTCTATGATACTTTCTCTAGGATGAATCTCTCTCATGCTCAACTTAAACCTGTACACACACCCCTTGTCAGTTTCATAGGTAATTCTGTAAGGGTGGAGGGAGAAGTTACTCTCCCAGTCATTGCCGGGATCCCACCCCAGCAAAGCACTGTCATGATGACTTTCATGGTTGTCAGGCTTCCTTCAGCCTACAACGTGATTCTCGACCGACCTGGACTTAACCTACTCGACGTCGTCATCTCTACCAAGAGGCTACTTGTATAGTTCCTAACTCCTTACGGTGTTCTGGGAAATAAGGGGAGCACCCCAGCTGGTGTAGCACTGCTTCCAAACCGTTCCTGGGGCCAAGGCCCCTGAGGGTGACCCCAAGGCAGACGACCTTAACCAAAGAGTTCAAGATCCTAGGGGAGGCCCGGTCGAGCGTTTGCTCTCTTACTCGCTCGGGAATGATCCTGTGAAGATGGTGCAGATTGGAGCCCAGCTACCTAAGGAGGAGAGGGCTTAGCTGTTGGAGTTCCTACGGTCAAATGCAGATGTGTTCGCCTGGACAGCGGCAGACATACCAGGTATTCCCCCTGACATCATCATCCATAAGTTGAGCATTGACCCGAAGCATAGGCCAGTTCGGCAAAAGAAAAGGAGCTTCGCCTCGGAGAGACAGGCGGCTATCAACGAGGAGGTGGACAAACTCCTCGTCACCGATTTTGTTCGGGAGGTGCAATATCCGAGCTGGCTGGTAAACGTGGTGATGGTGAAAAAAACAATAGCAAATGGAGGATCTGTGTAGATTAGACTGACCTCAACAAGGCATGCCCGAAGGATAGCTTCCCTCTACCGAAGATAGATCAGCTGGTGGATGCCACTTCGGGACATAGGCTGCTCTCCTTCATGGATGCATTTTCTAGATACAATTAGATCCGGATGCACCCTGAGGATGAAGAGCATACTGCCTTCATCACCGACCAGGGGACATATTGCTACAGGATGATGCCCTTTGGTCTGAAGAATGCTGGCACCATGTACCAGTGCCTGGTCAATAAGGTCTTCAAAGACCAGATTGGTCGGAACATGCAGGTGTATGTGGGCAACATGCTTGTCATGAGCAAGCCAAGCTCAGATCACATCGTCGACCTCGCCGAAGCCTTCTACAACCTTCGGCAACACCAGATGAAGCTGAACCTGGCGAAGTGCACCTTCGGAGTGGCAGCAGGAAAATTCCTTGGCTTCATGGTCACTCAGAGGGGTATTGAAGCGAACCTAGAGAAGGTCCAGGCGATCGTTGACATGGAGCACCAGACATCCAATAAGCAGGTCCAGCACCTGACGGGGTGTATTGTCGCCCTGAGCCGGTTCATCTCAAGGTCGACTGACCGCTGCCTTCCCTTCTTTAAGGCACTGCGCAAGATGCATGACTTCACCTGGACGGAGGAATGTAGGGCGGCCTTCGAAGAGCTAAAGGAGTTCCTAGCTTCTCCCCCGCTACTTTCCAGGCCAAAAGAAGGGGAGGAACTTCTACTCTATTTGGCGGTTACACCTGGAGCCGTCAGCTCGGTCCTTGTCCGTGCATACGAGGACGGATCCCAAAAGCTGGTGTACTACACCAGCAAAATCTTCCACGACACGGAGACCAGGTATACTCGCTCCGAGAAACTCATTTTTGCACTAATAATGTCTGCTAAGCACCTCAGGCCCTATTTCCAAGCACACCCGATCGTGGTCATGACGGACCAGCCATTGAGGGCCATACTTAGCCACCTTGAAACCTCTGGGAGACTGGCGAAGTGGTCCCTGCTCCTCAGCGAGTTCAACATAGCGTATCAGCTGAGGTCTTCACAGAAGGCCCAATCCTAGCCTACTTCATGGTCGAATGCACCGGGCTCGCGGAAGAGCCAGAGCAGACAATAATGAAGCTCCAAATGGAGCCCGAGGGGGACCCTTGGATCCTCCATGTGGACGGCGCATCCAACTCCGACGGGAGCGGAGCAGCCCTCATCCTCGCTAACAAGATGGGGTGGTGACGAAGTGCGCTCTTCGCTTTAAGTTCACCATGATGAATATCCAGGAGGGACGACGAGGTGCTCCCACGAGCTGGGCTCACGAGTCTCTCCCAACTGGTTTGAAAGTCTTTACCGACTCCCAACTGGTTACCAGGCAAGTCTCCAAAAAATATGAGGCCAGAGACCCCCAGATGATGAAGTACCTGGATTGAGTCTGCTCCAGCATAGCAGGCTTCTGAGACCATTTGTCCCTCGAGGGGAGAATGCACGTGCGGATGCACTATCGAGGCTTGCGACCCTTCCAGACTCATCATTGGGGCATGCCTACATCGAGTACCTCGAGAATCCAAGCTATGAAGGCCCAGAGGAGGTGCACCAAGTCACCCCTGAGCCGAGCTGGATGGACAAGTATGTCAGATACATCACTGATGGCACCTTACCAGAGGACCGCGTAGAAGCAGGCCTCATCAAGAAGAAGGCCTCCCGGTTCATTCTGATGGTAGGCCAGCTCTACCACCGGTCTCATTCCTACCCACTTTTGAAATGCCTCAGGCCTATAGAGGCAAACTTCGTGCTCCAGGAGATACACAAAGGCCTTTGTGGGAACCATGCAGGAGGGAGAACACTGGCTTATAAAGTGCTTCGCCAGTGGTACTTCTAGGAGACCATGAGGGAGGACGCAGCCGACTTCGTCAAAAAGTGCGACAAATGCCAGTGCCATGCCCACATACAGTGCCAGCCGGCGGCACCGATCTCCCAGCTCTCATCTCCTTGGCCCTTTGCTCAGTGGGGAATGGACATCCTAAGACCATTTCCCCCTGCATCTGGACGGCGAAGATTCTTGCTAGTGGCGATCGACTACTTCACTAAGTGGGTCGAAGAGGAACTGCTAGCTCGGATCATCGAAGCCAATGTTCGCCAATTCTTTTGGAAGTCCGTTATCTACCATTTCGAACTCCCTCACTGCATCATCACTGATAACGGGCGGCAATTCGATAACCGGGAGTTCGAAGGGTTCTGCATGGAGCATGGCATTCAACACCGTTTCACCTCAGTAGCTCATCCCCAGACAAATGGGGAGACCGAGGTGGCCAATTGGACCATCCTCCAAGGGCTCAGAATCAGGTTGGATCAAGCCAAAGGCAGATGGGCGGAAGAACTTCCGAGCATCCTTTGGGCCTACCACATAATGCCCATGACGGCGACTAATGAGATGCCCTTCAGCCTTGTCTTTGGATCTGAGGCCATCATTCCGGTTGAGCTCGGCGTGCCCACGCTACGAGTGCAGCAATACGATGAAGCACAGAACTCGGCACATCTCCTACTCAACCTATACCTCCTCGAAGAATCAAGTGACAAAGCCCGACTCCGGATGGCAGCATACCGACAGCGAGTGGCCCGGTACTATAATGCACAGGCGAAGCCAAAGGTCTTCAGCCAGGGATTTGGTGCTGCGCTGAGCCGAAGCGTCTCAGCCATAGGAGTACAGCAAACTCTCGCCAAATTGGGAAGGCCCCTACAAAGTGGCGAGGTCCTCTCACATGGGGCCTACTACCTCGAAGATCTCGACGGTGTCAGGTTCCCTTGAACGTAGAATGCCTGCAACCTGAAAAGATACTATCAATAATGTAAGTTTTTCTTCTAGTAATAATAAAGGTTTTATTTTGCATAAATGGCTGTCTGCCTTGCAGAAAAATCTCCAAGATGTCTTCAAGCCCAGTTCCAAGACACCAACAACTCTGGAGCCCAGCTCTCCGACCAAGATGTCTTCGAGCCCAGCTCCAAGACACCAACAACTTCAGAGCCCAGATCTCCGACCAAGAAGTCTTCGAGCCCAGCTTTAAGACACCATCAACCCCGGAGCCCAGCTCTCTGGCCAAGAAGTCTTCGAGCCCAGCTCCAACACACCATCAACTCTTGGACCGGGGCCCAGCCCTCCGGCCAAGAAGTGATGCGGGACAGATATGCATGCGATTATTTTTTTTGTATTTTAGGGGTTGGATGAGGTGGTTAAATCTTGAATATTAGATCAAAATATGTGTAGATAATTCTATATAAATTTTAAAAGCTACGTATATAGATCAGGACCTAGGAAAGCAGTAAAGAGAGATCGTCGGGGCTGAGAAGCCTCGGTTAGGGCTAGTTCTCTTACAATAAAATTACTGGTGGCAGAGAGGGTGTACCTGGCAACGTCTGATGGACCTGATGAAGATTGTAGTGAAGAGATCACTCATTCCTCGATGGATGTGGCCTGGAAAATCAAGCCAGAGACCCGCGGATTCCCAGCTTTCTGCTCGGTGGTCTGATTGCGGCCTGGCTGGAGTCGTTGTATTCTTCGGAGTCGAGAGACCTGCAAACGACTTGTTAGGGGTTAGGAAACTCAGAGGAGATGAAGAAAATAAGGGAAAATAGCAAAGAAGAAGGGAAATTTGGAGTGGGTGGCCAAGGCTCTGGAGGATTGGCTGGTGGCAGGATGTAGTTGCGAAACACCGAAAAGAAGAACTCACAAAACCCCTTAAGCACAAAGCAGGGTAGCACAAAGCAATTGTAGAAAACTCAAGTATATTTCATATATCAAAAATTAGATCTCATACAAGAGACTAAGGTCCTTTAAATAGACCCTTAGTCTTGGGCTCCAAGTAAAGGTATATTAGACTTTACATAAGAATTTTACTCCCACCCAAACCCTAGCTACAAAATAAGGAAACTTTAGGTAGAAAAGATCCCTAAGAAATCTCCCTTCCTCCTTGCCTTGGTTGGCCAAGATGGTGACTCTAAGTGGTCGACCAAGGGGTGGTCACCATAAGCCTTGGTGCCCTAGCTCCTCTCCTGGGCCTAGGCTGGCCCAGTTTGCTTCCTGCTTCGGTCCAGGGCTTCAGGGTTTCTGATTTCTCTACCAGGGTCTTCAAATCTTCAAACTGGGTTGGACTTGGGATAAACTTCCAGGTCTTCAATCTGATTGGACTTGGTCTTCACTTGTATGATATGGTCTTGAGTCTTCAGTGTGCTTGGACTGGACTCAAAAATAAAATTAGCTCGGCAAGAGCTGCGTAACACTGGATTGGACTAGCTCAACATGAGCTGACTAATACAGGACTCAAATAAAGACAACTTAGCTGAACTAAGCTTTATTACAATGGACTTGAATGTCATTAAGTGATCCATAGAGGGTTGAGAAGCCTCTGTATTATTCTGGTGCCTCTGGTGTCCGCACCAATTCTCCCGGGGTGGGAGGAAAAATCAAGCTGGCTCACATATTTCTCAAGAAGGTCTGGGTTGAGGCATTGCAAGTCCTCTCGTGAAATCCATGAATCGTCCGACTCTGGCCGGCCTTGCCATCAGACCAGGAAACGTTGATAACCACGGCCCCGGGTCGTTAAGGCTTAATTGTCCAGGATACGCTCGATCCATTCTCCTCTATCGGGCCAATAATTGGTGGACACTCTAAGCTTGGGTCACTCTCGATAGAAGGGATAGGTCCAAAGGCCTCACTAGATATCGCTGTCGGTTCCCTGTACTCAACCTGGTCTGCGATATTGAAGGTAGAACTAATGCCCAGATCCGAAGGCAAATCTAGTACATAGGCATTTGGTCCAACCCTCTCTACCACTCTAAAAGGTCCGGCTCCACGAGCATGAAGTTTCTTAATGGTCCCGGGAGGGAACCGCTCAGGCCTAAGCCTAATCATGATAGAATCTTCTACATTAAATTCCTTGATCCTTCTTCGAAAATTAGCCAGTTTCTTATATGTTTCATTACTTAGATTTATTTTTTGGCTAATGTCCTTATGCAAGTCTCTAATATGCTGTGCGAATGATTCTGCAGACTCCTAACAAGTGATGCAAAGGACTCATACATACACCTAACAAACTCGACTATGCATTTCTATCAAAGGAATTTTATTGACCTCTTTTAGACCTAAACCTAGAATATTATAGGTTCTCTAGGTTTGATCTTAGCTTGACATGCACATGAAAACTTACAATGGGCTCCTAGCAAATTCCATAGGATATGCCAGAAGTATAATGCAAACCTAACATGCGTAATGAATGCATGCAGTATGCTAATCTCAACTAAATGCAATCTAATGATCCTGGAAATGCTGGAGGTGTCTGGAAAGGACAGAAAATAGGAAGAGGGTTCATAATTAGTCTGGTAGGGTAGGAAAAAGGTTCAAGGTTAGTTGGATAAAGTAGGATAAAAGAAGGCATGTCAGGGACTAATCCTAGACTAATGAGGCTAACCTTACAGGGTTGCAATATACCTATGGGCAAGAAAAGGTCCATGCTATGGAAGGATGGGTCAACAATTTCTGGGAAGAGATCTTCAATAGGAATGGCAGGAAGGGATTCATCCTAAGAGCAATGGGTTAAGTCAAATCCTCAATAAAGTCTTCTAGTTCATGGAATTTAGGAATAGGCTCTACAATTATACCCTTTTCTAGTGTTTCCTCAGGTAAAATCCTAGTATCAGAGTTCTCTTTCTCTAATTGGTCCTCTACTGCTGGTTCAATCTGGGCATGGTCAGGGTTAGCTAACTTTAGATTGGCTTCTAACTGGGTACCTACAGGGTCTACTAGTTCTAGGTCTTCTAAAGGTGTCTCCTCTTCTCCCTCATACTTATCCGCTAAGTTCACATCAGCTTCATACACTTCCGCGTTAATGTAAGCCTTGTCAATCAAAGGGATGGTAGGGGAAGGTCGGCTAATAAAAAATTAGCTAGGTCCTGGTTTTGATTATGGGCAATAATCCTAGTAGGTTCAGGTTGCCTAAGGGGTATGGCTTACTACTGAGCTCATATTTAGGGGTACTAATCTTATAGAGTTCAAGTTGACTAGGAAAAACCTGACTAGTACTAGACTGATACCTAGGGGTTATGGGCTCCCTGGGCTCATAGGACAAGGGTGTAGATCTATAGGTCATGGGATTATAGGATCTGGGGTCATAGGATTTTGGATCAGCTCTATGGGTCGTGGGTCTACTAGGCTCATGGGCCATGGGCTCATAGGTTCTAGAGTCATAGGATTTGGAGTCATAAGATCTATAGGTTGTGGGTATACTAGGCTTATAGGGAGTGGGTGCATAGGACCTATGTTCATAGGTTTTGGGTACATAGGTTCTAGGTTCATATAATTTGGGTACTGTGGATATGGGTGGCTCAGGTTTAGATCTAGTCTGGGTCCTATGGGTTTTCTTTAGGGTCCCTATCCTATTCTCCATCTAGTCAAACCTCTGATTTAGCTGAGTGAAGGATTGGGCTAGTTGATCAGTAAGGGCTTTCATTTGGGCTTCAAAGTTATCCATGGGTTCAGCCAAAAGTGAAGATGGTGGATGATATGATGCTCTTGATCTAGTGCTCACGCAAGACTCGATCAGACCGACTACAGCTCCCTAAACCTAGAGTCCAAAACTAGGTGCTCAATCAGGGTGGCAAACCAGGCTATAGTAACCCTGTACTCAGCCAGGCAGGTGTAAGGGGAGTGTTAGGTCCCTGATTGCCAATCCTAGACACCAATCAGAGATTGGCCAGGTAGGCGGACCAGCACACAAGCCCTTCAGGATTGAATCCCTAAACCGCTGTTCTAGATATGAAGCACAAGGCACACACAGGTTAGCTTGACACAGTGATCTGATACTTAGCCCGGACCCGACCAGTTGGTGTCCCTAGCCCACTAGGGCAAAATTAAGTCTAGTTAATTTTAAGTTAGGCTTGGGATGGAATGCAAAGATGGTGGTTTTGGGCTAAGGAAAGGTAATGACCTCCTTCCCTTATCTGGCATAAAGAAAGTGCCCTTAAAGTAAATTATGCAATGATGGCAAGCAGATGAGGATGCAAATTAGGGTTTAGATGTTTTTGGTGTTTTTAGAGAATATGTAATTTTTTTTTATATTTTGGTATTTTCTTAAATAGAAGAAAACTTGCAAATTATGGTCTAATATGCAGAAAATATACTAAAATTAAAAGATATGCAAAAGAGATACTAAACAAAATCCTAAACCTTCTAAAATTGTCTTGCTGAAAAAAATAGAGCCAAAAATTTGTAGGCTGTAATTTTTGGAGTTATGAGCAGGGAGAAATAGCTAATAGAATAGAGCATATATGGATTGTAAAATATACAGAAAACAAGCCCTAATCTAAGCTCTGATACCAGATTAATGCGGGATAGATATGCATGCGATTATTTTTTTTATGTTTTAGGGGTTGGATGAGGTGGCTAAATCCCGAATATCATATCAAAATATGATATAGATAATTCTATATGAATTTTAAAAGCTTCACATGATCAGGACCTAGGAAAGCAGTAAAGAAGGATCGTCGGGGCTGAGAAGCCTCGGTTAGGGCTATTTCTCCTACAATAAAACTATTAGTGGCAGAGCGGGTGTATCTGGCAATGTCTGATGTGCCTGGTGAAGATCGCGATGAAGAGATCACTCATTCCTTGATGGATGCGGCCTGAAAAATCAAGCCAGAGACTCGGGGATTCCTGGCTTTCTGCTCGGTGGTCCGATTGCGACCTAGCTGGAGTCGTTGGATTCGTCGGAGTCGAGGGACCTACAAACGACCTGTCAGGGGTTAGAAAACTCAGAGGAGATGAAGAAAATAAGGGAAAACAGCAAAGGGGGAGGAAATTTTGGAGTGGGTGGCCAAGGCTCTAGAGGATTGGCTGGTGGCAGGATGTAGTTGCGAAACACCGGAAAGAAGAACTCACAAAACCCCTTAAGTACAAAGCAGGGTAGCACAAAGCAATTGTAGAAAACTCATGTATATTTCATATATCAAAAATTAGATCTCATACAAGAGACTAAGGTCCTTTAAATAGACCCTTAGTCTTGGGCTCCAAGTAAAGGTATATTAGACTTTACATAAGAATTTTACTCCCACCCAAACCCTAGCTACAAAATAAGGAAACTTTAGGTAGAAAAGATCCCTAAGAAATCTCCCTTCCTCCTTGCCTTGGTTGGCCAAGATGGTGACTCTAAGTGGTCGACCAAGGGGTGGTCACCATAAGCCTTGGTGCCCTAGCTCCTCTCCTGGGCCTAGGCTGGCCCAGTTTGCTTCCTGCTTCGTTCAAGGGCTTCAGGGTTTATGATTTCTCTACCAGGGCCTTCAAATCTTCAAGCTGGGTTGGACTTGGATAAACTTCCATGTCTTCAATCTGATTGGACTTGGTCTTCACTTATATGATGTGGTCTTGAGTCTTTAGTGTGCTTGGACAGGACTAAAAAAATAAAATTATCTCGACAGGAGCTGACTAACACTGGACTGGACTAGCTTAACATGAGCTGACTAATACAGGACTCAAATAAAGACAACTTAGCTGAACTAAGCTTTATTATAATGGACTTGAATGTTATTAAGTGATCCACAAAGGGTTGAGAAGCCTCTGCCTTATTTTGGTACCTCCAGTGTCTACACCAAGATGTCTTCGAGCCAGCTCCAAGACATCAACAACTCTGAAGCCCAGCTCTCCGACCAAAATGTCTTCGAGCTCAGCTCCAAGACACCAACAACTCCGGAGCCCAGCTCTCCAGCCAAGATGTCTTCGAGCCCAGCTCCAAGACACCAAGACACCAACAACTCCGGAGCCCAACTCTCCAGCCAAGATGTCTTCGAGCCCAACTCCAAGACACCAACAACTTCGGAGCCCAGCTCTCCGGCCAAGATGTCTTCGAGCCCAGCTCCAAGACACCGACAACTCCGAAGCCCAGCTCTCCGGCCAAGATGTCTTCGAGCCCAGCTCCAAGACACCGACAACTCCGGAGCCCAGCTCTCCGGCCAAGATGTCTGCGAGCCCAGCTCCAAGACACCGACAACTCCAGAGCCCAGCTCTTCGACCAAGATGTCTTCGAGCCTAGCTCCAAGACACCAACAACTTCGGAGCCTAGCTCTCCGGCCAACATGTCTTTGAGCCCAGCTCCATGACACCCATAACTCTGAAGCCTAGCTCTCTAGTCAAGATGTCTTCGAGCCCAGCTCTGAGACACCATCAACCCCGGAGCCCAGCTCTCCGGCCAAGAAGTCTTCGAGCCCAGCTCTAAGACACCATCAACTCTTGGACCGGGGCCTAGCCCTCTGGCCAAGAAGTCTTCGAGCCTAACTCAAGACACCAAGACCTGAGCCCAGCTCTCAGGCAACTCTTAGACCTGGGCCCAGCTCCTCATCCAGGAAGTCTTCGAGACTAGCTCCAAGACACCAAGACCTGAGCCCAACTCTCGGGCAACCTGGACCGGGGCCCAACTCTCCGGCCAGTAAATCTTGGAGCCCAGCTGCTCCCAAATTGCCAAAGTCCTGAGCTCACCTCACCAAGACTAGAGCTTGAAGATCTAGCCCCAGACAAGACAGAACTTTTCTCTCCGATCTCGCTGCAAACTCCAAAAAAAAAGAAAAAGAAAAAGAAAGAAGTAAAAGGGATGGGATCGCTCATCGAGAAGAGCTTGGGAAAGATATTGCCAATCACATCCCCCAGCCACTGACCTGCCATCCCCTGTCGATCATATGCTTGGATTGAGAAATCCATCATGCGCTCGGCCAGTATGTTGTTCCGGAGTAGAGAGCTCTCCAGTCCTAGCTTGAATGGAAGCTGGCGCTGCGCCTCCTCCCTCCTGCTCTCCCTAGGAGTAGGGTCGCTCACTCCACCAGTAGTGGAGCCCCCAGGAGTGGGCTGTGGGCCCGGCACCTTCTCAAGCGGCACCTCAGTCACAGTCCCGGGCCTAGCTCGAACCTCGCCCTCGACCTCAGTTATAGTCAGGCTCGGGGAGCTGGGGGACATGGTAGCGACGGCAGCTGTGGCCCTGGCCCGGATAATGACTTCAAGCTCCAGGGCAGGGGCCGTTTCCTGTTGCCTGGGCCTCTCAAAAACCTTCCAGACTGCCCGCTGATTTGTCCCTAGCACTGCGGACGTCGCCCTCTCTATTGGTGCAGGGGCAGCTTCGGCCTCCCTCCTACTCGGGGTGACCAGCGCTGCGGGAGCGGCCGCCGACGCGCTCTCGCCCTGGGCCTATCTTGGTGGAGGCTCATCGACCAGCCTGGTTGGTGACCTCTTTCTGGTGATCACCAAAGGTCGCTCTCTGTGAAGATCATTCCTGCACATAGATCACACAATGGTTAGAACTCAGAAGGGTTAGTATGAAAGCACAGAGGAAGAAAGACCTAAGCCAGACTCACCCAACCCTCTCGTTGGATCGACCCTGGCATCAAAAAGGTTATGCTCTGATAGTAGGACCTCAAGGAAAGGAACCTGGGTGGTGCGGAGCTGCTCGTAGTCATCTTGGTCAGTCGCATTGTCCGTAGAGATTCAGTTGGGGGACTGATCCGGATCACTCCAGACCCAGTCAACCCCCTCGACCGTGGCAAAGAAAAATTTGGTCTTCGATCCCTTGATGGAAGAGAGGATTTCAAATTTGATGCCCTTCGGGCGAGAAGACAAGGACCACCACCCATCCTCGGTGGGGTGGCGCTTCAGGGTGAAGAACACCATGAACAAGGAAAAGCGGGCGACAAACCCATGGAAGTGGTAGAGTACGATGAAGGAAAAGATGGTCCTAATGGCATTCGGTACTAGCTGAGAGGGAACCAGATGGTAATTGCTCAGCACAGTCATGAAGAAGGGATGAAAGGGGAACCAGAGCCCTCCCGAAAAGGTCTCCTCATAAAAGGCAATCCGACCTGGGCTACTCGAAGTGACCCTGTCCCCTGGTTGGGAAATCAGAAGCCGAACAGAGTGAGGGATGTCGTAGACATCCCGGATGGTCCCCAGCTCCATAACAGAAATCATCGAAGTGATCCCACTGGGACCTGTTGACCCGACAGACTCGGAGACAGGTTCGGGTGGGGGAGGAAGACGAGAAGGATGGGAAGGACCGGCCCCTAGTTCTCTAATAGATACGAGGCCAGGAGGATGCCTCCTATTGAACTCGAAGCACGCCCCATCCCCCTCCTCATTGGAGGAAGATGGCATCCTTGGCCTAGAAGGACCGGCTTCGTTCGGATTGGTGGAAGGACAAAAATAAGGCATCTTCAAAAGGAGAAGTAGGGAATCCAAGGAGTAGAAAGGATGAACTCGGCTAGGGGAAGGCCCTAGACTCAGAAGAAGAACCCTACTGTGATGTGAAGAAGAAGAAGAGAAAGAAGACTAACCTGGTTCCTTAGGGGGACTAAGGCAATCAGGAAGAAGGGAAAGCCTAGGTACCGCAGCGGGTGTGAAGAATTCAAAAGAATAGATGTTTTGGGTAAAAACCTCTTTTCATTTCGAAGCGATCCGATGCATCCGTACCGTAACAACCTCTCCACCAACGGGTTCTCGCCACATGCCAGCCATCAGTGAGAAAGGCATCCTGGCCACTCTGGGTTCTGTGCTGGCAATAACTACTCCTCAGACGTGGCCACGTGGCACCCGTGCAATGGCCTGGAAAACTATCTCGCGAAGCGCCGGCAATCATGGCCATAATTATGTCGGATCTTCACCTTTCCACGTTAGCAACGCAATTACTCCCTTCGACCTGAGTGTCGCGCACTAACGGGCCTCGGGAGTGGGGGCAAATGATGTGGCACGATCACTGACGTGAAGTAGCTGTCAGATGCCATGTCAGATACTCTACTCGACTCCTTCACCGAGATGAGCTCCCTCAGTGTAAGGGGGCAACCCATCGAAGCCAAGCTCTATCCTCCACCAGGTCAGGCCCGTGAGCCCGAGATGCTTAGACCGGAGCCGAGCGGCACCTGCCAGATCGAGCCCCTCAAGATTGAGCCCTGTGGTCTGGAGTCGAGCTCAGCCCTCCTCTGCCACATGGAGTCTCTTCGAGGTCGAGCTCTCTGAGCCGGAGCTGTGCTCTGCCCTCCGCCAGATTGAGCCCCGTGGTCCGGAGTAGAGCTCAGCCCTCCTCCACCACGTGGAGTCTCTTCGATTTCGAGCCCTCTGAGTCAGAGCCGCGCTCTGCCCTCTGCCAGATCGAGCCCCTCGAGATCGAGTCCTGTGGTCCGGAGTCGAGCTCAGCACTCCTCTGCCACGTGGAGTCTCTTCGAGGTTGAGCCCTTTGAGCCAGAGCCGCGCTCTACCAGATCGAGCCCTACCTTCCCTACTCAGCCTCCAGCTCGAGCAAAGATACGACGAACAGAGAGGCGGCACCACCACCCTAGGATGCCGGCGAGCCACCCGAGGATCGCAGTGAGACACCCACCAAGATGCAATAACTGCCCACGGCACCCACTTGCACCAGTAAGGGGAGGAGCCCTCCGATCAAGGTGCCACGCTCTTCACCAACCACCTAAATCACCCGAAAGAGGGAGTCAACCAGGAGATCCGAATCTCGAGGGCGGTGGCCCCCCGATCGAGGCACTGCCAGGCTTCCTGGAATGGGATGACAAGGAGGAATGTCAAAACACATGACAGCTTCCTTAGTATGAATCTGGAAAGACATCCCATCCACGGCACGGGACACCACCGCACGCGCCTGCCAGCCCAGCGAAGGTCTCGTGGTAGGCGCCCAACGGTCACCTTGGCTACAAAGAACGTTCGACACCCCCGAAGGGTGGAGGTATGCAAATGCAAAGGCAACACAAACATAAGTGCAAGCTCAACTAGAGGGCAAATCACCATCTTGAAACCCAGGCAAGGGAAGGAGAAAAGGCCACCTAGAGAATCCCTCTAGTTCGGTCATCATTCTCTTGATGCACTTGCACCCCACTCTCACACTACTCACTCCTCCTAGTGTGGAGTCCATCAAGAGGGGCATGATCAGGAGGATTTGTTCTCCTGGATCGTCACTGACTTGACCGTCGGAGTGCCCCCGCCGGAATCCCCGGCCAGGTCACTAACCCCTGTTTTGTAGGTCTAGAACCATAGGATCGCCACCAGTGGAAGGAGCGCACTCCGGCGCCGACAGCAGCTATGGGCCATGACGATCTTGGCGGCAACAAATGGTTTTATATCTGAAGAAGTTTTTGTTGAACAACCACCAGGGTTTGAAAGTCATACTTTTCCAAATCATGTTTTCAAACTTAATAAAGCACATAGAGCCTGGTATAATAGATTAAGCAAGTTCTTACTTGAAAATGATTTTGTTAGAGGTAATGTAGATACAACTTTGTTTATCAAAAAGAAAGAGAATAATATGTTAGTTGTACAGATTTATGTAGATGACATTATTTTTGGTGCAACTAATAAAAATCTTTGTAAAAATTTGCTGAGTTAATATAGGATGAATTTGAGATGAGCTTAATGGATAAGCTAACCTACTTTCTTGGACTCCAAATTAAGTAAACAAAGGAAGAAATTTTTATCAACCAAGCAAAGTACATCAAGAAAATTATCAAGATGTTTGGTATGGAGTCATTTAAAGAAATGAGCACACCCATGAGCCCAACATGCAGATTGGACAAAGATGAAGATGGCAACAATATTGATCTAAAGCTTTATCAATATGATCGGATCACTGTTGTACTTAACTGCTAGTAGGCCTGATATCTTGTTCAGTGTATGCATATGTGCTAGATTCCAATTTAATCCTAAAGAATCACATTTGATTGCTGTTAAAAGAATCATAAAATATCTTAAAGGAACAAGTAATCTTGGTCTATGATATTCTAAGCAATCTACATTAAATTTAATTGGTTTTTCTGATGTTGATTATGATGGATGTAAAATTGATAGAAAGAGCACTAGTGGTACTTGCCAGTTTCTAGGGTTGAACTTAATTTCATGGCACTGTAAGAAACAAAACTCCATGGCACTATCTATTGCTGAGACAGAGTATGTAGCTACAGGGAGTTGTTGTGCACAAGTGTTATAGATTAAGCAACAACTAGAAGAATTTGGTATTGCACAGACTAAAATTTCTATCAAATGTGATAACACAAGTGCTATCAATCTTAAAAAAAATCCTATTCAGCATTCAAGAATAAAGTATATTGAAATTAGGCATCACTTCATTAGAGATCATGTACAAAATGGAGATATTGAGCTTGAATTCATTTCAACTAAAAACCAACTTGTTGACATCTTTACTAAGCCACTAAATGAAGAAAGATTTGAAATGATTAGAAGTGAATTAAAGTTATGTGATCTTTTTAGATTTTTTGACCTAATTTCTTCTAAAATTAAGAAAAATTATCTAGAAGACCTCCTACATCAATTTAAGGACAATGACCACCTTATCTAGAGTGCTACTACCCTTAGAATCTTTTTTGATAGGTTTTTAGAGCCTTTTCGAGCATTTTTGCTCGAGCCGACTCGAGCAGACATGCCTCTGGCCGAGTCGACTCGATTATCTGGTTAGATCTTTTTATATAAAACCCGTGAGACCGATTTAGGGCTCATTTTCACTGTTGAATCCTAGCCAAACCTCCAAAAACCCTTCCAAAAGCTTTGGGACACTCTCCCTTCCCATTTTCCTTGAATTTCTACATCTTTCCCTCTTTTTTTTCCGAATGGCTCCAAAACGGGCAGTAAGGAAGTGTCCTCGGGCCGTCGACTCTAGTGCTCAAAGTGAAAGAAGAAGTACGAGAAGAGAAGAAAAGAGTCTACTCGAAGGTAGCAAGAGGAGGAAATAGAAAATGAGTCACCTTCATGCCCATGACAGATAATTTCAATGGCCAACAAACCTGTCACTAGTGGTAGAAGGATTGTATTCTTATTTTTGGATGAATTAGGAGTAAGGATAGCGGAATGGATTGAAAACCAGGGCTGAACATTTTTTTGTTCTTTAGACATGCCTACCTACCCAAATTTGGTGAAAGCTTTCTTTGAGAATCTTATCCTTGGGGAATACCACATTAAATCCATAGTAAAAAGGGTAAGACTGATTGTAGATGAGGAAAAACTAAGCAACATTTTACAAATGCTGAATGAGGGTGTAAATCACTTGGTATTGAAAAACAAGCAAAGAGCATTAAGATTAATATTGGAAAGATCAGATATGGACACAATCAAAAAATGTGCAGGCAAATATGCTCTCATTGGAAATGAGACTGCTGCACAATATTATCAGTAGGATTTTCCTGCCTAGGACCGGTCACTTTGACTAGGTAAGCGAACGGGACCTAGTGTTCATGAGACATTTGATTAAGGGGGAGGCCCTCAATCTACCTTACATCATGCTTGTGCAGATGAGAGAGGCAGCAAGAAAGGTAAAGGCTTGCTTGCCATATGGAATGGTCTTCACACTGCTATTCAAGAGGCTGGACTGGACTTGACAAGGAGAGGATGGTAGACTGTTACACCACACGGATACCTATTTAGCGAAATCCCTTCAAAGGATGGGTAACCATCTGGTAGAAGGTGTTTGGTCAAAAAGGATATCTGGGTAGAGGGTTGCTACCTCCTCGGATGATGACGAGGATGATCAGCCAGGGCATCCAGTTGATGATATTGAGACCACTATAGCTAAAGGAGATGATGGTACACATGCTAAGATTGATGAGCATGGTCAGATACAGAGAGAGCCTGACAGTCCTAGGACACCCCCAGCACCTTCTATTGGACATGCTCCAGGACCTTCTACTTCAGCACTATTAGCTTCACAGGCTTTCATAGCCCAGCAGATTAGACTTCTTTCTGAGACCTTGATGAGCTCATTTACTTCGATGTTTGGTGACCTTCATTAGACAGTCGACACTGGTTAACAGGAGATCAGGGCACAGTTGGCACAGTTGACCACCAGGGTGGAGGCAGTGGAGAGTAGACCGCAGTCGCAGGAGGACATTCATTCTATTATTAGAGAGCTACATGCGTATTTTGGCAGATTGAGAGGAGCTGCTGATACTTTCAGTGCATAGCAGGTAGCTGAGATGCAGTGCATTCAGAAGGGAGTAGAAGAGCTGAAGACTGAGTTGAGGATAGTTTGGGTCTTCTTATCCTGTTTCGGAGCATCTTCCTCCAGGCAGCCACCAGCACACTCACCTTCTCCACCACCAGCTCAGGCACCACCTTTTGTACCACCTGGATTATTTGATCCCACACCTATCTCTTCATAACCTACTTTACCAGCTCCAATAGAACCTTGTATGCCACCTTCTAACATTAAAGTAGAGCCCACACCCACTAGAGCCAAACCTAAATCTAGGGCTAAGGCAAAACCTAAAGCTTCAAAGACCCCTACTAGGACTAGAAATAGGGATCTTATATTTAAACCTATGAAAACCAAAACCTCATCTATTGTTCTAGACATTGGATCTTCCTATAGTGAAGAAGATGACTAGTTTGTATCTTGGTGTTGTTTTTTTTTTATGTATCTTTTGAATGTATTGTACTTTCCTTCAAAGTAATGAAATGTTTTTTTTTACAAATCTTTGTGTACTTTGTGAGTAATGATGCTTCTTTGAAAGATCTCAATGTTTAATCTCTTTAATTAACCTAATGAGGGGGAGAAACACCTCATCAGAGTGTTATTGAAGAATTTCAATTGCAAAATTTTATGAGAAAGTGAAATTACATTATCAATATTCTCATTCTATTTAAAAAGATAATGTAACTTGCTTCTAACCACCTTTTTGACTAATGACAAAAAGGGGGAGTACTTGTATGTGCATGGAAAACTTACAAAATCTTTTGGCAAAATCTATTGAAACTGTGATTGGTTTGAGTGAAACAGGGGGAGTCATCCCTGTTATTCACAATTTGCTTTAATGACAGCTCTGATACAATGCTATTATAATAGCTCTGATATTCTTTGATAACCAAGCTCTGATGCATTTTGTTTGTCTTGATAAATTTTTTCTAAACTCTGATACATTGTGTCTTGATTTTTCTAAACTCTGATACATTATATCTAGATATTTTTTAAGCTTTGATACATTCTTGACTTCAACTTATTTTAGGAAAAAGAAGCTTTTGATAGTTATTAACTCTGATACTCTATTGATAAGCCCTGACACTGTCAATACTTTCATGATACTTGTTGATACACATGAATATATCTCAATTTGAAAGTCATACACAAGTTTTTTTATGTATAAAGTTTTTCCATGCCCAATGTTTTGTCATCATCAAAAAGGAGAAGATTGTTAACCCCTTGAATGATTTTGATGATAACCAAACTTTGGAGCATGCATTTAATTACTGACTATCTTTCAAGTGTTCTCAAAGTTTTTGTAGGATGTTTTCATTGAACAACCTTGCTTCCTACAACTTTGTAGAATATCAAGTTAATTTTTGTTGAAATACGATGTAAAGAAGATCCTTAAGAAAAATCAATCATGCATTTATAGAAAAGGGCCACTTCTATTTACTTTTTTAGTTTAATTTTCTCAAGATCAGTATTTGAAGAAGTTGGAAAGTCTTTGAGCTATTTTGAAATCACTAGAAGAAGTCTAAAAAAATTGAATATTTGAGGAACTAAGTCTCAAGAGTAGACTCAAGACTGGCGAGCTGACTCGAAGTTTGGCACGGCAAGAAGTTTTCTGACATGCAGACATTCAAGCCGACTCGAGTCAAAAGAGCCGACTCGGGCAGAGTTCAATTCAGAAGTTCTGAGAATTCAAGCAGACTTGAGGGAATCCGAGCCAAATCGACCAGAGTGAAGATTTTCTCAGACTGACAACCGAGCCAACTCGAGTATTGAAGAGCCAACTCTTCCAGAGTGCTGAAAATCTTAGTTCTAAAGAACTAGACAGGCAAGCTGACTCAAAGCAGAATAGCCAACTCGACCAGAGTGTCATTTTGACCTAATTGAGAATCCGAGCTGACTCGACCAGAGTAAAGTTTTGACCTACCTGAGGATCCGAGCCGACTCGAGCTATCCGAGCCGACTCGAGTGACTATTTCAGGTTAGTAACAGTTAGTTCAAAACTCTTATTTTGAATTCGAAATGGTCTCCAATGGTCATAATTCGAATCCCAACGGTCTACAATGGCTAAAACCACTTGAAATCAGTTGGAGGGAGAATTTATAAGTGATATGAACCACTTTTGGAGAAGTTAATGAGAAAGGAATAAGAAATTAAAGAGCTTTCACTGAACACTTAAAAGAATTCACTGGAGAGCATTCAAAGCAAGCACTCAGGGCTTCACCAACTCTTATCAAAATCTTGAGGCATTCATTGAAGAAGTTAAGAAGCCTTGAAGAGCATTCAAAGTGCAATCAAGAAGGCTTCTCAAGTGCTACAATTGCAACCATTCGACAACTTTGGTTTGTCATATTGTTGCTTTATTCTTTTAACTCTTCATTTGAGTTGTACCAAGTATAGCATGGGGCTATAACTTGGAGTTTGATAGGTTATTGGTGAGCCTTGAAAACCAAGTGTAGTGGGTTGTTAGTGATCCCATTCAAAACTAACTTTGTATTAAGTTTTTGGTTAGCCTGGGATAAAACCAAGTTTAGGTTTTGGATTGTGAGCTCGTGAAAATAATCGGCTGTATTCCGATGGTGAATATAGTGGAAATCCCCAGTGGTATCTTGGGTAGTGGATGTAGGAGCGAGGTTGCTCCGAACCACTATAAAATTTACTGTATTTGTGATTGTGTTTCCTGTTCTTACTTGTTTCCACAGTAGTTAACTTAATTCACAGCACATACCACACTAAGAACTTAAAAAGGAGCACATACTTGCAATAATTTTTTAAATACCCAATTCACCCCCCTCTTGGGTAAGCCACCTGGACAACAATTATGAAATAAAGTTTCCTAGACCCGCATGCGAAGAGATAGCCCTCCTCTTAACAGATTGGGCATCTACGAATATACCTTTGATGCAGTACTTAGGCTTTCCCTCCATCCATTCATTCTTGATCTCCTTAGGGCATATGGTATATCTTTGAGTGACTTGACCTTGAATTCAATTAGGCATATAGTAGGGGCTATGCTTTCTAGCTGAGATCCAACCATCTTTACTTTTGTTTCATTCCTTCTTCACTATCTAGAGTCACCCCTACACTAAAGTATGGTAGTACCTTATGGCCCAAAAGGGAGTCAAACCCCTGATCTTTTCTACCATTAAGGGTGAAGGAGTACTTCTATTTTGTATCATCTTCTTCAGTAAACGACTAGGGTCTACCGAGTTAGGGTAAACTAGCCAATCCTTTGCTTAGTGCTCTCAAATTGAGTGTTGAGGAAGAGGCAGATTTTGAAGCTCTTAATAAATTTGTGGTCCCTGACTTGGAGTGGTTCTTATCTAAAGAGTCCCTCCAAAGGGCGGGGCAGGCTCCCTGAAGGTGAGTCTAGAAATTTTATTTTTGTCTTATTTTGATATGTTTTCTCTTTATTTTTGATCATTCGATCGGTCCATAGGCATGAGGCCCAAAGATGCCAAGACTATGAGGCAGAGGTTAGCCCAAAAGAAAAAGGACCAAATTTCCTCTAGGAGCTCCAAGAAGGGCAGAATTTCTGAGCCTGAGCATGAGTGCGTGGAGTTTTCATCGAGATCCCATCATCCATAGGTGATTGAAACTTCTTCGATGATCATCTCTAACCTCCCAGAGGCACCGATCAGTCACTCGGTGCCACCTGCTCATTCACTTGCTTCTCCCTCGACTATAAAAAATCAGGGACCCTCATCGGCTGTGAGGCTGAGGGGTCTTCAAGATGCTTGGATCATCAAATATGAGAGATCTGCCATGAAGTTTTTGAAAAGAGCCTTTTTGTAGAGGAGTTGGATGAGCTCAGGATGATGTGCTATGATGACTTAGAGAAAAAGGCAATACTATCAGCGTAATAGGTATTCCCCACTTTTAGTTTTTGACATATTGGTCTTTAAACTAGTTCCTCTTGCAGTTAGCCCACTGCATAGCTAATCTACTGAACAGGGTGTTCAAGCCTTATCAGCAAGTTGAAAAAAGATGTTGCAAAGGCTCGATAGAAGGCTAAGTCAACAAATGCAGCATCTGAGCGCTCTCCAAGGTGAAGGCCGAATTGGCCAAGGCAAAGGTTGATTGGGCTCAGGAGAGGGAAAAAGCAAAGTTAGAGTTGGCAAATGTCAAGAAGGAGGCAACAGAGGTGGTGGGGATGTTCTAAACTTCCGAGGACTTTATGATAGAAAAGGCTTAAGTAGTGGCTAACTTTCAAAAGTTGGAGGAGTTCTTTGCCCTCTATTGGGACTTCGGTCAAGAGTCCTATGAGGAAGGTTTCAGCAAGGGAGAATAGGAGCTTCGAAAAACTTTTTGGAACATTTCCCAAAGATAAAGCTTAACTTGTTGGATGTGGGTGAAGGGCCTAGAAGTAACCCTACTAGCACATCCACCGAAACTCCTTCTGTTGTGCCTATCTCTACTGCTCCGATCATCTCTGAACATTGTTGCCTAGTAAGCAACTCAAGAGGGGGGTGAATTGAGTCTCTAAAAAAAATTATTTTAATGAAAGTGTATGAACCAATCCAACAATTTAATTAAGTACTATGAATGCAAGTGTAATGTGCTTTTAATAAGTATGAAGTGGAAATGTAAAAGCAATTAAAGAGAAGCAAATGGAAGAGACAAGCAACCACAAATACAAAAGAAGTATAATGGTTTGGTGCTATCCAATGCACCTACATCCACTCCCCAAGACCCATTTGAAAATTCACTATAATCTCAACCGATTACAGCTGATTAGTTTTTCGGGCTTACTAATCATAACCTGACTTGTTTTCACAAGGCTCATAAGTCAAAACCTCATTTGGTTTTACGGGCAAACCAAGAACCTAAATGGTTTTTCAAAGGCTAACACCAACCTCCCTTAGTTTCGCGGGCTAACCAAGAACCTAAATAGTTTTCAAAGGCTCACCAATAACCTCCTTGGTTTTTCAATAGGCTAACAAAAAACCTTTACAACAAATATAAGTTTGAAGTAAAGAAACAATGAAAGCTTTCTAATAAAAAGCGGGTATCTCTTTGAAGCTCGTTGTAGTGCTGCCTCCAACTTTATGAAGCCTCTTTTAATGCTTAAGAAGATAGATCTTGAAGGCTCTTGAATGCATGGAGACTTACTTTTGCTTGAAGGTGGTTGAACTCAATGAATAGGAGTGAATGCTCTCTTCTTCTTTTCTCTTGGTTATTCCTTTTTTATTCTCTTGTATTTAGATTTGTTTTCAATCAATTAAATACCTTTCCAAGGCCTCAAACTGGTTTGTAACCGTTAGACACGAAAAACTAGCCATTGGGAGCCAAGAGGAGTGAGTTCTGCATTTGAAAAACTAACCGTTATTGTTCCCAGAACTCCAAGTGTCGACACTTCAGGCTGTGAGTCGACACATGGGGTCGATACTTGCACTCCATGAGTCAACATCTAGTTCAAATATCTTCAATGTAGCTTTTTGGAATTCTTAGGTGAGTCGACACTTCTACTGGTGAGTCGACACTTAGCATCCATGTGTCGATACTTCAAGCAAGTCTTCAACTTCAGCAAGTTCTGTAACGCAAAAATCTCAGGCGATGAGCTGATCCATGTATCGACATTTTGAGTCAACACAACACATCCATGTGTTGACACTTCAGCCGTGCCATCTAAAACTATCTCTATGTGCCAGCTTGTGTCGACACTTCATTGTCATGTGTCGACACTTGAGTTGTAGGTGTCGACACTTTGAGTCGACACATCACTAAGATTCTCTCAAAAACATCTGAACTTTTGCTGAAACAAGTTTGTGTTGAACTCATGTATCCTTTCAAGCAATCTTCAACTATCAAAGTCCTCTTTAAGCAGATCTTTTATCTAAATTTAGGACTTCTTCAATCAAACAATTTTTATCAAGTTGATGAGCACCTTTTTCTATAAGAAACACACTCCAAAGAAATCATTAGTACTCAACTTATACTTAAGCATTTTGCTTATCATCAAAATTAATAACGGAGTCAACAAACCTACCGACCTTGTTGCTGTTGATCCCATCTAGGCTGATCCCATCTCTCTCATCAGGTTTGCTTCCATTGATTCCCCACCTGGGCCAAGCCTTCTCCTACTACTATCAATCCCAATGAGGAGGTTGGGAACTGAAACTATGTATCTTTTGTTTCTTTTTCTTTAAGCTTGTAGCCCCTTGGGTTTTGTAGCTTTCTTTCAGATAATGTAAGGAAACTCTTTTAAAAGCAGTGAAATGAAAATTTGTTTCTTTTTCTTTTTGCACTTTATTTCTATCATTTATAACTTCTCTCAAGGCGCCCTCTTGTCCTCGGAGGCATTGATGCTCGCTAAGAACCTTTACAAGGCCATTGACATCAGGGCATTCATTTTTGAACAGGAGGCCTAAGCTAAAGCTATAAAGAAGAAAGCTTCTGACCAGAATAGGAGGCTACTGAAGGTGCACAAGGTGTAAAGAGGGCCTATCAAGAAGTGGATCACTATCGCTCAAAATGTACTGGGTTTATTCTTGAGAGAATTGTTCTCATCGAGAAAATGGGAAAGCTCCACTTATGGAGAAATCTCAGGTTTAAAATTGTTGCTCGCATTTAGGAATGCTCATTGGGAGATTGCTGCTCGATCGGCCAAACTTCAAGACGAACTTTGCTAGGTTGGGGGAAAAATTTCTAGCCTCAAGCGGTCTTCAAAGGGAAAAGGTATAGCGGTTGATCCAGAGATTAGGTAGCCACTTTTGGCTGTTATCTTCACATTAGTTAGGCTACCTCCAATGGAGTCATGCCCATCACCATCCTAAGAGGGGACACAGCTTGTGCCCCAGTGCTAGTACCATGGAGGGTTCCAGGACAAGATCAAGACATCCATCAATGCCATCTCATTGACCCGATCGATGGTCCCTGATATGGGTCCTCTACCCCACTGTCAATCTCCATCGTTTCCCTCCCTCGAGTATGAGTGTAGGCAAGTTTATCATGGAACTATCGATGAATCTAAGTCCATCTCAAGAGGAAAAATTTGATACTTCTCCTTAAGGAATACCACTTCCATCGGGGGATCCTCTAAAGAGCTCTAGGATTGTAACATATCCATTGTCTATTATGAGAGGGCCTATAGATTTGAAGAATGATGAAGGCCAGTCATTAGAGATGGGCTCTTGGAGTGATGATGATGATCGACCATTGTTTGAAGCAGGCATCATGGATCCCAAGGCTGGAAAGGCCTTTACTTTGTTTTATTTTGACTTTTGTATCCTTTTCTTGCATTTTATTTGAAAAGTAATGGAACTTTCCTTTTTTGTAGTCCTTGCATAAGCTTGAATGATTTGTCAAATCATCTTTTCTTTCAAGCCCGTTATAGGTTCATGCATAACCTGAGTTATGATTATTGGCTATTTCTTATGTCCAATCAGATGTGGGTGAATCATTTGATATTATGGTCATCCGAGTGTTCTCGATCCTACGTTGACCATAGATTGTGTTGGGTTCAGGCTGACGCAATAGAAGACTGGATTTCAAAAATTTTCATTATTGAAATCCTAATCAGCCGGAACCTTAGACCCAAGGACCACTTGACCATGACAACCAATAAATCTTAACTTTAGGATTATAGAGGAATACCTAAAGTGCTATACTCCTTAATTTTTACAAGGCACACAAATTTATGCCCTCCAGAGGTGATCTACATAAGAACCGGACCAAGGAGGTACTCCTATCGAGCTTGCTTATTTGACTAGGACTCTTTCTGGCAACCTTTCATCCTTCAACGGCCTTTCTCCCTTTGCTAGAACCTACCCTCCTATAGGGCACTCAGAGACCTCTTTGAGTCTTTTCTCAAAATTTGATTATCCCTCCTATATCTCTTCCTAGACTCTAGTCTTAAAATGGCAAGCCTTGTCTTAAAGAAGACTTTTTGTCCTAAGGGAAGGAAGAAAGATAGA
Organism: Areca catechu; assembly: GCA_021397845.1. NCBI lineage: Eukaryota > Viridiplantae > Streptophyta > Magnoliopsida > Arecales > Arecaceae > Areca > Areca catechu. The sequence continues at coordinate 97,511,796 of CM038050.1, forward strand.
AAAGATTTCTTATGGATCTTATTTGCATCAGAATACCGATGCCTTTATATAATGAGTGAGGGGGCACCTGATAAACCTTTTCTTTATCCATTGGTCTAATTTTCTAATGATCGGATAGGACCCTTCAAGCAGAAGGAGTCCTTTTGGGTGAAAGGTTTTATATTGATATGTTATATCACTATGCCAAGAGACATATATGTATTACTTCAATTTTCCAGCAATTTTTCTACTTGCCATGTGGCAAGTAACTGGTCAAAGTTTGGCAAAGGGACGTGGATTCCAAAGGTTATATCAGAGAACTAGAAGCCTTCAAATAGAAGGACGTCTGGATTTATGATTGCGTGACAAACATGAAGGGACGCGTCTCTTCATTTTGTGCACCACACTTCTCTATGCCATAACCAACCATTTAAATGATTAAGCCCAATTCAAATGGATGTGGGAATAAGAGAGAGAGGCCTAGCACTTATCTAGAATATGTGATTAAGTGAAAGAAAGACTCTTGGCCTTTCTGCACCTCTTAATCTTGGTGCATGCCAATATGGTGCCAAGAGTCCAATCCCCTTTGGACTCTTCTATAATCCAAGGATAATATTTAATAAATTCTAGATAAATATAGATAAATACTGTCCCAAGTAGAACTCAACCCAATCTAAGTTTTACTTAAATTGGTTAGCCTAAATAGCAAGCAAATTGACCCAATCTAATTGGGTTAGGAGTTAGGTTAGCATGCATATGCTAGTATGCAAATTATCTAGCTTATTACGATCCAATGACCCTAACCAAAATCCAATTAACTTCCTTGGCAAATTTCTTTGCATGTGTGACCCTTTAAGCTTCACATTTAGCCAGCAATAGATCCAGTCTAAGCTATTTGATCCGATCAAAATCGATTGACCTAATTAGGTCAAATCGAGCTGACCCAAGTTGCCAATTCGAACTAACTTCCAAATTGACTCATGAATCCAACCAATTTGATTCATGGAGACCTATAAGACATGATTGACATCAAGCAACATGTCATGCCTACCTAGAAGATGAGAAATTTGATAAAAATTATCAAAATATTCTTCAGTAAAAAGTTACCGAGCAGTTCAATCCTTCAATCTCTCTTTATCCTAAATAAGTGATGGGTATGAAGAATTGTCAAACCCTAGCACTTAATCCTTTCGAATCTCAATTCGATAATGAAGACACAATCGATGAAAATTAGAAACCCTTTCTAATCTCATCCTGCTTTGATCAAAGACTTCCTGAATCAACAATGAATAGATTACATGGGATAAGTCTTCCTCTTACTAGGAGTGATCGATTTGTTGTTGATCCACTCACATCCTTCATGCACAATCCACCATATCCGAGAACACCCCGTACATGACTCTTTATTATGAATGAGTATTGTTTCCACCTAGATCACGTGGCCTGCAGCTCTTGCATGGCATCGATGGTGACCCTCTCGCCTAGCTCCCAATGCATGTACTCGGTCCTACAAAAGAAAAAAGACTCGAGCCAAGGATTTTGGTGGGGGCACTCCGATGGTCAAGTCAGTGGATGATCAAGAGAAATCGATCCTCCTCGGATGGATCCCAAAATGGTTTCCACTCTCAGAGGTCTAAGAATTAATGGGGTGAGGGTTGGAATTGAGAAGGAGGGCTTGAGCTATGATGGTCGTAGCTGTGAGAGTTCTCCTGAGGAGTTTTGCCATACTTCCGGATGTGCTCCGTGCCTTGCTGAATGGCCTGCCACTTCTCAACTTACCTTGACCAGAGGCCCTTTGGGTTTCTTTAGATGCGTGGCCCCTCTCGTGAGGTGCCCTATTTTGGCTTTACCTTCCCTGGGTGCTTCCCAAGCGAGCGAGGTGTAAGCCTGCTCTCCTCCCCCCTGGGAGAGGGAAGAGGTCTGTCACTGACAGTGGTAGTGGAGCATGGAGGAGTGTGCATCCCTTTCTTGACGAGTACATAAGATATGCTGTGGGTCCTAACACTCCGATAAAACTCTGCCTGGTGTGGACACTAGAGGCACCAGAATAAGATAGAGGCTTTTAACCCTCTATGGGTTGATCAATATTTTATAAGTCCATCTGTAATAAGGGCTTAGCCTATCTGAGTCCATTTTAGTTGTTACTTGAGTCTTTTGAGTTGTTATTTCAGTTCAGTATTAGTCAGCTCATGTTGAGCTAGTTTAGTCCAATGCTAGTCAGCTCATGTTGAGCTAATTTTATTTTTTTGAGTCCTGTCTAAGTACACTGAAGACTCAAGACTACATCATACAAGTGAAGACCAAGTCTAACCAGATTGAAGACATAAAAGTATAGCCCAAGTCCAACCGAGCTTGAAGATTTGAAGACCCCAGGAGAAAATTCAGAAAACCCTGATTCCTTGCAGATGCCCTCCAGATGCCTAGATTCCCTTTCAGATGCTAGAGTATATTCATAGACCAGGGCATCCATGATTTCAGAGGTCAACCTGCATCCTAGCCCAAATAAATAAAGCCCAGGCGCCAAGCCCAAGCCCTTAAGAAGCAAGATACCAGGGAATATTTCTGCTACCTGGCTACCAGGCCACCCCAGCTTCCAAAGGCCCAAGCCCATGCCCCCAAGCCCCTTTGGGCCGACCCCTTGCTGCTCCTAGAAGCCCAACACACCCCCTAGGCATCCTTGGAGTGTTGACCAAGTCAAGAGAGGAGGAGAGAATTTTTAGGGATTTTTTTTACCTAATATTTCCTTATTTTCTAGCTAGGGTATAGGTAGAAAAGGATCTTATGTAATGTCTAATGTACCCTTACTTGGAGCCCAAGACTAAGGGTCTATTTAAAGGACCCTAGTCTCTTGTATGAGGATTGATTTTGATATATGAATTAAAACTTGAGTTCTTTTCAATTGCTATGTGTTGCCCTGCTGTGTGCATAAAGGGGTTTTGAGAGTTTCTTCTTCCCGGTGTTGCAACTATCTTCCTACCACCAACCATTCTTCCAGAGCCATGGCCGCCCTCCTCCAAAACTTTCTTCCCCTTGCTATTTTTCTTGTTTCCTTGTTCTCTTGTGAGTTTTCTAACCCCTGACAGGTCATTTTCAGGTTCCCAAGTTCCTATGAATCCAATGACTCCAGCCAAGCCTCAATTGGACCACCGAGCAGAAAACTGGGCATCCGCGGGTCTTTGGCTCGTTTTCAGGCGCATCCATCGAGAAAGGAGAAATCCCTTTGTTGCAATCTTCATCGGGCACATCAGACATTGTCAGGTACATCTCCTCTGCCGCCAGTAATTTTATTGTGGGAGAACTTGCCCTAACCGAGGCTTCTCAGCCCCAGCGATCCATCTTTAATGCTTTCTTAGGTCATAATCTGCATGCTTAGTTTCTAAATTCATATAGAATTCCCTACAACTTATTTTGATCTGATTTTTGGGATTTAATCACTTAACTCCACATATAAAACACACAAAAATAATTGCATGCATTTTAGTCCCGCATCAATCGGTATCAGAGCTTAGATTAGGGCTTGTTTTCTGCATTTTTACATTCCATATATACTCTATTATTTTAGTGATTTCTCTCTGTTCAGAAATCCAAAAATTCTAAATTTATTTTTCTGGATTCATCATAATTCAATGTATTTTAAGGAATTTCTGCAGATTTTATTTCGATCCATGCAGTCTCTGCAAGCCGAAATACATTCTACAAATTTTTGGCTCTATTTTTTCAGCAAGACAATTTTGGAAGGTTTAGGGTTTTGTTTAGCATCTCTTTGCATCTCTTTTATTTTAGCATGTTTCTTGCATATTAGGTCATTTGCTGCAAATCATATTTCTGCAAAAGTCAAAAAAAAAAATTACATATTGATGCGGCAAGCATATGATTAATGATTTGATTAGTGTTTGTAGAGCAATGAAACCTAATTACACTAGCATTGTACTCATCATAATAAGTCTTAAGGATTACATGAAAAGGGACTATTACATGATTAGACACAATCCTAAAACTAAGAAGGAAGAAGATCTAGACAATAGGGGCTAATGATTGAGGACTTGCCTTATTGAGCTTTCCAACCTTCTGATGATTTCAAACCTTGAAACTACCGATGCTCTGGACTGGAGAACCTGGATAATAGAGATCAGAATGCTGGGCTTGGGCTTCAGCTTGTTGGTTCATTGTCAAGGGGAACCCTGTTCACAACTCAAAGACTTCGAAGGACCCTGCAATGAAGATCAAAAGTTAAGGAAGAAGAAAGCAGGCATATGGAAGGGATGGAATAATTTATGAGCAAGGAAGGAAGTCTGAGATGGTTTGGCCAGCTCCAATGTATCCTTCTTGAACTTGGCGTTGGATGGCTTGGAGAAGAAAGTAGATTCGAGTGGGGGGGAGGGGGCTTAGGAACAATCACTCAAAGAAATAACATAAGACTACAACTTCAACTTCAACTTCATTTTTCATTCATCTCATCAATAGATTTACAATGGGACGTCAAGGGCTTAAAAAAAGCCTTACAACTCATTTGAAATTTGAAATCCATAGATTAAGGAGGATTACAAGGGGGGTTGGAGGATTTGGTGGAGGGTTTGGTTAGAAAGGATTTGGGAGGGATGTGGCCGACCTCCTTGAATTTGAATTTTCCCTTGGTCGGCCACCTTTGGATTCTTTTGAATTTCCTTTGTTGGCGCCCAAAGGTGATGAGGTGGCTGGTGAGGTGGCATCCTTGGCTGATGACGTGGCATGTTGAGGTGGCCTTCTACTTGGATATGAATTTCAGGATGACATATGGCGCCAAGTGGGGTCACTTGATTAAATCTTGCTGATGTGGCATCTTTGTTGATATGGTGCCATAAGTGGGTCCTAGTTGATGGTCCTTCTCTCTTGCTTGGTTGGTGTGTCTTCTCTTCCTCATGTGGTCAAATTCTGGGGTCCAAAATTTGAGTCTTGTTGTTGGCTTTCATGACTTAACTTAACTGAATTGACTTGACTGACCCAGACTTTAAAACTTGAAATGGACTTACAGTAAATGAAATTTAGAAGTAATTACAGGACTAAAACACTCTTGATCAATGAAATTTAGAAGTAATTACAGGACTAGAAAAATAAAACACTCTTGATCAGGAATTAAAACTCAAAATTAATTACAGGACTCAGGGTAACCTAATTATCTTCGATCCAAATTGGGATAAGGCTAACCTTGTTGGAATGAAGTTTCTTTCTACTTCTGGTGTCCACACCAATTCTCCCGGGTGGACAGAACTCGACCCAGTCGAGTATGGTTCAGTTTTGCCTTGGTAATGCTCGAACAAGTCTGGGTTAAGTCTTTGCAGGTCCTCTCGAGTAATCCAAGAGTTATCTGACTCAGGTCGACCTTGCCATTGAACCAGGTATCGCTGATTGTCCTTATTCCTGGTAGTAATGGTCTTGTCATCCAGGATTCTCTCAATCCTCTCTCTCTGCTCAGGTAGGGTTGGTGGTGGACACTCAAAAATATGTTCACTCTCAATGAAAGTTTCTGGCCCAAAAGGCTCACTAGGTATTAGTATTGGTTCTTTGTATTCTGCTAGGTCTGAAACATTAAAGATTGTACTGATACCCATATCAGGTGGAAGTTCCATAACATATGCATTAGGCCCTATTTTCTTTAAGATCTTGAAAGGTCCCGCTCCGCGGGCATGCAACTTCTTTATGGTTCTAGGTGGGAACCATTCAGGGTTGAGCATAATCATCGCATAATCTCCTTCACAGAATTCTTTAGCCCTCTTATGTGAATCAACTAAATATTTGTAAGTTTCATTGCTCAGTTGGATCTTATTACTGATTTCTTTATGTAGATTTGTGACATGCTGTGCGAAAGACTCAGCAGACTCAGAAATTCGTGTGTGAATGGGTAGTGGGATTAGATCTAAAGGCTTCCTAGGCTTGTAACCATGGACTATCTCAAATGGACTTTTGCCCGTAGATCGATTGACCGAACTGTTGTAAGCGAACTCAGCACGTGGCAATAACAAATCCCAGTTCCCTAGACTTTCTCCCACTAGGCATCTCAGCAAGTTCCCTAGACTTCTATTCATAACCTCGGTTTGTCCATCAGTCTGGGGATGGTAGGCAGTGGAGAATTTTAGTCTGGTTTCTAATAGGTGCCAAAGGATTTTCCAGAAATAACTTGTGAAGCGGACATCCCTATCAGAAACAATGGTTTTCGGTAACCCGTGGAGTCTGACTACTTGATCAAGAAAGAGTTTGGCTATCCTAGAGGCATCGAAAGTTTGGGAACAAGATATGAAATGGGCCATTTTTGAAAACTAGTCGACCACCACAAAGATTGAATCATGTTTTCGAATGGTCTTGGGTAATCCTAGAACAAAGTCCATGCTTAGATCCTGCCATGGACACTCAGGTACGGGTAATGGAGTGTATAGCCCGGTATTCTTCTTTTGCTACTTTGCAATAGCACATGTCCTACATCAGGCTACAAGATTTGCTACTTGTTTCTTAAGGCCTGGCCAATAAAATTGTTCCTCAACAGCTAAGATAGTTTTGTTTCGCCCAAAGTGGCCAGCCAAACCTCCCGCATGTATTTCCCAAACTAAAAAATCCCTTAAGGAGGTTCTTAGGATGCAAAGCCTGTTTTCCTTAAAAAGATAACCATCTAGGAGGGTATAGTCACTATGATCACTAGATGGTCCTAAGTGCATAGCCTAGTAAATCTCACCAAAATCTGGACAGGTTCCGTACTCTTCTTTAAGTCTTTCAAAACCTATGACTTCAGTACTGATTGAAGTTAAAAGTAACGCTCTACGACTTAGAGCATCAGCTACCTTACTATCAGTTCCCGATTGATGTTTTAGGACAAAAGTAAAGGATTGGATGTATTCTACCCATTTGGCATGCCTAGGGTTTAGTTTCTTTTGGGAACTCAAAAACCTAAGGGCTTCATGGTCTGAAAATAAAACAAATTCTTGGTGCTCGGTAGGGTTCATTCTATAATGGGGAAGGTTTGGTTGGGTTGCTCCGGGGACTAAATCTATCGCATGTTGTATATCCCTAAGAGGTGGGAGTTGGTCGGGTAAGTCGTCGGGGAACACGTCTTTGAACTCCTCTAGCACTTCACTGACTTCTGGAGGTTGTTCTTTTGAAAAAGGTTCTTGATGATCCTTAATGGTCAAAATCCAAACAGGTGATCCATTGCTAATTTCTTGCTCCATTTCTTTAGCAGTGATCACATTTATCCCTTTTTTCTTATCACTCAATTGGCTTGATCCTCTCTTAATGGGGTTCTTAGGTGGAGAAGAATGGATTACGATCTTCTTTCCATTATGAGTAAACGAGCACGTATTAGAACGACCATAGAGTGTTACATCAAGATCATACAACCATGGTCGGCCTAGGATTATGCTACTTACTCCCATTGGAAGTACATCACACCATACTTTCTCTAGGTAAGATTGGAACTGAATGGTTACTAGGCACCTAGACTTAATGGAAATCGTGGTTGAGTCTATCCAGGATACCTTATAGGGATTGGGGTGGGGTATGGTGGGCAATCCTAGGGTTTTTACTGTGTTGGTAGATATGGCATTGACACAGCTACCACTATCTAAAATGACTTTGTATACTTTCTCACCTATCTTAATGAATGTCTGTAGGATGCTAGTTCTACGCCAATCTTCTTGGGTTTTAGCCTGGGTGAGAATACACCTAACCACTCCTATCAGATCTTGATATACCAGGACTTCCTCTTCCTCATACTCTTCAGCTTCTCATCTGCCTGGTATATTTCCTCCTCAAATTCACCTTGGGATTCTACGGCTTCCTCTTCTACTTCCCCTATGTGTAGGGCTCTATTGGGACAGCTGCTAGAATAGTGACCCACTTTGTTACACTTGAAACAAGCATTTGGAGTTCTTTGGGTTTCAGGTGTTTTCCCCTTGTCATCTCTTTGGGTCACAGGCACATTAGGATTGGGTCGGTTGAATCTAGGCTGATTGGATCCTGACTGCTGGTAAGGTGTACTAGTCCTAGGGGCTTCGGGCCTGCGATAGACTTGACCTCTATGGAATCTCTCAGCATTCCTAGCTATCTGATAGGCCAATTCTAGGTCATGTACCTCTCGCATGAACAATTTTTTTGAATTTCTTCCCTCAGTTCGCTCTAAATCTAGAAAAGGTCACCAACTCAGATTCATCAACATTGCACCTCATAACGAATTTGTCAAACTTCGCTATGTACTCTGCGACACTCCTATTTCCTTGAGTAAGTCTTTGCCATTGATCTAGGAGTCTTTGATGGTAGGACATAGGAAGTATTTCTCCCTAAGCCTAAGTTTCATAGCTTGCCAGGTCACTATGGGCACATCACCTCTCTGTCTAGTGAGTCTCTCAACGTTTCTCCAATATAACCTAGCTTGACGCACAAGTTTAAGCTTTGCAAACTTACACTTGTGCTCTTCACTCATCTCAAACCAGTCAAAATACTGATCCATCTCACCTTCCCAATCAATGTAGATCTTAGGATCTAAAATTTCATCAAAGGTGGGAGCTTCCAGCCTAATGTTCTTCATGGTTCGGTCATCTTGATCAAAGTGAATTGGGGTGGGTCTCCTGACATTGGGTTCATAGTTAGGCTCATGATGGAATCTCCTTGGGTTGGGATCGATGGTTTGATCAGGGTGGGGTCCTCTAGGAATTGGATCATAAAACTGATCTTAGGAGCTCTCCTAGGGTTTGTTTCATAGAGAGGGTTTTGATATGGAATCCTTCTAGGATTCAATGGGGTCTCGAGTTCAGGTGCAAGACTAGGCTCAGGCTCAGTCTGGGCTTCATGATTGCTTTCAGGGGTTCTAGCCTTTAACTGATCCAACCTAGTAGTGATGTGGGCTAACTGCTCATTCATGTCTTGGTTGGTTTGTGCCACATTCTGATTTGTTTGGGCCAATTCCTCAGTTAAACTCTTAGTCAGTTGGGCCACTTGATCATTTAGGCCTTTGATCAAATTTCCTAAGTTTTGGTCCATGGCTACACTTGACTGGGCTTGGATTGGTGAATATGGTGTCCCTGCTCTAGTTGTCATGCATGCAAATGGACTCAAGTTTGAGCTAAGGTTTCCTAGACCTAGAGCATAAATTAGAAGTCTAATTAAGTGAACCAACTAGCTAGTAGTACTTATGGGACTTAGCCAGGTAGGTGGAGGGGAGTGAAGGTCCCTGATTGCCAGCCTTAGACACCAATCTGAGATTGGCCAGGTAGGCTGACCAAATCACAAGCCCTGATGCATCAATCCTAGACACCAAGCCAGTAAGCACACACCAATTAGCTGACACAGTTAACTTGACCTTAACCTGAACCCAACTTGTTGGTTCCCTAACCCACTAGGGCAATTAATGTTCTACTCATTTTTAATTTACGGGTTGGGATCGATATACTGGTTGGTGATTTTTAGGCTAGGGATAGGTGATGAAACCCTGACCCTATGTCAAATTGATGCCCTTAATTTGATTTCTTATGAGATGAATGATATGCAAAGGTGCTGCAGAAGTGTGTTGCAGTTTGAAAGTGGTATAGAAAACGTGATGAAAAAAATATCCAAAAATTCTAAAAAATTCACAGAGGATTCATAACTTATATGTTTCAATGTAGATGAAAAGAATTTTAAAACTAAAATCTATACTACTCTAAGTAGATCCTACAAATGAAGATAAATAAAAAGGACAGAACATAACCCTAATGACAGTGTCGAACTGCAAATTTTTATTTTTTTATAATTTTTTTCTGATGATGAAATTTAATATGGTGATAATTGACTTAAAAAGGAATAAGAAAAAAAATATTTCAACAAAAAATTAGTGACTTGCCTTTGGAGTTGCAGACGGATTACAGTAAATAGATGCAAATTTTCAAAAAACAGAACCTAATCAAACAAGTGCAATGGCTTACCCAAACTTCAATCTAAAAAATTCACGTCCGGCCAGGGGCTCATTATTCCCATGGGTCATGACAGTGTACTGGAGTACACCCGCTCAGGAGGCATGAATTTTAGATCTTGCTTGGATTTAAAGAAAACTATTCTACCCTAATGCAACCATGCTCTGATACCAATATGATGCGGCAAGCATATGATTAATGATTTGATTAGTGTTTGTAGAGCAATGAAACCTAATTACACTAGCATTGTACTCATCATAATAAGTCTTAAGGATTATATGAAAAGGGACTATTACATGATTAGACACAATCCTAAAACTAAGAAGGAAGAAGATCTAGACAATAGGGGCTAATGATTGAGGACTTGCCTTGTTGAGCTTTCCAACCTTCTAATGATTTCAAACCTTGAAACTACCGATGCTCTGGACTGGAGAACTTGGATAACAAAGATCAGAGCACTGGGATTGGGCTTCAGCTTGTTGGTTCATTGTCAAGGGGAACCCTGTTCACAACTCAAAGACTTCAAAGGACCCTGCAATGAAGATCAAAAGTTAAGGAAGAAGAAAGCAGGCATATGGAAGGGATGGAATAATTTATGAGCAAGGAAGGAAGTCTGAGATGGTTTGGCCGGCTCCAATGTATCCTTCTTGAACTTAGCGTTGGATGGCTTGGAGAAGAAAGTAGATTCGAGTGGGGGGGGAGGGGGCTTAGGAACAATCACTCAAAGAAATAACATAAGACTACAACTTCAACTTCAACTTCATTTTTATTCATCTCATCAATAGATTTACAATGGACGTCTAAGGGCTTAAAAAAATCCTTACAACTCATTGGAAATTTGAAACCCATAGATTAAGGAGGATTATAAGGGGGTTGGAGGATTTGGTGGAGGGTTTGGTTAGAAAGGATTTGGGAGGGATGTGGCCGACCTCCTTGAATTTGAATTTTCCCTTGGTCGGCCACCTTTGGATTCTTTTGAATTTCCTTAGTTGGCGCCCAAAGGAGATGAGGTGGCTGGTGAGGTGGCATCCTTGGCTGATGACGTGGCATGTTGAGGTGGCCTTCTACTTGGATATGAATTTCAGGATGACATGTGGTGCCAAGTGGGGTCACTTGATTAAATCTTGCTGATGTGGCATCTTTGTTGATATGGTGCCATAAGTGGGTCCTAGTTGATGGTCCTTCTCTCTTGCTTGGTTGGTGTGTCTTCTCTTCCTCATGTGGTCAAATTCTGGGATCCAAAATTTGAGTCTTGTTGTTGGCTTTCATGACTTAACTTAACTGAATTGACTTGACTGACCTAGACTTTAAAACTTGTAATGGACTTACAGTAAATGAAATTTAGAAGTAATTACAGGATTAAAATACTCTTGATCAATGAAATTTAGAAGTAATTACAGGACTAAAAATAAAACACTCTTGATCAGGAATTAAAACTCAAAATTAATTACAAGACTCAGGGTAACCTAATTATCTTCGATCCAAATTGGGATAAGGCTAACCTTGTTGGTGTGAAGTTTCTTTCTGCTTCTGGTGTCCACACCACATATTCTCCAAAAAAAAAAAAAAACCAAAACATCTAAACCCTAATTTGCATCATCTGCTTGCCATCATTGCATAATCTACCTTTAAGGGCACTTGCTATCCCAGATAAGGGGAGGAGTTGATAACCTCTCCTTAGCCCAAAACCACATCCCCTGCATTTGGTCCCAAGCCTAACTTATAATTTGTTAGACTTAATTTGCCCTAGTGGGCTAGGGACACCAACTGGTCGGGTCCGAGCTAACTGTCAGATCACTGTGTCAAGCTAACCTGTGTGTGCCTTGTGCTTGGTGTCTAGAATGGTGGTTTAGGGATTCAATCCCAAAGGGCTTGTGTGCTGGTCTGCCTACCTGGCCAATCTCTGATTGGTGTCTAGGATTGGCAATCAAGGACCTAACACTCCCCTTACACCTGCCTGGTTGACTACAGGGTTACTATAGGCTAGTTTGCCACCCTGATTGAGCACCCAGTTTTGGACTCTAGGTCTAAGGAGCTATAGTTGGTTTGATCGAGTCTTGCATGAGCACTAGATTAGGAGCCCATTAGGCCATCAGCCCATGTCCAGTCTAGATTAGGATCCCATTAGGCCATTAGCCCATGTCTTGTCTAGATTAGGAGCCTGTAAGTTCATATCCAGCCTAGTCTAGTCATGGAGTCCGGGATTCAGGCCCAAATGAAAGCCTTTACTGAGAAGCTAGCCCAATCCATGGTCCAAATGAACCATAGGTTTGATCATATTGACAATCGACTAGGAACCCTAGAGAAAACTCGTAGGACCCAGACTAGATCCAAACCCGAGCCATCTTTACCCTATGTACCCAAAACCTATGAACATAGATCCTATGCATCCACTCCCTATAAGCCTAGTATACCCAAGACCCATAGAGCTGAATCCAAATCCTATGACCCCAGATCCTATAATCCCATGACCCCAAATCCTATAATCCCATGACCCATAGATCTGCACACTTGTCCTATGAGCCCAGGGAGCCTATAACCCCTAGGTATCAGCCTTGTACTAGTCAGGTTTCCCTAGTCAACTTGAACCCGATAGGATTAGTATCCTTAAATATGAGCCCAGTAGTAAGCCACTACCCCTTAAGCAACCTGAACCTATTAGGAGTAGTGCCCATAATCAGAAACCAGGACCTAGCCAATTTTCCCTTAGCCGACCTTCTCTAACCATTCCTGAGATTCACAAGGCTCACATTAACGCGGAAGTGTATGAAGCTAATGCGAGCTTAGTGGATGAGTATGAGGGAGAAGAGGAGATACCTATAGATGACCTAGAATTAGCTAACCCAGTAGATATCCAAGTAGAAATCAATCCAGAGTTAGTTGTCCTTGATTATACCCAGCCTATAATTATAGTGAAAGAACAATTAGGGGAGGAGAACTTAGATACTGCTGCTAGAACCTTACCTGAGGAAACCGTGGAGGAGAGCCAAATTATAGAGTCTAGTCCTAAAATATAAGAACCAGAAGAATTTATTAAGGACCTGATCTCTTTGAATCAGTACCCCCAGGATGAGCCCCCTCCTATAGTTCCCATTAAGGACCTCTTCCCTGAGATTAATAATGCAAACCTATAGATAGACCTTAACCTTATAAGGTTAACCTCATTAGTCTAGGATTAGTTCCTGACACCCCTTCTTTTATCCTACTATATGCAACTAACCCGAAAACTTTTTTCCTACCCTACCAGACTAATTCTGAACCCACTTCCTATTTTCTGCCCTTTCCAAACATCTCCAACATTTCTAGGATCATTAGATTGTATTTAGTTGAAATTAGCATATTGCATGCATTTATTATGCATGTTAGGTTTGCATTATACTTCTGGCATACCTTTTGGAATTTGCTAGGAGCATATTGTAAGTTTTCATGTGCATGTCAAGCTAGGATCAAACCTAGAGTACATATAATCTCTTAGGTTTTGGTCTAAAGAGTTCAATAAAATCTTCTACTATAGGAATGCATAGTCCAGTCTGTTAGGTGTAGGTATGAGTCCTTTGCATCACCTGTTAGGAGTCTGCATGTGCCCAGCATGTTCACCACCTGTATTAATTTTTAAACAAACTGGCTAATTTCCCGAAGAAAGGTCAAGGAATTTGACGTAGTGGATTCTATCTTGGTTAGGCTTAGGCCTAAAAAAAAGCTTCATGTTCACAGAGTTGGACCTTTTAAAGTGATAGAGAGGGTTGGACCAAATGCCTGTGTTAGATTTGCTTTCAGATTTGGGCATTAGTTCTACCTTCAATATTACAAAAATGGTTGAGTACAGGGAACCAGCATCGATTCCTAGTGAGGCCTTTGGACCTATTCCTTTCCGTTGTGAGTGACCCTAACCCAGAGTGTCCACCAATTAATTGGCTTGAGAGAGGAGAACGGATTGAGCGTATCCTAGACGATCAAGCCATTACGACCCGGGGCCATGGCTATCAATGTTACCTGGTCCGATGACAAGGCCAGCCAGAGTCAGACGATTCATGAATTTCTCAAAAGGACTTGCAACGCCTCAACCCAGACCTTCTCGAGAGATATGTGAGCCAGTCTGATCTTCACTCGACTGGGTCGAGTTCCTCCCACCCTGGGATAATTGGTGCGGACACTAGAGGTACCAGAATAAGACAGAGACTTTTCAACCCTCTGTGGGTTGATCAATAATTTATAAGTCCATATTTAATAAGGGCTTAGCCCATCTGAGTCCATTTTAGTTGTTATTTGAGTCTTTTGAGTTGTTATTTCAGTTCAGTATTAGTCAGCTCATGTTGAGCTAGTTCAGTCCAATGTTAGTCAGCTTATGTTGAGCTAATTTTATTTTTTTGAGTCCTATCTAAGTACACTGAAGACTCAAGACTACATCATACAAGTGAAGACTAAGTCCAACCAGATTGAAGACATGGAAGTATAGCCCAAGTCCAACCCAGCTTGAAGATTTGAGATCCCAGGAGGAAAATTCAGAAAACCCTGATTCCTTGCAGATGCCCTCCAGATGCCTAGATTCCCTTCCAGATGCCAGAATATATTCATAGACCAGGGCATCCATGATTCCAGAGATCCACTTGCATCCTAGCCCAAATAAATAAAGCCCAAGCACCAAGCCCAAGCCCTTAAGAAGCAAGATACCAGGGAATATTCCTGCTACCTGGCTACTAGGCCACCTCGACTTCCAAAGGCCCAAGCCCATGTGTCCAAGCCCCTTTGGGCTGGCCTCTTGCTGCTCCTAGAAGCCCAACACGCCCCGTAGGCATCCTTGGAGTGTTGACCAAGTCAAGAGAGGAGGAGAGAATTTTTAGGAATTTTTTCTACCTAATGTTTTCTTATTTTCTAGCTAGGGTTTGGGTTGGAAAAGGATTCTTATGTAATGTGTAATGTACCCTTACTTGGAGCCCAAGACTAAGGGTCTATTTAAAGGACCCTAGTCTCTTGTATAAGGATTGATTTTGATATATGAATTAAAACTTGTGTTCTTTTCAATTGCTATGTGTTGCCCTGCTGTGTGCATAAAGGGGTTTTGAGAGTTTTTTCTTCTCGGTGTTGCAACTATCTTCCTGCCGCCAACCATCCTTCCAGAGCCCTGGCCGCCCTCCTCCAAAACTTTCTTCTCCTTACTATTTTTTCTTGTTTCCTTGTTCCCTTGTGAGTTTTCTAACCCCTGACAGGTTGTTTGCAGGTCCCCGAGTTCCTACGAATCCAATGACTCCAGCCAAGCCTCAATTGGACCACTGAGCAGAAAGCTAGGTATCCGCGGGTCTTTGGCTCGATTTTCCAGGCTGCATCCATCGAGGAACGAGAGATCCCTTCACTACGATCTTCATCGGGCACATCAAACATTGTCAAGTACACCCCCTCTGCCGTCAGTAATTTTATTGTGGGAGAACTTGCCCTAACCGAAGCTTCTTAGCCCCGGCGATCCATCTTTAATGCTTTCTTAGGTCATAATCTGCATGCTTAGTTTCTAAAATTCATATAGAATTCCCTACAACTTATTTTGATCTGATTTTTGGGATTTAATCACTTAACTCCACATATAAAACACACAAAAATAATTGCATGCATTTTAGTCCCGCATCACTGCCCCTCTCTAGCGGCATCCCACCATGTTTGGGGAGACCTGGCAGAACACCGATCTGGAGGTAGATGCTACAGGATCTGAATTCCTTGGTGAAGCTTTCTTCTTCAGGGTGGTGCAGATGGTGGGTAGAGGGGCACAGTGCCCCAAGCAGAGTACCCTTCTTAGGTGGTGCCAATAGTGGGCTGAGGGGCTTGATGCTTCGGTGGGATGCTCCTCCGTAGGCGACGTGCTTTGATGAAATGCCATCCAGCATGGGTCATAGTCGGTGTGCCATGGTGGGATGCTATTCCCTCAGAGGTTCCAAGCGGCGTGCCACCACACCTCAGGCATGCCAACTTCTTCATGCCGTGCCAGGGCTTTGGTGAAAGTGATGGCATCACCTGCGGACATCACCCGCCCACTTGCCCCAGGGGTGCTTGTGGGAGAGGCCACGTTCATATGAAAAACTTGTACCTAACCCCGGGAAAGAGGTCAACTTTGACTTGGGGTCGACCTCAAGAAGTTAGGGCATGACCTCGGCCGGGGCTCGACCTTCGGGGGGCCACTCCGACTAAGAAACTCGAGAAGCAAGGCACAACCTCTACCGAGGCTCGACCTCGGGGGAGCCACACTGATTGAGAGGCCCGAGGAGCAAGGCATGACCTCGACCGAGGCTCTACCTTGGGGGAGCCACACTGATCAAGGGGCTTGAGAAGCGAGGGCACGACCTTGAGGAAGCCACTCTGGCAGAAGGGCTCGAGAAGCATGGGCATGACCTTGATTGGGGCTCGACCTTGGGGGAGCCACTCTAGCTAAGGGACTCGAGAAGCGAGGCACGATCTTGATTGGGGCTCGACCTCGGGGCGGCCACTCCAACCAAAGGGCACTCTGAATGCGGCATCCAGGTGGCACCTTTTGCCAGTCATCTTCTGCTATAATGGCTGCTAGTTGGAGCTGAGAGGGCCTTTGTGTCAGTAGTTCTGCCCCATCAATTGTCCCCCACTCTCGAGTTTCGACGCATCGTAGTACTCGGAATGAAGGGAGTTATGGTGATGCTGACATGGAAAAGACAAATATCCGACACCATTAAATGCCATGATTGTCAACGATTCACAGATCATACCCAATAACCAATGTGGAGATGCCATGTTAGCGGGTCCAAGAAAGCATGATGATTGACACCGGGCCCGAGGCAATCTTCAGCATACCGAGGTGCTATCCTCAGTTGATCTCAACACATGGCATGCATCTGATGGTGAGAAGACCAAAAGGACTCATGGGTGCTGTCAAGCTATTTTTGAAAAGGAGGAAAACTTTTCCTAAACTATTTCTGAGCTCATAGACGAACTAGAGCCCAATGGGTGCTGTCAGGCTATTTTTGAAACGTGATCTCTTATGAAGTGATGTCTTATTTCAATATGTTTGCTTCTTGAATGTTGAACAGGATTTTTCGTTAAATTGATTGCACTAGTATTATCACATCTTATGGGTGTCTTAGTTAGTTTGATGCCAAAGTCCTCGAGTTGTTGTTTGATCCATAAAATCTGAGCACAACAGCTTCCAGCTGCTATATATTCGGCTTCCGCCGTAGATAGAGCAACCGAATTCTGTTTCTTACTGCTCCATGAAATCAAATTAACTCCTAGGAATTGACAAGTTCCACTAGTACTTTTTCGATCAAGTTTACACCCAGCAAAATCAGCATCAGAATATGCAATTAATTCATATGATGACTCCCTAGAGTACCAAAGACCAATTTCGATAGACCCAGATAAGTATCTAAGTATACGTTTTACAGCTAAGAGATGTGATTCTTTAGGAGCAGACTGAAAACGTGCACACATACAAATACTAAACATTATATCTGGTCTACTGGCAGTTAAATATAGCAATGAACCAATCATGCCTCTATATAATTTTTGGTCTACTGATTTACCACATTCATCTTTGTCTAATTTACATGAAGAGCTCATAGGGGTACCTATTGGTTTTGTGGTCTCCATCCCAAACTTTTTCAAGATTTCCCTTGTGTACTTGGCTTGATTGATGGAGATCCCCTCTTTGGTTTGCTTAATTTGGAGTCCGAGGAAGAAGTTAAGTTCTCCCATCATGCTCATCTCGAACTCACTCTGCATTAACTTCGCAAATTCTTGACAAAGACATTCGTTAGTAGCACCAAAAATAATATCATCTACATATATTTGTACTACTAAGAGATCATCATTTTTCTTTTTCAAAAACAATGTATTATCTACATTACCTCTAGAAAAATCATTTTTCATCAAAAATGAACTTAATCTATCATACCAAGCTCTAGGAGCTTGCTTTAAACCATACAATGCTTTATGCAATTTAAAGACATGATTAGGAAATTCATGATTTTCAAAACCAGGAGGTTGTTCAACATAAACTTCCTCTTCAATAAATCCATTTAAAAAGGCACTCTTTACATCCATTTGAAATAACTTGAAATCCATAAAACAAGCAAAAGCAAGTAAAAGTCTAATTGCTTCTAGCCTAGCAACAGGAGCAAAGGTTTCATCGAAGTCGATTCCTTCTTCCTGGTTGTAGCCTTTAGCAACAAGTCTAGCTTTGTTCCTAATTACAATACCATGTTCATCAAGTTTATTTCTAAAAACCCATTTTGTGCCAATTACAGAAACATTAAGGGGTCTTTCAGTTAAAGTCCAAACATTATTTCTTTTAAATTGATTTAATTCATCTTGCATAGCATTAATCCAATTACAATCTTTTTCAGCTTCTTCTATTGACTTAGGCTCTATCTGAGATACAAAAGCTAAATAATCACAAACATTTCTAATAGAAGAGCGTGTACTTACCCCCTTTGATGGATCACCTATTATTAGCTCTTTAGGGTGTCCATGTGCATACCTCCATTCTTTAGGTAAAGGTTTTGGTGAAGTTGCATTGATTTCTTGAATTTGATCTTGACTTTCTTGATCATCATCTCCTTTGGGCTCATCTTCATTGATTGTCAATTGTTCAAGTTTCTTTGTACCTGTTTCAACATCAATAGAATCTTCTTTTCTAGAAGATTTTTCGTTAGATTCATCAAACACTACATGAATTGATTCTTCAACCAGAAGTGTTCTTCTGTTGAAGACCCTGTATGCCTTGCTAGAAGTAGAGTATCCTAAAAAGATACCTTCATCTGACTTGGCATCAAATTTACTGATATTGTCTTTGCCATTGTTTAATATGAAACAGCGGCAACCAAACACACGAAAATACTTGAGATTAGGTTTTCGATTTTTCCAAAGCTCATATGGTGTTTTCTTCAAAATAGGTCGAATTAAAACACGATTTAAAATGTAACAGGAAGTATTAATGGCTTCTGCCCAAAATATCTAGGTAAATCGTTTTCGCAAAGCATTGTGCGTGCCATTTCTTCAAGTGTCCTATTCTTTCTTTCTACCACCCCATTTTGTTGAGGTGTCCTAGGTGCAGAGAAATTATGACTAATACCATTTTCATTACAAAAAGTTTCAAAATCATGATTTTCAAATTCAGTTCCATGATCACTACGCAAAGAAACAATAGTGAGATCTTTTTCGTTTGAAACCCTTTTATGAAATTTAACAAAAGCTGAAAAGTTTCATCTTTATGAGCTAAGAACATTACCCAAGTAAATCGTGAGTAATCATCTACAATTACTAACCCATATTTTTACCTCCCAAACTAGTTGTTCTGGTTGGTCCAAAGAGGTCCATATGCAATAATTCAAGGGGTCTAGTAGTAGATACTACTCCTTTAGGTTTAAAAGTAGATTTAGTTTGTTTTCCAAATTGACATGCAGCACAAATTTTATCTTTTTCAAAAGTGAGTTTTGGCAATTCTTTTACAAGATTCTTTTTGCTTAATTTTGAAATCAACTGCATACTAGCATGCCCTAGCCTACGATGCCAAAGCCAACTAGTTTCACTTGCCTTGGCTTCCTTAGCCACTAGGCATTGACCACTTTCCATGGCTAGATCATCAAGGTCAACCATGTAAATGTTTCCATGCCTAAGACCAGTGAACTTGATGCCATCAACATCTAGACTAGATACCATGCACAAAGATGATTCAAAAATTACTTTAAAACCTTTATCACAAAACTGACTAATGCTAAAAAGATTATGCTTCAAGCCATCAACAAATAATACATTATCTACATAAGCATTATGGGTGATATGGATTTTACCAATTCCGACGATTTTGCCTTTTCCATTATCACCAAAAGTGACATTTCCACCATCAATTGCAGCTAGTGATGAGAATTGCTTCACATCCCCAGTCATGTGCCTTGAGCAACCACTATCCAGATACCACATTCTTCTTTTATTTTTGGTTGCAAGGCACACCTGCAAAAAATGATCAAGTTGAAACTTTAGGTACCCAAGTCATCTTGGGTCCTTTAGGGTTAGTCAGGTTGGTTCCTTTTGGAACCCAAATCTTTCTAAAGGTATTTGATTTTCTTCTGTTGCAAACATATGATTTATGACCTACTTTACCACATGCATAGCAGGTAATATTAGAAGATGCAGGTATGAAAAAGTTTTTGTAAAGTTTTTGCTGATTGTGTGGTTTAAATCCAAGTCCAGCTTTATTAAACACTGCATGTTGGCTATTTAAAAGCATATTTAGTTTTTCTGAGCTAAAGGTAAACTTTTCTACAAAAGGTTTTACTCTTTCTAACTCTTCCTTGTAATTCTTATTTTGAAGCAATAGTTCTTTGTTTTGTTTTTCAATGTTCTCATTAGTTTTAAGACTTCTATTATTTTTCAAAGAATTATTTTCTTTAACAAGATTATCTTTGTCATTTGTCAAAGTCTTTACATGTTCTTTTAATTTCTTGTTTTCTTGAGTTAAATTTTCAATTTCACTTGAAAACTTTTCTGAATCTTTTGTAAGTTCAAAGTTTTGCTTTCTTAATTTCTTATTTTTTAATTTTAATTTTTCATATTCCATTACTAAGTCATCAAAAGCATCATGCAATTCATTGAAAGTAAATTCAGTTTCAGGTTCAGAATTTACCTCATTATCTTCATTGGCCATGAAACATAAGTTGGCGACTACCTGCTGCTCTTCTTCACTGCTGGAGTCCTCACTCTCACTCCAGGTAGCCATCATGGCCTTCTTTCTCAACATCCTTCTACTTTTTTTAAGCAAAGGGCAATCCGTTTTGTAATGTCCAGACTTCTTGCACTCGAAGCAGATGGGTGGATCCCTTTCTTTCTCTTTCTCCTTCTCCTTGTTGTGATCACCTTTTTGTGGCCTTTTCTTGTAGAAGCCCTTCTTCTTTCTCATGAATCTTTTAAATTTTCTTGTAATTAGGGCTGTCTCATCATCATCAGCTTCTTCTTCAGATTCATCACTTGACTCTTCTTTTGTAGTGGACTTGAAGGCTATGGCTTTCTTTTTCTTGTCATTGTCCACTGTTTTCTGCTTTAGTGAAAGCTCGTAGGTCATCAGTGATCCAAGAAGCTGCTCGAGAGGCAGAGTGTTGACATCCTTGGCTTCTTCTATGGCTGTAACTTTCGCATCCCATGAAGCCGGAAGAGACCTGAGAAGTTTGTTAACCAGTTCACCATTAGATATAATTTTTCCCAAACTCCTCATACCATTTACTATATTGGTAAATCTAGTATACATTTCACTTATGCTTTCAGTTGGTTCCATCCTGAACATCTCATACGTATGAATGAGCATGTTCACCTTAGTGGTCTTCACTTGATGTGTACCCTCATGGGTAACCTCAAGTGTATCCCAAATTTCTTTGGCGGAAATACAATTTGATATTCTGTTGAATTCACTAGGATCAAGTGCACAGAATAACAAATTCATCGCCTTAGCATTTAACTCAGCTTGTTTGATGTCATTGTCATCCCATTCTTCTTCAGATTTTGGGGTGATAATGCCATTAACCAAGTGAGTGGGCTGATGAGGCCCTTTAGTGATTACTCTCCAAATATGATAATCTACAGCTTGTAAATAAATACGCATACGAGTTTTCCAATAAGTGTAGTTTGTGCCATTAAAGAAAGGAGGACGATTTGATGCTTGTCCTTCAACTATACCCATTCCAATTGGAGCGGCCATGATCTTTCACTCAAGATCGTTGGACCTACAAGAGAGTACCGGTGCTCTGATACCACTTGTTGCCCAGATATGGTGCCCAAGAGGGGGGGTGAATTGGGTATTTAAAAATTTAAGGCAATATATGTGCTATCAAGTTTTAAGGTGAAGAGTGATAGTGCTTTAAGAATTGTGCAACGGAAGCAATGAGATAAAATGGCAATTAAAGAGCTAAAGAAGTTAAAGAGAAAGGCAATCCAAAACACACAAGAAATATAGTGGTTCGGTGCACCTAGCACCTACATCCACTCCCCAAGCTCCACTTGGAAAATTCACTATAATCTTTAGATTACAGCCGACTTGTTTTACCAGGCTCACAAGTCAAAACCTTACACACTTGTTTTGGCTTCGGGCTAACAAGCAACCCTAGTTGGTTTTATCAATTGGATCACCAACAAACCTTACTCACTTGTTTTGGCTTCGGGCTAACAAGCAACCCTAGTTGGTTTTATCAATTGGATCACCAACAAACCTTACTCACTTGTTTTGGCTTCGGGCTAACAAGCAACCCTAGTTGGTTTTATCAATTGGATCACCAACAAACCTTACTCTAGTTTCAAATTCCCTTGAAACTAGCCAAAGACAAAAGAGTATGAATACAATGAATTAAAAACTAAACAAACTCCTTTTGAGCAATAATAAATTCGTTGAAGCTCTTGATGGAGACTCTTCAAGCCTTTTCCCTTGGAATCTTTGGACCTCACTAAATGCCAAACACTTGAATGTTGGATTCCTTAAAGATGGAAGACTTTTTGGCTAGGGAATCTCTTGGTTTTCTCACTCTTTTTGCTTGGAAGTGATTGAAGGCTTTGTACTTTGAATCAACACTTTTCACTTTGTCTCCTTGTCTTTTTTGAAGTTTGGTGGAGGTTAAATACCTCATTCATGCTGAAACAACTCCACAAGACCGTTAGATTCAAAAATATGGCCGTTTATGGCCGTTAGAAATCAAATCAGAAGTTCAGAAAAACTAGCCGTTATGCCATGAGTCGACCTCATGAGTCGACCTCTGGATCAAGTGTCGACCTCATGAGTCGACCTCCAGTAAAGTTTAGGCAAAAGTTCAGAATACCATAGTTCTGCCCATTTGAATTCTCAGGCTATGAGTCGACCTCTGGTGTCGACCTCTGGACAGGTGTTGACCTCTGGTGGTCGACCTCTGAAGCGTGCCACTGAGACTTTGCCGTGCCGGCCATGCTGAACTTTCCTTTTCTTCATGAGTCGACCTCTGGTGGTCGACCTTTGACAAGGTGTCGACCTCTGGTGGTCGACCTCTGATCTGAATTTTTCTGAAACTCTTTGAGATGTGCGTGCCATGCTTGAGTTTCTTTAAGCCTTTGTTTCTTTTGTCAAATATTTCTTAACAAGAAGGTCCATTATGAGAATTTTGATCTTGTTCAAGGTAGAAGAGCTCATTTCCAAATCAGGTAAACTTAGTTTCATCATTGTCCTTATGATACTCTTTTTGAATAACCTAAGTCCTGAAACTTTATCTTGAGATTAAACATTAGTCCAAACATATACTCAACCTTTTGTTAATCATCAAAACTAAGGAGTCAAAGCCAACAATCTCCCCCTTTTTGATGATGACAAAACCTTGAGTATATATGCAATTAAGTCCAAGAGCAAAATATAGCAATAATAAAAATTTTCAAAGTATCCTTTCATGCAAGAGTGTATCATAAAAATTTTGTGAAAATATTCTCAAGAGTCAAAAAGATTTTACTTTTCATTTATTTCTTTCTTTTTGTGAAAACATTCTCATAAGTCAAGAAAGATAAGAATCATATAAACTTTATTACTCATAAGATGGAGTCTCATAAATACATATATACTACTCTACTTTTCTACTCCCCCTTTTTGTCAAGAATCAAAAAGTTTATTGTTGTAGTGAAAGATATACTAATGAGACTTATGGTCAATTATAATGAAGTATTTAGGTGCATAGAATACATGCTCCCCCTCAATTGGTGCATTCAATATAATAAAGCATTTTAAACTTGAGGGTTTTTAAATATTAAGAGCTGGTATCAGATAAAATGTCACAAAATGGATAAAAGCAAATGTATTCAGTTACAGAATTGCTTACTAAATAGGCACAAAACACTGATACATCAGATCATACAAAAGCAAACTATGAGGCTACTCCTCATCAGAAGGTATGTCAAAAGATACAGGAGCCATGATCCTAGATGAGGATTTTGGAGTCCTATGAGAGGAACTCCGAGTCCTCAGAGAGGGACCAGACCTAGGGGTAGTCCTACGAGATCTATAAGTCCTAGGTAAGGGCTCCACAGAAGTCGAGACAGAGGCAGTAGCTGAAGGAGTGGACGGATCAGCATGCTGAGTAGACTGAGCTGGAGTCTGCCTGCTGACTAGCTCATAAGCTGTGGGATCATCGATGTCTGTCTCTGTATGCTCATCTATGTCATCCGGAATCCCAGTGATAGTCTCAAATAGTGACTCTCTAGGCTCAACATCAACTGGCACAGCTGTGGCTGGAGGATCTGAACTCTGAAAATCAGTGGAAGGAAGATCAGCTGAAGGGGGAATCTCTGGAATCGGCTCTGCAGGTGGAACATCAGATCTACCTGCTCCAGGCTGATCTCCATCACTATCACTGTATCCACTAGAGTCATCAGCATCATCATCACCATCATCATCATCATCATCATCATCATGTGGAGGAGATACTGTCGGATCTGCAGTCCCTGATGGCAGTGCTAATCTCAATAAGCTGAGGATCTGTCTGAATCCTGTATCCATACTAGCTGAGAGAGCACTAATGCGTGTGTCTGTGTGTATCCGCAGATCATGAATCTCCTGCCGTACACCAGTGATCTCTGTCCGAACCTCTGAAATCTGATCAGTCACTCGCTGCTCGAAGTCCGATATCCTCACTGAAGTCCTCCGTGGTGTCGCAGTGATAGTAGGTGCCGGAGCTGAAGAAGGTGGTGGCGTGAATGGCTCAGGCTCCGCAGTCTCTATCTCCGGTGCTGGGCGAGGAGGTGTACCATGATCAGTAGGCCCTGAAGGCCCTGCCTCAGCAGCTCGGATCTCATCCTCCTCATCTGGCTCCTGGCCAGACTCTCGTCGTACCCATCGATCACTGATCAGTCGAAATCCCATCCTATGTAGGGATTTCTCTCCATAAGTATCTGTGTGCTGTAGCTGGCTGAAGGGTATGCCGTCGAATGAGACACCATGCTCTCTGAATATCTGAGTCAGTCCCATACCGTACGGCTGAACGAGTCTCCTGTGAGAAGCTGCCTCACCCATCTGCTGAAGCATGATCCTGGGGAGGTTGATGGGAGTCCGCTGGCTCAGGGACACCATCAACACCAGCTCACGCTCAGTGATAAAATCAAATCTCCCGCTCTTCGGAATCAAGATACGGGCGATGATGTGATGCAGCACTCTCATCTCCAGTGAAAGCTGGTTAGCGGACACTGTGGAAATGCCGCTAACATCCTCACGCTCTAGGATACACCTGAAGGCGTGCTCTCTGTCGCTGATCGTAGTGGCAGCAGTGCCATGAAGTGGAATCCTCCAGATGCGACTGATGACCTCAGGTGTCACTGGAATCTCAATCCCTCGAACTGTAGCGGACCATCCAATGCCATCAGTGGCCATGGATCCATAAAACTCTCTGATGAGGTCTGGGTAGTATCTCTCGGACATGGTACAAAAATGAACCAGACCTGCATCTCTCAGTACATCTCCAATGAAGAAGTGATGCTGATCCCAGAATGGAATATCTACGCGCCTCCCATAAGCAATGTTCTTCCGGACTAGGCTGGCTGGCACTGGTGCAGGTGCCTCTGGGGTCTGCTCACGCTCATGTCTGACTTTCCTTCGCCGCTCAGTACTACCCTGCCCCTGTTCCAATCTCCTTTTCCTTACTGCCTGGTGTTTTCTCGGACCCATGTGTAGGGATGAGGGGTAACTTAGGGAGAAATGCAAAGAGGTAAGGCAGAGAGATATTCACTAATTGGAAAGAGAAGGAGAATGTGAAATAGTGAGATAGGGTTTGAGAGATTGGTGAAAATCGAGAGTAAATGAGAAAAAGGTAAGAAACGGACGAAAGAAATATGTGTTTTCAATTGAAAAACAACCGAGATTTGAGGGTTGAAGGATTCGAGGGCTTTCGGTTGTCCAAAATCAAGAAAACGGTCAGAAAGAGAGTTGATTCCAAGAAAAGTAAGAGAGGAGGTGAGGATTTCCCAAAAGATCGAGGAGAGGGGTGGAAATCCACTATTTGGAGGTTTAGGGAAGTTTTAGGGGGACCACACGAAGGAGAGGAGAAAAAAAATGGGAGAAAAGGGCTTGCGGACGGGTTTTAAAAACGCAGATTTTCGTTCAAGTGTCGACCTCTGAGAATTTTCAGGGGTCGACCTCAAGTGTCGACCTCCAAAGCTTAAGTGTCGACCTCAAGTGTCGACCTCCGAAAATCTCAAGTGTCGACCTCCAACAATAAATCTTCCCAAAATAAAATTCTGTAAAATTTAAAAAAAAAATTGACAAAATTTAGAAAAATGACCTTTAAACATATTTGAGAATTTATAAATCATTTTTGAGGAATTTTGATGAAAATGAGAGTTTCAAGCAAAAGGATCAATGACTCCCAGTTCTCTTCTAATCATACAAAATCTATCTTCATTCAATGGTTTTGTGAATACATCAGCCAATTGATAATCAGTACATATAAACTCTAACAACACATTACAGTTTTGAACGTGATCTCTTATGAAGTGATGTCTTATTTCAATATGTTTGCTTCTTGAATGTTGAACAGGATTTTTCGTTAAATTGATTGCACTAGTATTATCACATCTTATGGGTGTCTTAGTTAGTTTGATGCCAAAGTCCTCGAGTTGTTGTTTGATCCATAAAATCTGAGCACAACAGCTTCCAGCTGCTATATATTCGGCTTCCGCCGTAGATAGAGCAACCGAATTCTGTTTCTTACTGCTCCATGAAATCAAATTAACTCCTAGGAATTGACAAGTTCCACTAGTACTTTTTCGATCAAGTTTACACCCAGCAAAATCAGCATCAGAATATGCAATTAATTCATATGATGACTCCCTAGAGTACCAAAGACCAATTTCGATAGACCCAGATAAGTATCTAAGTATACGTTTTACAGCTAAGAGATGTGATTCTTTAGGAGCAGACTGAAAACGTGCACACATACAAATACTAAACATTATATCTGGTCTACTGGCAGTTAAATATAGCAATGAACCAATCATGCCTCTATATAATTTTTGGTCTACTGATTTACCACATTCATCTTTGTCTAATTTACATGAAGAGCTCATAGGGGTACCTATTGGTTTTGTGGTCTCCATCCCAAACTTTTTCAAGATTTCCCTTGTGTACTTGGCTTGATTGATGGAGATCCCCTCTTTGGTTTGCTTAATTTGGAGTCCGAGGAAGAAGTTGAGTTCTCCCATCATGCTCATCTCGAACTCACTCTGCATTAACTTCGCAAATTCTTGACAAAGACATTCGTTAGTAGCACCAAAAATAATATCATCTACATATATTTGTACTACTAAGAGATCATCATTTTTCTTTTTCAAAAACAATGTATTATCTACATTACCTCTAGAAAAATCATTTTTCATCAAAAATGAACTTAATCTATCATACCAAGCTCTAGGAGCTTGCTTTAAACCATACAATGCTTTATGCAATTTAAAGACATGATTAGGAAATTCATGATTTTCAAAACCAGGAGGTTGTTCAACATAAACTTCCTCTTCAATAAATCCATTTAAAAAGGCACTCTTTACATCCATTTGAAATAACTTGAAATCCATAAAACAAGCAAAAGCAAGTAAAAGTCTAATTGCTTCTAGCCTAGCAACAGGAGCAAAGGTTTCATCGAAGTCGATTCCTTCTTCCTGGTTGTAGCCTTTAGCAACAAGTCTAGCTTTGTTCCTAATTACAATACCATGTTCATCAAGTTTATTTCTAAAAACCCATTTTGTGCCAATTACAGAAACATTAAGGGGTCTTTCAGTTAAAGTCCAAACATTATTTCTTTTAAATTGATTTAATTCATCTTGCATAG
Source organism: Areca catechu (assembly GCA_021397845.1). Classification (NCBI taxonomy): domain Eukaryota; kingdom Viridiplantae; phylum Streptophyta; class Magnoliopsida; order Arecales; family Arecaceae; genus Areca; species Areca catechu. The sequence continues at coordinate 97,539,505 of CM038050.1, forward strand.
CATTAATCCAATTACAATCTTTTTCAGCTTCTTCTATTGACTTAGGCTCTATCTGAGATACAAAAGCTAAATAATCACAAACATTTCTAATAGAAGAGCGTGTACTTACCCCCTTTGATGGATCACCTATTATTAGCTCTTTAGGGTGTCCATGTGCATACCTCCATTCTTTAGGTAAAGGTTTTGGTGAAGTTGCATTGATTTCTTGAATTTGATCTTGACTTTCTTGATCATCATCTCCTTTGGGCTCATCTTCATTGATTGTCAATTGTTCAAGTTTCTTTGTACCTGTTTCAACATCAATAGAATCTTCTTTTCTAGAAGATTTTTCGTTAGATTCATCAAACACTACATGAATTGATTCTTCAACCAGAAGTGTTCTTCTGTTGAAGACCCTGTATGCCTTGCTAGAAGTAGAGTATCCTAAAAAGATACCTTCATCTGACTTGGCATCAAATTTACTGATATTGTCTTTGCCATTGTTTAATATGAAACAGCGGCAACCAAACACACGAAAATACTTGAGATTAGGTTTTCGATTTTTCCAAAGCTCATATGGTGTTTTCTTCAAAATAGGTCGAATTAAAACACGATTTAAAATGTAACAGGAAGTATTAATGGCTTCTGCCCAAAAATATCTAGGTAAATCGTTTTCGCAAAGCATTGTGCGTGCCATTTCTTCAAGTGTCCTATTCTTTCTTTCTACCACCCCATTTTGTTGAGGTGTCCTAGGTGCAGAGAAATTATGACTAATACCATTTTCATTACAAAAAGTTTCAAAATCATGATTTTCAAATTCAGTTCCATGATCACTACGCAAAGAAACAATAGTGAGATCTTTTTCGTTTGAAACCCTTTTATGAAATTTAACAAAAGCTGAAAAAGTTTCATCTTTATGAGCTAAAACATTACCCAAGTAAATCGTGAGTAATCATCTACAATTACTAACCCATATTTTTTACCTCCCAAACTAGTTGTTCTGGTTGGTCCAAAGAGGTCCATATGCAATAATTCAAGGGGTCTAGTAGTAGATACTACTCCTTTAGGTTTAAAAGTAGATTTAGTTTGTTTTCCAAATTGACATGCAGCACAAATTTTATCTTTTTCAAAAGTGAGTTTTGGCAATTCTTTTACAAGATTCTTTTTGCTTAATTTTGAAATCAACTGCATACTAGCATGCCCTAGCCTACGATGCCAAAGCCAACTAGTTTCACTTGCCTTGGCTTCCTTAGCCACTAGGCATTGACCACTTTCCATGGCTAGATCATCAAGGTCAACCATGTAAATGTTTCCATGCCTAAGACCAGTGAACTTGATGCCATCAACATCTAGACTAGATACCATGCACAAAGATGATTCAAAAATTACTTTAAAACCTTTATCACAAAACTGACTAATGCTAAAAAGATTATGCTTCAAGCCATCAACAAATAATACATTATCTACATAAGCATTATGGGTGATATGGATTTTACCAATTCCGACGATTTTGCCTTTTCCATTATCACCAAAAGTGACATTTCCACCATCAATTGCAGCTAGTGATGAGAATTGCTTCACATCCCCAGTCATGTGCCTTGAGCAACCACTATCCAGATACCACATTCTTCTTTTATTTTTGGTTGCAAGGCACACCTGCAAAAAATGATCAAGTTGAAACTTTAGGTACCCAAGTCATCTTGGGTCCTTTAGGGTTAGTCAGGTTGGTTCCTTTTGGAACCCAAATCTTTCTAAAGGTATTTGATTTTCTTCTGTTGCAAACATATGATTTATGACCTACTTTACCACATGCATAGCAGGTAATATTAGAAGATGCAGGTATGAAAAAGTTTTTGTAAAGTTTTTGCTGATTGTGTGGTTTAAATCCAAGTCCAGCTTTATTAAACACTGCATGTTGGCTATTTAAAAGCATATTTAGTTTTTCTGAGCTAAAGGTAAACTTTTCTACAAAAGGTTTTACTCTTTCTAACTCTTCCTTGTAATTCTTATTTTGAAGCAATAGTTCTTTGTTTTGTTTTTCAATGTTCTCATTAGTTTTAAGACTTCTATTATTTTTCAAAGAATTATTTTCTTTAACAAGATTATCTTTGTCATTTGTCAAAGTCTTTACATGTTCTTTTAATTTCTTGTTTTCTTGAGTTAAATTTTCAATTTCACTTGAAAACTTTTCTGAATCTTTTGTAAGTTCAAAGTTTTGCTTTCTTAATTTCTTATTTTTTAATTTTAATTTTTCATATTCCATTACTAAGTCATCAAAAGCATCATGCAATTCATTGAAAGTAAATTCAGTTTCAGGTTCAGAATTTACCTCATTATCTTCATTGGCCATGAAACATAGGTTGGCGACTACCTGCTGCTCTTCTTCACTGCTGGAGTCCTCACTCTCACTCCAGGTAGCCATCATGGCCTTCTTTCTCAACATCCTTCTACTTTTTTTAAGCAAAGGGCAATCCGTTTTGTAATGTCCAGACTTCTTGCACTCGAAGCAGATGGGTGGATCCCTTTCTTTCTCTTTCTCCTTCTCCTTGTTGTGATCACCTTTTTGTGGCCTTTTCTTGTAGAAGCCCTTCTTCTTTCTCATGAATCTTTTAAATTTTCTTGTAATTAGGGCTGTCTCATCATCATCAGCTTCTTCTTCAGATTCATCACTTGACTCTTCTTTTGTAGTGGACTTGAAGGCTATGGCTTTCTTTTTCTTGTCATTGTCCACTGTTTTCTGCTTTAGTGAAAGCTCGTAGGTCATCAGTGATCCAAGAAGCTGCTCGAGAGGCAGAGTGTTGACATCCTTGGCTTCTTCTATGGCTGTAACTTTCGCATCCCATGAAGCCGGAAGAGACCTGAGAAGTTTGTTAACCAGTTCACCATTAGATATAATTTTTCCCAAACTCCTCATACCATTTACTATATTGGTAAATCTAGTATACATTTCACTTATGCTTTCAGTTGGTTCCATCCTGAACATCTCATACGTATGAATGAGCATGTTCACCTTAGTGGTCTTCACTTGATGTGTACCCTCATGGGTAACCTCAAGTGTATCCCAAATTTCTTTGGCGGAAATACAATTTGATATTCTGTTGAATTCACTAGGATCAAGTGCACAGAATAACAAATTCATCGCCTTAGCATTTAACTCAGCTTGTTTGATGTCATTGTCATCCCATTCTTCTTCAGATTTTGGGGTGATAATGCCATTAACCAAGTGAGTGGGCTGATGAGGCCCTTTAGTGATTACTCTCCAAATATGATAATCTACAGCTTGTAAATAAATACGCATACGAGTTTTCCAATAAGTGTAGTTTGTGCCATTAAAGAAAGGAGGACGATTTGATGCTTGTCCTTCAACTATACCCATTCCAATTGGAGCGGCCATGATCTTTCACTCAAGATCGTTGGACCTACAAGAGAGTACCGGTGCTCTGATACCACTTGTTGCCCAGATATGGTGCCCAAGAGGGGGGGGTGAATTGGGTATTTAAAAATTTAAGGCAATATATGTGCTATCAAGTTTTAAGGTGAAGAGTGATAGTGCTTTAAAAATTGTGCAACGGAAGCAATGAGATAAAATGGCAATTAAAGAGCTAAAGAAGTTAAAGAGAAAGGCAATCCAAAACACACAAGAAATATAGTGGTTCGGTGCACCTAGCACCTACATCCACTCCCCAAGCTCCACTTGGGAAATTCACTATAATCTTTAGATTACAGCCGACTTGTTTTACCAGGCTCACAAGTCAAAACCTTACACACTTGTTTTGGCTTCGGGCTAACAAGCAACCCTAGTTGGTTTTATCAATTGGATCACCAACAAACCTTACTCACTTGTTTTGGCTTCGGGCTAACAAGCAACCCTAGTTGGTTTTATCAATTGGATCACCAACAAACCTTACTCACTTGTTTTGGCTTCGGGCTAACAAGCAACCCTAGTTGGTTTTATCAATTGGATCACCAACAAACCTACTCTAGTTTCAAATTCCCTTGAAACTAGCCAAAGACAAAAGAGTATGAATACAATGAATTAAAAACTAAACAAACTCCTTTTGAGCAATAATAAATTCGTTGAAGCTCTTGATGGAGACTCTTCAAGCCTTTTCCCTTGGAATCTTTGGACCTCACTAAATGCCAAACACTTGAATGTTGGATTCCTAAAGATGGAAGACTTTTTGGCTAGGGAATCTCTTGGTTTTCTCACTCTTTTTGCTTGGAAGTGATTGAAGGCTTTGTACTTTGAATCAACACTTTTCACTTTGTCTCCTTGTCTTTTTTGAAGTTTGGTGGAGGTTAAATACCTCATTCATGCTGAAACAACTCCACAAGACCGTTAGATTCAAAAATATGGCCGTTTATGGCCGTTAGAAATCAAATCAGAAGTTCAGAAAAACTAGCCGTTATGCCATGAGTCGACCTCATGAGTCGACCTCTGGATCAAGTGTCGACCTCATGAGTCGACCTCCAGTAAAGTTTAGGCAAAAGTTCAGAATACCATAGTTCTGCCCATTTGAATTCTCAGGCTATGAGTCGACCTCTGGTGTCGACCTCTGGACAGGTGTTGACCTCTGGTGGTCGACCTCTGAAGCGTGCCACTGAGACTTTGCCGTGCCGGCCATGCTGAACTTTCCTTTTCTTCATGAGTCGACCTCTGGTGGTCGACCTTTGACAAGGTGTCGACCTCTGGTGGTCGACCTCTGATCTGAATTTTTCTGAAACTCTTTGAGATGTGCGTGCCATGCTTGAGTTTCTTTAAGCCTTTGTTTCTTTTGTCAAATATTTCTTAACAAGAAGGTCCATTATGAGAATTTTGATCTTGTTCAAGGTAGAAGAGCTCATTTCCAAATCAGGTAAACTTAGTTTCATCATTGTCCTTATGATACTCTTTTGAATAACCTAAGTCCTGAAACTTTATCTTGAGATTAAACATTAGTCCAAACATATACTCAACCTTTTGTTAATCATCAAAACTAAGGAGTCAAAGCCAACAATCTCCCCCTTTTTGATGATGACAAAACCTTGAGTATATATGCAATTAAGTCCAAGAGCAAAATATAGCAATAATAAAAATTTTCAAAGTATCCTTTCATGCAAGAGTGTATCATAAAAATTTTGTGAAAATATTCTCAAGAGTCAAAAAGATTTTACTTTTCATTTATTTCTTTCTTTTTGTGAAAACATTCTCATAAGTCAAGAAAGATAAGAATCATATAAACTTTATTACTCATAAGATGGAGTCTCATAAATACATATATACTACTCTACTTTTCTACTCCCCCTTTTTGTCAAGAATCAAAAAGTTTATTGTTGTAGTGAAAGATATACTAATGAGACTTATGGTCAATTATAATGAAGTATTTAGGTGCATAGAATACATGCTCCCCCTCAATTGGTGCATTCAATATAATAAAGCATTTTAAACTTGAGGGTTTTTAAATATTGAGAGCTGGTATCAGATAAAATGTCACAAAATGGATAAAAGCAAATGTATTCAGTTACAGAATTGCTTACTAAATAGGCACAAAACACTGATACATCAGATCATACAAAAGCAAACTATGAGGCTACTCCTCATCAGAAGGTATGTCAAAAGATACAGGAGCCATGATCCTAGATGAGGATTTTGGAGTCCTATGAGAGGAACTCCGAGTCCTCAGAGAGGGACCAGACCTAGGGGTAGTCCTACGAGATCTATAAGTCCTAGGTAAGGGCTCCACAGAAGTCGAGACAGAGGCAGTAGCTGAAGGAGTGGACGGATCAGCATGCTGAGTAGACTGAGCTGGAGTCTGCCTGCTGACTAGCTCATAAGCTGTGGGATCATCGATGTCTGTCTCTGTATGCTCATCTATGTCATCCGGAATCCCAGTGATAGTCTCAAATAGTGACTCTCTAGGCTCAACATCAACTGGCACAGCTGTGGCTGGAGGATCTGAACTCTGAAAATCAGTGGAAGGAAGATCAGCTGAAGGGGGAATCTCTGGAATCGGCTCTGCAGGTGGAACATCAGATCTACCTGCTCCAGGCTGATCTCCATCACTATCACTGTATCCACTAGAGTCATCAGCATCATCATCACCATCATCATCATCATCATCATCATCATGTGGAGGAGATACTGTCGGATCTGCAGTCCCTGATGGCAGTGCTAATCTCAATAAGCTGAGGATCTGTCTGAATCCTGTATCCATACTAGCTGAGAGAGCACTAATGCGTGTGTCTGTGTGTATCCGCAGATCATGAATCTCCTGCCGTACACCAGTGATCTCTGTCCGAACCTCTGAAATCTGATCAGTCACTCGCTGCTCGAAGTCCGATATCCTCACTGAAGTCCTCCGTGGTGTCGCAGTGATAGTAGGTGCCGGAGCTGAAGAAGGTGGTGGCGTGAATGGCTCAGGCTCCGCAGTCTCTGTCTCCGGTGCTGGGCGAGGAGGTGTACCATGATCAGTAGGCCCTGAAGGCCCTGCCTCAGCAGCTCGGATCTCATCCTCCTCATCTGGCTCCTGGCCAGACTCTCGTCGTACCCATCGATCACTGATCAGTCGAAATCCCATCCTATGTAGGGATTTCTCTCCATAAGTATCTGTGTGCTGTAGCTGGCTGAAGGGTATGCCTTCGAATGAGACACCATGCTCTCTGAATATCTGAGTCAGTCCCATACCGTACGGCTGAACGAGTCTCCTGTGAGAAGCTGCCTCACCCATCTGCTGAAGCATGATCCTGGGGAGGTTGATGGGAGTCCGCTGGCTCAGGGACACCATCAACACCAGCTCACGTTCAGTGATAAAATCAAATCTCCCGCTCTTCGGAATCAAGATACGGGCGATGATGTGATGCAGCACTCTCATCTCCAGTGAAAGCTGGTTAGCGGACACTGTGGAAATGCCGCTAACATCCTCACGCTCTAGGATACACCTGAAGGCGTGCTCTCTGTCGCTGATCGTAGTGGCAGCAGTGCCATGAAGTGGAATCCTCCAGATGCGACTGATGACCTCAGGTGTCACTGGAATCTCAATCCCTCGAACTGTAGCGGACCATCCAATGCCATCAGTGGCCATGGATCCATAAAACTCTCTGATGAGGTCTGGGTAGTATCTCTCGGACATGGTACAAAAATGAACCAGACCTGCATCTCTCAGTACATCTCCAATGAAGAAGTGATGCTGATCCCAGAATGGAATATCTACGCGCCTCCCATAAGCAATGTTCTTCCGGACTAGGCTGGCTGGCACTGGTGCAGGTGCCTCTGGGGTCTGCTCACGCTCATGTCTGACTTTCCTTCGCCGCTCAGTACTACCCTGCCCCTGTTCCAATCTCCTTTTCCTTACTGCCTGGTGTTTTCTCGGACCCATGTGTAGGGATGAGGGGTAACTTAGGGAGAAATGCAAAGAGGTAAGGCAGAGAGATATTCACTAATTGGAAAAGAGAAGGAGAATGTGAAATAGTGAGATAGGGTTTGAGAGATTGGTGAAAATCGAGAGTAAATGAGAAAAAGGTAAGAAACGGACGAAAGAAATATGTGTTTTCAATTGAAAAACAACCGAGATTTGAGGGTTGAAGGATTCGAGGGCTTTCGGTTGTCCAAAATCAAGAAAACGGTCAGAAAGAGAGTTGATTCCAAGAAAAGTAAGAGAGGAGGTGAGGATTTCCCAAAAAGATCGAGGAGAGGGGTGGAAATCCACTATTTGGAGGTTTAGGGAAGTTTTAGGGGGACCACACGAAGGAGAGGAGAAAAAAAATGGGAGAAAAGGGCTTGCGGACGGGTTTTAAAAACGCAGATTTTCGTTCAAGTGTCGACCTCTGAGAATTTTCAGGGGTCGACCTCAAGTGTCGACCTCCAAAGCTTAAGTGTCGACCTCAAGTGTCGACCTCCGAAAATCTCAAGTGTCGACCTCCAACAATAAATCTTCCCAAAATAAAATTCTGTAAAATTTAAAAAAAAAATTGACAAAATTTAGAAAAATGACCTTTAAACATATTTGAGAATTTATAAATCATTTTTGAGGAATTTTGATGAAAAATGAGGAGTTTCAAGCAAAAGGATCAATGACTCCCAGTTCTCTTCTAATCATACAAAATCTATCTTCATTCAATGGTTTTGTGAATACATCAGCCAATTGATAATCAGTACATATAAACTCTAACAACACATTACAGTTTTGAACGTGATCTCTTATGAAGTGATGTCTTATTTCAATATGTTTGCTTCTTGAATGTTGAACAGGATTTTTCGTTAAATTGATTGCACTAGTATTATCACATCTTATGGGTGTCTTAGTTAGTTTGATGCCAAAGTCCTCGAGTTGTTGTTTGATCCATAAAATCTGAGCACAACAGCTTCCAGCTGCTATATATTCGGCTTCCGCCGTAGATAGAGCAACCGAATTCTGTTTCTTACTGCTCCATGAAATCAAATTAACTCCTAGGAATTGACAAGTTCCACTAGTACTTTTTCGATCAAGTTTACACCCAGCAAAATCAGCATCAGAATATGCAATTAATTCATATGATGACTCCCTAGAGTACCAAAGACCAATTTCGATAGACCCAGATAAGTATCTAAGTATACGTTTTACAGCTAAGAGATGTGATTCTTTAGGAGCAGACTGAAAACGTGCACACATACAAATACTAAACATTATATCTGGTCTACTGGCAGTTAAATATAGCAATGAACCAATCATGCCTCTATATAATTTTTGGTCTACTGATTTACCACATTCATCTTTGTCTAATTTACATGAAGAGCTCATAGGGGTACCTATTGGTTTTGTGGTCTCCATCCCAAACTTTTTCAAGATTTCCCTTGTGTACTTGGCTTGATTGATGGAGATCCCCTCTTTGGTTTGCTTAATTTGGAGTCCGAGGAAGAAGTTGAGTTCTCCCATCATGCTCATCTCGAACTCACTCTGCATTAACTTCGCAAATTCTTGACAAAGACATTCGTTAGTAGCACCAAAATAATATCATCTACATATATTTGTACTACTAAGAGATCATCATTTTTCTTTTTCAAAAACAATGTATTATCTACATTACCTCTAGAAAAATCATTTTTCATCAAAAATGAACTTAATCTATCATACCAAGCTCTAGGAGCTTGCTTTAAACCATACAATGCTTTATGCAATTTAAAGACATGATTAGGAAATTCATGATTTTCAAAACCAGGAGGTTGTTCAACATAAACTTCCTCTTCAATAAATCCATTTAAAAAGGCACTCTTTACATCCATTTGAAATAACTTGAAATCCATAAAACAAGCAAAAGCAAGTAAAAGTCTAATTGTTTCTAGCCTAGCAACAGGAGCAAAGGTTTCATCGAAGTCGATTCCTTCTTCCTGGTTGTAGCCTTTAGCAACAAGTCTAGCTTTGTTCCTAATTACAATACCATGTTCATCAAGTTTATTTCTAAAAACCCATTTTGTGCCAATTACAGAAACATTAAGGGGTCTTTCAGTTAAAGTCCAAACATTATTTCTTTTAAATTGATTTAATTCATCTTGCATAGCATTAATCCAATTACAATCTTTTTCAGCTTCTTCTATTGACTTAGGCTCTATCTGAGATACAAAAGCTAAATAATCACAAACATTTCTAATAGAAGAGCGTGTACTTACCCCCTTTGATGGATCACCTATTATTAGCTCTTTAGGGTGTCCATGTGCATACCTCCATTCTTTAGGTAAAGGTTTTGGTGAAGTTGCATTGATTTCTTGAATTTGATCTTGACTTTCTTGATCATCATCTCCTTTGGGCTCATCTTCATTGATTGTCAATTGTTCAAGTTTCTTTGTACCTGTTTCAACATCAATAGAATCTTCTTTTCTAGAAGATTTTTCGTTAGATTCATCAAACACTACATGAATTGATTCTTCAACCAGAAGTGTTCTTCTGTTGAAGACCCTGTATGCCTTGCTAGAAGTAGAGTATCCTAAAAAGATACCTTCATCTGACTTGGCATCAAATTTACTGATATTGTCTTTGCCATTATTTAATATGAAACAGCGGCAACCAAACACACGAAAATACTTGAGATTAGGTTTTCGATTTTTCCAAAGCTCATATGGTGTTTTCTTCAAAATAGGTCGAATTAAAACACGATTTAAAATGTAACAGGAAGTATTAATGGCTTCTGCCCAAAAATATCTAGGTAAATCGTTTTCGCAAAGCATTGTGCGTGCCATTTCTTCAAGTGTCCTATTCTTTCTTTCTACCACCCCATTTTGTTGAGGTGTCCTAGGTGCAGAGAAATTATGACTAATACCATTTTCATTACAAAAAGTTTCAAAATCATGATTTTCAAATTCAGTTCCATGATCACTACGCAAAGAAACAATAGTGAGATCTTTTTCGTTTGAAACCCTTTTATGAAATTTAACAAAAGCTGAAAAGTTTCATCTTTATGAGCTAAGAACATTACCCAAGTAAATCGTGAGTAATCATCTACAATTACTAACCCATATTTTTTACCTCCCAAACTAGTTGTTCTGGTTGGTCCAAAGAGGTCCATATGCAATAATTCAAGGGGTCTAGTAGTAGATACTACTCCTTTAGGTTTAAAAGTAGATTTAGTTTGTTTTCCAAATTGACATGCAGCACAAATTTTATCTTTTTCAAAAGTGAGTTTTGGCAATTCTTTTACAAGATTCTTTTTGCTTAATTTTGAAATCAACTGCATACTAGCATGCCCTAGCCTACGATGCCAAAGCCAACTAGTTTCACTTGCCTTGGCTTCCTTAGCCACTAGGCATTGACCACTTTCCATGGCTAGATCATCAAGGTCAACCATGTAAATGTTTCCATGCCTAAGACCAGTGAACTTGATGCCATCAACATCTAGACTAGATACCATGCACAAAGATGATTCAAAAATTACTTTAAAACCTTTATCACAAAACTGACTAATGCTAAAAAGATTATGCTTCAAGCCATCAACAAATAATACATTATCTACATAAGCATTATGGGTGATATGGATTTTACCAATTCCGACGATTTTGCCTTTTCCATTATCACCAAAGTGACATTTCCACCATCAATTGCAGCTAGTGATGAGAATTGCTTCACATCCCCAGTCATGTGCCTTGAGCAACCACTATCCAGATACCACATTCTTCTTTTATTTTTGGTTGCAAGGCACACCTGCAAAAAATGATCAAGTTGAAACTTTAGGTACCCAAGTCATCTTGGGTCCTTTAGGGTTAGTCAGGTTGGTTCCTTTTGGAACCCAAATCTTTCTAAAGGTATTTGATTTTCTTCTGTTGCAAACATATGATTTATGACCTACTTTACCACATGCATAGCAGGTAATATTAGAAGATGCAGGTATGAAAAAGTTTTTGTAAAGTTTTTGCTGATTGTGTGGTTTAAATCCAAGTCCAGCTTTATTAAACACTGCATGTTGGCTATTTAAAAGCATATTTAGTTTTTCTGAGCTAAAGGTAAACTTTTCTACAAAAGGTTTTACTCTTTCTAACTCTTCCTTGTAATTCTTATTTTGAAGCAATAGTTCTTTGTTTTGTTTTTCAATGTTCTCATTAGTTTTAAGACTTCTATTATTTTTCAAAGAATTATTTTCTTTAACAAGATTATCTTTGTCATTTGTCAAAGTCTTTACATGTTCTTTTAATTTCTTGTTTTCTTGAGTTAAATTTCAATTTCACTTGAAAACTTTTCTGAATCTTTGTAAGTTCAAAGTTTTGCTTTCTTAATTTCTTATTTTTAATTTTAATTTTTCATATTCCATTACTAGGTCATCAAAAGCATCATGCAATTCATTGAAAGTAAATTCAGTTTCAGGTTCAGAATTTACCTCATTATCTTCATTGGCCATGAAACATAGGTTGGCGACTACCTGCTGCTCTTCTTCACTGCTGGAGTCCTCACTCTCACTCCAGGTAGCCATCATGGCCTTCTTTCTCAACATCCTTCTACTTTTTTAAGCAAAGGGCAATCCGTTTTGTAATGTCCAGACTTCTTGCACTCGAAGCAGATGGGTGGATCCCTTTCTTTCTCTTTCTCCTTCTCCTTGTTGTGATCACCTTTTTGTGGCCTTTTCTTGTAGAAGCCCTTCTTCTTTCTCATGAATCTTTTAAATTTTCTTGTAATTAGGGCTGTCTCATCATCATCAGCTTCTTCTTCAGATTCATCACTTGACTCTTCTTTTGTAGTGGACTTGAAGGCTATGGCTTTCTTTTTCTTGTCATTGTCCACTGTTTTCTGCTTTAGTGAAAGCTCGTAGGTCATCAGTGATCCAAGAAGCTGCTCGAGAGGCAGAGTGTTGACATCCTTGGCTTCTTCTATGGCTGTAACTTTCGCATCCCATGAAGCCGGAAGAGACCTGAGAAGTTTGTTAACCAGTTCACCATTAGATATAATTTTTCCCAAACTCCTCATACCATTTACTATATTGGTAAATCTAGTATACATTTCACTTATGCTTTCAGTTGGTTCCATCCTGAACATCTCATACGTATGAATGAGCATGTTCACCTTAGTGGTCTTCACTTGATGTGTACCCTCATGGGTAACCTCAAGTGTATCCCAAATTTCTTTGGCGGAAATACAATTTGATATTCTGTTGAATTCACTAGGATCAAGTGCACAGAATAACAAATTCATCGCCTTAGCATTTAACTCAGCTTGTTTGATGTCATTGTCATCCCATTCTTCTTCAGATTTTGGGGTGATAATGCCATTAACCAAGTGAGTGGGCTGATGAGGCCCTTTAGTGATTACTCTCCAAATATGATAATCTACAGCTTGTAAATAAATACGCATACGAGTTTTCCAATAAGTGTAGTTTGTGCCATTAAAGAAAGGAGGACGATTTGATGCTTGTCCTTCAACTATACCCATTCCAATTGGAGCGGCCATGATCTTTCACTCAAGATCGTTGGACCTACAAGAGAGTACCGGTGCTCTGATACCACTTGTTGCCCAGATATGGTGCCCAAGAGGGGGGGTGAATTGGGTATTTAAAAATTTAAGGCAATATATGTGCTATCAAGTTTTAAGGTGAAGAGTGATAGTGCTTTAAGAATTGTGCAACGGAAGCAATGAGATAAAATGGCAATTAAAGAGCTAAAGAAGTTAAAGAGAAAGGCAATCCAAAACACACAAGAAATATAGTGGTTCGGTGCACCTAGCACCTACATCCACTCCCCAAGCTCCACTTGGAAAATTCACTATAATCTTTAGATTACAGCCGACTTGTTTTACCAGGCTCACAAGTCAAAACCTTACACACTTGTTTTGGCTTCGGGCTAACAAGCAACCCTAGTTGGTTTTATCAATTGGATCACCAACAAACCTTACTCACTTGTTTTGGCTTCGGGCTAACAAGCAACCCTAGTTGGTTTTATCAATTGGATCACCAACAAACCTTACTCACTTGTTTTGGCTTCGGGCTAACAAGCAACCCTAGTTGGTTTTATCAATTGGATCACCAACAAACCTTACTCTAGTTTCAAATTCCCTTGAAACTAGCCAAAGACAAAAGAGTATGAATACAATGAATTAAAAACTAAACAAACTCCTTTTGAGCAATAATAAATTCGTTGAAGCTCTTGATGGAGACTCTTCAAGCCTTTTCCCTTGGAATCTTTGGACCTCACTAAATGCCAAACACTTGAATGTTGGATTCCTTAAAGATGGAAGACTTTTTGGCTAGGGAATCTCTTGGTTTTCTCACTCTTTTTGCTTGGAAGTGATTGAAGGCTTTGTACTTTGAATCAACACTTTTCACTTTGTCTCCTTGTCTTTTTTGAAGTTTGGTGGAGGTTAAATACCTCATTCATGCTGAAACAACTCCACAAGACCGTTAGATTCAAAAATATGGCCGTTTATGGCCGTTAGAAATCAAATCAGAAGTTCAGAAAAACTAGCCGTTATGCCATGAGTCGACCTCATGAGTCGACCTCTGGATCAAGTGTCGACCTCATGAGTCGACCTCCAGTAAAGTTTAGGCAAAAGTTCAGAATACCATAGTTCTGCCCATTTGAATTCTCAGGCTATGAGTCGACCTCTGGTGTCGACCTCTGGACAGGTGTTGACCTCTGGTGGTCGACCTCTGAAGCGTGCCACTGAGACTTTGCCGTGCCGGCCATGCTGAACTTTCCTTTTCTTCATGAGTCGACCTCTGGTGGTCGACCTTTGACAAGGTGTCGACCTCTGGTGGTCGACCTCTGATCTGAATTTTTCTGAAACTCTTTGAGATGTGCGTGCCATGCTTGAGTTTCTTTAAGCCTTTGTTTCTTTTGTCAAATATTTCTTAACAAGAAGGTCCATTATGAGAATTTTGATCTTGTTCAAGGTAGAAGAGCTCATTTCCAAATCAGGTAAACTTAGTTTCATCATTGTCCTTATGATACTCTTTTTGAATAACCTAAGTCCTGAAACTTTATCTTGAGATTAAACATTAGTCCAAACATATACTCAACCTTTTGTTAATCATCAAAACTAAGGAGTCAAAGCCAACACAATAGATGCTTTCGCTTAGGGCACTCCAGTGAGGCAGGGCCCTCTCGGCCCAGGACCCCATCCTCGGATGAGGATGATGATGTCCCTCTTAGCATTCATAGGGATCCCCGGCTGACGGGGATCGTCATAGGCCAACCTAAGGCACCCCCTCCTCCTTCTGCTCCTGCTACTTCTTCTGCTCCCCCTGTCTCTTCTATTACATCTGTTATGGCCAGTCCCTCTAGCATCGCCTTGGTGATGACTAGGGAGGACCTCTCTCGACTTCGGGACACCTACAAAATTCCAAACTCTGTCCGGCTTTCAGTTCTGGGATGGGGGGAGCAGGTCACCTCTAGTGGCCCTGGCTAGATCGTCCTGTACAAGGACTTCTTCCTTGAGGGTTTTCGTCTACCTTTGTACCCCTTCTTCCTTTCTTTTCTTAGTAATTTTTGCTTAGTTCCAGCCTAGCTCGCCCCTAATGCTGTTAGGGTTATTTCTTGTTTCACTGTCCTCTACCATTTTCATGGGATTGTCGCCCATTTTTTCCTTTTTAGGGCACTCTTCACCTTAAAATGCCACCAATTTGATAAGCGATGGTGGTTCGTGGCCCCCCACTCGGGGGCCATCAAATTCGAACTCCCTTTTTCCATAAGGAATGGAAGAACAGGTACTTCTTTACCTCGATCGAAGGAGTTGACTAAGTTTGGAGCAACCCGAATCGATCCTCAAATTTTAACTCCCACGTGGAGGCCACTGACCGGGAGGTATATAACTAGCTAGTCACCTCCCAAATTCCTCCTCTTCAGGACCTACTGACCGAGCAAAATTTGTTCGATATCGGGGTCAGCCCGATTTGTGCCTTGGGTGAGCCCACAATCACATTTCTCTTTTTCCTTTTTGGCTTTTAATGGGGACATCACCAGCACTGATCTCGAAGTAACACTGATCTTGGAGCAGCATGGATCTTGATGCATATCCAGAATAAGTTATTTTTAGGATCGAGTTTTAGTTTTTAGGATTTATTTTTATTTTGAAATTTGTTAGTTGGTTAGGATTGAGATATAGATAGACCTTATCTTATCCTTATCTTGTATTTGAATTTGAACCATCCTTATCTTTTTATTTTGTATTCAAATTTAAATGAGGGTTAGAAAGGTCTATAAATACCACCCTCAGTCCTTTGTAGAAAATAAAGTTTGGTGAATAAAAATGAGTTTTTTTTTAAAAAAAAGAGTGATTCTTTTCTTTCACTCCATAAGAAGAGGGTGTGAGGCCCATTCCTAGGACATGATGATAGGTCATGTCTAGTTATCCCCTTCCTTGATTCCATCTTCTTTACCCTCCATGTCCTTTGAAATTCAACCTAATGTCTCCAGGTATCGAGGTGGGTGGAATGCCCTAGAGGTGAGAGGTCTTTTCGTTAGTGTGAGTCCCAAAGTCCATGAGTTCCAAACCTTAAGTCTTCCATCCCCATTGTTCCTACACCATCCCTAGAAAAAAAATCCAAAAAAAAATAGTAGTACCCTAATCTAGGTGACTTTTAGGCTCGCCCACGATCCTACCCCATCTGTCCCACATCAATTTGGTATCAGAGCCATAGGTCAGGTTAGGGTACATTTCTTTCCCAATCCTAGATTCCCCCTACCGGTTCTGCCATTCTCTATCTTCCCTATTCTTACTCCACTGCCCACAGCCACCATCTTTCTCTGTGGCTAAAGTTCCTCAGATCAGTACCTCCACCGGATCTTCCAAATGCTGACAGCCCCTGTGCCAATGGAACTTCCTTTTCTACAATGATCAACCCTTCCCGAGACCACCAGCCACCATCTCATCTCTAATCCACCACGGACCTCCGCCCAGATGCTTTCGGACTCCTGCCGCACGATCTCCTGCACTGCAGACATCCATCCCAGAAGTCGATCCTTTGTTCATCTCCACACACGGTGCCTCACCGACTGGAGGACACCGCCAAACCCCATCGTCCGCCCAGATTTGATCGGTGACTCCATCGGATCTTATTGCATTCCCATACTGCTGATGACACCGATGAACACCGGCTCTTGCCTTCCCCACCTGAGATGACAGTCATCCACCCGATCAAGTGACCCTCCTCCCCAGAATCAAGCCTTCGCACCGACCTTCCAACATCGCCACCTTTTTATTTCCTGTGGAATGCGTCGCCCGATATCGTTGTTCGCCACGGCACTGTCTCCCACTTCAGATCCAAGGGAAGAACCCCCCAACTGGTGCCCATCTCCACAACCGCTGGAGACCCAGTCTCCTGCCCGGAGTCACCCATAGCCAGATCTTCCCGATGCCCTGCCCCATCCTCCATCCATGAAGCTTCCCATCAATCGGACACCCGAGGAGAATCATCGACACTGCCACCTAGCCGATTCTCCATTCGCCATCACCTGTGCACTGCCCAAAATCGAGAGCGCCCGTCTTCCCCTTCGACTCCGCCTCTGATCGGCCTCATCCCATCCGTCCATGAATCGTCTACCACGCGGCCCCCTTCCACCATCACCAGTCACCGCCTGTGCCATCTACCGGAATCAACATGCCATGCCACCGCCTTCAGTCCATTACCGCCTCTGGCAATAACCCATCGGATCTGCCCTCCAAAGACCTCCTCTGCATCAGTCGGTCCGTGGATTGGAAAGTTACCAGCGCATGAACGTGAAAGCAGATACTCCACCCTATTGTCGACTTCACGTTCTACATGGTTCTCAAAGTTGCATTGATATCAAAGCTGCACAAATCTCAATGCTGCATGATTTTTGGAGTAGAGCTGAAAAAAATCATGGTTATCTCAAGCCAGAGTCTGGAGTCATAGGGAAAATACATCAAGTAGAAGATTGGAGACTTGAAACTTGACTCGACAGAGTTGAGTTCTCCCCACCTCAAGAGAATGATGGGGACATTACCAGCACTGATCCTGGAGTAGCACTGATCTTGGAGTAGCACGGATCTCGATGCATATCCAGAATAAGTTATTTTTTAGATCGAGTTTCAGTTTTTAGGATTTATCTTTATTTTGAAATTTTTTAGTTTATTAGGATTAAGATATGGATAGACCTTATCTTATCCTTATCTTGTACTTGAATTTGAATCGTCCTTATCTTTTTATCTTGTATTCAAATTCAAATGAGGGTTGGAAAGGTCTTTAAATACCACCCTTAGTCCTTTGTAGAAAATGGAGTTTGGTGAATAAAAATGAGTTTTTTTAGAAAAGAGTGATTCTTTTCTTTCGTTCCGTAAGAAGAGGGTGTGAGGCCCATTCCCAGGACATGATGATAGGTCATGTCTAGTTATCTCCTTCATTGATTTCATCTTCTTTACCCCCCATGTCCTTTGAGATTCATCCTAACGCCTCCAAGTATCAAGATGGGTGGAATATCCTAAAGGTGAGAGGTCTCTTCGTTAGTGTGAGTTCCAAAGTCCATGAGTTCCAAACCTTAAGTCTTCCATCCCCATTCTTCCTGCACCATCCCTAGAAAAAAAATCTAAAAAAAATAGTAGTACCCTAATCTAGGTGACTTCTAGGCTCGCCCACATCTTACTCCATCTGTCCCACTTCAGCTTTAAGGCTAACCGGTATTCTTCTTTCTCTACAAGCATGAAGTTCACCATGGACCAGATCTAGTAGATGTCCTGGAAGAGGAACGCATCCCCCAGGCCCAAGGAGGAGCCACCAAAGAGGGTTCGGAATGAATCTGGACAGGGGCCCAGGGTAGGCTCCTCAACCGGCCTGGAGGGAAGGATAATTGGGCTAACTCCTGCTTCATTTGAGGTGCAAGCCTAGCCTCTGGCCCATGGGCCTGACGTAACTACCTGGGCCAGGCCGGCATCTTCTCGCATGGAGACCCCAGAGGTGGTCAAAGTGGAGGATGCAACGGTGGCGGAGAGGAGACCGACGGTGCTCCCAGCAGCAGAAGCAGTGACCATAACTCCGGTGGCCAAGATGCTCGTGTAGTTGCCTGCCCCGACACTGGTGATGACCGCAGCGAGAGCTAGACTCTGGGTGAAGCGAGTGTCAATCACGGTATCGTCGAACATGATGGTTACCCATGACATTGGGCTGGCCGAGCAAATGATGGAGTTCACCATCCACCCCCGTGATCGCAGCGAGAGGAGCAACAAGCAGCTTACGGCCACCCTCGTAGGCATTCTGCCCCAACTCTTCTCTATAAGCCTTCACCCCCCTTTTTACAACTTGTACCATCTTTACTAACACTCCTGTGGTTGCAGATCGCCGCTGACATAATCCTTATCCGGGATTACTGTACTTAGTGGGCCAAGTGGGAGGTCCAGGAGAAAAGGCATTTGGAGGTGCTGAATGCTGAGGCTCGGGCACAGACAGAGAGGGTCGAGGTCATGGAGGAGCATGTCAGGGTCCTCCAGATCGAGGTGGCCGATGCGAAGGAGGCAGTGGCCAAAGCAGAGAGGCAGGCCAGGGACTCGAAGGCATCCCTAGCCACCGAGAAGAACAGGGCCACCCATTAGGCGGAGGAGTCCTTCGTGGAGGTGGCTCGCTTAGAGGGGCAGGCCCAGACCCTCCAAGCCCGACTGGAGGCCACCTTAGCAAGGACATTAACGATGGAGGAGAAGGCACAGGTGGCCGTTGCCTTAATGGAGGTCGCTAAGAAGGAAGTGGCAAAGGTGGTGCCGAAGTTCAAGGCTTTGGTAGAGTTCATGGAGGAGGTCCAGAAGGCGATCATGGACTCCTTCATCATGGGGTTCACCGACAGCAAGTTGAAGGTGGCCCAGGCACATCCAGACTGGGACTTGGAGGCCATTATCCCAGATCTCCCATGCATCGACACCGAGGGGGCGAAGGCTTCAATTGAAGAGGTGGAGGCAGCACCCGCCACCATTGAGCAACCACCGACACTGGTAGAGAGCCAGGAGAACGCCGGTGAAATCCGCTGGCATCCTGGCAAGGAGCCCGCGATAATGCCCTAAGCTTCCCTTCTATTTTTCTTTTTCTCTTCTTTTTGACTCCTCACTTGGGAGATTTTTGGGGACCCCTGGCCTGTCGGGGGTCCCTTTCACCATAAAAACTTTATTTTAATCAATGAAAATTTTTTTTCTTTATTGAGTTCTCCACTTGTCTTCTTTTTTCTTTCTTTCCCTTTTTTCTTTTTGCATGGGCGTGAATGTTCACTGTGATTTCCCGTTTAAAGTTTTCCTAGGTTTCAGTCCTTCCTGGTGATTCCCTAGAGTTAGCAGGTGACCGATGGGAACTTAAGAGTTTCATGAATTATCTTCTCTATACTGAGGGGTTCGCTGGGGTGGCCAATCCCTTAAGGCTCCTGGAACTCCAGTTCTTCCTGCCCAATTCAAAGATTAGTAGGTTGCTGAAGGGATCTCGGAGTTTCTACAAGTCATCTCCGTCGGACCGAAAAACTTGTAAGTTGGAGTGTAGGGTGGTGTGGCACCAGAGTTCATAAGAGACTTCAATTCAACCTAATCAAATCGAGCTCCTTATGGATTACAAGTGAATAAGTCAAACTCAATTTTGGCTTCAAGTTTGTTTTTTTTAATTTTAGCATGAGTCCTGTAATTAGAGTCGAGTTCATTCTGTTGACTCCGTTATTGATTTTGATGATAAGCAAAATGCTTAAGTATAAGTTGAGTACTAATTATTTCTTTGAAATATGTTTTTATAGAAAAATGTGCTCATCAATTCAACAAAATTTGATTGATTATCAAACAATGAAAAAGTGTCAACTATGGATAAAAGATCAGTTTAAAGTGGACTTTAGTATTTGAAGAATGCTTAAAGGATACAAGAATTCAACACATATTGGTTTAGCAAAAGTTAAGGTGTTTTTGAAGAAACTCAGTCAAGTATCGACTCATGACAATGGAAGTGTCGACTCAAGTCGGTACACAGAAAGAGTTTCAGATGGCACGGCTGAAGTGTCAACTCATACCAATCAAGTGTTGACTCAAAGTGTCGACTCAAGGATTGGCTTATCAATTGAGACATTTTTGTTACAGAACTTGCTGAAGTTGAAGACTTGCCTGAAGTATCGTCACATGGATGTCAAGTGTCAACTCAAAGTATCGACTCACCAGAGTAAGTGTCGACTTGTCTAAGAATTCCAGAAAGCTTCATTGAAGATATTTGAGCTAGGTGTTGACTCATGGAATACAAGTGTCGACCCTAAGTATCGACTCACAACTTGAAGTATCGATACTTGGAGTTTTGGGAACAGTAACGGCTAGTTTTTCAAACACAGAACTTGCTTCTCTTGGCTCCCAATGGCTAGTTTTTCGTGTCTAACAGCCATAAACTGACTTTAAGACCTTGGAAAGGTATTTAAATAATTCAAATCAAATCTAAATACAAGTGGAATCAAGAGGATTAAGAGAGGAATACTAAGAGAAAGAAAAAGCAAGTGCATTCACTCAAATTTATTGAGAGCAACTACCTTCAAGCAAAAAGAAGTCTTGAAGCATTCAAGAGCTTTCAAGAGCATTCAAGTTCAACCTTCTTGAGCATTAATAGAGGCTTTATCAAGTTGAAGATAGCACTACATCAAAGCTTCAAAGAGATATCCACTTTTATTAGAAAGCTTTCATTGTTTCTTTACTTCAAACATATTCTTATTATAAAGTTTTTGGTTAGCCTATTGGAAAACCAAGGAGGTTGTTGGTTAGTCTTGAAAACCAATTAGGTTCTTGGTTAGCCCGCAAAACAAGGGAGGTTGTTGGTGAGCCTTAAAACCAATTAGGTTCTTGGTTAGCCCGGAAAACCAAGAGAGGTTTTGACTTGTGAGTCTTGTGAAAACAAGTCAAATTTGATTAGTGAGCCCAGAAAACTAATCGGCTGTAATCGGTTGAGATTATAGTAAATTTCCAAGTGGGCCTTGGGGAGTGGATGTAGGTGCATTGGAAAGCACTGAACCACTATACTTGCTTTATGTTTGTGATTGCTTGTCTCTTTGATTTGCTCTTATTTTTATTGCTTTTATATTTCTGCTGCATACTCACTAAAAGCACTTTACACTTGCATTTAAGTTTTTAAAAATCCAATTCATCCCCACTTTTGGGTTTCTTACTAGGCAACAAGTGGTATCAGAGCCCTGTTCTCAGTGTATAGGTCTAACTGTCTTGAGTAAAGATCTATGGCAGCCCCTATTAGTACTAGTGTAGTTGAGGGATAAGCCACAAACAGACCTCCATATTTCAATGGAATAAATTATACTTATTAGAAAACTAGAATGCGAATTTACATGCATTCAATTGATTATAATTTATGGAAGGTTGTTGATAAGGGTCCTTATGTTCCTTCGATTGTTGTTAATGGTGTTTCCATCCCAAAGCTCGAAAAGGATTGGGATGAAAATGATATTAAACAATCCGAGATCAATGCGAAAGTAATGAATCTCCTCTATTGTGCATTATATCGTAGTGAGTTTAATAGGATTTCTATATGCACATCTGCCAAGGAAATATGGAATACACTTCAAGTTACCCATGAGGGTACTAATCAAGTGAAGAACACAAAAGTAAACATGTTAGTGCACACTTATGAAATATTTCGAATAGAACCAAATGATTCCATCATTGACATGTACACTAGATTCACAAACATAGTAAATGGCATGAGAAGTTTAGAAAAAATTATATCTAATGCTAATCTTGTCAACAAAATTCTTAGGTCACTTTCAACTTCATGGGATCCAAAGATGACCACCATACAAGAAGCAAAGGATGTTGACAAATTATCCTTGGAGCAGCTAGTGGGATCTCTCATGACTTATGAGCTCAATTTAAAGCAAAAATCTATGGATATGGACAAAAAGAAAAATCGGATAGCCTTCAAGTCTACTATTCAAGAAGAACGTTAAATGAAGAATCGGAGGAAAAAGAAGAAGATGAGAGTGAGGAAGCACTTTTAGCAAGGAAATTTAGAAAATTTATGAAAAGAAGGAAGTTCCCTTACAAGAAAAGGTTCCAAACAACTAAGGAGAAAAGAAAATAAAAGGAAAAAGAAAAGGAAAAGGAGAAGGAGATACCTACA
Organism: Areca catechu; assembly: GCA_021397845.1. NCBI lineage: Eukaryota > Viridiplantae > Streptophyta > Magnoliopsida > Arecales > Arecaceae > Areca > Areca catechu. The sequence continues at coordinate 97,561,984 of CM038050.1, forward strand.
TGCTTCGAATGCAAGAAGCCTGGACACTACAAATTTGACTGTCCTTTCCTAAAGAAATCAAGAAAGAACTTAGGAAGAAAACTATGATGGCAACCTGGAGTGATAGTGAGGACTCCAGCTCATAGGAAGAACAAGCTGAAATTGTAAATCTATGTCTCATGGCACATCAAGAACAAGAAGAGGTAATTTCTGATATTGAAGTAAATTTTATCTTTGATGAATTGAAAAATACTTTCGATGAATAGTGCATGATTACAAACTGATTTTATCTAAAAATAGAAAATTAAAAAAGCATACAAATAGTTTTTCACATGAAAACAATTCTTTGTTAAATGAAGTTAGTGAATTGAAAAATAAACATGATATTTTGGAAAAGAAAAATAAGGCTTTAATAATGAAAAATGATGTTTTGAAAAGACCTAAAACTATCATTTCAAATGATGATCTTTTAAAGAAAAACAAAGAGTTAGAAATAGAAAATAAAAACTATAAAAATGAACTTGATAAAATGAAACCCTTTGTTGAAAAGTTTACTTATAGTTTTGAAAAACTAAATCTTTTTTAAACAACCAAAGAGCTGTTTTTAACAAAGTAAGATTAGGATACAAACCTCAAAAATAGCAAAAGTATATGAAAACTTTTTTGTACCTGCATCATCAAGTATTACATGTTTTTCATGCAAAAAACAAGATCACAAAGCTTTTCAATGTAACATGAGAAAAATCTATATTTTTGGAAAGATTTGGGTTCCAAAAGGAACCAATTATGTACTAACCCTAAAAGACCCAAGTTGGCTTGGGTTCCTAAAAACAAAACTTGATTTGTTTTATAGGTGTATCTTGCAACCAAGGAAAACAAAAGACTATGGTATCTTGATAGTGGTTGTTCAAGGCACATGATAGGAGATATGAAGCAATTCACTTTTCTTGAAGCAATAAATGGAGGGAGTATGACCTTCAGTGATAATGGTAAAAGAAAAATCATTGATATTGATAAGGTTCACATCTCACCTTCTACTTGTATTAGTAATGTACTCTTAGTTGAAGGTTTAAAGCATAATCTTTTAAGTATTAGTCAATTTTATGATAAAGGTTTTCAAGTTATTTTAAATTATCATATTGCATGATTTTTAGTTATGATAAAAATGGAGTAAAATTCATTGAAAAGAGAAATGGTAATATTTATTTGGTAAATTTAGATAATCTATCCTTGCCTAATAGAGAATGCCTAGTTGCAATAAATTCTACTAAAAATGAGACTAGTTGGCTTTATCATAGAAGACTAGGACATACTAGTATGTACTTACTTTCAAAACTTTGCAAAAAAATTTAGTAAGAGATTTAACGAAACTTAGTTTTGAAAAAGATAGAGTTTGTCAATCTTGCCAATTGGGAAAACAAGTTAAAACATCTTTCAAACCTAAAGGTTTTGTTAATACTAGTAGGCCATTAGAACTACTCTATATGGATCTCTTTGGACCAACTAGAACATCCAGTCTAGGAGGCAAGAGATATGGATTGGTTATAGTGGATGATTTTTCAAGGTTTACATGGATATTCTTTCTTGCTCATAAAGATGAATCATTTTCAGTATTTATGAAGTTTTACCGAAAGATATCTAATGAAAAAGGTACTTAGTTATTTGCATACGTGATCATGGTTCTAAATTTGAAAATCAAGATTTCGAAAATTTTTGTAATGAGAAATGTATTAAACACAATTTTCTGCACCTAGGACACCTCAGCAGAATGGGGTAGTAGAAAGAAAAAATCATACTTTAGAAGATGTTGACCCCATAAGTGATTTTGATGATAACCAAACATTGGAGCATGTATATTTATTTCTAATAACTCTTCAAGTATTTTACAAGTTTTTGTAGGATAAGTTAATTGTTCAAACTTCAACTCCTACACCTTTGTTTCTTGTTTGAGTTGTGTTGTAATTTAATTTTGTAAAGAAGAACCCAATGAAAAAGCTAAGAAAATATCATGAAAAAAGGGTTACTTCTGTGTGTGTGCGCCATAAAATTATTTTGAGTTGGTATGCTTGAAAGATGAAAGAGAGTTGGTAAGAGTTTTTCTTTGAGTTTAAGTGTAAAAATCCTGAAGAAGATACTCGAGCCGACCCAGCAAGTTGAAAAGCCGACTCCACCTACTGGCACGCAGCAAGGATTCTGGTACACAGTAATTTGAGCTGACTCGAAGATAACCAAGCGACTCCAATAAATCCGAGTCGACTCCTCCAGAGTCCAGTTTTTGAAGATTTCTGGGAACAGCTAGGCGAGCTGACCCAAACCAGAAAGAGCCACACTCTGCCAGACCTAATTTTGAAGACCTGAGAAAGTGAGCCAACTCGAACTGTATCGAGCTGACTCTTTTAGAGTGATGATTTCAGAACTTGAGAAGAAGAGCCAACCCAAGCTGAAAAGAGAAGACTCCTCGAGTTCAAGTTTTTCCCAAGAAAGAGATTCGAGCTGACCCGAGCTATCAAGAGCTGACTCATCCATAATGAAGTTTTGCATCCGAGACAAAGACCAACTGCATTGAAGATTTGGTGACTCGACCTATAGACTCGAAGGATCCGAGCCAACTTGAAGGAATCCAAGCTGACTCGAACATCGCTTTTAGGTATCCAACGGCTAGTTCTAGAATTTATTTTTGAATGCCAAAAAGTGTTCCAACGGTCACAAATCATTCTCCAATGGTCTACAATGACTAGAACTATCTTGGAGTTATAGAAGACTTTATATTTGAAGGATTTGTACTTCCTTGAAGCAACAATAAAAAGGTTCTTCAAAGTTTTGAGAGCTACATTGAATATTTTACCTACCAACAGAAAGAGAGCATAAGATCATTCAAGTCAGCCTTCAAGTCTTCACCAACTCTGATCTGAATCTTGAAGCAATTTGAGAAGAAGCCACTAAAGCAATTAAAGCTCATTCAAGTGCATTCAAGTGGACTTCCATCAAGCTACACCGGCAATTATCCGATAAATTGAGTTTGTCATTTTTGTTGCATTTATTTCAATTCATTTTTGAATTGTTGGATTATTGGTGAGCCCGGTTGAAAGACCAAATAGGTTCTTGGTGAGCCTTGATAAAACCATGTGTTGGATTCTTGGTGATCTTGGCAAAACCAAGTTTAGTTTCTTTGGTGAGCCTGTTTAAAACCAAATGGTGTTGGGTTTTCTTTGGTGATCCTGTTAAAACCAAAGTATAGAGGTTTTGGATTGTGATCCTGTAAAACAATCCTACTATATTTGGATGTGAATATAGTAGAAATCCCAAGTGGTATCTTGGATAGTGGATGTAGGAGATGGGTTGCTCCAAACCACTATAAAATTCGTGTGTTTGTGTTATGCTTCTTTATTCTTACTTAGTTTCCGTAATTACTACTTTGTCACAGCACCTACCACTTGCAAATGATTTTTAATTGCATATTATTTGGTTTAAATTTTTAAAATCCCAATTCACCCCCCTCTTGGATAGACACCTGGGCAACCGAAGAAATGGCACACACTATGCTTTACGAAAATGATTTGCCAAGATATTTTTGGGCTGAAGCAATTAACACTGTTTGTTATATTTTGAATCATATTTTAATTTGTCTTATTTTAAAGAAACTCTTTATGAACTTTGGAATCAAAGAAAATCAACTTTAAAGTATTTTTGAGTTTTTGGTTGTAAATTTGATGAAGGTATCTTTTTAGGATATTCTACATCAAGCAGGGCATACAAAATTTTTAACAAAAGAACCCTAGTTGTAGAGGAGTCTGTACATGTAGTTTTTGAAGAGTCTACTGATAAATCCTCTAGGAAAGAGGATACATCTGATGCATGTGCAGGTGCTGAAAAGCTAAAGAAGCTAACATTAGAAGATCAACCCTCGCAACAAAGTGAAGAAGATCAAGATAAATGTGAAAGAGAAGAAGCCAAATAATTCACACCAAAGCATCAAGATATAACTAAGGAGTGGATGTATGCTCATGGACATCCTAAGAAATTAATCCTAGATGATCCATCTAAAGGGATAAGAACTCAATCTTCAATTAGAAATGAATGTGATTATATTGCTTTTATTTCTTAAATAGAGCCAAAATATTTTGAAGATGCTAAAAAAGACCTTAACTGGATAAATGCTATGCAAGATGAACTACTTCAGTTTGATAGAAATAATGTTTGGACATTAATAGAAAGACCATCAAATATTTCTATTATTGGCACAAAATGGGTGTTTAGGAATAAATTAGATGAAAATGGAATTGTAACTAGAAATAAAGCTAGACTAGTTGCCAAAGGCTACATCAGGAGGAAGGAATTGATTTTGATGAAACCTTTGCTCCTATTGCTAGACTTGAGGCAATTAGACTACTATTAGCATTTGCTTGTTTTATAAATTTCTAACTTTTTCAAATGGATATTAAAAGTGCTTTTCTAAATGGTTACATAGCAGAAGTTTTTGTAGAACAACCACCTAGTTTTGAAAATCATGCACATCCTGATTATGTTTACAAATTGCACAAAGCACTCTATGGTTTAAAGCAAGTACCCCGAGTATGGTATGAAAGACTCAGCAAGTTTTTGATTGAAAATGAATTCTCTAGAGGCCATGTTAACACAACCTTATTTCTAAAGAAAAAAAATGATGATTTATTGGTAGTATAAATCTATGTTGATGATATTATTTTCGGTGCTACTAATGAATCTTTTGTCAAGAGTTTGTTAAGCTTATGTAGGGTGAGTTCAATGAGCATGATGGGAGAACTCAATTTCTTTCTCGGACTCCAAATCAAGCAAACCAAAGATGAAATCTTCATCAACCAAGCTAAGTATACAAGAGAAATCTTAAAGAAGTTTGGGATGGAGACTACAATTCAATAGGTACATCTATGAGCCCCTTTTATAAACTTGATAAAGATGAACATGGTAAATCTGTTGATCAAAAGTTATATAGAGGTATGATTGGCTCTTTATTATATTTGACTGCCAGTAGACCAAATATAATGTTCAGTATATGCATGTATGCTAGATATCAGTCTGATCCTAAAGAGTCTCATTTATTGGCTATTAATTGCATTATCAGATACTTATCGGTACAATTGATATTGGTTTGTGGTATTCTAGAGACCCATCTACTGATTTAATTGGTTTTTCTGATGCTAATTTTGCTGGATGTAAACTTGATAGAAAAAGTACTAGTGAAACTTACTAATTTCTTGGGGTTAACTTAACCTCTTGGTTTAGCAAAAAACAAACTTCAGCTGCACTATCCACAACTAAGACTGAGTATATTACAGCAGGAAGTTGTTGTGCTCAAATCTTGTGGATTAAGCTATAACTTGAAGATTTTGAAATTAAATTAACTAAGACACCCATAAAATATGATAATACTAGTGCAATATGCTTAACTAAAAATCCTGTTTAGCATTCTAGAAGCAAGCATATTGAAATTAGGCATCATTTTATTAGAAATCATGTTGAAAATAATGATATTGTATTTGAATTTATTTCTACTGAATTGCAATTAGCTGATATTTGACTAAGCCTCTCCAAGAAGATCGGTTCAGTATGATTAGAAGAGAGCTTGGGGTCATCAATCCTTTTATTTAAAAATTATACTCTTTGACCCTGAAAGATCAATTTAGATATCAATCATATTTAATTTTCTTGAATTTTACCATAATTCTATTGATTTTGATCAATACTTCATTTTTTGTTTTCTTCGGTTTTAAGTCGAAGTGTCAACACTTGTAAGTGTCGACACCTTGAAGTGTCGACACTTGGCCCTGTATCATGAGTCGACACTTGAACGGTGACAGACTAAGATAAAAACTAGAAATGAGATATTTTTACATTCTTTTCTATCCCAAATTGAGCCGACACCTGCCCTAACTGTGTTTTATCCACTTCTTCCCTCCAATTTTCAACTCCAACTCTCTCAAATTCCAATTAGGACAGTTTTGATTTGCCATAATCCCTCTTCCATTTCATTTTTGATAATTGAAACCCTATATTTCCTCTCCTCTTTTGCATCAATCCTTGATTTTGTGGAATGGGACCTAGAAAGCAAGTTATTCATCGTCCTCGACCATCCAATGAAGAAGAAGAAAGAAGAACTAAGGCCAGACATAAAGCCAGTGCACCGGATGCCCCTGCTCGACCTCTTTTTCCTGCAACTAGTTGGATGGGTACGAAGACCATCATCGGAGGATGCCATATAGATTTCACATTCATTAACCAACAATATTTTCGGATAGGCCAATGGCTCAGGGATGCTGGTTTTGTTCCATTCTGCTCTTTGACAGAGAGATTTTACCCAGGCTTGATACGTGAGTTCTATGGATCTTTAGCTCGAGGCAGTGATGGATGGGTCGCACAGGTCCATGGCAGAGATGTCTTAGTGATAGCAGAGATTCTGAGCAGAGTCTAGGACATACCCATAAGGGGATCTATGGTTGACAGCTTAGTAGATAGACTCAGTGGTCTCCAATGTATCTTTGAGATAGATGACCTGCTCGAGGGAGCCACTGTTGTTGCATCCAAACTTCTAGCTGAGATGAGGTTGCTGCATCATATCGTAGCCCGGATCCTTCTACCGAAGACTGGCCATTTTGACTTCATCATAGAGAGAGAGCTACTAGTGATGGTGTCTCTAGTTCAGCATGCTCCTGTTTGCCTACCAGCACTTATGGTACATCAGATGATGGAGGCATCTTGAGTTAGAGACTGTGTTTGTCCTAGGGATGGGCTTGACTTTGCTCTTCAGAGCTTAGGTGTTGTTATGGATGATGAGCCCTACCGGATGTTACTGCACATTGATGTCTATGACATCATATCTTTTCACCAGATGGGGTATCAGCTAGTTCGAGGCCAGTGGAGATGACGAGTATCAGGTCAGGCCATTGACAGAGATGAGGATCTAGCAAAGGAGGGCGCATATTTTTGGGTGAGGCAGGACCTTCAGAGACACACATTGACATGCCTGAGATTCAACCCAAGCCTTCAGTGTAGCCAGAGCCTGCTCCTTAGCCTGAGCCAGCACGATCAGATATTCCAGGAGCTTCTGAGAGTCTTGGGAATAGAGTCGCTCGCATTGAGACAGAGATTATGATCATTCGTCAGCGAGTCGACAGTTTTATTATGGAGACTAGAGAGAGCCATCGAGGTTTGAGAGATGGGATCTCTGCCATTATGTCCTCTTTAAGTAGACCCTCTTCTAGGAGTGTTCCCATTTCTTCAGCTCTAGCTGATTCTGCTCCAATTCCACTTGCCCGGGACTAGACATTGTGGTGATCATGATGATGATGTGACTGACTCTGACGAGTTTGACTTTCGAGATGTGATGACAGAGCTAGTGCCCGAGATAGCAACTGACCCTCCTAGGGTCCCATTTATGATCCATTGAGTTCATCCTTCCAGACTCCTATCCTACCCACACCTCCTTCTAAACCAGCTGATCATTCTACCATTCCTATACTCACACCTATCATTTCTTCAGTTGATACACCTATTATTGATACACCTGTTGTTGATTCTCCATCATTGCATACATCTTCCCTTATCTAGGAACTAGGTTTTTATACTCCTGGTTTCCATCATCTTGATTCCGATCCTTTATTTGATCATACACCACATCCTATAGTTTTTGAGACTGTCACTCTGATCAGTTCTTCTCCTGCTGCTGACATAGATTCTACCTCTTCTGTTCTAGATAGAGGGAGGACTTATGTTAGATATAGAGAATGAGGTCATCGTGTTCCATCTAGACCGACTAGGACTCGTCTTCGTGATCTTTGATCTATGTAGCCTCGATCTCATACTTCTACTGATATCAGACCGATCGAGATTGGATCCCCAGATGATGAGGATGATGCTTACGATAGTTTCAATATTTAGACAGTTTATATTTTGGCACTTGTTGTATATTTTTTTTGATGTTTATTTACACTTATGTATCAATCTTGTATCAAATGAATGAAATATTTTCTTCTACTTCATGTTATGTCTTTGAATGAATGAAATGCATTACTTAACTTCAGTGATTTAATGTTCTCACATTTATGTTCACATTGATTGCCTTCTTCCTTCCTTTTTAATGATAACAAAAAGGGGGATAAATGAGTATAAATATAAATGATGAAATAAGAGATAAGTTTTTTTTTATAAAAAAAATGCTTTGAAAAATAAGATTAGTTTTTAAAATTTGAAAATTTCTGTTCATTAAGTGAGGGAGAGTAATCCCTCCTTTGAATTGGAAAATTTGTTTTGCTAAAATTATCATGTCCAATTCTTACTTTTAGATGCTTAAATTTCAGCTTACTATCATTTAAAGATCTTCAAAAATCAATTTTATAGATCATCTCTTCAAGGGGAGTATCTATACTCTTCACAGTATTCTATTGCTGAATTTATTACTCTTGAGCATGTTTTCTTTAGAGTATCATGATACATGAATTTATTTCTTATATGCGTTTTAAACTCTGATACTCTTAGCTCAAATCAGTTTTAAAAGAGTGATGCGGGACAATGGGGGGCTAGGAGCTAGTATCGATCGGTGAGCTTAGAAGTCACTTAGATTAGGGTATTCTAATTCTTTTTTTTTTGGATTTTCTAATTTGATAGCAAAGGAATAATGGGATGGAAGATACGGATCTGGATCTCATGGACTTTGGGACTCACCCTAATGAAGAGACCTCTCACCTCTAAGGCATTACACCCTCCTCGATACTTGGAGGTGCTAAGATGGATCTCAAAGGCCACGAGGGAATAGAAAAGATGGAATGGGAAGGGAGATAACTGGGCATGACCTCATATCATGTCCTGGATTGGGCCTCACACCCTCTCCTCACGGAGTGAAGAAGAATCACTCTTCTCTAAAACAAAAATTTCATTTCTCAATTCTTTTTACAAGGAGGATTGGAGCCTATTTTATAGACACCAAGCCCTTTTGAAATTCAAAATTCAAAAATCAAAAATAACAAAATAAGGGGAGAGAATGGTGGGCGTTTCCATGAAGCGTGGTGGCATTTATGGAGGAAAATGTGGATCCATTCAAATTCGAATTTGAATTCAAATTTGAATTCAAATTCCTCCTTAGCTCTGAGATCTGCATAGAAAAACCCATGCTCTGAGATCCGTGCAGAAAAACTCCCTATGACCGTGGAACAGGGGTGGATGGGGAAGAGGGGCCGGAGGTCTGAAAGCCTTCAATCCCTCCCTGCGCTTCAGAATCGCCTGAGATAGACCCTCTAGTGTGTTATCACTGATGTTTGTGGATTGCTCTGAACCAATCTCACGCAAACTGGGATGCACTTCATTCACATACTCGAGAACCTTGTGAAACAGATCTTCAAACAACACAAATCGAATAGGAGAATGCCCATCTAAATCTTTGTTCCCTTGAAATAATATATCTAGAAGTTTCTTGACAACAGCAACCACTCATGATTCAGGGCAAATGACATTGAAGCTATAGAGCGAGGCTTGTTTGGTATTCGCTCTTGGCAAGGTAGGGAATCAACTTTTGGTTGCTGGAAACCTGCAGATAAGCAACATAAGAGATGCTTCCGAGCAAACCAGTGAGTCACCCTATTCTGAATATGTTGGGGTCACCCTCCTCCCACTTGGAAATGGCGCTCCTGATGTCTTTGCTAGCATAGCATCTTTCTTGGGGACTGGCACCGGAGATGTTGGTCTCAATAGTGTATTGGGAGGAGACCGGCAGGGCAGCAGCGAGGTGACGCGGGTGGCACTGGGCATCGGCATGGCGGCAGCTGGTGGAGTTGACGGCAGAGGTCGCCGTGGTAGCAAGGGGGTGGGACGGGCATCGACCGACGGGAGGTGGACGGCGGTGGCGGGTTAGGTGGCCGGTTAGGGAAGGGAGGAGATCCGGCGGTGCGTCGGTGGCATCGAACGATAAAAATGGGGGCTTGTATTTGGGCAGAAAGGGGAAGAAGATGAGAGGAATAGCAAAGGAATAAATTAGGGATAAATTTGGAATAAAATTGGAATAGGAGGGATAGGTGGAATAGCTGGAATAAGAAAATATAAAATAAAATAAAATAAAAATTTAGGAGAAAAAAGGAAAAACCCTGATGGGTTTTGATGTCCCCATCAAAGAGAATTTTAAAATCTACAATGAACATCTCTTTTCGTATTTTAATACCTATTGCAATAAGCTCTATGCACATTGAATTTTTTTTTAAAAGCTTATTATATAATTTATACTTAAAGGTTTTGTCATCATCAAAAAGGAAGAGATTGTAGACTCTGTTATTGATTTTGATGATAAGCAAAATGCTTAAGTATAAGTTGAGTACTAATTATTTCTTTGAAGTGTATTTTATAGAAAAAGATACTTATCAATCAACAAAATTGATTGATTATCAAACAATGAAAAAGTCTCAACTATTTATGAAAGATCAATTTAAAGTGGATTTTGGTAGTTGAAGAATGCTTAAAAGATACAAGAATTCAACATAATTTGGTTTCAGCAAAAGTTAAGGTATTTTTGAAGAAATCTCAATCAAGTGTCGACTCATGATAGTGGAAGTGTCACTCAAGCCGGTATGCAAAAAGAGTTTCAAATGGTACAGCTAAAGTGTCGACTCATACTAGTTAGGTGTCGACTCAAGGATAGGCCATCGCCTGAGACTTTCTTATTATAGAACTTACTGAAGTTGAAGACTTGCTTGATGTGTCGACACATGGATGTCAAGTGTCAACTCAAAGTGTCAACTCACCAGAGTAAGTGTCGACTCGTTTGAGAATTCCAGAAAGCTTCATTAAAGATATTTGAACTAGGTGTCGACTCATGGAATGCAAGTGTCGACCCTAAGTGTCGACTCACAGCTTGAAGTGTCGACACTTGGTGTTCTGGGAATAGTAACGGTTAGTTTTTCAAACACAAAACTTGCTCCTCTTGGCTCCTAATGGCTAGTTTTTCATATCTAACGGCTATAAACCAACTTTGAGGCCTTGGGAAGGTATTTAAATGATTCAAGTCAAATCTAAACATAAGTAGAATCAAAAGGATTAAGAGAGGAACACCAAGAGAAAGAAAAAGCAAGTGCATTCACTCAAATTCATTGAGAACAACTACCTTCAAGCAAAAAGAAGTCTCCAAGCATTCAAGAGCTTTCAAAAGTATTCAAGTTTAACCTTCTTGAGCATTAATAGAGGCTTCATCAAGTTGAAGATAGTACTATATCAAAGCTTCAAAGAGATATCCGCTTTTATTAGAAAGTTTTCATTGTTTCTTTACTTCAAACTTATTCTTATTATAAGGTTTTTGGTTAACCTATTAGAAAACCATGGAGGTTGTTGGTTAACCTTGAAAACTAATTAGGTTCTTGTTTAGCCCGCAAAACCAAGGAAGTTTGTTGGTGAGCTTTAAAACCAATTAGATTCTTGGTTAGCTCGGAAAATCAAGAAAGGTTTTGACTTGTGAGCCTTGTGAAAACAAGTCGGGTTTGATTAGTGAGCCCGAAAAACTAATCGGCTGTAATCGGTTGAGATTATAATGAATTTTCAAGTGGGCCTTAGGAAGTGGATATAGGTGCATTAGAAAGCACTGAACCACTATACTTGCTTTGTGTTTGTGATTGCTTGTCTTTTTAATTTCTCTTATTTTTATTGCTTTTATAATTCTACTGCATACTCACTAAAAGCACTTTACACTTGCATTCAAGTTTTTAAAAACCCAATTCATCCCCCCTCTTGGATTGCTTACTGGGCAACACATTCCAATTTCAATTTCAATTTAGTCTTATTGGGTCAAGTTGTGTTCAGCTTGGTCTTGTAATTAGTTGGGTCTTGTAAGTTGGGTTCAAGTAGGGTTCAAATTAGGCAAGATCAAGACCATGAAGCTTGAAGATTGGATGGAGCAAACCACCTCAACCACCATGCCATATTGGAATGCCACATCACCATGCCAAGATGAAAGCCACCTCACCTTCCATGCCAAGATGGGATGACACCTCACCTCCCTTGCCACATCACCTTAATTTGGGTGCCCAAGAATTCAAATTTGAAAGCTAGTTAGATGCCCTACTTATTTCTCCTTTCTTCATGCATGAATCTCACTATCACTCCACTCTTTAAGCTTGTAATTCAAATTTGAAAGGGGTAGGGAAGTCTATAAATGTCCCTAACCCTCTTGTAATCAAGCCATTATCATGAATGAATGAGAGCTTCTTTTCTTATTCCATTTGCATTGTTGCATTTTACACTCCGAGAGGGAAAGGGTGTGAGGCCCAACCACTTCATCCAAGATGCCAATCTCTTCATCCAAGATGCCCACCTCTTCATCCAAATGCCCACCTCTTCATCCAAGATGCTAACATATTCCTCCAAGATGCCAACAACCATTTCCTTTTTCCTCCTTCTTCTAGATTTCTATTTTCCTTTACTCTCATCCATTCCATGCCCACTAATGCCCTCCATTACAGGATCCTCCATGATTTTGAGCTGAAGAGGAGTTTACGTTGCTCCAGAACCATCTACGTTAGGAGTCTTCCATCCAAAGAGTGAGTCTTCAGGTCTAACCACTAGTCCTTAGAGTGTTAAAATTAAACCACCACAAAAAATGTTAGAGCTCATTATTGGTAAGAGAACCCTTTCTAGACTCTTAGGTTTGATTGTTTGAAGGTACATGTCCTAGTTAGAATGGTTTTTCAACCATTAGGTCCTTTCTACTTTTGATTGAATGGAAACCATATTATGGATATATAACTTTCATCTAATAGTCTCTTACATAAAATTTATTTGCTCCCTCTTATGCATGAATCTGCTGATATATGGTAGAATCATTGCTCATTTTAGTTTGCTAAGCTTTAAGTTTAAAACTCCATTTTGCATCCTGCATCACAGGGCCTAAGGAATTTCAGTCTTGCTATCACCGGACTGGGAGTCCAGTGAATAGGGTGTGGGTCTTCAATGATTCCTAGCTTGCCATTATCGAACTGGGGTTCTGACGGATAGAGTGTGGGCTTTTGGAGTTTTCTAGCTTGTTGTCATCGAACTAGGAGTTTAACAGATAGAGTATGGGGATTCTGAAGTCTCCCGGCTTACTGTTGCCAAACTGGGAATCTGACGGATAGAGTGCAGGGCCTCTAGAGTCTCTTGGATTGCTATCATTGAACTGGGGATCTGACGGATAGAGTGCGGGGCTTCTAAAGTTTCCCGACTTTGGAATGCGGGGCTTCTAGAGTTTCCCAGCTTTAGAGTGCGGGGCTTCTGGAGATTCCAAGCTTTGGAATATGGGGCTTCTATAGTTTCCTTGCTTTAGAGTGCGGGACTTTTGGAGTTTTTTGATTTTAGAGTGCGGGGCTTCTGGAGTTTCCCGATTTTAGAGTGCGGGGCTTCTAGAATTTCTTGGCTTGCCATCACTGGACTGAGAATTTGATGGGTAGAGTTCCTGTGCAGGTGAAGACAGTGTTGCACCAAAAAGGAACTTTTCGTTAATGAAAAATAATCTTACATTATTGGTAGTACATCTTCAGGTTGCTGGCATTCCAAGTTCATGGAAATTGGATATTATCGAGTTTGACAAGGTAGTAAGCTCCATGACGAAGGGCCTTGACTACCCTGTTAGGACCTTCCTAGTTAGGGGAGAGTTTGCCACATTCTCTAGGTTATGAAACTTCAACCCATTGTAGAACCAAGTTGCTTGGACAGAATGCCTTCGGCTTCATGCAGGAGTTGTAATACCGAGCCACTTGTTGTCTATAGGTTGACTGCGAAGTCGGGCTTTATCTCTTATCTCTTCCAGGAGGTCTAGGTTGAGCAGAAGGTGGGCTAGATTCTTAGCTCATCATATTGCTCTACCCGTAGTGTGGGCAGACCCAGTTCCACTAGAATCATGGTCTTAGTGCCGAAAATGAGATTGAAGTAATGGGGACCCAAGAGCCCAGCCACCTCAGCATCCAAGTGGAGTCCTAGTCACATTCAGAAATGTGCCACCTAGGATTACATGGAGGATCACATGAAGATGGCCCGTGCATGACCACATGCCAGCATACCCCTTCCACCCTCCAGTCTCATCAACTCCACACACCTTCAGTGAGAAAAGAAGGTCAAAGTGAATAAACATGAATCCCTTGATTCATGCCAAGCAACTAAGGAAAGATGTGGTCCCCCCCAAGCCCAAAAGAGCAGATGTTTGGCACCCCACATGGTCCCCCCTTGGTCCCCCTCTTCTTCCCTTATTTTTCTTGAGTTTTTTTTGGAAATTGTGTAAAACCTTCCATGTTGTCACTCAGCAAATCAGGAAGGATTGTGGTACATCATATTTTCTTTACTTACTTCCTATGTAATTGGTTCCTATATAAGGACCCCTCTCTTGTATTGAAAAAATAATGAAGATGAATTTTTGAAAGAAAAGTGTTCTTGGTTCTACCTCCATTAGGAGTGGGCGAGAGGTCCTAGTTATCCCCCTTTCCATTCCATCTTCTTTATCTCCTCATGACCTTTGAGATTCACTCTAATGCCTCCAAGTATCGAGGAGGGTGGAATGCCCTAGAGGTGAGAGGTCTCTTTGTTAATGTGAGTCCCAAAGTCTATGAGTTCCAAACCCTAAGGCTTCCATCCCCATTGTTCCTTCACCATCCCTTAAAAATAAAATCCAAAAAATATGATACCCTAATCTAAGTAACTTCTAGGCTCACCAACGATCCTACCCCCATCTGTCCTGCATCAATTTTGTATCAGAGTGGGAGAGGATTAGGGTTAGAATAAAAAAAAAATTATAGCGAGCCTAACTTGACGGAGTCGAGTTTTTCCTACCCTAGGGGAATGATGGGGACATCAAAACCCATCCGGGTTATTTATCTTTTCTCCCAGATTTTATTTTATAATTTTTATTCTAGTTATCCCATTTATCCCCTCTATGCCAAGTTTATTCCCTTATTATCCCCGATTTATCCTCGATGTCTTCCTATCATCTTCTACCTCCATTCACACCTCTCGATGCTCTGATACCAAATTGATGCGGGACAGATGGGGGCAGGATCGTTGGTGAGCCTAAAAGTCACATAGATTAGGGTATCATATTTTTTTGGATTTTTGTTCTAGGGATGGTGAAGGAATAATGGGGGTGGAAGCCTTATGGTTTGAAACTCATGGACTTTGGGACTCACACTAATGAAGAGACCTCTTACCTCTAGGGCATTCCACCTTCCTCGATACTTGGAGGCGTTAGGATGAATCTCAAAGGTCATGAGGGGATAAAGAAAATGGAATGAAAAGGGGATAACTAGGGCCTCTCTCCCACTCCTAATGGAGGTAGAACCAAGAACACTTTTCTTTCAAAAATTCATATTCTTCATTATTAAAAAACCAAATATAAGAGAGGATGCCCTTTTTATAGGCTTACAAAATTTAGGACCCATACATGGAAATTTTTATTTATTATTTATTTATTGTTATTTATTTATATTTTTAATCCTAAGCCAGTAGCTTTGAGCTTCGTGCAGAGCTATTTTTGCATCAAGATCTATGCAACTCCATCTCCTGTGACCGTGGAACAGGGGATCGAGCGGAATGGGGTGGAGGACGAGGACCTCGACGTCGAGCTCGTGGGTGGCGGTGGAGGGGTCAGCGATGCTTGTAGGCGAGGCGAAGGGCGGATGGGCCAGCGGATCCCGGGACACGGCCACGACGGCGTGGGGCTGAGGGATGGCGAAACTGACAGTATGGAGGATTTGGAGGAGGCAGTTAGCGATGCTCGTGGGTGAGGTGGAGGGCGGACAGGCCATCGGATCTAGCGTGATTCGATCGGCATCGATGGTGGCTGGGTGGTGGTCATGGGAGAGAGGGGCACGGCACGGAGGTTTGGAGACGGGCTTCATGGTTACAGGCAGTGTGGAGATGACTTGACAGGCGGAGGGGTTCCTGGTTACAGGCGGTGCGGAGACGGGCTTCACGGGTAGAGGTCCAGTGGAGATGGCTCGGGCAGTGGCAGATGGTGGTGTAGGGGAGAGGGGCACGTGGGTAGAGCTGCAGGGGTGGACAGTCGTGGGTGGAGCCGCAAGGGCAGATGACCATGGGCGGTTCCGTGGGATTCGCCAGCGTTCCCACGAGATGATCATTGTCGGGGGAAGGTGGATGGCCATCGGGGGTCGTCGGTGGTCGGGCATGGCGGATCCAGGACCGGTGGGAAAAAAAAAAGGAAGTTCTGAGCGATGAATGGAGGTAGAAGATGATAGGAATACATTAGGGATAAATCAGGGATAAGAAGGGAATAAACTGGGCATAGAGGGGATAATTGGGATAACAGAATAAAAATTATAAAATAAAATAAAATAAAATATGGGAGAAAAGATAAATAACCCAGATGGGTTTTGATGTCTCCATCATTCCCCTGGTGTGGGTAAAACTCGACTCTATCGAGTCAGGGTCGCTGCAATATATTTTTTTCTAACCCTAATCCTCTCCCGCTTTGATACCAAATTGATGTAGGACAAAAAAAAAGGGGGGCTATGAGGATCGTTGGAGAGCTGAGAAATCTCCTATGATTAGGATCAAGAAAATGAAAAAAAATATAGGGAAAAGAAAGATGGATACTCTATGGACTTGGGACTTACCTTCACAGAGAGACCTCTCATCTCTAGGGCATCTCACCCACCCCACTACATGTAGCCTAGGGCATCCTACCCAAATCACTACCTGGGGTCGAGAAGGAGAAGCTCCAAGATCATAGAGGGGACTCAGCATGGAAGAAGATAATTAGAGCCTCACACCCCTCGATGCCCAAAGGTTTAGGGTATCCATTATTTCTTTTTTTGCCCCATTTTATTCTTGTTATTCTTGCTATCCTCTACTTATCCCTAACTTATCCTCAACTTATTCCCATCATCTCCTTGATCGATCCGACCCCTCATCTCCTCACCGGATCTCCTCATCACTGCGATGCCTCGCCAATGCCCCATCTCCCGCCGGATCCTCCCTTGCCCCTGCCATCAACGGATGACCACTACCGAGCCACGGCTGTGCCATCATCCCTGCCATGAAGCCTCCTATCTGACTGCCCAGATCCGATTGACGCCTCCATCGGACCCGCTAGAGCCCCATCTCCCATCAAAATCCCATGCTGCTGAGATGCCGGACGCCCTGTTCTATCTCCTCCCTGATCCCCGTCGGCCGCCCGTCCCACCGACCTGTTGCCATGATGTTCGCCCACTGCCTCTCCATCGGATCCCTGATCTCACTCGTGAAGCCTTATCGGTAGATCCTCTAGATCGTGTTTGCCACTGGCCAAGCCATCCTCGAACGCCATCACCGACCAAGGACCGACTTAGCTTCGCCAACATCGCCAAGATCCGGACGATCCTGCTCTTGCCCAAGCCGCCCATCCTCTTCCTTCTCTCCTCCGCCCGACCGGCCATCTTCCAGCCCAGACCGGTGCCTACACTACCATTTGAGCCACCCCTCCCTTCTGCCACCATCCGATGACTGTGCTCCCATCGGACATCCTTCCCTCTAGCCATCGATCCTCTCCAAGCCCACCGGTGGTCATTTTCACCCCTCCTCTCCCACCAGAACTGCCTACGGCCATCCGCCCCTGCTGCTCCGCCCGTCCGTCCACCCCTACTGCTCTGCCCATCCGTCCGCCCTGCTGCTCTGCCATCCGTCCGCCCCTATTGTTGCATCATCTGTCCACCCTGCTGCTCCACTATCCGTCTGCCTTGCTGCACTGCCATCCATCCGCCCTGCTGCTTTGCCTGTCCATGCTGTGCTCCTCTCCCCCATGCCACCATCTGCCCCTGCTTCCCGTCAGCCACCCATGCCCGCCACCGGCCGTCATGACCTCTGTCGACCATCATGATCTCCGCGTCTGCCATCATTCAGCCTCCTTCGATCCATGGAGAAGGAACCCAGCACTTGCACGAACATGAAAGCGCACGCTCCTCAAAGTGCACGGATCTTAAAGTGGCCCAAAGATTGGTGTAGTATGGATCTCATAGCTGCATCAATTCCAGAACTGCACGATTCTCGGAGTAGTCCAAAAAAAATCATCAAGTATTGCATAGACTTCAAATAATGGGTTTCAATTTCATCCAAGTCATCTTCAAACTCGACGGAGTCGAGTTCTCCATACTCCAAGAGAATGATGGGACCCGAGAGCCCAGCCACCTCAGTAGCCAAGTGGAGTCCCAGTCACATCTGAGATTGTGCTACCTAGGATTACATGGAGGATCACATGAAGATGGCCTGTGCATGACCACATGCCAGCACACCCCTTCCACCCTCCAGGCACATCAACTCCACACACCTTCAGTGAGAAAGGAAGGTCAAAGTAGATAAACATGAATCCCTTGATTCATGCCAAGCAACTAAGGAAAGATGTGGACCACCCCAAGCCCAAAAAAGTAGGTGTTTGGCACCCCACATGGTCCCCCCCTTGGTCCCCCTCTTCTTCCCTTATTTTTCTTGAGTTTTTTTTGGAAATTGTATAAAACCTTCCATGTTGTCACTCAGTAAATCAGGAAGGATTGCGGTACATCATATTTTCTTTACTTGCTTCCTATGTAATTGGTCCCTATATAAGGACCACTCTCTTGTATTGAAAAAATAATGAAGATGAATTTTTGAAAGAAAAGTGTTCTTGGTTCTACCTCCATTAGGAGTGGGCGAGAGGCCCTAGTTATCCCCCTTTCCATTCCATTTTCTTTATCCCCTCATGACCTTTGAGATTCACCCTAACGCCTCCAAGTATCGAGGAGGGTGGAATACCCTAGAGGTGAGAGGTCTCTTCATTAGTGTGAGTCCCAAAGTCCATGAGTTCTAAACCCTAAAGCTTCCATCCCCATTGTTCCTTCACTATCCCTAGAAAAAAAATCCAAAAAAATATGATACCCTAATCTAGGTGACTTCTAGGCTCACCAACGATCCTACCCCCCATCTATCCCGCATCATGAAGGGTGTATCTCCTGTTGCCATCTTGGGTGTGGTGTGGTAGTCCCAAAGAATGCTGGTGAGTTCCTTGGTCCATCGGCCTTTGGCCTGATCTAGCCTGGTTCAGAGCTCTTGAAGGATGGTCTAGTTGGTCATCTCAGCCTCTCCATTGGTTTGGGGATAAGCCATCGAGGTGAAGTGGTGGTGAATGTTGAGATCAGCATAGACTTCCTTAAATGCTTGGTTGTCGAACTACCATCCATTATCAGTGATAATGGAGTGGGAAGTCTGAAATGGTAAATAATCGATTTCCAGAGGAAAGATCTAGCCTTAGCTTTAGTAATTCATGCCAATGGCTCAGCCTCGATCCACTTAGTGAAATAGTCAATGGCCACTATCAGGTTTCTTTGTTACCTGGACACGGGGGGAAAGGGGCCCAAGATGTCCATCCCTCACTGAGCAAATGGCCAGGAAGTGGAGAGTTGGGGAAGTGGTGTAGCCAGTTGACGCTATACGTAGGCATGCCGTTGGCAGCGGTCACACTTCTTTACAAAGTCAGCCACATCTTCCCTTATGATCTTCCAGTAATATCCTTGGCGGAGGGCTTTGTACGCTAGTGTCCTGCCCCCCACATGGTTCTCGCATAGGCCTTCATGTATCTCCTGGAGCACAAAGGTTGCCTCTAAGGGTTTCAGCATTTCAGGAGCGGGTAAGAATGGGACCTTCGATAGAGTTGCCCATCCATTAACACAAAGCATATGGCCTTCTTCTTGAGGAGGTCGACCTCTAAGCAGTTCTCGGGTAGGGTACCATCAGTGATGTATCTGATATAGCGGTCCATCTAGCTAGGTTTAGGAGTGATTTGCTGGACCTCACTGGGCACTTCATAGCTAGGAGCCTGTAGGTATTCAATGTAGGCGCAGCCGAACGATGAGTCTGGTAGAGTTGCAAGCCTAGAGAGGGCATCGACATGGGCATTCTCCCCGCGATGAATGTGGGAGATGTTGAAGCACTAAAAACCTACTGTACTCAAGCATAGCTGCTCTAGGTACCTCGCCATCTGAGGGTCTCGGGCTTCGAACTCTCCCGAGACCTGACTGGCTACTAGTTGTGAGTCGGTGAAGATTCTTAGGCTAGACACACCCAGCTCATAGGACACACTCATCCCTGTGAGGAGTGCTTCATACTCGGCCTGGTTGTTGGTAGCTTTGAGCAGGAAGCGTAGTGCACACTCGACTACAACACCATCGGAATTGGCGAGGATGAGATCAACTCCACTTCCTCTAGCATTGGATGCACCGTCCATATGGAGGACCCAAATCACCTCGTAAGATTATGGTTCTGCGGGGTACTCCGGGGAAGCCTCCTCTAGCTCTTCATTCATGTTGGTGCATTCAACCAGGAAGTCGGCTAGCACCTGCACCTTTTGTGATGGCCTCGGGTGTGTTGGGTTTCAAGGAGATTATTATGCAACTTAGTAAGACTGAATTATAAAATTTCATGCATAAAGATAACACTTTATCGGTTAGAAACCCTAATTCCCAAGATCCCTTATTCGATTACAACTAATATGTCATAAAAGAAGGTTAATAAAACATACCTGGAGCACTATATTCCACTTCTTCCACTAGACTCACAAGTGTAAGTCCTCCAACGGTGATCCACACAAGATTTGAAACAAGGAAGAACTCCTTCTTTAAGTTGCTGCCCGGGTAGGACTCTTTCGGCAGCCTTTTAGACTTTGGCCATTATAAGACTCACTATCCCACTATAGGACTCTTTGGACACTCTTCTAAACCACTCTTGGTTTTAGGACAACCCTCCTTTAGGACCTCTTAGGCTTATGTTCTAAAACAAAGCCTTGTCCTAATAGAAAAGACCTTGTCTTAACAAGACAAGTCTTGTCTTAAAGAAAGGAAGAGGGAGAGAGAAAAACTCAGATGGATAATACGGTAGAATCTAGACTCTTATTTCAGATGACTGAATGAATATTCATCTCATTCCACCGTACTGAAAGGGATATGCCCTACAAGCCAATCTATGTTGTATCTCCCAAACCATTGTAATTGACAATATTCTAATAAAGGCATTATTTTTCATCATACGTTGTGTTTATTATTATATGATGAACCCCATAGATTAGGGATATGATTTTAGGGTTATGATGAGATCATACCAGTGGGACCTAAAGTCTTAAAACCTTAATCTAAAATATTCCTAGTCAAAGGAACCTTGAGTAGGGGATCAGGATTTTTCCGGTAAGACTAGCACATCCTATGTATACTGAATAGGGTGACTGCTCTCACAATCATTTGTGTATGACACTAATACTAGGATATGGGTGCTCATTAGAGAATGAGTTCACTGATATGATCCAACTTGAGAACATCTAATGGAGTCTTAGCTACATGTCAATAGAAGGTTCTCATAGTGGGAGTGGTACAAGCAATCCTTTGACCTAAGACTGCCATAAGTACCTTATGTACATGAAACCATGCTTTGGTTCAATTCTAATCATGACACTGAGTCATGCACAGGATTGATACTGGGAATGGTGAATTGGATATGAAGGTAATGAGTAGGTCAACAAGGAATCGATCACTCTTAGTAAGAGGAGATTGCATCCAGCTAGTTATCAATCGGATGATGATTCAGGGAATCTTTGATCAAAGTAAAGATATTAGAGATGATTTCTAATATCAAGATAATTGAATCATCAATATAAGATTGAGCTAGAAACGAATATAATATTGGAGTTGACATATATCCATATCCATAATTATATTCTGGGTGCTGGCTGATCGAAGGATTTAATTGTACGGTAACTTTCTACTGAAGGGTATTTTTGGTATTTCACCAGAATTTCCATATCTTCCGGGTAGACATGACACGTTGCTAGACGTCAATCTTGTCTTGTGGGTTGATTAAATTGAATGATCACTTATTAGGAAGAGTCCTAATTGATCATAATCAGGTAAGCCCGGTTTGACCTAAATCGATTAAAAAGAGTTCTAATCAAATTAGGTCAACTTGTATTCAAACCCACTGCTGGCTAGATGTGGAACCCAATGGGTCACACACTTAAGAGAATTGATCAAGGATTTAATTTTGTAATTAAATCATTTTGCATGATGACACTCTAGCAGGTGTTGCAAATCCTAGCTTCTATTCGAATTAGATTAGAATTAGGGTTCCGGATTGGTTCAATTTGGGTTCTAATTGGATCTAATTAGACCCTAATTAAGTTTATAGGGATTATGGCTAACCCTATTGGCTAACCAAGTATCTAGGCTAGCCCCTCCACCCGCTCCTTTGAGTTTTCATGCCAAAATGCCAAGAGTCCATGCGCTAATGGACTCTTGGCGCACCATTTGGAAGAGTCCATGGCGCATGGACTCTTGGTGCGCTCCATATAATTCTCCGATGTTTTTATATGGGGCGGCATTCTTTCTCTCCTTTAGCGCCTCAGATGTGCCCCCTTGGATGGATATCCAACGGTTGATGGGTTTTTAAGAAAGGAAGAAAGCGCTTGTTGCTTCCCGGTTGCGCGAAATAACATCTCTTCGGAGATTTAAATTCGTGACTCCTTTCTTTTAAAAACATCATGACTTTTCCTTTAAGAAAGGCCATGGGATTTAATTTGGAAGGCCGTGAGAAGGAGGGAAGGGGCGTGAGAAAATGAGAAGGGCATGAGAAGGAGTTTACGGAGAGATGTGTGGGCACCTATCTGAAATCTATTTAAGGGGTCAGGAAAAATCAGAACCGAGTAATGCTTTTATTTTTCTTCTTCCTCTCCAAAAGACTCCTTCCCTCTTTTCTTGTTTTACATTGTTTCCTTTACAGAGGGCTCCTCTATCGAAACTCTGTTGCTGAACAAGAATAAAAGAGAAGGTCTCCGACGGTAAAGGAAAGAAAGAGTTTTGATTTTATTCTTTCCTTTCTTTCTTACATTAAGACATTCTTGTCTTAATTTCTCCTCCAATTTAAGACAAGCCTAAATCCTCTTAGGACAAGGTCTTATCTTCAAGACAAGGGTGTCTTAGAGGGTCAAGGTCTTAGTGGAAGGAGGAGAAGAGATAAAAGAAAGGAAGGCAACCTCTTGTGTGGAAGAATTCCAGCTATAATCCGAAGAATTGAGTTCTAGGAAGAAGAACTTAATAGGAGGAACCATTGGACAAGAAGATAGTGTTCTTGATCATTGCTCTGTATGGATCACCATCGGAGGGCGGACACCTGGATGCCTGGTGAATTCAGTTAGCCCCTTCAACTTCAAGTTTGTTGGAATAAGCGATTACAGGTTGGTACCCTAATCCTAATTTGCATAGATATGCTTGTCATATGTTCTAGTCTTATTTAAGGAGTTCCTGGTTTAGGGTTTTTGGTGTGAATTTAGTTTCAATTTTGAAATTACCCTTCCGCTGCGTTGCACCGGAACCCTACACGTACACCCTTTAAATAGTTTCTTAAGGGGCGTGAAACACATCCCAAAATCTCTTATCAGATATGTTTCTTCATATCTGATAAGACTCTTTAGGATTCAGGAGTCTTATCTGACATCTCTTCATGTCCAAATGAAACCTTCTCACACTACATGGCATGTACCGATCTCTGGAAGAGCCAAGAGGCATCTTCTCATTTCTCAAAAGTCTGAGAAAATCGAAGAGATATGAAAGCAGAAGGACTCTGCTTCAAACCGTGCGCCCTCTCATGAAAAGTCGCAACCTTTCATGTGCGCCATTCATCCTTTCCTTCTTAACGCCAATTCAAAAATCATTGACCAGTCAAATCCTTCATGAAAGGGTGTGGAGATAAAGATAAAGATTAGAAGAAGCCCAATCAATAGAAGAAACTCATCTGCAGAAGGACTCTTGGTCCTTTCTGCGTGCCAAATGAAGAGTCACTTCTCTTCACAATTCGGTCAACCTTTTCCCATGCCATATGCTACCTTTGACAAAGTCAAAGTATATGCAATATGGGTGTCAAATGAAAGGGCATTAAATAAGCTATCCAACCATAAAAAAACTTTTTGATCAGAGAACTATAGACCCTTCTAGGTCCTTTTGAATGCCAACATGTCATTTAGGTACCAAGAGTCCTATGCTTTAGGGACTCTTCAAAATTCCAAGATAAAACCTCCAAAAAATATCAGATAAAATCTGATAAAATCATCCTACTTAGAACATAACCCAATTTAGATCTCCCATAAATTGGTTAGTCCATTTAGCAAGCAACCAGACCTAATCCAATTGGGTTTAGGAATTAGGTTAGCCTACACATGCTAGTGTGTCACCTAGCTAACCAATAAGGATACTATGATCCTAATTAAATCATGAATGACTTCCTTGTCCAATTCTCTAGTGTGTGTGACCCATTGGGTTCAATATCTAGCCAGCAGTAGATTTAGGTTTGAGCCGATTTGATCCAATCGAACCCGATTGACCTAATTAGGTCAAACTAGCTCATCTAATTGTCCAATTCTAACCATCCATCGAATTGACACATGAAACCAATCCAATTGGTTCATGAATACCTACAAGACAAGATTGACATCTAGCAATGTATCATGCCTACCCGGAAGATGATAAATTTGGTGGAAATTATCAAAATACCTTTCAGTAGTAAGTTACCGTTTAATTCAATCTTTCGATCTCCCATTATCCTGATTAAGTGATAGGTATGGATATATGTCAAACCCTAACACTTAATCATATCGAATCTCAACTCGATAGTGAGGACTCAGCTGACTGATTAGATTCCACTAATCTCATCCTGCTTTGATCAAAGGCTCCTTAAGTCACTCATCGAAGAGATTGCATAGGATAACAATTGTTCTTACTAGGAATGATCGATTCCTTGTTGGTCCACTCATATCCTTCATACACCTTCCACCATACCCAGAACACCCCGTACATGTCATAATGGCATGAATGAGTATGAACCAAAATATGGCTTAGTGTGCACAAAGAACCATGGTGACCTCAGGTCTAAATGAAACCTTCTCATGCCACATGGCATGTACCGGTCTCTGGAAGAGCCAAGAGGCATCTTCTCATTTTCCAAAAGTCAGAGAAAATCGAAGAGATCTGAAAGCAGAAGGACTCTGCTTCAAACCGTGCGCCCTCTCATGAAAAGTCACAACCTTTCATGTGCGACATTCATTCTTTCCTTCTTCATGCCAATTCAAAAATCATTGACCAGTCAAATCCTTCATGAAAGGGTGTGGAGATAAAGATAAAGATTAGAAGAAGTCCAATCAATAGAAGAAACTCATCTGCAGAAGGACTCTTGGTCCTTTCTGCACGCCAAATGAAGAGTTGCTTCTCTTCACAATTCGGCCAACCTTTTTCCATGCCATATACTACCTTTGACAAAGTCAAAGTATATGCAATATGGGTGTCAAATAAAGGAAATTAAATAAGCTTTCCAACTAAATAAAAATTTTTCCGATCAGAGAACTATAGATCCTTCCAGGCCCTTTTGAATGCCAACATGTCATTTAGGTACCAAGAGTCCTATGCCTTAGGGACTCTTCATAATTCTGAGATAAAACCTCCAAAAAATATCAGATAAAATCTAATAAATTCATCCTACTTAGAACATAACCCAATTTAGGTCTCCCATAAATTGGTTAGTCCATTTAGCAAGAAACCAGACCCAATCCAATTGGGTTTAGGAATTAGGTTAGCCTACACATGCTAGTGTGTCGCCTAGCTAACCAATTAGGATCCTATGACCCTAATTAAATCATGAATGACTTCCTTGTCCAATTCTCTATTGTGTGTGACCCATTAAGTTCCATATCTAGCCAGCAGTAGGTTTAGGTTTGAGCCGATTCGATCCAATTGAACCCGATTGACCTAATTAGGTCAAACTAGCTCATCTAATTGTCCAATTTGAACCATCCATCGAATTGACTCATGAAACCAATCCAATTGGTACATGAATACCTACAAGACAAGATTGATGTCTAGCAACATGTCATGCCTATAACACCCTGTACATGTCGTAATGGCATGAATGAGTATGAACCAAAATATGGCTTAGTGTGCATAAGGAACCGTGGTGACCTTAGGTTTAAAGATCACATGCACAACTCCTACTCAGGGATCTATCTTTTGACAAGTAGTAAGACTTCCATAAGATAATCCCGGTACGGATAAGTTCAGTATACTCATACCCTGATGAGTACCCTTATCCTTGTATTAGTGTCTCTACACAAGTGGTTGCGAGACCAACCACTCTCATCATCTAAGCATACATAGGATAAGCTAGTCTTACCGGGTTCATTGATCCCTGAATCAATGATCTAATGCTAGGAACATTTTAGATACATTTATAGGAAATTAGGTCTCACTATTATGAACTTCATCATAACCCTAATTCCATTGCTCTAATCTATGGGGTTCATCATAATCATAAATAAGACGCAACAGTATATGATGAAAAACAGATGCCTTTATTAATATATAATGTTATACAAGAGTTGGAAGAATAAAAAAAAAATGCCCTTACAATGATTAGCTCTTAGGACACTTTTCTATCAAACTCCCACTTGCATTAAAGCCAATCGCCCTTGTACTTTATACCCATACCATACAAGTGGCGATCTAACTGTTGCTTAGGTAATGCTTTAGTGAATGGATCTGCTATATTATTCTTTGTATCTACTCGATTAATGACAACATCTTGTCTTTCTATTATCTCTCTAACGAGATGGAACCGTCTTAGAATGTGCTTGGACTTGTGATGAGACCTTGGTTCCTTGACTTGTGCAACAGTTCCAGTGTTATCATAGTACAATGGCACTGGCTGTTGTATATCAGAAACCATGCCCAATTCCATGTTGGATTTCTTGATCTAGACAGCTTCCTTTGCGGCTTCACTTGCAGCTATGTACTCTGCCTCAGTGACTGAGTCAGCTACTGTTGGCTTTTTTGTACTTTTCCAACTCACTGCACCACCATTCAGGGTGAAGACATATCCCGACATGGATTTGCTATCATCTGGATCTGATTGAAAACTATAATCTGTATAGCCTTCTAATTTCAACTCAGATCCTCCATATACTAGAAAAATATATTTAGTCCTTCTAAGATACTTAAGAAAATTTTTTACAGCTTTCCAATGATCTTCTCCTAGATCTGCCTGAAATCTGCTCACTATGCCTAAGGCATAAGCAACATCAGGTTTGGTACATAACATAGCATACATAATTGATCCTACAGCCGAAACATAAGGAATCTTAGTCATCCTCTCTCTTTTTTCTAATATCTTAGGAGACATATTTTTAGAGAGATGTATGCCTTGACTCATTGGCGAGTAACCTTTCTTACTTCCATCCATCTCCCAGATCTCATAGTCATGGTATGCTGCTATGGCAAGCATTATCCGAATGGACTTGAGCTTGGCTACTGGAGAAAAAGTTTCATTATAGTCTATACCATGTTTTTATCTGAAACCTTTTGCTACCAGTCTAGCCTTGTAGGTCTCAATTTGACCATTTGCTTTAATCTTTTTCTTGAAGACCCATTTACACCCTATTGGGTTAATTCCTTCAGGTAGATCTACTAAAGTCTAAACCTGATTGGAATACATGGAGTCCATTTCAGATTTCATGGCACTTAGCCATTTGTCAGAGTCTCTACTCTCGACAGCTTCCGAATAGGTCACAGGATCATCATTCTATTTGAAGTAGGCTTCATTGTCATCTCCGATGACCAAGCCATATCTAAGAGGTGCTGCTTGCACCCTCTCTGACCTTCGGAGAGGAGGTGTGTATTGTGGCTGTTCTTGATCCTCAAGAACTGTTGGTTGAGGAATATCTCTTGAAGGCTCATCAGTTTATTGGTTCAGTTCTTTACATAACTCAAGTGAAGAATTACTACTTCTTTTTTGGATAAATTCTTGCTCCAAGAATGTAGCATGCCTACTGACAATTATCTTTTGCTCAGTAGTATTATAAAAGAGGTATCCAACATCCTCTTTTAGATAACCAACAAACCTATATTTGTCAGCCATAGCACTTAACTTATGTCTGAAATTATTCTTGACATAAGCGTGGCAACCCCAAATCTTTAAGTATTTAAGATTTGGTCTCTTGCCATTCCATAACTCATATGGAGTGCTACTTACTGACTTAGACGGAACCCTGTTTAATATATATGTAGCAGTTTCTAGGGCATGTCCTCAAAAAAAATGGGAAGATCTGTGAAGCTCATCATGGACCTCACCATATCTAATAAGGTACAATTTCTCCTTTCTGCCACTCCATTTAACTAGGGTATATAAGGAGGAGTCCATACAGAAATAATGACTTTGTCTTTGAGATGGTTCAAAAACTCACTAGACAAGTATTCACCTCCTCGATCAGAACGAAGAGTTTTAATACTAAGTCTAGTTTGTTTTTCAACCATACTTTAATATTCTTTAAACCTATCAAAAGCTTCAGACTTGTATTTCATAAGATACACATAACCGAACCTTGATAAATCATTAATAAAAATGATGAAATAAGAATATCCTCCTTTGACTTGAGTTGATATAGGTCCACACACATCAGTATGTATAAGACCTAACAATTCAGTTGCTCTTTCTCCATATTCAGTGAATGGAGACTTAGTCATTTTTCTTTTGAGACAAGATTCACAAGTTCCTAATATTTGGAAATCATTAGAGTTAAAGTAATTATCTTTGACTAACTTGTTTATTCTTGACTCACTGATATGACCTAATCGGTAGGGCCAGAGATATGTGACATTGTCATTATCTCTTTTTCTCTTCTTATCATCAACAAGAAAAATATTATCATTGAGTTGCAAAGTTAGAAGACCATTTATAAAAGCTCCATGTCCAAATATTTTATTATTATAAAGAATAGAGCAGCCACTACTCTTTACAATTATTTCATATCCATGTTGCAATAACAAGGGGATAGAAATAATATTTCTAATAATATCTGGTACATAGAAGCATTCTTCTAGCTTTATTACATCACCCGAAGGTAATAAAAGAAGATAGGTGCCCACAGCTTCAGCATATATGGCTTCACCACTGGCCCCATGCAGCTTAAAGTCATCCCTCTTCAATCTTCTAATTATGTGGAGTCCCTGCAATGAATTGCATATATGAGATCCACATGCGGTATCTAATACCCATGAATTAGAAATAGAAGCACTCAATGATAAATTAGTTTGTATCATGTACAAACCTTTAGATGCTCCACTTGCATCTTGCTTCACACTTGCAAGGTAAACCTTGCAATTCTTCTTCCAATGCCCAGTCTTGCTGCAATGGAAACAGGCTCCATCATCCTTCTTAGCTTTCTTATTTTTCTTCTGGATGCTCTTTTTAAAGTTAAACTTTCTTTTCATACCCTTTTTCCTTGCCTGTTTTTTTCTTCCATAACAAGAAGAACATGAGCCATATCTCCTTTAGAGTGGCACTCAGCTATCTTAAGCATGTTAAGCAGCTCTGGCAAAGTAGTATTCAATTTGTTCATATGGTAGTTAAGAACAAACTGAGAGAAGGAATCTAGGAGTGATTGCAGGATCAAGTCCTGATTAAGTTCACTATCCATCACAAACCCTAATTAACCTAATCGAGTGATTAAGTCAATCATTTTCAGCACTTGGGTTTGCACAGGTAAACCTTCACTCATCCGTGCTCGGAACAACTTCTTCGATATCTCATATCGGGAAGCCCTACTTTGCTCTCCATAAAACTCTTTTAAATTGAGCAATATGGACTGAGGTTCCAGACCTTCATGTTGCCTTTGGAGCTCGTTGTTCATGGAAGCCAACATGATGCACCTGACAGTCATACTATCATTTAGCCATATTTGATGTGTGGTCCTTTCCTCCTCTGAAGCATCCTCTCCAATCACCTCAGGATCCGGAGAATCAAGTATATAGGAAAGCTTCTCCTGAGTTAATACGATTCTCAGGTTCCTCAACCAATCCACATAATTTGGACCGATTAACTTATTGGCATCAAAGATGCCCCTTAGTGATAAGTTTGAAGCCATAAATATAAATATCCTATATTTAATTAAAGAATAATATCAGCAGACCACTCAAGAATGACATTCAAAACTAGATAAGGACTTACTATCTAATTATGTCTCCCACTATTTTCTTCAAATACCATAACCCTCATTTTATGGTAAACGAGAAACCTTGCCGGTTTCCTTAGTGGGGTTGAGATCCTAATTCATCATTAGTGCCTGTGTTACACAACAAACACTAATAAGTTCAAAGGTAGGACTTACTTTCCAATTACAACCCATGTGGTGCGGGCACCAGACTCAGAAGAAGACTTCAGGGCTCCATCTGGATCTCTGATTGACCTTGCTCGAAGAATTAGGGTTTTCTGATTTGTAATAAGGGTTGACTTGATCAACTCAATTTTAGCTTGAGTCTGTATTTTCCTGCAATTTAATTGAGTCATGTTGACTCAGTACAAGTCCTAGTAGTGGTCTAGGTCTTCTCCAAGTTGGTGCCACTTTTTTTTCAGTCAAGTCAAGGTCCAGGGTGCCATATTTTTTTCTCCCAGGCCCAAGCAAGTGGGTGCCACACTCCCAGCCACACGCCAGAGTACAGGAGGCGCCACATCTCCATCCAGTGTCTTTGGTCCCTACACCACAAGAAGTAAGTTCCTTTTTTTTCTTGCACCACTTGGGAGAGAAATCCATCAAGATACCTCAATCCAAGGAGGAGCCAATTTCTTTCCAGATAAACCCAAGCCAGGATGGCAAGAATTTTTCTTGAAGAGAGGATCAAGGAGGTGCCCCACAATGTTCCATAAAAATCCAAGTTATAAAAGGGAAGAGAGCATGTCTTGGGGAGGAATTCAAGGAGGTTCCCAAAAGTTTCCAAAAGTGCTAAAGCCATGAAAGGAAGAAGCCTAAACTTGTGGAGCAAGACTAGAAGGTGTCCAAATGAGCCAAACCATGAAGGGAAAATCCTTGATTCATGGAGAGATACTAGGAGACACCCCCATAACCTGCCATTTGGAGCTGATTTTCAAGTTTTCTTGGAGTTTTTGGGCTGCCCACTCATGGAAAGAGTCCTAGGAAGAGAATTTGATGCCTAAAGTGTGGGTTAGTCCTATTAGTCCCACATGGAAAATGTATAAAATTTTATTTCTTTGTTATGTCTATATATTCAACTCTATGTAACTCTTGAATTTAACTGATGAATGAATTCAATTTATGTGTGAGCAAACTTTATGTTTCTCTCTTCCGTACTTGCATTCAGGTGTTGAGCTCCGTGAGGGAGTAAGTCCGGGTTCCTTAGGAACCTTGAGGAGGTGTGAGATCTCCAACCCCAAAACCTGGGTTAGCCATTTCACTTCCAACTCTAGCCGCCCATCATCCTCTCCATTCCACCAAACCCTATCCTACCCCATCTCTCACGGCTCCTCTCTCCAAGTAGAGGCCGACCACCAGCATCCGAGTCCAGTTCGGCTACTTCGAAGACAGAGCAAATCCTAGAGGAAGTCAGATCAGCATCCAGGAGAATCAGGATTTCAGCAACATCAGCTTTCAAGTTCTTATATCTCGTAAATCCTTCCTTGAGTATCTGGTTCCATAACTTGTTCTTCTTCTTTCCCAGATCTTGAGTTTAGAAGAAGCCAACTCTGCCAAAGGGCCAGTATTGGAGGATCGATTGCGAATATACCTGAATCCGGGGATCCAACAATCTGCTCAAGAGAGTCCTTCCACTAAACTCTATGAAGATCACTGCCTGGTCTGTAACCCTTCTCTTCTCTTTACTTCTGTCCTGTTGAAAGTTCAGAGCGAAACCCTAGGTCTGGGAGTTTCTCAACCCCCAGCGATCCTTTACTTCTGAACTACTCTGATAACCTAGTTTCTTTAAATTGTGCTTTCAATTATTACATAGTTTCTTTCAATTTAGTTTAACTTTCCTTTGAGTCAAAGCCGACTTCTGAAAATATAAAAAAATATGAAAAAAAGAATTAGTCTTAATTTACTTCTGCATCGCATCATCTTTTTTCGTTTTGCATCATTTTTGGTATCAAAGCTTTCGTTCTGCATCAATTTTGGTATCAGAGCCCTGTCTAGGGTTTCTGACTTGCTTGCATGTTTTGAGTGTCTCTCTTTTTTACTTTATCTGCTCGAAGTAGACTCCCCAGGACGTCCGGTCCTAGGAACGAAGCGAGGTGCAAGCCTCCTCTTCCCATTCCACGGGGTGTTCCTAGGGCGTGTAGGGGATCCGCTGGGTTACAACTTCGTAGCAGGAATTGTAAACGGGGGAAGCACTCTATTTTCAGTCTATAACTACCCTGTTACAGGAATTGTTTCTCATTGCAGGTAACTCTAAATTGTATAATTTTTATTTTTCTGGAACCAATATAATTGAAACTATTTTACATAATTTTCCTGTGATTTATTGGTTTCCGTGAAATTTTTGAGAGTTAAATTACAGCAACTCTGTTTCTTTGTTTCTGCAATTCAATTATTTTGAGTGATCATCTCTTAATTCATCTTAAGGGCAATTGAGCATCTAAGATAAGGGGAGGAGTTGATAACCTCTCCTTAGCCCAAAACCACCACCCATTCATTCGATCCTAAGCCTAATTTTAAAAATTTATTAGACTTAATTTGCCCTAGTGGGCTAGGGACATCAACAAGTCGGGTCAAGGCTAGTGTTGAGTCAGTTTGTCTAGTTACTCTGTGTGTGCTTTATACTCAGTGTCTAGAATGGTGGTTCAGGGATTCTATCCTGAAGGGCTTGTGTGCTGGTCCGCCTACCTGGCCAATCACTGATTGGTGTCTAGGATTGGCATTTAGGGACCTATCACTCCCCTTACACCTGCCTGGCTGAGTCTCGAGTTACTACAGGCTAGCTTGCCACTCTGATTGGGCATCTAGTTTGGACTCTAGGTCTAGTGAGCCAGTAGTCGCTTTAGTCTAGTCACATTCTGTGTGTTTGATTGCATCATCATGTATACCCGGAATGGAGTACCCTACCAACCTGGTCAAACCCAACCTGATTTAGAGGCCATGGTTAGAGCTCTTACTGAAAGTATAAACATATTGAGTCAGGATATGACTGCTACTGTTACCCAGTGTAAAGAACAAGTCCATGAGAATTTTACCCAGCTTAGGGATCGAGTCCAAGTACTTGAGAAACGTAGACATCAAAATTGGACCCCTGATCCAAAATTTAATAGGCCCCAACCTCATCCATGCCAGGAGCCTAGGAGGACCTTATACCATGATCCCGAGCATAACCTTAGGAAGCCTAACCATGATATCTATAGTGTGGATCGTGTCTATGAGAGGTCCTTACAATATTCTAGACCAGTCACTCAACAACCCAAGTCTTCTAGATCAAACCATTTAGATCCATACCCATGCCCAAGTAAGGTCTCTACTAGCTTGAAACCCAGTGTGACCCAGGTTCCTATATCGCAAGAATGTTTGTTTTGTGGAGAAAGAGGCCATAAATCTAGTCAGTGCCCATGCATAGGACTGGCTTGTGCACAGCTAAGTGGTAAGAATCCTAAGGATGACATTAATGAGGGAGAACCCAAGCCTACCAATGAGGAAGAAAGGTTAGGTATGACAAGCCTAGAATCAGTTGACCCGATTACCACTGACCCGAAACCCATTGAAGATGGCATCGAGGAAGTATATGATGCTGGCTTGAGTCTAGTTGATGAATATGAGGGGGAAGAACTTGAAGAATGTGACATCGATACTATTGGTTCCTTACCTGAGGAGACCTTGGAGAGCAACCAAGTAGTAGGACCTAGTTCAGAAATTCAAGAGATTTGTGAGAATCAGGTTCCTTTAGTCAAATACCCCCAGGAAGAACTCACAGTGTTAGCCCGAGCTATCAGTTCGTACCCTCTAATGACAGTCATTCCCCAAGTACCAATTGAAGATCTTTGCACTGAACTGTTTAAGTTTGCCCACCCTATGGTAGATCCTCTCCTTAGGATGACTGAATCAAGCCTCTTACAATTGGACCTTGTCCCATGCCCAGCCACTAAGGTCTCTCCCATAATCTCAGTTGAACATCCTTGTCTTGAGCGGATTGATTCACCCAGTCCTGTAGAAGTCCTCCTTATGGCCCCAGACCCCTTCCTTCGCATGACTGACCTACCCTTCTATAGAGTATACCTTTCCGCACCCATAGGTCAAATTTCAAGTCTTGAGGTCATCATCCATATGAATCATTCTCTAATCCAGTTCTTGAGAAAGTGGATCATTATTTGCTTAGAGAACAAACCTTAACTATAGCAATCACATGTCCTAGGCTACTTCCCAAACCATCTCTTGATCCATTCCTGGGAGTAGCAAACTTTTCCTTTCGTAAGGATGACCAGTTGACACTCATAGATCACCATTCAAACCTTCAGGTCACCACCTTTAGTCAACAGGTAATTCGAGACTCCACCTCATATCTCCTCCCTTTCTCTAGGACTTCCAATGCTTCTTACACCATCCAAGTATACTTTGTCAAAGCCTTTAGAGTGAACCACGTGTCAGAACCTATTAGGTTTGCCACCTACTTCTGGAAGACCTTATGGCACCTACTAGGCATCCATAATAAGTTTTCATGCTCTGCATGCCCTCCTCCGACCCAAGGTCAAACCTAGAGAGCCTTAGTTTGTTAGGTTTAGACCTAGGGTTCCTTTGTAATAAAGTCCATTCTTTAGGAATGCGTCGTCAGTCTAGTTTAGTTTCTTGATCCTTTACTAGGCTTTGGCTCAGATTTTGGTTGGATTGAGAGCACCAGGAATTGGGATTTGTATTTTGTCCAGGGCTGAAATTGCATTCAATGTTTCGATCAATAGGTCTATAGGCTAGAGTCCCTTTGAAATTGTGCATGGTTACAAACCTCACACACCTCTTGACCTAGCTCCTTTACCAGTCCACACACGAGTCTCAGAGTCTGCTGAAGTTTTTGCACAGCATATAAAAGACTTGCATAAAGAAATTCATGCCAAAATAAATTTAAGTAATGAAACTTATAAGAAGTTGGCTGATTCTCAAAGGCGAGTCAAAACTTTTGTTGAGGGAGACTATGTAATGATTAGGTTAAGGCCTGAACGGTTTCCTCCTGGAACCATTAGAAAGTTACATGCTAGAGGAGCTGGTCCATTTAGAGTAGTGAAGAGAGTAGGGTCCAATGCCTATGTGCTCGAGTTGCCTTCAGAACTAGGCATTAGCTCCACTTTCAACATTACAGACCTAGTAGAGTATAGAGAGCCAGCTGTGATTCCCAGTGAGCCTTTTTGAGCCTAATCCTGCTCTTGAGAGTGAACCCAACCTGTGTGTCCACCAACAAATGGCCTGTGAGGAAAGAGCAAATTGAAAAGATCCTGGATGATCAGGTTATCTCTACTCGTAATCGAGGATACCAAAGATACCTGGTCCGCTGGCAAGGAAGGCTAGATTCTGATAACTCTTGGATCTCCCGAGAAGAATTACAAGAATTGGACCCAGACCTCTTGGAGAGATACCAGAGCCAGCTTGATCCATACTCGACAGGGTCGAGTTCCTCCCACCCCGGGAGAATTGGTGCGGGCACCAGACTCAGAAGAAGACTTCAGGGCTCCATCTGGATCTCTGATTGACCTTGTCCGAAGAATTAGGTTTTCTGGTTTGTAATAAGGGTTGACTTGATCAACTCAATTTTAGCTTGAGTCTGTATTTCCCTGCAATTTAATTGAGTCATGTTGACTCAGTACAAGTCCTAGTAGTGGTCTAGGTCCTCTCCAGGTTGGTGCCACTTTTTTTTCAGTCAAGTCAAGGTCCAGGGTGCCACATTTTTTCTCCCAGGCCCAAGCAAGTGGGTGCCACACTCCCAGCCACACGCCAGAGTACAGGAGGCGCACATCTCCATCCAGTGTCTTTGGTCCCTACACCACAAGAAGTAAGTTCCTTTTTTTTCTTGCACCACTTGGAGAGAAATCCATCAAGATACCTCAATCCAAGGAGGAGCCAATTTTTTCCAGATAAACCCAAGCCAGGATGGCAAGAATTTTTCTTGAAGAGAGGATCAAGGAGGTGCCCCACAATGTTCCAAAAAATCCAAGTTATAAAAGGGAAGAGAGCATGTCTTGGGGAGGAATTCAAGGAGGTTCCCAAAAGTTTCCAAAAGTGCCAAAGCCATGAAAGGAAGAAGCCTAAACTTGTGGAGCAAGACTAGGAGGTGTCCAAATGAGCCAAACCATGAAGGAAAAATCCTTGATTCATGGAGAGATACTAGGAGACACCCCCATAACCTGCCATTTGGAGCTGATTTTCAAGTTTTCTTGGAGTTTTTGGGCTGCCCACTCATGGAAGGAGTCTTAGGAAGAGAATTTGATGCCTAAAGTGTGGGTTAGTCCTATTAGTCCCACATGGGAAATGTATAAAATTTTATTTCTTTGTTATGTCTATATATTCAACTCTATGTAACTCTTGAATTTAACTGATGAATGAATTCAATTTATGTGTGAGCAAACTTTGTGTTTCTCTCTTCCGCACTTGCATTCAGGTGTTGAGCTCCATGAGGGAGTAAATCCGGGTTCCTTAGGAACCTTGAGGAGGTGTGAGATCTCCAACCCCAAAACCTAGGTTAGCCACTTCACTTCCAACTCTAGCCGCCCATCATCCTCTCCATTCCACCAAACCCTATCCTACCCCATCTCTCACGGCCCCTCTCTCCAAGTAGAGGCCGACCACCAGCATCCGAGTCCAGTTCGCTACTTCGAAGATAGAGCAAATCCCAGAGGAAGTCAGATCAGCATCCAGGAGAATCAGGATTTCAGCAACATCATCTTTCAAGTTCTTCTATCTGGTAAATCCTTCCTTGAGTATCTGGTTCCATAACTTGTTCTTCTTCTTTCCCAGATCTTGAGTTCAGAAGAAGCCAACTCTGCCAAAGGGCCAGTATTGGAGGATCCATTACGAAGATACCTGAATCCGGGGATCCAACAATCTGCTCAAGAAAGTCCTTCCACTAAACTCTGTGAAGATCACTGCCTGGTTTGTAACCCTTCTCTTCTCTTTACTTCTGTCCTGTTGAAAGTTCAGAGCGAAACCCTAGGTCTGGGAGTTTCTCAACCCCCAGCGATCCTTTACTTCTGAACTACTCTGATAACCTAGTTTCTTTAAATTGTGCTTTCAATTATTACATAGTTTCTTTCAATTTAGTTTAACTTTCCTTTGAGTCAAAGCCGACTTCTGAAAATATAAAAAAAAAAGAAAAAAAGAATTAGTCTTAATTTACTTCCGCATCGCATCATCTTTTTTCGTTCTGCATCATTTTTGGTATCAGAGCTTTCGTTCTGCATCACCATGCAATTCTCAATAATTATCTTTGCTTCTAAGACACTTATAGTCTTGTGTTACACAACAAACTATAATGTCTTAGTTTAGTCAAACCCTTCATTTCTATATAGCTATAATTGAAGATTGTTGCCCTTGTGTTACACAACAAAGCAATAATTTCAACCATGCCATAAAGCACTAAGTGCACCAATACAAATTTCATATCAAGCCCTAGAGTAGATCTTGTGTTACACAACAAACCTCTACAGTTTTTATATTAATTTGGCTTAGCATGAAGGAAGGCAAATTATATATACATAATCAATTAGCAGTCTCAAGTTAAGGTTTAGATATGACCAAATTGGCCAGGTAAGTGGAAGGGGTGAGGGGGTCCCCTTGTTGCTTTCCTTAGACACCAATTAAATTGGCCAGGCTAGACAACGGAACCAATTAATAAACCTCAATCCCTTTACCTTCCCAGAACCACTTGCCTAGACACCAATTGGCTGATCAAACCCTAATTAGTTCTGCATCATAATTAATTTGATACTAAGACTAAATATGATTTTTAATGAGGGCTTTGATGGTCTCAAACACATTCTAATACTATTTAACATATCATAACGTACTTATAACAGAAAACCATACATATATGACATGATGCAAAATATATGCTAGGTGTGTCATCATTCTAGGACAACCTTACAACATAACAGACATCCACCGTTATGTTAGGATAACCTTATTTCAGAATGTGACTAAAAAAATATCTTGACATATTTTAAAGATTAGAGTTTAAGTGTTAAAAAACCCTAACTAGTGACTAGCATAAGACATATCAATCTAGCATATGCATAACATTGCATGATGTACATAGCAATCATATCATAGCATGATATTTTAAATACCTTGCTGACCAATCCA
Organism: Areca catechu; assembly: GCA_021397845.1. Lineage (NCBI taxonomy): Eukaryota > Viridiplantae > Streptophyta > Magnoliopsida > Arecales > Arecaceae > Areca > Areca catechu. Next base: position 97,600,088 of record CM038050.1, read on the forward strand.
ATCCTAAATAGTTATTAGGATAAAACATGTTATAACGATGCATTTGATCTACAATATGCATAAAATAATAACATGCTATTACTCATAATAAAGTAGAGACCAAACATATGATCCCTAATATGCATTGAATAATAATCTTGGGAGGATCATCTTTATTACAAATGACAAATAGTTGAAATAAACTAAGGGTGGCTCTGATACCACTGTTGGATTTCAAGGAGATCATTATGCAACTTAGTAAGACTGAATTATAAAATTTCATGCATAAAGATAACACTTTATCAGATAGAAACCCTAATTCCCAAGATCCCTTATTCGATTACAACTAATATGTCATAAAGAAGGTTAATGAAACATACCTGGAGTGCTATATTCCCTTCTTCCACTAGACTCACAAGTGTAAGTCCTCCAACGGTGATCACACAAGATTTGAAACAAGGAAGAACTCCTTCTTGAAGTTGCTTGCCCGGGTAGGACTCTTTCGGTAGCCTTTTAGACTTTGGCCTTTGTAGGACTCACTATCCCACTATAGGACTCTTTGGACACTCTTCTAAACCACTCTTGGTTTTAGGACAACCCTCCTTTAGGACCTCTTAGGCTTATGTCCTAAAATAAAGCCTTGTCCTAATAGAAAAGATCTTGTCTTAAAGAAAGGAAGAGGGAGAGAGAAAAACTCAGATGGATAATACGGTAGAATCTAGACTCCTATTTAGATGACTGAATGAATATTCATCTCATTCCACTATACACCCTTTAAATAGTTTCTTAAGGGGCATGAAACATATCCCAAAATCTCTTATCAAATATGTTTCTTCATATCTGATAAGACTCTTTAGGATTCAAGAGTCTTATCTGACATCTCTTCATGTCCAAATGAAACCTTCTCATGCCACATGGCATGTACCGGTCTCTGGAAGAGCCAAGAGGCATCTTCTCATTTTCCAAAAGTCAGAGAAAACCGAAGAGATCTGAAAGCAGAAGGACTCTGCTTCAAACCGTGCGCCCTCTCATGAAAAGTCACAACCTTTCATGTGCGACATTCATTCTTTCCTTCTTCATGCCAATTCAAAAATCATTGACCAGTCAAATCCTTCATGAAAGGGTGTGGAGATAAAGATAAAGATTATAAGAAGTCCAATCAATAGAAGAAACTCATCTGCAGAAGGACTCTTGGTCCTTTCTGCACGCCAAATGAAGAGTTGCTTCTCTTCACAATTCGGCCAACCTTTTTCCATGCCATATACTACCTTTGACAAAGTCAAAGTATATGAATATGGGTGTCAAATAAAAGGAAATTAAATAAGCTTTCCAACTAAATAAAAATTTTTCGATCAGAGAACTATAGATCCTTCCAGGCCCTTTTGAATGCCAACATGTCATTTAGGTACCAAGAGTCCTATGCCTTAGGGACTCTTCATAATTCTGAGATAAAACCTCCAAAAAATATCAGATAAAATCTAATAAATTCATCCTACTTAGAACATAACCCAATTTAGGTCTCCCATAAATTGGTTAGTCCATTTAGCAAGAAACCGAACCCAATCCAATTGGGTTTAGGAATTAGGTTAGCCTACACATGCTAGTGTGTCGCCTAGCTAACCAATTAGGATCCTATGACCCTAATTAAATCATGAATGACTTCCTTGTCCAATTCTCTATTGTGTGTGACCCATTAAGTTCCATATCTAGCCAGCAGTAGGTTTAGGTTTGAGCCGATTCGATCCAATTGAACCCGATTGACCTAATTAGGTCAAACTAGCTCATTAATTGTCCAATTTGAACCATCCATCGAATTGACTCATGAAACCAATCCAATTGGTACATGAATACCTACAAGACAAGATTGATGTCTAGCAACATGTCATGCCTAGAACACCTGTACATGTCGTAATGGCATGAATGAGTATGAACCAAAATATGGCTTAGTGTGCATAAGGAACCGTGGTGACCTTAGGTTTAAAGATCACATGCACAACTCCTACTCAGGGATCTATCTTTTGACAAGTAGTAAGACTTCCATAAGATATCCGGTACGGATAAGTTCAGTATACTCATACCCTGATGAGTACCCTTATCCTTGTATTAGTGTCTCTACACAAGTGGTTGCGAGACCAACCACTCTCATCATCTAAGCATACATAGGATAAGCTAGTCTTACCGGGTTCATTGATCCCTGAATCAATGATCTAATGCTAGGAACATTTTAGATAGGGTTTATAGGAAATTAGGTCTCACTATTATGAACTTCATCATAACCCTAATTCCATTGCTTTAATCTATGGGGTTCATCATAATCATAAATAAGACACAACAATATATGATGAGAAACAGATACCTTTATTAATATATAATGTCATACAAGAGTTGGAAGAATACAAAAAAAGGCCCTTACATGATTGGCTCTTATGGCACTTTTCTATCAGGATGGTAGGTGACGTCGAACTCACTGAGCTTCAATGCCTATTTAGCCAGGCACCTAGACATGTCCGGGCGGCTGAGATGGCCCTCAGTGACTGGTCGGTTAGGACTACGATCGAGTGGGCTTGGAAGTATGGCCTGAGATATTGAGCAGACATAATGAGTATAAAAATTAGTTTTTTAGAGTGGATGTACCTGGTCTCTGCATCCCAGAGGAGCTTGCTTATGTAGTACACTGGCCTTTGGACTCCATCTCCATTTGTGCAGACAAGCATCAAATTGATGGCCCTGGGGAGACTACCAGGTAGAAGAGGAGTTCCTCCCTATCTTCTGGCTTGGAGAGCAGTGATGGCGATGCCAGGAACTTCTTAAGCTCCTCGAAGGCTTCTCGGCACTCCTTCGTCCAAGCGAAGTCGTGCACCTTGTGCAATGCCTTGAAGAAAGGCAGGCAGCAGTCAGCAGAGCATGAGATGAATCCATCAGGGTTGCAATCCAGCCAGCCAGGCATTGGATTTGCTTCTTCGAGATGGGATGTTCCATGTTGACGATCGCTTTAACCTTCTCTAGTTGACTTCGATTCCTCTCTAAGTAACCATGAAGCCCTGAAACTTTCTGGTGGCCATGCCGAAGGTGCACTTGGCCGAGTTCAACTTCATCTAATGGAGGTGAAGGTTTTGAAAAGCTTCTATTAGGTCCACAATATGGTTCGACTCTGGCTTACTCATAACGAGCATGTCATCCACGTAAACTTGCATGTTACGGCCGATTTGGTCTTTGAAGACTTTATTGACCAGGCACTGGTATGTAGCTCCAGCGTTCTTCAGACCGAATGGCATCATCTTGTAGTAGTTCGTCCCTCGGTCCATGATGAAGGCAGTGTGCTCCTCGTCTTTTGGGTGCAACCAGATCTGGTGGTACCCGAAGAATGCATCCATGAAGGTGAGTAGGCGGTGCCCTGATGTAGCATCCACTAGCTGGTCAATCTTTGAAAGGAAAAAGCTATCTTTTGGACAGGCTCGATTGAGGTTCGTGTAGTCTACACAGATGCTTCACTTCCTGTTAGCTTCTTGACCATGACTACATTTGCCAGCCAGTTGGGGTATTGGATCTCGCGGATGAAGTTGGCAATGAAGAACTTCTCCACTTCCTCATAACCACCTTCTACCTTTTTGGGATGATGCTCCTCTTCTTCTACTAGACTGGGCAGTATTTCGGGTCAATGTTCAACCTGTGAGTGATGATGTCAGGAGGGATTCCTGGCATGTCTGCCATGGTCCAGGTGAAGATGTCCGCATTTGCCTAGAGGAAGCTTAGCAGGTGAGCCTTTTCATCCTCTTATAGCTAGGCTCCTATCTGTAGTCTTTAATAGATCTGCATCAAGGGGGCATGATAGCAGGTGCTCGACTAGACCACCCTTGGCATCCTGTACTTTTTGATCTTGCTCTCGATGATAGGGTCTTCTTCCATTCTTCTAGCATCGGGGATGGCCTATAGGCAGTGCTAAACTGGTTAGGGAGTCCCCTACATCTCCCCCATGCCATAAGGGGTTGGGAATTGAACCAGGAATCACTTTGTTGATATGACCGCATCAAGCAAATTAAGCCTGGGGAGACCAAGAATCATGTTGTAGATCGAGGGAAGCCTAATGATCATGAAGGTCATCATGACCATGCTCTGTCGGGGTGGTGACCCGGTAGTGACTGAGAGAGTGATCTACCCTTCAACTCCTACTGAATCTCTGGTAAAATCGATAAGGGGAGTGTGCACCTGACTTCAGCTGGGCAAGAGACAAACCCATCTTAGAGAAGGCATCATAAAAAAGAACATCAGTCAAACTTCTACTATTGACCATAATCCATTTTACAAGATGCTTTGCTATCATCATTTCGATAACAAGGGCATCGTTATTTATATTTTTCATCCCAGTTTTCCTTTCCCTCATAAAGGAAAGTACATTCTCAGACCCTTCTCCTGCCCTGGTCCTCTTCAAGGCATGCTCTATCCCTCAGGATATCATGCCCACTGGCTTCTCGGTAGGCGGTTGTTAATAGGAGGGAGAGCTGTAAGCGCCTGGGGCTCTGCCGGAGCTTTCCCCCCACAAACTTCCCGAGTTAGCCTTTTCTTATCAGATCTTTGATTTCTCTCTTAAGGTGATGGTATTCCTCGATGTCATAGCCATGGTCATGGTGGAACTGACATACTTCAACTTGTCACGATCATAGGATGGCCTTAGAGGGGGAGGGTGGCGCCGGTAGCACTCGTCCTCAATCTCCATGAGTATCTTGGACCTTGGGGCGAGGAGAGGAGTGCATCTCTCTTCTTGGATGGGGGTACTCTTTGGCTTTGGACTCGTCTGGTGGTTTGAGGTTGCTTTGAGCCTGTGGATCCCGGAGGCTTCTCCCTGGGGTTGTTTCTTCAGTGGCCTCCTATCTAGCTCCTTTCAGGTCTAATCCGCCTCCTTCATATGGATGTATTTACAGGCCCGGAGGAGGAGTTTTGATGCGGAACGATACGATACGGTGTAAGATGATCTAATTTTAGTCATACAGTGTAAGATGAACTAATTTTAGTCTAAGATATTTTACAGAGCAATGATCATAGAAGTAAAGCAACTAAACATAACAGACTAAAGAGATTAAAGAAAGTAACTAACTACTTACCCGCAAGCTGATCCGCAAGCTATAAAGAATAAGGACCCGATAGCTAGGAAACCATCTATGATTAGGCTATTCCATGCTTCAACTACCAAATCTAATAAGAAAGGATTGGTTGCTTATCCCAATGAAGATTCTCTTTGACTCGAGATAGATCGGCTGCTTGGTCGCTCAGATCTCGTAGCAGGATGAAGATCGAGACTCCAGATTTAGATCTACCATTATATCTCGGCTCGGAAGCAAAGGATCCATCCTCTAAAGTTCTTGAACACCTGGGATCTATAGAGAAGGCAACAAACAAGACTTTAAGAATGAAGTAAATCAGACTCAAAATGGAAAAAAGGAAGGCTTGGATGTTTAGAGCTTGAGGAAGATCAGTAGTAGCTTGTTGAATTTGGCAGAACCTCCACTCAAGGACCTCTCTGCCTTGAGCTCTCAAGGACCTCCCCATCTTGAGCTCTTAAGGACCTTCCCGCCCTTAAAGAAAAACACTAAAGCCTGACCTAGCTTTATGGAAGAAAGAATGCATCTTTATTTCATGAATGAATAATAATAATTATAAGGGGAGTATGGGGTCCTATTTATAGGTTTTTTACATATGAAGATAACATAGGACTCCATTTGAACTTAAATTACAAATTTGAACTTCAAATACTCCTTGGCTTCTTGGCATCTTCCTTGAATTTGAAATTTGAATTGGCTTTTCATGGCTTGGGCGACAACTTGAGATGAGATGAAGGCTTCTGGCTTGTGCGACAAAATTAAGATGTGAGATGGCGCTAATCCTTTCTTAATTTAGCGCTAATCCTCCCCACTTTTTGTCCTGAAATCCTTCTTAATCTGATTTTTTAATCTTCCTTGGCTGGCAACATGAGATAAGAAGTCCTTTTGAATGCTTGAATTTGAGTTTAAAATCCTTTCTTGAATTTGAAAGAAGTTTGGATGAGGGGGCTTCCATTTGATCTTCAAATTTTATCTCTTATCTTAGAACACTTTGAATTTGAATTCTCCCTTAATCTTGGAATTCTTTCAAACTTCAAATAGGCTGGCTATCTTGGAATTGGCATCAAGAAAGGAAAAAAGCAAATGGCACACATTCATCTGGGCGTGAATCCTTTTGGCATGAGAAAAAGGCATTTGGATAAGGATAAGGCTCCCTTTGAAATGTGGATGACTCCATCTAATCTTGGATTCTCCTATTTAAATTTGAACTAATCCTTGGTATGGGCATCATCTGGAGTGGAATGGGTGATAATGAGAGGGGGGGCGCCAGATGAAAAGCAGAGTCCTTCTGCTTTACTCCTCTTAAATGGGTGACTCCTTGAATTGAAATAGGCGATGAAAAATAAATGGGATGGGGCACCTCTCTTGGATAAGGATGGCTTTGTCTTGATGTCTAAATGTCCGGATGTCTGGATGTCTGGATGTTTGGTGAAAAATTTGGACAACCCTTTTTTGACCTATAATTGATCCACAAGGTGATGATGACTTGGGTCTTGGGTACTTATGACACCCCTTAACTTATTCAAGCACTAATTATAGGACTCAAATTGGATAATTCACCAAACAAAGCAAATAATGCTATTTACAAGACTCTTAAACTAATTGATGGACTCGATGGACTCAATTGGTAACTCAACAATCATAATTGACCAAATTACACTCAATTTGATCAAATTACAACTCAATTTGACTTAATTACAAACTCAAAATAACTGGGACTCGAGTGTTCTTTGTGAAGAATACATGGACTTACTCATTGATGATCCAAATTGAATTGGAAAAGGTTTGCTTCCTCTTCCTGGCTCTTGTGTCCTCACCAATTCTCCCGGGATGGGAGGAACTTGACCCCATCGAGTATGGGTCAATTCAGCTCTGGTAATGTTCTAGCAAGTCAGGGTTCAACTTTTGAAGATCTTTCTGGTGATCCAAGAATTCTCAGACTCAGGTCTCCCTTGCCAACAAACCAGATATCTTTGGTAGTTCTTATTTCTAGTAGTTATGATCTTATCATCCATGATCTGCTCAATCTTTTCTCTCCTCTCTAGTAATTTGGCTGGTGGACATTCTGGGATAGACTCTCAAAGGTGGGATCAGGCTCAAATAGCTCACTAGGTATCACCATTGGTTCCTTAAACTTGACTAGATCATATATATTGAAGGTCGGACTAATACCTAACTCAGATGGAATTCTAGCATATAAGCATTAGGTCCAATCTTCTTTATAATCTTATATGGTCCAGCACTACGAGCGTGTAATTTTTTCATGGTTCCGACTGGAAATTGTTTAGGTCATAACCTGTTCATGATGAAGTCCCCTTCATTAAACTCTTTAAATCTCTTATGTAAGTTAGCCTCGTGCTCATATGATTCATTGCTCTTTTTAATTTTGTTACTGATTTCTTTATGCAATGCTTTGACATGTTGTGCAAATGATTTGGATGATTCAGAAATGCGGGCATGCATGGGTTATGGAATCAAATCTAAAGGCTTTCATCGCTTGTACCCATGTACAATCTCAAAAGGACTCTTACCAGTAGATAACAGTTATAGGCAAACTTATCTCTAGACAGTAATAGGTCCCAATTGCCAGTATTCTTTCCTACCAAACATCTTAACAAGTTTCCTAGACTTCGGTTCACTACCTTGGTCTAGCCATCAGTTTGAGGGTGATAAGTAGTAGAAAACTTTAGCTTAGTCCCTAACATATGCCAAAGGGTTTTCCAAAAATAACATGTGAACCATACATCCCTGTCAGACACACTTATCTTGGATAAACCATGTAATCTGACCATCTCATATAGGAAAAGTTTAGCGACTCTAGAGGCATCAAATGTTTGTGAACAAGGAATGAAATGCGCCATTTTGAAAATCTGTCAACCACGACAAAGATGGAATCATGTTGCCTCATGGTTTTGGGTAAACTTAGAACAAAGTTCATACTTAGATTTTGCCAAGGGAAGTTGGGCACAGGCAAAGGGGTATAAAGGATAGTGTTCTGCTTTTGCTGCTTTGCAACAGCACAAATTCTACACCTAGCCACTATTTGAGCTACATTTCTCTTAAGACTTGGCCAGAAGAATTGGTCCTCCATTGCCAGAATAGTCTTATTTCTTTCAAAATGTCCTGCTAAGTCTCCAGCATGGATCTCCCAAATAAGAAATTCCCTAAGGGATGTTCTAGGTATGCAAAGCTTATTTTCCTTAAAAAGATAACCATCTCGCAAAGTATAATCACTGTCCAAACTAGATGGTCCTTGCTTGATTTTCTCATAGATTTTTCCAAAATTTGGATAAGACTCATACTGCTCCTTGAGCTTGTTAAATCCAACAACCTAAGTATTGACACAATTCAACAACATTGATCGGTGACTAAGGGTATTTGCAACCTTATTCTCCAAACCAGCTTGATGCTTCAACACGAAAGTATAAGACTGGAGATACTCTATCCACTTAGCATGTCTTGGATTTAATTTCTTCTGAGAGTTTAGAACCCTAAGTGCCTCATGGTCAGAGTACAAAACAAATTCCTGTGGTAGTAAATAATATCTCTAATATTTCAATGCTTGTACTACTACATAAAACTCTTTATCGTAGGTTGAGTACTTGGATTTAGCCTTATTTAATTTTTCACTAAAAAAGGCTACATGATGACTCTCTTGACTAAGTACTCCTATGCCAACACCCGAAGCATCACAAGCAACTTCAAATACTTTAAAAAAATCAGGAAGTCTCAAGATCGGGGCTTGTGTCATCTTCTCTTTTATCTCTAGGAAGGCTCTATCAGCATTCTTAGTCCACTTAAAGGCTCCCTTCCTAATGCAATCTGTAATCGGTGCCATAATAGTGCTAAATCCTTTGATAAATCTTCTATAAAAGGTGGCTAATCCATGAAAACTACAGACATCGTGGATATTCCTAGGTATGGGCCACTCAACTATTGATTTGATCTTCTCAGGATCAGCTGACACTTCCTTTGGGGTCACTACAAAACCTGAAAAGACTATCCTTGTAGTCATAAAGCTACACTTCTTAAGATTGGCATACAGGTTCTCTTTCTTAAGTGTTTGACACACTAGATAAAGACGGTCTAAGTGATCCTTCCTTGTCTTACTGTATATGAGGATATCATCAAAGTATACACCCATAAATTTTCCTATAAAGGCTCTTAATACTTGGATCATTATCCTCATAAAAGTGCTAGGAGCATTGGACAAGCCAAAAGGCATTACCAACCATTCGTACAAACCATCCTTAGTCTTAAAGGCTAATTTTCATTCATCTCCAATTCTGATCCTAACTTGATGATAGCCACTTTTAAGGTCAATCTTCGAGAAAATGGTTGATCTGGCCATCATATCTAACATATCATCCAAATGGAGAATTGGAAACCTATATTTAACAGTGATTTTGTTGATGGCTCTATTGTCGACACACATCCTCCAAGTGCCATCTTCCTTGGGGGTTAACAAGGCTGGAACTGTACAAGGACTAAGACTCTCCCTAATGAATCCTTTCTAAAAAAGCTCCCCTACTTGTCTTTGCATCTCTAAGTGTTTTGTAGGGTTCATTCTATAATGTGGGAGGTTTGGCAATGTAGCTCCTGGGACTAGGTCTATGGCATGTTGGATGTCCCTTAATGGTGGCAGTTCATTTGGCAAGTCTTCAGGAAACACATCTTGAAAGTCTTTCAAAAGCTCTACAACTTTCTTAGGGTGTTCAGGTTTAGGTTGTTCATGAGTCTCTTTAACCACTAAAACTCTAATGGGTGCACTTCCAATGATTTCTCTTTTCATTTCCTTAGCAGTAATTAAGTTCAATCCTGGCTTCTCTTCTTTCAAATTACTTGACCCACTCTTAATGTTATCCTTGGGTGGGGTTGAATTTATGACTATCCTCTTACCATGATAATTAAAAGAATAAGAATTTGATCTTCCAAATAGGGTAACATCATGGTCATATAACCAGGGTCTTCCCAAAATTATGCTACTGACTTCCATTGGTAACACATCATACCAGACCTTCTCTTGGTATGACTAGAAATGGATTATGAACTGACAAATCGACTTAATGGGAATTGAGGTTGCATCAATCTATGAAACCTTATAGGGGTTGGGTTGGAGTGCTGTAGGTAAACCTAAACTTTTGACTACATTGGTAGAGATGGCATTGATACAGCTCCCACTATCTATAATGATCTTACACACTTTGTCCCTTAATTTGATGAAGGTTTGCAGGATGTTGGTCTTATGCCAGTCCTCATTCTTCCTAGTCTGAGCTAGAATACACTTAACAACTCCTACAAGGTCAGGTGACTCTATGTCCTCCTCATTACCTTCATACTCCTCTGCTAAATCAAGCTCAGCTTTATATACTTCCTCTCCACACTCTTCAGCTGCTTCAGGTTCTTCTTCTTCTCCCATCTCACCTATGTGTAGGTTCTGTATAGGGCATTTGTTAGCAAAATGGCTAACCTGATGACACCTATAACACTCTACATTCTGACTTCCTTCTCCATATACTACAGGTGCCCTTCCTCTGTCATTCATATGATCTATTGGTGCCTTTCCTCGATATCCACTCGACCAATTGGTGCCTTTCCTCGATCATCCATTCGACCTACTGGTGTGGGTTGACTAGGCCGACTAACAGGAACTTGGCTTGACCTATTTCTAAGGTTACTAAACCTATTAAGTTCAGGTCGATAGATAGGTTGTCTTCTTTGAATCGTTCACAGTCTCTAGCAACCTGGTAAGCATGTTCCAAATTATGTACTTCCCTTAGAAATAGTTTCCTTCTAATATCCTCATTCAAGCCTTTTCTAAACCTAGATAGTGTCATAGATTCTGACTCGACTACACCACATCGCATAATAAACTCATCGAACTTGGCAATGTACTCAGTCACGGTCTTACTACCTTGGGTCAAGTCCTGCCATTGATCCAATAGCCTTTGTTGATATGTTAATGGCACATACTTCTCTCTTAACTTGTCCTTCATATCCCTCCATGTAACTATGGGCATGTGTCCTCTCTGAAGGGTCAATCTCTCAGTATTACCCCAATACAATCGTGCTTGTCGGACTAACTTGAACTTTGCAAATTTCACCTTTCGCTCCTCTGACATTTCATACCATTCGAAATATTGATCCATGTCACTCTTCCAATCCGTATAGACCTTAGGATCTAAGTTTCCATCGAACGTGGGTGCATCAAATTTGACACTTCTAAAGGCTATATCTTCTTCGGTTTCATCCCGAGTTGGGCGTCTAAGATTTGGATTAGGAATAGGATCAGGTGTTGGGCTCTAGGAATATGAACTGGAGTGGGTCTAGGAGGCATAATGTTTGGCTGAGACACATGAGATTCCTCAAGGGTTCCCATTCTATGCTCAATTTGGTCTAGCCTACCACTTAACTGCCTAAACTATTCAGTCAAAGTATGCCTAAACTATTAAATCAAAGTACGCATTAGGCTTTTTGGACTGAAATCCATAGATGCAGATGTACTGGCTTGAGTCTGTTGATCTTGGTATGGGGTGTTGGGAATTGTGTCCCAAAGTCAATCGTCTAGGTTATAGACGGTGGTGCTACTTTGTATATGAATTTTTATAATAAATAAAAGTTATTTATTTTTGGCTGTCCATCATTTTACATTTTCCTGTAATGAACTCTTGTATGATGGAGTCCTTATAACTACATTATTTAATATAGAGAGGATATATCAAGTAGTTCTTAAATTGGTTCACAACCAAATGATATATTGTTATAGGACGATGATGTATCAAGTATAGGTTGTTGTATGTCACATTTGTTGGTTGTCCTCTTAACCAAAGAGTGTGGAGATACTGGTGTGACATACAAGTGAAGTGTATGACACTTCACTGAACGTGACCATCTGTGGAGCTCCCTTCTGCCAAAGGGTTGCTCGCGAAGGGATATGGGTATATGTGTCCCTCAGACCTGAGGTCACCATGGCAGCTTGCAAGCAATTCACTATACTTTGGTGCCAGACTACCTGGATTTCTAATCTAGTGATGGAAGTTGGGTGTAGTTAAGTACTCGTGGATCGGTGGTGAATCAAGATGGAATTGACCTCTTCAAATAGTTTGGAGTGAATGACTCACTATGTCTTAATTCAGCAAAAGCTTGGCCAGGGTAGTTCTTATAAGGAGTCACAGAACTTGTGAGGTTGAGACATAATCTGGATAGACAAAATTAGGGTTGGCAGTCTAACCCTAGGTAATCCGGCAACCATATGCCAGAGGTTCTTGTGAGGTGCTCTGCATCTTCGACCTATCCGGACGTCGGGTATCATTACTAGATGAGGACTTTGACTGGTACTAAAAATGTTCCTGTGCTACCAGTTTAGTATTTGAACCTATGGGGTCACACACCATAGAGGATTTCTATCTGATCTTTTGGACTGATCAATGATTGAGAATCGTTTGCCATCACCTGAAGTCAATTTGGTTGACTTTGCTCCAAGTATCGACACTTGGATTTTTACAGGTGTCGACACTTGGTGAAGTGTCGATACTTGGCAATTTTTGAGTGTCGACACTTCCTGTGACGAGCAGAAATTCTAGGAGGTTTTTGTGGAGATTTTTTGGGTAGGTTTGACCTGGTTTGAATTTTGAATTCAAACCAGTTTTGGCTCTAAACCTTTATGGTATGAAAGTCATCCTTGCCCAAATGGGTTAGACCCATTTGGCATGCCCATGATCCTCTCCCCCATTCTCTCCTCTCATCTCTCCTCCTTCCTTCTTCTCCCTCTCCCTGCTGCCCCTATAAATATGAGACATTATGGTGGCTGCTGGGGTTAGACATACAAGAGCAGCAACTATTTCTTAGGAGAAAAAGGTTGAGAAGAGTGAGAGCTTTAGGGTTTGAGTGTGAGCTACCTAGCAATCAAGCTAGGTCTTGGAAAAGAGATTTGGGAAGGGGTTCCTGCTATCTTTCTTGTCTTCCTGGAAGAAAAATTTTGGCCCACGAATCCTGAAGAGCTAGCACTTCGAGGGAGTTGATCAGAGTCGAGCCCAGGTGTGGACATCTTGTAGAGGCCAGACGCTTGTGTGGCTTGAGTGCCCTCTTCCTCATCAGAGCTCTTCACTGCTTCTCTCCAGCACTCGCCGAGGTATAGAGGTTTGACCTTTATGTTTATGTTGCTTTCTTGTTTTTGATGTTCTATGCATGCTAGGTTTTATACTAGTTCCTGTTGCAGGCAGATCGATAGATAGTTTTGATCTATCTACTGAGCCTTTCACTGTGCATGATTTAAAATTATTTTAAAATGCATATTCTCTGTCCTATTTTTCTTCCATAATGTATGCTAGGTATATGTGTTTTTCACCTTCAATGGTATCAGAGCCAGGTTCATTTTGTAGTATAATAATGCTAGCATGCTTATAACACCTCCTTTCTTCTTAAGTACTTGGATTGAGTGCTTCACCAGGCTGTCCGGTCATAGGAGAGAAGTAGGGCTACAAGACCCTCTCTTTCCATTCAATGGGGTCTCCATGGCGGTAGGGGTACCGCTATGATTGGTTCATAAAAAAGAAAATAAGAAGAAAGTAATTTGTAGGTTAAAAATGTTTTAATCTAATGACATGATCATAAAATGACTTTAGATAAGATCTAAAAGTTATGTTGGCTCCACCCAGTGATTTTGATGAATAACAAAATATTGAGTGCATATTGTATACTAATGTGTATTTCAAGTTATGAGTTTTCAGGAAGAAAGCATCTCAAAATCTCAAAAACTTATGTTTCATGGCACATCATGGCACGTCATGGCACGGAGCATTTCTCGCAAGTTGGACATCCTCTTCATGAAAAAAGGGCATCTACATGTTTAAATATTATGTGTTTATGATTCATTTAAGTTTCAAAATTTATATTTATGTTTTTGAGATTATTTACTCTTGAATCTGAGCTTTTCAGTCTCAAGTGTCGACACCTAGAAAGTCAAGTGTCGACACTTCAACATTTGGCACGAACAAAAATTCTTAGCATGCCAAGTGTCGACACCCATAACTCAGTGTCGACACTTAGGTTTCCAAGTGTCGACTCAAGGCCTGAGAATTTTGAAAATATAGAACTTTGTCATTTGAGGATTTTTGTGTCAAGTGTCGACACCTGTGCATCAAGTGTCGACACTTGAAAGTTCAAGTGTCGACACCTAGAGATCAAGTGTCGACACCTGACAGCCAAGTGTCGACACCTGATAGCCAAGTGTTGACACTTGAAGCCTGACAACTCTAACGGATCTATTTTTCTGACTCGTAGAACTTGCTTTTCAAGCTCCCAACGGCTATATCCGAGGTTCCAATGGTCACAAACCATTTTTTGGAAGGTTCTTGGTGTATTTAACCTCCACCAACCTCATTCTAAAAAGAAGGAAGTGCATTGAAGTGCATTCAAGTATATTCAAAAGTCAAAAAGCCCATATTCTCTCAAATACTTCACATCAAAAGCCTTTTATAGTTTGATTCCTTGAAAAGCCTACAAGCTCATCCTTACATCATTCCAAAAGAGGCACTTTGAAGGATATTTCAAGGAAGAGTCAAGACAAAGCATCAACTTGAGCTTCAAAGATTCCATTCTACTCTTGAAGAGAGTTTGTTTTAGTTTTAAAATTGTATATCTATTTTTTACATTGTGATTTGACCTTGCTTTCAAGGGTGTCTTGAAAGAAGGTTGTTATGGTTTGTTGGTAAGCCAAAGGGATAAAACCAACTAGGGTTAACTTGTGATCCTGAAGACAAAACAAGTGTTAAGGTTTGTTGGTAAGCCTAGGTGACAAAACCAACTTAGGTTTTGACTTGTGAGCCTTGTGAAAAACAAGTCAGCTGTAATCTTGTTTGGATTATAGTGAAATTCCCAAGGGTGGCTTGGAGAGTGGATATAGGTGCTAGGTTTGCACCGAACCACTATAAACTTTGTATTTGTGTGTGATTGCCCTCTTCCTCTCTTGCTCTTTGATTATTGCTACTGCTTTAAATCTCTTGCATTGAATTTATCATTTTTCACTAGCACCACTAGTCCCTCTCATTATTGTTTTAAATTTTCAAAAAGACCCAATTCACCCCCCCTCTTGGACTCCATTTCTGGGCAACAAGTGGTATCAGAGCACCGGTACTCTCTTGTAGGTCCAAGGATCTTGAGTAAAAGATCATGGCAGCCCCAATAGGAATGGGTATAGTTGAAGGTCAAGCTTCAAATCGTCCCCCACTTTTCAATGGCACAAATTACACATACTGGAAGACACGCATGCACATTTTTATTCAAGCTCTTGACTATAATTTGTAGAGGACAATTATAAAAGGTCCTCATCAGCCTACGATGTTGGTTAATGGCATTCTCACTCCAAAGATGGAAGATGATTGAGATGAGAATGACATTAAGCAAATCAAGCTTAATGCTAAGGCTATGAATCTATTATTTTGCTCTCTTGACCCAAGTGAATTTAATAGAATATCTAATTATCTCTCCACCAAGGAGATTTGGGATACACTTGAGGTTATCCATGAGGGTACACACCAAGTAAAAACTACCAAGATTAACATGCTTATTCATACGTATGAAATGTTTAAAATGGAACCTACTGAGTCTATTAGTGAGATGTATACTAGGTTCACAAATATTGTGAATGGCATGAGAAGCCTAGGAAAAATTATTTCTAATGGTGAACTTGTGAACAAACTTCTCAAGTCTCTACCAGCTTCTTGGGATGCAAAAGTAACAGCTATTGAAGAAGCCAAGGATGTCAACACTCTTCCACTTGAACAACTGTTGGGCTCACTAATGACCTATGAGCTCTCCCTCAAACAAAAGAATGTGGAGGTCGACAAAAAAAAGAAAGTAATTACTTTCAATCTACTGCGAGAGAGGAATCAAGCGATGACTCTGAAAAAGATGATGAAGAAGATGAGACGGCTCTATTGGCGAGAAAATTCAGAAGGTTCATGAGGAAGAAAAGGTTCAACTTCAAAAAAAACCTCTAAAAGGTGAGCCAAGTAAAGAGAAGGACAAAGAAAAGGAGAAGGAGCAGCCTACCTATTTTGAATGCAAAAAACCCGACCATTTCAAGGTAGACTGCCCCTTGCTTAAGAAAAGCAGAAGAAAGTTGAGAAAGAAATCCATGATGGCAACTTGGAGTGAAAGTGAGGACTCCAGTTCTGAGGAAGAACAGCAGGAGGTGGCAAATTTCTGTCTGATAGCTGATCATGATGAGGTATGTTCCGAAACAGAAAATGAATTTACTTTTGATGAGCTTCATAAAGTTTTTGATGAATTAGTCATAGAATTTCAAAAACTAAAATCAAAACATAAAGATTTAAAGAAGCAAAATTTGGATTTAGCCAAAACAAATGACAAGCTTTCAAGTAAAAATGAATGCCTTCTTCTTCAAAAAAAAAATTAAATGATAAGATTGTAGTGAAAGGGATATGCCCTACAAGCCAATCTATGTTGTATCTCCCAAACCATTATAATTGACAATATTCTAATAAAGGCATTATTTTTCATCATACACTGTGATTATTATTATATGATGAACCCCATAGATTAGGGCTATGATTTTAGGGTTATGATGAGATCATACCAGTGAGACCTAAAGTCTTAAAACCTTAATCAAAAAATATTCCTAATCGAAGGAACCTTGAGTAGGGGATCAAGGTTTTTTCTGGTAAGACTAGCACATCCTATGTATATTGAATAGGGTGACTGCTCTCACAGTCACTTGTGTATGACACTAATACTAGGATGTGGGTGCTCATTAGAGAATGAGTTCACTGATATGATCCAACTTGAGAACATCTAATGGAGTCTTAGCTACATGTCAATAGAAGGTTCTCATAGTGGGAGTGGTACAAGTAATCCAATGACCTGAGACTGCCATAAGTACCTTATGTACATGAACCCATGCTTTGGTTCAATCCTAATCATGACACTGAGTCATGCATAGGATTGATACTGGAAATGGTGAATTGGATATGAAGGTAATGAGTAGGTCAACAAAGAATCGATCACTCTTAGTAAGAGGAGATTGCATCTAGCTAGTTATCAATCGGATGATGATTCAGGGAATCTTTGATCAAAGTAAAGATATTAGAAATGGTTTCTAATATCAAGATAATTGAATCATCAATATAAGATTGAGCTAGAAACAAATATAATATTGGATTTGACATATATCCATATCCATAATTATATTTTGGGTGCAGGCTGATCGAAGGATTTAATTGTACGGTAACTTTCTACTGAAGGGTAATTTTGGTATTTCACCAAAATTTTCATATCTTCCGGGTAGACATGACACGTTGCTAGATGTCAATCTTGTCTTGTGGGTTGATTTGAATGATCACTTATTAGGAAGAGTCCTAATTGATCAAAATCAGGTAAGCCCGATTTGACCTAAATCGATTAGAAAGAGTTCTAATCAAATTAGGTCAACTTGTATTCGAACCCACTACCGGCTAGATGTGGAACCCAATGGGTCACACACTTAAAAGAATTGATCAAGAGTCATTTGCATGAAGACACTCTAGCAAGTGTTGAAAATCCTAACTCCTATTCGAATCGTAATCGAATTAGGGTTCCGAATTGACTCGATTTGGGTTCTAATTGGATCTAATTTTATCTTAATTGAGAATTTAGGGATTATGGCTAACCCAATTGGCTAACCTATTAGCTAGGCCACTTTCCCACCCGCCCCCTTTCCCTTGCACGCCAAAAACACCAAGAGTCCATGCGCTTATGAACTCTTGGCACGCCATTTGGAGGAGTCCATGGGCGCATGGACTCTTGGCACGTGCCCACTTAATTTTTCGATGAATTAAGATGGGGCGGCCTTCTTTCTTAGTATTAGCACCTCATTTGTCCACCCTTGGATGATAATCTAATGGGTGGAGAGGTTTTAAGAAAGAAAGGAACCGCAGTTTCTTCCCGGGAGTGCGAAATCAGATCTCTTCGGAGATTCAAGTTTCGCGACTTCTTTCTCCCAATCGTCGTGACTTCTTTCTTTGAGAAAAGCCATGAGGATTGATCTGGAAGGCCATGAGAATTAATCCAGAAGGCTGTGAGAAGAAGGAAAGGTCATGAGAAAATTGTTTATGGAGAGTTGTGAGGGCGCCTCTCCGAAAACTATAAAAAAGGGGGTGGGAATCAGAACTCGATGATGTATTTTTTTTTTCTTTCTTCCTCTCCTGAAGACTCTTTCTCCCCTTCTTATTTTTGCATTGTTTCATTTATAGAGTAAAACTCTATCAAAACTCTGCTACTAAACAAGGTTAAGAGAGAAAGTCTTCGACGATAAAGGAAAAGAAGAGTTCTGATCCAATTCTTTTCTTCCTTACATTAAGACATCTTTGTCTTAATTTCTCCACCAATTAAAGACAAGCATTAATCTTCTTAGGACAAGGACTTACTTTCAAGACAAAGGTGTCCTAAAGGTTCTAAGTCTTGGTAGAAGGTGGAGAAGGGGTAAGAAGGAAGAAGACACACCTTTAAGTGGAAGATTTCCAGCCATAATCCAAGTATTGAATTCCTGGAATAAGAATTCAATTGAAGGAACCATTGGAACAAGGAGTTAGGATCTTGGCCATTGCTTTGTGTGGATCACCATTGGAGGGCGGACACCTGGACGCCTGGTGAACTCAAATAGCCCGTTCATCTTCAAGATTAAATCTTCATCAAATTGGAATTAGCGGTTACAGGTTAGTACTCTAATTCTAATTTGCATAAGAATGTTAGTCTTCATACATTTTAGTCTTATTAAGGAGTTCCTAGTTTAGGATTTTGGTGTATATTAATTTCTATATTTTGAAATTATCCTTCCGCTACGTTGCACCGGATCCCAACATGTAGCACTTGAAAAAGAAAAAGAAGTCTTGAAAAAGAAAAGTTCTTCACCTTTAAATGAAAATTTGTCAAAACAAAGCAAAGAAATTTTGAATGAAAACAAAAGATATAAAGAAGAAATTGAAAAATTAAAACCTTTTGTAGAAAGATTTACTTATAGTTCTGAAAAATTGAATTTGCTTTTGAATATCCAAAGAGCAGTTTTTGATAAAGCAGGTTTAGGATTCAGAACTCATAAGAAACAAAAACTTTTTAAAAATTTCTTTGTGCCTACATCTTCATCCATTACTTGCTATACTTGTGGTACTAAAGGACATAAATCTTATATGTGCAACAAAAGAAGATTAAGTAACATTAAGAATGTTTGGGTTCTGAAAGGAACCAATGCCACTAACCTAAAAGGACCCAAGATGGCTTGGGTACCTAAAGTCTCCACTTGATCTTTATTGCAGGTATGCCTTGCAACCAATAAGAGAAGAATGTGGTACCTTGATAGCGGTTGCTCAAGGCATATGATAGGAGATGTAGAGCAGTTCTCATCGCTCGAATATCAAAATGGTGGCAATGTAACTTTTGGTGATAATGGAAAGGGCAAAATTATCGGTATTGGTAAAGTCCATATCATCCCTTCTTCTTATATTGATAATGTCTTATATGTTGATGGTTTGAAACATAACTTGCTTAGCATTAGCCAGTTTTACGACAAGAATTTTAAAGTTATTTTGAATCTTCTTTGTGCATTGTTTCTAGTTTAGATGACAATGGCATTAAGTTCATTGGTCATAGGCATGGCAATATTTATATGGTTGATCTTGATGATCTCCCTATTTAAAATGGTCAATGCCTAGTGGCAATGAAAGCCAAGATCGATGAAACTAGTTGGCTTTGGCATCGCAGACAAGGACATGCAAGCATGCATTTAATTTCAAAACTTAGCAAAAAGAACTTGATAAAGGATTTGCCTAAACTCAATTTTGAAAAAGATAAGATCTGCAGTGCATGTCAACTTGGAAAACAAACCAAATCCTCTTTCAAACCAAAAGAAGTAATCTCTACATCTAGACCTTTGGAGTTGCTTCACATGGACCTCTTTGGGCCAACTAGAACATCTAGTTTGGGAGGTAAGAAGTATGGTCTAGTCATTGTAGATGATTTCTCACAATTTACATGGATCATGTTTTTAGCACATAAAGATGAAACTTTTTCTGAATTCATTAGATTTCATAAATGAGTTTTGAATGAAAAAGGTGTTTCAGTCGTATCTTTGAGAAGTGATCATGGAACTGAATTTGAAAATGCTGATTTTGATAAATTTTGTATTGAAAATGGCATTCATCACAATTTTTCTGCACATAGGACATCTCAACAAAATGGGATAGTAGAAAGAAAAAATAGAACTCTTGAAGAAATGGCACGCACCATGCTTTGTGAAAATGACTTACCTAGATATTTTTGGACAGAAGCCATAAATACTGTATGCTATGTTTTAAATCGAGTTTTAATTCGACCGATTCTAAGGAAAACACCTTATGAGCTTTGGAAGGGTAGAAAACCCTCAATTAGTTATTTTCATATTTTGGATGCCGTTGTTCCATCTTAAACAATGGTAAGGATAAATTAAGTAAATTTGATGCCAAATCAGATGAGAGAGTCTTTCTAGGCTACTCTACATCTAGTATGGCATACAGGGTCTTCAACAGAAGAACACTTGTTGTTGAAGAATCCATACATGTGGTATTTGATGAATCTAACCAAAAATCTTTAAGAAAAGAAGATGTACTCTCTGATGAAACAGGTAGCAAGAAAACTGAAGGAATAAACAACAATGAAGGGATTACCAAGGAACAGAACGATGATCAAAACACTGAAGGAGATCAAGCACAAGGTGATGAAAACACATCAACGGTTGATCCATTACCAAAAGAATGGAGGTATGCTCATGGACACCCAAAAGAACTAATTATCGGTGATCCATCTAAAGGTGTAAGTACTCGATCATCCCTTAGAAATATCTGTGATTACTTAGCTTTTGTTTCTCAAATTGAACCTAAAACTATTGAGGAAGCTGAATGTGATAATAATTGGATAAATGCTATGCAAGATGAACTTAACCAATTCAAAAGGAACAATGTTTGGACATTAGTAGATAGGCCTTCAAATACTTCAATTATTGGTACAAAGTGGGTTTTTTGAAATAAACTTGATGAAAATGGAGTATTTACTAGAAATAAGGCTAGACTAGTTGCCAAAGGATACAATCAGGAGAAATGGATAGATTTTGATGAAACCTTTGCTCCTGTAGCTAGACTTGAGGCAATTAGGCTATTGTTGGCTTTTGCTTGCTTTATAAATTTTAAATTGTATCAAATGGATGTTAAATGTGCTTTTTTAAATGGTCTAATTGAAGAGGAGGTTTACGTTGAGCAACCCCCTAGTTTTGAAAATTCTGAATTTCCAAATCATGTTTACAAACTTCATAAACTTTGTATGGATTGAAACAAGCTCCTAGAGCTTGGTATGATCGTTTAAGCTCTTTCTTGCTCAAAAATGATTTTACTAGAGGTAATGTAGACAAAACTTTATTTTTAAAGAAAAAGAATGATGATCTCTTAGTAGTACAAATCTATGTAGATGATATAATATTTGGTGCTGCTAATGAATCTCTTTGTCAAGATTTTGCAAAGTTAATGCAGGGTGAGTTCGAGATGAGCATGATGGGAGAACTAAATTTTTTTCTCGGACTCCAAATAAAGCAAACCAAAGAGGGGATCTTCATCAACCAAGCAAAATACACAAAAGAAATACTCAAAGAGTTTGGGATGGAGAACACTAAGCCTTTAGGTACCCCTATGAGCTCTACTTGTAGACTTGACAAGGATGAATCAGGTAAATCTATTGACCAAAAATTATATCGTGGCATGATCGGTTCATTGTTATATCTTACAGCCAGTAGGCCAGATATCATGTTTAGCGTCTGTATGTGTGCTAGATATCAGTCTAATCCTAAAGAGTCTCATCTTTTGGCTGTTAAATGCATACTTAGATATCTATCTGGTTCAATTGAAATTAGTTTATGGTACTCTAGAGATTCTTCATTTGAATTGATTGCTTATTCTGATGCTGACTTTGCTGGGTGTAAACTTGATCGTAAAAGTACTAGTGGAACCTATCAGTTTCTTGGAGTAAATTTGATCTCTTGGAGTAGCAAAAAATAGAATTCAGTTGCTTTATCAACGGTGGAAGCCGAATATATAGCAGCTGGAAGCTATTGTGCTCAAATCCTTTGGATCAAACAACAACTCGAAGATTTTGGCATTAAACTAACTAAGACACCCATAAGATGTGACAATACTAGTGCAATCAATCTATCTAAAAATCCTGTGCAACATTCAAGAAGTAAACACATTAAAATAAGACATCATTTCATAAGAGATCATGTACAAAACTCTAATGTTATTCTTGATTTTGTATGTACTGATGATCAGTTAGCAGATGTGTTTACCAAACCTTTATGTGAGGATAGGTTCTGTCTGATTAGAAGAGAGTTAGGTGTCATTGATCCATTCTCCTAGAACTCTCATAGTTTTAATTATACCTAAATCTTTTTGCTCAAAACCACTTGCTTTAAGCCCCAAAAATAGATCAAATTGTTTCCTATTTTTTTAATTTTTTTTCAGATTTTCTTAAAATTTTTTCTTGGCCAAGTGTCGATACTTGGATATTGTCAAGTGTCGACACCTGACCAAGTGTCGACACTTGACAAATACTAAGTGTCGACACTTGTGAAACAAAACCTATTTTTTAAAGGGCCGACCGAGGGTTTTATCCTTATTTTCCACCCGTCGATTTCATGCAACAGTGGTCCCCCTCTATCCAAATCCTCCCTTTTCCCTTTTACCCCATCACAAATCAGGTATTCCCTCTTTTAATTTCACTTTATTTCCATTTTATTTCTTGAATTTTCGTTTTCCTTTTATTACCGTCGAACCGTGTAAACTAGAATAGGGCTTTTCCGGCTATTTTTGAGGATTTTAACCATATTTTCATAAGTTTTAATGGATTTCTAAAGCTCCATTTAAGGGAATAGCGGTTTAATGGCATTTTCTTGGATTTCCCATGATGTTTTGGCCGTTTTCATGCTTATCTCATCCATTTTTCAGAAAAACACTGTTTGATTGATTTTGGATAGAAAAATTGGGGTTTTCATTTAAAATCTAGTGTTCTAAATTCATTTGTTGTTTTATCATTGTTTTGGAAAGGTTATTCATGATGTTTTTGCGACATTTTCACCACCTTGCTAAAACCCTAATTAACTTAAACCCAAAATTCCATGTGTTTTGATATTTTGGCCTTACAAAAAGTATTTTACAAAAGTTCAAATATGTTTTAACAACCAAAAACATTTTCTATAATTATTTATATGGGGTAATGTCATTTAATCAAAGTATAGCTTGTAAAAATCACACCTTCAAACTGATTGATAGATTTCCAAAATTTTTTGGTATTTTACAACCCAAAATTGTTTTAATCCTAGTTTTCAAAACCTGTCTTAACACATCTTAAGAAATGAACATCTCCTTACCTCAGCCTGTAGCCAGTCCTATAGTTCTAAGTCTGATTGAACCTATCTTCCTTCTTTCCTATTCAGCTTGCTGTAATGGGTCCCAGGAAGAGACTTGCAGTTAGGGAGAGACCTAGTCGTGGTGTAGAGAGGAGATCGAAGG
Organism: Areca catechu; assembly: GCA_021397845.1. NCBI lineage: Eukaryota > Viridiplantae > Streptophyta > Magnoliopsida > Arecales > Arecaceae > Areca > Areca catechu. The sequence goes on from CM038050.1 coordinate 97,623,744, forward strand.
CTAGATTTGATCCTGCACAGGCTAGCAGTTCTGCCATATCGAGTTCCCCCCTGCAGAGAGGATGGCAGGGAAGTTAGTAGCCTCTGGGAGGAGAGTCGACCTGGAGTGTTTTGATAAGCACCATTTTAGCTTACGACAGGTGCTCACTGATGAAGGTTTAGTACCATTCTGTACTATGCAGGAGAGGTATTATCCTCATCTAGTGAGAGAGTTCTATGGTGTGTTGGACTGTCGATGACTTCTATGGACTACGATAGTGAGAGGTGTTCAGATTTCACCTTCGGTATAGCTATTGAGTAGAGTATGGGAGATCCCCCATAGGGAAATCTGTGTTTTTGCGGTGGATGACAGAGAGGCTGCTTTTAGGTGTATCCTCGAGTGAGAGGATGTTCGTGGTATATCCATAGTTATCGCAAACCAGTTATCTCTGGAGATGCGCCTATTGCACCACATCACGGCATGTATACTTCTGCCGAAGACTGGGAGATTCGACTTCATCACTGAGAGAGAGTTGATGGTGATGACGAGTCTGATAGAGAGGAGGCAGATCGACCTTCCATCTTTGATGCTAGTTCAGATGCATGATGCCGCGACTCAGCGCCGTCATTGTTTACCCTACGGCATGGCACTGACCAGGTTATTTAGAGCATGTGGAGTATCACTGGAGGGGGAGATCCCCAAGGAGATACTACACACAGATGTATATGATGAGAGGTCTTTACACCGTATGGGATATAGACTAGTCACAGGTCGATGGGTGCGCAGAGAGTCTGGCTAGGAGCCAGATGAGGAGGACGAGCTTCGAGAGGCAGAGGCAGGACCATCTGAGCCAGCAGTTTTTGCTCCCGTTGATATCCCATCGACACAGGCAGAGCATTCGACTCCTGATACTTCAGCTCCTCCACCACCTACTACTGGACTATCCTTTGAGGAGCACGCCAGAGAGTAGTTCATTGAGATCAGGGGTGAGTTGACTCAGCTACGCAGTGAGGTTGAGATTCTTCGGGCATATACTATCTCGGAGAATGCTGAGATCCGTAGGTCTATGAAGGAGGGATTCTCTCGTATTGAGGATCTATTGAGATCCCTTATACCTCCTGCAGCCCCTGCAGTTGTATCTACGGATGATGATGATGATGATGATGATGATGGTGATGATCACCAGAGCGGCCATGCTGATACAATTGAGGGTGGTGATCAGGCAGATATGGATGAGGACAGAGCTACAGAGATTGTGGGCAGTGGTAGTGATAGTGATGGCAGTGCAGATGGTTTTGAGGTGGTCAGTCACGATCCTCCCACTATCCCAGCTGCTCCTACTGACTTGGTTGATTCCACACCGGACTTTTTTACACCAGCTGATCTTCTCTCCCCCCTTCCACTAGATCATCTAGGGTTGTACCTGCTTTTGGTCCTTCTGGCTGCACTAGGAGTCGTCGAGCTTTAGTACCTCCTAGGGCCTTAGCCACTAGATCTAGGATCAGTGCCCCATTTAGTCTTAAGATTCCATCTGATGAGGATTAGCCTCACAGATGTCTGTTGTATGTCTTTTATAGTTAATATTTGTATGTTTCTGATTATTGGTATCACAAATGTCTGTTGTATGTTTCTGATATTTGTATGACTCTGATGCTATCTGTATGTTTCAGTTCTTGCTGATGACTCAGCAAATTTTTGAAAGTTAAAAAGGGCTTTTGCAAATGCCTACTCTAAGCATGCAAGAGCAGGGAGCAGGTAAGTATTTTAAAACAATTTTAAAATAAACAGCAGAAAAACCTACTCTGCGCAGGATCTAACATGATCCGGAAGCATGTACAGACTAAAACATGTCATAATATAGGCATGTAATGTTTATAAAGTATTTTATAAACTCTGATCTATGCATGCATGAATTTAAAAATCAAAACCCATACCTTATTCCTACCTGGAATAAATCTGGTATAGTTCTGGAATAACTGGGATAACAGGAATAATTTTATTCCTGTTGTCTTCCTCTTCAACCGTTAGAATGCTATGTTTTTCCTTCTTCTAAACAGTAGCAAAAGGCCAATCCAAATGACCAATCTTTAGTCTCCTCTCTATCACCAACAGCAAGGACTTCTCTTGCTTCAAATGGAGAAGGGATAGGCGTAGATCTTCAACGTTGAATCACTCTTGTTCTTCTCCAAAAAGCAACAAAAGGTTAAAACCTGCAACTCAAAACAAACAGTAAGAATAGCAGCAAAGGGAGGTTGATTCGGCTCCCAAGTGCTCAAATGAGCACTCTCTAGAGGGGAGACACGCGTGGGGCTCCTCAGATCCGGTTCACAGGCGATGCTAGTCGCTGGATAACCTTTGGATGGTGGGAAGAAGGACAGTTGTTTTGCAGCAATCTTTCTCAAAACAGAGCTTGTCCTTCTTCTTCAAACTGAGCACAAGGAACAGGGACTAAAGGTTGGTTCTCTCCCAATCACTCAATAAGAACCCAGCCCCAGAGTTTGCGATGGAAAGGGTGAAGAAATCTCTCAAAAAATAAGAACCCAGAGATGTTTCAGCCTCACAGTTTTCTGCACTACAGAAAAGATCAGCGCCCAGTAGAGTTTTATAAGCAGCGATGAACCAATTCAACCAGTGTTAATGGGAGGAGAAAGGTCTTGCTGGGAAAACCAAAAGGCAGCACCGATTAAAAATGAATCCAATTCGTTTCAATGAAGCAATAAAAGGGAGTTAATATCCAGCCAAAATGAAAACAAAAGGAGAGAAGAAGGGATGCCCAAAAGCCCTGTTCGGCCAAAGTTGGCAATTTACCGTGATGACCAGTTCAAAGGGTCAAAAAATAGTTCAAAAGGTTTTAATAAAAAACCCAATGGTTCAAAAAAGGTTCATCCATATAATTAGATTAAAATCTAATTATCAGAAGGCTTGGTCTAGTCCTGGTTAACCAGAAAAAAATTCCTGATAAATCAGAACAAATTCTGAAAGACCCAAACCCAGGTCAATCCAATGTGCTCAATCAAACCGTCACCGATAAGATTCCTAATAAAATACCGGTACCTGGATCAGGGAGTTATCCCTTATGGCGTGTGACCACATTGGTTCGAACCTAGGCGGTAGCACTGGAACAATTCCAGTACCAGCACAAGATACCATCTAGCAATGGGTCCCGGTGTCCGGATAGGTCGAAGATGCGAGAGCAATCAATCGAACCTCTGGCATATGGTTACCGTATAATTCATCTCTTTGACCTCTAATGCTCAGGACGACTGAGATTAGACTGCCAACCCAGAGTAAGTCAGTCCACTACGTGTCTCAACCTAGCAAGCCCAGTGACTCTTCACATGGGCTACCCCGGCCGAGGATTTGCTAAATTGCGATACTGCGAGACATTCAATCCAAACTGTTTGGATAGGTCAATTCCATCTTGGTCCATCACTGCTCCACAAGTATTTGCCTGTATCCAGAAACCTTCCGTCACCAGATTAAAAATATGGGCAGTCTGGCACCAAAGCACAGGGAGTTGCTTGCAAGCTACCGTGATGACCTCAGGTCAGAGGGACACATATACCCATATCCAGTCGTGAGTTTCCCTTTGGCAGAAAGGGGCTGCACGGAGTCATGCTCAATGAGATACCACATATCCCACTTGTAGATCACATCAGTGTCACCACACTCATTTGGTCAAGAGGACAACCAAACGATGTGAACTGCAACAACCTATACTTGATATATTGCCATCCAGTACAATATATCCTTTGGTTGTGAACAGGGTTTAAGGACCACTCGATACATCCTCTCTGTATCGAATTCAGTGTAGTCCTAAGGACTTCATCACATGGAAAGAGTTCATTTCAGGAAAATACAATATGTGATGAGCTGCCAAAAAATTTTTTTTTATCAATTCAAAGAAAGAGTACAATCCTTAGCTCGATCGCCTACAACCCAGGCGATTGGCTTTGGGACACAATTTCCAACAACTCCCACTTGTACTAAAGCCAATCAGAAGAGTATCTAATACCCATTTCCCATTTACAATAGTCGAACTCTTTTATTCTGAGGGCTTTAGTGAAGGGGTCGGCCAGATTTTCTTTTCCATCGATCTTCAGAAGATTGATGTCGCCTCGTTCCACGATTTCTCATACGAGGCGGTAGCGCCGCAGAATGTGCTTGGTGCGGTGATGTGCTTTAGGCTCCTTAGCTTGAGCAATGGCTCCAGTGCTGTCACAGAACACCGGAACAGGACCATCTAAGGAAGGTGCCACCCCTAGCTCTCCAAGGAACTTCCGCAACCACACAGCTTCCTTTGCCGCATCTGATGCTGCAATATATTCTGCTTCGCATACCGAGTCTACAACAGTTGCCTGCTTAGAGCTTTTCCAGCAGATCGCTCCTCCATTCAGGGTAAATACAAACCCTGACACACTCTTGCTATCATCTCTATCCGACTGGAAACTAGAGTCAGAGTACCCCACAAGTTTCAAGTCAGGTTCTCCATAAATCAGCCATTGATCTTTAGTATTTCTCAAATACTTAAGGATGGACTTAACCACCTTCCAATGCGCCTCACCTGGGTCAGACTGGTATTTGCTCATTACTCCTAGTGAGTATGCCATGTCTGGTCTAGTACAAGTCATAGCATACATGATAGAGCCTACTGCAGAAGCATAAGGTACTCTACTCATGCGCTCTCTTTCCTCAGGAGTTATTGCACAATCCTTCTTGGAAAGAGTAATTCCAGAACCTATCGGGAGATAGCCTTTCTTGGAATTTTCCATGCTGAACCATTTCAGCACGGTGTCAATGTACATAGACTGGGACAGTCCCAAAAGCTTCTTAGATCTATCTCTATAGATCTTTATACCTAGTATGTAAGAAGCTTCACCCAAGTCCTTCATGGAGAACTGAGAAGATAACCATACCTTTATTCCTTGTAATGCTGCGACATCATTCCCGATTAAGAGAATATCGTCAACATACAGTACTAGGAATACAATCACAAAACCATTAACCCATTTATAGATGCACGGTTCTTCTCCGTTCCTAACGAAGCAATACGATTTGATATACCTATCAAACCGTAAGTTCCAACTTCGAGACGCTTGCTTGAGTCCATAGATGGACCTCTGCAACTTGCATACTTTTGATTCATCTGTGGATGTGAACCCTTCAGGCTGTATCATATACACCTCCTCTTCCAGCTCCCCATTTAGGAAAGCGGTTCGGACATCCATTTGCCAGATCTCATAATCAAAATATGTTGCCAAAGCAAGCATGATCCGAATGGACTTGAGCATTGCCACAGGGGAGAAAGTCTCGTCATAATCAATACCATATCACTGATGATATCCCTTGGCAACCAGACGGGCTTTATAGGTCTCTACCTTCCCATCTGCGCACCTTTTCCTCTTGAAGATCCATTTACACCCGATGGGTTTTATTCCTTCAGGCGGATCAACCAATGTCCAAACATTGTTGATTTCCATGGACTCCATTTCGGATCGCATGGCTCCAAGCCATGCCTCAGAGTCAGATCTCTGAAGTGCATCCATATAGGTGATCGGATCCTCATTGTTCTCATCGAGCTCAATGGGATCGCCATCCCGGACCAAGAAACCATAGTATCTATCCGGCTGACGGGTATTCTACCGGATCTCCTAATGGGTTCTGGGTGTGATTCAATCACAGCCGGTTCTACGATGTCTTTAGAGAGTGCAGGTTCTTCTATTGGCTGAACTTCATCAAGTTCAATCTTAGAAGCTATAGTTCCTTCTCCAAGGAACTCCTTTTCCAAAAAGATAGCTCTAAAAGAAACGAACACCTTTTGTTCATTTTCCAAATAGAAGAAATACCCTTTGGTTTCCTTAGGATAACCAATGAATAAACACCGATCAGACCTAGGACCAAGCTTGTCTGAGTCTAAACGCTTTACGTAAGCCAGACAACCCCAGACTCGAAGGTGTGAGATTGAGGGTTTATGTCCAGTCCACATCTCATACGGAGTGGAGACAACAGACTTACTTGGAACATCATTTAATAAGTAACAGGCTGTCTGAAGAGCATATCCCCAAAAGGATAGCGGCAGAGTTGCAAAGCCCATCATAGATCGAACCATGTCCAACAAGGTTCGATTCCTCCTTTCGGACACACCATTCAACTATGGTGTTCCTGGAGGAGTCCACTATGAGAGAATTCCATTCTCCTCAAGATATGTCGAAAATTCACCAGATATGTATTCACCACCTCGATCAGATCGAAGGATTTTAATACTTTTTCCAGTTTGCTTTTCTACTTCATTACGGTATCGTTTGAACATTTCAAACGACTCAGACTTATGTCTCATTAAAAAGACATAATCGAACATCGAAAAGTCGTCTGTAAAAGTAATGAAATATTTGTATCCTCCTCTGGCACTAACTATCATCGGTCCACATACATCAGTATGTATTAGACTTAGAAGTTCTGTAGCTCATTCACCTTTTCCAGTAAAAGGTGACTTGGTCATTTTACCAACTAAACAGGATTCACAAGTGGGCAGTGATTCAGAATCACTGACCTCGAGGAGTCCATCTCCTCGCATCTTGTTTATCCTATTTTGGTTAATATGACCTAGCCTACAGTGCCAAAGATACAAATTGTTGACATTATCTAACCTTGGGCGTTTGCTAGAAGTGTACATTATACTAACAGGCCTTGATAGTACATATATGCCATTATTTAATCTAGCTTTCATTATCACAGAGTTATTCAAAATAACATTGCAAAAATCTCCCTTTATTGATAGTTCAAAACCACAATTGGCCAAAAGGCCTACAGAGATTATGCTCATAATGAAACTAGGACAATAGTGACAGTCGACTAGTTTGACTGTACAAGACTCAAAGACAAGACGCAGGACTCCGACCGCCAGTACTAGAACACGATTTCCATTCCCGATGCTCAAAACTGTTCTCCATCTTCAAATCTTCTGCTAACTTGAAGTCTCTGTAATGAATTACAAACATAAATTGGACTACCAGTATCCAATACCCAGTTAGTAGTATCAACAATTGAGTAATTACAAGGTTTTATCATATAAATACCTTGTTCAGCAGACTTCTGCTTCCTCGGCCTGTTCGGATCAAGGGATGTAATATAAAGAGGATAGTTCCTCTTCCAGTGTCCCTTCTTCTTGCAGTAGAAGCACTCTGCAGAAGACTGATCAGCCTTATACTTCCTGGTCTGACTAGGGCCAGGAGCATTCTGCACCTTCTTTCCCTTCTTATTTATTTTCTTCTTCCCTTTCTTAAAGGGACGACGACCTCTACTTCCTCCCACTAAATTCACCACCCCCTTATTCAGTTGGTGGTCTTTCTCGAAAGTCTGCAGCAACCCCAAAAGACCATGGTAGTTTACTCAGGCTTGTTCATTCTGTAATGATCAAGAAAGTCAAGATAGGAGGAGGGAAGAGAATTCAGGATCGCATCCTTGCTGAGCTGCTCGTGCAAGGGGCATCCGAGTTTGCCCAATTTTTCAATCAGCTCGATCATGTACAATACATGATCAGTGACTGAACCACCATTCAGCATCTTGGAGTTGTAGATGGCACAAGACACTTTGTATCGTTCTACATCATCCGGGGTGCCAAAGGATTCCTTCAACTTTTGAAGGATTTCATCAGGTTGGGCCTCCTCGAATTTGCGACTGAACTCATCGTTCATCGTCACTAACATAATGCAATGGACAGTAGTCCGATCAGAGACCCACTTCAGATAAGCATCTCTGACCGCACTCCGTGCATTAGCGGGAGGGATTTCAGGTGCCGGATCCGTTATCACATAGAGGATCCGTTCATGCTCCAGAATGATTCTTAATCTTCGATACCAACTATCGAATTTGTGACCCTTTAACTTCTCATTATCGAGAAGTGACCGGAGCGATAAGTTAGAAGACATCTGAAAAGAAAACAAGACCACATTAGTGTATGAATTAATTTTAACCAAAAGACTTGGACTTTAGTCTAAAGGTTTCTCCCACTAATTTTTTTAAGATTGGTAGCCTCTAACTCCAATCCATGAAAACACTTTTTCAAGTGGGTACTGAAATCCAATAGGCCTCGCATGAGCCCGACTTAGGCCGGCTCACCCATACGAGCCTAAAGGTAGGTTCGTAAACCAATTGCTTCCCTAAACAATTTTCAGTAATTCATTTTGCCCTAGAGAACACCCCAATCAGCCTTGGGGCCTCCTATTGCGGGTCTCTGGTTAGGTCCAACCATTAAAATGACAAATCCAATGCTTCCAACTAACTAAAGACCAAGCCCGACTTTGGCCGGCCCACCGGGTCCCGTTAAGGAGGTTGCACTGAACCATCATCGATCAGATAGAAATTCCAGTCGCCGGATGTACACCCATTCTTTGGAACTGTCGATGCACACCAAGCTAGAGGACACATTTCTAACTGACTTAATGGGAGGCTAAGACACTGTCAACACCTTGACTTAGTCTTTTTAAGGACCTAATAATTATAGAGGATTTTTAGTTATGATAGAAGAAAAAGACAAGGACATGGATCATCCTCCCACTGAATCAATCAGATTCCAGGAGGGTTGATTTGAATCAACAAACGATCCATGTGCACCTATAGATCAGTCAGACCGATCAAACTGGGTGACATGGGTTAACTCGAGTCATTGAGCTTTTCCAATCAGTTCTGGTCGACTCGACTAGCCAGGTAGGTGAGATCATGGGTGAGTATCCGCCATTAACCATCTTTCCTAGACACCAACCAAGTTGGCCAGGAAAGAGGTAGCCTCATGCAACCATGATCAACATGCCAAACCTACCTTGACCCCAGTCAGTTTACCAGACTCAATCAGACTAGCCTAAAGACTCGGGCTTCCACTGAGCCACTAATTGGATCCATTTTAGATGAACGGATCAACTAATCTAACTATTAGATAGTTCTAAAGAAGGGCCTTAAACAACTTTTGTTTAATCTTCTTGTTATCCATTCAACTAAACCTAGGTCTAACCCAGTTAAAGACCCAATTAGAAAACTAACCCAATTTAACCCAGAAATGGCTTATTCATATCAAATTAGATTTCATAAACCTAATAATTTAATTTTAATAAGCCATACATTTAATCGAAACATTTTTAATTAAGTGTTAATGTAAAACATTTTTTACATAACAAAATCATGCATCATATCTAGATTTTTATTTTATAAACATTTCATGGCCCAATAATGAACAGACATGTCAAAACTATATCTGAACTAAAACAATTTTATTCCAAGATTTCCTTAAAGGATCCTTCTGAAGAGGCTAACACAAACGATCCGCATCATGTCAAAGACACACGGTCATGATGAAGGTCTCAACTAGGTTCCTAAAAGTACTATCAGGATACAAAAAGTAGATTAAACTATTTTTAATCTAAAACATGCATCAGGATTATGTTACACCTGTAACCTGGCTCTGATACCACTGAAAGTTAAATAGGGCTTTTGCAAATGCCTACTCTAAGCATGCAAGAGTAGGGAGCAGGTAAGTATTTTAAAACAATTTTAAAATAAACAGCAAAAAAACCTGCTCCGTGCAGGATCTAACATGATCCGGAAGCATGTACAGACTAAAACATGTCATAATATAGGCATGTAATGTTTATAAAATATTTTATAAACTCTGATCTATGCATGCATGAATTTAAAAATCAAAACCCATACCTTATTCCTGCCTGGAATAAATCTAGTATAGTTCTGGAATAACTGGGATAACAGGAATAATTTTATTCCTGTTGTCTTCCTCTTCAACCATTGGAATGCTATGTTTTTCCTTCTTCTAAACAGTAGCAAAAGGCCAATCCAAATGACCAATCTTTAGTCTCCTCTCTATCACCAACAGCAAGGACTTCTCTTGCTTCAAATGGAGAAGGGATAGGCGTGGATCTTCAACGTTGAATCACTCTTGTTCTTCTCCAAAAAGCAACAAAAGGTTAAACTTGCAACTCAAAACAAACAGTAAGAATAGCAGCAAAGAGAGGTTGATTCGGCTCCCAAGTGCTCAAATGAGCACTCTCTAGAGGGGAGACACGCGTGGGGCTCCTCAGATCTGGTTCACAGGCGATGTTAGTCGCCGGATAACCTTTGGACGGTGGGAAGAAGGACAGTTGTTTTGCAGTAATCTTTCTCAAAACAGAGCTTGTCCTTCTTCTTCAAACTGAGCACAAGGAACAGGGACTAAAGGTTGGTTCTCTCCCAATCACTCAATAAGAACCCAGCCCCAGAGTTTGTGATGGAAAGGGTGAAGAAATCTCTCAAAAAATAAGAACCCAGAGATGTTTCAGCCTCACGATTTTCTGCACTACAGAAAAGATCAGCGCCCAGCAGAGTTTTATAAGCAGCGATGAACCAATTCAACCGGTGTTAATGGGAGGAGAAAGGTCTTGCTGGGAAAACAAAGAGGCAGCACCGATTAAAAATGAATCCAATTCATTTCAATGAAGCAATAAAAGGGAGTTAATATCCAGCCAAAACGAAAATAAAAGGGGAGAAGAAGGGATGCCCAAAAGCCCTGTTCGCCCAAAGCTGGCAATTTACCGTGATGACCAGTTCAAAGGGTCAAAAAATAGTTCAAAAGGTTTTAATAAAAAACCCAATGGTTCAAAAAAGGTTCATCCATATAATTAGATTAAAATCTAATTATCAGAAGGCTTGGTCTAGTCCTGGTTAACCAGAAAAAAATTCCTGATAAATCAGAACAAATTCTGAAAGACCTAAACCCAGGTCAATCCAATGTGCTCAATCAAACCGTCACCGATAAGATTCCTAATAAAATACCGGTACCTGGATCAGGGAGTTATCCCTTATGGCGTGTGACCTCATAGGTTCGAACCTAGGCGTAGCACTGGAACAATTCCAGTACCAGCATAAGATACCATCTAGCAATGGGTCCCGGCGTCCGGATAGGTCGAAAATGCGAGAGCAATCAATCGAACCTCTGGCATATGGTTACTGTATAATTCATCCCTTTGACCTCTAATGCTCAGGATGACTGAGATTAGACTGCCAACCCAGATTAAGTCAGTCCACTATGTGTCCCAACCTTGCAAGCCCAGTGACTCTTCACTTGGGCTACCCCGGCCGAGGATTTGCTAAATTGAGATACTGCGAGACATTCAATCCAAACTGTTTGGATAGGTCAATTCCATCTTGGTCCATCACTGCTCCACAAGTACTTGCCTGTACCCAGAAACCTTCCGTCACCGGATTAAAAATCCGGGTAGTCCGGCACCAAAGCACAGGGAGTTGCTTGCAAGCTACCGTGATGACCTCAGGTCAGAAAGACACATATATCCATATCCAATCATGAGTTTCCCTTTGGCAGAAAGGGGCTGCACGGAGTCACGTTCAATGAGATATCACATATCCCACTTGTAGATCACATCAGTGTCACCACACTCATTTGGTCAAGAGGACAACCAAACGATGTGAACTGCAACAACTTATACTTGATATATTGCCATCCAGTGCAATATATCCTTTGGTTGTGAACAGGATTTAAGGACCACTCGATACATCCTCTCTGTATCGAAGTCAGTGTAGTCCTAAGGACTTCATCACATGGAAAGAGTTCATTTCAGGGAAATACAATATGTGATGAGCTGCCAAAAAAAAAAATTTTTTTTTAATTCAAAGAAAGAGTACAATACTTAGCTCAATCGCCTACAACCCAGGCGATTGGCTTTGGGACACAATTCCCAACAATTTTTGTACTGAAAACTTCTCTTATCTATTATATATTTCAGTTTAGTGCTTATTATTTATGTTTGAGTGGTTAAATTTACCTTCTTTAGCTCTGATTCTCTTTGATCTTTTTGGTTCTGATACCTATCTTATTTGATTCTCTACCATCTTTTTGTCTCCATGCTCATTGTGAGGGAGAGGTTATTTTCCTTTCTAATGATTGACAAAAAGGGAGAGAAATAGTATTGATTGTATAGATGCATAAATTATTATGGTTTTACCTTGTAAGAACCTTTAAAATTTATTTTAATTAGAAATATCTAATTAAGGGGAAGATTGATTCTTCCTAACTATGAAGTTTTTATCTCATATGGACTTAAATTCATATTCATGAATTATAATAGTTGAAGTTTGAAATGTAATGCTATTTTACTCAAGGTTTTGTCATCATCAAAAAGGGGAGATTGTTGGCTCCACCCAGTGATTTTGATGAATAACAAAATATTGAGTGCATATTATATACTAATATGTATTTCAAGTTATGAGTTTTCAGGAAGAAAGCATCTCAAAATCTCAAAAACTTATGTTTCATGGCACGTCATGGCACGGAGCATTTCTCGCAAGTCTGGACATCCTCTTCATGAAAAAGGGCATCTACATGTTTAAATATTATGTGTTTATGATTCATTTAAGTTTCAAAATTTATATTTATGTTTTTGAGGTTATTTACACTTGAATCTGAGCTTTTCAGTCTCAAGTGTCGACACCTGAAAAGTCAAGTGTCGATACTTCAGCATTTGTCATGAACAAAAATCCTTGGCATGCCAAGTGTCGACACCCAGAACTCAGTGTCGACACCAAGTGTCGACACATAGGTTTCCAAGTGTCGACTCAAGGCCTGAGAATTTTGAAAATACAGAACTTTGTTATTTGAGGATTTTTGTGTCAAGTGTCGACACCTATGCATCAAGTGTCGACACTTGAAAGTTCAAGTGTCGACACCTAGAGATCAAGTATCGATACCTGACAGCCAAGTGTCGACACCTGACAGCCAAGTGTCGACACTTGAAGCCTGATAGCTCTAACGGATCTATTTTTTTGACTTGCAGAACTTGCTTTTCAAGCTCCAAACGGCTATATCCAAGGTTCCAATGGTCACAAACCATTTTTTGGAAGGTTCTTAGTGTATTTAACCTCCACTAACCTCATTCTAAAAAGAAGGAAGTGCATTGAAGTGTATTCAAGTATATTCAAAAGCCAAAAAGCCCATATTCTCTCAAATACTTCACATCAAAAGTCTTTTATAGTTTGATTCCTTGAAAAGCCTACAAGCTCATCCTTACATCATTCCAAAAGAGGCACTTTGAAGGATATTCCAAGGAAGAGTCAAGACAAAGCATCAACTTGAGCTTCAAAGATTCCATTCTACTCTTGAAGAGAGTTTGTTTTAGTTTTAAAATTGTATATTTGTTTTTTACATTGTGATTTGACCTTGCTTTCAAGGGTGTCTTGAAAGAAGGTTGTTGTGGTTTGTTGGTGAGCCAAAGGGATAAAACCAACTAGGGTTAACTTGTGAGCCCGAAGACAAAACAAGTGTTAATGTTTGTTGGTAAGCCTAGGTGACAAAACCAACTTAGGTTTTGTTGACTTGTGAGCCTTGTGAAAAACAAGTCAGCTGTAATCTTGTTTGGATTATAGTGAAATTCCCAAGGGTGGCTTGGGGAGTGGATGTAGGTGCTAGGTTTGCACCGAACTACTATAAACCTTGTGTTTGTGTGTGATTGCCCTCTTCCTCTCTTGCTCTTTGATTATTGCTACTACTTTAAATCTCTTGCATTGAATTTATCATTTTTCACTAGCACCACTAGTCCCTCTCATTATTGTTTTAAATTTTCAAAAAGACCCAATTCACCCCCCCTCTTGGGCTCCATTTCTGGGCAACAAGTTATTTTTGATCGATTTTTGTTTGTATGTTTGAGAAACATCGAATTTGAAATCATTGTTTTTCTTTGTCCCAGGCTGTGAGTCGACACTTGGCTCTTGAAGTGTTGGCTCATGGAAAAATTTCCTGAGATCTGGTTTCTGTTTTTGTTCTAAGATAGGCTGGAGTATCAACACTTGTCCCTGAAGTGTCGACACTTGAGCCTGAAGTGTCGACACTTGACCCTTGAAGTGTCGACACTTGAGGCATGCTAGAAAACATGTTATGTTTTCTGTTCCCTGTCTCAGGCCTTGAGTCGACACTTCTTCTTGAAGTGTCGACACTTGGCTACAGAAAATGCTGAAAACAGTGAATTTAAATTTTGAATTTGTTGTAAAATTATTTTACATGATAAATTAAAATTGTTTTGATTTATTTAAGGCCATTGAACTTAATTTTGAATTAAGATTGACTAAGTACTCTAGGAATGTGATTCAAAGATCTTAAGTCATTTCAATAAGCCTTAAGGGTCATGGGTTAGCTTTTATTAGGTCCTTGATTGGGTTAGACCTAAGTTTAGATTCATTGGACAAGTTAGAGAACTAATCTAATCAAAAGTTGAGTTAGGATTTCTTCTCTAGATCTATCTAATAGTTAGATTGATTAGTCCATAATCTAAATGAATCTAATTTGTGGCTCAGTGGAAAGCCCGAGTCTTTAGGCTAATCTAATCGAGTCTGATGAACTGATTGGTGTCGAGATAAGTTTGGCATTGTGATTATGGTTCTTTGGGGCTACCTCTTACCTGGACAACTCTGTTGGTGTATAGGCAAGATGGTTAATGGCAGAACCCAACCCATGATCTCACTTACCTGGCCAATATGGTCAATCAGGATTGATTAGATAGCTCATTGACTCGTGTTAACCCTTGTCACCCAAGGTTAATCAGTCTTGATTGATTTTAGGTGCCCATGGATCATTTGTTATGTGTAACCCTCCTTGATTGCTGATGGGGTCAATGGAAGGTTGGTCCATGTCTTCTTATCTCTTCATATGTCACATTAATTAAAACCTTCTAAATTATTAGGTCCTTAAAAGGATAAAGTTATAGAGATAACCAAGTCCTAGCCTCCCATTAAGTGGGATAGTAATGTGCCCATTAGTTCGGTGTTCATCGACAGATCCAAAGATCGGGTGGTCATCGGGCTATTGGAATTACTGTTCCTAATATGATGGCTCAGTGCGACTCTCTTAATGGTGGTCAGGTGAGCCGGTCAAAGTCGGGCTTGACCATTCATTAGTTAGAAGTATTGAATTTTGTCATGTTAATGGTTGGACCTAACCGGGACCTTCAATAGGAGGCCCAAAGGCCGATTGAAGTGCTCCTTGGGGCAAAATCCAATTACTAGAGATTACTTGGAGAAGTGATCGGTTAAAGAACCTACCTTTAGACATGCATGGGTGGGCCAGCCAAAGTCGGGCTCATGTGTTGTCTATTGGACTCTAGTACCCACTAGGAAATTAAAGTAATTCCTCGGATTTGAGGTAGAGGCTACCAATCTATGCAAAATAGTGGGAGGGACCTTTATACTTAAGCCCATGTCTTTAGGTTAATTATTCAATACACTAATTTGTTTTGGTTTTCCTTTCAGATGTCTTCCAACCTTTCACTCCGGTCTCTTCTCGATAGCGAGAAGCTCTGTGGACCCAACTTCGATAGCTGGTATCGAAGGCTCAGAATTGTCCTGGAGCACGAATGGATCCTATATGTGATATCAGATCCGGCACCTGAGATCCCTGCTGCCAATGCTCGGGGTTCGATTAGAGACACTTATCAGAAGTGGCTCTCTGATAGGACCACTGTCCAATGCATTATGTTGGCTGTGATGAACGACGAGTTCAGTCGCAAGTTCGAGGAAGCCCAGCTGGAAGAAATCCTTCAAAAGTTGAAGGAGTCTTTCAGGACACCCAATGATGTTGAGAGGTACAGGGTCTCCTGTGCTATCTACAATGCACGGATGCATGATGGATCCTCGATCACTGATAATGTATTGTACATGATCAAGATGATTGAGCGCCTGGGCAAGCTCAGCTGTCCCTTACATGAACAGCTTGGGAAAGATGCGATACTGAATTCTCTCCCCTCCTCCTATTTAGACTTTCTCGATCATTATAGAATGAACAAGCCTGCAGTTAACTACCATGATTTGTTGGGGTTGCTGCAGACTTTTTAGAAAGACCACCAGTTGAATAAAGGGGTGGTGAATCTAGTAGGAGGTTCTTCGGGAGGGCATCGTCCCATTAAGAAAGGGAAGAAGAAGAATAAAGGGAAAAAGGTGCTTAGTGCTTCTGGGCCCAGTCAGGCCAAGAAAGTGAAGGCTGATCAGAGTCGTGCAGAGTGCTTCTTCTGCAAGAAGCAGGGACACTAGAAGAGGAACTGTCCTCTTTACATTGCGTCCCTTGATCCGAACAGGTCCAAGAAGAGAAAGCTGCAAGATGGTCCTAGACAAGGCATTTATATGATAGCACCTTGTAGTTTCTCTATTTGCAATACTACTAACTGGGTATTGGATACAGGAAGTCCAATTCATATTTGCAATTCTTTGTAGGGACTTCAAGTTAGTAGAAGACTCGAGGATGGGGAGAGGTTTTTGAACGTGGGAAATGGAAGCCGAGTTTCAGTTATGGTGTTGGGAGTCCTTAAACTTGTTTTCGAGTCTTGTACTATCATTTTGAATGAGTATCATTTTTGTCCTTTTATTTTGAATGTCATTTCTGTAGGCCAATTGGCCATGTATGGTTATGAACTATTAATAAAGAATGACATTTGCAAAATCATTTTGAATGATTCTATTATTTTGAATGGACAAATGCGTGATGGCATCTATGTACTGTCGTGACCTGTTAATGTAATGTACACGTCTAGCAAATGCTCTAGGATAGATAATGTCAGCAAAGCATACCTATGGCATTATAGGTTAGGTCATATCAACAAGAATAGGATAAATAGGTTGAAAACCGAGGGTCTCCTCGATTTTAGTGAAGATAGTTCACTTCCAACCTATGAGTCCTGTCTTCTAGGAAAAATGACTAAGTCACTTTTTATTGGAAAAGGTGAATGAGCCAAAGAAATTCTGAGTCTGGTGCATAATGATGTATGCGGACCCATGAATGTTAGTTCCAAGGGTGGGTATGTTTATTTCATTACATTTACAGACGACCTTTCGAGGTTCAGTTATGTCTTCTTGATGAGACATAAATCTGAATCGTTTGAAATATTCAAACGATATCGTAATGAAGTGGAAAAACAAACTGGAAAGTGTATCAAAACCCTTCGATCTGATCGAGGCGGTGAATACCTTTCGGATGAGTTTTTGATATATCTTGAGGAGAATGGGATTCTCTCTCAGTGGACGCCTCCAGGGACACCCTAGTTAAATGGAGTGTCTGAAAGGAGGAATAGAATCCTGTTAGACATGGTTCGGTCCATGATGGGCTTTGCTTCTCTGTCGGTATCCTTTTAGGGATATGCTTTAGAATCATCCTGCTACCTTCTGAATAGGGTTCTAAGTAAGTCTGTTAATAAAACACCATATGAGATGTGGATTGGACGTAAGCCGACACTTTCACACCTTTAGGCCTGGGGGTGCCCGGCTTATGTAAAATATTTAGAAACGGACAAACTTGGACCTAGGTCTGATCGGTGCCTATTTGTTGGGTATCCGAAAGAGTCTAAAGGGTATTACTTCTACTTAACTAAGGAACAAAAGTTGTTTGTCAGTCTTAGGGCTATCTTTTTGGAAAAGGAGTTCCTTGGTGAAGGAACTGTAGCCACTAAGATTGAACTTAGTGAAGTTAAACAAGTAAAAGAACCGATACATTTAAGCGACCATATAGAATCGGCTGTGATTAGATCACACCCAGAGGCCACTCGGAACCATTAAGGAGATCCAGTAGAGTACCGAGCCGACCGGACAGATACTACAGTTTCTTAGTCCAGGACGGTGATCCCATTGAACTCGATGAGAACAATGAGGATCCGATCACCTATATGGATGCATTGCAAAGGTCTGACTCTGAGTCATGGCTAGGAGCCATGAAATCCGAAATGGAGTCCATGGAGATCAACAATGTGTGGACATTAGTTGATCCACCTTAAGGGATAAAATCCATTGGGTGCGAATGGATTTTCAAAAGAAAAAGGGGCGCAGACGGAAAGGTAGAGACGTATAAAGCCCATCTGGTTGCCAAGGGACGCAGACAGAAAGGTAGAGACGTTCTCTTCTGTGGCAATGCTCAAATCAATTCGGATTATGCTTGCTTTAGCAGCGCACTTTGACTATGAAATCTAGCAAATGGATATCCGAACAGCTTTCCTGAATGGTGAGCTGAAAGAGGAGGTGTATATGATACAACCTGAAGGGTTCACATCCACAGATGAGTCAAAGGTGTGCAAGCTTCAAAAGTCCATTTATGGACTGAAGCGATCATCAAGGAGTTGGGAACATGCGATTTGATCAGTGTATCAAGTCGTATGGCTTCGTTAGGAATGGAGAAGAGCCTTGCATTTACAAATGGGTTAATGGTTCTATGATTGTATTCCTTGTGCTGTATGTAGATGACATTCTTTTAATCGGGAATGACATCGCAGCACTGCAAGGAATAAAGGTCTGATTATCATCTCAGTTCTCTATGAAGGACTTGGGTGAAGCCTCTTACATACTGGGTATGAAGATTTATAGAGATAGATCTAAGAGGCTTCTGGAATTGTCCCATTCTATGTACATCGACACCGTGCTGAAATGATTCAGCATGGAGAATTCCAAGAAGGGCTATCTCCCGATAGGCACTGGAATTGATCTCTCTAAACGAAATTGTGCGACAACTCCTGAGAAGAGAGAGCATATGAGTAGAATTCCATATGCTTTGACAGTGGGTTTTATCATGTACGCCATGACATATATAGACCAGACGTGGCATACTCACTAGGTGTAGTGAGTAGATACCAGTCTAACCCAGGTGAAGCTCATTGGAAAGTGGTTAAAACCATCCTTAAGTATTTACGAAATACTAAGGACCAATGGCTAATTTATGAAGAATCTGACTTAAAACTTGTGGGGTATACTGACTCCAGTTTCCAGTTAGATAAAGGTGATAGAAAGAGTGTGTCAGGTTTTGTCTTTACCCTGAACGGAGGAGCTGTCTGCTGAAAAAGTTCCAAGCAGCCTACTATGGCGGACTCAGTTTGTGAAGCAGAGCATATTGCAGCATCTGATGTAGCGAAGGAAGCTATGTGGTTGCTGATATGGAATAGAGGGGGGCTAGGGATGCTAGAGATGGATGCTTATGATGCAAAGGAATTTTTTTATGGTTGAAGAGCTTTAGATATATATATATTTTTCTTAGGGTTTTTTGATTCCTGATTACAAGCAAAGATGAGAAATAAGAGAAATGAGTACGGAAGCTTACACTAGCAGTTCAGATCCCTAAGCAGTGAAAACGAGAACAGGATCCCGGGAATAAGAAACCCCGATAGGACTAGCTCGAAATACAATACCTACTTAGAAGATAGAGAGAGCAAACCTCACACGTTTGAAGTGCCCGATGCAGAGATCGCTCAACTTGGCGGATGCGGCCTGGATGCCCGAGCAATCGAACCCGTGGTAGCACTGGCTTTCAGTCGGAAGGTCACGATGGCAAAGCCGACTGTCTCCGGTACCTGAGATGCCAGGGAGGACTTGTAGGCACACAAAATAAGGATTAGCGAACTAGAGAGATACACGGAAAGGGACTGAGATAGGGTTGAGGAGGGGCTTCGAGCCCGGTGTCCGGTTGGATTTCGAAGTCGAAGATGGAGATAACTTGGGGCTTCGCACCCCGCGACATCTCGGAGGATGAAGGAATGTGGCCTCACACCATGCGACGTCTAGGAGGATGAAGGATTTGCGATGCCCTGGGGCGACGGACAGGTGGCCTCACACCACTCGACGTCCCTGGGGACGAGGGCAACTTCACTCAAACCTAGTCTAAGAGATAATGGTTGGAGGATAGAAAATGCAAACTTTTTTCCATTAATCATTCAATAGCCTTACAAGGGAGGGATTGGGTCCTTTAAATAGGCACCCAAGGCCCATTTGAATTTCAAATGAAAACAAATTACAAACTCTCTTGGGTGGCGCCAAAAATATTTGACCTTCTCCTCTCATTGGCCGACCAAAGGGGATTTGGATTGGGCGTGGCATGTGGAAGGGCTTGGAGAGGGGGATTGGCCTCTTGACTTCCTCCATTTGCATGCTCATTTTGGGAAGAAAACGTGGAACAAGGCTTGCTTGAAGGGATGTGCTTCCTTGGATCCTTCAACACCCACTTTTGGAGAGATTCATGGCCGACCAAATGGAGGGAGCTTTGGGCGTTGCAAGGTTGAAGGCTTGGAGAGGGGAGTGCATCCTTTGACCTTCCATTCTTACATGATCACTTTGGGAAGAAGGCTTGGAAGAGGGCTTGCTTTGTGGCTTGGTCTCTTCAAGGATCTTCAACGCCCCATATCTTGATGGATCATGGCATGATGTGGGGGAGGAAGAGGGGGATGATGTCTCCTCCTTCCAAGGTCGCCCAAGAGCAATTTGGCAAGGAGAGGGCATGTGGAATGCATGAGGGTGCCTCCTTGTTTCCTTCCCTGGATGCCCAAGTGGCAACAGATGTGGCGCCACATAGGTGGCAGAGGTGGCACCTGTGTTGGCATCTATCCAAGTGCAAGAGATGGGTTGGCCCACAAGGACTTGACTGGGTCTTGAGAGCCTGGTTGACTTCAATTGGGCTTGGGCCTAATCCAAACTCAAACTCGAACCAAAAATAAATATAGGACTCAAGACCTAAACTTGACCCAAATCGGTCAAGGTACAAGACTAGACAAACTTGGACTAGGTATATGACTAAAATTACTTTGGCTCAAGGCCTTATTACAGGACTCACAGAAGTGGAACCCTAATATGAGATCCACAAAGGGTTGAGGAGCCTCTGTCGGATCCTGGTGCCCACACCTGTTGCGGAAGTTCTTTGGCGAGCTAGAAGTGGCACCTTCCCTGGATGGTCCTGTTCTGGTGTACTGTGACAACATTGGAGCCATTGCTCAAGCCAAAGAGCCGAAGTCTCATCACCGCACAAAGCATATTCTGTGGCACTATCACCTTGTACGAGAGATCGTGAAACGAGGTGACATCGACCTTCTGAAGATCGATGAAAAGGAGAACTTGGCTGACCCCTTCACTAAAGCCGTTGGAGTTCAAGAGTTCAACTATTGTAAAAGGAAAATGGGAATGAGATTCTGTACTGATTGACTTTAGTCCAAGTGGGAGTTGTTGGGAATTGTGTCCTAAAGCCAATCATCTAGGCTATAGATGATTGTACTACTTTGTATATGAATTTTTTATAATAAATAAAAGTTATTTATTTTTGGCTGTCCATCATTTTATATTTTCCTGTAATGAACTCTTGTATGATGGAGTCCTTAGAACTATATTATTTGATATAGAGAGGATATATCAAGTAGTTTTTAAACTGGTTCACAACCAAATGATACATTGTTATAGGATGATGATGTATCAAGTATAGGTTGTTGTATGTCATATTTGTTGGTTGTCCTCTTAACCAAGGAGTGTGGAGACACTGGTATGACATACAAGTGAAGTGTATGACACTTCACTGAACGTGACCATCTGCGGAGCTCCCTTCTGCCAAAGGGTTGCTCGCTAAGGGATATGGGTATATGGTTCCTCAGACCTGAGGTCACATGGCAGCTTGCAAGCAACTCACTGTACTTTGGTACCGGACTACCTGGATTTCTAATCCAGTGATGGAAGGTTTCTGGGTGCAGTCAAGTACTTGTGGAGCGATGGTGCATCAAGATGGAATTGACCTCTCCAAATAGTTTGGAGTGAATGACTCACTATGTCTCAATTCAGCAAAACCTTGGCCAGGATAGTTCTTGTGAGGAGTCACAGAACTTGTGAGGTTGAGACATAATCTGGATAGACCAAATTAGGATTGGCAGTCTAACCCTAGGTCATCCTAAGCATTATAAGGTCAAAGGGATGAATTATGCGGCAACCATATGCCAGAGGTTCTTGTGAGGTGCTCTGTATCTTCGACCTATCCGGACATCGGGTATCATTGCTAGATGAGGACTTTGACTGGTACTGGAAATGTTCTAGTGCTACCAGTTTAGTGTTCGAACCTATAGGGTCACACACCATAAAGGATTTCTATCTGATCTTTTGGGTTGATCAATGATTGAGAATCGTTTGCCATCACCTAAAGTCAATTTGGTTGACTTTGCTCCAAGTGTCGACACTTGTCAATTTTCGAGTGTCGACACTTCCTGTGACAAGAAAAAATTCTGGGAGGTTTTCGTGGAGATTTTTTGGGCAGGTTTAACCTGGTTTGAATTTCGAATTCAAACTAATTTTGGCTCCAAACCTTTATGGTATGAAAGTCATACTTGCCCAAATGGGTTAGACCCATTTGGCATGCCCATGATCCTCTCCCCCATTCTCTCATCTCATCTCTCCTCCTTCCTTCTTCTCCCTCTCCCTGTTGCCCCTACAAATGTGAGACATTATGGTGGCTGCTGGGGTTAGACATACAAGAGCAGCAACTATTTCTTGGGAGAAAAAGGCTGAGAAGAGTGAGAGCTTTAAGGTTTGGGTGTGAGCTACCTTGAAATCAAGCTAGGTCTTGGGAAAGAGATTTGGGAAGGGGTTCTTGCTATCTTTCTTATCTTCCTGGAAGAAGAAGTTTTCCCCATAGATCCCGAAGAGCTAGCACTTTGAGGGAGTTGATCAGAGTTGAGCCAAGGTGTGGACATCCTGTAGAGGCCAAACGCTTGTGTGGCTCGAGCACCCTCTTCCTCATCAGAGCTCTTCGCTGCTTCTCTCCAGCACTCGCCAAGGTATAGAGGTATGACCTTTATGTTTATGTTGTTTTCTTGTTTTTGATGTTATATGCATGCTAGGTTTTTATACTAGTTCCTGTTGCGGGCAGATCGGTAGATAGTTTTGATCTATCTACCGAGCCTTTCGCTATGCATGATTTAAAATTATTTTAAAATGCGTATTCTTTGCACTATTTTTCTTGCATAATGTATGCTAGGTGTAGGTGTTTTTCACCTTCAATACCTGTCCTAGTAGTCATGCAGTGCAAATAATACAAATCAACCTAAATCTAGGGTTCCTAGACCTAAGGGCCAATATAGTGCTTAGTCAAGGTAATAACCAAGACTGTAGTAACTCCTCGATTGACCAGGTAAGAGGTGGGGTGGTGGTAGGCTCTCCTCACATTCGTGAGGTCCTAATTAAAGAACGAACAGTCCGCTTAGGGCATTTACCTTTGGACCTCTAGCCTTAGACACCAGTTCTCAGAAGCACACATTGAAGTGACTATTACAATGGGTTAACACGTATATAAAACCTGACCTGTTGCTGTCCCTAGCTTTAAGTGCTACTCGATTTTAATTAAGGCTTAGGACTATGCAAATGGGGTTGGTTATTTTGGACTAAGGAAAGGGTCTCAATCCTTCCCTTATGTTATATTGCTTGTCCTTAAGTGTTTTCAAGTAAAATGAATGCACAATCAAGATAAGATAAGATAACACTAGCAATTCAAAATTTAAACTTTAAATTTTAAATTTTAAGTTTAGATTTTAGATTTGGATTTTAAATTTTAAATTGCAGAAATTAAACTTTTATGAAATTTAAACTATATGCTGAAATTCTGAAATAGAAATGTTCTCAAATAGTAATCAAGCTTGCAGAAATTGTATAGATTGAATTAAATCCTAAGAAAATTGTTGCCCAGGTGGCTTTTCCCAAGAGGGCGGTGAATTGGGAATTACAAAATTTTTGCAAATATGTGCACAAGTAATTCCTTTTAGTGTGTAGGTGCTGTGTTAATCAGAGAATAAATGCAGAAGCTAAAAAGTAAATCAAGCACAACACAAACAAGGTAGGTTTATAATGGTTCGGAGCAACCCAGCTCCTACGTCCATTACCCAAGTTCACCACTCGGGATTTTCACTATATCCCCTAAATCGAAATACAGTCAGATTGTTTTACAGGCTCACAATCCCAACCTCTACACTTTGTTTTTTGAACCGAGCTCACCAAAGAAACCCACACTAGGTTTTTATAGGCTCACCTATAACCTCTACACTTTGGTTTTTTGAAAAGGCTCACCAAAGAAACCTATTTGGTTTTTATAACTGGGCTCACCAATAACCCAAATATTCTAAGATTAGAATAAAAAGCAACAAAAATGACAAACTCTGTTGTCTGGTGGTTGCCAATACAGCTCGAGTGAAGCTCAATTGAATGCTCTTCAATGCACTTCAATGGCTTCCTTACTTTCCTCAAAAGATGCTTCTAGCTTCTGGTAAGAGTTGGTGAAGGCTTGAAGGCTGACTTCAAAGCTCAAGTGCTCTCACTTCTTTCTTCAATAAATATTCAATAACTTTTCATTAACTCATTAGTCTCTGAAAGATGTTCTCATACCTCATGTATAGAGACTTCAATTGCCTTCCCTTGATTTTGAACATTGTAGATCGTTGGGAGGTGACAGGTTACCGTTGGAGCACTTTTGGAATTCAAAAACTGAAAACTGGAACTAGCTGTTGGAGGTGACCCCGTCATTCCAATCGGCTTGGACAATCTTCGAGTAAGCTCGGATCAAGTTCGGGTCAACTGGGCTGAATGCCAGTCAGCTGGGTTCCACAATTGAGAAAAAGGTTCACTCTGGACGAGTCGGCTGGGCTGAAGTCTAGTTGGCTCGAATCTCAGAGGCTCTCAGAGCATTCTCAACCAAGTTCTGGACGAGTTGGCTGGGCCTTGGTGCCAGTCGGCTGGATCTGTGTGCCAGAGAACTTCTTTCTTGTGCCAGTGCTAGAGTCGGCTGGTTCCTCCATCTAGTCGGCTCGAGAGTGGTTCTTCAGCCAGATCAAATTCAATTCTCCAGAACTCTTGTACTTCTTCAAAGTCTTCTTACAATAAAATCAAGAAAAATTAAAGCTTGAAAACTACTAGAAGTAACCCTTTATCTTGATTTAAGTAGGAAATTTTTGTAGGATTCTTCTTTACAAGATTCTAAACACTTTACAACTCAACACAAAGAAATAAAGATTGTAGGGTTTAGAAAGTGCGTCAATGTAGTTGTCCTACAAAAACTTGTCAATCATTTGAAGAGTTGTTAGATAACCAAATGTATGCTCCAATGTTTTGTTTTCATCAAAATCAATTTAGGGGTCAACAAAAATACTAGAAAATAAAACCAAATGTAGTGAATCCAAAAAAAGAAAAATCAAAATTTTCTGATCTTCCTACATATAGAAATAATTAAAATAATAGATCATGTACTGGAATGGATGGGATGCAGAAAATTAACCCTAAAGATGCATTTCTCTTCATTTTCTTCTTCAGGGGTCAATTCACAACAGCACCCCTACACACCATAGGAAATCCCCTATGAATAGGATGTGAGGGTTTTGCAGCCCCACTTTTTCTTATGACCGGATGGCCATGGTGAAGCACCCGATCCGAGTACTTAAAGAGAATTCAACAAGCATGAAACCTTAATCTAAGCTAATGCTCTGATACCAATAAGATGATAAAGAATGATGCGATATGGTGTAAAATGATCTAATTTTAGTCTAAGATGTTTTAAAGAGCAATGATCATAGTAGTAAAGTAACTAAACATAACAGACTAAAGAGATTAAAGAAAGTAACTAACTACTTACCTGCAATCTGATCCGTAAGCTATAAAGAATAAGGACCTGACGGCTAGGAAACCATCTAAGATTAGGCTATTCCATGCTTCAACTATCAAATCTAATGAGAAAGGATTGGTTGCTTATCCTAATGGAGATTCTCTTTGACTCGGGATAGATCGCTACTTGGTCGCTCAGATCTCGCAACAGGATGAAGATCGGGACTCAGATTTCAGATCTACTGTCAGATCTCGGTTCGGAAGCAAAGGATCTATCCTTTAAAGTCCTTGAACATCTGGGATATGTAGAGAAGGTAGTGTTGCCGCGTCAACTCTTGAATCGGGAACTGGGGCAGCTGGATGGGCTGGAGCACTCCTCTCCCAGGCGAACCTGCAACAAAGTCCCCAAGGGCGCCGGTGGTGTTCCGGTGGGGGACCCTCTGATGCTTAAGTTAGCAAGAGATTGAAGGCAACAGAATGGAGGAATCGAGGAATGAACAGTCTCTAGAGAGGGAAGAGTTGTTCTACCTTTGAACGGGGTCCCCTGAGTACCTTATATAGGCATGGAACAGTCCAAAATCCATTAGGGGAGAGGCTAAAAAAGATCGATATGCCCCTAGGAGAATCTGGAGAGTGGCCACGTGGTGCGTAGATATGGCGGCATCATGAAAGTAGTGGAGCAGGGCCGTTGGGATAGCAGGATCCCGCAGTAACAGAAAGGTGCTTTTGGAATAGCCTGGATGCTAAGACTCGCCTGTCGGACGTTGGCCGTGAGACAGTCGGTCAGTTGAACTAAAGGCCAAGCCTTTGAAGGAGAGCGATGGGCTGGACCCCGGCAGGGGAGGGTCGTTTGGACCTCAGCTTCGATGGGTCGGACCTCCGAAGGAGAGCGACGGGTCGAACCCTATCAGGAGAGGGTCGTTCGGACTTCAGCTCCGGTGGGTCAGACCTCTGAAGGAGAGCGATGGGCCAGGCCCCAGCAGGAGAGGGTCATTCGGACCTCAGCTCCAGTGGATCGGACCTCTGAAGGAGAGTGATGGGCCGGGCTCCAGCAGGAGAGGGTCGTTTGGACCTCAGCTTTGGTGGATCGGACCTCTCTTAATTGGAGCCTTGAAAAGGGCGGCCGGGTTGGACCGCAAGACTGGGTCGGTTCTTCCGAGGGTGAGCCATCATGGTACAACAGTTGTCCCCCCTGCCCTTGTGCTTCGAGCGAATCCGTAGGCTCGAAGGGCGAGGGCATCAAATGGTAGTAAATGCTCCAGCCTTTTAAATGATGGTGAATCCGGTTTGGTGTGCTGTGTCCGGTTGCCTCCTGCTCTGATTTTTGCCTCGGGATAGGTGTCAGTGGCTGGTTGGCAAGGATATGGGGAGCAGTTATGGCCGGTACGGTGCATGGCGGCTACCCGTTTGGATTCTTGATGCGACGTGGGACACGTGGTCCATCAGGGCGGTCGGTGCACTTGCCGTAGTGGCCCATCCACCGTTGCTTCGACTGTCATGCGAATCGCGACCGTAAATGATCCAGCACGTCCCCTCGGATTCCCGTCCAACTCGGGAACTGAAGCGGTGGCCATCGGATCTCGGCACGTGGGGGATGCATTGGGACGTGGCCCCCCGGGATGCCTATAAAAGGAGGAGGGCAGCACCCAGAAGGAACATGTTGCTGCATTTCTACTGGAAGAGAAAGTTGCCTCCTCCCTCCCTGCATCGCTTTTAGGCTCCTTAGAGATCTAAAGAATCAGGTTAGTCCCGTCTTCATCTTCCCCCACCTCCTTCCTTTTCGGCAACCCATTTTAGAATGGCCATGGCTCGCAGTCATAGGGAGCCTGGTCCCTTCGACATCCCATCGGCTATGACCCGAGAGAGGGTTGAAAGCCTTAAGATCATATATAACATCCCTTCCACCTTACACCTGACCATCCCCAGCTTCGAGGGTAGGGTGAACAGGCCTCTGAACATAGGAGCGCTCCCCATGTACGAAGATCACCTGAAAGATGGTCTTTGTTTCCCAATTCATAGCTTTTTCATCCAAATCTTCAACACCTATAGGATCACGCCTTCCCAGCTGATGCCGAACAGCATTAGGGTCCTTTGTGGCTTCGTATTCCTTTGTCGGGAGGCCGACATAGAGCCTAGGGTATCCCTATTCTCAAACTTCTTTCTTCTGAATCAGGACTATCGAAGTCAAGAGTGGTGCATGTTCAGTCCACGCCCTGGCCGGAAGATTCTAGGGGGACTTTCGTCTGCAATTCACGGATGAAAGTTCCGATACTTCTTCCTAGATAGCCTGGAGCCATGGGGCTTTGAGACAGCCTGGATGGAGCTGAGGCCGAATGCTTTGAATGGAAGGAAAGTCTCGAGGGCCGACAAGGCTGACTTCCACAAATTGGAGGGAGAGGATCCAAAGTTCGTCGGCTTTATGCTTCTTGAGGAGAGCCTCCACCAGGTCAGACTCAGTCGGCAGTCGATGCTAGGTAGGATGAGAGTCACGTAGAGAGAGATCGGCTCCTCTTTTTTATTTTCTGTCGGCTTGGCGACTGCAGCTAACTTTGACTTTGGTTGTTGATAGGCAGAAAGATGAAATTGGGTTGGGCGGTCCTCTCAGCATGATCCACTCAATGGAGAGCTGTTCGCATTACCAAGCTGACATCGCAAGAGTCGAAGAAGCGGGCGGCTGAACTGGCACCCGAAAGGTCAAAGAAATGATGGATGGCAGAACCGTCCACCGTGGTGGTGTCGGTCGAGTCAGGGGATGACATGCCCCTGATCGAACATCGAAGGCTGATTACTTCCGAGCGATCTTCTTTGGTCAGATAATCGGGCACCCAGACAGAAGAGAGGTGCTCGATGCCGACAGGGGCGGAAGCAGCCCCTGCGCCCCCACCATTGGAGATGACTACAACGATCCCCCTGACGACCCGGGGAACCCTTACGGGGGAGGGGCTATCGGCCATTAGCGAGAGGGCCGGCGGTGCCCTGGAGGAGGAGGAGAAGCACCTACTGTGACGTGCTGCTAAGGAAGCAAAGGAACTAATTCAGAGGGCTGCCCTCGACACTGACGGGCGGTCAGTGAATGAGGCAGCCGGAAGTTCCCTCCGTCACCTTCTGGGGGTAAGTTTCACCCTTCCTGCCCTCATTTTGAGTTTATAATTGGCAATTCTTTAACCATGAGCGTCTGTCGGCAGCTTGTCAAGGACAATCTTCTGATGGACGAGGGACTGGGTGAGCTGCTCTATATAAAAGAGCAGTTAACCCAGAGGGCCGAAGCGGTCGAGCTAGTGAGGGAAACAGCCTGGGAGGCACTGACAGCTTCCAGGGAAGAGGTGCTCGGCTTGAGGGCGGCAGCGACAGAAGTGTCCCCTCTGCGGGCCGAACTAGAGGCCCAGAAGAAGCAGGTGGAAGACTTGCTTACCCAGAAGGCGGATCGGGAGGCAAGGCTGAAAGACAAGAAAAAGAAGATCAAGACCCTGGCTCGTTGGCTAACTATCGAGGAGGGTCATCTGGCTGATCTTAACATCTATGCGATGGGCTATCAAGCATCGACAGAGAGATACAAGGTCTTGCTGAAGACGGCCCAAGATCTACTGAAGACAGCCGGTGAGAAGGCCGTTGCAGAGTACAAAGCCTTCGAGGACTTCAAGGAGGAGATGAACGAAGTCGTGACGGTCGGCTTCGACTATGGGTACGACGAGTACTTGGGAAAGGTCAGTGCGGTGTTCCTAGAACTTGATCTATCGTTCCTTTAGCTACCGAAGCCAGCAGAAGCAGAAGCTTTGGGTGGGATGGACCCGACTACCCAAGCGACCGATGCCCCAGTGGAAGTCATCGCTGAAGTAGTCGGAACGGATGCCCCATAGGATTTCCACTCTAAGTACTGGCCCGATGGCTTTCCGGACCCATAAGCAGTTGGGGCGGCGGTCTGATTTTAGCTCAGGCCGGAGCAACGAGCTTAGGAAATTAATCCTAAGTATTCGTCCGTCGGCTTTCCGTACCCAGAAGTAGTTGGGGCAATGGTCGGATTTTAGCTCAGGCCGGAGCAACGAGCTTAGAAAATTTATCCTAAGTGTTGGTCTGTCGGCTTTCCAGACCCAGAAGCAGTTGGGGCAGTGGTCGGATTTTAGCTCAGGCCAGAGCAACGAGCTTAGGAAATTTATCCTAAGTGTTGGTCCGTCGGCTTTCAGAAGTGGGCTTTCCTAGAGCCTTTGCCGATCGGAGTCAGACTTTTGGAAGTGGGCTGGCCTAGATCCTCTGTCGATCAGAGTCAGACTTTTGGAAGTAGGCTGCCCTAGAGCCTTTGCTGACCAGAGTCGAACTTTTGGAAGTGGGCTGTCCTAGAGCCTTTACCGACCGGAGTCAGACTTTCGGAAGTGGGCTGCCCTAGAGCCTTTGCCGACCGGAGTCGGACTTTCGGAAGTGGTCTGCCCTAGAGCCTTTGCCAATCGAAGTCGGACTTTCGGAAGTGGGCTGCCCTAGAGCCTCTACCGACCGGAGTCGGACTTTCGGAAGTGGGTTGCCCTAGAGCCTCTGCCGACCGGAGTCGGACTTTCGGAAGTGGGCTACCCTAAAGCCTCTGCCGATCGGAGTCGGACTTTCGAAAGTGGGCTGCCCTAGAGCCTTTGCCAACCGGAGTTGGACTTTTAGAAGTGGGCTGCCCTAGAGCCTCTACCGACTGGAGTCGGACTTTCAGAAGTGGGCTACCCTAGAGCCTTTGCCGATCGGAGTCAGACTTTCGGAAGTGGTTCATAGAAGAAACATGAACTTCATTGATAGTACTTGTGGAGGTTATCCACATTCCACGGATGCGCCAACTGCCGTCCGTCCAAAAATCCAAGTCGATAGGTGCCGCCTCGAACCACTTCGGCGACCCGATAAGGTCCTTCCCAATTTGGGGAAAGCTTGCCTTACTTGGTCGGTCTCGAGATTTTGGCCCTCCGCAGGACCAAGTCTCCGACTCGAAAAGCTCGTGCCTTGACTCGCGAGTTGTAATATTTCGCCATCTTTTGGCAGCATACAACCATCTTCATGCTTGCCCGAAGTCTAGTTTTCTCAAGCAAGTCTAGATCAGCCCTTCGCCGCTCGAAGTTGGCCGGTTCGGTGTAGTGGTTGATCCGGAGAGATTGAAGAGAAGTCTTAATTGGGATGACGGCTTCACTTCCGTAAGTGAGGTTGAATGGAGTTTCACCGATCGACACTTTGGCGGTCGTCCGATATGCCCATAATACTGAATGGAGTTCCTCCACCCAAAGTTCCTTTGCTTCATTGAGCCAGGTCTTCAGCTCGTGCAAGATTGTTCGGTTGGTGACTTCAGCCTCTCCGTTGCACTAAGGGTGGCCGACCGAGGTAAGTCGGTGAGAGACATGATATTGCTGACAAAAATCCTAGAACTTAGAGTTATCAAATTATCTTCCATTGTCAGTAATAATCGTCCGGGGAATGCCGAATCGAAAGATGATATTGTTTCGGATGAAGTTCTCCACCTTAGCCTCCGTTATCTGTGCTAGTGGTTTGGCTTCCACCCACTTGGTGAAATAGTCGATGGCCACAAGCAAAAGTTTATGTTGCCTGGAGGCCGGGGGAAAGGGTCCCAGGATATCCATTCCCCAATGTGCGAACGGCCATGGGGCAGTGATCGGAGTCAGCTCACTGGCGGGTCTCCTTTGAATGATGGAGTACCTCTGACATGTGTCGCACCTTCGAACAAAGTCCGATGCATCCTTCTGAATGGTGGGCTAGTAATATCCCTGCCGGATGATCTTATAAGCTAAGGATCTTCCCCCGAGGTGGTCACCGCAGATGCCTTCATGGACTTCTCTGAGGGCATAGTTGGTGTCGGCCAGCCCCAAGCAGTTCAACAGCGATTGTGAGAATGACCGCTTATAAAGGATGCCGTCAAGGATGACGTACTTGAGGCCGTCAGGCACACCAGCTTGGCCTCCGCTGGATCTTCCGGAAGAGTTCCTTTGGCCAGGAAAGTAAGGATCGGATCCATCCAAGAAGCTTCATGTTCCACCTGGTGGACCTCTATCAGCTCTTTGGCAATGCTAGGGTACCGCAGACACTCCACAAAAGTTCGGTCAGAGGTCCCATCGACGGTCGTAGCCAACCTTGATAGGGCGTTTGCCCGAGAGTTCTACAGATGAGGTATATGGAGGATTTCGCAAAATTTAAACCGAGGAATGAGGTTTTGAACCTTGTTTAAATATTTTGCCAGGGTCGGATCCCTTGCTTCAAATTTCCCCTTCACTTGATTAACCACCAGTTGGGAGTTGGAGAAAACTCTGAGTTGGCTGATGCCCAGTTTGTTGGCGATTCGTAGCCCCGCGAGGAGGGCTTCGTACTCCGCTTGATTATTTGACACCTGAAATAAAAAATATAATGCATACTCCAGGTTCTCCCCATCTGGGTCGGCCAGGATTAGTCTGGCCCCACAGCTTGCAAGGTTGGATGCTCCGTTAACATGGAGAGTCCAGGTTGGTTCGACTTCGTAGACAGCATCGGCTTCAGGTACTTCGGCCATTTGAGGAGGCATCTCCTGTCTCCACGTGCATTCTGCAATGAAGTCGGCAATTACTTAGGCCTTCAAAGCAAAATGTGGCTAGAAAGAGATGTCAAACTCCCCCAGCTTGACGGCCCACTTGGCGAGCCGACCGGATGTATCTGGGCTCTGAAGGATTGCCTTGAGGGGTTGGTCGGTCAGCACTACAATCGGATGCACTTGGAAGTACGGTCGAAGCCGCTTAGCAGATGTGACCAAGGAGTATATTAACTTTTGCATCTTGGGGTATATTGTCTCGGCGTCATGGAGAACTTTGCTGATGTAATAGATAGGCTTTTGCTGTCCGTCCTCTCTGACTCGTACAAGGACAGCGCAGATCGCTTCGTCTAACATCAAGAGATAAAGGTACAAAGGCTCCCCCTCCGTCGGCTTGGCCAGCAACGGAGGGTTCTTCAAGTACTCCTTCAATGTTTCGAAAGCCGACCGACACTCATCAGTCAAAACAAAATCCTCCAACCAGTGCTGGGTCTTAAATAATGGCAGGGACTTCTCATCCGAACGGGAGATAAAATGGCTGAGAGAGGCGATTTGGCCGGTGAGCTCTTGGATATGCTTTTTGTTGGTCGGATTCGCCATCTTCATGATGGCTTTTATCTTGTCGGGATTTACTTCAATTCCCCTCTGTGTAACCAGAAAACCAAGGAATTTGCTAGAGGTTACCCTAAAAGTGCATTTCATGGGGTTCAGCTTCATCCGATGGTGCCTGAGTGCATTAAAAGATTCCTGCAGGTCCTTGATGTGGTCAGCCTTATGGAGACTCTTCACTATTATGTTATCCACATAAGCCTCCATGTTCCTACCCAGCTGACCTTCGAACACCTGATTGATCATCCTTTGAAAGGTGGCGCCGACATTTTTCAAGCCGAAGGGCATCATCCGATAACAGTACATACCCTTGTCGGTGATAAAGGCGGTCTTCTCCTCATCTTCCGGATGCATCTTTATTTGATTGTAGCCAGAAAAGGTGTCCATAAAGCTGAGAAGTTGGTGGCCGGCCGTGGCATCCACCAGCTGATCAATTTTGGGTACTGGAAAGTTGTCCTTCGGACAGGCCTTGTTGAGGTCGGTGTAATCCACACAGATCCTCCACTTCCCGTTGGACTTCTTCACCATGACCACATTCGCTAGCCACTCAGGGTAGTGGACTTTCTTGATGAAGCCAGCATCACGGAGCTTTTTTACTTCCTCATCGATGGCTTTCTGTCTTTCGGCAGTGAAGCTTCTCTTGTTCTGTCGGACAGGTCGGTAGGTCGGATCGACCTTGAGTTGGTGAGTGATGACCTCCGATTGTATTCCAGGCATGTCCGATGCTGACCAAGCAAAGATGTCGGCGTTACTCCTAAGAAAGCTGATCAGCTCCGACTTAAGGTCTTCACTGAGGGAGCCTCCAATCTGAAGGACTTTGGTGGGATCATCTTCTCAAAGGAGAACAAATAGAATCCTTTTCCCTGGCTGACTGAGGCCATCGGCCTCAACCCTTGGGTCAAGTTGCTCCATGGTGAGATGGCCTTCTGACTGTTGATTCATAATGGTCAAACACTGCCTGGCCATCTGACGGTCTCCCCTCATCTCTCCGACCCCGCTCCTGGTCGAAAATCTCGCCAACAGATGGTAAGTGGATATGATGGCTCTGAATTTGTTAAGGGTCAGTCGGCTCAGGATAGCATTGTAAGGCGAGGTCATCCGAACGACCACAAAATTGATGAGGAGGGTTTTCTGGAGAGGCTTCATCCCAATTATCACAGGGAGAACTATTTCTCCTTCCACTCCGACAGAGTTGCCCCCGAAGCCTGTCAGCGGCGCGGGGGATTCCCGCAGCATGAATCTGGATAGATTCATTCTTACAAAAGCATCATACAGCAATACCTCTGTTGAGCTTCCATTATCAATAAGTATTCTCCTTACATCATAATTGGCAATCACTGCCGACACGACTATAGGATCGTTCTCAAAAACATGAGTTTTCAGGAGATCTTCATCAGAGAAGGTGATGGCACTGGAGCCCCGGGACCTTTTAGCAATATCAGTCCTGTCTTCCTGACTTCCTCCGGATCGCTGATGCAGCATGCCGACATCTCCACCAGTTGGCCTCTAGTTGGGGAGCTCCATCTCCTCTGGTGGTTTTCGAGCATTTGATGCTTCAGCCCGGTCCCGATGGGGTCGGACATACTTGCGCAAGTATCCCCTCCGGATGAGGTCATCAATGGCATCCTTCAGCTGCAGGCACTCTTTAGTACTGTGCCCATGATCCCTATGGAAACAACAGAAGTTATTTTTGTTCCTTAGGGCAAGAGGGCCCCTCATCAGCCGAGGCCTTTGCAGAAAGGTCGCGTTCGCGATCTCCATGAGGATCTTCTCTCTTGGTAGGGATAGAGGCGCATAAGTCTCGAACATTCGGGGGAAGTCTCTTGGCTTCAAACTTTGGTGTTGGGCCGACCGCCGACTATCACTCGGAGGTCAGACTTCAGGAGCCTTATTGCTCCGCTTCTTAGGCTCTGGCCTTCCTTCAGCTTGACGTCGGCCGGCTGCTTGTTCTTCTGCAAGGGCGTACTTCTGTGCTCTAGCTAGGAGTTCACTGTAGCTTGTCGGATGTTTCTTGTCCAGGGAGAAGGTCAGCCTAGACGAGCGAAGCCCTCGTTTGAAGGCTGACATCACTACAGCTTCGTTCAAATGTGGGACATCCATGGTCGCTGAGTTGAAATGGGCCATGAAATCTCGAAGGGTCTCTCCCTCATTTTGTAGCACGAGGAAGAGGCAGTCGGTATTCCTCGGGGTTCGACTGCAAGTCCTGAAATGGGAAAGAAAAAGTGATTTGAGTTGAGAGGAGTGGATTGTACCTGGTCGAATGGCAGAGAACCACATCCGGGCGGTCTTCTTGAGGGTTGCAGGGAAAGCGATGCAATGGAGAGCGTTGGAGGTGCCTTGGATTATCATATGGGCTTTGTACGTGCCCAGATGGTACATTGGATCAGTGGTACCGTCGTAGGGGTCCACCTGTGGGATCTTGAAGTGGCATGGGATCGTCTCTGCCAGAATCTCCTTAGAGAATGGGGGACAGGAGTCGTATACCTGTCCCCCTTCGGCCTTCTGCCTGAGGGCAATTTCAGCAATGTGCTCCTCCATGCACATGATCTTGCTGGCATAGTCTTTCGGAGGTTTAGCAGCAAGCCGACCACCGATCGGAATAGATTCAGCATAGGAAGGCGAAGCAGACCTTGCCCTCTTGCCATCGGCGCGGTCACCCAAGGACCTCCGGGGCTCCGCGGTGGTGTGAGAATAGTGTTGAGGGACCTCCGGCCGTCGGCTTCCCTCGGCAACAGTTAGAGGGTTGGTGCAGGAAATAGCTGGTAGTTGCTGTCGGTTGTTGGCTATTTCTTAGAAATGTTGAACCGCAGCAGTAAGTGTTTCAATGTGATTCACCAAAGTTTGGAACTGTTGCAACCCCAATGTGATGGTAGGTTCTGTAGCAGTAGGGGCAGCGGCAGCAAAATCATTCTCCCTGAGAGGCTCCTTAGACCTAGAAGGGGAGGTACCCCTCCTGGCAATGGCATTTGGATTTCTTCCCTTAGCCTTTTTTTTTGCCGAGATGATAAATTCCTCCTTTTAGAAGATGAAGCAAATTTCGCCCTCCTTCTAGCGCCAATTTGTTGCCACGTCAACTCTTGGACCAGGAACCGGGGCAGCTGGTGAAAGGGATATGCCCTACAAGCCAATCTATGTTGTATCTCCCAAACCATTGTAATTGACAATATTCTAAATAAAGGCATTATTTTTTATCATACGCTGTGTTTATATTATATGATGAACCCCATAGATTAGGGCTATGATTTTAGGATAATGATGAGATCATACCAGTGAGACCTAAAATCTTAAAACCTTAATCTAAAGTATTCCTAGTCAAAGGAACCCTGAGTAGGGGATCAGGGTTTTCCAGTAAGACTAGCACATCCCATGTATACTGGAAAGGTTGACTGCTCTCACAGTCACTTGTGTATGACACTAATACTGGGATGTGGGTGCTCATTGAAGAATGAGTTCACTGATATGATCCAACTTGAGAACATCTAATGGAGTTTTAGCTGCATGTCAATAGAAGGTTCTCATAGTGGGAGTGGTACAAGTAATCCTTTGACCTGAGACTGCCATAAGTACCTTATGTAGATGAACCCATGCTTTGGTTCAATCCTAATCATGACATTGAGTCATGCACAGGATTGATACTGGGAATGGTGAATTGAATATGAAGGTAATGAGTAGGTCAACAAAGAATCGATCACTCTTAATAAGAGGAGATTGCATCCAGCTAGTTAACAATCAGATGATGATTCAGGAAATCTTTGATCAAAGTAAAGATATTAGAGATGGTTTCTAATATCAAGATAATTGAATCATCAATATAAGATAGAGCTAGAAATAAATATAATATTGGATTTGACATATATCCATATCCATAGTTATATTTTGGGTGCAGGCTGATCGAAAGATTTAATTGTACGGTAACTCTCTACTGAAGGGTAATTTTGGTATTTCACCAGAATTTCCATATCTTCTGGGTAGACATGATACGTTGCTAGACGTCAATCTTGTCTTGTGGGTTGATCAAATTCAAAGGTCACTTATTAGGAAGAGTCCTAATTGATCAAATCGGGTAAGCTCGGTTTGACCAAAATCGATTAGAAAGAGTTCTAATCAAATTAGGTCAACTTGTATTCGAACCCACTGCTGGCTAGATGTGGAACCCAATGGGTCACACACTTAAGAGGATTGATCAAGAGTTTAATTTGTGATTAAATCATCTTTGCAGGATAACACTCTAGCAGGTGTTGTAAACCCTAGCTTCTATTCGAATCAGATTCGAATTAGGATTCCGGATTGGTTCAATTTGGGTTCTAATTGGATCTAATTAGACCCTAATTATGAAAATAGAGATTATGGCTAATCCTATTGGCTAACCATGCACCTAGGCTATCCCCCCACCCACTCCTTATTCATTTAATGCCAAAATACCAAGAGTCCATGCGCTAATGGACTCTTGGCGCGCCATTTGGAAGTGTCCATGGCGCATGGACTCTTGGCGCGCCTTACTTAATTCTCCGATGAATTAAGATGGGGCGGCCTCCTTTCTTAGAGTTAGCACTTCACTTGTCCCCCCTTGGATGGAAATCCAACGGCTGATGGGTTTTTAAGAAAGAAGGAAAGCGCTGACTCTTCCCAGTTGCGCGAAATAATGTCTCTTCGGAGACCGAAACATCGCGATTCCTTTCTTCTGGAAATTCATGACTTTTCTTTTAGGAAAAGCCATGAGTTTTAATCTGGAAGGGTGTGAGAAGGGAAGGGGGCGTTAGAAATATGGAAGACCGTGAGAAATATTTTACGGAGAGTTGTGTTCTTTTGAAAAAGGCACCTTTTTGTAATCTATTTAAGGAACAGAGGTCTCGGGTGTTTGACTAATGAACGACAGAGGTTTTTATTTTTCTTTTCTTTCCAGGAGACTGATTCCTCCTTAGCTTGTTTAGGACACAGAGGGTTTCCCTTTTACAAAGTTCTCTTTTCTGTTGAAACTCAAGTCTAAAACAAGAGATAGGAAGAATCTCTCGATTAGTAAAAGAAAGGAATTACTACTCTGTTTCTATTTCCTTTTATATTAAGACATTAGTGTCTTAAATCCTCCTCCTCCTTCAAGACAAGAGTTTTATTCTTAGGACAAGGTCTTAAGAAAGGGAGAGGAAGAAGAAAGAAAGGAAGTAAGGAGTCCCTACCGTGGAGTCTTAAAGCCATAGTCCTCTTGAGTTCCAGGATAAGAATTCAAGTGAAGGAATTTTGAAGAAGCTAGCATCTTGATCAATCTTCTTGTGGATCACCATTGGAGGGTGGACATTTGGACGCCTGGTGATTTCAAAAGGGGCATTCAACATCAAGTTTTGATTCTACATCAAAATTGGATTTAGCGTTAACAGGTTGGTGCCCTAATTCTTACAATGTAAGTTTGCATGTTTAATATATATTTTAATCCTGAATAAGGAGATTCTGGCTAAGGGTTTATGGTGCAAATTTCATCATTTTTGAAATTATTTTTCACAATGGTGCACCAGATTCCCAACAGTGGTATCAGAGCCACCCTTATTACAGTTAAAACATATGGAAATAATTTATGTCTTTTTTGTTCTAATGTCGCATGTTAGGGTTTTAAAACCCTTGAATGCTGATACACTTAGCACATTTATGGGATGAATGTATGTTTGAGAATCTATGTTTGATGTGTATCACTGATTAGAGTTTTTTTTTTCACTCAAACCCTAATCATTATAGAGATATGTTTAGTTTTGAAGTCATCATACTGAAATAAGGTTGCCCTGGCATAATGGTGGATCCATTATGTGGTAAATGGTTGTCCTAGTATGATGACACACTTAGCACATATTTGTTTATCAGAGTGATATGATTGTGATATGTTCTATAAGAATGTGTTGGAAATTTTATAAAACCCTCCTCTTAAAAATTATGTTAAGTCATAGTATATTTAACTAACAAGCATCACTAGTCATGATGAACAATTAATCATTCGGTGTCTAGAAAGGTGGTTCTAGGAAGGTAAAGAGAATTATGGTTTTTAATTGGTTCCGTTGACTGACCTGGCCAATTTTTATTGGTGTCTAGGAAAGCAACGGGGGGACTCCCACATCTCTTCAACTTGCCTGGCCGATTTGATTATATTTAAATCTTGACTAAAATGCTTAGTGTTAAAAATACTATATATTGGCCTTCCTTCATGCTGGATCATTATTGTGTTATGAACCACATTAGGTTTGTTGTGTTATCTGCAATACCTAATATGGTGATTAACATAATACTAGTCTAGTGCATAGATATGCTAACAGTATATTCAGTATAACGCTTTGTTGTGTTATCTGCAAGGGCATTATATTTGAGTACTGACTGTATTGAAATGAAAGGGTCTTGACTTAACTAGAACATTATGGTTTGTTATGTTTTCTGCAAGACTAATAATGTTCTAGAGGCCAAGTTACTTCTTGAGAATTATATGAGATATAATTGGAAGAGTTTCCTACCTTTGAGCTTGTAAAAGATTTGTTGTGTTATCTGCAAGATCTTTTATAAGTTATTAGGATCTCAATCTCACTAAGAAAAATCGATCAGGGTTCTTCTCGATTATCATAGTGAGGGCTATGATTTTGATAAAATAGTGGGAGACATAATTAAATTGAAGACCTAATTTAATTATGTAAGTCATTTCATGGTTGTTTGCTTATATATTGTTGTTTATTAAATGTAGATAAATGGCATCTTCATTATCACTACGAAGTATCTTAGATACCAACAAACTGACTGGTCCAAACTATGTGGACTGGTTGAGAAATTTAAAGATTATACTGAGTTCAGAAAAACTTTCTTATATTCTTGATACCCCTAGTCTTAATCCACTAGGGGATGATGCCACAAAGGAAGATATGGCCACATACAAAATGTGGCAGAATGATTCCCTCACTGTCAAGTGTATCACACTGGCCTCTATGACCAATGAGTTACAGAGACAGCATGAAAGCATGGATACTCAATCCATACTGCTCAATTTAAAAGAGCTTTATGGAGAACAAAGCAGAACTGCTAGATACGAAATATCTAAGCAGTTTTTCCGTGCTAGGATGACAGAGGGAACATCCGTTCAGGATCATGTTCTGAAGGTAATTGACTTAATCACCAGGTTGGGTCAATTATGTTTTATCATGGATGGGGAGTTAAATCAGGATTTAATCCTGCAATCACTCCCGGAGTCATTTTCTCAGTTTGTCTTGAATTATCACATGAACAAACTGAACACTTCTTTGCCTGAGCTGTTAAATATGTTAAAAACAGCAAAGAGCCACGTTAAGAAAGTAAAGGCTCCACTTCTTCTTGTTGATAAAACCAATAACAAGAAATCAGGCAAAAAGGTTTTTAATAGGAGGCTAAACCCTAAGGGTGGCATCAAAAAGAATAAGAAAGGAAAGAAGGCCTCAAAACAGTCAACCTGTTTCTTTTGCGGCAAAGCAGGACATTGGAAAAGGAATTGCAAGGCTTACCTTGCAACTGTGAAGCCTGGTGCGTCAGATGCACCAAAAGGTATGTATGAGATATATGCTATATTGACATTAAATTCGTCTATATCAAATACTTGGGTATTGGATACCGCTTATGGTTACCATATATGCAAATCTTTGCAGGACCTCCACAAGCTTAAAGTATTGAAGGAAGGTGACTTCAATCTCTATGGTGCTAGTGGTGATATCATCCAAGCAGAAGCTGTAGGGACCTATATTTTGAAGTTGCTTTCAAGGAAGATCTTGGAGTTAGAAAATTGTTATTATATGCCTAAGATTATTAGGAACATTATATCTATTCCTTTGTTATTAAAACAAGGATATGTAATGGATGTAACGAGCACTGGTTGCTCGATAATGTTATCTAATAAAATTATTTGTTCTGGCATATTTAGCAATGGGCTTTTAACTCTTTCTTCCAATGATAGTGTTTTTCATGTCAATAATAAAAGAAAAAGAAAAGACTTTAATGATACTTTACTTTGGCATCATCGACTTGGTCATGTTAATGAGTCTAGGATAAGCAAGTTATACAAGAAAAAATTTCTTGATCCTTATGAGTATGAATCATTAGGAACTTGTGAATCATGTCTCATGGGTAAGATGACCAAGACTCTATTTACTGGACATGGAGAAATGTTAACTGAGTTATTAGGACTTATACATACTGATGTATGTGGTCCAATGACAACTCAGGCCAGAGGAGGATACTCATATTTTATCACTTTTACAGATGATTTATCTAGGTTTGGATGTGTGTATCTTATGAAACATAAATCTGAAGCCTTTGATAAATTTAAGGAGTATCAAAGTATGGTCAAAAAACAAACCGAGAAAAGTATTAAAGTTCTTCATTCTGATCGAGGAGGAGAATACTTATCCACGGAGTTTTTAGACTATCTTAAAGTTAATGGAATTCTTTCTGAATGGACCCCTCCTTATACACCACAGCTAAATAGTATAGTTGAAAGGAGGAATCGTACCTTATTAGATATGGTACGATCCATGATGTGCTTCATAAATTTATCCATTTCCTTCTGGGGTCATGCCCTAGAAACTGCTGTTTAAATTCTGAACAAAGTACCTTCTAAATCCGTTGTTAGTACTCCTTATGAAATTTGGAGTGGAAAGAAACCGTATCTTAAATATTTTAAGGTATGGGGATGTCCAGCTTATGTTAAAAGAAATTTTGGACATAAGTTAGAACCTAGAGCGGATAAATGTCTATTTGTTGGATATCCTAGAGAGGGTAGAGGATATCTGTTCTACCATCCTATTGAACAAAAGATTTTTGTCAGCAGGCATGCCACTTTTCTAGAAAAGGAGTTCATTTTAGAAAAGGGCAATGGTAGAACTGTTGAACTTGGAGAAGTACAAGAAATATAGATAGACAGTTCTCAACCATTAGAACATATAGTTAGGACAGAACCAGAACACAAAACTCCTCCCCGTAGATCTGATAGAGTGCCACGGGCACCTGAGAGGTATGGGTTTATTATTGAAAATAATAAAGCCCAAGTCATTCAAAATGATAAACCTCTGACCTATACGGAAGCTATCTTGAGTACTGATTCAGATAGATGGCAAGAAGCCATGGAATCCGAGATAGACTTTATGTATGTAAACCAAGTATGGTCTTTGGTCGATGCACCAGAGGGTGTTAATCCTATTGGGTGCAAATGGGTCTATAAGAAAAAGATTGGGGCTGATGGCCAAGTTGAAACCTATAAAGCCAGATTAGTGGCAAAAGGTTTTAGACAAAAACAGGGAATTGATTATGATGAAACATTCTCACCTGTTGCCATGCTCAAATCAATTCGGATTTTACTTGCTATAGCAGCGTACCACGATTATGAGATCTGGTAGATGGATGTGAAGACTGTATTCCTCAATGGTTTCCTTGAGGAAGAAGTCTACATGTCACAGCCAGAAGGTTTTATTTCAAAGAATAAACCTAATCAAGTATGCAAGCTAAAGAAATCCATTTATGGATTAAAGCAAGCTTCCAGGAGTTGGAACATCCGCTTTGATGAAACTATTAAAAGGTTTGGTTTTATCAAAAATGTGGATGAACCCTGTGTTTATAAGAAGACTAGTGGGAGTGCCATAGTCTTCTTGGTTCTGTATGTAGATGACATACTCCTTGATGCGGCACGCATATGATTAATGTTTTGAATATGGGGTTTGTAGAGCAATGAAACCTAATTATACTTAGCATTGTACTCATCTTAATAAGATTTAAGGATTATATGAAAAGTGACTATTACATGATTAGACACAACTCTAAAACTAAGAAGGAAGAAGATCTAGATAATAGGGGCTAATGATTGAGGACTTACCTTGATGAGTTTTCCAACCTTCCTATGATTCAAAATTTGAAACTACTGATGCTCTGGACTGGAGAACTTGGATAACAGTGATCAGAATCCTAGACTTGGGCTTCAGCTTGTTGGTTCATTGTCAAGGGGAACCCTGTTCACAACTCAAGGACTTCGAAAGACCCTGCAATGAAGATCAAAGTTAAGGTTGAAGGATGCAAACATAAAGAAGGGATGGGAGAACTTGTGAACAAAGAAAAGATAATTGAGAAGATCTGGCCGACTCCAATGCCTTTGCCTTGAGCTTGGATGATGAATTGCTAGGGAAGAGAGTGGCTTTGGGCGTGGAAGAAGAAGATAGGAAAATTTTCACACATAAAACTCAAGACAACTTCACTTCAAACTTCATTCATTTCCAAATCAATCTCTTTTACAATGGGCATCCAAGGATTTTAATAGCCTCACAAAGCTAGCTTTTGAAATTTAAAAACTCCCAAATCGAGGAGGATTACAAGGGGGGTTGGAGGATTTGGTGGAGAGTTTGGAGGGATGTGGGGGGGGATTGGAGGATTTGGTGGAGGATTTGGTGGAGGACTTGGAGGGATGTGGCCAACCTCCTTGAATTTGAATCTCCCTTGTTGGTGCCCAAAGGGTGATGAGGTGGCTGGTGAAGTGGCACCTGATGACGTGGCATGGTGAGGTGGTCTTCTACTTGGATAAGAATGACATGTGGCACCCAGTGGTCCTAGTTGATGGTCCTTTTCTCTTGCTTGGTTGATGTGTCTTCTCTTCTTCATGTGGTCAAATTCTGGGGTCTAGAATTTGAGTCTTGTTGCTGGCTTTCATGGCTTTAAGACTTGATTAGACTTAACTCAACTGAATTAGACTTAACTCAACTGAACTGACTTGATTGACCTAGACTTTAAAACTTGAAATGGACTTACAAGAAATAAAATTTTAAAAATAATTACAGGACTCAATAAACACTCTTGATTTGAAACTCAAATTAATTACAGGACTCTTGAAAAGGAAATGACTCTTGAAAATAAAATATTTTTGAACTAAAGGATACAAGGTAACCTAATTATCTTCGATCCAAATTGGGATAAGGCAAACCTTGTTGGAGTGAAGTTTCTTTCGGCTTCTGGTGTCCACACCACTCCTCATTGGGAATGATGTCCCAATGTTACAATCAGTCAAGGTTTGGCTATCAAACCAGTTTTCCATGAAAGATTTGGGAGAAGCATCCTATATACTAGGTATTAAGATCTATAGAGATAGATCTAAGAGGATGTTAGGTTTATCCCAATTTAGGTACATTGACTTAGTGCTGAAAAGATTCAGCATGGATGGAAGTAAAAGAGGTTATCTTCCTATGAGTCAAGGCATACATCTTTCTAAAAGGATGTCTCCTAAGACACCTGAAGAAAGAAATAGAATGA
Organism: Areca catechu; assembly: GCA_021397845.1. NCBI lineage: Eukaryota > Viridiplantae > Streptophyta > Magnoliopsida > Arecales > Arecaceae > Areca > Areca catechu. Next base: position 97,667,533 of record CM038050.1, read on the forward strand.
ATTCTATACCTTATGCTTCGGCAATAGGGTCCATAATGTATGCCATGTTATGTACCAAGCCTGATGTGGCATATGCTTTAGGCATTGTCAGTAGGTTTCAGGCTGATCCAGGAGAGGATCATTGGAAAGCAGTTAAAAATATTCTTAAGTACCTGAGAAGGACTAAGGATATTTTTCTGGTTTATGGTGGTTCTGATCTTAAACTAGAAGCTTATTCTGATTCTAGTTTTCAATCAAACCCTGATGATAGCAAATCCATTTCGGGATATGTTTTTACCCTAAACGGTGGAGCAGTGAGTTGGAAGAGTACCAAACATCAGACTGTAGCTGACTCAACCACAGAGGCAGAATACATAGCTGTTAGTGAAGCCGCCAAGGAAGCAGTCTGGATGAAGAAGTTCATCACAGAGTTGGGTGTTGTTCCTGAGATTGAAAACCCAGTGCCACTTTACTGTGACAACACTGGGGCTGTTGCTCAAGCTAAGGAACCAAGAGCTCATCATAAGTCCAAGCACATTCTGAGATGCTTCCATCTCGTCCGAGAAATAGTAGAAAGACAGGATGTCTACATAAATAGAGTTGATACAAAGAACAATGTAGCAAACCCATTCACTAAGGCTCTACCACAGCGAGAGTTTGATCGCCACCTCGAGTGTATGGGATTAAGATTTAAAGGCGATTGGCTTTAGTGCAAGTGGGAGATTGAAAGGGATATGCCCTACAAGCCAATCTATATTGTATCTCCCAAACCATTGTAATTGATAATATTCTAAATAAAGGCATTATTTTTTATCATACACTGTGTTTATATTATATGATGAACCCCATAGATTAGGGCTATGATTTTAGGGTTATGATGAGATCATACCAGTGAGACCTAAAATCTTAAAACCTTAATCTAAAGTATTCCTAGTCAAAGGAACCCTAAGTAGGGGATCAGGGTTTTCCGGTAAGACTAGCACATCCCATGTATACTAGAAAGAGTGACTGCTCTCACAGTCACTTGTGTATGACACTAATACTGGGATGTGGGTGCTCATTAAAGAATGAGTTCACTGATATGATCCAACTTGAGAACATCTAATGGAGTCTTAGCTGCATGTCAATAGAAGGTTCTCATAGTGGGAGTGGTACAAGTAATCCTTTGACCTGAGACTGCCATAAGTACCTTATGTAGATGAACCCATGCTTTGGTTCAATCCTAATCATGACATTGAGTCATGCACAGGATTGATACTGGGAATGGTGAATTGGATATGAAGGTAATGAGTAGGTCAACAAGGAATCGATCACTCTTAGTAAGAGGAGATTGCATCCAGTTAGTTAACAATCGGATGATGATTCAGGGAATCTTTGATCAAAGTAAAGATATTAGAGATGGTTTCTAATATCAAGATAATTGAATCATCAATATAAGATAGAGCTAGAAATAAATATAATATTGGATTTGACATATATCCATATCCATAGTTTATTTTGGGTGCAGGCTGATCGAAAGATTTAATTGTACGGTAACTCTTTACTGAAGGGTAATTTTGATATTTCACCAAAATTTCCATATCTTCCAGGTAGACATGACACGTTGCTAGATGTCAATCTTGTCTTGTGGGTTGATCAAATTCAAAGGTCACTTATTAGGAAGAGTCCTAATTGATCAAATCGGGTAAGCCCGGTTTGACCTAAATCGATTAGAAAGAGTTCTAATCAAATTAGGTCAACTTGTATTCGAACCCACTGCTGGCTAGATGTGGAACCCAATGGGTCACACACTTAAGAGGATTGATCAAGAGTTTAATTTGTGATTAAATCATCTTTGCAGGATAACACTCTAGCAGGTGTTGCAAACCCTAGCTTTTATTCGAATCAGATTCGAATTAGGGTTCCGGATTGGTTCAATTTGGGTTCTAATTGGATCTAATTAGACCCTAATTATGAAAATAGAGATTATGGCTAACCCTATTGGCTAACCATGCACCTAGGCTAGCCCCCCACCCGCTCCTTATTCATTTAACGCCAAAATACCAAGAGTCCATGCGCTAATGGACTCTTGGCGCGCCATTTGGAAGAGTCCATGGCGCATGGACTCTTGGCGCGCCCCACTTAATTCTCCGATGAATTAAGATGGGGCGGCCTCCTTTCTTAGAGTTAGTGCTTCACTTGTCCCCCCTTGGATGGAAATCCAATGGCTGATGGGTTTTTAAGAAAGAAGGAAAGCGCTGACTCTTCCCGGTTGCGCGAAATAACGTCTCTTCGGAGACCGAAACATCGCGATTCCTTTCTTCTGGAAATTCATGACTTTTCTTTTAGGAAAAGCCGTGAGTTTTAATCTGGAAGGGCATGAGAAGGAGGGAAGGGGGAGTGAGAAATATGGAAGACCATGAGAAATATTTTACGGAGAGTTGTGTTCTTTTGGAAAAGGCACCTTTTTGTAATCTATTTAAGGAACAGAGGTCTCAGGTGTTTGACTAATGAACGACAGAGGTTTATATTTTTCTTTTCTTTCCAGGAGATTGATTCCTCCTTAGCTTGTTTAGGACACAGAGAGTTTCCCTTTTACACAGTTCTCTTCTCTGTTGAAACTCAAGTCTAAAACAAGAGATAGGAAGAATCTCTCGATCGATAAAAGAAAGGAATTACTACTCTGTTTCTATTTCCTTTTATATTAAGACATTAGTGTCTTAAATCCTCCTCCTCCTTCAAGACAAGAGTTTTATTCTTAGGACAAGGTCTTAAGAATGGGAGAGGAAGAAGAAAGAAAGGAAGTAAGGAGTCCCTACCGTGGAGTCTTAAAGCCATAGTCCTCTTGAGTTCTAGGATAAGAATTCAAGTGAAGGAATTTTGAAGAAGCTAGCATCTTGATCAATCTTCTTGTGGATCACCATTGGAGGGTGGACATTTGGATGCCCGGTGAATTCAAAAGGGGCATTCAACATCAAGTTTTGATTCTATATCAAAATTGGATTTAGAGTTAACAGGTTGGTGCCCTAATTCTTACAATGTAAGTTTGCATGTTTAATATATGTTTTAATCCTGAATAAGGAGATTCTGGCTAAGGGTTTATGGTGCAAATTTCATCATTTTTGAAATTATTTTTCATAATTGTGCACCGGATTCCCAACAGCTGGATGGGCTGGAGCACTCCTCTCCCGGGTGAACCTGCAACAAAGTCCCAAGGGCGCCGATGGTGTTCCGGCGGGGGACCCTCCGATGCTTAAGTTAGCAGGAGATTGAAAGCAACAGAATGGAGGAATCGAGGAATGAACAATCTCTGGAGAGGGAAGAGTTGTTCTACCTTCGAACGGGGTCCTCTGAGTACCTTATATAGGCATAGAACATTGCAAAATCCATCAGGGGAGAGGCTGAAAAAGACCTGCCCCTAGGAGAATCTGGAGAGTGGCCACATGGCACGCAGATACTGCGGCATCGTGGAAGTAGTGGAGCAGGGTCGTTGGGATAGCAGGATCTCGCAGTAACAGAAAGGTGCTTTTGGAATACCTTGGATGCTAAGACTCGCCTATCGGATGTCGGCCATGAGATAGTCGATCAGTCGGACCAAAGACCAAGCCTCCGGAGGAGAGTGATGGGCCGGACCCCAGCAGGGGAGGGTCATTAGGACCTCAGCTCCGGTGGGTCAGAATCTGAAGGAGAGCGACGGGCCGGACCCCAACAGGAGAGGGTCGTTTGGACCTCAGCTCCGGTGGGTCGGACCTCTGAAGGAGAGCGACGGGCCGGGCCCCAGCAGGAGAGGGTCGTTCGGACCTCAGCTCTGGTGGGTCAGACCTCTGAAGGAGAGCGATGGGCCAGGCCCCAGCAGGAGAGGGTCGTTCGGACCTTAGCTCTAGTGGGTCGAACCTCTGAAGGAGAGCGACGGGTCGGGCTCCAGCAGGAGAGGGTTGTTCGGATCTCAGCTCCGGTGGGTCGGACCTCTCTTAATTGGAGCCTTGAAAAGGGCGACTGGGTCGGACCGCAGGACTGGGCCGGTTCTTGCTGAGGGTGAGCCGTCATGGTACAACAGATAGCAAACAAGACTTTAAGAATGAAGTAAATCAGATTCAAAATGGAAAAAAGGTAGGGTTGGATTGTAGAGCTTGAAGAAGATTGGTAGTAGCTTGTCGAATCTAGTAGAACCTCCACTCAAGGACCTCATTGCCTTGAGCTCTCAAGGACCTCCCTGGTAGGACAGCTCAGCTAGTTTGCATTCTTGTTCCTCTAGGCGTCTCTTGGCCTGATACTTGATAGCCTTATCAGTGGAACCTTCTACCGAGGCAGTCGGAGGAGAAGAAGGTGAGGGTTGAAGAAGTCCATGCCATGGGGCCTTGCCTCGGCAGTGCTTGTGATGCCTAGAGGCAACACAGTTGGAGACCGAGGATCGGCTTTCTCGATCGATCGACTCACTCCATTGCCTCTTCCTTGGGATTTGAAGTGATGGGGACCCGAGAGTCTAGTATATTTTATTTCGAGTCCAGTTGAGTCCATTTAGTTGAGTCTAGCTATTTTCAGTCCAATCAAGTGAGTTAGATCAAGTCTTGTAATTTTCATTCATATAAAGATCCAAGAGGAGAGTAAGCAGACCCGGAGATTCACCAGGTCCCCCAGCCAGAGTTGGCGTTCATGCACCTGGACCCTTTCATGCCGCCAAGCCCACAAGAGAGAGCTCCAGTCCAAGACAAAGGCCAACTGTTGACCAGGTCCACCAGGGTTTCTTGGCCCACAAGTTAGGGTTTTTTAGCCCTCAAGTCATGTACCCTGGGGTGAATCTATAAATACCCCACCCCCTTTTATATTTTTTTATGATGGATGAATAAAATTTCTTGAGTTCTGTGTGAAGGATCTGTGTGATCCCAGGGTTTCTGTGTGATCCCTGATTTGGCCATCTATGTGAGCCTAGGGTTTCTGTGTGATCCCTGATTTGGATATCTGTGTGAGCCCAAGATATTTGTGTGATCACTTCCTCCTTTTTTTCAGGGAATCTGTGTGATCCCTAGGGCATCTGTGTGAGCCCTGTTGCTATGTGCTTTGTTTTCCTAGGAGAATCTGTGTGAACCCCTACAAACCCTAATCCCTGGTGACTTCTACACTTGCCAGCGATCCATCCCCGTGCATATATCCCGTATTAATTTGGTATCAAAGCACGGGAGATTAGGGTATGCTTCATCCTCCGTGCCAGACCAGTTCATCCAAAGCATCCACAACCGCCTTGTTCATCCAAAGCTTTCACAGCCTCCATGACAGATCTTGCCCCCACCGAGCCATCTCCTCCACTCCCGACGCCTCATCTCTGCCCGTGAAGCCCATCTCCTCATCGCCTGCAGCCATCAAGGTCGTCGTCGCCCAGTTCAATGCTGACCAGCCCTCATCCGTGATGCCCTCAGCAACACGTGCCTCCAAGCCACTAACGCAAATCTAGAAAATCCAAGCCACGGCCGGAGTTCCCGCCCACCCCTGATGACTGCCCCTCTAGTTCCGCTAGCGACGTCGGCGATGTCAAGCCCTCTAAGGCTGAGGCCCACCTCGACACCTCCGAGGAGGTCATCCTCTGCTGGGACCCCTCCTGCTGTGACTCCTATCTCTGGGAGGCCCCTCCCGAGGAGATCGCTATCAAGACTGCCGCTACCACACAATCGCATGCCAGGAACCTCTCCAGAACCTTCTTTTCATGAGCTGCCATGTCGAAACTATCAAAGACCTCGCCGCTGCTGCCGCCGCCACTACGGATGCCAACACCGCCACTGCCGTTATCTTCCTCCCGCTCAGGTGCTCCCCCATGGCCATGGATCTCCTTTGCCATCGGGACCTCGCCGCTCATCATTTCCCTTTGCCAGACTGTCGCCTTCATCACTGTCTTTGCCATCCAGGTGCTCCCCTTCTCGGTACCGTGCCATCATTGTTGTCATTGGAACCATTGCCACCGTCTCCACACAGTGCCATTGCCGATCGCCAAACTTTTCCCCGCTGCCATCGCTAGCCACCACCGACTCCATGGCTGCCCTGCTGGACAGTCTCCACCTAGCGCCGATGCCGACGAACTCCTCCGACAGTGCTCCTCTGCTCCTTGGTTCAGTCCGTGAGGAAGAGAGGGGCAGCATGAACGTGAAAGCAGTGCCATCCCCTATTGCTGACTTCAAGCATGATTTCTGGAGCAGCATGATTTCTGGAGCAGGATGGATTTCAGTATCGCATGGCTTTCAAAGTTGCATGATTTTTAGAGCAGAGATGAAAAAATAAAAAAATAAAAATAAAAATGGGTGAACCCAGCATCGGTGTCATTTTTTTATTGGTTTCGGTTCCATCAACCTCGCTGAGCCTGACTTGACGGAGTCGAGTTCTCCTCACTCCAGGGAAATGATGGGGACCCGAGAGTCTAGTATATTTTATTTTGAGTCTAGTTGAGTCCATTTAGTTTACTCTAGCAATTTTCAGTCCAATCAAGTGAGTCAGATCGAGTCCTGTAATTTTCATTCATGTCAAGATCCAAGAGGAGAGTAAGCAGATCTGAAGATTCACCAGGCCCCCCAACCAAAGCTGGCCTTCACGCACTTGGACCCTTTAATGCCGCCAAGCCCACAAGAGAGAGCTCCAGTCCAAGATAAAGGCCCACTATTGACCAGGTCCACCAGGGTTTCTTGGCCCACAAGTCAGGGTTTCTTAGCCCTCAAGTCATGTACCTTGGGGTGAATCTATAAATACCCCATCCCCTCTTGTATTTTTTTATGATGGATGAATAAAATTTCTTGAGTTATGTGTGAAGGATCTGTGTGATCCCAGGATTTTTGTGTGATCCTTGATTTGGGCATCTGTGTGAGCCCAGGATTTTTGTGTGATCCCTGATTTGGGCATTTGTATGAGCCCAGGGTATCTGTGTGATCCCTAGGGCATCTGTGTGAGCCCTGTTGCTGTGTGCTTTGTTTTCCTAGGGGAATCTATGTGAATCCTCGCAAACCCTAAGCCCTAGTGACTTCCATGCTCGCTAGCCATCCATCCCCATGCATCTGTCCTACATCATGAAGGCTCCCCCGGTGATAAGATGTGGCCTGCATGTGCGATGCCTTCCATGGAAGGACCGTAAGCTATCGCGATATCCGATGACCTAAGCACGGGGGTTCTTTGCTATTGTTGGGTTACCAGAGACCAGTGCCGATGATGCAGCTATCACATTCCCGTGGCCAGGGTCTGGACCTACTTGGCAAGTGTGGTGAGCTAGAGATCTATTGGAGGTGGTGGTGGCGGAGCAGGAAGCTCCCTCTTCAGACTGAGTGGGTCTCCATGGGGGGAATATCCCCAACATAACTGATGGAGGCTTCACATGCACGGGTCACCACCATATGGGCTGGCAGAACTATTCTGGTGATGAGAGACTGGCTCAATGCAAGATCGTCATCCCCCTTCCTGGTGCATCAATCTATTGTCATCTAGATCACCATGGCCTGTAGCTCCTTCATGGTATCGATTGGTGATTCTCCCACCTGACTCCCAATGTATGTACCTGGTCCTATAAAAGAAAGGAGACCCAAGCTGAGGATCTTGATAGGGGCACTCCAACGGTCAAGTCAGTGGACGATCAAGGAAAATAGATCCTCCTCGGTGGATCCCAAAATGGTTTCCACTCTCAGAGATCTTGAGAATTGACAGGGTGAGGGTTGGAGTTGAGAAGGAGGGCTTGAGCTGTGATGGCCATAGTCGTGAGAGTTCTCTTGAGGAGTTCTGGCATACTTCTGGATGTGCTCCATGCCTTGCTGAATGGCCCGCCCCTTCTCACCTTACCTTGACTAGAGGCCCTTTGGGTTTCTTATAGATGGGTGGCCCCTTTAGTGAGGTGCCCCGGTCTTCCAACGCGGGCGAGGTGTAAGCCTGCTCTCCTCTCCCCCGGGGGAGGGAAGAGGTCTATCACTAATAGTGGTAGTGGAGCATGGAGGAGTGCGCGTCCCTTTCATGGTGGGTACATGAGGTACGCCATGGGTCCTAACACTAACAGAACACTGCCCCTCTCTGGCGGCATCCCACCATATTTGGGGAGACCCAGTAAAACATCGGTCTGAAGGTAGATGCTACAGGATCTGAATTCCTTGGCAAAAGTTTCCTCTTCGGGGTGGTGCAGATGGTGGGTAGAGGGGCGCAGCACCCCGAGCGGAGTACCCTTCCCAGGTTGTGCCGACAGTGGGCTGAGGGCCTGATGCTCCGACGGGATGCTCCTTCACAGGTGGCGTGCTCTGATGAAATGCCATCTAGTAAGGGTCACAGTCAGCGTGCCATGGTGGGGTGCTATTTCCTCTGAGGTTCCAGGTGGTGTGCCATCGCCCCTCAGCATGCCAGCTTCTCTATGCCATGCAAGGGCTCTAGTGAGGGAGGTGGCATCACCTACTAACATCACCCGCCCGCTTGCCCCAGGGGTGCTTGTGGGAGAGGCCGTGTTCATATAAAAAATTCGTACTTGACCCTTGGGAAGAGGTCGACTGATAGACGATGAATATGGGAAGTTAACATAAAGAGAATAAGCAATTGAACTAAGTAATACTTGTAAATATATGATCAAGATTCAGCCATGATGAAGTAATGAAATGCACTAAAGAAGACTAATATAGAAAAATTTGGTATCCCACGGTACAACTCCGGTTTAAGTAAAGAAAGAAAGGACCTTCATGATAAAAAATCATCTGATTAGGACAAACTCTATTCAAAATTTCAGACCTTAGAGGTAAGGAATGGATTTTGTACCAATAATGAATTTCCACTAAACCTTGTAATGGGTCACTCTTCAACTCTCAAGATCTGCGACTGGATGAGCGAACTATTCCACCCTGAAAATAGAAGCTTCTTACTACTGATTTGAAGGCAAGGAAGACATCACCCTAGATTAGATACACCTTGGGATCCTGCAAGAAGAATCATCAAAGACGTGGAAGAGATTGAAACAAGACAAAGAAACACAATGGAGTGAAAGAAGGGAAGGGAAAGTTTGGTGGAGATTCTTGAAGGTTGGAAGAGCCTGGTTGACAGAGACTTTCTTGAAGCTAGACTAATTGTTGGGCCTCACACCCTTCTCCCTCATGGAGTGGCAAAGCAAAGAGATTGCAATGGAAGAAAGAAGCTCTCAAAATTTCATTCATTCAATCATAATAGCTTGATTACAAAAGGGTTAGGGGTATTTATAGACTTCCTTTAGTTCTTTTAAATTTGAATTACCAGTTTAAAGAGTGGAGTGAAGAGTGGGATTTCATGCTTGAAATGGGGAGTGGTAAGTGGGGGGTTACAACTTTCATTTAAATTTGAGTCCCTTGGGTGCCCAATGGTGGTGATGTGGCATGTGAGGTGGCATTCCTCTTGGGGTGGTGAGGTGGTGCTCCAACTTGACTTGGCATGGTGAGGTGGTGCTCCAACTTGGCATGATGAGGTGGTGCCCCAACAAAGCTTGAAGTGGTTAGCTCCAAAAGGTGGTTTTGATGCTCCTTCATTTAGGTTCCAACTTCTTCTCATAGCTAATTTAAACCCAACTTGACTAAGACTAAATCAAAATTAATAGGACAACTTGACTAAGACTCTAATTACAGGACTGAAATTAACAAGACTCAACTGAAATTGAAATTGATATGACTTATTCACTAGTGATCCACGAGGAACTTAGATTGGTTGGGTTTGATTGAAGCTTCTTTCAGATCCTGGTGCTAGTACCAATTCTCCCGGGATGGGAAGGACTCGACCCATCGAGTATGGGTCAACTTGACTCTGGTAGTATTCTAGCAAGTCTGGATTGATCCTTTGCAGATCCTCTCAAGTGATCCACGAGTCTTCGGATTCTTGTCGACCTTGCCAACGAACTAAGTAGAATTTATCACCTTTATTCCGGGTAATGATAGCCTGGTCATCCAGAATATGCTCAATCCTATCTCACTATTCTGGTAAAGTTTCTAGTGGACACTCAGGGATAGGCTCACTCTCAAAAATAGGCTCAGGCCCAAAAGTCTCACTAGGTATCATTATTGGCTCCTTATACTCTACTAGGTCTGAAACATTAAAAGTTGAGCTGATACCTAAATCAGATGGTAACTCAAGCACATACACATTAGGTCCAATTTTGTTTATTATTTTAAATAGACCTGCATTACAGGCATGCAACTTTTTCAAGGTTCCTAGTGCAACCATTCAGGTCTAAGCCTTATCATGATATAGTCTCCCTCAGTGAACTCTTTGACTCTCTTACATGAATTTGCCATATGTCTATAAGTTTCATTACTCAATTGAATTTTCTTACTGATTTTTTTATGTAAATCTCTAATATGCTGGGCATATAACTCTGCAGACTCAAAAATTTATGCATGCATGGATAAAGGAATGAGGTTTATGGGCGTGTTGGGCTTGTAACCATGGACAATCTCAAATAAACTTTTTCCAGTGGACCTATTGACTAAGCTGTTATAAGCAAATTCGGCATGAGATAATAATAGATCCTAATTTCCTATACTATCATCGACTATGCATCTTAACAGGTTTCCTAGATTTCGATTGACTACTTTAGTTTGGCCATCAGTTTGAGGATGGTAGGTAGTAGAGAATTTGAGTTTGGTTCCTAGCATATGCCAAAGGGTCTTCCAGAAATAGCTAGCGAACCTAACATCTCTTTCCGACACAATGGTTTTGGGTAATCCATGTAGCCTAACCACTTCATCTACAAAATGCTTAGCCACTTTGGAAGCATCGTAAGTCTGGGAGCAAGGTATGAAGTGTGCCATCTTAGAGAATCGATCAACCACAACATTGATAGAATCATGTTTTCTTATGGTCTTTAGTAACCCTAATACAAAGTCCATAATAAGATCCTTCCATGGGTAATCAGGGACTGGTAGAGGGGTGTATAGCCAGTGTTCTGCTTTTGCTGTTTGGCAACAGCACATGTTCGACATCGGGCCACAACTTGGGCTATATTCCTTTTGAGGCCAGGCCAAAAGAATTGGTCTTCTACAGCTAAAATGGTCTTGTTTCTACCAAAATGGCTAGCTAAGCCTCCAGCAGGGATTTTCCAAATTAAGAATTCTCTAAGGGATGTTCGAAAGATACACAACTTATTTTCCATGAAAAGGAATCAATCATGAAGGGTATAGTCACTATACAAGCAAGACGGTCCTTGGTGAAGAGATTGATAAATGTCACTTGTTGCCTAGTAAGCAACCCAAGAGGGAGGGTGAATTGGGTCTCTAAAAATTTAAAGCTAAGCTTAATATCACAAGCTACAAACTTTACAAAACAAGATATGCAATTCAATTGAACAAGGTAATATGATTTGAATGCAATCCTTTAAAGTAATAGTGCAGTGGAAATTAAAAGCAATGAACAAAAATATAAAGAGCAAGGAGGGAGAGATCAAGCAATCACAAACACCACAAGCTATAGTGGTTCGGTGCCAAAAATGCACCTATATCCACTCCCCAAGATCCCCTTGGAAATTCACTATAATCACAAGATTACAGTCGATTAGTTTTTCGAGCTCACTAATCAAAACCCGACTTGTTTTCACAAGGTTCACAAGTCAAACCTCACTTGGTTTTATGGGCTAACCAAGAACCTAATTGGTTTTCACAAGGCTAACCAACAACCTTCCTTGGTTTTCCGAGCTAACCAAGAACCTTAGTGGTTTTGCGGGCTAACCATCAACCTAATTAATTTTTCAAGGCTTACCAATAACCTTCCTTAGTTTTGCAATAGGCTAACCAAGAACCTTTACAAGATATGAAGTTTAGAAACAAAGAACCAATGTAAGCTTTCAAAAGAAAAGCAAATAAGTCGATGTAGCTCGATATAGTGTTGCTTTGCTCTTGTTGAAGCCTTTTGAATGCCCAAGTATGAATGATCTTCAATGCTCTTGATGGCTTTGAATGCTTGGAGGCTTCCTTTAGCTTGAGAGTGGTTGAAACTTGAATGAATAGGAGTTATGGCTCATCTCTCTTCTTTTCTCTTCAAACTCTTAATGGTATTCAATATTCTTTTTGTTTAGATTTGATTTGAACCATATAAATACCCTTCCAAGGTATTAAAACTGAAATCTAGCCATTACACTTGAAAAACTAGCCGTTGGGGGCATTTAGGACGAGTTCTGTATTTGAAAAAACTAGCTGTTACTGTTGCCAGAACTTCATGTGTCAACACTTCCTCAGTTGAGTCAACATATAAGGTCGACACATGTTCTTCTTAAGTCAACACATAGTTCAAAATGGTCCATTCAGATTCTCTAGAAATCTTAATTGAGTCGACACATTCTCAGTTAAGTCGACACCTTGAGTCGACACCTTGCATCCATGTATCAACACTTCAACTGTTCCTTCACCTTCTGCAAATTCTGTGGCTTGAAAGTCTCAGGCGATGTGTTGATCCATGTGTTGATACTTTGAGTCGACATATAAGGTCCATGTGTCAACACTTGATCCATGTCATTTGAAACTTTGCAGCATACCGGCCTGAGTCGACACCTCATCTTCATGTATCGACACTTCATATCATGTGTCGACATCTTGAGTCGACACATCTCTGAAAAATCACAGAAGATGCTGATTTTGAGCTGGAACAAGTTTCCATTTGGCTTTCACATCCATTCAACTATCTCTTGAGTGTCCAAGTCTTGTTTTGTGCAATCTTATCATTCAAACTTGGTTCTTTAACATAATTAGGCTTCTTCAAATTTTATGAACATCCTTTCAATGAAAACACACTTAAAGCAAATCATTAGTCCTCAATTTATACTTAACTATTTTGCTTATCATCAAAATCAATTAATGGAGTCAACAATCTCCCCCTTTTTGATGATGACAAAATCCTTAAGTATAAATTGCTTTACAAGTAAAGCTTTAAGAGAATTTAACAATGTGCACAATATTGAAAGCATTAAGTAAATCAACATTACTTGCACTAAAGATATGATCATTCAAAATGCAAGTAATAGTATTTGAGCTTGTTACAAAGATAGAGAGTATCAGAACTTTGTCAGAACTTTGAGCTTGATATTTATTTAAATGCACGGAGAACATGTATCATGATACTCTATAATGAAAATTCCAGCAATTAACAAGGCACCCCCTGAATCAATGATTCATAACAACATTTGTAAAAATCTTTTCAAAACATTGAAAGAGGGGTTTCAAGAATTAAACTCACTTTGAATTTGAGCATAAAGTAAAGCTCCCCCTTTCTTAAGGAATTTTGTAAATGATTTTTAGGTTTTTCAAAAATACTCAAAATTAAAAGTTACTCCCCCTTTAGTTTTGAGAAGTAAACACATTTATACTTAAATCTCACTAAATTACTCCCCTTTTTTGTTATCATTAAAAAGGTAGGAAAATAAATACAAGATATATCATAGAGTTTATAAATTCATTTTCGAAACTACTCCCTCTTTTTCTTTAGGAAATACATTCAATAAAGAGTGAAGACAGAGAATTATAAGAGCAATTCAAGATATAATATTCAATCTTATCAAACACAAAGATTAGAGGAATCAAAAAGTGTTTCATATATGCCAAGAACTTGTACATCAAGTACACAACAAAGGTAAAAGTACATAAGCATAAAAGTAAATTATCTAGAAGTACATCAAAATCCTAAACAAATACAAAATAAGTTCTAATCCTCATCCATCGACTCATCAGAAGATGAACCTATCTCGATCGGTCCGTATCAGTGAAAGAATGATCTCTAGGCCATCGTGATCGAAGATCTCAAAGTCTGGTCCTGGTCGGCTGAGGAGGGGTATGACATTCACATCCTCTAGGATGAATATAGGTCCGACCTCTGATTGAAGCAGTAGAAGTAGGAGCTACGTCCTCCGTAGGAACTGAGCTGATCGGATCAATCAACTCAGCAACAGTTGGAGCAGGTGTAGGATTAAAAGTAGGGCCTGAATCGAGATACTGAAAGCCAGGTGTATAAAACCCAAGCTCTCGAGTGACTGATGAAGTATGAAGGGTAGGACTATCAAAAGTAGATGTAACAGCTGATGATACAAACGTATCAAGAACAATAGTGTCAGCCGTAGATAGTATCGGTGTATCTACAGTGGATGTATCAACAGAGGGTGTCTCAATGATAGGTGTATGAATGTCAGGAGAATCAACAGTAGGTAAATCAATAACAGGTATATCAATAACAGGACTAAGAATAGGAATAGGAACTGGAACTGGAGTGTGATCAACTGATCTGGGAGGAGAGGATGGATCAGGAATCAGGATAGGTAAGAAGGATGGGTCAATAATAGGGCTCACAGGCACGTCATCCATCACCTCTGCAATTGGCTCTGATGTAAGATCAGCAATATCAAATCGATCTGAGTTAGTCTCCTCATCTCCATCAATATCTCCAATAACAGTATCTCCATCTCCAACAGTAGTCTGAACACCAGTATCAAGATCCACAATATCATCAGCTAGTGCAGGAGCAGGTACATGAACAGATGCAGGAGCAGTGTCTGCAGCAGGAGTACTCGTCGAAGATCTGGACAGTGCTGAGAGAATAGCCAAAATGCCATCACTAAGACCAATGTGGCTCTCTCTCGTCTCAGCAATAAAAACATTTAGATGTTGCCTCATGATAAATACATCAATTTCTATGCATCTGACTTTGTCCTCTAGACTGTCTGAAGTGCTAGGAATCTCTGTCTGCGCTGGCTAAGGCTGTGCAGATGTAGAAGGATCAGACTGAGCTGGCTGTGCTGTCGTCTCAAGCTGAGTCTCGCTAGGTCTAGCCTCACTTGAAAGAACCCGCTCCTCCTTTACTGTATCCTCATCAATATCAGCTCTATCCTTGGCCTGACCTGATATTCTCTGTGTCCACTGGCCTTGAACTAAATGATAACCCATGCGATGCAGTGACCTGAGGTCATATACATCAGTATAGATCAAAGTATGATAAGGCTCATCCTGAAAGTTGACTCCATACTCCCAAAATAGTACTGTCAATCCCATGCCATACGGTAAGCAGAGTCGCTGGCTAGATGACACCTCAGTAATCTGATGAACCATCAGAGCAGGAAGACAAATCGGTGTGTGCTGAATCAGTAAGACCATCACCAGCAACTCCCGCTCAGTGATATAGTCAAAGTGACCGGTCTTCGGCAGAAGAATCCGGGCAACTATATGATGTAGCAGTCTCATCTCCACAGACAACCTCGAAGTTGGAACAGTGGCTCCCTCTGGTAAGATATCAGACTCAAAAATGCACTGGAGACCACTAAGTCGGTCTATCAGTCTGTCAATAACTGATCTAGTCATGAGTATATCCCATACTCTGCTCAGAGTCTCTGAAGTGATGGGGATATCCCATCCTCTAACCTGTGCAACCTAACCATCAGTCCTCAAGCAAGTGATCCGTAGAACTCTCTCATCAACCCGGGATACTATCTCTCGCTGAGCGAATAAAAAGTAACCAACCCAGCATGTCGGATCCACTCTCCTATCCAAAAATGCTACTGGTCTAAGAAGGAAAGTCCACTCGGCATCCTCCAACCACTGTCTTGGAGCTCATTCGGCTAGAAGGGGCAAACAGGGGTCGTGCAGGCGGATCTGGAGCTCTAGACTCATGTCGGGCCTTCGTTCTTCGCTCTTCTTCATGCTGTGACTGGTGAGGTCGGCGAACGACTTGTTTGCGAGGACCCATTATCAAGAATCAAAGTTTGGGCAAGGTTTTTGATGGAAAAAGAGGGTTTATAGGGTTTAGGAGCTAAAACCTATATAGAAATCCAACAAAAGCGGCCACCGAACCTTCAAATATGAGAAAATGACGGGTAAAAGCAAGAAAATGACAAGATGAATAGTATGGGTACCTTGAATCAGTGTGTCGGCTCGAAGGAGAATGAAATTTGGGGGAAAAATGATTCGGAAACCCCTTAAATCTTAGTTTGCCGTCGGTCATGTGTCGGCTCACGCATGTGTCAACACATCCACTTAAAAATTAAAAATTTGGGAATTTCACAAAATGATCAAAATCAATTGAAATATCATATTTTTGGAGTCAAATCAACAATGATTAACATGATTTATCATGAATAATGTCAAATTGATCTAGTTTGAGTCAAATTGTGGGAAAGATTTAATCAAATGTATTGATGATCCCGAGCTCTCTTCTAATCATACAGAATCAATCTTCCAGAAGAGGTTTAGTTAAAATATCAGCTAATTGAAATTCAGTACAGATAAATTCAAGCAAAACATCATTGTTTTCTATATGATCTCTAATGAAGTGATATCTAATTTCAATGTGCTTGCTCCTAGAGTGTTGAACAGGATTTTTAGTCAAGCAAATAGCACTGGTATTATCACATTTAATAGGAGTTCTAGCCAACTTGATTCCAAAGTCTTCAAGTTGTTGCTTAATCCATAAGATTTGAGCACAACAACTTCTTGCTGCAATATATTCAGCCTCAACTGTGGATAGTGCAACTGAAGTTTGTTTCTTGCTAAACCATGAGATTAAGTTAATCCCAAGAAATTGGCAAGTTCCACTAGTACTCTTTCTATCTAATCTACAACCAGCAAAGTCTGCATCAGAATATCCAATCAATTCAGCAGAAAAACTTCTAGAATACCATAAACCAATACTAATAGTACCAGACAGATATCTAATAATGTGCTTAACAGCCATAAGATGTGATCTTTAGGTTCAGACTGGTATTTAGCATATATGCAAACATTAAATATTATATCTGGTCTACTAGCAGTCAAATACAGTAAAAAGCCTATCATGCCACTGTATAACTTCTGATCTACAGATTTACCATGTTCATCTTTATCAAGTTTACAGGAAGGGCTCATAGGTGTACCTATTGGTTTAGTAGTCTCCATCCCAAACTTTTTGATAATTTTTCTTGTGTACTTAGCTTGGTTGATGAAGATACCATCTGAAGTTTGTTTGATCTAGAGTCAGAGAAAGAAGTTTAGTTCACCCATCATACTCATCTCGAACTCACCCTGCATAAGCTTAGCAAACTCTTGACAAAGAATTTCATTAGTAGCACTGAAGATAATATCATCAACATATATTTGCACTACCAATAAATCATTATCTTTTTTTTTAAAAATAGAGTCTTATCAACATTTCCTCTAAAAAAATTATTTTCAATAAGAAATTTGCTTAACCTTTCATACTATACTCTAGGTGCTTGCTTCAATCCATAAAGTGCTTTGTGTAATTTGAAAACATAGTCAGGATGTGCATGATTTTCAAATCTAGGTGGTTGTTCAACAAAAATCTTTTTAGATATAAAACCATTTAAGAAAGCACTTTTAACATCCATTTGAAATAACTTGAAATTCATAAAACAAGCAAATGCTAATAGCAGTCTAATTACTTCAAGTCTAGCAATAGGAGCAAAAGTTTCATCAAAGTCAATCCCTTCCTCCTGATTGTAGCTTTTAGCAACTAGTCTAGCTTTATTTCTAATAACAACACCATTTTCATCTAATTTATTCCTAAATATCCATTTAGTGCCAATAATTGAAATATTAGATGGTCTTTCTATAAGTGTCCAAACATTATTTCTATCAAATTGTATTAGTTCCTCTTGTATAGCATTGATCCAATTAGAGTCTTTTTCAGTTTCTTCAAAATATTTAGGTTCTATTTGAGATACAAAAGCAATATAATCGCATTCATTTCTAATAGAAGCTCGAGTTCTTACCCTTTTAGATGGATCATTTAAGATTAATTCCTTAGGATGTCCATGAGCATACCTCCACTCCTTAGGTAGATCTTGATGCTTTGAAGTGTCATCTTCTTTCTCATTCTTGTCTTGTTCTTCTTCTCTTGGTTGAACTTGATCATTCAGTGTCAGCTTCTGAAGTTTGTCAGCACCTCCATATTCATTAGATGTATCCTCTTTTCTCGAGGACTTGTTATTAGTTTCTTCAAATATAACATGCACTGACTCTTCTACAACCAAGGTTCATTTATTAAATACTCTGTATGCTTTGCTTGATGTAAAGTATCCTAAAAAGATACCTTCATTAGAGTTGGCATCGGACTTTCCAAGATGATATTTTCCATTGTTTAAAACAAATCATTTACAACCAAAAATTCAAAAATATTTTAAAGTTGGTTTTCTTTGGTTCCAAAGCTCATATGGAGTTTTCTTTAAAATAGGGTGTATCAAAACTCGATTTAAAACATAACAGGTTGTATTAATAGCTTCAGCCCAAAAATATCTTAGCAAATCGTTTTCACAAAGCATTGTGCATGCCATTTCTTCCAAAGTACAAATTTTCCTTTCTACTATCCATTCTGTTGAGGTGTCCTAGGTGTAGAAAAATTATGTTCAATACCTTTTTCATTGCAAAAGTTTTTGAAATCTTGATTTTCAAATTCAGTTCCATGATCACTATGAATACAAATAATTGAAACACCTTTTTCATTTGAAAACTTTCTATAAAACTTTATGAATATAGAAAATGATTCGTCTTTTTGTGCTAAAAAGAAAACCCAAGTAAATCTCAAAAAATTATCCATAATGACCAATCCATATCTCTTGCCTCCTAGACTTGATGTTCTAGTTGGTCCAAAGAGATCCATATGGAGTAGTTCAAGTAGTCTACTAGTAGTTACAAATCCTTTTGGTTTAAAAAAAGTTTTGACTTGTTTTCTAAATTGACATGCTTGGAAAATTCTATCTTTTTCAAAACAAAGTTCAGGTAAATCTCCAACTAAATTCTTTTTACTAAGTTTTGAAATTAAGGTACATACTAGCATGCCCTAGCTTTCTATGCCATAACCAACTAATCTCTTTCTTAGTAGAATTCATTGCAACAAGGCATTCTCTATTAGGTAAAGATAGATCATCTAGGTCTATCAAATAAATATTTCCATGCCTTTTTTCAATGAATTGTACTCCATTTACATCTGGACTAGTAATCATGCAGTATGATGATTTGAAAACTACTTGAAAACCTTTGTCACAAAAATGACTAATGCTTAAAAGATTATGCTTTAAACCATTTACTAACAGTACATTACTAATACTATTGGAAGTGGTGGGGGCACCAGGCTCAGAAAGAAGAAGCTTCAACTAATACCAAGTTCTTTATGGATTGAGACTAGGAACTCAAGTCTCGTATGAGTCCTGTATGTTTATTGAGTCCTGTTTTATTTTCTCTTGGGGTTTTAAAGTTCAATTAGAATTCAATCAAGAGTTCAATTAGAGTCAATTAGGCTTTGTACTGAGTCAAGTTCAAGAGCTACTTGAAATTGGGCCAGACCGGCTTTACTTGGAATGCCACATCATTATGGACCACCGATGCCAACTCATCACCAGAGGATGTCACATCACCTTTGCCATGTCATCTCCAAGGGGCACCATGGAGAAGGATGTGCCATGTCACCATGCCACCTTGCCACGCCACATCATTGCCACCTCACCTGCCATGTGGCATCATTCAAATTTTAAATTATATGAAAGCTACAAGTGGTCGACCAAGGAGTGTTTTCAAATTCAAAGGAGGTCGGTCAACTCCATCCACAAATCATGCAACCAGCTCCACCAAATCCTCCAAATCCTCCACATTTCATATAACTCCCCCTAATATTTCTCCATGATATGGGGAATTTCAAATTGATTAAAAGGCCATTAAAAGCCTCTTGTATGCCCATGGTAAAGAGAAGCTTTTTGGATGAAATGAAATTTAAGTGAAGTAGTAGTTGAAGAAGGTTTTTTTTTTTTTTTGGTAGTATCCTCTTGTTTTCTTTGGGTGTGTTTGATTTTCTTTTCTCAAGCTTTCAAGTGTCCAACGCCAACATCCACCTCTAGGGATCCATGCCTCCATCGAAGTTCCCTTGCCTGTTTGGTTTCTTTGTTTTGATATCTTTCAAATTGGTCCCAGTCTAACCCGTTCATTGTGCAGGATCCTTCTACGATTCGGAGTTCAAGAAAGGGTTCTCTTGCAAAAGATCAATGTTGAATGAAACTAGTTTCTTTGGAATGCCAATCTTTCACTTCAGGGCTAGTTCGTCTAAGAGCTTCAATGGATCTACCAGGGAGTGATCATCTTGGGTAATTAACACCTCCTAATCTCTTAAGTCTGAGTTATTGAAGATCGTTGCTAAGGTTTAAATTCAATATTCATTAGCCCTAATCTTCTCTAGGATTTAAATAACTACATCGCGGCGTAAGTTCCAAATTTCAGTGCTCCTTCCATAGCTTTACCTTAGTACTTTTGATCTGAAATTTAGTACCTGTTAATAGGCTTCATTACTCTCATTTCTCAATCCATCATTTAGATTGTATTCTCTTCATCGTGCCACGTCAAATTGGTATCAGAGCATGGTTGCATTAGGGTAGAATAGTTTTCTTTAAATCCAAGCAAGATCTAAAATTCACGCCTCCTGAGCGGGTGTACTCCAGTAAACTGTCACGACCCATGGGAATAATGAGCCCCTGGCCGGATGTGAATTTTTTAGATTGAAGTTTGGGTAAGCCATTGCACTTGTTTGATTATGTTCTATTTTCTGAAAAATTGCATCTATTTACTGTAATCCGTCTGCAGCTCCAAAGGCAAGTCACTAATTTTTTGTTGAAATATTTTTTTTCTTGTTCCTTTTTAAGTCAGTTATCACCATATTAAATTTCATCATCATAAAAAAATTATAAAAAAAATGAAAATTTTTGCAGTTTGATACTGTCATTAGGGTTCTATTATGTCCTTTTTATTTATCTTCATTTGTAGGATCTGCTTAGAGTAGTACTAATTTTAGTTTTAAAACTCCTTTCATATGCATTGAAATATATAAGTTAGGAATCCTCTATGAATTTTTCAAAATTTTTGGATATTTTTTTCATCAGGTTTTCCACACCATTTTCAAACTGCAACACACTTCTACAACACCTTTGCATTTCATTCATCTCATGAGAAATCAAATTAAGGGCATCAATTTGACATAGGGTCAGGGTTTCATCACCTATCCCTAGCCCAAAAATCACCAACCAGCATATCGATCCCAGCCCGTTAATTAAAATTGAGTAGAACGTTAATTGCCCTAGTGGGTTAGGGACACCAACAAGTTGGGTTCAGGTTAGGGTCAAGTTAACTGTGTCAGCTAATTGGTGTGTGTTTACAGGCTTGGTGTCTAGGATTGGTGCATCAGGGCTTGTGATTTGGTCTGCCTACCTGGCCAATCTCAGATTGGTGTCTAAGGTTGGCAATCAGGGACCTTCACTCCCCACCACCTACCTGGCTAAGTCCCTTAAGTACTACTAGTTAGTTGGTTCACTTAATTAGACCTCTAATTTGTGCTCTAGGTCTAGGAAACCTTAGCTCGAGCTTGAGTCTACTTGCATGCATGAAAACTAGATCAGGAACCTCATATTCACTAGTCCAGACCCAGTCCAGTGTAGCCATGGACCCGAATCTTGAAACCATGCTGAAAGGCCTAAATGATCTAATGGCCCAATTGAACCAAATGCTGGCTAAACAATTTTCCTTAGACCAACCAACTCCTACTATCCCATTAGCTCATATGAATGATAGGAGTAAGAGCCCTGAAGTACAAGTTGAGTTCATGAATACTCAAGACTTAGGATATCCTCAAACTGAAGGGCTAGGGAAGGAAGAAGGCAAGTCTGAACCTAGTAAATATGTGTATGAGACTGACATAAGTTTAATAGATGAATATGAAGGGAAAGACTGTGAAGATAACAACTTTAGTACCTTACCTGAGGAAACCTTTGGTAAAGAAAAGATTATTGAGCCTAGTCCTGAAACATCAGAACAACCAAAATTTAGTGAGGACTTGGTTCCCGTAAGACAATACCCTCAGGAAGAACCCAATACTTTAGCTTTGACACAAGAACTCCTTCAGTTACCTGAGAAGAACCCAATCATTATTTTAGAAGACTTTGCCGATGACCTTCAACTACCTAGAAGCATCCCGCCCGTAGATCAATATTCAAATCTTAAGGTCATCATGAGTAACCAATGTCTGTTTCAAGATTCTCCTAAATTACCCCAAGACTCGGATTCCTATTTTCTGCCTTTCCTTAAGTCATATCCTAATTTTAGAGCCATTAAGTTTCATTTTGATGAGATTACTAGGCTGCATGAGCCTTTAAAGCCTATTCCTTTTGCTACCTACTTTTGGAAAACCTTATGGCATTTGCTAGGAACCCATGGTAAATTCTCATGTGCATACCAGACCAGGGTAAAACCTAGAGAGTCATTAATCTGTTAGGTTTAGGCCCTAGAGAGTCCAATAAAATTCCTCTCAATAAGGATGCCTAGTTCAGTCTGTATTTCGTAAGTGCTTGTATAAGTTTCTGAGTCTGCTGAGTCCTATGCATAGCATGTTAAGGATTTGCATCATGAAATAAATTTGAGCAATGAATCCTATAAACATAGGACTAATTCAAGAAAGAAAGTCAAGGAATTCTATGAGAGAGATCATGTTCCCATCCGGGACTTTCAAGAAACTACATACCCGTGGTGCAGGCCCCTTTAAAGTCCTAAAGAAGATTAGATCTAATGCTTACATATTGGAATTACCTTCAGACCTAGGTATCAACCCGACCTTCAATGTCTCAGACTTGATAGAATATAAGGAACCCATGATGATACCTAGTGAGCCTTTTGGGCCTGACCATATTTTTGAGAGTGAACCATTACCCGAGTATCCACAAACAACCATTCCTCAAAAATGAGAGAAAACTGAACAAATCCTGGATAATAAGATTGTCACTACCAGAAACAAGGATTACTATCGATATTTGGTGTGTTGGCAAGGGAGACCAAAATCTGATGACTCCTGAATCGCTAGAGAGGACCTGCAACGACTAGACCCGAACTTATTTGAACAATATCAAAGCCAGGCTGATGGGGAACTAATATGCATGCCATTTTTTTTGTATATTTTACATGTTGAGTTAGGTGACTAATTCCCGAGTTTCAGATCAAAATTATTTGTAGGGAATTTTGTATGAATTTTTGAAGATCAGCATGCAGATTAGGACCTAGGAAAGTAGCAAAGAAGGACCGCCGGGGCTGAGAAGCCTCGGTTAGGGCAAGTTCTCCTGCAATAAAACTATTGGAGGTAGAGGGGTGTACCTGACAACGTCTATGAAGATCGCAGCGAAGGGGTCTCTCGTTCCTCGATGGATGCGGCCTGGAAAATCGAGTCAAAGACCCGCAGATACCCGGCTTTCTGCTCGGTGATCTGATTGAGGCTTGGCTGGAGTCGTTGGATTCGTAGGAACTCGGAGACCTACAAACGACCTGTCAGGGGTTAGAAAACTCACAAAGGAACAAGAAAATAAAGGAAAAACAACAAGGAAAGGCTTCTTTTGGAGTGGGCGTCCAGGGATCTGAGATGCTTGTTGGCAGCAGGAAGATGATTGCAGCACTAGGAAGAAGAACTCTCGTAAACCCCTTTATGCACACAGCAGGGTATCACACAACTCAATAGAAGAACTCAAGGTTTTCATTCATCAAAACTCTCCTCATACAAGAGGCTAGGGTCCCTTAAATAGACCCTTAACCTTGGGCTCCAAGTAAGGGTACATAAGTCTTTACATAAGAATCCTTTTCTCTCTCAAACCCTAGCTAGAAAATAAGGAAATATTAGGTAGAAAAATCCCTAAAAATTTTCTTGACTTGGTCAAGACTCCAAGGATGCCTAGGGGGGCGTGTTGGGCTTCTAGGAGCAGCAAGGGGCCGGCCCAAAGGGGCCCGGGTGCATGGGTTTGGGCCTCTGGAAGCTGGGGTGGCCTGGTAGCCAGGTAGCAGGAATATTCCCTGGTATCTTGCTTCTTAGGGGCTTGGGCTTGGCACCTGGGCTTGATTTCTTTGAGCTAGGATGCAGATGGACCTCTGAAATTATGGATGCCCTTATTTATGAATATACTTTGGCATCTGAAAGGGAATCTGGGTATCTGGAGGGCATCTGCAAGAAATCAGGGTTTTTCTGAATTTTCCTCCTGGGGTCTTCAAATCTTCAAGCTGGGTTGGACTTGGGCTATACTTCCATATCTTCAATCTAGTTAGACTTGGTCTTCACTTGTATGATATAGTCTTGAGTCTTCAGTATGCTTGGACAGGACTCAAAAAAATAAAATTAGCTCAACATGAGCTGACTAGCATTGGACTGAACTAGCTCAACATGAGCTGACAAGTACAGAACTGAAATAACAACTCAAAATACTCAAATAACAACTAAAATGGACTCAGATAAGCTAAGCCCTTATTACAGATGGACTCATAAATTATTGATCAATTTACAGAGGATTGAAAAGCCTCTATCTTATTCTGGTGCCTCCGGTGTCCCCACTACAAGCTGAACCATACTCGACAGGGTCGAGTTCCTCTCACCCGGGAAGAATTGGTGGGGGCACCAGGCTCAGAAAGAAGAAGCTTCAACTAATACCAAGTTCTTTATGGATTGAGACTAGGAACTCAAGTCTCGTATGAGTCCTGTATGTTTATTGAGTCCTATTTTATTTTCTCTTGGGGTTTTAAAGTTCAATTAGAATTCAATCAAGAGTTCAATTACAGTCAATTAAGCTTTGTACTGAGTCAAGTTCAAGAGCTACTTGAAATTGGACCAGACCAGCTTTACTTGGAATGCCACATCATTATGGACCACCGGTGCCAACTCATCACCAGAGGACGTCACATCACCTTTGCCATGTCATCTCCAAGGGGCGCCATGGAGAAGGATGTGCCATGTCACCATGCCACCTTGCCACGCCACATCATTGCCACCTCACCTGCCATGTGGCATCATTCAAATTTTAAATTATATGAAAGCTACAAGTGGTCGACCAAGGAGTGTTTTCAAATTCAAAGGAGGTCGGCCAACTCCATCCACAAATCATGCAACCAGCTCCACCAAATCCTCCACCAAATCCTCCACATTTCATGTAACTCCCCCTAATATTTCTCCATGATATGGGGAATTTCAAATTGATTAAAAGGCCATTAAAAGCCTCTTGTACGCCCATGGTAAAGAGAAGCTTTTTGGATGAAATGAAATTTAAGTGAAGTAGTAGTTGAAGAAGGTGTTTTTTTTTTTTTTGGTAGTATCCTCTTGTTTTCTTTGGGTGTGTTTGATTTTCTCTTCTCAAGCTTTCAAGTGTCCAATGCCAACATCCACCTCTTGGGATCCATGATGTGGGCATCAGGGTTTGACTTGAGCCCTTCAAACTTCGGGGGATCTCTGATCAGGGTTCTGTGTTTATCGAGTCCTGTAATAAGGCTGTCAGCCTCTAGTTTATTTGCTTAAATGGAGTCTGTACCTCGACCCATCGGGTCGAGCTGAGTCTTGTAATAAGTCGGGCCGAGTCTAAGCCCATGAAGTCTTTAGTGGTTCAAAAGTTAAGTCTCTTTTAAGCCTAACAAAGGCAAGGAGACATGTCAGCTCAGGGCCCACCTTATCTGTTTATGTGGCGCACTGAGGTGATGACATGTGGTTTGTTTTGGGCGCCCAAGAAAGGGGACCACTCACTTGATCCATGCCCCCTTCCCCTCCCCTCTTCAAGCTCTCTTCCAATCTAGGATGGGCGGTCATGGAAAGAAGTTTCAAATCCCTTGATGCATGCCTCCACTCAAGACTCCTTCCATAAAGAAGTCAAGCAAGAAAGGCATCCTCCATTCTCCAAGTGGAAAGAAGTTTCAAATCCCTTGATGCATGCCTCCACTCAAGCCTTCTTCCATAAAGAAGTTAAGCAAGAAAGGCATGATCCCTTGATGAAGTTAAGCAAGAAAGGCATGGTGAAGACATCAAGCCTCAATCCAAGCCTTCTACCAAAATAAGCCATGCAAGGAAGGAAGGTCAAAGACCAATCCCCCTCTCCAAGCCTCCAATCATGCCATGCCTAGGATTATTCCCATTTGGTCGGCCTTGAATCAAGCCAAGAAAAGTCAAAGTGGGACAAATCCCTCCAAGCTAGCCTCACTTCATGTTTTCTACCAAAACCAAGCAAGCAAAGAAGGAAGTCCAAGGAGCAACTCCTCCACTCCAAGCCAAGCATCATGCCATACCAAGCTGGTCGGCCAAGAAGAAAGCTCTCCAAAGCTTGGGCGCCACTTTCAAATTGAGTTGTATTTTGGTTCAAATTTTGAATGGGTTTTCTTTTGAATTTTGAATGTATCTTTGGGTACCTATTTAAAGGACCCAAACCCCTCTTTGTAACAGTTAGTGAATGAATACAAAAAAAAAATTTCGAGTGTTTTCTTCTCCAATCCTCTGTCTCCCTAGACTAGGTTGTGAGTGAGTGAAACTCTTCCTTCATCCCCAGAGATGTCGAGTGGTGTGAGGCCACGTTCCTTCGCCTGAGGGCGTCGAGTGGTGTGAGGCCACGTTCCTTCGCCTGAGAGCGTCGAGTGGTGGGAGGCCACAATTCCTTCATCCTCCGGGACGTCGCAGGGTGTGAGGCCCCAAGTTATCAACTTTGATTTCGGACTCCAGTCGGATACCAGGCTCGAAGCCCTGTTTCTCTACCCTAACCCTATTTCAACTTCAACACTTCTCATCTCTTTGCTAACCGTTCTTTTTCTTGCTGCCTATAGGTCTTCCTCGGTGCTACAGACATCAGAGATGGGTCGTCTTGCCATCACGGCCACATGATCGGGAACCGGCGCATCCACGGGCACGATTGCTCGGACATCCAGGCCATATCCATCGAGTGGAGCGATCTCTGCACCAGGCACTTCAGAATTTGAAAGGTTTGCATCCCCATCTCCTAGGTAGGTATTGGGTGTATCGAGCTAATCCTAATCCCGGGGTTCCTTAATCTCGGGGTCCTGGTCTATCATTTCTTAGGGATTGATCTGCTACAATAGACCTCTTTTCTTTCAGTTTTCTAGGTTCTCTTTGCTTGCAATCGGGAACCAAAGATAAAACCCTAAAAAGAAAACAAGATATAACCACCTTTGCATCATCCGTGCTAGCATCATCACCTCATCCTTTTTTTTTCTGCATCAATCCATGCCTCCATCGAAGCTCCCTTGCCTGTTTGGTTTCTTTGTTTTGATATCTTTCAAATTGGTCCCAGTCTAACCCGTTCATTGTGCAGGATCCTTCTACGATTCAGAGTTCAAGAAAGGGTTCTCTTGCCAAAGATCAATGTTGAATGAAACTAGTTTCTTTGGAATGCCAATCTTCCACTTCAGGGCTAGTTCGTCTAAGAGCTTCAATGGATCTACCAGGGAGTGATCATCTTGGGTAATTAACACCTCCTAATCTCTTAAGTTTGAGTTATTGAAGATCGTTGCTAAGGTTTAAATTCAATATTCATTAGCCCTAATCTTCTCTAGGATTTAAATAACTACATCGCGGCGTAAGTTCCAAATTTCAGTGCTCCTTCCATAGCTTTACCTGAGTACTTTTGATCTGAAATTTAGTACCTGTTAATAGGCTTCATTGCTCTCATTTCTCAATCCATCTTTTAGATTGCATTCTCTTCATCGTGCCGCGTCAAAGGAGTAATGTGAACCTTGTCAATACCAATGATTTTTCCTTTACCATTATCACCGAAGGTCACACTCCCTCCATTCAAAGCTTCAAGAGAAGTGAATTGCTTCACATTTCCAGTCATGTGTCTTGAGCAACCACTGTCAAGATACCAAATCCGTTTGTTTTTCTTGGTTGCAAGACACACCTGCAATAAGATCAAGCTTTATTTTTAGGTACCCAAGCCAACTTGGGACCTTTAGGGTTAGCATTCAAAATGGTTCCTTTTGGAATCCACACTTTACCAAAAGACATGATTTTTCTAAAATTACATTGATATGATTTATGTTCTAATTTTTTGCAAGTAAAACAGGTAATGCTAGATGATGCAGGTACAAAAATATTTTTGAAATACTTTTGTTACTTTTGAGGTTTATATCCTAAACCTGCCTTATTGAAAACTGCTCTTTGATTGTTTAAAAGTAAATTCAGCTTTTCTAAGCTATAAGTAAATTTGTCAACAAAAGGTTTAATTTTTTCAAGTTCATTTTTGTATTTATCATTTTCAAGTTCCAAATCCTTGTTTTTCTTTAAAAGATTATTGTTAGAAACAACATTTTAGATCTTTTTAAAACTTCATTTTCCATAGCCAAAGCATTATTTTTCTTTTCCAAAACATCTAGTTAGTTTTCAAAGAACTAACATCATTAAGTAAAGAATTGTTTTCTAAGGAGAAACTATTTGCATGCATTTTCAATTTCTTATTTTTGATAAAACTATTTTATAATCATGTATAAGCTCTTCAAAAGCATTTCTAAGTTCATTGAAAGTAAAATCAATTTTAGAGTCAGAACATACCTCTTCATTGTCCTGATGCGCCATGAAGCAGAGATTTGTAATTTCAGTCTGCTCTTCTTCTGAACTGGAGTCTTCACTGTCACTCCAAGTGGCTATCATTGCTTTCTTCCTTAGTTTCTTTCTTGATTTTTTGAGGAGAGGACAATCAAATTTGTAGTGCCGGGCTTCTTGCACTCGAAGCAAGTAGGTATTTCCTTTTCCTTTTCCTTTTCTTTCTCTTTCTCTTTTTCTTTACCTTTATATTTGGATTGATATTTCTTCTTGTAGGGAAACTTCTTCCTCTTCATAAATCTTCTAAACTTTCTTGCAAGGAGGGCTTCTTCACCTTCTTCTTCTTCTTCTTCATTTTGGACTCATCAATCGAGGATTCTTCTTGAATATTTGATTTAAAAGCGATCCCCTTCTTCTTTTTATCAAGGTCCATAGATTTCTGTTTCAAGTTGAGCTCATAAGTCATGAGCGATCCCACTAGTTGCTCAAGAGGTAGCTTGTCTACATCCTTTGCTTCTTGAATTACAGTCACCTTTGGATCGAATGATGTTGGAAGTGACCTAAGAATTTTATTCACAAGATCAGCATTAGATATGACTTTACCAAGACTTCTCATAGCATTTATAATATTTGTAAAACATGTATATATATCAGTAATAGATTCATTTGGTTCCATCCGGAACATCTCATATGTGTGCACTAATATATTGACCTTAGTATTCTTCACTTGATCGGTACCCTCATGGGTAACTTTAAGTGTGTCCCATATTTCTTTGACGGACATGCATGTAGATATCCTATTAAACTCACTAGGATCTAATGCACAATACAAGAGATTCATTGCCTTAGCATTGATCTCGGATTGTTTAATGTCATTTTCATCCCAATCCTCTTCAAGTTTTGGGATGGAAACACCATTAACCACCACCGAAGGAATATGAGGACCCTTATCAACTACTCTCCATAAATTGTAATCCACTGAATGCATATAAATTCTCATCCTAGTTTTTCAATAAGTATAATTTGTTCCATTAAAAAATGGAGGTCTATTTGAGGCTTGTCCCTCAACTACACTAGTACCAAATGGGGCTGCTATAGATCTTTACTTAAGACGGTAAAGCCTATACACTGAGAATAGGGCTCTGATACCACTTATTGCCCAGTAAGCAACCCAAGAGGGGGGGTGAATTGGGTCTATAAAAATTTAAAGCTAAGCTTAATATCACAAGCTACAAACTTTACAAAACAAGATATGCAATTCAATTGAACAAGGTACTATGATTTGAATGCAATGCTCTAAAGTAATAGTATAGTGAAAATTAAAAGCAATGAGCAAAAATATAAAGAGCAAGGAGGGAGAGATCAAGCAATCACAAACACCACAAGCTATAGTGGTTTGGTGCCAACAATGCACCAACATCCACTCTCCAAGATCCCCCTAGGAATTCACTATAATCACAAGATTACAGCTGATTAATTTTCCGGGCTCACTAATCAAAACCCGACTTGTTTTTACAAGGTTCACAAGTCAAACCTCACTTGGTTTTATGGGCTAACCAAGAACTTAATTGATTTTCATAAGGTTAACCAACAACCTCCCTTGGTTTTCCGGGCTAACCAAGAACCTTGTGGTTTTGTGAGCTAACCACCAACCTAATTAGTTTTCTAAGGCTTACCAATAATCTCCCTTGGTTTTGCAATAGGCTAACCAAGAACCCTTACAAGATATAAAGTTTAGAAACAAAGAACCAATGTAAGCTTTCAAAAGAAAAGCAAATAAGTCGATGTAGCTCGATGTAGTGCTGCTTTGCTCTTGTTGAAGCCTTTTGAATGCCCAAGTATGAATGATCTTCAATGCTCTTGATGTCTTTAAATGCTTGGAGGCTTCCTTTAGCTTGAGAGTGGTTGAAACTTGAATGAATAGGAGTTATGGCTCATCTCTCTTCTTTTCTCTTCAAACTCTTAATGGTATTCAATATTCTTTTTGTTTAGATTTGATTTGAACCATATAAATACCCTTCCAAGACCTTAAAACTGAAATCTAGCCGTTACACTTGAAAAACTAGTCGTTGGAGGCATTTAAGATGAGTTCTATGTTTGAAAAAACTAGCCGTTATTGTTGCCAGAACTCCATGTGTCGACACTTCCTTAGTTGAGTCGACACATAAGGTCAACACATGTTCTTCTTGAGTCAACACTTAGTTTAAAATGGTCCATTCAGATTCTCTGGAAATCTCAGTTGAGTCGACACATTCTCAGTTGAGTCAACACCTTGAGTCGACACCTTGCATCCATGTGTCGACACTTCAACTGTTCCTTCACCTTTTGTAAGTTCTGTGGCTTGAAAGTCTCAAGCGATGTGTTGATCCACGTATTGATACTTTGAGTCAACACATAAGGTCCATGTATCAACACTTGATCTGTGCCATTTGAAACTTTGTAGCGTACGGCCTGAGTCGACACCTCATCTTCATGTATCGATACTTCATGTCATGTGTCGACACCTTGAGTCGACACCTCTGAAAAATCACAGAAGATGCTGATTTTGAGCTGGAACAAGTTTCCATTTGGCTTTCACATCCATTCAACCATCTCTTGAGTGTCCAAGTCTTGTTTTATGCAATCTTATCATTCAAACTTGGTTCTTTAACATAATTGGGCTTCTTCAAATTTGTGAGCATCCTTTCAATAAAAACACACTTAAAGCAAATCATTAGTT
This sequence comes from Areca catechu, assembly GCA_021397845.1. Taxonomy (NCBI): domain Eukaryota; kingdom Viridiplantae; phylum Streptophyta; class Magnoliopsida; order Arecales; family Arecaceae; genus Areca; species Areca catechu. The sequence continues at coordinate 97,698,497 of CM038050.1, forward strand.
CTTAATTTATACTTAACTATTTTTCTTATCATCAAAATCAATTAGTGGAGTCAACATCACTAAAGTCGGGACACTTAGGATATTCTCTTTCAGCCTATCAAACCCTACAATTTTAGTGCTAACCGAGGTCAAAAGCATGGATATCGACTAAGGGCATCAGCGACCCGGTTTTCAGTACCAGCATGGTGTTTCAAGATAAATGTATAAGCTTGGATATTTTCTACCCACTTCCCGTGCCTAGGGTTCAACTTCTTTTGAGAGTTAAGGAATCGAAGTGCTTCATGATATGAATATAAGATGAACTCCTACGGTAATAGGTAATGTCTCCAATATCTTAAGGCTAGAACTATCGCATATAATTCCTTATCATAAGGTGAATACCTAATATTTGCCTCATTTAACTTTTCACTGAAAAATGCCACTATGTATTTTCCTGACTCAAAACTCCTCTAATTCCTACTCTAGAGGCATCACAAGTAACCTCAAATACCTTTAAAAAAGTTAGGTAATCTCAAAATGGGTGCTTGGATCATTTTCTCTTTGATTTCTAGGAAGGCTCTATCGATGGCTTTGGTCCATTCAAAGGTTCCCTTCCTAATGCAATCGGTAATGGGTGCGACAATCGTACTAAATCCTTGAATGAATCTCCTATAGAAGGTGGCAAGGCCATAGAAACTGCGAACATCATGTATGCTTTTGGTACGGGCCACTCAACTATGGATTTAATCTTTTTAGGATCGGCAGATACACCTTCTGGGGTAACAACAAAACCTAGGAAAATGACTCGATTGGTCAAGAAGCTACATTTCTTCATGTTGGCATAAAGGCTATCTTTCCTAAGGGCTTGGCATACTTGGTGGAGATGGTTTAAATGGTCTTCCTTAGTCCTACTGTATATCAGGATACCATCAAAGTACACTACAACAAACTTTCCAATGAATGATCGTAGGACTTGGATCATGATCCTCTAAAGGTGCTAGGGGCATTGGAAAGACCAAAAGGCATCACTAACCATTCATATAAGCCATCCTTAGTTTTGAAAGCCATTTTCTATTTGTACCCAGGTCTAATTCTAACTTGGTGATAGTTGCTCTTAAGGTCAATCTTTAAGAAAATAATGGCTCCGGCCATCATGTCTAACATATCATCCAAATGGGGAATAGGAAAATGATACTTGACTGTTATCTTATTAATGGCTCGACTATCTACATACATTCTCCATGTGCCATCTTTCTTGGCGGTCAAAAGGGAAGGTACTATACATGAGCTCAGGCTTTCCTTAATGAATCCCTTTTTAAGGAGTTCCCCAACTTGTCTTTGCAACTCAGCATGCTCAGTGGTATTCAACCTATAGTGTGGGAGGTTGGACAAGGTGGCTCCTGGGACTAAATCTATGGCATGTTGGATATTCCTTAAAGATGGAAGGTGATCAGGAAGGTCCTGGGGAAATACATCTTGAAATTCCTTAAAAAACTCTACTACTTCTTGAGGGTGTTCTTTTGGGGTGGGTCTTGGGCTTCCTTAGTAGTCAAAATCCAAATGGGTGACCCTTCATTAATTTCATGTTCTAATTCCTTAGCACTGATCAAATTCATCCCTTACTTCTTGTCCTTTAGATTACTAGACCCTCTCTTAATGTTGTTCTTAGGTGGTGAGAGTTGATCACAATTTTTTTTCCATTATGGGTGAAGAACAAGAATTAGAACGACCATATAAAGTAGCATCATGATCATACAACCATGGTCGACCTAAGATGATATTGCCAACCCCCATAGGAAGAACATCACACCAAACCTTCTCCTGGTACGACTGGATCTGGATTGTAACTTGGCATCTAAACTTGATGAAAATTTAGGTCGAAGCTATCCAAGATACCTTATATGGATTGGGATGGGGAATAGTGGGTAAACCTAAGTTTTTGGCAGAACTAGTTGAAATGGCATTGACACAGCTCCCACTATCTATGATGATCTTGTAGACTTTTTTTCCTATCTTAACAAAAGTTTGTAGGATGTTGGTCCTACGCCCATCCTCTTGCTTGGTCTTGGTTAGGATGCATCTAACAGCTCCCAAAAACTCAAATGAGTTAATGATTTCCTTATCTCCTTCATACTCATCAACTAAGTTTGTCCCAGCTTCATATACTTCTTCCTCACAAGCTTCTATAGGTTCAGGGTCTTCTTCCTCAACTTCTACTATGTGTACGGCTCTAGTAGGGCACTGGCTAGCATAGTGACCAACCTTATGACACCTAAAGCAATGAATGTCATTGTTATGGCTCCTTTGAGCTTCATGATGCTTACCTCTATCATCCTTGCGAGCTAAAGGGTTAGAAGGGGTGACCAGTTTGAAGGGATTTGACTAGAACTTGGTCTAGATCCAGGGGTACCAATTCTGATGGTTTAGGTCGACGAATTATGGGTCTCCTCTGAAACCTTTCAAAATTCCTAGCAATTTGGTAGGCCTGTTCTAAGTCATGGACTTCTTTCATAAATAGTTCCCTTTGAATCTCTTCTCGTAGGTTAGCTCGAAATCTAGACAGGGTCATGGCCTCGACTCTACTATGCTACATCACATCACAAATTCATTAAATTTGGCAATGTACTCAGACACTGTTCTATTCTCTTGGCTCAACTTTTGCCATTGGTCTAATAGTCTTTGCTCATAGGACATGGGTATATACTTTTCTCTAAGCTTAATCTTCATGACTCTCCATGTGGCTTTGGGCATGTCTCCTCTTTGATGACATAATCACTCAACATTATCCCAATCAACCTAGCTTGTCAGACTAACTTCAACTTAGCAAACTTGAATTTCCTCTCTTCTGACTTCTCGTACCACTCAAAATACTGATACATATCACTCTCCCAATCTATGTACACCTTAGGATCTAGGTTTCCATCAAAGGTGGGTGTATCCACAAGGAACTTGGATTGGTTGGGTTTGGTTGAAGCTTCTTTCGGATCCTGGTGCCCGCACCATCGACTTTGACCGAGGGTCAACCTCGAGAAGTGAGGGCACACCTCAGTCGGGGCTCAACCTCGGGGGAGCCACTCTGGCCAAGGGGCTTAAGAAGCGAGGCACGACCTTGATCGGGGCTTGTCCTTGGGGGAGCCACACCGACTGAGAGGCCCAAGAAGTGGGCTCGACCTCGACCGGGGCTTGACCTTGGGGGGCCACTCCAGCCGAGGGGCTCAAGAAGCGAGGGCATGACCTCGACCGGGGCTCAACCTCGGTGGAGCCACTCTGGCCGAGGGGCTCGAGAAGCGAGGCATGACCTTGGTTGAGGCTCGACTTTGAGGGAGCCACTCCAGCCAAGGGGCTCGAGAAGCGAGGCATGACCTCAATCGGGGCTCGACCTCGGGGGGGCCACTTCGACCGAAAGGCACTCTGAATGCGACATCCAGGTGGCACCTTCTGCCAGGCATCATCTGCCAACATGGCCGCTAGTTGGAGCTAAGAGGGCCTCCACATCAGCGATCTTGCCACATCAAGTATGAACCAAAACATGGCTTTATGTGCATAAGGAACCATGGTGATCTCAGGTCTAAGGATCACTTGCACAACTCCCACTATGAGAACCATCTTTTGACAAGTAATAAGACCTCTATAATATGTTCTTAAGGTGGTTTGTTTAGTAAACTCATACACTAATAAGGCACCCACATCCTTGTATTAGTGTCCCTACTCAAGTGGTTGTGAGACTAACTACCCTTTCCATCGAGCATACATAGGATGTGCTAGTCTTTTCAGAAACATCAATCCCCAAATTGACGATCCAACAACTAGAAACAATTTAGATTAGGATTTATAGGAACTTAGGTCTCACCGTTATGATATCCATCATAACCCTAATTTCATTGCCCTAACCTATGGGGTTCATTATAATCGTTGACAAGATATAGCAGTATGATGAATCAACAATTGCCTTTTATTAATAAGTAATATCATACATGAATTGGAAGATTATAGAAATGTCCATACAAAGATTGGCTTTTAGAACATAACTCTTTCAATCTCCCACTTGCACTAAAGCTAATCACCCTTGTATCTTACATCCATACAATCTAAGTGGTGATCAAACTACTATTATGGTAGTGCTTTAGTGAATGGGTATACTTTGTTATTCTTTGTATTTACTCGTTCGATGAAATATCTTATCTTTCTAATATCTCTCGAATAAGGTGGAAGCATCCTAGGATGGCTTAGACTTTTGATGAGACCCTGGTTCCTTAGCTTGTGCAACAACTCCAGTGTATCATAATAAAGTTGCACCGGTTGTTGTATAGTAGGAACCATGTCCAATTCCGTGATGAATTTTTCATCCACATAGCTTCCTTTGCAGCTTCACTTGTAGCTATGTACTCTACTTCAGTAACTGAGTCAGCTATAGTTTGCCACTTTATACTCTTCCAACTCACTGTACCACTATATAGGGTGAAAACATATCCTGATATAGATTTGTTTTCATCTGGATCAGTTTGAAAACTAGAATCCATATACCCTTCTAGTTTCAACTCTAATCCACTATACATTAGAAAAATATTTTAGTTTTTCTTAGGTACTTAAGAATTTTTTATAATTTTTCAATGATCCTCCATTGGATCAACTTAGAACCTGCTTACTATGCCCAAGGCATAAGTAACATTAGGCCTGGTACATAACATGGCATACATAATTGATCTTACAGTCGAAACATAAGGAATCACACTCATCCTCTATCTTTTGGTGTCTTAGGAGCCATCTTCTTGGAGAGATGTATGCCTTGACCCATGGACAAGTAACCTCTCTTAATTCCCTCCATGTTGAATCTCTTCAACACTATGTCAATATACTTGGATTGGGATAAGCCTAGCATCCTCTTAGATCTATCTCTATAGATCTTTATACCCAGTATATAGGATGGTTCCCCCAAATCCTTCATGGAAAACTACTTTGATAGCCAAAACTTGATTGATTGTAGCATTCGTATATCATTCCAATGATGAGTATGTCATCAACATACAAAACCAAGATAAAAAGGGCACTCCCACTTGTCTTCTTATACACACACGGTTCATCCACATCTTGATGAAACTGAACTCTTTGATCGTCTCATTAAGGTTGATGTTTCAACTCCTCGATGCTTGCTTCAATCCATAAATGGATTTCTTAAGCCTGCATACTTGGTTTGGTCTTTCACTTGAAACAAACCCCTCTGCTATGATATATAGACTTCTTCCTTAAGATATCTATTAAGGAAAGCTATCTTTACGTCCATCTACCAGATCTCATAGTCATAGTATGTAGCTATGACAAGTAATATCCGAATGGACTTGAGCATGGCTATTGGTAAAAAAGTTTCATTATAGTCAATACCATATCTTTGTATGAAACCTTTTGCCACCAACCTGGCCTTGTAGGTCTTTACTTGACCATCTGCTCCAATCTTCTTCTTGAAGACCCATTTACATCCAATTGGGTTTACTCCCTTAAATAGATCAATTAATGTCTAAACCTAATTAGAGTACATGGAGTCCATCTCAGATTTCATGGCTTACAGCCATTTGTCACAGTCTCTACTCATGATAGATTCTACATAGGTTGCAAGATCATCATCCTATATGTACTGGCTTCATTGTCATTTCCAATGACAACGCCATATTTGAGAGGTACATTTTGCACTTTCTCTAGCCTATGGAGAGGAGATGTGTGTTGTGGTTATTCTGAACCTTAAGAATATCTAGTTAAGGAATTGCTTCAGGTGTAGGTTGAACTTTTTCATGTTCAAATATCCTCCCACTAACCCTTTCTTGGAAAAACTCCTTTTCCAAGAATGTGGCATGCCTAGTGACAAAGACTTTTTGCTTAGTAGGATGGTAGAAAAGGTATCCCATACCTTCTTTAGGATATCTTACAAACCTGTACTTATTGGCTCTAGCACTTAGCTTATATCCAAAATCATTCTTGAAATAAGTAGGGCAACCCCAAATCTTAAAATACTTAAGACTTGGCCTTTTCCCTTTTCATAACTGATTGGAGCGTATTAACTACCTTTGATGGCACCCTGTTCAATATGTAGGCAATAGTCTTTAGGGCATAACCCTAGAAGGATATTGGAAGATTCATGAAGCACATCATGGACTGTACCATGTCCAACAAGGTATGATTCTTCCTTTCTGCTATACCATTTAACTGTGGTATGTATGGAGGGGTCCATTAAAGACTTGGCCTTTTCCCTTTTCATAACTGATTGGAGCGCTATTAACTACCTTTGATGGCACCCTGTTCAATATGTAGGCAATAGTCTTTAGGGCATAACCCTAGAAGGATATTGGAAGATTCATGAAGCACATCATGGACCTACCATGTCCAACAAGGTATGATTCTTCCTTTCTGCTACACCATTTAACTGTGGTATGTATGGAGGGGTCCATTCAGAGAGAATGCCTTTTCTTTAAGATGATCGAGAAATTTACTAGATAAGTATTCTCCTCCTCAATCAAATCGAAGGATTTTAATACTATGCCCAATTTGTTTCTCAACCTCACTTTGATACTCTTTGAATTTATCAAAGGCTTCGGACTGGTGCGGACACCAGAGGCACCAGAATTAGATAGAGACTTCTCAACCCTCTGTGGATTTCCTAGTAGTATTTGGTTATTTAAGTCTTGTTTGTAATAAAGGCTTAGCCTATTTGAGTTCTCTTTTGGCCCCTGAGTCATGTTCTTTTGGGGCTTCTTTATTATTCGAGTCTTGTATCAACTTGGGATATGGTCAGTCTAGTCATCTTATATTGAGCTAGTCATATCAGGAGTCTATAAATCTTAGTCCCATCCATTGAAGACTCAATACAAGTGAAGACCAAGCCAGCTTAAAGTCATGAAACCTTGGAAGACCCAGCAAGAGAAATTGAAGGCCCTAGAATCCTGGATCATAGCTTGGAACCCTGGATCGCAGCCTGGAGCATACTGGGCCACCCAAGGCCCAAGAGGAGCATCATATGGTGCCATGAACTCTTATGGTCACCTCCTCTTGGTCGGCCACTTAGGGTCACCTCCTTTGGCCGACCAAGGCAAGTAAGAGAGGGAAAGTTTGAGGGAAAGAGGGCTAATGACTTACCATGTTTTATAGCTAGGGTTTAGGTGGGATTCAAATTCCTATGTAATGACTTTTATATTCTTACTTGGGGGACAAGTTTGTGAGCTTATAAAAGAAGCCCCCCTCTCTTGTATGAAGCTAATTATTCATGAAATATATTGAGTCTTTACTCCATTGCTGTGTGCTTGCTATGTGCTAAGGGGAATTTGTGTGAACCCCTTCTTCTTTCTAGCCTCTTGCGCCCTGCCTCCAGCTACCATCAAAACCCTAGAAGCAACCTTCTCTAGCCTTAGTCGCCCAACACAAAACCTCTTCTTTCTTTGCTATTTTCTAATTTTTTCTTCATCCATACATCATTTTCTAACCCCTGATAGGTAATTTGTAGGTCCCTCAAAGTCTACGAATCCATAGATTCCAGCCGGGCAGCTTTCGGATCACCGGGTTGAATGCCACGAATCCATGGGGTCTTCGACTTGATCTTATAGGCCGCATCTGGATGTATTGAAAGAACTCTTCAAGGATTCTTTAGCAAATCTCTATCAGGTACATCCCCTCGACTCGCCAGTAGCCATATTGAAGGAGAACTAGCCCAACTAGGGCTTCTCTACCTCGACGGTCCACTTCTCTATTTTTTTAGGGTCTATTTCGCATGCAACTACTTCTAAATTTTTTGTAGAACTCTCTACTTTAGATCTTGGCTTTATTTTCGAGATTTAGACACCTAACTCAATATATAAAAATACAAAAATACTTTGCATGCATCTTTAGTCCTGCATCACAGACTTATGTTTCATAAGATACACATATCCAAATCTCGATAAATTATCAGTAAAACTAATGAAATAAGAGTATCCTCTTCTGGCTTGGTTTGTCATAGGACCACACATATCTGTATAAACTAGACCTAACAAATCAGTTGCCCTTTCTTCATATCTAGTGAATGGAGACTTGGTCTTCTTATCCATGATACAGGACTCATAAGTTCCTAATGATTTATAATCAAAAGGTTCAAAGAAATTATCATTCTATAACTTGTTTGTCCTGGACTCACTAATATGACCCAAATAGAAATGCCAAAGATAAGTGACATTCACATCATTTCTCTTTCTTTTCTTGTTCTCAACAAGCATAACCTCATCATTGAATGATAAGATCAAAAGACCGTTAGAAAATGTATGACGCAGGATGATCCTAGGACTACCATGATTGTAGAAAAATAGAAACTAAATTTTTTATAATTTTTTTTAGAATTTTAGTTTGCAGGATAATGACCTGAAATCAAGTAAAGATGAGCAGGAAAACTAGTAATGAAAAGAAATATCATACCCGCAAAAGAACTCATGCAAAATAATAAAAGAAAGGATCTCAGAGATTAAGAAACCCTCGATTAGGATAGCGTACCTTCAATAAATCAGAAGTTAGAAGGGGGAAGGATTTTACCAAGAACCAATTCTAAATCTGCTCGAAGCCAGGGTCACACATCACTTAGAATTGTCGCCTAAAAGACAAGCCTTCAGTTCCTCAGTTCAGGTAGCTACCTGGGATCGATCCTGGAGGCAAAGAGGGCCTCCTCCTTGGAGGTGAATATCTCAGGGATCTTACAAGCATCAGAGGTTAGTAAGAGAACAAATAAGAAATCAAAAAAGAAGAACTAGGGTTTAGGAAAAGAACTAGGGTTTCTGTTGCTGGCGGTTGGAGGTGGAAGAAGACTCAGGCTGAAGAATGGCTAGGGCTCTCTTCCTTGGGATGGATTAGGGTTTGAATGCTGATGCTTTGGTCAGTCAAGACTTGGAAGAACTAGGGCACACTTAGTAGCACTCACACACCTCAATCACAAGAACATAATTGAACATAATTCAACTAAATTTCAGCAGGGTTTCATTCATGAAAAGTTACTTACAAGAGGGGGAGGGTGGGGTATTTATAGAGTTTTCCCATGTCCTCTTTTTGTTAGGTTAGAATTACAAAGTAGAGTGGGAGAGGGATTACAAAGGGGTTTAGAATTAGGAGTATACACTTTGAATGAAAATAAACTTGTTCTCCTTGTTCTAATTGGACATCTCTCCTCATTTGACTTGGTCAAAGAGCTTTCTTTGGGCTTGGATGCCAAGATGGCTTGGGATTGGACTTTAGGACAGCAAGGGGTGTCCTCCATTAGGCTTGGGCAGCCTCCAAAGGGCTTGGGTGCATGGGCCTCCAGGTGGGCTTGAAACCCTGGGCTGGGGTGCCTAGAATATTCCTTGGATATCTTGGTTCTTGAAATCTTCATATGGGCTTGGGGAAAAGCCTGGGATGCCTCCTCTTACTAGACTTCTGGGCTTGAGAGACTCTTGGGTTGGGGCACCTGGTATATTCCTGGAATCATGGGACACCTTGGTCCTTGGAATATTCTCTGGGCATTTGGAAGGAATCTTGGCATCTGGGGCTTCAAAACATTTGGCATGGCAAGCAAAGGCCCATTATGGCTAATGTGAGGGCCTCTAACTCCTGGATGAAGCCTGGTAGAACTCCAAAACTGGGAATCCTCTTCTTTTGTACAAAAATTGGACCAGTACTAGACTAATACAAATGTACAGGACTCAATGGGACTCAACTGAACTGGACTAGGGTTGAGACAAACCAACTTGGACATCTTGCCTCAACTTATTACAAGACTCAATTTTACTTGATTACAAAACTTGACAAATAGGCAAGGGCTCAAAACCTTAATCAGTAAACTAGATAGGGCCCAGTAATCTGTGTCGGATCCTAGTGCCCCCACTAATGTACAACAACCAAAAAATTTCTTTGAAAAGAAAATCGAGCATCCATGGCTCATCAAATTTATTTCATAACCTTGTTTCAACAATAAAGGTACAGAAATAATATTTCTTATAATGTTGGGTATTTAATAACAATCTTTTAATTCAAGAATATTGTTCAATGGCAATAACAACAAATAGGTGCCAATAGCTTAGGCTTGAATGGGTTCACCACTCGCGTCGAATAGCTCAAAGTCACCCTTCTTCAAGCTTCAAGGTCTCTATAACCCCTGCAATGACTTGCAGATATGAGATCCACATGTGTTATCCAATATCCAAGAATTAGAAATTGAAGAACTCAATGACAAGTTTGTTTGTATCATGTACAAACCTTTAGATTCTCCACCAGCATCCTGCTTTAGACTTGCAAGATATAACTTGCAATTCTTCTTCCAGTGCCCTTGCTTCCCATAGTGATAGCAAGTCCCATCTGCAGAGGGCTTCCTCGACTTCTTCCTCTTCTGGAAGCTACTCTTAGGGTTCCTATTCCTCTTCATTGCCTGCTTCTTCTTTCCATCAACCAGAAGAAGCTGAGCCTTATCACCTTTGAAGTGGCTCTCTATTATCTTCAGTATATTCAGCAGCTTAGGCAATGACAAATTTAGTTTGTTCATGTGGTAATTCATGACAAACTACAAAAAGGAATCCGAGAGTGACTGCATGATCAAGTCCTGATTAAGCTCTCTATCCAATGCAAATCCCAGTTAACCTAATCGAGAGATTAGGTTAATCATCTTGAGGATATGTGCCTAAATGGAAGAGCCCTCACTCTTGCATGCTTAGAACAACTGCTTCAATATCTCATATCGAGTAGTCCGACTTGCTCTCCATAAAGCTCTTTAAGATTGAGTAATATGGACTGAGGTTCCATTTTCTCATGTTGCCTCTGCAACTCATTGCTCATAAAGACCAACATGATGCACTTGACAGTCATGCTATTATTTTACTACATTTTATATACGGCCCTTTCCTCCTTAGTAGCATCCTCACCTACTAGATCTGGGTCAGAAGAATCGAGGATATAGACAAGCTTTTCTTGAGCTAATACAATCTTTAGGTTCCTCAACCAGTCCACATAATTTGGACCAGTCAACTTGTTGGTATCCAAGATGCCCTGTAGTGAAAGAGTAGAAGCCATAATATAAAATCTACATTAAATAAAGAACAACTATAAGCATACCACTTATGATGATATTCATAATTAGACAAGGACTTTTGCATCAATTGTGTCTCCAACTATTTTCTTTCGAATTCCATAATCCTCAACTATGGTAAGCAGGAAAACCCTCTCAGGATTTCCTTAGTGGGGTTGAGATCCCAATTCCTCGTGAATACCTTGTGTTAATCATAAAAACATCCATGAGTTCAAGGATAAGAAACTCCTTTCCAATTGCAACCCTTGCAACAACTCTCAACATAACACCTATCTCTAAGACACTTATAGCCTTATGTCAATTACAACAATATATAATGTCTTAGTTTAGTCAGACCCTTCATTTCCATATAGCCATGTTTAATAAATATTGCCCTTGTGTCAATCACAACAAAGCAACACCACCAATCATGCCATAAAGCATAAAATGCACCAAGACAAATATCATATCAAACCCTAGAGTAGGCCTTGTGTTAATCACAACAAACCTTCTATAGTTTCTTTTGACATGGATTTGGCTTAGCATGAAGGAAGACAATTTGTAGTGTATTTAATCAATTAGCATTTCCAATTTAAGGTCTAGATATAACCAAATTGGTCAAGCAAGTGGGAGAGATGAGGGGGTCCCCCTGTTGTTTTCCATAGATACCAAATGAATTAGCCAGGTCAGACAATAAAATCAATTAAAAAATCTCATTCCCTTTACCTTCCCAGAACAACTTGCCTAGACACCAATTTGCTAATCAAACCCTAAACAGATTTACATCATGATTAACTTAAACTATGACTAAATATTATTTTTATGAGAGCTTTGATGGTCTCAAACACATCCTAATTAAACATGCTAACATGATACATATTCTAGCAAATTAGCATATAAAGCCTAATATGCATAATCAAAGCATGATTAAAATAACAATCTATTCACCTCACTTGTTCATGGGATAAGGCCACAGTGGTATACCAACACATCATAGGAGATCCCATTGAATAGAAAGAGAAGACCTATAAACCTTACTTAGCTCCTATGACTGGACGGCCATTGTGCATAACCCAATCCGAAGCAATTACTAGGAGCATAACATATCACATATGTAATATGAACTATTCATGCAAGAGTCATAGCAAAGTAAGCAATTAACACTAAAATGACTACTAATTGCATGAATCAAGATGGCTCTGATACCACTACTGGGTTCAGGCTGATGCAGTGAAAGACTGAATTTCAAAAATTTTATTATTGAAACCCTAATCAACCAGAACCCTAGATTCAAGGATCACTTGATCATGACAACTAATAAATAATAATTTTAGGGTTATAGAGGAATACCTGGAGTGCTATACTCCTTAATTTTTACAAGGCACACAAGTGTATACCCTCTAGAGGTGATCCATACAGGAATCGGACCACGGAGGCATTCTTATCGAGCTTGCTTATTTGACTAGGACTTTCCTGTAGCCTTTCTTCCTTCAGTAACCTTTCTTTTTTTGCTGGAACCCCTGCCCTCCTGTAGGGCACTCAGAGATCTCTATGAATCCTCTCTCAAAATATAATTATCCCTTCTATATCTCTTCATATACTCTTGTGTTAAAATGATAAGTCTTGTCTTAAAGAAAACCTTTTGTCCTAAGAGAAGGAAGAAAGATAGAAAATATTTCTTATGGATCTTATTTGCATCAGAATACCGATGCCTTTATATACTAAGTGAGAGGGTACTTGATAAACCTTTTTCTCAGCCCTTGATCTAATTTTCTAATGATCTAATAGGACCCTTCAAGCAGAAGGAGTCCCTTGGGTGAAAGTTTTTAACTTGATATGCTATATCACTACACTAAGAGACATATATGTATCTCTTCAATTTTTCAATGAATTTTTCACTTGCCATATGGCAAGTAACCAGTCAAAATTTGGCAAAAGGACATGGGACTCCAAAGGTTGTATCGAAGAACTAGAAGCCTTTAAACAGAAAGATTTCTGGATTTATGATGGCATGCCAAACATGAAGGGACACGTCCCTTCATTTTGTGCACCACACTTCTCCATGCCATAACCAACCTTTTGATCGATTAAGCCCAATTCAAATGGGTGTGGGGATAAGGGAGAAAGGCCTAGAACTTATTTGAAATATGTAATTAAGTGGCAGAAGGACTCTTGGTCTTTCTGTGCCACTTAATCTTGGCACATGCCAATATGGTGCCAAGAGTCCAATCCCCTTTAGACCTTCCATAATCCAAGGATAATGTTCAATAAATTCCAAATAAATATAGATAAATGCTACCCTAATTAGGACTCAATCTAATCTAAGTTCCACTTAAATTGGTTAGCCCAAATATAAGCAAACTAACCTAATCTAATTGGATTAGGAGTTAGGTTAGCATGCATATGCTAGTATGCAAATTAGCTAGCCTATTAGGATCCAATGACCTTAACCAAAATCCAATTAACTTCCTTGGCCAATTCTCTAGTATGTGTGACCCTTTGGGATCCATATCTAGCTAGCAATAGGTCTAGGCCCAAGCTATTTGATTTGACAAAACTGATTGACCTAATTAGATCAAATCAAGCTGACCCAAGTTGCCAAGTCGAACCAACTTCCAAATTGACTCATGAATCAAATCAATTTGATTCATGAAAACCTATAAGACAGGATTGATGTCTGGTAATGTGTCATGCCTACCCAGAAGATAAGATATTTTGTCAAAATTATCAAAATATCCATCAGTGAAAAGTTACCATGTAATTCAATCCTTCGATCTTCTTTTATCCTAAATAAGTGATGGGTATGTAGAATTGTCGAACCTTAGCACTTAATCCTTTCAAATCTCAATTCGATAATGAAGACTCGATACCCTTTCTAATCTCATCTTGCTTTGATCAAGGACTTCTTGAGTCAATAATCAAAGAGATTACATGAGATAAGTCCTCGTACTAGGAGTGATCGATTTCTTGTTGATCCACTCACATCCTTCATGCACAATCCACCATATCCGAGAACACCCCATATATGACTCTTTGTTATGAATAAATATGAACCAAAATATGGATTTATGTGTATAAGGAACCATGATGATCTTAGGTCAAAGGTGTTGGGTTTGGGGCTGATGCAACAGAAGACTGGATTTCAAAATTTTCATTATTATTGAAATCCTAATTGATCGAAACCTAGACCCAAGGACAACTTGACCATGACAACTAATAAATCATAACTTTAGGGTTATAGAGGAATACCTGGAGTGATATACTCCTTAATTTCCATAAGACACAAAAGTGTATGCCCTTTAGAGATGATCCACATAGGAATCAGACTAAGAAAGCACTCCTACGAGCTTACTTATTTGACCAGGACTCTTTCTAACAGCCTTTCTTCCTTTACTGGAACCCCTACCTTCCTATAGGGCACTCAGATATCTTTCTGAATCCTCTCTCAGAATCTGATTATCCCTCCTATATCTCTTCCTAGGCTCTTATCTTAAAATGATAAGCCTTGTCTTCAAGAAGACTTCTTATCCTAAGAGAAGGAAGAAAGATAAGTAAGTTTTCTTTCAAATTATTTTTGGATGTTCTGGCATCAGATTACTGATGCCTATTTATAATGAGTAAGGAGGCACCTGATAAACCTTTTCCTCAACCCTTGATCTGATTATCTAATGATCATATAGGATCCTTCAAGCAAAAGGAGCCCCTTGGGTGAAAAGATCAATTCCTGATATGCCATATCATGCTCCAAGAGACATATAAGTGTCTCTTTAATTTTCTAGCATTTTTTATGATTTCCATATGGCAAGTAACCAGTCAATATTTGGCTAAGGGGCATGGGATTCCAATGGATATATTAGAGAACCAGAAGCCTTCAAGCAGAAGGACTTCTGGATTTTTGAATTTGCATCAAATATGAAGGGACATGTCCCTTCATTATGCATGCCATAATCTCCATGCCAATTTCCATCCTTTTGACCGGTCAAGCCCAATCCAAATGGGCATGGAGATAAGGGAGAGTGTCCTAGTATTTATCTAAAAAAATTGATTAGGTGGTAGAAAGACTCTTGGTCCTTTTGCACCCCTTAATCTTGGTGCATGCCAATATGGTGCCAAGAGTCCAATCCAACTTGGACTCTTCTATAATCCAAAGATAAAGTCCAATAAATCTAGATAAATACAGATAATTACTGTCCCAATTAGGACTCAACCCAATCTACGTTTCACTTAAATTGGTTATCCTAAATATAAAGCTAACTGACCCAATCCAATTGGGTTAAGAGTTGGGCTAGCATGCATATGCTAATATGCCAATTAGATAGCCTATTAGGATCCAATGACCCTAACCAAAATCCAATCGACATCCTTGGCCAATTTCCTAGTGTGTGTGATCCTTTGGACTTCATATCTAGCCAACAGTAAATCCAGGTCCAAGCTATTTCGATCCAATTGAAATCAATTAATCTAATTAGGTCAAATCGAGCTGACCCAAGTTAGCCAATTTGAACCAATTTCCAAATTGACTCATGAATCCAATCAATTTGATTCATAAAAACCTACAAGACATGATTAACGTCTAGCAACATGTCATACCTATCCAGAAGATGAGAAATTTAGTAGAAATTACTAAAATACCCTTTAATAGAAAGTTACCATGCAATTCAATTCTTCTATCTCCCTTTATCCTGAAAAGTGATGGGTATGGAGAATTGTCAAATCCTAGTACTTAATCCTTTTGAATCTCAATTTAATAATGAAGGCTCAATCGATGAAAGATCAGAAACCCTATCTAATCCCATTCTACTTTGATCAAAGACTTCCTGAGTCAATAATCGAAGAGATTACATGGGATAAGTCCTCCTCTTATTAGGAGTAATTGATTCCTTGTTGATCCACTCATATCATTCATGCACAATCCACCATATCCGAGAATATCCTGTACATGACTCTTTGTCATGAATGAGTATGAACCAAAACATGACTTTTGTGCATAATGTTGACCCCATAAGTGATTTTGATGATAACCAAACATTGGTGCATGCATTTGTTGTTCTAACAACTTTTCAAGTGGTTTACAAGTTTTTGTAGGATGATTTATTTGTTCAAACTTCAACTCCTACATTTATACTTCTTATTTTAAGTTGTGTTGTAATTGAATATTATAAAGAAGAACCCAAAGAGATAATTAAGAAAAATCATGTAAATGGGTTACTTCTATGTGTGTTATGCTTTAAATTTATTTTGAGTTGGTTTGTATTAAAAGTTTAAGAGTATTGGTGAGAGTATTCTTGAGCTTACTTGTAAAAATCTTGAAGAAGTCACTCGAGCTGACCTAGCCTGAAGAAGAGCCGACTCCACCTCATGGCACGCACCAAGGATTCTAGCACGCAGCATCCGAGCCGACTCATCCAGAGTCCATTCACAATATTTTCTGAGAACAAGCCAAGCAAGCCGATCCCAACCAGAATGAGCCGACTCTGCCAGAACAAATTTTGAAGACCTGAGAAAGCAAGTCGACCCGATCTGCAATGAGCCGACTCCTCTAGAGTAAAGATTTCCGATTCTGAGAAGAAGAGTCGATCCAAGTTGAAGCGAGCCGACTCCTTGAGTTCAATATTTTCAACGATGGAAGTTCGAGCCGACCCGAACCGTCAAGAGCCGACTCGTCCAGAGTGAAATTTTTGCATCCTGAGATAAAGAGCCAACCTTGCTGAAGAAATGGTGACTCGACTTACTATCTCGAAGGATCCGAGCCGACTCGAAGAATCCGAGCCGACTCGAGTATCATTTCTAGGTACATAACGGCTAGTTCTAGAATTTCTTTTTAAATGCAACAAAGTGCTCCAATGGTCAAATATCACATCCCAGTGGTCTACAATGACTAAAACTGTCTTGGAATGATGGAAGGCCATATATTTGAGAAATTTGAACTTCTTTGAAGTGAGAGTTAGAGAGTTTTTCAAAGATATCATGCTTTATTGAATATCCCACCTACCAATAAGGAGAAGAGCACTAAGAGCATTCAAGTCAGCCTTCAAGTCTTCACCAACTCTAATATGAAGCTTGAAGTACTTTGGAAAGAAGCCACTGAAGCAATTGAAGTGCATCCAAGTGGACTTCTGTCAAGCTGCATCGATAACTATCCTACAACTAGAGTGTGTCATTATTGTTGCATTTACTTTCAATTCATTCTTGAATTGTTTGGATTATTGGTGAGCCCATTTGAAAAACCAAATAGGTTCTTGGTGAGCCTTAGATAAAAACCAAGTGTTTGGTTCTTGGTGATCCTTGTAAAACCAAGTTAGGTTCTTGGTGATCCTGTTAAAACTAAGTTGGGTTTCTTTGGTGATCCTGTTTAAAACCAGAGGGTGTAGGGTTTCTTTGGTGATTCCGATAAAATCAAAGTGTAGAGGTTTTGGATTGTGAGCCTGTAAAACAATCATACTGTATTCAGGTGTGAATATAGTAGAAATTTCAAGTGGTATCTTGGGTAGTGGACGTAGGAGCTGGATTGCTTCGAACCACTATAATTTCTATGTATTTGTGTTATGATTCTTTGATCTTATTTAGCTTCTACATTTAATTAATTTGTCACAGCACCTAACACTCTAAAAGGGATTTTTTTTAAGAGCATATTATCTGCTTAAATTTTTAAAATTCCTAATTCACCCCCTCTTAAGAAAGCCACCTGCGCAACAACTGGTATCAGAGCAGTGTCTCTGATTACATTAGAGTAAATATTGATGGCTCATCCGATGAGTACATCCTTGGCCGAAGGCTAGTCAACTAATAGACCTCCACTCTTCACAGGCATAAATTATTCTTATTGGAAGGCTAGAATGAAAATCTATATACAAGCTATTGTTTTTCAATTATGGAAGGTCATTCTTAAAGGGCCACATGTTTCCATGATCAAAATTGATGGTGTGGATGTTCCTAAGCCTGAAGAGGAATGGGATGAACATGACATGAAATTAGGGGAATTAAATACCAAAGCCATGAATTTGCTATACTGTGCTTTGGATTCAAATGAGTTTAATCAAATTTTCACTTACTCTTCAGCAAAGAAATTTGGGATAAACTTGAGGTGACCCATGAAGGAACTTTCCAAGTGAAGACTTCAAAAATTAATCTTCTAGTACACAATTATGAATTGTTCAAAATGAAACCTAATAAAAATATCTCTGCCATGTACACTAGATTTATAGATATTATTAATGGTTTGAAAAGTCTTGGCAGGATTTACTCAAATGCTGATATAGTACAAAAGATATTAAGATCACTTCCGAATAAATGGGACCCTAAAGTTACTACCATTCAAGAAGATAAAGATCTAAATACTCTATCTATGGATGAATTATTGGGTTCTCTCATCACACACTAATTAGCCATGCAGCATAGAATAGAGATGATCAGAAAAAGAAGAAAACTATTGCATTCAAGGCTTTATTGGAATCAAAGAATGATGAAGAAATAGAAGATGACTCTACCTCCTTTGAAGATGATCTAGAGGATGAAGATATTGCAATGGTCATGAGGAGATTTAGAAAGTTTATGGAAAAGAAGAAAGGAAAATTCAATAGAAAATTTCATAAACGAGGAGAACATTCCAAAGAAAAGGACAAGGACAAAGACAAAGAAAAGGAACAAGTCCCCACCTGCTATGAATGTAAGAAACTGCTGCACATTTGTCCAGATTATCCACTATTAAAGAAATTCTTCAAGAAGAAGAAAAAGAAAGCGATGGTTGTCACAGGGAGCGACAATGAAGAATCCACATTAACTGAAGAGGAAGAGACCATAAAAATAGCTAATCTATGTCTAATGGATCTCGAGGACGAGATAACATCCCCCAATGCTAAAATTGAATTTATATTTGATGAGTTAAATTCAGCATTCCATGATCTTTTATCTGAATTTAAAAAGGTTGGAGTAAAGATTAGATCTCTAAAGAATACTAATAATTCTTTACTTAAAGAAAAGGAGGAGATTTCAAAAAAGAATATTTTATTACAAAAAGAACTTCATGTCTTTTATGAAAATTGTAAAGCATTGAAAACTGTCAATAATGATTCTCTTGACAAAAACAAAGTCTTGTTGAATGAAAATCATGAGTTGAAAAAGGAGGTTGAAAAATTTAAGCCACTTGTTGAAAAGCTTACCGTTGCATCCAAACAAATTACAACAAGCTTGAATTAAAAGAGAAGTAGGACGAGCTGATTTGATCTAACTCTCAGTTATCATCTTGCAGGATCTGGGTGTTGTGGCAGCTTCTAAGCTTGTTAATGGCATCTGGACTAGAACATATATGATCTGAAGGAAGGCTAAACGAAGAATGGCCAAAAAGATCCCCCCCTCATCATAATCAGGGATATTTATAAGCCACAAATCTAACCGCTTACAGCTGGCATCCAGCTATTAAGCGATTAATTTAAGATAGATGCACGTGCAGCAAAAGGTCATCCATAATTAATCAGCTCCTTTTTCTTATGTCAAATAATCTCTACATTACTTGAAATATTAATAGGCTTTACCTTTCCTAAAGAATCTTATACTTGCTGAGCGTTGATCGGCTTGACGTCTCATGGATATTGATCATACTTGTGCCTATTGGGTATTGATTAACTTTACGCCTCATGGGCGCTGATCATATTTGTGCCTATTGGGCATTGATCAGCTTTACGCCTCATGGGCACTGATCATACTTGTGCCTATTGGGCATTGATCGGCTTTATGCCTTATGGGCGCTGATCATATTTGTGCCTATTGGGCATTGATCAGCTTTACGCCTCATGGGCACTGATCATACTTGTGCCTATTGGGCATTGATCGGCTTTACACCTCATGGGCGCTGATCATACTTGTGCCTATTGGGCATTGATCAGCTTTACGCCTCATGGACGTTGATCATACTTGTGCCTATTGGGCATTGATCAGCTTTACGCCTCATAGGTGCTGATCATATTTGTGCTTATTGGCCATTGATCGGCTTTACGCCTCATGGGCGCTGATCATACTTGTGCCTATTGGGCATTGATCAACCAGATTCAAATCTTCGATAAGTGAGCATAGACAGACCAATCAGAGTAAACTTGTCGTATCCCAATACTAGTCCCCCCAGTTTCTAAGTCATTAATTGGAAATCAGAAATTATCAGAAGCATCCATTCTTGGGTAGCATGCTTTGATGACGTGTCAAATTTTGATTGGAGAGGCGGTTATAAAAACTAATAACCATATTCTGCTCTCATCATTGTAATTTTTGAAAATCCAAAAAGCCAAAAAATTTATGTCAAGAATAAATGCATCCATCTCATCAGCCGATTATTCCCGCCAGATCATGAAGGGTCATTTCAAACTTTCAAAAGACTATCTTTTTACCAGATATTCGTAGACAGGTGGCAAAATCTAGGATAGTCTCGTTATTCAAGAAAAATCTGGGATCGTTGAAGGACATCATATAAACACCATCCTCCTCAGGGAAATAGGTTTTCCGCCATTTCTACCTCTTTGCTTTAGGAGCAAAAGAAATCCCTCAGGTCGAGCTCTTATTCTTCTCCTTTTTCTTTAAGTTAATCTTATTTTACTTCCTTCATCATGGCTAGAATTCTAGAGGTCAGTCATACCGAAAACCTTGAAAACCCTGAAGAATCTACTTTCCAATAGCAAAAAAAATAAGCCGAGTCAATGAAGATAGGTGATGTTAGGTCATCCTTAACCAAACATCGAATCTTAGCATTAAAACAATATTATAACATCTCAGATGAATACGTTGTTATCCTTCCTAGTTTCGAGGAACAAATAGATCGGCCTCCACCTGGCAGCTTGACCATCTACGAAGAACACCTAAGGGCCGGTCTTAGATTTTTGATTCACCCTTTTTTTCTCATAATCTTTAGACTATATTGAGTATTACCTTCTCAACTGACTCCTAATAGTATCCGAATCATTTATGTGTTTCTGATTCTTTGCAAAGATGCGGATATAATCCCTAAGACTTCCCTCTTTACTGCCTTGTTCGTATTAAAATGAGACTTTCATGGCCATGGGTGGTGGGTAATCAATCCATGCCATGGTCGGAAATTCATTTCTGGGCTTCCTTTGGCCATTCATGGCTGGAAACCCTGTTTCTTCTACATTATCTCCAAAATTCCCTGGAACTTTACCATTAGTCATAAGGAACCCCGACTAACTTCTAATGACAGTAAGAAAGTATTGCCAGCCAATCAAGAAGACTACAAGAAGCTTATGGGGATGGAGATTCCCCTGATAAAAGAACTTCTTGACGAAAGAGGGCTTTTTTCAGTGGAAATCAGTCTCAAACATTCTTTAGGTACCTTTATTATTGATGTTACTTCTTCATTCCTTTCTTAACATTCAGTTTTAATCTTTAACTTCTCACTTATTGCAGATACGTCAGTCATGGTGGACGTTCAGAAGCTTTGAAAACTTTCGAAGAAAAGAAAAGTAGAAGCCACCTCCTCTATTAAGGAAGAAAGAAGAATCAAGAAGCTGAAGAAGATGAATCCTATAAACCCAACGACTTCAGCAATTGCAGTGGGTCTTAATTCTTCGATTCTAATAGCTAGTGTGTCGGAGGATGACGAAGTTCTATTGTCAACATCTCTTCAACCTCCACCACAAGAAAGACGACCAATGGAAACTTTAGGAGCCGGCCCATCATTGCCTTCTACTGATCAAACCGATAAAGGAAAAGCTCCAATGACAGAGAAGGATGAAGAGAGGATTCCGGCTGCAAATATAACAACAAATTTTTTCGTATATGCCGATGATTCAGGCTTGAATGATCCAATGCTGGCTCATCGCCTTGTGAACTCCATCATTATTCGAAGAGACTGGGAAATCACTAAGTCCCAACAGATCGATGATACTATTCTATTACTCCACCCTACATTATTAAAGATATAAAATCAAACTTATTCATTTTAAAAAGAGTAATCGTTTTCCTTCCTCTTTTTTTTTTTTTATATATTGAATCAGATTAATTTGAAACACAAACAGCTCATCCATGGAATTCGTATAATGGATGAAAGTCTGAAGAATTTTGACCAATTCTGCCAAACCATGTGCAAAGCGGTGAACGTTGCAAAGGTGAAAAAAGAGGTTGCTGAAGAATTAAAAAATGCTATGGAAAAGAAACTAGAAGAATCAGCAACCAAAACATCGGCTTTAGAAGCAGAGCTGAAGGAAGTAAGGTCGAAAATAAAAGACATGGAGTCAAAACTAAAGAAGAAAAATAAGAAAATCCGATCAATATCCCACAACCTGGAGAAAGCTAAAGAAAAAATCTCAATAGCCTTTAATGGCTGAAGAAAAAGTTTTAACAACAACAAAGAAGATTGAACAAGCTATAGAAGAGGCCGTTAATAGGGCCATAAAAGAATACGTTCAATCGAAAGCTTTTGACGACAAACTCCACGAGGTGGGAGTTGAAAGCTACAACCACGGTCTTGCCGATTGTTTAAGAAAGGTAAAGAAATTTTACCCCAATCTAGATACTTCAAAATAGAAGAAGACTCAGATGAAGAAGATTTCGATGAAGAAGACTCGGATAAAGAAGATCAGGTCGAAGAACCAGTCATAGATCAAACTGAAAAACCAGTTGGAGACTAAACCAAAGGATCGGCACTAGATCCTCAAATCCCAAAAGAAACTTTACTAGTTCCTTTTGTAAACTAAGCTGAAATAGAGGAAAGTTCAGTTGGAATAAATGTAATAGACTAACGATGTCAAAACTTATTTTGTTTTTAATGAGAAATAAAGAATCTTTCTTTTTAGCAGTGTTTATCAGATTACAGAAGTTCCACTTTTCATAAATCGAAAAATTTTCTAAGTATAAAATCATCGGATTAAACAAAGAAATTTCCAAAGAATACTGATTTAATAATAAAATTATCCGACCGAATTATAAACATTAACTATTATTCAAAAAAATTTTAAATGAACCAATTCCGAAAAAGCTTATTGAACAATAATTTTTAACAGAACAACTCGATCGAAAAATAGGGTTTCTAATTTCTCGAATATTTAGAGAAATAATCTCGAAGTTATCCAAGCCTTTGACTCACATATGGATAATATAATACTTTAGTCTAATTTACTGAATATCCTTTCATTTCTTCATATACTTTAAAAGGAAGAGAACTTTCATGAGAAAACATTTCCAAACAAAGTAAGTAATCATACCAACTTTGTCAGATGTCATTTTTCTGTTAGAAGAAGAGTTATTCGGCAGGCCGTAGAACTGCATTTGTCAGTATTAAGAGGCCGTACGAGATTTGAATTCAAACCAAATACCATGGTATATAAATTTTTTTTTTATAACTGACCCTCTAAGAATTAGAAGCGGTGCACGGACTCTCACCAAATCAGGATCTTAAATGTGTCAAAATCTGAGAATATCTTGGAATTTGGATCGTAAATCATGACTGTTAGGACTCTCTATATATATAGGCCCTAGGTTCAGGTCTTTGAGCTAATTCTTGCCCCAAGTATTTCAAGTTTCTCTCTTCTTAGAAACTCTTTGTTTCCAAAAATCTTCATCATATTTGAAAAATGAAGTCGGGTGATAAAAAACTTAGACATCCACAAGGAAGGCCGGACCAGTACGATTTAGAGAAGATAGATCATGTGTAAGAAGAAGGCGTTTATTGAAAAGCAGCTTCGATAAACTAGAAATTCTCGAATATGTTATCTCTTCATCTGAGGAAGAAGATCAAGAGCCTTCCAACCCACTTTCAAAAGAAAAAGGTTACGATACATCCACTAGGCAAACTTCAATGGAAAAAGGAAAAGCCCCTATGGAGGAACCATCTGATCCGATCAAAGATAAAGCCACTTGAGTGCTTATCACTGATACAAGTGTTAACAATTCCAAGCTGGCGAAAACCATACTGCAATCTACCATTCTTCGGAAAGACTGGGAGGCTACAATCAAACTCGGAGTGAAAGAAATTCTGTCTTCCATTTACCCCGGAATAATGAAAGGAAGTAGTACTTTCCCTTTCCAAAACAATTTATTCATATTTTGCTGATGTTCCAAATCTTCTATCCAATTTGTCAGTGATATCTCTATGATTGAAGAGAGTTGGTGTCAAACAACTAATCTCCAAGAAGATCTTCAAAAATAATTAGCAGCAGCCATGGAGGAAAAAGACAAAGCTATCACTGATCGGAAAGCTTTCGAATCAAGAGTTGTCCTATTAACTGCAAGGATCTTGTCTCTGCAAAATTAACTAAGACAAACTAAAAGGCATGCCCGACAACTTGTGGATGATGGAGCCAGAAGAAGAAAAATACTTCGGCAGGTAGATGAAGCCATAGAAGAAAAAACTCGGGCGTATAAAGAAGTGCTGAAGCAAAAATCCTTAAAGGAAAAGAGGATGACACTTCTTGAAAGGAAATTGAAACAGACCGAACAAGAAAATGCTTCACTGATCCAACAGAGAAATCTTGTAATCGAAGAATTCAAGAAATCCGAAGCCTTTAGCAACAGGATGGAGCGAGTGGGAGCCAAAGGCTATGAAATTGGCTTTAAAGATTGTATCACCAAGGTTAAGGAATTATATCCTAACCTGGACTTCTCCTCCATTTGCATAGATTATTTTGTAGAAGGAGAAAAAGAAAAACCAGTCGATGACCCAGCAATTTCATCTATCCGGAGACATCTAAACAAGAGAAAACTTCATGTGACCAAGTCAATCAGGGAAAGGTCGAATAATGTCTATAATAGAGAATTAGCAGCAATCTTAGTTTATCACTGCTTCTCCCCCCCTTTTTTTTTGTAATCAGAATATCAATGAAGTCTTCTATTTTCCTTCAATATACTAAATCATACTTTCAATATTTAAGATATTTCAAGATAATATTATTGATAAAACAATAAATCATACCGCTCACTTATTACTTAATTGATTAGTAAATTATTCTGATCATCAAGTACCGATGAGTTAGTAAGTCAGACCAACTCAACCTGTCAAATCGTGGTTAGCTTATTAGGCCAACCTTTTGATCAGTTATTCTGATCATTTAATACCGATGAGTTAGTGGATCAGACCAACTCGACTTGTCAGGTTATGGTCAGCTTATCAGGCCAGCCTTTTGATCAGTTATTTTGATCATTTAATACCGATGAGTTAGTGGGTCAGACCAACTCGATTTGTCGGGTTATGGTTAGCTTATCAGGCCAACATGTCATTCCTTTATTTTCTAGAGGATATTTCATTTTCATACTTTTCCTTCATATGAAAGGAAAAAAAGGAAGATGATATCTTTATTGATGGTATTTGCGTAGGTTTTCTACATTCCAAGGTCTTGCCAATGGATAACCATCTAGATTTTCTAGTCGATAGGTCCCAGATCGTATAACTTCAGTGATAGGATAAGGGCCTTCCCAATTTGGGGCAAATTTTCCCTGCTCAGCTGGTCTGGATATGGTTGTTCGGTGTAGAACAAGGTCTCCAATTCGAAAGATTCGAGCCTTCACTCTTGAATTATAATACCGCACCATCCTTTGTCGGTAAGCGGCCATTTTCAGTTGTACCTATAACCTAGAATTTTTAAGCAGATCAAGATCAATTCTCCTTCGATCATTATTATTATACTCTTCGAAGCAATCAGTTCTTATGGAATGAAGGACAATCTCTATAGGTAACATCGCTTCACTCTCATAAGCAAGATTAAATGGAGATTCACCCATGGTAGATCGGGGAGTTGTTCGGTAAGCCCATAGAACAGAGTTATGTTCATCGGCCCAAGCTCCTTTGGCTTCATTTAATCAGATTTTCAGTCCATGAAGGATTGTCCGATTAGTTACCTCAGCTTCTCCATTAGCCTGAGGGTGTCCAACAGATGTCAATTTATGGAGGATGCCGTATTAAGCACAGAAATTCTTAAACTTCTGATTATCAAACTGCCTCCCATTGTCTGTAATAATTGCATGAGAAATTCCAAACCTATATATGATAAAGTTTCTGACAAATATTTCAACTTTTGCTTTATTGATTAAAGCTAAAGGCTCTGCTTCTACCCATTTTGTAAAATAATCAATAGCAACGATCAGAAATTTTTACTGTCTAGAAGCTGGAGGAAATGAACTAAGTATATCCATTCCCCATTGAGCAAATGGTCAAGGAGCCATTAACTGTGTTAGCTGACTGGCAGGATGCCTTTGAATATTTGCATATCTTTGGTAGGGATCATATTTTCTTATAAAATCTAAAGCATCCTTCTGTATAGTTGGCCAGTAATACCCTTGCCTTATAATTTTATAGGCTAAAGATCTTCCTCCTAAATGATCACCACATATTCCTTCATGCACTTCTTTAAGGGCATAATTTGCATTCGAAGGAGATAAACACTTCAACAATGGCTGGGAAAATGATTTTTTAAATAACAAACCATCCAGGATAATATACTGAGAAGCAGTCTTTTGGAGTTGTTTAGCTTCTAGATTATTTTCGGGCAATACTCCTTCAGTCAGATATTTGACTATTAGACTCATCCAATCCATTTCTAGCTCTATCTGAAGAACTTTTTCTTTTTCAGTTGTTGAAATACTTGGGGTTTCCAGATGTTCCACAAAAGTCTAACCCATTTGGTCAAGTATAGAAGTAGCTAATCTGGACAATGAATTGGCTCGAGAATTTTCAAATCTAGGGATGTGACCGATGTCCCAGGAATCAAAATAAGCTCCAAGTTCTCGGACCTTTTTCAGATATAGAGCTAAAGTGGCATCACGAACTTCAAAATCCTCTTTTACTTTGTTAACAACTAGTTGAGAGTCAGATAATACCTTTAGCCATCGGACGTTTAACTCCTTTGCAATTCTCAGACTAGCTAGGAGAGCCTCATATTCAGCTTGATTATAGAAACTTTGAAAGAGAATCGGAGTGCATATTCTATGATATCTCCATTTGGATCAGATAAGATTAATCCAGTCCCACAACCGAAGAAATTTGAAGCCCCATCCACATGCAATATCCAAGATGCATCAGTCTTTTCCATTTCAACAGATGGTTGAATTTCTTTTTCACTGTCACTCCAAGTACATTCGGTTATAAAATTAGCCAATACTTGAGCGTTCATTGCAGATCGAGGCCGATAAGTAATATCATATTCACTTAATTTGATTGCCCATTTTTCCATTCGCCCAGAAGTATCAGGACATTGTAGAACAGTCCTTAACAGTTGATCTATTAATACAACAATGCAATGGGATTGAAAATATGGCCTAAGGCATTTGGCCGATATTACTAGAGTATAAACAATCTTCTGAAGCTTTGGATACCTTATCTCTGCATCATGAAGGACTTTACTGATGTAATAAATGGGCTTATGCACTTCATTGAAATCCTTTCTCACCAATACAGAACTGATTGCCTCATCAGATGCAGCCAGATAAAGGTACAAATCTTCTCCTTCTTGGGGTTTAGACAATATTATCGGATTTGTCAAATACTTCTTAAGTTCTTCAAAAGCTGACTGACAGTCATCCATCCAACTGAACTTCTTGGTATGTCGTAAGGCTTTAAAGAAAGGTAAACATCTTTCGGCTAAGCAAGAAATGAATCTACTTAACGAAGCGATTCACCCTGTCAACTGTTGAATTTCTTTCTTATTAGCTGGAGTCTCATAACCAAGATGGCCCAGATCTTTTCTGGGTTAGCTTCAATTCCGTGCTTCATAACCATGAAGCTCAAGAATTTCCCAGAAGTTACACCAAAAACACATTTGGTCGAATTTAACTTCATATGATTCTGTCGTAAGATATCAAAGGCTTTCTACAAGTCTTTAATATGGTCATCAGACTGATTACTCTTGACGATCATATCATCTACATATACCTCCATAGTTTTCCCAATTTGATCTTCAAAGATCTTATTTACTAACATTTGATAAGTAGCTCCGGCATTTTTAAGACCAAATGGCATCACCTTATAACAATATATCCATCGATCCATTACGAAAGATGTCTTTTCTTCATCTTCTGGGCTTTTTCATATATGATTGTATCCAGAGAAGGCATCTATAAAACTTAAGAACTTATGTCCGGCCGTTGCATCAACCAACTGATCAATCTTAGACAGAGAAAAACTGTCTTTCAGACATGCCTTATTAAGATCAATATAATCTATGCATATTCTCCATTTTCCATTTGCTTTCCTGACCATTACTACATTGGCAAGCCAGTCAGGATAATGAACTTCCCCGATAAATCCAGCATCAAGCAACTTAGTCACTTCTTCATTAATAACTTTTTATCTTTATGGGGCAAATTTCGCTTCTTTTGTCTAACAGGCTGACTAAGAGGATCAACCTTAAGTTCATGCCTAATTACTTCAGTAGGGATCCCCAACATATCAGCAGCTTTCCATGCAAATATATCAGCATTTGTTTGTAAAAAATCAATAAGCTTCTTTCACTGATCTTCGATAAGTGAACTTCCAATTTGGATAGTTTTAGTAGGGTCATCCTTTGTTAAAGGAATATGAATAATCCTTTCCATTGATATGCTGACTCCCTTGGTCGGATCGTGTGGATCCATTTGTTTAGAGGTGGGTTTGTTGATTGACTGTTGATTCTGGATTATCAAACATTGACGAGCCATCTGTTGGTTTTCCCTTACTTCTCCAATCCCGTTTTGGGTTGGAAATTTCATTAACAAATGGTATGTTGATACCACAGCTTGAAACTTATTTAGGGTAGGCCTTCCCAAAACAACATTATATGCAGAAGGGATCCGAACAATCATAAAAGTAAGAGAAAAAGTTCTCTGCTTCGGTGCTGTCCCTAAAGTCATGGGGAGTGTGATTTCTCCCTCTACTCCTACAGAATTCTGACCAAACCCAGTTAACGGTACATGAATTCTTCATAGCTTATCAGTCGGCAAATTCATCTTGACAAATGCATCGTAAAGTAAAATCTCAGTGGAGCTTCCATTATCAACCAAAATTCTATGTACATCATAATTCGTGATTATCGCAGAAATCACTACAGGATCATTATGCGGCATTTGAACATCTTGCAAATCATCATCAGAAAAAATAACACTTCTTCGAAGCCTTTTGGGACTTCGATCATCTTCATAACAGGCATGGCAAGTCATTCTAACCGATCCATCAATCAGTTGTTGGTTTGAGAGCTCCGTCCCTTTAGTGATCATCCTTGGAATTGCAGGCCCTGGCACCACCACCTTAATTGGTCGATTTTGGTTTTGATTCCAGAGATATCTGCCCAGATAACCTTGCTTGATCAAATCTTCAATCTCATCTCTTAATTGAATACATTTTTCTGTTGTTTGCCCATGATCGTGATGATATCGACAGTATTTGGCCTTATTATGCACAGCTGGCAGGGCTCTCATCGGCCTTAGCCTTTGAAGAAAGTTTTCTTTCTCAAGTTCCATCAAAATCTCCTCTCTTGGAAGTGTTAAAGGGGTATAAGCATCAAATCAATTGACGTAATTCCTGCCGACCAATTTCCTCGGCTTTTGACCTTGCCATTGGATCGATCAGACTCCAGATAGTCAGAACTCATCCTCCTTGGCCTTCTTCTTACTTGGCCTCGATTCTTTCTCTACTTATCGCTGGCTCAGGGCTTGCTCTTCGGCCTGAGCATACTTTTGAGCATGGGCCAATAACTCTGAATAATTGATCGAAAATTTTTTATCCAAGGAGAATGTGAATCTAGAGGCTCGCAAGCCTTTCTTCATTATAGACATCACCACATATTCATTGAAATTTGGGATCTCCAACATGGCAAAATTAAACCTCTTGATGTAATCTCTCAAAGACTCCCCTTCCGATTGCTGAATAAAGAATAAGCTATCATAATTTCTGGGCATTTTCCTACTCGTCCTGAAGTGGGAGACAAACAACTTTTCTAATTGACTGAATGAATGGATGGTGTCCGGTTGCAGACTAGAATACCATATCCTCGCTGACTTCTTCAAGGTTGTAGGGAAGGCAAGGCAGTGGAGTGCATCCGATGCTCCTTGGATCAACATATGAGCTTTAAAGCTGCCCAAATGATCCAAGGCATCAGACGATCCATCATACAACTCAATTTGTGGAACCTTGATGTGAGTGGAATTCTCTCCTCTATGATCTTCTTGGAAAAAGGAGGCAAGGTGTCGCAATTAGGTGTGGTATCCTATGTTTTCCTTTATTCAATAGCCCTGGCAATCTGCATCTCCTGCTTCTTGAGTTTTTCATCAAAATCATTCATTCTTGCAAGATGTTGAACTTGAATACTGTCAGGAGTTGATTCTCCAGATGATGTCTAACGAGATCGCGGACGCTTCCCCTTATTTCGCTTCTTGGTGTGATGGTGAGATCGGTGATGATGCTTTGAATGGGACTGTTGACCTGAAGAACATTGATATGATGTATGTCTTCTTTGACTAAGATGTTTACTTACCTGGAGGGAAGGTTGCCGGCTAGTTCTTGATGTAGCAGGTCACAACGATTCCCTCGTAGCCATTTCTTGGAGGTTCTGCATCACTACAGTGAGTGCTTCTACTTTATCAAACAGAGTATTCAACTTTTCTTGATCCATATATTCAACAGGAGGAGGTTCCATGCTTCCATTAAGAGCAGGATCGTTCTTCTTTAAGAGATGGGGAATGTCCTCTATAGGTAGATCTCTTTTCCTGGTCTTCACCATCCTTCCTTCCAGATTATTGAAACTCTTTTGCTGAGTTCCCTTGCCTGGTGCACCAATCTATTGCATCCAAACAAATTACAACAAGCTTGAATTAAAAGAGTAGGATGAGCTGATTTGATCTAACTCTCAGTTATCATCTTGCAGGATCTGGGTGTTGTGGCAGCTTCTAAGCTTATTAATGACGTCTGGACTAGAACAGATATGATATGAAGGAAGGCTAAGTGAAGAATGGCCAAAAAGATTCCCCCCTCATCATAATCAAGGGTATTTATAGGCCACGAACCCAACCGCTTACAAATGGCATCCAGCTGTTAAGCAATTAATTTAAGATAATGCACGTGCAGCAAAAGGTCATCCATAATTAATCAGCTCCTTTTTCTTATGTCAAATGATCTCTGCATTACTTGAAATATTAATAGGCTTTACCTTTCCTGAAGAATCTTATACTTGCTGAGCGTCGATCGGCCTGACGTCTCATGAATATTGATCATACTTATGCCTATTAGGTATTGATCGGCTTTACATCTCATGGGCGCTGATCATATTTGTGCCTATTGGGCATTGATCGGCTTTACGCCTCATGGGCGCTGATCATACTTGTCCATATTGGGCATTGATCGGCTTTACGCCTCATGGGCGCTGATCATACTTATGCCTATTGGGCATTGATCGGCTCTATGCCTCATGGGCATTGATCATACTTGTGCCTATTGGTCATTGATTGACTTTACGCCTCATGGGCGCTGATCATACTTGTACCTATTGGGCATTGATTGGCTTTACACCTCATGGGTGCTGATCATATTTGTGCCTATTGGGCATTGATCGGCTTTACCCTCATGGGCACTGATCATACTTGTGCCTTTTGGGCATTGATCGACCAGATTCAAATCTTCGGCAAGTGAGCATAGACAAACCAATCAGAGTAAACTTGTCATACCAACACTTACTTTATCTTCTAACAAGCTTGAGTTGATTCTTAAAGAACAAAAGATTTCTGGTAACAAAGCTGGAATTGGTTTTAATTCTTCAAATTCAAATTATGTTTCGGCAACTACTTTTATGAAACAAAAGGATTTTGTTCCAATGTTTATATCTCAAACGACTTTTGTGACAAAAGGTTCTACTTCCATTTCGAAAGCTACCCTATATGTTCCTAAAAACTTAAATACAAAATCTGCTATTTCTGCATCTTATGCATCTGGAATTTCAAAACATAAATCTTTTCTAAATTCTAGAATAAAATGTTTTTCTTGTAATGGGTTAGGACATAAAGCTATTGAATGTAGTATTATTAGAAATGTCCAAAATAAATCAAGAAAGATTTGGGTTCCTAAAGGAACCACCTTAGCTAATCTGAAAGGACCCAAGTTAGCTTGGGTACCTAAAAGAACTTCTTGATTATCTTGCAGGAATGTCTTGCAACCCAGAAATTGAAGAAAAGATGGTATCTTGACAGTCGCTATTCAAGGCATATGATGGGTGACAAGGATCAGTTCATCACCCTAGAAATAAAAAAAGGAGGTATGGTTACTTTTGGAGACAATGGCAAGGGGAAAATAATCAAAATTAGTAAGATCAAAATAACCTCCTATACTTTCATTGAAAATGTATTGCTAGTAGATAAATTGAAGCACAATTTATTGAGTATTAGTCAACTTTGTGATAAAGGCTTCAAGGTTATTTTTGAATCATCTATGTGCATTGTAACAAACTCTCTTGATTCTAGTAGTAAGTTCATTGGACATAGACTTGGAAATATTTATGTGGTTGATCTTAATGATCTTGCCATATCAAGTAATTCCAGTTTAGTTGCAATGAATGCTAAGACCAAGGAGTCTTGTTTACTTTGGCATAGACAATTAGGTCATGCTAGCATGCATATTATTGCCAAGTTAATTTCCAAAAACTTAGTGAGATGCATGCCTAAGTTTAAAGTAGATTTTGATCTTGTTTGTGATGCATGCCAAATGGGTAAACAAACTAAGGAGAGATTTAAACCCAAAAATATGATTTCAACTACTAGACCTCTAGAACTACTTCACATGGACTTATTTGGACCAACTAGGACTACAAGCCTAGGAGGTATGAAATATGCCCTTGTGATTGTAGATAATTTTTTAGATTTACATGGATTTTGTTTATTGCTCACAAAGATAAAACCTTCAAAATATTTCAAAAATTTTACAAAAAGGTTTCAAATCATAAAGATCTTTCAATGATTTTAATTAGGAGTGATCACGACACTGAATTTGAAAATCAATTTTTGATGATTATTGCACTGAAAATGGCATTGATCACAACTTCTCCGCTCCTAGGACACCATAACAAAATAGTGTTGTAGAGAGGAAAAATAGGACTTTGGAAGAAATGGCTCAAATGATGTTATGCGAAGGTAATCTTCCAAGATACTTTTGGGCAGAAGCAGTGAACACTGCTTGTTATATTTTAAACCACGTTTTGATCTATCCTATTTTGAAGAAAACCCCCTATGAGCTTTGGAATGAAAAGAAACCTAATATCAATTATTTTCATGTGTTTAGATGTAAATACTTTGTGCTTAATAATGATAAAGATAATATAAGAAAATTTGATGCTAAATCAGATGAAACAATTTTTCTTGGTTATTTATTACATAGCAAAGCATATAGAATATTTAATAAGAGGACTCTTACTGTTGAAGAGTCAATGCATGTTATTTTTGATGAAACTAACACTTTAACTTCTAAGAAAGAAGAGTGTATAGATAATGATGCAAGTACAATTCAAAAAGAGATGGAAGACATGAGCATACAAGAAAGACCAATTGAAGAAGGAGAAGAAACGGTAAGTAAGGATCATACAGATCTACCAAGAGAATGGAGGTATGTAACTTCCCATCCTAAAGAATTAATTATTAGTGATCTTTCACAAGGTATTAGGACTAGGTCTTCATATAGAACAGCACATGACTACCTAGCCTTTGTATCACAAATAGAGCCTCACACCTTAGAAGAAGCTAAAAATGACACAAACTGGATGATGGCTATGCATGAAGAATTGAACTAGTTTAAAAGAAATAAGGTTTGGACATTAGTTGATAGACCTAAAGATCACTCAATCATGGGAACCAAATGGATCTATAGGAACAAATTAGATGAACAAGGAAATGTCATTAGAAACAAAGCTAGATTAGTGGCTAAGGGATAATGTCAAGAAGAAGGCATTGATTTTGATGAAATATATGCATCCATAGAAAGACTGGAAGCCATTAGAGTACTTCTTGCATTTGCTTGCTACATGAATTTTAAACTTTTTCAAATGGATGTAAAAAGTGTATTTTTAAATGGTTTTATCTCCGACCAAGTTTTTGTAGAACAACCATCGGGTCTTGAAGATCATGCTTTTTCAAATCATGTGTTTAAACTAAATAAAGCTTTATATGGTTTGAAACAAGCATCTAGAGCCTGGTATGATAGACTTGGCATTTTCTTGATTGAAAATGATTTTTCAAGAGAAAATATTGATAAAACCCTTTTCATCAAGAAGAAAAATAATGACATATTAGTTGTACAAATTTACATTGATGATATTATATTTGGTGCAACTAATGAAAATTTTTGTGAAGAATTTGCTAACCTAATGCAGGGAGAATTTGAAATGAGCCTAATGGGTAAACTTAACTACTTCCTTGGACTTCAAGTGAAGCAAACTAAGGAAGGAATCTTCATCAATCAAGCCAAATACACCAAGGAAATAATCAAAAAGTTTGGTATGGAGATGAGCAAACAAATGAGCACACCCATGAGCCCATCTTGCAGATTGGACAAAGATGAAAATAGATCCAATGTTGACTAAAAGCTCTATAGAGGTATGATCGGATCCTTATTATACTTGACTTCAAGTAGACCGGATATCTTGTATAGTGTATGTGCTAGATTTCAATGTAATCCTAAAGAAACAGTATGCTTGCTGTTAAAAGAATATTGAGATATTTGAAAGGTACAAGTAATCTAGGTCTTTAGTTTTCAAAACAGTCTTCATTGAATTTAATTGGATTTTCGGATGCTGATTATACTGGTTGTAAAATTGATAGAAAGAGCACTAGCGGCACATGCCAATTTCTAGGGTTGAATTTAATCTTATGGCACTGTAAGAAACAAAACTCGGTAGCACTTTCTACTGCTAAGGCAGAGTATGTTGCTGCAGGGAGTTGTTGTGCACAAGTGTTATAGATTAAACAACAACTAGAAGACTTTGGTGTTACACAATGCAAAATTCCTATCAAGTGTGATATTACAAGTGCTATAAATTTGACCAAAAATCATATTCAGCA
Source organism: Areca catechu (assembly GCA_021397845.1). Lineage (NCBI taxonomy): Eukaryota > Viridiplantae > Streptophyta > Magnoliopsida > Arecales > Arecaceae > Areca > Areca catechu. Next base: position 97,733,508 of record CM038050.1, read on the forward strand.
TTCTAGAACTAAGCATATAGAGATTAGACACCATTTTATTAGAGATCATGTTTTGAATGGTAACATTAAACTAGAATTTATCCCAATTGAAAAATAGATAGCTGACATTTTTACTAAGTCACTGAACCAGGATAGATTTGAATTACTTAGAGGAGAATTAAGGCTTTGTGATCCCTTCTAGATTTACCTAACCTAATTTTCTTTAAAATTAAGCAAAAATTATCTAGAAAATCTCCTATAACTATTTAAGTATCTTGAACAACTTTCCTTGAAATTTTATTGAATCAAACTCAATTTCTGAATCATTTCAACTTCTGTGGAAAGTTTCTGTTCGAGTCGACTCGAGCAATTTTTGCTCTGGTCGAGCTGGCTCGAATGTCTGATTTTTTTGCTTGTTCTGAGTTCGCTCTGGTTGAGCTGACTCGGATGATTTAAGGGTTGAGCGAGCCGACTCGAATGTCAGGAAATCGCTATTTAAATAGAACCATGTAATTTACTCTAACATTTCACTCTTTTTATTATACTCTAAACTCCTTCTATTCTACTTGGAACCATCACCAAAACTCGAAATAACCATTCCCCGAAACCTTGATTTCATATTTCCTACAAATTTTGTTGTGATAACTCCAAGGAGATCTACAAGGAAGATTCCTCAAGCAGTTGAATCAAGCACACCTAGTAAAGATCTGAAGAAAAAGGGAGAAAAGAAAAAAAGGTACTCTCCTGAACAAAAAGAAGAAGAAACATCCTCTCTAATTGGGAAATCAACTTCAATGGCTAATAGGCCTATTACATGTGGCAGAAGGATCGATTTCTCCTTCCTGGAAGAACTGGAAATGAAGATTGGGAGTTGGATAGACAACCAAGGTTGGAAGTTTTTCTGCTCTTTGGATATTCTAACCTACCCTTCTCTAGTACGAACTTTCTATGAAAACCTAGTTCTTGAAGAATACCATTTGGAATCGATTGTTAAGGGAGTTAAAGTCGTCGTGGATGAAGAAAAGTTGAGCAACATGCTTCAAATGCCAACTGACGGTGCCACCGAGCTTACCCTAAATGATAAAGAATGCACACTGAAGCTCATTTTGGAAAGAGAAGATGTAAGCTCCGTCCAACATGTTCAAGCCAACTTACTATCCAGAGAAATGCGGCTACTCCATAATATGGTTAGTAGAGTTTTTCTTTCCAGAACTGGTCATTTCGACTGGGTGAGTGAAAAGGACATTACTTTTATGGGACACCTTATTGAAGAAGAACATCTCAGCCTTCCTTACATCATGATGATTCAAATGAGAGAGGCGGCAAGAAAACTTAAACATGTCTGCCCTACAGTATGATATTCACCTTACTGTTTGAAGATGCTGGAGTTGACCTAACTGATGAGATAGGCAAGCCTCTTCACTATTCAGACACTTATTCCTTCAACTCTCTTAGAAGAATGGGATATCAACTACAAGAGGGAGTTTGGATAAAGAAAATGTCTGGTCAGATAGGTGCCACATCCTCAGATGATTGCATGGATGAACCTGCTGCTGTTGAAGCTAATGAATCTGGAAACAAGGATGAAGACAGATCTGAACATGCAATGATAACTCCATCTGAACTTAAGAAGTTAATATTTCAGAAGATGGAGATAATTTCTGATTCACTGACAGGTTATATAAATTTTGCACTTAATGATTTACGAAATTCAGTTAATGCTAGCTTGCAGAAAATGAGATCAGAACAAATGCTTCACAAGGAAAAGATGGAAAAGGAAATGGAGAATTTTAAAGATGAAATCCGAAGTATCCTACTGCAATCTCAAAAGGAAACATTCACTGCTGAGGATACTCCCTTACAAATCAACAAAGAGTCACCTGAACCTCCTGCTCAACCATCTTCTATTCATTCATCTGATCCACCTTCAGTCAAAGCTAAACCTGTTGTGACCAAGAAGAAGTTAAAGACCAAGAAGACTAAGACAACTATAGCCATAGTTAGAACTAGATTTAGGGATTTAAGGTTTAAACCTTTGAAAACCAAAACATTTGATAAGGTTATAGATGTTGGCTCTTCTTCTAGTGAAGAAGAAGAATAGGTTGATTAGTTAGTCTTTTGGTTGTATTGATCACATCTTTGTACTTCTGATTTTTTTACAAAATGAACACTTTACTTCTTATCTTTTACAATTAAGAAACTTTGTGATTAGCAAGAAATCTTACTGAATGAAATGAAAGTTATTTTGGTAATTTCTATCATTGTCATGAATTGTTCTTGTAATTATGCAATGCTTTCAATACAACAGTGATGAATTTTAATTAGAATTTCTAATTAAAATTGAGAAAATGAAAATATCTCAAACAAATATTAAATACTTTCTCAATCTATTTCAAAATCTAAGTTTTTTTTGAAAATACCTTTTTGATTGTTTGACAAAAAGGGGGAGAATGGTATCAATATCATTATTGATGATTGAGCTGTCATGAAAATTTTGGTATCCATGTTGAGCTTCATTCCAATTATTCTTAAAGTGCATGAAAAGAATGAAAAGGGGGAGCACAAAAATGATTGTATCAAAATGAACCTAACTGTTTCATTATTTTAAAACCTAGAGAAAGGGGGAGATTCTCTTAAAGAATGGCTTTAGCTCTAAATCCTTCTCTTGCTCTGACTGCTCTAAAATCAGTCTTAATTCTGTCAAAATTTTAAACTATGATACTCCATGTTTATGCTAATTTTGATACTATGAAGCATGCAAAGTTTAATATTGTGATATACACAAAAGCACTAACATCAATGTGATATAATTTCATCACTAGAGCTCTGATACTTATTTACAAACATAGTTAGCTCCAATACATGTGAATACTTTCTTTCAAATACTTTTATACATGTAAGTGTAAAGAATTTTTCATGCCCAGTGTTTTGTCATCATCAAAAAGGGAGAGATTGTTGACCCCATAAGTAATTTTGATGATAACCAAACATTGGTGCATGCATTTGTTGTTCTAACAACTCTTCAAGTGGTTTACAAGTTTTTGTAGGATGATTTATTTATTCAAACTTCAACTCCTACATTTATACTTCTTGTTTTGAGTTGTGTTGCAATTGAATATTGTAAAGAATAACCCAAAGAGATAATTAAGAAAAATCATGTAAATGGATTACTTCTATGTGTGTTGTGTTTTAAATTATTTTGAGTTGGTTTGTATTAAAAGTTTAAGAGTGTTGGTGAGAGTATTCTTGAGCTTACTTGTAAAAATCCTGAAGAAGTCACTCGAGCCGACCTAGCCTGAAGAAGAGCGACTCCACCTCATGGCATGCACCAAGGATTCTAGCACGCAGCATCTGAGCTGACTCAAGTAGAATCGAGCTGACTCATCAAGAGTCCATTCACAATTTTTTCTGAGAACAAGCCAGGAGAGTCGACCCTAACCAGAATGAGCCGACTCTACAAGAACAAATTTTGAAGACCTGAGAAAGTGAGCTGACCCGATCTACAACGAGTCGACTCCTCTAGAGTAAAGATTTCTGATTTTGAGAAGAAGAGTCGACCCAAGTTGAAGTGAGAAAACTCCTCGAGTTCAATATTTTCAACGATGGAAGTTCGAGCCGACCTGAACCATTAAGAGTCGACTCATCCAGAGTGAAGTTTTTGCATCCTGAGACAAAGAGCCGACCCTACTGAGGAAATGGCAACTCGACCTACTAACTCGAAGGATCCGAGCCGACTCGAAGAATCCGAGCCGACTCGAGTATCGTTTCCAGGTACATAACGACTAGTTCCAAAAAAATTTTTTGAATGCAAAAAGGTACTCCAACGATCAAATATCACATCCCAATGGTCTACAATGACTAAAATTGCCTTGGAATGATGGAAGGCCATATATTTAAAGGATTTGAACTTCTTTGAACTGAGAGTTAGAAAGTTTTTCAAAGATATCATGCTTTATTGAATATCCCACCTACCAATAAGGAGAAGAGCACTAAAAGCATTCAAGTCAGCCTTCAAGTCTTCACCAACTCTGATATGAAGCTTGAAGCACTTTGGAAAGAAGTCACTGAAACAATTGAAGTGCATTGAAGTGCATCCAAGTGGACTTCTCTCAAGCTGCATTGGCAACTATCTGACAACTAGAGTTTGTCATTATTGTTGCATTTACTTTCAATTCATTCTTGAATTGTTTGGGTTATTGGTGAGCCCATTTGAAAAACCAAATAGGTTCTTGGTAAGCCTTAGATAAAAACCAAGTATTGGATTCTTGATGATCCTGGTAAAACCAAGTTAGGTTCTTGGTGATCCTGTTAAAACTAATTTGGGTTTCTTTGATGATCCTGTTTAAAACCAAAGGGTGTAGGATTTCTTTGGTGATCCCGGTAAAACCAAAATGTAGACATTTTGAATTATGAGCCTATAAAACAATCCTACTATATTCGGGTGTGAATATAGTTGAAATCCCAAGTGATATTCTGGGTAGTGGACGTAGGAGCTAGGTTGCTTCGAACCGCTATAATTTCTGTGTATTTGTGTTGTGCTTCTTTGATCTTATTTAGCTTCTGCATTTAATTACTTTGTCACAGCACCTAACACTCTAAAAGGGGTTTTTTTTTAAGAGCACATTATCTGCTTAAATTTTTTAAATTCTCAATTCACCCCCCTCTTGGGAAAGCCACCTGGGCAACACATAAGGAATCATGGTGATCTCAAGTCTAAGGATCACTTGCACAACTCCCACTACGAGAATCATTTTTTGACAAGTAGAAAGACCTCTATAAGATGTTCTTGAGATAGATCAATTTAGTAAACTCATATCCTAATGAGCACCCACATCCTTATATTAATGTCCCTACATAAGTGGATGTGAGACCAACCACCCTCTCCATCGAGTATCATAGGTTGTGCTAGTATTTCCTGAAACATCGATCCTCAAATTGATGATTCAATGACTAGAAATATTTTAGATTAGAATTTATAGGAACTTAGGTCTCACCATTATAATCTCCATCATAACCCTAATTCCATTGCCTTAACCTATGGGATTTATCATAATCTAAATATGATGTAGTAGTATGATAAATCCAAAATTACCTTTTGTTAATAAATAATATCATACATGAGTTGAAAGATTATAGAAATGCCCGTACAAAGATTTGCTTTTAGTGTACAATTCTTTCAGTTTTCCACTTGCACTAAAGCCAATCACCCTTGTATTTTATACCCATATAATCTAAGTGGTAATCGAACTACTACTATAGTAGTACTTTGTGAATGGGTCTACTATGTTGTTCTTTGTATCTACTCATTCAAGACAACATCTTGTCTTTCTATGATCTCTCGAATGAGATGGAAGCATCTTAGGATGTGTTTGAACTTATGATGAGACCTTGGTTTCTTATCTTGTGCAACAGCTCCAGTGTTATCACAATAAAGTGGCCCTGATTATTGTATAGCAGGAACCATGTCCAATTTTGTGATGAATTTCTTCATGCACATAGCTTCCTTTATGACTTTACTTGTAGTTATGTACTCTACCTTAGTGATGAGTCAGCTATAGTTTGATACTTTGTACCCTTCCAACTCACTGCACCTCCACATAGGGTGAAGACATACCCTAATATAGATTTGCAATCATCTGGATCTGATTGAAAACTAGAATCAGTATACCCTTCTAGTTTCAACTCTAATCCACTATATACTATAAAAACATCTTTAATCTTTCTCAGGTACTTAAGAATATTTTTCACATCTTTCTAATGATCCTCCCTTGGATATGCTTGGAACCTGTTTACTATGCCCAAGGCATAAGCAACATTAGGCCTATTACATAACATGGCATACATAATTGATCCTACAGCCGAAGCATAAGGAATCAAACTCATCCTCTTTCTATCTTCTGGTGTCTTAGGAGACGTCCTTTTGGAGAGATGTATGCCTTGACTCATGGGCAAGTAACCTCTCTTACTTCCCTCCATGTTGAATCTCTTCAACACTAAGTCAATGTAACTGGATTGGGATAAGCCTAGCATCCTCTTAGATCTATCTCTATAGAACTTTATACCTAGTATATAGGATGCCTCTCCCAAATCCTTCATGAAAAATTACTTTGATAGCCAAGACTTGATCGATTGCAACATTGGTATATCATTCCCAATGATGAGTATGTCATCGACATACAAAACCAAGAAAACAAGGGCACTCCTACTTGTCTTCTTATACACACACGGTTCATCCACATTCTTGATGAAATCAAACTTTTTGATCTCTCATCAAAGCAAATGTTTAACTCCTCGATGCTTGCTTCAATCCATAAATGGATTTCTTAAGCCTACATACTTGGTTTGGTCTCTGGTCTCTCACTTAAGATAAACCCCTCTGGCTATGATATATAGACTTCTTCCTTAAGATATCCATTAAGGAAAGCAATCTTTACGTCCATCTGCCAAATCTTATAGTCATAGTATGTAGCTATGGCAAGCAATATCCAAATGGACTTCTCTAAGCCCATCTCACTTATCTCCATGCCCAAATGGATGGGTGTTAACTGGTCAAATAATGAGAAAATGGTGTGAGAATGACGACACTCAAGATGAAGGGCCCTGTCCCTTCATGATTTGGCACTAACTCAAAAGGCCAAAGTCCTTCTGTTTGAAGGCATATGGTTTCTCTAATATGCCTTTTGGGATCCTACACCTCTTGGCCATTATCTGACCGGTAACTTGCCACATGGCTGGTGGAGAATTGGCTAGAAAAATAAAGAGACACTTATATGTCTCTTGGTGTATGAAAGGACATTTCATGATAAGTCTACTCATCCGAGTGACTCCTTCTACTTGAAGGGTCTTATCAAGGGCTGAGGGAAAGACTTATCAGGTGCCTCATCCCTCTCTAAAATAGGCATCGAAAGTCTGATGCCAGGCATTCTATTCTGATTTGAATAGAAGTACTTTCTATTTTCTTTTCCTCTTTAAGACAAGGATTGTCCTTTTAAGACAAAGCCTGTCCTTTTAAGACAAGACTTGTCTATTTAAGATAAGAGCCTAGAAAGAGATATAGGAGGGATATTCAGATTTTGAGAGAGAATTCAGAAAGGTCTCTGAGTGCCCTACAGGTGGGTAGGGTTTCTAGCAAAGGAAGAAAGTTTGAAAGGATGCTTGAAGAGTCCTAGTCAAATAAGCAAGATTGGTAGGAGTTCTTCCTTGGTTCTGTTCTTATGTGGACCTCCTCTGGAGGGCATACACTTGTATGCCTTATGGAAATTAAAAAATATAGCACTCTAGGTATTCTTCTATAACCCTAAAGTTTTGATTTATTAGTTGTCATGGTCAAGTGGTCCTAGGATTTAGGGTTCCGATCGATTAGGGTTTCAATGATGATAATTTTGAAATCCAGTCTTTCGCTACACTGGCCGAATCCTAATAGTCGGTGTTCTAGCTATGTCACTACCACTATCTCCAATTAAAAGTTGCAGCTGGAGGGGAGCTTAGGAAGAATTCTCACCCTGGGAGAATTCTCATCACCTAATTCCTCCTCATCATCCAATTCCTCCTTCAATAAGAATTGGATTTGGGTGAGAGGCAACTGATGGGAATTCTCCCAGGGTGCCGAGGATCATGCAGCATGCATAATTGACTTTCAAAATAAAATTTTATAGCATGATACTCTAACATGTATAACATATATAGAAAATCCTAATTCCCAGGAACCCCTTGGGCAATTACAACTAATGAATCATCAAAAAAAGTCAAGAAAAATACCTGGATCACTGAAATCCAACTTTTTCCACAAGGCTCACAAGCACAAGCCCTCCAACAGTGATCCACATGAAACTCGGACCAAGGAAGAACTCCTTCAAGTTGCTTGGAGAAGTGGAACTCTTTCGACAGCCATTGGTCTATTGACCACTGTAGGACACCCTGTCCTAATGAAGGGCACTCAAGATACTATCCTAAACCATTGTAGGATCTAGGACTACCCTCCTCTAGGACCCTACAGGCTTATGTCCTAAAACTAAGCCTTGTCCTAGTGTAGAAGAACTTGTCTTAACAAGATAAGTCTTGTCCTAAAACAAGAGGGAGGGAGAAAGTGGAAGAACACTCTGACTCTCGGGAAAATAAAACACTTAGACTCTCAGAAGACCAAAGTCTGTATTTCTCATTTCACCATATCCCTATTTATAATCCTAGATGGGGCATGAAATGCATCCCGACAACACTTATCAGATATGAAACATCAGGTCTATATAAAACCCTAATTCCCAGAAATCCTTGGAAAATTACAACTAATGATGATAGAAAAGTGTCCTAAGTGCCAATCATTATGAGGGCCTTTTTGTAAACTTACAGCTCATGTATGACATACTTTCATATTAATAAAGGCATTTGATTCATCATATATTGATGTGTCATGTTTTTATTGATTATGATGAACCCCATAGAGTAGGGCAATGGAATTAGGGTTATGATGGAGTTCATAACAGTGAGATCTAATTTCCTATAAATCCTTATCTAGAATATTCCTAGTCATTGGACCATCGATTCGGGGATCGATAAATCCGGAAAGACTAGCTTATCCTATGTATGCTCAGTTATTGAAGGTGGTTGATCTCACAACCACTTGTGTAGAGACACTAATACTAGGATAAGGATGCTCATCAGGGTATGAGTACAGTGGACTGATCCATACCAGGATTATCTTATGGAAGTCTTACTACTTGTCAAAAGATAGATTTCAGAGTAGAAGTTGTACATGTGATCTTTAGACCTGAGGTCACTATGGCTCCTTGTGCACACTAAGCCATACTTTGGTTCATACTCATTCATGCCATTACGACATGTACGAGATGTTTTGGGTATGGTGGAAGGTGTACGAAGGATGTGATTGGACCAACAAGTAATCGATCATTCCTAGTAAGAGGAATTGTTATCCCATGCAATCTCTTCGATGAGTGACTCAAGGAGCCTTTGATCAAAGCAGGATGAGATTAGTAGAATCTAATCAATCATCAGCTGAGTTCTCATGATCGAGCCGAGATTCGATATGATGAAGTGTTAGGGTTTGACATCTATCCATACCTATCACTTAATCGAGATAATGGGAGATCGAAAGATTGAATTGCACGGTAACTTACTACTGAAGGGTATTTTGATATTTTCCATCAAATTCCTCATCTTCTGGGTAGGCATGATACATTGCTAGATATCAATCTTGTCTTGTATGTTTTCATAAACCAATTGGTTTGGTTTCATGAGTCAATTCGATGTATGATTTGAATTGGACAATTAGGTGAGCCAATTTGACCTAATTAGGTCAATCGAGTTCGATTGGATCGAATCGGCTCAAACCTAAACCTACTGCTAGCTAGATGTGAAATCCAATGGATCACACACAATAGAAACTTGGCAAAGAAAGTCATTCATGATTTAATTAGGGTCATAGAATCCTAATTGGTTAGTTGGATTACATACTAGCATATGTAGGCTAACCTAATTCCTAACCCAATTGGATTGGGTTTGGTTGCTTGCTAATTGGGCTAACCTAATTATGGAAAACCTAAATTAGTTTGAGTCCTAAGTGGGGCTAGCCAAATTAGAGCTTAATCTGATTTTAATTTGGATTTAAGGACATTTTAGGTGCCATATATGAAGAGTCTTAATGGCATGGGACTTTTGGTACCTAAATGATACCTTAACTTCAAAAGAGCACAGAAGGGCGTATAGATCTCTGATCTGAAAATAAAAGATATGGTCAGAAAGATTATTTGATGCCCTTTTCAATGACACCCATATTGCATATGTTTGACTAAGTCAATTTGATGCTTTGGGCGGACTAAATGAAAAGGGAAAGACTATTGGCACCTTTTGGTGCACCCGAGAGAATAAGTGGCGCACAGAAGGACTAAGAGTCCTTCTGTAGAAGTGAGTCTAAGAGTTTCATCAGGAAGGCATGTCTTCATTTTATCCCCATGGTCTTAAGAAGTCTAATAGCCGGTTTAAAGTTTAAAGGGATGGTTTGAAGAGGTGTGAAAGGTGGCGCACACATGAAGAGTCGCGCCTCTTCATATGTGCTCGCACAATAGAGGGTAGAGTCCTTCTGCCTCTGAAACTCTTCAAGCCTCGCGTTACTTTAGATTGGAAGAGGCGTCTCCCTATTTCAGAAACCAGTATGTGTACATGGCACGATGGGGATTGATTTGGTAAGTGAAAGAACACATATATGACTCTTCATTCCTGAAGAGTCTTATCAGATATGATGTTTTATATCTGATAAGTGTTGTCGGGATGCATTTCACGCCCCATCTGAGATTATAAATAGGGGCATGGTCAAATAAGAAATATGGACTTCAGTCTTTTGAAAGTCTGAGTGTTTTATTTTCCTGAGAGTCAGAGTGTTCTTTTACTTTCTCCCTCCCTCCTTGTTTTAGGACAAGACTTGTCTTGTTAAGACAAGTTCTTCTACACTAGGACAAGGCTTGGTTTTAGGATATAAGCTGGTAGGGTCCTAGAGGAGGGTAGTCCTAGATCCTACAGTGGTTTAGGATAGTGTCTTGAGTGCCCTTCAGTAGGACAGGGTGTCATACAGTGGTCAATAGACCAACGGCTGCCGAAAGAGTTCCACTTCTCCAAGCAACTTGAAGAAGGAGTTCTTCCTTGGTCCGAGTTTCGTGTGGATCACTGTTGGAGGGCTTGTGCTTGTGAGCCTTGTGAAAAAAGTTGGATTTCAGCAATCTAGGTATTTTTCTTGACTTTATTTGATGATTCATTAGTTGTAATTGCCCAAGGGGTTCCTGGGAATTAGGGTTTTATATACATGTTATACATGTTAGGGTATCATGCTATGAAATTTTATTTTGAAAGTCAATTTCACATTCTGCATGATCCCTGACACCCTAGGAGAATTCCCATCAGTGGTATTAGAGCCATCCTTATGGCATTCCAATTATGAATCATTTTGGAGTTTGATTAAATTCCACCATCGAGCCGACCCGAACCTTATCGAGTCGACTTGACCATGTTCATATGTATGATATTATGTCAATATGAAATTATTCATGAACCAAGTAACTGCTTTGGATTGGGTTAGTCACCATGGTCGTCCGGTCATAGGAGCCAAGTAGGGTTTAAAGGCCCTCTCTTCCCATTCAATGGGTCTCCTATGGCGTGTAGGGGTGCCGCTGTGGCCATATCCCATAAATAAGTGAGGCGAAAGGTATTTTTTATCTCCCATGCCTTGATTTGCATATTAGGGTAATATGCTTGATGACATGAAATTTAATGCATATGCTGATTGATATGCATTGTGTTTATATTTGTTATAAACTTGATTATCATGTCTATGTTTATACTAGTAGTAATAAACATTATTATCATGATAGTTTTAGAATGTATTTTGAGACCATCAAAGCATACATCAAAAAGCATTTTAGTCATAGTATAAAACTTAGTCAAGATGCAAAACCGGTTATGGTTTGATCAGCCAATTGGTGTCTAGGCAAGTGGTTCTTGGAAGGTAAAGGGAATGAGGTTTTTAATTGGTTCCGTTGTCTGACCTGGCCAATCTAATTGGTGTCTAAGGAAAGCAACGGGGGGACCCCCTCACCCCTCCCACTTACCTGGCCAATTTGGTCATATCTAAATCTTAATTTGGTAATGCTAATTGGTTAAGTATACTATAATTTGCCTTCCTTCATGCTAAGCCAAATTTATGTCAAAACTATAGTAGGTTTGTTATGTACACACAAGGCCCACTCTAGGAATTGATATAAGATTTGTCTTGGTGCACTTAGTGCTTTATAGCATGTTTGGATATGTTGCTTTATTGTGTACACACAAGGGCAACATTATTTAATCATGGCTATACGGAAATGAAGGGTTCGACTAAACTAAGACATTATGGTTTGTTGTGTACACACAAGGCCATAAGTGTCCTAGAGGCAAAGATAATTATTGAGAATTCCACGGGTTGCAAGTGGAAAGGTTGTCCTACCTTTGAACTCATGTGTGTTTGTTGTGTACACATAAGGCACTCGTGAGGAATAAGGATCTTAACCCCACTAAGGAAACCAGGAAGGTTTCTCGCTTACCATAGTTGAGGGTTATGGTATTTGAAGAAAATAGTGGGAGACATAATTAGATATAAAGTCCTTATCTAATTATGAATGTCATAATTGAGTGGTCTACTAATATTGTTCTTTATTTAAATGTAGGATATTTAAATAATGGCTTCAAACTTATCACTGATGGGCATCTTGGATGCCAACAAGTTAACCGGTCCTAATTATGTTGACTGATTGAGGTACCTGAGAATTGTATTAACTCAGGAGAAGCTTTCATATATACTTGATTCATACAGGATGTGGCAAAATGATAGTACAATTGTCAGATGCATCATGTTGGCCTTAATGAGCAACGAGCTCCAGAGGCAACATGAAGGCATGGAACCTCAGTCCATATTGCTCAATATAAAGAAGCTATATGGAGAGCAAAGTAGGGCTACTCGATACAAGATATCGAAGCAGTTGTTCCATGCTCGGATGAGTGAGGGTTCACCTGTGCAAACCCATATGCTGAAAATGATTGACTTGATCACTCGATTGGGTTAATTAGGATTTGTCATGGATGGTGAACTTAATCAGGACTTAATCCTGCAATCACTCCCAAATTCCTTCTCTCGGCTTGTTCTCAACTACCATATGAGCAAACTGAACATTTCATTGCTAGAGCTGCTTAACATGCTTAAGACAGCTGAGAGCCACTCTAAAGGAGATAAGGCTCACGTGCTTCTTGTTGATAGAAAGAAGCAGGCAATGAAGAAGGGTATGAAGAGAAAATTCAACCCTAGGAAAAGCATCAAGAAGAAGAACAAGAAAGCTAAGAAGGCTGATCTAGCCTATTTTCATTGCGGCAAGATTGCGCATTGGAAGAAGAACTGCAAGGTTTACCTTGCAAGTGTGAAGCAAGATGCAAGTGGAGCATCTAAAGGTTTGTACACGATACAAACTAATTTATCATTGAGTGCTTCCACTTCAAATTCATGGGTATTGGATACCACATGTGGATCTCATATATGCAATTCGTTGCAGGGACTCCACAGAATTAGAAGATTGAAGAAGGATGACTTTAAGCTGCATGGGGCAAGTTGTGAAGCCATACATGCTGAAGCTGTGGGCACCTATCTTCTTTTATTACCTTCGGGTGATGTAATAAAGTTAGAAGAATGCTTCTATGTACCAGATATTATTAGAAATATTATTTATATATCCTTGTTATTACAACAGGATATGAAATAAGTGTAAAGAGCAGTCGATGCTCTATTCTTCATAATAATAAAATATTTGGACATGGATCTTTTGTAAATGGTCTTCCAACTTTACAACTCAATGATAATACTTTTCTTATTGATAATAAGAAGAGAAAAAGAGATAATGACAATGTCACATATCTCTGGCACTGCCGATTGGGTCATATCAGTGCGTCAAGAATAAACAAGTTGGTCAAAGATAATTACTTTGACTCTAATGATTTCTAATCATTAGGAACTTGTGAATCCTGTCTCAAAGGAAAAATGACCAAGTCTCCATTCACTGGACATGGAGAAAGGGCAACTGAATTGTTAGGTCTAGTGCATACTGATGTATGTGGACCTATGTCAACTCAGGCCAGAGAAGGATATTCTTATTTCATCACTTTTATTGATGATTTGTCAAGGTACAATCATGTGTATCTTATAAAACACAAGTTCGAAGCCTTTGATAAGTTTAAAGAATATCAGAGTATGGTTAAAAAATAAAATGGACTTAGTATTAAAACTCTTCGGTCTGATCGAGGAGGAGAATACTTTTCTAGTGAGTTCCTAAACCATCTAAAAGACAAAAGCATTATTTCTGAATGAACCCCTCCTTATACACCCTAATGGAGTGTCAAAAAGGAGAAATCACACCTTATTGGATATGGTGAGGTCCATGATGAGCTTCACAGATCTTCTCATTTCCTTTTGGAGACATGCCCTTGAGACTGTAGCACATATATTAAACATGGTTCCATCTAAGTCAGTAAGTAGCACTCCATATGAGTTATGGAATGTCAAAAGACCAAGTCTTAAGTATTTGAAGATTTGGGGTTGTCATGCTTATGTCAAGAATAACTTTGGACATAAGTTAAGTGCTGTTGCCCAGTAAGCAACCCAAGAGATGGGGTGAATTGGGTCTTTAAAAATTAAAAATTAAGATTACTTGATACTACGCAATGCAATCCAATTCAACAAATAAATTAGCAAGGTACTATTAATTCAATTATAATGTTCTAAAATAAAAGTGCAGCGAAAATAAAGAGCAATAAGTACAAAGCAAGAAGAGAGATCAAGCAATCACAAAGACCAAGAAATATAGTAGTTCGATGCTATCCAATGCACCTACATCCACTTCTCAAGATTCCCTTGAGAATTCACTATAATCACACCCAATTACAGTTGATTAGTTTTGTGGGCTCACTAATAAAAAATCCAACTTGTTTTCACAAGGCCAGTAAGTTAAAACCTCACTTGGTTTTATGGGGTAACCAAGACCTAATTGGTTTTCAAAGGCTAACCAATAACCTTCCTTGATTTTTCGGGCTAACCAAGAACCTTAGTGGTTTTGTGAGCTAACCACCAACCTAATTGGTTTTGCAAAGGCTCACCAATAACCTCCCTTGGTTTTACAATAGGCTAACCAAGAATCCTTACAACAAATAAGGTTTAGAAATAATGAACCAAAGTAAGCTTTCTAAAATAAAGTGGGTATCTCTTTGAAGCTCGATGTAGAGATGCTTTGAACTTTTTAAAGCCTCTTGAATGCTCAAGAATGGATGATCTTCAATGCTCTTGAAGGCTCTTGAATACTTGGAGGCTTGCTTTAGCTTGAAAGCGGTTGAAACTTCAAAGAATAGGAGTTAAAGCTCACTTTTCTTCTCTTTTCTTAAAACTCTTTAATGGTCTTCAATAATTCTTGTTTTGATTTGATTTGGAGCATATAAATACTTCCCAAGGCCTCAAATCCTGTTTCTAGCCATTAGACTTGAAAAACTAGCCATTGGAGGGCAAAATGGATGAGTTCTGTGTTTGAAAAACTAGCCGTTACTGTTGCCTGAACTCCATGTGTCGACACTTCAGGCTGTGAGTCGACACTTGAACTTCTTGAGTCAACACCCAGTTCAAATTGCTCCAATCTGATTCTTTGGAAATCTCAGATGTGTCGACACTCACTCAGTTGAGTCGACACCTTGAGTCGATACCTTGTTTCCATGTGTCGACACTTCAGCTGTTCCTTCAATTTTTGCAAGTTATGTGGCTTGAAAATCTCAAGCGATGTGTTGATCTATGTGTTGACACTTTAGGTCCATGTGTTGACACTTCATCTGTGCCATTTGAAACATTCTTGCATACCGACCTGAGCGACACTTCACTTTCATGTGTCGACACTTCATGTCATGTGTCGACACTTTGAGTCGACACTTCTCTGAAAACTTCACAAAAAGGCCTGAACTTTAGCTGAAACATATTTTCATTTAACTTAACCATCCAATCAACCAACTCTTGAGTGTCCGAGTCTTCTTTGAGCAATCTTTTCATTCAAACTTGGCTTCTTCAAACAAATGAGCTTCTTCAAATTTGTAAGCACCTTTTTCAATAAAAACATGCTTAAAAGAAATCATTAGTTCTCAACTTATACTTAACTTTTTTACTTATCATTAAAATCAATAACAGAGTCAACAACCTCCCCCTTTTTGATGATGACAAAACCCTTAAGTATAAATTGCTTAAAAAGGCTTTTAAAAGAAATCATCAAGGTGCATAAAACTGAAAGCATTAAGTGTATCAACATAATTTGCATTAATAATATAGCAATTAAGAACAAAAATAATAGTGCCAGAGCTTGTTATAATAATTGAGAGTATCAAAGCTTTGGGATACATTTAAAACATAGAAAACATGTATCATGATACTCTACAAGAAAGGTTCAGCAAAGACAAAGCTCTCCCTGAATCGATGATCCATAACATAATTTGTAAAAAAAATTTCAAACATTTAAAGAGGGGTTTTAAGATGAAATTTATTTTGAAAGGATTTTCAAATGAAAATAAAGTAAAGCTCCCCCTTTCTAAGGAATTTTGTAAACAATTTTCAATTCAAGTTTTCAAAAATTTGTTTATCCCTTGCATATCACAAATATATCACAAATTATATTGCATTTATTTCATTATTCTACTTTTATACTCATTATATTGCATTTGTTTCATTATTCTACTTTTATACTCATTTATACTTAAATTTCATTATTCTACTCCCCCTTTTTGTTATCATTAAAAAGGTAGGAAAACAAATAGATTGAGTAGTCAAGATATAGTATTGAGTTATTCTACTCATCCTTTAAGAAGTTCATTCATTTAAGAGTGAAGACATTGAAGAACAATTTAAGATATATCATTCATTTGCATCAAAGACATAAAGATGAAGAACAACAAAATTTTTCATTTAAAGTTAGAACTTGTACAACATATCATAACAAGGATAAAGATACATAGAACCATAAAAACAAACTATCTAAAAATATAGAAATGTCCTAATCCTCATCCATGTCAGTATCATCAGAAGATAAATCGATCTCAATTGGTCCTGTATCAGTGAAGGATTGAGCTCGTGGCCATCTCGATCTAAGATCTCTGAGTCTGGTCCTGGTCGGCTATGGAGGGGTACGACAATCACGTTCTCTGTGACGAGCATATGTCCGACCTCTAGCTGGAGCATTAGAGGTAGAAGCAATGTCCTCCGCAGGAACGGAACTGATCGGGTCAACAATCTCAGCAATCGCTGGAAGAGGTGTGCGATCAAATGAAGGACCTAAGTCAAGATACTGAAAGATGGGTGTATAAAACCTAATCTCTCGAATAAGCGAGGATGTGTGAAGTATGGGAGTATCAACAATCTGTGTGTCAAGGATAGGGGTAACAGCTGATGATACAACATGCATATCAAGAAAAGAAGTATCAGCTATAGAATGAACCGGTATGTCTATAATCGGTGTATCAACAATGGAGGTCTCAACAATAGGTGTATGTATAACAGGAGTATCAATATCAGGGGAATCAAGAATAGGTGTCAGGATAGGAGTATCGATAACTGGAGAGAGAATAAGAATAAGAGCAGGAATGTGATCATCCGATCTAGAAGGAGAAGATGGAATAGGACTCTGGGCAGGTGAATAGGAAGGATCATGAATAGGACTCCTAGGCAAGTCAGCCATCACCTTCGCTACCAGCTCTGAAGTAAGATTTATGAAATCAAATATGTTTGAGTCAGTCTCCTCATCGTCTCCATCATCATCTCTAATATCTCCAACAATAGTATCACCAACAGTAACACCATCTCCAATAGTAGTATCAACACCAGTATTAATATCATCAATATCATCAGCAGGTGCGGGAGCAGGTGCATGAGCAGGTGTAGGAGTAGTATCAGCAACCGGAGCACTCGCTATAGATCTGGACAGTACAGAAAGTATAGCTGAGATGCCATCACTAAGTCCAGCATGGCTCTCTCTCGTCTCAGCTATGAAATAGTCAAGATGC
This sequence comes from Areca catechu, assembly GCA_021397845.1. Lineage (NCBI taxonomy): Eukaryota > Viridiplantae > Streptophyta > Magnoliopsida > Arecales > Arecaceae > Areca > Areca catechu. The sequence goes on from CM038050.1 coordinate 97,751,091, forward strand.
TGCCTCATGATAAACACATCAATCTCGATGCGTCTGACTCTATCCAATAAGCTATCTAAAGTACCTGGAGTCTCCATCTGAGCTGGCTGAGGCTACGCTGAAGTAGAAGGATCAGACTAAGAAGCAACCGCTGGCTACGCTGCCATCTCAAGCTGACTCTCGCTGGGTCTTGCCTCATCGGAGAGGATGCGCTCCTCCTCTGCTGCGTCATCATCATCAGCTCAATCCTCAGCCTAACCAGATATCCTGCGAGTCCACTGACCTCGAAACAAATGATATCCCATCCGATGTAATGACCTGATGTCATACACATCAGTATGGAGTAATGTGCGGTAGGGCTCATCCTCAAAGCTGACGCCATACTCCCTAAATAGAATAGTCAATCCCATACCATAGGGTAGGCAGAGTCGCTGGCTAGTCAACGCCTCCGTAATCTGGTGAACCATAAGCACTAGAATGCAGACGGGCATGCGCTGAACCAAAGAGACCATCACGAGCAACTCCCGCTCAGTGATATAGTTGAAATGTTCGGTCTTCGATAGAAGTTTCCGGGTGATGATGTGATGTAATAGTTTCATCTTGCAGATAATCTAGATGCTGGTACAGTGGCTCCCTCTGGTAGAATGTCAGACTTAAAGATGCACTGAAGTCCACTGACTCTATCCATCAAAATGTCTACAACAGATCCTATCATTGGTATATCCCATCTCTGCTCAAAATCTCTGAAGTAACACGGATATCCCATCCTCTGACCTGTGCTAACCATCCATCTATCCCATGGGCGAGTGATCCATAAAACTCTCGTATAAGCCCTGGGTAATACCTATCACTGAGTGAACAGAATGTAGTCAGACCAGCCTGACGAATCCACAATCCAATCCAAAAATGCTGCTGGTCAACAAATGTAAAGTCCACTCGCCGTCCTCCAACGACGGTCTTCGAGCTCATCTGGCTAGATGGTACAAACAATGATCATGCGGGTGGATCTGGAGCTCTAAACTCATGTCTGGCCTTTGTCCTTCGCTCTTCTTCCTGATTTGACTAACGAGGTTGACGGATAACTTGCTTGCGAGGTCCCATTGCTTGGATTGAAAGATTAGGCAAGGTTTTGGTTGAAATCTAGGGTTTCTAGGGTTTAGAAATAAAATGCTAGGAGAAATACAACCAAAAACAGGGTTACCGAGTGTCCAAATCAAGAAAACAATGGGCTAAAAACTTGTAACTGAGAATGGGAATAGTGAGGATACCTTGAAACCTTGTGTCAGCTCGAAGGAGAGAAGAAATGAGGAGAAAAATGGTTCAGAAAACCCTTTATTCTCAGTCCGCTATTGTTCATGTGTCGGCCCATGCATGTGTCGACACATTCAGGTGTCGACACATCGATGTGTCGACACATCGACTTTAAAATCAAAAATTTAGGGATTTCAAGGGTAGATCAAAATCACTAGATATATGATAATTTTAGAGTGAAATCAACAATGATTGAGTAAGATTTATCATGATTAAGGTCGAATTGATCTAGTTTGAGTCAAATATAGAAAAAAAATTTATTCAAAAGGATTGATGATCCCGAGCTCTCTTCTAATCATATAGAATCGATCTTCCAGAAGAGGTTTAATCAAAATATCAGTTAATTGAAACTCAATACTAATAAATTCAAGCAAAACATCATTATTTTCTACATGATCCTAATAAAATGATGTCTAATTTCAATATGTTTACTCCTAGAATGTTGAACAGGATTTTTAGTCAAACAAATAGCACTGGTATTATCACATTTAATAGGCGTACTAGCCAACTTGATTCCAAAGTCTTCAAGTTGTTGCTTAATCCACAAGATTTGAGCACAACAACTTCCTACTGCAATATACTCAGCCTCAGCTGTGGATAATGTAACTGAAGTTTGTTTCTTGCTAAACCATGAGATTAAGTTAACTCCAAGAAATTGTCAAGTACCACTAGTACTCTTTCTATCCAATTTACAACCAACAAAATCCGTATCAGAATATCCAATCAATTCAGCAGATGAATTTCTAGAATACCATAAACCAATATCAATAGTACCAGTTAGATATCTAATAATGCGCTTAACAGCCATAAGATGTGATTCTTTAGGTTCAGACTGATGTCTAGCACACATGCAAACACTGAACATTATATCTAGTCTACTAGCAGTTAGATACAATAATGAGCCAATCATACCTCTATATAACTTTTGATCTATTGATTTACCATGTTCATCTTTATCAAGTCTACAAGAGGGACTCATAGGCATACCTATTGCTTTAGTAGTCTCCATCCCGAACTTCTTGATAATTTCTCTTGTATACTTAGCTTGGTTGATGAAGATACCATCTGTAGTTTGCTTGATCTGGAGTTTGAGAAAGAAATTGAGTTCTCCCATCATGCTCATCTCGAACTTACCCTGCATTAGCTTAGCAAACTCTTGACAAAGAATTTTATTAGTAGCACCGAAAATGATGTCATCAATATATATTTGTACTACTAATAATTCATTATCTTTCTTTTTCAAAAATAGTGTTTTATCAACATTTCCTCTAAAAATTTATTTTCAATCAAAAATTTGCTGAGTCTTTCATACCAGTCTCGAGGTGCTTACTTTAATCCATAAAGTGCTTTGTATAATTTAAAAATATGATCAGGATATACATGATTTTCAAATCCAGGTGGTTGTTCAACAAAAACCTTTTCAATTATAAAACCATTTAAGAAAGCACTCTCAACATCCATTTGAAATAATTTGAAATTCATAAAACAAGCAAATACTTATAATAGTCTAATTGCTTCAAGTCTAGCAAGAGGAGCAAAAGTTTCATCAAAATCAATCCCTTCTCCTGATTGTAGCCTTTAGTAACTAGCCTAGCTTTATTTCTAACAACAATATCATTTTCATCTAATTTATTCTTAAATACCCATTTAGTGCCAATAATTGAAACATTAGATGGTCTTTCTATAAGTGTCCAAACATTATTTCTATCAAATTGAACTAGTTCATCTTGCATAGCATTGATCTATTTAGGATCTTTTTCAACTTCTTCAAAATATTTAGGTTCTACTTGAGATACAAAAGTTAAATAATCACATTCATTTATAATTGAGGCTCGAGTTCTTACCCCTTTAGATGGATCACCAAGGATTAATTCCTTAGAATGTCCATGAGCATACCTCCACTCCTTAGGTAGATCTTTATGCTTTGGAGTGTCATCACCTTTCTCATTCTTGTCTTGATCTTCTTCATTTGGCTGAGGTTGATCATTCAAAGTCAGCTTCTGAAGCTTGTCAGCACCTGCACATTCATTAGATGTATCCTCTTTTTTGGAGGATTTGTTAGTATATTTTTCAAAAATAATATGTGCTGACTCTTCTACAACCAAAGTTCATTTATTGAAAACTCTGTATGCCCTGCTTGATGTAGAGTATCCTAAAAAGATACTTTCATCAGACTTGGCATCGAACTTTACAAGATGATCTTTTCCATTGTTCAAAAATAAAACATTTACAACCAAAATGATGCCAGACAAAAGGGAGGGCTAGGAGGATCGTTGGAGAGCTGAGAAGTCTCCTGTGATTAGAGTCAAAAAGGTGAAAAAAAAAATGTAGGGGCAAGAAACATGGATACTCTATGGACTTGGGACTTACCTTCACGGAGAGACGTTGCACCTCTAGGGCATCCCACCCACCCCACTACATGCAATCTAGGGCATCCCACCTACTCACTACATGCGGAGCCTAGGGCGTCCCACCCAAATCGCTACCTGGGGCCATGAAGGAGAAGCTCCAAGATCACAGAGGGGACTCAGCAAGGAAGAAGATAACTAGGCCTCACACCTCTTGACACCCGCAGGTGAAGGAAAAATGGGCCTCATGCCCACTCTTACTAGAGCTAGAACCAAGAACACTTGTTTTCAAAAATTCATAATCATCATTATTTATTCAATAGAGGGGGTGCCTTTATATAGGCTACAAAACTTAGAGCCTAAGAAATAAATACAAGGCATGCAGCCCAAAAAAAAAGTAACAACCCAAACCTACTTTGTTTGCAGCCTGAAAACATGGTAAAAAATTAAAAACAATCCTCCTCATATGGTGAAAAATAAAACTAATCATAATCTTAAAAATAATTAAAAAAAACTTCCTAACTGGTCAATACATCCATTTAAAACAAATAAAATAAAATCCAAATTCATCAAGATCCGTGCTGAGTTGCTCTGAAGTTTGTGTAGGCTTGATGATTTGGTAGAAAATTCTTGCTCTGAGAAGGTGCACTGTGGAAATCATGCAAAATTATCTGCTCTGAGATCCATGCAAAAAAAACTCCTCCCTTCCTGTGACCGTGGAACAGGGGCAGCGGACAATGGCTTCAAGGTTGTGCCCGTTGGAGAAGGGTGCTGCGGGCGGAGCGCCGGTGCCGGAGTTGATGGTGGAGGATGGGCGACGACACGGCGGTGACTGGGCGGTGGTCACGGAGAGAGGGGCGGAGCAGCAAGGCGGACGGCCATGGGAGGAGTCGCATGGGTGCATGGCCACGGGCGGTTCCGTGGGATTCGCCGGCATTCCCACGAGAAGATGATGCTGGGGGAGGTGGACGGCCATTGGGGGTGGCGCCAGAAGTCGGGCGTGGCAGATCCAGGATGAACGGGAAGAAAAAAATTAAAAAAATGGTGGTTCTATGAAGTTCTGGGTGGTTGAAGATGATAGGAATAGCCTAGGGATAAAATGGGGATAAGTCTGGAATAAATCTAGAATAATAGGAATAGGTGGGATAGCTGGGATAAATATTTTTTAATTAAAATAAAAAAATTTAAAAAAATAAAAGGAAAATCCGGATGGGTTTTGATGCCTCCATCATTCTCCTGGGATGGGGAAAACTCGACGCCGTCGAGTTAGGCTCGCTGCAATTTTTTTTTCTCTCTTTTTTTCTTTCATTTTTTCTCTTATTTTATTTCTCTCTTTTTTTTTCAACTTTTTTTTTTCAACCCTAATCCTCTCCTGCTCTAATACAAAAATTGATGAGGGACGATGAAGCTCTGATACCAAAATTGATGTGAAACAAAAGGGGGGGCTAGGAGGATCGTTGGAGAGCTGAAAAGTCTCCTATGATTAGGGTCAAAAAGGTAGAAAAAAAAAGATGTGGGGGCAAGAAAAATGGATACTCTATGGACTTGGGACTTACTTTCACGGAGAGATGTCGCACCTTTAGGGCATCCCACCCACCACACTACATGTAGTCTAGGGCATCCCACCTATCTCACTACATGCGGAGCCTAGGACGTCCCACCAAAATCGTTACCTGGGGCCGTGAAGGAGAAGCTCCAAGATCATAGAGGGGGGAGAAGATAACTAGGCTTCACACCTCTCAACACCTGCAGGTGAAGGAAAAACAGGCCTCATGCCCACTCCTAGAGCTAGAACCAAGAACACTTGTTTTCAAAAATTCATAATCATCATTATTTATTCAATAGAGGGGGTGCCTTTATATAGGCTACAAAACTTAGAGCCCAAGAAATAAATACAAGGCATGCAGCCCAAAAAAAAGCAACAACCCAAACCTGCTTTGTTTGCAGCCTAAAAACATGGTAAAAAATTAAAAACAATCCTCCTCATATGATGGAAAATAAAACTAATCCTAATCTAAAAATAATTAAAAAAAACTTCCTAACTGGTCCATACATCCGAATTTAAAATAAATAAAATAAAATCCAAATTCATCAAGATCCGTGCTGAGTTGTTTTGAAGTTTGTGCAGGCCTAATGATTTGGCAGAAAATTCTTGCTATGAGAAGCATGTGCTCTGGAAATCGTACAAAATTATCTGCTCTGAGATCCGTGTAAAAAATACTCCTCCTGTGACCGTGGAACAGGGGCAGCGGACAATGGCTTCAAGGTTGTGCCCATTGGAGGAGGGCGCTGCGGGCGGAGCGGCGGTGCCGGAGTTGATGGTGGAGGACGGGCGACGGCACAACGGTGACTGGGCGGTGGTCATGAAGAGAGGGGCGGAGCAGCAAGGCGGACGGCCATGGGAGGAGCTGCATGGGCACACGGCCACGGGTGGTTCCATGGGATTCGTCGGCGTTCCCACGAGGAGATCGATGCCGGGGGAGGTGGACAGCCATTGGGGGTGGTGCCGGAGGTTGGGCATGGCGGATCTAGGATGAACGGGAAGAAAAAAATCCAAAAAATGGTGGTTCTGTGAAGTTCTGGGTGGTTGAAGATGATAAGAATAGCCTAGGGATAAAATGGGGATAAGTATGGAATAAATCTAGAATAACAGGAATAGGTGGGATAGCTGGGATAAATATTTTTTAACTAAAATAAAATAATTTAAAAAAATAAAAGGGAAATCTGGATGGGTTTTGATGTCTCCATCATTCTCCTAGGGTGGGAAAAACTCGACTCCATCGAGTCAGGCTCGCTGCAATTTTTTTTTTCTCTCTCTTTTTTTTCTTTCTTTTTTTCTCTTCTTTTTTTTTTCTCTTTTTTTTTCAACTTTTTTTTTCAACCCTAGTCCTCTCCTGCTCTGATACCAAAATTGATGAGGGACGATAAAGCTCTGATACCAAAATTGATGCGGGACAAAAGGGGGGGCTAGGAGGATCGTTGGAGAGCTGAGAAGTCTCTTGTGATTAGGGTCAAAAAGGCGGAAAAAAAAGATGTGGGGGCAAGAAACATGGATACTCTATGGACTTGGGACTTACCATCATGGAGAGATGTCGCACCTCTAGGGCATCCCACCCACCCCACTACATGTAGTCTAGGGCATCCCACCCATCTCACTACATGCGGAGCCTAGGGCGTCCCACCCAAATTGCTACCTGGGTTATGAAGGAGAAGCTCCAAGATCATAGAGGGGGGACTCAGCAAAGGAGAAGATAACTATGGCCTCACACCCCTCGACACCCGCAGGTGAAGGAAAAACGGGCCTCATGCCCACTCCTACTGGAGCTAGAACTAAGAACACTTGTTTTCAAAAATTCATAATCATCATTATTTATTCAATAGAGGGGGTGCCTTTATATAGGCTACAAAACTTAGAGCCCAAGAAATAAATACAAGGCATGCAGCCCAAAAAAAAGTAACAACCCAAACCTGCTTTGTTTGCAGCCTGAAAACATGATAAAAAATTAAAAACAATCCTCCTCATATGGTGGAAAATAAAACAATCCTAATCTAAAAATTATTAAAATAAATTTCCTAACTGGTCCATACATCCAAATTTAAAACAAATAAAATAAAATCCAAATTCATCAAGATCCATGCTGAGTTGCTCTAAAGTTTCTGCAGGCTGATGATTCGACAAAAAATTCTTTCTTCGAGAAGCGTGCACTTTGGAAATCATGCAAAATTATCTACTCTAAGATCCGTGCATAAAAAAAAACTCCCCCTTCCTATGACCGTGGAATAGGGATAGCGGACAATGGCTTCAAGGCTATGCCCGTTAGAGGAGGGCATTGCGGGCTGAGCGGCGGTGCCGGAGTTGATGGTGGAGGACGGGCGGCGGCACGACGGTGACTGGGCGGTGGTCATGGAGAGAGGGGCGGAGCAGCAGGGCGGACAGCCATGGGAGGAGCCGCATGGGTGCACGGCCATGGGTGGTTCCGTGGGATTCACCGGCGTTCCCACGAGGAGATCGACGCCGGGGGAGGTGGACGGCCATTGGGGGTGGCGCTGGAGGTCGGGCGTGGCGAATCCAGGATGAACGTGAAGAAAAAAATCCAAAAAATGGTGGTTCTGTGAAGTTCTGGGAGGTTGAAGACGATAGGAATAGCCTAGGGATAAAATGGGGATAAGTCTGGAATAAATCTAGAATAATAGGAATAGATGGGATAGTTGGGATAAATATTTTTTAATTAAAATAAAAAAAATAAAAGGAAAATCTGGATGGGTTTTGATGTCCCCATCACAAAAACTCGAAAATATTTCAAAGTCGATTTTCTTTGGTTCCAAAGTTCATATGGAGTTTTCTTTAAAATAGGGCGGATTAAAACTCGATTTAAAATGTAACAGGATGTATTAATAGCTTCAGCCCAGAAATATCTTGGCAAATCATTTTCACAAAGCATAGTGTATGCCATTTCTTCCAAAGTACGATTTTTTCTTTCTACTACCCCATTCTGCTGAGGTGTCCTAGATGCAGAAAAATTGTGTTATATTCCTTCTTCATTACAAAAGTTTTCAAAATCTTGATTTTCAAATTCAGTTCTATGATCACTACAAATGCAAACAACTGAAATACCTTTTTCATTTGAAACTTTTTAATAAAACTTTATGAATGCTGAAAATGATTCATCTTTTTATGCCAAAAAGAAAACCTATGTAAATCTCGAAAAATCATCTACTATAACTAATCCATATCTCTTGCCTCCTATACTTGATGTTCTAGTTAGTCCAAAGAGATCCATATGAAGTAGTTCAAGTGGCCTACTAGTAGTTACAAAACCTTTTGGTTTGAAAGAAGTTTTAACTTGTTTACCAAATTGGCATGCTTGGTAAATTCTATCTTTTTCAAAACAAAGTTCAGGTAAATCTCTAACTAAATTCTTTTTGCAAAGTTTTGAAAGAAGATACATACTAGCATGCCCTAATCTTCTATGCCATAGCCAACTAGTCTCATCTTTAGTAGAATTCACTGCAACAAGGCATTCTCAATTAGGCAAAGATAGATCATCTAGGTCTACCAAATAAATATTTTCATGCATTTTTTCAATGAATTATACTCCATTTATATCTGGACTAGCAATTATACAATATGATGATTTAAAAACTACTTGAAAACCTTTATTACAAAACTGGCTAATGCTTAAAAGATTAGGTTTCAAACCATCGACTAGAAGTACATTACTAATACTACTAGAAGGAGTTATGTGAACCTTACCAATACCAATGATTTTTCCTTTACCATTATCACCGAAGGTCACACTCTCTCCATTCAAAGCTTCAAGAGAAGTGAATTGCTTCACATCTCCAGTCATGTGCCTTGAGCAACCACTATCAAGATACCAAAGTATTTTGTTCTCCTTGGTTGCAAGACACAACTACAATAAAATCAAGCTTTATTTTTAGGTACCCAAGCTAACTTGGGTCCTTTAGGGTTAGCATTCAAAATGGTTCCTTTTGGAACCCACACTTTGCCAAAAGAATTGATTTTTTTTAAATTACATTGAAATGATTTATGTCCTAACTTTTTGCAAGAGAAACAAGTAATGCTAGATGATGCAGGTACAAAAAAGTTTTTGAAATACTTTTGTTGCTTTTGTAGTTTATATCATAATCCTGCCTTATTAAAAATGGCTTTTTGATTATTCAAAAGTAGGTTTAACTTTTCTGAACTGTAAGTGAATTTCTCAATAAAAGGTTTTATCTTTTTAAGTTCATTTTTATACTTATCATTTTCAAGTTCTAAATCTTTTTTTTTTTAAAAGATCATTATTTGAAATAACATTTTTAGGTATTGTCAAAACTTCATTTTTCATAGATAAAGTATTATTTTTCTTTTCTAAAACAACCAATTTAGATTTCAAAATACTAACATCATTTAGTAAAGAATTATTTTCAAAAGAGAAACTATTTGCATGCTTTTTCAATTTCTTGTTTTCAGATAAAATCAGTTTATAATCATGCATGAGTTCATCAAAGGCATTCCTAAGTTCATCAAATGTAAAATCAATTTCGGTGTCAGAATTTACCTCGTCATTATCTTGATGTGCCATTAAGCAGAGATTTGCAACTTCAATCAGCTCTTCTTCAAAATTGGAGTCTTCGCTGTCACTCCAGGTGGCCATCATTGCTTTCTTTCTTAATTTCTTTCTAGATTTCTTAAGGAGAAGATAATCAAACTTGTCGTGTCCCGCCTTCTTGTACTCGAAACATGTAGGTACTTCCTTCTCCTTTTCCTTTTCTTTTTCTTTCTCTTTTCTTTTTTCCTTTGATTGATATTTCTTTTTGTAAGAAATTTCCTCCTCTTCATGAATCTTCTAAATTTTCGTGCAAGGAGGGCTTCTTCACCTTCATCTTCCTCTTCATCTTCGGACTCATCTATTAAGGATTCTTCTTATATGTTTTATTTGAAAGCAATCCCCTTCTTCTTCTTGTCCATGTCCATTGATTTTTGTTTCAGATTAAGCTCATAAGTCATGAGCGATCTAACAAGCTACTCAAGAGATAACCTGTCAATGTCCTTGGCTTCTTGAATTGCAGTTACCTTTGGATCCCATGATGTTGGAAGTGGCCTGAGAATTTTATTTACAAGATTAGCATTAGACATAACTTTTCCAAGACTTCTCATACCATTAACAATATTTGTGAATCTTGTATACATATCAGTGATTGATTCATTAGGTTCTATTCGGAACATCTCATAAGTGTGCACTAACACATTTACTTTAGTATTTTTTGATCGGTACCCTCATGGGTAACTTCAAGTGTGTCCCATATTTCTTTAGCAGACATGCATGTAGATATTCTATTGAATTCACTAGGATCTAATACACAATAAAGAGATTCATTGCCTTGGCATTGATCTCATATTGCTTAATGTCATTTTCATCCCAATCCTCTTTAAGCCTTGGGATGGAAACACCATTAGCCACTATTGAAGGAATATGAGGACCCTTATCTATAACTTTTCATAAATTGTAATCAACAGAATGCATATAAATTCTCATCCTAGTTTTTCAATAAGTATAATTTGATCCATTGAAAAATGGAGGTCTATTTGAGGCTTGACCTTCAACTACGCTAGTACCAATTAGGGCTGTCATAGATCTTTACTCAAGGAGGTAAAGCCTATACACTGAGAACAGGGCTCTGATACCACTTGTTGCCCAGTAAGCAACCCAAGAGGGAGGGTGAATTGGATCTCTAAATATTAAAACTTAAGATTACTTGATACTAAGTAATGCAATCCAATTCAACAAATAAATTAGCAAGGTATTATTAATTCAATTGTAATGCTCTAAAATAAAAGTGCAGCAAAAATAAAGAGCAATAAGTAAAGAGCAAGAAGAGAGATCAAGCAATCACAAAGACATAGAAATATAGTGGTTCAGTGTTATCCAATGCACCTATATCTACTCCCCAAGATCTCCCTGGGAATTCACTATAATCACACCCGATTATAGTTGATTAATTTTGTGGGCTCACTAATCAAAAACCCAACTTGTTTTCGCAAGGCCAATAAGTCAAAACCTCACTTGGTTTTACGGGCTAACCAAGAACCAAACTGGTTTTCAAAGGCTAACTAATAACCTCCCTTGGTTTTCTGGGCTAACCAAGAACCTTAGTGGTTTTGCGGGCTAACCACCAACTAAATTAGTTTTGCAAAGGCTCACCAATAACCTCCCTTGGTTTTACAATAGGTTAACCAAGAACCCTTACAACAAATAAGGTTTAGAAATAATGAACCAAAGTAAGCTTTCTAAAACAAAGCGGGTATCTCTTTGAAGCTCGATGTAGAGATGCTTTAAACTTGTTGAAGCCTCTTGAATGCTCAAGAATGGATGATCTTCAATGCTCTTGAAGGCTCTTGAATACTTGGGGTCTTGTTTTAGCTTGAAAGTGGTTGAAACTTCAAAGAATAGGAGTTAAAGCTCACTTTTCTTCTCTCTTCTCAAAACTATTTAATGGTCTTCCATAATTCTTGTTTTGATTTGATTTGGAGCATATAAATACTTTTCCAAGGCCTCAAATCCCGTTACTAGATGTTAGACTTGAAAAACTAGCCGTTGGAGGGCAAAATGGGCGAGTTCTGCATTTGAAAAACTAGTCGTTACTATTGCCAGAACTCCATGTATCGATACTTCAGGCTGTGAGTCGACACATAAGGTCGACACTTGAACTTCTTGAGTCGACACCCAGTTCAAATTGCTCCAATCTGATTCTCTGGAAATCTCAGATGTGACGACACTTACTCAGTTGAGTCGACACCTTGAGTCGACACCTTGCTTCCATGTATTGACACTTCAGCTGTTCCTTCAATTTCTGCAAGTTTTATGGCTTGAAAATCTAAGGCAATGTGTTGATCCATGTGTCGACACTTTGAGTCGACACTTCAGGTCCATGTGTTGACACTTCATCTATGCCATTTGAAACATTCTTGCATACCAACCTGAGTCGACACTTTACTTTCATGTGTCGACACTTCATGTCATGTGTCGACACTTTGAGTCGACACTTCTCTGAAATCTTCACAGAAAGGCATGAACTGTAGCTGAAACATATTTCCATTTAACTTAACCATCCAATCAACCAACTCTTGAGTGTCCAAGTCTTCTTTAAGCAATCTTTTCATTCAAACTTGGCTTCTTCAAACAAATGAGCTTCTTCAAATTTGTAAGCACCTTTTTTAATAAAAACACATTTAAAGGAAATCATTAGTCCTCAACTTATACTTAACTGTTTTGCTTATTATCAAAATCAATAACGAAGTCAACAAGTGCTAAAGCTGACAAGTGTAGATTTGTTGGTTACCCAAAAGTAGGTATGGATATCTCTTTTATAATGCTACTGAACAAAAGATAATTGTCAGTAGGAATGCTACATTCTTGGAACAAGAGTTTATCCAAGAAGGATGTAGTGGTTCTTCACTTGAGGTATGTGAAGAACATAACCAACAAACCAATGAGCCTTCAAGTGAAGTTCCTCAACCAGAGGTTCTTATAGATCAAGAACCACCACAATACACAACTCTTCTCCGAAGGTTAGAGAGGGTGCAGGGAGCACCTCTCAGATATGGCTTTGTCATCGGGGATGACAATGAAGCCAGTATCATACAGGATGATGATCCTGTGACATATTCGAAAGCTATTGAGAGTAAAGACTCAGATAAATGGCTTGGTGCCATGAAATCTAAAATGGACTCCATGTATTCCAATCAGGTTTGGACTCTAGTAGATCCACCTGAAGGAATTAACCCAATTGGGTGTAAATGGGTCTTCAAGAAGAAAATTCGAGTAGATGGTCAAGTTAAGACCTACAAGGCTAGACTGGTAGCAGAAGGTTTCAGATAAAAACATGGTATAGACTATGATAAAACTTTTTCTCCAGTAGCCATGCTCAAGTCCATTTGGATATTACTTGCAATAGCATACCATGACTATGAGATCTGGAAAATGGATGTAAAGACTGCTTTCCTCAATGAAAATCTTGAGGAAGAAGTTCTACATGTCACAGCTAGAAGGTTTTGTCTCAAGTGGGAGACCAAACTAGGTATGCAAATTAAAGAAGTCCATTTATGGACTTAAGCAAGCATCGAGGAGTTGGAACATCCGTTTTGATGAAACAATCAAAGGATTTGGTTTTATCAAAAATATAGATGAACCATGTGTGTACAAGAAGACAAGTGGGAGTGCACTTGTTTTCTTGGTTTTATATGTGGATGACATATTGATAATTGGGAATGATATCCCAATGTTACAATCGGTTAAAACTTGGCTATCATCAAAATCTTTCATGAAGAATTTGGGAGAAGCATCCTATATACTGGGTATAAGGATCTATAGAGATAGATCCAAAAGGATGCTAGGCTTATCCCAATCCAGGTACATTGACTTAGTGTTGAAGAGATTCAACATGGATGGAAGTAAGAAAGGTTACTTACCTATAAGTCAAGGTATACATCTCTCTAAGAAAATGTCTCCTAAGACATCAGAAGAAAGAGGGATGATGGCTATGATTCCTTATGCTTTGGCTATAGGATCGATAATGTATGCCATGTGATGTACTAGACCTGATGTTGCATATGCCTTGGGCATAGTGAGCAGGTTTTAGGCAGATCCAGGAGAGGATAATTGGAGAGTTGTGAAAAATATTCTTAAGTACCTGAGAATGACTAAAGATATTTTTCTAGTATATGGAGGATCTGAGTTGAAACTAGAAGGATATACAAATTCTAGTTTTCAATCAGATCTAAATGATAACAAATCCACATCGGTGTATGTCTTCACCTGAATGGTGGTGCAGTGAGTTGGAAGAGTACAAAGCAGCCAACAGTAGCTGACTCAGTCAATGAGGCAGAGTACATGGCTGCTAGTGAAGCCACGAAGGAAGCTATCTGGATGAAGAAATTCATCATGGAATTGGGCATGGTTCCAGATGTACAACAGCCAGTGCCATTATACTATGATAACACTTGGGCTGTTGCACAAGCTAAGGAACCGAGGTCTCATTACAAGTCCAAGAACAGTCTAAGATGGTTCCACCTTGTTTGAGAGATTATTGAAAGACAAGATGTCGTCATTGAACGAGTTGACACAAAGAACAATAGCAGACCCATTCACTAAAGCTTTAGCCAAGCAGCAATTAGATCATCACTTAGATTGTATGGGCATAAAATACAAGGGTGATTGGCTTTAGTGCAAGTGAGAGTTTGATAGAAAAGTGCCCTAAGAGCCAATCATTATGAGGGCCTTTTTGTAAACTTCCAGCTCATGTATGACATACTTTCATATTAATAAAGGCATTTGATTCATCATATGCTGTTGTGTCATATTTTTATTGATTATGATGAACCCCATAGAGTAGGGCAATGGAATTAAGGTTATGATGGAATTCATAATAGTGAGATCTAATTTTTTATAAACCTTAATCTAGAATGTTCCTAGTCGTTGGACCATCGATTCGGGGATCGATGAATCCGGAAAGACTAGCTTATCCTATGTATGCTTAGTTGATGAGGGTGGTTGATCTCACAATCACTTGTGTAGAGACACTAATACAAGGATAAGGGTGCTCATAAGGGTATGAGTACACTGGACTGATCCACACCGAGATTATCTTATGGAAGTCTTACTACTTGTCAAAAGATAGATCCCAGAGTAGAAGTTGTGCATGTGATCTTTAGACCTGAGGTCACCATGGTTCCTTGTGCACACTAAGCCATACTTTGGTTCATACTCATTCATGCCATTGTAACATATACGGGGTGTTCTGGGTATGGTGGAAGGTATACGAAGGATGCGACTGGACCAACAAGGAATCGATCATTCCTAGTAAGAGGAATTGTTATCCCATGCAATCTCTTCGATGAGTGACTCAAGGAGCCTTTGATCAAAGCAGGATAAGATTAGTGGAATTTAATCAGTCATCAGCTGAATTCTCATGATCGAGCGGAGATTCGATATGATGAAGTGTTATAGTTTGACATCTATCCATACCTATCACTTAATCGGGATAATGGGAGATCAAAAGATTGAATTGCACGGTAACTTACTACTGAAGGGTATTTTAATATTTTCCACCAAATTCCTTATCTTTCAGGTAGGCATGATACATTGCTAGACATCAATCTTGTTTTGTAGGTTTTCATGAAACAATTGGTTTAGTTTCATGAGTCAACTCGATGTGTGAATCGAATTGGACAATTAGGTGAGCCAATTTGACCTAATTAGGTCAATCGAGTTCGATCAGATTGAATCGACTCAAACCTAAACCTACTGCTGGCTAGATGTGGAACCCAATGGGTCACACACAATAGAGACTTGGCCAAGGAAGTCATTCATGATTTAATTAGGGTCATAGGATCCTAATTGGTTAGCCGGATTACATACTAGCATATGTAGGCTAACCTTATTCCTAACCCAATTGGATTGGGTTCGGTTGCTTGCTAATTGGGCTAACCTAATTATGAAAACCTAAATTAGGTTGAGTCTTAAGTGGGGCTAGCCAAATCAGAGCTTAATCTGATTTTAATTTGAATTTAAGGGCATTTTAGGTGCCGTATATGAAGAGTCCCAATGGCATGGGACTCTTGGTACCTAAATGATACCTTAACTTCAAAAGGGCATAGAAGGGCCTACAAACCTCTGATCTAAAAATAAAAGATATGGTCAGAAAGCTTATTTGATGCCCTTTCCAATGACACCCATATTGCATATATTTGACCAAGTCAATTTGATACTTTGGGTGGACTAAATGGAAAGGGAAAGTTATTAGTGCCTTTTGGCGCACCCGGGAGAATAAGTGGCATGCAAAAGGACTAAGAGTCCTTCTGCAGATGTGACTCTAAGAGTTTTATCAAGAAGGCGCCTCTTCATTTTATCCCCATGGTCTTAAGAAGTCTAATAGCCAGTTTAAAGTTTAAAGGGACGGCTTGAAGAGGTGTGAAAGGTGGCGCGCACATGAAGAGTTGTGCCTCTTCATATGCGCGCGCACAACAGAGGGCAAAGTCCTTCTGCCTCTGAAACTCTTCAAGCCTCGCATTACATCGGATTAGAAGAGTTATCTCCCTATCTTAGAAACTAGTATTTGACACATCGCACGATGGGATTGATCTGGTAAGTGAAAGAACACAGATATGACTCTCCATTCTCGAAGAGTCTTATCAGATATGGTGTTTCATATCTAATAAGTATTATCGGGATGCATTTCATGCCCCATCTAGGATTATAAATAGGGGTACGGTGAAATTAGAAATATGGACTTCGGTCTTCTGAGAGTCTGAGTGTTTTATTTTCCCAAGAGTTAGAGTGTTTTATGTGCTTGGACTTGTGATGAGACCTTGGTTCCTTAGCTTGTGCAACAACCCTAGTGTTATCACAATATAATGGCACTGGCTGTTGTACATCTGAAACCACGCCCAATTTCATGATGAATTTCTTCATCCAAACAGCTTCCTTCATGGCTTCACTAGCAGCTATGTACTCTGCCTCAGTGACTGAGTCAGCTATTGCTGGCTGCTTTGTACTCTTTCAACTCACTGCACCACCATTCAGGGTGAAGACATACCCCGATGTGGATTTGCTATCATCTGGATCTGATTAAAAATTAGAATCAGTATATCCTTCTAGTTTCAACTCTAATCCACTATATACTATAAAAACATCTTTAATCTTTCTCAGGTACTTAAGAATATTTTTCATAGCTTTCCAATGATCCTCTTTTAGATCTGCCTGGAACCTATTTACTATGCCAAGGCATAAGCAACATCAGGCCTGTTACATAACATGGCATACATAATTGATCCTACAGCGAAGCATAAGGAACCAAACTCATCCTCTCTCTATCTTCTGGTGTCTTAGGAGACATCCTTTTGGAGAGATGTATGCCTTGACTCATGGGCAAGTAACATCTCTTACTTTCCTCCATGTTGAATCTCTTCAACACTAAGTCAATGTACCTGGATTGGGATAAGCCTAGCATCCTCTTAGATCTATCTCTATAGAACTTTATACCCAGTATATAGGATGCCTCTCCCAAATCCTTCATGAAAAACTACTTTGATAGCCAAGACTTGATCGATTGTAACATTGGTATATCATTCCCAATGATGAGTATGTCATCAACATACAAAACCAAGAAAACAAGGGACTCCCACTTATCTTCTTATACACACACGGTTCATCCACATTCTTGATGAAATCAAACTCTTTGATCTCTCATCAAAACAGATGTTCTACCTCCTCGATGCTTGCTTCAATCCATAAATGGATTTTTTAAGCCTACATACTTGGTTTGGTCTCTGGTCTCTTACTTGAGACAAACTCCTCTGGCTATGATATATAGACTTCTTCCTTAAGATATCCATTAAGGAAAGCAGTCTTTACATCCATCTACCAGATCTCATAGTCATAGTACATAGCTATGGCAAGCAATATCCAAATGGACTTCTTTAAGCCCATCTCACTTATCTCCATGCCCAAATGGATGGGTGTTAACTGGTCAAATAATGAGAAAATGGTGTGAGAAGGACGGCATTCAAGATGAAGGGTCGTGTCCCTTCATGATTTGGCACTAATTCAAAAGGCCAAAGTCCTTCTGTTTGAAGGCATATGGTTTCTCTGATATGCCTTTTGGGATCCTACACCTCTTGGCCATTATCTGACTGGTAACTTGCCACATGGCTAGTGGAGAATTGGCTAGAAAATAAAGAGACACTTATATGTCTCTTGGTGCATGAAAGGACATTTCATGATAAGTCTACTCATCCAAGTGACTCCTTCTGCTTGAAGGGACTTATCAAGGGCTGAGGGAAAGACTTATCAGGTGCCTCATCCCTCTCTATAAATAGGCATCGATAATCTGATGCCAGGCATTCCATTCTGATTTGAATAGAAGTACATTCTATTTTCTCTTCCTCTTTAAGACAAGGATTGTCCTTTTAAGACAAAGCCTGTCCTTTTAAGACAAGACTTGTCTATTTAAGATAAGAGCCTAGAAAGAGATATAGGAGGGATATTCAAATTTTGAGAGAGAATTCAGAGGTCTCTGAGTGCCCTACAGGTGGGTAGGATTTTTGGCAAAGGAAGAAAGTTTGAAAGGCTGCCAGAAGAGTCCTAGTCAAATAAGCAAGCTTGGTAGGAGTGCTTCCTTGGTTCAGTTCCTGTGTGGACCTCCTTTGGAGGGCATACACTTGTATGCCTTATGAAAATTTAAAAATATAGCGCTCTAGGTATTCTTCTATAATCCTAAAGTTTTGATTTATTAGTTGTCATGGTCATGTGGTCCTAGAATTTAGGGTTCTGATCAATTAGGGTTTCAATGATGATAATTTTGAAATCCAATCTTCTGCTACACCGACCGGATCCTAATAGTTGGTGTTCTAGCTGTGTCACTACCACTATCTCCAATTAAAAGTTGGAGCTGGAGGGGAGCTCAGGTAGTATACCTCATCACCTAATTCCTCCTCATCATCTAGTTCCTCCTTCAATAAGAATTGGATTTGGGTGAGAGGCAACAAGCACACTCATGGGGCCTTTGTCACAAACAATAGCTAGTCTATGACTTCCAAGATGTCCTTCACCCTATTGTAGCAGGTGGATCACTCGGGTCATGCTAGTTCTCTCTTCCTCATCGATGCATGGATCAGGGGATACCTTTTCATTCCATTAACTCCATGTAACAAGGTCTATGCCTAACACTGGTCGACCTCGCCTATATGATGAACCTCTCTTCCTCCATGGTAAGATCTTCGTATGCAATAAGGGGTCCTGATTGCTTTTAGTGCATGGAGGAGAATTTTGACTCCTTGAAATGGGACTTCATCACCTCGAGAAGTTCAAACTAGGTCCTAATCCTCCTTTCGGTGCAAAGTTGGGAGTCTCAAGCCAGCCTCCAAAATTTGTCCGCACTTTGGCTGTAATTCGCAAAACATTGGCAATACATCCATAGATCTTCAAAATTCCATGGGTGAGGCAAAGGTAGTCCATCTAGCTATATTAAGCGATAAGTCATAGGTCGGATGACCTCCTCCACTCGGTATGGTCCTTCCTAGTTTGGGGAGAGCTTTCCTTGACTAGTTGGTTGGGACACTTCTACCCATCATAACACAAGGTCACCAACTTGGAAGAATTTTCCTCAGACTTGCATTATGATATCGAGCATCCCTTTGTTGGTAGGTTGCCATCCTTACTACTACTCGCTCTAGGACTTCTTCTAGAAGGTCTAGATTCGTCCCTAGAAGCTCCAAGTTGCTATCTTCATTGAAGCTCTTGACTTGGAGGGAAGGGAGGCCTAGTTCTAATAGGATCATTGTCTCAATCCCAAAGGTGGGATTGAAGGGAGTTTCATCCATGAAAACTCTTTGTATGGTTTGGTAGGCCCAAAGGACATGGTATAACTCATCAGACCATGCCTCCTTTTCTTGATCGAGTCAAGTTTTTAATTCCTACAAAAGAGTTCTATTAGTGATCTCGTTCTCTCCATTGGTTTGGGGATGGCCAATAGATGAAAAGAAATGCATAATATCCAAATCCTTGCAAAATTTGCTAGTTTAAAACTGCTAAATTGTTGGTCGTTATTGATGATAATGATCCTTAAAAGGCCGAAGCGGCAGACAATGGACTTCCATATGAAGTTCTTCACTCCACTTCTGTAATTTGGGTAAGGGGCTCAGTTTCCACCCACTTCTTAAAGTAATCTATGGCCATGAGTAGGAACTTACATTGCTTCGAAGCTTGAGGAAATGGACCGAGTATATCCATTTTCCATTGGGCAACGGGCCATGTTCTCTAATCAGACCAAGCAAGGTGGCTAGTTATCACTGTGCATTGGAATATCATTGACATTGTTGCATTTCTTGATAAAGTCCATAGCATCTTGATACATGGTGGGCCAATAATACCCTTGCCATAAGATTTTGAAGGATAGGGCCTTGCCCTCTAAGTGGCTTCCACAAAGCCCTTCGTGGACTTCTTGTAAGGCATATTCTACCTTCAAGGGGCATAGGTACCTCAATAGTGGCAGAGAAAAAGATCTCTTATATAACTTATCTTTATAGAGAATGTACTAAGAGGCATTGTGGTGGGGGCATCAAGATCAGACACAGATTACTGGGCCTATTTGGTTTACCTAACCATGTGTCAACTTTTGTAATCAACTAGAATTGAGTCCTGTAATAAGTTGAGGTTAGTTGATTTGTCTCAACCCTCAACCTAGTCATTATTTTGAGTCCTGTATATCTGTTATGAGTCCAATATGAGCTCAATTTTTGTACAAGAGAGGAGGTTACCATATTTTGGAGTTCCACCATGCCACATCCAGGAGTCAGAGGCCACTACATCAGCCCATTGGATTTTGTGTGACAATCTAGGATCCTAGATGCTTCCGGAAACCCTGATTCCTTCCAGATGCCCTCCAGATGCCTATATTCCCTTCCAGATGTCAAAGCATATTCTCAGAATAGGGCACCCATGATTCTAGAGGTCCACCTGCATCCAAGCCCAAAGAAATCAAGCCCAGGTGCCAAGCCCAAGCCCTTGAGAAGCAAGATTCCAGGGAATATTCCTGCTACACGCTACCAGGCCACCCCAGCTTCCAGAGGCTCAAACCTATGCACCCAAGCCCCTTTGGGCCGACCCCTTGCTTCTCCTAGAGGCCCAACATGCCTCCCTAGGCATCCTTGAGGTGTTGACCACGTCCAAAGAGGTTTGACTAGGTCCAAGTTGAAGAAAAGTGGGAGAAGACCAAGCCTTTTCCTAACCTAGTTAGGATTTCTAATCCTTTTAAACTTTGTAATTCTAACCTAGCTAGGAAAGGACTTGTAGTCCAATTTGGAAGAGGACATGTAACCCAAATGTAACCATAGTTAGTGAGGGCATGGGAACTCTATAAATACCCCACCCCTCCCCCTCTTGTAAGCATCTCTTTCTTATGAATACAATTGCTGAAATTTGAGTTACTACCTTGTGTTGGTGTTTTATTTTGGTTCTTTGGTTTGTGCTCTTGTGCTTGGACAAATTCCTTGCTGCCCTAGCATCCTTCCACACCCTAAATCACTGCCATCCAAGCCTTCACACATCCAAGGAGGAGTGCCCTAGGCCGCCAAGAAGGGAGATCTTCAACAACCTTCAAACAGCCCAGCTTCTAAACCATAGCCTGATTCCTTCTAAACCTAATTCCTTTTTTTTCTTACTTACTGTTTTGATTTATCCTTGATGCTTGTAGGATCCCCGAGGTGCTTCCCCTCCCTGGAGGAGGCCTTCTTTCCTGCCTGGACCGCCTAGATCAGCCTTCAGATTCAAGGGAAACAAGGCTTCTTCTTCCAGGCTCCGATCAGAGTGTGAGTGATCTCTTCTGCTACTGAATTTTAATCTCTGACTGGTAAGAATCCTTCCCTTATCTTATTATCTGATTTAATGAAGAAAAGCTATCATAAACCGGGAGTTTCTCAACTCTCGAGTCCTGGATCTTTCATTAGTTTGCATGAGTTTGCCTGCGATCCGATGATTCTTCGTACTGCTAGTCTTTCCGCTAGTTCTTACTTTACTTTAGAAATCTAGCCTACAAATAAAATTATAAAAATCATAAAAAAATTATTTTGCTATTTTCCATGCATGTTTAGTAGTCTTAGAGTCATCCCGCATCACGTTGTTCCTTAACTTTCAGGCTTCCTTGCGATTAATGGGAAAAGTTCCATTGTGGAGATAACAAATCAGCAAGTTAATCAACAAGGCTTGGAGTCAAGCTATATTATCGACTATTCGTGGGAAACACATTCAAGCCAGAGAGGCATGGGGCCCATTATGGTGAGAGTAGCTCATAGGCTTAGTGGCACAATCACCAACTAAAGGTGTATGACATAGGTTGGCTGGATCAGATGGCTTGATAGCATATGTCACCAGACCAAGCATTGGATTAACGAAAGGAATGATCGACCAAGCCTATTGTGGATCCACCAACCATGCATTAAACCAGGCCCCCATGAAGGAGTGCTATCCATCAAGACAACACTGCAGTCACTTGATTGGTTTCACCATTCAACTGACCCCTCATCAAGAAGAACAATACTTCTCCCGATTGATCAACTAGGTGCCATGCTTTCAAGTCAATCAATCTAAGCCAAACTCGGTCGCTCCCTAGCAAGGAGCTCAGTCATAAGTATCCAAGCAGGCCTTGAGAGTGCCCTACTAGTAAATACCTATCGACCGCCCATCAGGCCAAATCACACGATCAACATACTGTAATTCTTTATATGACCGCAAGGAATGCTTTGGTTAACCAAGCTGCATCAGATGCCATCTATCATCTCTAGCCAAGTAGGCCTTAGTAGTAGCTAGTGCAAGTGTCCAAGGACCTCGCAAATGCTCATCGTTACTCACCCAACATGCATCTACCTAGCAAGGATCCTTTAGTTAGCCAAACCATGTTAGATGCCACACGATCGGTCAACTCTACATGACCTAGCCTTAGCATGAACCAACCTTTATAGCTTGATGGTCTTAGAATCATTAGGTGCACCCCTCTCTCAGCAAAAATTGCATGGGCAAATTCCCTCAACTAACTAGGTTCAGATACTGAGGGGATACCCAAGCTAACAAATCCTTAGGTGATGTATCGTATCAAAATCCTCCAGGCATAGTGCATCGATGCCCATGGCCATAGCACTCAACATATAGCTGGGCTCTATGTTACATCTTAAAATCCCCAATCATTACCAATCCATGTAATTGAGGGGAGTATGCTTAAAGTTGCACAGTTACCCATGTTACCATTAATGGAGCATGATATGCCAAATGCAAATGATAAGATGTATTTCAGGGGATAAGACATTCCCTGCCAATAAGCAAGCCCCAGACAACATGTGCAGAGTCCCACCACTATTCACTAGACCCACCAGAATCCACATCATAGTAGGAATACCTCTGGCCCACTAACTATAAAAGGGGCTCCATGCAAGCCTCCAAGGTATGCATGATCTCCTGTCTATGCTCATTATACTATTGGCCTTGATACTGACTTGAATATTGGAGTGCTTTCATTATGGCCATCCCTGATGGGGTCTTTGTAGGTACCTCTTCCCTAAGAGCTGCTTGCACCATCCACTCCAGCACCTTCTCCAACAACTCTGGCAGTTAACATATTTTAGCACCAACAGATAGAGGAAGGGCCATATAGCTATGAGGAGCGTGACTCATAAACAGGATATCAATGCCACCTAAGAAAGTTGCTTCCTACCAGACCAACACCATCGCCTCTTAGCTAGTAGAAAGGGAGGTGGAAAGCTAGGCAAATGACCAACCTCAACCTGCATCTACTGGAGCTTCACCTAAGAAAGTTGCTTCCTACCAGACCAACACCATCGCCTCTGAGCTAGTGGAAAGCTAGGCAAATGACCAACCTTAACCAGCATATATAGGAGCTTCACCATCACCATAAAAAATGGTGGTTAGCATGGAGAAATTTAACCTGATTTTCATGCAGGTCTAGAGCCTGGTGGCAACTGTTTAGGCTATCTAGGCCACTCCTACACCACCCCTGACAACCCAACCTTCACTAGCGGTGCCACATATGGCCTCTTAGCCTGTGGTGTAGCCAATGCCTGCATTGCCTCCTACAATACTTTATCCCCCTACCTGACGGTTGAAGCAGCACCTCCACCACTAGGATAATTATGTCTCCCACCTAGGGACTAGAGATGACCACTCCTCACTATCATCTCAAGAGTTTAGAACCTAGGAGGCAACATTCTTGGAGCCTCCCGTTCGAACATGAGTCTACTCTGGATCAACAGTCCCCCCAAGGTCAGAGGCCCCTATCATTCGAGACTCGAAAGTTGAATAGAAGCTTAAAAAACTAGATCACTACATTGAAGCAATCTACAACCTTTCTTTAATACCTAATGACAAGTTTAGAAATGATCCACCTTTCGACATCAAGATTATGCAAGCACCACTCCCTCGATACTTCAAAATTCTACAACTTGAGAGCTATGATGGGACCACATACCTAGTTGATCAACTATCTAGCTTTCAAGCAATAATGCTGTTGGGGAACCAAGGAAATGGGAACCGTGTGGCACGGCTCAAGACATGCAATTTAAAAACTTTTTCTAGATTACATGATACAGCGAAAGTAGATAAACAATTTATCTAAGCATGTTAATCTAATTAACATAGGTTCTTAATGTAGATATTGATGCAAATATAGAATAATATATGTATGAAATCAAGCATCCATTGAATGAAAATCAAACTATTATAGATTCACATAATGATGCAACATATTATAATATGTCAAACATATAATCTAAAGACATACCTCAGTGACGATCACCAGGGACTGCTCCAATCAGTGGGAAGAGCTCCAGCTCTATGAGTAGCACATGCGTACTGCCTCTACAGGTGGTTCACACCGGGTAGAGGGATTCCTTCTCCTTCCTTCGAGGTGCCAGCCCCTCCGGAAACACTGATGGCAGCAGCAGACTCGATCTTCAACTCCTTGAAGAACCGAGGACTTCATCTTCAACTCCTTGAAGAACCTATTACTGAAGCGATGCTGGAACAAAGACCAAGGACCCTCCTAGTTCTCTCTATCCCAAACCTTTAATAGAAGGTAGCAGACAAGAATCCTTCCCAAAACTCAAACCCCACTCTATCCAGGAGATCAAATCTCACAATCCCTTAAGGAACAAGCAAGATCTTAACCAAGGAATATGGCAGAGTATGGACCTTGATCCAAATCTGGAGAGTGGAACCTTGAACGTGAACTATTCACCTTCTTCAGCCCTGCTTTTATAATAGCAACCCCCAAAACCATTAAGAGGGTATAATGAGAGATTAGTGGGGAGTTTTTAAGTCTCTAGGGATTCCAAGCAGGTTATGAAAACCTTTAGAATTCAATAACGCAACCAGTAAAAACTCGAAACTCCCATCATTAAACCCCATAACTATTACAGCATTTAATGAAGCATTCTCAAATTTCAATAGTCCGTCAGATGAGTCAACTCGATTGTTCGAGTTGGCTCGAGCTGAGTCGACTTGACCATTCGAGTCGACTCGAGAGCAGCATTGACAACTCTTGTCAAACTAGTCTGGAACGATTTCCAATCGTTCGCATGCCAACAAATCAAGAAGAAACCCCATGGAGTGTGATCGCGTAGGTTCAAACACTAAACCGGTAGTACAGGAACATTTCCAGTACCAGCCAAATTTGCCATCTAGCAATGACACCCTGGTGCGGGCACCAGACTTAGAAGAAGACTTCAGGGCTCCATCTGGATCTCTGATTGACCATGCCCGAAGAATTAGGGTTTTTTGGTTTTGTAATAAGGGTTGACATGGTCAACTCAATTTTAGTTGAGTCTGTATTTCCTGCAATTTAAATTTTGTTGAGTCATGTTGACTCAGTTCAAGTCCTAGTAGTGGTCTAGGTCTTCTCCACGGTGTCACATTTTCTCCCAAGGCCAAGCAAGTGGGCCACACTCCCAGCCACACTCCCAGCCACACGCCTGAGTCCAGGGGGCGCCACATCTCCATCAGTATGTTCTGGTCCCCACACCACAAGATAGCAGGTCCCTTCTCTCATGCGCCACTTAAGGAGAAAATAATTAGGACCCAATTCAAGGGGGCGCCACAACATTCTATAAGAGCCAAGCTATGTAAAGAAAGAAGCTCTTCTTGGGGAGCACTTCAAGGGGGCGCCCAATCCATGCCTAAAAAGCCCAAAGCAAAGATGGGAAGAACCATGACTTAGGGAGAAAGAAAAGGAGATGTCCAAAAGAGTTGAGCCATGGAAGGAAAGAAATTTTCTCTTGAAGAACAAGGCTAGGAGGCGCCACCTACTTACCTTTTGGAGCCACCAATCAACATTTTTGGAACCTCTTGGCGACCATATGTGTGGGAATTGATTCTACCAACCTAATTTGAAGATCCATCCTATTAGTCCCACATGGAAAGATGCAAAACCCTGCTCTCTTGTAAA
This sequence comes from Areca catechu, assembly GCA_021397845.1. Classification (NCBI taxonomy): domain Eukaryota; kingdom Viridiplantae; phylum Streptophyta; class Magnoliopsida; order Arecales; family Arecaceae; genus Areca; species Areca catechu. The sequence continues at coordinate 97,777,241 of CM038050.1, forward strand.
GTCCTATAAATTAAACCCCTCTTGTAAGTTTTAAAGATATCTGATGAATGAATCCAATTTATGTGTGAGCAAACTTTGTGTTTCTCTCTTCCGCACTTGCATCCAGGTGTTGAGCTCCGTGAGGGAGTAAATCCGGGTTCCCCAGAACCTTGAGGAGGTGTGAGATCTCCAATCCCTAAACCCTAGGTTAGCCACTTCAACTCCAAAACCCTAGCCGCCCATCATCCTCTTCTTTCCACCAAACCCTAGCCTACCCCCATCTCTTACGACCACTCTCTCCAAGCCAAGGCCGACCACTAGCATCCAGGTCTAGTCTGGATACTTCAGATTCAGAGCAATTTCCTGAGGAAGTCAGATCAGCCTCCAGGAGAATCCGATTTCAGCAACCTCAGCTTTCAAGTTCTTCTATCTGGTAAATCCCTCCTTGAGTATCTAGTTTCATAAATTGTTCTTCTTCTTTCCCAGATCTTGAGTTCAGGAGAAGCCAACTCTGCCAAAGGATCAGTATTGGAGGATCCATTGCGAAGATATCTGAATCCGGGGATCCAACAATCTGCTCAAGAGAGTCCTTCCACTAAACTCCGTGAAGATCACTGCCTGGTCTGTAACCCTTCTCTTCTCTTTACTTCTGTCCTGTTGAAAGTTCAGAGCGAAACCCTAGGTCTGGGAGTTTCTCAACCCCCAGCGATCCTTTACTTCTGAACTACTCTGATAACCTAGTTTCTTTAAATTGTGCTTTCAATTCTTACATAGTTTCTTTCAATTTAGTTTAACTTTCCTTTGAGTCAAAGCCGACTTCTAAAAATAAAAAAAAAGAATTAATCTTAATTTACTTCCGCTTCGCATCATCTCTTTCATTCTGCATCACACCCGACATCCGGATAGGTTGAATATTGCGGAGCAATACGAACCTGTCGAATATGGAATATCAGTGAACTTATTCCTTTAATCTCCTAATGCTCTAGATGGCTTAGGGTTAAACTACCCAACCCTAATTAGTCCATCTTAATATGTCTCAGACAAAGAATCCTTGTAACTCCTTACAAGAATGCCCTGGCCAAGGTCTTTCTCAATTGAGGCATATTAAGTATTCAATCCAAACCATTTAGAGAGATCAATCCTATCTTAATCCTATTATCACTATACAAGTACTTGACTATACCTAGCAACCTTCCATCATCGGATTAGAAAGCCGGGTAGTCCGGCACCTAAGTATAGTGAGTTGCTTGCAAGCTGCCATAGTGATCTCAAGTTAAAGAAATAATTGATGTCCATTCTAATGCAAGACTTCTCTTTGGCAGAAAGAAAATCTCGCATGAGAGTCATGCTCAGTGAAGTATCAAATACAACACCCGATGTCATGCCAAATCTCCATGCTACTTGGTTAAGAGGGCAACTAACAGATATGACATCAACGACCTACTCTTGATACACCATCATCCTGAAACAGCGTATCCTTTGGTCGTGAATGAATTTATGAACTACATGATGCATCCTCTCTACATCGCATACAAGGTAGCTCAAAGGACACATCATACAAGAGTTCAATTAGAAGATGATATATGATGAACAACCAGAATAAACCTTTACAGAGCACCCAACCTCATATATACATACATGAGTCATACAACCATCTACAGCCTAGATGATTGGCATTGGGACACAATTTCCAACAAATGCTCCTTCACAGAGCACCCAACCCCATTCATTGCTGAACATTCCCATTTATCTTAAAGGGAGTAGCTCGGCACTAGAATTCAAGCTTAAAGCTGGGGTCAATACACTCCTTCGAGTAGCTAAGTCAATCTTTCACAAATCACTTTGTTAGCAGTCGGAAGCAACAAAAGTGATCAAATTATCTCCACCCCTTAAACATAAAAAGGGGAAACAATCTAAGCTTCATCAGCCATTTCAATGTAGCCACTTTAGAAGTCCATAACCTAGACCAATCAGTTACCATGTTAGCCTTGATGAGCAGCCTATAACAAAAATGACCTTAAAAGGTCATTAACCAAGACCTATCATTGAAACTTTGTAGACATGCTGGCTGAAAGTTTAAAAGGCATAGCAGGCAGATAGACTATATTTTAAAACTATTTGAAAGTATAGCACAGCGGAAGACTTGATAGATCGATCAAGTTGATCTACCAATCTACCTGCAATAGGATTCAACATAATAAAAGTGCATGTAGAGATATCAAGAGCAAAGAAAAGGAAATGGTATGTTACCTTTAACCTTTGGATGTAGGTGATGAAGAGCTGCTGAGCCACACTAATATCTAGCCTCTATGGGTAGTTCACACCAGGGCTCAATCCCAATCAACTCCTTGGAGTGCTAGATCCTCAGGATCCTTGCGACCGATTTTCCTTCCTCGAACCTGCAAGATTTTCTTGAAGCCGTCGAAAAATCTGGTTGGGGAACAATGGAAAGAAGTAGAAGTGGAACCCTTCCTAACTAACTCTTTCTTCCCAAATTCTAGCTTGATTGGTAGGTAAGCTCACACCCAAAACCCAAATCCTCTCAAAACCCCCACTCTAAGGATACCTTCCCTCCCTCTCTGAGAAAAGCCCAGCAAAAGTCAACCTCAACTAACTCTGCTGCCCCTACAAAGACACCTATTTATAGTAGAAGCAAAGAGGGAGAGAGATATGGAAGGAGGAGTGATTGGGGAGAGGGTTAAGGGTTGAACCAAATTAGCTCTAGGTTTATATGGAAGAAAATCTGCATTCTAAATAATGCATTCTATAAAAAATCTTGGAGCCAATTTCAGCCAAGATTTGAAATTTGAATTCAAAATTCAAATTTGAATCTTTTAAAGGAAAGTGAGCAATCAAATCTAATTTGATCCTAAGCCAAATCACATTTGGCTTGACCCATCATATTGCAATCATATTAAAAATAAGTCCTCTAAAAATTCACTAATTGAATTAGTGAAAAATCCTTATCAAAGCTAAGTATCTACTTATGGAAGTGCTGATATTTGGGTCATGGTCAATCATACCCATAGTGATGCTAAATGATTCTCAATCATCGATTGACCTTTAGATCCGGTAGAAATTCCTATGGTGTGTAACCCCATAGGTTTAAACACTAAGCCGGTAGCATTAGAATGTTTCCAGTACCAGTTAAAGTATCATCTAGCAATGATACCCGACGTCCGGATAGGTCGAAGATGCAGAGCAACTCTCTAAACCTCTTGCATATGGTTACCGCATAAGTCATCCCTTTGACCTTATAATGCTCAGGATGACCTAGGGTTTAACTGCCAACCCTAATTTAGTACATCCAGATCGTGTCTCAACCTTACAAGTTCTGTGACTCCTCACAAGAACTATCCTTGCCAAGATTTTGCTAAATTGAGACATAGTGAGTCATTCACTCCAAACCATTTAGAGGGGTCAATCCCATCTTGATCCACCACTGCTCCACAAGTACTTGACTGTACCCAAAAACCTTTCGTCACTGGATTAGAAATTCAGGTAGTCTGGTACCAAAGTATAGTGAGTTGCTTGCAAGCTACCATGGTGACCTCATGTCTGAGGGATACATGTATCCATATCCCTTCGCGAGCAATCCTTTAGCAGAAGGGAGCTCGGTAGATGGTCACATTCAGTGAGACATCATACATTTCATCTATATATCATATCAGTGTCTCTACACTCCTTGGTTAAGAGGATAACCAACCAATGTGACATACGACAACCTATGCTTGATACATCGTCGTCCTATAACAATGTATCCTTTGGCTGTGAACCAGTTTAAGAACTACTCGATACATCCTCTTTGTATCAAATATAATATAGTTCTAAGGACTCTATCACACAAGAGTTTTTTTCAGGAAAATGCACATGTGATGAACAACCAAAAGAATAATTTTTATTCATTTAAAGAATTCATATACAATTACAAAATGGCACAACCATCTACACCCTAGATGATTGGATTTGGAATACTATTCTCAACCACTCCTACTTGTACTAAAGCCAATCAAGTACAGAATCTTATTCCCATTTTTCATTTACAATTGTTGAACTCTTGAACTCCAATGGCTTTAGTGAAGGGGTCGGCCAGGTTCTCCTTTCCATCGATCTTCTGAAGGTTGATGTCACCTTGTTCCATAATTCTCGCATAAGGTGATAGCGTTACATAATGTGTTTGGTGCAGTGATGGAACTTTAACTCTTTGGCTTGGGCAATGGTTTTAGTGCTATCATAATACATCAGAACATGACCATCTAGAGAAGGTGCCACTCCCAGCTCATCTAGGAACTTTCGGGACATAGCTTCCTTAGCTACATCCGATGCTACGATGTATTCTGCTTCGCATACTGAGTCTATTACAATAAGCTGCTTGTAACTTTTTTAATAGATTGCTCCCCGATTTAGGGTAAAGATAAACCCTGACACACTCTTGTTGTCATCCCTATCTGACTAAAAACTGGAGACAATATACCCTACAAATTTCAAGTCAGGTTCTCCATGTATCAGCCATTGGTCCTTAGTATTTCGCAGATACTTAAGGATGGTCTTTACCACTTTCTAATGAGCTTCACCAGGGTCAGACTGGTATCTGCTCACTACACCTAATGAGTATGCCATGTATGATCTAGTACATGTCATGGCGTATATGATAGAACCCACTACCGAAGCATATGGGATTCTACTCATATGCTCTATCTTCTCAGGAGTTATCACATAATCCCTTTTGGAGAGTGTAATTCCAGGGCCTATGGGGAGATACCTTTTCTTGGAATTCTCCATGTTGAATCACTTCAGCACAGTATCGATGTACATAGACTGGGATAGTCCCAGAGCCTCTTAGATCTATTTCTATAGATCTTCATACCCAGTATTTAAGAGGCTTCACCCAAATCCTTCATAGAGAATAGGGATGACAACCAGACCTTTATTCCTTATAGTGCTGGGATTCATTTCCAATTAAAGAATGTCATCCACATACAACACAAGGAATACAATCATAGAACCATTAGCCCATTTATAAATGCAAGGTTCTTCTTCATTCCTAACGAAGCCATACGACTTGATACACTTATCAAATCGCATGTTCCAACTCCGAGATGCTTGCTTTAGTCCATAGATGGATCTTTGAAGTTTGCACCTTTTGACTCGTTTGTGGATGTGAACCCTTCAAGTTGTACCATGTACACATCCTCTTCCAGGTCACCATTCAAGAAAGCTGTTCAGATATCCATTTACAATATTTCATAGTCAAAGTGCGCCACTAAAGCAAGCATGATCCGAATGGATTTCAGCATTGCCACAGGAGAGAACGTTTTGTCATAGTCAATACCATAACATTGACGATATCCCTTGGCAATCAAATGGGATTTATAGGTCTCTACCTACCCGTTTGCACCCCTATTCCTTTTGAAAATTTATTTGCATCCAATAGGTTTTATCCCCTCAGGTGGACCAACCAATGTCTATACATTGTTGATTTCCATGGACTCCATTTCGGATCTTATGGCTCCTAGCCATAGTTCAGAGTTGGACCTTTAGGTGTTGGGTTCTCATTGTTCTCATCGAGTTCAATGGGATCACCCTCCCAGACTAAGAAATTATAGTATCTGTCCGGTCGACGCGGTATCCTATCGGATCTCCTTAATGGTTCTTGCATGGGCTCTAGGTGTGATCTAATCATAATCGACTCTATATTGTCCCTTAAGTGAGTTGGTTTTTCTACTTGTTGAACTTCACTAAGTTCAATCTTAGCGGCTACAGTTCCTTCACCAAGAAACTTCCTTTTCAAAAAGATGGCCCTAAGACTGATGAACAACTTTTATTCCTCAGCCACGTAAAAGTAGTACCCCTTAGACTCTTTTGGATACCCAACAAATAGGCACCTGTTAGACCTAGGTCCAAGCTTATCCATTTCCAAATGTTTGATATATAGCCGGGCAACCCCAGCCCCGAAGGTGTGCGAGTGTCGGCTTACATCCAATCCATATCTCATATGGGGTTTTGCTAATGGACTTTCTCGAAACCCTATTTAAAAGGTAGCAGGCTGACTCTAGAGCATATCCCCAAAAGGATAGTGGCAGAGAAGCAAAGCCCATCATGGACCAAACCATGTCCAACAGAGTTTGATTGCTCATTTCAGACACTCTATTTAACTAAGGTGTCCCTGGAGGTGTCCATTGAGAGAGAATTCCATTCTCCATATGATATGTCAGAAAATCACCATAAAGATATTTGTTGACCCCTTGAGTAATTTTGATGATAACATTAGAGCATGCACTTATGTTACTAACTACTTTTCAAGTGCTTTACAAGTTTTTGTAGGATAATTTCATTGCTCAATTACAACTCCTACAATCTCATTATGTGTCATGAGTTGTGATGTAAATGTGTCATGTAAAGAAGAGCCCAAAGAAAAATTAAAAATGGGTTACTTCTAAGTATTTTCAAGCTTAAATTTCTTAGAATTAATTGTTAGTTGAGTTGGAAAGAATCTTGAAAGACAAAACATAACTAGATGAAATCTGGAGAGGAGATAAAAATTTTACTGAAAATCTCATCCGAGCCGACTCGAGTAAAAGGAGCCGACTCTAGTTTATGGCATGCATGAAGGATTCTAGCATGCAGAGATCTGAGCCGACTCAAAGGAACCCGAGTCGACTCGTCTAGATTACCATTTCCTGAATCAAACAGGCAAGCCAACCCGAAGGAAGTCTGAGCTGACTCATCCATTTAGTCAGACATCCGAGTTGACTCTTCAGAGATCCAAGCCGACTCCTCCAGAGTCCATGAAAAATCAGTTCTGAGAAAATAGACAGGCGAGCCGACTCTAATGAGAAGAGCCAACTCTTTTAGAGTACAGTTTTGAAGACCCTTGAATCTGAGCCGACTTGAATTAAGGCAAGCCAACTCATCCAGAGTAAGGAATCAAGAATATTATAAAACTAAGCCAACCCGATTGAGGCGAGGCGACTTGACCAGAACATCTCTAAGAATTGAGCTGACTTGAGGGATCCGAGTTGACTCGAAGGTCGATTCTAGGTAGGTAACGGCTAGCTCTAGAACTTCTTTTTTAAATTTAAAAAGTGCTCTAGTGGTCAAATGTCACATCCTAACGGTCTACGACGACTATATCCATCCAAGAAGAGTACAAGACTCTATAAATGAGGGATTTGGATAACTTTTGAAGAGGATAATGCTTAGTTGAAAATTAAATGAGCTTGTGAGCAAGAGAGCACTAAAGAGAGCATTCAAGTCAGTCTTCAAGACTTCACCAACTCCCATCTGAAGCTTGAAGCATACATTGAAGAGGTTGAAGAAGCCACTGAAGAGCATTAAAGTACAATTAAGAAGGCTTCTCTCGAGTTGCATTGGCAACCATCAGACAATACTAGTTTGTCATTTTGTTGCTTATTTTCTTTAACTCTTTTATGAGTTCTTGGGTTATTGGTGAGCCCAGTTTAAAAACTAAATAGGTTCTTGGTTAGCCTATGTAAAACTAAGTGTTGGGTTATTTGTGAGCCAGGTTTAAAAACCAAATAGGTTCGTGGATAGCCTGTTCAAAACCAAGTGTAGGTTCTTGGTTAGCTTGTGTAAAACTAAGTGTTGGGTTTTTGTGAGCCGGGTTGAAAAGTTAGGTTTGGACTGTGAGCCTGGTAAAACAATCTGACTGTATTCCGGTAGTGAATATAATGAAAATTCCAAGTGGTATCTTGGATAGTGGATGTAGGAGCGTGGTTGCTCCGAACCACTCTAAATGTGCTATGTTTGCATTATGCTTTTTCTATTTGCATTTGCTTCTGCTATTTATTATTTGAAACACTGCACTTACCACTAAAGTAGATTTAAAAGAGCACATATCTACTTAGATTTTTCAAATTTCCAATTCACCTTCCTCTTGGAAAAGCCACCTAGGCAACAATTGGTATCAGAGCAGAGTCTCTGAACTTAATTATTGTAAAGATTGATGGCTCATCCCATGAGTACTTCTTTGGCTGAAGGCCAATCTACTAATAGACCTCCACTGTTCACTAGCATAATTTATTCATACTGGAAAGCTAGAATGAAGATATACATTCAAGTAGTTGATTTTTAGTTATCGAAGGTCATTCTTAAGGGTCCACAAATATCCATGATTAAAATTGATGGCGTGGATGTCCCAAAACCTGAAGAGGATTAGGATGTACATGACATGAAAATGGAAGAATTGAATGCCAAAGTCATGAACTTACTATATCGTGCTTTGGATACAAATGAGTTCAACCAAATTTCTATTTGCTCATCTACAAAAGAAATCTGGGATAAACTCGAAGTGACTATGAAGGAACTTTCCAAGTGAAGACCTCCAAAATCAATCTTCTAGTACATAGCTATGAATTATTCAAGATGGAACAAACTGAAACTATCTCTACCATGTTTTCATGATTTACATGTATTATTAACGGTTTGAAAAGTCTTGACAGGGTTTACTCAAATGCAGACTTGGTACATCCGGATATATGGAAACCCAAAGTGACTGCCATCCAGGAAGCAAAAGATCTAAACACACTAACACTAGATGAACTACGGGTTCTCTCATCACATACGAATTGACCATGTAGCATAGAAATGAAGATGATCAGAAGAAGAAGAAAACAAGAGCCTTTAAAGCTGCATCGGATTCAAAGAAACAAGATGAGGAATCGAAAAAAGATTGCTCCTCCTTCGAAGATGACTTGGAAGATGAAGATATAGCCATAGTCGTGAGGAGATTTAGAAGATTTATGGGAAAGAAAAAATGAAGATATATTAGAAAGTTTCATAAGAAGGGGGAACATAGTGAGGATAAGGACAAGGAAAAAGATAAAGAAAAGGAACAAATCCCACATTATATGAATGTAAGAAACCAGGGCATATCCGTCCTGACTATCCATTACTAAAGAAAACATTCAGGGAAAAAAACTATTAGGAATTGAAAATTTTATTGTTATTGTAATTTGCATATGAATTAATAAAATTTTATTTTGGCAGCTCATTATATTATTTATTTTCCTGTAATGAACTCTGTTTATGTGATGAAGTCCTTAGGACTGCACTGACTTCGATATAGAGAGGATATATCGTATGGTCCTTTAAAAAGGTTCACAACCAAAGGATACATTGTATAGGATGGCAATGTATCAAGTGTAGGTTGTTGTGGTTCATATCGTTTGGTTGTCCTCTTGACCAAAGGAGTGTGGTGACACTGATGTGATCTGCAAGTGGGATGTGTAACATCTCATTGAACGTGACTCCATGGAGCTTTCTGCCAGAGGATTGCTCATGATTGGATATGGGTATATGTGTCCCTCCGACCTGAGGTCACCATGGTAGCTTGCAAGCAACTCCTTGTGCTTTGGTGCTGGACTACCCAGATTTCTAATCCGGTGATAGAAGGTTTCTGGATACAGGTAAGTACTTGTGGAGTAGTGGTGGACCAAGATGGAATTGACCTGTCCAAGTTGTTTGGATTGAATATCTCGCAGTGTCTCAATTTAGCAAATCCTCAATCGGGGTAGTCCTAGTGAGGAGTCACTGGACTTGCAAGGTTGAGACATGTTGTGGATTGACTCAGTTAGGGTTGGCAGTCTGACCCTAGGTCATCTTAAGCATTGGAGGTCAAAGGGATGAATTATACGGTAATCATATGCCAAGGTTCGATAGATTGCTCTCGCATCTTCGGCCTATCCGGACGCCGGGATCCATTGCTAGATGGTATCTTGTGCTGGTATTGAAGTGTTCCAGTATTACCGTTTAGGTTGAACCATGAGGTCACATGCCATAGAGAATTTCTTTCTGATCCGGGAGCCGATCAACGATTGGGAATCATTTCGATATTAGGGTCAAATGGATTGATTGAGCACGCATTAGATTTTTTATGGTCTATCTGGTCTGATTTGTATCGACCAGAATTGGTTTGGGTTAACCAGGAACTATTCCTGGTAGGCCAGGACTGGACCTAATTTTTTTATTGATCGGGTTTGTCGGACTGGGGGTTTTATGAACCGATTTTATTTAGTTTTGTTAAACCGGTTTATTACATGGTTTAAATATTGCTAAACCGATTACACGGTATTTTTTCTCCTGCTATTTTTCGTTGCTCTGTTTTACCACCGCATGGGATTAGAACCCCTTGTTGATCGGATGATTCTTGGGTGGTCTGATTGTTATCCTTCGGTTTGGGTCTTTCCAGTGTTTCTCTCCCACATGACATTCCGCTCTTGGACTCTATTTTCACGCATTTTTAGCCTCTTCCAGCCTGCGGTTCCAGCGTTTTCACCGATAAAATGCTATTTCAAATGGGTGTTTGATTTATCTGGACTCTTCTCTTGGTGTTTCCACAGATTCACGGGATTTCTCAGTAGCATACTTCTTTGTTTAGGCCATGAGATGGGTAGATGGGAAAAAGAGAGCTCACGGTGTTTTCTTTGCTCCTTCACGGGATTTCTCAGCGAGTTTTTCCATATTGATTGAAGGCCGTTGAGCGTATGGGAGTTGGGAAGATAACAGGGCAAGAGAGAAAAGGTGATGAATAGAGTATGTGAAGAGAGAGAGGCCGTGGCTTGCGGGAGAGCAAACCACAGGCCATGAGATCGAGAGTGAGGGAGGTCCTGGCCGTGCATGAGAGGGAAGAAGCAACAGGGCATGCACAAAAAGAAGGAACAAGGTGTGAAAAGTTTTTTTTTTGGGACAAATTTTTGAGTGAAAAATTTGTTGTAGCATTCCGTGAAATCCTTTCCCCTGTTTTTAGTTTCCATTGTATGCTTTTCGTGGAGTTTGGGCGGTCCTGGAAGAGACCGTCAGTGGGATTTGTTTGATTTTCCTATATTTTTCGTGACATGTTTTATATTCCAGAGGACTAGCATCCTTCCGGGAGTTGGATCAGTGAGAGCCCGTGCATGGATACTCTAGAGGGTGGACATTTGGACATCTCGAGAGATTGGATCGATCTCTTCTTCTTGTTGTTGCAGATCTGATTTGCTATTGAAGGAGTTCAACCGGCTGTCTTGATTTGCTGCTGATCTGTTCTGAAGACTGAGAGAGTCGGATTCTTCCTACTTCGATCAGGTATATTATTTAATTTTGTTATCATGCATGCTTATATCTAGAAATTATCATGTTATTTATAATTATTGCACTTGTCTTTACATGCCTCTGTATCTATTTCATGCATCATGTTTATGTTAGATCCTGTGCATGAGTAGGTTTTTCCGTATGCATATTTAAAAAGTTTAATTATGCAATACCTACTCCCTAGTGTAGCGTGCCTATGGTAGGTGTCTGATGCACTAGTTTTCCTTCAATGGTATCAAATCCACAGGTTCTTGTGAAGCATATTATGATTGCATGGTTTTGGATCTGTATCTAGTTTAGGGATTACTTTTAGGAACCTAGTTGAGACCTTCACTATGGCCCTGTGTCCGTAGAGATTAATCTGGGTTTAAAACCCCTAAGTTTCTATGGCATGAAGCGATTTATCTGTGTTGGCCTTTTCAGAAGGATCCTTAAAGGAAACCTATGGTATTAAAAATATTTTAATCCTGATACATAATTATACATTGGCATGTCTAAAATTATTAAGGCTTACAATATTATAAATTGATATGATAAAACTAGATATGATGCATGAAAGATGCAAAAGGGTTTTACATGAATTTAATTAAAATATTTTAATTAAAAGTTGGCTTATAATCTAACAACTATGAATTGAAAGATTAATTAAATGACAAGCCAGATAGGGTTTATGAAACCTAATGTCATTTGAATAAGCCATCCGGGTTAATTGGGTTAGCTGTCTAATTGGGTCTGTTTATTGGGTTAGACCTAAGGTTAGTTGAATTGGACTTAAGAGAACTAATCAAATGTTGATTAAGGACCATCTCTTTAGTATCTATCTAATAGTTAGATGGGTTAGTCCATTTTTCTTAAATGGATCTAATTAGTGGCTCTGTGTAAGCCCGAGTTCTTAGGCTGGTCTAATCAAGTCTGGTAAATTGATTGGTGTCTAGGCAGGTTTGGCATTTTTGATCATGGCTGCATGAGGCTACCTCTTTCCTAGCCAACTTGGATGGTATCTAGGAAAGATGGTTAATGGCGGTTACTTACCCATGATCTCACCTACCTGGCCAATCCAATCAACCAGAACTGATTAGAAGAGCTTATTGATTCAAGTTAACCCATGTCACCCAAGTTGATCAGCCTGTCTGATCTTTAGGTGCCCATGGACCAACTTGTTGAATTTAATTCAACCCTCCTGAGAATTGATTTGATTAGTGGGAGGTTGATCCATGTTCTTCTCTCTATTCTTCTATCATAATTTAATAAAATTCTCTAAAATTATTAGGTCTGAAAAAGACTAAGTCAATGTGTTGATGGTGTCTTAGCCTTCCATTAAGTGGGTTAGTAATGAGTCCTTTAGCTTGGTGTACATCGGCAGTTCCAAAGAACGGGTGTGCATCTGGTTACTGGGATTACTCTTCCATAGATGATGGTTCAGTGCAACCTTCTTAATGGTGATCAAGTCGGCCAGCCAAAGTCAGGCTTGGTATTCATTAGTTGGAAGCATTGGATTTGTCATATTAATTGTTGGACCTAACCAGAGACCCCTAATAGGAGGTCCCAAGGTCGATTGGAGGTTCTATGGGACAAAATTTATTACTGGAAGTTACTTAGGGAAGCAACTGGTTTGAGACCTACCTTTAGACGCGTATGGATGAGCCGGCCAAAGTTGAGCTCATACGTGGTCTACTATAATTCAGTACCCACTATGAAATGATGATTTCACGGATTGGAGTTAGAGACTCCCAATCTGAAAAATTAGTGGGAGGGACCTTTAGACTAAAGTCCAAGTCTTTTGGTTTAATTGATTAATTCATATACTAATTGGTCTTAGTTTTCCTTCAATGTCTTCAAACCTTTCGCTCCGGTCACTTCTTGATAGCGAGAAGTTAAAGGGTCCAATTTCGATAGCTGGTATCAAAGATTGAGGATAGTCCTGGAGCACAAGTGGATCCCTTATGTGATAACGGATCCAATACCCAAAATAGCTCCTGCCAACGCTCGAAGTTCGGTCAGGGACACTTATTTGAAGTGGGTTTCTGATTGGACTACTGTTCGATGCATAATGTTGGCGGCGATGAACGACAAGTTTAGTCACAAATTTGAGGAGGCCCAGCCAGACTAGATCCTTCAAAAGTTGAAGGAATCTTTCGACATGCTAGACGTTGTGGAGCGGTACAAAGTGTCTTGTACCATCTACAATGCCAAAATGTAGAATAGCGGTTCGGTCACTAATCATGTATCGTACATGATCGAGATGATCAAATGATTGGACAAGCTTGGATGTCCCTTGCATGAGCAACTCGGCAAGGATGCGATCCTAAATTCTCTACCCTCCTCCTATATTGTCTTCCTCGATCATTATAGAATGAATAAGCCTGCAATCAATTACCATGGTTTAATGAGGTTGCTGCAGACTTACGAGAAGGACCACCAACTGAATAAGGGGGTGATAAATTTAGTGGGAGGTTTTAGAGGTCATTGTTCCTTAAAGAAAGGGAAGAAGAAAGGTAAGGGAAAGAAGGTGCTGAGTGCTCCTGGCCCAAGTCAGGCCAAGAAAGTAAAAGCTGATCAAACTGGTGCAAAGTGCTTCTATTGTAAGAAGCAGGGACACTGGAAGAGGAACTGTCATCTTTATTAGGCGTCCATAGACTCGAACAGCCCAAGGATGAAAATGTCAATGACTTATATCTATGGCACTGTAGGCTAGGTTATGTTAACTAGAATAGGATAAACAAGTTGCGAGGAGAAGGCCTCCCGAGGTCAGTGATTCTGACTCACTGCCCACTTGTGAATCCTGTTTGCTTAGTGAAATGACCAAGTTACCTTTTACTAGAAAAGGTGAACGAGCTACAGAACTTCTGAGTCTCATACATACTGATGTATGCAGACCCATGATAGTTAGTGCCAGAGGTTGATATAAATATTTCATTACATTTACAAATGACCTTTCTAGATATGGTTGTCTTTTTGATGAGATATAAATCTGAGTCGTTTGAAATGTTCAAACGATATCGTAATGAAGTGGAGAAACAAACTGGAAAGAGTATTAAAACCCTTCTATTTGATCGAGACGGTGAATACCTATCTAGTGAGTTCATGACATATCTTGAGGAGAATGGGATTCTCTCTCAGTGGACTCCTCCAAGAACATCTCAGTTGAATGGTGTGTCCAAAAGGAGGAATCGAACCCTGTTGGACATGGTTCGATCCATGATGGGCTTTACAACTCTGCCACTATCCTTCTAGGGATATGCACTTGAGACAGCTTGTTACTTGCTGAATGATGTTCTGAGTAAGTCTGTTGTCTCCACTCTATATAAGTTATGGACTGGACATAAGCCCACAATTTCACACCTTTGGGTCTGGGGTTGTCTAGCTTATGTAAAGTGTTTAGACTCAGATAAACTTGGTCCTAAGTCTGATCGGTGCCTGTTTATTAGATACCCTAAGAAACAAAAGGGTATTTCTTCTACTTGGAGGACGAATAGAAAGTATTCGTTGCTCTTAGGGCTATCTTTTTGGAAAAGGAGTTCCTTGAAAAGGAACTGTAGCATCTAAGATTGAACTTGGTGAAATTCAACTAGTAAAAGAACCTGCATACTCTAAGCACATCATAGAACCGGGTGTGATTGGATCACACCTGAAACCCATTATTAGAAGATCCGATATAGTACTGTGTCAGCCGGATAGATACTATGATTTCTTGGTTCGGGATGGTGATCCCATTGAGCTCGATGAGAACGATGATGATCGATCACCTATATGGATGCACTTCAGAGATCTGACTCTGAGCATGGCTTGGAGCCATGCGATCCGAGATGGAGTCTATGGAGATCAATAATATATGGATATTGGTTGATCCACCTGAAGGGATAAAATCCATCGGGTGCAAGTGGATTTTCAAGAGAAAAAGGGGCGCAGATGGGAAGGTGGAGACCTATAAAGCCCATCTGGTTGCCAAGGGATATCGTCAATGATATGGTATCGATTATGACGAGACATTCTTCCCTATGGCAATGGTCAAGTCCATTTGGATCATGCTTGCTTTGGCAGCACATTTTGACTATAAGATCTGGTAGATGGATGTCCGAACCGCTTTCCTGAATGGGGAGCTGGATGAGGAGGTGTATATGATACAGCTTGAAGGGTTCACATCCATAGACGAGTCAAAAGTGTACAAATTACAAAGGTCCATTTATGGACTCAAGCAAGCATTTTGAAGTTGGAACATGCGATTTGATAGGTGTATCAAATCATATGGCTTTGTTAGGAACGGAGAGGAACCCTGCATCTATAAGTGGGTTAATGGTTCTGTGATTATATTCCTGGTACTATATGTTGATGACATTCTCTTAATCGGGAATGACATTACAGCATTGCAAGGAATAAAGGTCTGGTTGTCATCTCAGTTCTCCATGAAGGACTTGGCTAAAGCTTCTTACATACTGGGTATGAAGATCTATAGAGATAGATCTAAGAAGTTTCTGCCAAGTCCTTCATGAAGATCTATAGAGATAGATCTAAGAGGCTTCTGGGATTGTCCCAGTCTACGTACATTGATACCATGCTGAAACGGTTCAGCATGGAGAATTCCAAGAAAGCTATCTCCCGATAGGTTTTGGAATTACTCTTTCCAAGAAGGATTATGCAACAACTCTTGAGGAAAGAGAGCGCATGAGTAGAGTTCCTTATGCTTCTACAGTAGGCTCTATCATATATGCTATGACATGTACTAGACCAGACATGGCATACTCACTAGGAGTGGTGAGCAGATACCAGTCTGACCCAGGTGAGGCACATTGGAAGGTGGTTAAGACCATCTTGAAGTATTTGAGAAATACTAAGAACCATGGCTGATTTATGGAGAACCTGACTTGAAACTTGTGGGGTATACTGACTTCAGTTTCTAGTCAAACAGAGATGATAGCAAGAGTGTGTCAGGGTTTGTGTTTACCCTGAGTGGAGAAGCGATCTGCTGGAAGAGTTCCAATCAAGTAACAAAGCAGACTCGATATGCGAAGCAGAGTACTTTGCAGCATCAGATGCAGCAAGGGAAGCTATGTGGTTGTAGAATTTCCTTGGAGAGCTAGGGGTGGCACCTTCCGTAGATAGTTCTGTTCTAGTGTATTGTGACAGCACAGGGGCCATTGCTCAAGCTAAGGAGCCAAAGTCTCATTACCGCACCAAGCACATTCTGCGGTGCTATCATCTCATGCGAGAGATCGTGGAACGAGGTGACATCAATTATGAAGATCGATGGAAAGGAGAATCTGGCCGACCCCTTCACTAAAGCCCTCGAAATCAAAGAGTTCGTGGTGCGGGCACCAGAATCAGAAAGAGACTCCAACCAATTCAAGCCCATTCCGAATCTTTATGGTTGGACTAGAGAGTCCGGTAACCTTTCTTTATTTTGAGTCCAAAAGAATCATGTAAGTCGAGTCCATGTTGGGTCCTGTAATCTTTCTTTTGAGTCCAAAATAATCATGTAAGTCGAGTCCATGTCGGGTCTAGTCTTAGTCCAATCCAAATGGGTCAACTAGCATCAAGCCTAAAGAAGACTCACAATGTATACCCCAAATCAAGACCAAAGCCAACTCAACTGGGGACCACAGCCACATCACTTGCGCCACCTCAACTTGGGACCACATGCCACGTCAAGAGGGGACCACATGCCACCTCACATGCCACCTCACCACAAGAGGGCACCATCCCAAGTTCAAATTCAAGGAAGTTGGCCAAGGAGGATTTCAAGCAAGAAAATCAGCCCTCTCCCCTTATATTACTCCACTTGTTTGGGGATTTGAAATTTCAAAATTTGAGAGGCTTTATTTAAAGTCTTGGACGCCCCTTGTAAAGAGAAATTGATGAATGAATACAAATTTTCAGAAATTTTCTATGTGTTTCTATGTGCCTATGTGGATCTTTGTGCCTAAGTGAACCTCTTCCTCTCCTCCATCATTTCTTCTCCCTAATCCTTCTCTTTTACTCTTCATCTTCCAAGCAATCCTCTTCCTTCAAGGCGAATTAAGGACATCCTCACAAGAAGAAGATCAACACCAACACAAGCTTCCACCATGGCGCCAAGGATCATTTCCAACAAACTCTCCTTTTGAGTTCCATCAATCTTCTCATTTCTAATTAAGCCTCTAATCATCTTGGTTTCTTTGTTGCAGGGTTCTCTAGGTTCCAGATCCAGGAGGAAGGATTACTTGCTACAAACCAGAAAGTTAGATGGCCCATCTCATGTGGTATGATCTTTCATTTGAGAACCTTAAGAGCGAATCCCTTGTGCTTGAGATTTCAATGCTTGAACTCCTAGTCTTTTAAGATCGGGATCATTAAATAGGGTTAGCTTGACTTGTGTGCGAATTCTAATCTTGTCCTATTTCTTTAATATTTTGATAGTCCTCCTAGCTAGGTTTAAGTATAAGCATTTAGGGTTTCTTATTTAGATCTCCTTGATCTTATATGTTGAATCACTCATATGCAAGTAAGAATTGCTAGTTAAATTTTGGTTAATCTCCTTTAGAGTCACATGATTGCATCCTCATCATGCATACCACACCAATCTTGGTATCAGAGCATGGTAGAATAAGTTCCTGATTGCATAGCATTAAGTCCTTGAAGTACTTGGATCGGGGGCGTTACCAGGCCATCCGGTCTTAGGAGAAGTAGGGTTTAAACACCCTCTCTTCCATTCCACGGGGATCTCCTAAGGCGTGTCGGGGTGTCATTGTGATTGACCCGTGAAAAAGAAAGCCAAAGGACTTCTTAGATTTCATTTGTGAATTTTGCATTGGGCACGTTCTGTTTTTCTGCTTGCTGTATTTTCTGTAGGCTGACTGTAATCCGCCTGCAACTCCAAAGGCAAGTATCACATTCTTCGTTGAAATATTTTTTTTCCTACTCCATTTTAAGTTGCTTATCACCATTTTAAATTTCAATCTGAGAAAAAATTTACAAACAAAATGAAAATTCCTGCAGTCCATCAGTGTTATTAGGGTTTCTGTTCTGTTCTGTTCCTTTTCATTATCTTCATTTCAGAATCTGCCTAGAATAGTACAGATTTTATTTTGAATTTTCATTTCATCTGGTATGTCATCTAGAAGTTAGGAGTTTTCTGTGATTTTTTTAGATTTTTCTGACATTTTCTTCTGCACTTATCAACACCACTTTTAAACTGCAACACACTACTTCTGCACCTGAAATTTGAAATTTGCATGCATCTCATGACAAATCAAATTAAGGGCATGAAATTGACATAGGGTCAGGATTTCATCACCTGTCCCTAGCCCAAAAATCACCAAATTGCATATCGATCCAATCCCTAACTAAAATTGATTAGACATTAATTGCCCTAGTGGGTTAGGAACATCAATTTGGTCGAGCCGGGTTATTGTCAACTCATTGTGTCAACTAGTCTTGTGTGTGCCCTATTACTTGGTGTCTAGAATTGGGACTAAGGGCTTGGGTGCTGATCCGTCTATCGGGCCAATTCCACCAGGCCTAGGTAGGCCAGAGACAGGATCTCACACTCCCCTTGTTCTAAAACCTGGCCAAGTATAGAGTTACTACAATCTAGCTTGCCACCTTGATTAGGCAACTAGCTTGGAACTCTAGGTCCAGTTCAATTCAATTGGGAAAGCTTGTGCAACCCATTTCTTCATCTATTATTGAAAGCTGGTGTCAAGGATAGAGGTTAAGTGGCTCAAGCCTAAGTGGTTCTTGTGGTTTTTAATTAGGACCCAGTGAAAGCTGGGGAAACCTCCCACAGACCCACCTCCTGACTGGCCAGTGGAAGAGAGTAGCTTTGATTTGATTGTATCTAGTCAACACAGTTTATTTGGACTAACCGATTTAGAAAACTCGTAGTTCGGGTCTGAGTCTAATTGTTTGCATGACAACTAGGTCAGGCACACCTTACCACCCTTCACAAGCCCAACCTAGTTCATCCATGGATACTAGTATGGAAAGCCTTATGAGAACTATGATCGAGAAGATGGACCGTTTGGATGCTAAATTTGGTCAGTTCGAGGAAAGGGTAGGAACCCTAGAAGAAGCTAGGTTGACCCCAACTGAACCACCTTCACCCAGATTACCTTCAGTTCATCCTAGAGCCCAACGACAGGAACACACACCTGACCCAATTCAAAGAAGACCGCATCAGGATTATGTTGATCATACTCCAGAGCCACCTCCTAGAAGGCCTCACTATGATACTTTTGATCAGATGATCGGGCCGTAAGGAACATCCGTCTAGATGCACCAACCTTTGAGGGAAGCTTAGATCCTAAGGTGTACACAGACTGGGAGGCTGACATGGACCAGTATTTTGACTGGTATGATATGTCTGAAGAGAGAAGATTTAAGTTTGCCAAAATCAGACTAGTTCGTCAGGCTCGGTTATATTGGGGAAACGTGGAACGCATATCAAGGCAAAGGGAGATTTACCTATAGCAACATGGAGAGATATGAAGAGGAAACTTAGAGAGAAATATCTGCCTATGTCTTATCAGCAAAGGTTATTAGATCAGTGGCAACGATTGACACAGATAACAAGACCGTTTCTGAATACGTTGCTAAATTTGATGAGTTTGTGATGCGATGCAACGTAGTCGAGTCTGAAGCAGCCACTTTATCAAGGTTTAGATCAGGGTTGAATGATGATATAAAAGGGGAACTGTTTTTAAGGGAAGTCCATGATTTAGATCAGGCATACCAAGTTGCCACGGACTATGAGAGGTTTCAAAGGAGAGCTACATTTAGACGACCTGAACCTATTAGGTTTAACCCTCCTGTTAGCAGGCCTAGCTCAGTCCCTAGTCCCGCCAATAGAACAAGGTCCAGCCCGAATCCAACCCTTAGACCCAATCCGACCACCCCCTTAATTCCCAGAGGAGATAAAGGAAAGAGCCCTGAAGTTCCAGGTGAAAGAGAACGAGTTTGTTATAAGTGCCGCAAAACAGGTCATTTCATGAGTCAATGCCCCTCTAGAGCTTTACATATAGGGGAGGTAGAAGAAGAAGATTCAGAACCCCTAGAGTTTGGTGAAGAAGAAGTTTATGAAGCAGGGGATTGTTTAGCTAATGAGTATGAAGGAGATGAAGAGAACATAGACTCATCAGATTTGCTAGGAGTTGTGAGACGTATCATGACACAGACCAAGGAGCAAGAAGACTGGCATAGAACTAGCATCCTACACACATTTGTTAAGATAGGAGAAAAGGTCTGTAAGATCGTCATCGATAGTGGAAGCTGTGTCAACGCCATTTCCACTAACGCAACCCAAAGTCTAGGATTACCCGTTGTACCACATCCCAATCCATATAAGGTGTCCTGGATCGATTCCACTTCTATACCAATCAAGTCAAGATGTCAGGTTCAAGTCCAGCTTCAATCCTATCAGGAAAAGATCTGGTGTGATGTGCTTCCTATAGGGGTAAGTAGCATCATCTTAGGCAGGCCATGGCTGTTTGATCATGATGTGACCATCTTTGGTCGATCAAACTCCTGTGCTTTCAATTTCAATGGCAAGAAAATTGTCATTCATCCAACCCAGCCTAAGGATAATATCAAAAGAGGAGTTAGCAGCTTGAAAGATAAGAAGACTGGATTAAATTTAATAGGTGCTAAAGAATTAGAGCAAGATATCATGGAAGGAGCACCTATTTGGGTAGTAGCTGCTAAGGAAATTAAGGACCACAGCCCTGTAGAACACCCTCAAGAGGTGGTCCAATTATTGAAAGAATTTGAGGATGTGTTTCCAGAAGATCTCCCCGATAACCTCCCACCTTTAAGAGACATACAACACGCAATAGATTTAATCCCTGGAGCGACTTTACCTAATTTGCCTCACTATAGGATGAACCCAACTGAACACCAGGAACTGCAAAGGCAAGTGGGTGAACTTCTTAGGAAGGGGTTTATTAAGGAAAGCTTAAGTCCATGTGCAGTCCCTGCTCTGCTGACCCCTAAGAAAGATGGCACCTGGAGGATGTGTATAGATACACGTGCCATTAATAAGATCACTGTAAAGTATAGATTCCCAATCCCAAGACTAGACGACATGTTAGATATGATAGCTGGATCGACAATTTTTTCCAAGATAGACCTAAAAAGTGGCTATCACCAGGTTAGGGTTAGGCCTGGGGACGAATGGAAGACCGCTTTTAAGACTAAAGATGAATTATATGAGTGGTTAGTCATGCCGTTCGGTCTGTCCAATGCACCCAGCACTTTTATGAGAATAATGAATCAGGTGTTAAAGGTTTTTATCGGAAGATTTGTAGTGGTCTATTTTGATGATATACTTATATATAGCAAAACAAGGGCAGACCACTTAACCCACCTGAAGCAAGTTTGTCAAGTCCTGAGAAAAGATAGTCTCTATGCCAACACCAAGAAGTGTGATTTCCTGACAAATAGAGTTATCTTTCTAGGATTCGTAGTCACATCTGAAGGGGTGTCCGCTGACCCTGCGAAAATTAAGTCAATAGTAGAGTGGCCTGTACCTAAGAATATCCATGATGTCCGTAGTTTCCACGGTTTAGCCACCTTCTATAGGAGATTCATTAGAGGGTTCAGTACGATAGTGGCTCCAATCACTGATTGTATTAGGAAGGGAAATTTCGAGTGGACTAAAGCAGCAGGTAAGGCCTTCCTAACAATTAAGGAGAAAATGACACAAGCACCTGTCTTAAGGTTACCCGATTTTACCAAGGTGTTTGAGGTTGCTTGTGATGCTTCTGGGGTCGGAATTGGAGGTGTCTTAAGTCAAGAGAATCACCCAGTAGCATACTTCAGTGAAAAGTTAAATGAGGCGAGACTAAGGTATTCCACGTATGATAAGGAACTGTATGCTGTAGTTCAAGCTCTACGATATTGGAGGCATTATCTTCTACCCCACGAGTTTGTCCTGTTCTCTGATCACGAAGCTCTTAGGTTCCTTAGTTCTCAAAAGAAATTAAACCCTAGGCACGGGAAATGGGTAGAATTCATACAAGCTTACACGTTCGTTTTGAAACATCGTGCCGGTACTGAAAATAGGGTTGCTGATGCGTTGAGCCACCGTTCTATGTTGTTAACCTCTGTGAGCACTGAAGTAGTAGGGTTCGATAGATTGAAAGATGAATATCCCACATGTCCTGATTTTGGTCACATCTATCAATCCCTCCAACAAAGACCATCTAGTGAGCCTAGTGATTATACACTGTTAGATGGATACCTTTTCAAAGGAAATCAGTTGTGTATTCCCAAGACCTCTGTTAGGGAATTTCTGATCTGGGAAGTCCATGCTGGAGGTTTAGCAGGACATTTTGGCAGGAACAAAACCATCCTAGCAATGGAAGAACAATTTTTTTGGCCTGGTCTTAAAAAGAACGTTGCCCAGATCGTAGCTCAGTGTCGGACCTGTGCTGTTGCAAAACAGCAAAGACAGAACACCGGTCTGTACACGCCCTTACCTGTCCCTGATGGTCCATGGCAAGATATCAGTATGGATTTTATGGTAGGTCTACCTAAAACTTCTAGGAAACATGACTCTGTTTTTGTGGTTGTCGATCGTTTCTCCAAAATGGCGCACTTCATCCCGTGTTCTCAAACTTTAGACGCTTCGAAAGTGGCCAAGTTTTTCTTAGATCAAGTGGTTAAGCTTCATGGTTTACCCAAGACCATTGTGTCAGATAGAGATGTCAAGTTCACTAGCTACTTTTGGAAAACCCTATGGCACATGTTAGGTACTAAGCTGAAATTCTCTACGGCATATCATCCTCAAACCGATGGCCAAACTGAAGTAGTAAACCGAAGCTTAGGAAATCTCTTAAGATGTTTAGTCGACGACAACCTAGGAAACTGGGACTTACTACTTCCTCGCGCTGAATTTGCCTACAACAGTTCGATTAATAGGTCTATTAGAAAAAGTCCATTCGAAGTGGTCCATGGATACAGACCTAGGAAACCTTTAGACCTAATTTCATTACCAGTACATACACGAATATCTGAGTCTGCTGAGTCATATGCACAGCATGTTAAGGGTTTGCACAAGGAGATTAGTCAGAAGATTCAAACAAGCAATGAACTCTATAGGCATATGGCTAATTCACATAAACGGTTAAAGGAATTTAATGAAGGAGACTCTATAATGATTAGGCTTAAACCAGAAAGGTTTCCTCCGGGAACTATGAAGAAACTCCATGCCCGGGGAGCCGGACCCTTCAAAATAATAATGAAAATTGGACCTAATGCTTATGTAGTAGACTTACCACCTAGTTATGGCATTAGTTCTACATTTAATGTTTCCGATCTGAAAGAATACAAGGAACCTGCATTGATACCGGATGAACCTTTTGGTCCTAACACTTCTCTTGAGAGTGAAATGCCAATTGAGTGTCCACCACCAAATATTCCTAAGCGAAAGGAAAGAATTGAAAGGATCTTGAATGACCAGATCATCACTACTAGAAATAAGGGCTACCAACGCTATCTGGTTCGATGGCAAGGACGTCCTGAATCTGAAGATTCCTGGATCACCAAAGAGGACCTACAACAAATCGACCCGGATATATTAGAAACTTATCACTCGACAGGGTCGAGTTCCTCCCACCCGGGGAGAATTGGTGCGGGCACCAGAATCAGAAAGAGACTCCAACCAATTCAAGCCCATTCCGAATCTTTATGGTTGGACTAGAGAGTCCGGTAACCTTTCTTTATTTTGAGTCCAAAAGAATCATGTAAGTCGAGTCCATGTTGGGTCCTGTAATCTTTCTTTTGAGTCCAAAATAATCATGTAAGTCGAGTCCATGTCGGGTCTAGTCTTAGTCCAATCCAAATGGGTCAACTAGCATCAAGCCTAAAGAAGACACACAATGTATACCCCAAATTAAGACCAAAGCCAACTCAACTGGGGACCACAAGCCACATCACTTGCGCCACCTCAACTTGGGACCACATGCCACGTCAAGAGGGGACCACATGCCACCTCACATGCCACCTCACCACAAGAGGGCGCCATCCCAAGTTCAAATTCAAGGAAGTTGGCCAAGGAGGATTTCAAGCAAGAAAATCAGCCCTCTCCCCTTATATTACTCCACTTGTTTGGGGATTTGAAATTTCAAAATTTGAGAGGCTTTATTTAAAGTCTTGGACGCCCCTTGTAAAGAGAAATTGATGAATGAATACAAATTTTCAGAAATTTTCTATGTGTTTCTATGTGCCTATGTGGATCTTTGTGCCTAAGTGAACCTCTTCCTCTCCTCCATCATTTCTTCTCCCTAATCCTTCTCTTTTACTCTTCATCTTCCAAGCAATCCTCTTCCTTCAAGGCGAATTAAGGACATCCTCACAAGAAGAAGATCAACACCAACACAAGCTTCCACCATGGCGCCAAGGATCATTTCCAACAAACTCTCCTTTTGAGTTCCATCAATCTTCTCATTTCTAATTAAGCCTCTAATCATCTTGGTTTCTTTGTTGCAGGGTTCTCTAGGTTCCAGATCCAGGAGGAAGGATTACTTGCTACAAACCAGAAAGTTAGATGGCCCATCTCATGTGGTATGATCTTTCATTTGAGAACCTTAAGAGCGAATCCCTTGTGCTTGAGATTTCAATGCTTGAACTCCTAGTCTTTTAAGATCGGGATCATTAAATAGGGTTAGCTTGACTTGTGTGCGAATTCTAATCTTGTCCTATTTCTTTAATATTTTGATAGTCCTCCTAGCTGGGTTTAAGTATAAGCATTTAGGGTTTCTTATTTAGATCTCCTTGATCTTATATGTTGAATCACTCATATGCAAGTAAGAATTGCTAGTTAAATTTTGGTTAATCTCCTTTAGAGTCACATGATTGCATCCTCATCATGCATACCACACCAGTTCGACTGTTGTAAAAGAAAAATGGGTATTAGATAATGTTCTGATTGGTTTTAGTATAAGTGAGAGTTGTTGGAAATTGTGTCCCAAAGCCAATCGCCTAGGCTGTAAGAGGTTGTGCTCAGTATTATAATTTGCATATGAATTAATAAAATTTTATTTTGGCAGCTCATCACATTATTCATTTCCCTATAATGAACTCTGTTTATGTGATGAAGTCCTTAGGACTGGATTGACTTCGATATAGAGAGGATATATCGTGTGATCCTTTAAAAATGTTTACAACCAAAGGATATATTGTACAAGACAACAATGTATCATGTGGAGGTTGTTGTGGTTCACATTGTTTGATTATCCTCTTGACCAAAGGAATCTGGTGACACTGATGTGATCTATAAGTGGGATATGTGACATCTCATTGAACGTGACTCCATGGAGCTCCTTTCTGCCAAAGGATTGCTTGCGATTGGATATGGGTATATGTGTCCCTCCGACCTGAGGTCACCATGGTAGCTTGCAAGTAACTCCCTGTACTTTGGTACCGGACTATCCGGATTTCTAATCTAGTGATGGACGGTTTCTAGGTATAGGCAAGTACTTGTGGAGCAGTGGTGGACCAAGATAGAATTGACCTGTCCAAGTTGTTTGGATTGAATGTCTCGTAGTATCTCAATTTAGCAAATCCTCGATCCGGGTAGTCCTAGTGAGGAGTCACTGGACTTGCGAGGTTGAGACATGTTATGGATTGACTCAGTTAAGGTTGGCAGTCTAATCCTAGGTCATCTTGAGCATTGGAGGTCAAAGTGATAAATTATACGGTAACCATATGCCAGAGATTCGATAGATTGCTCTCGCATCTTCGGCCTATCTGGATGCCGGGACCCATTGCTAGATGGTATCTTGTGCTGTTACTGGAAGTGTTCTAGTGCTACCGTTTAGGTTCGAACCTACGAGATCACATGCCATAGAGGATTCCCTCCTGATCCAGGAGCCGATCAACGATTGGAAATCATTTCGGTATCAAGGTCAAAAAAGATTGATTGAGCACATATTGAATTTTTTATGGTCTACCTGGTCTGATTTAGATCGACCAGGATTGGTTTTGGTCAACCAGGAACTATTCCTGGTAGACCTGGAACCAATTTTTTATATTGATCGGGTTTGGTCGGACGGGGGTTTTATGAACCGGTTTTATTTAGTTTTGTTAAACCGGTTTTTTACATGGTTTAAATCTTGCTGAATCGATTACACGGTATTTTTTCTCCTGCTATTTTTCGTTGCTCTGTTTTACCGCCACATGCAATTAGAACCTCTTGTTGATCGGATGATGCTTGGGTGGTCTGATTATTATCCTTCGGATTGGGACTTTCCAGTGTTTCTCTCCCGCACGACCTTCCCCTCTTGGACTCTGTTTTCATGCATTTTCAGCCTCTTCCAGCCTGCGGTTCCAGCATTTTCACCTATAAAATGCTATTTCAAATGGGTGTTTGATTTTTCTGGACTCTTCTCTTGGTGTATTCATGGATTCATGGGATTTCTCAGCGGCATACTTCTTTGTTTAGGCCATGAGATGAGTAGATGGGAAGAAGAGAGCTCGCGGTGTTTTCTTCGCCCCTTCACGGGATTTCTCAGCGAGTTTTTCCATATTGATTGAAGGCCGTTGAGCATGCGGGAGTTGGGAAGATAACAGGGCTAGAGAGAAAAGGTGAAGAACAGAGTATGTGAAGAGAGAGGTCGTGGCTTGCGGGAGAGCAAACCATAGGCCGTGAGATTGAGAGTGAGGGAGGTCCTGGCCGTGCGTGAGAGGGAAGAAGCAACGGGCATGCGCAAAAAGAAGGAACAGGGCGTGAAAAGTTTTTTTTTTTTTGGGTTGAATTTTTGAGTGAAAAATTCGTTGTAGCATTCCGTGAAATCCTTTCCCTTATTTTTAGTTTCCATTGTGTGCTTTTTGTGGAGTTTAGGCGGTCTTGGGAAGACCGTCAATGGGGATTTGTTTGGTTTTATCTATTCCATTTTTCATGACCTTGTTTTATATTTCTAAAGAACTAGCATCCTTCCGGGAGTTAGATCAGTGAGAGCCCGTACGTGGATACTGTAGAGGGCGGACATTTAGATACCTCGAGAGATTGGATCGATCTCTTTTTCTTGCTGTTGCAAATCTGATAATACTATAGAGGGCGGACATTTGGATACCTCTAGAGATTGGATCGATCTCTTTTTCTTGCTGTTGCAGATCTGATTTGCTGTTGAAGGAGTTCAACCGGTTGCCTTGATTTGCTGCTGATCTATTCTGAAGACTGAGGGAGTTGGCTTCTTCCTGCTTTGATCAGGTATATTATTTAATTTTATTATCATGCATGCTTAGATCTAGAAATTATCATGTTACTTATAATTATTGCACTTACCTTTACATGCCTCTGTATCTATTTCATGCATCATGTTTATGTTAGATCCTGTGCATCAGTAGGTTTATCCGTATGTATGTTTAAAAAGTTTAATTATACAATATATACTTCCTAGTGTAGCATGCCTAGGGTAGGCATCGATGCACTGGTTTTCTTTCAAAAAAAAGAAAGCTATGGTTGGCACTTGGAGCGACAACTAGGAGTTGACTTCAATAGAAGAAGAAGAGACCACAAAAACTGCCAATCTATTTCTTATGGGTCTTGAAGATGAGGAATGTCTTGTAGCCCAAAAAATAAAAAAAAGATGGTATCTTGATAGCGACTGTTCAAGACATATGATGGGTGACAAGGATCAATTCATCACCCTAAAGATGAAAGAAAGAGGTTTGGTTACTTTTGGAGATAATGGCAATGGAAAAATAATCAGTATCGGTAAGATCAAATTGACCCCCTCTACTTTTATTGAAAATGTATTACTAGTAGACAAATTGAAGAATAATTTGTTGTAATGCTTTGTGCTGAATAATGGTAAGATAATCTAGAATAATTTGTTAAGTATTAGACAAATTGAAGAATAATTTGTTAAGTATTAGTCTTTGAAGAATAAATTCACCAGTCTATGTGTATTGTAACAAACTCTCTTGATTCTAGCAACAAATTCATTGGACATAGACTTGGAACATTTATGTGGTAGATCTTAATGATCTAGCCATGTCTAGTAGTTCCAGTCTAGTAGCAATGAATGCTAAGACCAAGGAGTCTTGTTTACTCTGGTATAGACAATTAGGTCATGCTAGCATGTATACTATTACTAAGTTAATTTTCAAGAATCTAGTTACAGGTTTGCCTAAATTTAAAGTTGATTTTGAACATGTTTGTGATGCTTGTCAAATGATAAACAAACCAGGAAAAGTTTTAAATCCAAAAATTGATTTCAACTTCTAGACCCCTTGAGCTACTTCACATGGACTTATTTGGATCAACTAGGACCACAAGCCTAGGTGGTATGAAATATGCTCTTGTGATAGTAGATGATTTTTCAAGATTTACTTGGGTCTTATTTATTGCATACAAAGATGAAACTTTTAAAGTCTTTCGAAAATTTTACAAAAAAATCTCAAATCAAAAAAATCTTTCAATTATTTCTATTAGAAACGATCATGGCACTGAATTTAAAAATCAATTTTTTGATGACTATTGCATAGAGCACAGTATTGATCACAACTTCTCCGCTCCTATAACACCATAACAAAATGGTATTGTAGAGAGAAAAAATAGGACTTTGGAAGAAATGGCTCGAACAATGCTATGTGAAGGCAGTCTTCCAAGGTACTTTTGGGCAAAAGTGGTGAACCCTGCTTGTTATATTTTAAACCATGTTTTAACTCGTCAAATTTTAAAGAAAACCCCCCAAGAGCTTTGGAATGAAAAGAAACCTAATATTAGTTACTTTCATGTATTTGGTTGTAAATGCTTTGTGCTGAATAATGGTAAGGATAATCTAGAAAAATTTGATGCTAAATCTGATGAAGCAATTTTTTTTTGTTATTCATTATATAGCAAAGCATATAGAGTATTTAATAAAAGAACTCTAATTATAGAATAATCAATGCATGTTATTTTTGATGAATTTAACCCTTCACCTTTAAAGAAAGAAGAGTGTATAGATAATGATGTAGGTGCACTTCAAAAGAAAATGGAAGATATGAGCATACAAGAGAGATCAATTCAAGAAGGAGAAGAAGTGGTAAGTAAGGATCATGTTGATCTATCAAACAAATGGAGGTATGTAACTTCTCATCCAAAAGATTTAATTATTAGTGATCCTTCACATGGTGTTAGGACTAGGTCATCACATAGAGATGCACATGATTACCCAGCCTTTGTATCATAAATAGAGCCACATAGCTTAGAAGAGGCTGAAAATAATCCAAACAGGATGATGGCCATGCATGAAGAACTGGACCAGTTTGAAAAAATAATGTGTGGACTTTAGTTGATGGACCACCAGACCATCCTATCATAGGAACCAAATGGGTCTATAGAAATAAACTAGACGAACAAAGTAAAGTGATTAGAAACAAAGCAAGGTTGGTAGCTAAAGGATATAACCAAAAAGAAGGAATAGATTTTGATAAAACTTATGCACCTATAGCAAGACTAGAGGCCATAAGATTACTTCTTGCATTTGCTTGCTACATGAATTTCAAACTATTCCAAATGGATGTGAAAAGTAATTTTTTAAATGATTTTATATATGAATAAGTTTTTGTAGAACAGCCAATAGGTTTTAAAAATCATGCTTTTCCAAATCATGTATTTAAACTCAATAAAGCATTGTATGGTTTGAAACAAGCACTTAGAGCCTGATATGATAGACTAAGCAAATTTCTGCTTGAAAATGATTTTGTAAGAAGAAATATAGATGAAACTCTTTTTATCAAAAAGAAAGATGATATATTAGTTGTACAAATCTATGTAGATGATATTATATTTGGTGTAACTAACGAAGAACTTTGTGGAGAATTTGCTAACTTGATGCAGGGTGAATTTGAGATGAGTCTAATGGGTGAATTAAACTACTTCCTTAGACTTCAAGTAAAATAATCAAAAGATGGGATCTTTATAAATCAAGCCAAATACATCAAAGAAATCATCAAGAAGTTTGGTATGGAGGCTAGCAAAGAAATGAGCACACCCATGAGCTCAACCTGCAGATTATACAAAGATGAAGATGGCAATAACATTGATCAAAAGCTATATCGAGGTATTATTGGATCACTATTATGCTTAACTGCTAGTAGACCTGATATCTTGTTTAGCGTATGTGTTTGTGCTAGATTTCAATATAATCCAAAAGAGTCACATATGCTTGCAGTAAAAAGAATTATAAGATATCTAAGAGGAACAAGTAATTTAGGTCTATGGTATTCAAAGTATTCTTCATTAAATTTAATTGAATTTTTTGATGCTGATTATGGTAGATGCAAAATAGATAGAAAAAGTACTAATGAAACATGCCAATTTCTAGGGTTGAATTTAATCTCATAGCACTGTAAGAAATAAAACTCGGTAGCACTATCTACTGCTGAGGCAGAGTATGTTGCTTAGGGAGTTGTTGTGCACAAGTGTTATGGATTAAACAACAACTAGAAGACTTTGGTGTTACACAATCTAAAATTTCTATCAAATGTGATAACACAAGTGCTATAAATTTGTCTAAAAAATAGAGACAAGACACCATTTCATAAGAGATCATGTTTTGAATGGTGAAATTGAATTAGAATTTATTCCAACTGAAAACCAACTTGCTGACAATTTCACTAAACTTCCCAATCAAGATAGATTTGAAATGATTAGAGGAGAATTAGGACTTTGTGACCCTCTTTAGAAAACATAACCTAATCTCTTCAAAATTTAAGGAAACATTATCTAGAAAGCCTCCTATGTATCAAACCAAGACCTTTGACCATCTTTCCATGTAAATTTTTGCCATTATATCTCACTTTTGAACCTTTTTGACTCTTCTGAAGAGTTCTGGTTTGAGTTGACTCAAGCAACTATGCTCAAGTCTAGTCGACTCGAATTCCTGATTAAGTCTTTTATATCTCTGCTCGAGCCGACTCGAGAAAATTAGGGCTTGCCGAGCCGACTCGGATGTCAGGCAAACAATTTTTTAATAGAGCCATAGGACTTAATCTAGGATTTTATGCCTTATGTATTCACTTCCTAGTACCTTAGAACCCTTATTCCAACCTGAAAATTCATTCCATCCTTCAAAACCTACCTTTCCGAGCTTGATTTCTTGCATTCTTCTTGAGCTCATGCAATGGCTCCGAAAAGGGCTGTCGGCAAGAGGTTAAAATGAGCTGAACCCTCTACTAAAAAGGAAAGGAGGACCAAGAGACGGCAAGAACCGACTCGATCAGTAGAAGAGGAAGAACAGGAAATGGAACCAATTGCAGCATCTTTCCTCCAACTCAAACTATATCCTTGGCCAACCGACCCATGACAATTGGAAGATTCATTATCTTCACATTTCTAAAAGAGTTAGGGCTTTGGATTGGTGATTTAATCAAAGACTAGGGCTGGAGTTTCTTCTGTTCTCTAAATGTTCCAACATACCCTACTTTGGTAAGAAGTTTTTATGAAAATTTAAGATTGGAAGAGCAGCATGTTGAGTCTACAGTTAAAGGAAAGAGAATATAGTGATAGAGGAAAGACTTTGTAGTAGACTTGAAATGCCAAATGAAGAGTTAAAGCATTTAGTTCTGAAAGACAAACAAAAAACCCTTAGGACAATTTTAAATAGAACTGATATGAGTGGTATTGGCAATGTGATGGCTAATACCTTGTCCCTTGAAATGAGGTTATTGCACAACTTTATAAGTCGAATCTTTCTCCCAAGGACTGGCAGGTTTGATTGGGTAAGTGAGAGAGATCTCAGCTTTATGGGACACCTACTTGAGGGGGAGGCCCTCAATTTACCTCACATTATGTTAATACAAATGAGAAGTAGTTAGGAAAGTGAAGGCCTGTTTTCCTTATGGAATGGTTCTTACATTATTTTTCTAGGCCTCTAGAGTGAACTTAGATGGTGAAGATGGTAAGCCACTTCATCACACTGTTACCTACTCCTCCAAATCTTTGCAAAGAATGGGACACCAACTAATTGAAAGAGCTTGGAGGAAGAAAGGATCAGATCAGAGGGCTATCGGATCTTCTAGTAGTGATGAGGATGATGATGATGATGAGCAGCTACCTACGGAGATTATCACTGATACTGCTGCTAGGCCTTCTACATTTGAGGAGACTGCCACTACCTCTATTGCTACTGAGCCTATTGTTCATGATACTGTGGAGACAGAGTATAGAGAGTATGGAGTCCCAGGATCTATCCAGGACCTCCACCTGTAGCACCTACATCTCCACTAGCTACACCACCTGCACCTTCTATGACTACATCTGATCAGGGACCATCTGCTGATACATCAAGAGCTTCAGTGTCTCAGGACTTCATTGTAGATCAGATGAGACTACTTACTCAGACCTTGACCAGTACTTTTGGTTCGATGTTTGGTGACCTTCACCAAACAATTGAAACCAAACTTGATGACATATGTGGTGAGATTAGAGATCTTCACTCCAGGATGGACAGTGTTCAGTCCACAGGACCTGCACCACAGGTGGATTTATAGTCTATCATAGATTCTTTCAAGGCAGCTTCTGAAGATATTAAGATATGTGTTGATCACAATATTGAAAAATTCAGAACTAAGTTGAGAGAAATAGCTACAGGATAGGTTCTGTGGAGCAAGTAAAGAAGGTAGAAGATGATTACACTAAAGGGGTTGGCATTCTTAGAGGTGAATTTGGAAGACTAAGAGGGTCTACAGAGGCATTTGCCAATGCCCAAGCAAGTGAGCTGGTTGCACTCAATACTGGAATGAAGAAGATGGAAGAAGAGATCAATTCAGTATGGGTGACCCTTTGTCAGCTATCCACTACCGTTATAGCAGCCTATGCTTCTACTCTTAGACAACATGCACCTCCTCCTAGTCAGACTGCACCTCATCCTAGGCAGCCTGCACCACACCTTAGACAGTCTCCACCTCAATCTACTTAGCCACATTTTGTTGATCCTATCTCTTCTATGCCACCACCTGGACCATCCACTAGCACTAGAGCAAACATTAAGGTAGAACCAATAGAACCTATTGTAGAACTGCTTAGTGATAGTGAACAGACCAATGTTTGTATTTTTGCTTTCAAACTTTTGTAATGTGTATTGAAAATCATTGAATGAAATGAAAGTATTTGTTTCTCTCCTATTGTGTTTGCAATGGTATCTTTGCTTTAGTAGATTATCAAATCTTTTTAAAAGTCAAATTATCTCAAACAGTCTTATCAATTTTCTAATTCTATCTTAAAAACCATGTTTTTGTACTTAACAAAGGGGAAGAATGACTTTAATTATATCCTTTTTGATTAATGACAAAAAGGGGGAGAATGGGAGAATGATATATGTATGAATGCGCATGGAAAATATACAAATAAGGGAGAGAATGTTATAAATATTGGAAAATTAGAAATTTGCTCTGATATTATAGAAACTTACTTATATTTGCTCTGATAGATTTGCTCTAATTGCTCTGATATATATTCAACTTAATCTTTCTTATACATTATAGCTCTGATATATATTGAACATATTTTTAAAGCTCTGATACACTATTTATATACAAGCTCTGATATATATTAAACTTATTCTTAAAAAACTCTAATACATATTGATCTTATCTCAAAAGCTACGATACTTTGTCAAACTCTTTCAAATATATTTTGATATACAACTCATACATGTCTATACTTATTTGCAAATATATTTTTACATATAATTATAAAGCTTTTCCATGCCCGGTGTTTTGTCATCATTAAAAAGGGAAAGATTGTTGACCCCTTGAGTAATTTTAATAATAACAAAACATTAGAGCATGCACTTATGTTACAACTACTTTTCAAGTGCTTTACAAATTTTGGTAGGATGATTTCATTGCTCAATTACAACTCCTACAATCTCATTATGTTTCATGAGTTGTGTTGTAAATGTGTCATGTAAAGAAGAGCCCAAAGAAAAATTAAAGAAATATTTGTAAAAATGGGTTACTTCTAAGTATTTTCAAGCTTAAATTCCTTAGAATTTATTATTAGTTGAGTTGGGAAGAATCTTGGATGACAAAACATTACTGGATGAAATCTGGAGAGGAGATAAAAATTTTACTGAAAATCTCATCTGAGCCGACTTGAGTAAAAGGAGTCGACTTTAGTTCATGGCACGCATGAAAGATTCTGGCACGCAGAGATCCGAGCCGACTCGAAGGAACCCGAGCCTACTCGTCAGAGTACCATTTTCTGAATCAGACAAGCGAGCCAACCCGAAGGAAGTCCGAGTCTCCTCATCCATTCAGTCAGACATCTGAGTTGACTTTTCAGAGATTCGAGCCGACTCCTCCAGAGTCCATGAAAAATTAGTTCTAAGGAACATCCAGGTGAGCCGACTCAAATGAGAAGAGCCGACTCTTCCAGAGTACAGTTTTGAAGACTTGTGAATTCGAGCCAACTCGAATTAAGGCAAGCCGACTCATCCAAAGTAAGGAATCAAGAACACTGTGAAATCGAGCCGACCCGATTGAGGTGAGGTGACTCGACTAGAACTTCTCTAAGAATCTGAGCTGACTCGAGGGATCCGAGCTTACTCGAAGGTCGATTCCAGGCAGGTAATGGCTAGTTCCAGAACTTTTTTGAATTTAAAAAGTGCTCCAATGGTCAAATATCACATCCCAATGGTCTACAATGACTATATCCATCCAATAAGAGTATAAGACTCTATAAATGAGGGATTTGGACAACTTTTGAAGAGGCTAATGCTTATTTGAAAATTAAATGAGCTTGTAAGCAAGAGAGAACTAAAGAGAGCATTCAAGTCGGTCTTCAAGACTTCACCAACTCCCATCTGAAGCTTGAAGCATACATTAAAGAAGTTGAAGAAGCCACTGAAGAGCATTAAAGTGCAATTAAGCAGGCTTCTCTCGAGTTGTATCGGCAACCATCAAACAACACTAGTTTGTCATTTTGTTGCTTATTTTCTTTAACTCTTTTATGAGTTCTTGGATTATTGGTGAGCCCGGTTTAAAAACCAAATAGGTTCTTAGTTAGCCTGTGTAAAACCAAGTATTGGGTTATTGGTGAGCCCGGTTTAAAAACCAAATAGGTTCTTGGTTAGCCTATTCAAAACCAAGTGTAGGTTCTTGGTTAGCCTGTGTAAAACCAAGTGTTGGGTTTTGGTGAGCCCGGTTAAAAAACCAAGTTAGGTTTGGATTGTGAGCCTGGTAAAACAATCCGACTGTATTCTGGTAGTGGACGTAGGAGTGGGGTTGCTTCGAACCACTTTAAATTTGCTGTGTTTGTATTGTGCTTTTTCTATTTGCATTTGCTTCTTCTGTTTATTATTTGAAACATTGCACGTACCACTAAAGTAGATTTAAAAGAGCATATATCTGCTTAGATTTTTCAAATTCCTAATTCACCCCCCTCTTGGAAAAGCCACATGGGCAACATATTCACCACTTCAATCTGATCGAAGGGTTTTGATATACTTTCTAGTTTATTTTTCTACTTCATTATGATATCGTTTGAATATTTCAAATGATTCAGATTTATGTCTCATCAAGAAGACATAACCGTACATCGAATGGTTATTTGAAAACATAATGAAATAATTGTACCCACCTTTGGTATTAATATTCATAGGTCCGCATGCATCAGTATGTACCAGACTTAGAATTTCTTTGGCTTGTTCACCTTTTCTAGTGAAAGGGATTTTGTCATCTTTCCAAGAAGACATGACTCACAGCTTGGAAGCAAATCACATTCACTAATCTCGAGAAGACCTTCGCTTTTTCACCTGTTTATCCTATTCTTGTTGATATGACCTAGCCTACAATGCCATAGATACGCTTCGCTGACATTATCTATCCTAGGACATTTGCTAGATGTGTACACTACACTAGCAGGACATGATAGTACATAAATGCCATTATTCATGTATCCATTCATCACAACAGGACCATTCCAAATGATTTGCAAATGTCATTCTTTATTGATAGTTCATAAGCATACATGGCCAACTGGCCTACAGAAATGATATTCAAAATGAAAGATGGATAATAATGACACTCATTCAAAATGATTGTACAAGACTCAAAAACTAATTTAAGGGTTCCCAATGCCAGGACTGGAACTTGGCTTCCATTTCCCATGTTCAAGGATCTCTTGCTGCCATCGAATCTCCTACTAACTTGAAGTCCCTACAAAGAATTGCAAATGTGAATTAGACTTCCAGTATCCAATACCCAATTAGTAGTATCGCAGATAGAGGAACTACAAGGTGTTATCATATAAACACCTTGTCCATCATTGCCTTGCTGCTTCCTCTTCTTAGACCTGTTTGGGTCAAGAGATGCAATATAAAGAAGATAGTTCCTCTTCCAATGACCCTACTTCTTACAGAAGAAGCACTCCGCCTAGCTCTTATTAGCCTTCACCTTCTTGACCTGACTGGGCCTAGAAGCATTTTGCACCTTCTTCCCTTTATTTCTCCTTTTCCCTTTCTTAAATGAACGATGCCCTGCAGAGGATCCTCCCACTAGATTTACCATCTCTTTATTGAGTTGATGGTCTTTCCCATAAGTCTGTAGTAATCCCAACAGACTGTGGTAGTTAACTACAGGCTTATTCATTCTAAAATGATAGCAAAAGTCTAGATAAGAAGAGGGCAGGGAATTCAGTATTGCATGTTTCCTGAGCTGTTCATGCAAGGGACATTCGAGCTTGCCCAGGCACTCAATCATCTCGATCATGTACAATACATGATCAATGATTGAGGCCCCATCAAGCATCCATATATTATAGATAGCGCAGGAGACCCTATACCTCTCAATGTCATCGGTGTACCGAAGGACTCCTTTAACTTTTGAAGGATCTCCTTCGATTGGGCTTCCTCGAATTTGCAACTGAACTTATCATTCTTCACTGCCAACATGATGCATCAGATAGTGGTCCTATTAGAGAGCCACTTCTAATAAGTGTCTCTGATAGAACCTCGAGTATTAGGAGCAGGGATTTCAGGTGTCAGATCCGATATCATATATAAGATCCGTTAATGTTCCAGGACAATCCCAAGCCTTCGATACCAGCTATCGAAGTTGGGATCTTTGAGCTTCTTATTATCGAGAAGAGATCGGAGTGACAAGTTGGTAGACATCTTAAAGGAAAAACAAAACTTATTAGTGTATATGAATTATTAACCTAAAGACATAGACTTTAGTCTAAAGGCCCTTCCACTATTTTGTTCAGACTGGTAGCCTCTACCTTTAATTCGAGGAATTACTTTAATTATTTAGTGGGTACTAGAACCCAATAGATAACACATGAGCCCGACTTTGGCCGGCCCACCCATGTGCATCTAAAGGTAGATTCTTTAACCGATTACTTCTTCAAGTAACTTCTAGTATTTAGATTTTGCCCCAAGGTGCACTTCAATTGGCCTTTGGGCCTCCTATTGAAGGTCCCGGTTAGGTCAAACCATTAACATGACAAAATTCAATGCTTCCAACCAATGAATAGTCAAGCCCGACTTTGGCTGGCCCACCTGACCATCGTTAAGAGAGTCGTACTGAGCTACCATATTAAGAATGGTAATTCCCATAGCCTGATGAATACCCGATCTTTGGATCTATCGATGAACACCTAACTATTGGACCCATTATCATTTCACTTAATGGAAGGCTAGGACTTAGTTATCCTCATAACTTCATCCTTTTATGGACCTAATTATTTAGAGGTTTTAACTTTAATGTGACAGGTGAAATATATAAGAAGACATGAATCATCCGCCCACTGACTACATTAGTCATAAAAGAGGGTTTCAGAAACTAATAATCCATGGGCACCTAAAATCAGTCAAGACTGATTAACCTTAGGTGACATGGGTTAACACGAGTTAGTAAGCTACCCAATCAATTCTGATTGACCACATTAGCCAGGTAAGTGAGATCATGGGATGGGTTTCGCCATTAACCGTCTTGCCTTAGATACCAATCGGATTGGCCAGGTAAGAGGTAGCCCCATAGAACTATGATCAAATGTCATACTTACTTTAGACACCAATTAGTTCATCAGACTTGATTAGACTAGCTTAAATACTCGGGCTGACCACTGAGTCACAAATAACGTCCATTTAGGTTTATGGACTAATTAATCAACTATTAGAAGGATCTATAGAGAAGAAATCCTAACTCAATATTTGATTAGATTAGTTCTCTATTTGATCCATTCATCTAAACTTAGGTCTAACCCAATTAAGGACCTAATATAAGCTAACCCATGACCCTTAAAGGTTATTAAAATGACTTAGAGTCTTTGAATCATATTCCTTGATCACTTTGTTATTCAAGGTAACTTAATTCTTAATTAAGTTCAATAATCTTCATAAATCAAAATAACTTCAATTTATATTATAAAACAATTTTACAAGCTCATAGAATTTGAATTCACTATTTCAGGATTTTCTGGTCGAGTCGACTCATGTAGAATATGAGTCGGCTCATCCAGAACTAAAAACTGACAGATTGTTCTATCTGCAGAGATGAGTCAGCTCGAGCAGGGGTCGGGTCAGCTTGTTTGCTAGGCAGAAAATAGTGACTTCAAATTCATGCATTTTACTTGAACTATTCAAAGTTTTTAGATCAAACATCCATAGATTAAAACTATTTTAACCTATCAAATCTCTCACTTTCTTCTTCATAAGGTCATGATGCAGTGGCACCCCTACATGCCATAGGAGAACCCCATTGAATGAAAAGTGATGGCCTTCAAACCATACTTCTCTGCTATGACCGGACGACCATTACGAATTCACCTTAATCCAAGTACTTTATGAGGAAAGCTAATGATATCTTAACATGCTACTATTATTATGCTACAGCAACCTGGCTTTGGCACCAATAAAAGTTTAAAAGGCATAATAGGTAGACAGACTATATTTTAAAACTATTTTAAAGTACAGCACAGTGGAAGACTTGGTAGATCGATCAACTTGATCTACCAATCTACTTGCAACAGGATCCGACATAATAAAAGTTCATGTAGAGATATCAAGAGCAAAGAAAAGGAAATGGTATGTTACCTTTAACCTTTGGATGCAGGTGATGAAGAGTCGTTGAGCCACACAAATCTGGTTGGGGAACAATGGGGAGACGTAGAAGTGGAACCCTTCCTAACTAACTCTTTCTTCCCAAACCCTAGCTTGATTGCTAGGTAGGCTCACACCCAAAATCCAAATCCTCTCAAAACCCCCACTCTAAGGATACCTTTCCTCTCTCTCCAAGAAAAGCTTAACAAAAGTCAACATTAACTAACTCTACTACTCCTACAAAGATACCTATTTATAGTAGCAGCAAAGAGAGAGAGAGATATGGAAGGAGGAGTGATTGGGGAAGAGGGTTAAGGGTTGAACCAAATTAGCTCTAGGTTTATATGGGAGAAAATCTGTATTCCAAATAATGCATTCTATAAAAAACCTTGGAGCCAATTCCAGCCAAGATTTGAAATTTGAATTCAAAATTCAAATTTGAATTTTTTAAAGGAAAGAGAGCATGACAAATCAAATCTAATTTGATCCTAAGCCAAATCACATTTGGCTAGACCCATCAGATTGCAATCATATTGCAAATAAGTCCTCTAAAAACTCACTAATCGAATTAGTGAAAAATCCTCATCACAGCCAAGTGTCGACTTATGGAAGTGTTTACATTTAGGTCATGGTCAATCATATTGACCCCATAGTGATGCTAAACGATTCTCAATCATCGATTGGCCTTTATATCAGGTAGAAACTCCTATGGTATATGACCCAATAGGTTCGAACACTAAGCCGGTAGCACTGAAACATTTCCAGTACCAGTCAAAGTCATCATCTAGCAATGGTACCCGACGTTCAGATAGGTGAAGATGCAGAGCAACTCTCTAGAACCTTTGGCATATGGTTACCACATAATTCATTCCTTTGACCTCATAATGCTCAGGATGATCTAGGGTTTGACTGCCAACCCTAATTTAGTACATCTAGATCGTGTCTCAACCTTACAAGTTCTGTG
The DNA here is from genome assembly GCA_021397845.1 of Areca catechu. NCBI lineage: Eukaryota > Viridiplantae > Streptophyta > Magnoliopsida > Arecales > Arecaceae > Areca > Areca catechu. The sequence continues at coordinate 97,817,285 of CM038050.1, forward strand.
ACTCCTCATAAGAACTACCTTGGCCAAGCTTTTGCTAAATTGAGACATAGTGAGTCATTCACTCCAAATCATTTGGAGGGGTCAATCCCATCTTGATCCACCATTGCTCTATAAGTACTTGATTGTACCCAGAAACTTTCCATTACTGGATTAGAAATCCAGGTAGTTCGGTATCAAAGTATAGTGAGTTGCTTGCAAGTTATCATGGTGACCTCAAGTTTGAGGGACACATATACCCATAACCCTTCACGAGCAATCCTTTGGCAGAAGGGAGCTCCGCAGATGGTCACGTTCAATAAGATGTCATACATTTCACCTGTATGTCATATCAGTGTCTCTACACTCCTTGGTTAAAAGGACAACCAACCAATGTGATATACAACAACCTACGCTTAATACATCATCGTCCTATAACAATGTATCCTTTGGTTGTGAGCCAATTTAAGAACTACTCAATACATCCTCTCTGTATAAAATAAAATGTAGTTCTAAGGACTCCATCATACAAGAGTTCTTTTCAGGAAAATGCACATGTGATGAACAGCCAAAAGAATAACTTTTATTCATTTAAAAAATTCATATACAATTACAAGATAACACAACCATCTACACCCTATACAATTGGCTTTGGGGCACTATTCCTAACACTGGCTCGGGCTAAGAAGTATACTCGGATAGAAGATGCTTTTGTAAAGAAAGAAACTTTTGCCACCTCTATGCTAGGGGAAAGATTTCAAGACAATCAAAAACACTCCCCAGGGTGGGAGGAAAGGGTCCAACCATGCTCTAAGTCTCCATGAAGGAAAATCAAAGTCTCCAAAGAGCATCGACCCAAGAGCCCATAAAGAAGGCTGCCAAGCATCACCACCAAGAAAGTTCTATATCTACACTCCACTGAACGCACTATAAGAAAAGGTACTGATGAAAATTAGAAGACAAATTCCAGAGCTCCATAAGCTATGGACTCCATCAAATAGGAGGAACCCAAACAAGTTTTATTTGTACCATCGAGTTCATTGCCATGATGTTGAAAATGGGGTAGGATTTCTTGTATGTATTTTCATTTTTTTATTTACAGTGAAAGCATATCAGATTAAACTACTTTTAATCAAAAATACAAGTATAAGATCAAATCTAAAAACCCTATCAAAGGATCCAGAAATGATATGTAATGCAGAAATAAAATTAGCATGCTTCAATCTAACCAATGCATATTATAGATCTAGTCTACATGACTGATGAGATCGGATCTCATATTTGATCAGGGTCACAAATCATGGCTACTAATGGCACGTGGTAAAGAGTCTTCAAGTTACCTCACAGCCACATAGGATGTCCGGCCTTTATAGATTGTCCATATGAAGTTCGAAACTGATTAGCCTCCCTGGAGTGTTAGCTTTGCATGAAGGCTAAAGATTGGTTGATTAAAAACTTTCTTTGGATCTTCTTGAGCCCTCCAAGAAGATCAAGAAGAGGAGGTCTAGGAAAATTAGGTAGTAGAAGAAAATAGAGGAGACTCCTCTCTCTTTTTTTTTCTCTCTCCCTTTAAAAACCCTAGCACTAAGAAGCCCCCACTCCTATAGCCCTCCATGCACAAAATCCCTACCCAGTTTTCTTCTTTAGCAAATCTACACAATCTCATGGTAAAAGGTCCTTCTTATTATCGCACACCCATAAAAAAAGTCCCAAAAATATTGGCATGTAGAAAAGGATTAGGATAAGGGGATAAGAGATAGAATAGGACTAGGAGTTCTAATCCTATTTGAAGTCTATCAAATGAATTCAAAATTCATCTAGAATTATCCTAAATCAATCCTAATAAAAATAGAAATAAGGGAGGGTGACATAAATGGATTTGGCATGGGAAATAATTCATGCAAAAGTGAATTGGTCTGGAGATAGGGAGATTGAAATGAAATAGGATTAGGACCAAGGAGTTTGATTCCCAATCAAACTCCTCCAAATTGAATTCAAATCATATCCAGATTTAACTCAAACTTAATCCATATCAAGAAGGGAGAATGGAGAGGGTGACATCTCATTTTTTAGCATGGAATCTCTCATACAAATTCAATAATTGTGTGAATAATGGGCATGGAGAAAAATAAAGGGGTGCTAGGTGGGATTTTAATCCTACTTCAATTTTAATTGAGTCTTATTCAAATTAAATTTGATTTAACCCAATTAAATAAATAAGCCCAATCCATTTAGGTTTCCATTAGCTTAATTAAATTATAATCAAATCAAGAATTAATCGAGTCTAAGTTTGAACCAAATCAAGATTAAAATTTCATAGTGATTAGGTTATCGTACAACCTAATCAGGTGAGACCTAATTGAATCAAATTCAATTAAACTTAACCTAAACTCTTTGCTCAACCAAATTGAGCCAATTAGCAATATAATTATTAATTAATTCTCTTATAATTAATTAATGTTTAATTAATTATTAATTTATAATAAATTAATCAAATTGATAATTATGTCCATGAATGATTCTTAAATATTAATCAACCATTATGATCAATCAGAAATTTCTATTATGTGTGATCCCATGGGTTTAAATACTAAGCTGGTAGCCTAAGAACTAATTTCTAAACTAATCGATATGATCATCTAGCAATGGTACCCGATATTTGGATAGGTTGAATGATTGCAAAGCAATATTCAAGAACCCAGGCATATGGTTACTGTGTAATTCATCCCTTTGATCTAATGCTTAGGATGACTTAAGAGTCAAATACCAATTCTTAATTAGTGCATTTAAATGTATCTCAACCTAATAAATCCTGTGACTCCTTGTAAGGATTATCCTAACCAAGGTAAACTAAATTAAAACACAATAAAACATTATCTCCAACACCTTGGAATGGTCAATTCCATCTTAACTCTCACACTAACTTTACAAGTACTTGATTGTACCTAGAAATCTTCTATCATTATATTAGAAATACAGTAGTCCGATACCAAAGTATAGTGAGATGTTTGCAAGTCACCACGATGGCCTTAGGTCAGAGGGATACTTATACTCATATCCTTCTATGAGATACTCTTAATAGCAAAGTACTCTATAGAATTAGTTATTTTAGTAAATGTTCTCTTATACTCACTTGCATACCATACCAGTATCTCACACTGTTTGGTTGTAAGGACAATGAACCCATATTCACACAATGACCTATACTCGATAGATATTGTCGTCCTTAGTCATAATGAATCATTTGATCTTAAATAGTTTAAGAACTATATGATAAATCCTTCTTTATCGAATAAAAGTAGTTTTAAGTACTTCATCACAAAAGAATTCAAAAGAAAGGTGCACAATAATGATGAACTACCAAAAATAACCTTTATTTATTAATGATTTATATAAAAATTATAATGAGCTCAATCGTCTACAACGTAGATGATTGACTTTAGGACACATTTTCTAATACATATACTAAAGAGTGCATCCAGCTCTAAGACAAAATCAAGGAGCAAATCAGGCGAGGCCACCTAGGTCACTTCATCCGACATTGGAGGGACCAAAGGGATCAGCCACCATGACCTATTGAGCAACCACAATAGCAGCCCCAATCCCTAAAAAAGGGCAATCAACCTCTATCTAGGTTGGTGGGCACCATCACTAAGGGGTGCCATCACCCTGACGAGGAGCAACTAAGCAAGAGATGAGCTATACCAATAACCTTCACAGATGAGGACAACTGGAGAGTTCAGTTCCTACATAATGATGCGATTATTGTTACTTTGATTATAGAAAACTATGATGTACGTTGCATCCTCATTAACAATGAAAGCTCATAGATATTTTGTATTATGATGCCCTTTTAAAAATAGGGTTATTTCTTGATCTACTAACCCGAGTGGACTCCCCCTCAGTGGGATTCATAAGGGATGCAATCCAGGTAGAAGGAATGGTTATCCTGACATGAGAATGAGGCACTACCCTCTCTGATCCATTGCTAAAGTAGATTTTCTTGTCATCCGAGTATCTGCAGTATACAATGCTATCCTCGGACAACTTGGTCTTAATACTTTTTGGGCAATTATCTCTATATACTATTTGAAAATGAAGCTTCTAATGGTACACGGGGTCAAAGAAATTCATGGAGATCAAGCCTAGTGCATTACTACTATCACATAGCTCTCTATGGAGCTAAGACACCTGGTGCCTACCCGGTAGATGGACTAGATAGCCATGATGACTTGGTTGAGCAATGAGATTCGGTCGAGGATCTCATCACTATATCCCTAGTTGATGGGAACCTTGAGCACATGGCTAGAATCGGCTCCAACCTAGACCAAGTAATCAAAGATCAATTGATCTCATTTTTATAGGAAAATGTTGATGCTTTTGCTTGGACACTAGCAAACATGACAGGTATTGACCCCTCGATGATGGTATACTAGCTAAAGGTAGACCCAAAGTATCAGCCCGTCAAGCAAAATAAAACGAAGCTTTGCACCCAAGCACCAAAAGGCCATAGTCGAGAAAGTTGATAAGCTGCTCAATCTTGGTTTCTTCAAAGAAACCACTTATTCAAAGTGGATTGCTAATCTGGTCATGGTGAAGCAAGCAAATGGCAAATGACGAATATGTATAGACTTCACTAATCTCAACCAAGTATGCCTAAAAGATGGTTAACCACTACCAAAGATCGATCAAATGGTTGATGCAACTTTGGACCAAGATTTTTTCAGCTTCATGGATGAATTCTCCAACTATAACCAAATTCAAATGGCTCTAGAAGATGAGAAAAAACTACTTTTATTACTGATCGAGGTCTCTTTTATTATAGGATCATGCAATTTTGTCAAAAAAATGTAGGGCAACCTACCAGCACTTGGTAAACAAAGTTTTCAAGGACCAAATTAGACAAAACATGGAGGTTTACATGGATGACATGCTTGTCAAAAGCAAGGTAGCTAGGACTGACATTGAGGACCTCCGAAAGGCCTTCGTAATCCTTTGAAAGTACCAAATTAAATTGAATCTTACTAAATATACTTTTGGAGTGGCCTCTGGTGTTGGCTTTGGCTCCTTAATTTTGATGAATAACAAAATGTTGAGTATATGTTATGACTAATATTTTAATTGGAGTATGAATTTCAGGACATATGTACATCAATTTCTTCACTCAAGAGTATCAAAGTTGCTAACATCAAAGCAAGTTGAATTTCAAAGTTTAAGTTATCTTCTCACCTTGGAATATTGATAAAATGATCATTTTGGTCCTTATGAAGATGAGTCTAAGAGAATATTGGATAAAATTTTGAAATTTCAGAGTTTGGCATGCAATTTTGAAATGGCACAGAGCAAGTGTTGACTCAAGGTGTCAACTCATGGACTAAGTATCGACTCATGAAGAAATTGTCGATACTTCAGAAGTCTGGAACACAGAGTTTTAGATGGCATGCCAAGTGTCGACTTATAGGTTGACTCAATTTCAAGTGTCGACTCATAAATTCCAAGTGTCAACTCACAGGTCGACTCATAGCCTAGACAAAAAATGGATAGAATTTTGTATTTTCTGGAATTTTTGTCAAGTGTCGACTCAAGAGATCGACTCACAAACTCACGTGTTGACTCACAGATTCAAGTGTCGACTTAGAGATCGACTCATAGCCTAAGACCAGAAGTAAAGCAGAATGTTGGAAATTCAAATTTTTACTCAAGTGTTGACTAACAAATGCCAAGTGTTGACTCACAGATCGACTCATAAAGAAATTCAAGTGTCGACACTTAGTGTAACAGCTAGTTTTCTAGAATTTCAGAATTGATTCCAAACGGCTCCAAACAACTAGTTTCTTCACTCTAATGGTCTCCAATATTTTTTTCAGTGGTTTTGAGCTATTTATCACTCACCAAACTTATTAAAGACAAGAACAACAAGACGAGACAAAGCTTATCTTTTGAAAAAAAGATAAGTATGAGCTTTAAAGTAGATTCCACCTAAAAAAGCATTCTACTCACCTTTGAGCCTTCAAATCATTAGCCAAAAGTATGCATTCAAAGATTCCACGAAGGAGACAACTCAAGTATTCAAAAAGAGCTTCATTGACATTTATTTCAGCTCATTTAGGAGCTATTTCTTGTGCCTATTTCTATATATTTATTTTTATTTATTGTTAATAGTTTCAAAGGTATTAAAACTAGTGTTAAAAATTGTTGGTGAGCCTAATAGACAAAACCAACAAGGGTTTGACTTGTGAGCCCAGATTAAAAACAAGTTATAAAGGTTGTTGGTGAGCCTAGGTGACAAAACTAATAAAGGTTTAACTTGTGAGCCTTAGAAAACAAGTTGGCTATAATCTTGGATAGATTATAGTGAAAACTTTCAAAGAAAAGCTTGCAAAGTGGATGTAGGTGCTTGGAGTGCACCGAACCACTATACATTTTGGTGTTTATGTTTGCTAGTTCTTTTCTCTACTTGCTCTTTATTACTCTGCATTTAATTTGCTACTTCTGCTGCATATCACATTGAGCACAATTACTTTGTTATACAAACACTCTAAGTTCAGCACATAACTGTTTAAATTTTTAAAATACCTAATTCACCCCTCCTCTTGGGTTGCTTCGCTGGGCAACATTTGGTAAGTTCCTTGGCTTTATAGTTTCCAATTGGAGGGTGGAAGCTAATTCAGAAAAGATTAAGGCTGTTTGTAACATGGCTCCCCCAAGGACAATCAAAGATGTCCAACACCTTGCGAGGAGAGTTGCAGCTTTAAATATGTTTGTCTCCAGATCTGTCGAGCATTTCCTTACATTCTTTCAAACCTTGAAGTAGCTCAAGAACTCTAGTGGTCCAAGGAATGCCAAAAGACTTTTGAAGTTCTTAAAAGCTATCTAGCTCTCTACCACTACTGGGCAAGCTAGACCTTGGCGAGGAGTTGTTTCTATATTTAGCAACCTCTCCTCTAGAAATGGGAGGCATGTAATTTAGGAGAAAGACAAAGTCTAAAAACCCATCTACTATATTAGCTGGATCTTGAGAGATGCGGAGACCTGATATTCTAGATTGGAAAAGTTGATTTATACTCTCCTCATTACCGCTCGGAAGCTTCGACCATATTTTCAAGCTTATACCATCACCTTCCTAACTAATCAACCTATTAAAAGTGTCCTTCATCGACCTAATACATCTAGACACATTGCGAAGTGGGTAGTCGAGCTTTCTAAGTTTGACATTAAAATTCAATCTTGATAATCAATCAAAGTCCAGATCTTGATTGATTTCTTAGTCGAATATAGTATCCTTGATGAGCTAATCGAACTAGATGCGGTTGAGCCTTTGAATTCTCCAGCATCGATCCAAGACCCCACTCAAAGATTTACTAGTACATGGGAGGTATATGTGGATGAATAATCCAACTTTGAAGGGTTGAGAGTAGGGATAGTTATCTCAAGTCCAAAAGGAATCATTTCTGAGTATGCTCTGCACTTAAAGTTCTCAACAACAAATAATGAAGCTAAGTACGAAGCAATAATCACAAGACTTAAAGTAGCCAAAGAATTGGAGGTGTAGGATCTGAAAGTTTATAATGACTCTCAAGTGGTCGTTAGGCACATCAAAGGTGACGACATAGCCCAAGAAGAGAACATGGTGAAATACCTCCAAAAGGTTAGGAGTTAATCCATGCCTTGGACAACTTCAAGATCCAACAAATTTCTAGAGAGGAAAACTCTAGAGTTGATTCACTGGCAAAGGCGGTTTCCACCATATTGCTAGCACTTCCCAAGGGAGCCCATTTATAGCAAGTCAAAAAGCTAGCTACTAAGAAGTCATTAAAGATAATGCACATAGACAACAAACCATGTTGGATTGATCCATTGATCAACTTGCTGGAGAATGGCAAACTACCATGAATCGAAAAGAAGCTTGTAAGATAAAGTATAGAACCTCCAAGTACCTAGTACATGAAAAAAGACTCTTTAAGAGATTGTTCTCCTCAGATGCTTATGCTCATCTGAGGCTAAATATGTGCTAAGGGATGTTTATGGAGTTTGCAGTGACCGTATTGGAAAAAAAGTGCTAGCATACAAGCTACTCTGCTAAGGCTATTTTTGGCCCACAATGCAATCGAATGAAGAAAATTTTATTATGAGGTGTGACACCTACCAAAGGAATTCCAATATCTAGCAGCTTCCAACTATATCGATCACCCTCATATGTGTTATGTGGCCTTTTGCACAATAGGAGATGGACATCCTTGGCCTGTTCCCACCTATCTAGGGCAACGAAGATTCCTACTCATAGTAGTAGAATATTTTACAAAATGGATGGAGGTAGAACCACTTGCCCGCTTCACCAAGTCCAAGGTGATCGATTTTGTATGGAAGGCCATAATCTACCATTTCAGAATCCCTCATGTCCCAATCATGGACAACGGATGGAATTTATCAAAGCTAGATTTGAGGAATTCTATGAAGATGAGGGGATATCACACCACCTAACCTCAATAGCTTATCCCTAAGTTAATGGAGAAGTGGAGGTCACTAGCTGAGCCATCCTCTAAGGGATCAAGAAAAGGCTTGGCAAAGCTAAAGGATCATGAGCCAATGAGCTCCACCATGTACTTTACGAATGCAAAATGATGCCAAGAGTTTTGACAGGGGGAACACCCTTTAGCCTAGCCTTTGGGACTGAAGTAGTAATTCCTGTCGAGCTTCGAGTCCCCTCAGCTCGAGTCATGAACTTTGATGAATGGACCAACTCAGAATGGTAGCTCGCTAATTTGGATCTAGTAGATGAAGCTAAAAAAAACCATACATCAGGATGGCAGTATACTAACATAAGGTCGCCCGCTACTTCAATTCTAAAGTTTGGGAAAAAAACCTTCAAGGTTGGTGATCTAGTGCTGCATTGAGCAGAAGTCTCCCAACCCAACTAGAAAGGCAAGCTCTTGCCAAATTGGGAAGGACCTTATCAAGTGAGGAGATCATCAAGGACCTATCGATTGAAGCAATCAGATAGAACTTCTATACTCTATTCCTCAAACTCCACTAATCTACGAATATATTATCAGTGATATGGCCCCTTACTCGATGAATAAAAATCCTTCCTCTTTCTAATATCTATCTTTGACTAGTTAATAATAAAAAGTTCCCTGATAAAAATTCAAAGAGTCAAGCCTTCACGAACCAAACAAACTCTCACTCGAGAATCTTAGGGCTCATCGAGCAAAGGTCCCCAATCGAGGGTCTAAGGGCTCATCGAATGAGGGCTTCCAACCAAAGGTCCTAAGGCTCATTAGATAGAGACTCCCCGATAGAAGTCCAAAATTCCACTAGATAAGAAACTTAATTTGGAAATTTAAAGCTTGGATAAGGGGCACGGTCAGAAGTAGACTTCGATTGGACTCCCCTAAGAAACTCCAATAAAGCAATTCAATGTGCAAAATGCAGAAAGTAAATAGTATCAAGAACATAGAACACATATATGCAAAATATTTCATTGATGTATTTTGATTATACATGCTCATAGCCTTGTAGCTAGATTACATTACTTTCTAATTCCTTCTGAAGTTTAGGAAAAGTAGCGGTGCCCATCAAAGAACTGGAGGACTTTAAAGCTCCCAAGCTCTTCTATAAAGAAAGGGATGCCTTTTGTGTGCCCTGAAGATAGTTGATGCATCGTGACCCACTACAGGATTGCCGAGAGGTGCGTTGTCAAGGTGAAGATGGATCACGGCATCGGCATGCTTCCTCCCACCCAAGAGCACACATAGCAGGGCCACTTAGGAGGCAGCATGTACCAAGGCTAGGAGTCAGTGAGTTGAGGAAGCCAGTTAGAAAGTTGGAAAACATCCCTTTCGGAGATCTTAGGCTAGTACTCCTACCTATAACTCGAGGTTGGGGCTTGTCATCTGCCTCTCCACCAAGGGCTAAGCACCCGCTAAGGAAGGTTTGGACGATGGAGAGTGTAGCCTGAGCCCTCCTCTTTACATTAAGTCCACTAACTGTCTATACCCACAACGATGCAGCTAGTGCACTGGCTGTTAAGCCCACCAATTGACTGTAGAATGCCAACCATTCCCGATACTAACCATTCCCGATACTATCCATCCCAGGGTGGGCATGTTGGGTTTGTTGACCAAGGCGGAAACATAGATTTCAAAATTTTATCTTATGAAATCTATACCAAACCCTTTAGCCCTAGATCTCCTTAAAAAAAAAAAATTAAAATATATATCATTTATATACATGATTTAAATATATATATATGTAAGTACTAACCTGTACCACAATATCCAAAATGCAAATCTCCACCAGGTGCCCAAATGTTCACCATCCAATGGTGATCCACACGGAGAAGAGATGAAGACAACAACTTCTTGATCTTGGATCCTCTTCTTGAATTCTTCTTCAAGAATTCAATTCTTGGACTTATAGGCTGGAATTTTCTTTCTTGAAAATTTCCTTTCTCCCTTCTTTCCTCTTCTTGATCCTTTCCTCAACTTCAATCCTTGTAGAAAATTCTTATTTGAAGTGGAAGAAAAATTAAGACAAGTAATGTTTTAATTCAAGAAAGAAAAGAGATCCTTTCTGTTTCTTTCCTTTACCGTTCAAGACCTTCCTCTTATTCTTGTTTAGGGTTAGAGTTTCGACAGAGGATACCTCTGTAAAGGAAACAATACGCAACAAGAACAAGGGAAATGAGTATTCTGGAGAGGAAGAGAGGGAATATGATCTCTGAATTATCTTACATGAAAACCCCCGAGAACCCAACCCTATTTATAGATATCAGAGGGGTGTCTTTTCAAAAACAACGCAACCCTCTGCTATCCCAAGAATCACGTTCTTTCCATCCTCACGCATCCCCTCAGATTTTTCATGCCTTTCCTGATTTATTTCAAGGTTTTTCGATGAAGAAAAACCTCGGAAGAAACCTCAGAAAAGTCACGATGTTCTGAGACGGAGTTGCAACCGAAAAGAAACTGATTTCTTCTGGACATCTGATCTTGATCCAAGGGACTCCAGATGAGATGCCTAAAGAAAAGATTCCCGCCCCCTCCCATCTGGTTTTCACGGTAAAAGAAGTCCCCACGCACGTGAAGAGTAGTCCACGCGCGTGGACTCTTCCTTTGGTGCGCGCGCGTGGGAAAGATGGCTTGGGCGGTCTTGGGAAAAGGGTTTAAATTGATTTTTAATCAATGGGTTCAGCCACGGGTTAGCCCAAAGTCCCAAAATTTAAATTAGACTCTAATTAGGTTTAATTAGAACCCAATTAAGCCCAATTCAGAACCAAATTCGAATCCAATTCGAATAGAAGTTGGGTCTGCAACACATGCTAGTGTGTTTGTCCTGCAAACATGATTTAATTCTAAATTAAATCCCTCATCGACTCTCTTTTATATGTGACCCATTGGGTTCCACATCTAGCCAGCAGTAGGTCCGAGTGCTATTTGACTTAATTCGGTTAGATCTCAACTAAGTCGATTTAGATCAACTCAAGCTAGCTCGACTTGGTCAATTAGAATCTAATTCTAATTAACTGATTTAAATTATCATAATTTTAATCATTTCCCTACAAGACAAGATTGACGTCTAGCAACGTATCATGTCTACCCGGAAGATGTGGAATTTTGGTGGAATTATTAAAATACCCTTCAGTGGTGAGTTATCGGGCAATTCAGTCCTTTGATCAACTTGCATCCTGAATATGATTATGGATATGGATACCTTGTCAAATCCAATTTCATATTCATCCCTAGCTCAATCTTTTTAATGATGATTCATTAATGAACTATTAGAAACTACTTCTAATGTTCATACTTTGATCAAAGATTTCCCGAATCATCATTTGATCGAAATTGGTTGGATGCAATATCCTCTTACTAGGGCTGATCAATTCCTTGTTGACCTACTCACAACCTTCATATACAATCCACCATATCTAGTATCACCTCATGCATAACTCAGTGTTATGATTGAGTGTGAACCAAAATGTGGATTTATGTATATAAGGTACCATGACAGTCTCAGGTCAAAGGACCACATGCACTACTCCCACTATGAGAAATATCTATTGACAAACAGATGAGGTTCCATTAGATATTCTCAATCTGGATCTATTCAGTGAACTCATTCTCTAATGAGCACCCATATCCTAGTATTAGTGTCAAACACAAGTGACTATGAGATCAGTCACCCTCACACATAGGAAGTGCTGATCTTTACCAGAAACATTGATCCCCTACTCAATGTCCCATTGACCAGGAATATTTTAGATTAGGGTTTTAAGGCTTTAGGTCTCACTGGTATGATCTCTTCATAACCCTAGAACCATAGCCCTAATCTATGGAGTTCATCATATAATAATTAAGATACAGTGTATGATGAAAATAATGCCTTTATTGAATGATAATGTCAATACATTGATTTTTGGGATGGAAAAGGAAAAATCCCAACGAAATATAATATTTCGATTGGCCTTTAGGGCATAATCCTTTCTGGGCATACATTAGCTTGCCTTCAAAATAATCCTCTTAGAGAAAACCTCTCCATCGAGAGAGGGAGCCCTACCAATCTAGCGCCCACACCGAAAACCAGGTACGACCACCCCCCAAGCATTTTAGATAACATAAAGTATCATGGTGCCTCTATTATCTTCTCCTCTATTTATAGAGAAATCGAGGGAAACCTAGCCACCCACTTGTCCAATCGGTGCATGCCGAATGTCATCCCTTTGGGAGCCTAATATCCCTAGGAAGGAGTGCCATAATGGAAGAAAGTCTATGCCTATCCCTTGGAAATAGTGCCATGAAGACACTCCTCACCCAGGGCTTATCCGGCCAACCTCCTTGGAAATTAGATTTTATGACAAGCAGTGTTCTTTGGCCATGTGGCATCTTGAAGAATTGAGAACATCAAGGAACCCCCTAGAAATAATGCATCAAAATACACCAAGGAAGAATGGCCATTGCTTTAGACAACCTTTGATCAGTTGAGATCCTCAACATCCCCTTTAGCGGCCCATGAAAAGGAAGGTGGTTAGCACCCCTAGCTCTAAATAATTGATTCATTCATGATCGGTCAAAGCCTTAAGGTGATCAGCATCCTTGGATTAAGATGACTAATTCTTGATCGGTTAGACCCCTAAGGTGATCAGCATCCCTAGCTCCAAATGATCTTTAGAGTCCTAAGGCGATCAGCATCCCTAGATCCAAATGATTGATTTGTGATCAATCAAAGCCCTAAAGTGTCAGTGCCCCTGGCTCCAAATAATCGATTCATAATTGATCAGAGCCTTAAGGTGATCAGCACACTTGGCTCCAAATGATCAATTCATGATTGGTTAGAGCCCTAAGATGATCAATGCCCTTGGCTCCAAATAATCGATTTCATGATCGATTAGAGTCCTAAGGCGATTAGTCCCCTTGGCTCTAAATGATTGATTCATGATTGGTCAGAGTCCTAAGATGATCAGCACCCCTAACTTCAAATGATCAATTCACGATCGGTTAGAGCCCTAAGGTGATCAATGCCCCTGGCTTCAGATGACTGATTTATGATTGGTCAAAGTCCTAAGGTGATTAGCACCCCTAGCTCCAAATGATTGATTCATAATTAGTCAAAGCTCGAAGGTGATCAGCATCCCTGGATCCAAATAACTAACTCATGATCAGTTAGAGCCCAAAGGTGATTAGCATCCCTATCTCCAAATGATCAATTCATGATCGGTCAGAGTCTTAAGGTAATCGACATCCCTGGCTTTGAATGATTGATTGGTAATCAATCCAAGCCCTAAGGTGATTAGCACCCCTTGCACCAAATGACCGACTTATGAATTGTTGGATCCCCAAGTCACAAGGAGTCAACATTCATGGCCTAGGACAATCTTTGGAAGATTAGAACCCATATCTTTCAAATGACCACTAGATGAGTAGGGCCTTGAGGACCTTTGATCGGTTTATAAAATGTTTTACCATTCGACACCACAGTCAGCCCAAATTAAGGAAAAAATGTATGACCATTCTAACAATGAAAATATTTAAGTCATAAGGGAGACAAAGGGACAAAAGTAGAGATTTTATTATCTCATATTAAAGGCACTTGAAAGCTATAAAAGGATAGCCATGAACAAGCTAAACATGCACAAACTGAATGAAAGTCAACCGATCTCCTTCCTCAGATGTGAGTTGATCCCCACATCCTAGGTCCATAGGTCCCACCTCATCGAGCACTACTGAGCCACCGATCTTCTTTGATCTTCAAATCCTCCAAATGTTCAATCTCAATGAACGGTGCCCTATGCGGGCAACAAGGAATCACAAACTCTAGAAAATGGTACAAATTTGGATTGTTTACATGGATTTCCTCCCAAAACTCACCCATGTTCATTTCAAATGGAGGCAAACGATTGAGGTTGAGACTCGGGTGAAGCACCTAAACTAAACTTTTATAGTTGATGTACCCGATTTCAAATCTGAAAGTGAACATGGTGTATGCAAGCTCCTCCAACCAAGCCTCTTGTGATTCTCGGGCTTCCATCGTATGATGATACCTCATTGATTGGGATCGCTTACTTGACCAATGTATGGTCCCTACCTGATGTGCTGACTCGATCCCAAGATTGACCACTATGCCTGCACCTGTCACACGATATGTTCCTGAGTGAGATGGCCGACCCAACTAAAGGGTTACCACACAACAAGTTGTCCTGACTCGGTTATGGGGCTGGGTACACAAGACTGGCCATTTGGTGAAGGATGCCAGCTCGCTCAAGGTGGTTTGATCGATAGAGGGATGACAACCAATGCTCCTGCCTAAGCTTCAATGCCGATCGCCACATCTTTACCCCGTGATGATCGTTAAAGGTGAGTGGAGCTCCATTATTCGAGTAGCAAACTCCCATCTTGCCTCCCTAGATGCAAGTAATGATTCCTCGGCCAAAATCTTCCCTCGGGCATGTTGAAGCTGGATTTGCATCTAAGCCACCCTAATAGTGGCATCCTAAGTCATTTTTGTGACTTTCTTCGATAGCTTTTCTAATTCCTCAATAAACCTAGCCTTCTTAAAAATTTACTCCCCCTTTTGAAAGGTCACCAATCATAGGTGCTCGATCTCTATGTTTGCCTTCCTGAGTGCTTCTTGTGTTTTCAATAACCTTCTTTTTGGATTGGTAGCTTTCTTCCTTGTTGCCTTTGCTTTAGATTATTAGTCTTGGACATAAGTTCTGATTTCTATAGCATCATGAAGGCACCTAGTAGGCATGGGCTCCTCTAATGATGGTTCAACATCCTGCATGTAGTCATGATTAATGAATAAATGGCACGAGATGTGAAGGAAAAATTTCATTCCATTGCATTAAAAAATTCTCTTACAAAGATGAAAAGAAAGCAAAAGGCTACAAGAGTTCAAATAAATAGTTACAAAATTTAACTTTCAACCTTCTTCAAAGGGTTGATAGCAATAGGAATAGCATCAGAGGGGGGAGAGGTTCCATTGGCAAGGAAGGCTTCAAGCTCGGTAACAGGATTATCTAGGGCTGGTTCAAATAAGGGGACAAGCTTGGTTGCAACAAGGTCAGTAGGAACGGGCTCGGATGCTATGATAGTTACGATTGAAGGAGCTTCAATCATGATGGATGGTGCAGCAGCCTCATCATGATCAAAGGGCTCCCTCTTGGACCCTTCTTGTTTGTCGAGGAAGGAAAGTTCCAATCTTGAATAATGGTTAGAAATTTGGGCTCGACACTCGGATCTGCTTAGCTTGTGGCCCGTCTCAAAGGCTTCTTGATTGAATGCAACATGAGCATCAGAGAACTCTTTTAATGCTTGAAAAACTGCCACCATGTAAGCCTTCTCAGCTACAATGTCCGAAGAGGTCTTATATTTTCCACAGCAGCTTCAACTTCCCTCTTCGCTTTGACCAGCTCTTCCTTAGCCTTCACCGCCTCCATCTCCCTCTCCCTCTTTTCAAAGCCAAGTTGGTCTTCACCTTGCCTAAATCAAACTTCGCTATGACCAAATCAGCCTTTATCATGGCTAGGTCAACTTCCACCATGAAGCACCTCCCTCTGGTGCTTGGATGAGACCTCTGCTATCTCAGCCCTTCAACCAGCCTAGGTGACAATATCTTTGAATTGCCCTAGCAAATCAAGGGCTTTTTCTACCTTTGGGGCTGAATTTAGTAAGTCTGCAAAAAAGTGGGACAACTGCAAAGCCAAGCATTAGAAAGACAAAAGATAAAGAAACATAAGCTTAGGCTAAAATGGGTAGTACCTCCTGAACCATCATCATAAGTTGTTTTCTTAGGTCTTGAAAGTTCATCGCCTAGACCCTCCCTAGTTCCTCCAAAAACAATCCTCTCTCAAAAGAGGCCCGAGTGGTCTCCCAATTTGGAAGGAGTGTACCCTCTAGACCTCCTCTTGATGAAGTCTCGAGATCAGATGGGCCCCCTGGGGTTGCCTCGGCTAGAGCACTAGAGGTCATAGTCGAGGAATTGGCACAGATGCGGGTAAAACTATAGTAGTCTTTAAAGCAACCTTAGCCTCAGTAGGAGCTTGCTTGGAAGGAACCTACACCATCTTAGGCTCTATGAACCTAACTTTCTTTGAAGTAGAGGAAGAGGTCTTGGCCTTCCTTTTCTTCTAGGCCATGGTCTTCCTCAATGCCTCTAATGACCACATAATTTACATATAAGAAGTATTAAATATTTTATTAATTAACTTTTATTAATTAGAATTTGATGCATTCTATTTTATTTTATAGGTAGTTGGAAGATTGGGTCTATGCATTAACTTGAGTTCAGTTTGGTCTGAACTCAAATGAATCAAGCAATTAAAGATCCCAAAGGCCCAAGAATTCTAAAACTCAAATTCGAGTCCAAGCCACATGTGTATCCAATCAAGAAATCAAATGAAGGAGGAGCCAAGTCCAAATTAAGAAAAAGTTGTGGCACCAAACCCAAGTTGGCATCAAGTAGGTAGCTTGTTGGTGTGTAATGCAAATAAGGAAAGGGAGAAAGTAAGATTTTATGCGGTATTAATTTGAGAGTCCAAATTCATTAGGACTCTAGGAGGTAGCTGCACATAAGAAAGTTAGGGTGTGATTGTTTAAGGTGCTAAATTCCTAAAGTGGGTGGCACATAAGGTGACAACTTAAGAAGGACGCTAAAATTAGATTTAGCATTGATATGATGGCATGAAGAATTATATGGAGCACTAATCTAAATCAACAAAGATGTGGCTTTGAAATCCAAGGGAGGTGTGAGAGAGAGTCCAAGATTTCTTGGACTTTTGGAACATTGAAAATAAAAGGAAAGGAGTATTTTTGTCATGGAAATTCAAGGAGGTGCAAATTTTTTTTGAGACATGAAATACAAGTCCCACTTTCTTAAGACTCCTAAAATTGGGCAACAAAGATTTATGGTGCTAATTCAAGGAAACTCGAGGCTTCATTTCAAAATAGGAAACATCCAACATTGGTATGGAGATTCAAATCAAATCAAGGTCAAAGATAACGAAATTTCAAGGCAGCATAAATTAAAGAAAAATCTATTTTTATTTGTGGTGACATCAATCAAAGATTTGAGAGAGGATCTTTGGAAATGCTTATAAAATGAGTGGAGCAAGCATTCATCAAGCCTAATTCCACTCTCTCCTAGCTAGTCTCCATACCACTCACCCTCTTCCTTCACACCACTATCATCTCCATATCCTCCATAAATCCTAGTGATGCAGAACGGAATCGATGTAACCCTGGATTATTTGGGAAAGGGAAACAACTAAACAAACTAGGACTGTGGGAGGGCTAAGAAGCCTCCCGGGACTAGGGTGACACTGAAAACTAAACTCCTAAAATAGCTGATCTCTTTTGGTTTTCAATTTTCTTGGTGGAGGTGGCGAAGGAAGGATGGAGATGGGAGACTGGGAACTGGAACTCATGGTCCTAGGACTCACTCTAATGGGGAGACGCACACAAAAAGTTAGGGATCAAAGCACATAGCTATCCTGAGCTCTCATCGAACCCATCATCCACATAGTAGGGCTCTCATAGAGGCTGCTAGGGTGACTCTCAAAGGACATGAGAGGATAAGAAGATGGGATAATGTAGGAATAAAGTGGGAATAAGATCGGGATAAAGATGGAATAGCGAGAATAGGTGGAATAGCGGGAATAGGAAAAATAAAAAAAAAATCCAAGAAAATAAGAAAAAATAGAAAAAGAACCTGGACCTGTCTTGGATCCCCATCATTCTCCTTGACTGCGAAGAACTCGACTCTGTCGAGTTCGAAATAAAATGGAGCACACACCCTAATCCACAACTCGCTCTGATACCAAATTGACGCGGAATAGGATCGATGTAACCCTGGGTTATTTGGTAAAGGAAAACAACTAAACAAACTAGGACTGTGGGAGGGCTAAGAAGCCTCCCGGGACTAGGGTGACACTGAAAACTAAACTCCTAAAATAGCTGATATCTTTTGGTTTTCAATTTTCTTGGTGGAGGTGGCGAAGGAAGGATGGAGATGGGAGACTGGGAATTGGAACTCATGGCCCTGGGACTCACTCTAGCGGGGAGATACACACAGAAAGTCAGGGATCAAAGTATAAAGCTACCCTGAGCTCTTATCGAACCCATCATCCATATAGTAGGGCTCTCATAGAGGCCGCTAGGGTGACTCTTAAAGGACATGAGGGGATAAGTGATGGGGATCCAGGGCAAGTCCAGGTATTTTTCCATTTTTTCTTAATTTTCTCACATTTTTTTTTTATTTTTCTATTCTCGCTGTTCCACATATCCCTGCTATTCCAGTTTTATTCTAGGTTTATCCCCAAGTTATCCCAACCTTATTCCATCTCCCTCCATCCTTCTCCTGTGATTTTTTTTAGAACTCTCGAACCTTAGCCGCCACCCTCGCTGGCCCTAGATCCGGGCCACCCGACCCCCGGCCACCCCCGCTGGCTCGCCGCCGGCCCACGCCAGCCCCGCCCTTGTCGGAAACCCGGCGCTCTGATACCAAATTGATGAGGGACGGATGAAACGTAACCTGATTTATTGGAAAAATAGGGGAAAACATAAACAAACTAGGACCGTGGGAGGGCTAAGAAGCCTTCCGGGACTAGGGCGTACTGACACTAAACCCTAAAACAGCTGAACTCTTTTGGGTTTTCAATTTTCTGGGTGGAGGAACATGGGATGGAGGATAGGAAACATGGACACTCTAGGACTAGGGACTCACCTTCACGGAGAGACGTCGCACCTCTAGGGCATCTCACCCACCCCACTACATGTAGTCTAGGGCGTCCTACCCATCTCAGTACACACGGAGCCTAGGGCATCCCACCCAAATTGCTACCTGGGGCCGTAAAGAAAAATCCCTAAGACCTAGAGGGAGACTCGATGGAAAGGGGGATCACCAGGGCCTCGCGCCCCTCGACGCTCGCATGTTAGCGAAGGAAGTGGGGTCTCACACCCCGTGACACCCGCAGGTGAAGGAAAGACGGGCCACAGTCCAGAACTATAACCAATGGGAAACCCAAAAATTTCATTCAAACTTCTGATTACAAGGGGGGAGGGGGCTCCTTTATATAGAAAAACCAAAACCCTCAGTTTCTTAGCCTCCAAGAAAACTAAAAAAGAAAAATAAATTACATCAAAATCCATGCTACATCAATATCGGTGCTGATCTGCTCTAGGAAGCATGTCGGCTTGATGATCTGCTCTGAAATGTGTGCTGCATGGACTGCTCTGGAAAGTGTGCAGAATCACCTCATTGACATGCACAGAGGGAGGGAACCAACTTCGACGGGCATCGGCGGACGGTAGGGAAGCGAGCGGCAGACGGGGCCAGCGGACGGCCAGATGGTGGGACGACAGCAAGTGGCTGGGTGGTGGCACTGGGGGTGGCATGGTATGCCCAGGGCATGCCGTTTGGTCTCCCATGCCATGGGGGACCCCCTGGGCACCGGCGAGTCCTCCAGCAGCCAATGGATGACCGGATGGTGGCTCCGACGATGGCAGGCGGTGGCGTAGGGATGGCACGGCCGCACGGTCACACGCGGGCAGACCGTTCAACTTCCCTCGGGCATGGGAACCAAGGGCACCGGCAAATGCCCTCCGGTGGCCGGGCATAAGCCGGCGGGCGACGGGCGGGCGGCCGGTGGCAGGCTGGCAGCAGCAGCGGCAGCGGCTGTGGGGCAGTGGTTGGTCTTCCCACAGGCCGTCCCTTGATCTTCCACGGGCGGGGCTGGCGATCGCCGGGTTTTCGGCAAGGGTGGGGCCGGCGGCGAGCCGGCGGGGGCGGCCGGGGTTCTGGTGGCCCGGATTTAGGGCCGGCAGGGGCAGCGGCTAGGGTTCGAGAGTTTTAAAAAAAAATCACGGGAGAAGGATGGAGGGAGATGGAATAAGGTTGGGATAACTTGGGGATAAACCTAGAATAAAACTGGAATAGCAGGGATATATGGAATAGCGGGAATAGGAAAATTAAAAAAATGGAAGAAAATTAAGAAAAAATGGAAAAATACCTAGACCTGCCCTGGATCCCCATCAATAAGAAGATGGGATAATGTAGGAATAAAACAAGAATAAGATCGGGATAAAGATGGAATAGCGGGAATAGGTGGAATAGTGGGAATAAGAAAAATAAAAAAAATATGAGAAAATAAGAAAAAATGGAAAAAGAACCTGGACCTACCTTGGATCCCCATCACCTAGCTAGCTTTTTATAGCATCCACCATCTTTCACCATAAACCCTAGTTCCCTCACAACCCTGCTCCTCCACTTTCCTCTCTTCCAAGTGTTGCCCAGGTCCATTCCAGCATGAATATGATGGAGAATATTTGCTCCATGGAAGGCTAAATTCCATCATTTCAAGAAATCTTTGAAGTACTTGTAACAGGCGGTATTTATTTTCTGTTTTACCATTTGTACTTCTTTTGCTATAAAATAAAGATTTGCTTTCATTTACACATCTTATCATATATCTTTTACTTGAACTCTTATTTAGAATAATCTATGCTCTTAGGATAAATTGTGATCTATAGATACGGTTCGTACTCTTAAAAAAGATTAAGTTGGATTCTTACTATTTTGTATACATCTAATCTTGACTAACTTATGCTTTAAAGAGACGGGCCATAATCCAATAGGGGTATGGACCGTGCTCTCATTAGATAAGTTATATCTTGATAAGTGATACACAATTTAATTGTATTGCAAGAGGGTGCTAGCTGTCTACCAAGCAACCAGGCAAAATCCTAAGATATTTATCTATTATTTGAATCAAGTATTAATTATTGCTTTCTTTTACTTTGCTATTTGCTAGTTTGTTTTCTAAGTAATCAATCAATATCTACTTTCTTCTATATTTTACTACTCGAATACAACTTAGCCCATGATTCTCGTGGATACGAACCTGACTTGCTACTATTTTCATAGTTATAGTTAGAGATTTATCTTTGATCACATACAACACGATCAAATTTTGGCATGATTATCAAGGATCATTGGCATGGTTGTTTTGAGTAGAAAAATAATTTTTTCAAAAAAAAATTAAAAATTTTTTTAGGTTATTTTTATTTTATTTATCAATCTCCATTGCCTTGACATAAGGTTGTCTTAGCATAACTAGAAGTTATGTTCTATGGTTATCGACATGAAAAGGTTGAGCTGATTTAGAATCCTTGAAAAAAAGTTAGAAAAAAATTCTTGCTTTAGTTGCTTTCTATATTTTTTAGCTTAGTCTATTTTAGTGCCTCCTAACGTGCTTAGCTGACTTAGTAAATTTATATTTTTGCAAAATCAAAAAAAATCCTACATTGACATCTCATAATCTATTTAGAGCAATAGATACCTACCATAAAAATTAAAAAGACAAACAAATTAATTTTGATTATGTAATAATTACAAGCTTGGATACTATTCTTTTTGCATTATATATTTTTATAAAAAATCTTAAGGGCATAACCCATAAATAACAAAAGGTGAAGATTTCATCACCCTCCCTTGGTCTATAAATCACCATCCTGCATTTGCAATGACCCAAGCTACTAATTAAAATTAACTAAATGTTAGTCCTTAAGGAACTCGAGCTTATTAGGACAAGATACCCGAAAGAGTTAGATCGGGTCAGGATTAGCTGGTTAGTTAGTGTCTAGAAAAAGGGTTCAGGAACAAGATCCTGAAAGAAGATAGTTATTTAATTAGTTCCATTGACTGACTTGGCCAATCTAATTGGTATCTAATGAAACCAACGGGGGGACCCTTATTGACCTTACCTTTACTTGGCTAATTAGCTAGTTAGTTCTTGACTTAGAGGGCTCCAAGGTAGCCTTGGAGGGCTCCAAGGTAGCCTTGGAAGTTAGAAGCTATCTAGAAATAGGATAACCTAGGATAGAAGTTTGGTTGCTAAGTATTTGTAAATATCTAAAAGACAAAAATTTTAATTCTTCTCTATCTTCTTAGATTAAGAACTCTTAGGCTCTTCTCATTAGACTTCTTTCACTTTCCTCTATTTTTTATATAAAAAATATTTGTGAAAACTTGAACCACTGTTTGATATAGAGTACTGTTAGGATATGCCGGTTCAAGCACTAGACAACCATTAATTGGACCATCCATCGGATCTTTCTCGAACCATGCAATTAGACCGGAATGCACGAAAAGAGCCACGGGATCTAACGAAGTGATAGACCAGCCCCGCATCATAAGCCCATTCTTCGGAGCCGACCGGGGGCTTGGATCCTATAGATCGACCCGAAGATGATAAGTCCGAAGACACTTCGGACTAAGATGATAAGTTCGAAGATGCTTCGGACCACGATAATAGTCTTTCGCCAGGAAGAAACCAGGAAATAGATCTCCGATCAACCCTATGATAATGATAGCAAATCGTGATTACTTCGAAATGACCACCCGGCTGTTAGCTCCAAATTCGACGCCTCCCGCCTGGCCAACATCTTTTGGTAACCGCCTACAGTTACGGGCGGGGAGAGGCTAATTGATCTCTGCCCTGATCATAGGGCGAAAATACCGAATGACAGGTTGGCCTAATCACCATAAATACTAGTAAGAGGGGACACTCGAGGTGAGCAAGAAAAAAAACTTGTTCTTGAAAAGGAGAACCACCCTCTCTTTCCACTCTCTTTACTCTCCATTCTGTTGCTAGAACCTGTCCCTGACTTAGGCATCGGAGTATCCCCCACTGGAGGAAATCCAGTCAGGGACCTATTTTTGCAGGTGAGCACGGGGGAGCGAACCGGCGATTCAGCGCCTCCGCTTGGTCGAGGAGGGTTCTACATCAACAGATTGGTGCACTAGGAAGGGGATTGGGAGATGCATTACTCATACATTCATTGCTTCCCCCTTCTTCCTTTGAAAAAAGGACAGTAAAGAAAAGGTCCCAATGGCTAGAGGAAGAGCTCAGAATGCCTCAACAAGTAGAGGGTGTCCTCCCTCCCACAGGAATGCTTTAACGAGCAGAGGCCATCCTGCTTCTCACAGGAATGACCACCTAAGAATGACGTCCCACCCCATGCATTTGTTGTGGGACAACAACAATTTGAGATTCTTCTAAATCAAGTCAATAATCTAACTGCCATGGTTCAGAATTTTCAAGACCAAGTTCACCAGGAGGGACATCCGTCGGCCATATCAAGACACAGTCAGCGACCCCGAAGCAGAGGGGATCATCAGCCTGCGTCTACCCACCTATCTCTCTGAGACCACTCTTCACCTGAGGATCATAACTCTCAGAACCCGAAGACTGCCAGTTCCCTACGAAGGTGGAAAAGATCCAGGTGATCCCCCTCTGTTTCCTCCGAAGATCTACCATAAGGAGAGACCTACCGAAGGAAGCTTTCCCTAATTACGGGGAGAAGATCAAGGCCCTCGAGTCAGAGATGGTGAAGCTGCAGGATGAGAGGAGGGGTGGAGGTCTTGTGACCTATGAGTCATGCCCTCCGTTCACCCCTTGTATCATGGCCGAAGTTGTCCCTCGGCATTTTAGGGTTACTACTGATCCACTTGATCATCTAGGATGTTTTAAAGCCCATATGACGATCCAAGGTGCCTCGGATGCACTCTACTACCTTGTTTTCCCTGCCACTCTGAAGAAGGCTACTCGAATGTGATATTCGAGCATACATCCAGGTACCATTGATTCAATTTCTGACTTCTAGAAATTATTTGTCTTGCATTTCAGGACCTGCCGCAAGACATCCCGGAACACAGACACTCTTTCATCCACCAAGGGGAGGGAGAAAGCCTGCGAGACTACATCTCCAAGTTCAACTCAGCTACTCTCGAGATCCCCAATCTCAACGAGCATGTGGCCATGTCCATGTTAAAGAGGGGACTTCGATCATCCAGGCTTACCTTCTTCCTAGATAAGAAATTCCCCACAAGTTATGCTGAGCTCCTATCGCGAGCTCAGAAATATGCCGATGCAGAGGAGCAGGTGGC
Organism: Areca catechu; assembly: GCA_021397845.1. NCBI lineage: Eukaryota > Viridiplantae > Streptophyta > Magnoliopsida > Arecales > Arecaceae > Areca > Areca catechu. The sequence continues at coordinate 97,841,699 of CM038050.1, forward strand.
AAATCAATGACTATCTGAGGGGAAACCCTCTTCGAAGAAGAAGAACACCAGGGGGCCGGATCCCCCTACACCCTCTAATAACAACAGCAACAGCAACAACAATAATGGTGGCTCCAATCGACGACGGAGTCCCAAGACCAGAACTTTGGGTGGGAGATTCGACTCTTATACTCCCCTCAATCTCCCCAGGGAGAGAATCCTGATGGAGATTAAAAAGGAGTATCTTCAGTGGTCATGTCTTATGAGAGCACCCTCTTCTGTGAGAAATCGAAGCAAATATTGTAGATTCCATCGAGACCACGGCCACAACACTGAAGAGTGTATCCAGCTTATGGATGCCATCGAAGATCTCATCAATAGGGGCTACCTGGGATGATATGTCAATCGCCCACCACCCAGGCCTAAAGCAGCGGCCCCCTAGAGGGCCCCTAAAGAAGTTGAGCTGCCGAATCAAAGACCCACTAATGGAAATGTGGAGATGATACATCGGCCGACCGACTGGAGAAGAGCTAAAGATGATGCCCTGAAATAGCTCAAGGACAATAACTCTATACTCTTCTCCGATGAGGATCTTGCAGGAGTTCAACTCCCACATGATGATCTAGTTATAATATTGGCCGTAGTGGCCAACTACAATGTAAGGCGTATCCTAGTTAATAATGGAAGATCCATAGATGTCTTACTCAATGATGCTTTCTCCTGAATGTCCCTATCTAGAAACAAGTTATGAAGGTCTCCTATCCCGCTCATCAGCTTCGGGGGAAACCAAGTTGAAGTAGAGGGCGAAGTAATACTTCCCATTACCCTTGGTGCTAAACCCCGGTAGAAGACATTGCCAATTAATTTCATGATAGTCTGGGTCCCCTTGGCCTACAACATGATCCTGGGTCGGCCAGTCCTGAACAAATTTCAGGCCATAGTATTGACTTACTATCTGTTAATGCGATTTCCCACTAGGAGTGGGGTAGGAGAAGCAAAGGGAGATCAGAGGGCTGCACAATAGTGCTTGATGATCCAGGACAAACAGGCAGTCTGCTCCACTACTTCAGACCAGCTGGATCCCAGGGATCTGACCGAAGACTGTGGCGAGCCTATGGAGAGAACTACTTCGGTCCAGTTAACCGAAGGGCACCCCACTAAAGTTATACAAATTGGAAGCTTACTTGACGAAGAGAGAGCGAAGCTGATCAACTTTCTTAGAAGCAATGCCGATGTCTTTTCCTGGTCAGCTTCAGATATGTCAGGAATTCCGGTCGAAGTGATCACTCATCGACTGGAGGTTGTCCCTAAATACAGGCCGGTCCGGTAGAAGAAAAGAAATTTTGCCCCAACGAGGCAGCGGCCGATAGATGAGGAGGTGGATAAACTCCTCAAGGCAGGATTCATTCAGGAGGCCCACTACCTCGAGTGGCTGGCCAACGTGGTAATGGTAAGGAAAGCTAGTGGCAAGTGGAGGATCTGCATCGACTACACAGACCTCAACAAAGCCTGCCCGAAAGATAGCTTTCCTTTATTCAAAATTGACCAATTGGTCGACGCCACCGCCGGACATCAGCTGTTAAGCTTCATGGATGCCTTCTTCGGGTACAACCAAATCTGAATGGACCCTCGGGATGAGGAAAAGACTGCCTTCATTACTGAAAAGGGACTCTATTTGATGTGGAACCTATATATGCATGCAAGTATTTTTTTTGTATTTTTAATGTTAAGTTGTGTGATTAACCCCAAAGAATATACCAAGAATCTAAGCAGGAAAAATTATGCAAGATAAGAAACTAAAGCATGCAAGATAGGATCTAAAAGCAATAGAAAGAAAAGGACCGCCGAGGCTGAGAAGCCCCGGTTGGGCTAGTTCACCTACAATAAAGCTACTGGTGGCAGAGGGGGTGTACCTAGCAATGATGGAAGTGCCTGGTGCAGATCGTATGTGAAGAGATCACTCTCGCTCTAGATGTGGCCTGGAAAACCAAGCCAGAGACCCGCGGATACCCAGTTTTCTGCTCGGTGGTGCGATTGCGGCCTAGCTAGAGTCATCGGATTCGTTGGAGTTTAGGGACCTACAAATGACCTATCAAGGGTTAGAAAACTCAAAGGGAAAGAAGAAATAAAGGAAAAACAGCAAGGAAAAGAGATTATTTATAGTGGGCGGCCAGGGCTTTGGAGAGCAGGCTGGCGATAGGAAGCAATTGCAAGGCACCGGGAAGAGGAAAAGGCTCACACAGAACCCCTTAAGCACACAGCAGGATAGCACATAGCAATTGGAGAATCAAAGATTATTTCATATATCAAAAGTTAGTTCTCATACAAGAGACTAGGGTCCTTTAATTAGGCTCATAGTCTTGGGCCCCAAGTAAGGATACAATAGTCATTACATAGGAATCCTATTCCCACCCAAACCCTAGCTAGAAAATAAGGAAAAAAGAGGTAGAATAAATCCCTACAATTTCTCTCCCTCTTCTTGCCTTGGTCGGCCAAGGGAGGTGACCCTAGTGGCCGACCAAGGGTGGTGAGCATAAGTCCTTGGCACCACTTTCTTCTCTCTTGGGCCTGGGCTGGCCCAGATTGCTTCAGGCTGCGTTTCAGGGCTTCGAGCTTGTCTCCCAGGCTTCTGATTTCTTCTCCTAGGCTTTCAAAGATCCTCATAGCTTCAGTTGGGCTGGTCTTCACTTGGGCTAGCTTGGTCCTCACTTGTATGAGTCATTACTGGACATGTACATGACTCCGAAAAATGACTAGCTCAACATGAGCTGACTAGTACAGGACTCAAGTAAAAAACAACTTAGGTGAACTAAGTTTTATTACAAAAGGACTCAAATGTAACTAAGTGACCCATAGAGGGTTGAGAAGCCTCTGCCTTTTTCTGGTGCCTCTGGTGTCCGTACCAATTCTCCCGGGGTTGGAGGAACTCGACCCTGTCGATTGAAAATCAAGCTGGCTCACATATCTCTCGAGGAGGTCTGGGTTAAGGCATTGCAAGTCCTCTCGAGAAATCCATGAATCATCCAACTCTGGCCGACCTTGCCATCAGGCCAGGTAGTGTTGATAGACGCGGTCCAGGGTTGTTAAGGCTTGATTTTCCAGGATATGCTCGATCTGTACTCCTCTCTCAGGCCAATTTATTGGTGGACACTTTGGGTTAGGGTCACTCACAATGGAAGGAGTAGGTCCAAAGGCCTCACTGGGTATCGTTGCCAGTTCCCTATACTCAACCTGGTCTGCAATATTGAAGGTAGAACTAATGTCCAAATCTGGAGGCAAATCTAACACATAGGCATTTAGTCCAACCTTCTCTATCACTTTAAAAGGTCCGGCTCTGTAAGCATGAAGCTTATCTTTTAGGCCTAAGCCTAACCAAGACAGAATCCACTACATCAAATTCCTTGGCCTTTCTTCAGGAATTAGCCAGTTTTTTTTTTAAATTAGTGCAGGTGGTGAACATGCTGGGCACATGCAGACTCCTAACAGGTGATGCAAAAGACTCAAACTATCACCTAACAGACTTGACTATGCATTCCTATCAAAGGAATTTTTATTAAACTCTTTGGACCTAAACCTAATAAATCATAGGTTCTCTAGGTTTGGTCCTAGCTTTAAGGCACATGAAAACTTATAATGGGCTCCTAGCAAATTCCATAGGATATGCCAGAAGTATAATACAAACCTAATATGCATAATGAATGCATGCGGTATGCTAATCTCAACTAAATGCAATCTAATGATCCTAGAAATGCTGGAGGTTTCTAGAAAGGGCATAAAATACAAGGTGGGTTCAGAATTAGTCTGGTAGGGTAGGGTAAAATGTTCAGGGTTAGTTGAATAAAGTAGGATAAAAGGAGGTGTGTTGGGGACTAATCCTAGACTAATGAGGTTAACCTTACGAGGTTGAGGTATATCTACAGGTTTTGCATAATAGAAGGATGGGTTACTAATCTCAAGGAAGAGGTCCTTAATGAAAATTATAGGAGGGTGCTCATCTTGAGGGTATTGATTCAAAGAGATCAGGTCCTTAATAAATTCTTTTGGTTCTTGTATTTTAGGACTAGACTCTATAATTTGGTTCTCCTCTATGGTTTCCTCGGTAACATTCTAGCAGCAGTCTCTAGGTTTTCTTCCTCTAGTTGTTCTTCCACTACAGCTTTAGGCTGGGTACAGTCAAGATCAACTAACTCTAGATTGGCTTCTACCTGGGTACCTACGGGGTCAACTAATTCTAGGTCTTCTAAAGGTGTCTCATCTTCTCCCTCATACTCATCCACTAAGTTCACATCAGCTTCATACACTTCCACTTTAATGTAAGACTTGTGCATCACAGGGGTGGTAGGGGAAGGTCGGCTAAGAGAAAATTGGCTAGGTCCTGGTTTCTGATTATGGGCACTACTCCTAGTGGGTTCATGTTGACTAAGGGGTAGTGGATTACTACTGGGTTCATATTTAGGGATACTAACCTTATAGGGTTCATGTTGATAGGTCATAGGTCTACTAGGCTTATAGGGTGTGGGTGCATATGATCTATGTTCATAGGTTTTGGGTACATAGGTTCTATATTCATATAATTTGGGTAGTGTGGATATGGGTGGCTCAGGTTTGGATCTAGTCTGAGTCCTACAGATTTTCTCTAGGATTCCTATCCGAACATCTACTTGATCAAATCTATTGGCTAAGTGGTCAAGTCTATTATAGGTTCGGGTATTGGACTAGTGGTGTGGGCACCAGAATCAGGAAGAGACTCCAACCAATTCAAGTCAAATCCGAGTCCTTATGGTTGGATGAGTAAAAGAAAGTCCTGTAATTTTTTCTTTCTTTAATTTTGAGTCCAAATAATTATGTAATTCGAGTCCATTTCAATTTTATGTTGGGACTAGTCCAGCCTGATTAACCTTGTATTTAAGAGTTGGGTCCAAATGAGTCAAGCCCAATCCATGAAGAATCAAACCAAACCACATTTGAAGACTAAAGAAGACTCAAGACTTATACTCCAAAGCAAGACCAAAGCCACCTCAAGTGGGGACCACATGCCACATGACACATGCCACCTCATCATCCAAGGTTGCTGCCACATCACACATGCCACCTCACCATCCAAGATTGCTGCCACATCACACATGCCACCTCACCATCCAAGGTTGCTGCCCAAGAGAAGAAAAGGGGAATTTGAAATTGAATTGGCTACAACCTCCTCCACAACTTCCTCCACTCTTCATGGGACGCCCCATATTTTTCTCCACAAATTTTTCTCCATGATATTTGGTGTAGTTTGAATTCAAATGGCTTAATAGTCTATAAAAGACTCTTAGTCTTCTTGTAAAAGGATTGATGAATGAATACAAATTTCCAGCAATTTTCTATGTGTTTCTATGTGCCTATGTGGATCTTTGTGCCTAAGTGAACCTCTTCCTCTCCTCCATCATTTCTTCTCCCTAATCCTTCTCTTTTACTCTTCATCTTCCAAGCAATCCCCTTCCTTCAAAGCGAATTAAGGACATCCTCACAAGAAGAAGATCAACACCAACACAAGCTTCCACCATGGCGCCAAGGATCATTTCCAACAAACTCTCCTTTTGAGTTCCATCAATCTTCTCACTTCTAATTAAGTTTCTAATCATCTTGGTTTCTTTGTTGTAGGGTTCTCTAGGCTCCAGATCCAAGAGGAAGGATTACTTGCTACAAACCAGAAAGTTAGAAGGCCCATCTTATGTGGTATGATCTTTCATTTGAGAACCTTAAGAGTGAATCCCTTGTGCTTGAGATTTCAATGCTTGAACTCTTAGTATTTTAAGATCGGGATCATTAAATAGGGCTAGCTTGACTTGTGTGCGAATTCTAATCTTGTCCTATTTCTTTAAGATTTTGATAGTCCTCCTAGCTGGGTTTAAGTATAAGCATTTAGGGTTTCTTATTTGGAACTCCTTGATCTTATATGTTGAATCACTCATATGCAAGTAGGAATTGCTAGTTAAATTTTGGTTAATCTCCTTTAGAGTTACATGTTTGCATCCTCATCATGCATATCACACCAACTAGGTCATCTGGGTATTCATCTGGGTTAACTGTTCAGTAAGGGCTTTAATCTGGGCTTCAAGATTATCCATGGATTCAGCTAAAAGTAGAGATGGTGGATGATATGATGCTCCTGATCTAGTGCTCATGCAAGACTTAATCAAATCAACTACAGCTCCCTAGACCTAGAGTCCAAAACTAGATGCTCAATCAGGATGGCAAACTAGTCTATAGTAACCCTGTACTAAGCCAGGCAGGTGTAAGGGGAGTGTTAGGTCCCTGATTGCCAAACCTAGACACCAATCAAAGATTGGCCAGGTAGGTGGACCAGCACACAAGCCCTTCAAGACTGAATCCCTGAACCACCATTCTAGACACTAAGCACAAGGCATACACAGGTTAACTTGACACAGTGATCTGACAATTAGCCCGGACCCGACTAGTTGGTGTCCCTAGCCCACTAGGGCAAATTATGTCTAATAAATTTTAAGTTAGGCTTGGGACCGAATGTAGGGGATGAGGTTTTGGGCTAAGAAGAGGTGATCAAATCCTCCCCCCATCTGATATAGCAAGAGTGCCCTTAAAGGTAGTTTATGCAATGATGGCAAGCAGATGAGGATGCAAATTAGGGTTTAGATGTTTTTGGTATTTTTAGAATATATGTATTTTTTTTGTTTTGGAATTTTCTTAAACAAAAGATAATTGCAAATTATGCTCTAATATGCAGGAAATATACTTGATGCGGGACCTATGTATGCAAGCAATTATAATTTTTAATTCAAGTTGTGAATCTAATCCTGAAGAGTAGATCAAGTATTTAATCAAGGAAAACTATGCAAGAAAGAAACTAAAAGCATGCAAATAGGATCTAAGAGCATCAGAAAGAGAAGGACCGCCGAGGCTGAGAAGCCTCGGTTAGGGCTAGTTCTTCTATAATAACGCTACTGGTAGTAGGGGGTGTACCTGGTAACGTCTGAAGCACCTGATGAAGATCGCAGCGAAGAGATCACTCGTCCTTGATGGATGTAGCCTGGAAAATCAAGCCAGAGACCCACATATTCCCAGCTTTCTGCTCGGTGGTCCGATTGAGGCCTGGCTGGAGTCATTGGATTTGTCGGAGTTGAGGGACCTACAAACGACCTGTCAGGGGTTAGAAAACTCAGAGGAGATGAAGAAAATAAGGGAAAATAGCAAAGGGAAAGGGAATTTTGGAGTGGGTGGCCAAGGCTCTAGAGGATTGGCTGGCGGTAGGATGTAGTTGCGAAACACCGGAAAGAAGAACTCACAAAACCCCTTAAGCACAAAGCAGGGTAGCACAAAGCAATTGTAGAAAACTCAAGTATATTTCATATATCAAAATTAGATCTCATACAGGAGACTAGGGTCCTTTAAATAAACCCTTAGTCTTGGGCTCCAAGTAAGGGTATATTAGACTTTACATAAGAATTTTACTCCCACCCAAACCCTAGCTACAAAATAAGGAAACTTTAAGTAGAAAAGATCCCTAAGAAATCTCCCTTCCTCCTTGCCTTGGTCGGCTAAGATGGTGACTCTAAGTGGCCAACCAAGGGGTGGTTACCATAAGCCTTGGCACCCTAGCTCCTCTCTTGGGCCTGGGCTGGCCCAGTTTGCTTCCTGCTTCAGTCCAGGGCTTCAGGGTTTCTAGTTTCTCTACCAGGGTCTTTAAATCTTCAAGCTGGGGTGGACTTGGGCTAAACTTCCATGTCTTCAATCTGATTGGACTTAGTCTTCACTTGTATGATGTGGTCTTGAGTCTTCAGTGTGCTTGGACAGGACTCAAAAAAATAAAATTAGCTCGATAGGAGCTGACTAACACTGGACTGGACTAGCTTAACATGAGCTGACTAATACAGGACTCAAATAAAGACAACTTAGCTGAACTAAGCTTTATTATAATGGACTCGAATGTCATTAAGTGATCCACAGAGGGTTGAGAAGCCTCTATCTTATTCTGGTTCCTCTAGTGTCCGCACCAATTCTCTCGGGGTGGGAGTAACTCGACCCTGTCGAGTGAAAATCAAGCTGGCTCACATATCTGTCGAGAAGGTCTGGGTTGAGGCGTTGCAATCCTCTCAAGAAATCCATGAATCATCCGATTCTGGCCGGCCTTACCATCGAACCAGGAAACGTTGATAACCGTGGCCCCGAGTCATTAAGGCTTGATCATCTAGGAAATGCTCGCTCCGTTCTCCTCTCTTAAGCCAATTAATTGGTGGACACTCTGGGCTTGTGTCACTCTTAATGGAAGGGATAGGTCCAAATGCCTCACTAGGTATCGCTGCCAGTTCCCTGTACTCAACCAGGTCGGTGATATTGAAGGTAGAACTAATGCCCAAATCTGAAAGCAAATCTAACACAGGCATTTGGTCCAACCCTCTCTATCACTCTAAAATTCTGGCTCTGTGAGCATGAAGCTTCTTTAGGCCTAAGCCTAACCAAGATAGAATCTACTATATCAAATTCCTTGACCTTTCTTCGAAAAATTAGCCAGTTTGTTTAAAAATTAGTGCAGGTGGTGAACATGCTGGGCACATGCAGACTTCTAACAAGTGATGCAAAGGACTCAAACTACACCTAATAGACTCGACTATGCATTCCTATCGAAGGAAATTTTATTGAACTCTTTAGACCTAAACCAAGAGATTATAGGTTCTCTAGGTTTGATCCTAGCTTGACATGCACATGAAAACTTACAATGGGCTCCTAGCAAATTCCATAGGGTATGCAAGAAGTATAATGCAAACCTAACATGCGTAATGAATGCTTGCAGTATGCTAATTTCAACTAAATACAATCTAATGATCCTAGAAATGCTGGAGGTGTCTGGAAAGGGTAGAAAATAGGAAGAGGGTTCAGAATTAGTTTGGTAGGGTAGGGAAAAAGGTTCAAGGTTAGTTGGATAAAGTATGATATAAGAAGGCATGTCAAGGACTAATCCTAGACTAATGAGGCTAACCTTACGGGGTTGCAGTATATCTATGGGGTTTGCATAATGGAAGGATAGGTTACTAATCTCAGGGAAGAGGTTCTTAATGAGAACTATAGGAGGGGGCTCATCCTAAAGATACTTATTCAAAGAGATCAGGTCCTTGATAAATTCTTCTAGTTCATGTATTTTAGAACTAGACTCTATAATTTGGCTGCCCTCTATGGTTTCCTCAGGTAAGGTGCTAGCGGTAGTATCTAGGTTCTCTTCCTCTAATTGTTCTTCCACTATAATTATAGGCTGGGTATAATCAAGGACAACTAACTCTAGCTTGGCTTCTACCTGGGTACCTACGGGTCAACTAATTCTAGGTCTTCTAAAGGTGTCTCCTCTTCTCCCTCATACTCATCTGCTAAGTTCATATCAGCTTCATACACTTTTTCATTAATGTAAGCCTTGTCAATCAAAGGGATGGTAGGAGAAGGTCGGCTATGGAAAAATTGGCTAGGTCCTGGTTCTGATTATGGACAATAATCCTAGTAGGTTCAGGTTGCCTAAAGGGTAGTGGCTTACTACTAGGCTCATATTTAGGGATACTAATCTTATGGAGTTCAAGTTGACTTGGGGAAACCTGACTAGTACTAGGCTGATACCTAGGGGTTATGGGCTCCCTGGGCTCATAGGACAAGGGTGCAGATCTATGGGTCATGGGATTATAGGATCTAGGGTCATAGGATTTAGGTTCAGCTCTATGGGTCTTGGGTCTACTGGGCTCATGGGATATGGGCTCATAGGTTCTAGAGTCATAGGATTGGAGTCATAAGATCTATAGGTTGTAGGTATACTAGGCTTATAGGATGTGGGTAAATAGGATCTAGAGTTATAAGATCTAGGTTCATAGGCTTTGGGTACATAGGTTCTAGGTTCATTGGATTTGGGTAGTGTGGGTGAAGGTGGCTCAGGTTTGGATCTAGTCTGGATCCTACGGGTTTTCTCTAGGGTCCCTATCCTATCTCCATCTGGTCAAACCTTTGATTCAGCTAAGTGAATGATTGGGCTAGTTGATCAGTAAGGGCTTTCATTTGGGCTTCAAAATTATCCATGGGTTCAGCCAAATATGGAGATGGTGGGTGATATGATGCGCCTGATCTAGTGCTCATGCAAGACTCGATTAAACCAACTACAACTCCCTAGACCTAGAGTCCAAAACTAGGTGCTCAATCAGGGTAGCAAACCAGCCATAGTAACCTTGTACTCAACCAGGCAGGTGTAAGGGGAGTGTTAGGTCCCTGATCGCCAATCCTAGACACCAATAAGAGATTGGCCAGGTAGGCGGACCAGCATACAAGCTCTTCGGGATTGAATCCCTAAACCACCGTTCTAGACACGAAGCACAAGGCACACACAGGTTAGCTTGAAACAGTGATCTGACACTTAGCCCGGACCCGACTAGTTGGTGTCTCCAGCCCACTAGGGCAAAATTAAGTCTAGTTAATTTTAAGTTAGGCTTGGGATGGAATGCAAAGATGGTGGTTTTGGGCTAAGGAAAGGTAATGACCTCCTTCCCTTATCTGGCATAAAGAGAGTGCCCTTAAAGTAAATTATGCAATGATGGCAGGCAGATGAGGATGCAAATTAGGGTTTAGATGTTTTTGGTATTTTTGGAGAATATGTAATTTTTTTTTATATTTTGGTATTTTCTTAAATAGAAGAAAACTTATAAATTATGGCCTAATATGCAAGAAATATACTAAAATTAAAAGATATGCAAAAGAGATACTAAACAAAATCCTAAACCTTCCAAAATTGTCTTGTTGAAAAAATAGAGCCAAAAATTTGTAGGCTGCATTTCGGATTGCAAAAACTTCACAGATCAAAATAAAATCTGAAAAAATTAGGTAAAATACTTTGAATTATGGATAAAATAGAAAAACAAGTTTTATAATTTTTGGAATTCTGATCAGGTAGAAATAGCTAAATGAACAGAGTATATACGAACTATAAAAGATGCAGAAAATAAGCCCTAATCTAAGCTCTGATACCAGATTGATGCGGGACCTATGTATGCAAGCAATTATAATTTTTAATTCAAGTGTGAATCTAATCCTGAAGAGTAGATCAAGTATTTAATCAAGGAAAACTATGCAAGAAAGAAACTAAAAGTATGCAAATAGGACCTAAGAGCATCAGAAAGAGAAGGACTGTCGAGGCTGAGAAGCCTCGGTTAGGGCTAGTTCTTCTACAATAATGCTACTGGTAGTAGGGGGTGTACCTGACAACATCTGAAGTGCCTGATGAAGATTGTAGCGAAGAGATCACTCGTCCTCGATGGATGCGGCCTGGAAAACCGAGCCAGAGACCCACGGATTCCCGGCTTTCTGCTCGGTGGTCTGATTGAGGCCTGGCTGGAGTCGTTGGATTTGTTAGAGTCGAGGGACCTGCAAATGACCTGTCAGGGGTTAGAAAACTTAGAGGAGATGAAGAAAATAAGGAAAAACAGCAAAGGAGAAGGAAATTTTGGAGTGGGCAGCCAAGGCTCTGGAGGATTGGCTAGCGGTAGGATGTAGTTGCAAAACACCGGGAAGAAGAACTCACAAAACCCCTTAAGCACAAAGCAGGGTAGCACAAAGCAATTGTAGAAAACTCAAGTATATTTCATATATCAAAATTAGATCTCATACAAGAGACTAGGGTCCTTTAAATAGACCCTTAGTCTTGGGCTCCAAGTAAGGGTATATTAGACTTTACATAAGAATTTTACTCCCACCCAAACCCTAGCTACAAAATAAGGAAACTTTAGGTAGAAAAGATCCCTAAGAAATCTCCCTTCCTCCTTGCCTTGGTCGGCCAAGATGGTAACTCTAAGTGGCCGACCAAGGGGTGGTAACCATAAGCCTTGGCCCCTAGCTCCTCTCCTGGGCCTGGGTTGGCCCAGTTTGCTTCCTGCTTTGTCCAGGGCTTCAGGGTTTCTAATTTCTCTACTAGGGTCTTCAAATCTTCAAGCTGTGTTGGACTTGGGCTAAACTTCCATGTCTTCAATCTGATTAGACTTGGTCTCCACTTGTATGATATAGTCTTGAGTCTTCAGTGTGATTGGACAGGACTCAAAAAAAAAAATAGCTCGACAGGAGTTGACTAACACTGTACTGGACTAGCTCAACATGAGCTGACTAATACTGGACTCAAATAAAGACAACTTAGCTGAACTAAGCTTTATTACAATGGACTCGAATGTCATTAAGTGATCCACAGAGGGTTGAGAAGCCTCTGCCTTATTTTGGTGCCTCTGGTATCTGCACAAATACTAAAATTAAAGATATGCATAGATTATACTAAAAAAAATCCTGAACTTTCCGAAATCGGGTTTGCTGCCAAAATAGAGCATAATTGTTCTCAGGCAATGTTTTGGCTGGGAGAAAATCTACATACCAAATAAGTCTTGAGAAGATTCTGAAAAATACTTTGAATTATGAGGAATCCAAAAAATAAAATTTCAAGATTTTTTAAGTTCTAAGCAAGCCAAAACAATTAAAATAATAAAGTATATTTAAAAAGGCCGAAAATAAAAAAAACATAATGGAACCCTTTGTATTCCTCTTCAGGGGTCAATTCATAGCGGCACCCCTACCGCCATAGGAGATCCCATCAATTGGAAAAGAGGGTTTTGAAGCCCTACTAATCTTCTATGATCGGACAGCCATGGTGAAGCACCCGATCTGAGTATCCAAAGAGAACTGAGCCCAAACAGGCTCTGATACCAAATTGATGCGGAACCTATATATGCATGCAAGTATTTTTTTGTATTTTTAATGTTAAGTTGTGTGATTAATCCCGAAGAACAGACCAAGAATCTAAGTAGGAAAAACTATGCAAGATAAGAAACTAAAGCATGCAAGATAGGACCTAAAAGCAATAGAAAGAAAAGGATCGTCGAGGCTGAGAAGCCCAGGTTAGGCTAGTTCACCTACAATAAAGCTATTAGTGGTAGAGGGGGTTTACCTGGAAATGGTGGAAGTGCCTGATGCAGATCGTATGTGAAGAGATCGCTCTCGCTCCTGATGCAGCATCGAAAACCAAGCCAGAGACCTGTGGATACCCGGCTTTCTGCTTGGTGGTCCGATTGCAGCTTGGCTGGAGTCGTCGGATTTGTTGGAGTCGAGGGACCTACAAACGACCTATCAGGGGTTAGAAAATCCAAAGGGGAAGAAGAAATAAGGGAAAAATAGCAAGGAAAAGAGGTTGTTTAGAGTGGGTGGCCAAGGCTTTGGAGAGCAGGCTAGCAGCAGGAAGCAATCGTAGGGCATCGGGAAGAGGAAAAGGCTCATATAGAACCCCTTAAGCACACAGCAAGGTAGCACATAGCAATTGGAGAATCAAAGATTATTTCATATATCAAAAGTTAGTTCTCATACAAGAGACTAGGGTCCTTTAAATAGGCTCATAGTCTTGGGCCCCAAGTAAGGATACAATATTCATTACATAGGAATCCTATTCCCACCCAAACCCTAGCTAGAAAATAAGAAAAAAAGAGGTAGAATAAATTCCTAAAATTTCTCTCCCTCTTCTTGCCTTGGTCGGCCAAAGGAGGTGACCCTAGTGGTCGACCAAGGGTGGTGAGCATAAGTCCTTAGCGCCACTTTCTTCTCTCCTGGGCCTGGGCTGGCCCAGATTGTCAGGCTGCATTTCAGGGCTTCGAGCTTGTCTCACGGGCTTCTGATTTCTTCTCCTAGGCTTTCCAAGATCCTCATAGCTTCAGTTGGGTTGGTCTTCACTTGGGCTGGCTTAGTCCTTACTTGTATGAGTCATTACTGAACATGATTGGACTTTGAAAAATGACTAGCTCAACATGAGCTGACTAGTATAGGACTTAAGTAAAAAACAACTTAGATGAACTAAGCTTTATTACAAAAGGACTTAAATGTAACTAAGTGATCCACAGAGGGTTGAAAGCCTCTGCCTTATTCTGGTGCCTCTGGTGTCTGCACCACTATTGCTACAAGATGATGCCATTTGGGTTGAAGAATGTCGAGGCAACGTTCCAGAGGCTGATCAACAAGGTGTTTAAAGAATAGCTGGGAAGGAACATGGAGGCTTATGTCTACGACATGATTATGAAGAGCCTCATTAAAGAGGATTACATCAAAGACTTGGAGGAGTCGTTCAATGCTTTACAGCACCATCAAATGAAGCTGAACCCGACAAAGTGTGCCTTTGGGGTAACCTCAGGCATGTTGTTTGGGTTCCTCATTACCAAGCGGGGAATCGAGGCGAACCCTGAGAAGATCCAAGCCCTTCGAAGTATGAGACACCCTTCTTGTAAGAAGGAAGTATAGCAGTTGATGGGAAGAATTGCCTTCTTGAGCAGATTCATTTCCGATTGGCTGAGAAGTGTCTTCTTTTCTTCAAGGTACTCTGACAGTCATGAGGCTTTGAGTGGACCGAGGACTGCCGCGTCGCCTTTGAAGAGTTGAAGAAGTATTTGGAGACACCACCCTTTCTCTCCAAACCCCTTGAAGGAGAAACTCTCTACCTTTATCTGTCCACCACCGAAGAAGCAGTCAATTTGGGCCTTGTCCAAAAAGAAGTAGATGGGCTCCACAAATCGATCTACTACATCAGCAAGGTCTTGCATGATGCAGAGATGAGATATTCAAGAATGTAGAAGCTGATCTACTCACTTGTAATTGCGGCAAAGCATCTTCGGCTTTATTTCCATGCCCACACCATTGTGGTCTTTACTGACCAACCCCTCAAAGCCGTTCTCCGTTGCCCTAATACTTCGAGGAGAATAGCCCAGTGGACTATAAAGTTAAGTGAGTTCGAATCAGCTTTCAACCTCGATCGGCTATGAAAGCACAGGTGTTATCCGACTTCTTAGTCGAATGCACTTGGAAAGCCGAAGACGAAGTCTGAACGATCGAAGGAGAAGAGGCCAGTCTGGAGGATGCGGGATCTGTTTGGGTTCTTCACGTGGATGGGGCCTCAAACTCCACAGGATGTGCGCAGGCCTCATACTGGCTGAACCAGATGGGCATGCGGTAGAGTACGCACTCCGGTTCTCCTTCCATGCTTCAAATAACCAGGCCAAATATGAGGCCCTGCTTGCAGGACTCTGCATCATCGAAAGTTTAGGGGTTTGAAGGATCCAGATCTTTTTGGACCCCCTACTAGTGGTGAATCAAGTAAAAGGCGACTTCAAGGCTCGGGACCCTACAATGATCCAATACTTGGAGAAAGTACGTGCCCTGTCTTCTTAATCGGAGTTCTTTGAAATAATTCATGTACCCCGGTCGGAGAACTCTCGAGCGGATGCATTGTCCAGGCTTGCCACCACCACTCCAGAATCTCTTGGATGTACCTTCATTGAGCACCTTGAAGTTCTGAGCATAACCGAAAAGGCCTCGGAGGTACATTAGATTGAGACAAAACCCAATTGGATAGACCCCATCCTTGTGTTCCTGAAGGAGGGCACATTGCCAGAAGATAAGGCGGAAGCCAAAAAGGTCTGCTGGATGGCATCTCAATATGTCATCTTGGACGGGACCTTGTACAAGAGATCATTCACTCAGCCCCTGTTGAAGTGCTTAGAGCCCTTGGATGCTGAGTATGCCGTAAGAGAAGTTCATGAAGGCATCTACGGGGATCACTTGGGGGGTTGATCCCTAGCATATAAGATAATACACCAAGGGTACTACTGGCCCACCATCCAGAAGGAGTCGGCCAACTTTGTTCAGAAGTGTGATCAGTGCCAAAGGTATGCCAACGTCCAGAGGTAGCCAGCAAGTCAGCTCACCCAACTGACGGCCCCTTAGCCCTTTGCCCAATGGGGCATGGATATTCTAGGCCCGTTCCCACCGACATCCGGGCAAAGAAAATTTCTGATGGTCGCCATCGATTATTTTAGCAAATGGGTAGAAGCCGAACCCATGGCTCATATCACTGAAGGGAAGGTGGAGAGCTTTGTCAGAAACTTCATCATATTCTGGTTTGGAGTTCCGTATACCATTATCACGGATAATGGGAGACAGTTTGACAACCCCAAGTTCAAAGATATCAATGCCCAGTACCACATACTTCATAAGTTGACATCGACTAGTCATCGCAGTGTAATGGAGAGGCCGAAGTGATGAATCGAACCATCCTTCATGGTCTGAAGACAGGATTGAACGATGGCAAGGGGCTTTGGATTGAAGAACTGAGCTTTGTTCTTTGGGCATACCAGACGACCCCAAGAACGGCCATGAGAATCTCCGTTCAACTTGGCGAACGGCACTGAAGCAGTCCTCCCCATTGAAGTCTCCTTGCAATCTCTAAGGATTGAGGGGTACGATGACCTGAAAATTCAGAATGCAGAAGGGTGGACCTGGATTTATTATAGGGCACCGGGCTTCATGCCAAAATCAGAATGGCGACCTATCAGCAAAGGGTCACAAAATACTACAACTCCGAAGTGAAGCAACGAGTCTTCTAACCTGAGGACTTGGTGCTGCACAGGCTGAAGTATCCAGGCTGACAGAACAAGGTAAGTTGTCCCCGAATTGGGAAGGACCCTACTGGATCAAGGAGGTCATACACTCCGGGACATATCATCTCGAGACCTTGGATGGTGTTATGTTACCCCGACCTTGGAATGTACAAAACCTCCATAAATACTATCAGTAAATGCTCCTACTGAAGGGAAGCTTTCACAGAAGTCTATTGGAAGGCAAGCCTGAACAAATTACTTGGTCATCAATCAACAGCATAGAAACGGTCCCGGTGACCTATTCGGTACAAGTGGCAAGCACCAAGGTGGGTCTAATCCACTCACCTTATCGGTATATCTGACGAGTGCCCAAGGAAGCCTAATTCGGTGACCTTATGATCACAAGTGCCAAGGTTGGTCTAATCCACTTACCTTATCGGTATATCCGACGAGTGCCCAAGGAAGCCTAATCCGGTGACCTTATGATCACAAGTGCCAAGATGGGTCTGATCCACTCACCTTATCGGTATATCCGACGAGTGCCCAAGGAAGCCTAATCTAGCAACCTAATGATCACCAGTACCAAGGTGGGTCGATCCACTTACCTTATCGGTATATCCGACAAGTGCCAATGATGCCAAATCCGACTGCCTTATGATCAACCGAAGGTGCATGGATGATTTATGTAGACTACTTTATGATGAATCCGAAGACACACTAAGTTGGGCCTAATCAGCCTGCCTTAACTCTAGAAAAGGGCATGTAGAATGGCCAGAACATCTTACCCTGCCCAAAAACATGCCGAAGTAAGCTCAACGACTCATGTCCCGTGGAACGGCTTAATTAGCATACCTTAACGGCGAAAATCGATACCATTCACAACATCATGGGCTAAACTCTTCTGGAAAAGAAAAACATGTTTCTATTCATCTGATAAAAAAAAAAGAAAAAAGGAGCTTTACAAAAAAAAAACAAAAAAGGAAAAGAAAAGTAAGAATAGCATTGGCATCAGACTTTGGAAGGGATCGCTCAGAGACCAGCCGCCAGACCCTTCCCATGGTGACGAGCGGGACCAGACTCTCTGATGCGGGACAATGGGGGGCTAGGAGCTGGGATCAAATGGTGAGCCTCGAAGTCACCTAGATTAGGGTATTCTAATTCTTTTTTTGGATTTTCTAATTTGATGGAGAAGGAATAATGAGATGGAAGATAGGGATCTGGATCTCATGGACTTTGGGACTCACCATAACGAAGAGACCTCTCACCTCTAAGGCATTACACCCTCCTCGATACTTGGAGGCACTAAGATGGATCTCAAAGGCCATGAGGGGATAGAGAAGATGGAATGGGAGGGAGATAACTGGGCATGACCTCACATCATATCCTGGGTTGGGCCTCACACCCTTTCCTCTCGGAGCGGAAGAAGAATCACTCTTCCCTAAAACAAAAATTTCATTCATCAATTGAATTTTTACAAGAATGATTGGAGCCTATTTTATAGATACCAAGCCATTTTGAAATTCAAAATTAAAAAAAAAAATAAAATAAGGAAAGAAGAGGGGCGACATTTGTGGAGGAAATTGTGGATCTAATCAGATTCAGATTCAAATTCGAATTCAAAAAATGAGATCTGCACAGGCATGAATGACCTTGCAAGAAAAAACTCCTGCTCTGAGAAGCGTGCTACCTTGAGATCTGTGCAAAGTGTTTTTTGCTGCTCTGAGATCCATGCAGATTTCTCACCAAGTGTCCATGGAACATAGGGGCGGATAGGGGGTGCTTGCAGGAGACTTCGCTGGCACCAGCACTGGGGAAGGTGGCGGCATGGTTGAGACGGTGGACACGGCGGAGATGGTGGCAGGGTGGGAGATGGCCATGGGAGGAGCCGCAGGCTTCACGGTTGCAAGCGGCCATGGTGGAGACGACTCCGGGCGGAGGGGCGTTGGGCACGGAGAAGGGAGGCATCATGGGCATGGGCGCATGGGCATCACAGGCATGGAGCAGTAGGGGAAGGTGGACAATCGACGGGGTCCATCCAATCGTCGGGCATGGTGGCATGGGGGAGATGGAGGGTCATCGGGGGGTGTCGCCGGAGGTCGGGCATGACGGATCCAGGACAAACGTGAAGAGAAAAAATGAAAAAATGGAGGTTCTGTGAGTTTCTGGGAGGTTGAAGATAAAAGGAATAGCACAGGGATAAAATGGGGATAAGTTTGGAATAAAGCTAGAATAACGAGAATAGGTAGAATAGCTCGGATAAACAAATTAAACTAAAATAAAAAAAATCTGAAAAAAAAGGAAAAAAAAACTTGGATGGGTTTTGATGTCCCCATCATTCCCCTGAGGTAGGGGAAACTCGACTCCGTCGAGTCAGGCTTGCTGCAATTTTTTTTTCTCTCTTTTTTTTTCTCTTCTTTTTTCTCTCTCTTTTTTTTCTCTTCTTTTTTTCAACCATAATCTTCTCCTGCTCTGATACCAAAAATTGATGTAGGACAATGGGAGGCTAGGAGCTAGGATCAAATGGTGAGCCTAGAAGTCACCTAGATTAGGGTATTCTAATTCTTTTTTGGATTTTCTAATTTGATGGAGAAGGAATAATGGGATGGAAGATAAGGATCTGGATCTCATGGACTTTGGGACTCACCCTAATGAAGAGATCTCTCACCTCTAAGGCATTACAGCCTCCTCAATACTTGGAGGTGCTAGGATGGATCTCAAAGGCCACGAGGGGATGGAGAAGATGGAATGGGAAGGGAGATAACTGGGCATGACCTCACATCATGTCCTGGGTTAGGCCACACACCCTTTCCTCTTGGAGCAGAAGAAGAATCACTCTTCCCTAAAATAAAATTTTCATTCATCAATTAAATTTTTACAAGAATGATTGGAGCCTATTTTATAGACACCAAGCCATTTTGAAATTCGAAATTAAAAAAAATAATAAAATAAGGAAAGAAGAGGGGCGACATTTGTGGAGGAAATTATGGATCCAATCAAATTCGAATTCAAAAAATGTGATATGTACAGGCATGAATGACCTTGCAGAAAAAAACTCCTGCTCTGAGAAGCATGCTGCCCTGAGACCCGTGCAAAATGTTTTCTGCTGCTTTGAGATCCATGCAAATTTCTCACCATGTGTCCGTGGAACATAGGGGTGGAGAGGGGGGGCTTGCGGGAGACTTCGTCGGTGCCAGTGCTGGGGAAGGCGGTGGCACGGTCGAGATGGCGAACACGGTGGAGATGGTGGCAGGGAGGGAGACGACCATGGGAGGAGCCACAAGCTTCACGGTTGCAAGCGACCATGGGGGCAGAGCGGGGGAGTGGGGCGGTGGCTGAGCGGTGGCTGGGTGTTGCAGGAGGCATGGGGTTGCCGGCTGGAGATGACTTCGGGCGAAGGGGCGTCGGGCACGGAGAAGGGAGGCATTACGGGCATGGGTGTCATGGGCGTCACGGGCATGGATTAGCAGGGGAAGGTGGATGGCCGATGGGGTCCATCCAATCATCGGGCATGGCGGCGTGAGGGAGATGGAGGGCTGTCGGGGGGGTCACCGGAGGTCGGGCGTGGCGGATCCTAGATAAACGTGAAGAGAAAAAATGAAAAAATGGAGGTTCTGTGAGTTTCTGGGAGGTTGAAGATGAAAGGAATAGTAGAGGGATAAAATAGGGATAAGTTTGGAATAAAGCTAGAATAACAAGAATAGGTAGAATAGCTACGATAAAAAATTTAAACTAAAATAAAAAAATCTGAAAAAAAAGGAAAAAAAAACTCGGATGGGTTTTGATGTCCCCATCACTCTCGGGAGGCGCTTGGGGAGGCCTTGGACTTCTCCTCCGCATCAGACTCTGCCTCCTCCTCAAAGTCAGAGTCATTTTCATGACCTAGGAAGGGGACGGAAGGCCTAATATTCTCCAAGCCCTTTAAGTCATAATAGCGGAAGGCTTTAGCCCGGTGCTCCCGAAACCCCGATGGTAGGCATCCAGCACCACCTCAGCAAACTCATCCTTAAAGGCCGAAGACACCAAGAACTTAGCAACGGCTCTGGTCGCCTCATTCGCCTCTTCGACCTCCGCGACGGCCTCCATGAATTGGGCCCTCGCCTCTGCCAGTTGGGGATCTAGCACTTGAATCCTCCATTCCAGGAGGACCACACCCCCAAGTCGGGGGACCTCGCGGTCATCCTCCCGTTGAGCCTTTCCACTGGGCTCACCTTCAGCTCGAGGGCTAGTGGCCCTTTTTCGAGCCATTTTTTGAAGCTCTGCCATACCGAACTTCATGGTTAGGAACTACGAAGGAGGAGGAAGAAAGCAACTCTCAGGCAAAAGATTTGTCTTTGAAAGGCGAGGGGATAGGTCCTATTTTAAAACACTTCGTGCCCACCAACGATTGCAAAGGACGTGCTACATTCCTTCTTCCCATCCAATTAGAAGGCACCGCATGTCGAAATGATGCGCCGAGATCTGGACAGTCCATCTGGAGGTGATATGCCTATTAATGACCCCCCTCGGGAAGGGATTCAACGATGCTTCGAATCTAGGGTAATCCCTTTCCATTCGGATATGACATCAATGGCCAACCTCGAGAAGAGGCACCCGGTGGCTCCCAAAGCACGTGGGAATGCTACCACTCGAATACCTATGCTTTCGGCAACTACAACAAGGAATGTACTCGATGCCCTCCAACCAATCGCCAAAGGTGGGGTGACACCTATCCACCACATGACCCCCTGCTCAGAGGAAATGCCCCTAATGAGAGGTCAGTGCTGATCCCACCAGGTCCAATCCTGGTTCGGCTCGGTCCCCCCTGAACTATTCGATTACTACGACTCGATAGCACTATGGTTCCATCTCGAAGTTGGCCTTCGGCTCAGGACGAAGACATTGACTCCGAAGTCCTCACCCTAGGTGCTTAGTATTGGACAACTAACTAATTCTCCATGTATCTACTGGAAGGTGATCGACACAAAGGGGGCAGATTCAAAGAAAAGAAGTTGTTCATTCAAAGAAAAGAAGTATTACAACAAAAAAAAAAAACATGATAATAACTTTATCCCTCGTCGACTTCTTCAGCAGCCGAAGTAGAGGTCGAAGCTTCACCGGTGGCCATCCCATCGCCCTTAGCAAGATGTGCTGGTGCCTCCTGGTCGGGGCTCCTACTGCCTCACCCCCATCCCCCGGGATGATGGCCGGTGTGAAGTCCAAATTGGGGAAAAAGCCTCCTCACTTTGCCTAAACTATTGGCATGGCCAAGGAGATAGCTTTCCGCCGCGGCCTCATGTACTTCGCCCTTGAAGGCTTGCGAACCTTATAAGCCTCAATGGCTCAAGAGGACCTCTCCTCAGCTTGAACCACCTTCAGATTGGCTGATAAAAAATCCATCCCTATTTTACAAATCCTCTTTCTTAGTACGGCTCGTTGAGTCCTCAGCTCTTTAGCATCCCGAAGACTCTCCCTTAACAGCAGTTCAAGGGAGATCACCTTTCTCCTCTTCTTCTGCACAATAGTCACCATTTCTACTGCTTGGGCCTGGAGCATCCCCAGTTGTCTTTTCAAGATCGCATTGGAAGCAATGGTCTTACTCAACTCCTCCTTTGCGGCAATCCGAAGTCCCACGCAGCATCCCTCTCGGCTATGGCCAAAGCTGCTTGACTTCGAAGGCCTTCATTAGGGGCGGTGCATTCACGAACACTTTTCTTCAAAGAAGAGAGGTCGTGAGAAACCTGCCAAAGAGGAGCACCTACGAGGTTAGCCCGACTGACACGCACAGATGTGCATTGCACATATTAGGGCATACTTGTTGTATCCTAGAAAAGATGGCAGAGAAAGGATCCTCAGATTTCTGCCTCTCAACCTCGGCAGCAGGTGCATCCCTCCTCATGGGCTCTTCCCCTTCGTAATCAAAATTGCAGGTTTGACATCTTCAGCACGTAGGGGAGTCCCGCCAGCATGAGATGGGCTAGGTTCCCCAGAAGGCCCAGTCGGTGTGGCTCCTCTGGGAGAGACCCTTTCCTCCTCCGAGGAAGATCCTATCTCGACTGGGGTACCACTCCCATCCTGAGCGCATGGCAATGCCAAGACGTATCTTCGCCGTCGATCTGATCTCCTCACCGAGATATAGGGTTCCGGTGCAACGCAGCGGAAGGGTAATTTCAAAATTGAAACTAAATTCACACCAAAAACCCTAAACCAGGAACTCCTTAAATAAGACTAGAACATATGACAAGCATATCTATGCAAATTAGGATTAGGGTACCAACCTGTAATCGCTTATTCCAACAAACTTGAAGTTGAAGGGTCTACTGAATTCACCAGGCGTCCAGGTGTCCGCCCTCCGATGCTGATCCACACAGAGCAATGATCAAGAACATTATCTTCTTGTCCAATGGTTCCTCCTATTGAGTTCTTCTTCCTAGAACTCAATTCTTCGGATTATGGTTGGAATTCTTCCACACAAGAGGTTGCCTCCCTTTCTTTGATCTCTTCTCCTCCTTCCACTAAGATCTTGACCCTCTAAGACACCCATGTCTTGAAGATAAGACCTTGTCCTAAGAATATTTAGGCTTGTATTAAATTGGAGGAGAAATTAAGACAAGAATGTCTTAATGTAAGAAAGAAAGGAAAGAATAAAATCAGAACTCTTTCTTTCCTTTACAGTCGAAGACCTTCTCTTTTATTCTTGTTCAGCAACAGAGTTTTGACAGAGGAGTCCTCTGTAAAGGAAACAATGTAAAACAAGAAAAGAGGGAAGGAGTCTTTTGGAGAGGAAGAAGAAAAATAAAAGCATTACCCGGTTCTGATTTTTCCTGACCCCTTAAATAGATTTCAGATAGGCGCCCACACATCTCTCCGTAAACTCCTTCTCACGCCCTTCTCATTTTCTCAAGCCCCTTCCCTCCTTCTCACAGCCTTCTAGATTAAATCCCACGGCCTTTCTTAAAAAAAAAAGTCGTGATGTTTTTAAAAGAAAGGAGTCACGAATTTCAATCTCTGAAGAGATGTTATTTCGCGCAACCGGGAAGCAACAAGTGCTTTCTTCCTTTCTTAAAAACCCATCAACCGTTGGATTCCCATCCAAGGGGGCACATCTGAGGCGCTAAAGGAGAGAAAGAATGCCCCCATATAAAAACATCGTAGAATTATATGGAGCGCACCAAGAGTCCATTCGCCATGGACCCTTCCAAATGGCGCGCCAAGAGTCCATTAGCGCATGGACTCTTGCATTTTGGCATGAAAACTCAAAGGAGCGGGTGGAGGGGCTAGCCTAGATACTTTGTTAGCCAATAGGGTTAGCCATAATCCCTATAAACTAATTAGGGTTTAATTAGATTCAATTAGAACCCAAATTGAACCAATCCGGAACCTAATTCGAATCTAATTCGAATAGAAGCTAGGATTTGCAACACCTGCTAGAGTGTCATCATGCAAAATGATTTAATTACAAAATTAAACCCTTGATCAATTCTCTTAAGTGTGTGACCCATTGGGTTCCACATTTAGCCAGCAGTGGGTTCGAATACAAGTTGACCTAATTTGATTAGAACTCTTTTTAATCGATTTAGGTCAAACCGGGCTTACCCGATTATGATCAATTAGGACTCTTCCTAATAAGTGATCATTCAATTTATCAACCCACAATACAAGATTGACGTCTAGCAACGTGTCATGTCTACCCGAAGATATGGAAATTCTGGTAAAATACCAAAAATACCCTTCAATAGAAAGTTACTGTACAATTAAATCCTTCGATCAGCCTGCACCCAGAATATAATTATGGATATGGATATATGTCAACTCCAATATTATATTCATTTCTAGCTCAATCTTATATTGATGATTCAATTATCTTGATATTAGAAATCATCTCTAATATCTTTACTTTGATCAAAGATTCCCTGAATCATCATTCGATTGATAACTAGCTAGATGCAATCTCCTCTTACTAAGAGGGATCGATTCCTTGTTGACCTTCTCATTACCTTCATATCCAATTCACCATTCCCAGTATCAATCCTATGCATGACTCAGTGTCATGATTAGAATTGAACCAAAGCATGGTTTCATGTACATAAGGTACTTATGACAGTCTTAGGTCAAAGATTGCTTATACCACTCCCACTATGAGAACCTTCTATTGACATGTAGCTAAGACTCATTAGATGTTCTCAAGTTGGATCATATCAGTGAACTCATTCTTTAATGAGCACCCATATCCTAGTATTAGTGTCATACACAAGTGACTGTGAGAGTAGTCACCCTATTCAGTATATATAGGATGTGCTAGTCTTACCGGAAAAACCATGATCCCCTACTCATGGTATCTTTGACTAGGAATATTTTAGATTAAGGTTTTAAGACTTTAGGTCCCACTGGTATGATCTCATCATAACCCTAAAATCATAGCCCTAATATATGGGGTTCATCATATAATAATAAACACAGCGTATGATGAAAAATAATGCCTTTATTAGAATATTGTCAATTATAATGGTTTGGGAGATACAACATAGATTGGCTTGTAGGGCATATCCCTTTCAATCTCCCACTTGCACTAAAGCCAATCGCCTTTGAATCTTAGTCCCATACGCTCGAGGTGGCGATCAAACTCTCGCTGTGGTAGAGCCCTAGTGAACGGGTCTGCTATATTGTTCTTTGTATCAACTCTATTTATGTAGACATCTTGTCTCTCTACTATTTCTCGGACGAGATGGAAGCGTCTCAGAATGTGCTTGGACTTATTATGAGCTCTTGGATCCTTAGCTTGAGCAACAGCTGCAATGTTGTCACAGTAAAGTGACACTGGGTTTTCAATTTCAGGAACAACACCCAACTCTGTGATGAACTTCTTCATCCAGACTGCTTCCTTGGCGGCTTCACTGACAGCTATGTATTCTGCCTCTGTGGTTGAGTCAGCTACAGTCTGCTGCTTGGTACTCTTCCAACTCATTGCTCCACCATTTAGGGTAAAAACATATCCCAAAATGGATTTGCTATCATCAGAGTCTGATTGAAAACTAGAATCAGAATAAGCTTCTAGTTTAAGATCAGAACCACCATAAACCAGAAAAATATCCTTAGTCCTTCTCAGGTACTTAAGAATATTTTTAACTACTTTCCAATGATCCTCTCCTGGATCAGCCTGAAACCTACTGACAATGCCTAAAGCATATGCCACATCAGTTCTGGTACATAACATGGCATACATTATGGACCCTATTGCCGAAGCATAAGGTATAGAATTCATTCTATTTCTTTCTTCAGGTGTCTTAGGAGACATCCTTTTAGAAAGATGTATGCCTTGACTCATAGGAAGATAACCTCTTTTACTTCCATCCATGCTGAATCTTTTCAGCACTAAGTCAATGTACCTAGATTGGGATAAACCTAGCATCCTCTTAGATCTATCTCTATAGATCTTAATACCTAGTATATAGGATGCTTCTCCCAAATCTTTCATGGAAAACTGGTTTGATAGCCAAACCTTGACTGATTGCAACATTGGGATATCATTCCCAATGAGGAGTATGTCATCTATATACAGAACCAAGAAGACTATGGCACTCCCACTAGTCTTCTTATAAACACAGGGTTCATCCATATTTTTGATAAAACCAAACCTTTTAATAGTTTCATCAAAGCGGATGTTCCAACTCCTTGAAGCTTGCTTTAATCCATAAATGGATTTCTTTAGCTTGCATACTTGATTAGGTTTATTCTTTGAAATAAAACCTTCTGGCTGTGACATGTAGACTTCTTCCTCAAGGAAACCATTGAGAAATGCAGTCTTCACATCCATCTGCCAGATCTCATAATCATGGTATGCTGCTATAGCAAGTAAAATCCGAATTGATTTGAGCATGGCAACTGGTGAGAATGTTTCATCATAATCAATTCCCTGTTTTTGTCTAAAACCTTTTGCCACTAATCTGGCTTTATAGGTTTCAACTTGGCCATCAGCCCCAATCTTTTTCTTATAGACCCATTTGCACCCAATAGGATTAACACCTTCTGGTGCATCGACCAAAGACCATACTTAGTTTACATACATAGAGTCTATCTCGGATTCCATGGCTTCTTGCCATCTATCTGAATCAGTACTCAAGATAGCTTCCGTATAGGTCAGAGGTTCATCATTTTGAATGACTTGGGCTTCATTATTTTCAATAATAAACCCATACCTCTCAGGTGCCCGTGGCACTCTATCAGACCTACGGGGAGGAGTTTTGTGTTCTGGTTCTGTCCTAACTATATGTTCTAATGTTGAGAACTGTCTATCTGTGTTTCTTGTACTTCTCCAAGTTCAACAGTTCTACCATTGCCCTTTTCTAAAATGAACTCTTTTCTAGAAAAGTGGTATGCCTGCTGACAAAAATCTTTTGTTCAGAAGGATGGTAAAACAGATATCCTCTACCCTCTCTAGGATATCCTACAAATAGACATTTATCCGCTCTAGGTTCCAACTTATGTCCAAAATTTCTTTTAACATAAGCTGGACATCCCCATACCTTAAAATATTTAAGATACGGTTTCTTTCCACTCCAAATTTCATATAGAGTACTAACAACGAATTTAGAAGGTACCTTGTTCAGAATGTAAACAGCAGTTTCTAGTACATGACCCTAGAAGGAAATGAATAAATTTGTGAAGCATATCATAAATCGTACCATATCTAATAAGGTACGATTTCTCCTTTCAGCTATACCATTTAGCTATGGTGTATAAGGAGGGGTCCATTCAGAAAGAATTCCATTAACTTTAAGATAGTCTAAAAACTCCGTGGATAAGTATTCTCCTCCTCGATCAGAACGAAGAACTTTAATACTTTTCCCGGTTTGTTTTTCGACCATACTTTGATACTCCTTAAATTTATCAAAGGCTTCATATTTATGTTTCATAAGATACACACATCCGAACCTAGATAAATCATCTGTAAAAGTGATAAAATATGAGTATCCACCTCTGGCCTGAGTTGTCATTGGACCACATACATCAGTATGTATAAGTCCTAATAACTCAGTTGACCTTTCTCCATGTCCAGTAAATGGAGTCTTGGTCATTTACCCATGAGACATGATTCGCAAGTTCCTAATGATTCTTACTCATAAGGATCAAGGAATTTTTCCTTGTATAACTTGCTTATCCTAGACTCATTAACATGACCAAGTCGATGATGCCAAAGTAAAGTATCATTAAAGTCTTTTCTTTTTCTTTTATTATTGACATGAAAATCACTATCATTGGAAGAAAGAGTTAAGAGCCCATTGCTAAATATGCCAGAACAAATAATTTTATTAGATAACATTATCGAGCAACCAGTGCTCGTTACATCCATTACATATCCTTGTTTTAATAACAAAGGAATAGATATAATGTTCCTAATAATTTTAGGCATATAGTAACAATTTTCTAACTCCAAGATCTTCCCTGAAGGCAACTTCATAATATAGGTCCCTACAGCTTCTGCTTGGATGATATCACCACTAGCACCATAGAGATTGAAGTCACCTTCCTTCAATACTTTAAGCTTGTGGAGGTCCTGCAAAGATTTGCATATATGGTAACCACAAGCGGTATCCAATACCCAAGTATTTGATATAGACGAATTTAATGTCAATATAGCATGTATCTCATACATACCTTTTGGTGCATCTGATGCACCAGGCTTCACAGTTGCAAGGTAAGCCTTGCAATTCCTTTTCCAATGTCCTGCTTTGCCGCAAAAGAAACAGGTCGACTGTTTGGAGGCCTTCTTTCCTTTCTTATTCTTATTGATGCCACTCTTAGGGTTTAACCTCCTATTAAAACCCTTTTTGCATGATTTTTTCTTATTGGTCTTATCAATAAGAAGAAGTGGAGCCTTTTCTTTCTTAACGTGGCTCTCCGCTGTTTTTAACATATTTAACAGCTCAGGCAAGGAAGTGTTCAGTTTGTTCATGTGATAATTCAAGACAAACTGAGAAAATGACTCCGGGAGTGATTGCAGGATTAAATCCTTAATCAACTCCCCATCCATGATAAAACATAATTGACCCAATCTGGTGATTAAGTCAATTACCTTCAGAACATGATCCTGAACGGATGTTCCCTCTGTCATCCTAGCATGGAATAACTGCTTAGATATTTCATATCTAGCAGTTCTGCTATGTTCTCCATAAAGCTCTTTTAAATTGAGCATTATGGATTGAGTATCCATGCTTTCATGCTGTCTTTGTAACTCATTGGTCATAGAGGCTAGTATGATACACTTGACAGTGAGGGAGTCATTCTGCCACATTTTGTATGTGGCCATATCTTCCTGTGTGGCATCGTCCCCTAGTGGATTAAGACTAGGGGTATCAAGAATATAAGAAAGTTTTTCTGAACTCAGCACAATCTTTAAATTTCTCAACCAGTCTACATAGTTCGGACCAGTCAGTTTGTTGGTATCTAAGATACTTCGAAGTGATAATGAAGATGCCATTTATCTACATTTAATAAAGAACAATACATAAGCAAACAACCATGAAATGACTTACATAATTAAATTAGGCCTTCAATTTAATTATGTCTCCCACTATTTTATCAAAAAACATAGCCCTCACTATGATAATCAAGAAGAACCCTGATCGATTTTTCTTAGTGAGATTGAGATCTAATAACTTATAAAAGATCTTGCAGAAAACACAACAAATCTTTTATAAGCTCAAAGGTAGAAAACTCTTCCAATTATATCTCATATAATTCTCAAGAAGTAACTTGGCCTCTAGAACATTATTAGTCTTGTAGAAAACACAACAAACCATAATGTTCTAGTTAAGTCAAGACCCTTTCATTTCTATACAACCAATACTCAAATATAATGCCCTTGCAGATAACACAACAAAGAATTATACTGAATATACTGTAAGCATATCTATGCACTAGACTAGTATTATGTCAATCACCATATTAGGTCTTGCAGATAACACAACAAACCTAATGTGGTTCATAACACAATAATGATCCAGCATGAAGGAAGGCCAATATATAGTATTTTTAACACTAAGCATTTTAGTCAAGATTTAAATTTAATCAAATCGGCCAGGCAAGTGGAAGAGATGTGGGAGTCCCCCGTTGCTTTCCTAGACACCAATAAAAATTGGCCAGGTCAGTCAACGGAACCAATTAAAAACCACAATTCTCTTTACCTTCCCAGAACCACCTTTTAGACACCGAATGATCAATTGTACATCATGACTAGTGATGCTTATTAGTTAAATATAATAAGACTTAATATAATTTTTAAGAGGAGGGATTTATAAATTGCCAACACATTCTTATAGAACGTATCACAATCAACATATCACTCTTATAAATAAACAAATATGTGCTAAGTGTGTCATCATACTAGGATAACCATTTACCACATAATGGATCCACCATTATGCCAGGGCAACCTTATTTCAGTATGATGACTTCAAAACTAAACATATCTCTATAATAATTAGGGTTTGAGTGAAAAACCTAACTAGCGACATACATCAAAACATATATGCAATCAAAGATATGATAAGTGTAGTAGCATATTAGGATTTAAAAAACCCTAATATGTGACATACAAACTATCATAGATTATAGTCCTAATTAAGGTGGCTCTGATACCACTGTAGGGTTCTGGTGCAATGCAGCGGAAGGGTAATTTCAAAATTGAAACTAAATTCACACCAAAAACCCTAAACCAGGAACTCCTTAAATAAGACTAGAACATATGACAAGCATATCTATGCAAATTAGGATTAGGGTACCAACCTGTAATCGCTTATTCCAACAAACTTGAAGTTGAAGGGGCTACTGAATTTACCAGACGTCCAGGTGTCCGCCCTTCGATGGTGATCCACACAGAGCAATGATCAAGAACACTATCTTCTTGTCTAATGGTTCCTCCTATTGAGTTCTTCTTCCTAGAACTCAATTCTTCGGATTATGGCTGGAATTCTTCCACACAAGAGGTTGCCTCCCTTTCTTTGATCTCTTCTCCTCCTTCCACTAAGACCTTGACCCTCTAAGACACCCATGTCTTGAAGATAAGACCTTGTCCTAAGAGGATTTAGGCTTGTCTTAAATTGGAGGAGAAATTAAGACAAGAATGTCTTAATGTAAGAAAGAAAGGAAAGAATAAAATCAGAACTCTTTCTTTCCTTTATCGTCGGAGACCTTCTCTTTTATTCTTGTTCAGCAACAGAGTTTCGACAGAGGAGTCCTCTGTAAAGGAAACAATATAAAACAAGAAAAGAGGGAAGGAGTCTTTTTGAGAGGAAGAAGAAAAATAAAAGCATTACCCGGTTCTGATTTTTCCTGACCCCTTAAATAGATTTCAGATAGGCGCCCACACATCTCTCCGTAAACTCCTTCTCACGCCCTTCTCATTATCTCACGCCCCTTCCCTCCTTCTCATGGCCTTCCAGATTAAATCCCATGGCCTTTCTTAAAGAAAAAGTCACGATGCTTTTAAAAGAAAGGAGTCGCGAATTTAAATCTCCGAAGAGATGTTATTTCGCGCAACCGAGAAAAAACAAGTGCTTTCTTCCTTTCTTAAAAACCCATCAACCGTTGGATTCCCATCCAAGGGGGCACATCTGAGATGCTAAAGGAGAGAAAGAATGCCGCCCCATATAAAAACATCGAAGAATTATATGGAGCGCACCAAGAGTCCATGCGCCATGGACTCTTGCAAATGGCGCGCCAAGAGTCCATTAGCGCATGGACTCTTGGCATTTTGGCATGAAAACTCAAAGGAGCGGGTGGAGGGGCTAGCCTAGATACTTTGTTAGCCAATAGGGTTAGCCATAATCCCTATAAACTTAATTAGGGTCTAATTACATCCAATTAGAACCCAAATTGAACCAATCCGGAATCCTAATTCGAATCTAATTCGAATAGAAGCTAGGATTTGCAACACCTGCTAGAGTGTCATCATGCAAAATGATTTAATTACAAAATTAAACCCTTGATCAATTCTCTTAAGTGTGTGACCCATTGGGTTCCACATCTAGCCAGCAGTGGGTTCGAATACAAGTTGACCTAATTTGATTAGAACTCTTTTAATCGATTTAGGTCAAACCGGGCTTACCCGATTATGATCAATTAGGACTCTTCCTAATAAGTGATCATTCAATTTAATCAACCCACAAGACAAGATTGATGTCTAGCAACGTGTCATGTCTACCTGGAAGATATGAAAATTTTGGTGAAATACCAAAAATATCCTTCAGTAGAAGTTACCGTACAATTAAATCCTTCGATCAGCCTGCACCCAGAATATAATTATGGATATGGATATATGTCAACTCCAATATTATATTCGTTTCTAGCTCAATCTTATATTGATGATTCAATTATCTTGATATTAGAAATCATCTCTAATATCTTTACTTTGATCAAAGATTCCCTGAATCATCATCCGATTGATAACTAGCTGGATGCAATCTCCTCTTACTAAGAGTGATCGATTCCTTGTTGACCTACTCATTACCTTCATATCCAATTCACCATTCCCAGTATCAATCCTGTGCATGACTCAGTGTCATGATTAGAATTGAACCAAAGCATGTCCAATTCACCATTCCCAGTATCAATCCTGTGCATGACTCAGTGTCATGATTAGAATTGAACCAAAGCATGGTTTCATGTACATAAGGTACTTATGGCAGTCTTAGGTCAAAGGATTGCTTGTACCACTCCCACTATGAGAACCTTCTATTGACATGTAGCTAAGACTCCATTAGATGTTCTCAAGTTGGATCATATCAGTGAACTCATTCTCTAATGAGCACCCACATCCTAGTATTAGTGTCATACACAAGTGACTGTGAGAGCAGTCACCCTATTCAGTATACATAGGATGTGCTAGTCTTACCGGAAAAACCCTGATCCCCTACTCAAGGTTCCTTTGACTAGGAATATTTTAGATTAAGGTTTTAAGACTTTAGGTCCCACTGGTATGATCTATCATAACCATAAAATCATAGCCCTAATCTATGAGGTTCATCATATAATAATAAACACAGCGTATGATGAAAAATAATGCCCTTATTAAAATATTGTAATTACAATGGTTTGGGAGATACAACATAGATTGGCTTGTAGGGCATATCTCTTTCATGGGAGGCCCCTCATCAGCCTCCTCCTCGTTGCCTCCCTAAGAAGCGTTACGTCTAGCCTCATACTGTAGCAAACCCCTAGAGCGATGGGAGGGAAAAGAGAGGGAAGCGGTGATGGAGCAACTTTAACCAACAACAAGATAAAGTTCAATCCAGAAGACCTCCCCCTTTTTTAAGAGCGACGGAGGCTTAGGGGGAGGACAACAAGAAGTCAGAGAGTCACATTCATTCCAAGGTAGTTTCTGTGGAACCAATCATGATTGATTCCATGACATGTGTGGCGATCCGTTTCCTAGTAACAACGTTGCAACTGGCAAACACTGGGGTCCGGGAATCCCTCCCTCGGAAGTAAAACTTCTAAGCTATCAATCCTGAGAATTGAGTAACAAAATCTACAGCCCTATTCAACGGCCCAATCAAATCTAAATTTGGGGATTTTATATTCAAAAAGATTTTCAATATTTCCATTCCTTGGGGGAAAAGCAAGTTTCTTTTATTTATCTAAGGGGAGTCACTAGTTACAGATCAATAAAAAAGAAGATAGAAATAGAAGACTCAAGCCTGCCGAACCACTACGGATTAGCTGAGAAAACCCCTGGGTCTACATAATGGAGGATCTCTTCAATCTGGATTGAGAGAGCCTCCTTGATCGAGCCAAAGCCGAAGACTCTTCGGTCAGAGCCTCTTCAACCTGAACCAATCTTGATGGGCCGTCCATGATCGATTCTTCGGCCATGGTCGGGACTTCTTCGGTTTGGTCTGGCACCTTACCAGAATCAACAGGGATAGTGGAGCCTGCAATCCCTTCCTCTTCTTCTTCGATCTCGAAGGAGGGGATGCTGGAAAGGTCAAGATCAGGGAAGGCTTCACTCACCTTATTGAGCCCATCATTAAAGCCAAATTGGTAACTGAACATACTGGCTTCATTCACTTCTTTCTTGAACTGCGAAGACTTCTTGAAGTCCTTGACTACCTTAGTAGGCTATTTCCTCAAGGCTTTAGATTCCTTCACCACTATATCTGCCCAATTAACTGCCTCTTCGATCATTTTGATCAAGTCTTCTATCTTCTCCTGCTTTTCGTTAGTAGAGTGCTCCAAGGAACGAACCTGCTTCTTCCTCTTCCTCAGCTTTGCCTCCTGCTCAGAGATCGACAGACGAGCCTTCTTCAGCTTGCACTTCAGGTCATGAACCTCGGCATCCTTACGAGCAAGCTGCTCCTCCATGGACAGCCTCAGCTCTTCGGCCACCTCCTTTTCGGTCTTAGCCACCTGAAGTTCCTCCTTCAAACCATGAACGAGGTTGTCGACATTCCCCAACCCCTCTTTTAAGAACGTGAAGTTGTGGAGCAGCTGCATCAACACAATGAAGCATTAGGAAGCATAAAATCGACCATAGCCTATGTAACTTGTTAAAATTAGAGGAAATGATAACTGCCCTACCTGAAGAAGTGAAGAAAAGCCAGAGTCGGACACCCTTGCGAGACTCGCCCCCGGGTGACGGCCAGGTCATGGGTAGCAATATTCCCTTCAGCATCTGCCTGGCCACTCCAGGAATGGCTAGACCCCCCACATCAAAAGACTACGAAGGGTCTACGCCACACTCCCTGCTTGGGGGAGACCGGCCCAGAGGAGTCCGCCTCATAGGCTCCTCCTCAACTTGTGGTGCCTTCCCCCTGTCCATAGTAGGGGGCAAGGCATTGATGTATCAACTATCAAAGATGGGCTCTCCCTGATCTGAATGGGGGAGTTGGCCCCTGGTGGAAGTTCTGCAAAAGACTCCACCACCGGTGCTTCACTCCCTCTGGATGTCCCCTTGGAGGATGAAACACTTCTACTATGGCCTTCTCCTCGAGCCCTCTTTCGGATCACTGTTCTCGAAGAGGGTGCCTGTACCAACTTCCTCTTAGTAGACTCATGAAGCAAGCCCAAATCGGGCCTCATTCTACCACCTGCAGATGAAAGCAACCTTTAAGATTAACCAAAAGATGGAGCTACAAAGAGGGGAGAAGACCTAAGCCCCCTACTATTTGTACCTAACATGGGGAATTCGTTGATCCTGGAAAGGTGAAGATTCCTCTCTTCTAACAGCTCCCGGATAGAGAGGGCCTCCGAACCAGACAATAGAGTATAATTAGATGGTCGGCCACTAGAATCTTCTTACTGGCATTGGCATTTAAACGGGGCTCTCCCCACTCACTATTAAAGCCCCATGGTTGGTCAGAAGAAACAAAGACAAAATTGGGTTTCCACCCATGAATGGCACTAGGCATATCTTTCATTATCTTACAGCCAGGATGGGGGCCGATAACCACCTGTGGCCGTGGAAGTCCCTCTTCAAAATGAAGAGGGAAGTGAACAGATTTGTCCCAGGCCTCATATTGGCCATGTGACAGCGCACTAAGAACCCACAGATATTTCGGATGCTGTTTGGGGTCAACTATGCAGGCACGACATGGTACATGTGGAAAATCCTAACGAGAAAGGGATGCAAGGAAAAACGAAGGCCAGCCTTTAGATGGTCTTCGTATATGGCAATATCTTCGACAGGAGGCCTATTCACCCATTCTTCGGGTTTCGGAAGTTTCAAAAGGAACTCTTCGAGAAAATGATAGTGCTCCTGAAGGTGGGCTATCTTTCTAAGTGAAACGGAACTAGGGACCAACTCTGGTCTAACTTCATCACTAACACCAGAAGATCCAGCCTCTCCCACTGGTGATGTGGGTTCCTATGGACATGGCCATGATAGAAAAGAGATACAAAGGAAAAATGAAGAAGAAGCCTTACCTATGGAAGAAGATTGGAAACTAGGAACGAGAGAGGGTTGAGCAATGGGCAAAAGACAAACAAGGACGGGGAAGCTTCCTCAACCAATCTTGCCTTCCCCCTGAAAAAGGAGGAGAGGTGTCCTGAGGCACACCCCCCCTTCGAAAGGGGAGACCTCCTCTCTGAGTCCGCCATGTGCACAAAATGCTAGGGGCAGATGTAAAATCACCAGCGATGCCAAAATAACTTTATGCAGGGAAAGCCAAAGGTCACAATCTGCATGGCCTTACCCAACGGCATGGATGAAGCCTTCACCTCCTCCAAGGGACATTAGGAGCCACGTCCTCCATCCCAATTCCAATGAAAAGACCAGCCAAACCACCATAGCTGAAGGAAAGGGAAATGACTCATCAAATGATCCTCCCCTTTCGCACGTCCCTATAAGGGAGTGACAACTGCTGTTGATTTGATCCCCAAATCAAATGGCGGTTACAGTAGGTGATCGAGCGGGATGTCTCTCCATCATTAGCTGCACTTCTCTCGAGGGAAAATGACAACACAGCAATACTCTCACTCTTCGAGGTAGATCTTTGCTTCGAAAACTGAGAGTGGGGGGAAACTATTGGGATATGCCGGTTCAAGCACTAGACAACCATTAATTGGACCATTCGTCGGATCTTTCTTAAACAGCGCAATTAGACCGGAATGCCCAGAAAGAGCCACGGTATCTGACGAAGTGACAGACCAGCCTCGCATCATAAGTCCATCTTCGGAGCCAATCGGGAGCTTGGATTCTATAGATTGACTCGAAGATGATAAGTCCAAAGACACTTCGGACTAAGATGATAAGTTGAAGATGCTTCGGACCTACGATAATAGTCTTTTGCTAGGAAGAAACTAGGGAACAGATCTCCGATCAACCCTATGATAATGATAGCAAATCGAGATTACTTCGGAATGACCACCCGGTTGTTAGCTCCAAATTCGATGCCTCCATCCTGGCCAATATATTTTGGTAACCACTTATAGTTACGGGTGGGGTGAGGCTGATTGATCTCCGCCCTGATCATAGGGCAAAAATATCAAACGATAGGTTGGCCCAATCACCATAAATACTGGTAAGAGGGGACACTCGAGGTGAGCAAGAAAAAAAAACCGTTCCTAAGAAGGAGAACCACCCTCTCTTTCCACTCTCTTTACTCTCCATTATGTTGCTGGAACCTGCCCCTGACTTAGGCATCGAAGTGTCCCCCATCGGAGAAAATTCAGTTAGCAACTTGTTTTTGCAGGTGAGCACGGGGGAGCGAACCGGCGATTCAGTGGCTCCGCTTGGTCGAGGATGGTTCTACGTCGGCAAGTTCCATTGAAGGGTGTATGCTTCGTCATCATTTACTAAAACCTAAAGTCTATCCCTTAAATCTAGAAATATAATGAACTTTTAGAGAAAATAGTCCTAAGCCATGGATCGAGACCAAGAGATTGATCCACCTAGACAACTGAAGGAGTACTTTACTCCTTCAGTATATAATTACTCTCCTTGCATCCAAGTGCCTCCCATAGAGGCCATATAATACAAATTAAATATAGTACCATTCAAAAGCTCCCATCCTTCTATAGACTTATAAATGAGGACCCCTATAAATACCTTGATGAATTCCTAGAAATTTGCTGAACTATGAAAATCTAGCATTTCTTTGATGATGCTCTGAGGCTAAAATTATTTTCTTTTTTATTAAAGGACAAAACCAAATATTGGCTGAACTCCTTAGATACCATTACAATTTCAACCTAGGATCAACTTAAAAAAGAAATTCAAGTACTTTCCCATAGGAAAAACAAATCAAATCTATAAGGCTATCACTAGTTTTTCCTAACTAGATGGGGAATTATTTCATGAGACCTAGGAGAGGTTAAAGAATTAATTAGAAAGTGCTCACACTATGCAGTACCCAATTGGTAATCGGTCCAGTGCTTCTATGATGGTTTTTCAGAGAAGCACTGACAAATAGTGGATGCTTCATGTGGTGGGACCTTCATATTAAAGAATGAGCATGAAGCCTAGTAATTGTTCAAAACATTGAGTAAAAATTCACTACACCACCTATCTACTGCCTAGTGAGACCCTTCCATGACCAGACCCAAATATGGTGGTATTTATGAGATAGGAAGCTCAATCAACATCCATTGTAAAGTGGATAAATTATCCCAAAAAATTGACCGACTATAGCAGGTCAGACCCACCAATACCTTGGCACACCTATAAGAGATGTTTATTCCATTTCTGCAAGGCCTGTACATACTATCATTGAGTGCCAAGATGCACTACAATACCCTGAGTTCATGCATGAGAATAGGTGAATCAAGCCCAAACTTAGAATAACATTAGACTTGGATACAATCCTTACTCCAACACTTACAATCCATGTTGGAGAGATCATCCTAATTTCTCTTGGACCTGGCAACTTGTTGCCAGGCCTCTAGTATAAAGACCTAGTTATCTTGATGGAGCCTATAAACTGGATCCATTTCCATAGTATGCACCTGATGTGGCGAGGTTGCTGACGTGGAACACCCGTCAGATGCCATGTTAGAGTACGCTGCCATAGTGAAAATCTCCTCCCGGGCTCCCTCATCGGGCTGAGCTCCCTAGAATGCTGGGGTCGCCTGTCGAGATCAAGCACTGTCCTCTACCAGGTCGGCTCCTGCATGATCGGGATGCCTAGGCCGGAGCTGAGCGACTTCCCCAGATCGAGCCCCTCGAAGTCGAGTTCCACGGCCTGGAGTTGAGCTCAGTCCTCCTCCATCACGTGGAGCCCTTCCGAGGTCAAGCTCCTCGGTCTAGGGTCGCGTGCTGCCCTCCTCCACCAGGACAAACCCCTGAAGCTGGGCCCCGCAGTCCGGAGTCGAGTCCAACCCTCCTCTGCCATGCAGGACCCCTTCGAGGTCAAGCTTGACGGAGCCTAGTCCTGCCCTCCAGCTCGGCCACCACCTCGGCCAGCATGCCAACCACCAAGGAAGCGGTGCCTCCCCTCCAAGGATGCCGGCGGGCTGCGAAGCAGTGCCCTCCATGCCGCAATAACTGTCCACCATTGTCGCTTACACCAGAAAGGAAGGAAGCTCCCTAAGTAAGGCACCATGCCCTCCACCAACCACCCGTACCACCAGGAGAGGGGAGCCAACCAGAAGGCACGAATCCCGGGGGCGGTAGCCCGTCGATCGAGGTCCTGCCAATTTTTTTGGAATGGAGCAACCGTAGGGAATGTCAGGCGCATGGAAGCTTCCCCTACCGCATGTCAAAAAGGACATCCTGGCCATGGCATGGTACCTCACCGCACGTGCTTGCCAACACAGGGGAGATCCCGAGGCAAGCTAGATTAAAAACCTGCAAGAGTAAGCCAAAAAAGAACATACACAGAAGAACAAGACCACTGAGGTGGGTAACGAAAAGGGAGAAAATGGCCACACAGGAGGACCCTTCCATCTCGGTCATCACCTCTCCCAACCCGGTCTCACTTCTATACACCCCACACTCACTCCTCCTAGCATGGGGTTCATCAAGAGGGGCTTGACCAGGAGGATATGTTCCCCTGGATGTCACTAACTTGATTATTGGAGCGCCCCCATCGGAATACCTGGCTCGGTCTCTAACATTGTTTCCTTGTAGGTCCCACAAACGGAGAGCTCTCGGGAAGACGGTTGGCGGTCCGATGCCCTCAGCAGCTACAGGCCACAGTGATCTTGGTGGCAACAAATTGGCGCACCAGGTAGGGGGGACCGAAAGGCTAACTGCCAAAAAGACCCTCTTTGCTCCGAAGGGTTGGTCCCTCTGCAAGGAACTCGATGGAAGGATGGTGACGACACATGTAAGAGAGGTTTCCACCAGCTGTGTAGGAGGCTCTCCTTCCCGGGGGAACCCACATGACCCAGAGATGGAACTTTCTACTCCAGTTTAACTGCCTCCATCGAAATCTCAGCTGGCTGCACTCACCCAGTAGGTGCAGATCATCACCACGGCAGTGCACCAACTTCACACCATCACCGGTCCTTGGCTACTCACCAGTAGCCAGGGACCCCCGCGGCCCATGCCGTAGGCCCCCGTGACAACCTGCATTCCTTCCAAGGAAGGCCTTCGCAGTCGTGGGTCATTACTGAAAATAGGGGTAGCCACCAAACTCCTACGAAAAGGTAATGAGCCGGGTCTGCCAACATGGAGAGCCGCTCGCCAAACCTCGAGCGGGATGCATCTGAACCCCGCCAAGATCGAAAGAGAAAGACCCCCCATCACGAACACCATGCACCCATGCCACGTTCTCCGTCTCCTTTGATGGAGGGGTCCACTGATGAAACCATCAGGTGCATGGCAGAGAAGCACCTGAAAGAGCATAACCGCAAGCTGGCAGAATTATCCCGCAAGTTTGCTAATCTACTGGGCTCCACCAGCGAGCCAGCGGGCTATGACACCCATCCCCCATTCTCCCAAGAGATCCAAGGGAGCCGATCCCGCGTCGGTTCCGTCTACCGTAGGTGGATCCTTACGACGGGACCACTGACCCCCTGGACCACCTGGAAAGTTACTGGGCCCTCATGAGGGTCCAGGGGGCCATCGACGCCCTCCTCTGTGTCACCTTTTCTGCTACTCTCCGAAAGGCAGCCTGGGTATGGTTCACCCGCCTAGAGTCGAAGTTTATCAACTCCTTCACCCAGCCAGGGCAGAGGTTCGTGGCCCACTTTGACACCTGTCGAAAGATGCCACGAGAGGCACACAGCCTTTTCTCCATCAGGCAGCAAGACCGCAAGCCACTGCGGGACTACGTGGCCCATTTCAAGGCTGCCGTGCTGGAGATCTACAATCTTGAGGAGCCAGTTGCAATGTTGGCTTTGAAGCGAGGGCTTAGGACTTCCCGCCTGACCTACTCGCTTGACAAGAAGCCCGTAAAGACCTACTTTGAGCTCCTCCTTTGAGCTCAGAAGAACATCCATGCTGAGAAGGTGGATCGTACGAGGTGGGAACTCTACGAGAGGCCATTGAAGAAGCCGACCCCCACCAAAGCATTCGGGATGCGCAAGCTGGGACAGCTTGCTCCGAGCTCCCGACAAGGACCGAGGCTGAGAGGCACTCCCGTCCCTGAAGAGAGTTAGACCCCCCTCCTTATCCTGAGGACAAAGATCCTTATAGAGATTGAAGGCGAGAGCAATCTGAGATGCCCGCCTTCGATGAAGCCGTCCACTAGCCATGATAAAATAAAGTACTACTGCTTCCACCATGACCACGGCCACGACACCAAGGAATATCGAAATCTCAAGTGGGAGATCGAAGAGCTCATCAAGAGGCTACCTCGAAAGGTTCATGGGAGGCAGATCTCAAGCAGAGCCTCAGGTGCTCGTCGCTCTCCCACCAGCTCCAACGGTGGACAACCACCCTACCGAGAAGCCGATAGGGATGATATGCTGGGGGGCCGAGCGTTCACCCAAGAAGGCCCGGGGGGCAAAGCATTCTGAAAATATACTCTCCTTTATAAGGGAAGGGGAAGACTGGGAGAAGAATGTAAATAATGATGCCATGGTTGTCGAGATGACGATCATGAAGCATCTTGTAAAATGCATCATGGTTGATAGTGGAAGCTCCATAGATGTGATTTTCTATGATGCTTTCTCCAGGATGAATCTCTCTCCTGCTCAACTCAGACCTGTGCACACCCCTTGTTGGTTTCACAGGTGATTTTATAGGGGTGGAGGGAGAAATCACTCTCCCTGTCACTATCGAGACCCCACCCCGGTAGAGCACCATCATGGTGACTTTCATGGTCGTCAGACTTCCTTCAGCCTACAACGTGATCCTGGGCCGACCGGGCTCAACCTGCTCGACGCCATCATCTCCACCAAGAGGCTACTTGTACAGTTCCCAACTCCTTATGGCATCGAGGAGATGAGGGGAACGCCCCAGCCAGTGCAGCATTGCTTCCAAACCCTCCCTAGGGCCAAGACTTCCGAGGGGGACCCCAAGGCAAACGATCTCGACCAAAGGGCTCAAGACCCCAGGGGTGGCCCGATCGAATGTCTGCTATCCTATCCGCTCAGAGCTGGCCTGACGAAGATGGTGCAAATCAGAGCCCAGCTGCCAAACGGGGAGAGGGCCCACCTATTCGTGTTCCTGCGGGCAAATACGGATGTGTTTGCATGGACGGCGGTAGACATGCCAGGTATCCCCCCTAACATCATCACTCATAAGTTAAGCCTCGATCCAAAGCACATGCCAGTTCGGTAGAAGAAGAAAAGTTTTGTCCTGGAGAGGCAGGAAGCCATCAATGAGGAGGTAGACAAGCTCCTCATCGTCGATTTCGTTCGAGAGGTGCAGTATCCGAGATGGCTGGCAAACATGGTGATGGTAAAGAAGAGCAACGGCAAGTGAAGGATCTGTGTGGACTACACTAACCTCAACAAGGCATGCCCGAAGGATAGCTTCCCCTTATTGAAGATTGACCAATTGGTGGACGCCACCTTGGGACACCGCCTGCTTTCATTCATGGATGCATTCTCCGGGTACAACCAGAGACGGATGCACTTGGAGGATAAAGAACATACTATCTTTATCACTGACCAAGGGACGTACTGCTACAGAATGATGCCCTTTGATCTAAAAAATACTGGGGCCACGTACCAGCATTGGTCAACAGGATCTTTAAAGACCAAATTAGTCGGAACATGCAGGTATATGTGGATGACATATTGGTCATGAGCAAGCCGAGCTTCGACCATGTCATCGACCTCGTCGAAGCTTTCTACAACCTCTGGAAGCACCATATGAAACTCAACCCAGTGAAATGCACCTTCAGGGTGGACGGACGGGAGGTTCCTCGACTTCATGGTCACCTAGAGAGGCATTGAGGCTAATCTGGAGAAAGTCCAGGAAATCATCGACATGGAGCACCCGACATCTAAGAAGCAGGTCCAACGCTTGACAGGGTGGGTTACAGCCCTAGGCCAGTTCATCTCAAGGTCGACCGATCACTGCCTTCCCTTTTTCAAGGCGCTGTGCAAGATGCACGACTTCACTTGGATGGAGGAGTGCAAGACAGCCTTTGAAGAACTGAAGGAGTTCTGGCCTCCCCTCCTCTGCTCTCCAGACCAGAAAAAGGGAAAGAACTCCTACTCTATCTGGTGGTTACACCAGGAGCCATCAGCTTGGTTCTCATCCGTGCAGATGAGGATGGGTCCCAAAGGCCTGTTTATTATACCAGCAAAATTCTTCGCGACATGGAAATCAGGTATACTAGCTACGAGAAACTCATTTTTGCACTAATAATGTCTGCTAAGCGTCTCAGGCCCTACTTCCAAGCACATCCCATTGCGGTCATGACTGATCAGCACTGATGGCCTACTTGATGCGGCAAGCATACGATTAGATGATGCGGCGAGCATATGATTAATGTTTTCAATATGGTTTGTAGAGCAATGAAACCTAATTACACTAGCATTGTACTCATCATAATAAGACTTAAGGATTATAAGAAAATGGGACTTTTACTTGATTAGACACAATCCTAAACTAAGAAGGAAGAAGATTTAGATAATAGGGGCTAATGATTGTGGACTTACCTTGATGAGCTTTCCAACTTCTTTTGATTCATACCTTAAAACTACCAACGCTCAGAACTGAAGAACTTGGATAACAGAGATCAGAACCCTGGACTTGGGGCTTCAGCTTGTTGGTTCTTTGTCATGGTGAACCCGGCCCACAACTCAAAGTCTTCGAAGGACCCTGTAATGAAGATCAAAGTTAAGGAAGAAGGATAAGAACATATAGAAGGGATGGAAGAATTTATGAACTAAGAACAGAAATTTGAGAAGATCTGGCTGACTCTAATGCCTTCACTTGAGCTTGGAAGATGCTTTGCTAGGGAAAAAGAATGGCTTTGGCATGGAGGAAGAGGATGGGAAACTTTCACATAAGGAAAAAAAACAAGACAACTTCTACTTCCAAATTCAACTTCAATTTTCATTTATTTTCCAAAATCAATCCCCTTTACAATGGGCGTCCAAGGCCTTTAATAGCCTCACAAAGCTAGCTTTTGAAATTTAAAAACTCCCCAAATTGAGGAGGATTACAAGAGGGGGTTGGAGGATTTGGTGGAGAGTTTGGAGGGATGGGGGGGGTTGGAGGATTTGGTGGAGGACTTGGAGGGGTGTGGCCAACCTCCTTGAATTTGAATCTTCCTTGTTGGCACCAAAGAGTGATGAGGTGACTAGTGAGGTGGCGCCTGATGACGTGGCATGATGAGATGGTCTTCTACTTGGATAAGGAATGACATGTGGTGCCAAGTGGTCCTGTTGATGGTCCTTTTCTCTTGCTTGGTTGATGTGTCTTCTCTTCTTCATGTAGTCAAATTCTGGAGTCCAGAATTTGAGTCTTGTTGCTGGCTTTCATTGCTTTATGACTTGATTAACTGAAATAGACTTAACTCAACTGAACTAACTTGACTGACCTAAACTTGAAATGGACTTACAAGAAATAATTTTTTTTTTTAAAAAGTAATTACAGGACTCAATAAACACTCTTGATTAATTACAGGACTCTTGAAAAGGAAATGGCTCTTGAAAACATTTACAGGACTCTTGAAAAGGAAATGGCTCTTGAAAATAAAAATTTTTGAACTAAAGGATACAAGGTAACCTAATTATCTTCGATCCAAATTGGGATAAGGCTAACCTTGTTGGAGTGAAGTTTTTTTCGATTTTGGTGTCCACACCAATTCTCCTAGGGTGGGAAGAACTCGACCCAGTCGAATATGGTTCAGTTTTGCCCTGGTAATGCTCGAACAAGTCTGGGTTAAGTCTTTGCAGGTCCTCTCGAGTAATCCAAAGTTGTCGGACTCAGGTCGACTTGCCATTGAACCAGGTATCGCTGATAGTCCTTATTCCTGGTAGTAATGGTCTTGTCATCCAGGATTCTCTCAATCCTCTCTCTCTGCTCAGTAGGGTTGGTGGTGGACACTCGAAATATGTTCACTCTCAATGAAAGTTTCTGGCCCAAAAGGCTCACTAGGTATTAGTACTGGTTCTTTGTATTCTACTAGGTCTGAAACATTAAAGGTTGTACTGATACCCATATCAGGTGGAAGTTCCAAAACATATGCATTAGGCCCTATTTTTTTAAGATCTTGAAAGGTCCTGCTCTGCGGGCATGTAGCTTCTTTATGGTTCCAGAGAGGAAACGTTCAGGGTTGAGCCTAATCATCGCATAATCCCTTCACAGAATTCTTTAGCCCTCTTATGTGAGTTAGCTAAGTGTTTATAAGTTTCATTGCTCAGGTTGATCTTATTACTGATTTCTTTATGCAGATTTGTGACATGCTGTGCAAAAGACTCAGCAGACTCAGAGTCTCGTGTGTGAATAGGTAGTGGGATTAGATCTAAAGGCTTCGTAGGCTTGTAACCATGGACTATCTCAAAAGGACTTTTGCCCGTAGATCTATTGACTAAATTGTTGTAAGCGAACTCAGAACGTGGCAATAACAAATCCCAGTTCCCTAGACTTTCTCCTACTAGGCATCTCAGCAAGTTCCCTAGACTTCTATTTACAACCTCGGTTTGTCCATCAGTCTGGGGATGGTAGGCTGTGGAGAATTTCAGTCTGGTTCCTAATAGGTG
Source organism: Areca catechu (assembly GCA_021397845.1). Taxonomy (NCBI): domain Eukaryota; kingdom Viridiplantae; phylum Streptophyta; class Magnoliopsida; order Arecales; family Arecaceae; genus Areca; species Areca catechu. Next base: position 97,886,632 of record CM038050.1, read on the forward strand.
CCAAAGGATTTTCCAAAAGTAGGTAGCAAAAGGAATAGGCCTTAAAAGCTCATGCATCCTAGTAATCTCATCAAAATGAAACTTAATGGCTCTAAAATTATGATAAGACTTAGGAAAGGCAAGAAATAGGAATCCGAGACTTAGGATAATTTAGGAGAATCTTGAAACAGACCTGGGTTACTCGTGATGACCTTAAGATTAGAATTTTGATCTACAGGCAGGATGCTTCTAGGTAGTTGAAGGTCATCAGGAAAGTCTTCTAAAATAATGATTGGGTTCTTCTCAGGTAAGTTACTAAAGTTGTTCTCTTCACAGTCTTCCCCTTCATATTCATCTATTAAACTTATGTTAGTCTCATACACATATTTACTAGGTTCAGATTTGCCTTCTTCCTTCCCTAGCCCTTCAATTTGAGGATACCCTAAGTCTTGGGTATTAATGAACTCAACTTGTACTTCAGGGTTCTTACTCCTATCATTCATATGAGCTAATGGGATAGTAGGAGTTGGTTGGTCTAAGGGAAATTGTTTAGCCAGAATTTGGTTCAATTGGGCCATTAGATCATTTAGGCCTTTCAGCATGGTTTCAAGATTCGGGTCCATGGCTACACTGGACTGGATCTGGACTGGTGAATATGAGGCCCCTGATCTAGTTTTCATGCATGCAAGTAGACTCAAGCTCGAGCTAAGGTTTCCTAGACCTAGAGCACAAATTAGAGGTCTAATTAAGTGAACCAAATAGCTAGTAGTATTTATGGGACTTAGCTAGGTAGGTGGATGGGAGTGAAGGTCCCTGATTGCCAACCTTAGACACCAATCTGAGATTGGCCAGGTAGGCAGACCAAATCACAAGCCTTGATGCACCAATCCTAGATACCAAGTCAGTAAGCACACACCAATTAGCTGACACAGTTAACTTGACCCTAACCTGAACCCAACTTGTTGGTGTCCCTAACCCATTAGGGCAATTAACGTTCTACTCAATTTAAATTAACGGGCTGGGATCGATATGCTGGTTGGTGATTTTTGGGCTTGGGACAGGTGATAAAACCCTGACCCTATGTCAAATTGATGCCATTAATTTGATTTCTCATGAGATGAATGAAATGCAAAGGTGCTGCAGAAGTGTGTTGCAGTTTGAAAGTGGTGTGGAAAATGTGATGAAAAATGTCCAAAAATTCTAAAAAATTCACAGAGGATTCCTAACTTATATGTTTCAATGCAGATGAAAGGAATTTTAAAACTAAAATCTGTACTACTCTAAACAGATCCTACAAATGAAGATAAATAAAAAGGACAGAACAGAACCCTAATGACAGTGTCGAACTGCAGAAATTTTCATTTTTATTATAATTTTTTTCTGATGATGAATTTAATATGGTGATAACTGACTTAAAAAGGAACAAGAAACAAAAAATTAGTGGCTTGCCTTTGGAGATGCAGATGGATTACAGTAAACAGATGCAAATTTTCAGAAAACAGAACCTAATCAAACAAGTGCAATAGCTTACCCAAACTTCATTCTAAAAAAATTCACGTCCGGCCAGGGGCTCATTATTCCCATGGGTCGTGACAGTGTACTGGAGTACACCCGCTCAGGAGGCATGAATTTTAGATATTGCTTGGATTTAAAGAAAACTATTCTACCCTAATGCAACCATGCTCTGATACCAAGATGATGCGGCAAGCATATGATTAGATGATGCGGCGAGCATATGATTAATGTTTTGAATATGGTTTGTAGAGCAATGAAACCTAATTACACTAGCATTGTACTCATCATAATAAGACTTAAGGATTATAAGAAAATGGGACTTTTACTTGATTAGATACAATCCTAAACTAAGAAGGAAGAAGATTTAGACAATAGGGGTAATGATTGTGGACTTACCTTGATGAGCTTTCCAACCTTCTTTTGATTCATACCTTGAAACTACCAACGCTCAGAACTGAAGAACCTGGATAACTGAGATCAGAACCCTGGACTTGGGGCTTCAGCTTGTTGGTTCTTTGTCAAGGTGAACCCGGCCCACAACTCAAAGTCTTCGAAGGACCCTGCAATGAAGATCAAAGTTAAGGAAGAAGGATAAGAACATATAGAAGGGATAGGAGAATTTATGAACTAAGAACAGAAATTTGAGAAGATCTGGCCGACTCCAATTGATGGGGGACCCGAAACCTATCTGGGTTTCACCTTTTATTTATTTATTTATTTTTTTTAAAAAAAAATTTAGAATTTTTGTATTTTAGTTATTCCCGCTATTCCACCTATTCCCTTTATTCTCGTGTTATCCCGATGTTATTCCAACTTTATTCCAAGCTATTCCTATCTCCTTCAACCTCCAGAAAAAAATCGCAGAGGTCATTTTTTTTTCCGATTTTTGCCCCACCGGTCCGCGATCTGCCGTGCCCGACCCCCGCCACTGCCGCCCGCCCACCGGCGCTCCGCCGACCCGCCGCCCTGCCGCCCCGCCGACCCGCCGCCCTGCCGCCCTGCCGCCCCACCGGCATCCTTGGGCCTCACGCCCGTGGAAAGTCCAGCAGACCGTGGAAGACCAACGGTCGCCCACGGCCGCCGCCGCCGTTTCGCCGCCTGGCCGCCGTGCCACCCCGCCGCTGCCGCCTGCCCGCTGGCGCTCCGCCGATCCGCCACCCTACCACCTCGCCGGCAGCCCTGGGGCCTCACGCCCGTGGGAAGTCCAGCGGCCCGTGGAAGACCAACGGTCGCCCACGGCCGCCGCCGCCGTTTCGCCGCCTGGCCGCCGTGCCACCCCGCCGCTGCCACCCGCCCGCCGGCGCGCCGCCGATCTGCCACCCTGTTGCCCCGCCGGCAGCCCTGGGGCCTCACGCCCGTGGGAAGACCAGCGGTCCGTGGAAGACCAACGGTCGCCCACGACCGCCGCCGTCGTGCCGCCTCGCCGCTGCCGTCCGCTCGACGGCGCGCCACCATGCCGCCCCGCCGCCGCCCACTAGGCCGGGTGCCGAAGGTCCAGTGCCCCTATTGCTCGACCGTGAAGGAGCTTCTGCACGCTTTTCAGAGCAGCCAAATGAAGCTTTTGCACGCTTCTCAAAGTGGTGGAAGAATAGTTGTTTTGCACGATTTTTGGAGTAGCACGAGTTTCAGAGTAGAGGGGATTTCAAAATTCAAATAAACGGGATTTATTTGGTAATTTTTTTAATGAATGTAATTTGGAAAATTTGGGGATTTTGATTTTGAATTTGATTTCAAAATCAAGGGAGGATTTCAGGGGATTTTATTTTTGAATTTAAAAGGGATATGGACATCTATAAATACCCATACTCCTCTTGTAATAAAATAGTTGAATGAAATTTTTGAGTGTTCTTCCGGTGTGTGGTTCTGGGCTGAGGCCCTTTTTTCCTTCGTCCTTCGGGACGTCGAGGGGTGTGAGGCCCCAAGTATCTCCTTTCTCCCTCCCATCTTCGTGTCTTCCCCTCGTGGCCTTGAGAACCATCCTAGCGCCTCTAAGTACTGAGGAGGGCGTAATGCCTTAGAGGTGGACAGTCTCTTTGTTAGGGTGAGTCCCAAGATCCATGAGTTCTCCCCCACCCCCGTCCTTCGTGACCTTGAGATCCATCCTAGCACCTCTAAGTATTGAGGAGGGCGTAATGCCTTAGAGGTGGACGGTCTCTTCGTTAGGATGAGTCCCAAGGTCTAGGAATTCCCGTCCCAGCCTCCCATCCCCATCATTCCTTCGCCATCTCCGCCAAGAAAATTTAAAAAAACCAAAAGAGCCCAGTCGTTTTAGGATTTTCAGGGGTCGTTCTATCCTAGTCCCGGAGGCTTCTTAGCCCTCCCATGATCCTTGGTTTGCTTTAGGTGTTTTGCCTCTTTTCAAAATAACAATAGGTTTTCTTGTCCTTCGTTCTACATCACCAATGCTTTCACTTGAGCTTGGGAGATGCTTTGCTAGGGGAAAAGAATGGCTTTGGCGTGGAGGAAGAGGATGGGAAACTTTCACATAAGGAAAAAAAACAAGACAACTTCTACTTCCAAATTCAACTTCAATTTTCATTTATTTCCCAAAATCAATCCCCTTTACAATGGGCATCCAAGGCCTTTAATAGCCTCACAAAGCTAGCTTTTGAAATTTAAAAACTCCCCAAATTGAGGAGGATTACAAGGGGGGGTTGGAGGATTTGGTGGAGAGTTTTGAGGGATGGGGGGGGTTGGAGGATTTGGTGGAGGACTTGGAGGGGTGTGGCCAACCTCCTTGAATTTGAATCTTCCTTGTTGGCGCCAAAGAGTGATGAGGTGACTAGTGAGGTGGCGCCTGATGATGTGGCATGATGAGATGGTCTTCTACTTGGATAAGGAATGACATGTGGCGCCAAGTGGTCCTAGTTGATGGTCCTTTTCTCTTGCTTGGTTGATGTGTCTTCTCTTCTTCATGTAGTCAAATTCTGGGGTCCAGAATTTGAGTCTTGTTTTTGGCTTTCATTGCTTTAAGACTTGATTAACTGAAATAGACTTAACTCAACTGAACTGACTTGACTGACCTAAACTTGAAATGGACTTACAGGAAATGAAATTTTTTTTTTTTAAAAGTAATTATAGGACTAAATAAACATTCTTGATTAATTACAGGACTCTTGAAAAGGAAATGGCTCTTGGAAACATTTACAAGACTCTTGAAAAGGAAATAGCTCTTGAAAATAAAATATTTTTGAACTAAAGGATACAAGGTAACCTAATTATCTTCGATCCAAATTGGGATAAGGCTAACCTTGTTGGAGTGAAGTTTCTTTCAGTTTCTGGTGTCCACACCACTACTGAGCTGCCCTAAAACTTCTGGGAGGTTGGCCAAATGGTCCCTGATGTTGAGCAAATTTTACATCACATATCGATCGAGGTCATCACAGAAGGCCCAAGTCCTAGCAAACTTCATGGTCGAATGCACGGGACCTGCCAAGGAGCCAGAGCAAGTGGTCCCGGAGCATCAAATTAAGCCTGGTCCATGGTAGGACCCCTGGATCCTCCATGTGGATGGCACCTCTAACTCTGGTGGGAGCGGAGCGGGCCTCATCCTCACCAACTGCAATGGGGTGGTGATGGAATGCGCTCTCCATTTCAAGTTCGTCGCAACAAACAACCAGGTGGAGTACGAAGCACTCCTCGTGGGCCTGAAGGTATCCCACGAGCTAGGCATACAAAGCCTGAAGGTTTTCACCAACTCCTAATTGATTGCCAGACAGGTTTCCAGAGAATACGAGGCCAGAGATCCCCAGATGGTGAAGTACCTAGAGAGGGTTCGCTCGAGCGCAGTAGGCTTCCATCACTACCGTATTTTCCATATCCCCCATGGGGAGAATGCTCGTGCAGACGCACTGTCAAGACTCGCGACCCTGCCGGGCTCATCGCTAGGGTGCACCCACATTGAGTACCTCGACAGTCCAAGCTATGAGAGCCCAGAGGAGGTGCAGCAAGTAACCCCCGAGCTGAGCTGGATGGATAGGTACGTCAGGTACATCGTGGATGGCACCCTTCCAAAGGACCATAGGGAAGCTGGCCTCGTCAAGAGAAAGGCCTCCCATTTTGTTCTGATGGATGGTCAGCTCTACCACCGATCTTACTCCTACCCACTCCTGAAGTGCCTTAAGCCCATAGAGGCAGCCTTCGTGCTCCAGGAGATACACGAAGGACTTTATGGGAATCATGTTGGGGGAGGACTCTGGCATACAAAGCTCTTCGTCAGGGCTACTTCTGGGAAACCATGAGGGAGGATGCGGCCGACATAATCAAAAGGTGTGACAAATACCACCGCCATTCTCACATACAGCGCCAGCAGGCAATGCCAATCTCCTAACTTTCATCCTCCTGGCCCTTTGCCCAGTGGGGGATGGATATCTTGGGACCATTTCCCACCGCACCGGGGTAACGGAAGTTTCTGCTAGTGGCGATCGACTACTTTATTAAGTGGGTTGAAGTGGAGCTGCTAGCTCGAATCACGGAAGCCAATGTTTGTCAATTCTTCTAGATGTCAGTCATCTACTTCTTCAGACTCCCCAACTACATCATCACCAACAACGGGCGATAATTTGATAACTGGGAGTTCAAAGGGTTTTGTGCCGAGCATGGCATCCAACACAGGTTCACCTTGATAGCTCACCCCCAAATGAACGGAGAAGTCAAGGTGACCAACCAGACCATCCTTCAGGGACTTCGAACCAGGCTAGACCAAGCGAAGGGTAGATGGGCGAAGGAGCTTCCAAGCATCCTGTGGGCCTATCACACAACACCTAGGATGGCGATGGGCGAAACACCCTTCAATCTCATCTTCAGCACCGAAGCAGTCATCCCAATTGAGCATAGCATGCTTATGTTGTGAGTGTAGCAGTATGATGAGACGTAGAACCCTGTGCACCTCCTGCTCAATTTAGACCTCCTAGAAGAAATAAGGGACAAGGCCTAGCTTCGGATGGCAGCATATTAGCAATGAGTGGTCCAGTATTACAACATGTGGGTGAAGCCGAAGACCTTCCAACCCGGTGACCTGGTGCTGTGCCGAGCTGAAGCATCTTAACCCCGAGAGTACGGTAAGCTCTTACCAAATTGGGTGGGTCCCTACATGGTGGCCGAGGCCCTCTCACATGGAGCCTACTACCTCAAGGACTTGGATGGTGCTAGATTCCCTCGAACATGGAATGCCATCAACTTGAGGAGATACTATCAATAGTGTAAGGTTTTCTTCCAGTGATAATAAAGATTTTCCTTTATGCAAAAGATTATCTGCCTTGTAGGAAGGTTCCAGCAAGTCTTCGAGCCTAGCTCCAAGACACCAAATCCCGGAGCCCAGTTCTCCGGCTAGCAAATCTTCGAGCCTAGCTCCAATGAAAGGATTATGCCCTAAAGGCCAATCGAAATGTTGTATTTTGATGGGATTTTTTTTTGTATCCCAAACCAGTGTATTGACATTATCAATTAATAAAGGCATTTTATTTTCATTATACGCTGTATCTTATTAATTTTATTAAGATATGATGAACCCCATAGATTAGGACTATTGTTTTAGGGTTATGATGAGATCATACCAGTGAGACCTAAAGCCTTAAACCCTAATCTAGAATATTCTTGGTCGATGGGATATTGAGTAGGGGATCAATGTTTCCGATAAGACCAGCACATCCTATGTATGCTTGGTGAAGAGGGTGACTGATCTCACAGTCACTTGTGTTTGACACAAATACTAGGATGTGGGTGCTCATTAGAGAATGAGTTCACTGAATGAATCCAGCTTGGGAACATCTAATGGAACCTTATCTTTTTGTCAATAGATAGTTCTCATAATGGGAGTAGTGCATGTGGTCCTTTAACCTGAGACTGCCACGGTACCTTGTATGCATGAATCCATACTTTGGTTCACACTCAATCATGACACTGAGTCATGCATGGGGTGATACTGGGTATGGTGGATTGCATATGGAGGTTGTGAGTAGGTCAAAAAGGAATCGATCAACCCTAGTAAGAGGGAAGCGCATCCAGATGATTTAAATCAAATGAAGATTTGGAAAATCTTTGATCAAAATATGAACATTAGAAATAGTTTCTAATGGTTCATTAATGAATCATCATTATCAGATTGAGTAAGGAATGAATATGAAATTGGATTTGACAAGTATCCATATCCATAGTCATATTCAGGGTGCAAGTAGATCGAAGGACTGAATTGCCCGGTAACTCATCACTGAAGGGTATTTTGGTAAATCCATCAAAATTCCTCATCTTGCGGGAAGGCATGACACATTGCTAGACATCAATCTTGTTTTGTAGGTATTCATGAACCAATTGATTTGGTTTCATGAGTCAATTCGATGTGTGATTCGAATTGGACAATTAGGTGAGCCAATTTGACCTAATTAGGTCAATCGGGTTCGATCAGATCAAATCAGCTCAAACCTAAACCAGATGCTAGCTAGATGTGGAATCCAATAGGTCACACACAATAGAGACTTGGCCAAGGAAGTCATTCATGATTTAATTAGGGTCATAGGATTTTAATTGGTTAGCAGGATTACATACTAGCATATGTAGGCTAACCAAATTCCTAACCCAATTGGATTAGGTCCGGTTGCTTGCTAATTGGGCTAACCTAATTATGAAAAACCTAAATTAGGTTGATTCCTAAGTGGGGCTAGCCTAATCAAAGCTAAATCTAATTTTAATTTGGATTTAAGGGCATTTTAGGTGCCATACATGAAGAGTCCCAATGGCATGGGACTCTTGGTACCTAAATGATTTTTTAACTTCAAAAGGGCACAGAATGAGCTATAGATCTCTGATTTGAATATAATTTATATGGTCAGAAAGGAAATTTTATGCTCTTTCCAATGACACCCATATTTCCTATGTTTTGACTAGTCAACATTCTTTGAAATTTGCGTGGAAGAAGGATGGCGCACGCGATGCATGAAGAGTCACAACTCTTCATGTGGCACGCGGTTCCGATGGAGAGTCCTTCTACTATCAGGACTCTTCATAATGTCTGATGTTTGGATATTGAAGAGGCACCTCTTGGCTTCCTAGGGACCGGTAATTGTCATGTGGCAAGTAAGAATTCGTCCAGATAAAAGAAGGGATGTGAATAAGGCCTTCGGTGCATGAATTGGCTTATTAGATATGATTTTTCAAGCCAGATAACTTCTCTTCGGTCTTGAAAAATCATATCTGATAAGTTTATGGGAGGACATATCACATGCCCCTCTTGTATCTATAAATAGGGGGCGGTGAAATGAGTCTGATAATGAAGAATTACATCGAAGTATTATTTTGAGTGTCTCTCTCTACCTCCTTTCTTTAAGACAAGACTTGTCTTGTTAAGACAAGGTCTTTTCTACTAGGACAAGGCTTGGTTTTAGGATATAAGCCTAAGGGATCCTAGAGGAGGGTTGTCCTAAAATCAAGAGTGGTTTAGGAGAGTGTCTTTAGTGCCCTACAGTAGGACAGGGTGTCCTACAGTGGTCAATAGACCAAAGGCTGCCGAAAGAGTTCCACTTCTCCAAGCAACTTGAAGAAGGAGTTCTTTCTTGCTCCGAGTTTCATGTGGATCACTGTTGGAGGGTGAACGTTTGGACGCCTGGTGGAGAAGAAGGCTGAATCAGGGTTTTCTTCATCTGATTGGATACTAGCGATTCTGGTTGGTGCCTAAACTCTAGTTTATATTATATATGCATGTTTGTTTGTTTTAATTCCTAGTAAGGAGGTCTTGGGTTAAGGGTTTGGTAGTGGTTTCATAATAAATTTTTGAAATCCATGCTTCCATCTTGGTCACCAAAACCCTTATAGTGGTATTAGAGCCACCTTATTAGGGCTAAATCATACAAAATTTGAGGTTGCTGATTTTGGCAAGACTCTGCAAAACTTAAAGTTGCCTAATTTTGTAGGACTCTTGAGGTTGCCCATTTTTGTATGACTCTACAAAATTTGAAGTTGTCCAATTTTGTAGGACTCTTGAGGTTGCCCATTTTTGTAGGACTCTAAAAAATCTGAAGTTGCCCAATTTTGTAGGACTCTACAAAAGTTTAAAGTTACATATGATTGATATGTTTATGCATATATGTATGTCACTGGTTAGGGTTTTCACTTAAACCTTAACCGATATAGAGATATGTTTAGCTTTCTAGTCATCATACTGAAATAAGGTTTCCCTGGCATAATGGTGGATCCATTATGTGGTAGATGGTTATCCTAGTATGATGACACACTTGTCACATTATAAAATGATATATGATGCATGATTGATGAATGGTAATATTAGAATGTGCTTCTGTTTGAATTGCCCTCTATTAAAATTATATTAAGTTGTAGTGTCATATACCAAAAGCAAAATAATCAAGATAATTAGTTGATCATTCGGTGTCTAGGAAAAGTGGTTCATGATCGGTAAAGAGGATGTGGTTTTTAATTGGTTCCGTTGACTGACCTGGCCAATTTTTACTGGTGTCTAGGAAAGCAATGGGGGGACTCCCACTACTCTCCCACTTACCTGGCCAATAAGATTAACTTAATTCTTGATTGATATGCTTAGTGTAATATTCACTACATTTGGCCTTCCTTCATGCTAGGTCATTATTATGTTATGATTCGTATTAGGTTTGTTGTGTACACACAAGGCCTATTATGGTAACTAACACAATTTTAGCCTGGTGCATTTGATGCTTATAGCATGATTTAGTATAATACTTTGTTGTGAACATACAAGGGTATTATTATTACAATCATGACTATAAAGGAATAAAGGGTCTTACTTAACTAAAAATATTATAGTTTGTTGTGCACACATAAGGCTATTAATATTTTAGAGGCCAGGTTTTGTTGAGAATTGTATGAGATACAATTGGAAAGAGTTTTCTTACCTTTGAACTTATAAAAGATTTATTGTGTACACACAAGGTCTTTTATAAGGAATTAGGATCTCAACCCCACTAAGAAAATCAATTAGGGTTTCTCGATCATCATATAGAGGGTTATGATGCTTGATAAAATAGTGGGAGACATAATTAAGTTAAAGTCCTAATTTAATTATGTTTTGTAAACATTGGTTGTTTGCTTATGTTATGTTCTTTGTTAATGTAGATTAAATGGCCTCTTCACTCTCACTCCGTAGTATACTTGATGCCAATAAATTGACTGGACCGAACTATGTTGACTGGTTGAGAAACCTAAAGATAGTACTCAGCCAGGAAAAACTTTCTTACATTCTTGATACCCCTACCTTGGAACCTTTAGGGGAAGATGCCTCGCAAGAGGAAAAGACCACATACAAGATGTGGCAAAATGACTCACTCACTGTCAAATGTATCATGCTTGCCTCTATGACCAATGAGTTGTACAGGCAACATGATAGCATGGACAATAACTCCATACTGCTCAATCTAAAAGAGCTATATGGAGAACATAGTCGAACTACTAGATATGAGATATCTAAGCAGTTGTTTCGTGCGAGAATGACAGAAGGTACATCCATACAAGATAATGTACTGATGGTTATTGACCTGATCACTCGCTTAAGTCAATTGAGTTTTGTTATGGATGGGAAGTTGAATTAGGATTTGATCCTGCAGTCACTCCCGGAGTCATTTTTATAGTTTGTTCTTAATTATCATATGAACAAACTTAACACTTCCTTGCCTGAGCTGTTAAACATGTTAAAAATAGCAGAGAGCCATTTACAGAAAAATAAGGCTCCACTTCTTCTTGTGGATGGGATCAACAAGAAGAAGTTAGGCAGAAAGGGTTCCAAGAGGAGATTGAACCCAAAAAGGGGCATCAAGAAGAAGAAAGGAAAGAAGGCCTCCGGACAGATGACCTGCTTTCACTGTGGCAAGCCAGGTCATTGGAAGAGGAACTGCAAGGGTTACCTTGCAGGTGTGAAGCCTGGTGCATTGGATGCACCAAAAGGTATGAAAGAAGTTTATACTATTTTGTGATTGGATTCTTTCATTTCAAATACTTGGGTATTGGATACCGTCTATGGTCATAATATCTGTAAATCATTACAGGGGCTGCAGAGGCTTAGAGTATTGAATGAAGGAGACTTCAAGCTCTACGGTGCTGGAGGAGAGTCCATCCAAGCAGAGGTCGTAGGGACTTATATCTTGAAGTTACCTTCGAGAAAGATTTTAGAGCTGAGAGATTGTTACTATATGCCTTAGGTCATTAGAAATATCATTTCTGTACCCTTGTTACTTAGACAAGGTTATACTATGAATGTGATGAGCAATGGTTGCTCAATCAGCTTTTCTAATGAAATTATATATTGTGGCATATTTTGCAATGGTCTTTTTACTCTATCCACTAATGACAATATACTTCATGTAAGTAACAAATGAAAGAGAGATGATATAAACAATACTTTACTCTGGCACTATCGGCTTGGACATACTAGTGAGACTAGGATTAGCAAGTTATACAAGGAAAATTTCTTTAATCCTTATGATTATGAATCATTAGGAACTTGTGAATCATGTCTCATGGATAAAATGGCCAAGACTCTATTTAGTGGACATAGAGAAAGGACAACTGAGTTATTAGGACTCATACATACAGATGTATGTGGGCCTATGACAACTCAGGCCAAGGATGGATACTCTTATTTCATCACATTTACTGATGATTTTTCAAGGTACAGATTTGTGTATCTTATGAAACATAAGTCCGAAGCCTTTGATAAATTTTTAGAGTATCAAAGTATGGTAGAAAAACAAACGGGGAAAAGTATTAAAATCCTTCGATCAGATCAAGGAGGTGAATACTTATCCACCGAGTTTCTCGATCACCTTAAAGAAAAGGGGATTATCTCTGAATGGACCCCTCCTTACACACCATAATTAAATGGTGTTGTTGAAAGGAGGAACCGTACCTTATTAGATATGGTCTGTCCATGATGTGCTTCACAGAGTTACCTGTTTCCTTCTGGGGATATGCTTTGGAAACAGCGACTAATATCTTAAGTAGAGTACCATTTAAATCTGTCTCTAGCACTCCATATGAGATATGGAGGGGTAAGAAACCCAATCTTAAGTATCTTAAGATATGGAGATGTCCAGCCTATGTCAAAAGAAATTTTGGACATAAGCTGGATGCTAGAGCAGATAAGTGTCTATTTGTATGATATCCTAAAGATAGTATAGGATATCTATTCTACCACCTTACTGAATAAAAAGTTTTTGTCAGTAGGTATGCCACTTTTCTGGAGAAAGAGTTCATCCTACAAAAAGGCAGTAGGAGAAATATTGAACTTGAAGAAGTTCAACAAATAGATACATCTCAACCAAATGATAACATAGTTAGTATAGAACCAGAACACACCACTCCTATCCGTAGGTCTGATAGGGTGCGTCATGCACCTGAGAGGTATGGGTTCATTATTGAAAATAATGAAGCCCAGATCATTGAAAATGATGAGCCTCTAACCTATACGGATGCTGTCATGAGTAGGGACTCAGATAGATGGCTGGAAGCCATGAGATCCGAAATGGACTCCATGTATGTCAACCAAGTGTGGACTTTGGTTGATGCACCAGAGGGTGTTAACCCTATTGGATGCAAATGGGTCTATAAGAAAAAGATTGGGGCAGATGGCCAAATCGAAACTTATAAAGCCAGATTAGTGGCTAAGGGTTTCAGACAAAAATAGGGAATAGATTATGATGAAACATTTTCTCCTGTTGCCATGCTCAAATCTATTCGGATCATGCTTGCTATAGCAGCATATCATGATTATGAAATCTGGCAGATGGATATGAAAATCGCATTCCTTAATGGTTTCCTTGAGGAAGAGGTCTATATGTCACAGCCAGAAGGTTTTGTCTTGGAGACTAAACCTAATCAGGTATGTAGGCTAAAGAAATTCATTTATGGATTAAAGCAAGCATCCAGGAGTTGGAACATCCGATTTGATAAGACAGTCAAAGAGTTTGACTTTATCAAAAATGAGGATGAACCTTGTGTGTACAACAAGACTAGTGGGAGTGCCATAGTTTTCTTGGTTATGTATGTGGATGACATACTCCTCATTGGGAATGATATCCCAATGTTACAATCAGTCAAGGTATGGTTATCTAAATAGTTTTCCATGAAAGACTTGGGAGAAGCATCATATATACTGGGTATCAAGATCTATAGAGATAGATCTAGGAGGATGCTAGGCTTATCCCAGTCTAGGTACATTGACCAAGTGCTAAAGAGATTTAGCATGGAGGGAAGTAAAAGAGGTTACTTGCCCATTGGTCATCATACATCTTTCTAAGAAGATGTCTCCTAAGACACTTGAAGAAAGAAATAGAATGAGTTCTATACCTTATGCTTCGGCTGTAGGATCTATAATGTATGCTATGTTATGTACCAGTCCTGATGTGGCAAATGCCTTAGGTATAGCTAACAGATTTTAGGCTGATCCAAGAGAGGATCACTGGAAGGCTGTAAAAAATATTCTTAAGTACTTGAGAAGGACTAAGGATACTTTTCTGATATACGGAGGATCTGATCTTAAATTGGAAGCTTATTCAGATTCTAGTTTTCAATTGGATCCAGATGATAGCAAATCTATTTCAGGGTATGTTTTTACCGTAAATGGAGGAGCTGTAAGCTGGAAGAGTTCTAAATAGCAGACTGTAGCTGACACAACAACTGAGGTAAAATACATTGCTGTTAGTGAAGCTGCCAAGGAAGCTGTCTGGATGAAGAAGTTTATCTCAGAGTTGGGCAATGTTCCAGAGATTGAAGGTCCAGACCACTTTACTGTGATAATACTGGAGTCATCGCTCAAGCTAAGGAACCTAGAGCTCATCACAAATCAAAGCACATTCTAAGATGCTTCCATCTCGTTCGAGAGATTATTGAAAGATAAGAAATCTGCATTAAAAGAGTAGAAATGAAGAACAACATAGCAGACCCGTTCACTAAGGTCTACCACAGCGGGAGTTTGATCGCCACCTTGATTGTATGGGGGTAAAATTTAAAGGTGATTGGCTTTAGTGCAAGTGAGAGATTGAAAGGATTATGCCCTAAAGGCTAATCGAAATGTTGTATTTCGATAGGATTTTTTTTTGTATCCCAAACCAGTGTATTGACATTATCAATTAATAAAGACATTTTATTTTCATCATATGTTGTGTCTTATTAGTTTTATTAAGATATGATGAACCCCATAGATTAGGGATATGGTTCTAGGGTTATGATGAGATCATACCAGTGAGACCTAAAGCCTTAAAACCCGAATCTAGAATATTCCTGGTCGATGCGATATTGAGTAGGGGATCAATGTTTCCGGTAAGACCAGCACATCCTATGTATGCTTGGTGAAGAGGGTGACTGATCTCATAGTCACTTGTGTTTGACACTAATACTAGGATATGGGTGCTCATTAGAGAATAAGTTCACTGAATGGATCCAGCTTGAGAACATCTAATGGAACCTTATCTGTTTGTCAATAGATAGTTCTCATAGTGGGAGTAGTGCATGTGGTCCTTTGACCTGAGACTGCCACGGTACCTTGTATGCATGAATCCATACTTTGGTTCACACTCAATCATGACACTGAGTCATGCATGGGGTGATACTGGGTATGGTGGATTGCATATGGAGGTTGTGAGTAGGTCAAAAAGGAATCGATCAATCCTAGTAAGAAGGAAGCGCATCCAGATGATTTCAATCGAATGAAGATTCGGGAAATCTTTGATCAAAGTATGAACATTAGAAATAGTTTCTAATGGTTCATTAATGAATCATCATTACCAGATTGAGCAAGGAATGAATATGAAATTGGATTTGACAAGTATCCATATCTATAGTCATATTCAGGGTGCAAGTAGATCGAAGGACTGAATTGCCCGGTAACTCACCACTAAAGGGTATTTTGGTAAATCCACCAAAGTTCCTCATCTTCCTAGTAGGCATGACACATTGCTAGACATCAATATTGTCTTATAGGTCTTCATGAACCAATTGATTTTGTTTCATGAGTCAATTCGATGTGTGATTCGAATTGGACAATTTGGTGAGCCAATTTGACATAATTAGGTCAATCGGGTTCGATCGGATCGAATCGGCTCAAACCTAAACCTACTGCTGGCTAGATGTGGAACCCAATGGGTCACACACAATAGAGACTTATCCAAGGAAGTCATTCATGATTTAATTAGGATCATAGGATCCTAATTGGTTAGCCGAATTACATACTAGCATATGTAGGCTAACCAAATTCCTAACCCAATTGGATTGTGTCCGGTTGCTTGCTAATTAGGCTAACCTAATTATGGGAATCCTAAATTAGGTTGAGTCCTAAGTGGGGCTAGCCTAATCAGAGCTAAATCTGATTTTAATTTGGATTTAAGGGCATTTTAGGCGCCATACGTGAAGAGTCCCAATGGAATGGGACTCTTGGTACCTAAATGATACCTTAACTTCTAAAGGGCATAGAATAAGCTATAGATCTTTTATTTGAATATAATTTATATGGTCAGAA
Organism: Areca catechu; assembly: GCA_021397845.1. NCBI lineage: Eukaryota > Viridiplantae > Streptophyta > Magnoliopsida > Arecales > Arecaceae > Areca > Areca catechu. The sequence goes on from CM038050.1 coordinate 97,902,614, forward strand.
AGGAGATTTTATGCTCTTTTCAATGATACCCATATTGCCTATGTTTTGACTGGTCAACATTCTTTAAAATTTGCGTGGAAGAAGGATGGCGCGCGCGGTGCATGAAGAGTCAACTTTTCATGTGGCATGCAGTTTTGATGGAGAGTCCTTCTGCTATCAAGACTCTTCATAATCTCCGATGTTTGGAGATTGAAGAGGCACCTCTTGGCTTCCTAGGGACCGGTAATTTACATGTGGCAAGTGAGAATTTGTCCAGATAAAAGATGGGATGTGAATAAGGCCTTCGGTGCATGAATGGGCTTATTAGATATGATTTTTCAAGCCAGATAACTTCTCTTCGATCTTGAAAAATCATATCTGATAAGTTGATGGGAGGACATATCACACGCCCCTCTTGTATCTATAAATAGGGGGCGGTGAAATGCGTCTGATGATGAAGAATTCCACCGAAGTATTATTCTGAGTGTCTCTCTCTCCCTTCTTTCTTTAAGACAAGACTTGTCTATTTAAGACAAGGTCTTTTCTACTAGGACAAGGCTTGGTTTTAAGACATAAGCCTAAGGGATCCTAGAGGAGGGTTGTCCTAAAACCAAGAGTGGTTTAGGAGAGTGTCTTTAGTTCCCTACAATAGGACAGGGTGTCCTACAGTGGTCAATAGACCAAAGGCTACCGAAAGTGATAGAAAAGTGCCCTAAGAGCCAATCATTATGAGGACCTTTTTGTAAACTTCCAACTCATGTATGACATATTTTCATATTAATAAAGGCATGTGATTCATCATATACTGCTGTATCATGTTTCTGATGATTATGATGAACCCCATAGAATAGGGCAATGGAATTAGGGTTATGATAAAATAACAGTGAGACCTAATTCCTATAAACCTTAATCTAGAATGCTCCTAGTCGTTGGACCATTGATTCGGGGATCGATGAATTCGGAAAGACTAGCTTATCCTATGTATGCTCAGTTGATGAGGGTAGTTGTTCTCACAACCACTTATGTAGAGATACTAATACAAGTATAAGGATGCTCATCAGAGTATGAGTACACTGGAACGGATCCGCACCGAGACTATCTTATGGAAGTCATACTACTTGTCAAAAGATATATCCCGGAGTAGAAGTTGTGCATGTGATCTTTAGACCTGAGGTCACCATGGTTCCTTGTGCACACTAAGCCATACTTTGGTTCATACTCATTCATGACATTGCGACATGTATGGGGTGTTCTGGGTATGGTGGAAGGTGTACGAAGGATGTGAGTGGACCAACAAGGAATCGATCATTCCTAGTAAGAGGAATTGTTATCCCATGCAATCTCTTCGATGAGAGACTCAAGGAGCCTTTGATCAAAGCAGGATGAGGTTAGTGGAATCTAATCGGTCATCAGCTAGGTCCTCATGATCACGCTGATATTCAATATGATTAAGTGTTATGGTTTGACATCTATCCATACCTATCACTTAATCGGGATAATGGAAGATCGAAAGATTGAATTGCACGGTAACTTACTACTAAAGGGTATTTTGATATTTTCTACCAAATTCTTATCTTCTGGATAGGCATGACACGTTGTTAGATGTCAATCTTGTCTTTGTAGGTTTTCAAGAACCAATTGATTTGGTTTCATGAGTCAATTCGATGTTTGATTCGAATTGGACAATTAAGTGAGCTAATTTGACCTAATTAGGTCAATCGGGTTCGATCGGATCGAATCGGCTCAAACCTAAATCTACTGCTGGCTAGATGTGGAACTCAATGGGTCACACACAATAGAGACTTGGCCAAGGAAGTCATTCATGATTTAATTAGGATCATAGGATCCTAATTGGTTAGCCGGATTACATACTAGCATATATAGGCTAACCTAATTCCTAACCCAATTGGATTGGATTCGATTGCTTGCTAATTGGGCTAACCTAATTATGGGAGACCTAAATTAGGTTGAGTCATAAGTGGGGCTAGCTAAATCAGAGCTTGATCTGATTTTAATTTTGGCTTAAGGGCATTTTAGGCACCATATATGAAGAGTCCCAATGGCATGGGACTCTTGGTACCTAAATGATACCTTAACTTCAAAAAGGCACAGAATGAGCTATAGACCTCTGATTTGAAAATAAATTATATGGTCAGAAAGCTTATTTAATGCTCTTTCCAATGACATTCATATTGCATATATTTCACTGATCAATATATGCTACTTTGGGTGGAGAGAGAAGTGGGAAAGGAAAGTGGTGCCCTTTTGGCGCACCCGAGAGAAGTATGGCACGCGCAGAAGGACTAAGAGTCCTTCTGCATATGAAACTCTGGGAGCTTCATCAAAGTGGAACCTCTTCACTTTATCCCCACACCTCTTGGAGAGGATTGACTGGTCAAAGAAGTGGAAGGGGTAGCATGAATGTAGAAAGAAATATTGGCGCGCAGATGAAGAGTTGCTTCTTTTCATCTGCGCACGCACTATTCTGAGGCGGAGTCCTTCTGCCCTTAAGACTCTGCCTATTCCATGCTCTTCAAAATTGAAAGGATGCCTCCTTCCATTCTTCATAACTGGTATATGCCATATGGTATATGGGGAACTGCTCTGGAAAGGGAATGAACATCAAATAAGACTCTTGAAGCATGAAGAGCCTTATCAGACATGAAGAGTCATATCTGATAAGGAGTCTCGGGATGCTTTTCATGCCCCATCTGAATCTATATAAAGGGGGCACGGTGAGATGAGACTAGAGATTTTCGGTCATCAGAAATAGAAGTCTATTTTCCCGAGAGTTATCTGAGTGCCTCTTTCTGTTGTCTCCCTCCCTTTTTTTTTTTTAAGACAAGACTTGTCTTGTTAAGACAAGGTCTTATCTTTTAGGACAAGGCTTTGTTTTAGGACATAAGCCTAAGGGGTCATAGGGGAGGGTTGTCCTAAAGCCAAGAGTGCCTTAGGAGAGTGTCAAGAGAGCCCTACAGTAGGACAGGGTGTCCTACAGTGGTCAAAGGCCCAAAGGCTGTCCTAAGAGTCCTATTGAAGCAAGCAACCCCGGTAGGGATTCTTCCTTGGTTCAAGTCTCGTGTGGATCACCGTTGGAGGGCTTGCACTTGTGAGCCTCGTGGAAAGGATTGGATTTAGCGATCCAGGTATGTTAATTGACTTTATTTTATGATTCATTAGTTGTAATTGCCCAAGGGGTTCCTGGAAATTAGGGTTTTCTATACATGTTATACATGTTAGGGTATCATGCTATGAAGTTTTATTTTGAAAGTCAATTCCGCATGCTGCATGATTCCCATGACCCTGGGAGAATTCTCATCAGAAAGAGTTCCACTTCTCCAAGCAACTTGAAGAAGGAGTTCTTCCTTGATCCGAGTTTCGTGTGGATCACCATTGGAGGGCGAACGTTTGGGCGCCTGGTGGAGAAGAAGGCTGAATCAGGATTTTCTTCATCAGATTGGATACTAGCGATTCATGTTGGTGCCTAAACTCTAGTTTATATTATATATGCATGTTTGTATGTTTTAATTCCTAGTAAGGAGGTCTTGGGTTAAGGGTTTGGTAGTGGTTTCATAATAAATCTTTGAAATCCACGCTTCCGCCCTGGTCACCAAAACCCTTACATCCAAGACACCAAACTTTGGAGCCCAGCTCTCCGGCCAGCAAGTCTTCGAGCCTGGCTCCAAGACACCAAATTTTGGAGCCTGGCTCTACGGCCAGCAAGTCTTCGAGCCCTGCTCCAAGACACCAAACTCCGGAGCCTGGCTCTATGGCCAGCCAGTCTTCGAGCCCTGCTCCAAGACACCAAATTTTGGAGCCTAGCTCTCTGGCCAGCAAGTCTTCGAGCCTAGCTCGAAGACACCAAACTCCGGAGCCCAGCTCTCCGGCCAGCAAGTCTTTGAGCCCGGCTCCAAGACACCAAACTCTAGAGCCCAGCTCTCCAGCTAGCAAGTCTTCGAGCCTAGCTCAAAGACACCAAATTCCGGAGACCAGCTCTCCAGCCAACAAGTCTTTGAGCCCAGCTATAAGACACCAAACTCCAGAGCCCAGCTCTCTGGCCAGCAAGTCCTCGAGCCCAGCTCCAAGACACCAAACTCCGCAGCCAGCTCTCTGGCCAGCAAGTCCTCGAGCCCAGCTCCATGACACCAGACCCCGGAGCCTAGCTCTTGGCTAGCAAGTCTTCGAGCCCTGCTCCAAGACACCAAACTTCGGAGGCCAGCTCTCCGGCCAGCAAGTCTTTGAGCCCAGCTCCAAGATACCAAACTTCGAAGCCTAGCTCTCTGGCCAACAAACCATTGAGCCCAGCTCCAAGACACCAAACTCCGGAGCCCAACACTTCGGCCAGCAAGTCTTCGAGCCCAGCTCTCAAGCATCCAAGACCCGGGGCCCAGCTCTTCGGAAGACAAGCCTCGAGCCTTGCTCCAAGGCATCCAAGACTTGAGCCCACCTCTCAGGCATCCAAGACTTGGGGCCCAGCTCTCCGAAAGATAAGCCTCGAGCCTAGCTCAAAGGCACCTAAGACCTGAGCCCAACTCTCAGGCATCCAAGACCCGGGCCCAGCTCTCCAGAAGACAAGCCTTGAGCCTAGCTCCAAGGCATCCAAGACCTGAGCCCAGCTCTCAGGCATCCAAGACCCGGGGCCCAGCTCTCCGGAAGATAAGTCTTCGAGCCTAACTCCAAGACACCAAGACCTAAGCCCAGCTCTCAGGTATTCAAGCCCGGGGCCCAGCTCTCCGGCACCAAAGCCTCGAGCCTAGCTCCAAGGCACCCAAGACCTGAGCCCAGCTCACAGGCATTCAATCCTGGGGCCCAACTCTTTGGCACCAAAGCCTTGAGCCTAGCTCCAAGGCATCCAAGACCTGAGCCCAGCTCTCAGTTATCCAAGCCTGGGGCCCAGCTCTCTGGAAAACAAATCTTCGAGCTTAGCTCTCTAGCATCAAAGACCTGAGCCCAGACAAAGTAAAGCCCTCCTCTCTAATCTCCCCACACAAAGAAGAAAGAGAAAGAAAAAGAAGGAGAGAAGAAAGGAGGAGATACATTCGCACCACAAAAAAGAGAAAAAGGGGGAAAAGAGTCAGACTGACAAAAGTACCCTTCATTACTTCACAAAAAATATTACACTGATCCCCGGGCCCTGACATGCTAGGCTGCCCGGATCAACCAAAAGAAAAAATTATAAAAGGCCCAAGGGTCCTACTCTACTCGACCGGTGCCCGACCTAGATCTCTCCCTCTTATACCTTCACTGTCGGGGCGTGTTCTTCAGTGGCCACCGCTGGAGGAATTCCCCCAGCCATTGCCACCCTCAGAGCTACCTCAGCTATCATCACCACCAGAGCTGGTTCGGTTGCTGCCACCTGCAGAGTCGGCTCAACAATCATCGTCTATGGGATCGGATCAGCACTTTCCTCTGTCATGACTGGTGCCAGGGACGGAATCCTCACACCCAGAAGTCGGAGTGCAGCCATCCGCTTGTCTGAGATGACACCGCACAACTGGGACCAGCAATAAGCGAACCCCTTGAAACAGGACTCCATCGCTGCTTCCTTGAAGTCCGCCAAGTACTCCTGGGAGGCCTTGAAACTGGCCACCGCATCGGCGATCTCCTTCCTTGTGGCCTCTGCCTGGCAGGATGCCTCAGACGACCTCTCCTTCATGTGTTTCAGCCCAATGGATCGCCTCAGCCATCCCTTTCTCCACTGCCTCGATCGAGCTAGTGGCGACGGAAGCCTTCCCTTCTGCCTCTGCGACCCTTTGCTCAGCGACCATGGCTTTCTTCTCAGCGGAGATGGCCTGCTCTCTTATCGCCTCCGACTCGGCTTGGAGCTCCTTCAACCGAGTCCTCTTCGTATCGAGCTCCCCCTCAAGCTCCCTCTTGAGCCACTCGACGTTGGCGACTTCACTCGTGAGGCTCTTAACCTTCATATTGGCCTTCCAGGCCTCGTCGTTCTTCCGCCTCACCTTGGTCCTTAGGGACTCGAGTTCCGCCAGCTACTCTTTGTCCCTCCTGGCCTAGTTGCGGCAGAAGTCCCGGATAAGGATGAACTCCCTACCTTGCTACATCAGAAAGCATGTTAGTCATGACAGTAAGGAATGTCGAGAGGAATGAAGCAAGGCGAGAGGAAACTTATGGTGTAGAGGTTGGAGAAGGACATGCTGATGACATCGCCGAGGAGTCTCCCACTCCGTTCCCGCCGGTCGCAAGACTGAATGGAGAAGTCCATCCTCCGCTCGACGAGGCTCGGGTCCTTCATGAGGGAGACATTGGGCCCCAGTTTGAAAGGGACCCGACGATAGTCCCTATCTCTCTGGCCCATCGCCGACATGGACTCCTCCATGACAGGAGAAGCCCTCATGCAGGTTGCGAGCTCGGCACCAATTCGGACCGTGCCACCGATGTGGCCTCATACCTTCCGGTTCCCCACCCTCCTCGATGTCGACGATCTCCGGAGGGGGAGTTGCCACTATAGTAGCAGCAGTGACCGATCTGGCCCGAGCCACCACATCGGACTCAGGCACCGGGATCGGATCGCACTACCTCGAAGACTCCGGGATGGGCTCTACTGCCCTCTTCTGCCTCCACTTGAAAATGGGCATGGCTGGCTCGGTCTACGCTGGCCTAGCACCGTCATCCGTACGGGCCCTATTCGGAGCGGGCTCACCAACCTCCACCACCTGATGTCACTCCTTGATGAAGTTGAGCAGTTGGTCTGTCGAGAACTTTATGCCTGCACCAAGGAAGGCACTGTCAGCGCCAAGCTCAAAAAAAGAGAGAGAGAGAAGAGGAGAAGAAAAGGGTGGTCAAGTCGAACTCACCCGACTCCCGCATCGAGCCGACCCCGACTCATAGAGATTCTGCTCCGACAGCAAGACCTCGAGTGAAGGGATCATGGAAGAGCGAAGCTGCTTGTACAAATCAAGGTCAGCTGCTTCTACCGAGGAGTTCCGGTTGGGAGACCGATCTGGGTCGGTCCAAGCCCACTTGACCCCCTCGACTGAGACGAAGAAATACCTACTCTTCCACCCCTTGATGGAAGAGGGGAGCTCAAACCTAATACCCCTGGGACAAGAAGAAAGAGACCACCACCTGTGCTTCAGGGTAAAGAAAGCCTTGAACAGAGAGAAGCGGGCGACTACCTCATGGAAGTGACACAGAATGATGAAACAAAAGATCATTCTGATGGTGTTCGGGACAAGCTGGGCAGGAACGAGGCTGTAATTGGCCAGGATGGAGAGGAAGAACAGATGGAAAGGGAATCGGAGGCCTCCGGCGAAGGTCTCCTCATAAAAAGCTATCTGACAAGGGCCACTAGAAGTGACTCATTTCCCCAGATGAGGGACTGAAAGTTGGATGGACTCCGGGATATCTTTATTATCCCGGATGGTCGCAAGCTCCACGATGGTGATCACCAAAGCAATCCCTCCAGGACTTATTGAATGAGAGGGTTCGGGATAGTAGCAGGAAGAGAGGGTGGACAAGGTGGAGGAATGGACCCGGGTTCCATAATAGCTACGGACCGAAGGGATGCCTTTGCTAAACTCATAGCATGCCGCCTCCTTTCCTCATCAGAAGAAGGAGTTTTTGTCCTAGAAGGTCGACCCCAGCTTGGCAAGAAGGATGGAAGTTTGGATCGAAACGAGTCATAGTAAGAGAAGAAGAAGGTGAAGGAAGACCTAAGAGGATCCCTAGTCGACAAGCGGGAGAAAGAAGAAGACTAACCTGCTAAGAGCTTGGGAAGACAAAACGACTGGGAGAGATGGAAGAAGAGCCTCTATACGACTGTGGGCATGAAAAATTTGAAAGAAGAAGGGTTTCGAGAAAGTTACCTTTCTTTTCGAAGTGACCGCACCCGACCGTACCTTTATGGCTCCCTCATCGAGGGATGCTTGCCGCGTGTTGTTGATCGACGGGGCAGGCGCCTTATTCTGACTGTGGCCTCTCTGAATTCTGTGCCCATAATAACTGCTCCTCAGACGTGGCCATGTGGTGCCACCGTACTGGCTCAGGGAACTACCTTACGAAGCATTATTGATCATGATCATCACTGTGCCAGATCCTCACCTTTCCATGTCAGCACCACAATTACTCCCTTCACCCTGAGCGTCCCCCACTAACTGGCCTTGGGAGTGGGAGAAAAGTGATGTGGCAAGGTTGTTGACGTGGAACACCCATCAGATTCAATGTCAGAGTATGCTGCCATGGTGGAAATCTTCTCCCGGGCTCCCTCGTCGGGCTGAGCTCCCTAGAATGCCAGGGCCACTTGCCGAGATCGAGTACCATCCTCCACTAGGTCGGCTCCCGCGTGATCGGGATGCCTAGGCCAGAGTTGAGCGACTTCCCCAGATCGAGCCTCTTGAAGTCGAGTTTCATTGCCCGGAGTCGAGCACAGTCCTCCTCCGTCTTGTGGAGCCCTTCTAAGGTCAAGCTCCCCGGTCTGGGGTCGCGTGCTGCCCTCCTCCGCCAGGACAAACCCCTCGAAGCCGAGCCCCACGGCCCGGAGTTGAGTCCAACCCTCCTCCGCCATGCGGGACCCATTCGAGGTCAAGCTCGGTGGAGCCTAGTCCTGCCCTCCAGCTCGACCACCACCTCGACTAGCATGCCAACCACCAAGGAAGCGGTGCCTCCCCCTAAGGATGCCTGCGGGCCGCCCAAGGACCATGAAGCAGTGCCCGCCATGCCGCAATAGCTGTCTGCCGCTGCCGCTTACACCAGAAAGGAAGGAAGCTCCTTGAGCAAGGCACCATGCCCTCCACCAACCACCCGTACCACCAGGAGAGGGGAGCTAGCCAGAAGGCATGAATCCCAGGGGCGGCAACCTGTCGATCGAGGTCCTGCCAATTTTTCTTGAATGGGGCAACCGGAGGGAATGTCAGGCGCATGGAAGCTTCCCCTACCGCATGTCAGAAAGGATGTCCCGGCCATGGCACGATACCTCACCGCATGCACCTGCCCTGGTGTGGGAACCAGAATCAGGAAAAGACTCCAACCTATTCAATTCAAGTCTGAGTCCTTATGGTTGGATTAGTCCTGTAATTAGTCTTGTAATTTCTGTTTCAATTTTGAGTCCAAATAATCTTGTAATTAATTTCGAGTCCATATGGGGTCTGGTCCAGTTGAAGTCAAAGTCTTAGTCCAATTAATTTCGAGTCCATGCTGGGTCGGGTCCAATTTGAAGCCTTAGTCCAGTTGAAAGTCAGATTTTGAAGCATCAAGACAAGTCCAAAGCCAAGTGGTGCCACATGCCACTTGCCACCTCAGCGCCACATCAGCTACCACTTGCCACCTCAGTGCCATCTCAGCTAGAAGCCACCTCATCAAGTTGTCCCCACTTTGGTGCCACTTGTCATGGGTTGAAGGAACTCCAATAGGGCGACCAAGAAGAAAGTTTGAATTCAAAATGATGGTTGGCCACCCTCTTCCACAAATCAAGCATCAAGGCCTACAAATCCTCTAACTCTCTTTGTAATCCTCCAAATTTTAGGGATTTTCAAATTTTAAAGATTTACCCTCTTCCACAAATCAAGCATCAAGGCCTACAAATCCTCTAACTCTCCTTGTAATCCTCCACATTTTAGGGATTTTCAAATTTTAAAGATTTGTAAGGCTCCTATTAAAGACTTTGGGATGCCCATTGTAAGGTAATGGATGAATAAAATTTTTGGCTTGGATTATTCTTTCTATGTGATTGTCTTTGTGTCTATGTGGTTTAGTCTTTCTCCTCTTCCACGCCCACTCTAGTTCCTCCCTTCTTCCATCTCCAATGCCCAAGGACTCCTTTCTTCCTCTCCAATCTCAAGTGAGCCTTCAACATGCAATGGTGAATCAAGAGGATCAACACAAGGAGACCAACCTGTTCCATCTCAAGCACTCCACCATGGCGCCAAGAAGGATCCCCATCAATGCTTCATCCACCTCTCTTCCCTTTCTCCATTTCATGTTTTGTTAAGTTCTTTCATCTTAGGGATTTCTTTGTTGCAGGGTTCTCTGGAATTCCGACTTCAAGAGGAAGGATCTCTTGCCACCAATCCAAAAACAAGAAGAGTCTCCAACCTGTAGCATGGCCTGGTCATCTGGAAGATCCCCTCAAGAGTGATCTTATTCTTAATGGAAAATCAATGCCAGGTAAGTCAGTATCAATTAGGTCTGAGACATTAATCTGACTAGCATGACTGGTGGTTTTAATTCTGTCCTATTTCTTTATTATTTCGAAGTCTCGGTAATTAGGGTTATGCATGATCATTCAAGTTTGCTTCATTAACTTATCTTTGATAAATTATGCTGAACTCTTCATATGTCGATAGAACTTGCCAATTAATCTTCGCTAATCTCCTTTAGAGTTGCATAGTTTTATCTTCACTTTGCATCCCCTACCATTCTTGGTATCAGAGCATGGTTGCATTAGGGTAGAGTAGTTTTCTCTTAAATCCAAACTAGATCAAAAACTCACGCCTCCTGAGCGGGTGTACTCTAGTACACTGTCACGACCCATGGGAGTAATGAGCCTCCGGGCTGGACGTGAAGTTCTAGATTAGAGTTTGGTAAAGCATCGCAATTCCTTTAATTTCTTTTTTTCTGTGAATCTGAATCTGCTGGCTGTGATAAAAAAAAATTCAAAAAAAGAAAAATAGTACATTTTGCATTGCCATAATTTTTTTTTTGATTCCATATAAGGTTTTTTATAATCACACAAAGTCTCAGCATCAGAAGAAATTCACAGAAAATACTAAAACTCCTACTTCAATCTTCTGTCCTGCTGAAATAGTCTGCAGTACATGGTCTGTTGTTTTTATTGTTTCTCTATATAGACAGATCAAGATTTTTGATTTTTGCTTTTCTAGGATCCTCATAATTCATATTATTTTTAAAAAAATTTTCAGATTTTATTTCGATTGTTAGAATATCTAGCATTCGAAATACTCTCTGAGATTCAATCTGAACTGAAATTCCAGCAAGAACCAATCTCAGAAAATTTTTTGAATTTGAAGTTCAAATTTTAAATTTTAAAATTCTGACATTATAGAATCTGAAACTTGGAGTTTGAAATTAAAATTTTAAAATTTAAATTTGAATTTGAAATTGTTTGAAAACTAATCAAGTCAATTAATTAAGTCAGCTCATAAAACACAAAAAAAAAAAAAAAAAAATTTGCATTCATTTGAAAACATCTTAAGGGCATCAATATGACATGGGGGCAAGAGTTCATCACTTGTCCTTAGCCCAAAACCACAACCCATCATCTCGATCTCAATCCTTAATTAAAACCAATTAGACTTAATCACCCTAGTGGGTTAGGGACACCAACGAGTCGGGTTCGGATTAGGGTCAAGTTGATTGTGTCCACTAAGGTGTGTGCTTATGAGCTTGGTGTCTAGGATTGGTGTATTAGGGCTTGTGGGTTGGTCCGCCTACCTGGCCAATCACAGATTGGTGTCTAAGGTTGGCAGAACAGGGACCTCCACTCCCCTTCCCACCTACCTGGCTAAGTCACGTAAGTTACTACTAGCTAGTTGGTCCTTTTAATTAGATCTCTAATTCGTACTCTAGGTCTAGAAATCCTTAGCCAGAGTTTGAGTCAAATTGTTTGCATGACAACTAGATCAGGAACTCCTTACCACCCTTCACAAGACCAACCAAGTTCATCCATGGACACTAGTATGGAAACCCTTATGAGATCTATGATTGAGCGACTTGAACGTTTGGATTCTAGGTTTGATCAATTCGAGGAAAGGATAGGAAACCTAGAGGAATCTAGGTTGACCCCAACTGAACCACCTTCACCCAGATTACCTTCAGTTCGCCCTAGAGCCCAACGACAGGAACATACACCTGATCCAATTCATAGAAGGCCACATCAGGATTATGCTGATCACACTCCAGAGCCATATCCTAGAAGACCTCGCCATGATACTTTTGATCAGGATGATCGGGCCTTAAGGAATATCCGTCTAGATGCACCAACCTTTGAGGGAAGCCTAGATCCTAAGGTGTACATAGACTGGGAGGCTGACATGGAACAATATTTTGACTGGTATGATATGTCTGAAGAGAGAAGATTCAAGTTTGCCAAAATCAGACTAGTCCGTCAGGCTAGGTTGTATTGGGGAAATGTCGAACGCATAGCTAGGTAGAGGGGAGACTTACCTATAGTGACCTGGAGAGACATGAAGAGAAAGCTTAGAGAGAAATATTTGCCTATGTCTTATCAGCAAAGGTTGTTAGATCAGTGGCAGCGATTGACACAAGGAAATAAAACCGTTTCTGAATACGTTGCTAAATTTGATGAGTTTGTAATGCGATGCAACGTAGTTGAGTCTGAGTCAGCCACATTGTCGAGGTTTAGATCAGGATTGAATGAAGATATAAAAGGGGAACTTTTTTTAGAGAAGTCCATGATTTAGATCAGGCATACCAAGTTGCCATGGACTATGACAGGTTTCAAAGGAGAGCTACATTTAGGCGACCTGAGCCCATTAGGTTTAATCCTCCTGTTAGTCGACCTAGTTCAGTCCCTGGTACAACCAATAGACCAAGATCCAGCTCGAATCCAACCCCTAGGCCCAACCCTGCCATTCCCCCAATTCCTAGAGAAGACAAAGGAAAGAGCCCTGAAGTTCGAGGTGAGAGGGAGCGAGTCTGCTATAAGTGTCGTAAACAGGTAATTTCGTGAGCCAATGTCCCTCTAGAGCTTTACATATAGGGGAGGCAGAAGAAGGTGAATCAGAACCCCTGGAGAATGATGAAGAGGAGGTTTATGAAGCAGGGGATTGCTTGGCTGATGAGTATGAAGGAGATGAAGAAAATGTAGATTCATCAAATGTGTTAGGAGTTGTGAGATGTATCATGACACAGACCAAGGAGCAGGAAGACTGGCGTAGGACTAGCATCCTACACACATTTGTCAAAATAGGAGAAAAGGTCTGTAAGATCGTGATCGATAGTGGAAGCTGTGTCAATGCCATTTCCACTAGTGCAGCCAAGAGTCTAGGATTACCCACTGAACCACATCCCAATCCATATAAGGTATCCTGGATCGATTCCACTTCTATCCCAATCAAGCAGAGATGTCAGGTCCGAATCCAACTTCAGTCCTATCAGGAACGAATCTGGTGTGATGTGCTCCCTATGGGAGTAAGTAGCATCATCCTAGGTAGGCCATGGCTGTTTGACCATGATGTGACAATTTTTGGTCGATCAAATTCCTGTTCTTTCAATTTCAATAGCAAGAAAATTGTCATTCATCCAACCCAGCCTAAGGACAACACCAAAAGAGGAGCTAGCTGCCTGAAAGAAAAAAGGACTGGATTAAATTTGATAGGTGCAAGAGAATTAGAAAAAGACATTAATGAGGGAGCACCTATTTGGATGGTAGCTGCTAAGGAAACTAAGGACCGACCCCATATGAACACCCTCAAGAGGTGGTCCAATTATTGAAAGAATTTGAAGACGTGTTTCCCGAGGACCTACCCGATAGTCTTCCTCCTTTAAGGGACATACAGCATGCCATAGATTTAGTCCCTGGCGCGACTTTACCTAATTTGCCTCATTATAGGATGAATCCAACTGAACATCAGGAGTTACAAAGGCAAGTTAGTGAACTTCTTAGAAAGGGGTTTGTTAAAGAAAGTTTAAGCCCATGTGCAGTCCCTGCCTTGTTAACCCCTAAGAAGGATGACACCTGGAGGATGTGTGTAGACAGCCGTGCCATCAACAAGATTACTGTTAAATATAGGTTTCCAATTCCAAGACTGGACGATATGTTAGACATGATAGCCGGATCAACGATTTTCTCCAAGATAGACTTAAAGAGTGGCTATCACCAGGTTAGGGTTAGGCCTGGAGATGAATGGAAGACCGCTTTTAAGACTAAAGATGGATTATATGAGTGGTTAGTCATGCCGTTCGGTCTGTCCAATGCACCCAGCACCTTTATGAGAATTATGAATCAGGTGTTGAAAACCTTCATCGGGAAATTTGTGGTGGTCTACTTTGATGACATTCTTATCTATAGCAAGACTAAGGCAGACCATTTAACCCACCTAAGGCAAGTTTGCCAAGTCCTTAGAAAGGATAGCCTCTATGCCAATATCAAGAAGTGTGATTTCTTAACACAGAGTTATCTTTCTAGGATTCGTAGTCACATCTGAAGGAGTGTCCGCTGACCCTGCAAAAATTAAGTCCATAGTAGAGTGGCCTGTACCCAAAAGCATCCATGATATCCGTAGTTTCCACGGTTTAGCCACCTTCTATAGGAGATTCATTAGAGGGTTCAGTACGATAGTGGCTCCAATCACTGATTGTATTAGGAAGGGAACTTTTGAGTGGACTAAAGCAGCAGACAAAGCCTTCCTAACAATTAAGGAAAAAATGACACACGCACCCGTCTTGAGGTTACCTGATTTTACCAAAGTGTTTGAGGTTGCTTGTGATGCTTCTGGGATAGGAATTGGAGGTGTCTTGAGTCAAGAGAATCACCCAGTAGCATATTTCAGTGAAAAGTTAAATGAAGCGAGACTAAGGTATTCCACCTATGATAGGGAGCTGTATGCGGTAGTTCAGGCATTACGTTATTGGAGGCATTATCTTCTACCGCAAGAGTTTGTCCTATTTTCTGACCACGAAGCTCTTAGGTTCCTTAGTTCTCAGAAGAAATTGAACCCTAGGCACGGGAAATGGGTAGAGTTCATACAAGCTTATACGTTCGTACTGAAACATCGTGCCGGTACTGAAAATAGGGTAGCCGATGCGTTGAGTCGTCTTTCCATGTTGTTGACTTCTGTGAGCACTGAGGTAGTAGGGTTTGATAGATTGAAAGAAGAGTATCCTACATGCCCTGATTTTGGTAACATCTATCGATCCCTTCAACAAGGACCATCTAGTAAGCATAGTGATTATACCCTTTTAGATGGATACCTTTTCAAAGGAAATCAGTTGTGTATTCCCAAGACCTCTGTTAGGGAATTTCTGATCTGGGAAGTTCATGTTGGAGGCTTGTCAGGACATTTTGGTAGGAATAAGACCATCTTAGCAATAGAAGACCAATTCTTTTGGCCTGGTCTCAAAAAAATGTGGCCAGATTGTAGCTCAGTGTCGTACCTGTGCTGTTGCAAAACAGCAAAGACAGAACACCGGTCTGTACACACCCTTACCTGTCCCTGATTGTCCATGGCAGGATATCAGCATGGATTTTGTAGTAGGCCTCCCTAAGATGTCTAGGAAGCATGATTCTGTCTTTGTGGTTGTCGATCGTTTCTCCAAGATGGCTCACTTCATTCCTTGTTCTCAAACTTTAGATGCTTCGAAGGTGGCCAAGCTTTTTCTCGATCAGGTCGTTAGGCTTCATGGTTTACCCAAAACCATTGTGTCCGATAGAGATGTCAAATTTACTAGCTATTTCTGGAAAACCCTCTAGCACATGTTAGGTACCAAGCTGAAATTCTCTACTGCCTATCATCCTCAAACCAATGGCCAGACAGAGGTAGTAAACCGAAGCTTAGGAAATCTGTTGAGATGTTTGGTTGGTGACAACCTGGGAAACTGGGACCTATTACTTTCTCGTGCTGAATTTGCCTACAACATCTCAGTTAATAGTCTATTGGGAAAAGTCTGTTCGAAGTGGTCCATGGATACAGACCTAGGAAACCTTTAGACCTAGCCCCATTACCCACACATGCACGAGTGTCTGAGTCTGCTAAGTCATATGCACAGCATATTAGGGAATTGCATAAGGAGATTAGCCAAAAGATCCAATCGAGCAATGAACTCTATCAGCATATGACTAATTCACATAAACGGTTAAAAGAATTTAATGAAGGGGATTCCGTTATGATCAAATTTAAACCTGAAAGGTTTCCACCGGGAACTATGAAGAAACTCCATGCCCGGGGAGCCGGACCCTTCAAAATAATAAAGAAAATTGGACCCAAAGCTTATGTATTGGAATTACCACCAGGTTATGGCATTTGTTCAACCTTTAATGTTTCAGACTTAAAAGAATACAAAGACCTGCATTGATACCTAGTGAGTTTTTTGGTCTTAATTTTTCTTTTGAGAGTGAAACACCAAATGAGTGTCCACCACCAAGTGTTCCTGAGAGAAAGGAGAGAATTGAAAGGATCTTGGATGACCAGATCATTACTACTAGAAATAAAGGCTACCAACGTTATCTGGTTAGATGGCAAGGATGTCCTGAATCTGAGGACTCCGGATTTCCCGAGAGGACCTACAACAAATCGACCCGGATGCATTAGAAGCTTATCAAGCCAACCCTCACTCGATAGGGTCGAGTTCCTCCCACCCGGGAGAATTGGTGTGGGAACTAGAATCAGGAAAAGACTCCAACCTATTCAATTCAAGTCTGAGTCCTTATGGTTGGATTAGTCCTGTAATTAGTCCTGTAATTTATCTATCAATTTTGAGTCCAAATAATCTTGTAATTAATTTCGAGTCCATATGGGTCTGGTCCAGTTGAAGTCAAAGTCTTAGTCCAATTAATTTCGAGTCCATGCTGGGTCGGGTCCAATTTGAAGCCTTAGTCCAGTTGAAAGTCAGATATTGAAGCATCAAGACATGTCCAAAGCCAAGTGGTGCCACATGCCACTTGCCACCTCAGCGCCACATCAGCTACCACTTGCCACCTCAGCGCCATCTTAGCTAGAAGCCACCTCATCAAGTGGTCCCCACTTTGGTGCCACTTGTCATGGGTTGAAGGAACTCCAAGAGGGCGCCCAAGAAGAATGTTTGAATTCAAAATGATGGTTGGCCACCCTCTTCCACAAATCAAGCATCAAGGCCTACAAATCCTCTAACTCTCCTTGTAATCCTCCACATTTTAGGGATTTTCAAATTTTAAAGATTTACCCTCTTCCACAAATCAAGCATCAAGGCCTACAAATCCTCTAACTCTCCTTGTAATCCTTCACATTTTAGGGATTTTCAAATTTTAAAGATTTGTAAGGCTCCTATTAAAGACTTTGGGATGCCCCATTGTAAGGGTAATGGATGAATAAAATTTTTGGCTTGGATTATTCTTTCTATGTGATTGTCTTTGTGTCTATGTGGTTTAGTCTTTCTCCTCTTCCACGCCCACTCTAGTTCCTCCCTTCTTCCATCTCCAACGCCCAAGGACTGCTTTCTTCCTCTCCAATCTCAAGTGAGCCTTCAACATGCAATGGTGAATCAAGAGGATCAACACAAGGAGACCAACCTGTTCCATCTCAAGCACTCCACCATGGGCCAAGAAGGATCCCCATCAATGCTTCATCCACCTCTCTTCCTTTCTCCATTTCATGTTTTGTTAAGTTCTTTTATCTTAGGGATTTCTTTGTTGCAGGGTTCTCTGGAATTCCGACTTCAAGAGGAAGGATCTCTTGCCACCAATCCAGAAAACAAGAAGAGTCTCCAACCTGTAGCATGGCCTGGTCATCTGGAAGATCCCCTCAAGAGTGATCTTATTCTTAATGGAAAATCAATGCCAGGTAAGTCAGTATCAATTAGGTCTGAGACATTAATCTGACTAGCATGACTGGTGGTTTTAATTCTGTCCTATTTCTTTATTATTTCGAAGTCTCGATAATTAGGGTTATGCATGATCATTCAAGTTTGCTTCATTAACTTATCTTTGATAAATTATGCTGAACTCTTCATATGTCGATAGAACTTGCCAATTAATCTTCGCTAATCTCCTTTAGAGTTGCATAGTTTCATCTTCACTTTGCATCCCTACCATTCTTGGTATCAGAGCATGGTTGCATTAGGGTAGAATAGTTTTCTCTTAAATCCAAACTAGATCAAAAACTCACGCCTCCTGAGCGGGTGTACTCCAGTACACTGTCACGACCCATGGGAGTAATGAGCCTCCGGCCCGGACGTGAAGTTCTAGATTAGAGTTTGGTAAAGCATCGCAATTCCTTTAATTTCTTTTTTTCTGTGAATCTGAATCTGCTGGCTGTGATCAAAAAAAAATTCAAAAAAAGAAAAATAGTACATTTTGCATTGCCATAATTTTTATTTTGATTCCATATAAGGTTATTTATAATCACACAAAGTTTCAGCATCAGAAGAAATTCACGAAAAATACTAAAATTCCTACTTCAATCTTCTGTCCTGCTGAAATAGTCTGCAGTACATGGTCTGTTGTTTTTATTGTTTCTCTATATAGACAGATCAAAATTTTTTGATTTTTATTTTTCTAGGATCCTCATAATTCATATTATTTCTAAAATTTTTTCAGATTTTATTTCGATTTTTAGAATTTCTAGCATTCGAAATACTCTCTGAGATTCAATATGAACTGAAATTCCAGCAAGAACCAATCTCAGAAAATTTTTTCAATTTGAAGTTCAAATTTTAAATTTTAAAATTTTAAAATTCTGACATTATAGAATCTGAAACTTGCAGTTTGAAATTTAAATTTTAAAATTTAAGTTTGAATTTGAAATTGTTTGAAAACTAATCAAGTCAATTAATTAAGTCAGCTCATAAAACACAAAAAAAAAAAAAAAATTTTGCATTCATTTGAAAACATCTTAAGGGCATCAATATGACATGGGGGCAAGAGTTCATCACTTGTCCTTAGCCCAAAACCACAACCCATCATCTCGATCTCAATCCTTAATTAAAACCAATTAGACTTAATCACCCTAGTGGGTTAGGGACACCAACGAGTCGGGTTCGGATTAGGGTCAAGTTGATTGTGTCCACTAATTGGTGTGTGCTTACGAGCTTGGTGTTTAGGATTGGTGTATTAGGGCTTGTGGGTTGGTCCGCCTACCTGGCCAATCATAGATTGGTGTCTAAGGTTGGCAGAACAGGGACCTCCACTCCCCTTCCCACCTACCTGGCTAAGTCACGTAAGTTACTACTAGCTAGTTGGTCCTTTTAATTAGATCTCTAATTCGTACTCTAGGTCTAGAAATCCTTAGCCAGAGTTTGAGTCAAATTGTTTGCATGACAACTAGATCAGGAACTCCTTACCACCCTTCACAAGACCAACCAAGTTCATCCATGGACACTAGTATGGAAACCCTTATGAGATCTATGATTGAGCGACTTGAACGTTTGGATTCTAGGTTTGATCAATTCGAGGAAAGGATAGGAAACCTAGAGGAATCTAGGTTGACCCCAACTGAACCACCTTCACCCAGATTACCTTCAGTTCGCCCTAGAGCCCAACGACAGGAACATACACCTGATCCAATTCATAGAAGGCCACATCAGGATTATGCTGATCACACTCCAGAGCCATATCCTAGAAGACCTCGCCATGATACTTTTGATCAGGATGATCGGGCCTTAAGGAATATCCGTCTAGATGCACCAACCTTTGAGGGAAGCCTAGATCCTAAGGTGTACATAGACTAGGAGGCTGACATGGAACAATATTTTGACTGGTATGATATGTCTGAAGAGAGAAGATTCAAGTTTGCCAAAATCAGACTAGTCCGTCAGGCTAGGTTGTATTGGGGAAATGTCGAACGCATAGCTAGGCAGAGGGGAGACTTACCTATAGCGACCTGGAGAGACATGAAGAGAAAGCTTAGAGAGAAATATTTGCCTATGTCTTATCAGCAAAGGTTGTTAGATCAGTGGCAGCGATCGACACAAGGAAATAAAACCGTTTCTGAATACGTTGCTAAATTTGATGAGTTTGTAATGCGATGCAACGTAGTTGAGTCTGAGTCAGCCACATTATCGAGTTTTAGATCAGGATTGAATGAAGATATAAAAGGGGAACTATTTTTTAGAGAAGTCCATGATTTAGATCAGGCATACCAAGTTGCCATGGACTATGAGAGGTTTCAAAGGAGAGCTACATTTAGGCGACCTGAGCCCATTAGGTTTAATCCTCCTGTTAGTCGACCTAGTTCAGTCCCTGGTACAACCAATAGACCAAGATCCAGCTCGAATCCAACCCCTAGGCCCAACCCTGCCATTCCCCCAATTCCTAGAGAAGACAAAGGAAAGAGCCCTGAAGTTAGAGGTGAGAGGGAGCGAGTCTGCTATAAGTGTCGTAAACCAGGTAATTTCGTGAGCCAATGTCCCTCTAGAGCTTTACATATAGGGGAGGCAGAAGAAGGTGAATCAGAACCCCTGGAGAATGATGAAGAAGAGGTTT
The DNA here is from genome assembly GCA_021397845.1 of Areca catechu. Classification (NCBI taxonomy): domain Eukaryota; kingdom Viridiplantae; phylum Streptophyta; class Magnoliopsida; order Arecales; family Arecaceae; genus Areca; species Areca catechu. The sequence goes on from CM038050.1 coordinate 97,922,706, forward strand.
ATGAAGCAGGGGATTGCTTGGCTGATGAGTATGAAGGAGATGAAGAAAATGTAGATTCATCAAATGTGTTAGGAGTTGTGAGATGTATCATGACACAGACCAAGGAGCAGGAAGACTGGCGTAGGACTAGCATCCTTCACATATTTGTCAAAATAGGAGAAAAGGTCTGTAAGATCGTGATCGATAGTGGAAGCTGTGTCAATGCCATTTTCACTAGTGCAGCCAAGAGTCTAGGATTACCCACTGAACCACATCCCAATCCATATAAGGTATCCTGGATCGATTCCACTTCTATCCCAATCAAGCAGAGATGTCAGGTCCGAATCCAACTTCAGTCCTATCAGGAACGAATCTGGTGTGATGTGCTCCCTATGGGAGTAAGTAGCATCATCCTAGGTAGGCCATGGCTGTTTGACCATGATGTGACAATTTTTGGTCGATCAAATTCCTGTGCTTTCAATTTCAATAGCAAGAAAATTGTCATTCATCCAACCCAGCCTAAGGACAACACCAAAAGAAAAGCTAGCAGCCTGAAAGAAAAAAGGACTGGATTAAATTTGATAGGTGCAAGAGAATTAGAAAAAGACATTAATGAGGGAGCACCTATTTGGATGGTAGCTGCTAAGGAAACTAAGGACCAGACCCCATATGAACACCCTCAAGAGGTGGTCCAATTATTGAAAGAATTTGAAGACGTGTTTCCCGAGGACCTACCCGATAGTCTTCCTCCTTTAAGGGATATACAGCATGCCATAGATTTAGTCCCTGGCGCGACTTTACCTAATTTGCCTCATTATAGGATGAATCCAACTGAACATCAGGAGTTACAAAGGCAAGTTAGTGAACTTCTTAGAAAGGGGTTTGTTAAAGAAAGTTTAAGCCCATGTGCAGTCCCTGCCTTGTTAACCCCTAAGAAGGATGGCACCTGGAGGATGTGTGTAGACAGCCGTGCCATCAACAAGATTACTGTTAAATATAGGTTTCCAATTCCAAGACTGGACGATATGTTAGACATGATAGCCGGATCAACGATTTTCTCCAAGATAGACTTAAAGAGTGGCTATCACCAGGTTAGGGTTAGGCCTGGAGATGAATGGAAGACCGCTTTTAAGACTAAAGATGGATTATATGAGTGGTTAGTCATGCCGTTCGGTCTGTCCAATGCACCCAGCACCTTTATGAGAATTATGAATCAGGTGTTGAAAACCTTCATCGGGAAATTTGTGGTGGTCTACTTTGATGACATTCTTATCTATAGCAAGACTAAGGCAGACCATTTAACCCACCTAAGGCAAGTTTGCCAAGTCCTTAGAAAGGATAGCCTCTATGCCAATATCAAGAAGTGTGATTTCTTAACACATAGAGTTATCTTTCTAGGATTCGTAGTCACATCTGAAGGAGTGTCCGCTGACCCTGCGAAAATTAAGTCCATAGTAGAGTGGCCTGTACCCAAAAGCATCCATGATATCCGTAGTTTCCACGGTTTAGCCACCTTCTATAGGAGATTCATTAGAGGGTTCAGTACGATAGTGGCTCCAATCACTGATTGTATTAGGAAGGGAACTTTTGAGTGGACTAAAGTAGCAGACAAAGCCTTCCTAACAATTAAGAAAAAATGACACACGCACCCGTCTTGAGGTTACCTGATTTTACCAAAGTGTTTGAGGTTGCTTGTGATGCTTCTGGGATAGGAATTGGAGGTGTCTTGAGTCAAGAGAATCACCCAGTAGCATATTTCAGTGAAAAGTTAAATGAAGCGAGACTAAGGTATTCCACCTATGATAGGGAGCTGTATGCGGTAGTTCAGGCATTACGTTATTGGAGGCATTATCTTCTACCGCAAGAGTTTGTCCTATTTTCTGACCACGAAGCTCTTAGGTTCCTTAGTTCTCAGAAGAAATTGAACCCTAGGCACGGGAAATGGGTAGAGTTCATACAAGCTTATACGTTCGTACTGAAACATCGTGCCGGTACTGAAAATAGGGTAGCCGATGCGTTGAGTCGTCGTTCCATGTTGTTGACTTCTGTGAGCACTGAGGTAGTAGGGTTTGATAGATTGAAAGAAGAGTATCCTACATGCCCTGATTTTGGTAACATCTATCGATCCCTTCAACAAGGACCATCTAGTAAGCATAGTGATTATACCCTTTTAGATGGATACCTTTTCAAAGGAAATCAGTTGTGTATTCCCAAGACCTCTGTTAGGGAATTTCTGATCTGGGAAGTTCATGCTGGAGGCTTGTCAGGACATTTTGGTAGGAATAAGACCATCTTAGCAATAGAAGACCAATTCTTTTGGCCTAGTCTCAAAATAAATGTGGCCCAGATTGTAGCTCAGTGTCGTACCTGTGCTGTTGCAAAACAGCAAAGACAGAACACCGGTCTGTACACACCCTTACCTGTCCCTGATTGTCCATGGCAGGATATCAGCATGGATTTTGTAGTAGGCCTCCCTAAGATGTCTAGGAAGCATGATTCTGTCTTTGTGGTTGTCGATCGTTTCTCCAAGATGGCTCACTTCATTCCTTGTTCTCAAACTTTAGATGCTTCGAAGGTGGCCAAGCTTTTTCTCGATCAGGTCGTTAGGCTTCATGGTTTACCCAAAACCATTGTGTCCGATAGAGATGTCAAATTTACTAGCTATTTCTGGAAAACCCTCTGGCACATGTTAGGTACCAAGCTGAAATTCTCTACTGCCTATCATCCTCAAACCAATGGCCAGACAGAGGTAGTAAACCGAAGCTTAGGAAATCTGTTGAGATGTTTGGTTGGTGACAACCTGGGAAACTGGGACCTATTACTTCCTCGTGCTGAATTTGCCTACAACAGCTCAGTTAATAGGTCTATTGGAAAAAGTCCGTTCGAAGTGGTCCATGGATACAGACCTAGGAAACCTTTAGACCTAGCCCCATTATCCACACATGCACGAGTGTCTGAGTCTGCTGAGTCATATGCACAGCATATTAGGGAATTGCATAAGGAGATTAGCCAAAAGATCCAATCGAGCAATGAACTCTATCAGCATATGACTAATTCACATAAACGGTTAAATGAATTTAATGAAGGGACTCCGTTATGATCAAATTTAAACCTGAAAGGTTTCCGCCAGGAACTATGAAGAAACTCCATGCCCTGGGAGCCGGACTCTTCAAAATAATAAAGAAAATTGGACCCAATGCTTATGTATTGGAATTACCACCAGGTTATGGCATTAGTTCAACCTTTAATGTTTCAGACTTAAAAGAATACAAAGAACCTGCATTGATACCTAGTGAGTTTTTTGGTCCTAATGTTTCTTTTGAGAGTGAAACACCAAATGAGTGTCCACCACCAATTGTTCCTGAGAGAGGAGAGAATTGAAAGGATCTTGGATGACCAGATCATTACTACTAGAAATAAAGGCTACCAACGTTATCTGGTTAGATGGCAAGGATGTCCTGAATTTGAAGACTCTTGGATTTCCCGAGAGGACCTACAACAAATCGACCCGGATGCATTAGAAGCTTATCAAGCCAACCCTCACTCAATAGGGTCGAGTTCCTCCCACCCGGGAGAATTGGTGTGGGAACTAGAATCAGGAAAAGACTCCAACCTATTCAATTCAAGTCTGAGTCCTTATGGTTGGATTAGTCCTGTAATTTCTCTTTCAATTTTGAGTCCAAATAATCTTGTAATTAATTTCGAGTCCATATGGGGTCTGGTCCAGTTGAAGTCAAAGTCTTAGTCCAATTAATTTCGAGTCCATGCTGGGTCGGGTCCAATTTGAAGCCTTAGTCCAGTTGAAAGTCAGATTTTGAAGCATCAAGACAAGTCCAAAGCCAAGTGGTGCCACATGCCACTTGCCACCTCAGCGCCACATCAGCTACCACTTGCCACCTCAACCATCTCAGCTAGAAGCCACCTCATCAAGTGGTCCCCACTTTGGTGCCACTTGTCATGGGTTGAAGGAACTCCAAGAGGGCGCCCAAGAAGAAAGTTTGAATTCAAAATGATGGTTGGCCACCCTCTTCCACAAATCAAGCATCAAGTCCTACAAATCCTCTAACTCTCCTTGTAATCCTCCACATTTTAGGGATTTTCAAATTTTAAAGATTTACCCACTTCCACAAATCAAGCATCAATGCCTACAAATCCTCTAACTCTCCTTGTAATCCTCCATATTTTAGGGATTTTCAAATTTTAAATATTTGTAAGGCTCCTATTAAAGACTTTGGGATGCCCCATTGTAAGGGTAATGGATGAATAAATTTTTGGCTTGGATTATTCTTTCTATGTGATTGTCTTTGTGTCTATGTGGTTTAGTCTTTCTCCTCTTCCATGCCCACTCTAGTTCCTCCCTTCTTCCATCTCCAATGCCCAAGGACTCCTTTCTTCCTCTCCAATCTCAAGTGAGCCTTCAACATGCAATTGTGAATCAAGAGGATCAACACAAGGAGACCAACCTGTTCCATCTCAAGCACTCCACCATGGCGCCAAGAAGGATCCCCATCAATGCTTCATCCACCTTTCTTCCCTTTCTCCATTTCATGTTTTGTTAAGTTCTTTCATCTTAGGGATTTCTTTGTTGCAGGGTTCTCTGGAATTCCGACTTCAAGAGGAAGGATCTCTTGCCACCAATCCAAAAAACAAGAAGAGTCTCCAACCTGTAGCATGGCCTGGTCATCTGGAAGATCCCCTCAAGAGTGATCTTATTCTTAATGGAAAATCAATGCCAGGTAAGTCAGTATCAATTAGGTCTGAGACATTAATCTGACTAGCATGACTGGTGGTTTTAATTCTGTCCTATTTCTTTATTATTTTGAAGTCTCGGTAATTAGGGTTATGCATGATCATTCAAGTTTGCTTCATTAACTTATCTTTGATAAATTATGCTGAACTCTTCATATGTCGATAGAACTTGCCAATTAATCTTCACTAATTCCTTTAGAGTTGCATAGTTTCATCTTCACTTTGCATCCCCTACCATGCCCACACAGGAGAGATCCCGAGGCAAGCCAGACTAAAAACCTTGCAAGAGTAAGCCAAAAAAGAACATACACAGAAGAACAAGATCACTGAGTCACGTAATGAAAAGGAAGAAAAAGGCCACACAGGAGGACCCTTCCACCTTGGTCATCAACTCTTCCAACCCGGTCTCACTTCTATACACACCACACTCACTCCTCCTAGCATGGGGTCCATCAAAAGGGGCTTGACCAGGCGGATATGTTTTCCTAGATCGTCATACTTGACCGTTGGAGCGCCCCCACCGGAATCCCTGGCCCGGCTCTTTAACATTGTTTCCCTTGTAGGCCCCCTCGAACGTAGTGCTCTCAAGAAGACGGTTGGCGGTCTGATGCCCTTAGCAACTACAGGCCACGGTGATCTTGGTGGCAACAGCACCTAACCCATAGCCTTGTCCAAATACTACTTTTAAGGAGAAGGTACTGCGAGCACTCAAAGGGTTGGAGATAAGAAACTAGATCCTTCACTCTCATACATAGTCAACTACAAAGATAAAGACCCAGATAGGTCTGTTAGCGATATCATTCAGTAGGAGGGAGGAGGGCAAATTATCTAGCGAACCCATTAGTAACCCAAAAGAGCAATACCTGGCCGAAATCTCCACTAGCTTATAAACTTTTTCTGAATATGCTAAATCAATTATGACTCTTAAAAGTGGAGAAACCTTAAATCAACCTGAAGTAAACTAATAACTAGATGACCTAGTGCCAGCCAGACCAGAAAAGAAGAAACCAGAAGAGAGGGAAGAACCTATTAACCTAGCACCTAAAATTATGGCTCCATTTTTTAGTACTTTGGAATCACCTCTATCTCTCGATAAGAAGGGCATCAAAATAAATGAAATGTTTGAATTGTTCAAACAGGTCCATATAAACCTATCCCTTCTTGATGCCATTAAGCAAGTCCTAACCTATAAAAATTCCTAAAAGACCTATGCATTCAAAAATGAAGATCTAAGGCACACACACCAAAGAAGGTCTACTTGATTGAATAAGCTAGTTCAATTTTCCAATAAATTACCCCACCCAAACTTAAGGATCCTGGTACCCCAATTTTATCTTGTATCATAGGGGAGCTCATGATTAAGAAAGCTTTATTAGATTTGGGTGCAAGTGTCAACCTTCTCCTAAGCTCTGTTTATGACCTATTTAGATTTAGAGAGTTGAAACCCATTTCAGTAACCTTATAGCTAGCATACCAATCCATTAAGGTATCTCATGGATTGTTAGAAGATGAATTCTACTTTTTAGTAGACTTTCTAGTGCTAGATATGAAATCTGGTAGTAACTCTAGCCAATTTCCTATCATCCTAGGTAGACCCTTCCTAACAACCGCTAATATTTATATAAATTATAGGACCAGGGTCATGGATGTGTCTTTCAGGAACAAGAAGCTGAGGTTGAATATTTTTAATGAATCTCAGGGACCACCCACATATGACCATGACGAAATCAACATGCTAGAGGAAGTCACAGAAGATAAGATTCCTACCTTGCTCAATTCAAACCCTTTACAAGCATGCCTAACATATCTCAGAGTGGACAATTTTAATATTGATGGGTATATTAAAGAAGTGCATGCTTTACTAGAACCACCTAATTTTAGCACCACCCCTCCTTGGACTGTAAGGTATGAGCAATCACCAACTCAATCAAGTCCTCTAGTACCATCCTTAGAAGCACCACTTATCCTAGAGTTAGAGCCACTTCCTGATGCATAGAATGATGACATTTTAGGACCCAATGACACCTCCTCAGGGACTGCTGCAACAATAGATTATATTATATCTAATCCTTTACCAGGAAGTGTACCTTTTAGGTGACCATATAGAGGTTATTGAATGGACCAATACTGAATTAAGCAATATTTACCCCTTTACCTATGTACACTAGACTTATGGGAAAATGGATGTGCATGAAAAAATTTCAAGGAGAGTGAACTTGATTATAAGAGACATCGATGAATGTGAGGTCATGAAATAGCCTAACCAAAATCTAATGCGGCAAGGCGCTACATGGTGTGTCTCGGTGGAATGGCCAACTAATACATTTTCTTCTTATCATCCTCCATGGGTGATTGGCCAATATGTACAATCATATATTGACAGGCATTACCATACTGTGCTGACCTTGCCCATCTATTCAGTGGAACCAATCTTTGAACCAACTTGAATCTCAACATATTCTGGCTGAAGACTTTAAACTTAGCACTTGTTGGGAGGCAACCCAGTGTATATCTATCTTTTCTATTATCTTTTTTCTATTTTGTAGAAATTGAATAATGGCAACTAGCCAAGTTGTGGGGAGAGTACATGTTTGGCAACCTTCAAAGATCTAGATGGACAAAACACATCCAAAATAAAGGACCTTCCACCCAGTAATTAATAAACACATGAAGTTAGGTGGTATCCTTCCCTATTATTGCTATTTTATTATTCTCTTCTTCTATTGAGGATAATGGAAAATAAGTTGGGGGAGCAACCAATCTAATTAAGTCCTCGACTAAACCAGAGTAATTAGTTTTGTGTACCTGAACTTCATCTTGATTTGAAGTTAATTAGGCACCCTAAACAATGAATGATTAACAGTCTAGATAATTTTAGAGATATTGAGAGATAAATTACTAAGAAAACCTAATGAATGGTAGGATTTAGACCAAGCCAAATTTAGGAATGATACCAGAACCTTCTTCTTACTTATCTTAATAAAGAATCTACTTAATAGGATATGGGTAAAAAGGTTAAGGTATACAAAAAATCCTCTTTAGAATCTAAAAAAAGAAAAATAATAAAGGTTTTGGTATTAACTCACTAATTAATCGGGTCCCTTCGTCTAAGTAAGCGATGTGGTTCGCATTAAAAGGTAAGGATGCTGAAAGGCCTATTAGAAAGTTAGTCTCACCTCATAGTTTTTCTTAGACTCTTACTGAGTAACTAGGCCCCTTCGCCTAAGTAAGCGATGTGGTTCACATCAAAAGGTAAGAAGGCTAAGAGAACTGTTAAGCAACGATACCATATTGAGTAGCCAGGCCTTATCACCTAAGTAAGTGATGTGGTTCACATTAAAAGATGGAGATGCTAATACTTAAGAGGTTAAGACATTGCATTAGACTACTAATTAAAAAAAAGATAATAAGGAGACTAAAGTGTAAGAAGATAATAAACTCAACTCACATCAAGTTAGAAGACTTAAAGAGTAGGTTAGGGAGTTGTGAAAGAATACTTCTAAAACTTTGTATGGCTAACACTCAACCACTAATTGGGTTAACTTAGTGTTCCAATGAAGTACCTCTCTAATAGTCTGGCCGGGTATCAGCTATACTTAGGAATGCTTAAGCTAATTATCAATTCAACGATGAGTCAATATGTAATACTATTTTTTGTATTTTTCTCGAGGATGAATAAAAGCTAAGTTGGGAGGTACGATGAACACATAATTTACTTATCAGAAGCATTAAATATTTTATTAATTAACTTCTATTAATTAAAATTTGATGCATTCTATTATGTTTTACAGGTAATTGGAAGATTGGGTCCATGTAATCAACCTGAGTTTAGTTTGGTCTGAACTCAAGTGAGTTAAGAAATTAAAGTCCCAAAGGCCCAAGAACTTTAAAACTCGAATCCAAGTCCAAGCCACATGTGTATCCAATCAAGAAATCAAATGAAGGAGAAGCCAAGTCCAAATTGAGAAAGAGTTATGGCACCAATCCAAGTTAGCATCAAAGTAGGAAGCTTGTGGGTGTACAATGCAAATAAGGAAAGGGAGGAAATTAGATTTTACCAAATTTAAGAGCTCAAATTCATTAGGACTCCAAGGGTAGTGGGACATAAAGAAGTTGGGGCATGATTCTTTGAGGTGTTGAATTCTAAAAGTGGGCAGCACATAAGGTGACAACTTGAGAAATCAAAGCTCAAGTGGAAGGAAAGCACTCACTATTCAAAAATTGAAGGCTAGAGACAAGATCTACACTCCCTTCTTGGATTCACCATTGGAGCTTTGATCACTGGCATGGAGCCTTCATCATCATCTTCAAATTACTAAGAAGAATCTGCAAAAGAGTCAAGGTAAGGTCGAGATTCAAAGAAATTAAGGAAAAAAGGAAAGAATCAATAAGAGAAGTGAAGAGAGTTGCTAGAATTTTTGGGTAGCACTTCCTTTTCTTCTTGGACTACTTGGATCTTATGTAGAAAAACTTGGAAATGGAACCATGGCCCTTCAAACTCAAGGCACTCACTCAAATTCAAGATCAAACTCAACTCTCCAACTCAAACCTAAAGAAAAACACTCAAAATTCTAGGAAGAACTTAAGACCTGGCAAAGTGGAAGAGAACTCAAACAAGTAAGCTTTCATTCAACTCAAGTCATTCATTGCTTTATAAGAGGAGGCCTTGGTCCTATTTATAGGCCAAGGGTAGCCATAATGGGCAACAAAAAGGTGAATTAAGAAGCCAACTAATTCAGATTTAGTTGGTAACTAATTACATTGAGAAGCTTCTAGGTAACTAATCCTAACAATAGAAGAAACTAGAATCTCCATGTGGCACCATCCTATTTTGCTAAGTGTCCTCATCAAAAGCCTTCCATGTGTTTTCAAAGATTTAGTCTTCAAATATACTTCAAATTAGGTGAATCAAATCGTAGGTTGGCTGGCCTAAATGGATTGCTTGGAATTTTAGAAAGAAAGGTCTTCATTAGTTGAATTTCTTTGGCTTGCTTGTCTCAAATGGAAATGGTCTTGACTTGCTTCATGCAATAGGGCTCTTCTTCTTAAATGGGTGGAACTAGAAGCCTTCAAGATGCTTCATGAGGTTGGGCTTTATCTCCATAATTTTGAGTGGAACCTAAAAAAAGTTGGACTAGCTACAAAACCAGAGATTGTTAGCTTGCAACTTCTTCCTGTTGCCAATGTCCCCATTAATTATCCCCGTGTGAAAAAAACTCAGCCCTGACGAGTATGGATCATTTTGGCTTTGGTAGTATTCAAGTAGATCTGGATTGATCCTTTGTAGTTCTTCTTGAGTGATCCATGAATATTCAGAATCAGGTCTACCTTGCCAATGGACCAAGTATCGTTGGTAATCTTTATTCCGGGTAGTGACAATCTTGTCATCTATGACCCTTTCAATTCTTTCTCACCGCTTTGGTAGTATGGCTAGTGGACACTCTTGGGTTGGTTTGCTCTCAAGGGATGGATCAGGTTCTAGGAACTCACCGAAAATCATTGTGGGCTTCTTGTATCCTACCAGATATGAGATATTAAAGTAGGGCTAATGCCAAAGTCAGAAGGTAGGTCCAGCACATAAGCATTAGGTCCTATTCTTTTTATTATTTTAAAAGGACCAGCACCATGGGTGTGGAGTTTTTTTATAGTTCCCGGTGGAAACTATTCAAGTTTTAGCCTGATCATCACAAAGTCCCCTACTTGAAATTCTTTGGCCCTTCTATGAGAATCAGCCATATGCTTGTAACTCTCATTACTTATTTAGATTTTCTTGCTAATCTCTCTGTGCAAATTCCTAAGATGTTGTGCATATGATTTAGCAGACTTATGCATGGATGACACCAAATGACAAAACAAACTCAAATGATACAAAAATAAAAGACAAGCTCAAATAGACTTTATTAACTAATGACTGAACTTTATTATTGGCTATGAAAGAAAAGCTCATAATTTCCAATATTCCCCTTTAAGGCTTCTAAGACTCTTGCACATAGTATCCGATAAGTGTCAATAAATCTTAATTTAGTTCCTAACATATGCCATAGAGTCTTGAAGAAATAACTATTGAATATTACTGGGACCAGATCAATGATATGGGGAATGTCCCAGCCGGATAGAATAGAAGAGTGAATGATACGTAGTGGTGGATCAGGATGGATGTTCAAAAATGGTGGATCAAGGATAGGAAAACTGTTAGGGAATACATATCATAGGTTCTTCAAGGGCTTTACAACTTCTTGGGGCTGATTCATAGGGATTTGTTCTTGAGTTTTCTTGATGGTCACTACCCCAATATGTGATCCATCATTAATCTCTACATCTAAATCCTTCACATTGATTATTTCTTGGTCCTCTATTATCTCCTCGGATTGCTCTTCATGGTTTTGTCTTTGGACTTCATTTTCAAGTTAATTATTCCCGTTGTTGATTTCTTTAGGCTGGGTAATTATTTTATCTTCAAGCAATTATTCTTGTTCATATTCATCCATAAAGTTAGACCTAGCTTCATAAACTTTTTCCTTAAGTTCTTCAATGGGTTTAGGATCTTTTCTTTCTATCCCTTCATTTGGACAAGACTTTAATTCTATTTCATTTTTAAATTCTTCAATAGGTTTAGGAGATTTTTCCTCTAGCTTTTTAGTAGGTTTAGCCTCTTCTTTATCTTCTTCATATTCATCAATTAAACTTGGCTCGGTGATGGGGGACCCAAAACCCATCCAGGTTTCTCTTTTTATTTTTTGTTAGAATTTTTTTTAGTTATTCCAGCTATTCCTCTTTTTCCATTTATTACCATTTTATCCCCATGTTATTTCCAACTTATTTCAAGACTATCCCTATCTTCTTCAACTTCCCAGGAAGTCATAGAACATTCTTTTTTCGACTTTTTTTGTCCCACCGGTCACAGATCCGCCATGCCCGTCACCCCCGGCCGCCTTCGCCGGCCCACCACCAGTGCTCGCCGGCCTCACTATCACCGAAAAACTGGCATCCGCCACCCATGCCGTGGGGAGACGAATGGACGCCATGGGAAAACGAACGGCCACCCATGGCCATCCCTTGCCGCCGCCCCGCCGTCCGCCACCTCCCGCCACCCCGCCGTCCCACCGTCCGCCATCCGCCGGTGCTCTCGCTGGCGCCTGGGGCCCCACGGATGCTGTGGGAAGACGAACGGCCGCCCATGGTCACCGCCTGTCGCCGTCCTACCGCCCTGCCGTCCCACCGTCCGCCGCCTCCCACCGTCCGTCGTCCACCACCCACTGCCCGGCCGTCCATCGGAGATCCGACTGACCCCCCCTGTTGCTCGGCTATGAAGAAAATCCTGCACGTTTCTCAAAGCAACCCATAGAAGCTTCTGCACGCTTCTCAAAGCAACTGGAAGAGGAGTTGTTCTGCATGATTTTTGGAGCAGCATGAATTTCAGAGCGAAGGGGGATTTCAAAATTCAAATAAAAGGGATTTATTTGGTATTTTTTTCATGAATGTAAGTTGGGTTTAAAAAAGGGAAATTTGGGATTTTTTGATTTTGAATTTGAATTCAAAATCAAGGGAGGATTTCAGTGAATTTTATTTTGAATTTCAAAGGGGATATGGGAATTTATAAATACCCATACTCCTCTTGTAATAAATCAGTTGATGAATAGAAATTTTTGGGTTCATAACCTTGCTTTGGTTCTGGGCTGAGGCCCGTTTGCCTTCGTCCTTTGGGACATCGAGGGGCGTGAGGCCCCAACGCCTTCGCTCCAGCAAGAGCATGGAGGAGCATGAAGCCACTCCAAGCCATCAGTGTCGTCATGCATGATGGCGGGGTGTGATCTCCAAGTCATCAGCTTCGCCGTGCATGATGGCAGGATGTGATCCCAAATAAGGTCTTCGCTGCCAAACAGTTAATGAGGGGCTGGAAGCCCTAGGTACCCTTTTTTCCCCTCCATCTCTCTGTTTCCCATCGGATCTAGATCCTAGGTTCGAGTTTCATTCATGTTCCCCCCCTATATCCCCATCCTTCCTTCATCACCTCCACCAAGAAAAAAAACAAAACTGAAAACCAAAAGAGTCCAGCCGTTTTAGGGTTTTAGTATAAGTTATATCCTAGTCCCGGGAGGCTTCTTAGCCCTCCCACGATCTGTAGTTGCTTTAGGTGTTTCCCATTTCCGAATAACCCCAGGTTTCTTCGTGTCCGCCATCACCACATCATTTGTTTGGTATCAGAGCCAGCAGCAGACTAGGATTTGCTTCGTCCTCAAACTCATCGAAGTCGAGTTCTTCGCGCTGCAAGAGAATGATGGGGGACCCAAAACCCATCCGGGTTTCTCTTTTTATTTTTTTCTAGAATTTCTTTTAGTTATTCCAGCTATTCCTTTTATTTCCTTTATTCCCATTTTATCCCCATGTTATTCCCAACTTATTCCATGACTATCCCTATCTTCTTCAACCTCCCAGGAAGTCACAGAACGTTCTTTTTTTGATTTTTTTTGTCCCACCGGTCCCAGATCCACCGTGCCCGTTCCCCCGGTCGCCTCCGCTGGCCCGCCACCAATGCTCGCCGGCCTCGCTCTCGCCAAAAAATTGGTATCCGCCGCCCACGCCATGGGGAGATGAACGGCCACCCATGGCTGCTGCCTGCCGCCGCCCCGCCACCCCGCCGTCCCATCGTCCACCGCCTCCCGCCGCCCCATCGTCCCACCATCCATCGTTCGCTAGTGCTCTCACCGGTGCCTGAGGCCCCACAGACACCGTGGGAAGACGAACTACTGCCCATGGCCGCCGCTTGCCACCGTCCTGCCGCCCCGCCATCCCACCGTTCGCTGCCTCCCGCTGCCCCGCCGTCCGCCATCCACCACCCACTGCCCAGCCGGCCGCTGGAGATCCGGCTGACCCCCCCTATTGCTCGACTGTGAAAAAACTCCAGCATGGCTCTCAAAGCAACCCATAGAAGCTTCTACACGCTTCTCAAAGCAGCTAGAAGAAGAGTTGTTCTGCATGATTTTTGGAGCAGCATGAATTTCAGAGCAGAGGGGGATTTCAAAATTCAAATAAAAGGGATTTATTTGGTATTTTTTTCATGAATGTAAGATGGGTTTAAAAAAGGGAAATTTGGGATTTTTTGATTTTGAATTTGAATTCAAAATCAAGGGAGGATTTCAAGGGATTTTATTTTGAATTTCAAAGGGGATATGGGAATCTATAAATTCCCATACTCCTCTTGTAATAAATCAGTTGATGAATAGAAATTTTTGGGTTCGTAATCTTGCTTTTGTTCTAGGTTGAGGCCCGTTTGCCTTCGTCCTTCGGGATGTCGAGGGGTGTGAGGCCCCAATGTCTTCGCTCCAGCAAGAGCATCGAGGAGTGTGAAGCCGCTCCAAGCCATCAGTGTCGTCATGCATGATGGTGGGGTGTGATCTCCAAGTCATCAGCGCCGCCATGCATGATGGCAGGATGTGATCCCAAATAAGGTCTTCGTTGCCAAACAGCTGAGGGGATGGAAGCCCTAGGTACCCTTTTTTCCCCTCTATCTCTCTGTTTCCCATCGGATCTAGATCCTAGGTTCGAGTTTCATTCATGTTCCCCATCTATATCCCCATCCTTCCTTCATCACCTTCACCAAGAAAAAAAAAACTGAAAACCAAAAGAGTCCAGCCATTTTAGGGTTTTAGTATAAGTTCTATCCTAGTCCCGGGAGGCTTCTTAGCCCTCCCACGGTCCGTAGTTGCTTTAGGTGTTTCCCATTTTTGAATAACCCCAGGTTTCTTCATTTCCGTCCCACATCACTCAGCTTCATATATTTCTTCCTTTAGCTTTTTAATGGGTTTAAAAACTTCTTCCTTACAAATTACTGGGATAATAGGAGTTGGCTTGCTTGAAGGAATTTGACTAGAACTAGGCTTATGTCCAGATGTATTATTCCTGTTGGACTTAGGTCTACTGATCAATAGTTCCTTCTGATATGTATCAAATTTCCTAGCAATTTGATAAGCTTCTTCTAGGTAGTTAATTTCCAATTGAAACAATTCCCACTAGATGTCCTTACGTAGACTGGCTCGAAATCTAGATATGATCATTGCCTCAGATTCGGCTGTGCTACATCTCCCGACAAACTCATTGAATTTAGCAATATACTCAGATACAGTTATATCATCTTGTCTCAATCTATACCATTGGTCTAAAAGTCTTTGCTCATAATATCTTTCTAGGTACTTTTCTCTCAATTTACTCTTCATATCTCTCCAAGTAATTATTTTATCCCCATAATAATAACTTTTATGCTCAACTTCTCTCCAATATATTTTAACATTTCGGATTAACTTTAATTTGGCAAATTGACACTTCCTTACTTCCGACATTTCATCAAACTCAAAATATTGATCCATTTTCTTCTCCCAATCGACATATACCTCAGGGTTTCCATCAAAAGTGGGTGCATAGGGTCGATTGCTCCTAAAGACTCTCTCCTCTTGATCTACAAAGTGGGTGCATATACCTCAGATTATACTCAGGGGTGAGATCATGACATTGGGCTCTTGGACCAAGGGGAGGTGGACTAGGTGATTTGGGCTTAGTATGGTTCCTGATTTGATTGTCTATTTATCCTAACTCTTTGTTCATTGATCCAAATTATTTAGTTAGGGTATCAAATTTTTCCGTCATGGTCCTCATAAAGAATTCAAGATTGGGATCCATGGATAAACCAGACTGAAGGTGGGACTTTGGTATAGAGCTTTATAGGACACCGTACAAGGATAAGCAATACAATGGACAAGCAAACAAGACCTAATTCTAGGGCTCCTAGACCTATAGTTCAAGAATACAAGACTTAACTAGGTACTACTTAAGAATGTAATTATCTTGTCCACTGGCCAGGTAAGAGGTGGGGTTATGAGAGGCTCCCCTCGTTTTCATGAGGTTTTAATTAAAAATTTTAAGTCTGCTTAAGGCGTTCGCCATTTGACCTCCAGCCTTAGACATCAATTTCAAGGAATAAGTACAAGCTCAAATAATACTTTGTCTTACCTTGCACTTGAACCTGACTCGTGGGTGTCCCTAGTTTAGGTTCCTGCTTGATTTTACTTAGGGTTTAGGTTAATGCAAATGTGGGTGATTGTTTTGGGCTAAGGAAAGTATTGCCCAGGTGGCTTCCCAAGAGGGGGGTGAATTGGGATTAAAAACTTTTGCAAGTATGTGCACATTGAAATTCTTTTAGTGTAGAAGTGAAGTGTGCAAAGCAGAAGTAAATAAATTAAAGCAATCAAGCAATGAAAGCACAATCACAAACACCAAGAAATAGAGTGATTCGGAGCAACTGGCTCCTACATCCACTACCCAAGGACCACTTGAAATTTCCACTATATCCCCCAACCGGAATACAGTCGGATTGTTTTACCAGGCTCACAATCCAAACCTATACACTTTGGTTTTACAGGGATCACCAAAGAAACCCTAACTCCCTTTGGTTTTACACGGGATCACCAAAGAAAACCCAAACACTTGGTTTTAAACTGGGAAAATAAGAACCCAAACATAGATTTTACAAGGTTCACCTGAAATCCTTTAATTCTCTCTCTTAAGATACAACCCCTTGCTGTTCTTAGAGAATAAACAAAGATAAAGAATTTATAACAAGCAACTACGACAAACCAAGTTTGTTTTGATGTTGCCAATGTAGATCAAGATGAAGTCAAGCCTTGAGTGCTCTTCAATGCTGCTTCTTCTCTTCTTTAATGAGTGGATTCAATGAAAAAGTGGAGTTGGTGAAGCTTTGAATCCAACTTGAATGCTCTTTGAGGTTGGTAGAGGAATAACTTGAAAGCTCTTTGTTTTCTTAAGAAAACTCAGCAATAAATCTCAATTGAATGTTTAATCCTTCAAAAATAATCCCCTTTATAGTTTTCCATGAGATATGGCCGTTATAGGGCCTTGGGATTCGTGAAATGGCCATTGGAGATGAATTGGAGTTCAAATCTCAATTTTAGCAACTAGCTGTTGAAGTGCAGACAATGGCTCCATGAGCCGGCTCGAGCTTCAGGAGTTGGCTCGAAGTCTCAAACAGGCCAAAAACAAACTTCTGTGGGAGCTGGCTCTTGGACTAGGAGTCGGCTCTTGCCTTCAAGCTTTCAGCCAAGACAAACAAACATACCTAGAGTCAACTCTTGAACTTGGAATCGGCTCTAGTTCTCAGAACTTCAAAAAAAATATTTCTGGAAGAGTTGGATCTTAAACTGGGAGTCGGCTCTTGGTTCTGAGACTTTGAATCTTCCTCCATGCTGTGCCACCTTGAGTCGGCTCTTGCAAATCTTAAAAAATTGCTTCAAGCTTCTCCAAAGATCTTCAACATTGAATCAACTAGAAGCTAATCTACATATCTTATCAAATTTTTATAATTTTAAGCCCATTTTACATGATTATAGCATTCATAAGTTAGGGCTTTTACAAATTCAATTGAATTACCCATAAGTAAATTTGAAAACCACTTTAAACATAGGTAACCAATTCCTACAAAACTTCTTAAACAATTTGAGAAGAGTTAGTATCAAATAAATGCTCCAATGTTTTGTGATCATCAAAATCATTCCAGGGGTCAACAATCTCCCCCTTTTTGATGATGACAAAACACTGGGCATGATTAAAAAACTGAAAGCACTTTATAATTGCAGTAATTTCAAGTCTATGCATATCATATAGGTTAGGTATCAATGTATCGATATAATGTGCCATAATGTATCAAATGTATATAACTGAATACCAATTATTATGTGTATCAAGTGTATCGAGACATGAAATATCATATGTATCATAACATGATGTATCGATACATGATGTATCAAAGATATTGACTATACAAAGCATATCGAAACTTATAGAATTTTCAAACTTTTGAAGTAAACTTAAGTTTCATCAAATTTTCATGAATCAACCATTCATTTCATCAAAGTTTCATAACATTCAATTATCCATATAGCATTTGTAAACAATTTTTGAGCAATTTTCATGAATCAATATAGATTTCCAAGAAATTTTCATGAATCAACAGCTTTTTCATGCCAATATAGTTTTTTCTTTTTCATGCCACAAACAGTCTCCATTCTCCCCCTTTTTGTCATCAACAAAAGGTATATGAGAAATGGACAATCATTCACAACATGTATTCATAACATATGAGATATGGACATTGATTCAATCATAACATTAATTCACTAATTCATAACAAGTGAAGTATATATATATATAAGAAATAAGCCAATACATAGCATATGTGATACTTTACAAATGTGCCACGACACAACAAAATAGTATCACATAACCAAAATACAACATAAAGTCTCAAAAAGATAAAAACCTAAACATCAAAATGAAGTGCTAGGATCACTATCAGGTTCTTCCTCATCAGAGGAGGAACCAACCTCTAGAATACCTGGACTAAGTTTGAACTTGGGGAACCTAGGACGGAGATCCCTAATTCTAGTCCTAGTAGGTGTAGAAGTCCTAGTTACTTTAGATTTAGGTTTAGATTTGGTTTTTGATTTTGATGAAATAAAGATGGGTCTAGGTCTGGTAGAATGTGGATCAAGAGATAGGGCCAAAGTGCTGGTGGATGAAAGCATCTAAGTAGCAGGAGTCACTCCTATTGGGAATTGTGTTCCAAAGCCAATTGCCTGGGTTGTAGGCGGTTGTGCTGAGTATTGTATTCATTTTATGAATTAATAAAATTATTATTTTTTGGCAGCTCATCACATATTGAATTTCCCTAAAAATGAACTCTTTCTATGTGATGAAGTCCTTAGGGCTACACTGACTTTGATATAGAGAAAATGTATCGACTGGTCCTTAAACCCTGTTCACAACCAAAGGATATATTATACTGGATGGCAATATATCAAGTACAGGTTGTTGCAGTTCACATCATTTGGTTATCCTCTTGACCAAATGAGTGTGGTGACACTGATGTGATCTGCAAGTGGGATATATGATATCTCATTAAACATGACTCCGTGAAGCCCCTTTCTGCCAAAGGGATACTCACGATAGGATATGGGTATATGTGTCCCTCTGACCTGAGGTCATCATGATAGCTTGCAAGCAACTCCCTGTGCTTTGGTGCCGGACTACCCGGATTTTTAATCCGGTGACGGAAGGTTTTTGGGTACAGGCAAGTACTTGTGGAGCAGTGATGGACCAAGATGGAATTGACCTGTCTGAACAGTTTGGATTGAATGTCTCGCAGTGTCTCAATTTAGCAAATCCTCGACCGGGGTAGCCCTAGTGAAGAGTCACTGGGCTTGCGAGGTTGAGACACGTAGTCGACTGACTCAGTCTGGGTTGGCAGCCCAATATCAGTCATCCTGAGCATTAGAGGTCAAAGGGATAAATTATACAGTAACCATATGCCTGAGGTTCGATAGTATGCTCCCGCATCTTCGACCTATCCGGATGCCGGGACCCATTGCTAGATGGTTTCCTGTGCTGGTACTGGAATTGTTCCAGTGCTACCGTTTAGGTTCGAACCTATGAGGTCACATGCCATAGAGGATAACTCTCTGATCCAGATACCGTTTATGATTGGGAATCATCTCGGTTTTATGGTCACAGTATTTTTTGAGCACTCTTTTTTCGGTCTTGCCCTTGTTTGCGTGAATAGAAAATTATTCCGGGCTGACCAGGTTTGCGCTAGGATTTTTCTTAATCAGTTTTGAACTGATTCGGAGCTAGTTTCGGCCTCCAATTGGTTGTGAACCAATTGAACCCAAATTTAATTGGGCTTGGACCGGTTCAATTAGATAGAACCAAAAATTTTTTGGATTGAACCAAACTGGTTTATTGGCTTGGACCGGTTATTTGGTTGAACTGGTTTCCTTTTAATTTCTCCCGACCGTTTACACGGTGTTTTACTCGCTGGATGAATTCCTTGCATTGGAAGGCCATTCGACATCCTCTTGGCTGACTGATTTCACCGGTTGGGCGTCCCTTCCTCCTCCCTAATGGCCTTTTTTAATTCCTCCTAATGGCTGTTATTTGGGTTGAATGCAGCCGGTGACCTCTTGGCCTCCCTCCCTCTCCATTGTCACTTCTCCCTGCAGCCTTTAAACTCTTCCAGCACTCCCAATTTTTTTCTGCAGTGCTACATCACCGTATGAGAGGTTAGAAACCTGAGAGAGTTCTTCTTCCTTGCAGAATTTCTTTCCCATTCCACCGGTAACATTGAGGGCTGGGTTTTGGTGAGTGATAGGAAGAAAGAACAGCCTTTAATCCCTGTTTTCTGGTGCTCAAAATTGAAGGAAGAAGGAACTCTGTTTTGCTGAAAAACAATTTCAGATTTCAGAAATTGTGTTTCCTTCCTTCTTCCCTCCCACCGTTTCAAGTCTTCCGGGGACTAGCATCGCCTGAGAGACGGATCAGAGCAAGCCCCTGGCGTGTTCCCCCTCTTGAGAGTGTTCAATTGAGCATTTGGAAGCCGGATCAACCTCTTTCCTGCTGCTTTTTGTGCTCTGTTTTCAGGTTGCAGGTTTTCAGGTTTCTGATTTTTCTGGTGCTGTTTTTGGTTAAAAGAAAGGACTCCAAACGTTGAATGATATTCTCCCTTTTGAAGGAAGCCAAACCAACTTGTTCCCTAGCTTTTGGTGTTGGAAGGGAGATCAAATCGTTGGCAAAATTTCCTGTTGTTTTGCTGCAGCTTTTGGAGAAAAGAAGCAACCTGTCAACGTGCTGGAAGTAGAAGACAACAAGAATAAAATTATTCCTGTTATCCCAGCAATTCCAGCTTTATACCAAGGCTATTCCAGGCAGGAATAAGGTATAATTTTTTGTTTTATTTATCATGCATGTATAGATCTAGGTTTTTTTAACTATTTATAAATATTACATGCTCTTGTACATGCCTTATTTTGCCTATACATGCATCCGGAATTTGTTAGTTCCTGTGCGGAGCAGGTAATTTTCTGCTGTGAATTTAAATTTTTAAAATTCAAGCCTGCTCCCTGCTTTGCATGCTTAGCGTAGGCACTTGCAATCGCGTTCTTCATTATCTTTCAGTGGTATCAGAGCCAGGTTCTGTTGTAGCATTTCTTGACTGCATGTATAGTTGATTGAAATGTTTAATCTTTGAAATTGTAAATCATAAAGTATGATTTGAGAGTACTTTTAGGAACATAGTTGAGACCATCACCATGATCGTGTGTCTTTGACACGATGCGGTTCATCTGTGTTGGCCTTTTCAGAAGGATCCTTTAAGGAAATCTTGGAATTAAAATTGTTTTAATTCAAATACATGTTAGGCATGTCTATTATTTTCTATTGGGCTATGTAATGTTTATAAAAGATCAATCTAGATATGATGCATGATTTTTTGTTATGAAAAAATGTTTTACATTATGACTTAATTAAAAATTGTTTTAATTAAATCTTTGGCTTATTAAAATCTTTTAGGTTTATGAAATCTAAAACACTCGAATAAGCCATTTTGGGTTAGTTATCTAATTGGGTCCTTAACTGGGTTAGACCTAGGTTTAGTTGAACCGGATAAAAGAAGATTAATCAAAAGTTGATTAAGGTCCTTGTTTAGAACTATCTAATAGTTAGAATAGTTGATTCATTCATCTAAAATGGATACAATTAGTGGCTCTGTGGACGCCCGAGTCTTTAGGCAAATCTGATCGGGTCTGGTAAACAGACTGGTGTCGAGGTAGGTTTGGCATTGTGATCATGGTTGTATGAGGCTACCTCTTTCCTGGCCAACTTGGTTGGTGTCTAGGAAAGATGGTTAATGGCGGATACTCACCCATGATCTCACCTACCTGGCTAGTCGAGTCAACCAGAACTGATTGAAAAAGCTCAATGACTCGAGTTAACCCATGTCACACAGGTTGATCGGTCTGACTGATCTTTAGGTGCCCATGGATCATTTGTTGATTTATTTCAACCCTCCTGAAATCTGATTGATTTAGTGGGAGGATGATCCATGTCCTTATCTCTTTTCTTCTGTCACAACTAAAAATCCTCTAAAATTATTAGGTCCTTAAAAAATTAAGTCAAAGAGTTGACAGTGTCTTAGCCTCCCATTAAGTTGGATAGAAATGTGTCCACTAGCTTGGTGTGCATCGGCAGTTCCATAGAACGGGTGTACATCCGGCGACTGGAATTTCTATCTGATCGATGATGGTTCAGTGCAACCTCCTTAACGGGACCAGGTGGGCCAGCCTTAGTCGGGCTTGGTCTTTAGTTAGCTGGAAGCATTGGATTTGTCATTTTAATGGTTGGACCTAACCAGAGACCCGCAATAGGAGGCCCCTAGGCCGATTGGGGTGTTCTCTGGGGCAAAATAAAATACTGAAAATTATTTAGGGAAACAATTGGTTTACGAACCTACCTTTAGGCTCGTATGGATGAGCTGGCCATAATCAGGCTCATGCAAGGCCTATTGGATTTCAGTACCCACTTGAAAAGATGTTGTTTTCACGGATTGGAGTTAAAGACTACCAATCTGAAAAATTAGTGGGAGAAACCTTTAGACTAAAGTCCAAGTCTTTTGGTTAAGTTATTAATTCATCAACTAATTTGGTCTAATTTTCTTTTCAGATGTCTTCCAATTTATCGCTCCGGTCACTTCTCGATAACGAGAAGTTAAAGGGTCATAACTTTGATAGTTGGTATCGAAGATTGAGAATTGTTCTGAAGCATGAACGGATCCTCTATGTAATAGCGGATCCGGCACCTGAAATCCCTCCGCTAATGCATGGAGTGCGGTCTGAGACGCTTATCTGAATGGGTCTCTGATCGGACTACTGTCCGATGCATTATGTTAGCAGCTATGAACGACGAGTTCAGTCACAAATTCGAGGAGGCCCAACCTGATGAAATCCTTCAAAAGTTAAAGGAATCCTTCGGCACTCCAGATGATGTAGAAAGGTACAAAGTGTCTTGTGCCATCTACAACTCCAAGATGCTGAATGGCAGTTCAGTCACTGATCATGTATTGTACATGATCGAGCTGATTGAAAAGTTGGGCAAACTCAGATGCCCCTTGCACGAGCAGCTCGGCAAGGATGCGATCCTGAATTCTTTTCCCTCCTCCTATCTTGACTTTCTTGATCATTACAGAATGAACAAGCCTGCAGTAAACTACCATGATCTTTTGGGGTTGCTGCAGACTTTCGAGAAAGACCACCAACTTAATAAGGGGGTGGTGAATTTAGTGGGAGGAAGTAGAGGTCGTCGTCCCTTTAAGAAAGGGAAGAAGAAAATCAATAAAAAGGGAAAGAAGGTGTAGAATGCTCCTGGCCCGAGTCAGACCAGGAAGTATAAGGCTGATCAGTCTTCTGCAGAGTGCTTCTACTGTAAGAAGAAGGGACACTGGAAGAGGAACTGTCCTCTTTACATTGCGTCCCTTGATCCGAACAGGCCAAGAAAGCAAAATTTGCTGAACAAGGTATTTATATGATAAAACCTTGTAATTACTCAATTGTTGATACTGCTAACTGGGTATTGGATACTGGTAGTCCAATTCATGTTTGTAATTCGTTACAGGGACTTCAAGTTAGCAGAAGATTTGAAGATCGAGAACAGTTTCTAAGCATCGGGAATGGAAATCGTGTTCCAGTACTGGCGGTTGGAGTCCTGCATCTTGTCTTTGAGTCTTGTACTGTCGAACTAGTCGACTGTCACTATTGTCCTAGTTTCATTATGAGCATAATCTCTGTAGGCCTTTTGGCTAATTATGGTTTTGAACTATCAATAAAAGAAGATTTTTGCAATGTTATTTTGAATAATGGTGTTATAATGAAAGCTAGATTAAATAATGGCATATACATACTATCAAGGCCTGTTAGTGTAATGTACACTTCTAGCAAACGCCCAAGGTTAGATAATGTCAATGATTTGTATCTTTGGCACTGTAGACTAGGTCATATTAACCAAAATAGGATAAACAAGATGCGAGGAGATGGACTTCTCAAGGTCAGTGATTCTGAATCACTGTCCACTTGTGAATCCTCTTTACTTGGTAAAATGACCAAGTCACCTTTTTCTGGAAAAGGTGAACGAGCTATAGAACTCCTAAGTCTAATACATACTGATGTATGTGGATCGATATCAATTAGTGCCAAAGGAGGATACAAATATTTCATTACATTTACAGATGACTTTTCAAGGTTCGGTTATGTCTTTCTAATGAGACATAAGTCTGAGTCATTTGAAATGTTCAAACGATACCGTAATGAAGTAGAAAAGCAAACTGAAAAAGTATTAAAACCCTTCGATCTGATCGAGGTGGTGAATACTAATCTGGTGCATTTTTGACATATCTTGAGGAGAATGGAATTCTCTCTCAGTGGACTCCTCCAGGAACACCACAGTTGAATGGTGTGTCCGAAAGGAGGAATCGAACCTTGTTGGACATGGTTTGATCAATGATGGGTTTTGCAACTCTGCTGCTATCCTTTTGGGGATATGCGCTTCAGACAGCCTGTTACTTGTTAAATAATGTTCCAAGTAAGTCTGTTGTCTCCACTCCGTATGAGATGTGGAATGGACGTAAACTCTCAATCTCACACCTTCGGGTCTGGGGTTGTCTGGCTTACGTAAAACGTTTAGACACAGAAAAACTTGGTCCTAAGTCTGACAGGTGTTTATTCATTGGTTATCCTAAGGAAACCAAAGGGTATTTCTTCTACTTGGAGAATGAACAAAAGGTGTTCGTTGCTTTTAGAGCTATCTTTTTGGAAAAAGAGTTCCTTGGAGAAGGAACAATAGCTTTTAAGATTGAACTTGATGAAGTTCAGCCAATAGAAGAACCTGCACACTCTAAGGACATCGTGGAACCGGTTGTGATTGACTCACACCCTGAACCCATTAGGATATCTGGTAGAATACCGCGTCAGCCGGACAGATACTATGGTTTCTTGGTCCGGGATGGCGATCCCATTGAGCTCGATGAGAACAATGAGGATCCGATCACCTATATGGATGCTCTTCAGAGATCTGACTCTGAGGCATGGCTTGGAGCCATGCGATCCGAAATGGAGTCCATGGAAATCAATAATGTTTGGACATTGGTTGATCCGCCTGAAGGAATAAAACCCATCGGGTGTAAATGGATCTTCAAGAGGAAAAGGGGCGTAGATGGAAAGGTAGAAACCTATAAAGCCCGTCTGGTTGCCAAGGGGTATCGTCAGCGATATGGTATCGATTATGACGAGACATTCTCCCCTGTGGCAATGCTCAAGTCTATTCGGATCATGCTTGCTTTGGCAGCATATTTGGATTACGAGATCTGGCAGATGGATGTCCGAACCGCTTTCCTAAATGGGGAGCTGGAAGAGGAGGTGTATATGATACAGCCTGAAAGGTTCACATCCACAGATGAATCAAAAGTATGCAAATTGCTGAGGTCCATCTATGGACTCAAGGAAGCATCTCGAAGTTGGAACTTACGGTTTGATAGATGTATCAAATCGTACAGCTTCGTTAAGAACGGAGAAGAACCGTGCATCTATAAATGGGTTAATGGTTCTGTGATTGTATTCCTAGTACTGTATATTGACGACATTCTCTTAATCGGGAATGATGTCGCAGCATTACAAGGAATAAAGGTCTGGTTATCATCTCAGTTCTCCATGAAGGACTTGGGTGATGCTTCTTACATACTAGGTATGAAAATTTATAGAGATAGATCTAAGAAGCTTTTGGGACTGTCCCAGTCTACGTACATAGACACCGTGCTGAAACGGTTCAGCATGGAAAATTCTAAGAAAGGCTATCTTCCGATAGGTTCTGGAATTACTCTTTCCAAGAAGGATTGTGCGACAACTCCTGAGGAAAGAGAGCGCATGAATAGAGTACCTTATGCTTCTGCAGTAGGCTCTATCATTTATGCCATGACTTGTACTAGACCAGACATGGCATACTCACTAGGAGTAGTGAGTAGATACCTGTCTGACCCAGGTGAGGCGCATTGGAAGGTGGTTAAGACCATCCTTAAGTATTTAAGAAATACTAAAGATCAATGGCTGATTTATGGAGAACCTGACTTGAAACTTGTGGGGTATTCTGACTCTAGTTTCTAGTCAGATAGAGATGATAGCAAGAGTGTGTCAGGGTTTGTATTTACCCTGAACGGAGGAGCGATCTGCTGGAAAAGTTCCAAGCAGGCAACTGTTACAAACTCGGTATGTGAAGCAGAATATATTGCAGCATCAGATGCAGCAAAGGAAGCTGTGTGGTTGCGGAAGTTCCTTGGAGAGCTAGGGGTGGCACCTTCCCTAGATGGTCCTGTTCTGGTGTACTGTGACAGCACTGGAGCCATTGCTCAAGCTAAGGAGCCTAAAGCTCATCACTGCACCAAGCACATATAGCGGCGCTACCATCTCGAACGAGAAATCGTGGAGCGAGGCGACATCAATCTTCTGAAGATCAATGGAAAAGAAAATCTGGCCGACCCCTTCACTAAAGCCCTTGGAATCAAAGAGTTTGACTATTGTAAATGGGAAATGGGTAAAAGATACTCTTCTAATTGGCTTTAGTACAAGTGGGAGTTGTTGGGAATTGTGTCCCAAAGCCAATCGCCTGGGTTGTAGGCGGTTGTGCTGAGTATTGTATTCATTTTATGAATTAATAAAATTATTATTTTTTGGCAGCTCATCACATATTGAATTTCCCTAAAAATGAACTCTTTATATGTGATGAAGTTTTTAGGGCTACATTGACTTCGATACAGAGAGGATGTATCGACTGGTCCTTAAACCTTGTTCACAACCAAAGTATATATTGTACTGGACAGCAATATATCAAGTATAGGTTGTTGCAGTTCACATCATTTGGTTGTCCTCTTGACCAAATGAGTGTGGTGACACTGATGTGATCTGCAAGTGGGATATATGATATCTCATTGAACGTGACTCCATGAAGCCCCTTTCTGCCAAAGGGATACTCACGATAGGATATGGGTATATGTGTCCCTCTGACCTGAGGTCATCATGATAGCTTGCAAGCAACTCCCTGTGCTTTGGTGCATGACTACCCAGATTTTTAATCCAGTGACGGAAGGTTTATGGGTACAGGCAAGTACTTATGGAGCAGTGATGGACCAAGATGGAATTGACCTGTCCGAACAGTTTGGATTGAATGTCTTGCAGTGTCTCAATTTAGCAAATCCTCGGCCGGGGTAGCCCTAGTGAAGAGTCACTGGGCTTGCGAGGTTGAGACACGTAGTTGACTGACTCAGTCTGGGTTGGCAGCCCAATATTAGTCATCTTGAGCATTAGAGGTCAAAGGGATGAATTATATAGTAACCATATGCCTGTGGTTCGATAGTATGCTCCCGCATCTTCGGCCTATCCGGACGTCGGGATCCATTGCTAGATGGTTTCCTGTGCTGGTACTGGAATTGTTCCAGTGCTACCGTTTAGGTTCGAACCTATGAGGTCACACGCCATAGAGGATAACTCTCTGATCCAGATACCGATTACGATTGGGAATCATCTCGGTTTTATGGTCACGGTATTTTTTGAGCACTCTTTTTACGGTCTTGCCCTTGTTTGCGTCAACCAAAAATTGTTCCGGGATGAATAGTCTGCGCCAAGATTTTTCTGAATCAGTTTTGAACTAATTCGGAGCTAGTTTCGGCCTCCAATTGGTTGTGAACCAATTGAACCCAAATTTAATTGGGCTTGGACCGGTTCAATTAGATTGAACCAAAATTTTTTGGGATTGAACCAAACTAGTTTATTGGCTTGGACTGGTTATTTGGTTGAACCGGTTTCCTTTTAATTTCTCCCGACCGTTTACACGGTGTTTTACTCGCTGGATGAATTCCTTGCATTAGAAGGCCATTCGGCGTCCTCTTGGCTGACTGATTTCACCGGCTGGGCATCCCTTCCTCCTCCCTAACGGCCTTTTTTAATTCCTCCTAATGGCTGTTATTTGGGTTGAATGCAGCCGGTGACCTCTTGGCCTCCCTCCCTCTCCGTTGTCACTTCTCCCTGTAGCCTTTAAACTCTTCCAGCGCTCCCAATTTTTTTCTGCAGTGCTACATCACCGTATGAGAGGTTAGAAACTTGAGAGAGTTCTTCTTCCTTGCAGAATTTCTTTCCTATTCCATCGGTAACATTGAGGGCTGGGTTTTGGTGAGTGATAGGAAGAAAGAACAGCCTTTAATCACTGTTTTCTGGTGCTCAAAATTGAAGGAAGAAGGAACTCTGTTTTACTGAAAAACAATTTCAGATTTCAGAAATTCTGTTTCCTTCCTTCTTCCCTCCCACCGTTTCAAGTCTTCTGGGGACTAGCATCGCCCGAGAGACGGATCAGAGCAAGCCCCTGGCATGTTCCCCCTCTTGAGAGTGTTCAATTGAGCATTTGGAAGCCGGATCAACCTCTTTCCTGCTACATTTTGTGCTCTGTTTTCAGGTTGCAGGTTTTCAGGTTGCTGATTTTTCTGGTGCTGTTTTTGGTTGAAAGAAAGGACTCCAAACGTTGAATGATATTCTCCCTTTTGAAGGAAGCCAAACCAACTTGTTCCCTAGCTTTTGGTGTTGGAAGGGAGATCAAATCGTTGGCAAAATTCCCTGTTGTTTTGCTGCAGCTTTTGGAGAAAAGAAGCAACCTGTCAATGTGCTGGAAGTAGAAGACAACAGGAATAAAATATTCCTGTTATCCCAGCAATTCTAGCTTTATACCAAGGCTATTCCAGGCAGGAATAAGGTATAATTTTTTGTTTGATTTATCATGCATGTATAGATCTAGGTTTTTTTAACTGTTTATATATATTACATGCTCTTGTACATGCCTTGTTTTGCCTATACATGCATCCGGAATTTGTTAGTTCCTGTGCGGAGCAGGTAATTTTTCGCTGTGAATTTAAATTTTTAAAATTCATGCCTGCTCCCTGCTTTGCATGCTTAGCGTAGGCACTTGCAACCACGTTCTTCATTATCTTTCAACTCCAACATCAGCAGATCCAGCAACCTCCATACTATCCTGAGGCTCACCAACAACAGGTGTGGCTCGATAAGGTGCATCAGTGCAATGTGTCTCCTGTTCCTACTCAGCATGAGTGCCAGTACCAGTCTTAGTGCCCGTGCCAGTCGCTGTGCCAGTAGAAGGTGCATGCTGGCTGGCCACAAAAAGCTGTCTCAAAATAGCCATAATATCACAAAAGCCCTGCTGCATCTTAGACTGTAGAGAACTAATCCTTCTGTTAGTGTCAGTCCTGAGACAAGAAATCTTCTCTAAAACTCTGTGAAGTCTATCATCAGTATCATGTCTAGCAGCAGTAGGAGTCCTGACTAGTGAATGTGGTGAAGCAGGAGCTGGCTCGGATGGTCCAGCCTCATCAGTCTATCCCTCAATCTGCTCACCATGTCCCTGTGTAGCCTGTACATCATCATCTAAGTCCTCTGAATGTGCTATAGGAACTCCTGAAGTCTTTATGATCCAATTTTCATTAACTTTAATAAATCCCATTCTAGTCAGGGATTCCACTGTGTACCTGTTGGTGTGCAGCAACAAATGATAGTCCTCTCCAGTGAGATCAATATCAGCATCCTGGAATAACAAAGTAAATACCATATCGTAGGGCAAACAAGCTCGTACTCTACATACAGCCTCTCTCATCTAAGAAATCATAATAAATGGAAGGTTAAGGGGCTCCCCCTTAATCAGTTTCCTCATGAATGTAAGATCTCTCTCGCTAACCCAGTCGAATTTGCCTATCCTGGGTAGGAAAATTCGGCTAATGATGTTGTGCAACAGTCTCATCTCCAATGAGAGCTGATTTGCACTTACATGAATAATCCCTTTCACGTTAGATCTTCTCAAGATGAGTCTAAGTGTTTTCACTTTTTCCTTCATAACCAAATAGCATTCTCCTTCTTTAGGTATATTCAATAAACTTGAAAGTTTTTGCTCAGTTACCTCTATCAATTTCCCTTTTACTGTTCTTCAATATGAAAAGCTCCTAGTGACATTTTCTCAAAGAATTATCGAACCAGATTTGGATAAGTTGGAACATTTAATTGACAAAAATCCTTCCAACCTTGTCTTTCAACCCACATACCAATATTCAACTGTTCTTGTTCTAGAAAACTAAAATCGATGCACCTACCAGGGGTCACTTGTCGATTTCCCATTGGAATGACTTGCCGGGGAGCTGGAACAACTTCCTCTTGCTCAATCTACTATTCCTCTTGCAGAATCGAAGTATCCAGTCGCCACTTGCTCCTCCTTTCCTCAACCACAGTCCGAACAACTCTTGTTGCTTTCTTTGCCACAGCCTTGCGAGGCGCCATTCTCCAAAGATTAAAGGTTTGAGAAGGCTTGAGAAAGTTTTTGGAGAGTTTTCTAGTATGGAGTGAGGAGTCGGCTAAGATAAAAAGGTCATAATCTAGAAAATACAATGAATAGGGAAAGTGGAAACCCTACTTAAAAAGCTTCGGCCCGACCTGCGAGTCGGCTCGCCTAGAGTTCTGAGAACTCGAGTCAGCTCGAGCAAAATTCTATTCTAAAAATCAAAATGGGTCAAACTCAGTTTCTAAGGGTTTCTAGAGTCTAAACTAGGTTGCCCTATGCTCTAAACAGAAGTTTGAAATTTCTAGATAATTTTTTCTTAATTTTCAAAAATTAGGTAAGATAGGTTTAAAATGGGTCACATAACCCTAATTCTCTAATTTTCTCAAATCTATCTAGACTTAATGGTTTAGTGAAAATGTCTACTAGTTGGTCTTCAGTAGGTACAAATTCAAGTTCCACAACATTATTTAGAACATGATCACGAATAAAATGATGTCGAATTTCAATGTGCTTAGTTCGTGAGTACTGAATTGGATTTTTTGATAAATTAATAGCACTAGTATTGTCACATTTAATAGGAATTTTAGATTGGACAACACCATAATCTTCTAGTTGTTGCTTGATCCATAATACTTGAGCACAACAGCTCCCAGCAGCTATATATTATGTGTCAGCAGTAGATAAAGCTACAGAGTTCTGTTTGTGACAGTGCCAAGAGATTAAGTTAACACCTAGAAATTGACATGTGCTACTTGTGCTCTTTCTATCTATTTTACATCCTCCATAATCAGTATCTAAATAACTAATTAATTTCAGTGATGTGTGTTTAGAATACCACAAACCTACATTACAGGTGGCTTTCAGGTATTTAATAATTCTCTTAACAGCTGTGATGTGTGATTCTTTAGGATTAGATTGAAAACATGCACACATACAAACATTAAATAATATATCAGGTCTACTAGCTATTAAATAAAGTAATGATCCAATCATACCTCGGTACAGCTTTTGATCAACATTTGTGCCATTCTCATCTTTGTTAAGTCTACATGCAGGACTCATTGGTGTTCCAATTACCTTGCTTAATTACATGCCAAACTTCTTGATTATTTCTTTAATGTACTTGGCTTGGTTGATCAGAATACCTTCTTTAGTTTGTTTAATTTGAAGTCCAAGAAAGTAACTCAATTCGTCCATCAAGCTCATTTCAAATTCTCCCTGCATTAGCTTAGCAAAGTCTTGACACAAAGATTCATCAGTAGATCCAAAGATAATGTCATCAACATATATTTGAACAATTAAAATATCATTTTTCTTTCTTTGAATAAACAGTGTGGTGTCAACACTACCTCTTACAAATTCATTTGCAATTAAAAATTTGCTTAGTCTATCATACCAGGCTCTAGGTGCCTGTTTCAGACCATATAAAGCTTTATTCAGTTTAAAAACATAATTTGAAAAAATATGATCGATAAAATCAGGAGGTTGCTCAACAAAAACTTCTTCAGATAAAAATCTATTCAAAAATACACTCTTTACATCCATTTGAAATAACTTGAAATTCATAAAACATGCATAAGCTAGTAGCAATCTAATGGCTTCTAATCTAGCTACAGGTACATAAGTTTTATCAAAATCTATTCCTTCTTCTTGATTATATCCTTGTGCAACCAATCTAGCCTTATTTCTAATTACATTTCCATCTTCATCTAGTTTATTTCTGTAAACCCACTTAGTGCCTATAACAGAATAATCATTGGGTCTTTCTACTAAGGTCCATATATTATTTCTTCTAAATTGGTTTAATTCATCATGCATTGCTAACATCCAATTAGGATCAGTTTCGACTTCTTCTATATTATGAGGTTCTACATGAGAAACAAATGTAATTAAATCATGTGCATCTCTATGTGCAGATCTAGTTTTAACACCTTGACATGGGTCTCCTATAATTAATTCTTTAGGGTGTAATTGTACATACCTCCATTCTTTAGGTATATCACCATGCTTTTTACTCACCGCTTCTTCATGTGGTTGACATGATTGTGTGTCTTTGAGGGTCAAGTCTTTCATTCCATGCTCTAGTGTACCTGCATCATCATCAGCAAAATCTTCCTTTCTCGAAGATGTAATGTCAGATTCATTAAAACCAACATAAACAGATTCTTCAACAGTCAAAGTTCTTTTATTGAAAACTCGATAGGCTTTACTATTTAAAGAATATCCAAGAAAAATAGCCTCATCGGATTTTGCATCAAATTTACCAAGATTGTCTTTTTCATTGTTGAGAATAAAATATTTACATCCAAAAACATGAAAATATTTGATATTTGGTTTTCTATTGTTCCAAAGCTCATCGGGGTTTTTTCTGATAATAGGTATAATCAAAACTCTGTTTAAAATATAGCATGCGGTATTAACAGCTTCTGCTCAAAAGATTTTTGGAAGATTTCCTTCACAAAGCATTGTTCCGGATATTTCTTCCAAAGTACGATTCTTTCTTTCTACAACACCATTTTGCTATGGTGTTCTAGGTGCAGAAAAGTTATGATCAATACCGTGCTTTGTGCAAAAATGATCAAAATACTGGTTTTCAAATTCGGTGCCATGATCACTACGAATTGAAATAACAGATAAGTTTTTCAAATTTATAACTCTTTTGTAAAACTTTTTGAATACATTAAAAGTATCATCCTTATGTGCAATAAACAAAATCCATGTGTATCTTGAAAAATCATCTACAATCACAAGTCCATATTTCATACCACCTAGGCTGGTAGTCCTAGTAGGTCCAAATAGGTCCATGTGAAGTAGCTCTAAGGGTCTAGAAGTTGAAACTATATTTTTAGATTTAAAACTCTCCCTAACTTGTTTTCCTAACTGACATGCATCACAAACATAATCAAAATTGACTTTAAACTTCGGCAAACCATTGACTAAGTCCTTTGAAATCAATTTTGCTTTTGTGTCCATACTAGCATGACCAAGTCACCTATGCCATAGTAAACTTGATTCCTTGCCCTTGTCATTTATTGCTACAAGACTTGTATTACTTGACATAGCTAGATCATTAAGATCTACCACATAAATGTTACCAAGTCTATGTCCAATGAACTTAGTATTAGAGTCAAGTGGATTAACTACTATACACATTGATGACTTAAAGAATACATTATAATCAATGTCACATAGCTGACTAATACTCAAAAGATTATGCTTTAATTTTTCTACAAGTAATACATTTTCAATAAATGTAGAAGGAATAATTTTGATTTTACCAATACCGATTATCCTTCCTTTTCTATTGTCACCAAATGTTACCATTCCATCATCCTTCTGTTCTAGGGTGAAGAATTGATAAGCATCACCCATCATGTATCTTGAACAGCCACTATCCAAATAGCATCTTTTCTTTATGCTTGTGGCTGCAAGACATCCCTGCAAAATAATCATTTAATAGATTTAGGTACCTAAGCTCTCTTGGGTCCTTGCAAGTTAGTAGAAATGGTTCCTTTTCGAACCCAATACTTTTTTAATTTTCCTTTTGTCATTATGTTTCAAATGACATTCAAAAACTTTATGACCAATGTTATTACATGCATAGCATACAATCTTTGAATTTGAATAATAACTACAAGATAATGCAAATTTAGATCTGACATGCTTAGAACTTATGAATTTATGAGCATATGAAGTAGAAGCAGAAAATGTGTTTGAAATAAAGCCTTTATAACCAATTCCAAATCTATTATTTATTTCTTTTGATCTTTTAAGATTAACTCAAATTTGTTAAAACTTAGGATTAATTTTTCAACTAATGGTTTTAATTTTTGAACTTCTATCTTTAGATCATCATTTTCATTTTTCAAATTCTTATTTTTCTCTAAAAGCTCTTCCTTTTCAACTTGAACAATCTTAAGTCTTTCACAAACCAAATTTAGTTCTCTTTGTAAGATTTTGTTTCTTTCACAAAATTTATTTTTGTCATTTTCAAATACATCACATTTATTTTTTAAATCTCTCAATTTTAAACTAGCTTTTTTATATTCTATCAATAATTCACAAAAAGCATTATGCAATTCATCATAAGTAAATTCTAAATTAGGTTCAGAAGTACTTACTTCATCCTCCAAACCCATAAGACAGATTTGTATAGTTTTTGTTGTCTCTTCATCCTCTTCAGTAGACGTAATTTCATCACTATCACTCCAAGCAGCTAGCATTGCCTTCTTCTTCTTTCTAGGGAATATCTTTTTCTTTCCTTCAGGACAATCAGGGTGGATGTGTCCTGGTTTCTTGCATCCATAGCAGATAGGTACTTGATCTTTATCTTTCTCTTTATCTTTTTCTTTCTCTTTTTCCTTTTCTTTTCCAAAGTCACCTTTTCTGTAATGCTTTCTCCATCTGTTCGTTTTTCGTCTGTCCATAAACCTTTTGAATTTCCTCATGACTAGGGCAATTTTGTCACTTCCAAGATCATCATGATCTGATGAATCAGATTCTTCATTCTTATCTTCCTCAGTAGCTTTAAATGCAATGGCTTTCTTTCTTTTTATATCTTCTTCAGTCCTTTGTTGCATAGCCAATTCATGAGTGATTAAGGATCCAAGTAGTTCATCCAGTGGCAGTGTATTTAAGTCCTTTGCTTCTTGAATTGCTGTCACTTTGGCTTCCCACTTATCTGGCAAAGACCTTAAGACTTTTTGGATAAGATCAGTATTAAAAAAAGTTTTACCCAAACTCTTAAAACCGTTTATGATATCAGTAAAATAAGTATACATGGTAGACATAGTCTCACTATGATCCATCTTGAACAACTCATAATTATGTACAAGTAGACTGATTTTTGATGTCTTAACTTGAGAAGTGCCTTCATGTGTGATTTCTAATTTGTCCCAAATTTTTTTAGCAGAATTGTAAGTTAAAATTCTGTTAAACTCATTTGGATCCAAAGCACAATACAATAGGTTCATTGCTTTGGCATTTAATTCAACTAATTTCATATCATTCTCGTCCCAATCCTCTTCTGGTTTGGGAACCTCTACATCATTAACTTTAATTGTGGGTGTGTGAGATCCTTTCATGATGATTTTTCATAAGTGAAAGTCTACGACTTGAATGTATATCTTCAATCTTGCCTTCTAATAAGTGTAATTAATTTCGATGAAAAATGGTGGTCTATTTATGGATTGACCTTCGACCAATGAAGTGCTCATGGGATATGCCATATATCTTTACTCTAACTAACTTTCACAGACTCTGCTCTGATACCACTTGTTGCCCAGGTGGCTTCCCAAGAGGGGGGTGAATTGGGATTAAAAACTTTTGCAAGTATGTGCACTTTGAAATTCTTTTTGTGTAGAAGTGAAGTGTGTAAAGCGGAAGTAAATAAATTAAAGCAATCAAGCAATGAAAGCACAATCATAAACACCAAGAAATAGAGTGGTTCGGAGCAACCGGCTCCTACATCCACTACCCAAGGACCACTTGGGATTTTCACTATATCCCCCAACTAGAATACAGTCTGATTATTTTACCAAGCTCACAATCCAAACCTATACACTTTGGTTTTACAGGGATCACCAAAGAAACCCTAACTCCCTTTGGTTTTACATGGGATCACCAAAGAAAATCCAAATACTTGGTTTTAAACTGGGAAAACCAAGAACCCAATCTTAGGTTTTACAAGGTTCACCTAAAAACCTTTAATTCTCTCTCTTAAGATACAGCCCCTTTGTTGGCTCCACCCAGTGATTTTGATGAATAACAAAACATTGAGTACATATTGTATACTAATGTGTATTTCAAGTTATGAGTTTTCAGACAGAAAGCACCTCAAAATCTCGAAAACTTATGTTTCATGGCACGCCATGGCACGGAGCATTTCTCACAAATCTAGACATCCTCTTCATGGAAAAAGGGCATCTACATGATTAAATATTTTGTGTTTATGATTCATTTAAGTTTCAAGATCTATATTTATGTTTTTAAGGTTATTTACACTTGAATCTGAGCTTTTCAGTCTCAAGTGTCAACACCTGGAAAGTCAAGTGTCGACACTTCAGCATTTGGCACGAACAAAAATCCTTGGCACGCCAAGTGTCGACACCAAGTGTCGACACCCAGAACCAAGTGTCGACACCAAGTATCGACACTTAGGTTTCCAAGTGTCGATACTTAGATTTCCAAGTGTCGACTCAAGGCCTAAGAATTTTGAAAATACAGAACTTTATCATTTGAAGATTTTTGTGTCAAGTGTCGACACCTGTGCATAAAGTGTCGACACTTGAAAGTTCAAGTGTCGACACCTAGAGATCAAGTGTTGACACCTGACAGCCAAGTATCGACACTTGCATCCTGATAGCTCTAATGTATCTATTTTTCTGACTTGCAGAACTTGCTTTTCAAGCTCCAAACGGCTATTTCCAAGGTTCCAACGATCACAAACCATTTTTTGGAAGGTTCTTGGTGTATTTAACATCCACCTGTTGGGAATAATGTTCCAAAGCCAATCGCCTGGGTTGTAGGCGGTTGTGCTCAGTATTGTACTCATTTTATGAATTAATAAAATATTATTTTTGGTAGCTTATCACATACTAAATTTCCCTGAAATGAACTCTTTCCATGTGATGAAGTCCTTAGGACTACACTGACTTCGATACAGAGAGGATGTATCGAGTGGTCCTTAAATCCTGTTCACAACCAAAGGATATATTGTACTGGACGGCAATATATCAAGTATAGGTTGTTGTAGTTCACATCGTTTGGTTGTCCTCTTGACCAAATGAGTGTGGTGACACTGATGTGATCTGCAAGTGGGATATTTGATATCTCATTGAACGTGACTCCGTGTAGCCCCTTTCTGCCAAAGCGATACTCACGATTGGATATGGGTATATGTGTCCCTCTGACCTGAGGTCATCACGGTAGCTTGGTAGCAACTTCCTGTGCTTTGGTGTCAGACTACCCGGATTTTTAATCCGATGATGGAAGGTTTCTGGGTACAGGCAAGTACTTATGGAGCAGTGATAGACCAAGATGGAATTGACCTGTCCAAACAGTTTGGATTGAATGTCTCGCAGTATCTCAATTTAGCAAATCCTCGGCCGGGGTAGTCCTAGTGAAGAGTCACTGGGCTTGCAAGATTGGGACACGTAGTCGACTGACTTAGTCTGGGTTGGCAGCCCAATCTCAGTCATCCTGAGCATTAGAGATCAAAGGGATGAATTATGCAATAACCATATGCCAGAGGTTCGATAGTTTGCTCCCGCATTTTCAACCTATCCGGACGTCGGGACCCATTGCTAGATGGTTTCCTGTGCTGGTACAAGAAATTGTTATAGTGCTACTATTTAGGTTCGAACCTATGAGGTCACACGCCACAGAAGAAAACTCTCTGATCCAGATAACGATTACGATTGGGAATCGTCTCGATTTTATGGTCACAGTATTTTTGAGCAATTTTTTCCCTGTCTTGCCATTGCCTGTGTCAATCGAAAATTGTTCCGGGTTGACCAGCACTGTGCCAGGATTTTTCTGAATCAGTTTTGAACTGATTCGGAGTTCGTTTCGGCCTCCAATTGGTTGTAAACCAATTGAACCAATATTATTGGGCTTGAACCAGGTTCAATTGGATTGAACCACCGTTGGTTAATTGAACCAATGGGTTGGTTTAAAAGGATTGGACCAGTTATTTGAATTGGTGGATTGGTTTCCATGATTTTCTTTTACTCCTTGGACCGTTTACACGGTCATTTGTTTTGTGGACGGCCAAACGAATGCAATGAAAATTCCCAAAATGCTGGCATCTCTTCCCTTCTCCTCCACCCGCTACTATAATGGCTTTAATCCCTCCTTTAATGGCTGTTTAATAGGTTAACTGCTGCTGCCTCTTGGCCTCTCGTCGCTCCACCTCCCTCTCCCTTCCAGCAGCCTTTATAAACACCAAACCAGCATCCCTGTTTTGAAAATGAAGTTTCAACGAAGAAAGAAGTTTCCACTGTGAGAAAACTTGAAAAAAAAAAGGGGTGCTTGTCCCATCCTTCTTCTTTGAGAGGCATAAAGAGAGAGCTTTGGGGCTGGGTTTAGGAGCTTTAGAGGGAGAGAAACAAGGCATTAATCCATTGTTTTGAAGTGCTCAAGTTCTGCCCAGTGCTGCAGAATTCTATGACCGTGAAGCCCTCTTCCGGCGGCTAGCACCGTGTGTGGAGGCAGATCTGAGATCCCCGGGCATGTCTCCCCTCTAGAGGGAGTACCATTCTACTCCTAGGAGCAAACCATGTGTGCCGGGATCGCTCCAGCTGCTCCGAAACGAAGGCCAAAGTCTGCTGCCCAGTTTTGCTGCAGAAATCTGGCAGCAGACTTTGGTGATTTATTTTAATTTTCTGGCTTAGATTTGATTGCAGTAATTAGTGGAAAATCGAAGAAGTCTTGTCCAAGTTGATCTTGCTCAAATTTGGGAGCAAACGGAGGTCCAGAAGTAGGTGTTCCGATGACGTTTTGCAAGCCAAAAACAGGGCCCCAAGGAGGAAGACGACTGGAATAACTTTATTCCAGTTATTCCAGTCTATTCCAGGTTTATTCCAAAGTTATTCTAGGCAGAATAAAAGGTATGGAAAATTATTTTTTTATCATGCATGGATAGATTAAATTGTTTAATATTTTATAAATATTTTATATGGTTATACATGCCTAAATGCAACTAGATTTAGATTAGTTCCTGGCGGAGCAGATTTTCGCTGCGTGAATTTTAAAAATTATTTTAAAATCCTATCTGCTCCCGCAGATGTTTGCATGCCTAGTGTAGGATCTTGTCAAACCACCTGCATTAGTTTACTTTCACCACCAACCTCATTCTAAAGAAAATGAAGTGCATTGAAGTGTATTCAAGTATACTCAAAAGCCAAAAAGCTTATATTCTCTCAAATACTTCACATCAAAAGCCTTTTATAGTTTGATTCCTTGAAAAGCCTACAAGCTCATCCTTACTTCATTCCAAAAGAGACACTTTGAAGGATATTCCAAGGAAGAGTCAAGACAAAATATCAACTTGAGCTTCAAAGATTCCATTCTATTCTTGAAGAGAGTTTGTTTTAGTTTTAAAATTGTATATCTGTTTTTACATTGTGATTTGACCTTGCTTTCAAGGGTGTCTTGAAAGAAGGTTATTGTGGTTTGTTTGTAAGCCAAAGGGATAAAACCAACTAGGGTTAACTTGTGAGCCCGAAAACAAAACAAGTGTTAAGGTTTGTTGGTAAGCCTAAGTGATAAAATCAACTTAGGTTTTGACTTGTGAGCCTTGTGAAAAACAAGTCAGCTGTAATCTTGTCTGGATTATAGTGAAATTCCCAAGGGTGGCTTGGGGAGTAGATGTAGGTGCTAGGTTTGCACCGAACCACTATAAACCTTGTGTTTGTGTGTGATTGCTCTCTTTCTCTCTTGCTCTTTGATTAATGCTACTGCTTTAAATCTCTTGCATTGAATTTATCATTTTTCACTAGCACCACTAGTCCCTCTCATTATTGTTTTAAGTTTTTAAAAAGACCCAATTCACCCCCCCTCTTGGGCTCCATTTTTGGGCAACACCCTTGCTGTTCTTAGAGAATAAACAAAGATAAAGAATGTATAACAAGCAACTACAACAAATCAAGTTTGTTTCGGTATTGCCGATGTAGATCAAGATGAAGTCAAGCCTTGAGTGCTCTTCAATGCTACTTCTTCTCTTCTTTAATGAGTAGATTCAATGATAGAGTGGAGTTGGTGAAGCTTTGAATCCAACTTGAATTCTCTTTGAGGTAGGTAGAGGAATAACTTGAAAGCTCTTTGTTTTCTCAAGAAAATTCAGCAATAATTCTCAATTGAATGTTTAATCCTCCAAAAATAATCCCCTTTATAGTTTTCCATGAGATATGGCCGTTGTAGGGCCTTGGGATTCATGAAATGGCCGTTGGAGATGAATTGGAGTTCAAATTTCAATTTCACTAACTAGCTGTTGAAGTGCAGACAACTGCTCCACGAGCCGACTCGAGCTCCAGGAGTCGGCGCGAAGTCTCAGACAGGCCAAAAACAAACTTCTGTGGGAATCGGCTCTTGGACTAGGAGTCGACTCTTGTCTTCAAGCTTTTAGTCAAGACATACATACCTAGAGTCGATCTTGAACTGGGAGTCGGCTCTAGTTCTCAGAACTTCAAAAAATATATTTCTGGAAGAGTCGGCTCTTGAACTGGGAGTCGGCTCTTGGTTCTGAAACTTTGAATCTTCCTTCATGCCATGCCACCTTGAGTCAGCTCTTGCAAATCTTAAAAAATTGCTTCAAGCTTCTCCAAAGATCTTCAACATTGAATCAACTAGAAGCTAATCTACATATCTTATCAAGTTTTTACAATTTTAAGCCCATTTTACATGATTACAGCATTCATAAGTTAGGGCTTTTACAAACTCAATTGAATTACCCATAAGTAAGATTGAAAATCACTTAAAACAAAGGTAACGAATTCCTGCAAAACTTCTTAAACAATTTGAGAAGAGTTAGTATCAAATACATGCTCCAATATTTTGTGATCATCAAAATTATTCCAGGGGTCAACAGAAAGGTAAAGACCTCTGGTGAGGACACCAAGGCCTGAAAATATCGACAGGTTGAACCCACATCCTTGTGGATCACCTATGAGTGAAACCCTGGACCCAACCCTTTTATCCATGTAAATAATTTATTTTAATTTTTGTTATTTTGGGTTAGTTAGGGTTAGCCCCTTTTACCAACTGAAATTAGGATTTTATTTATTTAGCCTTTTAGCCTAAACCCCTTTTACCAAGTTGAACTACGTATTTACATGTCTTGCCCTTTTGATCAAATTGGGTTCCAATTGATCAAATAGGACTTTAGTTATTTATTGAGTCCTGTAAAAATTATTTGTTGAGTCTTGTATTACAGGGGAGACCAATTATAATACCCATGTGACTCAAATCAAGACCTATGTGCTAGTTCAAGATAAGCCCATGTGACCCATGTGCTAGCACAAGCTCTTGTCATATGCTAGCCTATTTTGCATGTCAACTTTGCATGATTTCAGGACTACTATTGTCACGTCACCAGGGGGACAATGACACATGGCCTACCACTTAAATTTGGATAAGCTACACTCATCAAGACAATTTCTTTTGGTCAGCCCATGAAGAAAGGCGCACAAAATTTTTAAGAGGATTAATTATGAAGGACTTCACTTAGATGGCGCCCTTCTACTCATAATATTTCATGCCAAAGTGAGAAGTAGGCCAAGCATTCAAAAGAGTTTGGAAATTTTTTCTCACCTAGTGTTGGAGGTCCAAGGGTTCCTAGCATTCCATTCAAATAAGCTGCTAACTGTTCAAGCTTTAAGGATTCTAGAATTTCAGCAGGACTCTAGAGTTCTCTCTAATCCAGACTGAAGAGTCCAGGCAGCTCTAGAAGAATACAATATCAAGACATTGGAGTCCAATCATCATGACCAACCCAGAAGTGATCATGACCCTCCATCAAAGTCTCATCTTGGCGCCAACTATGGATAGAAGCCCATTTTTTTTCATCTAGCAGGAGTCCAGGCAATGTAAACTTGAAGTCTAGAGTTGTAATGAAACTCTTGTATTTGAGTTCCTCACTTCTCTGGTTAGGGTTCTATAAATATCCCTACACCTCCCCCCATGTAATTAATGAATATTTGATGAAATGAAATGAAACTCTGTCGAGTTCTTCACCCAATTCCTTTCTGGCTGCGATGGCTGATAGGTGCTAGGTGTGATGCCTAGAACACTTGGGTGCGACGTCCAAGTTCTACCGGGGTGTGATGCCCTATTTATCCATCCAATCCCTCCATCAAATCTGATCCCTAAGTCTCTTCAAGGCCTTCATCCAATGCTTTGAAGAGATCCTAGAAGCCAACCAAAGAAGAAGATCCCCGGGAGAACCAACAACCTTGGTGCCAGCCTTCCTTCTAGTTTTTGATTTCCAATGTTTAATTGCTATTTTTGGTGTTTTTTTGGCAGATTTTCTTGAGATCCGACTCTGAAGATTGGCATCCATGCTTTGGAATCAGTTTGATCGGAATCCGGATGCCAGGAGCGATTAGTTTGGAGTCCGATTCTTCAACCCTAGAGTGCAGTGATCCAAATCTTCATTAGAGGAGGTTTCTAAGCATATCGGTAACTCAAAATCCCTTTCCCTTCCTCTAGATCTGATGTTAGAAAGTAGGAACCTAATCTAGGGTGGTTTCTCAATCGCCGTGATCCATCTAATTAATTATTTTGTTAGGTATGCATGCGGGTGATGTAATCCAGTATTTAGTTGCTTGCTATTGATTCTTTTAACGTATTGTTTAATAGGCTGTTAGGTTAATGAACATTTGCTCTTGATTAATATAAAATCTAAATCAACCTTTAGTACTGCATCACATCCGTGTCCCACGTCAACCTCCTTCCCTTATGTAATATTGATTGCCCTTAGGATATTTTAAAAATGGATGCAAACAATTTCAGCAAAACAATGAGCACAATCATAATAAATACATGAATTTTTAACCCAATTTTGAAATTTCAAATAATGCAAATTTAAATTAGGTAATTTAAATCTTGAAGTCTAGATTCCAGTAACCAAATTTAAAATTTTTAATTTCAGATTTTGATTTGAAAATTCATCATTGGAGGCAAAGTGGTTAAAATGTAATTTTCAGTCTCCAACTAACCACCAACTTACCTGATTTTGAAAATTCAAAATTTTAAATTTTAAAAATCCAAGAACTCAAAATAAAACTAATTTGTTTAGCTCTCAGATATGGAATCTCAGATTTTAAATTTTGACTTCAAATTAATTCAAATTTTGGTTGAGAAGATAGTTTGAAAACAGTTGCTAGAAGATTCCAGCAATTTAGCTAACTCTTAACAACCTGAATTCAAATTTCGAATTCCGAGCTATAAACCTCTCTAAAATTTAAAATTCTAGTGGAAAATAACAAAAGTCAAGGTCCAGATCTCAGATATAAAA
Organism: Areca catechu; assembly: GCA_021397845.1. NCBI lineage: Eukaryota > Viridiplantae > Streptophyta > Magnoliopsida > Arecales > Arecaceae > Areca > Areca catechu. The sequence goes on from CM038050.1 coordinate 97,965,712, forward strand.
TTATATATTTAAAAAAAAATACTTTTATATTTTTTAAAAATTAAATGAAATGGAAGGTAGAAACAGAATTCTGGACAGAACTTCAGAAATGACCTATGAACTTATATTTTTAAATCCAAAAATCAAGAAAAATATATTTTTTTAATTTTATATTTTGAATAATAACACACTAATGTACTAGGAAATTATTATTTTGGATTTTTTTGATCAATGAAAAAAATAAGAAAAATCATAGAAACTCGGAAGAAAGTGAGACAGAATTTCCAGCAGCTTGCAAAGCTTAACCTAGAACAAAGCTCTGATACCAAAAAATTGATGGAGGATGAATTTATTGAAATGGGTGTGTAGAGATGTGATCTACTCACCTAAAAACAACATACTAGCATTAGAGCTCTAGATATGGCCAGATTCATGGGTAGAAAGGATGAAGAATCTCAAGCTAGGAACTAGGTGAGCAGAAAATTTGACACCCTTGTGCAAACTTCCTTTCAAAAAAAATAAAAGAGAGAATCTAAGGGCATAGAAACCCTTAAACTAAGCTAAGATACCTTTAAAAATCTCAGATATAAGGATCAAGAGGGTTTTTTCCCAACAATGAAGAGAAATCAAAGCTCAAGTGGAAGGGAAGCACTCACTATTCAAAAATTGAAGGCTATAGACAAGATCTACACTCCCTTCTTGGATTCACCATTGGAGCTTTGATCCATGGCATGGAGCCTTCATCATCATCTTCAAATCACCAAGAAGAACCTGCAAAAGAGTCAAGGTAAGGTCAAGATTCAAAGAAATTAAGGGAAAAAGGAAAGAATCAACAAAAGAAGTGAAAAGAGTTGCTGGAATTTTTGGGTAGCACTTCCTCTTCTTCTTGGACTACTTGGATCTTATGTAGTAAAACTTAGAACTGGAACCATGGCCCTTCAAACTCAAGGCACTCACTCAAATTCAAGATCAAACTCAACACTCCAACTCAAACCTAAAGAAAAACACTCAAAATTCTAGGAAGAACTCAAGAACTTGGCAAAGTGGAGGAGAACTCAAACAAGTAAGCTTTCATTCAACTCAAGTCATTCATTGCTTTACAAGAGGAGGCCTTGGTCCTATTTATAGGCCAAGGGCAGCCATAATGGGCAGCAAAAAGGTGGATTAAGAAGCTAACTAATTCAGATTTAGTTGGTAACTAATTACATTGAGAAGCTTCTAGGTAACTCATCCTAACAATAGAAGAAACTAGAATCTCCATGTGGCACCATCCTATTTTGCCAAGTGTCCTCATCAAAAGCCTTCCATGTGTCTTCTAAGATTTAGTCTTCAAATATGCTTCAAATTAGGTGAATCAAATCATAGGTTGGCCGGTCTAAATGGATTGCTTGGAATTTTGGAAAGAAAAGTCTTCATTAGTTGAATTTCTTTGGCTTGCTTGTCTCAAATGGAAATGGTCTTGACTTTCTTCATGCAATAAGGCTCTTCTTCTTAAATGGGTGGAACTAGGAGCCTTCAAGATGCTTCATGAGGTTGGGCTTCATCTCCATAATTTTGAGTGGAATCTAAAAAAATTTGGACTAGCTACAAAACTAGAGATTGTTAGCTTGCAACTTCTTCCTCTTGCCAATGTCCCCATTATCTTGGACTTTCAGAATGTTGAAAATAAAAAGAAAGGAGGACTTTTGGCATGCGAATTCAAGGAGGTGTAGATTTTTTTTGAGACATAAAATATTAGTCCCACTTTCTTAAAACTCCTAAAATTTGGCAACAATGATTTTATGGTGCTAATTCAAGGAAATTTGAGGCGTCACTTCAAAATTGCAAACATCCAATATTGGTATGGAGATTCAAATCAAATCAAGGTCAAAGTTGGCAAGATTTCAAGGGAGCATAATTTAGAGCAAAATCAGATTTTATTTATGGTGGCATCAATCAAAGATTTTGGGGAAGATCTTTTGAAAAGCTTAAAAAAGGAGGAGGGGAGCAAGCATCCATCAAACCTAATTCCACCCTCTCCCTAGCTAGTCTCCATACCACTCATCCTCTTCCTTCTCCATACCACCATCATCTCCATATCCTTTATAAACCCTAGCTACTAGCCTTCATACCATCCACCATCTTTCACCTTAAATCCTAGTCCCCTCATAACCCTGCTAGATGATAGAGATGATCTACTCCATGGAAGGCTAAATCCCACTATCTCAGGAAATCCCTGAAGTATTGGTAACAGGTAGTACTTATTTTTTTTTGTTTTATCATTTGTACTTCTTTTGCTATGAAATAAATATTTGCTTTCATTTACACATCTTATCATATATCGTTTACTTGAACTCTTATTTAGATTAATCTATACTCTTGGGATGAACCATGATCTATGGATACGGTTTGTACTCTTGAGATAGATTACTTAAAGTAGGATTCTTAGTATTTTGTATGCACATAATCTTGACTAGCTTATGCTTTAGAGGGTGGGTCGTAATCCAGCAGGTATGGACTATGCTCTCATTAGATAAGTTATATCCTGATAGGTAATACATGAATTACTTGCATAGCAGGAGGGTGCCAGCTAGCTGCTAAGTAACCAGGTGAAATCCTGAGATATTTATCTATTATTTGAATCAAGTATTAATTACTACTTTCTTTTACATTGTTATTTGCTAGTTTGTTTTCTAAGCAATCAATTAACATCCACTTTCTCCCATATTTTACTACTCAAATACATCTTAGCCCACAGCCCTCATGGATACGAACTTGACTGACTGCTATCTCCTTAATTTTTAGTTAGAGTGATGCAGAACGAAAACTTTGATACCAAAAATGATGCAGAACAAAAGAGATGATGCGATGCGGAAGTAAATTAAGACTAATTCTTTTTTTTTATATATATATTTTCAGAAGTTGGCTTTGACTCAAAGGAAAGTTAAACTAAATTGAAAGAAACTATATAATAATTGAAAGCATAATTCAAAGAAACTAGATTATCAGAGTAGTTCAGAAGTAAAGGATCGCTGGGGGTTGAGAAACTCCCAGACCTAGGGTTTCGCTCTGAACTTTCAACAGGATAGAAGTAAAGAGAAGGGAAGGGTTATACCAGGCAGTGATCTTCACAGAGTTTGGTGGAAGGACTCTCTCGAGCAGATTGTTGGATCCTCGGATTCAGATATCTTCGCAATGGATCCTCCAATACTGGCCCTTTGGCAGAGTTGGCTTTTCCTGAACTCAGGATCTGGGAAAGAAGAAGAATAAGTTAAGGAACCAGATACTCAAAGAAAGGATTTACTAGATAAGAAGAACTTGAAAAGTTGATATATTTGAAATCCTGATTCTCCTGGATGCTGATCTGGCTTCCTCTGGGATTTTCTCTGTATTCGAAGTAGCCGATCTGGACCTGGATGCTGGTGGTTGGCCTTTACTTGGAAGAGAGGGACCGTGAGATGATGAGGTAGATTAGGGTTTGGATGATTGGTGGAATGAAGAAGATGATGGCGGCTAGGGTTTGGAAATGAAGTGGCTAACCTAGGGTTTTGGTAGGGTTTTGGGGTTGGAGATCTCACACTTCCTCAAGGTTCCTAGGGAACCCAGATTTACTCCCTCATGGAGCTCAACACCTAAATACAAGTGCGGAAGAGAGAAACACAAAGTTGCTCACACAGAAATTGATTTCATTCATCATTAAATTCAAGAGTTACATAGAGTTGAATATATAGACATAATAAAGAAATAAAATTTTATACATTTTCCATGTGGGACTAATAGGACTAACCCACACTTTAGGCATCAAATTCTCTTCCCAAGACTCCTTCCATGAGTGGGCAGTCCAAAAACTTCAAGAAAACTTGAAAATCAACTCCAAATGGCAGGTTATGGGGGTGTCTCCTAGTATCTCTCCATGAATGAAGGATTTTCCCTTCATGGTTTGGCTCTTTTGGGCACCTCCTAGTCTTGCTCCACAAGTTTAGGCTTCTTCTTTTCATGGCTTTGGCACTTTAGGAAACTATTAGGTGCCTCCTTGATTTTCTCCCCAAGACATGCTCTCTTCCCTTTTATAACTTAGATTTTTATGGAACATTATGGGGCACCTCCTTGATCCTCTCTTTAAGAAAAATTCTTGCCATCCTGGCTTGGGTTTATCTGGAAAGAAGTTGGCTCCTCCTTGGATTGAGGTATCTTGATGGATTTCTCCCCCAAGTGGTGCAAGAAAAAGGGGAACTTACTTCTTATGGTGTAGGGACCAAAGACACTGGGTGGAGATGTGGCACCTCCTGGACTCTGGCATGTGGCTGGGAGTGTGGTGCCCACTTGCTTGGGCCTGGGAGAAAAAATGTGGCACCCTGGACCTTGACTTGACTGAAAAAAAAAGTGGCACCAACCTGGAGAAGACCTGGACCACTACTAGGACTTGTACCGAGTCAACATGACTCAACAAAATTTAAATTACAGGAAAAAACAGACTCAAGACTAAAATTGAGTTGACCAAGTCAACCCTTATTATAAAACCAGAAAATCCTAATTCTTCGGGCAAGGTCAATCAGAGATCCAGATGGAGCCCTGAAGTCTTCTTCTGAGTCTGGTGCCCGCACCAATTCTCTCGGGGTGGGAGGAACTCGACCCTGTCGAGTATGGATCAAGCTGGCTCTGGTATCTCTCCAAGAGGTCTGGGTCCAATTCTTGTAATTCTTCTCGGGAGATCCAAGAGTCAACAGAATCTAGCCTTCCTTGCCAACGGACCAGGTATCTTTGGTATCCTTGATTACGAGTAGAGATAACCTGATCATCCATGATCTTTTCAATCTGCTCTTTCCTCACAGGCCAGTTTGTTGGTTGACACATAGGGTCGGGATCACTCTCAATAACAGGATTAGGTTTCAAAGGCTTACTAGGAATCACAGCTGGCTCCCTATACTCTACTAAGTCTGTAATGTTGAAAGTAGAGCTATTGCCTAGTTCTGGAGGCAACTCGAGCACATAAGCATTAGATCCTACTCTCTTCACTACTCTAAATGGTCCAGCTCCTTTAGCATGTAACTTTCTAACGGTTTCAGAAAAAAACCGCTCAGGCCTTAACCTAATCATTACATAGTCTCTCTCAACAAAAGTTTTGACTCGTCTTTGAGAATCAGTCAACTTCTTATAAGTTTCATTACTTAAAGTTATTTTGGCATGAATTTCTTTATGCAAGTCCTTTACATGCTATGCAAGTGCATCAAGAGACTTGTGTGTGTGGGCTAATAGTGAAATCAGATCAAGTGGTGTGTGAGGCTTGTATCCATGAAAAATTTCAAAGGGACTCTAGCCTATAGACCTATTGATCGAAATATTATATGCAAATTTAGCCCTGGGTAAATACAAATCCCAATTCCTGGTATTCTCACTCAACCAAAATCTGAGACAATGTCCTAAACTCGACTGACGATGCATTCCTAAAGAATGGACTTTATTCAAAGGAGCCCTAGGTCTAAACCTAACAAACTACGGCTCTCTAGGTTTGACCTTGGGTCGGAGGATGGCATGCAGAGCATGAAAACTTATCATGGATGCCTAGTAGGTGCCATAAGATCTTCCAGAAGTAGGTGGCAAACCTAATAGATTCTGACACGTGGTTCACTCTAAAGACTTCGACAAAGTATACTTGGATGGTGTAAGAAGCATTGGAAGTCCTAGAGAAAGGATGAAATATGAGGTGGAGTCTCGAATTACCTGCTGACTAAAGGTGGTGACTTGAAGGATTGAATGGTGATCTATGAGTGTCAACTGGTCATCCTTACGAAAGGAAAAGTTTGCTACTCCCAGGAATGGATCAAGAGATGGTTCGGGGAGTAGCCTAGGACATGAGATTGCAACAGTTAAGGTTTGTTCTCTAAGCAAATAATGATCCACTTTCTCAAGAAATGGATTAGAGAATGATTCATGGAAGGGCCTATGGATGATGACCTCAAGACTTGAAATTTGACCTATAGGTGCGGAAAGGTATACTCTATAGAAGGGTAGGTCAGTCATGCGAAGGAAGGGGTATGGGGCCATAAGGAGGACTTCTACAGGACTGGGTGAATCAATCCGCTTAAGACAAGGATGTTCAACTAAGATTATGGTAGAGACCTTAGTGGCTGGGCATGGGATAAGGTCCAATTGTAAGAGGCTTGATTCAGTCATCCTAAGGAGAGGATCTACCATAGGGTGGGCAAACTTAAACAGTTCAGTGCAAAGATCTTCAATTGGTACTTGGGGAATGACTGTCATTAGAGGGTACGAACTGATAGCTCAGGCTAACACTATGAGTTCTTCCTGGGGGTATTTGACTAAAGGAACCTGATTCTCACAAATCTCTTGAATTTCTGAACTAGGTCCTACCACTTGGTTGCTCTCCAAGGTCTCCTCAGGTAAGGAACCAATAGTATCGATGTCAATTCTTCAAGTTCTTCCCCTCATATTCATCAACTAGACTCAAGCCAGCATCATATACTTCCTCGATGCCATCTTCAATGGGTTTCGGGTCAGTGGAAATCGGGTCAACTGATTCTGGGCTTGTCATACCTAACCTTTCTTCCTCATTGGTAGGCTTGGGTTCTCCCTCATTAATGTCATCCTTAGGATTCTTACCACTTAGCTATGCACAAGCCAGTCCTATGCATGGGCACTGACTAGATTTATGGCCTCTTTCTCCACAAAACCAACATTCTTGCGATATAGGAACCTGGGTCACACTGGGTTTCAAGCTAGTAGAGACCTACTTGGGAATGGGTGTGGATCTAAATGGTTTGATCTAGAAGACTTGGGTTGTTGAGTGACTGGTCTAGAATATTGTAAGGTCCTCTCACAGACACGATCCACACTATAGATATCATGGTTAGGCTTCCTAGGGTTATGCTCGGGATACGGTATAAGGTCCTCCTAGGCTCCTGGTGTGGGTGAGGTTGAGGCACATTAAAATCTGGGTCAGGAGTCCAATTCTGATGTCTAGGTTCCCCAAGTACTTGGATCGATCCCTAAGCTGGGTAAGATCCTCATGGACTTATTACTTAAACTGGGCAATAGTAGCAGTCATATCCTGACTCAATTTGTTCATACTTTTGGTAAGAGTTCTAACCATGGCCTCTAAATCAGGTTGGATTTGACCAGGTTGGGAGGGTACTCCGTTCCGGGTGGACATGATGATGCAAGCAAGCACACAGAATGTGACTAGACTAAAGCGACTAGTGGCTCACTAGACCTAGAGTCCAAACTAGATGCCCAATCAGAGTGGCCAGCTAGCCTGTAGTAACTCGGGACTGAGCCAGGCAGGTGTAAGGGGAGTGTTAGGTCCCTAATTGCCAATCCTAGACACCAATCAGTGATTGGCCAGGTAGGCGGATCAGCACACAAGCCCTTCGGGACGTAGTCCCTGAATCACCGTTCTAGACACTGAGTACAAAGCACACACAAAGTAACTAGACAAACTGACTCAACACTAACCTAGACACTTCGGGACGTAGTCCCTGAATCACCGTTCTAGACACTGAATACAAAGCACATACAAAGTAACTAGACAAACTGACTCAACACTAGCCTAGACCCGACCAGTTGGTGTCCCTAGCACACTAGGATAAATTAGGTCTAATTAATTTTAAGATTAAAGGCTTAGGTTCGAATGCATGGGAGGTGGTTTTGGGCTAAGGAGAGGGTCTCAATCCTCCCCTTATGTTGCAACTTCGGTGCCCTTAAGATAGATTCAATTTATGCACACTCAAATAAAAAAAATAGCTTGCAGAAAATAAAAAACAGAACAACAGTAAAATTGATCTCATAAAATCTACAGAGATTAATAAATCATGAAAATTTTATGTAAATTACTTTCAGTTATACTGGTTCCATCAAAGTAAGAATTACTTAATTTGTAATTTTCTGCAGGGGGAAACAATTCGAATAACAGGACAGTTACTGGCAGAAAACAGAACGTGTGTCCCGTTTACAATCCCTGCCTAGAAGTTATAACCCAGCGGCACCCCTACACGCCCTAGGAACCCCATGGAATGGGAGGAGGAGGCTTGCATCTCGCTTGTTCCAAGGACGGACGGCCAGGGGAGTCTACTCCAGGCAGCAAAAGTAAAAAGGAACGAAAAAATAATCAAACAAGCAAGAACCCTAGACAGGGCTCTGATACCATAAATGATGCAGAACGAAAGCTCTGATACCAAAATGATGCAGAACGAAAGCTCTGATACCAAAAATGATGCAGAACGAAAACTCTGATACCAAAAATGATGCAGAACAAAAGAGATGATGCGATGCGGAAGTAAATTAAGACTAATTTTTTTTTTTTATATATATATATTTTCAGAAGTTGGCTTTGACTCAAAGGAAAGTTAAACTAAATTGAAAGAAACTATATAATAATTGAAAGCACAATTCAAAGAAACTAGATTATCAGAGTAGTTCAGAAGTAAAGGATCGCTGGGGGTTGAGAAACTCCCAGACCTAGGGTTTCGCTCTGAACTTTCAACAGCACAGAAGTAAAGAGAAGGGAAGGGTTATGTACCAGGCAGTGATCTTCACAGAGTTTGGTGGAAGGACTCTCTCGAGCAGATTGTTGGATCCTCGGATTCAGATATCTTCGCAATGGATCCTCCAATACTGGCCCTTTGGCAGAGTTGGCTTCTCCTGAACTCAGGATCTGGGAAAGAAGAAGAACAAGTTAAGGAACCAGATACTCAAAGAAAGGATTTACCAGATAAGAAGAACATGAAAAGTTGATGTTGCTGAAATCCTGATTCTCCTGGATGCTGATCTGGCTTCCTCTGGGATTTGCTCTGTATTTGATGTAGCCGATCTGGACCTGGATGCTGGTGGTCGGCCTTTACTTGGAAGAGAGGGGCCATGAGATGATGAGGTAGATTAGGGTTTGGATGATTGGTGGAATGAAGAAGATGATGGCGGCTAGGGTTTGGAATTGAAGTGGCTAACCTAGGGTTTTGGGGTTGGAGATCTCACACCTCCTCAAGGTTCCTAGGGAACCCGGATTTACTCCCTCATGGAGCTCAACACCTGAATACAAGTGCGGAAGAGAGAAACACAAAGTTGCTCACACAGAAATTGATTTCATTCATCATTAAATTCAAGAGTTACATAGAGTTGAATATATAGACATAACAAAGAAATAAAATTTTATACATTTCCCATGTGGGACTAATAGGACTAACCCATACTTTAGGCATCAAATTCTCTTCCCAAGACTCCTTCCATGAGTGGGCAGTCCAAAAACTCCAAGAAAACTTGAAAATCAGCTCCAAATGGCAGGTTATGGGGGTGTCTCCTAGTGTCTCTCCATGAATCAAGGATTTTCCCTTCATGGTTTGGCTCTTTTGGACACCTCCTAGTCTTGCTCCACAAGTTGAGGCTTCTTCTTTTCATGGCTTTGGCACTTTAAGAAACTATTGGGTGCCTCCTTGATTTTCTCCCCAAGACATGCTCTCTTCCTTTTATAACCTGGACTTTTATGGAACATTGTGGGGCACCTCCTTGATCCTCTCTTCAAGAAAAATTCTTGCCATCCTGGCTTGGGTTTATCTGGAAAGAAGTTGGCTCCTCCTTGGATTGAGGTATCTTGATGGATTTCTCCCCCAAGTGGTGCAAGAAAAAGGGGAACTTACTTCTTATGGTGTAGGGACCAAAGAGAGATGTGGCGCCTCCTGGACTCTGGCGTGTGGCTGGGAGTGTGGCGCCCACTTGCTTGGGCCTGGAAGAAAAAATGTGGCACCGTGGACCTTGACTTGACTGAAAAAAAAAGTGGCACCAACCTGGAGAAGACCTAGACCACTACTAGGACTTGTACTGAGTCAACATGACTCAACAAAATTTAAATTATAGGGAAATACAGACTCAAGACTAAAATTGAGTTGACCAAGTCAACCCTTATTACAAAACCAGAAAACCCTAATTCTTCGGGCAAGGTCAATCAGAGATCCAGATGGAGCCCTGAAGTCTTCTTCTGAGTCTGGTGCCCGCACCATAGATATTTATCTTTGATCGTATGCGACAGCGATCTCCTTAGGAGTCATGTTTACAAATTATGTTGTTTGATCAGTATAAAGAAAAATAGATAAAGTGGTGAAGGGAACACAATAGAGCCTAAACTCACCCGCAGGGAGCTGATTGAGTCCCGTGCTACAAAGGGTTTCTTCAGATAAAAGATTCTTTAGGCAAGGGACTTTTTAGCCCCCAGGGATCTTAAAATGATTCTCCTCCTCAAGGCTCAACTCAAGAAAACTCAAAACAAAGGCTTCCGGTCGACCCCAGCTTGGCAAGCCCCAATCATCCACGAAAGGACAAGAAACAAATAGGAATCACTCCTTCCACCCCTTAATGGTGGAAGGAGCATCTTTAATCAGAGGTCTAAAACCCTTTTGGGTAGTAAGATACCATCAATCTTTAAATTATGGATGCTTTTGAGGGTGAAGAAGGCACGGAATATAGAAAAAGTAGGTTGGACCTTATCCAAAAAAATAAACAACTAGAAACCCCAAAGTATGCCTAATGGAGTTTAAGGTTAAAATACACAAAGGAACTTTGTAGGATCTAAGAAACTCAAGAATGAATGAAGAGAGAGAAAACCTTAGCCCTACCTCGAATGCCTCCTCATAGACCCCAAGATGATTGGGAGGAGGATTGTTAATTCAAGCATCAAGGCCAGGTAGCTCTAACCCAAAGACCTCAGGAATTCAATATGCTATACAAAAAAAAGATAAGTCTTCTTGGTCCATTGTGGACTGATATCTCTCAGGGTCAAAGCTTCCTGATGCAACATGTTCTTTAGATAGGGTGTTAGGATCCTTTGGCCTCTCCATCCTAGTACCTCTCGATGTTCATTTCTTTCTGACATTCTTAGGGTCCAACATTTGCTATGGATTCAAAGAAGAAAGAACAAGTATGGGAAGGAAAAGAAAGCCAACCTAAAACTCAAACAAAGCAAAAAATCAGAGGTGGCTGACCCCCCGAAGAGAACTGTGGAGGTGGAAAAATGAATAAGAAGAGAAAAACTAGCAACCGAAGCTAGAGGCAACAGTCAGAAGCCTTGGAAGAAAAACTACAAGTGAAAGCATGAAGGAAGCCAAGATAATAGGTGGAGTCATCTTTTCAAATGAGGCATACGATTCCCCAAACTATCACAAGCCATTCAGCTACCCCCATGCGATGGATCCCTATTTTGTTTGGCAACCATTAGTCACCCAGTGTAAATGTTGTGTGCTCACCAAAGCACCACCAGGAGTTTTAAATTGGGGGCCATCATTGCCCCTGTTCATTTGAATCGATCTCAAAGACTGCACGTTCCTAAGTTTGAGAAAGGGTCCTCATGCTCCCAACCTTCTTTCCTCTCTAAATACTTCCATGATCTGATCAAAGCTTGGATCATAAAGTAGAGGGTATCTATTGGTTAGAAATATGTTCGAGCTAGTGGCTTGGGGCCCACCATAGTGAAAGCATCCCATCGGCTTAGTGGCACAGTCGCTAAATGAAGGTGTATGACACAGGTTAGCTGGATTTGATGGCTTGATAGCATATGTCACTCGACCAAGCATCGGATTAAGGAAAGGAACAATTGATCGAGCCTATTATGGATCCACCGACCATGCATCGAGCCTGGCCCCCATGAAGGAACTTCATCAATTAGGACAATACAACTATCACATGATCGATTTCACCATTCGACCGACCCCTTGTCAAGAAGAATAATGCTTCTCTCGACCGAGTGACGGGTACCAACCTTTTAAGTCAATTAATGTGAGCTAAACTCAATCGCTCCCTGGTAAGGTGATCAATCATAAGTATCCGAGTGAGCCTTGAGAACTCCCAAGTAATAAATACCTACTAACCGCCTATCGGGCCAAATCACATGATCAATGTACGATAGTTTCTTTATATGACTGCAAGCAATGCCCTGGTTAACCAGGCTGCATAAGATGCCATTCGTCATCTCTAGCTAAGTAGGCCTCATTAGTAGCCAATAAATGTGCCCAAGGACCTCGCAAATGCTGGCCGATTGTCTGTTGGACACCATTACATGCCTAAAATAGATCCACTTGGAAAGGATCCTTTGGATGGCCAAACCATGCCTCGACCAACCTTGTCAGACACTACCTGACCGATAGACTATACCTAACCTAGCCTCAACCAACCTTTATAGCCTAACGGTATCAAAATCATTAGGTGCACCCCTCTTTTAGTAGAAATTGCCCAAGCAAATTCTCTTAGCTGACCAGGTCTCAGATACCAAGGGGATACCCAGGCTAATAGATCATTAGGTGTTGCATCCTCTCAAAATTTTTCTTCAAAAACAATGCACCAATACTCATCGCCATGGCACCCGCCATGTGGCTGGGCTCACAATCAAATCTTGAAATCCCCAAGAACATTGCCAGATCTCGATAATTGAGGGGAGAATGCTTAAACTCACACAGTTACCCATGTCACCATTAATGGAGCATGATATACCAAAGGCAAATGACAATGATGTATTTAAGGGGATAAGACGTTCCCTACCAACAAGCAAGCCCTAGGTGATATGTGGAGTGTCCCATCGCTATTCACCAAACCCGCTAGAATCCACATCATAGCAAGAATCCTCTGGTCCACTGACTATAAAAGGGGCTCCATGCAAGGCCCCAAGATATACATGCCCTCCTATCTATGCTCCTAACACTATTGGCCTTGATACTAACTTGATCATTAGAGTGCCTTCACCAAGGCCATCCCCGGTAAGGCTTTCTTGCAGGCACCTCTTGCCGAAGAGTTGCCTATGCCACCCACTCCATCACCTTCTTCAGCAACTTCGATGGTTGATGAATCTCAACACCAATACTTATACCTTGATGGAGGGCCAAGGCCAAAATATAAGATTGAACTTTATAAGTTTGAGGGCCCATTTTGCCATTCTATTCATTGTGTCCAAATTATGCAAAGCTGCCTTGAGTGGTTGGTCCATTAGAATCACCACAATATGGGCTTGGAAGTAAGATCGGAGCTTTCTAGCAAAAACTATAAGAGTAAAGATCAAATTTTCAAGTTAAGGGCACTAGGTCTCTGCATTTTAAAACACCCTACAAATATAATAGACCACTTCTAGATTCGGTTTTCCTCCTGAACCAACACAGATCCAATGGACAAGAGAGAGAATACTAAGTACAAGTATAGCTCTTCACTAATCTTGGGCTTGCTAAAGAGTGGAGGAGCACCAAGGTAAGCTTTGAGCTCCTTAAACATCTTTTGGCATTCATCAGTCCACTAGAGGTCCTTTAGCTTCTTCAAAGTTTGGAAAAAGGGTAGACATAACTTGACTGATCTAGAGATAAATCGATTGAGGGTAGCTATTCTTCTAGTGAGTCTCTGTACTTCTTTGACCATTCTTGGGGCCCCCATCTATCTCACTTCTTGGATCTTGTTCGGGTTAGCTTCAATCCCTCGAAGCGATACCATAAAATCAAGGAATTTGCTAGAAGTCACCATGAATGCTCATTTTGCTAGGTTTAACTTCATTTGGTACTTACATAGAGCAATGAAAGTCTCTTCCAGGTCATTGACATGATTTTCCAAGGCATGGTTCTTGATGAGTATATTGTCAACATAGACTTCTATATTGTGGCCAATATGTTCTTTGAACACTTTGTTTACTAGCCGCTGATAGGTTGCCCCTGCATTCTCTAGGCTTAAAGGCATTATCCTATAACAAAATAAGCCACAATCAGTAATGAAAGCTATTTTTTCCTTATCTTCTGGTGCCATGCAGATTTGGTTGTATTAAGAAATGCATCCATAAATGATAGAAGCTCATGGCCTATAGTGGCCTCCACTAGCTGGTTGATTTGGAAAAGTGGGTAGCAGTCCTTTGGACATGCTTTGTTTAAGTCAGTGAAATTAATACACATTCACCACTTTTCATTAGTTTTCTTCACCAGCACAATGTTGGTTAGCCATTCAGGATAGTTGACTTCTCTAATAAATCTGATATTGGTCAACTTGTCTACCTCTTTGGTGATAGTCTTCTATCATTTCAGGATAAATATTCTCTTCTTTTGCTTTACCTATTGATGGGCCAGGTCAGCCTCCAAGCAATGTACCATCACTTGTAGATCAATGCTTGTCATAACTATAGAAGATCAAGCAAAAATATCAGCATTTTTTCTAGAAAATTTATAAGTTGTTGCCTTATGACTTCACTAATTTAGAATCGATGTTGATAGTATGCTAGGGGTTGCCATCTTGTAGAGGGATGGCTATGAGATCTTCGATAGGATGCCCTCGTTCTTTGACCAACTCATCACAAGTAACTAGACTTTCAACGAGGATGGTGCCAGGTGGCCTGGCTTGGAGAGACACCATGTAATAGTGCTTCGCCATAGCTTGATTCCCATGAATCTCACTAACCCCATGTGCAGTTAGAAATTTTATGAGCAAATGATATGTGAAAATAATTATGCAAACAGCTTTTAGGCAAAGCCTGACAAGTATAGCATTATATGTTGATGGGGTTTTCATGACCATGAAGGTCAAACATACTAGAGATCGACAAGGAGCTTGCCCTACTATTACTTGCAACATAATGGTCCCTTCAACAGGACCGGCTCTCTCGAGAATCCCGCTATTGGTGCATAAGTCCTTTCTAGTTGTGCTGGAGAAATACTCATCTTCAAAAATTTCTTATAAAATAAGACATTCACAACTTTCATTGTCAATGAGCACACGATTTACATCATAATTAGCTATGTTCATAGTTACAACCATAGAATCATTGTATGGATATTGTACTCCTTCAGCATTTGTCCAGGTAAAGGTAATAGCCTCGTCAGCTTCTTCGACCTTCTACCTTTTACTAGGATAGCCTTCGGCTAGCCTGCCAAGATGGTATTGACTTTACTTGAGATGGGTTGATTAACTGGTTCCTCTAGCCTCAAGGGTGGCTCTGGTAGGCATGTTGGGGCTTTCAAAGCATCACACCTCTCCCTTTGGACCTGAAGGAATCTATTCAATTAGCCATGGTGGATGAGTTCCTTGATCTCATCTTATAGCTGCTTGCACACCTTTATGTCATGATAGTGGTCACGGTTATAGAGGTAGTACTTATATAGATTGCATCGATTCGGCCTCATCTACATCTTTCTTTCATCAAGCAATTGCCCTCTAACCTACATTAAAACTTTGATTCTAGGGGCATTCAAAGGAGCATGGTGATCAAACCTCCTGGGTGGTGGGATGCTTGGCCAATCTTGGGGATTCTAATAATATTAAACCTAAGGAGAAGACCTTTGACACCGTGGAGACCAGCTTCTTTGCCTCTTCTTCCCTTGATCTTCTTTTTTGGCTAGAATTCCTAGGTAGAGGACTGCTCCTTGGCTACAAGAGCAAGTGGAGCCACTGGAGCAAGCGAGGCCGTTGAACTGTGGGTGCCATATGACTATTTGGCATGCACATACTTCCCCGCCTTAACCAGCATCTTAGAAAGTTTGTTACTTGCCATTTTTCCAAGGAAAAGAGGAAAGGACACTCCTAGAATCACTTTTCATGGTAGTCATAGCAACTACATGGTCCAAATTATAAACTTCTAGAGCCACCTCATTATACTGGCTTACATAGGATCGGAGGGGTTCCTGCTCCCCTTCCTTAATATTAATAAGGAAGGCAAAGCTTCAAATTTAGCTTGCTATTGCTTGCAAAATGGAAAACAAATTATCAACTTAATTAGTCAAAGGAGTGGATAGAATTTAGCTTCAAATGGGAAACTAGTATCGGGCTAATTTTCTGAGTATAAAGGAAAATGCCCAGCATAGTACTCCATTGATGGCCTCATGAAGGAGCATCAAGGACTTGAAGCTTTCCAAATTGAATAGAGGATCCATCACAATCTCCAACTGTGGCATCTTGAAATGCTTCAGTAGTGCTTCCAGTATGATATGGGCTCCAACAGTTGGGTTGGTGGAAAAACTAAGACCTTCATCTCTAACCGGGGCTAGACCCTATAATGTTTTGATGTATTGGTCTAGTTTCTGAAGCTTTCAATCTACTTCAACCTCTTTGTTAGCCTGTGCCTTGGAGGGTCGAGGGGGTGATCGAGCTAGTGTCGACCCCTCATCAGACCAAGACGAAGGAGATTGACCCCTGGTGCACCTGGGGCTATGCAGTGCAATGGGGTGAGTAGGCTCCTCCCATTCAAGACTTTATGGGAGGGAAAGCCACCTCCATTCCCAGTGCACTACTCCTAACACTACTAGGTCTAGGGTGGTATTGCTTGGTTTGCTTCTAGTTGTGGTGTTGCTACCGTGCTATAGACACCACTAGGTGCTGGATTGCCTGGACCATGGCTACCAGTGCTTGGATCCAAGATAGCTATTCCAAGGGGTTAGGTTCGCTTTCTTACAGAGTAGTGCCAACTTGAGGTTATTGAGCAGGACCTCTAGCAGGTTGACTGGCCTATCGAGAGGTAGTGGCACTAGAGCATTGAGTGGACATGCCTTTGGATGGCATGGAGACCCCACTCGATGTTTTTCCCTAAAAATAGATAAATGACATGCCCTTCCTCTATTTGTTGATGCTATTTTTCTCCTACTATCAGAGTGTTTTGAAGGAGGGGTGCTCATGACTATCTTGCAAAAGAAGTCTGATAGGAGGTGGTTCAGGCGAGGGCCCTCTGATGATCAAATCAATTAATAGGAAATAGTTGAGAGAAAGTGGAGTGGCATAGAGAGAAAGAGATATCTCATACCTTGGGAGCTCTCAGGGAGCTCCCTTTTATAGGTAGATGGCAAGGGGCATTCTCAAAATGTAGAAAACCTTAGTGGATTGGTGAGACTTGACCCGGTGTCAGATCTTTGTCAGAAGATCTGGAAAGGAATCCTTCTACTTGTCTGGAATGTCCCCTTTCCATTATTGGAGGCTTTGTCTTATTATGTTGCCAGCCGTTTTCCTTAATGGTGATAGGGATTGTGGCTTGGAATGGGTCATATATCTCTTGACAGAGAGTATTTGCTAGAGATTATAGGACTTGATTTCTTGATACACCACTATGTTATGGAAATGAGCGCTAGGAGATTCTCCCTCGAGTTGCTTGATAGTATGCTGCTAGGGGTCGTTACCTCCCTTAGGCTTAAGGGTCCTGGTTTGGACCTAATTTTTTGCCGAGGCTAAGGCTTAAGAGACCAAGGGTCTTAGAGGATGTCATGACATGCCGGAGCTCTTACTAAGAGCATAATGGGCCTTTAAGGAGGTGGGAGGCTGAATGAGCCAAAGGTCCAAAAGATCGAGGGTTAATCATGCCGAGGATTAGCCAAACCAAATGTCAGCCAATCCGAGGACCTTATTGCACTACCTTGACCTATACAGAAGGAGCTGCTTTAAATATTGGAGAGGTGAAGGTCACTTATCAGGATCACAAGAATTCGATTGCCTTGCTTCACCTTTGGATTCGAGTGAACCTTGGATGGGACTGTTTGAAGATTCATCATGTTCTAGTAACATGTAACTAATATTGTTCCATCAGGAAGCTAATCTCATGAACCTCATCATAGATATTTGGTTGATATTCCATTTGAGTAGATGCTTTGCATATAAACAACCTATGGGCGAGAGGCTCGATGCCACGGGTCATGGAGGTCGATTGGAACCGATGAGGTCTTGGCCTCATCTAAGGGATGAAGGGTGACTGTTTATCCTAGGATCCTCGAGATGTTGAGGGTGGAGGATTATCCTCCATAGCAAGTCCTTTCTTAATGAACAACTTATATCAGTGACCACAGAGCCATGGTATGCTAACATAGTTAATTGTTTAACCACCAATAAAGTCCCTATGTGTTGAACTACTCAGGATAAAAATATGTTTTTCTCCCAAGTGAAGCACTTCATTTGGGATGATTCATATTTATTTAAACAATGTCCTGACCTAATCATAAGAAGATGTATCTTGGATCAGGAAGTTAAGAGAATATTATCCTTTTGCCATGACCAAGCTTGTAGTTACCATTTTGGGACTAAAAAGATAGCAACAAAAGTGCTCTAATATGGATTCTATTGGCCTAACCTATTTAGAATTTTCATGAATATTGAAAAAGTTATGTTAGGAGCCAACAAATAGGCTGGATTACTAAAAGAGATATGATGCTGAATCTAATCTTAATTGTAGAAATTTTTGATATATGGGCAATAGACATTATCAGACCATTTCCAAAATCTTTTGGAAATGAAAACATTTTGGTTTCTATAGATTATGTTTCCAAGTGGATAGAGGTAGTGCCTTGTAAATCCAATTATAGCAAAATTATTATTAAATTTCTTAAGGAGCATATCCTCTCCTACTTTGGTATTCCAAGGGCTATTATCAGTGATCATGGAACATACTTCTATAACCGATCCTTTACATCACTAATAAAGAAGTACAACATCACCCATAAGTTGGCCACACCCTATCACCCGTAGACAGGTAGGCAAGTCAAAGTTTCTAACTATCAAATCAAACAAATCCTAGAGAAGACTATGAGTACCAATAGAAAAGATTTATCATTGAAGCTAGTGGATGCACTATGGGCATATCACATTGTCTCAAGACCAACTTAGGGATATCTCCTTATAGGCTTATGTTTGGTAAGGCATATCACTTTCTAGTGGAACTAGAACATAAGGTGATGTGGGCTATAAAAAAAATAAAACATAGACTTGGACGTAGCTCGAGGCCAGAGAAAATTATAGATGGATGAACTAGAGGAGATTAGGAATGAAGCCTACAAGAATGCAACAATGTATAAGGAACGAACTAAAGATTTTCATGACCAAGAAATTTTTAGAAAATCTTTTACATGTGGATAAAATGTTCTATATAATTCTAGGCTTCACCGATTTTTAAGAAAACTGAGATCTAGAACGATCGGGCCTTACATAAGTGAAATTAGTCTTCTTGCATGGAGCCGTAGAAGTTGAAAACTCAAGAAATTGTTTCACATTCAAAGTAAATGGACAATGCTTAAAACCATTCTTGGAACTAGCCATTAAAAAGGTAGGGGAGGCCATGATTTCACATGAACTAGGGCAAGACTAAAATGTTTGGCTGAAGATGTTAAACTTAGTACTTTTTAGGAGGCAACCTAAATTTTTTCTTTTTCTTAACCTTTACTCTAGTGATTGCCATTTTTTTAGGAATAATGGACACTTTGCATGGAAGCACCTATCAATGACAAGCATACCTAGTCCACGTGATATCTCTCTTTGTTTTATTTATCATCTTTATTTTAGTTTTCTTACATCATTGAGGATAATGAAAATTAAGTTGGGAGAAGAATAAATAAAAAATAAATAAAGTCTTTGAATAAGTGAGTATTTAGTATTTAAGTACATGATTATCCTAAAATTGAGTTAAATTAAGCAAATTTTAAAACTGCAATTGATGCTCATCTAAAAATTTTTTGAGATACCAAGAGATCAAGTATTAAGAAAACCTAATAAATTGTTAAATTTAGAATAGAAGTTATTCTAGCATTTCTAACTCTCCCTACTAGCATCAAAGAAAGGTCTATTTTTTTATAAATATAAGTAGAGTATTTATACATTCCTTCATAAAATATAAAAATATAAGAATAAGTTCTGAACATTTTTCATTGAATAACCAGGCCTCTTTGTCTAAGTAAGTATTGGATTTTATATCAAAAAGTATAAAAAAAGAAAGAATTTTACCTTTGAAAAAAAGGGCAAGTTTTAAATATTGGTCTCCCATCGAGTAACCAAACTTTGTTGCCTAAGTAAGCATTGATATTCATGTCAAAAAGTGGATAATGTAAAAAAGCCTTAAAAAAAAAGAGAGGAATAAAAGTTACTATGCACTTTGTTAACTCCTGTATTGATTTTGATGATTAACAAAATACTTAAGTAATTTTGAGTACTAACTGTGTGTTGAAAGTGTGTCTTATTGGAATAGGGTACTCACCAAAGCTATTTTGTGTTGAAAGTTTAATTGCTTGTCATTTTTGTTGAAGAAATCTCTTTCATTGATGAAGATTTCAAGTTAAATGGACTTAAGTACATAAGAATGACTTGGAAGGACTCAAGGTTGAAGTTTGAAGAAGATTCAGCAAGTTTTAGTTGAGTTTCAGAAAGTTTCAGCCAAGTGTTGACACATGGAAGCTAAGTATCGACTCATAAAAGCTTGAGCTGATATACTGAAGAAGTTTTAGATGGCACACTTCAAGTGTCGACTCATGGAGCTCCAGTGTCGACTCATGTATCGACTCAAGGGTTGCCTCAAGGCCTGAGACAAAAATGATACAGAACATGTTGAAATCAAGCTTTCTTCAAGTGTTAACTCATGGAAACCAAATATTGACTCAAGTGTCGACTCACTAGAAGAAGTGTCGACTCACCTAAGATTTTCAGAGAGCTTCAGAAGACTCTTTTTGAACTAGTGTCGACTCATGAGCATGAAGTGTCGACTCATGACCTGAAGTGTCGACACTTGTAGTTCTGATAAACAGTAATGGCTAGTTTTTTGAAGTGTAGAGTTGATTCTTTTCACCCTCAACAGCAATTTTCTCTTCTTCAATGGTAAAAAAATATCATTTGAAGCTTGGAAAGGTATTTAAAGTGGATAAAGCTCAAGAGGGAAGAGAAAGATGAGAAGTTAAGTGCATTCACTCAAATATTCATTGAGGAACAAACTACTTTCAAGTCAAGTTGAGCCTTCAAGCATTCAAAGCATTTAAGAGAATTCAAGTCCAACCATTCAAGCATTGATTAAGGCTTCAACAAATTGAAGACAAGTATCTTCAATAGTAATCAAAGAGCTTCAAAGAGATACTTATTTTTAGTTGAAAGTTTTTGTATTTCATACCTTAAACTTGAATCTTTTCATTGTTTCTAGTTTCAAGAAAATTGAAACTAGAGTTGAGATTTGTTGGTGAGCCTTTATGTTAAAACCAACGGAGGTTTTTGGTTAGCCTAAGTGACAAAACCAAGGAGGTTGTTGATGAGCCCAAGTTACAAAATCAACTAGGTTTTTGGTTATCCCGTAAAACCAAAGGGGTTTTGACTTGTGTTCCCAGTGAAAACAAGTTGGATTTTAATTAGTGAGCCCAGAAAACTAATCGACTGTAATCAAGGAAGATTATAGTGGAATACCCAAGTGAACCTTGGGGAGTGGATGTAAGTGCATTGGTGTGCACCGAACCACTATATATCATTGTATTTGTGATTGCTTGCTCTCTCATTATTTGCTCTTATTTACTTTGCTTTCACTTAGTTAATTCTGCTGCATACTCTCAAAGAGCATACAAATACTTATAATTCACTAGCACCTAAATTATTTTTGAATTGGCACGTACTTGCAAAAGTTTTTTGAAACCCTTCACCCCCCCTCTTGGGTTGCTTGCTTGGCAACAAGTGGCATCAGAGCCACGTACTCAGCTTATAGGTCTAACTGCCTAGAGTTAAAGATCTATGGTAGCCCCAATTGGTTCTAGTGTTGTTGAGGGACAAGCCTCAAACAGACTTCCTTACTTTAATGGCATAAATTACACGTATTGGAAAACACATATGAGAATTTATATGCATTCTATTGATTGCAATTTATGAAAAGTAGTTGATAAAGGTCTCATATTCCTTCAGTCATTGTTAATGGCATTTTCATACCAAACTTGAAGAGGATTGGGATGAAAATGATATTAAATAATCCGAGATAAATGCGAAAGTAATGAATCTAATTTATTATGCATTGGATCCCAGTAAATTCAATAGGATTTCCACATGCACTTCTGTAAAAAAAATATGGGACACACTTGAGGTTACTCATGAGGGTACCAATCAAATAAAAAATACTAAAGTTAATATGCTTGTATATACATATGAGATGTTTAGAATGGAGCCCAATGAGTCTATTACTGAAATGTATACTAGATTTATAAATATTATAAATTGTATTAGAAGTTTTGGTAAGATTATGTCTAATGCTGATCTTGTAATAAAATTCTCAGGTCATTACCAACATCTTGGGATTTGAAAGTGATAGCAATTCAAGAAGCCAAAGATGTTGAGATACTTCCTTTAGAATAACTTGTAGGTTCACTCATGACTTATGAGTTGAACTTGAAGCAAAAGGCAATGGATGTCGATAAAAAGAAGAAGAACATAGCATTCAAATCTTCCACACAAGATGAGTCTTCAAGTGAAAAATCTGAAGAAGAGGAAAATGAGGATGAAGAGGCACTCATTTCAAGAAGATTTAAAAGATTTATAAGAACAAAGAAATTTCCCTTCAAAAAGAAGCCTCAACCTAGCAAGGAAAAGGGAAAAGAAAAAGAAAAAGAAAATGAAAAGGATCAACCAGTTTGCTTCGAATGAAAAAAGTTGGGATACTTCAAAGCTGATAGCCCTCTCCTAAAGAAATCTAAAAAGAAGTTTAGAAAGAAGGCTATGATGGCTACATGGAGTGATAGTGAGGACTCCAGCTCAGAAGAAGAATAATCAAAAGTAGCCAATCTTTGCTTCATGGTTCAAGAAGATGAGGTACAATCTGATATTGAATCTGAATTTATATTTGATGAACTTAGAAATGCATTTGATGAGCTCATGCATGAATATAGATTGATAAAAATTGAAAACAAAAAGTTAAAAAAGCATACAAATTCATTTTCTCATGAAAACACCAATCTTACAAATGAAAACAGTGATTTAAAAACTAAGATTGATGTTTTAGAAAAATAAAAGAATGCTTTATCAATGAAAATAGAGATTTTAAAATGACCTAAGGTTATTGTTTCAAATGATCAACTTTTAAAGAAAAAAAGACCTTGAGGCAGAAAATAAAAAACTCAAAGATGTGCTTGACAAAGTTAAACCATTTGTTGAAAAATTTACATATAGTTTTGAAAAGCTAAATCCTTTGTTAAACAATCAAAGAGCCATATTTGATAAAGCAGGACTTGGTTATAAGTAGCAAATGAAACAAAAGTTTTTCAAGATTTCTTTGTTTCTGTATCATCTAATGTTACATGCTTTAGTTGTAGAAAATTTAGACATAAAGCATACCAGTGTGTCTTAGAAAGATAAATAATTTTAGAAAGATTTGGGTTCCAAAAGGAACCACTATTAGTACTAATCCTAAAGGACCCAAGATGGCTTGGGTACCTAAAATGAAAACGTAATTTGTTTTGCAGGTCTGTCTTCCAACCAAAGAAAAGAAGAGATTGTGGTATCTTGATAGTGTTGCTCAAGACACATGACAGGAGACATGAAGTAATTCACTTCTCTTGAGGCACCGAATGGAGGAAGCGTAACTTTCAAAGATAATAGTAAAAGAAAAATCATTGGTATTAGTAAAGTTTACATCTTCTCTTCTACTTTTATTGATAATATTTTATTAGTTGAAGGATTGAAACATAATCTACTTAGTATTAGTTAGTTTTGTGATAAAGGTTTTGAAGTTATTTTTGAAATATCTCTTTGCATGGTTGCTAGTCTTGATGACAATGGAGTGAAATTCATTGAAAATAGGCATGGCAACATCTATCTTGTTGACCTTAACAATTTATCATTACATGATGGTGAATGCTTAGTTTTAATGAATTCCATAATTAATGAGACTAGATGGCTTTGGCATCGTAGATTAGGTCATGCAAGCATGCATCTATTTTATAAGTTATGCAAAAAGGATTTAGTAAGAGATTTACCAAAACTTAGTTTTGAAAAAGATAAAATTTATGAAGCATGTCAGTTTAGAAAACAAGCAAAAACATCCTTTAAACCAAAAGGTTTTGTTTCAACTTCTAGGCCATTAGAGCTACTCCATATAGATCTCTTTGGACCAACTAAGATAACAAGCCTAGGGGCAAGAGATATGGATTAGTCATTGTAGATGATTTCTCTCAATTTACATGGATTTTTTTCTTGGCTCATAAAGATGAATCATTTTCAGCTTTCTTGAAGTTTTATCGAAAAATTTCAACTGAAAATGGTACTTCAGTTGTTTATATTCGAAGTGACCATGGTACTGAATTTTAAAATCAAGATTTTGAAAATTTTTATAATAAAAAATAAATTGATCATAATTTTTTTGTACCTAGGATATCTTAACAAAATGGGATGATAGAAAGAAAAAATCATACTTTAGAAGAAATGACATGCACAATACTTTATGAAAATGATTTACCTAGATATTTTTGGATAGAAGCTATTAATACTGCCTGTTATATTTTAATCCATGTTTTAATTTGACCTATTTTGAAGAAAACACCTTATGAGCTTTGAAAAAAAAGAAAACCTACTTTGAAATATTTTTGGGTTTTTGGCTGTCGATATTTCATTTTGAATAATGAAAAAGAAAACTTAGATAAATTTGATTCCAAGTCAGATGAAGGTATCTTCTTAGGATACTCTACATCTAGCAAGGCATACAGAGATTTTAATAAAAGAACACTAGTAGTAGAAGAATCAGTGTATTAGTATTTGAAGAATCTACTAACAAATCCTCTAGAAAGAAGGATACTTTTGATACATGTGTAGGTGCTGAAGGACTAAAGAAGCTTACTTTGGATGATTCCCCTTCCAAAGAAGATGAAGAAGATTGAAACAAAAATGATGGAGAAGCAACTAGAAGATCCTCATCAAATCACAAAGATCTACTAAAAGAATGGAGGTATGCTCATGGACATCCTAAGAAATTAATCTTAGGTGATCCATTGAAAGGGGTAAGAACTAGATCATCTATTAGAAATGAATGTGATGACATTGCTTTTGTTTCTCAAATTGAACATAAATATATTGAAGAAGCTAAAAAAGACCCTAACTGGATAATTGCAATGCAAGAAGAGTTAAATCAATTTAAAAGAAACAAAGTTTGGACACTTATAGAAAGACCATCTAATATTTCAATAATTGGTACAAAATGGGTGTATAGAAATAAACTAGATAAAAATGGTACAGTACCTAGAAAGAAGTCTAGATTGGTAGCTAAGGGTTATAATCAAGAAGAAGGAATTGATTTTGATGAAACTTTTACTCCAGTAGATAGACTTGAGGCATTTGTATATTTTAAAAATTTTAAACTATTTCAAATGAATGTTAAAAGTGCATTTTTAAATATTTATATTGCTGAAGAAGTTTTTGTTAAATAACCACCTGGTTTTGAAAATCATGCACATCCTGATCATATTTTCAAATTGTATAAATCACTTTATGGTTTAAAACAAGCATCTCGTGCATGGTATGAAAGACTTAACAAATTTTTGATTGAAAATAATTTTTCTAGAGGCCATGTTGATCTACCCTATTTTTGAAAAAGAAGAAATATGATCCCTTAGTAGTAAAAATTTATGTTGATGATATCATTTTTGGTGCTACTAATAAAATACTTTGTCAAGAGTTTGCCAAGCTTATACAGGGAGAGTTTAAGATGAGTATGATGGGTGAACTAAATTTCTTCCTTGGACTTCAAATCAAGCAAACTAGAGAAGAGATCATCATCAACCAAGCTAAGTATACAAGAAAAATCTTAAAGAAGTTTGGGATGGAGACAACCAAGACAGGTACGCCTATGAGCCTTTCTTGTAAATTTGATAAAGATGAATGTGGTAAAATTATTGATAAAAAATTATATAAGGATATCATTAGTTCATTACTATACTTGACTGCTAGTAGACCAGATATTATATTTAGTGTTTGCATTCTTAGATATATATCTAGTACTATTGATATTGGACTGTAGTACTCTAGAGATTCATCAATTGAATTAATTGGCTATTTTGATACTGACTTTGCTAGGCATAAATTAGATAAAAAAAATACTAGTGGAACTTGCCAATTTCTTGGAGTTAACTTAATCTCATGGTTTAGCACGAAACAAACTTTGGTTGCACTATCTATAGCTGAGGCTGAATATATTGTAGCTAGAAGTTGTTGTGTTCAAATCTTGTGGATTAAGCAACAACTTGAAGATTTTGGAATCAAACTAACTAAGACACCCATAAGATGTGATAATACAAGTGCTATAAATTTGACTAAAAATCCTATTCAGCACTTTAAGAGTAAGCACATTGAAATTAGACACCATTTTATTAGAGATCATATTGAAAATAATGATTTTATGCTTGAATTTGTGTGCACTGAAATGCAATTAGCTGACATTCTGACCAAACCTCTTCAAGAAGATCGATTTTGTATGATTAGAAGAAAATTAGGGGCCATTAATCCTTTTGATTAGATCTTGTTATGATCTTTCAAATTTCCTCATAAATTTTATTGATCAAACATTCTTGAAAACCTTGTTTAATCATTCAATATCCTTTAAAATCAAATTCCATAAATTTCTATGATTTTCTCTCATTTTTTTTGGATTTTTGTTGAAGTGTTGATACTTTGAAGTGTCGACACTTGACTTGATATCATGAGTCGAGACTTGAATGACTGGAACCCGAGAATAAATAGGGAAAACCAAGTGATTTCTTTCATTTTTCCTCGAATCCCTTGAGCCGACTCACCTAAAAATAGTAACCCAACACTCCATTTCCCTCTGATCATTGTTCTTTTTGTCCGATTTCTTGTTTGAAGCAGTTTCTTCCCACCTTTCCACCGTTCCTTCACCATTTCCTCATGGTTTGGCTATGAAATCCCCAACCCTTTTACTTACCTTAGATTGTTTCTATCATTCTTTTCTGGAAATGGGTCCCCGAAAGCAAGTTATCAGGAGACCTCGTTCATCAGTTCAGGAGGCTGAGCGATGCACGAAGGCACGGCATGAGGATCTAGCGATAGTGGAGCCCTAAGCACAGTAGAGCACTCCAGTCAGACCACCCATCTCAGGAGCTGATAGGATGCCCTCCAAAGCCATAGTTGGAGGATGATGGGTTGATTTCAACTTCTTGGATCAACATCATTTCTGCATTGGAGAATGGTTGAGAGATGCTGGGTTGGCACATTTCTGCTCTTTGTCAGAGAGATTTTATCCTGGCCAGATCAGAGAGTTCTATGGTACCCTAGCCAGAGGAGCAGATAGCTGGGTTGGTGTAGTCCATGGCATTGAGATTCTACTCCCCACTGAGATTTTGAGCAGGACTTGGAAGATTCCAATAAGAGGTTTAGTGGCAGATTCTTTAGTGGACCGGATGAGCGGACTACGTTGTATTTTTGAGATGGATGACATTTTAGAGGGAGCTACAGTGGTTGCATCCAGACTCTCGCTAGAGTTGAGACTGTTACATCATATCATCATTCAGATTCTTCTGCCGAAGATTGGATATTTTGACTTCATCACAAAGTGAGAGCTTCTAGTTATGGTTTCATTGATTCAGCGGACTTCAATATGCCTTCCGGTCCTTATGGTGCACCGGATGACAAAGGCTGCTTCTAGTCGAAGACTGTGCTTGACTATCCTATTCCGAGCATATGGTGTCATCGTAGATGTCACCTTACCGGCATTTGCTACATACGGACGTCTAAGATGAGCGTTCTTTACACAGGATGGGATTTCATCTGCATGGAGTACAATGGAGACGGACGATCTCTAGATAGGCTACTAATGTAGAGGAGGATGCCACTGAGGAGGAGCAGATCTAAACTGATGAGTTTGGACCATCTGAGCCATAGAGAGAGATTCCAGATTCTTAGTCTGAGCCTTCAATTTTGACACAAACTGAGGTGCCACCTCTCGGAGACCCCATTGAGGATAGGATCACCCGACTGAAGACAGACACTATGATTATTAGATAGCAGGTCGACCAGATCCATTTGGAGATGAGGGCGATCACCAGGGTTTCAGAGATGGTATTATTGCTATACTGGCTGCACTTGAGAGGTTATCTGCTACCAGAGCACCTTCACCTCCTTCATCATCAAACTCACCTCCAGCACCACCAGCACTAGACACAGGAGATGGCCAGGGCATCTCTTTCGTAGAGTTTGACGTTGTAGATTTTATGGTGGAGCACGAGCCGAATGTTGCTGAGGACGTATTGAGGACTCCTATTCTAGATCCTTCTAGGTTATCTATCCAGACTCCAGTCTTATCCACCATCTACCATTCTTGACCTACCTGACACTTTTGTTATCACACCTATACTTCACACAGACCCACCTGACACTGATCTACCCACACCTATTCTTAGTAATCCCTTTAGGACTCCACCTATTCCTTCCATATCATCCTTGATCCGAGAACTAGGTTTTTATGCACATGGTTTCCATGTTCTTGGTTCAAGTCTTATTTTTGATGACACACCCCCGATGACTGATACAGCTATTGTTTCCATCATAGTTGATGCTCCTACTCCTAATGTTGCCTCTTTTTCTTCAACACCGCTAGAGAGAGAGCATATACCAGATGTAGAAGACGAGGCCATGGCAATGCACCCTAACCTATCCAAACTCGACTTTTTGATCTCCGACCAATGTGGCCGTAACCCAGACCTTCTAAGGTTACCGGGCCAATTATTCTTGAGATCGAGTCTTCCTTTGATGAGGAAAGTTTCCCTTAGGGTTGGTCTGTATGTTAGTTAGTATGTATTTCAGTACTTCTTATATTTTTTTTATGTATCTGTGTCTATTGCATCAAATTCTGTTATATGTATCAATTTTTGAATTTAATGTATCAAATCTTTGAAGTTTACATATATATTAACTTTTTCAAATTTCAAGTGTGCACTCTTATTAGAATGAAATGTTTCATATATGCTTCATTCTTTTTCTTATCTTTTTTAATGATGACAAAACGGGAGAGAGTAAGAAAGAAAAAGTACTAAAGGGCGAGAAATAATAATTGGAATAGTATAATAATTGGAATAGTATTGGGGATAATTAATGAAGAAAAGAAGGGAGCAATGAGTAAGGGGGAGAGTAAGAAAGAAAAAGTACTAAAGTAGTAATCTTTGAACATTTTCTCAAAATTTCTTTTTGGATCATATATTGAGGGGGAGTTTTTGTTCTTTTATTCTTGATTTTTACCCTTCAATTCAATACTCTGATACTTATTCACTCTTAACTTTGATGCTCTGATACTTATCACTTTCTATAAGCTTTGATACTCTTTGATTTCAAACTTTGATACTCTTTATGATCTATTAATTTTTTTTTTC
The DNA here is from genome assembly GCA_021397845.1 of Areca catechu. Taxonomy (NCBI): domain Eukaryota; kingdom Viridiplantae; phylum Streptophyta; class Magnoliopsida; order Arecales; family Arecaceae; genus Areca; species Areca catechu. Next base: position 97,994,748 of record CM038050.1, read on the forward strand.
TCTGATACTATCTATCCTCTTAGTACATGTTTCAAGTATTGATACTCTTAAAGCTTTTTTTTGTTGTTTTTGCTGTGATACTTTTCATGCTGAAATGTGTCTTTCAAATATATTCTAGCTCTGGTACACCTATGAGCATCATCTTTATATATATACATCTCAGCTCTAATACTTTTTAACCATAGCTCTAATACTTCATAATCTCTAGCTCTGATATATTACAATTATAGTTTTGACATTGAAACTATATAGATTTAAACTTCTCCATGCATGTATTTATAGCTCTGATACAATGTAAATGAGTCTTAGTTCTTGATAATCACTATAAATTTAGACTCGGATAATTATCATCATTAGCTCTGATACTTATTGCTGAAAGCTCTACACTTTGTGCAAATAATTTGAGCTTACTATATATATACTTAAAAGATTTTGTCATCATCAAAAAGGGAGAGATTGTTAACTCCTGTATTCATTTTGATAACTAACAAAATACTTAAGTATATTTGAGTACTAACTGTATGTTGAAAGTGTATCTTATTAGAACAGGGTACTCACCAAAGTTATTTTGTGTTGAAAGTTTAATTGCTTGTCATTTTTATTGAAGAAATCTCTTTTATTAATGAAAATTTCAAGTTAAATGGACTTAAGTACATAAGAATGACTTAGAAGTACTCAAGGTTGAAGTCTGAAGAAGATTCAGTAGAGTTTTAGAAAGTTTCAACCAAGTGTCGATTCATGGAAGCCAAGTGTCGACTCATAGTATTGACTCACAGAAGCTTAAGCTAATATGCAAAAGAAGGTTTAGATGACATGCTTTAAGTGTCGACTCATGGAGCTCAAGTGTCGACTCATGTGTCGACTCAAAGGTTGACTCAAGGCCTAAGACAAAAATGATATACAACATGCTGAAATCAAGCTTTTCTCAAGTGTCGACTCATGAAAGCCAAGTATCGACTCAAGTTTTGACTCACCAGAAGAAACAATGAGTTCAGTCGCAAGTTTGAGGAAGGCCAGCCAGAGGAAATCCTTCAAAGGTTGAAGGAGTCCTTTGGCACACCAGATACGTTGAGAGGTACAGGGTCTCCTGTGCTATCTACAATGCATGGATGCATGATGGGGCCTCAGTCACTGATCATGTATTGTACATGATCGAGATGATTGAGTGCTTGGGCAAGCTCGGATTCCCTTGCATGAACAGCTCGGAAAAGATGCGATTATGAATTTCTTGCCCTCTTCCTATCTAGATTTTCTCGATCATTATAGAATGAATAAGCCTGTAGTTAACTACCATGATTTGTTGGGGTTGTTGCAAACTTATAAGAAAGACCACTATCTAAACAAAGGGATGGTAAATCTAGTGGGAGGATCTTCAGCAGGGCATCATCCCTTCAAGAAAGGAAAAAAAAAAAGTAAAGGGAAACAAGTGCAGAATGCTTTGGGCCTAGTTAGGCCAAGAAGGAGAAGGCTAATAAGAGCCAAGTAGACTGCTTCTTTTGCAAGAAGCGGGGACATTAGAAGATGAATTGTCCCCTTTACATTGCGTCCCTTGACCCGAACAGGTCCAAGAAGAGGAAGCAGCTAGAAGGTGCTGGACAAGGTATTTATATGATAACACCTTGTAGTTTCTCTATTTATGATACTACTAATTGGGTATTGGATACTGGAAGTCCAATTCATATTTGCAATTTGCAGGGACTTCAAGTTAGTAGAAGATTCGAGGATGGCAAGAGATTCTTGAACGTAAGAAATGGAAGCCAAGTTCCGGTCCTGGCGTTGGGAGTCCTTAAACTAGTTTTCAAGTTTTGTATAATCATTTTGAATTAGTGTCATTATTATCCATCTTTTATTTTAAATATCATTTCTGTAGGCCAATTGGCCATGTATGGTTATGAACTATCAATAAAGAATGACATTTACAAAATCATTTGGAATGGTTCTATTGTAATAAATGGATATATGAATAATGGCATTTATGTACTATCATGACCTGTTATTATAGTGTACATGTCTAGTAAATGTCCTAGGATAGATAATGTCAGTGATGCGTACCTATGGCATTATAGGCTAGGTCATATTAACAAGAGCAGGATAAACAGGTTGAAGTGAGAAGGTCTCCTTGACTTTAGTGAAAGTGGTTCACTTCTAACCTGTGAGTCCTGTCTTCCTGGAAAGATGACAAAATCTCCTTTACTAAAAAAGGTGAACGAGCCAAAGAAATTCTAAGTCTGGTATATACTGATGTATGCGGATCCATGAATATTAGTGTTAAAGGTGGGTACAGTTATTTCATTACATTTACAGATGACCTTTCGAGGTACGGCTATGTCTTCTTGATGAGACATAAATTTAAGTCATTTGAAATGTTCAAATGATATCATAATGAAGTAGAAAAATAAACTGGAAGATGTATCAAAACCCTTCGATCAGATCGAAGCGGTGAATATCTTTCCAGGAAGTTTCTGACATATCTCGAGAAGAATGGGATTTTCTCTCAATGTTTACGTCCAGGGACATCTCAGTTAAATGGAGTGTCTGAAAGGAGGAATCGAACCCTATTAGACATGGTTTGGTCCATGATGGTCTTTGTTTCTCTGCCACTATCCTTTTGGGGATATGCTCTGGAATCAGCCTGTTACCTTTTGAATAGGGCTTTGAGTAAAACTGTTAACAAAATCCTATATGAGATATGGACTGGATGTAAGCCGACACTCCCACACCTTTGGGTCTGGGGTTGCCCAGCTTATGTAAAATATTTGAAAATGGATAAACTTGGACCGAGGTCTGACTGGTGCCTATTTGTTGGGTATCCAAAAGAGTCTAAGGGGTATTACTTCTACTTGGCTGAGGAACAAAAATTGTTCATCAGTCTTAGGGCTATCTTTTTGAAAAAGGAGTTCCTTGGTGAAAGAACTGTAGTCGCTAAGATTGAACTTAGTGAAGTTCAATAAGTAGAAGAACTGACACACTTAAGGGATAACATAGAACCAGTTGTGATTAGATCATACCCAGAGCCCACATAGGAACCATTAAGGAGATCCGGTAGGGTACCAAGTCAACCGAACAGATACTATGGTTTCTTGGTCTGGGATGGTGATCCCATTAAACTCGATAAGAACAATGAGGATCTGATCACCTATATGGATGAGATGCAGAGGTTCGACTCTAAGACATGTCTAAAAGCCATGCAATCCGAAATAGAATCCATGAAAATCAACAATATATGGATATTGGTTGATCTGCTTGAAGGGATAAAATCCATTGTGTGTAAATGGATTTTCAAGAGGAAAAGGGGCGCAGACAGGCAGATGGAGACCTATAAAGCCTGTCTGGTTACCAAAGGATATCGTCAACGTTATGGTATTGACTATGACAAGATGTTCTCTCCTATGGCAATGCTCAAGTCTATTCGGATCATGCTTGCTTTAACATCACACTTTGACTATGAAATCTGGTAAATGGATGTCTGAACAGCTTTCTTGATTGGTGAGCTGGAAGAGGAGATGTATACAATACAATATAAAGAGTTTACATCCATAGACGAGTCAAAGGTGTGCAAGCTTCAAAGGTCCATCTATGGATTGAAACAAGCATCACGGAGTTAGAACATGTGATTTGATAAGTGTATCAAATCGTATGTCTTTATTAGGAAAGGAGAAGAACCTTGCATTTACAAGTGGGCTAATGGTTCCATGATTAGGTTCCTTATGTTGTATGTGGATGACATTCTCTTAATCAGGAATGACATCCCAGGACTACAAGGAATAAAGGTCTGGTTGTCATCTCAGTTCTCTATGAAGGACTTGGATGAAGCCTCTTACATACTGGGTATAAAGATCTATAGAGATAGATCTAAGAGGCTTCTGGGACTGTCCTAGTCTACGTACATTGACACTGTGCTAAAGCAGTTCAGCATGAAAAATTTCAAGAAAGGCTATCTCCCGATAGGCACTGGAATTGCTCTCTCCAAAGAAGATTGTGCGACAACTCCCAAGGAGAGAGAGCGTATGAGCAGAATCCTATATGCTTCGGTAGTGGGTTCTATCATGTACACTATGACATGTACTAGACCAGATGTGGCATACTCACTAGGCATAGTAAGCAGATACCAGTCTAACCCAGGTGAAGCTTATTGGAAAGTGGTAAAGATCATTCTTAAGTATTTGCAAAATACTAAGGACCAATGGCTGATTTATGGAGAACTTGACTTGAAACTTGTAGGGTATACCGACTCCAGTTTTCAGTCAGATAAGGAAAAGTTCCAAGCAGCCTATTATGGCGGACTCAGAATATGAAGCAGAGTAATTGCAGTATCAGATGCAATAAAGGAAGCTGTGTGGTTGCAGAAGTTCCTTGGGGAGCTGGGAGTGGCACCTTCCCCGGATGGTCATACTCCGGTGTACTGTGATAGCACTTGAGCCATTGCTCAAGCTGAAGAGCCGAAGTCTCATCACTGCACAAAGCACATTCTACGGTGCTATCACCTTATGCAAGAGATCGTAGAACGAGGTGACATTGACCTTCAAAAGATTAATGGAAAGGAGAACCTGGTTGACCCCTTCACTAAAGCTATCAAAATTCAAGAGTTCGACATTTGTAAATGGAAAATTGAAATGAGATTCTGTACCGATTGGCTTTAGTCAAAGTGGGAGTTATTCGGAATTGTATCCCAAAGCCAATTGTCTAGGCTGTAGACGGTTATGCCATTTTGTAATTGTATATGAATTTTTAATGAATAAAAGTTATTCTTTTGGTTGTTCATTATATTTACATTTTCCTGAAATGAACTCTTATATGATGGAGTCCTTACAACTACATTATTTAATATAGAGAGGATATATCAAGTAGTTCTTAAACTGGTTTACAACCAAATGATATATTGTTATAGGACGATAATGTATTAGTGTAGGTTGTTGTTTGTCACATTTGTTGGTTGTCTTCTTAACCAAGGAGTGTGGAGACATTGGTGTAACATGCAAGTAAGATATGTGACATCCCACTGAATGTGACGATCTACGGAGCTCCCTTCTACCAAAGGGTTGCTCACGAAGGGATATGGGTATATGTGTCCCTCAGACCAGAGGTCACCATGGCAGCTTGTAAGCAACTCACTGTACTTTGGTGCCGAACCACCTGGATTTCTAATTCAGTGATGGAAGGTTTCTGGATGTAGTCAAGTACATGTGGAATGATGGTGGATCAAGATGGAATTGACCCCTCCAAATAGTTTGAAGTGAATGACTCATTATGTCTTAATTTAGCAAATCCTTGGCCAGGGTAGTTCTTGTGAGGAGTCATAGAACTTGTAAAGTTGAAACACTATCTGGATAAACCAAATTAGGGTTGGCAGTTGAACCCTTAGTCATTCTGAGTATTATGAGGTCAAAGGGATGAATTATGCGGTAACCATATGCCAGAGGTTCTAGAGAAGTGCTCTGCATCTTTGACCTATCTGGACATCGGGTATCATTGCTAGATGAGGACTTTGGCTGGTACTGGAAGTGTCTCAGTGCTACCGGCTTAGTGTTTGAACCTATGGGGTCACACACTATAGGAATTTCTATCTAATCTTAAGGCTGATCGATGATTGAGAATCGTTTGACATCATCGAAGGTCAATATGATTGACCATGTTCCAAGTGTCGACACTTGCTTGAGTCGACACGTGGAAAGTGTCAACACTTGGCAATTTTGCATGAGTCGACACTTGCTATGACGAGCAAAATTTCTGTAAAAAAATCTTGAAAGGTTTTGACTTCGAATTTTGAATTCAAATTTTGGTTTTTTGGGAATTTTTGGCTCCAGGCTTTCTTGGTATGATAGTCATACTTACCTTCTTTGGCTTGGACCCATTTGGTATGACCCTTGACCTTCTCCCCCAATCACTCCTATTTTCTCCCTCTCATGGCTGCCCTTATAAATAAAGGTTATTCTATAGGGCTTTGGCTGATTTTTTGGTTCTTTATTTGTCTTGTTGGCTGGTTACAAGGTCTCCAGGCCACAAGAAGAAAGGAGGGAAAAGGGTTTGTGAGGTCTTTGGGATTGGGTATGAGATACCTAGCATTCAAGATAGGTCGTGGAAAGAGAGTTTCTTAGGAAGGGTTCCACCTCTCCTTCTTATCTTTCCGGAAGTAGAAGATCGGCCCGAAGGATCTCGAAGAGCTAGCACTCCAAGGGAGTTGATCAAAGTAGAGCCCTGGTGTGAACTACCTGTAGAGGCCAGACACGTGTGTGGCTCAAGAGTACCATCCTTGGAGCACCGCCACTGCATCCATCAAAGGTATAAAGGTAAGGTATCTTTATATCTTTGAGTTGTACCTTGTTTTAGATGTTTATCGCATGCTATATCATTATACTAGATTATGTTGCAGGAATATTGGTAGATCGTTTGATCGAACTACCAAGTCTTCCGCTATGCTTGTTTTAAAATAGATTTAAAATACATGTTTCTGCCTTGCTATTGCGTATTGGTATGCTTTCTGTTTTTACCTTCACTTAAAGGGTATACTCACTATGGGAACTAGATGGTCTGTGTCTAACAGATTGGAAAATCTCACTGAAGTCAAGGCAGGTCTCATACTTGTCTTTCAATCGGTCAAACCCTATAACTTCAGTCCTAACAGTACTCAGAAGCAAGGCACGGCGGCTAAAGGCATCAACTACCTTATTTTTGGTTCCAGCTTGATGTTTTAGCACAAAGGTATAGGCTTGGATCTACTTGACCCACTTAGTATACCTAGGGTTCAGCTTTTTTTGGGAGTTTAAGAATCGGAATGCTTCATGGTCAAAGTAAAGGACAAACTCCTGGGGTAGTAGGTAATGTTTCCAATACCTAAGGGCTTGTACCACCGCATAGAATTCCTTATCATAGGTTGAATACTTAAGCTTAGCCTCATTAAGTTTCTTGCTAAAAAAGGCTATAGGGTGACTCTCTTGGCTCAGTACTCCTCCTATGCCTACTCCCGAAGCATCATAAGTAACCTTGAAAACTTTGGAAAAATCTAGCAATCTCAGGATGGGTGCTTGGGTCATCTTATCCTTAATCTCTAGGAAGGCACTATCAGTAGCTTTGGTCTACTCAAAATTTTCCTTCCTAATGCAATCTATGATGGGTGCTACAATGGAATTAAATCCTCGGATAAATCTCCTATAGAAGGTAGCTAGACCATAGAAACTGCGTATCAACTATGGACTTAACTTTCTCAGGGTTAGCTGAAACTCCCTCAGGGATGACTACAAATCCTAGGAAGATGACTCTATGGGTTAGGAAATTATACTTCTTCAAATTGGCATAGAGATTCTCCTTCCTAAGGGTCAGGCAAACTTGTCTAAGGTGGTTTCGGTGGTCTTCCTTAGTCCTACTATAGATCAAGATATCATCGAAGTAAACCACCACAAATTTTCCTATGAACACATGTAGGACTTGGGTTATGATCCTCATAAAGGTTCTAGGGGCATTGGACAAATTGAAAGGCATCACTACCCATCCATAAAGACCATCCTTAGTTTTAAATACAATTTTCTACTCAACCCCAAGTCTGATCCTAACCTGATGATAGTCGCTCTTTAGGTCAATCTTTGAGAAGATGGTTGCACTGGCCATCATATCTAACATATCATCCAATCGGGGGATGGAAAGCCTATATTTCACAGTGATTTTGTTTGTGGCACGACTGTCTACACACATTCTCTACGTGCCATCTTTCTTAGGGGTGAGCAGGGCAGGTACGGCACATAGGCTCAAGCTCTCCCTAATGAATCCTTTCCTAAGGAGTTCTCCTATCTATTTCTGTAGCTCTAAATGCTCTGAAGGGTTCATCCTATAATGGGGCAGGTTTGGTAGGGTGGCTCTTGGGACCAAGTCTATGGCATGCTGGACATCCCTTAAGGGTGGTAACTGGTCAGGTAAATCTTCAAGAAATATATCTTCAAATTCACTTAAGATTTTTTTAACCTCTTGAGGGTGTTCCTTATGGGTTTGATCAGGTACTTCCTTAGCAGCTAACATCCAAATAGTTGAACCCTCAGAAATCTCTTTTTCTAGCTCCTTAGAAGTAATCAAATTGACTCATGATTTCTTCTCTTTCAATGACTTAGATCCCCTCTTAACATTGTCCTTAGGTGGGGTTGGGTTAATCGAAATCTTCTTCCCATGAAAATTGAATAAGTAGGAATTTGACCGGTCGTATAAGATAGAATCATGGTCAAATAGCCAGGGTCTACCTAGGATAATGCTACTAACTTCCATGGGTATAACATCGCACCACACCTTTTCCTGATAAGATTGAAGCTGGATCTAGACTGGGCACCTAGGTCTGATGGGAATGGAGGTCGAGTCTATCTAGGAAACCTTATAGGGGCTAGGATGGGGAATTAGGGTCAAGCCTAAAGTTTTGACTGCATTGGTTGATATGGCATTCACACAGCTCCCACTATCTATAACGATTTTGCACACCTTATCCCCTAATTTCACAAAGGGTCTGTAGGATGTTGGTCCTACGCCAGTCCTCTTGGGTCTTGGTTTGGGCTAAGATGCACCTAACAATTCCTAGCAGGTTAGATGACTCAATTACCTCCTCATCACCTTCATATTCATCTATCAGGTTCTCCTCAGCTTCATAGACTTCAGCTCCAGTTTCATCAATGGGTTCAGGCCCTTCTTTCTCAAGTTCTCCTATGTGTAAGGATATGGTTGGGCATTGGCTAGCATAGTGTCCTACCTCATGACATTTAAAAAAGGCATTGGGGTTGGGACTTGGGTTCCTCTGGGTTTCAGGTGCCTTACCCTTGTCTTCCTACTGGCTAGTGGGATACTAGGGCTGGGTCATGCTGGGTTAGGGTTGGGCCGGTTTGGGTAGGCTTGGCTAGGTCCGGGTCTTGGGTTTGGGGCACTAGTCCTAATGGGCTCAGGTCGATGGGTTATGGGTGCCCTCTGGAATCTCTCATAGTTTCTAACTATCTAGTAGGCTTACTCAAGATTACTAACCTCCCTAAAAAATATCTCTCTGAATGTCCTCATGGAGGTCAACCTTAAACCTAGATAGGACCATAGACTCATCCTCTTTTATGTTACACCTTATGGCACACTCATCAAATTTGATGATGTATTCTGACACAGACTTATTCCCTTAGACTTTCTAAGGATTCCTAGACCTAGAGTCAAAGTAGAGTGGGTCAACTCAACTTACACCCAACTCAATACTTAATCCTTCCACTGGCCAAGTAAGAGGTAGGGTGGTGGGAGGCTTCCCCTACTTATTATAGGGTCCTAATTAAAAACCACCAGTCTACTTAGAGCGTTTGCCTTTGGACCTCTAGCCTTAGACACAGTTTCCAATAATAAGTGGAGGGTTGAATGCACTAGTTTTCCCACTAGGCTCGGACTCGACCTGTTGGTGTCCCTGAAGCAATTAAGTTTCTAGTTATTTTTAATTAGGCTTGGGTCAGTATGCAGGTGGTTGTTTTGGGCCCAGGACATGTGATGAAATCCTGCCCTGATCTGACAGAGTAGAGTGCCCTTAAGATTAGTTTAATGCAAATGATGCGCACACGATGAAACCCTAATGCAGTCTAAAATAAGAAAAATAGAAAATAATTTTATTTTATTTTATTGTATAAGGAGGCTGACTTAAATTTAAGTTGTTTAAATGGTCAAACAAAATTGGCTTGGGTTGGGGGGGGTTTGGATGTAAGTTAGGTTCAGCCTTAGGTTAACATGCAGAATTCAGAAAGCTATCTTTTTTGTCAGGTTTTTTTTTTATATGCGATTTTATTTTAGTTTTTATAATCTTTAAAATCTGGTAAAAATATCAGTAAATAAAAGGACAACTCAGAGAATATTCAGTCCAAAAATTAGAAGAAAACAGTAAGTCTAAGATGAGAAACTATACCTAAATTTGGACCCCTAATGCTGAAAATAGCATGCAGAATTTTTTTTGTGTTGTTTTTGTGTTTAGAAAAGATGCAAACTGTCCTAAACCTAAGCTCTGATACCAAACTGATACAAGATCAATGGGAAGGGATGAACAAGCATGAAAAATATAATTAATAATTTTAATTAATTTTCAGATTTTTTGTTTGATGGCTATGTTCTCGAGAAAGATGAAAAGAACTAGCAAAGGATGATGTAAAGACCAACTACACTACCCACAGTTAAGAACATGCAAAGAAATAAAGAACCGGACCAAGAGGGTTGAGAAACTACTCTATTAGGATAGTCTAGTCTTCAACAAATCAAAACTATGAGAAGGGTTTGGGTTAATACCTGGCAATGATGAGATCCTTGTCGTTGACTGGGTTGCTCTGCACTCCCGGATCGGTGCCTGGATGAACGAGCCTCTTTCTCATGGATCAGCTAGCTTTCTATCAACTGGTCTCGAAGGCAAGGAGGACCTTTTCCTTGGATGATTTCATTAGATGGATCCTGCACACATCAGGGGTTAGATAAAAAGAAGATTAAAAAAATATGAAACTAAAGGAAGGGATGAAGGAGGATGAAAAATCGGTGTTGTAGGGGCTGGTGAATTGGTGCTCAGGTGGATACTTGGGCTATAGTGGGCAGCCTGGTTGCTAGAAGGGGTGCCCGGGAGTGAAGCTCTTGGCGGCCTGGAGGCCAGGGCATGCTTGGAAGAGTGGAGGAGGGGAGGCCAAGGGTTAGTAGGTCTTGGTGTTGGTGGGTTGGTGGAAGAGAGGAGAGAAGACGGCGTCCTGGGGGCTCCGGAGTGGAAGCATCTTAGGGTTTGGAGAATGCTAGGGGTCGACTAGGGTTTGGAGAAGAGGAGAGGGAAGCAGGGTGGCTAGGGTTTGCACTCAAGAACAGGGAACACGGGTCTCACACCCACTCCAATTTGGAGGCAACACTTAGACAAAATAACTTTCAATTTGTATTCATGAGAAAAGATACTTCATACAAGAGGGGTAGGGTGGGTATTTATAAAGTTATCCAGGTCCCTGGACTCCAATACAGACTGAGAATTTATGACTTGAGGGCCAAGAAATCCTGGTGGACCTTGTCCTTGGGCTAGGGTGACAGCTTGGAGGCCTTGGGCTGGGGGTGCCAAACATGAGAACCTGGGGTGCCAAGGCCTATAATGGGGGGCGCCAACCTGGAGTGGGCCTGGGGCACATATGGGCTTGAGGGGCACCTGATGAATGTGGACCTGGCAAGGGCACTGGGATGGAGAAGGGCGCCATCTGGAGGGGGTGCCCATACTAGGCTTGGCGGCATGAAGGCCCATTCGTTGGGCACCAAAGTTGGGGGGGCCTAAGTAGGGTCCATGTGTATGAAGTGCTGCTCTGGTGGAGGGGCCTGGTGACTCTCCTCTTGATTGAAAACCAAAATTACAGGACTCATAGGATTGAGATAAGGAACTTTCTGGACTCAACTGGACCTTCTTGTCTCAAATTATTACAGGACTCGCTGATTGACCAAAATTATTACATGACTTGGCTCACTTTAATACAAGTGACATAGTACTACTGAACTAGAGGACTCATAAAAGACTTAGTCAGAAAACCATATTGGGATTAGAAATCGTTTCCTGATCCTGGTGCCCGCACCAATAATGCCATAGATTTAGCTAAGGAACCAAGGTTTTACCCGAAATCTAAATACATAGAGAGATAATTTTATTCATGACTACCTTATAAAGGTATAGAGAGTAAACTCTACATGAGATATGGTAGACCCACTAGCTTAGTAAGCTTTGTCCAACAGAAATTGATGCACATCTTGAGAAGATGGGATTGAAGTTATGGCTAATTGACTTTAGTGCAACTAGGAGATTGTTAGATGTATATCCTAAAAACCAATATGACATATACATATTTTGATTTTAGAAAATAAAATTATATTTAATATTCTAAAATGGGCTATTTTATCCATACATGTGTCCATGTATCATCTAAGAAATTAATAGATAATGACACATATTCTCAAGAGTTAAGAATTTGAGACATGTATCATTATGGATTAATTCCTAAATGATCCCAAATATAGGATCATTATTAGATATATACCCTAGAAGCTAATCGGGTAGATACATATTTTATTTTTAGGACATAAAATTAATATTTTAATTTGGATAATAAATACAGATCTGTAAAGCAATGGATCTATAAAAAGAAAATAGATAGAGATCTATAAAGCAAGGCTTAGATGAAATGTTACATTGACTTTGAAAACCTTTTCACCTATAGATCTCTCTATCTATTTTCTTGTAGATGAGTGTAATGTCTATGTAAATGGACTGAAGCAAATAGCTTGGAGTTGGAATACTCATTTCCTTGATATGATCAAATTGTTTGATTCTATCAAGAACGAGAATAGAAACCATGTATTTATAAAAGGTCAATGGGAGTATGTAATTCCTCGCATTAAACATTAATTATATTCTTCTATTGGGAATGTGATTCCTATATTGACCTAGGTTTGGTTATAATTCTCTAGATAATTTTTCAATGAAGACATACTGAAAAGTATCCTACATTTAGAATGTAGATCTATGAGATAGACCTAGAAGGATGCTAAACCTAACATAAAATTTGTACATTAAGGAAGTGCTGAAAGGTTCATCTTGAAAATCCAATAGAGAATTTGACTCCTTAAGCATGGAATTAATTTCTAAAATGTGCCTCAATACATTTGAAGAAATATCAAATATGAGCTAGATCCTTTTGAGCTTTAACTATAGGAAGCCTTATATGAACCATGCTATGTATAGGACCTAGTTTTTGCTATGAGTATCATAAGTGAATGTTAGAAAAATCTAGGCTACGAGTACGAGATAACTATAAAAATATTTTTTAATACTTGAAAAGTACTAAAGATATATTTTAGATCTTTAGAGTAGAAGAATTGAGAGAATAATGATACATATGATATGTTCTTGTACAATGATGTTTTTGGAAGAGTTCCTAAGATCTGATCATTGTAGGTTTAACCAGGGAGGCTAACTACATCATCACTTCTAAGGGTGCAAGGATGTATTCCGATTCAACTAATTATTGTAGACGAGTGTAATGTCACCAGATGCTATAACACTCTACTATAGCACTAATAGTGCCATAGCTTTAGCTAAGGAACCAAGGTTTTACTAGAAATCTAAATACATAGAGAGATGATTTTATTCATGACTACCTTATAAAGATATAGAGAGTAAACTACACATGAGATATGGTAGACCCACTAGCTTTGTAAGCTTTGTCCAATAGAAATTGATGCACATCTTGAAATGATGGGACTGAAGTTATGGCTAATTGACTTTAGTGCAAGTAGGTGATTATTAGATGTATGTCCTAAAAACTAATCTGATAGATACATATTTTGATTTTAAAAAATAAAAGTATATTTAATATTCTAAAATGGGTTGTTTTATCCATATATGTTGTGTCTATGTATCATCTAAGAAATTTATAGACAATAACACATATTCTCAAGAGTTGAGAATTTGAGACATGTATCATTATGGATTAATTCCTAAATGGTTCTAAACATAGGATCATTGTTAGCTATATGCTCTAGAAGCTAATATGGCTGATACATATTTTATTTATAGGATATAAAATTATATTTAATATTTTAATTTGGATAATTTTTCTATACATATGTGTTCATATATCATCCAAGAAATTAATGGATGATGACACATTCTCAAGAGTTAAAATTTGAGACATGTGCATCATAGATCAATTCCTAGATGCTCTTGGTCATAGGATATCAAGAAGATGATGATTGATCCAGTTTAATCAGTGCACAGATCACTTTCTTTTTAGGTAAACAAATCTTGAGTCTATAGTATGGGGATACTAGAGTGAAGCATATGTGATTGTTAGAGAACAATGGTACTAAGCATAACCATCATGAAAAGTCACATAGATGTCTATTTACTGATCAGTGACTTTCTTGATGCTATAGTTGTATGAGTAGTTCTTGAACCTATGATACTTTGATCACTCATAGTTCGGTTGATGTAGTTTGACAATACAAAATATGAGTCCTAGCCATTCGGGCCTTTGCGGTGTTCGTTGGCTATAGTAGGTTCACTATAGGAGTGGAAGTGTACATATAAGGAATCTATTGATCTTAGTGGTTAAGGTATATTTCTATACGATTTAAGCATATAAGTCCTTAAGAACGTGGTCATGATAATGTGAATGATGGAAAAGAGTTTTCTTGAATTTTCATAATTTAGACTTGAGCTAATTGAATTATGCATATAAAGATGCTTAGCATTTGGCGAGTTTCCATGACCAACATCTTGTTGGGACTCTTGATAGAAGAACTCATCACATAGTAACTATTCCTAGTAGTTCATTCTTCTATTCTATTGGGTTGGCACTATATGTTGTTAGGTGCACTAGTGATTGTGAGAACCTGCTAGGATCGTTTCGAATGATGATCCTTGATGGGATGAGCTAGAATTATTTTGATCCATCGAGAGAGTTTGATGATATTATGATGGAGATCATGGTGTGTCTCACTACTAGACAATGGAACCTGACAGGTTACATATAATAGGAGCTTGACCTGACATGTAGTTGGATCAAAATATGTAAGAGTTATATATTTAAAAAGTCTAAATTTGTAAGGATTATAAATTTGAAACCTACCAATTTTGGCATCTACTAATTTTGGTATTTGTTATTTTTGGCACCTACTAATTTTGGTACCTCCTAATTTTGATACCTACTAATTTTAGCACCTACTAATTATAAGTAAGGAAGACTTTATTACAAGAGTTATAATTTATGATGTGGGCACCAGGATCAGACAGAGGCTCTTCAATCCTCTATGGATCTCGGATTAGGGTTTTAATTTGTTAGGTCCTGTAATAAGGCTTCAAGCTTGAGCATTTTATTTTTGAGTCATGTATCTAGTTTCAAATTTTTTTTTGGTCATGTACCTTGGCCAATGTGGTCAAGCAATGTCAATAAATCCTATATCTAGCTGAATTGGTCCAAGCCCAAGCCTACATGAAGATTGGGCCCAAGCTAGAGTAGACATTTGAGTCAAGTCCAATTATTAATGGACCAAGCCATCTTCCCCATGCCTTGAAGGATGCCACTTCAGCCTTTGGGATCGCCACCTCATCTATCCTATGTGGTGCCACATCACTAGGACAAGTGGGTGGCCCAATTAAGAGGAAATGCAGATTTGTGGATGCCATCCCTTGACCCAAGCCTCCAATCCAAAGGAAATGTAGATTTGTGGATGCCATCCCTTGACACAAGCCCCTTCCCTCCCCCTTAAAAGACTCTTTCCAAAGGGACCATGGGCAGCCAAGGAAGAAAATTCAAATGGGAGGAAACATTCTTCCTTTCCCTCCCCCTATCAAGCTTCTCTCCAAAGAAGGGTGGGCGGCCAAAAGAAGGTCAAAAGGCAATGAAGATGTGTGAAGACAGCTCCTTGCTTCAAGCCCCCATATCAAGCCTTCATCCCAAAGTGTTTTGATCAGTCATGCACTTAACTCTTGAAGACAACAATCATCTTCCAAGCCCCAAATCAAGCCACGCCACCAAGCACAAGCAAGGCCTTGGTCAGCCAAGGGAGAAAAAATATGAATTTAGGCACCTTCTTCAAGAAAACATGTAAATTTTCATTCAAATTTGAATGGGTCTTAAGGTGCCGATATAAAGGGCCTTACCCCTCCCTTGTATGGTTAATGTTGATGAAACGAAAAGAAATTTTGAAGTCATTCTTCTAGCCCTTGTCTTTTAGACTTGGAACTTCGAGACGGAGTGCCTTTGTCCTTCAGGGCATCGAGGGGTGAGAGGTCTGAGTGACTATCCATCTGTGCAAGCCACCTTCCCACCTTCAAGTTTGGATGCCAACTGGATGATCCACCTGAAGGGAATTTCTAGGATCCTAGGTCATAATGCTACATGTGGAAGTGAATTTTAAAACAAAAATTCAAGCATGAAAACCCTAACTAGCTAGAAGAAACCCTAATTCTCGGATCCCCTTAGACATTATCAACTAATGAATCATAAATGAAGTACAAGAAACATACCTGAAATGCTATTTTCCACTTCTTTCCACAAGGCTCACAAGTGCAAGCCCTCCAACAGTGATCCACATGAGAATTGAACCAAGGAAGAATTCCTTCTTCAGTTGCTTGCTTGATTAGGACTCTTCTTGATAGCCTTCTGGACTTTGACCTTTGAAGGACACCCTATCCTTCTATAAGGTACTTTGAATACCTTCCAAAATCACTCTTGGATTTGGTATTGCCCTCCTCTAGAACACTCTAGGCTTATGTCTTAAATTCTAAGACTTGTCCTAGAAAGAACAACCTTGTCTTAAAGAGACAAGGTTTTGTCTTAAAGGGAGAGGGAGGGAGAACAAAAACTCTCAGAATATCTTTATGGTGGCATCTGATATCTAAAACTCATATCACAACCCCTATATATAATTTTAAGAGGGGCATGTGATATGTCCTCCCTCAAGTTATCAGATATGATTTTTAAAGACCGAAGAGAGGTTATCTGGCTTGAAAAATCATATCCAATATGTCTTATCATGCATCAAAGCCCATATCAGCATCCATTCCCATTCCTGGACAATTTGTGACTTGCCATATGACAAGTACCAATCTCTGGGAAGCCAAGAGGTGCCTCTTCAATCTCCAAACATCAGAGAATATGAAGAGACGCGTCTCTTCATGTGCTTGCTTTCCTTCCACACCTTTCACGCCAATTCAAAAAGGTTTGACCGGTCAAAAATTATCCTAAGGGGTGTGGGGATGTGTGCCAAGAGAGACCCAGATGAATCAGCCAAAGTGATTCATCTACAGAAGGACTCTTAGTCCTTTCTGTGCCCACTCTTCCTTGGGGCACGCAATATTGCGCCCAAGAGTCCATGCCGACTTTGACTCTAATCCAAGTGGCATTTCAAGTCCAAATAAATCAGGATAAAACCTGATTAAGGTTTTCCTAACCCAGACTTAACCCAATTTAAGTCTCTCTTAAATTGGTTAATCAAAATAGCAAGTATCTGGACCCAAATTGACTTGGGTTAGGAATTAGGTTAGCCTACACATGCTAGTGTGCAATCTAGCTAACTAATTAGGATCCCATGACCCTAATTAAATTATGTATGACTTCCTTGATCAACTCTCTAATGTGTGTGATCCTTTGGGTTCCACATTTAGCCAGTAGTAGGTTTAGGTTTGTGCTGATTCAATCCAATCAAACCCGATTGACCTAATTAGGTCAAATTGGCTCACCTAATTGTCCAATTCGAATCATCCATCGAATTGACTCATGAAACCAATCTAATTAGTTCATGAAAACCTACAAGACAAGATTGACATCTAGAAGCATGTCATGCCTACCCAGAAAATATGGAATTTGGTAGAAAGTACAAAAATACCCTTTAATAGAAAGTTACCATGCAATTCAATCTTTCGATCTTCCATTATCTCGATTAAGTGATAGGTATGGATATATGTCAAACCCTAATACTTAGTCATATCGAATCTCAGCTCTATCATGAGGACTCAGCTGATGACTGATTAGAAACCACTTCTAATCTCATCCTGCTTTGATCAAAGGGTCCTTGAGTCACTCATTGAAGAGATTACATGAGAACATAATTCCTCTTACCAGGAACGATCGATTCCTTGTTGGTCCACTAACATCCTTCGTACACCTTCTACCATACCCAGAACACCCCATATATGACTCAATGTCATGAATGAGTATGAACCAAAAATATGGCTTAGTGTGCACAAGGAACCAAGGTGACCTCAGGTCTAAAGATCACATGCACAACTCCTACTCTGAGACCTATCTTTTGACAAGCAGTAAGACTTCCATAAGATAGTCCTGGTGCAGATTAGTTCAGTGTACTCATACCCTGAAGAGCACCCTTATCTTTGTATTAGTGTCTCTAAACAAATGGTTGTGAGACTAACCATCCTCATTAACTGAGCATACATAGGATAAGCTAGTCTTATCGGATTCATCGATCCCTGAATCGATGGTCCATTGACTAGGAATATTTTGATTAGGGTTTATAGGAACTTAGGTCTCACTGTTATGATCTTTATCATAACCCTATTTCCATTACACTAATCTATGGGGTTCATCATAATCCATAAATAAGACACAGCAGTATATGATGAAAATAAATGCCTTTATTAATATAATGTCATACAAGAGTTGGAAGATTACAAAAATGCCCTTACAATGATTGGCTTTTAGGATACTTTCTTTCAATTTTCCACTTGCACTAAAGCCAATCGCCCTTATACTTTATACCCATACTATCTAAGTCGCGATCTAACTGCTGCTTGGGTATTTCTTTAGTAAATAGGTCTGCTATATTGTTCTTTGTATCAACTCGTTCGATGACAACATCTTATCTTTCTATTATCTCTCGAACGAGGTGGAACCGTCTTAGAATGTGCTTAGACTTATGGTGAGACCTTGGTTCTTTTGCTTGTGCAATAGCTCAAGTGTTATTACGATACAATAGTATTAGCTAATGAACATCAGGAACCATGCCCAATTCTATGATAAATTTCTTCATCCATATAGCTTCCTTCGTGGCTTCACTCATAGCTATGTATTCTGCCTCAGTGGCTGAGTTAGCTACTATTGGCTGCTTTGGACTCTTCCAACTCACTGCACTACCATTCAAGGTGAGGACATACCCTGATGTTGATTTGCTATTATCTGTATCTGATTGGAAACTAGAATCTATATGGCCTTCTAGTTTCAACTCAGATCCTCCATATACTAGAAAAATATCTTTAGTCCTTCTTAGGTACTTAAAAATTTTTTTCACAGCTTTCCAATGATCATCTCCTGGATCTATATGAAATATGCTCACTATGCCCAAGGCATAAGCAACATCAGGTCTGGTACATAACATAGCATACATAATTGATCCTACAGCCGAAGCATAAGGAATCATAGCCATCCTCTCTTTTTCTTCAGATGTCTTAGGAGACATTTTCTTAGAGAGATGTATGCCTTGACTTATAGGCAAGTAACCTTTCTTACTTCCATCCATGTTGAATCTCTTCAACACTAAGTCTATGAACCTAGACTAGGATAAGCCTAGAATCCTTTTAGATCTATCTCTATAGATCCTTATATCTAGTATATAGGATGCTTCTCCCAAATCTTTCATTGAAAACTTTGATGATAGCCATGCTTTAACCGATTGTAACATTGGGATATCATTCCCAATGATCAATATGTCATCAACATACAAGACCAAGAAAATAAGTGCACTCCCACTTGTCTTCTTATACACACATGGTTCATCATCATTTTTGACAAAACTAAAACTCTTGATTGTTTCATCAAAACAGATGTTCCAACTCCTTGATGCTTGCTTTAGTCCATAAATAGACTTCTTTAACTTGCATACCTGGTTTGGTCTCCCACTCGAGACAAAACCCTCTAGCTGTGTCATATAGACTTCTTCCTCAAGCTTTCCATTGAGAAAAGCAGTCTTGACATCCATCTGCCAGATTTCATAATCATGGTATGCTGCTATGGCAAGCAAAACTTGAATGGATTTGAGCATGGCTTCTGGAGAAAAGGTTTCATCATAGTCAATGCCATGTTTTTGTCTAAAATCTTTTGCTACCAGCCTGGCCTTGTAGGTTTCTACCTGACCATCTGCTCCTATCTTCTTCTTGAAGACCCAATTACACCCTATTTGGTTAATTCCATCAAGTGGATCTACCAAGGTCCAAATTTCATGGCACTTAGCCATTTGTCGGAGTCTTTTCTCTCACTAGCTTCCGAATAGGTCACAAGATCATCATCCTGAATGACACTGGCTTCATTGTCATCCCTGATGACAAAGCCATATCTTAGAGGTGCTCCCCACACTCTGTCTGACCTTCGGAGAGGAGGTGTGTATAGTGACTGTTCTTGATCTATAAGAACTTCTGGTTGAGGAATTTCATTTGAAGGCTCAATAGGTTTTTGGTTCTGTTCTTCACATTACTCAAGTGAAGAATCACTACTTTCTTGGATAAATTCTTGCTCCAAGAATGTTGCATGCTTACTGACAAAAATCTTTTGCTTAGTAGCATTATAAAAGAGGTATCCAATACTTTCTTTAGGATAACCAACAAACCTACACTTATCAGCCCTAGCACTTAACTTATATCCAAAGTTATTTTTGACATAAGCATAGCAACCCTAAATCTTTAAGTACTTAAGACTTGGTCTTTTGCCATTCCATAACTCATATGGAGTGCTACTTACTGACTTAGATGGAACCCTATTCAAAATGTGTGCAGCAGTTTCCAGGGCATGTCCCTAGAAGGAAATGGGAAGAACATCATGGACCTCACCATGTCTAACAAGGTGCGATTTCTTCTTTCTGCCATACCATTTAACTGAGGTGTATAAGGAGGAGTCCATTCAGAGATTATGCCTTTGTCTTTAAGATGATTTTGAAATTCACTAGAAAAGTATTCACCTCCTCGATCAGAATGAAGAGCTTTAATACTATGTTCGGTTTGTTTTTCAACCATACTTTGATATTCTTTAAACTTATCAAAAGCTTCAGACTTGTGTTCATAAGATACACATGACCAAACCTTGATAAATCATCAATAAAAGTGATGAAGTAAGAATATCCTCCTCTGGCTTGAGTTGTCATAGGTTCACATACATCAGTATGCACAAGACCTAGTAACTCAGTTTGCCTGTCTCCATGTCCAGTGAATGGAGACTTGGTCACTTTTCCTTTGAGGCAAGACTCATAAGTTCCTAATAATTGGAAATCATAAGGGTCAAAGTAATTATCTTTGACTAACTTGTTTATTCTTGACTCACTAATATGACCTAACCGGCAATGCCAGAGATATGTGACATTGACGTTATCTCTCTTTCTCTTCTTATCATTAATAAGAAATATTTCATCATTGAGTTCCAAAGTAAGAAGACCATTAATGAAACAACCATGCCCAAATATTTTATTATTTTGAAGAATAGAGCAGCCACTACTCTTTACATTTATTTCAAATCCTTGTTGTAATAAAAAAGGTATAGAAATAATGTTTCGACAATATTGGGTATGTAGTAACATTCTTCTAGCTTTAACATATTACCCAAAGGTAATAATAAGATACAGGTGCCCACAGCTTCAGCATAAATGGCCTCACCATTTGCCTCATATAGCTTGAAGTCACCTTTCTTCAAATTTTTAATTTGGTGGAGTCCTTGCAATGAATTGCAGATATGAGATCCACATGTGCTATCCAATACCCATGAATTAGAATTTGAAGAACTTAATGATTAATTTATTTGTATCATGTACAAACATTTAGATGATCCACTTTCATCTTGCTTCACACTTGCAAGATATATCTTGCAATTTTTCTTCTAGTGCCCTTGCTTGCCACATTGGAAACAGGCTCCATCAGCCTTCTTAGCTTTCTTCTTATTCTAGAAACTCTTCTTAGGGTTGAATTTTCTTTTCAAGCCCTTCTTCTTTGCCTATTTCTTTCTTCCATCAACTAGAAGAAGATGAGCCTTATCTCCTTTCGAAGCGCTCTTTGCTATCTTAAGCATATTAAGCAGCTCTCGCAATGAAGTATTTAGTTTGTTCATATGATAATTAAGAACAAACTGAGAGAAGGAATCTGTGAGTGACTGTAGGATCAAGTCCTGATTGAGTTCACCATCCATAACAAGCCCTAATTGACCTAATCGGGTGATTAAATCAATCATTTTCAATATGTGGGTTTGTACAGATGAACCCTCACTCATCCATGCATGGAACAACTACTTTGATATCTCGTATCGAGCAACCCTACATTGCTCTCTATATAGCTCCTTTAAATTGAGCAATATGAACTGAGGTTCTATACCTTCATGTTGCCTTTGGAGCTCGTTGCTCATCGGGGCTAACATGATGCACCTGACAGTTGTACTATCATTTTGTCACATTCTGTGTGTGGCAATTTTCTCCTCTGAAGCATCTTCTCCGATCATCTCAGGATCCGGAGAATCAAGAATATAGGAAAGCTTCTCCTGAGTTAGTACAATTCTCAAGTTCCTTAGCTAGTCCATGTAATTTGGACTGGTTAACTTGTTAGCATCTAAAATGCCCCGCAGTAATAAATTTGAAGCCATAATGTAAATATCCTACATTTAATTAAAGAACAATATTAGCAGACCACCCAATATGACATTCATAATTAGATAAGGACTTTTATATCTAATTATGTCTCCCACTATTTTCTTCAAATATCATAACCTTCAATCTATGGTAAGCGAGAAACCTTACTAGTATTTTTAGTGGGGTTGAGATCCTAATTTCTCATGAATGCCTTGTGTGTACACAACAAATACTCATGAGTTCAAAGGTAGGACTTCCTTTCCAATTGCAATCTATGCAATTCTTAACTATTAAACTTGCCTCTAAGATACTTATAGCCTTGTGTGTACATAATAAACCATAATATCTTAGTTTAGTCAGACCCTTCATTTCTATATAGCCATGATTGAATAATGTTGCCCTTGTGTGTACACAACAAAGCAACAATTCCAATCATGCTATAAAGCACCTAGTGCACCAAGACAAATTTCATATCAAACCCTAAAGTAGGCCTTGTGTGTACACAACAAACCTACTATAGTGTTGACATAAATTTTGCTTAGCCTGAAGGAAGGCAAATTATAGTATTCTTAATCAATTAGCATTCCCAAATTAAGGTTTTAGATATGACCAAATTGGCCAGGTAAGTGGAAGGGGTGAGGGGGGTCCCCCTGTTGCTTTCCTTAGATACCAATTGAATTGGCCAGGTCAGACGACAGAACCGATAATAAATCTCAATCCCTTTACCTTCCTAGAACCACTTGCCTAGATACTAACTGGTTGATCAAACCCTAATTGGTTTTGCATCATGATTAAGTTTTTACTATGACTAAATATAATTTTTAATGAGGGCTTTGATGGTCTCAATCACATCCTAAATAATCATATCAACAATGTTCATAACAACAAGTATAAACATAAAACATATCATTCAGCATATGCATAACATTGCATGATTACATCGCAATCATATCATAGAATGATATTTCAATACCCTGTTCAACTCACATTTTCATGGGATATGGCCATAGAGGCACCCCTACACGCCATAGGAGACCCATTGAATAGGAGGAGAGGGCTTTTAAACCCTACTTGGCTCCTATAACCGGACGGCCATGGTGACTAACCCAATCCAAAGTAGTTATTAGGATAAAACTTGTTATAATGATGCATTTGATCAACAATATGCATAATATCATATCATAACAAAATCATGTTATTTTCATGATAAAATAGAAACCAAACATATTAATTCTAATATGCATATAATCACAATTCTGGAAGAGTTGACTCAAAAGGTTTCGGGTCGATTCGATTTCTGGTCAGGTCGACTCGAATAGGGTTCGGGTCGACTCGGTCTCTTGTCGGGTAGACTCGAATAGGGTTCGGGTCGACTCGGTCTCTTATCGGGTTGACTCGAATAGGGTTCGGGTCGACTCAAATGTGGATGTTCATGAACTTTAAAATGATACATAATTGAATGAGCTAAGGATGACTCTGATACCATTGAAGGGAATTTCTAGGAGCCTAGGTCATCATGCTACATGTGAAAGTGAATTTTAAAACAAAAATTCAAGCATGAAAACCCTAACTAGCTAGAAGAAATCCTTATTCCTGGATACCCTTAGACATTATCAACTAATGAATCATAAATGAAGTACAAGAAACATACCTTAAATGCTATTTTCCACTTCTTTCCATAAGGTTCACAAGTGCAAGCCCTCCAATGGTGATCCACACGAAAATTGAATCAAGGAAGAATTCCTTCTTCAGTTGCTTGCTTGACTAGAACTCTTCTTGACAGCCTTCTAGACTTTGACCTTTAAAGGATACCCTGTCCTTCTGTAGGGTACTCTGAATACCTTCCAAAACCACTCTTGGATTTGGTATTGCCCTCCTCTAGAACACTCTAGGCTTATATCTTAAATTCTAAGACTTGTCCTAGAAAGAACAACCTTGTCTTAAAGAGACAAGGTTTTGTCTTAAAGGAAGAGGGAGGGAGAACAAAAACTCTCAGAATATCTTTATGGTGGCATCTGATATCTGAAACTCATATCACCGCCCCTATATATAGTTTTAAGAGGTGCATGTGATATATCCTCCCTTAAGTTATCAGATATAATTTTTTAAGATCGAAGAGAGGTTATCTAGCTTGAAAAATCATATCCAATATGCCTTATCATTCATCAAAGCCCATATCAGCATCCATTCCCATTCCTGGACAATTTGTGACTTGCCACATGACAAGTACCGGTCTCTGGGAAGCCAAGAGGTGCCTCTTCAATCTCCAAACATTGAAGAATATGAAGAGTACTGATAGCAAAAGGACACTGCTTCAAGCTGCGTGCCACATGAAGAGACGCGTCTCTTCATGCGCGCAATTTCCTTCCACACCTTTCATACCAATTCAAAAAGGTTTGACCTGTCAAAAATTATCCTAAGGGGTGTGGCGATGTGTGCCAAGAGAGTACCAAATGAATTAGCCAAAGTGATTCATCTATAGAAGGACTCTTGGTCCTTTCTGCACCCACTCTTCCTTGGCGCGTGCAATATTGCGCCCAAGAGTCCATGCCGACTTGGACTCTAATCCAAGTGATATTTCAAGTCTAAATAAATCAGGATAAAACCTGATTAAGGTTGTATTAACCCAGACTTAACTCAATTTAAGTCGCTCTTAAATTGGTTAATCAAAATAGCAAGTAACTGAACCCAAATTGACTTGGGTTAGGAATTAGGTTAGCCTACACATGCTAGTGTGCAATCTAGCTAACCAATTAGGATCCCATGACCCTAATTAAATTATGTATGACTTTCTTGATCAACTCTCTAATGTGTGTGACCCTTTGGGTTCCACATTTAGCCAGTAGTTGGTTTAGGTTTGAGCCGATTCGATCCAATCGAACTCGATTACCTAATTAGGTCAAATTGGCTCACCTAATTGTCCAATTCGAATAATCCATCAAATTGACTCATGAAACCAACCAAATTAATTCATGAAGACCTACAAGACAAGATTGACATCTAGAAATGTGTCATGCCTAGCCAGAAAATGTGAAATTTGGTGGAAAGTACCAAAATACCCTTCAACAGAAAGTTACCATGCAATTCAATATTTCGATCTCCCATTATCCTATTTAAGTGATAGGTATGGATATATGTCAAATCCAAACACTTAGTCATATCGAGTCTCAGCTCGATCATGAGGACTCAGCTGATGACTGATTAGAAACTACTTCTAATCTCATCCTTCTTTGATCAAAGGCTCCTTGAATAACTCATCGAAGAGATTACATGGGATAATAATTCCTCTTACCAGGAATGATCGATTCCTTGATGGTCCACTCACATCCTTCGTACACCTTCTACCATACCCAGAACACCCTGTACATGACTCAATGTTAAGAATGAGTATGAACCAAAAATATGGCTTAGTATGCACAAGGAACCATGGTGACCTCAGGTCTAAAGATCACATGCACAACTCCTACTCTGAGACCTATCTTTTGACAAGCAGTAAGACTTCCATAGGATAGTCCTGGTGTGGATCAGTTTAGTGTACTCATACCCTGATGAGCACCCTTATCCTTGTATTAGTGTCTCTACATAAATGGTTGTGAGACCAACCATCCTTATTAACTGAGCATACATAGGATAAGCTAGTTTTACCAGATTCATTCATCCTTGAATCGATGGTCTATTGACTAGGAACATTTTGATTAGGGTTTATAGGAACTTAGGTCTCATTGTTATGATCTTTATCATAACCCTAATTCCATTATCCTAATCTATGGGGTTCATCATAATCCATAAATAAGACATAGCATTATATGATGAAAATAAATGCCTTTATTAATAAAATGACATACAAGAGTTGAAAGATTTCAAAAATACCTTTACAATGATTGGCTTTTAGGGCACTTTTCTTTCACCACCTGGGCGCCTAACAAGAATAACCTCATCCACCTCCATTCCCAACCTTTGTTCCCTTATTTCTTACTTGCTTCTTGATGGTTCCTAACCCTTCTCTTGGTTGCTCGCTAGTCCTCCAGGTGCCATGGACAACAGAGTCGATCCCCCTTGCCCTCGTGACCATCGAACGGGAAGCTGATAAATCCACAGGGTTAAAGGCTTGATCCTCTAGGTCGCATCCATGAGAGCGAGTGAACTCGACATTGGGCGTCTCAGAGTTTTATAAGGTTTACATCCCTAAACTCCTAAGTTGATATTGATCTAAGAGCTAAGTCCTATGGGGTTTCTCAATCCCGGGGTCCTCTCATTATCCTTGTTTCGAGGTATTTTGCTTGCTAAAAGTTCTTATTGTTATAGAATCCCTAGATCTGCAATTTGCTTGTCTTCGGGAATCCTTAAATCCACCAAAACTTAAAAACTTTAACAAGAAAATAATCATTTGCATCTTTCATCTCATCTTAGCATCTTAAAATAACAAAAAGAAGAATCATTAGCATCCATCTTAGCATCTTAGTCCCATATCATCTGGTATCAGAGCATGGTTAGGACTTAGTTCTTCTTAAGTACTTGGATTGGGTGCTTCATAATGGTCGTCTGGTCATAGAAAAAAAGTAGGGCTACAAGACCCTCACATCCCATTCAACGGGAATTTCCTATGGCATATAGGGTGCCAATGTGATTGACCGTTGAAGGGGAACACAAGGAGATAGGTTTAGATCCTTAAAAATTTTTTTTGCATCTTTGATTTTAGCATCTTTAGAAATTTAGCAACCCAGTACATAGTCTACTATTTTAGTTGTTTCTGCTTGTAGGAACCTCTGATTTTTATGTTTTTTATTTTTCTAGATTTTATATATTTGAAGGTATTTTTTAGAATTTTTTCAGATTTTATTACAATCAATAAAACTTCTACATGCTGGAATACTACCTGAGAATAAATCTGTTCTGAAATTCCAGCAAGTGCATCTCATCACACTTTCAATTTTTTCATCTAGTTTAATTTTGCATTTAGGTGATTGGGGACAAAGCTAAGAGGATAGTTGGAGAGCTGAGAAGTCTCCTAGGATTAGGATCCTGAAGGGGATAACTAGGGCCTCACACCCCGTGATGTTTCGAAGAACAACGGAAAAGGGTCTCACACCCCACGATGTTCCAATGAACAAAGAAAAAGGGCCTCATACCCCGCGATGTTTCGAAGAACAAAGAAAAAAGGCCTCACACCTTGCGATGCTCGAAATCGAAGTAATAGGGTCTCATACCCCGCGATGCTCGAAAGTGAAGGAATAGGGTCGGTCTCACACACCCCTCGACACCCAATGGCGAAGAAAAAATGGGCCTCACACCCTTCCCATGCGAGACAACCGAAAAGAAACACTCTTATCTAAACACTCATCTTTATTCATCAAATTTTTACAAATGACTGAGGATGGTATTTATAGACTTTCCAACCCTCTACAAGATGAAGATGAAACCTATCCCAATCTTAATAAACTTCAAACAGATGAAACCTAATAAACTTGAAACACTTGAAACTAAAATAGATTCCAACTAATAACCCTACTCTAAAACAAATTTGAAATTAAAACAATTTCAAACTAATCACTACATCCAGATTAAAAAAATTAAAATTAATAAAATATAATCTGAATGCATCGATATCTATGCCGAGAAAAGGTAGATCCGTGTTGAGTTGCTTTGAAATTAGTGCAGGCTTGATGACTTTGCAAAAGAATTCCTGCTCCGAGAAGCATGCTATCCTGAGATCCATGCAAAGATTTTTGCTGCTCTGAGATTTGTACAGGATCATTCTCTTTACCATGGAACAGAGGGGCGATGGACGGATGGGGAAGAGGGGCTAGGGTAGATCCGGCGAGGGTGGCATAGCAGATTATGATGAAGATGAGGCACTGCTGGGGCAGGGGCGGTGGCAGCGATGGTGACATGGCTGGCGGCTCCCGGGGGGATGGCCTTGATGGCATAGGGTGCGGACCACGGAGATCGGATAGCTAATTGGACCTCCGACGGCTGTGGAGATGGTGGGGGGAAAGATCCGAGGGAGGCGCCACTCGGATCTGGATGATTATGGCCGTTGGCTGTGACGGAGGAGGAAGGAATGGCAGATCTGGGCGATGGATGGAGGAAGAAGATGACAGGGATAACCTAAGGATAAGTCAGGGATAAGTCTAGAATAAAACCAGAATAACTGGGATAGGTGGAATAACAGGACTAAAAAATATAAAATAAAATAAAAAAATCTATGAGAAAAAAGAAAAAATCTTGATGGATTTTGATGTCCCCATCATTAGGTTAATATTTTGTTATTTCCAGCATCTTATTTCTGCTATCATACATCAAAACCCAAAAGCAAAACTTAGATACATTTCATTAGATCATGTGTGTGCCATCATTTTCATGATTAACTTAAGGGCGTCAATATCACAAGATAAGGGAAGGAAGTCATGACCTTTCCTTAGCCCAAAAACAACCACCCTTGCATTTCGAACCCAAACCTAATCTAAAATCTAGTAGCAACCTAATAGATTAGAGACACCCACGAGTCGAGTTTAACTATTTTGGGGAAGCTAGTTGCATGCAACCCTTCAATTAGTACCAGGAAGCTAGTGTCTAAGGCAAGAGGTCTAGCGTCAAACGACCTAAGCGATGTTGTGGTTCTTTAATTGGATCCTTGCGAAAGGAAGGGGGGCCTCCCACACTCCCACCTCTTACGTGGCCGGTGAAAGGGCTAGTTGCTGTGCTATGTGTCTTCTACGTTGACCCATTATGATTGAACTCCTAGGTCTAGCTAACCAAAAGCACCATTCATTCTGTGTTACATGTCGACTAGGTCAGGAGTCTTGTATCACCCACATCACTCCCAATCAAGTGAACCCATGGAGAACGACCACGAGGATCCATTAAAGGTCATCACTGAACATCTTGCTAGGTTGACCAAAAGATTTGATGAGTTTGAAATCAGATTTGGAACCCTAGAAAGGGCAAGAGACCATCCACTGAACTTGAGTCTGAGTCACCTCCCCACCCTAGGGAACCCCCTCAACATGATCCCTCCTTAGAGGCTAAACCCAGGAGAGTCCCTCATCCTAACCTAGCCCAAGAGATCCATCATAGGAGACCTAATCAGGAGTTCACAGATCATGAAGAGAAGGCCATTAGAAGCATTAAGCTAGAAGCACCTACCTTCGATGGCAGTCTAGATCCCAAAGTATACATAGATTGGGAGGAGGATATGGAACAATACTTCGACTAGTACACTATGTCAGAAAGGATAAAATTTAAATTTGCCAAACTTAGGTTGGTTCGCCAGTCTAGGTTATATTGGAATAGTGTGAGAGGCTGGTAGGGCGAAGAGAACAAGAACCCATAGGAACCTGGAGGGACATAAAAGCTAGGCTTAGAGAGAAGTACCTACCACTATCTTACACCCAAAAATTATTAGACCAATGGCAAAATTTGAGTCAAGGGAACAAGAGTGTGGTTGAATACATCACAAAGTTTGATGAGTATGTCATGCGATGTAATATCGATGAATCGGAATTTGTAACCCTATCCAAGTTTAGGGCTGGCCTACATCCAGACATTGAGAGGGAACTTTACTTTAGAGAGATCAATGATTTGGAGCATGCTTACCAAATTGTGAGGAATTGTGAGCGTTTCCAAAGGACACCCACCTATCGAAGACCTGAACCCTTTAGGAACCCTAGCCGCATCCCAGGATCTAACCAAGGGTATAGTCAAGTCTACCCGAGTTGACCTAGTCTGAGCCGACCCAGTCTGAGCCGGCCTGAACTGAGCTGATCCCATTTCAATAGAGAGGGTAAAGATAAATCGATTGAAGCCCAGAGGAACTCCAATCCCCAAGGCACATGCTTTAGATGCCATAAACCAAGGCATTATGCTAGCTAGTGCACCTCCAACACCCTACTCATAGAAGAGCGAGCTAAAAATGAGCTAGAACCCATTGTTGAACCAGAAGGAGAAGTCTATGAGGCAGAAGATCAATTGTTAGAAGAATATGAGGGAGAGGAAAACTGTTTGAGTCTGAAGACCTTTTTGGAGTAGTTAGGTGCATCCTTACCCAGAACATAGTGCAAGAAGATTGGCATAGGACTAACATCCTACAAACCTTTGTCAAATTAGGAGATAAGGTATGCAAGATCATCGTGGATAGTGGGAGCTGTGTCAACATCATTTCTTTAAGTACTATCAAATCCCTAGGATTGACCCCGGTTCCTCACCCCAACCCGTATAAGGTCTCATGGATAGATTCAACTTTCATACCCATCAAGTCTAGATGCCAAGTCATGATCAAATTGCAGTCATATGAAGAAAAGATTTGGTGTGATGTCCTTTCCATGGGTGTCAGTAGCATTATCCTAGGTCGACCCTGGCTTTATTATCATGATGCCACCCTTTATAGTCGGACCAATACCTGTGCCTTTAGTCACCATGGAAAAAACTTTGTGATTAGTCCAACTCAACCTAAGGACCAGGTTAAAAGAGGATCGAGTAGTCTAAAGGAAAAGAAGCCAGAAGTTAACCTAATTAAGGCCAAAGAGTTAGAGAATGTGATGACTGAGGGAACCCCTGCCATAAAAGAGATTCATGAACCAACCCAGAGAGAAGAACCTTCTGAAAAATTTCAAGGAGAAAAGATTGAGCCCACTAAGAATTTAAGTGAAGAAACCCCTGAGCCTATTGAGGAATCCAAAGAAGACATCTATGAATCAAGTCTAGTGGAGAAGTGTGATGAAAATGGACCCAAGGTTGAAATCATTGAAGAACTCATGGAAAAAGATCCTGAACCCACTATAGAATTTGAAGGAGTGACTGAGCCAGGATCAAACATAGTAGATGAAAGTGAAGGTTCGTAAGTATTGCCCATAGAGAAGGTCCACGAACAAGTCCCTAAGGAACAACCCCAGGAAGTAGATATTAGTTTAGAGGACTTTCAAGATAAACTTCCCAAAGACCTTCCTGGTGACCTTCCACCATCTAGGAACACCCAACCTGCCCTAGATCTTGCACCCATAGATCAATGTCCAAATTTTAAGATCATCCTGAATAACCAAGGTCTATTTCATGCTTCCCATAGATTGCCCCAAGACTTCAATTCCTGTTTCCTACCCTTCCCTGAGTCTTCTTATGTTTATAGAACCATTGGGTTACATTTTGTAGAGATTACCAGGTTGCATGAATCCTTAGAGCCCATCCCTTTTGCTACCTACTTCTGGTATTCCTTATGGCATTTGCTAGGGATCCATGGTAATTTTTCATGTGCATACCAGACCAAGGTCAAACCTAGAGAGTCAATAGTCTGTTAGGTTTAGGCCCTAAGAGTCCAATAAAATTCCTCTCAATAGGAGTGCATAGTTGAGCTTGCTTTTTATCAAGTGTTAGTATGAGTTCTAGAGTCCGCAGAATCTTTTGCATAGCATGTTAGAAGCATGCATAAGTAGATTAGCCAAAAATCAACCTAACTAATAATACATACAAGAAATTGGTCGATTCCTGAAAGCAAGCCAAAGAATTTGATATAGAAGATTCTGTAATAATTAGGCTTAGGCATAAACGGTTTCCACCAGGAACTGTTAAGAAACTTCATACTCGTGGAGCTGGCCCCTTTAGAGTGATAAAGAGAGTTGGCCCTAATGCCTATGTGCTTAAGCTATCCCTAGATTATGGCATTAGCTTGACTTTCAATATCCCGGACTTAGTCGAGTATAGGGAACCAACAAACATACCCAGCGAGCCATTTGGGCCTGACCTTTCATTTGAGAGCAAACCCGACCCAGAGTGTCCACCTCCAATTTTACTTGAGAGAGGAGAGCGGATTGAGCATGTCCTAGATGATCAAGCTATCACCACCCAGGGCAAAGGCTATCAGCGTTACTTGGTTTGATGGCAAGGTCGACCAGAGTCTAATGATTCATGGATTACCTGGGAGGACTTGCAGCGCCTCGACCCCGACCTTCTGGAGAAGGATCAAAGCCAAATTAATCCTTACTCGACAGGGTCGAGTTCCTCTTATCCCGGGAGAACTGGTGTGGGCACCAGGATCAGACAGAGGCTCCTTAATCCTCTGTGGGTCTCAGATTAGGGTTTTAATTTGTTAGGTCTTGTAATAAGGCTTCAAGTCTGAGCATTTTATTTTTGAGTCATGTATCTAGTTTCAATTTTTGTTTTGGTCATGTACCTTGGCCAATATGGTCAAGCAATGTCAATAAATCCTGTATCCAACTGAATTGGTCCAAGCCCAAGCCTACTTGAAGATTGGGCCCAAGCTAGAGTAGACATTTGAGTCAAGGGACCAAGCCATCTTCCCAATGCCTGAAGAGTGCCACTTTAGTCTTTGGGAGCACCATGGTGCGGGCACCAGAATCAGAAGAAGACTTCAGGGTTCCATCTGGATCTCTGAATGACCTTGCCCGAAGATTAGGGCTTGTAATAAGGGTTGACCTGGTCAACCAGATTATTTTATTTCTTTGAGTCTGCATTTCATTTTTTTAAGTCATGTTGACTCAGTCTAAGTCCAAGTCAAGTCCTGGTTGGCGCCATTCCCTAGGGCATCATTTTTTTCTTCCAAGGCCAAATGCAAGTGGATGCCACACTCCCAGCCACACTCCCAGGACCAGTTGGCACCACATTTCATCCCAGTGTCCCTGGTCCCCACGCCCAAGAGAGCAAGAAAATTTTCTTAGGAGAAGTCAAGGAAAGCGCCCATAAGCTGCCAAAAGTAACCAAGCTAAAGGAGCAGGGGATTTTTCTTGGAGAGGACTTCAAGGTAGGCGCCCACACCTGCCTAAAGTACCTAGCTATAAATGGAAGGAGTCTAGTCTTGGGGAGAAAGACTAGGAGATGAGTATTTTCTTCCAAGAAAGAGCAAGTCATGGAAGGAAAACCCATGACTTAAGGAGAAGAACTAGGAGGTGCCCCACATACCTGCCATATGTAGCCATCACCTTGCATTTGAGGCCGTCCACTCCAAGGAAAGAAGCCTGGTCGATCAAGGTAAAGTTTTTCATGCTTAGGATGAATGTTTAGTCCCACATGGGAAGTAGTGTAATTTTGTTTCTCTTGCAAGGTCTATATATTGGACCCTTATGTAATCTTTTGAGGAGAATGAGTAAATGAAATATTTTCTTGTGTTGAGCAACCTTGTGTTCTCTTCTTCCGCACTTCTTTGAGTGTTGAGCTCCGTGAGGGAGTAAATCCGGGTTCCATTGGAGCCTTGAGGAGGTGAGAGATCTCCAAAGTTACCGAAACCCTGCCCCGCTTTCATCCTTGGCCGCCAACCCTAATTTCCTTTCATCATCCTAGCTGCCAACACCCAAATTCCTAAACTCTATTCCCACTTCATTCAAGGCCGCCATCTCCTTCTCCAAGCCACCGCCCACTATATCAAGCCCTAGGTCTTTTTCATCTGCAAGCCGCCGCCCTACCAGCCAAACCCTAAATCCACTCCATCTTCCACTGCCACCTCCATACTCTTCCCTCATCTTCAAAGTTCGAGCAGTCCAGAGCTATCTCAGGTAAAGGTCTCTTCCTTGAGTTTCTTACATCCTTATCTTGCTCTTCATCCTTTCCAGATCTAGAGTACGAGAAGAAGGCCAACCTTGCCATAGGACTACAATTCGAGGATCCATTGCGAAGATACCCCATCTCCAAGGATCCTACAATCTGCTCGAGAGTGTCCTTCAATTGAAGTAAAGAGAGATATCACAGTCAAGTATAAAAGCTTCTCTTCTCTCTTCATCTGTTTCTTGAAAGAGGAGTAAACTCTAGGTCTGGGGATTTCTCAATCCCCAACGATCCTACTTCTTTATTACTCTGATAATCTACTCTTTTGAATTGTGCTTTCTTTCAGTGCATATTTTTTTTCAATATTAGTTACCCTTGTTTTTGAGTCAAGCCAACTTCTAACAAAACACAAAAAAAAAATAATAAAATAAAATAATTAGTCTTAATTTTCTTCCGCATCGCATCATGTTATTTGTTCTGCATCATTTTTAGTATCAGAGCCCTGTCTAGGGTTCTTGCTTGTTTGATTATTTTTTCGTTCCTTTTTACTTTTGCTGCCTAGAGTAGACTCCCCTGGCCGTCCGGTCCTAGGAACAAGCGAGATGCAAGCCTCCTCCTCTCATTCCACGGGGGTTCCTAGGGCGTGTAGGGGTGCCGCTGGGTTATAACTTCTAGGCAAGGATTGTAAGCCAGTAACTTACCTGTTATTCGAATTGTTTCTCTCTGCAAAAAATTCTAAATTAAGTAATTCTTGTTTTGCTAGAACCAGTATAATTGAAAGTAATTTAAATAAAATTCTCATGATTTATTAATTTCTGTAGATTTTCTGAGATCAATTTTACTATTGTTCTTCTTTTTTATTCTCTGCAAGCTATTTTTTTATTTGAGTGTGCATAAATTGAATCTATCTTAAGGGCACCAAAGTTGCAACATAAGGGGAGGATTGAGACCCTCTCCTTAGCCCAAAACCACCTCCCGTGCATTCAATCCTAAGCCTTTAATCTTAAAATTAATTAGACCTAATTTGCCCTAGTGGGCTAGGGACACCAACTGGTCGGGTCTAGGCTAGTGTTGAGTCAGTTTGTCTAGTTACTCTATGTGTGCTTTGTACTCAGTGTCTAAAACGGTGGTTCAGGGATTCTATCCTGAAAGGCTTGTGTGCTGGTCCGCCTACCTGGCCAATCACTGATTGGTGTCTAGGTTGGCAATTAGGGACCTAACACTCCCCTTACACCTGCTTGGCTGAGTCCCGAGTTACTACAGGCTAGCTTGCCACTCTGATTAGGCATCTAGTTTGGGCTCTAGGTCTAGTTAGCCCGTAGTCGTTTCAGTCGAGTCTCATTTGGTGTGCTTGCTTGCAAAATCATGTCCACCCGGAATGGAGTACCCTACCAACCTGGTCAAACCCAACCTGATTTAGAGGCCATGATTAGAACTCTTACCGAAAGTATGACCAAATTGAATCAGGATATGATTGATACTATTGCCCAGTTTAGGGATCAAGTCCGTGAGGATCTTACCCAGCTTAGGGATCGAGTCCAAGTACTTGAGGAACCTAGACATCAGAATTGGACTCCTGATCTAGATTTTAATATGCCTCAACCTAACCCACTGGTGCGGGCACCAGACTCAGAAGAAGACTTCAGAGCTCCATCTGGATCTCTGATTGACATTGCCCGAGAAATTAGGGTTTGTAATAAAGGTTGACCTGGTCAACCAGTTTATTTATTTTTATTTATTTCTTGAGTCACCATTTAAATTTTGTTGAGTCATGTTGACTCGGTGCAAGTCCCGATGTGGTTTCAATTTGGTCCAAAATGGTGCCACATTTGTCTTCCAATCAAACCAAGGTCCAAGCAAGTGGAGGCCACACTCCAAGCCACACGTCCAGCCACACTCCGAGCACACGCCAGGGTCCAGGTGGCGCCACAGAGGCATCCCAGTGTCATGGTCCCCACACCCAAAGAAGAAAAAAATCAAATTGGAAGCTAATTTAAAGGAGGCGCCCATACCTGCCTATTTTACCTAAGCAAAGAAGGAAGAAAACTTCTCTTGGAGAAGAAATCAAAGAAGGACATCCAATTGAAGTTCAAATCAAAATCAAAGAGCTTAACTTGGAGTGGAAGAAAAGAAGAAATGCCATAAGAAGAGGAGGACTCCAAATCCAAATCCAACTCCAAAGGAGGCGCCATAAAAATTCCAAAAAAAATTCCTTTATGGCTGTCCCAATTTTTTTTGAAGTCTTGGTCGACCAAGAGAGGGGGTTTTCTACCTAATCTAGAGGTTGGAGGAGTTTAGTCCCACATGGGAATTTGTACAAGCTAGGAGAAAATTTTAGGTCTATATAATAGACCTTTCTTTGTAACTTTGAAAATCAATGAAGAAAATTATTTTTTGCTATTCTCTTGTGTTGAGTGACCTAGGTTTCTCTTCTTCCGCACTATTCTAAGTGTTGAGCTCCGTGAGGGGGTAATCCGGGTTCCATTGGAGCCTTGAGGAGGTGAGAGATCTCCATCTTTATCCAAAACCCTAGGTTAGCCACTTGAAATTCCAAAACCCTAGCCACCCTTCATTATTTTCAATCCATCAAACCCTAGATCCATCCATCTCCCACGGCCTCTCTCTCTCTCTACAAGTCCAGGCCGTCCACCTTCATCCAGATCCAGTCCGGCTACTTCAGATCCAGAGCAAGTTCCAAGGAAAATCATATCAGCTTCCAGGAGAATCCAGTTTTCAGCAATTTCAATCTTCATGTTCATCAACCTGGTAAATTTCTCCCTTGACTCTCTGATTCCATCAATTGTTTTTCTTCTCTTCTAGATCTTGAGTTCAGGAGAAGCCAACCCGCCAAAAGACCAGTACTGGAGGATCCATTGCGAAGAAATCTGAATCCGAGGATCCAACAATCTGCTCGGGAGAGTTCTTCCACCAAAATCTGTGAAGATCATTGTCTGGTTAGGTAAACCATCTCTTCTCTTTATTTCTGTTCTGCTGAAAGTTCGGAGCGAAACCCTAGGTCTGGGAGTTTCTCAACCCCCAGCGATCCGTTGCTTCTGAACTACTCTGATACTTTAGTTTCCTTAAAATTGTGCTTTCAATTATCATATTAGTCTCTTTCAATGTTAGGTTAACTTTTCTTTGATTTGAAGCCAACTTCTACAAACATATAAAAACAACAAAAAA
Organism: Areca catechu; assembly: GCA_021397845.1. Lineage (NCBI taxonomy): Eukaryota > Viridiplantae > Streptophyta > Magnoliopsida > Arecales > Arecaceae > Areca > Areca catechu. The sequence goes on from CM038050.1 coordinate 98,031,513, forward strand.
AATTAGTTAATCTTAATCTACTTCCGCATCGCGTCCCTTTATTTGTCCTGCATCATTTTTGGTATCAGAGCCCAGTCTAGGGTTTCTGATTTGCTTGCTTGCTTGTTTTGATTGTTCTCTTTTTATTTTGTCTGCTCGAAGTAGACTCCCCAGGACGTCCGGTCCTAGGAACTAAGCGAGGCGCAAGCCTCCTCCTCCCATTCCATGGGGTGTTCCTAGGGCATGTAGGGGATCCATTGGGTTATAACTTCGTAGCAGGGATTATAAACGGGGAAGACAATCTAGTTGCAGCCCGTAATTGCCCTGTTGTCTGAATTATTTCTCCCTGCATAAAACTCCGAATTGCATGATATTTGCTTCGTTGAAACCAGTATAATTGATCATATTTTGCATAATTTTTCTGTGATTTATTGGTTTGTGTAAAAATTCTGAGCATTAAAATACAATAACTCTATTTTTTGTGTTCTGCAATTCAATTCTTTTTGGAGTGATCATCTCATAATTTACTTAAGGGCAATTGAGCATCTAAGATAAGGGGAGGAGTTGATTACCTCTCCTTAGCCCAAAACCACCATCCAATCATTCGAACCTAGACCTAATTTAAAATCAGTTAGACCTAATTTGCCCTAGTGGGCTAGGGACACCAATTGGTCGGGTCTAGGCTAGTGTTGAGTCAGTTTGCCGAGTTATTCTGTGTGTGCTTAGCACTCAGTGTCTAGAACGGTGGTTCAGGATCCATTCCCGAAGGGCTTGTGTGCTGGTCCGCCTACCTGGCCAATCACTAATTGGTGTCTAGGATTGGCAGTCAGGGACCTAACACTCCCCTTACACCTGCCTGGCTGAGTCCTGAGTTACTACAGGCTAGCTTGCCACTCTGATTGGGCATCTAGTTTGGACTCTAGGTCTAGTGATCCAGTAGTCGATTTAGTCTAGTCTCATTTTGTGCGCTTGCTTGAATCATCATGTCTACCAGAAACGGAGTGCCATATCAACCTGGTCAAACCCAACCTGATTTAGAGGCCATGATCAGAACTCTTACTGAAAGTATGGCTAAAATGAATCAGGATATGACAAACACTGTGGCCCAGTTTAGCGCACAAATTCATGAGGATCTTACCCAACTTAGGGACCGAGTCCAAGTACTTGAAGAACCTAGACATCGGAATTGGACTCCTGACCCCGATTTTAATGTGCCTCAACCTCACCCACATCAGGAGCCTAGAAGGCCTTTATATAGAGATCCTGAACCTAATCATAGGAGGCCTGACCCAGAGCCTGAAGATAGAGATGATAGGTTCATCAGGAACATCAAATTAGATGCACCCACTTTTGATGGTAGTCTGAACCCTAAGGTGTATTCTGATTGGGAGGGTGAGATGGACCAATACTTTGAGTGGTATGCTATGTCTGAGGAGAGGAAATACAAGTTTGCCAAGATGAAATTAGTGCGTCAAGCTAGGTTATACTGGGGGAACATTGAGCTAACCACTAGGAGACGGAATGTTGAGCCCATAACCACTTGGCAGGGTATGAAAGAAAAACTGAGAGATAAATACCTACCCATTTCATACCAGCAAAACCTGTTAGACCAATGGCAAAACCTGAAACAAGGAAACCGATCTGTCTCAGACTACATAGCTACTTTTGATGAATACCTAATGAGATGTGATGTGAGTGAAGCCCACGAAGTCACTTTGTCTAGATTTAGGGCTGGACTGAGGGAAGAAATCAAGAGAGAACTATTTCTGAGAGAGGTTACTGATCTAGACCAAGCCTACCAGATTGCACTGAACACTGAGAAATTTCAGAGAGGACCTATACCTTCTAGGGTTAGTGCCCCAATCCCAAGGAATGGACCTAGCCAAGTTATCCCTAGTAAACCTTTTCAGGGTACTTCTACCCTTAGACCCATGGACAAAGGTAAGGCACCTGACACCCAGAGAACCCCTAGTTCAAATATCACCTGTTTTAAGTGTCAGAAACCAGGTCACATTTCCAGTCAGTGTACTGCCATAGCCTGTTTCAAGTGTCATAAGGTAGGTCATGTTGCTAGCCAGTGCCCACGAAGATCCCTTTACATAGAAGAGGGAGAGAATGATAATTCCGAGCCCAGTGAGGAATTTGAAGAAGAAGTTTATGAGGCCGGAATGAATTTGGTTGAGGAGTATGAAGGAGAGGAGGAACCCAATGAATCTGACCAATTAGGAGTTGTAAGATGCATCCTATCCCAGAATCTAGTTCAAGAGGATTGGTGTAGGACTAACATCCTACAGACTTTTCTTAAATTAGGGGATAAGGTATGTAAGATCATCATAGATAGTGGGAGCTGTGTAAATGTCATCTCTACTAGCACTGTCAAGATGTTAGGCTTAATCCCAGTTCCCCATCCCAACCCCTATAAGGTTTCTTGGGTAGATTCTACCTCCATACCCATCCAGTCTAGATGTCAAGTCCAAATCCAAATGCAATCTTATCACGAAAAGATTTGGTGCGATGTTTTACCCATGGGGGTGAGCAGTATAATTCTCGGAAGACCTTGGTTGTATGATCATGATGCCACCCTCTTAGGAAAATCCAATACCTGTGTCTTTAGTTTCAATGGGAAGAAGATTACGATCCATTCAGTTCCCCCTAAGGACAAGGTAACTAAAGGAGCCGGTAAGGTTAAGGAGATGAAAACTGGAGTGAACCTAATCAGTGCTAAGGATCTAGAACAAGAAATTCATAGTGGTTCACCCATCTGGATGTTGACTGCTAAGGAACTTAGAACTTCGGAACCCTCAGAGCCTCCTCAAGAAGTTAAACCTGTGTTAAAAGAATTTGAGGATGTCTTTCCCGAGGATTTGCCAGACCACCTTCCACCTCTTAGGGATATCCAGCATGCCATAGATCTAATCCCAGGAGCAACTTTGCCCAACTTGCCCCATTACAGGATGAATCCATCTGAGCATGAAGAACTGCAAAAGCAGGTTGGAGAATTATTGAGGAAGGGGTTTATTAGAGAAAGTCTTAGCCCTTGTGCAGTCCCAGCCTTACTGACCCCAAAGAAAGATGGCACGTGGAGGATGTGTGTTGACAGTCGTGCCATCAATAAAATTACAATCAAATATAGGTTTCCCATCCCTAGACTAGATGACATGCTTGATATGATGGCTAGTGCAATGGTTTTTTTCTAAGATTGATCTCAAAAGTGGCTATCATCAGGTTAGGATTAGACCCGGGGATGAATGGAAAACTGCTTTCAAAACTAAGGATGGTCTTTATGAATGGGTTGTTATGCCTTTTGGGTTGTCCAATGCCCCTAGTACCTTCATGAGAATTATGACCCAGGTACTTAGAGCTTTCATAGGAAAATTTGTGGTGGTCTATTTTGATGACATCCTGATCTATAGTAAGACCCCAGCAGATCACCTAGGCCACCTTAGAGCAGTCTGCCAAATTTTGAGGAATGAGAGACTCTACGGTAATCTTAAGAAGTGTGAATTCATGACTAGTAGAGTTATCTTTCTTGGTTTTGTAGTAACCCCTGACGGCGTGGCGGCCGATCCTGAGAAAATTAGGTCCATAGTAGACTGGCCAGAGCCAACCAATGTGCATGAAGTTAGAAGTTTCCACGGCTTGGCTACCTTCTATAGGCGATTCATCAAGGGGTTTAGTACTTTAGCTGCTCCTATCATTGATTGTATTAGGAAGGGAGAATTTCATTGGACTAAGTCAGCCCATAAAGCCTTCCTAGATCTTAAGGATAAAATGACCCAGGCACCCATTCTGAGATTACCCGATTTTTCTAAATTATTTGAGGTTGCCTGTGATGCTTCAGGTGTAGGAATAGGTGGAGTCCTAAGCCAAGAGAATCATCCCATAGCCTTCTTTAGTGAAAAACTTAATGATGCTAAGCTTAGGTATTCTACCTATGATAAGGGATTTTATGCGGTGGTGCAAGCTTTGCGTTACTGGAGACATTATTTGCTACCGCAGGAATTTGTACTATTTTCGAACCATGAGGCTCTTAGATTTCTGAACTCCCAAAAGAAGCTTAACCCTAGGCATGCTAAGTGGGTAGAATATATCCAGTCCTATACTTTTGTCCTGAAACATAAGGCTGGAGTTGAGAATAAGGTAGCTGATGCCCTTAGTCGCCGATCTCTATTATTAACTTCTGTTAGAACTGAGGTCATAGGGTTTGAGCAAATCAAAGAGGAATATGAGTCTTGTCCGGATTTCACAACTGTGTATCAGGATCTAGTTCAAGGACCATCTAGTAATCACCAGGATTATACCCTTGTAGATGGTTTTTTGTTCTTCAAAAATAGGCTTTGCATCCCTAGAACTTCTCTTAGGGAATTTTGATTTGGGAAATCCATGCTGGAGGTTTAGCCGGCCATTTTGGAAAAGACAAGACCATTCTAGCTATTGAAGACCACTTTTTCTGGCCTAGCTTGAAAAGGGATGTAGCTAATATTGTAGCTAGATGTCGAACCTGCGCTGTTGCCAAACAGCGAAAACAAAACACTGGCCTTTATACCCCACTCCCTGTCCCAGATCGTCCTTGGCAAGATGTGAGTATGGATTTTGTGTTAGGTTTACCTAAGACCCAGAGGAGACATGATTCTATCTGTGTCGTAGTCGACCGATTCTCTAAAATGGCCCACTTCTTGCCTTGTTCCCAAACCTTTGATGCGTCTAAGGTAGCCACACTTTTCTTCAATGAGATAGTTAGACTCCATGGCCTACCTAAGACAATCGTTTCAGATAGGGATGTCCGGTTTACCAGTTACTTTTGGAAGACCCTTTGGCATAAGTTAGGGACAAAACTTAAGTTTTCAACTGCCTATCATCCCCAAACTGATGGCCAAACTGAAGTAGTGAACCGTAGCCTAGGAAATCTGCTGAGATGTCTTGTTGGTGAAAACACTAGAAATTGGGATTTATACCTACCAAGGGCAGAATTTGCGTACAATGACTCGGTCAATAAGTCTACGGGTAAGAGTCCATTTGAAATTGTACATGGGTACAAACCTCACACACCTCTTGACCTAGTCCCTTTACCTGTCCACACTCGAGTCTCCGAGTCTGCTGAGAATTTTGCACAGCATGTAAAAGACTTGCATAAAGAAATTCATGCCAAAATAAATTTAAGTAATGAAACTTATAAGAAGTTGGCTGATACTCAAAGGCGAGTCAAATCTTTTGTTGAGGGAGACTATGTGATGATTAGGTTAAGGCCTGAACGGTTTCCTCCTGGAACCGTTAGAAAGTTACATGCTATGGGAGCTGGACCATTTAGAGTGGTAAAGAGAGTAGGATCCAATGCCTATGTGCTCGAGTTGCCTCCAGAACTAGGCATTAGCTCTACTTTCAACATTACAGACTTAGTAGAGTACAGGGAGCCAGCTGTGATTCCTAGTGAGCCTTTTGAGCCTAACCCTATCGTTGAGAGTGATCCAGACCCTGTGTGTCCACCAACAAACTGGCCTGTGAGGAAAGAGCAGATTGAAAAGATCCTGGATGATCAGGTTATCTCTACTCGTAATCGAGGATACCAAAGGTACCTGGTCCGCTGGCAAGGAAGGCCAGATTCTGATGACTCTTGGATCTCCCGAGAAGAATTACAAGAATTGGACCCAGACCTCTTGGAGAGATACCAGAGCCAACTTGAGCCTTACTCGACAGGGTCGAGTTCCTCCCACCCCGGGAGAATTGGTGCGGGCACCAGACTCAGAAGAAGACTTCAGAGCTCCATCTGGATCTCTGATTGACATTGCCCGAGAAATTAGGGTTTGTAATAAAGGTTGACCTGGTCAACCAGTTTATTTATTTTTATTTATTTCTTGAGTCACCATTTAAATTTTGTTGAGTCATGTTGACTCGGTGCAAGTCCCGATGTGGTTTCAATTTGGTCCAAAATGGTGCCACATTTGTCTTCCAATCAAACCAAGGTCCAAGCAAGTGGAGGCCACACTCCAAGCCACACGTCCAGCCACACTCCGAGCACACGCCAGGGTCCAGGTGGCGCCACAGAGGCATCCCAGTGTCATGGTCCCCACACCCAAAGAAGAAAAAAATCAAATTGGAAGCTAATTTAAAGGAGGCGCCCATACCTGCCTATTTTACCTAAGCAAAGAAGGAAGAAAACTTCTCTTGGAGAAGAAATCAAAGAAGGACATCCAATTGAAGTTCAAATCAAAATCAAAGAGCTTAACTTGGAGTGGAAGAAAAGAAGAAATGCCATAAGAAGAGGAGGACTCCAAATCCAAATCCAACTCCAAAGGAGGCGCTATAAAAATTCCAAAAAAAATTCCTTTATGGCCGTCCCAATTTTTTTTGAAGTCTTGGTCGACCAAGAGAGGGGGTTTTCTACCTAATCTAGAGGTTGGAGGAGTTTAGTCCCACATGGGAATTTGTACAAGGTAGGAGAAAATTTTAGGTCTATATAATAGACCTTTCTTTGTAACTTTGAAAATCAATGAAGAAATTATTTTTTGCTATTCTCTTGTGTTGAGTGACCTAGGTTTCTCTTCTTCCGCACTATTCTAAGTGTTGAGCTCCGTGAGGGGGTAATCCGGGTTCCATTGGAGCCTTGAGGAGGTGAGAGATCTCCATCTTTATCCAAAACCCTAGGTTAGCCACTTGAAATTCCAAAACCCTAGCCACCCTTCATTATTTTCAATCCATCAAACCCTAGATCCATCCATCTCCCACGGCCTCTCTCTCTCTACAAGTCCAGGCCATCCACCTTCATCCAGATCCAGTCCGGCTACTTCAGATCCAGAGCAAGTTCCAAGGAAAATCACATCAGCTTCCAGGAGAATCCAGTTTTCAGCAATTTCAATCTTCAAGTTCATCAACCTGGTAAATTTCTCCCTTGACTCTCTGATTCCATCAATTATTTTTCTTCTCTTCCAGATCTTGAGTTCAGGAGAAGCCAACCCGCCAAAAGACCAGTACTGGAGGATCCATTGCGAAGAAATCTGAATCCGAGGATCCAACAATCTGCTCGGGAGAGTTCTTCCACCAAAATCTGTGAAGATCATTGTCTGGTTAGGTAAACCATCTCTTCTCTTTATTTCTGTTCTGCTGAAAGTTCGGAGCGAAACCCTAGGTCTGGGAGTTTCTCAACCCCCAGCGATCCGTTGCTTCTGAACTACTCTGATACTTTAGTTTCCTTAAAATTGTGCTTTCAATTATCATATTAGTCTCTTCCAATGTTAGGTTAACTTTTCTTTGATTTGAAGCCAACTTCTACAAACATATAAAAACAACAAAAAAATTAGTTAATCTTAATCTACTTCCGCATCGCGTCCCTTTATTTGTCCTGCATCACCCACACCAGGAGCCTAGAAGACCTTTATACAGAGATCCTGAACCTAATCATAGGAGGCTTGACCCAGAGCCTGAAGATAGAGATGATAGGTTCATCTGGAACATCAAATTAGATGCACCCACTTTTGATGGTAGCTTAAACCCTAAGGTGTATTCTGATTGGGAGGGTGAGATGGACCAGTACTTTGAGTGGTATACCATGTCTGAGGAAAGGAAGTTCAAGTTTGCCAAGATGAAGTTAGTGCGTCAAGCTAGGTTATACTGGGGGAACATTGAGCTAACCACTAGGAGACGAAATGTTGAGCCCATAACCACTTGGCAGGGTATGAAAGTGAAGCTTAGAGATAAGTACCTACCCATTTCATACCAGCAAAATCTGTTAGACCAATGGCAAACCTTGAAACAAGAGAACCGATCTGTCTCAGACTACATAGCCACCTTTGATGAGTGCTTGATGAGATGTGATGTGAGTGAAGCCCATGAGGTCACTTTGTCTAGATTTAGGGCTGGACTTAGGGAAGACATTAAGAGGGAGTTGTTTCTGAGAGAGGTTACTGACCTAGACCAAGCCTATCAGATTGCACTGAACACTGAGAAATTTCAGAGAGGACCTATACCTTCTAGGGTTAGTGCCCCAATCCCAAGAAATGGACCTAGCCAAGTTACCCCTAGCAAACCTTTTCAGGGTATTCCCACCCCTAGGCCCATGGACAAAGGTAAGGAACCTGACACCCAAAGAACCCCTAGTTCTAGTATCACCTGTTTTAAGTATCAGAAACCAGGTCATATCTCCAGCCAGTGTACAACCATAGCCTGTTTTAAGTGCCATAGGGTAGGTCATGTTTCTAGCCAGTGCCCACGTAGATCCCTTTACATAGAAGAGGGAGAGGAAGAGAATTCCGGGCCCAATGAGGAATTTGAAGAAGAAGTTTATGAGGCCGGAATGAACTTGGTTGATGAGTATGAAGGAGAGGAGGAACCCACAGAGTCTGACCAGTTAGGAGTTGTGAGATGCATCCTGTCCCAGAGTAGAGTTCAGGAGGATTGGCGTAGGACTAACATCCTACAGACTTTCCTTAAATTAGGGGATAAGGTATGTAAGATCATCAAAGATAGTGGGAGCTGTGTGAATGCCATTTCTGCTAGCACTATCAAAATGTTAGGCTTAACCCCAGTCCCCCACCCCAACCCCTATATGGTTTCTTGGGTAGACTCTACCTCTATACCCATCCAGTCTAGATGTCAGGTCCAAATCCAGATGCAATCCTATCAAGAAAAGATTTGGTGTGATGTCTTACCCATGGGGGTGAGCAGTATAATTCTTGGGAGACCTTGGTTATATGATCATGATGCCACCCTCTTAGGAAAATCCAATACCTGTGTCTTTAGTTTTAATGGAAAAAAGATCACAATCCATTCAGTCCCTCCTAAGGACAAGGTAGCTAAAGGACCCAATAAGGTCAAAGAGATGAAGACTGGAGTGAACCTAATTAGTGCTAAGGATCTAGAATAAGAAATTCATAGTGGTTCACCCATTTGGATGTTGACTGCTAAGGAACTTAGGACTCCTACACCCTCAGAGCCTCCTCAGGAAGTTAGGCCTTTGTTAGAAGAATTTGAAGATGTATTTCTCGAGGATCTGCCAGACCACCTTCCACCTCTTAGGGATATCCAGCATTCCATAGATTTAATCCCAGGAGCTACTTTACCCAACTTGCCCCATTATAGGATGAATCCATCTGAGCATGAGGAACTGCAAAAGCAGGTTGGAGAATTGTTGAGGAAGGGGTTCATTAGAGAGAGTCTTAGCCCTTGTGCAGTCCCTGCACTACTGACCCCAAAGAAAGATGGCACGTGGAGGATGTGTGTTGATAGTCATGCCATCAACAAAATCATAATCAATTATAGGTTCCCCATCCCTAGACTAGATGACATGCTAGATATGATGGCCGGTTCAATGGTTTTTTTCAAAATTGATCTCAAGAGCGGCTATCATCAAGTTAGAATTAGACCAGGGGATGAGTGGAAAACCGCTTTCAAAACTAAGGATGGTCTCTACGAATGGGTTGTTATGCCTTTTGGGTTGTCCAATGCCCTTAGTACTTTCATGAGGATTATGACCCAGGTGCTTAGAGCTTTCATAGGGAAGTTTGTAGTGGTCTATTTTGATGACATCCTGATCTATAGTAAGACCCCTGCAGACCACCTAGGCCACCTTAGACAAGTCTGCCAAGTTTTGAGGAATGATAGTCTCTACGGTAATCTCAAGAAGTGTGAATTCATGACCAGTAAAGTTATCTTCCTTGGTTTTGTAGTAACCCCTGATAGCGTGGCTGCCGATCCAGAGAAGATTAGGTCCATAGTAGAATGGCTAGAGCCGACCAGTGTGCATGAAGTTAGGAGTTTCCACGGCTTGGCTACCTTCTATAGATGACTCATCAAGGGGTTTAGTACTGTAGTTGCTCCTATCACAGACTGTATTAGAAAAGGAGAATTTCAGTGGACTAAAGCAGCCCATAAAGCCTTCCTACATCTTAAGGATAGGATGACCCAGGCACCAATTTTGAGGTTACCCGACTTTTCTAAAGTATTTGAGGTTGCCTGTGATGCTTCAGGTGTAGGTATAGGTGGAGTCCTAAGCCAAGAGAATCATCCCGTAGCATTCTTTAGTGAAAAACTTAATGATGCTAAGCTTAGGTATTCTACCTATGATAAAGAATTTTATGCGGTAGTGCAAGCTTTGTGTTACTGGAGACATTATTTGCTACCGCAGGAATTTGTGCTGTTTTCGGACTATGAGGCTCTTAGATTCCTGAATTCCTAGAAGAAGCTTAATCCTAGGCAAGCTAAGTGGGTAGAGTATATCTAGTCCTATACTTTTGTTTTGAAACATAAGGCTGGGACTGAAAATAAGGTAGCTGATGCCCTTAGTCATCGATATTTGTTATTGAATTCTGTTAGGGCTGAAGTCGTAGGGTTTGAGCAGATCAAAGAGGAATATGAGTCGTGACTGGATTTTAAGACTGTGTATCAGGATCTAGCTCAAGGACCATCTAGTGATCATAAGGATTATACCGTTTTAGATGGCTTTCTATTCTTTAAGAATAGGCTTTGCATCCCTAGAACTTCTCTTAGGGAATTTTTGATTTGGGAAATTCATGCTGGGGGTCTAGCAGGCCATTTTGGAAAAGACGAGACCACCCTAGCTGTTGAAGACCACTTTTTCTGGCCTAGCTTAAAAAGAGATGTAGCACACATTATGGCTAGGTGTCGGACCTGCGCTGTTGCCAAACAGCGAAAACAGAACACCGACCTTTATAACCCACTCCCGTCCAAGATCGTCCTTGGTAAGATGTGAGTATGGACTTTGTGTTAGGTTTGCCTAAGACCCAGAAGAGGCATGACTCTATCTGTGTCATAGTCGACCGATTTTCTAAGATGGCCCACTTCTTGCCTTGTTCCCAGACTTTTGATGCGTCTAAGGTAGCCACCCTGTTCTTTAATGAAATAGTTAGACTCCATGGCCTACCTAAGACAATTGTTTCAGATAGGGATGTCCGGTTCACCAGCTATTTTTGGAAAACCCTTTGGCATAAGTTAGGGACAAAACATAAGTTTTCAACTACCTATCATCCCTAAACTGATGGCCAAATCGAGGTAGTGAATCGTAGCTTAGGCAATCTGCTAAGATGTCTTGTTGGTGAAAACACTAGGAATTGGGATTTGTACTTACCTAGGGCTGAATTTTCATACAATGACTCGGTCAATAGGTCTACAGGTAAGAGTCCATTTGAAATTGTGCATGGGTACAAACCTCACACACCTCTTGACCTAGCCCCTTTACCAGTCCACACACGAGTCTCTGAGTCTGCTAAAGTTTTTGCACAGCATATAAAAGACTTGCATAAAGAAATTCATGCCAAAATAAATTTAAGTAATGATTAGGTTAAGGGAGACTATATAATGATTAGGTTAAGGCGAGTCAAAACTTTTGTTAAGGGAGACTATGTAATGATTAGGTTAAGGCCTGAACGGTTTCCTCCTAGAACTATTAGAAAGTTACATGCTAGAGGAGCTAGACCATTTAGAGTGGTGAAGAGAGTAGGATCCAATGCCTATGTGCTCGAGTTGCCTCCAGAACTAGGCATTATCCCCATTTTCAACATTATAGACCTAGTAGAGTATAGAGAGCCAGCTGTGATTCCCAATGAGCCTTTTGAGCCTAATCCTGTTCTTGAGAGTGAACCCAACCCTGTTTGTCCACCAACAAACTGGCCAGTGAGGAAAGAACAGATTGAAAAGATCCTGGACGATCAGGTTATCTCTACTCGTAATCGAGGATACCAAAGATACCTGGTCCGCTGGCAAGGAAGGCCAGATTCTGATGACTCTTGGATCTCCCGAGATGAATTACAAGAGCTGGATCTAGATCTCTTGGAGAGATACCAGAGCCAACTTGAGCCTTACTCGACAGGGTCGAGTTCCTCCCACCCCGGGAGAATTATTGCGGGCACCAAAATCAGAAGAAGACTTCAGGATTCCATCTGGATCTTTGAATGACCATGCCCGAAGATTAGGGTTTGTAATAAGGGTTGACCTGGTCAACCAGATTATTTTATTTCTTTGAGTATGCATTTCATTTTGTTGAGTCATGTTGACTCAGTCTAAGTCCAAGTCAAGTCCTAGTTGGCGCCATTCCCTAGGGCGTCATTTTTTCTTCCAAGGCCAAATGCAAGTGGACGCCACACTCCCAGCCACACTCCCAGGACCAGTTAATGCCACATTTCATCCTTGTGTCCCTAGTCCCCATGCCCAAGAGAGCAACAAAATCTTCTTATGAGAAGTCAAGGAAGGCACCCACAAGCTACCAAAAGTAACCAAGCTAAAGGAGCATGGGATTTTTCTTGGAGAGGACTTCAAGGTAGGCGCCCACACCTGCCTAAAGTACCTGGCTATGAATGGAAGGAGCCTAGTCTTAGGGAGAAAGACAAGGAGATGAGTATTTTCTTCCAAGAAAGAGCAAGTCATGGAAGGAAAACCCATGACTTAAGGAGAAGAACTAGGAGGTGCCCTACATACCTGCCATATGAAGCCATCACCTTGCATTTGAGGCCACCCACTCCAAGGAAATAAGCCTGGTCGGTCAAGGGAAAGTTTTTCATGCTTAGGATGAATGTTTAGTCCCACATGGGAAGTAGTGTAATTTTGTTTCTCTTGCAAGTTCTATATATTGGACCCTATGTAATCTTTTGAGGAGAATGAGTAAATGAAATCTTTTCTTGTGTTGAGCAACCTTGTGTTCTCTTCTTCTGCACTTCTTTGAGTGTTGAGCTCCGTGAGAGAGTAAATCCGGGTTCCATTGGAGCCTTGAGGAGGTGAGAGATCTCCAAAGTTACCAAAACCCTGCCCCGCTTTCATTCCTGGCCGCCAACCCTAATTTCCTTTCATCATCCTAGCCGCCAACACCCAAATTCCTAAACCCTATTCCCACTTCATTCAAGGCTGCCATCTCCTTCTCCAAGCCACCGCCCACTATATCAAGCCCTAGGTCCTTTTCATCTGCAAGCCGCCGCCCTACCAGCCAAACCCTAAATCCACTCCATCTTCCACCGCCACCTCCATACTCTTCCCTCATCTTCAAAGTTCGAGCAGTCCAGAGCTATCCCAGGTAAAGGTCTCTTTCTTGAGTTTCTTACATCCTTATCTTGTTCTTCATCCTTTCCAGATCCAGAGTACGAGAAGAAGGCCAACCTTGCCATAGGACTACAATCCGAGGATCCATTATGAAGATACCCCATCTCCAAGGATCCTACAATCTGCTCGAGAGTGTCCTTCAATTGAAGCAAAGAGAGATATCACAGTCAGGTATAAAACCTTCTCTTCTCTCTTCGTCTGTTTCTTGAAAGAGGAGTAAACCCTAGGTCTGGGGGTTTCTCAATCCCCAGCGATCCTACTTCTTTATTACTCTGATAATCTACTCTTTTGAATTGTGCTTTCTTTCAGTGCATATTTTCTTTCAATATTAGCTAGCCTTGTTTTTGAGTCAAGCCAACTTCTAACAAAACACAAAAAAAAAAAAAAAAAATAGTCTTAATTTACTTCCGCATCGCATCATCTTATTTGTTCTGCATCACACCACCTCATCTATCCTATGTGGCACCACATCACCAGGACAAGTGGGCGGCCCAATCATGATGAAATGTAGATTTGTGAATGCCATCCCTTGACCCAAGCCTCCAATCTAGAGGAAATATAGATTTGTGGATGCCATCCCTTGACCCAAGCCTTCCTTCCCTCCTCTATCAATACTCTTTCCAAAGGGACCATGGGCGGCCAAGGAAGAAAATTCAAATGGGAGACAACATTCCTCTTTTCGCTCCCCCTATCAAGCTTCTCTCCAAAGAAGGGGGGTGGCCAAAGGAAGGTCAATGGGCAATGAAGATGTGTGAAGACATGCTCCTTGCTTCAAGCCCCCATATCAAGCCTTCTTTCCAAAGTGTTTTGATCAGCCATGGAAGGAATTCAATGACCAAAGGGTGCCAACTTAACTCTTGAAGACAACAATCATCTTTCAAGCCCCAAATCAAGCCACGCCACCAAGCATAAGCAAGGCCTTGGTTGGCCAAGGGAGGAAAAATCTAAATATAGGCGCCTTCTTCATGAAAACTTGTAAAATTTTCATTCAAATTTGAATGGGTCTTAAGGTGCCTATATAAAGGGCCTTACCCCTCTCTTGTATAGTTAATGTTGATAAAATGAAAAGAAATTTTGAAGTCATTCTTCTAGCCCTTGTCTTTTAGACTTGGAACTCTGAGAGGGAGTGCCTTTGTCCTTCGAGGCATCGAGGGGTGAGAGGCCCTGAGTTACTATCCATCTGCGTAAGCCACCTTCCCACCTTCAAGTTTGGATGCCAACTGGATGATCCACTTGGGCGCCTAGCAAGAAGAACCTCATCCACCTCCATTCCCAACCTTTGTTCCCTCATTTCTTACTTGCTTCTTCATGGTTCCTAACCCTTCTCTTGGTTGCTCACAGGATACCACAGACAACAAAGTCGGTCCCCCATGCCCTCGAGACCATCAAACGGGAAGCCGGTGAATCCGTAGGGTTAAAGGCTTGATCCTCCAGGCCGCATCCATGAGAGTGAGTGAACTCGACATCGGGCACATCAGAGTTTTACAAGGTTTGCATCTCTAAACTCCTAAGTCGATATTGATCTAAGAGCTAAGTCCTATGGGATTTCTCAATCTCGAGGTCCTCTCATTATCCTTGTTTCGGGGCTATTTTGCTTGCTAAAAGTTCTTATTATTATAGAACCCTAGATCTGCACTTTGCTTGTCTTCGGGAATCCTTAAATCCACCAAAACTTAAAAACATTAACAAGAAAAATATCATTTGCATCTTTCATCTCATCTTAGCATCTTAAAATAACAAAAAGAAGAATCATTAGCATGCATCTTAGCATCTTAGTCCCACATCAATTTAATTAGATAATTTGATCATTTAATTATGATTAGACTCAATATAAATTGAATTGGATTCGATTTGGTTGAGTTTGGATGATGCCCTAGTCTAATTAGGATTTGGATTAGCCTAATTACAAGTGTTGCAAGCTAACCTAGTTTGACCTAATTAGTTATCTAATCCTAGGTGAATTAAATCTCATTTAATTTAGTTAGGCTTAAGCTATTCTATTTCAGTTTAATGGTCTTAATTAGATTTGGAACTAATTCATAATTAGTTATGAATTTAGACCTAAACCAAATAGGATAGGAATTAGGTTGGTTAGTTTCCTATTTGGGTTAGGATTAAGAATTAGTTGGTTAAACTAATCCTAAACAATTTTTCTCTCTCTCCCCATGCCTCTCTCTATCTTATTGAAATGTAAGAAAGAAGTTTTCACCCCCTTTCTTCATGTGTAAATCCTATTTAGCATGGAAGGAAATTTGGGATGGCCAAAGTGTTTGGTGTCCAAGATTTTCTCCCTACTTATCCTTATATATCTAGAGTTAGGTGTTTAAGTTTAATACAAAAACCTTTGTC
This sequence comes from Areca catechu, assembly GCA_021397845.1. NCBI lineage: Eukaryota > Viridiplantae > Streptophyta > Magnoliopsida > Arecales > Arecaceae > Areca > Areca catechu. The sequence continues at coordinate 98,046,879 of CM038050.1, forward strand.
TTAATTCTAGATAGGAAGGCATTCTATGGAGAAAAGAGTTGTTTTGTGGTGTGAAAAAAGTAGAAAAGAGGTGGGGCACAAATTGGCATGTGTTTTTTTTTCCTGTGTTCACTGTGTGATATATTCTCTTGAGGTATGCCCCATTCTGGTTTTTCTCCACTGAATAGAATAACATATGAGTGAAAAATATTTCATTGCCCTCCTTCCTCCTCCTTTTCTTGATCTTGATAAAAGGTTTATATCAGAAAGAGAAAAATATTCTCTCTTAATCTCTTGAGAAGAGATCTATTCTTCTCCCTTGATCTTTAGCATAGAGAAAAAGAAAAGAAGATGGAAGGGAGATTTAATCCAATGGTTGAAGCAAGGCCTACAGGATACTAGTACTTCGATGGTCTCGGTGCTTTGATTAGGCCATCTCCATGTAGATATCAGCAAAGGCCGAGCATGTATGAGGCTCTAGCAAAACCCAGGACATCCGTTAGATCTGATCTGATGATAAAGATGGAGTAGCGTAACAGGTAAGTAGATTCTATCTACTTAGCATTTATTTTTAGATCTATATTACATGTTCATGAATAGATCTTGCTATCAATGCTTATATTAGGTTTTTATTTCTACTATAATATAATTTTGATTAATTAAAAATTTTTAAAACCTGTGAATGCAACCTTGGGATCGTATGATGGTTCCTTCAATCATTACAGGGATGGTGATTAACCCAGTTAGATCAGTATATGGATTGCTTCCCTTTGAATAGATGAGTCTCGAGTCTATAGTATAGAAATACTAGAATGAGAGTGCAGGTAGTTGTTAGAGAACAATGATGCTAAAAGTGACCATCACAAGAAGTCACATGGATGTCTACTTTGTCATTATTGACTTTCTTGATGCTGTAGTTATGTGAGTGGTTGTTTGACTTATGATACCTTGGCTACTCATAGTGGGGTTGCTATAGTTTGATAATACAAAATATTAGCCCTAGCCATTAGGGCCCTTGTGGTATTCGTTGGCTGTAATAAGTTTACTGTAGGAGTTGGGAGTGTACTTATAGGGGATCTATCGACCTTACTAGTTAACGTGTAGTCCTATTGATTAAAAGCTAAGTTCTTAAGACCATAGCCATGGTAGTATGAAAGATGGAAAGAGTTTTCATAGGTTTTCATAATTTGGACTTGAGCTAATTAAATCATGCATATGACAGATGCTTAGGATTGGTAAGTTTTCATGACCTACATCTTGTTAGGACTCTCGATAGAACTTAATCATATAGAAACTATACCTAGGGGTTTATCCTTCTATTCTATTGGTTGCCATTACATGCTACAAGGTATTACTAATGGATTGTGGGAACTCACTAAGATCATTTCAGATCAACGATCCTTAATAGGATAAGCTGGACTTGTTCGGACCATTGAAAGACTTTCGATAATACTATGATAGAGATCATTGTATGTCTCACTACCAAATAGAATGGGACCTAAGGGGTCACACATAATAGGAGATTGATTTAATCACATGGTTGGACCAATATATACGAGAGTTATATATTTGGAAACTGCTAAATATGTAAGGGTTATATATTTATCAACTGCTAATTTTAGTGCTTACTAATTTTGAGCACAAGGGACTTAATTACAAGTATTGCAATATAATTTAGCTTAATCAAATTTTCGATCAAGTCCTAACTAATTAAATTAGATTTAATTTAATTAGGCTTGACCTAATTTGAGGCTGATTAGATTTAATTATCTAAGTCAGACTTGAATTCCAATCCTAATTTGATTAGGGTTGATAGCCTTTCAAATTTGGCTCGAATCGAGATTAAATCAAATTCTAAATTGATCCAAAATTGAAGCCAAATTGAGCCAGGAAGCCAGAGTCCTGGTCTATTAGGACTCTCTCACCTCTCTTCCATATATAATACCAAAATGAGACTTAGCACCCCACTCTTGTTTGTGCATGTGAGATGTTTTGGATGCTAATAGTTAGCACTCTCCTTTTCATCGAGTTTCTCTCTCATCTAGATAAAGTTCACATTTATCTCAATTTGAGTTTGATTCAAATTATTGATCTTATCTAGAGTTTTAAGTGGTTTGGAACTACTTATGGGTGTGGGAATTTTTTTGTGTGACAAATGATGGGAGAAAGTATGATTAGCACTAAAAGAGAAATGAGATTATTTCTTCTTGTTGCAAATCCTATTCCACTGACCCCTTTTCATTTGAATGTGATTCAAATTAAGAAAGGATTGGATCTTATCTGATTAGGGGCATGGAGTTGTGAGGAGGCATGGACATATTTTTGTGCAACAAAAATAAGTGTAGTTGGGTTAGCGCTAAGAAGAAAGAAATAAGATTTCTTCCTTTGCTGAAAAAAACTTCTACCATCCCTCTTCCTTTATTTGATAATTCCATATGTCCAATAACCAAAAAAATAAAGAGGAAAAAAAGAGAAAGAAAAAGGATTTCATCCAAGGATTTTCCTAAGTCCAATTCCCTTGAATCGGTGCAAAGAGTTCGTGCAGAGATTATAGGGTTTTCTTCTTATTCTTGAAGAAGGTTCAGATCCTACAATCGAAGTGAGATCTACAAAGTGCTAGCACATTGGTGATCTCGGCACTTCAATTAGGCATATTCATGTAGATACTAGTAGAGGTTAGGTGCATGCACGGCATCAACAAAACTTGGGACATCCATTAGATCCGATCTGATGAAGATGAAGTAGCACAGTAGAACAGTAGATCCATTCTACTTCTACTCTTATTTTTCAAATCTATTATTTTAGTCTACTACATTTTATTAAAAAAATTGCTTGCTGCCCTAAGAGATAGTGTGACAATTCCTTCAGATCCTAGGCATGATCTAACAGCCAAGATAAGATGCTAGTGATCTAGATCATTCCAGGAGGCTTCTAGGTGTGATCCAATGACCCAGTACTGCTTGAAAGCAGGATCAGATGGCTAGCAGAACTTAATTCAACTTGAACAGACATAGGCTGAAGTTGAAACCAATGTGGAGTGGATCATGATGGTCACTGAAACAAATGCAGAATGTGATGGGGGACGGGATTAGGGGAAGGACCATCGGTGAGCTGAGAAGTGACCAAAGATTAGAGTACCACTAGGGTTTTTTTTTCTATTTTTTTCTAAGGCGGTGGTGAAGGAAACAATGGATATGGAAGGTATAAGTTTGGACTCTCATAGTCTTTGGGACTCACACTCACGGAGAGATCTCTCACCTCTAGGGAATCTCACCCACCTTGCTACATGGAGCGGTTAGGGTGAATCTCAAAGGTCATGAGGGCAGTAAAAAAGATGAAATCAAAGGGAAGGGGATAACTAGACATGATTCGCATCATGTCTTGGGGAACTCCAGAAGCTCCGCACCTCAAAGAAAAGAAACTCCAGAAGCCCCTCACCTCAAGCCGAGAAACTCCAGAAGCCCCACACCTCAAGCCGGGAAACTCCAGAAGCCCCGCACCTCAAGCTGGGAAACTCCAGAAGCCCTGCACCTCGAAGCCGGGAAACTCCAGAAGCCCCGCACCTCAAAGCCAAAGAACTCCAGAAGCCCCGCACCTCAAAGCCAAAGAACTCCAGAAGCCCCGCACCTCGAAGTTGAGAAACTCAAGAAGCCCAGCACTTCAAGCTAGGAAACTCCTGAAGCCCCGCACCTCAAGCCAGGAAACTCCTGAAGCCCCGCACCTCAAGCCAGGAAACTCCTGAAGCCCCGCACCTCAACCCGAGAAACTCCTGAAGCCCCGTATCTTAAGCCGAGAAACTTCTGAAGCCCTGCACCTCAAGTCGAGAAATCCTAAAGCATTGCACCTCAAGCCGAAAAACTCCTGAAGCCTAGCACCTTGAAGCTGGGAGACTCCAAAAGCCCCGCACTCTATCTATCCACGTCCCAGCCTGGTGGGGGCACCTTACGAACTCCCCGAGTTCAGCCTCCCAGCTCGGTTGCATTCCTGGAACTTAGAGATAGTTTCACCTGAGATCACTCAAGCCTCCTTCAAGGAGATGCATGAAGCCTCGCTACCTCATTTCCGACACGGTAGGGACAACTCAACAACTCAAGATCTTTCTTCCTAACCACCCTCTATACCCGGAGCTCTATTAGAAAGGCCTGAAGGACTTGGTACCTCGAGGCAAGGCACCATAACAAGAACCTTTACATGGGTAGTCAAAAAAAAAAGAAGAAAGAAAAGATGAAAAGAGAAGGGAGGAGGAAGAGGGGTTGTTGAAGCAGTCAAGAATACAAAAGAGAACAGATAAGGAATCCGAGTAGTCTGGCACCAAAGCACAGGGAGTTGCTTGCAAGCTACCATGGTGACCTTAGGTCAGAGGGACACAAAACCTATATCCAATCATGAGCAATCCTTTAGCAGAATGGAGCTCCACGGAGTCTCATTCGGGGCCCTCTTCGGTGGGGGCACCAGGTTCAGAAAGATGCTTCAACTAATACCAAGTTTTTTATGGATTGAGACTAGGAACTCAAGTCTCGTATGAGTCCTGTATGTTTATTGAGTCTTGTTTTATTTTCTTTTGGGGTTTTAAAGTTCAATTAGAGTCAATTAGGCTTTATACTAAGTCAAGTTCAAGAGCTACTTGAAATTGGGCCATACCAGCTTTACTTGGAGCACCACATCATCATGGACCACCTATGCCAACTCATCACCAAAGAATGCCACATCACCTTTTTGCCAAGTCATCTCCAAGGGGTGCCATGGAGAAGGATGCACCATGTCACCATGCCATTTCACCTTGCCACATCATTGGATTTGGAAACCACCTCGCCATGCCAACTCACTTTGCCAAGTCATCACCAAGTGGTGTCACATCAAAACAACTTCAAAGTGGGGACCTCACCATGCCAACTCACCTTGCCAAGTAATCTCCAAGAGGCGCCAACTTCAAGTGGGGACCAAGGATTCAAATCCTCCACATTCCATGTAACCCTCCACCACCAAATGTCCTCCACCAAATCCTCCACATTTCATGTAACCCCCCCTAATATTTCTCCATGATATGGGGAATTTCAAATTGATTGAAAGGCCAACAAAAGCCTCTTGTACGCCTATGGTAAAGGGGGCTTTTGGATGATGAAACAAGAAGGAGTAGTTTTTCTATGAAGCAAGTGTTTTGTAGTGTGGTTGTGTTTCAATCTTGGCATGTGATCTTCTACCTCCCAAGCCAACGACTTCTCCAAGGATCCCATCTTCCCTCAACGACCACTTGTTTTCTTAATTCCTTCCTCCTACTTTGATTTGGTATTCCTTCAAATCAGCTTAGTCCTAATTCCTTCATTGCGCAGGGTTCCTTCTACGATCCGGAGTTTAAGAAGGGGGTCATTGCCATCAGATCAAGTATGGTGAGAACTTGTTTCGATGGAAGAGTCATCTTTTCATCCAGGGTTGTTTATTTGATTGCTTCAACGAATCTACACCAACAAGGAGTGCTCATCATGGTAACAATTCCTTCTAATATTCTTGAGTCTGGGTTATTGAAGATAGTTTTCCTAGGTTTAGATTCCATAATCATTAGCCCTAATCTTCTCTAGGATTTAAATAACTACATCACGGCGTAAGTTCCAAATTTCCGTGCTCCTTCCATAGCTTTACCTTAATACTTTTGATCTGAAATTTAGTACCTGTTAATAGGCTTCATTGCACTCATTTCTTAATTCGTTATTTAGATTGCATTCTCATCATCGTGCCGCATCAGCCCCATCTTCGAACAGGTTATGCTCCGATAGCAGAACCTCATGGGAAGGGATTTGGTCGGTGACAAGCTGGTTGTAAATCTCTCGATCTGCCACTTCGACCTTGGAGTTCCAATTCGGAGTCCGGTCTAGATCACTCCAAACCCAATCGACCCTTGCAATGGAGGTGAAGAAGTACTTACTCTTCCATCCTTTGATGGAAGAGGGGAGTTCAAATTTAATACCCTTCAAGCGAGGAGAGATGAACCACCACCCATCCTCAGTCGGGTGGCATTTCAGGGTAAAGAAGGCCCTGAACAGATAAAAATGAACTACAATCCCATGGAAGTGGCAGAGGACGATGAAACAAAAGATGGCCCTAACCACATTCAAAACCAGCTGAGTAGGGACAAGGCAGTAGTTGCTGAGCACAGAGAAAAAAAAAGGATGAAAAGGAAAACAAAGACCCCCTGCGAAGGGATTCCTTGTAAAAGGCAATCCAGCCTGGGCCATTGGAGGTGACCCATTCCCCTGGTCTTGTGATCGAGAGCCAGATAGAGTCCAGGATGCTGAAGGCTTTCAGATTATCGAAAGGTCCTCCTCGATCATCATCGAAGCGACGCTGCTGGGACCAGTCGAATGAGAAAGGTCAGAAGGGACTTCGAAAACAGGGGGAGGAGGAAAACGAGCCCTAGGCTCCCCTATTACTATCCCGGTAGGGCGAAGGCTTTTGTGAACCTTAAGAGAAACTTCCTCCTCCTCATCGAAGGATGGAGTCCTCGATCGAGAAGGCCCTGTCTCATTGGGATTACTCGAAGGACGGTGGCTACGACCTAAGGGGGCCATCCTATGGAAGAACAAGAGAGGAAGGAAGAAGAATGAAGTTCGGAGGGGCCCTAAGGATGAACTCTACCTAGCTAAAGAAGAGGAAGGACTGAGGAAGATGAACCCGGTGGCCTTGAAGGAAAAGGATAGTCGGGGGAGAGAAGAAGGAAGGCTCTGATCCGTCGGCGGGCATGAAGACTTTAAAAGAAAAGATGTTTTCAGGAAACTTTACTTCTTTTTGAAATGGCTAGACAGTAACCGTACCCCTTAGAACCGCCTCCATCGGATTGGTGCCACGTGTCGAGATCAACAAAGAGCAACACTTTGGCTCACTTGAAACCATTTCGAGTTCTACATCGATCATTATGCTTCCTCGGACAAGCTGACATGTCATCCCCCATTGGTCTCAAGGCCCATTCCACGAAGTGCCAACGATCATGGTATTAATGGCGCCTGATTTCTACCTTTCCATGTCAGCTCGCATTGACTCCCTTCACCTTGAGAGCTGCGCACCAACGGGACTTGGGAGCAGGGGGCAAATGATGTGGTAAGATCGCTAACGTGGAGTCCCTGTCAGATCCAGTAGGATGCCACATTGGTAGAAGTTGCAACGTCAGAACCTCTCTTCGAGCTCCTTCATGGGGTGGCTCCCTCGAGGTCGAGTCCATCCTGGTCGAAGTCGAGCTCCCGCTCTCTTCGAGCTTCTTCGCCGGTGGCTCCCTCGAGGTCGAGTCCATCCCGGCCAAAGTCAAGCTCCCGCTCTCTTTGAGCTCCTTCGCCGGGTGGCTCCCTCGAGATCGAGTCCATCCTGGCCAAAGTCAAGCTCCTGCTCTCTTCGAGCTCCTTTGCCAGGTGACTCCCATAAGGTCGAGCTCTTTCTCCTCAGACCAAGCTCTCTTCAGATGAGAGGTCAATAGCCGGAAGCCGCCCCCATGGCCAAAGCCCACGGTGCTTCGGGAGGTTCAGAAGCAGAATGAAGGGGACGGTGGCACCTCCCCGATGCCATAATTACTCCTACTACTACTTACACTAGATAGGAAAGGGCACTTTGGCTAAGACACTGCACTTCCCAGCCGATTGTTTGCACCACCCGAAAAAGGAAATCATCCCAGAAGATTCAAATTAGGGGGCTGTTGCTCCCTGATCGAGGTCTTGCCAAATTTTCTAAAGTAGAGCGACCAGATGGGAGGTCAAAGCCTACGACATAACCCCCTATCATGGATGGAAAAGGCACCTAGGTACACGGCATGGAGTGCTGCCAAATGTTGACCTTCCGGCGCCTGCAGAGGGGGAAGAACCCGAGGTAGGTCGCTGAGAGGGTCCATGTCCTAAAAGAAGGTTCAGGAGGTCATCGAAGGAGGTAAGAAAACCAAGGCAAGTGAATGGGAGAGCAAGAAAGGGACAAAGCACTCTGAGACTACCGGAGCACTCATCGAACGAGTCTCAATGGACACAACCATCACTGCTCTTACTCTCCTCCATCGTTGCCACTCTCACTCCACTCTTTCATTCTAAAGTAAATTCTCCTCCTCCAAACATGGAGTTCGACCAAAGGGGCCCACAGGGGTGGATCTGTTCCCCTAGATCGCCACTGACTTGATCGTCGAAGTGCCCCCGTCGGGATCCCTAGCCTGGGTCTCCTCTCTTTTGCAAGTCCAGGTGCGCGAGCTAGTTTCCAGGCGACGAGGTCGGCATCCGAGGTCATCTCCAAGCTACAGGCCATGGTGGTATAGATGGCAATAGGGAGAGTTTAAGCAAAGAAAGGTTCAATTGATCGTCGAAGTGCCCCTGTCAGGATCCCTAGCCCGGGTCTTTTCTCTTTTGCAGGTCTAAGTGCACGAGCTAGTTTCTAGGTGACGAGGTCGGCATCCGAGGTCATCTCCAAGCTACAGGCCATGGTGGTGTAGACGGCAATAGGGGGAGTTTAAGCAAAGAAGAGGTTCAATTGATTTGATAGTTCTGTTTTAGGATGATAGCAAGACTAATCAGAAGGAAGGTTGATCGATTGGAGGGACAGTGATGGGGGGCTCAGATGGTGCGACAATTGATGGAGGATTGATGAAGTCGACATGGGGAAGAAGGTGTTGTTTCAATTGGATGCAAGAATCATCGTGGGATCGGCTGTCATTCGACGGTGACAACTTGAAATAGGGAAGAAGTCGAAACGGAGAGGAAGATCTGGGAAGAAGGAAATGGTTGGTGATGGGGACATCAAAACCCATCTGGGTTTTCCTTTTCTTTTTTCAGATTTTTTTTATTTTAGTTTAAATTTTTATCCCAGCTATTCCATGTATTCTTGTTATTCTAGCTTTATTCTAGACTTATCCTCATTTTATCCCTCTGCTATTCTAGTCATCTTCAACCTCCCAGAAACTCTATTTTTCTTCATTTTTTCTTCCCACCAGTCCCGGATCCGCCACGCCTGACCACCGGCGACCCCAACGGTCGTCCTCCTCCCCCCCGGACATCGATCTCCTCGTGGGAACACCGGCGAATCCCACGGGACCGCCCACGGCCGTGCACCCCTATGGCTCCTCCCATGGCCGTCCGCCCCTGGCTCCGCCCATGCACCCCTCTCCCCCCCGTGCCGCCATCCGCCGCTACCCAAGCCGCCGTTCACCGGCTCCAGCCCGTCCGTGCCCATCTATTCTAAGACCCACGGCAAAGCTTGGCAAATGAAAGGAATATGGCACCACTTAATCCACTGGAAGACAGTTTAGTGCCTTGATCCTTGGAGGAATGGAGATAATATAGCTACAGTTCAAGCCTTCCCAGGCCACGGTGTAACCCTCCCTGTGAAGCGGGTGCAATTGGCCAATGCATGTCAGCAATAGGGGAGCCATTGCCGGCCAGCACCAACCGGCTAAGTAACCGATGCAATGCACCATTCTGATAGCCGTCCAAGGATGCCGTACGCTCCATGGCCACTTCCCACCCTGCCATCATCCATCGCCATGCCACCACCTTCCCTAATGTTGATGCCGGCAAAGCCTCCAAGCCTTCCCCATCAGCCCCTGTTCCACGGCTACAAGAAAAAAACTATGCACAAATCTCAGAGTAGGAATAGCTTGCACAGATCTCAGAGCAGGAAAGAATTTGAATTCAAATTTGAATTCGAATTTGAATGGGACCATAATTTCCTCCACAAATGCCACCCCTTTTCTTTCTTTATTTTATTATGTTTTGAATTTCAAATTTGAATTTTCAAAAGGGCTTGGTGTCTATGAAATAGGCTCCAATCATTCTTGTAAAAATTTAATTGAGAAATGAAATTTTTGTTTTAGAGAAGAGTGATTCTTCTACCTTCGTGAGGAGAGGGTGGGAGGCCCAATCCCAGGGCATGATGTGAGGTCATGCCTAGTTATCCCCTTTCCCATCGAGTCCCACTTTTGGTCATAGGGACTTTTCCTTTATGGCCCCAGGTAGTGATTTAGGTGGGATGCCCTAGGCTCCGCATATAGTGAGATGGGTGGGATGCCATAGGCTACATGTAATGGGATGGGTGAGATGCCCTAGAGGTGAGAGGTCTCTTCGTGAATGTAAGTCCCCAGTCCTAGAGTGTCCAATTTTTCCTCATGACCTTTGAGATTCATCCTAGCGCCTCCAAGTATCGAGGAGGGTGTAATGCCTTAGAGGTGAGAGGTCTCTTCGTTAGGGTGAGTCCCAAAGTCCATGAGATCCAGACCTCTATCCTCCATCCCATTATTCCTTCACCATCAGATTAGAAAATCCAAAAAAAGAAAATAGAATACCCTAATCTAGGTGACTTCTAGGCTCACCATTCGATCCTCCTAGACCCGTTGTCCCATATCAATTTTGGTATCAGAGCGGGAGAAGACTAGGGTTGAAAAAAAAGTTGAGAAAAAAGGAGAGAAAAAAAGAAGAGAAAACACAAAGAGAGAAAAAAAAAAATTGCAGCGAACCTGACTCGATGGAGTCGAGTTTTCCCCACCTCAGGAGAATGATGGGGACATCAAAACCCATCCGAGTTTTCCTTTTCTTTTTTCAGATTTTTTTATTTTAGTTTAAATTTTTATCCCAGCTATTCCATGTATTCCTGTTATTCTAGCTTTATTCCAGACTTATCCTTATTTTATCCCACTGCTATTCCAGTCATCTTCAACCTCCAGAACCTCCCAGAAACTCCATTTTTCTTCATTTTTTCTTCCCACGGGTCCTGGATCTGCCATGCCCGACCACCAGTGACCCAAACGACCGTCCTCCCCCCAAGCATCGATCTCCTTGTGGGAATGCCGGTGAATCCCACGGGACCGCCCACATCCGACGGATCCGCCCCTGCGGCTCCACCCACGTGCCCCTCTCCCCCCCGCATCGCCATCCATCGCTGCTCGAGCCGCCATCCGCCGGCTCCATAACCGTCCGTGCCCATCTATTCTAAGACCCACGGCCAAGCTTGGCAAATGAAAGGGATATGGCACCACTCAATCCACTGGAAGACAGTTTTAGTGCCTTGATCCTCGGAGGAACGGAGACAATATAGCTACAGTTCAAGCCTTCCCACGTCGCGATGTAACCCTCCCTGTGAAGCGGGCGTAATTGGCCGACGCATTTTAGCAGTAGGGGAGCCGTTGCCGGCCAGCACCGACTGGCTAAGTAACCGATGCATCGCACCATTCCGATAGCTATCCAAGGATGCCGTCTGCTCCATGGCCACCTCCCTCCTTGCCGTCGTCCACCGCCATGCCGCCGCCTTCCCCAATGTTGATGCCGGCAAAGCCTCCAAGCCTTCTTCATCAACCCCTATTCCATGGCTACAGGAAGAAAAGAAATGTGCACTGTCTCAGAGCAGGAACAGCTTGCACAGATCTCAGAGTAGGAATGAATTTGAATTCAAATTTGAATTTGAATGGGACCACAATTTCCTCCACAAATGCCACCCCTTTTCTTTCCTTATTTTATTATATTTTGAATTTCGAATTAAAAATTTCTAAAGGGCTTGGTGTCTATGAAATAGGCTTAATCATTCTTGCAAAAAATTAATTGAGAAATGAAAATTTTGTTTTAGAGAAGAGTGATTCTTCTACCTACGTGAGGAGAGGATGCAAGGCCCAACCCCAGGCATGATGTGAGGTCATGCCTAGTTATCCCCCTTCCCGTCGAGTCCCCCTCTATGTCTTAGGGACTTTTCCTTTACGGCCCTAGGTAGCGATTTGGGTGGGATACCCTAGGCTCCGCTGTAGGGTTACGGTGCAACGCAGCGGAAGGGTAATTTCAAAAATTGAAATTAATATGCACCAAAACCCTAAAACAGGAACTCCTTAATAAGACTAGAATGTATGAAGATAAACATTTCTATGCAAATTGAATTAGAATACCAACCTGTAATCGCTAATTCCAATTTATGAAGACTTAAAACTTGAAGATCAACGGGCTATTTGAATTCACCAGGCATCCAAGTGTCCGCCCTCCGATGGTGATCCACATAGAGCAATGATCAAGAACACTATCTTCTTGTCCAATGGTTCCTCCTATTGAGTTCTTCTTCCTATAACTCAATTTTCGGATTATGGCTGGAATTCTTCCACACAAGAGGTTGCCTTCCTTTCTTTTATCTCTTCTCCTCCTTCCACTAAGACCTTGACCCTCTAAGACACTCTTGTCTTGAAGATAAGACTTTGTCCTAAGGGGATTTAGGCTTGTCTTAAATTGGAGGAGAAATTAAGACAAGAATTTCTTAATGTAAGAAGGAAAGAACAAAATCAGAACTCCTTCTTTCCTTTACCGTCGGAGACTTTCGCTCTTGTTCTTGTTCAGTAGCAGAGTTTCAACATAGGTGTACTCTGTAAGAGGAAATAGTGCAAGAAAAAGAAAAGAGAGAAAGAGTCTTTAGAAGAGGAAGAAGGATTTAAAACATTACCGAGTTCTGATTTTCCTGACCCCTTAAATAGAACTCAGAGAGGCGCCCACACATCTCTTCGTGAAAAACTTCTCACGCCCTTTCTCATTTTCTCACGCCCCATCCTACCTTCTCATGGCCTTCCAGATAAATCCCACGGCTTTTCTTAAATGAAAAATCGTGATGTTTTTAAAAGAAAGGAGTCGCGACTTTTAATCTCGAAGAGATGTTATTTCGCGCAACTGGGAAGCAACGAATGCTTTCTGCCTTTCTCAAAAAAAAACATCAACCCTTGGATTCCAATCCAAGGGGGGACAATTGAGGTGCTAAAAGAGAGAAGTAAAAGCTGCCCCATATAAAACACCAGAGTTTTTTTTTATTTTTTTATGGAGCGCACCAAGAGTCCATGCGCCATGGACTCTTCCAAATGGCGTGCCAAGAGTCCATTAGCGCATGGACTCTTGGCATTTTTGGCATGAAAATGCTAAGGGGCGGGTGGGGGGCTAGCCTAGATACATGGTTAGCCAATAGGGTTAGCCATAATCCCTATAACCTCAATTAGGGTCTAATTAGATCCAATTAGAACCCAAATTGAACCAATCTGGAATCCTAATTCGAATATAATTCGAATAGAAGCTCGGATTTGCAACACTTGCTAGAGTGTCATCATGCAAAGATGATTTAATTACTAATTTAAACCCTTGATCAATTTCTTAAGTGTGTGACCCATTGGGTTCCACCTCTAGCCAGCAGTGGGTTCGAATACAAGTTGACCTAATTTGATTAGAACTCTTTCTAATCGATTTAGGTCAAACGGGCTTACCCGATTATGATCAATTAGGACTCTTCCTAATAAGTGATCATTCAATTTAATCAACCCACAATACAAGATTGACGTCTAGCAATGTGTCATGTCTACCCGAAAGATATGGAAATTTGGTGAAATACCAAAACTACCCTTCAATAGAAAGTTACCGTACAATTAAATCCTTCGATCTGCCTGCACCCAAAATATAATTATGGATATGCATATATGTCAAATCCAATATTATATTTGTTTCTAGCTCAATCTTATATTGATGATTCAATTATCTTGATATTAGAAACCATCTCTAATATCTTTACTTTGATCAAAGATTCCCTGAATCATCATCCGATTGATAACTAGCTAGATGCAATCTCCTCTTACTAAGAGTGATCGATTCCTTGTTGACCTACTCATTACCTTCATATCCAATTCACCATTCCCAGTATCAATCTGTGCATGTCTCAGTGTCATGATTAGGATTGAACCAAAGCATGGGTTCATGTGCATAAGGTACTTATGGTAGTCTCAGGTCAAAGGATTACTTGCACCACTCCCACTATGAGAACCTTCTATTGACATGTAGCTAAGACTCCATTAGATGTTCTCAAGTTGGATCATATCAGTGAACTCATTCTCTAATGAGCACCCACATTCTAGTATTAGTGTCATACACAAGTGACTGTGAGAGCAGTCACCCTCTCAGTATACATGGGATGTGCTAGTCTTACCGGAAAAACCCTGATCCCCTACTCAGGGTTCCTTTGACTAGGAATATTTTAGATTAAGGTTTTAAGACTTTAGGTCTCACTGGTATGATCTCATCATAACCCTAAAATCATAGCCCTAATCTATGGGGTTCATCATATAATAATAAACACAGCGTATGATGAAAAATAATGCCTTTATTAGAATATTGTCAAATACAATGGTTTGGGAGATACAATATAGATTGGCTTGTAGGGCATATCCCTTTCATCCGCATGTAATGAAATGGGTGGGATGCCCTAGGCTATATATAGTGGGATGGATGAGATGCCCTAGAGGTGAGAGGTCTCTCCGTGAATGTAAGTTCCCAATCCTAGAGTGTCCAATTTTCCCCTTATGACCTTTGAGATTTATCCTAGCGCTTCCAAGTATCGATGAGGGTGTAATGCCTTAGAGGTGAGAGGTCTCTTCGTTAGGGTGAGTCCTAAAGTCCATGAGATCGAAGCCCCTATCCTCCATCCCATTATTCCTTCGCCATCAAATTAGAAAATCCAAAAAAAAAATATAATACCCTAATCTAGGTGACTTCTAGGCTCACCGTTCGATCCTCCTAGACCCGTTGTCCCGCATCAGTTGGTGAGGGGGATCGGGGTGATTTGGGAAGATGAAGCATATCCTAAGTCTCTAGCTCTAATACCAAAAATGATGGGGGAGGGATTAGGGGAAGGACCATCGGTGAGCTGAGAAGTCATCAAAGATTAGGGCACACTAGGGTTTTTTTTTTATTTTTTTTCTAAGATGGTGGTGAAGGAAACAATGAATATGGAACGTATAAGTTTGGACTCTTATGGACTTTGGGACTTACACTCACAGAGAGATTTCTCACCTCTAGGCATCTCACCCACCTCACTACATGGAGTTAGGGTGAATCTCAAAGGTCATAAGGTCGGTAAAGAAGATGGAATCAAAGGGAAGAGGGATAACTAGACATGATTTTGCATCATGTCCTGGGGTTGGGCCTCTCACCCTCTCCTTCATGGAGCGAAAGAAGAATCTATCTTCTTTAAAAACTCATCTTTTTCCATAAAATTATTTTTTTACAAAGTAATGAGGGTGGTATTTATAGATCTTTCCAAACTCTCATTTGAATTTGAATACAAGATATAAAGATAAGGGTTCAAATTCAAATACAAGATAAGGCCTATCCATGCTAGATATCTCAATCCTAACCAAACAAAATAAACTAATCTTAAAACAAACTTCAAATCAATCGATAAAGATAAATCCTAAACAACTAATCTTCGAATTTAAATTTATTTGCATCGAAATCTGCACTACATCGAGATTTGTGCTATATCGAGATTTGTGCTACCGATGTCCCCATCAGAATGGATATGATGGGCATTGGAGTTGTTGGCACTAGATGTCTTATGCAAAATGGATATAATGACATGCTAACTGAGATTGCTTCTAAGATTGATGCAGTACAGACACGTCTCTCTCTATCTTTAAATAGGTAGTAGTGCACGATTTAGAGAAATCATCAAACCGGATGCCATTAACATTTCTACACACCATCTAGCCAAAATCATTGAGCCTTCATGCCACCATATCTTTCTCTTCCTTTCTTTTCCATGTTTCGAAGCCTCCATGCCACCCATCCTTTTTCATCAAAAGCTCTGCTCCACCTTTCCTCCACTTTCTTACCTAGCTACTACCCAGGCCTTGTTCTAGCATGAGGATGCCAGCAAGGAGCTTTTCCATGGAAGGTTAGTCTCCGTCCAACTTGGGAATCAGAGGAAACTTTTGTAAAGCAATTTATTTTATTTGCTTATCCTTTGTATTCTTTATTTTATGAAATGAAAGAACTTGTACCTTTACATTTATCCATATTGTTATTTTATTCTATTTGAAGATTGTCTAGAATAGCCTACATCTTGGGACAATTAATAATCTAAAGATATGGGTTGTGCTCTTAGGATGGGTGATGGGGGACGAATTGATAAAATGGGTGTGTGGGGATGTGATCTACTTACATAGCAACAATATCTCAGCATTAGAGCTCCAAATATGGCCGAATTCATGGGTGGAAGGGATGAAGAAATTCGAGCTAGAGACTAGGTGAGCAGAAAATCTGACACCCTTGTGCAAGCTTCCTTTCAAAAAAAATAAAAGAGAGGATTTAAGGGCATAAAACCCTCAAAAAGGCTAAGCAACCTTTAATTACCTCAGATCTAAGGATCAAGAGGTTTTTTTTCCAACAATGAAGAGAAATTAAGCTCAAGTGGAAGGGAAACACTCACCACTCAAAAAAATTGAAGGCTAGAGGCAAGATCTCCACTCCCTTCTTGGATTCAGCATTGGAGCTTGGATCCTTGGCATGGAGCCTTTAACTTTGTCTTCAAATCACCAAGAAGAACCTGTAAAAAGTCAAGGTGAGGTTGAAATTCAAAGAAATTGAGGGAAAAATGAAAGAATTAATAAGAGAAGTGAAGAAAATTGCTGGAATTTTTTGGGCAGCACTTCCTCCTCTTCTTGGACTATTTCGATCTTGTGTAGAAGAACTTGAAATGGAACTATGGTACTCCAAAACTCAAAGTACTCACTCTAATTTAAGATCAAACTCAACACTCTAATGAAAATCAAAGAAAGCTCTCAAAATTCTTTGGAAGAACTCAAGAGAACTAGGCAAGATGGAAGAGAATTCAAACAAGGAAAATTTCATTCATTCAACTCAATTCATGCTTTCAAGAGGGGGGGCCTTGGTCCCTATTTATAGGCCAAGGCCAGCTCCTTTCGGTGGCAAGAACATGGATTAGGGAACCAACTAACTTATGCTTAGTTGGTGGCTAATTACAAGATTAGTTTTTCTAACTAATCCTAACAAGAGAATTCTAGAAATTCCATGTGGCATTATTTTCTTGCAACACTTGGCTTTATCTCATCTTTCCACATGGTCTTTAAAATTTGGTCTCCAGGTAGGATTTCATGGTAGAGAATTTCTTCAAGGCTTGGTCGGCCCATGGGCTTGGAGAAGGGGTCTTCAATTTGCTTCATAAAATTGGGATCTTCAAGAGATGCTTCATGGTTTTGTGGAAACCTGAAAAAAAGAAATGGGACTACAACCAAAGATTATTAGTTTGTAATTTCTTCCTCTTGCCAATGTCCTCATTAATTCTCCCCGGGTGAAAAGAACTCAGCCCTGACGAGTATGGATTATTTAGGCTTTGGTAGTATTCAAGCAGCTTTGGATTGATCCTTTGTAGTTCTTCTTGAGTGATCCATGAATCTTCAAAATTAGGTCTGCCTTGCCAATGGACCAAGTATCGTTGGTAATCCTTATTCCAGGTAGTGACAATCTTGTCATCTATGACCCTTTCAATTTTTCTCCCCGCTTTGGTAGTGTGGCTGGTGGATACTCTAGGGTTGGTTCACTCTCAAGGGATGGATCAGGTTCTAGGAACTCACTGGGAATTATTGTGGTTTCTTGTAACCTACCAGATCTGAGATATTAAAAGTAGAGCTAATGCCAAAGTCAGAGGGTAGGTCTAGCACATAAGTATTAGGTCCTATTCTTTTTATTATTTTGAAAGGACCTGCACCACGGGCATGGAGTTTCTCCATAGTTCCGGTGAAGACTGTTCAAGTTATAGCCTGATCATCACAAAGTCCCCTACTTGGAATTCTTTAACCCTTCTATGAAGATCAGCCATATGCTTGTAGCTCTCATTGCTTATCTAAATTTTCTTGCTAACTTCTTCGTGTAGATCCTTAACGTGTTGTGCATATGACTCAACAGAATTGGATGTTCGTGCATGCATGGGTAATGGAATGAGGTCAATTGGCTTTCGAAGTTTATACCCATGAAGAATCTCAAAAGGACCTTTTCTAGTGGACCTGTTAACTGAGCTATTATAGACAAACTCAAATGGACTTTATTATCTAATGATTGAACTTTATTGTTGGCTAAGGAACAAAGTTCCTAATTTCTAATGGTGGGTGAAAGAATTCAGTTTATCTCTAGATTTGTGTCATAGGGCTTTCTAAAATTTCTAATGATTATGATAACCCTATATGACATAGCAGGGTTTGGTAGGTTGTACAACATATCCACTTCTTCTAAAAATGGTTTGGTCACTTTAGAAATATCAAAAATTCATGAACAGGATAAAAAGTGTGCCATCTTGGAATGTTGGGTTGGGTTCATCCTATATTGTGGGACTGAATTAATAGCATGCTGGTGGTCTCGAGATAAAAAGTGATCAAAAAAACTTCAAGAAGTTTGTCTTGGATTTCCTCTAAAATTCTTATGACTTCTTGGGTTCGTTCCTTAAGGTTTTGCTTCTGGACTTCCAACAGGTCATCATTCCAATTGATGGTTCCTTAATGATTTCTTGTCTTGGACCCTTATCATTGATTAACATTAATTCTGGGTCCTCTTCTTTTATCTCCTCAGGTTGTTCTTCATGATGTTGTTTCTGGGCTTCCCTGAGGGTCAAAATCTACATGGGTGATCCTTCCTTGATTTCTTTCTCCACGTCCTTGGCATTAATTAAATTTAACCTTTGCTTCTTCTCTTTCAAGTCACTAAACCCTCTTTTGATATTGTCCTTGGGTGGGGTCGAGTTAATGACAAACTTCTTTCCTAGATGGGTGAAGGCACAAGAATTGGATTGACCATATAAAGTTACATCATGGTCATATAACCATGGTCTACCCAAAATGATACTACCTACCCCATGGAAAGAATATCACACCAGACTTGTTCTTGATAGGACTGGATTTAAATGGGAACCTGGCATCTGGACTTGATGGGAATTGAAGCAGAATCTATCCAAGAGACTTTAGATGGATTAGGATGTGGAATAGGGGTCAAGCCTAAGTCTCTAAGGGCTTTGGTTGAAATCACATTTATACAACTCCCATTGTCTATAATGATTTTATAGACTTTCTCCCCTATCTTGACAAATGTTTGGAGGATGTTAGTCCTTCTCCAATCCTCCTCCTTAATTTGGGTCAAAATTCTAACAACACCTGATGTCTTATCATAACCCCCTTCTTCTTCTTCTTCATCATCATACTCATTGATCAGATTGGATTCAGCCTCATATACTTCTTCTTCAAACTCTTTAGTGGGATTAGTCTTTTCATCAACTAGCTCTCTATATGTAAACATCGGGTAGGGCATTGGCTAGCAAGGTGTCCCATTTTGTGACATTTGAAACATTGGACATTTGGGCTACCACTCTTTTGAACTTCAGGGGCCTTACCCTTGTCACTTGATTGGCTCAATGGAGCTGGAGGGGTGGTGTGGTTTTGTTGTAATTGGTTGAACCCTAGTTTCTGAATTGGGGTACTAACATTAGTTGGTTCAGGTCATCGAGTTATTGGTCCCCTATGAAATCATTCACAATCCCTGGCTATTTGGTAGGCTTAGTCTAGGTCAGTGACTTCCCTTAAAAACAACTCCCTTTGAATTTCTTCTCTTAGACCAGCTCTAAACCTAGATAGTGTCACAGCTGTTGACTCATTAATGTTGCATCTTATGGCAAACTCATCAAATTTGGCAATGTCTTTGATACAGTCTTATTAGCTTGATACAATCTTTGCCATTGGTCTAACAATCTCTGATGGTAGGACATACGAAGATACTTCTCTCTCAGCTTAGCTTTCATTGCTCTCCATGTGGTTATATGCATGTCTCCCCTTTGTCTAATTATTCTCTGACATTCTCCCAGTATAACCTAGCTTGTCGAACCAATCTAAGCTTGATAAATTTGTACTTCCTATCCTCGATCATTTCATACCACTCAAAGTATTGGTCTATCTCCCCTTCCCAGTCAATGTAAACCTTAGGGTCCAGGCTTCCATCAAAGATAGGAGCCTCCAGTCTGATGCTTCTCATGACCCTCTCATCTTGGTCTAGGTAGTCCTGGTGGGGTCGCCTAGGGGTGTGATCATGGATGAACTCAGGTCAATAGGCTTGGTGAGTAGGTCTGGGTGACTCATGTTTGAAGTGGGCTCTCCGGGCCTCCTCCACAAAATCAGGGTGAAGTCTTCTAAGGTTGTACTCAGGGGTGTGCTCAAAATGTTGGGCTCTGGGTCCTCTTGGGATTGACTTAGATAACTCGGGTTCAGTGGGGGTCTTTTCAAGGGTTCCAACTCTCTCTTTGACTTGACCTAGTTCCTTGTTAATTTGCCCTAATTGCTCAATTACATGGTCAAATTTCTCAGTTAGGGTCCTCATGATGAATTCAAGATTGGGATCCATGGGTAACAACCAGACTGAGGGTGGACTTTGATACAGAGCTTATAGGACACAGTACAAGGGTAATCAATACAATGGATAAGCAAGCAAGACCTAATGCTAGGGTTCCTAGACCTAGAGTTTAAGAATACAAGACTTAACTAGGCACTACTTAAGAATGTAATTATCCTGTCCACTGGCCAGGTAAGAGGTGGGGTTGCGGGAGGCTCCCCTCACTTTCACGAGGTCCTAATTAAAAACCGCAAGTCCGCTTAAGGCATTTGCCATTTGACCTCTAGCCTTGATACCAATTTCAAGGAATAAGTACAAACTCAAATAATGCTTTGTCTTACCTTGCACTTAAACCCGACTCGTGGATGTCCCTAATTTAGGTTCCTACTTGATTTTACTTTAGGGTTTAGGTCCCTAATTAAAAACTGCAAGTCCACTTAAGGCATTTGCCATTTGACCTCTAGCCTTGATACCAATTTCAAGGAATAAGTACAAACTCAAATAATGCTTTGTCTTACCTTGCACTTAAACCCGACTCATGGATGTCCCTAATTTAGGTTCCTACTTGATTTTATTTTAGGGTTTAGGTCAATGCAAATGTGGGTGATTGTTTTGAGCTAAGGAAAGGTAATGACCTCCTTCCCTTATGTAATATTGAATGCCCTTAGGATACTTTAAAAATGGATGCACACAATTTCAGCATAACAATGAGTACAATCACTATACCTAGCACAAATGCGTGAAATTTTAATCCAATTTCAAAATTTTTAAAAATACAAATTTAAATTGGTTAGTTCAAATCTTGAAGTTTAAATCACAGTAATCAAATTTAAAAATTTAAATTTTGAATTTGATTTAAAAATCGTCCTTGGAAGTAAAGTGGTTTAGATGTAAATTTCAGCTTCCAACTACCCTCCAACTAAACTGAATTTGAAAATTCGAAACCTAAAAATTTTTAAATCAAAAAAATTAAAAATAAGATTAATTTGGTTAGCTCTCAGATATGGGATCTCGGATTTTAAATTTCAACTTCAAATTAATTCGAATTTTTGGTTGAGAAGGTAGTTTAAAACAATTATTAGAAGATTCCAGCAGTTCAGCTAACTCTTAACAACCTAAATTCAATTTTGAATTTCGAGCTATAAACCTCTCTAAAATTCAAAAATTAGGTGGAAATAACAAAACTTGAGGTATGGATCTCATATCTAAAATTCAAAAATATATATATATTTTGTATTTTTTTGAAAATTAAAGGAAATGAAAGGTAGAAACAAAATTTTGGACAGAACTATAGAAATGACCTAGGAACTTATATTTTTAAATCCAAAAATATAGAGAAATATTTTTTTTGGGTTTTATATTTGAAGTACAACACAAAAAGGTACCGAGAAAATTTTTTTTGATTTTTTTTATCAATGTAAAAAATATAAAAAAATCACTAAAACTTGGAAGACGGTGAGATAGAATTTCCAGCAGCTTGCAATGCTTAACCTAGAACCAAAGCTCTGATACCAAAAAATTGATAGGGGACAAATTTGAAGAAATGAGTGTGTGGGGACATCTACTTACCTAGCAATAATATATCAGCATTAGAGCACCAAATATGGCCATCGCCGCCCATGCCTGTGGGAAGACGAACGGTCCGCCCTGGGCATGCCGCAGCTCTGCCGCCTGCCCGACGCTCGCCTGCCATCGCCCCGCCGCCCGTCGGTGCTCGCCGGCCATGGGAGTTCCTCGCAGGCACCCATGGGCCCCACATCCATGGGAAGGCCAAACGGCATGCCCGTGCAAGCCGTGTCGTCGCTTGTCGCCGCCCCGCTTGTAGCCGCCGGCCACTGTCCCGCCGTCTCACCGTTCGTCGGCCAAAGCCTGGCCGCTGGAGGCCCTCGCCGGTGCCCAAAGCCCCACGCTCATGGGAGATGAAACGGCTTGCCTGTGCGTGCCATGCCACTCCTGTGCCACCACCCCGCCTACAGCCTGCCGCTTGCCGTCCGCCGCTCGCCATCCGCTGGCCCCGTCCGCCGCCAGCTTCCCGGTCGTCGACCGTCCGTCGGTGCTCGGTGGAGATCGTTCCTCCCTCTATGCACGACCGAGAGTTGATTCTGCATGATTTCTAGAGCAGCTCGGTTTTCAAAGCAGCATGCTTTTCAGGTCACTTCATCAAGCCAACATGCTTCTTAGAGCAGATCAGCATCCATTTTGATGTAGCATGGATTTTGATGTAACTTATTTTCCTTTTTTGGTTTACTTGTAGGATAAGTTATTGAGGGGTTTTGTTTGTCTATATAAAGGCCCCCTCTCCCAATGAATAATTAAGATTGATAAGAATTTTTGGTTTAGCCACTGGTCCTGGTTCTGGGCTGAGGCCTGTCTTTCCTTCACCTGCGGGTGTCAAGGGGTGTGAGACCCCACTTCCTTTACTCTATGTGAGCGTCGAAGGCCGCGAGGTCCTAGTTATCCCCTTTCCTATCGAGTTCCCCTCTAGGTCATAGGGATTTTCCTTTACGTCCCCATATAGCAATTTGGGTAGGACGCCATAGGCTTCGTATGTAGTGAGATGGGTGGGACGCCCTAGATTACATGTAGTGGGGTGGGTGAGATGCCCTAGAGGTACGACGTCTCTTCGTGAAGGTGAGTCCCCAGTCCTAAAGTGTCCATTTTTCCATCCCTCCATCCCATTGTTCCTCCATCAAGAAAATTGAAAACAAAAGATTTCAGCTATTTTAGGATTTTAGTAATAGTTTCTCCCTAGTCCTAGGAGGCTTCTTAGCCCTCCCAGGTCCTAGTTTGTTTAGGTGTTCTCCTTTTCCAAATAATCCAGGGTACATCGAGTCCATCCCTCATCAATTTGGTATCAGAGTGAGTTATGGTTAGAGTGTGCTCCATTTTCGAACTCGACGGAGTCGAGTTCTTCGCGATCGAGGAGAATGATGAGGATCCAGGGCAGGTCCGGATTCTTTTTCTATTTTTTCTTATTTTCTTGTATTTTTTTATTTTTCCTATTCCCACTATTCCACCTATCCCCACTATTCTTGTTTTATCCCTAACTTATCCCCACTTTATCCCTGCCTTATTCCATCTTCCTCCATCTTTCTCTCAGGATTTTGTAAAACTCCCAAACCCTAGCCCACCGCCCCGCCCCCCCAGATCCGGGCTACCCTATCCCTGGTCGCCTCCGCTAGCCCGCCATCGGTGCTCGCCAGCTTCGCTCTCAAAAAATCGACGATCCGCCGTCCACACCCATGGGAAGACGAACGGTCCACCCTGGGCGTGCCGCAGCTCCGCCACCTGCCCGCCACCCGCCTGCCACCATCCCATCGCCCGCTGGTGCTTGCCAGCCATGGGAGGTCCTCGCCGGCACCCATAGGCCCCACGGCCATGGGAAGGCCAAACGGCATGCCCGTGCATGCCATGCCGCTGCTTGCTGCCGGCCCGCCTGCTCCCGCCGCCACCGCTGTCCCGCCGTCTCACCGTTTGCCAGCCAAAGCCCGGCCGCCGGAGGCCCTCGCCGGCGCCCAAAGCCCCACGCCCATGGGAGATGAAATGGCATGCCTGTGCGTGCTGTGCCACTCCTTTGCCGCCACCCCGCCTGCAGCCCGCCACCTACCGTCCGTCACTTGCTGTTCATCGGCCCCATTTGTCACCCGCTTCCCGGCCGCCGGCCATCCACCGGTGCTCGGTGGAGAACGTTCCTCCCTTTGTGCACAACCATGAGTTGATTCCACACGGTTTCTGGAGCAACTCAGTTTTCAAAGCAGCATGCTTTTCAGAGCACTTCATCAAGCCAACACACTTCTCAGAGCAGATCAGCACCCATTTTGATACATCATGGATTTTGATGTAACTTATTTTTTTTTTTGGTTTGATTGTAGGCTAAGTAATTGAGGGATTTTGTTTGCCTATATAAAGGCCACCTCTCCCCTGTAATAATTAAGATTGATAAGAATTTTTGGTTTAGCCACTGGTCTTGGTTATAGGCTGAGGCCTGTCTTTATCTTCACCTACGGGTGTTGACGGGTGTGAGACCCTACTTCCTTCGCTCTATGCGAGCGTCGAGGGGCGCGAGGCCCTAGTTATCCCCTTTCTCGTCGAGTTCCCCTCTAGGTCTTCAGAATTTTTTTTTACGGCCCCAGGTAGCGATTTGGGTGGGATGCCCTAGGCTCCGCATGTAGTGAGATGGGTGGGATGCCCTAATTACATGTAGTAGGGTAGGTGAGATGCCCTAGAGGTGCGATGTCTCTCCGTGAAGGTGAGTCCCCAATCCTAGAGTGTCCATTTTTCTTACAGTGTTAAAGAGATAACCAAACTCAAACTCAAGACAATTCAGCAAAATTCCATTTTTCCCTACCCTCCATCCCATTGTTCCTCTACCAAGAAAACTGAAAACAAAAGAGTTCCGCTATCTTAGGATTTTAGTTTCAGTTTCGCCCTAGTCCCGGGAGGCTTATTTGCCCTCCCACGGTCCTAGTTTGTTTAGGTATTCCACTTTTCCAAATAATCCATGGTACATCGAGTTCATCCCTCATCAATTTTGGTATCAGAGCAGGAGAGGATTAGAGTTAAACAAAAAAAACAAAAAAAAGAGAAAAAAAGAGAGAAAAAAAAAATGCAGATAGCCTGACTCGATGGAGTCGATTTTTCCCTATCCTAGGGAAATGATGGGGATATCAAAACCCATCCGGGTTTTCCTTTAATTTTTTAGATTTTTTTAAATTTTAGTTTAAGTTTTTATCCACGCTATTCCACCTATTCCCATTATTCCAGCTTTATTTCAGACTTATCTCCATTTTATCCCTTTGCTATTCAAATCATCTTCTTCCTCCATAAAACTCCCAGAACCTTTTTTTTCTCATTTCTTTTTCCCGTTCTCCTGAATCTTCCATGCTCGACCACCGGCGAACCCCCCCCCCCGGACGGCCCTCTATCTCCCCCACACCGCCATGCCCGACGATTGGATGGACCCCATCGGCCATTCATCTCCCTTGCTGACCCATGCCCGTGATGCCTCCGCGTGCCGTGCCACTCCTGTGCCGCCACCCCACCTGCAGTCCGCCACCCGCTGTCTGTCGCTCGCCGTCCATTAGCCCCGTTCGTCGCCCGCTTGCTGGCCGCCGGCCATCCGTCGGTGCTCGACGGAGATTGTTCCTCCCTCTGTGCATGACCGTGAGTTGATTTCGCATGATTTCTAGGGTAGTAGGGTTTCAATCTAGGAACACAAGGTGAGCACTCAAAGAGAGAACCAAACTCAAACTCAAGACAATTCAGCAAAATTTCAGCAAAGGTTTATTCATATGAAAAAGATTATTTTACTATTTTCCTTTTTTGCTAGTCACCAGGGGATTGGGGCTTGCACTCAAGAACAAGGAACCAGGGCATCACACCCACTCCAATCTAGAGGAAAACTCAAAACTCAACAAAAATAATTTTAATTTGTATTCATAGGAAAAAAGATAATTCATACAAGAGGGAAGGGGTGGTATTTACAGATTCATCCCAGGGTACATAACTTTAGAGCTAAGAAACCCTGACTAGTGGGCCAAGAAACCCTAGTAGACCTAATCAACAGTAGGCCTATCTTGGACTGGAGCTCTCTCTTGCGGGCTTGGCAGCATGAAAGGGCCCAGGTGCATGAAGGCCAGCTCTGGTTAGGGGGCCTGGTGAATCTCCTGGTCATGAACTCTCCTCTTGTACATGACCTGAATGAAACTATATTGACTCGACTAGAGACTCGACTGGACTTGACTAGACTAAAAGACTGGACCTGCCTAAGTGGACTCAACTGGACTCAATTGTCTCACTTTATTACAGGACTTAAACAAAATAAAATAAAATGGACTTTTGGGCCCCATTACTTATTACTTTATATAATAGTTATGAAAATAAGATAAAAAAAATTATAATCGTGTATTATAACACACATCAAATTTTGGTTCTATTCTCAAGGACCATTAGCATGGTTGTTTCAAATAAAAATTAATCAAAAATATTTATTTTAGCCTATTTTTATTTTTTTTATTAATCATGATTGCCCTGATATACGTTTGCCCTAGCATAATTGCTAGGGCATGAAAAGATTGAATTGACATAGAACCTTTGAAAGAAAAAAAAGTACACTAACACCTTATAAGGTATTTAGGAAATTAGAGACTTTAAAAAAATCTAAAAAAAGAAATAAATTTATTTAATTGGGTGCTAATCATAAAGTTTAAACATTTTAATTTTTGTTGCATCGCATTTTATCTCTCCATAATTAACATTAAGTGCATTAACCCATTAACAAGATATGGTGGGGATTTGATCACCCTTCCTTAGCCCAAAAACTATTTCCTTCATTCTGCATTAACCCAAGCCTTAATTTTAAAATTAATTAGATGTTAGTCCTAGGAATTTCAAACTCAATAGGACAAGAAAGCCCTAGAGTTGGACCAGGTTTAGATTGATTAATTGCTCGGTATCTAAGGTAAGTGGTTCAAGGATCCTTACCCCGAAGAAAGGTGGTTCTCTAATTAAGGAACATTGCGAAAGCACAGAAAATCTATCACTAATCTTACACTTATCTGGCTGAGTCAATTAGTTAATTTTGGACTTGGAGTGCTCAAAGGCAGCCTTAGAACAGTTAGGTGCTATCTAAAATTAGGCTAACCCTAGGACAAAGTTGACTTGATTGCATCACTTATTTGGAAGAATAACCAAAATAATTAAATAATTTTCTTATCTATCATCTCTAGTCTAGAACTATTTTAGGACTTTTACCTTTGGAACTTCTTTCTTCCTCTTCTCTTCCTTTTCCTTTAAAAGAAAATTCATAAAAACTTAAATCACAATTTGCTTTAGAGTCCAATTGTAGGATGTATGCATGGTCATCATTCATGACAACCTAAAATCCTACTCCTAAATCCATAAATAGAATGAACTTTTAGAGCAAATAGACATAGAATCATGGACCATAATCATGAGACTAATCTACTGTGATAGTTGAAGGAACACTTTACTCCTACATATATATACTCTCCCTACATCTAAGTGCCTCCAGTAGAGGCCACACTATATGAGATCAAGTCTAGTGTTATTCAGATACCCCCATCTTTCTAGGGACTTGCAAACAAGGACCCATACAAGTATCTAGACAAATTCAGCATTTCTCTAATGATGCTCTTAGGCTAAAATTGTTTCCGTTTTTATTGAAAGACAAAGACAAGTATTGGTTGAACTCCTTAGATATTGTAACAATTTCAACTTAGGAGCAACTTTGGAGGAAATTCCTTAAAAGGTATTTTTCTATAGGGAAAACAAATTAGATTAGAAAGGCAATAGTTTTTTTCTAGATGGATGGAAAATGTTTCATGAGTCCTAGGAGAGGTTAAATGAATTGATTAGAAAGTGCCTATACCACATTGTACCCAAATGGCAATTGGTCTAGTTCTTCTATGATGGCTTATTAGAGAAGCACTGATAAATGGTTGATGCCTCAGGTGGTGGGACCTTCATGCTAAAAAATGAGCATGAAGCCTCATAGCTTTTTGAAGCCTTGAGTAAGAATTCACTGCACCATATGTCTACTGACAAAAGAGACCCTCCCATTTCTGGATCCAAATACGATGGGATTTATGAAGTAAGAAGGTCAATCAACATCCATAATAAAGTAAAGGAATTATCCCAGAAACTTGACCGACTACTGCAGGTCGAACCCACTAATACCCCACCACACCTATACGAGATGTTTGTTCCATTTGTTCAAGTCTTAAACATACTGTCATTGAGTGTCCAGATCATCCCAATACCTTGAGTTCATATATGAATAAACAAATCAAGCCCAAACTTAGAATATTTTTAGACTTGGACATAATCCATATTCCAACACCTATAATCTGGGTTAGAGAAACTATCCTAATTTCTCATGGACCTAGCATCCTACTGCCAACCCTCCAATGCAGAGACCTAGTTATCTTGAGGGAGACTATAAATCTGCCCTATTTCCATAGTATGCACCAAACCCATAACCTTCTCCAAACACTACCTTTGAGGAGAAGGTGCTACAAATACTTAAGGGGCTGGAGTTGAATATCCAAAATCCTTCACTCCCACACACAATCCATTGCAAAAAAAAAAAACTTAGATAGGTTAGCTAACGATAGCTTTCAGTAGAAAGGAGGAGGGCACTGCCCAACCAGCCCATTAGCAACTCAAAAGGGCAGCACATGGCTAAGAGCTCCACAGGTTCAAAAACTTTTCCTGAACATGCCAAATTGGTCATGACTCTTAGAAGTGAGAAAACCTTAAATCAACCTAAAGTAACTTAATAACTAGGCAACCAATATCGACCAAGCCAAAAAAAAGAAACTTGAAAAGAGGAAAGAACTCATTGACCCAACACCTACATTTAAGGCTCCATTCCCTAGTGCTTTAGAATGCCCTCTTCCTCTTGACAAGAAGGGTATAAAATGAATGA
Organism: Areca catechu; assembly: GCA_021397845.1. NCBI lineage: Eukaryota > Viridiplantae > Streptophyta > Magnoliopsida > Arecales > Arecaceae > Areca > Areca catechu. Next base: position 98,075,478 of record CM038050.1, read on the forward strand.
AATGCTACACTATGTAAACAAGTTCAAATAAATTACCACTTCTTGATGTAATTAAACAAGTTCCTACATGTGCCAAATTCCATAAGGACACGTGCATTCAAAAATGAAGATGTAAGGCACACGTACCGAAGGTCCATTCAACTAAGTAGGCCAATTTAGTCTTCGACAAATTGCCCCATCCAAACTTAAGGATCCTAGTACCCCAATTATCTCCTGTGTCATAGGGGACCTCATGATTAGGAAGGCATTACTAGATTTGGGTGTGAGTGTCAACCTTCTCCCAAGCTCTGTTTATGATGTATTTGGATACAGAGTTGAAGTCCATGGTGGTAACCCTATAATTAGTAGATCGATCAATTAAGGTACCCCATGGAATGCTTGTAGGGTTACTGTGGCATAGCGGAAGGCCAGATTTCAAAAATTTTCATTAATAAAATCCTAGTCAACCAAAATCCTAAACCGAGGATCCTTTGATTATAACAATTAATTAACATAACATAAAAGGATTTAGAAGAATACCTCTACCACTAAATCTTAATATTTCCATAGGCATAAAAGTATATGCCTCTAGAGATGATCCACACAGAAACTAGATCAAGGAAGTACTCCTTCAACCTTGCTTGCTAATTTTTTCCTCTCGATAGCCTTTTAGCCTCACTAGGACATGTACCTTACTTCAGGGTATCTCTAGACCTGTTTAAAATCTCTCTTTTTATCCTTTTATCTTTCCTAATTCTCTTCCTAAGTCCTTGCCTTAAAATGGCAGACTTGTCTTAATTAGAAGACTTGTCTTGAAAGGAAAGGAAGAGGATTATTTAGATAAGATTGGATACATCGGACTCTTCCACTGAAACCCTTTTATAGATAGAGAGGAGGCACCAATCACACCTTTTTCTACCCACTAATTTGATATCCTATGTATCAGATATGTCCTTGGTGGGAAAAATTAGCAATGAAACACTGTATAGATATGACGATTTGGACTTCTTTGTGTCAAAAGAAGTATCAAGCATGCCTCTTCATAACCTGATAGCTTTTCTCCTTCCACGTGGCCTTAGACCAAGTCAAAATCAATCAAGGGGGCATGGAGCTGTGATAGGATAAATCAAAAATTGCCATAATATTGGTCTTAACCCAACGTAGAAGGACTTAGAGTCCTTATCCATGCACCATAAAAATTCAGCACCTACACCCTTTCAAGCCAACATGTTATATGCCATAAAAACTCATTTGACTTGGCCAAATCCCCATCCAAAGGGCATGAAAGAGAGAGAGGAAGAGATAAACTTCAGCCAAAAAAGTGATTAAGCAACAAAAAGACTCTTGGTCCTTCTACACATTGACCATTGTGCTCCCAAAAATCTTAGCATCAATTAAGAGTCCCAAGCCCCTAGGACTCTTGCTATTTGGTGTGGATAAAACTTTGTGGCACCCCAATTTAATTGAACACTGAAGGCTTGATCCAATTAAAGTCCCACTTAAATTGGTTAACCCAAATAGCAAGCATATAAACCTAATCCAATTAGGTTAGGAGTTTGGTTAGCCAATATGTGCTAGCATATCAAGTAGCTATCCAATTGGGATTCAATAACCCATTAAAAACAAAATTGACTTCCTTGATCAATTCCTTAGCATGTGTGACCTTTTGGGCTCCACATCTAACTTACAATAGGTCTAGGTTCATGTTGATCTAGTTCAATTAGAACCCGAGTAATTGAATGAAGTTAAACTCATGTCAACCCAAATTATCAAATTAAAACTTCTTTCTAATTAACTTATGAATTAATAATTTTAATTCATAATAATCTACAAGACATGATTGATATCTGACAACATATCATGCCTACTCAAAAGATGAAAAGCTTCATAGAAATTATGGCAAGTTATCGTGTAATTCAATCCTTCGATCATTCTTTATCCTGAATAAATGATGGGTATGAAATTATATCAAATCTTGATGTTTTATTCATTTGAATGTCAATTTTAACAATAAAGACTTGACTAATAAAAGATTAGAAATTATTTCTAATTTTATCGTACTTTGATCAAAGACTTCATGAATTATCGTATGATGAGATTACATGGGATAAATACTTCTCTTGTTAGAAATGATTGAAATAATTGATTTTTTGTTGACCTACTCACAACCTTCATACACAATCCACCATATCCAAGAATGCCTCGTACATGACTAAATTATGAATGAGTATGAACCAAAATTTAGATTCATGTGTACAAGGTTCCATGGTGATCTTAGGTCTAAGAATTACTTGCACAACTCTCATTAAAGAACCATCTTTTGATAAGTAAGATTTCGTAAGATGTTCTTATAGCAGATCAATTCAGTAAACTCATTTCCAAATGAGCATCCATATCCTTGTATTAGTGTGACCATATAAGTGGTTGTGAGATCAACCACCCTTTCTATCAAACACATATAGGTGTGCCAGTCTTACCAGAAACATCGATTCTCAACTTAATGATCCTTTGACTAGGAATATTTCAAACTAGGACTTTCAAGATTTTATGTCTCACTATTATGAACCAATCATAACCCTAAAATCATTGTTCTAATCTATGAGATTTATTATAATCTTAAGAAAAAGAGTATAAGACATAGTATATAATGAAACATAAATGCCTCTTTATTAATAAATGTCATACATAGATTAGAAAGAAAGTAAAGAAAAGTTCCTATCACATATGAAATACAATTGGCTTGCAAGGCACTATTCTTTCAATCTCCCACTTGCACTAAAGCCAATTGCAATTGTATTTAATTCACATACAATCTAGATGGTGATTAAACTACTATTGAAAAAGGGCCTTGTGAATGGTTCTGTTATGTTATTCTTTGTATCTACTCATTCTATGACCACATTTTATCTTTCAATGATTTCATGAATGAGATGGAAGTGCCTTAGGATGTGCTTGGATATTTCATTAGACCTTGGTTCCTTAACTTGTGCAATAGCTCATTATTATCACAATAAAGTGGCATCGATGTTGTATCTTAGGAACTACATCTAATTTCATAATTAACTTCTTCATCTAGATAGCTTCCTTAGTGCCTTCATTAGTAACTATGTATTTTACCTTAATAATGAATCAGTTATAGTTTGTTGCTTAGTACTTTTCTAACTCACTGCACCACCGTACAAAGTAAATACATACCCTGATATGAATTTACTATCATCTATAATTAATTAAGAACTAGAGTTAGTATAGCCTTTCAGTTTTAAATATGATCCTTGATATATTAGAAAAATATCTTTAGTCCTTTTAAGGTACTTAAGAATATTTTTTATAGCTTTCTAATGATCCTCCCCTAGATTGGCTTGAAACCTACGCATGCCTGAAGCATAAGCAACATCAGGCCTGGTATACAACATGGCATACATAATTGATCCTATAATCGAAGCATAAGGAACTTTACTTATCCTCTGTATCTCTTCAAGTATCTTAGGTGACATCTTCTTAGAAAGATGTATACCTTGACTCATTTGCAAGTAATCCTTTTTACTTCCATCCATGTTGAACTTTTCAATATTAAGTCAATCTAACTAGATTGGAACAAGTTGAGCATATCTTAGATCTATCTATATAGATCATTGTACCAAGTACATAGGATACTTATCCCAAATTATTCATGAAAAGCTTTTTAGATGGCCAAGCATTGACTAATTATAACATTGGGATTTTATTTTTAATGACTAGTATGTCATTAACATACATAATTAAAAAAAATAGCACTCGCACTTGTCTTCTTATCACATATAGTTCATCTACATTTTTGATGAAATCAAATTTCTTGATTATTTCATCAAAGAGGATATTCCAACTCTTCAATGCTTGCTTTAATCCATAAATAGATTTCTTAAGCTTGTATACTTAATTTGATCTCCAACTTGAGACAAATCCCTTTGGTTGTGATATATGAACTTCTTCCTTAAGATACCCATTGAGGAAGATAGTTTTTATATCCATTTACCATATTTCATAGTCATAATATGCAGTTATAATAAGCAAAATTCAAATGGGTTTGAGCATAGCTATTGGTAAAAAAGTTTTATCATAATTAATTCTATATCTTTATTTGAAATATTTTGTTACTAGCCTAGCCTCATAGGTTTCTACTTGGCCATCTGCTCCAATCTTTTTCTTGAAGATACATTTGCACCCTATTGGATTTACACCTTTAGGTGCTTCAACCAAGGTCCAAACTTGGTTGGAGTACATGGAGTTCATTTCATATTTCATGGCTTCGGCCATTTATCAGTGTCCAGTCTCAATAGCTTCCGTATGTGTCATAGGATTATCATCTTGAATGATATTGGCTTCATTATAATTTTCAATGATAAAACCATATCTGAGAGGTGCACCCCGCACTTTCTTTTACCTTTAGAGAGGAGGTATGTATTGTGGATGTACCTAATCAATAGGTATTTATGGTTAAGGAATTTCTTATTGAATGTCTATTAGATCTTGTTAAGAAGCTGTAGGTCTTGAACTTCTCTAAGTTTAACTATCCTCCTACTACCTCCTTCTTGGATAAATTCCTTCTTTAAGAAAGTGTCATGCCTATTGACAAAGATATCTTATTTAGTGAAAGAATAGTGTCCTAAAAGCCAATCATATTTTTTATGTATCAGGGGTATTTCTATAAAATTCTTCCAACTCATGTATAATATTAATAAAAGGCATTTTATTTCATGTTTTGAGATTATGATGAACCCCATAGATTAGGACAATGATTTTAGGATTATGATGGAGTTCATAATAGTGAGACCTAAGATCTTAAAAATCCTAATCTAAAATATTTCTAGCCATAGGATCATAGAGTCGAGGATCGATATTTCTGAAAAGACTAGCACATCCTATGTATACTTGATAGAGAGAGTGGTTGATCTCATGACCACTTGTATAGGGACATTAATATAAGGAAGTGGATGTGTTGACTTTGGTCTTAATATTGATGATTAACAAAATACTTAAGTATATATGAGTACTAATTGTGTATTTTAGTATGTTCATCAGATTTTAGTACTCATCCATGTTGAATGAAGATATGCTTGTATTTCAGTTGAAGAAGTCCTTCAAATTCATGGAATTTCAAGTTATAAGGACTTTGAAACATAAGGAAGTCTTTGAAAGGGATATGCCCTACAAGCCAATCTATGTTGTATCTCCCAAACCATTGTAATTGACAATATTCTAATAAAGGCATTATTTTTCATCATACGCTGTGTTTATATTATATTATGAACCCATAGATTAGGGCTATGATTTTAGGGTTATGATGAGATCATACCAGTGAGACCTAAAGTCTTAAAACCTTAATCTAAAATATTCCTAGTCAAAGGAACCCTGAGTAGGGGATCAGGGTTTTTCCGGTAAGACTAGCACATCCCATGTATACTGGAGAGGGTGACTGCTCTCACAGTCACTTGTGTATGACACTAATACTAGGATCTGGGTGCTCATTAGAGAATGAGTTCACTAATATGATCCAACTTGAGAACGTCTAATGGAGTCTTAGCTACATGTCAATAGAAGGTTCTCATAGTGGGAGTGGTACAAGTAATCCTTTGACCTGAGACTACCATAAGTACCTTATGTACATGAACCCATGCTTTGGTTCAATTCTAATCATGACACTGAGTCATGCACAGGATTGATACTGGGAATGGTGAATTGGATATGAAGGTAATGAGTAGGTCAACAAGAAATCGATCACTCTTAGTAAGAGGAGATTGCATCCAGCTAGTTATCAATCAGATGATGATTCAGGGAATCTTTGATCAAAGTAAATATAATAGAAATGATTTCTAATATCAAGATAATTGAATCATCAATATAAGATTGAGCTAGAAACGAATGTAATATTGGAATTGACATATATCCATATCCATAATTATATTCTGGGTGTAGGCTGATCGAAGGATTTAATTATACGGTAACTTTCCATTGAAGGGTAGTTTTCATATTTTACCAGAATTTTCATATCTTCTGGGTAGACATGACACGTTGCTAGATGTCAATCTTGCCTTGTGGGTTGATTAAATTGAATGATCACTTATTAGGAAGAGTCCTAATTGATCATAATCGGGTAAGCCCGATTTGACCTAAATCGATTAGAAAGGGTTCTAATCAAATTAGGTCAACTTGTATTCGAACCCACTGCTGGCAAGATGTGGAACCCAATGGGTCATACACTTAAGAGAATTGATCAAGGGTTTAATTTTGCAATTAAATCATTTTGCATGATGACACTCTAGCAGGTGTTGCAAATCCTAGCTTCTATTCGAATTAGATTCGAATTAGTGTTCTGGATTGGTTCAATTTGGGTTCTAATTGGATCTAATTAGATCCTAATTGAGGTTATAGAGATTATGGCTAACCCTATTGGCTTACCATGCACCTAGGCTAGCCCCCCACCCGCCCCTTTGCATTTTCACACCAAAATGCCAAGAGTCCATGCGCTAATGGACTCTTGGCACGCCATTTGGAAGAGTCCATGGCGCATGGACTCTTGGCGTGCTCCATAAAAAACTCCAATGTTTTTATATGGGGCGGCCTCATTTCTTAGAATTAGTGCCTCACTTGTCCTCCCTTGGATTGGAATCCAAGGGTTGATGTTTTTTTTAAGAAAGGAAGAAAGTGCCTGATGCTTCCCGGTCGCGCGAAATAACATCTCTTCGGAGATGAAAAGTCGTGACTCCTTTCTTTTAAAAACATCGTGACCTTTCCTTTAAGAAAGGTCATGGGATTTATCCGGAGGTCCGTGAGAAGGAAGGATGGGGCGTGAAAAAATAAGAAAGGGCGTGAGAAGTCTTTCACGGAGAGATGTGTGGGTGCCTATCTGAGATCTATTTAAAGGGTCAGGAAAATCAGAACTCGGTAATGTTTTCTTTTATTCCTTCTTCCTCTCCTAAAGACTCTTTCACTCTTTTCTTGTTCTTGCACTGTTTCCTTTATAAAGTACACCTCTATCAAAACTTTGCTACTGAACAAGAATAAGAGCGAAAGTCTCCGACGGTAAAGGAAAGAAAGGAGTTCTGATTTTATTCCTTCTTTCTTACATTAAGACATTATTGTCTTAATTTGTCCTCCAATTTAAGACAAGCCTATATACTCTTAGGACAAGGTCTTTTCTTCAAGACAAGGGTGTCTAAAGGGCCAATGTCTTAGTGGAAGGAGGAGAAGAGATCAGGGAAAGGGAGGCTACCTCTTATGTGGAAGAATTCAAGCCATAATCCAAAGAATTGAGTTCTAGGAAGAAGAACTCAAAAGAAGGAACCATTGGACAAGAAGATAGTGTTCTTGATCATCGCTCTGTGTGGATCACCATCGGAGGGCGGACACCTGGACGCCTAGTGAATTCAGTTAGCCCCTTCAACTTCAAGTTTGTTGGAATAAGCGATTACAGGTTGGTACCCTAATCCTAATTTGCATAGATATGCTTGTCATATGTTCTAGTTTTATTTAAGGAGTTCCTGGTTTAGGGTTTTTTGGTGTGAATTTAGTTTCAATTTTGAAATTACCCTTCCGCTGCATTGCACCGGAACCCAATAGTGGTATCAGAGCCACCTTAATTAGGACTATAATCTATGATAGTTTGTATGTTACATATTAGGGTTTTTAAATCCTAATATGTTACTACACTTAGCATATCTTTGATTGCATATATGTTTTTGATGTATGCCACTAGTTAGGGTTTTTCACTCAAACCCTAATTATTATAGAGATATGTTTAGTTTTGAAGTCATCATACTGAAATAAGGTTGCCCTGGCATAATGGTGGATCCATTATGTGGTAAATGGTTGTCCCAGTATGATGACACACTTAGCACATATTTGATTATAATAGTGATATGTTGATTGTGATACGTTCTATAAAAATGTGCTGGCAATTTATAAATCCCTCCTTTTTAAAAAATTATATTAAGTCTTAGTATATTTAACTAATAAGCATCACTAGTCATGATGTACAATTGATCATTTGGTGTCTAGAAAGGTGGTTCTAGGAATGTAAAGAGAATTGTGATTTTTAATTGGTTCCGTTGACTGACCTGGCCAATTTTTATTAGTGTCTAGGAAAGCAACGGGGGGACTCCCACATCACTTCCACTTGCCTGGCCGATTTGATTAAATTTAAATCTTGAATAAAATGCTTAGTGTTAAAAATACTATATATTGGCCTTCCTTCATGCTGGATCATTATTGTGTTATGAACCACATTAGGTTTGTTGTGTTATCTGCAAGACCTAATATGGTGATTGACATGATACTAGTCTAGTGCATAGATATGCTTACAGTATATTCAGTATAATGCTTTGTTGTGTTATCTGCAAGGGCATTATATTTGAGTATTGACTATATAGAAATGAAAGGGTCTTGACTTAACTAGAACATTATGGTTTGTTGTGTTTTCTGCAAGACTAATAATGTTCTAGAGGCCAAGTTACTTCTTGAGAATTATATGAGATATAATTGGAAGAGTTTCCTACCTTTGAGCTTATAAAAGATTTGTTGTGTTTTCTGCAAGATCTTTTATAAGTTATTAGGATCTCAATCTCACTAAGAAAAATCGATCAGGGTTCTTCTCGATTATCATAGTGAGGGCTATGATTTTTGATAAAATAGTATGAGACATAATTAAATTAAAGACCTAATTTAATTATGTAAGTCATTTCATGGTTGTTTGCTTATGTATTGTTCTTTATTAAATGTAGATAAATGGCATCTTCATTATCACTGCGAAGTATCTTAGACACCAACAAACTGACTGGTCCGAACTATGTGGACTGGTTGAGAAATTTAAAGATTGTACTGAGTTCAGAAAAACTTTCTTATATTCTTAATACCCCTAGTCTTAATCCACTAGGGGATGATGCCACAGAGGAAGATATGGCCACATACAAAATGTGGCAGAATGACTCCCTTACTGTCAAGTGTATCATACTAGCCTCTATGACCAATAAGTTACAGAGACAGCATGAAAGCATGGATACTCAATCCATAATGCTCAATTTAAAAGAGCTTTATGGAGAACATAGCAGAACTGCTAGATATGAAATATCTAAGCAATTATTCCGTGCTAGGATGACAGAGGGAACATCCGTTCAGGATCATGTTCTAAAGATAATTGACTTAATCACCAGATTGGGTCAATTAGGTTTTATTATGGATGGGGAGTTGAATCAGGATTTAATCCTGCAATCACTCCCGGAGTCATTTTCTCAGTTTGTCTTGAATTATCACATGAACAAACTGAACACTTCCTTGCCTGAGCTATTAAATATATTAAAAATAGCAGAGAGCCACGTTAAGAAAGAAAAGGCTCCACTTCTTCTTGTTGATAAGACCAATAAGAAGAAATCAGACAAAAAGGGTTTTAATAGGAGGCTAAACCCTAAGGGTGGCATCAATAAAAATAAGAAAGGAAAGAAGGCCTCAAAACAGTCAACCTGTTTCTTTTGCGGCAAAGTGGGACATTGGAAAAGGAATTGCAAGGCTTACCTTGCAACTATGAAGCCTGGTGCGTCAGATGCACCAAAAGGTATGTATGAGATACATGCTATATTGACATTAAATTCGTCTATATCAAATACTTGGGTATTGGATACCGCTTGTGGTTACCATATATGCAAATCTTTGCAGGACCTCCACATGCTTAAAGTATTGAAGGAAGGTGACTTCAATCTCTACGGTGCTAGTGGTGATATCATCCAAGCAGAAGCTGTAGGGACCTATATTCTGAAGTTGCCTTCAGGGAAGATCTTGGAGTTAGAAAATTGTTATTATATGCCTAAGATTATTAGGAACATTATATCTATTCCTTTGTTATTAAAATAAGGATATGTAATGGATGTAACGATCACTGGTTGCTCGATAATGTTATCTAATAAAATTATTTGTTCTGGCATATTTAGCAATGGGCTCTTAACTCTTTCTTCCAATGATAGTATTTTTCATGTCAATAATAAAAGAAAAAGAAAAGACTTTAATGATACTTTACTTTGGCATCATCGACTTGGTCATGTTAATGAGTCTAGGATAAGCAAGTTATACAAGAAAAAATTCCTTGATCCTTATGAGTATGAATCATTAGGAACTTGCGAATCATGTCTCATGTGTAAGATGACCAAGACTCCGTTTACTGGACATGGAGAAAGGTCAACTGAGTTATTAGGACTTATACATACTGATGTATGTGGTCCAATGACAACTCAGGCCAGAGGTGGATACTCATATTTTATCACTTTTACAGATGATTTATCTAGGTTCGGATGTATGTATCTTATGAAACATAAATCTGAAGCCTTTGATAAATTTAAGGAGTATCAAAGTATGGTCGAAAAACAAACTGGGAAAAGTATTAAAGTTCTTCGTTCTGATCGAGGAGGAGAATACTTATTCTTGGAGTTTTTAGACTATCTTAAAGTTAATGGAATTCTTTCTGAATGGACCCCTCCTTATACACCACAGCTAAATGGTATAGCTGAAAGGAGGAATCGTACCTTATTAGATATGGTACGATCCATGATGTGCTTCATAAATTTACCCATTTCCTTCTGGGGTCATGCCCTAGAAATTGCTGTTTACATTCTGAACAAGGTACCTTCTAAATCCGTTGTTAGTACTCCATATGAAATTTGGAGTGGAAAGAAATCGTATCTTAAATATTTTAAGGTATGGGGATGTCAAGCTTATGTTAAAAGAAATTTTGGACATAAGTTGGAACCTAGAGCGGATAAATGTCTATTTGTAGGATATCCTAGAGAGGGTAGAGGATATCTGTTCTACCATCCTACTGAACAAAAGATTTTTGTCAGTAGGCATGCCACTTTTCTAGAAAAAGAGTTCTTTTTAGAAAAGGTAATGGTAGAACTGTTGAACTTGGAGAAGTACAAGAAACACATATTGACAGTTCTTAACCATTAGAACATATAGTTAGGACAGAACCAGAACACAAAACTCCTCCCCGTAGGTCTGATAGAGTGCCACGGGCACCTGAGAGGTATAAGTTTATCATTGAAAATAATAAAGTCCAAGTCATTCAAAATGATGAACCTCTGACCTATATGGAAGCTATCTTGATTACTGATTCAGATAGATAGCAAGAAGCCATTGAATCCGAGATAGACTCTATGTATGTAAACCAAGTATGGTCTTTGGTCGATGCACCCGAGGGTGTTAATCCTATTGGGTGCAAATGGGTCTATAAGAAAAAGATTGGGGCTGATGGCCAAGTTGAAACCTATAAAGCCAGATTAGTGGCAAAAGGTTTTAGACAAAAACAGGGAATTGATTATGATGAAACATTCTTACCTATTGCCATGCTCAAATCAATCTGGATTTTACTTGCTATAGCAGCATACCATGATTATGAGATCTGGCAGATGGATGTGAAGACTGCATTCCTCAATGGTTTTCTTGAGGAAGAAGTCTACATGTCACAGCCAGAAGGTTTTATTTCAAAGAATAAACCTAATAAAGTATGCAAGCTAAAGAAATCATTTATGGATTAAAGCAAGCTTCAAGGAGTTGGAACATCCGCTTTGATGAAACTATTAAAAGGTTTGGTTTTATCAAAAATATGGAAGAACCCTGTGTTTATAAGAAGACTAGTGGGAGTGCCATAGTCTTCTTGGCTGTATGTAGATGACATACTCCTCATTGGGAATGATATCCCAATGTTGCAATCAGTCAAGGTTTGGCTATCAAACCAGTTTTCCATGAAAGATTTGGGAGAAGCATCCTATATACTAGGTATTAAGATCTATAGAGATAGATCTATGAGGATGCTAGGTTTATCCCAATCTAGGTACATTGACTTAGTGCTGAAAAGATTCAGCATGGATGGAAGTAAAAGAGGTTATCTTCCTATGAGTCAAGGCATACATCTTTCTAAAAGGATGTCTCCTAAGACACCTGAAGAAAGAAATAGAATGAATTCTATATCTTATGCTTCGGCAATAGGGTCCATAATGTATGCCATGTTATGTACCAGGCCTGATGTGGCATATGCTTTAGGCATTGTTAGTAGGTTTCAGGCTGATCCAGGAGAGGATCATTGGAAAGCAGTTAAAAATATTTTTAAGTACCTGATAAGGACTAAGGATATTTTTCTGGTTTATGGTGGTTCTGATCTTAAACTAGAAGCTTATTCTAATTCTAGTTTTCAATCAGACCCCGATGATAGCAAATCCATTTCGGGATAGCTTTTATCCTAAATGGTGGAGCAGTGAGTTGGAAGAGTACCAAGCAGCAGACTGTAGCTGACTCAACCACAGAGGCAGAATACATAGCTGTCAGTGAAGCCGCCAAGGAAGCAGTCTGGATGAAGAAGTTCATCACAGAGTTGGGTGTTGTTCCTGAGATTGAAAACCCAGTGCCACTTTACTGTGACAACACTGGGGCTGTTGCACAAGCTAAGGAACCAAGAGCTCATCATAAGTCCAAGCACATTCTGAGATGCTTCCATCTCGTCCGAGAAATAGTAGAAAGAAAAGATGTCTACATAAATAGAGTTGATACAAAGAACAATGTAGCAGACCCGTTCACTAAGGCTCTACCACAACGAGAGTTTGATCGCCATCTCGAGTGTGTGGGATTAAGATTTAAAGGCGATTGGCTTTAGTGCAAGTGGGAGATTGAAAGGGATATGCCCTACAAGCCAATCTATGTTGTATCTCCCAGACCATTGTAATTGACAATATTCTAATAAGGGCATTATTTTTCATCATACGCTGTGTTTATATTATATGATGAACCCCATAGATTAGGGCTATGATTTTAGGGTTATGATGAGATCATACCAGTGAGACCTAAAGTCTTAAAACCTTAATCTAAAATATTCCTAGTCAAAGGAATCCTAAGTAGGGGATTAGGGTTTTTCCGGTAAGACTAGCACATCCCATGTATACTGGAGAGGGTGACTGCTCTCACAGTCACTTGTGTATGACATTAATACTAGGATGTAGGTGCTCATTAGAGAATGAGTTCACTGATATGATCCAACTTGAGAACATCTAATGGAGTCTTAGCTACATGTCAATAGAAGGTTCTCATAGTGGGAGTGGTACAAGTAATCCTTTGACCTGAGACTCCCATAAGTACCTTATGTACATGAACGCATGCTTTGGTTCAATTCTAATCATGACACTGAGTCATGCATAGGATTGATACTGGGAATGGTGAATTGGATATGAAGGTAATGAGTAGGTCAACAAGGAATCGATCATTCTTAGTAAGAGGAGATTGCATCCAGCTAGTTATCAATCGGATGATAATTCAGGGAATCTTTGATCAAAGTAAAGATATTAGAAATGATTTCTAATATCAAGATAATTGAATCATCAATATAAGATTGAGCTAGAAATGAATATAATATTGGAATTGACATATATCCATATCCATAATTATATTCTAGGTGTAGGCTGATCGAAGGATTTAATTATACGGTACCTTTTCACTGAAGGGTAGTTTTGGTATTTCACCAGAATTTCCATATCTTTTGGGTAGACATGACACGTTGCTAGACATCAATCTTGTCTTGTGGGTTGATTAAATTGAATGATCATTTATTAGGAAGAGTCCTAATTGATCATAATCGGGTAAGCCCGATTTGACCTAAATCGATTAGAAAGGGTTCTAATCAAATTAGGTCAACTTGTATTCGAACCCACTGCTGGCTAGATGTGGAACCCAATGGGTCACACACTTAAGAGAATTGATCAAGGGTTTAATTTTGCAATTAAATCATTTTGCATGATGACACTCTAGCAGGTGTTGCAAATCCTAGCTTCTATTCGAATTAGATTCAAATTAGGGTTCCGGATTGGTTCAATTTGGGTTCTAATTGGATCTAATTAGACCCTAATTGAGGTTATAGAGATTATGGCTAACCCTATTGGCTAACCATGCACCTAGGCTAGCCCCCCACCCGCCCCTTAGCATTTTCATGCCAAAATGCCAAGAGTCCATGCACTAATGGACTCTTGGCGCGCCATTTGGAAGAGTCCATGGCGCATGGACTCTTGGCGCGCTCCATAAAAAACTCCGATGTTTTTATATGGGGCGGCCTCATTTCTTAGAATTAGCGCCTCACTTGTCCTCCCTTGGATTGGAATCCAAGGGTTGATGTTTTTTTTAAGAAAGGAAGAAAGCGCCTGATGCTTCCCGGTCGCACGAAATAACATCTCTTCGAAGATGAAAAGTCGCGACTCCTTTCTTTTAAAACATTGCGACTTTTCCTTTAAGAAAGGCCATGGGATTTATCCGGAGGGCCATGAGAAGGAAGGATGGGACATGAGAAAATAAGAAAGGGTGTGAGAAGTCTTTCACGGAGAGATGTGTGGGCGCCTATCTGAGATCTATTTAAAGGGTCAGGAAAATCAGAACTCGGTAATGTTTTCTTTTATTCCTTCTTCCTCTCCTAAAGACTCTTTTACTCTTTTCTTGTTCTTGCACTGTTTCCTTTACAGAGTACACCTCTGTCAAAACTCTACTACTGAACAAGAATAAGAGCGAAAGTCTCCGACGGTAAAGGAAAGAAAGGAATTCTGATTTTTTTCCTTCTTTCTTACATTAAGACATTATTGTCTTAATTTCTCCTCCAACTTAAGACAAGCCTATATCCTCTTAGGACAAGGTCTTTTCTTCAAGACAAGGGTGTCTAAAGGGCTAAGGTCTTAGTGGAAAGAGGAGAAGAGATCAGGGAAAGGGAGGCTACCTCTTGTGTGGAAGAATTCAAGCCATAATCCGAAGAATTGAGTTCTTGGAAGAAGTACTCAAAAGGAGAAACCATTGGACAAGAAGATAGTGTTCTTGATCATCGCTCTGTATGGATCACCATCGGAGGGCGGACACCTGGATGCTTGGTGAATTCAGTTAGCCCCTTCAACTTCAAGTTTGTTGGAATAAGTGATTACAGGTTGGTTCCCTAATCCTAATTTGCATAGATATGCTTGTCATATGTTCTAGTCTTATTTAAGTAGTTCCTAGTTTAGGATTTTTTGGTGTGAATTTAGTTTCAATTTTGAAATTACCCTTCTGCTACGTTGCACCGGAACCCAACAGTCTTGGAAGGACTTAAAGTTTGATTTTGGAAAAGTTTCAGCAAGTTTCAGCATTAGCACAAGCAAGTGTCGACTCATAAAGAAGTTCAAGTATCGACCCAAGGCCTGAAAATAAGAAAAATACAGAACTATGAAAATCCATAATTTTTTCCTTGAGCTGACCTAAGTGTCGACTCACTGAATCAAGTATCGACTCACAGAAACCAAGTGTTGACTCATAGAAATCAAGTGTTGACTCATGTAGAACTCAAGTGTCAACTCACCAGATTCAAGTGTCGACACTTAGAGTAATAGCTAATTTTTTAGAAGTACAGAATTGATTCCAACTTACTTCAAACGGCTAGTTTTTCATCCCCAATAGTCATAAACAGTCATCTATGATTTGGAGAGATATATAAACACCAAAAATAAAATGGAGAAGCAATCCTTTGGTAAGATCATTGAATATCCTTCAAGGATTCAAGAGTTGAGTGGTTCAAGCCTTCAAGCTTCCAAAGATAAGAGAGTTGGTCCAAGTCCACAGTATCAAGCTTCATTAAAAGGCTTCAACAAATTGAAGACAAGCTTCTTCAACATCATCCAAGGGCTTCAAAGAGATATTTGCTTTATTTTAGAAAGCTTTATTGTATTATTTACTTATTTTCATTCTTACATTGTTGTATCAAAGATTTTTTATGAGCCTTTGAAAACCAAAGAGGTTGTTGGTTAGCCTTTATGTAAAACTAACATAGGTTGTTTGTGATCCCGTAAAACCAACATAGCTTGTTTGTGAGCCCGCAAAACCAATAATACTTTTGGTTAGTCGTGAAAACCAAGAGATTGTTGGTTAGCCTAAGTTAGAAAACCAATAAGGGTTTTGACTTGTGAGCGGATTGAAAAACAAGTTGGATTTGATTAGTGAGCCCAGAAACCTAATCAACTTATAATCAAGTATGATTATAGTGAATTCCCAAGGAAAAACTTGGGGAGTGGATGTAGGTGCTTGGAGTACACCAAACCACTATAAATTGTGTGTTTGCGTTATTATTTTTTTTGTGCATTTACTTTATTAGTTCTGCTGCATATTATTTTGAAGCACACAAATACTTTGGCAAAATACAAGCACTAATTACGATTAGCACAACTTGTTGAAATAGTTCAAAAAGTTTTATAAACCCAAATTCACCCCCCCTCTTAGGTTGCTTCATCTCTGGGCAACAAGTGGTATAAGAGCCCACTACTCTGTTTGAAAATCTAATGATTTTGAGTAAAAGATCATGGCAACCCTTATAGGTATTAGGGTTAGACCACCATTTTTCAATGGCACTAATTACAATATTGAAAAACATGCATGCGCATTTATTTCAATCTATAGATTATATCTTTGAAAAATGATTGTTAATGGTCCACATATTTCTTCAATATTGGTTAATGATGTTTCCGTTCCAAAACTCGAAGAGGATTGGGATAAAAATGATATTAAGCAATCTAAGCTTAATACCAAAGCAATGAACTTACTTTATTATACACTAGATCCTAATGAATTCAATAGGATCTCCACATGCGAAATAGCGAAGGAAATATGGGACACACTTGAGATTACTCGTGAGGGTACTCTTTCAGTGAAGAATACTAAAATTAATTGCTTGTACATTCTTTTGAAATGTTTAAAATGCTACACTAGAATCTATATCTGATATACATACTAGATTTATGACTATGTTAATGATTGAAAAGTCTTGGCAAAGTCTATACTAATGCTGATTTGGTTAATAAAATTCTTAGAACTTTGCCAATATCATGGGATCCAAATGTAATGGTGATCCAAGAAGCTAAAGATATAGAAACCTTACCTTTGGAGGAGCTCATTGGTTCACTCATGACCTATGAGTTGAACTTATGGCAAAAGGAAGTGGTTGCTGATCAAGAGAAGAAGAAGATAATAGCTCTCAAGGACCAAAAATAAATCAAGGCAATGATGGCAACTTGGAGCGATAGCGAAGATTCAAGTTTGGATGATGAACAAGAAGTTGTCCATCTTTGCTTCATGGTAAATAAGGAAGAGGTATGTTCTGAAAATGAATATGATTTTATCTTTGATGAATTATAGATGCATTTAATGATCTTGTGCATGAAACAAAGTATTAAAAAATGAGTACAAGAAATTTAAAAGATATGTAGATTCTTTTTCTCCTGAAAACACTAATCTTGCTAATAAAAACCATGATTAAATGTAATGATTGATATTTAGAAATTGATTAGAATAATCTTTCTAAAGAAAGAAGAATTTCAGAAAAAGAAAATTTTGATTTGAAAGAATTATGCAATAAGTTTTCAAATATAAAAATTTTATTAAATGAAATAAAAATTCTTAGAAGATCCAAGATTTTGTATCAAATGATGAGATTTTAAAAAAAAAATAAAAATCTTGAGTTAAAGAACAAGAATTTCTTTATTAATACATCTTCCAATCTGACTTATTTTAGATGTTATAAATTTGGGCATAATGCATATCCTTGTAAATTAAGAAAAATTTGAGTTCCAAAAGGAACCATATTTACTAACCCTACAAGATCCAAGAAAGTCTGGATACCAAAATTATCCACCAAGTTTATCTTGCAGGAGTGTCTTGCAGTCCAACATGAAGAAATGAAGATTTTGAAATGTGGCTGTACAAGACAATACTAAGAGTGGACAAGCTATATTTGGACTAAATGGTAAAGGAATGATTATATATATGGTAAATTCTAAATATTTCTTTCCATAATTTTAAATGTAATTGAATATTTGTTATAAATATTGCATCAATTACTTTGAAAAATTATTTTAAATGATTAATTAAAATCAAGTTTAGACTTATAGTCATTGATTATGATAATGAACTTTTTGATGTTGATGAATTTCATGCTATCATGATTAAACTTATGATTATAAGACCTTCACTTGATTTTGATTAATGTATCTTAAATTACTTCATTTAAAATACTTTAAAGTTGCATATTGCTTTGAAAATTATTTCAATTGATTAATTAGAATCAAGTTTAGACTAATAGTCATTTTTTGTGATCATGAACTTTTTGATATTGTTGGATTCATGCCCTCATGATTAAACTTGTGATTATTAGACTTTCACTTGATTTTGATTAATATAGTTTTAAACTATTTTCAGGTAAAATGTGGTAATGAAATGTATACTTTTTTGGAATCTATGCTTAAATTAGAAATTATTTAGATCAAGACTAGAACTGGTAGTTAAGGATTACATTTAAGAAGAAGGTATACATATTAATAAACCCTTAATCCAGTAGCTAGACTTGATATCATATTACTTCTATTATTTATATGGATATCAAATCATTTCAAATGGATTTTAAATCATGCAAAAAGTTTTTAAATGATCAATCTCTTATTTTTGAAGGTAATGTATATCTTGAAAATTCAAATTTTGATTTCAGACTAGTATGTATGTTTATATTTTAAAATATCTGAAATTATGTTGCTTATGCATTCATGTTTTATTCCTCAAATAAATGCATATTTTTAAGGGGGAATAATATTTAAGGAGAGCATCCAAGATTTATTGTCATGTATGATGCTTCAATATTTTCTTGATATCATGCTTATATTGCTCTGATACTCCTTCTTGTTTTCAAATCTAATTCTTTAAGGGGAGTTACATTCAATTGGTATCAAGATTTATTAATAATCTAAAAAAAAGAAGAGAGAAGAGCTTTTAGTAACTACTTCGGATTGGGTTAGTCACCATGGCCGTCCAGTTATAGAAGCTAAGTAGGGTTTAAAGACACTCTCTTTCCATTCAATGGGACTCTTATGATGTGTTGGGGTGCCATTGTGGCCTTATCCCATGAACAAATGAGATGAATGGACTGTTGTCTTGCTATCAGTTATATATATTAGAGCTAATACATATTGAATTATTTTTTGCAAGTGTATTTTTGTGGTATCATGTTCACTTAGTATCATATTTAATTGATATCATGATTAATTGATTTCATGTATGATTTTGATGATCTCTTGCTATTCTTTCCACCTTCATTCCCATTTTTTATTACCTTTATCCTTTTTCATAATGACAAAAAGGGGAAGAAAAATGTTAAGTATGAAAAGAAAAGGATATGATAAACAAGTAACACGAAAAATTATAAGAGAAATGAAAGAAAGTGCAAAAAGGGATGAAGAAGAAAAATGTTTAATCTTAAGGAAGAATTAGTAAGGAAAAGACTTTGAAAAATGTTTGAAATCATATTTTGAGGGAAGATTAATACTCATTGATTTTAAGCTTACACGTTTATCTTATTGTTAATCTTTTTATGCTTACCATGTTCATATACATAAAGGTTTTGTCATCATCAAAAAGGGGGAGATTACTGACTCTGGTCTTGATTTTGATGATTAACAAAATACTTAAGTATATATGAGTACTAATTATGTATTTTAGTATGTTTATCAGATCTTAGTACTCATCCATGTTGAATGAATAAATGCTTGTATTTCAGTTGAAGAAGTCCTTCAAATCATGGAATTTCAAGTTATAAGGACTTTGAAACATAAGGAAGACTGGAAGGACTTAAAGTTTGATTTTGGAGAAGTTTCAACAAGTTTCAGCACTGGCACAAGCAAGTGTCCACTCATAAAGAAGTTCAAGTGTTGACTCAAGGCCTAAGAACAAGAAAAACATAGAACTGTGAAAATCTAGAATTTTTGCCTTGAGCTGACCCAAGTGTCGACTCATAAAAATCAAGTATCGACTCATGGAAACCAATTATCGACTCACAGAAATCAAGTGTCGACTCATGAAGAACTCAAGTGTCGACTCATCGATTCAAGTGTCGACACTTGGAGTAATGGCTAGTTTTTCAGAAGTGCAGAATTAATTTCAACTTGCTTCAAATGCCTAGTTTTTCATCCCCAACGGTCATAAATGGTCATCTATAGTTTGGAGAGCTATATAAACACCAAAAATCAAATGAAAAAGCAATCCTTTGGTGAGATCATTGAATATCCTTCAAAGATTCAAAAGTTGAGAGGTTCAAGCCTTCAAGCTTCCAAAGATAAGAGAGTTGATCCAAGTCCATAGCATTAAGCTACATTCAAAGGCTTTAAAATTGAAGATAAGCTTCTGCAACATCATCAAGGGCTTCAAAAAGATACTTACTTTATTTTAGAAAGATTTATTGAATTTTTTACTTTCATTCTTACATTATTGTATCAAAGGTTTTTGGTGAGCCTTAAAAATCAAAGAGATGTTGGTTAGCCTTTGTGTAAAACCAACATAGGTTGTTGTAAAGGAAAATATGGTGCAGTAGAAGCCTACCCTAGGCATGCAACATTAGGGAGCAGGTATTGCATAATTAAGATTTTTAAGCATGCAGCGGAAAGTACCTACTCGTGCACAGGATCTAACATATCATGATGCATGTAACAAAATATACAGGCATGTATAGGCAAATACAACAATTATAATTCATATGATAACAACTAGATATAGGCATGCAAGATAACCAAATAAAATATACTGATCGAAGAGGACTCTCTCAGTCTTTAAAATTAATCAGTGACCGGTTGAACTCCTTCAACAGCAAATAAGATCTACAACAGCAAGAAGAGAACGATCGATCCAAACTCTCGAGGTGTCCAAACATCCATCCTCTAGAGTATCCACGCATGGGCTCTCGCTGATCCAACTCTCGGAAGGATACTAATCCTTAGGGAATCCAATGACAGGTCACAAATAGGTGGAGCAGGGAATACAAACTAATCCTCATGGATGGTCTTCTCCAAGACTGCCCAAACTCCACCTAATGCACACACTGGAAACAACAAACGGGGAAAGAATAAAAAAGGATGCTGAATGAATTTCAGCATTCAAACTTTCATCCCATGGATCCATCTGTTACTTCTCAAATAAACATCTATGTTTCTTCTCCTTCTCTCTCTCTCATGCATCACTCGGCCTTCCACCCAGAACTTTTGATCATGGAAACAGCAGGCTCTCACCGCATGGCCTACTGATAAGATGAAAGACTGGTGGAGAGAATCCCATCACATGGCTGCAACCCAGAAAAATCCAATGAAGCCTTCAAGTCCTGTTTCTTCCTCTCTCCAAACCACACGGCCTTGATACATTCCCTATTCTCTACCACAGGTGCTTCTTTATCTCTTCTCTCTTGCACACCATAGGCTTCAACCAATAGGTTATATTTATAGGTAGAAAAATCAATCCGTGAAGGCAAGGGAAAACGGTGGAAGTGACATGTGGGAGGAAACCGTGAGATCCAAAACCAAATGGGAAAGGGCTCTTGATCGATGGAGAAGATTTGTTTCAGATCTCCCAAGTGCAAACGAACTTCACTTGATCAAAACCCATCCAGCGAAAAAAAATCGTGAGCCAATCTGTGAGAGCCCATTCCACACGGTACAACAAAACATGGACCGTGAGAGATGGGAATCGCGTGCGGGAGAAGAACTGGGCTGAGTTGAGGAAAGGCATGCGGGACTTGGATGAACTCCTCATCCAATTGGTGGTGAAACAGGGGAGAAGCCACATTGAACCATATTGCCATGTAAACCAACAAGTGTTTAAATCGGTTCCATAAACCAAAACTGGTTAATCAAAACAAATAAATTAAACCTATTCCAACAAACCAATTTCAAAAACCGGTTCATTAAACCTTGGTCCGACCAAACCCAATGAGTAATAAAACTTGGTTCAGTCCTGGTCTACCAGGAACAATTCCTGGTTGACCCAAACCAATCCTGGTCGATCCAAATCATACCAAGTGGACCAGAAAAATCCAATGTGTGCTCAAGAAGCCATTTGACCTTAATGCCAAAATGATTCTCAATTATTGATCGGTTCTTGGATCAGGAAGAAATTCTCGATGGCGTGTGACCTCATAGGCTCGAACCTAAACCGTAGCATTGGAACACTTCCAGTACTAGCACAAGATACCATCTAGCAATGGATCCCGCATCTGGATAGGCCGAAGATGCGAGAGCAATCTATCGAACCTCTGGCATATGGTTACCATATAATTCATCCCTTTGACCTCCAATGCTCAAGATGACCTAGGGTTAGACTGCCAACCCTAACTGAGTCAATCCACAACATGTCTCAACCTCGCAAGTCCAGTGACTCCTCACTATGACTACCTTGGCCAAGGATTTGCTAAATTGAGATACTACGAGACATTTAATCCAATAATTTAGACAGGTCAATTCTATCTTGGTCCACCACTGCTCCACAAGTACTTTCCTGTACTCATAAACCTTGCATCACCGGATTAGAAATCTGGGTAGTCGGGCACCAAAGCACAGGGAGTTGCTTGCAAGCTACCATCGTGACCTCAGGTCAGAAGGACACATATACCCATATCCAATCACGAGCAATCCTTTGGCAGAAAGGAGCTCCACGGAGTCACGTTCAATTAGATGTCACACATCCCACTTGCAGATCATATCAGTGTCACCACACTTCTTTGGTCAAGAGGATAACCAAACGATGTGAACCACAACAACCTACACTTGATACATTGCCATCCTGTGCAATGTATCCTTTGGTTGTGAACCTTTTAAAGGACCACTCAAATATCCTCTCTATATCGAAGTCATTGCAGTCCTAAGGACTTCATCACATAAATGAGTTCATTACAGGAAAATGAATGATGTGATGAGCTGCCAAAACAACATTTTATTAATTCATATACAGATTATAATACTCAACACAACCACCTACAACCTAGGCGATTGGCTTTGGGACATAATTCCCAAGAACTCCCACTTGTACTAAAGCCAATTAGAACAGTATCTAATACCCATTTTCCTTTGTCGAACTCTTTGATTCTGAGGGCTTTAGTGAATGGGTCGGTCTAGCTTTCCTTTCCATCGATCTTCATAAGATTGATGTCGCCTCGTTCCACGATCTCTCGTACAAGATGATAGCACCGCAGAATATGCTTAGTGCGGTGATATGACTTTGGCTCCTTAGCTTGAGCAATGGCTCATGTGCTGTCACAATACACAGAATAGGACCATCTAAGAAAGGTGCCACCCCTAGCTCTCCAAGGAATTTCTGCAACCACACGACTTTCTTAGCCACATTTGATGCTACAAAGTACTCTGCTTCACATACTAAGTCTGTAACAGTTGCTTGCTAGGAACTCTTCCAGCAGATCGCTCCTCTATTCAGGATAAACATAAATCCTGACATACTCTTGCTATCATCTTTGTCAGACTAGAAACTGGAGTCAGTATACCCCATAAGTTTCAAGTCAAGTCTCCATTAATCAGCCATTGGTCCTTAGTATTTCTTAAATACTTTAGGATGGTCTTAACCACCTTCCAATACACCTCACCTGGGTCAGACTGGTATCTGCTCACTACTCCTAGTGAGTATGCCATGTTTGTTCTGGTACATGTCATAGCATACATGATAGAGCCCATTGCCGAAGCATAAGGAACTCTACTCATGCGCTCTCTTTCCTCAAGAGTTGTCACACAATCCTTCTTTGAAAGAGTAATTGCAGAACCTATCGAGAGATAGCCTTTCTTGGAATTTCTATGCTAAACCATTTCTGCACGGTATCAATGTACGTAGACTGGGACAATCCCAGAAGCCTCTTGGATCTATCTCTATAGATCTTCATACCCAGTATGAAAGAAGCTTCTCCCAAGTCCTTCATGGAGAATTGAGATGATAACCAGACCTTTATTCCTTGCAATACTGCGATGTCATTCCCAATTAAGAGAATATCATCAACATACAGTACTAGGAATACAATCACAAAACTATTAACCCACTTATAGATACATGGTTCCTCTTCGTTCCTAACGAAGCCATACGATTTGATACACCTATCAAAATGCATGTTCCAACTTCAAGATGCTTGCTTGGGTCCATAAATGGACCTTTGCAATTTGCATACTTTTGACTTGTCTATGGATGTGAACCCTTCAGGCTATATCATATACATCTCCTAATCCAACTCCCCATTCAGGAAAGTGGTTCGAACATCCATCTGCCAGATCTCATAGTCAAAATATGTTGCCAAAGCAAGCATGATCCGAATGGGCTTGAGCATTGCCACAGGAGAAAATGTCTCGTCATAATCGATACCATATCGCTGACGATACTCCTTGACAACAAACGGGCTTTATAGGTCTCCACTTCCTATCTGCGAATCCCTTACACCTGATGGATTTTATCCCTTCAGGTGGATCAACCAATGTCCATACATTGTTGATCTCCATGGACTCCATTTCGGATCACATGGCTCCAAGCCACGCCTTAGAGTCAGATCTCTGAAGTGCATCCATATAGGTGATTGGATCCTCATCATTCTCGTCGAGCTCAATGGGATCACCGTCCCGGACCAAGAAACCATAGTATATGTTCGGCTGACGCGGTACTCTACCGGATCTCCTAATAATGGGTTCTAGGTGTGATTCGATCACAGCCATTCTATGATGTCCTTAGAGTATGCAGGCTCTTCCACTGGTTGAACTTCACCATGTTCAATCTTAAAGGCTACAGTTCCTTCTCCAAGGAACTCCTTTTCTAAAAAGATAGCCCTAAGAGCAACGAACACTTTCTGTTCGTCTTCCAAGTAGAAGAAATATCCTTTTATTTTCTTAGGGTACCCAATAAACAAGCACCGATCAGACCTAGGACCAAGTTTATCTGAGTCTAAATGCTTTACATAAGCCAGACAAACCCAGACCCGGAGGTGTGAAATTGAAGGCTTATGTCCAGTCCATAGCTCATATGGAGTGGAATAACAGACTTACTCAGAACTTCATTCAGCAAGTAACAAGTTGTCTCAAGTGCATATCCCTAGAAGGATAGCGACAAAGTTATAAAGCCCATCATTGATCGAACCATGTCCAACAAGGTTCGATTCCTTTTTCGGACACACCATTCAATTAAGGTATTCCTAGAGGAGTCCAGAGAGAATCCCATTCTCCTCAAGATATGTCATGAACTCATCGGATAGGTATTCACCACCTCAATCAGATCGAAGGGTTTTAATACTCTTTCTAGTTTGTTTTTTTACTTCATTATGATATCATTTGAACATCTCAAATGACTCAGATTTATGTCTCATAAAAAGACATAACCACACCTAGAAAGGTCGTTTGTAAACGTGATGAAATATCTATGTCCACCTTTTGCACTAACTTTCATAGGTCTGCATACATCAATATGTATGAGTCTCAGAAATTTTGTAGCTCGTTCACCTTTTCCAGTAAAAGATGACTTGGTCATTTTACCAAGCAAACAGGATTCACAAGTAGGCAGTGAGTCAGAATCACTGACCTCGAGGAGGTCATCTCCTCACAACTTGTTTATCCTATTCTGGTTAACATGACCTAGCCTACAGTGCCACAGATACAAATCACTGACATTTTCCATCCTTGGGCTGTTCGGGTCTTTGGATGCTTGATAAAGAGGACAGTTCCTCTTCCAATGTCCATGCTTCTTACAATAGAAGCACTCTGCACTAGCTAGATCAACTTTCACTTTTCTGACTTGGGCCAGGAGCACTTTGCACCTTCTTTCCTATACCTTTTTTCTTCCCTTTCTAAAAGGGACGACGACCTCTAGAACCTCCCACTAAATTCACCACCCCTTATTCAGTTGGTGGTCCTTCTCGTAAGTCCGCAACAACCCCAACAAAACATGGTAATTAACTGCAGGTTATTCATTCTATAATGATCGAGAGGGTAAGATAGGAGGAGAGTAGAGAATTCAGAATCATATCCTTGCCGAATTGCTCGTGCAAGAGACATCCGAGCTTGCCCAATCATTCGATCATCTCCATCATGTATAATACATGATCAGTAACCAAACCGTCATTTTGCATTTTGATATTGTAGATGGCATAAGACACTTTGTACCACTCTACATCGTCTGGCATGCCAAAAGATTTCTTCAACTTTTAAAGGATCTCGTCTGGCTGGGCCTCCTTGAAATTATGACTGAACTCATCATTCGTCACCGCCAACATTATGCATCGACAATAATCCGATAAGAAACCCACTTCAAATAAGTGTCATAATCGAACTCGAGCATTGGCAGAAGAGATTTCGGGTGCTGGATCCATTATCACATAAAGGATCCGCTCGTGCTCTAGGACAATCCTCAATCTTCGATACCAGCTACCAAAATTAGGACCCTTTAACTTCTCGCTACCGAGAAGTGAAAGGAGTGAAAGGTTTGAAGACATCTGAAAAAAAATATAGACCTAATCAGTATATGAATTAATCTATTAAACCAAAAGACTTGGACTTTAGTATAAAGGTCCCTCCCACTAATTTTTCAGATTGGGTGCCTCTAACTCCAATCCGTGAAATCACCATTTCATAGTGGGTACTGAAATCCAATAGACCACGCATGAGCCCGACTATGGCCAGCTCACCCATACATGCCTAAAGGTAGGTTCTCTAACCAATTGCTTCCCCAAGCAACTTCCAGTAATAAATTTTGCCCCATAAAATCCCCAATCGGCCTAGGGGCCTCCTATAGCGGGTCTCTGGTTAGGTCCAACCATCAATATGATGAATCCAATGCTTCTAGCTAACGAATGACCAAGCCCAACTATGGTCGCCCACTTGATCACCATTAAGAAGGTTACACTGAACCATCATCTATGAGAGAGTAATTCCAGCAACCGGATGCACACCTGTTCTATGGAACTGCGATGTACACCAAGCTAAAGGACTCATTACTAACTCACTTAATGGGAGGCTAAGACACCATCAACAAATTGACTTAGTCATTTTCAGGATCTAATAAGTTTAGAGGATTTTAATTAAATTGTGACAGAAGAATAGAGAGAAGAACATGGATCAACCTCCCACTGATCAAATCAATTGTCAGGAGGGTTGAATTAAATTCAACAAATTGGTCCATGGACACCTTAAGATCAGTCAAGCTGATCAACTTGGGTGACATGGGTTACCTCGAATCAATAAGCTTTTCTAATCAATTCTGGTTGACCAGATTGGCTAGGTAGGTGAGATCATGGGTGAGCAATCGCCATTAACCATCTTTCCTAGACACCAACCAAGTTGGCCAGGAAAGAGGTAGCCTCATGCAACCATGATCAAAAATCAAACCTGCCTAGACACCAATCGATTAACCAAACTCGATTAGACCAGCCTAAGGACTCGGGCTTTCCACAGAGCCACTAATTAGATCCATTTAGAAAAATGGACTAACCCATCTAACTATTAGATAGATGCAAAAGAAAAAGTCATTAATCAACATTTGATTAGTTCTCTTAAGTCCAATTCAACTAACTTAGGTCTAACCCAATTAATGGACCCAATCAGATAGCTAACCCAATTAACCAGGATGGCTTATCCAAATGACATTAGGTTTCATAAACCCTATTTAGACTTGTTATTTTGATTAATCTTTTAATTCATAATTGTTAGATTATAAGCCATCTTTTAATTAAAACATTCTTAATTAAATTCATGTAAAACTCTTTTTACATGTTTTATGCATCATATCTAGTTTCATCATATCAATTATAATATTGCAATCCCTAAACATTTAGACATGCCAATGTACATGAATCAAGATTAAAACACTTTTAATATCATAGGTTTCCTTTAAGGATCCTTCTGAAAAGGCCAACATAGATAAACCGCCTCATGCCGTAGAAACTCATGGGTTTTAAACCCTGATTTTCTATGGACACACGACCATGGTCAAGGTCTCAACTAGGTTTCTAAAAGTAATCCCTAACATATGCAATCATGATATGCTACACAGGAACCTGTGGCTCTCATACCACTGAAGGAAAACCTGGTGTAGCAGAAGCCTACCCTAGGCATGAAACATTAGGGAGCAGGTATTGCATAATTAAAAATTTTAAGCATGCAGCGGAAAGTACCTACTCATGCACAGGATCTAACATATCATTATGCATGTAACAAAATATATAGGCATGTATAGGCGAGTGCAACAATTATAAATCATATGATAACAACTAGATCTAGGCATGCAAGATAATCAAAATAAAATATACCTGATCAAAGAGGACTCTCTCAGTCTTCAGAATTAATCAGCGACTGGTTGAACTCCTTCAATAGCAAATAAGATCTACAACGGCAAGAAGAGATCGATTGATCCAAACTCTCGAGGTGTCCAAATGTCCACCCTCTAGAGTATCCACACATGGGCTCTCGCTGATCCAACTCCCAGAAGGATGCTAGTCCTTCGGGAATCCGAAGACAAGTCATGGATAGGTGGAGCAGGGAATACAAACTAATCCTCACGGACAGTCTTCTCCAAGACTGCCCAAACTCCACCTAAAGCACACACTAGAAACAACAAACGGGGAAGGAATACAAAAGAATGCTGAACAAATTTCAGCATTCAAACTTTCATCCAATAGATCCATCTGTTACTTCTCAAATAAACATGCTTTGTTTATTCTCCTTCTCTCTATCTCACGCATCACATGGCCTTCCACCCAGAACCTTTGATCATGGAAACCGCAGGCTCTCACCGCATGGCCTATTGCTTAGATGAAAGACCGGTGGAGAGAATCCCATCACACGGCTGCAACCCAAAAAAATCCCGTGAAGCCTTCAAGTCCTATTTCTTCCTCTCTCGAAAACCACACAGCCTTGATACATTCCCTATTCTCCACCATAGATGCTTCTTTATCTCTTCTCTCTTTCACACCATAGGCTTCAACCAACAGGTTGTATTTACAGGCAGAAAAATCAATCCGTGAAGGCAAGGGAAAATGGTGGAAGTGACATGTGGGAGGAAACTATGAGATCCAAAACCAAATGGGAAAGGGCTCTTGATCGGTGGAGAAGATTTGTTTCAGATCTCCCAAGTGCAAACGAACTTCACTTGATCAAAACCCATTCAACGAAAAAAAAATGTGAGCCAACCTGTGAGAGCCCATTCCATACGGTACAACAAAACAAGGACCGTGAGAGATGGGAATCACGTGCGGCAGAAGAACTGGGCTGAGAGGAGGAAAGGCGTGCAGGACTTGGACGAACTCCTCATCCAATTTTGTGAAACAGGGGAGAAGCCACGTTGAACCATATTGCCATGTAAACCAATAAGTGTTTAAACCAGTTCCATAAACAAAAACTGGTGGGGACACCGGAGGCACCAGAAAAAGATAGAGGCTTTTCAATCCTCTGTGAATTGATCAATAATTTATGAGTCCATCTGTAATAAGGGCTTAGCTCATCTGAGTCCATTTTAGTGTTATTTGAGTATTTTAAGTTGTTATTTCAGTTTTGTACTTGTCAGCTCATGTTGAGCTAGTTCAGTCCAATGCTAGTCAGCTCATGTTGAGCTAATTTTATTTTTTGAGTCCTATCCAAGCATACCGAAGACTCAAGACTATATCATACAAGTGAAGACCAAGTCCAACAAGATTGAAGACATGGAAGTATAGCCCAAGTCCAACCCAGCTTGAGGATTTGAAGACCCCAAGAGGAAAATTCAGAAAAACCCTGATTTCTTGCAGATGCCCTCCAGATGCCCAGATTCCCTTCCAGATGCCAAAGTATATTCATAAATAAGGGCATCCATGATTCCAGAGGTCCATCTGCATCCTAGCCCAAAGAAATCAAGCCCAGGTGCCAAGCCCAAGCCCCTAAGAAGCAAGATACCAGGAAATTTCTTGCTACCTGGCTACCAGGCCACCCCAGCTTCCAGAGGCCCAAACCCATGCACCCGGGCCCTTTGGGCCGGCCCCTTGCTGCTCCTAGAAGCCCAACACGCCCCCCTAGGCATCCTTGGAGTCTTGAAAAGTCAAGAAAATTTTTAGGGATTTTTTTACCTAATATTTCCTTATTTTCTAGCTAGGGTTTGAGAGGGAAAAGGATTCTTATGTAAAGACTTATGTACCCTTACTTGGAGCCAAGGTTAAGGGTCTATTTAAGGGACCCTAGCCTCTTGTATGAGGGGGATTTTTGATGAATGAAAACCTTGAGTTCTTCTATTGAGTGGTGTGATACCCTGCTGTGTGCATAAAGGGTTTGTGAGAGTTCTTCTTCCGGTGTTTGCAATCATCTTCCTGCTGCCAACAAACCCTCCAGATCCCTGGACGCCCACTCCAAAAGAAGCCTTCCCTTGCTATTTTTCCTTTGTTTTCTTGTTCCTTTGTGAATTTTCTAACCCCTGACAGGTCATTTGCAGGTCCCTGAGTTCCTACGAATCCAACGACTCCAGCCAAGCCTCAATCGGATCAACGAGCAGAAAGCCGGGTATCCGCGGGTCTTTGGCTCGATTTTCCAGGCCGCATCCATCGAGGAACGAGAGACCCCTTCGCTGCGATCTTCATAGATGTTGTCAGGTACACCCCTCTACCTCTAGTAGTTTTATTCTAGGAGAACTTGCCCTAACCGAGGCTTCTCAGCCCCGGCGGTCCTTCTTTGCTACTTTTCTAGGTCCTAATCTGCATGCTGATCTTCAAAAATTCATACAAAATTCCCTACAAATAATTTTGATTTGAAATCGGGATTAATCACCTAACTCAACATGTAAAACATACAAAAAAATGGCATGCATATTAGTTCCCCATCATTTGGTATCAGAGCTTAGATTAGGGCTTGTTTTCTGCAATTTCTCAGTCCGTATATACTCTGTTATTTAATTATTTCTCCCTGTTAGAAAACTCCAAAAATTCTGAAATTTATTTTCCTGGATTTATCATAATTCATAGTAATTTTGAAAATTTTACAGATTTTATTATGGCCTGTGAGTTTTCTGAAAGCCGAAATAGGGCCTGCAAATTTTTGGCTCTGTTTTTTTTAGCAAGACAAGTTTGGAAGTTTTAGGGTTTTGTTTAGGAGTTTTTGCATATTTCTTAATTTTAGTATATTTCCAGTATATTAGGCCATGATTTTCAAGTTTTCTTATATTTAAAAAAATACCAAAAAAAATACATATTCTCCAAAAATACCAAAAAAAATATCTAAACCCTAATTTGCATCCTCATCTACCTGCCATCATTGCATAATTTACTTTTAAGGGCACTCTTGCTATATCAGATAGGGGAAGGATTTGATCACCTCTCCTTAGCCCAAAACCACATCCCTTGCATTCAGTCCCAAGCCTTAACCTAAAATTAATTAGACTTAATTTGCCCTAGTGGGCTAGGGACACCAACTGGTCGGGTCCGGGCTAGTGTTAGATCACTGTGTCAAGTTAACCTGTGTGTGCCTTGTGCTCAGTGTCTAGAATGGTGGTTTAGGGATTCAATCCCGAAGGGCTTGTGTGCTGGTCCGCCTACCTGGCCAATCTCTGATTGGTGTCTAGGATTGGCAATCAGGGACCTAACACTCCCCTTACACCTGCCTGGCTGAGTACAGGGTTACTATAGGCTAGTTTGCCACCCTGATTGAGCATCTAGTTTGGACTTTAGGTATAGTCAGCTATAGTCGGTCTGATCGAGTCTTGCATGAGCACTAGATCAGGAGTTTCATATCACCCACCTCCTTCACAAATGTCTGAACCCATGAAAAATTTACAAGCTCAAATAAAAGCCCTAGCTGATCGAATGGCCCAGATGGCTACCCAGATGACCCAGTTAACTCAGTCTCGTATTCAAACTAATGATAGAATTGACCATCTTTCCAATAGATTTGATCAGTTAAAAGTCCGGGTAGGAACCCCAGAAAAAAACCATGGGTCACGGTCTGAGCCAAATCCTAATTCCCCTCAACTTAGGAGGACCCCAAACCCTGATCCATACCTTGAGGCTGAACCTAGGAGAGCCCATCGTCATGACCCAATCCCTAAGGTTAGTCCTAGAAGACCCAATCAGGATTTATAGACCAGGAAGATAGATCCTATTTACCCTCTCCCTATAAGCCTAGTATACCTACAACCTATAGATCTTATGACTCCAAATCCTATGAACCTAGAACCTATGAATCCATAGCCTATGAACCTAGATCCTATGACTCTAGATCCCATGACCAAAGATCCTATGCACCCACACCCTATGAGCCTAGTAGAACCAACACCCAATATTCTGGCCCATATAGGGAGTCCAACCCTAGGAGAACCCAATATTCTGACCCATACAGGGAGTCCAATCCTAGGAGAACCCAGTATTCTGACCCATATAGGGAGTCCAACCCTAGGAGGACCCAATATCCTGACCCATATAGAGAGCCCAACCTTAAGAGGACTCCATACCATGATCCATCCTTAGAACCAGACCATAGAACTGACCCAAACTCCTATGACCCCAGATCCTATAATCCCATGACCCATAGATCTGCACCCTTGTCCTATGAGCCCAGAGAACCCATAACCCCTAAGTATCAACCTAGTACTAGTCAGGTTTTCCTTAGTCAATTTGAACCCCATAGGATTAGCACCCCTAAATATGAGCCCAGTAGTGAGCCACTACCCCTTAGGCAACCTGAACCTACTAGGATTAGTGTCCATAATCAGAAACCTTGACCTAGCCAATTTTTCCTAGCCGACCTTCTCCAACCATTCCTGAGATTGACAAGGCTTACATTAATGCGGAAGTGTATGAAGCTGATGTGAGCCTAGTGGATGAGTATGAGGAGAAGAGGAGACACTTTAGTAGACCTAGAATTAGCTGACCCAGTAGATACCCAGGTAGAAACCAACCCAGAGCTAGTTGACCTTGACCATATCCAACCTAAAGCTATAATGGAAGAACAAATAGAGGAAGAGAACCTAGGTACTGCTACTAGAGCCTTACCTGAGGAAACCATAGAGGAGAGCCAAATTATAGAGTCTAGTCCTAAAATACAAGAACCAGAAGAATTTATTAAGGACCTGATCTCTTTGAATCAGTACCCTCAGGATGAGTCTCCTCCTATAGTTCCCATTAAGGACCTCTTTCCTGAGATTAATAACCCATCCTTCCATTATACAAACCCCGTAGATATATCGCAACCCCATAAGGTTAACCTCATTAGTCTAGGATTAGTCCCTGACATGCCTTCTTTGATTCTACTTTATCCAACTAACCCAGAACCTTTTTCTCCACCCTACCAGAGTAATTCTGAACCCACTTCCTATTTTCTACCCTTTCCTGAGTTTCTCATGTGTCTAGAACTATTAGGTTACATTTGTTGAGGTTACTAGGTTGCAAGGATCCATAGAGCCCATCCCATTTGCTACCTACTTTTGGCAGACCCTCTGGCACTTATTTGGAGTTACTAGCAAATTTTCTTCTGCATGTCATCCATCAACCACGACTCATGCCCCCATGCCCAAGTGGTAGTTAAGACCTAATAAACCTCTTTAGTCGAGTCTGCTAGGTGTAGGTTTGAGTCCTTTGCATCATCTTGTTAGGAGTCTGCATGTGCCTAGCATGTTCACCACCCACACTAATGTTAAAACAACTGGCTAATTCCTGAAGATGGATCAAAAAAACTTGATGTAGTGGATTTTATCTTGGTTAGGCTTAGGCCTAAAAAAGCTTCATGCTCGCAGAGCCGGACCTTTTAAAGTGATAGAGAAGGTTGGATCAAATGCCTAGTGTTAGACTTGCCTTCGGATTTGGGCATTTGTTCTACCTTCAATATTACAGACCTGGTTGAGTATAGGGAACCGGCAGCGCTACCTAGTGAGGCCTTTAGACCTATTCCTTTTCATTGTGAGTGACCCTAACCTAGAGTGTCCACAAAAAATTTGGCCTGAGAGAGGAGAACGGATCGAGCGTATCTTGGACGATCAAGCCATCACGACCCAGGGCCATGACTATCAACGCTTCCTGGTCCGATGGCAAGGCCGGCCAGAGTCGGACGATTCATGGATTTCTCGAGAGGACTTGCAATGCCTCAACCAGACCTTCTCGAGAGATATGTGATCCAGTCTGACCTTCACTCGATAGGGTCGAGTTCCTCCCACCCGGGAGAATTGGTGGGGACACCGAGGCACCAGAATAAGATAGAGGCTTTTCAATCCTCTGTGAATTGATAAATAATTTATGAGTCCATCTGTAATAAGGGCTTAGCTCATCTGAGTCCATTTTAGTTGTTATTTGATTATTTTGAGTTGTTATTTCAGTTCTGTACTTGTCAGCTCATGTTGAGCTAGTTCAGTCCAATGCTTCAGCTCATGTTGAGCTAATTTTATTTTTTTGAGTCCTATCCAAGCATACGAAGACTCAAGACTATATCATACAAGTGAAGACCAAGTCCAACTAGATTGAAGACATGGAAGTATAGCCCAAGTCCAACCCAGCTTGAAGATTTGAAGACCCCAAGAGGAAAATTCAGAAAAACCATGATTTCTTGCAGATGCCTCCAGATGCCCAGATTCCCTTCCAGATGCCAAAGTATATTCATAAATAAGGGCATCCATGATTCCAGAGGTCCATCTGCATCCTAGCCCAAAGAAATCAAGCCCAGGTGCCAAGCCCAAACCCTAAGAAGCAAGATACCAGGGAATATTCCTGCTACCTGGCTACCAGGCCACCCCAGCTTCCAGAGGCCCAAACCCATGCACCCGGGCCCTTTGGGCCGGCCCTTGCTGCTCCTAGAAGCCCAACACGCCCCCCTAGGCGTCCTTGGAGTCTTGACCAAGTCAAGAAAGTTTTTAGGGATTTTTTACCTAATATTTCCTTATTTTCTAGCTAGGGTTTGAGAGGGAAAAGGATTCTTATGTAAAGATTTATGTACCCTTACTTGGAGCCCAAGGTTAAGGGTCTATTTAAGGGACCCTAGCCTCTTGTATGAGGAGATTTTTGATGAATGAAACCTTGAGTTCTTCTATTGAGTGGTGTGATACCCTGCTGTGTGCATAAAGGGGTTTGTGAGAGTTCTTCTTCCCGGTGTTTGCAATCATCTTCCTGCTGCCAACAAACCCTCCAGATCCCTGGACGCCCACTCCAAAGAAGCCTTCCTTGCTATTTTTCTTTGTTTTATTGTTCCTTTGTGAATTTTCTAACCCCTGACAGGTCGTTTGCAGTTCCCTGAGTTCCTACGAATCCAATGACTCCAGCCAAGCCTCAATCGGATCAATGAGCAGAAAGCCGGGTATCCGCGGGTCTTTGGCTCGGTTTTCCAGGCCGCATCCATCGAGGAACGAGAGACCCCTTCACTGCGATCTTCATAGATGTTGTCAGGTACACGCCTCTACCTCCAGTAGTTTTATTCTAGGAGAACTTGCCCTAACCGAGGCTTCTAAGCCCCGGCGGTCCTTCTTTGCTACTTTTCTAGGTCCTAATCAGCATGCTGATCTTCAAAAATTCATACGAAGTTCTCTACAAATAATTTTGATCTGAAATTTGGGAATTAGTCACCTAACTTAACATGTAAAACATACAAAAAAAATGGCATGCATATTTGTTCCCATCATTTGGTATCAGAGCTTAGATTAGGGCTTGTTTTCTACAATTTCTTAGTCCGTATATACTCTGTTATTTTAATTATTTCTCCCTATTAAAAAACTCCAAAATTCTGAAATTTATTTTCTTGGATTTATCATAATTCACAGTAATTTTAAACATTTTTACAGATTTTATTATGGCCTGTGAATTTTCTGAAAGCCAAATAGGGCCTGCAAATTTTTGGCTCTGTTTTTTTTAGCAAGACAAGTTTGGAAGTTTTAGGGTTTTGTTTAGGAGTTTTTGCATATTCTTAATTTTAGTATATTTCCAGTATATTAGGCCATGATTTGCAAGTTTTCTTATATTTAAAAAAATACCAAAAAAAAATACATATTCTCCAAAAATACCAAAAAAAAAATATAAACCCTAATTTGCATCCTTATCTGCCTGCCATCATTGCATAATTTACTTTTAAGGGCACTCTTGCTATATCAGATGGGGGGAGGATTTGATCACCTCTCCTTAGCCCAAAACCACATCCCTTGCATTCAGTCCCAAGCCTTAACCTAAAATTAATTAGACTTAATTTGCCCTAGTGGGCTAGGGACACCAACTGGTCGGGTCCGGGCTAGTGTTAGATCACTGTGTCAAGTTAACCTGTGTGTGCCTTGTGCTCAGTGTCTAGAACGGTGGTTTAGGGATTCAATCCCGAAGGGCTTGTGTGCTGGTCTGCCTACCTGGCCAATCTCTAATTGGTGTATAGGATTGGCAATCAGGGACCTAACACTCCCCTTACACCTGCCTGGCTGAGTACAGGGTTACTATAGGCTAGTTTGCCACCCTGATTGAGCATCTAGTTTGGACTTTAGGTCTAGTCAGCTATAGTCAGTCTGATCGAGTCTTGCATGAGCACTAGATCAGGAGTTTCATATCACCCACCTCCTTCACAAATGTCTGAACCCATGAAAAATTTACAAGCTCAAATAAAAGCCCTAGCTGATCGAATGGCCCAGATGGCTACCCAGATGACCCAGTTAACTCAGTCTCGTATTCAAACTAATGATAGAATTGACCATCTTTCCAATAGGTTTGATCAGTTAAAAGTCCGGGTAGGAACCCCAGAAAAAAACCATGGGTCACGGTCTGAGCCAAATCCTAATTTCCCTCAACTTAGGAGGACCCCAAACCCTGATCCATACCTTGAGGATGAACCTAGGAGAGCCCATCGTCATGACCCAATCCCTAAGGTTAGTCCTAGAAGACCCAATCAAAATTTTATAGACCAGGAAGATAGATCCTATTTACCCTCTCCCTATAAGCCTAGTATACCTACAACCTATAGATCTTATAACTCCAAATCCTATGAACCTAGAACCTATGAATCCATAACCTATGAACCTAGATCCTATGACTCTAGATCCCATGACCAAAGATCCTATGCACCCACACCCTATGAGCCTAGTAGAACCAACACCCAATATTCTGGCCCATATAGGGAGTCCAACCCTAGGAGAACCCAATATTCTGACCCATACAGGGAGTCCAACCCTAGGAGAACCCAGTATTCGGACCCATATAGGGAGTCCAACCCTAGGAGGACCCAATATCCTGACCCATATAGAGAGCCCAACCTTAAGAGGACTCCATACCATGATCCATCCTTAGAACCTAACCATAGAAATGACCCAAATTCCTATGACCCCAGATCCTATAATCCCATGACCCATAGATCTGCACCCTTGTCCTATGAGCCCAGAGAACCCATAACCCCTAAGTATCAGCCTAGTACTAGTCAGGTTTCCCTTAGTCATTTGAACCCCATAGGATTAGCACCCCTAAATATGAGCCCAGTAGTGAGCCACTACCCCTTAGGCAACCTGAACCTACTAGGATTAGTGTCCATAATCAGAAACCTGGACCTAGCCAATTTTTTCCTAGCCGACCTTCTCCAACCATTCCTGAGATTGACAAGGCTTACATTAACGCGGAAGTGTATGAAGCTGATGTGAGCCTAGTGGATGAGTATGAGGGAGAAGAGGAGACACCTTTAGTAGACCTAGAATTAGCTGACCCAGTAGATACCCAGGTAGAAACCAACCCAGAGCTAGTTGACCTTGACCATATCCAACCTAAAGCTATAATGGAAGAACAAATAGAGGAAGAGAACCTAGGTACTGCTACTAGAGCCTTACCTGAGGAAACCATAGAGGAGAGCCAAATTATAGAGTCTAGTCCTAAAATACAAGAACCAGAAGAATTTATTAAGGACCTGATCTCTTTGAATCAGTACCCTCAGGATGAGTCTCCTCCTATAGTTCCCATTAAGGACCTCTTTCCTGAGATTAATAACCCATCCTTCTATTATACAAACCCCGTAGATATATCGCAACCCATAAGGTTAACCTCATTAGTCTAGGATTAGTCCCTGACATGCCTTCTTTGATTCTACTTTATCCAACTAACCCAGAACCTTTTTCTCCACCCTACTAGAGTAATACTGAACCCACTTCCTATTTTCTATCCTTTCCTGAGTTTTCTCATGTGTCTAGAACTATTAGGTTACATTTTGTTGAGGTTACTAGGTTGCAAGGATCCATAGAGCCCATCCCATTTGCTACCTACTTTTGGCAGACCCTCTGGCACTTATTAGGAGTTACTAGCAAATTTTCTTCTGCATGTCATCCATTAACCATGACTCATGCCCCCATGCCCAAGTGGTAGTTAAGACCTAATAAACCACTTTAGTCGAGTCTGCTAGGTGTAGGTTTGAGTCCTTTGCATCATCTTGTTAGGAGTCTGCATGTGCCTAACATGTTCACCACCCACACTAATGTTAAAACAACTAGCTAATTCCCGAAGATGGATCAAAAAAATTTGATGTAGTGGATTTTATCTTGGTTAGGCTTAGGCCTAAAAGAAGCTTCATGCTCGCAGAGCCGGACCTTTTAAAGTGATAGAGAAGGTTGGATCAAATGCCTAGTTGTTAGACTTGCCTTCGGATTTGGGCATTAGTTCTACCTTCAATATTACAGACCTGGTTGAGTATAAGGAACCGGCAGCGCTACCTAGTGAGGCCTTTGGACCTATTCCTTTTCATTGTGAGTGACCCTAACCTAGAGTGTCCACAAACAAATTTGGCCTGAGAGAGGAGAACGGATCGAGCGT
The DNA here is from genome assembly GCA_021397845.1 of Areca catechu. NCBI lineage: Eukaryota > Viridiplantae > Streptophyta > Magnoliopsida > Arecales > Arecaceae > Areca > Areca catechu. Next base: position 98,114,041 of record CM038050.1, read on the forward strand.
ATCCTGGACGATCAAGCCATCACGACCCAGGGCCATGACTATCAACGCTTCCTGGTCCGATGGCAAGGCCGGCCAGAGTCGGATGATTCATGGATTTCTCGAGAGGACTTTCAACGCCTCAACCCAGACCTTCTCGAGAGATATGTGATCCAGTCTGACCTTCACTCGATAGGGTCGAGTTCCTCCCACCCCGGGAGAATTGGTGGGGACACCGCAGGCACCAGAATAAGATAGAGGCTTTTCAATCCTCTGTGAATTGATAAATAATTTATGAGTCCATCTGTAATAAGGGCTTAGCTCATCTGAGTCCATTTTAGTTGTTATTTGAGTATTTTGAGTTGTTATTTCAGTTCTGTACTTGTCAGCTCATGTTGAGCTAGTTCAGTCCAATGCTAGTCAGCTCATGTTGAGCTAATTTTATTTTTTTAAGTCCTATGCAAGCATACCGAAGACTCAAGACTATATCATACAAGTGAAGACCAAGTCCAACTAGATTGAAGACATGGAAGTATAGCCCAAGTCCAACCCAGCTTGAAGATTTGAAGACCCCAAGAGGAAAATTCAGAAAACCCTGATTTTTGCAAATGCCCTCCAGATGCCCAGATTCCCTTCCAGATGCCAAAGTATATTCATAAATAAGGGCATCCATGATTCCAGAGGTCCATCTGCATCCTAGCCCAAAGAAATCAAGCCCAGGTGCCAAGCCCAAGCCCCTAAGAAGAAAGATACCAGGGAATATTCCTGCTACCTGGCTACCAGGCCACCCCAGCTTCCAGAGGCCCAAACCCATGCACCCGGGCCCCCTTTGGGTCAGCCCCTTGCTGCTCCTAGAAGCCCAACACGCCCCCCTAGGCATCCTTGGAGTCTTGACCATGTCAAGAAATTTTTAGGGATTTTTCTACCTAATATTTTCTTATTTTCTAGCTAGGGTTGAGAGGGAAAATGATTCTTATGTAAAGACTTATGTACCCTTACTTGGAGCCCAAGGTTAAGGGTATATTTAAGGGACCCTAGCCTCTTGTATGAGGGGAATTTTTGATGAATGAAAACCTTGAGTTCTTCTATTGAGTGGTGTGATACCCTGCTGTGTGCATAAAGGGGTTTGTGAGAGTTCTTCTTCCCGGTGTTTGCAATCATCTTCCTGCTGCCAACAAACCCTCCAGATCCCTGGACGACCACTCCAAAAGAAGCCTTCCCTTGCTATTTTTCCTTTGTTTTTTGTTCCTTTGTGAATTTTCTAACCCCTGACAGGTCGTTTGCAGGTCCCTGAGTTCCTACGAATCCAACGACTCCAGCCAAGCCTCAATCGGATCAACGAGCAGAAAGCCGGGTATCCGCGTGTCTTTGGCTCGGTTTCCAGGCCGCATCCGTCGAGGAACGAGAGACCCCTTCGCTACGATCTTCATAGATATTGTCAGGTACACCCCTCTACCTCCAGTAGTTTTATTCTAGGAGAACTTGCCCTAACCGAGGCTTCTCAGCCCCGGCGGTCCTTCTTTGCTACTTTTCTAAGACCTAATCTGCATGCTGATCTTCAAAAACTCATACAAAATTCCTACAAATAATTTGATCTGAAATTCGGGAATTAATCACCTAACTCAACATGTAAAACATACAAAAAAAATGGCATGCATATTAGTTCCCCATCAAAAACTAGTTTAATCAAAACCAAATAAATTAAACCCGTTCCAACAAACCAATTTCAAAAATCGGTTCATTAAACCTCGGTCCGACCAAACCCAATGAGTAATAAAACTTGGTTCAGTCCTGGTCTACCAGGAACAATTCCTGGTTGATCCAAACCAATCCTGGTCGATCCAAATCAGACTAAGGTGACCAGAAAAATCCATGTGTGCTCAAGAAGCCATTTGACCTTAATACCAAAATGATTCTCAATCATTGATCGATTCCTGGATCAGGAAGAAATCCTCAATGGTGTGTGACCTCATAGGCTCGAACCTAAATGGTAGCACTGGAACACTTCCAGTACCAGCACAAGATACCATCTAGCAATGGGTCCCAAAGTCTGGATAGGCCGAAGATGCGAGAGCAATCTATCAAACCTCTGGCATATGGTTACCGTATAATTCATCCCTTTGACCTCCAATGCTCAAGATGACCTAGGGTTAGACTGCCAACTTAACTGAGTCAATCCACAACATGTCTTAACCTCGCAAGTCCAGTGACTCCTCACTAGGACTACCTTGGCTAAGGATTTGCTAAATTGAGATACTGCGAGACATTTAATCCAAACAATTTGGACAGGTCATTTTCATCTTGGTCCACCACTACTCCATAAGTACTTGCCTGTACACAAAAACCTTCCATCACCGGATTAGAAATCTGGGTAGTCCGGCACCAAAGCACAGGGAGTTGCTTGCAAGCTACCATCGTAATCTCTGGTCGGAAGGACACATATACCCATATCCAATCGTGAGCAATCCTTTGGCAGAAAGGAGCTCAATGGAGTCACGTTCAATGAGATGTAATACATCCCACTTGTAGATCACATCAGTGTCACCACACTCCTTTGGTCAAGAGGACAACCAAACGATGTGAACCACAACAACCTACACTTGATACATTGCCGTCCTGTACAATATATCCTTTGGTTGTGAACCTTTTAAAGAACCACTAGATATATCCTCTCTATATCGAAGTCAGTGCAGTCCTAAGGACTTCATCACATAAATTGAGTTCGTTACAAGGAAATGAATGATGTGATGAGCTGCCAAAATAATAATTTATTAATTCATATACAGATTATAATACTCAACACAACCGCCTACAACATAGGTGATTGGTTTTGGGACATAATTTCCAACATGTTGGTGATCCCGTAAAACCAACATAGGTTGTTGGTGAGCCCGCAAAACCAATAAGATTTTTGGTTAGCCGTGAAAACCAAGAGGTTATTGGTTAGGCCAAGTTAGAAAACCAACAAGGGTTTTGACTTATGAGCCCGGTGAAAATATGTTGGGTTTGATTATTGAGCCCAGAAAATTAATCGACTGTAATAAAGTTTGATTATAGTAAATTTCCAAGAAAAACTTGGGAAGTGGATGTAGGTGCCTTGGAGTACACCGAATCACTATAAACTTATTATGTTTGTGTGATTATTTTTTTTTGTACATTTACTTTTTTAATTCTGCTACATATTATTTTGAAACACAAAAACACTTTGACATGACACAAGCACTTAATTACGATTAGCACATACTTGTTGAAATAATTCAAAAAGTTTTTTGAAACCCAATTCATCCCCCTCTTGGGTTGCTTCATCTTTGGGCAATAGGATGCTCATCAAGGTATGGGTTCATTGAATTGATCTATCATGAGAACATCTTATAGAAGTTTTACTTGTTAAAAGATGATTCTCTTAGTGGGAGTTGTGCAGGTGATCTTTAGACTTGAGATCATTGAATTATGTATGAAGGTTATGAGTAGGTCAACAAGGAATCGATCACTCCTAGTAAGAGGAGTATTTATCCCATGTAATCTCATCAAATGATGACTCAAGAAGTCTTTGATCAAACTAGGATAAAATTAAAAAAGGGTTTCTAATCTTTCGTTGATCGAGTCTTCATTAATGATTTCATATTCGAATGAATAAAATATGAGTATTTGATAATTTTTCATACCCATCACTTATTCAGTATAAAGGAAGATCGAAAGATTGAATTGCATGATAACTTTTCACTAAAATATATTTTAGTAATTTCTACCAAATTTGTTATCTTTTGGATAGGTATGATACATTTCTATATGTCAATCATGTGTTGTAGATTTTCATGAATTAAATTAATTGAATTCATGAGTTAATTTGAAAGATGGTTCAAATTGGTAGCTAAGGTTAGCTCAATTTGACCTAATTTGATTAGTTGATTTCTAATCAAAATAAATCGATATGAACCTATACCTACTACTAGCTAGATGAGGAGCCTAAAGGGTCACACACATTAAGGTGTTGATTAAAGAAATTACTTATATTTCTATTAGGTTCATAGGATTTTAATTGTTTTGCTAATAATATATTAGCATATGTTGTCTAGCTTAACTCCCAACCTTATTATATTAGGTTTAAATACTTACTGTTTAGGCAACTAACTTGAGCAGGACTTAAATTGGGTTGAGCCTTAAGTGGGGTATCCAAATAAAGATTTATCCTAATTTTTTAGTCTTTATCCATGTATTAAACCAAGAGTCCCAAGGGCTTAGGACTCTTAGCTCCAATATTGGCATGCACACATATTAAGGGGTGCAAAAGGATTAAGAGTCTTACAAATAAATCACCTTTTTGGTGAGAAACCTTAGCCCCTATCCTCTCTCATCCATTCCCAATTAAACTGGATTTGACCAGTCAAATGGAGAAATTATGGGCATGATTTCATGTCAGTGCATGAAGGGATGCGACGCTTAGGATATTTGGTGCATATGATGGACTAGAGTCATTATACTTTTCAATCATATTTTTTAGATAAGCCTCTCTGGTTTTTATGCCTATTGGGATGTTGGACCAAGTTTTTAATTCTTAAATTAAAGGCTAATTTTCAAGTTTTTTTCTAAAGAGTTGCGCGGTAAGTAACTCTTGATGCAAAATATTTATGAAATGATGTATGTTTTACTTAGCACCTTTCTACCTATAGACTCCTTCTGTTTGAAGGGTCTTATCTCATATGTTAAATATCATATTAGCGACTGATGAAAGGATATTTTAGGCACCTCCTTTCTTCCTATTTAAAGGCTTCGGTGATTGAAATCAAACATCCAAAGTTTAACCTGACAACTCGTTTTCTTTTCTTGTTAAGACAAGTATTTTATTTTAAGACAAGTCTACCATTTTAAGACAAAGGATAAGAAAGTAAATTAAAAAGGATAATAGGATAGCAAGAGAATTTTTGAAGAGATTTTGAGGTACTTTTCAAAAGGGAAATATCCTAGAAGAGAGGAAAGGCTATTGAAGGAAGAAAGGCTGCTAGGAGGAGTCAAGCAAGTAAGAGGAGTGCTTCCATGATACAGTTCCTATGTGGATCATCTCTGGAGGGCATACACTTATGTGCCTAATAGAATAAAGGATATTAGTATTATAGGTATTCTTCTATTTTCTAATATTTATCTTGTAATTGATATAATCAAGGGGTTCCTTGGTCTAGGATTTTGGTTGACCAGGGTTTCAAGGATTAAAATTTTGAAATCCAATCTTCTATTGCACAACTGTTACCTAGTAGTCATATTAGAGCAACCTTGATTTATTTAATTAATAGTCAATCAAATTTTTGAAAGATTATATGCTATCTAATAATATATAGCATGACAGTTTTAACATATGTTGGTTGATATATGCCAATGATTAGGGTTTTCGCTTAAACTCTAATTGATATAAAGATATGTTTAGATTATTTGGTTGTCATTCTGAAATAAGGTTATCCTAACATAGTGGTGGACATCTACTATGTTGTAAGGTTATCCTAGAATGATGACACTCTTAGCATGATGCGGGACAGGGATTGGACTGGATCGTTGGCGAGCATGAAAGTCACCAGAGATTAGGATTTGCAAAGAAGGAGGAAAGAAGAGGGTGCAGGGTTAAGAAAAATACTGGGATTCACATAGATTCCCGAAGAAGAACAAGCACATAGTAAAGGGGCTCACACAGATGCCCTAGAAGAACAAGCACATAGCAAAGGGGCTCACATAGATGCCCTGGGCTCACACAGATACCCAAAATCAGGGATCACACAGAAACCCTGGGAAGATGGAGAAGGGATCATACAGATACCCTAGGATCACACAGATCCTTCACACAGAATAATAGAAATTTTATTCATCCATCCTCCTCATTACAAAAGGCTGAGGGTGGTATTTATAGATTTTCCAATCCTCATTTGAATTTGAATACAAGATAAAAAGATAAGAACGAATCAAATTCAAATATAAGATAGGATAAGATAAGCCTATCCATATATCAATCCTAACCAACCAAATCCTAATTCAAATTTTAAACAAAAGATAAATCCTAAATAAATTTATTCCAAAAAATGCTTCAAGATCTGTGCAACTCCAAGAATTATGCTTGCTCCAAGATCCGTGCTTGAGATGTCCCCATCATTCTCCTACGGTGGGAAAAAAACTCGACTCTATCGAGTTTGGGTCAGGCTCCAGCTTTAGCTTGACTTCAGCTCCGGGAACTCCAAACTTTTAGCTTGACATAACCATGATTTTTTTTTTTAATCAACTTTGCTTTGAGAATGGTGCAGCTTTGAGATCGGTGTGCTTTGAAATCTGTGCTTTGAAAATGTGTTGCAGGTAGTTCTTGGAGAGCTTGGCAAAGACGAAGTAGAAAACAGGGGTGAGGGCTGGAAGGGAGGAATGGTGGTGTGTGACCGGCTGGGGGGAGGGTGGTCTGACGTCGATGTTGGGGAAGGATCCATGGATGAGATTTGAAACAGGGAAGAAATAGAACAGTGGGCCGGTGATGAAACAGAAAATCCTAATCCTTTAGCTCTGATACCACTTGATGCGGGACAGGGATTGGACTGGATCGTTGGCGAGCATGAAAGTCACCAGAGATTAGGATTTGCAAAGAAGGAGGAAAGAAGAGGGTGCAGGGTTAAGAAAATACTGGGATTCACATAGATTCCCCAAGAAGAACAAGCACATAGTAAAGGGGCTCACATAGATGCCTAGAAGAACAAGAACATAGCAAAGGGGCTCACATAGATGCCTTGGGCTCACACAGATGTCCAAAATCAGGGATCACACAAAAATCCTGGAAGATGGAGAAGGGATCATACAGATACCCTAGGATCACACAGATCCTTCACACAGAACAATAGAAATTTTATTCATCAATCCTCCTCATAAAAAAGGCTGAGGGTGGTATTTATAGATTTTCCAACCCTCATTTGAATTTGAATACAAGATAAAAAGATAAGAACGAATCAAATTCAAATATAAGATAGGATAAGATAAGCCTATCCATATATCAATCCTAACCAACCAAATCCTAATTCAAATTTTAAACAAAAGATAAATCCTAAATAAATTTATTCCAAAAAATGCTTCATGATCTGTGCCACTCCAAGAATTATGCTTGCTCCAAGATCCATGCTTGAGATGTCCCCATCATAGCATATATAATGTTGTGGTGTAATATGCCTATTTGATAGAATGTAGTATTAGGATGTGCATGAGACCATGAAAGCCCTCTTTAAAAATATATTTAGTCATAGTGTTATAAATCATAATGCAAATCTATTTAGGATTTGATTGATCAATTAATGTCTAGGAAAGAGGTTCTAGGAAGGTAAAGACAACATGATTTTTAATGGCTCCGTTGCTTACCTAGCCAATTTTTTGGTGTTTAAGGCAAGCACAAGGGACCTCCCCCTCTCTTTCACTTACCTTGCTAATTTAATAGATTTAGATCTTGAATTAAAAAATGTTAAGTGATTAAAACACTACTAATTGCCTTCCTTAATACTAAGCCAAATTCATGTAAAAAACTTAGTAGGTTTATTGTGTAACATAAGCCTACTCTAGGATTTGATATAAAATTTTTCTTGGTGCATCTAATGCCTTATAGCATGATTGATGGTGTTGCTTTATTGTGTAATACAAGAATAATATTATTCAAATATGACTACATAAAAATGAAGGGTTTGACAAAACTAAGATATTATAGTTTGTTGTATACAAGGCTGTAGTGTCTTAAAGGCAACTGTCATGTTGAGAGTTGCATGGGTTGTAATTGAAAAAATAAAATTTCTATCCTTGAAATCATTAATATTTATATAATACAATGAATTTATAAGGAATTGGGATCTCAACCCTACTAAAAACCCTTATTAGGGTTTCTCGCTTACCATAGGTGATGGCTTTGGTATTCATAGAAAAATAGTGGGAGACATAATTAGATTGATAAATCCTTATTTAGTAGTGTATATCATCTTGAGTGGTCTACTTTTACGCTATTCTGTATTTATATAGATTAATATTATGGCTTCTACTTTATCACTGCAAGGTATTTTAGATGTCAATAAGTTGACCGGTCCCAATTATATGGATTGGTTAAGAAACTTGAGAATTGTCTTAACTCAGGAGAGGTATCCTACATCCTTGATTCTCTTGATCTAGATCTGATCAGAGATGATGCTTTAGAGGAGAAAAGGGCTACATATAAAATGTGGTAGAATGATATTTAACTGTCAAGTGTAAGGGTTTTGGTGACCAGGGCGAAAGCATGGATTTCAAAAATTTATTATGAAACCACTACCAAACCCTTAACCCAAGACCTCCTTACTAGGAATTAAAACATACAAACATGCATATATAATATAAACTAGAGTTTAGGCACCAACCTGAACCGCTAGTATGCAATCCGATGAAGAAAACCCTGATTCAGCCTTCTTCTCCACCAGGTGCCCAAACGTTCGCCCTCCAACGGTGATCCACACGAAACTCGGACCAAGGAAGAACTCTTCAAGTTGCTTGGAGAAGTGGAACTCTTTCGGCAGCCTTTGGTCTATTGACCACTGTAGGACACACTGTCCTACTATAAGGCACTAAAGACACTCTCCTAAACCACTCTTGGTTTTAGGACAACCCTCCTTTAAGATCCCTTAGGCTTATATCCTAAAACAAAGCCTTGTCCTAGTAGAAAAGACCTTGTCTTAACAAGACAAGTCTTGTCTTAAAGGAAGAAGGAGGGAGAGAGAGACACTCAGAATAGTACTTCGGTGGAATTCTTCATTATCAGACTCATTTCACCACCCCTATTTATAGATACAAGAGGGGCATGTGATATGTCCTCCTATCAACTTATCAAATATGATTTTTCAAGACCGAAGAGAAGTTATCTGGCTTGAAAAATCATATCTAATAAGCCCATTTATGCATTGAAGGCCTTATTCACATCCCTTTATCTGGACGAATTCTCACTTGCCACATGTCAATTACCAGTCTCTAGGAAGCCAAGAGGCACCTCTTCAATCTCCAAACATCGAAGATTATGAAGAGTCATGATAGCAGAAGGACTCTCTATCAGAACCGCGTGCCACATGAAGAGTTGCGACTCTTCATGCACCGCGCGCGCCATCCTTCTTCCACGCAAATTTCAAAAATATTGATAAGTTAAAACATAGGAAATATGGGTATCATTGGAAAGAGCATAAAATTTCCTTTCTGGCCATATAAATATATTCAAATTAGAGATCTATAGCTCATTCTGTACCCTTTTGAAGTTAAGGTATCATTTAGGTACCAAGAGTCCCATGCCATTGGGACTCTTCATGTATGGCACCTAAAATGCCCTTAAATCCAAATTAAAATCAGATTTAGCTCTGATTAGGCTAGCCCCATTTAGGACTCAACCTAATTTAGGTTTCCCATAATTAGGTTAGACCAATTAGCAAGCAACTGGACCCAATCCAATTGGGTTAGGAATTTGGTTAGCCTACATATCCTAGGATGTAATCCGGCTAACCAATTAGGATCCTATGACCCTAATTAAATCATGAATGACTTCCTTGGCCAAGTCTCTATTGTGTGTGACCCATTGGGTTCCACATCTAGCCAGCAATAGGTTTAGGTTTGAGCCGATTCGATCCGATCGAACCCGATTGACCTAATTAGGTCAAATTGGCTCACCTAATTGTCCAATTCGAATCACACATCGAATTGACTAATGAAACCTAATCAATTGGTTCATGAAGACCTACAAGACAAGATTGACATCTAGCAATGTGTCATGCCTACCCAGAAGATGAGGAATTTTGGTGGATTTACCAAAATATCCTTCAGTGGTGAGTTACCGGGCAATTCAGTCCTTCGATCTACTTGCACCCTGAATATGACTATGGATATGGATACTTGTCAAATCCAATTTCATATTCATTCCTTGCTCAATCTGATAATGATGATTCATTAGTGAACCATTAGAAACTATTTCTAATGTTCATACTTTGATCAAAGATTTCCTAAATCTTAATTTGATTGAAATCATCTGGATGCACTTCCCTCTTACTAGGGTTGATCGATTCCTTTTTGACCTACTCACAACCTCCATATGCAATCCACCATACCCAGTATCACCCCATGCATGACTCAGTGTCATGATTGAGTGTGAACCAAAGTATGGATTTATGCATACAAGATACCATGGCAGTCTCAGGTCAAAGGATCACATGCACTACTCCCACTGTGAGAACTATCTATTGACAAACAGATAAGGTTCCATTAGATGTTCTCAAGATGGATCCATTCAGTGAACTCATTCTCTAAAGAGCACCCACATCCTAGTATTAGTGTCAAACACAAGTGACTGTGAGATCAGTCACCCTCTTCACCAAGAATACATAGGATGTGCTGGTCTTACTGGAAACATTGATCCCCTACTCAATATCCCATCGACCAGGAATATTTTAGATTAGGATTTTAAGACTTTAGGTCTCACTGGTATGATCTCATCATAACCCTAGAACCATAGCCCTAATCTATGGGGTTTCATATCTTAATAAAATTAATAAGACACAGTGTATGATGAAAATAAAATATCTTTATTAATTGATAATGTCAATACACTGGTTTGAGATACAAAGAAAATCCTATCGAAAAATAACATTTCGATTGGCCTTTAGGGAATAATCCTTTCAATATCCCACTTGCACTAAAGCCAATCGCCTTTTAATTTTAACCCATATAATCGAGGTGGCGATCAAACTCCCACTGTGGTCGATCCTTAGTGAACGGGTCTGCTATGTTGTTCTTCATTTCTACTCTTTTAATACATACTTCTTTTCTTTCAACAATCTCTCGAACGATATGGAAGTGTCTTAGAATGTTCTTTAATTTGTGATGAGCTCTAGGTTCCTTAGCTTAAGCGACGGCTCCAGTATTATCACAGTAAAGTGATACTGGACCTTCAATCTCCGGAACAACGCCCAACTCTGAGATGAACTTCTTCATCCAGACAGATTCCTTGGCAACTTCACTAACAGAAATATATTCTGCCTCAGTTGTTGAGTCAGCTACAGTCTGCTGTTTTGAACTCTTCCAGCTTATAGCTCCTCCATTTAGGGTAAAAACATATCCTGAAATAGATTTGCCATCATCTGGATTTGATTGAAAACTAGAATCTGAATAAGCTCCAGTTTAAGATCAGATCCTCCGTATATCAGAAAAATATCCTTAGTCCTTCTCAAGTACTTAAGAATATTTTTCACAGCCTTTCAGTGATCCTCTCCTAGATCAGCCTGAAATCTGCTGGCTATACCTAAGGCATATGCCACATCAGGCCTGGTACATAACATAGCATACATTATAGACCTACAGCCGAAGCATAGGTATAGAACTCATTCTATTTCTTTCTTCAGGTGTCTTAGGAGACATCTTCTTAGAAAGATGTATATCATGACCAATGGGCAAGTAACCTCTTTTACTTCCCTCAATGCTAAATCTCTTTAGCACTTGGTCAATGTACCTAGACGGGATAAGCCTAGTATCCTCTTAGATCTATCTCTATAGATCTTGATACCCAGTATATAGGATGCTTCTCCCAAGTCTTTCATGGAAAACTGTTTAGATAACCATACCTTGACTGATTGTAATATTGGGATATCATTTCCAATGAGGAGTATGTCATCCACATACAGAACCAAGAAAACTATAGCACTCCCACTAGTCTTCTTGTACACAAAAGGTTCATCCTCATTTTTGATAAAGTCAAACTCTTTGACTGTCTTATCAAATCGGATGTTCCAACTCCTAGATGCTTGCTTTAATCATAAATGAATTTTTTCAGTCTACATACCTGATTAGGTTTAGTCTCCAAGACAAAACCTTCTGATGTGACATATAGACCTCTTCCTCAAGGAAACTATTAAGGATTGTGGTTTTCACATCCATCTACTAGATTTCATAATCATGATATGCTGCTACAGCAAGCATGATCCGAATAGATTTGAGCTTGGCTACAGGAGAAAATGTTACATCATAATCTATTCCCTGTTTTGTCTGAAACCCTTAGCCACTAATCTGGCTTTCTAAGTTTCGACTTGGCCATCTGCCCCAATCTTTTTCTTATAGACCCATTTGCATCTAATAGGGTTAACACCCTTTGGTGCATCAACCAAAGTCATCATTGGTTGACATACATGGAGTCCATTTCGGATCTCATGGCTTCCAGCCATCTGTCTGAGTCCCTACTCATGACAGCATCCGTATAGGTTAGAGGCTCATCATTTTTAATGATCCGGGCTTCATTATTTTCAATAATAAACCTATACCTCTCAGGTGCATGACGCACCCTATCAGACCTATGGATAGGAGTGGTGTGTTCTGGTTCTATACTAACTATGTTATCATTTGGTTGAGATGTATCTATTTGTCGAACTTCTTCAAGTTCAATATTTCTCCCACTGCCCTTTTGTAGGATAAACTCTTTCTCCAGAAAAGTGGCATGCCTACTGACAAAAACTTTTTGTTCAGTAGGGTGGTAGAACAGATATCCTATACTATCTTTAGGATATCTTACAAATAGACACTTATCTGCTCTAGCATCCAGCTTATGTCCAAAATTTCTTTTGACATAGACTGGACATCCCCATATCTTAAGATACTTAAGATTGGGTTTCTTACCCCTCCATATCTCATATGGAGTGCTAGAGACAGATTTAGATGGTACTCTATTTAAGATATTAGCCGCGGTTTCCAAGGCATATCCCTAGAAGGAAACAGGTAACTCTGTGAAGCACTTCATGGACCATACCATATCTAATAAGGTACGGTTCCTCCTTTCAGCAACACCATTTAATTGTGGTGTGTAAGGAGGAGTCCATTCAGAGATAATCCCCTTTTCTTTAAGGTGATCGAGAAACTCGATGGATAAGTATTCACCTCCTCGATCTGATCGAAGGATTTTAATACTTTTCTCCGTTTATTTCTCTACCATACTTTGATACTCTAAAAATTTATCAAAGGCTTCGGACTTATGTTTCATAAGATACACAATCCATACCTTGAAAAATCATCAGTAAACATCATGAAATAAGAGTATCCACCCTTGGCCTGAGTTGTCATAGGCCCACATACATCTGTATGTATGAGTCCTAATAACTCAGTTGTCCTTTCTCTATGTCCACTAAATGGAGTCTTGGCCATTTTACCCATGAGACATGATTCACAAGTTCCTAATGATTCATAATCATAAGGATTAATGAAATTTTCCTTGTATAACTTGCTAATCCTAGTCTCACTAATATGTCCAAGCCGATAGTGCCAGAGTAAAGTATTGTTTACATCATCTCTCTTTTGTTTGTTACTTACATGAAGTATATTGTCATTAGTGGATAGAGTTAAAAGACCATTACAAAAATGCCACAACATATAATTTCATTAGAAAAGCTGATTAAGCAACCATTGCTCATCACATTCATAGTATAACCTTATCTAAGTAACAAGGGTACAAAAATGATATTTCTAATGACCTTAAGCATATAGTAACAATCTCTCAGCTCTAAAATATTTCCGGAAGGTAACTTCAAGATATAAGTCCCTACGGCCTCTGCTTGGATGGACTCTCCTCCAGCACCGTAGAGCTCGAAGTCTCCTTCCTTCAATACTCTAAGCCTCTGCAACCCCTGCAATGATTTGCAGATATTATGACCATAGGCAGTATCCAATACCCAAGTATATGAAATGGAAGAATCCATGACAAAATAGTATGAACTTCTTTCATACCTTTTGGTGCATCTGATGCACCAGGCTTCACACCTGCAAGGTAGCCTTGCAGTTCCTCTTCTAATGACCCGGCTTGCCACAGTGAAAGCAGGTCATCTGTCCGGAGGCCTTCTTTCCTTTCTTCTTCTTGATGCCCCTTTATTGGTTCAATCTCCTCTGGGAACCCTTTCTGCCTGACTTCTTATTGTTGATCCCATCCAAAGAAGAAGTAGAGCCTTATTTTTCTTTAAATGGCTCTCTGCTATTTTTAACATGTTTAACAGCTCAGGCAAGGAAGTGTTAAGTTTGTTCCTTGATCCTTATGAGTATGAATCATTAGGAACTTGCGAATCATGTCTCATGTGTAAGATGACCAGGACTCCATTTACTGGACATGGAGAAAGGTCAACTGAGTTATTAGGACTTATACATACTGATGTATGTGGTCCAATGACAACTCAGGCCAGAGGTGGATACTCATATTTATTCTTTACAGATGATTTATCTAGGTTCGGATGTGTGTATCTTATGAAACATAAATCTGAAGCTTTGATAAATTTAAGGAGTATCAAATATGGTCGAAAAACAAACTGGGAAAAGTATTAAAGTTCTTCGTTCTGATCGAGGAGGAGATACTTATCCATGAAGTTTTAGACTATCTTAAAGTTAATGGAATTCTTTCTGAATGGACCCCTCCTTATACACCACAGCTAAATGGTATAGCTGAAAGGAGGAATCGTACCTTATTAGATATGGTACGATCCATGATGTGCTTCACAAATTTACCCATTTCCTTCTGGGGTCATGCCCTAGAAACTGTGTTTACATTCTGAACAGGTACCTTCTAAATCCGTTGTTAGTACTCCATATGAAATTTGGAGTGGAAGGAAACCGTATCTTAAATATTTTAAGGTATGGGGATGTCAAGCTTATGTTAAAAGAAATTTTAGACATAAGTTGGAACCTAGAGCGGATAAATGTCTATTTGTAGGATATCCTAGAGAGGGTAGAGGATATCTGTTCTACCATCCTACTAAACAAAAGATTTTTGTCAGTAGGCATGCCACTTTTCTAGAAAAAGAGTTCTTCTTAGAAAAGGGCAATGGTAGAACTGTTGAACTTGGAGAAGTACAAGAAACACAGATTGACAGTTCTCAACCATTAGAACATATAGTTAGGACAGAACCAGAACACAAAACTCATCCCGTAGATCTGATAGAGTACACGGGCACCTGAGAGGTATAAGTTTATCATTGAAATAATGAAGCCAAGTCATTCAAAATGATGAACCTCTGACCTATACGGAAGCTATCTTGATTACTGATTCAGATAGATAGCAAGAAGCCATGGAATCCGAGATAGACTCTATGTATGTAAACCCAAGTATGGTCTTTGGTCGATGCACCAGAGGGTGTTAATCTATGGGTGCAAATGGGTCTATAAGAAAAAGATTGGGGCTGATGGCCAAGTTGAAACCTATAAAGCCAGATTAGTGGCAAAAGGTTTTAGACAAAAACAGGAAATTGATTATGATGAAACATTCTCACCTATTGCCATGCTCAAATCAATCTGGATTTTACTTGCTATAGCAGCATACCATGATTATGAGATCTGGCAGATGGATGTGAAGACTGCATTCCTCAATGGTTTCTTGAGGAAGAAGTCTACATGTCACAGCCAGAAGGTTTTATTTCAAAGAATAAACTAATAAAGTATGCAAGCTAAAGAAATCCATTTAGGATTAAAGCAAGCTTCAAGGAGTTGGAACATCCGCTTTGATGAAACTATTAAAAGGTTGGTTTTATCAAAATGTGGATGAACCCTGTGTTTATAAGAAGACTAGTGGGAGTGCCATAGTCTTCTTGGCTGTATGTAGATGACATACTCCTCATTGGGAATGATATCCAATGTTGCAATCAGTCAAGGTTTGGCTATCAAACCAGTTTTCCATGAAAGATTTGGGAGAAGCATCCTATATACTAGGTATTAAGATCTATAGAGATAGATCTATGAGGATGCTAGGTTTATCCCAATCTAGGTACATTGACTTAGTGCTGAAAAGATTCAGCATGGATGGAAGTAAAAGAGGTTATCTTCCTATGGTCAAGGCATACATCTTTCTAAAAGGATGTCTCCTTAGACACCTGAAGAGAAAGAATAGAATGAATTCTATACCTTATGCTTAGGCAATAGGGTCCATAATGTATGCCATGTTATGTACCATGCCGGATGTGGCATAGGCTTTAGGTCATTGTTAGTAGGTTTCAGGCTGATCCAGGAGAGGATCATTGGAAAGCAGTTAAAATATTCTTAAGTACCTGATAAGGACTAAGGATATTTTTCTGGTTTATGGTGGTTCTGATCTTAAACTAGAAGCTTATTCTGATTCTAGTTTCAATCAGACCCCGATGATAGCAAATCCATTTGGGATATGCTTTTATCCTAAATGGTGGAGCAGTGAGTTGGAAGAGTACCAAGCAGCAGACTGTAGCTGACTCAACCACAGAGGCAGAATACATAGCTGTCAGTGAAGCCGCCAAGGAAGCAGTCTAGATGAAGAAGTTCATCACAGAGTTGGGTGTTGTTCCTGAGATTGAAAACCCAGTGCCACTTTACTGTGACAACACTGGGGCTGTTGCACAAGCTAAGGAACCAAGAGCTCATCATAAGTCCAAGCACATTCTGAGACGCTTCCATCTCGTCCGAGAAATAGTAGAAGAAAAGATGTCTACATAAATAGAGTTGATACAAAGAACAATGTAGCAGACCCGTTCACTAAGACTCTACCACAGCGAGAGTTTGATCGCCATCTCGAGTGTATGGGATTAAGATTTAAAGGCGATTGGCTTTAGTGCAAGTGGGAGATTGAAAGGCATATGCCCTACAAGCCAATCTATGTTGTATCTCCCAAACCATTGTAATTGACAATATTCTAATAAGGGCATTATTTTCATCATACATTGTGTTTATATTATATGATGAACCCCATAGATTAGGGCTATGATTTTAGGGTTATGATGAGATCATACCAGTGAGACCTAAAGTCTTAAAACCTTAATCTAAAATATTCCTAGTCAAAGGAACCCTGAGTAGGGGATCAGGATTTTTCCGGTAAGACTAGCACATCCCATGTATACTGGAGAGGGTGACTGCTCTCACAGTCACTTGTGTATGACATTAATACTAGGATGTGGGTGCTCATTAGAGAATGAGTTCACTGATATGATCCAACTTGAGAACATCTAATGGAGTCTTAGCTACATGTCAATAGAAGGTTCTCATAGTGGGAGTGGTATAAGTAATCCTTTGACCTGAGACTCCCATAAGTACCTTATATACATGAACCCATGCTTTGGTTCAATTCTAATCATGACACTGAGTCATGCATAGGATTGATACTGGGAATGGTGAATTGGATATGAAGGTAATGAGTAGGTCAACAAGGAATTGATCATTCTTAGTAAGAGGAGATTGCATCCAGCTAGTTATCAATCGGATGATAATTCAGGGAATCTTTGATCAATGTAAAGATATTAGAAATGATTTCTAATATCAAGATAATTGAATCATCAATATAAGATTGAGCTAGAAATGAATGTAATATTGGAATTGACATATATCCATATCCATAATTATATTCTAGGTGTAGGCTGATCGAAGGATTTAATTATACGGTAACTTTTCACTGAAGGGTAGTTTTGGTATTCACCAGAATTTCATATCTTCTGGGTAGACATGACACGTTGCTAGACGTCAATCTTGTCTTGTGGGTTGATTAAATTAAATGATCACTTATTAGGAAGAGTCCTAATTGATCATAATCGGGTAAGCCCGATTTGACCTAAATGATTAGAAAGGGTTCTAATCAAATTAGGTCAACTTGTATTCGAACCCACTGCTGGCTAGATGTGGAACCCAATGGGTCACACACTAAGAGAATTGATCAAGGGTTTAATTTTGCAATTAAATCATTTTGCATGATGACACTCTAGCAGGTGTTGCAAATCCTATCTTCTATTCGAATTAGATTCAAATTAGGGTTCCGGATTGGTTCAATTTGGGTTCTAATTGGATCTAATTAGACCCTAATTGAGGTTATAAATATTATGGCTAACCCTATTGGCTAACCATGCACCTAGGCTAGCCCCCACCCGCCCCTTAGCATTTTCATGCCAAAATGCCAAGAGTCCATGCACTAATGGACTCTTGGCGCGCCATTTGGAAGAGTCCATGGCGCATGGACTCTTGGCGCGCTCCATAAAAAACTCCGATGTTTATATGGGGTGGCCTCATTTCTTAGAATTAGCGCCTCACTTGTCCTCCCTTGGATTGGAATCCAAGGGTTGATGTTTTTTTAAGAAAGGAAGAAAGCACCTGATGCTTCCCGGTCGCACGAAATAACATCTCTTCGAAGATGAAAGTCGCAACTCCTTTCTTTTAAAAACATTGCGACTTTTCCTTTAAGAAAGGCCATGGGATTTATCCGGAGGGCCGTGAGAAGGAAGGATGGGATGTGAGAAATAAGAAAGGGTGTGAGAAGTCTTTCACGGAGAGATGTGTGGGCGCCTATCTGAGATCTATTTAAAGGGTCAGAAAATCAGAACTCGGTAATGTTTTCTTTTATTCCTTCTTCCTCTCCTAAAGACTCTTTCACTCTTTTCTTGTTCTTGCACTGTTTCCTTTACAGAGTACACCTCTGTCGAAACTCTGCTACTGAACAAGAATAAGAGCGAAAGTCTCCGACGGTAAAGGAAAGAAAGGAGTTCTGATTTTTTCCTTCTTTCTTATATTAAGACATTATTGTCTTAATTTCTCCTCCAACTTAAGACAAGCCTATATCCTCTTAGGACAAGGTCTTTTCTTCAAGACAAGGGTGTCTAAAGGGCTAAGGTCTTAGTAGAAGGAGGAGAAGAGATCAGGGAAAGGGAGGCTACCTCTTGTATGGAAGAATTCAAGCCATAATCCAAAAATTGAGTTCTAGGAAGAAGTACTCAAAAGGAGAAACCATTGGACAAGAAGATAGTGTTCTTGATCATCGCTCTGTGTGGATCACCATCGGAGGGCGGACACCTGGATGCTTGGTGATTTAGTTAGCCCTTCAACTTCAAGTTTGTTGGAATAAGTGATTACAGGTTGGTACCCTAATCCTAATTTGCATAGATATGCTGTCATATGTTTAGTCTTTATAAGTAGTTCCTGGTTTAGGGTTTTTTGGTGTAATTTAGTTTCAATTTTGAAATTACCCTTCTGCTACGTTGCACCGGAACCCAACAGTCTTGGAAGGACTTAAAGTTTGATTTGGAAAAGTTTCAGCAAGTTTCAGCACTAGCACAAGCAAGTGTCGACTCATAAAGAAGTTCAAGTATCGACCCAAGGCCTGAAAACAAGAAAAATACAGAACTATGAAAATCCATAATTTTTCCTTGAGCTGACCTAAGTGTCGACTCACTGAATCAAGTGTCGACTCACAGAAACCAAGTGTTGACTCATAGAAATCAAGTATCGACTCATGAAGAACTCAAGTGTCAACTCACCAGATTCAAGTGTCGACACTTAGAGTAACAGCTAATTTTTAGAAGTACAGAATTGATTCAACTTACTTCAAACGGCTAGTTTTTCATCCCCAATAGTCATAAACAGTCATCTATGGTTTGGAGAGATATATAAACACCAAAAATCAAATGGAGAAGCAATCCTTTGGTGAGATCATTGAATATCCTTCAAGGATTCAAGAGTTGAGTGGTTCAAGCCTTCAAGCTTCCAAAAGATAAGAGAGTTAGTCCAAGTCCACAGTATCAAGCTTCATAAAAGGCTTCAACAAATTGAAGACAAGCTTCTTCAACATCATCCAAGGGCTTCAAAGAGAATTTGCTTTTTTTTAGAAAGATTTATTGTATTATTTACTTACTTTCATTCTACATTGTTGTATCAAAGATTTTTATGAGCCTTAGAAAATCAAAGAGGTTGTTGGTAGCCTTTATGTAAAACCAACATAGGTTGTTGGTGATCCCGTAAAACCAACATAGCTTGTTTGTGAGCCCGCAAAACCAACAATACTTTTGGTTAGCCGTGAAAACCAAGAGGTGTTGGTTAGCCTAAGTTAGAAAACCAATAAGGGTTTTGACTTGTGAGCCCGATGAAAACAAGTTGGATTTGATTAGTGAGCCCAGAAAACTAATCAACTATAATCAAGTATGATTATAGTGAATTCCCAAGAAAAACTTGGGGAGTGGATGTAGGTGCCTTGGAGTGCACCAAACCACTATAAACTTGTTGTGTTTGCGTTATTATTTTTTTTGTGCATTTACTATTAGTTATGCTGCATATTATTTTGAAGCACACAAATACTTTGGTAAAATACAAGCACTTAATTACGATTAGCACATACTTGTTGAAATAGTTCAAAAAGTTTTATAAAACCAAATTCACCCCCCCTCTTAAGTTGCTTCATCTCTGGGCAACAAGTGGTATAAGAGCCCGGTACTCTGTTGAAAATCTAATGATTTTGAGTAAAAGATCATGGCAACCCTTATAGGTATTAGTGTTAAAACCACCATTTTTCAATGGCACTAATTACACATATTGGAAAACATGCATGCGCATTTATTTCAATCTATAGATTATTATCTTTGAAAAATGATTGTTAATGGTCCACATATTTCTTCAATATTGGTTAATGATGTTTCCATTCCAAAACTAGAAGAGGATTGGGATAAAAATGATATTAAGCAATCTAAGCTAATACCAAAGCAATGAACTTGCTTTATTATGCACTAGTCCTAATGAATTCAATAGGATTCCACATGCGAAACAGCGAAGGAAATATGGGACATACTTGAGATTACTCGTGAGGGTACTCTTCAAGTGAAGAATACAAAATTAATTTTCTTGTACATTCTTTTGAAAGGTTTTAAAATGCTACACTATGAATATATCTGATATATATACTAGATTTATGACTATGTTAATGAATTGAAAAGTCTTGGCAAAGTCTATACTAATGCTGATTTGGTTATAAATTCTTAGAACTTTGCCAATATTAGGGGATCCAAATGTAATGGTGATCCAAGAAGCTAAAGATATAGAAACCTTACCTTTGGAGGAGCTCATCGGTTCACTCATGACCTATGAGTTGACTTATGGCAAAAGGAAGTGATTGCTGATCAAGAGAAGAAGAAGATAATAGCTCTCAAGGCCAAAAAGAAACATGACAATTGGCAATGATGGCAACTTGGAGCGATAGCAAAGATTCAAGCTTGGATGATGAACAAGAAGTTGCCCATCTTTGCTTCATGTTGGTAAATAAGGAAGAGGTATGTTCTGAAAATGAATATGATTTTATCTTTGATGAATTATAGATGCATTTAATGATCTTGTGCATGAAACAAAGTATTAAAAAATGAGCACAAGAAATTTAAAAGATATGTAGATTCTTTTTCTCCTGAAAACACTAATCTTGCTAATAAAAACCATGATTTAAATGTAATGATTGATATTTTAGAAATTGATTAGAATAATCTTTCTAAAGAAAGAAGAATTTCAGAAAGAAAAATTTTGATTTGAAAGAATTATGCAATAAGTTTTCAAATAAAAAAATTTTATTAAATGAAATAAAAATTCTTAGAAGATCCAAGATTTTTGTATCAAATGATGAGATTTTAAAAAAAAATAAAAATCTTGAGTTAAAGAACAAGAATTTCTTTATTAATACATCTTCCAATCTGACTTGTTTTAGATGTTATAAATTTGGGCATAATGCATATCCTTGTAAATAAGAAAAATTTGAGTTCCAAAAGGAACCATATTTACTAACCCTAAAAGACCCAAGAAAGTCTGGATACCAAAATTATCCACCAAGTTTATCTTGCAGGAGTGTCTTGCAGTCCAACATGAAGAAATGAAGATTTTGAAATGTGGCTGTACAAGACAATACTAAGAGTGGACAAGCTATATTTTGGACTAAATGGTAAAGGAATGATTATATATATTGGTAAATTCTAAATATTTCTTTCCATAATTTTAAATGTAATTGAATATTTGTTTAAATATTGCATCAATTACTTTGAAAAATTATTTAAATGATTAATTAAAATCAAGTTTAGACTTATAGTCATTGATTATGATAATGAACTTTTTGATGTTGATGAATTTCATGCTATCATGATTAAACTTATGATTATAAGACCTTCACTTGATTTTGATTAATGTATCTTAAATTACTTCATTTAAAATACTTTAAAGTTGCATATTGCTTTGAAAATTATTTCAATTGATTAATTAGAATCCAGTTTAGACTAATAGTCATTTTTTGTGATCATGAACTTTTTGATATTGTTGGATTCATGCCCTCATGATTAAACTTGTGATTATTAGACTTTCACTTGATTTTGATTAATATAGTTTTAAACTATTTTCAGGTAAAATGTGGTAATGAAATGTATACATTTTTTGAATCTATGCTTAAATTAGAAATTATTTAGATCAAGACTAGAACTGGTAGTTAAGGATTACATTTAAGAAGAAGGTATACATATTAATAAACCCTTAATCCAGTAGCTAGACTTGATATCATATTACTTCTATTATTTATATGGATATCAAATCATTTCAAATGGATTTTAAATCATGCAAAAAGTTTTTAAATGATCAATCTCTTATTTTGAAGGTAATGTATATCTTGAAAATTCAAATTTTTGATTTCAGACTTAGTATGTATGTTTATATTTTAAAATATCTGAAATTATGTTGCTTGTGCATTCATGTTTTATTCCTCAAATAAATGCATATTTTTAAGGGGAATAATATTTAAGGAGAGCATCCAAAGATTTATTGTCATGTATGATGCTTTCAATATTTTCTTGATATCATGCTTATATTGCTCTGATACTCCTTGTTTTCAAATCTAATTCTTTAAGGGGAGTTACATTCAATTGGTATCAAGATTTATTAATAATCTAAAAAAAAAGAAGAGAGAAGAGCTTTTAGTAACTACTTCGGATTGGGTTAGTCACCATGGCCGTCCAGTTATAGAAGCTAAGTAGGGTTTAAAGACACTCTCTTTCCATTCAATGGGACCTCTTATGACGTGTTGGGGTGCCATTGTGGCCTTATCCCATGAACAAATGAGATGAATGGACTGTTGTCTTGCTATCAGTTATATATATTAGAGCTAATACATATTGAATTATTTTTTTGCAAGTGTATTTTTGTGGTATCATGTTCACTTAGTATCATATTTAATTGATATCATGATTAATTGATTTCATGTATGATTTTGATGATCTCTTGCTATTCTTTCCACCTTCATTCCCATTTTGTATTACCTTTTTATCCTTTTTCATAATGACAAAAAGGGGAAGAAAAATGTTAAGTATGAAAAAGAAAAGGATATGATAAACAAGTAACACGAAAATTATAAGAGAAATGAAAGAAAGTGCAAAAAGGGATGAAGAAAGCAAAATGTTTTAATCTTAAGGGAAGAATTAGTAAGGAAAAGATTTGAAAAATGTTTTGAAATCATATTTTGAGGGGGAGCTTAATACTCATTGATTTTAAGCTTACACGTTTATCTTATTGTTAATCTTTTTATGCTTACCATGTTCATATACATAAAGGTTTTGTCATCATCAAAAAGGGGGAGATTGCTGACTCTGGTCTTGATTTGATGATTAACAAAATACTTAAGTATATATGAATACTAATTGTATTTTAGTATGTTTATCAGATCTTAGTACTCATCCATGTTGAATGAAGAAATGCTTGTATTTCAGTTGAAGAAGTCCTTCAAATTCATGGAATTTCAAGTTATAAGGACTTTGAAACATAAGGAAACTTGGAAGGACTTAAAGTTTGATTTTGGAGAAATTTCAACAAGTTTCAGCACTGGCACAAGCAAGTGTCCACTCATAAAGAAGTTCAAGTATTGACTCAAGGCCTAAGAACAATCAAAATATAGAACTGTGAAAATCTAGAATTTTTGCCTTGAGCTGACCCAAGTGTCGACTCATAAAAATCAAGTATCGACTCATGGAAACCAATTATCGACTCACAGAAATCAAGTGTCGACTCATGAAGAACTCAAGTGTCGACTCATCGATTCAAGTGTCGACACTTGGAGTAATGGCTAGTTTTTCAGAAATGCAGAATTAATTTCAACTTGCTTCAAATGCCTAGTTTTTCATCCCCAACGGTCATAAATGGTCATCTATAGTTTGGAGAGCTATATAAACACCAAAAATCAAATGAAAAAGCAATCCTTTGGTGAGATCATTGAATATCCTTCAAAGATTCAAAAGTTGAGGGGTTCAAGCCTTCAAGCTTCCAAAGATAAGAGAGTTGATCTAAGTCCATAGCATTAAGCTACATTCAAAGGCTTTAATAAATTGAAGATAAGCTTCTGCAACATCATCCAAGGGCTTCAAAGAGATACTTACTTTATTTTAGAAAGATTTATTGAATTTTTTACTTTCATTCTTACATTATTGTATCAAAGGTTTTTGGTGAGCCTTAAAAAATCAAAGAGATTGTTGGTTAGCCTTTGTGTAAAACCAACATAGGTTGTTGTAAAGGAAAATATGGTGCAGTAGAAGCCTACCCTAGGCATGCAACATTAGGGAGCAGGTATTGCGTAATTAAGATTTTTAAGCATGCAGCGGAAAGTACCTACTCGTGCACAGGATCTAACATATCATGATGCATGTAACAAAATATACAGGCATGTATAGGCAAGTGCAACAATTATAATTCATATGATAACAACTAGATATAGGCATGCAAGATAACCAAAATAAAATATACCTGATCGAAGAGGACTCTCTCAGTCTTTAAAATTAATCAGTGACCGGTTGAACTCCTTCAACAGCAAATAAGATCTACAACAGCAAGAAGAGAACGATCGATCCAAACTCTCGAGGTGTCCAAACATCCATCCTCTAGAGTATCCACGCATGGGCTCTCGCTGATCCAACTCTCGGAAGGATACTAATCCTTAGGGAATCCAACGGCAGGTCACAAATAGGTGGAGCAGGGAATACAAACTAATCCTCATGGATGGTCTTCTCCAAGACTGCCCAAACTCCACCTAATGCACACACTGGAAACAACAAACGGGAAAGAATAAAAAAGGATGCTGAACGAATTTCAGCATTCAAACTTTCATCCCATGGATCCATCTGTTACTTCTCAAATAAACATGCTATGTTTCTTCTCCTTCTCTCTCTCTCATGCATCACTCGGCCTTCCACCCAGAACTTTTGATCATGGAAACAGCAGGCTCTCACCGCATGGCCTACTGATAAGATGAAAGACTGGTGGAGAGAATCCCATCACATGGCTGCAACCCAGAAAAATCCCATGAAGCCTTCAAGTCCTGTTTCTTCCTCTCTCCAAAACCACACAGCCTTGATACATTCCTATTCTCTACCACAGATGCTTCTTTATCTCTTCTCTCTTGCACACCATAGGCTTCAACCAATAGGTTATATTTATAGGTAGAAAAATCAATCCATGAAGGCAAGGGAAAACGGGGAAGTGACATGTGGGAGGAAACCGTGAGATCCAAAACCAAATGGGAAAGGGCTCTTGATCGATGGAGAAGATTTGTTTCAGATCTCCCAAGTGCAAACGAACTTCACTTGATCAAAACCCATCCAGCAAAAAAAAATCGTGAGCCAATCTGTGAGAGCCCATTCCACACGGTACAACAAAACATGGACCGTGAGAGATGGGAATGCGTGCGGGAGAAGAACTGGGCTGAGAGGAGGAAAGGCATGCGAGACTTGGATGAACTCCTCATCCAATTGGTGAAACAGGGGAGAAGCCACATTGAACCATATTGCCATGTAAACCAACAAGTGTTTAAATCGGTTCCATAAACCAAAACTGGTTTAATCAAAACCAAATAAATTAAAACCATTCCAACAAACCAATTCAAAAACCGGTTCATTAAACCTTGGTCCGACCAAACCCAATGAGTAATAAAACTTGGTTCAGTCCTGGTCTACCAGGAACAATTCCTGGTTGACCCAAACCAATCCTGGTCGATCCAAATCATACCAAGTGGACCAGAAAAATCCAATGTGTGCTCAAGAAGCCATTTGACCTTAATGCCAAAATGATTCTCAATTATTGATCGGTTCTTGGATCAGGAAGAAATCTCGATGGCGTGTGACCTCATAGGCTCGAACCTAAACCGTAGCATTGGAACACTTCCAGTACCAGCACAAGATACCATCTAGCAATGGATCCCGGCATCTGGATAGGCCGAAGATGCGAAAGCAATCTATCGAACCTCTGGCATATGGTACCATATAATTCATCCCTTTGACCTCCAATGCTCAAGATGACCTAGGGTTAGACTGCCAACCCTAACTGAGTCAATCCACAACATGTCTCAACCTCGCAAGTCCAGTGACTCCTCACTATGACTACCTTGGCCAAGGATTTGCTAAATTGAGATACTACGAGACATTTAATCCAAATAATTTGGACAGGTCAATTCTATCTTGGTCCACCACTGCTCCACAAGTACTTGCCTGTACTCATAAACCTTGCATCACCGGATTAGAAATCTGGGTAGTCCGGCACCAAAGCACAGGGAGTTGCTTGCAAGCTACCATCGTGACCTCAGGTCAGAAGGACACATATACCCATATCCAATCACGAGCAATCCTTTGGCAGAAAGGAGCTCCACGGAGTCACGTTCAATTAGATGTCACACATCCCACTTGCAGATCATATCAGTGTCACCACACTTCTTTGGTCAAGAGGACAACCAAACGATGTGAACCACAACAACCTACACTTGATACATTGCCATCCTGTACAATGTATCCTTTGGTTGTGAACCTTTTAAAGGACCACTCAATATATCCTCTCTATATCGAAGTCATTGCAGTCCTAAGGACTTCATCACATAAATTGAGTTCATTACAGGAAAATGAATGATGTGATGAGCTGCCAAAACAACATTTTATTAATTCATATACAGATTATAATACTCAACACAACCACCTACAACCTAGGCGATTGGCTTTGGGACATAATTCCCAACAACTCCCACTTGTACTAAAGCCAATTAGAACAGTATCTAATACCCATTTTCCTTTGTCGAACTCTTTGATTCTGAGGGCTTTAGTGAATGGGTCGGTCTAGCTTTCCTTTCCATCGATCTTCATAAGATTGATGTCGCCTCGTTCCACGATCTCTCGCACGAGATGATAGCACCGCAGAATATGCTTAGTGCGGTGATATGACTTTGGCTCCTTAGCTTGAGCAATGGCTCATGTGCTGTCACAATACACAGGAATAGGACCATCTAAGAAAGGTGCCACCCCTAGCTCTCCAAGGAATTTCTGCAACCACACGACTTTCTTAGCCACATTTGATGCTACAAAGTACTCTGCTTCACATACTAAGTCTGTAACAGTTGCTTGCTAGGAACTCTTCCAGCAGATCGCTCCTCTATTCAGGATAAACATAAACCCTGACATACTCTTGCTATCATCTTTGTCAGACTAGAAACTGGAGTCAGTATACCCCATAAGTTTCAAGTCAAGTCTCTATTAATCAGCCATTGGTCCTTAGTATTTCTTAAATACTTTAGGATGGTCTTAACCACCTTCCAATACGCCTCACCTGGGTCAGACTGGTATCTGCTCACTACTCCTAGTGAGTATGCCATGTTTGTTCTGGTACATGTCATAGCATACATGATAGAGCCCATTGCCGAAGCATAAGGAACTCTACTATGCGCTCTCTTCCTCAAGAGTTGTCACACAATCCTTCTTTGAAAGAGTAATTCCAGAACCTATCGAGAGATAGCCTTTCTTGGAATTTTCTATGCTAAACCATTTCTGCACGGTATCAATGTACGTAGACTGGGACAATCCCAGAAGCCTCTTGGATCTATCTCTATAGATCTTCATACCCAGTATGAAAGAAGCTTCTCCCAAGTCCTTCATGGAGAATTGAGATGATAACCAGACCTTTATTCCTTGCAATACTGCGATGTCATTCCCAATTAAGAGAATATCATCAACATACAGTACCAGGAATACAATCACAAAACTATTAACCCACTTATAGATACATGGTTCCTCTTCGTTCCTAACGAAGCCATACGATTTGATACACCTATCAAAATGCATGTTCCAACTTCGAGATGCTTGCTTGGGTCCATAAATGGACCTTTGCAATTTGCATACTTTTGACTTGTCTATGGATGTGAACCCTTCAGGCTATATCATATACATCTCCTAATCCAACTCCCCATTCAGGAAAGTGGTTCGAACATCCATCTGCCAGATCTCATAGTCAAAATATGTTGCCAAAGCAAGCATGATCCGAATGGGCTTGAGCATTGCCACAGGGGAAAATGTCTCGTCATAATCGATACCATATCGCTGACGATACTCCTTGGCAACCAAACGGGCTTTATAGGTCTCCACCTTCCTATCTGCGAATCCACTTACACCCGATGGATTTTATCCCTTTAGGTGGATCAACCATGTCCATACATTGTTGATCTCCATGGACTCCATTTCGGATCGCATGGCTCCAAGCCACGCCTTAGAGTCAGATCTCTGAAGTCACATATAGGTGATTGGATCCTCATCATTCTCGTCGAGCTCAATGGGATCACCGTCCCGGACCAAGAAACCATAGTATATGTTCGGCTGACGCGGTACTCTACCGGATCTCCTAATAATGGGTTCTAGGTGTGATTCGATCACAGCCATTCTATGATGTCCTTAGAGTGTGCAGGCTCTTCCACTGGTTGAACTTCACCAAGTTCAATCTTAAAGGCTACAGTTCCTTTCCAAGGAACTCCTTTTCTAAAAAGATAGCCCTAAGAGCAACGAACACTTTCTGTTCGTCTTCCAAGTAGAAGAAATATCCTTTTATTTCCTTAGGGTACCCAATAAACAAGCACCGATCAGACCTAGGACCAAGTTTATCTGAGTCTAAATGCTTTACATAAGCCAGACAAACCCAGACCCGGAGGTGTGAAATTGAAGGCTTATGTCCAGTCCATAGCTCATATGGAGTGGAGATAACAGACTTACTCAGAACTTCATTCAGCAAGTAACAAGTTGTCTCAAGTGCATATCCCTAGAAGGATAGCGACAAAGTTATAAAGCCCATCATGGATCGAACCATGTCCAACAAGGTTCGATTCCTCCTTTCGGACACACCATTCAATTGAGGTATTCCTGGAGGAGTCCAGAGAGAATCCCATTCTCCTCAAGATATGTCATGAACTCATCGGATAGGTATTCACCACCTCAATCAGATCGAAGGGTTTTAATACTCTTTCTAGTTTGTTTTTCACTTCATTATGATATCATTTGAACATCTCAAACGACTCAGATTTATGTCTCATAAAAAAGACATAACCACACCTAGAAAGGTCGTCTGTAAACGTAATGAAATATCTATATCCACCTTTGGCACTAACTTTCATAGGTCTGCATACATCAATATGTATGAGTCTCAATTTTGTAGCTCGTTCACCTTTTCCAGTAAAAGATGACTTGGTCATTTTACCAAGCAAACAGGATTCACAAGTAGGCAGTGAGTCAGAATCACTGACCTCGAGGAGGCCATCTCCTCGCAACTTGTTTATCCTATTCTGGTTAACATGACCTAGCCTACAGTGCCACAGATACAAATCACTGACATTTTCCATCCTTGGGCTGTTCGGGTCTTTGGATGCTTGATAAAGAGGACAGTTCCTCTTCCAGTGTCCATGCTTCTTACAATAGAAGCACTCTGCACTAGCTAGATCAGCTTTCACTTTTTGACTTGGGCCAGGAGCACTTTGCACCTTCTTTCCCTTACCTTTTTTCTTCCCTTTCTAAAAGGGACGACGACCTCTAGAACCTCCCACTAAATTCACCACCCCTTATTCAGTTGGTGGTCCTTCTCGTAAGTCCGCAACAACCCCAACAAAACATGGTAATTAACTGCAGGTTATTCATTCTATAATGATCGAGAGGTTAAGATAGGAGGAGAGTAGAGAATTCAGAATCATATCCTTGCCGAATTGATCGTGCAAGAGACATCCGAGCTTGCCAATCATTCGATCATCTCCATCATGTATAATACATGATCAGTAACCAAACCGTCATTTCGCATTTTGATATTGTAGATGGCATAAGACACTTTGTACCACTCTACATCGTCTGGCATGCCAAAAGATTTCTTCAACTTTTAAAGGATCTCGTCTGGCTGGGCCTCCTTGAATTTATGACTGAACTCATCATTCATCACCGCCAACATTATGCATCGGACAATAATCCGATCAGAAACCCACTTCAAATAAGTGTCCTAACCGAACTCCGAGCATTGGCAGAAGAGATTTCGGGTGCTGGATCCATTATCACATAAAGGATCCGCTCGTGCTCTAGGACAATCCTCAATCTTCGATACCAGCTACCAAAATTAGGACCCTTTAACTTCTCGCTACCGAGAAGTGACAGGAGTGAAAGGTTTGAAGACATCTGAAAAAAAATATAGACCTAATCAGTATATGAATTAATCTATTAAACCAAAAGACTTGGACTTTAGTATAAAGGTCCCTCCCACTTTTTTCAGATTGGGTGCCTCTAACTCCAATCCGTGAAATCACCATTTCATAGTGGGTACTGAAATCCAATAGACCACGCATGAGCCCGACTATGGCCAGCTCACCCATACATGCCTAAAGGTAGGTTCTCTAACCAATTGCTTCCCCAAGCAACTTCCAGTAATAAATTTTGCCCCATAAAATCCCCAATCGGCCTAGGGGCCTCCTATTGCGGGTCTCTGGTTAGGTCCAACCATCAATATGATGAATCCAATGCTTCTAGCTAACGAATGACCAAGCCCAACTATGGTCGCCCACTTGATCACCATTAAGAAGGTTACACTGAACCATCATCTATGAGAGAGTAATTCCAGCAACCGGATGCACACCTGTTCTATGGAACTGCGATGTACACCAAGCTAAAGGACTCATTACTAACTCACTTAATGGGAGGCTAAGACACCATCAACAAATTGACTTAGTCATTTTCAGGATCTAATAATTTTAGAGGATTTTAATTAATTGTGACAGAAGAATAGAGAGAAGAACATGGATCAACCTCCCACTGATCAAATCAATTGTCAGGAGGGTTGAATTAAATTCAACAAATTGGTCCATGGACACCTTAAGATCAGTCAAGCTGATCAACTTGGGTGACATGGGTTACCTCGAATCAATAAGCTTTTCTAATCAATTCTGGTTGACCAGATTGGCCAGGTAGGTGAGATCATGGGTGAGCAATCGCCATTAACCATCTTTCCTAGACACCAACCAAGTTGGCCAGGAAAGAGGTAGCCTCATGCAACCATGATCAGAAATCAAACCTGCCTAGACACCAATCGATTAACCAAACTCGATTAGACCAGCCTAAGGACTCGGGCTTTCCACAGAGCCACTAATTAGATCCATTTAGAAAAATGGACTAACCCATCTAACTATTAGATAGATGCAAAAGAGAAAGTCATTAATCAACATTTGATTAGTTCTCTTAAGTCCAATTCAACTAACTTAGGTCTAACCCAATTAATGGACCCAATCAGATAGCTAACCCAATTAACCAGGATGGCTTATCCAAATGACATTAGGTTTCATAAACCCTATTTAGACTTGTTATTTTGATTAATCTTTCAATTCATAATTGTTAGATTATAAGCCATCTTTTAATTAAAACATTCTTAATTAAATTCATGTAAAACTCTTTTTACATGTTTCATGCATCATATCTAGTTTCATCATATCAATTATAATATTGCAATCCCTAAACATTTTAGACATGCCAATGTACATGAATCAAGATTAAAACACTTTATCATAGGTTTCTTTAAGGATCCTTCTGAAAAGGCCAACATAGATAAACCGCCTCATGCCGTAGAAACTCAAGGGTTTTAAACCCTGATTTTCTATGGACACACGACCATGGTCAAGGTCTCAACTAGGTTTCTAAAAGTAATCCCTAACATATGCAATCATGATATGCTACACAGGAACCTGTGGCTCTCATACCACTGAAGAAAAACCTGGTGTAGCAGAAGCCTACCCTAGGCATGAAACATTAGGGAGCAGGTATTGCATAATTAAAAATTTTAAGCATGCAGCGGAAAGTACCTACTCATGCACAGGATCTAACATATCATGATGCATGTAACAAAATATATAGGCATGTATAGGCGAGTGCAACAATTATAAATCATATGATAACAACTAGATCTAGGCATGCAAGATAATCAAAATAAATATACCTGATCGAAGAGGACTCTCTCAGTCTTCAGAATTAATCAGCGACTGGTTGAACTCCTTCAATAGCAAATAAGATCTACAACGGCAAGAAGAGATCGATTGATCCAAACTCTCGAGGTGTCCAAATGTCCACCCTCTAGAGTATCCACACATGGGCTCTCGCTGATCCAACTCCCAGAAGGATGCTAGTCCTTCGGGAATCCAAAGACAAGTCATGGATAGGTGGAGCAGGGAATACAAACTAATCCTCACGGACAGTCTTCTCCAAGACTGCCCAAACTCCACCTAAAGCACACTAGAAACAACAAACGGGGAAGGAATACAAAAGAATGCTGAACAAATTTCAGCATTCAAACTTTCATCCAATAGATCCATCTGTTACTTCTCAAATAAACATGCTTTGTTTCTTCTCCTTCTCTCTATCTCACGCATCACATGGCCTTCCACCCAGAACCTTTGATCATGGAAACCGCAGGCTCTCACCGCATGGCCTACTGCTAAGATGAAAGACCGGTGGAGAGAATCCCATCACACGGCTGCAACCCAAAAAATCCCGTGAAGCCTTCAAGTCCTATTCTTCCTCTCTCCAAAACCACACAGCCTTGATACATTCCCTATTCTCCACCACAGATGCTTCTTTATCTCTTCTCTCTTTCACACCATAGGCTTCAACCAACAGGTTGTATTTACAGGCAGAAAAATCAATCCGTGAAGGCAAGGGAAAATGGTGGAAGTGACATGTGGGAGGAAACAGTGAGATCCAAAACAAAATGGGAAAGGGCTCTTGATCGGTGGAGAAGATTTGTTTCAGATCTCCCAAGTGCAAACGAACTTCACTTGATCAAAACCCATTCAACAAAAAAAAATGTGAGCCAACTCGTGAGAGCCCATTCCACACGTACAACAAAACAAGGACCGTGAGAGATGGGAATCACGTGCGGCAGAAGAACTGGGCTGAGAGGAGGAAAGGCGTGCAGGACTTGGATGAACTCCTCATCCAATTTTGTGAAACAGGGGAGAAGCCACGTTGAACCATATTGCCATGTGAACCAATAGTGTTTAAACCAGTTCCATAAACAAAAACTAGTTTAATCAAAACAAATAAATAAACCCTTCCAACAAACCAATTTCAAAAATCGGTTCATTAAACCTCGGTCCGACCAACCCAATGAGTAATAAAACTTGGTTCAGTCCTGGTCTACCAGGAACAATTCCTGGTTGATCCAAACCAATCCTGGTCGATCCAAATCAGACTAAGGGGACCAGAAAAATCCAATGTGTGCTCAAGAAGCCATTTGACCTTAATACCAAAATGATTCTCAATCATTGATCGATTCCTGGATCAGGAAGAAATCCTCGATGGCGTGTGACCTCATAGGCTCGAACCTAAACGGTAGCACTGAAACACTTCCAGTACTAGCACAAGATACCATCTAGCAATGGGTCCCAAAGTCTGGATAGGCCGAAGATGCGAGAGCAATCTATCAAACCTCTGGCATATGGTTACCGTATAATTCATCCATTTGACCTCCAATGCTCAAGATGACCTAGGGTTAGATGCCAACCTTAACTGAGTCAATCCACAACATGTCTTAACCTCGCAAGTCCAGTGACTCCTCACTAGGACTACCTTGGCCAAGGATTTGCTAAATTGAGATACTGCGAGACATTTAATCCAAACAATTTGGACAGGTCATTTTCATCTTGGTCCACCACTACTCCATAAGTACTTGCCTGTACCCAGAAACCTTCCATCACCGGATTAGAAATCTGGTAGTCCGGCACCAAAGCACAGGGAGTTGCTTGCAAGCTACCATCGTAATCTCTGGTCGGAAGGACACATATACCCATATCCAATCGCGAGCAATCCTTTGGCAGAAAGGAGCTCAATGGAGTCACGTTCAATGAGATGTAATACATCCCACTTGTAGATCACATCAGTGTCACCACACTCCTTTGGTCAAGAGGACAACCAAACGATGTGAACCACAACAACCTACACTTGATACATTGCCGTCCTGTACAATATATCCTTTGGTTGTGAACCTTTTAAAGAACCACTAGATATATCCTCTCTATATCGAAGTCAGTGCAGTCCTAAGGACTTCATCACATAAATTGAGTTCGTTACAAGGAAATGAATGATGTGATGAGCTACCAAAATAATAATTTATTAATTCATATACAGATTATAATACTCAACACAACCGCCTACAACATAGGTGATTGGTTTTGGGACATAATTTCCAACATGTTGGTGATCCCGTAAAACAACATAGGTTGTTGGTGAGCCCACAAAACCAACAAGATTTTTGGTTAGCCATGAAAACCAAGAGGTTATTGGTTAGGCCAAGTTAGAAAACCAACAAGGGTTTTGACTTATGAGCCCGGTGAAAATATGTTGGGTTTGATTATTGAGCCCAGAAAATTAATCGGCTGTAATCAAGTGTGATTATAGTAAATTTCCAAGAAAAACATGGGGAGTGGATGTAGGTGCCTTGGAGTACACCGAATCACTATAAACTTATATGTTTGTGTGATTATTTTTTTTGTACATTTACTTTTTAATTCTGCTACATTATTTTGAAACACAGAAACACTTTGACATGACACAAGCACTTAATTACGATTAGCACATACTTGTTGAAATAATTCAAAAAGTTTTTTGAAACCCAATTCATCCCCCCTCTTGGTTGCTTCATCTTTGGGCAATAGGATGCTCATCAAGGTATGGGTTCATTGAATTGATCTATCATGAGAACATCTTATAGAAGTTTTACTTGTTAAAAGATGATTCTCTTAGTGGGAGTTGTGCAGGTGATCTTTAGACTTGAGATCATTGAATTATGTATGAAGGTTATGAGTAGGTCAACAAGGAATCGATCACTCCTAGTAAGAGGAGTATTTATCCCATGTAATCTCATCAAATGATGACTCAAGAAGTCTTTGATCAAACTAGGATAAAATAAAAAAGGGTTTCTAATCTTTCGTTGATCGAGTCTTCATTAATGATTTCATATTCGAATGAATAAAATATGAGTATTTGATAATTTTTCATACCATCACTTATTCAGTATAAAGGAAGATCGAAAGATTGAATTGCATGATAACTTTTCACTAAAATATTTTAGTAATTTCTACCAAATTTGTTATTTTGGATAGGTATGATACATTTCTAGATGTCAATCATGTGTTGTAGATTTTCATGAATTAATTAATTGAATTCATGAGTTAATTTGAAAGATGGTTCAAATTGGTAGCTAAGGTTAGCTCAATTTGACCTAATTTGATTAGTTGATTTCTAATCAAAATAAATCGATATGAACCTATACCTACTACTAGCTAGATGAGGAGCCTAAAGGGTCACACACATTAAGGTGTTGATTAAAGAAATTACTTATATTTCTATTAGGTTCATAGGATTTTAATTGTTTTGCTAATAATATATTAGCATATGTTGGCTAGCTTAACTCCTAACCTTATTATATTAGGTTTAAATACTTACTGTTTAGGCAACTAACTTGAGCAGGACTTAAATTGGGTTGAGCCTTAAGTGGGGTATCCAAATAAAGATTTATCCTAATTTTTTAGTCTTTATCCATGTATTAACCAAGAGTCCCAAGGCTTAGGACTCTTAGCACCAATATTGGCATGCACACATATTAAGGGGCGCAAAAGGATTAAGAGTCTTACAAATAAATCACCTTTTGGTGAGAAACCTTAGCCCCTATCCTCTCTCATCCATTCCCAATTAAACTGGATTTGACCAGTCAAATGGAGAAATTATGGGCATGATTTCATGTCAGTGCATGAAGGGATGCGACGCTTAGGATATTTGGTGCATATGATGGACTAGAGTCATTATACTTTTCAATCATATTTTTTAGATAAGCCTCTCTGGTTTTTATGCCTATTGGGATGTTGGACCAAGTTTTTAATTCTTAAATTAAAGGCTAATTTTCAAGTTTTTTTCTAAAGAGTTGCGATAAGTAACTCTTGATGCAAAATATTTATGAAATGATGTATGTTTTACTTAGCACCTTTCTACCTATAGACTCCTTCTGTTTGAAGGGTCTTATCTCATATGTTAAATATCAGATTAGCGACTGATGAAAGGATATTTTAGGCACCTCCTTTCTTCCTATTTAAAGGCTTCGGTGATTGAAATCAAACATCCAAAGTTTAACCTGACAACTCGTTTTCTTTTCTTGTTAAGACAAGTATTTTATTTTAAGACAAGTCTACCATTTTAAGACAAAGGATAAGAAAGTAAATTAGAAAGGATAATAGGATAGCAAGAGAATTTTTGAAGAGATTTGAGGTACTTTTCAAAAGGGAAAATATCCTAGAAGAGAGGAAAGGCTATTGAAGAAGAAAGGCTGCTAGGAGGAGTCAAGCAAGTAAGAGGAGTGCTTCCATGATACAGTTCCTATGTGGATCATCTCTGGAGGGCATACACTTATGTGCCTAATAGAATAAAGGATATTAGTATTATAGGTATTCTTCATTTTCTAATATTTTTTTGTAATTGATATAATCAAGGGGGTCCTTGGTCTAGGATTTTGGTTGACCAGGGTTTCAAGGATTAAAATTTTGAAATCCAATCTTCTATTGCACAACTGTTACCTAGTAGTCATATTAGAGCAACCTTGATTTATTCAATTAATAGTCAATCAAATTTTTGAAAGATTATATGCTATCTAATAATATATAGCATGATAGTTTTAACATATGTTGGTTGATATATGCCAATGATTAGGGTTTTCGCTTAAACTCTAATCGATATAAAGATATGTTTAGATTATTTAGTTGTCATTCTGAAATAAGGTATCCTAACATAGTGGTGGACGTACTATGTTTTAAGGTTATCCTAGAATGATGACACACTTAGCATGATGCGGGACAGGGATTGGACTGGATCGCTGGCGAGCATGAAAGTCACCAGAGATTAGGATTTGCAAAGAAGGAGGAAAGAGAGGGTGCAGGGTTAAGAAAAATACTGGGATTCACATAGATTCCGAAGAAGAACAAGCACATAGTAAAGGGGCTCACACAGATGCCCTAGAAGAATAAGACATAGCAAAGGGGCTCACCATAGATGCCCTGGGCTCACACAGATACCCAAAATCAGGGATCACACAGAAAACCTGGGAAGAGGGAGAAGGGATCATTACAGATACCCTAGGATCACACAGATCCTTCACACAGAACAATAGAATTTTATTCATCCATCCTCCTCATTACAAAAGGCTGAGGGTGGTATTTATAGATTTTCCAACCCTCATTTGAATTTGAATACAAGATAAAAAGATAAGAACGAATCAAATTCAAATATAAGATAGGATAAGATAAGCCTATCCATATATCAATCCTAACCAACCAAATCCTAATTCAAATTTTAAACAAAAGATAAATCCTAAATAAATTTATTCCAAAAAATGCTTCAAGATCTGTGCAACTCCAAGAATTATGCTTGCTCCAAGATCC
The DNA here is from genome assembly GCA_021397845.1 of Areca catechu. Lineage (NCBI taxonomy): Eukaryota > Viridiplantae > Streptophyta > Magnoliopsida > Arecales > Arecaceae > Areca > Areca catechu. The sequence goes on from CM038050.1 coordinate 98,151,548, forward strand.
GTGCTTGAGATGTCCCTATCATTCTCCTACGGTGGGGAAAAAAACTCGACTCTGTCGAGTTTGGGTCAGGCTCCAGCTTTAGCTTGACTTCAGCTCCGGGAACTCCAAACTTTTAGCTTGACATAACCATGATTTTTTTTTTTAATCAACTTTGCTTTGAGAATGGTGCAGCTTTGAGATCGGTGTGCTTTGAAATCTGTGCTTTGAAAATGTGTTGCAGGCAGTTCTTGGAGAGCTTGGCAAAGACGAAGCAGAAAACAGGGGTGAGGGCTGGAAGGGAGGAATGGTGGTGGGTGACCGGCTGGGGGGAGGGTGGTCTGACATCGATGTTGGGGAAGGATCCATGGATGAGATTTGAAACAGGGAAGAAATAGAACAGTGGGCCGGTGATGAAACAGAAAAATCCTAATCCTTTAGCTCTGATACCACTTGATGCGGGACAGGGATTGGACTGGATCGCTGGCGAGCATGAAAGTCACCAGAGATTAGGATTTGCAAAGAAGGAGAAAGAAGAGGGTGCAGGGTTAATAAAAATACTGGGATTCACATAGATTCCCCAAGAAGAACAAGCACATAGTAAAGGGGCTCACATAGATGCCCTAGAAGAACAAGAACATAGCAAAGGGGCTCACATAGATGCCTTGGGCTCACACAGATGCCCAAAATCAGGGATCACACAGAAATCCTGGAAAGATGGAGAGGGATCATACAGATACCCTAGGATCACACAGATCCTTCACACAGAACAATAGAAATTTTATTCATCCATCCTCATCATTAAAAAAGGCTGAGGGTGGTATTTATAGATTTTCCAACCCTCATTTGAATTTGAATACAAGATAAAAAGATAAGAACGAATCAAATTCAATATAAGATAGGATAAGATAAGCCTATCCATATATCAATCCTAACCAACCAAATCCTAATTCAAATTTTAAACAAAAGATAAATCCTAAATAATTTATTCCAAAAAATGCTTCAAGATCTGTGCCACTCCAAGAATTATGCTTGCTCCAAGATCCGTGCTTGAGATGTCCCCATCATAGCATATATAATGTTGTGGTGTAATATGCCTATTCGATAGAATGTAGTATTAGGATGTGCATGAGACCATGAAAGCCCTCTTTAAAATTATATTTAGTCATAGTGTTATAAAATCATAATGCAAATCTATTTAGGATTTGATTGATCAATTAATGTCTAGGAAAGAGGTTCTAGGAAGGTAAAGACAACATGATTTTTAATGGCTCCGTTGCTTACCTAGCAAATTTTTTGGTGTTTAGGCAAGCACAAGGGGCCTCCCACCTCTCTTTCACTTACCTTGCTAATTTAATAGATTTAGATCTTGAATTGAAAATGTTAAGTGATTAAAACACTACTAATTGCCTTCCTTAATACTAAGCCAATTCATGTAAAAAACTTAGTAGGTTTATTGTGTAACATAAAGCCTACTCTAGGATTTGATATAAATTTTTTCTTGGTGCATCTAATGCTTTATAGCATGATTGATGGTGTTGCTTTATTGTGTAATACAAGGATATATTATTCAAATATGACTACATAAAAATGAAGGGTCTGACAAAACTAAGATATTATAGTTTGTTGTATACAAGGCTGTAGTGTCTTAAAGGCAACTGTCATGTTGAGAGTTGCATGGGTTGTAATTGAAAAATAAAATTTCTATCCTTGAAATCATTAATATTTATATAATACAATGAATTTATAAGGAATTGGGATCTCAACCCTACTAAAAACCCTTATTAGGGTTTCTCGCTTACCATAGGTGATGGCTTTGGTATTCATAGAAAAATGGGGAGACATAATTAGATTGATAAATCCTTATTTAGTAGTGTATATCATCTTGAGTGGTCTACTTTTACGCTATTCTGTATTTATATAGATTAATATTATGGCTTCTACTTTATCACTGCAAGGTAGTTTAGATGTCAATAAGTTGACCGGTCCCAATTATATGGATTGGTTAAGAAACTTGAGAATTGTCTTAACTCAGGAGAGGTATCCTACATCCTTGATTCTCTTGATCTAGATCTGATCAGAGATGATGCTTTAGAGGAGAAAAGGGCTACATATAAAATGTGGTAGAATGATATTTAACTGTCAAGTGTAAGGGTTTTGGTGACCAGGGCGAAAGCGTGGATTTCAAAAATTTATTATGAAACCACTACCAAACCCTTAACCCAAGACCTCCTTACTAGGAATTAAAACATACAAACATGCATATATAATATAAACTAGAGTTTAGGCACCAACCTGAACCGCTAGTATGCAATCCGATGAAGAAAACCCTGATTCAGCCTTCTTCTCCACCAGGTGCCCAAACGTTCGCCCTCCAATGGTGATCCACATGAAACTCGGACCAAGGAAGAACTCCTTCAAGTTGCTTGGAGAAGTGGAACTCTTTCGGCAGCCTTTGGTCTATTGACCACTGTAGGACACACTGTCCTACTATAAGGCACTAAAGACACTCTCCTAAACCACTCTTGGTTTTAGGACAACCCTCCTCTAAGATCCCTTAGGCTTATGTCCTAAAACAAAGCCTTGTCCTAGTAGAAAAGACCTTGTCTTAACAAGACAAGTCTTGTCTTAAAGGAAGAAGGAGGGAGAGAGAGACACTCAGAATAGTACTTCGGTGGAATTCTTCATTATCAGACTCATTTCACCACCCCCTATTTATAGATACAAGAGGGGCATGTGATATGTCCTCCTATCAACTTATCAAATAATTTTTCAAGACGAAGAGAAGTTATCTGGCTTGAAAAATCTATCTAATAAGCCCATTCATGCATTGAAGGCCTTATTCACATCCCTTTTATCTGGACGAATTCTCACTTGCCACATGTCAATTACCAGTCTCTAGGAAGCCATTAAGAGGCACCTCTTCAATCTCCAAACATCGAAGATTATGAAGAGTCATGATAGCAGAAGGACTCTCTATCAGAACCATTGCCACATGAAGAGTTGCGACTCTTCATGCACCGCGCGCGCCATCCTTCTCACGCAAATTTCAAAAAATATGATAAGTTAAAACATAGGAAATATGGGTATCATTGGAAAGAGCATAAAATTTCTTTCTGGCCATATAAATTATATTCAAATTAGAGATCTATAGCTCATTCTGTACCCTTTTGAAATTAAGGTATCATTTAGGTACCAAGAGTCCCATGCCATTGGGACTCTTCATGTATGGCACCTAAAATGCCCTTAAATCCAAATTAAAATCAGATTTAGCTCTGATTAGGCTAGCCCACTTAGGACTCAACCTAATTTAGGTTTTCCATAATTAGGTTAGACCAATTAGCAAGCAACTGGACCCAATCCAATTGGGTTAGGAATTTGGTTAGCCTACATATCCTAGTATGTAATCCGGCTAACCAATTAGGATCCTATGACCCTAATTAAATCATGAATGACTTCCTTGGCCAAGTCTCTATTGTGTGTGACCCATTGGGTTCCACATCTAGCCAGCAATAGGTTTAGGTTTGAGCCAATTCGATCCGATCGAACCCGATTGACCTAATTAGGTCAATTGGCTCACCTAATTGTCCAATTCGAATCACACATCGAATTGACTAATGAAACCTAATCAATTGGTTCATGAAGACCTACAAGACAAGATTGATATCTAGCAATGTGTCATGCCTACCCAGAAGATGAGGAATTTTGGTGGATTTACCAAAATATCCTTCAGTGGTGAGTTACCGGGCAATTCAGTCCTTCGATCTACTTGCACCCTGAATATGACTATGGATATGGATACTTGTCAAATCCAATTTCATATTCATTCCTTGCTCAATCTGATAATGATGATTCATTAGTGAACCATTAGAAACTATTTCTAATGTTCATACTTTGATCAAAGATTTCCTGAATCTTAATTGATTGAAATCATCTGGATGCACTTCCCTCTTACTAGGGTTGATCGATTCCTTTTTGACCTACTCACAACCTCCATATGCAATCCACCATACCCAGTATCACCCCATGCATGACTCAGTGTCATGATTGAGTGTGAACCAAAGTATGGATTTATGCATACAAGATACCATGGCAGTCTCAGGTCAAAGGATCATGCACTACTCCCACTGTGAGAACTATCTATTGACAAACAGATAAGGTTCCATTAGATGTTCTCAAGATGGATCCATTCAGTGAACTCATTCTCTAAGAGCACCCACATCCTAGTATTTGTGTCAAATACAAGTGACTGTGAGATCAGTCACCCTCTTCACCAAGAATACATAGGATGTGCTGGTCTTACCGGAAACATTGATCCCATACTCAATATCCCATCGACCAGGAATATTCTAGAATTAGGATTTTAAGACTTTAGGTCTCACTGGTATGATCTCATCATAACCTAGAACCATAGCCCTAATCTATGGGGTTCATCATATCTTAATAAAATTAATAAGACACAGTGTATGATGAAAATAAAATGTCTTTATTAATTGATAATGTCAATACACTGGTTTGAGATACAAAAGAAAATCCTATCGAAAAATAACATTTCGATTGGCCTTTAGGGAATAATCCTTTCAATATCCCACTTGCACTAAAGCCAATCGCCTTTAAATTTTAACCCCATATAATCGAGGTGGCGATCAAACTCCCACTGTGGTCGATCCTTAGTAACGGCTCTGCTATGTTGTCTTTCATTTCTACTCTTTTAATACATACTTCTTGTCTTTCAACATCTCTCGAACGAGATGGAAGGTCTTAGAATGTTCTTTAATTTGTGATGAGCTCTAGGTTCCTTAGCTTGAGCGACGGCTCCAGTATTATCACAGTAAAGTGATACTGGACCTTCAATCTCCGGAACAACGCCCAACTCTGAGATGAACTTCTCATCCTGCACTCAACTCTTGGCAACTTCACTAGCTATATTCTGCCTCATGTTGAGTCAGCTACAGTCTGCTGTTTGAACTCTTCCAGCTTATAGCTCCTCCATTAGGGTAAAAACATATCCTGAAATAGATTTGCCATCATCTGGATTTGATTGAAAACTAGAATCTGAATAAGCTTCCAGTTTAAGATCAGATCCTCCGTATATCAGAAAAATATCCTTAGTCCTTCTCAAGTACTTAAGAATATTTTTCACAGCCTTTCAGTGATCCTCTCCAGATCAGCCTGAAATCTGCGGGCTATACCTAAGGCATATGCCACATCAGGCCTGGTACATAACATAGCATACATTATAGACCCTACAGCCGAAGCATAAGGTATAGAACTCATTCTATTTCTTCTTCAGGTGTCTTAGGAGACATCTTCTTAGAAAGATGTATGTCATGACCAATGGGAAAGTAACCTCTTTACTTCCCTCAATGCTAAATCTCTTTAGCACTTGGTCAATGTACCTAGACTGGGATAAGCCTAGCATCCTCTTAGATCTATCTCTATAGATCTTGATACCCAGTATATAGGATGCTTCTCCCAAGTCTTTCATGGAAAACTGTTTAGATAACCATACCTTGACTGATTGTAATATTGGGATATCATTCCCAATGAGGAGTATGTCATCCACATACAGAACCAAGAAAAACTATAGCACTCCCACTAGTCTTCTTGTACACAAAAGGTTTCCTCATTTTTGATAAAGTCAAACTCTTTGACTGTCTTATCAAATCGGATGTTCCAACTCCTAGATGCTTGCTTTAATCCATAAATGAATTTTTCAGCTACATACCTGATTAGGTTTAGTCTCCAAGACAAAACCTTCTGATGTGACATATAGACCTCTTCCTCAAGGAAACTATTAAGGAATTGTGGTTTTCACATCCATCTACTAGATTTCATAATCATGATATGCTGCTATAGCAAGCATGATCCGAATAGATTTGAGCTTGGAACAGGAGAAAAGTTACATCATAATCTATTCCCTGTTTTTGTCTGAAACCCTTAGCCACTAATCTGGCTTTATAAGTTTCGACTTGGCCATCTGCCCAATCTTTTTCTTATAGACCCATTTGCATCTTATAGGGTTAACACCCTTTGGTGCATCAACCAAAGTCCTCACTTGGTTGACATACATGGAGTCCATTTCGAATCTCATGGCTTCCAGCCATCTGTCTGAGTCCCTACTCATGACAGCATCCGTATAGGTTAGAGGCTCATCATTTTCAATGATCCGGGCTTCATTATTTTCAATAATAAAACCCATAACTCTCAGGTGCATGACGCACCCTATCAGACCTATGGATAGGAGTGGTGTGTTCTGGTTCTATACTAACTATGTTATCATTTGGTTGAGATGTATCTATTTGTTGAACTTCTTCAAGTTCAATATTTCTCCCACTGCCCTTTTGTAGGATAAACTCTTTCTCCAGAAAAGTGGCATGCCTACTGACAAAAACTTTTTGTTCAGTAGGGTGGTAGAACAGATATCCTATACTATCTTTAGGATATCTTACAAATAGACACTTATCTGCTCTAGCATCCAGCTTATGTCCAAAATTTCTTTTGACATAGACTGGACATCCCCATATCTTAAGATACTTAAGATTGGGTTTCTTACCCCTCCATATCTCATATGGAGTGCTAGAGACAGATTTAGATGGTACTCTATTTAAGATATATAGCCGCGGTTTCCAAGGCATATCCCTAGAAGGAAACAGGTAACTCTGTGAAGCACTTCATGGACCGTACCATATCTAATAAGGTACGGTTCCTCCTTTTAGCAACACCATTTAATTGTGGTGTTAAGGAGGGGTCCATTCAGAGATAATCCCCTTTCTTTAAGGTGATCGAGAAACTCGATGGATAAGTATTCACCTCCTCGGAATACTGATCGATAGGATTTAATACTTTGTCTGGGGGAAGCAATTGGTTAGAGAACCTACCTTTAGGTATGTATGGGAGAGCTGGCCATAGTCGGGCTCATACGTGGTCTATTGGATTTCAGTACCCACTATGAAATGGTGATTTCACGGATTGGAGTTAGAGGCACCCAATCTGAAAAATTAGTGGGAGGGACCTTTATACTAAAGTCCAAGTCTTTTGGTTTAATAGATTAATTCATATACTGATTAGGTCTATATTTTTTTTCAGATGTCTTCAAACCTTTCACTCCTGTCACTTCTCGGTAGCGAGAAGTTAAAGGGTCCTAATTTTGGTAGCTGGTATCGAAGATTGAGGATTGTCCTAGAGCACGAGCGGATGCTTTATGTGATAATGGATCCAGCACCCGAAATCTCTTCTGCCAATGCTCGGAGTTCGGTTAGGACACTTATTTGAAGTGGGTTTCTAGTCGGATTATTGTCCGATGCATAATGTTGGCGGTGATGAATGATGAGTTCAGTCATAAATTCAAGGAGGCAGCCAGACGAGATCCTTTAAAAGTTGAAGAAATCTTTTGGCATGCCAGACGATGTAGAGTGGTACAAAGTGTCTTATGCCATCTACAATATCAAAATGCGAAATGACGGTTTGGTTACTGATCATGTATTATACATGATGGAGATGATCGAATGATTGGGCAAGCTCGGATGTCTCTTGCACGATCAATTCGGCAAGGATATGATTCTGAATTCTCTACTCTCCTCCTATCTTAACTCTCTCGATCATTATAGAATGAATAACCTGCAGTTAATTACCATGTTTTGTTGGGGTTGTTGCGGACTTACGAGAAGGACCACCAACTGAATAAGGGGTGGTAAATTTAGTGGGAGGTTCTAGAGGTCGTCGTCCCTTTTAGAAAGGGAAGAAAAAAGGTAAGGGAAAGAAGGTGCAAAGTGCTCCTGGCCCAAGTCAGAAAAGTGAAAGCTGATCTAGCTAGTGCAGAGTGCTTCTATTGTAAGAAGCATGGACACTGGAAGAGGAACTGTCCTCTTTATCAAGCATCCAAAGACCCAACAGCCCAAGGATGGAAAATGTAGTGATTTGTATCTGTGGCACTGTAGGCTAGGTCATGTTAACCAGAATAGGATAAACAAGTTGCGAGGAGATGGCCTCCTCGAGGTCAGTGATTCTGACTCACTACCTACTTGTGAATCCTGTTTGCTTGGTAAAATGACCAAGTCATCTTTTACTGGAAAGGTGAACGAGCTACAAAATTTCTGAGACTCATACATATTGATGTATGCAGACCTATGAAAGTTAGTGCCAAAGGTGGATATAGATATTTCATTACGTTTACAGACGACCTTTCTAGGTGTGGTTATGTCTTTTTTATGAGACATAAATCTGAGTCGTTTGAGATGTTCAAATGATATCATAATGAAGTGAAAAACACAAACTAGAAAGAGTATTAAAACCCTTCGATCTGATTGAGGTGGTGAATACCTATCCGATGAGTTCATGACATATCTTGAGGAGAATGGGATTCTCTCTGGACTCCTCCAGGAATACCTCATTGAATGGTGTGTCCGAAAGGAGGAATCGAACCTTGTTGGACATGGTTCGATCCATGATGGGCTTTATAACTTTGTCGCTATCCTTCTAGGGATATGCACTTGAGACAACTTGTTACTTGCTGAATGAAGTTCCGAGTAAGTCTGTTATCTCCACTCCATATGAGCTATGGACTGGACATAAGCCTTCAATTTCACACCTCCGGGTCTGGGTTTGTCTGGCTTATGTAAAGCATTTAGACTCAGATAAACTTGGTCCTAGGTCTGATCGGTGCTTTTTTATTGGGTACCCTAAGGAAATAAAAGGATATTTCTTCTACTTGGAAGACGAACAGAAAGTGTTCGTTGCTCTTAGGGCTATCTTTTTTAAAAGGAGTTCCTTGGAGAAGGAACTGTTGCCTTAAGATTGAACTTGGTGAAGTTCAACCAGTGGAAGAGCCTGCACACTCTAAGGACATCATAGAATGGCTGTGATCGAATCACACCTAGAACCCATTATTAGGAGATCCGGTAGAGTACCGCGTCAGCCGGACATATACTATGATTTCTTGGTCCGGGACGGTGATCCCATTGAGCTCGACGAGAATGATGAGGATCCAATCACCTATATGGATGCACTTCAGAGATCTGACTCTAAGGCGTGGCTTGGAGCCATGCGATCCGAAATGGAGTCCATGGAGATCAACAATGTATGGACATTGGTTGATCCACCTGAAGGGATAAAATCCATCGGGTGTAAGTGGATTCGCAGATAGGAAGGTGGAGACCTATAAAGCCCGTTTGGTTGCCAAGGAGTATCGTAAGCGATATGGTATCGATTATGACGAGACATTTTCCCCTGTGGCAATGCTCAAGCCCATTCGGATCATGCTTGCTTTGGCAACATATTTTGACTATGAGATCTGGCAGATGGATGTTCGAACCACTTTCCTGAATGGGGAGTTGGATTAGGAGATGTATATGATATAGCCTGAAGGGTTCACATCCATAGACAAGTCAAAAGTATGCAAATTGCAAAGGTCCATTTATGGACCCAAGCAAGCATCTCGAAGTTGGAACATGCATTTTGATAGGTGTATCAAATCGTATGGCTTCGTTAGGAACGAAGAGGAACCATGTATCTATAAGTGGGTTAATAGTTTTGTGATTGTATTCCTGGTACTGTATGTTGATGATATTCTCTTAATTGGGAATGACATCGCAGTATTGCAAGGAATAAAGTCTGGTTATCATCTCAATTCTCCATGAAGGACTTGGGAGAAGCTTCTTTCATACTGGGTATGAAGATCTATAGAGATAGATCCAAGAGGCTTCTGGGATTGTCCCAGTCTACGTACATTGATACCGTGCAGAAATGGTTTAGCATAGAAAATTCCAAGAAAGGCTATCTCTCGATAGGTTCTGGAATTACTCTTTCAAAGAAGGATTGTGTGACAACTCTTGAGGAAAGAGAGCGCATGAGTAGAGTTCCTTATGCTTCGACAATGGGCTCTATCATGTATGCTATGACATGTACCAGAACAAACATGGCATACTCACTAGGAGTAGTGAGCAGATACCAATCTGACCCAGGTGAGGCATATTGGAAGGTGGTTAAGACCATCCTAAAGTATTTAAGAAATACTAAGGACCAATGGCTGATTAATGGAGACTTGACTTGAAACTTATGGGGTATACTAACTCCAGTTTCTAGTCTGACAAAGATGATAGCAAGAGTATGTCAGGGTTTATGTTTATCCTGAATAGAGGAGCGATCTGCTGGAAGAGTTCCTAGCAAGCAACTGTTACAGACTTAGTATGTGAAGCAGAGTACTTTGTAGCATCAAATGTGGCTAAGAAAGTCGTGTGGTTGCAGAAATTCCTTGGAGAGCTAGGGGTGGCACCTTTCTTAGATGGTCCTATTCCTGTGTATTATGACAGCACATGAGCCATTGCTCAAGCTAAGGAGCCAATGTCATATCACCGCACTAAGCATATTCTGTGGTGCTATCATCTCGTGCGAGAGATCGTGGAACGAGGTGACATCAATCTTATGAAGATCGATGGAAAGGAAAGCTAGACTGACCCATTCACTAAAGCCCTCAGAATCAAAGAGTTCGACAAAGGAAAATGGGTATTAGATACTGTCCTAATTGGCTTTAGTACAAGTGGGAGTTGTTGGGAATTATGTCCCAAAGCCAATCACCTAGGTTGTAGGTGGTTGTGTTGAGTATTATAATCTGTATATGAATTAATAAAATGTTGTTTTGGCAGCTCATCACATCATTCATTTTCCTGTAATGAACTCAATTTATGTGATGAAGTCCTTAGGACTGCAATGACTTCGATATAGAGAGGATATATTGAGTGGTCCTTTAAAAGGTTCACAACCAAAGGATACATTGTACAGGATGGCAATGTATCAAGTGTAGGTTGTTGTGGTTCACATCGTTTGGTTGTCCTCTTGACCAAAGAAGTGTGGTGACACTGATATGATCTGCAAGTGGGATGTGTGACATCTAATTGAACGTGACTCCGTGGAGCTCCTTTCTGCCAAAGGATTGCTCGTGATTGGATATGGGTATATGTGTCCTTCTGACCTGAGGTCACGATGGTAGCTTGCAAGCAACTCCCTGTGCTTTGTGCTGGACTACCTAGATTTCTAATCCGGTGATGCAAGGTTTATGAGTACAGGCAAGTACTTGTGGAGCAGTGGTGGACCAAGATAGAATTGACCTGTCCAAATTATTTGGATTAAATGTCTCGTAGTATCTCAATTTAGCAAATCATTGGCCAAGGTAGTCATAGTGAGGAGTCACTGGACTTGCGAGGTTGAGACATGTTGTGGATTGACTCAGTTAGGGTTGGCAGTCTAACCCTAGGTCATCTTGAGCATTGGAGGTCAAAGGGATGAATTATATGGTTACCATATGCCAGAGGTTCGATAGATTGCTCTCACATCTTCGGCCTATCCGGATGCCGGGATCCATTATTAGATGGTATCTTGTGCTGGTACTGGAAGTGTTCCAATGCTACGGTTTAGGTTCGAGCCTATGAGGTCACACGCCATCGAGAATTTCTTCCTGATCCAAGAACCGATCAATAATTTAGAATCATTTTGGCATTAAGGTCAAATGGCTTCTTAAGCACACATTGGATTTTTCTGGTCCACTTGGTATGATTTGGATCGACCAGGATTGGTTTGGGTCAACCAGGAATTGTTCCTGGTAGACCAGGACTGAACCAAGTTTTATTACTCATTGGGTTTGGTCGGACCAAGGTTTAATGAACCGATTTTTGAAATTGGTTTGTTGGAATGGGTTTAATTTATTTTGTTTTGATTAAACCAGTTTTGGTTAATGGAACCAATTTAAACACTTGTTGGTTTACATGGCAATATGGTTCAATGTGGCTTCTCCCCTGTTTCACCAAATTGGATGAGGAGTTCGTCCAAGTCCCGCATGCCTTTCCTCCTCTCAGCCCAGTTCTTCTCCCGCACGCGATTCCCATCTCTCACGGTCCATGTTTTGTTGTACCGTGTGGAATGGGCTCTCACAGATTGGCTCACGATTTTTTTTTCGCTGGATGGGTTTTGATCAAGTGAAGTTCGTTTGCACTTGGGAGATCTGAAACAAATCTTCTCCATCGATCAAGAGCCCTTTCCCATTTGGTTTTGGATCTCACGGTTCCTCCCACATGTCACTTCCATCGTTTTCCCTTGCCTTCACAGATTGATTTTTCTACCTATAAATATAACCTATTGGTTGAAGCCTATGGTGTGCAAGAGAGAAGAGATAAAGAAGCATCTGTGGTAGAGAATAGGGAATGTATCAAGGTCGTGTGGTTTTGGAGAGAGGAAGAAACAGGACTTGAAGGCTTCATGGGATTTTTCTGGGTTGCAGCCATGTGATGGGATTCTCTCCACCAGTCTTTCATCTTATCAGTAGGCCATGCGGTGAGAGCCTGCTGTTTCCATGATCAAAAGTTCTGGGTGGAAGGCCGAGTGATGCATGAGAGAGAGAGAAGGAGAAGAAACATAGCATGTTTATTTGAGAAGTAACAGATGGATCCATGGGATGAAAGTTTGAATGCTGAAATTCGTTCAGCATCCTTTTTTATTCTTTCCCCGTTTGTTGTTTCCAGTGTGTGCATTAGGTGGAGTTTGGGCAGTCTTGGAGAAGACCATCCATGAGGATTAGTTTGTATTCCCTGCTCCACCTATTTGTGACCTGTCGTTGGATTCCCTAAGGATTAGTATCCTTCCGAGAGTTGGATCAGCGAGAGCCCATGCGTGGATACTCTAGAGGATGGATGTTTGGACACCTCGAGAGTTTGGATCGATCGTTCTCTTCTTGCTGTTGTAGATCTTATTTGCTGTTGAAGGAGTTCAACCGGTCACTGATTAATTTTAAAGACTGAGAGAGTCCTCTTCGATTAGGTATATTTATTTTGGTTATCTTGCATGCCTATATCTAGTTGTTATCATATGAATTATAATTGTTGCACTTGCCTATACATGCCTGTATATTTTGTTACATGCATCATGATATGTTAGATCCTGTGCACGAGTAGGTACTTTCCGCTGCATGCTTAAAAATCTTAATTACGCAATACCTGCTCCCTAATGTTGCATGCCTAGGGTAGGCTTCTACTGCACCATATTTTCCTTTACAACAACCTATGTTGGTTTTACACAAAGGCTAACCAACAATCTCTTTGATTTTTTAAGGCTCACCAAAAACCTTTGATACAATAATGTAAGAATGAAAGTAAAAAATTCAATAAATCTTTCTAAAATAAAGTAAGTATCTCTTTGAAGCCCTTGGATGATGTTGCAGAAGCTTATCTTCAATTTGTTAAAGCCTTTGAATGTAGCTTAATGCTATGGACTTGGATCAACTCTCTTATCTTTGGAAGCTTGAAGGCTTGAACCCCTCAACTTTTGAATCTTTGAAGGATATTCAATGATCTCACCAAAGGATTGCTTTTTCATTTGATTTTTGGTGTTTATATAGCTCTCCAAACTATAGATGACCATTTATGATCGTTGGGGACGAAAAACTAGGCATTCGAAGCAAGTTGAAATTAATTCTGCACTTCTGAGAAACTAGCCATTACTCCAAGTGTCGACACTTGAATCGATGAGTCGACACTTGAGTTCTTCATGAGTCGACACTTGATTTCTGTGAGTCAATAATTGGTTTCCATGAGTCAATACTTGATTTTTATGAGTCGACACTTGGGTCAGCTCAAGGCAAAAATTCTAGATTTTCACAGTTCTATATTTTTCTTGTTCTTAGGCCTTGAGTCAACACTTGAGCTTCTTTATGAGTGGACACTTGCTTGTGCCAGTGCTGAAACTTGTTGAAACTTCTCCAAAATCAAACTTTAAGTCCTTCCAAGTCTTCCTTATGTTTCAAAGTCCTTATAACTTGAAATTCCATGAATTTGAAGGACTTCTTCAACTGAAATACAAGCATTTCTTCATTCAACATGGATGAGTACTAAGATCTGATAAACATACTAAAATACACAATTAGTACTCATATATACTTAAGTATTTTGTTAATCATCAAAATCAAGACCAGAGTCAGCAATCTCCCCCTTTTTGATGATGACAAAACCTTTATGTATATGAACATGGTAAGCATAAAAAGATTAACAATAAGATAAACGTGTAAGCTTAAAATCAATGAGTATTAAGCTCCCCCTCAAAATATGATTTCAAAATATTTTTCAAAGTCTTTTCCTTACTAATTCTTCCCTCAAGATTAAAATATTTTTCTTTCTTCATCCCTTTTTGCACTTTCTTTCATTTCTCTTATAATTTTTCGTGTTACTTGTTTATCATATCCTTTTCTTTTTCATACTTAACATTTTTCTTCCCCTTTTTGTCATTATGAAAAAGGATAAAAGGTAATACAAAATGGGAATGAAGGTGGAAAGAATAGCAAGAGATCATCAAAATCATACATGAAATCAATTAATCATGATATCAATTAAATATGATACTAAGTGAACATGATACCACAAAAATACACTTGCAAAAAATAATTCAATATGTATTAGCTCTAATATATATAACTGATAGCAAGACAACAGTCCATTCATCTCATTTGTTCATGGGATAAGGCCACAATGGAACCCCAACACGTCATAAGAGGTCCCATTGAATGGAAAGAGAGTGTCTTTAAACCCTATTTAGCTTCTATAACTGGACGGCCATGGTGACTAACCCAATCCGAAGTAATACTAAAAGCTCTCTCTCTTCTTTTTTTTTAGATTATTAATAAATCTTGATACCAATTGAATGTAACTCCCCTTAAAGAATTAGATTTGAAATCAAGAAGGAGTATCAGAGCAATATAAGCATGATATCAAGAAAATATTGAAAGCATCATACATGACAATAAATCTTTGGATGCTCTCCTTAAATATTATTCCCCTTAAAAATATGCATTTATTTGAGGAATAAAACATGAATGCACAAGCAACATAATTTCAGATATTTAAAATATAAACATACATACTAAGTCTGAAATCAAAAATTTGAATTTTCAAGATATACATTACCTTCAAAATAAGAGATTGATCATTTAAAAACTTTTGCATGATTTAAAATCCATTTGAAATGATTTGATATCCATATAATAAAGAAGTAATATGATATCAAGTCTAGCTACTGGATTAAGGGTTTATTAATATGTATACCTTCTTCTTAAATGTAATCCTTAACTACCAGTTCTAGTCTTGATCTAAATAATTTCTAATTTAAGCATAGATTCAAAAATGTATACATTTCATTACCACATTTTACCTGAAAATAGTTTAAACTATATAAATCAAAATCAAGTGAAAGTCTAATAATCACAAGTTTAATCATGAGGGCATGAATCCAACAATATCAAAAAGTTCATGATCACAAAAATAACTATTAGTCTAAACTGGATTCTAATTAATCAATTGAAATAATTTTCAAAGCAATATGCAACTTTAAAAGTATTTTAAATGAAGTAATTTAAGATACATTAATCAAAATCAAGTGAAGGTCTTATAATCATAAGTTTAATCATGATAGCATGAAATTCATCAACATCAAAAAGTTCATTATCATAATCAATGACTATAAGTCTAAACTTGATTTTAATTAATCATTTAAAATAATTTTTTAAAGTAATTGATGCAATATTTATGACAAATATTCAATTACATTTAAAATTATGGAAAGAAATATTTAGAATTTACCAATATATATAATCATTCCTTTACCATTTAGTCCAAAATATAGCTTGTCCACTCTTTATTGTCTTGTATAGCCACATTTCAAAATCTTCATTTCTTCATGTTGGACTGCAAGACACTCCTGCAAGACAAACTTGGTGGATAATTTTGGTATCCAGACTTTCTTGGGTCTTTTAGGGTTAGTAAATATAGTTCCTTTTGGAACTCAAATTTTTCTTAATTTACAAGGATATGCATTATGCCCAAATTTATAACATCTAAAACAAGTCAGATTGGAAGATGTATTAATAAAGAAATTCTTGTCTTTAACTCAAGATTTTTATTTTTTTTTAAAATCTCATCATTTGATACAAAAATCTTGGATCTTCTAAGAATTTTTATTTCATTTAATAAAATATTTTTATATTTGAAAACTTATTGCATAATTCTTTCAAATCAAAAATTTTTTTTTCTGAAATTCTTCTTTCTTTAGAAAGATTATTCTAATCAATTTCTAAAATATCAATCATTACATTTAAATCATGGTTTTTATTAGCAAGATTAGTGTTTTCAGGAGAAAAAGAATCTACATATCTTTTAAATTTCTTGTGCTCAATTTTTTATATACTTTGTTTCATGCACAAGATCATTAAATGCATCTATAATTCATCAAAGATAAAATCATATTCATTTTCAGAACATACCTCTTCCTTATTTACCATGAAGCAAAGATGGGCAACTTCTTGTTCATCATCCAAACTTGAATCTTCGCTATCGCTCCAAGTTGCCATCATTGCCTTGAATTTTTTTGGCCTTGAGAGCTATTATCTTCTTCTTCTCTTGATCAGCAACCACTTCCTTTTGCCATAAGTTCAACTCATAGGTCATGAGTGAACCGATGAGCTCCTCCAAAGGTAAAGTTTCTATCTTTAGCTTCTTGGATCACCATTACATTTGGATCCCATGATATTGGCAAAGTTCTAAGAATTTTATTAACCAAATCAGCATTAGTATAGACTTTGCCAAGACTTTTCAATTCATTAACAATAGTCATAAATCTAGTATATATATCAGATATAGATTCATAGTGTAGCATTTTAAACATTTCAAAAGAATGTACAAGCAAATTAATTTTAGTATTCTTCACTTGAAGAGTACCCTCACGAGTAATCTCAAGTGTGTCCCATATTTCCTTCGCTATTTTGCATGTGGAGATCCTATTGAATTCATTAGGATCTAGTGTATAATAAAGCAAGTTCATTGCTTTGGTATTAAGCTTAGATTGCTTAATATCATTTTTATCCCAATCCTCTTCGAGTTTGGAACAAAAACATCATTAACCAATATTGAAGAAATGTGGACCATTAACAATCATTTTTCAAAGATAATAATCTATAGATTGAAATAAATGCGCATGCATGTTTTCCAATATGTGTAATTAGTGCCATTGAAAAATGGTGGTCTAACACTAATACCTATAAGGGTTGCCATGATCTTTTACTCAAAATCATTAGATTTCAAACAGAGTACCGGGCTCTTATACCACTTGTTGCCCAGAGATGAAGCAACTAAGAGGGGGGGTGAATTTGGTTTATAAAACTTTTTGAACTATTTCAAGCAAGTATGTGCTAATCGTAATTAAGTGCTTGTATTTTACCAAAGTATTTGTGTGCTTCAAATAATATGCAGCAGAACTAATAAAGTAAATGCACAAAAAAAATAATAACGCAAACACAACAAGTTTATAGTGGTTTGGTGCACTCCAAGGCACCTACATCCACTCCCCAAGTTTTTCTTGGGAATTCACTATAATCATACTTGATTATAGTTGATTAGTTTTCTGGGCTCACTAATCAAATCCAACTTGTTTTCATCGGGCTCACAAGTCAAAACCCTTATTGGTTTTCTAACTTAGGCTAACCAACAACCTCTTGGTTTTCACGGCTAACCAAAAGTATTGTTGGTTTTGCGGGCTCACAAACAAGCTATGTTGGTTTTACGGGATCACCAACAACCTATGTTGGTTTTACATAAAGGCTAACCAACAACCTCTTTGGTTTTCTAAGGCTCATAAAAAATCTTTGATACAACAATGTAAGAATGAAAGTAAGTAAATAATACAATAAAGCTTTCTAAAAAAAAGCAAATATCTCTTTGAAGCCCTTGGATGATGTTGAAGAAGCTTGTCTTCAATTTGTTGAAGCCTTTTAATGAAGCTTGATACTGTGGACTTGGACCAACTCTCTTATCTTTGGAAGCTTGAAGGCTTGAACCACTCAACTCTTGAATCCTTGAAGGATATTCAATGATCTCACCAAAGGATTGCTTCTCCATTTGATTTTTGGTGTTTATATATCTCTCCAAACCATAGATGACTGTTATGACTATTGGGGATGAAAAACTAGCCGTTTGAAGTAAGTTGGAATCAATTCTGTACTTCTAAAAAATTAGCTATTACTCTAAGTGTCGACACTTGAATCTGGTGAGTTGACACTTGAGTTCTTCATGAGTCGATACTTGATTTCTATGAGTCAACACTTGGTTTCTGTGAGTCGACACTTGATTCAGTGAGTCGACACTTAGGTCAGCTCAAGGCAAAAATTATGGATTTTCATAGTTCTGTATTTTTCTTGTTTTCAGGCCTTGGGTCGATACTTGAACTTCTTTATGAGTCGACACTTGCTTGTGCTAGTGCTGAAACTTGCTGAAACTTTTCCAAAATCAAACTTTAAGTCCTTCCAAGACTGTTGGGTTCCGGTGCAACGTAGCAGAAGGGTAATTTCAAAATTGAAACTAAATTCACACCAAAAAACCCTAAACCAGGAACTACTTAATAAGACTAGAACATATGACAAGCATATCTATGCAAATTAGGATTAGGGTACCAACCTGTAATCACTTATTCCAACAAACTTGAAGTTGAAGGGGCTAACTGAATTCACCAAGCATCCAGGTGTCCGCCCTCCGATGGTGATCCACACAGAGCGATGATCAAGAACACTATCTTCTTGTCCAATGGTTTCTCCTTTTGAGTACTTCTTCCTAGAACTCAATTCTTGGATTATGGCTTGAATTCTTCCACACAAGAGGTAGCCTCCCTTTCCCTGATCTCTTCTCCTCTTCTCCTAAGACCTTAGCCCTTTAGACACCCTTGTCTTGAAGAAAGACCTTGTCCTAAGAGGATATAGGCTTGTCTTAAGTTGGAGGAGAAATTAAGACAATAATGTCTTAATATAAGAAAGAAGGAAAAAAATCAGAATCCTTTCTTTCCTTTACCGTCGGAGACTTTCGCTCTTATTCTTGTTCAGTAGCAGAGTTTCGACAGAGGTGTACTCTGTAAAGGAAACAGTGCAAGAACAAGAAAAGAGTGAAAGAGTCTTTAGGAGAGGAAGAAGGAATAAAAGAAAACATTACCGAGTTCTGATTTCTGACCCTTTAAATAGATCTCAGATAGGCGCCCACACATCTCTCCGTGAAAGACTTCTCACACCCTTTCTTATTTTCTCACATCCCATCCTTCCTTCTCAGGCCCTCCGGATAAATCCCATGGCCTTTCTTAAGGAAAAGTCGCAATGTTTTTAAAAGAAAGGAGTCGCGACTTTCATCTTCGAAGAGATGTTATTTCGTGCGACCGGGAAGCATCAGTGCTTTCTTCCTTTCTTAAAAAAAACATCAACCCTTGGATTCCAATCCAAGGGAGGACAAGTGAGGCGCTAATTCTAAGAAATGAGGCCGCCCCATATAAAAACATCGGAGTTTTTTATGGAGCGCGCCAAGAGTCCATGCGCCATGGACTCTTCCAAATGGCGCGCCAAGAGTCCATTAGTGCATGGACTCTTGGCATTTTGGCATGAAAATGCTAAGGGGCGGGTGGGGGGCTAGCCTAGGTGCATGGTTAGCCAATAGGGTTAGCCATAATCTCTATAACCTCAATTAGGGTCTAATTAGATCCAATTAGAACCCAAATTGAACCAATCCGGAACCCTAATTTGAATCTAATTCGAATAGAAGATAGGATTTGCAACACCTGCTAGAGTGTCATCATGCAAAATGATTTAATTGCAAAATTAAACCTTGATCAATTCTCTTAAGTGTGTGACCCATTGGGTTCCACATCTAGCCAGCAGTGGGTTCGAATACAAGTTGACCTAATTTGATTAGAACCCTTTCTAATCGATTTAGGTCAAATCGGGCTTACCCGATTATGATCAATTAGGACTCTTCCTAATAAGTGATCATTTAATTTAATCAACCCACAAGACAAGATTGATGTCTAGCAACGTGTCATGTCTACCCAGAAGATATGAAAATTCTGGTGAAATACCAAAACTACCCTTCAGTGAAAAGTTACCGTATAATTAAATCCTTCGATCAGCCTACACCTAGAATATAATTATGGATATGGATATATGTCAATTCCAATATTACATTCATTTCTAGCTCAATCTTATATTGATGATTCAATTATCTTGATATTAGAAATCATTTCTAATATCTTTACTTTGATCAAAGATTCCCTGAATTATCATCCGATTGATAACTAGCTGGATGCAATCTCCTCTTACTAAGAATGATCGATTCCTTGTTGACCTACTCATTACCTTCATATCCAATTCACCATTCCCAGTATCAATCCTATGCATGACTCAGTGTCATGATTAGAATTGAACCAAAGCATGGGTTCATGTACATAAGGTACTTATGGGAGTCTCAGGTCAAAGGATTACTTGTACCACTCCCACTATGAGAACCTTCTATTGACATGTAGCTAAGACTCCATTAGATGTTCTCAAGTTGGATCATATCAGTGAACTCATTCTCTAATGAGCACCCACATCCTAGTATTAATGTCATACACAAGTGACTGTGAGAGCAGTCACCCTCTCCAGTATACATGGGATGTGCTAGTCTTACCGGAAAAACCTGATCCCCTACTTAGGGTTCCTTTGACTAGGAATATTTTAGATTAAGGTTTTAAGACTTTAGGTCTCACTGGTATGATCTCATCATAACCCTAAAATCATAGCCCTAATCTATGGGGTTCATCATATAATATAAACACAGCGTATGATGAAAAATAATGCCCTTATTAGAATATTGTCAATTACAATGTTTGGGAGATACAACATAGATTGGCTTGTAGGGCATATCCCTTTCAATCTCCCACTTGCACTAAAGCCAATCGCCTTTAAATCTTAATCCCATACACTCGAGATGGCGATCAAACTCTCGCTGTGGTAGAGCCTTAGTGAACGGGTCTGCTACATGTTCTTTGTATCAACTCTCTATTTATGTAGACATCTTTTCTTTCTACTATTTCTCGGACGAGATGGAAGCGTCTCAGAATGTGCTTGGACTTATGATGAGCTCTTGGTTCCTTAGCTTGTGCAACAGCCCCAGTGTTGTCACAGTAAAGTGGCACTGGGTTTTCAATCTCAGGAACAACACCCAACTCTGTGATGAACTTCTTCATCCAGACTGCTTCCTTGGCGGCTTCACTGACAGCTATGTATTCTGCCTCTGTGGTTGAGTCAGCTACAGTCTGCTGCTTGGTACTCTTCCAACTCACTGCTCCACCATTTAGGATAAAAGCATATCCAAAATGGATTTGCTATCATCGGGGTCTGATTGAAACTAGAATCAGAATAAGCTTCTAGTTTAAGATCAGAACCACCATAAACCAGAAAATATCCTTAGTCCTTATCAGGTACTTAAGAATATTTTTAACTGCTTTCCAATGATCCTCTCCTGGATCAGCCTGAAACCTACTAACAATGCCTAAAGCATATGCCACATCAGGCCTGGTACATAACATGGCATACATTATGGACCCTATTGCCGAAGCATAAGATATAGAATTCATTCTATTTCTTTCTTCAGGTGTCTTAGGAGACATCCTTTTAGAAAGATGTATGCCTTGACTCATAGGAAGATAACCTCTTTTACTTCCATCCATGCTGAATCTTTTCAGCACTAAGTCAATGTACCTAGATTGGGATAAACCTAGCATCCTCATAGATCTATCTCTATAGATCTTAATACCTAGTATATAGGATGCTTCTCCCAAATCTTTCATGGAAAACTGGTTTGATAGCCAAACCTTGACTGATTGCAACATTGGGATATCATTCCCAATGAGGAGTATGTCATCTACATACAGCCAAGAAGACTATGGCACTCCCACTAGTCTTCTTATAAACACAGGGTTCATCCACATTTTTGATAAAACCAACCTTTTAATAGTTTCATCAAAGCGGATGTTCCAACTCCTTGAAGCTTGCTTTAATCCATAAATGGATTTCTTTAGCTTGCATACTTTATTAGGTTTATTCTTTGAAATAAAACCTTCTGGCTGTGACATGTAGACTTCTTCCTCAAGAAAACCATTGAGGAATGCAGTCTTCACATCCATCTGCCAGATCTCATAATCATGGTATGCTGCTATAGCAAGTAAAATCCAGATTGATTTGAGCATGGCAATAGGTGAGAATGTTTCATCATAATCAATTTCCTGTTTTTGTCTAAAACCTTTTGCCACTAATCTGGCTTTATAGGTTTCAACTTGGCCATCAGCCCCAATCTTTTTCTTATAGACCCATTTGCACCCAATAGGATTAACACCCTCTGGTGCATCGACCAAAGACCATACTTGGTTTACATACATAGAGTCTATCTCGGATTCCATGGCTTCTTGCTATCTATCTGAATCAGTAATCAAGATAGCTTCCGTATAGGTCAGAGGTTCATCATTTTGAATGACTTGGGCTTCATTATTTTCAATGATAAACTTATACCTCTCAGGTGCCCGTGGCACTCTATCAGATCTACGGGGAGGAGTTTTGTGTTCTGGTTCTGTCCTAACTATATGTTCTAATGGTTGAGAACTGTCAATCTGTGTTTCTTGTACTTCTCCAAGTTCAACAGTTCTACCATTGCCCTTTTCTAAAAAGAACTCTTTTTCTAGAAAAGTGGCATGCCTACTGACAAAATCTTTTGTTTAGTAGGATGGTAGAACAGATATCCTCTACCCTCTCTAGGATATCCTACAAATAGACATTTATCCGCTCTAGGTTCCAACTTATGTCCAAAATTTCTTTTAACATAAGCTTGACATCCCCATACCTTAAAATATTTAAGATACGGTTTCTTTCCACTCCAAATTTCATATGGAGTACTAACAACGGATTTAGAAGGTACCTTGTTCAGAATGTAAAAACAGTTTCTAGGGCATGACCCCAAAGGAAATGGGTAAATTTGTGAAGCACATCATGGATCGTACCATATCTAATAAGGTACGATTCCTCCTTTCAGCTATACCATTTAGCTGTGGTGTATAAGGAGGGGTCCATTCAGAAAGAATTCCATTAACTTTAAGATAGTCTAAAAACTTCATGGATAAGTATTCTCCTCCTCGATCAGAACGAAGAACTTTAATACTTTTCCCAGTTTGTTTTTCGACCATACTTTGATACTCCTTAAATTTATCAAAGGCTTCAGATTTATGTTTCATAAGATACACACATCCGAACCTAGATAAATCATCTGTAAAAGTGATAAATATGAGTATCCACATCCTCTGGCCTGAGTTGTCATTGGACCACATACATCAGTATGTATAAGTCCTAATAACTCAGTTGACCTTTCTCCATGTCCAGTAAACGGAGTCTTGGTCATCTTACACATGAGACATGATTCGCAAGTTCCTAATGATTCATACTCATAAGGATCAAGGAATTTTTCTTGTATAACTTGCTTATCCTAGACTCATTAACATGACCAAGTCGATGATGCCAAAGTAAAGTATCATTAAAGTCTTTTCTTTTTCTTTTTATTGACATGAAAAATACTATCATTGGAAGAAAGAGTAAGAGCCCATTGCTAAATATGCCAGAACAAATAATTTTATTAGATAACATTATCGAGCAACCAGTGATCGTTACATCCATTACATATCCTTATTTTAATAACAAAGGAATAGATATAATGTTCCTAATAATCTTAGGCATATAATAACAATTTTCTAACTCCAAGATCTTCCCTGAAGGCAACTCAGAATATAGGTCCCTACAGCTTCTGCTTGGATGATATCACCACTAGCACCGTAGAGATTGAAGTCACCTTCCTTCAATACTTTAAGCATGTGGAGGTCCTGCAAAGATTTGCATATATGGTAACCACAAGCGGTATCCAATACCAAGTATTTGATATAGACGAATTTAATGTCAATATAGCATGTATCTCATACATACCTTTTGGTGCATCTGACGCACCAGGCTTCATAGTTGCAAGGTAAGCCTTGCAATTCCTTTTCCAATGTCCCACTTTGCCGCAAAAGAAACAGGTGACTGTTTGAGGCCTTCTTTCCTTTCTTATTTTTATTGATGCCACCTTAGGGTTTAGCCTCCTATTAAAACCCTTTTTGTCTGATTTCTTCTTATTGGTCTTATCAACAAGAAGAAGTGGAGCCTTTTCTTTCTTAACGTGGCTCTCTGCTATTTTTAATATATTTAATAGCTCAGGCAAGGAAGTGTTCAGTTTGTTCATGTGATAATTCAAGACAAACTGAGAAAAATGACTCCGGGAGTGATTGCAGGATTAAATCCTGATTCAACTCCCCATCCATAATAAAACCTAATTGACCCAATCTGGTGATTAAGTCAATTATCTTAGAACATGATCCTGAACGGATGTTCCCTCTGTCATCCTAGCACGGAATAATTGCTTAGATATTTCATATCTAGCAGTTCTGCTATGTTCTCCATAAAGCTCTTTTAAATGAGCATTATGGATTGAGTATCCATGCTTTCATGCTGTCTCTGTAACTTATTGGTCATAGAGGCTAGTATGATACACTTGACAGTAAGGGAGTCATTCTGCCACATTTTGTATGTGGCCATATCTTCCTCTGTGGCATCATCCCCTAGTGGATTAAGACTAGGGGTATTAAGAATATAAGAAAGTTTTTCTGAACTCAGTACAATCTTTAAATTTCTCAACCAGTCCACATAGTTCGGACCAGTCAGTTTGTTGGTGTCTAAGATACTTCGCAGTGATAATGAAGATGCCATTTATCTACATTTAATAAAGAACAATACATAAGCAAAAACCATGAAATGACTTACATAATTAAATTAGGTCTTTAATTTAATTATGTCTCATACTATTTTATCAAAAATCATAGCCCTCACTATGATAATCGAGAAGAACCTGATCGATTTTTCTTAGTGAGATTGAGATCCTAATAACTTATAAAAGATCTTGCAGAAACACAACAAATCTTTATAAGCTCAAAGGTAGGAAACTCTTCCAATTATATCTCATATAATTCTCAAGAAGTAACTTGGCCTCTAGAACATTATTAGTCTTGCAGAAAACACAACAAACCATAATGTTCTAGTTAAGTCAAGACCCTTTCATTTCTATATAGTCAATACTCAAATATAATGCCCTTGCAGATAACACAACAAAGCATTATACTGAATATACTGTAAGCATATCTATGCACTAGACTAGTATCATGTCAATCACCATATTAGGTCTTGCAGATAACACAACAAACCTAATGTGGTTCATAACACAATAATGATCCAGCATGAAGGAAGGCCAATATATAGTATTTTAACACTAAGCATTTTATTCAAGATTTAAATTAATCAAATCAGCAGGCCAAGTGGAAGTGATGTGGGAGTCCCCCCGTTGCTTTCCTAGACACTAATAAAAATTGGCCAGGTCAGTCAACGGAACCAATTAAAAATCACAATTCTCTTTACATTCCCTAGAACCACCTTTCTAGACACCAATGATCAATTGTATCATGACTAGTGATGCTTATTAGTTAAATATACTAAGACTTATATAATTTTTTAAAAAGGAGGGATTTATAAATTGCCAGCACATTTTTATAGAACGTATCACAATCAACATATCACTATTATAATCAAATATGTGCTAAGTGTGTCATCATACTGGGACAACCATTTACCACATAATGGATCCACCATTATGCCAGGGCAACCTTATTTCAGTATGATGACTTCAAAACTAAACATATCTCTATAATAATTAGGGTTTGAGTGAAAAACCCTAACTAGTGGCATACATCAAAAACATATATGCAATCAAAGATATGCTAAGTGTAGTAACATATTAGGATTTAAAAACCCTAATATGTAACATACAAACTATCATAGATTATAGTCCTAATTAAGGTGGCTTGATACCACTATTGGGTTTCGGTGCAATGCAGCGGAAGGGTAATTTCAAAATTGAAACTAAATTCACACCAAAAAACCTAAACCAGGAACTCCTTAAATAAAACTAGAACATATGACAAGCATATCTATGCAAATTAGGATTAGGGTACCAACCTGTAATCGCTTATTCCAACAAACTTGAAGTTGAAGGGGCTAACTGAATTCACTAGGCGTCCAGGTGTCCGCCCTCCGATGGTGATCCACACAGAGCGATGATCAAGAACACTATCTTCTTGTCCAATGGTTCCTTCTTTTGAGTTCTTCTTCCTAGAACTCAATTCTTTGGATTATGGCTTGAATTCTTCCACATAAGAGGTAGCCTCCCTTTCCCTGATCTCTTCTCCTCCTCCACTAAGACATTGGCCCTTTAGACACCCTTGTCTTGAAGAAAAGACCTTGTCCTAAGAGTATATAGGCTTGTCT
Organism: Areca catechu; assembly: GCA_021397845.1. Lineage (NCBI taxonomy): Eukaryota > Viridiplantae > Streptophyta > Magnoliopsida > Arecales > Arecaceae > Areca > Areca catechu. The sequence continues at coordinate 98,177,790 of CM038050.1, forward strand.
TAAATTGGAGGACAAATTAAGACAATAATGTCTTAATGTAAGAAAGAAGGAATAAAATCAGAACTCCTTTCTTTCCTTTACCGTCGGAGACTTTCGCTCTTATTCTTGTCAGTAGCAAAGTTTTGATAGAGGTGTACTTTATAAAGGAAACAGTGCAAGAACAAGAAAAGAGTGAAAGAGTCTTTAGGAGAGGAAGAAGGAATAAAAGAAAACATTACCGAGTTCTGATTTTCCTGACCCTTTAAATAGATCTCAGATAGGCACCCACACATCTCTCCGTGAAAGACTTCTCACGCCCTTTCTTATTTTTTCACGCCCCATCCTTCCTTCTCACGGACCTCCGGAAATCCCATGACCTTTCTTAAAGGAAAGGTCACGATGTTTTTAAAAGAAAGGAGTCACGACTTTCATCTCCGAAGAGATGTTATTTCGCGCGCCCGGGAAGCATCAGGCACTTTCTTCCTTTCTTAAAAAAAACATCAACCCTTGGATTCCAATCCAAGGGAGGACAAGTGAGGCACTAATTCTAAGAAATGAGGCCGCCCCATATAAAAAACATTGAGTTTTTTATGGAGCACGCCAAGAGTCCATGCGCCATGGACTCTTCCAAATGGCGTGCAAGAGTCCATTAGCGCATGGACTCTTGGCATTTTGGTGTGAAAATGCAAAGGGGCGGGTGGGGGGCTAGCCTAGGTGCATGGTAAGCCAATAGGGTTAGCCATAATCTCTATAACCTCAATTAGGATCTAATTAGATCCAATTAGAACCCAAATTGAACCAATCCAGAACACTAATTCGAATCTAATTCGAATAGAAGCTAGGATTTGCAACACCTGCTAGAGTGTCATCATGCAAAATGATTTAATTGCAAAATTAAACCCTTGATCAATTCTCTTAAGTGTATGACCCATTGGGTTCCACATCTTGCCAGCAGTGGGTTCGAATACAAGTTGACCTAATTTGATTAGAACCCTTTCTAATCGATTTAGGTCAAATCGGGCTTACCCGATTATGATCAATTAGGACTCTTCCTAATAAGTGATCATTCAATTTAATCAACCACAAGGCAAGATTGACATCTAGCAACGTGTCATGTCTACCCAGAAGATATGAAAATTCTGGTAAAATATGAAAACTACCCTTCAATGGAAAGTTACCGTATAATTAAATCCTTCGATCAGCCTACACCCAGAATATAATTATGGATATGGATATATGTCAATCCAATATTACATTCGTTCTAGCTCAATCTATATTGATGATTCAATTATCTTGATATTAGAAATCATTTCTATTATATTTACTTTGATCAAAGATTCCCTGAATCATCATCTGATTGATAACTAGCTGGATGCAATCTCCTCTTACTAAGAGTGATCGATTTCTTGTTGACCTACTCATTACCTTCATATCCAATTCACCATTCCCAGTATCAATCTGTGCATGACTCAGTGTCATGATTAGAATTGAACCAAAGCATGGGTTCATGTACATAAGGTACTTATGGTAGTCTCAGGTCAAAGGATTACTTGTACCACTCCCACTATGAACCTTCTATTGACATGTAGCTAAGACTCCATTAGACGTTCTCAAGTTGGATCATATTAGTGAACTCATTCTCTAATGAGCACCCAGATCCTAGTATTAGTGTCATACACAAGTGACTGTGAGAGCAGTCACCCTCTCCAGTATACATGGGATGTGCTAGTCTTACCGGAAAAACCCTGATCCCCTACTCAGGGTTCCTTTGACTAGGAATATTTTAGATTAAGGTTTTAAGACTTTAGGTCTCACTGGTATGATCTCATCATAACCCTAAAATCATAGCCCTAATCTATGGGGTTCATAATATAATATAAACACAGCGTATGATGAAAAATAATGCCTTTATTAGAATATTGTCAATTACAATGGTTTGGGAGATACAACATAGATTGGCTTGTAGGGCATATCCCTTTCAAAGACTTCCTTATGTTTCAAAGTCCTTATAACTTGAAATTCCATGAATTTGAAGGACTTCTTCAACTGAAATACAAGCATATCTTCATTCAACATGGATGAGTACTAAAATCTGATGAACATACTAAAATACACAATTAGTACTCATATATACTTAAGTATTTTGTTATCATCAATATTAAGACCAAAGTCACACATCCACTTCCTTATATTAATGTCCTATACAAAGTGGTCATGAGATCAACCACTCTCTCTATCAAGTATACATAGGATGTGCTAGTCTTTTCAGAAATATCGATCCTCGACTCTATGATCCTATGGCTAGAAATATTTTAGATTAGGATTTTTAAGATCTTAGGTCTCACTATTATGAACTCCATCATAATCCTAAAATCATTGTCCTAATCTATGGGGTTCATCATAATCTCAAAACATGAAATAAAATGCCTTTTATTAATATTATACATGAGTTGGAAGAATTTTATAGAAATACCCTGATACAAAAAATATGATTGGCTTTTAGGACACTATTCTTTCACTAAATAAGATATCTTTGTCAATAGGCATGACACTTTCTTAAAGAAGGAATTTATCCAAGAAGGAGGTAGTAGGAGGATAGTTAAACTTAGAGAAGTTCAAGACCTACAGCTTCTTAACAAGATCTAATAGACATTCAATAGAAATTCCTAACCATAAATACCTATTGATTAGGTACATCCACAATACATACCTCCTCTCAAGGTAAAAGAAAGTGCGGGGTGCACCTCTCAGATATGGTTTATCATTGAAAATTATAATGAAGCCAATATCATTCAAGATGATAATCCTATGACACATACGGAAGCTATTGAGACTGGAGACACTGAAATGGCCGAAGCCATGAAATATGAAATGAACTCCATGTACTCAACCAAGTTGGACCTTGGTTGAAGCACCTAAAGGTGTAAATCCAATAGGGTGCAAATGTATCTTCAAGAAAAAGATTGGAGCAGATGGCCAAGTAGAAACCTATGAGGCTAGGCTAGTAACAAAATATTTCAAATAAAGATATAGAATTAATTATGATAAAACTTTTTACCAATAGCTATGCTCAAACCCATTTGATTTTGCTTATTATAACTGCATATTATGACTATGAAATATGGTAAATGGATATAAAACTATCTTCCTCAATGGGTATCTTAAGGAAGAAGTTCATATATCACAACCAAAGGGATTTGTCTCAAGTTGGAGATCAAATTAAGTATACAAGCTTAAGAAATCTATTTATGGATTAAAGCAAGCATTGAAGAGTTGGAATATCCTCTTGATGAAATAATCAAGAAATTTGATTTCATCAAAATGTAGATGAACTATATGTGATAAGAAGACAAGTGCGAGTGCTATTTTTTTTAATTATGTATGTTAATGACATACTAGTCATTAAAAATAAAATCCCAATGTTATAATTAGTCAATGCTTGGCCATCTAAAAAGCTTTTCATGAATAATTTGGGATAAGTATCCTATGTACTTGGTACAATGATCTATATAGATAGATCTAAGATATGCTCAACTTGTTCCAATCTAGTTAGATTGACTTAATATTGAAAAGTTCAACATGGATGGAAGTAAAAAGGATTACTTGCAAATGAGTCAAGGTATACATCTTTCTAAGAAGATGTCACCTAAGATACTTGAAGAGATACAGAGGATAAGTAAAGTTCCTTATGCTTCGATTATAGGATCAATTATGTATGCCATGTTGTATACCAGGCCTGATGTTGCTTATGCTTCAGGCATGCGTAGGTTTCAAGCCATCTAGGGGAGGATCATTAGAAAGCTATAAAAAATATTCTTAAGTACCTTAAAAGGACTAAGATATTTTTCTAATATATCAAGGATCATATTTAAACTGAAAGGCTATACTAACTCTAGTTCTTAATTAATTATAGATGATAGTAAATTCATATCAGGGTATGTATTACTTTGTACGGTGGTGCAGTGAGTTAGAAAAGTACTAAGCAACAAACTATAACTGATTCATTATTAAGGTAAAATACATAGTTACTAATGAAGGCACTAAGGAAGCTATCTAGATGAAGAAGTTAATTATGAAATTAGATGTAGTTCCTAAGATACAACATCGATGCCACTTTATTGTGATAATAATGAGCTATTGCACAAGTTAAGGAACCAAGGTCTAATGAAATATCCAAGCACATCCTAAGGCACTTCCATCTCATTCATGAAATCATTGAAAGATAAAATGGTCATAGAATGAGTAGATACAAGAATAACATAACAGAACCATTCACAAGGCCCTTTTTCAATAGTAGTAGTTTAATCACCATCTAGATTGTATGTGAATTAAATACAATTGCAATTGGCTTTAGTGCAAGTGGGAGATTGAAAGAATAGTGCCTTGCAAGCCAATTGTATTTCATATGTGATAGGAACTTTTCTTTACTTTCTTTCTAATCTATGTATGACATTTATTATAAAGAGGCATTTATGTTTCATTATACTACTATGTCTTATACTCTTTTCTTAAGATTATAATAAATCTCATAGATTAGAACAATGATTTTAGGGTTATGATTGGTTCATAATAGTGAGACATAAAATCTTGAAAGTCCTAGTTTGAAATATTCTAGTCAAAGGATCATTAAGTTGAGAATCGATGTTTCTGGTAAGACTGGCACACCTATATGTGTTTGATAGAAAGGGTGGTTGATCTCACAACCACTTATATGGTCACACTATACAAGGATATGGATGCTCATTTGGAAATGAGTTTACTGAATTGATCTGCTATAAGAACATCTTACGAAATCTTACTTATCAAAAGAAGGTGGTTTAATGAGAGTTGTGCAAGTAATCTTGACCTAAGATCACCATGGAACCTTGTACACATGAATCTAAATTTTGGTTCATACTCATTCATAATTTAGTCATGTACGAGGCATTCTTGGATATGGTGGATTGTGTATGAAGGTTGTGAGTAGGTCAACAAAAAATCAATTATTTCAATCATTTCTAACAAGAGAAGTATTTATCCCATGTAATCTCATCATACGATAATCATGAAGTCTTTGATCAAAGTACGATAAAATTAGAAATAATTTCTAATCTTTTATTAGTCAAGTCTTTATTGTTAAAATTGACATTCAAATGAATAAAACATCAAGATTTGATATAATTTCATACCCATCATTTATTCAGGATAAAGAATGATCGAAGGATTGAATTACACGATAACTTGCCATAATTTCTATGAAGCTTTTCATCTTTGAGTAGGCATGATATGTTGTCAGATATCAATCATGTCTTGTAGATTATTATGAATTAAAATTATTAATTCATAAGTTAATTAGAAAGAAGTTTTAATTTGATAATTTGGGTTGACATGAGTTTAACTTCATTCAATTACTCGGGTTCTAATTGAACTAGATCAACATGAACCTAGACCTATTGTAAGTTAGATGTGGAGCCCAAAAGGTCACACATGCTAAGGAATTGATCAAGGAAGTCAATTTTGTTTTTAATGGGTTATTGAATCCCAATTGGATAGCTACTTGATATGCTAGCACATATTGGCTAACCAAACTCCTAACCTAATTGGATTAGGTTTATATGCTTGCTATTTGGGTTAACCAATTTAAGTGGGACTTTAATTGGATCAAGCCTCAGTGTTCAATTAAATTGGGTGCCACAAAGTTTTATCCACACAAATAGCAAGAGTCCTAGGGCTTGGGACTCTTAATTGATGCTAAGATTTTGGGAGCACAATGGTCAATGTGTGTAGAAGGACCAAGAGTCTTTTGTTGCTTAATCACTTTTTTGGCTGAAGTTTATCTCTTCCTCTCTCTCTTTCATGCCTTTGGATGGGGATTTGGCCAAGTCAAATGAGTTTTTATGGCATATAACATGTTGGTGAAAGGGTAGGTGCTGAATTTTATGGTGCATGGATAAGGACTCTAAGTCCTTCTACGTTGGGTTAAGACCAATATTATGGCAATTTTTGATTTATCCTATCACAGCTCCATGCCCCCTTGATTGATTTTGACTTGGTCTAAGGCCACGTGGAAGGAGAAAAGCTATCAGGTTATGAAGAGGCATGCTTGATACTTCTTTTGACACAAAGAAGTCCAAATCGTCATATCTATACAGTGTTTCATTGCTAATTTTTCCCACCAAGGACATATCTGATACATAGGATATCAAATTAGTGGGTAGAAAAAGGTGTGATTGGTGCCTCCTCTCTATCTATAAAAGGGTTTCAGTGGAAGAGTCCGATGTATCCAATCTTATCTAAATAATCCTCTTCCTTTCCTTTCAAGACAAGTCTTCTAATTAAGACAAGTCTGCCATTTTAAGGCAAGGACTTAGGAAGAGAATTAGGAAAGATAAAAGGATAAAAAGAGAGATTTTAAACAGGTCTAGAGATACCTGAAGTAAGGTACATGTCCTAGTGAGGCTAAAAGGCTATCGAGAGGAAAAAATTAGCAAGCAAGGTTGAAGGAGTACTTCCTTGATCTAGTTTCTGTGTGGATCATCTCTAGAGGCATATACTTTTATGCCTATGGAAATATTAAGATTTAGTGGTAGAGGTATTCTTCTAAATCCTTTTATGTTATGTTAATTATTGTTATAATCAAAGGATCCTCGGTTTAGGATTTGGTTGACTAGGATTTTATTAATGAAAATTTGAAATCTGGCCTTCGCTATGCCACAGTAACCCTACAAGCATTCCATGGGGTACCTTAATTGATCGATCTACTAATATAGGGTTACCACCATGGACTTCAACTCTGTATCCAATACATCATAAACAGAGCTTGGGAGAAGGTTGACACTCACACCCAAATCTAGTAATGCCTTCTAATCATGAGGTCCCCTATGACACAGGAGATAATTGGGGGTACTAGGATCCTTAAGTTTGGATGGGGCAATTTGTCGAAGACTAAATTGGCCTACTAGTTGAATGGACCTTCGGTCGTGTGCCTTACATCTTCATTTTTGAATGCACGTGTCCTATGGAATTTGGCACATGTAGGAACTTGTTTAATTACATCAAGAAGTGGTAATTTATTTGAACTTGTTTAATAGTGTAGCATTTCATTCATTTTATACCCTTCTTGTCAAGAGGAAGAGGGCATTCTAAAGCACTAGGGAATGGAGCCTTAAATGTAGGTGTTGGGTCAATGAGTTCTTTCCTCTTTTCAAGTTTCTTTTTTTTGGCTTGGTCGATATTGGTTGCCTAGTTATTAAGTTACTTTAGGTTGATTTAGGTTTTCTCACTTCTAAGAGTCATGACCAATTTGGCATGTTCAGGAAAAGTTTGAACCTGTGGAGCTCTTAGCCATGTGCTGCCCTTTTGAGTTGCTAATGGGCTGGTTGGGCAGTGCCCTCCTCCTTTCTACTGAAAGCTATCGTAGCTAACCTATCTAAGTTTTTTTTTTTTGCAATGGATTGTGTGTGGGAGTGAAGGATTTGGATTCAACTCCAGCCCCTTAAGTATTTGTAGCACCTTCTCCTCAAAGGTAGTGTTTGGAGAAGGTTATGGGTTTGGTGCATACTATGGAAATAGGGCAGATTTATAGTCTCCCTCAAGATAACTAGGTCTCTGCATTGGAGGGTTGCAGTAGGATGCTAGGTCCATGAGAAATTAGGATAGTTTCTCTAACCCAGATTATAGGTGTTGGAATATGGATTATGTCCAAGTCTAAAAATATTCTAAGTTTGGGCTTGATTTGTTTATTCATATATGAACTCAAGGTATTGGGATGATCTGGACACTCAATGACAGTATGTTTAAGACTTGAACAAATGGAACAAACATCTCGTATAGGTGGTGGTGGTATTAGTGGGTTCGACCTGCAGTAGTCGGTCAAGTTTCTGGGATAATTCCTTTACTTTATTATGGATGTTGATTGACCTTCTTACTTCATAAATCCCATCGTATTTGGATCCAGAAATGGGAGGGTCTCTTTTGTCAGTAGACATATGGTGCAGTGAATTCTTACTCAAGGCTTCAAAAAGCTATGAGGCTTCATGCTCATTTTTTAGCATGAAGGTCCCACCACCTGAGGCATCAACCATTTATCAGTGCTTCTCTATAAGCCATCATAGAAAACTAGACCAATTGCCATTTGGGTACAATGTGGTATAGGCACTTTCTAATCAATTCATTTAACCTCTCCTAGGACTCATGAAACATTTTCCATCCATCTAGAAAAAAACTATTGCCTTTCTAATCTAATTTGTTTCCCTATAGAAAAATACCTTTTAAGGAATTTCCTCCAAAGTTGCTCCTAAGTTGAAATTGTTACAATATCTAAGGAGTTCAACCAATACTTGTCTTTGTCTTTCAATAAAAACGGAAACAATTTTAGCCTAAGAGCATCATTAGAGAAATGCTGAATTTGTCTAGATACTTGTATGGGTCCTTGTTTGCAAGTCCCTAGAAAGATGGGGGTATCTGAATAACACTAACTTGATCTCATATAGTGTGGCCTCTACTGGAGGCACTTAGATGTAGGGAGAGTATATATATGTAGGAGTAAAGTGTTCCTTCAACTATCACAGTAGATTAGTCTCATGATTATGGTCCATGATTCTATGTCTATTTGCTCTAAAAGTTCATTCTATTTATGGATTTAGGAGTAGGATTTTAGGTTGTCATGAATGATGACCATGCATACATCCTACAATTGGACTCTAAAGCAAATTGTGATTTAAGTTTTTATGAATTTTCTTTAAAGGAAAAGGAAGAGAAGAGGAAGAAAGAAGTTCCAAAGGTAAAAGTCCTAAAATAGTTCTAGACTAGAGATGATAGATAAGAAAATTATTAATTATTTTGGTTATTCTTCCAAATAAGTGATGCAATCAAGTCAACTTTGTCCTAGGGTTAGCCTAATTTTAGATAGCACCTAACTGTTCTAAGCTGCCTTTGAGCACTCCAAGTCCAAAATTAACTATTGACTCAGCCAGATAAGTGTAAGATTAGTGATAGATTTCTGTGCTTTCGCAATGTTCCTTAATTAGAGAACCACCTTTCTTCGGGGTAAGGATCCTTGAACCACTTACCTTAGATACCGAGCAATTAATCAATCTAAACCTGGTCCAACTCTAGGGCTTTCTTGTCCTATTGAGTTTGAAATTCCTAGGACTAACATCTAATTAATTTTAAAATTAAGGCTTGGGTTAATGCAGAATGAAGGAAATAGTTTTTGGGCTAAGGAAGGGTGATCAAATCCCCACCATATCTTGTTAATGGGTTAATGCACTTAATGTTAATTATGGAGAGATAAAATGCGATGCAACAAAAATTAAAATGTTAAACTTTATGATTAGCACCCAATTAAATAAATTTATTTCTTTTTTTAGATTTTTTTAAGTCTCTAATTTCCTAATACCTTATAAGGTGTTAGTGTACTTTTTTTTCTTTCAAAGGTTCTATGTCAATTCAATCTTTTCATGCCCTAGCAATTATGCTAGGGCAAAGTATATCAGGGCAATCATGATTAATAAAAAAAATAAAAATAGGCTAAAATAAATATTTTTGATTAATTTTTATTTGAAACAACCATGCTAATGGTCCTTGAGAATAGAACCAAAATTTGATGTGTGTTATAATACACGATTATAATTTTTTTTATCTTATTTTCATAAACTATTATATAAAGTAATAAGTAATGGGGCCCAAAAGTCCATTTTATTTTATTTTGTTTAAGTCCTGTAATAAAGTGAGACAATTGAGTCAGTTGAGTCCACTTAGGCAGGTCCAGTCTTTTAGTCTAGTCAAGTCCAGTCGAGTCTCTAGTCGAGTCAATATAGTTTCATTCAGGTCATGTACAAGAGGAGAGTTCATGACCAGGAGATTCACCAGGCCCCCTAACCAGAGCTGGCCTTCATGCACCTGGGCCCTTTCATGCTGCCAAGCCCGCAAGAGAGAGCTCCAGTCCAAGATAGGCCTACTGTTGATTAGGTCTACTAGGGTTTCTTGGCCCACTAGTCAGGGTTTCTTAGCTCTAAAGTTATGTACCCTGGGATGAATCTGTAAATACCACCCCTTCCCTCTTGTATGAATTATCTTTTTTCCTATGAATACAAATTAAAATTATTTTTGTTGAGTTTTGAGTTTCCTCTAGATTGGAGTGGGTGTGATGCCCTGGTTCCTTGTTCTTGAGTGCAAGCCCCAATCCCCTGGTGACTAGCAAAAAAGGAAAATAGTAAAATAATCTTTTTCATATGAATAAACCTTTGCTGAAATTTGCTGAATTGTCTTGAGTTTGAGTTGGTTCTCTCTTTGAGTGCTCACCTTGTGTTCCTAGATTGAAACCCTACTACCCTAGAAATCATGCGAAATCAACTCACGGTCATGCACAGAGGGAGGAACAATCTCCGTCGAGCACCGACGGATGGCCGGCGGCCAGCAAGCGGGCGACGAACGGGGCTAATGGACGGCGAGCGACAGACAGCGGGTGGCGGACTGCAGGTGGGGTGGCGGCAACGGAGTGGCACGGCACGCGGAGGCATCACGGGCATGGGTCAGCAAGGGAGATGAATGGCCGATGGGGTCCATCCAATCGTCGGGCATGGCGGTGTGGGGGAGATAGAGGGCCGTCCGGGGGGGGGGGTTCGCCGGTGGTCGAGCATGGAAGATTCAGGAGAACGGGAAAAAGAAATGAGAAAAAAAAGGTTCTGGGAGTTTTATGGAGGAAGAAGATGATTGGAATAGCAAAGGGATAAAATGGAGATAAGTCTGAAATAAAGCTGGAATAATGGGAATAGGTGGAATAGCGTGGATAAAAACTTAAACTAAAATTTAAAAAAATCTAAAAAATTAAAGGAAAACCCGGATGGGTTTTGATATCCCCATCATTTCCCTAGGATAGGGAAAAATCGACTCCATCGAGTCAGGCTATCTGCATTTTTTTTTTCTCTCTTTTTTCTCTTTTTTGTTTTTTTTTTTGTTTAACTCTAATCCTCTCCTGCTCTGATACCAAAATTGATGAGGGATGAACTCGATGTACCATGGATTATTGGAAAAGTGGAATACCTAAACAAACTAGGACCGTGGGAGGGCAAATAAGCTCCCGGGACTAGGGCGAAACTGAAACTAAAATCCTAAGATAGCGGAACTCTTTTGTTTTCAGTTTTCTTGGTAGAGGAACAATGGGATGGAGGGTAGGGAAAAATGGAATTTTGCTGAATTGTCTTGAGTTTGAGTTTGGTTATCTCTTTAACACTGTAAGAAAAATGGACACTCTAGGATGGGGGACTCACCTTCACGGAGAGACATCGCACCTCTAGGGCATCTCACCTACCCTACTACATGTAATTAGGGCATCCACCCATCTCACTACATGCGGAGCCTAGGGCATCCCACCCAAATCGCTACCTGGGGCCGTAAAAAAAAATTCTGAAGACCTAGAGGGGAACTCGACGAGAAAGGGGATAACTAGGGCCTCGCGCCCCTCGACGCTCGCATAGAGCGAGAAGGAAGTAGGGTCTCACACCCGTCAACACCCGTAGGTGAAGATAAAGACAGGCCTCAGCCTATAACCAAGACCAGTGGCTAAACCAAAAATTCTTATCAATCTTAATTATTACAGGGGGAGAGGTGGCCTTTATATAGGCAAACAAAATCCCTCAATTACTTAGCCTACAATCAAAAAAAAAGAAAATAAGTTACATCAAAATCCATGATGTATCAAAATGGGTGCTGATCTGCTCTGAGAAGTGTGTTGGCTTGATGAAGTGCTCTGAAAAGCATGCTGCTTTGAAAACTGAGTTGCTCCAGAAACCGTGTGGAATCAACTCATGGTTGTGCACAAAGGGAGGAACGTTCTCCACCGAGCACCGGTGGATGGCCGGCGGCCGAGGAAGCGGGTGACAAATGGGGCCGATGAACAGCAAGTGACGGACGGTAGGTGGCGGGTGCAGGGGGGTGGCGGCAAAGGAGTGGCACAGCACGCACAGGCATGCCATTTCATCTCCCATGGGCGTGGGGCTTTGGGCGCTGGCGAGGGCCTCCGGCGGCCGGGCTTGGCTGGCAAACGGTGAGACGGCGGGACAGCGGTGGCGGCGGGAGCAGGCGGGCCGGCAGCAAGCAGCGGCATGGCATGCACGGGCATGCCGTTTGGCCTTCCCATGGCCGTGGGGCCTATGGGTGCCGGCGAGGACCTCCCATGGCTGGCAAGCACCAGCGGGCGATGGGATGGTGGCAGGGGGTGGCGGGCAGGTGGCGGAGCTGCGGCACGCCCAGGGTGGACCGTTCGTCTTCCCATGGGTGTGGACGGCGGTCGTCGATTTTTTCGGTGAGAGCGAAGCTGGCGAGCACCGATGGCGGGCTAGCGGAGGCGACCAGGGATAGGGTAGCCGGATCTGGGGGGGCGGGGCGGTGGGCTAGGGTTTGGGAGTTTTACAAAATCCTGAGAGAAAGATGGAGGAAGATGGAATAAGGCAGGGATAAAGTGGGGATAAGTTAGGGATAAAACAAGAATAGTGGGGATAGGTGGAATAGTGGGAATAGGAAAAATAAAAAAATACAAGAAAATAAGAAAAAATAGAAAAAGAATCCGGACCTGCCCTGGATCCTCATCATTCTCCTCGATCGCGAAGAACTCGACTCCGTCGAGTTCGAAAATGGAGCACACTCTAACCATAACTCACTCTGATACCAAATTGATGAGGGATGGACTCGATGTACCCTGGATTATTTGGAAAAGGAGAACACCTAAACAAACTAGGACCTGGGAGGGCTAAGAAGCCTCCTAGGACTAGGGAGAAACTATTACTAAAATCCTAAAATAGCTGAAATCTTTTGTTTTCAATTTTCTTGATGGAGGAACAATGGGATGGAGGGATGGAAAAATGGACACTTTAGGACTGGGACTCACCTTCACGAAGAGACGTCGTACCTCTAGGGCATCTCACCCACCCCACTACATGTAATCTAGGGCGTCCCACCCATCTCACTACATACGAAGCCTATGGCGTCCTACCCAAATTGCTATATGGGGACGTAAAGGAAAATCCCTATGACCTAGAGGGAACTCGATAGGAAAGGGGATAACTAGGACCTCGCGGCCTTCGACGCTCACATAGAGTAAAGGAAGTGGGGTCTCACACCCCTTGACACCCGCAGGTGAAGGAAAGACAGGCCTCAGCCCAGAACCAGGACCAGTGGCTAAACCAAAAATTCTTATCAATCTTAATTATTCATTGGGAGAGGGGGCCTTTATATAGACAAACAAAACCCCTCAAAACTTATCCTACAAGTAAACCAAAAAAGGAAAATAAGTTACATCAAAATCCATGCTACATCAAAATGGATGCTGATCTGCTCTAAGAAGCATGTTGGCTTGATGAAGTGACCTGAAAAGCATGCTGCTTTGAAACCGAGCTGCTCTAGAAATCATGCAGAATCAACTCTCGGTCGTGCATAGAGGGAGGAACGATCTCCACCGAGCACCGACGGACGGTCGACGACGGGAAGCTGGGCGGACGGGGCCAGCGGATGGCGAGCGGCGGACGGCAAGCGGCAGGCTGTAGGCGGGGTGGTGGCACAGGAGTGGCATGGCACGCACAGGCAAGCCGTTTCATCTCCCATGAGCGTGGGGCTTTGGGCACCGGCGAGGGCCTCCAGCGGCCAGGCTTTGGCCGACGAACGGTGAGACGGCGGGACAGTGGCCGGCGGCTACAAGCGGGGCGGCGACAAGCGACGACACGGCTTGCACGGGCATGCCGTTTGGCCTTCCCATGGATGTGGGGCCCATGGGTGCCTGCGAGGAACTCCCATGGCCGGCGAGCACCGACGGGCGGCGGGGTGATGGCAGGCGAGCGTCGGGCAGGCGGCAGAGCTGCGGCATGCCCAGGGCGGACCGTTCGTCTCCCACAGGCATGGGCGGCGATGGCCATATTTGGTGCTCTAATGCTGATATATATTGCTAGGTAAGTAGATGTCCCCACACACTCATTTCTTCAAATTTGTCCCCTATCAATTTTTGGTATCAGAGCTTTGGTCTAGGTTAAGCATTGCAAGCTGCTGGAAATTCTATCTCACCGTCTTCCAAGTTTTAGTGATTTTTTTATATTTTTACATTGATAAAAAAAAATCAAAAAAATATTTTCTCGGTACCTTTTTGTGTTGTACTTCAAATATAAAACCCAAAAAAAATATTTCTCTATATTTTTGGATTTAAAAATATAAGTTCCTAGGTCATTTCTATAGTTCTGTCCAAAATTTTGTTTCTACCTTTCATTTCCTTTAATTTTCAAAAAAATACAAAAAATATATATATATTTTGAATTTTAGATATGAGATCCATACCTCAAGTTTTGTTATTTCCACCTAATTTTTGAATTTTAGAGAGGTTTATAGCTCGAAATTCAAAATTTGAATTTAGGTTGTTAAGAGTTAGCTGAACTGCTGGAATCTTCTAATAATTGTTTTAAACTACCTTCTCAACCAAAAATTCGAATTAATTTGAAGTTGAAATTTAAAATCCGAGATCCCATATCTGAGAGCTAACCAAATTAATCTTATTTTTAATTTTTTGATTTAAAAATTTTAGGTTTCGAATTTTCAAATTCAGTTTAGTTGGAGGGTAGTTGGAAGCTGAAATTTACATCTAAACCACTTTACTTCCAAGGACGATTTTTAAATCAAATTCAAAATTTAAATTTTTAAATTGATTACTGTGATTTAAACTTCAAGATTTGAACTAACCATTTAAATTTGTATTTTTAAAAATTTTGAAATTGGATTAAAATTTCACGCATTTGTGCTAGGTATAGTGATTGTATCATTGTTATGCTGAAATTGTGTGCATCCATTTTTAAAGTATCCTAAGGGCATTCAATATTACATAGGGAAGGAGGTCATTACTTTCCTTAGCTCAAAACAATCACCCACATTTGCATTGACCTAAACCCTAAAATAAAATCAAGTAGGAACCTAAATTAGGGACATCCATGAGTCGGGTTTAAGTGCAAGGTAAGACAAAGCATTATTTGAGTTTGTACTTATTCCTTGAAATTGGTATCAGGCTAGAGGTCAAATGGCAAATGCCTTAAGTGGACTTGCAGTTTTAATTAGGGACCTAAACCCTAAAGTAAAATCAAGTAGGAACCTAAATTAGGGACATCCACGAGTCGGGTTTAAGTGCAAGGTAAGACAAAGCATTATTTGAGTTTGTACTTATTCCTTGAAATTGGTATCAAGGCTAGAGGTCAAATGGCAAATGCCTTAAGCGGACTTGCGGTTTTAATTAGGACCTCGTGAAAGTGAGGGGAGCTCCCGCAACCCCACCTCTTACCTGGCCAGTGGACAGGATAATTACATTCTTAAGTAGTGCCTAGTTAAGTCTTGTATTCTTAAACTCTAGGTCTAGGAACCCTAGCATTAGGTCTTGCTTGCTTATCCATTGTATTGATTACCCTTGTACTGTGTCCTATAAGCTCTGTATCAAAGTCCACCCTCAGTCTGGTTGTTACCCATGGATCCCAATCTTGAATTCATCATGAGGACCCTAACTGAGAAATTTGACCATGTAATTGAGCAATTAGGGCAAATTAACAAGGAACTAGGTCAAGTCAAAGAGAGAGTTGGAACCCTTGAAAAGACCCCCACTGAACCCGAGTTATCTAAGTCAATCCCAAGAGGACCCAGAGCCCAACATTTTGAGCACACCCCTGAGTACAACCTTAGAAGACTTCACCCTGATTTTGTGGAGGAGGCCCGGAGAGCCACTTCAAACATGAGTCACCCAGACCTACTCACCAAGCCTATTGACCTGAGTTCATCCATGATCACACCCCTAGGCGACCCCACCAGGACTACCTAGACCAAGATGAGAGGGTCATGAGAAGCATCAGACTGGAGGCTCCTATCTTTGATGGAAGCCTGGACCCTAAGGTTTACATTGACTGGGAAGGGGAGATAGACCAATACTTTGAGTGGTATGAAATGATCGAGGATAGGAAGTACAAATTTATCAAGCTTAGATTGGTTCGACAAGCTAGGTTATACTGGGAGAATGTCGAGAGAATAATTAGACAAAGGGGAGACATGCATATAACCACATGGAGAGCAATGAAAGCTAAGCTGAGAGAGAAGTATCTTCGTATGTCCTACCATCAGAGATTGTTAGACCAATGGCAAAGATTGTATCAAGCTAATAAGACTGTATCAAAGACATTGCCAAATTTGATGAGTTTGCCATAAGATGCAACATTAATGAGTCAACAGCTGTGACACTATCTAGGTTTAGAGCTGGTCTAAGAGAAGAAATTCAAAGGGAGTTGTTTTAAGGGAAGTCACTGACCTAGACTAAGCCTACCAAATAGCCAGGGATTGTGAATGATTTCATAGGGGACCAATAACTCGATGACCTGAACCAACTAATGTTAGTACCCCAATTCAGAAACTAGGGTTCAACCAATTACAACAAAACCACACCACCCCTCCAGCTCCATTGAGCCAATCAAGTGACAAGGGTAAGGCCCCTGAAGTTCAAAAGAGTGGTAGCCCAAATGTCCAATGTTTCAAATGTCACAAAATGGGACACCTTGCTAGCCAATGCCCTACCCGATGTTTACATATAGGAGAGCTAGTTGATGAAAAGACTAATCCCACTAAAGAGTTTGAAGAAGAAGTATATGAGGCTGAATCCAATCTGATCAATGAGTATGATGATGAAGAAGAAGAAGAAGGGGGTTATGATAAGACATCAGGTGTTGTTAGAATTTTGACCCAAATTAAGGAGGAGGATTGGAGAAGGACTAACATCCTCCAAACATTGTCAAGATAGGGGAGAAAGTCTATAAAATCATTATAGACAATGGGAGTTGTATAAATGTGATTTCAACCAAAGCCCTTAGAGACTTAGGCTTGACCCCTATTCCACATCCTAATCCATCTAAAGTCTCTTGGATAGATTCTGCTTCAATTCCCATCAAGTCCAGATGCCAGGTTCCCATTTAAATCCAGTCCTATCAAGAACAAGTCTGGTGTGATATTCTTTCCATGGGGTAGGTAGTATCATTTTGGGTAGACCATGGTATATGACCATGATGTAACTTTATATGGTCAATCCAATTCTTGTGCCTTCACCCATCTAGGAAAGAAGTTTGTCATTAACTCGACCCACCCAAGGACAATATCAAAAGAGGGTTTAGTGACTTGAAAGAGAAGAAGCAAAGGTTAAATTTAATTAATGCCAAGGACGTGGAGAAAGAAATCAAGGAAGGATCACCCATGTAGATTTTGACCCTCAGGGAAGCCCAGAAAACAACATCATGAAGAACAACCTGAGGAGATAAAAGAAGAGGACCCAGAATTAATGTTAATCAATGATAAGGGTCCAAGACAAGAAATCATTAAGGAACCATCAATTGGAATGATGACCTGTTGGAAGTCCAGAAGCAAAACCTTAAGGAACGAACCCAAGAAGTCATAAGAATTTTAGAGGAAATCCAAGACAAACTTCTTGAAGTTTTTTTTGATCACTTTTTATCTCGAGACCACCAGCATGCTATTAATTCAGTCCCACAATATAGGATGAACCCAACCCAACATTCCAAGATGGCACACTTTTTATCCTGTTCATGAATTTTTGATATTTCTAAAGTGACCAAACCATTTTTAGAAGAAGTGGATATGTTGTACAACCTACCAAACCCTGCTATGTCATATAGGGTTATCATAATCATTAGAAATTTTAGAAAGCCCTATGACACAAATCTAGAGAAACTGAATTCTTTCACCCACCATTAGAAATTAGGAACTTTGTTCCTTAGCCAACAATAAAGTTCAAGTCATTAGATAATAAAGTCCATTTGAGTTTGTCTATAATAGCTCAGTTAACAGGTCCACTAGAAAAGGTCCTTTTGAGATTCTTCATGGGTATAAACTTCGAAAGCCAATTGACCTCATTCCATTACCCATGCATGCACGAACATCCAATTCTGTTGAGTCATATGCACAACACGTTAAGGATCTACACGAAGAAGTTAGCAAGAAAATTTAGATAAGCAATGAGAGCTACAAGCATATGGCTGATCTTCATAGAAGGGTTAAAGAATTCCAAGTAGGGGACTTTGTGATGATCAGGCTATAACTTGAACAGTCTTCACCGGAACTATGGAGAAACTCCATGCCCGTGGTGCAGGTCCTTTCAAAATAATAAAAAGAATAGGACCTAATGCTTATGTGCTAGACCTACCCTCTGACTTTGGCATTAGCTCTACTTTTAATATCTCAGATCTGGTAGGTTACAAGAAACCACAATAATTCCCAGTGAGTTCCTAGAACCTGATCCATCCCTTGAGAGTGAACCAACCCTAGAGTATCCACCAGCCACACTACCAAAGCGGGGAGAAAATATTGAAAGGGTCATAGATGACAAGATTGTCACTACCTGGAATAAGGATTACCAACGATACTTGGTCCATTGGCAAGGCAGACCTAATTTTGAAGATTCATGGATCACTCAAGAAGAACTACAAAGGATCAATCCAAAGCTGCTTGAATACTACCAAAGCCTAAATAATCCATACTCGTCAGGGCTGAGTTCTTTTCACCCGGGGAGAATTAATGAGGACATTGGCAAGAGGAAGAAAAAAACTAATAATTTTCTTTGGTTGTAGTCCCATTTCTTTTTTTCAGGTTTCCACAAAATCATGAAGCATCTCTTGAAGATCCCAATTTTATGAAGCAAATTGAAGACCCCTTCTCCAAGCCCATGGGCCGACCAAGCCTTGAAGAAATTCTCTACCATGAAATCCTACCTGGAGACCAAATTTAAAGACCATGTGGAAAGATGAGATAAAGCCAAGTGTTGCAAGAAAATAATGCCACATGGAATTTCTAGAATTCTCTTGTTAGGATTAGTTAGAAAAACTAATCTTGTAATTAGCCACCAACTAAGCATAAGTTAGTTGGTTCCCTAATCCATGTTCTTGCCACCGAAAGGAGCTGGCCTTGGCCTATAAATAGGGACCAAGGCCCCCCTCTTGAAAGCATGAATTGAGTTGAATGAATGAAATTTTCCTTGTTTGAATTCTCTTCCATCTTGCCTAGTTCTCTTGAGTTCTTCCAAAGAATTTTGAGAGCTTTCTTTGATTTTCATTAGAGTGTTGAGTTTGATCTTAAATTAGAGTGAGTACTTTGAGTTTGGAGTACCATAGTTCCATTTCAAGTTCTTCTACACAAGATCGAAATAGTCCAAGAAGAGGAGGAAGTGCTGCCCAAAAATTCCAGCAATTTCTTCACTTCTCTTATTAATTCTTTCATTTTTCCCTCAATTTCTTTGAATTTCAACCTCACCTTGACTTTTTACAGGTTCTTCTTGGTGATTTGAAGACAAAGTTAAAGGCTCCATGCCAAGGATCCAAGCTCCAATGCTGAATCCAAGAAGGGAGTGGAGATCTTGCCTCTAGCCTTCAATTTTTTTGAGTGGTGAGTGTTTCCCTTCCACTTGAGCTTAATTTCTCTTCATTGTTGGAAAAAAAAACCTCTTGATCCTTAGATCTGAGGTAATTAAAGGTTGCTTAGCCTTTTTGAGGGTTTTTATGCCCTTAAATCCTCTCTTTATTTTTTTGAAAGGAAGCTTGCACAAGGGTGTCAGATTTCTGCTCACCTAGTCTCTAGCTCGAATTTCTTCATCCCTTCCACCCATGAATTCGGCCATATTTGGAGCTCTAATGCTGAGATATTGTTGCTATGTAAGTAGATCACATCCCCACACACCCATTTTATCAAATTCGTCCCCCATCACCCATCCTAAGAGCACAACCCATATCTTTAGATTATTAATTGTCCCAAGATGTAGGCTATTCTAGACAACATCTTCAAATAGAATAAAATAACAATATGGATAAATGTAAAGGTACAAGTTCTTTCATTTCATAAAACAAAGAATACAAAGGATAAGCAAATAAAATAAATTGCTTTACAAAAGTTTCCTCTGATTCCCAAGTTGGACGGAGACTAACCTTCCATGGAAAAGCTCCTTGCTGGCATCCTCATGCTAGAACAAGCCTGGGTAGTAGCTAGGTAAGAAAGTGGAGGAAAGGTGAGCAGAGCTTTTGATGAAAAAGGATGGGTGGCATGGAGGCTTCGGAAACATGGAAAAGAAAGGAAGAGAAAGATATGGTGGCATGAAGGCTCAA
Source organism: Areca catechu (assembly GCA_021397845.1). Taxonomy (NCBI): domain Eukaryota; kingdom Viridiplantae; phylum Streptophyta; class Magnoliopsida; order Arecales; family Arecaceae; genus Areca; species Areca catechu. The sequence continues at coordinate 98,197,913 of CM038050.1, forward strand.
TGATTTTGGCTAGATGGTGTGTAGAAATGTTAATGGCATCCGGTTTGATGATTTCTCTAAATCGTGCACTACTACCTATTTAAAGATAGAGAGAGACGTGTCTGTACTGCATCAATCTTAGAAGCAATCTCAGTTAGCATGTCATTATATCCATTTTGCATAAGACATCTAGTGCCAACAACTCCAATGCCATCATATCCATTCTGATGGGGACATCGGTAGCACAAATCTCGATATAGCACAAATCTCGATGTAGTGCAGATTTCGATGCAAATAAATTTAAATTCGAAGATTAGTTGTTTAGGATTTATCTTTATTGATTGATTTGAAGTTTGTTTTAAGATTAGTTTATTTTGTTTGGTTAGGATTGAGATATCTAGATGGATAGGCTTATTGAAACCCCTTATCCTTATCTTGTATTTGAATTTGAACCCTTATCTTTATATCTTGTATTCAAATTCAAATGAGAGTTTGGAAAGATCTATAAATACCACCCTCATTACTTTGTAAAAAAATAATTATGGAAAAAAGATGAGTTTTAAAGAAGATAGATTCTTCTTTCGCTCCATGAAGGAGGGGTGAGAGGCCCAACCCCAGGACATGATGCAAAATCATGTCTAGTTATCCCTCTTCCCTTTGATTCCATCTTCTTTACCGACCTCATGACCTTTGAGATTCACCCTAATAGCTCCATGTAGTGAGGTGGGTGAGATGCCTAGAGGTGAGAAATCTCTGTGAGTGTAAGTCCCAAAGTCTATAAGAGTCCAAACTTATACGTTCCATATTCATTGTTTCCTTCACCACCATCTTAGAAAAAAAATAAAAAAAAAACCCTAGTGTGCCCTAATCTTTGATGACTTCTCAGCTCACCGATGGTCCTTCCCTAATCCTCCCCCATCATTTTTGGTATTAGAGCTAGAGACTTAGGATATGCTTCATCTTCCCAAATCACCCTCGATCCCCCTCACCAACTGATGCGGGACAAGGGTCTAGGAGGATCGAACGGTGAGCCTAGAAGTCACCTAGATTAGGGTATTATATTTTTTTTTTGGATTTTCTAATTTGATGGCGAAGGAATAATGGGATGGAGGATAGGGGCTTCGATCTCATGGACTTTAGGACTCACCCTAACGAAGAGACCTCTCACCTCTAAGGCATTACACCCTCATCGATACTTGGAAGCGCTAGGATAAATCTCAAAGGTCATAAGGGGAAAATTGGACACTCTAGGATTGGGAACTTACATTCACGGAGAGGACCTCTCACCTCTAGGGCATCTCATCCATCCCACTATATATAGCCTAGGGCATCCCACCCATTTCATTACATGCGGATGAAAGGGATATGCCCTACAAGCCAATCTATATTGTATCTCCCAAACCATTGTATTTGACAATATTCTAATAAAGGCATTATTTTTCATCATACGCTGTGTTTATTATTATATGATGAACCCCATAGATTAGGGCTATGATTTTAGGGTTATGATGAGATCATACCAGTGAGACCTAAAGTCTTAAAACCTTAATCTAAAATATTCCTAGTCAAAGGAACCCTGAGTAGGGGATCAGGGTTTTTCCGGTAAGACTAGCACATCCCATGTATACTGGAGGGTGACTGCTCTCACAGTCACTTGTGTATGACACTAATACTAGAATGTGGGTGCTCATTAGAGAATGAGTTCACTGATATGATCCAACTTGAGAACATCTAATGGAGTCTTAGCTACATGTCAATAGAAGGTTCTCATAGTGGGAGTGGTGCAAGTAATCCTTTGACCTGAGATTGCCATAAGTACCTTATGCACATGAACCATGCTTTGGTTCAATCCTAATCATGACACTGAGACATGCACAGGATTGATACTGGGAATGGTGAATTGGATATGAAGGTAATGAGTAGGTCAACAAGGAATCGATCACTCTTAGTAAGAGGAGATTGCATCTAGCTAGTTATCAATCGGATGATGATTCAGGGAATCTTTGATCAAAGTAAAGATATTAGAGATGGTTTCTAATATCAAGATAATTGAATCATCAATATAAGATTGAGCTAGAAACAAATATAATATGGATTTGACATATATCCATATCCATAATTATATTTTGGGTGCAGGCTGATCGAAGGATTTAATTGTACGGTAACTTTCTATTGAAGGGTAGTTTTGGTATTTCACCAGAATTTCCATATCTTCGGGTAGACATGACACATTGCTAGACGTCAATTGTTTGTGGGTTGATTAAATGAATGATCACTTATTAGGAAGAGTCCTAATTGATCATAATCGGGTAAGCCCGGTTTGACCTAAATCGATTAGAAAGAGTTCTAATCAAATTAGGTCAACTTGTATTCGAACCACTGCTGGCTAGAGGTGGAACCCAATGGGTCACACACTTAAGAGAATTGATCAAGGGTTTAAATTAGTAATTAAATCATCTTTGCATGATGACACTCTAGCAAGTGTTGCAAATCCGAGCTTCTATTCGAATTATATTCGAATTAGGATTCCAGATTGGTTCAATTTGGGTTCTAATTGGATCTAATTAGACCCTAATTGAGGTTATAGGGATTATGGCTAACCCTATTGGCTAACCATGTATCTAGGCTAGCCCCCCACCCGCCCCTTAGCATTTTCATGCCAAAAATGCCAAGAGTCCATGCGCTAATGGACTCTTGGCACGCCATTTGGAAGAGTCCATGGCGCATGGACTCTTGTGCGCTCCATAAAAAAAATAAAAAAAACTCGGTGTTTTATATGGGGCAGCTTTTACTTCTCTCTTTTAGCACCTAATTGTCCCCCCTTGGATGGAATCCAAGGGTTGATGTTTTTTTTTGAGAAAGGCAGAAAGCATTCGTTGCTTCCCAGTTGCGCGAAATAACATCTCTTCGAGATTAAAAGTCGCGATCCTTTCTTTTTAAAAACATCACGATTTTCATTTAAGAAAAGCGTGGGATTTATCTGGAAGGCCATGAGAAGGAAGGATGGGGCGTGAGAAAATGAGAAAGGGCGTGAGAAGTTTTTCACGAAGAGATGTGTGGGCGCCTCTCTGAGTTCTATTTAAGGGGTCAGGAAAATCAGAACTCGGTAATGTTTTAAATCCTTCTTCCTCTTCTAAAGACTCTTTCTCTCTTTTCTTTTCTTGCACTATTTCCTTTACAGAGTACACCTATGTTGAAACTCTGCTACTGAACAAGAACAAGAGCGAAAGTCTCCGACGGTAAAGGAAAGAAGGAGTTCTGATTTTGTTCTTCCTTCTTACATTAAGAAATTCTTGTCTTAATTTCTCCTCCAATTTAAGACAAGCCTAAATCCCTTAGGACAAAGTATTATCTCAAGACAAGAGTGTTAGAGGGTCAAGGTCTTAGTGGAAGGAGGAGAAGAGATAAAAGAAAGGAAGGCAACCTCTTGTGTGGAAGAATTCCAGCCATAATCCGAAGAATTGAGTTATAGGAAGAAGAACTCAATAGGAGGAACCATTGGACAAGAAGGTAGTGTTCTTGATCATTGCTCTATGTGGATCACCATCGGAGGGCGGACACTTGGATGCCTGGTGAATTCAAATAGCCCGTTGATCTTCAAGTTTTAAGTCTTCATAAATTGGAATTAGCGATTACAGGTTGGTATTCTAATTCAATTTGCATAGAAATGTTTATCTTCATACATTCTAGTCTTATTAAGGAGTTCCTGTTTTAGGGTTTTGGTGCATATTAATTTCAATTTTTGAAATTACCCTTCCGCTGCGTTGCACCGTAACCCTACAGCGGAGCCTAGGGTATCCCACCCAAATCGCTACCTAGGGCCGTAAAGGAAAAGTCCCTAAGACATAGAGGGGGACTCGACGGGAAGGGGGATAACTAGGCATGACCTCACATCATGCCTTGGGGTTGGGCCTTGCATCCTCTCCTCACGTAGGTAGAAGAATCACTCTTCTCTAAAACAAAATTTTCATTTCTCAATTAATTTTTTGCAAGAATGATTAAGCCTATTTCATAGACACCAAGCCCTTAGAAATTTTTTAATTCGAAATTCAAAATATAATAAAATAAGGAAAGAAAAGGGGTGGCATTTGTGGAGGAAATTGTGGTCCATTCAAATTCAAATTTGAATTCAAATTCATTCCTACTCTGAGATCTGTGCAAGCTGTTCCTGCTCTGAGACAGTGCACATTTCTTTTCTTCCTGTAGCCATGGAATAGGGGTTGATGAAGAAGGCTTGGAGGCTTTGGCGGCATCAACATTGGGGAAGGCGGCGGCATGGCGGTGGACGACGGCAAGGAGGGAGGTGGCCATGGAGCAGACGGCATCCTTGGATAGCTATCGGAATGGTGGCGATGCATCGGTTACTTAGCCAGTCGGTGCTGGCGGCAACGGCTCCCCTACTGCTAAAATGCGTCGGCCAATTACGCCCGCTTCACAGGGAGGGTTACATCGCGACGGGAAGGCTTGAACTGTAGCTATATTGTCTCCGTTCCTCCGAGGATCAAGGCACTAAAACTGTCTCCAGTGGATTGAGTGGTGCCATATCCCTTCATTTGCCAAGCTTGGCCGTGGGTCTTAGAATAGATGGGCACGGACGGTTATGGAGCCGGCGGATGGCGGCTCGAGCAGCGATGGATGGCGATGGGGGGGGGGAGAGGGGCACGTGGGTGGAGCGCATCCGTCGGGGTGGGCGGTCCCGTGGGATTCACCGGCATTCCCACAAGGAGATCGATGCTTGGGGGGAGGACGGTCGTTTGGGTCACTGGTGGTCGGGCATGGCAGATCCAGGACCCGTGGGAAGAAAAAATGAAGAAAAATGGAGTTTCTGGGAGGTTCTAGGAGGTTGAAGATGACTGGAATAGCAGTGGGATAAAATAAGGATAAGTCTGGAATAAAGCTAGAATAACAGGAATACATGGAATAGCTGGGATAAAAATTTAAACTAAAATAAAAAAATCTGAAAAAAGAAAAGGAAAACTCGGATGGGTTTTGATGTCCCCATCATTCTCCTGAGGTGGGGAAAACTCGACTCCATCGAGTCAGGTTCGCTGCAATTTTTTTTTTTCTCTCTTTGTGTTTTCTCTTCTTTTTTTCTCTCCTTTTTTCTCAACTTTTTTTTCAACCCTAGTTCTCCCGCTCTGATACCAAATTGATATGGGACAACGGGTCTAGGAGGATCGAATGGTGAGCCTAGAAGTCACCTAGATTAGGGTATTTATTTTCTTTTTTGGATTTTCTAATCTGATGGTGAAGGAATAATGGGATGGAGGATAGAGGTCTGGATCTCATGGACTTTGGGACTCACCCTAACGAAGAGACCTCTCACCTCTAAGGCATTACACCCTCCTCGATACTTGGAGGCGCTAGGATGAATCTCAAAGGTCATGAGAGAAAAATTGGACACTCTAGGACTGGGGACTTACATTCACGAAGAGACCTCTCACCTCTAGGGCATCTCACCCATCCCATTACATGTAGCCTATGGCATCCCACCCATCTCACTATATGCGGAGCCTAGGGCATCCCCCTAAATCACTACCTGGGGCCATAAAGGAAAAGTCCCTATGACCAAAAGTGGGACTCGATGGGAAAGGGATAACTAGGCATGACCTCACATCATGCCCTGGGATTGGGCCTCCCACCCTCTCCTCACGAAGGTAGAAGAATCACTCTTCTCTAAAACAAAAATTTCATTTCTCAATTAAATTTTTACAAGAATGATTGGAGCCTATTTCATAGACACCAAGCCCTTTTGAAAATTCAAATTTGAAATTCAAAACATAATAAAATAAAGAAAGAAAAGGGGTGGCATTTGTGGAGGAAATTATGGTCCCATTCAAATTCGAATTCAAATTTGAATTCAAATTCTTTCCTGCTCTGAGATCTGTGCAAGCTATTCCTACTCTGAGATTTGTGCATAGTTTTTTTCTTGTAGCCGTGGAACAGGGGCTGATGGGGAAGGCTTGGAGGCTTTGCCGGCATCAACATTAGGGAAGGTGGTGGCATGGCGATGGATGATGGCAGGGTGGGAAGTGGCCATGGAGCGTACGGCATCCTTGGACGGCTATCAGAATGGTGCATTACATCGGTTACTTAGCCGGTGGTGCTGGCCGGCAATGGCTCCCCTATGCTGACATGCATTGGCCAATTGCACCCGCTTCACAGGGAGGGTTACACCGTGGCCTGGGAAGGCTTGAACTGTAGCTATATTATCTCCATTCCTCCAAGGATCAAGGCACTAAACTGTCTTCCAGTGGATTAAGTGGTGCCATATTCCTTTCATTTGCCAAGCTTTGCCGTGGGTCTTAGAATAGATGGGCACGGACGGGCTGGAGCCGGTGAAGGTGGCTTGGGTAGCGGCGGATGGCGGCACGGGGGGAGAGGGGTGCATGGGCGGAGCCAGGGGCGGACGGCCATGGGAGGAGCCACAGGGGTGCACGACCGTGGGCGGTCCCGTGGGATTCGCCGGTGTTCCCACGAGGAGATCGATGCCGGGGGGGAGGAGGACGGCCGTTGGGGTCACGGTGGTCAGGCGTGGCGGATCCGGGACTGGTGGGAAGAAAAAATGAAGAAAAATAGAGTTTCTGGGAGGTTGAAGATGACTAGAATAGCAGAGGGATAAAATGAGGATAAGTCTAGAATAAAGCTAGAATAACAAGAATACATGGAATAGCTGGGATAAAAATTTAAACTAAAATAAAAAAAATCTGAAAAAAGAAAAGGAAAACCCAGATGGGTTTGATGTCCCCATCACCAACCATTTCCTTCTTCCCAGATCTTCCTCTCCGTTTCGACTTCTTCCCTATTTCAGTTGTCACCGTCGAATGACAGCCGATCCCACGATGATTCTTGCATCCAATTGAAACAACCCTTCTTCCCCATGTTGACTTCATCAATCCTCCATCAATTATCGCACCATCTGAGCCCCCCATCGCTGTCCCTCCAATCGATCAACCTTCCTTCTGATTAGTCTTGCTATCATCCTAAAATAGAACTATCAAATCAATTGAACCTCTTCTTTGCTTAAACTCCCCCTATTGCCGTCTACACCACCATGGCCTGTAGCTTGGAGATGACCTCGGATGCTGACCTCATCGCTGGAAACTAGCTCGTGCACCTAGACCTGCAAAAGAGAAGAGACCCGGGCTAGGGATCCCGACAGGGGCACTTCGACGATCAATTGAACCTTTCTTTGCTTAAACTCTCCCTATTGCCATCTATACCACCATGGCCTGTAGCTTGGAGATGACCTCGGATGCCGACCTCGTCGCCTGGAAACTAGCTCGCGCACCTGGACTTGCAAAAGGGAGGAGACCCGGGCTAGGGATCCCGATAGGGCACTTCGACGATCAAGTTAGTGGCGATCTAGGGGAACAGATCCACCCTGTGGGCCCCTTTGGTCGAACTCCATGTTTGGAGGAGGAGAATTTACTTTAGAATTAAAGAGTGGAGTGAGAGTGGCAACGATGGAGGAGAGTAAGAGCAGTGATGGTTGTGTCCATTGAGACTCGTTCGATGAGTGCTCCGGTAGTCTCAGAGTGCTTTGTCCCTTTCTTGCTCTCCCATTCACTTGCCTTGGTTTTCTTACCTCCTTCGATGACCTCCTGAACCTTCTTTTAGGACATGGACCCTCTCAGCGACCTACCTCGGGTTCTTCCCCCTCTGCAGGCGTCGAAGGTCAACATTTGGCAGCACTCCGTGCCGTGTACCTAGGTGCCTTTTCCATCCATGATAGGGGGTTATGTCGTAGGCTTTGACCTCCCATCTGGTCGCTCTACTTTAGAAAATTTGGCAAGACCTCGATCAGGGAGCAACAGCCCCCTAATTTGAATCTTCTGGGATGATTTCCTTTTTCGGGTGGTGCAAATAATCGGCTGGGAAGTGCAGTGTCTTAGCCAGAGTGCCCTTTCCTATCTAGTGTAAGTAGTAGTAGGAGTAATTATGGCATCGGGGAGGCGCCACCGTCCCCTTCTTCTGCTTCTGAACCTCCCGAAGCACCGTGGGCTTTGGCCATGGGGGCAGCTTCCGGCTATTGGACCTCTCATCTGAAGAGAGCTTGGTCTGAGGAGAAAGAGCTCGACCTTGTGGGAGTCGCCTAGCAAAGGAGCTCGAAGAGAGCAGGAGCTTGACTTTGGCCGAGATGGACTCGACTCGAGGGAGCCACCCGGCGAAGGAGCTCGAAGAGAGCGGGAGCTTGACTTTGGCCGGGATGGACTCGACCTCGAGGGAGCCCCGGCGAAGAAGCTCGAAGAGAGCGGGAGCTCGACTTCGACCGGGATGGACTCGACCTCGAGGGAGCCATCCCATGAAGGAGCTCGAAGAGAGGTTCTGACGTTGCAACTTCTACCAATGTGGCATCCTACTGGATCTGACAGGGACTCCACGTTAGCGATCTTACCACATCATTTGCCCCCCTCCCAAGTCCCGTTGGTGCGCAGCTCTCAAGGTGAAGGGAGTCAATGCAGAGCTGACATGGAAAGGTAGAAATCAGGCGCCATTAATACCATGATCGTTGGCACTTCGTGGAATGGGCCTTAAGACCAATGGGGGATGACATGTCGGCTTGTCCGAGGAAGCATAATGATCGATGTAGAACTCGAAATGGTTTCAAGTGAGCCAAAGTGTTGCTCTTTGTTGATCTCGACACGTGGCACCAATCCGATGGAGGCGGTTCTAAGGGGTACGGTTATTGTCTAGCCATTTCAAAAAGAAGTAAAGTTTCCTGAAAACATCTTCTTTTAAAGTCTTCATGCCCACCGACGGATCAGAGCCTTCCTTCTTCTCTCCCCCGACTATCCTTTTCCTTCAAGGCCACCGGGTTCATCTTCCTCAGTCCTTCCTCTTCTTTAGCTAGGTAGAGTTCATCCTTAGGGCCCCTCCGAACTTCATTCTTCTTCCTTTCTCTTGTTCTTCCATAGGATGGCCCCCTTAGGTCGTAGCCACCGTCCTTCGAGTAATCCCAATGAGACAGGGCCTTCTCGATCGAGGACTCCATCCTTCGATGAGGAGGAGGAAGTTTCTCTTAAGGTTCACAAAAGCCTTCGCCCTACCGGGATAGTAATAGGGGAGCCTAGGGCTCGTCTTCCTCCTCCCCCTGTTTTCGAAGTCCCTCTGACCTTTCTCATTCGACTGGTCCAAGCAGCGTCGCTTTGGTGATGATCGAGGAGGACCTTTTGATAATCTAGAAAGCCTTCAGCATCCTGGACTCTATCTGGCTCTCGATCACAAGACCAGGGGAATGGGTCACCTCCAATGGCCCAGGCTGGATTGCCTTTTACAAGGAATCCCTTCGCAGGGGGTCTTTGTTTTCTTTTCATCCTTTTTTTTCTCTGTGCTCAGCAACTACTGCCTTGTCCTACTCAGCTGGTTTCGAATGTGGTTAGGGCCATCTTTTGTTTCATCGTCCTCTGCCACTTCATGGGATTGTAGTTCATTTTATCTGTTCAGGGCCTTCTTTACCCTGAAATGCCACCCGACTGAGGATGGGTGGTGGTTCATCTCTCCTCGCTTGAAGGGTATTAAATTTGAACTCCCCTCTTCCATCAAAGGATGGAAGAGTAAGTACTTCTTCGCCTCCATTGCAAGGGTCGATTAGGTTTAGAGTGATCTAGACGGACTCCGAATTGGAACTCCAAGGTCGAAGTGGCAGATCGAGAGATTTACAACCAGCTTGTCACCGACCAAATCCCTTCCCATGAGGTTCTGCTATCGGAGCATAACCTGTTCGAAGACGGGGCTGATGTGGCACGATGATGAGAATGCAATCTAAATAACGAATTAAGAAATGAGTGCAATGAAGCCTATTAACAGGTACTAATTTCAGATCAAAAGTATTAAGGTAAAGCTATGGAAGGAGCACGAAATTTGGAACTTACGCCGTGATGTAGTTATTTAAATCTAGAGAAGATTAGGGCAATGATTATGGAATCTAAACCTAGGAAAACTGTCTTCAATAACCCAGACTCAAGAATATTAGAAGGAATTGTTACCATGATGAGCACTCCTTGTTGGTGTAGATTCGTTGAAGCAATCAAATAAACAACCCTGGATGAAAAGATGACTCTTCCATCGAAACAAGTTCTCACCATACTTGATCTGATGGCAATGACCCCCTTCTTAAACTCCGGATCGTAGAAGGAACCTGCGCAATGAAGGAATTAGGACTAAGCTGATTTGAAGGAATACCAAATCAAAGTAGGAGGAAGGAATTAAGAAAACAAGTGGTCGTTGAGGGAAGATGGGATCCTTGGAGAAGTCGTTGGCTTGGGAGGTAGAAGATCACACGCCAAGATTGAAACACAACCACACTACACAAAACACTTGCTTCATAGAAAAACTACTCCTTCTTGTTTCATCATCCAAAAGCCCCCTTTACCATGGGCGTACAAGAGGCTTTTGTTGGCCTTTCAATCAATTTGAAATTCCCATATCATGGAGAAATATTAGGGGGGGTTACATGGAATGTGGAGGATTTGGTGGAGGGTTACATGGAATGTGGAGGATTTGAATCCTTGGTCCCCACTTGAAGTTGGCGCCTCTTGGAGATTACTTGGCAAGGTGAGTTGGCATGGTGAGGTCCCCACTTTGAAGTTGTTTTGATGTGACACCACTTGGTGATGACTTGGCAAAGTGAGTTGGCATGGCGAGGTGGTTTCCAAATCCAATGATGTGGCAAGGTGAAATGGCATGGTGACATGGTGCATCCTTCTCCATGGCACCCCTTGGAGATGACTTGGCAAAAAGGTGATGTCGCATTCTTTGGTGATGAGTTGGCATAGGTGGTCCATGATGATGTGGTGCTCCAAGTAAAGCTGGTATGGCCCAATTTCAAGTAGCTCTTGAACTTGTCTCAGTATAAAGCCTAATTGACTCTAATTGAACTTTAAAACCCCAAAAGAAAATAAACAAGACTCAATAAACATACAGGACTCATACGAGACTTGAGTTCCTAGTCTCAATCCATAAAAAACTTGGTATTAGTTGAAGCATCTTTCTGAACCTGGTGCCCCCACCGAAGAGGGCCCCGAATGAGACTCCGTGGAGCTCCATTCTGCTAAAGGATTGCTCATGATTGGATATAGGTTTATGTGTCCCTCTGACCTAAGGTCACCATGGTAGCTTGCAAGCAACTCCCTGTGCTTTGGTGCCAGACTACTCGGATTCCTTATCTGTTCTCTTTTGTATTCTTGACTGCTTCAACAACCCCTCTTCCTCCTCCCTTCTCTTTTCTTTTTTCTTTCTTTTTTTTTTTTGACTACCCATGTAAAGGTTCTTGTTATGGTGCCTTGCCTCGAGGTACCAAGTCCTTCAGGCCTTTCTAGTAGAGCTCCGGGTATAGGGGTGGTTATGAAGAAAGATCTTGAGTTGTTGAGTTGTCCCTACCGTGTCGGAAATGAGGTAGCGAGGCTTCATGCATCTCCTTGAAGGAGGCTTGAGTGACCTCAGGTGAAACTATCTCTAAGTTCCAGGAATGCAACCGAGCTGGGAGGCTGAACTCGGGGAGTTCGTAAGGTGCCCCCACCAAGCTGGGACGTGGATAGATAGAGTGTGGGGCTTTTGGAGTCTCCCAGCTTCAAGGTGCTAGGCTTCAGGAGTTTTTCGGCTTGAGGTGCAATGCTTTAGGAGTTCTCGACTTGAGGTGCAGGGCTTCAGGAGTTTCTCGGCTTAAGATACGGGGTTCAGGAGTTTCTCGGGTTGAGGTGCGGGGCTTCAGGAGTTTCCTGGCTTGAGGTGCGGGGCTTCAGGAGTTTCCTGGCTTGAGGTGCGGGGCTTCAGGAGTTTCCTAGCTTGAAGTGCTGGGCTTCTTGAGTTTCTCAACTTCGAGGTGTGGGCTTCTGGAGTTCTTTGGCTTTGAGGTGCGGGGCTTCTGGAGTTCTTTGGCTTTGAGGTGCGGGGCTTTGGAGTTTCCGGCTTCGAGGTGCAGGGCTTCTGGAGTTTCCCAGCTTGAGGTGCGGGGCTTCTGGAGTTTCCCGGCTTGAGGTGCGGGGCTTCTGGAGTTTCACGGCTTGAGGTGAGGGGCTTCTGGAGTTTTTTTCTTTGAGGTGCGGAGCTTCTGGAGTTCCCCAAGACATGATGCGAATCATGTCTAGTTATCCCCTTCCCTTTGATTTCATCTTTTTTACGCCCTCATGACCTTTGAGATTCACCCTAACCGCTCCATGTAGCAAGGTGGGTGAGATGCCCTAGAGGTGAGAGATCTCTCCGTGAGTGTGAGTCCCAAAGACTATGAGAGTCCAAACTTATACCTTCCATATCCATTGTTTCCTTCACCACCGCCTTAGAAAAAAATAGAAAAAAAAACCCTAGTGGTACTCTAATCTTTGGTCACTTCTCAGCTCACCGATGGTCCTTCCCCTAATCCCGTCCCCCATCACATTCTGCATTTGTTTCAGTGACCATCATGATCCACTCCATATTGGTTTCAACTTCAGCCTATGTCTGTTCAAGTTGAATTAAGTTCTGCTAGCCATCTGATCCTGCTTTCAAGCAGTACTGGGTCATTGGATCACACCTAGAAGCCTCCTGGAATGATCTAGATCACTAGCATCTTTCTTGGCTGTTAGATCATGCCTAGGATCTGAAGGAATTGTCACACTATCTCTTAGGGCAGCAATCAATTTTTTTAATAAAATGTAGTAGACTAAAATAATAGATTTGAAAAATAAGAGTAGAAGTAGAATGGATCTACTTTTCTACTGTGCTACTTCATCTTCATCAGATCGGATCTAATGGATGTCCCAAGTTTTGTTGATGCCATGCATGCACCTAACCTCTACTAGTATCTACATGAATATGCCTAATTGAAGTGCCGAGATCACCAATGTGCTAGCACTTTGTAGATCTCACTTCGATTGTAGGATCTGAACCTTCTTCAAGAATAAGAAGAAAACCCTATAATCTCTGCACGAACTCTTTGCACCGATTCAAGGGAATTGGACTTAGGAAAATCCTTGGATGAAATCCTTTTTCTTTCTCTTTTTTTCCTCTTTATTTTTTTGGTTATTGGACATATGGAATTATCAAAGAAAGGAAGAGGGATGGTAGAAGTTTTTTCAGCAAAGGAAGAAATCTTATTTCTTTCTTCTTAGCGCTAACCCAACTACACTTATTTTTGTTGCCAAAATATGTCCATGCCTCCTCACAACTCCATGCCCCTAATCAGATAAGATCCAATGCTTTCTTAATTTGAATCACATTCAAATGAAAAGGGGTCAGTGGAATAGGATTTGCTTCAAGAAGAAATAATCTCATTTCTCTTTTAGTGCTAATCATACTTTCTCCCATCATTTGTCACACAAAAAAATTCCCACACCCATAAGTAGTTCCAAACCACTTAAAACTCTAGATAAGATCAATAATTTGAATCAAACTCAAATTGAGATAAATGTGAACTTTATCTAGATGAGAGAGAAACTCGATGAAAAGGAGAGTGCTAACTATTAGCATCCAAAACATCTCACATGCACAAACAAGAGTGGGGTGCTAAGTCTCATTTTGGCATTATATCTGGAAGAGAGGTGAGAGAGTCCTAATAGACCAGGACTCTGGCTTCCTGGCTCAATTTGGCTTCAATTTTGGATCAATTTAGAATTTGATTTAATCTCGATTCGAGCCAAATTTGAAAAGCTATCAACCCTAATCAAATTAGGATTGGAATTCAAGTCTGACTTAGATAATTAAATCTAATCAGCCTCAAATTAGGTCAAGCCTAATTAAATTAAATCTAATTTAATTAGTTAGGACTTGATCCAAAATTTGATTAAGCTAAATTATATTGCAATACTTGTAATTAAGTCCCTTGTGCTCAAATTAGTAAGTACTAAAATTAGCAGTTGATAAATATATAACCCTTACATATTTAGCAGTTTCAAATATATAACTCTCGTATATATTGGTCCAACCATGTGATTAAATCAATCTCCTATTATGTGTGACCCCTTAGGTCCCATTCTATTTGGTAGTGAGACATACAATGATCTCTATCATAGTATTATCGAAAGTCTTTCAATGGTCTCCGAACAAGTCCAGCTTATCCTATTAAGGATCGTTGATCTGAAATGATCTTAGTGAGTTCCCACAATCCATTAGTAATACCTTGTAGCATGTAATGGCAACCAATAGAATAGAAGGATAAACCCCTAGGTATAGTTTCTATATGATTAAGTTCTATCGAGAGTCCTAACAAGATGTAGGTCATGAAAAACTTACCAATCCTAAGCATCTGTCATTTGCATGATTTAATTAGCTCAAGTCCAAATTATGAAAACCTATGAAAACTCTTTCCATCTTTCATACTACCATGGCTATGGTCATAAGAACTTAGCTTTTATCATAAGGACTACACGTTAACTAGTAAGGTCGATAGATCCCCTATAAGTACACTCCCAACTCCTACAGTAAACTTATTACAGCCAACAAATACCATAAGGGCCCGAATGGCTAGGGCTAATATTTTGTATTATCAAACTATAGCAACCCCACTATGAGTAGCCAAGGTATCATAAGTCAAACAACCACTCACAACTACAGCATCAAGAAAGTCAATAATGACAAAGTAGACATCCATGTGACTTCTTGTGATGGTCACTTTAGCATCATTGTCTCTAACAACTACCTGCACTCTCATTCTAGTATTTCTATACTATAGACTCGAGACTCATCTATTCAAAGGGAAGCAATCCATATACTGATCTTACTGGGTTAATCACCATCCCTGTAATGATTGAAGGAACCATCATACGATCCCAAGGTTGCATGCACAGGTTTTAAAAATTCTTAATTAATCAAAAATATTATAGTAGAAATAAAAACCTAATCTAAGCATTGATAGCAAGATCTATTCATGAACATGTAATATAGATCTAAAAATAAATGCTAAGTAGATAGAATCTACTTACCTGTTACGCTACTCCATCTTTATCATCAGATCAGATCTAACGGATGTCCTGGGTTTTGCTAGAGCCTCATACATGCTCGGCCTTTGCTGATATCTACATGGAGATGGCCTAATCAAAGCACCGAGACCATCGAAGTACTAGTGTCCTGTAGGCCTTGCTCAACCATTGGATTAAATCTCCCTTCCATTTCTTTTCTTTTCTCTATGCTAAAGATCAAGGGAGAAGAATAGATCTCTTCTCAAGAGATTAAGAGAGAATATTTTTCTCTTTCTGATATAAACCTTTTATCAAGATCAAGAAAAGGAGGAGGAGGAGGAGGGCAATGAATTATTTTCACTCATATGTTATTCTATTCAGTGGAGAAAAACCAGAATGGGGCATACCTCAAGAGAATATATCACACAGTGAAACAGGAAAAAAAAAACAATGCCAATTTGTGCCCCACCTTTTTTCTACTTTTTCACACCACAAAACAACTCTTTTTCCATAGAATGCCTTCCTATCTAGAATTAAGACAAAGGTTTTTGTATTAAACTTAAACACCTAACTCTAGATATATAAGGATAAGTAGGGAGAAAATTGGGACACCAAACACTTTGGCCATCCCAATTTCCTTCCATGCTAAATAGGATTTACACATGAAGAAAGGGGTGAAAACTTCTTTCTTACATTTCAATAAGATAGAGAGAGGCATGGGGAGAGAGAGAAAAATTGTTTAGGATTAGTTTAACCAACTAATTCTTAATCCTAACCCAAATAGGAAACTAACCAACCTAATTCCTATCCTATTTGGTTTAGGTCTAAATTCATAAAATTATGAATTAGTTCCAAATCTAATTAAGACCATTAAATGAAATAGAATAGCTTAAGCCTAACTAAATTAAATGAGATTTAATTCACCTAGGATTAGATAACTTATTAGGTCAAACCAGATAGCTTGCAACATTGTAATTAGGCTAATCCAAATCCTAATTAGACTAGGGCATCATCCAAACTCAACCAAATCGAATCCAATTCAATTTATTGAGTCTAATCATAATTAAATGATCAAATTATCTAATTAAATTGATGTGGACTAAGATGCTAGATGCATGCTAATGATTCTTCTTTTGTTATTTTAAGATGCTAAGATGAGATGAAAGATGCAAATGATTTTTCTTGTTAATGTTTTTAAGTTTTGGTGGAGTTAAGGATTCCGAAGACAAGCAAAGTGCAGATCTAGGGTTCTATAATAATAAGAACTTTTAGCAAGCAAAATAGCCCCGAACACAAGGATAATGAGAGGACCCCGAGATTGAGAAATCCCATAGGACTTAGCTCTTAGATCAATATCGACTTAGGAGTTTAGAGATGCAAACCTGGTAAAACTTGATGTGCCGATGTCGAGTTCACTCACTCTCATGGATGCGGCCTGGAGGATCAAGCCTTTTTTAACCCTACGGATTCACTGGCTTCCCGTTTGATGGTCGCGAGGGCATGGGGGACCGACTTTGTTGTCTGTGGTATCCTGTGAGCAACCAAGAGAAGGGTTAGGAACCATGAAGAAGCAAGTAAGAAATGAGGGAACAAAGGTTGGGAATGGAGGTGGATGAGGTTCTTCTTGCTAGGCGCCCAAGTGGATCATCCAGTTGGCATCCAAACTTGAAGGTGGGAAGGTGGCTTACGCAGATGGATAGTAACTCAGGGCCTCTCACCCCTCGATGCCTCGAAGGACAAAGGCACTCCCTCTCAGAGTTCCAAGTCTAAAAGACAAGGGCTAGAAGAATGACTTCAAAATTTCTTTTCATTTTATCAACATTAACTATACAAGAGAGGGGTAAGGCCCTTTATATAGGCACCTTAAGACCCATTCAAATTTGAATGAAAATTTACAAGTTTTCATGAAGAAGGCGCCTATATTTAGATTTTTCCTCCCTTGGCCAACCAAGGCCTTGCTTATGCTTGGTGGCGTGGCTTGATTTGGGGCTTGAAAGATGATTGTTGTCTTCAAGAGTTAAGTTGGCACCCTTTGGTCATTGAATTCCTTCCATGGCTGATCAAAACACTTTGGAAAGAAGGCTTGATATGGGGGCTTGAAGCAAGGAGCATGTCTTCACACATCTTCATTGCCCATTGACCTTCCTTTGGCCACCCACCCTTCTTTGGAGAGAAGCTTGATAGGGCGAGCGAAAAGAGGAATGTTGTCTCCCATTTGAATTTTCTTCCTTGGCCGCCCATGGTCCCTTGGAAAGAGTATTGATAGAGGAGGGAAGAAGGCTTGGATCAAGGGATGGCATCCACAAATCTACATTTCCTCTAGATTGGAGGCTTGGGTCAAGGGATGGCATTCAAATCTACATTTCATCTTGATTGGGCCGCCCACTTGTCCTGGTGATGTGGTGCCACATAGGATAGATGAGGTGGTGTGATGCAGAACAAATAAGATGATGCGATGCGGAAGTAAATTAAGACTAATTTTTTTTTTTTTTTTTTTTTTTGTGTTTTGTTAGAAGTTGGCTTGACTCAAAAACAAGGCTAGCTAATATTGAAAGAAAATATGCACTGAAAGAAAGCACAATTAAAAAGAGTAGATTATCAGAGTAATAAAGAAGTAGGATCGCTGGGGATTGAGAAACCCCCAGACCTAGGGTTTACTCCTCTTTCAAGAAACAGATGAAGAGAGAAGAGAAGGTTTTATACCTGACCGTGATATCTCTCTTTGCTTCAATTGAAGGACACTCTCGAGCAGATTGTAGGATCCTTGGAGATGGGGTATCTTCGCAATGGATCCTCGGATTGTAGTCCTATGGCAAGGATGGCCTTCTTCTCGTACTCTGGATCTGGAAAGGATGAAGAACAAGATAAGGATGTAAGAAACTCAAGAAGAGACCTTTACCTGGGATAGCTCTGGACTGCCCGAACTTTGAAGATGAGGGAAGAGTATGGAGGTGGCGGTGGAAGATGGAGTGGATTTAGGGTTTGGCTGGTAGGGCGGCGACTTGCAGATGAAAAGGACCTAGGGCTTGATATAGTGGGCGGTGGCTTGGAGAAGGAGATGGCGGCCTTGAATGAAGTGGGAATAGGGTTTAGGAATTTGGGTGTTGGCGGCTTGGATGATGAAAGGAAATTAGGGTTGGCGGCCAGGAATGAAAGCGGGGCAGGGTTTTGGTAACTTTGGAGATCTCTCACCTCCTCAAGGCTCCAATGGAACCCGGATTTACTCTCTCATGGAGCTCAACACTCAAAGAAGTGCGGAAGAAGAGAACACAAGGTTGCTCAACACAAGAAAAGATTTCATTTACTCATTCTCCTCAAAAGATTACATAGGGTCCAATATATAGAACTTGCAAGAGAAACAAAATTACACTACTCCCATGTGGGACTAAACATTCATCCTAAGCATGAAAAACTTTCCCTTGACCGACCAGGCTTCTTTACTTGGAGTGGGTGGCCTCAAATGCAAGGTGATGGCTTCATATGGCAGGTACGTAGGGCACCTCCTAGTTCTTCTCCTTAAGTCATGGGTTTTCCTTCCATGACTTGCTCTTTCTTGGAAGAAAATACTCATCTCCTAGTCTTTCTCCCTAAGACTAGGCTCCTTCCATTCATAGCCAGGTACTTTAGGCAGGTGTGGGCGCCTACCTTGAAGTCCTCTCCAAGAAAAATCCCATGCTCCTTTAGCTTGGTTACTTTTGGTAGCTTGTGGGCGCCTTCCTTGACTTCTCATAAGAAAATTTTCTTACTCTCTTGGGCGTGGGGACCAGGGACACTAGGATGAAATGTGGCACCAACTGATCCTGGGAGTGTGGCTGGGAGTGTGGCGTCCACTTGCATTTGGCCTTGGAAGAAAAAATGATGCCCTAGGGAATGGCGCCAACTAGGACTTGACTTGGACTTAGACTGAGTAACATGACTCAACAAAATGAATGCATACTCAAAGAAATAAAATAATCTAGTTGACCAGGTCAACCCTTATTACAAACCCTAATCTTCGGGCAAGGTCATTCAAAGATCCAGATGGAATCCTGAAGTCTTCTTCTGATTTTGGTGCCCGCAATAATTCTCCCGGGATGGGAGGATCTCGACCCTGTCGAGTAAGGCTCAAGTTGGCTCTGGTATCTCTCCAAGAGATCTGGATCCAGCTCTTGTAATTCATCTCGGGAGATCCAAGAGTCATTAGAATCTGGCCTTCCTTGCCAGCGGACCAGGTATCTTTGGTATCCCCGATTACGAGTAGAGATAACCTGATCGTCCAGGATCTTTTCAA
Source organism: Areca catechu (assembly GCA_021397845.1). Lineage (NCBI taxonomy): Eukaryota > Viridiplantae > Streptophyta > Magnoliopsida > Arecales > Arecaceae > Areca > Areca catechu. Next base: position 98,217,035 of record CM038050.1, read on the forward strand.
TCTGTTCTTTCTCACTGGCCAGTTTGTTGGTGGACAAACAGGGTTGGGTTCACTCTCAAGAACAGGATTATGCTCAAAAGGCTCACTGGGAATCACAGCTGGCTCTCTATACTCTACTAGGTCTAATAATGTTGAAAGTGGGGATAATGCCTAGTTCTGGAGGCAACTCGAGCACATAGGCATTGGATCCTACTCTCTTCACCACTCTAAATGGTCTAGCTCCTCTAGCATAACTTTCTAATGGTTCTAGGAGGAAACCGTTCAGGCCTTAACCTAATCATACATAGTCTCCCTTAACAAAAGTTTCGCCTCAAAGAAAAAATTTAACTTAAGAGATGAATGCCAATTCTTATAAGTTTCATTACTTAAATTTATTTGGCATGAATTTCTTTAAGTCTTATAGCTGTGCAAAACTTTAGAGACGGAGACTCGTGTGTGGACTGGTAAAGGGGCTAGGTCAAGAGGTGTGTGAGGTTTATACCCATGCACAATTTCAAATGGACTCTTACTTGTAGACCTATTGACCGAGTCATTGTATGAAAATTCAGCCCTAGGTAAGTACAAATCCCAATTCCTAGTGTTTTCACCAACAAGACATCTTAGCAGATTGCCTAAGCTACGATTCACTACCTCGGTTTGGCCATCAGTTTGGGATGATAGGTAGTTGAAAACTTAAGTTTTGTCCCTAACTTATGCCAAAGGTTTTCCAAAAATAGCTGGTGAACCGGACATCCCTATCTGAAACAATTGTCTTAGGTAGGCCATGGAGTCTAAACTATTCATTAAAGAATAGGGTGGCTACCTTAGACGCATCAAAATCTGGGAACAAGGCAAGAAGTGGGCCATCTTAGAAAATCGGTCGACTATGACACAGATAGAGTCATGCCTCTTCTGGGTCTTAGGCAAACCTAACACAAAGTCCATACTCACATCTTACCAAGGACGATCTTGGACGGGAGTGGGGTATAAAGGCCGTGTTCTGTTTTCGCTGTTTGGCAACAGCGCAGGTCCGACACCTAGCCATAATGTGTGCTACATCTCTTTTTAAGCTAGGCCAGAAAAAGTGGTCTTCAACAGCCAGGGTGGTCTCGTCTTTTCCAAAATGGCCTGCTAGACCCCCAGCATGAATTTCCCAAATCAAAAATTCCCTAAGAGAAGTTCTAGGGATGCAAAGCCTATTCTTAAAGAATAGAAAGCCATCTAAAAGGGTATAATCCTTATGATCACTAGATGGTCCTTGAGCTAGATCCTGATACACAGTCTTAAAATCCAGTCACGACTCATATTCCTCTTTGATCTGCTCAACCCTACGACTTCAGCCCTAACAGAATTCAATAACAAATATCGACGACTAAGGGCATCAGCTACCTTATTTTCAGTCCCAGCCTTATGTTTCAAAACAAAAGTATAGGACTAGATATACTCTACCCACTTCGCTTGCCTAGGATTAAGCTTCTTCTGGGAATTCAGGAATCTAAGAACCTCATAGTCCAAAAACAGCACAAATTCCTGCGGTAGCAAATAATGTCTCCAGTAACACAAAGCTTGCACTACCGCATAAAATTCTTTATCATAAGTAGAATACCTAAGCTTAGCATCATTAAGTTTTTCACTAAAGAATGCTACAGGATGATTCTCTTGGCTTAGGACTCCACCTATACCTACACCTGAAGCATCACAGGCAACCTCAAATACTTTAGAAAAGTCGGGTAACCTCAAAATGGGTTCCTGGATCATCCTATCCTTAAGATGTAGGAAGGCTTTATGGGCTGCTTTAGTCCACTGAAATTCTCCTTTTCTAATACAGTCTGTGATAGGAGCAACTACAGTACTAGACCCCTTGATGAGTCATCTATAGAAGGTAACCAAGCCGTGGAAACTCCTAACTTCATGCACACTGGTCGGCTCTAGCCATTCTACTATGGACCTAATCTTCTCTGGATCGGCAACCACGCCATTAGGGTTACTACAAAACCAAGGAAGATAACTCTACTGGTCATGAATTCACACTTCTTGAGATTACCGTAGAGACTATCATTCCTCAAAACTTGGCAGACTTGTCTAAGGTGGCCTAGGTGGTCTACAGGGGTCTTACTATAGATCAGGATGTCATCGAAATAGACCACTACAAACTTCCCTATGAAAGCTCTAAGCACCTGGGTCATAATCCTCATGAAAGTACTAGGGGCATTGGACAACCCAAAAGGCATAACAACCCATTCGTAGAGACCATCCTTAGTTTTGAAAGCGGTTTTCCACTCATCCCCTGGTCTAATTCTAACTTGATGATAGCCGCTCTTGAGATCATTTTGAAAAAAACCATTGAACCGGCCATCATATCTAGCATGTCATCTAGTCTAGGGATGGGGAACCTATAATTGATTATGATTTTGTTGATGGCATGACTATCAACACACATCCTCCACGTGCCATCTTTCTTTGGGGTCAGTAGTGCAGGGACTGCACAAGGGCTAAGACTCTCTCTAATGAACCCCTTCTCAACAATTCTCCAACCTGCTTTTGCAGTTCCTCATGCTCAGATGGATTCATCCTATAATGGGGCAAGTTGGGTAAAGTAGCTCCTGGGATTAAATCTATGGAATGCTGGATATCCCTAAGAGGTGGAGGTGGTCTGGCAGATCCTCGGGAAATACATCTTCAAATTCTTCTAACAAAGGCCTAACTTCCTGAGGAGGCTCTAAGGGTGTAGGAGTCCTAAGTTCCTTAGCAGTCAACATCCAAATGGGTGAACCACTATGAATTCCTTGTTCTAGATCCTTAGCACTAATTATATTCACTCCAGTCTTCATCTCTTTGACCTTATTGGGTCATTTAGCTACCTTGTCCTTAGGAGGGACTGAATGGATTGTGATCTTTTTTCCATTAAAACTAAAGACACAGGTATTGGATTTTCCTAAGAGGGTGGCATCATGATCATATAACCAAGGTCTCCCAAGAATTATATTGCTCACCCCCATGGGTAAGACATCACACCAAATCTTTTCTTGATAGGATTGCATCTGGATTTGGACCTGACATCTAGACTGGATGGGTATAGAGGTAGAGTCTACCCAAGAAACCATATAGGGGTGGGGTGGGGGACTGGGGTTAAGCCTAACATTTTGATAGTGCTAGAAGAAATGGCATTCACATAGCTCCCACTATCTTTGATGATCTTACATACCTTATCCCCTAATTTAAGGAAAGTCTGTAGGATGTTAGTCCTATGCCAATCCTCCTGAACTCTACTCTGGGACAGGATGCATCTCACAACTCCTAACTGGTTAGACTCTGTGGGTTCCTCCTCTCCTTCATACTCATCAACCAAGTTCATTCCGGCCTCATAAACTTCTTCTTCAAATTCCTCATTGGGCCTAGAATTCTCTTCCTCTCCCTCTTCTGTGTAAAGGGATCTACGTGGGCACTGGCTAGAAACATGACCTACCCTATGGCACTTAAAACAGGCTATGGCTGTACACTGGCTGGAGATATGACCTGGTTTTTGATACTTAAAATAGGTGATACTAGAACTAGGGGTTCTCTGGGTGTCAGGTGCCTTACCTTTATCCATGGGACTAGGGGTGGGAATACCCTGAAAAGGTTTGCTAGGGATAACTTGGCTAGGTCCATTTCTTGGGATTGGGGCACTAACCCTAGAAGGTATAGGTCCTCTCTGAAATTTCTCAGTGTTCAGTGCAATCTGATAGGCTTGGTCTAGGTCAGTAACCTCTCTCAGAAACAACTCCCTCTTAATGTCTTCCCTAAGTCCAGTCCTAAATCTAGACAAAGTGACCTCATGGGCTTCACTCACATCACATCTCATCAAGCACTCATCAAAGGTGGCTGTAGTCTGAGACAGATCGGTTCTCTTGTTTCAAGGTTTGCCATTGCTCTAACAGATTTTGCTGGTATGAAATGGGTAAGTACATATCTCTAAGCTTCACTTTCATACCCTGCCAACTGGTTATGGGCTCAACATTTCGTCTCCTAGTGGTTAGCTCAATGTTCCCCCAGTATAACCTAGCTTGACGCACTAACTTCATCTTGGCAAACTTGAACTTCCTTTCCTCAGACATGGTATACCACTCAAAGTACTGGTCCATCTCACCCTCCCAATCAGAATACACCTTAGGGTTTAAGCTACAATCAAAAGTGGGTGCATCTAATTTGATGTTCCGGATGAACCTATCATCTCTATCTTCAGGCTCTGGGTCAAGCCTCCTATGATTAGGTTCAGGATCTCTGTATAAAGGTCTTCTAGGCTCCTGTGTGGGTGAGGTTGAGGCACATTAAAATCTGGATCAGGAGTCCAATTCTGATGTCTAGGTTCCTCAAGTACTTGGACTCGATCCCTAAGCTGGGTAAGATCCTCACGGACTTGATCCCTAAACTGGGCAACAGTATCAATCATATCCTGACTCAATTTGGTCATACTTTCGGTAAGAGTTCTAATCATGGCCTCTAAATCAGGTTGGGTTTGACCAGGTTGGTAGGGTACTCCATTCCAGGTGGACATGATGATGCAAGCAAGCACACCAAATGAGACTCGACTGAAACGACTACGGGCTAACTAGACCTAGAGCCAAAACTAGATGCCCAATCAGAGTGGCAAGCTAGCCTGTAGTAACTCAGGACTCAGCCACAGCCAGGTGTAAGGGGAGTGTTAGGTCCCTAATTGCCAACCTAGACACCAATCAGTGATTGGCCAGGTAGGCGGACCAGCACACAAGCCCTTCAGGATAGAATCCCTGAACCACCGTTCTAGACACTGAGTACAAAGCACACACAGAGTAACTAGACAAACTGACTCAATACTAGCCTAGACCCGACCAGTTGGTGTCCCTAGCCCACTAGGGCAAATTAGGTCTAATTAATTTTAAGATTAAAGGCTTAGGATCGAATGCACGGGAGGTGGTTTTGGGCTAAGGAGAGGGTCTCAATCCTCCCCTTATGTTGCAACTTGGTGCCCTTAAGATAGATTCAATTTATGCACACTCAAATAAAAAAATAGCTTGCAGAGAATAAAAAAGAAGAACAACAGTAAATTGATCTCAGAAAATCTACAGAAATTAATAAATCATGAGAATTTTATTTAAATTACTTTCAATTATACTGGTTCTAGCAAAACAGAATTACTTAATTTAGAATTTTTTGCAGAGAGAAACAATTCGAATAACAGGTAAGTTACTGGCTTACAATCCTTGCCTAGAAGTTATAACCCAGCGGCACCCCTACACACCCTAGGAACCCCCGTGGAATGAGAGGAGGAGGCTTGCATCTCGCTTGTTCCTAGGACCGGACGGCCAGGGGAGTCTACTCCAGGCAGCAAAAGTAAAAAGGAACGAAAAAATAATCAAACAAGCAAGAACCCTAGACAGGGCTCTGATACTAAAAATGATGCAGAACAAATAACATGATGCGATGCGGAAGAAAATAAGACTAATTATTTTATTTTATTATTATTTTTTTTGTGTTTTGTTAGAAGTTGGCTTGACTCAAAAACAGGGTAACTAATATTGAAAGAAAATATGCACTGAAAGAAAGCACAATTCAAAAGAGTAGATTATCAGAGTAATAAAGAAGTAGGATCGTTGGGGATTGAGAAATCCCCAGACCTAGAGTTTACTCCTCTTTCAAGAAACAGACGAAGAGAGAAGAGAAGCTTTTATACTTGACTGTGATATCTCTCTTTACTTCAATTGAAGGACACTCTCGAGCAGATTGTAGGATCCTTGGAGACGGGGTATCTTCGCAATGGATCCTCGAATTGTAGTCCTATGGCAAGGTTGGCCTTCTTCTCGTACTCTAGATCTGGAAAGGATGAAGAGCAAGATAAGGATGTAAGAAACTCAAGGAAGAGACCTTTACCTGAGATAGCTCTGGTCTGCTCGAACTTTGAAGATGAGGGAAGAGTATGGAGGTGGCGGTGGAAGATGGAGTGGATTTAGGGTTTGGCTAGTAGGGCGGCGGCTTGCAGATGAAAAAGACCTAGGGCTTGATATAGTGGGCAGTGGCTTGGAGAAGGAGATGGCGGCCTTGAATGAAGTGGGAATAGGGTTTAGGAATTTGGGTGTTGGCAGCTAGGATGATGAAAGGAAATTAGGGTTGGCGGCCAAGGATGAAAGCGGGGCAGGGTTTCGGTAACTTTGGAGATCTCTCACCTCCTCAAGGCTCCAATGGAAACCGGATTTACTCCCTCACGGAGCTCAACAACAAAGAAGTGCGGAAGAAGAGAACACAAGGTTGCTCAACACAAGAAATATTTCATTTACTCATTCTCCTCAAAAGATTACATAAGGGTCTAATATATAGACCTTGCAAGAGAAACAAAATTACACTACTTCCCATGTGGGACTAAACATTCATCCTAAGCATGAAAAACTTTCCCTTGATCGACCAGGCTTCTTTTCCTTGGAGTGGACGGCCTCAAATGCAAGGTGATGGCTTCATATGGCAGGTATGTGGGGCACCTCCTAGTTCTTCTCCTTAAGTCATGGGTTTTCCTTCCATGACTTGCTCTTTCTTGGAAGAAAATACTCATCTCCTAGTCTTTCTCCCCAAGACTAGGCTCCTTCCATTTATAGCTAGGTACTTTAGGCAGGTGTGGGCGCCTACCTTGAAGTCCTCTCCAAGAAAAATCCCCTGCTCCTTTAACTTGTTACTTTTGGCAGCTTGTGGGCGCCGTACTTGACTTCTCCTAAGAAAATTTTCTTGCTCTCTTGGGCATGGGGACCAGGGACACTGGGATGAAATGTGGTGCCAACTGGTCCTGGGAGTGTGGCTGGGAGTGTGGCATCCACTTGCATTTGGCCTTGGAAGAAAAAATGATGCCCTAGGGAATGGCACCAACCAGGACTTGACTTGCACTTAGACTGAGTCAACATGACTTAAAAAAATGAAATGCAGACTCAAAGAAATAAAATAATCTGGTTGACCAGGTCAACCCTTATTACAAGCCCTAATCTTCGGGCAAGGTCATTCAGAGATCCAGATGGAACCCTGAAGTCTTCTTCTGATTCTGGTGCCTGCACCATGGTGCTCCCAAAGACTAAAGTGGCACTCTTCAAGGCATTGGGAAGATGGCTTGGTCCATTAATAATTGGACTTGACTCAAATGTCTACTCTAGCTTGGGCCCAATCTTCAAGTAGGCTTGGGCTTGGACCAATTCAGTTGGATACAGGATTTATTGACCTTGCTTGACCATATTGGCCAAGGTACATGACCAAAACAAAAAGTGAAACTAGATACATGACTCAAAAATAAAATGCTCAGACTTGAAGCCTTATTACAAGACCTAACAAATTAAAACCCTAATCTGAGACCCACAGAGGATTAAGGAGCCTCTGTCTGATCCTGGTGCCCACACCAGTTCTCCGGGATAAGAGGAACTCGACCCTGTCGAGTAAGGGTTAATTTGGCTTTGATCCTTCTCTAGAAGGTCGGGGTCGAGGCGCTGCAAGGTCTCCCAAGTAATCCATGAATCATTAGACTCTGGTCGACCTTGCCATCAAACCAAGTAACGCTGATAGCCTTTGCCCTGGGTGGTGATAGCTTGATCATCTAGGACATGCTCAATCTGCTCTCCTCTCTCAAGTAAAATTGGAGGTGGACACTCTGGATCGGGTTTGCTCTCAAATAAAAGGTCAGGCCCAAATGGCTCGCTGGGTATGTTTGTTGGTTCCCTATACTCGACTAAGTCCGGGATATTGAAAGTCAAGCTAATGCCATAATCTAGGGATAGCTTAAGCATATAGACATTAGGGCCAACTCTCTTTATGACTCTAAAGGGGCCAGCTCTACGAGTATGAAGTTTCTTAACAGTTCCTGGTGGAAACCGTTTATGCCTAAGCCTAATTATTACAGAATCTTCTATATCAAATTCTTTGGCTTGCTTTCAGGAATCAACCAATTTCTTGTATGTATTATTACTTAGGTTGATTTTTGGCTAATCTACTTATGCATGCTTCTAACATGCTATGCAAAAGATTCTGCGGACTCTAGAACTCATACTAACACTTGATAAAAAGCAAACTCAACTATGCACTCCTATTGAGAGGAATTTTATTGGACTCTTAGGGCCTAAACTTAACAGACTATTGACTCTCTAGGTTTGACCTTGGTCTGGTATGCACATGAAAAATTACCATGGATCCCTAGCAAATGCCATAAGGAATACCAGAAGTAGGTAGCAAAAGGGATGGGCTCTAAGGATTCATGCAACCTGGTAATCTCTACAAAATGTAACCCAATGGTTCTAAAAACATAAGAAGACTCAGGGAAGGGTAGGAAATAGGAATTGAAGTCTTGGGGCAATCTATGGGAAGCATGAAATAGACCTTGGTTATTCAGGATGATCTTAAAATTGGACATTGATCTATGGGTGCAAGATCTAGGGCAGGGTTGGGTGTTCCTAGATGGTGGAAGGTCACCAGGAAGGTCTTTGGGAAGTTTATCTTGAAAGTCCTCTAAACTAATATCTACTTCCTGGGGTTGTTCCTTAAGGACTTGTTCGTGGACCTTCTCTATGGGCAATACTTACAAACCTTCACTTTCATCTACTATGTTTGATCCTGGCTCAGTCACTCCTTCAAATTCTATAGTGGGTTCAGGATCTTTTTCCATGAGTTCTTCAATGATTTCAACCTTAGGTCCATTTTCATCACACTTCTCCACTAGACTTGATTCATAGATATCTTCTTTGGATTCCTCAATAGGCTCAGGGGTTTCTTCACTTAAATTCTTAGTGGGCTCAATCTTTCTCCTTGAAATTTTTCAGAAGGTTCTTCTCTCTGGGTTGGTTCATGAATCTCTTTTATGGCAGGGGTTCCCTCAGTCATCACATTCTCTAACTCTTTGGCCTTAATTAGGTTAACTTCTGGCTTCTTTTCCTTTAGACTACTCGATCCTCTTTTAACCTGGTCCTTAGGTTGAGTTGGACTAATCACAAAGTTTTTTCCATGGTGACTAAAGGCACAGGTATTGGTCCGACTATAAAGGGTGGCATCATGATAATAAAGCCAGGGTCGACCTAGGATAATGCTACTGACACCCATGGAAAGGACATCACACCAAATCTTTTCTTCATATGACTGCAATTTGATCATGACTTGGCATCTAGACTTGATGGGTATGAAAGTTGAATCTATCCATGAGACCTTATACGGGTTAGGGTGAGGAACCGGGGTCAATCCTAGGGATTTGATAGTACTTAAGGAAATGATGTTGACACAGCTCCCACTATCCACGATGATCTTGCACACCTTATCTCCTAATTTGACAAAGGTTTGTAGGATGTTAGTCCTATGCCAATCTTCTTGCACTATGTTCTGGGTAAGGATGCACCTAACTACTCCAAAAAGGTCTTCAGACTCAAACAGTTTTCCTCTCCCTCATATTCTTCTAACAATTGATCTTCTGCCTCATAGACTTCTCCTTCTGGTTCAACAATGGGTTCTAGCTCATTTTCAGCTCGCTCTTCTATGAGTAGGGTGTTGGAGGTGCACTAGCTAGCATAATGCCTTGGTTTATGGCATCTAAAGCATGTGCCTTGGGGATTGGAGTTCCTCTGGGCTTCAATCGATTTATCTTTACCCTCTCTATTGAAATGGGATCAGCTCAGTTCGGGCCGGCTCAGACTGGGTCGGCTCAGACTAGGTCAACTCGGGTAGACTTGACTATACCCTTGGTTAGATCCTGGGATGCAGCTAGGGTTCCTAAAGGGTTCAGGTCTTCGATAGGTGGGTGTCCTTTGGAAACACTCACAATTCCTCACAATTTGGTAAGCATGCTCCAAATCATTGATCTCTCTAAAGTAAAGTTCCCTCTCAATGTCTGGATGTAGGCCAGCCCTAAACTTGGATAGGGTTACAAATTCCGATTCATCGACATTACATCGCATGACATACTCATCAAACTTTGTGATGTATTCAACCACACTCTTGTTCCCTTGACTCAAATTCTGCCATTGGTCCAATAATTTTTGGGTGTAAGATAGTGGTAGGTACTTCTCTCTAAGCCTAGCTTTTATGTCCCTCCAGGTTCCTATGGGTTCTTGTTCTCTTCGCCCTACTAGCCTCTCACACAATTCCAATATAACCTAGACTGGCGAACCAACCTAGGTTTGGCAAATTTAAATTTCATCCTTTCTGACATAGTGTACTAGTCGAAGTATTGTTCCATATCCTCCTCCCAATCTATGTATACTTTGGGATCTAGACTGCCATCGAAGGTAGGTGCTTCTAGCTTAATGCTTCTAATGGCCTTCTCTTCATGATCTGTGAACTCCTGATTAGGTCTCCTATGATGGATCTCTTGGGCTAGGTTAGGATGAGGGACTCTCCTGGGTTTAGCCTCTAAGGAGGGATCATGTTGGGGGTTCCCTAGGGTGGGGAGGTGACTCAGACTCAAGTTCAGTGGATGGTCTCTTGCCCTTTCTAGGGTTCCAAATCTGATTTCAAACTCATCAAATCTTTTGGTCAACCTAGCAAGATGTTCAGTGATGACCTTTAATGGATCCTCGTGGTCGTTCTCCATGGGTTCACTTGATTGGGAGTGATGTGGGTGATACAAGACTCCTGACCTAGTCGACATGTAAGACAGAATGAATGGTGCTTTTGGTTAGCTAGACCTAGGAGTTCAATCATAATGGGTCAACGTAGAAGACACATAGCACAACAACTAGCCCTTTCACCGGCCACGTAAGAGGTGGGAGTGTGGGAGGCCCCCCATCCTTTCGCAAGGATCCAATTAAAGAACCACAACATCGCTTAGGTCGTTTGACGCTAGACCTCTTGCCTTAGACACAGCTTCCTGGTACTAATTGAAGGGTTGCATGCAACTAGCTTCCCTAAAATAGTTAAACTCGACTCGTTGGTGTCTCTAATCTATTAGGTTGCTACTAGATTTTAGATTAGGTTTGGGTTCGAAATGCAAGGGTGGTGTTTTTGGGCTAAGAAAAGGTCATGACTTCCTTCCCTTATCTTGTGATATTGATGCCCTTAAGTTAATCATGAAAATGATGGTACACACATGATCTAATGAAATGTATCTAAGTTTTGCTTTTGGGTTTTGATGTATGATAGCAGAAATAAGATGCTGGAAATAACAAAATATTAACCTAATGATGGGGACATCAAAATCCATCAGGATTTTTCTTTTTTCTCATAGATTTTTTTATTTTATTTTATATTTTTTATTCCTGTTATTCCACCTATCCCAGCTATTCTGGTTTTATTCTAGACTTATCCCTGACTTATCCTTAGGTTATCCCTGTCATCTTCTTCCTCCATCCATCGCCCAGATCTGCCATTCCTTCCTCCTCCGTCACAGCCAACGGCCATAATCATCCAGATCCGAGTGGCGCCTCCCTCGGATCTTTCCCCCCACCATCTCCACAGCCGTCGGAGGTCCAATTAGCTATCCGATCTCCGTGGTCCGCACCCTATGCCATCAAGGCCATCCCCCGGGAGCCGCCAGCCATGTCACCATCGCTGCCACCGCCCCTGCCCCAGCAGTGCCTCATCTTCATCATAATCTGCTATGCCACCCTCGCCGGATCTACCCTAGCCCCTCTTCCCCATCCGTCCATCGCCCCTCTGTTCCATGGTAAAGAGAATGATCCTGTACAAATCTCAGAGCAGCAAAAATCTTTGCATGGATCTCAGGATAGCACGCTTCTCGGAGTAGGAATTCTTTTGCAAAGTCATCAAGCCTGCACTAATTTCAAAGCAACTCAACACGGATCTACCTTTTCTCGGCATAGATCTCGATGCATTCAGATTATATTTTATTAATTTAATTTTTTTAATCTTGATGTAGTGATTAGTTTGAAATTGTTTTAATTTCAAATTTGTTTAGAGTAGGGTTATTAGTTGGAATCTATTTTAGTTTCAAGTGTTTCAAGTTTATCAGGTTTCATCTGTTTGAAGTTTATTAAGATTGGGATAGGTTTCATCTTCATCTTGTAGAGGGTTGGAAAGTCTATAAATACCATCCTCAGTCATTTGTAAAAATTTGATGAATAAAGATGAGTGTTTAGATAAGAGTGTTTCTTTTCGGTTGCCTCGCATGGGAAGGGTGTGAGGCCCATTTTTCTTCGCCATTGGGTGTCGAGGGGTGTGTGAGACCCTATTCCTTCACTTTCGAGCATCGCGGGGTATGAGACCCTATTACTTCGATTTCGAGCATCGCAAGGTGTGAGGCCTTTTTCTTTATTCTTCAAACATCGCAGGGTATGAGGCCCTTTTCCTTTGTTCATTGGAACATCGTGGGGTGTGAGACCCTTTTCCGTTGTTCTTCGAAACATCACGGGGTGTGAGGCCCTAGTTATTCCTTCAGGATCCTAATCCTAGGAGACTTCTCAGCTCTCCAACTATCCTCTTAGCTTTGTCCCCAATCACCTAAATGCAAAATTAAACTAGATGAAAAAATTGAAAGTGTGATGAGATGCACTTGCTGGAATTTCAGAACAGATTTATTCTCAGGTAGTATTCCAGCATGTAGAAGTTTTACTGACTGTAATAAAATCTGAAAAAATCCTAAAAAATACCTTCAAATATATAAAATCTAGAAAAATAAAAAACACAAAAATCAGAGATTCCTATAGGCAGAAACAACTAAAATAGTAGACTATGTACTGGGTTGCTAAATTTCTAAAGATGCTAAAATCAAAGATGCAAAAAAAATTTTTTAAGGATCTAAACCTATCTCCTTGTGTTCCCCTTCAACGGTCAATCATATTGGCACCCCTATATGCCATAGGAAATTCCCGTTGAATGGGATGTGAGGGTCTTGTAGCCCTACTTTTTTTCTATGACCAGACGACCATTATGAAGCACCCAATCCAAGTACTTAAGAAGAACTAAGTCCTAACCATGCTCTGATACCAGATGATATGGGACTAAGATGCTAAGATGGATGCTAATGATTCTTCTTTTTGTTATTTTAAGATGCTAAGATGAGATGAAAGATGCAAATGATTATTTTCTTGTTAAAGTTTTTAAGTTTTGGTGGATTTAAGGATTCCCGAAGACAAGCAAATTGCAGATCTAGGGATTCTATAACAATAAGAACTTTTAGCAAGCAAAATAGCCTCGAAACAAGGATAATGAGAGGATCCCGGGATTGAGAAACCCCATAGGACTTATCTCTTAGATCAATATCAACTTAGGAGTTTAGGGATGTAAACCTTATAAAACTCTGAGGCGCCCGATGTCGAGTTCACTTGCTCTCATGGATGCGACCTAGAGGATCAAGCCTTTAACCCTGTGGATTTACCAGCTTCCCGTTCGATGGTCGCGAGGGCAAGGGGGATCGACTCTGTTGTCCATGGCACCTGGAGGACTAGCGAGCAACCAAGAGAAGGGTTAGGAACCATCAAGAAGCAAGTAAGAAATAAGGGAACAAAGGTTGGGAATGGAGGTGGATAAGGTTATTCTTGTTAGGCGCCCAGGTGGTGAAAGAAAAGTGCCCTAAAAGCCAATCATTGTAAAGGTATTTTTGTAATCTTTCAACTCTTGTATGTCATTTTATTAATAAAGGCATTTATTTTCATCATATAATGCTATGTCTTATTTATGGATTATGATGAACCCCATAGATTAGGATAATGGAATTAGGGTTATGATAAAGATCATAACAGTGAGACCTAAGTTCCTATAAGCCCTAATCAAAATGTTCCTAGTCAATAGACCATCGATTCAAGGATGAATGAATCTGGTAAGACTAGCTTATCCTATGTATGCTCAGTTAATAAGGATGGTTGGTCTCACAACCATTTATGTAGAGACACTAATACAAGGATAAGGGTGCTCATCAGGGTATGAGTACACTAAACTGATCCACACCAGGACTATCCTATGGAAGTCTTACTGCTTGTCAAAAGATAGGTCTCAGAGTAGGAGTTGTGCATGTGATCTTTACACCTGAGGTCACCATGGTTCCTTGTGCATACTAAGCCATAATTTTGGTTCATACTCATTCTTAACATTGAGTCATGTACGGGGTGTTCTGGGTATGGTAGAAGGTGTACGAAGGATGTGAGTGGACCATCAAGGAATCGATCATTCCTAGTAAGAGGAATTATTATCCCATGTAATCTCTTCGATGAGTTATTCAAGGAGCCTTTGATCAAAGAAGGATGAGATTAGAAGTAGTTTCTAATCAGTCATCAGCTGAGTCCTCATGATCGAGCTGAGACTCGATATGACTAAGTGTTTGGATTTGACATATATCCATACCTATCACTTAATCAGGATAATGGGAGATCGAAATATTGAATTGCATGGTAACTTTCTGTTGAAGGGTATTTTGGTACTTTCCACCAAATTTCACACTTTCTGGATAGGCATGACACATTTCTAGATGTCAATCTTGTCTTGTAGGTCTTCATGAATTAATTTGGTTGGTTTCATGAGTCAATTTGATGGATTATTCGAATTGGACAATTAAGTGAGCCAATTTGACCTAATTAGGTAATCGAGTTCGATTGGATCGAATCGGCTCAAACCTAAACCTACTACTGGCTAAATGTGGAACCCAAAGGGTCACACACATTAGAGAGTTGATCAAGAAAGTCATACATAATTTAATTAGGGTCATGGGATCCTAATTGGTTAGCTAGATTGCACACTAGCATGTGTAGGCTAACCTAATTCCTAACCCAAGTCAATTTGGGTTCAGTTACTTGCTATTTTGATTAACCAATTTAAGAGCGACTTAAATTGAGTTAAGTCTGGGTTAATACAACCTTAATCAGGTTTTATCCTGATTTATTTAGACTTGAAATATCACTTGGATTAGAGTCCAAGTCGGCATGGACTCTTGGGCACAATATTGCACGCGCCAAGGAAGAGTGGGTGCAGAAAGGACCAAGAGTCCTTCTATAGATGAATCACTTTGCTGATTCATTTGGTACTCTCTTGGCACACATCGCCACACCCTTAGGATAATTTTTGATAGGTCAAACTTTTTGAATTGGTATGAAAGGTGTGGAAGGAAAATGCGCGCATGAAGAGACGCGTCTCTTCATTTGGCACGCAGCCTGAAGCAGTGTCCTTTTGCTATCAGTACTTTTCATATTCTTCAATGTTTGGAGATTGAAGAGGCACCTCTTGGCTTCCCAAAGACCGGTACTTGTCATGTGGCAAGTCACAAATTGTCCAGGAATGGGAATGGATGCTGATATGGGCTTTGATGCATGATAAGGCATATTGGATATGATTTTCAAGCTAGATAACCTCTCTTCGATCTTAAAAAATCATATCTGATAACTTGAGGGAGGATATATCACATGCACCTCTTAAAACTATATATAGGGGCGGTGATATGAGTTTCAGATATCAGATGCCACCATAAAGATATTCTGAGAGTTTTTGTTCTCCCTCCCTCTTCCTTTAAGACAAAACCTTGTCTCTTTAGGACAAGGTTGTTCTTTCTAGGACAAGTCTTAGAATTTAAGACATAAGCCTAGAGTGTTCTAGAGGAGGGCAATACCAAATCCAAGAGTGGTTTTGGAAGGTATTCAGAGTACCCTACAGAAGGACAGGGTATCCTTTAAAGGTCAAAGTCTAGAAGGCTGTCAAGAAGAGTTCTAGTCAAGCAAGCAACTGAAGAAGGAATTCTTCCTTGATTCAATTTTCATGTGGATCACCATTGGAGGGCTTGCACTTGTGAACCTTATGGAAAGAAGTGGAAATAGCATTTAAGGTATGTTTCTTGTACTTCATTTATGATTCATTAGTTGATAATGTCTAAGGGTATCCAGGAATAAGGATTTCTTCTAGCCAGTTAGGGTTTTCATGCTTGAATTTTGTTTTAAAATTCACTTTCACATGTAGCATGATGACCTAGGCTCCTAGAAATTCCCTTCAGTGGTATCAGAGTCATCCTTAGCTCATTCAATTATGTATCATTTTAAAGTTCATGAACATCCACATTTGAGTCGACCCGAACCCTATTCGAGTCGACCCGATAAGAGACCGAGTCCCGAACCCTATTCGAGTCTACCCGACAAGAGACCGAGTCGACCCGAACCCTATTCGAGTCGACCTGACCAGAAATCGAATCGACCCAAAACCTTTTGAGTCAACTCTTCCAGAATTGTGATTATATGCATATAGAATTAATATGTTTGGTTTCTATTTTATCATGAAAATAACATGATTTTGTTATGATATGATATTATGCATATTGTTGATCAAATGCATCATTATAACAAGTTTTATCCTAATAACTACTTTGGATTGGGTTAGTCACCATGGCCGTCCGGTTATAGGAGCCAAGTAGGGTTTAAAAGCCCTCTCCTCCTATTCAATGAGTCTCCTATGGCATGTAGGGGTGCCGCTGTGGCCATATCCCATGAAAAAGTGAGGTGAACGGGGTATTGAAATATCATTCTATGATATGATTGCTATGTAATCATGCAATGTTATGCATATGCTGAATGATATGTTTTATGTTTATACTTGTTGTTATGAACATTGTTGATATGATTATTTAGGATGTGATTGAGACCATCAAAGCCCTCATTAAAAATTATATTTAGTCATAGTAAAAACTTAATCATGATGCAAAACCAATTAGGGTTTGATCAACCAGTTAGTATCTAGGCAAGTGGTTCAAGGAAGGTAAAGGGATTGAGATTTATTATCGGTTCTGTTGTCTGACCTAGCCAATTCAATTGGTATCTAAGGAAAGCAACAGGGGGACCCCCCTCACCCCTTCCACTTACCTGGCCAATTTGGTCATATCTAAAACCTTAATTTGGGAATGCTAATTGATTAAGAATACTATAATTTGCCTTCCTTCAGGCTAAGCAAAATTTATGTCAACACTATAGTAGGTTTGTTGTGTACACACAAGGCCTACTTTAGGGTTTGATATGAAATTTGTCTTGGTGCACTAGGTGCTTTATAGCATGATTGGAATTGTTGCTTTGTTGTGTACACACAAGGGCAACATTATTCAATCATGGTTATATAGAAAGAAGGGTCTGACTAAACTAAGACATTATGGTTTATTATGTACACACAAGGCTATAAGTATCTTAGAGGCAAGTTTAATAGTTAAGAATTGCATAGATTGCAATTGGAAAGGAAGTCCTACCTTTGAACTCATGAGTATTTGTTGTGTACACACAAAGCATTCATGAGAAATTAGGATCTCAACCCACTAAAAATACTAGTAAGGTTTCTCGCTTACCATAGATTGAAGGTTATGATATTTGAAGAAAATTGTGGGAGACATAATTAGATATAAAAGTCCTTATCTAATTATGAATGTCATATTGGGGGGTCTGCTAATATTGTTCTTTAATTAAATGTAGGATATTTACATTATGGCTTCAAATTTATTACTGCGGGGCATTTTAGATGCTAACAAGTTAACCAGTCCAAATTACATGGACTAGCTAAGGAACCTGAGAATTGTACTAACTCAGGAGAAGCTTTCCTATATTCTTGATTCTCCAGATCCTGAGATGATGGAGAAGAGGCTTCAGGAGGAGAAAATTGCCACACACAGAATGTGACAAAATGATAGTACAACTGTCAGGTGCATCATGTTAGCCCCGATGAGCAACGAGCTCCAGAGGCAACATGAAGGTATAGAACCTCAGTTCATATTGCTCAATTTAAAGGAGCTATAGAGAGCAAAGTAGGTTGCTCGATACGAGATATCAAAGTAGTTTTCCATGCACGGATGAGTGAGGGTTCATCTGTACAACCCACATATTGAAAATGATTGATTTAATCACCCGATTAGGTCAATTAGGGCTTGTTATGGATGGTGAACTCAATCAGGACTTGATCCTACAGTCACTCACAGATTCCTTCTCTCAGTTTGTTCTTAATTATCATATGAACAAACTAAATACTTCATTGAGAGAGCTGCTTAATATGCTTAAGATAGCAAAGAGCGCTTCGAAAGGAGATAAGGCTCATCTTCTTCTAGTTGATGGAAGAAAGAAATAGGCAAAGAAGAAGGGCTTGAAAAGAAAATTCAACCCTAAGAAGAGTTTCCAGAATAAGAAGAAAGCTAAGAAGCCTGATGGAGCCTGTTTCCAATGTGGCAAGCAAGGGCACTAGAAGAAAAATTGCAAGATATATCTTGCAAGTGTGAAGCAAGATGAAAGTGGATCATCTAAATGTTTGTACATGATACAAATAAATTAATCATTGGTTCTTCAAATTCTAATTCATGGGTATTGGATAGCACATGTGGATCTCATATCTGCAATTCATTGCAAGGACTCCACCAAATTAAAAATTTGAAGAAAGGTGACTTCAAGCTATATGGGGCAAATGGTGAGCCATTTATGCTGAAGCTGTGGGCACCTGTATCTTATTATTACCTTTGGGTAATATGTTAAAGCTAGAAGAATGTTACTACATACCCAATATTGTCGAAACATTATTTCTATACCTTTTTTATTACAACAATGATTTGAAATAAATGTAAAGAGTAGTGGCTGCTCTATTCTTCAAAATAAAAATATTTGGGCATGGTTGTTTCATTATTGTCTTCTTACTTTGGAACTCAATGATGAATATTTATTATTAATGATAAGAAGAGAAGAGAGATAATGTCAATGTCACATATCTTTGGCATTGCCGGTTAGGTCATATTAGTGAGTCAAGAATAAACAAGTTAGTCAAAGATAATTACTTTGACCCTTATGATTTCCAATTATTAGAACTTATGAGTCTTGCCTCAAAGGAAAAGTGACCAAGTCTCCATTCACTGGACATGGAGACAGGCAAACTGAGTTACTAGGTCTTGTGCATACTGATGTATGTGAACCTATGACAACTCAAGCCAGAGGAGGATATTCTTACTTCATCACTTTTATTGATGATTTATCAAGGTTTGGTCATGTGTATCTTATGAACACAAGTCTGAAGCTTTTGATAAGTTTAAAGAATATCAAGTATGGTTGAAAAACAAACCGAACATAGTATTAAAGCTCTTCATTCTGATCGAGGAGGTGAATACTTTTCTAGTGAATTTCTAAATCATCTTAAAGACAAAGGCATAATCTCTGAATGGACTCCTCCTTATACACCCAGTTAAATGGTATGGCAGAAAGGAGAAATCGCACCTTGTTAGACATGGTGAGGTCCATGATGATCTTCCCATTTCCTTCTAGGCATGCCCTGGAAATTGCTGCACACATTTTGAATAGGGTTCCATCTAAGTCAGTAAGTAGCACTCCATATGAGTTATGGAATGGCAAAAGACCAAGTCTTAAGTACTTAAAGATTTAGGGTTGCTATGCTTATGTACAAAATAACTTTGGATATAAGTTAAGTGCTAGGCTGATAATGTAGGTTTGTTGGTTATCCTAAAGAAAGTATTGGATACCTCTTTTATAATGCTACTAAGCAAAAGATTTTTGTCAGTAGGCATGCAACATTCTTGAGCAAGAATTTATCCAAGAAAGTAGTGATTCTTCACTTGAGTAATGGAAGAACAGAACCAACAACCTATTGAGCCTTCAAATGAAATTCCTCAACCAGAAGTTCTTATAGATCAAGAACAGCCACTATACCACCTCCTCTCCGAAGGTCAGACAGAGTGTGGGGAGCACCTCTAAGATATGGCTTTGTCATCAGGGATGACAATGAAGCCAGTATCATTCAGGATGATGATCTTGTGACCTATTCGGAAGCTAGTGAGAGAAAGACTCCGACAAATGGCTAAGTGCCATGAAATTTGGACCTTGGTAGATCCACTTGATGGAATTAACCAAATAGGGTGTAATTGGGTCTTCAAAAGAAGATAGGAGCAGATGGTCAGGTAGAAACCTACAGGCCAGGCTGGTAGCAAAAGGTTTTAGACAAAAATATGGCATTGACTATGATGAAACCTTTTCTCCAGAAGCCATGCTCAAATCCATTCAAGTTTTGCTTGCCAGCAGCATACCATGATTATGAAATCTGGCAGATGGATGTCAAGACTGCTTTTCTCATGGAAAGCTTGAGGAAGAAGTCTATATGACATAGCTAGAGGGTTTTGTCTCGAGTGGAGACCAAACTAGGTATGCAAGTTAAAGAAGTCTATTTATGGACTAAAGCAAGCATCAAGGAGTTGGAACATCTATTTGATGAAACAATCAAGAGTTTTAGTTTTGTCAAAAATGATGATGACCATGTGTGTATAAGAAGACAAGTGGGAGTGCACTTATTTTCTTGGTCTTGTATGTTGATGACATATTGATCATGGGAATGATATCCCAATGTTACAATCAGTTAAAACATGGCTATCATCAAAGTTTTCCATGAAGATTTGGGAGAAGCATCCTATATACTAGATATAAGGATCTATAGAGATAGATCTAAAGGATGCTAGGCTTATCCTAGTCTAGGTTCATAGACTTAGTGTTGAAGAGATTCAACATGGATGGAAGTAAGAAATGTTACTTGCCTATAAGTCAAGGCATACATCTCTCTAAGAAAATGTCTCCTAAGATATCTGAAGAAAAAGAGAGGATGGCTATGATTCCTTATGCTTCGGCTGTAGGATCAATTATGTATGCTATGTTATGTACCAGACCTGATGTTGCTTATGCCTTGGGCATAGTGAGCATATTTCATATAGATCCAGGAGATGATCATTGGAAAGCTGTGAAAAATATTTTTAAGTACCTGAGAAGGATTAAAGATATTTTTCTAGTATATGGAGGATCTGAGTTGAAACTAGAAGGCCATATAGATTCTAGTTTCCAATCAGATCCAGATAATAGCAAATCAACATCAGGGTATGTCCTCACCTTGAATGGTAGTGGTTGAGTTTGAAGAGTCCAAAGCAGCCAATAGTAGCTAACTCAGCCACTGAGGCAGAATACATAGCTATGAGTGAAGCCGTGAAGGAAGCTATCTGGATGAAGAAATTCATCATAGAATTGGGCACGGTTCCTGATGTTCATTAGCTAATACTATTGTATCGTAATACACTGGAGCTATTGCACAAGCAAAAGAACCAAGGTCTCACCATAAGTCTAAGCACATTCTAAGACGGTTCCACCTCATTCGAGAGATATAGAAAGATAAGATGTTGTCAACGAACGAGTTGATACAAAGAACAATATAGCAGACCTATTTACTAAAGCAATACCCAAGCAACAGTTAGATCGCCACTTAGATAGTATGGGTATAAAGTATAAGGGCGATTGGCTTTAGTGCAAGTGGAAAATTGAAAGAAAGTATCCTAAAAGCCAATCATTGTAAGGGCATTTTTGTAATCTTCCAACTCTTGTATGACATTATATTAATAAAGGCATTTATTTTCATCATATACTGCTGTGTCTTATTTATGGATTATGATGAACCCCATAGATTAGTGTAATGGAAATAGGGTTATGATAAATCATAACAGTGAGACCTAAGTTCCTATAAACCCTAATCAAAATATTCCTAGTCAATGGACCATCGATTCAGGGATCGATGAATCCGATAAGACTAGCTTATCCTATGTATGCTCTATTATTGAGGATGGTTAGTCTCACAACCATTTGTTTAGAGACACTAATACAAAGATAAGGGTGCTCTTCAGGGTATGAGTATATTGAACTAATCTCCACCAGGACTATCTTATGGAAGTCTTACTGCTTGTCAAAAGATAGGTCTCAGAGTAGAGTTTGTGTATGTGATCTTTAGACCTGAGGTCACCTTGGTTCCTTGTGCACACTAAGCCATTTTTTGGTTCATACTCATTCATGACATTGAGTCATATATGGGTGTTCTGGGTATGGTAGAAGGTGTACGAAGGATGTGAGTGGACCAACAAGGAATCGATCGTTCCTGGTAAGAGGAATTATGTTCTCATGTAATCTCTTCAATGAGTGACTCAAGGACCCTTTGATCAAAGCAGGATGAGATTAGAAGTGGTTTCTAATCAGTCATCAGCTGAGTCCTCATGATCGAGTTGAGATTCGATATGACTAAGTATTAGGGTTTGACATATATCCATACCTATCACTTAATCGAGATAATGGAAGATCGAAAGATTGAATTGCACGGTAACTTTCTATTAAAGGGTATTTTTGTACTTTCCACCAAATTCCACATTTTCTGGGTAGGCATGACATGCTTCTAGATGTCAATCTTGTCTTGTAGTTTTCATGAACTAATAGATTGGTTTCATGAGTCAATTCGATGGATGATTCGAATTGGACAATTAGGTGAGCCAATTTGACCTAATTAGGTCAATCGGGTTTGATTGGATTGAATCAGCTCAAACCTAAACCTACTACTGGCTAAATGTGGAACCCAAAGGATCACACACATTAGAGTTGATCAAGGAAGTCATACATAATTTAATTAGGTCATGGGATCCTAATTGGTTAGCTAGATTGCACACTAGCATGTGTAGGCTAACCTAATTCCTAACCCAAGTCATTTGGGTCCAGATACTTGCTATTTTGATTAACCAGTTTAAGAGAGACTTAAATTGGGTTAAGTCTGGGTTAAGACCTTAATCAGGTTTTATCCTGATTTATTTGGACTTGAAATGCCACTTGGATTAGAGTCAAAGTCGGCATGGACTCTTGGGCGCAATATTGCGTGCGCCAAGGAAGAGTGGGCACAGAAAGGACTAAGTCCTTCTGTAGATGAATCACTTTGGCTGATTCATCTGGGTCTCTCTTGGCACACATCCCCACACCCCTTAAAATAATTTTGACCGTTCAAACCTTTTTGAATTGGCGTGAAAGGTGTGGAAGGAAAGCACGCACATGAAGAGACGCGTCTCTTCATATTCTCTGATGTTTGGAGATTGAAGAGGCACCTCTTGGCTTCCCAGAGATTGGTACTTGTCATATGGCAAGTCACAAATTGTCCAGGAATGGGAATGGATGCTGATATGGGCATTGATGCATGATAAGACATATTGGATATGATTTTTCAAGCCAGATAACCTCTCTTCGGTCTTTAAAAATCATATCTCATAACTTGAGGGAGGACATATCACACGCCCCTCTTAAAATTATATATAGGGGTTGTGATATGAGTTTTAGATATCAGATGCCACCATAAAGATATTCTGAGAGTTTTTGTTCTCCCTCCCTCTCTCTTTAAGACAAAACCTTGTCTCTTTAAGACAAGGTTGTTCTTTCTAGGACAAGTCTTAGAATTTAAGACATAAGCCTAGAGTGTTCTAGAGGAGGGCAATACCAAATCCAAGAGTGATTTTGGAAGGTATTCAAAGTACCTTACAGAAGGATAGGGTGTCCTTCAAAGGTCAAAGTCCAGAAGGCTATCAAGAAGAGTCCTAATCAAGCAAGCACTGAAGAAGGAATTCTTCCTTGGTTCAATTCTCGTGTGGATCACTGTTGGAGGGCTTGCACTTGTGAGCCTTGTGGAAAGAAGTGGAAAATAGCATTTCAGGTATGTTTCTTGTACTTCATTTATGATTCATTAGTTGATAATGTCTAAGGGGATCCGAGAATTAGGGTTTCTTCTAGCTAGTTAGGGTTTTCATGCTTGAATTTTTGTTTTAAAATTCACTTCCACATGTAGCATTATGACCTAGGATCCTAGAAATTCCCTTCAGGTGGATCATCCAGTTGGCATCCAAACTTGAAGGTGGGAAGGTGGCTTGCGCAGATGGATAGTCACTCAGAACCTCTCACCCCTCGATGCCCTGAAGGACAAAGGCACTCCGTCTCGAAGTTCCAAGTCTAAAAGACAAGGGCTAGAAGAATGACTTCAAAATTTCTTTTCGTTTCATCAACATTAACCATACAAGAGGGGTAAGGCCCTTTATATCGGCACCTTAAGACCCATTCAAATTTGAATGAAAATTTACAAGTTTTCTTGAAGAAGGTGCCTAAATTCATATTTTTTCTCCCTTGGCTGACCAGGCCTTGCTTGTGCTTGGTGGCGTGGCTTGATTTGGGGCTTGGAAGATGATTGTTGTCTTCAAGAGTTAAGTGCATGACTGATCAAAACACTTTGGGATGAGGGCTTGATATGGGGGCTTGAAGCAAGGAGCTGTCTTCACACATCTTCATTGCCTTTTGACCTTCTTTTGGCCGCCCACCCTTCTTTGGAGAGAAGCTTGATAGGGGAGGGAAAGGAAGAATGTTTTCTCCCATTTGAATTTTCTTCCTTGGCTGCCCATGGTCCCTTTGGAAAGAGTCTTGAAAGGGGGAGGGAAGGGGCTTGTGTCAAGGGATGGCATCCACAAATCTACATTTCCTTTGGATTGGAGGCTTGGGTCAAGGGATGGCATCCACAAATCTGCATTTCCTCTTAATTGGGCCACCCACTTGTCCTAGTGATGTGGCACCACATAGGATAGATGAGGTGGCGATCCCAAAGGCTGAAGTGGCATCCTTCAAGGCATGGGGAAGATGGCTTGGTCCATTAATAATTGGACTTGACTCAAATGTCTACTCTAGCTTGGGCCCAATCTTCATGTAGGCTTGGCTTGGACCAATTCAGCTAGATATAGGATTTATTGACCTTGCTTGACCACATTGGCCAAGGTACATGACCAAAAAAAAAATTGAAACTAGATACATGACTCAAAAATAAAATGCTCAAGCTTGAAGCCTTATTACAGGACCTAACAAATTAAAACCCTAATCCGAGATCCATAGAGGATTGAAGAGCCTCTGTCTGATCCTGGTGCCCACATCATAAATTATAACTCTTGTAATAAAGTCTTCCTTACTTATAATTAGTAGGTGCTAAAATTAGTAGGTATCAAAATTAGGAGGTACCAAAATTAGTAGGTGCCAAAAATAACAAATACCAAAATTAGTAGATGCCAAAATTGGTAGGTTTCAAATTTATAATCCTTACAAATTTAGACTTTTAATATATAACTCTTACATATTTTCCAATTACATGTCAGTCAAGCTCCTATTATATGTAACCTGTCAGGTTCCATTGTCTAGTAGTGAGACACACCATGATCTCCATCATAATATCATCAAACTCTCTCGATGGATCAAAATAATTCTAGCTCATCCCATCAAGGATCATCATTTGAAACGATCCTAGCAGGTTCTCACAATCACTAGTGCACCTAACAACATATAGTGCCAACCCAATAGAATAGAGAATGAACTACTAGGAATAGTTACTATGTGATGAGTTCTTCTATCAAGAGTCCCAACAAGATGTTGGTCATGGAAACTCGCAAATGCTAAGCATCTTTATATGCATAATTCAATCAGCTCAAGTCTAAATTATGAAATTCAAGAAAACTCTTTTCCATCATTCACATTATCATGACCACGTTCTTAAGGACTTATATGCTTAAATCGTATAGAACTATACCTTAACCACTAAGATCAATAGATTCCTTATATGTACACTTCCACTCCTATAGTGAACCTACTATAGCCAATGAACACCGCAAAGGCCCGAATGGCTAGGACTCATATTTTGTATTGTCAAACTACATCAACCGAACTATGAGTGATCAAGTATCATAGGTTCAAGAACTACTCATACAACTATAGCATCAAGAAAGTCACTGATCGGTAATAGACATCTATGTGACTTTTTATGATGGTTATGCTTAGTACCATTGTTCTCTAACAATCATATATGCTTCACTCTAGTATCCCCATACTATAGACTCAAGATTTGTTTACCTAAAAAGAAAGTGATCTGTGCACTGATTAAACTGGATCAATCATCATCTCTTGATATCCTATGACCAGGAGCATCTAGGAATTGATCTATGATGCACATGTCTCAAATTTTAACTCTTGAGAATGTGTCATCATCCATTAATTTCTTGGATGATATATGAACACATATGTATAGAAAAATTATCAAATTAAATAAATATTAATATAATTTTATATCCTATAATAAAATATGTATCAGCCATATTAGCTTCTAGAGCATATAGCTAACAATGATCCTATGTTTAGAACCATTTAGGAATTAATCCATAATGATACATGTCTCAAATTCTCAACTCTTGAAATATGTGTTATTGTCTATAAATTTCTTAGATGATACATAGACACAACATATATGGATAAAACAACCCATTTTAGAATATTAAATATACTTTTATTTTTTTAAATCAAAATATGTATCTATCAGATTAGTTTTTAGGACATACATCTAATAATCACCTACTTGCACTAAAGTCAATTAGCCATAACTTTAGTCCCATCTTTTCAAGATGTGCATCAATTTCTATTGGACAAAGCTTACAAAGCTAGTGGGTCTACCATATCTCATGTGTAGTTTTCTCTATATCTTTATAAGGTAGTCATGAATAAAATCATCTCTCTATGTATTTAGATTTCTAGTAAAACCTTGGTTCCTTAGCTAAAGCTATGGCGCTATTAGTGCTATAGTAGAGTGTTATAGCATCTGGTGACATTACACTCGTCTACAATAATTAGTTGATTCGGAATACATCCTTGCACCCTTAGAAGTGATGATGTAGTTAGCCTCCCTGGTTAAACCTACAATGATCAGATCTTAGGAACTCTTCCAAACATCATTGTACAAGAACATATCATATGTATCATTATTCTCTCAATTCTTCTACTCTAAAGATCTAAAATATATCTTTAGTACTTTTCAAGTAAAAAAATATTTATAGTTATCTCGTACTCGTAGCCTAGATTTTTCTAACATTCACTTATGATACTCATAGCAAAAACTAGGTCCTATACATAGCATGGTTCATATAAGGCTTCCTATAGTTAAAGCTCAAAAGGATCTAGCTCATATTTGATATTTCTTCAAATGTATTAAGGCACATTTTAGAAATTAATTCCATGCTTAAGGAGTCAAATTCTCTATTGGATTTTCAAGATGAACCTTTCAGCACTTCCTTAATGTACAAATTTTATGTTAGGTTTAGCATCCTTCTAGGTCTATCTCATAGATCTACATTCTAAATGTAGGATACTTTTCAGTATGTCTTCATTGAAAAATTATCTAGAGAATTATAACCAAACCTAGGTCAATATAGGAAACATTCCCAATAGAAGAATATAATTCATGTTTAATGCGAGGAATTACATACTCCCATTGACCTTTATAAATACATGGTTTCTATTCTCGTTCTTGATAGAATCAACAATTTGATCATATCAAGGAAATGATATTCCAACTCCAAGCTATTTGCTTCAGTCCATTTACATAGACATTACACTCATCTACAAGAAATAGATAGAGAGATCTATAGGTGAAAAGGTTTTCAAAGTCAATGTAACATTTCATCTAAGCCTTGCTTTATAGATCTCTATCTATTTTCTTTTTATAGATCCATTGCTTTACAGATCTGTATTTATTATCCAAATTAAAATATTAATTTTATGTCCTAAAAATAAAATATGTATCTACCAGATTAGCTTCTAGGTATATATCTAATAATGATCCTATATTTGGGATCATTTAGGAATTAATCCATAATGATACATGTCTCAAATTCTTAACTCTTGAGAATATGTGTCATTATCTATTAATTTCTTAGATGATACATGGACACATGTATGGATAAAATAGCCCATTTTAGAATATTAAATATAATTTTATTTTCTAAAATCAAAATATGTATATGTCATATTGGTTTTTAGGATATACATCTAACAATCTCCTAGTTGCACTAAAGTCAATTAGCCATAACTTCAATCCCATCTTCTCAAGATGTGCATCAATTTCTGTTGGACAAAGCTTACTAAGCTAGTGGTCTACCATATCTCATGTAGAGTTTACTCTCTATACCTTTATAAGGTAGTCATGAATAAAATTTCTCTATGTATTTAGATTTCGGGTAAACCTTGGCTCCTTAGCTAAATCTATGGCATTATTGGCGCGGGCACCAGGATCAGTAAATGATTTCTAATCCCAATATGGTTTTCTAACTAAGTCTTTTATGAGTCCTCTAGTTCAGTAGTACTATGTCACTTGTATTAAAGTGAGCCAAGTCATGTAATAATTTTGGTCAATCAGTGAGTCCTGTAATAATTTGAGACAAGAAGGTCCAGTTGAGTCCAGTAAGTTCCTTATCTCAATCCTGTGAGTCCTGTAATTTTGGTTTTCAATCAAGAGGAGAGTCACCAGGCCCCTCCACCAGAGCAGCACTTCATACACATGGACCCTACTTAGGCCCCCCCAACTTTGGTGCCCAACGAATGGGCCTTCATGCCGCCAAGCCTAGTATGGGCACCCCCTCCAGATGGCGCCCTTCTCCAGCCCAGTGCCCTTGCCAGGTCCACATTCATCAGGCCCCTCAAGCCCATATGTGCCCCAGGCCCACTCCAGGTTGGCGCCCCCCATTATAGGCCTTGGCACCCCAGGTTCTCATGTTTGGCACCCCCAGCCCAAGGCCTCCAAGCTGTCACCCTAGCCCAGGACAAGGTCCACCAGGTTTCTTGGCCCTCAAGTCATAAATTCTCAGTCTGTATTGGAGTCCAGGGACCTGGATAACTTTATAAATACCCACCCTACCCCTCTTGTATGAAGTATCTTTTCTCATGAATACAAATTGAAAGTTATTTTGTCTAAGTGTTGCCTCCAAATTGGAGTGGGTGTGAGACCCGTGTTCCCTGTTCTTGAGTGCAAACCCTAGCCACCCTGCTTCCCTCTCCTCTTCTCCAAACCCTAGTCGACCCCTAGCATTCTCCAAACCCTAAGATGCTTCCACTCCGGAGCCCCCAGGACGCCGTCTTCTCTCCTCTCTTCCACCAACCCACCAACACCAAGACCTACTAACCCTTGGCCTCCCCTCCTCCACTCTTCCAGGCATGCCCTGGCCTCCAGGCCGCCAAGAGCTTCACTCCCGGGCACCCCTTCTAGCAACCAGGCTGCCCACTATAGCCCAAGTATCCACCTGAGCACCAATTCACCAGCCCCTACAACACACCGATTTTTCATCCTCCTTCATCCCTTCCTTTAGTTTCATATTTTTTTAATCTTCTTTTATCTAACCCCTGATGTGTGCAGGATCCATCTAATGAAATCATCCAAGGAAGAGGTCCTCCTTGCCTTCGAGACCAGTTGATAGAAAGCTAGCTGATCCACGAGAAGAGGCTCGTTCATCCAGGCACCGATCCGGAGTGCAGAGCAACCCAGTCAACGACAAGGATCTCATCATTGCCAGGTATTAACCCAACCCTTCTCATAGTTTTGATTTGTTGAAGACTAGACTATCCTAATAGAGTAGTTTCTCAACCCTCGTGGTCCGGTTCTTTATTTCTTTGCATGTTCTTAACTGTGGGTAGTGTAGTTGGTCTTTACATCATCCTTTGCTAGTTCTTTTCATCTTTCTCGAGAACATAGCCATCAAACAAAAATCTGAAAATTAATTAAAATTATTAATTATATTTTTCATGCTTGTTCATCCCTTCCCATTGATCTTGTATCAGTTTGGTATCAAGCTTAGGTTTAGGACAGTTTGCATCTTTTCTAAACACAAAACACACACAAAAAAATTCTGCATGCTATTTTCAGCATTAGGGGTCCAAATTTAGGTATAGTTTCTCATCTTAGACTTACTGTTTTCTTCTAATTTTTGGACTGAATATTCTCTGAGTTGTCCTTTTATTTACTGATATTTTTACCAGATTTTAAAGATTATAAAAACTAAAATAAAATCGCATATAAAAAAAAAAACCTGACAAAAAAGATAGCTTGCTGAATTCTGCATGTTAACCTAAGGCTGAACCTAACTTACATCCAAACCCCCCCAACCCAAGCCAATTTTGTTTGACCATTTAAACAACTTAAATTTAAGTCAGCCTCCTTATACAATAAAAAAAATAAAATTATTTTCTATTTTTCTTATTTTAGACTGCATTAGGGTTTCATCGTGTGCGCATCATTTGCATAAACAAATCTTAAGGGCACTCTACTCTGTCAGATCAGGGCAGGATTTCATCACATGTCCTGGGCCCAAAACAACCACCTGCATACTGACCCAAGCCTAATTAAAAAACTAGAAACTTAATTACTTCAGGACACCAACAGGTCGAGTCCGAGCCTAGTGGGAAAACTAGTGCATTCAACCCTCCACTTATTATTGGAAACTGTGTCTAAGGCTAGAGGTCCAAAGGCAAACACTCTAAGTAGACTGGTGGTTTTTAATTAGGACCCTATAATAAGTAGGGGAAGCCTCCCACCACCCCACCTCTTACTTGCCAGTGGAAGGATTAAGTATTGAGTTGGGTGTAAGTTGAGTTGACCCACTCTACTTTGACTCTAGGTCTAGGAATCCTTAGAAAGTCTAAGGGAATAAGTCTGTGTCAGAATACATCATCAAATTTGATGAGTGTGCCGTAAGGTGTAACATAAAAAGGATGAGTCTATGGTCCTATCTAGGTTTAAGGTTGACCTCCATGAGGACATTCAGAGAGATATTTTTTAGGAGGTTAGTAATCTTGAGTAAGCCTACTAAATAGTTAGAAACTATGAGAGATTCCAGAGGGCACCCATAACCCATCGACCTGAGCCCATTAGGACTAGTGCCCCAAACCCAAGACCCGGACCTAGCCAAGCCTACCCAAACCGGCCCAACCCTAACCCGCATGACCCAGCCCTAGTATCCCACTAGCCAGTAGGAAGACAAGGGTAAGGCACCTGAAACCCAGAGGAACCCAAGTCCCACCCCAATGCCTATTTTAAATGTCACGAGGTAGGACCTATGCTAGCCAATGCCCAACCAGATCCTTACACATAGGAGAACTTGAGGAAGAAGGGCCTGAACCCATTGATGAAACTGGAGCTGAAGTCTATGAAGCTGAGGAGAACCTGATAGATGAATATGAAGGTGATGAGGAGGTAATTGAGTCATCTAACCTGCTAGGAGTTGTTAGGTGCATCTAAGCCCAAACCAAGACCCAAGAGGACTGGCATAGGACCAACATCCTACAGACCCTTTGTGAAATTAGGGGATAAGGTGTGCAAAATCATTATAGATAGTGGGAGCTGTGTGAATGCCATATCAACCAATGCAGTCAAAACTTTAGGCTTGACCCTAATTCCCCATCCTAGCCCCTATAAAGTTTCCTAGATAGACTCGACCTCCATTCCCATCAGACCTAGGTGCCCAGTCTAGATCCATCTTCAATCTTATCAGGAAAAGGTGTGGTGCGATGTTATACCCATGGAAGTTAGTAGCATTATCCTAGGTAGACCCTGGCTATTTGACCATGATTCTATCTTATACGACCGGTCAAATTCCTACTTATTCAATTTTCATGGGAAGAAGATTTTGATTAACCCAACCCCACCTAAGGACAATGTTAAGAGGGGATCTAAGTCATTGAAGAGAAGAAATCATGAGTCAATTTGATTACTTCTAAGGAGCTAGAAAAGAGATTTCTGAGGGTTCAACTATTTGGATGTTAGCTGCTAAGGAAGTACCTGATCAAACCCATAAGGAACACCCTCAAGAGGTTAAAAATCTTAAGTGAATTTGAAGATATATTTCTTGAAGATTTACCTGACCAGTTACCACCCTTAAGGGATGTCCAGCATGCCATAGACTTGGTCCCAAGAGCCACCCTACCAACCTGCCCCATTATAGATGAACCCTCAGAGCATTTAGAGCTACAGAAGAGCATTTTAGCTACAGAAATAGATAGAGAACTCCTTAGGAAAGGATTCATTAGGGAGAGCTTGAGCCTATGTGCCGTACCTGCCCTGCTCACCCCTAAGAAAGATGGCACGTAGAGAATGTGTGTAGACAGTCGTGCCACAAACAAAATCACTGTGAAATATAGGCTTTCCATCCCCCGATTGTGATATATAAGATATGATGGCCAGTGCAACCATCTTCTCAAAGATTGACCTAAAGAGCGGCTATCATCAGGTTAGGATCAGACTTGGGGATGAGTAGAAATTGTATTTAAAACTAAGGATGGTCTTTATGGATGGGTAGTGATGCCTTTCAATTTGTCCAATGCCCCTAGAACCTTTATGAGGATCATGACCCAAGTCCTACATGTGTTCATAGAAAAATTTGTGGTGGTTTACTTCGATGATATCTTGATCTATAGTAGGACTAAGGAAGACCACCGAAACCACCTTAGACAGTTTGCCTGACCCTAAGAAGGAGAATCTCTATGCCAATTTGATGAAGTATAATTTCCTAACCCATAGAGTCATCCTCCTAGGATTTGTAGTCATCCCTGAGGGAGTTTCAGCTAACCCTGAGAAGTTAAGTCCATAGTTGATACGCAGTTTCTATAGTCTAGCTACCTTCTATAGGAGATTTATCCGAGGATTTAATTCCATTGTAGCACCCATCAGATTGCATTAGGAAGGAAAATTTTGAGTAGACCAAAGCTACTGATAGAGCCTTCCTAGAGATTAAGGATAAGATGACGCAAGCACCCATCCTGAGATTGCTAGATTTTTCCAAAGTTTTCAAGGTTACTTATGATGCTCCGGGAGTAGGCATAGGAGGAGTACTGAGCCAAGAGAGTCACCCTATAGCCTTTTTTAGCAAGAAACTTAATGAGGCTAAGCTTAAGTATTCAACCTATGATAAGGAATTCTATGCGGTGGTACAAGCCCTTAGGTATTGGAAACATTACTTACTACCCCAGGAGTTTGTCCTTTACTTTGACCATGAAGCATTCCGATTCTTAACTCCCAAAAAGCTGAACCCTAGGTATACTAAGTGGGTCAAGTAGATCCAAGCCTATACCTTTGTGCTAAAACATCAAGCTGGAACCGAAAATAAGGTAGTTGATGCCTTTAGCCGCCGTGCCTTGCTTCTGAGTACTGTTAGGACTGAAGTTATAGGTTTGACCGATTGAAAGACAAGTATGAGACCTGCCTTGACTTCAGTGAGATTTTCCAATCTATTAGACACAGACCATCTAGTTCCCATAGTGAGTATACCCTTTAAGTGAAGGTAAAACAGAAAGCATACCAATACGCAACAGCAAGGCAGAAACATGTATTTTAAATCTATTTTAAACAAGCATAGCGAAAGACTTGGTAGATCGATCAAACGATTTACCAATATTCCTGCAACATAATCTAGTATAATGATATAGCATGCGATAAACATCTAAAACAAGGTACAACTCAAAGATATAAAGATACCTTACCTTTATACCTTTGATGGATGCAGTGGCGGTGCTCCAAGGATGGTGCTCTTGAGCCACACACGTGTCTGGCCTCTACAGGTAGTTCACACCAGGGCTCTACTCTGATCAACTCCCTTGGAGTGCTAGCTCTTCGAGATCCTTCGGCCGATCTTCTACTTCCGGAAAGATAAGAAGGAGAGGTGGAACCCTTCCTAAGAAACTCTCTTTCCAAGACCTATCTTGAATGCTAGGTATCTCATACCCATCCCAAAGACCTCACAAACCCTTTTCCCTCCTTTCTTCTTGTGGCTGGAGACCTTGTAACCAGCCAACAAACAAATAAAGAACCAAAAATCAGCCAAAGCCCTATAGAATAACCTTTATTTATAAGGCAGCCATGAGAGGGAGAAATAGTGATTGGGGGAGAAGGTCAAGGGTCATACCAAATGGGTCCAAGCCAAGAAGGTAAGTATGACTATCATACCAAGAAAGCCTGGAGCCAAAAATTTCCAAAAAACAAAATTTGAATTCAGAATTCGAAGTCAAACCTTTCAAAATTTTTTTACAGAAATTTTGCTCGTCATAGCAAGTGTCGACTCATGCAAAATTGCCAAGTGTTGACACTTTCCACGTGTCGACTCAAGCAAGTGTCGACACTTGGAACATGGTCAATCATATTGACCTTCGATGATGTCAAACGATTCTCAATCATCGATCAGCCTTAAGATTAGATAGAAATCCCTATAGTGTGTGACCCCATAGGTTCGAGCACTAAGCCGTAGCACTGAGACACTTCCAGTACCACCAGTCAAAGTCCTCATCTAGCAATGATACCCGATGTCCAGATAGGTCAAAGATGCAGAGCACTTCTCTAGAACTTCTGGCATATGGTTACTGCATATTCATCCCTTGACCTCATAATACTCAGAATGACTAAGGTTCAACTGCCACCCCTAATTTGGTTTATCCAGATAGTTTTTCAACTTTACAAGTTCTATGACTCCTCACAAGAACTACCCTGGCCAAGGATTTTCTAAATTAAGACACAATGATCATTCACTTCAAACTATTTGGGGGGTCAATTCCATCTTGATCCACCATCATTCCATAAGTACTTGACTACATCTAGAACCTTCCATCACTGAATTAGAAATCCAGGTGGTCCGGCACCAAGTACAGTGAGTTGCTTACAAGCTGCCATGGTGACCTCAGTCTGAGGGACACATATACCCATATCCCTTCATGAGCAACCCTTTGGTAGAAGGGAGCTCCGTAGATCGTCACGTTCAGTGGGATGTCACATATCTTTCTTGCATGTTACACCAGTGTCTCCACACTCCTTGGTTAAGAAGACAACCAACAAATGTGACAAACAACAACCTACACTAATACATTGTCGTCCTATACAATATATCATTTGGTTGTAAACCATTTAAGAACTACTTGATATATCCTCTCTATATTAAATAATATAGTTATAAGGCTTCATCATATAAGAGTTCAATTCAGGAAAATGTAAATATAATGAACAACCAAAAGAATAACTTTTATTCATTAAAATTCATATACAATTACAAAATGCATAACCGTCTACAAGCTACACCTAACAATGGCTTTGGATACAATTCCGAATAACTCCCACTTTGACTAAAGCCAATCGGTACAGAATCTCATTTCAATTTTCCATTTACAAATGTCGAACTCTTGAATTTTAATAGCTTTAGTGAAGGGGTCAACCAGGTTCTCCTTTCCATTGATCTTTTGAAGGTCAATGTCACCTCGTTCTACGATCTCTCGCATAAGGTGATAGCACCGTAGAATGTGCTTTGTGCAGTGATGAGACTTCGGCTCTTCAGCTTGAGCAATGGCTCAAGTGCTATCACAGTACACCGGAGTATGACCATCCGGGGAAGGTGCCACTCCCTCTCCCCAAGGAACTTCTGCAACCACACACTTCCTTTACTGCATCTGATACTGCAATTACTCTGCTTCACATTCTGAGTCCGCCATAATAGGCTGCTTGGAACTTTTCCTTATCTGACTGAAAACTGGAGTCGGTATACCCTACAAGTTTCAAGTCAAGTTCTCCGTAAATCAGCCATTGGTCCTTAGTATTTTGCAAATACTTAGAATGATCTTTACCACTTTCCAATAAGCTTCACCTGGGTCAGACTGGTATCTGCTTACTATGCCTAGTGAGTATGCCACATCTGGTCTAGTACATGTCATAGTGTACATGATAGAACCCACTACCGAAGCATATAGGATTCTGCTCATACGCTCTCTCTCCTTGGAGTTGTCGCACAATCTTCTTTGGAGAGAGCAATTCCAGTGCCTATCGGGAGATAGCCTTACTTGAAATTTCTCATGCTGAACTGCTTTAGCACAGTGTCAATGTACGTAGACTAGGACAGTCCCAGAAGCCTCTTAGATCTATCTCTATAGATCTTTATACCCAGTATGTAAGAGGCTTCACCCAAGTCCTTCATAGAGAACTGAGATGACAACCAGACCTTTATTCCTTATATCCTGGGATGTCATTCCTGATTAGAGAATGTCATCCACATACAACATAAGGAACCTAATCATAGAACCATTAGCCCTCTTGTAAATGCAAGGTTCTTCTCCTTTCCTAATAAAGCCATACGATTTGATACACTTATCAAATCACATGTTCTAACTCCGTGATGCTTGTTTCAATCCATAGATGGACCTTTGAAGCTTGCACACCTTTGACTCGTCTATGGATGTAAACTCTTTATATTGTATTGTATACATCTCCTCTTCCAGCTCACCAATCAAGAAAGCTGTTCAGACATCCATTTACTAGATTTCATAGTCAAAGTGTGATGTTAAAGCAAGCATGATCCGATAGACTTGAGCATTGCCATAGGAGAGAACGTCTTGTCATAGTCAATACCATAACGTTGACGATATCCTTTGGTAACCAGACAGGCTTTATAGGTCTCCATCTACCCGTCTGCGCCCCTTTTCCTCTTGAAAATCCATTTACACCCATGGTTTTATCCCTTCAAGCAGATCAACCAATATCCATATATTGTTGATTTTCATGGATTCCATTTCGGATTGCATGGCTTTTAGCCATGTCTTAGAGGCGAACCTCTGCATCTCATCCATATAGGTGATCAGATCCTCATTGTTCTTATCGAGTTTAATGGGATCACCATCCCAGACCAAGAAACCGTAGTATCTGTTCGGTTGACTTGGTACCCTACTGGATCTCCTTAATGGTTCCTATGTGGGCTCTGGGTATGATCTAATCACAACTGGTTCTATGTTATCCCTTAAGTGTGTCAGTTCTTCTACTTATTGAACTTCACTAAGTTCATCTTAGCGACTACAGTTCTTTCACCAAGGAACTCATTTTTCAAAAAGATAGCCCTAAGACTGATGAACAATTTTGTTCCTCAGCCAAGTAGAAGTAATACCCCTTAGACTCTTTTGGATACCCAACAAATAGGCACCAGTCAGACCTCGGTCCAAGTTTATCCATTTTCAAATATTTTACATAAGCTGGGCAACCCCAGACCCGAAGGTGTGGGAGTGTCGGCTTACATCCAGTCCATATCTCATATAGGATTTTGTTAACATTTTTACTCAAAGCCCTATTCAAAAGGTAACAGGCTGATTCCAGCATATCCCCAAAGGATAGTGGCAGAGAACAAAGACCATCATGGACCAACCATGTCTAATAGGGTTCGATTCCTCCTTTCAGACACTCCATTTAACTGAGATGTCCCTGGAGGTAAACATTGAGAGAAAATCCCATTCTTCTCGAGATATGTCAGAAACTCCTGGAAAGATATTCACCGCTTCGATCTGATCGAAGGTTTTGATACATCTTCCAGTTTATTTTTCTACTTCATTATGATATCATTTGAACATTTCAATGACTTAAATTTATGTCTCATCAAGAAGACATAGCCGTACCTCGAAGGGTCATCTGTAAATGTAATGAAATAACTGTACCCACCTTTAACACTATATTCATGGATCCGCATACATCAGTATGTACCAGACTTAGAATTTCTTTGGCTCGTTCACCTTTTCTAGTAAAGGTGATTTTGTCATCTTTCCAGGAAGACAGGACTCACAGGTTAGAAATGAACCACTTTCACTAAGTCAAGAGACCTTCTCACTTCAACCTGTTTATCCTGCTCTTGTTAATATGACCTAGCCTATAATGCCATAGGTACGCATCACTGACATTATCTATCCTAGGACATTTACTAGACATGTACACTAATACTAACAGGTCATGATAGTACATAAATGCCATTATTCATATATCCATTTATTACAATAGAACCATTTCCAAATGATTTTGTAAATGTCATTCTTTATTGATAGTTCATAACCATACATGGCCAATTGGCCTACAGAAATGATATTTAAAATAAAAGATGGATAATAATGACACTAATTCAAAATGATTGTACAAGACTCGAAACTAGTTTAAGGACTCCCAACGCCAGGACCGGAACTTGGCTTCCATTTCTCACGTTCAAGAATCTCTCGCCATCCTCGAATCTTCTACTAACTTGAAGTCCCTGCAAATTGCAAATATGAATTGGACTTCCAGTATCCAATACCCAATTAGTAGTATCATAAATAGAGAAACTACAAGGTGTTATCATATAAATACCTTGTACAGCACTTCTAGCTGCTTCCTCTTCTTGGACCTGTTCGGGTCAAGGGCGCAATGTAAAGGGGACATTCATCTTCTAATGTCCCCACTTCTTGCAAAAGAAGCAGTCTACTTGGCTCTTATTAGCCTTCTCCTTCTTGGCCTAACTAGGCCCAAAGCATTCTGCACTTTTTCCCTTTACTTTTTTTTTTTCCTTTCTTGAAGGGATGATGCCCTGCTGAAGATCCTCCCACTAGATTTACCATCCCTTTGTTTAGATAGTGGTCTTTCTTATAAGTTTGCAACAATCCCAACAATCATGGTAGTTAACTACAGGCTTATTCATTCTATAATGATCGAGAAAATCTAGATAGGAAGAGGGCAGGAAATTCATAATCGCATCTTTCCCGAGCTGTTCATGCAAGGAAATCCGAGCTTGCCCAAGCACTCAATCATCTCGATCATGTACATACATGATCAGTGACTGAGGCCCCATCATGCATCCATGCATTGTAGATAGCACAGGAGACCCTGTACCTCTCACGTATCTGGTGTGCCAAAGGACCTCCTTCAACTTTGAAGGATTTCCTCTGCTGGCCTTCCTCAAACTTGCGACTGAACTCATTGTTTCTTCTGGTGAGTCAAAACTTGAGTCAACACTTGCTTTCATGAGTCGACACTTGAGAAAAGCTTGATTTCAGCATGTTGTATTATTTTTGTCTTAGGCCTTGAGTCACCTTTGAGTCGATACATGAGTCGACACTTGAGCTCCATGAGTCGACACTTAAAGCATGTCATCTAAACCTTCTTTTGCATATTAGCTTAAGCTTCTGTGAGTCAATACTATGAGTCGACACTTGGCTTCCATGAATCGACACTTGGTTGAAACTTTCTAAAACTCTACTGAATCTTCTTCAGACTTCACCTTGAGTACTTCTAAGTCATTCTTATGTACTTAAGTCCATTTAACTTGAAGTTTTCATTAATAAAGAGATTTCTTCAATAAAAATGACAAGCAATTAAACTTTCAACACAAATAACTTTGTGAGTACCCTGTTCTAATAAGATACACTTCAACATACAGTTAGTACTCAAATATACTTAAGTATTTTGTTATTATCAAATGAATATAGGAGTTAACAATCTCTCCCTTTTTGATGATGACAAAATCTTTTAAGTATATATATAGTAAGCTCAAATTATTTGCACAAAGTGTAGAGCTTTCAGCAATAAGTATCAAGCTACTGATGATAATTATCCGAGTCTAAATTTATAGTGATTATCAAGAACTAAGACTCATTTACATTGTATCAGAGCTATAAATACATGCATGGAGAAGTTTAAATCTATATTTTTTCAATGTCAAAACTGTAATTGTAATATATCAGAGCTAGAGATTATGAAGTATTAGAGCTATGGTTAAAAAGTATTAGAGCTGAGATGTAAATATATAAGATGATGCTCATAGGTGTACCAAGCTAGAATATTTTGAAAGACATACATTTCAGCATGAAAAGTATCACAGCAAAAACAACAAAAAAAAGCTTTAAGAGTATCAATACTTGAAACATGTACTAAGATAGATAGTATCAGAGAAAAAAAATTAATAGTTCATAAAGAGTATCAAGTTTGAAATCAAAGAGTATCAAAGCTTATAGAAAGTGATAAGTATCAGAGCATCAAAGTTAAGAGTGAATAAGTATCAGAGTATTGAATTGAAGGGTAAAAATCAGAATAAAAGAACAAAAACCCCCCTCAATATATGATCCAAAAGAAATTTTGAGAAAATGTTCAAAGATTACTACTTTAGTACTTTTTCTTCTTACTCTCTCTCCCGTTACTCATTGCTCCCTCTTTTCTTCATTAATTATCCCCAATACTATTCCAATTATTATACTATTCCAATTATTATTTCTCGCCCTTTAGTACTTTTTCTTCTTACCTCTCCCGTTTTGGGTCATCTTAAAAAAGATAAGAAAAAGAATGAAGCATATATGAAACATTTCATTCTAATAAGAGTGCACACTTGAAATTTGAAAAAGTTAATATATTATGTAAACTTCAAAGATTTGATACATTAAATTCAAAATTGATACATATACCGAATTTGATGCAATAGACACAGATACATAAAAAAAATAAGAAGTACTGAAATACAACTAACTAACAGACAGACCAACCCTAAGGATACTTTCCTCATCAAAGGAGGACTCGATCTCAAGATAATTGGCCCAGTAACCTTAGAAGTCTGGGTTACGGCCACATTGGTCGAGATCAAAAGTCGAGTTTGGATAGGTTAGGGTGCATCGCCCTGGCCTCATCTTCTACATCTGGTATATGCTCTCTCTCTAGCGGTGTTGAAGAAAGGAGGCAACATTAGGAGTAGGAGCATCAACTATGATGGAAACAATAGCTGTATCAGTCATCGGGGTTGTCATCAAAAATAAGACTTGAACCAGAACATGGAAACCATGTGCATAAAAACCTATTCTCGGATCAAGGATGATATGGAAGGAATAGTGGAGTCCTAAAGGGATTACTAGCTAGGTGTTGTAGATCAGTGTCAGGTGGGTCTGTGTGAAGTATAGGTGTGGATAACAAAATGTCAGGTAGTCAAGATGGTATTGTGGATAAGACTGGAGTCTGGATAGAAACCTAGAGGATCTAAATAGGAGTCCTCAATACGTCCTCAGCAACATCCTTCTCGAGCTCCACCATAAAATCTACAACGTCAAACTCTACGAAAGAATGCCCTGGCCATCTCCTGTGTCTAGTGCTGGGGGTGCTGGAGGTGAGTTTGATGATGAAGGAGGTGAAGTGCTCTGGTAGCAGATAACCTCTCAGTGCAGCCAGTTAGCATAATACCATCTCTGAAACCCTGGTGATCGCCCTCATCTCCAAATGATCTGGTCTGTTAGTTTCGGTGACCATCGGAAGTGTGGATTTCAAAAACTTTATAAATCAGGACCGAACCCTAATCCCAAAATCTCCTTATTAGTAATTAAAACTTATGACTACAGCATGTCCAATTTAAACATAGTTTTAATACTAACCTCAGATCGCTATATCCAATCTGATGTAGAATAAACTCCAAATGGAGTAACCTTTTGAACACACCAGGCGTCCACTTGTCCGCCCTCCGATGGTGATCCACACGGCAGATGATCAAGACAGTGACTCCTCATTGGGTTCCTTCCAATCAAGTTCTACCCCAAGACTGATATAGGGCTATTGGCTAGGACCCTCTAGCCAAACAGGACTAAAACTTTCTCTCTTACCCTTCTCCTAGTTTTTGGCAACTTTGGCCCCTTAAGACACTCTTGTCTTAAGAATAATCCCTTGTCCTAAAGTGAGACAAGGCTTGTCTGGAGGGAGAAGAAAATTAAGACAAAGTTGTCTTAATGTAAGAAAGAAGGAAAAGGGGGCGCCTTCTTCCTTTACCGTCGAGAGTTTCCGCTCTCTGACTCTCCTTCTGTTCTGAAATTCGACAGAGCCTAGGCTCTGTAAAGGAATCAAAGAAGAAAGAGAGGAGGGGAAACAGTCTTCTGGAGAGGGGAGAAGGAAAGAGAAGCAAGGCTTCGCCGTAGAAATCTGGAATCAATTTTTACGGTGAAGCCTTCTTCTTAAATAGGCGACAGAGAGGCCGCCTTCTCCTTCTGAAAAAATCCTCTCACATCCCTCTCTCCCTTCTCACGTCTTCTCTCTTAATCTCACGGCCCTTGGATTAATCTCACGGCTTTGGGATTAATCTCACGACCTTTGGGATGGAAAGACTCGAAGAGGGATCGTGAAAAACTCCAGGTCGCGCTTCAGTTAAAGAAAGAGTCGCGCCCGCTTCGGAGTTTTGTTCTTCTTTTTCACACGGTAAAGAGAAGGGCGCGCGCAGAAAGAAGAGTCGCGCCCCTTCGGAGTTTTTTCTTTCTTTTTCACGGTAATTCCAAATTTTGAAGAGTCCACGCCTCATCAGCCAAAAACGCCGGTCAATTTATTTCTCTTCACGCAAAGACGCGACTTGGAGAGAGTCCACGCGCGTGTGGACTCTTCTCCTTGCGCGCGCGCGCGTGGAAGAGAGGGGGAGGGTTTTAGGCGACGTGGGAAAGGGGTTTAGCCTCTTAGGTTAGCCCAATTGCTAGCCTATTGTTAGCCCAACGTTTTAAATCTTCATTAGATTCAAACCGGTATGAATTTGGATCTAAAAAAGACCAAATCGGAACCCTAACTCGAATCCGATTCAAGTAGAAGTCATGGTTTGCAACACATGCTAGTGTGTTCATCTGCAAACGAGATTTAATTCCAAATTAAATCCTTGATTATCTGTCCTAAGTGTGTGACCCATTGGGTTCCATACTTAGCCAGCAGTGGGTCCGAGTGCAAGTTGACCTAATCTGATCAGAACTCATTCTAATCGATTTAGGTCAAATCGAGCTAACTCGAGTCAGTCAATTAGGACTCCTCCTAATTAGTGATCCAATTAAACCATTTAATTTGATCAACCACAAGACAAGATTGACGTCTAGCAACGTGTCATGTCTACCCGGAAGATATGGAAATTCTGGTGTAATTCCAAAACTACCCTTCAGTGGAAAGTTCCCGTACAATTCGATCCTTCAATCATCTTGCATCCCGAATATAACTATGGATTGGAATCATGTCAAATCAGTTTATACTC
Source organism: Areca catechu (assembly GCA_021397845.1). Taxonomy (NCBI): domain Eukaryota; kingdom Viridiplantae; phylum Streptophyta; class Magnoliopsida; order Arecales; family Arecaceae; genus Areca; species Areca catechu. Next base: position 98,259,375 of record CM038050.1, read on the forward strand.
ATTCCCAGCTCAGTCATACCTAATGATTCCATTAATTCGATATTAGAAATCATTTCTAATATCTGTACTTTGATCAAAGATTTTCTGAATCATCATCTGACCTAATTTGGCTGGATGCAATCTCCTCCTACTAGGAGTGATCAATTCCTTGTTGACCTACTCAATACCTTCATATACAATTCACCATACCCAGCATCAACCTCGTGCATGACCCAGTGTCATGATTGAGATTGAACCAAAGCATGGGTTCATGTACATAAGGGTATTATGGCAGTCTCAGGTCATAGGACTACTTGTACAACTCCCACTATGTGAAACATCCATTGACATGCAGCTAAGGCTCCATTAGATGTTCTCAAACTGGATCTATTCAGTGAACTCATTCACTAATGAGCACCCACATCCTTGTATTAGTGTCCTACACAAATGACAGTGAGAGCAGTCACCCTTTTCAGCATACATAGGATGTGCCAGTCTTACCGAAACCCTGATCCCCACTCAGGGTTCTATGACTAGGAATATTCTAGATTAGGGTTTTAAGGCCTTAGATCTCACTGGTATGATCTCATCATAGCCCTACAACCATAGCCCTAATCTATGGGGTTCATCATATAATGACACAGCGAATGATAAAAAATATTGCCTTTTAATTTGTCAATTTACAATGGTCTGGGAGATACAGATATTGGCTTATAGGGCATAATCCTTTCAATCTCCCACTTGCACTAAAGCCAATCGCTCTTATTCTTTAACCCCATACAATCGAGGTGGCGATCAAACTCCCGCTGTGGTAGAGCCTTAGTGAACGGGTCTGCTATGTTTGTTCTTTGTATCTACTCTATTGATGCAGACTTCTTGTCTTTCGATTATCTCTCGGACAAGATGGAAGCGTCTCAGAATGTGCTTGGACTTGTGATGGGCTCTCGGTTCCTTAGCTTGAGCAACTGCTCCAGTGTTATCACAATAGAGTGGCACCGGGTTCTCAATCTCAGGAACTACTCCCAACTCTGTGATGAATTTCTTCATCCAGACAGCTTCCTTGGCGGCTTCACTGACAGCTATGTACTCTGCCTCGTAGTTGAGTCAGCTACAGTCTGCTGTTTGTGCTCTTCCAACTTACTGCTCCACCATTCAAGGTAAAGACATACCCTGAAATGGATTTACTATCATCTGGGTCTGATTGAAAACTAGAGTCTGAATAGGCTTCTAGTTAAGATCAGATCCTCCGTATATAAGAAAAATCCCTTAGTCCTTCTCAGGTACTTAAGAATATTTTCATCAGCCCTCCAGTGATCCCTCTCCTGGATCAGCCTGAAATCTACTGGCTACACCCAAGGCATATGCCACATCAGGCCTAGTACATAACATAGCATACATACGACCCTATAGCCGAAGCATAAGGTATAGAACTCATTCTATTTCTTTCTTCAGGTGTCTTAGGAGACATCCTCTTAGAAAGACGTATGCCATGACCAATAGGTAAGTAACCTCTTTTACTTTCCTCCATGCTAATCTCTTTAGCACCTGGTCAATGTACCTAGACTGGGACAAGCCAAGCATCCTTCTTGATCTATCTCTATAGATTTTTATACCCAGTATATAGGATGCTTCTCCCAAGTCTTTCATGGAAAACTGTTTCGATAACCACACTTTGACTGATTGTAACATTGGGATATCATTCCCAATAATAAGTATATCATCAACATATAGAACTAAGAAAACTATGGCACTCCCACTAGTCTTCTTGTACACACAAGGTTCATCCTCATTTTTGAAAAAAATCAAATTCTTTGACTGTTTTATCAAATCGGATGTTCCAACTCCTGGATGCTTGCTTTAATCCATAAATGGATTTCTTTAGCCTACATACCTGATTAGGTTTAGTCTCCAAGACAAAACCTTCTGGTTGTGACATATAAACCTCTTCCTCAAGGAAACCATTGAGGAATGCAGTTTTTTTACATCCATTTGCCAGATCTCATAATCATGATATGCTGCTATAGCAAGCATAATCCGAATGGATTTGAGCATGGCAACAGGGAAAATGTTTCATCATAATCTATTCCCTGTTTTTGTCTGAAACCCTTAGCCACCAATCTGGCTTTATAAGTTTCAACTTGGCCATCTGCCCCAATCTTCCTTTTATAGACCCATTTACACCCAATAGGGTTAATACCCTCTGGTGCATCAACCAAAACCATACTTGGTTGACATACATGGAGTCCATCTCGGATCTCATGGCTTCCAGCCATTTGTCTGAGTCTCTACTCATGACTGCTTCCGTATAGGTTAGAGGCTCATCATTTGAATGATTTGGGCTTCATTATTTTCATTATGACCCATACCTCTCAGGTGCCTGTCGCACCCTATCACCTACGGATAGGAGTGTGTTCAGGTTCTATATAACTATGTTGTTACTTGACTGAGAAGTGTCTATTTGTTGAATCTCATTAAGTTCGATATTTCTACCATCCCGTTTAGGATAAATTCTTTTCCATAAAAGTGGCATGCCTACTGACCAAACCTTTTGTTCAGTAGGGTGGTAGAACACATATCCTATACTATCTCTAGGATATCCGATAAATAACATTTGTCTGCTCTAGCATCTAGTTTATGTCCAAATTCTTTTTACATAGGCTGACATCCCCATATCTTAATATACTTAAGATTGGGTTTCGTACTTCTCCATAATTCATATGGAGTGCTAGAGACAGTTTGGATGGTACTCTATTCAAGATATGAGTTGCTGTTTCCAAAGCATATCCCCAGAAGAAAAAGGTAACTCCGTGAAGCACATCATGGATCGTACCATATCCAATAAAGTACGATTCCTCCTTTCAGCAACACCATTTAATTGTGGTGTAAGAGGAGTCCATTCAGAGATGATCCCCTTATCTTTTAGGTGATCAAGAAACTCAGTGGATAAGTATTCACCTCCTCTATCTGATCGGAGGATCTTTATACTTTTTCCTGTCTGTTTCTCTACCATACTTTGATACTCTAAGAATTTTTCAAAAGCATCGGACTTGTTTCATTAGATACACAAATCCTACCTGAAAAATCATCAGTAAAGTGATGAAGTATGAGTCCACCATAGCTTGAGTTGTGTCATAGGCCCACATACATCTGTGTGTATGAGTCCTAATAACCCTTTTGTCCTTTCTCCATGTCACACTACATGGAGTCTTGGTCATCTTACCCATGAGACATGATTCACAAGTTCCTAATGACTCATAGTCATAAGATCAAAGAAATTTCTTTGTATAACTTGTTAATCCTAGTCTCACTAATATGTCCAAGTCGACAATGCCAAAGTAAGGTATTGTTAACATCATCTCTTTCCGTTTGTTAGAAACATGAAAACATTGTCATTAGTGGAAAGAGTTAAGAGACCATTGCAGAATCTGCCATAACATATAATTTCATTAGATAAAGAATTGAGCACCACTGCTCATTACATTCATAGTATATCCTTGTTAAGTAACAAGGGTACAGATATGATATTTCTAATGATTTTTGGCATATAGTAACAATTCCTTAGCTCCAAGATTTTCCTGAAGGTAACTTCAAAACATAATCCCACAGCTTCTGCTTGATGGGGTCCCCTCCAGCACCGTAGAGCTCAAAGTTACCTTCCTTCAATACTTTAAGCCCTGAAGTCCCTGCAATGATTTGCAGATGTATGACCACAGGCGGTATCCAACACCCAAGTATTTGAAATGGAGAATCCAATGACAAAATAGTATGAACTTCTTCATACCTTTTGGTGCCTCTGATGCACCAGCTTCAAACTTGCAAGGTAAACCTTGCAGTTTCTTTTCCATGACCCGGCTTGCCACAATGAAGCAGGTCAGGTATCTGTCCGGAGGCCTTCTTCCTTTCTTCTTCTTAATGCCCCTTTTGGGATTCATCCTCTTATTGGAACCCCTTTTGCCTGTCTTCTTCTTATCCACAAGAAGAACTGGAGCCTTATTTTTCTTTACATGGCTCTCTGCTGTTTTCAACATATTCAACAGCTCAGGCAAGGAAGAAGAAGTTTGTTCATATGGTAATTAAGAACAAACTGTGAAAATGACTCTGGGAGTGATTGCAAGATCAAGTCTTGATTCAACTCCCCATCCATTACAAAACCTAATGACCTAATCGAGTGATTAGATCAATTATCTTAATACATGGTCTGTACTGATGTACCTTCTGTCATCCTGCACGGAACAACTGCTTAGATATTTCATATCTAGCAGTTCTACTGTGTTCTCCATAAAGCTCTTTTAAATTTAGCAGTATGGAGTTAGTATCCATGCTATCATGCTGCCTCTGTAACTCGTTAGTCATAGAGGCAAGCATAACACATTTGACAGTAAGTGAGTCATTTGCCACATATTATAATGTGGTCTTCTCCTCTTGCGAGGCATCTTCCCTTGGTGGTTCCAAAATCGGGGTATCAAGAATATAGGAAATTCTTTCTTGACTGAGTACTATTTTCAAATTTCTCACCAATCAACATAATTCGGCCCAGTCCAATTTGTTGGCATCTAAAATACTATGGTGAGAGTGAAGAGGCCATTTATCTACATTTAAACAAAGAACGAAACATAAGCAAACAACCATGAAATGACAACACATAATTAATTAGGACTTTATTTAATTATGTCTCCCCTATTTTATCGAGCATCATAACCCTCCATACGATGATCGAGAAAACCTTAATTGATCTTTCTTATGGGGTTGAGATCCCAATCCCTCATAAAAGACCTTGTGTGTACACAACAAATCTATATAAGTTCATAGGTAGGAAAACTCTTTCCAATTTAACCTGTACAATTCTCAACTTATCTCGGCCTCTAAAATATTAATAGCCTTGTGTATACACAACAAACTATATATTTTAGTTAAGTAAGACCCTTCATAGCCATATAGTCATGACTTTAATAGTAATACCCTTGTGTGTTCACAACAAAATATTACTTTAAATCATGCCATAAACAAATAATGTATTAGGCCAAAAATTGTGTTAGTCACCATATTAGGTCTTGTGTGTACACAACAACCTAGTATAGATCATAACACAATGATGACTATCATGAAGGAAGGCCAATATATAATTTTTAACACCAAGCATGTTAGTCAAGAATTAAATCAATCAGATCGGCCAGGCTAGTGGAAGAGATGTGGGGTCCCCCCTTACTTTCCTAGACACCAATTTAAATTGGCCAGGTCAGTCAACGGAACCATTAAAACCACGATTCCCTTTACCTTCCCAGAACCACCTTTCTAGACACCGAATACTAATTATCCATCATGACTAATAATGCTTATCGGTTAACTATACTACCACTTAATATAATTTTAAGAGGGGTTCATGCAATGCCAGCACATTCAATTAAAAATCTATCACATATATAATACATGCTTTAAACTAAGCAAATATGTGAAATGTGTGCCATCATACTAGGACAACCATTTACCACATAATGGATTACACCATTATGCCAGGGCAACCTTATTTCAGTATTGGCTCCAGGGCTACTCATATCTGAGAAGGATACTTTTGATACATGTTAGGTGCTGAAGGACTAAAGAAGCTTACTTTGGATGATTCCTTCCCACGAAGATGAAGAAGATTGAACAAAAAGATGGATAAGCAACTGAAGATCCTCATCAAATCACCACAAGATCTACTAAAAGAATGGAGGTATGCTCATGGACATCCAAGAAATTAATCTTAGGTGATCCATTGAAAGGGTAAGAACTAGATCATCTATTAGAAGATGGGTGATGACATTGCTTTTGTTTCTCAAATTGAACATAAATATATTGAAGAAGCTAAAAAAGACCCTAACTGGATATTGCAATGCAAGAAGAGTTAATCAATTTAAAAGAAACAAAGTTTGGACACTTATAGAAAGACCATCTAATATTTCAATAATTGGTACAAAATGGGTGTATAGAAATAAACTAGATAAAAATGGTACAGTACCTAGAAAGAAGTCTAGACTGGTAGCTAAGGTTATAATCAAGAAGAAGGAATTGATTTTGATGAAACTTTTACTCCAGTAGATAGACTTGAGGCATTTGTATATTTTAAAATTTTAAACTATTTCAAATGAATGTTAAAAGTGCATTTTTAAATATTTATATTGCTGAAGAAGTTTTTGTGAAATAACCACCTGGTTTTGAAAATCATGCACATCCTGATCATATTTTCAAATTGTATAAATCACTTTATGGTTTAAAACAAGCATCTCGTGCATGGTATGAAAGACTTAACAAATTTTTGATTGAAATATTTTTCTAGAGGCCATGTTGATCTACCCTATTTTTGAAAAAGAAAAATATGATCCCTTAGTAGTAAAAATTTATGTTGATGATATCATTTTTGGTGCTACTAAAAAATACTTTGTCAAGAGTTTGCCAAGCTTATACAGGGAGAGTTTGAGATGAGTATAATGGGTGAACTAAACTTCTTCCTTGGATTTCAAATCAAGCAAACTAGAGAAGAGATCTTCATCAACCAAGCTAAGTATACGAAAAATCTTAAAGAATTTGGGATGGAGACAACCAAGACAGGTACGCCTATGAGCCTTTCTTGTAAATTTGATAAGATGAATGTGGTAAATTATTGATAAAAAATTATATAAGGATTCATTAGTTCATTACTATACTTGACTGCTAGTAGACCGGATATTATATTTAGTGTTTGCATTCTTAGAATATATCTAGTACTATTGATATTGGACTGTGGTACTCTAGAGATTCATCAATTGAATTAATTGGCTATTTTGATACTGACTTTTCTAGGCATAATTAGATAGAAAAAATACTAGTGGAACTTGCCAATTTCTTGGAGTTAACTTAATCTCATGTTTAGCAAGAAACAAACTTTGGTTGCACTATCTATAGCTGAGGCTGAATATATTGTAGCTAGAAGTTGTTGTATTCAAATCTTGTGGATTAAGCAACAACTTGAAGATTTTGGAATCAAACTAACTAAGACACCCATAAGATGTGATAACACAAGTGCTATAAATTTGACTAAAAATCCTATTCAGCACTCTAGGAGTAAGCACATTGAAATTAGACACCATTTTATTAGAGATCATATTGAAATAATGATTTTATGCTTGAATTTGTATGCACTGAAATGCAATTAGCTGACATTCTAACCAAACCTCTTCAAGAAGATCGATTTTGTATGATTAGAAGAAAATTAGGGCCATTAATCCTTTTGATTAGATCTGTTATGATCTATCAAATTCCCTCATAAATTTTATTGATCAAACATTCTTGAAAACCTTGTTTAATCATTCAATATCCTTTAAAATCAAATTCCCATAAATTTCTATGATTTTCTCTCATTTTTTTGGATTTTTGTTGAAGTGTTGATACTTTGAAGTGTCGACACTTGACTTGATATCATGAGTTAAGACTTGAATGACTGGAACCCGAGAATAAATAGGGAAACCAAGTGATTTCTTTCATTTTTCCTCAAATCCCTTGAGCCGACTCACCTAAAAATAGTATCCCAACACTCCATTTCCCTCTGATCATTGTTCTTTTTGTCCGATTTCTTGTTTGAAGTAGTTCTTCCCACCTTTCCACCGTTCCTTCACCATTTCCTCATGGTTTGGCTATGAAATCCCCAACCCTTTTACTTACCTTAGATTGTTTCTATCATTCTTTTCTGGAAATGGGTCCCGAAAGCAAGTTATCAGGAGACCTCGTTCATCAGTTCAGGAGGCTGAGTGATGCACGAAGGCACGGCATGAGGATCTAGCGATAGTGGAGCCCTAAGCACAGTAGAGCACTCCAGTCAGACCACCCATCTCAGGAGCTGATAGGATGCCCTCCAAAGCCATAGTTGGAGGATGATGGGTTGATTTCAACTTCTGGATCAACATCATTTCTGCATTGGAGAATGGTTGAGAGATGCTGGGTTGGCACATTTCTGCTCTTTGTCAGAGAGATTTTATCCTGGCCAGATCAGAGAGTTCTATGGTACCCTAGCCAGAGGAGTAGATAGCTGGGTTGGTGTAGTCCATGGCATTGAGATTCTACTCCCCACTGAGATTTTGAGCAGGACTTGGAAGATTCCAATAAGAGGTTTAGTGGACCGGATGAGCAGACTACGTTGTATTTTTGAGATGGATGACATTTTAGAGGAGCTACAGTGGTGCATCCAGACTCTCGCTAGAGTTGAGACTGTTACATCATATCATCATTCAGATTCTTCTACCGAAGATTGGATATTTTGACTTCATCACAAAGTGAGAGCTTCTAGTTATGTTTCATTGATTCAGCGGACTTCAATATGCCTTCCGGTCCTTATGGTGCACCGGATGACAAAGGCTGCTTCTAGTCGAAGACTATGCTTGACTATCCTATTCCGAGCATATGGTGTCATCGTAGATGTCACCTTACCGGCAGTTGCTACATACGATGTCTAAGAAGAGCGTTCTTTACACAGGATGGGATTTCATCTGCATGGAGTACAATGGAGACGGACGATCTCTAGATAGGCTACTAATGTAGAGGAGGATGCCACTGAAGGAGCGGATCTAAACTGATGAGTTTGGACCATCTGAGCCATAGAGAGAGATTCCAGATTCTTAGTCCGAGCCTTCAATTTTAAACAAACTGAGGTGCCACCTCTCGGAGACCCATGAGGATAGGATCACCCGACTGAAGATAGACACTATGATTATTAGATAGCAGTCGACCATGAAAGGATTATGCCCTATAAGCCAATATCTGTATCTCCCAGACCATTGTAAATTGACAAATTAATAAAGGCAATAATTTTTTCATCATTCGCTGTGTCATTATATGATGAACCCCATAGATTAGGGCTATGGTTGTAGGGCTATGATGATCATACCAGTGAGATCTAAGGCCTTAAACCCTAATCTAGAATATTCCTAGTCATAGGAACCCTGAGTTGGGGATCAGGGTTTCCGGTAAGACTGGCACATCCTATGTATGCTGAAAAGGGTGACTGCTCTCACTGTCATTTGTGTAGGACACTAATACAAGGATGTGGGTGCTCATTAGTGAATGAGTTCACTGAATAGATCCAGTTGAGAACATCTAATGGAGCCTTAGCTGCATGTCAATGGATGTTTCACATAGTGGGAGTTGTACAAGTAGTCCTATGACCTGAGACTGCCATAATACCTTATGTACATGAACCCATGCTTTGGTTCAATCTCAATCATGACACTGGGTCATGCACGAGGTTGATGCTGGGTATGGTGAATTGTATGATGGTAATTGAGTAGGTCAACAAGGAATTGATCACTCCTAGTAGGATTGATTGCATCCAGCCAAATTAGGTCAGATGATGATTCAGAAAATCTTTGATCAAAGTACAGATATTAGAAATGATTTCTAATATCGAATTAATTGAATCATTAGTGTATGACTGAGCTGGGAATGAGTATAACTGGATTTGACATGATTCCATATCCATAGTTATATTCGGGATGCAAGATGATTGAAGGATCGAATTGTACGGGAACTTTCCACTGAAGGGTAGTTTTGGAATTACACCAGAATTTCATATCTTCCGGGTAGACATGACACGTTGCTAGACGTCAATCTTGTCTTGTGGGTTGATCAAATTAAATGGTTTAATTGGATCACTAATTAGGAGGAGTCCTAATTGACTGACTCGAGTTAGCTCGATTTGACCTAAATCGATTAGAATGAGTTCTGATCAGATTAGGTCAACTTGCACTCGGACCCACTGCTGGCTAAGTATGGAACCCAATGGGTCACACACTTAGGACAGATAATCAAGGATTTAATTTGGAATTAAATCTCGTTTGCAGATGAACACACTAGCATGTGTTGCAAACCATGACTTCTACTTGAATCGGATTCGAGTTAGGGTTCCGATTTGGTCTTTTTTAGATCCAAATTCATACCGGTTTGAATCTAATTGAAGATTTAAAACGTTGGGCTAACATAGGCTAGCAATTGGGCTAACCTAAGAGGCTAAACCCCTTTCCCACATCGCCTAAAACCCCTCCCCCTCTCTTCCCACGCGCGCGCGCGCAAGGAGAAGAGTCCACACGCGCGTGGACTCTCTCCAAGTCGCGTCTTTGCATGAAAGAAATAAATTGACCGGCGTTTTTGGCTGATGAGGGGCGTGGACTCTTCAAAATTTGGAATTACCGTGAAAAGAGAAAAAATCCGAAGGGGCGCGACTCTTCTTTCTGCGCGCGCCCTTCTGAGTTTTTCACGATCCCTCTTCGCGTCTTTCCATCCCAAAGGTCGTGAGATTAATCCCAAGCCGTGAGATTAATCCCAAGGGCCGTGAGATTAAGAGAGAAGACGTGAGAAGGGAGAGAGGGATGTGAGAGGATTTTTCAGAAGGAAGGCGCCTCTCTGTCGCCTATTTAAGAAGAAGGCTTCACCGTAAAAATTGATTCCAGATTTTCTACGGCGAAGCCTTGCTTCTCTTTCCTTCTCCCTCTCCAGAAGACTGTTTCCCCCTCCTCTCTTTCTTCTTTGATTCCTTTACAGAGCCTAGGCTCTGTCGAATCTCAGAACAGAAGGAGAGTCAGAGAGAAAACTCCCGACGGTAAAGGAAGAAGGCCCCCCTTTTCCTTCTTTCTTACATTAAGACAACTTTGTCTTATTTTCTTCTCCCTCCAAGACAAGCCTTGTCTCACTTTAGGACAGGGATTATTCTTAAGACAAGAGTGTCTTAAGGGGCCAAAGTTGCCAAAATAGGAGAAGGGTAAGAGAGAAAGTTTTAGTCCTGTTTGGCTAGAGGTGTCCTAGCCAATAGCCCATATATCAAGTTCTTGGGGTAGAACTTGATTGGAAGGAACCCAATTGAGGAGTCACTGTCTTGATCATCTGCCCGTGTGGATCACCATCGGAGGGCGGACAAGTGGACGCCTGGTGTGTTCAAAAGGTTACTCCATTTGGAGTTTATTTCTACATCAGATTGGATATAGCGATCTGAGGTTAGTATCTAAACTATGTTTAAATTTGGACATGCATGTAGTCATAAGTTTTAATTACTAATAAGGAGATTTGGGATTAGGGGTCCTGATTTCATAAAGTTTTTGAAATCCACACTTCCGCACTGGTCACCGAACCTAACAGTGGTATCAGAGCCATCCTTATTAGGATTAAAACTTATGAAGTTCAATTCATGATGTAGTATCATGTTAAAGTTTTTATATTGATGCACAGTGCATGTCTTTGATTGAACATGAGTTTGATGATTGCCACCAGTTAGGGTTTTCCACTGAACCCTAATTGTCTTAGAGATATGAGTAGCCCTGGAGCCATCATACTGAAATAAGGTTGCCCTGGCATAATGGTGTATCCATTATGTGGTAAATGGTTGTCCTAGTATGATGGCACACATTTCACATATTTGCTTAGTTTAAAGCATGTATTAATATATGTGATAGCTTTTAATTGAATGTGCTGGCATTGCATGAACCCCTCTTAAAATTATATTAAGTGGTAGTATAGTTAACCGATAAGCATTATTAGTCATGATGGATAATTAGTCATTTCGGTGTCTAGAAAGGTGGTTCTGGGAAGGTAAAGGGAATCGTGGTTTTTAATTGGTTCCGTTGACTGACCTGGCCATTTTAAATTGGTGTCTAGGAAAGCAACGGGGGGACCCCCACATCTCTTCCACTAGCCTGGCCGATCTGATTGATTTAATTCTTGACTAACATGCTTGGTGTTAAAATACTATTATTGGCCTTCCTTCATGATAGGTCATCATTGTGTTATGATCTATACTAGGTTTGTTGTGTACACACAAGACCTAATATGGTGACTAACACAATTTTTGGCCTAATACATTATTTGTTTATGGCATGATTTAAAGTAATATTTTGTTGTGACACACAAGGGTATTACTATTAAAGTCATGACTATATGGCTATGAAGGGTCTTACTTAACTAAATATTATAGTTTGTTGTGTATACACAAGGCTATTAATATTTTAGAGGCCGAGATAAGTTGAGAATTGTACAGGTTACAATTGGAAAGAGTTTTCCTACCTATGAACTTATATAAGATTTGTTGTGTACACACAAGGTCTTTTATGAGGGATTGGGATCTCAACCCCACTAAGAAAGATCAATTAAGGTTTCTCGATCATCGTATGGAGGGTTATGATGCTCGATAAAATAGTGGGAGACATAATTAAATTAAAGTCCTAATTTAATTATGTGTTGTCATTTCATGGTTGTTTGCTTATGTTTTCGTTCTTTGTTTAAATGTAGATAAATGGCCTCTTCACTCTCACTCCGTAGTATTTTAGATGCCAACAAATTGACTGGGCCGAATTATGTTGATTGGCTGAGAAATTTGAAAATAGTACTCAGTCAAGAAAGAATTTCCTATATTCTTGATACCCCGATTTTGGAACCACCAAGGGAAGATGCCTCGCAAGAGGAGAAGACCACATATAATATGTGGCAAAATGACTCACTTACTGTCAAATGTGTTATGCTTGCCTCTATGACTAACGAGTTACAGAGGCAGCATGATAGCATGGATACTAACTCCATACTGCTAAATTTAAAAGAGCTTTATGGAGAACACAGTAGAACTGCTAGATATGAAATATCTAAGCAGTTGTTCCGTGCAAGGATGACAGAAGGTACATCAGTACAAGACCATGTATTAAAGATAATTGATCTAATCACTCGATTAGGTCAATTAGGTTTTGTAATGGATGGGGAGTTGAATCAAGACTTGATCTTGCAATCACTCCCAGAGTCATTTTCACAGTTTGTTCTTAATTACCATATGAACAAACTTAATTCTTCCTTGCCTGAGCTGTTGAATATGTTGAAACAGCAGAGAGCCATGTAAAGAAAAATAAGGCTCCAGTTCTTCTTGTGGATAAGAAGAAGACAGGCAAAAGGGTTCCAATAAGAGGATGAATCCCAAAAGGGGCATTAAGAAGAAGAAAGGAAAGAAGGCCTCCGGACAGATGACCTGCTTTCATTGTGGCAAGCCGGGTCATTGGAAAAGAAACTGCAAGGTTTACCTTGCAAGTTTGAAGCCTGGTGCATCAGAGGCACCAAAAGGTATGAAAGAAGTTCATACTATTTTGTCATTGGATTCTTCCATTTCAAATACTTGGGTGTTGGATACCGCCTGTGGTCATAACATCTGCAAATCATTGCAGGGACTTCAGGGGCTTAAAGTATTGAAGGAAGGTAACTTTGAGCTCTACGGTGCTGGAGGGGACCCCATCCAAGCAGAAGCTGTAGGGACTTATGTTTTGAAGTTACCTTCAGGGAAAATCTTGGAGCTAAGGAATTGTTACTATATGCCAAAAATCATTAGAAATATCATATCTGTACCCTTGTTACTTAAACAAGGATATACTATGAATGTAATGAGCAGTGGCTGCTCAATTTCTTTATCTAATGAAATTATATGTTATGGCATATTCTGCAATGGTCTCTTAACTCTTTCCACTAATGACAATGTTTTTCATGTTTCTAACAAACGGAAAAGAGATGATGTTAACAATACCTTACTTTGGCATTGTCGACTTGGACATATTAGTGAGACTAGGATTAACAAGTTACAAAGAAATTTCTTTGATCCTTATGACTATGAGTCATTAGGAACTTGTGAATCATGTCTCATGGGTAAGATGACCAAGACTCCATTTAGTGGACATGGAGAAAGGACAAAAGAGTTATTGGACTCATACACACAGATGTATGTGGGCCTATGACAACTCAAGCCTATGGTGGATACTCATACTTCATCACATTTACTGATGATTTTTCAAGGTATGGATTTGTGTATCTAATGAAACATAAGTCCGATGCTTTTGAAAAATTCTTAGAGTATCAAAGTATGGTAGAGAAACAGACAGGAAAAAGTATAAAGATCCTCCGATCAGATAGAGGAGGTGAATACTTATCCTACTGAGTTTCTTGATCACCTAAAAGATAAGGGGATCATCTCTGAATGGACTCCTCCTTACACACCACAATTAAATGGTGTTGCTGAAAGGAGGAATCGTACTTTATTGGATATGGTACGGTCCATGATGTGCTTCACGGAGTTACCTTTTTCTTTCTGGATATGCTTTGGAAACAGCAACTCATATCTTGAATAGAGTACCATCAAAACTGTCTCTAGCAAATAGAATATGATGGAGAGTAAGAAACCCAATCTTAAGTATATTAAGATATGGGGATGTCCAGCCTATGTAAAAAGGAATTTTGGACATAAACTAGATGCTAGAGCAGACAAATGTCTATTTATCGGATATCCTAGAGATAGTATAGGATGTGTTTTCTACCACCCTACTGAACAAAAGTTTTGGTCAGTAGGCATGCCACTTTTATGGAAAAGAATTTATCCTACAAAAGGGCACTGGTAGAAATATCGAACTTAATGAGATTCAACAAATAGACACTTCTCAGTCAAGTAACAACATAGTTAATATAGAACCTGAACACACTCCTATCCGTAGGTCTGATAGGGTGCGACAGGCACCTGAGAGGTATGGGTTCATAATTGAAAATAATGAAGCCCAAATCATTCAAAATGATGAGCCTCTAACCTATACGGAAGCAGTCATGAGTAGAGACTCAGACAAATGGCTGGAAGCCATGAGATCCGAGATGGACTCCATGTATGTCAACCAAGTATGGTCTTTGGTTGATGCACCAGAGGGTATTAACCCTATTGGGTGTAAATGGGTCTATAAAAGGAAGATTGGGGCAGATGGCCAAGTTGAAACTTATAAAGCCAGATTGGTGGCTAAGGGTTTCAGACAAAAACAGGGAATAGATTATGATGAAACATTTTCCCCTGTTGCCATGCTCAAATCCATTCGGATTATGCTTGCTATAGCAGCATATCATGATTATGAGATCTGGCAAATGGATGTAAAAACTGCATTCCTCAATGGTTTCCTTGAGGAAGAGGTTATATGTCACAACCAAAGGTTTTGTCTTGGAGACTAAACCTAATCAGGTATGTAGGCTAAAGAAATCCATTTATGGATTAAAGCAAGCATCCAGGAGTTGGAACATCCGATTTGATAAAACAGTCAAAGAATTTGATTTTTTCAAAAATGAGGATGAACCTTGTGTGTACAAGAAGACTAGTGGGAGTGCCATAGTTTTCTTAGTTCTATATGTTGATGATATACTTATTATTGGGAATGATATCCCAATGTTACAATCAGTCAAAGTGTGGTTATCGAAACAGTTTTCCATGAAAGACTTGGGAGAAGCATCCTATATACTGGGTATAAAAATCTATAGAGATAGATCAAGAAGGATGCTTGGCTTGTCCCAGTCTAGGTACATTGACCAGGTGCTAAAGAGATTTAGCATGGAGGAAAGTAAAAGAGGTTACTTACCTATTGGTCATGGCATACGTCTTTCTAAGAGGATGTCTCCTAAGACACCTGAAGAAAGAAATAGAATGAGTTCTATACCTTATGCTTCGGCTATAGGGTCGATTATGTATGCTATGTTATGTACTAGGCCTGATGTGGCATATGCCTTGGGTGTAGCCAGTAGATTTCAGGCTGATCCAGGAGAGGATCACTGGAAGGCTATGAAAAATATTCTTAAGTACCTGAGAAGGACTAAGGATATTTTTCTTATATACGGAGGATCTGATCTAAACTAGAAGCCTATTCAGACTCTAGTTTTCAATCAGACCCAGATGATAGTAAATCCATTTCAGGGTATGTCTTTACCTTGAATGGTGGAGCAGTAAGTTGGAAGAGCACTAAACAGCAGACTGTAGCTGACTCAACTACCGAGGCAGAGTACATAGCTGTCAGTGAAGCCGCCAAGGAAGCTGTCTGGATGAAGAAATTCATCACAGAGTTGGGAGTAGTTCCTGAGATTGAGAACCCGGTGCCACTCTATTGTGATAACACTGGAGCAGTTGCTCAAGCTAAGGAACCGAGAGCCCATCACAAGTCCAAGCACATTCTGAGACGCTTCCATCTTGTCCGAGAGATAATCGAAAGACAAGAAGTCTGCATCAATAGAGTAGATACAAAGAACAACATAGCAGACCCGTTCACTAAGGCTCTACCACAGCGGGAGTTTGATCGCCACCTCGTTGTATGGGGTTAAAGAATAAGAGCGATTGGCTTTAGTGCAAGTGGGAGATTGAAAGGATTATGCCCTATAAGCCAATATCTGTATCTCCCAGACCATTGTAAATTGACAAATTAATAAAGGCAATAATTTTTTCATCATTCGCTGTGTCATTATATGATGAACCCCATAGATTAGGGCTATGGTTGTAGGGCTATGATGAGATCATACCAGTGAGATCTAAGGCCTTAAAACCCTAATCTAGAATATTCCTAGTCATAGGAACCCTGAGTTGGGGATCAGGGTTTCCGGTAAGACTGGCACATCCTATGTATGCTGAAAAGGGTGACTGCTCTCACTGTCATTTGTGTAGGACACTAATACAAGGATGTGGGTGCTCATTAGTGAATGAGTTCACTGAATAGATCCAGTTTGAGAACATCTAATGGAGCCTTAGCTGCATGTCAATGGATGTTTCACATAGTGGGAGTTGTACAAGTAGTCCTATGACCTGAGACTGCCATAATACCTTATGTACATGAACCCATGCTTTGGTTCAATCTCAATCATGACACTGGGTCATGCACGAGGTTGATGCTGGGTATGGTGAATTGTATATGAAGGTATTGAGTAGGTCAACAAGGAATTGATCACTCCTAGTAGGAGGAGATTGCATCCAGCCAAATTAGGTCAGATGATGATTCAGAAATCTTTGATCAAAGTACAGATATTAGAAATGATTTCTATATCGAATTAATTGAATCATTAGTGTATGACTGAGCTGGGAATGAGTATAAACTGGATTTGACATGATTCCATATCCATAGTTATATTCGGGATGCAAGATGATTGAAGGATCGAATTGTACGGGAACTTTCCACTGAAGGGTAGTTTTGGAATTACACCAGAATTTCCATATCTTCCGGGTAGACATGACACGTTGCTAGACGTCAATCTTGTCTTGTGGGTTGATCAAATTAAATGGTTTAATTGGATCACTAATTAGGAGGAGTCCTAATTGACTGACTCGAGTTAGCTCGATTTGACCTAAATCGATTAGAATGAGTTCTGATCAGATTAGGTCAACTTGCACTCGGACCCACTGCTGGCTAAGTATGGAACCCAATGGGTCACACACTTAGGACAGATAATCAAGGATTTAATTTGGAATTAAATCTCGTTTGCAGATGAACACACTAGCATGTGTTGCAAACCATGACTTCTACTTGAATCGGATTCGAGTTAGGGTTCCGATTTGGTCTTTTTTAGATCCAAATTCATACCGGTTTGAATCTAATTGAAGATTTAAAACGTTGGGCTAACAATAGGCTAGCAATTGGGCTAACCTAAGAGGCTAAACCCCTTTCCCACGTCGCCTAAAACCCCTCCCCTCTCTTCCCACGCGCGCGCGCAAGGAGAAGAGTCCACACGCGCGTGGACTCTCTCCAAGTCGCGTCTTTGCGTGAAGAGAAATAAATTGACCGGCGTTTTTTGCTGATGAGGCGTGGACTCTTCAAATTGGGAATTACCGTGAAAAAGAAAGAAAAAACTCGAAGGGGCGCGACTCTTCTTTCTGCGCGCGCCCTTCTGAGTTTTTCACGATCCCTCTTCGCGTCTTTCCATCCCAAAGGTTGAGATTAATCCCAAAGGCCGTGAGATTAATCCCAAGGGCCGTGAGATTAAGAGAGAAGACGTGAGAAGGGAGAGAGGGATGTGAGAGGATTTTTCAGAAGGAGAAGGCGCCTCTCTGTCGCCTATTTAAGAAGAAGGCTTCACCGTAAAATTGATTCCAGATTTTCTACGGCGAAGCCTTGCTTCTCTTTCCTTCTCCCTCTCCAGAAGACTGTTTCCCCCTCCTCTCTTTCTTCTTTGATTCCTTTACAGAGCCTAGGCTCTGTCGAATCTCAGAACAGAAGGAGAGTCAGAGAGAGAAACTCTCCGACGGTAAAGGAAGAAGGCGCCCCCTTTTCCTTCTTTCTTACATTAAGACAACTTTGTCTTAATTTTCTTCTCCCTCCAAGACAAGCCTTGTCTCACTTTAGGACAAGGGATTATTCTTAAGACAAGAGTGTCTTAAGGGGCCAAAGTTGCCAAAAACTAGGAGAAGGGTAGAGAGAAAGTTTTAGTCCCCTGTTTGGCTAGAGGTGTCCTAGCCAATAGCCCATATATCAAGTTCTTGGGGTAGAACTTGATTGGAAGGAACCCAATTGAGGAGTCACTGTCTTGATCATCTGCCCGTGTGGATCACCATCGGAGGGCGGACAAGTGGACGCCTGGTGTGTTCAAAAGGTTACTCCATTTGGAGTTTATTTCTACATCAGATTGGATATAGCGATCTGAGGTTAGTATCTAAACTATGTTTAAATTTGGACATGCATGTAGTCATAAGTTTTAATTACTAATAAGGAGATTTTGGGATTAGGGTTCGGTCCTGATTTCATAAAGTTTTTGAAATCCACACTTCCGCACTGGTCACCGAACCTAACAGACCAGATCCATTGGAGATGAGGGCGATCACCAGGGTTTCAGAGATGGTATATTGCTATACTGGCTGCACTTGAGAGGTTATCTGCTACCAGAGCACCTTCACCTCCTTCATCATCAAACTCACCTCCAGCACCCCCAGCACTAGACACAGGAGATGGCCAGGGCATCTCTTTCGTAGAGTTTGACGTTGTAGATTTTATGGTGGAGCTCGAGCCGGATGTTGCTGAGGACGTATGAGGACTCCTATTCTAGATCCTTCTAGGTTATCTATCCAGACTCCAGTCTTATCCACCATCTACCATTCTTGACCTACCTGACACTTTTGTTATCACACCTATACTTCACACAGACCCACTGACACTGATCTACCCACACCTATTCTTAGTAATCCCTTTAGGACTCCACCTATTCCTTCCATATCATCCTTGATCCGAGAACTAGGTTTTTATGCACATGGTTTCCATGTTCTTGTTCAAGTCTTATTTTTGATGACACACCCCCGATGACTGATACAGCTATTGTTTCCATCATAGTTGATGCTCCTACTCCTAATGTTGCCTCCTTTTCTTCAACACCGCTAGAGAGAGAGCATATACCAGATGTAGAAGATGAGGCCAGGGCGATGCACCCTAACCTATCCAAACTCGACTTTTTGATCTCCGACCAATTGGCCGTAACCCAGACCTTCTAAGGTTACTGGGCCATTATTCTTGAGATCGAGTCTTCCTTTGATGAGGAAAGTATCCCTTAGGGTTGGTCTGTATGTTAGTTAGTCTGTATTTCAGTACTTCTTATATTTTTTATGTATCTGTGTCTATTGCATCAAATTCGGTTATATGTATCAATTTTTGAATTTAATGTATCAAATCTTTGAAGTTTACATATATATTAACTTTTTCAATTTCAAGTGTGCACTCTTATTAGAATGAAATGTTTCATATATGCTTCATCTTTTTTCTTATCTTTTTTAATGATGACAAAACGGGAGAGAGTAAGAAAGAAAAAGTACTAAAGGGGCGAGAAATAATAATTGGAATAGTATAATAATTGGAATAGTATTGGGATAATTAATGAAGAAAAGAAGGGAGCAATGAGTAACGGGGAGAGTAAGAAAGAAAAAGTACTAAAGTAGTAATCTTTGAACATTTTCTCAAATTTCTTTTTGGATCATATATTGAGGGGGAGTTTTGTTCTTTTATTCTTGATTTTTACCCTTCAATTCAATACTCTGATACTTATTCACTCTTAACTTTGATGCTCTGATACTTATCACTTTCTATAAGCTTTGATACTCTTTGATTTCAAACTTTGATACTCTTTATGAACTATTAATTTTTTTTTCTCTGATACTATCTATCCTCTTAGTACATGTTTCAAGTATTGATACTCTTAAAGCTTTTTTTGTTGTTTTTTGCTGTGATACTTTTCATGCTGAAATGTATGTCTTTCAAATATATCTAGCTCTGGTACACCTATGAGCATCATCTTATATATATACATCTCAGCTCTAATACTTTTTAACCATAGCTCTAATACTTCATAATCTCTAGCTCTGATATATTACAATTACAGTTTTGACATTGAAACTATATAGATTTAAACTTCTCCATGCATGTATTTATAGCTCTGATACAATGTAAATGAGTCTTAGTTCTTGATAATCACTATAAATTTAGACTCGGATAATTATCATCAGTAGCTCTGATACTTATTGCTGAAAGCTCTACACTTTGTGCAAATAATTTGAGCTTACTATATATATACTTAAAAGATTTTGTCATCATCAAAAGGGAGAGATTGTTAACTCCTATATTCATTTTGATAACTAACAAAATACTTAAGTATATTTGAGTACTAACTGTATGTTGAAAGTGTATCTTATTAGAACAGGGTACTCACCAAAGTTATTTTGTGTTGAAAGTTTAATTGCTTGTCATTTTTATTGAAGAAATCTCTTTATTAATGAAAACTTCAAGTTAAATGGACTTAAGTACATAAGAATGACTTAGAAGTACTCAAGGTTGAAGTCTGAAGAAGATTCAGTAGAGTTTTAGAAAGTTTCAACCAAGTGTCGATTCATGGAAGCCAAGTGTCGACTCATAGTATTGACTCACAGAAGCTTAAGCTAATATGCAAAAGAAGGTTTAGATGACATGCTTTAAGTGTCGACTCATGGAGCTCAAGTGTCGACTCATGTATCGACTCAAAGGTTGACTCAAGGCCTAAGACAAAAATAATATACAACATGCTGAAATCAAGCTTTTCTCAAGTGTCGACTCATGAAAGCCAAGTGTTGACTCAAGTTTTGACTCACCAGAAGAAACAATGAGTTCAGTCGCAAGTTTGAGGAAGGCCAGCCAGAGGAAATCCTTCAAAGTTGAAGGAGTCCTTTGGCACACCAGATACGTTGAGAGGTACAGGGTCTCCTGTGCTATCTACAATGCATGGATGCATGATGGGGCCTCAGTCACTGATCATGTATTGTACATGATCGAGATGATTGAGTGCTTGGGCAAGCTCGGATTTCCTTGCATGAACAGCTCGGAAAGATGCGATTATGAATTTCCTGCCCTCTTCCTATCTAGATTTTCTCGATCATTATAGAATGAATAAGCCTGTAGTTAACTACCATGATTTGTTGGGATTGTTGCAAACTTATAAGAAAGACCACTATCTAAACAAAGGGATGGTAAATCTAGTGGGAGGATCTTCAGCAGGGCATCATCCCTTCAAGAAAGGAAAAAAAAAAGTAAAGGGAAACAAGTGCAGAATGCTTTTGGGCCTAGTTAGGCAAGAGGAGAAGGCTAATAAGAGCCAAGTAGACTGCTTCTTTTGCAAGAAGTGGGGACATTAGAAGATGAATTGTCCCCTTTACATTGCGTCCCTTGACCCGAACAGGTCCAAGAAGAGGAAGCAGCTAGAAGGTGCTGTACAAGGTATTTATATGATAACACCTTGTAGTTTCTCTATTTATGATACTACTAATTGGGTATTGGATACTGGAAGTCCAATTCATATTTGCAATTTGCAGGGACTTCAAGTTAGTAGAAGATTCGAGGATGGCGAGAGATTCTTGAACGTGAGAAATGGAAGCCAAGTTCCGGTCCTGGCGTTGGGAGTCCTTAAACTAGTTTTCGAGTCTTGTACAATCATTTTGAATTAGTGTCATTATTATCCATCTTTTATTTTAAATATCATTTCTGTAGGCCAATTGGCCATGTATGGTTATGAACTATCAATAAAGAATGACATTTACAAAATCATTTGGAATGGTTCTATTGTAATAAATGGATATATGAATAATGGCATTTATGTACTATCATGACCTGTTAGTATAGTGTACATGTCTAGTAAATGTCCTAGGATAGATAATGTCAGTGATGCGTACCTATGGCATTATAGGCTAGGTCATATTAACAAGAGCAGGATAAACAGGTTGAAGTGAGAAGGTCTCCTTGACTTTAGTGAAAGTGGTTCATTTCTAACCTGTGAGTCCTGTCTTCCTGGAAAGATGACAAAATCACCTTTACTAGAAAAGGTGAACGAGCCAAAGAAATTCTAAGTCTGGTACATACTGATGTATGCGGATCCATGAATATTAGTGTTAAAGGTGGGTACAGTTATTTCATTACATTTACAGATGACCTTTCGAGGTACGGCTATGTCTTCTTGATGAGACATAAATTTAAGTCATTTGAAATGTTCAAATGATATCATAATGAAGTAGAAAAATAAACTGGAAGATGTATCAAAACCCTTCGATCAGATCGAAGCGGTGAATATCTTTCCAGGAAGTTTCTGACATATCTCGAGAAAATGGGATTTTCTCTCAATGTTTACCTCCAGGGACATCTCAGTTAAATGGAGTGTCTGCTGAAAGGAGGAATCGAACCCTATTAGACATGGTTTGGTCCATGATGGTCTTTGTTCTCTGCCACTATCCTTTTGGGGATATGCTCTGGAATCAGCCTGTTACCTTTTGAATAGGGCTTTGAGTAAAACTGTTAACAAAATCCTATATGAGATATGGACTGGATGTAAGCCGACACTCCCACACCTTCGGGTCTGGGGTTGCCCAGCTTATGTAAAATATTTGAAAATGGATAAACTTGGACCGAGGTCTGACTGGTGCCTATTTGTTGGGTATCCAAAAGAGTCTAAGGGTATTACTTCTACTTGGCTGAGGAAACAAATTGTTCATCAGTCTTAGGGCTATCTTTTTGAAAAATGAGTTCCTTGGTGAAAGAACTGTAGTCGCTAAGATTGAACTTAGTGAAGTTCAATAAGTAGAAGAACTGACACACTTAAGGGATAACATAGAACCAGTTGTGATTAGATCATACCCAGAGCCCACATAGGAACCATTAAGGAGATCCAGTAGGGTACCAAGTCAACCGAACAGATACTACGGTTTCTTGGTCTGGGATGGTGATCCCATTAAACTCGATAAGAACAATGAGGATCTGATCACCTATATGGATGAGATGCAGAGGTTCGCCTCTAAGACATGGCTAAAAGCCATGCAATCCGAAATGGAATCCATGAAAATCAACAATATATGGATATTGGTTGATCTGCTTGAAGGGATAAAACCCATTGGGTGTAAATGGATTTTCAAGAGGAAAAGGGGCGCAGACGGGTAGATGGAGACCTATAAAGCCTGTCTGGTTACCAAAGGATATCGTCAACGTTATGGTATTGACTATGACAAGACGTTCTCTCCTATGGCAATGCTCAAGTCTATTCGGATCATGCTTGCTTTAACATCACACTTTGACTATGAAATCTAGTAAATGGATGTCTGAACAGCTTTCTTGATTGGTGAGCTGGAAGAGGAGATGTATACAATACAATATAAAGAGTTTACATCCATAGACGAGTCAAAGGTGTGCAAGCTTCAAAGGTCCATCTATGGATTGAAACAAGCATCACGGAGTTAGAACATGTGATTTGATAAGTGTATCAAATCGTATGGCTTTATTAGGAAAGGAGAAGAACCTTGCATTTACAAGAGGGCTAATGGTTCTATGATTAGGTTCCTTATGTTGTATGTGGATGACATTCTCTTAATCAGGAATGACATCCCAGGACTATAAGGAATAAAGGTCTGGTTGTCATCTCAGTTCTCTATGAAGGACTTGGGTGAAGCCTCTTACATACTGGTATAAAGATCTATAGAGATAGATCTAAGAGGCTTCTGGGACTGTCCTAGTCTACGTACATTGACACTGTGCTAAAGCAGTTCAGCATGAGAAATTTCAAGTAAGGCTATCTCCCGATAGGCACTGGAATTGCTCTCTCCAAAGAAGATTGTGCGACAACTCCCAAGGAGAGAGAGCGTATGAGCAGAATCCTATATGCTTCGGTAGTGGGTTCTATCATGTACACTATGACATGTACTAGACCAGATGTGGCATACTCACTAGGCATAGTAAGCAGATACCAGTCTGACCCAGGTGAAGCTTATTGGAAAGTGGTAAAGATCATTCTAAGTATTTGCAAAATACTAAGGACCAATGGCTGATTTACGGAGAACTTGACTTGAAACTTGTAGGGTATACCGACTCCAGTTTTCAGTCAGATAAGGAAAAGTTCCAAGCAGCCTATTATGGCGGACTCAGAATGTGAAGCAGAGTAATTGCAGTATCAGATGCAGTAAAGGAAGCTGTGTGGTTGCAGAAGTTCCTTGGGGAGCCGGGAGTGGCACCTTCCCCGGATGGTCATACTCCGGTGTACTGTGATAGCACTTGAGCCATTGCTCAAGCTGAAGAGCCGAAGTCTCATCACTGCACAAAGCACATTCTACGGTGCTATCACCTTATGCGAGAGATCGTAGAACGAGGTGACATTGACCTTCAAAAGATCAATGGAAAGGAGAACCTGGTTGACCCCTTCACTAAAGCTATTAAAATTCAAGAGTTCGACATTTGTAAATGGAAAATTGAAATGAGATTCTGTACCGATTGGCTTTAGTCAAAGTGGGAGTTATTCGGAATTGTATCCCAAAGCCATTTGTCTAGGCTGTAGACGGTTATGCCATTTTGTAATTGTATATGAATTTTTAATGAATAAAAGTTATTCTTTTGGTTGTTCATTATATTTACATTTTCCTGAATTGAACTCTTATATGATGAAGTCCTTATAACTATATTATTAATATAGAGAGGATATATCAAGTAGTTCTTAAACTGGTTTACAACCAAATGATATATTGTTATAGGACGACAATGTATTAGTGTAGGTTGTTGTTTGTCACATTTGTTGGTTGTCTTCTTAACCAAGGAGTGTGGAGACACTGGTGTAACATGCGAAAGATATGTGACATCCCACTGAACGTGACGATCTACGGAGCTCCCTTCTACCAAAGGGTTGCTCATGAAGGGATATGGGTATATGTGTCCCTCAGACCTGAGGTCACCATGGCAGCTTGTAAGCAACTCACTGTACTTTGGTGCCGGACCACCTGGATTTCTAATTCAGTGATGGAAGGTTTCTAGATGTAGTCAAGTACTTATGGAATGATGGTGGATCAAGATGGAATTGACCCCTCCAAATAGTTTGAAGTGAATGACTCATTGTGTCTTAATTTAGAAATCCTTGGCCAGGGTAGTTCTTGTGAGGAGTCATAGAACTTGTAAAGTTGAAACACTATCTGGATAAACCAAATTAGGGTTGGCAGTTGAACCCTTAGTCATTCTGAGTATTATGAGGTCAAAGGGATGAATTATGCAGTAACCATATGCCAGAAGTTCTAGAGAAGTGCTCTGCATCTTTGACCTATCTGGACATCGGGTATCATTGCTAGATGAGGACTTTGACTGGTACTGGAAGTGTCTCAGTGCTACCGGCTTAGTGCTCGAACCTATGGGGTCACACACTATAGGGATTTCTATCTAATCTTAAGGCTGATCGATGATTGAGAATCGTTTGACATCATCGAAGGTCAATATGATTGACCATGTTCCAAGTGTCGACACTTGCTTGAGTCGACACGTGGAAAGTGTCAACACTTGGCAATTTTGCATGAGTCGACACTTGCTATGACGAGCAAAATTTCTGTAAAAAAATTTTGAAAGGTTTTGACTTCGAATTCTGAATTCAAATTTTGGTTTTTTGGAAATTTTTGGCTCCAGGCTTTCTTGGTATGATAGTCATACTTACCTTCTTTGGCTTGGACCCATTTGGTATGACCCTTGACCTTCTCCCCCAATCACTCCTATTTCTCCCTCTCATGGCTGCCCTTATAAATAAAGGTTATTCTATAGGGCTTTGGCTGATTTTTTGGTTCTTTATTGTCTTGTTGGCTGGTTACAAGGTCTCCAAGCCACAAGAAGAAAGGAGGGAAAAGGGTTTGTGAGGTCTTTGGGATTGGGTATGAGATACCTAGCATTCAAGATAGGTCTTGGAAAGAGAGTTTCTTAGGAAGGGTTCCACCTCTCCTTCTTATCTTTCCGGAAGTAGAAGATCGGCCCGAAGGATCTCGAAGAGCTAGCACTCCAAGGGAGTTGATCAGAGTAGAGCCCTGGTGTGAACTACCTGTAGAGGCCAGACACGTGTGTGGCTCAAGAGCACCATCCTTGGAGCACCGCCACTGCATCCATCAAAGGTATAAAGGTAAGGTATCTTTATATCTTTGAGTTGTACCTTGTTTTAGATGTTTATCGCATGCTATATCATTATACTAGATTATGTTGCAGGAATATTGGTAAATCGTTTGATCGATCTACCAAGTCTTTCGCTATGCTTGTTTTAAAATAGATTTAAAATACATGTTTCTGCCTTGCTGTTGCGTATTGGTATGCTTTCTGTTTTTACCTTCACTTAAAGGGTATACTCACTATGGGAACTAGATGGTCTGTGTCTAATAGATTGGAAAATCTCACTGAAGTCAAGGCAGGTCTCATACTTGTCTTTCAATCGGTCAAACCCTATAACTTCAGTCCTAACAGTACTCAGAAGCAAGGCACGGCGGCTAAAGGCATCAACTACCTTATTTTCGGTTCCAGCTTGATGTTTTAGCACAAAGGTATAGGCTTGGATCTACTTGACCCACTTAGTATACCTAGGGTTCAGCTTTTTTTGGGAGTTTAAGAATCGGAATGCTTCATGGTCAAAGTAAAGGACAAACTCCTGGGGTAGTAAGTAATGTTTCCAATACCTAAGGGCTTGTACCACCGCATAGAATTCCTTATCATAGGTTGAATACTTAAGCTTAGCCTCATTAAGTTTCTTGCTAAAAAAGGCTATAGGGTGACTCTCTTGGCTCAGTACTCCTCCTATGCCTACTCCCGGAGCATCATAAGTAACCTTGAAAACTTTGGAAAAATCTAGCAATCTCAGGATGGGTGCTTGCGTCATCTTATCCTTAATCTCTAGGAAGGCTCTATCAGTAGCTTTGGTCTACTCAAAATTTTCCTTCCTAATGCAATCTATGATGGGTGCTACAATGGAATTAAATCCTCGGATAAATCTCCTATAGAAGGTAGCTAGACTATAGAAACTGCGTATCAACTATGGACTTAACTTTCTCAGGGTTAGCTGAAACTCCCTCAGGGATGACTACAAATCCTAGGAGGATGACTCTATGGGTTAGGAAATTATACTTCATCAAATTGGCATAGAGATTCTCCTTCTTAAGGGTCAGGCAAACTTGTCTAAGGTGGTTTCGGTGGTCTTCCTTAGTCCTACTATAGATCAAGATATCATCGAAGTAAACCACCACAATTTTTCTATGAACACATGTAGGACTTGGGTCATGATCCTCATAAAGGTTCTAGGGGCATTGGACAAATTGAAAGGCATCACTACCCATCCATAAAGACCATCCTTAGTTTTAAATACAATTTTCTACTCATCCCCAAGTCTGATCCTAACCTGATGATAGCCGCTCTTTAGGTCAATCTTTGAGAAGATGGTTGCACTGGCCATCATATCTTATATATCATCCAATCGGGGGATGGAAAGCCTATATTTCACAGTGATTTTGTTTGTGGCACGACTGTCTACACACATTCTCTACGTGCCATCTTCTTAGGGGTGAGCAGGGCAGGTACGGCACATAGGCTCAAGCTCTCCCTAATGAATCCTTTCCTAAGGAGTTCTCCTATCTATTTCTGTAGCTCTAAATGCTCTTCTGTAGCTCTAAATGCTCTGAAGGGTTCATCCTATAATGGGGCAGGTTTGGTAGGGTGGCTCTTGGGACCAAGTCTATGGCATGCTGGACATCCCTTAAGGGTGGTAACTGGTCAGGTAAATCTTCAAGAAATATATCTTCAAATTCACTTAAGATTTTTTTAACCTCTTGAGGGTGTTCCTTATGGGTTTGATCAGGTACTTCCTTAGCAGCTAACATCCAAATAGTTGAACCCTCAGAAATCTCTTTTTCTAGCTCCTTAGAAGTAATCAAATTGACTCATGATTTCTTCTCTTTCAATGACTTAGATCCCCTCTTAACATTGTCCTTAGGTGGGGTTGGGTTAATCAAAATCTTCTTCCCATGAAAATTGAATAAGTAGGAATTTGACCGGTCGTATAAGATAGAATCATGGTCAAATAGCCAGGGTCTACCTAGGATAATGCTACTAACTTCCATGGGTATAACATCGCACCACACCTTTTCCTGATAAGATTGAAGATGGATCTAGACTGGGCACCTAGGTCTGATGGGAATGGAGGTCGAGTCTATCTAGGAAACTTTATAGGGGCTAGGATGGGGAATTAGGGTCAAGCCTAAAGTTTTGACTGCATTGGTTGATATGGCATTCACACAGCTCCCACTATCTATAATGATTTTGCACACCTTATCCCCTAATTTCACAAAGGGTCTGTAGGATGTTGGTCCTATGCCAGTCCTCTTGGGTCTTGGTTTGGGCTTAGATGCACCTAACAACTCCTAGCAGGTTAGATGACTCAATTACCTCCTCATCACCTTCATATTCATCTATCAGGTTCTCCTCAGCTTCATAGACTTCAGCTCCAGTTTCATCAATGGGTTCAGGCCCTTCTCCTCAAGTTCTCCTATGTGTAAGGATCTGGTTGGGCATTGGCTAGCATAGTGTCCTACCTCGTGACATTTAAAATAGGCATTGGGTTGGGACTTGGGTTCCTCTGGGTTTCAGGTGCCTTACCCTTGTCTTCCTACTGGCTAGTGGGATACTAGGGCTGGGTCATGCTGGGTTAGGGTTGGGCCGGTTTGGGTAGGCTTGGCTAGGTCCGGGTCTTGGGTTTGGGGCACTAGTCCTAATGGGCTCAGGTCGATGGGTTATGGGTGCCCTCTGGAATCTCTCATAGTTTCTAACTATTTAGTAGGCTTACTCAAGATTACTAACCTCCCTAAAAATATCTCTCTGAATGTCCTCATGGAGGTCAACCTTAAACCTAGATAGGACCATAGACTCATCCTCTTTTATGTTACACCTTACGGCACACTCATCAAATTTGATGATGTATTCTGACACAGACTTATTCCCTTAGACTTTCTAAGGATTCCTAGACCTAGAGTCAAAGTAGAGTGGGTCAACTCAACTTACACCCAACTCAATACTTAATCCTTCCACTGGCCAAGTAAGAGGGGGGTGGGAGGCTTCCCCTACTTATTATAGGGTCCTAATTAAAAACCACCAGTCTACTTAGAGTGTTTGCCTTTGGACCTCTAGCCTTAGACACAGTTTCCAATAATAAGTGGAGGGTTGAATGCACTAGTTTTCCCACTAGGCTCGGACTCGACCTGTTGGTGTCCCTGAAGTAATTAAGTTTCTAGTTATTTTTAATTAGGCTTGGGTCAGTATGCAGGTGGTTGTTTTGGGCCCAGGACATGTGATGAAATCCTGCCCTGATCTGACAGAGTAGAGTGCCCTTAAGATTTGTTTAATGCAAATGATGCGCACACGATGAAACCCTAATGCAGTCTAAAATAAGAAAAATAGAAAATAATTTTATTTTTTTTTATTGTATAAGGAGGCTGACTTAAATTTAAGTTGTTTAAATGGTCAAACAAAATTGGCTTGGGTTGGGGGGGTTTGGATGTAAGTTAGGTTCAGCCTTAGGTTAACATGCAGAATTCAGCAAGCTATCTTTTTTGTCAGGTTTTTTTTTTATATGCGATTTTATTTTAGTTTTTATAATCTTTAAAATCTGGTAAAAATATCAGTAAATAAAAGGACAACTCAGAGAATATTCAGTCCAAAAATTAGAAGAAACAGTAAGTCTAAGATGAGAAACTATACCTAAATTTGGACCCCTAATGCTGAAAATAGCATGCAGAATTTTTTTTGTGTTGTTTTTGTGTTTAGAAAAGATGCAAACTGTCCTAAACCTAAGCTCTGATACCAAACTGATACAAGATCAATGGGAAGGGATGAACAAGCATGAAAAATATAATTAATAATTTTAATTAATTTTCAGATTTTTTGTTTGATGGCTATGTTCTCGAGAAAGATGAAAAGAACTAGCAAAGGATGATGTAAAGACCAACTACACTACCCACAGTTAAGAACATGCAAAGAAATAAAGAACCGGACCACGAGGGTTGAGAAACTACTCTATTAGGATAGTCTAGTCTTCAACAAATCAAAACTATGAGAAGGGTTTGGGTTAATACCTGGCAATGATGAGATCCTTGTCGTTGACTGGGTTGCTCTGCACTCCCGGATCGGTGCCTGGATGAACGAGCCTCTTTCTCATGGATCAGCTAGCTTTCTATCAACTGGTCTCGAAGGCAAGGAGGACCTCTTCCTTGGATGATTTCATTAGATGGATCCTGCACACATCAGGGGTTAGATAAAAAGAAGATTAAAAAAATATGAAACTAAAGGAAGGGATGAAGGAGGATGAAAAATCGGTGTTGTAGGGGCTGGTGAATTGGTGCTCAGGTGGATACTTGGGCTAGTAGTGGGGGCAGCCTGGGGTTTGCTAGAAGGGGTGCCCGGGAGTGAAGCTCTTGGCGGCCTGGAGGCCAGGGCATGCCTGGAAGAGTGGAGATGGAGGGGAGGCCAAGGGTTAGTAGGTCTTGGTGTTGGTGGTTGGTGGAAGAGAGGAGAGAAGACGGCGTCCTGGGGGCTCCGGAGTGGAAGCATCTTAGGGTTTGGAGAATGCTAGGGGTCGACTAGGGTTTGGAGAAGAGAGAGGGAAGCAGGGTGGCTAGGGTTTGCACTCAAGAACAGGGAACACGGGTCTCACACCCACTCCAATTTGGAGGCAACACTTAGACAAAATAACTTTCAATTTGTATTCATGAGAAAAGATACTTCATACAAGAGGGGTAGGGTGGGTATTTATAAAGTTATCCAGGTCCCTGGACTCCAATACAGACTGAGAATTTATGACTTGAGGGCCAAGAAACCTGGTGGACCTTGTCCTTGGGCTAGGGTGACAGCTTGGAGGCCTTGGGCTGGGGGTGCCAAACATGAGAACCTGGGGTGCCAAGGCCTATAATGGGGGGCGCCAACCTGGAGTGGGCCTGGGGCACATATGGGCTTGAGGGGCACCTGATGAATGTGGACCTGGCAAGGGCACTGGGCTGGAGAAGGGCGCCATCTGGAGGGGGTGCCCATACTAGGCTTGGCGGCATGAAGGCCCATTCGTTGGGCACCAAAGTTGGGGGGGCCTAAGTAGGGTCCATGTGTATGAAGTGCTGCTCTGGTGGAGGGGCCTGGTGACTCTCCTCTTGATTGAAAACCAAAATTACAGGACTCAAGGATTGAGATAAGGAACTTTCTGGACTCAACTGGACCTTCTTGTCTCAAATTATTACAGGACTCACTGATTGACCAAAATTATTACATGACTTGGCTCACTTTAATACAAGTGACATAGTACTACTGAACTAGAGGACTCATAAAAGACTTAGTTAGAAAACCATATTGGGATTAGAAATCATTCTGATCCTGGTGCCCGCGCCAATAATGCCATAGATTTAGCTAAGGAGCCAAGGTTTTACCCGAAATCTAAATACATAGAGAGATAATTTATTCATGACTACCTTATAAAGGTATAGAGAGTAAACTCTACATGAGATATGGTAGACCCACTAGCTTAGTAAGCTTTGTCCAACAGAAATTGATGCACATCTTGAGAAGATGGGATTGAAGTTATGGCTAATTGACTTTAGTGCAACTAGGAGATTGTTAGATGTATATCCTAAAAACCAATATGACATATACATATTTTGATTTTAGAAAATAAAATTATATTTAATATTCTAAAATGGGCTATTTTATCCATACATGTGTCCATGTATCATCTAAGAAATTAATAGATAATGACACATATTCTCAAGAGTTAAGAATTTGAGACATGTATCATTATGGATTAATTCCTAAATGATCCCAAATATAGGATCATTATTAGATATATACCCTAGAAGCTAATCTGGTAGATACATATTTTATTTTTAGGACATAAAATTAATATTTTAATTTGGATAATAAATACAGATCTGTAAAGCAATGGATCTATAAAAAGAAAATAGATAGAGATCTATAAAGCAAGGCTTAGATGAAATGTTACATTGACTTTGAAAACCTTTTCACCTATAGATCTCTCTATCTATTTTCTTGTAGATGAGTGTAATGTCTATGTAAATGGACTGAAGCAAATAGCTTGGAGTTGGAATACTCATTTCCTTGATATGATCAAATTGTTTGATTCTATCAAGAACGAGAATAGAAACCATGTATTTATAAAAGGTCAATGGGAGTATGTAATTCCTCGCATTAAACATGAATTATATTCTTCTATTGGGAATGTGATTCCTATATTGACCTAGGTTTGGTTATAATTCTCTAGATAATTTTTCAATGAAGACATACTGAAAAGTATCCTACATTTAGAATGTAGATCTATGAGATAGACCTAGAAGGATGCTAAACCTAACATAAAATTTGTACATTAAGGAAGTGCTGAAAGGTTCATCTTGAAAATCCAATAGAGAATTTGACTCCTTAAGCATGGAATTAATTTCTAAAATGTGCCTAATACATTTGAAGAAATATCAAATATGAGCTAGATCCTTTTGAGCTTTAACTATAGGAAGCCTTATATGAACCATGCTATGTATAGGACCTAGTTTTTGCTATGAGTATCATAAGTGAATGTTAGAAAAATCTAGGCTACGAGTACGAGATAACTATAAAAATATTTTTTAATACTTGAAAAGTACTAAAGATATATTTTAGATCTTTAGAGTAGAAGAATTGAGAGAATAATGATACATATGATATGTTCTTGTACAATGATGTTTTTGGAAGAGTTCCTAAGATCTGATCATTGTAGGTTTAACCAGGGAGGCTAACTACATCATCACTTCTAAGGGTGCAAGGATGTATTCCGAATCAACTAATTATTGTAGACGAGTGTAATGTCACCAGATGCTATAACACTCTACTATAGCACTAATAGTGCCATAGCTTTAGCTAAGGAACCAAGGTTTTACTAGAAATCTAAATACATAGAGAGATGATTTTATTCATGACTACCTTATAAAGATATAGAGAGTAAACTACACATGAGATATGGTAGACCCACTAGCTTTGTAAGCTTTGTCCAATAGAAATTGATGCACATCTTGAAAGATGGGACTAAAGTTATGGCTAATTGACTTTAGTGCAAGTAGGTGATTATTAGATGTATGTCCTAAAAACTAATCTGATAGATACATTTTGATTTAAAAAAATAAAAGTATATTTAATATTCTAAAATGGGTTGTTTTATCCATATATGTTGTGTCTATGTATCATCTAAGAAATTTATAGACAATAACACATATTCTCAAGAGTTGAGAATTTGAGACATGTATCATTATGGATTAATTCCTAAATGGTTCTAAACATAGGATCATTGTTAGCTATATGCTCTAGAAGCTAATATGGCTGATACTATTTTATTTATAGGATATAAAATTATATTTAATATTTTAATTTGGATAATTTTTCTATACATATGTGTTCATATATCATCCAAGAAATTAATGGATGATGACACATTCTCAAGAGTTAAAATTTGAGACATGTGCATCATAGATCAATTCCTAGATGCTCCTGGTCATAGGATATCAAGAAGATGATGATTGATCCAGTTTAATCAGTGCACAGATCACTTTCTTTTTAGGTAAACAAATCTTGAGTCTATAGTATGGGGATACTAGAGTGAAGCATATATGATTGTTAGAGAACAATGGTACTAAGCATAACCATCATAAAAAGTCACATAGATGTCTATTTACCGATCAGTGACTTTCTTGATGCTATAGTTGTATGAGTAGTTCTTGAACCTATGATACTTTGATCACTCATAGTTCGGTTGATGTAGTTTGACAATACAAAATATGAGTCCTAGCCATTCGGGCCTTTGCGGTGTTCATTGGCTATAGTAGGTTCACTATAGGAGTGGAAGTGTACATATAAGGAATCTATTGATCTTAGTGGTTAAGGTATAGTTCTATACGATTTAAGCATATAAGTCCTTAAGAACGTGGTCATGATAATGTGAATGATGGAAAAGAGTTTTCTTGAATTTTCATAATTTAGACTTGAGCTGATTGAATTATGCATATAAAGATGCTTAGCATTTGGCGAGTTTCCATGACCAACATCTTGTTGGGACTCTTGATAGAAGAACTCATCACATAGTAACTATTCCTAGTAGTTCATTCTTCTATTCTATTGGGTTGGCACTATATGTTGTTAGGTGCACTAGTGATTGTGAGAACCTGCTAGGATCGTTTCAAATGATGATCCTTGATGGGATGAGCTAGAATTATTTTGATCCATCGAGAGAGTTTGATGATATTATGATGGAGATCATGGTGTGTCTCACTACTAGACAATGGAACCTGACAGGTTACATATAATAGGAGCTTGACCTGACATGTAATTGGATCAAAATATGTAAGAGTTATATATTTAAAAAGTCTAAATTTGTAAGGATTATAAATTTGAAACCTACCAATTTTGGCATCTACTAATTTTGGTATTTGTTATTTTTGGCACCTACTAATTTTGGTACCTCCTAATTTTGATACCTACTAATTTTAGCACCTACTAATTATAAGTAAGGAAGACTTTATTACAAGAGTTATAATTTATGATGTGGGCACCAGGATCAGACAGAGGCTCTTCAATCCTCTATGGATCTCGGATTAGGGTTTTAATTTGTTAGGTCCTGTAATAAGGCTTCAAGCTTGAGCATTTTATTTTTGAGTCATGTATCTAGTTTCAATTTTTTTTTGGTCATGTACCTTGGCCAATGTGGTCAAGCAAGGTCAATAAATCCTATATCTAGCTGAATTGGTCCAAGCCCAAGCCTACATGAAGATTGGGCCCAAGCTAGAGTAGACATTTGAGTCAAGTCCAATTATTAATGGACCAAGCCATCTTCCCCATGCCTTGAAGGATGCCACTTCAGCCTTTGGGATCGCCACCTCATCTATCCTATGTGGTGCCACATCACTAGGACAAGTGGGTGGCCCAATTAAGAGGAAATGCAGATTTGTGGATGCCATCCCTTGACCCAAGCCTCCAATCCAAAGGAAATGTAGATTTGTGGATGCCATCCCTTGACACAAGCCCCTTCCCTCCCCCTTTCAAGACTCTTTCCAAAGGGACCATGGGCAGCCAAGGAAGAAAATTCAAATGGGAGAAACATTCTTCCTTTCCCTCCCCCTATCAAGCTTCTCTCCAAAGAAGGGTGGGCGGCCAAAAGAAGGTCAAAAGGCAATGAAGATGTGTGAAGACAGCTCCTTGCTTCAAGCCCCCATATCAAGCCCTCATCCCAAAGTGTTTTGATCAGTCATGCACTTAACTCTTGAAGACAACAATCATCTTCCAAGCCCCAAATCAAGCCACGCCACCAAGCACAAGCAAGGCCTTGGTCAGCCAAGGGAGAAAAAATATGAATTTAGGCACCTTCTTCAAGAAAACTTGTAAATTTTCATTCAAATTTGAATGGGTCTTAAGGTGCCGATATAAAGGGCCTTACCCCTCTCTTGTATGGTTAATGTTGATGAAACGAAAAGAAATTTTGAAGTCATTCTTCTAGCCCTTGTCTTTTAGACTTGGAACTTCGAGACGGAGTGCCTTTGTCCTTCAGGGCATCGAGGGTGAGAGGTTCTGAGTGACTATCCATCTGCGCAAGCCACCTTCCCACCTTCAAGTTTGGATGCCAACTGGATGATCCACCTGAAGGGAATTTCTAGGATCCTAGGTCATAATGCTACATGTGGAAGTGAATTTTAAAACAAAAATTCAAGCATGAAAACCCTAACTAGCTAGAAGAAACCCTAATTCTCGGATCCCCTTAGACATTATCAACTAATGAATCATAAATGAAGTACAAGAAACATACCTGAAATGCTATTTTCCACTTCTTTCCACAAGGCTCACAAGTGCAAGCCCTCCAACAGTGATCCACACGAGAATTGAACCAAGGAAGAATTCCTTCTTCAGTTGCTTGCTTGATTAGGACTCTTCTTGATAGCCTTCTGGACTTTGACCTTTGAAGGACACCCTATCCTTCTGTAAGGTACTTTGAATACCTTCCAAAATCACTCTTGGATTTGGTATTGCCCTCCTCTAGAACACTCTAGGCTTATGTCTTAAATTCTAAGACTTGTCCTAGAAAGAACAACCTTGTCTTAAAGAGACAAGGTTTTGTCTTAAAGGGAGAGGGAGGGAGAACAAAAACTCTCAGATATCTTTATGGTGGCATCTGATATCTAAAACTCATATCACAACCCCTATATATAATTTTAAGAGGGGCATGTGATATGTCCTCCCTCAAGTTATGAGATATGATTTTTAAAGACCGAAGAGAGGTTATCTGGCTTGAAAAATCATATCCAATATGTCTTATCATGCATCAATGCCCATATCAGCATCCATTCCCATTCCTGGACAATTTGTGACTTGCCATATGACAAGTACCAATCTCTGGGAAGCCAAGAGGTGCCTCTTCAATCTCCAAACATCAGAGAATATGAAGAGACGCGTCTCTTCATGTGCGTGCTTTCCTTCCACACCTTTCACGCCAATTCAAAAAGGTTGACCGGTCAAAAATTTTAAGGGGTGTGGGGATGTGTGCCAAGAGAGACCCAGATGAATCAGCCAAAGTGATTCATCTACAGAAGGACTCTTAGTCCTTTCTGTGCCCACTCTTCCTTGGCGCACGCAATATTGCGCCCAGAGTCCATGCCGACTTTGACTCTAATCCAAGTGGCATTTCAAGTCCAAATAAATCAGGATAAAACCTGATTAAGGTTTTCCTAACCCAGACTTAACCCAATTTAAGTCTCTCTTAAACTGGTTAATCAAAATAGCAAGTATCTGGACCCAAATTGACTTGGGTTAGGAATTAGGTTAGCCTACACATGCTAGTGTGCAATCTAGCTAACCAATTAGGATCCCATGACCCTAATTAAATTATGTATGACTTCCTTGATCAACTCTCTATGTGTGTGATCCTTTGGGTTCCACATTTAGCCAGTAGTAGTTTAGGTTTGTGCTGATTCAATCCAATCAAACCCGATTGACCTAATTAGGTCAAATTGGCTCACCTAATTGTCCATTCGAATCATCCATCGAATTGACTCATGAAACCAATCTAATTAGTTCATGAAAACTACAAGACAAGATTGACATCTAGAAGCATGTCATGCCTACCCAGAAAATATGGAATTTGGTGAAAGTACAAAAATACCCTTTAATAGAAAGTTACCATGCAATTCAATCTTTCGATCTTCCATTATCTCGATTAAGTGATAGGTATGGATATATGTCAAACCCTAATACTTAGTCATATCGAATCTCAACTCTATCATGAGGACTCAGCTGATGTTGACTGATTAGAAACCACTTCTAATCTCATCCTGCTTTGATCAAAGGGTCCTTGAGTCACTCATTGAAGAGATTACATGAGAACATAATTCCTCTTACCAGGAACGATCGATTCCTTGTTGGTCCACTCACATCCTTCGTACACCTTCTACCATACCCAGAACACCCCATATATGACTCAATGTCATGAATGAGTATGAACCAAAATATGGCTTAGTGTGCACAAGGAACCAAGGTGACCTCAGGTCTAAAGATCACATACACAACTCCTACTCTGAGACCTATCTTTTGACAAGCAGTAAGACTTCCATAAGATAGTCCTGGTGGAGATTAGTTCAATATACTCATACCCTGAAGAGCACCCTTATCTTTGTATTAGTGTCTCTAAACAAATGGTTGTGAGACTAACCATCCTCAATAATAGAGCATACATAGGATAAGCTAGTCTTATCGGATTCATCGATCCCTGAATCGATGGTCCATTGACTAGGAATATTTTGATTAGGGTTTATAGGAACTTAGGTCTCACTGTTATGATCTTTATCATAACCCTATTTCCATTACACTAATCTATGGGGTTCATCATAATCCATAAATAAGACACAGCAGTATATGATGAAAATAAATGCCTTTATTAATATAATGTCATACAAGAGTTGGAAGATTACAAAAATGCCCTTACAATGATTGGCTTTTAGGATACTTTCTTTCAATTTTCCACTTGCACTAAAGCCAATCGCCCTTATACTTTATACCCATACTATCTAAGTGGCGATCTAACTGTTGCTTGGGTATTGCTTTAGTAAATAGGTCTGCTATATTGTTCTTTGTATCAACTCGTTCGTTGACAACATCTTATCTTTCTATTATCTCTCGAATGAGGTGGAACCGTCTTAGAATGTGCTTAGACTTATGGTGAGACCTTGGTTCTTTTGCTTGTGCAATAGCTCCAGTGTTATTACGATACAATAGTATTAGCTAATGAACATCAGGAACCGTGCCCAATTCTATGATGAATTTCTTCATCCAGATAGCTTCCTTCACGGCTTCACTCATAGCTATGTATTCTGCCTCAGTGGCTGAGTTAGCTACTATTGGCTGCTTTGGACTCTTCCAACTCACAACACTACCATTCAAGGTGAGGACATACCCTGATGTTGATTTGCTATTATCTGGATCTGATTGGAAACTAGAATCTATATGGCCTTCTAGTTTCAACTCAGATCCTCCATATACTAGAAAAATATCTTTAATCCTTCTCAGGTACTTAAAAATATTTTTCACAGCTTTCCAATGATCATCTCCTGGATCTATATGAAATATGCTCACTATGCCCAAGGCATAAGCAACATCAGGTCTGGTACATAACATAGCATACATAATTGATCCTACAGCCGAAGCATAAGGAATCATAGCCATCCTCTTTTTCTTCAGATATCTTAGGAGACATTTCTTAGAGAGATGTATGCCTTGACTTATAGGCAAGTAACATTTCTTACTTCCATCCATGTTGAATCTCTTCAACACTAAGTCTATGAACCTAGACTAGGATAAGCCTAGCATCCTTTTAGATCTATCTCTATAGATCCTTATATCTAGTATATAGGATGCTTCTCCCAAATCTTTCATGGAAAACTTTGATGATAGCCATGTTTTAACTGATTGTAACATTGGGATATCATTCCCAATGATCAATATGTCATCAACATACAAGACCAAGAAAATAAGTGCACTCCCACTTGTCTTCTTATACACACATGGTTCATCATCATTTTTGACAAAACTAAAACTCTTGATTGTTTCATCAAAATAGATGTTCCAACTCCTTGATGCTTGCTTTAGTCCATAAATAGACTTCTTTAACTTGCATACCTAGTTTGGTCTCCCACTCGAGACAAAACCCTCTAGCTATGTCATATAGACTTCTTCCTCAAGCTTTCCATTGAGAAAAGCAGTCTTGACATCCATCTGCCAGATTTCATAATCATGGTATGCTGCTATGGCAAGCAAAACTTGAATGGATTTGAGCATGGCTTCTGGAGAAAAGGTTTCATCATAGTCAATGCCATATTTTTGTCTAAAACCTTTTGCTACCAGCCTGGCCTTGTAGGTTTCTACCTGACCATCTGCTCCTATCTTCTTCTTGAAGACCCAATTACACCCTATTTGGTTAATTCCATCAAGTGGATCTACCAAGGTCCAAATTTCATGGCACTTAGCCATTTGTCGGAGTCTTTTCTCTCACTAGCTTCCGAATAGGTCACAAGATCATCATCCTGAATGATACTGGCTTCATTGTCATCCCTGATGACAAAGCCATATCTTAGAGGTGCTCCCCACACTCTGTCTGACCTTCGGAGAGGAGGTGTGTATAGTGGCTGTTCTTGATCTATAAGAACTTCTGGTTGAGGAATTTCATTTGAAGGCTCAATAGGTTGTTGGTTCTGTTCTTCACATTACTCAAGTGAAGAATCACTACTTTCTTGGATAAATTCTTGCTCCAAGAATGTTGCATGCCTACTGACAAAAATCTTTTGCTTAGTAGCATTATAAAAGAGGTATCCAATACTTTCTTTAGGATAACCAACAAACCTACACTTATCAGCCCTAGCACTTAACTTATATCCAAAGTTATTTTTTACATAAGCATAGCAACCCTAAATCTTAAGTACTTAAGACTTGGTCTTTTGCCATTCCATAACTCATATGGAGTGCTACTTACTGACTTAGATGGAACCCTATTCAAAATGTGTGCAGCAATTTCCAGGGCATGCCCCTAGAAGGAAATGGGAAGATCATCATGGACCTCACCATGTCTAACAAGGTGCGATTTTCTTTCTGCCATACCATTTAACTGGGGTGTATAAGGAGGAGTCCATTCAGAGATTATGCCTTTGTCTTTAAGATGATTTAGAAATTCACTAGAAAAGTATTCACCTCCTCGATCAGAATGAAGAGCTTTAATACTATGTTCGGTTTGTTTTTCAACCATACTTTGATATTCTTTAAACTTATCAAAAGCTTCAGACTTGTGTTCATAAGATACACATGACCAAACCTTGATAAATCATCAATAAAAGTGATGAAGTAAGAATATCCTCCTCTGGCTTGAGTTGTCATAGGTTCACATACATCAGTATGCACAAGACCTAGTAACTCAGTTTGCCTGTCTCCATGTCCAGTGAATGGAGACTTGGTCACTTTTCCTTTGAGGCAAGACTCATAAGTTCCTAATAATTGGAAATCATAAGGGTCAAAGTAATTATCTTTGACTAACTTGTTTATTCTTGACTCACTAATATGACCTAACGGCAATGCCAAAGATATGTGACATTGACATTATCTCTCTTTCTCTTCTTATCATTAATAATAAATATTTCATCATTGAGTTCCAAAGTAAGAAGACATTAATGAAACAACCATGCCCAAATATTTTATTATTTTGAAGAATAGAGCAGCCACTACTCTTTACATTTATTTCAAATCATTGTTGTAATAAAAAAGGTATAGAAATAATGTTTCGACAATATTGGGTATGTAGTAACATTCTTCTAGCTTTAACATATTACCCAAAGGTAATAATAAGATACAGGTGCCCACAGCTTCAGCATAAATGGCCTCACCATTTGCCCCATATAGCTTGAAGTCACCTTTCTTCAAATTTTTAATTTGGTGGAGTCCTTGCAATGAATTGCAGATATGAGATCCACATGTGCTATCCAATACCCATGAATTAGAATTTGAAGAACTCAATGATTAATTTATTTGTATCATGTACAACATTTAGATGATCCACTTTCATCTTGCTTCACACTTGCAAGATATATCTTGCAATTTTTCTTCTAGTGCCCTTGCTTGCCACATTGGAAACAGGCTCCATCAGGCTTCTTAGCTTTCTTCTTATTCTGGAAACTCTTCTTAGGGTTGAATTTTCTTTTCAAGCCCTTCTTCTTTGCCTATTTCTTTCTTCCATCAACTAGAAGAAGATGAGCCTTATCTCCTTTCGAAGCGCTCTTTGCTATCTTAAGCATATTAAGCAGCTCTCTCAATGAAGTATTTAGTTTGTTCATATGATAATTAAGAACAAACTGAGAGAAGGAATCTGTGAGTGACTGTAGGATCAAGTCCTGATTGAGTTCACCATCCATAACAAGCCCTAATTGACCTAATCGGGTGATTAAATCAATCATTTTCAATATGTGGGTTTGTACAGATGAACCCTCACTCATCCGTGCATGGAACAACTACTTTGATATCTCGTATCGAGCAACCCTACTTTGCTCTCTATATAGCTCCTTTAAATTGAGCAATATGAACTGAGGTTCTATACCTTCATGTTGCCTGGAGCTCGTTGCTCATCGGGGCTAACATGATGCACCTGACAGTTGTACTATCATTTTGTCACATTCTGTGTGTGGCAATTTTCTCCTCTGAAGCATCTTCTCCGATCATCTCAGGATCTGGAGAATCAAGAATATAGGAAAGCTTCTCCTGAGTTAGTACAATTCTCAGGTTCCTTAGCTAGTCCATGTAATTTGGACTGGTTAACTTGTTAGCATCTAAAATGCCCCGCAGTAATAAATTTGAAGCCATAATGTAAATATCCTACATTTAATTAAAGAACAATATTAGCAGACCCCCCAATATGACATTCATAATTAGATAAGGACTTTTATATCTAATTATGTCTCCCACAATTTTCTTCAAATATCATAACCTTCAATCTATGGTAAGCGAGAAACCTTACTAGTATTTTTAGTGGGGTTGAGATCCTAATTTCTCATGAATGCTTTGTGTGTACACAACAAATACTCATGAGTTCAAAGGTAGGACTTCCTTTCCAATTGCAATCTATGCAATTCTTAACTATTAAACTTGCCTCTAAGATACTTATAGCCTTGTGTGTACATAATAAACCATAATGTCTTAGTTTAGTCAGACCCTTCATTTCTATATACCATGATTGAATAATGTTGCCCTTGTGTGTACACAACAAAGCAACAATTCCAATCATGCTATAAAGCACCTAGTGCACCAAGACAAATTTCATATCAAACCCTAAAGTAGGCCTTGTGTGTACACAACAAACCTACTATAGTGTTGACATAAATTTTGCTTAGCCTG
This sequence comes from Areca catechu, assembly GCA_021397845.1. Lineage (NCBI taxonomy): Eukaryota > Viridiplantae > Streptophyta > Magnoliopsida > Arecales > Arecaceae > Areca > Areca catechu. The sequence continues at coordinate 98,301,893 of CM038050.1, forward strand.
AAGGAAGGCAAATTATAGTATTCTTAATCAATTAGCATTCCCAAATTAAGGTTTTAGATATGACCAAATTGGCCAGGTAAGTGGAAGGGGTGAGGGGGGTCCCCCTGTTGCTTTCCTTAGATACCAATTGAATTGGCTAGGTCAGACAACAGAACCGATAATAAATCTCAATCCCTTTACCTTCCTTGAACCACTTGCCTAGATACTAACTGGTTGATCAAACCCTAATTGGTTTTGCATCATGATTAAGTTTTTACTATGACTAAATATAATTTTAATGAGGGCTTTGATGGTCTCAATCACATCCTAAATAATCATATCAACAATGTTCATAACAACAAGTATAAACATAAAACATATCATTCAGCATATGCATAACATTGCATGATTACATAGCAATCATATCATAGAATGATATTTCAATACCCCGTTCACCTCACTTTTTCATGGGATATGGCCACAGCGGCACCCCTACATGCCATAGGAGACTCATTGAATAGGAGGAGAGGGCTTTTAAACCCTACTTGGCTCCTATAACCGGACGGCCATGGTGACTAACCCAATCCAAAGTAGTTATTAGGATAAAACTTGTTATAATGATGCATTTGATCAACAATATGCATAATCATAATAAAAATCATGTTATTTTCATGATAAAATAGAAACCAAACATATTAATTCTAATATGCATATAATCACAATTCTGGAAGAGTTGACTCAAAAGGTTTTGGGTCGATTCGATTTCTGGTCAGGTCGACTCGAATAGGGTTCGGGTCGACTCGGTCTCTTGTCGGGTAGACTCGAATAGGGTTCGGGTCGACTCGGTCTCTTATCGGTCGACTCGAATAGGGTTCGGGTCGACTCAAATGTGGATGTTCATGAACTTTAAAATGATACATAATTGAATGAGCTAAGGATGACTCTGATACCACTGAAGGGAATTTCTAGGAGCCTAGGTCATCATGCTACATGTGAAAGTGAATTTTAAAACAAAAATTCAAGCATGAAAACCCTAACTGGCTAGAAGAAATCCTTATTCCTGGATACCCTTAGACATTATCAACTAATGAATCATAAATGAAGTACAAGAAACATACCTTAAATGCTATTTTCCACTTCTTTCCATAAGGTTCACAAGTGCAAGCCCTCCAATGGTGATCCACATGAAAATTGAATCAAGGAAGAATTCCTTCTTCAGTTGCTTGCTTGACTAGAACTCTTCTTGACAGCCTTCTAGACTTTGACCTTTAAAGGATACCCTGTCCTTCTGTAGGGTACTCTGAATACCTTCCAAAACCACTCTTGGATTTGGTATTGCCCTCCTCTAGAACACTCTAGGCTTATGTCTTAAATTCTAAGACTTGTCCTAGAAAGAACAACCTTGTCCTAAAGAGACAAGGTTTTGTCTTAAAGGAAGAGGGAGGGAGAACAAAAACTCTCAGAATATCTTTATGGTGGCATCTGATATCTGAAACTCATATCACCGCCCCTATATATAGTTTTAAGAGGTGCATGTGATATATCCTCCCTCAAGTTATCAGATATGATTTTTTAAGATCGAAGAGAGGTTATCTAGCTTGAAAAATCATATCCAATATGCCTTATCATGCATCAAAGCCCATATCAGCATCCATTCCCATTCCTGGACAATTTGTGACTTGCCACATGACAAGTACCGGTCTTTGGAAGCCAAGAGGTGCCTCTTCAATCTCCAAACATTGAAGAATATGAAAAGTACTGATAGCAAAAGGACACTGCTTCAGGCTGCGTGCCAAATGAAGAGACGCGTCTCTTCATGCGCGCATTTTCCTTCCACACTTTCATACCAATTCAAAAAGGTTTGACCTATCAAAAATTATCCTAAGGGGTGTGGCGATGTGTGCCAAGAGAGTACCAAATGAATCAGCCAAAGTGATTCATCTATAGAAGGACTCTTGGTCCTTTCTGCACCCACTCTTCCTTGGCGCGTGCAATATTGTGCCCAAGAGTCCATGCCGACTTGGACTCTAATCCAAGTGATATTTCAAGTCTAAATAAATCAGGATAAAACCTGATTAAGGTTGTATTAACCCAGACTTAACTCAATTTAAGTCGCTCTTAAATGGTTAATCAAAATAGCAAGTAACTGAACCCAAATTGACTTGGGTTAGGAATTAGGTTAGCCTACACATGCTAGTGTGCAATCTAGCTAACCAATTAGGATCCCATGACCCTAATTAAATTATGTATGACTTTCTTGATCAACTCTCTAATGTGTGTGACCCTTTGGGTTCCACATTTAGCCAGTAGTAGGTTTAGGTTTGAGCCGATTCGATCCAATCGAACTCGATTACCTAATTAGGTCAAATTGGCTCACTTAATTGTCCAATTCGAATAATCCATCAAATTGACTCATGAAACCAACCAAATTAATTCATGAAGACCTACAAGACAAGATTGACATCTAGAAATGTGTCATGCCTATCCAGAAAGTGTGAAATTTGGTGGAAAGTACCAAAATACCCTTCAACAGAAAGTTACCATGCAATTCAATATTTCGATCTCCCATTATCCTGATTAAGTGATAGGTATGGATATATGTCAAATCCAAACACTTAGTCATATCGAGTCTCAGCTCGATCATGAGGACTCAGCTGATGACTGATTAGAAACTACTTCTAATCTCATCCTTCTTTGATCAAAGGCTCCTTGAATAACTCATCGAAGAGATTACATGGGATAATAATTCCTCTTACTAGGAATGATCGATTCCTTGATGGTCCACTCACATCCTTCGTACACCTTCTACCATACCCAGAACACCCCGTACATGACTCAATGTTAAGAATGAGTATGAACCAAAATTATGGCTTAGTATGCACAAGGAACCATGGTGACCTCAGGTGTAAAGATCACATGCACAACTCCTACTCTGAGACCTATCTTTTGACAAGCAGTAAGACTTCCATAGGATAGTCCTGGTGTGGATCAGTTTAGTGTACTCATACCCTGATGAGCACCCTTATCCTTGTATTAGTGTCTCTACATAAATGGTTGTGAGACCAACCATCCTTATTAACTGAGCATACATAGGATAAGCTAGTCTTACCAGATTCATTCATCCTTGAATCGATGGTCTATTGACTAGGAACATTTTGATTAGGGCTTATAGGAACTTAGGTCTCACTGTTATGATCTTTATCATAACCCTAATTCCATTATCCTAATCTATGGGGTTCATCATAATCCATAAATAAGACATAGCATTATATGATGAAAATAAATGCCTTTATTAATAAAATGACATACAAGAGTTGAAAGATTACAAAAATACCTTTACAATGATTGGCTTTTAGGGCACTTTTCTTTCACCACCTGGGCGCCTAACAAGAATAACCTTATCCACCTCCATTCCCAACCTTTGTTCCCTTATTTCTTACTTGCTTCTTGATGGTTCCTAACCCTTCTCTTGGTTGCTCGCTAGTCCTCCAGGTGCCATGGACAACAGAGTCGATCCCCCTTGCCCTCGCGACCATCGAACGGGAAGCTGGTAAATCCACAGGGTTAAAGGCTTGATCCTCTAGGTCGCATCCATGAGAGCAAGTGAACTCGACATCGGGCGCCTCAGAGTTTTATAAGGTTTACATCCCTAAACTCCTAAGTTGATATTGATCTAAGAGATAAGTCCTATGGGGTTTCTCAATCCCGGGATCCTCTCATTATCCTTGTTTCGAGGCTATTTTGCTTGCTAAAAGTTTATTGTTATAGAATCCCTAGATCTGCAATTTGTCTTCGGGAATCCTTAAATCCACCAAAACTTAAAAACTTTAACAGAAAATAATCATTTGCATCTTTCATCTCATCTTAGCATCTTAAAATAACAAAAAGAAGAATCATTAGCATCCATCTTAGCATCTTAGTCCCATATCATCTGGTATCAGAGCATGGTTAGGACTTAGTTCTTCTTAAGTACTTGGATTGGGTGCTTCATAATGGTCGTCTGGTCATAGAAAAAAAGTAGGGCTACAAGACCCTCACATCCCATTCAACGGGAATTTCCTATGGCATATAGGGGTGCCAATATGATTGACCGTTGAAGGGGAACACAAGGAGATAGGTTTAGATCCTTAAAAAATTTTTTTTGCATCTTTGATTTTAGCATCTTTAGAAATTTAGCAACCCAGTACATAGTCTACTATTTTAGTTGTTTCTGCCTATAGGAATCTCTGATTTTTGTGTTTTTATTTTCTAGATTTTATATATTTGAAGGTATTTTTTAGGATTTTTTCAGATTATTACAGTCAGTAAAACTTCTACATGCTGGAATACTACCTGAGAATAAATCTGTTCTGAAATTCCAGCAAGTGCATCTCATCACACTTTCAATTTTTTCATCTAGTTTAATTTTGCATTTAGGTGATTGGGGACAAAGCTAAGAGGATAGTTGGAGAGCTGAGAAGTCTCCTAGGATTAGGATCCTGAAGGGATAACTAGGGCCTCACACCCGTGATGTTTCGAAGAACAACGGAAAAGGGTCTCACACCCCACGATGTTCCAATGAACAAAGGAAAAGGGCCTCATACCCTGCGATGTTTGAAGAATAAAGAAAAAAGGCCTCACACCTTGCGATGCTCGAAATCGAAGTAATAGGGTCTCATACCCCGCGATGCTCGAAAGTGAAGGAATAGGGTCTCACACACCCCTCGACACCCAATGGCGAAGAAAAAATGGGCCTCACACCCTTCCCATGCGAGGCAACCGAAAAGAAACACTCTTATCTAAACACTCATCTTTATTCATCAAATTTTACAAATGACTGAGGATGGTATTTATAGACTTTCCAACCCTCTACAAGATGAAGATGAAACCTATCCCAATCTTAATAAACTTCAAACAGATGAAACCTGATAAACTTGAAACACTTGAAACTAAAATAGATTCCAACTAATAACCCTACTCTAAAACAAATTTGAAATTAAAACAATTTCAAACTAATCACTACATCAAGATTAAAAAAATTAAATTAATAAAATATAATCTGAATGCATCGAGATCTATGCCGAGAAAAGGTAGATCCGTGTTGAGTTGCTTTGAAATTAGTGCAGGCTTGATGACTTTGCAAAAGAATTCCTACTCCGAGAAGCGTGCTATCCTGAGATCCATGCAAAGATTTTTGCTGCTCTGAGATTTGTACAGGATCATTCTCTTTACCATGGAACAGGGGCGATGGACGGATGGGGAAGAGGGGCTAGGGTAGATCCGGCGAGGGTGGCATAGCAGATTATGATGAAGATGAGGCACTGCTGGGGCAGGGGCGGTGGCAGCGATGGTGACATGGCTGGCGGCTCCGGGGGGATGGCCTTGATGGCATAGGGTGCGGACCACGGAGATCGGATAGCTAATTGGACCTCCGACGGCTGTGGAGATGGTGGGGGGAAAGATCCGAGGGAGGCGCCACTCGGATCTGGATGATTATGGCCGTTGGCTGTGACGGAGGAGGAAGGAATGGCAGATCTGGGCGATGGATGGAGGAAGAAGATGACAGGGATAACCTAAGGATAAGTCAGGGATAAGTCTAGAATAAAACCAGAATAGCTGGGATAGGTGGAATAACAGGAATAAAAAATATAAAATAAATAAAAAAATCTATGAGAAAAAAGAAAAAATCCTGATGGATTTTGATGTCCCCATCATTAGGTTAATATTTTGTTATTTCCAGCATCTTATTTCTGCTATCATACATCAAAACCCAAAAGCAAAACTTAGATACATTTCATTAGATCATGTGTGTACCATCATTTTCATGATTAACTTAAGGGCATCAATATCACAAGATAAGGAAGGAAGTCATGACCTTTTCTTAGCCCAAAAACAACCACCCTTGCATTTCGAACCCAAACCTAATCTAAAATCTAGTAGCAACCTAATAGATTAGAGACACCAACGAGTCGAGTTTAACTATTTTAGGGAAGCTAGTTGCATGCAACCCTTCAATTAGTACCAGGAAGCTGGTGTCTAAGGCAAGAGGTCTAGCGTCAAACGACCTAAGCGATGTTGTGGTTCTTTAATTGGATCCTTGCGAAAGGATGGGGGGCCTCCCACACTCCCACCTCTTACGTGGCCGGTGAAAGGGCTAGTTGTTGTGCTATGTGTCTTCTACGTTGACCCATTATGATTGAACTCCTAGGTCTAGCTAACCAAAAGCACCATTCATTCTGTCTTACATGTCGACTAGGTCAGGAGTCTTGTATCACCCACATCACTCCCAATCAAGTGAACCCATGGAGAACGACCACGAGGATCCATTAAAGGTCATCACTGAACATCTTGCTAGGTTGACCAAAAGATTTGATGAGTTTGAAATCAGATTTGGAACCCTAGAAGGGGCAAGAGACCATCCACTGAACTTGAGTCTGAGTCACCTCCCCACCCTAGGGAACCCCCTCAACATGATCCCTCCTTAGAGGCTAAACCCAGGAGAGTCCCTCATCCTAACCTAGCCCAAGAGATCCATCATAGGAGACCTAATCAGGAGTTCACAGATCATGAAGAGAAGGCCATTAGAAGCATTAAGCTAGAAGCACCTACCTTCGATGGCAGTCTAGATCCCAAAGTATACATAGATTGGGAGGAGGATATGGAACAATACTTCGACTAGTACACTATGTCAGAAAGGATGAAATTTAAATTTGCCAAACCTAGGTTGGTTCGCCAGTCTAGGTTATATTGGAATTGTGTGAGAGGCTAGTAGGGCGAAGAGAACAAGAACCCATAGGAACCTGGAGGGACATAAAAGCTAGGCTTAGAGAGAAGTACCTACCACTATCTTACACCCAAAAATTATTGGACCAATGGCAGAATTTGAGTCAAGGGAACAAGAGTGTGGTTGAATACATCACAAAGTTTGATGAGTATGTCATGCGATGTAATGTCGATGAATCGGAATTTGTAACCCTATCCAAGTTTAGGGCTGGCCTACATCCAGACATTGAGGGAACTTTACTTTAGAGAGATCAATGATTGGAGCATGCTTACCAAATTGTGAGGAATTGTGAGTGTTTCCAAAGGACACCCACCTATCGAAGACCTGAACCCTTTAGGAACCCTAGCTGCATCCCAGGATCTAACCAAGGGTATAGTCAAGTCTACCCGAGTTGACCTAGTCTGAGCCGACCCAGTCTGAGCCGGCCCGAACTGAGCTGATCCCATTTCAATAGAGAGGGTAAAGATAAATCGATTGAAGCCCAGAGGAACTCCAATCCCCAAGGCACATGCTTTAGATGCCATAAACCAAGGCATTATGCTAGCTAGTGCACCTCCAACACCCTACTCATAGAAGAGCGAGCTGAAAATGAGCTAGAACCCATTGTTGAACCAGAAGGAGAAGTCTATGAGGCAGAAGATCAATTGTTAGAAGAATATGAGGGAGAGGAAAACTGTTTGAGTCTGAAGACCTTTTTGGAGTAGTTAGGTGCATCCTTACCCAGAACATAGTGCAAGAAGATTGGCATAGGACTAACATCCTACAAACCTTTGTCAAATTAGGAGATAAGGTGTGCAAGATCATCGTGGATAGTGGGAGCTGTGTCAACATCATTTCCTTAAGTACTATCAAATCCCTAGGATTGACCCGGTTCCTCACCCTAACCCGTATAAGGTCTCATGGATAGATTCAACTTTCATACCCATCAAGTCTAGATGCCAAGTCATGATCAAATTGCAGTCATATGAAGAAAAGATTTGGTGTGATGTCCTTTCCATGGGTGTCAGTAGCATTATCCTAGGTCGACCCTGGCTTATTATCATGATGCCACCCTTTATAGTCGGACCAATACCTGTGCCTTTAGTCACCATGGAAAAAACTTTGTGATTAGTCCAACTCAACCTAAGGACCAGGTTAAAAGAGGATCGAGTAGTCTAAAGGAAAAGAAGCCAGAAGTTAACCTAATTAAGGCCAAAGAGTTAGAGAATGTGATGACTGAGGGAACCCCTGCCATAAAGAGATTCATGAACCAACCCAGAGAGAAGAACCTTCTGAAAAATTTCAAGGAGAAAAGATTGAGCCCACTAAGAATTTAAGTGAAGAAACCCCTGAGCCTATTGAGGAATCCAAAGAAGATATCTATGAATCAAGTCTAGTGGAGAAGTGTGATGAAAATGGACCTAAGGTTGAAATCATTGAAGAACTCATGGAAAAAGATCCTGAACCCACTATAGAATTTGAAGGAGTGACTGAGCCAGGATCAAACATAGTAGATGAAAGTGAAGGTTTGTAAGTATTGCCCATAGAGAAGGTCCACGAACAAGTCCTTAAGGAACAACCCCAGGAAGTAGATATTAGTTTAGAGGACTTTCAAGATAAACTTCCCAAAGACCTTCCTGGTGACCTTCCACCATCTAGGAACACCCAACCTGCCCTAGATCTTGCACCCATAGATCAATGTCCAAATTTTAAGATCATCCTGAATAACCAAGGTCTATTTCATGCTTCCCATAGATTGCCCCAAGACTTCAATTCCTATTTCCTACCCTTCCCTGAGTCTTCTTATGTTTTTAGAACCATTGGGTTACATTTTGTAGAGATTACCAGGTTGCATGAATCCTTAGAGCCCATCCCTTTTGCTACCTACTTCTGGTATTCCTTATGGCATTTGCTAGGGATCCATGGTAATTTTTCATGTGCATACCAGACCAAGGTCAAACCTAGAGAGTCAATAGTCTGTTAAGTTTAGGCCCTAAGAGTCCAATAAAATTCTCAATAGGAGTGCATAGTTGAGTTTGCTTTTATCAAGTGTTAGTATGAGTTCTAGAGTCCGCAGAATCTTTTGCATAGCATGTTAGAAGCATGCATAAGTAGATTAGCCAAAAATCAACCTAAGTAATAATACATACAAGAAATTGGTTGATTCCTGAAAGCAAGCCAAAGAATTTGATATAGAAGATTCTGTAATAATTAGGCTTAGGCATAAACGGTTTCCACCAGGAACTGTTAAGAAACTTCATACTCGTAGAGCTGGCCCCTTTAGAGTCATAAAGAGAGTTGGCCCTAATGTCTATATGCTTAAGCTATCCCTAGATTATGGCATTAGCTTGACTTTCAATATCCCGGACTTAGTCGAGTATAGGGAACCAACAAACATACCCAGCGAGCCATTTGGGCCTGACTTTTATTTGAGAGCAAACCCGATCCAGAGTGTCCACCTCCAATTTTACTTGAGAGAGGAGAGCAGATTGAGCATGTCCTAGATGATCAAGCTATCACCACCCAGGGCAAAGGCTATCAGCGTTACTTGGTTGATGGCAAGGTCGACCAGAGTCTAATGATTCATGGATTACTTGGGAGACCTTGCAGCGCCTCGACCCCGACCTTCTAGAGAAGGATCAAAGCCAAATTAACCTTACTCGACAGGGTCGAGTTCCTCTTATCCGGGAGAACTGGTGTGGGCACCAGGATCAGACAGAGGCTCCTTAATCCTCTGTGGGTCTCAGATTAGGGTTTTAATTTGTTAGGTCTTGTAATAAGGCTTCAAGTCTGAGCATTTTATTTTGAGTCATGTATCTAGTTTCACTTTTGTTTGGTCATGTACCTTGGCCAATATGGTCAAGCAAGGTCAATAATCCTGTATCCAACTGAATTGGTCCAAGCCCAAGCCTACTTGAAGATTGGGCCCAAGCTAGAGTAGACATTTGAGTCAAGTCCAATTATAATGGACCAAGCCATCTTCCCAATGCCTGAAGAGTGCCACTTAGTCTTTGGGAGCACCATGGTGCAGGCACCAGAATCAGAAGAAGACTTCAGGGTTCCATCTGGATCTCTGAATGACCTTGCCGAAGATTAGGGCTTGTAATAAGGGTTGACCTGGTCAACCAGATTATTTTATTTCTTTGAGTCTGCATTTCATTTTTTTAAGTCATGTTGACTCAGTCTAAGTGCAAGTCAAGTCCTGGTTGGTGCCATTCCCTAGGGCATCATTTTTTCTTCCAAGGCCAAATGCAAGTGGATGCCACACTCCCAGCCACACTCCCAGGACCAGTTGGCACCACATTTCATCCCAGTGTCCCTGGTCCCCATGCCCAAGAGAGCAAGAAAATTTTCTTAGGAGAAGTCAAGGACGGCGCCCACAAGCTGCCAAAAGTAACAAGTTAAAGGAGCAGGGGATTTTTCTTGGAGAGGACTTCAAGGTAGGCGCCCACACCTGCCTAAAGTACCTAGCTATAAATGGAAGGAGCCTAGTCTTGGGGAGAAAGACTAGGAGATGAGTATTTTCTTCCAAGAAAGAGCAAGTCATGGAAGGAAAACCCATGACTTAAGGAGAAGAACTAGGAGGTGCCCCACATACCTGCCATATGAAGCCATCACTTGCATTTGAGGCCGTCCACTCCAAGGAAAGAAGCCTGGTCGATCAAGGGAAAGTTTTTCATGCTTAGGATGAATGTTTAGTCCCACATGGGAAGTAGTGTAATTTTGTTTCTCTTGCAAGGTCTATATATTGGACCCTTATGTAATCTTTTGAGGAGAATGAGTAAATGAAATATTTCTTGTGTTGAGCAACCTTGTGTTCTCTTCTTCCGCACTTCTTTGAGTGTTGAGCTCCGTGAGGGAGTAAATCCGGGTTCCATTGGAGCCTTGAGGAGGTGAGAGATCTCCAAAGTTACGAAAACCCTGCCCCGCTTTCATCCTGGCCGCCAACCCTAATTTCCTTTCATCATCCTAGCTGCCAACACCCAAATTCCTAAACCCTATTCCCACTTCATTCAAGGCCGCCATCTCCTTCTCCAAGCCACTGCCCACTATATCAAGCCCTAGGTCTTTTTCATCTGCAAGCCGCCGCCCTACAGCCAAACCCTAAATCCACTCCATCTTCCACCGCCACCTCCATACTCTTCTCATCTTCAAAGTTCGAGCAGACCAGAGCTATCCAGGTAAAGGTCTCTTCCTTGAGTTTCTTACATCCTTATCTTGCTCTTCATCCTTTCCAGATCTAGAGTACGAGAAGAAGGCCAACCTTGCCATAGGACTACAATTCGAGGATCCATTGCGAAGATACCCCGTCTCAAGGATCCTACAATCTGCTCGAGAGTGTCCTTCAATTGAAGTAAAGAGAGATATCACAGTCAAGTATAAAAGCTTCTCTTCTCTCTTCGTCTGTTTCTTGAAAGAGGAGTAAACTCTAGGTCTGGGGATTTCTCAATCCCCACGATCCTACTTCTTTATTACTCTGATAATCTACTCTTTTGAATTGTGCTTTCTTTCAGTGCATATTTTCTTTCAATATTAGTTACCCTTGTTTTGAGTCAAGCCAACTTCTAACAAAACACAAAAAAAAAATAATAAAATAAAATAATTAGTCTTATTTTCTTCGCATCGCATCATCTTATTTGTTCTGCATCATTTTTAGTATCAGAGCCCTGTCTAGGGTTCTTGCTTGTTTGATTATTTTTTCGTTCCTTTTTCTTTTGCTGCCTGGAGTAGACTCCCCTGGCCGTCCGGTCCTAGGAACAAGCGAGATGCAAGCCTCCTCCTCTCATTCCACGGGGTTCCTAGGGTGTGTAGGGGTGCCGCTGGGTTATAACTTCTAGGCAAGGATTTAAAGCCAGTAACTTACCTGTTATTCGAATTGTTTCTCTCTGCAAAAAATTCTAAATTAAGTAATTCTTGTTTTGCTAGAACCAGTATAATTGAAAGTAATTTAAATAAAATTTCATGATTTATTAATTTCTGTAGATTTTCTGAGATCAATTTTACTGTTGTTCTTTTTTATTCTCTGCAAGCTATTTTTTTATTTGAGTGTGCATAAATTGAATCTATCTAAGGGCACAAAGTTGCAACATAAGGGGAGGATTGAGACCCTCTCCTTAGCCCAAAACCACCTCCCGTGCATTCGAACCTAAGCCTTTAATCTTAAAATTAATTAGACCTAATTTGCCCTAGTGGGCTAGGGACACCAACTGGTCGGGTCTAGGCTGTTGAGTCAGTTTGTCTAGTTACTCTGTGTGTGCTTTGTACTCAGTGTCTAGAACGGTGGTTCAGGGATTCTATCCTGAAGGGCTTGTGTGCTGGTCCGCCTACCTGGCCAATCACTGATTGGTGTCTAGGTTGGCAATTAGGGACCTAACACTCCCCTTACACCTGCTTGGCTGAGTCCTGAGTTACTACAGGCTAGCTTGCCACTCTGATTGGGCATCTAGTTTGGCTCTAGGTCTAGTTAGCCCGTAGTCGTTTCAGTCGAGTCTCATTTGGTGTGCTTGCTTGCATCATCATGTCCACCTGGAATGGAGTACCCTACCAACCTGGTCAAACCCAACCTGATTTAGAGGCCATGATTAGAACTCTTACCGAAAGTATGACCAAATTGAGTCAGGATATGATGATACTGTTGCCCAGTTTAGGGATCAAGTCCGTGAGGATCTTACCCAGCTTAGGGATCGAGTCCAAGTACTTGAGGAACCTAGACATCAGAATTGGACTCCTGCCCAGATTTTAATGTGCCTCAACCTCACCCACACCAGGAGCCTAGAAGACCTTTATACAGAGATCCTGAACCTAATCATAGGAGGCTGACCCAGAGCCTGAAGATAGAGATGATAGGTTCATCCGGAACATCAAATTAGATGCACCCACTTTTGATTGTAGCTTAAACCCTAAGGTGTATTCTGATTGGGAGGGTGAGATGGACCAGTACTTTGAGTGGTATACCATGTCTGAGGAAAGGAAGTTCAAGTTTGCCAAGATGAAGTTAGTGCGTCAAGCTAGGTTATACTGGGGAACATTGAGCTAACCACTAGGAGACGAAATGTTGAGCCCATAACCACTTGGCAGGGTATGAAAGAGAAGCTTAGAGATAAGTACTTACCCATTTCATACCAGCAAAATCTGTTAGACCAATGGCAAACCTTGAAACAAGAGAACCGATCTGTCTCAGACTACATAGCCACCTTTGATGAGTGCTTGATGAGATGTGATGTGAGTGAAGCCCATGAGGTCACTTTGTCGATTTAGGCTGGACTTAGGGAAGACATTAAGAGGGAGTTGTTTCTGAGAGAGGTTACTGACCTAGACCAAGCCTATCAGATTGCACTGAACACTGAGAAATTTCAGAGAGGACCTATACCTTCTAGGGTTAGTGCCCCAATCCCAAGAAATGGACCTAGCCAAGTTATCCCTAGCAAACCTTTTCAGGGTATTCCCACCCTAGGCCCATGGATAAAGGTAAGGCACCTGACACCCAGAGAACCCTAGTTCTAGTATCACCTATTTTAAGTATCAAAAACCAGGTCATATCTCCAGCCAGTGTACAGCCATAGCCTGTTTTAAGTGCCATAGGGTAGGTCATGTTTCTAGCCAGTGCCCACGTAGATCCCTTTACACAGAAGAGAGAGGGGAGAAGAGAATTCTAGGCCCAATGAGGATTTGAAGAAGAAGTTTATGAGGCCGGAATGAACTTGGTTGATGAGTATGAAGGAGAGGAGGAACCCACAGAGTCTGACCAGTTAGGAGTTGTGAGATGCATCCTGTCCCAGAGTAGAGTTCAGGAGGATTGGCATAGGACTAACATCCTACAGACTTTCCTTAAATTAGGGGATAAGGTATGTAAGATCATCAAAGATAGTGGGAGCTATGTGAATGCCATTTCTGCTAGCACTATCAAAATGTTAGGCTTAACCCCAGTCCCCCACCCCAACCCCTATAGGTTTCTTGGGTAGACTCTACCTCTATACCCATCCAGTCTAGATGTCAGGTCCAAATCCAGATGCAATCCTATCAAGAAAAGATTTGGTGTGATGTCTTACCCATGGGGGTGAGCAGTATAATTCTTGGGAGACCTTGGTTATATGATCATGATGCCACCCTCTTAGGAAAATCCAATACCTGTGTCTTTAGTTTAATGGAAAAAAGATCACAATCCATTCAGTCCCTCCTAAGGACAAGGTAGCTAAAGGACCCAATAAGGTCAAAGAGATGAAGACTGGAGTGAATATAATTAGTGCTAAGGATCTAGAACAAGAATTCATAGTGGTTCACCCATTTGGATGTTGACTGCTAAGGAACTTAGGACTCCTACACCCTTAGAGCCTCCTCAGGAAGTTAGGCCTTTGTTAGAAGAATTTGAAGATGAGGATGTTTTCCGAGGATCTGCCAGACCACCTTCCACCTCTTAGGGATATCCAGCATTCCATAGATTTAATCCCAGGAGCTACTTTACCCAACTTGCCCATTATAGGATGAATCCATCTGAGCATGAGGAACTGCAAAAGCAGGTTGGAGAATTGTGGAAAGGGTTCATTAGAGAGAGTCTTAGCCCTTGTGCAGTCCCTGCACTACTGACCCCAAAGAAAGATGGCACGTGGAGGATGTGTGTTGATAGTCATGCCATCAACAAAATCATAATCAAGTATAGGTTCCCATCCCTAGACTAGATGACATGCTAGATATGATGGCCGGTTCAATGGTTTTTTCAAAATTGATCTCAAGAGCGGCTATCATCAGTTAGAATTAGACCAGGGGATGAGTGGAAAACCGCTTTCAAAACTAAGGATGGTCTCTACGAATGGGTTGTTATGCCTTTTGGGTTGTCCAATGCCCTAGTACTTTCATGAGGATTATGACCCAGGTGCTTAGAGCTTTCATAGGGAAGTTTGTAGTGGTCTATTTCGATGACATCCTGATCTATAGTAAGACCCCTGTAGACCACCTAGGCCACCTTAGACAAGTCTGCCAAGTTTTGAGGAATGATAGTCTCTACGGTAATCTCAAGAAGTGTGAATTCATGACCAGTAGAGTTATCTTCCTTGGTTTTGTAGTAACCCTAATGCGTGGCTGCCGATCCAGAGAAGATTAGGTCCATAGTAGAATGGCTAGAGCCGACCAGTGTGCATGAAGTTAGGAGTTTCCACGGCTTGGCTACCTTCTATAGATGACTCATCAAGGGGTTTAGTACTGTAGTTGCTCCTATCACAGACTGTATTAGAAAAGGAGAATTTCAGTGGACTAAAGCAGCCCATAAAGCCTTCCTAGATCTTAAGGATAGGATGACCCAGGCACCCATTTTGAGGTTACCCGACTTTTCTAAAGTATTTGAGGTTGCCTGTGATGCTTCAGGTGTAGGTATAGGTGGAGTCCTAAGCCAAGAGAATCATCCTGTAGCATTCTTTAGTGAAAAACTTAATGATGCTAAGCTTAGGTATTCTACTTATGATAAAGAATTTTATGCGGTAGTGCAAGCTTTGCGTTACTGGAGACATTATTTGCTACCGCAGGAATTTGTGCTGTTTTTGGACTATGAGGCTCTTAGATTCCTGAATTCCCAGAAGAAGCTTAATCCTAGGCAGCTAAGTGGGTAGAGTATATCCAGTCCTATACTTTTGTTTTGAAACATAAGGCTGGGACTGAAAATAAGGTAGCTGATGCCCTTAGTCGTCGATCTTTGTTATTGAATTCTGTTAGGGCTGAAGTCGTAGGGTTTGAGCAGATCAAAGAGGAATATGAGTCGTGACTGGATTTTAAGACTGTGTATCAGGATCTAGCTCAAGGACCATCTAGTGATCATAAGGATTATACCCTTTTAGATGGCTTTCTATTCTTTAAGAATAGGCTTTGCATCCCTAGAACTTCTCTTAGGGAATTTTTGATTTGGGAAATTCATGCTGGGGGTCTAGCAGGCCATTTTGGAAAAGACGAAGACCACCCTGGCTGTTGAAGACCACTTTTTCTGGCCTAGCTTAAAAAGAGATGTAGCACACATTATGGCTAGGTGTCGGACCTGCGCTGTTGCCAAACAGCGAAAACAGAACACCGGCCTTTATACCCCACTCCTGTCCAAGATCGTCCTTGGCAAGATGTGAGTATGGACTTTGTGTTAGGTTTGCCTAAGACCCAGAGGAGGCATGACTCTATCTGTGTCATAGTCGACCGATTTTCTAAGATGGCCCACTTCTTGCCTTGTTCCCAGACTTTTGATGCGTCTAAGGTAGCCACCCTATTCTTTAATGAATAGTTAGACTCCATGGCCTACCTAAGACAATTGTTTCAGATAGGGATGTCCGGTTCACCAGCTATTTTTGGAAAACCCTTGGCATAAGTTAGGGACAAAACTTAAGTTTTCAACTACCTATCATCCCCAAACTGATGGCCAAACCGAGGTAGTGAATCGTAGCTTAGGCAATCTGCTAAGATGTCTTGTTGGTGAAAACACTAGGAATTGGGATTTGTACTTACCTAGGGCTGAATTTTCATACAATGACTCGGTCAATAGGTCTACAGTAAGAGTCCATTTGAAATTGTGCATGGGTACAAACCTCACACACCTTGACCTAGCCCCTTTACCAGTCCACACACGAGTCTCGAGTCTGCTAAAGTTTTTGCACAGCATATAAAGACTTGCATAAAGAAATTCATGCCAAAATAAATTTAAGTAATGAAACTTATAAGAAGTTGGCTGATTCTCAAAGGCGAGTCAAAACTTTGGTGAGGGAGACTATGTAATGATTAGGTTAAGGCCTGAACGGTTTCCTCCTAGAACCATTAGAAAGTTACATGCTAGAGGAGCTAGGACCATTTAGAGTGGTGAAGAGAGTAGGATCCAATGCCTATGTGCTCGAGTTGCCTCCAGAACTAGGCATTATCCCCACTTTCAACATTTAGACCTAGTAGAGTATAGAGAGCCAGCTGTGATTCCCAGTGAGCCTTTTGAGCATAATCCTGTTCTTGAGAGTGAACCCAACCCTGTTGTCCACCAACAAACTGGCCAGTGAGAAAAGAACAGATTGAAAAGATCCTGGACGATCAGGTTATCTCTACTCGTAATCGGGATACCAAAGATACCTGGTCCGCTGGCAAGGAAGGCCAGATTCTATGACTCTTGGATCTCCGAGATGAATTACAAGAGCTGGATCCAGATCTCTTGGAGAGATACCAGAGCCAACTTGAGCCTTACTCGACAGGGTCGAGTTCCTCCCATCCCGGGAGAATTATTGCGGGCACCAAAATCAGAAGAAGACTTCAGGATTCCATCTGGATCTTTGAATGACCTTGCCCGAAGATTAGGGTTTGTAATAAGGGTTGACCTGGTCAACTAGATTATTTTATTTCTTTGAGTATGCATTTCATTTTGTTGAGTCATGTTGACTCAGTCTAAGTCCAAGTCAAGTCCTAGTTGGCGCCATTCCCTAGGGCATCATTTTTTCTTCCAAGGCCAAATGCAAGTGGACGCCACACTCCCAGCCACACTCCCAGGATCAGTTGGTGCCACATTTCATCCCAGTGTCCCTGGTCCCCACGCCCAAGAGAGCAAGAAAATTTTCTTATGAGAAGTCAAGGAAGGCGCCCACAAGCTCCAAAAGTAACCAAGCTAAAGGAGCATGGGATTTTTCTTGGAGAGGACTTCAAGGTAGGCGCCCACACCTGCCTAAAGTACCTGGCTATGAATGGAAGGAGCCTAGTCTTGGGAGAAAGACTAGGAGATGAGTATTTTCTTCCAAGAAAGAGCAAGTCATGGAAGGAAAACCCATGACTTAAGGAGAAGAACTAGGAGGTGCCCTACATACCTGCCATATGAAGCCATCACCTTGCATTTGAGGCCACCCACTCCAAGGAAAGAAGCCTGGTCGGTCAAGGGAAAGTTTTTCATGCTTAGGATGAATGTTTAGTCCCACATGGGAAGTAGTGTAATTTTGTTTCTCTTGCAAGTTCTATATATTGGACCTATGTAATCTTTTGAGGAGAATGAGTAAATGAAATCTTTTCTTGTGTTGAGCAACCTTGTGTTCTCTTCTTCCGCACTTCTTTGAGTGTTGAGCTCCATGAGAGAGTAAATCCGGGTTCCATTGGAGCCTTGAGGAGGTGAGAGATCTCCAAAGTTACCAAAACCCTGCCCCGCTTTCATCCTGGCCGCCAACCCTAATTTCCTTCATCATCCAGCCGCCAACACCCAAATTCCTAAACCCTATTCCCACTTCATTCAAGGCCGCCATCTCCTTCTCCAAGCCACCGCCCACTATATCAAGCCCTAGGTCCTTTTCATCTGCAAGCCGCCGCCTACCAGCCAAACCCTAAATCCACTCCATCTTCCACCGCCACCTCCATACTCTTCCCTCATCTTCAAAGTTCGAGCAGTCCAGAGCTATCCCAGGTAAAGGTCTCTTCCTTGAGTTTCTTACATCCTTATCTTGTTCTTCATCCTTTCCAGATCCAGAGTACGAGAAGAAGGCCAACCTTGCCATAGGACTACAATCCGAGGATCCATTGCGAAGATACCCCATCTCCAAGGATCCTACAATCTGCTCGAGAGTGTCCTTCAATTGAAGCAAAGAGAGATATCACAGTCAGGTATAAAACCTTCTCTTCTCTCTTCATCTGTTTCTTGAAAGAGGAGTAAACCCTAGGTCTGGGGGTTTCTCAATCCCCAGCGATCCTACTTCTTATTACTCTGATAATCTACTCTTTTTAATTGTGCTTTCTTTCAGTGCATATTTTTCAATATTAGCTAGCCTTGTTTTTGAGTCAAGCCAACTTCTAACAAAACACAAAAAAAAAAAAAAAAAAAAAAATAGTCTTAATTTACTTCCGCATCGCATCATCTTATTTGTTCTGCATCACACCACCTCATCTATCCTATGTGGCACCACATCACCAGGACAAGTGGGCGGCCCAATCAAGATGAAATGTAGATTTGTGATGCCATCCCTTGACCCAAGCCTCCAATCTAGAGGGAAATGTAGATTTGTGGATGCCATCCCTTGATCCAGGCCTTCTTCCCTCCTCTATCAATACTCTTTCCAAAGGGACCAGGGCGGCCAAGGAAGAAAATTCAAATGGGAGACAACATCCTCTTTTCGCTCGCCTATCAAGCTTCTCTCAAAGAAGGTGGGTGGCCAAAGGAAGGTCAATGGGCAATGAAGATGTGTGAAGACATGCTCCTTGCTTCAAGCCCCCATATCAAGCCTTCTTTCCAAAGTGTTTTGATCAGCCATGGAAGGATTCAATGACCAAAGGGTGCCAACTTAACTCTTGAAGACAACATCATCTTTCAAGCCCCAAATCAAGCCACGCCACCAAGCATAAGCAAGGCTTGGTTGGCCAAGGGAGGAAAAATCTAAATATAGGCGCCTTCTTCATAAAACTTGTAAAATTTTCATTCAATTTGAATGGGTCTTAAGGTGCCTATATAAAGGGCCTTACCCTCTCTTGTATAGTTAATGTTGATAAAATGAAAAGAAATTTTGAAGTCATTCTTCTAGCCCTTGTCTTTTAGACTTGGAACTCTGAGAGGGAGTGCCTTTGTCCTTCGAGGCATCGAGGGGTGAGAGGCCCTGAGTTACTATCCATCTGGTAAGCCACCTTCCCACCTTCAAGTTTGGATGCCAACTGGATGATCCACTTGGGCGCCTAGCAAGAAGAACCTCATCCACCTCCATTCCCAACCTTTGTTCCCTCATTTCTTACTTGCTCTTCATGGTTCCTAACCCTTCTCTTGGTTGCTCACAGGATACCACAGACAACAAAGTCGGTCCCCCATGCCCTCGCGACCATCAAACGGGAAGCCAGTGAATCCGTAGGGTTAAAGGCTTGATCCTCCAGGCCGCATCCATGAGAGTGAGTGAACTCGACATCGGGCACATCAGAGTTTTACAAGGTTTGCATCTCTAAACTCCTAAGTCGATATTGATCTAAGAGCTAAGTCCTATGGGATTTCTCAATCTCGGGGTCCTCTCATTATCCTTGTTTCGGGGCTATTTTGCTTGCTAAAAGTTCTTATTATTATAGAACCTAGATCTGCACTTTGCTTGTCTTCGGGAATCCTTAAATCCACCAAAACTTAAAAACATTAACAAGAAAAATATCATTTGCATCTTTCATCTCATCTTAGCATCTTAAAATAACAAAAAGAAGAATCATTAGCATGCATCTTAGCATCTTAGTCCCACATCAATTTAATTAGATAATTTGATCATTTAATTATGATTAGACTCATATAAATTGAATTGGATTCGATTGGTTGAGTTTGGATGATGCCCTAGTCTAATTAGGATTTGGATTAGCCTAATTACAATGTTGCAAGCTAATCTGGTTTGACCTAATAAGTTATCTAATCCTAGGTGAATTAAATCTCATTTAATTTAGTTAGGCTTAAGCTATTCTATTTCGATTTAATGGTCTTAATTAGATTTGGAACTAATTCATAATTAGTTATGAATTTAGACCTAAACCAAATAGGATAGGAATTAGGTTGGTTAGTTTCCTATTTGGGTTAGGATTAAGAATTAGTTGGTTAAACTAATCCTAAACAATTTTTCTCTCTCTCCCCATGCCTCTCTCTATCTTATTGAAATGTAAGAAAGAAGTTTTCACCCCCTTTCTTCATGTGTAAATCCTATTTAGCATGGAAGGAAATTTGGGATGGCCAAAGTGTTTGGTGTCCAAGATTTTCTCCCTACTTATCCTTATATATAGAGTTAGGTGTTTAAGTTTAATACAAAAACCTTTGTCTTAATTCTAGATAGGAAGGCATTCTATGGAGAAAAAGTTGTGTTTGTGGTGTGAAAAAAGTAGAAAAAAGGTGGGGCACAAATTGGCATGTGTTTTTTTTTCCTGTGTTCACTGTGTGATATATTCTCTTGAGGTATGCCCCATTCTGGTTTTTCTCCACTGAATAGAATAACATATGAGTGAAAAATATTTCATTGCCCTCCTTCCTCCTCCTTTTTTGATCTTGATAAAAGGTTTATATCAGAAAGAGAAAAATATTCTCTCTTAATCTCTTGAGAAGAGATCTATTCTTCCCCTTGATCTTTAGCATAGAGAAAAAGAAAAGAAGATGGAAGGGAGATTTAATCCAATGGTTGAAGCAAGGCCTACAGGACACTAGTACTTCGATGGTCTCGGTGCTTTGATTAGGCCATCTCCATGTAGATATCAGCAAAGGCCGAGCATGTATGAGGCTCTAGCAAAACCCAGGACATCCGTTAGATCTGATCTGATGATAAAGATGGAGTAGCGTAACAGGTAAGTAGATTCTATCTACTTAGCATTTATTTTAGATCTATATTACATGTTCATGAATAGATCTTGCTATCAATGCTTAGATTAGGTTTTTATTTCTACTATAATATAATTTTGATTAATTAGAATTTTTAAAACCTGTGCATGCAACCTTGGGATCGTATGATGGTTCCTTCAATCATTACAGGGATGGTGATTAACCCAGTAGATCAGTATATGGATTGCTTCCCTTTGAATAGATGAGTCTCGAGTCTATAGTATAGAAATACTAGAATGAGAGTGCAGGTAGTTGTTAGAGAACAATGATGCTGAAAGTGACCATCACAAGAAGTCACATGGATGTCTACTTTGTCATTATTGACTTTCTTGATGCTGTAGTTATGTGAGTGGTTGTTTGACTTATGATACCTTGGCTAATAGTGGGGTTGCTATAGTTTGATAATACAAAATATTAGCCCTAGCCATTCGGGCCCTTATGGTATTTGTTGGCTGTAATAAGTTTACTGTAGGAGTTGGGTGTACTTATAGGGGATCTATCGACCTTACTAGTTAACGTGTAGTCCTATATGATTAAAAAGCTAAGTTCTTAGACCATAGCCATGGTAGTATGAAAGATGGAAAGAGTTTTCATAGGTTTTCATAAATTGGACTTGAGCTAATTAAATCATGCAAATGACAGATGCTTAGGATTGGTAAGTTTTCATGACCTACATCTTGTTAGGACTCTCGATAGAACTTAATCATATAGAAACTATACCTAGGGGTTTATCCTTCTATTCTATTGGTTGCCATTACATGCTACAAGGTATTACTAATGGATTGTGGGAACTCACTAAGATCATTTCAGATCAACGATCCTTAATAGGATAAGCTGGACTTGTTCGGACCATTGAAAGACTTTCGATAAACTATGATAGAGATCATTGTATGTCTCACTACCAAATAGAATGGGACCTAAGGGGTCACACATAATAGGAGATTGATTTAATCACATGGTTGGACCAATATATACGAGAGTTATATATTTAGAAACTGCTAAATATGTAAGGGTTATATATTTATCAACTGCTAATTTTAGTACTTACTAATTTTGAGCACAAGGGACTTAATTACAAGTATTGCAATATAATTTAGCTTAATCAAATTTGGATCAAGTCCTAACTAATTAAATTAGATTTAATTTAATTAGGCTGACCTAATTTGAGGCTGATTAGATTAATTATCTAAGTCAGACTTGAATTCCAATCCTAATTTGATTAGGGTTGATAGCTTTCAAATTTGGCTCGAATCGAGATTAAATCAAATTCTAAATTGATCCAAAATTGAAGCCAAATTGAGCCAGGAAGCCAGAGTCCTGGTCTATTAGGACTCTCTCACTCTCTTCCAGATATAATGCCAAATGAGACTTAGCACCCCACTCTTGTTTGTGCATGTGAGATGTTTTGGATGCTAATAGTTAGCACTCTCCTTTTCATCGAGTTTCTCTCTCATCTAGATAAAGTTCACATTTATCTCAATTTGAGTTTGATTCAAATTATTGATCTTATCTAGAGTTTAAGTGGTTTGGAACTACTTATGGGTGTGGGAATTTTTTGTGTGACAAATGATGGGAGAAAGTATGATTAGCACTAAAAGAGAAATGAGATTATTTCTTCTTGAAGCAAATCCTATTCCACTGACCCCTTTTCATTTGAATGTGATTCAAATTAAGAAAGCATTGGATTATCTGATTAGGGGCATGGAGTTGTGAGGAGGCATGGACATATTTTTGTGCAACAAAAATAAGTGTAGTTGGGTTAGCGCTAAGAAGAAAGAAATAAGATTCTTCCTTTGCTGAAAAAAACTTCTACCATCCCTCTTCCTTCTTTGATAATTCCATATGTCCAATAACCAAAAAATAAAGAGGAAAAAAAAGAGAAAGAAAAAGGATTTCATCCAAGGATTTTCCTAAGTCCAATTCCCTTGAATCGGTGCAAAGAGTTCGTGCAGAGATTATAGGGTTTTCTTCTTATTCTTGAAGAAGGTTCAGATCTACAATCGAAGTGAGATCTACAAAGTGCTAGCACATTGGTGATCTCGGCACTTCAATTAGGCATATTCATGTAGATACTAGTAGAGGTTAGGTGCATGCATGGCATCAACAAAACTTGGGACATCCATTAGATCGATGATGAAGATGAAGTAGCACAGTAGAAAAGTAGATCCATTCTACTTCTACTCTTATTTTCAAATCTTTATTTTAGTAAATACATTTTATTAAAAAAATGATTGCTGCCTAAGAGATAGTGTGACAATTCCTTCAGATCCTAGGCATGATCTAACAGCCAAGAAAAGATGCTAGTGATCTAGATCATTCCAGGAGGCTTCTAGGTGTGATCCAATGACCCAGTACTGCTTGAAAGCAGGATCAGATGGCTAGCAGAACTTAATTCAACTTGAACAGACATAGGCTGAAGTTGAAACCAATATGGAGTGGATCATGATGGTCACTGAAACAAATGCAGAATGTGATGGGGGACGGGATTAGGGGAAGGACCATCGGTGAGCTGAGAAGTGACCAAAGATTAGAGTACCACTAGGGTTTTTTTTTCTATTTTTTTCTAAGGCGGTGGTGAAGGAAACAATGGATATGGAAGGTATAAGTTTGGACTCTCATAGTCTTTGGGACTCACACTCACGGAGAGATCTCTCACCTCTAGGGCATCTCACCCACCTTGCTACATGGAGCGGTTAGGGTGAATCTCAAAGGTCATGAGGGCGGTTTAAAAAAGATGAAATCAAAGGAAGGGGATAAACTAGACATGATTCGCATCATGTCTTGGGGAAACTCCAGAAGCTCCGCCACCTCAAAGAAAAGAAACTACCAGAAGCCCTCACCTCAAGAAGCTGTGAAACTCCAGAAGCCACGCCACCTCAAGCCGGGAAATCCAGAAGCCCCGCCCCTCAAGCTGGGAAACTCCAGAAGCCCTGCACCTCGAAAGCCGGGGAAACTCCAAAAGCCCCGCCATCAAAGCCAAAGAACTCCAGAAGCCCCGCACTCAAAGCCAAAGGAACTCCAGAAGCCCCACACCTCGAAGTTGAGAAACTCAAGAAGCCCAGCACTTCAAGCTAGGAAACTCCTGAAGCCCCGCACCTCAAGCCAGGAAACTCCTGAAGCCCCGCACCTCAAGCCAGGAAACTCCTGAAGCCCCGCACCTCAACCCGAGAAACTCCTGAAGCCCCGTATCTTAAGCCGAGAAACTCCTGAAGCCCTGCACCTCAAGTCGAGAACTCCTAAAGCATTGCACCTCAAGCCGAAAAACTCCTGAAGCCTAGCACCTTGAAGCTGGGAGACTCCAAAAGCCCCACACTCTATCTATCCACGTCCCAGCTTGGTGGGGGCACCTTACGACTCCCCGAGTTCAGCCTCCCAGCTCGGTTGCATTCCTGGAACTTAGAGATAGTTTCACCTGAGGTCACTCAAGCCTCCTTCAAGGAGATGCATGAAGCC
Source organism: Areca catechu (assembly GCA_021397845.1). Lineage (NCBI taxonomy): Eukaryota > Viridiplantae > Streptophyta > Magnoliopsida > Arecales > Arecaceae > Areca > Areca catechu. The sequence goes on from CM038050.1 coordinate 98,326,360, forward strand.
TCGCTACCTCATTTCCGACACGGTAGGGACAACTCAACAACTCAAGATCTTTCTTCATAACCACCCTCTATACCGGAGCTCTACTAGAAAGGCCTGAAGGACTTGGTACCTCGAGGCAAGGCACCATAACAAGAACCTTTACATGGGTAGTCAAAAAAAAAAGAAGAAAGAAAAAAGAAAAGAGAAGGGAGGAGGAAGAGGGGTTGTTGAAGCAGTCAAGAATACAAAAGAGAACAGATAAGGAATCCGAGTAGTCTGGCACCAAAGCACAGGGAGTTGCTTGCAAGCTACCATGGTGACCTTAGGTCAGAGGGACACATAAACCTATATCCAATCATGAGCAATCCTTTACCAGAATGGAGCTCCACGGAGTCTCATTCGGGGCCCTCTTCGGTGGGGGCACCAGGTTCAGAAAGATGCTTCAACTAATACCAAGTTTTTTATGGATTGAGACTAGGAACTCAAGTCTCGTATGAGTCCTGTATGTTTATTGAGTCTTGTTTTATTTTCTTTTGGGGTTTTAAAGTTCAATTAGAGTCAATTAGGCTTTATACTGAGTCAAGTTCAAGAGCTACTTGAAATTGGGCCATACCAGCTTTACTTGGAGCACCACATCATCATGGACCACCTATGCCAACTCATCACCAAAGAATGCGACATCACCTTTTTGCCAAGTCATCTCCAAGGGGTGCCATGGAGAAGGATGCACCATGTCACCATGCCATTTCACCTTGCCACATCATTGGATTGGAAACCACCTCGCCATGCCAACTCACTTTGCCAAGTCATCACCAAGTGGTGTCACATCAAAACAACTTCAAAGTGGGGACCTCACCATGCCAACTCACCTTGCCAAGTAATCTCCAAGAGGCGCCAACTTCAAGTGGGGACCAAGGATTCAAATCCTCCACATTCCATGTAACCCTCCACCAAATCCTCCACATTTCATGTACCCCCCCTAATATTTCTCCATGATATGGGGAATTTCAAATTGATTGAAAGGCCAACAAAAGCCTCTTGTACGCCCATGGTAAAGGGGGCTTTTGGATGATGAAACAAGAAGGAGTAGTTTTTCTATGAAGCAAGTGTTTTGTAGTGTGGTGTGTTTCAATCTTGGCGTGTGATCTTCTACCTCCCAAGCCAACGACTTCTCCAAGGATCCCATCTTCCCTCAACGACCACTTGTTTTCTTAATTCCTTCCTCCTACTTTGATTTGGTATTCCTTCAAATCAGCTTAGTCCTAATTCCTTCATTGCGCAGGGTTCCTTCTACGATCCGGAGTTTAAGAAGGGGTCATTGCCATCAGATCAAGTATGGTGAGAACTTGTTTCGATGGAAGAGTCATCTTTTCATCCAGGGTTGTTTATTTGATTGCTTCAACGAATCTACACCAACAAGGAGTGCTCATCATGGTAACAATTCCCTTCTAATATTCTTGAGTCTGGGTTATTGAAGACATTTTCCTAGGTTTAGATTCCATAATCATTGGCCCTAATCTTCTCTAGGATTTAAATAACTACATCACGGCGTAAGTTCCAAATTTTCGTGCTCCTTCCATAGCTTTACCTTAATACTTTTGATCTGAAATTTAGTACCTGTTAATAGGCTTCATTGCACTCATTTCTTAATTCGTTATTTAGATTGCATTCTCATCATCGTGCCACATCAGCCCCGTCTTCGAACAGGTTATGCTCCGATAGCAGAACCTCATGGGAAGGGATTTGGTCGGTGACAAGCTGGTTGTAAATCTCTCGATCTGCCACTTCGACCTTGGAGTTCCAATTCGGAGTCCGTCTAGATCACTCTAAACCTAATCGACCCTTGCAATGGAGGCGAAGAAGTACTTACTCTTCCATCCTTTGATGGAAGAGGGGAGTTCAAATTTAATACCCTTCAAGCGAGGAGAGATGAACCACCACCCATCCTCAGTCGGGTGGCATTTCAGGGTAAAGAAGGCCCTGAACAGATAAAAATGAACTACAATCCCATGGAAGTGGCAGAGGACGATGAAACAAAAGATGGCCCTAACCACATTCGAAACCAGCTGAGTAGGGACAAGGCAGTAGTTGCTGAGCACAGAGAAAAAAAAAGGATGAAAAGGAAAACAAAGACCCCCTGCGAAGGGATTCCTTGTAAAAGGCAATCCAGCCTGGGCCATTGGAGGTGACCCATTCCCCTGGTCTTGTGATCGAGAGCCAGATAGAGTCCAGGATGCTGAAGGCTTTCTAGATTATCAAAGGTCCTCCTCGATCATCACCAAAGCGACGCTGCTTGGACCAGTCGAATGAGAAAGGTCAGAGGGGACTTCGAAAACAGGGGAGGAGGAAACGAGCCCTAGGCTCCCCTATTACTATCCCGGTAGGGCGAAGGCTTTTGTGAACCTTAAGAGAAACTTCCTCCTCCTCATCGAAGGATGGAGTCCTCGATCGAGAAGGCCCTGTCTCATTGGGATTACTCGAAGGACGGTGGCTACGACCTAAGGGGGCCATCCTATGGAAGAACAAGAGAGGAAGGAAGAAGAATGAAGTTCGGAGGGGCCCTAAGGATGAACTCTACCTAGCTAAGAAGAGGAAGGACTGAGGAAGATGAACCCGGTGGCCTTGAAGGAAAAGGATAGTCGGGGGAGAGAAGAAGGAAGGCTCTGATCCGTCGTGGGCATGAAGACTTTAAAAGAAAAGATGTTTTCAGGAAACTTTACTTCTTTTTGAAATGGCTAGACAATAACCGTACCCCTTAGAACCGCCTCCATCGGATTGGTGCCACGTGTCGAGATCAACAAAGAGCAACACTTTGGCTCACTTGAAACCATTTCGAGTTCTACATCGATCATTATGCTTCCTCGGACAAGCCGACATGTCATCCCCCATTGGTCTTAAGGCCCATTCCACGAAGTGCCAACGATCATGGTATTAATGGCGCCTGATTTCTACCTTTCCATGTCAGCCTGCATTGACTCCCTTCACCTTGAGAGCTGCGCACCAACGGGACTTGGGAGCGGGGGCAAATGATGTGGTAAGATCGCTAACGTGGAGTCCCTGTCAGATCCAGTAGGATGCCACATTGGTAGAAGTTGCAACGTCAGAACCTCTCTTCGAGCTCCTTCATGGGATGGCTCCCTCGAGGTCGAGTCCATCCCGGTCGAAGTCGAGCTCCCGCTCTCTTCGAGCTTCTTCGCCGGGTGGCTCCCTCGAGGTTGAGTCCATCCCGGCCAAAGTCAAGCTCCCGCTCTCTTCGAGCTCCTTCGCCGGGTGGCTCCCTCGAGATCGAGTCCATCCTGGCCAAAGTCAAGCTCCTGCTCTCTTCGAGCTCCTTTGCTAGGCGACTCCCACAAGGTCGAGCTCTTTCTCCTCAGACCAAGCTCTCTTCAGATGAGAGGTCCAATAGCCGGAAGCTGCCCCCCCATGGCCAAAGCCCACGGTGCTTCGGGAGGTTCAGAAGCAGAAGGAAGGGGACGGTGGCGCCTCCCCGATGCCATAATTACTCCTACTACTACTTACACTAGATAGGAAAGGGCACTCTGGCTAAGACACTGCACTTCCCAGCCGATTATTTGCACCACCCGAAAAAGGAAATCATCCCAGAAGATTCAAATTAGGGGGCTGTTGCTCCCTGATCGAGGTCTTGCCAAATTTTCTAAAGTAGAGCGACCAGATGGGAGGTCAAAGCCTACGACATAACCCCCTATCATGGATGGAAAAGGCACCTAGGTACACGGCACGGAGTGCTGCCAAATGTTGACCTTCGACGCCTGCAGAGGGGAAGAACCCGAGGTAGGTCGCTGAGAGGGTCCATGTCCTAAAAGAAGGTTCAGGAGGTCATCGAAGGAGGTAAGAAAACCAAGGCAAGTGAATGGGAGAGCAAGAAAGGGACAAAGCACTCTGAGACTACCGGAGCACTCATCGAACGAGTCTCATGGACACAACCATCACTGCTCTTACTCTCCTCCATCGTTGCCACTCTCACTCCACTCTTTAATTCTAAAGTAAATTCTCTCCTCCAAACATGGAGTTCGACCAAGGGGCCCACAGGGGTGGATCTGTTCCCCTAGATCGCCACTACTTGATCGTCGAAGTGCCCCTATCGGGATCCCTAGCCTGGGTCTCCTCCCTTTTGCAAGTCCAGGTGCGCGAGCTAGTTTCCAGGCGACGAGGTCGGCATCCGAGGTCATCTCCAAGCTACAGGCCATGGTGGTATAGATTGCAATAGGGAGAGTTTAAGCAAAGAAAAGGTTCATTGATCGTCGAAGTGCCCCTGTCAGATCCCTAGCCCGGGTCTTTTCTCTTTTGCAGGTCAAGTGCACGAGCTAGTTTTCTAGGTGACGAGGTCGGCATCCGAGGTCATCTCCAAGCTACAGCCATGGTGGTGTAGACGGCAATAGGGGGAGTTTAAGCAAAGAAGAGGTTATTGATTGAAGTTCTGTTTTAGGATGATAGCAAGACTAATCAGAAGGAAGGTTGATCGATTGGGAGGGACAGTGATGGGGGGCTCAGATGGTGCGCACATTGATGGAGGATTGATGAAGTCGACATGGGGAAGAAGGTGTTGTTTCACTTGGATGCAAGAATCATCGTGGGATCGGCTGTCATTCGACGGTGACAACTTGAATAGGGAAGAAGTCGAAACGGAGAGAAGATCTGGAAGAAGGAAATGGTTGGTGATGGGGACATCAAAACCCATCTGGGTTTTCCTTTCTTTTTTCAGATTTTTTTTATTTTAGTTTAAATTTTTATCCCAGCTATTCCATGTTCTTGTTATTCTAGCTTTATTCTAGACTTATCCGCATTTTATCCCTCTGCTATTCGAGTCATCTTCAACCTCCCAGAAACTCTATTTTTTCTTCATTTTTTCTTCCCACCAGTCCCGGATCCGCCACGCCTGACCACCGGCGACCCCAACGGTCGTCCTCCTCCCCCCGACATCGATCTCCTCGTGGAACACCGGCGAATCCCACGGGACCGCCCACGCCGTGCACCCCTATGGCTCCTCCCATGGCCGTCCGCCCCTGCAGCTCCGCCCATGCACCCCTCCTCCCCCCCGTGCCGCCATCCGCCGCTACCCAAGCCGCCGTTCGCCGGCTCCAGCCCGTCCGTGCCCATCTATTCTAAGACCCACGGCAAGCTTGGCAAATGAAAGGAATATGGCCCACTTAATCCCACTGGAAGACAGTTTTAGTGCCTTGATCCTTGGAGGATGGAGATATATAGCTACAGTTCAAGCCTTCCCAGGCCACGGTGTAACCCTCCCTGTGAAGCGGTGCAATTGGCCAATGCATGTCAGCAATAGGGGAGCCATTGCCGGCCAGCACCAACCGGCTAGTAACCGATGCAATGCACCATTCTGATAGCCGTCCAAGGATGCCGTACGCTCCATGGCCACCTCCCACCCTGCATCATCCATCGCCATGCCACCCCGCCTTCCCTAATGTTGATGCCGGCAAGCCTCCAAGCCTTCCCCATCAGCCCCTGTTCCACGGCTACAAGAAAAAAACTATGCACAAATCTCAGAGTAGGAATAGCTTGCACAGATCTCAGAGCAGGAAAGAATTTGAATTCAAATTTGAATTCGAATTTGAATGGGACCTAATTCCTCCACAAATGCCACCCCTTTTCGTTCTTTATTTATTATGTTTTGAATTTCAAATTGAATTTTCAAAAGGCTTGGTGTCTATGAAATAGGCTCCAATCATTCTTGTAAAAATTTAATTGAGAAATGAAATTTTTTGTTTTAGAGAAGAGTGATTCTTCTACCTTCGTGAGGAGAGGGTGGGAGGCCCATCCCAGGGCATGATGTGAGGTCATGCCTAGTTCCCCTTTCCCATCGAGTCCCACTTTTGGTCTTAGGGACTTTTCCTTTATGGCCCCAGGTATGATTTAGGTGGGATGCCCTAGGCTCCGCATATATGAGATGGGGGATGCCATAGGCTACATGTAATGGGATGGGTGAGATGCCCTAGAGGTGAGAGGTCTCTTCGTGAATGTAAGTCCACAGTCCTAGAGTGTCCAATTTTTCCCTCATGACTTTGAGATTCATCCTAGCGCCTCCAAGTATCGAGGAGGGTGTATGCCTTAGAGGTGAGAGGTCTCTTCGTTAGGGTGAGTCCCCAGTCCATGAGATCCAGACCCCTATCCTCCCCCTATTCCTTCGCCATCAGATTAGAAAATCCAAAAAAAATAGAATACCCTAATCTAGGTGACTTCTAGGCTCACCATTCGATCCTCCTAGACCCGTTGTCCCCATATCAATTTTGGTATCAGCGGGAGAAGACTAGGGTTGAAAAAAAAGTTGAGAAAAAAAGGAGAGAAAAAAGAGAGAAAACACAAAGAGAGAAAAAAAAAAATGCAAGCGAACCTGACTCGATGGAGTCGAGTTTTCCCCCACCTCAGGAGAATGATGGGGACATCAAAACACATCCAAGTTTCCTTTTTCTTTTTCAGATTTTTTTATTTAGTTTAAATTTTAATCCAGCTATTCCCTGTATTCCTGTTATTCTAGCTTTATTCAGACTTATCCTTATTTTATCCCACTGCTATTCCAGTCCATCTTCAACCTCCCAGAACCTCCCAGAAACTCCATTTTTCTTCATTTTTTCTTCCCACGGGTCCTGGATCTGCCATGCCCGACCACCAGCGACCCAACGACCGTCCTCCCCCCAAGCATCGATCTCCTTGTGGGAACGCCGGTGACTCCCACGGGACCGCCCACATCTGTGCACGGTGCAGCTCCTCCCATGGCCGTCCGCCCCTGCTGCTCCACCCACTGCCCCTCTCCCCCCTCGTCGCCATCCATCGCTGCTCGAGCCGCCATCCGCCGGCTCCATACCGTCCTGCCCATCTATTCTAAGACCCCCGGCCAAGCTTGGCAAATGAAAGGGATATGGCACCACTCAATCCACTGGAAGACAGTTTTACTAACTGCTTGATCCTCGAGGAACGAGACAATATAGCTACAGTTCAAGCCTTCCCACTTCGCGATGTAACCCTCCCTGTGAAGCGGGCGTAATTGGCCGACGCATTTTAGCAGTAGGGGAGCCGTTTGCCGGCCAGCACGACTGGCTAAGTAACCGATGCACCGCACCATTCCGATAGCTATCCAAGGATGCCGTCTGCTCCATGGCCACCTCCCTCCTTGCCGTCATCCACCGCCATGCCGCCGCCTTCCCCAATGTTGACGCCGACAAAGCCTCCAAGCCTTCTTCATCACCCCTATTCCATGGCTACAGGAGAAAAGAAATGTGCACGTCTCAGAGCAGGAACAGCTTGCACAGATCTCAGAGCAGGAGGAATTTGAATTCAAATTCGAATTCAAATTTAAATTTGAATTTGAATGGGACCAACAATTTCCTCCACAAGCCACCACCCCTTTTCTTTCCTTATTTTATTATATTTTGAATTTCGAATTAAAAAATTTCTAAGGGCTGGTGTCTATGAAATAGGCTCTAATCATTCTTGCAAAAATAATTGAGAAATGAAAATTTTGTTTTAGAGAAGAGTGATTCTTCTACCTACGTGAGGAGAGGATGCAAGGCCCAACCCCAGGGCATGATGTGAGGTCATGCCTAGTTATCCCCCTTCCCGTCGAGTCCCCCTCTATGTCTTAGGGACTTTTCCTTTACGACCCTAGGTAGCGATTTGGTGGGATACCCTAGGCTCCGCTGTAGTTACGGTGCAACGCAGCGGAAGGTAATTTCAAAAATTGAAATTAATATGCACCAAAACCCTAAAACAGGAACTCCTTATAAGACTAGAATGTATGAAGATAAACATTCTATGCAAATTGAATTAGAATACCAACCTGTATCGCTAATTCCAATTTATGAAGACTTAAAACTTGAAGATCAACGGGCTATTTGAATTCACCAGGCATCCAAGTGTCCGCCCTCCGATGGTATCCACATAGAGCAATGATCAAGAACCTACCTTCTTGTCCAATGGTTCCTCCTATTGAGTTCTTCTTCCTATACTCAATTCTTTGATTATGGCTGGAATTCTTCCCCACAAGAGGTTGCCTTCCTTTCTTTTATCTCTTCTCCTCCTTCCACTAAGACCTTGACCCTCTAAGACACTCTTGTCTTGAAGATAAGACTTTGTCCTAAGGGATTTAGGCTTGTCTTAATTGGAGGAGAAATTAAGACAAGAATTTTAATGTAAGAAGAAAGAACAAAATCAAACTCCTTCTTTCCTTTACCGTCGGAGACTTTCGCTCTTGTTCTTGTTCAGTAGCAGAGTTTCGATAGGTGTACTCTGTAAAGAAATAGTGCAAGACAAGAAAAGAGAGAAAGAGTCTTTAGAAGAGGAAGAAGGATTAAAAACATTACCGAGTTTTGATTTTCCTGACCCCTTAAATAGATCTCAGAGAGGCGCCCACACATCTCTTCGTGAAAACACTTCTCACCCCTTTCTCATTTTCTCACGCCCCATCCTACCTTCTCACGGCCTTCCAGATAAAATCCCACGCTTTTCTTAAATGAAAATCGTGATGTTTTTAAAAGAAAGGAGTCGCGACTTTTAATCTTCGAAGAGATGTTATTTCGCGCAACTGGGAAGCAACGAATGCTTTCTTTCGCCTTTCCTCAAAAAAAACATAACCCTTGGATTCCATCCAGGGGGGACAATTGAGGTGCTAAAGAGAGAAGTAAAAGCTGCCCCATATAAAACACACAGAGTTTTTTTTTATTTTTTATGGAGTGCACCAAGAGTCCATGCGCCCTGGACTCTTCCAAATGGCATGCCAAGAGTCCATTAGCGCATGGACTCTTGGCATTTTTGGCATGAAATGCTAAGGGCGGTGGGGGGCTAGCCTAGATACATGGTTAGCCAATAGGTTAGCCATAATCCCTATACCCTCAATTAGGGTCTAATTAGATCCAATTAGAACCCAATTGGAACCAATCCGGAATCCTAATTCGAATATAATTCGAATAGAAGCTAGGATTTGCAACACCTGCTAGAGTGTCATCATGCAAAGATGTTTAATTACTAATTTAAACCCTTGATCAATTATCTTAAGTGTGTGACCCCATGGGTTCCACCTCTAGCCAGCAGTGGGTTCGAATACAAGTTTGACCTAATTTGATTAGAACTCTTTCTAATCGATTAGGTCAAACGGGCTTTACCCTTATGATCAATTAGGACTCTTCCTAATATGATCATTCAATTTAATCAACCCACAATACAAGATTGACGTCTAGCAATGTGTCATGTCTACCCGAAAGATATGGAAATTTCTGGTGAAATACCAAAACTACCCTTCAGTAGAAAGTTACCGTACAATTAAATCCTTCGATCTGCCTGCACCCAAAATATAATTATGATATGCATATATGTCAAATCCAATATTATATTTGTTTCTAACTCATCTTATATTGATGATTCAATTATCTTGATATTAGAAACATCTCTAATATCTTTACTTTGATCAAAGATTCCCTGAATCATCATCCGATTGATAACTAGCTAGATGCAATCTCCTCTACTAAGAGTGATCGATTCCTTGTTGACCTACTCATTACCTTCATATCCAATTCATCACATTCCCAGTATCAATCATGTGCATGTCTCAGTGTCATGATTAGGATTGAACCAAAGCATGGTGTTCATGTGCATAAGGTACTTATGGTAGTCTCAGGTCAAGGATTACTTGCACCACTCCCACTATGAGAACCTTCTATTGACATGTAGCTAAGACTCCATAGATGTTCTCAAGTTGGATCATATCAGTGAACTCATTCTCTAATGAGCACCCCATTCTAGTATTAGTGTCATACACAAGTGACTGTGAGAGCAGTCACCCTCTCCAGTATACATGGATGTGCTAGTCTTACCGGAAAACCCTGATCCCCTACTCAGGGTTCCTTTGACTAGGAATATTTTAGATTAAGGTTTTAAGACTTTAGGTCTCACTGGTATGATCTCATCATAACCCTAAAATCATAGCCCTAATCTATGGGTTCATCATATAATAATAAACACAGCGTATGATGAAAAATACGCCTTTATTAGAATATGTCAAATACAATGTTTGGGAGATACATATAGATTGGCTTGTAGGGCATATCCCTTTCATCCGCATGTAATGAAATGGTGGGATGCCCTAGGCTATATATAGTGGGATGGATGAGATGCCCTAGAGGTGAGAGGTCTCTCCGTGAATGTAAGTTCCCAATCCTAGAGTGTCCAATTTTCCCCTTATGACCTTTGGATTTATCCTAGCGCTTCCACGTATCGATGAGGGTGTAATGCCTTAGAGGTGAGAGGTCTCTTACGTTAGGGTGAGTCCTAAAGTCCATGAGATCGAAGCCCCTATCCTCCATCCCATTATTCCTTCGCCATCAAATTAGAAAATCCAAAAAAAAAATATAATACCCTAATCTAGGTGACTTCTAGCTCACCGTTCGATCCTCCTAGACCCGTTGTCCCGCATCAGTTGGTGAGGGGGATCGGGGTGATTTGGGAAATGAAGCATATCCTAAGTCTCTAGCTCTAATACCAAAAATGATGGGGGAGGGATTAGGGGAAGGACCATCGGTGAGCTGAGAAGTCATCAAAGATTAGGGCACACTAGGGTTTTTTTTTTATTTTTTTTCTAAGATGTGGTGAAGGAAACAATGAATATGGACGTATAAGTTTGGACTCTTATGGACTTTGGGACTTACACTCACAGAGAGATTCTCACCTCTAGGCATCTCACCCACCTCACTACATGAGCCGTTAGGGTGAATCTCAAAGGTCATGGTCGGTAAAGAAGATGGAATCAAAGGGAAGAGGGATAACTAATACATGATTTGCATCATGTCCTGGGTTGGGCCTCTCACCCTCTCCTTCATGGAGCGAAAGAAAATCTATCTTCTTTAAAAACTCATCTTTTTCCATAAAATTTTTTTTTACAAAGTAATGAGGGTGGTATTTATAGATCTTTCCAAACTCTCATTTGAATTTGAATACAAGATATAAGATAAGGGTTCAAATTCAAATACAATAAGGCCTATCCATGCTAGATATCTCAATCCTAACCAAACAAAAAAACTAATCTTAAAACAACTTCAAATCAATCGATAAAGATAAATCCTAAACAACTAATCTTCGAATTTAAATTTATTTGCATCGAAATCTGCACTACATCGAGATTTGTGCTATATCGAGATTTGTGCTACCGATGTCCCCATCAGAATGGATATGATGGGCATTGGAGTTGTTGGCACTAGATGTCTTATGCAAATGGATATAATGACATGCTAACTGAGATTGCTTCTAAGATTGATGCAGTACAGACACGTCTCTCTCTATCTTTAAATAGGTAGTAGTGCACGATTTAGAGAAATCATCAAACCGGATGCCATTAACATTTCTACACACCATCTAGCCAAAATCATTGAGCCTTCATGCCACCATATCTTTCTCTTCCTTTCTTTTCCATGTTTTCGAAGCCTCCATGCCACCCATCCTTTTTCATCCAAAAGCTCTGCTCCACCTTTCCTCCACTTTCTTACCTAGCTACTACCCAGGCCTTGTTCTAGCATGAGGATGCCAGCAAGGAGCTTTTCCATGGAAGGTTAGTCTCCGTCCAACTGGGAATCAGAGGAAACTTTTGTAAAGCAATTTATTTTATTTGCTTATCCTTTGTATTCTTTATTTTATGAAATGAAAGAACTTGTACCTTTACATTTATCCATATTGTTATTTTATTCTATTTGAAGATCTTGTCTAGAATAGCCTACATCTTGGGACAATTAATAATCTAAAGATATGGGTTGTGCTCTTAGGATGGGTGATGGGGGACGAATTGATAAAATGGGTGTGTGGGGATGTGATCTACTTACATAGCAACAATATCTCAGCATTAGAGCTCCAAATATGGCCGAATTCATGGGTGGAAGGGATGAAGAAATTCGAGCTAGAGACTAGGTGAGCAGAAAATCTGACACCCTTGTGCAAGCTTCCTTTCAAAAAAAATAAAAGAGAGGTTTAAGGGCATACAAACCCTCAAAAAAGGCTAAGCACCTTTAATTACCTCAGATCTAAGGATCAAGAGGTTTTTTTTTCCACAATGAAGAGAAATTAAGCTCAAGTGGAAGGGAAACACTCACCACTCAAAAAAATTGAAGGCTAGAGCAAGATCTCCACTCCCTTCTTGGATTCAGCATTGGAGCTTGGATCCTTGGCATGGAGCCTTTAACTTTGTCTTCAAATCACCAAGAAGAACCTGTAAAAAGTCAAGGTGAGGTTGAAATTCAAAGAATTGAGGGAAAAATGAAAGAATTAATAAGAGAAGTGAAGAAAATTGCTGGAATTTTTTGGGCAGCACTTCCTCCTCTTCTTGGACTATTTCGATCTTGTGTAGAAGAACTTGAAATGGAACTATGGTACTCCCAAACTCAAAGTACTCACTCTAATTTAAGATCAAACTCAACACTCTATGAAAATCAAAGAAAGCTCTCAAAATTCTTAGGAAGAACTCAAGAGAATAGGCAAGAAGGAAGAGAAAAACAAGGGAAAATTCAACAATTCATTCATTCAACTCAATTCATGCTTTCAAGAGGGGGGGCTTGGTCCCTATTTATAGGCCAAGGCCAGCTCCTTTCGGTGGCAAGAACATGGATGGGAACCAACTAACTTATGCTTAGTTGGTGGCTAATTACAAGATTAGTTTTTCTAACTAATCCTAAAGAGAATTCTAGAAATTCCATGTGGCATTATTTTCTTGCAACACTTGGCTTTATCTCATCTTTCTACATGTCTTAAATTTGGTCTCCAGGTAGGATTTCATGGTAGAGAATTTCTTCAAGGCTTGGTCGGCCCATGGGCTTGGAGAAGGGGTCTTCATTTGCTTCATAAAATTGGGATCTTCAAGAGATGCTTCATGGTTTTGTGGAAACCTGAAAAAAAGAAATGGGACTACAACCAAAGATTATTAGTTTGTAATTTCTTCCTCTTGCCAATGTCCTCATTAATTCCCCCGGGTGAAAAGAACTCAGCCCTGACGAGTATGAATTATTTAGGCTTTGGTAGTATTCAAGCAGCTTTGGATTGATCCTTTGTAGTTCTTCTTGAGTGATCCATGAATCTTCAAAATTAGGTCTGCCTTGCCAATGGACCAAGTATCGTTGTAATCCTTATTCCAGGTAGTGACAATCTTGTCATCTATGACCCTTTCATTTTTTTCTCCCCGCTTTGGTAGTGTGGCTGGTGGATACTCTGGGGTTGGTTCACTCTCAGGGATGGATCAGGTTCTAGGAACTCACTGGGAATTATTGTGGATTTCTTGTAACCTACCAGATCTGAGATATTAAAAGTAGAGCTAATGCCAAAGTCAGAGGGTAGGTCTAGCACATAAGTATTAGGTCCTATTCTTTTATTATTTTGAAAGGACCTGCACCACGGGCATGGAGTTTCTCCATAGTTCCCGGTGAAGACTGTTCAAGTTATAGCCTGATCATCACAAAGTCCCCTACTTGGAATTCTTTAACCCTTCTATGAAGATCAGCCATATGCTTGTAGCTCTCATTGCTTATCTAAATTTTCTTGCTAACTTCTTCGTGTAGATCCTTAACGTGTTGTGCATATGACTCAACAGAATTGGATGTTCGTGCATGCATGGGTAATGGAATGAGGTCAATTGGCTTTCGAAGTTTATACCCATGAAGATCTCAAAAGGACCTTTTCTAGTGGACCTGTTAACTGCTATTATAGACAAACTCAAATGGACTTTATTATCTAATGACTGAACTTTTGTTGGCTCGGAACAAAGTTCCTAATTTCTAATGGTGGGTGAAAGATTCAGTTTTATCTCCAGATTTGTGTCATAGGGCTTTCTAAAATTTCTAATGATTATGATAACCTATTTGACATAGCAGGGTTGGTAGGTTGTACAACATATCCACTTCTTCTAAAAATGGTTTGGTCACTTTAGAAATATCAAAAATTCATGAACAGGATAAAAAGTGTGCCATCTTGGAATGTTGGGTTGGTTCATCCTATATGTGGGACTGAATTAATAGCATGCTGGTGGTCTCGAGATAAAAAGTGATAAAAAAGAACTTCAAGAAGTTTGTCTTGGATTCCTCTAAAATTCTTATGACTTCTTGGGTTCGTTCCTTAAGGTTTTGCTTCTGGACTTCCAACAGGTCATCATTCCAATTGATGGTTCCTTAATGATTTCTTGTCTTGGACCCTTATCATTGATTAACATTAATTCTGGGTCCTCTTCTTTTATCTCCTCAGGTTGTTCTTCATGATGTTGTTTCTGGGCTTCCCTGAGGGTCAAAACTACATGGGTGATCCTTCCTTGATTTCTTTCTCCACGTCCTTGCATTAATTAAATTTAACCTTTGCTTCTTCTCTTTCAAGTCACTAAACCCTCTTTTGATATTGTCCTTGGTGGGGTCGAGTTAAGACAAACTTCTTTCCTAGATGGGTGAAGGCACAAGAATTGGATTGACCATATAAAGTTACATCATGGTCATATAACCATGGTCTACCCAAAATGATACTACCTACCCCCATGGAAAGAATTCACACCAGACTTGTTCTTGATAGGACTGGATTTAAATGGGAACCTGGCATCTGGACTTGATGGGAATTGAAGCAGAATCTATCCAAGAGACTTTAGATGGATTAGGATGTGGAATAGGGTCAAGCCTAAGTCTCTAAGGGCTTTGGTTGAAATCACATTTATACAACTCCCATTGTCTATATGATTTTATAGACTTTCTCCCCTATCTTGACAAATGTTTGGAGGATGTTAGTCCTTCTCCAATCCTCCTCCTTAATTTGGTCAAAATTCTAACAACACCTGATGTCTTATCATAACCCCCTTCTTCTTCTTCTTCATCATCATACTCATTGATCAGATTGGATTCAGCCTCATATACTTCTTCTTCAAACTCTTTAGTGGGATTAGTCTTTTCATCAACTAGCTCTTCTATATGTAAACATCGGGTAGGGCATTGGCTAGCAAGGTGTCCCATTTTGTGACATTTGAAACATTGGACATTTGGGCTACCACTCTTTTGAACTTCAGGGGCCTTACCCTTGTCACTTGATTGGCTCAATGGAGCTGGAGGGTGGTGTGGTTTTGTTGTAATTGGTTGAACCCTGGTTTCTGAATTGGGGTACTAACATTAGTTGGTTCAGGTCATCGAGTTATTGGTCCCCTATGAAATCATTCACAATCCCTGGCTATTTGGTAGGCTTAGTCTAGGTCAGTGACTTCCCTTAAAAACAACTCCCTTTGAATTTCTTCTCTTAGACCAGCTCTAAACCTAGATAGTGTCACAGCTGTTGACTCATTTCATTATGTTCATCTTATGGCAAACTCATCAAATTTGGCAATGTCTTTGATACAGTCTTATTACCTTGATACAATCTTTGCCATTGGTCTAACAATCTCTGATGGTAGGACATACGAAGATACTTCTCTCTCAGCTTAGCTTTCATTGCTCTCCATGTGGTTATATGCATGTCTCCCCTTTGTCTAATTATTCTCTCGACATTCTCCCAGTATAACCTAGCTTGTCGAACCAATCTAAGCT
Source organism: Areca catechu (assembly GCA_021397845.1). Taxonomy (NCBI): domain Eukaryota; kingdom Viridiplantae; phylum Streptophyta; class Magnoliopsida; order Arecales; family Arecaceae; genus Areca; species Areca catechu. The sequence continues at coordinate 98,341,887 of CM038050.1, forward strand.
TGGCAATTTGTACTTCCTATCCTCGGTCATTTCATACCACTCAAAGTATTGGTCTATCTCCCCTTCCCAGTCAATGTAAACCTTAGGGTCCAGGCTTCCATCAAAGATAGGAGCCTCCAGTCTGATGCTTCTCATGACCCTCTCATCTTGGTCTAGGTAGTCCTGGTGGGGTCGCCTAGGGGTGTGATCATGGATGAACTCAGTCAATAGGTCAATGGCTTGGTGAGTAGGTCTGGGACTCATGTTTGAAGTGGGCTCTCCGGGCCTCCTCCACAAAACAGGGTGAAGTCTTCTAGGGTTGTACTCAGGGGTGTGCTCAAATGTTGGGCTCTGGGTCCTCTTGGGATTGACTTAGATAACTCGAGTTCAGTGGGGGTCTTTTCAAGGGTTCCAACTCTCTCTTTGACTTGACCTAGTTCCTTGTTAATTTGCCCTAATTGCTCAATTACATGGTCAAATTTCTCAGTTAGGGTCCTCATGATGAATTCAAGATTGGGATCCATGGGTAACAACCAGACTGAGGGTGGACTTTGATACAGAGCTTATAGGACACAGTACAAGGGTAATCAATACAATGGATAAGCAAGCAAGACCTAATGCTAGGGTTCCTAGACCTAGAGTTTAAGAATACAAGACTTAACTAGGCACTACTTAAGAATGTAATTATCCTGTCCACTGGCCAGGTAAGAGGTGGGGTTGCGGGAGGCTCCCCTCGCTTTCACGAGGTCCTAATTAAAAACCGCAAGTCCGCTTAAGGCATTTGCCATTTGACCTCTAGCCTTGATACCAATTTCAAGGAATAAGTACAAACTCAAATAATGCTTTGTCTTACCTTGCACTTAAACCCGACTCGTGGATGTCCCTAATTTAGGTTCCTACTTGATTTTACTTTAGGGTTTAGGTCCCTAATTAAAAAACCGCAAGTCCGCTAAGGCATTTGCCATTGACCTCTAGCCTTGATACCAATTTCAAGGAATAAGTACAAACTCAAATAATGCTTTGTCTTACCTTGCACTTAAACCCGACTCATGGATGTCCCTAATTTAGGTTCCTACTTGATTTTATTTTAGGGTTTAGGTCAATGCAAATGTGGGTGATTGTTTTGAGCTAAGGAAAGGTAATGACCTCCTTCCCTTATGTAATATTGAATGCCCTTAGGATACTTTAAAATGGATGCACACAATTTCAGCATAACAATGAGTACAATCACTATACCTAGCACAAATGCATGAAATTTTAATCCAATTTCAAAATTTTAAAAATATAAATTTAAATTGTTAGTTCAAATCTTGAAGTTTAAATCACAGTAACTAAATTAAAAATTTAAATTTTGAATTTGATTTAAAAATCGTCCTTGGAAGTAAGTGGTTTAGATGTAAATTTCAGCTTCCAACTACCCTCCAACTAAACTGAATTTGAAAATTCGAAACCTACAAATTTTTAAATCCAAAAAATTAAAAATAAGATTAATTTGGTTAGCTCTCAGATATGGGATCTTGGATTTTAAATTTCAACTTCAAATTAATTCGAATTTTTGGTTGAGAAGGTAGTTTAAAACAATTATTAGAAGATTCCAGCAGTTCAGCTAACTCTTAACAACCTAATTCAAGTTTTGAATTCCGAGCTATAAACCTCTCTAAAATTCAAAAATTAGGTGGGAAATAACAAAACTTGAGGTATGGATCTCATATCTAAAATTCAAAAAATATATATATATTTTTGTATTTTTTTGAAAATTAAAGGAAATGAAAGGTAGAAACAAATTTTGGACAGAACTATAGAAATGACCTAGGAACTTATATTTTTAAATCCAAAAATATAGAGAAATATTTTCTTGGGTTTTATATTTGAAGTACAACACAAAAAGGTACCGAGAAATATTTTTTTGGATTTTTTTTTATCAATGTAAAAAATATAAAAAAATCACTAAAACTTGGAAGACGGTGAGATAGAATTTCCAGCAGCTTGCAATGCTTAACCTAGAACCAAAGCTCTGATACCAAAAATTGATAGGGGACGAATTTGAAGAAATGAGTGTGTGGGGACATCTACTTACCTAGCAATAATATCAGCATTAGAGCACCAAATATGGCCATCGCCGCCCATGCCTGTGGGAAGACGAACGGTCCGCCCTGGGCATGCCGCAGCTCTGCCGCCTGCCCGACGCTCGCCTGCCATCGCCCCGCCGCCCGTCGGTGCTCGCCGGCCATAGGAGTTCCTCGCAGGCACCCATGGGCCCCACATCCATGGGAAGGCCAAACGGCATGCCCGTGCAAGCCGTGTCGTCGCTTGTCGCCGCCCCGCCTGTAGCCGCCATCGCCGTCCACCGCCAGCCACTGTCCCGCCGTCTCACCGTTCGTCGGCCAAAGCCTGGCCGCCGGAGGCCCTCGCCGGTGCCCAAAGCCCCACGCCCATGGGAGATGAAACGGCATGCCTGTGCGTGCCGTGCCACTCCTGTGCCACCACCCCACCTACAGCCTGCCGCTTGCCGTCCGCCGCTCGCCATCCGCTGGCCCCGTCCACCGCCAGCTTCCCGGTCGTCGACCGTCCGTCGGTGCTCGGTGGAGATCGTTCCTCCCTCTATGCATGACCGAGAGTTGATTCTGCATGATTTCTAGAGCAGCTTGGTTTTCAAAGCAGCATGCTTTTCAGGTCACTTCATCAAGCCAACACGCTTCTTAGAGCAGATCAGCATCCATTTTGATGTAGCATGGATTTTGATGTAACTTATTTCCTTTTTTGGTTTACTTGTAGGCTAAGTTATTGAGGGGTTTTGTGTCTATATAAAGGCCCCCTCTCCCAATGAATAATTAAGATTGATAAGAATTTTGGTTTAGCCACTGGTCCTGGTTCTGGGCTGAGGCCTATCTTTCCTTCACCTGCGGGTGTCAAGGGGTGTGAGACCCCACTTCCTTTACTCTATGTGAGCGTCGAAGGCCGCGAGGTCCCTAGTATCCCCTTTCCTATCGAGTTCCCCTCTAGGTCATAGGGATTTTCCTTTACGTCCCCATATAGCGATTTGGGTAGGACGCCATAGGCTTCGTATGTAGTGAGATGGTTGGACGCCCTAGATTACATGTAGTGGGGTGGGTGAGATGCCCTAGAGGTACGACGTCTCTTCGTGAAGGTGAGTCCCCAGTCCTAGAGTGTCCATTTTTCCATCCCTCCATCCCATTGTTCCTCCATCAAGAAAATTGAAAACAAAAGATTTCAGCTATTTTAGGATTTTAGTAATAGTTTCTCCCTAGTCCTAGGAGGCTTCTTAGCCCTCCCAGGTCCTAGTTTGTTTAGGTGTTCTCCTTTCCAAATAATCCAGGGTACATCGAGTCCATCCCTCATCAATTTGGTATCAGAGTGAGTGTGGTTAGAGTGCTCCATTTTCGAACTCGACGGAGTCGAGTTCTTCGCGATCGAGGAGAATGATGAGGATCCAGGCAGGTCCGAATTCTTTTTCTATTTTTTCTTATTTCTTGTATTTTTTTATTTTCCTATTCCCACTATTCCACCTATCCCCACTATTCTTGTTTTATCCCTAACTTATCCCCACTTTATCCCTGCCTTATTCCATCTTCCTCCATCTTTCTCTCGGGATTTTGTAAAACTCCCAAACCCTAGCCCACCGCTCCGCCCCCCAGATCCGGGCTGCCCTATCCCTGGTCGCCTCCGCTAGCCCACCATCGGTGCTCGCCAGCTTCGCTCTCACCAAAAAATCGACGATCTGCCGCCCACACCCATGGGAAGACGAACGGTCCGCCCTGGGCGTGCCGCCGCTCCACCACCTGCCCGCCACCCGCCTGCCACCATCCCATCGCCCGCTGGTGCTTGCCAACCATGGGAGGCCCTCGCCGGCACCCATAGGCCCCACGGCCATGGGAAGGCCAAACGGCATGCCCGTGTGTGCCATGCCGCTGCTTGCTGCCGGCCCGCCTGCTCCCGCCGCCACCGCCGTCCCGCCGTCTCACCGTTTGCCAGCCAAAGCCCAGCCGCCGGAGGCCCTCGCCGGCGCCCAAAGCCCCATGCCCATGGGAGATGAAATGGCATGCCTGTGCGTGCTGTGCCACTCCTTGCCGCCACCCCCCGCCTGCAACCCGCCACCTACCGTCCGTCACTTGCTGTTCGTCGGCCCCATTTGTCACCCGCTTCCCGGCCACGGCCATCCACCGGTGCTCGGTGGAGAACGTTCCTCCCTTTGTGCACAACCATGAGTTGATTCCACACGGTTTCTGGAGCAACTCAGTTTTCAAAGCAGCATGCTTTTCAGAGCACTTCATCAAGCCAACACACTTCTCAGAGCAGATCAGCACCCATTTTGATACATCATGGATTTTGATGTAACTTATTTTCTTTTTTTGGTTTGCTTGTAGGCTAAGTAATTGAGGGATTTTGTTTGCCTATATAAAGGCCACCTCTCCCCGTAATAATTAAGATTGATAAGAATTTTTGGTTTAGCCACTGGTCTTGGTTATAGGCTGAGGCCTGTCTTTATCTTCACTACAGGTGTCGATGGGTGTGAGACCCCACTTCCTTCGCTCTATGCGAGCGTCGAGGGGCGCGAGGCCCTAGTTATCCCCTTTCTCGTCGAGTTCCCCTCTAGGTCTTAGAATTTTTTTTTACGGCCCCAGGTAGCGATTGGGTGGGATGCCCTAGGCTCCGCATGTAGTGAGATGGGTGGGATGCCCTAATTACATGTAGTAGGGTAGGTGAGATGCCCTAGAGGTGCGATGTCTCTCCGTGAAGGTGAGTCCCCAATCCTAGAGTGTCCATTTTTCTTACAGCGTTAAGAGATAACCAAACTCAAACTCAAGACAATTCAGCAAAATTCCATTTTTCCCTACCCTCCATCCCATTGTTCCTCTACCAAGAAAACTGAAAACAAAAAGTTCCGCTGTCTTAGGATTTTAGTTTCAGTTTCGCCCTAGTCCCGGGAGCTTATTTCCCTCCCACGGTCCTAGTTTTGTTTAGGTATTCCACTTTTCCAAATCCATGGTACATCGAGTTCATCCCTCATCAATTTTGGTATCAGAGCAGGAGAGGATTAGAGTTAAACAAAAAAAAACAAAAAAAAGAGAAAAAAAGAGAGAGAAAAAAAAAATGCAGATAGCCTGACTCGATGGAGTCGATTTTTCCCTATCTAGGGAAATGATGGGGATATCAAAACCCATCCGGGTTTTCCTTTAATTTTTTAGATTTTTTTAAATTTTAGTTTAATTTTTATCCACGCTGTTCCACCTATTCCCATTATTCCAGCTTTATTTCAAACTTATCTCCATTTATCCCTTTGCTATTCCAATCATCTTCTTCCTCCATAAAACTCCCAGAACCTTTTTTTTCTCATTTCTTTTTCCCGTTCTCCTGAATCTTCCATGCTCGACCACCGCGAACCCCCCCCCCCCCGACGGCCCTCTATCTCCCCCACGCCGCCATGCCCGACGATTGGATGGACCCCATCGGCCATCCATCTCCCTTGCTGACCCATGCCCGTGATGCCTCCGCGTGCCGTGCCACTCCTGTGCCGCCACCCCACCTGCAGTCTGCCACCCGCTGTCTGTCGCTCGCCGTCCATTAGCCCCGTTCGTCGCCGCCTTGCTGGCCGCCGGCCATCCGTCGGTGCTCGATGGAGATTGTTCCTCCCTCTGTGCACGACCGTGAGTTGATTTGCATGATTTCTAGGGTAGTAGGGTTTCAATCTAGGAACACAAGGTGAGCACTGAAAGAGAGAACCAAACTCAAACTCAAGACAATTCAATAAAATTTCAGCAAAGGTTTATTCATATGAAAAAGATTATTTTACTATTTTCCTTTTTTGCTAGTCACCAGGGGATTAGGGCTTGCACTCAAGAACAAGGAACCAGGGCATCACACCCACTCCAATCTAGAGGAAAACTCAAAACTCAACAAAAATAATTTTAATTTGTATTCATAGGAAAAGAGATAATTCATACAAGAGGGAAGGGGTGGTATTTACAGATTCATCCCAGGATACATAACTTTAGAGCTAAGAAACCCTGACTAGTGGGCCAAGAAACCCTGGTAGACCTGATCAACAGTAGGCCTATCTTGGACTGGAGCTCTCTCTTGCGGGCTTGGCGGCATGAAAGGGCCCAGGTGCATGAAGGCCAGCTCTGGTTAGGGGGCCTGGTGAATCTCCTGGTCATGAACTCTCCTCTTGTACATGACCTGAATGAAACTACATTGACTCGACTAGAGACTCGACTGGACTTGACTAGACTAAAAGACTGGACCTGCCTAAGTGGACTCAACTGGACTCAATGTCTTACTTTATTACAGGACTTAAACAAAATAAAATAAAATGGACTTTTGGGCCCCATTACTTATTACTTTATATAATAGTTATGAAAATAAGATAAAAAAAATTAATCGTGTATTATAACACACATCAAATTTTGGTTCTATTCTCAAGGACCATTAGCATGGTTGTTTCAAATAAAAATTAATCAAAAAATATTTATTTTAGCCTATTTTTATTTTTTTTATTAATCATGATTGCCCTGATATACGTTTGCCCTAGCATAATTGCTAGGGCATGAAAAGATTGAATTGACATAGAACCTTTGAAAGAAAAAAAGTACACTAACACCTTATAAGGTATTTAGGAAATTAGAGACTTTAAAAAATTCTAAAAAAGAAATAAATTTATTTAATTGGGTGCTAATCATAAAGTTTAAACATTTTAATTTTTGTTGCATCGCATTTTATCTCTCCATAATTAACATTAAGTGCATTAACCCATTAACAAGATATGGTGGGGATTTGATCACCCTTCCTTAGCCCAAAAACTATTTCCTTCATTCTGCATTAACCCAAGCCTTAATTTTAAAATTAATTAGATGTTAGTCCTAGGAATTTCAAACTCAATAGGACAAGAAAGCCCTAGAGTTGGACCAGGTTCAGATTGATTAATTGCTCGGTATCTAAGGTAAGTGGTTCAAGGATCCTTACCCCGAAGAAAGGTGGTTCTCTAATTAAGGAACATTGTGAAAGCACAGAAAATCTATCACTAATCTTACACTTATCTGGCTGAGTCAATTAGTTAGTTTTGGACTTGGAGTGCTCAAAGCAGCGCCTTAGAACAGTTAGGAGCTATCTAAAATTAGGCTAACCCTAGGACAAAGTTGACTTGATTGCATCACTTATTTGGAAGAATAACCAAACAATTAAACAATTTTCTTATCTATCATCTCTAGTCTAGAACTATTTTAGGACTTTTACCTTTGGAACTTCTTTCTTCCTCTTCTCTTCCTTTTCCTTTAAAGAAAATTTATAAAAACTTAAATCACAATTTGCTTTAGAGTCCAATTGTAGGATGTATGCATGGTCATCATTCATGACAACCTAAAATCCTACTCCTAAATCCATAAATAGAATGAACTTTTAGAGCAAATAGACATAGAATCATGGACATAATCATGAGACTAATCTACTGTGATAGTTGAAGGAACATTTACTCCTAAATATATATACTCTCCCTACATCTAAGTGCCTCCAGTAGAGCCCACACTATATGAGATCAAGTCTAGTGTTATTCAGATACCCCCATCTTTCTAGGACTTGCAAACAAGGACCCATACAAGTATCTAGACAATTCAGCATTTCTCTAATGATGCTCTTAGGCTAAAATTGTTTCCGTTTTTTATTGAAAGACAAAGACAAGTATTGGTTGAACTCCTTAGATATTGTAACAATTTCAAATTAGGAGCAACTTTGGAGGAAATTCCTTAAAAGGTATTTTTCTATAGGGAAAACAAATTAGATTAGAAAGGCAATAGTTTTTTTCTAGATGGATGGAAAATGTTTCATGAGTCCTAGGAGAGGTTAAATGAATTGATTAGAAAGTGCCTATACCACATTGTACCCAAATGGCAATTGGTCTAGTTCTTCTATGATGGCTTATTAGAGAAGCACTGATAAATGGTTGATGCCTCAGGTGGTGGGACCTTCATGCTAAAAAATGAGCATGAAGCCTCGTAGCTTTTTGAAACCTTGAGTAAGAATTCACTGCACCATATGTCTACTGACAGAAGAGACCCCCCATTTCTGGATCCAAATACGATGGGATTTATGAAGTAAGAAGGTCAATCAACATCCATAATAAAGTAAAGGAATTATCCCAGAAACTTGACCGACTACTGCAGGTCGAACCCACTAATACCCCACCACACCTATACGAGATGTTTGTTTCATTTGTTCAAGTCTTAACATACTGTCATTGAGTGTCCAGATCATCCCATACCTTGAGTTCATACATGAATAAACAAATCAAGCCCAAACTTAGAATATTTTTAGACTTGGACATAATCCATATTCCAACACCTATAATCTGGGTTAGAGAAACTATCCTAATTTCTCATGGACCTAGCATCCTACTGCTAACCCTCCAATGCAGAGACCTAGTTATCTTGAGGGAGACTATAAATCTGCCCTATTTCCATAGTATGCACCAAACCCATAACCTTCTCCAAACACTACCTTTGAGGAGAAGGTGCTACAAATACTTAAGGGGCTGGAGTTGAATATCCAAAATCCTTCACTCCCACACACAATCCATTGCAAAAAAAAAAAACTTAGATAGGTTAACTAACGATAGCTTTCAGTAGAAAGGAGGAGGGCACTGCCCAGCCAGCCCATTAGCAACTCAAAAGGCAGCACATGGCTAAGAGCTCCACAGGTTCAAAAACTTTTCCTGAACATGCCAAATTGGTCATGACTCTTAGAAGTGAGAAAACCTTAAATCAACCTAAAGTAACTTAATAACTAGGACAACCAATATCGACCAAGCCAAAAAAAGAAACTTGAAAGAGGAAAGAACTCATTAACCCAACACCTACATTTAAGGCTCCATTCCCTAGTGCTTTAGAATGCCCTCTTCCTCTTGACAAGAAGGGTATAAATGAACGAAATGCTACACTATGTAAACAAGTTCAAATAAATTACCACTTCTTGATGTAATTAAACAAGTTCCTACATGTGCCAAATTCCATAAGGACACGTGCATTCAAAAATGAAGATGTAAGGCACACGTACCGAAGGTCCATTCAACTAAGTAGGCCAATTTAGTCTTCGACAAATTGCCCCATCCAAACTTAAGGATCCTAGTACCCCAATTATCTCCTGTGTCATAGGGGACCTCACGATTAGGAAGGCATTACTAGATTTGGGTGTGAGTGTCAACCTTCTCCCAAGCTCTGTTTATGATGTATTTGGATACAGAGTTGAAGTCCATGGTGATAACCCTATAATTAGTAGATCGATCAATTAAGGTACCCCATGGAATGCTTGTAGGGTTACTGTGGCATAGCGGAAGGCCAGATTTCAAAAATCTTCATTAATAAAATCCTAGTCAACCAAATCCTAAACCGAGGATCTTTGATTATAACAATTAATTAACATAACATAAAAGGATTTAGAAGAAACCTCTACCACAAACTTAATATTTCCATAGGCATAAAAGTATATGCCTCTAGAGATGATCCACACAGAAACTAGATCAAGGAAGTACTCCTTCAACCTTGCTTGCTAATTTTTTCCTCTCGATAGCCTTTTAGCCTCATTAGGACATGTACCTTACTTCAGGGTATCTCTAGACCTGTTTTAAAATCTCTATTATATCCTTTATCTTCCTAATTCTCTTCCTAAGTCCTTGCCTTAAAATGGCAGACTTGTCTTAATTAGAAGACTTGTCTTGAAGGAAAGGAAGAGGATTATTTAGATAAGATTGGATACATCGGACTCTTCCACTGAAACCCTTTATAGATAGAGAGGAGGCACCAATCACACCTTCTTCTACCCACTAATTTGATATCCTATGTATCAGATATGTCCTGGGTGGGAAAAATTAGCAATGAAACACTGTATAGATATGACGATTTGGACTTCTTTGTGTCAAAAGAAGTATCAAGCATGCCTCTTCATAACCTGATAGTTTCTCCTTCCACGTGGCCTTAGACCAAGTCAAAATCAATCAAGGGGGCATGTAGCTGTGATAGGATAAATCAGAAATTGCCATAATATTGGTCTTAACCCAATGTAGAAGGACTTAGAGTCCTTATCCATGCACCATAAAAATTCAGCACCTACACCCTTTCACGCCAACATGTTATATGCCATAAAAATTCATTTGACTTGGCCAAATCCCCATCCAAAGGCATGAAGAGAGAAGAGAGAGAGAAGAGATAAACTTCAGCCAAAAAAGTGTAAGCAACAAAAGACTCTTGGTCCTTCTACACATTGACCATTGTGCTCCCAAAAATCTTAGCATCAATTAAGAGTCCCAGCCCCTAGGACTCTTGCTATTTGGTGTGGATAAAACTTTGTGGCACCCCAATTTGATTGAACACCGAAGGCTTGATCCATTAAAGTCCCACTTAAATTGGTTAACCCAAATAGCAAGCATATAAACCTAATCCAATTAGGTTAGGAGTTTGGTTAGCCAATATGTGCTAGCATATCAAGTAGCTATCCAATGGGATTCAATAACCATTAAAAACAAAATTGACTTCCTTGATCAATTCCTTAGCATGTGTGACCTTTTGGGCTCCACATCTAACTTACAATAGGTCTAGGTTCATGTTGATCTAGTTCAATTAGAACCCAAGTAATTGAATGAAGTTAAACTCATGTCAAACCAAATTATCAAATTAAAACTTCTTTCTAATAACTTATGAATTAATAATTTTAATTCATAATAATCTACAAGACATGATTGATATCTGACAACATATCATGCCTACTCAAAAGATGAAAAGCTTCATAGAAATTATGGCAAGTTATCATGTAATTCAATCCTTCGATCATCCTTTATCCTGAATAAATGATGGGTATGAAATTATATCAAATCTTGATGGTTTTATTCATTTGAATGTCAATTTTAACAATAAAGACTTGACTAATAAAGATTAGAAATTATTTCTAATTTTATCGTACTTTGATCAAAGACTTCATGAATCATCGTATGATGAGATTACATGGGATAAATACTTCTCTTGTTAGAAATGATTGAAATAATTGATTTTTTGTTGACCTACTCACAACCTTCATACACAATCCACCATATCCAAGAATGCCTCGTACATGACTAAATATGAATGAGTATGAACAAAATTTAGATTCATGTGTACAAGGTTCCATGGTGATCTTAGGTCTAAGAATTACTTGCACAACTCTCATTAAAGAACCATCTTTTGATAAGTAAGATTTCGTAAGATGTTCTTATAGCAGATCAATTCAGTAAACTCATTTCCAAATGAGCATCCAATACCTTGTATTAGTGTCACCATATAAGTGGTTGTGAGATCAACCACCCTTTCTATCAAACACACATAGGTGTGCCAGTCTTACCAGAAACATCGATTCTCAACTTAATGATCCTTTGACTAGGAATATTTCAAACTAGGACTTTCAAGATTTTATGTCTCACTATTATGAACCAATCATAACCCTAAAATCATTGTTCTAATCTATGAGATTTATTATAATCTTAAGAAAAAGAGTATAAGACATAGTATATAATGAAACATAAATGCCTCTTTATTAATAAATGTCAAACATAGATTAGAAAGAAAGTAAAGAAAAGTTCCTATCACATATGAATACAATTGGCTTGCAAGGCACTATTCTTTCAATCTCCCACTTGCACTAAAGCCAATTGCAATTGTATTTAATTCACATACAATCTAGATGGTGATTAAACTACTATTGAAAAAGGGCCTTGTGAATGGGTCTGTTATGTTATTCTTTGTATCTACTCATTCTATGACCACATTTTATCTTTCAATGATTTCATGAATGAGATGGAAGTGCCTTAGGATGTGCTTGGATATTTCATTAGACCTTGGTTCCTTAACTTGTGCAATAGCTCATTATTATCACAATAAAGTGGCATCGATGTTGTATCTTAGGAACTACATCTAATTTCATAATTAACTTCTTCATCTAGATAGCTTCCTTAGTGCCTTCATTAGTAACTATGTATTTACCTTAATAATGAATCAGTTATAGTTGTTGCTTAGTACTTTCTAACTCACTGCACCACCGTACAAAGTAAATACATACCCTGATATGAATTTACTATCATCTATAATTAATTAAGAACTAGAGTTAGTATAGCCTTTCAGTTTTAAATATGATCCTTGATATATTAGAAAAATATCTTAGTCCTTTTAAGGTACTTAAGAATATTTTTATAGCTTTCTAATGATCATCCCCTAGATCGGCTTGAAACCTACGCATGCCTGAAGCATAAGCAACATCAGGCCTGGTATACAACATGGCATACATAATTGATCCTATAATCGAAGCATAAGGAACTTTACTTATCCTCTGTATCTCTTCAAGTATCTTAGGTGACATCTTCTTAGAAAGATGTATACCTTGACTCATTTGCAAGTAATCCTTTTTACTTCCATCCATGTTGAACTTTTCAATATTAAGTCAATCTAACAAGATTGGAACAAGTTGAGCATATCTTAGATCTATCTATATAGATCATGTACCAAGTACATAGGATACTTATCCCAAATCATTCATGAAAAGCTTTTTAGATGGCCAAGCATTGACTAATTATAACATTGGGATTTTATTTTTAATGACTAGTATGTCATTAACATACAGAATTAAAAAAAAATAGCACTCGCACTTGTCTTCTTTACATATAGTTCATCTACATTTTTGATGAAATCAAATTTCTTGATTATTTCATCAAAGAGGATATTCCAACTCTTCAATGCTTGCTTTAATCCATAAATAGATTTCTTAAGCTTGTATACTTAATTTGATCTCCAACTTGAGACAAATCCCTTTGGTTGTGATATATGAACTTCTTCCTTAAGATACCCATTGAGGAAGATAGTTTTTATATCCATTTACCATATTTCATAGTCATAATATGCAGTTATAACAAGCAAAATTCAAATGGATTTGAGCATAGCTATTGGTAAAAAAGTTTTATCATAATTAATTCTATATCTTTATTTGAAATATTTTGTTACTAGCCTAGCCTCATAGGTTTCTACTTGGCCATCTGCTCCAATCTTTTTCTTGAAGATCCATTTGCACCCTATTGGATTTACATCTTTAGGTGCATCAACCAAGGTCCAAACTTGGTTAGAGTACATGGAGTTCATTTCATATTTCATGGCTTCGGCCATTTATCAGTGTCCCACTCTCAATAGCTTCCGTATGTGTCATAGGATTATCATCTTGAATGATATTGGCTTCATTATAATTTTCAATGATAAAACCATATCTGAGAGGTGCACCCGCACTTTCTTTTACCTTCAGAGAGGAGGTATGTGTGGATGTACCTAATCAATAGGTATATTATGGTTAAGGAATTCTTATTGAATGTCTATTAGATCTTGTTAAGAGTTGTAGGTCTTGAACTTCTCTAAGTTTAAATATCCTCCTACTACCTCCTTCTGGATAAATTCCTTCTTTAAGAAAGTGGCATGCCTATTGACAAAGATATCTTATTTAGTGAAAGAATAGTGTCCTAAAAGGCAATCATATTTTTTATGTATCAGGGGCATTTCTATAAAATTCTTCCAACTCATGTATAATATTAATAAAAGGCATTTTATTTCATGTTTTGAGATTATGATGAACCCCATAGATTAGGACAATGATTTTAGGATATGATGGAGTTCATAATAGTGAGACCTAAGATCTTAAAAATCCTAATCTAAAATATTTCTAGCCATAGGATCATAGAGTCGAGGATCGATATTTCTGAAAAGACTAGCACATCCTATGTATACTTGATAGAGAGAGTGGTGATCTCATGACCACTTGTATATGGGACATTAATATAAGGAAGTGGATGTGTTGACTTGGGTAATATTGATGATTAACAAAATACTTAAGTATATATGAGTACTAATTGTGTATTTTAGTATGTTCATCAGATTTTAGTACTCATCCATGTTGAATGAAGATATGCTTGTATTTCAGTTGAAGAAGTCCTTCAAATTCATGGAATTTCAAGTTATAAGGACTTTGAAACATAAGGAAGTCTTGAAAGGGATATGCCTACAAGCCAATCTATGTTGTATCTCCCAAACCATTGTAATTGACATATTCTAATAAAGGCATTATTTTTCATCATACGCTGTGTTTATATTATATATGAACCCATAGATTAGGACTATGATTTTAGGGTTATGATGAGATTATACTAGTGAGACCTAAAGTCTTAAAATCTTAATCTAAAATATTCCTAGTCAAAGGAACCCTGAGTAGGGGATCAGGGTTTTTCGGTAAGACTAGCACATCCCATGTATACTGGAGAGGGTGACTGCTCTCACAGTCACTTGTGTAGACACTAATACTAGGATCTGGGTGCTCATTAGAGAATGAGTTCACTGATATGATCCAACTTGAGAACATCTAATGGAGTCTTAGCTACATGTCAATAGAAGGTTCTCATAGTGGGAGTGGTACAAGTAATCCTTTGACCTGAGACTACCATAAGTACCTTATGTACATGAACCATGCTTTGGTTCAATTCTAATCATGACATGAGTCATGCACAGGATTGATACTGGGAATGGTGAATGTGAATTGGATATGAAGGTAATGAGTAGGTCAATAAGGAATCGATCACTCTTAGTAAGAGGATATTGCATCCAGCTAGTTATCAATCGGATGATGATTCAGGGAATCTTTGATCAAAGTAAATATAATAGAAATGATTTCTAATATCAAGATAATTGAATCATCAATATAAGATTGAGCTAGAACGAATGTAATATGGAATTGACATATATCCATATCCATAATTATATTCTGGTGTAGGCTGATCGATGATTTATATACGGTAACTTTCCACTGAAGGGTAGTTTTCGTATTTCACCAGAATTTTCATGGTGCGGGCACCAGACTCAGAAGAAGACTTCAGGGCTCCATCTGGATCTCTGATTGACATTGCCCGAAGAATTACGGTTTTCTGGTTTTGTAATAGGGTTGACTTGGTCAACTCAATTTTAGTTTGAGTCTGTATTTCCCTGCAATTTAAATTTTGTTGAGTCATGTTGACTCAATACAAGTCCTAGTAGTGGTCTAGGTCTTCTCCAAGGTGCCACATTTTCTCCCAGGACCAAGCAAGTGGGCGCCACACTCCCAGCCACACGCCAAAGTCCAGGAGGCGCCACATCTCCATCTAGTGTGCCTTGGTCCCCACACCACAAGAAAGCAGGTCCCTTTTTCATGCGCCACTTGGGGGAGAAATCCATCAAGATACCTCAATCCAAGGAGGAGCCAACTTCTTTCCAGATAAACCCAAGCCAGGATGGCAAGAATTTTTCTTGAGAGGATCAAGGAGGGGCCCACAATGTTCCATAAAAAACCCAAGTTATAAAAGGGAAGAGAGCATGTCTTGGGGAGAAAATCAAGGAGGCACCCAAAAGTTTCCTAAAGTGCCAAAGCCATGAAAGGAAGAAGCCTAAACTTGTGGAGCAAGACTAGGAGGTGTCCAAAAGAGCCAAACCATGAAGGGAAAATCCTTGATTCATGGAGAGATACTAGGAGACACCCCCATAACCTGCCATTTGGAGCTGATTTTCAAGTTTTCTTGGAGTTTTGGGCTGCCCACTCATGAAAGGAGTCTTGGGAAGAGAATTTGATGCCTAAAGTGTGGGTTAGTCCTATTAGTCCCACATGAGAAGTGTATGAAATTTTATTTCTTTGTTATGTCTATATATTGAACTCTATGTAACTCTTGAAAAAAGATCAGATGAATGAAACCAAATTTTTGTGAGCAAACTCTATGTTTTCTCTTTTCCGCACTTGCATCCAGTGTTGAGCTCTGTGAGGGAGTAAATCCGGGTTCCCCAGGAACCTTGAGGAGGTGTGAGATCTCCAAAACCCAAACCCTAGGTTAGCCACTCCACTCCCAAACCCTAGCCGCCATCACCCTTCTCTTTCCACCAAGCCCTAGTCTATTCCACTTCTCACGGCCTCTCTCTCCAAGTCCAGGCCGACCACCAGCATCCAGCTCCAGTCCGATACTTCAGATCCAAAGCTCTTTCCAGAGGGGTCGAATCAGCCTTCAAGAGAATCCGGATCTCAGCGACATCAACCTTCAAGTTCTTCGAACTGGTAAATCCTTCCTGAGTCTCTGAATCCATCACTTGTTTTTCTCTTCCAGATCTTGAGTTCAGGAGAAGCCGACAAGCCACGAGACCAGTATTGGAGGATCCATTACGAAGATAGCCGACTTCGAGGATCCAACAATCTGCTCGAGAGAGTTCTTCCCCCCAAATCTGTGAAGATCACTGTCGGTTGGTAAACCGTCTTCTCTTTATTTCTGTCCTGTTGAAAGTTCAGAGCGAAACCCTAGGTCTGGGAGTTTCTCAACCCCCAGCGATCCGTTACTTCTGAACTACTCTGATAATTGAGTTCTTCTAAATTGTGCTTTCAATCCTTACCTAGTTTCCTTCAACTTAGTTTAGCTTTACTTTGAGTCAAGCCAATTTCTGAAATATAAAAAAAAAAAAAAGAAATTAATCATAAATTTACTTCCGCATACGCTTCTTTGTTTTTTGTTCTGCATCATTTTTGGTATCAGAGCTTTCGTTCTACATCATTTTTGGTATCAGAGCCCTGTCTAGGGTTTCTGTTTGATTGCTTGTTTGAGTCTCTCTCTTTTACTTTGTCTGCTCGAAGTAGACTCCCCAGGATGTCCGGTCCTAGGAATGAAGCGAGGTGCAAACCTCCTCTTCCCATTCCACGGGGTGTTCCTAGGGCGTGTAGGGGATCCGTTGGGCTACAACTTCGTAGCAGAAATTGTAAACGGGGAAGTGCTCTGTTTTTAGCCCATAATTGCCCTGTTGCAGGAATTATTTCTCACTTCAGGTAACTCAAAATTCAGTGATTTTTATTTTTCTGAAACCAGTATAATTGAAACTAATTTCATAATTTTCTCATGATTTATTGGTTTCCGTGCAATTTCTGAGAATTAATTACTGCAACTCTGTTTTTGTGTTCTGCAATCCAATTATTTTTGAGTGTTCATCTCTTAATTCACCTTAAGGGCATTTGAGCATCTAAGATAAGGGGAGGAGTTGATAACCTCTCCTTAGTCCAAAACCACCACCCCTTCATTCGAACCTAAGCCTTTAATCTAAAATTGATTAGACCTAATTTGCCCTAGTGGGCTAGGGACATCAACAAGTCGGGTCAAGGCTAGTGTTGAGTCAGTTTGTCTGGTTACTCTGTGTGTGCTTTGTACTCAGTGTCTAGAACGGTGGTTCAGGGATTCCATCCCGAAGGGCTTGTGTGCTGGTCCACCTACCTGGCCAATCTCTGATTGGTGTCTAGGATTGGCATTCAGGGACCTAACACTCCCCTTACACCTGCCTGGCTGAGTCCTGAGTTACTACAGCTAGCTTGCCACTCTGATTGGGCATCTAGTTTGGGCTCTAGGTCTAGTTAGCCTGTAGTCATTCAGTTGAGTCTCATTTTGTTTGTTTGCTTGCATCATGTCTACCCGGAATAGAGTGCCCTACCAACCTGGTCAAACCCAACCTGATTTAGAGGCCATGGTTAGAGCTCTTACTGAGAGCATGAACAAGTTAAGCCAGGATTTGACTGCTACTGTTACCCAGTGTAAAGAACAAGTCCATGAGAATTTTACCCAGCTTAGGGATCAAGTCCAAGTCCTTGAGAAACGTAGAAATCAAAATTGGATCCCTGATCCAATATTTAATAGGCCCCAACCTCATCCATACTAGGAGCCTAGGAGGACCTTATACCGTGATCCCGAGCAAAACCTTAGGAAGCCTAACCATGATATCTATAGTGTGGATCGTGTCTATGAGAGGTCCTTACAATATTCTAGACCAGTCACTCAACAACCCAAGTCTTCTAGGTCAAACCATTTAGATCCACACCCATGCCCAAGTAAGGTCTCTACTAGCTTGAAACCCAATGTGACCCAGGTTCCTATATCGCAAGAATGTTTGTTTGTGGAGAAAGAGGCCATAAATCTAGTCAGTGCCCATGCATAGAACTTGCTTGTGCACAGCTAAGTGGTAAGAATCCTAAGGATGACATTAATGAGGGAGAACCCAAGCCTACCAATGAGGAAGAAAGGTTAGGTATGACAAGCCTAGAATTAGTTGACCCGATTACCACTGACCCGAAACCCATTGAAGATGGCATCGAGGAAGTATATGATGCTGGCTTGAGTCTAGTTGATGAATATGAGGGGGAAGAACTTGAAGAATGTGACATCGATACTATTGGTTCCTTACCTGAGGAGACCTTGGAGAGCAACCAAGTGGTAGGACCTAGTTCAGAAATTCAAGAGATTTGTGAGAATCAGGTTCCTTTAGTCAAATACCCCCAGGAAGAACTCATAGTGTTAGCCCGAGCTATCAGTTCGTACCCTCTAATGACAGTCATTCCCCAAGTACCAATTGAAGATCTTTGCACTGAACTGTTTAAGTTTGCCCACCCTATGGTAGATCCTCTCCTTAGGATGACTGAATCAAGCCTCTTACAATTGGACCTTGTCCCATGCCCAGCCACTAAGGTCTCTCCCGTAATCTCAGTTGAACATCCTTGTCTTGAGCGGATTGATTCTCCCAGTCCTGTAGAAGTCCTCCTTATGACCCCAGACCCCTTCCTTCGCATGACTGACCTACCCTTCTATAGAGTATACCTTTCCTCACCCATAGGTCAAATTTCAAGTCTTGAGGTCATCATCCATAGGCCCTTCCATGAATCATTCTTTAATCCATTTCTTGAGAAAGTGGATCATTGTTTGCTTAGAGAACAAACCTTAACTATTGCAATCACATGTCCTAAGCTACTCCCCGAACCATCTCTTGATCCATTCCTAGGAATAGCAAACTTTTCCTTTCGTAAGGATGACCAGTTGACACTCATAGATCACCATTCAAACCTTCAGGTCACCACCTTTAATCAGCAGGTAATTCAAGACTCCACCTCATATTTCCTCCCTTTCTCTAGGACTTCCAATGCTTCTTACACCATCCAAGTATACTTTGTCGAAGTCTTTAGAGTGAACCACGTGTCAGAACCTATTAGGTTTGCCACCTACTTCTGGAAGACCTTATGGCACCTACTAGGCACCCATGATAAGTTCTCATGCTCTGCATTCCATCCTCCGACCCAAGGTCAAACCTAGAGAGCCTAGTTTGTTAGGTTTAGACCTAGGGTTCCTTTGGAATAAAGTCCATTCTTTAGGAATGCGTCGTCAGTCTAGTTTAGTTTTTCTTGACCCTTTACTAGGCTTTGGCTCAGATTTTGGTTTTATTGAGAGCACCAGGAATTAGGATTTGTATTTTGTCCAGGACTAAATTTACATATAATGTTTCGATCAATAGGTCTATAGGCTAGAGTCCCTTTGAAATTATTCATGGATACAAGCCTCACACACCACTTGATCTGATTTCACTATTAGTCCACACACACAAGTCTCTTAATGCACTTGCATAGCATGTAAAGGACTTGCATAAAGAAATTCATGCCAAAATAAATTTAAGTAATGAAACTTATAAGAAGTTGGCTGATTCTCAAAGGCGAGTCAAAACTTTTGTTGAGGGAGACTATGTAATGATTAGGTTAAGGCCTGAACGGTTTCCTCCTGGAACTGTTAGAAAGTTACATGCTAGAGGAGCTGGACCATTTAGAGTGGTGAAGAGAGTAGGGTCCAATGCCTATGTGCTCGAGTTGCCTTCAGAACTAGGCATTAGCTCCACTTTCAACATTACAGACCTAGTAGAGTATAGAGAGCCAGTTGTGATTCCCAGTGAGCCTTTTTGAGCCTAATCCTGCTCTTGAGAGTGAACCCAACCCTTTGTGTCCACCAACAAACTGGCCTGTGAGGAAAGAGCAGATTGAAAAGATCCTGGATGATCAGGTTATCTCTACTCGTAATCGAGGATACCAAAGATACCTGGTCCGCTAGCAAGGAAGGCCAGATTCTGATAACTCTTGGATCTCCCGAGAAGAATTACAAGAATTGGACCCAGACCTCTTGGAGAGATACCAGAGCCAGCTTGATCCATACTCGACAGGGTCGAGTTCCTCCCACCCCGGGAGAATTGGTGCGGGCACCAGACTCAGAAGAAGACTTCAGGGCTCCATCTGGATCTCTGATTGACATTGCCCGAAGAATTAGGATTTTCTGGTTTTGTAATAAGGGTTGACTTGGTCAACTCAATTTTAGTTTGAGTCTGTATTTCCCTGCAATTTAAATTTTGTTGAGTCATGTTGACTCAATACAAGTCCTAGTAGTGGTCTAGGTCTTCTCCAAGGTGCCACATTTTCTCCCAGGACCAAGCAAGTGGGCGCCACACTCCCAGCCACACGCCAGAGTCCAGGAGGCGCCACATCTCCATCTAGTGTGCCTTGGTCCCCACACCACAAGAAAGCAGGTCCCTTCTTTCATGCACCACTTGGGGGAGAAATCCATCAATATACCTCAATCCAAGGAGGAGCCAACTTCTTTCCAGATAAACCCAAGCCAGGATGGCAAGAATTTTTCTTGAAAAGAGGATCAAGGAGGTGCCCCACAATGTTCCATAAAAACCCAAGTTATAAAAGGGAAGAGAGCATGTCATGGGGAGAAAATCAAGGAGGCACCCAAAGTTTCCTAAAGTGCCAAAGCCATGAAAGGAAGAAGCCTAAACTTGTGGAGCAAGACTAGGAGGTGTCCGAAAGAGCCAAACTATGAAGGGAAAATCCTTGATTCATGGAGAGATACTAGGAGACACCCCCATAACCTGCGATTTGGAGCTGATTTTCAAGTTTTCTTGGAGTTTTTGGGCTGCCCACTCATGAAAGGAGTCTTGGGAAGAGAATTTGATGCCTAAAGTGTGGGTTAGTCCTATTAGTCCCACATGGGAAGTGTATGAAATTTTATTTCTTTGTTATGTCTATATATTGAACTCTATGTAACTCTTGAAAAAAGATCAGATGAATGAAACCAAATTTTTGTGAGCAAACTTTATGTTTTCTCTCTTCCGCACTTGCATCCAGGTGTTGAGCTCCATGAGGGAGTAAATCCGGGTTCCCCAGGAACCTTGAGGAGGTGTGAGATCTCCAAAACCCAAACCCTAGGTTAGCCACTCCACTCCCAAACCCTAGCCGCCATCACCCTTCTCTTTCCACCAAGCCCTAGTCTATTCCACTTCTCACGGCCTCTCTCTCCAAGTCCAGGCCGACCACCAGCATCTAGCTCCAGTCCGGATACTTCAGATCCAAAGCTCTTTCCAGAGGGGGTCGAATCAGCCTTCAAGAGAATCCGGATCTCAGCGACATCAGCCTTCAAGTTCTTCGAACTGGTAAATCCTTCCTGAGTCTCTGAATCCATCACTTGTTTTTCTTCTTCCCAGATCTTGAGTTCAGGAGAAGCCGACAAGCCACGAGACCAGTATTGGAGGATCCATTGCGAAGATAGCCGACTCCGAGGATCCAATAATCTGCTCGAGAGAGTTCTTCCACCCAAATCTGTGAAGATCACTGTCGGTTGGTAAACCGTCTCTTCTCTTTATTTCTGTCCTGTTGAAAGTTCAGAGCGAAACCCTAGGTCTGGGAGTTTCTCAACCCCCAGCGATCCGTTACTTCTGAACTACTCTGATAATTGAGTTTCTTCTAAATTGTGCTTTCAATCCTTACCTAGTTTCCTTCAACTTTGTTTAGCTTTACTTTGAGTCAAGCCAATTTCTGAAATATAAAAAAAAAAAAAGGAAATTAATCCTAAATTTACTTCCGCATACGCTTCTTTATTCTTTGTTCTACATCATTTTTGGTATCAGAGCTTTCGTTCTGCATCATTCCATATCTTCCGGGTAGACATGACACGTTGCTAGACGTCAATCTTGCCTTGTGGGTTGATTAAATTGAATGATCACTTATTAGGAAGAGTCCTAATTGATCATAATCGGGTAAGCCCGATTTGACCTAAATCGATTAGAAAGGGTTCTAATCAAATTAGGTCAACTTGTATTCGAACCCACTGCTGGCAAGATGTGGAACCCAATGGGTCACACACTTAAGAGAATTGATCAAGGGTTTAATTTTGCAATTAAATCATTTTGCATGATGACACTCTAGCAGGTGTTGCAAATCCTAGCTTCTATTCGAATTAGATTCGAATTAGTGTTCCGGATTGGTTCAATTTGGGTTCTAATTGGATCTAATTAGTTCCTAATTGAGGTTATAGAGATTATGGCTAACCTTATTGGCTAACCATGCACCTAGGCTAGCCCCCCACCCGCCCCTTTGCATTTTCACGCCAAAATGCCTAGAGTCCATGCACTAATGGACTCTTGGCGCGCCATTTGGAAGAGTCCATGGCGCATGGACTCTTGGCGCGCTCCATAAAAACTCCAATGTTTTTATTTGGGGCGGCACCTATTCTTAGAATTAGCGCCTCACTTGTCCTCCCTTGGATTGGAATCCAAGGGTTGATTTTTTTTTTTAAGAAAGGAAGAAAGTGACTATGCTTCCCGGTCGCGCGAAAATAACATCTCTTCGGAGATGAAAAGTCACGACTCCTTTCTTTTAAAACATCATGACTTTTCTTTAAGAAAGGTCATGGGATTTATCCAGAGGGCCGTGAGAAGGAAGGATGGGGCGTGAGAAAATAAGAAAGGGCGTGAGAAGTCTTTCACGGAGAGATGGTGGGCCTATCTGAGATCTATTTAAAGGGTCAGGAAAATCAGAACTCGGTAATGTTTTCTTTTATTCCTTCTTCCTCTCCTAAAGACTCTTTCACTCTTTTCTTGTTCTTGCACTGTTTCCTTTATAGAGTACACCTCTATCAAAAATTTGCTACTGAACAAGACAAGAATAAGAGCGAAAGTCTCCGACGGTAAAGGAAAGAAAGGAGTTCTGATTTATTCCTTCTTTCTTACATTAAGACATTATTGTCTTAATTTCTCCTCCAATTTAAGACAAGCCTATATACTCTTAGGACAAGGTCTTTTCTTCAAGACAAGGGTGTCTAAAGGGCCAATGTCTTAGTGGAAGGAGGAGAAAGAGATCAGGGTAAGGGAGGCTACCTCTTGTATGGAAGAATTCAAGCCATAATCCGAAGAATTGAGTTCTAGGAAGAAGAACTCAAAAGAAGGAACCATTGGACAAGAGATAGTGTTCTTGATCATCGCTCTGTGTGGATCACCATCGGAGGGCGGACACCTGGACGCCTGGTGAATTCAGTTAGCCCCTTCAACTTCAAGTTTGTGGAATAAGCGATTACAGGTGGTACCCTAATCCTAATTTGCATAGATATACTTGTCATATGTTCTAGTATTTAAGGAGTTCCTGTTTAGGGTTTTTTGGTGTGAATTTAGTTTCAATTTTGAATTACCTTCCGCTGCATTGCACGGAACCCAATAGTGGTATCAGAGCCACTTAATTAGGACTATAATCTATGATAGTTTGTATGTTACATATTAGGGTTTTTAAATCCTAATATGTTACTACACTTAGCATATCTTTGATTGCATATATGTTTTTGATGTATGCCACTAGTTAGGGTTTTTCACTCAAACCCTAATTATTATAGAGATATGTTTAGTTTTGAAGTCATCATACTGAAATAAGGTTGCCCTGGCATAATGGTGGATCCATTATGTGGTAAATGGTTGTCCTAGTATGATGACACACTTAGCACATATTTGATTATAATAGTGATATGTTGATTGTGATACGTTCTATAAGAATGTGCTGGCAATTATAAATCCCTCCTTTTAAAAAAATTATATTAAGTCTTAGTATATTTAACTAATAAGCATCACTAGTCATGATGTACAATTGATCATTTGGTGTCTAGAAAGGTGGTTCTAGGAAGGTAAAGAGAATTATGATTTTAATGGTTCCGTTGACTGACCTGGCAATTTTTATTGGTGTCTAGGAAAGCAACGGAGGGACTCCCACATCTCTTCCACTTGCCTGGCTGATTTGATTAAATTAAATCTTGACTAAAATGCTTAGTGTTAAAAATACTATATATTGGCCTTCTTCATGCTGGATCATTATTGTGTTATGAACCACATTAGGTTTGTTATGTTATCTGCAAGACCTAATATGGTGATTGACATGATACTAGTCTAGTGCATAGATATGCTTACAGTATATTCAGTATAATGCTTTGTTGTGTTATCTGCAAGGGCATTATATTTGAGTATTGACTGTATAGAAATGAAAGGGTCTTGACTTAACTAGAACATTATGGTTTGTTGTATTTTCTGCAAGACTAATAATGTTCTAGAGGCCAAGTTACTTCTTGAGAATTATATGAGATATAATTGGAAGAGTTCCTACCTTTGAGCTTATAAAAGATTTGTTGTGTTTTCTGCAAGATCTTTTATAGGTTATTAGGATCTCAATCTCACTAAGAAAAATCGATCAGGGTCTTCTCGATTATCATAGTGAGGGCTATGATTTTTGATAAAATAGTATGAGACATAAATTAATTAAGACCTAATTTAATTATGTAAGTCATTTCATGGTTGTTTGCTTATGTATTTTTCTTTATTAAATGTAGATAAATGGCATCTTATTATCACTGCGAAGTATCTTAGACACCAACAAACTGACTGGTCCGAACTATGTGGACTGGTAAGAAATTTAAAGATTGTACTGAGTTCAGAAAAACTTTTTATATATTCTTATACCCTAGTCTTAATCCACTAGGGGATGATGCCACAGAGGAAGATATGGCCACATACAAAATGTGGCAGAATGACTCCCTTACTGTCAAGTGTATCATACTAGCCTCTATGACCAATGAGTTACAGAGACAGCATGAAAGCATGGATACTCAATCCATAATGCTCAATTTAAAAGAGCTTTATGGAGAACATAGCAGAACTGCTAGATATGAAATATCTAAGCAGTTATTCCGTGCTAGGATGACAGAGGGAACATCCGTTCAGGATCATGTTCTGAAGATAATTGACTTAATCACCAGATTGGGTCAATTAGGTTTTATTATGGATGGGGAGTTGAATCAGGATTAATCCTGCAATCACTCCCGGAGTCATTTTCTCAGTTTGTCTTGAATTATCACATGAACAAACTGAACACTTCCTTGCCTGAGCTGTTAAATATATTAAAAATAGTAGAGAGCCACGTTAAGAAAGAAAAGGCTCCACTTCTTCTTTGATAAGACCAATAAGAAGAATCAGACAAAAAGGGTTTTAATAGGAGGCTAAACCCTAAGGGTGGCATCAATAAATAAGAAAGGAAAGAAGGCCTCAAAACAGTCAACCTGTTTCTTTTGCGGCAAAGTGGGACATTGGAAAAGGAATTGCAAGGCTTACCTTGCAACTGTGAAGCCTGGTGCGTCAGATGCACCAAAAGGTATGTATGAGATACATGCTATATTGACATTAAATTCGTCTATATCAAAAGGGTATTGGATACCGCTTGTGGTTACCATATATGCAAATCTTTGCAGGACCTCCACATGCTTAAAGTATTGAAGGAAGGTGACTTCAATCTCTACGGTGCTAGTGGTGATATCATCCAAGCAGAAGCTGTAGGGACCTATATTCTGAAGTTGCCTTCAGGGAAGATCTTGGAGTTAGAAAATTGTATTATATGCCTAAGATTATTAGGAACATTATATCTATTCCTTTGTTATAAAACAAGGATATGTAATGGATGTAACGAGCACTGGTTGCTCGATAATGTTATCTAATAAAATTATTTGTTCTGGCATATTTAGCAATGGGCTCTTAACTCTTTCTTCCAATGATAGTATTTTTCATGTCAATAATAAAAGAAAAAGAAAAGACTTTAATGATACTTTACTTTGGCATCATCGACTTGGTCATGTTAATGAGTCTAAGATAAGCAAGTTTACAAGAAAAAATTCCTTGATCCTATGAGTATGAATCATTAGGAACTTGCGAATCATGTCTCATGTGTAAGATGACCAAGACTCCATTACTGGACATGGAGAAAGGTCAACTGAGTTATTAGGACTTATACATACTGATGTATGTGGTCCAATGACAACTCAGGCCAGAGGTGGATACTCATATTTTATCACTTTTACAGATGATTTATCTAGGTTCGGATGTGTGTATCTTATGAAACATAAATCTGAAGCCTTTGATAAATTTAAGGAGTATCAAAGTATGGTCGAAAAACAAACTGGGAAAAGTATTAAAGTTCTTCGTTCTGATCGAGGAGGAGAATACTTATCCATGGAGTTTTTAGACTATCTTAAAGTTAATGAAATTCTTTCTGAATGGACCCCTCCTTATACACCACAGCTAAATGGTATAGCTGAAAGGAGGAATCGTACCTTATTAGATATGGTACGATCCATGATGTGCTTCACAAATTTATCCATTTCCTTTTGGGGTCATGCCCTAGAAACTGCTGTTTACATTCTGAACAAGGTACCTTCTAAATCCGTTGTTAGTACTCCATATGAAATTTGGAGTGGAAAGAAACCGTATCTTAAATATTTTAAGGTATGGGGATGTCAAGCTTATGTTAAAAGAAATTTTGGACATAAGTTGGAACCTAGAGCGGATAAATGTCTATTTGTAGGATATCCTAGAGAGGGTAGAGGATATCTGTTCTACCATCCTACTGAACAAAAGATTTTTGTCAGTAGGCATGCCACTTTTCTAGAAAAAGAGTTCTTTTTAGAAAAGGGCAATGGTAGAACTGTTGAACTTGGAGAAGTACAAGAAACACAGATTGACAGTTCTCAACCATTAAACATATAGTTAGGACAGAACCAGAACACAAAACTCCTCCCCGTAGGTCTGATAGAGTGCCACGGGCACCTGAGAGGTATAAGTTTATCATTGAAATTAATGAAGCCCAAGTCATTCAAAATGATGAACCTCTGACCTATACGGAAGCTATCTTGATTACTGATTCAGATAGATAGCAAGAAGCCGTGGAATCGAGATAGACTCTATGTATGTAAACCAAGTATGGTCTTTGGTCGATGCACCAGAGGGTGTTAATCCTATTGGGTGCAAATGGGTCTATAAGAAAAAGATTGGGGTGATGGCCAAGTTGAAACCTATAAAGCCAGATTAGTGGCAATAGGTTTTAGACAAAAACAGGGAATTGATTATGATGAAACATTCTCACCTATTGCCATGCTCAAATCAATCTGGATTTTACTTGCTATAGCAGCATACCATGATTATGAGATCTGGTAGATGGATGTGAAGACTGCATTCCTCAATGGTTTCCTGAGGAAGAAGTCTACATGTCACAGCCAGAAGGTTTATTTCAAAGAATAAACCTAATAAAGTATGCAAGCTAAAGAAATCCATTTATGGATTAAAGCAAGCTTCAAGGAGTTGGAACATCCGCTTTGATGAAACTATTAAAAGGTTTGGTTTTATCAAAAATATGGATGAACCCTGTGTTTATAAGAAGACTAGTGGGAGTGCCATAGTTTCTTGGCTGTATGTAGATGACATACTCCTCATTGGGAATGATATCCCAATGTTGCAATCAGTCAAGGTTTGGATATCAAACCAGTTTTCCATGAAAGATTTGGGAGAAGCATCCTATATACTAGGTATTAAGATCTATAGAGATAGATCTATGAGGATGCTAGGTTTATCCCAATCTAGGTACATTGACTTAGTGCTGAAAAGATTCAGCATGAATGTGAAGTAAAAGAGGTTATCTTCCTATGAGTCAAGGCATACATCTTTCTAAAAGGATGTCTCCTAAGACACCTGAAGAAAGCAATAGAATGAATTCTATATCTTATGCTTCGGCAATAGGGTCCATAATGTATGCCATGTTATGTACCAGGCCTGATGTGGCATATGCTTTAGGCATTGTTAGTAGGTTTCAGGCTGATCCAGGAGAGGATCATTGGAAAGCAGTTAAAAATATTCTAAGTACCTGATAAGGACTAAGGATATTTTTCTGGTTTATGGTGGTTCTGATCTTAAACTAGAAGCTTATTCTGATTCTAGTTTTCAATCAGACCCCGATGATAGCAAATCCATTTCGGGATATGCTTTTATCCTAAATGGTGGAGCAGTGAGTTGGAAGAGTACCAAGCAGCAGACTGTAGCTGACTCAACCACAGAGGCAGAATACATAGCTGTCAGTGAAGCCGCCAAGGAAGCAGTCTGGATGAAGAAGTTCATCACAGAGTGGGTGTTGTTCCTGAGATTGAAAACCCAGTGCCACTTTACTATGACAACA
Source organism: Areca catechu (assembly GCA_021397845.1). Classification (NCBI taxonomy): domain Eukaryota; kingdom Viridiplantae; phylum Streptophyta; class Magnoliopsida; order Arecales; family Arecaceae; genus Areca; species Areca catechu. The sequence goes on from CM038050.1 coordinate 98,370,084, forward strand.
CTGGGGCTGTTGCACAAGCTAAGGAACCAAGAGCTCATCATAAGTCCAAGCACATTCTGAGACGCTTCCATCTCGTCCGAGAAATAGTAGAAAGAAAAGATGTCTACATAAATAGAGTTGATACAAAGAACAATGTAGCAGACCCGTTCACTAAGGCTCTACCACAGCGAGAGTTTGATCGCCATCGAGTGTATGGGATTAAGATTTAAAGGTGATTGGCTTTAGTGCAAGTGGGAGATTGAAAGGGATATGCCCTACAAGCCAATCTATGTTGTATCTCCCAAACCATTGTAATTGACAATATTCTAATAAGGGCATTATTTTTCATCATACGCTGTGTTATATTATATGATGAACCCCATAGATTAGGGCTATGATTTTAGGGTTATGATGAGATCATACCAGTGAGACCTAAAGTCTTAAAACCTTAATCTAAAATATTCCTAGTCAAAGGAACCCTAAGTAGGGGATCATGGTTTTTCCGGTAAGACTAGCACATCCCATGTATACTGGAGAGGGTGACTGCTCTCACAGTCACTTGTGTATGACATTAATACTAGGATGGGTGCTCATTAGAGAATGAGTTCACTGATATGATCCAACTTGAGAACATCTAATGGAGTCTTAGCTACATGTCAATAGAAGGTTCTCATAGTGGAGTGGTACAAGTAATCCTTTGACCTGAGACTCCCATAAGTACCTTATGTACATGAACCCATGCTTTGGTTCAATTCTAATCATGACACTGAGTTGGCATAGGATTGATACTGGGAATGGTGAATTGGATATGAAGGTAATGAGTAGGTCAACAAGGAATCGATCATTCTTAGTAAGAGGAGATTGCATCCAGCTAGTTATCAATCGAATGATAATTCAGGGAATCTTTGATCAAAGTAAAGATATTAGAAATGATTTCTAATATCAAGATAATTGAATCATCAATATAAGATTGAGCTAGAAATGAATGTAATATTGGAATTGACATATATCCATATCCATAATTATATTCTAGGTGTAGGCTGATCGAAGGATTTAATTATACGGTAACTTTTCACTGAAGGGTAGTTTTGGTATTTCACCATAATTTCCATATCTTCTGGGTAGACATGACACGTTGCTAGACATCAATCTTGTCTTGTGGGTTGATTAAATTGAATGATCACTTATTAGGAAGAGTCCTAATGATCATAATTGGGTAAGCCCAATTTGACCTAAATCGATTAGAAAGGGTTCTAATCAAATTAGGTCAACTTGTATTCGAACCCACTGCTGGCTAGATGTGGAACCCAATGGGTCACACACTTAAGAGAATTGATAAAGGGTTTAATTTTGCAATTAAATCATTTTGCATGATGACACTCTAGCAGGTGTTGCAAATCTTAGCTTCTATTCGAATTAGATTCAAATTAGGGTTCCGGATTGGTTCAATTTGGGTTCTAATTGGATCTAATTAGACCCTAATTGAGGTTATAGAGATTATGGCTAACCCTATTGCTAACCATGCACCTAGGCTAGCCCCCACCTGCCCCTTAGCATTTCACGCCAAAATGCCAAGAGTCCATGCACTAATGGACTCTTGGCGCGCCATTTGGAAGAGTCCATGGCGCATGGACTCTTGGCGCGCTCCATAAAAAACTCTGATGTTTTTATATGGGGCGGCCTCATTTCTTAGAATTAGCGCCTCACTTGTCCTCCCTTGGATTGGAATCCAAGGGTTGATGTTTTTTTTAAGAAAGGAAGAAAGCGCCTGATGCTTCCCAGTCGCATGAAATAACATCTCTTCGAAGATGAAAAGTCGCGACTCCTTTTTTTAAAAACATTGCAACTTTTCCTTAAGAAAGGCCATGGGATTTATCCGGAGGGCCATGAGAAGGAAGGATGGGACGTCAGAAAATAAGAAAGGGTGTGAGAAGTCTTTCACGGAGAGATGTGTGGGCGCCTATCTGAGATCTATTTAAAGGGTCAGGAAAATCAGAACTCGGTAATGTTTTCTTTTATTCCTTCTTCCTCTCCTAAAGACTCTTTCACTCTTTTCTTGTTCTTGCACTGTTTCCTTTACAGAGTACACCTCTGTCGAAACTCTGCTACTGAACAAGAATAAGAGCGAAAGTCTCCGACGGTAAAGGAAAGAAAGGAATTCTGATTTTTTTCCTTCTTTCTTACATTAAGACATTATTGTCTTAATTTCTCCTCCAACTTAAGACAAGCCTATATCCTTTAGGACAAGGTCTTTTCTTCAAGACAAGGGTGTCTAAAGGGCTAAGGTCTTAGTGGAAAGAGGAGAAGAGATCAGGGAAAGGGAGGCTACCTCTTGTGTGGAAGAATTCAAGCCATAATCCGAAGAATTGAGTTCTAGGAAGAAGTACTCAAAAGGAGAAACCATTGGACAAGAAGATAGTGTTCTTGATCATCGCTCTGTGTGGATCACCATCGGAGGGCGGACACCTGGATGCTTGGTGAATTCAGTTAGCCCCTTCAACTTCAAGTTTGTTGGAATAAGTGATTACAGGTTGGTACCCTAATCCTAATTTGCATAGATATGCTTGTCATATGTTCTAGTCTTATTTAAGTAGTTCCTGGTTTAGGGTTTTTTGGTGTGAATTTAGTTTCAATTTTGAAATTACCCTTCTGCTACGTTGCACCGGAACCCAACAGTCTTGGAAGGACATAAAGTTTGATTTAGAAAAGTTTCAGCAAGTTTCAGCATTAGCACAAGCAAGTGTCGACTCATAAAGAAGTTCAAGTATCGACCCAAGGCCTGAAAACAAGAAAAATACAGAACTATGAAAATCCATAATTTTTGCCTTGAGCTGACCTAAGTGTCGACTCACTGAATCAAGTGTCGACTCACAGAAACCAAGTGTTGACTCATAGAAATCAAGTATCGACTCATGAAGAACTCAAGTGTCAACTCACCAGATTCAAGTGTCGACACTTAGAGTAATAGCTAATTTTTTAGAAGTACAGAATTGATTCCAACTTACTTCAAATGGCTAGTTTTTCATCCCCAATAGTCATATACAATCATCTATGGTTTGGAGAGATATATAAACACCAAAAATCAAATGGAGAAGCAATCCTTTGGTGAGATCATTGAATATCCTTCAAGGATTCAAGAGTTGAGTGGTTCAAGCCTTCAAGCTTCCAAAGATAAGAGAGTTGGTCCAAGTCCACAGTATCAAGCTTCATTAAAAGGCTTCAACAAATTGAAGACAAGCTTCTTCAACATCATCCAAGGGCTTCAAAGAGATATTTGCTTTTTTTAGAAAGCTTTATTGTATTATTTACTTACTTTCATTCTTACATTGTTGTATCAAAGATTTTTTTATGAGCCTTAGAAAACCAAAGAGGTTGTTGGTTAGCCTTTATGTAAAACCAACATAGGTTATTGGTGATCCCGTAAAACCAACATAGCTTGTTTGTGAGCCCGCAAAACCAACAATACTTTTGGTTAGCCATGAAAACCAAGAGGTTGTTGGTTAGCCTAAGTTAGAAAACCAATAAGGGTTTTGACTTGTGAGCCCGATGAAAACAAGTTGGATTTGATTAGTGAGCCCAGAAAACTAATCAACTATAATCAAGTATGATTATAGTGAATTCCCAAGAAAAACTTGGGGAGTGGATGTAGGTGCCTTGGAGTGCACCAAACCACTATAAACTTGTTGTGTTTGCGTTATTATTTTTTTGTGCATTTACTTTATTAGTTCTGCTGCATATTATTTGAAGCACACAAATACTTTGGTAAAATACAAGCACTTAATTACGATTAGCACATACTTGTTGAAATAGTTCAAAAAGTTTTATAAAACCAAATTCACCCCCCTCTTAGGTTGCTTCATCTCTGGGCAACAAGTGGTATAAGAGCCCGGTACTCTGTTTGAAAATCTAATGATTTTGAGTAAAAGATCATGGCAACCCTTATAGGTATTAGTGTTAGACCACCATTTTTCAATGGCACTAATTACACATATTGGAAAACATGCATGCGCATTTATTTCAATCTATAGATTATTATCTTTGAAAAATGATTGTTAATGGTCCACATATTTCTTCAATATTGGTTAATGATGTTTTTGTTCCAAAACTCGAAGAGGATTGGGATAAAAATGATATTAAGCAATCTAAGCTTAATACCAAAGCAATGAACTTGCTTTATTATACACTAGATCCTAATGAATTCAATAGGATCTCCACATGCAAAATAGCGAAGGAAATATGGGACACACTTGAGATTACTCGTGAGGGTACTCTTCAAGTGAAGAATACTAAAATTAATTTGCTTGTACATTCTTTTGAAATGTTTAAAATGCTACACTATGAATCTATATCTGATATATATACTAGATTTATGACTATTGTTAATGAATTGAAAAGTCTTGGCAAAGTCTATACTAATGCTGATTTGGTTAATAAAATTCTTAGAACTTTGCCAATATCATGGGATCCAAATGTAATGGTGATCCAAGAAGCTAAAGATATAGAAACTTACCTTTGGAGGAGCTCATCGGTTCACTCATGACCTATGAGTTGAACTTATGGCAAAAGGAAGTGGTTGCTGATCAAGAGAAGAAGAAGATAATAGCTCTCAAGGCCAAAAAGAAATTCAAGGCAATGATGGCAACTTGGAGCGATAGCGAAGATTCAAGTTTGGATGATGAACAAGAAGTTGCCCATCTTTGCTTCATGGTAAATAAGGAAGAGGTATGTTCTGAAAATGAATATGATTTTATCTTTGATGAATTATAGATGCATTTAATGATCTTGTGCATGAAACAAAGTATAAAAATTGAGCACAAGAAATTTAAAAGATATGTAGATTCTTTTTCTCCTGAAAACACTAATCTTGCTAATAAAAACCATGATTTAAATGTAATGATTGATATTTTAGAAATTGATTAGAATAATCTTTCTAAAGAAAGAAGAATTTCAGAAAAAAAAATTTTGATTTGAAAGAATTATGCATAAGTTTTCAAATATAAAAATATTTTATTAAATGAAATAAAAATTCTTAGAAGATCCAAGATTTTTGTATCAAATGATGAGATTTTAAAAAAAAATAAAAATCTTGAGTTAAAGAACAAGAATTTCTTTATTAATACATCTTCCAATCTGACTTGTTTTAGATGTTATAAATTTGGGCATAATGCATATCCTTGTAAATTAAGAAAAATTTGAGTTCCAAAAGGAATATATTACTAACCCTAAAGACCCAAGAAAGTCTGGATACCAAAATTATCCACCAAGTTTGTCTTGCAGGAGTGTCTTGCAGTCCAACATGAAGAAATGAAGATTTTGAAATGTGGCTATACAAGACAATACTAAGAGTGGACAAGCTATATTTTGGACTAAATGGTAAAGGAATGATTATATATATTGGTAAATTCTAATATTTCTTTCCATAATTTTAAATGTAATTGAATATTTGTCATAAATATTGCATCAATTACTTTAAAAAATTATTTTAAATGATTAATTAAAATCAAGTTTAGACTTATAGTCATTGATTATGATAATGAACTTTTTGATGTTGATGAATTTCATGCTATCATGATTAAACTTATGATTATAAGACCTTCACTTGATTTTGATTAATGTATCTTAAATTACTTCATTTAAAATACTTTTAAAGTTGCATATTGCTTTGAAAATTATTTCAATTGATTAATTAGAATCCAGTTTAGACTAATAGTTATTTTTTGTGATCATGAACTTTTTGATATTGTTGGATTCATGCCCTCATGATTAAACTTGTGATTATTAGACTTTCACTTGATTTTGATTATATAGTTTTAAACTATTTTCAGGTAAAATGTGGTAATGAAATGTATACATTTTTGAATCTATGCTTAAATTAGAAATTATTTAGATCAAGACTAGAACTGGTAGTTAAGGATTACATTTAAGAAGAAGGTATACATATTAATAAACCCTTAATCCAGTAGCTAGACTTGATATCATATTACTTCTATTATTTATATGGATATCAAATCATTTCAAATGGATTTTAAATCATGCAAAAAGTTTTTAAATGATCAATCTCTTATTTTGAAGGTAATGTATATCTTGAAAATTCAAATTTTTGATTTCAGACTTAGTATGTATGTTTATATTTTAAAATATCTGAAATTATGTTGCTTGTGCATTCATGTTTATTCCTCAAATAAATGCATATTTTTAAGGGGGAATAATATTTAAGGAGAGCATCCAAAGATTTATTGTCATGTATGATGCTTTCAATATTTTCTTGATATCATGCTTATATTGCTCTGATACTCCTTCTTGATTTCAAATCTAATTCTTTAAGGGGAGTTACATTCAATTGGTATCAAGATTTATTAATAATCTAAAAAAAAAGAAGAGAGAAGAGCTTTTAGTAATTACTTCGGATTGGGTTAGTCACCATGGCCGTCCAGTTATAGAAGCTAAATAGGGTTTAAAGACACTCTCTTTCCATTCAATGGGACCTCTTATGACGTGTTGGGGTTCCATTGTGGCCTTATCCCATGAACAAATGAGATGAATGGACTGTTGTCTTGCTATCAGTTATATATATTAGAGCTAATACATATTGAATTATTTTTTGCAAGTGTATTTTTGTGGTATCATGTTCACTTAGTATCATATTTAATTGATATCATGATTAATTGATTTCATGTATGATTTTGATGATCTCTTGCTATTCTTTCCACCTTCATTCCCATTTTGTATTACCTTTTATCCTTTTTCATAATGACAAAAAGGGGAAGAAAAATGTTAAGTATGAAAAAGAAAAGGATATGATAAACAAGTAACACGAAAAATTATAAGAGAAATGAAAGAAAGTGCAAAAAGGGATGAAGAAAGAAAAATATTTTAATCTTGAGGGAAGAATTAGTAAGGAAAAGACTTTGAAAAATATTTTGAAATCATATTTTGAGGGGAGCTTAATACTCATTGATTTTAAGCTTACACGTTTATCTTATTGTTAATCTTTTTATGCTTACCATGTTCATATACATAAAGGTTTTGTCATCATCAAAAAGGGGGAGATTGCTGACTCTGGTCTTGATTTTGATGATTAACAAAATACTTAAGTATATATGAGTACTAATTGTGTATTTTAGTATGTTTATCAGATCTTAGTACTCATCCATGTTGAATGAAGAAATGCTTGTATTTCAGTTGAAGAAGTCCTTCAAATTCATGGAATTTCAAGTTATAAGGACTTTGAAACATAAGGAAGACTTGGAAGGACTTAAAGTTTGATTTTGGAGAAGTTTCAACAAGTTTCAGCACTGGCACAAGCAAGTGTCCACTCATAAAGAAGCTCAAGTGTTGACTCAAGGCCTAAGAACAAGAAAAATATAGAACTGTGAAAATCTAGAATTTTTGCCTTGAGCTGACCCAAGTGTCGACTCATAAAAATCAAGTATTGACTCATGGAAACCAATTATTGACTCACAGAAATCAAGTGTCGACTCATGAAGAACTCAAGTGTCGACTCATCGATTCAAGTGTCGACACTTGGAGTAATGGCTAGTTTCTCAGAAGTGCAGAATTAATTTCAACTTGCTTCGAATGCCTAGTTTTTCGTCCCCAACGATCATAAATGGTCATCTATAGTTTGGAGAGCTATATAAACACCAAAAATCAAATGAAAAAGCAATCCTTTGGTGAGATCATTGAATATCCTTCAAAGATTCAAAAGTTGAGGGGTTCAAGCCTTCAAGCTTCCAAAGATAAGAGAGTTGATCCAAGTCCATAGCATTAAGCTACATTCAAAGGCTTTAACAAATTGAAGATAAGCTTCTGCAACATCATCCAAGGGCTTCAAAGAGATACTTACTTTATTTTAGAAAGATTTATTGAATTTTTTACTTTCATTCTTACATTATTGTATCAAAGGTTTTTGGTGAGCCTTAAAAAATCAAAGAGATTGTTGGTTAGCCTTTGTGTAAAACCAACATAGGTTGTTGTAAAGGAAAATATGGTGCAGTAGAAGCCTACCCTAGGCATGCAACATTAGGGAGCAGGTATTGCGTAATTAAGATTTTAAGCATGCAGCGGAAAGTACCTACTCGTGCACAGGATCTAACATATCATGATGCATGTAACAAAATATACAGGCATGTATAGGCAAGTGCAACAATTATAATTCATATGATAACAACTAGATATAGGCATGCAAGATAACCAAAATAAAATATACCTAATCGAAGAGGACTCTCTCAGTCTTTAAAATTAATCAGTGACCGGTTGAACTCCTTCAACAGCAAATAAGATCTACAACAGCAAGAAGAGAACGATCGATCCAAACTCTCGAGGTGTCCAAACATCCATCCTCTAGAGTATCCACGCATGGGCTCTCGCTGATCCAACTCTCGGAAGGATACTAATCCTTAGGGAATCCAACGACAGGTCACAAATAGGTGGAGCAGGGAATACAAACTAATCCTCATGGATGGTCTTCTCCAAGACTGCCCAAACTCCACCTAATGCACACACTGGAAACAACAAACGGGGAAAGAATAAAAAGGATGCTGAACGAATTTCAGCATTCAAACTTTCATCCCATGGATCCATCTGTTACTTCTCAAATAAACATGCTATGTTTCTTCTCCTTCTCTCTCTCTCATGCATCACTCGGCCTTCCACCCAGAACTTTTGATCATGGAAACAGCAGGCTCTCACCGCATGGCCTACTGATAAGATGAAAGACTGGTGGAGAGAATCCCATCACATGGCTGCAACCCAGAAAAATCCCATGAAGCCTTCAAGTCCTGTTTCTTCCTCTCTCCAAAACCACACGACCTTGATACATTCCCTATTCTCTACCACAGATGCTTCTTTATCTCTTCTCTCTTGCACACCATAGGCTTCAACCAATAGGTTATATTTATAGGTAGAAAAATCAATCTGTGAAGGCAAGGGAAAACGATGGAAGTGACATGTGGGAGGAAACCGTGAGATCCAAAACCAAATGGGAAAGGGCTCTTGATCGATGGAGAAGATTTGTTTCAGATCTCCCAAGTGCAAACGAACTTCACTTGATCAAAACCCATCCAGCGAAAAAAAATCGTGAGCCAATCTGTGAGAGCCCATTCCACACGGTACAACAAAACATGGACCGTGAGAGATGGGAATCGCGTGCGGGAGAAGAACTGGGCTGAGAGGAGGAAAGGCATGCGGGACTTGGACGAACTCCTCATCCAATTTGGTGAAACAGGGGAGAAGCCACATTGAACCATATTGCCATGTAAACCAACAAGTGTTTAAATGGTTCCATTAACCAAAACTGGTTTAATCAAAACAAAATAAATTAAACCCATTCCAACAAACCAATTTCAAAAATCGGTTCATTAAACCTTGGTCCGACCAAACCCAATGAGTAATAAAAACTTGGTTCAGTCCTGGTCTACCAGGAACAATTCCTGGTTGACCCAAACCAATCCTGGTCGATCCAAATCATACCAAGTGGACCAGAAAAATCCAATGTGTGCTAAGAAGCCATTTGACCTTAATGCCAAAATGATTCTAAATTATTGATCGGTTCTTGGATCAGGAAGAAATTCTCGATGGCGTGTGACCTCATAGGCTCGAACCTAAACCGTAGCATTGGAACACTTCCAGTACCAGCACAAGATACCATCTATAATGGATCCCGGCATCCGGATAGGCCGAAGATGTGAGAGCAATCTATCGAACCTCTGGCATATGGTAACCATATAATTCATCCCTTTGACCTCCAATGCTCAAGATGACCTAGGGTTAGACTGCCAACCCTAACTGAGTCAATCCACAACATGTCTCAACCTCGCAAGTCCAGTGACTCCTCACTATGACTACCTTGGCCAATGATTTGCTAAATTGAGATACTACGAGACATTTAATCCAAATAATTTGGACAGGTCAATTCTATCTTGGTCCACCACTGCTCCACAAGTACTTGCCTGTACTCATAAACCTTGCATCACCGGATTAGAAATCTAGGTAGTCCGCACAAAGCACAGGGAGTTGCTTGCAAGCTACCATCGTGACCTCAGGTCAGAAGGACACATATACCCATATCCAATCACGAGCAATCCTTTGGCAGAAAGGAGCTCCACGGAGTCACGTTCAATTAGATGTCACACATCCCACTTGCAGATCATATCAGTGTCACCACACACTTCTTTGGTCAAGAGGACAACCAAACGATGTGAACCACAACAACCTACACTTGATACATTGCCATCCTGTACAATGTATCCTTTGGTTGTGAACCTTTTAAAGGACCACTCAATATATCCTCTCTATATCGAAGTCATTGCAGTCCTAAGGACTTCATCACATAAATTGAGTTCATTACAGGAAAATGAATGATGTGATGAGCTGCCAAAACAACATTTTATTAATTCATATACAGATATAATACTCAACACAACCACCTACAACCTAGGTGATTGGCTTTGGGACATAATTCCCAACAACTCCCACTTGTACTAAAGCCAATTAGGACAGTATCTAATACCCATTTTCCTTTGTCGAACTCTTTGATTCTGAGGGCTTTAGTGAATGGGTCAGTCTAGCTTTCCTTTCCATCGATCTTCATAAGATTGATGTCACCTCGTTCCACGATCTCTCGCACGAGATGATAGCACCACAGAATATGCTTAGTGCGGTGATATGACATTGGCTCCTTAGCTTGAGCAATGGCTCATGTGCTGTCATAATACACGAATAGGACCATCTAAGAAAGGTGCCACCCCTAGCTCTCCAAGGAATTTCTGCAACCACACGACTTTCTTAGCCACATTTGATGCTACAAAGTACTCTGCTTCACATACTAAGTCTGTAACAGTTGCTTGCTAGGAACTCTTCCAGCAGATCGCTCCTCTATTCAGGATAAACATAAACCCTGACATACTCTTGCTATCATCTTTGTCAGACTAGAAACTGGAGTAGTATACCCCATAAGTTTCAAGTCAAGTCTCCATTAATCAGCCATTGGTCCTTAGTATTTCTTAAATACTTTAGGATGGTCTTAACCACCTTCCAATATGCCTCACCTGGGTCAGATTGGTATCTGCTCACTACTCCTAGTGAGTATGCCATGTTTGTTCTGGTACATGTCATAGCATACATGATAGAGCCCATTGTCGAAGCATAAGGAACTCTACTCATGCGCTCTCTTTCCTCAAGAGTTGTCACACAATCCTTCTTTGAAAGAGTAATTCCAGAACCTATCGAGAGATAGCCTTTCTTGGAATTTTCTATGCTAAACCATTTCTGCACGGTATCAATGTACGTAGACTGGGACAATCCCAGAAGCCTCTTGGATCTATCTCTATAGATCTTCATACCCAGTATGAAAGAAGCTTCTCCCAAGTCCTTCATGGAGAATTGAGATGATAACCAGACCTTTATTCCTTGCAATACTGCGATGTCATTCCCAATTAAGAGAATATCATCAACATACAGTACCAGGAATACAATCACAAAACTATTAACCCACTTATAGATACATGGTTCCTCTTCGTTCCTAACGAAGCCATACGATTTGATACACCTATCAAAATGCATGTTCCAACTTCGAGATGCTTGCTTGGGTCCATAAATGGACCTTTGCAATTTGCATACTTTTGACTTGTCTATGGATGTGAACCCTTCAGGCTATATCATATACATCTCCTAATCCAACTCCCCATTCAGGAAAGTGGTTCGAACATCCATCTGCCAGATCTCATAGTCAAAATATGTTGCCAAAGCAAGCATGATCGAATGGGCTTGAGCATTGCCACAGGGGAAAATGTCTCGTCATAATCGATACCATATCGCTTACGATACTCCTTGGCAACCAAACGGGCTTTATAGGTCTCCACCTTCCTATCTGCGAATCCACTTACACCCGATGGATTTTATCCCTTCAGGTGGATCAACCAATGTCCATACATTGTTGATCTCCATGGACTCCATTTCGGATCGCATGGCTCCAAGCCACGCCTTAGAGTCAGATCTCTGAAGTGCATCCATATAGGTGATTGGATCCTCATCATTCTCGTCGAGCTCAATGGGATCACCGTCCCGGACCAAGAAATCATAGTATATGTCCGGCTGACGCGGTACTCTACCGGATCTCCTAATAATGGGTTCTAGGTGTGATTCGATCACAGCCATTCTATGATGTCCTTAGAGTGTGCAGGCTCTTCCACTGGTTGAACTTCACCAAGTTCAATCTTAAAGGCAACAGTTCCTTCTCCAAGGAACTCCTTTTATAAAAAGATAGCCCTAAGAGCAACGAACACTTTCTGTTCGTCTTCCAAGTAGAAGAAATATCCTTTTATTTCCTTAGGGTACCCAATAAAAAAGCACCGATCAGACCTAGGACCAAGTTTATCTGAGTCTAAATGCTTTACATAAGCCAGACAAACCCAGACCCGGAGGTGTGAAATTGAAGGCTTATGTCCAGTCCATAGCTCATATGGAGTGGAGATAACAGACTTACTCGGAACTTCATTCAGCAAGTAACAAGTTGTCTCAAGTGCATATCCCTAGAAGGATAGCGACAAAGTTATAAAGCCCATCATGGATCGAACCATGTCCAACAAGGTTCGATTCCTCCTTTCGGACACACCATTCAATTGAGGTATTCCTGGAGGAGTCCAGAGAGAATCCCATTCTCCTCAAGATATGTCATGAACTCATCGGATAGGTATTCACCACCTCAATCAGATCGAAGGGTTTTAATACTCTTTCTAGTTTGTTTTTTCACTTCATTATGATATCATTTGAACATCTCAAACGACTCAGATTTATGTCTCATAAAAAAGACATAACCACACCTAGAAAGGTCGTCTGTAAACGTAATGAAATATCTATATCCACCTTTGGCACTAACTTTCATAGGTCTGCATACATCAATATGTATGAGTCTCAGAAATTTTGTAGCTCGTTCACCTTTTCCAGTAAAAGATGACTTGGTCATTTTACCAAGCAAACAGGATTCACAAGTAGGTAGTGAGTCAGAATCACTGACCTCGAGGAGGCCATCTCCTCGCAACTTGTTTATCCTATTCTGGTTAACATGACCTAGCCTACAGTGCCACAGATACAAATCACTAACATTTTCCATCCTTGGGCTGTTTGGGTCTTTGGATGCTTGATAAAGAGGACAGTTCCTCTTCCAGTGTCCATGCTTCTTACAATAGAAGCACTCTGCACTAGCTAGATCAGCTTTCACTTTTCTGACTTGGGCCAGGAGCACTTTGCACCTTCTTTCCCTTACCTTTTTTCTTCCCTTTCTAAAAGGGACGACGACCTCTAGAACCTCCCACTAAATTACCACCCCTTATTCAGTTGGTGGTCCTTCTCGTAAGTCCGCAACAACCCCAACAAAACATGGTAATTAACTGCAGGTTATTCATTCTATAATGATCGAGAGAGTTAAGATAGGAGGAGAGTAGAGAATTCAGAATCATATCCTTGCCGAATTGATCGTGCAAGAGACATCCGAGCTTGCCCAATCATTCGATCATCTCCATCATGTATAATACATGATCAGTAACCAAACCGTCATTTCGCATTTTGATATTGTAGATGGCATAAGACACTTTGTACCACTCTACATCGTCTGGCATGCCAAAAGATTTCTTCAACTTTTAAAGGATCTCGTCTGGCTGGGCCTCCTTGAATTTATGACTGAACTCATCATTCATCACCGCCAACATTATGCATCGGACAATAATCCGACTAGAAACCCACTTCAAATAAGTGTCCTAACCGAACTCCGAGCATTGGCAGAAGAGATTTCGGGTGCTGGATCCATTATCATAAAGCATCCGCTCGTGCTCTAGGACAATCCTCAATCTTCGATACCAGCTACCAAAATTAGGACCCTTTAACTTCTCGCTACCGAGAAGTGACAGGAGTGAAAGGTTTGAAGACATCTGAAAAAAAATATAGACCTAATCAGTATATGAATTAATCTATTAAACCAAAAGACTTGGACTTTAGTATAAAGGTCCCTCCACTAATTTTTCAGATTGGGTGCCTCTAACTCCAATCCGTGAAATCACCATTTCATAGTGGGTACTGAAATCCAATAGACCACGTATGAGCCCGACTATGGCCAGCTCTCCCATACATACCTAAAGGTAGGTTCTCTAACCAATTGCTTCCCCAAGCAACTTCCAGTAATAAATTTTGCCCCATAAATCCCAATCGGCCTAGGGGCCTCCTATTGCGGGTCTCTGGTTAGGTCCAACCATCAATATGATGAATCCAATGCTTCTAGCTAACGAATGACCAAGCCCAACTATGGTCGCCCACTTGATCACCATTAAGAAGGTTACACTGAACCATCATCTATGAGAGAGTAATTCCAGCAACCGAATGCACACCTGTTCTATGGAACTGCGATGTACACCAAGCTAAAGGACTCATTACTAACTCACTTAATGGGAGGCTAAGACACCATCAACAAATTGACTTAGTCATTTTCAGGATCTAATAATTTTAGAGGATTTTAATTAAATTGTGACAGAAGAATAGAGAGAAGAACATGGATCAACCTCCCACTGATCAAATCAATTGTCAGGAGGGTTGAATTAAATTCAACAAATTGGTCCATGGACACCTTAAGATCAGTCAAGCTGATCAACTTGGGTGACATGGGTTACCTCGAATCAATAAGCTTTTCTAATCAATTCTGGTTGACCAGATTGGCCAGGTAGGTGAGATCATGGGTGAGCAATCACCATAACCATCTTTCCTAGACACCAACCAAGTTGGCCAGGAAAGAGGTAGCCTCATGCAACCATGATCAGAAATCAAACCTGCCTAGACACCAATCGATTAACCAAACTCGATTAGACCAGCCTAAGGACTCGGGCTTTCCACAGAGCCACTAATTAGATCCATTTAGAAAAATGGACTAACCCATCTAACTATTAGATAGATGCAAAAGAGAAAGTCATTAATCAACATTTGATTAGTTCTCTTAAGTCCAATTCAACTAACTTAGGTCTAACCCATTAATGGACCCAATCAGATAGCTAACCCAATTAACCAGGATGGCTTATCCAAATGACATTAGGTTTCATAATCCCTATTTAGACTTGTTATTTTGATTAATCTTTTAATTCATAATTGTTAGATTATAAGCCATCTTTTAATTAAAACATTCTTAATTAAATTCATGTAAAACTCTTTTTACATGTTTCATGCATCATATCTAGTTTCAGCATATCATTATAATATTGCAATCCCTAAACATTTTAGACATGCCAATGTACATGAATCAAGATTAAAACACTTTTAATATCATAGGTTTCCTTTAAGGATCCTTCTGAAAAGGCCAACATAGATAAACCGCCTCATGCCGTAGAAACTCATGGGTTTTTAAACCCTGATTTTCTATGGACACACGACCATGGTCAAGGTCTCAACTAGGTTTCTAAAAGTAATCCCTAACATATGCAATCATGATATGCTACACAGGAACCTGTGGCTCTCATACCACTGAAGGAAAACCTGGTGTAGCAAAAGCCTACCCTAGGCATGAAACATTAGGGAGCAGGTATTGCATAATTAAAAATTTTAAGCATGCAGCGGAAAGTACCTACTCATGCACAGGATCTAACATATCATGATGCATGTAACAAAATATATAGGCATGTATAGGCGAGTGCAACAATTATAAATCATATGATAACAACTAGATCTAGGCATGCAAGATAATCAAAATAAAATATACCTGATCGAAGAGGACTCTCTCAGTCTTCAGAATTAATCAGCGACTGCTTGAACTCCTTCAATAGCAAATAAGATCTACAACGGCAAGAAGAGATCGATTGATCCAAACTCTCGAGGTGTCCAAATGTCCACCCTCTAGAGTATCCACACATGGGCTCTCGCTGATCCAACTCCCAGAAGGATGCTAGTCCTTCGGGAATCCAAAGACAAGTCATGGATAGGTGGAGCAGGGAATACAAACTAATCCTCACGGACAGTCTTCTCCAAGACTACCCAAACTCCACCTAAAGCACACACTAGAAACAACAAACGGGGAAGGAATACAAAAGAATGCTGAACAAATTTCAGCATTCAAACTTTCATCCAATAGATCCATCTGTTACTTCTCAAATAAACATGCTTTGTTTCTTCTCCTTCTCTCTATCTCATGCATCACATGGCCTTCCACCCAGAACCTTTGATCATAGAAACCGCAGGCTCTCACCGCATGGCCTACTGCTAAGATGAAAGACCGGTGGAGAGAATCCCATCACACGGCTGCAACCCAAAAAAATCCCGTGAAGCCTTCAAGTCCTATTTCTTCCTCTCTCCAAAACCACACAGCCTTGATACATTCCCTATTCTCCACCACATATGCTTCTTTATCTCTTCTCTCTTTCACACCATAGGCTTCAACCAATAGGTTGTATTTACAGGCAGAAAAATCAATCCGTGAAGGCAAGGGAAAATGGTGGAAGTGACATGTGGGAGGAAACTATGAGATCCAAAACCAAATGGGAAAGGGCTCTTGATCGGTGGAGAAGATTTGTTTCAGATCTCCCAAGTGCAAACGAACTTCACTTGATCAAAACCCATTCAACGAAAAAAAAATGTGAGCCAACCTATGAGAGCCCATTCCATACGGTACAACAAAACAAGGACCGTGAGAGATGGGAATCACGTGCGGCAGAAGAACTGGGCTGAGAGGAGGAAAGGCGTGCAGGACTTGGATGAACTCCTCATCCAATTTTGTGAAACAGGGGAGAAGCCACGTTGAACCATATTGCCTTGTAAACCAATAAGTGTTTAAACCAGTTCCATAAACAAAAACTAGTTTAATCAAAACCAAATAAATTAAACCCGTTCCAACAAACCAATTTCAAAAATCGGTTCATTAAACCTCGGTCCGACCAAACCCAATGAGTAATAAAACTTGGTTCAGTCCTGGTCTACCAGGAACAATTCCTGGTTGATCCAAACCAATCCTGGTCGATCCAAATCAGACTAAGGGGACCAGAAAAATCCAATGTGTGCTCAAGAAGCCATTTGACCTTAATACCAAAATGATTCTCAATCATTGATCGATTCCTGGATCAGGAAGAAATCCTCGATGGCGTGTGACCTCATAGGCTCGAACCTAAACGGTAGCACTGGAACACTTCCAATACTAGCACAAGATACCATCTAGCAATGGGTCCCAAAGTCTGGATAGGCCGAAGATGAGAGAGCAATCTATCAAACCTCTGGCATATGGTTACCGTATAATTCATCCCTTTGACCTCCAATGCTCAAGATGACCTAGGGTTAGACTGCCAACCTTAACTGAGTCAATCCACAACATGTCTTAACCTCGCAAGTCTAGTGACTCCTCACTAGGACTACCTTGGCCAAGGATTTGCTAAATTGAGATACTGCGAGACATTTAATCCAAACAATTTGGACAGGTCATTTTCATCTTGGTCCACCACTACTCCATAAGTACTTGCCTGTACCAGAAACCTTCCATCACCGGATTAGAAATCTGGGTAGTCCGGCACCAAAGCACAGGGAGTTGCTTGCAAGCTACCATCGTAATCTCTGGTCGGAAGGACACATATACCCATATCCAATCGCGAGCAATCCTTTGGCAGAAAGGAGCTCAATGGAGTCACATTCAATGAGATGTAATACATCCCACTTGTAGATCACATCAGTGTCACCACACTCCTTTGGTCAAGAGGACAACCAAACGATGTGAACCACAACAACCTACACTTGATACATTGCCGTCCTGTACAATATATCCTTTGGTTGTGAACCTTTTAAAGAACCACTAGATATATCCTCTCTATATCGAAGTCAGTGCAGTCCTAAGGACTTCATCACATAAATTGAGTTCGTTACAAGGAAATGAATGATGTGATGAGCTACCAAAATAATAATTTATTAATTCATATACAGATTATAATACTCAACACAACCGCCTACAACATAGGTGATTGGTTTGGGACATAATTTCCAACATGTTGGTGATCCCGTAAAACCAACATAGGTTGTTGGTGAGCCCGCAAACCAAGAAGATTTTTGGTTAGCCGTGAAAACCAAGAGGTTATTGGTTAGGCCAAGTTAGAAAACCAACAAGGGTTTTGACTTATGAGCCCGGTGAAAATATGTTGGGTTTAATTATTGAGCCCAGAAAATTAATCGGTTGTAATCAAGTGTGATTATAGTAAATTTCCAAGAAAAACATGGGGAGTGGATGTAGGTGCCTTGGAGTACACTGAATCACTAAACTTATTATGTTTGTGTGATTATTTTTTTTGTACATTTACTTTTTTAATTCTGCTACATATTATTTTGAAACACAAAAACACTTTGACATGACACAAGCACTTAATTACGATTAGCACATACTTGTTGAAATAATTCAAAAAGTTTTTTGAAACCCAATTCATCCCCCCTCTTGGGTTGCTTCATCTTTGGGCAATAGGATGCTCATCAAGGTATGGGTTCATTGAATTGATTTATCATGAGAACATCTTATAGAAGTTTTACTTGTTAAAAGATGATTCTCTTAGTGGGAGTTGTGCAGGTGATCTTTAGACTTGAGATCATTGAATTATGTATGAAGGTATGAGTAGGTCAACAAGGAATCGATCACTCCTAGTAAGAGGAGTATTTATCCCATGTAATCTCATCAAATGATGACTCAAGAAGTCTTTGATCAAACTAGGATAAAATTAAAAAAGGGTTTCTAATCTTTCGTTGATCGAGTCTTCATTAATGATTTCATATTCGAATGAATAAAATATGAGTATTTGATAATTTTTCATACCCATCACTTATTCAGTATAAAGGAAGATCGAAAGATTGAATTGCATGATAACTTTTCACTAAAATATATTTTAGTAATTTCTACCAAATTTGTTATCTTTGGATAGGTATGATACATTTCTAGATATCAATCATGTGTTGTAGATTTTCATGAATTAAATTAATTGAATTCATGAGTTAATTTGAAAAATGGTTCAAATTGGTAGCTAAGGTTAGCTCAATTTGACCTAATTTGATTAGTTGATTTCTAATCAAAATAAATCGATATGAACCTATACCTACTACTAGCTAGATGAGGAGCCTAAAGGGTCACACACATTAAGGTGTTGATTAAAGAAATTACTTATATTTCTATTAGGTTCATAGGATTTTAATTGTTTTGCTAATAATATATTAGCATATGTTGGCTAGCTTCACTCCCAACCTTATTATATTAGGTTAAATACTTACTGTTTAGGCAACTAACTTGAGCAGGACTTAAATTGGGTTGAGCCTTAAGTGGGGTATCCAAATAAAGATTTATCCTAATTTTTTAGTCTTTATCCATGTATTAAACAAGAGTCCCAAGGGCTTAGGACTCTTAGCACCAATATTGGCATGCACACATATTAAGGGGCGCAAAAGGATTAAGAGTCTTACAAATAAATCACCTTTTTGGTGAGAAACCTTAGCCCCTATCCTCTCTCATCCATTCCCAATTAAACTGGATTTGACCAGTCAAATGGAGAAATTATGGGCATGATTTCATGTCAGTGCATGAAGGGATGCGACGCTTAGGATATTTGGTGCATATGATGGACTAGAGTCATTATACTTTTCAATCATATTTTTTAGATAAGCCACTCTGGTTTTTATGCCTATTGGGATGTTGGACCAAGTTTTAATTCTTAAATTAAAGGCTAATTTTCAGGTTTTTTTCTAAAGAGTTGCGATAAGTAACTCTTGATGCAAAATATTTATGAAATGATGTATGTTTTACTTAGCACCTTTCTACCTATAGACTCCTTCTGTTTGAAAGGTCTTATCTCATATGTTAAATATCAGATTAGCGACTGATGAATGGATATTTTAGGCACCTCCTTTCTTCCTATTTAAAGGCTTCGGTGATTGAAATCAAACATCCAAAGTTTAACCTGACAACTCGTTTTCTTTTCTTGTTAAGACAAGTATTTTATTTTAAGACAAGTCTACCATTTTAGATAAAGGATAAGAAAGTAAATTAGAAAGGATAATAGGATAGCAAGAGAATTTTTAAAGAGATTTGAGGTACTTTTCAAAAGGGAAAATATCCTAGAAGAGAGGAAAGGCTATTGAAGGAAGAAAGGCTGCTAGGAGGAGTCAAGCAAGTAAGAGGAGTGCTTCCATGATACAGTTCCTATGTGGATCATCTCTGGAGGGCATACACTTATGTGCCTAATAGAATAAAGGATATTAGTATTATAGGTATTTTTATTTTCTAATATTTTATCTTGTAATTGATATAATCAAGGGGTTCCTTGGTCTAGGATTTTGGTTGACCAGGGTTTCAAGGATTAAAATTTTGAAATCCAATCTTCTATTACACAACTGTTACCTAGTAGTCATATTAGAGCAACCTTGATTTATTCAATTAATAGTCAATCAAATTTTTGAAAGATTATATGCTATCTAATAATATATAGCATGATAGTTTTAACATATGTTGGTTGATATATGCCAATGATTAGGGTTTTCGCTTAAACTCTAATCATATAAAGATATGTTTAGATTATTTGGTTGTCATTCTGAAATAAGATATCCTAACATAGTGGTGGACGTCTACTATGTTGTAAGGTATCCTAGAATGATGACACTTAGCATGATGCGGGACAGGGATTGGACTGGATCGCTGGCGAGCATGAAAGTCACCAGAGATTAGGATTTGCAAAGAAGGAGGAAAGAAGAGGGTGCAGGGTTAAGAAAAATACTGGGATTCACATAGATTCCCGAAGAAGAACAAGCACATAGTAAAGGGGCTCACACAGATGCCCTAGAAGAACAAGCACATAGCAAAGGGGCTCACATAGATGCCCTGGGCTCACACAGATACCCAAAATCAGGATCACACACAGAAACACTGGGAAGATGGAGAAGGGATCATACAGATACCCTAGGATCACACAGATCCTTCACACAGAACAATAGAAATTTTATTCATCCATCCTCCTCATTACAAAAGGCTGAGGGTGGTATTTATAGATTTTCCAACCCTCATTTGAATTTGAATACAAGATAAAAAGATAAGAACGAATCAAATTCAAATATAAGATAGGATAAGATAAGCCTATCCATATATCAATCCTAACCAACCAAATCCTAATTCAAATTTTAAACAAAAGATAAATCCTAAATAAATTTATTCCAAAAAATGCTTCAAGATCTGTGCAACTCCAAGAATTATGCTTGCTCCAAGATCCGTGCTTGAGATGTCCCTATCATTCTCCTACGGTGGGAAAAAAAACTCGACTCTGTCGAGTTTGGGTCAGGCTCCAGCTTTAGCTTGACTTCAGCTCCGGGAACTCCAAACTTTTAGCTTGACATAACCATGATTTTTTTTTTTTAATCAACTTTGCTTTGAGAATGGTGCAGCTTTGAGATCGGTGTGCTTTGAAATCTGTGCTTTGAAAATGTGTTGCAGGCAGTTCTTGGAGAGCTTGGCAAAGACGAAGCAGAAAACAGGGGTGAGGGCTGGAAGGGAGGAATGGTGGTGGGTGACCGGCTGGGGGGAGGGTGGTCTGACATCGATGTTGGGGAAGGATCCATGGATGAGATTTGAAACAGGGAAGAAATAGAACAGTGGGCCGGTGATGAAACAGAAAAATCCTAATCCTTTAGCTCTGATACCACTTGATGCGGGACAGGGATTGGACTGGATCGCTGGCGAGCATGAAAGTCACCAGAGATTAGGATTTGCAAAGAAGGAGGAAAGAAGAGGGTGCAGGGTTAATAAAAATACTGGGATTCACATAGATTCCCCAAGAAGAACAAGCACATAGTAAAGGGGCTCACATAGATGCCCTAGAAGAACAAGAACATAGCAAAGGGCTCACATAGATGCCTTGGGCTCACACAGATGCCCAAAATCAGGGATCACACAGAAATCCTGGAAAGATGGAGAAGGGATCATACAGATACCCTAGGATCACACAGATCCTTCACACAGAACAATAGAAATTTTATTCATCCATCCTCATCATTAAAAAAGGCTGAGGGTGGTATTTATAGATTTTCCAACCCTCATTTGAATTTGAATACAAGATAAAAAGATAAGAATGAATCAAATTCAATATAAGATAGGATAAGATAAGCCTATCCATATATCAATCCTAACCAACCAAATCCTAATTCAAATTTAAACAAAAGATAAATCCTAAATAAATTTATTCCAAAAATGCTTCAAGATCTGTGCCACTCCAAGAATTATGCTTGCTCCAAGATCCGTGCTTGAGATGTCCCCATCATAGCATATATAATGTTGTGGTGTAATATGCCTATTCGATAGAATGTAGTATAGGATGTGCATGAGACCATGAAAGCCCTCTTTAAAAATTATATTTAGTCATAGTGTTATAAAATCATAATGCAAATCTATTTAGGATTGATTGATCAATTAATGTCTAGGAAAGAGGTTCTAGGAAGGTAAAGACAACATGATTTTTAATGGCTCCGTTGCTTACCTAGCAAATTTTTTGGTGTTTTAGGCAAGCACAAGGGGCCTCCCACCTCTCTTTCACTTACCTTGCTAATTTAATAGATTTAGATCTTGAATTGAAAATGTTAAGTGATTAAAACACTACTAATTGCCTTCCTTAATACTAAGCCAAATTCATGTAAAAAACTTAGTAGGTTTATTGTGTAACATAAAGCCTACTCTAGGATTTGATATAATTTTTTCTTGGTGCATCTAATGCTTTATAGCATGATTGATGGTGTTGCTTTATTGTGTAATACAAGGATAATATTATTCAAATATGACTACATAAAAATGAAGGGTCTGACAAAACTAAGATATTATAGTTTGTTGTATACAAGGCTGTAGTGTCTTAAAGGCAACTGTCATGTTGAGAGTTGCATGGGTTGTAATTGAAAAAATAAAATTTCTATCCTTGAAATCATTAATATTTATATAATACAATGAATTTATAAGGAATTGGGATCTCAAACTACTAAAAAAACCCTTATTAGGGTTTCTCGCTTACCATAGGTGATGGCTTTGGTATTCATAGAAATAGTAGGGGAGACATAATTAGATTGATAAATCCTTATTTAGTAGTGTATATCATCTTGAGTGGTCTACTTTTACGCTATTCTGTATTTATATAGATTAATATTATGGCTTCTACTTTATCACTGCAAGGTAGTTTAGATGTCAATAAGTTGACCGGTCCCAATTATATGGATTGGTTAAGAAACTTGAGAATTGTCTTAACTCAGGAGAGGTATCCTACATCCTTGATTCTCTTGATCTAGATCTGATCAGAGATGATGCTTTAGAGGAGAAAAGGGCTACATATAAAATGTGGTAGAATGATATTAACTGTCAAGTGTAAGGGTTTTGGTGACCAGGGCGAAAGCGTGGATTTCAAAATTTATTATGAAACCACTACCAAACCCTTAACCCAAGACCTCCTTACTAGGAATTAAAACATAAACATGCATATATAATATAAACTAGAGTTTAGGCACCAACCTGAACCGCTAGTATGCAATCCGATGAAGAAAACCTGATTCAGCCTTCTTCTCCACCAGGTGCCCAAACGTTCGCCCTCCAATGGTGATCCACATGAAACTCGGACCAAGGAAGAACTCCTTCAAGTTGCTTGGAGAAGTGGAACTCTTTCGGCAGCCTTTGGTCTATTGACCACTGTAGGACACACTGTCCTACTATAAGGCACTAAAGACACTCTCCTAAAACACTCTTGGTTTTAGGACAACCCTCCTCTAAGATCCCTTAGGCTTATGTCCTAAAACAAAGCCTTGTCCTAGTAGAAAAGACCTTGTCTTAACAAGACAAGTCTTGTCTTAAAGGAAGAAGGAGGGAGAGAGAGACACTCAGAATAGTACTTCGATGGAATTCTTCATTATCAGACTCATTTCACCACCCCCTATTTATAGATACAAGAGGGGCATGTGATATGTCCTCCTATCAACTTATCAAATATGATTTTTCAAGATCGAAGAGAAGTTATCTGGCTTGAAAAATCATATCTAATAAGCCCATTCATGCATTGAAGGCCTTATTCACATCCCTTTATCTGGACGAATTCTCACTTGCCACATGTCAATTACCAGTCTCTAGGAAGCCAAGAGGCACCTCTTCAATCTCCAAACATCGAAGATTATGAAGAGTCATGATAGCAGAAGGACTCTCTATCAGAACCGCGTGCCACATGAAGAGTTGGACTCTTCATGCACCGCGCATGCCATCCTTCTTCCACGCAAATTTCAAAAAATATTGATAAGTTAAAACATAGGAAATATGGGTATCATTGGAAAGAGCATAAAATTTCCTTTCTGGCCATATAAATTATATTCAAATTAGAGATCTATAGCTCATTCTGTACCCTTTTGAAGTTAAGGTATCATTTAGGTACCAAGAGTCCCATGCCATTGGGGACTCTTCATGTATGGCACCTAAAATGCCCTTAAATCCAAATTAAAATCAGATTTAGCTCTGATTAGGCTAGCCCCACTTAGGACTCAACCTAATTTAGGTTTCCCATAATTAGGTTAGACCAATTAGCAAGCAACTGGACCCAATCAAATTGGGTTAGGAATTGGTTAGCCTACATATCCTAGTATGTAATCCGGCTAACCAATTAGGATCCTATGACCCTAATTAAATCATGAATGACTTCCTTGGCCAAGTCTCTATTGTGTGGCCCATTGGGTTCCACATCTAGCCAGCAATAGGTTTAGGTTTGAGCCGATTCGATCCGATCGAACCAGATTGACCTAATTAGGTCAAATTGGTTCACCTAATTGTCCAATTCGAATCACACATCGAATTGACTAATGAAACCTAATCAATTGGTTCATGAAGACCTACAAGACAAGATTGACATCTAGCAATGTGTCATGCCTACCCAGAAGATGAGGAATTTTGGTGGATTTACCAAATATCCTTCAGTGGTGAGTTACCGGGCAATTCAGTCCTTCGATCTACTTGCACCTGAATATGACTATGGATATGGATCTTGTTAAATCCAATTCATATTCATTCCTTGCTCAATCTGATAATGATGATTCATTTGTGAACCATTAGAAACTATTTCTAATGTTCATACTTTGATCAAAGATTTCCTGAATCTTAATTTGATTGAAATCATCTGGATGCACTTCCCTCTTACTAGGGTGATCGATTCCTTTTTGACCTACTCACAACCTCCATATGCAATCCACCATACCCAGTATCCCCCATGCATGACTCAGTGTCATGATTGAGTGTGAACCAAAGTATGGTTTATGCATACAAGATACCATGGCAGTCTCAGGTCAAAGGATCACATGCACTACTCCCACTGTGAACTATCTATTGACAAACAGATAAGGTTCCACTAGATGTTCTCAAGATGGATCCATTCAGTGAACTCATTCATTCTAAAGAGCACCACATCCTAGTATTAGTGTCAAACACTAGTGACTGTGAGATAAATCACCCTCTTCACCAAGAATACATAGGATGTGCTGGTCTTACCGGAAACATTGATCCCCTACTCAATATCCCATCGTCCAGGAATATTCTAGATTAGGATTTAAGACTTTAGGTCACTGGTATGATCTCATCATAACCCTAGAACCATAGCCTAATATATGGGGTTCATCATATCTTAATAAAATTAAAATAAGAACACAGTGTATGATGAAAATAAATGTCTTTATTAAGTGATAATGTCAATACACTGGTTTGAGATGCCAAAAGAAATCCTATCGAAAAATAAACATTTCGATTGGACTTTAGGGGAATAATCCTTTCAATATCCCACTTGCACTAAAGCCAATCGCCTTTAAGTTTTACCCCATATAATCGGGTGGCGATCAAACTCCCACTGTGGTCGATCCTTAGTGAACGGTTCTGCTATATTGTTCTTCGTTTCTACTCTTTTAATACATACTTCTTGTCTTTCAACAATCTCTCGAACGAGATGGAAGTGTCTTAGAATGTTCTTTAATTTGTGATGAGCTCTAGGTTCCTTAGCTTGAGCGATGGCTCTAGTATTATCACAGTAAAGTGATACTGGACCTTCAATCTCCGGAACAACGCCCAACTCTGAGATGAACTTCTTCATCCAGACAGATTTCTTGGCAACTTCACTGACAGCATATATTCTGCTCAGTTGTTGAGTCAGCTACAATCTGCTGTTTTGAACTCTTCCAGCTTAAGCTCCTCCATTTAGGGTAAAAACATATCCTGAAATAGATTTGCCATCATCTGGATTTGATTGAAAACTAGAATCTGAATAAGCTTCCAGTTTAAGATCAGATCCTCCGTATATCAGAAAAATATCCTTAGTCCTTCTCAGTACTTAAGAATATTTTTCACAGCCTTTCAGTGATCCTCTCCTAGATCAGCCTGAAATCTGCTGCTATACCTAAGGCATATGCCACATCAGGCCTGGTACATAACATAGCATACATTATAGACCTACAGCCGAAGCATAAGGTATAGAACTCATTCTATTTCTTTCTTCAGGTGTCTTAGGAGATATCTTCTTAGAAAGTGTATGTCATGACCAATGGGCAAGTAACCTCTTTTACTTCCCTCAATGCTAAATCTCTTTAGCACTTGTCAATGTACCTAGACTGGGATAAGCCTAGCATCCTCTTAGATCTATCTCTATAGATCTTGATACCCAGTATATAGGATGCTTCTCCCAAGTCTTTCATGGAAAACTGTTTAGATAACCATACCTTGACTGATTGTAATATTGGGATACCATTCCCAATGAGGAGTATGTCATCTACATACAGAACCAAGAAAACTATAGCACTCCACCCACTAGTCTTCTTGTACACAAAGGTTCATCCTCATTTTTGATAAAGTCAAACTCTTTGACTATCTTATCAAATCGGATGTTCCAACTCCTAGATGCTTGCTTTAATCCATAAATGATTTTTTCAGCCTACATACCTGATTAGTTTTAGTCTCCAAGACAAAACCTTCTGATGTGACATATAGACCTCTTCCTCAAGGAAACTATTAAGGATTGTGGTTTTCACATCCATCTACTAGATTTCATAATCATGATATGCTGCTATAGCAAGCATGATCCGATAGATTGAGCTTGGCAACAGGAGAAAATGTTACATCATAATCTATTCCCTGTTTTTGTCTGAAACCCTTAGCCACTAATCTGGCTTTATAAGTTTCGACTTGGCCATCTGCCCCAATCTTTTTCTTATAGACCCATTTGCATCTAATAGGGTTAACACCCTTTGGTACATCAACCAAAGTCCTCACTTGGTTGACATACATGGAGTCCATTTCGGATCTCATGGCTTCCAGCCATCTGTCTAAGTCCCTACTCATGACAGCATCCGTATAGGTTAGAGGCTCATCATTTTCAATGATCTGGGCTTCATTATTTTCAATATAACCCATACCTCTCAGGTGCATGACGCACCCTATCAGACCTATGGATAGGAGTGGTGTGTTCTGGTTCTATACTAACTATGTTATCATTTGGTTGAGATGTATCTATTTGTTGAACTTCTTCAAGTTCAATATTTCTCCCACTGCCCTTTTGTAGGATAACTCTTTCTCCAGAAAAGTGGCATGCCTACTGATAAAAACTTTTTGTTCAGTAGGGTGGTAAATAGATATCCTATACTATCTTTAGGATATCTTACAAATAGACACTTATCTGCTCTAGCATCCAGCTTATGTCCAAATTTCTTTTGACATAGACTGGACATCCCCATATCTTAAGATACTTAAGATTGGGTTCTTACCCCTCCATATCTCATATGGAGTGCTAGAGACAGATTTAGATGGTACTCTATTTAAGATATTAGCCGCGGTTTCCAAGGCATATCCCTAGAAGGAAACAGGTAACTCTGTGAAGCACTTCATGGACCGTACCATATCTAATAATTACGGTTCCTCCTTTCAGCAACACCATTTAATTGTGGTGTGTAAGGAGGGGTCCATTCAGAGATAATCCCCTTTTCTTTAAGGTGATCGAGAAACTCGATGGATAAGTATTCACCTCCTCGATCTGATCGAAGGATTTTAATACTTTTCTCCGTTTATTTCTCTCCCATACTTTGATACTCTAAAAATTTATCAAAGGCTTCGGACTTATGTTTCATAAGATACACAAATCCATACCTTGAAAAATCATCAGTAAACGTGATGAAATAAGAGTATCCACCCTTGGCCTGAGTTGTCATAGGCCCACATACATCTGTATGTATGAGTCCTAATAACTCAGTTGTCCTTTCTCTATGTCCACTAAATGGAGTCTTGGCCATTTTACCCATGAGACATGATTCACAAGTTCCTAATGATTCATAATCATAAGGATTAAGGAAATTTTCCTTGTATAACTTGCTAATCCTAGTCTCACTAATATGTCCAAGCCGATAGTGTCAGAGTAAAGTATTGTTTACATCATCTCTCTTTCGTTTGTTACTTACATGAAGTATATTGTCATTAGTGGATAGAGTTAAAAGACCATTACAAAAATGCCACAACATATAATTTCATTAGAAAAGCTGATTAAGCAACATTGCTCATCACATTCATAGTATAACCTTATCTAAGTAACAAGGGTACAGAAATGATATTTCTAATGACTTAGGCATATAGTAACAATCTCTCAGCTCTAAATCTTCCCCGAAGGTAACTTCAAGATATAAGTCCCTACGGCCTCTGCTTGGATGGACTCTCCTCCAGCACCGTAGAGCTCGAAGTCTCCTTCCTTCAATACTCTAAGCCTCTGCAGCCCCTGCAATGATTTGCAGATATTATGACCATAGGCAGTATCCAATACCCAAGTATTGAAATGGAAGAATCCAATGACAAAATAGTATGAACTTCTTTCATAACTTTTGGTGCATCTGATGCACCAGGCTTCACACCTGCAAGGTAGCCTTGCAGTTCCTCTTCTAATGACCCGGCTTGCCACAGTGAAAGCAGTCATCTGTCCGGAGGCCTTCTTTCCTTTCTTCTTCTTGATGCCCCTTTTTTGGTTCATCTCCTCTTGGAACCCTTTCTGCCTGACTTCTTATTGTTGATCCCATCCACAAGAGAAGTAGAGCCTTATTTTTCTTAAATGGCTCTCTGCTATTTTTAACATGTTTAACAGCTCAAGCAAGGAAGTGTTAAGTTTGTTCCTTGATCCTTATGAGTATGAATCATTAGGAACTTGAGAATCATGTCTCATGTGTAAGATGACCAAGACTCCATTTACTGGACATGGAGAAAGGTCACTGATTTATTAGGACTTATACATACTGATGTATGTGGTCCAATGACAACTCAGGCCAGAGGTGGATACTCATTATTTATTACTTTACAGATGATTTATCTAGGTTCGGATGTGTGTATCTTATGAAACATAAATCTGAAGCCTTTGATAAATTTAAGGAGTATCAAAGTATGGTCGAAAAACAAACTGGGAAAAGTATTAAAGTTCTTCGTTCTGATCGAGGAGGAGAATACTTATCACGGAGTTTTTTAGACTATCTTAAAGTTAATGGAATTCTTTCTGAATGGCCCCTCCTTATACACCACAGCTAAATGGTATAGCTGAAAGGAGGAATCGTACCTTATTAGATATGGTACGATCCATGATATGCTTCACAAATTTATCCATTTCCTTCTGGGGTCATGCCCTAGAAACTGCTATTTACATTCTGAACAAGGTACCTTCTAAATCCGTTGTTAGTACTCCATACGAGATTTGGAGTGGAAGAAACCATATCTTAAATATTTTAAGGTATGGGGATGTCAAGCTTATGTTAAAAGAAATTTTAGATATAAGTTGGAACCTAGAGCGGATAAATGTCTATTTGTAGGATATCCTAGAGAGGGTAGAGGATATCTGTTCTACCATCCTACTGAACAAAAGATTTTTGTCAGTAGGCATGCCACTTTTCTAGAAAAAGAGTTCTTTTTAGAAAAGGGCAATGGTAGAACTGTTGAACTTGGAGAAGTACAAGAAACACAGATTGACATTTCTCAACCATTAGAACATATAGTTAGGACAGAACCAGAACACAAAACTCCTCCCCATAGGTCTGATAGAGTGCCACGGCACCTGAGAGGTATAAGTTTATCATTGAAAATAATGAAGCCCAAGTCATTCAAAATGATGAACCTCTGACCTATACAGAAGCTATTTTGATTACTGATTCAGATAGATAGCAAGAAGCCATGGAATCCGAGATAGACTCTATGTATGTAAACCAAGTATGGTCTTTGGTCGATGCACCAGAGGGTGTTAATCCTATTGGGTGCAAATGGGTCTATAAGAAAAGATTGGGGCTGATGGCCAAGTTGAAACCTATAAAGCCAGATTAGTGGCAAAAGGTTTTAGACAAAATAGGGAATTGATTATGATGAAACATTCTCACCTATTGCCATGCTCAAATCAATCTAGATTTTACTTGCTATAGCAGCATACCATGATTATGAGATCTGGCAGATGGATGTGAAGACTGCATTCCTCAATGGTTTCTTGAGGAAGAAGTCTACATGTCACAGCCAGAAGGTTTTATTTCAAAGAATAACCTAATAAAGTATGCAAGCTAAAGAAATCCATTTATGGATTAAAGCAAGCTTCAAGGAGTTGGAACATCCGCTTTGATGAAACTATTAAAAGGTTTGGTTTTATCAAAAATGTGGATGAACCCTGTGTTTATAAGAAGACTAGTGGGAGTGCCATAGTCTTCTTGGCTGTATGTAGATGACATACTCCTCATTGGGAATGATATCCCATTGTTGCAATCAGTCAAGGTTTGGCTATCAAACCAGTTTTCCATGAAAGATTTGGGAGAAGCATCCTATATACTAGGTATTAAGATCTATAGAGATAGATCTATGAGGGCTAGGTTTATCCCAATCTAGGTACATTGACTTAGTGCTGAAAAGATTCAGCATGGTTGGAAGTAAAAGAGGTTATCTTCCTATGAGTCAAGGCATACATCTTTCTAAAAGGATGTCTCCTAAGACACCTGAAGAAAGAAATAGAATGATTCTATACCTTATGCTTCGGCAATAGGGTCCATAATGTATGCCATGTTATGTACCAGGCCTGATGTGGCATATGCTTTAGGCATTGTTAGTAGGTTTCAGGCTGATCCAGGAGAGGATCATTGGAAAGCAGTTAAAATATTCTTAAGTACCTGATAAGGACTAAGGATATTTTTCTGGTTTATGGTGGTTCTGATCTTAAACTAGAAGCTTATTCTGATTCTAGTTTTCAATCAGACCCCGATGATAGCAAATCCATTTCGGGATATGCTTTTATCCTAAATGGTGGAGCAGTGAGTTGGAAGAGTACCAAGCAGCAGACTGTAGCTGACTCAACCACAGAGGCAGAATACATAGTTGTCAGTGAAGCCGCCAAGGAAGCAGTCTGATGAAGAAGTTCATCACAGAGTTGGGTGTTGTTCCTGAGATTGAAAACCCAGTGCCACTTTACTGTGACAACACTGGGGCTGTTGCACAAGCTAAGGAACCAGAGCTCATCATAAGTCCAAGCACATTCTGAGACGCTTCCATCTCGTCCGAGAAATAGTAGAAAGAAAAGATGTCTACATAAATAGAGTTTATACAAAGAACAATGCAGACCCGTTCCTAAAGGCTCTACCACAGCGAGAGTTTGATCGCCATCTCGAGTGTATGGATTAAGATTTAAAGGCGATTGGCTTTAGTGCAAGTGGGAGATTGAAAGGGATATGCCCTACAAGCCAATCTATGTTGTATCTCCCAAACCATTGTAATTGACAATATTCTAATAAGGGCATTATTTTTCATCATACGCTGTGTTTATATTATATGATGAACCCCATAGATTAGGGCTATGATTTTAGGGTTATGATGAATCATACCAGTGAGACCTAAAGTCTTAAAACTTTAATCTAAAATATTCCTAGTCAAAGGAACCCTGAGTAGGGGATCAGGGTTTTTCCGGTAAGACTAGCACATCCCATGTATACTGGAGAGGGTGACTGCTCTCACAGTCACTTGTGTATGACATTAATACTAGGATGTGGGTGCTCATTAGAGAATGAGTTCACTGATATGATCCAACTTGAGAACATCTAATGGAGTCTTAGCTACATGTCAATAGAAGGTTCTCATAGTGGGAGTGGTACAAGTAATCCTTTGACCTGAGACTCCCATAAGTACCTTATGTACATGAACCATGCTTTGGTTCAATTCTAATCATGACACTGAGTCATGCATAGGATTGATACTGGGAATGGTGAATTGGATATAAAGGTAATGAGTAGGTCAACAAGGAATCGATCATTCTTAGTAAGAGGAGATTGCATCCAGCTAGTTATCAATCGGATGATAATTCAAGGATCTTTGATCAAAGTAAAGATATTAGAAATGATTTTAATATCAAGATAATTGAATCATCAATATAGATTGAGCTAGAAATGAATGTAATATTGGAATTGACATATATCCATATCCATAATTATATTCTAGGTGTAGGCTGATCGAAGGATTAATTATACGGTATTTTCACTGAAGGGTAGTTTTGGTATTTCACCAGAATTTCTATATCTTCTGAGTAGACATGACACGTTGCTAGACGTCAATCTTGTCTTGTGGGTTGATTAAATTGAATGATCACTTATTAGGAAGAGTCCTAATTGATCATAATCGGGTAAGCCCGATTTGACCTAAATCGATTAGAAAGGGTTAATCAAATTAAGTCAACTTGTATTCGAACCCACTGCTGGCTAGATGTGGAACCCAATGGATCACACACTTAAGAGAATTGATCAAGGGTTTAATTTTGCAATTAAATCATTTTGCATGATGACACTCTAGCAGGTGTTGCAAATCCTAGCTTCTATTCGAATTAGATTCAAATTAGGGTTCCGGATTGTTCAATTTGGGTTCTAATTGGATCTAATTAGACCCTAATTGAGGTTATAGAGATTATGGCTAACCCTATTGGCTAACCATGCACCTAGGCTAGCCCCCCACCCGCTCCTTAGCATTTTCACGCCAAAATGCCAAGAGTCCATGCACTAATGGACTCTTGGCGCGCCATTTGGAAGAGTCCATGGCGCATGGACTCTTGGCGCGCTCCATAAAAAACTCCGATGTTTTTATATGCAGCGGCCTCATTCTTAGAATTAGCGCCTCACTTGTCCTCCCTTGGATTGGAATCCAAGGGTTGATGTTTTTTTTTAAGAAAGGAAGAAAGTGCCTGATGCTTCCCGGTCGCACGAAATAACATCTCTTCGAAGATGAAAAGTCGCGACTCCTTTCTTTTAAAAACATTGCGACTTTTCCTTTAAGAAAGGCCATGGGATTTATCCGGAGGGCCATGAGAAGGAAGGATGGGACGTCAGAAAATAAGAAAGGGTGTGAGAAGTCTTTCATGGAGAGATGTGTGGGTGCCTATCTGAGATCTATTTAAAGGGTCAGGAAAATCAGAACTCGGTAATGTTTTCTTTTATTCCTTCTTCCTCTCCTAAAGACTCTTTCACTCTTTTCTTGTTCTTACACTATTTCCTTTATAGAGTACACCTCTGTCGAAACTCTGCTACTGAACAAGAATAAGAGCGAAAGTCTCCGACGGTAAAGGAAAGAAAGGAGTTCTGATTTTTTTCCTTCTTTCTTACATTAAGACATTATTGTCTTAATTTCTCCTCCAACTTAAGACAAGCCTATATCCTCTTAGGACAAGGTCTTTTCTTCAAGACAAGGGTGTCTAAAGGGCTAAGGTCTTAGTGGAAGGAAGAAGAGATCAGGGAAAGGGAGGCTACCTCTTGTGTGGAAGAATTCAAGCCATAATCCGAAGAATTGAGTTCTAGGAAGAAGTACTCAAAAGGAGAAACCATTGGACAAGAAGATAGTTCTTCTTGGTCATCGCTCTGTGTGGATCACCATCGGAGGGCGGACACCTGGATGCCTGGTGAATTCAGTTAGCCCCTTCAACTTCAAGTTTGTTGGAATAAGTGATTACAGGTTGGTACCCTAATCCTAATTTGCATAGATATGTTTGTCATATGTTCTAGTCTTATTTAAGTAGTTCCTGGTTTAGGGTTTTTTGGTGTGAATTTAGTTTCAATTTTGAAATTACCCTTCTGCTACATTGCACCGGAACCCAACAGTCTTGGAAGGACTAAAGTATGATTTTGGAAAAGTTTCAGCAAGTTTCAGCATTAGCACAAGCAAGTGTCGACTCATAAAGAAGTTCAAGTATCGACCCAAGGCCTGAAAACAAGAAAAATATAGAACTATGAAAATCCATAATTTTTGTCTTGAGCTGACCTAAGTGACGACTCACTGAATCAAGTGTCGACTCATAGAAACCAGTGTTGACTCATAGAAATTAAGTATCGACTCATGAAGACTCAAGTATCAACTCACCAGATTCAAGTGTCGACACTTAGAGTAATAGCTAATTTTTTAGAAGTACAGAATTGATTCCAACTTACTTCAAATGGCTAGTTTTTCATCCCCAATAGTCATAAACAGTCATCTATGGTTTGGAGAGATATAAAACACAAAAATCAAATGGAGAAGCAATCCTTTGATGAGATCATTGAATATCCTTCAAGGATTGAAGAGTTGAGTGGTTCAAGCCTTCAAGCTTCCAAAGATAAGAGAGTTGGTCCAAGTCCACAGTATCAAGCTTCATTAAAAGGCTTCAACAAATTGAAGACAAGCTTCTTCAACATCATCCAAGGGCTTCAAAGAGATATTTGCTTTATTTTAAAAAGCTTTATTGTATTATTTACTTACTTTCATTCTTACATTGTTGTATCAAAGATTTTTTATGAGCCTTAGAAAATCAAAGAGGTTGTTGGTTAGCCTTTATGTAAAACCAACATAGGTTGTTGGTGATCCCGTAAAACCAACATAGCTTGTTTGTGAGCCCGCAAAACAACAATACTTTTGGTTAGCCGTGAAAACCAAGAGGTTGTTGGTTAGCCTAAGTTAGAAAACCAATAAGGGTTTTGACTTGTGAGCCCGATGAAAACAAGTTGGATTTGATTAGTGAGCCCAGAAACTAATCAACTATAATCAAGTATGATTATAGTGAATTTCCAAGAAAAACTTGGGGAGTGGATGTAGGTGCCTTGGAGTGCACCAAACCACTATAAACTTGTTGTGTTTGCGTTATTATTTTTTTTGTGCATTTACTTTATTAGTTCTGCTGCATATTATTTTGAAGCACACAAATACTTTGGTAAATACAAGCACTTAATTACGATTAGCACATACTTGTTGAAATAGTTCAAAAAGTTTTATAAACCAAATTCACTCCCCCTCTTAGGTTGCTTCATCTCTGGGCAACAAGTGGTATAAGAGCCTGGTACTCTGTTTGAAAATCTAATGATTTTGAGTAAAAGATCATGGCAACCCTTATAGGTATTAGTGTTAACCCACCATTTTTCAATGGCACTAATTACACATATTGGAAAACATGCATGCGCATTTATTTCAATCTATAGATTATTATCTTTGAAAAATGATTGTTAATGGTCCACATATTTCTTCAATATTGAGTGTTAGACCACTCAATATATCCTCTCTATATCGAAGTCATTGCAGTCCTAAGGACTTCATCACATAATTGAGTTCATTACAGGAAATGAATGATGTGATGAGCTGCCAAAACAACATTTTATTAATTCATATACAGATTATAATACTCAACACAACCACCTACAACCTAGGCGATTGGCTTTGGGACATAATTCCCAACAACTCCCACTTGTACTAAAGCCAATTAGGACGGTATCTAATACCCATTTTCCTTGTCGAACTCTTTGATTCTGAGGGCTTTAGTGAATGGGTCAGTCTAGCTTTCCTTTCCATCGATCTTCATAAGATTGATGTCGCCTCGTTCCACGATCTCTCGCACGAGATGATAGCACCGCAGAATATGCTTAGTGCGGTGATATGACATTGGCTCCTTAGCTTGAGCAATGGCTCATGTGCTGTCATAATACACAGGAATAGGACCATCTAAGAAAGGTGCCACCCCTAGCTCTCCAGGAATTTCTGCAACCACACGACTTTCTTAGCCACATTTGATGCTACAAAGTACTCTGCTTCACATACTAAGTCTGTAACAGTTGCTTGCTAGGAACTCTTCCAGCAGATCGCTCCTCTATTCAGGATAAACATAAACCCTGACATACTCTTGCTATCATCTTTGTCAGACTAGAAACTGGAGTCAGTATACCCCATAAGTTTCAAGTCAAGTCTCCATTAATCAGCCATTGGTCCTTAGTATTTCTTAAATACTTTAGGATGGTCTTAACCACCTTCCAATATGCCTCACCTGGGTCAGATTGGTATCTGCTCACTACTCCTAGTGAGTATGCCATGTTTGTTCTGGTACATGTCATAGCACATGATAGAGCCCATTGTCGAAGCATAAGGAACTCTACTCATGCGCTCTCTTTCCTCAAGAGTTGTCACACATCCTTCTTTGAAAGAGTAATTCCAGAACCTATCGAGAGATAGCCTTTCTTGGAATTTTCTATG
The DNA here is from genome assembly GCA_021397845.1 of Areca catechu. Taxonomy (NCBI): domain Eukaryota; kingdom Viridiplantae; phylum Streptophyta; class Magnoliopsida; order Arecales; family Arecaceae; genus Areca; species Areca catechu. Next base: position 98,406,586 of record CM038050.1, read on the forward strand.
CTAAACCATTTCTGCACGCATATCAATGTACGTAGACTGGGACAATCCCAGAAGCCTCTTGGATCTATCTCTATAGATCTTCATACCTAGTATGAAAGAAGCTTCTCCCAAGTCCTTCATGGAGAATTGAGATGATAACCAGACCTTTATTCCTTGCAATACTGCGATGTCATTCCCATTAAGAGAATATCATCAACATACAGTACCAGGAATACAATCACAAAACTATTAACCCACTTATAGATACATGGTTCCTCTTCGTTCCTAACGAAGCCATACGATTTGATACACCTACCAAAATGCATGTTCCAACTTCGAGATGCTTGCTTGGGTCCATAAATGGACCTTTGCAATTTGCATAGTTTTGACTTGTCTATGGATGTGAACCCTTCAGGCTATATCATATACATCTCCTAATCCAACTCCCCATTCAGGAAAGTGGTTCGAACATCCATCTGCCAGATCTCATAGTCAAATATGTTGCCAAATAAGCATGATCCGAATGGGCTTGAGCATTGCCACAGGGGAAAATGTCTCGTCATAATCGATACCATATCGCTGACGATACTCCTTGGCAACCATACAGGCTTTATAGGTCTCCACCTTCCTATCTGCGAATCCACTTACACCCGATGGATTTTATCCCTTCAGGTGGATCAACCAATGTCCATACATTGTTGATCTCCATGGACTCCATTTCGGATCGCATGGCTCCAAGCCACGCCTTAGAGTCAGATCTCTGAAGTGCATCCATATAGGTGATTGGATCCTCATCATTCTCGTCGAGCTCAATGGGATCACCGTCCCGGACCAAGAAACCATAGTATATGTCCGGCTGACGCGGTACTCTACCGGATCTCCAAATAATGGTTCTAGGTGTGATTCGATCACAGCCATTCTATGATGTCCTTAGAGTGTGCAGGCTTTTCCACTGGTTGAACTTCACCAAGTTCAATCTTAAGGCTACAGTTCCTTCTCCAAGGAACTCCTTTTCTAAAAAGATAGCCCTAAGAGCAACGAACACTTTATGTTCGTCTTCCAAGTAGAAGAAATATCCTTTTATTTCCTTAGGGTACCCAATAAACAAGCACCGATCAGACCTAGGACCAAGTTTATCTGAGTCTAAATGCTTTACATAAGCCAGACAAACCCAGACCCGGAGGTGTGAAATTGAAGGCTTATGTCCAGTCCATAGCTCATATGGAGTGGAGATAACAGACTTACTCGGAACTTCATTCAGCAAGTAACAAGTTGTCTCAAGTGCATATCCCTAGAAGGATAGCGACAAAGTTATAAAGCCCATCATGGATCGAACCATGTCCAACAAGGTTCGATTCCTCCTTTCGGACACACCATTCAATTGAGGTATTCCTGGAGGAGTCCAGAGAGAATCCCATTCTCCTCAAGATATGTCATGAACTCATCGGATAGGTATTCACCACCTCAATCAGATCGAAGGTTTTTAATACTCTTTCTAGTTTGTTTTTTCACTTCATTATGATATCATTTGAACATCTCAACGACTCAGATTTATGTCTCATAAAAAAGACATACCACACCTAGAAAGGTCGTCTGTAAACGTAATGAAATATCTATATCCACCTTTGGCACTAACTTTCATAGGTCTGCATACATCAATAGTATGAGTCTCAGAAATTTTGTAGCTCGTTCACCTTTTCCAGTAAAAGATGACTTGGTCATTTTACCAAGCAAACAGGATTCACAAGTAGGCAGTGAGTCAGAATCACTGAGCTCGAGGAGGCCATCTCCTCGCAACTTGTTTATCCTATTATGGTTACATGACCTAGCCTACAGTGCCACAGATACAAATCACTGACATTTTCCATCCTTGGGCTGTTCGGGTCTTTGGATGCTTGATAAAGAGGACAGTTCCTCTTCCAGTGTCCATGCTTCTTACAATAGAAGCACTCTGCACTAGCTAGATCAGCTTTCACTTTTCTGACTTGGGCCAGGAGCACTTTGCACCTTCTTTCCCTTACCTTTTTTCTTCCCTTTCTAAAAGGGACGACGACCTCTAGAACCTCCCACTAAATTCACCACCCCTATTCAGTTGGTGGTCCTTCTCGTAAGTCCGCAACAACCCCAACAAAACATGGTAATTAACTGCAGGTTATTCATTCTATAATGATCGAGAGGGTTAAGATAGGAGGAAAGTAGAGAATTCAGAATCATATCCTTGCCGAATTGCTCGTGCAAGAGACATCCGAGCTTGCCCAATCATTCGATCATCTCCATCATGTATAATACATGATCAGTAACCAAACCGTCATTTCGCATTTTGATATTGTAGATGGCATAAGACACTTTGTACCACTCTACATCGTCTCATGCCAAAAGATTTCTTCAACTTTTAAAGGATCTCGTCTGGCTGGGCCTCCTTGAATTTATGACTGAACTCATCATTCATCATCGCCAACATTATGCATCGGACAATAATCCGATCAGAAACCCACTTCAAATAAGTGTCCTAACCGAACTCCGAGCATTGGCAGAAGAGATTTTGGGTGCTGGATCCATTATCACATAAAGGATCCGCTCGTGCTCTAGGACAATCCTCAATCTTCGATACCAGCTACCAAAATTAGGACCCTTTAACTTCTCGCTACCGAGAAGTGACAGGAGTGAAAGGTTTGAAGACATCTGAAAAAAAATATACCTAATCAGCATATGAATTAATCTATTAAACCAAAAGACTTGGACTTTAGTATAAAGGTCCCTCCCACTAATTTTTCAGATTGGGTGCCTCTAACTCCAATCCGTGAAATCACCATTTCATAGTGGGTACTGAAATCCAATAGACCTTGCATGAGCCCGACTATGGCCAGCTCACCCATACATGCCTAAAGGTAGGTTCTCTAACCAATTGCTTCCCCAAGCAACTTCCAGTAATAAATTTTTTCCCATAAAATCCCCAATCGGCCTAGGGGCCTCCTATTGCGGGTCTCTGGTTAGGTCCAACCATCAATATGATGAATCCAATGCTTCTAGCTAACGAATGACCAAGCCCAATATGGTCGCCCACTTGATCACCATTAAGAAGGTTACACTGAACCATCATCTATGAGAGAGTAATTCCAGCAACGGATGCACACCTGTTCTATGGAACTGCGATGTACACCAAGCTAAAGGACTCATTACTAACTCACTTAATGGGAGGCTAAGACACCATCAACAAATTGACTAAGTCATTTTCAGGATCTAATAATTTTAGAGGATTTTAATTAAATTGTGACAGAAGAATAGAAAGAAGAACATGGATCAACCTCCCACTGATCAAATCAATATCAGGAGGGTTGAATTAAATTCAACAAATTGGTCCATGGACACCTTAAGATCAGTCAAGCTAATCAACTTGGGTGACATGGGTTACCTCGAATCAATAAGCTTTTCTAATCAATTCTGGTTGACCAGATTGGCCAGGTAGGTGAGATCATGGGTGAGCAATCACCATTAACCATCTTTCCTAGACACCAACCAAGTTGGCCAGGAAAGAGGTAGCCTCATGCAACCATGATCAGAAATCAAACCTGCCTAGACACCAATCGATTAACCAAACTCGATTAGACCAGCCTAAGGACTCGGGCTTTCCACAGAGCCACTAATTAGATCCATTTAGAAAAATGGACTAACCCATCTAACTATTAGATAGATGCAAAAGAGAAAGTCATTAATCAACATTTGATTAGTTCTCTTAAGTCCAATTCAACTAACTTAGGTCTAACCCATTAATGGACCCAATCAGATAGCTAACCCAATTAACCAGGATGGCTTATCCAAATGACATTAGGTTTCATAAACCCTATTTAGACTTGTTATTTTGATTAATCTTTCAATTCATAATTGTTAGATTATAAGCCATCTTTTAATTAAAACATTCTTAATTAAATTCATGTAAAACTCTTTTTACATGTTTCATGCATCATATCTAGTTTCATCATATCAATTATAATATTGCAATCCTTAAACATTTTAGACATGCCAATGTACATGAATCAAGATTAAAACACTTTTAATATCATAGGTTTCCTTTAAGGATCCTTCTGAAAAGGCCAACATAGATAAACCGCCTCATGCCATAGAAACTCAGGGGTTTTAAACCCTAATTTTCTATGGACACACGACCATGGTCAAGGTCTCAACTAGGTTTCTAAAAGTAATCCCTAACATATGCAATCATGATATGCTACACAGGAACCTGTGGCTCTCATACCACTGAAGAAAACCTGGTGTAGCAGAAGCCTACCCTAGGCATGAAACATTAGGGAGCAGGTATTGCATAATTAAAATTTTAAGCATGTAGCGGAAAGTACCTACTCATGCACAGGATCTAACATATCATGATGCATGTAACAAAATATATAGGCATGTATAGGCGAGTGCAACAATTATAAATCATATGATAACAACTAGATCTAGGCATGCAAGATAATCAAATAAAATATACCTGATCGAAGAGGACTCTCTCAGTCTTCAGAATTAATCAGCGACTGGTTGAACTCCTTCAATAGCAAATAAGATCTACAACAGCAAGAAGAGATCGATTGATCCAAACTCTCGAGGTGTCCAATGTCCACCCTCTAGAGTATCCACACATGGGCTCTCGCTGATCCAACTCCCAGAAGGATGCTAGTCCTTCGGGAATCCAAAGACAAGTCATGGATAGGTGGAGCAGGGAATACAAACTAATCCTCACGGACAGTCTTCTCCAAGACTCCCAAACTCCACCTAAAGCACACACTAGAACAACAAACGGGGAAGGAATACAAAAGAATGCTGAACAAATTTCAGCATTCAAACTTTCATCCAATAGATCCATCTGTTACTTCTCAAATAAACATGCTTTGTTTCTTCTCCTTCTCTCTATCTCACGCATCACATGGCCTTCCACCCAGAACCTTTGATCATGGAAACCGCAGGCTCTCACCGCATGGCCTACTGCTAAGATGAAAGACCGGTGGAGAGAATCCCATCACACGGCTGCAACCCAAAAAAATCCCGTGAAGCCTTCAAGTCCTATTTCTTCCTCTCTCCAAAACCACACAGCCTTGATACATTCCCTATTCTCCACCACAGATGCTTCTTTATCTCTTTTCTCTTTCACACCATAGGCTTCAACCAACAGGTTGTATTGACAGGCAGAAAAATCAATCCGTGAAGGCAAGGGAAAATGGTGGAAGTGACATGTGGGAGGAAACTGTGAGATCCAAAACCAAATGGGAAAGGGCTCTTGATCGGTGGAGAAGATTTGTTTCAGATCTCCCAAGTGCAAACGAACTTCACTTGATCAAAACCCATTCAACGAAAAAAAAATGTGAGCCAACCTGTGAGAGCCCATTCCACACAGTACAACAAAACAAGGACCGTGAGAGATGGGAATCACGTGCGGCAGAAGAACTGGGCTGAGAGGAGGAAAGGCATGCAGGACTTGGACGAACTCCTCATCCAATTTTGTGAAATAGGGGAGAAGCCACGTTGAACCATATTGCCATGTAAACCAATAAGTGTTTAAACCAGTTCCATAAACAAAAACTAGTTTAATCAAAACCAAATAAATTGAACCCGTTCCAACAAACCAATTTCAAAATGGTTCATTAAACCTCGGTCCGACCAATCCCAATGAGTAATAAAACTTGGTTCAGTCCTGGTCTACCAGGAACAATTCCTGGTTGATCCAAACCAATCCTGGTCGATCCAAATCAGACTAAGGGGACCAGAAAAATCCAATGTGTGCTCAAGAAGCCATTTGACCTTAATACCAAAATGATTCTCAATCATTGATCGATTCCTGGATCAGGAAGAAATCCTCGATGGCGTGTGACCTCATAGGCTCGAACCTAAACGGTAGCACTGAAACACTTCCAGTACTAGCACAAGATACCATCTAGCAATGGGTCCCAAAGTCTGGATAGGCCGAAGATGCTAGAGCAATCTATCAAACCTCTGGCATATGGTTACCGTATAATTCATCCCTTTGACCTCCAATGCTCAAGATGACCTAGGGTTAGACTGCCAACCTTAACTGAGTCAATCCACAACATGTCTTAACCTCGCAAGTCCAGTGACTCCTCACTAAGACTACCTTGGCCAAGGATTTGCTAAATTGAGATACTGCGAGACATTTAATCCAAACAATTTGGACAAGTCGTTTTCATCTTGGTCCACCACTACTCCATAAGTACTTGCCTATACCCAGAAACCTTCCATCACCGGATTAGAAATCAGGGTAGTCCGGCACCAAAGCACAGGGAGTTGCTTGCAAGCTACCATCGTAATCTCTGGTCGGAAGGACACATATACCCATATCCAATCGCGAGCAATCCTTTGGCAGAAAGGAGCTCAATGGAGTCACGTTCAATGAGATGTAATACATCCCACTTGTAATCACATCAGTGTCACCACACTCCTTTGGTCAAGAGGACAACCAAACGATGTGAACCACAACAACCTACACTTGATACATTGCCGTCCTGTACAATATATCCTTTGGTTGTGAACCTTTTAAAGAACCACTAGATATATCCTCTCTATATCGAAGTCAGTGCAGTCCTAAGGACTTCATCACATAAATTGAGTTCGTTACAAGGAAATGAATGATGTGATGAGCTGCCAAAATAATAATTTATTAATTCATATACAGATTATAATACTCAACACAACCGCCTACAACATAGGTGATTGGTTTGGGACATAATTTCCAACATGTTGGTGATCCCGTAAAACCAACATAGGTTGTTGGTGAGCCCACAAAACCAACAAGATTTTTGGTTAGCATGAAAACCAAGAGTTATTGGTTAGGCCAAGTTAGAAAACCAACAAGGGTTTTAACTTATGAGCCCGGTGAAAATATGTTGGGTTTGATTATTGAGCCCAGAAAATTAATCGGCTGTAATCAAGTGTGATTATAGTAAATTTCCAAGAAAAACTGGGAGTGGATGTAGGTGCCTTGGAGTACACCGAATCACTATAAACTTATTATGTTTGTATGATTATTTTTTTTGTACATTTACTTTTTTAATTCTGCTACATATTATTTTGAAACACAGAAACACTTTGACATGACACAAGCACTTAATTACGATTAGCACATACTTGTTGAAATAATTCAAAAATTTTTTGAAACCCAATTCATCCCCCTCTTGGGTTGCTTCATCTTTGGGCAATAGGATGCTCATCAAGGTATGGGTTCATTGAATTGATCTATCATGAGAACATCTTATAGAAGTTTTACTTGTTAAAAGATGATTCTCTTTGTGGGAGTTGTGCAGGTGATCTTTAGATTGAGATCATTGAATTATGTAGAAGGTTATGAGTAGGTCAACAAGAATCGATCACTCCTAGTAAGAGAAGTATTTATCCCATGTAATCTCATCAAATGATGACTCAAGAAGTCTTTGATCAAACTAGGATAAAATTAAAAAAGGGTTTCTAATCTTCGTTGATCGAGTCTTCATAATGATTTCATATTCAAATGAATAAAATATGAGTATTTGATAATTTTTCATACCCACTTATTCAGTATAAAGGAAGATCGAAAAGATTGAATTGCATGATAACTTTTCACTAAAATATATTTTAGTAATTTCTACCAAATTTGTTATCTTTGGATAGGTATGATACATTTCTAGATGTCAATCATGTGTTGTAGATTTTCATGAATTAAATTAATTGAATTCATGAGTTAATTTGAAAGATGGTTCAAATTGGTAGCTAAGGTTAGCTCAATTTGACCTAATTTGATTAGTTGATTTCTAATCAAAATAAATCGATATGAACCTATACCTACTACTAGCTAGATGAGGAGCCTAAAGGGTCACACACATTAAGGTGTTGATTAAAGAAATTACTTATATTCTATTAGGTTCATAGGATTTTAATTGTTTTGCTAATAATATATTAGCATATGTTGGCTAGCTTAACTCCCAACCTTATTATATTAGGTTTAAATACTTACTGTTTAGGCAACTAACTTGAGCAGGACTTAAATTGGGTTGAGCCTTAAGTGGGGTATCCAAATAAAGATTTATCCTAATTTTTTAGTCTTTATCCATGTATTAAACCAAGAGTCCCAAGGGCTTAGGACTCTTAGCACCAATATTGGCATGCACACATATTAAGGGGCGCAAAAGGATTAAGAGTCTTACAAATAAATCACCTTTTTGGTGAGAAACCTTAGCCCCTATCCTCTCTCATCCATTCCCAATTAAACTGGATTTGACCAGTCAAATGGAGAAATTATGGGCATGATTTCATGTCAGTGCATGAAGGGATGCGACGCTTAGGATATTTGGTGCATATGATGGACTAGAGTCATTATACTTTTCAATCAATTTTTTAGATAAGCCTCTCTGGTTTTTATGCCTATTGGGATGTTGGACCAAGTTTTAATTCTTAAATTAAAGGCTAATTTTCAAGTTTTTTTCTAAAGAGTTGCGATAAGTAACTCTTGATGCAAAATATTTATGAAATGATGTATGTTTTACATAGCACCTTTCTACCTATAGACTCCTCTTGTTTGAAGGGTCTTATCTCATATGTTAAATATCAGATTCGACTGATGAAAGGATATTTAGGCACCTCCTTTCTTCCTATTTAAAGGCTTCGGTGATTGAAATCAAACATCCAAAGTTTAACCTGACAACTCGTTTTCTTTTCTTGTTAAGACAAGTATTTTATTTTAAGACAAGTCTACCAATTTAAGACAAAGGATAAGAAAGTAAATTAGAAAGGATAATAGGATAGCAAGAGAATTTTGAAGAGATTTTGAGGTACTTTTTAAAAGGGAAAATATCCTAGAAGAGAGGAAAGGCTATTGAAGGAAGAAAGGCTGCTAGGAGGAGTCAAGCAAGTAAGAGAGTGCTTCCATGATACAGTTCCTATGTGGATCATCTCTGGAGGGCATACACTTATGTGCCTAATAGAATAAAGGATATTAGTATTATAGGTATTCTTCTATTTTCTAATTTTATCTTGTAATTGATATAATCAAGGGGTACCTTGGTCTAGGATTTTGGTTGACCAGGGTTTCAAGGATTAAAATTTTGAAATCCAATCTTCTATTGCACAACTGTTACCTAGTAGTCATATTAGAGCAACCTTGATTTATTCAATAATAGTCAATCAAATTTTTGAAAGATTATATGCTATCTAATAATATATAGCATGATAGTTTTAACATATGTTGGTTGATATATGCCAATGATTAGGGTTTTCGCTTAAACTCTAATCGATATAAAGATCTGTTTAGATTATTTAGTTGTCATTCTGAAATAAGGTTATCCTAACATAGTGGTGGACGTCTACTATGTTGTAAGGTTATCCTAGAATGATGACACACTTAGCATGATGCGGGACAGGGATTGGACTGGATCGCTGGCGAGCATGAAAGTCTCCAGAGATTAGGATTTGCAAAGAAGGAGGAAAGAAGAGGGTGCAGGGTTAAGAAAAATACTGGGATTCACATAGATTCCCGAAGAAGAACAAGCACATAGTAAAGGGGCTCACACAGATGCCCTAGAAGAACAAGGACATAGCAAAGGGGCTCACATAAATGCCCTGGGCTCACACAGATACCCAAAATCAGGGATCACACAGAAACCCTGGGAGATGGAGAAGGGATCATACAGATATCCTAGGATCACACAGATCCTTCACACAGAACAATAGAAATTTTATTCATCCATCCTCCTCATTACAAAAGGCTGAGGGTGGTATTTATAGATTTTCCAACCCTCATTTGAATTTGAATACAAGATAAAAAGATAAGAACGAATCAAATTCAAATATAAGATAGGATAAGATAAGCCTATCCATATATCAATCCTAACCACCAAATCCTAATTCAAATTTTAAACAAAAGATAAATCCTAAATAATTTATTCCAAAAATGCTTCAAGATCTGTGCAACTCCGAGAATTATGCTTGCTCCAAGATCCGTGCTTGAGATGTCCCTATCATTCTCCTACGGTGGGGAAAAAACTCGACTCTGTCGAGTTTGGGTCAGGCTCCAGCTTTAGCTTGACTTCAGCTCCGAGAACTCCAAACTTTTAGCTTGACATAACCATGATTTTTTTTTTTTTAATCACTTGCTTTGAGAATGGTGCAGCTTTGAGATCGGTGTGCTTTGAAATCTGTGCTTTGAAAATGTGTTGCAGGCAGTTCTTGGAGAGCTTGGCAAAGACGAAGCAGAAAACAGGGGTGAGGGCTGGAAGGGAGGAATGGTGGTGGGTGACCGGCTGGGGGAGGGTGGTCTGACGTCGATGTTGGGGAAGGATCCATGGATGAGATTTGAAACAGGAAGAAATAGAACTGTGGGCCGGTGATGAAACAGAAAATCCTAATCCTTTAGCTCTGATACCACTTGATGCGGGACAGGGATTGGATTGGATCGCTGGCGAGCATGAAGTCACCAGAGATTAGGATTTGCAAAGGAGGAAAGAAGAGGGTGCAGGGTTAAGAAAAATACTGGGATTCACATAGATTCCCCAAGAAGAACAAGCGCATAGTAAAGGGGCTCACATAGATACCCTAAAGAACAAGAACATAGTAAAGGGGCTCACATAGATGCCTTGGGCTCACACAGATGCCCAAAATCAGGGATCACACAGAAATCCTGGAAAGATGGAGAAGGGATCATACAGATACCCTAGGATCACACAGATCCTTCACACAGAACAATAGAAATTTTATTCATCCATCCTCTCATTAAAAAAGGCTGAGGTGGTATTTATAGATTTTCCAACCCTCATTTGAATTTGAATACAAGATAAAAAGATAAGAACGAATCAAATTCAAATATAAGATAGGATAAGATAAGCCTATCCATATATCAATCCTAACCAACCAAATCCTAATTCAAATTTTAAACAAAGATAAATCCTAAATAAATTTATTCCAAAAAATGCTTCAAGATCTGTGCCACTCCAAGAATTATGCTTGCTCCAAGATCCGTGCTTGAGATGTCCCCATCATAGCATATATAATGTTGTGGTGTAATATGCCTATTCGATAGAATGTAGTATTAGGATGTGCTTGAGACCATGAAAGCCCTCTTTAAAAATTATATTTAGTAATAGTGTTATAAGATCATAATGCAAATCTATTTAGGATTTGATTGATCAATTAATGTCTAGGAAAGAGGTTCTAGGAAGGTAAAGACAACATAATTTTTAATGGCTCCGTTGCTTACCTAGCCAATTTTTTGGTGTTTAAGGCAAGCACAAGGGGCCTCCCACCTCTCTTTCACTTACCTTGCTAATTTAATAGATTTAGATCTTGAATTGAAAAATGTTAAGTGATTAAAACACTACTAATTGCCTTCCTTAGTACTAAGCCAAATTCATGTAAAAAACTTAGTAGGTTTATTGTGTAACATAAAGCCTACTCTAGGATTTGATATAAAATTTTTCTTGGTGCATCTAATGCTTTATAGCATGATTGATGGTGTTGCTTTATTGTGTAATACAAGGATAATATTATTCAAATATGACTACATAAAATGAAGGGTCTGACAAAACTAAGATATTATAGTTTGTTGTATACAAGGCTGTAGTGTCTTAAAGGCAACTGTCATGTTGAGAGTTGCATGGGTTGTAATTGAAAAAATAAAATTTCTATCCTTGAAATCATTAATATTTATATAATACAATGAATTTATAAGGAATTGGGATCTCAACCCTACTAAAAAACCCTTATTAGGGTTTCTCGCTTACCATAGGTGATGGCTTTGGTATTCATAGAAAAATAGTGGGAGACATAATTAGATTGATAAATCCTTATTTAGTAGTGTATATCATCTTGAGTGGTCTACTTTTACGCTATTCTGTATTTATATAGATTAATATTATGGCTTCTACTTTATCACTGCAAGGTATTTTAGATGTCAATAAGTTGACCGGTCCCAATTATATGGATTGGTTAAGAAACTTGAGAATTGTCTTAACTCAGGAGAGGTATCCTACATCCTTGATTCTCTTGATCTAGATCTGATCAGAGATGATGCTTTAGAGGAGAAAAGGGCTACATATAAAATGTGGTAGAATGATATTTAACTGTCAAGTGTAAGGGTTTTGGTGACCAGGGCGAAAGCGTGGATTTCAAAAATTTATTATGAAACCACTACCAAACCCTTAACCCAAGACCTCCTTACTAGGAATTAAAACATACAAACATGCATATATAATATAAACTAGAGTTTAGGCACCAACCTGAACCGCTAGTATGCAATCCGATGAAGAAAACCCTGATTCAGCCTTCTTCTCCACCAGGTGCCCAAACGTTCGCCCTCCAACGGTGATCCACACGAAACTCGGACCAAGGAAGAACTCCTTCAAGTTGCTTGGAGAAGTGGAACTCTTTCGGCAGCCTTTGGTCTATTGACCACTGTAGGACACACTGTCCTACTATAAGGCACTAAAGACACTCTCCTAAACCACTCTTGGTTTTAGGACAACCCTCCTCTAAGATCCCTTAGGCTTATGTCCTAAAACAAAGCCTTGTCCTAGTAGAAAAGACCTTGTCTTAACAAGACAAGTCTTGTCTTAAAGGAAGAAGGAGGGAGAGAGAGACACTCAGAATAGTACTTCGGTGGAATTCTTCATTATCAGACTTATTTCACCCCCCTTATTTATAGATACAAGAGGGGCATGTGATATGTCCTCCTATCAACTTATCAAATATGATTTTCAAGACCGAAGAGAAGTTATCTGGCTTGAAAAATCATATCTAATAAGCCCATTCATGCATTGAAGGCCTTATTCACATCCCTTTTATCTGGATGAATTCTCACTTGCCACATGTCAATTACCAGTCTCTAGGAAGCCAAGAGGCACCTCTTCAATCTCCAAACATCAAAGATTATGAAGAGTCATGATAGCAGAAGGACTCTCTATCAGAACCGCGTGCCACATGAAGAGTTGCGACTCTTCATGCACCGCGCACGCCATCCTTCTTCCACGCAAATTTCAAAAAATATTGATAAGTTAAAACATAGGAAATATGGGTATCATTGGAAAGAGCATAAAATTTCCTTTCTGGCCATATAAATTATATTCAAATTAGAGATCTATAGCTAATTCTGTACCCTTTTGAAGTTAAGGTATCATTTAGGTACCAAGAGTCCCATGCCATTGGGACTCTTCATGTATGGCACCTAAAATGCCCTTAAATCCAAATTAAAATCAGATTTAGCTCTGATTAGGCTAGCCCCACTTAGGACTCAACCTAATTTAGGTTTCCATAATTAGGTTAGACCAATTAGCAAGCAACTGGACCCAATCAAATTGGGTTAGGAATTTGGTTAGCCTACATATCCTAGTATGTAATCCGGCTAACCAATTAGGATCCTATGACCCTAATTAAATCATGAATGACTTCCTTGGCCAAGTCTCTATTGTGTGTGACCCATTGGGTTCCACATCTAGCCAGCAATAGGTTTATGTTTGAGCCGATTCGATCCGATCGAACCAGATTGACCTAATTAGGTCAAATTGGCTCACCTAATTGTCCAATTCGAATCACACATCGAATTGACTAATGAAACCTAATCAATTGGTTCATGAAGACCTACAAGACAAGATTGACATCTAGCAATGTGTCATGCCTACCCAGAAGATGAGGAATTTTGGTGGATTTACCAAAATATCCTTCAGTGGTGAGTTACCGGGCAATTCAGTCCTTCGATCTACTTGCACCCTGAATATGACTATGGATATGGATACTTGTCAAATCCAATTTCATATTCATTCCTTGCTCAATCTGATAATGATGATTCATTAGTGAACCATTAGAAACTATTTCTAATGTTCATACTTTGATCAAAGATTTCCTGAATCTTAATTGATTGAAATCATCTGGATGCACTTCCCTCTTACTAGGGTTGATCGATTCCTTTTTGACCTACTCACAACCTCCATATGCAATCCACCATACCCAGTATCACCCCATGCATGACTCAGTGTCATGATTGAGTGTGAACCAAAGTATGGATTTATGCATACAAGATACCATGGCAGTCTCAGGTCAAAGGATCACATGCACTACTCCCACTGTGAGAACTATCTATTGACAAACAGATAAGGTTCCACTAGATGTTCTCAAGATGGATCCATTCAGTGAACTCATTCTCTAAAGAGCACCCACATCCTAGTATTAGTGTCAAGCACAAGTGACTGTGAGATCAGTCACCCTCTTCACCAAGAATACATAGGATGTGCTGGTCTTACCGGAAACATTGATCCCCTACTCAATATCCCATCGACCAGGAATATTCTAGATTAGGATTTTAAGACTTTAGGTCTCACTGGTATGATCTCATCATAACCCTAGAACCATAGCCCTAATATATGGGGTTCATCATATCTTAATAAAATTAATAAGACACAGTGTATGATGAAAATAAAATGTCTTTATTAATTGATAATGTCAATACACTGGTTTGAGATACAAAAGAAAATCCTATCGAAAAATAACATTTCGATTGGCCTTTAGGGAATAATCCTTTCAATATCCCACTTGCACTAAAGCCAATCGCCTTTAAATTTTAACCCCATATAATCGAGGTGGCGATCAAACTCCCACTGTGGTCGATCCTTAGTGAACGGGTCTGCTATGTTGTTCTTCGTTTCTACTCTTTTAATACATACTTCTTGTCTTTCAACAATCTCTCGAACGAGATGGAAGTGTCTTAGAATGTTCTTTAATTTGTGATGAGCTCTAGGTTCCTTAGCTTGAGCGACGGCTCCAGTATTATCACAGTAAAGTGATACTGGACCTTCAATCTCCGGAACAACGCCCAACTCTGAGATGAACTTCTTCATCCAGACAGATTCCTTGGCAACTTCACTGACAGCAATATATTCTGCCTCAGTTGTTGAGTCAGCTACAGTCTGCTGTTTTGAACTCTTCCAGCTTATAGCCCCTCCATTAGGGTAAAAACATATCCTGAAATAAATTTGCCATCATCTGGATTTGATTGAAAACTAGAATCTGAATAAGCTTCCAGTTTAAGATCAGATCCTCCGTATATCAGAAAAATATCCTTAGTCCTTTTCAAGTACTTAAGAATATTTTTCACAGCCTTTCAGTGATCCTCTCCTAGATCAGCCTGAAATCTGCTGGCTATACCTAAGGCATATGCCACATCAGGCCTGGTACATAACATAGCATACATTATAGACCCTACAGCCGAAGCATAAGGTATAGAACTCATTCTATTTCTTTCTTCAGGTGTCTTAGGAGACATCTTCTTAGAAAGATGTATGTCATGACCAATAGGCAAGTAACCTCTTTTACTTCCCTCAATGCTAAATCTCTTTAGCACTTGGTCAATGTACCTAGACTGGGATAAGCCTAGCATCCTCTTAGATCTATCTCTATAGATCTTGATACCCAGTATATAGGATGCTTCTCCCAAGTCTTTCATGGAAAACTGTTTAGATAACCATACCTTGACTGATTGTAATCTTGGGATATCATTCCCAATGAGGAGTATGTCATCCACATACAGAACCAAGAAAACTATAGCACTCCCACTAGTCTTCTTGTACACAAAAGGTTCATCCTCATTTTTGATAAAGTCAAACTCTTTGACTGTCTTATCAAATCGGATGTTCCAACTCCTAGATGCTTGCTTTAATCCATAAATGAATTTTTTCAGCCTACATACCTGATTAGGTTTAGTCTCCAAGACAAAACCTTCTGATGTGACATATAGACCTCTTCCTCAAGGAAACTATTAAGGATTGTGGTTTTCACATCCATCTACTAGATTTCATAATCATGATATGCTGCTATAGCAAGCATGATCCGAATAGATTTGAGCTTGGCAACAGGAGAAAATGTTACATCATAATCTATTCCCTGTTTTTGTCTAAAACCCTTAGCCACTAATCTGGCTTTATAAGTTTCGACTTGGCCATCTGCCCCAATCTTTTTCTTATAGACCCATTTGCATCTAATAGGGTTAACACCCTTTGGTGCATCAACCAAAGTCCTCACTTGGTTGACATACATGGAGTCCATTTCGGATCTCATGGCTTCCAGCCATCTGTCTGAGTCCCTACTCATGACAGCATCCGTATAGGTTAGAGGCTCATCATTTTCAATGATCCGGGCTTCATTATTTTCAATAATAAACCCATACCTCTCAGGTGCATGACGCACCCTATCAGACCTATGGATAGGAGTGGTGTGTTCTGGTTCTATACTAACTATGTTATCATTTGGTTGAGATGTATCTATTTGTTGAACTTCTTCAAGTTCAATATTTCTCCCACTGCCCTTTTATAGGATAAACTCTTTCTCCAGAAAAGTGGCATGCCTACTGACAAAAACTTTTTGTTCAGTAGAGTGGTAGAACAGATATCCTATACTATCTTTAGGATATCTTACAAATAGACACTTATCTGCTCTAGCATCCAGCTTATGTCCAAATTTCTTTTGACATAGACTGGACATCCCCATATCTTAAGATACTTAAGATTGGGTTTCTTACCTCTCCATATCTCATATGGAGTGCTAGAGACAGATTTAGATGGTACTATATTTAAGATATTAGCCGTGGTTTCCAAGGCATATCCCTAGAAGGAAACAGGTAACTCTGTGAAGCACTTCATGGACCGTACCATATCTAATAAGGTACGGTTCCTCCTTTCAGCAACACCATTTAATTGTGGTGTGTAAGGAGGGGTCCATTCAGAGATAATCCCCTTTCTTTAAGGTGATCGAGAAACTCGATGGATAAGTATTCACCTCCTCGATCTGATCGAAGGATTTTAATACTTTTCTCCGTTTATTTCTCTACCATACTTTGATACTCTAAAAATTTATCAAAGGCTTCGGACTTATGTTTCATGAGATACACAAATCCATACCTTGAAAAATCATCAGTAAACGTGATGAAATAAGAGTATCCACCCTTGGCCTGAGTTGTCATAGGCCCACATACATCTGTATGTATGAGTCCTAATAACTCAGTTGTCCTTTCTCTATGTCCACTAAATGGAGTCTTGGCCATTTTACCCATGAGACATGATTCACAAGTTCCTAATGATTCATAATCATAAGGATTAAGGAAATTTTCCTTGTATAACTTGCTAATCCTAGTCTCACTAATATGTCCAAGCCGATAGTGTCAGAGTAAAGTATTGTTTACATCATCTCTCTTTCGTTTGTTACTTACATGAAGTATATTGTCATTAGTGGATAGAGTTAAAAGACCATTACAAAAATGCCACAACATATAATTTCATTAGAAAAGCTGATTAAGCAACCATTGCTCATCACATTCATAGTATAACCTTATCTAAGTAACAAGGGTACAGAAATGATATTTCTAATGACCTTAGGCATATAGTAACAATCTCTCAGCTCTAAAATCTTCCCCGAAGGTAACTTCAAGATATAAGTCCCTATGGCCTTTGCTTGGATGGACTCTCCTCCAGCACCATAGAGCTCGAAGTCTCCTTCCTTCAATACTCTAAGCCTCTGCAGCCCCTGCAATGATTTGCAGATATTATGACCATAGGCAGTATCCAATACCCAAGTATTTGAAATGAAAGAATCCAATGACAAAATAGTATGAACTTCTTTCATACCTTTTGGTGCATCTGATGCACCAGGCTTCACACCTGCAAGGTAGCCTTGCAGTTCCTCTTCTAATGACCCGGCTTGCCACAGTGAAAGCAGGTCATCTGTCCGGAGGCCTTCTTTCCTTTCTTCTTCTTGATGCCCCTTTTTTGGTTCAATCTCCTCTTGGAACCCTTTCTGCCTGACTTCTTATTGTTGATCCCATCCACAAGAAGAAGTAGAGCCTTATTTTTCTTTAAATGGCTCTCTGCTATTTTTAACATGTTTAACAGCTCAGGCAAGGAAGTGTTAAGTTTGTTCCTTGATCCTTATGAGTATGAATCATTAGGAACTTGCGAATGATGTCTCATGTGTAAGATGACCAAGACTCCATTTACTGGACATGGAGAAAGGTCAACTGAGTTATTAGGACTTATACATACTGATGTATGTGGTCCAATGACAACTCAGGCCAGAGGTGGATACTCATATTTTATTACTTTTACAGATGATTTATCTAGGTTCGGATGTGTGTATCTTATGAAACATAAATCTGAAGCCTTTGATAAATTTAAGGAGTATCAAAGTATGGTCGAAAAACAAACTGGGAAAAGTATTAAAGTTCTTCGTTCTGATCGAGGAGGAGAATACTTATCCACGGAGTTTTTAGACTATCTTAAAATTAATGGAATTCTTTCTGAATGGACCCCTCCTTATACACCACAGCTAAATGGTATAGCTAAAAGGAGGAATCGTACCTTATTAGATATGGTACGATCCATGATGTGCTTCACAAATTTACCCATTTCCTTCTGGGGTCATGCCCTAGAAACTGCTGTTTACATTCTGAATAAGGTACCTTCTAAATCCGTTGTTAGTAATCCATATGAAATTTGGAGTGGAAAGAAACCGTATCTTAAATATTTTAAGGTATGGGGATGTCAAGCTTATGTTAAAAGAAATTTTAGACATAAGTTGGAACCTAGAGCGGATAAATGTCTATTTGTAGGATATCCTAGAGAGGGTAGAGGATATCTGTTCTACCATCCTACTGAACAAAAGATTTTTGTCAGTAGGCATGCCACTTTTCTAGAAAAAGAGTTCTTTTTAGAAAAGGGTAATGGTAGAACTGTTGAACTTGGAGAAGTACAAAAAACACAGATTGACAGTTCTCAACCATTAGAACATATAGTTAGGACAGAACCAGAACACAAAACTCATCCCCGTAGGTCTGATAGAGTGCCACGGGCACCTGAGAGGTATAAGTTTATCATTGAAAATAATGAAGCCCAAGTCATTCAAAATGATGAACCTCTGACCTATACGGAAGCTATCTTGATTACTGATTCAGATAGATAGCAAGAAGCCATGGAATCCGAGATAGAATCTATGTATGTAAACCAAGTATGGTCTTTGGTCGATGCACCAGAGGGTGTTAATCCTATTGGGTGCAAATGGGTCTATAAGAAAAAGATTGGGGCTGATGGCCAAGTTGAAACCTATAAAGCCAGATTAGTGGCAAAAAGTTTTAGACAAAAACAGGGAATTGATTATGATGAAACATTCTCACCTATTGCCATGCTCAAATCAATCTGGATTTTACTTGCTATAGCAGCATACCATGATTATGAGATCTGGCAGATGGATGTGAAGACTGCATTCCTCAATGGTTTCCTTGAGGAAGAAGTCTACATGTCACAGCCAGAAGGTTTTATTTCAAAGAATAAACCTAATAAAGTATGCAAGCTAAAGAAATCCATTTATGGATTAAAGCAAGCTTCAAGGAGTTGGAACATCCGCTTTGATGAAACTATTAAAAGGTTTGGTTTTATCAAAAATGTGGATGAACCCTGTGTTTATAAGAAGACTAGTGGGAGTTCCATAGTCTTCTTGGCTGTATGTAGATGACATACTCCTCATTGGGAATGATATCCCAATGTTGCAATCAGTCAAGGTTTGGCTATCAAACCAGTTTTCCATGAAAGATTTGGGAGAAGCATCCTATATACTAGGTATTAAGATCTATAGAGATAGATCTATGAGGATGCTAGGTTTATCCCAATCTAGGTACATTGACTTAGTGCTGAAAACATTCAGCATGAATGTAAGTAAAAGAGGTTATCTTCCTATGAGTCAAGGCATACATCTTTCTAAAAGGATGTCTCCTAAGACACCTGAAGAAAGCAATAGAATGAATTCTATATCTTATGCTTCGGCAATAGGGTCCATAATGTATGCCATGTTATGTACCAGGCCTGATGTGGCATATGCTTTAGGCATTGTTAGTAGGTTTCAGGCTGATCCAGGAGAGGATCATTGGAAAGCAGTTAAAAATATTCTTAAGTACCTGATAAGGACTAAGGATATTTTTCTGGTTTATGGTGGTTCTGATCTTAAACTAGAAGCTTATTCTGATTCTAGTTTTCAATCAGACCCCGATGATAGCAAATCCATTTCGGGATATGCTTTTATCCTAAATGGTGGAGCAGTGAGTTGGAAGAGTACCAAGCAGCAGACTGTAGCTGACTCAACCACAGAGGCAGAATACATAGCTGTCAGTGAAGCCACCAAGGAAGCAGTCTGGATGAAGAAGTTCATCACAGAGTTGGGTGTTGTTCCTGAGATTGAAAACCCAGTGCCACTTTACTATGACAACACTGGGGCTGTTGCACAAGCTAAGGAACCAAGAGCTCATCATAAGTCCAAGCACATTCTGAGACGCTTCCATCTCGTCCGAGAAATAGTAGAAAGAAAAGATGTCTACATAAATAGAGTTGATACAAAGAACAATGTAGCAGACCCGTTCACTAAGGCTCTACCACAGCGAGAGTTTGATCGCCATCTCGAGTGTATGGGATTAAGATTTAAAGGTGATTGGCTTTAGTGCAAGTGGGAGATTGAAAGGGATATGCCCTACAAGCCAATCTATGTTGTATCTCCCAAACCATTGTAATTGACAATATTCTAATAAGGGCATTATTTTTCATCATACGCTGTGTTTATATTATATGATGAACCCCATAGATTAGGGCTATGATTTTAGGGTTATGATGAGATCATACCAGTGAGACCTAAAGTCTTAAAACCTTAATCTAAAATATTCCTAGTCAAAGGAACCCTAAGTAGGGGATCATGGTTTTTCCGGTAAGACTAGCACATCCCATGTATACTGGAGAGGGTGACTGCTCTCACAGTCACTTGTGTATGACATTAATACTAGGATGTGGGTGCTCATTAGAGAATGAGTTCACTGATATGATCCAACTTGAGAACATCTAATGGAGTCTTAGCTACATGTCAATAGAAGGTTCTCATAGTGGGAGTGGTACAAGTAATCCTTTGACCTGAGACTCCCATAAGTACCTTATGTACATGAACCCATGCTTTGGTTCAATTCTAATCATGACACTGAGTCGTGCATAGGATTGATACTGGGAATGGTGAATTGGATATGAAGGTAATGAGTAGGTCAACAAGGAATCGATCATTCTTAGTAAGAGGAGATTGCATCCAGCTAATTATCAATCGAATGATAATTCAGGGAATCTTTGATCAAAGTAAAGATATTAGAAATGATTTCTAATATCAAGATAATTGAATCATCAATATAAGATTGAGCTAGAAATGAATGTAATATTGGAATTGACATATATCCATATCCATAATTATATTCTAGGTGTAGGCTGATCGAAGGATTTAATTATACGGTAACTTTTCACTGAAGGGTAGTTTTGGTATTTCACCAGAATTTCCATATCTTCTGGGTAGACATGACACGTTGCTAGACGTCAATCTTGTCTTGTGGGTTGATTAAATTAAATGATCACTTATTAGGAAGAGTCCTAATTGATCATAATCGGGTAAGCCCGATTTGACCTAAATCGATTAGAAAGGGTTCTAATCAAATTAGGTCAACTTGTATTCGAACCCACTGCTGGCTAGATGTGGAACCCAATGGGTCACACACTTAAGGGAATTGATCAAGGGTTTAATTTTGCAATTAAATCATTTTGCATGATGACACTCTAGCAGGTGTTGCAAATCCTAGCTTCTATTCGAATTTGATTCAAATTAGGGTTCCGGATTGGTTCAATTTGGGTTCTAATTGGATCTAATTAGACCCTAATTGAGGTTATAAAGATTATGGCTAACCCTATTGGCTAACCATGCACCTAGGCTAGCCCCCCACCCGCCCCTTAGCATTTTCACGCCAAAATGCCAAGAGTCCATGCACTAATGGACTCTTGGCGCGCCATTTGGAAGAGTCCATGGCGCATGGACTCTTGGCGCGCTCCATAAAAAACTCCGATGTTTTTATATGGGGCGGCCTCATTTCTTAGAATTAGCACCTCACTTGTCCTCCCTTGGATTGGAATCCAAGGGTTGATGTTTTTTTTAAGAAAGGAAGAAAGCGCTTGATGCTTCCCGGTCGTACGAAATAACATCTCTTCGAAGATGAAAAGTCGCAACTCCTTTCTTTTAAAAACATTGCAACTTTTCCTTTAAGAAAGGCCATGGGATTTATCCGGAGGGCCGTGAGAAGGAAGGATGGGATGTGAGAAAATAAGAAAGGGTGTGAGAAGTCTTTCACGGAGAGATGTGTGGGCGCCTATCTGAGATCTATTTAAAGGGTCAGAAAATCAGAACTCGGTAATGTTTTCTTTTATTCCTTCTTCCTCTCCTAAAGACTCTTTCACTCTTTTCTTGTTCTTGCACTGTTTCCTTTACAGAGTACACCTCTGTCGAAACTCTGCTACTGAACAAGAATAAGAGCGAAAGTCTCCGACGGTAAAGGAAAGAAATGAGTTCTGATTTTTTTCCTTCTTTCTTACATTAAGACATTATTGTCTTAATTTCTCCTCCAACTTAAGACAAGCCTATATCCTCTTAGGACAAGGTCTTTTCTTCAAGACAAGGGTGTCTAAAGGGCTAAGGTCTTAGTGGAAGGAGGAGAAGAGATCAGGGAAAGGGAGGCTACCTCTTGTGTGGAAGAATTCAAGCCATAATCCAAAAAATTGAGTTCTAGGAAGAAGTACTCAAAAGGAGAAACCATTGGACAAGAAGATAGTTTCTTGATCATCGCTCTGTATGGATCACCATCGGAGGGCGGACACCTGGATGCCTGGTGAATTCAGTTAGCCCCTTCAACTTCAAGTTTGTTGGAATAAGTGATTACAGGTTGGTACCCTAATCCTAATTTTCATAGATATGCTTGTCATATGTTCTAGTCTTATTTAAGTAGTTCCCGGTTTAGGGTTTTTTGGTGTGAATTTAGTTTTAATTTTGAAATTACCCTTCTGCTACGTTGCACCGGAACCCAACAGTCTTGGAAGGACTTAAAGTTTGATTTTGGAAAAGTTTCAGCAAGTTTCAGCACTAGCACAAGCAAGTGTCGACTCATAAAGTAGTTCAAGTATCGACCCAAGGCCTGAAAACAAGAAAAATACAGAACTATGAAAATCCATAATTTTTTCCTTGAGCTGACCTAAGTGTCGACTCACTGAATCAAGTGTCGACTCACAGAAACCAAGTGTTGACTCATAGAAATCAAGTATCGACTCATGAAGAACTCAAGTGTCAACTCACCAGATTCAAGTGTCGACACTTAGAGTAACAGCTAATTTTTTAGAAGTACAGAATTGATTCCAACTTACTTCAAACGGCTAGTTTTTCATCCCCAATAGTTATAAACAGTCATCTATAGTTTGGAGAGATATATAAACACCAAAAATCAAATGGAGAAGCAATCCTTTGGTGAGATCATTAAATATCCTTCAAGGATTCAAGAGTTTAGTGGTTCAAGCCTTCAAGCTTCCAAAGATAAGAGAGTTGGTCCAAGTCCACAGTATCAAGCTTCATTAAAAGGCTTCAACAAATTGAAGACAAGCTTCTTCAACATCATCCAAGGGCTTCAAAGAGATATTTGCTTTATTTTAGAAAGATTTATTATATTATTTATTTACTTTCATTCTTACATTGTTGTATCAAAGATTTTTTATGAGCCTTAGAAAACCAAAGAGGTTGTTGGTTAGCCTTTATGTAAAACCAACATAGGTTGTTGGTGATCCCGTAAAACCAACATAGCTTGTTTGTGAGCCCGCAAAACCAACAATACTTTTGGTTAGCCGTGAAAACCAAGAGGTTGTTGGTTAGCCTAAGTTAGAAAACCAATAAGGGTTTTGACTTGTGAGCCCGATGAAAACAAGTTGGATTTGATTAGTGAGCCCAGAAAACTAATCAACTATAATCAAGTATGATTATAGTGAATTCCCAAGAAAAACTTGGGGAGTGGATGTAGGTGCCTTGGAGTGCACCAAACCACTATAAACTTGTTGTGTTTGCGTTATTATTTTTTTTGTGCATTTACTTTATTAGTTCTGCTGCATATTATTTTGAAGCACACAAATACTTTGGTAAAATACAAGCACTTAATTACGATTAGCACATACTTGTTGAAATAGTTCAAAAAGTTTTATAAAACCAAATTCACCCCCCCTCTTAGGTTGCTTCATCTCTGGGCAACAAGTGGTATAAGAGCCCGGTACTCTGTTTGAAAATCTAATGATTTTGAGTAAAAGATCATGGCAACCCTTATAGGTATTAGTGTTAAACCACCATTTTTCAATGGCACTAATTACACATATTGGAAAACATGCATGCGCATTTATTTCAATCTATAGATTATTATCTTTGAAAAATGATTGCTAATGGTCCACATATTTCTTCAATATTGGTTAATGATGTTTCCGTTCCAAAACTCAAAGAGGATTGGAATAAAAATGATATTAAGCAATCTAAGCTTAATACCAAAGCAATGAAGTGCATCCATATAGGTGATTGGATCCTCATCATTCTCATCGAGCTCAATGGGATCACCATCCCAGACCAAGAAACCATAGTATATGTCCGGCTGACGCGGTACTCTACCGGATCTCCTAATAATGGGTTCTAGGTGTGATTCAATCACAGCCATTCTATGATGTCCTTAGAGTGTGCAGGCTCTTCCACTGGTTGAACTTCACCAAGTTCAATCTTAAAGGCTACAGTTCCTTCTCCAAGGAACTCCTTTTCTAAAAAGATAGCCCTAAGAGCAACGAACACTTTCTGTTCGTCTTCCAAGTAGAAGAAATATCCTTTTATTTCCTTAGGGTACCCAATAAACAAGCACCGATCAGACCTAGGACCAAGTTTATCTGAGTCTAAATGCTTTACATAAGCCAGACAAACCCAGACCCGGAGGTGTGAAATTGAAGGCTTATGTCCAGTCCATAGCTCATATGGAGTGGAGATAACAGACTTACTCGGAACTTCATTCAGCAAGTAACAAGTTGTCTCAAGTGCATATCCCTAGAAGGATAGCGACAAAGTTATAAAGCCCATCATGGATCGAACCATGTCCAACAAGGTTCGATTCCTCCTTTCGGACACACCATTCAATTGAGGTATTCCTGGAGGAGTCCAGAGAGAATCCCATTCTACTCAAGATATGTCATGAACTCATCAGATAGGTATTCACCACCTCAATCAGATCGAAGGGTTTTAATACTCTTTCTAGTTTGTTTTTTCACTTCATTATGATATCATTTGAACATCTCAAACGACTCAGATTTATGTCTCATAAAAAAGACATAACCACACCTAGAAAGGTCGTCTGTAAATGTAATGAAATATCTATATCCACCTTTGGCACTAACTTTCATAGGTCTGCATACATCAATATGTATGAGTCTAAGAAATTTTGTAGCTCGTTCACCTTTTCCAGTAAAAGATGACTTGGTCATTTTACCAAGCAAACAGGATTCACAAGTAGGCAGTGAGTCAGAATCACTGACCTCGAGGAGGCCATCTCCTCGCAACTTGTTTATCCTATTCTGGTTAACATGACCTTGCCTACAGTGCCACAGATACAAATCACTGACATTTTCCATCCTTGGGCTGTTCGGGTCTTTGGATGCTTGATAAAGAGGACAGTTCCTCTTCCAGTGTCCATGCTTCTTACAATAGAAGCACTCTGCACTAGCTAGATCAGCTTTCACTTATCTGACTTGGGCCAGGAGCACTTTGCACCTTCTTTCCCTTACCTTTTTTCTTCCCTTTCTAAAAGGGACGACGACCTCTAGAACCTCCCACTAAATTCACCACCCCTTATTCAGTTGGTGGTCCTTCTCGTAAGTCCGCAACAACCCCAACAAAACATGGTAATTAACTGCAGGGTATTCATTCTATAATGATAGAGAGGGTTAAGATAGGAGGAGAGTAGAGAATTCAGAATCATATCCTTGCCGAATTGCTCGTGCAAGAGACATCCGAGCTTGCCTAATCATTCGATCATCTCCATCATGTATAATACATGATCAGTAACCAAACCGTCATTTCGCATTTTGATATTGTAGATGGCATAAGATACTTTGTACCACTCTACATCGTCTGGCATGCCAAAAGATTTCTTCAACTTTTAAAGGATCTCGTCTGGCTGGGCCTCCTTGAATTTATGACTGAACTCATCATTCATCACCGCCAACATTATGCATCGGACAATAATCCGATCAGAAACCCACTTCAAATAAGTGTCCTAACCGAACTCCGAGCATTGGCAGAATAGATTTCGGGTGTTGGATCCATTATCACATAAAGGATCCGCTCGTGCTCTAGGACAATCCTCAATCTTCAATACCAGCTACCAAAATTAGGACCCTTTAACTTCTCGCTACCGAGAAGTGACAGGAGTGAAAGGTTTGAAGACATCTGAAAAAAAATATAGACCTAATCAGTATATGAATTAATCTATTAAACCAAAAGACTTGGACTTTAGTATAAAGGTCCCTCCCACTAATTTTTCAGATTGGGTGCCTCTAACTCCAATCCATGAAATCACCATTTCATAGTGGGTACTGAAATCCAATAGACCACGCATGAGCCCGACTATGGCCAACTCACCCATACATGCCTAAAGGTAGGTTCTCTAACCAATTGCTTCCCCTAGCAACTTCCAGTAATAAATTTTGCCCCATAAAATCCCCAATCGGCCTAGGGGCCTCCTATTGCGGGTCTCTGGTTAGGTCCAACCATCAATATGATGAATCCAATGCTTCTAGCTAACGAATGACCAAGCCCAACTATGGTCGCCCACTTGATCACCATTAAGAAGGTTACACTGAACCATCATCTATGAGAGAGTAATTCCAGCAACCGGATGCACACCTGTTCTATGGAACTGCGATGAACACCAAGCTAAAGGACTCATTACTAACTCACTTAATAGGAGGCTAAGACACCATCAACAAATTGACTTAGTCATTTTCAGGATCTAATAATTTTAGAGGATTTTAATTAAATTGTGACAGAAGAATAGAGAGAAGAACATGGATCAACCTCCCACTGATCAAATCAATTGTCAGGAGGGTTGAATTAAATTCAACAAATTGGTCCATGGACACCTTAAGATCAGTCAAGCTGATCAACTTGGGTGACATGGGTTACCTCGAATCAATAAGCTTTTCTAATCAATTCTGGTTGACCAGATTGGCCAGGTAGGTGAGATCATGGGTGAGCAATCGCCATTAACCATCTTTCCTAGACACCAACCAAGTTGGCCAGGAAAGAGGTAGCCTCATGCAACCATGATCAGAAATCAAACCTGCCTAGACACCAATCGATTAACCAAACTCGATTAGACCAGCCTAAGGACTCGGGCTTTCCACAGAGCCACTAATTAGATCCATTTAGAAAAATGGACTAACCCATCTAACTATTAGATAGATGCAAAAGAGAAAGTCATTAATCAACATTTGATTAGTTCTCTTAAGTCCAATTCAACTAACTTAGGTCTAACCCAATTAATGGACCCAATCAGATAGCTAACCCAATTAACCAGGATGGCTTATCCAAATGACATTAGGTTTCATAAACCCTATTTAGACTTGTTATTTTGATTAATCTTTCAATTCATAATTGTTAGATTATAAGCCATCTTTTAATTAAAGCATTCTTAATTAAATTCATGTAAAACTCTTTTTACATGTTTCATGCATCATATCTAGTTTCATCATATCAATTATAATATTGCAATCCCTAAACATTTTAGATATGCCAATGTACATGAATCAAGATTAAAATACTTTTAATATCATAGGTTTCCTTTAAGGATCCTTCTGAAAAGGCCAACATAGATAAACCGCCTCATGCCGTAGAAACTCAGGGGTTTTAAACCCTAATTTTCTATGGACACACAACCATGGTCAAGGTCTCCACTAGGTTTCTAAAAGTAATCCCTAACATATGCAATCATGATATGCTACACAGGAACCTGTGGCTCTCATACCACTGAAGAAAAACCTGGTGTAGCAGAAGCCTACCCTAGGCATGAAACATTAGGGAGCAGGTATTGCATAATTAAAAATTTTAAGCATGCAGCGGAAAGTACCTACTCATGCACAGGATCTAACATATCATGATGCTTGTAACAAAATATATAGGCATGTATAGGCGAGTGCAACAATTATAAATCATATGATAACAACTAGATCTAGGCATGCAAGATAATCAAAATAAAATATACCTGATCGAAGAGGACTCTCTCAGTCTTCAGAATTAATCAGCGACTGGTTGAACTCCTTCAATAGCAAATAAGATCTACAACGGCAAAAAGAGATCGATTGATCCAAACTCTCGAGGTGTCCAACTGTCCACCCTTTAGAGTATCCACACATGGGCTCTCGCTGATCCAACTCCCAGAAGGATGCTAGTCCTTCGGGAATCCAAAGACAAGTCATGGATAGGTGGAGTAGGGAATACAAACTAATCCTCACGGACAGTCTTCTCCAAGACTGCCCAAACTCCACCTAAAGCACACACTAGAAACAACAAACGGGGAAGGAATACAAAAGAATGCTGAACAATTTCAGCATTCAAACTTTCATCCAATAGATCCATCTGTTACTTCTCAAATAAACATGCTTTGTTTCTTCTCCTTCTCTCTATCTCACGCATCACATGGCCTTCCACCCAGAACCTTTGATCATGGAAACCGCAGGCTCTCACCGCATGGCCTACTGCTAAGATGAAAGACCGGTGGAGAGAATCCCATCACACGGCTGCAACCCAAAAAAATCCCGTGAAGCCTTCAAGTCCTATTTCTTCCTCTCTCCAAAACCACACAGCCTTGATACATTCCCTATTCTCCACCACATATGCTTCTTTATCTCTTCTCTCTTTCACACCATAGGCTTCAACCAATAGGTTGTATTTACAGGCAGAAAAATCAATCCGTGAAGGCAAGGGAAAATGGTGGAAGTGACATGTGGGAGGAAACTGTGAGATCCAAAACCAAATGGGAAAGGGCTCTTGATCGGTGGAGAAGATTTGTTTCAGATCTCCCAAGTGCAAACGAACTTCACTTGATCAAAACCCATTCAACGAAAAAAAAATGTGACCCAACCTATGAGAGCCCATTCCATACGGTACAACAAAACAAGGACCGTGAGAGATGGGAATCACGTGCGGCAGAAGAACTGGGCTGAGAGGAGGAAAGGCGTGCAGGACTTGGACGAACTCCTCATCCAATTTTGTGAAACAGGGGAGAAGCCACGTTGAACCATATTGCCATGTAAACCAATAAGTGTTTAAACCAGTTCCATAAACAAAAACTAGTTTAATCAAAACCAAATAAATTAAACCCGTTCCAACAAACCAATTTCAAAAATCGATTCATTAAACCTCGTTCCGACCAAACCCAATGAGTAATAAAACTTGGTTCAGTCCTAGTCTACCAGGAACAATTCCTGGTTGATCCAAACCAATCCTGGTTGATCCAAATCAGACTAAGGGGACCAGAAAAATCCAAAGTGTGCTCAAGAAGCCATTTGACCTTAATACCAAAATGATTCTCAATCATTGATCGATTCCTGGATCAGGAAGATATCCTTGATGGCATGTGACCTCATTGGCTCGAACCTAAACGGTAGCACTGGAACACTTCCAGTACTAGCACAAGATACCATCTAGCAATGGGTCCCAAAGTCTGGATAGGCCGAAGATGCGAGAGCAATCTATCAAACCTCTGGCATATGGTTACCGTATAATTCATCCCTTTGACCTCCAATGCTCAAGATGACCTAGGGTTAGACTGCCAACCTTAACTGAGTCAATCCACAACATGTCTTAACCTTGCAAGTCCAGTGACTCCTCACTAGGACTACCTTGGCCAAGGATTTGCTAAATTGAGATACTGCAAGACATTTAATCCAAACAATTTGGACAGGTCATTTTCATCTTGGTCCACCACTATTCCATAAGTACTTGCCTGTACCCAGAAACCTTCCATCACCGGATTAGAAATCTGGGTAGTCCGGCACCAAAGCACAGGGAGTTGCTTGCAAGCTACCATCGTAATCTCTGGTCGGAAGGACACATATACCCATATCCAATCGCGAGCAATCCTTTGGCAGAAAGGAGCTCAATGGAGTCACATTCAATGAGATGTAATACATCCCACTTGTAGATCACATCAGTGTCACCACACTCCTTTGGTCAAGAGGACAACCAAACGATGTGAACCACAATAACCTACACTTGATATATTACCGTCCTGTACAATATATCCTTTGGTTGTGAACCTTTTAAAGAACCACTAGATATATCCTCTCTATATCGAAGTCAGTGCAGTCCTAAGGACTTCATCACATAAATTGAGTTCGTTACAAGGAAATGAATGATGTGATGAGCTGCCAAAACAATAATTTATTAATTCATATACAGATTATAATACTCAACACAACTGCCTACAACATAGGTGATTGGTTTTGGGACATAATTTCCAACATGTTGGTGATCCCGTAAAACCAACATAGGTTGTTGGTGAGCTCGCAAAACCAACAAGATTTTTGGTTAGCCGTGAAAACCAAGTGGTTATTGGTTAGGCCAAGTTAAAAAACCAACAAGGGTTTTGACTTATGAGCCCGGTGAAAATATGTTGGGTTTGATTATTGAGCCCAGAAAATTAATCGGCTGTAATCAAGTGTGATTATAGTAAATTTCCAAGAAAAACTTGGGGAGTGGATGTAGGTGCCTTGGAGTACACCGAATCACTATAAACTTATTATGGTTGTGTGATTATTTTTTTTGTACATTTACTTTTTTAATTCTGCTACATATTATTTTGAAATACAGAAACACTTTGACATGACACAAGAACTTAATTACGATTAGCACATACTTGTTGAAATAATTCAAAAAGTTTTTTGAAACCCAATTCATCCCCCCTCTTGGGTTGCTTCATCTTTGGGCAATAGGATGCTCATCAAGGTATGGGTTCATTGAATTGATCTATCATGAGAACATCTTATAGAAGTTTTACTTGTTAAAAGATGATTCTCTTAGTGGAAGTTGTGCAGGTGATCTTTAGACTTGAGATCATTAAATTATGTATGAAGGTTATTGGTGGGGACACCTGAGGCACCAGAATAAGACAGAGGCTTTTTCAACCCTCTGTAAATTGATCAATAATTTATGAGTCCATCTGTAATAAGGGCTTAGCTCATCTGAGTCCATTTTAGTTGTTATTTGAGTATTTTAGTTGTTATTTTAGTTCTGTACTAGTCAGCTCATGTTGAGCTAGTTCAGTCCAATGCTAGTCAGCTCATGTTGAGCTAATTTTATTTTTTGAGTCCTGTCCAAGCATACTGAAGACTCAAGACTATATCATACAAGTGAAGACCAAGTCCAACTAGATTGAAGACATGGAAGTATAGCACAAGTCCAACCCAGCTTGAAGATTTGAAGACCCCAGGAGGAAAATTCAGAAAACCCTGATTTCTTGCAGATGCCCTCCAGATGCCCAGATTCCCTTCCAGATGCCAAAGTATATTCATAGATAAGGGCATCCATGATTCCAGAGGTCCATCTGCATCCTAGCCCAAAGAAATCAAGCCCAGGTGCCAAGCCCAAGCCCCTAAGAAGCAAGATACCAGGGAATATTCCTGCTACCTGGCTACCAGGCCACCCCAGCTTCCAGAGGCCCAAACCCATGCACCTGAGCCCCTTTGGGCCGGCCTTTTGCTGCTCCTAGAAGCCCAACACGCCCCCCTAGGCGTCCTTGGAGTCTTGACCAAGTCAAGAAAATTTTTAGGGATTTTTCTACCTAATATTTCCTTATTTTCTAGCTAGGGTTTGAGAGGGAAAAGGATTCTTATGTAAAGACTTATGTACCCTTACTTGGAGCCCAAGGTTAAGGGTCTATTTAAGGGACCCTAGCCTCTTGTATGAGGAAAATTTTTGATGAATGAAAACCTTGAGTTCTTCTATTGAGTGGTGTGATACCCTGCTGTGTGCATAAAGGGGTTTGTGAGAGTTCTTCTTCCCGGTGTTTGCAATCATCTTCCTGCTGCCAACAAACCCTCCAGATCCCTGGACGCCCACTCCAAAAGAAGCCTTCCCTTGCTGTTTTTACTTTGTTTTCTTATTCCTTTGTGAGCTTTCTAACCCCTGACAGGTCGTTTGCAGGTCCCTGAGTTCCTACGAATCCAACGACTCCAGGCAAGCCTCAATCGGATCACCGAGCAGAAAGCCGGGTATCCGCGGGTCTTTGGCTCGGTTTTCCAGGCCGCATCCGTCGAGGAACGAGAGACCCCTTCGCTGCGATCTTCACAGATGTTGTCAGGTACACCCCTCTACCTCCAGTAGTTTTATTGTAGGAGAACTTGCCCTAACCGAGGCTTCTCAGCCCCGGCGGTCCATCTTTGCTACTTTTCTAGGTCCTAATCTGCATGCTGATCTTCAAAAATTCATACAAAATTCCCTACAAATAATTTTGATCTGAAATTTGGGAATTAATCACCTAACTCAACATGTAAAACATACAAAAAAAATTGCATGCATATTAGTCCCACATCATTTGGTATCAGAGCTTAGATTAGGGCTTGTTTTCTGCAATTTTTTAGTCCGTATACACTCTGTTATTTTAATTATTTCTCCCTGTTAAAACTCCAAAAATTCTGAAATTTATTTTCCTGGATTTATCATAATTCACAGTAGTTTTAAAAAATTTTTCATATTTTATTATGGCCTGTGAATTTTCTGAAAGCCGAAATAGGGCCTGCAAATTTTCAGCTCTGTTTTTTTTAGCAAGACAAGTTTGGAAGTTTTAGGGTTTTGTTTAGGAGTTTTTGCATATTTCTTAATTTTAGTATATTTCCAGTATATTAGGTCATGATTTGCAAGTTTTCTTCTATTTAAAAAAATACCAAAAAAAAAAATACATATTTTCCAAAAATACCAAAAAAAAATATCTAAACCCTAATTTGCATCCTCATCTGCCTGCCATCATTGCATAATTTACTTTTAAGGGCACTCTTGCTATATCAGATGGGGGGAGGATTTGATCACCTCTCTTTAGCCCAAAACCAGATCCCTTGCATTCAGTCCCAAGCCTTAACCTAAAATTAATTAGACTTAATTTACCCTAGTGGGCTAGGGACATCAACTGGTCGGGTCCGGGGTAGTGTTAGATCACTGTGTCAAGTTAACCTGTGTGTGCCTTGTGCTCAGTGTCTAGAATGGTGGTTTAGGGATTCAATCCCGAAGGGCTTGTGTGCTGGTCCGCCTACCTGGCCAATCTCTGATTGGTGTCTAGGATTGGCAATCAGGGACCTAACACTCCCCTTACACCTGCCTGGCTGAGTACAGGGTTACTATAGGCTAGTTTGCCACCCTGATTGAGCATCTAGTTTGGACTTTAGGTCTAGTCAGCTATAGTCGGTCTGATCGAGTCTTGCATGAGCACTAGATCAGGAGTTTCATATCACCCACCTCCTTCATAAATGTCTGAACCCATGGAAAACTTACAAGCCCAAATAAAAGCCCTAGTTGATCAAATGGCCCAGATGACTACCCAGATGACCCAGTTAACTCAGTCTCGTATTCAAACCAATGATAGAATTGACCATCTTGCCAATAGGTTTGATCAGTTAAAAGTCCGGGTAGGGACCCCAAGAAAAACCCATGGGTCACAGTTTGAGCCAGATCCTGATTCCCCTCAACCTAGGAGGACCCCAAACCCTGATCTATACCATGAGGTCGAACCTAGGAGAGCCCCTTATCCTGACCCGTACTACAACCCTCAACCTAGGAGGACCCCAAACCCTGATCCATACCTTGAGGCTGAACCTAGGAGAACCTATCGTCATGACCCAATCCCTAAGGTTAGTCCTAGAAGACTCAATCAGGATTTTATAGACCAGGAAGATAGATCCTATTTACCCTCTCCCTACAAGCCTAGTATACCTACAACCTATAGATCTTATGACTCCAAATCCTATGAACCTAGAACCTATGAACCTAGATCCTATGACTCTAGATCCCATGATCATAGATCCTATGCACCCACACCCTATGAGCCTAGTAGACCCAACACCCAATATTCTGACCCATATAGGGAGTCCAACCCTAGGAGGACCCAATATTCTGACCTATATAGGGAGTCCAACCCTAGGAGAACCCAGTATTCTGACCCATATAGGGAGTCCAATCCTAGGAGGACCCAATATCCTGACCCATATAGAGAGCCCAACCTTAGGAGGACCCCATACCTTGATCCATCCTTAGAACCTGATCATAGAGCTGACCCAAAATCATATGACCCCAGATCCTATAATCCCATGACCCATAGATCTGCACCCTTGTCCTATGAGCCTAGAGAATCCATAACCCCTAAGTATCAGCCTAGTACTAGTCATGCTTCCCCTAGTCAACTTGAACCCCATAGGATTAGTATCCCTAAATATGAACCCAATAGTGAGCCACTACCTCTTATACAACCTGAACCTACTAGGAGTAGTACCCATAATCAGAGACCAGAACCTAACCAATTTCCTGCTAGCCGACCTTCTCCAACCATTCCTGAGATTCGCAAGGCTTATATTAACGTGGAAGTGTATGAAGCTGATGTGAGCCTAGTGGATGAGTATGAGGGAGAAGATGAGACACCTTTAGTAGACCTAGAATTAGCTGACCCAGTAGATGCCCAGGTAGAAACCAACCCAGAGCTAGTTGACCTTGACCATATCCAACCTAAAGCTATAATGGAAGAACAAATAGAGGAAGAGAACCTAGGTACTGCTACTAGAGCCTTACCTGAGGAAACCATAGAGGAGAGCCAAATTATAGAGTCTAGTCCTAAAATACAAGAACCAGAAGAATTTATTAAGGACTTGATCTCTTTGAATCAGTACCCTCAGGATGAGTCTCCTCCTATAGTTCCCATTAAGGACCTCTTTCCTGAGATTAATAACCCATCCTTCCATTATACAAACCCCGTAGATATATCGCAACCCCATAAGGTTAACCTCATTAGTCTAGGATTAGTCCCTTACATGCCTTCTTTGATTCTACTTTATCCAACTAACCCAGAACCTTTTTCTCCACCCTACCAGAGTAATTCTGAACCCACTTCCTATTTTCTACCCTTTCCTGAGTTTTCTCATGTGTCTAGAACTATTAGGTTACATTTTGTTGAGGTTACTAGGTTGCAAGGATACATAAAGCCCATCCCATTTGCTACCTACTTTGGCAGACCCTCTGGCACTTATTAGGAGTTACTAGCAAATTTTCTTCTGCATGTCATCCATCAACCACGACTCATGCCCCCATGCCCAAGTGGTAGTTAAGACCTAATAAACCTCTTTAGTCGAGTCTGCTAGGTGTAGGTTTGAGTCCTTTGCATCATCTTATTAGGAGTCTTCATGTGCCTAGCATGTTCACCACCCGCACTAATGTTAAAACAACTGGCTAATTCCCGAAGATGGATCAAAAAATTTGATGTAGTGGATTTTATCTTGGTTAGGCTTAGGCCTAAAAGAAGCTTCATGCTCGCAGAGCCGGACCTTTTAAAGTGATAGAGAAGGTTGGATCAAATGCCTAGGTGTTAGACTTGCCTTCGGATTTGGGCATTAGTTCTACCTTCAATATTACAGACCTGGTTGAGTATAGGGAACCGGCAGCGCTACCTAGTGAGGCCTTTGGACCTATTCCTTTTCATTGTGAGTGACCCTAACCTAGAGTGTCCACAAACAAATTTGGCCTGAGAGAGGAGAACGGATCGAGCGTATCCTGGACGATCAAGCCATCACGACCCAGGGCCATGACTATCAACGCTTCCTGGTCCGATGGCAAGGCCGGCCAGAGTCGGACGATTCGTGGATTTCTCGAGAGGACTTGCAATGCCTCAACCCAGACCTTCTCGAGAGATATGTGAGCCAGTCTGACCTTCAATCGACAGGGTCGAGTTCCTCCCACCCCGGGAGAATTGGTGGGGACACCTGAGGCACCAGAATAAGACAGAGGCTTTTTCAACCCTCTGTAAATTGATCAATAATTTATGAGTCCATCTGTAATAAGGGCTTAGCTCATCTGAGTCCATTTTAGTTGTTATTTGAGTATTTTAGTTGTTATTTTAGTTCTGTACTAGTCAGCTCATGTTGAGCTAGTTCAGTCCAATGCTAGTCAGCTCATGTTGAGCTAATTTTATTTTTTTGAGTCCTGTCCAAGCATACTGAAGACTCAAGACTATATCATACAAGTGAAGACCAAGTCCAACTAGATTGAAGACATGGAAGTATAGCACAAGTCCAACCCAGCTTGAAGATTTGAAGACCCCAGGAGGAAAATTCAGAAAACCCTGATTTCTTGCAGATGCCCTCCAGATGCCCAGATTCCCTTCCAGATGCCAAAGTATATTCATAGATAAGGGCATCCATGATTCCAGAGGTCCATCTACATCCTAGCCCAAAGAAATCAAGCCCAGGTGCCAAGCCCAAGCCCCTAAGAAGCAAGATACCAGGGAATATTCCTGCTACCTGGCTACCAGGCCACCCCAGCTTCCAGAGGCCCAAACCCATGCACCTGAGCCCCTTTGGGCCGGCCTTTTGCTGCTCCTAGAAGCCCAACACGCCCCCCTAGGCGTCCTTGGAGTCTTGACCAAGTCAAGAAAATTTTTAGGGATTTTTCTACCTAATATTTCCTTATTTTCTAGCTAGGGTTTGAGAGGGAAAAGGATTCTTATGTAAAGACTTATGTACCCTTACTTGGAGCCCAAGGTTAAGGGTCTATTTAAGGGACCCTAGCCTCTTGTATGAGGAAAATTTTTGATGAATGAAAACCTTGAGTTCTTCTATTGAGTGGTGTGATACCCTGCTGTGTGCATAAAGGGGTTTGTGAGAGTTCTTCTTCCCGGTGTTTGCAATCATCTTCCTGCTGCCAACAAACCCTCCAGATCCCTGGACGCCCACTCCAAAAGAAGCCTTCCCTTGCTGTTTTTACTTTGTTTTCTTATTCCTTTGTGAGCTTTCTAACCCCTGACAGGTCGTTTGCAGGTCCCTGAGTTCCTACGAATCCAACGACTCCAGGCAAGCCTCAATCGGATCACCGAGCAGAAAGCCGGGTATCCGCGGGTCTTTGGCTCGGTTTTCCAGGCCGCATCCGTCGAGGAACGAGAGACCCCTTCGCTGCGATCTTCACAGATGTTGTCAGGTACACCCCTCTACCTCCAGTAGTTTTATTGTAGGAGAACTTGCCCTAACCGAGGCTTCTCAGCCCCGGCGGTCCATCTTTGCTACTTTTCTAGGTCCTAATCTGCATGCTGATCTTCAAAAATTCATACAAAATTCCCTACAAATAATTTTGATCTGAAATTTGGGAATTAATCACCTAACTCAACATGTAAAACATACAAAAAAATTGCATGCATATTAGTCCCACATCAGTTATGAGTAGGTCAACAAGGAATCGATCACTCCTAGTAAGAGGAGTATTTATCCCATGTAATCTCATCAAATGATGACTCAAGAAGTCTTTGATCAAACTAGGATAAAATTAAAAAAGGGTTTCTAATCTTTCGTTGATCGAGTCTTCATTAATGATTTCATATTCGAATGAATAAAATATGAGTATTTGATAATTTTTCGTACCCATCACTTATTCAGTATAAAGGAAGATCGAAAGATTGAATTGCATGATAACTTTTCACTAAAATATATTTTAGTAATTTCTACCAAATTTGTTATCTTTTGGATAGGTATGATACATTTCTAGATGTCAATCATGTGTTGTAGATTTTCATGAATTAAATTAATTGAATTCATGAGTTAATTTGAAAGATGGTTCAAATTGGTAGCTAAGGTTAGCTCAATTTGACCTAATTTGATTATTTGATTTCTAATCAAAATAAATCGATATGAACCTATACCTACTACTAGCTAGATGAGGAGCCTAAAGGGTCACACACATTAAGGTTTGATTAAAGAAATTACTTATTTTCTATTAGGTTCATAGGATTTTAATTGTTTTGCTAATAATATATTAGCATATGTTGGCTAGCTTACTCCTAACCTTATTATATTTGGTTTAAATACTTACTGTTTAGGCAACTAACTTGAGCAGGACTTAAATTGGGTTGAGCCTTAGTGGGGTATCCAA
This sequence comes from Areca catechu, assembly GCA_021397845.1. Taxonomy (NCBI): domain Eukaryota; kingdom Viridiplantae; phylum Streptophyta; class Magnoliopsida; order Arecales; family Arecaceae; genus Areca; species Areca catechu. The sequence goes on from CM038050.1 coordinate 98,444,635, forward strand.
ATAAAGATTTATCCTAATTTTTAGTCTTTATCCATGTATTAAACCAAGAGTCCCAAGGGCTTAGGACTCTTAGCACCAATATTGGTATGCACACATATTAAGGGGCGCAAAAGGATTAAGAGTCTTACAAATAAATCACCTTTTTGGTGAGAAACCTTAGCCCCTATCCTCTCTCATCCATTCCCAATTAAACTGGATTTGACCAGTCAATGGAGAAATTATGGGCATGATTTCATGTCAGTGCATGAAGGGATGTGACGCTTAGGATATTTGGTGCATATGATGGACTAGAGTCATTATACTTTTCAATCATATTTTTTAGATAAGCCTCTCTGGTTTTTATGCCTATGGGATGTTGGACCAAGTTTTTAATTCTTAAATTAAGGCTAATTTTCAAGTTTTTTTCTAAAGAGTTGCGATAAGTAACTCTTGATGCAAAATATTTATGAAATGATGTATGTTTTACTTAGCACCTTTCTACCTATAGACTCCTTCTGTTTGAAGGGTCTTATCTCATATGTTAAATATCAGATTAGCGACTGATGAAAGGATATTTTAGGCACCTCCTTTATTCCTATTTAAAGCTTCGGTGATTGAAATCAAACATCCAAAGTTTAACCTGACAACTCGTTTTCTTTTCTTGTTAAGACAAGTATTTTATTTTAAGACAAGTCTACCATTTTAAGACAAAGGATAAGAAAGTAAATTAGAAAGGATAATAGGATAGCAAGAGATTTTTGAAGAGATTTTGAGGTACTTTTCAAAAGGGAAAATATCCTAGAAGAGAGGAAAGGCTATTGAAGGAAGAAAGGCTGCTAGGAGAGTCAAGCAAGTAAGAGGAGTGCTTCCATGATACAGTTCCTATGTGGATCATCTCTGGAGGGCATACACTTATGTGCCTAATAGAATAAAGGATATTAGTATTATAGGTACTCTTCTATTTTCTAATATTTTATCTTGTAATTGATATAATCAAGGTTACCTTGGTCTAGGATTTTGGTTGACCAGGGTTTCAAGGATTAAAATTTTGAAATCCAATCTTCTACTGCACAACTGTTACCTAGTAGTCATATTAGAGCAACCTTGATTTATTCAATTAATAGTCAATCAAATTTTTGAAAGATTATATGCTATCTAATAATATATAGCATGATAGTTTTAACATATGTTGGGTGATATATGCCAATGATTAGGGTTTTCGCTTAAACTCTAATCGATATAAAGATATGTTTAGATTATTTAGTTGTCATTCTGAAATAGGTTATCCTAACATAGTGGTGGACGTCTACTATGTTTAAGGTTATCCTAGAATGATGACACACTTAGCATGATGCGGGACAGGATTGGACTGGATTGCTGGCGAGCATGAAAGTCACCAGAGATTAGGATTTGCAAAGAAGGAGGAAAGAAGAGGGTGCAGGGTTAAGAAAAATACTGGGATTCACATAGATTCCCGAAGAAGAACAAGCACATAGTAAAGGGGCTCACACAGATGCCCTAGAAGAACAAGCACATAGCAAAGGGGCTCACATAGATGCCCTGGGCTCACACAGATACCCAAAATCAGGGATCACACAGAAACCCTGGGAAGATGGAGAAGGGATCATACAGATACCCTAGGATCACACAGATCCTCACACAGAATAATAGAAATTTTATTCATCCATCCTCCTCATTACAAAAGGCTGAGGGTGGTATTTATAGATTTTCCACCCTCATTTGAATTTGAATACAAGATAAAAAGATAAGAACGAATCAAATTCAAATATAAGATAGGATAAGATAAGCCTATCCATATATCAATCCTAACCAACCAAATCCTAATTCAAATTTTAAACAAAAGATAAATCCTAAATAAATTTATTCCAAAAAATGCTTCAAGATCTGTGCAACTCCAGAATTATGCTTGCTCCAAGATTCGTGCTTGAGATGTCCCCATCATTCTCCTACGGTGGGGAAAAAACTTGACTCTGTCGAGTTTGGGTCAGGCTCCAGCTTTAGCTTGACTTCAGCTCCGGGAACTCCAAACTTTTAGCTTGACATAACCATGATTTTTTTTTTTAAATCAACTTTGCTTTGAGAATGGTGCAGCTTTGAGATCGGTGTGCTTTGAAATCTGTGCTTTGAAAATGTGTTGCAGGCAGTTCTTGGAGAGCTTGGCAAAGACGAAGCAGAAAACAGGGGTGAGGGCTGGAAGGGAGGAATGGTGGTGGGTGACCGGCTGGGGGGAGGGTGGTCTGACATCGATGTTGGGGAAGGATCCATGGATGAGATTTGAAACAGGGAAGAAAGAGAATAGTGGGCCGGTGATGAAACAGAAAAATCCTAATCCTTTAGCTCTGATACCACTTGATGCGGGACAAGGATTGGACTGGATCGCTGGCGAGTATGAAAGTCACCAGAGATTAGGATTTGCAAAGAAGGAGGAAAGAAGAGGTGCAGGGTTAAGAAAAATACTGGGATTCACATAGATTCCCCAAGAAGAACAAGCACATAGTAAAGGGGCTCACATAGATGCCCTAGAAGAACAAGAACATAGCAAAGGGGCTCACATAGATGCCTTGGGCTCACACAGATGCCCAAAATCAGGGATCACACAGAAATCCTGGAAAGATGGAGAAGGGATCATACAGATATCCTAGGATCACACAGATCCTTCACACAGAACAATAGAAATTTTATTCATCCATCCTCCTCATTAAAAAAGGCTGAGGGTGGTATTTATAGATTTTCCAACCCTCATTTGAATTTGAATACAAGATAAAAAGATAAGAACGAATCAAATTCAAATATAAGATAGGATAAGATAAGCCTATCCATATATCAATCCTAACCAACCAAATCCTAATTCAAATTTTAAACAAAAGATAAATCCTAAATAATTTATTCCAAAAAATGCTTCAAGATCTATGCCACTCCAAGAATTATGCTTGCTCCAAGATCCGTGCTTGAGATGCCCCCATCATAGCATATATAATGTTGTGGTGTAATATGCCTATTCGATAGAATGTAGTATTAGGATGTGCATGAGACCATGAAAGCCCTCTTTAAAAATTATATTTAGTCATAGTGTTATAAAATCATAATGCAAATCTATTTAGGATTTGATTGATCAATTAATGTCTAGGAAAGAGGTTCTAGGAGGTAAAGACAACATGATTTTAATGGCTCCGTTGCTTACCTAGCCAATTTTTTGGTGTTTAAGGCAAGCACAAGGGGCCTCCCACCTCTCTTTCACTTACCTTGCTAATTTAATAGATTTAGATCTTGAATTGAAAAATGTTAAGTGATTAAAACACTACTAATTGCCTTCCTTAATACTAAGCCAAATTCATGTAAAAAACTTAGTAGGTTTGTTGTGTAACATAAGCCTACTCTAGGATTTGATATAAATTTTTCTTGGTGCATCTAATGCTTTATAGCATGATTGATGGTGTTGCTTTATTGTGTAATACAAGGATAATATTATTCAAATATGACTACATAAAAATGAAGGGTCTGACAAAACTAAGATATTATAGTTTGTTGTATACAAGGCTGTAGTGTCTTAAAGGCAACTGTCATGTTGAGAGTTGCATGGGTTGTAATTGAAAAAATAAAATTTCTATCCTTGAAATCATTAATATTTATATAATATAATGAATTTATAAGGAATTAGGATCTCAACCCTACTAAAAAACCCTTATTTGGGTTTCTCGCTTACCATAGGTGATGGCTTTGGTATTCATAGAAAATAGTGGGAGACATAATTAGATTGATAAATCCTTATTTAGTAGTGTATATCATCTTGAGTGGTCTACTTTTACGCTATTCTGTATTTATATAGATTAATATTATGGCTTCTACTTTATCACTGCAAGGAATTTTAGATGTCAATAAGTTGACCGGTCCCAATTATATGGATTGTTAAGAAACTCGAGAATTGTCTTAACTCAGGAGAGGTATCCTACATCCTTGATTCTCTTGATCTAGATCTGATCAGAGATGATGCTTTAGAGGAAAAGGGCTACATATAAAATGTGGTAGAATGATATTTAACTGTCAAGTGTAAGGGTTTTGGTGACCAGGGCGAAAGCGTGGATTTCAAAAATTTATTATGAAACCACTACCAAACCCTTAACCCAAGACCTCCTTACTAGGAATTAAAACATACAAACATGCATATATAATATAAACTAGAGTTTAGGCACCAACCTGAACCGCTAGTATGCAATCCGATGAAGAAAACCCTGATTCAGCCTTCTTCTCCACCAGGTGCCCAAGCGTTCGCCCTCCAATGGTGACCCACACGAAACTCGGACCAAGGAAGAACTCCTTCTTCAAGTTGCTTGGAGAAGTGGAACTCTTTCGGCAGCCTTTGGTCTATTGACCACTGTAGGACACACTGTCCTACTATAAGGCACTAAAGACACTCTCCTAAACCACTCTTGGTTTTAGGACAACCCTCCTCTAAGATCCCTTAGGCTTATGTCCTAAAACAAAGCCTTGTCCTAGTAGAAAAGACCTTGTCTTAACAAGACAAGTCTTGTCTTAAAGGAAGAAGGAGGGAGAGAGAGACACTCAGAATAGTACTACGGTGGAATTCTTCATTATCAGACTCATTTCACCACCCCTATTTATAGATACAAGAGGGCATGTGATATGTCCTCCTATCAACTTATCAAATATGATTTTTCAAGACCGAAGAGAAGTTATCTGGCTTGAAAAATCATATCTAATAAGCCCATTCATACATTGAAGGCCTTATTCACATCCCTTTTATCTGGACAAATTCTCACTTGCCACATGTCAATTACCAGTCTCTAGGAAGCCAAGAGGCACCTCTTCAATCTCCAAACATTGAAGATTATGAAGAGTCATGATAGCAGAAGGACTTTCTATCAGAACCACGTGCCATATGAAGAGTTGCGACTCTTCATGCACCGCGCGCGCCATCCTTCTTCCACGCAAATTTCAAAAATATTGATAAGTTAAAACATAGGAAATATGGGTATCATTGGAAAGAGCATAAAATTTCCTTTCTGGCCATATAAATTATATTCAAATTAGAGATCTATAGCTCATTCTGTACCCTTTTGAAGTTAAGGTATCATTAGGTACCAAGAGTCCCATGCCATTGGGACTCTTCATGTATGGCACCTAAAATGCCCTTAAATCCAAATTAAAATCAGATTTAGCTCTGATTAGGCTAGCCCCACTTAGGACTCAACCTAATTTAGGTTTTCCAAAATTAGGTTAGACCAATTAGCAAGCAACTGGACCCAATCCAATTGGTTAGGAATTTGGTTAGCCTACATATCCTAGTATGTAATCCGACTAACCAATTAGGATCCTATGACCATAATTAAATCATGAATGACTTCCTTGGCCAAGTCTCTATTGTGTGTGACCCATTGGGTTCCACATCTAGCCAGCAATAGGTTTAGGTTTGAGCCGATTCGATCCGATCGAACCCGATTGACCTAATTAGGTCAAATTGGCTCACCTAATTGTCCAATTCGAATCACACATCGAATTGACTAATGAAACCTAATCAATTGGTTCATGAAGACCTACAAGACAAGATTGATATCTAGCAATGTGTCATGCCTACCCAGAAGATGAGGAATTTTGGTGGATTTACCAAAATATCCTTCAGTGGTGAGTTACCGGGCAATTCAGTCCTTCGATCTACTTGCACCCTGAATATGACTATGGATATGGATACTTGTCAAATCCAATTTCATATTCATTCCTTGCTCAATCTGATAATGATGATTCATTAGTGAACCATTAGAAACTATTTCTAATGTTCATACTTTGATCAAAGATTTCCTGAATCTTAATTTGATTGAAATCATCTGGATGCACTTCCCTCTTACTAGGGTTGATCGATTCCTTTTTGACCTACTCACAACCTCCATATGCAATCCACCATACCCAGTATCACCCCATGCATGACTCAGTGTCATGATTGAGTGTGAACCAAAGTATGGATTTATGCATACAAGATACCATGGCAGTCTCAGGTCAAAGGATCACATGCACTACTCCCACTGTGAGAACTATCTATTGACAAACAGATAAGGTTCCATTAGATGTTCTCAAGATGGATCCATTCAGTGAACTCATTCTCTAAAGAGCACCCACATCCTAGTATTAGTGTCAAACACAAGTGACTGTGAGATCAGTCACCCTCTTCACCAAGAATACATAGGATGTGCTGGTCTTACCGGAAACATTGATCCCCTACTCAATATCCCATCGACCAGGAATATTCTAGATTAGGATTTTAAGACTTTAGGTCTCACTGGTATGATCTCATCGTAACCCTAGAACCATAGCCCTAATCTATGGGGTTCATCATATCTTAATAAAATTAATAAGACACAGTGTATGATGAAAATAAAATGTCTTTATTAATTGATAATGTCAATACACTGGTTTGAGATACAAAAGAAAATCCTATCGAAAAATAACATTTCGATTGGCCTTTAGGGCATAATCCTTTCAATATCCCACTTGCACTAAAGCCAATCGCCTTTAAATTTTAACCCCATATAATCGAGGTGGCGATCAAACTCCCACTGTGGTAGATCCTTAGTGAACGGGTCTGCTATGTTGTTCTTCGTTTCTACTCTTTTAATACAGACTTCTTGTCTTTCAACAATCTCTCGAACGAGATGGAAGTGTCTTAGAATGTTCTTTAATTTGTGATGAGCTCTAGGTTCCTTAGCTTGAGCGACGAATCCAGTATTATCACAGTAAAGTGATACTGGACCTTCAATCTCCGGAACAACGCCCAACTCTGAGATGAACTTCTTCATCCAGACAGATTCCTTGGCAACTTCACTAACAGCAATATATTCTGCCTTAGTTGTTGAGTCAGCTACAGTCTGCTATTTTGAACTCTTCCAGCTTATAGCTCCTCCATTTAGGATAAAAACATATCCTGAAATAGATTTGCCATCATCTGGATTTGATTGAAAACTAGAATCTGAATAAGCTTCCAGTTTAAGATCAGATCCTCCGTATATCAGAAAAATATCCTTAGTCCTTCTCAAGTACTTAAGAATATTTTTCACAGCCTTTCAGTGATCCTCTCCTAGATCAGCCTGAAATCTGCTGGCTATACCTAAGGCATATGCCACATCAGGCCTGGTACATAACATAACATACATTATAGACCCTACAGCCGAAGCATAAGGTATAGAACTCATTCTATTTCTTTCTTCAGGTGTCTTAGGAGACATCTTCTTAGAAAGATGTATGTCATGACCAATGGGCAAGTAACCTCTTTTACTTCCCTCAATGCTAAATCTCTTTAGCATTTGGTCAATGTACCTAGACTGGGATAAGCCTAGCATCCTCTTAGATCTATCTCTATAGATCTTGATACCCAGTATATAGGATGCTTCTCTCAAGTCTTTCATGGAAAACTGTTTAGATAACCATACCTTGACTGATTGTAATATTGGGATATCATTCCCAATGAGGAGTATGTCATCCACATACAGAACCAAGAAAACTATAGCACTCTCACCAGTCTTCTTGTACACACAAGGTTCATCCTCATTTTTGATAAAGTCAAACTCTTTGACTGTCTTATCAAATTGGATGTTCCAACTCCTAGATGCTTGCTTTAATCCATAAATGAATTTTTTCAGCCTACATACCTGATTAGGTTTAGTCTCCAAGACAAAACCTTCTGATGTGACATATAGACCTCTTCCTCAAGGAAACTATTAAGGATTGTTGTTTTCACATCCATCTACTAGATTTCATAATCATGATATGCTGCTATAGCAAGCATGATCCGAATAGATTTGAGCTTGGCAACAGGAGAAAATGTTACATCATAATCTATTCCCTATTTTTGTCTGAAACCCTTAGCCACTAATCTGGCTTTATAAGTTTCAACTTGGCCATCTGCCCCAATCTTTTTCTTATAGACCCATTTGCATCTAATAGGGTTAACACCCTTTGGTGCATCAACCAAAGTCCTCACTTGGTTGACATACATGGAGTCCATTTCGGATCTCATGGCTTCCAGCCATCTGTCTGAGTCCCTACTCATGACAGCATCCGTATAGGTTAGAGGCTCATCATTTTCATTGATCCGAGCTTCATTATTTTCAATAATAAACCCATACCTCTCAGGTGCATGACGCACCCTATCAGACCTATGGATAGGAGTGGTGTGTTCTGGTTCTATACTAACTATGTTATCATTTGGTTGAGATGTATCTATTTGTTGAACTTCTTCAAGTTCAATATTTCTCCCACTGCCCTTTTGTAGGATAAACTCTTTCTCCAGAAAAGTGGCATGCCTACTGACAAAACTTTTTGTTCAGTAGGGTGGTAGAACAGATATCCTATACTATCTTTAGGATATCTTACAAATAGACACTTATCTGCTCTAGCATCCAGCTTATGTCCAAAATTTCTTTTGACATAGACTGGACATCCCCATATCTTAAGATACTTAAGATTGGGTTTCTTACCCCTCCATATCTCATATGGAGTGCTAGAGACAGATTTAAATGGTACTCTATTTAAGATATTAGCCGCGGTTTCCAAGGCATATCCCTAGAAGGAAACAGGTAACTCTGTGAAGCACTTCATGGACCGTACCATATCTAATAAGGTACGGTTCCTCCTTTTAGCAACACCATTTAATTATGGTGTGTAAGGAGGGGTCCATTCAGAGATAATCCCCTTTTCTTTAAGGTGATCGAGAAACTCGATGGATAAGTATTCACCTCCTTGATCTGATCGAAGGATTTTAATACTTTTCTCCGTTTATTTCTCTACCATACTTTGATACTCTAAAAATTTATCAAAGGCTTCGGACTTATGTTTCATAAGATACACAAATCCATACCTTGAAAAATCATCAGTAAACGTGATGAAATAAGAGTATCCACCCTTGGCCTGAGTTGTCATAGGCCCACATACATCTGTATGTATGAGTTCTAATAACTCAGTTGTCCTTTCTCTATGTCCACTAAATGGAGTCTTGGCCATTTTACCCATGAGACATGATTCACAAGTTCCTAATGATTCATAATCATAAGGATTAAGGAAATTTTCCTTGTATAACTTGCTAATCCTAGTCTCACTAATATGTCCAAGCCGACAGTGCCAGAGTAAAGTATTGTTTACATCATCTCTCTTTCGTTTGTTACTTACATGAAGTATATTGTCATTAGTGGATAGAGTTAAAAGACCATTACAAAAATGCCACAACATATAATTTCATTAGAAAAGCTGATTAAGCAACCATTGCTCATCACATTCATAGTATAACCTTATCTAAGTAACAAGGGTACAGAAATGATATTTCTAATGACCTTAGGCATATAGTAACAATCTCTCAGCTCTAAAATCTTCCCTGAAGGTAACTTCAAGATATAAGTCCCTACGGCCTCTGCTTGGATGGACTCTCCTCCAGCACCGTAGAGCTCGAAGTCTCCTTCCTTCAATACTCTAAGCCTCTGCAGCCCCTGCAATGATTTGCAGATATTATGACCATAGGCAGTTTCCAATACCCAAGTATTTGAAATGGAAGAATCCAATGACAAAATAGTATGAACTTCTTTCATACCTTTTGGTGCATCTGATGCACCAGGCTTCACACCTGCAAGGTAGCCTTGCAGTTCCTCTTCTAATGACCCGGCTTGCCACAGTGAAAGCAGGTCATCTGTCCGGAGGCCTTCTTTCCTTTCTTCTTCTTGATGCCCCTTTTTTGGTTCAATCTCCTCTTGGAACCCTTTCTGCCTGACTTCTTATTGTTGATCCCATCCACAAGAAGAAGTAGAGCCTTATTTTTCTTTAAATGGCTCTCTGCTATTTTTAACATGTTTAACAGCTCAGGCAAAGAAGTGTTAAGTTTGTTCAAATGATAATTAAGAACAAACTGTGAAAATGACTCCGGGAGTGACTGCAGGATCAAATCCTGATTCAACTCCCCATCCATAACAAAACCCAATTGACCTAATTGAGTGATCAGGTCAATAACCATCAGTACGTGGTCTTGTATGGATGTACCTTCTATCATTCTCGCATGGAACAACTGCTTAGATATCTCATATCTAGCAGTTCAACTATGTTCTCCATATAGCTCTTTTAGATTGAGCAGTATGGAGTTAGTGTCCATGCTATCATGTTGCCTCTGCAACTCATTGGTCATAGAGGCAAGCATGATACATTTGACAGTGAGTGAGTCATTTTGCCACATCTTGTATGTGGTCTTTTCCTCTTGCGAGGCATCTTTCCCTAAAGGTTCCAAGGTAGGGATATCAAGAATGTAAGAAAGTTTTTCCTGGCTGAGTATTATCTTTAGGTTTCTCAACCAGTCAACATAATTTGGTTCAGTCAATTTATTGGCATCAAGTATACTACGGAGTGAGAGTAAAGAGGACATTTAATCTACATTAACAAAGAACATAACATAAGCAAACAACCAATGTTGACAAAACATAATTAAATTAGGACTTTAACTTAATATGTCTCCCACTATTTTATCAAGCATCATAACCCTCTATATGATGATCGAGAAACCCTAATTGGTTTTCTTAGTGGGGTTGAGATCCTAATTCCTTATAAATGACCTTGTGTGTACACAACAAATCTTTTATAAGTTCAAAGATAGGAAAACTCTTTCCAATTGTATCTCATACAATTCTCAACAAAACATGGCCTCTAAAATATTAATAGCCTTGTGTGTGCACAACAAACTATAATATTTTTAGTTAAGTAAGACCCTTCATTCCTTTATAGTCATGGTTGTAATAATAATATCCTTGTGTGTTCACAACAAAGTATTATATTAAATCATGCCATAAGCATCAAATGCACCGGGCTAAAATTGTGTTAGTTAATATAATAGGCCTTGTGTGTACACAACAAACCTAATACGGATCATAACATAATAATGACCTAGCATGAAGGAAGGCCTAATGTAGTGAATATTACACTAAGCATATCAATCAAGAATTAAGTTAATCTTATCGGCCTGGTAAGTGGGAGAGTAGTGGGAGTCCCCGCATTGCTTTCCTAGACACCAATAAAAATTGGCCAGGTTAGTCAACGGAACCAATTAAAAACCACATCCTCTTTACCGATCATGAACCACTTTTCCTAGACACCGAACGATCAACTAATCATCTTGATTATTTTTCTTTTGGTATTTGACACTACAACTTAATATAATTTTAATAGAGGGCAATTCAAATAGAAGCACATTCTAATATTACCATTCATCAACCATGCATCATATATCATTTTATAATATGCTAAGTGTGTCATCATACTAGGACAACCATCTACCACATAATGGATCCACCATTATGCCAGGGCAACCTTATTTTAGTATGATGACTAGAAAGCTAAACATATATCTATATCGGTTAAGGTTTAAGTGAAAACCCTAACCAGTGACATACATATATGCATAAACATATCAATCATATGTAACTTTAAACTTTTGTAGAGTCCTACAAAATTGGGCAACTTCAAATTTTGTATAGTCCTACCAAAATGGGCAACCTCAAGAGTTCTATAAAATTGGGCAACTTCAAATTTTGTATGATTTAGCCCTAATAAGGTGGCTCTGATACCACTGTAAGGGTTTTGGTGACAAGGGCGGAAGCGTGGATTTCAAAAATTTATTATGAAACCACTACCAAACCCTTAACCCAAGACCTCCTTACTAGGAATTAAAATATACAAACATGCATATATAATATAAACTAGAGTTTAGGCATCAACCTGAACCGCTAGTATCCAATCCGATGAAGAAAACCTTGATTCAGCCTTCTTCTTTACCAGGCGCCCAAACGTTCGCCCTCCAATGGTGATCCACACGAAACTCGGACCAAGGAAGAACTCCTTCTTCAAGTTGCTTGGAGAAGTGGAACTCTTTCGGCATCCTTTGGTCTATTGACCACTATAGGACACCCTGTCCTACTGTAGGGCACTAAAGACACTCTCCTAAACCACTCTTGGTTTTAGGAAAACCCTCCTCTAGGACCCCTTAGGCTTATGTCCTAAAACAAAGCCTTGTCCTAGTAGAAAAGACCTTGTATTAACAAGACAAGTCTTGTCTTAAAGGAAGAAGGAGGGAGAGAGACACTCAGAATAGTACTTTGGTGGAATTCTTCATTATCAGACTCATTTCACCACCCCCTATTTATAGATACAAGAGGGGTGTGTGATATGTCTTCCAATCAACTTATCAGATATGATTTTTCAAGATCGAAGAAAAGTTATCTGGCTTGAAAAATCATATCTAATAAGTCCATTCATGCACCGAAGGCCTTATTCACGTCACTTCTTTTATCTGGACGAATTCTCACTTGCCACATATCAATTACCGGTCCCTAGGAAGCCAAGAGGCACCTCTTCAATCTTCAAACATCAGAGATTATGAAGAGTCCTGATAGCAGAAGGACTCTCCATCAGAACCGCGTGCCACATGAAGAGTTGCGAATCTTCATGCACCGCGCATGCCATCCATCTTCCACGCAAATTTCAAAGAATGTTAATCAGTCAAAATATATGAAATATGGGTGTCATTGGAAAGAGCATAAGATTTTCCTTCTAACCATATAAATTATATTCAAATCAGAGATCTATAGCTCATTCTGTGCCCTTTTGAAGTTAAGGTATCATTTAGGTACCAAGAGTCCCATGCCATTGGGACTCTTCATGTGTGGTGCCTAAAATGCCCTTAAATCCAAATTAAAATCAGATTTAGCTCTGATTAGGCTAGCCCCACTTAGGACTCAACCTAATTTAGGTTTTCCATAATTAGGTTAGCCCAATTAGCAAGCAACCGGACCCAATCCAATTGGGTTAGGAATTTGGTTAGCCTACAATGCTAGTATGTAATCCGGCTAACCAATTAAGATCCTATGACCCTAATAAAATCATGAATGACTTTCTTGGCCAAGTCTCTATTGTGTGTGACCCATTGGATTCCATATCTAGCCAGCAGTAGGTCTAGGTTTGAGCCAATTCGATCCGATCAAACCCGATTGACCTAATTAGGTCAAATTGGCTCACCTAATTGTCCAATTCGAATCACACATCGAATTGACACATGAAACCAAATCAATTGGTTCATGAAGACCTAAAAGACAAGATTGACATCTAGCAACGTGTCATGCCTACCTAGAAGATGAGGAATTTTGGTGGATTTAGCAAAATACCCTTCAGTGGTGAGTTACCAGGCAATTCAGTCCTTCGATCTACTTGCATCCTGAATATGACTATGGATATGGATACTTGTCAAATCCAATTTCATATTCATTCCTTTCTCAATCTGATAATGATGATTCATTAATGAACCATTAGAAACTATTTCTAATGTTCATACTTTGATCAAAGATTTCTCGAATCTTCATTTGATTGAAATCATCTGGATGCGCTTCCCTCTTACTAGGGTTGATCGATTCCTTTTTGACCTACTCACAACCTCCATATTCAATCCACCATACCCAGTATCACCCCATGCATGACTCAGTGTCATGATTGAGTGTGAACCAAAGTATAGATTCATGCATACAAGATACCATGGCAGTCTCAGGTCAAAGGATCACATGCACTACTCCCACTATGAGAACTATCTATTAACAAATATATAAGGTTCCATTAGATGTTCTCAAGCTGGATCCATTCAGTAAACTCATTCTCTAATGAGCACCCACATCCTAGTATTAGTGTCAAACACAAGTGACTGTGAGATCAGTCACCCTCTTCACTAAGCATACATAGGATGTGCTGGTCTTACCGGAAACATTGATCCCCTACTCAATATCCAATCGACTAGGAATATTCTAGATTAGGGTTTTAAGGCTTTAGGTCTCACTGGTATGATCTCAATATAACCCTAGAACCATAGCCCTAATCTATGGGGTTCATCATATCTTAATAAAATTAATAAGACACAGCGTATGATGAAAATAAAATGCCTTTATTAATTGATAATTTCAATACACTGGTTTGGGATACAAAAGAAAATCCCATCGAAATACAATATTTCGATTGGCCTTTAGGGCATAATCCTTTCATCAAGTGCATTATGTTAGCCTCTATGAGAAATAAATTATAGAGGCAACATGAAGAAATGGAATCTTAGTCCATACTGCTCAATCGTAAAGAGCTCTATGGAGAGCAAAGTAGGGTTACTCGATATGAAATATCGAAGTAGTTTTTCTGAGTACATATGAGTGAGAGCTCATCCATCAAGTTCATGTACAAAGATGATTGACTTAACTAATTAATTAGGTTATTTAGGGTTTGTTATAGATAGGGAGCTTAATCAGGACTTGATCTTGCAATCACTCCCTAATTTTTTCTCTTAGTTTATCATGAATTATCACATAAACAAATTGAACATTTCATTACCTAAGCTGCTTAGCATGCTTAAGATAGCTGAGAGCCATTTTAAAGGGGATAAGGCTTATCTTCTTCTAATTGATGGGAAGAAGAAAACTGTGATGAACAAGGGTTCAAAGAAAAAGTGGAACCCTACAAAAAGCATCCTAAAGAGGAAGAAGGCAAAGAAGCCTTCTGATTGAACCTATTTTCACTATGGCAAGCAGGAACACTAGAAGAAGGACTACAAGTCATATCTTGCTAGTCTGAAGCTTGATGCTAGTGAAGTATTAAAAGATTTGTATAAAATACAAACTAACTTATCATTGAGTACTTCAGCTTTTGATTCATGGGTATTGATACTGCATGTGGGTCTCATATATGCGAGTCTTTGCAAGGGCTTCACAGAATAAGGAGCATGAAGAAAGGTGACTTCGAGCTTTATGGTATGAGTGGTAAAGCCATTCAAGTGGAAACTATGGGCACTTATGTATTGTTACTACCTTTGAACAAAATTCTAGAATTGAAAGACTGTTACTATGTTTCAAATATTATTAGAAATATTATTTTTGTACCCTTGTTATTACAAAAAGGTTTTGAAATTAATATAAAAAATAGTGGATGCTCCATTTTTCATTCTAATAATTTCTTTGAAACTAGTTTATTTATTAATGGTTGTTGTACCATGACGGCTCACCCTCAGCCAGAACCGGCACGGCCGTGCGGTCCGACCCGGCTGCCCTTTTCAAGGCTCCAACTAAGAGAGGTCCGACCCACCGGAGCTGAGGTCCGAACGACCCTCTCCTGCTGGGATCCATCCCATCGCTCTCCTTCAAGAGGTCAGACCCATCGGAGCTGAGGTTCGAATGACCCTCTCCTGCTAGGGTCCGTCCCATCGCTCTCCTTCAAGAGGTCCGACCCATCGGAGCTAAGGTCCGAACGACCCTCTCCTGCTAGGGTCCGGCCCATCGCTCTCCTTCAGAGGTCTGACCCATTGGAGCTAAGGTTCGAATGACCCTGTCCTGCTGGGATCCGGCCCATCGCTCTCCTTCAGAGGTTCAACCCACCTAAGCTAAGGTCCGAACAACCCTCTCCTGCTAGGGTCTGGCCCATCGCTATCCTTCAGAGGTTCGACCAACCGTAGCTGAGATCCGAACGACCCTCTCCTGCTAGGGTCCAGCCCATCGCTCTTGATGCAGAACAAGGAACAAAGAAGCGTATGCGGAAGTAAATTTAAGATTAATTCTTTTTTTTTTATATATATATTTCAGAAATTGGCTTCGACTCAAAGTAAAGTTAAACTAAGTTGATGGAAACTAGGTAAGGATTGAAAGCACAATTTAGAAGAAGTTAAGTTATCAGAGTAGTTCAGAAGTAACGGATCGCTGGGGGTTGAAAAACTCCCAGACCTAGGGTTTTGCTCTGAACTTTCAACAGGACAGAAATAAAGAGAAGAGTTGGTTTACCAACCAGATAGTGATCTTCACAGAATTTGGGTGGAAGAGCTCTCTCGAGCAGATTGTTGGATTCTCGGATTCGGCTATCTTCGTAATGGATCCTCCAATACTGGTCTCGTGGCTGGGGCGGCTTCTCCTGAACTCAAGATCTAGGAAGAAGAAAAACAAGTGATGGATTCAGAGACTCAGGGAAGGATTTACCAGTTTGAAGAACTTGAAGGCTGATGTCGCTGAGATCCAGATTCTCTTGAAGGCTTATTCGACTCCCTCTGAAAAGAGCTATGGATCTGAAGTATCCGGACTGGAGCTGGATGCTAGTGGTCGACCTGGACTTGGAGAGAGAGGCCGTGGGAGGTGGGATAGGCTAGGGTTTGGTGGATTGAAGTGGATGATGGGCGGCTAGGGTTTTGGAGTAGAAGTGGCTAACCTAGGGTTTGGATTTTGGAGATCTCACACCTCCTCAAGGTTCCTGGGGAACCCGGATTTACTCCCTCATGGAGCTCAACACCTGGATGCAAGTGCGGAAGAGAGAAAACACAGAGTTTTCTCACAAAAAAAAAAAGTTGGTTTCATTCATCTGATTGATTTCAAACTTACATGGGGTTTAATTTATAGGACATTACAAGAGAGTAGGGTTTTACATCTTCCCATGTGGGACTAAAGGAGGGGATCTTCAAATTAGGATTGTAGGATCAATCCCTACTCATATGGCCAGCCAAATAATTCCATAAGATGATTGAGGCTTCAAAAAAGGAAAGTGGGTGGCGCCTCCTTGCCTTGACCTCGAAGAAAATTATTTTTTTCCTTCTATGCTTGGCCTTATCTGGAAATGTTTGGGCGCCTCTTAACCTTGCTCTTCAAGAAAAATTTTTTTCCTTTTATATCTGGCTTTATTTGGAATGACTAGGGCACCTCCTAACCTTGCTCTTCAAGAGAAATCTCCTTCCTTCCATGGCTCAACCTTTTTTTTGGATACCTCCTTTTCTTTCTCCCCAAGTTATGGTTCTTCCTAACTTTGCTTTGGATATTTTTGGCAGGTAATGGGTGCCTCCTTGAAGTTCTCTCCAAGAAACTTTCTTCCCATTCATAGTTTGGCTCTTATGGAAGTCTTGGGCCGCCCTATTGTTTTGTGGATCCTTGGTTGCATTCTCCTCAATTGGCGCATGAAAGAAGGGAGCTGCTATCTGTGGTGTGGGGACCAAAGTCTACTGGATGAAGATGTGGCGCCCCCTGGACTCAAGCGTGTGGCTGGGAGTGTGGCTGGGAGTGTGGCGCCCACTTGCTTGGCCTTGGGAGAAAATGTAACACCCCAGGTTGAAGCCCTAGTCCACTACTGAGTCAACATGACTCAACCAAATAAAAAAAAAATGCAGGTAATACAGACTCAAGCTAAAATTGAGTTGATCAAGTCAACCCTTATTACAAGCCAAAAAACCCTAATTCTTCAAGCAAGGTTAATCAGAGATCCAGATGGAGCTCTGAAGTCTTCTTCTGAGTCTGGTGCCCGCACCAATTCTCTCAGGGTGGGAGGAATCCCTGAACCACCGTTCTAGACACTGAGTACAAAGCACACACAGAGTAACCAGATAAACTGACTCAACACTAGCCTTGACCCGACTTGTTGATGTCCCTAGCCCACTAGGGCAAATTAGGTCTAATTAATTTTAAGATTAAAGGCTTAGGTTCGAATGAGTGGGTGGTGGTTTTGGGCTAAGGAGAGGTTATCAACTCCTCCCCTTATCTTAGATGCTCAAATTCCCTTAAGATGAATTAAGAGATGATCACTGAAAAATAATTGAATTGCAGAAACACAAAAATAGAGTTGCAGTAATTTAATCCTCAGAAATCTCACAGAAACCAATAAATCATAGGAAAATTATGAAAAATAGTTTCAATTATTCTGGTTTCAGAAAAATAAAAATTACTAAATTTGGAGTTACCTGCAGTGAGAAATAATTCCTGCAACAGGAAAATTACGGGCTAAAAATAGAGTACTTCCCCGTTTACAATTCCTGCTACGAAGTTGTAACCCAACGGATCTCCTACACGCCCTAGGAACACCCCGTGAAATGGGAAGAGGAGGTTTGCACCTCACTTCGTTCCTAGGACCGGACATCCTGGGGAGTCTACTTCGAGCAGACAAAGTAAAAAGAGAGAGACTCAAACAAGCAATCAAAACAGAAACCCTAGACAGGGCTCTGATACCAAAAATGATACAGAACAAAGAACAAAGAAGCGTATGCAGAAGTAAATTTAAGATTAATTCTTTTTTTTTTTTTTATATATTTCCGAAATTGGCTTCGACTCAAAGTAAAGTTAAACTAAGTTGATGGAAACTAGGTAAGGATTGAAAGCACAATTTAGAAGAAGCTAAGTTATCAGAGTAGTTCAGAAGTAACGGATCGCTGGGGGTTGAGAAACTTCCAGACCTAGGGTTTCACTTTGAACTTTCAACAGGACAGAAATAAAGAGAAGAGTTGGTTTACCAACCAGACAGTGATCTTCACAGAATTTAGGTGGAAGAGCTCTCTCGAGCAGATTGTTGGATCCTCGGATTCGGCTATCTTCGTAATGGATCCTCCAATACTGGTCTCGTGGCTGGGGCGGCTTCTCCTGAACTCAAGATCTGGAAAGAAGAAAAACAAGTGATGGATCCAGTGACTCAGGGAAGGATTTACCAGTTCGAAGAACTTGAAGGCTGATATCGCTGAGATCCGGATTCTCTTGAAGGCTGATTCGACTCCCTCTGAAAAGAGCTATGGATCTGAAGTATCCGGACTGGAGCTGGATGATGGTGGTCGACCTGGACTTGGAGAGAGAGGCTGTGGGAGGTTGGATAGGCTACGGTTTGGTGGATTGAAGTGGATGATGGGCGGCTAGGGTTTTGGAGTAGAAGTGGCTAACCTAGGGTTTGGATTTTGGAGATCTCACACCTCCTCAAGGTTCCTGGGGAACCCGGATTTACTCCCTCACGGAGCTCAACACCTGGATGCAAGTACAGAGTTTGCTCACAAAAAAAAAAAGTTGGTTTCATTCATCTGATTGATTTCAAACTTACATGGGGTTTAATTTATAAGACATTACAAGAGAGTAGGGTTTTACATCTTCCCATGTGGGACTAAAGGAGGGGATCTTCAAATTAGGATTGTAGGATCAATCTCTACTCATATGGCCGGCCAAATAATTCCATAAGATGATTGAGGCTTCAAAAAAGGAAAGTGGGTGGCGCCTCCTTGCCTTGACCTCCAAGAAAATTATTTTTTCCTTCTATGCTTGGCCTTATCTGGAAATGTTTGGGCGCCTCTTAACCTTGCTCTTCAAGAGAAATTTTTTTCCTTTTATATCTGGCTTTATTTGGAATGACTAGGGTGCCTCCTAACCTTGCTCTTCAAGAGAAATCTCCTTCCTTCCATGGCTCAACCTTTTTTTTGGATACCTCCTTTTCTTTCTCCCCAAGTTATGGTTCTTCCTAACTTTGCTTTGGGTATTTTTGGCAGGTAATGGGCGCCTCCTTGAAGTTCTCTCCAAGAAACTTTCTTCCCATTCATAGTTTGGCTCTTATGGAAGTCTTGGGCCACCCTCTTGTTTTGGGGATCCTTGGTTGCATTCTCCTCAATTGGCGCATGAAAGAAGGGAGCTGCTATCTGTGGTGTGGGGACCAAAGTCTACTGGATGAAGATGTGGCGCCCCATGGACTCAGGCGTGTGGCTGGGAGTGTGGCTGGGAGTGTGGCGCCCACTTGCTTGGCCTTGGGAGAAAATGTAACACCCCAGGTTGAAGCCCTAGTCCACTACTGAGTCAACATGACTCAACCAAATAAAAAAAAATGCAGGTAATACAGACTCAAGCTAAAATTGAGTTGATCAAGTCAACCCTTATTACAAGCCAAAAAACCCTAATTCTTCAAGAATGGTTAATCAGAGATCCAGATGGAGATCTGAAGTCTTCTTCTGAGTCTGGTGCCCGCACCAGCTCTCCTTCGGAGATTTGGCCTTTGGTCCAACCGACCGACTTTCCCACGGCCGGCGTCCGATAGGTGAGCCTTAGCATCTAGGGTATTCCAGAAGTACCTTTCTGTTACTGCGGGATCCTACTATCCCAACGGCCCTGCTCCACTACTTCCACGATGCCGCCGTATCTACGTGCCACGTGGCCACTCTCCAAATTCTCCTAGGGGCAGATTAGTCTTTCTCAGCCTCTCCCCTAACTGATTTTGGACTGTTCCGCGCCTATATAAGGTACTCGGGGGACCCCGTTCAAAGGTAGAACAACTCATCCCTCTCCAGAGACTATTCTTTCCTTGATTCCTCCATTATGTTGCCTTCAACCTCCTATTAACTTAAGCATCGGAGGGTCCCCCGCCGGAACACCACCGGCACCCTTGGGGACTTTGTTGCAGGTTTGCCCGGGAGAGGAATGCTCCAGCCTATTCAGCCACCCCAGTCCCCGGTCCAGGAGTTGATGCAGCAATAGATTAGCGCTAAAGGAAGGGGACACCGCATCTTTCTTCTAAAAGGAGGAATCCATTGTCCTGGCAATAAAATGGCTAAGGGAAGAGCTCCAAATGCCACTGCCATAATGGGTATCTCTCCTTCCAGGTCTAAGGAACTTCCCAGAGAGAATGACATCACTGTCGCCGCCCCTACTGCCGCAGAACCTACCATCACACTGGGGTTGCAGCAATTCCAAACTTTGGTGAATCGCATTGAAATGCTTACTGCTGCAGTTCAGCATTTCCAAGAAGCAGCTGACAACCGATAGCAGCTACCAGTTATTTCCTGCACCAATCCTTTAACTACTATTGAGGGAAGCCAATAGCTGGAGGCCCGTCAGCATTTTTCTCAAGCCGCCATTGAGCCCCGGAGGTCATTGGGCGACCGCGTCGATGGCAAAAGGGCGAGGTCAGCTTCACCTTCCTATGCTAAACCTGTCCTGATCGGCGGTCAGCGATCGGCCTACTGCTGGACCTCTGAGGGACTATACCAGAAAGATCATATGCATGGAGGAGTGCATTGCTGAAATCGCCTTCCGGTAGAAGGCCGAAGGGGGACAGGTATACGACTCCCGTCCCCCATTCTCTGATGAGATTCTGGCAAAGACGATTCCCCGCCACTTCAAGATCCCGCAAGTGGATCACTACAATGGTACCACTGACCTGATGGACCATCTGGGCACGTACAAAGCCCATATGATGGTACAAGGAACCTCCAATGCTCTCCACTGCATCGCCTTCCCTGCTACCCTCAAGAAGACCGCCCAGATGTGGTTCTTCGCTATCTGGCCAGGTACGATCCACTCCTTTTCTCAACTCGAATCACTTTTCCTTGCCTATTTCAGGACTTGCAGTCAGACCCCGAGGAATACCGACTGCCTCTTCCTCGTGTTGCAAAAGGAGGAAGAGACCCTTTGGGATTTCATGGCCCATTTTAACTCAATGGCCATGGAAGTCCCAGATTTGAATGGGGCTATGGCCATGTCGGCCTTCAAGCAAGGGCTTCGCTCATCCAGGCTGACCTTCTCCCTGGACAAGAAACATTCGATGAGCTATAGCAAACTCCTGGCCAGAGCACAGAAATACACTCTAGCAGAAGAACAAGCAGCCGACCGACGTCAAGCTGAGGGAAGGCCGACCTCCAAGAAGCGGAGCGACAAGGCTCCTGAAGTCCGACCTCCGAGTGATAGTCGGTGGTCGTCCCAATGTAGAAGTCCGAAGCCCAAAGACTTCCCCCGGAGGTTTGAGACTTATGCTCCCCTATCCCTGCTGAGAGAGAAGATCCTTATGGAGATCGAGAATGAGGCCTTTCTGCAGAGACCTCGACGATGGGGGGTCCCCCTGCCCAAAGAAACAAAGATAAATTCTGTCGGTTCCATAGAGATCATGGGCACAGTACTGAAGAGTTCCTGCAGCTAAAAGATTCCATTGAAGACCTCATCCGGAGGGGATACCTGTGCAAGTACATCCGACCCCATCGAGACCGGGCTGAAGCATCAAATGCCCGAAACCCTCCGGAGGAGGTGGAGCTCCCCAATCAGAGGCTGACTGGTGGGGATGTCGGCATGCTGCATCGACGATCCAGAGGAGGTTATAAGGATAGGACTGATATTGCTAAAAGGTCCCGGGGCTCCAATGCCATCACTTTTTCTGATGAAGACCTCATAGAAACTCATGTTTTTGAGAATGATCCTATAGTCGTGTTGGCAATAATTGCTAATTACGATGCAAGGAGTATACTTATTGATAATGGAAGCTCGACAGATGTATTGCTGTATGATGCTTTTGTGAGAATGAATCTATCCAGGTCCATGCTGCGAGAATCCCCCGCGCCGCTGACGGGCTTTGGGGATAACTCTGTCGGGGTGGAAGGGGAGATAGTTCTCCCTGTGACAATCGGGATGGAGCCACTCCAGAAAACCCTCCCCATCAATTTTGTGGTCATTCGGACGACCTCGCCTTATAATGCTATCCTGGGCCGACCGGCCCTCAACAAATTCAGAGCCATTGTGTCCACTTACCATCTATTGGAAAAATTCCCAACTAGGAGCGGGGTCGGAGTGATGAGGGGAGACCGTCGGATGGCCAGGTAGTGCCTGACCATTATGAATCAATAGTCAGAAGGACATCCCACTTTGGTGCAACTTGACCTAAGAGCTGAGGCCAATGGCCTCGGTCGGCCAGGGGAAAGGATTCTGTTTGTTCCCCTTCGAGAGGATGATCCCACCAAAGTTCTTCAGATTGGAGGCTCCCTAAGTGAAGACCTTAAGTCAGAACTGATCAGCTTTCTTAGAAGTAACGCCGACGTCTTTGCTTGGTCAACGTCGGACATGCCAGGAATACCGTCGGAGGTCATCACTCACCAACTCAAGGTCGATCCGACCTACCGACCTGTCCGACAGAAGAAAAGGAGCTTTGCTGCCAAAAGACGGAAAGCCATTGATGAGGAAGTAAAGAAGCTCTGTGATGCTAGCTTCATTAGGGAAGTCCACTACCGTGAGTGGCTGGCCAATGTGGTTATGGTGAAGAAGGCCAATGGGAAGTGGAGGATTTGTGTGGATTACACCGATCTCAACGAGGCCTGTCCAAAGAATAGCTTCCCAGTACCCAAGATCGATCAGTTGGTGGATGCCACGGCTGGCCACCAACTTCTCAGCTTTATGGATGCCTTCTCCGGCTACAATCAAATAAAGATGCATCCAGAAGATGAGGAGAAAACTGCCTTTGTCACCTACAAGCATCTGTATTGTTATTGGATGATGCCTTTCGGCTTGAAGAACACCGGTGCCACCTTTCAGAGGCTGATCAACCGAGTGTTCGAAGGTCAACTAGGCAGGAACATGGAGGCTTATGTAGATGACATGATAGTGAAGAGTCTCTATAAGGCCGACCACATCAGGGACTTGCAGGAATCCTTTGAGGCACTCAAGCTCCATCGGATGAAGCTGAACCCCACTAAATGTACTTTCGGGGTAACCTCTGGCAAGTTCTTTGGTTTTCAGGTCACACGGAGGGGAATTGAAGTGAACCCTGACAAGATAAAGGCCATCACTGAGATGGTGCATCCAACCAACAAAAAGCAAGTGCAAGAGCTCACCGGCCGAATCGCCTCTCTCAACCGTTTTATTTCTCGTTTGGCTGAGAAGTCCTCGCCATTCTTCAAGACCCTGCACCAGTAAGAGGGTTTTGTTTGGACTGACGAGTGTAGGTCAGCTTTCAAAGCACTAAAGGAGTACTTGAAGAACCCTCCGTTGCTGGCCAAGCCGACGGAGGGGGAACCTTTGTACCTCTATCTTTTGGTATCGGACGAAGTAATCAGTGCCATCCTTGTGCAAGTCAGAGAGGACAGACAGTAGAAGCCCATCTATTATATCAGCAAAGTCCTTCATGACGCCGAAACAAGATACCCCAAGTTGTAAAAGCTGATATATTCTCTGGTCACGTCTGCCAAGCAGCTCCGACTGTATTTCCAGGTGCATCCGATTGTAGTGATGACTGACCAACCCCTCAAGGCAATCCTTCAGAGCCTGGATACATCCGATCGGCTCGCCAAGTGGGCTGTCAAGCTAGACGAATTCGACATCTCTTTCCAGCCACGATCTGCCTTGAAGGCTCAGGTAATTGCTGACTTCATTGCAGAATGTACGTGGAGACAAGAGACGCCTCCTCGAATGGCTGAAGTACCTGAAGCCGATGCTGTCTATGAAGTCGAACTAGCCTGGACTCTCCATGTGGACGGAGCGTCCAACCTCACAGGCTATGGGGCCAGACTGATCCTGGCCGACCCGGATGGGGAGAACCTGGAATATGCATTACATTTTTTATTTCAGGTGTCAAACAATCAAGCGAAGTACGAAGCCCTCCTCTTGGGGCTACGAATCACCAACGAACTGGACATCAGCCGACTCGGAGTCTTTTTCGACTCCCAACTGGTGGTTAATCAAGTAAAGGGGGAATTTGAAGCAAGGGATCCGACCCTGGCAAAATATTTAAATAAGGTACAAAACCTTATCTCCCAGCTCAGATTTTTTGAAATCCTCCACATACCTCGTCTGCAGAACTCTCGGGTGGATGCTTTGTCAAGGTTGGCTACGGCCGCTGTCAGCACTTTCGATCGAACTTTTGTGGAGCATCTGCAACACCCTAGCATTGCCGAAGAGCCGACCGAGGTCCACCAAGTGGAACATGAAGCTTCTTGGATGGATCTAATCCTCGCTTTCCTAGCCAAAGGAACTCTTCCGGAAGATCCATCGGAGACCAAGCGAGTATGCTTGATGGCCTCTAAGTACATCATCCTTGACGGTGTCCTATATAAGCGGTCATTCTCACAGCCGCCGTTAAAGTGCTTGGGGCCGACAGATGCCAACTACACCCTCAGAGAAGTCCATGAAGGCATCTGTGATGACCACCTCGAAGGAAGATCCTTAGCTTACAAGATCATCCGACAGGGATATTACTGGCCCACTATTCAGAAAGACATGTCGGACTTCGTCCGGAGGTGCGACGCGTGTCAGAGGTACTCCATCATTCAAAAGAGACCCACCAGTGAGCTGATTCCGATCACCGCCCCATGGCCGTTCGCAAAGTGGGGAATGGATATCCTGGGACCTTTTCCCCCGGCCTCCGGGCAATGGAAATCTTTGCTCGTGGCCATCGACTATTTCAGCAAATGGGTGGAGAACGAACCACTAGCACAGATAACAGAGGCCAAGGTGGAGAACTTCATTCGGAACAATATCATCTTTCGATTCAACATTCCCCGGATGATTATTATCGACAATGGAAGATAATTTGACAACTCTAAGTTTCAAGATTTTTGTCAGCAATATCGTGTCTCTCACCGACATACATCGGTCAGTCACTCTTAGTGCAATGGGGAAGCTGAAGTCACCAACCGGACAATCTTGCACTGGCTGAAGATCCGGCTCAATGAAGCAAAGGGACTTTGGGCGGAGGAACTCCACTCAGTATTATGGGCGTATCGAACGACTGCTAGAGCATCGATCGGCGAAACTCCGTTCAACCTCACTTATGGAAGTGAAGCTATCATCCCTATTGAGACCTCTCTTTAATCTCTCTGGATTGACCATTATGCTGAACCGGCAAACTCCGAGCGAAGAAGGGCTGACCTGGACTTGCTTGAAGAGACTAGACTTTGGGCAAGCATGAAGATGGCGGTATGCCATCAGAAGATGGTGAAATATTACAACTCGCAAGTCGAAGCATGAGCTTTCCAAGTCGAAGACCTGGTTCCACGGAGAACCAAAGTTTCGAGGCCGATCGAGCAATGCAAACTTTCCCCAAATTGGGAGGGACCTTATCGGGTCGTTGAAGTGGTTCGAGCCGGCACCTATTGACTCAAATTATTGGACAGACGATAGATGGCCCGTCCGTGGAATGTAGACAACCTCCACAAATATTATCAATGAAGTTTACATTCCTTCTATGAACCACTTCCGAAAGTCTGACTCCGATCGGTAAAGGCTCTAGAGAAGCCCACTTCCGAAAGTCTGACTCTGGTCGGCAGAGGCTCTAGGATAATCCACTTCCGAATGTTCGACTCCGGTCGGCAAAGGCTCTATGGTAGCCCACTTTCAAAAAGTCCGACTCCAGTCGGCAAAGACTCTAGGGCAGCCCACTTCCGAAAAGTCCGACTCCGGTCGGCAAAGGCTCTAGGGCAGCCCACTTCTGAAAAGTCCGACTCCAGTCGGCAAAGGCTCTAGGGCAGCCCACTTCTGAAAAGTCCGACTCCAGTTGGCAAAGGCTCTAGGGCAGCCCACTTCCGAAAAGTCTGACTCCAGTCGGTAAAGGCTCTAGGGTAGCCCACTTCCAAAAAGTCAGACTCTGGTCGGCAAAGGCTCTAGGGCAGCCCACTTCCGAAAAGTACGACTCCGGTCGATAGAGGCTCTAAGGCAGCCCAATCCGGAAAGCCGACGGACCAACACTTAGGTTAAATTTCTAAGCTCGTTGCTCTAGCCTGAGCTGAAATCCGACCACTGCTTCAACTACTTTTGGATCCGTAAAGTCGACGAACCAACACTTAGGTTAAATTCCTAAGCTCGTTGCTCCAGCTTGAGCTGAAATACGACTACTGCCTCAACTACTTCTAGGTTCGGAGAGCCGACGGACCAACACTTAGGTTAAACTATCTAAGCTCGTTGCTCCAGCCTGAGCTACCATCCGACCGCTACTTCGATCGATTCTGGTCCGGAAAGCCGACGAACCAATACTTAGAGCAGAAATCCTATGGGAATCTAGTTCGGCTTGAGTCACTATTCAATGCTTACCTTGGAGGTCCGACCACCCACTTGGATCAGCCGACTGGTCCATACTTAGTGAGATCTCAAAGAGGAAGATATGAGATAGTGTAAAGAAGAAAACAAGTTTTTCATTACTTCCCAAAATGTTTTTTTACAAAGACTGAAGGTCAGACCTTTACAAACAACTAGGTCTGACCCTCGGGAACTACATTATCTACAGCTACATTGGATCCCTTGGCAACAATAGCCGCTTTGGCTCCCTTGGCCCCCCTGACTGCCTCTGCTTCGACTCCGACTTGGACGTTCGGTCTGGCCATTGCTGCGATGGCCTCCATTGGAGCATCGGCCACTCGGGTAGTCGGATCCACTGCCTCCAAGCCCTCCTCTTCTGCCAGCTGTGGTGGCTGGAGGAATGATAAGTCAAGGTCTGGGAAGGCTGTGCTAACCTTCCCCAGACACTCGTCATATTCATAATCGAAACTGACAGTTCTGGCTTCATTCATCTCCTCGGTAAAGTCCTCGGAGACCTTGTACTTTGTGATGGCTTTCTCGCTGGCCATCTTCAGTAGATCTTGGGCCATCTTCAACAAGCCCTTGTATCTTTCCACCGATACTCGATAGCCCTGTGCGCGGACATCACACTCAGATGACTCCCCTCCTCGATGGCTAGCTGACAGGTTAGGGCCTTGATCTTCTTCTTCTTATTTTTCAGACTTGCCTCCCAATCCGCCTTTTGGGCCAGCAAATCCATCAGCTGCTTTTTCTAGGCCTCCGATTTGGCTCGTAGGTTGGACACCTCTGCCGCTACGATCCTCAAGCCGAGCACCTCCTCCCTGGAGGCCGTCAGTGCCTCCCAAGCTGTGTCCCTCGCAAGCTCGGTCGCTTCGGCCCTCTGGGTCAACTGCTCTTTCAGATAAAGCAACTCACCCAGACCCTCGTCCAACAGCAGATTATCTTTGACGAGCTGCCGACAGACACTCATAGTTAGAGAATCGCCAGTTATGAATTTGAAGTGAAGATAGGAAGAGTGAAACTCACCCCCAGAAGATGACGAAGGGAACTCCTTGCGGCTTCATTCACTGACCGCACGTTGTTATCAGGAGCCACCCTCTGAAGCAGTTCCTTGGCCTTTTCGGCGTCACACCACATCTGGCGCTCCTCCTCACCATGGGCACCGCCGGCCCTCTCGTCAATGGTCGATGGTCCCTCCCCTGTAAGTGTTCCCCGGATCGTTGGGGGGTCACCGCAGTCACCTCCAATGGCAAGGACGAAGGAGCCGCGTCTGCCCCAGTCAGCATCGAGAACCTCTCTTCTATCCGGGCGACCGGCTGTCCGACCGAAGAGGATCGCTCGGACACAATCACCCTTCGGCATTCGATTAGAGGCATGTCATCCTCTGACTCGATCGATACCACCATGGCAGACATCTCTGCCACCCGTAGTTTCTTCGGCCACTCGGGCGCTAGTTCTGCCACCCGCTTCTTCGGCTCCTATGGTGTCGGCTCAGCAATCTGAATAGCCCTTCGCTGTGCTGACCATGCCGAAAGGATTGCCCGATCCGGCTTCATTTTCCTGCCTGTCAACAACCAAAGTTAAAGTTAGATGCAGTCACCAAGCCGACAGAGTGGTGCGGGCACCAGACTCAGAAGAAGACTTCAGAGCTCCATCTGGATCTCTGATTAACCTTGCCCGAAGAATTAGGGTTTTTGGTTTGTAATAAGAGTTAACTAGATCAACTCAATTTAGCTTGAGTCTACATTACCTGCATTTTATTTTGTTGAGTCATGTTGACTCAGTAGTGGACTAGGGTTTCAAAATGGGATGTTACACTTTCTTCAAAGACCAGGCAAGTGGACATCACACTCCCAGCCACACTCCCAGTCCAGGGGGCGCCATATCCACATCCAGCAGCTTTTGGTCCCCACTCCACAGATGGCAACCTCCTTCTCTCATGCGCCAGATAAGGAGAAGTCCACCAAGAGACCACCAATCAAGGGGGCGGCCAAGACTTTCCCAAGAAAATCCAAGCCAAGAAGGGAAGAAATTTCTCTTGGAAGAGCATATCAAGGGGCGCCCATTACCTGCCAAAAAAACCTAAAACAAAGATGGGAAGAGCCTTGACTTAGGGAGGAAGAAAAGGAGGAGTCCAAAAGAGTTCATCCAGGGAAGGAAGAAAATTTTTCTTGAAAAATCCAAGCAAGGTGGCGCCATCTACCTGCCATTTATAACCCAAATCCTAATTTTTGGTATTTTGGCCGACCATATGTAAGGGATTTGCCCTAATTTGGAGATCCCCTCCTTTAGTCCCACATGGGAAAATATGAAACCCTTCTCCCTTGTAAAGCATTATAAATTAAACCCTTTTGTAAGTTGACAAAAATCATAGATGAATGAAAGAAATTTTTTCTTGAGCAAACTTGTGTTTTCTCTTGTCCGCACTTGCTTCCAGGTGTTGAGCTCCGTGAGGGAGTAAATCTGGGTTCCCCTGGAACCTTGAGGAGGTGAGAGATCTCCAAAACCCTAAACCCTAGGTTAGCCACTCAATTCCCAAACCCTAGCCGCCATCACCTTTTTTTTTTTCCACCAAGCCCTAGTCTTTTCCTCTTCTCACGGCCACCTTCTCCAAGTCCTGGCCGACCACCAGCATCCGACTCCAGCCCAGATACTGCCGGCCTACAGCAATTCTAAGGGGAAGTCAGATCGGCCTCCAGGAGAATTTGATTTCAGTAACTTCAGCTTTCAAGTTCTTCAACCTGGTAAGATCTTTTCTTGAGTTTCTGAATTCCATCATTTGTTCCTCTTCTTTTCCAGATCTTGAGTCCAGGAGAAACCGACCAAACCATGAGACCAGTATTGGAGGATCCATTGCGAAGATAGCCAACTCCGAGGATCCCACAATCTGCTCGAGAGAGTTCTTCCACCAGAATCCTGAGAAGATCACTGTCTGGTGAGTAAACCGTCCCTCCTCTCTATTTCTGTTCTGTTGAAAGTTCAGAGCGAAACCCTAGGTCTGGGAGTTTCTCAACCCCCAGCGATCCGTTACTTCTGAACTACTCTGATAATTTGGTTCCTTCAAAACTGTGCTTTCGATCCTTAGTTTCCTTCAAATTAGTTAGCTTTACTTTGAGTCAAAGCCAATTTCTGAAAAAAAATATATATATAAAAAAAAGAAAAAGAGAATTAATCTTAATTTTACTTCCGCATACGCTTCTTTGTTCTTTGTTCTGCATCATTTTTGGTATCAGAGCCCTGTCTAGGATTTCTGTCTGATTGTTTGTTTGAGTCCCTCTCTTTTTACTTTGTCTGCTCGAAGTAGACTCCCCAGGACGTCCGGTCCTAGGAACGAAGCAGGGTGCAAACCTCCTCCTCCCATTCCACGGGGTGTTCCTAGGGCATGTAGGGGATCCGTTGGGTTACAACTTCGTAGCAGAAATTGTAAACGGGGAAGTGCTCTGTTTTCAACCCGTAATTGCCCTGTTGCAAGAATTATTTCTCACCACAGGTAACTCCAAATTTAGTGATTTTTATTTTGCTGAAACCAATATAATTGAAAATAATTTACATAATTTTCTCATAATTTATTGGTTTCCGTGCGATTTCTGAGAATTAAATTACTGCAACTCTATTTTGTGTTCTGCAATCCTTTTATTTTGAGTGTTCATCACTTAATTCAACTTAAGGGCATTTGAGTATCTAAGATAAGGGGAGGAGTTGATAACCTCTCCTTAGCCCAAAACCACCACCCCTCATTCGAACCTAAGCCTTTAATCTAAAATTGATTAGACCTAATTTGCCCTAGTGGGCTAGGGACATCAACAAGTCGGGTCAAGGCTAGTGTTGAGGCAGTTTGTCTAGTTACTCTGTGTGTGCTTTGTACTCAGTGTCTAGAACGGTGGTTCAGGGATTCCATCCCGAAGGGCTTGTGTGCTGGTCCGCCTACCTGGCCAATCTCTGATTGGTGTCTAGGATTGGCATTCAGGGACCTAACACTCCCCTTACACCTGCCTGGCTGAGTCCTGAGTTACTACAGGCTAGCTTGCCACTCTGATTGGGCACCTAGTTTGGGCTCTAGGTCTAGTTAGCCCGTAGTTGTTCAGTTGAGTCTCATTTTGTGTGTTTGCTTGCATCATGTCTACCCGGAATGGAGTGCCCTACCAACCTGGTCAAACCCAACCTGATTTAGAGGCCATGGTTAGAGCTCTTACAGAGAGTATGAACAAATTAAGTCAGGATATGAATGAGAATTTTGCCCAGCTTAGGGATCGAGTCCAAGTACTTGAGGAACCTAGGCATCGGGATTGGACTCCTGACCCAGATTTTAATATGCCTCAACCTCGCCCACACCAAGAGCCTAGAAGACCTTTATACCGAGATCCTGAACCTAATCATAGGAGGCCTGACCCAGAGCCTGAGGATAGAGATGATAGGTTCATTCGGAACATCAAGTTAGATGCACCCACTTTTGATGGTAGCCTAAATCCTAAGGTGTATTCTGATTGGGAGGGTGAGATGGACCAGTACTTTGAGTGGTATGCCATGTCTGAGGAGAGGAAATTCAAGTTTGCTAAAATGAAATTAATACGTCAAGCTAGGTTATACTGGGGGAACATTGAGCTGACCACTAGAAGACGAAATGTAGAGCCCATAACCACTTGGCAGGGTATGAAAGAGAAACTTAGAGACAAGTACCTACCCATTTCATACCAGCAAAATCTGTTAGACCAATGGCAGACTTTGAAACAAGGGAACCGATCTGTTTCAAACTACATAACCACCTTTGATGAATACCTGATGAGATGTGATGTGAGTGAAGCCCATGAAGTCTCTTTGTCTAGATTTAGGGCTGGGCTTAGAGAAGATATTAAGAGAGAGTTGTTTCTGAGAGAGGTTACTGACCTAGACCAAGCCTATCAGATTGCACTGAACACTGAGAAATTTCAGAGAGGACCCATGCCTTCTAGGATTAGTGCCCCAATCCCAAGAAATGGACCTAGCCAGGTTACCACTAGCAAGCCTAATCAGGGTATTCCCACCCCTAGGCCCATGGACAAAGGTAAGGCACCTGACACCCAGAGAACCCCTAGTATCATCTGTTTTAAGTGTCAGAAGCCCGGTCATATCTCCACCCAGTGCACAGCCATAGCTTGTTTCAAGTGTCATAAGGTAGGTCATGTTTCTAGCCAGTGCCCTCGTAGATCCCTATATATAGAAGAGGGAGGAGAAGAGAATCCCGAGCCTAATGTAGAGTTTGAAGAAGAAGTTTATGAGGCCGGAATGAATTTGGTTGATGAGTATGAAGGAGAGGAAGAATCCACTGAATCTGACCACTTAGGGGTTGTGAGATGCATCCTGTCCCAGACTAAAGTTCAAGAAGATTGGCGTAGGACTAACATCCTACAGACTTTCCTTAAACTAGGGGATAAGGTTTGTAAAATCATCATAGATAGTGGGAGCTGTGTGAATGCCATTTCTACTAGCACTGTCAAAATGTTAGGCTTAACCCCAGTCCCCCACCCCAACCCCTATAAGGTTTCTTGGGTAGACTCTACTTCTATACCCATCCAGTCTAGATGTCAGGTCCAAATCCAAATGCAATCCTATCAAGAGAAGATTTGGTGTGATGTCTTGCCCATGGGGGTGAGCAGTATAATTCTTGGAAGACCCTGGTTGTATGATCATGATGCCACCCTCTTAGGAAAATCCAACACCTGTGTCTTTAGTTTCAATGGGAATAAAATCACAATCCATTCAGTCCCTCCTAAGGACAAGGTAGCTAAAGGAACCAGTAAGGTTAAGGAAATGAAGACTGGAGTGAACCTAATTAGTGCCAAGGATCTAGAGCAAGAAATTCATAGTGGTTCACCCATTTGGATGTTGACTGCTAAGGAACTTAGGACTCCTACACCCTCAGAGCCTCCTCAGGAAGTTAAGCCTTTATTAGAAGAATTTGAGGATGTTTTTCCCGAGGATCTACCATACCACCTTCCACCTCTTAGGGATATTCAGCATTCCATAGATTTAGTCCCAGGAGCTACTTTACCCAACTTGCCCCATTATAGGATGAATCCATCGGAGCATAAAGAACTGCAAAAACAGGTTGGCGAATTGTTGAGGAAGGGGTTCATTAGAGAGAGTCTTAGCCCTTGTGCAGTCCCTGCACTTCTAACCCCGAAGAAGGATGGCACGTGGAGGATGTGTGTTGACAGTCGTGCCATCAATAAGATCACAATCAAGTATAGGTTCCCCATCCCTAGACTATATGACATGCTTGATATGATGGCCGGTGCCATGGTTTTTTCTAAAATTGATCTCAAGAGCGGCTATCACCAGGTTAGGATTAGACCAGGGGATGAGTGGAAAACCGCCTTCAAAACTAAGGATGGCCTCTTTGAATGGGTTGTTATGCCTTTTGGGTTATCCAATGCCCCTAGTACTTTCATGAGGATTATGACCCAAGTACTTTGAGCTTTCATAGGGAAGTTTGTAGTGGTCTATTTTGATGATATCCTGATCTATAGTAAGACCCCTGCAGATCACCTAGGCCACCTTAGACAAGTCTGTCAAATTTTGAGGAATGATAGTCTCTACGGTAATCTCAAAAAGTGTGAATTTATGACCAGTAGAATTATCTTCCTTGGATTTGTTGTAACCCCTGACGGCGTGGCTGCCGACCCTGAAAAGATTAGGTCCATAGTAGAATGGCCAGAGCCGACCAGTGTGCATGAAGTCAAAAGTTTTCATGGCTTGGCTACCTTCTATAGGCGATTCATCAAGGGGTTTAGTACCGTAGTTGCTCCTATCACAGACTGCATCAGGAAGGGAGAATTTCAGTGGACCAAAGCAGCCCATAAAGCCTTCCTAGATCTAAAGGATAGGATGACCCAGGCACCCATTTTGAGACTACCAGACTATTCAAAGGTATTTGAGGTTGCCTGTGATGCTTCAGGAGTAGGTATAGGTGGAGTCCTAAGCCAAGAGAACCATCCCGTAGCATTCTTTAGTGAAAAACATAATGATGCTAAGCTTAGGTATTCTACCTATGATAAGGAATTTTACGCGGTAGTGCAAGCTTTGCGTTACTGGAGACATTATTTACTACCGCAAGAATTTGTGCTGTTTTCGGACCATGAGGCTCTTAGATTCTTGAATTCTCAGAAAAAGCTTAACCCTAGGCATGCTAAGTGGGTAGAATATATCCAGTCCCATACTTTTGTTTTGAAGCATAAGGCTGGGTCTGAAAATAAGGTAGCTGATGCCCTTAGTCGTCGATCTTTGTTGTTGAATTCTGTTAGGGCTGAAGTCATAGGGTTTGAGCAAATCAAAGAAGAATATGGGTCGTGTCCAGATTTCAAGACTGTATACCAGGATCTAACTCAAGGACCATCTAGTGAACATAAGGATTATTCCCTTATAGATGGCTTTCTGTTCTTTAAGAATAGGCTTTGCATCCCTAGAACCTCTCTTAGGGAATTCTTGATTTGGGAAACTCATGCGGGAGGTTTAGCTGGCCATTTCGGAAAAGATAAGACCACCCTGGCTATTGAAGACCACTTTTTCTGGTCTAGTTTAAAAAGAGATGTAGCACACATTGTGGCTAGGTGTCGGACCTGCGCTGTTGCCAAACAGCGAAAACAAAACACCGGCCTTTATACCCCTCTCCCTGTCCCAGATCGTCCTTGGCAAGATGTGAGCATGGATTTTGTGTTAGGTTTGCCTAAGACCCAGAGGAGGCATGACTCTATCTGTGTTGTAGTAGACCGATTTTCCAAGATGGCCCATTTCTTGCCTTGTTCCCAAACTTTTGATGCGTCTAAGGTAGCCACCCTATTCTTTAATGAGATAGTTCGACTCCATGGCCTACCCAAGACCATTGTTTCCGATAGGGATGTTCGGTTCACCAGCTATTTCTGGAAAACCCTTTGGCATAAGTTAGGGACGAAACTTAAGTTTTCAACTGCCTATCATCCCCAGACTGACGGCCAAACCGAAGTAGTGAACCGTGGTTTAGGCAATCTGCTAAGGTGTCTTGTTGGTGAAAACATTAGGAACTGGGATTTGTACTTACCTAGAGCTGAATTTGCATATAATGACTCGGTCAATAGGTCTACGGGTAAGAGTCCATTTGAAATTGTGCATGGTTACAAACCCCACACACCTCTTGACCTAGCTCCTTTACCAGTCCACACACGGTTCTCTGAGTCTGCCGAAGTTTTTGCACAGCATATAAAAGACTTGCATAAAGAAATTCAAGCCAAAATAAATTTAAGTAACGAAACTTATAAGAAATTGGCTGATTCTCAAAGGCGAGTCAAAACTTTTGATGAAGGAGACTATGTAATGATTAGGTTAAGGCCTGAACGGTTTCCTCCTGGAACCGTTAGAAAGTTACATGCTAGGGGAGCTGGACCATTTAGAGTGGTAAAGAGAGTAGGATCCAATGCCTATGTGCTCGAGTTGCCTCCAGAACTAGGCATTAGCTCCACTTTCAACATTACAGACCTAGTAGAGTATAGGGAGCCAGCTGTGATTCCCAGTGAGGCTTTTGAACCTAATCCTGCTCTTGAGAGTGAACCTGACCCTGTGTGTCCACCAACAAATTGGCCTGTGAGGAAAGAGCAGATTGAAAAGATCCTGGATGATCAGGTTATCTCTACTCGTAATCGAGGATACCAAAGATACCTGGTCCGCTGGCTAGGAAGGCTAGATTTTGATGACTCTTGGATCTCCCGAGAAGAGTTACAAGAGCTGGACCCAGACCTCTTGGAGAGATACCAGAGCCAACTTGATCCATACTCGACAGGGTCGAGTTCCTCCCACCCTGGGAGAATTGGTGCGGGCACCAGACTTAGAAGAAGACTTCAGAGCTCCATCTGGATCTCTGATTAACCTTGCCCGAAGAATTAGGGTTTTTGGTTTGTAATAAGAGTTGACTAGATCAACTCAATTTAGCTTGAGTCTACATTACCTGTATTTTATTTTGTTGAGTCATGTTGACTCAGTAGTGGACTAGGGTTTCAAAATGGGATGTTACACTTTCTTCCAAGACCAGGCAAGTGGACATCACACTCCCAGCCACACTCCCAGTCCAGGGGGCGCCATATCCACATCCAGCAGCTTTTGGTCCCCACTCCACATATGGCAACCTCCTTCTCTCATGCGCCAGATAAGGAGAAGTCCACCAAGAGACCACCAATCAAGGGGGCGGCCAAGACTTTCCCAAGAAAATCCAAGCCAAGAAGGGAAGAAATTTCTCTTGGAAGAGCATATCAAGGGGCGCCCATTACCTGCCAAAAAAACCTAAAACAAAGATGGGAAGAGCCTTGACTTAGGGAGGAAGAAAAGGAGGAGTCCAAAAGAGTTCATCCAGGGAAGGAAGAAAATTTTTCTTGAAAAATCCAAGCAAGGTGGCGCCATCTACCTGCCATTTATAACCTAAATCCTAATTTTTGGTATTTTGGCCGACCATATGTAAGGGATTTGCCCTAATTTGGAGATCCCCTCCTTTAGTCCCACATGGGAAAATATGAAACCCTTCTCCCTTGTAAAGCATTATAAATTAAACCCTTTTGTAAGTTGAAAAAAATCATAGATGAATGAAAGAAATTTTTTCTTGAGCAAACTTGTGTTTTCTCTTGTCCGCACTTGCTTCCAGGTGTTGAGCTCCGTGAGGGAGTAAATCCGGGTTCCCCTGGAACCTTGAGGAGGTGAGAGATCTCCAAAACCCTAAACCCTAGGTTAGCCACTCAATTCCCAAACCCTAGCCGCCATCACCTTTTTTTTTTTCCACCAAGCCCTAGTCTTTTCCTCTTCTCACGGCCACCTTCTCCAAGTCCTGGCCGACCACCAGCATCCGACTCCAGCCCAGATACTGCCGGCCTACAGCAATTCTAAGGGGAAGTCAGATCGGCCTCCAGGAGAATTTGATTTCAGCAACTTCAGCTTTCAAGTTCTTCAACCTGGTAAGATCTTTTCTTGAGTTTCTGAATTCCATCATTTGTTCCTCTTCTTTTCCAGATCTTGAGTCCAGGAGAAACCGACCAAACCATGAGACCAGTATTGGAGGATCCATTGCGAAGATAGCCAACTCCGAGGATCCCACAATCTGCTCGAGAGAGTTCTTCCACCAGAATCCTGAGAAGATCACTGTCTGGTGAGTAAACCGTCCCTCCTCTCTATTTCTGTTCTGTTGAAAGTTCAGAGCGAAACCCTAGGTCTGGGAGTTTCTCAACCCCCAGCGATCCGTTACTTCTGAACTACTCTGATAATTTGGTTCCTTCAAAACCGTGCTTTCGATCCTTACTTAGTTTCCTTCAAATTAGTTAGCTTTACTTTGAGTCAAAGCCAATTTCTGAAAAAAATATATATATATATAAAAAAAAAAGGGAATTAATCTTAATTTTACTTCCGCATACGCTTCTTTGTTCTTTGTTCTACATCATAGAGGATAAAAACCTGATCTCTTTCTATGACTCTCGTCCTACCTAACATCGGGTGCTGGCTGAGTCCGGCTTGGTGAAGGCTCCCCTCGAGAAGCATAAAGCCGACAAAGTTTGGATCCTACCCTCCAATTTATGGAAGCCAGCCTCGTCAGCCCTCGAGACTTTCCTTCCGTTCAGAGCATTCAGCCTCGGCTCCCTCCAGGCTACCTCAAAGCCCCACGGCTCAAAGCTATCTTCGAAAAAATATCAGGACTTCCATCCATGAATTACGGATGGAAGCCCCCCTAGAATCTTCCGGCCAGGGCGTGGACTGAACATCCACCACTCCTGACTTCGGAAGTCCTGCTTCAGCAGGAAAAAGTTCAAAAATAGGGACACCCTAGGCTTGATGTCGGCCTCCCAACACAGGACTACGAAGCCGCAAAGAACCCTAATGCTGTTCGGCGTCAGCTGAGAAGGTGTAAATCTATAGGTATTGAAAATCTGAACAAAGAAGCTGTGAATTGGGAAACGAATACCAGCTTTTAGGTGGTCTTTGTACATGGGGAGAGCTCCTAAGTTCAAAGGCCCGTTCACCCTACTCTCACGGCTAGGCACTGTCAGGTGTAAAGTGGAAGGAATGCTATAGATAATCGTAAGGTTTTCGACCCTCTCTCGGGTCATGGCCGAAGGGATACGAAAAGGCCCAGGTTCCCTATGATCGCAAGCCAAAGCCATTCTAAGATGGGTTGTAGGAATGGAGGAAGATGGGGGAAGATGGAAATGGGACTAACCTGGTTCTCTGAATCTCTAGAGGAGGCTGAAGCAGTGCAGGAGGGAGCAGGCGGCTTTCTTTGCAAGCACAAGCACGGTGAAAAGTTCCTTCTGGGCGCTCCTCCCCTCCTTTTATAGGCATTCGGGGGCAGCTCCCCAACGCATCCCCCCATGTGCCGAGATCTGATGGCTGGCGCTTCAGTTCTCAGGTTGGATGGGAATATGAGGGGACGCGCCGGATCATATCCGGTCGTGATCTACGTGACAATCGAAGCAACGGCAGATGGGCCACTCCAGCAAGTGCACCAACCACCCTGATGGGGCCACATGTCCCACATCACATCAAGAATCCAAACGGGCTGCTACCATGCGCCGTAACGGCCATAACTGCTCCCCCTATCCTCGCCAACCAGGCACTAACACATATCCCGGGGCAAAAATCGGAGCAGGAGGTGACCGAACACATCACGTCGAACCGGATTCACCATCATTTGAGAGGCTGGTGCATTGACTGCCATTTAATGCCCTCGCCCTTCGAGCCTACGGACTCGCTCGAAGCACAAGGGCAAGGGGGACAACTGTTGTACCATGAGGGCTCACCCTCAGCCAGAACCGGCCTGGCCCTGCGGTCCAACCTGGCCACCCTTTTCAAGGCTCCAACTAAGAGAGGTCCGACCCACCGGAGCTAAGGTCCGAACGACCCTCTCCTGCTGGGGTCCGGCCCATCGCTCTCCTTCAGAGGTCCGACCCACCAGAGCTGAGGTCCGAACGACCCTCTCCTGCTGGGGTCCGCCCCATCGCTCTCCTTCAAGAGGTCCAATCCACCAGAGCTGAGATCTGACGACACTCTCCTACTGGGGTCCGGCCCATCGCTCTCCTTCAGAGGTCCGACCCACCGGAGCTGAGATCCGAACCGCCCTCTCCAACTGGGATCCGTCCCATCGCTCTTCTTCAGAGGTCCGACCCACCGAAGCTGAGGTCCGAACGACCCTCTCCTGCTGGGGTCCGGCCCATCGCTCTCCTTCAGAGGTCCGACCCACCGGAGCTGAGGTCCGAACGATCCTCTCCTGCTAGGGTCCAGCCCATCGCTCTCCTTCAGAGGTCCGACCCACCGGAGCTGAGGTCCGAACAACCCTCTCCTGCTGGGGTCCGGCCCATCGCTCTCCTTCGGAGGTTTGGCCTTTGGTCTGACCGACCGACTTTCCCACGGCCGATGTCCGACAGGCGAGCCTTAGCATCCAGGGTATTCCAGAAGCACCTTTCTGTTACTACGGGATCCTGCTATCCCAACGGCCCTGCTCTACTACTTCCATGATGCCGCCTATCTACGCACCACATGGCCACTCTATAGATTCTCCTAGGGGCAGATCGATCTTTCTCAACCTCTCCCTAATGGATTTTGGACTATTCCATGCCTATATAAGGTACTCGGGGGACCCCATTCGAAGGTAGAACAACTCTGCCCTCTCTAGAGACTATTCATTCCTTGATTCCTCCATTCTGTTGCCTTCAACCTCCTATTAACTTAAGCATCGGAGGGTCCCCTGCCGGAACACCACCGGCACCCTTGGGGACTTTGTTGCAGGTTTGTCCAGGAGAGGAGTGCTCCAGCCTATTCAGCCACCCCGGTCCCCGGTCCAGGAGTTGACGCAGCAACAATGGTCTTTTAGTTCTTTCACTCAATGATAAAGTTTTAC
This sequence comes from Areca catechu, assembly GCA_021397845.1. Classification (NCBI taxonomy): domain Eukaryota; kingdom Viridiplantae; phylum Streptophyta; class Magnoliopsida; order Arecales; family Arecaceae; genus Areca; species Areca catechu. The sequence goes on from CM038050.1 coordinate 98,484,094, forward strand.
TTGTTGAAAATAAGAAAAGAAAGAGAGAAGATATCAATGTCACTTTTTTCTGGTATTACTGATTAGGTCGTATTAGTGAGCCTAGGATAAACAAGTTATACAAAGATAAATTCTTTGGTCCTTATGATTATCAATTATTAAGAACTTATGAGTCTTGTATCATGGATAAATTGACCAAATCTCCATTTACTAGTCATGGAGATAGGGCAATGAGTTACTAGGATTAATACATATAGATGTATGTAAACCTATGTCAACTCAAGCCATAGGAGGATACTCTTATTTCATCACCTTTATTGTTAATTTATTTAGGTTTGGATATGTGTATCTTATGAAACATAAATCCAAAGCCTTTGATATTTAAAGAGTATCGAAGTATGGTTGAAAAATAAACTAAAAAAAGTATTAAAATCCTTTAATCAAATCGAGGAGAAAAATACTTATCTAGTAAATTTCTTGATGATCTTAAGGAAAAAGGTATTCTCTCAGAATGAACACCTCCATATACACCATAATTAAATGTATAGCAGAAAGGAGAAATCATACTTTGTAAGACATGGTAAGATCCATGATGAGCTTTTTTAGTTCTTTTCGTATCATTCTGGGGTTATGTCTTATAGACTGTTGCTTATATACTATATAAAGTACCACCAAAATCAGTACCTAGCACTCCATATGAATTATAGAAAGGCATATGAATTATAGAAAGGCAAAAGACCAAATCTTAGATATCTTAAGATTTGGGATAGCTCGGTTTATGTTAGAAATGTGTTTGGACATAAGCTGAGTGCTAGGACTGATAAATATAGGTTCACAGGTTATTCTCTGAGAAGGTATTAGATATCCTTTTTATCATCCTACTGAACAAAAGGTTTTTGTCAATAGGCATGCTATTTTCTTGAAAAAGAAATTTATCGAAGGAGAAGGCAGTGGGAGGATAATTAAACTTAGTGAAGTTCAAGATCAATAACCTACTCCAATAGATAATCAACCTCAAATTCCTCAACCACAACACACACCTCCTCTCCATAGATTAGAGAGTGCAGAATGCTCCTCTCAAATATAGCTTTATCATTGAAAATGACAATAAAGCTAGTATCATTCAAGATGATGATTCTTTGACCTATACATAAGTTTTAAGAGTAAAGACTGACAAATGGCTTGATGCCATGAAATCTAGAATGGACTCCATATATTTCAACAAGGTTTGGACCTTGGTTGATCCACCTGAGGGAGTCAACCCAATAAGGTACAAATGGGTCTTCAAAAGGAAGATTGGAGAAGATGGCCAAGTAGAAACCTATAAGGCTAGGTTAGTGGCAAAAGGTTTCAAACAAAGATATGGAATTGACTATGATGAAATGCTTTTGCCAGTAGCTATGCTCAAGTCCATTAAAATTTTTCTTGCTATAGTCACATGCTATGATTATGAAATATGGCAAATGATTGTAAAGACTACCCTCATCAATGGGTATCTTAAGGAAGAAGTGCAAGAGTAGTACCCTACAAGCTAATCATATTTCTTATGAAATAAGGGCTTATCTATAAAATTCTCCCAATTCATGTATGATAATAATAAAAGATATTTTATTTCATCATATGCTATGTCTTATATTTTGTTGTTTTAAGATTATGATGAACTCCATAAATTAAAATAATAATTTTAGGATTATGATGGAGTTCATAATAATGAGACTTAAGATCCTATAAATCCTAATCTAAAGCTATTGGAGTTCAAGAGTTCAACGATTGTAAATGGAAGATGGAAATACAATTTTGTTCTGATTGGCTTTAGTCCAAGTGGGAGTTGTTGGGAAATATGTTCTAAAGCCAATCATCTATCTTGTAGATAGTTGAACTATTATTGTAATTGTATTTGAATTATATTGAATAAAATGTTTATTCTAGCTGTTCATCATATTTTACATCTTTCTATAATGAACTGTTGTATGATGAAGTCCTTAGAACTACTTTGATGTGATATAGAGAGGATATATCATCTAGTTCTTAAATTGGTTCATAACCAAATGATACATTGTTTTAGAATGATAGTGTATCAAGTGTAGGTCATTATATGTCATAGTCATTGATTATCCTCTTAACCAAGGAGTATGGAGATACTGGTATGGTATGCGGTGTTGTGTATGACACTTCACTGGAAGTGACCCATCTGTAGAATACTTTTCTATCAAAGAGCAGTTCGGATTAGTATATGGATATAAGTGTTCCTCTGACTTGAGATCACTATGGTAGCTTGCAAGCAACTCATTATGCTTAGGTATTGGACTACATGGACTTCTAATCCGGTGATGAAAGCTTACTGGGTACAGTCAAGTACTTGTGTAGCAATGGTTGGATCAAGATGGAATTAATCCTTCCAAAAGAGTTTGGAGTGAATGACTCATTATGTCTAAATTGAGTAAAATCTTGGCTAGGGTAGTCCTTGTAAGTAGTTACAGGGATTTTGAGTTTGGGACATATTGTGATGGACTATTCTAGGGTTGGGCAGTTAAACCCTAAGTCATCCGGTGCATTGAGGGTTAGAGGAATGTATTATATGATTATCATTTCCATTTGGTTCTTGATAGTTGTTCTGAAATCTTTGACCTATCCAGACATCGGGTATCATTGCTAGATGGTGACTTTGGCTAGTATTGGAAGTGTTCCAGTACTACCAGCTTAGTGTTCGAACCTAAGGGGTCACACACCATAGGGGTTTTTGTTTGACCTAATGGCTATTGAATGATTGGGAATCATTTTTTGGACTATTTGGATAATTTAATTGTCCATCTACATTTCGAAGTCGACCAGAGTCATGAGCGACTCAATTGTAGGGATTTGATGATTTGTTAAGTATTGACACATCATGTTACAAATATTATGGCAAAGGTTTTAATTACTAAATGTTGGTAATTATATGGAAGGTTAATGGCAATGTGATTGAAAGAAAACCGGTGCAGGTGGCTTGACATAATCCTACACTAGGCATGCAAACTGCTGCGGGAGCAAAAAGGATTTTAAAAATAATTTGAAAAATCCGCGCAGCGAAAATCTGCTCCGCCCAGAAACAAATCTAATTCTAGTTGCAAATAGGCATGTAAGATGATATAAAATATTTATAAAATATTTGAATTAAAAATTCAATTCATGCATGATTAAAAAAATAATTTTTTCATACCTTATTCCAGCTGGAATAACTCTGGGATAAAGCTGGAATAGGCTGGAATAGCTGGAATAAAACTATTCCAGCCTTCTTCTTCCTTGGAACGTTGGAAACTCTGTTTTTGGCTTTCAAAACAACGATCAAACGATGGCTTCCGGACCTCCTTTTGCTCCCAAATTTCAGCAGCGGCAAGGTGGAGAAGTCTACTACAATCTCCAACAAAATTCTGCAATCAAAACAAGCTAAAACGGGTGTAGAAAATTGCCAAGAATCTGTTGCTGAAATTTGCTGCATAACTGGACAGTAGCCTTTTGCTTCGCGTTTGGAGCTGCAGCGGGTGATCTGGCTCATGTGGCTTGCTCCCAGGAGTAGAAGGGTACTCCCTCTAGAGGGGAGACACACCGGGGGCCCTTCGATCCCTCTCCACACGCGGTGCTAGCCGCTGGAAGAACAAAAAGCCATAGTGGACGACAGCCTTTGGCTTTGCTGCATTCGTGCGTTTGAGCACTCTAAGGGACAAGGAAAAGGGGCCTTAGACTCTCCCTCTCACCCTCCAAAACCCAGCCAAACTAGTACCCAATAGAAGCAAGAAGAACAAGTTCTCAGCCTCTCAAAAGGATGAACTCCCTTGTTGTTTCCTCTCTTCTCATGGTGAAAAATAACTAGCTGCTGAAACAGGGCTGCTGTGGGTTTATAAATAGAACAGCAGGGAAGATAACAGAGAGACAGGGAGAGGAAGAGAACTCGGCTGCGTTTCACCCATTAAACCAGCAATAAACAAAGGAGGAATGGCAACGGGTGGAAGGAGAGGAAGGGACAACGCCCAGCGATGATTGGACTTCTTCGGACACATGGTTTTTCTCCCAGCATTTTACCGTGTAAAACGGTCCAAGTGGAGAAAAACCACTGGTTCAAAAGAAATAGGTCCAAAAAACTTTAAACCAAATAGGTTCAAACCCATTGGTTCAATTAACCAATGGTGGTTCAATCCAATTGAACCGGTCTGAGCCCAATAAAATTAGTTCAATTGGTTCACAACCAATTGGAGGCCAAAACGAACTCCGAATCAGTTCAAAACTGATTCAGAAAAATACTGGTGCAGTCCTGGTCAGCCTGGAACAATTTTCGGTTGACACGGACAAGGGCAAATCGAGGAAAAGAGTGCTCAAAAAATACCATGACCTTAAAATCGAGATGATTCTCAATTGTAATCGGTATCCGGATCAGAGAGTAATCCTCTATTGTGTGTGACCTCATAGGTTCGAACCTAAATGGTAGCACTAGAACAATTCTAGTACCAGCACAGGAAACCATCTAGCAATGGGTCCCGGCATCCGGATAGGTCGAAGATGTGAGAGCAAACTATCGAACCTCTGGCATATGGTTACCGTATAATTCATCCCTTTGACCTCTAATGCTTGAGACGACTGAGATTAGGCTGCCAACCTAGACTGAGTCAGTCGACTACGTGTCTCAACCTTGCAAGCCCAGTGACTCTTCACTAGGACTACCCTGGCCGAGGATTTGCTAAATTGAGATACTACGAGACATTCAATCCAAACTGTTTGGACAGGTCAATTCCATCTTGGTCCATCACTGCTCCACAAGTACTTGCCTGTACCCAGAAACCTTCCGTCACCGAATTAAAAATCTGGGTAGTCTGGCACCAAAGCACAGAGAGTTGCTTGCAAACTACCGTGATGACCTCAGGTCAGAGGGACACATATACCCATATCCAATCGTGAGTATCCCTTTGGCAGAAAAGGGCTGCACGGAGTCACGTTCAATAAGATATCACATATCCCACTTGCAGATCACATCAGTGTCACCACACTCATTTGGTCAAGAGGACAACCAAACGATGTGAACTACAACAACCTATACTTGATATATTGCCATCCAGTATAATATATCCTTTGGTTGTGAACAGGATTTAAGGACCACTCGATACATCCTCTCTGTATCGAAGTCAGTGTAGTCCTAAGGACTTCATCACATGGAAAGAGTTCATTTCAGGAAAATTTAGTATGTGATGAGCTGCCAAAAATAATATTTTATTAATTCAAAGAAAAAGTACAATACTGAGCTCAACCGCCTACAACCCAAGCGATTGGCTTTGGGACACAATTCCCAACAACTCCCACTTGTACTAAAGCCAATCAGAAGAGTATCTAATACCTATTTCCCATTTACAATAGTCAAACTCTTTTATTCCGAGGGCTTTAGTGAAGGGGTCGGCCAGATTTTCTTTTCCATCGATCTTCAGAAGATTGATGTCGCCTCGTTCTACGATCTCTCGTACGAGGTGGTAGCGCCGCAATATGTGCTTGGTGGGTGATGCGCTTTAGGCTCCTTAGCTTGAGCAATGGCTCCAGTGCTGTCACAGTACACCGGAACAGGACCATCTAGGGAAGGTGCCACCCCTAGCTCTCCAAGGAACTTCCGCAACCACACAGCTTCTTTTGCAGCATCTGATGCTGCAATGTATTCTGCTTCACATACCAAGTCTGTAATGGTTGCCTGTTTGAAACTTTTCCAGCAGATCGCTCCTCCATTCAGGGTAAATATAAACCCTGACACATTCTTGCTATCATCTCTATCCGACTGGAAACTGGAGTCAGAGTACCCCATAAGTTTCAAGTCAGGTTCTCCATAAATCAGCCATTCATCTTTAGTATTTCTTAAATACTTAAGGATTGACTTAACCACCTTCCAATGCGCCTCACCTAGGTCAGACTGGTATCTGCTCACTACTCCTAGCGAGTATGCCATGTCTGGTCTAGTACAAGTCATAGCATACATGATAGAGCCTACTGCAAAGCATAAGGTACTCTACTCATGCACTCTCTTTCCTCAAGAGTTGTCGCGCAATCCTTCTTGGAAAGAGTAATTCCAGAACCTATCGGGAGATAGCCTTTCTTGGAATTTTCCATGCTGAACCATTTCAGCACGGTGTCAATGTACGTAGATTGGGACAATCCTAAAAGCTTCTTAGATCTATCTCTATAGATCTTCATACCTAGTATGTAAGAAGCTTCACCCAAGTCCTTCATGGAGAACTGAGATGATAACCAGACCTTTATTCCTTGTAATGCTGCAACATCATTCCCGATTAAGAGAATGTCGTCAACATACAGTACTAGGAATACAATCACAGAACCATTAACCCATTTATAGATGCACGGTTCTTCTCCATTCCTAACGAAGCCATATGATTTGAAACATCTATCAAACCGTAAGTTCCAACTTCGAGATGCATGCTTGAGTCCATAGATGGACCTCTGCAACTTGCATACTTTTGATTCATCTGTGGATGTGAACCCTTCAGGCTGTATCATATACACCTCCTCTTCCAGCTCCCCATTTAGGAAAGCGGTTCGGACATCCATCTGCCAGATCTCATAATCAAAATATGCTGCCAAAGCAAGCATGATCCGAATGGACTTGAACATTGCCACAGGGGAGAAAGTCTCGTCATAATCGATACCATATCGCTGACGATACCCCTTGGCAACCAGACGGGCTTTATAGGTCTCTACCTTCCCATCTGCGCCCCTTTTCCTCTTGAAGATCCATTTACACCCGATGGGTTTTATCCCTTCAGGCGGATCAACCAATGTCCAAACATTGTTGATTTCTATGGACTCCATTTCGGATCGCATGGCTCCAAGCCATGCCTCAGAGTCAGATCTCTTTAGAGCATCCATATAGGTGATCAGATCCTCATTGTTCTCATCGAGCTCAATGAGATCGCCGTCCCAGACCAAGAAACCGTAGTATCTGTCCGGCTGACGTGGTATTCTACCGGATCTCCTAATGGGTTTTGGGTGTGATTCAATCACAGTTGGTTCTACGATGTCCTTAGAGTGTGTAGGTTCTTCTATTGGCTGAACTTCATTAAGTTCAATCTTAGAGGCTATAGTTCCTTCTCCAAGAACCTCCTTTTCCAAAAAGATAGCTCTAAGAGCAACGAACACCTTTTGTTCATTCTCGAAGTAGAAGAAATACCCTTTGGTTTCCTTAGGATAACCAATGAATAAACACCGATCAGACCTAGGACCAAGTTTGTCTGAGTCTAAACGCTTTACGTAAGCCGAACAACCCCAGACCCGAAGGTGTGAGATTGAGGGTTTACGTCCATTCCACATCTTATACAGAGTGGAGACAACAAACTTACTTGGAACATTATTTAACAAGTAACAGGCTGTCTGAAGCGCATATCCCCAAAAGGATAGCGGCAAAGTTGCAAAACCCATCATGGATCGAACCATGTCCAACAAGGTTCGATTCCTCCTTTCAGACACACCATTCAACTGTGGTGTTCCTGGAGGAGTTCACTGAGAGAGAATTCCATTCTCCTCAAGATATGTCAAAAATTCACCAGATAAGTATTCACCACCTCGATCAGATCGAAGGGTTTTAATACTTTTTCCAGTTTGTTTTTCTACTTCATTACGGTATCGTTTGAACATTTCAAACGACTCAGACTTATGTCTCAATAAAAAGACATAACCGAACCTCGAAAAGTTGTCTATAAAAGTAATGAAATATTTGTATCCTCCTCTAGCACTAACTGTCATCGGTCCACATACATCAGTATGTATGAGACTTAGAAGTTTTGTAGGTCGTTCACCTTTTCCAGTAAAAGGTGACTTGGTCATTTTACCTAGTAAACAGGATTCACAAGTGGGCAGTGATTCAGAATCACTGACCTCGAGGAGTCCATCTCCTCGCATCTTGTTTATCCTATTTTGGTTAATATGACCTAGCCTACAGTGCCAAAGATACAAATCATTGACATTATCTAATCTTGGGCGTTTTCTAGAAGTGTACATTACACTAACAGGCCTTGATAGTACATATATGCCATTATTTAATCTAGCTTTCATTATAACAGAGTTATTCAAAATAACATTGCAAAAATCTCCTTTTATTGATAGTTCAAAACCATAATTGGCCAAAAGGCCTACAGAGATTATGCTCATAATGAAACTAGGACAATAGTGACAGTTGACTAGTTCGATTGTACAAGACTCAAAGACAAGATGCAAGACTCCGATCGCCAGTACTGGAACACGATTTCCATTCCCGACGCTCAGAAACTGTTCTCCATCTTCAAATCTTCTGCTAACTTGAAGTCCCTGTAACGAATTATAAACGTGAATTGGACTACCAGTATCCAATACCCAGTTAGCAGTATCAACAATTGAGTAATTACAAGGTTTTATCATATAAATAGCTTGTTCAGCAGACTTTTGCTTCCTCGGCCTGTTCGGATCAAGGGATGCAATATAAAGAGGACAGTTCCTCTTCCAGTGTCCCTTCTTCTTGCAGTAGAAACACTCTGCAGAAGATTGATCAGCCTTATACTTCCTGGTCTGACTAGGGCCAGGAGCATTCTGCACCTTCTTTCCCTTTTTATTTATTTTCTTCTTCCCTTGCTTAAAGGGACGACGACCTCTACTACCTCTCACTAAATTCACCACCCCCTTATTCAGTTGGTGGTCTTTCTCGAAAGTCTGCAGCAACCCCAAAAGACCATGGTAGTTAACTGCAGACTTGTTCATTCTATAATGATCGAGAAAATCAAGATAGGAAGAGGGAAGAGAATTCAGGATCGCATCCTTGTCGAGCTGCTCGTGCAAGGGACATCCGAGTTTGCCCAATTTTTCAATAAGCTCGATCATGTACAATACATGATCAGTGACGAACCACCATTCGGCATCTTGGAATTGTAGATGGCACAAGATACTTTGTACCGTTCTACATCATCCGGGGTGCCGAAGGATTCCTTCAACTTTTGAAGGATTTCATCAGGTTGGGCCTCCTCGAATTTGCGATTGAACTCGTCATTCATTGCCGCTAAAATAATGCATCGGACAGTAGTCCGATCAGAGACCCACTTCTGATAAGCGTCTCTGACCACACTCCGTGCATTAGTGGGAGGGATTTCAGGTGCCGGATCCGTTATCACATAGAGGATCCGTTCATGCTCCAGAACGATTCTCAATCTTCGATACCAACTATCGAAGTTGTGACCCTTTAACTTCTCGTTATCGAGAAGTGACCGGAGCGATAAATTTGAAGACATCTGAAAAGAAAATAAGACCAAATTAGTGTATGAATTAATAATTTAACCAAAAGACTTGGACTTTAGTCTAAAGGTTTCTCCCACTAATTTTTCAGATTGGTAGCCTCTAACTCCAATCCATGAAAACACTTTTTCAAATGGGTACTGAAATCCAATAGGCCTCGTATGAGCCTGACTATAGCCAGCTCACCCATACGAGCCTAAAGGTAGGTTCGTAAACCAATTGTTTCCCTAAACAATTTTCAGTATTTTATTTTGCCCTAGAGAACATCCCAATCGGCCTAGGGGCCTCCTATTGCGGGTCTCTGGTTAGGGCCAACCATTAAAATGATAAATCCAATGCTTCTAGCTAACCAAAGACCAAGCCCGACTATGGCCGGCCCACCTGGTCCCGTTAAGGAGGTTGCACTGAACCATTATCGATCAAATAGAAATTCCAGTCGCCGGATGTACACCCGTTCTATGGAACTGCCGATGCACACCAAGCTAGTGGACACAATTCTATCCAACTTAATGGGAGGCTAAGACACTGTCAACTCTTTGACTTAGTCTTTTTAAGGACCTAATAATTTTAGAGGATTTTTAATTATGACAGAAGGAAAGACAAGGACATGGATCAACCTCCCACTGAATCAATTATATTCCAGGAGGGTTGAAATAAATCAACAAATGATCCATGGGCACCTATAGATCAGTCAGACCGATCAACCTGGGTGACATGGGTTAACTCGAGTCATTGAGCTTTTCCAATCAGTTCTGGTTGACTCGACTAGCCAGGTAGGTGAGATCATGGGTGAGTATCCGCCATTAACCATCTTTCCTAGACACCAACTAAGTTGGCCAGGAAAGAGGTAGCCTCATACAACCATGATCACACTACCAAACCTACCTCGACACCAGTCGGTTTACCAGACTCGATCAAACTAGCCTAAAGACTCGGGCATCCACTGAGCCACTAATTGGATCCATTTTAGATGAACGGATCAACTAATCTAACTATTAGATAGTTCTAAAGAAGGGCCTTAAACAACTTTTGTTTAATCTTCTTGTTATCCGGTTCAACTAAACTTAGGTCTAACCCATTTAAGGATCCAACTAGTCAGCTAACCTAATTAACCCAAAATGGCTTATGCAAATTTGATTAGATTTCATAAACCTAAAAAAAAATTTTAATAATCCAAACACTTAATTAAAATAATTTTTAATTAAGTCTCTATGTAAAATAATTTTTACATACCAAATCATGCATCAAGATATTTTACAAATATTTTATATCCAATATAAAACATGCCTAAAACATGTATCACCAAATTAAAAAAATTTTAATTTTTAATATTCTTTAAGGATCCTTCTGAAGAGGCCAACACAGACGATCCGCATCGTGTCAAAGACACACGGTCATGGTGAAGGTCTCAACTAGGTTCCAAAAAGAAATCAGGATACATATTTAGATTAAACTAATTTTAATCTATAAAACATGCATACTATATTAGATTACACATGCAACCTGGCTCTGATACCACTGAAGGAGAACCGGTGCAGGTGGCTTGACATAATCCTACACTAGGCATGTAAACTGCTGCGGGAGCAGAAAGGATTTTAAAAACAATTTTAAAAATCCGCGCAGTGGAAATCTGCTCCGCCTAGAAACAAATCTAATTCTAGTTGCAAATAGGCATGTAAGATGATATAAAATATTTATAAAATATTTGATTTAAAAATTCAATTCATGCAAGATTAAAAAAATAATTTTTTCATACCTTATTCTGGCTAGAATAACTCTGGGATAAAGCTAGAATAGGCTGGAATAGCTGGAATAAAACTATTCCAGCCTTCTTTTTCCTTGGAACGTTGGAAACTCTTTTTGGCTTTCAAAACAGCGATCAAACGGTGGCTTCCAGACCTCCTTTTGCTCCCAAATTTTAGCAGCGGCAAGGTGGAGAAGTCTACTACAATCTCCAACAAAAATATGCAATCAAAACAAGCTAAAACGGGTGTAGAAAATTGCCAAAAATCTGTTGCTGAAATTTGCTGCAGAACTGGACAGCAGCCTTTTGCTTCGCATTTGGAGCTGCAGTAGGTGATCCGGCTCACATGGCTTGCTCCCAGGAGTAGAAGGGTACTCCCTCTAGAGGGGAGACACGCCGGGGGCCCTCCGATCCCTCTCCACACGCGGTGCTAGCCGCTGGAAGAACAAAAAGCCACAGTGGACGGCAGCCTTTGGCTTTGCTGCAGTCTTGCATTTGAGCACTCTAAGGGACAAGGAAAAGGGGCCTTAGACTCTCCCTCTCACCCTCCAAAACCCAGCCTAACTAGTACCCAATAGAAGCAAGAAGAACAAGTTCTCAGCCTCTCAAAAGGAAGAACTCCCTTGTTGTTTCCTCTCTTCTCACGGTGAAAAATAACTAGCTGCTGAAACAGGGCTGCTGTAGGTTTATAAATAGAACAACAGGGAAGATAACGGAGAGACAGGGAGAGGAAGAGAACTCGACTGCGTTTCACCCATTAAACTAGCTATAAACAAAGGAGGAATGGTAGCGGGTGGAAGGAGAGGAAGGGACAACGCCCAGCGATGATTGGCCTTCTTCGGACGCATGGTTTTTCTCCCAGCATTTTACCATGTAAAACGGTCCAAGTGGAGAAAAACCACCGGTTCAAAAGAAACCGGTCCAAAAAACTTTAAACCAAATAGGTTCAAACCCATTGGTTCAATTAACTAATGGTGGTTCAATCCAATTGAACCGGTCCGAGCCTAATAAAATTAGTTCAATTGGTTCACAACCAATTGGAGGCCAAAACGAACTCCGAATCAGTTCAAAACTGATTCAGAAAAATCCTGGTGTAGTCCTGGTCAACCTGGAACAATTTTTGGTTGACACAGACAAGGGCAAGTCGGGGAAAAGAGTGCTCAAAAAATACCGTGACCTTAAAACCGAGACGATTCTCAATCGTAATCGATATCCGGATCAGAGAGTAATCCTCTATGGCATATGACCTCATAGGTTCGAACCTAAACGATAGCTCTAGAACAATTCTAGTACCAGCACAGGAAACCATCTAGCAATGGGTCCCGGCATCTGGATAGGTCGAAGATGCGAGAGCAAACTATCAAACCTCTGGCATATGGTTTCCGTATAATTCATCCCATTGACCTCTAATACTCGAGATGACTGAGATTGGGCTGCCAACCCAGACTGAGTCAGTTGACTACGTGTCTCAACCTTACAAGCCAAGTGACTCTTCACTGGGACTACCCCGGGAGGATTTGCTAAATTGAGATACTGTGAGACATTCAATCAAAACTGTTTGGACAGGTCAATTCCATCTTGGTACATCACTGCTTTGAAAGTACTTGCCTGTACGCAGAAACCTTCCATCACCGGATTAAAAATCTGAGTTGTCCGGCACCAAAGCACAGGGAGTTGCTTGCAAGCTACCGTGATGACCTCAGGTCAGAGGGACACATATACCCATATCCAATCGTGACTATCCCTTTGGCAGAAAAGGGCTGCACGGAGTCACGTTCAATAAGATATCACATATCCCACTTGCAGATCACATCAGTGTCACCACACTCATTTGGTCAAGAGGACAACCAAACAATGTGAACTACAACAACCTATACTTGATATGTTGCTGTCCAGTATAATATATCCTTTGGTTGTGAATAGGGTTTAAGGACCACTCGATACATCCTCTCTGTATCAAAGTCAGTGTAGTCCTAAGAACTTCATCACATGGAAAGAGTTCATTTCAGGAAAATTTAGTATGTGATGAGCTACCAAAAATAATATTTTATTAATTCAAAGAAAAAGTACAATACTGAGCTCAACTGCCTACAACCCAGGCGATTGGCTTTGGGACACAATTCCCAACAGTGATTGCTTTATTAACTCAATTTGATTGAGCAATTTTATTTGGGTCAAACTGAATATGATTTGATTTGGGCTCGGGTTAGGTCCAATGTGATTAGGCTAAATCATTGCATCCCATTTCAGATTTAAGTTTGAATTATGAATTCAAATTTTGTTTTGGCATTTAAAATCAAAATTTAGTCTAAATTTAAAAGGATGTAACTCCCATGGCCTTGAATTTTTTTGTAACCCCCATAATTAAGTAATCCCATAACTTATGTAACCCCCTTTGTTTGTAACTCTCCCATTTTTTTCTCTCCTTACTTACCTCTATATTTTGGGGGCTGAATGAGGATGTGAAGAAGAGAGTATTGCTGAAAAATTTTAGAAAAAAAGAGGGAGAAAAGGCTAGAAGAGTTTAAGCCTTTGTATGAGGAAGAAAGGTTTGGGTTTGGGTGTGTGCTACTTAGTGTTCTTGGCTTGGGAAGAGTGCCTTGGGAAGGTTTTCTGAGTGCACTTCCTAAATCCTCCATAGTGCTTCTTCATCTCCTGTAACATCCCGATGAAGAAGAAGAAGAAGAAGTAGAGTCCATATGCCATTTTGTTCTAGCGAAGCTAGCACTTTAAAAGAAGAAGGTTAAGGAAGAACTCTGGTGTGGATTACCTGTACAAGCCGGACACATGTGTAGCTTCCAGAGAGATCATCTTCCTTGGTGAGCTTTCCCAAAATGGAGTCCATGGAAATCAATAATGTATCCATAATGGTCGATCCACCAAAGGGATATAACCCATTGGGTGCAAATGGATCTTCAAGAGAAAGAGGGGCACAGACGAGCAGGTGGAGACCTACAAAGCCCGTCTGGTTGCCAAGAAATATCATCAACGTTATGGTATAGACTATGACGAGATGTTTTCCTCTGTGGTAATGCTTAAGTCTATTCAGATTATGCTTGCTCTGGCAGTATATCTATACTATGAAATTTGACAAATGGATGTCTGAACAGCTTTCCTAAATGGTAAGCTGCAAGTGGAGATGTATATGATGTAACCTGAAGGGTTCACATCCATAGATGAGTCTAAGATATGCAAGCTACGGAGGTTTATAGACTAAAATAGGCATCTCTGAGTTAGAACATACATTTTGATAGTATCAAGATGTATGGCTTTGTTAGGAAAGGTGAAGAACCCTGCATATATAAATGGGCTGATGGTTCTGTAGTTGCATTTCTTGTTCTATATGTGGATGACATTCTCTTAATCAAGAATGACATTCTTGTATTACAGGAAATAAAGGTTTGGTTGTCTTCTCAGATTTCTATGAAGAACTTGGGTGAAGCTTCCTGCATTCTTGGTATGAAAATATATAGAGATAGATCAACGAAGCTTTTGGGATTGTCTCAATCTATGTACATACAAAGATACTATGCTGAAACGATTTAGCATGGAAAATTTCAAGAAAGACTATCTTTTGATAGGCCATGGAATTACTCTTTCCAAGAAGGATTATATGATAACTCCCGAGGAGAGAGAGCGTATGAGTAGGATTTCATATGCTTTGATAGTGGGTTCTACCATGTACGCCATGATATGTACTAGACCAGACATGGCATACTCACTAGGGGTAGTGAGTAGATACCAGTCTGACCCAAGTCAGACACATTGAAAGGTAGTTAAGACTATCCTTAAGTATTTGCAAAATACTAAAGACCAATGACTAATTTATGAAGAACCTGACTTAAAACTTGTGGGATATACATATTCTAGTTTTCAGTCAGATAGAGATGGCAATAAGAGTGAATCCAGATTTTTGTTTACTCTGAATGGAAGAGCTATCTGCTAGAAAATTTCCAAGCAGCATATAGTGGCAGACTCAGTATGCAAAGCAGAGTACATTACAGCATCAGATACTGCAAAGAAGGCTATGTGGTTGCGGAAGTTCCTAAACGAGCTGGGAGTGGCACCTTCCCTGGATGGTCCTATTTCGATGTATTGTGACAACACTGGAGCCATTACACAAGCCAAAGAGCCAATGTCCCATTAGTATACCAAGCACATTCTGCATCGCTACCACCTTATACGAGAGATCATGGAACGAGGTGACATCGACCTTATGAAGATCGATAGAAAGGAGAATCTAGCCGACCCCTTCACTAAAGCTGTTGGAGTTCAAGAGTTCAACGATTATAAATGGAAGATGGGAATACGATTATGTTCTGATTGGCTTTAGTCCAAGTGGGAGTTGTTGGGAAATGTGTCCTAAAGCCAATCATCTAGCTTATAGATGGTTGAACTATTATTGTAATTGTATATGAATTATATTGAATAAAATATTTATTCTAGCTATTCATCACATTTTACATCTTCCTATAATGAACTCTTATGTGATGAAGTCCTTAGGACTACTTTGATGTGATATAAAGATGATATATCATCTAGTTCTTAAATTGGTTCATGACCAAATGATACATTATTATAAGATGATAGTGTATCAAGTATTGGTCATTGTATGTCATAGTCATTGGTTGTCCTCTTAACCAAGGAGTGTGGAGACATTGGTATGGCATACAGGCATTTTGTATGACACTTCACTAGAAGTGACCCATCTATAGAACACTCTTTCTTCCAAAGAGTAGTTCACATTAGGATATGGATATAAGTGTTCCTCTGTCTTGAGATCACCATGGTAGCTTGCGAGCAACTCATTGTGCTTAGGTGCCGGACTACTCGAATTTCTAATTCGGTGATGAAAGGTTACTGGGTATAGTCAAGTACTTGTGTAGCAATGGTTGGATCAAGATGGGATTAATCCCTCCAAAAGAGTTTGGAGTGAATGATCCATTATATCTTAATTGAATAAAATCTTGACCAGGGTAGTCCTTATAAGCAATTACAAGGATTTTGAGTTGGAGACATATTGTGATGGACGATTCTAGGGTTGGGCAGTTAAACCCTAAGTCATCTAGAGCATTGAGGGTTTGATGGGGACCTCACCAGCATGAATCCTGGAGCAAGCACGAATCCCGAAGTCGTGCGAATCTTGGAACATATCCAAAATAAATTTAGGATTTATCTTTTATTTGAAATTTGCATTAGGATTTGGTTGGTTATGATTTAGATATGGATAGGCTTATCTTATCCTATCTTGTATTTGAATTTGAATCATTCCTTTTTATCTTGTATTCAAATTCAAATGAGGGTTGGACATGTCTATAAATACCACCCTCAGTCCTTTGTACAAAAAAAAAAGAGTTTAGTCAAGTTTTGGGAATGAAAATGAGTTTTAGAAAAGAGTGGATTTTTTTATTTCACTCCGTGAGGAGAGGGTGTGAGGCCCAACCCCAGGACATGATGTGAGGTCAGGCCCAGTTATCCTCCTTCTCATTCCATCTTCTCTATCCCCTCGTGGCCTTTGAGATCCATCCTAGTGCCTCCAAGAATGGAGGAGGGTGTAATGCCCTAGAGGTGATAGGTCTCTTCATTAGGGTGAGTCCCAAAGTCCATGAGTTCCAGATCCCTATCCTACATCCCCACTATTCCTTCGCCACCCCTAGAAAAAAAAACTTTACCAAAAAAAATAGTACCGTAATTTAGGTGACTTCTAGGCTCGCCAATGATCCTACCCATCTGTCCCCATCATTTTTGCTCAAATGATGGGGACCTCACTAGCACGAATCTCGAAGCAAGCATGAATCCCGGAGCCACACGAATCTCGGAACATATCCAGAATAATTTTAGGATTTATCTTTTATTTGAAATTTGAATTAGGATTTGGTTGGTTAGGATTTAGATATGGATAGGCTTATCTTATCCTATCTTGTATTTGAATTTGAATCATTCCTTTTTATCTTGTATTCAAATTCAAATGAGGGTTGGACATGTCTATAAATACCACCCTCAGTCCTTTGTACAAAAAAAAAAGAGTTTAGTCAAGTTTTAGGAATGAAAATGAGTTTTAGAAAAGAGTGGATTTTTTTATTTTACTCCGTGAGGAGAGGGTATGAGGCCCAACCCCAGGACATGATGTGAGGTCAGGCCCAGTTATCCTCCTTCTCATTCCATCTTCTCTATCCCCTCGTGGCCTTTGAGATCCATCCTAGTGCCTCCAAGAATGGAGGAGGGTGTAATGCCCTAGAGGTGATAGGTCTCTTCATTAGGGTGAGTCCCAAAGTCCATGAGTTCCAGATCCCTATCCTACATCCCCACTATTCCTTCGCCATCCCTAGAAAAAAAATTTTACCAAAAAAAATAGTACCCTAATTTAGGTGACTTCTAGGCTCGCCAATGATCCTACCTATCTGTTCCCATCATTTTTGGTATCAGAGCCCAGAAAAATTAGGGTACCTTCATATCTTTTCAAATGTCCTCCTACCTGCCGTCCCCCACTTCCCAGACTCAAAAAAAAAAAAAAATCATTCTCCAACTAGTGCCTTCCCTTCTATGACTCATCCCATACCCGACCAACACCCTGCTTCCATCGACGAACCCCTCCTCCCCACCAGTGAGGACCTCGTCCCCGTCACACCCAACGCCTCCCTCCTCTCCCCACCTGATGCAGAACAAAAGAGATGATGCAATGCGGAAGTAAATTAAGACTATTTTTTTTTTATATATTTTTAGAAGTCGGCTTTGACTCAAAGGAAAGTTAAACTAAATTGAAAGAAACTATATAATAATTGAAAGCACAATTCAAAGAAACTAGATTATCAGAGTAGTTCAGAAGTAAAGGATCGCTGGGGTTAAGAAACTCCCAGACCTAGGGTTTCGCTCTGAACTTTCAACAGGACAGAAGTAAAGAGAAGAGAAGGGTTATGTACTAGACAGTGATTTTCACAGAGTTTAGTGGAAGGACTCTCTCAAGCAGATTGTTGGATCCCCGGATTCGGATATCTTCGCAATGGATCCTCCAATACTGGTCCTTTGGCAGAGTTGGCTTCTCCTGAACTCAGGATCTGAGAAAGAAGAAGAACAAGTTATGGAACCAGATACTCAAAGAAAGGATTTACCAAACTTGAAAGTTGATGTTGCTGAAATCCTGATTCTCCTGGATGCTGATCTAACTTCCTCTGGAATTTGCTCTGTATTCAAAATAGCCGAACTGGACCCGGATGTTGGTGGTCGGCCTCTACTTGGAGCGAGGGGCTGTGAGAGATGGGGTAGGCTAGGGTTTGGTGGAATGAAGAGGATGATGGGATGGAGATGTGGCGCCCCCTGGACTCTGACGTGTGGCTGGGAGTGTGGCGCCCACTTACTTGAGCCTGGGAGAAAAAATGTGGCACCCTGGACCTTGACCTGACTGAAAAAAAATTGGCACCAACCTGGAGAAGACCTAGACCACTACTAGGACTTGTACTGAGTCAACATGACTCAATAAAATTTAAATTACAGGGAAATACAGACTCAAGACTAAAATTGAGTTGACCAAGTCAACCCTTATTACAAAACCAGAAAATCCTAATTCTTCGGGCAAGGTCAATCAGAGATCCAGATGGAGCCCTGAAGTCTTCTTCTGAGTCTGGTGCCCGCACCAATTCTCCCAGGGTGGGAGGAACTCGACCCTGTCGAGTATGGATCAAGCTGGCTCTGGTATCTCTCCAAGAGGTCTCGGTCCAATTCTTGTAATTCTTCTCGGGAGATCCATGAGTCATCAGAATCTGGCCTTCCTTGCCAGCGGACCAGGTATCTTTGGTATCCTCGATTACGAGTAGAGATAACCTGATCATCCAGGATCTTTTTAATCTGCTTTTTCCTCACAGGCTAGTTTGTTGGTGGACACACAGGGTCGGGATCACTCTCAATAACAAGATTAGGTTTCAAAGGCTTACTAGGAATCACAGCTGGCTCCCTATACTCTACTAAGTCTGTAATGTTGAAAGTAGAGCTATTGCCTAGTTCTGGAGGCAACTCGAGCACATAGGTATTGGATCCTACTCTCTTCACTACTATAAATGGTCCAGCTCCTTTAGCATGTAACTTTCTAATGGTTCTAGGAAAAAACCGCTCAGGCCTTAACCTAATCATTACATAGTCTCTCTCAATAAAAGTTTTGACTCGTCTTTGAGAATCAGCCAACTTCTTATAAGTTTCATTACTTAAAGTTATTTTGGCATGAATTTCTTTATGCAAGTCCTTTACATGCTATGCAAGTACATCAAGAGACTTGTGTGTGTGGGCTAATAGTGAAATCAGATCAAGTGGTGTGTGAGGCTTGTATCCATGAACAATTTCAAAGGGACTCTAGCCTATAGACCTATTGATCAAAAAATTGAATGCAATTTCAGCCCTGGACAAAATACAAATCCCAATTCCTGGTGCTCTCAATCAAACCAAAATCTGAGCCAAAGCCTAGTAAAGGGTCAAGAAAAACTAAACTAGACTGACGACGCATTCCTAAAGAATGGACTTTATTCCAAAGGAACCCTAGGTCTAAACCTAACAAACTAAGGCTCTCTAGGTTTGACCTTGGGTCGGAGGAGGGCATGCAGAGCATGAAAACTTATTATGGATGCCTAGTAGGTGCCATAAGGTCTTCCAGAAGTAGGTGGCAAATCTAATAGGTTCTAAGGAGTCTTGCAACCTAGAGATCTTAGTAAAGTGTAATCCCATAGCTCTAGAAACATGAGAATATTCAGGGAAGGGTAGGAAATAAGAATCAGAGTTTTGAGGTGGCTTATCGGAAACAAGAAACAAACTTTGGTTATTCAAGACGACCTTAAAATGAGGACATTATTCTATAGGTGCACTCATCCAATCCTCATGATTTGCTCTAGGAGGGTCTACAAGTGCAAGTTCTAGGATAGGCTGGGTGCTCCTAGAAGGTGGAAGGTTATCAGGAAGGTCTTTGGAATGTTAACTAAAAAGTCCTCTAAGCTACTGTCTTTTTCTTGTTCTTGGACCTTCTCAATGGGCAATTCTTGTGAACCCATTCCTTCTTCACACTTCTCTACCAGATTTGACTCAGGGGTGTCTTCTTTGGATTCCTCAATGAGTTCAGGGGTATTCTCACTTAAACTTTCATTTGGTGTAATTTCCTCTTCCTGAACTTCCTCAAAAGGGTCTTCTCTTAGGGTTAGCTCCTGAATTCTCTGAGTGGCAGGGGTCCCCTCGATAACCCCATGAGGTAGGAGTTGGTTAATTGAATTATCGGGAGAGATATCCTCAAATTCTTCTTCTTCATATTCATCTATCAAACTTACGTCAGGCTCATATATTTCTTCCTCAATCTCACTGAAAGGTTCTAATCTATTCTCCTTTGATTCCTCTTTAAGTACGGCTCTGGTCGGGTCAACTAATTTTGGGATGGCCATGCCTAACTCCTTCTTAGTGTTATCCTTCTGGTCAAGAGGTGACACAAGTGGGAATTGACAGACAAAAGTCTGGTTCACTACGGATGTCGGATCAATCGAAACTTGACTCAAGTTGGTAGAGGTTGGCTTTAAGTCCAAAGTACTTGATTGGTTATATCTTAAAGACCACTCATAGTCTTGGGCTTCTTGGTAGGCTCGGTCTAACTTATTGGTCTTTTCAAGGCATAGCTTCTTATAAATGTCTGGGTGTAACCCAACCCTAAACCTCGATGTGATCTGAGCTTCGGTCTCAATGGTATTGCATTTCATGTCATACCACTGGAAGTCCTCGATATATTTAGACACAGGCCTATTACCTTGTCGCAATTGGTACCATTGGTCTAAAAGTCTTTTCTCATAGGATCTACCTAGGTACCTATCTCTCAACTTACTTCTCATATCTCTCCAAGTATATATTTCCTCTTTTCTTTGATAACACTCATGCTCAATAGCATACCAATGCGACCTAGCATGTTTGATGAACTTGGTTTTGGCCAACCTAACTTGTCCTAATTCTGATATGCTAGTGCACTCAAAATACCGATCCATTTGTTCTTCCCACTTAATATATGTCTCTTGTCTTCCATCAAAAGTGGGTGCATAAGGTTCGGTGTTCCTAACAGATCCCTTCTCTGAGTCAACCAAGTATGGGTATAGGCTCCTAGGGCTAGACTCAGGGGCAAGCTCATGGTCATAGGCTCTTAGATCAAACCTCCAATGATTAGGTTCAGGATCCCTGTATAAAGGTCTCCTAGGCTCTAGGTGTGGGTGAGGTTGGGGTCTACCAAATTCTGAGTCAGGGGTCCAATTTCGGTGCCTAGGCTCCTCAAGTACTTGGGCTCGGTCTCTAAACTGGGCAACAGTATCAGTCATATCCTGACTCAATTTGGTCATACTTTCGGTAAGAGTTCTAATCATGGCCTCTAAATCAGGTTGGGTTTGACCAGGTTGGTAGGGTACTCCGTTCCGGGTGGACATGATGATGCAAGCAAGCACACCAAATGAGACTCAACTGAAACGACTACGGGCTAACTAGACCTAGAGCCCAAACTAGATGCCCAATCAGAGTGGCAAGCTAGCCTGTAGTAACTCGGGACTCAGCCAGGCAGGTGCAAGGGGAGTGTTAGGTCCCTAATTGCCAATCCTAGACACCAATCAATGATTGGCCAGGTAAGCGGACCAGCACACAAGCCCTTCGGGACGTAGTCCCTGAATCACTGTTCTAGACACTGAGTACAAAGCACACATAGAGTAACCAGACAAACTGACTAAACCCTAGGCTGGACCTGACCAGTTGGTATTCCTAGCCCACTAGGGCAAATTAAGTCTAATAAATTTTAAAATTAGGCTTAGGATTGAATGAATGGGTGGTGGTTTTGGGCTAAGGAGAGGTTATCAACTCCTTCCCTTATCTTAGATGCTCAATTGCCCTTAAGATGAATTAGGAGATGATCACTCAAAAAAAATTGAATTGCAGAAACACAAAAACAAAATTACTGTAATTTAACTCTCAAAAATTTCACAGAAATCAATAAATTACAGTAATATTATGTAAAATAGTTTAAATTATAATGGTTCCAGCAAATTAAAAATCATGTAATTTGGAGTTATTTGCAATGAGAAACAATTCTTGAAATAGGGTAGTTACAGACTAAAAATAGCCTTCCCCCGTTTACAATTCCTGCTACGAAGTTGTAACCCAGCGGATCCCCCTACACGCCCTAGGAACACCCCATGGAATGGGAAGAGGAGGCTTGCACCTCGCTTCGTTCCTAGGACCAGACGTCCTGGGAGTCTACTTCGAGCAGACAAAGTAAAAAAGAGAGACACTCAAAACATGCAAGCAAGTCAGAAACCCTAGACAGGGCTCTGATACCAAAATTGATGCAGAACAAAAGAGATGATGCAATGCGGAAGTAAATTAAGACTATTTTTTTTTTTTTTTTTTTCAGAAGTCGGCTTTGACTCAAAGGAAATTAAACTAAATTGAAAGAAACTATATAATAATTGAAAGCACAATTCAAAGAACTAGATTATCAGAGTAGTTCAGAAATAAAGGATCGCTGGGGGTTGAGAAACTCCTAGACCTAGGGTTTTGCTCTGAACTTTCAATAGGACAGAAGTAAAGAGAAGAGAAGGGTTATGTACCAGACAGTGATCTTCACAGAGTTTAGTGGAAGGACTCTCTCAAGCAGATTATTGGATCCCCGGATTCGGATATCTTCGCAATGGATCCTCCAATACTGGTCCTTTGGCAGAGTTGGCTTCTCCTGAACTCAGGATCTGAGAAAGAAGAAGAACAAGTTATGGAACCAGATACTCAAAGAAAGGATTTACCAGACTTGAAAGTTGATGTTGCTGAAATCCTGATTCTCCTGGATGCTGATATGACTTCCTCTGAATTTGCTCTTATTCGAAATAGCCGAACTGGACCCGGATGTTGGTGGTCGGCCTCTACTTGGAGAGAGGGGCCGTGAGAGATGGGGTAGGCTAGGGTTTGGTGGAATGAAGAGGATGATGGGATGGAGATGTGGCGCCCCCTGGACTCTTACGTGTGGCTGGGAGTGTGGCGCCCACTTACTTGAGCCTGGGAGAAAAAATGTGGCACCCTGGACCTTGACTTGACTGAAAAAAAAGTGGCACCAACAAAGAAGACAGACTACCTAGACCACTACTAGGACTGAGACTCAACATGAAAAATAAAATTTAAATTACAGGGAATACAGACTCAAGACTAAAATTGAGTTGACCAAGTCAACCCTTATTACAAAACCAGAAAACCCTAATTATTCGGGCAAGGTCAATCAGAGATCCAGATGGAGCCCTGAAGTCTTCTTCTGAGTCTAGTGCCCGCACCACCACCGGTCACCGCGCGCTGTGTGCCTCCACCGTCGCAGGTTTCCCCCACAAGCAGCAAACCTCCACCATGGTCTCCTCTGCCACTAGGGTTTCTTTCCACGTCGCCACCGCCATCGCCATTCTCCTCGTCACTTTCTACGTTGGCCGCCCCCTCACTGGAAGCTCTCCGCACCATCCACGAGATCCGCGAGAAGTGCCAGACCGTCAAAGAAAGAATTTCCCAATTCATTATATGAGGCCGGAGGATGGTGGGATGGATCCAGGACGAGTCTGACTCAGGATCAGACGTTGCTTGGAAGGCTTCTATGTCTACCAGTCACCGGTTTATTCGAAAATGATCAGCTATAGACTCACCATCGTCCACCCCTCTGATGACTCCAAGTTCACCGCCCGTGAAAGACTCCGGCCGACTGTCTCTTTGCTCGCTGCCGGAGCCTCCACAGCCTTCGTCCATCTCCCATCCCTAAGTAATCTGCCAGACGACCCCGAGCCGCCCGACCCTCCTCCTTCCCTGTTCCTCGGGCTCACAGCAGCCTCTCCGGACGTCCCTGATGCCGGTGTTTTCTTCGGGCCACTCAATGAAATTTCTGCTCGGATCGGGATCGTCTCATCCTGGCTCCCGAGCTCTCGCCCTTGTTCCAGACATTAACTCTGCAGCGGATCTTCCCCGAGGCCGACTCCCGTCATGAACGCACCCTCCGGTCCTCCTGACACCGTCATCAGCCCCGAATCCCCCTCCACGAACGTCGCTCGGTCGATTCCTCCACCAGAGCTCGACTCCCCCATCGGAACAAAGCTCTAATATCACCCCGGCGCTGTCCTCCTCCACCATCCCGCGTAGCAGCCTCCCAGCTCCCCTGTTCCATGAAGCCCCTATTCACTCGTCCAAAGAAGCCCATCCGTAAGCCTCCTCCAGGCTTCTCTGTCGCCGGATCTCCTTCTCCGATCCCTCCCCATCACGGATCTCCTTCCTCGGTTTTGGCCGAAGCCGTTTACACCTCCGATCTCCTCCCCCATGAAGCTTCAAATCTCCTGTTCCAAGAAGCGTGCAAGTTGAATTGTTGAGCGGCTATTGAAGAAGACCGGAATAGCTATTCTAGCTATTCTGGCTATTCCACATACATCCCGAATTTATTCTAGCTTGGAATAAATCCTGTTTACTTTAAATTGGGTTATGTTTTTGGCTTTGATTGTCTTACTTGGGCTAATCCAAGATTAATTATGCTGGAAAAAAAAAATCATTCTACATGTCATGTGCATCGTAGAGCCAGCCTAACTCACCTGTGCATCCTAGAGCCAGCCTAACTCGATGGAGCCGAGTTTTTCCCACCTTAGGGAATGATGGGGACCTCACCAGCATGAATCCCGGAGCCGCACAAATCTCGAACATATCCAGAATAAATTTAGGATTTATCTTTTATTTAAAATTTGAATTAGGATTTGGTTGGTTAGGATTTAGATATGGATAGGCTTATCTTATCCTATCTTGTATTTGAATTTGAATTTGAATCAATCCTATCTTTTTATCTTGTATTCAAATTCAAATGAGGGTTGGACAGGTCTATAAATACCACCCTCAGTCCTTTGTAAAAAAAAAAAAAGAGTTTAGTCAACTTTTGAGAACGAAAATGAGTTTTAGAAAGAGTGGGTTTTTTTATTTCACTCCATGAGGAGAGGGTGTGAGGCCCAATCCCAGGACATGATGTGAGGTCATGCCCAGTTATCCCCCATCTCATTTCATCTTCTCTATCCCCTCGTGGCCTTTGAGATCCATCCTAACGCCTCCAAGTATCGAGGAGGGTGTAATGCCCTAGAGGTGAGAGGTCTCTTCATTAGGGTGAGTCCCAAAGTCCATGAGATCCAGATCCCTATCCTACATCCCCACTATTCCTTCGCCACCCCTAGAAAAAAAATTTTACCAAAAAAAATAGTACCCTAATTTAGATGACTTCTAGGCTCGCCAACGATCCTACCCATCTGTCCCATCAGGGTCAAAGGAATGTATTATATGATTATATATCCATTTGGTTCATGATAGATGCTCTGCAACATTCGACCTATCCGGACACTGGGTGTCATTGCTAGATGGTGACTTTGGCTGGTACTGGAAGTGTTTCAATACTACCGGCTTAGTGTTCGAACCTATAGGTCACACAGCATAGGGATTTCTGATTGACCTAATGCCTATTAAATGATTGGGAATCATTTTTTGGACTCTTTGGACAATTTGATTATCCATCTACATTTTGGAGTCGACTAGAGTCATGAGTCGACTCAGTTGTAGGGATTTAATGATTTGTCAAGTATTGAAACATCATGTTATAAGTGTTTTGACAAAGGTTTGAAGTACTAAATGTTGGTAATTATATGGAGGGTTAATAGCAATATGATTGCTTGATTAACTCAATTTGATTGAGCAATTTTGTTTGGGTCAAACCAAATGTGATTCAATTTGGTCTCAGGTTAGGTCCAATGTGATTGGGCTGAATCATTGCATCCCATTTTAAATTTAAGTTTGAATTATGAATTCAAATTTTGATTTGGCATTTAAATTCAGAATTTAGTTTGAATTTAGAAGGATGTAAGTCCCATAGCTTTGAATTTTTTTGTAACCCCTAATTATGTAATCCCATAACTTATATAACCCCCTTTATTTTGTAACTCACCCATTTTCTTTTCTCCCCACTACCTCTATATTTGGGGGCTGAATGAGTATGTGAAGAAGAGAATATTTCCTGGAAGATTTTAGAAAAAAAGGCAGAAAAGGCTAAAAGAGCTTAAACCTTTTTATTGGGAAGAAAGGTTTGGGTTTGGGTATGTGCTGCCTAGTGTTCTAGGCTTGGAAAGATTGTCTTGGGAAGGTTTTTTTAGTGCACTTCCTAAATCCTCCATAGTGCTTCTCCATCTCTTGGAACATCCCAGCAAAGAAGAAGAAGAAGAAGAGTCCATAAGCCATTTCGTTCTGACGAAGCTAGCACTTCAAAGGATGAAGGTCAAGAAAGAACTCCAGTGTAGATTACCTGTAGAGGCCGACATGTGTGCGGCTTCCAGAGCGATCATCTTTCTTGGTGAGCTTTTCCTCAACCCGGTGACTGTCACGTCGGATTAAAGGAAAAGTTGTTGAGCTTTCCAAAGAAGTGTTCTTTAGCATGTGCATCAAACATTGAATGATTCTATGTGACGCATGACTTTGTGTGCTTGTATTTTCTTTTATTTACATATTAATATTCATACATGATCCTGTTTGTAGGCCTATATTAGAAATGTTCTGGTATTATATCTTGATTAATATGATTATCTAGTCTTCCACTGCGATGAAACTTTAAAAAATTTTAAAGTTGCATGACTATTGCCTACATAATGTTTCCTCATAATATGATATTATGGTATGCTTGTTAGATAGTTTATGGTATTAGGATGTGCATGAGACCATGAAAGGCCCTTGAAAAATTATATTTAGTCATGTTATAAAAGTATAATGCAAATCCATTTAGGATGTGATTGATCAATTGGTGTCTAAGAAAGTACTTATAGGAAGGTAAAGAGAATGTGATTTTTATTGGGTCTGTTGCTTACCTTGCAAAAATTTTTGGTATCTAAGACAAGTGCGGGGGGGGGGGCTTCCTACCTCTCTCTCACTTACCAAGCCAATTTGATTGATTTAGACCTTAATTTGGAAATGCTAATTTATTAATATACTACTAATTGCCTTCCTTCATGCTAAGCCAAATTTATGTAAAAAACTATAGTAGGTTTATTGTGTAAACACAAGGCCTACTCTAGGGTTTGATGTAAAAGTTATCTTGGTACATCTAATGCTTTATAGCATCATTGATGGTGTTACTTTGTTGTGTAATACAAGAGCAACATTATTTAATCATGACTGTATGAAAATGAATGGTCTGACTAAACTAAGACATTATAGTTTGTTATATAAACACAAGGCTATAAGTGCCTTAGAGGCAGCTATTATGTTGAGAGTTACATGGGTAGCAATTTGAAAAAGAAATTTCTTATCCTTGAACTCATAACTGTTTGTTGTGTAAACACAAGATATTTATGAAGAATTGAGATCTCAATCCCACTAAAGAAATCCTATTAGTGTTTCTCGCTTACCATAGGTAAGGGCTATGGTTTTCATAAAAAATATTGGGAGACACAATTAGATTAGTAAGTCCTTATTTAGTTACATATATCATCTTCAGTGGTTTACTTATACATTGTTCTTTATTTATGTAGATTAATATTATGGCTTCGACTTTATCACTTTAGGATATTTTTAATGCCAATAAGTTGACTGGTGCTAATTATGTAGATTGGTTAAGGAACCTGAGAATTATTTTAACTCAGGAGTAGGTATCCTACATCCTTGATTCTCCTTATCCAGATCCGATCGAAGATGATGCTTTGGAGGAGAAAATGGCCACATATAAAATATGGCAAAATGATAGTTTAATAGTCAAGTGCATTATGTTAGCCTCTATGAGTAATAAATTGCAGAGGCAACATGAAGAGATAGAATCTCAGTCCATATTGCTTAATCTTAAAGAGCTTTATGGAGAGCAAAATAGGGCTACTCGATATGAAATATCAAAGTAGTTATTTCGAGCATATGAGTGAGGGCTCGTCTATTCAAGTCCATGTACTAAAGATGATTGATTTAATTACTCGATCAGGTCAATTAGGATTTGTTTGGATGGAGAGCTTAATCAAGACTTGATCCTGCAATCACTCTCTGGTTCCTTCTCTCAATTTGTCATGACCTATCATATAAACAAATTAAACCTTTCATTATCAGAGCTACTTAACATGCTTAAAATAGTTGAGAGCCATTTTAAAGGGGACAAGGCTCATCTTCTTCTAATTGGTCGGAAGAAAAAATAGTAATGAAAAAGGGTTCAAAGAAAAAATGAAACCCTAATAAAAGCATCCAGAAGAAGAAGGCAAAGAAGCCCTCTACTGATGGAACCTGATTTCATTATGGCAAGCAATGGCACTAAAAGAACTACAAGTCATTCTTGCTAGTCTGAAGCTTGATGCTGGTGAGCACCAAAAGGGTTGTATATGATACAAACTAACTTATTATTGAGTACTTCAGCTTCTAACTCATAGGTATTGGATACCACATGTGGGTCTCATGTATGAAGTCTTTGCATGGACTTCACAAAATTGGGAGCTTGAAGCTATCAAGCAGAAGCTATGGGCACCTATTTGTTGTTTTTGCATTCGAATAAAATTTTAAAATTGAAAGACTGTTACTATGTTCTAAATATTATTAGAAATATTATTTATGTACCCTTATTATTACAACAAGGTTTTGAAACTAATATAAAGAGCAGAGGATGCTCTATTTCTCATTCTAATAAGTTTTTGGAACTGGTTTATTTGTTAATGGGCTTTTAGTTCTTCCACTCAATGATGAAGTTTTCTTTGTAAGGAAACATTATATAAGAATAGTGATGCAACTTTAAAATTTTTAACCTTGCATCACAACGGAAGACTAGATTAATCATATTAATCGACATATAATATAGAACAACTCTAATATAGGCCTACAAATAGTGATGCGGGACAAGGCTAGGAGGATCGTTGGAAAGCTGAGAAGTCTCCTGGGATTAGGGTCAAGAAGGTGGTAAAGATGGAGGGTAAATAAGATGGACACTCTATAGACTTGGGACATACCTTCACGGAGAGACCTCTCACCTCTAGGATATCTCATCCATCCCACTACATGTAGCCTAGGGCATCCCGCCCATCTCACTACATGTGGAGCCTAGGGCATCTCACCCAAATCACTACCTAGGGCCATAAAAGAAAATGTCTAAGATCATAGAGGGGACTCGAAGGAGAAGACGATAACTAGGGCCTCACACCCCTCGACACTTGAAAGTGAAGGCATAGAGTCTCACACCCCTCGATGCTTGAAAGCGAAGGCATAGGATCTCACACCCCTCGATGCACGAAGGCGAAGGAAAGATGGGCCTCAATCCCACTCCTTATGGAGGTAGAAAGAAGAACCACTCTTCTCAAATCATCATCATTATTATTTTTCAATACAAGACGGGTGCCTTTACATAGGCTTACAAGACTTAGGACCCAAGTAAGGGTATACATGAAATTTTTTAGGAATCCTAAACTCTCTCAAACTAATAATCCTAACAGACTTCAAACTAATAATCCTAATCTAAAACAAACTTGAAACTAAAATAGCTTCAAACTAATCAATACATCCAGATTATAAAAAATGAAATAAATAAATATAATCCAAATGCATCAAGATTTATGTCGAAAGAGGTTCGTATTAAGATCCATGCTGAGCTGCTCTGAAATATGCACAGGCTTGATAACTGTGCATAAGACTTCCTGCTCTGAGAAGTGTGTAGCTCTGAGATCCGTGCAAAGTTGTTTCTACTCTGAGATATGTGTAGGTTCCTTCTCTTGTGACCATGGAATAGAGGGAGGTGACCGACGGGGGAGAGGGGCTGGGGCTGCAGATCCGACGAGGGTAGCATCCTTTGGTGCATAGAAGATTTCAATGAGGGTGATCTCGGCGAAGGAGCTTCCGGCAAGGGCGATCTCGGCAAAGGAGCCTTCGATAAGGGAGATCCCAGGTGAGGGAGCTGGAGGGGCCTTGCGATTGTCGAGCTTCAAGATGGTGGTGGTGATGGAGATGATGATGGAGGTCATCATGGCGAGGGGAGGCGATCACCGTGGTAGCAGGGCAGTTCGGGGCATCGATGGGAGGTGGATGACGGCATGAGCGGGGATGACCGGTGGACAGCGGGTTGGGCGGCTTCGATTGCGTAGGTTGGGCGGCTCCGATTGCGTAGGTGGGCAGTCGACGTATGGCTGGTGGTGGTGTTGATGGATCGGGTGTTGGCCGTGATGGTGGAAGGAAGGTGATCTGGGCTATGGGTGGTAGAAGAAGATGACAGGAATAACTTAGGGATAAGTCAGGGATAAGCAGGGAATAAAGTTGGAATAGCAGGGATAAGTGGAATAGCTAGAAAAATACAAAATAAAAAATTTGGGAGAAAAAGGAAAAACTCGGATGGGTTTTGATGTCCCCATCATTCCCTGTGGGTAAGGAAAACTCGACTCTGTCGAGTCCGACTCGATGCTATAACTTTTTTTTCAATCCTAGTCCTCTCCTGCTCTAATACTAAAAATTGATGCGGGACAAGGCTAAGAGGATCGTTGGAGAGTTGAGAAGTCTCCTAGAATTAGGGTCAAAAGGTGGTAAATATAGAGTGGTAAAGAAGATGGACACTCTATGGACTTGGGGACTTAGACCTATCCACATTATAGTAGCCTCATCCATCCCTCTCGCGGAGCTTAGGGCATCCTACCCAAATCACTACCTGTGGTTGCGTGAAGGAAAATCTCTAAGATCATAGAGGGGACTCGAAGGAGAAGGGGATAACTAGGGTCTCACACCCCTGCTCGATGCTGAGAAAGGTGCACCGGCGCCCTCGGTCTCACAGGCATAAGGTGTCACACCCCTCGACACCCGAAGGTGAAGGGAAGACAAGCCTCACGCCCACTCCTTATAGAGGCAGAAAGAAGAATCGCTCTTCTTAAATCATCTTCATTATTATTCCTCAATACAAGAGGGGGTGCCTTTATATAGGCTTACAAGACTTAGGACCCAAGTAAGGGTATACATGAAATTTTCTAAGAATCCTAAACCCTCTCAAAATAATAATCCTAACAGATTTCAAACTAATACCTAATCTAAAACAAACTTGAAACTAAAACAGCTTCAAACTAATCAATACATCCAAATTAAAAAAATAAAATAAATAAAATATAATCCGAATGCATCAAGATCTATGCCGAAAGAGGTTCGTATCAGGATCCATGCTGAGCTGCTCTGAAATCTACACATGCCTGATAACTGTGCATAAGACTCCTGCTCTACGAAGCATGCAACTTTGAGATCCGTGCAAAGTTGTTTCTACTCTAAGATCTGTGTAGGTTCTTTCTCTTGTGACCGTGGAACAAAGGGAGGCGGCGGACGAGGGAGAGGGGCTGTAGATCCGGTGAGGGCGGCGTCCTTTGATGCGTAGAAGATTTTGACGAGGACGATCTCGATGAAGGAGCTTTCGCAAGGGCAATCTCGATGAAGGAGCCTCTAGCAAGGGAGATCCTAGGAGAGGGAGCTAGGGGGACCTTGTGGTTACCAAGCTTTAAGATGGTGGTGACGATGGAGATGATGATGGAGGTCATCATGGTGAGGGGAGTTGGTCACCGTGGCTGCAGGGAGGTGGGATGGGCGTCGGGCATCGGCGGGAGGTGGATGGTGGCACGGGCATGGATGACCGATGGATAGCAGGTTAGGCGGCTCCGATTGCACTGGTTGGGTGGCCGGCGTAGGGCTGGTGGCGTGTTGATGGATCAGGTGTTGGATGTGATGGTGGAAGGAAGGTGATCTGGGCTATGGGTGGTGGAAGAAGATGACAAGAATAACTCAGGGATAAGTTGGGGATAAGTAGGGAATAAAGTGGGAATAACGGGGAAAGTGAATAGCTGGAAATATACAAAATAAAAAATCAGGGAGAAAAAGAAAAAACCCGAATGGGTTTTGATGTCCCCATCAAACATGATCACGTATGAATATCATCATGCAAATGAAAGAAAATACAGGCACACAAAGTCGTGCATCACATAGAACCACTCTATGTTCGATGCACTTGCTAAAGCACACTTCTTTAGGAAACATACCAAGAACTTTAACTTTAATCCAATGCGACACTCACCGGGTTGAAGAAAATCTCACCAAGGAAGATAATCACTCTGGAATCCGCACACGTGCCGGCCTCCACAGGCAATCCACACCGGAGTTCTTCCTTGACCTTCTTTCTTTGAAATGCTAGCTTTGCTGGAACAAATTGGCTTATGGACTCTTCTTCTTCTTCTGGGGATGCTCCAGAAGATGAAGCACTATGGAGGATTTAGGAAGTGCACTCAAGAACCCTTCCCAAGACACTCTTTCCAAGCCAAGAACACTAGGCAGCACACACTCAAACCCAAACCTCTTTCCCACACAGGTTTCAAGCTCTCCTTCTTCTATTCCCCCCATTTTAAAGAATTTTTCAGCAAATAAATTTCAGAAATCTCTCTCTCTCACGTCCTCATCAAGCCCCCATATGTAGGTAAGTAGAGAGAAGAAAGAGGAGAGTTACATAAGTTATGGGATAATTATGGAGGGTTACAAAATATTCAAGGCCACGGGGGTTATGTCCTTTCAAATTCAAACTAAATCTAAATTTAAAACTTAAATAAAAATTTGAATTCATAATTCAAACTTAAATCTAAAATTGGATGCAATAATTTAGCCCAATCATATTGGACCTAACCCAAGCCCAAACCAAATCACATTCGACTTGACCCAAACTTAATTGCTCAATCAAATTGAGTTAATCAAGCAATCACATTGCCACTAACCCTCCATATAATCACCAAATTTAGTAATTAAAACTTTTTTCATAATATTTGTAACATGATGTGTCAACACTTGACAAATCATCAAATCCCTACAACTGAGTCGACTCATGATTCTAATCGACTCTGAAATGTAGATGGATAATCAAATTATCCAAAGAGTCCAAAAATGATTCCCAATCATTCAATAGCTATTAGGTCAATCAGAAACTCCTATGGTGTGTGATCCCATAGGTTCGAATACTAAACTGATAGTATTGGAACACTTCTAGTACAATCCAAAGTTATCATCTAGCAATGACACTCGACATCTGGATAGGTCAAAGGTTGTAGATTAACTATTAAGAACCAAATAGATATGATGATCATATAATACATCCTTTAACCCTCAATTCTTTGGATGACTTAGGGTTTAATTGTCCATCCCTAGAATAGTCCATCACAATATGTCTCAAACTCAAAATCCCTGTTACTACGTACAAGGACTACCCTAGATAAGATTTTATTCAATTGAGATATAATGATTCATTCACTCCAAACTCTTTTGGAGGGGTTAATCTCATCTTGTCTAACCACTGCTACATAAGTACTTGACTGTATCTAGCAACCTTTCATCACCAGATTAGAAATACGAGTAGTCCGGTACCTAAGCACAGTGAGTTGCTTGCAAGCTACCATGGTGATCTCAAGTTAGAGGAATACTTATATCCATAGCCTAATATGAACTACTCTTTGGCAAAAAGAATGTTCTACAAAAGGGTCATGTCTAGTGAAGTGTCATACACAATACTTGCATGCCATACCAGTGTCTCTACACTCCTTGGTTAAGAAGACAACCAACGACGATGATATACAACTACCTACACTTGATACACTATCATATTATGATAATGTATCATTTGGTCATGGACCAATTTAAGAACTAGATGATATATCCTCTCTATATCACATCAAAGTAGTCCTAAGGACTTCATCATACAAGAGTTCATTATAGGAAGACAAAATATGATGAACAACTAGAATAAATATTTTATACAATATAATTCATATACAATTATAACAATAGCTCAACCGTCTACAACCTAGATGATTGGCTTTGGGACACATTTTTCAACAACTCCCACTTGGACTAAAGCCAATCAGAATAGAATCGTATTCCCATCTTCCATTTATGATCATTGAACTCTTGAAATCCAACTGTAGGGTTCGGTGGCAAGGCGGAAACATAGATTTCAAAATTTTTATCTTTATGAAATCTTCACCAAACCCTTAACCCAAGATCTCCTTAAAAGAATTAAAACATATAACATGTATATATAGAATTAAACTCATATAAAAGTACTAACCTGTATTGCTAAAATCCAAACTCTGAATCTCCACCAGGTGCCCAAATGTTCATCCTCCAATGGTGATCCACACAGAAAAAGATGAAGACAACAATTTCTTGTTCTTGGCTCCTCTTCTTGAATTCTTTTTTAAGAATTCAATTCTTGGACTTTAGGCTGAAATTTTCTTTCTTGAAAATTTCTTTTCTTCCTTCTTTCCTCTTCTTGAATTCTTTTCTTGAATTCCCTTTCTTGAATTCCTTTTCTTGAATTGAATTGGAGGAAGAAATTAAGATAAGTAAAGTCTTAATTCAAGGAAGAAAAGAAGAAGAACAGACCCTTCCTTTTTCTTTCCTTTACCGTTCAAGACCTTCCTCTTATTCTTGTTTAGGGTCAGAGTTTCGACAGAGATTATCTCTGTAAGGGAAACAATACCCAACAAGCATAAAGGGAAGGAGTATTCCAGAGAGGAGGAGAGGAATATGATCTCTGTATATTTCTTCTTTTATTATCTGTCAGAAAACCCCCGAGAACCCAAACCCTTTTATAGATTTCAGAGGGGCATTTTCTCAAAATATCGCAACCCTCTGAAACCCTAGGAATCATGATCCATCATTCCTCACACGTCCCCTCAACCAAAATCATGATTCTTTAATTTAATTTTTGTTTTTCCGACGAGGAGGACTCTCGGAAAAACTTCAGGAAGAATCGTGACTTTTGGAGACGGATTTGCGACCGAAAAGTGACGAATCTTTCTCCTTAATTTTTCTGGCCATCGGATCCAGATCCAAGGATGTCAGACAAGGATCCA
The DNA here is from genome assembly GCA_021397845.1 of Areca catechu. Taxonomy (NCBI): domain Eukaryota; kingdom Viridiplantae; phylum Streptophyta; class Magnoliopsida; order Arecales; family Arecaceae; genus Areca; species Areca catechu. The sequence goes on from CM038050.1 coordinate 98,518,984, forward strand.
ATTGCCCCCCCCCCCTTTTCTTGATTTTTCTCCGACGATATTTCCTTCCGACGTGCGTGAAGAGAAGTCCACATGCACGTGGACTCTTCTTCTTGGCGTGCGCGGGTGATGAAGGGCGTGGGTGGCTTGGAGAGTGTCTCAGTGCACTTGATTCACTTGGGTTTAGCCATGGGTTAGCCCAATATCCAAAAAATTAAATTAGACCTTAATCTGGTTCAATTAGAACCCAATTAAGCCTAATTCGGAACCAAATTCAATCTGATTCGAATAGAAATTGGGTCTGCAACACATGCTAGTGTGTTTATCCTGCAAAAATGATTTAATTCCAAATTAACTCCTTCATCAATTCTCTTTTGTGTGTGACCCATTGGGTTTCACACCTAGCCAACAGTAGGTCCAAGTGCTATTTGACTTAATTCGGTTAGATCTCAACTAAGCCGATTTAGGTCAACTCAACTAGCTCGACTTGGTCAATTAGAATCTAATTCTAATTAGATTTGAATTACCATAATTCAATCATATACATACAAGACAAGATTGACGTCTAGCAACGTATCATGTATACCCGGAAGATGTGAAATTTTGGTGGAATTACCAAAATATCCTTCAATGGTGAGTTACCGGGCAATTCAGTCCTTTGATCAACTTGCATCGCGAATATGATTATGAATATGGATACTTGTCAAATCCAATTTCATATTCATCCCTAGCTCAATCTTTATAATGATGATTCATTAATGAACCATTAGAAATTAACTCTAATGTTCATACTTTGATCAAAGATTTCCTGAATCCTTCTTTTAATCAAAATTAGCTGGATGCAATTCCCTCTTACTAGGGCTGATCAATTCCTTGTTGACCTACTCACAACTCCATATACAATCCACCATACCCAGTATCACCTCGTGCATGACTTGAAAGGGATATGCCCTACAAGCCAATCTATGTTGTATCTCCCAAACCATTGTAATTGACAAAAAATTCTAATAAAGGCATTATTTTTTTTATCATACGCTGTGTTTATGATGAAACCCATAGATTAGGGCTATGATTTTAGGGTTATGATGAGATCATACCAGTGAGACCTAAAGTCTTAAAACCTTAATCTAAAATATTCCTAGTCAAAGGAACCCTGAGTAGGGGATCAGGGTTTCCGGTAAGACTAGCACATCCCATGTATACTGGAGAGGGTGACTGCTCTCACAGTCACTTGTGTATGACACTAATACTGGGATGTGGGTGCTCATTGGAGAATGAGTTCACTGATATGATCCAACTTGAGAACATCTAATGGAGTCTTAGCTACATGTCAATAGAAGGTTCTCATAGTGGGGAGTGGTACAAGTAATCCTTTGACCTGACACTGCCATAAGTACCTTATGTACATGAACCCATGCTTTGGTTCAATCCTAATCATGACACTGAGTCATGCACAGGATTGATACTGGGAATGGTGAATTGGATATGAAGGTAATGAGTAGGTCAACAAGGAATCGATCACTCTTAGTAAGAGGAGATTGCATCTAGCTAGTTAACAATCGGATGATGATTCAGGGAATCTTTGATCAAAGTAAAGATATTAGAGATGGTTTCTAATATCAAGATAATTGAATCATCAATAGATTGAGATAGAAATAAATATAATATTGGATTTGACATATCCATAGTTATATTTTGGGTGCAGGCTGATCGAAAGATTTAATTGTACGGTAACTCTCTACTGAAGGGTAATTTTGGTATTTCACCAGAATTTCCATATCTTCCGGGTAGACATGACACGTTGCTAGACGTCAATCTTGTCTTGTGGGTTGATCAAATTCAAAGATCACTTATTAGGAAGAGTCCTAATTGATCAAATCGGGTAAGCCTGGTTTGACCTAAATCGATTAGAAAGAGTTCTAATCAAATTAGGTCAACTTGTATTCGAACCCACTGCTGGCTAGAAGTAGAACCCAATGGGTAACACACTTAAGAGGATTGATCAAGAGTTTAATTTGTAATTAAATCATCTTTGCAGGATAACACTCTAGCAGGTGTTGCAAACCCTAGCTTCTATTCGAATTGGATTCGAATTAGGGTTCCGGATTGGTTCAATTTGGGTTCTAATTGGATCTAATTAGACCCTAATTGAGGTTATAGGGATTATGGCTAACCCTATGGCTAACCATGCACCTAGGCTAGCCCCCCACCCGCCCCTTAGCTTTTTCATGCCAAAATGCCAAGAGTCCATGCGCTAATGGACTCTTGGCACGCCATTTGGAAGAGTCCATGGTGCATTGACTCTTGGCGCGCTCCATAAAAACTCCGATGTTTTTTTATATGGGGCGGCTTCCTTTCTCATTATTAGCACCTCACATGTGTGCCCTTGGATGAGAATCCAATGGTTGGGAGTTTTTGAGAAAGACAAAAGGTGCAGACTCTTCCCGGTTGCGCGAAATAACGTCTCTTCGGAGACCGAAACATCGCGACTCCCTTCTTCTGAAATTTCATGACTTTTCTTTTAGGAAAAGCCGTGAGTTTTAATCTGGAAGGTCGTGAGAAAGAGGGAAGGGGTGTGAGAAAATGAGAATAGGCATGAGAAGTCTTTCACGGAGAGTGTGTGGGCGCCTATCTGAGATCTATTTAAAGGGTCGAAAATCAGAACTCGGTAATGTTTCTTTTTTATTCCTTCTTCCTCTCCTAAAGACTCTTTCATTCTTTTCTTGCTTTTGCACTGTTTCCTTTACAAAGTACACCTCTGTCGAAACTCTGCTACTGAACAAGAATAAGAGTGAAAGTCTCCGACGGTAAAGGAAAGAAAGGAGTTCTGATTTATTCCTTCTTCTTTCTTACATTAAGACATTATTGTCTTAATTTTTCCTCCAACTTAAGACAAGCCTATATCCTCTTAGGACAAGGTCTTTCTTCAAGACAAGGGTGTCTAAAGGGCCAAGGTCTTAGTGGAAGGAGGAGAAGAGATCAAGGAAAGGGAGGCTACCTCTTGTGTGGAAGAATTCAAGCCATAGTTCAAGCAATTGAGTTCTAGGAAGAAGAACTCAATAGGAGGAACCATTGAAAAGAAGATAGTGTTTCTTGATCATTGCTCTGTGTGGATCACCATCGGAGGGCGGACACCTGGACGCCTGGTGAATTCAGTTAGCCCCTTCAACTTCAAGTTTGTTGGAATAAGCGATTACAGGTTGGTACCCTAATCCTAATTTGCATAGATATGCTTGTCATATGTTCTAGTCTTATTTAAGGAGTTCCTGGTTTAGGGTTTTTGGTGTGAATTTAGTTTCAATTTCGAAATTACACTTCCGCTGCGTTGCACCGGAACCCAACAGTGGTATCAGAGCCACCTTAATTAGGACTATAATCTATGATATTTTGTGTGTTACATATTAGGGTTTTTTAAGTCCTAATATGCTATTACACTTAGCATATTTGGTTGCATATATGTTTTGGTGTATGCCACTAGTTAGGGTTTTTCACTCAAACCCTAATTATTATAGAGATATGATTAGTTTTGAAGTCATCATACTGAAATAAGGTTGCCCTGGCATAATGGTGGATCCATTATGTGGTAAATAGTTGTCCTAGTATGATGACACACTTAGCACATATTTGTTTATCAGAATGATATGATTGTGATATGTTCTATAAGAATGTGCTGGCAATTTTATAAAACCCTCCTCTTAAAAAAAAAAAATTATATTAAGTCATAGTATATTTAACTAATAAGCATCACTAGTCATGATGAACAATTGATCATTCGGTGTCTAGAAAGGTGGTTCTGGGAAGGTAAAGAGAATTGTGGTTTTTAATTGGTTCCGTTGACTGACCTGGCAATTTTTATTGGTGTCTAGGAAAGCAACGGGAGGACTCCCACATCTCTTCCACTTGTATGGCCGATTTGATTATATTTAAATCTTGACTAAATGCTTAGTGTTAAAAATACTATATATTGGCCTTCCTTCATGCTGGATCATTATTGTGTTATGAACCACATTAGGTTTGTTGTGTTATCTGCAAGACCTAATATGGTGATTGACATAATACTAGTCTAGTGCACAGATATGCTTACAGTATATTCAGTATAATGCCTTGTTGTGTTATCTGCAAGGGCATTATATTTGAGTACTGACTGTATAGAAATGAAAGGGTCTTGACTTAACTAGAACATTATGGTTTGTTGTGTTTTTCTGCAAGGCTAATAATGTTCTAGAGGCCAAGTTATTTTTGAGAATTATATAAGATATAATTGGAAGAGTTTCCTACCTTTGAGCTTATAAAGATTTGTTGTGTTTTCTGCAAGATCTTTTATAAGTTATTAGGATCTCAATCTCACTAAAAAAAATAGATCAGGGTTCTTCTCGATTATCATAGTGAGGGCTATGATTTTTGATAAAATAGTGGGAGACATAATTAAATTGAAGACCTAATTTAATTATGTAAGTCATTTCATGGTTGTTTGCTTATGTATTGTTCTTTATTAAATGTAGATAAATGGCATCATCATTATCACTGCAAAGTATCTTAGATACCAACAAACTGACTGGTCCAAACTATGTGGACTGGTTGAGAAATTTAAAGATTATGCTAAGTTCAGAAAAACTTTCTTATATTCTTGATACCCCTAGTCTTAATCCACTAGGGGACGATGCCACACAGGAAGATATGGCCACATACAAAATGTGGTAGAATGACTCCCTCACTATCAAGTGTATCAACTGGCCTCTATGACCAATGAGTTACAGAGACAGCATGAAAGCATGGATACACAATCCATAATGCTCAATTTAAAAGAGCTTTATGGAGAACAAAGCAGAACTGCTAGATAAGAAATATCTAAGCAGTTATTCCATGCTAGGATGATAGAGGGAACATCCGTTCAGGATCATGTTCTGAAGGTAATTGACTTAATCACCAGATTGGGTCAATTAGGTTTTATTATGGATGGGGAGTTGAATCAGGATTTAATCCTGCAATCACTCCGGAGTCATTTTCTCAGTTTGTCTTGAATTATCACATGAACAAACTGAACACTTCCTTGCCTGAGCTGTTAAATATGTTAAAAACAGCAGAGAGCCACGTTAAGAAAGAAAAGGCTCCACTTCTTCTTGTTGATAAGGCCAATAAGAAGAAATCAGGCAAAAAGGGTTTTAATAGGAGGCTAAACCCTAAGGGTGGCATCAATAAGAATAAGAAAGGAAAGAAGGCCTCAAAACAGTCAACCTGTTTCTTTTGCGGTAAAGCGGGACATTGGAAAAGGAATTGCAAGGCTTACCTTGCAACTGTGAAGCCTGGTGCGGCAGATGCACCAAAAGGTATGTATGAGATACATGCTATATTGACATTAAATTCGTCTATATCAAATACTTGGTATTGGATACCGCTTGTGGTTACCATATATGCAAATCTTTGCAGGACCTCCACAAGCTTAAAGTATTGAAGGAAGGTGACTTCAATCTCTACGGTGCTAGTGGTGATATCATCCAAGCAGAAGCTGTAGGGACCTATATTCTGAAGTTGCCTTCAGGGAAGATCTTGGAGTTAGAAAATTGTTACTATATGCCTAAGATTATTAGGAACATTATATCTATTCCTTTGTTGTTAAAACAAGGATATGTAATGAATGTAACGAGCACTGGTTGCTCGATAATGTTGTCTAATAAAGTTATTTGTTCTAGCATATTTAGTAATGGCTCTTAACTCTTTCTTCCAATGATAGTGTTTTTCATGTCAATAATAAAAGAAAAAGAAAAGACTTTAATGATACTTTACTTTGGCATCATCGACTTGGTCATGTTAATGAGTCTAGGATAAGCAAGTTATACAAGGAAAAATTTCTTGATCCTTATGAGTATGAATCATTAGGAACTTGCGAATCATGTCTCATGGGTAAGATGACCAAGACTCCATTTACTGGACATGGAGAAAGGTCAACTGAGTTATTAGGACTTATACATACTGATGTATGTGGTCCAATGACAACTCAGGCCAGAGGTGGATACTCATATTTTATCACTTTTACAGATGATTTATCTAGGTTGGATATGTGTATCTTATGAAACATAAATTGAAGCCTTTGATAAATTTAAGGAGTCTCAAAGTATGGTCGAAAAAAAAACCGGGAAAAGTATTAAAGTTCTTCGTTCTGATCGAGGAGGAGAATACTTATCCACGGAGTTTTTAGACTATCTTAAAGTTAATGGAATTCTTTCTGAATGGACCCCTCCTTATACTCCACAGCTAAATGGTATAGCTGAAAGGAGGAATCGTACCTTATTAGATATTGTACGATCCATGATATGCTTCACAAATTTATCCATTTTCTTCTGGGGTCATGCACTAGAAACTGCTGTTTACATTCTGAACAAGGTACCTTCTAAATCCGTTGTTAGTACTCCATATGAAATTTGGAGTGGAAAGAAACCGTATCTTAAATATTTTAAGGTATGGGGATGTCCAGCTTATGTTAAAAGAAATTTTGGACATAAGTCGGAACCTAGAGCGGATAAATCTCTATTTGTAGGATATCCTAGAGAGAGTAGAGGATATCCGTTTTACCATCCTACTGAACAAAAGATTTTTGTCAGCAAGCATGCTACTTTTCTAGAAAAAGAGTTTATTTTAGAAAAGGGCAATGGTAGAACTATTGAACTTGGAGAAGTACAAGAATATAGATAGATAGTTCTCAACCATTAGAACATATAGTTAGGACAGAACCAGAACACAAAACTCCTCCTCATAGGTCTGATAGAGTGCCATAGGCACCTGAGAGGTATGGGTTTATTATTGAAAATAATGAAGCCCAAGTCATTCAAAATGATGAACCTCTGACCTATATGGAAGCTATCTTGAGTACTGATTCAGATAGATGGCAAGAAGCCATGGAATCCGAGATAGACTCTATGTATGTAAACCAAGTATGGTCTTTTGTCGATGCACCAGAGGGTGTTAATCTATTGGGTGCAAATGGGTCTATAAGAAAAAGATTGGGGCTGATGGCCAAGTTGAAACCTATAAAGCCAGATTAGTGGCAAAAGGTTTTAGACAAAAACAGGGAATTGATTATGATGAAACATTCTCACCTGTTGCCATGCTCAAATCAATTCGGATTTTACTTGCTATAGCAGCGTACCACGATTATGAGATCTGGCATATGGATGTTAAGACTGCATTCCTCAATGGTTTCCTTAAGGAAGAAGTCTACATGTCACAGCCAGAAGTTTTTATTTCAAAGAATAAACCTAATCAAGTATGCAAGCTAAAGAAATCCATTTATGGATTAAAGCAAGCTTCCAGGAGTTGGAACATCCGCTTTGATGAAACTATTAAAAGGTTTGGTTTTATCAAAAATGTGGATGAACCCTGTGTTTATAAGAAGACTAGTGGGAGTGCCATAGTCTTCTTGGTTCTGTATGTAGATGACATACTCCTCATTGGGAATGATGTTCCAATGTTACAATCAGTCAAGGTTTGGCTATCAAACCAGTTTTCCATGAAAGAATTGGGAGAAGCATCCTATATACTAGGTATTAAGATCTTTAAGATAGATCTAAGAGGATGCTAGGTTTATCCCATCTAGGTACATTGACTTAGTGCTGAAAAGATTCAACATGGATGGAAGTAAAAGAGGTTATCTTCCTATGAGTCAAGGCATACATCTTTCTAAAAGAATGTCTCCTAAGACACCTGAAGAAAGAATAGAATGAATTCTATACCTTATGCTTCGGCAATAGGGTCCATAATGTATGCCATGTTATGTACAAGGCCTGATGTGGCATATGCTTTAGGCATTGTCAGTAGGTTTCAGGCTGATCCAGAGAGGATCATTGGAAAGCAGTTAAAAATATTCTTAAGTACCTGAGAAGGACTAGGGATATTTTTCTGGTTTATGGTGGTTCTGATCTTAAACTAGAAGCTTATTCTGATTCTAGTTTTCAATCAAACCCTGATGATAGCAAATCCATTTCGGGATATGTTTTTATCCTAAATGGTGGAGCAGTGAGTTGGAAGAGTACCAAGCAGCAGACTGTAGCTGACTCAACCACAGAGGCAGAATACATAGCTGTCAGTGAAGACGCCAAGGAAGCAGTCTGGATGAAAAAGTTCATCATAGAGTTGGGTGTTGTTCCTGAGATTGAAAACCCAGTGCCACTTTACTGTGACAACACTGGAGCTGTTGCTCAAGCTAAGGAACCAAGAGCTCATCATAAGTCCAAGCACATTCTGAGACGCTTCCATCTCGTCCGAGAAATAGTAAAAAGACAAGATGTCTACATAAATAGAGTTGATACAAAAAATAATATAGCAGACCCGTTCACTAAGGCTCTACCACAGCGAGAGTTTGATCGCCATCTCGAGTGTATGGGAATAAGATTTAAAGGCGATTGGCTTTGTGCAAGTGGGAGATTGAAAGGGATATGCCCTACAAGCCAATCTATGTTGTATCTCCCAAACCATTGTAATTGACAAAAATTCTAATAAAGGCATTATTTTTTTTATCATACGCTGTGTTTATGATGAACCCCATAGATTTGGGCTATGATTTTAGGGTTGATGAGATCATACCAGTGAGACCTAAAGTCTTAAAACCTTAATCTAAAATATTCCTAGTCAAAGGAATCCTGAGTAGGGGATCAGGGTTTTCTGGTAAGACTAGCACATCCCATGTATACTGGAGAGGGTGACTGCTCTCACAGTCACTTGTGTATGACACTAATACTGGGATGTGGGTGCTCATTGGAGAATGAGTTCACTATATGATCCAACTTGAGAACATCTAATGGAGTCTTAGCTACATGTCAATAGAAGGTTCTCATAGTGGGAGTGGTACAAGTAATCCTTTGACCTGAGACTGCCATAAGTACCTTATGTACATGAACCCATGCTTTGGTTCAATCCTAATCATGACACTGAGTCATGCACAGGATTGATACTGGGAATGGTGAATTGGATATGAAGGTAATGAGTAGGTCAACAAGAAATCGATCACTCTTAGTAAGAGGAGATTGCATCCAGCTAGTTAACAATCGGATGATGATTCAGGGAATCTTTGATCAAATAAAGATATTAGAGATGGTTCTAATATCAAGATAATTGAATCATCAATATAAGATTGAGCTATAAATAAATATAATATTGGATCTGACATATCCATAGTTATATTTTGGGTGCAGGCTGATCGAAAGATTTAATTGTACGGTAACTCTCTACTGAAGGTTAATTTTGGTATTTCACCAGAATTTCATATCTTCCGGGTAGACATGACACGTTGCTAGACGTCAATCTTGTCTTGTGGGTTGATTAAATTCAAAGATCACTTATTAGGAAGAGTCCTAATTGATCAAATCGGGTAAGCCCGGTTTGACCTAAATCGATTAGAAAGAGTTCTAATTAAATTAGGTCAACTTGTATTCGAACCCATGCTGGCTAGATGTGGAACCCAATGGGTCACACACTTAAGATGATTGATCAAGAGTTTAATTTGTAATTAAATCATCTTTGTAGGATAACACTCTAGCAGGTGTTGCAAACCCTAACTTCTATTCGAATTAGATTCGAATTAGGGTTCCGGATTGGTTCAATTTGGGTTCTAATTGGATCTAATTAGACCCTAATTGAGGTTATAGAGATTATGGCTAACCCTATTGGCTAACCATGCACCTAGGCTAGCCCCCCACCCGCCCCTTAGCTTTTTCACGCCAAAATGCCAAGAGTCCATGCGCTAATGGACTCTTGGCGCGCCATTTGGAAGAGTCCATGGCGCATGGACTCTTGGCGCGCTCCATAAAAAACTCCGATGTTTTTTTATATGGGGTGGCTTCCTTTCTCATTATTAGCACCTCACATGTGTTCCCTTGGATGGGAATCCAACGGTTGGGGAATTTTGAGAAAGACAAAAGCGCAGACTCTTCCCGGTTGCGCGAAATAACATCTCTTCGGAGACCGAAACATCGCGACTCCCTTCTTCTGAAATTTCATGACTTTTCTTTTAGAAAAGCCATGAGTTTTAATCTGGAAGGTCGTGAGAAGAGGGAAGGGCGTGAGAAAATGAGAATAGGCGTGAGAAGTCTTTCACGGAGAGATGTGTGGGCGCCTATCTGAGATCTATTTAAATGGTCGGGAAAATCAGAACTCGGTAATGTTTTCTTTTATTCCTTCTTCCTCTCCTAAAGACTCTTTCATTCTTTTCTTGCTCTTGCACTGTTTCCTTTATAGAGTACACCTCTGTCGAAACTCTGCTACTGAACAAGAATAAGAGTGAAAGTCTCCCGGTAAAGGAAAGAAAGAAGTTCTGATTTATTCCTTCTTTCTTACATTAAGACATTATTGTCTTAATTTTTCCTCCAACTTAAGACAAGCCTATATCCTCTTAGGACAAGGTCTTTTCTTCAAGACAAGGATGTCTAAAGGGCCAAGGTCTTAGTGGAAGGAGGAGAAGAGATCAAGGAAAGGGAGGCTACCTCTTGTGTGGAAGAATTCAAGCCATAGTTCAAGCAATTGAGTTCTAGGAAGAAGAACTCAATAGGAGGAACCATTGAAAAGAAGATAGTGTTTCTTGATCATTGCTGTGTGGATCACCATCGGAGGGTGGACACCTGGATCCTGGTGAATTCAGTTAGCCCCTTCAACTTCAAGTTTGTTGGAATAAGCGATTACAGGTTGGTACCCTAATCCTAATTTGCATAGATATGCTTGTCATATGTTCTAGTCTTATTTAAGGAGTTCCTGGTTTAGGGTTTTTTGGTGTGAATTTAGTTTCAATTTGAAATTACACTTTCGCTGCATTGCACCGAACCCAACATGACTCAGTGTCATGATTGATTGCGATCCAAAGTATGGATTCATATATTAGGTACCATGGTAGTCTCAGGTCAAAGGACCACATGCACTACTCCCACTATGAGAATTATCTATTGACAACAGATAAGGTTCCATTAGATATCTCAATCTGGATCAATTCAGTGAACTCATTCTCTAATGAACACTCATATCCTAGTATTAGTGTCAAATACAAGTGACTGTGAGATCAGTCACCCTCATCACAAAGCATATATAGGATGTGCTAGTCTTGCCGGAAACATTGATCCCCAACTCAATATCCCATCGACCAAGAATATTTTAGATTAGGGTTTTACGATTTTAGGTCTCACTGGTATGATCTCATCATAATCCTAGAACCATAGCCCTAATCTATGGGTTCATCATATAATCATAAAGACACAGCGTATGATGAAAATAATGCCTTTATTATAATAATGTCAATTCATTAATTTGGGATCGAAATACAATATTTCAATTGGCTTTCAGGGCACAATCTTTCAATCTCCCACTTGCACTAAAGCCAATCACCTTTAATTCTTAACCCCATACAATCAAGGTGGCGATCAACTCTCACTGTGATAGAGCCTTAGTGAACGGGTCTGCTATGTTGTTCTTCGTTTCTATCCTTTAATGCAGACTTCTTGTCTTTCGACAATCTCTCGAACGAGATGGAAGCATCTCAAAATGTGCTTTGATTTGTGATGAGCTCTTGGTTCCTTTGCTTGAGCAACAGCCCCGTATTATCACAGTAAAATGATACTGGACCTTCAATCTCAGGAACTACACCCAACTCTGATATGAACTTCTTCATCCAGACAGCTTCCTTGGCAGCTTCACTAACAGCAATGTACTCTGCCTCAGTTGTTGAGTCAGCTACAGTTTGCTGTTTAGAACTCTTCCAGCTTACAGCTCCTCCATTTAGGGTAAAAACATACCCAGATATAGATTTGCTGTCATCTGGATCTAATTGAAACTAGAATCTGAATAAGCTTCTAGTTTAAGATCAGATCCTCCGTATATTAGAAAAATATCCGTAGTTCTTCTTAAGTACTTAAGAATATTTTTCACAGCCTTCTAATGATCCTCTCCTGGATCAGCCTGAAACCTGCTGGCTATACCTAAGGCATATGCCACATCAGGCCTAGTACATAACATAGCATACATAATATACCCTACTGCCGAAGCATAAGGTATAGAATTCATTCTATTTCTTTCTTCAGGTGTCTTAGGAGACATCTTTTTAGAAAGATGTATGCCATGACCAATAGGTAAGTAACCTCTTTTACTTTCCTCCATGCTAAATCTTTTTAGCACTTGGTCAATGTACCTAGACTGGGATAAACCTAGCATCCTTCTAGATCTATCTGTATAGATCTTGATGCCTAGTATATAAGATGCTTCTCCCAAGTCTTTCATGGAAAACTATTTAGATAACCATACCTTGACTGATTGTAACATTGGGATATCATTCCCAATGAGGAGTATGTCATCTACATACAGAACCAAGAAAACTATGGCACTCCCACTAGTCTTCTTGTACACACAAGGTTCATCCTCATTTTTGATAAAGTCAAATTCTTTGACTGTCTTATCAAATCGGATGTTCCAACTCCTAGATGCTTGCTTTAATCCATAAATAGATTTTTTTAGCCTACATACCTGATTAGGTTTAGTCTCCAAGACAAAACCTTCTGGCTGTGACATATAAACCTCTTCCTCAAGGAAACCATTGAGAAATGCGGTTTTCACATCCATCTACCAGATTTCATAATCATGATATGCTGCTATAGCAAGCATGATCCGAATAGATTTGAGTATGGCAACAGGAGAAAATGTTTCATCATAATCTATTCCCTATTTTTGTCTGAAATCCTTAGCCACTAATCTGGCTTTATAAGTTTCAACTTGGCTATCTGCCCCAATCTTTTTCTTATAGACCCATTTGCATCAAATAGGGTTAACACCCTCTGGTGCATCAACCAAAGTCCAGACTTGGTTGACATACATGGAGTCCATTTCGGATCTCATGGCTTCCAGCCATCTATCTGAGTCACTACTCATGACAGCATCCGTATATGTTAGAGGCTCATCATTATCAATGATTCGGGCTTCATTATTTTTAATAATGAACCCATACCTCTCAGGTGCATGTCGCACCCTATCAGACCTACGGATAGGAGTGGTGTGTTCAGGTTCTATAATAACTATGTTATGATTTGGTTGAGATGTATCTACTTGTTGAACTTCTTCAAGTTCAATATTTCTCCCACTGCCCTTTTGTAGGATGAACTCTTTCTCCATAAAAATGGCATGCCTACTGACTAAAACCTTTTGTTCGGTAGGGTGGTAGAACAGATATCCTATACTATCTTTAGGATATCCAACAAATAGACACTTTTCTGCTCTAACATCAAGCTTATGTCCAAAATTTCTTTTGACATAGGCTGGACATCCCCATATCTTAAGATACTTAAGATTGGATTTCTTTTCCCTCCATAACTCATATGGAGTGCTAGATACAGATTTGGATGGTACTCTATTTAAAATATTAGCCGCTGTTTCCAAGGCATATCCCCAGAAAGAAACAAGTAAGTCTGTGAAGCACATCATGGACCGTACCATATCTAATAAAGTACGATTTCTCCTTTCAGCAACACCATTTAATTGTGGTGTGTAAGGAGGAGTCCATTCAGAGATGATTCCCTTTTCTTTAAGGTGTTCAAGAAACTCGGTGGATAAGTATTCACCTCCTCTATCTGATCGGAGGATCTTAATACTTTTTCCCATTTGTTTCTCTACCATACTTTGATACTCTAAAAATTTTTCAAAGCTTCAGACTTATGTTTCATTAGATACACAAATCCGTACCTTGAAAAATCATCAGTGAATGTGATGAAATATGAGTATCCACCCTTGGCCTGAGTTGTCATAGGTCCACATACATCAGTGTGTATGAGTCCTAATAACTCAGTTGTCCTTTCATTATGTCCACTAAATGGAGTCTTGGTCATTTTACCCATGAGATATGATTCACAAGTTCCTAATGATTCATGTCATAAGGATCAAGGATTTTTCTTGTATAACTTGTTAATCCTTTGCTCACTAATATGTCCAAGATGACAGTGCCAAAGTAAGTATTATTTACTTCATCTCTTTTCCGTTTATTACTAACATGTAGTTTATTGTCATCAAAAGATAGAGTTAAGAGACCATTGCAAAATATGCCATTAAATATTATTTCATTAGAAAAACTGATTGAGCAGCCACTGCTCATTACATTCATAATATATCCTTGTTTAAGTAACAAGGGTACAGATATGATGTTTCTAATGATGCTAGGCATAAAATAATAATTTTTTAACTCTAAAATCTTCCCAGAAGGCAGCTTCAATATTTAGTCCCTACAGCTTCTGCTTGGATGGAATCTCCTCCAGCACCGTAGAGCTCGAAGTCGCCTTCCTTCAAAACTCTAATGTTCTGTAGTCCCTGCAATGATTTGCAGATATGATGACCACAAGCAGTATCCAATACCCAAGAGTTTGAATTAGAAGAGTCTAATGACAAAATTGCATGTATCTCATACATACCTTTTGGTGCATCACTAGCACCAGGCTTCACACTTGCAAGGTAAACCTTGCAGTATCTTTTCCAGTGACCCGGCTTGCCACAATGAAAGCAGGTCATTTGTCCGGAGGCCTTCTTTCCTTTCTTTTTCTTGATGCCCCCTTTTTGGTTCAACCTCCTCTTGGAACCCTTTTTGCCTATTTTCTTCTTGTGTACACCATCCACAAGAAGAAGTGGAGCCTTATTTTTCTTTAAATGGCTCTCTGCTATTTTTAACATATTCAACAACTCAGGCAAGGAAGTGTTAAGTTTGTTCATATGATATTAAGAACAAACTGTGAAAATGACTCTGGGAGTGACTGCAGGATCAAATCCTGATTCAACTCCCCATCCATAACAAAATCCAATTGATCCAATTGGGTGATTAGGTCAATAACCTTTAATACATGGTCTTGTATGGATGTACCTTCTATCATCCTTGCACGGAATAACTGCTTAGATATTTCATATCTTGCAGTTCGATTATGTTCTCCATAAAGTTCTTTTAGATTGAGCAATATGGAGTTTGTGTCCATGCTTTCATGTTGCCTCTGTAACTCATTGGTCATAGAGGCAAGCATTATACACTTGACAGTAAGTGAGTCATTTTGCCACGTGTTATATGTGGTCTTATCCTCTTGCAAGGCATCTTCCCCTAATGGTTCCAAGGTTGGGGTATCAAGAATATAAGAAATTCTTTCTTGGCTGAGTACTATCTTCAGGTTTCTCAACCAATCAACATAGTTTGGTCCAGTCAATTTATTTGCATCAAGAATGCTATGGAGTGAGAGTGAAGAGGCCATTTAATCTACACTAACAAAGAATATTACATAAGCAAACAACCAATGTTGACAAAACATAATTAATTAGGACTTTAACTTAATTATGTCTCCCACTATTTTATCAAGCATCATAACCCTCCACGTGATGATCGAGAAAACCCTAATTGGTTCTCTTAGTGGGGTTGAGATCCTAATTCCTTACAAAAGACCTTATGTGTACACAACAAATCTTATATAAGTTCAAAGGTAGGAAAACTCTTTCCAATTGTAACTCATACAATTCTCAACTTATCTTGGCCTCTAAAATATTAATAGCCTTGTGTGTACACAACAAACTATAATATTTTAGTTAAGTTAGACCCTTCATTGCTATATAGTCATGATATTAATTATAATACCCTTGTGTGTACACAACAAAGTATTATATTAAATCATGCCATAAACATCAAATGTACCAAGCCAAAATTATGTTAGTCACCATAAAAGGCCTTCTGTGTACACAACAAACCTAATATGGATCATAACATAATAATGACTTGGCATGAAGGAAGGCCACATGTAGTGAATATTACACTAAGCATTTCAATCAATAATTAAGTTAATCTTATCGGCCAGGTAAATTGGAGAGTGGTGGGAGTCCCCTCGTTGCTTTCCTTAGACACAATAAGAATTGGCCAGGTCAGTCAACGGAACCAATTAAAAAATCACGTCCTCTTTACCGATCATGAACCACTTTCCTAGACACCGAATGATAAACTAATCATATTGATTATTTTGCTTTTGGTATATGACACTACAACCTAATATGTTTTTAAAGAGGGCTTTATTAAAACAAAGCACATTCTTTATATAACCTAGCAAATATGTGCCATAGTGTGCCATCATACTAGGACAACCATTTACCATAATGGATCCACCATTATGCCAGGGCAACCTTATTTTAGTATGATGACTAGAAGGCTAAACATATCTCTATACAAATTAAGGTTTAAGTGAAAACCTTAATTAGTGGCATACATCAAACATATATGCATAATTACCATAAATATGTGATTAGTGTGTCATCATACTAGGACAACCATTTACCACATAATGGATCAACCATTATGCCAGGGCAACCTTATTTCAGTATGATGACTAGATGTCTAAACATATCTCTACAATAATTAGGTTTGAGTGAAAACCCTAATTAGTGACATTACATCAAACATATACAATATCATATGTTAATTATATACATATGCATCTAAAATCAGCATATATTTTAATCTTAATAAGGAGGCCCTGATACCACTGTAGGGTTCGGTGGCAAGGCGGAAACATAGATTTCAAATTTTTATCTTTATGAAATCTTCACCAAACCCTTAACCAAGATCTCCTTAAAAGAATTAAAACATATAACATGTATATATAAGAATTAAACTCATATAAAAGTACTAACCTGTATTGCTAAAATCCAAACTCTGAATCTCCACCAGGTGCCCAAATGTTCACCCTCCAATGATGATCCACACAGAAAAAGATGAAGACAACAATTTCTTGTTCTTGGCTCCTCTTCTTGAATTCTTTTTCAAGAATTCAATTCTTGGACTTTTAGGCTGAAATTTTCTTTCTTGAAAATTTCTTTTCATCATTCTTTCCTCTTCTTGAATTCTTTTCTTGAATTCCCTTTCTTGAATTCTTTTCTTGAATTGAATTGGAGGAAGAAATTAAGACAAGTAAAGTCTTAATTCAAGGAAGAAAAGAAGAAGAACAGACCCTTCCTTTTCCTTACCTTTACCGTTCAAGACCTTCCTCTTATTCTTGTTTAGGGTCAGAGTTTCGACAGAGATTATCTCTGTAAGGGAAACAATACCCAACAAGCATAAAGGGAAGGAGTATTCCGGAGAGGAGGAGAGGAATATGATCTCTGTATTTCTTCTTTTATTATCTGTCAGAAAACCCCCGAGAACCCAAACCCTTTTATAGATTTCAGATGGGCATTTTCTCAAAACATCGCAACCCTCTGAAACCCCAGGAATTATGATCCCTCATTCCTCACGCGTCCCCTCAACCAAAAATCATGATTCTCTGATTTAATTTTTATTTTTCTGACGAGGAGGACTCTCAAAAAACTTCAGAAGAATCGCGACTTTCGGAGATGGATTTACGACCGAAAAGCGACGAATCTTTCTCCTTAATATTTCTAGCCATCAGATCCAGATCCAAGGACGTCAGACAAGGATCCAAATTGCCCCCACCCCCCCTTTTCTTGATTTTTCTCCGACGGTATTTCCTTCCCACGCGCGTGAAGAGAAGTCCACACGCACGTGGACTCTTCTTCTTGCGCGCGCGGGTGAGGAGGGAGTGGACGGCTTGGAGAGAGTGTCTCAGTGCACTTGATTCACTTGGGTTCAGCATGGGTTAGCCCAATGTCCAAAAAATTAAATTAGACCTTAATCTGGTTCAATTAGAATCCAATTAAGCCTAATTCGGAACCAAATTCGAATCTGATTCTAATAGAAATTGGGTCTGCAACACATGCTAGTGTGTTTATCCTGCAAACATGATTTAATTCCAAATTAAATCCTTCATCAATTCTCTTTTGTGTGTGACCCATTGGGTTCTACACCTAGCCATAGTAGGTCCGAGTGCTATTTGACTTAATTCGGTTAGATCTCAACTAAGCCGATTTAGGTCAACTCAAACTAGCTCGACTCGGTCAATTAGAATCTAATTCTAATTAACTGATTTGAATAACCATAATTCAATCATATACCTACAAGACAAGATTGACGTCTAGCAATATCATGTCTACCCGGAAGATGTGGAATTTTGGTGGAATTACCAAAATATCCTTCAGTGATGAGTTACCGGGCAATTCAGTCCTTTGATCAACTTGCATCTCGAATATGATTATGAATATGGATACTTGTCAAATTCAATTTCATATTCATCCCTAGCTCAATCTTTATAATGATGATTCATTAATGAACCATTAGAAATTAACTCTAATGTTCATACTTGATCAAAGATTTCCTGAATCCATCATTTAATCGAAATTAGCTGGATGCAATTCTCTCTTACTAGGGCTGATCAATTCCTTGTTGACCTACTCACAACCTCCATATACAATCCACCATACCCAGTATCACCTCGTGCATGACTCAGTGTCATGATGATTGCTATCCAAAGTATGGATTCATATATATAAGGTACCATGGTAGTCTCAGGTCAAAGGACCACATGCACTACTCCCACTATGAGAATTATCTATTAACAAACAGATAAGGTTCCATTAGATATTCTCAATCTGGATCAATTCAGTGAACTCATTCTCTAATGAACACTCACATCCTAGTATTAGTGTCAAACACAAGTGACTGTGAGATCAGTCACCCTCATCACAAAGCATATATAGGATGTGCTGGTCTTGCCAGAAACATTGATCCCCAACTCAATATTCTATCGACCAGGAATATTTTAGATTAGGGTTTTAAGTTTTAGGTCTCACTGGTATGATCTCATCATAACCCTAGAACCATAGCCCTAATCTATGGGGTTCATCATATAATCATAAAGACACAGCATATAATGAAAATAATGCCTTTATTATAATAATGTCAATTCATTGATTTTGGGATCGAAATACAATATTTCAATTGGCTTTCAGGGCACAATCTTTCACCAACGTTTTTAGTGAAGGGGTCAACCAGATTCTCCTTTCCATCGATCTTCATAAGTTCAATGTCATCTCATTCCATGATCTCTCGTACAAGGTGGTAGTGATGTAGAATGTGCTTAGTACACTGATGGGACTTTGGCTCTTTGGCTTGAGTAATGGCTTCAATGCTATCATAGTACACCAGAACAGACCATCCAAGGATGGTGCCACTCCTAGCTTTTTTAGGAGCTTCCGTAACCACGTAGCCTCCTTTGCGATATCTGATGCTGCAATGTACTTTGCTTCGCATACTAAGTCTGCCATTGTTTGCTACTTGGAACTTTTTAGCAGATAGCTCCTCCATTCAGGGTAAACATAAATCTAGATACACTCTTGCTGTCATCTCTATCGGATTAAAAATTGAAATCAGTATACCCCACAAGTTTTAAGTCAGGTTCTCCATAAATTAGCCATTGGTCTTTAGTATTTCACAAATACTTAAGGACGGTCCTTACTACTTTCCAATGTACCTCACCTGGGTCAGACTGGTATCTACTCACTACTCCTAGTGAGTATGCCACATCTGGCCTAGTACATGTCTGTAGGGTTTTGTGTGGTGCTCCCAAGCTTTGGAGAGATTTGGAAGGCCATGGTTGGGATATTTGAGACAATCCCTAGGTGTTTGGGGGCATGCCAAGTTATTTTTGGAGGTGTTCCAGAGATCCTGGAGGTGTTCGGGAATGCACACTGGTTTGGAAGGGGGCTTAGGTTATAAGTTTCCAAGGGCCCTAGAGTCATATTGGGTTAGGGGGCTTGACCCAGGGTTAAGAGAACAAGTGAGACAAGGGCTCAGGGTTTAAGTGTTTTCTCGTGTGGCTTAGGGGGGAGTTTTTTGAGAGATTGTAACATAACCCTGTTGGATAAGGGTTTTAGGTCCAGAGGTGTAGTCGGCTGCCCCTTAGGTGTGAAAGGGGTTTAAGGCTAGATAGTTAGTTGATTAGTTGGTTAGTCAGTTTGGTGGTTGAGTCCTAACAGCCTAAGAGGTCTAACTAACTACGAAGCTTAACCAACTAAGGATCCTAACTACCTAGGGGTCCTAACCACCTTGAACCTAACCGTCCAAGTCCAAGAGGCCTAGAACTAAACTGTCCCCCATATAAAATAAGGAGGGGGGCTGATGGTTTAGTAGAGAGTAAAAGAGAGGGCACATGAGGAGGGCCTCTTGTGTGCATGGATCCTCTTAAGGGCTTGGGGCCATGGGGTGTTTCATGGGATTTGGAGAAGGGAAAGCATGCATGTGGTATTGTCCATGCATAGGAGCTTCTTCTCGGTTTGTGAGAGGAGGCGGGTGTCTTGTGTTGTAACAAGTTCTTCTCCAAGGAATACAATCTCTTCTTTTCTCCTACATCTATCTCTTCTATCTCTTCTCCTACTTCTTGGTTTTTGAAAAAGGATGCCATCATCATGTCAAGAACTCTTTTACGTTGCTTTCGTGGTATATACTCTGATATGAGATTATCAACAAGTGATATCAGAGCGGGTTCAAGCATGGAGAAAGGAGGATTCTACCCTAGGATCCCTTCGAGGTTTCTCTAGGATCTTGGAGAAAGGTTCAGATCTAAGATTTCCTCAAGGTGTTGGGAGGAAGGATAAGATCTAGGACTGTTGTCCACCCCCTTACATCAGGTATCTTCTTCAAGATTTTCATTCTTCACTATTTTGTGATTATTTGGATCATGGAAGGCAGCGGGGTGAAGATTGGTATGGAGAAGTTTGATAAGAAAGGGAGTTTCACTATGTGGAAGGTTAGGGTGGAAGACTTGCTGGTTCAGATGGGATTAGATCTGGCTTTGGAAGATAGGCCAGGGGGTATGAATGACAAGGAGTGGATGTCCAAGGAGAAAAGGGAATGTGCCACGATTAGGGCTTGTCTGGTGGATGAAGTTTTGTATGGCATGTTAGAGGAGAAGATATCCAAGGAATTATGGTCGAGGTTGCACATCATGTACATGGGAAAGAATATGTGCAACAAGTTGGTGCTGATGAAGCAACTATAAAGCCTTCGAATGCAAGAGGGTGAGGATGTTGCGGGTCACATTTAGCGATTCGACCGGATGAGCATAGATTTGCTCAACATTGGGATGGACTTTGAAGAGAAAGATAAGAGTCTACTGCTTTTATGTTCACTACCTGGGAGCTTCGATCCGTTGGTGACTACACTGCTGTATGGAAAGGAGACGTTGGTATATGAGGAGATCATATCAATGCTAAGGTCCAATGAGTAGCGAGAACGGATGACGAAGAGGGAGGTCTTCCAGGAGAGTTTGGCTACATCAGAGAGGCTAAGAAAATGGAAAAATAAAGGTGAATAGGTGGGATGGGTATAGTCCAGGATAGGCAGCATGGCGAAAAAGTGCTACAGGTGTGGTGTAGCAGGGTACTTTAAGCGGGAGTGTCTGCTTAGGAAGAAGTGCAAAGATGGAGAAAAGAAAAGCTTAGATTTTTCAGGTTCAGTCTTGGATCAGAGGAAGAGTTGGATGAGCTCTTTGTTTCGGAGGAGCCTGCAGGGGTGCAGTGTATATGAAATAGTCTTGGAGAGGTTCGTGGGATGCAAAGGGTCCGAGGAGAAAACGACGGGGTACGAGGTGTAGTGGCAAGCTCAGTAGGGCAGTATTGAGTGGCGGGCCTCGAGATTTCATTCTATGCCATTAGAGGGACTTCAGTCTCAGGTGGAGCACCGAGGAGAGGTGGCTTCACGGATGGAGCAGGATTCGACATGAGTTCAGAGTGGGAGGTGCAGGGATACTAGCCATATCCTAGCACAAGCACTAAGGGGTGCACTTAGCTAGGTGGAGCAGAGTTTATAGATATAGGCATAGCTTTGTGGAACTGTGTCAGGTAGAGCTCCAGTTATAGTGAGTGCAGGCTCAGGTTCGCTGTGGTCTCTCCAAGGAAGTCCAAGAAAAAGATTGATGCAGCGCCAGGAAGAAGGAAGGCTACAATGGTGGTGCTAGGGTACAAGCAAGGATCTTCAGCTATAAAGACGGCCATCCCAAAGGCCTCCTGGGGTGCACAGCAGCTGAAAGGTGTTGGCAGAGTTAAGGAGATCTGTACAAGAAGTTGTCAAGACATGCAGTTATAGCGGGTTGTGCATGAGGAAATTGCCAGGTTAGCCAAGGCTTAGGGGCACCAAGGTGGAGATTGTAGAGTTTTGTATGGTGCTCCCAAGCTTTGGAGAGATTTAGGAGGCCATGGCAGGGATGTTCGAGATGATCCCTGGGTGCTTGGAGGCGTGCCAAGTGGTTTCTGGAGGTGTTCTAGAGGTCCTGGAGGTGTTCTAGGAAATGTACACAGGTTTGGGAGACTTAGGTTTATAAGTGTCCAAGGGCCCCAGAGTCATGTTGGGTCAAGGGGTTTGACCCAAGGTTGAGAGAACAAGTGAGACATGGGCTCAGGGTTTAAGTGTTTTCTTATATGGCTTAAGGGAGAGTTTTTTGAGAGATTGTAACATAACCCTGTTGGGTTATGGGATTTAGGTCCAAAGGTGTAGTCGATTGCCCCTTAGGTATGAAAGGGGTTTGAGGCTAGGTAGTTAGTTAGTTAGTTAGTTAGTCAGTTAGGTGGTTGAGTCCTAACCGTCCAAGAGGTCTAACTAACTAGGAAGCTTAACCAACTAAGGATCCTAACTACCTAGGGTCCTAACCATCTTGAACCTAACCATCCAAGTCCAAGACACCTAGAACTAAACCGTCCCCCATATAAAATAAGGAGGGGGGCCGATGGTTTAGTAGAGAGAAAAGAGAAGGCGCACGAGGAGGGCCTATTGTGTGCGTGGATCCTCTTGAGGGCTTGGGAACATGGGGTGTTCACGAGGTTTGGAGAAGGGAAAGAATGCATGAGGTATTGTCCGTGCAGGGGAGCTCTTCTTGGTTTGTGAGAGGAGGCAGGTGTCTTGGTGTAACAAGTTCTTCTCCAAGGAATACAATCTCCTCTTTTATCATACATCTATCTCTTCTATCTCCTCTCCTACTTCTTGGTTTATAAAGAAGGATGCCATCATCATGTCAAGAACTCTCCTACATTGCTTTCGCGATATATACTCTGATCCGAGATTATCAACAATGTCAGGGTGTACATGATAGAATCCACTACCGAAGCATATGGGATCTTACGCATACGCTCTCTCTCCTCAGGAGTTGTTACACAATCCTTCTTGAAAGAGTAATTCCATGGCCTATCAGAAGATAGCCTTTCTTGGAATTTTCCATGCCAAATCATTTTAGCACAGTGTCTATGTACATAGATTGAGACAATCTCAAAATCTTCCTAGATCTATCTCTATAGATTTTCATACCAAGTATGTAGGAAGCTTCACCCAAGTCCTCATAGAAAACTGAGATGACAACTAGACCTTTATTTTCTGTAATGCAAGAATGTCATTCCCAATTAAGAGAATGTCATCCACATACAGAACAAGAAATACAACTATAGAACCATTAGCCCATTTATATATGCAGGGTTCTTCTCCATTCCTATTGAAGCCATACATCTTGATACATTTATCAAAATGTATGTTCCAACTTTGAGATATCTACTTCAGTCCATAAATGGACCTCTACAGCTTGCACACCTTAGACTCATCTATGGATGTGAATCCTTCAGGTTGCATCATATACACTTCCTCTTTAGCTCACCATTTAGGAAGCTTTTCGGATATCCATTTGCCAAATTTTATAGTATAGATATGCTACCATAGCAAGCATAATTCGAATAGACTTAAGAATTGCTATAGAGGAAAATGTCTCGTCATAGTCTATACCATAATGTTGACGATATTCCTTGGCAACTAGATGGGTTTTATAGGTCTCCACCTGCTCATTTATGCCCCTCTTCCTCTTGAAGATCTATTTGCACCCAATGGATTTTATCCCTCAGTTGATCAACAATGTCCACGCATTATTGATTTCTATGGACTCCATTATGGATTTCATGCCTCAAGCCATTTCTCAAAGTTAGAGAATTACATTACATCCATATAGGTGATCAGATCCTTGTTGTTCTCATCGAGCTCAACACAATCACCATCCCAGACTAGAAAACCATAGTATCTATCTAGTTGATGCGGTAATCTACCGATCTCCTTAACGGATGTATAATAGGCTCAAATCTTATCAAATCATGTTCTATAGCAATCCTAGAATGTGTTGTTTCCTTTGCCTATTGAACTTCCCCAAGTTCAACCTCAACAGCTCCATGCCTTTAATAAGGTACTCCCTTTCCAAAAAGGTAGCCCTAAGACTAACGAACACTCTATGTTCCTCTGCCAGATAGAAGCAATACCCTTTAGACTCCTTTGGATATCCATCAAAGAGGCACTTGTCAGACCTAGGTCTAGTTTATCCGTTTGCAAATGTTTGACATAAGCCGGACACCCCCAAACTCAAAGATGTGAAAGTGTTGGCTTATGCCCAGTCATATCTCATATAAGTTTTGTCACGGATTTACTAGAAACCCTATTTAGAAGATAACATGCTGACTCAATAGCATATCCCCAAAAGGATATAGTAGAGTGGCTAAGCCCACATGGATTAGACCATATCTAATAGAGTCTGATTCCTCCTTTCAAATATTCCATTTAACTAAGGTGTCCCTGGAGGAGTCCATTGAGAAAGAATCCCATTCTCCTCAAGATAAGTCAGAACTCACCAGAAAGATACTCACCACCTCGATTTGATTAAAGAATTTTCATAAACTTTCCTATTTGTTTTTCTACCTCATTACGATATCATTTGAATATTTCAAATGACTCAAATTTATATCTCATTAAGAAGATATAACCATACCTTGATAGGTCATCTGTAAATGTAATGAAATAGTTATACCCACTCCTAGCATTAATATTCATTGGTCCACATACATCAGTATGTACCAAACTAAGAATATCATTGGCTCGCTCACCTTTTCTACTAAAAGGTGACTTGGTTATTTTACCAAGAAGACAAGATTCACAAGTTGGCAGTGATTCACAATCACTGATATTCAGGAGACCTTCTCCAACTAACTTGTTGATCCTATTTTTATTAATATGACCTAGCCTATAGTGCTAGAGATAAGTATCACTAACATTATTTATCCTAGGGCATTTTCAAGTATTCATTACTGTAACAGGTCATGATAGTAAGTATATGCCATTACTTAAACATCCATCCATAAGTTTTACACCATTCACAATGATTGAAAAAACATCATTCTTTACTGAAAACTCATAATTTTCATTGGCCAACTGGCTTACAGAAATGACATTCATAAAAAAGATGGACAGTAATGACAGTCATTCAAAATGACATTACAAACTTGAAAACTTGCTCGATAATTTCCCAATGCCAAGACTAGAACTTGACTTCCATTTTCATGTTTAAGAATTTCTCACCATCCTCGAATCTTCTACTAACTTAAAGTCTCTGCAAAGAATTGCAAATATGAATAGGACTTCTGGTATCCAATACCCAATTAGTAGTATTATATATTGTTAAGGAGACTTCTCCTGGACCGGGTCCGGTCAGCTATGCTAGAGTTCTCCTCACCCGGTAGACCTGCAACAAAGTCCCAAGGCACCAGTGGTGTTCTGGCTGGGGACCCTCTGATGCCTAAGTTAGTAGGAGCTTGAAGGCAATAGAATGGAGGAATAAAAGAGATAGCATAAGGAATGAGAAGAGAGTCCTTGCTCAAAATAGGGTCCCCTGGGCACCTTATATAGGCACGGAACAATCCAAAATTCATTAAGGAGGAGTCCGAAAAGGATCGATCTACCCCTAAGAGAATCTGGCGAGTGGCCACATGGCGTTTGGATAGGGCAGCATCGTGGAGTAGTGGAGCAGTACCGCTGATGTGGCAGGAGTCCATTGTAACAGAAAGGGATTTTTGAAACCCTCTGGAATCTGATGCATGTCTGTCGGATGCCGAGCAGGAAGGCCAATCGGTCCCCTGAAGGAGGGCGCCTGTAAGACGGTGGGCCGGACCTCAGCAGGAGTGGGCCGTCGGACCTCTACTCCGGTGGGTCGACTTTCAAAGGAGAGTAGTGGGCTGTTGGAGCTCTACTCTGATGGGTCGTACTTCCGAAGGAGAGCAGTGGGCCGGACCTTAGCTGGAGCGGGCCATCGGACCTCTACTCTGGTAGGTCGGACTTCAGCTGGGGCGTTCGTTGGAGCTTTAGAAGAGCAGCCTGGTCGGACTGCAAAGAGGGGCCGATTCAGTTTGACGATGAGCCGTTAAGGTATAACAGTCATCCCCCCTACCCTTGGCCTTTGGGCGAGCCTGCAGGCTCGAAGGATGAGGGCATTATTTGATAATTAATACTCCAGTCCTCGAGATGATGGCAAATATGATTTGGCATGCTGCGACCTACTACCTTCTACTCCGATTTTTGCTCTTAGACAGGTGTCAACATTGGATTAGTAGGGTCTGGAGAGGCAGTTATTGCTAGTATGATGCATGATGAGGAGCGCTAATCCGGAAACACGTGCCCTCTAAGCTCCCGATGTGATGTGGGCCACGTGACCTCATCTAAGCTGTCGATGTGGGAGCAGTAGCCATCCCCATTGGAGCTTCGAAAGGTGTCGAGGAAATCGAAGTCGACGTTCCGCCTGTACTTTCCGAGGGTCAGACCTAGATGTTTGCAAAGGTCTGACCTTCTATTTTGTAAAGAACCTTTTAATCTAATAGAAATTTTCTTCTTTGTAATGCCTCTTTCGCTTGCTTGTGTTGCCGACTGACAGGACTTGCAAAGTAATCTCTTCTAAAAAAATTTCTAAGTGTTCGCCCGTCAACTGGTCCAAGCGAACAACCGGACCTCCGAAGTAGATGTCGAATAGTAGCTCATGCCGGCCCAAGCTACTTTAAGATTTTTACCCCAACCGTTGATCCGTCGGCTCATTCGAAGTCGAAGGTGGTTGAGGCTGCCGTCAGATTGTAGCTCAGGCTGGACCAATTTGCTTAAAATTTTCTTCCCAAGTATCGTCCATCAGCTAGTCCGAACTCAAAGAGAGTGCAGGTGGGCGAAGGACTGTAGCTCAGGCCGAACCAATTCACTTAGGATTTTTTCCAAGTATCGGTCCATCGGCTAGTCCAAACCAAAAGATGGTGTAGGTGGGCAAAGGACTGTAGCTTAGGCCAAACCATTCACTTAGGATTTTTTCCAAGTATTGGTCCATCAACTCGTCCGAACCCGAGGATGTGGCTGACTGGAGTCGAACATTTAGAAGTGGGCTATCCTAGAGCTTTGTCGATCGGAGTCAGACTTTCGGAAGTGCGCTGCCCTAGAGCCTTTATCGACCAGAGTTGGACTTTTGAAAGTGGCCTACCCTAGAGCCTTCACCGACTAGAGTCAGACTTTCAGAAGTGGGCTGTCCTAGAGCCTTTGCCGACTGAAGTCGGACTTTCGGAAGTGGGCTGCCCTAGAGCCTTTGCCGACCGGAGTCAGACTTTCAGAATTGGGCTGTAAAGAAGAGTTGTAGACTTTATTAATAATACTTGCAAAGGTTGTCTACATTCCACGGGCATGCTATCTGCCGTCCGTCCAAATGCTCGAGTCGGTAGGTTCCGGCCTGGATCACTTCAATGACTCGATAAGGTCCTTCCCAATTTGGAAAAAGTTTTCCTTGCTCGGTCGGTCTCGAAATCTCTGTCCTCTGCAAGACTAGATCTCCGACTCAGAAAGCTTGTGCCTTAACCCGTGCATTGTAATAATTTGCCATCTTCAGACGGTAGGTCACCATCCTCAAGCTTGTTCGGAGTCTAGTTTCTTCTAGTAGGTCCAGGTCAGCCCTTCGCTGCACAGAGTTAGCTGGTTCGGCATAACGGTCAATCTACAGGGATTGTAGAGAGATCTCAATGGGGATGACGGCCTCACTTCCGTAGGTGAGGTTGAATGAAGTCTCTCCGATCGCCGTTCGGGCAGTAGTCCGATATGCCCATAGCATAGAGTGAAGCTCCTCCGCCCAAAGACCTTTGGCTTCATTAAGACGGGTCTTCAGCCCTTGCAGGATCATCGATTGGTCACCTCAACTTCTCCATTGGACTGCAGGTGACCGACCGAAGAAAGTCAATGGGATATGTGATATTGCTGACAAAAGTCCCGGAACTTATAGTTGTCGAACTATCTTCCATTATTAGTGATGATTGTGGGAATGCCAATCAGAAGATAATGCTGTTCCGAATGAAGTTCTCCACCTGGCCTCATGATTTGTACTAGCAGTTCAGCCTCCACCCATTTGGTGAAGTAGTCAATGGCCACAAGTAAAAACTTCCATTGCCCGGATGCTGGGGGAAAGGGTCCCAAGATATCCATCCCCCATTATGCGAACAACCATGGTGCAGTGATTGGGGTCGCTGGCTGGCAGGCCTCCTTTGGATGATGGAGTATCTTTGACACGTGTCGCACCTTCGGACGAAGTCCGATTCATCTTTTTGAATGGTAGGCCAATAGTACCCCGCCAGATGATCTTGTAAGCCAGGGACCTTCCTCCAAGGTGATCATCGCAGATGCCTTGATAGACTTCCCTGAGTGCATAATCTGCATCAGTCGACCCCAAACACTTCAGGAGCAGTTGTGAGAATGACCGCTTGTATAGGATGCCATCAAGGATGATGTACTTGGAGGCCATCCAGCGCACTCACTTGGCCTCAGTCGGATCTCCCGAAGAGTCCCTTTGACCAGCAAGGCAAGAATTGGATCCATCCAAGAAGCTTCCTGTTCCACTTGGTGGACCTCGGTCGGCTCTTCTGTAACACTTGGGCACTGTAGATACTCCACAAAGGTCCGGTCAGAGGTACTGGTGGTGGCCATAGCCAACTGTGATAGAGCATTCGCCCGAGAGTTCTGCAGTCAGGGTATATGGAGGATTTCGAAGAATTCGAGCCAAGAGATGAAGTTTTGTATCTTGTTTAAGTATTTAGCCAGGGTCAGGTCCCTTGCTTCAAATTCACCCTTCCTTGATTGACCACCAATTGGGAGTCAGAGAAGCTCTCACTCGGCTGATGCCTAGTTCGTTGGTGATTCGTAACCCTGCAAGGTGGGCTTCATACATCGCCTGATTGTTTGACACCTGAAATGAAAAATGCAATGTATACTCGAGGCTTTCTCCATCTGGGTCAGCTAAGATCAGGCCGGCCCCACAGCCTGCAAGGTTGGACACTCCATCCACATGGAGGGTCCAGGCTGGTTTGGCTTCATGGACAGCATCAGCTTCAGGTTCTTCGGTCGTTTGAGGGGGTGCCTCTTGCTTCCATGTGCATTCTGCAATGAGTCACGATTACCTGGGCCTTCAAGTAAACCGTGATTGAAAAGAGATGTCGAACTCGCCAAGTTTGATGGCCCACTTGGCGAGCCAACGATGTGTCCGGACTTCGAAGGTTGCTCTAAGAGGTTGTCGGTCATCACCACAACAGATGCACTTGGAAGTATGGCCGGAGTCGCTTGGCAGATATAACCAAAGAGTAAATCTTGGGATCCTTGTTTTGGCATCAGGAGGACTTTACTAATATAGTAAATAGGCTTCTACTGACCATCCTCTCCGACTCGCACGAGGATGGCACCGACCACCTTGTCCGAAGCCGACAGGTAAAGGTAAAAGGCTCCCACTCCATCGGTTTTGGCCAGCAATGGGGGGTTCTTCAAATATTCTTTTTGGGCCTCCAAAGCTTACCGACATTCATCAGTCCAAATAAACCCTCCGACCGTGTAGGGTCTTGAAAATGTCAGGGACATTTCAGCCGAGCGGGAGATGAAACGACTGAGGGAGGCAATTCAGCCCGTGAGCTCCTACACCTGCTTCTTGTTGGTCGGATGCGCCATCTCAATGATGGCTCTTATCTTGTCGGGGTTCATTTCAATTCCTCTCTGTGTGACCAAGAAGCCAAGGAACTTGCCAGAAGTTACCCTGAAAGTACACTTTGCGGATTTAGCTTCATCCGATGATGTCTGAGTGCATCAAAGGATTCTCGCAAGTCCTTGATGTGGTCAGATTTATGAAGGCTCTTTACTATCATATCATCCATGTAAGCCTTCATATTTCTGCCTAGCTGCCCTTCGAACACTCGATTGATCAGTCTTTGGAAGGTGGCACCGGTATTCTTCAAACCGAAGGGCATCATCCTGTAATAGTATAGGCCTTTGTCGGTGACAAAGGCAGTCTTCTCTTCATCCTCCAGGTGCATCCTAACTTGGTTATAGCCGGAGAAGGCATCCATACAGCTAAGAGCTGGTGACAGCCATAGCATCCACCAGCTGATCAATCTTTGATAGAGAGAAACTGTCCTTCAGACAAGCCTTGTTGAGGTCGGTGTAATCTACACAGATCCTCCACTTCCAGTTAGCCTTCTTCACCATGACAACATTCGCTAGCCACTCAGGGTAGTGAGCTTCCCTGATGAAGCCAGCATCGAAGAGCTTCTTTACTTCTTCGTTGATGGCTCTCTGCCTTTCAACAGTGAAGCAACTCTTCTTCTACTAGACAGGCCTGTAGGTCGGAATCCACCTTAAGCTGATGAGTAATAACATCCGATGGTATGCCTGGCATATCCGACACTGACCAAGCAAAGACATCGGTGTTACTTCAAAGGAAGCTGATCAGCTTTGATTTGATATCTTCGTTGAGGGAACTTCCGATCTGGAGAACTTTGGTAGGGTTTTCTCATCCAGCTGAACGCAGCCATTGGCCTCAACCCTCAAGTTGAGCTGCTCCAGAGTAGGATGGCCTTCTGACTACTGGTTCAGAATAGCTAAACACTACCTGGCCATCCGACGGTCCCCCCTCATAATTCTGATCCCATTCCTAGTTGGAAACTTTGCCAACAGGTGATAAGTGGATACGATGGCTCGAAACTTATTGAGGACCGGTCGGCCCAAAATGGCATTATAGGTCGGTGGTGGGGATAACAGAGGCACAAGAATAAGACAGAGGCTTTTCAACCCTCTGTGAATTGATCAATAATTTATGAGTCCATCTGTACTAAGGATTAGCCTATCTGAGTCCATTTTAGTTGTTATTGAGTCTTTTGTTTCAGTTCTGTACTAGTCAGCTCATGTTGAGCTAGTTCTGTCCATGTTGTCACTCATGTCGAGCTAATTTTATTTTTTTGAGTCCTATTCAACCATATTGAAGACTCAAGACCACATCATACAAGTGAAGACCAAGTCCAATCAATTGAAGACAAGGAATATAGCCCAAGTCCAACCCAGCTTGAAGATTTGAAGACCCCAGGAGAAAATTCAAAAATCATGATTCCTTGCAGATGCCCTCCAGATGCCCAGATTCCCTTCCAGATGCCAAATATATTCATATACCAAGGCATCCATGATTTTAGAGGTCCATCTGCATCCTAGCCCAAAGAAATCAAGCCCCAGCCGCCAAGCCCAAGCCCCTAAGAAGCAAGATACCAGGGAATATTCCTGCTACATGGCTACCAGGCCACCCCAGCTTCCAGAGGCCAAACCCATGCACCCGAGCCCTTTGGGCTGGCCTCTTGCTGCTCCTAGAAGCCCAACACGCCCCCCTAGGCATCCTTGGAGTGTTGGCCAAGTCAAGAGATATTTTAGGGATTTTTCTACCTAATGTTTCCTTATTTTCTAGCTAGGTTTGAGAGGGAAAAGGATTCTTATATAAAGACTTATGTGCCCTTACTGTGGAGCCCAAGTTAAGGGTCTATTTAAAGGACCCTAGCCTCTTGTATGAGGAGAGATTTTGATATATGAAATAAACCTTGAGTTCTTCAATTGCTTTGTGTGATTACCCTGCTGTGTGCATAAAGGGTTTTGAGAGTTCTTCTTCCTGGTGTTTGCAATCAATCATCTTCCTGCCGCCAACCATCCTTCCAGCCCCTCCAAAACTTTCTTCCCTTTGCTATTTTCCTTTATTTTCTTGATCTCCTTTGAGTTTTCTACCCCTGACAGGTCGTTTGCAGGTCCCGAGTTCCTACGAATCCAACGACTCTAGCCAAGCCTCAATCGGACCACCGAGCAGAAAGCCAGGTATCCGCGGGTCTTTGGATCGATTTTCCAGGCCGCATCTGTCAAGGAATGAGAGATCTCTTCGCTGCGATCTTCACCCGGAACTTCAGACATTGTCAGGTACACCCCCTCTACCTCCAATCTTATTCTGTAGGAGAACATGCCCTAACCGAGGCTTCTCAGCCCCGCGATCCTTCTTCAGTACTTTTCTAGTTCTAATCTGCATGCTTGGCTTCAAAAATTCATACAAAATCCTCTACAACTAATTTTGATCTGAAATTTAGGAATTAATCACCTAACCCTATATATAAAACATACAAAAATAATTGCATGCATATTAGTCCCCGCATCATTTGTATCAGAGCTTAGATTAGGGCTTATTTTCTGTAATTTTTTAGTCCATATACTCTGTTATTTAATTATTTCTCCCTGATAAAAACTCCAAAAATTCTGAAATTTATTTTTATGGATTCAAAATAATCCACAATAATTTTAAGAGTTTTTTCAGATTTTATTATGGCTTGTAAATTTTTCTAAAGCCAAAATACAGCCTACAAATTTTTGGCTCTATTTTTTCAGCAAGACAAGTTTGGAAGTTTTAGGGTTTTGATTAGCATCTTTTTGCATATCTTTTAATTTTAGTTTATTCCTGCATATTAGGGCATAAATTGCATGTTTTCTTATGTTTAAAAAAATACCAAAAAAAAATTATTACATATTCTCCAAAATACCAAAAAACATCTAAACCCTAATTCATCCTCATCTGCCTACCATCATTGCATCATTTACTTTTAAGGGCACTCTTGTTATATCAGATGGGGGAGGATTTGATCAACTCTCCTTAGCCCAAACCCATCCCTTGCATTCGGTCCCAAGCCTTAACCTAAAATCGATTAGACTTAATTTGCCCTAGTGGGCTAGGGACACCACAACTGGTCGGTCCGGGTTAAGTGTCAGATCATTGTGTCAGGCTAACCTATATGTGCCTTGTGTTCAGTGTCTAGAATGGTGGTTTAGGGATTCAATCCGAAGGGCTTGTTTGCTGGTTCGCCTACCTAGCCAATCTCTGATTGGTGTCTAGGATTGGCAATTAGGGACCTAACACTCCCCTTACACCTGCCTGGTTGAGTACAAGGTTACTATATGCTAGTTTCCCACCCTGATTGAGCATCTAGTTTGGACTCTAGGTCTAGTCAGCTGTAGTCGGTCTGATCGAGTCTTGCATGAGCACTAGATCAGGAGTTTCATATCACCCACCTCCTTCACAAATGTCTGAACCCATGGAAAATTTGCAAGCCCAAATGAAAGCCCTAGCTGATCAAATGGCCTAGATGGCTACCCAGACGACTACCTAGATGACCTAGTTAACTCAGTCTGGTACCCAAACCAACAATAGAATTGACCATCTTGCCAATAGGTTTGACCAGTTAGAAGGCCATGTAGAGACCATAGAAAGAACCCATGGGTCCAGTCTGATCCAGATCCTGAGTCCCCTCATCCTGACCCGTACTACAATCCTGAACCTAGGAGGACCCCAAACCCTGATCCCTACTGAGAGGTTGAACCTAGGAGAGCCCATCGTCATGACCCATACTATGATACTAAACCTAGGAGGACCCCAAACCCTGATCCATACCTTGAGGTTGAACCTAGGAGAGCCCATCGTCATGACCCAATCCCTAAGGTTAGTCCTAGAAGACCCAATTAGGATTTATAGACCAGGAAGATAGATCCTATTTACCCTCTCCCTATAAGCCTAGTATACCCACAACCTATAGATCTTATGACTCCAAATCCTATGAACCTAGAACCTATGAATCCATAACCTATGAACCTAGATCCTATGACTCTAGATCCCATGATCATAGATCCTATGCACCCACACCCTATGAGCCTAGTAGACCCAACACCCAATATTCTGACCCATATAGGGAGTCCAACCCTAGGAGAACCAATATTCTGACCCATATAGGGAATCCAACCCTAGGAGAACCCAATTCTGACCCATATAGGGAGTCCAACCCTAGGAGAACCCAATATCCTGACCCATATAGGGAGCCCAACCTTACGAGGACCCCATAACCATGATCCATCCTTAAACCTGACCATAGAGCTACCCCAAATCCTATGACCCCAGATCCTATAATCCCATGAACCATAGATCTGCACCCTTGTCCTATGAGCCCAAAGAATGCATAACCCCTACAGCAGCCTAGTACTAGTCAGGTTTTCCTTAGTCAACTTGAACCCATAGGATTAGCACCCCTAAATATGAGCCCAGTAGTGAGCCTCTACCCCTTAGGCAACTTGAACCTACTAGGCTTAGTGTCCATAATCAGAAACCAGGACCTAGCCAATTTTCCTAGCCGACCTTCTCCAACCATTCCTGAGATTGACAAGGCTTACATTAATGCGGAAGTGTATGAAGCTGATGCGAGCCTAGTGGATGAGTGTGAGGGAGAAGAGGAGACACCTTTAGATGACCTAGAATTAGCTGACCCAA
This sequence comes from Areca catechu, assembly GCA_021397845.1. Lineage (NCBI taxonomy): Eukaryota > Viridiplantae > Streptophyta > Magnoliopsida > Arecales > Arecaceae > Areca > Areca catechu. Next base: position 98,553,333 of record CM038050.1, read on the forward strand.
TAGATACCCAGGTAGAAGCCACCTAGAGGTAGTTGACCTTGACCACATCCAACCTAAAGCTATATGGAAGAACAAATAGAGGAGAGAACTTAGGTACTGCTACTAGAGCCTTACCTGAGGAAACCATAGAGGAGAGCCAAATTATAGAGTCTAGTCCTAAAATACAAGAACTAGAAGAATTTGTTAAGGACTTGATCTCTTTGAATCAGTACCCTCAGGATGAGCCTCCCTCTATAGTTCTCATTAAGGACCTCTTCCTGAGATTAGTAACCCATCCTTTCCATTATGCAAACCCCATAGATATACCGCCACATTGTAAGGTTACCTCATTAGTCTAGGATTAGTCCCTGACATGCCTTCTTATATCGAACTTTCCCCAACTAACCCTGACCTTTTTTCCTACCCTACCAAACTAATTCTGACCCACTTCCTATTTTCTACCCTTTCCTGACACTCCTCCAGCATTTCTAGGATTATTAGATTGCATTTAACTGAGATTAGCATACTACATGCATTCATCATGCATGTTAGGTTTGCATCTTACTTCTGGCACACTCTTTGGAATTTGCTAGGAGTTCACTGTAAATTTCATGTGTATGTCAAGCTAGGATCAAACCAGGGAACCTATAATCTCTTAGGTTTAGATCTAAAGAGTTCAATAAAATTTCCTTCTATAGGAATGCATAGTCAAGTCTGTTAGGTGTTAGTATGAGTCCTTTGAATCATTGTTAGGAGTCTGCATGTGCCCAGCATGTTCACCACCTACACTAATTTTAAACAAACTGGCTAATTCCCGAAGATGGATCAAAGAATTTGATGTAGTGGATTCTGTCATGATTAGGCTTAGGCCTGAGCGGTTCCCACCAGGGACCATTAAGAAGCTTTATGCTCGTGGAGCCGGACCTTTTAAAGTGATAAAGAAGGTTGGATCAAATGCCTAGTTGTTAGACATGCCTTCGGATTTGGGCATTAGTTCTACCTTCAATATTATAGACCTGGTTGAGTACACGGAACCGGCAGCGATACCTAGTGAGGCCTTTAAACCTATTCCTTTTCATTGTGAGTGACCCTAACTCAGAGTGTCCACTAATAAATTTGGCCTGAGAGAGGAGAACGGATCAAGCGTATCCTGGATGATCAAGCCATTATGACCCGGGGCCGCAGTTATCAATGCTTCCTGGTCCGATGGCAAGGCCGGCCAGAGTCGGACGATTCATGGATTTCTCAAGAGGACTTGCAGCACCTCAACCTAGACCTCCTCGAGAGATATGTGAGCCAGCTTGATCTTAACTCGACAGGGTCGAGTTTCTCTCACCCGGGAGAATTGGTAGGGACACCGGAGGCACCAGATAAGAAAGAGGCTTTTCAACCCTCTGTGAATTGATCAATAATTTATGAGTCCATCTATAATAAGGGCTTAGCCTATCTGAGTCCATTTTAGTTGTTATTTGAGTCTTTTGAGTTTCAGTTATGTACTAGTCAGCTCATGTTGAGCTAGTTCAGTCAGTGTTGTCAGCTCATGTCGAGCTAATTTTTTTTGAGTCCTATTCAACCATATTGAAGACTCAAGACCACATCATACAAGTGAAGACCAAGTCCAACTAGATTGAAGACAAGGAAGTATAGCCCAAGTCCAACCTAGCTTGAAGATTTGAAGACCCAAGGAGGAAAATTCAAAAAACCCTGATTCCTTGCAGATGCCCTCCAGATGCCCAGATTCCCTTCCAGATGCCAAAATATATTCATATACCAAGGCATCCATGATTTTAGAGGTCCATCTACATCCTATCCCAAAGAAATCAAGCCCAGGCGCCAAGCCCAAGCCCCTAAGAATCAAGATACCAGGGAATATTCCTGCTACATGGCTACCAGGCCACCCCAGCTTCCAGAGGCCCAAACCCATGCACCCGAGCCCCTTTGGGCTGGCCTCTTACTACTCCTAGAAGCCCAACACACCCCCCTAGGCATCCTTGGAGTGTTGGCCAAGTCAAAGAATTTTTAGGGATTTTTCTACCTAATGTTTCCTTATTTTCTAGCTAGGGTTTGAGGGGGAAAAGGATTCTTATGTAAAGACTTATGTGCCCTTACTTGGAGCCCAAGGTTAAGGGTCTATTTAAAGGACCCTAGCCTCTTGTATGAGGAGAGATTTTGATATATGAAATAAACCTTGAGTTCTTCAATTGCTTTGTGTTATTACCCTGCTGTGTGCATAAAGGGGTTTGAGAGTTATTCCTGGTGTTTGCAATCATCTCCTGCCGCCAACCATCCTTCCAGCCCCTCCAAAACTTTCTTCCCTTTGCTATTTTCCTTTATTTTATTGATCTCCTTTGAGTTTCTAACCCCTGACAGGTCGTTTGCAGGTCCCTGAGTTCATACGAATCCAACGACTCTAGCCAAGCCTTAATCAACCACCGAGCAGAAAGCCGGGTATCCGCGGGTCTTTGGCTCGATTTTTCAGGCCGCATCCATCGAGTAACGAGAGATCTCTTCGCTGCGATCTTCACCGGGAATTTCAGACATTGTCAGGTACACCCACTCTACCTCCAGTCTTATTATTGTAGGAGAACTTGCCCTAACCGAGGCTTCTCAGCCTCGGCGATCCTTCTTTAATACTTTTCTAGGTTCTAATATGCATGCTTGGCTTCAAAAATTCATACAAAATTCCCTACAACTAATTTTGATCTAAAATTCGGGAATTAATCACCTAACCCCTCTGCTTCTTGGTAGCCGACCTCCCCTCTGCCTGGCATCAACTAGCCACTTGTTCTTCCGCTAGGGCGTACTTCTGCACCCTGGTCAGGAGCTCACTATAGCTTGTCAAAAACCTCTTATCCAAGGAGAAAGTAACCTGGATGAGCGAAGCCCTCGCTTGAAGGCTGATATAGCTATCGCTTCATTCAGATCTGGGACCTCTATGGCCGCTGAGTTGAAATAGGCCATGTAATCCCGGAGGGTCTTCCTTTCCTTTTGCAGTACGAGGAAGAGGCAGTCGATATTTCTCGGAGTCTGACTGCATGTCCTGAAATGAGAGAGAAAAAGACTTTCGAGCTGAGAGAAAGAGTAGATCGTACCTGGTCAGATGGTGTTGAACCACATCCGAGCGGGCTTCTTCAGGGTTGCTGGGAATGCGATATAGTGAAGGGCATTGGAAGCACCCTGTACCATCATGTGGGCCATGTAGGTGCCCAGATGGTCTAGCGGATCGGTGGTGCTGTCGTAAGGGTCCACTTGAGAGATTTTGAAGTGGCCGGAATCATCTCCGCCAGGATCTCATTGAAGAACGTGGGACAGGGATTGTATACTGCCCCCCTTCGACCTTCTACCGGTTAGCAATTTCTGCAATGCGCTCCTCCATGCACAAAATCTTGCGGGTGTAGTCTCTCGAGAGTTTGGTGGTAAGCCAAACACCAGTAGGGATGGATTTGGCAAAGGATGGTGAAGCAGATCTTGCCCTCTTGCCATCGATGTGAGCGCCCAAGGATCTTCGAGGCTCCATGGTGGTGCGAGAACAATGCTGAGGGACCTCTAGCTATTGGCTTCCCTTAGCAGCAATTGGAGGATTAGTGTAGGAAGTAGCTAGCGGTTGCTATAGGTTATCAGCCATCTCCTAAAAATGCTGCTCGCGGTGGTTAGCATTTCAATGTGGTTCATTAACATCTAGAACTATTGCAGTCCCAGAGTAATGGTAGGCTCAGTGACAGCGGCCGTGGCGTCAATTTCCCTGGGAGGGCCCTCGGACCTGGATGGGGAAAGACCTTTTTTGGCAGTGGCACTTGGAGCTCTTCTCTTAGCCATTGCTTGGCTGGGCAGATGGATTCCTCCTTTTAGAGAAGGGTTGAGGACGCCCCTTCCTCTAATGCCAATCTGTTGTAGTGACTTCTCCTAGACCGGGTATGGTCGGCTATGCTGGAGTTCTCCTCACCCAGTAGACCTGCAACAAAGTCTCCAAGGCACCATTGGTGTTCCGGCGGGGGACCCTCCGATGCTTAAGATAGCAGGAGCTTCAAGGCAACAGAATGGAGGAATCAAAGAGATAGCGTAACGAAAGAGAAGAGAGTCCTTAGCTCAAAATGGGATCCCCTAGGCACCTTATATAGGCATGGAATAGTCCAAAATCTATTAGGGAGGAGTCCAAAAAGGATCGATCTGCCCTTAGGAGAATCTAGTGAGTGGTCACGTGGCATCTGGATAGGGCAGCATCGTGGGAGTAGTGGAGCAGTACCGTTGATGTGGTAGGAGTCCGTTGTAACAGAAAGGGGTTTCTGGAACCCTCTGGATTCTGAAACATGTCTGTCGGATGCCGAGCGGGAAGGCCAGTCGGTCCCCCGAAGGAGGGTGCCTGTAGGATGGTGGGCCAGACCTCAGTAAGAGCAGGCCGTCGGACCTTTACTCCGGTGGGTCAGACTTTTGAAGGAGAGCAGTGGGCCGAACCTCAGCTGGAGTAGGTCGTCGGACCTCTACTCCGGTGGCTCGGACTTCTGAAGGAGAGCAGTAGGCCGGATCTCAATGGGAGCGGGATGTCAGACCTCTACTCCGGCGGGTCGGACTTCAGCTGGGGCGTTCGTTGGAGCTTTAGAACAGCAGCCTGGTCGGACCGCAAAGAGAGGCCAATTCAGTCTGACGATGAGCTGTTAGGGTATAGCAGTTGTTCCCCCTTCATCTAGTGCCAATATGTTGCGGTGACTTCTCCTGGACCGGGTCTGGTCAGCTGTGCTGGAGTTCTTCTCGCCGGTAGACCTGCAACAAAGTCCCCAAGGCACCGATGGTGTTCCGGTGGGGGACCCTCTGATGCCTAAGTTAGCAGGAGCTTGAAGGCAACAAAATGAAGGAATCAAAGAGATAGCATAAGGAAAGAGAAGAGAGTCCTTAGGTCAAAACGGGGTCCCCTGGGCACCTTATATAGGCATGGAACAATCCAAGATCCATTAAGGAGGAGTCCAAAAAGGATCGATCTGCCCCTAGGAGAATCTAGCGAGTGGCCACGTGGCGTCTGGATTGGGCAGCATCGTGGGAGTAGTGGAGCAGTACCGCTGATGTTGCAGGAGTCCGTTGAAATAGAAAGGGGTTTCTGGAAGCCTCTAGATTCTGAAGCATGTCTATCGAACACCGAGCAAGAAGGCCAGTCGGTCCCCCGAAGCAGGGTGCCTGTAGGATGGTGGGCCGGACCTCTGCAAGAGCGGGCCCTCAAACCTCTAGTCTGGTGGGTTGGACTTTCAAAGGAGAGCAGTGGGCCGGACCTCAACGGGAGCGGGCCATCGGACCTCTACTCCGGTGGGTCGGACTTCCAAAGGAGAGCAGTGGGCCATACCTTAGTGGAAGCGAGCCATTGGACCTCTACTCTAGCGGGTCAGACTTCAGATGGGGCGTTTGTTGGAGCTTTAGAAGAGCGGCCCGATCGAACCGCAAAGAGGGGCCGATTCAGTCTGATGACGAGCCATTAGGGTATAACAGTCTACCGGGCGAGGAGAACTCCTGCACAGCTGACCGGACTCGATCCAGGAGAAGTCGCCGCAACACATATAGAGAATTAGTAGGGTGTTATCATATAATTACCTCGTGCAACAACAACTTCCTATTTTCTCTTCTTTGACCTGTTCGGGTCAAGACTAGAAAGGTAGGTTGTTGCCCAGTAAGCAACCAAAGAGGGGGGGTGAATTGGGTCTCTAAAAATTTAAATGCAAGTGTGTGAACCAATCCAACAATCAAACTAAGTACTATGAATGCAAGTGCAAAGTGATCTTTAATGAGTATGCAGCAAAATATAAGAGCAATAAAATAGCAGTAAATGAAAGAGACAATACAATCATTAATACAAAGAAAATATAGTGGTTCGGTGCTATCCAATGCACCTACATCCACTCCCCAAGACACACTTGGAAATTCACTATAATCTCAACCGACTATAGCCGATTAGTTTTTCGGGCTCACTAATCAAACCCGACTTATTTTCACAAGACTCGCAAGTCAAAACCTCACTTGGTTTTCCAGGCTAACCAAGAACCTAATTGGTTTTAAGGCTCACCAACAACCTCCCTTGATTTTGCTGGCTAACCAAGAACCTAATTGGTTTTCAAGGCTTACCAATAACCTCCTTGGTTTTCTAATAGGCTAACTAAAAACCTTTATAACAAAAATAAGTTTGAAGTAAAGAAATAATGAAAGCTTTCTAATAAAAGTGAATATTTCTTTGAAGCTTTATTGTAGTGCTGCCTTTAACTTGATGAAGCCTCTTTTAATGATCAAGAAGGTTGAACTTGAATGCTCTTGAAGGCTCTTGAATGCTTGGAGACTTCTTTTTGCTTGAAGGTCGTTGAACTCAATGAATAGGAGTGAATGCACTTCTTTTCTTTTTTTCTTATTTATCCTCTTTTATTCTCTTGTGTTTAGATTTGATTTAAATCACTTAAATTCCTTCCCAAGGCCTCAAACTCAGTTTATGGCCGTTAGACATGAAAAACTAGCCATTGGGAGTCAAGAGGAGCAAATTCTGTGTTTGAAAAACTAGTCGTTACTGTTTCCAGAACTCCAAGTGTCGATACTTCAAGCTATGAGTCGACACTTAGGGTCGACACTTGCACTCCATGAGTCGACACCTAGTTCAAATATCTTCAATGAAGTTTCCTAGAATTCTCAGGTGAGTTGACACTTCTACTGGTGAGTCGACACTATGAGTCGACACTTGACATCCATGTGTCGACACTTCAGGTAAGTCTTCAACTTCAGCAAGTTTTGTAACAAAAAGTGTCAGGTGATGAGCCAATCCTTGAGTCGACACCTTGAGTCGACACTTGTCTGGCATGAGTCGACACTTCAGCCGTGCCATCTGAAACTCTTTCTGCATACCGGCTTGAGTCGACACTTCCTCTGTCATGAGTCGACACTTGGATTGTGAGTCAATACTTTGAATCGACACTTGACTGAGATTTCTTCAAAAATAACTGAACTTCTGCTGAAACAAATTTGTGTTGAACTTTTGTGTCCTTTCAAGCATTCTTCAACTACCAAAGTCCTCTTTAAGTAGATCTTTCATCCATATTTGGGACTTTTTCAATCAAACAATTTTTGTTAAGTTGATGAGCATATTTTTCTATAAAAACATATTTCAAAGAAATAGTTAGTACTCAACTTATACTTAAGTATTTTGCTTATCACAAAAATAAATAACGAAGTCAACATAGGCAGGACATTTTTTCCTCCAATGACCTTGCTTCTTGTAATAGAAGCACTTTGCCTTACTCTAATCAGCCTTCTACCTCGTCTGATCAGGCCTAGCACTTTGCATCTTCTTCAATTTATTCCTTTTCTTTTTCTCTTTTCCAAAGGGATGATGTCCTGCCGCATTGCCCCCTACTAGGTTCACCAACCTTTTATTGAGGTGATAATTTTTCTCATAGGTTTGCAGTAAGCCCAACCAATCATGGTAGTTCACTACAGGCTTATTCAATCTATAGTAATTAAGAATGTCTAAGTAGGAGGGAGGCAGGAAATTCAAAATCACATCTTTCCCTAGCTGCTCATGCAAGGAAAATCCGAGCTTGCCCAAATCCTCAATCAACTCGATCATGTATAGTACATGATCAGTGACTAATTTTCCATCATGCATTCGAGTGCTAAAAATGGCAGAGAAAAATTTGTACCGCTCAACATCATCAGGTGTGCCAAAAGACTCCTTCAACTTTTGAAGGATCTCCTCTGGCTGGGCTTCCTCGAACCTACGACTGAACTCGTCGTTCATCGCCACCAAGATATACATCACACCATAGTGCAGTCAGAGAGCCACTTTTGATAAGCATCCCTGATTGTAGTATGGGCATTGGCAGTAGGTTCCTCAGGTGTGGGATCCGCTATCACATATAGGATCATTTGATGCTCTAAAACAATTCTAAATCTTCGATACCAGTTATCGAAGTTGGGATCCATAAGTTTGTCATTATCAAGCAATGACCGGAGTGATAGACTGGTAGACATAATCTAAAAGGAAAAACCCCAAAATATTAGTATATATGAATTATTAACATCCTAAAGATATGGACTTTAGTCTAAAAGTTTCTCCCACTATTTTGTACAGACTGGTAGCCTCATGCTCCAATCCAAAGAATAACACTTACTCCTTAGCGGGTACTAGAATCCAATAGATTACATATGAGCCTGACTTTGGCCGGCCAACCCATATGCATCTAAAGGTAGGTTCACAACCAATTACTTCTCGAAGCAATTTCTAGTAAATAATTTTTGCCCCAAGGTGCCAATCAATCGGCCTTTGGGCCTCCAATTGAAGGTCCTGGTTAGGTCCAACCATTAACATGACCAAATTCAATGCTTCTAACTAACAAATGATCAAGCCCGACTTTAGCCGGCTAAGCTGACCACTTGTTAAGATAGTTGCACCGATCCATCATATTATGAATGGCAATTCCACTAGCCTGATGACCACCCGATCTTTGGATCTGTCAATGATCACCCAACTAATGGACTTATTACCATCCACTTAATGGGAGGCTAAGACTTTGTTATCCTATAACTTTGTCTTTTAAAGGACCTAATAATTTAGGGGATTAATTCATTGTGACACATTAAGAGAAGACATGGACCTAATTAAGAAACCTCCCACTATCTCATGGAGGGTTTCATGATCAATTGGTCCTTGGGCACCTAATAACCAATCATGACCGATTAACCTTGGTTGACATGGGTTAACTTGAATCAACAAGTTATCTAATCAATTCTGGTTCACCACATTGACCAGGTAAGTAAGATCAAGGGATGGGTTACGTTAAGTAAGCCTTTTGCCTTTGACACCAACCTTGAGTTGGCCAAGTAAGAGTTAGCCCCAAAGAACCTTGATCAAGATGCCAAACTTATCTTAGACATCAATTGATTTACTAGACTCAATTGGACTAACCTAAAGACTCGAGCTCACCACGAAGCCAAAAATCAAGTCCATTTAGATGTATGGACTGATAACTAATTAGAGTGATCTATAGAGAAGAAACCTAATGCAATATTTGATTAGACTTATTCTCTATTTAATCTATTTCATCTAAACTTAAGGTCTAACCCAATTAAGGACTTAATCATAGCTAACCCAATTAACCCAAGGTTATGCTCATGTCTAAAGATTTTGAATCACATTCCTAAATCTTAAAAGGTTTTTAGACAACTTAAATTCATCATTAAGTTTATCAATTCTAATTGAAATATTTTCAATTAATCACTTGTTATTTAAAATAATTTCAAATATCATGAAACAATTTTACAAAAATTCAAAGATTTTCACTAAACTTTTTAGTGGATTTAGATCATATCATTGTTTTAGATCATATCTAAACAAATTAAAGATCTAACATACAAGATTTAAACTATTTTAATCTACTAAACCTTTCACTTTTCTTCTTCATTAGATCATGACGTAAGCGGCACCCCTACATGCCATAGGAGATCCCATTGATGAGGAAGAAAGGGCCTTTAAACCCTACTTCTCTCTTATGACCGGATGGCTATGGCGAATTCACCTTAATCCAAGTATTTTCTATGTGAAAGGAAACTAAGATTTCATATCTACATTTTAAATAATCATACAAATGAACCTGGCTCTGACACCATTATAAGGAAACATTATGTAGTCAATAGTGATGCAACTTAAAACTTTTAACCTTACATCATAGCGGAATACTAGATTAATCATATTAATCAACATATAATATTAGAACATTTCTAATATAGGCCTACAAATAGGATCACATATGAATATCAACATGCAAATGAAAGAAAACACAAACACACAAAGTCATGCATCACATAGAACTACTTTATGTTCGATGCACTTGCTAAAGCACACTTCTTTAGCAAACTCATGAAGAACTTTACCTTTAATCTGATGCGACACTCGTCAGGTTGAGAAAAAGCTCACAAAGGAAGATAATTTCTTTAAAAGCCGCACATGTGTCCGGCCTCTACAGGTAATCCACATCGGAGTTCTTCCATGACCTTCTTCCTTTGAAGTACTAGCTTCGACAGAATAAATTGGGTTATGGACTCTTCTTCTTTGGAACACTCCAAGAGATAGAGAAGCACTATGGAGGATTTAGGAAGTACACTCAAGAACCCTTCCCAAGACACTCTTTCCAAGCCTAGAACACTATGCAGCACACACCCAAACCCAAACCTTTCTTCCCCACACAAAGGTTTCAAGCTCTGCTTCTTCTTTTCCCCCCTTTTTAAAGGATTTTCTAGCAAATAAATTTCAGAAATCTCTCTCTCTCTCATATCCTCATCAAGCCCCCATATGTAGGTAAGTGGGGAGAGAAGAAAATGGGAGAGTTACATAAGTTATGGGATAATTATGGAGGGTTACAAAAGATTCAAGGCCATGGGGGTTATGTCCTTTCAAATTCAAACTAAATTCTAAATTTAAAACTTAAATCAAAATTTGAATTCATAATTCAAACTTAAATCTAAAATTGGATGCAATAATTTAGCCCAATCACATTGGACCTAACCCGAGCCCAAATCGAATCACATTCGATTTGACCCAAACTTAATTGCTCAATCAAATTGAGTTAATCAAGAAATCACATTGCCACTAACCCTCCATATAATCACCAACATTTAGTAATGAAAACCTTTGTCATAATATTTGTAACATGATATGTCAACACTTGATAAATCATCAAATCCCTATAATTGAGTCGATTCATGATTCTAGTCGACTCCGAAATGTAGATGGACAATCAAATTATCCAAAGAGTCCAAAAATGATTCCCAATCATTCAATAGCTATTAGGTCAATCAGAAACTCCTATGGTGTGTGATCCCATAGGTTCGAACACTAAGCTGGTAGTACTGGAACACTTCTAGTACTAGCTAAAGTTGCCATCTAGCAATGACACCTGACGTCCGGATAGGTAGAAGGTTATAGAGAAACTGTTAAGAACCAAATGGATATGATGATCATATAATACATTCCTTTAACCCTCAATGCTCTGGATGACTTAGGGCTTAACTACCCATCTCTAGAATAGTCCATCACAATATGTCTCAAACACAAAATTCCTATAACTACGTATAAGGACTATCCTGGACAAGGTTTTACTCAATTGAGACATAATGAGTCATTCACTCCAAACTCTTTTGGAGGGGTTAATCCCATCTTGATCCAACCACTGCTATACAAGACTTGATTGTACCCAACAACCTTTCATCACCAAATTAGAAATCTGGGTAGTCCAGTAACAAGCACAGTGAGTTGCTTGCAAGCTACCATGGTGATCTCAAGTTAGAGGAACACATATATCCATATCCTAATGTGAACTACTCTTTGGCAAAAAAATATTCTACAGATGGGTCACGTCCAGTGAAATATCATACACAAAACCTGCATGCCATACCAGTGTCTCTACACTCCTTGGTTAAGAGGACAACCAACGACTATGATATACAATGACCTACACTGATACACTATCATCTTGTGATAATGTATCATTTGGTCATGGACCAATTTAAGAACTAGATGATATATCCTCTCTATATCACATCAAAGTAGTTCTAAGGACTTCATCATACAAGAGTTCTTTATAGGAAGATGTAAAATATAATGAATAGCCAAAATAAATATTTTATTCAATATAGTTCATATACAATTACAACAATAGCTTAATCATCTACAAGCTAGATAATTGGCTTTGGGATACATTTTCCAACATTCTTGTTGAAAACTAGAAAAGAAAAAGAGAAGATGTTAATGTCACCTTTCTCTGGCATTACCGATTAGGTCATATTAGTGAGTCTAGGATAAACAAGTTATATAAAGATAAATTCTTTGATCCCTATGATTATCAATCATTAGAAACTTGTGAATCCTATCTCATGGATAAAATGATCAAATCTCCATTTACTAGTCATGGAGATAGGGCAATTGAGTTATTAGGATTAATATATACAGATATATGTGGATCCACGTCAACTCAAGCTAGAGGAGGATACTCTTATTTCATCACCTTTACTGATGATTTATCTAGGTTTAGATATATGTATCTTTTGAAACATAACTCTGAAGCCTTTGATAAATTTAAAGAGTATTAAAGCATGGTTGAGAAATAAACTAGAAAGAGTATTAAAATCCTTTGATCAGATCGAGGAGAAGAATTCTTATCTAGTAAGTTTCTTGATCATCTTAAGGACAAAGGCATTCTTTCAGAATAGACACCTCCATGTACACCACAATTAAATAGTATAGCAGAAAGGAGGAATTATACCTTGTTAGACATGGTAAGGTCCATGATGAACTTCACTGATCTTCCTGTATTCTTTTAGGATTATGCCCTAGAAACTGCTGCTTATATACTAAATAGAGTACCATCAAAACCACTAGCTAGCACTCCATATGAATTATGGAGAGGCAAAAGACCAAGTCTTCAATATCTTAAGATTTAGGATAGCCTAGCTTATGTTAGAAATATATTTGGACATAAGCTGAGTGCTAGGACTATTAAATGTAGGTTCATAGGTTATCCTCAAGAAGGTATTGGATATCTCTTTTAGCATCCTACTGAACAAAAGATTTTTGTCAGTAGGCATGCCACTTTCTTAGAAAAGAAATTTATCAAGAAGGAGGTTGTGGGAGGATACTTAATGAAGTACAAGATCAACAACCTACTCCTATAGACAATCAACCTCAAATTCCTCAACCACAAGTACCTATTAATAAGGTACCACCACAACACACACCTCCTCTCTATAGGTCAGAGAGAGTGAGAGATGCACCTCTCAGATATGGCTTTGTCATTAGAAATGACAATAAAGCTAGCATTATTTAAGTTGATGATCCTTTGGCCTATACAGAAGCTATCAAGAATAAAGACTTTGATAAATGGCTTGATGCCATGAAATCTAAAATGGATGTTGGGTTCGGGCTGATATAGCAAAAGACTGAATTTCAAAAATTTCTATTATTGAAACCTTAATCAGTCGGAATCCTAAACCCTAGGACCACTTGACTATGACAATTAATAAATCATAATTTAGAGTTATAGAGGAATACCTGGAGTGATATACTCCTTAATTTTTACAAGGCACATAAGTGTATGCCCTCCAAAGGTGATCCACACAAGAACCAAACCAAGGAAGCACTCCTTCCAAGCTTGCTTATTCGACTTGGACTCTACCCAGTAGCCTATCTTCTTTTTCCTTTGTTGGAAACCCCTACCCACCTATAGGGTACTCAAAGACCTCTCTGAATCCTCTCTTAAATTCTGATTATCCCTCCTATATCTCTTTCTTGACCTTTATCTTAAAATGACAAGTCTTGTCTTAAAAGGACAAGCCTTATTTAAAAGAGACCTTTGTCCTAAGACAAGGAAGAGAAAAATGGAAAGGACTTCTCTGGATGAATTTTGGAAAGCTTGGCATCATATTATCGATGCCATTATATAGAGAGTGAGAGGGGGCCTGATAAATCCTTTCCTTAGCCCTCGATAAGACTCTTCAAGCGGAAGGAGTCTCTTGGGTGAAAAGTGTTGGATTTCGAGCAGGGCACAGCAGAAGACCGGGTTTCAAATTTTTCATTATTGAAACCCTGACTGGCTGAAACCCTAAACCCTAGGACTACTTGACCATGATAACTAATAAATCAACACTTTAGGGTTATAGAAGAATACCTAGAGCGCTGTACTCTTTAATTTCCATGAGGCACATAAGTGTATGCCCTCCGGAGATGATCCACACAGGAATTGGACCAAGGAAGCACTCCTACCAGGCTTGCTTATTTGCCTAGGACTCTTCCAGTAGCCTTTCGGACTTTCTCCCTTTGCTAGAACCCCTACCCTCCTATAGGGCACTTAGAGACCTCTCTAAATCCTCTCTCAGAATTTGAATACTCCTTTTATTTTTTTTTATAGGGCCATGTCTTAAATAGATAGGCCTTGTCTTAAAAGTACAAGTCTTGTTTTAAAAGGACAAGCTTTGTCTTAAGATGGTAAAGAAAATAGAAAGTAGATTTCTTCATATCAGAATTGAATTGCTTGGCATTAGATTATCGATGCCTATTTATAGAGAGGGATGAAGTACCTGATAAGTCTCTTTCTCAGCCCCTTGATAAGACCCTTCAAGCAAAAGGAGTCTTTTGGGTTAGAGGACTTATCAAAAAATGTCCTTTCATGAGCCAAGAGATATATAAATGTCTCTTCAAAATTCTAGCAAATTCTCCACATGCCATGTGGCATATTACTAGTCAGATATTAAGCCAAAGGGTGTGGGCTTCTAAGAGACTTATCAGAGAAACTAGATGCCTTCAAATGGAAGGACTCTGGATTTTAAAATCAGTGCAATATGGTGAAGAGATGCAACCCTTCAATATGCGTGCCATATTTTCTTCACGCCAACTCCTACTATTGACCAGTAAAACCCTATCTAAAAGGGGTGTTGAGATAAGGAAGAGGGGCTTATAGATTATTTAGAAAAGGCATTTTAAAAGTAGGACTCTTGGTCCTTTTACGCCACTTCATTCTTGGCACACACCAAACTTGGCACCAAGTGTCCCTTCCACCTTGGACTCTACCATAAATAAAAGATAAAGCCCAATAAAACCCAGATAAATATTGATTAAGGCTGTCCCACTTAGGACTCAACCTAATCTAAGTTCTACTTAAATTGGTTAGCCCATATAGCAAGCTAACTGACCCAATCCAATTGGGCTAGGAGTTAGGCTAGCCAACATATGCTAGTATATCAATTAGCTAGCCAATTAGGATCCAATGATCCTAATAAAAATAAAATTGACTTTCTTGACCAATTTCGTAATGTTTATGACCCTTTCGATTCTACATCTATCTAGCAGTAGATCTAGGTCCAAGCCATTTTGTTGCCCTGGTGGCTTCCCAAGAGGGGGGTGAATTGGGATAATAAAAACTTTCAAGCATGTGCACTTTAAAATTCTTTGTGTTGGTGATGTGATAGATTATGCAACGGAAGCAACAAAATTAACAATCACAATGAAGTCAAGCAAACACAATCACAAACACAAGAAAATTAGAGTGGTTCAAAGCAACCCTCTCCTACGTCCACTACCCAAGCACCACTTGGGATTTCCATTATATTCTTCCTAGAATACAGTTAGATTGTTTTACTAGGATCACAATCCAAACCCTACACCCTTTGTTTTTTATACTGGGCTCACCAAAGAAATCCACACTTGGTTTTACACCAGGCTTACCAAGAACCCAAGTCCCTTAGGTTTTTAATACCAGGCTCACCAAAGAAACCCAACTTAGGTTTTAATAGGCTTACCTAAAAACCTTTCAACACTCACAAGACACAGCCCCTTGCTGCTCTTGGAGAGGAAACAAGATATATCAAAAAAAAATAGCAACTTTACAACAAACCAAATTTGTTTGGTAGTTGCCAATGAAATTTAAATTGAAGCCTTGCTTTAGATGCTCTTGAATACTCTTAAAGCTGCTTCTTGACTCCCTCAAAAGTTGGATTTAATGAATGAAGATGAGTTGGAGAAGCTTTGAATCCTTTCTTGAATGCTCACTTGAAGTTGGTTGGTGAATGACTTGAAATTCACTTGAATGCTCTTTTTTTTTCAATGAATAATCAATAATCGTTGCCTAATCCATCATAAATACTCTTTTTTTATAGTTTTCAAGCAAATATAGCTATTATAGGGTCTAGGGAATCAAAATAGAGCCATTGGAGCCTTCTTGGAATTCAAACAGTCAATTCTGCAACTAGCCATTATAGGCCTGAACCCGACACTCGAGTCGGCTCGAGATGGTTGAGTTGGCTTGAAGTCTCAGAAAATAGAAAATCAAACTCTGTATAAGTCGACTATTCTGGGTCGAGTCGGCTTGATGTCTCAGTCAAGATAAACACAAACTCTGGATGAGTCGGCTCTTCTGGATCAAGTCGGCTCGAGGCTCTGAGTTTCTGAAACTTGAGATTTGGAACTTCTGATCGAGTCGGCTCAACATCTTTGAGTTGGCTTGGATTTTTGAAACTCTAAAACTCTTCGTGCCATGCCAGAATAGGAGTCGGCTCTTAATCCATGAGTTAGCTCGAGCAGAACTTCAAAATTTTGCCAATTAAATCTCCAACCAATACAAGTCTTCCAAAACATCAAAATAGGTTACAAAAGATATCTTACCTAATCAAACTCATTTTTATTAATTTATAGCCCTTTTTACAAGATTACAAGAATGAAAATTAGGGCTTTATAATTTTAAGGTCTTTAATTCAATACACTTCATTAATTAATACAACTGTACTGGGATAACTTCCAGCTAAGTAGGAAGTAAAGTGACTCATTGATAAATGCTTCCTACAAAAATTTCTTGAATAATTGAAAGAGTTAGTTATAATACATGCTCCAATATTTTGTAATCATCAAAATCATTCCATGGATCAATAATATCTCCCTTTTTGATGATGACAAAATATTGAGCATGACAAGATTTAAAAAATACTTTACAATTGCATGTATAGTAACATACTATGTACTGATATTCACATGTATCAATGTATATTCAAAATAGTATGTATCGGAATAGATGAAGTCTCATGATAGAGTATCAGAGTTGAAATGAACTAGTGTCAAAGCAAAGTATCAATAATTAAGAGCGTGTATTAGATCAATGAGGTTAACATACCAAACCAATCATAATGTATCAAAATCATAATGTATCAAACAAACTTTCAAACAAACTTTTCAATACTAGTTCAATACTTTATATTCAAAAGAATTTTCAATAATTGCTCCCTCAGAAGAATTTTTAATAATTGCTCCCCCTTTTTCATGTTTTTCATGTAACAATTGCAATTCTTCTCATTTTTCTTGATTTCATACTTCTCCCCCTTTTTGTCATCAACAAAATAGAATAATGAGAAAATCACCAGGAATATATTTAAGATAAAATCACTTCTTCCTTTGACAAAATTCAAATCATTCATCCATAATTAATAATAAACATTCATATCACTCATCAATTATAACATAAGATTTCCAAAACACACATATATAAAAGGAGTGTCAGTACAAGATGTGATACAATACAAAAGTTCAATGCACTACAAAATAGTATCACATGTAATAAAAAAATCTAAACTCAAAAGGTAGGGCTAAACTCATCTTCACTAGAAGAAGAAGAGTCAACTTCTAAAATTCCAGACTATGGTTTGAACTTAGGAAATCTAGGCCTAAGGTCCCTAAGTCTAGTCTTAGTAGCAATAGGTGGTCTAGCAGCTCTAGGTCTAGAAGGTGAAGACCCAGTAGAAATCAAGATCGGAGTTGGCTGCATCGAAAGAGGATCTAACAATACCAAAGTGCTGGTACTGGAAAGAATCTACATCGCTGGAGTATCTACGATATTGGTGTGCTTCTCCTTAGTAACTACAGGTAGCTCAATAGCTTATGCAGTAGTACAATGCTCATCAGGTGTGCCAATAGTGTGCTCAGGCTTTGCATGTCCAACATCAGTACCATCATCTAGTCCAGGTGCATCATCTGGTGGTGGAGGAGGTGCTGATGGTCCAGCTATACTGATCTCATGAAGAACTGCTAAGATCTGCTAAAATCCATCCCTCATCTCAGCCTATAGTGCATCTATCCTGGCATAAGTCTCAGCTCTCCCTTGCTGTAAAGTGGAAAGCTCTTCTAAGATAGTCTGCAATCTCGGATCATGCAAACCACCAGAAATTGAATCTCTCACAAGTGATCGAGGTGAAGTGGTGCTGGCTCAGAGGGTCCAGCCTCATCAGTAGGTTACTCAGTCTCGATGTCATGTGGCTATCTAGTCTGCTCATCATCAAAAGACTCCTCATCAGAATGTGCCACTCTTTATCCTGAGGTCTTCCAAATCCATCTGTCTTCAACCTTATGAAACCCCATTATATTCAATGACTTGGCATTGTATCTGTCAGTATGTAATAAAGGTCTCCTGTTCTCACCTGACAAATCAACACCAGCATCCTAGAAAAGTAAAGTGAATACCATGCCATAAGGAAGACAAGCTCTTGCCCTGCGAGCTGCTTCCCTCATCTAAACAATCATAATATAAGGCAAGTTGAGGGCCTTCCCCTCAATCAGACATCTCATAAACATCATATCTCTTTCACTTACCCAATCAAATCTTTGAGTTCTGGGTAAAAACACTCTACTAATAATGTTATGTAAGAGTCTCATCTCCAAGGATAATAGGTTGGCTTGAACATGAACAATACCTGAAACATCACTTCTCTCTAAAATAGTTCTTAAAGTTCTTTTTTTTTTTTTCATCACCAGAAAACATTCTCCTTCTTTTGGAATTTGTAATAATGTACTCATTTTTTGTTCATCCACAATAATATTTTTCCCCTTAACAACAGATTCCAAATGAAATGTACCAAGGGACAATTTTTTAAAGAAATTTTTAACCAAGGTTGGATAGGTAGGTAGATTAAGCATGCAAAAGTATTTCTAACCCTGAGCATCAAGCCAATCACCCAATTTCAAATTCTCTTCTAGAAAATTGAAATTCACAGTTCTTCCATAGGTTACCTATCGATTTCCCAAAAGAATAACCTATCTAGAAGCATCTGGAGCATCAATCGACTGCTACTCAAGCTGTTCTTTAGTGGGTTGAGAAGCCGAATCATCTAACCTTCATTTTGTCCTCCGTTCCTCCGTAATTGATCAGATTTCCTTCCTAGATCTTTTTCCTATGGCCTTCCTAGGTGCCATTGATCTTGGATTAAGGTTTAGGAGGGATTCTAGAGTAGTTTCTATGGCTTAGGAGATGAAACGGGTGAAGATAAATAGCATAAATGGAAGAATGGTTAGGAAATGAAAGCTACGGAACCCTATTTAAAAAAGCCTATACCCATCCTTCGAGTTGGCTCGATAAAACAGGAGATTGCTCGAGTCGGCTCGAGCAAAAATAGTGGTCAAAGCTCAAAAGGTCAAAGTAAAGGTTTTTATAGCTAAATTGATATTAGGTGAAGTGGTCAGCAGCTCTAAAATGAATTTGAAAGACTCTAGATAATTTTTCTTAATTTTCAAAAAGAATAGGTCAAAAATCTTAATATGGGTCATACAGACCTAACTCTCCTCTAATCTTTTCAATTCTATCTTGACTAAGAGGCTTGGTAAAAATATCAGCTAGTTGGTTCTCAATAGGAACAAATTCTAATTCTACATTGTTATTCAAAACATGGTCTCTAATGAAATTATGCCTTATTTCTCTATGCTTTGTCCTAGAATGATGGATTGGATTTTTTGATAAATTAATAGCACTTGTGTTATCACATTTAATACGAATCTTAGATTGGATAACACATAGTCTTCTAGCTGTTGCTCAGTCCACAACACTTATGCACAACAGCTCCCTGTAGCCATATATTCTACTTCAGCAGTGGACAGTGCTATAGAGTTCTGTTTCCTACAGTACCATGAAATTAAGTTAACACCTAGAAATTGGAATGTGCCATTGGTGCTTTTTCTATCAATCTTATAACCACCATAGTCAGCATCCGAATAGCTAATTAACTTTAAAGATGAATGCTTGGAATACCACAATCCTACATTACATGTACCTTTAAGATATTTAATAATTCTTTTAATAGCAATAATATGTAATTCTTTTGGATTTGATTGAAAATGTGCACACACACAAATACTAAATAGAATGTCAAGTCTACTGGCAGTTAAATATCATAGAGATCCAATCATACCTCTATATAACTTTTGATCAATACTTGTGCCATTTTCATCCTTATCTAATTTGCATGCAGAACACATGGGTGTTCCGACTTCCTTGCTTGATTCCATGCTAAACTTTTTGATAATCTCTTTAATGTATTTGGCTTGGTTGATTAGAATCCCTTTATTTGATTGTTTGATTTGAAGCCCGAGAAAGTAGTTCAGCTCACCCATTATACTCATTTCAAATTCTTCTTGCATTAACTTAGCAAAATCTTGGCACAGGGATTCATTAGTATATCAAAATATTATATCATCAACATAAATTTGAACAACTAAAATATTATTATTTTTCTTTTGGATAAACAGGGTAGTATCTATACTACCTCTTACAAAATCATTTTCAAGTAAAAACTTACTTAATCTGTCATACCAGGCTCTAGGTGCCTATTTAAAACCATATAAAGCTTTATTTAACTTGAAAACATGATTTGGAAAAGAGTGATCGATATAACCAGGCGGTTGTTCTACAAAAACTTTTTCGGATAATAAATCATTTTAAAAAGTGCTCTTTACATCCATCTAAAATAATTTAAAGTTCATAAAACATGCATATGCAAAAGTAATCTAATAGCCTCTAGTCTAGCTATTGGTGCATAGGTCTCATCAAAATCTATTCCTTCTTCTTGGTTGTAACCTTGAGCTACCTGTCTAGCCTTATTTCTAATAACATTATCTTATTCATCTAGCTTATTTCTATAGACCCATCTAGTATCTATAACAGGGTAGTCTAATGGTCTCTCTGCAAGTGTCCAAACATTATTTCTCCTAAATTGGTTTAACTCATCATGCATAGCTAACGTCTAATTAGGATCGGTTTCAGCTTCTTCTATGGTATGTGGTTCTACATGAGATACAAAAGTAATTAAATCATGTGCATCCCTATGTGAAGCTCAGTCCTAACACCTTGTGATGGATCTCCTATAATGAGTTCTTTAGGATGTGATTGTACATACCTCCATTCTTTAGGTAGTTCTTCATGATTCTTACTTACCAACCTTTTTTGTTGTTCATCTGATTGCTTGTCTTTAATAGTCATGTCCTTCAATCCATTTTCAAGTGTACCTACATCATCAGCACAATCTTCTTTTCTAGAAGATGCAATGTCAGTCTTATTGAAAATAACATGAATTGACTCTTCAACAGTTAAAGTTCTCTTATTGAATACTCGATATGCTTTACTATTAGTCGAATAACCAAGAAAAATAGCCTCATCAGATTTAGTATCAAACTTACCAAGGTTATCTTTATCATTGTTAAGCACAAAACATTTGCAGCCAAAAACATGAAAATAATCAATATTTGGCTTTATATTATTCCATAATTCATAGGGGGTTTTTCTTATAATAGGTCTGACTAAAACTCTATTTAAAATATGGCAAGCGGTATTTATAGCTTCTGTCCAAAAGTATCTTGGAAGATTCCATTCACAAAGCATCGTTCGGGCCATCTCTTCCAAGGTCCTATTCTTTCTCTCTACAACACCATTTTGCTGTGGTGTTCTAGAAGCGGAGAAGTTGTGGTCAATGCCATGCTTTGTGCAAAAATGATCAAAATATTGATTTTCGAGTTCCGTACCATGATCACTATGAATAGAAATAATATAAAGATTTTTTAAGTTAGAAATACTTTTGTAAAACTTTTTAAATACTTTTAAAAGTTTCATCTTTATGTGTCATAAATAAAATCCAAGTGTATCTTGAAAAATCATCTACAATCAAAAAACCATACTTCATACCACCTAGGCTTGTTGTCCTAGTGGATCCAAATAGATCTATGTGAAGTAGTTCTAAAGATCTAGTGGTAAAAATAGTATTTTTGGATTTAAAACTCCCCCTAACTTGTTTTCCTAACTGGCATGCATCACAAACATAATCGAAATCTACTTTAAACTTCAGCAAACCTTTGACTAAATCTTTTGAAATATATTTTGTAATAGTATACATGCTAGCATGTCCAAGTCGTCTATGCCATAGTAGACTTGATTCCTTGCTCTTATCATTCATTACTACAAGACTTGTGTTACTTGACATAGTTAGATCATTAAGATCTACCACATAAATATTACTAAGTCTATGTCTAATGAACTTTGTACTAGAGTTAAGAAGATCAGCTACTATATATATTGAAGCCTTGAAGAAAACATTAAAGCCAATATCACATAGTTGACTGATACTTAACAGATTATGCTTTAGCTTTTCTACTACCAGTACATTCTCAATAAAAGTGGAAAGAGTAATTTTAATTTTACCAATACCGATTATCCTTCCTTTATGGTTGTCACCAAATGTTACCATGCCACCATATTTTTCTTCAAGGGTGAAGAATTGATTTATGTCACCCATCATGTGTCTTGAACAGCCGCTATCAAGATACCATCTTTTCTTTATATTCATGGCTACAAGACATCCCTGCAAAATAATCAAGTAGTGGATTTAGGTACCCAAGCTTTCTTGGGTCTTTGCACATTAGTAGGATTGGTTCCTTTTGGAATCCAAATTTTCTTAATTTTCTTTTGTCATTATATTTCAAATGACACTTAAATGCTTTGTGACCTATGTTATTGCATGCATAGCAAGTAATTCTAGACTTTGAATAATGAGCATGTGATGTAAACCTAGGTCTATATTATTTTGATGCAATGAACTTTAAAACATAAGAAGTGGATGCAGAAAACTTATTTGTATTTGTGCCTTTATAACCAATTCCAAACTTGTTACTATAATCTCTTTGATTTTTCAAAATCAATTTAAGTTTGTTAGAGCTTAAAGTTAATTTGTCAACTAATGGTTTAAGCTTTTGAACTTCCTTTTGCAAGTTAGTATTTTCCTTTTGTAAAATTTCATTCTTTTCAAGAAGTTCTTCCTTTTCAAATTGAACGGTTTTAAGTCTTTCACACGTCATACTTAATTCTCATTGCAAAATTTTATTTCTTTCACAAACTTTATTTTTATCTTTTTCAAAAGTATCATAATTATTTTTTAAACTATTCATTTTCAAACTAGCCTTTTTGTATTCAATCAATAGTTCACAAAAAGCATTATGAAACTCATCATAGGTAAAATCTAAATTTAGTTCAGAAGTTGTTACCTCATCCTCTAAACCCATAAGACAAATCTGAGCTGTCTTCATTGTATCTTCTTCTTCTTCAGTTGATGTAGATTCATCACGTTGCTACACGCCGTAAGCATTGCTTTTTTTTCTTTCTCTTAAACAACTTTTTCTTGATTCTGGACAATCACGACGTATGTGTCTTGGTTTCTTGCATTCATAATAGATTGGAATTTGATCTTTGTCCTTGTCCTTGTCCTTGTCTTTTTCTTTTTTCTTTCTATGGTCTCCTTTTCTAAATTGCTTTCTCCATCTATTTGTTCTTCTTTTGTCCATAAATCTTTTGAACTTTCTCATTACTATGGCAATTTCATCATCCTCCATATCATCATCATCAGAGGTATCTGAATGTTCATCCTTATTATCTTCAATTGCTTTGAATGAGATGGTCTTTTTTCTTTTTGAGTCATCTTCTGTTCTTTGTTGTATGGCTAGCTCAGCGTGATCAATGACCCCAACAACTCATCTAATGGAAGTGTATTTAAATCCTTTGCCTCCTGAATAGCCGTAACCTTTGCTTTCCATTTTTCAGGCAAAGATCTCAAAACTTTCTATACTAAATCAGCATTAGTATAGGTCCTACCAAGACTTTTAAGATCATTTATAATGTTAGTAAAATGTGAAAACATAGCAGGTATAGTTTCATTTGGCTCCATTTTGAATAACTCATAATTATGCAGAAGAATGTTAATTTTAGAAGTCTTTACTTGTGATGTGCCCTCGTGTGTGATTTCAAGCTTATCCCAAATTTCTTTAGCAGAATTACACGAGAAAATTCTATTAAATTCGTTTGGGTCGAAAGCACAATAAAGTAAATTCATGGCTTTGGCATTTAACTTGACCTTTTTCATATCATTCTCATCACATTCCTCTTTTGGTTTCGGAACCTCAACATCATTAATTCTGATAGTGGGTGTGTGAGGTCCTTAAATTATCTTCTATAATTAGAAGTCTATGGCTTGAATGTATATCTTCATCCTAGCCTTCTAATATGTGTAATTAATTCCAGTGAAAAGTGGAGGTTGGTTTATGGATTGGCCTTCAACCAAGGAGGTACTCATGGGATGTGCCATCAATCTTTACTCTAAGAAATTTCAGAGACTCTGCTCTGATATCACTTGTTGCCCAGGTGGCTTCCCAAGAGGGGGGTGAATTAGGATAATAATAACTTTCAAGTATGTGCACTTTAAAATTCTTAGTGTTGGTGATGTGATAGATTATGCAACAGAAGCAACAAAATTAACAATCACAACGGAGTCAAGCAAACACAATCACAAACACAAGAAAATTAGAGTGGTTCGGAGCAACTTGCTCCTATGTCCACTACCCAAGCACCACTTGGGATTTCCACTATATTCTTCCTAGAATACAGTCAGATTGTTTTACCGGGATCACAATCCAAACCCTACACCCTTTGGTTTTCATACCGGGCTCACCAAAAAAACCCACACTTAGTTTTACACCAGGCTTACCAAGAACCCAAGTCCTTTTGGTTTTTAATACCAGGCTCACCAAAGAAACCCAACTTAGATTTTAATAGGCTCACCTAAAAACCTTTTAACACTCACAAGACACAGCCCCTTGCTGTTCTTGGAGAGGAAACAAGATATATCAAAAGAAACTAGCAACTTTACAACAAACCAAATTTGTTTGGTAGTTACCGATGAAGCTCAAATTGAAGCCTTGCTTTAGATACTCTTGAATACTCTTAAAGCTGCTTCTTGACTCGCTCAAAAATTAGATTCAATGAATGAAGATAAGTTGGAGAAGCTTTGAATCCTTTCTTGAATGCTCACTTGAAGTTAGTTGGTGAAAGACTTAAATTCACTACAATGCTCTTTTGTTTTCAATGAATAATCAATAATCATCATCTAATCCATCATTAATACTTCCCTTTTACAGTTTTCAAGCAAATCTAGCTATTGTAGTGCCTAGGGAATCGAAATAGAGCCGTTGGAGCCTTCTTGGAATTCAAACAGTCAATTCTGCAACTAGCCATTACAGCCTTGAACCCAACACTCGAGTCGGCTTGAGATGGTTGAGTCGGCTCGAAGTCTCAAATAATAGAAAATCAAACTCTGTATGAGTTGGCTCTTCTAGGTCGAGTTGGCTAGAAGTCTCTATCATGATAAACACAAACTCTAGATGAGTCGGCTCTTCTGGGTCGAGTCGACTCAAGGCTTTAAGTTTCTGAACTTGAGATTTGGAACTTCTGGTCGAGTCGACTCAATATCTTCAAGTCGGCTCAGATATCTGAAACTTTGAAACTCTTCATGCCATGCCAGAATAGGAGTCAACTCTTGATCCATGAGTCGGTTCAAGTAGAACTTCTTCAAAATTTAGCCAATTGAATCTCCAACCAATACAAGTCTTTCGAAACTTCAAATAGGTTACAAAAGATATCTTACCCAATCAAACTCATTTTTACTAATTTATAGCCCTTTTTACAAGATTACAAGAATGAAAGTTATGGCTTTATAACTTTGAGATCTTCAATTCAATACACTTCATTAATTAATACAACTATACTGGGATAACTTCCAGCTAAGTAGGAAGTAAAGTGACTCATTGATAAATGCTTCTTGGAAAACTTCTTGAATGATTGAAAGAGTTAGTTATAAATATATACTCCAATATTTTCTAATCATCAAAATCATTCCAGGGGTCAACACATTTAGATCCAATAGAAACCAGTTGACCTAATTAGGTCAATTGAGCTGACCAAAGTTGCCAATTCGAACCAGCTTCCGAATTGACTCATGAATCCAATTAATTTGATTCATGAAAACCTACAAGACATGATTAACGTCTAGCAATGTATCATGCCTACCCAAAGATAAGAAATTTGGTAGAAAATATCAAAAAACCCTTCAGTGAAAAGTTACCATGTAATTCAATCCTTCGATCTCCCTTTATCCTAAATAAGTATGAGCATGGATCAATGTCAAACCTTAGCACTTAATCCTTTCGAATCTCAATTCGATAATAAAGACTCGACTGATGAAGGATTAGAAACCCTATCTAATCTTATATGCTTTGATCAAAGACTTCTTGAGTCATCATTCAAAGAGATCATGCGGGATAACTTCTCCCCTTATTAGGAGTGATCAATTTCTTGTTGACCTACTAATTACCTTCATATACAATCCACCATATCCAGAAGCACCCCGTACATGACTTAATTGCTATGAATGAGTATGCTCCAAAATATGGGTTCATGTGCATAAGATACTATGGTAGTCTTAGTCTAAGGATCACATGCACACTCGCACTAAGAGAACATTCTTTTGATAAGTAAGTAGGACTTCCATTTGATGTTCTCTTGTCAGATCAGTTCAGTGAACTCATACATAATAAGCACCCACATCCTTGTATTAGTGTCCTTACACAAGTGATTGTGAGACC
The DNA here is from genome assembly GCA_021397845.1 of Areca catechu. Classification (NCBI taxonomy): domain Eukaryota; kingdom Viridiplantae; phylum Streptophyta; class Magnoliopsida; order Arecales; family Arecaceae; genus Areca; species Areca catechu. The sequence goes on from CM038050.1 coordinate 98,579,581, forward strand.
AACCACCTCTCCGTCGAGCATATATAGGATGTGCTAGTCTTTCCGGAAACATCGATCCTCGAATCGTTGATCCAACAATTAGGAACATTTCTAGGAGGTGGTCAACTTCAAGAGTTCCTTCATATGAAAATTCAAGACTCCAACATAAATTTCCAACCAAAAAAATTCATCTTGGCCGCCCATCATTAATCCATCATCAAGAAGTCTTGTCACCCACCCCATTACATTCATGTCACCTAGATGGATGAAGCCCAAGAAATCAAGATGCCAAGAGTCCAAGTCATTCAAGGATCTTTGATGTCCAAGGGAAGCCAACTCCAAGGAGTTTCTTGCTCTTCCAATAAGAACTCAAGAATTTGTAACCCATACTTTACTTGCTTGTAATCTATAAATACCACCCTCAAACCCCCTCGTATGGTATCTTATTTTTATGAAATAAAATGAGAGTTTTTTCTTCAATTCCTTTTCTGTGAGGGCGTCGAACTCTATAAGGGAGAGGGCATGAGGTCCTAGCGAGGCCCAACCATCCAACTTCCAGCCAACCAAGAAACCCTAATTCGCCTCCATCCTTCTCTTATCTTTTTCCTTCCAATCTTCTTCTTTTCTCCATGCCATCTAACTTATTTTCTTGTGAGTGATTTCAGGTGATCAAGATCCGAAGTAAAGGTATTCTTGCCTTGGAACCAATCTCGTTGAAGATCAGAGCCCGAAGAACGATAATCTTGAAGTTCTGTAGCTAATCCTAGAGTGATGAAATAGATCGACATCAAGAGCACTGCAAATCTTCGTTGGTAAAAGAAACCCTTCCTCAACTCTTTAGCTCTGATTCTTTGAAAGCAAGAACCCTAGTTTAGGTGATTTCTCAATCATCAAGTCATATTTCTTAATTAATTTTGATTAATTTACATTGTGGGTATCGTAACTAGTTGACTAGTTAAGTTCATCTTAAAGCTTTGAGTCTTATTTCAAAAAATTCTAAAATTAATCTTTACTTAATTAAAATAATTAATCTAAGGATTGTTAGATTTAGTTTTGCATCTTTCATCCCATATCACAGGATCAAACCAAAATTAAAAAGTCCTTTGCGATTAGGTCATCGAATAATCTAATCAAGTGAAATCTAATTGAGCTAAATTTAATTAGACTTGACCTAAACCTCTTTGCTTAATTAAATTAAGCTAATTAGAAATCTAATTACTAATTAATCTACTTATAATTAATTAATTATTAATTTATAATATTTGTATAGGATTAATTATTAATCATATTTATAATTTTATCCCTAAATGATTCTTAATTATTAATCAATCATCATGATTGTTCAAAAACTTCTTATTTGTGTGGGCCCATTATTAGATACATGCCTTAGAAGCCAAATTGGCATGACATATTGTATTTATTCTATGATATAATTTTGTACTTAATTCATTGAAATCAATAAAATTAGACTTTATTCTTTTCATTCATATCTAATGTGTCTATGAATCACCATATAATTAATGAGCAATGACATATATTCTCATGAGTTAAGAATTTGAAACATGTGTCATTATAGATTAACTCCTAAAAAGCTCCCGATCATTAGATCATCAAAGGGATGGTGATTGATCCACTTAGATCTGTGCATGAATTACCTTCCTTTTAGGTAGATGAATCTTGAGTCTACACTATAGAGACACTAGAGTGAGAGTGTAAATGGTTGTTAGAGAACAATGACACTGAGTGTGACTAAGTCAAGAAGTCACATATATATCTACTTACCCGTCGGTGACTTCTCAAATGCTGTAGTTGTGTGAGTAATCCTTGACTTGCGGTATCTCGGTTACTCGTAGTGAGATTGTTATAGTTTGACAGCACATAAATATGGTTCCTAGCCATTCAAAACCTTGTAGTACTCATTGGTTGCAGTAGTTTCACCATAGGAGTAAGGAGTCCATTTATAAATATGGTTCCTGAACTGCTAGATCCATGCGAAGGTTACTGGATGGCTAAAAATAAATTATTTCTTAGACTTTCTTGAGCCTCCCAAGAAATCCAAGAAGAGGATGAAGAGGTCTAGATCTAAGAGGAAGAAAAACAAAAATAAGAAACCCCTTTCTACTATTTTTTTTCTTTTTCTTCTTCCTTCAACCCTAGCACCCAAGAAGGTCTCTCACATCCATCCAGAATTCATACCCCTTTTTTCTCTTATTTTCATAGTAATTTCACTTTAGATTTTTAATGATAATTTCTATCTTAATGATGTATATGTGAAAAAACCTGAAGTAAAATTTTATTGATTAAAGGAGGGATTATATTAGGATAAGGTGATGCTATTTGAATAGGACTAGGTGTTCTATTCCCAATAGAACTCTAATTAAATTCAAATCAATCCAAATTTAATTCAAACTAGTCCTAATTTAAATAGAAATTAAAAAGGATGAAAAAAAACTAATTTTTTTCATGAATAATTTTTTAAGAAATTGATGACAAAAATAGATAAGTTTTTGAGAGTTTAAGACTAAGTAGAGTTAGGATAAGGCAAAGAGTTTGATTCCCAGTCAAACTCCTCTCATTTAAATTTAAAAATCATTCTAAATTAATCCAAATCAGATAAGAAAGGAGGAAGTATGTGAAAACATATTTGGTATACATTTTCATGAATTTATTCAAATAATTAGCATGGAGAAATCTAGTAGGAAACCTAGTTAGGCTAGAGAAGGTTTTGACCGACTTTGACCAAAATTAGTTATGAATTAAAATTAATTTGTTATAACTAATTTAACCAACTTGGACTCAATCCAATTAGATTCCAATTATGCTTAATTAAATTTTAATTAATCTAAAACTAATTAGGCCCAAGCCGAAACCAACCATAATTAGAAATCCTTACGATTAGGTCATCAAATAATCTAATCAAGTAAATTCTAATTAAACAAAATTCAATTAGACTTGACCTAAACTTCTTTACTCAATCAAATTAAGTCAATTAGTAATATAATTATTAATTAATTTTTCTATAATTAATTAATTATTAATTAATTAATAATTTATAACATTTATATAGGGTTAATTTTTCATCATATTTATAATTTTATTATTGAATGATTCTTAATCGTTAGTCAGCCATTATGATCGGTCAGAAACTTCTATTATGTGTGACCCCATAGGTTCAAACACTAAGCTATAGTCCAAGAACTAATTCCTAAACTAATCAATGCAACCATCTAGCAATGGTGCTCGAGTTCGAATAGGTCAAATATTCATGAAGCAACATTCAAGAACCCAGGCATATGGTTTCCATACAATTTATCCCTTTGACCCTAATACTCAGAATGATTTCAGTGTCTACTACTAACTCCAAATAATGCATCTAAATTATCTTAACCTACTAAATCCTGTGACTCTTCATAGGATTGCCCTGGCCAAGGTCTTGTTAAATTCAAATATAGTAAAGCATTGTCTCCAACATCTTGGAATGGTCAAGTCCATCTTGACTCACCACTAACTTAACAAGTATTTGACTATACCTAGTAACATTCCATTACTGGATTAGAAATCTAAGTAGTCTGGCACCTAAGTACAATGAATTGCTTACAAATCACCAGCATAATCTCAAGTCGGAGGTATACTTATACCCATATGCTTTTATGAGATACTCTTGATAGTAGACTACTCAATAGAGTTGACCACATTCAGTACAATGTACTCCTACACTCACTTGCATGCCATATCAGTATCTCACACTCCTTGGTTACGAGGACACCAACCTATATGGCATAAAATGACCTATACTCAATAAACGTTGTCATCCTAGATAACAACTATCATTTGGTCATGAACATGTTTAAGAACTACTTGATAAATTCTTCTTTATCGAATTAAAATAGTTTTAAGGATTTCATCTTAAAAGTATCCAAAAGAAGATGCAAAAAAAGATAAACTATCAAAAATAACTTTTATTTCAATAATGATTTATGTACAAATTATAAAAAGCTCAACCATCTACAATTCAAATGATTGACTATATGACACATTTCCTAACAACTACCACTTGGACTAGAACCAATTAGCAAAGTATCAAATATCCATCTTCCACTTGTGGTCATCAAACTTTTTGATTCTAAGGGCTTTAGTAAATGGGTCACTCAAGTTATCATTTCTATCAATCTTCTGAAGGTCAATATCACCTTGATCTACTATCTCGCAGACAAGGTGAAAATGATGTAGAACGTACTTGGTCGTTGATAAGCCTTTGGTTCCTTTGCCTGAGCTATGACCCCAGTGCTATCACAAGATAAGGGAACTAAGCTATCTATGAAAGATGCCACTCTAAGCTCTATGATAAACTTCTGCAGCCAAATAGCTTCCTTTGCAGCATCGATGTTGTAATATACTCTACCTTGCAAACAAAATCGACCATAGTATGCTACTTGGAACTTTTTCAGTAGATAACTCCTTCATTTAGGATAAAAATGTAACTTGACACACTCTTGTTATCGTCCCTATTTGATTGAAAACTTGAGTCAATATAACAACTAGTTTCATGTCAAATTCTCTGTAAATGAGCCACTGGTTCTTAGTATTTCTCACCTGGATCAGATTGGTATCTACTCACTACTCCTAGTGAGTATGCCATGTTTGGTCTCATACATGTCATAGCATACACGATAGATCCCACTGTTGAGACATATGGAATCCTACTCATTGATCTCTCTTGAGGACTTGTCAGACAATCCTTCTTTGAGAGATTAATTCCATGGCCTATTAAAAGATAGCCTTTCTTGGAATTCACCATGCTAAACCACTTCAATATGGTCTCAATGTATGTAGCTGGGTCAACCCTAGCAACCTTTTAAATCTATCCCTATAGATCTTCATCCTAGGGATGTACGATGTTTCTTCCAAGTCCTTCATGGAGAATTGAGAAGATAGCCATGTTTTTATTCCTTGTAATGCAAGAATATCATTCCTGTTTAAGAAAATGTCATCCATATACAAAATAACAAATACTATAATCGAACCATTAGCCCATTCGTATATGAAGGGCTCTTTTTCATTTCCAACGAAGCCATACATTCTGATCACTTTATCAAAATGCATTTTCCAACTCCAAGATGCTTGCTTCAATCCATAAATGGATCTTTGAAGCTTGCACACTTTTGTTTCATTTATGGATGTGAACCTTTCAGGTTGTTTTATATACAACTCTTCTTCTAGCTCTCTATTTAGAAAAGTTATTTTCACATCATTTGCCAGATTTCATAATCAAGATGTGCCACTATTGCAAGCATGATCTAAATAGATTTGAGCATTACCACAGGCAAAAATATCTCGTCATAGTCAATACCATGATGCTACAATATCCCTTGGCAACCAAATGAGCTTTATAGGTTCCACCTTCCTGTCTACGCCTCTTTTCCTTTTAAAAATTCACTTACACCCTATGGGTTTTACCCCTTCAGGTGGATCCATAAGTGTTCATACATCGTTAACTTTTATGGATTCCATTTCAGATTTCATGGCTTATAGCCATTTATCAAAGTCGACACTTTACAATGCATCCATATAGGTGATTGAATCCTCATTGTTTTCATCAAGTTCAACAGGATCACCATCTCAGATCAAAAAAATATAGTATCTATCCGATTGACATGGTATCCTATCAGATCTCCTTAATGGTACTTCTATAATAGGCTCCTAGTTTGATTCAATCAAATCATGTTCTTCGAGTTTAGCAATGGTGTCAATTTTTCTACCTATCAAACTTCTTCATGTTCAACCTTAAAGGCATTAGTTCCTCTCCCAAGGAACTCTCTTTCCAAAAAGATAGACTTATTACTAACAAATACTTTATATTCATTAGTATTGTAGAAAAAATAATTCTTAGTTTCTTTTGGGTACTTAATAAATGTACACCTATCAGACCTCAGCCCAAGCTTGTTTGTCTTTAAACATTTGATATAAGCTAGACATCCCCAGACCCTAAGGTATGAGAGTACCAGCTTACGCCTTGTCCATATTTTATATGGAGTTTTGTCTACAGACTTGCTAGGAACTCTATTTAGAATATAACAAGATGAGTCTAATGCATATTCCCAAAAAGAGATAGGCAGACTCGCAAATCATATCATGGATAGAACCATGTCGAATAGGGTTCGATTCCTCCTTTTAGACACTCCATTATGCTGGGATATCCCAAAAGGAGTCCATTATGAGAGTCCCATTCTTTTTCAAATATATCATAAATTCACTAGTAAGATATTCACCTCCTTGATCAGATCGAATGATTTTAATATATTTATTAATTTATTTTTCTACTTTATTATAAAATTATTTGAACATCTAAACAACTCTGACTTATGTCCAATCAAATAAACATACCCATACCTGATAGGTTGTCAGTAAATGTGATGAAGTAGTGGTATCCGTCTATGGCTAAGTGTTCATGGTCCATATACATCAATATGAATTAGACTCAGAACCTCAATGACCCACTCACCCTTTACAATAAAAGGTGACATAGTCATCTTTCCAAGAAGATAGGATTTGCAAGTCGGTAATGATTTAAAATCATTGACCTTGAGGATTCCCTCATTGGATAACCTATTCATCCTTTTCTTATTAATATGACCTAGCCTATAATGCCAAAGATAGACATTTGATATATTTTCAATTCTAGGATATTTATTTGGAATGTACATTATATTCACAGGTTGTGATAAAATATAAATGTCATTCTTTAGTTATCCATGCATTATAGTAACACCATTCAAAATGATATCATAATAACTATCTTTTATTGATAAATAATAACCATTTTTAGCCAAAAGGCCTACATAAATCACATTTATCAAAAATATAGGCAATAGTGACAGTCACCTAAGACAATGATACTAAAATCAAAAACAAGCTTGAGTATTCCTAAGCTAGAACTAGAACAGATCTTCTATCTCCAATGCTTAGGAATTTCTCGTTATTTTCAAATCTTCTACTAACATGAAATCCCTGCATATAATTGCAAATATTAATAGAACTAGAACAGATCTTCTATCTCCAATGCTTAGGAATTTCTCATTATTTTCAAATCTTCTACTAACCTGAAATCCTTGCATAGAATTGCAAATATTAATAGGGCTTTCGATATCTAATACCTAGGTAGTAGTATCATAAATAGAAAAATTATAAGGTGTTATAATATAAATACCTTGTCCAGCAATGCCTTGCTGGTTCTTTTTCTTTCTTGGCCTATTCGGATCCAGTGAGACAATATAAAAAGGACAATTTCTCCATCAGTGCCCTTGCTTCTTATAGTAGAAGCATTCAACTTGAGTCTAGTTAGCTTTCAACTTCTTGGTCTGATCTGGCTTAGTCACTAGCATACTTTGCACCTATTTTTATTCTTCTTCTTCCCTTTCTTAAAGGGATGACATACTGTCGATCCTCCCACTATATTTGCTAATCCCTTATGGAGCTAATGATCCTTCTTATAGGTCTGTAGTAACCCCAACAGACCATGATAGTTTACTATAGGCTTTGTTATTCTATAATGATCAAGGAAATCAATATAGGATTTCAATAAAAATTAAGGATCGCATCCTTCTCCTGGTATTCATGCAGGAGGAATCCAAGTTTATCCAAGAGCTAAATCAATTCAATCATGTGCAATACATGATCTATGACCAAGGTCCCTTGCCTCATCCTTGTATTGAAAATGATACAAGACATTTTATACCTTTCAACATTGTCAAGAGTGCCCAAAGGATTCTTTCAATACTTAAAGTATGTCCTCCGGATGAGCATCCTCAAACCTGCAATTCAATTCATCATTCATGGATGCCTGTATAATACAACGGATAGTGGTTCAATCATTGAGTCACTTCTGATAAGTGTCTTGGACTGCACTATGAGCATTCTGAGCAGGCTCCTTAAGTGTCGGACCTATTAGCACATACAGAATCTGTTCATGCTCCAGGACTATTTTTAGCTTTCGATTCCAGCTATCAAAATTGGATTCCATTACTTTTTCATTATCTAGCAATGAACGGAGTGACAAAGTGGTGACCATATTAATCTAAAAGAAGAGCAATACTAAATTAGTATATGAATCATTTAATCCTAAAGACTTAGAGTTTAGTCTAAAGGTTCTCCCATTATTTTTTATCAAATTGATAGCCTCTACCTTCAATTCGAGGAATTGTACTAATTTCTTAGCAGGTACCAAAATCTAATAGACTTCACATGAGCTTGACTTTGGCCGATTCATCTATGTGCATCTAAAAGTAGGTTCTTAACCAATTATTTCTCTAAAAAAAATTTAGTAATGATTTTGCTCCATGTACTAATCAGTAAGCCTTTGAGCTACCACTGGAGTCCTGGTTAGGTCCAACCATTAACGTGACAGGACTGAGTACTTCAAGCCAACAATATCCAAGCCTAACTTTGGCCAGCCAACCTAACAATCATTTAGAAAGGACTAAGCTATCATAATATGAATAATAATTTTAATAGCCAGATAAGCATCAGGTCTTTGGACCTTCAATAATCATCTTAACTATTTAACTCATTATCACTCTCTTAATGGAAGGCCAGGACTCAATTATCTTCATAATTTTATCACTTAAAGATCTAATAATTTTAGAGGATTTAATTAAAGAAAAGAGAAGAAGACATGGACTAATCAATAATCCTTCCATTGACTTCATCAAGGATCAAAACAAATTAATTCAAGGGGACCTAGATCAGTTAAATTGATCTTATTGGCATGGGTTAACTTGAATCGATAAGCTATCTAATTAAATTCTGATTAAACACATTGGTCAGAGGTAAGCGAGATCAATGGGAGGGTTCCATCATTAACCTCTTTTCTTAAACACCAAACAAGTTAGCCAGGTAAGAGGTAGCCCCAATTAATTACCATGATCAAAATGCCATACTTATCTTAGATAGCAATTGGTTCATCAAATTCAATTAGACTAGCCAAAGACTTAGGTTTGACCACTGAGCCATGATCAAGTCCATTTGTTATAATATAGACTTGATCAAACTATGACTATAGATTTATCTAAAGAAAAACTTGATATAATCCTAATCAACTTTGGATTAGATTAAATCCAATTCTATATTAGGTCCTGTTGCTGCGTCTTCTCCTAGGCCGGGCTCGGGCGGCTACGTTGGAGCTCTCTTCTCCTGGTCGACCTGCAACAAAGTCCCCCAAGCATCGATGGTGCTCCGACGGGGGACACTCCAATGTTTAAGTTAGCAGGAGCTTGAGAGCAACAGAATGAAGGAATCAAGGAGAATGTAGCTTAGGTTGAGAGGATAGTGTACTTAGCTCAAAATGGGGTCCCCTAGGTACCTTATATAGGTGCGGAATAGTCTAAAATCTATTAGGGGGGAGAGGTTGATAAAGATCGATCTGCCTCTAGGAGAATCTGGAGAGTGGCCACGTGGCATCCGGATGGGGTAGCATCATGGGAGTAGTGGAACAGTACTGCTAATGTGGCAGGATTCCGTTGTAACAGAAAGAGATTTCTAGAATTCTTTGAATCCTGAAGTGAATCAGTCGGACGCTGACTGGGAGGGCCAGTCGGTCATCCGAAGAGGAGTGCTCGTTTGGAACTCAGCAAGAGTGGGCCGGACGCCGACTGGGAGGGTCAGTCGGTGGTCCGATGGAAAGTGCCCGTCCAGACTTCAGCAAGAGCGAGCTATAGGAGCGGATCGTTCGAACCTCTGCCCTTGTGGTTCAAACTTCTGAGGGAGAGCAGTGCACTGGGTCCCAGCAGGAGTGGTATGGTGGGACAGACTTTGACTGGGATGTGTCCGTCGAAGATTTAGAAGAGCATCCCGGTCGGATCGCAAAGAGGGGCCGGTCCAGTCTGGTGGTGGGCCGGTAGGGTATAACGTTGCCCCCCTTGCCCTTGGCCTTCGATCAGGCCTGCAGGCTTGAAGGACGAGGGCACTACTTGGTAATAAATGTGCCAATCCTCAAGATGATGGTGAATCCAATTTGGCATGCTGCAACCGGCCATCTTTTGCTCCGAATCTTCGCCCCTGGACAGGTGTCAGCACCGGATTGACGGTGGCAGAAGAGGCAGTTATTGCTGATATGGTGTATGATGGCTGTCGGTCCTGAAATGCATGCCCGTTGAGCTCCTGACGCAACGTGGGTCACGTGACAATATTCGAGCGATTGGCATGGTGTTCGGAGCGATCCATCCATCATTGCTTCAATGGTTATGTGGATCACGACCCAATATGATCCAGAGTGTCCCATCTAGTCCTTGCCAAACCCGGGGGTGTAGGATCGCGGTGCTCGAGAGGCATTGGGAAGCCACCCCCCGGTGCCTATAAAAGAGAGGGACGAACTCCCAGAGGGGATTTTCCACTATGCCTGGGTTTGGAGAGAGAGAGCTCCCTTCTTCTGCTACTCTAGCTTCCTTAGGAAATCCAAAAACCATGTTAGTTCTGCATCCATCTTCTTCCTCTTCTATAGCTTGCATTAGAATGGCCTCTGGTAGTCGAAGTTTGGCTCGTGGGAATAGGGAACCAGACCCGTACGATATTCCTTCGACCATGACTCAGGAGAGGGTGGAGAGCCATAGGATTGTTTATAGTATCCCCTCTACCTTGCATCTGACCTTCCCGAGCCATGAGAGGAGGGTAAATGGCCTACTGACCTTAGGAGCCCTTCCCATATACGAATACCATCTAAAAGTCGGCCTCCGATTTCCTCTCCATAGCTTTTTTATCCAGATTTTCAAATTTTATAGAATTACGCCCTCCCAACTGACCCCGAATAGTATTCGGGCAATCTGTGGCTTCGTGGTCCTTTGTTGGGAGGCGGGCATCGAGCCGAGGCCATCATTATTTTCTAACTTCTTTCTGCTAAAATGGGACTTCTGAAGTCAGGAATGGTCGGTGCTCAGCCCTCGTCCTGGCTAGAAGATACTATGGGGGCTTCCATCGGCCATTCATGGATGGAAGTCCCGATATTTTTTTGTAGATAGCTTAGAGCCGTGGGGCTTTGAATCGGCATGGAGAGGGCCCAAGCCGAATGCCGCAAGTGAAAGGAAGATACTGAGGGCCGATGAGGCTAACTTCTATAGGCTGAGTGATGAGGACCCGGTGTTTATCGGCACCTTGCTCCACGAGGAGTCTCCGCAGGCTCGGATCAGGCAACACGGAATGCTAGGTAGGACGAAGGCCATTGAGAAGATAATTTTCATTCTTTCCTTTGTCGATTTTGATGTCATTGCTGACCCTAACTTTGTTTACTGGCAGGTGGAAAAATGAAGCCAAACCGGGTGATTATTTCAGCATGATCGGTGCAAAGGAGGGCCATCCGCATTTTTGAGCAGACTCCCAGGGAGCCGAAGAGGCAGCGGGTGGTTAAGCCGCACCCAAGAGGCTGAAGAAGCCACGGATGGAGGAGCCATCTATCACCATGGTTTTAGTGGAATCCGACGACAACATGCTACTGGCGGATCGCCGGAAGGCGATGGCACTGGAGCATTCATCATCGATTGGGAAGTCAGCCACTCGGATGGGAGAGGAACTCCCGGTACCGACTAAGGCAGAGATGACTCCAATCTCTCCACTAATCGGACTGATGGAGGAGATTTCCCCAATGGCTGAGGGGAAACAAGTAGCCGGAGGATCGACAGCCATCAAGGGGAAGGCCGATGAGGTCGACGATGATGGAGAGTGCCAGAAGTGGCACGCTATTCACGATGCTGAGCAGGTCAAAGAGCAACTCTAGAGGGTAGTTACCGACATCGACCAGCAGTCAGTAAATGAGGCCGCCAGAAGTTCCCTTCATCACCTATTAGGGATAAGTTTTGGATTCAGGTCTCTGGCTTTTATTTTATTATTCATAAGTTTCTAACTGCCTAACTATCGGCAGCTCCTTCGGGATATGCTGCTAATGGACGACGGCTTGGGCGAGTTGCTCGATCTGAAGGAGCACTTGACTAAGAGGGCGGAGGTAGCGGAGGCGGCGAGGGACACCACGTGGGTGGCATTGACAGCCACTAGGGTGGAGCTGTCCATTCTATGGGCTGCCGAAGGAGAACTGTCTGCTTTGTGGTCCAAGTCGGAGGTCCAAAAGAAGCAGATAGAAGACTCACTAGCCCAGGAGGCTGACCGGGAGGCGAGGTTAAAAAGTAGGAAACTGAAGGTGAAAGCTCTGACCCGCCGGCTAGTCGAGGAGGAGGGGCGCCTGGCTGAATCCGAGAGGTGCTCATGGGGCCATCAAGCGAAGGCGGAGCGGTATAAGGGTCTGTTAAAGATGACACGGGAGCTGATGAAGACAGCAGCTGAAATAGCTGTAAGGGAATACAAGACCTCCGAGGACTTTAAAGAGGAAGTGAACGAGGCTGGCACCATCGGCTTCGACTACGGGTATGAGGAGCATCTTGGGAAAGTCAGTGCCGCATTTCCTGAATTCGATCTCTCTTTCCTTCAACTGCCAAAGCCGGTGGAGGAGAAGAATGCAAAGTTGGTGGATCTAACCGTTGGCGCGGCCAAGGTCGGATCGGATGCCCAAACTGAGGCCGACACGGGGGCGGCAGGTATTTCCGTGGACACTTCGGCCAAACCAGAGGGGGTCGAAGTAGAAACTGAAGCCACGGTGGAGGTGATAACTGATGTAACTTCAACGGGTCAGACCTAGATCGGTTGTAAAGGTCTGATCCGTTCTTTTTGTACTAACCTTTATATATAATAATAGGACCCCTTTGTCGTATCTCCTTTGCATGTAGTTGGTCGGATTGATCGTAACTTATCTCCTTTGAAAATATTTCTAAGTATCACTATTCAGTTTGGTGGGAATGCAATGAGTAACTCCGAACATAGCCTGTTGTAGATTATTAACTCAAAAATTTTCAAAGTATGGGTCCTTCGACTTGAGGTAGGATGTCAGTCTATCGGCTCGTCTGAAGCCGAAAGCATCTTCCAGATGGTAGCTCGATCCGAACCAAGATACTTGAGGAGTTTCTCCCAAGTGTTAGTTCGTCGACTCATCCGGACGAGAAGATGTTGGGGTGGCAGTCAAATAATGGCTCAGGCCGAACCAAGATACCTTGGAATTTTTTCCAGGTTCCGACCGGAGTCGAACTTTCGAAGTTGGGCTGTATTAGAGCCTTTGCCGACCAAAGTCGATCTTTTGGAAGTGGGCTGCCCTAGAGCCTTTACTGACCGAAGTCGTTCTTTCGGAAGTGGACTATCCTAGAGCCTTTGCTGACCGGAGTCGATCTTTCGGAAGTGGGCTACCCTAGATCCTTTGCCGACTGGAGTCGGTCTTTCAGAAGTGGGCTGCCCTAGAGCCTTTGCCGACCGGAGCCAGCCTTTTAGAAGTGGGCTACCCTAGATCCTTTGTCGATCAGAGTCGGTCTTTCAGAAGTGGGCTGCCCTAGAGCCTTTGCCGACCGGAGTCGATCTTTCAAAAGTGGGCTACCCTAGAGCCTTCGCTGACTGAAGTCAGTCTTTTGGAAGTGGGCTACCCTAGAGCCTTTGCCGACCAAAGTTGGTATTTCGGAAGTGGGCTATCCCAGAGCCTTTGCTGACTGGAGTCGGTCTTTCGGAAGTGGGCTATCCTAGCTCCTTTGTCGACCGGAGTCGGTCTTTCGGAAGTGGGCTGCCCTTCCATTGGTTTGGTCAACAACGAAGGGCTCTTCAAGTATTCTTTCAATGCTTCGAAAGCTGATCGACACTCATCGGTCTAGTGGAAGCGGTCAGATCGGTGCAATGTGGTGGGGACACCGGAGGCACCAGAATAAGACAGAGGCTTTTCAACCCTCTGTGAATTGATCAATAATTTATGAGTCCATCTGTAATAAGGGCTTAGCCCATTTGAGTCCATTTTAGTTGTTATTTGAGTCTTTTGAGTTTTAGTTCTGTACTAGTCAGCTCATGTTGAGCTAGTTCAGTCCAGTGTTAGTCAGCTCATGTCGAGCTAATTTTATTTTTTTGAGTCCTATTCAACCATATTGAAGACTCAAGACCACATCATACAAGTGAAGACCAAGTCCAACTAGATTGAAGACATGGAAGTATAGCCCAAGTCCAACCCAGCTTGAAGATTTGAAGACCCCAGGAGGAAAAATTCAGAAAACCCTGATTCCTTGTAGATGCCCTCTAGATGCCCAGATTCCCTTCCAGATGCCAAAATATATTCATATACCAAGGCATCCATGATTTTAGAGGTCCATCTGCATCCTAGCCGAAAGAAATCAAGCCTAGGCGCCAAGCCCAAGCCCCTAAGAAGCAAGATACCAGGGAATATTCCTGCTACCTAGCTACCAGGCCATCCCAGCTTCCAAAGGCCCAAACCCATGCACCCGAGCCCCTTTGGGCCGGCCTCTTGCTGCTTCTAAAAGCCCAACACGCCCCCCTAGGCATCCTTGGAGTATTGGTCAAGTCAAGAGAATTTTTAGGGATTTTTCTACCTAATGTTTCCTTATTTTCTAGCTAGGGTTTGAGAAGGAAAAGGATTCTTATGTAAAGACTTATGTGCCCTTACTTGGAGCCCAAGGTTAAGGGTCTATTTAAAGGACCCTAGCCTCTTGTATAAAGGGAGATTTTTGATATGAAATAAACCTTGAGTTTTTCTATTGCTTTGAGTGATTACCCTGTTGTGTGCATAAAGGGGTTTGAGAGTTCTTCTTCCCGGTGTTTGCAACCATCTTCCTGCCGCCAACCATCCTTCCAGCCCCCTCCAAAACTTTCTTCCCTTTGCTATTTTCCTTTGTTTTCTTAATTTTCTCTGAGTTTTCTAACCCCCGACAGGTCGTTTGCAGGTCCCCGAGTCCCTACGAATCCAACGACTCCAGCCAAGCCTCAATCAGACCATCGAGCAGAAAGCCGGGTATCCGCGGGTCTTTGGCTCGATTTTCCATGCCGCATCCATCGAGGAATGAGAGACCCTTTCACTGCGATCTTCACCGGCACTTCAGATGTTGTCAGGTACACCCCCTTTACCTCCAGTCTTTATATTGTAGGAGAACTTGCACTAACCGAGGCTTCTCAGCCCCAGCGATCCTTCTTTAGTACTTTTCTAGGTTCTAATCTACATGCTTGGCTTCAAAGATTCATACAAAATTCCCTACAATTAATTTTGATCTAAAATTTGGGAATTGATCACCTAACCCCACATATAAAACATACAAAAAGAATTGCATGCATATTAGTCCCCCATCATTTGGTATCAGAGCTTAGATTAGGGCTTATTTTCTACAATTTTTCAGTCTGTATATGCTCTGTTATTTAAATTATTTCTTCCTGATAAAAACTTTAGAAATTCTGAAATTTTTTTTATAGATTAATAATAATTCACAGTAATTTTAAAAACTTTTGCAGATTTTATTATGGCTTGTGAATTTTCTGCAAGCCAAAATACAGCCAATAAATTCTCAGCTCTGTTTGTTTTTTCAACAAGACAAGTTTTGAAGTTTTAGGGTTTTGTTTAGCATTTTTGGCATATCTTTTAATTTTAGTATATTTCCTGCATATTAGGCCATAATTTGCAAGTTTTTTTTCTATTTAAGAAAATATCAAAAAAAAAAATACATATTCTCCAAAAATACCAAAAAATATCTAAACCCTAATTTGCATCCTCAACTGCCTACCATCATTGCATAATTTACTTTTAAGGGCACTCTTACTATATCAAATGGGGGGAGGATTTGATCACCTCTCCTTAGCCCAAAACCACATCCCTTGCATTCGGTCCCAAGCCTTAACCTAAAATTAACTAGACTTAATTTTCCCTAGAGTGCTAGGGACACCAACTGGTCAGGTCCGAGCTAAGTGTCAGATCATTGTGTCAAGCTAACCTGTGTGTGCTTTGTGCTCGATGTCTAGAATGGTGGTTTAGGGATTCAATCTCGAAGGGCTTGTGTGCTGGTCCGCCTACCTGGCCAATCTCTGATTGGTGTCTAGGATTGGCAATCAGGGACCTAACACTCCCCTTACACCTGCCTGGCTGAGTACAGGGTTACTATAGGCTAGTTTGCCACCCTGATTGAGACCTTAGTTTTGGACTATAGGTCTAGTTAACTGTAGTCGGTATGATCGAGTCTTGCATGAGCATTAGATCAGGAGTCCCATCTCATCCACCATCTCCCTGAACCCATGGATAAGCAGGAAGCTAGGATTCAAGCTCTTATAGACCAAATGGCCCAGATGGCTACCCAGATGACCCAGTTAACTCAGTCTGGTACCCAAACCAACAATAGAATTGATCATCTTACCAATATATTTGACCAGTTAGAAGGCCGTGTAGGGACCATACAAAGAACCCATGGGTCACAGTCTGAGCCAGATCCTGAGTCCCCTCAACCTAGGAGGACACCAAACCCTAATCTATACCATGAGGTCGAACCTAGGAGAGCCCCTTATCCTGACCCGTAGTACAATCCTCAACCTAGGAGGACCCCAAACCCTGATCCATACCGAGAGGTTGAACCTAGGAGAGCCCCTCAGCCTGACCCATACTATAATACTGAACCTAGAAGAACCCCTTACCATGACCCTTATTATGATACTGAACCTAGAAGAACCACTTACCATGACCCTTATTATGATACTGAACCCAGGAGAACCCAATACTCTGACCCATATAGGGAGTCCAACCCTAGGAGAACCCAATATTCTGCCCCATATAGGGAGTCCAACCCTGGGAGAACCCAATATCCTGACCCATATAGGGAGCCCAACCTTAGGAGGACCCCATACCGTGATCCATCCTTAGAACCTGATCATAGAGCTGACCCAAAATCCTATGACCCCAGATCCTATAATCCCATGACCCATAGATCTGCACCCTTGTCCTATGAGCCTAGAGAACCCAAAACCCCTAAGTATCAGCCTAGTACTAGTTATGCTTCCCCTAGTCAACTTGAACCCCATAGGATTAGTATCCCTAAATATGAACCCAGTAGTGAGCCACTACCCCTTATACAACCCGAACCTACTAGGATTAGTATCCATAATCAGAAACCAGGACCTAACCAATTTTCCCCTAGCCGACCTTCTCCAACCATTCCTGAGATTGACAAGGCTTACATTAACGCGGAAGTATATGAAGCTGATGCGAGCCTAGTGGATGAGTATGAGGGAGAAGAGGAGACACCTTTAGATGACCTAGAATTAGTTGACCCAATAGATACCCAGGTAGAAGCCAACCTAGAGATAGTTGACCTTGACCACATCCAACCTAAAGCTATAGTGGAAGAACAAATAAAGGAAGAGAACCTAGGTACTGCTACTAGAGCCTTACCTGAGGAAACCGAAGAGGAGAGCCAAATTATAGAGTCTAGTCCTAAAATACAAGAACCAGAAGAATTTATTAAGGACCTAATCTCTTTGAGTTCGTACCCTCAGAATGAGCCTCCTTCTATAGTTCCCATTAAGGACCTCTTCCCTGAGATTAATAACCCATTCTTCCATTATACAAATCCCGTAGATATATCGCAACCCCGTAAGGTTAACCTCATTAGACTAGGATTAGTCGCTGACATGCCTTCTTTTATTCTACTTTATCCAACTAACCCGGAACCTTTTTCTCCACCCTACCAGAGTAATTCTGAACCCACTTCCTATTTCCTATCCTTTCCTGAGTTTTCTCATGTGTCTAGAACTATTAGGTTACATTTTGTTGAGGTTACTAGGTTGCAAGGATCCATAGAGCCCATCAAATTTGCTACCTACTTTTGGCAGACCCTCTGGCACTTATTAGGAGTTACTAGCAAATTTTCTTCTGCATGTCATCCATCAACCACGACTCATGCCCCCATGCCCAAGTAAAAGTTAAGACCTAATAAACCTCTTTAGTGGAGTCTGTTAGGTGTAGGTTTGAGTCCTTTGCATCATCTTGTTAGGAGTCTGCATGTGCCTAGCATGTTCACCACCCGCACTAATGTTAAAACAACTGGCTAATTCCCGAAGAAGGGTCAAAGGATTTGATGTAGTGGATTCTATCTTGGTTAGGCTTAGGCCTAAAAGAACCTTCATGCTCCAAGAGCCAGACCTTTTAAAGTGATAGAGAAGGTTGGATCAAATGCCTAGGTGTTAGACATGCCTTCGGATTTGGGCATTAGTTCTACCTTCAATATTATAGACCTTGTTGAGTACAGGGAACGGCAACGATACCTAGTGAGGCTTTTGAACCTATTCCTTTTCATTGTGAGTGACCCTAACCCAGAGTGTCCACTAATAAATTTGGCCTGAGAGAGGAGAACGAATCGAGCATATCCTGGATGATCAAGCCATTATGACCCGGGGCCGCGGTTATCAACATTTCCTGGTCCGATGGCAAGAACGGCCAGAGTCGGACGATTCATGGATTTCTCGAGAGGACTTGTAGCACCTCAACCTAGACCTCCTCGAGAGATATGTGAGCCAGCTTGATCTTCACTCGACAGGGTCAAGTTCCTCCCACCCGGGAGAATTGGTGGGGACACCGGAGGCACCAGAATAAGACAGAGGCTTTTCAAACCTCTGTGAATTGATCAATAATTTATGAGTCCATCTGTAATAAGGGCTTAGCCCATTTGAGTCCATTTTAGTTGTTATTTGAGTCTTTTGAGTTTCAGTTCTGTACTAGTCAGCTCATGTTGAGCTAGTTCAGTCCAGTGTTAGTCAGCTCATGTCGAGCTAATTTTATTTTTTTGAATCCTATTCAACCATATTGAAGACTCAAGACCACATCATACAAGTGAAGACCAAGTCCAACTAGATTGAAGACATGGAAGTATAGCCCAAGTCCAACCAGCTTGAAGATTTGAAGACCCCAGGAGAAAAATTCAGAAAACCCTAATTCCTTGCAGATGCCCTCCAGATGCCCAGATTCCCTTCCAGATGCCAAAATATATTCATATACCAAGGCATCCATGATTTTAGAGGTCCATCTGCATCCTAGCCGAAAGAAATCAAGCCCAGGCGCCAAGCCCAAGCCCCTAAGAAGCAAGATACCAGGGAATATTCCTACTACCTGGCTACCAGGCCACCCCAGCTTCCAGAGGCCCAAACCCATGCACCCGAGCCCCTTTGGGCCGGCTCTTGCTGCTCCTAAAAGCCCAACACACCCCCTAGGTATCCTTGGAGTGTTGGCCAAGTTAAGAGAATTTTTAGGGATTTTTCTACCTAATATTTCTTATTTTTTAGCTAGGGTTTAAGAGAGAAAATGATTCTTATGTAAAGACTTATGTGCCCTTACTTGGATCCCGAGGTTAAGGCTCTATTTAAAGGACCCTAGCCTCTTGTATGAAGGGAGATTTTTGATATGAAATAAACCTTGAGTTCTTCTATTGCTTTGAGTGATTACCCTGCTGTGTGCATAAAGGGGTTTGAGAGTTCTTCTTCCCGGTGTTTGCAACCATCTTCCTGCCGCCAACCATCCTTCCAGCCCCCTCCAAAACTTTTTTCCATTTGCTATTTTCCTTTGTTTTCTTAATTTTCTTGAGTTTTCTAATCCCGACAGGTCGTTTGCAGGTCCCCAAGTCCCTACAAATCCAATAACTCCAGCCAAGCCTCAATCGGACCATCGACCAGAAAGTCGAGTATCCGCGGGTCTTTGGCTCAATTTTCCAGGCCACTTCCATCGAGGAATGAGAGATCCTTTCGCTGCGATCTTCACCGGTACTTCAGACGTTGTCAGGTACACCCCCTCTACCTCCAGTCTTTATATTGTAGGAGAACTTGCCCTAACCGAGGCTTCTCAGCCCCGACGATCCTTCTTTAGTACTTTTTAGGTTCTAATCTGCATGCTTAGCTTCAAAAATTCATACAAAATTCTCTACCATTAATTTTGATCTAAAATTCAGGAATTGATCACCTAACCCCACATATAAAACATACAAAAAGAATTGCATGCATATTAGTCCCCCATCACAATGTCTTGAAGAATGGCAGGGACTTCTCAGTCGACCAGGAGATGAAATGGTTGAGAGACGCTATCCGGCCTATTAGCTACTGCACCTGCTTCTTATTGGTCGGATGTCCCATTTCCATGACAGCTTTGATCTTGTCGGGGTTGACTTCGATTCCCCTCTGATATGGGACGAGGATCGATGTAACCTTGAGTTATTTGGTAAAGGAAAATAACCTAAGTAAACTAGGACCGTGGGAGGGCTAAGAAGCCTCCCGAGACTAGGGTGACACTGAACCTAAAACCCTAAAATAGCTGATCTCTTTTGTTTTCAATTTTCTTTGGTGGAGGTGGCGAAAGAAGGATGGAGATGGGGGACTGGGAACTGGAACTCATGGCCCTAGGACTCACTCTAATGGGGAGACGCACACAGAAAGTCAGGGGTCAAAGCATAAAGCTACCCTCTCGAGGGATCAAAGCACATAGCTACCCTCCTAAGGGATCAAAGCACCAGCTACCCTGAGCTCTCATCGAATCCATCATCCACATAGTAGGGCTCTCATATAGATGCGCTAGGATGACTCTCAAAGGACACGAGGGGATAAAGAAGACGGGATAGGGGATAACTAGGGTGCTCGAACCCATCATCCATAAAGTAGGACTCTCACATCCCCCAACGAACCCATTATCCACACAGTAAGGAACGAAGGCAAACGGGCCTCAGCCCAGAACCAGAACTGGAACCAATGGAAAATCCAAAAATTTATATCAAATCTTTAATTATTACAGGGGGGAGGGGGCCTTTATATAGAAAAACCAAAACCCTCACTTTCTTAGCCTCTAAGAAAACTAAAAAAGAAAAATAAATTACATCAAAATTCGTGTTGCATCAAAAGTGATGCTGATCTGCTCTGAGAAGCATGTCAGCTTGATGATCTACGCTGAAAAGCGTGCTGTTTGGACTGCTCCAAAATCCATGCAACCTCAAACTCACGACCGTGGACAGGGAGGGAACCAACTCCGGTGGGGCACCAGCGGACGGTCGGGAAGCGGGCGGCGGACGAGGCCGACGGATGGCGAGCGACGGATGGCTGGTGGTGGGCTGCAAGCGATGTGGCACAGGGGAATGGCACGGCACGTTGGGCATGCCGTTCGGTCTCCCACAGTCGTGGGAGACCTCCTGGGTGCCGGCGTGGCCGGTGGACAATGGGGGAGGCCGGGGATGGCGGGATGGTGGCCGGCGGACAGGCAGGCGGTGGTGGCCGTGGGAGACCTCCTGGGTGCCGGCGTGGCCTGTGGACAACAGGGGAGGCCGGGGATGGCGGGATGGTGGTCGGCGGATAGGCAAGCGGTGGTGGCGGCGGCAACGCGGGCGGCGGTGTAGGGGTGGCACGGCATGCATGACCGTGCTGTTTGGGCTTCCCACGACCGTGGGGCCCAAGGGCACTGGCGGGGGCCCTCCAGTGACCAGGAGTGAGCCGGCGGGCGACGGGCGAGTGGCCGGCGGCAGGTCGATGGCGGCAGGCGATGGTGGCGACCGTGGGACATGGGCGACGGTTGGTCTTCCCACGGCCGTTCGTCTTCCATGGGCATGGGTGGCGGCGGCGGCTTCTACGGTGAGGGTGGGGCTCGGTGAGCGTCGGTGGCGGTCCGGCGAGGGCGGCAGGGGTTCGGGCGGCCCGGATCTGGGGCCAGAGGGGGCGACGACTAGGGTTCGGGAGTTTTAAAAAAATCAGGGAGAATGATGGAGGAGATGGAATAAGGCTGGGATAACTCAGGGATAAACCAAGAATAAAACCATAATAGCGAGTTATAGGTGGAATATAAGAAATAGGGAAATAAAACAATGCGAGAAAATTAAAATAATTGGAAAAAAATACCCGGACGATGGCTGGATCCCCATCATTCTCCTCGACCACGAAGAACTCGACTCCGTCGAGTTCGAAAAATGGAGCACACCCTAATCCACAACTCGCTCTGATACCAAAATTGATGCGGGAAGGATCGATGTAACATGGAGTTATTTGGGAAAGGAAAACAACCTAAGTAAACTAGGACCGTGGGAGGGCTAAGAAGCCTCCCGGGACTAGGGTGACACTGAACCTAAAACCCTAAAATAGCTGATCTATTTTGTTTTCAATTTTCTTTGGTGGAGGTGGCGAAGGAATGATGGAGATTGGGGACTGGGAACTAGAATCATGGCCCTGGGACTCACTCTAATGGGGAGACGCACACAGAAAGTCAGGGGTCAAAGCATAAAGCTATCCTCCCGAGGGATCAAAGCACATAGCTACCCTCCTGAGGAATCAAAGCACCAGCTACCTTGAGCTCTCATCGAACCCATCATCCATATAGTACGGCTCTCACATAGATGCGCTAGGATGACTCTCAAAGGACATGAGGGGATAAAGAAGATGGGATAGGGGATAACTAGGGTGCTCGAACCCATCATCCATAAAGTAGGACTCTCACACCCCCCAACGAACCCATTATCCACATAGTAGGGAACGAAGGCAAATGGGCCTCAGCCCATAACCAGAACCAGAACCAATGGAAAACCCAAAAATTTATATCAAATCTTTAATTATTACAGGGGGAGAGGGGGCCTTTATATAGAAAAACCAAAACCCTCAGTTTCTTAGCCTCTAAGAAAACTAAAAAAAGGAAAATAAATTACATCAAAATTCATGTTGCATCAAAAGTGATGCTAATCTGCTCTGAGAAGCATGTCGGCTTGAATATCTGCACTGAAAAGCATGCTATTTGGATTGCTTCGAAATCCATGCAAACTCAAACTCACGATCGTGGACAGAGAGGGAACCAACTCCGGCGGGGCACCAGCGGATGGCCGGGAAGCGGGCGACGGACGGGGCCGGCCGACGGCGAGTGGTGGATGGCTGGTGGCGGGCTGCAAGCGAGGCGGCACAGGGGAATGGCACGGCATGCTGGGCATGCCGTTTGGTCTCCCACGGTCGTGGGAGACCTCCTGGGCACCGGCATGGATGGTGGACGGCGGGGGAGGCTAGGGACGGTGGGATGGTGGCCGGCAGATAGGCGGGTGGCGATGGCAGGCGACAACGACAAGCGGCGGTGCAGGGGTGGCACAGCACACACAGTCGTGCCATTTGGGCTTCCCATGGTCGTGGGGCCCAAGGGCACCAGCGGGGGCCCTCCGGTGGCCGGGCATGAGTCGGCGGGCGGTGGGCAGGCGGCCGGTGGCAGGCCAGTGATGGCAGCGGCGGCGGCGACCGTGGGACATGGGCGACGATTGGTCTTCCCATCGTTCGTCTTCCACGGGCGTGGGCAGCGGCGACGGCGACTTCTCCGATGAGGGCGGTGGCCGGCGAGCATCGACGGCAGTGTGGCGGGGGCGGCCTAGGGTCGGGCAGCCCGGATCTGGGGCCGGAGAGGGCGATGGCTAGGGTTTGGGAGTTTTAAAAAAATCACGGGAGAAGGATGGAGGAGATGGAATAAGGCTGGGATAACTCGGGGATAAACCAAGAATAAAACCATAATAGAGTGGATAGGTGGAATAGCGAGAATAGGGAAATAAAAAAATATGAGAAAATTTAAAAAATGGGAAAAAAATACCCGGATGATGACTGGATCCCCATCACCCTCTATGTGACCAAGAAGCCGAGGAACTTGCCGGAAGTCATCCCAAACATACACTTGGCCGGATTCAGCTTCATCCGATGGCGCTTGAGTGCGTCAAAGGATTCCTGCAAGTCCTTGATGTGGTCGGTCCTATGGAGGCTCTTGACTATCATATCATCTACATATACCTCCATGTTTCTCCCAAGTTGCTTTTTGAAGACCCGGTTGATTAGCCTTTGAAAAGTGGCTTCGGCGTTCTTCAAGCCGAAGGGCATCATCCTATAACAGTATAGACCTTTTTCGGTGACAAAGGCCATTTTCTACTTGTCCTCCGGGTGCATCCTAATTTGGTTGTAGCCGGAGAAAGCATCCATGAAACTTAGAAGCTGATGGCCGGCCGTAGCATCCACCAACTGATCAATTTTCAGCAAAGGAAAGCTATCTTTCGGACAGGCCTTGTTAAGGTCGGTGTAGTCCATGCAAATCCTCCACTTTCTGTTAACCTTTTTCACCCTCACAACATTCACTAACCATTCAGGGTAATGAACTTCCCTGATAAAACCAGCGTCGAAGAGCTTCTTCACTTCTTCATCAATGGCCCTTTGCCTTTCGATAGCAAAGCTCCTCTTTTTCTGTCGTACAGGCCTATAGTTCGGATCCACCTTGAGCTGGTGGCTGATGACATTCGACAGTATACCTGGCATGTCGGATGCTGACAAAGCAAAAACATGGCATTACTTCTCAGGAAGTCGATCAGGTCTAACTTGACCCCCTCGCTGAGAGAGCTTCCGATTTGAAGGACTTTGGTAGGGTCGTCCTCCCGAAGGGGGACGAACAAGATCCTTTCATCTGGCTAACCATGGCCATCGGCTTCTGTCCTTGTGTCGAGCTGCTCAAGAGTAGGACGACCTTATGATTGTTGGTCTAGAATAGTTAAGCACTGTCTGGCCATCCGACGATCTTCCCTCATAACTCCGACTCCGTTCTTGGTCGGAAACTTCGCCAACAGGTGGTAAGTGGATATAATTGCCCGGAACTTGTTGAGGGCCAGTCGGCCCAAAATGGCATTATATCTTGAGGTCGTATGGACGACCACAAAGTTGATGGGGAGAGTTTTATGGAAAGGCTCCATCCCGATCATCACGGGGAGAACTATTTCTCCCTCAACTCCGACGAAATTTTCCCTGAAACTAGTCAGCAACATGGGAGATTCTTGCAGCATTGATCTAGACAGGCTCATTCTTACAAAAGCATCATACAGTAATACCTCCGTGGAGCTTTCATTATCTATAAGTATCCTTTTTAAATCATAGTTAGCAATCACCACGACAAACTACAGGATCATTTTCAAAGACATGGGACTCCAGGAGGTCTTCGTCGGAAAAAGTGATTGCATTGGAACCCCTTGACCTCTTGACAATGTCTGGATCATCCTCATTCCTCAGTCGGACTGCCGATGTAGCATGCCGACATCCCCACCGGTCGATCGCTGGTTAGGATGTTCCGCCTCCTCCAGAGGGTTTCTGGTAGTTGAGGCTTCGGCCCAATCTTGGCGGGGTCAGACGTACTTGTATAGATACCCCCTCTGGATGAGGTCTTCAATGGCGTCCTTCAGTTGTAGGCACTCTTCGGTGCTGTGCCTATGGTCCTTTTGGAACCGACAGAATTTATCTCTGTTTCTGGATGCAAGGGGGCCCCTCATTATGCAAGGCCTTTTCAGAAAGGTCTCGTTCTCAATCTCCAGGAGGATCTGAAAGGGATATGCCCTACAAGCCAATCTATGTTGTATCTCCCAAACCATTGTAATTGACAATATTCTAATAAAGGCATTATTTTTATCATACGCTGTGTTTATTATTATATGATGAACCCCATAGATTAGGGCATGATTTTAGGGTTATGATGAGATCATACCAGTGGGACCTAAAGTCTTAAAACCTTAATCTAAAATATTCTTAGTCAAAGGAACATTGAGTAAGGGATCAGGGTTTTACCGGTAAGACTAGCGCATCCTATGTATACTGAATAGGGTAACTGCTCTCACAGTCACTTGTGTATGACACTAATACTAGGATGTGGGTGCTCATTAGAGAATGAGTTCACTAATATGATCCAACTTGAGAACATCTAATGGAGTCTTAGCTACATGTCAATAGAAGGTTCTCATAGTGGGAGTGGTACAAGTAATCCTTTGACCTAAGACTGCCATAAGTACCTTATGTACATGAAACCATGCTTTGGTTCAATTCTAATCATGACACTGAGTCATGCACAGGATTGATACTGGGAATGGTGAATTGGATATGAAGGTAATGAGTAGGTCAACAAGGAATCGATCACTCTTAGTAAGAGGAGATTGCATCCAGCTAGTTATCAATCGGATGATGATTCAGGGAATCTTTGATCAAAGTAAAGATATTAGAGATGATTTCTAATATCAAGATAATTGAATCATCAATATAAAATTGAGCTAGAAATGAATATAATATTGGAGTTGACATATATCCATATCCATAATTATATTCTAGGTGCAGGCTGATCGAAGGATTTAATTGTACGGTAACTTTCTATTGAAGGGTATTTTTGGTATTTCACCAGAAGTTTCATATCTTCCGGGTAGACATGACACGTTGCTAGACATCAATCTTGTCTTGTGGGTTGATTAAATTGAATGATCACTTATTAGGAAGAGTCCTAATTTATCATAATCGGGTAAGCCCGGTTTGACCTAAATCGATTAAAAAGAGTTCTAATCAAATTAGGTCAACTTGTATTCGAACCCACTACTGGTTAGATGTGGAACCCAATGGGTCACACACTTAAGAGAATTGATCAAGGGTTTAATTTTTTAATTAAATCATTTTGCTTGATGACACTCTAGCAGGTGTTGCAAATCCTAGCTTTTATTCGAATTAGATTCGAATTAGGGTTCCGGATTAGATCAATTTGGATTCTAATTGAATCTAATTAGATCCTAATTGAGTTTATAGGGATTATGGCTAACCCTATTGGCTAACCAAGTATCTAGGCTAGCCCCTCCACCCGCTCCTTTGAGTTTTCATGCCAAAATGCCAAGAGTCCATGCGCTAATGGACTCTTGGCGTGCCATTTGGAAGAGTCCATGGCGCATGGACTCTTGGTGCGCTCCATATAATTCTCCAATGTTTTTATATGGGGAGGCATTCTTTCTCTCCTTTAGCGCCTCATATGTGCCCCCTTGGATGGGAATCCAACGGTTGTTGGGTTTTTAAGGAAGAAAGCACTTGTTGCTTCCCGGTTGCGCGAAATAACATCTCTTCGAAGATTTAAATTCGTGACTCCTTTCTTTTAAAAACATCACGACTTTTCCTTTAAGAAAGGCCGTGGGATTTAATCTGGAAGGCCGTGAGAAGGAGGGAAGGGGCGTGAGAAAATGAGAAGGGCATGAGAAGGAGTTTACGGAGAGATGTGTGGGCGCCTATCTGAAATCTATTTAAGGGGTCAGGAAAAATCAGAACCGGGTAATGCTTTTATTTTTTCTTCTTCCTCTCCAAAAGACTCCTTCCCTCTTTTCTTGTTTTACATTGTTTCCTTTACAGAGGACTCCTCTATCAAAACTCTGTTGCTGAACAAGAATAAAAGAGAAGGTCTCCAACGGTAAAGGAAAGAAAGAGTTCTGATTTTATTCTTTCCTTTCTTTCTTACATTAAGACATTCTTGTCTTAATTTCTCCTTCAATTTAAGACAAGCCTAAATCCTCTTAGGACAAGGTCTTATCTTCAAGACAAGGGTGTCTTAGAGGGTCAAGGTCTTAGTGGAAGGAGGAGAAGAGATCAAAGAAAGGGAGTCAACCTCTTGTGTGGAAGAATTCCAGCCATAATCCAAAGAATTGAGTTCTAGGAAGAAGAACTCAATAGGAGGAACCATTGGACAAGAAGATAGTGTTCTTGATCATTGCTCTGTGTGGATCACCATCGGAGGGCGGACACCTGGACGCCTGGTGAATTCAGTTAGCCCCTTCAACTTCAAGTTTGTTGGAATAAGCGATTACAGGTTGGTACCCTAATCCTAATTTGCATAGTGTCGGGTTTCGGTGCAACGCAGTGGATGGATAATTTCAAAATTGAAACTAAATTCACACCAAAAACCCTAAACCAGGAACTCCTTAAATAAGACTAGAACATATGACAAGCATCCTCTTTTTTTCGCATCATTCTTTTTTTTCGCATCATCACCTTTAGGTGATGATGCTATTAAAGGTGATGATGCTAACACGGATGATGCAAAGGTGGTTATATATTGTTTTCTTTTTAGGGTTTTATCTTTGGTTCCCGATTGCAAGCAAAGAGAACCTAGGAAAACTGAAAGAAAAGAGGTCTATGCTAGCAGATCAATCCCTAAAAATGATAGACCAGGACACCGAGATTAAGGAACCCCGGGATTAGGACTAGCTCGATACACCCAATACCTACCTAGGAGATGGGGATGCAAACCTTTCAAATTCTGAAGCGCCTGGTGCAGAGATCGCTCCACTCGACGGATGCGGCTTGGATGTCCGAGCAATCGCGCCCGTGGATGCGTCGGTTCCCGATCATGTGGCCGTGATGGCAAGATGACCCATCTTCGATGTCCGTAGCACCGAGGAAGACCTATAGGCAACAAGAGAAAGAACGGTTAGCGAAGAGATGAGAAGTGTTGAAGTTGAAATAGGGTTAGGGTTGAGACACAGGGCTTCGAGCCCGGTATCCGACTGGAGTCCGAAATCGAAGTTGATAACTTGGGGCCTCGCACCCCGTGACGTCCCGGAGGATGAAGGAATTGTGGACTCCTACCACTCGACGCTCTCAGGCGAAGGAACGAGGCCTCACACCACTCGACGCCCTCAGGCGAAGGAACGTGGCCTCACACCACTCGACGCCCTCAGGCGAAGGAACGTGGCCTCACACCACTCGACATCCCTAGGGATGAAGGAAGAGTTTCACTCACTCACAACCTAGTCTAGGGAGACAGAGGATTGGAGAAGAAAACACTCGAAATTTTTTTTTGTATTCATTCACTAACTGTTACAAAGAGGGGTTTGGGTCCTTTAAATAGGTACCTAAAGATACATTCAAAATTCAAAAGAAAACCCAATCAAAATTTGAACCAAAATACAACTCAATTGAAAGTGGCACCCAAGCTTTGGAGAGCTTTCTTCTTGGCCGACCAGCTTGGTATGGCATGATGCTTGGCTTGGAGTGGAGGAGTTGCTCCTTGGACTTCCTTCTTTGCTTGCTTGGTTTTGGTAGAAAACATGAAGTGAGGCTAGCTTGGAGGGATTTGTCCCACTTTGACTTTTCTTGGCTTGATTCAAGGCCGACCAAATGGGAATAATCCTAGGCATGGCATGATTGGAGGCTTGGAGAGGGGGATTGGTCTTTGACCTTCCTTCCTTGCATGGCTTATTTTGGTAGAAGGCTTGGATTGAGGCTTGATGTCTTCACCATGCCTTTCTTGCTTAACTTCATCAAGGGATCATGCCTTTCTTGCTTAACTTCTTTATGGAAGAAGGCTTGAGTGGAGGCATGCATCAAGGGATTTGAAACTTCTTTCCACTTGGAGAATGGAGGATGCCTTTCTTGCTTGACTTCTTTATGGAAGGAGTCTTGAGTGGAGGCATGCATCAAGGGATTTGAAACTTCTTTCCATGACCCCCATCCTAGATTGGAAGAGAGCTTGAAGAGGGGAGGGGAAGGGGGCATGGATCATGTGAGTGGTCCCCTTTCTTGGGCACCCAAAACAAACCATCACCTCAGTGCGCCACATAAACAGATAAGGTGGGCCCTGAGCTGACATATCTCCTTACCATTGTTAGGCTTAAAAGAGACTTAACTTTTGAACTACTAAAGACTTCATGGGCTTAGACTCGGCCTGACTTATTACAAGACTCAGCTCGACCCGATGGGTTGAGGTACAGACTCCATTTAAGCAAATAAACTAGAGGCTGACAGCCTTATTACAGGACTCGATAAACACAGAACCCTAATCAGAGATCCCCCGAAGTTTGAAGGGCTCAAGTCAAACCCTGATGCCCACATCACATCATCTACTGGCATGGTGATGGGGGACAGATCAGGGGAGGATTGTTGGCGAGCTGAGAAGTCACCGATGATTAAGGTACTACTTTTTTTTTGTATTTTTCTAAGGGGTGATGAAGGAATAGTAGAGATGGAGGGTAGGAAAATTGGACACTCTACGGACTTGGGACTTACATTCATGGAGAGACCTCTCACCTCTAGGGTATCTCACCCACCCCACTACATGTAGCCTACGGCATCCCACCCATCTCACTACATGAGGAGCCTAGGACATCCCACCCAAATTGCTACCTAAGGCTATGAAAGAAAATCTCTAAGACAATAGAGGGGACTCGATCGGGAAGGGGATAGCTAGGGCCTCACACCCCTCAATGCTCAAAAGTGAAGGCATAGGGTCTCACACCCCTCGATGCCCAAAGGCGAAGGCAAAATAGGCCTCACACCCACTCCTTTACGGAGGCAGAATGAAGAATCACTCTTTCCTAAAAACTCATCTTCATTAACCCATCTTTTACAAAGGAATGAGGGTGGTATTTATAGATCTTTCTAATCCTCATTTAAATTTGAATATAATATAAAAAGATAAGAATGATTCAAAATCAAATACAAGATAAGATGAGGTCTGATATGGGGGATCACTGACGTGGAACCCATGTCAGACACTGTCAGACACCACGTCTGATGATGCAGCCACGTAGGATGCCTCTGCCCGGACTCCTTCGCCATGCTGGCTCCCTTCGGGTCGAGACACCGTGGCCGAAGTCGAGCTCCACCTCTCCTTCGCCAGGCTGGCTCCCTCTGGGTCGAGACGCCATGGCCGAAGTCGAGCTCCACCTCTCCTTCACCAGGCTGGCTCCCTCCAGGTCGAGACACCGTGGCCGAAGTCAAGCTCCGCCTTTCCTTCACTTGGCTGTCTCCCTCCGGGTCGAGATGCCATGGTCGAAGTCGAGCTCCCCCTCTCCTTTGCTAGGCTAGCTCCCTCCGGGTCGAGATGCCATGGTCGAAGTCGAGCTCCTCCTCTCCATCGCCAGGCTGGCTCCCTTCGGGTCGAGATGCCATGGCCGAAGTCTAGCTCCGCCTCTCCTTCGCCAGGTTGGCTCCCTTCAGGTCGAGACACCGTGGCCGAAGTTGGGCTCCGCCTCTCCAGTTTGGCTCCACCTTAGACGAAGAGACTTGCAGCTGAAGGACGTCAACACCTTCCTTGAACAGCAGCGAGCCGCCCAAGGACCACAAAGGAGCGCCTGCCAGGCCACAATAATGGTCCCAGCTACCACTTATGCCAAAAAGGAAAAAGTCCCCCAATCGAGGTGCTGCGCTCCCTACCAACCACTGTACCCCTCAAAAGAGGAAGTCAACCAGCGGATTCGGATCCAGGGGGTGGCTGCCCGTCGATCGAAGCTCTACCATGCTTTCTAAAATGGAGCAACCAGAATGAGTGTGAGAGTGCGCGATGTTGTTCTCTATCATGAATGGGGAAAGGCACCTTGCGCACGGCACCAAACATCAACGCACACACCTGCAAGTGAGTGGAAGATCCCGAGGTAAGCGGCGTGCAATGACCCTAGCTAAAAGGGATCCTCCAAAGTTCAAACGAGGTAAGTCAATCAAGCAAGGTCATAAACGAGCAAGTGGGGGCAGCGCATTGGAAGACCACTGCTCTAGGCTACCGGAGACCCATGAGAAGGGCCTGGACAGACACAGCTACTTAGGTCAAGCTCTCCTTTGCTGCCACTCCCACACTCTGCTCTCGACCCACTCGTACTCTTTCATTTCACAAGCTCTCCTACTAGTGTGGAGTCCACCCAAGAGGCTCGACCGGGAGGGTCTATTCCACCAGATTGCCACTAACTTGAGCATCGAAGTGCCCCTACCAGGATCATCGGTCCGGGACTCCTCTGTTTTACAAGTTCGAGTGCCCGAGCAGGATCCTGAGTGACAAGAGCACGGTCCGAGGTCGACATCAACTACAGGCCACAGCGATCGGGCAGTAATAGATTGGCATGCCAGGTAGGGGGGCAAGATGCATAGTGATCCAACCCAATCCCCTTGAAGCAACCCATTGGGAGGATGGTGACGACGTGAGCAAGAGAAGTCTCCACCAGCCATGTGGGAGATCCCCCTTCCCGTGGGGACCCGTACAGTCCAAAAAGGGAGCCCTCGCTCCACCTCAACCACCTCCAGTGGATGCTCAGCTGGCCACACTCTCCCAGCAGATACAAATTCTCACCGTATCGGTGCATCAGCTATAGCACCAGCACCGGTCCTTGGCCACCCACCAGCTGCCAGGGACTCCCGTGACCCAAGCCACCACACCCCACAATAGCCTACAATCTTTTCATGGAAGACCTTCGCTACCATGAGCCGTAACAGACTGTCAAGGAAGCCACAAGACCCTGGAGAAGAGACACTGGACCAGGTCAGCTGACTGGGAAAGCTGATCTCTGACCTACGAGCAGGATGCTATCTAGCACCATCGAGGTCGCCGG
Organism: Areca catechu; assembly: GCA_021397845.1. NCBI lineage: Eukaryota > Viridiplantae > Streptophyta > Magnoliopsida > Arecales > Arecaceae > Areca > Areca catechu. The sequence goes on from CM038050.1 coordinate 98,611,566, forward strand.
GGCAAGTTTTCTTGTCGTGACCCCCCTCAGCTGCCACCTTCACCTCCTCCATTGGCCTCAATGGAGGGTTCAACCGATGAGGCCATCAGGCGCATGGCAAAGAAGTGCCTAGAGGAACAGGAGTGCAAGTTTGTGGAGCTATCCTGCCAGTTTGCCAATCTGCAGGGCTCCCCCAATGAGCAAGCGGGCTATGATGATTGTCCCCCTTTCTCTCGAGAGATCTAAGAGGAACCGAGCCCCAACCGGTTCCTCATATCGCAAGTGGATCCCTACGACAGGACCACCGACCCCCTGGACTAGCTGGAGAGCTACAAGGCCCTCATGAGAGTCCAGGGCATGATCGACGCTCTCCTCTACATCGCCTTTCCTGCCACTCTCCGAAAGGCAGCTCGGGTATGGTTTACCCGCCTTGAGCCAGAGAGCATCAACTCTTTCGCTCAGCTGGAGCAGAAGTTCGTGGCCTACTTCGTCGCCTATCACAAGGTGCCACGTGAGACAGACAACCTCTTCTCCATCAAGTAGCAAGACCATGAGCTTTTGCGGGACTACGTGGCCCACTTCAAGATTGCCGCGCTAGAGATCTATAACCTGGATGAGCCAGTTTCTATGCTAACACTGAAGAGAGGTCTCAGGACTTCCCACCTGACCTACTCACTTGACAAGAAGCCCTCAAAGATGTACTCCGAGCTCCTCCTCTGTGTTCACAAATACATCCGTGTCGAGGGGTGGATCGTATCAGGAGGGAGCTGGACAGGAAGTAGCTGAAGAAGCCAGCTCCTGAGGAGACGTCCGGGATGCGGAAGCCTGGACCAGCCACACCGAACTTTTGTCAAAGGTCGAAGCCAAAGAGCAGCCCCATCCCGAAAGAAAGATACACACCTCTCCTTGCCCTGAGGATGAAGATCCTCATGGAGATTGAGGGCGAGCGCTACCTGAAGCGCCTACCTCCACTAAGGCCATCTAATGGTCATGACAAGAAATACTGCCAATTTCACCACGACCATGACCACGACACCAAGAAGTGCAGACACCTCAAGAAGGAGATTGAAGACCTCATAAGGAGGGGCTACCTCGAGAGGTTCATGGAAGGCAAGGCCCTAGTGGAACCTTAGGCGCTCGCTACTCTCCCTTTAGTCCCTGCAGTCGATAACCATCCCACCAAGAAGCCTATGGGGATGATATGTTGGGGAATCGAGCACACTTCCAAGAGGGCCCGGGGGGAGAGATCTGAAAATGTACTTTCCTTTGTAAGGGAGAGGGAGGTTGAAAATGAAAATATAAATAATGATACTGTGGTCGTCGAGATGACAATCACAAAGCATCCTGTAAAGCGGATTATGGTCGATAGTGGAAGTTCGACCGATATCCTTTTCTACGATGCTTTTTCCAGGATGAATCTATCCTCTGCCTTTGCTCAACTTAGACCTATGCATACACCTCTCGCCGGTTTCGCAGGGGACTCTGTCGGAGTCAAGGGGGAGATCACTCTCCTTGTCACTGCCGGGATGCCACCTAGGCAGAGCACCATCATGATGACATTCATGGTTGTTAGGCTCCCCTCAACCTACAACATGATCCTTGGCTAACCCAGGCTCAACCTGCTCGACACGGTCATTACTACAAAGCGGTTGTTGGTGTAGTTTCCTACCCCCTACGGTGTCGAGGAAATGAGGGGGCCATCTCAGCCAATCCAACATTATCTCCAAACCGTTCCTGGGACCAAAGACTCCGAGGATGACCCCAATGCAAATGACCTTGACCAAAGGGTGTAGGACCCCAGGGGTGGCCCGGTCGAGCGCCTGCTATCATATCTACTCGGAGCCGACCCGACGAAGATGGTACAGATTGGGATGCAGCTATAAGAAGATGAGCGGGCCCACCTGTTGGAGTTTCTTCAAGCGAACACAGATGTGTTCACTTGGACGGTAGCCGATATGCCCGAGATTCCCCCTAAAGTCATCACCCACAAGCTGAGCATCGACCCGAAGTACCATCCTGTTCGGTAGAAGAAAAAAAGTTTTGCCCCAGAGAGGCAATGGGAGATCAATGAGGAGGTGGATAAACTCCTCGTAGCCGGCTTTGTTTGAGAAGTGCAATATCTAAGCTGGTTGGCGAACATAGTTATGGTATTGAATTATGGGAAGTGGAGGATCTGTGTGGACTACACTGACCTCAACCGAGCCTGTCCAAAGGATAGCTTCCCTCTATCGAAGATCGACCAGTTAGTGGATGCCACCTCGGGGCACCGCAGGCTCTCCTTTATGGATTCATTCTTTAGATACAACCAGATCTAGATGCATCCGGAGGACGAGGAGTACACTGCCTTTGTCATCAATCGAGAGATGTACTGCTATCAGATGATGCTATTCAGCTTGAAGAATGCTGGAACCATGTACCAGCAGCTGGTCAATCAGGTCTTCAAGGACCATATTGGTAGAAACATGCAAGTGTACGTGGATGACATGCTCGTTATGAGCAAGCCAAGATCGGACCATGTCACCGATCTCGTAGAAGCCTTCCACAACCTCCGAGAGCACAAGATGAAGCTGAACCCAGTGAAGTGTGCCTTCGGTGTAGCAGCAGGGAAGTTACTTGGCTTCATGGTGACCTAGAGGAGAATTAAGGCAAACCCGGAGAAGGTCCAGGCACATGGAACATCCAACCTCGAAGAAGCAGGTCTAGCACCTGACGGGTCAGATCGCAACATTGAGCCGATTCATCATGAGGTCAGTAGACCGCTATCTCCCTTTCTTCAAGGTGCTGTGTAAAATGCACGACTTCGCTTGGACTGAGGAATGCAAAGCAGCCTTTAAGGAGCTTAAAGATTTCTTGGCATCACCACCATTGCTCTTCAGGCCGGAGGAGGGAGAAGAACTCCTACTGTACCTGGCGGTCACCCCGGGGGCCGTCAGCTCGGTTCTTGTCCGCACGGATCAGGATGGATCCCAGAAGCTGGTGTACTATACCAGCAAAATCTTTCGGGATGCGGAGATTATGTACATCCGATCCGAAAAACTAATTTTTGCTCTTATCATGTCTACCCAGCATCTCAGGCTGTACTTCTAAGCACATTCGATCATGGTCCTGACGAACCAACCCCTGAGGGCTGTGCTCAGTTGCCTCGATATGTCTGGATGTTTGGCTAAGTGGGCATTGAAGCTTAGCGAGTTCGACATCACGTACTGGCTGAGATCATCTCAAAAGGCCTAGGTGCTGGCCGACTGATGGGGATCTCGGCATAGCACTGATCTCGAAGTAGCACTGATCTTGGAGCGGCACTGATCCCAGAGCAGCACTGATCTCGAAGCAGCACAGATATCAATAAATTAGTTTAGGATTTATCTTTTGTTTGAAATTTGAATTAGGATTTGGTTGGTTAAGATTGAGATATGGATAGGCTTATCTTATCCTATCTTGTATTTGAATTTGAACCATCCCTATCTTTTTATCTTATATTCAAATTCAAATGAGGGTTGGACAGGTCTACAAATACCACCCTTCGTCCTTTGTAAAAAAATAGTTTGGTCAATAAAGATGAGGCTTTAGGAAAGAGAGATTCATTTCTTTCGCTCCGTGAGGAGAGGGTGTGAGGCCCAACCCCAGGACATGATGTGGGTCATGTCTAGTTATCCCCCTTCCCTGATTCCATTCTCTTTATCCCCTCATGTCCTTTGAGATTCATCCTAACACCTCCAAGTATCGAGGAGGATGGAATGCCGTAGAGGTGAGAGGTCTCTTCGTTAGTGTGAGCCCCAAAGTCCATAAGATCCAGATCCCTGTCTTTCATCCCCATTGTTCCTTCACCATCCCTAAAAAAAAAAATCCAAAACAAAAAATATGATACCCTAATCTTCGGTGACTTCTCAGTTTGCCGACGATCCTACCCTTATCCATCCCCCATCAAATTGGTATCAGAGCTAGAAAATTAGGGTATCTTTATATCATCCCAAATTCCCTCTTACCAGCCATCCCTCCACTTCCCAGATCAAAAAAAAAAATAGATCTCACTGGTGCCTTCCCTCCCATGACTCCTCCCACACCCCACCAACACCCCTGCTACCACTGTCGCCTCCCTACAGCCCCACCGCCACACCACAGTCCCCCCCTTCTATGGCGAACTATCCGTGCTACCTCATCGATGTCTCCACCACCTGCAACCAAATCGGTCAGCTGCCAGCCTCCATCTTCAGTTCACCCTGGCATCCGTCTTCCCTCCTCATTGGCCACCACCAAGCTAGATCCCACCGAACAGACACCCGAGGAGAAGAAGGATCAACACCCAGTAGCCGACGACCGTGCTCCACCACCAATTCCTCCTTCACTGCTAAATTCCACCGGTCCGTCCTGCCTGCGATCCCATTTCCCCACCATCGGTTTGCCACAGAACCCTAGGTTCCTTCCCCCACCGCCCTGCCCTTCGCCCTTGGGCTTCCTCTTTTCTGCTCCAGATCCTTTCATGAGAATCGATTCTTGGCTTGAATGATGTCGAAGATCGTCGTTCCATCGAAGAAGGAGCTCTCCATCACGTCGACAAGCTCCCGGTTGATGATGCAGACCGTGAACGGGTCACACAAGTTCGTGATCTAGGGGTACTCCATTGCCAAAGGAATGGGGGTCGGGAAGCACATCTCCAGCGATACGTTCACGGTGGCATGGGTCCAGGACGAGTCCGACTCAAGATCCGACATTGCTCGGAAGGCTTCCATGTCTACCAGTCACCGGTTTATTCAAAAATGATCAGCTACAGACTCGCCATCGTCCACCCCTCTGATGACTCCAAGTCCACTGCCCGTGAAAGACTCCGGCCGACCGTCTCTTCACTCACTGCCGGAGCCTCCACAGTCGCTGAACTTCTTCCATCCATGAGCAAAACCACCATCGATCGAACCTTCTCCTCCTGTAGTCCTCCCATGATGCCCATGCCCGTGCCGTCCATGCCCGTGATGCCTCCCCATCTCTGAGCCCGACGCCCCTCTGCCCGGAGTCATCTCCAGCCGCCACTTTCCCAGGTCGAGTCCCCCTCCTCTCTACCTCCCATGAAGCCTGATGTCGCTGACATCATCTCCATGGTCTCCTCTGCCACAAGGGTTTCTCTCTGCATCGCCTCCGAGCGGGTACTCGTGCTGCCATTTCCTCCCTAGCACCATTGCCAACGAGGCCCACCGGAATCCTGCTCGCAAGCCTCCTCTATTCCACTGCCTTAATCCATGGAGAAGGGAGAAGTAGAGGCCCGCACGAACATGAATGCACTGCATGTTCCTCAAAGCAGTCGGTTCCCTGCTACCGGTTTCTCCCTCTATATGGATTTCAAAGTGCACGATCTTCAAAACTGCACGCTCCTCAAAGTGCATGATTGTCAGAGTAGAGCTGAGGAAATAAAAAAAGAGAAAAAAAAAAAAGAAAAGAAGAGAAAAAGAGAAAAAAAATTGGGACAGTTTTCAGAGTTACATAATTTTAGAGCCTCACAGATTTCAAAGCTGCACAGATCTCGGAGCATAGCCTTTGGATTTGGTTCATCAAAGCCTTGACTTGATGGAGTCGAGTTTTCCCTACCTTAAGAAAATGATGGGGATCTTGGAGTAGCACTGATCCCGAAACAGCACTGATCCCGGAGCAGCACTGATCCCAGAGCAGCACCAATATCGGAGCAGCATTATTGCCTAGGTGGCTTCCCAAGATGGGGGTGAATTGGGACTTTTAAAAAATTTAAAGCAGATAATGTGCACTTAAAATTCCCTTTTAAACGTGTTGTGTGTTGTGACTGAAAGTTAAATATAGAAGCTAAAAGAAATTAGAGAATCACAATACAAACACAAGATTTATAGTGGTTCGGAGAAACCCATCTCCTACGTCCACTACCCAAGATACCACTTAGGATTTTCACTATTTTCACACCCGAATACAGTCAGATTATTTTGCAGGATCACAATCCAAAACCTCTACACTTTGATTTTAACGAGATTACCAAAGAAAACCCAACTCCGTTTGGTTTTAAACAGGCTCACCAAAGAAACCTAACTTGGTTTTACCAGGATCACCAAGAACCCAACACTTGGTTTTTATCAAGGCACAACAAGAACCTATTTGGTTTTTCAACCGGGCTCACCAATAACCCAACAATTCAAAAATGAATTGAAATAAATGCAACAAAAATGACAAACTCAATTTCTCGGATAGTTGCCGGTGCAGCTTGATAGAAGTCCACTTGATTGCATGTGAATGCACTTTAATTGCTTTAGTGGCTTTTTTCCAAATTGCTTCAAGATTCATATCAAAGATGGGGAAGACTTGAAGGCTAACTTGAATGCTCTTATGCTCTTTCGCTATTGGTAGGTAAGATATTCAATGAAGCTCTCAAAACTTTGAATAACTCTCTTATTATTGCTTCAAGGAAGTTCAAATCCTTCAAATATAAAGTCTTCTATCACTCCAAGGCAGTTCTAGTCGTTGTAGACCGTTGGAGAAAGATTTGTGACCGTTGGAACACTTTTTGGCATTCAAAAATAATTTCTAGAACTAGCCATTGGATACCTAAAAGTGATGTTCGAGTCAGCTCGGATTCCTTCGAGTCAGCTCGAATCCTTCAAGTCAATAGGTCGAATCGCCAAATCTTCAATACAGTCGGCTCTTTGTCTCAGGACACAAAACTTCACTTTGGATAAGTCGACTCTTGATAGCTCGGGTCGGCTCGAACTTATATCTTTGAAAAACTTGAACTTAAGGAGTCGACTCTTTTCAGCTTGGGTCGGCTCTTCTTTTCAGGTTCTGAAATTATCACTCTGAAAGAGTAGGCTTGATGCAGTTCGGGTTGGCTCACCTAGCTATTCTTAGAAATATTCAAAAACTGGACTCTGGAGGAGTCGGCTCGGACATAATCCAGTAAACTCGGATTCATTGGAGTCAGCTCGGTTACCTTCGAGTTGGCTTGAATTGTTGCATTCTAGAATCCTTGCTGTGTGCCAGTAGGTGGAGTCGGCTCTTCATCATGCTAGGTTGACTCGAGCATCTTCTTCAGGATTTTTATACTTGAACTCAAAGAAAAACTCTTACCAACACTCTTACATTTTTTAAGCATACCAACTCAAAATAATTTTATGGCACACATACTCAGAAGTAACCCTTTTTACATGATTTTTTTTTCTTAGCTTTTTCATTGGGTTCTTCTTTATAAAATCAAATTATAACACAACTCAAACAAGAAACAAAAGTGTAGGAGTTGAAGTTTGAACAATTAACTCATCCTATAAAAACTTGTAAAACACTTGAAGAGTTGTTAGAAATAAATATACATGCTCCAATGTTTGGTTATCATCAAAATCACTTATGGGATTAACAATCTCCCCCTTTTTGATGATGATAAAACACTGGGCATGAAAAATTATTTACACTTTACATATATAACAGTATTTGAAAGTTAAATATTCACATGTATCAGAGCTAATTAAATTTGTAAAAACATATCAGAGCTCAAGAGATGATATCACTGTATATCATCAAGGTGTTAAACTTTTCATGTTTCATAATATTATAATTAGCACAAAACATGGAGTATCAGAGTTTTGAGAAAAATATTGATAGAAATAAGATTAATTTGCAGAGCAATAGCAATTAGAGCAAATTCATTCAAGAGAATCTCCCCCTTTCTCTAGATTTTAAAGTAATGAAACAGTTAGGTCAAATTGAATGCTATCACTTTTGTGCTCCCCCTTTTTCATTCTTTTTAAGTACCTTAAGAACAATTGGTAGGAAGCTCAGAATTTTCATGATAGATCAATCATTAATGTTGATACTATTCTCTCTCTCATTTTTTTCATTTCTCCCATTTTTCATTTTTTCCCCTTTTTGTCAATCAATCAAAAAGGTGATTTCAAATAAAGCTCAGATTTTGAAATAGATTGAGAAAGTCTTTAATATTTGTTTGAAATAATTTTACTTTCTCAAATTTGAAATTATAATTAAAAATTCATCATAATTGTATCAAATCATTGTAAGGATATAACAGAAGATCTTTCATTTCATTGAGAAGATTGTCATACAAAGTAAGAAGGAAAGTACATTCATATTGCAAAGTATAAAAGGTAGAACATTGACAAAGTCAAAAATACAACCAAAAGACTAACCAAATAAACTATTCTTCTTCTTCTTCACTAGAAGAAGAAGAGCCTACCTCTATAACTTTATCAGAAGTCTTAGTTTTCAGGGGTTTAAACCTTAAATCCCTGAACCTAGTTCTAACAAGGGCTCTAAAAATCTTAGTCTTCTTGGTTTTGGGTTTCTTCTTGGTCTTAACAGGTTTGGGTGGATCAGATAAAGGAATAGGAGCAGGAGTCTCAAGTGACTCCTTGAAGATCTGTTCAAGAGCATCTTCAACAGTGACAGTTTCCTTCTGGGATTGCAGCAAGATGCTTCTGATTTCTTCTTTAAAATCCTCCATTTCCTTTTCAAATTTCTCCTGGTGAAGCTTTTGTTCAGATCTCATTTCCTGTAAGCTTGCATTTATTATAATTCTTATCTCATCAATTACAGAATTCATGTGATCTATTACTAAACTTGAGATTGTTTCCATCTTTTGAAATATCAGCTTCTTGAGATCAGATGGAGTGATCATTGTACCTTTAGTTCTTTCTTCAATAATAGCTTCATCATCTTCAGAAGAGGTAGCAGCAACCTGACTAGGCACTTTCTTTATCCATATTCCTTCTTATAGTTTATAACCCATTCTTTTCAGTGAATTGAAGGAATAAGTGTCAAAGTGATGTAGTGGCTTGCCTATTTTATTGGTTAAGTCAATTCCAGCCTCTTCAAATAGTAGAGTGAAAATCATACCGTAGGGTAGACAGGCTTTGACTTTTCTTACTGCTTTAGTCATTTGAATCATCATTATATAGGGAAGGTTGAGAGGCTTTTCTTCTATCAAATGTCCCATAAAAGTCATGTCTTTTTTGTTGACCCAATCAAAATGACCGATCCTGGGAAGAATATTCTGCTTACCATGTTTATGAAGAAGCCTCATTTTTTTTGATAGTAAATTGGCTTGTACATGCTGAACGAGCTCACATCTTCTTTCTCCAAAAAAGCTTTAGTATATGTTCTTTATCAGGTAGAGTAAGCTCAGTGGCGTCGTCCGTTGGCATTTGAAGCAAATTTTCCAATTCTCTTCATCCACAATTACTTTCTTTTCCTGACAGCAGATTCCAAATGATATTCTTTAATGACTATGTTTTCATAGAAATCCGTACCAGTGAGGGATAGGTTGAGATGTCCAAAGAGCAGAAATGCTTCCAACCCTGACTTTCTATCCATCTTCCGATCTTCATTTCCATTTCTTCTAGGAATGAGAAGTCTATTCTTCTTCCGCAGGTGACAGGCTGGTTGGCCATTGAGATAATCTGTCCAGGAGGAGGAGTTTCTTCTTCTTTGCACAGAGTAGACCTTTTCCTCTTTTCTCTTTTCCCTTTTGCATCTTCACTACGAGCGCTTGATTCACCAACCTTGAAGAACCTTCCTTGTAGATCTTCAAGAAGCCATTGCAATGGAATTTAGGAAATTTAGGTTCTAGGGAATGGTTTTTGGGAGTTTGGTAAAGTTTCTTAGAGGAGTAAAGTGTGTTTGAAGTAAAGTAAGAAGAGTGAAGTACTAGAAAGATAGTTCAGATCTACCTAAATAGTAATTTCCCGACTTTCAAGTCGGCTTGCCCAACCCTAGAAACATCCAAGTCGCTAGACCAGAGAACTCAGAACAATCAGAACATCGAGTTGGCTAGACAAGGATTTAGGTTAACCTAGTCGGCTTGACTAGAGCAATAGGAAGAGAACTCGGACATTCGAGCCGGCTCGACCAGAGCAAAATTGCTCGAGTCGACTTGAACAGAAACTTTCCACAGATAATGAAATAATTCAGAAATTGAGTTCGATACAATGAAAATTCAAGAAAAGTTATTCAAAAATCATGAATAAATGTAGGAGGTTTTCTAGATAATTTTTTCTTAGTTTTTTGAAGGAAATTAGATTGTCTAAATCTAGAAAGGTCATAAAAAGCCCTATTTTCCTCTAAGCAATTCAAATCTATCCTGATTCAGTGGCTTAGTAAAAATGTCAGCTAATTATTTTCAGTTTGGATAAATTCTAGTTCTATATCACCATTTAAAACATGGTCTCTAATAAATGATGTCTATTTCTATGTGCTTAGTCCTAAAATGCTGAATAGGATTTTGGTTAAATTTATAGCACTTGTGTTATCACACTTGATAGGATTTTGCATTGTGTAACACCATAGTCTTCTAGTTGTTGTTTAATCTATAACACTTGAGCATAACAACTACCAGCAGCAACGTACTCTACCTCAGCAATGGATAATGCTACGGAGTTTTGCTTCTTACAGTACCATAAAATTAATTCAACCATAGAAATTGACATGTACCACTAGTACTTTTTCTATCAACTTTATAACTAGGATAATCAGCATCAGAAAATCCAATTAAATTTAAAGATAATTCTTTTGAAAACCAAAGACCTAGATTACTTGTACCTTTCAAATATCTCAATATTCTTTTAACAACAAGCGTATATGTTTCTTTAGGATTACATTAAAATCTAGCACATACACATACACTATATAAGATATCCGGTCTACTTGTAGTTAATATAATAAGGATCCGATCATATCTCTATATATCTTTTGATCAACATTGGATCCACCTCATCTTTGTCCAATTTGCAAAATGGGCTCATGGGTGTGCTCATTTGTTTGCTTGTCTCCATACCAAACTTCTTGATTATTTTCTTAGTGTATTTGGCTTGGTTGATGAAGATCCCTTCCTTTGATTGCTTTACTTGAAGTTCGAGGAAGTAATTCAACCACCTTTAGGCTCATTTCAAATTCTCCCTGCATTAGCTTAGCAAATTCTTCATAAAAACTTTCATTAGTTGCACCAAATATAATATCATCCACATAAATCTGTACACTAATATATCATTGTCTTTCTTTTAATGAAAAGGATTTTATCAACATTTCCTCTTGAAAAATCATTTCAATCAAGAAAGTGCTAAGTCTATCATACCAGGCTCTAGGGGCTTGTTTCAAACTATATAAAGCCTTATTGAGTTTAAACACATGGTTCGGAAAAGCATGATTTTCAAAACGGTTGGTTGTTCTACAAAAACTTGTTCGGAGATAAAACCATTAGAAATGCACTTTTCACATCCATTTGAAAAAGTTTGAAATTCATGTAGCAAGCAAATGCAAGAAGTAATCTAATGGCTTCTAATCTTGCTATGGTGCATAAGTTTTATCAAAATCAATACCTTCTTCTTAACTATATCTTTAGCCACTAATCTAGCTATGTTCTAATGACATTTCCTTGTTCATCTAATTTATTTTTATAGACCCATTTGGTTCCTATGATTGGGTGGTCTTTAGGTCTATCAACTAGTGTCCAAACCTTATTTCTTTCAAACTGGTTCAATTCTTCATGCATGGCTAACATCCAGTTTGAGTCACTTTCAGCTTCTTCTAAAGTGTGAGGCTCTATTTGTGATACAAAGGCTAGGCAATCATGTGCAATCCTATGTACAGACCTAGTCCTAATACCTTGAGAAGGATCACCAATAATTAATTCTTTAGGATGGGAAGTAGTGTACCTCCATTCAGTTGGTAATTTGCATGATCCTTACTTACTGTTTTATTCTCCTTCTTTAATTGATCTTTCTTGAATACTCATGTCTTCCATCTCCTTTTGAATAGTACCTGCATCATTGTCAATATACTCATCTTTTCTAGATAGTGAAGGTTAGTTTTATCAAAGATAACATGCATTGACTCTTCAACAGTAAGAGTCCTTTTATTGAATACCATATATGCTTTGCTATGTAGTGAATAACCAAGAAAAATCGCTTCATCAGATTTAGTATCAAATTTTCCTAGATTATCCTTACCATTATTAAGTACAAAGCATTTACATCCAAATACATGAAAATAATTAATATTGGATTTCTTTTCATTCCAAAGCTCATAGGGGGTTTTCTTCAAAATAGGATGGATCAAAACATGATTTAAATATAACAAGCAGTGTTCACCGCTTCTGTCCAAAAGTACCTTGGAAGATTACCTTCACATAACATTAGTTGGCTATTTCTTCCAAAGTCATATTTTTCCTCTCTACAACACCATTTTGTTGTGGTGTTCTAGGAGCGGAGAAGTTATGATCAATGCCATTTTCAGTACAATAATCATCAAAAAATGATTTTCAATTCAGTACCGTGATTACTCCTAATTGAAATTATTGAAAGATTTTTCTGATTGGAAACCTTTTTGTAAAATTTTCTAAACATTTTGAAAGTTTCATCTTTGTGCGCAATAAATAAAACCTATGTAAATCTAGAAAATCATCTATAATCACAAGGGCATATTTTATACCTCCTAGGCTTGTGGTCCTAGTTGGTCCAAATAAGTCCATGTGAAGTAGCTCAAGAGGTCTAGAAGTTGAAATCATATTTTTGGATTTAAATCTCTCCCTATTTTGTTTAACCATTAGGCATGCATCACAAACATGATCAAAATCAACTTTAAACTTAGGTATGCCTCTAACAAGATTTTTGAAATTAACTTGGCAATAGTATGCATGCTATCATGACCTAATCGTCTATGCCATACTAAACAAGACTCCTTGGTCTTAGCATTCATTGCAACTAAACTGGAACTACTTGACATGGCAAGATCATTCAAATCTACTACATAAATATTTCCAAGTCTATGTCCAATGAATTTACTATAAGAATCAAGAGAGTTTATTACTATACACATAGATGATTCAAAGATAACTTTGAAGCCTTTATCACACAATTGACTGATGCTTAATAAATTGTGCTTCAATTTATCTGCTAGCAATACATTTTCAATGAAAGTACAGGGGGTTATTTTGATCTTACCAATTCTGATTATTTTTCCCTTGCCATTGTCTCCAAAAGTAACCATACCTCCTTTCATTTCCAGGATAATGAATTGATCCTTGTCACCCATCATGTGCCTTGAATAGCCACTATCGAGATACCATCTTTTCTTCAATTTCTGGGCTGTAAGACATTCCTGCAAGAAAATCAAGGAGTTCTTTTAGGTACCCAAGCTAACTTGGGTCCTTGTAGGTTAGTCGAGGTGGTTCCTTTGGGAACCCAAACTTTTCTTGATCTATTATGGACATTTCTAATAATATTGCAATTGAAATCTTTATGTCCTAGTTCTTTGCAAGCAAAACATCTAATTCTAGAATTTTGAAATAATTTATACTTTGAAATTCTAAATGCATGAAGTGCAGAAATAGCAGGTTTTGTATTTGAATTTTTTGGGATATACAAAGCAGGTTTTGAAATGGAAGAGTAAACCTTTTGTCACAAAAGTTTTATGAGAAGTAAACTTGGGAACAAAATCTTTTTATTTCACAAATGTAGTAGCTGAAATATAATTTGAATTTGAAGCATTAAAACCTATTCCAGCTTTATTACCAGAAATTCTTTGATCTTTAAGAATTAACTTAAGCTTGTTAGAAGATAAGTTAATTTTTCAATAAGTGGCTTGAGTTTTTCAACCTCCTTTTTTAGCTCATTATTTTCTTTCAACAAAACATTATTTTTGTCTTGAAATTCATTATTCTCAGTTTTCAAAACATTACATTTTTCAGAAAAGATATGAAGTTCCTTTTGCAATAAAGTATTCTTTTCTAAAATCTCCTCTTTTTCTTTGAGTAAAGAATCATTGATATGCTTTAATGATCTAATCTTTACTCCTACCTTTTTAAATTCAGATAAAAGATCATGAAATGCAAATTTAATTCATCAAATGTAAATTCAAGTTGAGTGTCGGGGAAAGTTACCTCATCCTCGAGACCCATTAAACATAAGTTAGCTATTTTCGTGATCTCTTCTTCTTCAGTTGAGGTGGAGTCTTCACTATCGCTCCACGTGGCAACCATTGCTTTCTTCTTCTTCTTTTTGAAAAATTTCTTTAGTAGTAGACAGTCCGGACGAATATGCCCCGGTTTCTACATTCATAGCAGGTGGGGACTTGTTCCTTTTTTTATCTTTGTCCTTGTCCTTTTCTTTGAAGTGTTCTCCTAGTTTATGAAATTTTCTGTTGTGTCTTCCTTTCTTCTTTCCCATAAACTTTCTGTCTTCATCTTCAAGATCATCTTCGGATGAGGTAGAGTCATCTTCCGTCTCTTCATCATCTTTTGATTCTAATGCAGCCTTGAATCCATTTTTTTTTTATCTTTTTCTGATCATCATCCATTCTATGCTGCATGGCTAGTTCATGTGATGAGAGAACCCATTAGTTCATCCATGGATAAGGTGTTCAAATCTTTAGCTTCCTGGATGGCAGAACTTTAGGGTCCCATTTGTTAGGAAGTGATCTCAATATCTTTTGTACTAGATCAGCATTTGAGTATACCCTGCCAAGACTTTTCAAACCGTTAATAATATATGTAAATCTAGTGTACATGGCAGAAATATTTTCATTAGGCTCCAACTTAAACAATTCATAATTGTGCACTAAAAGATTAATCTTTGAAGTTTTCACTTGTGAAGTTCCTTCATGGGTCACCTTAAGTTTATCCCAAATTTCCTTCGCTGAAGAGGAAATAGAAATTCGATTAAACTTATTTGAGTCCAAAGCATAGTACAGCAAGTTCATTGCTTTGGCATTCAATTCTCCTAATTTCATGTCGTGTTCATCACATTCCTCTTCAGGCTTAGGGACATCCAGGCTATCAATTTTAATCATGGGAACATGTGGCCCTTTAAGAATGACCTTCCACAATTGAAAATCAACAGCTTGAATATAGATTTTCATTCATGCTTTCCAATAGGAATAATTTGTGCCCGTGAAGAGTGGTGGTCTATTTGTTGACTGGCCTTCAGCCAAGGATGTACTTATGGGATGAGCCATCAATCTTTACTCCAAGATAATCAAAGACACTACTCTGATACCAGTTATTGCCCAGGTGGCTACCCAAGAGGTGGGTGAATTAGGACTTTTAAAAAATTTAAAGCAGATAATGTGCACTTAAAATACCCTTTTAAAGTGTTGTGTGTTGTAACTGAAAGTTAAATGCAAAAGCTAAAAGAAATCAGAGAATCATAATACAAACACACAATTTATAGTAATTTGGAGCAACCCAGCTCCTACGTCCACTACCCAAGATACCACTTGGGATTTTCACTATATTCACACCCGAATATAGTTGGATTGTTTTGCAGGATCATAATCCAAAACCTCTACACTTTGGTTTTAACGGGATCACCAAAGAAAATGCAACTCCCTTTGGTTTTAATAGGCTCACCAAAAAAACCTAACTTGGTTTTACCAGGATCACCTAGAACCTGACACTTGGTTTTTATCAAGGCTCACCAAGAACCTATTTGGTTTTGCAACCAGGATCACCAATAACCCAAAAATTCAAAAATGAATTGAAATAAATGCAACAAAAATGACAAACTCAATTTGTTAGATAGTTGCCAGTGCAGCTTGATAGAAGTCCACTTGAATGTGCTTTAATTGCTTTAGTGGCTTCTTCCCAAATTGCTTCAAGCATCAGATCAGAGTTGGTGAAGACTTGAAGGCTAACTTGAATGCTCTTGTGCTCTTTTTCTCTTTTGCTCTTGGTAGGTAAGATATTCAATGAAGCTCTCAAAACTTTGAAGAACTCTCTTATTATTGCTTCAAGGAAGTTCAAATCCTTCAAATATAAAGTCTTCTATCACTCCAAGGTAGTTCTAGCTATTGTAGACTGTTGGGAATGAATTATGACCGTTGGAGCACTTTTTGGTATTCAAAATAATTTATGAAACTAGCTGTTGGATACCTGAAAGCGATGTTCGAGTCGGCTCGGATTCCTTGAAGTCGGCTCGGATCCTTCGAGTCGAGTCGATAGTCGAGTCACCAAATCTTCAATGCAGTCGGCTCTTTGTCTCAGGGTGCAAAACTTCACTCTGGACAAGTCAGCTCTTGATAGCTCGGGTCGGCTTGAACTTATATCTTTGAAAAACTTGAACTCGAGGAGTCGGCTCTTTTTAGCTTGGGTCGGCTCTTCTTCTCAGGTCTGAAATCATCACTCTAGAAGAGTCAGCTCGATGCAGTTCAAGTCGGCTCACTTTCTCAGGTCCTCAAAATTAGGTCTGGCAAAGTCGGCTCTTTCTGGTTCGGGTTGGCTCGCCTAGCTGTTCTTAGAAATCTTCAAAAACTGGACTCTGGAGGAGTTGGGTCAGATATAATCCAGTCGACTCGGATTCATTGGAGTTGGCTCGATTACCTTCAAGTCGGCTCGGATTGCTGTGTTCTAGAATCCTTGCTACGTGCCAGTATGTGGAGTCGGCTCTTCATCATGCTAGGTCGGCTCAAGCATCTTCTTCAGGATTTTACACTGAACTCAAAGAAAAATTCTTACCAACACTCTACATTTTTCAAGCATACAACTCAAATAATTTATGGTACACCACACTTAGAGTAACCATTTTGACATGATTTTTTTTCTTATCTTTTTCATTGGGTTCTTCTTACAAATCAAAGATAACACAACTCAAACAAGAAACAAGGTGTAGGAGTTGAAGTTTTGAACAATTAACTCAGCCTACAAAAACTTGTAAAACACTTGAAGAGTTGTTAGAAATAAATATACATGCTCCAATATTTGGTTATCATCAAAATCACTTATGGGGTCAATAAGCACATATTTCATAAATTAGTTTGGGATTTATTTTGTTAAAATTTAAATTAGGATTTGATTGGTTAAGATTGAGATATGGATAGGCTTATCTTATCCTATCTTGTATTTGAATTTGAACCATCCCTATCTTTTTATCTTGTATTCAAAATCAAATGAAGGTTGGAAAGGTCTATAGATACCTCCCTCAATCCTTTGTAAAAAAATAGTTTGGTCAATAAAGATGAGTTTCTAAGAAAGAGAGATTCTTTTCTTTCGCTCCATGAGGAGAGGGTGTGAGGCCAAACCTAGGACATGATGATGGGTCATGTCTAGTTATCCCCCTTCCCTGATTCCATTCTCTTTATCCCCTCATGTCCTTTGAGATTCATCCTAATGCCTCCAAGTATCGAGGAGGGTGGAATGCCCTAGAGGTGAAAGGTCTCTTCGTTAGTGTGAGTCTCGAAGTCCATGAGATCCAAATCCCTGTCTTTCATCCCCATTGTTCCTTCACCATCCCTAGAAAAAAAAATCCAAAACAAAAAATATGATACCCTAATCTTCGGTGACTTCTCAGTTCGCCGACGATCCTACCCTTATCCGTCCCCCATCACCGACTTCCTGGTCGAGTGCGTGAGAATTGCTAAAGAGCAAGAGCAGACAATCCCAGAGCATCAAATTGAGCCCAGAGCCGAGGAGAAATCTTGGATCCTCCACGTTGACAGCGCGTCCAACACGAGCAAGAGCGGAGCAGGCCTCATCCTCGCTAACGCAATGGGATTGTAGCTGAATGTGCACTCCATTTCAAGTTCACCACTACAAACAACCAGGTGGAGTATGAGGCACTCCTCGCAGGCCTAAGGGTCTCCTGTAAGCTGGGTGTGCAAAGCCTGAAGGTCTTCACTGACTCCAGCTAGTGGCCAGACAGGTCTCCGGAGAATATGAAGCTAGAGATCCCCAGATCATGAAGTACCTGGAGTGGGTCCACTCGAGCACGACAAGCTTCCGATGCTTCAGCATCTCCCATATCCCCCGTGGAGAGAATGCTCGCGTCGATACACTGTCAACACTCGCGACCTTGTCGGACTCGTCACTAGGGCGTGCCCACATCGAGTACCTTGAAAGTCTGAGCTATGGGACTCCCATAGAGGTGCAGCAAGTCATCTTGGAGCCGAGCTGGATGGACAGGTATGTTAGATACATCACCGATGGCACCCTACTAGAAGACCGCACAGAGGCCGACCTTATCAAGAAGAAGGCCTCATGGTTCATCCTGATGGAAGGGTAGCTCTACCGCCGATCCTACTCCTATCCACTCCTAAAGTGCCTGAGACCCGCAGAGATAGCCTTCGTGCTCCAAGGGATACACGAAGGTCTCTACGGGACTCATGTCGGAGGGAGGACGCTTGCGTACAAGGCCCTCTGCTAGGGATACTACTGGGAGACCATGAAGGAGGACGCCGCCGACTCCGTGAGGAGGTGTGACCAGTGCAAGCGCCACGCCCACATACAGCATCAACCAACGGCACCGCTCTCCCAGCTCTCCGCCCCTTGGCCATTCATCCAGTGGGGAATGGACATCCTAGGTCCATTCCCTCCTGTATCAGGGCAATGGAGGTTCCTGATAGTGGCTATTGACTACTTCGCCAAGTAGGTAGAAGTAGAGCCACTAGCTCGAATCACTGTAGCCAAGGTCCACCAATTCCTCTGGAAGTCGGTCATCTACTGCTTTGGGCTCCCCCACAGCATCATCACCGACAACGGGTGACAGTTCGATAATCGGGAGTTCGAAGAGTTTTGTGCCAAGCTCGACATTCAACACCGCTTCACCTCGGTGGCTCACCCCCAAACAACGGAGAGGCCGAGGTAACCAACCTAACTATCCTCCAAGGACTCAGAACCATGCTAGACCGAGCCAAGGGAAGGTGGGCAGAAGAACTCCTCAATGTTCTTTGGGCCTACCTCGAGGAAACCAGAGACAAGGTTCGACTCTGGATGGTGACTTACCGGCAGCAGGTAGCTTGGTACTACAATGCATGGATGAAGCTGAAGGTCTTCCACCCGGGGGACCTAGTGCTACGCCGAGTTGAGGCCTCCCAACCCCGGAAGTGCGGCAAGCTCTCACGGAACTAGGAGGGCCCCTATAAGGTGGTCGAAGCTCTTCCTCGTGGAGCTTACTACCTAGCAGAGCTGGATGGCACTAGATTCCTGAGGACATGGAATGCCTGCAACCTGAGAATGTATTACTAATAATGTATTGCCTTTCCCAAATAATAATAAAGATCATCTTTATGCAAATCACTTTTGCCTTGCAGGGACTTCGATGTCAGGCCCCAGGTCTGGCAAGCTCAAGCCCGGAGTCTAGCCTTCCGACACTCAAGCCCGGACTTTGGTCCGGCACTAAAGCCCAGAGTCCAGCCCTTTGGCACTCAAGCCCAAAGTCCAGCCCTCTAGCACTCAAGCCCGGACTCCGGTCCGATACTAAAGCCCGGAGTCCAGCCCACCAGCACTCAAGCCGGGAAACTCCTGAAGTCACACACCTTTCACCGTGCTCATAGTCCAGAGGTGTCAATGGAACTCCAAAGAAGCTCCACCACCTACCGCTTAACTCACAGTACGGTGCACTCAAGCCCGAAGTCTAGCTCTCCAGCACTCAAGCCCGGAAACTCCTAAAGCCTGGCAACCAAGTCAGGAAACTCTTGAAGCCCTGCACTTGTCACCATGCTCATAGTCCGGAGGTATCAGCGAAACTCCCAAGAAGCTCCGCCACCTACCGCTTGACTCACAGTACGATGCTCTCAAGCTCGGAGTCTAGCTCTCCGGCACTCTAGCCTAGAAACTCCTGAAGCCCAGCAACCAAGTCAAGAAACTCCTGAAGCCCTGCACTTGTCACCGTAGTCATAGTCTAGAGATGTCAGTGGAACTCCCTAGAAGCTTCGACACCTACCGCTTGACTCACAGTATGGCACTCACAAGCCCACGGCACTCACAAGCCCGGAGTACACCTCTCCAGCACTCAAGCCCGGAAACTCCTAAAGCTTGACAACCAATTTGTAAAACTCCTGAAGCCCCACACTTGTCACCATGCTCACAGTCCGGAGGTGTCAACAGAACTCCCAAGAAGCTTTGCCACCTACCACTTGACTCACAGTACGGCGCTCTCAAATCCGAAGTCCAGCTCTCCGGCACTCAAACCCAAAAACTCCTGAAGCCTAGCACTCAAGTCGAGAAACTCTTGAAGCCTCGCACTTGTCACCATGCTCACAGTCCAGAGATGTCAGTGGAACTCCCTAGAATTTTCACCATCTACCGCCTGACTCACAGCCCGGTGCTCAAGCCCGGAAACTCCTGAAGCTTGGCACCTCACAGTCACCTGGTGGTTCCAACGAGTGCAACCTCCGTGCTCGGCCTTGCCGTGCACACCTGGAGCTGGTCCCGACTGAGACTGAATAGACCTCATCAAGCAAAGCACTCGGAGCCCTTCAACCACTTCGCCCATGAGGTGGAAATGACTCCGCAATCTAAGAACTCCTTCCTAACCTCCTCGCATGTTCGGGACTCGATGGAGAAGGGCCCGGATACTTGGTACTTCAAGGCCAGGCGCCTACACAAGTGCACGCATGCAGGTAGTTGAGAAGTGAAGGGAAGATTGACAAAATGCAAAAAAAAGAGAGAAAGAAGTGTTGAGAATTGTGTCCCAAAGCCAATCACCTAGGCTGTAGGCGGTTGTGCTCAGTATTGTAATTTGTATATGAATTAATAAAATTTTATTTTGATAGATCATCACATTATTAATTTCCTGTAATAAACTTTGTTTATGTGATGAAGTACTTAGGACTATACTGACTTCGATATAGAGAGGACATATCGAGTGGTCCTTTAAAAGGTTCACAACCAAAGGATACATTTTACAAGATGGCAATGTATCAAGTGTAGGTTGTTGTGGTTAACATCATTGGTTGTCCTCTTGATCAAGGAGTGTGGTGACACTGATGTGATTGAAAGATTGTGCCCTGAAAGCTAATTGAAATATTGTATTTCGATCCCAAAATCAATGAATTGACATTATTATAATAAAGGCATTATTTTCATCATACGCTGTGTCTTTATGATTATATGATGAACCCATAGATTAGGGCCATGGTTCTAGGGTTATGATGAGATCATACCAGTGAGACCTAAAGCCTTAAAACTCTAATCTAAAATATTCCTGGTCGATGGGACATTGAGTTGGGGATCAATGTTTCCGGCAAGACCAGCACATCCTATATATGCTTTGTGATGAGGGTGACTGATCTCACAGTCACTTGTGTTTGACACTAATACTAGGATGTGAGTGTTCATTAGAGAATGAGTTCACTGAATTGATCCAGTGGTGGGGACACCGGAGGCACCAGAATAAGACAGAGGCTTTTCAACCCTCTATGAATTGATCAATAATTTATGAGTCCATCTATAATAAGGGCTTAGCCCATCTGAGTCCATTTTAGTTGTTATTTGAGTCTTTTGAGTTTCAGTTCTGTACTAGTCAGCTCATGTCGAGCTAGTTCAGTCCAATGTTAGTCAGCTCATGTCGAGCTAATTTATTTTTTTGAGTCCTATTCAACCATATTGAAGACTCAAGACCACATCATACAAGTGAAGACCAAGTCCAACCAGATTGAAGATATGGAAGTATAGCCCAAGTCCAACCCAGCTTGAAGATTTGAAGACCCCAGGAGGAAAAATCAGAAAACACTGATTCATTGCAGATGCCCTCCAGATGCCCAGATTCCCTTCCAGATGCCAAAATATATTCATAGACCAAGGCATCCATGATTTTAGAGGTCCATCTACATCCTAGCCCAAAGAAATCAAGCCCAGGAACCAAGCCCAAGCCCCTAAGAAGCAAGATACTAGGGAATATTCCTGCTACCTGGCTACCAGGCCACCCCAGCTTCCAAAGGCCCAAACGCATGCACCCGGGCCCCTTTGGGCTGGCCTCTTGCTGCTCCTAGAAGCCCAACACGCACCCCTAGCATCCTTAGAGTGTTGGCCAAGTCAAGAGAATTTTTAGGGATTTTTTCTACCTAATGTTTTCTTATTTTCTAGCTAGGGTTTGAGATGGAAAAGGATTCTTATGTAAAGACTTATGTGCCCTTACTTGGAGCCCAAGGTTAAGGGTCTATTTAAAGGACCCTACCTCTTGTATGAAGGGAGATTTTGATACATGAAATAAACCTTGAGTTCCTCTTTACTTTGTGTGATTACCCTACTATGTGCATAAAGGGGTTTGAGAGTTCGTCTTTCAGTGTTTGCAACCATCTTCTTGCTGCCAACCATCCTTCCAGCCCCCTCCAAAACTTTCTTTTCTTTACTGTTTTCCTTTATTTTCTTGATCTTCTTTCAGTTTTCTAACCCCTGACAGGTCGTTTGCAGGTCCCCGAGTTCCTACGAATCCAACGACTCTAGCCAAGCCTCAATCGGACCACCGAGCAGAAAGCCGGGTATCCGCGGGTCTTTGGCTCGGTTTTCCAGGCCGCATCTGTCGATGAACGAGAGATCCCTTCACTGTGATCTTCATCGGGCACTTCAGACGTTGTCAGGTACACCCCCTCTACCTCCAGTCTTTTTATTGTAGGAGAACTTGCCCTAACCGAGGCTTCTCAGCCCCGGCGATCCTTCTTTAGTACTTCTCTAGGTTCTAATCTGCATGCTTGGCTTCAAAAATTCATAAAAAATTCTCTACAACTAATTTTGATCTGAAATTTGGGAATTAATCACCTAAACCCATATATAAAACATAACAAAAGAATTGATGCATATTAGTCCCGCATCATTTGGTATCAGAGCTTAGATTAGGGCTTATTTTTTGCAATTTTTCAGTCCGTATATGCTCTGTTTTTCAAATTATTTCTTCATGATAAAAACTCCACAAATTCTGAAATTGGTTTTTGCTGGATTCAACATAATTCACAGTAATTTCATTATTTTTTCATATTTTACTATAGCCTGTGAATTTTCTACAAGCCGAAATACTGCCTGTAAATTTTTGGCTCTATTTTTTCTCAGCAAGACAAGTTTGGAAGTTTTAGGGTTTTATTTAGCATTTTTTGCATATCTTTTATTTTAGTATATTTCCTGCATATTAGGCCATAATTTGCAAGTTTTCTTCTATTTAAGAAAATACCAAAAAAAAAATTACATATTCTCTAAAAATACTAAAAACATCTAAACCCTAATTTGCATCCTCATCTGCCTGCCATCATTGCATAATTTACTTTTAAGGGCACTCTTGCTATATCAGATGGGGGGAGAATTTGATCACCTCTTCCTAGCCCAAAACCACATCCCTTGCATTCGGTCCCAAGCCTTAACCTAAAATTAACTAGACTTAATTTGCCTAGGGACACCAACTGGTCAGGTACGGGCTAGTGTTAGATCACTGTGTCAAGTTAACCTGTGTGTGCCTTGTGCTCAGTATCTAGAACGATGGTTTAGGGATTCAATCCCG
The DNA here is from genome assembly GCA_021397845.1 of Areca catechu. Classification (NCBI taxonomy): domain Eukaryota; kingdom Viridiplantae; phylum Streptophyta; class Magnoliopsida; order Arecales; family Arecaceae; genus Areca; species Areca catechu. The sequence goes on from CM038050.1 coordinate 98,634,749, forward strand.
AAGGGCTTGTGTGCTGGTCCGCCTACCTGCCAATCTCTGATTGGTGTCTAGGATTGGCAATCAGGGACCTAACACTCCCCTTACACCTGCTTGGCTGAGTACAGTGTTACTATAGGCTAGTTTGCCACCCTGATTGAGCCCTTAGTTTGGACTCTAGGTCTAGTCAGCTGTAGTCGGTCTGATCGAGTCTTGCATGAGCACTAGATCAAGAGTTTCATATCACCCACCTCCTTCACAAATGAAAGCCCTAGCTGATCAAATGGCCCAGATGGCTACCCAGATGACTACCCTAGATGACCCAGTTAACTCAGTCTAATACCCAAACCAACAATAGAATTGACCATCTTGCCAATAGGTTTGGCCAGTTAGAAGGCCATGTAGGGACCATAGAAAGAACCCATGGGTCACAGTCTGAGCCAGATCCTGAGTCCCCTCAACCTAGGAGGACCCTAAACCCTGATCTATATCACGAGGTCGAACCTAGGAGAGCCCCTTATCCTGACCCGTACTACAATCCTCAACCTATGAGGACCCCAAACCTGATCCATACCGAGAGGTTGAACCTAGGAGAGCCCCTCAGCCTGACCCATACTATAATACTGAACCTAGAAGAACCCTCACCATGACCCTTATTATGATACTGAACCCAGGAAAACCCAATACTCTGACCCATATAGGGAGTCCAATCCTAGGAGAACCAATACTCTGACCCATATAGGGAGTCCAATCCTAGGAGAACCCAATACTCTGACCCATATAGAGAGCCCAACCCTAGGAGAACCCAATATTCTGACCCATATAGGGAGTCCAACCCTAGGAGAACCCAATATCCTGACCCATATAGGGAGTCCAACCTTAGGAGGACCCAATACCATGATCCATCCTTAGAACCTGATCATAGAGCTGACCCAAAATCCTATGACCCTAGATCCTATAATCCTATGACCCATAGATCTGCACCCTTATCCTATGAGCCTAGAGAACCCATAACCCCTAAGTATCAGTCTAGTACTAGTCATGCTTTCCCTAGTCAACTTGAACCCCATAGGATTAGTATCCCTAAATATGAACCCAGTAGTGAGCCACTACCCCTTATACAACCTGAACCTACTAGGAGTAGTACCCATAATCAGAGACCAGAACCTAACCAATTTCCTACTAGCCGACCTTCTCCAACCATTCCTGAGATTCACAAGGCTTACATTAACACGGAAGTGTATGAAGCTGATGTGAGCCTAGTGGATGAGTATGAGGAGAGGAGGAGACACCTTTAGATGACTTAGAATTAGCTGACCCAATAGATACCCAGGTAGAAGCCAACCTAGAGGTAGTTGACCTTGACCACATCCAACCTAAAGCTATAATAGAAGAACAAATAGAGGAAGAGAACCTAGGTACTGCTGCTAGAGCCTTACCTGAGGAAACCATAGAGGAGAGCCAAATTTTAGAGTCTAGTCCAAAAATACAAGAACCAGAAGAATTTATTAAGGACCTGAACTCTTTGAATCAGTACCCTTGGGATGAGCCCCCTCTATAGTTCCCATTAAGGACCTCTTCCCTGAAATTGGTGACCCATCCTTCCATTATGCAAACCCTATAGATATAGCTCAACCTCGTAAGGTTAACCTCATTAGTATAGGATTAGTTCCTGACACCCCGTCTTTTATCCTACTTTATCCAACTAACCATGAACCTTTTTCTCTACCCTACTAAACTAATTCTGAACCCACTTCCTATTTTCTACCCTTTCCAGACATTTCCAACATTTCTAGGATCATTAGATTGCATTTAGTTGAGATTAGCGTACCGCATGCATTCATTACACATGTTAGGTTTGCATTATACTTCTGGCATACCCTTTGGCATTTGCTTGGAGTCCATTGTAAATACTCTTGTGAACACCACACTAAGGTCAGACCTAGAGAGTCTATAATCTCTTAAGTTTAGGCCCATAAAAGTCTAATAAATTTCCTTCGATAGGAATGAAAAGTCGAGTCTATTAGGTGTTAGTTTGAGTCCTTTGCATCATCTTGTTAGGAGTCTGCATGTGCCTAGCATGTTCACCACCCGTACTAATATTAAAACAACTGGCTAATTCCTGAAGAAGGGTTAAAGAATTTGATGTAGTGGATTCTATCTTGGTTAGGCTTAGGCCTAAAAGAAGTTTCATGCTCACAGAGCCGGACCTTTTAAAGTGATAGAGAAGGTTGGATCAAATGCCTAGGTGTTAGACATGCCTTCGGATTTGGGCATTAGTTCTACCTTCAATATTATAGACCTGGTTGAGTACAGGGAACTGGCAGCGATACCTAGTGAGGACTTTGAACCTATTCCTTTTCATTGTGAGTGACCCTAACCCAGAGTGTCCACTAATAAATTTGGCCTGAGAGAGGAGAACGGATCGAGCGTATCCTGGATGATCAAGCCATTATGACCCGAGGCTGCAGTTATCAACGTTTCCTAGTCCGATGGCAAGGCCGGCCAGAGTCGGACGATTTGTGGATTTCTCGAGAGGACTTGCAGCACCTCAACCTAGACCTCCTCGAGAGATAGTGAGCCAGCTTGATCTTCACTCGACAGGGTCGAGTTCCTCCCACCCCGAGAGAATTGGTGGGGACACCGGAGGTACCAAAATAAGACAGAGGCTTTTCAACCCTCTATGAATTGATCAATAATTTATGAGTCCATCTGTAATAATGGCTTAGCCCATCTGAGTCCATTTTAGTTGTTATTTGAGTCTTTTGAGTTTCAGTTCTGTACTAGTCAGCTCATGTTGAGCTAGTTCAGTCCAGTGTTAGTCAGCTCATGTCGAGCTAATTTTATTTTTTTAAGTCCTATTCAACCATATTGAAGACTCAAGACTACATCAACAAGTGAAGACCAAGTCCAACTAGATTGAAGACATGGAAGTATAGCCCAAGTCCAACCCAGCTTGAAGATTTGAAGACCCCAGGAGGAAAAATTCAGAAAACTCTGATTCCTTGCAGATGCCCTCCAGATGCCCAGATTCCCTTCCAGATGCCAAAATATATTCATAGACCAAGGCATCCATGATTTAGAGGTCCATCTGTATCCTAGTCCAAAGAAATCAAGCCTAGGCGCCAAGCCCAAGCCCCTAAGAAGCAAGATACCAGGAAATATTCCTGCTACCTGGCTACCAGGCCACCCCAGCTTCCAGAGGCCCAAACCCATGCACCCGGGCCCCTTTGGGCCGGCCTCTTGCTGCTCCTAGAAGCCCAACACGCCCCCCTAGGCATCCTTGGAGTGTTGGCCAAGTCAAGAGAATTTTTAGGGATTTTTTCTACCTAATGTTTCCTTATTTTCTAGCTAGGATTTGAGAGGGAAAAGGATTCTTATGTAAAGACTTATATGCCCTTACTTGGAGCCCAAGGTTAAGGGTCTATTTAAAGGACCCTAGCCTCTTGTATGAAGGGAGATTTTGATATATGAAATAAACCTTGAGTTCCTCTTTGCTTTGTGTGATTACCCTACTGTGTGCATAAAGGGGTTTGAGAGTTCTTCTTCCTGGTGTTTGCAACCATCTTCCTGCCGCCAACCATCCTTCCAGCCCCCTTCAAAACTTTCTTTCCTTTACTGTTTTCCTTTATTTTCTTGATCTTCTTTGAGTTTTCTAACCCTTGACAGGTCATTTGTAGGTCCCCGAGTTCCTACGAATCCAACGACTCCAGCCAAGCCTCAATCAGACCACTGAGCAGAAAGCCGGGTATCCGCGGGTCTTTGGCTCGATTTTCCAGGCCGCATCCATCGAGGAATGAGAGATCCCTTCACTGCGATCTTCACCGGGCACTTCAGACATTATCAGGTACACCCTCTCTACCTCCAGTCTTTTTATTGTAGGAGAACTTGCCCTAACCGAGGCTTCTCAGCCCCGGCGATCCTTCTTTAGTACTTTTCTAGGTTCTAATCTGCATGCTTGGCTTCAGAAATTCATACAAAATTCCCTACAACTAATTTTGATCTGAAATTCGGGAATTAGTCACCTAACCCCACATATAAAACATACAAAAAGAATTGCAGGCATATTGGTCCCACATCATCCAGATTGAGAATATCTAATGAAACCTTATCTGTTTGTCAATAGATAATTCTCATAATGGGAGTAGTGCATGTGGTCCTTTGACCTGAGACTACCATGGTACCTTATATATATGAATCCATACTTTGGATCGCAATCAATCATGACACTGAGTCATGCACGAGGTGATACTGGGTATGGTGGATTTTATATGGAGGTTGTGAGTAGGTCAACAAGGAATTGATCAGCCCTAGTAAGAAGGAATTGCATCCAGCTAATTTCGATTAAATGATGGATTCAGGAAATCTTTGATCAAAGTATGAACATTAGAGTTAATTTCTAATGGTTCATTAATGAATCATCATTATAAAGATTGAGCTAGGGATGAATATGAAATTGGATTTGACAAGTATCCATATTCATAATCATATTCGGGATGTAAGTTGATCAAGGACTGAATTGCCCGGTAACTCACCACTGAAGGGTATTTTGGTAATTCCATCAAATTTTCACATCTTCGGGTAGACATGATATGTTGCTAGACGTCAATCTTATCTTGTAGGTATATGATTGAATTATGGTAATTCAAATTAGTTAATTAGAATTAGATTCTAATTGACCGAGTCGAGCTAGTTTGAGTTGACCTAAATCGGCTTAGTTGAGATCTAACCGAATTAAGTCAAATAGCACTCGGACCTACTGCTGGCTAGGTGTGGAACCCAATGGGTCACACACAAAAAAAAATTGATGAAGGATTTAATTTGGAATTAAATCATGTTTGCAGTATAAACACACTAGCATGTGTTGCAGACCAAATGTCTATTCGAATCAGATTCGAATTTGGTTCCGAATTGGGCTTAATTGGATTCTAATTGAACCAGATTAAGGTCTAATTTAAATTTTAGGATATTGGGCTAACCTATGACTGAACCCAAGTGAATCAAGTGCACTAAGACCCTCTCTCCAAGCCGCCCACTCCCTTTCTTACCCGCGCGAGCCAAGAAGAAGAGTCCACGCGCGTGTGGACTCCTCTTTACGCGCATGGGAAGGAAATCACGTCGGAGATAAATCAAGGTATGGGGAGATCCTTGTCTGACATCCTTGGATCTGGATCTGATGGCCAAAAAAATTAAGGAAAAAGATCCGTCATTTTTCGGTCGCAAGTCCGTCTCCAAAAGTCACGATTATTCCTGAAGTTTTTCCGAGAGTCCTCCTCGGCGGAAAAAACAAAAATTAAATCAGAGAATCATGATTTTTGGTTGAGGGGACGCATGAGGAATGAGGGATCGTGATTCCTGGGGTTTCAGAGGGTTGCGATGTTTTGAGAAGACGCCCCTCTGAAATCTATAAAAGGGTTTGGGTTCTCGGGGGTTTTTTTTCTGATAATCAAATTCAGAGATCATATTCCTCTCCTCCTCTCCGGAATACTCTTTCCCTTTATGCGTGTTGGGTATTGTTTCCCTTACAGAGATAATCACTTTCAAAACTCTGACCCTAAACAAGAATAAGAGGAAGGTCTTGAACGGTAAAGGAAAGGAAAAGGAAGGGTCTGTTCTTCTTCTTTTCTTTCTTGAATTAAGACATTACTTGTCTTAATTTCTTCCTCCAATTCAATTCAAGAAAAGGAATTCAAGAAAGGGAATTCAAGAAAAGAATTCAAGAAGAGGAAAGAAGGAAGAAAAGAAATTTTCAAGAAAGAAAATTTCAGCCTAAAAGTCCAAGAATTGAATTCTTGAAAAAGAATTCAAGAAGAGCAGCCAAGAACAAGAAATTGTTGTCTTCATCTTTTTCTGTGTGGATCACCATTGGAGGGTGAACATTTGGGCACCTGGTGGAGATTCAGAGTTTGGATTTTAGCAATATAGGTTAGTACTTTAATATGAGTTTAATTCTTATATATACATGTTATATGTTTTAATTCTTTTAAGGAGATCTTGGGTTAAGGGTTTGGTGAAGATTTCATAAAGATAAAAAAAAAAAAAATTTGAAATCTATGTTTCCGCCTTGCCACCGAATGCTACAGTAGTATCAGAGCCTCCTTATTAAGATTAAAATATATATGCTGATTTTTAGATGCATATGTATATAATTAACATATGATATTGTATATGTTTGATGTAATGTCACCAATTAGGGTTTTCACTCAAACCCTAATTGTTGGAGAGATTTGTTTAGACATCTAGTCATCATACTGAAATAAGATTTCCCTGGCATAATGGTGGTTCCATTATGTGGTAAATGGTTGTCCTAGTATGATGACACACTAATCACATATTTATGTTAATTTTGCATATATGTTTGATGTATGCCACTAATTAAGGTTTTCACTTAAACCTTAATTTGTATAAAAATTTGTTTAGCCTTCTAGTCATCATACTGGAATAAGGTTGCCCTGGCATAATGGTGGATCCATTATGTGGTAAATGGTTGTCCTAGTATGATGGCATACTATGGCACATATTTGCTAGGTTATATAAAGAATGTGCTTTGTTTTAATAAAGCTCTCTTTAAAAACATATTAAGTTGTAGTGTCATAAACCAAAAGCAAAAATAATCAATATGATTAGTTTATCATTCGGTGTCTAGGAAAAGTGGTTCATGATTGGTAAAGAGGACGTGGTTTTTAATTGGTTCCGTTGACTGACCTGGCCAATTCTTATTGGTATCTAAGGAAAGCAACGGGGGGACTCCCACCACTCTCCCACTTACCTGGCCGATAAGATTAACTTAATTATTGATTGAAATGCTTAGTATAATATTCACTACATGTGGCCTTCCTTCATGCCAAGTCATTATTATGTTATGATCCATATTAGGTTTGTTGTGTACACACAAGGCCTTTTATGGTGACTAACATAATTTTGGCTTGGTACATTTGATGTTTATGGCATGATTTAATATAATACTTTATTGTGTACACACAAAGGTATTATAATTAATATCATGACTATATAGCAATGAAGGGTCTAACTTAACTAAAATATTATAGTTTGTTGTGTATACACAAGGCTATTAATATTTTAGAGCCAAGATAAGTTGAGAATTGTATGAGTTACAATTGGAAAGAGTTTTCCTACCTTTGAACTTATATAAGATTTGTTGTGTACACACAAGGTCTTTTGTAAGGAATTAGGATCTCAACCCCACTAAGAGAACCAATTAGGGTTTTCTCGATCATCACATGGAGGGTTATGATGCTTGATAAAATAATGGGAGACATAATTAAGTTAAAGTCCTAATTTAATTATGTTTTGTCAACATTGGTTGTTTGCTTATGTAATGTTCTTTGTTAATGTAGATTAAATGGCCTCTTCACTCTCAATCCGTAGCATTCTTGATGCAAATAAATTGACTGGACCAAACTATGTTGATTGGTTGAGAAACCTGAAGATAGTACTCAGCCAAGAAAGAATTTTTATATTCTTAATACCCCAACCTTGGAACCATTAGGGGAAGATGCCTCGCAAGAGGATAAGATCACATATAACACGTGGCAAAATAACTCACTTACTGTCAAGTGTATAATGCTTGCCTCTATGACCAATGAGTTACAGAGGCAACTGAAAGTAAACTGATGCAGGTGGTTTGACAAGATCATACACTAGGCATGCAAACATCTACGGGAGCAGATTGGATTTTAAAACAATTTTTAAAAATTGTGCAATGGGAATCTGCTCCGCCAAGAACTAATCTAAATCTAGTTGCATTTAGGCATGCATAATCATATAAAATATTTATAAAATATTAAACAATTTAATATATCCATGCATGATAAAAAAATAAATTTTCCATACCTTTATTCTACCTGGAATAACTCTGGAATAAACCTGGAATAGACTGGAATAACTGGAATAAAGTTATTCCAGTCATCTTTCTCCTTGGGACCCTGTTTTTGGCTTGCAAAACATCGTCGGAACATCGCCTTCTGGACCTCCGTTTGCTCCCAAATTTGAGCAGCGGCTTCTTGGACAAGTCTTCTTCGATTTGCCACCAGTTACTGCAATCAAATCTAAGCCAAAAAAATTAAATAAATCATCAAAGTCTGTTGCAGATTTTTGCAGCAGAACTGGATAGCAGACTTTGGCCTTCGTTTTGGAGCAGCTGGGGTGATCCTGGCTCGCGTGGTTTGCTCTAGAGTAGAGTGGTACTCCCTCTAGAGGGGAGACACGCCGGGGCTCTCGGATCCACCTCCACGCATGGTGCTAGCCGCCGGAAGAGGGCTTCACGGTCACAAAATTCTACAGCAGAACTGGGCAGAAATAGAGCTTGAAACAATGTGATTTTCTCTCCCTCTAAGGCTTCTAAACCCAGCCCAAAACTCTCTCCTTAAGCCACTCAAGGAAGAGGAATGCCCAGATGTTTTATTGCTTTCCCTTGGATCTCACACGGTGGATGATAAGAAAAATTTCTCTCGTTGAAAACTCTTCCAACGCAAACAGGGGATGGCTAGGTGTTAATATAGGCTGCTGGGAGGGAGAGGGAGGTGGAGCGACGTGAGGTGGAGAGGCTGCAGCAGTTAACCCAATTAAACGCCATAAACAAGGGATTAAAGCCATTAACCAACAGTGGAGGGAGAAGAGGAAAATGCCCAGCTTGGGAGTTGCTGTCGTTTGGCCTTTCCAACGTTTGGAAAATTTCTCCATTCGTTTGGCCTTCCACAAAACACCATGTGAAACGGCCACGGGAGAAAAAAAACATGGAACCAAAACCGGTCCATGGCAAAAATGGTTCAAACCATTTAAACCAACCCATTTTGGTTCAATCCCATTAAACCAAATGGTTGAACCTGGTTCAAGGAATTAAATTGGTTCACAACCAATAGAAGGCCGAAACGAACTCCGAATCAGTTTAAAACTGATTCAGAAAAATCCTGGCGCAATGCTGGTCAACCCGGAACATTTTCCGGTTGACACAGACAAGGGCAAGACAGGAAAAAGTGTGCTCAAAAAATGCTGTGACCATAAAATCGAGATGATTCCAATCATAATCGGTACCCGGATCAGAGAGTTATCCTCTGTGGCGTGTGACCTCATAGGTTCGAACCTAAACGGTAGCACTGCAACAATTCCAGTACCAGCATAGGAAACCATCTAGCAATGGATCCCGGCATCCGGATAGGTCGAAGATGCGGGAGCAAACTATCGAACCTCTGGCATATGGTTACCGTATAATTCATCCCTTTGACCTCTAATGCTCAGGACGACTGAGATTGGGCTGCCAACCCAAACAGAGTCAGTCGACTACATGTCTCAACCTTGCAAGCCCAGTGACTCTTCACTAGGACTACCCCGACCGAGGATTTGCTAAATTGAGATACTGTGAGACATTCAATCCAAACTGGTTGGACAGGTCAATTCCATCTTGATCCATCACTGCTCCACAAGTACTTGCCTATACCCAGAAACCTTTCATCACCGGATTAAAAATCCGGGTAGTCCAGCACCAAAGCACAGGGAGTTGCTTGCAAGCTACCGTGATGACCTCAGGTCAGAGGGACATATATACCCATATCCAATCGTGAGTATCCTTTGGCAGAAAGGGGCTGCACGGAGTCACGTTCAATAAGATATCACATATCCCACTTGCAGATCACATCAGTGTCACCACACTCATTTAGTCAAGAGGATAATCAAATGATGTGAACTACAACAACCTATACTTGATATATTGCCGTCCAGTACAATATATCCTTTGGTTGTGAACTAGGTTTAAGGACCACTCGATACATCCTCTCTGTATCGAAGTCAGTGTAGTCCTAAGGACTTCATCACATGGAAAGAGTTCAATTCAGGGAAATACAATATGTGATGAGCTACCAAAAATAATTATTTTTATTAATTCATAAAATGAGTACAATACTTAGCACAACCGCCTACAACCCAGGCGATTGGCTTTGGGACACAATTCCAAACAACTCCCACTTGTACTAAAGCCAATCAGAAGAGTATCTAATACCCATTTCCCATTTATAATAGTCGAACTCTTTTATTCCAAGGGCTTTAGTGAAGGGGTCGGCCAGATTTTCTTTTCCATCGATCTTCAGAAGATTGATGTCGCCTCGTTCCACGAACTCTCGTACGAGGTGGTAGCGCCGCAAAATGTGTTTGGTGCGGTGATGAGCTTTAGGCTCCTTAGCTTGAGCAATGGATCCAGTGCTGTCACAGTACACCGGAACAGGACCATCTAGGGAAGGTGCCACCCCTAGCTCTCCAAGGAACTTCCGCAACCACACAGCTTCCTTTGCCTCATCTGATGCTGCAATGTATTCTGCTTCGCATACCGAGTCTGCAATAGTTGCCTGCTTAGAACTTTTCTAGCAGATCACTTCTCCATTCAGGGTAAAAACAAACCTGACACACTCTTGCTATCATCTCTATCTGACTGGAAACTGGAGTCAGAGTACCCCACAAGTTTCAAGTCAGGTTCTCCATAAATCAGCCATTGATCTTTAGTATTTCTTAAATACTTAAGGATGGACTTAACCACCTTCCAATGCGCCTCACCTGGGTCAGACTGGTATCTGCTCACTACTCCTAGTGAGTATGCCACGTCTGGTCTAGTACAAGTCATAGCATACATGATAGAGCCTACTGCAGAAGCATAAGGTACTCTACTCATGCGCTCTCTTTCCTCAGGAGTTGTCGCACAATCCTTCTTGGAAAGAGTAATTCCAGAACCTATCGGAAGATAGCCTTTCTTGAAATTTTCCATGCTGAACCGTTTCAATACAGTGTCAATGTACGTAGACTGGGACAGTCCCAAAAGCTTCTTAGATCTATCTCTATAGATTTTCATACCTAGTATGTAAGAAGCTTCACCCAAGTCCTTCATGGAGAACTGAGATGATAACCAGACCTTTATTCCTTGTAATGCTGCGACATCATTCCCAATTAAGAGAATGTCATCAACATACAGTACTAGGAATACAATCACAGAACCATTAACCCATTTATAGATGCACGGTTCATCTCCGTTCCTAACGAAGCCATACAATTTGATACACCTATCAAATAAGTTCCAACTTCGAGATGCTTGCTTGAGTCCATAGATGGACCTCTGCAATTTGCATACTTTTGATTCATCTGTGGATGTGAACCCTTCAGGCTGTATCATATACACCTCTTCTTCCAAGCTTCCCATTCAGGAAAGCGGTTCGGACATCCATCTGCCAGATCTCGTAATCAAAATATGCTGCCAAAGCAAGCATGATCCGAATGGACTTGAGCATTGCCACAGGGGAGAAAGTCTCGTCATAATCGATACCATATCGCTGACGATACCCCTTGGCAACCAGACGGGCTTTATAGGTCTCTACCTTCCCATCTGCGCCTCTTTTCCTCTTGAAGATCCATTTACACCCGATGGTTTTATTCCTTCAGCGGATCAACCAATGTCCAAACATTGTTGATTTCCATGGACTCCATTTCAGATCGCATGGCTCCAAGCCATGCCTCAGAGTCAGATCTCTGAAGTGCATCCATATAGGTGATCGGATCCTCATAGTTCTCATCGAGCTCAATGGGATCGCCGTCCCGACCAAGAAACCGTAGTATCTGTCCGGGTGACGCGGTATTCTACCGGATCTCCTAATGGGTTCTGGGTGTGATTCAATCACAGCCGGTTCTACGATGTCCTTAGAGTGTGTAGGTTCTTCTATTGGCTGAACTTCATCAAGTTCAATCTTAGAAGCTATAGTTCCTTCTCCAAGGAACTCCTTTTCCAAAAGATAGCTCTAAGAGCAACGAACACCTTTTGTTCATTCTCCAAGTAGAAGAAATATCCTTTCATTTTTTTAGGATAACCAATGAATAAACACTTGTCAGACTTAGGACCAAGTTTGTCTGAGTCTAAATGCTTTACGTAAGCCGGACAACCTCAGACCCGAAGGTGTGAGGTTGAGGGTTTACGTCCATTCCACATCTCATACGGAGTGGAGACAACAGACTTACTTGGAACATTATTTAATAAGTAACAGGCTGTCAGAAGCGTATATCCCCAAAAGGATAGCGGCAGAGTTGCAAATCCCATCATGGATCGAACCATGTCCAACAAGGTTCGATTCCTCCTTTCGGACACACCATTCCACTGTGGTGTTCCTGGAGGAGTCCACTGAGAGAGAATTCCATTCTTCTCAAGATATGTCAAAAATTCACCAGATAAGTATTCGCCACCTCGATCAGATCGAAGGGTTTTAATACTTTTTCCAGTTTGCTTTTCTACTTCATTACGGTATCGTTTGAACATTTCAAACGATTCAGACTTATGTCTCATTAAAAAGACATAACCGAATCTTGAAAAGTCGTCTGTAAAAGTAATGAAATATTTGTATCCTTCTTTGGCACCAACTGACATCGGTCCACATACATCAGTATGTATTAGACTTAGAAGTTCTGTAGCTCGTTCACCCTTTCCAGTAAAAGATAACTTGGTCATTTTACCAAGTAAACAGGATTCACAAGTGGGCAGTGATTCAAAATCACTGACCTCGAGAAGTCCATCTCCTCGCATCTTGTTTATCCTATTTTGGTTAATATAACCTAGCCTACAGTGCCAAAGATACAAATCATTGACATTATCTAACCTTGGGCGTTTGCTAGAAGTGTACATTACACTAACAGGCCTTGATAGTACGTATATGCCATTATTTAATCTAGCTTTCATTATAATAGAGTTATTCAAAATAACATTGCAAAAATCTCCTTTTATTGAAAGTTCAAAACCACAATTGGCCAAAAGGCCTACAGAGATTATGCTCATAATGAAACTAGGACAATAGTGACAGTCGACTAGTTCGATAGTACAAGACTCAAAGAAGATGCAGGACTCCGATCGCCAGTACTGGAACACGATTTCCATTCCCGACGCTCAGAAACTGTTCTCCATCTTCAAATCTTCTGCTAACTTGAAGTCCCTAACGAATTACAAACATGAATTGGACTACCAGTATCCAATACCCAGTTAGCAATATCAACAATTGAGTAATTACAAGGTTTTATCATATAAATACCTTGTTCAGCAGACTTCTGCTTCCTCGGCCTGTTGGGATCAAGGGACGCAATATAAAGAGGACAATTCCTCTTCCAGTGTCCCTTATTCTTGCAGTAGAAGCATTCTGCAAAGATTGATCAGCCTTATACTTCCTGGTCTGACTAGGGCCAGGAGCATTCTGCACCTTCTTTCCCTTTTTATTTATTTTCTTTTTCCCTATCTTAAAGAGACGACGACCTCTACTTCCTCCCACTAAATTTACCACCCCCTTATTCAGTTGGTGGTCTTTCTCGAAAGTCTGCAGCAACCCCAAAAGACCATGGTAGTTTACTGCAGGCTTGTTCATTCTGTAATGATCGAGAAAATCAAGATAGGAGGAGGGAAGAGAATTCAGGATCGCATCCTTGCCGAGCTGCTCGTGCAAGGGGCATCCGAGTTTGTCCAGTTTTTCAATCAACTCGATCATGTACAATACATGATCAGTGACTGAACCGCCATTCGGCATTTTGGAGTTGTAGATGGCACAAGACACTTTGTACCGTTCTACATCGTCCGGGGTGCCGAAGGATTCCTTCAACTTTTGAAGGATTTCATCAGGTTGGGCCTCCTCGAATTTGCGACTAAACTCGTCGTTCATCGCCGCTAACATAATGCATCAGACAGTAGTCCGATCAGAGACCCACTTCAGATAAGCGTCTTTGACCGCACTTCGTGCATTAGCGGGAGGGATTTCAGGAGCCGGATCCGTTATCACATAGAGGATCTGTTCATGCTCCAGAACAATTCTCAACCTTCGATACCAACTATCGAAGTTGTGACCCTTTAACTTCTCATTATCAAAAGTGACCGGAGCGATAAATTTGAAGACATCTGAAAAGAAAACAAGACCAAATTAGTATATGAATTAATAATTTAATCAAAAGACTTGGACTTTAGTCTAAAGGTTTTTCCCACTAATTTTTTTAGATTGGTAGCCTCTAACTCCAATCCGTGAAAATACTTTTTCAAGTGGGTACTGGAATCCAATAGGCCTCACATGAGCCCGACTATGGCCGGCTCACCCATACGAGCCTAAAGGTAGGTTCGTAAACCAATTGTTTCCCTAAACAATTTTCAGTATTTTATTTTGCCCCGGAGAGCACCCCAATCGGCCTAGGGGCCTCCTATTGCGGGTCTCTAGTTAGGTCTAACCATTAAAATGATGAAATCAATGCTTCCAGTTAACTAAAGACCAAGCCCGACTATGGCCGGCCCACCTGGTCCCGTTAAGGAGGTTGCACTGAACCATCATCGATCAGATAGAAATTCCAGTCACCAGATGTACACCCGTTCAATGGAACTGTCGATGCACACCAAGCTAGTAGACACATTTCTATCCAACTTAATGGGAGGCTAAGATACTTATCAATTCCTTGACTTAGTCTTTTTAAGGACCTAATAATTTTAGAGGATTTTTAACTGTGACAGAAGAAAGAGATAAGGACATGGATCATCCTCCCACTGAATCAATCAGATTCCATTAGGGTTGAAATAAATCAACAAATGATCCATGGGCACCTATAGTTCAGTCAGACCGATCAACCTAGGTGACATGGGTTAACTCGAGTCATTGAGCTTTTCCAATCAGTTCTGGTCGACTCGACTAGCCAGGTAGGTGAGATCATGGATGAGTATCCGCCATTAACCATCTTTCCTAGACACCAACCAAGTTGGCCAGGAAAGAGATAGCCTCATACAGCCATGATCACAATGCCAAACCTACCTTGACACCAGTCGGTTTACCAGACTCGATTAGACTAGCCTAAAGACTCGGGCGTCCACTGAGCCACTAATTGGATCCATTTTAGATGAACGGATCAACTATTTTAACTATTAGATAGTTCTAAAGAAGGACCTTAAACAATTTTTGTTTAATCTTCTTGTTATCTGGTTCAACTAAACTTAGGTCTAACCCAGTATTGGACCCAACTAGTCAGCTAACCCAATTTAACCCAAAATGGCTTATGCAAATTATATTAGATTTCATAAACCTAAAAAATTTTCTAATAAGCCAAACACTTAATTAAAATATTTTTTTAATTAAGTCTTTATGTAAAACATTTTTACATACCAAATCATGCATCAAAAAATATTTTATAAAACATGCCTAAATCATGTATCTGTAAATTAAAAAAAATTAATTTTTATATTCTTTAAGGATCCTTCTGAAGAGGCCAACACAGACGATCCGCATCGTGTCAAAGACACACGGTCATGGTGAAGGTCTCAACTAGGTTCCAAAAAGAAAACTTGATACATTTATAAGATTAAACAAATTTTAATCTATAAGCATGCATACTAGATTAGATTACTAATTCAACCTGGCTCTGATACCAATGAAAGTAAACTAATGCAGGTGGTTTGACAAGATCCTACACTAGGCATGCAAACATCTGCAGGAGCAGATTGGATTTTAAAATAATTTTTAAAAATCGCGCAGCGGGAATCTGCTCCGTCAGGAACTAATCTAAATCTAGTTACATTTAGGCATGCATAATCATATAAAATATTTATAAAATATTAAACAATTTAATATATCCATGCATGATAAAAAAATAAATTTTTCATACCTTTATTTCACCTGGAATAACTCTGGAATAAACCTGGAATAGACTGGAATAACTGGAATAAAGTTATTCCAGTCATCTTCCTCCTTGGGACCCTATTTTTGGCTTGCAAAACGTCGTCAGAACACCACCTTCCGGACCTCCGTTTGCTCCCAAATTTGAGCAGCGGCTTCTTGAACAAGTCTTCTTCGATTTGCCACCAGTTGCTGCAATCAAATCTAAGCCAAAAAAATTAAATAAATCATCAAAGTCTGCTGCCAGATTTCTGTAACATAACTAGATAGCAGACTTTGGCCTTCGTTTCGGAGCAGTTGGGGCGATCCCGGCTCGCGTGGTTTGCTCCTAGGAGTAGAGTGGTACTCCCTCTAGAGGGGAGACATGCCCGGGCTCTCGGATCTGCCTCCACACACGGTGTTAGCCACCGGAAGAGGGCTTCACGGTCGTAGAATTCTGCAGTAGAACTGGGCAGAAATAGAGCTTGAAACAATGGGATTTTCTCTCTCTCTAAGGCTTCTAAACCCAGCCCAAAACTCTCTCCTTAAGCCACTCAAGGAAGAGGAATGCCCAGATGTTTTATTGCTTTCCCTTGGATCTCACACGGTGGATGATAAGAAAAATTTCTCTTGTTGAAAACTCTTCCAACGCAAACAGGGGATGGCTAGGTGTTAATATAGGCTGCTGGGAGGGAGAGGGAGGTGGAGCGACGTGAGGTGGAGAGGCTGCAGCAGTTAACCCAATTAAACACCATAAACAAGGGATTAAAGCCATTAACCAACAGTGGAGGGAGAAGAGGAAAACGCCCAGCTTGGGAGTTGCTGTCGTTTGGCCTTTCCAACGTTTGGAAAATTTCTCCATTCGTTTGGCCTTCCATAAAATACCGTGTGAAACGGCCACGGGAGAAAAAAAACATGGAACCAAAACCAGTCCACGGCAAAAATGGTTCAAACCATTTAAACCAACCCATTTTGGTTCAATCCCATTAAACCAAACGGTTGAACCTGGTTCAAGGAATTAAATTGGTTCACAACCAATAAAAGGCCGAAACGAACTCTGAATCAGTTCAAAACTGATTCAGAAAAATCCTGGCGCAATGCTGGTCAACCGGAACATTTTTCGGTTGACATAGACAAGGGCAAGACAGAAAAAGTGTGCTCAAAAAATACTGTGACCATAAAATGAGACGATTTCCAATCGTAATCGGTACCCAGATCAGAAAGTTATCCTCTGTGGCATGTGACCTCATAGGTTCGAACCTAAACGGTAGCACTAGAACAATTCCAGTACCAGCACAGGAAACCATCTAGCAATGGATCCCGGCATCCGGATAGGTCGAAGATGTGGGAGCAAACTATCGAACCTCTGGCATATGGTTATCGTATAATTCATCCTTTGACCTCTAATGCTCAGGATGACTGAGATTGGGCTGCCAACCCAGACAGAGTCAATCGACTACGTGTCTCAACCTTGCAAGCCTAGTGACTCTTCACTAGGACTTCCCCGACCGAGGATTTGCTAAATTGAGATACTATGAGATATTCAATCCAAATTGATTGGACAGGTCAATTCCATCTTGGTCCATCACTGCTCCACAAGTACTTGCCTATACCTAGAAACCTTCCATCACCGATTAAAAATCCGGGTAGTCCGGCACCAAAGCACAGGGAGTTGCTTAAAAGCTACCGTGATGACCTCAGGTCAGAGGGACATATATACCCATATCCAATCATGAGTATCCCTTTAGCAGAAAGGGGCTGCACGGAGTCACGTTCAATAAGATATCACATATCCCACTTGCAGATCACATCAGTGTCACCACACTCATTTAGTCAAGAGGACAACCAAATTATGTGAACTACAACAACCTATACTTGATATATTGCCATCCAGTATAATATATCCTTTGGTTGTGAACTAGGTTTAAAGACCACTCGATACATCCTCTCTGTATCGAGAAGTCAGTGTAGTCCTAAGGGCTTCATCACATGGAAAGAGTTCAATTCAGGGAAATACAAAATGTGATGAGCTGCCAAAAATAATTATTTTTATTAATTCATAAAATGAGTACAATACTTAGCACAACCGCCTATAATCCAGGCGATTAGCTTTGGGACACAATTCCCAACAGCAACATGAAAGCATGGACACAAACTCTATATTGCTCAATCTAAAAGAACTTTATGGAGAACATAGTCGAACTGCAAGATATGAAATATCTAAGCAGTTATTCCGTGCAAGATGACAGAAGGTACATCCGTACAAGACCATGTATTAAAGGTTATTGACCTAATCACTCGATTGGGTCAATTGGGTTATGTTATGGATGGGGAGTTGAATCAGGATTTAATCCTTCAGTCACTCCCAGAGTCATTTTCACAGTTTGTTCTTAATTATCATATAAACAAACTTAACACTTCCTTGCCTGAGCTGTTGAATATGTTAAAAATAGCAGAGAGCCATTTAAAGAAAAATAAGGCTCCACTTCTTCTTGTGGATGGTGTAAACAAGAAGAAAATAGGCAAAAAGGGTTCCAATAGGAGATTGAACCCAAAAGGGGGCATCAAGAAAAAAAAGGAAAGAAGGCCTCCGGACAAATGACCTGCTTTCATTGTGGCAAGCCGGGTCACTGGAAAAGAAACTACAAGGTTTACCTTGCAAGTGTGAAGCCTGGTGCTAGTGATGCACCAAAAGGTATGTATGAGATATATGCAATTTTGTCATTAGACTCTTCTAATTCAAACTCTTGGGTATTGGATACTGCTTGTGGTCATCATATCTACAAATCATTGCAGGGACTACAGAACATTAGAGTTTTGAAGGAAGGCGACTTCGAGCTCTATGGTGCTGGAGGAAATTCCATCCAAGCAGAAGCTGTAGGGACTTATATATTGAACCTACCTTCTGAGAAGATTTTAGAGTTAAAAAATTGTTATTTTATGCCTAGAATCATTAGAAACATCATATCTGTAATCTTGTTACTTAAACAATGGTATATTATGAATGTAATGAGCAGTGGCTGCTCAATCAGTTTTTCTAATGAAATAATATTTAATGGCATATTTTGCAATGGTCTCTTAACTCTATCTTCTGATGACAATATACTATATGTTAGTAATAACGAAAAAGAGATGAAGTAAACAATACTTTACTTTGGCACTGTCGTCTTGGACATATTAGTGAGCAAAGGATTAACAAGTTATACAAGGAAAAATTTCTTAATCCTTATGACTATGAATCATTAGGAACTTGTGAATCATGTCTCATGGGTAAAATGACCAAGACTCCATTTAGTGGACATAATGAAAGGATAACTGAGTTATTAGGACTCATACACACTGATGTATGTAGACCTATGACAACTCAGGCTAAGGGTGGATACTCATATTTCATCACATTCACTGATGATTTTTCAAGGTACGGATTTGTGTATCTAATGAAACATAAGTCCGAAGCTTTTAAAAAAATTTTAGAGTATCAAAGTATGGTAGAGAAACAAATGGGAAAAGTATTAAGATCCTTCGATCAGATAGAGGAGGTGAATACTTATCCACCGAGTTTCTTGATCACCTTAAAGAAAAGGGAATCATCTCTGAATGAACTCCTCCTTACACACCACAATTAAATGGTGTTGCTGAAAGGAGAAATCGTACTTTATTAGATTTGGTACGGTCCATGATGTGCTTCACAGACTTACCTGTTTCTTTCTGGGGATATGCCTTGGAAACAACGGCTAATATTTTAAATAGAGAACCATCCAAATCTGTATCTAGCACTCCATATGAGTTATGGAGGGGAAAGAAACCCAATCTTAAGTATCTTAAGATATGGGGATGTCCAGCCTATGTCAAAAGAAATTTTGGACATAAGCTTGATGTTAGAGCAGAAAAGTGTCTATTTGTTGGATATCCTAAAGATAGTATAGGATATCTGTTCTACCACCCTACTGAACAAAAGGTTTTAGTCAGTAGGCATGCTATTTTTATGGAGAAAGAGTTCATCCTACAAAAGGACAGTGGGAGAAATATTGAACTTGAAGAAGTTCAACAAGTAGATACATCTCAACCAAATCATAACATAGTTAGTATTGAACCTGAACACACCACTCCTATCCGTAGGTTTGATAGGGTGCGACATGCACCTGAGAGGTATGGGTTCATTATTGAAAATAATGAAGCTCGAATCTTTGATAATAATGAGCCTCTAACATATACGGATGCTGTCATGAGTAGTGACTCAGACAGATAGCTGGAAGCCATGAGATCCGAAATGGACTCCATGTATGTCAACCAAGTCTGGACTTTGGTTGATGCACCAGAGGGTGTTAACCTTATTGGATGCAAATGGGTCTATAAGAAAAAGATTGGGGCAGATGGCCAAGTTGAAACTTATAAAGCCAGATTAGTGGCTAAGGGTTTCAGACAAAAACAGGGAATAGATTATGATGAAACATTTTCTCCTGTTGCCATGCTCAAATCTATTCGGATCATGCTTGCTATAGCAGCATATCAAGATTATGAAATCTGGCAGATGGATGTGAAAACCACATTTCTCAATGGTTTCCTTGAGGAAGAGGTTTATATGTCACAGCCAGAAGGTTTTGTCTTGGAGACTAAACCTAATCAGGTATGTAGGCTAAAAAAATCTATTTATGGATTAAAGCAAGCATCTAGGAGTTGGAACATCCGATTTAATAAGACAGTCAAAGAATTTGACTTTATCAAAAATGAGGATGAACCTTGTGTGTACAAGAAGACTAGTGGGAGTGCCATAGTTTTCTTGGTTCTGTATGTAGATGACATACTCCCATTGGGAATGATATCCCAATGTTACAATCAATCAAGGTATGGTTATCTAAATAGTTTTCCATGAAAGACTTGGGAGAAGCATCTTATATACTAGGCATCAAGATCTATAGAGATAGATCTAGGAAGATGCTAGGTTTATCCCAGTCTAGGTACATTGACCAAGTGCTAAAAAGATTTAGCATGGAGGAAAGTAAAAGAGGTTACTTACCTATTGGTCATGGCATACATCTTTCTAAAAAGATGTCTCCTAAGACACCTGAAAAAAGAAATAGAATGAATTCTATACCTTATGCTTTGGTAGTAGGGTCTATTATGTATGCTATGTTATGTACTAGGCCTGATGTGGCATATGCCTTAGGTATAGACAGCAGGTTTCAGGCTGATCCAGGAGAGGATCATTGGAAGGCTGTGAAAAATATTCTTAAGTACTTGAGAAGAACTAAGGATATTTTTCTAATATACGAAGGATCTGATCTTAAACTAGAAGCTTATTCAGATTCTAGTTTTCAATCAGATCCAGATGACAGCAAATCTATATCTGGGTATGTTTTTACCCTAAATGGAGGAGCTGTAAGCTAGAAGAGTTCTAAACAGCAAACTATAGCTGACTCAACAACTGAGGCAGAGTACATTACTGTTAGTGAAGCTGCCAAGGAAGTTGTCTGGATGAAGAAGTTCATATCAGAGTTGGGCATAGTTCCTGAGATTGAAGGTCCAGTATCACTTTACTGTGATAATACGGGGATGTTGCTCAAGCAAAGGAACCAAGAGCTCATCACAAATCAAAGTACATTCTGAGATGCTTCCATCTCGTTCGAGAGATTGTCGAAAGACAAGAAGTCTGCATTAAAAGGGTAAAAACGAAGAACAACATAGCAGACCCGTTCACTAAGGCTCTATCACAGCGAGAGTTTGATCGCCACCTTGATTGTATGGGGTTAAGAATTAAAGGCGATTGGCTTTAGTGCAAGTGGGAGATTGAAAGATTGTGCCCTGAAAGCCAATTGAAATATTATATTTCGATCCCAAAATCAATGAATTGATATTATTATAATAAAGGCATTATTTTCATCATACGCTGTGTCTTTATAATTATATGATGACCCCATAGATTAGGGCTATGGTTCTAGGGTTATGATGAGATCATACCAGTGAGACCTAAAGCCTTAAAACTCTAATCTAAAATATTCTTGGTCGATGGGACATTGAGTTGGGGATCAATGTTTCCGGCAAGACCAGCATATCCTATATATGCTTTGTGATGAGGGTGACTGATCTCACAGTCACTTGTGTTTGATACTAATACTAGGATGTGAGTGTTCATTAGAGAATGAGTTTACTGAATTGATCCAGATAGAGAATATCTAATGGAACCTTATCTGTTTGTCAATAGATAATTCTCATAGTGGGAGTAGTGCATGTGGTCCTTTGACCTGAGACAACCATGGTACCTTATATATATGAATCCATACTTTGGATCGCAATCAATCATGACATTGAGTCATGCACGAGGTGATACTGGGTATGGTGGATTGTATATGGAGGTTGTGAGTAGGTCAACAAGGACTTGATTAGCCCTAATAAGAGGGAATTGCATCCAGCTAATTTCGATTAAATGATGGATTCAGGAAATCTTTGATCAAAGTACGAACATTAGAGTTAATTTCTAATGGTTCATTAATGAATCATCATTATAAAGATTGAGCTAGGGCTGAATATGAAATTGGATTTGACAAGTATCCATATTCATAATCATATTCGGGATGCAAGTTGATCAAAGGACTGAATTGCCCGGTAACTCACCACTGAAGGGTATTTTGGTAATTCCACCAAAATTCCACATCTTCCGGGTAGACATGATACGTTGCTAGATGTCAATCTTGTCTTGTAGGTATATGATTGAATTATGGTAATTCAAATCAGTTAATTAGAATTAGATTCTAATTGACCGAGTCGAGCTAGTTTGAGTTGACCTAAATCGGCTTAGTTGGGATCTAACCGAATTAAGTCAAATAGCACTCGGACCTAATGCTGGCTAGGTGTGGAACCCAATGGGTCACACACAAAAGAAAATTGATGAAGGATTTAATTTGAAATTAAATCATGTTTGCAGGATAAACACACTAGCATGTGTTGCAGACCAAATATCTATTCGAATCAGATTCGAATTTGGTTCCGAATTGGGCTTAATTGGGTTCTAATTGAACCAGATTAAGGTCTAATTTAGATTTTAGGACATTGGGCTAACCCATGGCTGAACCCAAGTGAATCAAGTGCACTGAGACCATCTCTCCAAGCCGCCCACTCCCTTTCTTACCCGCGCGCGCCAAGAAGAAGAGTCCACGCGCGTGTGGACTCCTTTTCACGTGCGTGGGAAGGAAATCACGTCTGAGAAAAATCAAGGCAGGGGGTGATCCTTGTCTGACATCCTTGGATCTGGATCTGATGGCCAGAAAAATTAAGGGAAAAGATCCATCGTTTTTCGGTCGCAAGTCCGTCTCCAAAAGTCGCAATTATTCCTGAAGTTTTTCGATAGTCCTCCTCGGCGGAAAAACAAAAATTAAATCAGAGAATCATGATTTTTGGTTGAGGGGATGCGTGAGGAATGAGGGATCGTGATTCCTGGGGTTTCAGAGGGTTGCGATGTTTTGAGAAGACGCCCCTCTGAAATCTATAAAAGGGTTTGGGTTCTCGGGGTTTTTTTCTGATAATCAAATTCAGAGATCATATTCCTCTCCTCCTCTCCGGAATACTCCTTCCTTTATGCTTGTTGGGTATTGTTTCCCTTACAGAGATAATCTCTGTCGAAACTCTGACCCTAAACAAGAATAAGAGGAAGGTCTTGAACGGTAAAGGAAAGGAAAAGGAAGGGTCTGTTCTTCTTCTTTTCTTTCTTGAATTAAGACATTACTTGTCTTAATTTCTTCCTCCAATTCAATTCAAGAAAAGGAATTCAAGAAAGGGAATTCAAGAAAAGAATTCAAGAAGAGGAAAGAAGGAAGAAAAGAAATTTTCAAGAAAGAAAATTTCAGTCTAAAATTCCAAGAATTGAATTCTTGAAAAAGAATTCAAGAAGAGGAGCCAAGAACAAGAAATTGTTGTCTTCATCTTTTTCTGTGTGGATCACCATTGGAGGGTGAACATTTGGGCACCTGGTGGAGATTCAGAGTTTGGATTTTAGCAATACAGGTTAGTACTTTAATATGAGTTTAATTCTTATATATACATGTTATATGTTTTAATTCTTTTAAAGAGATCTTAGGTTAAGGGTTTGGTGAAGATTTCATAAAGATAAAAAAAAAAAAAATTGAAATCTATATTTCTGCCTTGCCACGAACCCTATAGTGATATGCAAGTGGGATGTGTGACATCTCATTGAACGTGACTCCGTGGAGCTCCTTTCTGTCAAAGGATTGCTCATGATTGGATATGGGTATATGTATCCCTCCGACCTGAGGTCACCATGATAGCTTGCAAGCAATTCCTTGTGCTTTGGTACCGGACTACCTGGATTTCTAATCGGTGATGGAAGGTTTTTGGGTATAGGCAAGTGCTTGTGGAGTAGAGGTGGACCAAGATGGAATTGACATGTCCAAGTTGTTTGGATTGAATGTCTCGCAGTGTCTCAATTTAGCAAATCCTCGGCCAGGGTAATCCTAGTGAGGAGTCACTGGACTTGTGAGGTTGAGACATGTTGTGGATTGACTCAGTCAGGGTTGGCAGTCGAACCCTAGGTCATCTTGAGCATTGGAGGTCAAAGGGATGAATTATACGGTAACCATATGCCAGAGGTTCGATAGATTGCTCTCGCATCTTCAGTCTATCCAGACGTCGAGACCCATTGTTAGATGGTATCTTGTGCTGGTACTAGAAGTATTCCAATGGTACCGTTTAGGTTCAAACCTATGAGGTCACATGTCATAGAGGATTTCTTCCTGATCTAGGAGCCAATCAATGATTGGGAATCATTTCGGTATTAAGGTCAAACAGTCTTATTGAGCACACATTAGATTTTTTCTGGTCTACCTAGTCTTATAGACAAGGACTAGACCCGATTTCTTTTATTAATCGGGTTTGGTCGGACCGGGGTTTGGTGAACCGGTGTTTTAAATGGTTCAACGATTTTTTCCTAGCATTTTTAAATACCAGTTTTGAAGACTTCATGGGATTTCGTTTACAAGATTTTTCTCCCAACTTCCCCTCTCTCGTTTTGCCCTGTTTCATCGCTAGGATGAGATAAGACCTGCTGTTGTTTGAATGAAGAATGGGTTATCAGATTTGATCCTTTGCACCATGTTTTGGAAGGGGTCTTGTTGCTGCAGATTCACCGGGGTCATACCTCTTCCAGGTTCTTCCTCTCCAGGAGCCTGCAAAACAGAGAATGCCTCATGCCGGGATTCCGGCGAAGATACTCCGATGATCAAGTCAGCGGGACTATCGTGGAGAAAGGGAGACCTCTAGCATGGAGAGCTTGGGGTCTCTCCGAGTACCAGAGGGTGAGAATGAGAAGAGAAGACCCAAAATTGAAAGAGATGGGTTCTACCTCATACTTGGGGTTTGCCTTGCTTTACCCTATATAGGCATGGAGTAATGCCAAAATCTATTAGGGAGGAAGTCGAACAAGACCAATTTGCCTCCAGGGGGATCTAGAGGGTGTCTACGTGGCGCTCGGATAGGGCGGCGTCGTGGGAGTAGTGGAGTAGTGCTGCTGGCCGGCAAGATTATGTTGTAACAGAAAGGGTTTCTAGAGCCTTGAGTGGTTTCCAGGATGGGAATGAGTCGGTCTAACGGAGGTGAGTCATCCAGTCGAGGGACAATGTCCGTCAAGCTCAGCGGAAGTGAATTAGCCGGACCTCTACTTCGGTTAGTCGGCTTTCAAGTTGGTCGACCTTCTAGTTGTTCGGCCTTCTGGTTAGTTGGCCTTCTGGTTGGCTGGCCTTTATGGCAGGTCGGCCTTCCGGGTGGTCGGCCTTCTAGGTCGGCCTTCTATCAGTCAGCCTTCTGGGTCGACCTTCTGTCTGTCGGCCTTCTGGGAGTCAGCCTTCTAGGTCGGCCATCTGGGTCGGCCTTCTGTCAGTCGGCCTTCTGGGAGTCAGCCTTTGGGTCGGCCTTCTGGGTCGGCCTTCTGTCAATCGGCTCTCTAGGAGTCAACCTTCTTGGTCGGCCTTTTGTCAGTCAACCCTCTGGGAGTCAGCCTTCTGGGTCGCCTTCTGGGTCGGCCTTCTGTCAGTCGGCCTTCTGGGAGTCAGCCTTCTGAAATGAAAGGATCAATTGAACCTCTGCTTTGTCCCAGCCGAAAAAAAATTGTTGGCTCCGGTTCGGTTCAAAAAAAGGTTGATTTGGGTATAACAGGTCTTATGTGTTTTCTCCCACACATATATCCTATCTTCTAAATCCCTGTTTCAAGGTAATCAAGCCAGTGGCCTGCGGTTCCCTATTTTCACCACTAATCAAGAGCAAGTTCTATCATGCATCTTGGGTGTTTTAAGTTTGATCTGTCACCTCTCAATATTCCTCCCCACCTTCACGAGTTTGATCGGCCTTCTCTCACAACGTCTTCCAAGAGCTTCACGGGTTTTCTCAGCATTGCAGATCTTGGTGGGAGGCCATGAAAGGTAGAGAGGTGAAGAACAGGGGAAGGGAGGTTCCTTTCTGATTGCTGTCATCCTTTGCACCCTCTTTGCTTGGAAGAAACCAGGGCATGCAAGAAGAGAAGAACCGTGCTCGCAGTTTTATTTTCTGGGTTGCTGGCTGTATGAGGTAGCGAGAGAGAAAAAGAGAACAGGGCTTGTGGTGAGATGGGTTGTAACAGAGCATTTGATTAAAGAGGGGCATAGAGCAATTCTTTGCCGTGCATGAAGAGTTTTTGGGATGAATTTCTAAGTGCTGAAATTCGTTGGGTGTCTTCTGTTTTTCCTTCCCTGGTTTTTTTAGATCTCTTTTGTGTGATCTTGGTGGAGTTTGGGTGGTCTCGAAGAAGACCGTCCATAGGGATTTGCTTGGTTTTCCCTGCTCCATTTTTTGTGATCTATTCTTTGATTCCTGGAGGACTAGCATCCTTCTAGGAGTTGGATCAACGAGAGCCCATGCATGGATACTCTAAAGGTGGACATTGAACACTCGAGAGATTGGATCGATCTCTTCTTCTAGCTATTGCAGATCTAATTTGTTGTTGAAGGAGTTCAACCGGCTGTCTTGATTTGCTGCTGATCTGTTCTGAAGACTGAGGGAGTCGGCATCTTCATGCTTCGATCAGGTATATTATTTATTTTTGTTATCATGCATGCTTAGATCTAAAAATTATCATGTTATTTATAATTATTGCAATTGCCTTTACATGCCTCTGTATCTATTTCATGCATCATGTTTATATTAGATCCTGTGCATGAGTAGGTTTTTCCGTATACATGTTTAAAAAGTTTAATTATGCAGTACCTACTCCCTAGTGTAACATGTCTAGGGTAGGCGTCCGGTGCACTAGTTTTCCTTCAGTGGTATCAGAGCACGATTCCTGTGTAGCATATCATGATTGCAAGTATTGTTGGATTTGTATCTAGATTAGGGATTACTTTTAGGAACCTAGTTGCGACCTTCACCATGGCCGTGTGTTCATAGAGATTAATCAGGGTTTAAAACCCCTAAGTTTCTATGGCATGAGACGGTTTGTCTGTGTTGGCCTTTTTAGAAGGATCCTTAAAGGAAACCTATGGTATTAAAAATGTTTTAATCCTGATACATATACATTGGCATGTCTAAAATGTTTAAGGCTTGCAATATTATAAATTGATATGATAAGACTAGATATGATGCATGACAGATATAAAAGGGTTTTACATGAATTTAATTAAAAATATTTTAATTAAATATTATTTATAATCTAACAATTATGAATTGAAAGATTAATTAAATGACAAGCCAATTAGGATTTATGAAATCTAATATCATTTGAATAAGCCATCCGGGTTAATTGGGTTAGTTACCTGATTGGGTCCGTTAATTGGGTTAGACCTAAGGTTAGTTGAATTTGACTTAAGAGAACTAATTAAATGTTGATTAAGGACCTTCTCTTTAGTATCTATCTAATAGTTAGATGGGTTAGTCCATTCTTCTAAAATGGATCTAATTAGTGGCTCTATGGTAAGCCCGAGTTCTTAGGTTGGTCTAATCAAATCTGGTAAATCGATTGCTGTCTAGGCAGGTTTGGCATTTTTTATCATGGCTGCATGAGGCTACCTCTTTCCTGGCCAACTTGGTTGGTGTCTAGGAAAGATGGTTAATAGCGGTTACTCACCCATGATCTCACCTACCTGGCTAATTCGATCAACTAGAACTGATTAGAAAAGCTTATTGATTTGAGTTAACCCATGTCACCCAAGTTGATTAGCCTATCTGGTCTTTAGGTGCTCATGGACCAACTTGTTGAATTTAACTCAACCCTCCTGAGAATTGATTTGATCAGTGGGAGTTGATCCATGTTCTTCTCTCTATTCTTCTATCATATTTTAATAAAATTCTCTAAAATTATTATGTCCTGAAAAAGACTAAGTCAATGAGTTGATGGTGTCTTAGCCTCCAATATAGTAGGTTAGTAATGAGTCCTTTAGCTTGGTGTACATCGGCAATTCCAAAGAACGGGTGTACATCCGGTTACTAGGATTACTCTCCCATAGATAATGGTTCAGTGCAACCTTCTTAACGATGATCAAGTGGGCCGGCCAAAGTCGGGCTTGGTCATTCATTAGCTAGAAGCATTGGATTTGTCATATTGATGGTTGGACCTAACCAGAGACCCGTAATAGGAGACCCCAAGGCCGATTGGGGTTCTGTGGGGCAAAATTTATTACTGGAAGTTGCTCAAGGATGCAATTGGTTAGAGAACCTGTCTTTAGGCGCGTATGGGTGAGACGGTCAAAGTCGGGCTCATACGTGGTCTATTGGATTTCAGTACCCACTATGAAATGATGATTTCATGGATTGGAGTTAGAGGCTCCCAATCTGAAAAATTAGTGGGAGGGACCTTTAGACTAAAGTCCAAGTCTTTTGGTTTAATTGATTAATTCATATACTAATTTGGTCTTAATTTTCCTTCAGATGTCTTCAAACCTTTCGCTCCGGTTACTTCTCGATAGTAAGAAGAAGGGTCCCAATTTTGATAGCTGATATCGAAAATTGAGGATAGTCCTGGAGCATGAGCTGATCCTTTATGTGATAATGGATCCAGCACCCGAAATCCCTCCTGCCAATGCTCGGAGTTAGGTCAGGGATACTTATTTGAAGTGGGTTTCTGATCAGAATACTATCCGATGCATAATATTGGCGATGATGTATGATGAGTTCTGTCGCAAATTCGAGGAGGCCCAGCCAGATGAGATTCTTCAAAAGTTGAAGGAATCTTTCGGCATGCCAGACGATGTGGAGCGATACAAAGTATCTTGTGCCATCTACAATGCCAAAATGCGAAATGGCGGTTCGGTCACTGATCGTGTATTGTACATGATCGAGATGATCGAATGATTGGGCAAGTTCGGATGTCCCTTGCACGAGCAACTCAGCAAGGATGCGATCCTGAATTCTCTACCCTCCTCCTATCTTGACTTTCTTGATCATTATAGAATGAATAAGCCTGCAGTCAATTATCATGGTTTGATGGGGTTGCTATAGACTTACGAGAAGGACCACCAACTGAATAAGGGGGTGGTGAATTTAGTGGGAGGTTTTAGAGGTCGTCGTCCCTTTAAGAAAGGGAAGAAGAAAGGTAAGGGAAAGAAGGTGCAAAGTGCTCCTGGTCCAAGTCAGGCCAAGAAAGTGAAAGCTGATCAAGCTAGTGCAGAGTGCTTCTATTGTAAGAAGCAGGGACACTGGAAGGGAACTGTCCTCTTTATCAGGCATCCTTAGACCCGAACAGGCCAAGGAAGGAAAAGTAGTAGGGTGCTGGACAAGGTATTTATATGATAAAACCTTGTAATTTATCTATTTATGACACTGCTAACTGGTATTGGATACTGGTAGTCCTATTCATGTTTGCAATTCATTGCAGGGACTGCAGGTTAGCATGTCATGGCCTGTTAATGTAATGTACACGTCTAGCAAACGCCCAATGATAGAAAATGTCAATGACTTGTATTTATGGCACTGTAGGCTAGGTCATGTTAACCAGAATAGGATAAACAAGTTGTGAGGAGAAGGCCTCCTCGAGGTCAGTGATTCTGACTCACTGCCCACTTGTAAATCCTGTTTGCTTGGTAAAATGACCAGGTCACCTTTTACTGGAAAAGGTGAATGAGCTACAGAACTTATGAGTCTCATACATACTGATGTATGCGGACCCATGTCAGTTAGTGCCACAGGTGGATACAGATATTTCATTACATTTACAGACAACCTTTTCAGGTATGGTTATGTCTTCTTGATGAGACATAAATCTGAGTCGTTTAAAATGTTCAAACGATATCGTAATGAAGTGGAGAAACAAACTAGAAAGAGTATTAAAACCCTTCAATCTGATCGAGGTGGTGAATACCTATCCAGTGAGTTCATAACATATCTTAAGGAGAATGGGATTCTTCATAGTGGACTCTTCCAGGAACACCCCAGTTAAATGGTGTGTCCAAAAGGAGGAATCAAATCATGTTGGACATGGTTCGATCCATGATGGGCTTTACAACTCTGCCACTGTCCTTTTGGGGATATGCACTTGAGACAGCTTGTTACTTGCTGAATAATGTTCCAAGTAAGTCTATTTTCTCCACTCCATATGAGTTATGGACTGGAAGTAAGCCCTCAATTTCACACCTTTGGGTCTGAGGTTGTCCGGCTTATGTAAAGCATTTAGACTCAAATAAACTTGGTCCTAGGTCTGATCGATGCCTGTTTATTGGGTACCCTAAGAAAACAAAAGGATATTTCTTCTACTTGGAGGATGAACAGAAAGTGTTCGTTGCTCTTAGAGCTATCTTTTTGGAAAAGGAGTTCCTTGGAGAAGGAACTGTAGCCTCTAAGATTGAACTTAGTGAAGTTCAACTAGTAGAAGAACCTGCACACTTTAAGGACATCATAGAAACAACTATGATTGAATAACACCCAGAACCCATTATTAGGAGATTCGATAGAGTACTACTTCAGTCGGATAGATACTACGGTTTCTTAGTCCGGGACGGTGATCCCATTGAGCTCGACGAGAATGATGAAGATCGATCACCTATATGGATGCACTTTAGAGATCTGACTCTGAGGCGTGGCTTGGAGCCATGCAATCCGAAATGAAGTCCATGGAGATCAACAATGTATGGACATTAGTTGATCCACCTGAAGGGATAAAACCCATCGGGTGCAAGTGGATTTTCAAGAGAAAAAGGGACGCAGATGGGAAGGTGGAGACCTATAAAGCTCATCTGGTTGACAAGGGATATCATCAGCAATATGGTATTGATTATGATGAGACATTCTCCCCTATGGCAATGCTCAAGTCCATTCAGATCATGCTTGCTTTGGTAGCACATTTTGACTATGAGATCTGGCAGATGGATGTTCGAACCACTTTCCTGAATGGAGAGCTAGATGAGGAGGTGTATATGATATAGCCTGAAGGGTTCACATCCATAGACGAGTCAAAAGTGTGCAAATTGCAGAGGTCTATTAATGAACTCAAGCAAGCATCTCGAAGTTGGAACATGTGATTTGATAGGTGTATCAAATCGTATAGCTTCGTTAGGAACGGAGAGGAACCCTGCATCTATAAGTGGGTTAATGGTTCTGTGATTATATTCCTGGTACTGTATGTTGATGACATTCTCTTAATTAGGAATGACATCACAGCATTGCAAGGAATAAAGGTCAGGTTGTCATCTCAGTTCTCCATGAAGGACTTGGGTGAAGCTTCTTACATACTGGGTATGAAGATCTATAGAAATAGATCTAAGAGGCTTCTGGGATTGTCCCAGTCTATGTACATTGATTCCGTGCTGAAACAGTTCAGCATGCAGAATTCCAAGAAAGGCTATCTCCCGATATGTTTTGGAATTACTCTTTCCAAGAAGGATTGTGCAAGAACTCCTGAGGAAAGAGAGCGCATGAGTAGAGTTCCTTATGCTTCTACAGTGGACTCTATCATGTATGCTATGACATGTACTAGACCAGACGTGGCATACTCACTAGGAGTGGTGAGCAGATACCAGTCTGACCCAGGTGAGGTGCATTGGAAGGTGGTTAAGACCATCCTGAAGTATTTGAGAAATACTAAGGACCAATGGCTGATTTATGGAGAACATGACTTGAAACTTGTGGGGTATACTGACTCCAGTTTCCAGTCAGACTGAGATGATAGCATGAGTGTGTCAGGATTTGTGTTTATCCTAAATGGAGGAGAGATCTGCTAGAAGAGTTCCAAGCAGGCAATAATTGCAGTCTCGGTACGCGAAGCAGAGTACTTTGCAGCATCAGATGCAGTAAAGGAAGCGTGTGGTTGCGGAAGTTCCTTGGAGAGCTAGGGGTGGCACCTTCCATAGATGGTCCTGTTCCTATGTATTGTGACAGCATATGAGCCATTGCTCAAGCTAAGGAGCCAAAGTTTCATCACCGCACTAAGCATATTCTGTGGTGCTATCACCTCATGCAAGAGATCGTGGAACGAGGTGACATCAATCTTATGAAGATCGATGGAAAGGAGAATCTGGCCGACCCCTTCACTAAAGACCTCGGAATCAAAGAGTTTGACAATTGTAAAAGGAAAATGGTATTAGAAACATTTCTGATTGGCTTTAGTACAAGTGGGAGTTATTTGGAATTGTGTTCCAAAGCCAATCACCTAGGCTGTAGACGGTTATGCTCGATATTGTAATTTGTATATGAATTAATAAAATTTTATTTTGGCAGCTCATCACATTATTAATTTTTTTGTACTGAACTCTGTTTATGTGATGAAGTCCTTAAGACTACACTGACTTCGATATAGAGAGGATATATCAAGTGGTCCTTTAAAAGGTTCACAACCAAAGGATACATTATACAGGACGGCAATGTATCAAGTGTAGGTTGTTGTGGTTCACATCATTTGGTTGTCCTCTTGACCAAAGTGAAAGGGATATGCCCTACAAGCCAATCAATATTGTATCTCCCAAATCAATGTAATTGACAATATTCTAATAAAACATTATTTTTCGTCATACGCTGTGTTTTATTATGATGAACCCCATAGATTAGGGCTATGATTTTAGGGTTATGATGAGATCATACCAGTGAGACCTAAAGTCTTAAAACCTTAATCTAAAATATTCCTAGTCAAAGGAACCCTGAGTAGGGGATCAGGGGATTTTTCGGTAAGACTAGCACATCCCATGTATACTGGAAAGGGTGACTGCTCTCACAGTCACTTGTGTATGACACTAATACTAGGATGTGGGTGCTCATTAGTGAATGAGTTCACTGATATGATCCAACTTGAGAACATCTAATGGAGTCTTAGCTACATGTCAATGGAAGGTTCTCATAGTGGGAGTGGTACAAGTAATCCTTTGACCTGAGACTGCCATAAGTACCTTATGAACATGAACCCATCCTTTGGTTCAATCCTAATCATGACATTGAGTCATGCACAGGATTGATACTGGGAATGGTGAATTGTATATGAAGGTAATGAGTAGGTCAACAAGGAATCGATCACTCTTAGTAAGAGGAGATTGCATCCAGCTAGTTATCAATCGGATGATGATTCAGGGAATCTTTGATCAAAGTAAAGATATTGGAGATGGTTTCTAATATCAAGATAATTGAATCATCAATATAAGATTGAGCTAGAAATAAATATAATATTGGATTTGACATATATCCATATCCATAATTATATTTTGGGTGCAGGCTGATCGAAAGATTTAATTGTACGGTAACTTTCTACTAAAGGGTAGTTTTGGTATTTACCAGAATTTCATATCTTCCGGGTAGACATGACACGTTGCTAGACGTCAATCTTGTCTTTTGGGTTGATCAAATTTAAAGATCACTTATTAGGAAGAGTCCTAATTGATCAAGTCGGGTAAGCTCGTTTTGACCTAAATCAATTAGAAAGAGTTCTAATCAAGTTAGGTCAACTTGTACTCAGACCTACTGCCGGCTGGATATGGAACCCAATGGATCACACACTTAAGAGGATTGATCAAGAGTTTAATTTGTAATTAAATCATCTTTGCAGGATAACACTCTAGCAGGTGTTGCAAACCCTTGCTTCTATTCGAATTGGATTCGAATTAGGGTTCCGAATTGGATCAATTTGGGTTCTAATTGGACCTAATTAGACCCTAATTGAATATATAGGACTTTGGGCTAACCCATGGCTAAGATTACATCTTAATTAACACCCAAGCCCATCCATATAGGCCGCCCAAGATTTTGTGCGCGTGGATAAGAGGAAAGACTCCATGCGCGCATGGACACTTCATGCGCGCGTGAAGTCTTCTTATTTCACCACTTTTTTTTTCTTCTTGGCCGGTTATTCAATATTAGCGCATCTCCTAATGACCATTAGATAGTCATCTAACGGTTTGGGGGATTTTGAGAAAGAAAGAAGGCACTAACTCTTCCCGGTTGCGCGAAATAACATCTCTTCGAAAACCGAAACATCGCGACTTCCTTCTTCTTAAAACTTCACGACTTTTCTTTTAGGAAGAGCCATGAGTTTGAATCTGAAGGGCCGTGAGAAGGAAGGAGAGGGCATGAGAAATGTGGAAAGCGGGAGAAATAGTTTACGGAGAGTTGTGAAGACATCTTTTTTTAGTCTATTTAAGGAACAGAGGCTTCAGATGTTTTTCTGATGTACGACAGAAGTCTTTTTATTTTTCTTTCCTTTCAGGAGACTGATTCCTCCTTAGCTTGTTTAGGACACAAGAGTTTCCCTTTTACAGAGTTCTCTTCTCTGTTGAAACTCAAGTCTAAAACAAGAGATAGGAAGAATCTCTCGAACGGTAAAAGAAAAGAAGATATACTCCTTTTATTCCTTTTTTTTACATCAAGACATTAGTGTCTTAAATCCTCCTCCTTCTTCAAGACAAGAGTGTATTCTTAAGACAAGGTCTTAAGAAAGGGAGAGGAAGAAAAAGAAAGGAAGTAAGAAGTCCCTGCCATGGAGTTTTTCAGCCATAGTCCTCTTGAGTTCTAGGAGAAGAATTCAAGTGAAGGAACTTTTGAAGAAGCAAGCATCTTGATCAATTTTCTTGTGGATCACCATTGGAGGGTGGACATTTGGATTCCTGGTGAATTCAAAAGGGTCATTCAACATCAAGTTTTGATTCTACATCAAAATTGGATTTAGCGATAATAGGTTGGTGTCCTAATTCTAATAGTGTAGGTTTGCATGTTTTTCATATTTTAATCCTGAATAAGGAGATCCTGGCTAAGGGTTTTGGTATAAATTTCATCATTTTGAAATTATCTTTTCCACTGTGGCGCACTGGAACCTTGCAGTGGTATCAGAGTCACCCTTATTACAGTTAAAACATATGGAAATTATTTATATGTGTTTTTGTTGTAGTGTCGCATGTTAGGGTTTTAAACCCTTGAATGCTGATACACTTAGCACATTTATGTGATGCACGTATGTTTGATAATTTATGTATGATGTGTGTCACTAATTAGGGTTTTTTACTCAAACCCTAATTATTATAGAGATATGTTTAGTTTTGAAGTCATCATACTGAAATAAGGTTGCCCTGGCATAATGGTGGATCCATTATGTGGTAAATGGTTGTCCTAGTATGATGACACACTTAGCACATATTTTCTTATTTATAAGAATGATATGTTGTAATAAATTTTATAAAGATGTGCTGGCAATTCATAAATCCCTCCTCTTAAAAATTATATTAAGTCTTAGTATATTTAACTGATAAGAATCACCAGTCATGATGAACAATTGATCATTTCGGTGTCTAGAAAGGTGGTTCTAGGAAGGTAAAGAGAATTGTGGTTTTAATTGGTTCCGTTGACTGACCTGGCCAATTTTTATTAGTGTCTAGGAAAGCAACGGGGGGACTCCCACATCTCTTCCACTTGCCTAGCCGATTTGATTAAATTTAAATCTTGACTAAAATGCTTAGTGTTAAAAATACTATATATATTGGCCTTCCTTCATGCTGGATCGTTATTGTGTTATGAACCACATTAGGTTTGTTGTGTTATCTGCAAGACCTAATATGGTGATTGACATAATACTAGTCTAGTGCATAGAGATGCTTACAGCATATTCAGTATAATGCTTTGTTGTGTTATCTGCAAGGGCATTATATTTAAGTATTGATTGTAAAGAAATGAAAGGGTCTTGACTTAACTAGAACATTATGGTTTGTTGTGTTTTCTGCAAGACTAATAATGTTCTAGAGGCCAAGTTACTTCTTGAGAATTATATGAGATATAATTGGAAGAGTTTCCTACCTTTAAGCTTATAAAAGATTTGTTGTGTTTTCTGCAAGATCTTTTATAAGTTATTAGGATCTCAATCTCACTAAGAAAAACCTATCAGGATTTTTCTTGATTATCATAGTGAGGGCTATGATTTTTTGAAAATAGTGGGAGACATAATTAAATTAAAGACCTAATTTAATTATGTATGTCATTTCATGATTGTTTGCTTATGTATTGTTCTTTGTTAAATGTAGATAAATGGCATCTTCATTATCACTACGAAGTATCTTAGATACCAACAAACTGACTAGTCCAAACTATGTGGACTGGTTGAGAAATTTAAAGATTGTGCTGAGTTCAGAAAAACTTTCTTATATTCTTGATACCCCTAGTCTTAATCCACTAAGTGACGATGCCACACAGGAAGATATGGCCACATACAAAATGTGGCAGAATGACTCCCTCACTGTCAAGTGTATCATACTAGCCTCTATGACCAATGAGTTACAGAGACAGCATGACAGCATGGATACTCAATCCATAATGCTCAATTAAAAAGAGCTTTATGGAGAACATAGCAGAACTGCTAGATATGAAATATCTAAGCAGTTATTCCATGCTAGGATGACAGAGGGAACATCCGTTCAGGATCATGTTCTAAAAGTAATTGACTTGATCACCAGATTGGGTCAATTAGGTTTTATTATGGATGGGGAGTTGAATCAGGATTTAATCCTGCAATCACTCCCAGAGTCATTTTCTCAGTTTGTCTTGAATTATCACATGAACAAACTGAACACTTCCTTGCCTGAGCTATTAAATATGTTAAAAATAGCGGAGAGCCACATAAAGAAAGAAAAGGCTCCACTTCTTCTTATTGATAAGACCAATAAGAAGAAATCAGGCAAAAAGGGTTTTAAAAGGAAGCTATACCCTAAGAGTGGCATCAATAAGAATAAGAAAGGAAAGAAGGCCTCCAAACAGTCGACCTGTTTCTTTTGCAGCAAAGCGGGACATTGGAAAAGGAATTGCAAGGCTTACCTTGCAACTGTGAAGCCTGGTGCATCAGATGCGCCAAAAGGTATGTATGAGATACATGCTATATTGACATTAAATTCATCTGTTTCAAATACTTGGGTATTGGATACCGCTTGTGGTTACCATATATGCAAATCTTTGCAGGACCTCCACAAGCTTAAAGTATTGAAGGAAGGTGACTTCAATCTCTACGGTGCTAGTGGTGATATCATCCAAGCAGAAGCTGTAGGAACCTATTATCTGAAGTTGCCTTCAGGGAAGATCTTGGAGTTAGAAAATTATTATTATATGCCTAAGATTATTAGGAACATTATATCTATTCCCTTGTTATTAAAACAAGGATATGTAATGGATGTAACGAGCACTGGTTGCTCGATAATGTTATCTATTGAATTTGTTTGTTCTGGAATATTTAGCAATGGGCTCTTAACTCTTCCTTCCAATGATAGTGTTTTTCATGTCAATAATAAAAGAAAAAGAGAACACTTTAATAATACTTTACTTTAGCATCATCGACTTGGTCATGTTAATGAGTCTAGGATAAGCAAGTTATACAAGGAGAAATTCCTTGATCCTTATGAATATAAATCATTAGGGACTTGCGAATCATGTCTTTGGGTAAGATGACCAAGACTCCATTTACTGGACATGGAGAAAGGTCAACTAAGTTATTAGGACTTATACATACTGATGTATGTAGTTCAATGACGACTCAGGCCAGAGGTGGATACTCATATTTTATCACTTTTACAGATGATTTATCTAGGTTCGGATATGTGTATCTTATGAAACATAAATCTGAAGCCTTTGATAAATTTGAGTATCAAAGTATGGTTGAAAAAAAAACCGGGAAAAGTATTAAAGTTCTTCGGTCTGATCGAGGAGGAGAATACTTATCCACGGAGTTTTTAGACTATCTTAAAGTTAATGAATTCTTTCTGAATGGACCCCTCCTTATACACCACAGCTAAATGGTGTAGCTGAAAGGAGGAATCGTACCTTATTAGATATGGTACGATCCATGATGTGCTTCACAAATTTACCCATTTCCTTCTGGGGTCATGTCCTAGAAACTGTTGTTTACATTCTGAACAAAGTACCTTCTAAATCCATTTTTAGTACTCCATATGAGATTTGGAGTGAAAAGAAACCATATCTTAAATATTTTAAGATATGGGGATGTCCAGCTTATGTTAAAAGAAATTTTGGACATAAGTTGGAACCTAGAGCGGATAAATATCTATTTGTAGGATATCCTAGAGAGGGTAGAGGATATCTGTTTTACCATCCTACTGAACAAAAGATTTTTGTCAGCAGGCATGCCATTTTTCTAGAAAAAGAGTTCATTTTAGAAAAAGGCAATGGTAGAACTGTTTAACTTGGAGAAGTACAAGAAACACAGATAGACAATTCTCAACCATTAGAACATATAGCTAGGTCAGAACCAGAACACAAAACTCCTCCCCGTAGGTCTGATAGAGTGCCACGGGCACCTAAGAGGTATGGGTTTATTATTGAAAATAATGAAGCCCAAGTCATTCAAAATGATGAACCTCTGACCTATACGGAAGCTATCTTGAATAGTGACTCAGATAGATGGCAAGAAGCCATGGAATCTGAGATAGACTCTATGTATGTCAACCAAGTATGGTCTTTGGTCGATGCACAAGAGGGTGTTAATCCTATTGGGTGCAAATGGGTCTATAAGAAAAAGATTGGGGCTGATGGCCAAGTTGAAACCTATAAAGCCAGATTAGTGGCAAAAGGTTTTAGACAAAAACAGGGAATTGATTATGATGAAACATTCTCACCTGTAGCCATGCTCAAATCAATTCGGATTTTACTTGCTATAGCAGCATACCACGATTATGAGATCTGTCAAATGGATGTGAAGACTGCTTTCCTCAGTGGTTTCCTTGAGGAAGAAGTCTACATGTCACAACCAGAAGGTTTTATTTCAAAGAATAAACCTAATCAAGTATGCAAGCTAAAGAAATCCATTTATGGATTGAAACAAGCTTCAAGGAGTTGGAACATCCGTTTTGATGAAACTATTAAAAGGTTTGGTTTTATCAAAAATGTGGATGAACCCTGTGTTTATAAGAAGACTAGTGGGAGTGCCATAGTCTTCTTGGTTCTGTATGTAGATGACATACTCCTCATTGGGAATGATATCCCAATGTTACAATCAGTCAAGGTTTGGCTATCAAACCAGTTTTCCATGAAAGATTTGGGAGAAGCATCCTATATACTAGGTATTAAGATCTATAGAGATAGGTCTAAGAGGATGCTAGGTTTATCCCAGTCAAGGTACATTGACTTAGTGCTGAAAAGGTTCAGCATGGATGGAAGTAAAAGAGGTTATCTTCCTATGAGTCAAGGCATACATCTTTCCAAAAGGATGTCTCCTAAGACACCTGAAGAAAGAAATAGAATGAATTCTATACCTTATGCTTCGGCAATAGGGTCCATAATGTATGCCATGTTATGTACCAGGCCTGATGTGGCATATGCTTTAAGCATTGTCAGTAGGTTTCAGGCTGATCCAGGAGAGGATCATTGGAAAGCAGTTAAAAATATTCTTAAGTACCTGAGAAGGACTAAGGATATTTTTCTGGTTTATGGTGGTTCTGATCTTAAACTAGAAGCATATTCTGATTCTAGTTTTCAATCAGACATTGATGATAGAAAATCCATTTCGGGATATGTTTTTACCCTAAATGGTGGAGCAGTGAGTTGGAAGAGTACTAGCAGCAGACTGTAGCTGACTCAACCACAGAGGCAGAATACATAGCTGTCAATGAAGCCGCCAAGGAAGCAGTCTGGATGAAGAAGTTCATCACAGAGTTGGGTGTTGTTCCTGAGATTGAAAACCCAGTGCCACTTTACTGTGACAACACTGGAGCTGTTGCTCAAGCTAAGGAACCAAGAGCTCATCATAAGTCCAAGCACATTCTGAGACGCTTCCATCTCGTTCGAGAAATAGTCGAAAGACAAGATGTCTACATAAATAGAGTTGATACAAAGAACAACATAGCAGACCCGTTCACTAAGGCTCTACCACAGCGAGATTTTGATCGCCACCTAGAGGGTATGGGGTTAAGATTTAAAGGTGATTTGCTTTAGTGCAAGTGGGAGATTGAAAGGGATATGCCCTACAAGCCAATCAATATTGTATCTCCCAAATCAATGTAATTGACAATATTCTAATAAAGGCATTATTTTTCGTCATACACTGTGTTTTATTATGATGAACCCCATAGATTAGGGCTATGATTTTAGGGTTATGGTGAGATCATACCAGTGAGACCTAAAGTCTTAAAACCTTAATCTAAAATATTCCTAGTCAAAGGAACCCTGAGTAGGGGATGAGGGTTTTTTCCGGTAAGACTAGCACATCCCATATATACTGGAAAAGGTGACTGCTCTCACAGTCACTTGTGTATGACACTAATACTAGGATGTGGGTGCTCATTAGTGAATGAGTTCACTGATATGATCCAACTTGAGAACATCTAATGGAGTCTTAGCTACATGTCAATGGAAGGTTCTCATAGTGGGAGTGGTACAAGTAATTCTTTGACCTGAGACTGCCATAAGTACCTTATGTACATGAACCCATCCTTTGGTTCAATCCTAATCATGACATTGAGTCATGCACAGGATTGATACTGGGAATGGTGAATTGTATATGAAGGTAATGAGTAGGTCAACAAGGAATCGATCACTCTTAGTAAGAGGAGATTGCATCCAGCTAGTTATCAATCGGATGATGATTCAAGGAATCTTTGATCAAAGTAAAGATATTGGAGATGGTTTCTAATATCAAGATAATTGAATCATCAATATAAGATTGAGCTAGAAATAAATATAATATTGGATTTGACATATATCCATATCCATAATTATATTTTGGGTGCAGGCTTATCGAAAGACTTAATTGTACGGTAACTTTCTACTGAAGGATAGTTTTGGTATTTCACCAGAATTTCCATATCTTCGAGTAGACATGACACGTTGCTAGACGTCAATCTTGTCTTTTGGGTTGATCAAATTTAAAGATCACTTATTAGGAAGAGTCCTAATTGATCAAGTCGGGTAAGCTCGTTTTGACCTAAATCAATTAGAAATAGTTCTAATCAAGTTAGGTCAACTTGTACTCAGACCTACTACCAGCTGGATATGGAACCCAATGGATCACATCTTAAGAGGATTGATCAAGAGTTTAATTTGTAATTAAATCATCTTTGCAGGATAACACTCTAGCAGGTGTTGCAAACCCTTGCTTCTATTCGAATTGGATTCGAATTAGGGTTCCGAATTGGATCAATTTGGATTCTAATTGGACCTAATTAGACCCTAATTGAATATATAGGACTTTGGGCTAACCCATAGCTAAGACTACATCTTAATTAACACCCAAGCCCATCCATATAGGCCGCCCAAGATTTTGTGCGCGTGGATAAGAGGAAAGACTCCACGCGCGCATGGACACTTCATGCGTGCGTGAAGTCTTCTTATTTCACCGCATTTTTTTCTTCTTGGCCAGTTATTCCCTATTAGCACATCTCCTAATGACCATTAGATAGTCATCTAACGGTTTGGGGGATTTTGAGAAAGAAAGAAGGCGCTAACTCTTCCCGGTTGCACGAAATAACGTCTCTTCGGAGACCGAAACATCGCGACTTCCTTCTTCTTAAAACTTCATGACTTTTCTTTTAGGAAGAGCCATGAGTTTGAATCTGAAGGGCGTGAGAAGGAAGGAGAGGGCATGAGAAATGTGGAAAGCCAGGAGAAATAGTTTACGGAGAGTTGTGAAGAAATCTTTTTGTAGTCTATTTAAGGAACAGAGGCTTCGGGTGTTTTTCTGATGTACGACAGAAGTCTTTTTATTTTTCTTTCCTTTCCAGGAGACTGATTCCTCCTTAGCTTGTTTAG
Source organism: Areca catechu (assembly GCA_021397845.1). Lineage (NCBI taxonomy): Eukaryota > Viridiplantae > Streptophyta > Magnoliopsida > Arecales > Arecaceae > Areca > Areca catechu. Next base: position 98,676,544 of record CM038050.1, read on the forward strand.
GACACAAGAGTTTCCCTTTTACAGAGTTCTCTTCTCTGTTGAAACTCAAGTCTAAAACAAGAGATAGGAAGAATCTCTCGAACGGTAAAAGAAAAGAAGATATACTCCTTTTATTCCTTTTTTTTTACATCAAGACATTAGTGTCTTAAATCCTCCTCCTTCTTCAAGACAAGAGTGTATTCTTAAGACAAGGTGTTAAGAAAGGGAGAGGAAGAAAAAGAAAGGAAGTAAGAAGTCCCTGCCGTGGAGTTTTTCAGCCATAGTCCTCTTGAGTTCTAGGAGAAGAATTCAAGTGAAGGAACTTTTGAAGAAGCAAGCATCTTGATCAATTTTCTTGTGGATCACCATTGGAGGGTGGACATTTGGACGCCTGGTGAATTCAAAAGGGTCATTCAACATCAAGTTTTGATTCTACATCAAAATTGGATTTAGCGATAACAGGTTGGTGTCCTAATTCTAATAGTGTAGGTTTGCATGTTTTTCATATGTTTTAATCCTGAATAAGGAGATCCTGGCTAAGGGTTTTGGTGTAAATTTCATCATTTTGAAATTATCTTTTCCACTGTGGCACACTGGAACCTTGCACAAAGGAGTGTGGTGACACTGATGTGATCTACATGTGGGATGTGTGACATCTCATTGAACGTGACTCCGTGGAGCTCCTTTCTGCCAAAGAATTGCTCGTGATTGGATATGGGTATATGTGTCCCTCCGACCTGAGGTCATCATGGTAGCTTGCAAGCAACTCCCTTTGCTTTGGTGCCGGACTACCCGGATTTCTAATCAGATGATGGAAGGTTTCTAGGTACATGCAAGTACTTGTGGAGCAGTGGTGGACCAAGATGGAATTGATATGTCCAAGTTGTTTGGATTGAATATCTCGCAGTGTCTCAATTTAGCAAATCCTCGATCAGGGTAGTCCTAGTGAGGAGTCACTGGACTTGCAAGGTTGAGACATGTTGTGGATTGACTCGGTTAGGATTTGTAGTCTAATCTTAGGTCATCTTGAGCATTGTAGGTCAAAGGGATGAATTATACGGTAACCATATGCCAGAGGTTCGATAGATTGCTCTCGCATCTTCGGCCTATCTGGACATCGGGACCCATTACTATATGGTATCTTGTGCTGCTACTGGAAGTGTTACAGTGCTACCGTTTAGGTTCGAACCTATGAGGTTACACGCATAAAGGATTTCTTCCTGATCCAAGAGTTGATCAATAATTAAGAATCATTTCGATATTAAGGTCAAACGGTCTTATTGAGCATATATTAGATTTTTTCTAGTCTACCTGCTCTGATTTGGATCAACCAGGATTTGTTTGGGTCAACCGAGAACTGTTCCTGGTAGACTAGGACTGGACCTGATTTTTCTTATTGATCAGGTTTGGTCGGACTGGGGTTTTGTGAACCAGTGTTTTAAATGGTTCAATGATTTTTTCCCAGCATTTTTAAATACCGGTTTTGAAGACTTCATGGGATTTCATTTACACAGTTTTTCTCCCAACTTCCCCTCTCTCGTTTTGCCCTATTTCACCGCTAGGATGAGATAAGACCTGCTGTTGTTTGAATGAAGAATGGGTTATCAGATTTGTTCCTTTGCACCGTGTTTTGGAAGGGGTCACATATGTTTTGTCCCGCACGTATATCCTATCTTCTCAATCCCTATTTCACAATAATCAAGCCAACGGCCTGCGGTTCCCTATTTTCACCACCAATCAAGAGCAAGTTCTATCATATGTCTTGGGTGTTTTGAGTTTGATCTGTCACCTCTCAATATTCCACCCCATCTTCACTGGTTTGATCGGCCTTCTCTCACGACATCTTCCAAGAGCTTCACGGGATTTCTCAGCATTGCAAATCTTTGATTCCTGGAGGACTAGCTTCCTTCCGGGAGTTGGATCAACGAGAGCCCGTGCGTGGATACTCTAGAGGGTGGACATTTGGACACCTCGAGAGATTGGATCAATCTCTTCTTCTTGCTATTGCAGATCTGATTTGCTATTGAAGGAGTTTAACCGGCTGCCTTGATTTGCTGCTGATCTATTCTGAAGACTGAGGGAGTCGGCTTCTTCTTGCTTCGATCAGGTATATTATTTATTTTTGTTATCATGCATGCTTAGATCTAGAAATTATCATGTTATTTATAATTATTGCAATTGCCTTTACATGCCTCTGTATCTTTTTCATGCATCATGTTTATGTTAGATCCTGTGCATGAGTAGGTTTTTCCGTATGCATGTTTAAAAAGTTTAATTATGCAATACCTACTCCCTAGTGTAGCATGTCTAGGTAGGTGTCCGGTGCACTAGTTTTCCTACAAGAAGACACAAGCCAAGGTGACTGAAAAAGACTTTCATTGATACTGGTAAATTTGTACATTGCCTTTGGGCCTCGACATGTCAGGCAGCCCAGATCAGAAGCAAAAACAAGAAGGAAAAATTACAAAGTGCCCCTGCGCTATTCGACTAGCTCCTTCCCAGGATGGCGCATAGATGGGGCATCACCTTCTGGGGACTCTGGTGGTAGGGTTTCGCCTTCGGTGACCACTGCCAGTGATGCTAGGTCGGAAGCAGCAGCCAGCTCCACCACCTCGTCCAGGTCAGGGGTCAATCTCACGCCCGGAGCACCAGGGTATACCTTAAATGGGATCTCTGCGCTTGGAGTTGAGATCAAATCTTGACGCCACTTCTATGATGGATAAACAACACGATATACTATGCTTTGGAATGCAACTGCAATGCAATTCTATCTAATCGATCTCCTGCATTTTGAATGATATACGAGCGGGTCATCCAGATTAGCATAAATGGAAAGTTAGCGAGGACTCCCTAATGGGCAATAAATAGCATTAATACAATTGAAACAATTAATGGCAAGAAAGAAAAACATATGTATCTAAAATTCTGAATTGTAATTAATGGTTTTGTTTTGGCGAGTAAGCGCACACCCCACTCTTACCCCTTCTCCCAGCCTAGGCAGCAAGTCGGAAAACCGGGGCCTCCCTAATAGATTGAAATTTTATTCTATCTGTCGGGTACTCCTTATTTGTTATATTATCCCCTCAATCGAGGATTAACCTTCCAATTTTTCACATTCTTCAAATTTTTCGGTCTGCTGAAGAATTGCATCCATGAAAAAAGTGACTGGAATAGAATTGTAGCAAACATGTTGGATAAAGCAAATGATAGAAGATAAGATTAAGAAAACTACTACATTGCCTTTCATAGTTGCCGGATCAGGCCCAAGGGAAAAGAGTAGTGTTGCTTCGGGCTGATAAGCAGTTCAAGAGCCCCCAATCCCTATCTTATCTATATTGGCTATAAAGAAGATCCTTGTATGGTAAATGGTTGAAAAAGCCAAAAAAGCAAGCTCTGGTTCTTTTCTGAGATAACGCCCTCCACCTTGGACCGGAGGTACATGAACCCCTTGAAGAAAGAGTCCATCGCCACTTCGTAGAACTTGGCGGTGAATTCCTCAGAGGCCTTGTATCTTGCCACCGCCTCGACGGCCCCCTTCTTTGCAACCTTAGCCTAACTGAAGGCTCAGGTAGGCAACCTAAGAGGGGGGGTGAATTGGGTTTTATAAAACTTTTGAACTACTTTTAAAAACTATGAACTAAAGAAAGTATGTGCTAATGCAATTCAAGTGCTTGTGTATTTCAAATAAATGCAGTGGCAATAAAGAAATAAAAGCACAAGGAGAACAATCACACAAACACAAAGGTTTATAGTGGTTCGATGCCAACCAAGCACCTACATCCACTCCCCAAGCCACTAAGTTTGGTTTTATAACTTAGGCTCACCAACAACCTTTACAACTTGTTTTAGCTTCGGGCTCACAAGTCAAACCCTAGTTGGTTTCAAGGCTCACCAACAACCATCCTTGGTTTTACGGGCTAACCAAGAACCTAACTAATTTGTTTTGGCTTCGGGCTTACAAGTAAAACCCTAGTTGGTTTCAAGGCTCACCAACAATCACTTTGGTTTTCAAGGCTTATCAAAAATCTCTTTGGTTTTCCAAGGCTCACCAAAAACCTCAAGTAAAATAATGTAAAGTAAGTATAAATGAATACAATAAAAGCTTTCTAAAATAAAGCAAATATCTCTTTGAAGCCCTTGAATATTGATGAAGATCTTATCTTCAAGTTGATGAAGCCTTTGATTAATGCTTGTGGATGTAGACTTTGAATGCTCTCTTTGAAACTTGGAAGCTTGAAGGCTTGAATCACTCAACTCTTGAATCCTTTAAGAATATTCAAGAAACTCACTAAATGATTACTTTCCCATTTGATTTTTGATATTTATATAGCCTCCCAATACTTAAATGACCGTTTATAGCCATCAGGGATGAAAAACTTGCCGTTGGAGCCAAGTTGGAGAAGTTCTGCAGCCCAGAAAACTAGCCATTACTGTTCAAGTGACGACACTTCACCTCTAGGTGTCGACACTTCACCTCCAGGTATCGATACTTTACCTCCAGATGTTGACACTTTAGTTTCAAGTGTCAACACTTCATTCCCGTAAGTTGATACTTGAGGCAAAAACCTTCATATGGCATAGTTCTATATTTTCAAAAAATCTCAGGCTTTGAGTTGACACTTTATTCTTCAAGTGTCGACACTTGATCCTCAGGTATCGACACTTCATTTCCAAGTGTCGACACTTCACTATGCCAGGCTGAAACTTTGCTGAAACTTCTTCAAATTTAAACTTTAACCTCTTCATGTTCTTCCATATTAATTCCAAAGTCCATATACTTGATTTTCCATTAATTTAAGGACTTTTTCAACTGAAATACAAGTATTTCTTCATTCAACATGGTTAAGTACTAAGATTGAAAATTACACTTAAAATATAATTAGTACTCATATATACTTAAACATTTTATCAATCATCAAAATCAAGACCAAAGTCAACACTAACTGACCACCTCAGCGGCCTCCTTCTTTGCAGCTTCCGTCGAGTTGACTGTCGCAGTGGCCTTCTTCTCGGCGATGACGGTTTTCTTCTTAACGATGGTTGCCCTCTCCTTCGCCACCTCCAATTCTGCCAAAAGGGATTGGGCCGGTTCTTTCTTTTGCACGGCTTCAGCGTTGAGCTCTTTCAGCCTAGCATCCTTGGCCTTGATCTCTTCCACCCTGCTCTTGGATTGGCTTCTCTCCTGATCCAAGGTCTCCTCGAGCTCCTTTATGCACCTCTCAACACTTGCAACCTCACCCCGGAGCTCTTTGTTCTTCAGATTGGCCTCCCATGCCTCGTCGTACTTCTGCCTCACCTCGGCCCTCAGGGACTCAAGCTCTTCTCCTCGTTGCCTGTCCTTCTTGGCCCAATTTTTGCAGTAGTCTCTGATGAGCAGGAGTTCGGCACCGAGCTACACCAAAGAAGATGTCAGCCATAGAGAAGGAAGAAAGGAGTGGAGCAAGGTGAAGGAAGATACTTGCCGAGAAGAGTTGGGGGAAGGTGCTACTGATGGAGTCACCAGGAGCTTCCCCGCCTTCTCCCGTCGGTCGCATGACTAGACTGCAAAGTCCATCATGTGATCGACGAGATTCTGATCCTGAACCAGTGAGATGTTCGACGCTATCTTGAAGGGCACCTTGCAAAAGTCCTTCTCCCTCTTGTTCACCGTCGAGGTAAAGTCGCCTGCTCCTCTAGCTAAAGAAGCATCGGAGGCATGGTGGGAGCTCGGCATCACTCCGGCTGGCACCACCAACACCGGCTCCACTCTCTCCTGCTCTCCCTCGTTGACATCGATGATCTCCAAGGGAGGAGACACCATGGTGGCAACAGCAGCAGTAGCTCTGGCCTGGACGACCACCTCAGGCTCTCAGGCCAAGAGTGGATCTTATCGCCTTGGCTGCTCAGGAGTGAGCTCGGTAGCCCTCCTGCTTAGCTCAGGAGTGGGCTCGACCACCCTCCTGCCCTACTCAAGGTTGGGTTCTGCCCTACTCCCACTTGGCTCGGCTGGCATGACAAGTGCAGCCCTTGCACCGCTCTCTTCCTGGACTCTCTTTGATGGGGACTCACTAACCCCCGTCGATGAACCCCTCTTCCGGGTGAGTGCGAGGAGGTCATCCAAGGAGAACTTCATGCCTGCAACCAGAAAAAAAATGTCAACTACGAGCCCAGAAAGACAAGGAAAAATCACAAGAAGATAAAGCTCAAGCCAAACTCACCCAACTCTAGCATTGGGCTGACCTCGGCTTCAAACAGGTTCTGCTCTGACAGCAGAACCACAAGGGAGGGGACCTAGTCGGCACGGAGCTGTTCGTAGATCTTTTTATCAGCCGCTTCGATCGTTGAATTATATTAGGGGATCGATTTGGGTCGCTCCAAACCCAATCGACCCCCTCAACCGAGGCAAAGAAATATTTACTCTTCCATCCTTTGATGGAAGAGGGAAGCTCAAATTTGATGCCCTTTGGACGAGAGGAGATAGACCACCACCCCTCCTCGGAAGGGTGGCGTTTTAGGGTGAAAAATATCCTGAATAAAGAAAAACAGGCAACTATCCCGTGGAAATGGCAAAGAACTATGAAGCAGAAAATTGTTCCTACGGCATTGGGAACTAGCTAAGTAGGAATCGATGCCAGCAATCAATGAATAAGATGCCTTGCTTCAACCGTAGCTGCTCTGAATTCTGTGCCAACAATAAGTGCTCCTCGGACGTGCCCACGTGGCTCCCCCGCATTGGTTTGGAGAACTGCCTCACAAAGCACTGGCGATCATGGCCATTATTGTACCGAATTTTAACCTTCCATGTCAGCACTGTTTACCCCCTTCGCCCCGAGCACCACGTGCCAACAGGACTCAAGAGTGGGGGGCAAGTGATATGGGGAATCGCTGATATGGAACCCATGTCAGACCGTGTCAGATACCATGTTGGATGAAGCAGCCATGTAGGATGCCTCTGCCCGGACTCCTTCGCTAGGCTAGCTCCCTTCGGGTCGAGACACCATGGTCGAAGTCGAGCTCTGCCTCTCCTTCGCTAGGTTGGCTCCCTTCGGGTCGAGACGCCGTGGCCGAAGTTGACCTCCGCCTCTCCTTCACCAGGCTGGCTCCCTTCGGGTCGAGATGCCATGACCAAAGTCGAGCTTTGCCTCCCCTTCACCAGGTTGGCTCCCTCCGAGTCAAGATACCATGGCCGAAGTCAAGCTCCACCTCTCCTTCTCTAGGCTGGCTCCCTTTGGGTCAAGATGTCATGGCCGAAGTCGAGCTTCGCCTATCCTTCACCAGGCTAGCTCCCTTTGGGTCGAGACGTTGTGGCCAAAGTCGAGCTCCACCTCTCCTTCGCCAGGTTGGCTCCCTTCGGGTCGAGACACCGTGGTCGAAGTCAAGCTTCGCCTCTCCAGTTTGGCTCCACCTCGGATGAAGAGACTTGCAGCCGAAGGATGTCATCGCCTTCCTTGGATGGCAATGAGCAGCCCAAGGACCATAGAGGAGTGCCTGCCAGGCCACAATAATGGTCCCAGCTACCACTTACGCCAAAAAGGAAAGAGTTCCCCAATCGAGGTGCTATGCTCCCTACCAACCGTTTACACCCCTCAAAAAAGAAATTCAACCAACAGATTCGAGTCTAGGGGACGGTCGCCCGTCGATCGAAGCTCTGCAATGCTTCCCAAAATATAGTGACTAGAAAGAATATCAAAGTGCGCGGTGCTATTCCCTATCATGGATGGGGAAAGGCACCTCACGCACAGCACCAGACATCACCGCACGTGCCTACAAGTGAGGGAAAGATCCCGAGGTAAGCAGCACACAATGACCCTAGCTAAAAGGGGTCCTCCAAGGTTCAAACGAGGTAAGTCAATTCAAGCAAGGTGATAAATGAGCAAGTAGGGGCAGTGCACAGCAAGACCACTGCTCTAGGCTACCAGAGACCTACGAGAAGGGCCTGGACGGACATAGCCACTTAGCTCAGGCTCTCCTCTGCTGCCACTCCCACACTCTGCACTCGACCCACTCGTACTCTTTCATTTCACAAGCTCTCCTCCTAGTGTGGAGTCCATCCAAGGGGCTCGACCGGGAGGATCTGTTCCATCGGATTGTCACTGACTTGAGCGTCGGAGTGCCCCCGTTGAGATCACCAGCCTGGGTCTCCTCTGTTTTGCAAGTTCGAGTGCCCGAGCAGGATCCTGAGCGACAGGAGCACGGTCCAAGGTCGACTTCGGCTACAAGCCACGGCGATCGAGCAACAACAAGGTCTATTGCTTTCCTAACATATAGATATCTCAATCCTAACCAACTAATAAATTTCAAAATAAAGATAAATCCTAAATATCTAATCTTCAAATTTAAATTTATTTACATCGAAATCCATGCTGCTCCATAATTCATGCAGGTCGGTGTCCTGATCATTCTCCTGAGGTGGAGAAAACTCGACTCCATCGAGTCAAGATCAGCGGGGCTTTGATGAACCAAACTCAAAGGCTCTGCTTTGAGATCTGTGTAGCTTTGAAATCCATGCAGCTCTGAAATTGTGCAGCTCTGAAAACTATCCCAAATTATTCTTTTCCCATTTTTTTTTTCATTTTTTCTCTCCTTTTCTCATTTTTTCTATTTTTTTTCTTTATTTCATGCCTAATCCTGAAGTCGGCAAAGGGGTTGGTGCCTTGCTTTGAGAAGCATGCAAAGCTTGAAATCAGTAATAGAAGCGGGAATGGCTTTCACGATCGTGCGATCCCTTTCCTTCTTCTTCATGGACCGAACCAAAAATAGGGATGCTCATGGATGGGGGGGTTTCGTCAATGGGCTCTCTAGCGATGGTGCTGGGGAGGAAGACATCGACACTAGGAGATGATTCTGGTGGATGGCACGGGGGCGACAACATTCAATGGTGGAAGGGGGGCATGGGCGGCGGCCTTTCGATGGAGAAGAGGGGAGCCTGCCTTCACCATCGGCTCTGAGGATGGAGCATCAGCCCTGAGGATGGAGGGTCGACCCTGGTCCGGAAGATCTCATCCTCATGAAGCTTGTCCTTGCTAACGAAGGGGACGGTCCCGTTAATGGGAACTAATATGCATGCCATTTTTTTTGTATGTTTTACATGTTGAGTTAGGTGATTAATTCCCAAATTTTAGATCAAAATTATTTGTAGGAAATTTTGTATGAATTTTTGAAGATCAGCATGCAGATTAGGACCTAGAAAAGTAGCAAAGAAGGACCGCCGGGGCTGAGAAGCCTCGGTTAGGGCAAGTTCTCCTACAATAAAACTACTGGAGGTAGAGGGGTGTACCTGACAACATCTGTGAAGATTACAGTGAAGGGGTCTCTCGTTCCTCGATGGATGTGGCCTGAAAACCGAGCCAAAGACCCGCGGATACCCGGCTTTCTGCTCGGTGATCCGATTGAGGCTTGGCTGGAGTCGTTGGATTCGTAGGAACTCAGGGACCTGCAAACGACCTGTCAGGGGTTAGAAAGCTTACAAAGGAACAAGAAAATAAAGTAAAAACAGCAAGGGAAGGCTTCTTTTGGAGTGGGCATCCAGGGATTTGAGATGCTTGTTGGCAGCAGGAAGATGATTGCAGCACTGGGAAGAAAAAACTCTCGCAAACCCCTTTATGCACACAGCAGGGTATCACACAACTCAATAGAAGAACTCAAGGTTTTTATTCATCAAAAATTCTCCCCTTCATACAAGAGGCTAGGGTCCCTTAAATAGACCCTTAACCTTGGACTCCAAGTAAGGGCACATTAGTCTTTACATGAGAATCCTTTTCCCTCTCAAACCCTAGCTAGAAAATAAGGAAACATTAGGTAGAAAAAATCCCTAAAATTTCTCTTGACTTGGCCAACACTCCAAGGACACCTAGGGGGCGTGTTGGGCTTCTAAGAGCAGTAAGGGGCTGGCCCAAAGGGGCCCGGGTGCATGGGTTTGGGCCTCTGGAAGCTGGGGTGGCCTGGTAGCCAGGTAGCAGGAATATTCCCTGGTATCTTGCTTCTTAGGGGCTTGGGCTTGGTGCCTGAGCTTGATTTCTTTAGGCTAGGATGCAGATGGACCTCTAAAATCATGGATGCCTTAGTATATGAATATATTTTGGCATCTGGAAGGGAATCTGGGCATCTGGAGGGCATCTGCAAGAAATTAGGGTTTTCTGAATTTTCCTCCTGAGGTCTTCAAATCTTCAAGCTGGGTTGGACTTGGGCTATACTTCCATGTCTTCAATATAGTTGGACTTGGTATTCACTTGTATGATATAGTCTTGAGTCTTCAGTATGCTTGGACAGGACTCAAAAAAATAAAATTAGCTCAACATGAGCTGACTAGCATTGGACTGAACTAGCTCAACATGAGCTGACTAGTACAGAACTGAAATAACAACTAAAAATACTCAAATAACAATTAAAATGGACTCAGATGAGCTAAGCCCTTATTACAGATGGACTCATAAATTATTGATCAATTTACAGAGGGTTGAAAAAGCCTCTATCTTATTCTGGTGCCTCAGGTGTCCCCACCAATTCTCCCGGGGTGGGAGGAACTCGACCCTGTCGAGTGAAGTTCAGACTGGCTCACATATCTCTCGAGAAGGTCTGGGTTGAGGCATTGCAAGTCCTCTCGAGAAATTCATGAACCGTCCGACTCTGACCGGCCTTGCCATCGGACCAGGAAGCATTGATAGTCATGGCCCTGGGTCATGATGGCTTGATCGTCCAGGATACGCTCGATCCGTTCTCCTCTCTCAGGCCAAATTTGTTTGTGGACACTCTAGGTTAGGGTCACTCACAATGAAAAGGAATAGGTCCAAAGGCCTCACTAGGTAGCGCTGCCGGTTCCCTATACTCAACCAGGTCTGTAATATTGAAGGTAGAACTAATGCCCAAATCCGAAGGCAAGTCTAACACCTAGGCATTTGATCCAACCTTCTCTATCACTTTAAAAGGTCCGGCTCTGCGAGCATGAAGCTTATTTTAGGCCTAAGCCTAACCAAGATAGAATCCACTACATCCAATTCTTTAATCCATCTTCGGGAATTAGCCAGTTGTTTCAAAATTAGTGCAGGTGGTGAACATGCTGGGCACATGCAAACTCCTAACAAGATGATGCAAAGGACTCATACTGACACCTAAAGACTCGACTATGCATTCCTATCGAAGGAAATTTTATTGAACTCTTTGGATCTAAACCTAATAGATTATAGGTTCTCTAGGTTTGATCCTAGCTTGACATGCACATGAAAATTTACAGTGAACTCCTAGCAAATTCCAAAGAGTATGACAGAAGTAAGATGCAAACCTAACATGCGTGATGAATGCATGCAGTATGCTAATCTCAGCTAAATGCAATCTAATGATCCTAGAAATGCTGGAGGTGTCAGGAAAAGGCAGAAAGTAGGAAGTGGGTTTAGAAGTAGTTTGGTAGGGTAGGGAAAAGGGTTCAAGGTTAGTTGGATAAAGTTCGATAAAAGAAGGCATGTCAGGGACTAATCCTAGACTAATGAGGCTAACCCTACGAGATTGCGATATATCTATGGGGTTTGCATAATGGAAGGATGGGTTACTAATCTCAGGGAAGAGGTCCTTAATGGGAACTATAGGAGAAGGCTCATCCTGAAGGTACTGATTCAAGGAGATCAAGTCCTTAATAAATTCTTCTGGTTCTTGTATTTTAGGACTAGACTCTATAATTTGGCTTTCCTCTATGGTTTCCTCAGGTAAGGCTCTAGTAGCAGTACCTAGGTTCTCTTCCTCTATTTGTTCTTCCACTATAGCTTTAGGTTTGATGTGGTCAAGGCCAACTAGCTCTGGGTTGGTTTCTACCTGGGTATCTACTGGGTCAGCTAATTCTAGGTCTACTAAAGGTGTCTCCTTTTCTCCTTCATACTCATCCACTAGGCTTGCATCAGCTTCATACACTTCCACGTTAATGTAAGCCTTGTCAATCTCAGGAATGGTTGGAGAAGGTCGGCTAGGAGAAAATTGGCTAGGTCCTGGTTTCTGATTATGGACACTAATCCTAGTAGGTTCAGGTTGCCTAAGGGGTAGTGGCTCACTACTGGGCTCATATTTAGGGGTACTAATCCTATGGGGTTCAAATTGACTAGGGGAAGCATGACTAGTACTAGATTGATACCTAGGGGTTATGGGCTCCCTAGGCTCATAGGACAAGGGTGCAGATCTATGGGTCAGGGGATTATAGGATCTGGGGTCATAGGATTTTGGGTCAGCTCTATGGTCAGGTTCTAAGGATAGATCATGGTATGGAGTCCTCCTAAGGTTGGGCTCCCTATATGGGTCAAGATATTGGGTTCTCCTAGGGTTGGACTCCCTATATGGGTCAGAATATTGGGTTCTCCTAGGGTTGGATTCCCTATATGGGTCAGAATATTGGGTTCTCCTAGGGTTGGACTCCCTATATGGGTCAGAATATTGGGTGTTGGGCCTACTAGGCTTATAGGGTGTGGGTGCATAGGATTTATGATCATGGGATCTAGAGTCATAGGATCTAGGTTCATAGGTTCTGGATTCATAGGTTCTAGGTTCATAGGATTTGGAGTCATAAGATCTATAGGTTGTGGGTATACTAGGCTTAGAGGATGTGGGTAAATAGGATCTATCTTCCTGGTCTACAAAATCCTGATTGGGTCTTCTAGGACTAACCTTAGGGATTGGGTCAGGATGATGGGCTCTCCTAGGTTCAGCCTCAAGGTATGGATCAGGGTTTGAGGTCCTCATAGGTTGAGGATTGTAGTACGGGTCAGGATAAGGGGCTCTCCTAGGTTCGACCTCATGGTATAGATCAGGGTTTGGGGTCCTCCTAGGTTGAGGGGAATCAGGATCTGGCTCAGACTATGACCCATGGGTTTTTCTTGGGGTCCCTACCCGGACTTTTAACTGATCAAACCTATTGGCAAGATGGTCAATTCTATCATTGGTTTGAATACGAGACTGAGTTAACTGGGTCATTTGGGTAGTCATCTAGGTAGCCATCTGGGCCATTTGATCAGCTAGGGCTTTTATTTGGGCTTGTAAATTTTCCATGGGTTCAGACATTTGTGAAGGAGGTGGGTGATATGAAACTCCTGATCTAGTGCTCATGCAAGACTTGATCAGACCGACTATAGCTGACTAGACCTAGAGTCTAAACTAGATGCTCAATCAGGGTGGCAAACTAGCCTATAGTAACCTTGTACTCAGCCAGGCAGGTGTAAGGGGAGTGTTAGGTCCCTGATTGCCAATCCTAGACACCAATCAGAGATTGGCCAGGTAGGCAGACCAGCACACAAGCCCTTCGGGATTGAATCCCTAAACCACCATTCTAGACACCAAGCACAAGAAACACACAGGTTAGTCTTGACACAATGATCTAACACTAGCCCGTACCTGACCAGTTGGTGTCCCTAGCCCACTAGGGCAAATTAAGTCTAGTTAATTTTAGGTTAAGGCTTGGGATCGAATGCAAGGGATGTGGTTTTGGCCTAAGGAGAGGTGATCAAATCCTCCCCCCATCTGATATAGCAAGAGTGCCCTTAAAAGTAAATTATGCAATGATGGCAGGCAGATGAGGATGCAAATTAGGGTTTAGATGTTTTGGTATTTTTGGAGAATATGTATTTTTTTTTTGGATATTTTCATAAATAAAAGAAAACTTTCAAATCATGGCCTAATATGCTGGAAATATATTAAAATTAAAAGATATGCAAAAGATGCTAAACAAAACCCTAAAACTTCCAAACTTGTCTTGCTGAAAAAATAGAGCCAAAAATTTGCAGGCTGTATTTCGGCTTGCAAAAAATTCATAGTCCATGATAAAATTTGAAAAAATTCTTAAAATTAGAGTGAATTATTATGAATCCAGAAAAATAAATTTTAGAATTTTTGGAGTTTTTATCAGGAGGAAATAATTAAAATAACATAAAATATATGGACTAAAAAAATTGCAGAAAATAAGCCCTAATCTAAGCTCTGATACCAAATGATGGGGAACTAATATGCATGCCATTTTTTTTGTATGTTTTACATGTTGAGTTAGGTGATAAGTTCCCAAATCTTAGATCAAAATTATTTGTAGGGAATTTTGTATGAATTTTTGAAGATCAGCATGCAGATTAGGACCTAGAAAAGTAGCAAAGAAGGACCGCCGGGGCTGAGAAGCCTCGGTTAGGGCAAGTTCTCCTACAATAAAACTACTGGAGGTAGAGGGGTGTACCTGACAATGTCTGTGAAGATCGCAGTGAAGGGGTCTCTCGTTCCTCGATGGATGCGGCCTGGAAAATCGAGCCAAAGACTCGCGGATACCCGGCTTTCTGCTCGGTGATCTGATTGAGGCTTCGCTGGAGTTGTTGGATTCGTAGGAACTCAGGGACCTACAAACAACCTGTCAGGGGTTAGAAAGCTCATAAAGAATAAGAAAACAAAGTAAAAACAGCAAGGGAAGGCTTCTTTTGGAGTGGACGTCCAGGGATTTGAGATATTTGTTGGCAGCAGGAAGATGATTGCAGCACTGGAAGAAAAAACTCTCACAAACCCCTTTATGCACACAGCAGGGTATCACACAACTCAATAGAAGAACTCAAGGTTTTTATTCATCAAAAATTCTTCCCTTCATACAAGAGGCTAGGGTCCCTTAAATAGATCCTTAACCTTGGGCTCCAAGTAAGGGCACATTAGTCTTTACATGAGAATCCTTTTCCCTCTCAAACCCTAGCTAGAAAATAAGGAAACATTAGGTAGAAAAAATCCCTAAAATTTCTCTTGACTTGGCCAACACTCCAAGGACACCTAGGGAGGCGTGTTGGGCTTCTAAGAGCAGTAAGGGGCTGGCCCAAAGGGGCCCGGGTGCATGGGTTTGGGCCTCTGGAAGCTGGGGTGGCCTGGTAGCCAGGTAGCAGGAATATTCCCTGGTATCTTGCTCCTTAGGGGCTTGGGCTTGGCGCCTGGGCTTGATTTCTTTTGGATAGGATGTAGATGGACCTCTAAAATCATGGATGCCTTGGTATATGAATATATTTTGGCATCTGGAAGGGAATCTGGGCATCTGGAGGGCATCTGCAAGAAATCAGGGTTTTCTGAATTTTCCTCCTGAGGTCTTCAAATCTTCAAGCTGGGTTGGACTTGGGCTATACTTCCATGTCTTCAATCTAGTTGAACTTGGTCTTCACTTGTATGATATAGTCTTGAGTCTTCAGTATGCTTGGACAGGACTCAAAAAAATAAAATTAGCTCAACATGAGCTGACTAGCATTGGACTGAACTAGCTCAACATGAGCTGACTAGTACAGAACTGAAATAACAACTAAAAATACTCAAATAACAACTAAAATGGACTCAGATAAGCTAAGCCCTTATTACAGATGGACTCATAAATTATTGATCAATTTACAGAGGGTTGAAAAAGCCTCTGTCTTATTCTGGTGCCTCAGGTGTCCCCACCACCCGTGAAGGTGGGGAATCCCATGAAGGCCTCGATGAGAGGATCATGAGTGAGATTGATATTGGAGTGGTGACGCATGGGTGAGGCTCCAACACGGGAAGATCTCGGCGGCGAAGGAGATCCGCATGGGCAAGGACCTCAGCGACGAGGCTTCGGCATAGAGAGACCCGTGTGGGCGAGGCTTCGAAGCATGGAGACCTTGGTGGGGGAGCTCTTAGTGAGGTGAACCATGGTGCGGGCTGGCGAGGTCCAAACATCTACAAGGCGAGGCAGATGGAGACCGCACGAGGAAGCCAACCATCCGGGTAGCAAGGGAGATCATGCAAACAAATCTTCTGGTAGATGGAGGTCTTGGTGAGGGAGCTTCCTGCAAGGGCAATCTTGGCAAAGGAGCTTCCAGCAAGGGAGATCCTAAGCGAGGGGACTGGTGGTGGGGGCTCACGATGGTCGAGCTTCAAGACAAAGGCGACGATGAAGATTGAGCGAAGATGGGAGGGCTTGATGGCATCGGTGAGGGCGAGCTCGATGATGATGATGAGGAGGAAGAAGGTGAGGATACACCGGTGATCAAAGATCTGATGGAGGAGGGCGTCACAGCAATAGGGAGGAGGCTCAGTCCCATCGATAGGTCCATGTGGCTGAGGCGTCGATCTGATGGATTGAGGCAGTTTCAATTGGTGGGAGGATAGTGGATGATGGCTTCTCATGTGACAGTGGAAGGAAGAACCTAGGAAGACCTTGGGAAGGTAGTTTGATGGAGTGTGTGGCTCTATCGATGGTGGAAGGCGAAGGAAGAAATGGGTTGCTTCACGGGCAGAGGGAGCTTAGGATGTGTATTGCTGGTTTGATAACAAGCAAGGGGAGGAAGAAGAAAATACTCTATTTCTCTAGATATGATACCAAATTGATGGGGGATAGATCAGGGGAGGATCATCAACGAGCTGAGAAGTCACGATGATTAAGGTACTACTATTTTTTTTTGTGTTTTTCTAGGAGGTGGCGAAGGAATAATGAAGATGGAGGGTAGGAAAATTAGACACTCTATGGACTTGGGACTTACATTCATGGAGAGACCTCTCATCTCTAGGGCATCTCACCCACCCCACTACATGTAGCCTAGGGCATCCCACCCATCTCACTACATGCGGAGCCTAAGGCATCCCACCCAAATCGCTACCTGGGGTCATGAAAGAAAATCGCTAAGACCATAGAGGGGACTCAACGGGAAAGGGGATAACTAGGGCCTGACACCCCTCAATGCTCGAAAGCGAAGAAATAGGGTCTCACACCCCTCGATGCCCGAAGGTGAAGGCAAGACGGGCCTCACACCCACTCCTTTACAGAGGCAAAACAAAGAATCACTCTTCCCTAAAAACTCATCTTCATTAACCCATCTTTTACAAAGGAATGAGGGTGGTATTTATAGACCTTTCCAACCCTCATTTAAATTTGAATACAAGATAAAACGATAAGGATGATTCAAATTCAAATACAAGATAAGATGAGGTATATCCCTATCCTAACAACTAGATATCTCAATCCTAACCAACTAAGAAAGTTCAAAATAAAGATAAATCCTAAATATCTAATCTTCAAATTTAAGTTTATTTACATCAAAATCTATGATGCTTCAGGATTCGTGCTGCTCTGGGATCCATGCTGCTCCAAGATTCGTGCAGGTTGATGTCCCCATCACATGGCTGCCAACTAAAGCTGAGAGGGACTCCACATCAACGGTCCCACCATATCATTTGCTCCCACTCTCGAGTCCCAACATGATGCGATGTGATGCTCGGGATGAAAGGAGTTATGGTGATGTTGATGTGGAAAGGACAAATATACAGCACCATTAAATGCAATGATTGTCGATGATTTATGGATCGTGCCTCAAAGCCAATGTGGAGATGCCATGTCAGCATGTCAAATGAAGCATGATGATTGACACCTGACCCGAGTGATGCGGGATGACTCTAAGATTTCTAAACATGCAGGAAAAAAAGTAAAATAATTTTTTTTGTGATTTTTATAATTTAATTTGTAAGCTAAATTCTCAAATAAAAGTAAGAACTAGCAAGAAGAAGAGCAATGCATAGAATCATCGTATCGCAGGCAAACTCATGCAAAATATTAAATTTTAGGATCCAAGAATTGAGAAACCCCTGGATTAGGATAGCTAATCTTCATCAAATCAAAAATTTAAAGAAGGGAAGGATGTTACCAATCAGTGATTTGAAGAACTTTCGATGAAGAGATCATACAGCACTCTGATTGGAGTCTGGATGATGAAGTATGGTTTCCTTAATTAGATGGCTGATTTGGATGGTTCCGAATGCAAGAAAAGCCTTCTCTGGGGAGGTGAGACACCTCAGGGATCCTACAAAATATCAAGGGTCAATCAAAACAACAAGTAAGAAAAGGAAAGGAAACTATGTTTAGAAGGAATCAGGTTAGGGATTAGAAGCTGGGCTGTTTGAAGCTTGTTGAAGATCTCCTTGCTTGGTGGCCTAGGGCACTCCTTCTTGGATGTGTGAAGGCTTGGATGGCAGTGAGTTAGGGTGTGGAAGGATGCTAGGGCAGCAAGGAAATACAAACACAAACCAAAGAACCAAAAAAATAAAGTAACACAAACTCGCAAGCTCAAAATAAATTCACAAGGGTTTTGATATCATGAATAAAAGTTGCTTACAAGAGGAAGAGGGGTGGGGTATTTATAGAGTTCTCATGCTCTCTAACTAGGGTTACACACTTGGATTACAAGTCCTCTTCCAAATTGGAATACAAGTCCTTTCCTAGCTAGGTTAGAAAAACAAATCTCCATTAGGTTAGGAATTGACCTAGTCTTTTCCTTTTTCCTTCATGCTTTGACTATTCCACTTAAGGACATCTCTTGGACTTGGTCAACACTTCAAGGATGCCTAGGAGGGCGAGTTGGGCTTCTAAGGACAACAAGGGGCTGGCCCAAAGGGGCTTGGGTGCATGGGTTTGGGCCTTTGGAAGCTGGGGTGGCCTGGTAGCCTAGTAGCAGGAATATTCTATAGAATCTTGCTTCTTTAGGGCTTGGGCTTGGTACCTTGACTTGATTTCCTTAGGCTGGGATGTAGAGGGACCTTTGGAATCATGGATGCCCTAGTTTGGGAATATGCTCTGGTATCTGGACTGGAATCTGGGCATTTGGGGGACATCTGGAAAGAATCAGGATTTCTGGAAGCATCTTGGATCCTGGGTTGTCACACAAGATCCAATGGACTGATGTAGTGGAATCTGACTCCTGGATGTGGCCTGGTGGAACTCCAAAATAGGGTGACCTCCTCTCTTGTACAAAAATTGGGCTCATACTGGACTCATAATTAATGTATAAGACTCAAAATACTGACTAGGTTGAGGGTTGAGACAAATCAACTAACCTCAACTTATTACAGGACTCGATCTTAATTGATTACAAAATTTTTAAGACTTTGACACATGACTAATTAAACCATATGGGATCCAGGGATCTGTGTGGTATCCCCATCAATTCTCCTGGGGTAGGAGGAACTCGACCCCGTCGAGTATGGATCAATTTAGATCAATGAGGGTCTGGGTTGAGGCGCTACAGATCTGTACCAGCATTCCACAATGGTGCAGGCACCAGGCTCAGGAAGAGGCTTCAGCTAATGCCAAGTTCTTTATGGATAGAAGACTAGGAATTTAAGTCCTGTAATAAGTCTATGAGTCCTGTATTTATTTTTATTTGAATAATTGAGTCATGTTTTATTTTAATTAGGGTCCAATTAGAGTTAAATTGGCTTTGTATTGAGTCGGGTTCAAGATCTACTTGTATTGGGCTTCAATTAAGCAAGAATGAGTGCAACCAACTTCACCAACTACTTGGAGCACCACATCATCAAAGCACCATGCCACCTTGGAAGACAAGTCATGCCAACTTGGAGGATAAATCATGCCACATCACCAAGACACATAAACCATGAATTTTCAAATTTGAATGAAGCTCCACTCTTTATGGGTGCCCACCTTGTACTTAGGAGATTTAAATTTGAATGGGCCACTCCTATCTTTATGGGACACCCCTTGATTTTCTCCATGAAAAGTATTGCATTTTGAATTTGAAAAGGAGCTTAATGTTTATAAAAGCTCCTAGAATTCTCTTGTAATGGTAATGATGAATGAAGAAGAAATTTTTTTTTGAAAGCTTTTCCCTTTGCTAGCCAAAGTCCCTTGAGAGAAGGAAAGGTGTGAGACCTAAGTTACCTAGCCAATCCAATTTCTAACCCATACTCCATTTCTATTTGATCAACCTTGAAGACTCTCCTACAATCCACTCCAAAATTCATCCATCTCCTCTTCCAAAGGCGTCTTCTACAAAGAAGTTCAGCATGCCAACAAGTGAAGGAGGTTTAAGTTGTGGACGCCAAGGAAGATCTACTTCAAGCCAAGCTTAATCCTTATTACTCCATTTCAAATTCTCTTTATCCATTCCTACAACCTCCCATCTAAACCTGTTAATCTTTCCATCTCCTTGTGCAGGATCCTCGGGTCTCATGGTTTCCAAGATGAAGGTTTACTATGCCAAAGAATCAGAAGCATGAGGCCTTGAAACCTAGAGTAATTCCTTTGTCATTTAGGTACCTCATCTTGAGTGTCCTTTATCCCATTTTTAGAACATTAATAGCCGGGTAACCATTCTTATACTTTCTTTCAGATCTAAAATAGCAAGGTAAGCTAGCCCTAACCTGTGTGGTTTCCTAACCACAAAGGTCATTTCTTAATTACTTTGAGAGAGTTTCTTTCTAGTCATGTTTTTCTCTATGTTCCTTTCCTGAATTTCTATTTCTTTTATAGAATAGCTGCATGCCTATTTGCCTCATCAACATTTAACCTCTTTAATCCTTAGAGATGCATCATTCGAATCTTGTTCTCCATCACACAAGTCCTCAGATTCTAGTTGACCTTGCCACCAGATCAAATACTGCTGACAGTCTCTATCCTGGGCACCGATAGCTCGATCATCCAGAGCTCTTTCAATCATTTCCTCACCATAAGGCCAAATTATATGTGGTCGCTCTAGGATGGGTTCTCTCTTAAAGAACAGGAGTGGTTCTAAAGTCTTCTCTAATTGCTCTTCCATTGTAGCTTGGGTGTGATCTGGGTCATCTAACTCTGGGTCGACTACTATATGGGTATAGTCAGAGTCAACTAATTCTAGGGTGGCTTCTACCTGATATCTATTGATTCAACTAGCTCTAAGTCTTCTATGGGGAACTTCTCCTCTTCCTCATACTCCTTCACTAAGCTTGGGTCAGCCTCATATATCTCCTCTTCAAGGTCATTTGGGTGAACCAATGAGGTGGTAAGAGGGGGTAGACTAAGGAAAAACTGACTAATGACTGGGGTGATAAGGGTGGGTTGGCTAAGGTGCTCCTGACTAACACTAGGTTCATATTTAAGGGTACTAATCCTATTGGGCTCAGGTTGACTAAGGGTTATGGGTTCATAGGTTATGGGTTCAGTCCTATGGGTCTTGTCTAGGGTTCCTAACCGATCTTCTACTTGGTCAAAACTAGTGGTTGCCTGGTCAAATCGTTGGTCTACTTGGTTGAACCTATAGTTCATTTGGGTTATCTGGTCATTGGTTTGGTCAAGCTTAGTATTAATTTGGGTATTGGATTGGTTTAGTTGGGTAAACTGGTTTTGAGATTGGATATTGGCTTGGTTCATTTGGGTAGTTAACTGGGCAAGCTGGTTCATGATGGCTTCAAAATTAGGATCCATGGCTGGGTTGGTTTGGGGTTTAGTCTTATGGTATTGGGTTCCTAATCTAGTGGTCATATACTCAATCAAAAAATCAGAATGGAATGGTGCAACCAAGCATGCAAAATAGGTTAGCTTAATCTAGGGTTTCCTAGACCTAGAGCCAAAACTGGGTGAGTCAGCTCAACTTACACTTAACCCAATAGCTAATCCTTCCACTGGCCAAGTAGGGGGTGGGGTGGTGGGAGGCTCCCCTTGCTTATCACAGGGTCCTAATTATAAACCACCAGTCTACTTAGGTCGTTTGACTCTGGACCCCCAGCCTTAGACACCAGCTTTCAGTAATAGCTAAAGGATTAAATGCACTAGTTGGCCCACACGGTTCAGACCCGACCTGTTGGGTGTCACCTAGCCCACTAGGACAAATTAAGTCTAATTAATTTTAATTAAGCTTGGGTAGAAATGCTGGATGGTTGTTTTGGACCCAGGACATGCTATGACCTCCTGCCCTGATGTTATATTGATTGCCCTTAAGATTAGATTAAAAGATGATGAACATTCAATGGTCCTGATGCAATCTAAAACACAGCAGAAAATAAAATAATTTTTAATTAATTTATGAGATGTCAAGTTAAGTTTAAGTTTACTGGGGTTAGCAAACAAAATTTGGCTTGGGATTGGGGGGTTTGGAAGTTGATTAGGTTAGGTTGAGTCAAAATACAGAAATAGCAAAATTTAGGATATTAAGGTTTCAACCGATGCAAAATTTGACATAGATTTTGATGCAAAAGAAAATCAAAAAAATTCTAGAGCAGAGGATGGATGGTGATGATTCTACCTACCAAATTTCATGTATAATAAAAATCAAATGATGATGCAAATCCTAGTGTTTTCAGACTGCAGTAGAAATATCAGCATTTTTGTTAGAGTTTCTAATATGACAAGTTTTAATGATTTAGGTTTTTTATAAAATTAATTAAAAATTATTATAAAATAGAGGACTAAACAGAGAATAAATCATTCAAATTTCATGGAAAAATAAAATCCCTTGGTGGTCAAAATCAGATGAAAAACATGAACCTAATGCAGTGCATAGGATGCAAAAGATTAGGGTTTGTGATTCTGATGCAGATGCAAGCTATCCTAAACCTGCTCTGATACCAAACTGATATGGGATGACTCTAAGATTGCTAAACATGCTGGTGTAGAAAGTAAAATGAAACTATGCAACCCTAATGGAGATTAGCAAAAGATTAACCAAGCAATTCCCTATTTGCATATAAACAACTCAACATAAACTATCAAAGAGATCTAGTGAAGAAGCTCGAAGGATCTAACATAAACCTAGTGATCGAGACTCTCAGAATAAGAAAGGAATATGACTAGAAAAGAACCACGCAAGCCAAGCTAGGTCTAATTTAACATTGCAGACTTAATCAACACTAGACATACCTGACATTGGCCCTTCAATTAGAATAGATTCACTCTTGAAGAGGTCTCCCGGATGACATGAACATAATACCACTGAAGGCCCCTCTTATTTTCTGGATCTATGGAAAGTAAACCTTCCTCTTGAAGCCGGAATCCCGGAGAATCCTGCAACAAAGAAATCCTAAGATGAGTGACTTAACAAGCAATCAACTAGAGAAAAGAAAGAAGGGTGGAAGAGGCATTGAAGGAGATCCATCTTGGCGTCATGGTGGAATGCTTGAAGTGGAGTAGGTTGGTCACCTTGTGATGATCTTCTTGATTCACCCTTGAATGCTGGAGCTAGTTTGAAGTTATGAAAGAAGAGGAAGTCTTTGGCGTTGGGAATGGAAGAAGGAAAGATTAGGGTTGGCGTGGAGGAAGAGAAAGGCTAAGCTACCACATAGACACATAGGAAAAAAAACACAGAGAGGAAAAAAAACACATAGAAGAAAAAATACCAACTTCATTCATTAACCCCTTTTCAATGGGGCATCCCATAGCTTAAATAGCCTTACAACATTTTTAAAATTTGAAAACCCATAGGATTAGGAGGATTACAAGGGGGGTTGGAGGATATGGTGGCATTTGTTGCTTGAAATGTGGGGAGTTGGAGGATATGGTGGCATTTGTTGCTTGAAACTCCTTCAAAGCTTGACATGTGGCATAAGGTGGGGACCACTTGATGAGGTGGCGGTGTCCTTTGGAGCTCTTGACATGTGGTATAAAGTGGGGACCACTTGTTGAGGTGGCGACATCCATTGGAGCTTTTGACATGTGGCACAAGGTGGGGGTCACTTGATGAGGTGGCTTCTTCTTGTCTTGATGCTTCATGGACTCATGGATTGGGCTTGATTTAACTGGACCCAACTCTCAATTGCAGGGTTAACTAAAATATTAAACCAGACCCAATATGGACTCGAAATTAACTACAAGATTATTTGGACTCAAAAAAAAAAAAATTACAGGACTTCTCTTTTGCTACTCCAACCACAAGGACTCGGACTTGACCTGAATTGGTTGGAGTCTTTTCCTGATTCTAGTGCCCACATCAATTCTCCCGGGGTGGGAGGAACTCGACCCTATCGAGTAAGGATTAGCCTAATAAGCTTCTAATGCATCTGGATTGATTTGTTGTAGGTCCTCTCGGGTGATCCAGGAGTCTTCAGAATAAGGACATCCTTGCCATCTAACCAGATAACATTGGTAGCCCTTATTTCTAGTAGTAATGATCTGGTCATCCAAGATCCTTTCAATTTTCTCCCTTCACTCAGGAACACTCGGTGGTGGGCATTCTTTTGGGGCTTCACTCTCAAAAGAAGTATTAGGACCAAAAAGCTCACCAGGTATCAATGCAGGTTCTTTGTATTCGTTTAAGTCTGAAATGTTAAATGTTGAACTAATGCCATAACTTGGTGGTAATTCTAATACATAAGCATTAGGTCCAATTTTTTTATTATTTTGAAAGGTCCGGCTCCCCGGGCATGGAGTTTCTTCATAGTTCCCGACGAAAACCTTTTAGGTTTAAATTTGATCATAACGAAGTCCCCATCATTAAATTCTTTTAACCGTTTATGTGAATTAGTCATATGCTTATAGAGTTCATTGCTCGATTGGATCTTTTGGCTAATCTCCTTATGCAATTCCCTAATATGCTGTGCATATGACTCAGCAGACTCAGACACTCGTGCATGTGTGGTTAATGGAGCTAGGTCTAAAGGTTTCCTAGGTCTATATCCATGGACCACTTCGAACGGACTTTTCCCAATATACCTATTAACTGAGCTATTGTAGGCAAATTCAGCACAAGGAAGTAATAGGTCCCAGTTTCCCAGGTTGTCACCAACTAAACATCTCAACAAATTTCCTAAGCTTCGGTTTACTACCTCTGTCTGGCCATTGGTTTGAGGATGATAGGCAGTAGAGAATTTTAGCTTGGTACCGAACATGTGCCAGAGGGTTTTCCAGAAATAGCTAGTAAATTTGACATCTCTATCGGACACAATGGTTTTAGGTAAACCATGAAGCCTAACGACCTGATCGAGAAAAAGCTTGGCCACCTTCGAAGCATCTAAAGTTTGAGAACAAGGAATGAAGAGAGCCATCTTGGAGAAACGATCGACAACCACAAAGACAGAATCATTCTTCCTAGACGTCTTAGGGAGGCCTACTACAAAATCCATGCTGATATCCTACCATGGACAATCAGGGATAGGTAAGGGTGTGTACAGACCGGTGTTCTATCTTTGCTGTTTTGCAACAGCACAGGTACGGCACTGAGCTACAATCTGGGCCACATTTCTTTTGAGACCAAGCCAAAAGAATTGGTCTTTTATTGCTAAGATGGTCTTATTCCTACCAAAATGTCCTGACAAGCCTCCAGCATGAACTTCCCAGATCAGAAATTCCCTAACAAAGGTCTTGGGAATACACAACTGATTTCCTTTGAAAAGGTATCCATCTAAAAGGGTATAATCACTATGCTTACTAGATGGTCCTTGTTGAAGGGATCGATAGATGTTACCAAAATCAGGGCATGTAGGATACTTTTCTTTCAATCTATCAAACCCTACTACCTTAGTGCTCACAGAAGTCAACAACATGGAACGACGACTCAACGCATCGGCAACCCTATTTTTAGTACCGGCACGATGTTTCAGTATGAACGTATAAGCTTGTATGAACTCTACCCATTTCCTGTGCCTAGGGTTCAATTTCTTCTGAGAACTAAGGAACCTAAGAGATTCGTGGTCAGAAAATAGGACAAACTCTTGTGGTAGAAAATAATGCCTCCAATAACGTAATGCCTGAACTACCGCATACAGCTCCCTATCATAGGTGGAATACCTTAGTCTTGCTTCATTTAACTTTTCACTGAAATATGCTACTGAGTGATTCTCTTGACTCAAGACACCTCCAATTCCTACCCCAGAAGCATCACAAGCAACCTCAAACACTTTGGTAAAATCGGGTAATCTCAAGACGGGTGCGTGTGTCATTTTTTCCTTAATTGTTAGGAAGGCTTTGTCTGCTGCTTTAGTCCACTCAAAAGTTCTCTTCCTAATACAATCAGTGATTGGAGCCACTATCGTACTGAACCCTCTAATGAATCTCCTATAGAAGGTGGCTAAACCATGGAAACTATGGATATCATGGATGCTTTTGGGTACAGGCCACTCTACTATGAACTTAATTTTCGCAGGGTCAGCGGACACTCCTTCAGATATGACTACGAATCCTAGAAAGATAACTCTATGTGTTAAGAAATCACACTTCTTGATATTGGCATAGAGGCTATCCTTTCTAAGGACTTGGCAAACTTGTCTTAGGTGGGTTAAATGGTCTGCCTTAGTCTTGCTATAGATAAGAATGTCATCAAAGTAGACCACCACAAATTTTTCGATGAAAGTTGTCAACACCTGATTCATAATTCTCATAAAGGTACTGGGTGCATTGGACAGACCGAACGGCATGACTAACCACTCATATAATCCATCTTTAGTCTTAAAAGTGGTCTTCCATTCATCTCCAGGCCTAACCCTAACCTGGTGATAGCCACTCTTTAAGTCTATCTTGGAGAAAATCGTTGATCCGGCTATCATGTCTAACATATCGTCCAGTCTTGGGATTGGAAACCTATATTTGACAGTAATCTCGTTGATGGCATGGCTGTCTACACACATCCTCCAGGTGCCATCCTTCTTAGGGGTTAACAAGGCAGGGACTGCACATGGGCTTAAACTTTCTCTAACAAACCCCTTTCTAAGAAGTTCACTAACTTGCCTTTGTAACTCCTGATGTTCAGTTAGATTCATCCTATAATGAGGCAAATTAGGTAAAGTCGCGCCAGGGACTAAATCTATGGCATGCTGTATGTCCCTTAAAGATGGAAGACTATCGAGTAGGTCCTCGGGAAACACGTCTTCAAATTCTTTCAATAATTGGACCACCTCTTGCGGGTATTTTATAGGGGTGTGGTCCTTAGTTTCCTTAGCAGCTACCATCCAAATAGGTGCTCCCTCATTAATGTCTTTTTCTAATTCTTTGCACCTATCAAATTTAATCCAGTCCTTTTTTCTTTCAGGCTGCTAGCTCCTCTTTTGGTGTTGTCCTTAGGCTGGGTTGGATGAATGACAGTTTTCTTGCCATTGAAATTGAAAGCACAGGAATTTGATCAACCAAAAATTGTCACATCATGGTCAAACAGCCATGGCCTACCTAGGATGATGCTACTTACTCCCATAGGGAGCACATCACACCAAATTCGTTCCTAATAGGACTGAAGTTGGATTCGGACCTGACATCTCTGCTTGATTGGGATAGAAGTGGAATTGATCCGGGATACCTTATATGGATTGGGATGTGGTTCAGTGGATAATCCTAGACTCTTGGCTGCGATAGTGGAAATGGCGTTGACACAGTTTCCACTATCGATCACGATCTTACAGACCTTTTCTCCTATTTTGACAAATGTATGTAGGATGCTAGTCCTACGCCAGTCTTCCTGCTCTTTGGTCTGTGTCATGATACATCTCACAACTCCTAACACATCTGATGAGTCTACATTTTCTTCATCTCCTTCATACTCATCAGCTAAGCAATCCCCTGCTTTATAAACCTCCTCTTCATTATTCTCCAGGGGTTCTGATTCTTCTTCTTCTTCTACCTCCCCTATATGTAAAGCTCTAGAGGGACATTGGCTCAAGAAATGACCGGGTTTATGACACTTATAGCAGACTCGCTCCCTCTCACCTCGAACTTCAGGGCTCTTTCCTTTGTCTACACTAGGAATTGGAGGAATGGCAGGGTTGGGTCTAGGGGTTGGATTCGAGCTGGGTCTTGGTCTATTGGCTATATTAGGGACTGAACTAGGTCGACTAACAGGAGGATTAAACCTAGTGGGCTCTGGTCGCCTAAATGAAGCTCTCCTCTGAAACCTCTCATAGTCCATGGCAACTTGGTATGCTTGTTCTAAATCATGGACTTCTCTCAAAAATAATTCCCCTTTTATATCTTCATTCAATCCTAATCTAAACCTCGATAAAGTGGCTGCCTCAGACTCGACTACGTTGCATCGATTTACAAACTCATCAAATTTAGCAACATATTCAGAAATGGTCTTATTTCCTTGTGTCAATCGCTGTCACTGATCTAACAACCTTTGCTGATAAGACATAGGTAAATATTTCTCTCTAAGCTTTCTCTTCATGTCTCTCCAGGTCGCTATAGGTAAGTCTCCCCTCTGCCTAGCTATGCGTTCGACATTTCCCCAATACAACCTAGCCTGACGGACTAGTCTGATTTTGGCAAACTTGAATCTTCTCTCTTCAGATATATCATACCAGTCAAAATATTGGTCCATGTCTGCCTCCCAGTCTATGTACACCTTAGGATCTAGGCTTCCCTCAAAGGTTGGTGCATCTAGATGGGTATTCCTTAAGGCCCGATCATCCTGATCAAAAGTATCATGGCGAGGTCTTCTAGGATATGGCTCTGGAGTGTGATCAGCATAATCCTGATGTGGCCTTCTATGAATTGGATCAGGTGTATGTTCCTGTCGTTGGGCTCTAGGGTGAACTGAAGGTAATCTGGGTGAAGGTGGTTCAGTTGGGGTCAACCTAGATTCCTCTAGGGTTCCTATCCTTTCCTCGAACTGATCAAACCTAGCATCCAAACGTTCCAGTCGCTCAATCATAGATCTCATAAGGGTTTCCATACTAGTGTCCATGGATGAACTTGGTTGGTGGTGGTAAGGAGTTCCTGATCTAGTTGTCATACAAACAATTAGACTCAAATTCGGGCTAAGGATTTCTAGACCTTGAGTACGAATTAGAGATCTAATTAAAAGGACCAACTAGCTAGTAGTAACTTACGTGACTTGGCCAGGTAGGTGGGAAGGGGAGTGGAGGTCCCTGTTCTGCCAACCTTAGACACCAATCTATGATTGGCCAGGTAGGCGGACCAACCCACAAGCCCTAATACACCAATCCTAGACACCAAGCTCGTAAGCACACACCAATTAGTGGACACAATTAACTTGACCCTAATCCGAACCCGACTCGTTGGTGTCCCTAACCCACTAGGGTGATTAGGTCTAATTGGTTTTAATTAAGGATTGGGATCGAGATGATGGGTTGTGGTTTTGGGCTAAGGACAAGTGATGAATTCTTGCCCCCATGTCATATTGATGCCCTTAAGATGTTTTCAAATGAATGCAAAAATATATTTTTTTTTATTTTATGAGCTGACTTAATTATTTGACTTGATTAGTTTTCAAACAATTTCAAATTCAAACTTAAATTTTAAAATTTAAATTTCAAACTTCAAGTTTCAGATTCTAGAATGTCATAATTCAAAATTTTAAAATTTAAAATTTGAACTTCAAATTCAAAAATTTTCTGAGATTGGTTCTTGCTAGAATTTCAGTTCAGATTGAATCTCAGAGAGTATTTCGAATGCTAGAAATTCTAAAAATTAAAATAAAATCTAAAAAACTATTGAAAAATAATATGAATTATAAGGATCCCATCAAAATAAAAATCAGAAAATTTAGATCTGTATATAAAGAGAAACAAAAAAAAAACAGACTATGTACTGTAGACAATTTCAGCAGGATAGAAGTTTGAAGTAGGAGTTTTTATTTTTTTTGTATTTTTTTTCTGATGATTAAATTTAATATGGTGATAACTGACTTAAAAAGGAACAAGAAAAAAATATTTTAACAAGAAATTAGCAACTTTCCTTTGGAGCTGCAGATGGATTACAGTAAGCAGATGCAAATTTTCAGTAAACAGAACCTAATCAAACAAGTGCATTGGCTTACCCAAACTTCAATCTAAAAATTCAAGTCCGGCCAGGGGCTCATTATTCCCATGGGTCGTGATAGTGTACTGGAGTACACCCGCTCAGGAGGCGTGAATTTTAGATCTTGCTTGGATTTTAAAAAAATAACTAGATAACAAGTATGCGTGCAACATATCTAAATGCAGGAAATTATCCGACCATGCCCTGATACCAAGAATGGTGTAGAAAGTAAAATAAAACTATGCAACCCTAACGGAGATTAGCAAATGATTAACCAAGCAATTTCCTATTTGCATATAAACAACTCAACATAAACTATCAAAGAGATCTAGTGAAGAAGCTCGAAGGATCTAACATAAACCTAGTGATTGAGACTCTCAGAATAAGAAAGAAATAGGACCAGAAAAGAACCACGCAAGCCAAGCTAGGTCTAATTTAACATTGCAGACTTAATCAATACTAGACATACCTGACATTGGCCCTTCAATTAGAATAGATTCACTCTTGAAGAGGTCTCCCAGATAACATGAACATAATACCACTGAAGGCCCCTCTTGTTTTCTGGATCTATGGCAAGTAAACCTTCCTCTTGAAGCTGAAATCCCGGAGAACCCTACAATAAAGAAACCCTAAGATGAGTGACTTAACAAGCAATCAACTAGAGAAAAGAAAGAAGGGTGGAAGAGGCATTGAAGGAGATCCATCTTGGCGTCATGGTGGAATGCTTGAAGTGGAGTAGGTTGGTCGCCTTGTGATGATCTTCTTGATTCACCCTTGAACGCTGGAGCTAGTTTGAAGTTATGAAAGAAGAGGAAGTCTTTGGCGTTGGGAATGGAAGAAGGAAAGATTAGGGTTGGCGTGGAGGAAGAGAAAGGCTAAGCTACCACATAGACACATAGAAAAAAAACACATAGAGGAAAAAAAACACATAGAAGAAAAAATACCAACTTCATTCATTAACCCCTTTTCAATGGGGCATCCCATAGCTTAAATAGAAGCCTTACAACATTTTTAAAATTTGAGAACCCATAGGATTAGGAGGATTACAAGGGGGGTTGGAGGATATGGTGGCATTTGTTGCTTGAAATATGGGTAGTTGGAGGATATGGTGGCATTTGTTGCTTGAAACTCCTTCAAAGCTTGACATGTGGCGCAAGGTGGGGACCACTTGATGAGGTGGTGGTGTCCTTTGGAGCTCTTGACATGTGGCATAAAGTGGGGACCACTTGTTGAGGTGGCGACATCCATTGGAGCTTTTGACATGTGGCACAACGTGGGAGTCACTTGATGAGGTGGCTTCTTCTTGTCTTGATGCTTCATGGACTCATGGATTGGGCTTGATTTAACTGGACCCAACTCTTAATTGCAGGGTTAACTAAGATATTAAACCAGACCCAACATGGACTCGAAATTAACTACAAGATTATTTGGACTCAAAAAAAAAGAAAAATTACAGGACTTCTCTTTTGCTACTCCAACCACAAGGACTCGGACTTGACCTGAATTGGTTGGAGTCTTTTCCTGATTCTAGTGCCCACATCAGATACAAGAAAAATAGTAAAATAATTGTTTTTATGATTTTTATAATTAAATTTGTAAGCTAAATTATCAAATAAAAGTAAGAACTAGCAAGAAGAAGAGGAATGCATAGAATCATCGTATCGCAGGCAAACTCATACAGAATAATAAATTCCAGGACCCGAGAATTGAGAAACTCCCAAATTAAGATAGCTAATCTTCATCAAATCAGAAATTTAAAAAAGGGAAGGATGTTACCAATCAGTGATTTGAAGAACTTTCGATAAAGAGATCACACAGCACTCGGATTGGAGTCTAGATGATGAAGTTCAGTTCCCTTGATTAGATGGCTGATTTGGATGGTTTCGGATGCAAGGAAAGCCTCCTCTAGGGAGGTGAAACACCTCGGAGATCCTGCAAAATATCAAGGGTCAATCATAATAGAAAGTAAGAAAAGGAAAGGAAACTAGGTTTAGAAGGAATCAAGTTAGGGATTAGAAGCTGGGTTGTTTGAAGCTTGTTAAAGATCTCCTTGCTTGGTGGCCTAGGGCACTCCTTATTGGACATGTGAAGGCTTGGATGGCAGTGAGTTAGGGCGTGGAAGGATGCTAGGGCAGCAAGGAAACACAAACACAAACCAAAGAACCAAAAAAATAAAGTAACACAAGCTCACAAGCTCAAAATAAATTCACCAGGGTTTTGATATCATGAATAAAAGCTGCTTACAAGAGGGAGAGGGGTGGGGTATTTATAGAGTTTCCATGCCCTCTAACTAGGGTTACACACTTGAGTTACAAGTCCTCTTCCAAATTGGAATACAAGTCCTTTCCTAACTAGGTTAGAAAAATAAATCCCCATTAGGTTAGGAATTGACCTAGTCTTTTCCTTTTTCCTTCATGCTTTGACTATTCCACTCAAGGACACCTCTTGGACTTGGTCAACACTTTAAGGATGCCTAGGAGGTCATGTTGGGCTTCTAGGGGCAGCAAGGGGCCGGCCCAAAGGGGCTTGGGTGCATGGGTTTGGGCCTCTGGAAGCTGGGATGGTCTGGTAGCCTGGTAGCAGGAATATTCTATGGAATCTTGCTTCTTTAGGGCTTGGGCTTGGCACCTGGGCATGATTTCCTTGGGTTGGATGCAGAGGGACCTTTGGAATCATGGATGCCCTGGTTTGGGAATATGCTCTAGCATCTGGACTAGAATCTGGGCATCTGGAGGACATCTAGAAAGAATCAGGGTTTCTAAAAGCATCTTGGATCCTGGGTTGTCACACAAGATCCAATAGACTGATGTAGCGGCCTCTGACTCCTGGATGTGGCCTAGTGAAACTCCAAAATAGGGTGACCTTCTCTCTTGTACAAGAATTGGGCTCATACTGGACTCATAATTGATGTACAGGACTCAAAATACTGACTAGGTTGAGGGTTGAGACAAATCAACTAATCTCAACTTATTACAAAGACTCGATCTTAATTGATTACAAAATTTTTAAAACTTTGACACATGACTAATTAAACCATATGGGATCCAGGGATCTGTGTCTGATCCTGGTGTCCCCACCACCAAGATGATCTTCAGCATATCAAGGAACCATCCTCAGCCGATCTTGATACATGGCACATATCCAGTGGTGAGAAGATCGAAAGGATGCATGGGTGCTGTTAGGCCATTTTTGAAAAGGAAAAAAACTTTTTGCAAACTATCTCTTTCGATCCTTCGAGCTTGCAAATGAACCAGAGCCCTTTCTTTCCCAATTCGACCCTTCTTTCCAAGGCATTCAAGTCAGTTTTTCCTTTCCTTTGTCTTCTTCCTCTTCTTCTTTGGCTTGCACCGAGGGAGTTCCTCTTTTTTAGAGTCTCTAGGTTTTGTTCTGCTATTATCTTCCCCCACCTTTGCTTTAGGATAGATCCATCTAACTGGAGACACTTCTGCTCGGGGCACTCCAATGAGGCAGGGACCTCTCGGCCCAAGACCCCATCCTCTGATAAGGAGGATAAAGTCCCTCTTAGCATTCGTAAGGGTCCCCGAGCAATGGGGATCATCATAGGCCGGCCTAGGGCACCCCCTCTTTCTTCCGCTCCTACTGCTTCTCTGCTCCTACTGCTACTCCTTCTGCTCTTGCTATTACTCTTTCTGTTCCTGCTGCTACTCCTTCTGTCCCCCCTGGAATGGCTGGTCCCTCTGGCTTCATCTCGGAGATGACCAGGGAGGAGCTCTCTCAGCTCCAGGACACCTATGGAATCCTGGACTCTATCCGGCTTTCAGTCTCATGATTGGGGGAGCGAGTCACCTCCAGTGGCCCAGGCCAGATTGCCCTGTACGAGGACTTCTTCCTCAGGGGCCTTCGTCTACCTCTACATCCATTCTTCCTTTTTTTCCTTAGCAACTTCCACTTAGTTCCAACCCAACTTGTCTCCAATGCTATTAGGGTTATCTCTTGTTTTACCATTCTCTAGCACTTTCATGGGATTGTTGTCCATTTTTTCCTTTTCAAGGTACTCTTCACCCTGAAATGCCACGCGTTCGTTGAGGGGTGGTGGTTCGTAGCCCCCCGCCTGGGGGCCATCAAATTCAAACTCCCCTCTTCCATCAAGGGATGGAAGAGTGGGTACTTCTTTGCCTCAGTTAAGGGATCGACTGGGTCTGGAGTGACCCAAACCGGTCCTCGAATCACAACTCCCAAGTAGAGGCTACAGACTGGGAGGTGTACAATCAACTAGTCACCTCCCAGATTCCTTGCCTTCAGGACCTACTGGCCGAGCAAAAAATATTCGATGCCTAAGTCAGCCCGATTCATGCCCTAGGTGAGCCCCCATAATCACATTTCTCTTCTCTATATAGATTCTTTTCAGCCCTAAGACTAACTGGTATTTTTCTTCTTTCTACAGGCATGAAGTTCGGCATGGAGTAGATTCGTGAGATGTCCTGGAAGAGGAACGCATCCCCCAGGCCCAAGGAGGAGCCACTGAAGAGGGCCCGAGATGAATCTGGATGGGGGCCCAGGGCAAGCTCCTCATCCAGCCTAGAAGGGAGGAGTACTAGGCTAGACCTACTTCATCCAGGGTGTAGGCCCAGCCCTCAGCCCGCGGGCCGGACATGATTGCCCGGGCCGGGCTGGCAGCTTCTCCCACGGAGACCCCAGAAGTGGTCGAGGTGGAGAACAAAGAGGCAATAGAAAGAAGACTGGTAGTGCCCTTAGCAGAAGCAGTGACTGCACCCCCGGCGGTCGAGATGCCTGCACCGTCGCCCACCTCGACATTGGTGATGGCCCTCGCTACACCAGGAATCGAGGTGAATAGGGTGTCAATTGTGGTACCATCGAACGTGACAATTACCCAGGACCTTGGGCTGGCCGAGTGAATGATGGAGTTCACCATCCAACCCCGTGACCACCAAGAGAGGAGCAGCAAGCAGCTGGCAGCCGCCATCATGGGCATTCTGTCCCAACTCTTCATGGTAGGCTATCTGCACTTTCAACTTCTTTCCCTTGCTACTCATGTTGTTCTTGCTAATCCTCCTGTGGTTGTAGATCACCACTGACATCATCCTGATTCGGGACTTGTGCCTAGTGGGCCAAGCGAGAGGCTCAAGAGAAGGGGCATCTGGAGGTGCTTAATGCTGAGGCTCCGGTGCAGATAGAGAGGGTCCAGACCCTAGAGGAACAGGTCAGGAACCTCCATGTAGAACTAGCTAACACGAAAGAAGTGGCGGCTAGAGCAGAGAGGCGGTGCAGGGACCTGGAGGCATCTCTGGCCATCGAGAAGAACAAGGCCACCCGTCAGGTAGAGGAGTCCACCATGGAGTTGGCCCACTTGGAAGGGCAGTCCCAAACCCTTCAAGTCCGACTGGAGGCCGCAACGGCAAAGGCATCGATGACAGAGGAAAAGGCATGGGCGGCCATTGCCCTAATGGAGGCCACCAAGAAGGATGCAGTCGAGGCAATGCTGAAGTTCAAGGCTTCGACAGAGTTTGTGGAGGAGGTCTAGGAGGTGATCGTGGACTCCTTCATCAAAGGGTTCACCGACTGCAAGTTGAAGGTAGCCCAAGTACATCCGGACTGGGACCTGGAGGCCATTGTACTAGATCTCCCAGGAACCGGCACCGAGGAGGTGGAGGCTTCAACTGAAGAGGCTGAGGCAGCACCCGCTGCCACCGTAGCGCCATCGCATAGGCAGAGAGCCAGGAGAACATCGACGAGGTCCCCCGGCATCCAAGCAAGGATCCTGTGGCATCACCCTGAGTTCCCTATCTTTCTTTTTCTTTTTTTTTTGACTCCTATACTTGAAGTTTTTTGGGGACCACCTGGACTATCGGGGGTCCCTTCTGCAGTAAAGAAATTTACTTCTTTTAATGAAATCTTTCTTTTTTCACTAAGTTGTCCACTTATTTTCCTTCTTTTTTTTTGCATAGACATGGATCTTCACTGTGATCACCCATCCAAAGGCTTCCCAGGTTTCAGTCCTTCCTGGCAATCCCCTAAAGTTAGCAGGTGACTGAAGAGAACTTAGGAATTCTTGTGAATTACCTTCACTATGCTGAGAGGTCTGCTGAGGTGGCCAACCCCTCGAGGCTCTTGGAGCTCCTGTTCTTCCTATCCAATCCAAGGACTGGCAGATTGCCAAAGGGACCTTGGGGATCCTTCTAGGATTGGTTACCTATCTTGGGGTCTCCAAGGTTATAGCTCTTCCTGCCTAATTCAGGAGTTGGCAAGCGATCGGAGGGACCTTGGAGACCCTACAGCTATCTCAGTCAGACCGGGATACTGTTAAGTTGGAGTGTAGGGCCTAAGGAATTTTGGTCCTGCCATCGTCGACTTGGGAGCCCTGTAGAAAAAGTGTGGAGCTTCTAGGATGTCTCGGTTTGCCGTCACCGAACTAAGGGTCTGACGGATTGAGTGTGGGGCTTCTGGAGTGTCCTGGATTGCCATCACCAAATTGAGAGTCAAACAAGTTGAGTGCGAAGCTTCTGGAGTTTTCCAGCTTGCCATCACCAAACTAAGAGTCTGATAGGTTGAGTGCGGGGCTTCTAGAGTTTTTGGGCTTGCCATCATCGAACTGAGAGCCTGACAAATTGAGTGTGGGGCTTCTAGAGTTTCCCAACTTTTGAGTGCGAGACTTCTGGAATTTCTTGGCTTTTGAGTGCGAGGCTTCTGGAGTTTCCTGACTTTTGAGTGCGGGGCTTCTAGAGTTTCCTGACTTTAGAGTGCGGGGCTTCTGGAGTTTCCCGACTTTAAAGTGTGGGGCTTCTAGAGTTTCCCGGCTTTTGAGTACGGGGCTTCTGAAGTTTCTCGACTTTGGAGTGCGGGACTTCTGAAGTTTCTCGGCTTTTGAGTGCAGTGCTCCTGGAGTTTCCCGACTTTGGAGTGCAGGGCTTCTGGAGTTTCCTGACTTGCCATCGCTGAACTGGAAGTTCGACAGGTAGAGTTCCTACGTAGGTGAAGATAGTGTTGCACCAAAAAGGAACTTTCCATTAATGAAAAAAATCTTATATTATTAGTAGTACATCATCAAATTGCTGGCATTCCAAGTTTGTGGCAATCAAATGCCATCGAGCCCGGCGAGGTAGCAAGCTCCATAAGGAAGGGCCTTAACTACCTTGTAAGGACCTTCCCAATTGGGGGAGAGCTTGCCATATTCTCCAGGCTATGAAACTTAAGCCTGCCATAGAACCAAGTCGCCCGGGCGAAAGGCCTTTGGCTTCACGCGGGAGTTATAATACCAGGCCACCCATTGTCTGTAGGCTGCCATGCAGAGCTAGGTTTTGTTCTTGTCTCTTCTAGGAAGTCCAGGTTGAGTAGAAGGTGGGCCAGATTCTGGGCTTCATCATATTGTTCTACTCGTAGTGTGGGTAGACCCAGTTCTACTAGGATCACAGCCTCAGTGCCAAAGACAAGATTGAAGGGTATCTCACTTGTTGCCATCCTGGGCATGGTGTGATAGGCCCAAAGAATGCTGGGGAGTTCCTCGACCAATCGGCCCTTAGCGTGGTCTAGCCTGGTTCAGAGCCCTTGGAGGATAGTCTGGTTGGTCACCTTAGCCTCCCCATTGGTCTGGTGATGCGGGACAAAAGGGGGGGCTAGCTAGGAGGATCGTTGGAGAGCTGAGAAGTCTCCTATGATTAGGGTCAAAAGGCGAAAAAAATATGTGGGGGCAAGAAAGATGGATACTCTATGACTTGGGACTTACCTTCACGAAGAGACGTCATACCTCTAGGACATCCCACCTACCCCACTACATGTAGTCTAGGGCATCCCACCCAAATCTCTACCTGGGGCCATGAAGGAGAAGCTCCAAGATCATAGAGGGGACTCAGCTAGGGAGAAGATAACTAGGGCCTCACGCCCCTCGATGCTCAAAAGTGAAGGAAGTGGGGTCTCACATCCCTCGACACCCGCAGGTGAAGGAAAGACGGGCCTCATGCTCGAAGGCAGAATCAAGAACACTCTTTTTCAAAAATTCTTAATCTTCATCATCATTATTCAAGAGAGGGGGTGCCTTTATATAGGCTTACAAAACTTGGGACCCAAGAAAAGAATACAAGGCATGCAGCCCAAAAAAAAGGTAACATCCCAAACCTACTTTGTTTGTAGCCTGAAAACATGGTAAAAAACTAAATACAATCCTCTCCATATGGTGGAAAAATCAAACTAATCCTAATCAAAAACTAATTTAAAAAAAACTCCCCAACTGGTTAATACATCCAGATTTAAAATATATAAATTAGGCATAATCTGGATTCACCAAAATCAGAACCTGCTATGAAATCTGTGTTGCTTCGAAAAGGGTATAGCTTTGAAACCCGTGTTGCTTTGACGATGCTGTAGCTTTGAGATCCATGCATAAATTTTTTCTTCCTGTGCTTTGCAAAGAAAGACTCTACATCTTCAAGCTTAACATCTTCAATAGTGACAAACAAGAAATCTACAGCAACATCTCCAGAGCTCTTATTATTTGTAATTTCCTTCCTACTTGAATAATGTATATAGATAGTTTTGCCACGAACTTGTGTAGGTTCAGATGAAGAAGCATAATAAGAAACCATTGAAATTGCCTGATTAAGATCCATAAATTTTGGTTGCGGTTGGTGTCGATGGACTTGCGGGGAGTCACGGCCAGCAGCTAGGGAAGGCAATGGCATGGCTGGCAGTGGCATGGCCGACGGTGGCACGGCCGACGGAGACGGCGGAGATGGACCGGCTGTGAGCATGCAATGGCAAGCGGAGAAGAGGGCGCGGCATGGGGAGGCTGGAGCTAGTGGAGACGGCTCAGGCAACGGTGAACAACGGTGTCGGGGAGAGGGGCACCTGGGCGGAGCTAGAGGGGCGGACGGTGGCATGGCATGGCATGGCGGAGTGGCAAGGGGCGAATGGCCATAAGCGGCTCGATGGGATCCGCCGGCATTCCCACGAGGAGATCGACGCCGGGGGGAGGTGAACGGCCGTCGAGGTCACCGGTGGTCGTGTGGGGATCCGGTGCAACGCAGCGGAAGGGTAATTTCAAAATATAAAAATTAATATGCACCAGAACCCTAAACCAGGAACTCCTTAATAAGACTAAAATGTATGAAGACTAACATTCTTATGCAAATTAGAATTAGAGTACTAACCTGTAACCGCTAATTCCAATTTGATGAAGATTTAATCTTGAAGATGAACGGGCTATTTGAGTTCACCAGGCATCCAGGTGTCCGCCCTCCGATGGTGATCCACACAAAGCAATGACCAAGATCCTAACTCCTTGTTCCAATGGTTCCTTCAATTGAATTCTTCTTCCAGGAATTCAATACTTGAATTATGGCTGGAATTCTTCCACTCAAAGGTGTGTCTTCTTCCTTCTTACCCCTTCTCCACCTTTTACCAAGACTTAGGACCTTTAGGACACCCTTGTCTTGAAAGTAAGACCTTGTCCTAAGAAGATTAATGCTTGTCTTTAATTGGTGGAGAAATTAAGACAAAGATGTCTTAATGTAAGGAAGAAAAGAATTGGATCAGAACTCTTCTTTTCCTTTACCGTCGGAGACTTTCTCTCTTAACCTTGTTTAGTAGCAGAGTTTTGACAGAGTTTTTACTCTGTAAAGGAAACAATGCAAAAACAAGAAAGGGAGAAAGAGTCTTCAGGAGAGGAAGAAAGAAAAAAGTCACATCATCGAGTTCTGATTCCCACCCCCTTTTTATAGTTTTCGGAGAGGCACCCTCACAACTCTCCGATAACAATTACTCACGCCATTTCCCTTCTTTCCACGACCCTTTCCCTTCTTCCCACGCTCTTTCCTTTTTCTCACAGCCTTCTGGATTAATTCTCACAGCTTTCCAGATCAATCCTCACGGCTTTTCTCAAAGGAAGAAGTCGCGACGATCGGGAGAAAGAAGTCGCGAAACTTGAATCTCCAAAGAGATACGATTTCGCGCACCCGGAAAGAAACAATGCTTTCTTTCTTTCTTAAAACCCCACCACCCGTTAGATTACCATCCAATGGATGACAAGTGAGGCGCTAAAAATGAGAAAGAATGCCGTCCCATCTTAATTCATCGGAGAATTAAGTGGGCGCGCCAAGAGTCCATGCGCCCATGGACTCCTCCATATGGCGCGCCAAGAGTCCATAAGTGCATGGACTCTTGGTGTTTTTGGCATGCAAGGGCTAAGGGGCGGGTGGTATGCTAGCCTAAGTAATTGGTTAACCAATTGGGTTAGCCATAATCCCTAAAACCTCAATTAGGGTCTAATTAGATCCAATCAGAACCCAAATTGAATCAATTCAGAACCCTAATTCGAATCCAATTCGAATAGAAGTTAGGATTTGCAACACTTGCTATAGTGACTTCATGCAAATGACTCTTGATCAATTCTCTTAAGTGTGTGACCCATTGGGTTCCATATCTAGCCAGCAGTGGGTTCGAATACAAGTTGACCTAATTTGATTAGAACTCTTTCTAATCGATTTAGGTCAAATCGGGCTTACCTGATTTTGATCAATTAGGACTATTCCTAATAAATGATCATTAAATTTAATCAACCCACAAGACAAGATTGACGTCTAGCAACGTGTCATGTCTACCTGGAAGATATGGAAATTCTGATGAAATACCAAAACTACCCTTCAGTAGAAAGTTACCGTACAATTAAATCCTTCGATCAGCCTGCACCCAAAATATAATTATGGATATGGATATATATCAAATCCAATATTATATTTATTTCTAGCTCAATCTTATATTGATGATTCAATTATTTTGATATTAGAAATCATTTCTAATATCTTTACGTTGATCAAAGATTCCCTGAATCATTATCCGATTGATAACTAGCTAGATGCAATCTCCTCTTACTAAGAGTGATCAATTCCTTGTTGACCTACTCATTACCTTCATATACAATTCACCATTCCCAGTATCAATCCTGTGCATGACTCAATGTCATGAATAGGATTGAACCAAAGGATGGGTTCATGTACATAAGGTACTTATGGCAGTCTCAGGTCAAAGGATTACTTGTACCACTCCCACTATGAGAACCTTCTATTGACATGTAGCTAAGACTTCATTAGATGTTCTCAAGTTGGATCATATCAGTGAACTCATTCTCTAATGAGCACCCACATCCTAGTATTAGTGTCATACACAAGTGACTGTGAGAGCAGTCACCCTCTCCAGTATACATGGGATGTGCTAGTCTTACCGGAAAAATCTTGATCCCCTGCTCAGGGTTCCTTTGACTAGGAATATTTTAGATTAAGGTTTTAAGACTTTAGGTCTCACTGGTATGATCTCATCATAACCCTAAAATCATAGCCCTAATCTATGGGGTTCATCATATAATAATAAACACAGCGTATGATGAAAAATAATGCCTTTATTAGAATATTGTCAATTACAATGGTTTGGGAGATACAACATAGATTAGCTTGTAGGGCATATCCCATTCAATCTCCCACTTGCACTAAAGCCAATCGCCTTTAAATCTTAATCCCATACTCTCGAGGTGGCGATCAAACTCTGGCTGTGGTAGAGCCTTAGTGAACGGGTATGCTACGTTGTTCTTTGTATCAACTCTATTTATATAGACATCTTGTCTTTCTATTATTTCTCGTACGAGATGGAAGCGTCTCAGAATGTGCTTGGACTTATGATGAGCTCTTGGTTCTTTAGCTTGAGCAACAGCTCCAGTGTTGTCACAGTAAAGTGGCACTGGATTTTCAATCTCAGGAACAACACCCAACTCTGTGATGAACTTCTTCATCCAGACTACTTCCTTGGCGGCTTCACTGACAGCTATGTATTCTGCCTCTGTGGTTGAGTCAGCTACAGTCTGCTGCTTGGTACTCTTCCAACTCACTGCTCCACCATTTAGGGTAAAAACATATCCCGAAATGGATTTTCTATCATCAGGGTCTGATTGAAAACTAGAATCAGAATAAGCTTCTAGTTTAAGATCAGAACCACCATAAACCAGAAAAATATCCTTAGTCCTTCTCAGGTACTTAAGAATATTTTTAACTGCTATCCAATGATCCTCTCCTGGATCAGCCTGAAACCTACTAACAATGCCTAAAGCATATGCCACATCAGGCCTGGTACATAACATGGCATACATTATGGACCCTATTGCCGAAGAATAAGGTATAGAATTCATTCTATTTCTTTCTTTAGGTGTCTTAGGAGACATCCTTTTGGAAAGATGTATGCCTTGACTCATAAGAAGATAACCTCTTTTACTTCCATCCATGCTGAATCTTTTCAGCACTAGGTTAATGTACCTAGACTGGGATAAACCTAGCATCCTCTTAGACCTATCTCTATGATCTTAATACCTAATATATAGGATGCTTCTCCCAAATCTTTCATGGAAAACTGGTTTGATAGCCAAACCTTGACTGATTGTAACATTGGGATATCATTCCCAATGATATGTATGTCATCTATATACAGAACCAAGAAGACTATGGCACTCCCACTAGTCTTCTTATAAACACAGGGTTCATCCACATTTTTGATAAAACCAAACCTTTTAATAGTTTCATCAAAACAGATGTTCCAACTCCTTGAAGCTTGCTTTAATCCATAAATGGATTTTTTTAGCTTGTATACTTGATTAGGTTTATTCTTTGAAATAAAACCTTCTGGCTGTGACATGTAGACTTCTTCCTCAAGGAAATCATTGAGGAATGCAGTCTTCACATCCATCTGCCAGATCTCATAATCGTGGTATGCTGCTATAGCAAGTAAAATCCAAATTGATTTGAGCATGGCAACAGGTGAGAATGTTTCATCATAATCAATTCCCTATTTTTGTCTAAAACCTTTTGCCACTAATCTAGCTTTATAGGCTTTAACTTGGCCATCAGCCCAAATCTTTTTCTTATAGACCCATTTGCACCCAATAGGATTAACAAGCTCTGGTGCATCAACCAAAGTCCATACTTGGTTGACATACATAGAATCTATCTCGGATTCCATGGCTTCTTGCCATCTATTTGAATCAGTACTCAAGATAGCTTCCGTATAGGTCAGAGGTTCATCATTTTGAATGACTTGGGCTTCATTATTTTCAATAATAAACCCATACCTCTCAGGTGCCTATGACACTCTATCAGACCTACGGGTAGGAGTTTTGTGTTCTGGTTCTGATCTAACTATATGTTCTATTGATTGAGAATTGTCTATCTGTGTTTCTTGTACTTCTCCAAGTTCAATAGTTCTACCATTGCCCTTTTCTAAAATAAACTCTTTTTCTAGAAAAGTGGCATGTCTACTGACAAAAATCTTTTGTTCAGTTGGATGGTAAAACAGATATCCTCTACCCTCTCTAGGATATCCTACAAATAGATATTTATCCGCTCTAGGTTCCAACTTATGTCCAAAATTTCTTTTAACATAAGCTGGATATCCCCATACCTTAAAATATTTAAGATACGGTTTCTTTCCACTCCAAATTTCATATGGAGTACTAACAACGGATTTAGAAGGTACTTTGTTCAGAATGTAAACAGCAGTTTCTAGGGCATGACCCTAGAAGGAAATGGGTAAATTTGTGAAGCACATCATGGATCGTACCATATCTAATAAGGTATGATTCCTCCTTTTAGCTATACCATTTAGCTGTGGTATATAAGGAGGGGTCCATTCAGAAAGAATTCCATTAATTTTAAGATAGTCTAAAAACTCCGTGGATAAGTATTCTCCTCCTCAATTAGACCGAAGAACTTTAATACTTTTCCTGGATTATTTTTCGACCATACTTTGATACTCCTTAAATTTATCAAAGGCTTCAGATTTATGTTTCATAAGATACACATATCCGAACCTAGATAAATCATATGTAAAAGTGATAAAATATGAGTATCCACCTCTGGCCTGAGTTGTCATTGGACCACATACATCAGTGTGTATAAGTCCTAATAACTCAGTTGACCTTTCTCCATGTCCAGTAAATGGAGTCTTGGTTATCTTACCCATGAGACATGATTCGCAAGTTCCTAATGATTCATACTCATAAGGATCAAGGAATTTTTCCTTGTATAACTTGCTTATCCTAGACTAATTAACATTATTGGGAATTGTGTCCCAAAGCCAATCACCTGGGTTGTAGGCGGTTGTGCTCAGTATTGTATTCTTTTTATGAATTAATAAAACATTAATTTTGGTAGCTCATCACATATTGTATTTCCCTGAAATGAACTATTTCCATGTGATGAAGTCCTTAGGACTACACTGACTTCGATACAGAGAGGATGTATCGAGTGGTCCTTAAACCCTGTTCACAACCAAAGGATATATTGTACTGGACGGCAATATATCAAGTATAGGTTATTGTAGTTCACATCATTTGGTTGTCCTCTTGACCAAATGAGTGTGGTGACACTGATGTGATCTACAAGTGGGATATGTGGTATCTCATTGAACGTGACTCCGTGCAGCCCCTTTCTGCCAAAGGGATACTCACGATTGGATATGGGTATATGTGTCCCTCAGACCTGAGGTCATCACGGTAGCTTGCAAACAACTCCCTTGCTTTGGTGCCGGACTACCCGGATTTTTAATCCAGTGACGGAAGGTTTCTGGGTACAGGCAAGTACTTGTGGAGCAGTGATGGACCAAGATGGAATTGACCTGTCCAAACAGTTTGGATTGAATGTCTCGCGGTATCTTAATTTAGCAAATCCTTGGCCGGGGTAGCCCTAGTGAAGAGTCACTGGGCTTGCGAGGTTGAGACACGTAGTGGACTGACTCTGTCTGGGTTGGCAGCCCAATCTCAGTCATCCTGAGCATTAGAAATCAAAGGGATGAATTATACGGTAACCATATGCCAGAGGTTCGATAGTTTGCTCCCGCATCTTCGACCTATCCGGATGCCGGGACCCATTGCTAGATAGTTTCCTGTGCTGGTACTAGAATTGTTCTAGTGCTACCGTTTAGGTTCGAACCTATGAGGTCACATGCCACAAAGGATAACTCTCTGATCCGGATACTGATTACGATTGGGAATTGTCTCGGTTTTATGGTCACAGTATTTTTTGAGCACTCTTTTCCCCATCTTGCCCTTGTCTGTGTCAACCGGAAATTATTCCGGGCTGACCAGGACTGCGCCAGGATTTTTCTGAATCAGTTTTGAATTGATTCGGAGTTCGTTTCGGCCTCCAATTGGTTGTGAACCAATTGAACCCAATTTAATTGGGCTTGAACCAGTTCAATTGGATTGAACCAAGTGGTTTAATGGGATTGAACCATTTTTTGGGTTTGGACCGG
The DNA here is from genome assembly GCA_021397845.1 of Areca catechu. Lineage (NCBI taxonomy): Eukaryota > Viridiplantae > Streptophyta > Magnoliopsida > Arecales > Arecaceae > Areca > Areca catechu. The sequence continues at coordinate 98,721,194 of CM038050.1, forward strand.
TTTTATATGGACTGGTGTTTTCCTCTCCTTGGACTGTTTAACACGATTTTTAACGTTGGAGTTTTTCCATTCACTAGGAGGAATGCCAAGCGTCCGAAGAAGCCAAAACGTCCCAAATGTCGACGCTGGCTGTGGGCGCTTCTTCTTCTCCACCCGATGGATTTCACTCCCATTCATCTACTGTTAATATTGCTGCAACCTCCTCGTTTCCAGCCCTTTCCCCTCCCTCTCCCTGCTATCCTATATAAACCTCTGCAGCCCCTATTTTCAACCGTGAAAAACATCGTGAATATAGCACCTGGGCGTTCTTCTTTGAGAGGTTTTGAGAGCTGGGTCTTATCTTCCTTTGGGTGCTAGGATTTGGAGAGTGAGAGGGAGAGTCTTAGGCACTATTTCCTTCCCCTTTTGAGTGCTCTATCGCAGGACTGTAGCAAACTCAAATTGCTGTCGTTCACTGTGACTGTGTCTCCTTCCAGCAGCTAGCACCGCGCGTGGAGGTCGATCTGAGAGCCCCGGGTGTGTCTCCCCTCTAGAGGGAGTACCCTTCTACTCCTGGGAACAAGCCACACGAGCCGGGATCACTGCTGCAGCTCCCAACACGAAGAACAAGTTGCTGTTCCAGTTCTGCTGTAGAAATCCTGGCAGCAATCTTTGGTAAATTTCTACATTTTTTTGGCTGACTTTTCCTCACAGATTTCGATTGGAGATCGAAGACCTCTTATCCCACTTGCCGCTGCCGAAATTTGGGAGCAAACGGAGGTCCGGAAGCCAACGTTCCGGTGATGTTTTTCCACCCCAAAATAGAGTTTTCAGCAGTCCAAGGAAGAAGAAGACTGGAATAAGTTTATCCCACTTATTCCAGCCTATTCCAGCTTTATCCCAGAGTTATTCCAGCTAGAATAAGGAATGAAAAAAAAAAATTTTAATCATGCATGATTTGAATTTTTAATTGAAATATTTTGTAAATATTTTATATTATCCTACATGCCTAATTGTAACTAGAATTAGATTAGTTTCTGGGCGGAGCAGATTTCCGCTGCGAGGATTTTAAAAAAGTTTTTAAAATCCAATCTGCTCCCGCTGTTGTTTGCATGCCTAGTGTAGGAACATGTCAAACCACCTACATCAGTTTCTTTCAAACATGACCAAGTCGATGATGCCAAAGTAAAGTATCATTAAAGTCTTCTCTTTTTCTTTTATTATTGACATGAAAAACACTATCATTGGAAGGAAGAGTTAAGAGCCCATTGCTAAATATGCCAGAACAAACAATTTTATTAGACAACATTATCGAGCAACCAGTGCTCGTTACATTCATTACATATCCTTGTTTTAATAACAAGGGAACAGATACAATGTTTCTGATAATCTTAGGCATATAATAACAATTTTCTAACTCCAAGATCTTCCCTGAAGGTAACTTTAATATATAAGTCCCTACGGCTTCTGCTTGGATGATATCACCACTAGGACCATAGAGATTGAAGTCACCTTCCTTCAAAACTTTAAGCTTGTGGAGGCCCTGCAAAGATTTGCATATATGGTAACCACAAGCGGTATCCAATACCCAAGTATTTGAAACAGACGAATTCAATGTCAGTATAGCATGTATCTCATACATACCTTTTGGCGCATCTGATGCACCAGGCTTCACAGTTGCAAGGTAAGCCTTGCAATTCCTTTTCCAATGTCCTACTTTGCCGCAAAAGAAACAGGTTGACTGTTTGGAGGCCTTATTTCCTTTCTTATTCTTATTGATGCCACTCTTAGGGTTTAGCCTCCTATTAAAACCCTTTTTGCCTGATTTCTTCTTATTGGTCTTATTAATAAAAAGAAGTGGAGCCTTTTCTTTCTTTATGTGGCTCTCCGCTATTTTTTAACATATTTAACAGCTCAGGCAAGGAAGTGTTCAGTTTGTTCATGTGATAATTCAAGACAAACTGAGAAAATGACTCCAGGAGTGATTGCAGGATTAAATCCTGATTCAACTCCCCATCCATGATAAAACTTAATTGATCCAATCTGGTGATCAAGTCAATTACCTTCATAACATGATCCTGAACGGATGTTCCCTCTATCATCCTAGCACGGAATAACTGCTTAGATATTTCATATCTAGCAGTTCTGCTATGTTCTCCATAAAGCTCTTTTAAATTGAGCATTATGGATTGAGTATCCATGCTTTCATGCTGTCTCTGTAACTCATTGGTCATAGAGGCTAGTATGATACACTTGACAGTAAGGGAGTCATTCTGCCACATTTTGTATGTGGCCATATCTTCCTCTGTGGCATCATCCCCTAGTGGATTAAGACTAGGGGTATCTAGAATATAAGAAAGTTTTTCTGAACTCAGCACAATCTTTAAATTTCTCAACCAGTCCACATAGTTCGGACCAGTCAATTTGTTGGTATCTAAGATACTTCGCAGTGACAATGAAGATGCCATTTATCTATATTTAACAAAGAACAGTACATAAGCAAACAACCATGAAATGACTTACATAATTAAATTAGGTCTTCAATTTAATTATGTCTCCCACTATTTTATCAAAAATCATAGCCCTCACTATGATAATCGAGAAGAACCCTGATCGATTTTTCTTAGTGAGATTGAGATCCTAATAACTTATAAAAGATCTTGCAGAAAACACAACAAATCTTTTATAAGCTCAAAAGTAGGAAACTCTTCCAATTATATCTCATATAATTCTCAAGAAGTAACTTGGCCTCTAGAACATTATTAGTCTTGCAGAAAAAACAATAAACCATAATGTTCTAGTTAAGTCAAGACCCTTTCATTTCTATACAGTCAATACTCAAATATAATGCCCTTGCAGATAACACAACAAAGCATTATATTGAATATACTGTAAGCATATCTATGCACTAGATTAGTATTATGTCAATCACCATATTAGGTCTTGCAGATAACACAACAAACCTAATATGGTTCATAACACAATAATGATCCAGCATGAAGGAAGGCCAATATATAGTATTTTTAGCACTAAGCATTTTAGTGAAGATTTAAATTTAATCAAATCGGCCAAGCAAGTGGAAGAGATGTGGGAGTCCCCCCGTAGCTTTCCTAGACACCAATAAAAATTGGCTAGGTCAATCAATGAAACCAATTAAAAACCACAATTCTCTTTACCTTCCCAGAACCACCTTTCTAGACACCGAATGATCAATTGTACATCATGACTAGTGATGCTTATTAGTTAAATATACTAAGACTTAATATAATTTTTAAGAGGAGGGATTTATAAATTGCCAGCACATCCTTATAGAATGTATCACAATCAACATATCACTCTTATAAATAAACAAATATGTGCTAAGTGTGTCATCATACTAGGACAACCATTTACCACATAATGGATCCACCATTATGCTAGGGCAACCTTATTTCAGTATGATGACTTCAAAACTATACATATCTCTATAATAATTAGGGTTTGAGTGAAAGACCCTAACTAGTGGCATACATCAAAACATATATGCAATCAAAGATATGCTAAGTGTAGTAACATATTAGGATTTAAAAACCCTAAGATGTGACATACATCCTATCATAAATTATAGACCTAATTAAGGTGGCTCTGATACCACTGTTGGGATCCGGTGCAACGCAGCGGAAGGATAATTTCAAAATATAGAAATTAATATGCACCAGAACCCTAAACCAGGAACTCCTTAATAAGACTAAAATGTATGAAGACTAACATTCTTATGCAAATTAGAATTAGAGTACTGACCTGTAACCGCTAATTCCAATTTGATGAAGATTTAATCTTGAAGATGAACGGGCTATTTGAGTTCACCAAGCATCCAGGTGTCCACCCTCCGATGGTGATCCACACAAAGCAATGACCAAGATCCTAACTCCTTGTTCCAATGGTTCCTTCAATTGAATTCTTCTTCTAGGAATTCAATACTTGGATTATGGCTGGAATTCTTCCACTCAAAGGTGTGTCTTCTTCCTTCTTACCCCTTCTCCACCTTTTACCAAGACTTAGAACCTTTAGGACACCCTTGTCTTGAAAGTAAGACCTTGTCCTAAGAAGATTAATGCTTGTCTTTAATTGGAGGAGAAATTAAGACAAAGATGTCTTAATGTAAGGAAGAAAATAATTGGATCAGAACTCTTTTTTTCCTTTACCGTCGAAGACTTTCTCTCTTAACCTTGTTTAGTAGCAGAGTTTCGACAGAGTTTTTACTCTGTAAAGGAAACAATGCAGAAACAAGAAGTGGAGAAAGAGTCTTCAGGAGAGGAAGAAAGAAAAAAGTCGCATCACCGAGTTCTGATTCCCACCCCCTTTTTATAGTTTTCGGAGAGGCGCCTTCATAACTCTCCGATAACAATTTCTCACACCATTTCCCTTCTTTCAACGCCCCTTTCCCTTCTTCCCACGCTCTTTCCTTTTTCTCACCGCCTTCTGGATTAATTCTCATGGCCTTCCAGATCAATCCTCATGGCTTTTCTCAAAGGAAGAAGTCACGACGATTGGGAGAAAGAAGTCGCGAAACTTGAATCTCCAAAGAGATACGATTTCGCGCACCCGGGAAGAAACAATGCTTTCTTTCTTTCTTAAAACCCCACCACCCGTTAGATTACCATCCAAGGGATGACAAGTGAGGCACTAAAAATGAGAAAGAATGCCGCCCCATCTTAATTCATTGGAGAATTAAGTGGGCGCGCCAAGAGTCCATGCGCCCATGGACTCCTCCATATGGCGCGCCAAGAGTCCATAAGTGCATGGACTCTTGGTGTTTTTGGCGTGCAAGGGCTAAGGGGCGGGTGGTATGCTAGCCTAAGTAATTGGTTAACCAATTGGGTTAGCCATAATCACTAAAACCTCAATTAGGGTCTAATTAGATCCAATCAGAACCCAAATTGAATCAATTCGGAACCCTAATTCGAATCCAATTCGAATAGAAGTTAGGATTTGCAACACTTGCTAGAGTGTCTTCATGCAAATGACTCTTGATCAATTCTCTTAAGTGTGTGACCCATTGGGTTCCATATCTAGCCAGCAGTGGGTTCGAATACAAGTTGACCTAATTTGATTAGAACTCTTTCTAATCGATTTAGGTCAAATCGGGCTTACCCGATTTTGATCAATTAGGACTCTTCCTAATAAATGATCATTAAATTTGATCAACCCACAAGACAAGATTGATGTCTAGCAACGTGTCATGTCTACCCGGAAGATATGGAAATTCTGGTGAAATACCAAAACTATCCTTCAGTAGAAAGTTACCATACAATTAAATTCTTCGATTAGCCTGCACCCAAAATATAATTATGGATATGGATATATGTCAAATCCAATATTATATTTATTTCTAGCTCAATCTTATATTGATGATTCAATTATCTTGATATTAGAAACCATTTCTAATATCTTTACTTTGATCAAAGATTTCCTGAATCATCATCCGATTGATAACTAGCTAGATGCAATCTCCTCTTACTAAAAGTGATCGATTCCTTGTTGACCTACTCATTACCTTCATATACAATTCACCATTCCCAGTATCAATCCTGTGCATGACTCAATGTCATGAATAGGATTGAACCAAAGGATGGGTTCATGTACATAAGGTACTTATGGCAGTCTTAGGTCAAAGGATTACTTGTACCACTCCCACTATGAGAACTTTCTATTGACATGTAGCTAAGACTCCATTAGATGTTCTCAAGTTGGATCATATCAGTGAACTCATTCTCTAATGAGCACCCACATCCTAGTATTAGTGTCATACACAAGTGACTGTGAGAGTAGTCACCCTCTCCAGTATACATGCGATGTGCTAGTTTTACCGGAAAAGCCCTGATCCCCTACTCAGGGTTCCTTTGACTAGGAATATTTTAGATTAAGGTTTTAAGACTTTAGGTCTCATTGGTATGATCTCATCATAACCCTAAAATCATAGCCCTAATCTATGGGTTTCATCATATAATAATAAACACAGCGTATGATGAAAAATAATGCCTTTATTAGAATATTGTCAATTACAATGGTTTGGGAGATACAACATAGATTGGCTTGTAGGGCATATCCCTTTTAGGTCGGGCATGACAAATCCAAGCCAAACGAGAGAAAAAAATGAAAAGAATGGAGTTCTGGGAGTTAAACGTGAGGTTGAAGATGACGGAAATAGGTCGGGGATAAGTCTAGGATAATCAGGAATAAAGTTGGAATAGCGGGGATAGATGGAATAGGTGAAATAAAAAAATCAAAAAAGAAAATCAAGATAAAAAAAAAAAACCTGGATGGGTTTTGATGTCCCCATCATTCCCCTGGGGTAGGGAAAACTCGACTCCGTCGAGTCAGGCACACTACAATTTTTTTTTTCTCTCTTTTTTTTCTCTTCTTTTTTTTTCATTTTTTTTTTCAACCATAATCCTTTCCTGCTCTAATACCAAAAATGATACGGGACAAAAGGGGAGGCTGGCTAGGAGAATCGTTGGAGAGCTGAGAAGTCTCCTGTGATTAGGGTCAAAAGGCAGAAAAAATATGTGGGGGCAAGAAATTTGGATACTCTATGACTTGGGACTTACCTTCATGGAGAGATGTCATACCTCTAGGGCATCCCACCCACCCCACTACATGTAGTCTAGGGCATCCCACCCATCTCACTACATGCGGAGCCTAGAGCATCCCACCTAAATCGCTACCTGGGGCCGTGAAGGAGAAGCTCCAAGATCATAGAGGGGACTCAGCTAGGGAGAAGATAACTGGGGCCTCAAACCCCTCGACACTCGCAAGTGAAGGAAAAACGGGCCTCATGCTCACTCCTGACGGAGGTAGAACCAAGAACACACTTTTCAAAAATTCATATTCATCATCATATCTTATTCAAGAGAGGGGTTGCCTTTCTATAGGCTTACAAAACTTGGGGCCCAAGAAAAGAATACAAGGCATGTAGCTCAAAAAAATGTGATAACCCAAACTTGCTTTGTTTGTAGCCTGAAAATATGGTAGAAAACTAAACACAATCCTCTCCATATGGTGGAAAAATCAAACTAATCCTAATCTAAAACTAACTTTAAAAAACTTCCCAACTGGTCCATACATCCAATTAAATAAATAAAATATAATCTAAATTCATCAAGATCCATGCCAAAAAAATTTGTATCAAGATATGTGCTGAGTGGCTCTGAAATCTATGCAAAAGACCCTGCTCTGAGAAGCATGCACTCTAGAAATAGTGCAGCTCCAAGAACCGTGCAGCTTTCACATTCGTGCACGGCCTCTTCGTCTTCTTCACGGACCAACAATAGGGAATCAGAGGCGGGGACTTTAGGCGGCTTCGCCGGTAGCCGGCGATGGTGCTGGGAGGAAGATGGTAGCCGGCGATGGCGTAGATGGCCGAGGCATCGCCGGTGATTGAGAAGTTGAAGTCATAGATGGCCATGATGTCAAGCCAAGTAGTGCCGATGCCGGTAGCACCGCTGGTGCAGGGATTGATGCCGGTGATGAAGGAGAAGACTCGGATGGAGGTGGAAAGGAAAGTGGGGCAGTGGCTGAGCGGGGAAGAGGGCACGGCACGGGGAGGCATCACGGGCATGGGCAGAGCAGCAGGGAGGGAACGGTCGATGGGGTCCATCCAATCATCGGGCATGGTGGCGTGGGGGAGAGGGAGAGCCATCAGGGGGTGTCATGTTGGAAATTGTGTCCCAAAGCCAATCATCTAGGCTATAGAGGTTGTGCAATTTTGTATTTGTATATGAATTTTTAATAATAAATAAAAGTTATTTATTTTTGGATGTCCATCATTTTATATTTTCCTGTAATGAACTCTTGTATGATGGAGTCCTTAGAACTACTTTGTTTTGATATAGAGATGATATATCAAGTAGTTCTTAAACCGGTTCACAACCAAAGGATACATTGTTATAGGACGATGATGTATCAAGTATCAATTATTGTATGTCACATTTGTTGGTTGTCCTCTTAACTAAGGAGTGTGAAGACACTGGTGTGACATGCAAGTGAAATGTATGACATCTCACTAAACTTGACCATCTGCGGAGCTCCCTTCTGCCAAAGGATTGCTCGTGAAGGGACATGGGTATATGTGTCCCTCAGACCTGAGATCACCATAGCAGCTTGCAAGCAACTCACTATACTTCGGTGTCGGACTACCTGGATTTCTAATCCAGTGACGGAAGGTTTCTAGGTATGGTCAAGTACTTGCGGAGCGATGGCGGATCAAGATGGAATTGACCTCTCTAAATAGTTTGGAGTGAATGACTCACTATGTCTCAATTTAGCAAAACCTTGGCCAGGGTAGTTCTTGTGAGGAGTCACAGAACTTGTGAGGTTGAGACATGATCTGGATAGACCAAATTAATCCAAACCAAATTAGGGTTGGCAGTCGAACCCTAGGTCATCCTGAGCATTGTAAGGTCAAAGGGATGAATTATGCAGCAACCATATGCCAGAGGTTCTTGTGAGGTGCTCTGCATCTTCGACCTATCCGAACGTCGGGTATCATTGCTAGATGAGGCTTTGACTGGTACTGAAAATGTTCCAGTGCTACCAGTTTAGTGTTCGAACCTATGGGGTCACACACCATAGAGGATTTCTATCTGATCTTTTGGGCTAATTAATGATTGAGAATCATTTGTCGTCACCTGAAGTCAATATGGTTGACTTTGCTCCAAGTGTCAACACTTAGATTTTTGCAGGTGTCGACACTTGGTGAAGTGTCGACACTTGGTAATTTTCGAGTGTCGACACTTCCTGTGACAAGCAAAAATCTGGGAGGATTTCGTGAGAGTTTTTTGGATAAGTTTTGACCTGGTTTGAATTTTGAATTCAAACCAATTTTGGCTCCAAGGCTTTATGGTATGAATGTCATACTTACCTTAATGGGTTGGACCCATTTAGAATGGCCTTGATCCTCTCCTCCATTCTCTCCCTCCATCTCTCCTCCTTCCTTCTTCTCCCTCTCATGGTAGCACCTATAAATATAGGTCTTTGTAGTGGCTACTGAGGATACATGAATAGCAAGAGAGAAAAGAAAAGAGAAGAAGAAGAAGGGCTTTGTAAGAGGTTTAGGAATTGGGTGTGAGCCACCTAGCAATCAAGCTAGGTCTTGGGAAAGAGGTTTTGGGAAGGGGTTCCTGCTCTCTTTCTTGTCTTCTTGGAAGAAGAAGTTCAGCCCATGGATCCCGAAGAGCTAGCACTCTGAGGGAGTTGATCAGAGTCGAGCCCAGGTGTGGACATCCTGTAGAGGCCAGACGCGTGTGTAGCTTGAGCACCCTCCTCCTTCTCACAGCACTTCCTTAGCTTCTCTCTTGTGGAAAAGGTATGGTACTTTTATGTTTTTTCTTGCTTTGATGTTTATATGCATGCTAGGTTATTATACTAGATCCTATTACGGGCAGATCGGTAGATGGTTTAAATCTATCTACTGAGCCTTCCTCTATGCATGTCTTAAAAATATTTTAAAATGCATATTCTCTGCCCTGCTTCTTGCATAATGTATGCTAGGTATAGGTGTTTTTCACCTTCACGTTGGTGGTCGAGCGTGGCAGATTCAGGAGAACGAGAAGAAAAAATGAGAAAAAAAAGGTTCTGGGAGTTTTCTGGAGGAAGAAGATGATTGGAATAGCAGAGGGATAAAATGAGGATAACTCTAGAATAAATTTAGAATAACTGGAATAGGGGGATAGCTAGAATAAGTAAATATGAAATAAAAATATAAAAATCTAGAAAAGAAAAAAGAAAACCCGGATGGGTTTTGATGTCCCCATCATTCCCCTGTAATGGGAAAAACTTGACTCCGTCGAGTCAGGCTCGCTGCAATTTTTTTTTTCTCTTTTTTTTTTCTTTTTTTTTTATCTTCTCTTTTTTTTTAATTTTTTTTTTCAACCTTAATCCTCTCCTGCTCTGATACCAAAATTGATGCGAGACAAAAGGGGGGCTAGCTAGGAGGATCGTTGGAGAGCTGAGAAGTCTCCTTTGATTAGGGTCATAAAGGTGGAAAAAATATGTGGGGACAAGAAAGATGGATACTCTATGGACTTGAAACTTACCTTCACAAAGAGACGTCGTACCTCTAGGGCATCCCACCCATCCCACTACATACAGTCTAGGGCATCCCACCCATCTCACTACATGTGGAGCCTAGGGCATCCCACCCAAATCGCTACCTGAGATCGTGAAGGAGAAGCTCCAAGATCATAGAGGGGACTCAGCTAGGGAGAAGATAACTGGGGCCTCACACCCCTCGACACCCGCAGGTGAAGGAAAAATAGGCCTCATGGCCACTCTTGACAGAGGCAGAACCAAGAACATACTTTTCAAAAATTCATATTCATCATCATATCTTATTCAAGAGAGGGGATGCCTTTATATAGGCCTACAAACCTTGGGGCCCAAAAAAAGAATACAAGGCATGTAGCTCAAAAAAAGATGATAACCCAAACCTACTTTGTTTGCAGCCTAAAAACATGGTAGAAAACTAAACACAATCCTCTCTATATGGTGGAAAAATCAAACTAATCCTAATCTAAAACTAACTTAAAAAAAACTTCCCAACTGGTCCATACATCTAATTAAAATAAATAAAATATAATCTAAATTCATTAAGATCCATGCCAAAAAAATTTGTATCAAGATCCGCACTGAGTGGCTCTGAAATCTGTGTAAAAGACCCTGCTCTGAGAAGCATGCACTCTGGAAATCATGCAGCTCTAAGAATCATGCAGCTTTCACGTTTATGCACGACCTCTTCGTCTTCTTCATGGACCAACAATAGGGAATCAGAGGCAGGGACTTTGGGCGACTCCGCCAGTGGCCGGCGACGGCACTAGGAGGAAGACGGTGGCCGATGATGGCGCTGATGGCCAAGGCATCGCTGGTGATTGAGAAGGTGAAGTCATAGATGGCCATGATGTCAAGCCAAGTAGTGCCGATGCCGGCGGCGCCGCTGGTACAGGGACAGATGCCGGTGATGAAGGAGAAGACTCGGATGGAGGCAACTAGGAGAGCGGGGCGGCGACCGAGCGGGGAAGAGGACACGGCATGGGGAGGCATCACGGGCATGGTCAGAGCAGTAGGGAGGGAATTGCCGATGGGGTCCATCTAATCATCAGGCATGGCGGTGCGGGGGAGAGGGAGGGCCATCGGGGGTTGCCGGTGGTCGGGCATGGTAGATTCAGGAGAACAGGAAGAAAAAAATGAGAAAAAAAATGTTCTGGGAGTTTTCTAAAGGAAGAAGATGATTGGAATAGCAGAAGGATAAGATGGGGATAACTCTGGAATAAATCTAAAATAACTAGAATAGGTGGGATAGCTAGAATAAGTAAATATGAAATAAAAATATAAAAATCTAGAAAAGAAAAAGGAAAACCTGGATGGGTTTTGATGTCCCCATCATCTGGGGGTGAGCCACCGAGGTGAAACATGGTGAATGTTGAGATCAGCATAGAATTCCTCAAATGCTTAGTTGTTGAACTGCCATTTGTTGTTGGTGATGATAGAGTGGGGAAGTCCAAAATGGCGAATGATCGACTTCTAGAGAAAACATCTAGCTTTAGCTTTAGTGATTCATGCCAACAATTTAGCCTTAATCCACTTGGTGAAGTAGTCGATAGCCACTATCAGGTATCTCCTTTGCCCAAACACGGGAGAAAAGGGGCCCAAAATGTCCATCCCCCACTGGGCGAGTGGCTAGGGGGTGGAGAGTTGGGAAAGCGGTGCTACCGGTTGATGCTGTATGTAAGCATGCTGTTGACAGCGGTCACACTTCTTCACGAAATCAACCGCATCTTCCCTCATAGTCTTCCAATGATATCCTTGGCAAAGGGCTTTGTATGCCAATGTCCTACCCCCCACATGGTTCCCGCAAAGGCATTCATGTAACTCCTGGAGCACAAAGGCTACCTCTGAGGATCTCAAACACTTCAAGAGCGGATAGGAATGGGACCTTCAGTAGAGTTACTCGTCCATCACCATAAAGCATGTAGCCTTCTCCTTGAGGAGGCTGGCCTTTGTTCAATTCTTGGGCAAGGTGCCATCGGTGATGTACTTAATGTAGTGGTCCAACCAGCTAGGTTCAAGAGTGACTTGCTGGACCTCGCCAAATACTTCATAACTGGAAACCTACAGGTATTCAACATAGGTGCGCCCTAATGATGAGTCTGATAAAGTTGCAAGTCTAGAGAAGGCATCGGTACGGGTGTTCTCACCACGAGGAATGTGGGAGATGCGAAGCACCAGAAACCCACTGTACTAAAGCATACCTACTCCTGGTACTTTGTTATCTGAGGGTCTCGGGCTTCGAACTCTCCCAAGACCTGATCGGCTACCAGTTGTGAGTCAATAAAGATCCTTATGCTAGATGCACCCAGCTCGCAAGACACTTTCAGTCCCGTGAGGAGTTCTTCATATTCGGTCGGTTGTTGGTAGCTTTGAATAAGAAGCGCTGTGTGCACTCAGCCACAACCCCATCATGATTGGCAAGGATGAGGCTGACTCCACTTCCTCCTACGTTGGATGTGCCATCCACATGGAGGACCCAAACCATCTCGTCAGGTGGTGATTATGCTTGGTGCTTGGGGAAGCCTCCTCCAGCTCTTCACTCATGCTAGTGCATTCGACCAGGAAGTCGGCCAGCACCTGTGCCTTTTAGAATGGCCTTAGATGATAGGTGATGTTGAACTCACCGAGCTTCAATGCCCATTTGGCCAGATGCCCAAATATATCCGGATGGTGAGTATGGCCCTCAATGGCTGGTCAGTTAGGACCATGATCGGGTGGGCTTGGAAGTATGGCCTGAGATGTTGAGTAGACATAATGAGGGAAAAAATTAATTTTTCAAAGCGGGTGTACCTGGTCTTTGCATCCTAGAGGAGCTTGCTTGTATAGTACACCAGCTTCTGAACTCTGCCTCCATCCGCGTAGACAAGCACTGAACTGATATCCCCTGGGGAGACCGCTAGATATAGGAGTTCTTCCCCATCCTCTGGCTCGGAGAGCAGCAGTGGTGACACTAGGAACTTCTTCAGCTCCTCAAAGATTTCTCGGTATTCCTTCATCTAAGTGAAGTCGTGCACCTTGTGCAGCACCTTGAAGAAGGGTAGGCAGCGATCAGCAAAGCACGAAATGAACCAGCTCAAGGCTACAATCCAGCCAGTAAGGTGCTGGACTTGCTTCTTCGAGGTGGGATGTTCCATGTCAACAATCGCCTGGACCTTCTCTAGGTTGGCTTCGATCCCTCTTTAAGTAACCATGAAGCCCAAAAACTTCCCGGCTACCACGTCGAAGGTGCACTTAGCCAAGTTCAACTTCATCTGATAGAGGTAGAGGTTTTGAAAAGCTTCTGCCAGGTCCGTAACGTGGTCCGACTCCAGCTACTCATAACGAGCATGTCGTCCATATAAACTTGCATGTTGTGGCCGATTTAGTCTTTAAAGACCTTATTAACCAAATGCTGGTATGTAGCTTCAATGTTCTTCAGATCGAATGGCATCATCTTGTAACAATATATCCCTCGATCTGTGATGAAGGTAGTGTGCTCCTCGTCTTCTGGGTACATCTGAATCTAGTTGTACCCAAAAAATCCATCCATGAAGGTGAGTAGGTAGTGCCTTGATGTGGCATCCACTAGCTGGTCATTTTTGGAAGGGAGAAGCTATCTTTTGGACAGGCTCGATTAAGGTCGGTGTAGTGTACATAGATCCTCCACATTCCATTAGCCCTCTTGACCATGACTACGTTCGCTAGCCAGCTGGGATACTGGACCTCGTGAATGAAGCCGGTCGCGAGGAGCTTTTCCACCTCCTCATTGACTGTCCTCTGCCTTTCTAGGGTGAAGCTCCTCTTCTTTTATCGAACTAAGCACTACTTCAGGTCGATGTTCAACCTGTCAGTGATGATGTCATGAGGGATTCCTGGCATATCCATCATGGTCCAGGTGAAGACATCCGCATTCACCCAGAGGAAACTTAGTAGGCGAGCCTTCTCATCCTCTTGCAACTGGGCTCCTATCTGTACCATCTTCAATGGGTCTAAGCCAAGGGGGCATGGCAGCAGGTGCTTAACCGAGCAACCCTTGGCATCCTGAGCTCTTTGGTGTAGCCCTTCGATGATAGGGTCTTCTTCGATGCTTCTAGCATCAGGAACTGCCTGTAGGTAGTGCTGAACTGGCTAGGGGGTCCCCCACATCTCACCCACACCGTAAGGGGTTGGGAATTGAACCAGGAGCTGCCTCATTGATATGACCGCATCAAGCAAATTGAGCCCAAGATGGTCGAGAATTACGTTGTAGGTCGAAGGGAGCCTAACAATTATGAAGGTCATCATGACCGTGCTTGGTGACACAGTAATGACTGGGAGAGTGATGTCCCCCTCAACCCCCACTGAATCTCCAGAAAAATTGATAAGGGGAGTATGCACCAGCTTTAGCCATGCAGGAGACAAATTCATCATGAAGAAGGCATCATAGAAAAGGATATCAGTCGAACTTCCACTATCGGCCATAATCTATTTTATAGTGTGCTTCGCTATCATCATCTCGACAACAATGATATCATTATTTACACTTTTCATCCCAGTTCCCCTTTCCCTCATAAAGGGGAGTACATTCTCAAACCCTTCCCCCACCCTGGTCCTCTTCGTGGTGTGCTCTATCCCCTAGGATATCATGCCCACTAGCTTCTTAATAGGTTGGTTATCGATAGGAGGGAGAGCTGCAAGCGCCTAAGGCTCTGCCGGAGCCTTGCCCCCCATGAACTTCCCGAGGTAGCCCCTTCTGATCAAGTCCTTGATCTCCCTCTCAAGGTGATGGCATTCCTCGATGTCATAGCCATGGTCATGGTGGAACTGACAGTACTTCGGCTTGTCGTGATCACTGAATAGCCTTAGCGGTGGAGGGTAGTGCAAGTAGTGCTCGCCTTCAATCTCCATGAGGATCTTGGACCTTGGGGAGAGAAGAGGAGTGTATCTTTCTTCTTGGATGGAGGTACTCTTTGGCTTCGGGCCTGTCCAAAGGTTCAAGGTTGCTCCGGGCCGGTGGGTCCCAGAGGTTTCCCCCTGGGGTTGCTTTCTCAGCGCCTCCCATCTAGCTCCCTTTGGGTCCGGTCTGCCTCCTCCACATAGATATACTTATAGGCCCGGAGGAGGAGTTTGGAATAGGTCTTTGGAGCCTTCTTATCCAACATGGCAATGGGCTCGTCTAGATTATAGAATTCCAGAGTGGCAGTCTTGAAGTGGGACACGTAGTCCCACAAGGACTCATGGTCCTGCTGTCGGATGGAGAAGAGGTTGTATGCTTCTCATGGCACCTTCCGGCAGGCATCGAAGTGCACCATGAACTTCCTCTCCAATTGTGTAAAGGAGTCGATACTCTCAGACTTGAGGCAGGTGTACCGGACTCGAGTGGCCTTCCAAAGAGTAGCTGGGAAGGCAATGCAGAGAGGAGCATCCATCACCCCCAAACTCTCATGAGAGCCTTGTAGCTCTCCAGGTGGTCTAGGGGGTCGGTGGTTCCATCGTATGGATCCACTTGAGGCATGCAGACTTAGCTGGGAACCGATTCCTCTTGGATTTCTCGGGAGAAAGGAGGACGGGCATCATAGCCCACTGGCTTGCATGGGGAGCCCTGCAAGTTGGCAAACTGGCAGGACAGTTCAGCCAACTTGCACTTTTGTTTCTCTAGGCATCTCTTAGCTTGACACCTGATGGCCTCATCGGTGGAACCTTCTACTAAGGCTGTCGGAGGAGAAGAAGGTGAGGGTTGGAGAAGATCATGTCAGGGGGCCTTGCCTCGACGGTGCTTGTGATGCTTGGATGCGGCATGGTCAAAGACCAGAGACCAGCTCTCTTAGTTGGCCACCCACTCCACTACCTTTTCCTTAGGGTGTGAAGGTTCCCCCGGTGATGAGATGCAACCTACGGGTGCAATGGCCTTCTGTGGAAGGATCGCAAGTTACCACGGTATCCGACAGCCTGAGTTATGAGGCTTCCTGACTGTTGCGGGTTGCTAGGGATCGATGCTGATGATGCAGCTATTGCACCACATAGTCAAGGTTTGGACCTACTGGGCAAGCATGGCAAGCTGGAGATCCACCAAGGGTAGTGGTGGCAAAGCGAGGAGCTCCCTCTCTGGACTGGGCCAGTCTTCATGGTGGAGAGGATCCCCCACACGGTTGATGGAGCTTCCCACGTATGGGTCACCACCATGTCCTCGATAGAATTGCTCCGATAATGAGCGACTTGCTTAACATGAGATCGTCGCCCCTTCCTGGCATGCCAATCTATCGCTGCCTAGATCATCGTGGTGTGCAGCTCCTGCATGGCACAGTTCATAGCTCTCCTGCCTAGCACCTAATGCGCTACCCGGTCCTGTAAAAGAAAGGAGCCCGGGCTGGGGATCCCGGCAGGGGCACTCCGACAGTCAAGTTAGTGGATGATCAAGAAAAATAGATCCTCCTCGGTGGATCCCGAAGTGGTTTCCACTCTCAAAGGTCTTGAAAAATAATGAAGTGGGAGTTAGAGTCAAGAAGGAGGGCTTAAGCAACAGAGATCGTAGCCGTTTCCACTCTCCTAGAGAGTTTGCTGTGTTCTAGCTATGCTTTGTGCCTTGCTGAATTGCCTGCCCCTTCTCGCTTACCTTGACCAGAGGCCCCCTTTTGGTTTCTTATAGATGAGTGGCCCCTCTCATGGGGTGCCAAGCTCTGGCTTGACCTCCCCTCTATGCCCCTTGCACGAGTGAGGTGTAGGCCGGATCTCCTCCCTCCGGGAGAGGGGAAAGGTCTGTCACTGATAGTGGTAGTGGAGCCTAGAGGAGTGCACATCCCTTTCATGACGGGTATATGAGGGATGCCACGGGTCCTAACACTCTTAAAGGACTCCGCCTCTCTTTGTCGTCATCCCACCATGTTTGGAGAGACCAGGCAGAGAACCGGTCTAGAGGTGATGCTACAGGGTCTGAATTCCCTAGTGAAACCTTCCTCTTCTGGGTGGTGTAGATAGTAGATAGGGTGGTGCAGTGCCCCGAGTAGAGTGCCCTTCCTCAGGTGGTGCTGATAGTGGGCTGAGGGGCCTGACTCTCCCACTAGATGATCCTCCGCAGGTGGCGTGCTATGATAAAATGCCATCTCGTAGGGGTCACAATCAGGGTGCTACTTCTTCAGAGATTCCAAGTGGCATGCCACCATCTCTCAGGCGTGTCAGCCTCTCCATGTCGTGCTAGGGCTTTGGCGAAAGTGGTGGCGCCACCCACCAACGTTCCCCGCTCGTTTGCCCTAAGGCTGCTTGTGGGAGGGGCCGCATTCTCTTGAAAGTTTCATACCTAATCCCGAAGAAAAGGTTGACTTTGACAAGGGGTCGACCTCAAGTGAGGGAGCTTGATTTTGGCTAAAGGGCTCATGAAGTGATGAAAGACCTCAGCCAAGGCTCGACCATGGGGGAGCCACTCTGGTCAAGGGGCTTGAAAAGCGAGGCATGACCTCGGTCAAGGCTCGACCATAGGGGAGCCACTCTAGCCAAGGGGCTCAAGAAGCGAGGCATGACCTTGGTCGAGGCTCGACCATGGGGGAGCTACTCTAGTCGAGGGGCTCGAGAAATAAGGCATGACCTCGATCGAGGCTCAACCATGGGAGAGCCACTCCGATCGAGGGGCTCGAGAAGCGAGGCATGACCTCGACTGAGACTCGACCACGGGGGAGCCACTCCAATCGAGGGGCTCGAAAAGCAAGGCATGACCTCTGCCAAGGCTCGACCATAGGAGAGCCACTTTGACCAAGGGGCTTGAGAAGCGAGGCATGACCTCAGCCGAGGCTCGACCATGGGGGAGCCACTCCGACCAAGGGGCTTGAGAAGCGAGGCATGACCTCGATCGAGGCTCGATCATGGAAGGCCACTCCAACTGAGGGGCTCGAGAAGCGAGGCATGACCTCAGTCGAGGCTCGACCATGGGGGAGCCACTCCAGTCGAGGAGCTCGAAAAGCGAGGCACGACCTCGTCAAGGCTCGACCACGGGGGAGCCACTCCGATCGAGGGGCTTCCAAATGCGGCATCCAAGTGGCATCTTCTGCCAGCATGGCCGCCAGCTAGAGCTGAGAGGGACTCTATGTCAGCGATCTTGCCATATCAGTGATCAACCCAATCTGAACAAGTTACTTGGATTAAGATTACATCTAACATGTAAAATTCTACATCTACTGTTGGGTTCGGTAACCAGTGCGGAAGCGTGGATTTCAAAAATTTATGAAACCAGGTCCGAACCCTAATCCCAAATCTCCTTATTAGCAATTAAAAACTATGACTACATGCATGTCCAAATTTAAACATTGTTTAAATACTAACCTCAGATTGCTATAACCAGTCTGATGCAGAAATGAACTCCAAATTGAGCAGCCTCTTGAACACACCAGGCGTCCACTTGTCCGCCCTCCGATGGTGATCCACACGGGCAGATGATCAAGACACTGACTCCTTAATTGGGTTCCTTCCAATCAAGTTCTACCCCAAGAACTTGATATATGGGCTATTGGCTAGGACTCCTCTAGCCAAACTGGGACTAAACCTTCTCTCTTACCCTTCTCCTTGTCTTCTAGCAACTTTGGCCCCTTAAGACACTCTTGTCTTAAGAATAAGCCCTTGTCCTAAAATGAGACAAGGCTTGTCTTGGAGGGAGAAGAAAATTAAGACAAGATTGTCTTAATGTAAGAAAGAAAGGAGAGGCGCCTTCTTCCTTTACCGTCGGAGAGTTTCTCTCTGACTCTCCTTCTGTTCTGAGATTCGACAGAGCCAAGGCTCTGTAAAGAAATCAAAGAGGAAAGAGAGGAGGGGGAAACAATCTTCTGGAGAGGGAGAAAATAAAGAGGCAAGGCTTCGCTGTGGTAGAGAAAAAAAAGAATAATTTTACGGTGAAGTCTTCTCCTTAAATAGGCGACAGAGAGGCGCCTACCCATCTATAATCACCGTCTCACACCCCCTCTCTCCCTTCTCATGTCCTTTCCCTTTATCTCACGGCCCTTGAATTAATCTCACGGCCTTTGGGATGGGAAGACGCAAGAAAGAGTCGCGAAAAACACAGAAGGGCACGCGCAGAAGAGAAGAGTCGCGCCCCTTCGGTGTTTTTTTTCTTTTCTCTCATGGTAATCCCATTTTTGAAGAGTCCACGCCTAGGTGGACTCTCTTCCACGCCTCTTCAGCCAAAAAATGCTGACTCCTTTCCTTTTCTCATGCAAAAATGCCACTTGGAGAGAGTCCACGCGCGCGTGGACTCTTCTCCTTGCACGCGCGCGTGGGAAAAGAGGGGAAGGGGCTTAGGCGATGTGGAAAGGGGTTTTAGACTCTTAGGTTAGCCCAATTGCTAGCCTATTATTAGCCCAATGGCTTGAATCTTCAATTAGATTCAAACCGGAATGAATTTGGATCTAAAAAAGACCAAATCGGAACCCTAACTCGAATCCGATTCAAGTAGAAGCCATGGTTTGCAACACATGCTAGTGTGTTCATCTGCAAACGAGATTTAATTCCAAATTAAATCCTTGATTATCTGTCCTAAGTGTGTGACCCATTGGGTTCCATACCTAGCCAGCAGTGGGTCCGAGTGCAAGTTGACCTAATTTGATCAGAACTCATTCTAATCGATTTAGGTCAAATCGAGCTAACTCGAGTTAGTCAATTAGGACTCCTCCTAATTAGTGATCCAATTAAACCATTTAATTTGATCAACCCATAAGACAAGATTGACGTCTAGCAACGTGTCATGTCTTCCCGGAAGATATGGAAATTCTGGTGAAATTCCAAAACTACCCTTCAGTGGAAAGTTCCCGTACAATTCGATCCTTCAATCATCTTGCATCCCGAATATAACTATGGATATGGAAACATGTCAAAAACAGCTTATACTCATTCCCAGCTCAGTCATACACTAATGATTCAATTAATTCGATATTAGAAATCATTTCTAATATCTGTACTTTGATCAAAGATTTCCTGAATCATCATCTGACCTAATTTGGCTGGATGCAATCTCCTCCTACTATGAGTGATCAATTCCTTGTTGACCTACTCATTACCTTCATATACAATTCATCATACCCAGCATCAACCTCGTGCATGACCCAGTGTCATGATTGAGGTTGAACCAAAGCATGGGTTCATGTACATAAGGTATTATGGCAGTCTCAGGTCATAGGACTACTTGTACAACTCCCACTATGTGAAACATCTATTGACATGCAGCTAAGGCTCCATTAGATGTTCTCAAACTGGATCTATTCAGTGAACTCATTCGCTAATGAGCACCCACATCCTTGTATTAGTGTCCCACACAAGTGACTGTGAGAGCAGTCACCCTTTTCAGCATACATAGGATGTGCCAGTCTAACCGGAAACCCTGATCCCCAACTCAGGGTTCCTATGACTAGGAATATTCTAGATTAGGGTTTTAAGGCCTTAGATCTCACTGGTATGATCTCATTATAGCCCTAGGACCATAGCCCTAATCTATGGGGTTCATCATATAATGACACAGCGAATGATGAAAAAAA
This sequence comes from Areca catechu, assembly GCA_021397845.1. Lineage (NCBI taxonomy): Eukaryota > Viridiplantae > Streptophyta > Magnoliopsida > Arecales > Arecaceae > Areca > Areca catechu. The sequence continues at coordinate 98,741,725 of CM038050.1, forward strand.
TATTGCCTTTATTAACTTGTCAATTTACAATGGTCTGGGAGATACAAATATTGGCTTATAGGGCATAATCCTTTCATCTACATATCATGTTATGAAAAACCTGGCTCTGATACCAATGTTAGAAAAAAATGCCTAGGATTTCATGCATGGATTTTTTTAATAATTCATAATAAAAGAAATCTATTTTAAAACTATTTTAAATAAAAAATATATATTTAGAATAATTCAAATAAACTCTAAATAGTATCATAACATGATATGCAGTAGAAAATAAAATCAGCATGCATCGATCTACCCGATGCATGTAGTAGTCTAATCTACAAATAATATAAAATCAAATTTCATACCTTATCTCGGGTTGATTATCACCATTGCTGATGGCACATGGTAAGGGCTCTCCATGTCACTTCATAGCCGCATAAGGTGTCCAGCCTTTATGAATCATCCATAAGAAGCTTTGATGCGATCAACCCCTAGACCGCAAGATCCATACGAAGGTTACAGGATGGCTGAAAAGAAATTAGTTCTTGGACTTTCTTGAGCATCCCAAGAAATCTAAGAAGAGGATGAAGAGGTCTAGATTTAAGAGGAAGAAAACCAAAAATAAGAAATCCCTTTCTACTATTTTTTTCTTCTTTTTCTTCTTCCTTTAACCCTACCACCCAAGAAGGTCTCTCACACCCATCTAGAATTCATGCCCCTTTTCCTTTTATTTTCAAGGTAATTTCACTTCAAGTTTTTCATGGTAATTTCTTACTTAATGATGTATGTATAATAAAAGTTTGAAATAAAATTTTGTTGATTAGAGGAAGGATTACATTAGGATAAGGTGATGCTGTTTGAATAGGACTAGGTGTTCTATTCCCAAAAGAAATCCTTCAATTAAATTTAAATCAATCCAAATTTAATTAAAACTAATCATGATCTAAATGAAAATGAGGAAAGACAAAAAAGCTAATTTTTTATTAAGAATTTTTAAAAAATTAATGACAAAAATGGATAAGTTTTTAAGACTTTAAAACCGAGTTAGGATAAAGCAAAGAGTTTGATTCCCAATCAAACTCCTCTCATTTAAATTTAAAACTCTTCCTAAATTAATCCAAATCAAATAAGAAAGGAGGGAATGTGTAAAAATATATTTTGCATGACTTTTCCATGAATATATTTAAATAATTGACATGGAGAAATCCAATAGTAAATCTAGTTGGGCTAGATAAGGGTTTGACCAGGTAGTTATGAATCAAAATAAATTTGGTTATAACTAATTTAATCAACCTGGACTCAATATAATTAGATCCAAATTAGGTTTAATTAAAATCTAATTCAATCTAAAACTAACTGGGTCCAAGCCCGAATCCAACTATGATTAGAAATCCTTAGTGATTAGGTCATCAAATAACCTAATCAAATATATTCTAATTGAGTAAAATTCATTTAGACTTGACCTAAACCTCTTCACTAAATCAAATTACATCAATTAGTAATCCAATTATTAATTAATTCTTCTATAATTAATTAATAATTAATTAATTATTAATTTATAATATTTATATAGGGTTAATTATTCATCATGTTTATAATTTTGTTACTAAATGATTCTTAATCATTAGTTAACCATCATGATCAGTCAGAAACTTCTATTATATATTACCTCATAGGTTCAAATACTAAGTCGGTAGTTTAGAAACTAATTTCTAAACTAATCAATGCAACCATCTAGCAACGGTGCCCGACATATGGATAAGTTGAATGTTCATGAAGCAACATTCAAGAACCCAGACATATGGTTTTCGTATAATTTATCCCTTTGACCCTAATTCTTAGAATGATTTTACAATCAACTGCTAACTCTAAATAATGTATCAAAATATGTCTCAACCTGTTAAATCATGTGACTCTTCACAAGGATTGCCCTGGCTAAGGTCTTGTTAAATTGAAACACATTAGAGCATTGTCTCCAACATCTTGGAGTGGTAATTCCATCTTGACTCACCACTAACTTAACAACTGCACCCAGTAACCTTCCATCACTAGATTAGAAATCCAGGTAGTCCGACACCTAAATATAATGAGTTGTTTGTAAATTACCGGGATGATCTCAAGTCAGAGGGATACTTATACCCATATGCTTCTATGAGATACTCTTGATAGCAGAGTACTTAACAGAGTTAGTCATGTTTGGTGCAATGTATAGCGACACTCACCTGCATGTCATACCAGTATCTCAACTCTCCTTAGTTATGAGGACAACCAAGTCATATGGCATACAGTAACCTATGCTCGATAAATGTTGTTGTCCTAGGTAATAACGTATCATTTGGTCATGAACATGTTTAAGGACTACTTGATAAATCCTCCTTTGTCAAATTAAAGTAGTTCTAAGAATTTCATCTCAAGAATCCAAAAAAAGATGCAAAAAGAGATGAACTACCAAAAATAACTTTTATTTTAATTATGATTCATGTATAAATTATAAAGTACTTAACTTTCTACAACCTAGATGATTGGCTATAGGATATATTTCCTAACAAGAGGCACCTAGTTGACGCCTCTCTTCTTTATCTGGGACTCTCGCCTTCTAGATTTGACTAGACTCTTATTTGATTTAAATTTTATTCATATCAGACAAGAGTCATATTTTATCTAGATCTTATAAGTGGCATGAAAGGGGTTTTGGCATGGACATTAAGAAGGGTGCAGGTTTAGAGCATAGAATAATTTTTGTCACCCACTTTTTCTTCTTTCTATTCCTCATAATTTTTCTTCTATACCATATGTGTTCTATACCTCTCTAGTTTATAAATAAGAAAAATTAGAAATAGGTTCTAAGTATTTCTGGTAGTTATTTCGTATAAAAGAGGAGAAAGGCTGCATAGGGTTCTAATCTTCAACTACAAGAAGGAGGTCCATCTCTGTGTTTGAAAAAAGACCAGCAAGGATTTAGCAATATGGGGGACTTGATGATTATGTTAGGAAGGCTTCGTATAGATACTAGTAAAGGTCGAGCATGTACACGCTTTAAAAATCCCATCAGATCTGATTGATTTGATAGATCTAGTACAAGATGAAGGATTTAGCAATTAAGGTAAGTTAAATCTTTCATCTTATAATTTTATTATAATTTAGATCTAATTTATTTTTCTATTCTAGCATATTAGGTGGTATGTTAGATGATGATTTATATTTATTTTAAATTATCATGTTTTTGAAAAATTAATTTTCATAATTTTTGCTTTCATTGCACCTAGGGTTTGGAACCTAATCTTGCATACTAGTCATCTATGTCGGAAAATCAATAGTGGTATCAGAGCCATATTTTTTGATATGTTTGGAATAGTTTTAGATCTGAATATTTTTTAGATCTAAAGGTTTTAAATTAGATTTAATAAATTTATAATGATTGAAAAGGTTTTCATATCATTAGGTCTGTTGTTTGTGAAAATTATTTTTGAAACATGTATCCATATGTTTAAATCTAAGTTTTTTTATATATAGATGATGTATCATGGTTTTAATTTAGATATAAAAATAAATTAATTAATTTAATGATTAATTAATTTTAATTTCTTAACCAAGTACTCGGATTGGGTGCATCACCATGACCATCCGGTCATAGAAGCTAAGTAGGGTTTAAAGGCCCTTTCTTCCCATTCAATGGATCTCCTATAATGTATAGGGGTGCCGCTTGTGATTTGACCCATGATGAAGAATATGGTTAAAGGAATTAGGTTCATGTTTTAGATCTAAAATTAGTTACATATGATGTTAATTGGTTCAATCTAAAACTACATGTGTGTGACATATAGACTAGGATTTAGATCTGAATCATCAATTTATGATCATAAAGCATTAATTGCATAAAATTAAACATAATCTAAAATCAATTTAGATTCTAAATCTTATTTCATGGATGTGGGTCTAGGTTTCTGAATTAAGTCTAATGATTAGACTATATATTAGGATTTTGATTAGATCAGGCTAGAACCCTATTTTGATTTTGAGCAGTTGATCTAATTCAATCAATGATTGATCAGGATTAGGTCAAAGAGACTCAAAATTGATCTTGGATGTAGTTTGGTCACATTGAGTCATACTTAGTGTGAATTGATCTATTTATGACCTAATTTAGCTCAAAGGACTAAGCCCAAGTCACTAGGCTAACTTGTCAATACTTATTGATCAATTGGTGTCTAAGGTAGGTCTTGATCATGGATATTAATTAGAACTAACTCTTACCTAGCCAACTCAGTTGGTGTCTAAGAAAAGTGATTTAAATGATAGAACCCTTCCATTGATAACTTACCTGGCCAACTTGTTAAATTAAGTTTTTGATTAGGTTGCTTTTGATTCGAGTTTATCCATGCCAACTAAATATATCAAACATGATATTATGCTGACTCATGTTTAGTCGGACATATGATTATGCTGATTAATTTAGATGAGACTTGAACCCAAATCTTCCTATTAATGTTTAGTCGAGAATCGCGATGAAGCTAGACCTTGATTAAAAATCTTGTATTTGAGATCCTTCTATATTTTAAATTCTTTAGAGTTTTTCCTTTGATTCTCTTATTACTAATCATTGGGTCATAATCCCTTTATAGTTCATATTTGACTTAGTGTAAGAAGGGTTCTAGGTAATAGGCTCACTAGATAGTTAATTTTTCCTTGTAAATACTCTTGATGGGTTATTGTTGGGTTAGAGCCAGTTTATAATTTATACTTGAGAAATACAAGAGAAAAAGTGAGAGGGAAGGAAACCTTAGAAAGGCTTTATTAGTTAGATTTAAAGATCCTAGAATTATTTTAATTGTTTATTTTTGAAGTTACAGCTTTAGAATAATATAGCAATTAATCTCCCAATCTTGTTAGAGCTCGCTTGAGAAGGAAGAGATCAACCACGGACTCTGTGAATTCTACATGGATAACCGAAGAAGTTTAAAGATGGGAAATGTGCGAGCGGATATGGGATAAGAATGCGGTGGTTGTATGGTTACGGGATAAGGATAGAGAACCGGTAGAAATTGAGGGGATTACGACGGTGGAACATACGCAGGTTGGACGCATTCCTTTAGCCTTTAAATACAAGAGACTTCGGGAGGCTAGGGGATTATTTTTTCCTTTACTAAACATTATTTTTTTCTGAGGGGCTAGGGTGCCCGAGAGCATTCTTTTCTTTGTTCCAAGAGCATGAGAGTTTCATTTCATGTTCTAACTTTAAACTTTTTTAATAGCCTAAGAGTTATTTTTTTATAAATAATTATTTCATTTAGCAATAAAGTTTCGTTATTATTATTTTTATTCTTATCATTTTAATTTCTGTTCTATGACTAGTTTAATTTATTGAAATTTTATTAATGTCATTTAAATATTTGCAAGTAGGTTAGTTTAATTTCTACAATCTAATTTCAGCAATAGAATAGTTTAATTTCTGCACTTTAAATACCTGCAAGTAAGGTGGAATTCTTTCTTCTTATTTTGTTTTTAGAGTTTTTTTAAAACATGTCTAGCTAAGCGATTATCCTAGGATCGTGATGAAGCTAGACCTTGATTAAAAATCTTGTATTTGGGATCCTTCTATATTTTAAATTCTCTAGAGTTTTTCCTTTGATCCTCTTGCTACTAATCTTAATGAGCTATCATTGGGTCATAATCCCTTTATTGTTCATATTTGACTTAGTGTAAGAAGGGTTCTAGGTAATAGGTTCACTAGATAGTTAATTTTTCCTTGTAAATACTCTTGATGGGTTATTGTTGGGTTAGAGCCCGTTCATAATCCATACTTGAGAAATACAAGAGAAAAAGTGAAAGGAAAGGAAACCTTAGAAAGACTTTATTAGTCATCAGTCTAGCAGATTTAAAGATCCTAGAATTATTTTAATTATTTATTTTTGAAGTTACAGCTTTAGAATAATTTAGCAATTAATCTCTCAATCTTGTTAGAGCTCGCCTGAGCAAGGATTTGAACATAGTTCAAAAACCCATTTTCTCGTGGGATCGATCCGTACTCGCTGGACGTGCTACTCTACACACCGTGTACTTGCGATTAAACTAAAGTTCACATCAAGTTTTTGGTGCTATTGCCGAGGAATTGGTATGTTTTAAATTATGTTTTAAATTTCTTGCTCTTCATGCTTTTAGTCTGATTTGCTAGCATCTTTATTTATTTTATTTTATTTTATTTCAGTTGGTGAGTGCTGGAAGTCAGGTATGCAATTTAAATTATTTTAGTTCCTTTCAGCATATTATCTTGACTTTAGTTTACTTTAGTTTTTTATTTAAATTTGTTTGATTTATTCCTATTTATGCATAGCATTCTTAAATCACTTTAAGGGCATAACCTAAATAAGATAAGGTGGGGAGTTCATCACCCTTCCTAAGCCCACAAACAAGACTCCTTCATTTACATTAACCCAAGCCTCTAAATAAAATTAATTAGATGCTGACCCTAGAGATATCCGAGCTTATTAGGACAAGGACACCTAAGGGTTATACCAAGCTAGTTTTGATCATTGAATTGGTGTCTAGGAAAGTGATTCAGGAATCTTAGTCCCGAAGAAAGGCGGTTACTTAATTGATTCCGTTCGCTGACCTGGCCAATCAATTGGTGTCTAAGGAAAGCAACGGGGGGACCCTCGCTAATCTTATACTTACCTGGCCAATTTGGTGAATTGGTTTGAACTTAGAGTGCTCGAAGGTCGACTTGGAATAGTTAAGAGCTGTCTAGTTCTGGGTTAACCCCATGATAGGATTAATTTTGTGTGAAACTTATTTAACAATTTAAAAATAAATAAATAAAATTAAATAAATTATTTTAGATATTTTCAATCTTGACTACCTTGACATAAGGTTGTCCTGGCATAACTTGAAGTTATGTTGCATGGTTGTCCTAGGGTATGAAAAGGTTGAATTGATTTAGATTTCTTTTGAAGAAAATCTTTTAAAATAAAAAAGTTAAAAAATAATTAAAATATATAAATATACAAAATTCAAAAAAATAGAAGACATGGTAGATTCAGTGAATTCTCTAACTCCTGTGTGGAGAAGAATTTCAAGTCGACTTGCTAGAATTGATTTAATTCCTGTTTCAGATCCTACGACCTTTGCAATAGATTTAACTAATCAACCCTAACTCCTTAAGGATTTATATTATCCAGTTGGTTCCATCCAACCTCTTGCATTAGGTTGCCTTAATCTATAGCAAATAATTTTGAAATTAAACCTCAGATGATTAATATGCTTCCAAAGTTCACAAGAATAGAGGATGCATATATATTTATTAGGAAATTTAAAAAGGTTTGTGCAACTATGAGGCTACAACAATTATCAGAGGACAAAATCAAGCTAAGACTGATCAACTTTGCCCTTAAGAATAATATTAAAAAGTGGCTTTATAGTCTTCCAAATCAATCTATCATGACTTGGGAGGGCTTTGTAAGAGTGTTCTTAAAGAAATATTTTTTCCATCATAAAACAACTAAGATTAGAAATGAAATAAACCAATTTTATCAATTAGCTGGTGAGTCATTTTGGAAGTACTTTGACCGTTTCAAGAACCTCTTAACCCAATGTCTGTACCATGGAATAGAAACTTGGAGACTATGTCAAATCATTTATGAAGGTTTAGATCCCAATTCAAGAACCATGCTAGAGTTTATGTGCCAAGGCCAATTCATGTATAAAGAACCCAATGAAGTATGGCAATTTCTAGAGGACTTAGCTGAAAAGAATTTACAATAGAAAACACTAGGGAACTAGAAAGATCCACACCTTCAAAGGTGGAATGCACCAAATGCAGACTTCCTTAGCTGCAGAAGCCAAAATTGCAACCTTAACACATAGGTTAGAGGCCTTAGAACTTCAGAGACCAGCCAATTTGAACCAAGTGTCTGCACCAATGTGTAATGGGTGCAATGCACCAGACCATGTCCTTAAGGAATGTCCACTCTTGATGAACCTAATAGAGAATGGATGTGCACAGGTGAATGCTATATACCAGAGACCCATGAACAATCCCTATGCACCCACATATAACCCAAGATGGAGGAATCATCCAAATTTTTCATGGTCATAGAACCCAAATGTAGGTGGTCCTAATTTCAATCAACAAAACTTAAGGCCTAATCCTGTGATGAACAACCCGTTACCACCGGCTTTAATAACAACGATAAAAGACTTAGTTCTTTGGAGAAAAGCCGGAAGCCCTAGCCAAATCCAATGCTGACACCAGTGCCATATTGAGTAAGTTTATACAAACCACGGGCCAACATCTAAATTCAAACTCTTAGGCCATAGCCTGCTTGGAAATGCAGGTGGGTCAGCTAGCATCTACCATTAATGAAAGAAAACAAGGTAGGCTACCTAGCCAACCTGACCTAACCCAAGAATTCAAAATGGTCATCCACCCCAAGGAAATCAAGTCAATCAAGTAAATGTTATTCATTCTTTGAGATCAGGAAAGCAAGTGGATAATAAGATAAATATATCTGACATTAGAGAGGACTTAACTACTGAGTCAACTAAGCTGCCTAATGAACAACCTACCTTACAAACTTAAAATTTTGAAATAATAGTCTACCAAATCAGGTACCTATAATTTCTAGAGATTCTTTTCCAAATCGATTAAGGTCTAATAAACAATCAGAACATTTAGATAAAATGTTAGAGGTATTTAAGCAAGTTTAAGTAAATATTTTTCTACTAGACATGATCTAATAGGTTCCGACTTATGCCAAATTCTTAAAAGATCTTTGTACCAAGAAAATGACTACTAATGTACCAAAGAGAGCTTTCTTAGCAGCAAGTGTGAGTTCATACTTATTGAGTCACATGCCCATAAAGTATAAGGATCCAAGATCTCCAACAGTTTCATGTGTTATAGGAGAAAACCACATTGAAAAGGCCTTACTTGATTTAGGGGCTAGTATAAACATTCTGCCCTATTCAGTTTATGAGCAATTGGGATTGGAAAAACTACAGCCAACAGGGATTGCATTATAATTAGCAGACCAATCTTTTAGAATCCCTAAAAGAATGGTAGAGGATGTCTTAATTAAAATTGGCAGTTTTATCTTCCCTATAGATTTCATTATTTTGGAGACTGAACCAGTATCGAATCCTAAGGGTCATATCCTAGTTATTTTAGAAAGACCATTCCTAGCTACTACTAATGTTGAAATTAATTATCGGAATGGACTTATGAAACTATCTTTTGGGAATATGATTATTGAGCTAAATATATTCAATTTGGAACATGAATCCATCAATCATGCTGATGTAAATGTAATCCAAGATAAAATTTATGAATCTATAGACATTAGCGATAAAGAAGTCGATCTTGAGTCTAGTATCTAGCCAACCCATGAATATGAGAGCATTGATAAAGTACTTGGTGATGATAAACATAGCCGAAGATGGGATCCTCCTACTAAAACACTTATGGATAAACCATCAACCAAGCCATCTCCATGTCCCCACTATCACGAGATACATCTTATAGATATACATAACAGAGATATCATGTGGGACATTACTAATTGAACTTCATCCAACCATTCACCATGGCTAGGTATATCTGATAATTTAGTGGATGTATCAACCAACATAATCTAAAAGACCCACTTGGTCTGGCTGAAGACTTTAAGCTTAGCACTTATGGGAGGCAACCCAGCTTATTTCTTTCTAATTAGTTTCTTTATTAGGTTTTCATATTCTGTCTCAAATGAGCCATTGGCTAAGTTGGGGGGAGAGCTCAATAAAATTCTTACTCAGGTATCTTCGTTTTCTTTTATACCATATCATGCAGATATTTAGAAATTATTTTTATTCATGGGGGATATAAAGCTGAATATGTATATATTTTGGGCTACCTTCACCTTAATATTTTCACACTTATCATTCTTGGACTTAGGCTAAATCACACACTTTTGATAAGTAATTGATTGAATAGTCTAGATATTGTTTGAAATATTGAGGGGTAAAATATTAATAGACTTAAGTAAAAATGATAAGTAAGAATGAAATCAATTTCTAGATAATTCTAACCCTCCTATTCGCATTGAAGAAGAATCTATTTCTTGGATGTGTATGGATTTGTTAAATGCAAAGTTCCTTTATTAGTAAAAAAACAAGAAGAAGAAAAAAAAATGAATGAGATAATAAAGCAAGTTCTAAACATTATTCCACCGAGTAACTGGGCCTCTTCATCTAAGTAAACGGTTGAGTCTTGTATCAAAAAGTGGAGATGTGAAGAAATTTTGCTATACAGCTAGTTTTGATCTGTAGCCTTTCTGACTCAAGCCAATAAACCCGAGGGATGTTCTACACCTAGTGCCCTAAGGCCAACTAGTCTGGGAGACATTGACCGAAAACTTGTTACAAGGGTCAGATAGAAAGCTTAAGAGATTAAGACATTGCACGGTCTGTATTTAAAAAAAAAGAGAAAAAAGAAGAGAAAGAAAAGTATGGAATAAAAGGAACATACTTGCACTAAAACGATATCTCACCACTCCATGGGAGTAGAGGATTTAGAAATAACAATAGGAGTTGGGTAAGAATTATTTGGAGAAAAGAGGAGTTTGCACTTAACCAATTTACTTTAAGCTATTAATATCTAATGACCCATTTCATCTACTATCTAATGGAAAATCTTCTACTTATAAAAAGGGTATGAGAACAACCTTTGAGTCTGAGTAAACTTGTATAGGATATTAAGAGTTTTTGGTAGCATCCTAAATCATTTATTTTACTCGAGAATGAGTAAGATTCAAGTTGGGGGGAGTAATAAGTACATAAAAATTAGTAATAAGTACATTAATTTATTAATCAAATTTATTTTATTTTATTAAAATTAATATTTTTTATGCAGTGTTTTAACAAAAGAACCCTGCCAATGTGAAGATCATGATTTTAGGGGTTCAATGGTGTAAACAGTGCACAAATCGGACTTCAATTGAGCTAGAAAAAGAATTGTAAAGGGATTATTCATGAATTTGCACAACTTTTAAAGCCTTGGTTCACTGTGAGCCAGCTAATTGGTTCACGAAAGCTTCAACCGGTCCATATCCTCCATTACAGCTAGTCCATGACTTCTGTCCGTGGATCACAGTCCAAACCAAGCTACGATCTTGCTGGGATGATCTCCTCACCGTCGGGACCCTCCTCGTTGACCGGAGAAGCTGTAATGATCAAAAAATCCCAAAAATTGTTGATCGAAGAAGCTTCCAAATGGCCGGTCTTCATCTTCTTAGATCAGTCTCCTCCTCTCACCATTGCTGCTTGCCAAGGCACCGTCCAAGCACATCGTGTGCTTGCGATTAAACTAAAGTTCACATCATAGCAAGTGCAGCAGGGGGCTGCAACTTGTGACTTTATTTAAGATTTTTGGTGAGCCTCGAAAACCAATTTTGGGTTGTTTATGAGCCCAAGAAAACAAACATTGTAGTGGGTTATGGATTATGAGCTCGTGAAAACAATCCGGCTATATTCTTGAGGGAATATAGTGAAAATCCTAAGTGGGTACCTTGGATAGTGGACATAGGAGCCGAGGGTTGCTCCAAACCATTATAAACTTATGGTGTTTGAGTGTGCTTGTCTCTCTACTCTATCTTTTTACTTTATTGCTTCTGCATTGCATTGCACACCACTAACATATACCTAACTTAATTTTAAACTGCACATACTTTCTTAAAATTTTTAAAACACCCAATTCATCCCCCCTCTTGGGCTTGCCAACTGGGCAATAAGTGGTATCAGAGACAGGTTTCTGTAATCCAATCACTTAGAGAAAAGATCTATGGCAAACCACATGAACACATCTTTGGCCGAAGGCCAATCAAGTAATAGACCTCCACTTTTCACCGGCATAAATTATAGTTATTGAAAAGCTAGAATGAGGATTTATATTTAAGCTATTGATTTTCAACTATGAAAAATTATTTTAAAAGGATCACATACACCTACCGTGAAGGTTAATGGAGTTGACATCCCAAAATCGGAAGAGGAATGGGATGACAATGAAATGAAAATGGGTGAGCTCAATGCTAAAGCCATGAACCTTCTTTATTGTGCCTTGGATGCCAATGAGTTTAACCAAATTTTCACTTGTGCTTCAGCAAAGGAAATTTGGGAAAAACTGCAAGTTACACATAAAGGCACTAACCAAGTCAAAACATCAAAAATTAATATGTTAGTGCATAGTTATGAACTATTCAAAATGGATCCCAATGAGTCTATATTTCAAATGTTTGCAAGGTTTACTGATATTATTAACAGTTTGAAAAGTCTTGGTAGGACTTATGCAAATGCAGATCTTGTTCAAAAAATCTTGCGATCCTTGTTGGACAAATGGGACCCTAAAATAACTACAATCTAAGAGGCAAAGGATTTAGACAATCTTTCATTGGATGAGCTTCTTGGATCTCTCATCACACACAAGCTGAAGGGAGTTTCTAGGAGCCTAGGTCATTATGCTACATGCATAAGTGAATTTTAAAACAAAAATTCAAGCATGAAAATCCTAACTAGCTAGAAGAAACCCTAATTCCCGGATCCCCTTAGACATTTTCAACTAATGAATCATAAATGAAGTATAAGAAACATACATGAAATGCTATTTTCCACTTCTTACCACAAGGCTCACAAGTGCAAGCCCTCCAACAGTGATCCACACAAGAATTGAACCAACAAAGAATTCTTTCTTCAGTTGCTTCCTTGACTAGGACTCTTCTTGAAAGGGATATGCCCTACAAGCCAATCTATGTTGTATCTCCCAAACCATTGTAATTGACAATATTCTAATAAAGGCATTATTTTTCATCATACGCTGTGATTATTATTATATGATGAACCCCATAGATTAGGGCTATGATTTTAGGATTATGATGAGATCATACCAGTGAGACCTAAAGTCTTAAAACCTTAATCAAAAAATATTCCGAGTCGAAGGAACCTTGAGAAGGGGATCAAGTTTTTTTCCGATAAGACTAGCACATCCTATGTAAACTGAATAGGGTGACTGCTCTCACAGTCACTTGTGTATGACACTAATACTAGGATGTGGGTGCTCATTAGAGAATGAGTTCACTGATATGATCCAACTTGAGAACATCTAATGGAGTCTTAGCTACATGTCAATAGAAGATTCTCATAGTGAGAGTGGTACAAGTAATCCTTTGACCTGAGACTGCCATAAGTACCTTATGTACATGAACCCATGCTTTAGTTCAATCCTAATCATGACACTGAGTCATGCACAGGATTGATACTGGGAATGGTGAATTGGATATGAAGGTAATGAGTAGGTCAACAAGGAATCGATCACTCTTAGTAAGAGGAGATTGCATCTAGCTAGTTATCAATCGGATGATGATTCAGGGAATCTTTGATCAAAGTAAAGATATTAGAAATGGTTTCTAATATAAAGATAATTGAATCATCAATATAAGATTGAGCTAGAAACAAATATAATATTGGATTTGACATATATCCATATCCATAATTATATTTTGGTGCAGGCTGATCGAAGGATTTAATTGTATGGTAACTTTCTACTGAAGGGTAATTTTGGTATTTCACTAGAATTTCCATATCTTCCAAGTAGACATGACACGTTGCTAGACGTCAATCTTGTCTTGTGGGTTGATTTGAATGATCACTTATTAGGAAGAGTCCTAATTGATCAAAATCGGGTAAGCCCGATTTGACCTAAATCGATTAGAAAGAGTTCTAATCAAATTAGGTCAACTTGTATTCGAACCCACTGCCGGCTAGATGTGGAACCCAATGGGTCACACACTTAAAAGAATTGATCAAGAGTCATTTGCATGAAGACACTCTAGCAAGTATTACAAATCCTAACTCCTATTCGAATCGTAATCGAATTAGGGTTCCGAATTGACTCGATTTGGGTTCTATTTGGATCTAATTAGACCTTAATTGAGAATTTAGGGATTATGGCTAACCCAATTGGCTAACCTATTAGCTAGGCCACTTCCCCACCCGCCCCCTTTCCCTTGCATGCCAAAAACACCAAGAGTCCATGCGCTTATGGACTCTTGGCGCGCTATTTGGAGGAGTCCATGGGCGCATGGACTCTTGGCGCGCGCCCACTTAATTCTCCGATGAATTAAGATGGGGCGGCCTTCTTTCTTAGTATTAGCGCCACATTTGTCCACCCTTGGATGATAATCTAACGGGTGGAGAGGTTTTAAGAAAGAAAGGAAGCATAGCTTCTTCTCGGGAGCGCGAAATCAGATCTCTTCGGAGATTCAAGTTTCGCGACTTCTTTCTCCCAATTGTCGCGACTTCTTCCTTTGAGAAAAGCCATGAGGATTGATCTGGAAGGCCGTGAAAATTAATCCAGAAGGCCGTGAGAAGAAGGAAAGGGCATGAGAAGAAGGAAAGGGCGTGAGAAAATTGTTTACGGAGAGTTGTGAGGGCGCCTCTCCGAAAACTATAAAAAAGGGGGTGGGAATCAGAACTCGGTGATGTATTTTTTTTTTTTTCTTTCTTCCTCTCCTGAAGACTCTTTCTCCCCTTCTTGTTTTTGCATTGTTTCCTTTACAGAGTAAAACTCTGTCGAAACTCTGCTACTAAACAAGGTTAAGAGAGAAAGTCTCCGACGGTAAAGGAAAGGAAGAGTTCTGATCCAATTCTTTTCTTCCTTACATTAAGACATCTTTGTCTTAATTTCTCCACCAATTAAAGACTAGCATTAATCTTCTTAGGACAAGGTCTTACTTTCAAGACAAAGGTGTCCTAAAGGTTCAAAGTCTTGGTAGAAGGTGGAGAAGGGATAAGAAGGAAGAAGACACACCTTTGAGTGGAAGATTTCTAGCCATAATCCAAGTATTGAATTCCTGGAAGAAGAATTCAATTGAAGGAACCATTGGAACAAGGAGTTAGGATCTTGGTCATTGCTTTGTATGGATCACCATCGGAGGGCGGACACCTGGATGCCTGGTGAACTCAAATAGCCCGTTCATCTTCAAAATTAAATCTTCATCAAATTGGAATTAGCGGTTACAGGTTAGTACTCTAATTCTAATTTGCATAAGAATGTTAGTCTTCATACATTTTAGTCTTATTAAAGAGTTCCTGGTTTAGGGTTTTGGTGTATATTAATTTCTATATTTTGAAATTACCCTTCCGCTGCGTTGCACCGGATCCCAACAATGGTATCAAAGCCACCTTAATTAGGACTATAATTTATGATAGTTTGTATGTCACATCTTAGGGTTTTTAAATCCTAATATGTTACTACACTTAGCATATCTTTGATTGCATATATGTTTTTATGTATGCCACTAGTTAGGGTCTTTCACTCAAACCCTAATTATTATAGAGATATGTATAGTTTTGAAGTCATCATACTAAAATAAGGTTGCCCTGGCATACTGGTAGATCCATTATGTGGTAAATGGTTGTCCTAGTATGGTGACACACTTAGCACATATTTGTTTATTTATAAGAGTGATATGTTGATTGTGATACATTCTATAAGGATGTGCTGGCAATTTATAAATCCCTCCTCTTAAAAATTATATTAAGTCTTAGTATATTTAACTAATAAGCATCACTAGTCATGATGTACAATTGATCATTCGGTGTCTAGAAAGGTGGTTCTGGGAAGGTAAAGAGAATTATGATTTTTAATTGGTTCTGTTGACTGACCTGGCCAATTTTTATTGGTGTCTAGGAAAGCAACGGGGGGACTCCCACATCTCTTCCACTTGCCTGGCCGATTTGATTAAATTTAAATCTTGACTAAAATGCTTAGTGTTAAAAATACCATATATTGGCCTTCCTTCATGCTGGATCATTATTGTGTTATGAACCACATTAGGTTTGTTGTGTTATCTGCAAGACCTAATATGGTGATTGACATGATACTAGTCTAGTGCAAAGATATGCTTACAGTATATTCAGTGTAATGCTTTGTTGTGTTATCTGCAAGGGCATTATATTTGAGTATTGACTGTATAGAAATGAAAGGGTCTTGACTTAACTAGAACATTATGGTTTGTTGTATTTTCTGCAAGACTAATAATGTTCTAGAGGCCAAGTTACTTCTTGAGAATTATATGAGATATAATTGGAAGAGTTTCCTACCTTTGAGCTTATAAAAGATTTGTTGTGTTTTCTGCAAGATCTTTTATAAGTTATTAGGATCTCAATCTCACTAAGAAAAATCGATCAGGGTTCTTCTCGATTATCATAGTGAGGGCTATGATTTTTGATAAAATAGTGGGAGACATAATTAAATTGAAGACCTAATTTAATTATGTAAGTCATTTCATGGTTGTTTGCTTATGTATTGTTCTTTGTTAAATATAGATAAATGGCATCTTCATTGTCACTACGAAGTATCTTAGATACCAACAAACTGACTGGTCCGAACTATGTGAACTGGTTGAGAAATTTAAAGATTATGTTGAGTTCAGAAAAACTTTCTTATATTCTAGAAATCCCTAGTTTTAATCCACTAGGAGATGATGCCACAGAGGAAGATATGGCCACATACAAAATGTGGCAGAATGACTCCCTTACTGTCAAGTGTATCATACTAGCCTCTATGACCAATGAGTTACAGAGACAGCATGAAAGCATGGATACTCAATCCATAATGCTCAATTTAAAAGAGCTTTATGGAGAACATAGCAGAATTGCTAGATATGAAATATCTAAGCAGTTATTCCGTGTTAGGATAACAGAGGGAACATCCGTTCAGGATCATGTTCTGAAGGTAATTGACTTGATCACCAGATTGGGTCAATTACGTTTTATCATGGATGGGGAGTTGAATCAGGATTTAATCCTGCAATCACTCCCGGAGTCATTTTCTCAGTTTGTCTTGAATTATCACATGAACAAACTGAACACTTCCTTGCCTGAGCTATTAAATATGATAAAAACAGCGAAGAGCCACGTAAAGAAAGAAAAGGCTACACTTCTTCTTATTAATAAGACCAATAAGAAGAAATCAGGCAAAAATGGTTTTAATAGGAGGCTAAACCCTAAGAGTGGCATCAATAAGAATAAGAAAGGAAAGAAGGCCTCCAAACAGTCAACCTGTTTCTTTTGCGGCAAAGCGGGATATTGGAAAAGGAATTGCAAGGCTTACCTTGCAACTGTGAAGCCTAGTGCATCAGATGCGCCAAAAGGTATGTATGAGATACATGCTATATTGACATTAAATTCTTCAGTTTCAAATACTTGGGTATTGGATACCACTGTGGTTACCATATATCCAAATTTTTGCAGGGCCTCCACAAGCTTAAAGTATTGAAGGAAGGTGACTTCAATCTCTACGGTGCTAGTGGAGATATCATCCAAGCAGAAGCTGTAGGGACCTAAATTCTGAAGTTGCCTTCAGGGAAGATCTTGGAGTTACATAATTGTTATTATATGCCTAAGATTATTAGGAACATTGTATCTCTTCCCTTGTTATTAAAACAAGGATATGTAATGGATGTAACGAGCACTGGTTGCTCGATAATGTTGTCTAATAAAATTATTTGTTCTGGCATATTTAGCAATGGGCTCTTAACTCTTTCATCCAATGATAGTGTTTTTCATGTCAATAATAAAAGAAAAAGAGAGGACTTTAATGAAACTTTACTTTGGCATCATCGACTTGGTCATGTTAATGAGTCTAGGATAAGCAAATTATACAAGGAAAAATTCCTTGATCCTTATGAGTATGAATCATTAGGAACTTGCGAATCATGTCTCATGGGTAAGATGACCAAGACTCCTTTTACTGGACATGGAGAAAGGTCAACTGAGTTATTAGGACTTATACATACTGATGTATGTGGTCCAATGACAACTCAGGCCAGAGGTGGATACTCATATTTTATCACTTTTACAGATGATTTATCTAGGTTCGGATATGTGTATCTTATGAAACATAAATCTGAAGCCTTTGATAAATTTAAGGAGTATCAAAGTATGGTCTAAAAACAAACCGGGAAAAGTATTAAAGTTCTTCGGTCTGATCGAGGAGGAGAATACTTATCCACGGAGTTTTTAGACTATCTTAAAGTTAATGGAATTCTTTCTAAATGGACCCCTCCTTATACACCACAGCTAAATGGTATAGCTAAAAGGAGGAATCGTACCTTATTAGATATGGTACGATCCATGATGTGCTTCACAAATTTACCCATTTCCTTCTGGGGTCATGCCCTAGAAACTGCTGTTTACATTCTGAACAAAGTACCTTCTAAATCCGTTGTTAGTACTCTATATGAAATTTGGAGCGGAAAGAAACCGTATTTTAAATATTTTAAGGTATGGGGATGTCCAGCTTATGTTAAAAGAAATTTTGGACATAAGTTGGAACCTAGAGCGGATAAATGTCTATTTGTAGGATATCCTAGAGAGGGTAGAGGATATCTATTTTACCATCCAACTGAACAAAAGATTTTTGTCAGCAGACATGCCACTTTTCTAGAAAAAGAGTTTATTTTAGAAAAGGGCAATGGTGGAACTATTGAACTTGGAGAAGTACAAGAAACACAGATAGACAATTCTTAATCAATAGAACATATAGTTAGATCAGAACCAGAACACAAAACTCCTCCCCGTAGGTCTGATAGAGTGTCACGGGCACCTGAGAGGTATGGGTTTATTATTGAAAATAATGAAGCCCAAGTCATTCAAAATGATGAACCTCTGACCTATACGGAAGCAATCTTGAGTACTGATTCAGATAGATGGCAAGAAGCCATGGAATCCGAGATAGATTCTATGTATGTCAACCAAGTATGGACTTTGGTTGATGTACCAGAGGGTGTTAATCCTATTGGGTGCAAATGGGTCAATAAGAAAAAGATTGGGGCTGATGGCCAAGTTGAAACCATAAAGCTAGATTAGTGGTAAAAGGTTTTAGACAAAAACAGGGAATTGATTATGATGAAACATTCTCACCTGTTGCTATGCTCAAATCAATTCGGATTTTACTTGCTATAGCAGCATACCACGATTATGAGACCTGGCAGATGGATGTGAAGACTGCATTCCTCAATGGTTTCCTTGAGGAAGAAGTCTACATGTCACAGCCAGAAGGTTTTATTTCAAAGAATAAACCTAATCAAGTATGCAAGCTAAAGAAATCCATTTATGGATTAAAGCAAGCTTCAAGGAGTTGGAACATCCGTTTTGATGAAACTATTAAAAGGTTTGGTTTTATCAAAATGTGGATGAACCTTGTGTTTATAAGAAGACTAGTGGGAGTGCCATAGTCTTCTTGGTTCTGTATGTAGATGACATACTCCTCATTGGGAATGATATCCCAATGTTACAATCAGTCAAGGTTTGGCTATCAAACCAGTTTTCCATGAAAGATTTGGGAGAAGCATCCTATATACTAGGTATTAAGATCTATAAAGATAGGTCTAAGAGGATTCTAGGTTTATCCCAATCTAGGTACATTGACTTAGTGCTGAAAAGATTCAGCATGGATGGAAGTAAAAAAGGTTATCTTTCTATGAGTCAAGGCATACATCTTTCCAAAAGGATGTCTCCTAAGACACCTTAAGAAAGAAATAGAATGAATTCTATACATTATACTTCGGCAATAGGGTCCATAATGTATGCCATGTTATGTACCATGCCTGATGTGGCATATGCTTTAGGCATTGTCAGTAGGTTTCAGGCTGATCCAGGAGAGGATCATTGGAAAGCAGTTAAAAATATTCTTAAGTACCTGAGAAGGACTAAGGATATTTTTCTAGTTTATGGTGGTTCTGATCTTAAACTAGAAGCTTATTCTGATTCTAGTTTTCAATCAGACCTTGATGATAGCAAATCCATTTCGGGATATGTTTTTATCCTAAATGGTGGAGTAGTGAGTTGGAAGAGTACCAAGCAGCAGACTGTAGCTGACTCAACCATAGAGGCAGAATACATAGCTGTCAGTGAAGCTGCCAAGGAAGCAGTCTGGACGAAGAAGTTCATCACAAAGTTGGGTGTTGTTCCTGAGATAGAAAATCCAGTGCGACTTTACTGTGACAACACTGGAGCTGTTGCTCAAGCTAAGGAACCAAGAGCTCATCATAAGTCCAAGCACATTCGGAGACGCTTCCATCTCGTACAAGAAATAGTAGAAAGACAAGATGTCTACATAAATAGAATTGATACAAAGAATAATGTAGCAGACCCGTTCACTAAGGCTCTACCACAGCGAGAGTTTGATCGCCACCTCGAGAGTATGGGGTTAAGATTTAAAGGCGATTGACTTTAGTGCAAGTGGGAGATTGAAAGAGATATGCCCTACAAGCCAATCTATGTTGTATCTCTCAAACCATTGTAATTGACAAAATTCTAAAAAAGGCATTATTTTTCATCCGCTGTGATTATTATTATATGATGAACCCCATAGATTAGGGATATGATTTTAGGGTTATGATGAGATCATACCAGTGAGACCTAAAGTCTTAAAACCTTAATCAAAAAATATTCCTAGTCGAAGGAACCTTGAGTAGGGGATCAAGTTTTTTTCCGGTAAGACTAGCACATCCTATGTATACTGAATAGGGTGACTGCTCTCACAGTCACTTGTGTATGACACTAATACTAGGATGTGGGTGCTCATTAGAGAATGAGTTCACTGATATGATCCAACTTGAGAACATCTAATGGAGTCTTAGCTACATGTCAATAGAAGGTTCTCATAGTGGGAATGGTACAAGAAATCCTTTGACCTGAGACTGCCATAAGTACCTTATGTATATGAACAAATGCTTTGGTTCAATCCTAATCATGACACTGAGTCATTGTTGCCCAGATATGGTGCCCAAGAGGGGGGGGTGAATTGGGTATTTTAAAAAAAATTAAAGCAATATATGTGCTATCAAGTTCAAAGGTGAAGAGTGATAGTGCTCAAGTAATTGTGCAACGGAAGCAATGAAATATAACAACAATTAAAGAGCAAAAGAAGATAGAGAGTAAAGCAATGTAAACACACAAGAAGTATAGTGGTTCGGTGCACCTAGCACCTACATCCACTCCCCAAGCTCCACTTGAGAATTTCCACTATAATCTTTTCTAGATTATAGCTGACTTGTTTTACCAGGCTCACAAGTCAAAACCTTACACACTTGTTTTGGCTTCGGGCTTACAAGCAACCCTAGTTGGTTTTATCAATTGGCTCACCAACAAACCTCACACACTTGTTTTGGCTTCGGGCTTACAAGCAACCCTAGTGGTTTTATCAATTGGCTCACCAACAAACCTCACACTAGTTTCAAATTCCCTTGAAACTAGCCTAAGACAAAAAGAATATGAATACAATGAATAAATCAAGACAAACTCCTTTTGAGCAAAAAGTAATTCGATGTAGCTCTTGATGGAGACTCTTCAAGCCTTTCTCTTGGAATCTTGGACCTCACTAAATGCCAAACTCTTGAAAGTTTTATTCCTCAAAGATGGAAAGCTTTTGGCTAAGGAATCTCTTGGTTTTCTCACTCTTTTTGGCTTGGAATTGATTGAAGGCTTTGTACTTTCACTCTATTCCTTTTCACTTTGTCTCCTTGTCTTTTTTGAAGTTAGGTGGAGGTTAAATACCTCATTCAAGTTGAAACAACTCCACAATACCGTTAGAATCAAAAATATGGCCGTTTATGGCCGTTAGAAATCAAATCAAAAGATCAGAAAAACTAGCCGTTATGCCATGAGTCGACCTCATGAGTCGACCTCTGTATCAAGTGTCGACCTCATGAGTCGACCTCCAGTTTATCTTAGGCAAAAATCCAGAAAACCATAGTTCTGCCCAGTTTGAATTCTCAGGCGATGAGTCGACCTCTGGTGTCGACCTCTGGACTGGTGTCGACCTCTGGTGGTCGACCTCTGGAGCATGCCACTGAAATTTTGCCGTGCCAGCCTTACTGAACTTTTCTTTTATTCATGAGTCGACCTCTGGTGGTCGACCTTTGGCAAGGTGTCGACCTCTGGTGGTCGACCTCTGGTCTGAAAATTTCTGAAACTCTGGAGAGGTGCGTGCCATGCTTGAGTTTCTCTAAGCCTTTGTTTCTTTTGTCAATTACTTCTTAATAAGAAGGTCCAATATGAGAAATTTGATCTTGTTCAAGGTAGGAAAGCTCTTTCTAAAATCAAGCAAGCTTGGTTTCATCATTGTACTCTTGATACTCTTTTGAATAACCTAAGTCCTGAAACTTTATCTTAAGATGAAACATTAGTCCAAACATATACTCAACCTTTTGTTAATCATCAAAATTAAGGAGCCAAAGCCAACAATCTTCCCCTTTTTGATGATGACAAAACCTTGAATATATATGCAATTAAGTCCAAAAGCAAAATATAGCAATAATAAAAATTTTCAAAGAATCCTTACATGCATGAGTATACCATAAAAATTTTACTTTTCATCTACTTTTTTGTGAAAACATTCTCATGAGTCAAAAAGATTTTACTTTTCATTTACTTCTTTCTTTTTGTGAAAACATTCTCATGAGTCAAAAAGATAAGAACCATAATAGCTTTACTCTATTCTATGAAAGAGTCATACTTTACCATATATACTTTACAAACATTACTATACTCCCCCTTTTTGTCAAGAATCAAAAAGTGCATTCTTTGTAGTAAAAGATATATTAAGGAAAATTATGTTCCATTACAATGAAGTACTTAGTTGCATAAAATACATGCTCCCCCTCAATTTGTGCATTCAATATAACAAAAACATTCTAACTTGAGGGTTTAAAAAGATAAATGCTAAGAGCTGGTATCAGACAGTAAAATATCACAATGTAGATAAGTATATAAATGTATTCAGTTACAAAATTGCTTACATAGTAAGCACAAAATACTGATACATCAGATCATACAAAGTAAACTAGTACATCATACATCAAGCAAATCTATGAGGCTACTCCTCATCAGAAGGTATATCAAAAGAGATAGGAGCCGAGATCCTAGATGAGGATTTTGGAGTCCTATGAGTGAGACTCCGAGTCCTCATAGAGGGACCAGACCTAGGGGTAGTCCTACGAGATCTATAGGTCCGAGGAAAAGGTTCCACAGGTGTCCTGACAGAAGCAGTAGCAGAAGGAGTAGATGGATCAGTATGTTGAGTAGATTGAGCTGGAGTGTACCTGCTGACTAGCTCATAAGCAGTGGGATCATCAATATCTGTCTCTGTATGCTCATCTCTATCATCCGGAATCCCTGTAATAGTCTCAAAAAGTGACTCAGTAAACTCAGTATCGACTGGCATATCTGCAGCTGGAGGATCTGTACTGGAAAGGTCAGTAGAAGGAGGATCAGCAAAAGGAGGAATCTCTGGAATCGGATCTGCTGGTGGAACATCAGAGCTACCTGCTCCGGGCTGATCTCCATCATTGTCACTGTATCCACTGGAGTCATCATCATCGTCATCAGAATGTGGAGGAGTCACTGTCGGATCTATAGTCCCTGGTGGCAATACTAATCTCAGTAGGCTGAGGATCTGTCGAAATCCTGCATCTACACTAGCTGAGAGAGCTCCAATGCGCATATCTGTGTGGATCCGCAGACCATGTAGCTCCTGTCGTACACCAGCAATCTCTGTCCGGACCTCTGAAATGTGATCAGTCACTCTCTGCTCAAAGTCCGATATCCTCGCTGTAGTCCTCCGTGGTGTAGCAGTAGCAGTAGGTGCTGGAGCTGATGAGGGTGGTGGCATGAATGGCTCAGGCTCCGCAGTCTCTGACTCTGGTGCTAGACGAGGAGGTGTACCATGATCAGCAGGCTCTGAAGGCCCTGCCTCAGCTGCTCGGATCTCATCCTCCTCATCTGTTTTCTGGCCAGACTCTCGTCGCACCCAACGGTCACCAATCAGTCGAAATCCCATCCTATGCAGGGATTTCTCTCCATATGTATCAGTATGCTACAGCTGACTGAAGGGTATACCATCAAATGAAACTCCATGCTCCCTGAATAGCTGTGTCAGCCCCATGCCATGTAGCTGAACTAGTCTCCTATGAGATGCTGCCTCACCCATCTGCTGAAGCATGATCCTGGGAAGGTTGATGAGAGTCCGCTGTCTCAGGGACACCATCAACACCAGCTCACGCTCAGTAATAAAGTCAAATCTCCCGCTCTTCGGAATCAAGATACGGGCGATGATATGATGCACCACTCTCATCTCCAGTGAAAGCTGGTTAGTGGCTACTGTGGAAATGCCGCTAACATCCTCACGCTCTAGAATACATCTGAAGGCATGCTCTCTGTCGCTGATCGAAGTGGCAGCTGTGCCATGAAGTGGAATCCTCCAAACACGACTGATGACCTCCGGTGTCACTGGAATCTCGATCCCACGAACAGTAGCTGACCATCCAATAACATCAGTGGCCATGGATGCATAGAACTCCCTGATGAGGTCTGGGTATAATCTCTCAGTCATCGTGCAGAAGTGAACCAGACCTGCATCTCTTAGCACATCTCCTATAAAAAAGTGATGCTGATCCCAGAAAGGTATGTCCACATGTCTCCCACTCGCAATGCTCTTCCGTACTAAGTTGGCTGGCACTGGTGCAGGTGGCTCTGGGGTCGGCTCAAGCTCATGTCTGACCTTTCTTCGTCACTCAGTGCTACTTTGGCCTTGTTCCATTCTCCTTTTCCTTACTGCTAAGTGCTTTCTTGGACCCATATGGATGGAAGAGGGGTAAATTAGGGAGAAGTAGGATAATGCAAGGCTAAGAGGGAAGGAACCAAGAAAAGAGAGGAGAAGAGAGGTTCACGAGTTGGTGAAATGGTAAGATAGGGTTTGTGAAAATGGAGAAAATCGAGAGTAAATGGAGGAAATGCAAGAAATGGAGGAAAGAAATGAGTGATTTCAATTGAAAAACAAAGTATACGGTCAAAAACGGTTAGGTTCAAAGGAGAACAAGAGGAGAGGAGAAGATTTACCCAAAAAGATGAAGGAGAGGGTTGGAAATCCACTGTTTAGAGCTTTAGGGAAGTTGGAGGGGGACCACACTAAGGAGAAATGGAAAGAAATGGAGAAAAAGAGGCTTGCGGACGGGTTTTAAAAAAGATGATTTCCGTTCAAGTGTCGACCTCTAAAAATTCTCAGGGGTCGACCTCAAGTGTCGACCTCTAAAAATCTCAGGGGTCGACCTCAAGTGTCGACCTCTGAAAACTTAAGTGTCGACCTCCAAAAATAAATTAGCCAAAATAAAATTCGGTAAAAATTTAAAAAATTGATAAAATTTAGAAAAATAAGCTTTAAACATATTTGATAATTTATAAATCATTTTTGAGGAATTTTGATAAGAATTGAAGAGTTTCAAGCAAAAGGATCAATGACTCCGAGTTCTCTTCTGATCATACAAAATCTATCTTCATTCAATGGTTTTGTGAATATATCAACCAATTGATAATCAGTACAAATAAATTCTAACAACACATTAGAGTTTTGAACGTGATCTCTTATGAAGTGATGTCTTATTTCAATATGTTTGCTTCTTGAATGTTGTACAGGATTTTTCGTTAAATTGATTGCACTAGTATTATCACATCTTATGGGTGTCTTAGTTAGTTTGATGCCAAAATCCTCGAGTTGCTGTTTGATCCATAGAATCTGAGCATAACAGCTTCCAACTGCTATATATTCGGCTTCCGCCATAGATAGAGCAACCGAATTCTGTTTCTTGCTGCTCCATAAAATCAAATTAACTCTTAGGAATTGACAAGTTCCACTAGTACTTTTACGATCAAGTTTACACCCAGCAAAATCAGCATCAGAGTATGCAATCAATTCATATGATGACTCTCTAGAGTACCAAAGACCAATTTCAATTGACCCAGATAAGTATCTAAATATACGTTTTACAGCTAAGAGATGTGATTCTTTAGGAGCAGACTGAAAACGTGCACACATACAAACACTAAACATTATATCTGGTCTACTGGCAGTTAGATATAGCAATGAACCAATCATGCCTCTATATAATTTTTGGTCTACTGATTTACCACATTCATCTTTGTCTAATTTACATGAAGAGCTCATAGGGGTACCTATTGGTTTGGTTGTCTCCATCCCAAACTTTTTCAATATTTCCCTTGTGTACTTGGCTTGGTTGATGGAGGTCCCCTCTTTGGTTTGCTTAATTTGGAGTCCGAGGAAGAAGTTGAGTTCTCCCATCATGCACATCTCGAACTCACTCTGCATTAACTTTGAAAATTCTTGACAAAGATATTCGTTAGTAGCACCAAAAATAATATCATCTACATAGATTTGTACTACTAAGAGATCATCATTTTTCTTTTTCAAAAACAATGTATTATCTACATTACCTCTAGAAAAATCATTCTTCATCAAAAATGAACTTAATCTATCATACCAAGCTCTAGGAGCTTGCTTTAAACCATACAATGCTTTATGCAATTTAAAAACATGGTTAGGAAATTCATGATTTTCAAAACCAGGAGGTTGTTCAACATAAACTTCCTCTTCAATAAATCCATTTAAAAAAGCACTCTTAACATCCATTTGAAATAACTTGAAATCCATAAAATAAGCAAAAGCAAGTAAAAGTCTAATTGCTTCCAGCCTAGCAACAGGAGCAAAGGTTTCATCAAAGTCGATCCCTTCTTCCTGGTTGTAGCCTTTAGCAACAAGTCTAGCTTTGTTTCTAGTTACAATACCATGTTCATCAAGTTTATTTCTAAAAACCCATTTTGTGCCAATTACAAAAACATTAAGGGGTCTTTCAGTTAAAGTCCAAACGTTATTTCTTTTAAATTGATTTAGTTCATCTTGCATAGCATTAATCCAGTTACATCTTTTTCAGCTTCTTCAATTGACTTAGGCTCTATCTGAGATACAAAAGCTAAATAATCACAAACATTTCTAATAGAAGAACGTGTACTTACTCCCTTTGACGGATCACCAATTATTAGTTCTTTAGGGTGTCCATGTGCATACCTCCACTCTTTAGGTAAAGGTTTTGGTGAAGTTGCATTGATCTCTTGAGTTTGATCTTCATTTTCTTGATCATCATCTCCTTTGGGCTCATCTTCATTGATTGTCAATTGTTCAAGCTTCTTTGTACCTGTTTCATCATCAATAGAATCTTCTTTTCTAGAAGATTTTTCATTAGATTCATCAAACACTACATGAATTGATTCTTCAACCAGAAGAGTTCTTCTGTTGAAGACCCTGTATGCCTGCTAGAAGTAGAGTATCCTAAGAAGATACCCTCATCTGACTTGGCATCAAATTTACTGATATTGTCTTTGCCATTGTTTAATATGAAACAGCGGCAACCAAATACACGAAAATACTTAAGATTCGGTTTTCGATTTTTCCAAAGCTCATATGATGTTTTCTTCAAAATAGATCGAATTAAAACATGATTTAAAATGTAACAGGAAGTATTAATGGCTTCTGCCCAAAAATATCTAGGTAAATCGTTTTCGCAAAGCATTGTGCGTGCCATTTCTTCAAGTGTCCTGTTCTTTCTTTCTACCACCCCATTTTGTTGAGGTATCCTAGGTGCAGAAAAATTATGACTAATGCCATTTTCATTACAAAAAGCTTCAAAATCATGATTGTCAAATTCAGTTCCATGATCACTACATAAAGAAACAATAGTGAGATCTTTTTCGTTTGAAACCCTTTTATGAAATTTAACAAAAGCTGAAAACGTTTCATCTTTATGAGCTAAAAACATTACCCAAGTAAATCATGAGTAATCATCTACAATTACTAGCCCATATTTTTTACCTCCCAAACTAGTTATTCTGGTTGGTCCAAAGAGGTCCATATGCAATAATTCAAGGGGTCTAGTAGTAGATACTACTCCTTTAGGTTTGAAAGTAGATTTAGTTTGTTTTCCAAATTGACATGCAGCACAAATCTTATCTTTTTCAAATGTGAGTTTTGGCAATTCTTTTACAAGATTCTTTTTGCTTAATTTTGAAATCAACTGCATACTAGCATGCCCTAGCCTACGATGCCAAAGCCAACTAGTTTCACTTGCCTTGGCTTCCCTAGCCACTAGGCATTGACCACTTTCCATGGCTAGATCATCAAGATCAACCATGTAAATGTTTCCATGCCTATGACCAGTGAACTTGATGCCATCGACATCAAGACTAGATACCATGCACAAAGATGATTCAAAAATAACTTTAAAACCCTTGTCACAAAACTGACTAATGCTAAAAAGATTATGCTTCAAGCCATCAACAAATAATACATTATCTACATAAGCATTATGTAGATATGGATTTTACCAATTCCGACGATTTTGCCTTTTCCATTATCACCAAAGGTAACGTTTCCACCATCAATAGCTGCTAGTGATGAGAATTGCTTCACATCCCCAGTCATGTGCCTTGAGCAACCACTATCCAGATACCACATTCTTCTTTTATTTTTGGTTGCAAGGCACACTGCAAAAATTAATCAAGTTGAAACTTTAGGTATCCAAGTCATCTTGGGTCCTTTAGGGTTAGTCAAATTGGTTCCTTTTGGAACCCAAATCTTTCCAAAGGTATTTAATTTTCTTCTATTACAAATATATGATTTATGTCCTAACTTACCACACGCATAGCAGGTAATATTAGAAGATGCAGGTATGAAAAAGTTTTTGTAAAGTTTTTGCTGATTCTGTGGCTTAAATCCAAGACCAGCTTTGTTAAACACTGCATGTTGACTATTTAAAAGCATACTTAATTTTTTTGAACTAAAAGAAAACTTTTCTACAAAAGGTTTTACTTTTTCTAACTCTTCTTTGTAATTCTTGTTTTGAAGCAATAGCTCTTTGTTTTGTTTTTCAATTTTCTATTAGTTTTAAGAATTCTATTATTTTTCAAAGAATAATTTTCTTTTAAAAGATTATCCTTATCATTTTTCAAGGTCTTTACATGTTCAGTTAATTTCTTGTTTTCTTGAATTAAATCTTCAATTTCAGTTGAAAACTTTTCTGAATTTTTGGTAAGCTAAGATTTAGCTTTCTTAATTTCTTATTTTTCAGTTTTAATTTTTCATATTCCATAACTAAATCATCAAAAGCATCATGTAATTCATTGAAAGTAAATTCAATTTCAGGTTCAGAATTTACCTCATTATCTTCATTGGCCATGAAACACAGGTTGGCGACTACCTGCTGCTCTTCATCACTGCTGGAGTCCTCACTCTCACTCCAGGTAGCCATCATGGCTTTCTTTCTCAACATCCTTCGACTCTTTTTAAGCAAAGGGCAATCCGTTTTATAATGTCCAGGCTTCTTGCACTCGAAGCAATGGGTGGATCCCTTTCTTTTTCTTTCTCTTTATCTTTATTGTGATCACCTTTTTGTGGCCTTTTCTTGTAGAAGCCCTTCTTCTTTCTCATGAATCTTTTGAATTTTCTTGTAATGAGGGCTGTCTCATCATCATCAGCTTCTTCTTCTGATTCATCACTTGACTCTTCCTTTGTAGTGGACTTGAAGGCTATGGCTTTCTTTTTCTTGTCATTGTCCACTGTCTTCTGCTTTAGTGAAAGCTCGTAAGTCATCAGTGATCCAAGAAGCTGCTCAAGAGGTAGAGTATTGACATCCTTGGCTTCTTCTATGGCTGTTACTTTCGCATCCCATGAAGCCGGAAGAGACCTGAGAAGTTTGTTAACCAGTTCACCATTAGATATAATTTTTTCCAAACTCCTCATACCATTTACTATATTGGTAAATCTAGTATACATTTCACTTATACTTTCAGTTGGTTCCATCCTGAACATCTCATACGTATGAATGAGCATGTTCACCTTTGTGGTCTTACTTGGTGTGTACCCTCATGGGTAACCTCAAGTGTATCCCAAATTTCTTTGGCGGAAATATAATTTGATATTCTGTTAAATTCACTAGGGTCAAGTGCACAGAATAGCAAATTCATCGCCTTAGCATTTAACTCAGCTTGTTTGATGTCATTGTCATCCCATTCTTCTTCAGATTTCGGGGTGATAATGCCATTAACCAAGTGAGTGGGCTGATGAGGCCCTTTAGTAATTACTCTCCATATATGATAATCTACAGCTTGTAAATAAATACGCATACGAGTTTTCCAGTATGTGTAGTTTGTGCCATTAAAGAAAGGAGGGCGATTTGATGCTTGTCCTTCAACTACACCCATTCCAATTGGGGCGGCCATGATCTTTCACTCAAGATCGTTGGACCTACAAGAGAGTACCGGTGCTCTGATACCACTTGTTGTCCAGATATGGTGCCCAAGAGGGGGGGTGAATTGGGTATTTTAAAAAAATTAAAGCAATATATGTGCTATCAAGTTCAAAGGTGAAGAGTGATAGTGCTCAAGTAATTGTGCAACGGAAGTAATGAAATATAACAACAATTAAAGAGCAAAAGAAGATAGAGAGTAAAGCAATGCAAACACACAAGAAGTATAGTGGTTCGGTGCACCTAGCACCTACATCCACTCCCCAAGCTCCACTTGGAAATTTTCACTATAATCTTTTCTAGATTACAGCCGACTTGTTTTACCAGGCTCACAAGTCAAAACCTTACACACTTGTTTTGGCTTCGGGCTTACAAGCAACCCTAGTTGGTTTTATCAATTGGCTCACCAACAAACCTCACACACTTGTTTTGGCTTCGGGCTTACAAGCAACCCTAGTGGTTTTATCAATTGGCTCACCAACAAACCTCACACTAGTTTCAAATTTCCTTGAAACTAGCCTAAGACAAAAAGAATATGAATACAATGAATAAATCAAGACAAACTCCTTTTGAGCAAAAAGTAATTCGATGTAGCTCTTGATGGAGACTCTTCAAGCCTTTCTCTTGGAATCTTGGACCTCACTAAATGCCAAACTCTTGAAAGTTGATTCCTCAAAGATGGAAAGCTTTTGGCTAAGGAATCTCTTGGTTTTCTCACTCTTTTTGGCTTGGAATTGATTGAAGGCTTTGTACTTTCACTCTATTCCTTTTCACTTTGTCTCCTTGTCTTTTTTGAAGTTAGGTGGAGGTTAAATACCTCATTCAAGCTGAAACAACTCCACAATACCGTTGGAATCAAAAATATGGCCGTTAGAAATCAAATCAAAAGTTCAGAAAAACTAGCCGTTATGCCATGAGTCGACCTCATGAGTCGACCTCTGTATCAAGTGTCGACCTCCAGTTTATCTTAGGCAAAAATCCAGAAAACCATAGTTCTGCCCAGTTTGAATTCTCAGGCGATGAGTCGACCTCTGGTGTCGACCTATGGACTGGTGTCGACCTCTGGTGGTCGACCTCTGGAGCGTGCCACTGAAATTTTGCCGTGCCGGCCTTGCTGAACTTTTCTTTTCTTCATGAGTCGACCTCTGGTGGTCGACCTTTGGCAAGGTGTCGACCTCTGGTGGTCGACCTCTGGTGGTCGACCTCTGGTCTGAAAATTTCTGAAACTCTGGAGAGGTGCATGCCATGCTTGAGTTTCTCTAAGCCTTTATTTCTTTTGTCAATTACTTCTTAATAAGAAGGTCCAATATGAGAAATTTGATCTTGTTCAAGGTAGGAAAGCTCTTTCTAAAATCAAGCAAGCTTGGTTTCATCATTGTACTCTTGATACTCTTTTTGAATAACCTAAGTCCTGAAACTTTATCTTGAGATGAAACATTAGTCCAAACATATACTCAACCTTTTGTTAATCATCAAAATTAAGGAGCCAAAGCCAACAATCTCCCCCTTTTTGATGATGACAAAACCTTGAGTATATATGCAATTAAGTCCAAAAGCAAAATATAGCAATAATAAAAATTTTCAAAGAATCCTTACATGCATGAGTATACCATAAAAATTTTACTTTTCATCTACTTTTTTGTGAAAACATTCTCATGAGTCAAAAAGATTTTACTTTTCATTTACTTCTTTCTTTTTGTGAAAACATTCTCATGAGTCAAAAAGATAAGAACCATAATAGCTTTACTCTATTCTATGAAAGAGTCATACTTTACCATATATACTTTACAAACATTACTATACTCCCCCTTTTTGTCAAGAATCAAAAAGTGCATTCTTTGTAGTAAAAGATATATTAAGGAAAATTATGTTCCATTACAATGAAGTACTTAGTTGCATAAAATACATGCTCCCCCTCAATTTGTGCATTCAATATAACAAAAACATTCTAACTTGAGGGTTTAAAAAGATAAATGCTAAGAGCTGGTATCAGACAGTAAAATATCACAATGTAGATAAGTATATAAATGTATTCAGTTACAAAATTGCTTACATAGTAAGCACAAAATACTGATACATCAGATCATACAAAGTAAACTAGTACATCATACATCAAGCAAATCTATGAGGCTACTCCTCATCAGAAGGTATATCAAAAGAGATAGGAGCCGAGATCCTAGATGAGGATTTTGGAGTCCTATGAGTGAGACTCCGAGTCCTCATAGAGGGACCAGACCTAGGGGTAGTCCTACGAGATCTATAGGTCCGAGGAAAAGGCTCCATAGGTGTCCTGACAGAAGCAGTAGCAGAAGGAGTAGATGGATCAGTATGCTGAGTAGATTGAGCTGGAGTGTGCCTGCTGACTAGCTCATAAGCAGTGGGATCATCAATATCTGTCTCTGTATGCTCATCTCTATCATCCGGAATCCCTGTAATAGTCTTAAAAAGTGACTCAGTAAACTCAGTATCGACTGGCATATCTGCAGCTGGAGGATCTGTACTGGGAAGATCAGTAGAAGGAGGATCAGTAGAAGGAGGAATCTCTGGAATCGGATCTGCTGGTGGAACATCAGAGCTACCTGCTCCGGGCTGATCTCCATCACTGTCACTGTATCCACTGGAGTCATCATCATCATCATCAGAATGTGGAGGAGTCACTGTCGGATCTATAGTCCCTGGTGGCAATGCTAATCTCAATAGGCTAAGGATCTATCGAAATCCTGCATCTACACTAGCTGAGAGAGCTCCAATGCGCATATCTGTGTGGATCCGCAGACCATGTAGCTCCTGTCGTACACCAACAATCTCTGTCCGGACCTCTGAAATGTGATCAGTCACTCTTTGCTCAAAGTCCGATATCCTCGCTGTAGTCCTCCGTGGTGTAGCAGTAGCAGTAAGTGCTGGAGCTGATGAGGGTGGTGGCGTGAATGGCTCAGGCTCCGCAGTCTCTGACTCTGGTGCTAGACGAGGAGGTGTACCATGATCAGTAGGCTCTGAAGGCCCTGCCTCAGCTGCTCGGATCTCATCCTCCTCATCTATTTTCTGGCCAGACTCTCGTCGCACCCAACGGTCACCAATCAGTCGAAATCCCATCCTATGCAGGGATTTCTCTCCATATGTATCAGTATGCTGCAGCTGACTGAAGGGTATACCATCAAATGAAACTCTATGCTCCCTGAATAGCTGTGTCAGCCCCATGCCATGTGGCTGAACTAGTCTCCTGTGAGATGCTGCCTCACCCATCTGCTGAAGCATGATCCTGGGAAGGTTGATGGGAGTCCGCTGTCTCAGGAACACCATCAACACCAGCTCATGCTCAGTAATAAAGTCAAATCTCCCGCTCTTCGGAATCAAGATACGGGCGATGATATGATGCACCACTCTCATCTCCAGTGAAAGCTGGTTAGCGGCTACTGTGGAAATGCCGCTAACATCCTCACGCTCTAGAATACATCTGAAGGCATGCTCTCTGTCGCTGATCGAAGTGGCAGCTGTGCCATGAAGTGGAATCCTCCAAACACGACTGATGACCTCCGGTGTCACTGGAATCTCGATCCCACGAACAGTAGCTGACCATCCAATGCCATCAGTGGCCATGGATGCATAGAACTCCCTGATGAGGTCTGGGTATAATCTCTCAGTCATCGTGCAGAAGTGAACCAGACCTGCATCTCTCAGCACATCTCCTATAAAAAAGTGATGCTGATCCCAGAAAGGTATGTCCACATGTCTCCCACTCACAATGCTCTTCCGTACTAAGCTGGCTGGCACTGGTGCAGGTGGCTCTGGGGTCGGCTCACGCTCATGTCTGACCTTTCTTCGTCACTCAGTGCTACTTTGGCCTTGTTCCATTCTCCTTTTCCTTACTGCTAAGTGCTTTCTTGGACCCATATGGATGGAAGAGGGGTAAATTAGGGAGAAGTAGGATAATGCAAGGCTAAGAGGGAAGGAACCAAGAAAAGAGAAGAGAAGAGACGTTCACGAGTTGGTGAAATGGTAAGATAGGGTTTGTGAAAATGGAGAAAATCGAGAGTAAATGGAGGAAATGCAAGAAACGGAGGAAAGAAATGAGTGATTTCAATTGAAAAACAAAGTATACGGTCAAAAATGGTTAGGTTCAAAGGAGAACAAGAGGAGAGGAGAAGATTTACCCAAAAAGATGAAGGAGAGGGTTGGAAATCCACTGTTTAGAGCTTTAGGGAAGTTGGAGGGGGACCACACTAAGGAGAAATGGAAAGAAATGGAGAAAAAGAGGCTTGCGGATGGGTTTTAAAAAAGATGATTTCCGTTCAAGTGTCGACCTCTAAAAATTCTCAGGGGTCGACCTCAAGTGTCGACCTCTAAAAATCTCAGGGGTCGACCTCAAGTGTCGACCTCCGAAAACTTAAGTGTCGACCTCCAAAAATAAATTAGCCAAAATAAAATTCGGTAAAATTTTAAAAAATTGATAAAATTTAGAAAAATAAGCTTTAAACATATTTGAGAATTTATAAATCATTTTTGAGGAATTTTGATGAGAATTGAAGAGTTTCAAGCAAAAGGATCAATCACTCCCAGTTCTCTTCTGATCATACAAAATCTATCTTCATTCAATGGTTTTGTGAATATATCAGCCAATTGATAATCAGTACAAATAAATTCTAACAACATATTAGAGTTTTGAACGTGATCTCTTATGAAGTGATGTCTTATTTCAATATGTTTGCTTCTTGAATGCTATATAGGATTTTTCGTTAAATTGATTGCACTAGTATTATCACATCTTATGGGTGTCTTAGTTAGTTTGATGCCAAAGTCCTCGAGTTGCTGTTTGATCCATAGAATCTGAGCACAACAGCTTCCAACTGCTATATATTCGGCTTCCGCCGTAGATAGAGCAACCGAATTCTGTTTCTTGCTGCTCCATAAAATCAAATTAACTCCTAGGAATTGACAA
Organism: Areca catechu; assembly: GCA_021397845.1. Classification (NCBI taxonomy): domain Eukaryota; kingdom Viridiplantae; phylum Streptophyta; class Magnoliopsida; order Arecales; family Arecaceae; genus Areca; species Areca catechu. The sequence goes on from CM038050.1 coordinate 98,776,825, forward strand.
GTTCCACTAGTACTTTTACGATCAAGTTTACACCCAGCAAAATCAGCATCAGAGTATGCAATCAATTCATATGATGACTCTCTAGAGTACCAAAGACCAATTTCAATTGACCCAGATAAGTATCTAAATATACGTTTCACAGCTAAGAGATGTGATTCTTTAGGAGCAGACTGAAAACGTGCACACATACAAACACTAAACATTATATCTGGTCTACTGGCAGTTAGATATAGCAATGAACCAATCATGCCTCTATATAATTTTTGGTCTACTGATTTACCACATTCATCTTTGTCTAATTTACATGAAGAGCTTATAGGGGTACCTATTGGTTTGGTTGTCTCCATCCCAAACTTTTTCAATATTTCCCTTGTGTACTTGGCTTGGTTGATGGAGATCCCCTCTTTGGTTTACTTAATTTGGAGTCCGAGGAAGAAGTTGAGTTCTCCCATCATGCTCATCTCGAACTCACTCTGCATTAACTTTGCAAATTCTTGACAAAGACATTCGTTAGTAGCACCAAAAATAATATCATCTACATAGATTTGTACTACTAAGAGATCATCATTTTTCTTTTTCAAAAATAATGTATTGTCTACATTACCTCTAGAAAAATCATTCTTCATCAAAAATGAACTTAATCTATCATACCAAGCTCTAGGAGCTTGCTTTAAACCATACAATGCTTTATGCAATTTAAAAACATGGTTAGGAAATTCATGATTTTCAAAACCAGGAGGTTGTTCAACATAAACTTCCTCTTCAATAAATCCATTTAAAAAAGCACTCTTAACATCCATTTGAAATAACTTGAAATCCATAAAATAAGCAAAAGCAAGTAAAAGTCTAATTGCTTCTAGCCTAGCAACAGGAGAAAAGGTTTCATCAAAGTCGATCCCTTCTTCCTGGTTATAGCCTTTAGCAACAAGTCTAGCTTTGTTTCTAGTTACAATACCATGTTCATCAAGTTTATTTCTAAAAACCCATTTTGTGCCAATTATAGAAACATTAAGGGGTCTTTCAGTTAAAGTCCAAACGTTATTTCTTTTAAATTGATTTAGTTCATCTTGCATAGCATTAATCCAGTTACATCTTTTTCAGCTTCTTCAATTGACTTAGGCTCTATCTGAGATACAAAAGCTAAATAATCACAAACATTTCTAATAGAAGAACGTGTACTTACTCCCTTTGACGGATCACCAATTATTAGTTCTTTAGGGTGTCCATGTGCATACCTCCACTCTTTAGGTAAAGGTTTTGGTGAAGTTGCATTGATCTCTTGAGTTTGATCTTCATTTTCTTGATCATCATCTCTTTTGGGCTCATCTTCATTGATTGTCAATTGTTCAAGCTTCTTTGTACCTGTTTCATCATCAATAGAATCTTCTTTTCTAGAAGATTTTTCATTAGATTCATCAAACACTACATGAATTGATTCTTCAACCAGAAGAGTTCTTCTGTTGAAGACCCTGTATGCCTTGCTAGAAGTAGAGTATCCTAAGAAGATACCCTCATCTGACTTGGCATCAAATTTACTGATATTGTCTTTGCCATTGTTTAATATGAAACAGCGGCAACCAAATACACGAAAATACTTAAGATTCGGTTTTCGATTTTTCCAAAGCTCATATGGTGTTTTCTTCAAAATAGATCGAATTAAAACATGATTTAAAATGTAACAGGAAGTATTAATGGCTTCTGCCCAAAAATATCTAGGTAAATCATTTTCGCAAAGCATTGTGCGTGCCATTTCTTCAAGTGTCCTGTTCTTTCTTTCTACCACCCCATTTTGTTGAGGTATCCTAGGTGCAGAAAAATTATGACTAATGCCATTTTCATTACAAAAAGCTTCAAAATCATGATTGTCAAATTCAGTTCCATGATCACTACAAAAGAAACAATAGTGAGATCTTTTTCGTTTGAAACCCTTTTATGAAATTTAACAAAAGCTGAAAACGTTTCATCTTTATGAGCTAAAACATTATCCAAGTAAATCATGAGTAATCATCTACAATTACTAGCCCATATTTTTTACCTCCCAAACTAGTTGTTCTGGTTGGTCCAAAGAGGTCCATATGCAATAATTCAAGGGGTCTAGTAGTAGATACTACTCCTTTAGGTTTGAAAGTAGATTTAGTTTGTTTTCCAAATTGACATGCAGCACAAATCTTATCTTTTTCAAATGTGAGTTTTGGCAATTCTTTTACAAGATTCTTTTTGCTTAATTTTGAAATCAACTGCATACTAGCATGCCCTAGCCTACGATGCCACAGCCAACTAGTTTCACTTGCCTTGGCTTCCCTAGCCACTAGGCATTGACCACTTTCCATGGCTAGATCATCAAGATCAACCATGTAAATGTTTCCATGCCTATGACCAGTGAACTTGATGCCATCGACATCAAGACTAGATACCATGCACAAAGATGATTCAAAAATAACTTTAAAACCCTTGTCACAAAACTGACTAATGCTAAAAAGATTATGCTTCAAGCCATCAACAAATAATACATTATCTACATAAGCATTATGTAGATATGGATTTTACCAATTCCGACGATTTTGCCTTTTCCATTATCACCAAAGGTAACGTTTCCACCATCAATAGCTGCTAGTGATGAGAATTGCTTCACATCCCCAGTCATGTGCCTTGAGCAACCACTATCCAGATACCACATTCTTCTTTTATTTTTGGTTGCAAGGCACACCTGCAAAAATTAATCAAGTTGAAACTTTAGGTACCCAAGTCATCTTAGGTCCTTTAGGGTTAGTCAAATTGGTTCCTTTTGGAACCCAAATCTTTCAAAGGTATTTAATTTTCTTCTATTACAAATATATGATTTATGTCCTAACTTACCACATGCATAGCAGGTAATATTAGAAGATGCAGGTATGAAAAAGTTTTTGTAAAGTTTTTGCTGATTCTGTGGCTTAAATCCAAGACCAGCTTTGTTAAACACTGCATGTTGACTATTTAAAAGCATACTTAATTTTTCTGAACTAAAAGTAAACTTTTCTACAAAAGGTTTTACTTTTTCTAACTCTTCTTTGTAATTCTTGTTTTGAAGCAATAGCTCTTTGTTTTGTTTTTCAATTTTCTCATTAGTTTTAAGAATTCTATTATTTTTCAAAGAATCATTTTCTTTTAAAAGATTATCCTTATCATTTTTCAAGGTCTTTACATGTTCAGTTAATTTCTTGTTTTCTTGAATTAAATCTTCAATTTCAGTTGAAAACTTTTCTGAATTTTTGGTAAGCTCAAGATTTAGCTTTCTTAATTTCTTATTTTTCAGTTTTAATTTTTCATATTCTATAACTAAATCATCAAAAGCATCATGTAATTCATTGAAAGTAAATTCAATTTCAGGTTCAGAATTTACCTCATTATCTTCATTGGCCATGAAACACAGGTTGGCGACTACCTGCTGCTCTTCATCACTGCTGGAGTCCTCACTCTCACTCTAGGTAGCCATCATGGCTTTCTTTCTCAACATCCTTCGACTCTTTTTAAGCAAAGGGCAATCCGTTTTATAATGTCCAGGCTTCTTGCACTCGAAGCAAATGGGTGGATCCCTTTCTTTTTCTTTCTTTTTATCTTTATCGTGATCAGCTTTTTGTGGCCTTTTCTTGTAGAAGCCCTTCTTCTTTCTCATGAATCTTTTGAATTTTCTTGTAACGAGGGCTGTCTCATCATCATCCGCTTCTTCTTCTGATTCATCACTTGACTCCTCCTTTGTAGTGGACTTGAAGGCTATGGCTTTCTTTTTCTTGTCATTGTCTATTGTCTTCTGCTTTAGTGAAAGCTCGTAAGTCATCAGTGATCCAAGAAGCTGCTCAAGAGGTAGAGTATTGACATCCTTGGCTTCTTCTATGGCTGTTACTTTCGCATCCCATGAAGCCAGAAGAGACCTGAGAAGTTTGTTAACCAGTTCACCATTAGATATAATTTTTCCAAACTCCTCATACCATTTACTATATTGGTAAATCTAGTATACATTTCACTTATACTTTCAGTTGGTTCCATCCTGAACATCTCATACGTATGAATGAGCATGTTCACCTTTGTGGTATTCACTTGGTGTGTACCCTCATGGATAACCTCAAGTGTATCCCAAATTTCTTTGGCGGAAATATAATTTGATATTCTGTTAAATTCACTAGGGTCAAGTGCACAGAATAGCAAATTAATCGCCTTAGCATTTAACTCAGCTTGTTTGATATCATTGTCATCCCATTCTTCTTCAGATTTCGGGGTGATAATGCCATTAACCAAGTGAGTGGGCTGATGAGGCCCTTTAGTAATTACTCTCCATATATGATAATCTACAGCTTGTACATAAATACGCATACGAGTTTTCCAGTATGTGTAGTTTGTGCCATTAAAGAAAGGAGGGTGATTTGATGCTTGTCCTTCAACTACACCCATTCCAATTGGGGCAGCCATGATCTTTCACTCAAGATCGTTGGACCTACAAGAGAGTACCGGTGCTCTGATACCACTTGTTGTCCAGATATGGTGCCCAAGAGGGGGGGTGAATTGGGTATTTTAAAAAAATTAAAGCAATATATGTGCTATCAAGTTCAAAGGTGAAGAGTGATAGTGCTCAAGTAATTGTGCAACGGAAGTAATGAAATATAACAACAATTAAAGAGCAAAAGAAGATAGAGAGTAAAGCAATGCAAACACACAAGAAGTATAGTGGTTCGGTGCACCTAGCACCTACATCCACTCCCCAAGCTCCACTTGGGAATTTTCACTATAATCTTTTCTAGATTACAGCCAACTTGTTTTACCAGGCTCACAAATCAAACCTTACACACTTGTTTTGGCTTCGGGCTTACAAGCAACCCTAGTTGGTTTTATCAATTGGCTCACCAACAAACCTCACACACTTGTTTTGGCTTTGGGCTTACAAGCAACCCTAGTTGGTTTTATCAATTGGCTCACCAACAAACCTCACACTAGTTTCAAATTCCCTTGAAACTAGCCTAAGATAAAAAGAATATGAATACAATGAATAAATCAAGACAAACTCCTTTTGAGCAAAAAGTAATTCGATGTAGCTCTTGATGGAGACTCTTCAAGCCTTTCTCTTGGAATCTTGGACCTCACTAAATGCCAAACTCTTGAAAGTTGGATTCCTCAAAGATGGAAAGCTTTTGGCTAAGGAATCTCTTGGTTTTCTCACTCTTTTTGGCTTGGAATTGATTGAAGGCTTTGTACTTTCACTCTATTCCTTTTCACTTTGTCTCCTTGTCTTTTTTGAAGTTAGGTGGAGGTTAAATACCTCATTCAAGCTGAAACAACTCCACAATACCGTTAGAATCAAAAATATGGCCGTTTATGGCCGTTAGAAATCAAATCAAAAATTCAGAAAACTAGCCGTTATGCCATGAGTCGACCTCATGAGTCGACCTCTGTATCAAGTGTCGACCTCATGAGTCGACCTCTAGTTTATCTTAGATAAAAATCCAGAAACTATAGTTCTGCCCAGTTTTAATTCTCAGGCGATGAGTCAACCTCTGGTGTTGACCTCTGGACAGGTGTCGACCTCTGGTGGTCGACCTCTGGAGCGTGCCACTGAAATTTTGCCATGCCGGCCTTGCTGAACTTTTCTTTTCTTCATGAGTCGACCTCTGGTGGTCGACCTTTGGCAAGGTGTCGACCTCTGGTCTGAAATTTCTGAAACTCTGGAGAGGTGCGTGCCATGCTTGAGTTTCTCTAAGCCTTTGTTTCTTTTGTCAATTACTTCTTAATAAGAAGGTCCAATATGAGAAATTTGATCTTGTTCAAGGTAGGAAAGCTCTTTCTAAAATCAAGCAAGCTTGGTTTCATCATTGTACTCTTGATACTCTTTTTGAATAACCTAAGTCCTGAAACTTTATCTTGAGATGAAACGTTAGTCCAAACATATACTCAACCTTTTGTTAATCATCAAAATTAAGGAGCCAAAGCCAACAGTCATGCACAGGATTGATACTGGGAATGATGAATTGGATATGAAGGTAATGAGTAAGTCAACAAGGAATCTATCACTCTTAGTAAGAGGAGATTGCATCTAGCTAGTTTTCAATCGGATGATGATTCAAGGAATCTTTGATCAAAGTAAAGATATTAGAAATGGTTTCTAATATCAAGATAATTGAATCATCATTATAAGATTGAGCTAGAAACAATATAATATTAGATTTGACATATATCCATATCCATAATTATATTTTGGGTGCAGGCTGATCGAAGGATTTAATTGTACGGTAACTTTCTACTGAAGGGTAATTTTGGTATTTCACCAGAATTTTCATATCTTCCAGGTAGACATGACACGTTGCTAGACGTCAATCTTGTCTTGTGGGTTGATTTGAATGATCACTTATTTGGAAGAGTCCTAATTGATCAAAATCGGGTAAGCCCGATTTGACCTAAATCGATTAGAAAGAGTTCTAATCAATTAGGTCAACTTGTATTCGAACCCACTGCCGGCTAGATGTGGAATCCAATGGGTCACACACTTAAAAGAATTGATCAAGAGTCATTTGCATGAAGACACTCTAGCAAGTGTTGCAAATCCTAACTCTTATTCGAATCGTAATCGAATTAGGGTTCCGAATTGACTCGATTTGGGTTCTAATTGGATCTAATTAGACCTTAATTGAGAATTTAGAGATTATGGCTAACCCAATTGGCTAACCTATTAGCTAGGCCACTTCCCCACCCATCCCCTTTCCCTTGCATGCCAAAAACACCAAGAGTCCATGCGCTTATGGACTCTTGGCGCGCCATTTGGAGGAGTCCATGGGCACATGGACTCTTGGCGCGCGCCCACTTAATTTTCCGATGAATTAAGATGGGGCGGCCTTCTTTCTTAGTATTAGCACCTCATTTGTCCACCCTTGGATGATAATCTAACGGGTGGAGAGGTTTTAAGAAAGAAAGGAAGCGCAATTTCTTCCCGGGAGCGCGAAATCAGATCTCTTCGGAGATTCAAGTTTCGCGACTTCTTTCTCCCAATCGTCGTGACTTCTTCCTTTAAGAAAAGCCATGAGGATTTATCTGGAAGGCCGTGAGAATTAATCCAGAAGGCCGTGAGAAGAAGGAAAGGGCATGAGAAGAAGGAAAGGGCGTGAGAAAATTGTTTACGGAGAGTTGTGAGGGCGCCTCTCCGAAAACTATAAAAAAGGGGGTGGGAATCAGAACTCGGTGATGTGTTTTTTTTTTTTTCTTTCTTCCTCACCTGAAGACTCTTTCTCCCCTTCTTGTTTTTGCATTGTTTTCTTTACAGAGTAAAACTCTGTTGAAACTCTGCTACTAAACAAGGTTAAGAGAGAAAGTCTCCGACAGTAAAGGAAAAGAAGAGTTCTGATCCAATTCTTTTCTTCCTTACATTAAGACATCTTTGTCTTAATTTCTCCACTAATTAAAGACAAGCATTAATCTTCTTAGGTCAAGGTCTTACTTTCAAGACAAAGGTGTCCTAAAGGTTCTAAGTCTTGGTAGAAGGTGGAGAAGGGGTAAGAAGGAAGAAGACACACCTTTGAGTGGAAGATTTCCAGCCATAATCCAAGTATTGAATTCCTGGAAGATGATTTCAATTGAAGGAACCATTGGAACAAGGAGTTAGGATCTTGGTCATTGCTTTGTGTGGATCACCATCGGAGGGCGGACACCTGGACTCCTGGTGAACTCAAATAGCCCGTTCATCTTCAAAATTAAATCTTCATCAAATTGGAATTAGCGGTTACAGGTTAGTACTCTAATTCTAATTTGCATAAGAATGTTAGTCTTCATACATTTTAGTCTTATTAAGGAGTTCCTGGTTTAGGGTTTTGGTGTATATTAATTTCTATATTTTGAAATTACCCTTCCGCTGCGTTGCATCGGATCCCAACACTTCTTGACAGCCTTTTGAACTTTGACCTTTGAAGGACACCATGTCCTTCTGTAAGGTACTCTGAATGCCTTCCAAAACTACTCTTGGATTTGGTATTGCCCTTTTCTAGAACACTCTTGGCTTATATCTTAAATTCTAAGACTTGTCCTATAAAGAACAACCTTGTCTTAAAGAGACATGGTTTTGTCTTAAAGGAAGAGAGAGGGAGAACAAAAAACTCTCAGAATATCGTTATGGTGGAATCTGATATTTGAAACTTATATCACCGCCCCTATATATAGTTTTAAGAGGGGTGTGTGATATGTCCTCCCTCAAGTTATCATATATGATTTTTCAAGACCGAAGAGAGGTTATCTGGCTTGAAAAATCATATCCAATATGTCTTATCATGCGTCAAAGCCCATATCAACATCCATTCCCATTCCTGGATAATTTGTGACTTGCCACATGGCAAGTATCGGTCTCTGGGAAGCTAAGAGGTGCCTCTTCAATCTCCAAACTTCAAAGAATATGAAGAGTCCTGATAACAGAAGGACACTGCTTTAGGCCGCGCGCCAAATGAAGAGACGCGTCTCTTCATGCGCGTGTTTTCCTTCAACATCTTTCATGCCAATTCAAAAAGGTTTGACAGGTCAAAAATTATCCTAAGGGGTGTGGGGATGTGTACCAAGAGAGTCCCAGATGAATTAGCCAAAGTGGTTCATTTGCAGAAGGACTCTTGGTCCTTTCTGCGCCCACTCTTCCTTGGCACGCGCAATATTGCGCCCAAGAGTCCATGCCGACTTAGACTCTAATCCAAGTGGCATTTCAAGTCCAAATAAATCAGGATAAAGCTTGATTAAGGTTGTTTTGACCCAGACTTAACCCAATTTAAGTCTCTCTTAAATTGGTTAATCAAAATAGCAAGCAGCTGGACCCAAATTGACTTGGATTAGGAATTAGGTTAGTCTACACATGCTAATATGCAATCTAGCTAACCAATTAGGATCCCATGATCCTAATTAAATTATGTATGACTTCCTTGATCAACTCTCTAATGTGTGTGACCCTTTGGATTTCACATTTAGCTAGCAATATGTTTAGGTTTAGACCGATTCGATCCAATCGAATATGATTGACCTAATTAGGTCAAATTGGCTCACCTAATTGTCCAATTTGAATCATCCATCGAATTGACTCATAAAACCAATCCAATTGGTTCATGAAAATCTACAAGACAAGATTGACATCTAGCAACGTGTCATGCCTACCCATAAAATGTAGAATTTGGTGGAAAGTACCGAAACCCATAAAATGTAGAATTTGGTGGAAAGTACCGAAATACCATTCAGCAGAAAGTTACCATGCAATTCAATCTTTCGATCTCCCATTATCTCGATTAAGTGATAGTTATGGATATATGTCAAACTCTAATACTTAGTCTATCGAATCTCAGCTCGATTATGAGCACTCAGCTGATGATTGATTAGAAACCACTTCTAATCTCATCCTGCTTTGATCAAAGGCTCCTTGAGTCACTCATCGAAGAGATTACATGGGATAATAATTTCTCTTACTCTTTAACGATCGATTCCTTGTTGGTCCACTCACATCCTTCGTACACCTTCCACCATACCCAGAACACCCCATACATGACTCAATATCATGAATGAGTATGAACCAAAAATATGGCTTAGTGTGCACAAGGAACCATGGTGACCTCAGGTCTAAAGATCACATGCACAACTCCTACTCTAAGACCTATCTTTTGACAAGCAGTAAGACTTCCATAAGATAGTCCTGGTGCGGATCAGTTCAGTGTACTCATACCCTGATGAGCACCTTTATCCTTGTATTAGTGTCTCTACACAAATGGTTGTGAGACCAACCATCCTCATTAACTGAGCATACATAGGATAAGCTAGTCTTACCGGATTCATCAATCCCCGAATCGATGGTCCATTGACTAGGGACATTTTGATTAGGGTTTATAGGAACTTAGGTCTCACTATTATGATCTTTATCATAACCCTAATTCCATTACCCTAATCTATGGGGTTCATCATAAACCATAAATAAGATACAGCAGTATATGATGAAAATAAATGCCTTTATTAATATAATGTCATATAAGAGTTGGAAGATTACAAAAATGCCCTTATAATGATTTGCTTTTAGGGCACTTTTATTTCAATCTCCCACTTGTACTAAAGCCAATCGCTCTTATACTTTATACCCATACTATCTAAGTGGCGATCTAACTGCTGCTTGGATAATGCTTTAGTAAATGGGTCGCTATATTGTTCTTTGTATCAACTCATTCGATGACAACATCATGTCTTTCTATTATTTCTCGAACGAGGTGGAACCATCTTAGAATGTGCTTTGGACTTATGGTGAGATTTTGGTTCCTTTGCTTGTACAACAGCTCCAGTGTTATCACAATACAATGGTACTGGCTGATGTACATCAGGAACTATGCCCAATTCCATGATGAATTTTTTCATCCAAACAACTTCCTTCATGGCTTTACTCGCAGCTATATATTCTACCTCAGTGACTGAGTCAACTACTGTTGGCTGCTTTGTACTCTTCCAACTCACTGCATCACCATTCAGGGTGAAGATATACCCCGATGTTGATTTGCTATCATCTGGATCTGATTGGAAACTAGAATATGTATAGCCTTCTAATTTCAACTCATATCATCCATATACTAGAAAAATATCTTTAGTCCTTCTCAGGTACTTAAAAATATTTTTCACAACTTTCCAATGATCCTCTCCTGAATCTACCTGAAATCTGCTCACTATGCCCAAGGCATAAGCAACATCAAGTCTGGTACATAACATAGCATACATAATTGATCCTACAATCGAAGCATAAAAAATCATAGCCATCCTCTCTCTTTCTCCAGATGTCTTAGGAGACATTTTCTTAGAGAGATGTATACCTTGACTTATAGGCAAGTAACTTTTCTTACTTCCATCCATGTTGAATCTCTTCAACACTAAGTCTATGTACCTAGACTGGGATAAGCCTAGCATCCTTTTAGGTCTATCTCTATAGATCCTTATACTTAGTATATAGGATGCTTCTCCCAAATCTTTCATGGAAAACTTTGATGATAGTCAAGTTTTAACCGATTATAACATTGGTATATCATTCTTAATGATCAGTATGTCATCAACATACAATACCAAGAAAATAAGTGCACTCCCACTTATCTTCTTATACACACATGGTTTATCCTCATTTTTGAAAAAACCAAAACTCTTGATTGTTTCATCAAAATGGATGTTCCAACTCCTTGATGCTTGCTTTAGTCCATAAATAGACTTCTTTAACTTGCATACCTGGTTTAGTCTCCCACTTGAGATAAAACCCTCTAGCTGTGTCATATAGACTTCTTCCTCAAGGTTTCCATTAAGAAAAGCAGTCTTGACATCCATCTGCCAGATTTCATAATCATGGTATGCTGCTATAGAAAGCAAAATCTGAATGGATTTGAGCATGGCTACTGGAGAAAAGGTTTCATCATAGTCAATGCCATATTTTTGTCTAAAATCTTTTGCTACCAGCCTGGTCTTGTAGGTTTCTACTTGACCATCTGCTCCTATCTTTCTCTTGAAGATCTATTTACACCCTATTGGGTTAATTCCATCAGGTGGATCTACCAAGGTCCAAACCTGATTGGAATACATGGAATCCATTTCAGATTTCATGGCACTTAGCCATTTGTCGGAGTCTTTTCTCTCGATAGCTTCCGAATAGGTCACAGGATCATCATCCTGAATGATACTGGCTTCATTATCATCCCCGATGATAAAGCCATATCTTAGAGGTGCTCCCCGCACCCTATCTGACCTTCAGAGAGGAGGTGCGTATAGTGGCTATTCTTGATCTATAAAAACTTCTGGTTAAGGAATTTCATTTGAAGGCTTAATAGGTTGTTGGTTATGTTCTTCACATAACTCAAGTAAAGAATCACTACTTCTTTCTTGGATAAATTCTTGCACCAAGAATGTAGCATGCCTACTGTCAAAATTCTTTTGCTCAGTAGCATTATAAAAGAGGTATCCAATACCTTCTTTAGAATAACCAACAAACCTACACTTATTAGCCTTAGCACTTAACTTATGTCCAAAGTTATTTTTGACATAAGCATAGCAACCCAAATCTTTAAGTACTTAAGACTTAGTCTTTTGACATTCCATAACTCATATGGAGTGCTACTTACTGACTTAAATAGAACCCTGTTCAAAATGTGTGCAGCAGTTTCCAAGGCATGTCCCCAGAAGGAAATGGAAAGATTTGTGAAGCTCATCATGGACCTCACATGTGTAACAACCTTTCTGCCACACCATTTAACTGGGGTGTATAAGGAGGAGTCCATTCAAAGATTATGCCTTTATCTTTAAGATGATTTAGAAACTCACTAGACAAGTATTCACCTCCTCGATCAGAACGAAGAGTTTTAATACTATGTTCGGTTTATTTTTCAACCATACTTTGATATTCTTTAAACTTATCAAAAGCTTCAGACTTGTGTTTCATAAGATACACATGACCAAACCTTGATAAATCATCAATAAAAGTGATGAAGTAAGAATATCTTTCTCTGGCTTGAGTTGTCATAGGTCCACATACATCAATATACACAAGACCTAGTAACTTAGTTACCTTGTCTCCGTGTTTAGTGAATGGAGACTTGGTCATTTTTTCTTTGAGGCAAGACTCACAAGTTCCTAATGATTGGAAATCATAAGGGTCAAAGTAATTATCTTTGACTAACTTGTTTATCCTTGACTCACTGATATGACCTAACCGGCAATGCCAGAGATATGTGATATTGACATTATCTCTCTTTCTCTTCTTATCATTAATAAGAAGTATTTCATCATTGAGTTCCAAAGTAAGAAAACCATTAATGAAACAACCATGCCCAAATATTTTATTATTTTGAAGAATAGAGCAGCCACTGCTCTTTACATTTATTCATATCCTTGTTATAATAACAAGGGTACAGAAATAATGTTTCTTACAATATTGAGTATCTAGTAACATTCTTCTAGCTTTAACATATTACCCAAAGGTAATAATAAGATACAGGTGCCCACAACTTCAGCATAAATGGCCTCACCACTTACCCCATATAGCTTGAAGTCACCTTTCTTCAAATTTTTAATTTGGTGGAGTCCCTACAATGAATTGTAGATATGAGATCCACATGCGGTATCCAATACCCATGAATTAGAATTTGAAGAACTCAAGGATAAATTTGTTTGTATCATGTACAAACCTTTAGATGCTCCACTTGCATCTTGCTTCACACTTGCAAGATATATCTTGCAATTTTTCTTTTAGTGCCCTTGCTTGCCGCAGTGGAAACAGGCTCCATCAATGATGCGGCACGCATATGATTAATGTTTTGAATATGGGATTTGTAGAGCAATGAAACCTAATTATACTTAGCATTGTACTCATCTTAATAAGATTTAAGGATTATATGAAAAGGGACTATTACATGATTAGACACAACTCTAAAACTAAGAAGGAAGAAGATCTAGACAATAGGGGCTAATGATTGAGGACTTACCTTGATGAGTTTTCCAACCTTCCTATGATTCAAAACTTGAAACTACTGATGCTCTGGACTGGAGAACTTGGATAACAGTGATCAGAACCCTGAACTTGGGCTTCAGCTTGTTGGTTCATTGTCAAGGGGAACCCTGTTCACAACTCAAGGACTTTGAAGGACCCTGCAATGAAGATCAAAGTTAAGGTTGAAGGATGCAAACATAAAGAAGGGATGGGAGAACTTGTGAACAAAGAAAAGATAATTGAGAAGATCTGGCCGACTCCAATGCCTTTGCCTTGAGCTTGGATGATGAATTGCTAGGGAAAAAGAATGGCTTTGGCGTGGAGGAAGAGGATGGAAAACTTTCACATAAGAAAAAAATACAAGACAACTTCTACTTCCAAAATTTCAACTTTAATTTTCATTCATTCCCAAAATCAATCTCTTTTACAATGGATGTCCAAGGCTTTTAATAGCCTCACAAAGCTAGCTTTTGAAATTTAAAAACTCCCCAAATCGAGGAGGATTACAAGGGGGGTTGGAGGATTTGGTGGAGAGTTTGGAGGGATGTGGGGAGGTTGGATGATTTGGTGGAGGACTTGGAGGGATGTGGCCAACCTCCTTGAATTTGAATCTCCCTTGTTGGCGCCCAAAGGATGATGAGGTGGCTGGTGAAGTGGCACCTGATGACGTGGCATGGTGAGGTGGTCTTCTACTTGGATAAGAATGACATGTGGCGCCTAGTGGTCCTAGTTGATGGTCCTTTTCTCTTGCTTGGTTGATGTGTCTTCTCTTCTTCATGTGGTCAAATTCTGGGGTCTAGAATTTGAGTCTTGTTGCTGGCTTTCATGGCTTTGAGACTTGATTAGACTTAACTCAACTGAATTAGACTTAACTCAACTGAACTGACTTGACTGACCTAGACTTTAAAACTTGAAATGGAAATACAGGAAATGAAATTTTAAAAATAATTACATGACTCAATAAACACTCTTGATTTGAAACTCAAAATTAATTACAGGACTCTTAAAAAGGAAATGACTCCTGAAAAGGAAATAAAACATTTTTTGATCTAAAGGATACAAGGTAACCTAATTATCTTCGATCCAAATCGGGATAAGGCTAACCTTGTTGGAGTGAAGTTTCTTTGGATTTCTGGTGTCCACACCAATTCTCCTAGGGTGGGCAGAACTCGACCCAGTCGAGTATGGTTTAGTTTTGCCCTGGAAATGCTCGAACAAGTCTGGGTTAAGTCTTTGCAGGTCCTCTCGAGTAATTCAAGAGTTGTCAGACTCAGGTCGACCTTGCCATTGAACCAGGTATCGCTGATAGTCCTTATTCCTGGTAGTAATGGTCTTGTCATCCAGGATTCTCTCAATTCTCTCTCTCCGCTCAAGTAGGGTTGGTGGTGGACACTCGGAAATATGTTCACTCTCAATGAAAGTTTCTGGCCCAAAAGGCTCACTAGGTATTAGTACTGGTTCTTTGCATTCTACTAGGTCTGAAACATTAAAGGTTGTACTAATACCCATATCAGGTGGAAGTTCCAAAATATATGCATTAGGCCCTATTTTCTTTAAGATCTTGAAAGGTCCCGCTCCGCGGGCATGCAGCTTCTTTATGGTTCCAGAGGGAAACCGTTCAGGGTTGAGCCTAATCATCGCATAATCCCCTTCACAGAATTCTTTAGCCCTCTTATGTGAGTCAGCTAAGTGTTTGTAAGTTTCATTGCTCAGTTTGATCTTATTACTGATTTCTTTATGCAAATTTGTGACATGCTGTGCGAAAGATTCAGCAAACTTAGAAATTTACACAAGCACTTACAAAATGCAGACTGAACTAGGCATCCTTATTGAGAGGAATTTTATTGGACTTTCTAGGACCTAAACCTAATAGATTATTGACTCTCTAGGTTTGACCCTGGTCTGGTATGCACATGAGAATTTATCATGGGTTCCTAGTAAATGCCATAAGGTTTTCCAAAAGTAGGTAGCAAAAGGAATAGGCTTTAAAAGCTCATGCATCCTAGTAATCTCATCCAAATGAAACTTAATATCTCTAAAATTATGATAAGACTCAGGGAAAGGCAGGAAATAGGAATCCGAGACTTGGGGTAATTTAGGGGAATCTTGAAACAGACCTTGGCTACTCATGATGACCTTAAGATTAGAATTTTGATCTATAGGCAGGATGCTTCTAGGTAGTTGAAGGTCATCAGGAAAGTCTTCTAAAATAATGATTGGGTTCTTCTCAGGTACCTGAAGGAGTTCTTGTGTCGAAGCTAAAGTATTGGGTTCTTCCTGAGGGCATTGTCTTACGGGAACCAAGTCCTCACTAAATTTTGGTTGTTCTGATGTTTCAGGACTAGGCTCAATAATCTTTTCTTTACCAAAGGTTTCCTCAGGTAAGGTATTAAAGTTGTTCTCTTCACAGTCTTCCCCTTCATATTCATCTATTAAACTTATGTTAGTCTCATACACATATTTACTAAGTTCAGACTTGCCTTCTTCCTTCCCTAGCCCTTCAGTTTGAGGATACCCTAAGTCTTGAGTATTCATGAACTCAACTTGTACTTCAGGGTTCTTACTCCTATCATTCATATGAGCTAATGGGAAAGTAGGAGTTGGTTGGTCTAAGGAAAATTGTTTAGCCAGCATTTGGTTCAATTGGGCCATTAGATCATTTAGGCCTTTCAGCATGGTTTCAAGATTCGGGTCCATGGCTACACTGGACTAGGCTTGGATTGGTGAATATGGTGTCCCTGCTCTACTTGTCATGCATACAAATGGACTCAAGCTCGAGCTAAGGTTTCCTAGACCTAGAGCACAAATTAGAGATCTAATTAAGTGAACCAACTAGCTAGTAGTACTTATGGGACTTAGCCAGGTAGGTGGTGGGGAGTGAAGGTCCCTGATTGCCAACCTTAGACACCAATCTGAGATTGGCCAGGTAAGCGGACCAAATCACAAGCCCTGATGCACCAATCCTAGACACCAAGCCAGTAAGCACACACCAATTAGCTGACACAGTTAACTTGACCCTAACCTGAACCCAATTTGTTGGTGTCCCTAACCCACTAGGGCAATTAACGTTCTACTCAATTTTAATTAATGGGCTGGGATCGATATGCTGGTTGGTGATTTTTGGGCTAGGGACAGGTGATGAAATCCTGACCCTATGTCAAATTGATGCCCTTAATTTGATTTCTCATGAGATTAATGAAATGCAAAGGTGCTGCAGAAGTGTGTTGCAGTTTGAAAGTGGTGTGGAAAACATGATGAAAAAAATGTCCAAGAATTCTGAAAAATTCACAAAGGATTCCTAACTTATATGTTTCAATGTAGATGAATGGAATTTTAAAACTAAAATCTATACTAATCTAAGCAGATCCTACAAATGAAGATAAATAAAAAAGGACAGAACATAACCCTAATGACAGTGTCGAACTGCAGAAATTATTATTTTTTTATAATTTTTTTCTGATGATGAAATTTAATATGGTGATAACTGACTTAAAAAGGAACAAGAAAAAAAATATTTCAATAAAAAATCAGTGACTTGCCTTTGGAGCTGCAGACGGATTACAGTAAACAGATGCAAATTTTCAGAAAACAGAACCTAATCAAACAAGTGCAATGGCTTACCCAAAACTTCAATCTAAAAAATCACGTCCGGCCAGGGGCTCATTATTCCCATGGGTCGTGACAGTGTACTGGAGTACACCCGCTCAGGAGGCGTGAATTTTAGATCTTGCTTGGATTTAAAGAAAACTATTCTACCCTAATGCAACCATGCTCTGATACCAATTTGATGCGGCACGCATATGATTAATGTTTTGAATATGGGGTTTGTAGAGCAATGAAACCTAATTATACTTAGCATTGTACTCATCTTAATAAGATTTAAGGATTATATAAAAAGGGACTATTACATGATTAGACACAACTCTAAAACTAAGAAGGAAGAAGATCTAGACAATAGGGGCTAATGATTGAGGACTTACCTTGATGAGTTTTCCAACCTTCCTATGATTCAAAACTTGAAACTACTGATGCTCTGGAC
This sequence comes from Areca catechu, assembly GCA_021397845.1. Taxonomy (NCBI): domain Eukaryota; kingdom Viridiplantae; phylum Streptophyta; class Magnoliopsida; order Arecales; family Arecaceae; genus Areca; species Areca catechu. Next base: position 98,794,335 of record CM038050.1, read on the forward strand.
TGGAGAACTTGGATAACAGTGATCAGAACCCTGGACTTGGGCTTCAGCTTGTTGGTTCATTGTCAAGGGGAACCCTGTTCACAACTCAAGGACTTCGAAGGACCCTGCAATGAAGATCAAAGTTAAGGTTGAAGGATGCAAACATAAAGAAGGGATGGGAGAACTTGTGAACAAAGAAAAGATAATTGAGAAGATCTGGCCGACTCCAATGCCTTTGCCTTGAGCTTGGATGATGAATTGCTAGGGAAAAAGAATGGCTTTGGCGTGGAGGAAGAGGATGGAAAACTTTCACATAAGAAAAAAATACAAGACAACTTCTACTTCCAAAATTTCAACTTTAATTTTCATTCATTCCCAAAATCAATCTCTTTTACAATGGATGTCCAAGGCTTTTAATAGCCTCACAAAGCTAGCTTTTGAAATTTAAAAACTCCCCAAATCGAGGAGGATTACAAGGGGGGTTGGAGGATTTGGTGGAGAGTTTGGAGGGATGTGGGGAGGTTGGATGATTTGGTGGAGGACTTGGAGGGATGTGGCCAACCTCCTTGAATTTGAATCTCCCTTGTTAGCGCCCAAAGGATGATGAGGTGGCTGGTGAAGTGGCACCTGATGACGTGGCATGGTGAGGTGGTCTTCTACTTGGATAAGAATGACATGTGGCGCTCAGTGGTCCTAGTTGATGGTCCTTTTCTCTTGCTTGGTTGATGTGTCTTCTCTTCTTCATGTGGTCAAATTCTGGGGTCTAGAATTTGAGTCTTGTTGCTGGCTTTCATGGCTTTGAGACTTGATTAGACTTAACTCAACTGAATTAGACTTAACTCAACTGAACTGACTTGACTGACCTAGACTTTAAAACTTGAAATGGAAATACAGGAAATGAAATTTTAAAAATAATTACATGACTCAATAAACACTCTTGATTTGAAACTCAAAATTAATTACAGGACTCTTAAAAAGGAAATGACTCCTGAAAAGGAAATAAAACATTTTTTGATCTAAAGGATACAAGGTAACCTAATTATCTTCGATCCAAATCGGGATAAGGCTAACCTTGTTGGAGTAAAGTTTCTTTGGATTTCTGGTGTCCACACCAATCAACCTTCTTAGCTTTCTTCTTATTCTGGAAGCTCTTCTTAGGGTTGAATTTTCTTTTCAAGCCCTTCTTCTTTGCCTGTTTCTTTCTTCCATCAACTAGAAGAAGATGAGCCTTATCTCCTTTCGAATGGCTCTCTACTATCTTAAGTATATTAAGCAACTCTAGTAATGAAGTATTCAGTTTGTTCATATGGTAATTAAGAACAAACTGAGAGAAGGAATCTAGGAGTGACTGCAGGATCAAGTCCTGATTGAGTTCACCATCCATGACAAACCCTAATTGACCTAATCGGGTGATTAAGTCAATCATTTTCAATACATGGGTTTGTACAGATGAACCCTCACTCATCCATGCATGGAACAACTGCTTCGATATCTCGTATCGAGTAGCCCTACTTTGCTCTCTATATAGCTCCTTTAAATTAAGCAATATGGACTGAGGTTCCATACCTTCATGTTGCCTTTGGAGCATATTGCTCATAGAGGCCAACATGATGCACTTGACAGTTATACTATCATTTTGCCACATTCTTTGTGCGGCAATTTTCTCCTCAGAAGCATCCTCTCCGATCATCTCAGGATCCAGAGAATCAAGAATATAGGAAAGCTTCTCCTGAGTTAGTACAATCCTCAGGTTCCTTTGGGACCCGTTAACTTGTTGGCATCTAAAATATCCCGCAGTGATAAATTTGAAGCCATTATGTAAATTTCCTATATTTAATTAAAGAACAATATCAGTAGACCACCCAAGATGACATTTATAATTAAATAATGACTTTTTATATCTAATTATGTCTCCCACTATTTTCTTCGAATACCATAACCCTCAATCTATGGTAAGCGAGAAACCTTACTAGTTTCTTTAGTGGGGTTAAGATCCTAATTTCTCATGAATGCCTTGTGTGTACATAACAAATACTCATGAGTTCAAAGGTAGGACTTCCTTTCCAATTGCAATCTATGCAATTCTCAACTATTAAACTTGCCTCTAAAACACTTATAGCCCTGTGTGTGCACAACAAACCATAATGTCTTAGTTTAGTCAGACCCTTCATTTTTATATAGCCATGATTGAATAATGTTGTCCTTGTGTGTACAAAACAAAGCAACAATTCCAATCATGGTATAAAGCACCTAGTGCACCAAGATAAATTTCATATCAAACCCTAAAGTATGCCTTGTATGTACACAACAAACCTACTATAGTGTTGACATAAATTTTGCTTAGCATGAAGGAAGGCAAATTATAGTATTCTTAATTAATTAGCATTCCCAAATTAAGTTTTTAGATATGACCAAATTAGCCAGGTAAGTAGAAGGGGTGAGGGGGTCCTCCCGTTGCTTTCCTTAGACACCAATTAAATTGGCCAGGTCAAACAACGGAACCAATTAAAAACCTCAATCCCCTTACCTTTCCAGAACCACTTACCTAGACACCAACTGGCTGATCAAACCCTAATTGGTTTTGCATCATGATTAAGTTTTTACTATGACTAAATATAATTTTTAATGAGGATTTTGATGGTCTCAAACACATCCTAAATAATCATATCAACAATGTTCATAACAACAAGTATAAACATAAAGCATATCATTCAGCATATGCATAACATTGCATGATTACAAAGCAATCATATCATAGCATGATATTTCAATACCCCGTTCATCTCACTTTTTCATGGGATATGGCCACAGCAGCACCCTACACACCATAAGAGACTCATTGAATGAGAGGAGAGGGCCTTTAAACCTTACTTGGCTCCTACGACCGGATGGCCATGGTGACTAACCCAATCCAAAGCAGTTACTAGGACAAAACTTATTATAACGATGCATTTGATCAACAATATGCATAACATCATATCATAGCAAAATCATGCTATTTTCATGATAAAATAGAAACCAAACATATTAATTCTAATATGCATATAATCATAATTCTGGAAAAGTTGACTCAAAAGGTTTCAAGTCGACTCGATCTCTTGTCGGGTCGACTCGAATAGGGTTCGGATCAACTCGGTCTCTTGTTGGGTCGACTCGAATAGGGTTCGAGTCAACCGAATGTGGATGTTCATGAACTTCAAAATGATACATAATTGAATGAACTAAGGGTAGCTCTGATACCACTGAAGGGAATTTCTAGGAGCCTAGGTCATCATTCTATATGCGGAAGTGAATTTTAAAACAAAATTCAAGCATAAAAACCCTAACTAGCTAGAAGAAATCCTAATTCCCGGATCCCCTTAGACATTATCAACTAATGAATCATAAATGAAGTACAAGAAACATACCCGAAATGCTATTTTCTACTTATTTTCATAAGGCTCACGGTGCAAGCCCTCCAACGGTGATCCATATGAGAATTGAACCAAGAAAGAATTTCTTCTTCAGTTGCTTGCTTGACTAGGACTCTTCTTGACAGTCTTCTAGACTTTGACCTTTGAAGGACACCATGTCCTTCTGTAGGGTACTCTGAATGCCTTCCAAAACCACTCTTGGATTTGGTATTTCCCTCCTCTAGATCACTCTAGGCTTATGTCTTAAATTCTAAGACTTGTCCTAGAAAGAACAACCTTGTCTTAAAGAGACAAGGTTTTGTCTTAAAGGAGGAGGGAGGGAGAACAAAAAACTCTTAGAATATCTTTATGGTGGAATCTGATATCTGAAACTCTTATCACTGCCCTTATGTATAGTTTTAAGAGGGGCATGTGATATGTCCTTCCTCAAGTTATCAGATATGATTTTTCAAGATCGAAGAGAGGTTATATGGCTTGAAAAATCATATCCAATATGTCTTATCATGCATCAAAGCCCATATCAGCATCCATTCCCATTCCTGGACAACTTGTGACTTGCCACATGGCAAGTACCAGTCTCTGGGAAGCCAAGAGGTGCCTTTTCAATCTCCAAACATTGAAGAATATGAAGAGTTCTGATAGCAGAAGGACACTACTTATGGTCGCGTGCCAAATGAAGAGATGCGTCTCTTCATGTGCGCGTTTTCCTTCCACACCTTTCACGCCAATTCAAAAAGGTTTGACCAGTCAAAAATTATCCTAAGGGGCATGGGGATGTGTGCCAAGAGAGTCCCAGATGAATCAACCAAAGTTATTCGTCTGTAGAAGGACTCTTGGTCCTTTTTACGCCCACTCTTCCTTGGCACGCGCAATATTGTGCCCAAAAGTCCATGCCGACTTGGACTCTAATCCAAGTGGCATTTCAAGTCCAAATAAATCAGGATAAAACTTGATTAAGGTTGTCTTAATCCAAACATAACCCAATTTAAGTCTCTCTTAAATTGGTTAATCAACATAGCAAGCAACTGGACCCAACTTGACTTGGGTTAGGAATTAGGTTGGCCTACACATGCTAGTGTGCAGTCTAGCTAACCAATTATGATCCAATGATCCTAATTAAATTATGTATGACTTCCTTGATCAACTCTCTAATGTGTGTAACCCTTTGGGTTCCACATTTAGCCAGTAATAGATTTAGGTTTGAGCCGATTCGATCCAATCGAACCCGATTGACCTAATTAAGTCAAATTGGCTCACCTAATTGTTCAATTCGAATCATCCATCGATTTGACTCATGAAACCAATCCAATTGGTTCATGAAAACCTATAAGACAAGATTGACATCTAGCAATGTGTCATGCCTATCCAAAAAATGTGGAATTTGGTGGGAAGTCCAAAATACCCTTCAGCAGAAAGTTACCGTGCAATTTAATATTTCGATCTCCCATTATCCCGATTAAGCGATAGGTATGGATATATGTCAAACCCTAACACTTAGTCATATCAAATCTCAGCTCGATTATGAGGACTCAACTGATGACTGATTAGAAACTACTTCTAATCTCATCCTGCTTTGATCAAAGGCTCCTTGAGTCACTCATCGAAGAGATTACATGGGATAACAATTCCTCTTACTAGGAATAATCGATTCCTTGTTGATCTATTCACATCCTTCATATACCTTCCACCATACCCAGAACACCCTGTACATGACTCAATGTCATGAATGAGTATGAACCAAAAATATGGCTTAGTATGCACAAGGAACCATGGTGACCTCAGGTCTAAAGATCACATGCATAACTCCTACTCTGAGACCTATCTTTTGACAAGTAGTAAGACTTCCATAAGATAGTCCCGGTGTGGATCAATTCAGTGTACTCATACCCTGATGAGCACCCTTATCCTTGTATTAGTGTCTCTACATAAATGGTTGTGAGATCAACCATCCTCATTAACTGAGCATACATAGGATAAGCTAGTCTTACCGGATTCATCAATTCTCGAATCGATGGTGCATTGACTAGGAACATTTTGATTAGGATTTATAGAAACTTAGGTCTCACTGTTATGATCTTTATCATAACCATAATTCCATTATCCTAATATATGGGATTCATCATAATCCATAAATAAGACACAGTAGTATATGATGAAAATAAATGTCTTTATTAATATAATGTCATATAAGAGTTGGAAGATTACAAAAATGACCTTATAATGATGGCTTTTAGGGCATTTTTCTTTCACGAGCTTGCCATGAAATGCCGTACTGAAGATGATGGAAAAAAGAAGAAGACCATCGCACTTAAAGCTGCATTGGAGGAGAAGAAACCTGAAGAAGTAGGAAAAGAAACTCCCTCCTCGGATGAAGAACTCGAAGATGATAAGATGGCTTTGGTCATGCGAAGATTTAGGAGATTCATGGATAAAGGAAAAGGAAGGATAGGAAGAGATACATATCTAAGGGTGAATAAAACAAGAAAAAAGAAAAGGATAAAGAACAACACCCTATATGCTATGAATGTAAGAAGCCCAGACATTACAGATCTGAATGTGCTACCCTAAAGAAGAGCTAAAAAAAAAGAAAAAGAAAGCTATGGTGGCAACATGGACTGATAGCGAGGAATCATCCTCAAGTGAAGACGAAGATCAATCAAAATCAGCAAATATTTGCTTGATGGGATTAGAGGATGAGGTATCTCCTAAACCAACTCTTGATTTCACTTATGATGAATTATATGCTGTATTTCATGACCTTCTAACTAAATACAAGAAGGCAGACTTAAAAATAAAATCACTAAAATTTGAAAATGATAATTTGCTAAAAGAAAAGAGTGAAGTTTCATTAAAGAATAATGTTTTGCAAAAGGATTTGAATGAGCTTTCAGGAAAATATAAAGCTTTGCAAAAGGTAAATGAGGAACATCTAGAAAAGAATCATGTTTTGTAAAAAGAGAAACAAGATATGCAGAAAGAGATGGATAGATTAAAACCACTAGTTGACAAATTAACATTAAGTTCTGAAAAATTGGAAATGCTCTTGAAAAGTCAAAAGAAAACCTTCAATAGAGATGGAATTGGATACAAAGAAGATTTTAAAAATAGTTTTTATGTACCTAAGTTCATTGCATCTTCCTCATCACAAAAACCAAAAATAGTATGCTTTTGTTGTAATGGATTAGGACATAAAACATATGATGTAATCTAAAATTGAAAAGGAAGAACAAAACAAAGAAAATATGGGTTTCTAAAGGAACCAAGGCAACTAACCTCCAAGGACCGAAGAAAGCTTTGGTACCTAAAAAATCTACTTTATTTATTTTGCAAGGATGTCTTGTAGTCCAAAATCATAAAAAGATATCATATTTGGATATTGGCTACTAAGACATATGATGGATGACAAGAAGAAATTTATCATCCTTGAAATAAAAGAAGGTGGAATGGTCACATTTGATGACAACGGTAAGGGAAAGATCATTGACATTGGTAAGATCAAAATCACCCCTACCACTTTTATTGAAAATATATTGCTAGTTGACAAATTGAAGCATAACTTATTGAGTATTAGTCAATTATATGATAAAGGCTTCAAAGTGATGTTTGAATCTTCTATATGCATAGTAACTAGCATACTTAATTCTAGCATTAGATTTGTAGGTCATAGACTTGGAAAAATCTATGTGGTAGATTTAAATAATCTAGCCATGTCGAGTAGTTCAAGTCTAGTGGCAATGAATGCTAAAACCAAGGAATCTAGTCTACTTTGGCATAGAAGATTAGTTCATGTTAGCATGCATACATTGTCGAAGTTGATTTCTAAAAACTTAGTAAGAGATTTACCAAAAGTTAAAGTTGATCTTGATCTTGTGATGCTTGTCTGTATGGTAAACAAACTAGGGAAAGTTTTAGAGCAAAAAACATTATTTCAACTTCAAGACCATTAGAGCTACTACACATTGACCTATTTAGACCAACTAGGACCACGAGCTTAGGAGATAAAAAGTATGGACTTGTGATAGTAGATAATTTTTCAAGATACATATATGTTGACCGCTGGAATGATTTTGATGATTATAAAACATTGGAGCATGTATGTATTACTAATTCTTTCAATTACTCAAGAAGTTTTTGCAGAAAGTATTTATCATTGTATCATTTGATTTTCTATTTAGTTGAAGTGTATTCCAGTATTGCATGAACTTATGTACATCTCAAGTTGTAAAGCCCTAATTTTTATCCTTGTAATCTTGTAAAAATGGCTAAAAATTAGTAAAAAGTGAGTATAAATAGGTTAGACCTATGTGGTAAGTTTTTTAAAGTGTTTGGAAGACTTGCTCTTGTTAAAAATTTGCTTTGAAGAAGTTCTACTTGAGCCGACATATAGACCTCGAGCTGACCCATGGACCAAGAGCCGACTCATGTTCTGGTATGGCATGGAGAGTCAAATTTTCAGAAGTTCGAGCTGACTCGAGTATAATGAGCCGACTCATCCAGGAGTTGTAAATTACAAGTTTCAGAAACTCAGAAGTTCGAGCCGACTCAACCCAGAAGAGCCGACTCATCCAGAGTTTGTTTTTGATATGTCTGCGACTTCGAGCCGACTCAAGGTTCTCGAGCCAACTCGAGTGTCGGGTTCTAGCTTTTAACAGCTAGTTGCTGAATCAATTTTTTGAATTCAAAAGAGACTCCAACGGCTATATTTCGATTCCCTAGGCCCTACAATGGCTAGTTTTGCTTGAAAACTATAAAATGGAGTATTTATGATAGATCAAAGGATGATTATTGATTATTTATTGAAACTTAAAGAGCATTCAAGTGAATTTCAAGTCTTTCACCAACCAACTTCAAGTGAGCATTCAAAAAAGGATTCAAAGCTTCTCCAACTCATCTTCATTCATTGAATCCAACTTTTGAGGAAGTCAAGAAGTAGCTTTAAAAGTATTCAAGAGCATCTAAAGCAAGGCTTCTGTTGACCCCTGGAATGATTTGATGTTCACAAAATATTGGAGCATGTATGAGTTACTAATTCTTTCAATTTCTTGAAAAGGTTTTGTAGGAAAATGTTTATCTTTAGTTTAATTGGTTTTCAAATTGGTTGAAAGATAATCCAATATTGTATAGATTCATATGTACTTCAAATTGTAAAAGCCCTAATTCTTTCATCTATGTAATCTTGTAAAAGGGCTATAAAATTGTAAAAATAAGAGTGAGTAGATTAGCTCTTGTTGGATTCATGTGTTGAAAAAATTTGGAGAAGTTTGAAGCTTTAAATGAAGTTTTGGTAAGAGCCGACTCATAGATCAAGAGTCGACTCCTTCTGGCATGACATAAAAAATTTCAAAGTTTCAGTACCTCGAGCCGACTCAAGTCCCAAGAGCCGACTCAATAAAGAACCAATGTTTTTGAAGTCTGAGACCTCGAGCTGGCTCAAGCCTATAAGAGCTGACTCGTCCAGAGTTATGTTTGTTGGTGATTGAGACTTCGAGCCGACTCTGCCTGGAAGAGCTAACTCAAAGAAAATGTGAATTTGTACTGATTGAAAGTTTGAGCTGACTCCAGCTTGAAGAGCCAACTCGCACAGAATTTTTGTTTGGACTGTCTGAGACTTCGAGCTAACTAGTGGACCTCGAATCGACTCGAGTGACCATTTTCTGCAGTCTAACAGCTAATTGCTGAAAGTGAATTTTGAACTCCAAAAGATCTCCAACAGCTCTTTCTCAATTTTCTAGGCCCTACAACGGCTATATCTCATGAAAAACTATAAAATAGAGTATTTTTTATGGATTAAATAATTTTTTGAGAGATTATTCATTTATTTATCTTGGAAATTTGAAAAGTCTTCAAGTCTTTCACCAACCCACTTCAAGAGCATTCAAGATAGGATTCAAAGCTCCACCAACTTCTCTTCATCATTGAATCCACCCTTTAAAGAAGTAAAGAAGCAACTTGAAAAGCATTAAAGAGCATTCAAGGCTAGGCTTCACCTTGATCTTCATTGGCAACATTTAAATAAACTCGGTTTATTGTATAGTTACTTTATATTTTTGACATATCTTTGTTCTCTCTAAGAACAGCAAGGGGATGTGTCTTAAAAGAGAGTTAAAGATTTTTAGGTGAACCTTGTGAAAACCTAAGTTGGGTTCTTGATGATCCCGGTATAAAACTAAGTGTATGGTTTCTTTAGTGATCCTGTTTAAAACCAAAGGGAGTTGGGTTTTCTTTGATGATTCCGGTAAAATCAAAGTGTATAGGTTTGGATTATGAGCCTGGTAAAATAATCCAACTGTATTCTAGTTGGGGGATATAGTAAAAATCCCAAGTGGTGCTTGGGTATTGGATGTAGGAGCCGGTTGCTCCGAACCACTCTAAATTCCTTGTATTTGTGATTGTGCTTACTTTACCTTATTGCATTTATTTAATTGCTTCCATATTACATATTGCACCACAACACCAAAAGGATTTTTAAATTTCACATACTTGCCAAAGTTTTATAATCCTAATTCACCCCCCTCTTGGGAAGCCACCTGGGCAACAAGTGGTATCAGAGCAGAGTCTCTGAAAATTATTTAAAGTAAAGATTGATGGCACACTCCATGAGCACTTCTTTGGCCGAAGGCCAATCCACAAATCGACTTCTACTTTTCACTGTAACCAATTATACATATTGGAAGGCTAGGATGAAAATATACATTCAAGCCATAGATTTTCATTTATGAAAAATTATTTTGAAAGGACCTCACACACCCACTGTTAGAATCAATGATATTGAGGTTTTCAAATTGGAAGAGGAATGGGACGAGAATGATATGAAATTAGCAAAGCTGAATGCCAAAGCTATGAATTTGCTTCATTATGCTTTGGACCAAAATGAGTTTAACAGAATTTCGACTTGTAATTCTGCCAAAGAAATTTGGGATAAGCTTGAGATCATACATGAAGGCACATCACAAGTTAAAACTACAAAAATCAATCTACTTGTGCACAACGATGAATTATTCAAAATGGATCCTAGTGAAACTATATCTGCTACGTATACATATTTTACTGATATTATTAATAGTCTTAAAAATCTTGGTAGGACTTATACTAATGCTAATCTAGTTCAAAAAGTTTTGAGACCTTGCCAGATAAATGGAAGCTAAAGTGACAGTGATTCAAAAGGCAAAGGACCTGAATGCCTTATCACTGGATGAGTTGCTTGGATCATTAATTACTCATAAGCTAGCTATGTAACAAAGAACTGATGAAGATTCTAAAAGAAAGAAAGCTATAGCATTTAAAGCTATAAAAGAAGACAAGAATGAAGATTCAGATTCATCTGATGATGATGATCTTGAAAATGATGAGATAGCCCTTGTAATGAGAAAATTTAAAAAGTTTATGGGCATAAGAAGAACAAACAGATGGAGGAAGCAACCTAGAAAAGGAGAGTTTGGAAGAGAAAGAGAAAAGGACAAAGAAAAGGAGAAGGACAAAGACAAAGATCAAATTCCAATCTGCTATGAGTGCAAGAAATCGGGACATATATGTCTTAACTGTCCAGAAACCAAGAAAAAGATGATCAAGAGAAAGAAAAAGAAGGCAATGCTTGCAGCATAGAGTGATAGCGATGAATCTACTTCCACTGAAGAAGATGAAGATATAACAAAAACTGCTCAGATCTGCCTTATGGGTTTGAAAGATAAGATAACTACTTCTGAACCTAATTTAAAATTTACTTATGATGAGCTTCATGATGCTTTTTGTAAATTATTAGTAGAATATAAAAAAGCTGGTTTGAAAATGAAAAATTTGAAAAATAATTATGATATGATTGAAAAAGATAAAAATGAAATTGGTAAAAGAAATAAGATTTTACAAAGAAAATTAAGTTTGGTTTGTGAAAGACTTAAGACTACTCAATTTGAAAAAGAAGAACTTCTTGAAAAGAACAAAAAATTATAAAATAAAATGTTGATTTGAAAAAGGAAGTTTAAAAGCTTAAACTATTGGTTGAAAAATTAACCTTAAGTTCCAACAAGCTTGAACTCATTTTGAAAGATCAAAGAGAGACAAATAACAAATTTGGAATTGGTTATAAAGGTTTAACTTCAAATAAATTTTCTACATCAACATCATATGCTCCTAAGTTCATTATTTCAAAACAATATAGACCTAAATTTGCATTATCAGATACTTTTTATTCAAAGCCAAGAATTGTATGCTATGCTTGTAATAATGTTGCTCATAAGGCATTTGAGTGTAATTTGAAATATAATGACAAGAAGAAAATCAAGAAAATTTGGATTCCAAAAGGAACCAATTCTACTAACTTGCAAGGATCCAAGAAAGCTTGGATACCTAAATCTATTACCTGATTGTTTTGTAGGGATGTCTTGCCACCACAAACATAAAGAAAAGATGGTACCTTGATAGCAGCTATTCAAGACACATAATGGGTGATATTGATTAATTCTTCACCCTAGAACAAAAAGATGGTGGAATGGTAACCTTTGGTGATAATCGCAAAGAAAGAATAATTGGTATTAGTAAAATCAAAATTACTCCTATATTTATTGAGAATGTGTTACTTGTAGAAAAGTCAAAGCATAATCTTTTGAGTATTAGTCAGCTTTGTGATATTGGTTTTAATATTTTCTTCAAGTCTTCAATGTGTATAGTAGTTGATCCACTTGACTCTAGTACAAAGTTCATTGAACATAGACTTGGTAATATTTATGTAGTAGATCTTAATGATCTGGCTATGTCAAGCAATATAAGTCTTGTAGTAATGAATGACAAGAGAAAAGAATCAAGTTTACTATGGCATAGGTTACTTGGACATGCTAGTATAGATACTATAGCAAAACTTATTTCAAAAGATTTAGTTAAAGGTTTATCAAAGTTCAAAGTAAATTTTGATTATATCTATGATGCATGTCAATTAGAAAAGCAAGTGAGGAGGAGTTTTAAATCCAAAAATATTGTTTCTACTACTAAACCCTTAGAGCTACTTCACATGGACCTATTTGGACCTACTAGGACAACAAGCCTAGGCGGTATGAAGTATGGCCTTGTGATTGTAGATGATTTTTCAAGATACACATGGATTTTGTTCATTGCATATAAAGATGATATTTTTAAAGTATTCAAAAAGTTTTATAAAAGAGTTTCAAATTTGAAAAATTTTTCTGTTATTTCTATTCATAGTGATCATGGTATGGAATTTGAAAATCAACATTTTGATCACTTTTGCACAATGCGTGGTATTGATCACAATTTCTCAGCTCCTAGAACACCACAGCAAAATGGTGTTGTAGAAAGAAAGAATCGAACTCTGGAAGAGATGTCCAGAACAATGCTTTGTGAAGGAAATCTTCCAAAATACTTTTGGGTAGAAGTTGTAAATACCGCTTGCTATATTTTGAATAGAGTTTTAGTTAGACCTATCATTAGAAAAATCTCCTATGAAATGTGGAACAATAGAAAGCCTAATATCAATTATTTTCATGTTTTCGGCTATAAATGTTTTATTCTTAATAATGGTAAAGATAATCTTGGTAAATTTGATGCAAAATCTGATGAGGCTATTTTTCTTGGATATTCTTTAAATAGTAAAGCCTATCGAGTTTTCAACAAAAAAACTTTGACTGCGGAAGAATCAATATATGTTGTTTTCAATGAATCTGACATTACATCTTCTAGAAAAGAAGATCGTGCTGATAATGCAGGTACACTAGAACATGGACTGAAGGATTTGATTCTCAAAGACAAACAAACAAGTGAACAACATGAAGAAGTGGTAAGCAAAAATCATGATGATATACCTAGTGAATGGAGGTATGTACACTCACATTCCAAAGAACTAATTATAGAAAATCCATCTCAAGGTGTTAGAACTAGAGCTGCACATAGGGATGCACATGACTTGATTGCTTTTGTTTCTCATGTAGAACCACACACTATAGAAGAAGCTGAAACTGATCCTAATTGGATGTTAGCTATGCATGAAGAGTTAAACCAATTTAGGAGAAATAATGTTTGGACATTAGTAGAAAGACCTAATGACTACCCTGTTATAGGTACTATATGGGTTTATAGAAATAAACTAGATGAGCAAGGTAATGTAATTAGGAATAAGGCTAGACTGGTAGCTCAAGGTTATCAAGAAGAGGGAAAAGATTTTGATGAGACCTATGCACCAGTAGCTAGGCTAGAGGCTATTAGATTACTTTTGGCATATGCATGCTTATGAATTTCAAATTATTTCAAATGGATGTAAAGAGTGCATTTCTAAATGGTTTTCTATTTGAATAAGTTTTTGTCGAACAACTACCGGATTTTATCGATCACACATTTCCAAATCATGTTTTCAAATTGAATAAAGCTTTATATGATCTTAAATAGGCACCTAGATCCTGGTATGGCAGATTAAGTAAGTTTTTAATTAGAAATGATTTTGTAAGAGGTTGTGTTGATACTATACTGTTTATTCAAAGAAAAGACAATGATATTTTAGTTGTTCAAATTTATGTTGATGATATAATTTTTGGATCTACTGATGAATCTTTATATCAAGACTTTGCTAAGTTGATGCAGGGCGAATTCGAAATGAGTTTGATGGGTGAGCTGAGTTACTTCCTCGAGTTTCAGATCAAACAATCAAAGGAAGGTATCCTGATCAACCAGGCCAAATATATCGAAGAGATTATCAAAAAGTTTGGCATGGAATCAAGCAAAGAAAATGGAACACCATGAATCCTGCATGTAAACTTGATAAGGATGAAAATAGCACAAATATTGATCAAAAACTTTATAGAGGTATGATCAGTTCTTTACTTTATTTAATTGCCAGTAGACCTGATATTTTATTTAGTGTTTGTATGTATGCATGTTTTCATCCAATCCAAAAGAGTAACACATCATTGCTATTAAAAGAATCATTAAGTATCTTAAAGGCACATGTAATCTAGAATTATGGTATTCAAAGCATTCATCTTTAAAATTAATTAGTTATTCTAATGCTGATTATGGAGGCTGTAAAATTGATAAAAAAAGTACAAGTGGCACTTGTCAATTTCTAGGTGTCAACTTGATTTCATGGCACTATCGTAAATTGAACTCTGTAGCACTGTCTACTGCTAAGGCAGAATATATGGCTGTGGGGAGATGTTGTGCACAAGTGTTATGGATCAAGCAACAACTAGAAGATTATGGTATTGTCTAATCTAAAATTCCTATTAAATGTGATAACACTAGTGCTATTAATTTATCTAGAAATTCAATTCAGCATTCTCGAACTAAGCATATAGAAATTATATATCATTTCATTCGAGATCATGTTTTAAATAATGTTGTTGAATTAGAATTTGTGCCTACTAAAGATCAACTTACTGATATTTTCACCAAACCCCTTAGTCAAGATAGATTTAAAAAGATTAGAGACGAATTACGTCTGTGTGACCCATTCTAAAGTTTTGACCTAACTTTTCAAAAAATAAGGAAAAATTATCTAGACAATTCAAAATTCTTTCTAGAGCTTATGACCACCTCCTCTAGTATTAAGAAACCCATAGAAATTTATTTTGTCATTTTTCGAGTTTTGACCTAGATTTGGGCTCGAGCCGACTCGAGCCACCTGCTGTTCCGGTGAGCCGACTCGAGAGTCGGGCCGATGCTTTTTAAATAGGGCATCATAGGTTTGAATTTGTTATTTATTTCTGCCCTTCTTATTTTTTCTTAGTCGTTTCCTTTCCCTAACCTAAGAAAAGCTCTTAGAACTCCTCTACACCCTTCCAAAACCCTAATCTAACTTAGTTGGCTCCTAGGAAAGCCATGGCAAAGAAGCCTAGGAAGGTTGTTCGGTCAGTGGCAGAGGAAAGGAGGACAAAACGGAGGCTCAACACTTCAAATCCATCAGAGAAACTATAAGAAGAGCATGAAGAGGAACAAGAAGCTCCAAGGCAGGTAATTTTGATGGGGAATAGGCAAGTAACCTCGGGCCGTTACATAGATTTCACATTTCTAGATCAAGAAAGTTTGAAAATTGGTGATTGGTTAGTTGGACAAGGTTGAAAGGATTTTTGCATGTTAAATCTACCTACTTATCCTAATCTTATCAGACAGTTTTTTGAGAATTTGTCTTTGGGTGCTTTTCATATTGAATATGTTGTGAAGGGAAAACATATTTAGACCAGTGAGCAGAAATTGTTGAATGTTCTTCATATACCTAAAGAGGGAGAAAGCTACTTAGTATTGAAAGACAAATAGAAGACACTGAGAATTATACTTGAAAGGACTAATGTGACTAGTGTGATACATATTAGAGCCAACCAACTCTCATTGGAGATGAGGTTGCTACATAACATCATTAGCCATATTTTTCTATCCCAGACTGGGAGATTCGACTGGGTGAGTGAGAGAGACCTAGTCTTTATAAGATGTTTAGTTGAGGGGGAGGCCCTCAATTTACCTTTCATTATGCTGTCTCATATGAGAGAAGCTGCTCGTAGGGCAGAGCATATCTTCCATATGGCATGGTTTTTACCTTACTAT
The DNA here is from genome assembly GCA_021397845.1 of Areca catechu. Lineage (NCBI taxonomy): Eukaryota > Viridiplantae > Streptophyta > Magnoliopsida > Arecales > Arecaceae > Areca > Areca catechu. The sequence continues at coordinate 98,810,264 of CM038050.1, forward strand.
TTCAGGATGCTCATGTTGATTTGTCTGGAGAGGATAGCATACCATTATTGCATACAGACAAATACAACATAAAATCATTGACCAGGATGGGATTCTTGAAGGTAGAGGGTTACTGGATCGGAAGAGTTCAGGACTTTCAGTGACATATTCTGATAAGGATTCAGGAGAGGATGATTAGGTAGGACAGGGACAGGATGCCAAGGCTGAGCCACATGTTAACGAGACTAGACCTTCAGAGACAGCTCCTTCTACACCTCGATCACCTATCAGAGGATCTACTGCTGTTGGATCAGGTGATGATGACATACTACAGCGTATACTGGATGAGATCTCTAGTCTTCAGAAAGGGAGATCAGAGATGGATGCCAGGATACTGGCACTTCAGTAAGAGATGCATCAGGGTTTTCAAGACATTCTACTATTCTTCAGCAGATTAGAGCAGCTGGTCACTCTGCACCTACTCCTTCTACAGCAGCACCGGATATTGGCACAAATTGTAGGCTGGGGGAGGCAGTACGCTCCACTGACATTCCTTCAACTGCTACTCCTATTGAGGTTGGGACTAGTACGAGGATTCGAGTTATGATGTTGGAGATACTCCGGTGACAGAGATTTTATCTATTACCAGCACCCTCACCTTATCTGTTGATCCTCCTACTGCTCGACCACTCCTATCATGATTTCTTCTGAGCCTACAGCTAAAGCTAGACCTAGAACCTCTAAGACTACTACTCCTGTTAGGACCAGACTTAGGGACCTTAGGCCTAGGTTCCCTAAATTCAAACTTGCTCCTGGTAATTTAGAGGTCGGTTCACCCTCTAGTGAGGAAGAGCCTAGTGATGATGACCCTAGTCCTTCATTTTGATGTTTTAGGACTTTATGTTTAGCTTTTCATGTTATTCGTGATACTACTTTTCTTGTGCCGTGGCACTTTTGTATTGTATCACTCTTGTATTGACACTTTTCATATATATATGTCTTTTTATGATACATCTGATACATGTTGTGAATGATTTAATTTGTGAATGCATGTTCTCCTTAGTATATACTTTTTGTTGATGACAAAAAGGGGGAGAAAGGAGAGAAGAGTGTGCATGAAAATGTGAATGAATGTGCATGAAAAATGAATATGCTTGAAAATGTGAATGAATGTGTATGAAAGTGAATATGACTTTCATATATACTTTTTTTTGGTTGTGAACCTTTCTTTTTAAAGGACCACTCGATATATCCTCTCTATATCAAAGTCAGTGCAGTCCTAAGGACTTCATTACATAAACAGAGTTCATTACAGAGAAATAAATAATATGATGAGCTGTCAAAATAAAGTTTTATTAATTCATATACAAATTACAATACTGAGCACAACCACCTACAGCCTAGGTGATTGGCTTTGGGACACAATTCTCAACAGATACTCCATGAGATGCACGGCGAGGAATGACAAACTTCTCAAACAAACTCCTTAGAAATGATTAGTGACCTTGCACTATGACCCTCTAACATCGGCTATCACTCATTAATATGATCAACCCTACGGAAGCACACCTACCATGTAGATGAGCTCCGCACTATCTCTGCCCACTCCTTCAAGAACATGCACTTTACAGCGATGTACCAACCACCTCTTCATGCATTGCATGTTACATAGGTGCTAGGTACTCCATATACCTCGTTTATAAATTTATTTCCTAGACCCTCTAAGTAAGCTTCTTCTAGGCAAGTTCTTCTGGGCGAGTTCCAGACTACAAGTCCGGGAACACTAAAGCTTTCTCTAGGCAAGCATTCCTAAGTATCTTGAGCCCTCGGGAGGCTAAACAGTCTTATTAGAGCCTTCACCCGAAAGCCCTAGATCGTTGTTCGAGTGAAACTCAAGTCCACCTTGCCTCGCTTAAACCCTACCTTGCTTTGCCTTGCCTCGTTTAAGTGCTTCTCACTCTCTTGAGACTAGCTAGCACTTATTTTCGCTACCTTGCTTACGTCTTACTGCACTAATCACCATCTCCACTACCTCACCTATGTCCATCTTCATTGCCTTGCCTGCTTCCATTCTATTAACCCTGGAATGATTTTGATGATTACAAAATATTGGAGCATGCATTTGATACTGATACTTTTCAAATGTTTAAAAAGTTTTTATAGGATGTTTCAAATGGACAATCATTCACCCTATATTTCTAAGATCATTAGAATGAATTCATGTACTCAAAAAAAAGTTTCATATATTTAAGAGCCCTAAGTAAATTTGATTGTATATTCATGAAAAAGGGCCAATTTAATGTAATTTTAAGTTTGAATATCTTAGAAGTTGCTTAGAAGTTGTTTGAAAGATGTTTGGAAGAAGTTTGAAATTGTTTGGAAACATTTAGAAAAGTTTCATTTGAGTCGACTCCAATATTAAAGCTGATACATTATTTGGCATGGCATAGAAATTTTCTAATACACAATAATCGAGCCAACTCAATGAAGAATAGAGCCGGCTCTCACAGAGTAGAAGATATTTGCTTCTAAGACTTTAGTTAATTGAGCCGACTCTCACAGACTGCAGTTTTACTTCACTATCCATTCGAGTTGACTCGAAGTCTGCGAGCCGACTCAAATTCCAGAATTTGAACAGTAACAGCTAATTCTAGAATTTGAATTTCTTAATTCTAAAGCCTCCCAATAGCTAGTTTTTAACTTCCAAGAAATTCTAACGACCATATTCACCTGGGAACACTTCAAGAAGCTATAAATGAAGGATTTAAGTGAAGGAAAGAGAACTTTTATGGAACTTTAAAGAGAGTATTGAATGTTCTAAGAGCTTTCAAGTGAAAACTCACTACAACAAATAATGCAATTAACAACCAAATAAGTCATCACAAAAAGTCAGTTTTTGGTTGCTAAAACCTTTTACCAACTAAAAAAATTGGTCGCTATTTTGGTCGTGAAAGCCCCGTCGGCAATTACCTTTAGCAACCAATTTTGAGTTTGGTTGAAAAATATTAATATAAGACGACCAAAATAGATTGGGTTAGGAAAAAAAAAATTTGTAACAATGAATTATTTGGTCGATAAATGACCAAATTTTCGTCACAAAAAGTCGATGTTGGTTGAGAAATATCTAATACCTTTTGCACTTAATAACTAATTCATAACTAAAATAATTGGTTGCAAAAAAGTCTCTGTATTTCCAACAAATTATTTTGGTCATTAAATATTTAGTACAGCATGAATAACCAAATACTTTAGTCGATATTAAACTATGATGATTATTATCAACCATTTATTTTAGATGAAAAGAATTTCGTGTAAACTTTTAGCAACCAATTTTTTTTGTAGGAAAAAAATTTATTATTACCAACCATTTTCATTGGTTGAAATATGTATGACATAAAAGTTGGAGGAAAACCTTTACCAACCAATTATTTTGGTCGTTAAATATTTAGTACAATGTGAACAACCAAATACTTTGGTCGACATTAAACTATGATGATTATTATCAACCATTTATTTTAGTTGAAAAGAATTTTGTGTAAACTTTTAGCAACCAATTTTTTTGTAGGAAAAAAAAATTATACTATTACCAACCATTTTCTTTGGTTGAAATATGTATGACATAAAAGTTGAAAGAAAACCTTTACCAACCAACTTTTGGGTTATAAAAAATAAAAAATATTAACAACCAACTTTTTGGTTGAAAAAACTTTTTTTGCACCCATGCCTATTTGATACATTTGTATGTTCTTGATGTCACCTGTATTTAAAGATACTCATCATTGTTATGAACTCATTGTAACTAAAAATCTACAAAATCAATAAAATTTAACAAAATTTAGTAAAAGAGATCCAAATACTTATAGTCTTGAATATAAATTTGTCAATACATACAATAATCCAAAATGAGCAAAATGTTTGGCTATAATATCCAAATTGGAATCATAAACAGTTGTTGACATCAAAAATACATTCACTGCTCTTCAAAAGATCAAACATATTCAGAAATAAATAACTGAACATTTCTAAAACATGAGCGGGAATGCACAAAATTTGCACATCAATAGATTTTGTGCTCCAAAATCATCAACCTGCATAATAAATATAAAAGATAAGTCTTTATTTGTGAATATTTTAAACTAATCAAATATAAAAAAGAGAACAGCAATAGTAATGAACTAATGAAATATAATGGAGGTTAGTACATCTTTGTAGAAGATCAAACAAGTAAAGAACTAATGAAATGCCATACTCTTTACCGAAATTTTTATAATGAAGTGCTTGAGCCTATTTCAATATTCAACTTATGAATTCTGAACTATGTAATGTTTTATATGTTACTGCCATTTATCGAGATTTTTCATTTAAATCCAAAGCATTGTCCTGCTCACATAACACATTAAAAGCACTTCTCCGCTTCATGCACCAAAATCTAATTATTTTAGATGTCTTCACTCATCCCTTGCATGGTAGATCTAACAAAATGGATCACGATATGGTATCTTTCAGCCACAAATTCTGATTTAGGTATCATTTTTCTTTGCTTTTTCACTGATATAACATTCTAATTTCTCAAATTCAATTGTGGTAGTTCCATAGGCCTTATCTTCTAAGACTTTCCTTCACAACTCTAATTTATGATTCAACCTTGACATCTTATTCCTAATTACACTATACCTTCTGTAAAGAACATAAACCACTATTCAACTTCATAAATATTAATTGCAACACCATCTGCAACTGGTTTAGTGCTATTGTTCATGCAAGGCCATTGTAACTAGAAATTTAGATATCTCAGCATAACTACCTGGCACTTGTTGCTAGCTCAGAATATGTCATGAACAATATCAATGTGTCACTCACAAGCCTTTTTCCTTAGTGCAAACCAAATTATATCCTAGCATAAAGCATCACATGTTTCCTAAAACTGGATAAAGACCATATAGACACCCAATCTCTTATCTAAATTTTCATGTAAACATTATCCTGTAAATGTCAAAATAATATTAACCAATGGTACAAGCAAACACAAACATGTCATATTTTTATGTATACTCTTTATCATGAGCTGTATGGTAATCATAATTTACAGGACCTGTACTAAATTTCCTTGGTAGGGCATGATTATGAACTGATAGTTTGGCTATCTGAAAAGTCCAGAAATATTTCAAGGGCTAAAAGTTCAAGGTTACATGATATCTAGAACTTGTATCTATGTGAGATCATCAGAGTAGAGATGAACAGGTACCATATTCTTCTCATGTATTTATCTTATTAGAGGAATACTAGTTGGTGAAATATATCCTACTCCACTCCTCAATATTTCATCATGTAATCAATTATGCATTTCTTTTTCTTCTTTTAGTTTTTTGCTAGGGTGGGGTATATTTTAAGGGCCTCTATCTTTGATTCTAGTGCTGTTTTCATGGAATTAAAATGTTACCCTCTCCCATTGACAGTGTTTTGGGTCCTAGATTTGAATATCAAGAGTGCACATAACTACGATACACATCTGAAAGTTGCATGAATTCTGTGTATTGGAACCTTCACGGGTTTTGGTTGTTATTTGACGAGTTTTAGATGTTATTTGCTGCTGCATGCATGCCAATTTTCAATGCACATTTACAAAACTATGTGCATACTTTTAACACATGGTAACCCATACATTGTGGTTTTATACATACTTCTGCTTCATAGGGTGCATTGTATCCCATTTTTTAATATGTATACTTTGTCTGTTGATGCAAAATTTTTGAAACAGATATGTAGGTGCCCCCAAGTATATGTAAATATTTCATCCAAGAAATGAAAGCAAAGAGAATAAAAAGCTCAATGTAAAAATACAAATATTTTCTCAGGTGGGTCACAACATCAAGAAGCTCGATTTTAGGGCCATATGCTAGTATTCTTATCCCTAAGGTTTTTTTTTAGTTGAGAGATATGGGAGGAAGGGCAAACTCTCTCTCTCTTTCGAGATTATGCAAAGCTACCATTTAAGAATTCTTCTGGCATTAAAACAAAGTAACATAGTCTGAAAGCTAATTTCCAAATTAAGAATCGAATCCATCCTTATGGCACATATGCATAGTATATATTATGATAAAAGATGTAAAATCAATATAAAGTTAAAAGTATGTGTAGAATCTAGCAAGACACATGCTTCAACTCATTGTTTTGATTTCTAGTAAATCTTCAGCAGACCAAGTATCCATTAACACAGGTACAAGTAACAACCAATATACAAAAATGAGAAGCAGACACTTGAGATAATTTAGGCTATAGCACTTACCCCAAAAGACTGAAGACATGTTGTTGAACGCCAGTTCTAAGTGCACCTTTTTGCAAAAATAAGAATGTAACCATATCAAGTAAAACAAGATTAATATTTTACATATCATTAATTTATAAAATTAAAAGATGACAAATTACCATAATAGTCTGGTTACGGATTGACCCTGTGCAGCAAGTAACATCTCGATTAGACGTCCTTGCTGATCCAACCTGTCCCTGAGTTCATCCACATTTTCTTTCAACTTGTCATTCTCCAATCGAGATTCTTTTAATTGTTCTTCAAGTTGGTTTAACTTAAACTTTGATCTTGAGGCTTGTTGTGGCTTTGGACCATGCCCAAGTCCCTTAATGTATCCAGATCTTACTCCCAATATTTTGTCACAAATCTCATCCACAGTTATAGAGTTTCCTTCAATTTCAGACTCGGCCAATAACCTTTGCATTTCATTCTAAGACAAAAGTCGTTATATGATTAAAACTTGAAAATTTAAAAATTTGTATAATGAATGAAACTAAACATGTTAACTTACATAACACTCCTCTGTATAAGAGTTTGCCCATACACCTGCTAAATTACAGTAAGTGCACTTGAACAAGGTAATTCTGTCACACTCTTCCCCATTAGCTCTTTTTGTGACTGATATTACACCAAAGTCAATAAATTTATTAAAAACCTAAACTGTGTTTGATAATATAAAAGTTATAAAATACTCTCTTACAATTTCATGTCGCACTGCTACAAATGCATAGATCCTGTTTTATGCATCATCTTTGCCTTTGCTCGATTTGCAGCATTGATTGAACAAATTTTCTTGAGATAAAAAAAATACAAACAACTTTCAAATGTTAGTAACTATGTTCGTTAGCATATGGACTAATAATTATAAAAAATCAAATTTTGTTACTAGGTAGAAGATTATAAACCTTCACACGAGGATTAGACCAATAATCATATAGCTCATCCCAATTCTGTTGAGATATATTGACAGGCTTATTTCACCTTGCTTCTGTATCAGAGCTAAATTTCAAATAATGCTTTCATAAGTTTGACCTCACATCCTTGCCACATGCTTGCATCCTTTGAAGCACACAGTTCGCTACTTCCGAGTCCTCTCTCAAATCTTGAATCTTCAATTTGCTCTATAAATTATATAAACAAAAAAAAGCACCATCATTCTATGTGCATGCATTAATCTTCAACTATAAGAAACATATAATGTGTAAAAGAATTGGCTCTTACATGGGCAACCTAAAAATACTTCCATGTCCTTATGTTCATAACAAGATTCTAAAACTTTATATGAAAATTCATAAAAAATGTCTTACCTCCAACCTATCAAATGCAGGATTTAAGTCATCTTCATTTAGATTCTTAAATTTTTTAGGTACATGCATACATTGACGAGAAACAAAACCTACTTCACTAGAGAATTTTGCTGATTGCACTCGATCAACTGGTCTCCCTTGATCTACATCAATCACTACTGTCAGATTTTTACCTAGTATTTTTTTCATTTTACTCAAACTAATACTGCATGTAGGACCACGACCCTTCTTCGTTGATGCAGAACCTGTAAACATTTGAAAATATAAATAAGACATTTTTTTCTTTGGAAATCAAAGGACTTCATTAAAAAATAACTATATCACCTTGTGTAGAATTAGATGTATTAAGTGGCACACATGACTCATTTGTAGCTATAGAACTGGGCTGACTAGGTGGTACTATAAACTCAATGGGGGGTGAGTTAGAAGCATTTTGTTGAGACAAAAATGTAGATGGCTCTACTATTGGGGTAGGTTCGGTGGAATGAACATTTTTGGAATCGGCCCTTGTATGGCATTTCAATCCTGGAACCATTCTCAAGTATCACTACAAATAAATAGTTAAACAAGTTAGTACAAATAATGAACACAAGCAAATATAAAGAAAATAATGATGAAAATAAAGATGATGTATAATAATTTATTACATGAAAATGAAGATATTAACTATGTATCTTCATCAATGTCACTGTCATGATCATCATAAGTAGTTATGTCTGCATCATCACAATATTTATTAATGTTTCATCTTCTAAATCATCATTTGTGAGAAACTCATTGACCTTTTCATGCACTCCATCTATTGTGTGTACTATATTAGCTTCAATAATATCTGGATTGACATGACATCTAACCAAAGGTTCAACATCTAGATTTTCAACAATTGAATCACTTACATTCAGCTCATTATCTTGATACACTCCATCATTCACATTCAGCTCATTCACATTTAGCTCATTATCTTGATTTTCTGAAATATCAAATATATGCCGATGTTTGAATTTTTGCACAACTCGCCAATTTTTTTCTAATTTGGTATCATTGAGATAGAAGACCTATTTTGCTTGTGTAGCAAGTACAAAAGGATCATTATCAAACCATGTTTTGCTCATGTTAATACTAATAATCTTGCCATCTATTTGTATGCCGGACCTCTTATTCCCAACATCAAACCAAACGCATTTGAAAAGAACTACCCTCTTATCTCTTATATATTCTAACTCAATGATCTCATTGATCATGCCATAGTAGTCAATGACATCATCTCCATTATTTCCTTCTACAATCACCCCACTATTTTGTCTTCTACGACGGTCATCACAATCTCTTATGTGAAACCTAATACCATGGATAATGCAACCAGCATATTTTCTAACACAACTGTGAGGTCCACATGCTAATGAATATAATGCCACTGTTGCTTCTAGTGCCTTTTGGTTGAACAAGCATGTCATCTACAAAAAAAACAAGATATATTTAGTTAATATATAGTTAATGTAAATATGCACTCAACATTATGATAATTTACTTACATGCTTTTTAAACTACGATGGGAATTGCTCCATTTGTCTTCTCTCTACATTAGTTGTGCATTCTCTCTTAAGATCCTCCAAATGTTTTCTATCAAGTAGCATTGTAATAAATTTACAAACATATAACCATTGATTTGTACATCTAAGATATATGCACTAATAAATACTTACTCAAGATAAGGCTCTAACTCCTCACAATCAGATAGCACATACCAATGAGCCATCTCGAGTTCATTGGATGACATTTGAACATATTTTGCTGCTCCAAGTGATCTAAATCTATGAGAGAAAACAGATAACCTGCCATCTTCTACTATATCACAATTCCTTTCCTCTCTATTGAAATGAGTCTCAATTCCATGAAGATAAAATGAGCAAAAAGTTAAACATTCACTGACAACATAAGCTTCAGCTATTGAACCTTCAGGACGAGCTCTATTTCGCACATTTTTTTTAAGATTTCCCAAAAATCTAATGAAACAAATAAACAAATAATGTGTTAAAAATATATTTATTTCTTATCTCAATGACAACTACAAATAAATTATAGTTTAACTATTCACATTACCTTCCATCCATCGGAATTGTACAGGAGCTCCAAGTATTACCTCATTGGGTAGATGAATTGCTAGATGCTCCATGACATCAAAGAAAGCAGGTGGAAAAATCATTTCAAGCTTGCAAAGGATCAATACAATTTCTTTTTTCAATTTCTGTACTTCTTCCACATTAAGTGTCTTGGAACATAAGCTTTGGAAAAAATCTCCCAACTCTGCTAGTGCAATACACACATCCCTTCGCAAGCATCCACGAATGCCAACAGGAAGTATCCTTTGAAGAATAACATGGCAATCATGACTTTTTAAACCCATGACTTTTCCTTCATTCACATTCACACACCGAGAGATATTTAAAGCATATCCATCCGAAAACTTCACTGACTTAAAAAACTCACATAATATCTGTTTCTCATTCTTAGTTAAAGTATAACAAGCAGGTGGAATGATATTTGAGCCATCACTTCTCTGTATTAAGTGTAATTCCTTCCTTATATTCATGTTTTTTAAGTTTTGCCTTGCCTTCAAAGTATCTTTTGTTTTTCCATCAATGTTCAACAATGTACCTAGAATATTATCACAAATATTCTTTTCTATATGCATAACATCCAAGTTATGCCTCAATTTCAATTTTGTCCAATATGGCAACTCAAAAAGAATATTTTGTTTAGTCCACTTCAACTCAGCTGGAAAACGTTTTCTCTTTCTATTGTTTGGATGCTTTTCTTGTTGCATATCTTTTAAGCTTGCCAATTGTCGCAATATATCATCCCCAGATAACTCTTGTGGTGGCATTCGATGCTCAATCTTTCCATATAACTTCTTACTTTTTTGCCAACATGATCATGTGGTAAGTATTGTCGATGCCCCATGTAACAAATTTTACTTCTTAACTTATGAGAACATGTCTGGTAATTACAAACTGGGCATGCCATATATCCTTTTGTACTCCATCCAGATACATTTCTATATGCTGGAAAATCATTTATAGTCCATAACATTGCAGCATGCAATTGAAAATTTGATCTACTGCAAGCATCATATGTTGCACACCAATTTTCATAAGTCTTTTAATTCATCTATCAAAGGTTGCATATATACATCGATATCTTTTCCAGGTGCTAGGGGGCCTGGAATAAGCAATGACATCATGAAAGATTTCTCCTTCATACATTTCCAGGGGGCAAGTTGTATGGCACCAAAATAACTGGCCACATGCTATATGATGTACTCATATTACCAAATGGATTAAAACCATCAATAGCAAGACCAAGTCAACATTACGAGGATCTGCAACAAACCATGAAAAATCATTATCGAACATTTTCCAAGTTTCCAAGTCGGCTGGATGTCTCAACACCTTTCCATCATCTATATGTTTATCCTTATGCCACCGCATCTCTAAGGCAGTTTCCTTTGACATAAAAGGCGTTGCAACCTTGGTTTTAATGAAAGTAATGCAATATCTTATATGGCACTTTCTTACCTTACCATCATTGATTTTCCATCTAGATGTACAACAAACAGGACACTCTTCATGATTTTCAAACTCCTTCCAAAATAATGCACAATCATACTTGCATGCATGAATAGCTTCATATCCCAAACCCAAACCATGCAACACATTTCTTGCCTCATAGTGGGACTTAGGAAGTGTCTTCCTTCTGGCAATGCTTCTTTTAATAATTTAAGTAACATGTCAAATGATTTGTTGCTCCATTTATTATAAACTTTCAAATGGAGTAACTTCACCAAAAATGACAAAGTAGAAAACTTTGAACAACCCGAATATAGTTCTCTTTAAGCATCCCTCAAAAGTTTAGCAAATACATCTTGCGAACCATCATTTTCATTAAGATTGGACACACCATTATTATGATCCATGTGATAATTATTTACAAAATTTTCAAAGTCATTTAGCATTTCATGGACTCCATCATCCTCATCTATATCATTACATGGCATACTATCATCATCCACATCATCATGATGGTAAAAAGTTTCATATGATCTTAGAATTTTAAAAGTTGTATCTTCTCCATGAAATATCCATCTAGTATAATCTGCATCCATCCCCCGAATTAGTAAATGATTATGAACCATATCCTGACTCTTGATATATAGGTTCAAACAATCAATACATGGACATCTAACCTCATATTCTTTACCCATATGATCAGCAACGAATTCCATAAAAGCTTGAACTCCCTTAACATACTGTTCAGTCCACTTTTGTGCAGTCATCCAACTCTTATCCATCATACAAAGATACGTAATATATGAGATTAAAAATGCACCTGAGTTCCCTTCATACAATCTCCTCAGTTTTTGTATTTATTTCAATCTGAGATAAAAAGGCACACATAAAAAATTATTTTTATGTTAAACTAAGTTTTGAATTAAAGAAACTATCAAAATAAAATCTTACTACTAAAATTCTTATATGTACACCATGAAATATCTCTGTGTTATGGCAAACATTTCTTTTTTTTTTCTTAGGACTCCCAACCAGGCCTAATTTAAAAGAAAAAGTATCTGAAAGGAAGCTTTGGCAACAGCACTCATTGCAATGTCTTGATTGACTAAGTTATCTCAAGTGTATGCCATGACTACAAGTGTTGAGAGAAGATCAGTAAAGTAAAGAAGTTTTCTATTGAATAAAATTTTGCTTCCTATAATTCCAATTTTAGCAACTAAAATTTTTTAATAATCTATATATATTTGGTCATTATTAATTTTAGCAACTAAAATTTTGGTTGATAAATAATTTTTTTTACGACAAAAATATAATTGGTCGTGAATACAAAAATAATGGTCACCTGTTTTTCATGCAGTATCTCAAATAATACCAAAATTTTTTTGGTCGTAAATAATTATAATTTAGTTAGTAAAGAGCTTAATTATTCTCAACCAAATTATATTTTGGTCGGTAATATATTCTTTTGTTGTAGTGACTCAAGTTCATCAACAACTTCCAACCAACTTCTTGAGTTTATCTTTGAAGAGATAAGAGAGCCTTGAAGAGTATTGAAGAAGCATTCAAGAAGGTCTCATTAAGAGCTTCAACTGCAACCATTCAACAACTTTAGGTTTGTTTTAGTGTTGCTTCTTTTGTAACTCTGTTTTTGAGTTGTTACAAGTGCAGCAGGTGGCTGTAGCTTGTGTGTTGATTTTGGGTTATTGGTTAGTCTTGAAAACTAAGTTGGATTATTATGAGCTCGAAAAAACTAACTTTATATTTAGATTTTCGATTATGAGCCCGTAGAAAATAATCTGGCTGTATTCGAGAATATAGTGGAAATCCCAAGTGTGCACCTTGGATAGCGGTGTAGGAGCTGGGTTGCTCCGAACCATTCTAAATTTTGTGGTTTTTATGCTTGCTCTTGTTTTTGCATACTTATTTACTTCTGCTTGTAATACTCTATCACTTCACTCACCACACAAAATTTTCAAAAGGCACATACTTGCCAAAATTTTTACTTATCCAATACACCCCCCCTCTTGGGTTGGCTAACTGGGCAACACGTTCCATCTCACCAGCACTCTATTACTGCATTATTTATATTGAATTTACTATTTTCCTCTCTTTCTTTATTTGCTCCCATTAAAGATTGACTTGGATATGAGAGGGTTTACCGCGGGGAACCACACCATTATATCCTCATGGCTAGAATTCCATTTCTTTTTTTATTTTATAGGTTTCGGAATGTCCATCCTAGATAGAGGGGAATCCCGAGCTGTTCAGTCAATAGCCATATCCAGCCACATCATCAAGTCTTGAACGAAATTGCAACAATACTCGATTTGGATGGCCTAGATCAAAACCCTAATCTAGCTGAAATAGTCAGATTTTGACATGTGGCCTAATCTAAGCCGGGCAATATTGTATCACATCAAGAATGTAACTGATTAATTAACTCTTGTTATCGAGATCTATGCAAATCATTTAAAAGCTATAGCTATCAAGTCACGTGGCAAATCCAAGTCGAATCGCCAGCCATTTAAGGATTAATGTACTATCCTTTCGAGTGCTGCACAAATAATTTTTTTAACCATGATCGATGTGACAAAATAGCTAGTGACGATTTCCAAGGAGCTAATGAATACCCAGGTGGCAAAAAGATCTATTACTCGACTATCGGGGTGGAAGAAGTGACTTTACTCCCTTCACTCAAAAACGATAAAAGTAAAAAAAGTTAGTCGGCAGTGTTTTGGAGCTTGAGAGTGGGGGACAATTATTGTGACTACTCGGATATTCAGCCTCGAACAATATCTGCATCAATGATTAAGTTTGGGACTGCACAGAGCAATTATGACATCCAAAATGAATAATTACAAGCGAGTATAAGTTGATTGGTATGATGTTCCTTGACACCCAATGGCCCAATAACTATTCGAACTTGACTAACTGCTAAAGAGAGTATGGCTGTATTCTAAGTGTCAAAGCATTACCATCAATGATGAGCAAGGGCATAGTTCGTGTAAGAGGCATGGACAGAGAAAAATAACTGCCAAAATAAGAAGCTGTTATTTCCAACTAAATTTAGTTATTCTACCTGAAAGAATTACTTTTAACTATAAGCTATTATCCCAACCAAAAATGATTGCTTTAATCGAAAGATGTTATTTTTTTTATGCTCAATCAAAAAAGATTATTTTAAATAAAAAGTAGTTATCTTCGAGTATTATAAATAGGTAAGAGAAGGCATTCCCAAAACTATGCACATTTTATCCATTAAGATACTTATACTCGCAAGAAAGTTTTTTTTATCTCTATTATTGTTCAAATATTGATTAATTTAAATATCGAAGGATTTTTCACCGATAACTACTCGTCAAGCTGGATTCTCTTCCAAGTAAAGCAGGAGACACCTTGGAGTGGAGCCGCGCCTCATCAAAAATTCTTGCAGGAACTATCAAATGCCGTAAGAGTACTGGACCGGGCATTTGGTCATAATAATATTAATATAGTTTAAGGATTTAAGTGCTAAAGCATTTTGGATTTTTCAAATAAATTTTTTCCATTAAATTTTAGTACGAGATTTTTAAATCAAGTGTCCCCCTCTTCTTCGTAGCAACGAAAGAGGAGCACCTTCTCGACACGACCCACATGGGCTCCATCAGTTTGAACCGGGCGGAAGCAGTCCGGATGACGGTCCGATTCTTGCAGCAGTTCCCTGTGATGTGCACACACCGGATTCCTGGACCAACGACACGTGGCGCCATCAGCCGGCTCAAATAGTTCTGGAAAAATTATACCACGTGGCCGTTCTTGTTGGCCCATCCACAAGCGCGCATCTCGGTGTACCGCTTTAAAAAAGAACGGTTGCGATTGCTATCGTGCACGGCGACGTGGTGCGCGCAGTGTACAGAATAATTTCTCGATGGGTTCGGATGGCCGAGCCGGAAGCGCCGCTCCGTAGCACCTCACGGTGCCTTCTAAAAGCCCTAAAATAGCCATCGACGCCACACTTATATAAGTGCTCGCGATCCCTCCAGGCCCTCTCCAAAGCCCTAAGTCCCCTTCTGTTAGGGTTTTGCGGCTCCCTGTACGGTCTCTGCTCTCTTCTTCTCTTCTACCTCTTCTCTCAAGGTAAGAGACACCCTGGTGCTAGGTTTATCTTTTCTGTGCGGCTTTGTGGTAAGCCTGGAAAATTTTCGCTCTTCTTTCTTTCCGTTATATATTGTTGATTTCAATTTGGTTTTTGTTTCTTTTTTTTTTTTTTTGGCTCTGGTATCGAATTTCGAACTCGAGGTGTAGTTAAATTTCAAGCGGTTTGGTTTAGCCGTAGAGGAAGAATATTTCCTACGGGTATTGATCCGAGCCATAAAATAATGTGTCATTATGTTGATGTTTTTGATTTTTTTGAAGATTGTTTTGTGCCAGTTGAAGATAATATTTGTTTCTTAATTTTTCTAATAACCGGATTAGCAGGAAGATGCATATTTTTTCCTGTGAAAAAAGGATATTTATTTGAGTGTCTATTAAACATATTGATCATATTTTATTTGAATTCTGGTTTGCATCTTTTCCATGAAAGTGGAACTCTGGATATTTTGGATATGATTTTGTGAGAAAGTTGCAGTCATTTTTTTTCTCAATACTTATGTTGATTCCTACGACGAGTTAACGACATGACTATTACATTTTTTTTTTTGTTAATGGTAGATTTCTTTTTTTTTTTTGCTTCTTTGTTTTTTTCTCTCACTAGAAATTGCCTTTCCTTTCTCTCTTTATTTTTTAAACCAGTAACTTGATGATGCATGAAAGAAAAATTATTTTCAATTTCTTGTGTATCATCATTTTTTTTGGTTTCTCAGGGTGGTTCATCCACGCTCTAGTGTTCAATAAAATGGGCAAGTCGAGCAAGAAATCCAACGTTGAGGTATTGACATCCATCATTCAGAGATATATCCTATGTAGGCAATTCCTGATTATGCTCGACTTTCTGAGAATGCATTTCTCTGATGCAGGTTGCTGCAGCTCCTGTATCGGTTCCTCCTGCAAAATCTGCTAAAAAAGGTTTTTTTCTTCTTTATTAATGTATCCATATATTTGCCTTACCAGGTTTTGCCTGTTGGGCATCTTTGTTCTTTTTGAATTTTAAGAGATCTGTTGTTTTGACAATCAGGCAAGAGGGATGCTGAGGAAGCAATAGAGAAACCAGTGAACGCAAAGAAGCAGAAGAGAGAAGTTGAGGTGGTGGTTCCAAAGCTGGACGGCGATAAGAAGTCAAAGAAAGCCTCACGGGAGCCTCCGCGAAAGAAGAAAACTGAAAGCAGCAGTTCTGAGGATCAGACTCCATCAGAATCTGAAGAAGAGGTAATTCGTTTCATTAATTTTTTTGTTATTACTGAGCATCCTGACATTCTTATGTCCTTGGGTATTTTCCATGATTTTATTTAATGATCCATAACTTGTATGGAAAAATAGTAATTTTGCTGTCCAGTAGAGTTGCTGTTTGATGCTTCAGATCTTGCTGCAGTTTGAAATAGCTATTTGTTATTAATGGTCATGTAAATGTAGAATCTGTATTTGTACTGTCCTGGTAAAGTCACAGCAGATCAATGGAGTTTAACAATCATACCAACTTTTGGCAAATTTGACTATCTTGGCCCAACTGGTCTTTCAGAGCTTGACTCTATTTGGAAGGGTTATTGTTATTATGTTATGCAAACATGGTATAGAATTTGCATTGTAGTAAAAATAACATGTTAATATCATGGTAGGTCACTAAGGCTTACCAATTGTTCTAATTAATGATTATCATATCTGATCTTATGGGCATTTGCTTTTGCTTAGATTTGTGGCTTGGGTCATCTCTCATGAGCTTGTTGTACATGAAACTTCCTCTGCAAATTAGCAAGACCTATGTCAAAATAATAATTTATGAGTTTTATCATGTATATTTGATCTAAATTTATGGATCCTTTTTGTCTAGTTGTAGTTCATGTCCATTAGGATCCAATTGCTTTAGCCGAAGCAAGCCTGAAAAATATCTATTCACATCAATTAAATTTTGTGTTTTGCCTAGTTTTTTCCCCCCTTTTGATTCTTTCAAGCATTCATAATATCCTATCTTGACAAAAGATTATGAAATGCCTTTTGTTTTCTTTCTAATGAGTTTCTGGTCCATTTCAATGCTCTGTGATATTTTCAAACCTTTTACTGTTGTTACCTTTTCCCTACATGTTCTTTGTAATGTGATCATCCTGCTGGGACACATGTTTATTTGTTTGTTACTAATGCTCATGCTTGTGCTGAATGCTATACATTTCTGAAACTTGAATATGGAATAATTGAGTTGCAGGTTAAAGTTCCACCTAAGAAGAATGTTAAACCTGTGAAAATGCCTGAGAAGGAATCTAGTAGCAGCAGCAGCGAAGAATCATCTTCTGATGATGTAAGGAGCATTTGCATGTTGTAGCTTGGCTTTTGAAAATCCTTTTCTTGTTGCTTTCTACGTTCAAGCTGACAGCAACATGGTGTTACAGTTTCCTGACAACATTGTGCTCTGACAGTGGTCTTTTGTCTTATTCTGGATGCATTTTACTATGTACCTCATACTTGTTCAGGAACGTGTAAAAAAAGCTGCCACTCATAAAAGGATAGCATCTACTGTCTCCAAGAATGGTTCAGATGGTGTGCTAGCTAAGAAAGGAAAGCCAGAAAGCAGTTCTGAAAGTGATTCTGATGATGAAGATGTGAGTCTGCACTCTGATCTTCTGTGTTTCTTGTCAAATGCTTGATATCTTCTTTTTTTCAATATAAATAAAGTTGACATTGTAAGTCATTTCCTATTTGAACAAGAGCAGAAATTACTTGTCTAAGATAACTCCTTTACCTTTTCCTTTGTAGTTTTAGTTAATTTTTGTCAACAACATTTATCATGAGTTTCAAAAAAAATGTTGCATGCTGAGTTGATAAGATCCCTGATTGTGCAATTTCAGGAACCTACTAAGATGGCCACCCCATCAAAGAAGTTGCCACCAACTGGAGCTAAGAATGGCACACCTGTAATATCTAAGAAGGAGGAATCAAGTGACAGTTCAGATTCAGATAGTTCAGATGAGGATGCTGTAAGTAATTTGGTTACTTGCTCTCTCCTATGTTATGTGCAGCAGGCTATAAGGGGTTTAAGGCCTGTCATGCTCAATCTGACTTTTGCTGCTCTTTTAGAAACCATCTGCTTCAATAAAGAATCCTCCTGTAGCTGTGCCCAAGAAGAAACCTGAATCAAGTGATAGCTCTTCCGAGAGTGATTCTGATGAGGAAGAGGAGGTATGCAAGTTAATTTTTTTAAAAAAATTTAGAAGAAATACATTGACCCTAAAGGCAACATTTGGTCAGCAAGTAAAGCCTTATGCTTGTCAAACAGCATCTTAAAAGCAGGTATAAGCAAGGAATAGGAATTGCTGGCCAAACTTGCTTTCTCCATGCATTATATGTTCCAAGGGGCTATTACTGTCATAAAACCATCACTTGTGCTTGCCTCCTTTTTTCTTCTGGACAAAACTACCTTCAACCAAAAGCTTTTCCAGACATTGTAGGCAAATGAAAAATAGAATTAAGTTATGGCATAACATTTAACTGTTCTGTTATGCATAACTCCCAGTCCTTTTTCCCTCTTTAATATTCTTGAGCCAAATTCATCTAAAGTGTGCTTTCTATTTCAATTGTCATTATTTGATGAGTGTTATCACTCATTTTTTGCAGGGAGTTACAACCAAAGCTGGACCTGCAAATAAACCACTTGCATCATCAAAGAATGGAGCCTCAAAGATGGAAGAATCATCCAGTGACACATCAGAGAGTGATTCTGATGATGAAGAGGTAAAGGTCTAATTTTCTTTTAAAAGCAGATGGACAACACTGCACCATAATTTAATTGACGTAACATGTTGCAAATTGTAATCTAGGTTCAGAGCAAACAAACCACTTGCATCGATTAGATTATGGCCCTTGAGTGTCAGGAATTTTCTTTTAATATCTATGGTGCTGTGTTGGCCATTTGCTTTTTGATGCATTTCTAGCTATTGAGCTTAACCAATCCTTAACATTGTGGTTCCCAAATCATAAGTAGAATCAAAATCTCAGTTCTTGATTCCATTGATGACAGTATTGAAAAGCAGAGTCCGTTCACTAGCTAGAAATGCTAAAGGGATGAGTGGATTAGCTATGCTATGATATTACCATGTTCATTTCCATATCTCCCATCACCCAGCCTTTTGGTGTGCATCTAGCTAGCGAACTAAATTGATCCTTGACACTGTACCCTCCCAATATCAAATAGAATGGACATCTCAATTCTAGCAAAGATGGTACCAAGGAAGTTGAATCAAATGATGACATCCCCTAGCATGGGTGGTTCACTTATTAGAAGCATGGAAGCACTAAAGGGGCAGGTCGATGCTTGGGAAGAAACATGTTGGATAATCTGTGTAGCTAATGGCCTTAATGGATAATCTACATAGCTGATGCAAAGTTAACCTGGAGTCCTTTTGGGGAATCTCTCTAGGGAGGGAGGTCTTAATCTGCAAATATGTCATGAGTTGTCTTTATGTGCATTTTTCTGTAGAGGGAATAGAAACCTATTTCCTAAACCAAGTATCTGAGGTCTGAGACAGTTACTGATATAAGGCAATTATGTAATTCAAATAAGTCCTGCAACTAATTACTGTCCAAGATCTTTTAGTATTTACCTTGCTATAACAAATCTTTCTGATCATGTGTATTTTTTTTGACATCAGTAACTGTCTTTATGCCTATTTACCTTGGTTTAGGAAATAGGAATAGAAACCTATTTTCTAAACCAAGTATCTGAGGTCTGAGACAGTTACTGATATAAGACAATTATGTAATTCAAATAAGTCCTGCAACTAATTACTGTCCAAGATCTTTTAGTATTTACCTTGCTATAACAAATCTTTCTGATCATGCGTATGTTTTTGACATAGTAGAAGCATCCCTATTCTAGCTGGAGATATGATTTTTCGGTGTTGAGATCCATTGAAATTCTTCCCAATTTATGTTCTGTAATTGCTGCCTTCAATTTCTGTTCTACATTGTAAATCTGTGTCATTCTAGATGCATATTTGATGCAGGAAACACCAGCAAAGGTTCCTGCCAAAAAGCAGCCTGTCACTGCAAAGAAAGATGTTCAGCCTGTAATGTTCTTTTATACTGTTTTGCCATTTTATATATTTAGTCTTGTTTATTGCATTATGATATGGACCTGCTCATTGCTGGATTGGGCTTTCTCTTTTCTTTTATGGTCAAATTATAACCCTTCTGCAGTAGCTGGTTACCCAACTTGTTTTTGAAGTTGCTGGTTAATATTGTCATATGTGACAGTCTGGAAGATTCAAGACTAGGTGGTGATGTCTATTTGTGCAAGTCTTGTGAACATAATTTATTTTTCACCTGTCTATCAGGTTATTATATGTGCAAGTCAAATCAAATGAGATAAGAAAGAATGGGGATAGAAAATTGTTTGTTTGAAAATTGAGAATCATGGATTCAAGTCCCGGTGGGACACTAGGATAGGGTACCATCTCATCAATAGTAGACCGTCTGGCCATCTTCCTATCATCCTATCTTGAGACATTTCCTATCTCAAGTGTTGGGATGGGATAGGATGGTGCATCCCATTCCATTTGAAAATTATGACAACCCCATCCCTTGGGATTTAAAACCTTGTCGAGAACCACAATGCATGAAAAACTGTTTGAATTTTAGGGTGTGGATGTAGGAATGCTGTTCTCATCAATGAGCCCTTGCCTAAATGATGTTTACATATTAAGATATTAAGACATTTCATTGTTATTTCCCACTTTCATGCCTTCCGTTCCATGATTTTTTTTGCAATCTTCAGGTTAATGTAATTGAGTTCCTGTGAATTGCTTCTCATGGTCCTCTAGTCTATAGATGTTCAGTAGTGACCTCTACGATTTGTTGTACTTATGGTATCTTTCTTTAAATGGCTATATGCCATTCTATATTCATCTAAATATCATGCTTTTTATGTTCTCTTATCTTATTTTATTCTATTTCAGCTGATTCAAGGATCTGTTTCTAGTTTGAGAACTTTTGGTGAACATCTTTGCTGCACTACTTAAATTGAAGCCTTTGTTTATCCATCTTTTCATGATTAGTACTTCCTAGACTTGTTTTTACATTCTACTCCAGTTCCATGATATTTGAATGTCATAAATTGCTACCTCCATGGTAATTCTTATAAAGTATTATATTCAGTTGCCTCTATATGACATTAAGATCTTTACAGTATTTTCAATTATCTGGAACCAGAAATCACAGCATAAGGTCAAAGTGGACCAAAGTTCTGAAGAGAGTTCCGATGAGAGTTTTGATGAGAGTTCTGATGAGAGCGATGAAGAACCACAGAAAAAGAAGCTGAAAGCTCCGGTAGTGTTTGGTTTTTGATTGATTATGATCTATTATTTTGTGGCAGCCCTGCCTTTCCATGCACATTCTTGCTGTCGTGACTATTATGCATGTTTAGGATACTGTTCCTGGAAATGTCAACAAGCCAACTGCAAAGCCTATTAAAAAAGAAAGCAGCAGTGATGAAGATGAGGATGACAGCTCTGAAGAAAGTTCAGATGAGGAACCTTCAAAACCACAACAAAAGGTAATCATCATTATACCGTTGTTGCAATTGCAAAATTAAAAAAAAGATTTTTAGTACTCTGATCATTTGTTTGTCTGTTGCCTGTTGCCTGTATCTCTGAATGCTAGCCAACAAAGGCATCTGCGCAAAGCAGCAGCTCGGAGGAGGATTCTTCTGATGGGGAGAGTGAAGATGAACAGCTGTTGAAGACTCTGCAGAAGAAGGTAATATTGTTATTTCAGTGAACCGTTGATCATATTTGTTGTTTTGTGTGGAGGTAATATGTTCATATTATATTTATTGCAGCATGAAAATATTTTTGGTTCTTGTTTGCTGATCATTTGTTGTCTGTTGCCTGTATCTTTGTGAATGCTAGCCAACCAAAGCATCTGCAGAAAGCAGCTGCACTGAGGAGGATTCTTCTGATGAGGAGAGTGAAGATGAACAACCAATGAAGACTTCACAGAAGAAGGTAATGTTGTTTTGTTTTAAGTGTTGCTTAATATTTAATGTGAAGTGGAAGTATAAGAAGTTTGTGCATTGGTCAGAGAACCTATTAGTTTGGTTTTTTATCAAGTCAAAGAGAAGGATTGGTTGATGATGGTTTTAGGATTTTTTCACTTACTGAGCTGGTTCGGTCGGATTGTTAACACATGATGTTTGTGTGGGTCATGTGTTTAGTTAATTAGAATATTCTTTTTTGTATCAATTATGAAATGACAGGCAACAAATGTCATGCCTGTCTGTGTTTGCTTTCAATGTAAGAAGGTTCATGCTTTATCTTTATGGGAAAAAATATTGGAAAAGCTTGAACAGTTTTAAAATTATGATGTCAATTAAGTCTAAATTTATAGAAAAACTTTCTTTCATAACTTGGTAATCGCCAATATTCTCTTCACTTGATTTGGTGCCTTATCACTCTTCTTTTAAATCTTATGTCATTCAGCAGTCTGCAAGCATTCTCATGAGAGTCTGTTGTATTCAGATTTTCATCAACACCTAAATCCTACATCCCTATATACCTAGAGGCTAGAGTAGAAAATTTAAGTGTGCCACTATTTGATAATTCACAGATTCTTTTGTTTACACAGTGGCTAATCACTGTTCTTGGATTGCTGACAGTTGGTTAAATTTTACTTTGTAATGTGGGTCTTAAATTCCATCGTTTTGTGCGGTGCAATCATAATCAATTTTTCATTTTGGTTTTGAATGGATGACAGGAAGTGTTTGGACAATCTCAATGCAGCCATATAATATTGTACAAGCAGAGTGTTACTCCTATTTATTTGGCATTGCAGATTATGAGTGTTGTTTTGCCCTTTTTGGACATGTCAGTTTTTGTTGGCGTCAACATTTAATTTTTCATTTGGAGTTACTGGATTTAATTGTCTTTTCCCCTTTATGTATGCTTTTTAAATTAATGTTAGACATGCTCCCTACAGTATGGACCTTGATTAGATTATTAAAGTTTGATGCATGGGTGCAATAGCAGTCATCAAGTCCCTTTTCCAATAATGTGGGTTTAGCTATATTTTCGTGCCTATATTTTTTGTATCTTGTGGTTCAACATTTGTAAAGTATTATGCCTTTTGTTTAGTTATTATTTTCTCTAAATATGAAACTATGCAGGACTCAGATGTGAAGATGAAAGATGCACCCTCAGCAACTGCAACAGCAAAAGAGACTGCTACAAAATCTGACAAGAAGGCAGTAATTTACTCATCTGAGTCATTTTAATGGTATTTTGGTTTTCTAAATGTGCAAAACTGATTTTAATGCTACACAATGTATAGCCTAAAACTCCGAGCAGTCAGAGGGCTGGATCAAAAACAATATTTGTTGGAAACCTGTCCTATGATGCTGGACAAGATGCTGTGTATGTATCACCTTCTAAACTATCTAAACACCTGTCCTATATGCCGAAAACAATATTTGTTGGAAACCTGTCCTATATGCATATGTTTACTTGTGCACATGTTTAATTTGTTTTTTTTCATTCCAGCGCTGAATTCTTTAAAGAGGCAGGGGATATTGCTGAAGTTCGGTTGGCTGTGGCTGATGATGGACGCTTTAAAGGATTTGGTCATGTTGAATTCACCACTGAAGATGCAGCTCAGAAAGTACAATTTTTTTGTTCTTTTTTTTATAGTGGTGAATTAATTCTTTAGCAACTAGCATAGATCACATGGATCTTCTCTTTAACCTGTTTCGTATAAATTCTTCACAATTCATATGTTTTCTTTTGATAATTGCCTTCAGAAAGTTCTTGTTAAAAACATGACAATGAACAAGGCCTGTCATGAGTACATAAAGGTGTTCATTGTCTTCTGCATTTACCTCTAATAATACCTATCCCTGATCCTTTTGTAGGCACTGGAAATGAATGGTATGGAATTGTTGGGACGTTCAGTGAGACTTGATGTAGCCCATGAAAGGGGTGCATATACCCCTTATAGCGGGTATTGGTCTTTCTTTTTTTTCTTTAGTTTTTTTTAAATGTTGCTGATTATCATGTGGTTCATGTGAAGGAAAAACCTGTTTATTACTAAATGTAATATAACCCTGTAAATAAGTTGGGTTACATTATGTATAACTGCTTCATGTTTTGAAATGTTCATTTGGATTGATGCTATCTATGCTTACTCTAATTAACAAATTCAACCTTTTGTTGTTTTTTCCCTGATGTTTTGGAGGTCGAAATCTTCTAGGTGAGAATTGAGATCCATTGAGATGCTTAATAATCCTATCTTGTAGTCAGATAAATTATGTCTGCAAGTATATGTGCATGCATATATGCATGTGTATGTGTACACACTATTCTTTTGCACTTTTGACTATTAACTGTTTGGTGCCCCAATTTTTTCAAAGCATGGTAAGCTCATCATTTGGTACCTCTTCTGCTCATTGCTCGGCCTGAAAAAAGGGCTTCCGAAAAAAAAAAAAAGCTCAGAATTAGCCCCAATTTTTTATTATCAGAGATGCCAAATTTATGCATTTTCTGGGTTTGTTTGCAGGAAAGAAAGTAATTCTTACCAGAAGGGTGTGAAAGGTCTGAGCTATACTATATTTGTGAAGGGTTTTGATAAATTCGTTGAAGAGGATCAGGTATTGTTTTAATTGAATCAATCTAATTTTGATTTCGTTGTTGTGTTTAATTTTTAAACTTATTGCAGATCCGAAGCTCCCTTGAAGAGCATTTTGGGTCTTGTGGAGAGATTACTCGGCTTTCGTTACCAAAGGATTACGAAACTGGTGCTTTCAAGGGGTCTGTTTATATTTTGCATTTAGTTTTGAAATCTGCAAGTATATATTTGGACTGCACTGCAAAATTCTCTCCTATATGAAAATATATTTCTTTTATTTGGTTAGGTTTATGTGTATCTATTTGCAATCTCTTTTGCTTCTGCTGAATTTTCTTCATGTAATCTATGCCAAGGTATATCAGCAGATCATATTTTTGGTGCTCATAGTTGTTCTTTAGCTTGCTATCTTACTGGAGTGGTGAGGGAGATGCGACTCAGGATAGTTCATTATTTTTATGTTTTTGGAAAATGAGTACGAGACACTCCACTAAAAGTTCAATTGATGACTTACGTTTTCAGCTGGCCCTCTAATACAAGGTATGGTTTAGTTGGGCGGTCCAGAGTGTATAATGTGGTATAAAATGATAAATTTTATTAAATGATACTCCAACTGTATGGAACTCGTGAACGGTCACTGGATAACTAGCCAAACTTTTGTAAGGTAAGAGGTAAAAGGCTCGGAGCGTGCGGAGGTTGGTGGATGGGAGAGAAACCAACCCAGGGATTCTAAGCTTTTTAACGTTTTTACTAATAAAAACCACATTAACATTTATTGCGTTCAGCATGGAAAAGGGGTGTTGGAGTTCCATTTAAGACGGTGGTGTTACCTGGGTGGCAATTTAAAGGCTAAGAAGTGAGACTTGAAACCCATCCAGTAACTTTTATGTTTTTCTCTAAATATTTTCTGATTTTTATAACATCTTTTGTAACAAATTTTCACTTCAATCCTTTTTGTACTTGCAAAAGGAATAAAGATATGGGAGTTCCGGTGGAGAGGGGGCAATATATTTGGATTGATATGTGCGAAATAAGGTAGACGAAAAATCTACAAGTTTTCATCAAAAGAAAATTCTGCAGTAGAGATGGGTGTTTTTGCATAAAAGGTTGTTTGAGGTTGCCAATGACCACCTAATGTGATTGGGCTAGATGGATTACCATAAACAGAAGTGACAAATATAAAAGATGGAGTATGCCCTGGTGGCATAAATCTTGCATGGTTATGGGCGCACAGAGAGAGAGAGAGAGAGAGATCTGATGCCTGGTGTGTTGCTGGTTGGGGTTGGTTATCGTTTTAACCCAGATATATCACCAAATATTTTTGTCTCATGCCTGCTGTCCTTGTTCACGATGCAAGATCTGAACCCCCTTTTTCTGTTGTGCTGCATTCTTTGGTTATTTGATTTGTAGTTGTCTGATTATCTTGCCTGTATTAAGTAGCAGCTTTTGGTTGCAGGATGGCATACATGGATTTCAGCGAGCAAGGAGCCTTTTCTAAGGCCTTGGAACTCAATGGTTCTGAACTTGGGGGCTACTCATTAACAGTGGATGAAGCTAAGCCAAGAGGTGACAGCCGTGATGGTGGCTGGAGCGGTGGCAAGGATAGCTCAGGCAGGGGTGGTGGCAGATTTGGAGGCCAGCGTGGTGGTAGAGGTGGTGGCAGGGGACGAGGTCGAGGTGGTAGGGGACGAGGGGGAACCCCTAACAAGCAAAGCTTCGTTGCAGCCAGTACTGGTAAATGATTCTGCTCTTATTAGTGATTATTTCTGTCTGAAACATAATATCAGAAGCATTATATTGATGGGATTTCCTTTTTACAGGGAAGAAAACGACCTTCAGCGATGACTAGAGGGGGAGCACTTCCTCATGAATTTTGCTGCTAGTGCAGATCCCAAGTTTGTCATTGTCCACCTACTTAGTATCGCTTTCCAGTCTATAGGTATATTAATTGAATTGGTTTTGTAACTCACCAGCAACTTTTGACATCGGTGGCTGTCTACTTTTTTGTGACCTTGCAACTTTGAATTCAATTGTGGGAAGTTGGTAATATTTTGGATTCAGTTTTGTGGCTTTTCTGCGAAGTGCATCTTACAAGAGAGCACCATTCAGAGGGGTGTCGTGCTTTTCTCCGTTACTAGAGGGATCCGTGTGCAATTTTTATAATATGCATTTTATATAAAATGCTCCTCTTTTTAATTGATGCTATGAACTGAAGCAATGGTTTTAATATTTATGTCCTATAATTCTAATTACAATGTACTTGATAATTAGATGCATCACAGGAATTAAACGTGGATTAGAGCTATATATTTGTTGCGATGACGTAAGGATCTAAAGGATAGACAATTAGAGTTACAAGTTGTTATAATATGAAAGTGGTGAAAATGTAAAATAAAAGATCATGACAAGTTTCTCTTTCACCAACTCCCAAAATTTTGTTAAAATATTATTAATAGTTACAGAGAAGTTAGAAAGGTTTCATATTGGTAGAAATTATTTGATCAAAATAATATATATATGCTCATGGAGCTACCCATGTCGAGTATAATTATGCTTGCCGAACAATCGAGCATGATCATACTCTCATTCCTGTATTCTCGCATCGTGTCTATTGATACGGGTCAAACATTCTATCCATGTAATATATTTTTTTTTGGTGGTTTACAGAAAAAGAGAATTTCTATTGCTGCATCATTGTAGTTGTCTTCAATAGTTTTATTGACAGGAGGTTGACTTTGATCAATGCTGTACTCTCCATCTGCCTGCTTACTAAGATAATTTTCAGAGCTCTCTTCTTGGGAAGGGTAGGAGTTTAGTTCGGCGTCATTGTTTGGTTAGTTTGAAAGGTGAATCTAAATTGTAGGGAGATCTTGGATCCAAGACTAAAGACGCTTTAACGCCCCTAAGATATCCAAATTTTGTGGAAGTTAATTAACATGGATGATAGCACTTGGAAATCTCTGTTTAAGGAATTATATAATGATAACAGCAGAGTATGAACTTCTAATAGAGCAGATGCTTCAAGTTTGGGGCGGGGAGTATAAAGCGCCGAAGGTTGCTCTAACTATTCACTCGAACTTAGAAAATAGGAGCATTAGAATGACCAGTGTCTCTGGCTCTTTACACGACACCACCATAAGAATATTAATTCTAAAACTAAATAAGCTATTTGTTAATTTTTGACATGATAAATGTATGTTGTTTTAAGTCTACGTTGTTGTGACTTACATTAAAGGAGCAAATAATCTTGAGATGGAAAAAGACTTGTCAAAAGAACTAAACTTTAATGTAGAAATTATTTTCAAAAATCTAATCACATAGATATTGATTCAAGTAGGAGAGATTCATACGAAAACAAAAGAATTTGAGAAAAGTTCAAGTGAAAACAGTTCTATTGAAAATGAAAGAAAGCTTGGACCTTTCGATATAATAAAATCTGAATCTAAGTTAAGGAGTAAAAGGTAGAACATTAATAAATATAAAGCTAGATTAGTTGCTAAAGAATATAGTTAAAAAGTGATATTGATTACTTCAAAACTTTTTTCATGTTACTAAATTTACATTTATTAGAATTATGTTTGTTGTTACTTCGAGATGTAATAGTACTGCTCATCAAATCTGTATTAAAATTATATTTTTAAATGATAAATTAGATGAAGAAATGTATATTTACTAACCTGGGGGATGTTGTTAATGGTTTAGATGATAAAGTTTACAAGTTGATTAAATCTTTGTACGGACTTGAACAAGCGCTTAGGTAATGGTATTAAAAGTTTAAGAAGGAAATTAAGAAAATTAGTTTGAAGAGCCATAAAGTTTAAAATAGTGTATTTGTTAAATGTACTAATACTTTGAAGTTTCGATTACTCTTTAGGGTGATGATTTGCTTATTTTGGTTCCAATATGAAATGTGTTAACGAAATAAAAAGGTTTTTAACTCAACCTTTTATATTAAAGATTTAGGACGTGTGGATATGATTTTAGGTGTTAAAGTTATTAAGAGAAATAATAAATTTATTTTGACACAATCTCATTATATTGAAAAAAATTTAAGAAAATTTGATTATTTTGATTGCAATCTAGCAAACCACCTATAAATTTGCATTGTAAGCTTTTACTTAATAATGGTGAACTTGTTAATCAATAACAATATACTAAATTTATTGGTAGTTTGATACATGCAATGAAATATACTAGACCTGATATTGCATGTACTATTAGCATACTAAGTAAATTTACAACTAATCATTAGGAGTGGCAATCAGGTCAGGTTGGGTATATATATATGGATCGAGTCCGATATATATCGGGTCAGAAAAGTCTCAATCTGAACCTGACCTATTTATTAAATGGATCGTAATTTAAAATTTGAACCTAACTAATTTAATAAATAGATAACCTGTCCCAACCCATTTAGCCTGTTTATTAAACATGTAGCCTGCTGACCTGATGACCTATTACCTGTTTAATAAATAAATAATATGTTTAGCTAATCTAACCCAACCCAACTCATTTAATAAATAAATAAATCATGTTAAACATGTTACTTGACCTAATTCGATCTAAAAATTAAATGGGTTAAACAGGTTAAATAGGTTAAATAGGTCTATCACAGAAAACATGAACCCAACCCGTATATTCAATAGGTTAAATGGGTTAATCCATTTCTGATCCGAACTTATTTATCCTAAATTCAAACCTGTTTATGATGGGTTGAACGCTGATTAGGTTGGCGGGTTGGATCATATTTTGCCGCCTCTAATAATCATAGTCATGAACACTGAAAAGAAATTAATAGAGTTACAATATATTTGAAGCATAGTTTGCATTATGATTTGCATTATAAGTTTTTTACTTATATTTGAGAGTATTATAGTGATGCTAATTGTCTAGTCATGGAATAACTTCTAAATCAACTAGTAGTTCACTATTTACTTTAAGTGATGTTATTGTTGCATGGTATTTTAAAAATAATTACGTATTGCATTATTTTTTATATAATCTGAATTTATTATCATCTCTTGCTAGTAATTAAAGATATTTTTATTGAAAATCTTGTCTCAAAGCTAATCATCTAGACGGTAGACGGTTGTACTATTTTGTAATTGTATATAAATTTTTTAATGAATAAAAGTTATTCTTTTGGCTGTTCATCACATATGCATTTTCCTGAAAAGAATTCTTATGTGATGGAGTCCTTAGAACTACATTATATTTGATATAAAGAGGATATATCGAGTAGTTCTTAAACTAGTTCACAACCAAAGGATATATTATTATAGAACGATGATGTATCAAGTATAGGTTGTTATATGTCACATTTGTTGGTTGTCCTCTTAACCAAGAAGTGTAAAGCACTGACATGACATACAGGTGAATGTATGACATCTCACCAAATGTGACCAACTACGGAGCTCCCTTCTGCCAAATGATTGCTCGCGAAGGGATATGGATATATGTGTCCCTCAGACCTGAGGTCATCATGGTAGCTTGCAAGCAACTCACTATACTTTGGTGCCGGATTATTTGGATTTCTAATGTAGTAATGAAAGGCTTCTGGGTACAGTCAAGTACTTGTGGAGCGGTGGTGGATCAAGATGAAATTGACCCCTCCAAATAGTTTGGAGTGAATGACTCACTATGTCTCATTTAGCAAAACCTTGATCAGGATAGTTTTTGTAAGGAAATAAAAGAAAATATAGATTAAAATATTTTAATCTAATATTATGATCACAAAACAAATTTAGATAAGATCTGAGAGTTTTGTTTTGATCGATTTTGATTAAAAGTTAAAAAAAAAACTTTGGATTTGAAATCACTATTTTTGTCTTGTGATAGGCCTTGAGTTGACCCAAGTGTCGATACTTGAGTTGACTCATGCATGCATACAGAAAATATGACTTTCTGTTAACACTCTGTCTCAGGCTTTGAGTCAACTCATGAGTGTGAAGTGTCGACACTTGAGTTGACTCATGAGTGTATAGTGTCGACACTTGACTTGAGAATGTAAAAAATAGTGAATTCAAATTTCGATTCATTGTAAAGTTGTTTTACATTATAAATTAAAATTATTTTAATTTATAAAGGGTATTGAACTTAATTAAGAATTAAGTTACCTTGAATGATAAAGAATTCTAGGAATATGATTCAAAGTTTTTAAGTCATTTCAATAAGCCTTAAGGGTCATGGGTTAGATTCTATTAGGTCCTTAATTAGATTAGACCTAAGTTTAGATGCATTCAACTATGTAGAGAACTAATCTAATCAAATGTTGAGTTAGGACTTCTTCTCTATAGATCTCTCTAATAGTTAGATTGATTAGTCCATAAATCTAAATAGACATAATTTATGGCACAGTGGACAACCCGAGTCTTTAGGCTAGTCTAATCGAGTCTGATGAATCAATTGGTGTCCAAGATAAGTTTGGCAGTTTGATCTTGGTTCTTTGGGGCTATCTCTTACCTGGCCAACTCGGTTGGTGTCTAAGGCAAGACGGTTAATGGTGGTACCCAACCCATGATCTCACTTACCTGGCCAATGTGGTTGATCATAATTGATTGGATAGCTCACTGACTCGTGTTAACCCATATCACCCAAGGTTAATTAGTCTTGACTGATTTTAGGTACCCATGGATCATTAGTTATGTGTAACCCTCCTTGATAATTGATGTGGTCAGTGGGAGGTTGATCCATGTCTTCTTATCTCTTCTTTTATCACATTAAAATTAAACCCTCTAAATTATTAGGTCCATGAAAATATGAAGTTATGAGGATAACCGAGTTTTAGTCTCTCATTAAGCGGGATAGTAATGGATCCAATAGTTGGGTGTTCATCGACAGATCCAAAGATCGGGTGTTCATTGGGCTATTGGAATTACTATTCCTAATATGATGGCTCAATGTGACTCTCTTAACAGTAGTCAGGTGGGTCAGCCAAAGTTGGCTTGACTATTCGTTAGTTAGAAGCATTGAATTTTGTTATATTAATGGTTGGACCTAACCGGGACCTTCAATAGGAGGCCCAAAGGTTGATTGAAGTGCACCTTTGGGCAAAACCTAAATACTAGAAATTACTTGGAGAAGTAATCGGTTGAAGAACTTACCTTTAGATGTGCATGGGTGAGTTAGCCAAAGTCGAGCTCATGTGTTGTCTATTGGGTTCTAGTACCCACTAAGGAATTAAAGTGATTCCTCGGATTGGAGGTAGAGGCTACCAGTCTGAAAAAATAGTGGGAGGGCCTTTAGACTAAAGTCCATGTCTTTAGGTTAATAATTGTTGTCTCTGGTCTTGATTTTGATGATTAACAAAACATTTAAGTATATATGAGTACTAATGCATGTTAAAAGTATTTAGTAGTTTCAGGTACTCATTAAATGTTGAAAGATTGAAAAGATTGTCATTCAGTTGAAGAAGTCTAAATTTAGATGAAAAATTTGCTCAAAGAAGACTTCGATAGTTGAAGATTGCTTGAATGGACATATGAGTTCAATACAAACTTGATTCAGCACTAGTTCAGAAGTTTTGAAGAAAATCTCAGTGATGTGTCGACTCAAAGTGTCGACACATGACTCAATGTGTCGACTCAAAGTGTCGACACATGGACTGATATGCAAAAATTTTTTTTTCTGGCACATTCAAAGTGTTGACACATGAATAGTGAAGTGTCGACTCAAGGCCTGAGACCAAACAGAAGATAGAATGAGATAATTTCAAGGTTTGGTCATATATCGACTCACGGACTCCAAGTGTCGACCCTAAGTGTGACACATGACCTGAAATGTCGACACCTGACGACGACAGCTCTGCAACGGCTAGTTTTTTGAAGAACAAAACTTTTCCAGAATATTTGTAACGGCTAGTTTTTCCTCTCCAATGGTCTCTAACAGTCATTTAAGGTTTGGAGAGCTATATAATCAACACAAATCAAATGGGAGGTAATCCTTTGAGAGAAAGAGTTCCATACACTTTAAGGATTCATATTTTGTGAGAGTTGAGCCTTCAAGCATCAAATCTCAAAGAGAGCTTCCAAGTCTACAACATCAAGTTTCATTCAAAGGCTTCAACAAATTAAAGACAAGCTTCTTCAACATCATCCAAGAGCTTCAAAGAGATATTTGCTTTATTTTAGAAAGCTTTATTGTATTCTTTACTTTCATTCTTACTTTGTTGTAAAGGTTCTTGGTTAGCCCGGAAAATCAAGGGAGGTTATTGGTTAGCCTTTGAAAACCAATTAGGTTAGTGGTTAGCCTGCAAAACCACTAAGGTTCTTGGTTAGCCCGGAAAACCAAAGGAGGTTGTTGGTTAGCCTTATGAAAACCAACTAGGTTCTTGGTTAGCCCGTAAAACCAAGGGAGGTTTTGACTTGTGAGCCTTGTGAAAATAAGTTGGGTTTTGATTAGTAAGCCCGGAAAACTAATCGGCTGTAATCGGTGAAGATTATAGTGAATTCCAAGAAAATCTTGGGGAGTGGATGTAGGTGCCTTTGAGTGCATCGAACCACTATATATCCTTGTATTTGTGTGATTGTTTTCTTTGTACATTTACCTTGTTATTTTCACTGCATATTATTTTGAAACACACAAACACTTTGGCAAAATACAAGCACTTAATTGTAATTAGCACATACTTGTTTTAGTTCATCATTAAATAGTTCAAAAGTTTTATAAAACCCAATTCACCCCTCTCTTGGGTTGCTTACCTGAGCCTACAATTGGTATCAGAGTAGGTGCTCTGTTTGAAAATCTAACGATTTTGAGTAAAAGATCATGGGAACCTTTGTAGGTATTAGTGTTAGACCACCATTTTTCAATGGCACAAATTACACATATTGGAAAACACGCATGCATATTTATATTCAATCTATAGATTATTATCTTTGAAAAATGATTGTTAATGGTCCACATATTCCTTCAATATTGGTTAATGGCATTTCCATTCCAAAACTCGAAGAGGATTGGATGAAAATGACATTAAGCAATCTGAGCTTAATGCCAAAGCAATGAACTTGCTTTATTGTACATTGGACCCTAATGAATTCAATAGAATCTTCACATGCGAAACAGCGAAAGAAATATGGGACACACTTGAGGTTACTCATGAGGGTACTCTTCAAGTGAAGAATACTAAGATTAATTTGCTTGTACATTCTTTTAAAATTTTGAAATGATGCATTATGAATGTATTTCTGATATGTATACTAGATTTATGACTATTATTAATGAATTGAAAAGTCTTGGTAAAATCTATACTAATGATGATTTGGTGAACAAAATTCTTAGATCCTTGCCAAAATTATGGGATCTAAAGGTGATGGCGATCCAAGAAGCTAAAGATGTAAAAACCTTACCTTTGAAGGAGCTTATCGGTTCACTCATGACCTATGAGTTGAACTTATGGCAAAGGATAGTGGAAGCTGATGCAAATAAGAAGATAATAGCTTCAAGGCTAAAAAGAAATTCAAGGAAATGATGGTAACTTAGAGCGATAGTGAAAATTCAAGTTCGGATGATGAAGTTGCCCATTTTTGCTTCATGGCAAATGAGGAAAAAGTTTATACTGAAAATGATTATAATTTTATTTTGATGAATTACATAATGCATCTAATGATCTTGTGCATGAATATAAATTGCTAAAAATTGAGCACAAGAAATTAAATAGACATGTAGATTCATTTTCTCTTGATAATACCAATCTTGCCAATAAAAATGATGATTTAAATGCCAAGATTGATATTTTGAAAAATGAAAAGAATAATTTTTCTAAAGAAAAAGAATTTTTAGAAAAAGAAAATATTGTTTTGAAAGATTTATGTGATAAAGTTTTGAATAAGAAAAATGGTGTGGAGTAAGGGGCTAGTGATGCTAAGTATGGATGCTTATGATGCAAAGGAATTTTTTATGGTTGATGAGTTTTAGATGTTTTTTTCTTTCTTAAGATTTTGATTCCCGATCACAAGCAAAGACTAGAAATATGAGAAAAGAATAACGGAAGCTTACACTAGCGTTCAAATCCCTAAACAGTGAAAACGAGAACAGGATCCTGGGATTAAGAAACCCCGGTAGGACTAAGCTCGAAACACAATACCTACTTAAGAGATAGAGAGAGCAAACCTCACACGTCTGAAGCGCCCGATGTAGAGATCGCTCAACTCGGCGGATGCGGCCTGGATGCCCGAGCAATCGAACCCGTGGAAGCATTGGCTTTCGATTGAAAGGTCGCGATGGCAAAGCAGACTGTCTCCGGTGCCCGAGATGCCAGGGAGGACCTGTAGGCAAACAAAATAGGGATTAGCGAAATGGAGAGATATACTGAAAGGGACTGAGATGGGGTTGAGAAGGGGCTTCGAGCCCAGTGTCCGGCTGGATTTCGAAGTCGAAGAAAGAGATAACTTGGGGCCTCGCACCCCGCGACGTCCTGGAGGACAAAGGATTGTGGCCTCACACCACTCGACATCCAAGAGGACGAAGGACTTGCGATGCCCTGGGGCGACGGACAGGTGGCCTCACACCACTCGATCCCTGGGGACGAAGGCAACTTCACTCAAACCTAGTCTAGGAGACAATGGTTGGAGGATAGAAAACTCAAACTCTTTTTTCATTCAATCATTCAATTCCCTTACAATGGAGGGGGTTAGGTCCTTTAAATAGGCACCCAAGGCCCATTTGAATTCAAAATAATTCAAAATAATTCAAAACCCTTGAACCCAAATTACACCCAAAAGTTGGCGCCCACATGGATGGGGAAAGTTCTTCATGGCTGACCAAATGGAGGAGAGGATTGGCATGGCATGTGGGAGGGCTTGGAGAGGGGGATTGGTCTCTTGACTTCCTTCTTTGCATGTTCATTTTGGGAAGAAAACATGGAACAAGGCTTGCTTGAAGGGATGTGCTTCCTTTGATCCTTCAACGCCCACTTGGAGTGATTCATGGCCGGCCAAAGTGGAGGGAGCTTTGGGCATTGCAAGGTTGAAGGCTTGGAAAGGGGAGTGTGTCCCTTGATCTTCCATTCTTGCATGAATACTTTGGGAAGAAGACTTGCTTTGTGGCTTGGTTTCTTCATGACATCTTCAACGCCCCTTTTAATGATGGATCATGGCATGATGTGGGGGAGGGAAGAGGGGGATGATGTCTCCTCCTTCCAAGGTCGCCCAAGAGAAAAAAGGTATGGAGAGGGCGTGTGGAATGCATGAGGGCACCTCCTTGTTTCCTTCCTGGATGCCCAAGTGGCAACTGATGTGGCACCACATAGGTGGCTGAGGTGGTGCCTATGTTGGCATCTTTCCAAGTGAAAGAGGTGGGTTGGCCCACAAGGAACTTGACTTGGTCCTGAAAGCCAGGTTGACTTCAATTGGGCTTAGGCCCTATCCAAACTCAGACTCGAATAAAAAATAGATACAGAACTCATGACCTAAACTTGACCCAGTTGGTCAAGGTACAAGACTAAACAAACTTAGGCTAGGTACATGACTAAAAAATTATAAAATTACTTTGGCTCATAGCCTTATTACAAGACTCACAGAAGTGGAACCCTAATCTGAGATCCATAGAGGGTTGAGGAGCCTCTATCGGATCCTGGTGCCCACACCAAAAAATATTTTGGTTGAGGAAAAGAAGCAAAAACTTTTGAAGAATTTCTCTATTCCTGCTTCTTTCAATTTATCTTATAAATGTGGTTTTAATGCTTATCCTTCTAGATTAAGAAAAGTTTGGGTTCCAAAAGGAACCATAATTGCTAATCATAAAGGATCCAAGAAAGTTTGGGTACCAAAAATACCCACTTAGTTTGTTTTGCAGGAATGTCTTGCAGCCCAACTTGAAGAAAGGAAGTTTTTGATAAATGGCTGTACAAGACAATTTGAAGATGTGGATAAGCTACATTTTAGATTAAATGATAAAAGAAAGGATTATGTACATTGGTAAATTCTAAACATCTCCTTCCATAATTGAAAATGTAGTTAAATTTTTTGTTATAATTACTTTGAGAATTTGTTTTAAATGGTTAATTAGAATCAAGTTTAGACTTATAATCATTGGTTATGATCATGAACTTTTTGATGTTGATGAATTTTATGCTATCATGATTAAACTTGTGATTGTAAGACATATACTTGATTTTGATTAATTTATTTCATGAAAAATACTTTTAAAGATGAATATTGATTTGAAAAATGTTTTAATTGATAAATTAGAATCAAACTTAGACTAATAATCATTTGTTATGATCATGACTATTTTGATATAAATGGATTTCATGCTCTCATAATTTCAACTTATGATTTTTAGACTTTCACTTGATTTTGATTAATACAATTTTTGAATTATTTCAAGTGAAATGTTACGATTTATGTGCTTTCATTTTTGGCATCTATGCTTAAGTTAGAATTGATTTGAATCAAGTATAGAACTGGTAGTTAAGGGTTATATTTAAGAAGAAGGTATGCATATTGATAAACCTTGCTCTAGTAGCTAGACTTGATATCATATTACTTCTAGCATTTGTATGGATATCAAATTATTTTAAATGAATTTGAAATCATGCTGAAAGTTTTTAAGTGGTATAAATGCTTTGTATTTTGAAAATCATGAATATCTTGAAAATTTCAAATCCTTGGTTTCAGACTTAGAATTTATGTTCCATCTAAAATTGTCTGAAATTATGATGCTTGTGCTTTCATGCTTTATTCCTCAATGAATGTATATTTTTAAAGAGGAATAACATTTAGGGGGAGCATCCAAAGATTTGCTATCATGCTTTAAATGTTTTCTTGATATCATGCTTTACTTACTCATTTTTCTTATTTTCAAATCTATTTTCCTTGAGGGGAGTTACATTCAATTGATATAAAATTTATGAAAGAAGTTGTCCTAGTAATTGCTTCGGATTGGGTTAGTCACCATGGCCGTCTGGTCATAGGAGCTAAGTAGGGTTTAAAGACCATCTCTTCCCATTCACTGGGATCTCTTATGACGGTTGGGGTACCGCTGTGGCCTTATCCCATGAACAAGTAAAGTGAATGGATAATATGCATATTAGAGCTAATATATAAATTGAATTATTTTTAGCATATGCATGTCATGTTTGTGGTATCATGTTCAATTAGTATCATATTTAAATGGTACCATGATTAATTGATTTCATGCATTGATTTTGATGATCTACTTGCTATTCTTTCTACCTTCATTTCATTTTGTATTACCTTTCACCATTTTTCATGATGACAAAAAGGGGAGAAATATGTTAAGTATGAAAAGGAAAAGATATGATAAACATGAAAAATTATATGAGAAATGAAAGAAAGTGCAAAAAGGAGAAGAAGAAAGCAAAATATTATAATCTTAATGGAAGAATTAGTAAGGGGGATAAAATTGAAGAAAATTGAAAATTTTGCATATTTTGAAAAATATTTTGAAATCATATTTTGAAGGAGAGCTTGATACTTATTGATTTTGAGCTTACATATTTATATTGTTGTTAATATTTTTTAAGCTTACCCTATTTTTATACTTAAAGATTTTGTCATCATCAAAAAGGGGGAGATTGTTGTCTCTGGTCTTGATTTTGATGATTGACAAAATATTTAAGTATATATGAGTACTAATGCATGTTAAAAGTGTTTAGTAGTTTCAGGTACTCATTAAATGTTGAAAGATTGAAAAGATTGTCATTCAGTTGAAGAAGTCTAAATTTAGATGAAAAATTTGCTCAAAGAAGACTTCGATAGTTGAAGATTGCTTGAATGGAGAGTTCAACACAAACTTGATTCAGCACAAGTTCAGAAGTTTTGAAGAAAATCTCAGTGATGTGTTGACTTAAAGTGTCGACACATGACTCAATATGTCGACTCAAAGTGTCGATACAAGACTGATATGCAGAAATTTTTTTTCTAGCACGCTCAAAGTGTCGACACATGAACAGTGAAGTGTCGACTCAAGGCCTGAGACCAAACAGAAGATAGAACGAGATAATTTCAAGGTTTGGTCATGTGTCGACTCACAGACTCCAAGTGTCGACCCTAAGTGTCGACACATGACCTGAAGTGCCAACACCTGATGGACGACAGCTCTGCAATGGCTAGTTTTCTAAAGAACAAAACTTTCCCAAAATGTTTGTAACGGCTATTTTTCCTCTCCAACGTCTCTAATGGTCATTTAAGGTTTGGAGAGCTATATAATCAACACAAATCAAATGGGGAGGTAATCCTTTGAGAGAAAGAGTTCCATACACTTTAAGGATTCATATTTTGTGAGAATTGAGCCTTCAAGCATCAAATTTCAAAGAGAGCTTCCAAGTCCACAACATCAAGCTTCATTCAAAGGCTTCAACAAATTGAAGACAAGCTTCTTCAACATCATCCAAGAGCTTCAAAGAGATATTTGCTTTATTTTAGAAAGCTTTATTGTATTCTTTACTTTCATTCTTACTTTATTGTAAAGGTTCTTGGTTAGCCCAGAAAATCAAGGGAGGTTATTGGTTAGCCTTTGAAAACCAATTAGGTTGGTGGTTAGCCCACAAAACTACTAAGGTTCTTGGTTAGCCTGAAAACCAAGAAAGGTTGTTGGTTAGCCTTGTAAAAACAACTAGGTTCTTAGTTAGCCTGTAAAACCAAGGGAGGTTTTGACTGTGAGCCTTGTAAAAGCAAGTCGGGTTTTGATTAGTGAGCCGAAAAACTAATCAGCTGTAATCGATGAAGATTATAGTGAATTCCCAAGGAAATCTTGGAGAGTGGTTGTAGGTGCCTTTGAGTGCACCGAACCACTATATATCCTTGTATTTGTGCGATTGCTTTCTTTGTACATTTACCTAGTTATTTTCACTGCATATTATTTTGAAATATACAAACACTTTGGCAAAACATAAGCACTTAATTGCAATTAGCACATACTTGTTTTAGTTCATCATTAAATAGTTCAAAAGTTTTATAAAATCCAATTCACCCCCCCTCTTGGGTTACCTACCTGAGCCTACAATAATTCATATACACTAATAAGTTTTGGTTTTCCTTTCAGATGTCTTCCAACTTGTCACTCGGTCTCTTCTCGATAACAAGAAGCTCAAGGGTCCCAACTTCGATAGCTGGATCAAAGGCTCAGGATTGTCCTGGAGCATCAACGGATCTTGTATGTGATATCGAATTTGGCACTCGAAATCCCTACTCCCAATGCTCGGGATTCGGTCAGAGACATTTATCAGAAGTGGCTCTCCGATAGGACCACTGTCCGATGCATTATGTTGGCAGCAATGAATGACGAGTTCAGTCACAAATTCAAAGAAGCCCAGTCGGAGGAAATCCTTCAAAGGCTGAAGGAGTCCTTCGGCACACTAGATGACGTTGAAAGGTATAGGGTCTCCTGTGCTATCTACAATGAATGGATGTGTGATGGGGCCTCAGTCACTGATCATGTATTATATATGATTGAGATGATTGAGCGTCTGGGCAAGCTTGGATGTCCCTTGCAGGAACAGCTCGAGAAAGATATGATTCTGAATTCCCTGCCCTCTTCCTATCTAGATTTTCTTGATCATTTTAGAATGAATAAGCTTGTGGTTAACTACCACGGTCTGTCGGGATTATTGCAGACTTATGAGAAAGACCACCAACTGAGCAAAGGGATGGTAAATCTAGTGGAAGGATCTTCGGCAGGGCATCGTCCCTTCAAGAAAGGGAAAAAGAAGAATAAAGGGAAAAATGTATAGAATGCTTCTGGCTAGTCAAGCCAAGAGGGTGAAGGCTGATAAGAGCCAAGTAGAGTGCTTCTTATGTAAGAAGCAGGGTCATTGGAAGAGGAACTATCCTCTTTATATTACATCCCTTGACCCGAACAGGTCCAAGAAGAGAAAGTAGCAGGACGGTGCTGGACAAGGTATTTATATGATAACACCTTGTAGTTTTTCTATCGTAATACTGCTAATTGGGTATTAGATATATGAAGTTCAATTCATATTTGCAATTCTTTGTAGGGACTTCAAGTTAGTAGAAGATTCGAGGATAGCGAGAGATTCTTGAACGTGGAAAATAGAAGCCAAGTTCCAGTCCTGGCATTCGAAGTCCTCAAATTAGTTTTTGAGTCTTGTAAAATTATTTTGAATGAGTGTCATTATTGTCCATCTTTTATCTTGAATGTCATTTCTGTAGGCCAATTGGCCATGTATGGTTATGAACTATCAATAAAGAATGATATTTACAAAATTATTTAGAATGGTTATGTTATGATGAATGGACATATGAACAATGATATTTATGTACTATCACGACCTGTTAGTATAGTGTACACGACTAGCAAATGCCCTAGGATAGATAATGTCAGCGATGCATACCTATGGCATTGTAGGCTAGGTCATATTAACAAAAACATGATAAACAGGTTGAAAAGCGAGGGTCTCCTCGAGATTAGTGAAAGTGGTTCACTACCAACCTGTGAGTCCTGTCTTCTTGGAAAGATGACAAAATCACCTTTTACTGAAAAAGGTGAACGAGCCAAAGAGATTCTAAGTCTGGTACATACTGATGTATGCGGTGAAAGGGATATGCCCTATAAGCCAATCTATGTTGTATCTCCCAAACCATTGTAATTGACAATATTCTAATAAAGGCATTATTTTTCATCATACGCTGTGATTATTATTATATGATGAACCCCATAGATTAGGGCTATGAATTTAGGGTTATGATGAGATCATACAGTGAGACCTAAAGTCTTAAAACCTTAATCAAAAAATATTCTTAGTCGAAGGAACCTTGAGTAGGGGATCAAGGTTTTTTCCGGTAAGACTAGCACATCCTATATATACTGAATAGGGTGACTGCTCTAACAGTCACTTGTGTATGACACTAATACTAGGATGTGGGTGCTCATTAGAGAATGAGTTCACTGATATGATCCAACTTGAGAACATCTAATGGAGTCTTAGCTACATGTCAATAGAAGGTTCTCATAGTAGGAGTGGTACAAGTAATCCTTTGACCTGAGACTGCCATAAGTACCTTATGTACATGAACCCATGCTTTGGTTCAATCCTAATCATGACACTGAGTCATGCACAGGATTGATACTGGGAATGGTGAATTGGATATGAAGGTAATGAGTAGGTCAACAAGGAATCGATTACTCTTAGTAAGAGGAGATTGCATCTAGCTAGTTATCAATCGGATGATGATTCAGGGAATCTTTGATCAAAGTAAAGATATTAGAAATGGTTTCTAATATAAAGATAATTGAATCATCAATATAAGATTGAGCTAGAAACAAATATAATATTGGATTTGACATATATCCATATCCATAATTATATTTTGGGTGCAGGCTGATCGAAGGATTTAATTGTACAGTAACTTTCTACTGAAGGGTAATTTTGGTATTTCACCAGAATTTCCATATCTTCCAAGTAGACATGACACGTTGCTAGACGTCAATCTTGTCTTGTGGGTTGATTTGAATGATCACTTATTAGGAAGAGTCCTAATTGATCAAAATCGGGTAAGCCCGATTTGACCTAAATCGATTAGAAAGAGTTCTAATCAAATTAGGTCAACTTGTATTCGAACCCACTGCCGGCTAGATGTGGAACCCAATGGGTCACACACTTAAAAGAATTGATCAAGAGTCATTTGCATGAAGACACTCTAGCAGTATTACAAATCCTAACTCCTATTCGAATCGTAATCGAATTAGGGTTCCGAATTGACTCGATTTGGGTTCTAT
Source organism: Areca catechu (assembly GCA_021397845.1). Taxonomy (NCBI): domain Eukaryota; kingdom Viridiplantae; phylum Streptophyta; class Magnoliopsida; order Arecales; family Arecaceae; genus Areca; species Areca catechu. The sequence goes on from CM038050.1 coordinate 98,852,857, forward strand.
TTGGATCTAATTAGACCTTAATTAAGAATTTAGGGATTATGGCTAACCCAATTGGCTAACCTATTAGCTAGGCCACTTCCCCACCCGCCCCCTTTCCCTTGCATGCCAAAAACACCAAGAGTCCATGCGCTTATGGACTCTTGGCGCGCCATTTGGAGGAGTCCATGGGCCATGGACTCTTGGCGCGCGCCCACTTAATTCTCCGATGAATTAAGATGGGGCGGCCTTCTTTCTTAGTATTAGCACCACATTTGTCCACCCTTGGATGATAATCTAACGGGTGGAGAGGTTTTAAGAAAGAAAGGAAGCGCAGTTTCTTCCCGGGAGCGCGAAATCAGATCTCTTCGGAGATTCAAGTTTCGCGACTTCTTTCTCCCAATCGTCGCGACTTCTTCCTTTGAGAAAAGCCATGAGGATTGATCTGGAAGGCTGTGAGAATTAATCAGAAGGCCGTGAGAAGAAGGAAAGGGCGTGAGAAGAAGGAAAGGGCGTGAGAAAATTGTTTACGGAGAGTTGTGAGGGCGCCTCTCCGAAAACTATAAAAAAGGGGGTGGGAATCAGAACTCGATGATGTGTTTTTTTTTTTTTCTTTCTTCCTCTCCTGAAGACTCTTTCTCCCCTTCTTGTTTTTGCATTGTTTCCTTTACAGAGTAAAACTCTGTCGAAACTCTGCTACTAAACAAGGTTAAGAGAGAAAGTCTCCGACGGTAAAGGAAAAGAAGAGTTCTGATCCAATTCTTTTCTTCCTTACATTAAGACATCTTTGTCTTAATTTCTCCACCAATTAAAGACAAGCATTAATATTCTTAGGACAAGGTCTTACTTTCAAGACAAAGGTGTCCTAAAGGTTCTAAGTCTTGGTAGAAGGTGGAGAAGGGTAAGAAGGAAGAAGACACACCTTTGAGTGGAAGATTTCCAGCCACAATCCAAGTATTGAATTCCTGGAAGAAGAATTCAATTGAAGGAACCATTGGAACAAGGAGTTAGGATCTTGGTCATTGCTTTGTGTGGATCACCATCGGAGGGCGAACACCTGGATGCCTGGTGAACTCAAATAGCCCGTTCATCTTCAAAATTAAATCTTCATCAAATTGGAATTAGCGGTTACAGGTTAGTACTCTAATTCTAATTTGCATAAGAATGTTAGTCTTCATACATTTTAGTCTTATTAAGGAGTTCCTGGTTTAGGGTTTTGGTGTATATTAATTTCTATATTTTGAAATTACCCTTCCGCTGCGTTGCACCGGATCCCAACATGCGGACCAATGAATATTAGTGCTAGAGATGGGTACAGTTATTTCATAACATTTACAGACGACCTTTCGAGGTATGGTTATGTCTTCTTGATGAGACATAAATCTGAATCGTTTGAAATGTTCAAACGATATTGTAATAAAGTAGAAAAATAAGCTGGAAGGTATATCAAAATCCTTCAATTAGATCGAGCGGTGTGGTGCGGGCACTAAAGTTCGAAAGAGGCTTCAGTCTAATTTAGTATGGCTTTAATTCTTTCATTAAAATTGTGTCTTGTAAATAGAGTATTTTACTTCTTTAATTGAATTTGAGTCATGTAATTAGGTTGGGTTTATTTCAATTTGGTTTCCTTTAAGTCCATCTGGATTTTGAGTCCAATTAAGTCCAATTAGTCTTGTATTTAGTGAGTTTAGTAGTTGGGTTCAAGAGAAGTTTGGAATTGGTTCAATGTAAGCAAGCTCACTTGAAGATTGGATGCACACAACCACTTCAACAAAATATTCCAAGGAGGATGCCACTTCAGCAAGCATTGTTGGATGCCATGTCAACCTCCCAACCACTTGGCATCCACTTCATCAAGCCACATCACCATTTGCCACTTCACCAAGGAATTCAAATTTAAAAGGGGGTGGCCAAGGTTATTTTGAATTCCACCATTATAGCTAGCTCCCATGAAAATCTCCATGTAATTCGAATTCCATCCTTATAGCTAGGAACTTTCTATGAAAAGCTCCATGTAATTCGAATTTTCAAAGTTCTTTGGAGGCTTATAAAATCTACTCCAAGCTCTCTTGTAAAGGGATGATGATATGAATGAAAAATCAAAGTTTCTTCTATTCCATTTGTGTTATCAAATGTCCTCTGAGAGGGAGTGGGTGAGAGACCCTTAGCTACTACAATCAATCTTCCACACCAAGAGTGATTTTCCCTTCCATCTAATCATTCCATTCCATCTTCAAGGGTGCAAGGAGGTCATACAAGGAGGCCGGCCAAGCTACTTCCACTCCATCAAGCTTCTTCTCAACTTCAATCCTCATTTCATTAACATTCCATCTTTCAAATTCCTTTCTAATTCTAATATGGTTTGTGTAGGATCCCTGGGATTTCTAGGTTCCAAAGAAGAAGGTTTTCCAAGTTAAGAAACAGAGACAAGAAGCCCTCCATCTAGAGGAATTTCCTTGTCATCCAAGAGCCTCATCCTTGAGTATAACCTTTCCAATTGTTGAAATGTTAATGGCCGGGTATCCCTCTTTTAATACTTTTGGATCTGAAATATTAGAGTAATTAAGCCCTAGCCTGTGTGGTTTCTTAACCACAACGATCCTTTCTCTTTACTACTTTGAAGATTTTCATTCAGGTTTAATTTAACATGCAAATCCTCCATGAAGATTTTATTTTTGTTTACATGGAAAAGTAGCCTAGATTTTTACTTCATTTTTTATTTAACTACTTCTATCTTCTCCTAGATTGCATCATTCCATATCATCCCGCATCAAATTGGTATCAGAGCATGGTAGGTTAGGGTTAAGTTCTTTAAGTACTTGGATCAGGTGCTTCACCAGGCCATCCGGTCTTAGTAGAAAAGTAGGGTTCAAGACCCGCTCTTTCCATTCCACGGAGATCTCCTAAGACGTGTCAGGGTGCCATCATGATTGACCCATGAAGAAGAAAATAAAGAGCATGCTAGATCACATTTTTGAATTTCTGTACTTAGGACTTTCTATTTTCTGCTTGCTGTATTTCTGAGTAGGCTGACTGTAATTCGTATAAAACTCTAAAAAATAGTAGTTAATTTCTCATTGAAGTAATTTTTTTCCTAATCCATATTAAGTTAGCTATCATTATGCATAATTTTATCCTTGGAAAAAAATCACAGAAAAAATGAAAATTCCAGTACTCCATCATTGTTGCTGAAATTCCTGTATGTTCTATTCTGTTCCTATTGAAAGTTAAAAGGTTCATTTGCAGGTGCCTACCCTAAGCATGCAATATCAAGGAGCAGGTAAGTATTTTAAAATAATTTTAAAATGCACAGCGGAAAACATACTCCATGCAGGATCTAACATAATCTGGAAGCATGTACAGACTAAAACATGTTATAATATGGGCATGTAATGTTTATAAAATATTTTAAATTCATAGATCTACGCATGCATGAATTTAAAATCGAAACCCATACCTTATTCCTGCATGGAATAAATCTGGTATAGATCTGGAATAGCTGGGATAACAGGAATAAATTTATTCCTGTTGTCTTCCACTTTCAGCACGTTGACAGGTTGCTGTTCTTTCCACCAAAAACTGCTGCAGAACAGAGGAAAATCTGGCAACGTTTGATCTTCCTTCCAACACCAAAATGTAGGGAACAAGATGGTTGATCTTCCTTCAAAGGGGAGTAGATGATTCAAGGTTTTGGTCCCCTTCCTTTCAACCAAAAACAGCACCAGAAATTCAGCAGCCTGCAAAACCTGCAACCTGAAAAAAAACAGAGCATAAAAATAGCTGCAAGGAGGTCGAACCGACTTCCAAGTGCTCGGTTGAACACTCTCAAGAGGGGGAACACGCCGGGGGCTAGCTCTGATCCGTCTCTCGGTCGATGCTAGTCGCCGGAAGACATGGAACGGTGGGAGGGAAGAAGGAATGAAACAGAATTTCAGAACTTATTTTTCAGCAAAATAGAGTTTGTCTTCCTTCAAATTTGAGCACCGGAAAACAGGGATAAATGCTTGATTTCTCTTCCTTCCACTCACCAAAACCCAGCCCTCAATTTTTTTTTTTACCGGTGGAAAGGGAAAGAAATTCTGCCAGCAAAAAGAACTCTCACAGCCTTTTTTCTTCTCACACGGTGACGTCTCTTAACCTATGAACCAGGGGACTGCTGGTCATAATAAAAAGAGCAGCAGCAAGAAGCAAATGAAAACGCTGGGAGGCTAAAAGACGTCGGTGTGTTTAACACCAATTAACCAGCCATTAGGACTATTAAGAAGGGTTAAAGGCGAATGGGTGGAGGGAGATAAAAGGATGCCGATTGGGCTTCCACGGCAAGGAATTCGTCAGCATGAAGAAAGACCGTGTAAACCGGTTAAGGGAGGAAAAACAACGGTTCAATCAATGGGTTTAATCCAATTAAAACCAAAGGTTCAAAAGAAAATCGATCCAAGCCAATTAAACCAGATTGGTTCAATCCCAAAATCTTCGGTTCAATATAATTGGAACTGGTCCAAGCCCAATTAAATTTGGTTCAATTGGTTCACAACCAATTGGAGGCCGAATTTATCTCCAAATCAGTTCAAAATTGATTCAGAAAAATCCTGGCGCAAACCTGATCAGCCCGGAACAATTTTCGATTGATGCAAACAAGGGCAGGACTGGGAAAAGAGTGCTCAAAAAATACCATGACCATAAAACCGAGACGATTCCCAATCATAATCGGTATCCGAATCAGAGAGTTATCCTCTGTGGTGTGTGACCTCATAGGTTCAAACCTAAACGATAGCACTGGAACAATTTTAGTACCAGCACAGGAAACCATCTAGCAATGGGTCCCGGTGTCCGGATAGGTCGAAGATGCGGGAGCATACTATCGAACCTCTGGCATATGGTTACTGTATAATTCATCCCTTTGACCTCTAATGCTCAGGATGACTGATATTGGGCTGCCAACCCAAACTGAGTCAGTCGACTACGTGTCTCAATCTTGCAAGCCCAGTGACTCTTCACTAGGGCTACCCCGGCTGAGGATTTGCTAAATTGAGATACAGCGAGACATTCAATCCAAACTGTTCGGACAGGTCAATTCCATCTTGGTCCATCACTGCTCCACAAGTACTTGCCTGTACCCAGAAACCTTCTATCACCGGATTAAAAATCTGGATAGTCCGGTACCAAAGCACAGGGAGTTGCTTGCAAGCTACCGTGATGACCTCAGGTCAGAGGGACACATATACCCATATCCTATCATGAGTATCCCTTTGGCATAAAGGTGTTTCACGGAGTCACGTTCAATGAGATATCATATATCCCACTTGCAGATCACATCAGTGTCACCACACTCATTTGGTCAAGAGGACAACCAAATGATGTGAACTGCAACAACCTATACTTGATATATTGCCGTCCAGTACAATATATCCTTTGGCTGTGAACAGGGTTTAAGGACCAGTCGATACATCCTCTTTGTATCGAAGTCAGTGTAGTCCTTAGGACTTCATCACATGGAAGGAGTTCATTTTTAGGAAATTCAATATGTGATGAGCTGCCAAAATGATAAATTTATTAATTCATAAAATGAATACAATATCCAGCATAACTGCCTACAACCCAGGTGATTGGCTTTGGGACACAATTCCCAACAACTCCCACTTGTACTAAAGCCAATTAGAGGAGTATCTTATACCCATTTCCCATTTACAACAGTCGAACACTTTGATTCCAAGGGCTTTAGTGAAGGGGTCGGCCAAATTTTCTTTTCCATCGATCTTCAAAAGATTGATGTCGCCTCGCTCCATGATTTCTCGTACGAGGTGGTAGCGCCACAATATGTGCTTGGTGCGGTGATGAGCATTAGGCTCCTTAGCTTGAGCAATGGCTCCAGTGCTATCATAGTACACCGGAACAGGACCATCTAGGAAGGTGCCACCCCTAGCTCTCCAAGGAACTTCCGCAACCACACAGCTTCCTTTGCTGCATCTGATGCTGCAATATATTCTGCTTCGCATACCGAGTCTGCAACAGTTGCGAGCTTGGAACTTTTCCAGCAGATCGCTCCTCCATTCAGTGTAAATACAAATCCTGACACACTCTTGCTATCATCTCTATCTGACTGGAAACTGGAGTCAGTGTACCCCATAAGTTTCAAGTCAGGTTCTTCATAAATCAGCCATTGATCTTTAGTATTTCTTAAATACTTAAGGATGGTCTTAACCACCTTCCAATGCGCCTCACCTGGGTCAGACTGGTATCTACTCACTACTCCTAGTGAGTATGCCACATCTGGTCTAGTACAAGTCATAGCATACATGATAGAGCCTACTGCAGAAGCATAAGGTACTCTACTCATGCGCTCTCTTTCCTCAGGAGTTGTCGCATAATCCTTCTTGGAAAGAGTAATTCCAGAACTATCGGAAGATAGCCTTTCTTGGAATTTTCCATGCTAAACCATTTCAGCACGGTGTCTATGTACGTAGACTGGGACAGTCCTAAAAGCTTCTTAGATCTATCTCTATAGATCTTCATACCTAGTATGTAAGAAGCTTCACCCAAGTCCTTCATGGAGAACTGAGATGATAACCAGACCTTTATTTCTTGTAATGCTGCGACATCATTCCCGATTAAGAGAATGTCGTCAACATACAGTACTAGGAATACAATCACAGAATCATTAACCCATTTATAGATGCACGGTTCTTCTCCGTTCTTAACGAAGCCGTACGATTTGATACACCTATCAAACCGTAAGTTCCAACTTCGAGATGCTTGCTTGAGTCCATAGATGGACCTCTGCAATTTGCATACTTTTGATTCATTTGTGGATGTGAACCCTTCAGGCTGTATCATATACACCTCTTCTTCCAACTCCCATTTAGGAAAGCGGTTCGGACATCCATCTGCTAGATTTTGTAATCAAAATATGCTGTTAAAGCAAGCATGATCCGAATAGACTTGAGCATTGCCACAGGAGAGAATGTCTCATCATAATCGATACCATATCGCTGACGATACCCCTTAGCAACCAGATGGGCCTTATAGGTTTCTACCTTCCCATCTGCGCCCCTTTTCTTCTCGAAGATCCATTTACACCCGATGGGTTTTATTTCTTCAGGTGGATCAACCAATGCCCAAACATTGTTGATTTCCATGGACTCCATTTCGGATCGCATGGCTCCAAGCCATGCCTCAGAGTCAGATCTCTGAAGAGCATCCATATAGGTGATCGGATCCTCATTGTTCTCATCGAGCTCAATGGGATCGCCGTCCCGGACCAAGAAACCGTAGTATCTGTCTGGCTGACACGGTATTCTACCAGATCTCCTAATGGGTTCAGGGTGTGAGTCAATCACAGCCGGTTCCACGATGTCCTTAGAGTGTGCAGGTTCTTCTATTGGCTGAACTTCATCAAGTTCAATCTTAGAGGCTATAGTTCCTTTTCCAAGGAACTCTTTTTCCAAAAAGATAGCTCTAAGAGCAACGAACACTTTTTGTTCATTCTCCAAGTAGAAGAAATACCCTTTGGTTTCCTTAGGATAACCAATGAATAAACACTTGTCAGACTTAGGACCAAGTTTGTCTGCATCTAAACATTTTACGTAAGCTGGACAACCCCAGACCCGAAGGTGTGAGATTGAGGGTTTACGTCCATTCCACATCTCATACGGAGTGGAGACAACAGACTTACTTGGAACATTATTCAACAAGTAACAGGCTATCTGAAGTGCATATCCCCAAAAGGATAGCGGTAGAGTTGCAAAGCCCATCATTGATCGAACCATGTCCAACAAGGTTCGATTCCTCCTTTGGACACACCATTCAACTGTGGTGTTCCTGGAGGATCCACTGAGAGAAATTCCATTCTCCTCAAGATATATCAAAAATGCACCAGATAAGTATTCACCACCTCGATCAGATCAAAGGGTTTTAATACTTTTTCCAATTTGCTTTTCTACTTCATTACGGTATCGTTTGAACATTTTAAACGATTCAGACTTATGTCTCATTAGAAAGACATAACCGAACATCGAAAAGTCGTCTATAAATGTAATGAAATATTTGTATCCTCCTTTGGCACTTATTGTCATTGGTCCACATACATCAGTATGTATTAGACTTAAGAGTTCTGTAGATCGTTCACCTTTTCCAGAAAAAGTGACTTGGTCATTTTACCAAGTAAACAGGATTCAAAAGTGGGCAGTGATTCAGAATCACTGATCTCGAGAAGTCCATCTCCTCGCATCTTATTGATCCTATTTTGGTTAATATGACCTAGTCTACAATGCCAAAGATACAAATTATTGACATTATCTAACCTTGGGCGTTTGCAAGAAGTGTACATTACACTAACAGGCCTTGATAGTACATATATGCCATTATTTAATCTAGCTTTCATTATAAAACTATTATTCAAAATAACATTGCAAAAATCTCCTTTTATTGATAGTTCAAAATCACAATTGGCCAAAAGGCCTACAGAGATTATGCTCATAATGAAACTAGGACAATAGTGACAGTCGACTAGTTCGACAGTACAAGACTCAAAGACAAGACGCAAGACTCCAACAGCCAGTACTGGAACACGATTTCCATTCCCGATGCTCAGAAACTGTTCTCCATCTTCAAATCTTCTGCTAACTTGAAGTCCCTGTAATGAATTACAAACATGAATTGGACTACCAGTATCCAATACCCAGTTAGCAGTATCAACAATTGAGTAATTACAAGGTTTTATCATATAAATACCTTGTTCAGCAGATTTCTGCTTTCTTGGCCTGTTCGGATCAAGGGACGCAATATAAAGAGGACAGTTCCTCTTCCAGTGTCCCTTCTTCTTGCAGTAGAAGCACTCTGCAGAAGACTGATCAGCCTTATACTTCCTGGTCTGACTCGGGCCAGGAGCATTCTGCACCTTCTTTCCCTTTTTATTTATTTTCTTCTTCCCTTTCTTAAAGGGACGATGACCTCTACTTCCTCCCACTAAATTCACCACCCCCTGATTAAGTTGGTGGTCTTTCTCGAAAGTCTGCAGCAACCCCAAAAGACCATGGTAGTTGACTGCAGGCTTGTTCATTCTGTAATGATCAAGAAAGTCAAGATAGGAGGAGGGAAGAGAATTCAGGATCGCATCCTTGCCGAGCTGCTCGTGCAAGGGGCATCCGAGTTTGCCCAGTTTTTCAATCAATTCGATCATGTACAATACATGATCAGTGACTGAACCACCATTCGGCATCTTGGAGTTGTAGATAGCACAAGACACTTTGTACCATTCTACATCATCCGGGGTGCCGAAGGATTCCTTCAATTTTTGAAGGATTTCATCAGGTTGGGCCTCCTCGAATTTGCGACTGAACTCGTCGTTCATCGCAGCAAGCATAATGCATCGGATAGTAGTCCGATCAGAAATCCACTTCAAGTAAGCGTCTCTGACCGCACTCCGTGCATTTGCAGGAGGAATTTTAGGCGTCGGATCCGTTATCACATAGAGGATCCGTTCATGCTCCAGAACAATTCTTAACCTTCGATACCAAGTATCGAAGTTATGACCCTTCAACTTCTCGTTATCGAGAAGTGACCGGAGTGATAAGTTTGAAGACATCTGAAAAGAAAACAAGACCAAATTAGTTTATGAATTAATAACTTAACCAAAAGACTTGGACTTTAGTCTAAAGGTTTCTCCCACTAATTTTTTAGATTGGTAGCCTCTAACTCCAATCCGTGAAAAACAACAAATTTTCAAGTGGGTACTGAAATCCAATAGGCCTCGCATGAGCCCGACTATGGTCAGCTCACCCATACGAGCCTAAAGGTAGGTTCATAAACCAATTGTTTCCCTAAACAATTTTCAGTATAGAATTTTGCCCCAGAGAACTCCCCAATCGGCCTAGGGGCCTCCTATTGCGGGTCTCTGGTTAGGTCCAACCATTAAAATGATAAACCCAATGCTTCCAGCTAACTAAAGACCAAGCCCGACTATGGTCGGCCCACCTGGTCCCGTTAAGGAGGTTGCACTGAACCATCATCGATCAGATAGAAATTCCAGTCGCTGGATGTACACCCGTTCTATGGAACTGCCGATGCACACCAAGCTAGTGGACATATTTCTATCCAACTTAATGGGAGGCTAAGACCCTGTCAACTCTTTGACTTAGTCTTTTAAGGACCTAATAATTTTAGAGGATTTTTAGTTGTGACAGAAGAGAAGAGACAAGGACATGGATCATCCTCCCACTGAATCAATCAGATTTTAGGAGGGTTGAAATAAATCAACAAATGATCCATGGGCACCTAAAGATCAGTCAGACCGATCAACCTGGGTGACATGGGTTAACTTGAGTCATTGAGCTTTTCCAATCAGTTCTGGTTGACTCGACTAGCCAGGTAGGTGAGATCATGGGTGAGTATCCGCCATTAACCATCTTTCCTAGACACCAACCAAGTTGGCCAGGAAAGAGGTAGCCTCATACAACCATGATCACAAATGCCAAACCTACCTCAACACCAGTCGGTTTACCAGACCCGATCAGATTTGCCTAAAGACTCGGGCATCCACAGAGCCACTAATTGGATCCATTTTAGATGAACGGATCAACTATTCTAACTATTAGATAGTTCTAAAGAAGGACCTTAATCAACTTTTGATTAATCTTCTTTTATCCGGTTCAACTAAACCTAGGTCTAACCCAGTTAAGGACCCAATTAGATAACTAACCCAATTAACCCAAAATGGCTTATTCATGTCAAATTAGATTTCATAAACCTAATATTTTATTTTAATAAGCCATACATTTAATCAAAATATTTTTAATTAAGTGTCAATGTAAAACATTTTTTACATTACAAAATCATGCATCATATCTAGATTTTATTTTATAAACATTTCATGGCCCAATAATAAACAGACGTCAAAATTGTATCTGAACTAAAACAATTTTAATTCCAAGATTTCCTTAAAGGATCCTTCTGAAAAGGCCAACACAGACGATCCGCTTCGTGTCAAGGACACACGGTCATGGTGAAGGTCTCAACTAGGTTCCTAAAAGTACTATCATGATACAAAAATAGATTAAACTATTTTTAATCTAACATGCATCAAGATTATGTTACACTTGTCAACCTGGCTCTGATACCAATGAAAGTTAAAAGGTTCATTTGCAGGTGCCTACCCTAAGCATGCAACATTAGGGAGCAGGTAAGTATTTTAAAATAATTTTAAAATGCATAGCGAAAAACATGCTCCATGCAGGATCTAACATAATCTGGAAGCATGTACTGACTAAAACATGTTATAATATGGGCATGTAATGTTTATAAAATATTTTAAATCCATAATCTATGCATGCATGAATTTAAAATCGAAACACATTCCTTATTCCTGCATGGAATAAATCTGGTATAGATCTGGAATAGCTGGGATAACAGGAATAAATTTATTCCTGTTGTCTTCCACTTTCAGCACGTTGACAGGTTGCTGTTCTTTCCACCAAAAACTATTACAGAATAGAGGAAAATTTGGCAACGTTTGATCTTCCTTCCAACACCAAAATGTAGGGAACAAGATGGTTGATCTTCCTTCAAAGGGGAGTAGATGATTCAAGGTTTTGGTCCCCTTCCTTTCAACCAAAAACAGCACCAGAAATTCACAGCCTGCAAAACCTGCAACCTGAAAAAAAATAGAGCATAAAAATAGCTGCAAGGAGGTCGATCCGGCTTCCAAGTGCTTGGTTGAACACTCTCAAGAGGGGGAACACGCCGGGGGCTAGCTCTGATCCGTCTCTCGGTCGATGCTAGTCGTCGGAAGACATGGAACGGTGGGAGGGAAGAAGGAATGAAATAGAATTTCAGAACTTATTTTTTAGCAAAACAGAGTTCGTCTTCCTTCAAATTTGAGCACCAAAAAATAGGGATAAAGGATTGATTTCTCTTCCTTCCACTCACCAAAACCTAGCCCTCAATTTTTTTTTTATCGGTGGAAAGGGAAAGAAATTCTGCCAGCAAAAAGAACTCTCACAGCCTTTTTTCTTCTCACATGGTGACGTCTCTTAACCTATGAACCAGGGGACTGTTGGTCATAATAAAAAGAGCAGCAGCAAGGAGCAAATGAAAATGCTGGGAGGCCAAAAGACGTCGGTGTGTTTAACACCAATTAACCAGCCATTAGGACTATTATGAAGGGTTAAAGGTGAATGGGTAGAGGGAGATAAAAGGACGCTGATTGGGCTTCCACGGCAAGGAATTCGCCAGCGTGAAGAAAGACCGTGTAAACCGGTCAAGGGAGGAAAAACAACGGTTCAATCAATGGGTTTAATCCAATTAAAACCAAAGGTTCAAAAGAAAATCGATCCAAGCCAATTAAACCAGATTGGTTCAATCCCAAAATTTTTGGTTCAATATAATTGGAACTGGTCCAAGCCCAATTAAATTTGGTTCAATTGGTTCACAACCAATTGGAGGCCGAATTTAGCTCCGAATCAGTTCAAAATTGATTCAGAAAAATCCTGGCGCAACCTGGTCAGCCCGGAACAATTTTCGGTTGACGCAAACAAGGGCAGGACTGGAAAAAGAGTGCTTAAAAAATACCGTGACCATAAAACCGAGACGATTCCCAATCGTAATCGGTATCCGGATCAGAGAGTTATCCTCTGTGGCATGTGACCTCATAGGTTCGAACCTAAACGGTAGCACTGGAACAATTTCAGTACCAGCATAGGAAACCATCTAGCAATGGGTCCCGGCGTCCGGATAGGTCAAAGATGCGGGAGAATACTATCGAACCTCTGGCATATGGTTACTGTATAATTCATTCATTTGACCTCTAATGCTTAGGACGACTGATATTGGGCTGCCAACCTAAACTGAGTCAGTCAACTACGTGTCTCAATCTTGCAAGCCCAGTGACTCTTCACTAGGGCTACCCCGACCGAGGATTTGCTAAATTGAGATACAGCGAGACATTCAATCCAAACTGTTCGGACAGGTCAATTCCATCTTGGTCCATCACTGCTCCACAAGTACTTGCCTGTACCCAGAAACCTTCCGTCACCGGATTAAAAATCTGGGTAGTCCGGTACCAAAGCACAGGGAGTTGCTTGCAAGCTACCGTGATGACCTCAGGTCAGAGGGACACATATACCCATATCCTATCATGAGTATCCCTTTGGCATAAAGGGATTTCACGGAGTCACGTTCAATGAGATATCATATATCCACTTGCAGATCACATCAGTGTCACCACACTCATTTAGTCAAGAGGACAACCAAACGATGTGAACTGCAACAACCTATACTTGATATATTGCCATCCAGTATAATATATCCTTTGGCTGTGAACAGGGTTTAAGGACCAGTCGATATATCCTCTCTGTATCGAAGTCAGTGTAGTCCTAAGGACTTCATCACATGGAAGGAGTTCATTTTTAGGGAAATTCAATATGTGATGAGCTGCCAAAATGATAAATTTATTAATTCATAAAATGAATACAATATCCAGCACAACCGCCTACAACCCAGGCGATTGGCTTTGGGACACAATTCCTAACACCTATTACATTATCTAAATTTCAAGATCTGCTCAGCATAGCACAGATTTTATTTTTAAATTTCCTTTCATATGGAATATCACCAGTAAGCTAGCAGTCTTCTATGAATTTCTAGAATTTTTCTGAGACTGTTACACAGCACTTCTCAGCCCCACTTTGAACTACAACACACAAAATTTCTGTTGCTAAGATTAGGGTTCATATGCATGTTTGCACCATCTCATGGCAAATCAATCTAAGGGCATCAATATGACATGGGGGCAGGATTTCATCACCTGTCCTTAGCCCAAAACCACCACTCTGCATATCGGACCCAACCCTTAATTAAAACTGAGTAGACACTTAATTTGCTCTAGTGAGCTAGGGACACCCACAAGGTCGGGTCGAACCAAGTGTCAAGCCAATTTAGATAACTTGTTTGTGTTTTCTTGTGTATCTGGTGTCTAGGCAAGTGGTTCAAGGACAAGAGCCCGAAGGAAGGTGTGTTGGTCCGTTTACCTGGCTAATTTCAAATTGATATTCAAGGCAAGCAAAGAGGGACCTCCACTAACCTTACACTTACCTGCTAGGTGCCAAGTTACTACAACCAAGATTGTCATCTTGACCTAACATTTGGTTTGGACTTTAGGTCTAGTAAACCCCTAGCCTGAGTTTGAGTCTGTGTGTGCATGGCAACTAGATCAGGAGCACCTTACCAATAAGCCCAAGCTCAGTCGAGTATAACCATGGACCAAAATTTTGATACCTTAATGAAAACCCTGAATGATCAAATGACCTGACTGAACCAAAACCTGACTGACCAATTGGCCTAGACCAACCAAAGAATGACTAATAAGATGGCTCAAGTAGAGGCACGGGCAAAAGCCCTCAAGGCCCATGCTAAACTCAACTCCTCTAGGCCTAATTTCCTTGATCTAAGAACCTATGATCATGATCTTACCCCTGAGCCTAGCCCTAGGAGCCCATACCCATACTTGGTTGACTCTAGCCCTAGGAGCCCATACCCAGACTTGGCTGACTCTGAGGAGAGACCCATTAGGAGCACCCAACCTTATGCACCCATTTTTGATGGAAGACAAGAGGTATACATCGATTGGGAGGAGAGCACGGATCACTATTTCGAGTACACTAGGATGTCGGAGTTAGAGAAATTTAGATTGGCCACACGTAGGTTAACCCGATATGCTAAGTGGCATTGGGCAGCTATTGAGGATGAATGTTATCAAAGAGGAGATAGAATACATAGCTGGAGAATCATGAGAAGTAGGCTAAGAAAAAAGTACCTAGGTAGATTTTATAAGCAAAGACTTTTAGACCAATGGTACAAACTGAGACAGGGCGATAGACCAGTGTCTGAATATATTGAGGAATTCAAGGGGTTTGTTAGGAGATGTAACACAACCAAATCTAAGACCATGACCATATCTAGATTTTGAGGAGGCCTATGTAAGGACATCCAGGGAAAATTGCTTCAATGGAAAATTCATACTCTAGAGGAAGCTTATCGGATTGCTAGAGAATTCGAGTCTTATCAAAGAGAACTCATGAGCAGCCGACCTAAGCCCAGCATGATTAGCACCTCTAGGGCAATTCTTAGATAGATTCCTTCAAACCAACCTACTACTCCTATCCCATTAGTTTGCCAGGGAAAGACCCTCGAACCCATTAGTGAGCCTGAGGAAGAAGTTTATGAGGCTAAACTGAGTTTAATTAATGGATATGAAGGGGAAGAGGAAGAACCCATTGAAGAATTTTAGGGAGAAAAGGTTGAACCCATTAAGAATCTAGAGAAAGAAACTCCTGAGTCCACTAAAGAATCCAAAGAAGACATCTATGAATTAAGTGTAGTGGAGGAATATGATGAAGGTGGACGCAAGGTTGAGATCACTAAGAAACTAATAGAAAAAGATCCTGAACCCACTATAGAATTTGAAAAAGGAGTGACTGAGCCAGGATCAAACATATCAGATGAAAATGAGGGTTCGCAAGAGTTGTACATAGAAGAGGTCTAAGAACAAATCCTTAAGGAACAACCCCAGGAAGTAGATATTATTTTAGAGGACTTTCAAGATAGACTTCCCAAAGACCTTCTTGATGACCTTCCACCATTTAGAAACACCCAGCCTGCTCTAGAACTTGCACCTATAGATCTTTCTAATACTAATCATGAGGTTAGGACAAGTGCACCCATAGATCAATGTCCAAAGTTTAAGATCATCTTGAATAACCAAGGTCTGTTTCATGCTTCCTATAGATTATCCCAAGACTCTGATTCCTATTTCCTACCCTTTCCTGAGTCTACACATGTCTCTAAAGCCATTAGGTTACATTATATTGAGATCACCAGGTTACATGAACTCTTAGAGCCCTTCCCATTTGTGACCTACTTTTGGAAGACCTTATGGCATTTGCTAGGGGTCAATGGTAATTTTTTATGTGCATACCATATTAGGGTCAAACCTAGAGAGTTGATAATATGTTAGGTTTAGGCCCTAAAGAGTCCAATAAAATTTCTCTCAATAGGAATACATAGTTGAGTCTGTTTTTGTCAAGTGTCAGTATGAGTCTCAGAGTCCGCAAAAATTATATGCACAGTATGTTAAGGAATTGCATAAGGAGATTAGTAAAAAATCCAAATGAGCAATGAAGTTTATAAGCATATAGCCAATTCACATAAACGAATGAAAGAATTCAATGTAGGGGACTCTGTAATGGTTAAACTTAAACCTGAAAGGTTCTCATCGGGAACTATGAAGAAACTGCATGCCCGGGGAGCTAGACCTTTCAAGGTATTAAAGAGAGTTGGACCTAATGCATACATGTTAGAGTTACCACCGGATTATGGCATTAGTTCAACATTTAATATTTCTGATTTGAAAGAATACAACAAGCTGGCATTAATTCCTAGCAAGCCTTTTGGACCTTATCCAGCCTTTGAGAGTGAAAACCTACCTGAGTATCCACAAGCACCACAGCCAGAACGGAGAGATAGGATTGAAAGTATCTTGGATGATCAGGTAATTACCATCAGAAATAAGGGCTATCAATGTTATCTGGTTCGATGGCAAGGAAGACCCAAATCCGAGGATTCCTGGATCATCCGAGAGGATCTACAACAAATTGATCCAGACCTGCTAGAAAGGTATCAAAGTCAGACCAATCCGTACTCGATAGGGTCGAGTTTCTCCCACCCCGGGAGAACTGGTATGGGCACCAAAGTTCGAAAGAGGCTTCAGTCTAATTCAGTATGGCTTTAATTCTTTCATTAAAATTGTATCTTATAAATAGAGTATTTTACTTTTTTAATTGAATTTGAGTCATGTAATTAGGTTGGGTTTATTTCAATTTGGTTTTCTTTAAGTCCATTTGGGTTTTGAGTTCAATTAGAGTCAAATTAGTCTTGTATTTAGTGAGTTTAGTAGTTGGGTCCAAGAGAAGTTTGGAATTGGTTCAATGTAAGCAAGCTTACTTGAAGATTGGATGCACTCAACCACTTCAACAAAATATTCCAAGGAGGATGCCACTTTAGCAAGCATTGTTGGATGCCATGTCAACCTCCCAACCACTTGGCATCCACTTCATCAAGCCACATCACCATTTGCCACTTCACCAAGGAATTCAAATTTAAAAGGGGGTGGCCAAGGTTATTTTGAATTCCACCATTATAGCTAGCTCCCATGAAAATCTCCATGTAATTCGAATTCCACCCTTATAGCTAGGAACATCCCATGAAAAGCACCATGTAATTCAAATTTTCAAAGTTCTTTGGAGGCTTATAAAATCTACTCCAAGCTCTCTTGTAAAGGGATGATGATATGAATGAAAAATCAAAGTTTCTTCTATTCCATTTGTGTTATCAAATGTCCTCCGAGAGGGAGTGGGTGAGACACCCTTAGCTACTACAATCAATCTTCCACGCCAAGAGTGATTTTCCCTTCCATCTAATAATTCCATTCCATCTTCAAAGGCGCAAGGAGGTCATACAAGGAGGTCGGCCAAGCTACTTCCACTCCATCAAGCTACTTCCACTCCATCAAGCTTCTTCTCAACTTCAATCCTCATTTCATTAACATTCCATCTTTCAAATTCCTTTCTAATTCTAATATGGTTTGTGTAGGATCCCTGGGATTTCCAGGTTTCAAAGAAAAAGATTTTCCATTTTAAGAAACAGAGACAAGAAGCCCTCCCATCTAGAGGAATTTCCTTGTCATCCAAGAGCTTCATCCTTGAGTATAACCTTTCCAATTGTTGAAATGTTAATGGCCGGGTATCCCTCTTTTAATACTTTTGAATCTGAAATATTAGAGTAATTAAGCCCTAGCCTGTGTGGTTTCTTAACCACAATGATCCTTTCTCTTTACTATGAAGATTTTCATTCAGGTTTAATTTAACATGCAAATTCCTCCATGAAGATTTTATTTTTGTTTACATGGAAAAGTAGCCTAGATTTTTACTTCATTTTTCATTTAACTACTACTATCTCCTCCTAGATTGCATCATTCCATATCATCTTGCATCACGGTGAATATCTTTCTAGTGAGTTTCTGACATTTCTTGAGGATAATAGGATTCTCTCTCAGTGAATACCTCCAGGGACATCTTAGTTAAATGGAGTATCTGAAAGGAGAAATCAAATCTTGTTAGACATGGTTCGGTCCATGATGCAGAATGAAAGCTCTGATACCAAGAAAGCAAATTTTGTTTGATTGTTTTTTCGTTCCTTTTTACTTTTACTGCCTGGAGTAGACTCCCCTGGCCATCCGGTCCTAGGAACAAGCGAGATGCAAGCCTCCTCCTCCCATTCCACGGGGGTCCCCAGGGCGTGTAGGGGTGCCGTTGGGTTATAACTTCTAGGCAGGGATTGTAAACGGGATACACATTTTGTTTTCTACCAGTAATTATCCTGTTATTCGAATTATTTCTCCTGAAAAAAATTCTAAATTAAGTAATTCTTGTTTTGCTGAACCAGTATAATTGAAAGTAATTTACATAAAATTTTCATGATTTATTAATTTTTGTAGATTTTCTGAGATCAATTTTACTGCTGTTCTGCTTTTTATTTTCTGCAAGCTGTTTTTTTTATTTGAGTGTGCATAAATTGAATCTATCTTAAGGGCACCGAAGTTGCAACATAAGGGGAGGATTGAGACCCTCTTCTTAGCCCAAAACCACCTCCCGTGCATTCGAACCTAAGCCTTTAATCTTAAAATTAATTAGACCTAATTTGCCCTAGTGGGCTAGGGACACCAACTGGTCGGGTCTAGGCTAGTGTTGAGTCAGTTTGTCTAGTTACTCTGTGTGCTTTGTACTCAGTGTCTAGAATGGTGATTCAGGGATTCTATCCCGAAGGGCTTGTGTGCTGGTCCGCCTACCTGGCCAATCACTGATTGGTGTCTAGGATTGGCAATTAGGGACCTAACACTCCCCTTACACCTGCCTGGCTGAGTCTCGAGTTACTATAGGCTAGCTTGCCACTCTGATTGGGCATCTAGTTTGGGCTCTAGGTCTAGTTAGCTTGTAGTCACTTCAGTCGAGTCTCATTTGGTGTGCTTGCTTGCATCATCATGTCCACCCGGAACGGACTACCCTACGAACTTGGTCAAACCCAACCTGATTTAGAGGCCATGATTAGAACTCTTACCAAAAGTATGACCAAATTGAGTCAGGATATGAATGAGGGTTTTGCCCAGTTTAGAGACCGAGCCCAGGGACTTGAGAAACGTAAACATCAAAATTGGACCCCTGACTCAGAATTTGGTAGACCCCAACCTCACCCACACCCAGAGCCTAGGAGACCTTTATACAAGGATCCTGAACCTAATCATTGGAGGTTTGATCTAAGAGCCTATGACCATGATCTTGCCCCTGAGTTTAGCCCTAGGAGCCTATATCAATACTTGGTTGACTCAGAGAAGGGACCCGTTAGGAACACCGAACCTTATGCACCCACTTTTGATGGAAGACAAGAGACATATATTAAGTGGGAAGAACAAATGGATCGGTATTTTGAGTGCACTAACATATCGGAATTAGGACAAGTTAGGTTGGCCAAAACCAAGTTCACCAAACATGCTAGGTCGCATTGGTATGCTATTGAGCATGAGTGTTATCAAAGAAAAGAGGAAATATATACTTGGAGAGATATGAGAAGTAAGTTGAGAGATAGGTACCTAGGTAGATCCTATGAGAAAAGACTTTTAGACCAATGGTACCAATTGCGACAAGGTAATAGGCATGTGTCTAAATATATCGAGGACTTCCAGTGGTATGACATGAAATACAATACCATTGAGATCGAAGCTCAGATCACATCGAGGTTTAGGGTTGGGTTACACCCAGACATTTATAGGAAGCTATGCCTTGAAAAGATCAATAAGTTAGACCGAGCCTACCAAGAAGCCCAAGACTATGAGTGGTCTTTAAGATATAACCAATCAAGTACTTTGGACTTAAAGCCAACCTCTACCAACTTGAGTCAAGTTCCGATTGATCCGACACCCGTAGTGGACCAGACTTTTGTTTGTCAATTCCCACTTGTGTCACCTCTTGACCAGAAGGATAACACTGAGAAGGAGTTAGGCATGGCCATCCCAAAATTAGTTGACCTGGCCAGAGCCGTACTTAAAGAGGAATCAAAGGAGAATAGATTAGAACCTTTTAGTGAGATTGAGGAAGAAATATATGAGCCTGACATAAGTTTGATAGATGAATATGAAGAAGAAGAATTTGAGGATATCTCTCCCGATAATTCAATTAACCAACTCCTACCTGATGGGGTTATTGAGGGGACCCCTGCCACTCAAGGAATTCAGGAGCTAACCCTAAGAGAAGACCCTTTTGAGGAAGTTCAGGAAGAGGAAATTGCACCCAATGAGAGTTTAAGTGAGAATACCCCTGAACTCATTGAGGAATCCAAAGAAGACACCCCTGAGTCAAATCTGGTAGAGAAGTGTGAAGAAGGAAGGGGTTCACAAGAATTGCCCATTAAGAAGGTCCAAGAACAAGAAAAAGACAGTAGCTTAGAAGACTTTCTAGATAAACATTCCAAAGACCTTCCTGATAACCTTCCACATTCTAGGAGCACCCAGCCTACCCTAGAACTTGCACTTGTAGACCCTCCTAGAGCAAATCATGAGGTTTGGATGAGTGCACCTATAGAATAATGTCCTCATTTTAAGGTCGTCCTGAATAACCAAGGTATGTTTCTTGTTTCCTATAAGCCACCTCAAAACTCTGATTCTTATTTCCTACCCTTCCCTGAATCTTCTCATGTTTCTAAAGCTATGGGATTACACTTACTGAGATTTCTAGGTTGCAAGACTCCTTAGAACCTATTAGGTTTTCCACCTACTTCTGGAAGACCTTATGGCACCTACTAGACACCCATGATAAGTTTTCATGCTCTGCATGCCATCCTCCGACCCAAGGTCAAACCTAGAGAGCCTTAGTTTGTTAGGTTTAGACCTAGGGTTCCTTTGAATAAAGTCCATTCTTTAGGAATGCGTCGTCAGTCGAGTTTAGGATATTGACTTAGATTTTGGTTGAGTGAGAATACCAGGAATTGGGATTTGTATTTACCCAGGGCTGAATTTGCATATAATGTTTCGATCAATAGGTCTATAGGCTAGAGTCCCTTTGAAATTGTTCATGGATACAAGCTCACACACCACTTGATCTGATTTCACTATTAGCCCACACACACAAGTCTCTTGATGCACTTGCATAGCATGTAAAAGACTTGCATAAAGAAATTCATGCCAAAATAACTTTAAGTAATAAAATTTATAAGAAGTTGGCTGATTCTCAAAGGTGAGTCAAAACTTTTATTGAGGGAGACTATGTAATGATTAGGTTAAGGCCTGAGCGGTTTCCTCCTGAAACCGTTAGAAAGCTACATGCTAGAGGAGCTAGACCATTTAGAGTGATGAAGAGAATGGGACCCAATGCCTATGTTGCCTCCAGAGCTAGGCATTAGCTCCACTTTCAACATTACAGACCTAGTAGAGTACAGGGAGCTAGCTGTGATTCCCAGTGAGCCTTTTGAACCTAATCCTATTATTGAGAGTGATCCCGACCCTGTGTGTCCACCAACAAACTGGCCTGTGAGGAAATAGCTGATTGAAAAGATCCTGGATGATCAGGTTATCTCTACTCGTAATCGAGGATACCAAAGATACCTGGTCCGCTGGCAAGGAAGGCCAGATTCTGATGACTCTTGGATCTCCCGAGAAGAATTACAAGAACTGGACCCAGATCTCTTGGAGAGATACCAGAGCCAGCTTGATCCATACTCGACAGGGTCGAGATCCTCCTACCCCGGGAGAATTGGTGCGGGCACCAGAATCAGAAGAAGACTTCAGGGTTCCATCTAGATCTCTGGTTGACCTTGCCCGAGAAAATTAGGGTTTGTAATAGGGATTGACCTGATCAACCCAATTTTGAGTCTGTAATTTTGTCATTTCAATTTTTGTTGAGTCATGTTGACTCAGTCCAAGTCCAGGTCCAGGTTGGCGCCATTCCCTTTGCCTTAGGGTGCCATATTTTTTCTTCCATGGTCCAGCTACAAGTGGGTGCCACACTCCCTGCCACATATCCATCCAGTGTCTTTGGTCCCCACACCATAAGAAGTAAGTTCTCCCTTTTCTTGCACCACTTGGGGGAGAAATCCATCAAGATACCTCAATCCAAGGAGGAGCCAACTTCTTTCTAGATAAACCCAAGCCAGGATGGCAAGAATTTTTCTTGAAGAGAGGATCAAGGAGGTGCCCCATAATGTTCCATAAAAATCCAAGTTATAAAAGGGAAGAGAGCATGTCTTGGGAAGAAAATCAATGAGGCACCCAAAAGTTTCCTAAAGTGCCAAAGCCATGAAAAGAAGAAGCCTAAACTTGTAGAGCAAGACTAGGAGGTGTCCAAAAGAGCCAAACAATGAAAGAAAAATCCTTGATTCATGGAGAGATACTAGGAGACACCCCCATAACCTGCCATTTGGAGCTGATTTTCAAGTTTTCTTGGAGTTTTTGGGCCGCTCACTCATGGAAGGAGTCTTGGTTCGCCAAGGGAAGAGAATTTGATGCCTAAAGTGTAGATTAGTCCTATTAGTCCCACATGGGAACTTGTATGATTTTGATTTTTCTTATAGGTCTATATATTAGACCCCTTTTGTAACTTAAACTTATCTTATGAAATCTTATGAATGAAATCCCTTATTTTTGAGCAAAGTCTTGTTCTTTGCACTTATTTTGAGTGTTGAGCTCCATGAGGGAGTAAATCCGGGTTCCTTAGGAACCTTGAGGAGGTGTGAGATCTCCAACCCCAAAACCCTAGCTTAGTCCACCCATCTCTACTCCACCACTACCAAATCCTAGCCTCTACACCATCTCCAAGGTTCTTCTTCCAAAGGGTGGCTGACCATCATGACCCTAGTCCAGCCATCTTCAAGTCAGCTACCACTGCTTCAGAGTCCATCCAGCAGATCCAGGAGAAGAAGTCCCAAATCTGCAGCCTAGGAGTTCTAGATCAGCTGAAGACCTTCAGATCCCATCCTTTCTTCTACTCGGGTAACTCTCTTCCTTGAGCCTCTTGTTCTTAACTTTGTTCTTCTTCTCTCCAGGATCCAGGGTTCAAGAAGAGGCCAACTTTGCCAAGGACCATTATCGGAGGATCCATTGCGAAGATACCTTGACTCCCGGGATCCAATAATCTACTCGAGAGAGTCTTTTTTCCACCAAATGGAGAGATATCACTGTTAGGTAACAAGAACCTTCCCTTCTCACTTTGTCTATTTCGTTGAAACTCAGAGAAAACCCTAGATCTGGGGGTTTCTCAATCCCCAGCGATCCTACTTCTGAGTTACTCTGATAATCCACTCATTTTAATTGTGCTTTCTGTCATTTCTTAGTTTCTTTCAACATTAGTTTATCTTTCCTTTGAGTCAAAACCGACTTTTGAATATATATATATATATATATATATATATATATATATATATATATATATATATATATATAATACATTAATTTTAATTTGCTTTCGCATTCCATATTTTCGTTCTGCATCATTTTTGGTATCAGAGCTTTCGTTCTGCATCAGTCCATGATGGGCTTTGCTTCTCTATCGCTATCCCTTTGGGGATATGCTTTGGAATCAGCATGTTACCTTTTGAATAGGGCTCTGAGTAAGTCTGTTAGCAAAACCCCATATAAGATATGGACTGGACGTAAGCCGACACTCTCACACCTTCGAGTCTGGGGTTACCCGGCTTATGTAAAATATTTAGGAACGGATAAACTTTGACCTAGGTCTAACCGGTGCCTATTTGTTAGGCATCCAAAAGAGTCTAAGGGGTATTACTTCTACTTGGCTGAGGAACAAAAGCTGTTCATCAGTCTTAAAGCTATCTTTTTGGAAAAGGAGTTCCTTGGTGAAGGAATTACAGCCATTAAGATTGAACTTAGTGAAGTTCAACAAGTAGAGGAACTGACACACTTAAGGGATAACATAGAACCGATTGTAATTAGTTCACACCCAAAGCCCACACAAGAACCATTAAGGAGATCCGGTAGGATACCAAGTCGACTAGACAGATACTATGGTTTCTTGTTCCGGGATGGTGATCCCATTGAACTCGATGAGAATAATAAGTATCTGATCTCCTATATGGATGCGATGCAGAGTCCGACTCTGAGAAATGGCTAGGAGCCATGAAATCCAAAATGGAGTCCATTAAAATCAATAATGTATAGACATTGGTTGATCCACCTGAGGGAATAAAATTCATTGGGTGTAAATGGATTTTTAAAAGAAAAAGGTGAGCAGACGGGTAGGTAGCGACCTATAAAGCCCGTCTAGTTGCCAAAGGGTATCATCAACGTTATGATATTGACTATGATTAGACATTCTCTCCAGTGGCAATGCTCAGATCCATTCATATCTTGCTTGCTTTAAAGGCACACTTTGACTATGAAATCTGGCAAATGGATGTCTGAACAGCTTTTCTAAATGGTGAGCTGGAAGAGGAAGTGTATATGATACGACCTGAAGGGTTCACATCCATAGACGAGTCAAAGGTGTGCAAGCTTCAAAGGTCTATCTATGGACTAAAACAAGCATCACAGAGTTGGAACATGTGATTTGATAAGTGTATCAAGTCATATTGCTCGTTAGGAATGGAGAAGAACTTTGCATTTATAAACGGTTTAATGATTCTGTGATTGTATTCCTTGTGCTGTATGCGGATGACATTCTCTTAATCGGGAATGACATCTCAGCACTATAAGAAATTAAGGTCTGGTTGTCATCTCAGTTCTTTATGAAAGACTTGGGTGAAGCCTCTTATATACTGGATATGAAGATCTATAGAGATAGATCTAAGAGGCTTCTGGGACTGTCCCAGTCTACGTACATTAGCACAGTGCTGAAGCAGTTCAGCATGAAAAATTCTAAGTAAGGCTATCTTCTGATAGGCATTGGAATTGCTCTCTCTAAAAGGGATTGTGCAATAACTCCTAAGGAGAGAGAGTGTATGAGTAGAATTTCATATGCTTCGATAATGGGTTCTATCATGTATGCCATGACATGTACTAGACCAGACATGGCATACTCACTAGGCATAGTGAGCAGATACCAGTCTGACCCAGGTGAAGCTCATTGGAAAGTGGTAAAGTCCATCCTTAAGTATTTACGAAATACTAGGGATCAATGGCTGATATATGGAGAACTGACTTAAAACTTGTAGGGTATACTGACTCCAGTTTTCAGTTAGATAGGGATGATAGCAAGATTGTGTCATGATTTATCTTTTTCCTAAATGGAGGAGCGATTTGCTGGAAAAGTTCCAAGCAGTCTACTGTGACAGATTTAGTATGCGAAGATAATACATTGCAGCATCGAATACAGTAAAGGAAGCAGTGTGGTTGTGAAAGTTCCTTGGTGAGCTGGGAGTGTCACCTTCCCTGGATGGTCCTATTTTGGTGTATTGTGACAGCACTGGAGCATTACTCAAGCCAAAGAGCAGAAGTCTCATCACCGCACAAAACATATTCTGCGGTGCTATCACCTTGTATGAGAGATCATGGAATGAGATGACATTGACCTTCAAAAGATCGATGAAAAGGAGAACCTAGCTGACTCTACTATAGCCATCGAAGTTCAAGAGTTTGACAGTAGTAAATGAAAAATAGGAATAAGATTCTGTACTGATTAGCTTTAGTCCAAGTGGGAGTTATTGAAAATTATGTTCTAAAGCTAATCATCTAGACTGTAGATGGTTGTACTATTTTGTAATTGTATATAAATTTTTTAATGAATAAAAGTTATTCTTTTGGCTGTTCATCACATATGCATTTTCTAAAAGAACTCTTATATGGAGTCCTTAGAATTACATTATATTTGATATAGAGAGGATATATCATGTAGTTCTTAAACTAGTTCACAACTAAAGGATACATTATTTTAGGATGGTGATGTATTATGTGTAGGTTGTTGTATATCACATTTGTTAGTTATGCTCTTAACCAAGGAGTGTAGAGATAATATGACATATAGGTGAAATGTATGACATCTCATTGAATGTGACCAACTGCAGAACTCCCTTCTATCAAAGGATTGCTCGTAAAGGGATATGGGTCTATGTGTCCCTCAGACTTGAGGTCACCATGGTAGCTTACAAGCAACTCACTATACTTTGGTGCCAGACTACCTGGATTTTTAATCCAGTGATGAAAGACTTCTAGGTACAGTCAAGTACTTATAGAGTGGTGGTGGATAAAGATGGAATTGACCCCTCCAAATAGTTTGGAGTGGATGACTCATTATGTCTTAATGTAGCAAAACCTTGATCAAGATAGTTCTTGTGAGGAGTCAGAGTATTGACTCCGTTATTGATTTTGATGATAAACAAAATGCTTAAGTATAAGTTGAGTACTAACTATTTCTTTGAAGTATGTTTTTATAGTAAAAGGTGCTCATCAATTCAACAAAATTTGATTGATTATCAAACCATGAAAAAGTCCCAACTATGGATGAAAGATCAGTTTTAAGTGGGCTTTGGTAGTTGAAGAATGCTTGAAAGGACATAAGAGTTCAACATAATTTGGTTTTGACAGAAGTTCAGTTTTTTTGAAGAAATCTCAGTCAAGTATCGACTCAAAGTGTCAACTCACAATCCAAGTATCGACTCATGATAGTGGAAGGTTGACTCAAGCCGGTATGCAAAAAGAGTTTTAGATGGCATGGCTGAAGTGTCGACTCATGCCAGTCAAGTGTCAACTCAAGATGTCGACTCAAGGATCGGCTCATCGCTTGAGACTTTTTATTACAGAACTTGCTGAAGTTGAAGACTTGCCTGAAGTGTCGACACATGGATATCAAGTGTCGATTCAAAGTATCGACTCACCAGTGGAAGTGTCGACTCATCTGAGAATTCCAGAGAGCTTTAATGAAGATATTTGAATTAGGTGTCGACTCATAGGATGTAAGTGTCAACCCTAAGTGTCGACTCATAGCTTGAAGTGTCGACACTTGAAGTTCTGGGAACAGTAACGGCTAGTTTTTCAAATGCAGAACTCGCCCCTCTTGGCTCCCAACGGCTAGTTTTTCATATCTAATGGCTATAAATTGATTTGAGGCCTTGTGAAGGTATTTAAATGATTCAAATCAAATCTAGAAACAAGAAGAATCAAGAGGATTAGAGAGGAACACCAAGAGAAAGAAAAAGTAAGTGCATTTGCTCCTATTCATTGAGAGCAACTACCTTCAAGCAAAAAGAAGTCTCTAAGTATTCAAGAGCTTTCAAGAACATTCAAGTTCAACCTTCTTGAGCATTTATTAAAGCTTCATCAAGTTGAAGGCAGTACTACAACAAAGCTTCAAAGAGATATCCGCTTTTATTAGAAAGCTTTTATTATTTCTTTACTTCAAACTTATTCTTGTTGTAAAGATTTTTGGTTAGCCTATTGGAAAACCAAGGAGGTTGTTGGTTAGCCTTGAAAATCAATTAGGTTCTTGGTTAGCCCATAAAACTAAGGAAGGTTGTTGGTGAACCTTAAAACCATTTAGGTTCTTGGTAAGCCCAGAAAATCAAGTGAGGTTTTGACTTGTGAGCCTTGTGAAAACAAGTCGGGTTTGATTAGTGAGCCCAAAAAACTAATTGGCTATAATCAGTTAAGATTATAGTGAATTCCCAAGTGGGCCTTGGGGAGTGGATGTAGGTGCATTGGAAAGCACCGAACCACTATACTTTCTTTGTGTTTGTGATTGTTTGTCTCTTTAATTTGCTCTTATTTTTATTACTTTTATATTTTCACTGCATACTCGCTAAGAGCACTTTACACTTGTATTCATTGTACTTAGGTTAATTATTGGATTGGTTAATACACTTGCATTTCATTTTAATTTTTAGAGATCCAATTCACTCCTCCTCTTGGGTTGCTTACTGGGTAGCAAGTAGTATCTGAGCCTTGTTCTTAGTGTATAGGTCTAACCGCCTTGAGTAAAGATCTATGACAGCCCCTATTGGTACTAGTGTAGTTGAGGGACATGCCTCAAATAGACCTCCATATTTTAATGGAACAAATTATACTTATTGAAAAATTAGAATGAGAATTTACATGCATTCAATTGATTATAATTTGTGGAAGGTTGTTGATAAGGGTCCTCATGTTCCTTCAATTGTTGTCAATGGTGTTTCCATCCCAAAGCTCGAAGAGGATTGGGATGAAAATAATATTAAACAATTCGAGATCAATGCGAAAGCAATGAATCCCCTCTATTGTGTATTAGATCCTAGTGAGTTTAATAGGATTTCTACATGCATATCTACCAAGAAAATATGGGACACACTTGAAGTTACCCATGAGGGTACTGATCAAGTGAAAAATATAAAAGTAAACATGTTAGTGCACACTTATGAGATGTTCTGAATGGAACCAAATGAATCTATCACTAACATGTACACTAGATTCATAAACATAGTAAATGGCATGAGAAGTTTAGGAAAAATTATGTCTAATAGTGATCTTGTCAACAAAATTCTCAAGTCACTTCCAACTTCATGGGATCCAAAGGTGACCACCATACAAGAAGCAAAGGATGTTGACAAATTATCTTGGAGCAATTGGTGGGATCGCTCGTGACTTATGAGCTGAATTTAAAGCAAAAATCTATGGATATGGACAAAAAGAAAAAGAGGATAGCCTTGAAGTCTACTATTCAAGAAGAATCCTTAAATAATGAATCAGAAGAAGAAGAAGAAGATGAAAGTGAGGAAGCACTTCTAGCAAGGAAGTTTAGAAGGTTCATGAAAATAAAAAAATTCCCTTAAAAGAAAAAGTTTCAAACAACCAAAGAGAAATGAAAAGAAAAGGAGAAGGATAAAGAAAAGGAGAAGGAGATACCTACATGCTTCGAGTGCAAGAAGCCTGGACACTACAAATTTGATTGTCCTCTCCAAAAGAAATCAAAAAAGAAGCTTAGGAAGAAAGCTATGATGGCAACCTGGAGTGATAGTGAGGACTCCAGCTCAGAGGAAGAACAAGCTGAAATTGCAAATCTATGTCTCATGGCAAATCAAGAACCAGAAGAGATAATTTTTGATACTGAAGTAGATTTTACCTTTGATGAATTGAAAAATGCTTTCGATGAATTAGTGCATAATTACAAATTGATTTTATCTGAAAATAGAAAATTGAAAAAGCATGCAAATAGCTTTTCACATGAAAACAATTCTTTGTTAAATGAAGTTAGTGAATTGAAAAATAAATTTGATGTTTTAGAAAAGAAAATAAGGCTTTAATAATGAAAAATGATGTTTTGAAAAGACCTAAAACTATCATTTCAAATGGTGATCTTTTAAAGAAAAATAATGTTGCCTATAAATGGAGCCCAAGAGGGGGGGTGAATTGGGTCTTTTAAAAATTTAAAACAATAATGTACAAGCCTTGTGGTGTTTGTGAGTTATGAAATTGATGCACTAAATTATATGCAGCGAAAAGCAATAAATAGAGTGCAATAAGTAAATAGGAAGAGATAGAAGAGACAATCACTCACAAACACAAAGTTTATAGTGGTTCGGTGCAAACCTAGCACCTACATCCACTCTCCAAGCTATCCTTGGAAATTCTACTATAATCTCTCCAAGATTACAGCCAACTTGTTTTTCCAAAGGCTCACAAGTCAAAACCTATGTTGGTTTTATTACCTAGGCTCACCAAAAAACCTTTACACTTGTTTTGTCTTCGGGCTCACAAGTTAACCCTAGTTGGTTTTATCACCTTGGCTTACCAACAAACCACAACAACCTTCTTTCAAGATACCCTTGAAAGCAAGGTCAAATCAAAGGAGAATTTCAGATATACAATTTAAAATAAACAAGACAAACTCTCTTCAAGAGTAGAATGAAAGCTTTGAGGCTCTAATTAATGCTTCTCTTGTCTTCTTCTCCTTGGAATATTCTTCAAGCTCTTCTTTTGAAATGTTGAAATGATAGGCTTGTAGGCTTTTTCAGGGAATCGCTCTTTAAATGGCTCTTAAAGTGAAGTTCTTGAGAGAATCTTGACTTTTTAGCTTTCAATGGACTTCAATTCCTCAAGAATGAAGTTGGTGAAGCTTAAATACAAAGAAAAACTTCCAAAAAATGGTTTGTGACCATTTGAGCATCGAATCTAGCCATTGAAAGCTTGAAAAGATATTTCTGCAAGTCAAAAAATAGATCCGTTAGGTCTGTCAAAACCCGAGTGTCGACACTTAGTTTGTCAGGTGTCGACACTTGGCTGTCAGGTGTCGACACTTGACTTCCAGGTGTCGACACTTGATCTTTTAAGTGTGACACTTGATTCACAGGTATCGACACTTGACACAAAAACACTCTAATGGCCATGTTCTAGATTTTCAAAAAGTCTCAGGCCTTGAGTCGACACTTAAAAACTTAAGTATCGACACTTGAGTTGCAGGTGTCAACACTTGAATTCTGGGTGTCGACACTTGGCATGCCAAGGAGTTTTTCTGCATGCCAAGAGCTGAAGTGTCGACACTTGACTTCCCAGGTGTCGACACTTGGTTTTGAAAAAGTCACAATTAAGTGCAAATTAACCCAAAAATACAAGTGTTGAATATAAAACTTAAAACCAATGTAAATAACAAATAAATGAACTCTTTTAAGCCCTTTTTGCATGGAGAAGACTTCTCAATTCGCGAAATATGACTCGTGCCACAGCATGCCATGATACTTTAATTTTTGAGAATTTGAGGTGCTTGTTTCCTGAAAACTCATAACTAGAAATAAACATTAATACACAATATGTACTCATTATTTTGTTATTCATCAAAATCACTAGGTGGAGCTAACAATCTCCTCCTTTTTGATGATGACAAAACCTTGAGTATATCAACATTTAATTTCAAATTTTAGATTTGATAAGTCAAGAATGTGATTTCATGCTAATATATCCACAACTTGCATAGTTAAGAAGGATGAATCTCCTCCTTAGTTAGACAATTCTAGTCTGAACAAGCAGAATATCGGTATCAGATCAAATTTGAAATTCATAAAAGATAAGATTTTACTCCCCCTTTTTGTCAATCATTAGAAAAGGGAGTAAGCTCCCCCTCAAAATGAGCATGGAGACAAAAAGTAGTAGAGTATCAGAGTTGATTCAAGAGTTAACAGGTATCAGAGCCAAAATGTATATCTATCAAGTAAATGTAAACAATCAAGCTATCAAGATCAATCATAGTGATTCATAAATTGTATCAAGTTGAAATGCATATATATATATATATCTGTCAAGTAATGTTTTCAGTACAAAATTTGCTGACTCATCAGCAACACTGAAACAAACAAAATACATCATGAGTCATAAATCATAAGTAACATGAGTCATAAAGAGCATACAACACAATGAACATCTGTGAGGCTAATCCTCATCATATGGGATCTCAAAAGATATAGGACCTGTAATCCTAGACCTATGGGCTAGACCACTAGGAGTCTTCAAAATACCACGACTCCGAGTCCTAGTAGAAGGTCCAAAATGGGGTACAACCCTAGAAGCTCTAGTAGAGGGAGGGGGAAGAGTCTCAACAGGAGTGACAAAGACTGGATCAGTGGACACAGGCATGCCAGTCGAATCAGTGGGAGGAACAACATGAGACTGTAGCTCTCAGTTGACTACCTCATATCCATCTGCATCATCACCACTATCATTGTCGTCATCAATAACATTAGTATCTCTATCCTCAGTCCCATCAGCACGGTCACCACCATCAATAGTGTCATCATGTCCATCCTGGTGGTCATTGACATCATCATCATCATCACCAGCATCAGGAAGTGGAGCTGCAGGTGCTGTTGGAGGTAGAATGGATCTCAGTAAGTCCTCAATATGAGCAAATCCCTCCTCCATAGTCCGATGAATCTCAACATGCTCCGTGGTAGTGTGTGCTCGAAAACTCTCAAACTCGATGCGTTATTGGGTCATGTGGACACCTAGTCCAATCATCTCACTCCGGAGATTAGTGAACTACTGTCTCGCATGCTCCTCAAAAGATAAGTCCATAAAAGGTGGAGGAGGACTCGAAGATGTAGCTGTCGGAGTCATCGGCTTTGCCTCTGATGCATGAGCGGCCTGAGGAGGTGAAGTGATTAGCCCTGATGGCCCTGCCTCTACCTCTCGAATCTCGTCCTCCTCATCTGGCTCCTGGCCAGACTCTCTCCGAACCCACCGACCTGCGACTAATCAGTATCCCATGCGGTGTAGTGACCTCTCATTGTAGACGTCCGTATGCAGAATCTCCTTGGAGATCTCCCCCTCCAAGGATACTCCACAAGCTCTAAATAATCTGGTCAATGCCATACCGTAGGGTAAACAGTGTCGTCTCTGAGTCACAGCATCTCGCATCTGCACTAGCATTAAGGATGGTAAATCAACCTGAGTCCTCTGAGTCAGACATAGCATAAGCATCAGCTTTCTCTTGGTGATGAAGTCGAAATGCCCAATCTTCGGAAGTAATATCTGAGCTGTGATATGGTGCAGAAGGTGCATCTCCACTGAAAGCTGGTCGTGGTGACCACCATCACTCCGCGAACATCCTCACGCTCAAGGATGCACCTAAAAGCAGCCTCTCTATCCTCCATAGAGAAAATACTGATGCCACGATGAAGAATCTGCCATACTCTGCTCAGAAGCTCCTCATTCAAAGATATCTCTGCTCCCCTGACCGAAGTCCTCCATAGCAATCGATGGTAGTCCATAGCGCCATAAAACTCATGTACTAGGAGGGGGTAATACCTCTCTTGCATGGTGCAGAAGGGTACCAGACCTGCATCAGTGAGTGTCCGCCGGATCTGGAAATGTTGTTGGTCAAAGAACTCGAGGTCAATCTGACATCCTGAAGCTACAGCCTTCCCTACCATTCTCTCTGTAGGGGAACCTGGGGCAGCTGAACTACTGGCCTCCTCTGTATCATGTCTAGCCTTGGTCCTCCTCTCTGATCCCTGACTAGGTCTCCTAATAGCTAATCTCTTTCTTGGACCCATCACAATCTAACTGAACAAGAAAGGAAGAAGATAAATAACCTAGGGGAGTATAGGTTTCAATCAGCTTAAGAACTTAGGCTAAAGGAGGCTACGTCTTCCTATGAGAGGAATACTGGCTTTCAAGAGAAGCCAGAATAGATTTTGAAAACTGGGATTAACCAAATTTGAATTGTAAAATACAAGAAATCAAGGGTGAAATACTTTTGACAAAAGAAATCGGGGGTAAAATCATAAGAAATCGAGGGTAAAATACCTTTAAATACAAGAAATTGAGGGTCATAAGGATATTTTAGGGTTTTGAGACTAATCCCAATATATGTAAAGTGTATATATAAAATATTCAGGTTGCAAAAAATACATTTTATAAAGCTAGTGAATTAGGTTTAACTGAATATGTGGGATTTGGGTTAAAACAAATTAGGGTTTTAGATTAAACACCAAATGAGGGAAAAATGTTATGAAAACATCACAAATATTTCTTTCAAAATAATAGAAATGCAATAAATAGTTTAGAAAACCGGATTTTAGATGAAAACCATAATTATTTCGGCCAAAAATCAATCAAATAGTGATTTTCTGAAAAATGGATGGAGTAAGTGAGAAATCGGCCAAAAATTCGTGGGAAATCCAAGAGGATTACATTCAAACAAGATTCCCCTTAAATGGAAACTTCCAATCAATTAAAACACTCAAAAAATCTGATTAAACATATTAAAATGGATGGAAATACCCAAATCTAGGTTACACAGTTTAGAAAGATAAAAAGGAAGGGAAAATACCTGATTTTAGTTGACAAATGAGGCGGGGGACGCTGATTTGGAAGGTAGGGGAGCTTGGGGGACCACTAGAGCTCGAGGGAAAGCAGGAGAAATCAAAATACAAAACCCTCGGTCTGCCCTAAAAAGACAGAAATCTTCCTGCGAGTGTCGACACTTGGGATTTCTCAAGTGTCGACACTTGGTCAAGTGTCGACACTTCGCAAAATCCAAGTGTCGACACTTGGCCAAGAAAATTCCCAAAAAACCTGAAAAAAATCTTCAAAACTTCAAGGATGATTTTAAACGCTTTTGAGACTAAACACAAGTGATTTTTGAGTAAAATAACTTAGATAAGGTGAAATTTGAGAGAGTTCTAGGATAATGGATCAATGATACCTAACTCTCTTCTAATCAGACAAAATATCTCTTCACTCAATGGTTTGGTAAACACATCGGCTAATTGATCATCAGTACACACAAATTCAAGTATTACATTAGAGTTTTGTACATGATCTCTTATGAAATAATGTCTTATTTCAATATGTTTACTTCTTGAATATTGCACAAGATTCTTTGTTAGATTGATTGCACTAGTATTGTCACATCTTATGGGTGTCTTAATTAGTTTGATGCCAAAGTCTTCGAGCTATTATTTGATCCATAGAATTTGAGCACAACAGCTTCCAACTGCATATATTCGGCTTCAACCATAGATAGAGCAACTGAATTCTATTTCTTGCTGCTCCATGAGATCAAATTTACTCCAAGAAACAAACAAGTTCCACTAGTACTTTTACGATCAAGTTTACACCCAGCAAATTCAGCATCAGAATAAGCAATCAATTCAAATGAAAAATCTTTAGAGTACCAAAGACCAATTTCAATTGAGCCAGATAGATATCTAAGTATGCATTTAACAGCCAAAAGATGAGACTCTTTAGGATTAGACTGATATCTAGCACACATACAAACACTAAACATGATATCTGGCCTACTGATCGTAAGATATAACAATGAACCAATCATGCCACGATAAAGTTTTTGGTCTTCAGATTTACTTGATTCATCCTTGTCTAGTCTATAAGAGGAGCTTATAGGGGTACCTAATGGCTTGGTGTTCTCCATCCCAAACTTCTTGAGTATTTATTTATGTACTTGGCTTGGTTGATGAAGATCCCCTCTTTGGTTTGCTTTATTTAGAGTCCGAGGAAGAAGTTCAGTTCTCCCATCATGCTCATCTCGAACTTACCCTGCATTAACTTTGCAAACTCTTGACAAAGAGATTCGTTAGTAGCACCGAATATGATATCATCTACATATATTTGTACTACTAAGAGATCTTCATTCTTTTTCTTCAAAAATAAAGTTTTGTCAATATTGCCTCTAGTAAAATTATTTTTAAGCAAGAAATAACTTAAACGATCATACCAAGCTCTAGAAGCTTGTTTCAAACCATACAAAGCTTTATGAAGTTTGAAAACATGGTTTGGAAATTCAGGGTTTTCAAAACCAGGCGGTTGTTCAACATAAACCTCTTCTTCGATAAAACCATTCAAAAAGGCACTTTTAACATCCATTTGAAATAATTTAAAATCCATAAAACAAGCAAAATCCAATAATAGCTTAATTGCCTTAAGTCTAGCCACAGGAGCAAAGGTTTCATCAAAATCAATCCCTTCCTCTTGATACATTCTTTGGCAACTAGTTTAGCCTTATTTCTTGTAACAATACCATTTTCGTCAAGTTTGTTTCTAAAAATCCATTTTGTGCCAATAATTGAAACATTTGAAGGCCTATCTACTAAAGTCTAAACATTGTTTCTTTTAAATTGATTAAGTTCTTCTTGCAAAGCATTTATCCAATTACTATCATTTTCAGCTTCTTCAATAGTCTTAGGTTCAATTTGAGATACAAATGCTAAGTAATCACAAATATTTCTAAGAGATGATCGAGTACTTACACCTTTAGATGGATCTCCAATGATTAGTTCTTTTGGGTGTCTATGAGCATACCTCCATTCTTTAGGTAGAGGATCAACAGTAGATATGTTTTCATCACCTTGTGCTTGATCTCCTTCATTGTTTTGATCAATTTCTTGTTCCTTGGCAGGCTCTTCATTGTTGTTCACTTCTTCAGATCTTTTAGTACCTGTTTCATCAGAATGCATATATTCTTTTCTAGAAGATTTCTGGTCAGACTCATCAAATACTACATGTATGGATTCTTCAACAAGTGTTCTTCTATTAAAGATCCTGTATGCCTTGCTAGATGTAAAGTAGCCTAGAAAGACACCCTCATCTGACTTGGCATCAAATTTGCTCAAATTGTCTTTACCATTGTTTAAGATGAAACAATGGCATCCAAAAACATGAAAATAATGAATTAAAGGTTTTTTACCCTTCCAAAGCTCATACGGTGTTTTCTTTAAAATCGATCGGATTAAAATACGGTTTAAAACATAGCATGCAGTGTTTATGGCTTCCACCCAAAAATATCTAGGTAGGTCATTTTCATAAAGCATGGTGCGTGCCATTTCTTCAAGAGTTCTATTTTTCCTTTCTACCACCCCGTTTTGTTGAGGTGTCCTAGGTGCTGAAAAATTATGATGAATGCCATTTCAATACAGAATTTGTCAAAATCAGAATTTTCAAATTCGGTTCCATGGTCACTTCTCAAAGATACAATTGAAACACCTTTTTCTTTTGAAACTCTTTTATGAAATCTAATAAATTCTGAAAATGTTTCATCCTTGTGTACTAAAAACATGACCTAAGTAAAACGTGAGAAATCATCTACAATGACTAGACCGTACTTCTTACCTCCTAAACTAGATGTTCTAGTCAGTCCAAAGAGGTCCATATGAAGCAACTCTAAGGGTCTAGATGTAGAGATTACTCTTTTTGGTTTAAAAGATGATTTGATTTATTTTCCAAGCTGACATGCACTATAAATCTTGTCCTTTTCAAAACTGAGTTTTGACAAATCTTTTATTAAATTCTTTTTGCTAAGTTTTGAAATCAAATGCATACTAGCATGTCCTAGTCTACGATGCCAAAGCCAACTAGTTTCATTGATCTTGGCTTCCATTGCCACTAGGCATTGAGAATTTTGAACAGGAAGATCATTAAGATCAACCATATAAATATTGCCATGCCTATGACCAATGAACTTGATGCCATTGTCATCTAAACTAGAAACAATGCACAAAGAAGATTCGAAAGTAACTTTGAAATCCTTGTCACAAAACTGACTAATGCTAAGCAGGTTATGTTTCAATCCATCAACATACAATACATTATCAATGTAAGTAGAAGGGGTGATATGGACTTTACCAATTTCAATAATTTTGCCCTTATCATTATCACCAAATATCACATTACCACCATTTTGATATACAAGAGATGAGAACTGCTCTACATCTCCAGTCATATGCCTTGAGCAACCACTATCGAGGTACAACATTCTTTTCTTATTGGTTGCAAGGCATACATGCAATAAAAATCAGGTGGTGACTTTACGTACCCTAGTCATCTTGGATCTTTTCACGTTAGTGGTAATGGTTCCTTTTGGAACCTAGATTTTCTTAACATTACTCTATCTTTTCTTATTGCATATGTAAGATTTATGCCCATAGTACCACAAGCATAACAAGTAATGGATGATGATGCAGGAACAAAGAAGTTTTTGAAAAACTTTTGTTTCTTTTGAGTTCTAAAACCTAAACGGCTTTATCAAAAATAACTCTTTGATTGTTTAAAAGCATATTTAATTTTTCAGAACTATATGTAAATTTATCAACAAAAGGTTTTAACTTATCAATTTCTTCTTTATATTTTTTATTTTCATCCAAAATCTTCTTGTTTTGATTTGAAAAATTTTATTTGAAACAGAAACATTCTTCTTTTTCAAAATTACCTTTTCTTTTTCAAGAACAATAATCTTATCATTTAACTTTTTATTTTGAAGAAGTAGGCAATCATTTTCATTCGAAAACTTGTCATTAGCTTTGACTAAAACTAGATTTTGCCTTTTTAATTCTATAAGTTTTGACTTCAGTTTTTGAAATTCTATAACTAACTCATCAAAAATTTTATGTAGTTCATCAAATGTAAATTCATTTTCAGTTTCAGATAGTACCTCATCATGATCCGCCATCAGATAGAAGTTTGCAACTTCCTGCTGTTCTTCTTCAGAGCTGGAGTCTTCGTTATCACTCCAGGTTGCCATCATGGCCTTCTTTCTTAGTTTTCTCTTGCTTTTTTTAAGTAAGGGGCAGTCTACCTTGAAGTGGCCCAGTTTTTTGCATTCGAAGCACGTGGGCTACTCCTTGTCTTTCTCCTTTTCTTTTTCCTTGATTGGCTCACCTTTCAGAGGTTTCTTTTTGAAGTTGTACTTCTTCTTCCTCATGAACCTTCTGAACTTTCTTGCCATAAGAGCGGTCTCATCATCTTCATCTTCTTCTTCGGTTTCATCGCTTGACTCTTCTCTTGCAATGGATTTGAAAGCGATGACTTTCTTCTTCTTTTCTACATCCACATTCTTCTGTTTCAGGGAAAGCTCATAAGTCATTAATGAGCCTAATAGTTGCTCGAGGGGTAGAGTGTTGACATCCTTGGCTTCCTCGATGGCCGTCACCTTGGCATCCCATGAAGCCAGAAGAGACCTGAGAAGTTTATTTACAAGTTTACCATTAGACACAATCTTTCCTAAGCTTCTCTTGCCATTCACAATATTTGTGAACTTAGTATACATCTCACTAATGGATTCAGTAGGTTCCATTCTAAATATTTCATATATGTGAATGAGCATGTTAACTTTAGTTGTTTTCACTTTGTGTGTACCCTCGTGGATAACCTCAAGTGTATCCCATATCTCCTTAACGGAGAGACAGTTAGATATTCTATTGAATTCACTCGGATCAAAAGAGCAAAATAATAGATTCATAGCCTT
Source organism: Areca catechu (assembly GCA_021397845.1). Classification (NCBI taxonomy): domain Eukaryota; kingdom Viridiplantae; phylum Streptophyta; class Magnoliopsida; order Arecales; family Arecaceae; genus Areca; species Areca catechu. Next base: position 98,891,598 of record CM038050.1, read on the forward strand.
CGTATTAAGCTCTATTTGTCATTCTCATCCCAATCATCTTCCATTTTTGGAGTGAGAATGCCATTAACCAACATAGCAGGCTGATGAGGACCTTTTATGATTGTCCTCCAAAGATTATAATCAATGGCTTGAATAAATATGCGCATGCGAGTTTTTCAATAAGTATAATTTGTGCCATTAAAGAGTGGGGGATGATTTGAAGCTTGACCTTCAACAATACCCATTCCTATTGGGGATGCCATGATCTTTTACTTAAGATCCTTAGACCTACAAGAGAGTACCAGCGCTCTGATACCACTTGTTACCCATAAATGGAACCCAGGAGGGGGGTGAATTGGGTCTTTTAAAAATTTAAAGCAATAATGTGCAAGCCTTGTGGTGTTTGTGAGTTATGAAATTGATGCACTAAATTATATACAGCGGAAAGTAATAAATAGAGTGCAATAAGTAAAGAGGAAGAGATAGAAGAGACAATCACACACAAACACAAAGTTTATAGTGGTTCACTGCAAACCTAGCACCTACATCCACTCCCCAAGCCACCCTTGGAAATTTCACTATAATCTCTCCAAGATTACAGTCGACTTGTTTTTCCAAAGGCTCACAAGTCAAAATCTAAGTTGGTTTTATCACCTAGGCTCACCAACAAACCTTTATACTTGTTTTATCTTCGGGCTCACAAGTTAACTCTAGTTGGTTTTATCACCTTGGCTTACTAACAAACCACAACAACCTTCTTTCAAGACACCCTTGAAAGCAAGGTCAAATCAAAGGAGAATTTCAGATATACAATTTAAAATAAACAAGACAAACTCTCTTCAAGAGTAGAATGAAAGCTTTGAGGCTCTAATTGATGCTTCTCTTGTCTTCTTCTCCTTGGAATATTCTTCAAGCTCTTCTTTTGGAATGTTGAAATGATAGGCTTATAGACTTTTTCAGGGAATCACTCTTTAAATGACTCTTGAAGTGAAGTTTTTGAGAGAATCTTGACTTTTTAGCTTTTAATGGACTTCAATTCCTCAAGAATGAAGTTGGTGAAGCTTAAATACAAAGAAAAACTTTCAAAAAATGGTTTGTGACCATTTGAGCATCAAATCTAGCCGTTGAAAGCTTGAAAAGATGTTTCTGCAAGTTAGAAAAATAGATTCGTTAAGGCTGTCAGAACCCAAGTGTCGACACTTGGTTTGTCAGGTATCGACACTTGGCTGTCGGTGTCGACACTTGACTTCCAGGTGTCGACACTTGAACTTTCAAGTGTCGACACAAGATTCACAGGTGTTGACACTTGACACAAAAAACACTCCAATGGCCATGTTCTGGATTTTCAAAAAGTCTCAGGCTTTGAGTCGACACTTAGAAACTTAAGTGTCGACACTTGAGTTGTAGATGTCGATATTTAAATTTTGGGAATCGACACTTGGCGTGCCAAGGAGTTTTTCTACATGCCAAGAGCTGAAGTGTCGACACTTGACTTCCTAGGTGTCGACACTTGGTTTTGAAAAATTCATAATTAAGTGCAAATTAACCCAAAAACACAAGTGTTGAATATAAAACTTAAAACCAATGTAAATAACAAATAAATGAACTCTTTTAAGCCCTTTTTTCATGGAGAAGACTTTTCAATTCGCGAAATATGCCTCGTTCCATAGCGTGCCACAATACTTTAATTTTTGAGAATTTAAGGTGCTTGTTTCCTAAAAACTCAACTAGAAATAAACATTAGTACACAATATGTACTCAATGTTTTGTTATTCATCAAAATCACTAGGTGGAGCCAACAAACAAGGATTTAGAAATAGAAAATAAAAACTATAAAAATGAACTTGATAAATTGAAACCCTTTGTTGAAAAGTTCACTTATAGTTCTGAAAAACTAAATCATTTTTTAAACAACCAAAGAGCTATTTTTAACAAAGCAGGATTAGGATACAAACCTCAAAAATAGCAAAAGTATCTGAAAAACTTTTTTGTACTTGCATCATCTAGTATTACATGTTTTTCATGCAAAAAGCAAGGTCACAAAGCTTTTCAATGTAATATGAGAAAAATTAATACTTTTGGAAAGGTTTGGGTTCGAAAGGAACCAATTTATATACTAATCCTAAAGGACCCAAGTTGGCTTGGGTCCCTAAAAACAAAACTTGATTTGTTTTACAGGTATGTTTTGCAACCAAGGAAAATAAAAGACTACGGTATCTTGATAGTGGTTATTTAGGGCACATTATAGGAGATGTGAAGCAATTCATTTCTCTTGAAGCAATAAATGGAGGGAGTGTGACCTTCGATGATAATGGTAAAGAAAAATCATTGGTATTGGTAAGGTTCACATCTTACATTCTACTTATATTAGTAATGTACTCTTAGTTGAAGGTTTAAAGCATAAACTTTTAAGTATTAGTCAATTTTGCGATAAAGGTTTTCAAGCTATTTTTAAATCATCTTATTGCATGATTGCTGGTCCTGATAAAAATGAAGTAAAATTCATTGAAAAGAGGCATGGTAATATTTATTTGGTAGATTTAGATAATCTATCCTTGCCTAATGGAGAATGGCTAGTTGCAATGAATTCAACTAAAGATGAGACTAGTTGGCTTTGGCATAGAAGACTAGGACATGCTAGTATGTACTTAATTTCAAAATTTTGTAAAAAGGATTTAGTAAGAGATTCGCCAAAACTTAGTTTTGAAAAAAGATAGAGTTTGTCAAGCTTGCCAATTTGGAAAACAAGTTACATCTTTCAAACCTAAAGGTTTTGTTATTACTAGTAGGCCATTAGAACTACTCCATATGGATCTCTTTGGACCAACTAGAACATCCAGTCTAGGAGGCAAGAAATATGGATTGGTTATAGTGGATGATTTTTCAAGGTTTACATGGGTATTCTTTCTTGCTTATAAAGATGAATCAATTTTAGTATTTGTGAAGTTTTATTGAAAAGTTTCTAATGAAAAAGGTACTTCAGTTATTTGTATACATAGTGATCATGGTTCTAAATTTGAAAATCAAGATTTCAAAAATTTTTATAATGAGAAAGGTATTGAACATAATTTTTCTATACCAAGGACACCTCAGCAGAACGGGATGGTAGAAAGGAAAAATCATACTTTAGATGAAATGGCATGCACTATGCTTTGCAAAAATGATTTGCTAAGATATTTTTAGGCTGAAGTAATTAACACTACTTGTTATATTTTAAATCCTATTTTAATTCACCCTATTTTTAAAAAAACTTCTTATAAACTTTGGAATCAAAGAAAACCAACTTTAAAATATTTTCAAGTTTTTAGTTGTCAATGTTTCATTTTGAATAATGGTAAAGATAATCTTGAAAATTTGATGCCAAGTCTGATGAAGGTATCTTTCTAGGATATTCTAAATCAAATAGGGCATACAGAATTTTTAACAAAAGAACCCTAGTTGTAGAGGAGTCTGTATATGTAATTTTTAAAGAGTCTACTAACAAATCCTCTAGGAAAGAGGATACATCTGATGCATGTGTAGGTGCTGAAAAGCTAAAGAAGCTAACATTGGATGATCAACCCTCTCAATAAAGTGAAGAAGATCATGACAAAAGTGAAAGAGAAGAAGCCATACAATTTACACCAAAGCATCAAAATCTACCTAAGGAGTGGAGGTATGCTCATGTGATGGGAATTCTCCCAGGGTGCCGAGGATTATGCAGCATGTGGAATTGACTTTTAAAATAAAATTTCATAGCATGATACCCTAACATGTATAGAAAACCCTAATTCCCAGGAACCCCTTGGGCAATTACAACTAATGAATCATCAAACAAAGTCAAAAAAAAAAACCTGGATCGTTGAAATCCAACTTTTTCCACAAGGCTCACAAGTGCAAGCCCTCCAATGGTGATCCACACAAAACTCGGACCAAGGAAGAACTCCTTCTTCAAGTTGCTTGGAGAAGTGGAACTCTTTCGGCAGCCTTTGGTCTATTGACCACTGTAGGACACCCTGTCCTACTGAAGGGTACTCAAGACACTATCCTAAACCACTATAGAATGTAGGACTACCCTCCTCTAGGACCTTATAGGCTTATATCCTAAAACCAAGCCTTGTCCTAGTGTAGAAGAACTTGTCTTAACAAGACAAGTCTTGTCCTAAAACAAGAAGGAGGGAGGGAGAAAGTGGAAGAACACTCTTACTCTCGAAAAAATAAAACATTCATACTCTCAGAAGATCAAAAACTATATTTCTCATTTCACCGTACCCCTATTTATAATCCTAGATGGGGCATGAAATGCATCCCGACAACGCTTATCAGATATGAAACATCATATCTGATAAGACTCTTCAGGAATAGAGAGTCATATTTGTGTTCTTTCACTTACCAGATCAATCCCCATCGTGCCATGTGTCAAATACCAGTTTCTGAGATCGAGAGATGCCTCTTCTAATCTGAATTAATGCAAGGCTTGAAGAGTTTCAGAGGCAGAAGGACTCTGCCATCTATTGTGCGCGCACATATGAAGAGGTGCGACTCTTCATGTGCGCGCCACCTTTCACACCTCTTCAAGCCATCCCTTTAAACTTTAACTGGCTATTAGACTTCTTAAGACCATGGGGATAAAATGAAGAGGTGCCTTCCTGATGAAACTCTTAGAGTCTCATCTGCAGAAGGACTCTTAGTCCTTCTGCGCGCCACTTATTCTCCTGGGTGCGCCATAGGGCGCCAATAGTCTTTCCCTTTCCATTTAGTCCACCCAAAGCATCAAATTGACTTGGTCAAACATATTCAATATGGGTGTCATTGGAAAGGGAATCAAATAAGATTTCTGACCATATCTTTTATTTTCAGATCAGAGGTCTGTAGGCCCTTCTGTGCCCTTTTGAAGTTAAGGTATCATTTAGGTACCAAGAGTCCCATGCCATTGTGACTCTTCATATATGGCACCTAAAATGCCCTTAAATCCAATTAAAGTCAGATTAAGCTTTGATTTGGCTAGCCCTACTTAGGACTCAACCTAATTTAGGTTTCCCATAATTAGGTTAGGCCAATTAGCAAGCAATCGAACCTAATCCAATTGGATTAGGAATTAGGTTAGCCTACATATGCTAGTATGTAATCTGGCTAACCAATTAGGATCCTATGACCCTAATTAAATCATGAATGACTTTCTTGGCCAAGTCTCTATTATGTGTGACCCATTGGATTCCACATCTAGCCAGCAGTAGGTTTAGGTTGGAGCCGATTCGATCCGATCGAACTCGATTGACCTAATTAGGTCAAATTGGCTCACCTAATTGTCCAATTCGAATCACACATCGAATTGACTCACGAAACCAAACCAATTGATTCATGAAAACCTATAAGACAAGATTGACATCTAGCAACGTGTCATGCCTACCCGGAAGATGAGGAATTTGGTGAAAAATACCAAAATACCCTTTAGTAGTAAGTTACCGTGTAATTCAATCTTTCGATCTCCCATTATCCTGATTAAGTGATAGCTATGGATAGATGTCAAACCCTAACACTTCATCATATCGAATCTCATCTTGATCATGAGAACTCAGTTGATGATTGATTAGATTCTACTAATCTCATCCTACTTTGATCAAAGGCTCCTTGAGTCACTCATCGAAGATATTGCATGGGATAACAATTCCTTTTACTAGGAATGATCGATTCCTTGTTAGTCCACTCACATCCTTCGTACACCTTCCTCCATACCCAGAACACCTCGTATATGTTGCAATGGCATGAATGAGTATGAACCAAAGTATGGCTTAGTGTGCACAAGGAACCATGGTGACCTCAGGTCTAAAGATCACATGCACAACTTCTACTCTGGGATCTATCTTTTGACAAGTAGTAAGACTTTCATAAGATAATCCCAGTATGGATCAGTCTAGTGTACTCATACCCTGATGAGCACCCTTATCCTAGTATTAGTGTCTCTACACAAGTGGTTATGAGATCAACCACCCTCATCAACTGAGCATACATAGGATAAGCTAGTCTTTCCGGATTCATTGATCCCCAAATCGATGGTCCAACAACTAGGAACATTCTAGATTAGGGTTTATAGGAAATTAGATCTCATTGTTATGAACTCCATCATAACCCTAATTCCATTGCCCTACTCTACAGGGTTCATCATAATCAATAAGAACATGACACAACAGTATATAATGAATCAAATGCCTTTATTAATATGAAAGTATGTCATATATGAGCTGGAAGTTTACAAAAAGGCCCTCATAATGATTGGCTCTTAGGGCACTTTTCTATTAAACTCCCACTTGCACTAAAGCCAATCATCCTTGTATTTTATGCCCATACAATCTAAGTGACGATCTAACTGCTGCTTGGCTAAAGCTTTAGTGAATGGGTCTGCTATATTATTTTTTGTGTCAACTCGTTCAATGACGACATCTTGTCTTTCAATAATCTCTCGAACGAGATGGAACCGTCTTATAATTTGCTTGGACTTGTAATGAGACCTCGGTTCCTTAGCTCGTGCAATAGCTCCAGTGTTATCACAGTATAATGGCACTGGCTGTTGTACATCTAGAATCATGCCTAATTCCATGATGAATTTTTTCATCTAGACAGCTTCCTTCGCGACTTCACTAGTAGCTATGTACTCTGCCTCAGTGACTGAGTCAGCTACTATTGACTGCTTTATACTCTTCCAACTCACTGCACCACCATTCAGGGTAAAGAGATATCCCGATGTGGATTTGCTATCATCTAGATCTGATTGAAAACTAGAATCTGTATATCCTTCTAGTTTCAACTCAGATCCTCTATATACTAGAAAAATATCTTTAGTCCTTCTTAGGTACTTAAGAATATTTTCACAGCTCTCCAATGATCCTCTCTTGGATCTGCCTGAAACCTACTTACTATGCCCAAGGCATATGCAACATCAGGTCTGGTACATAACATGGCATACATTATCGATCCTATAGCTGAAGCATAAGGAATCATAGCTATCCTCTCTCTTTCTTCTAATGTCTTAGGAGACATTTTCTTAGAGAGATGTATCCTTGACTTATAGGTAAGCAACCTTTCTTACTTCCATCCATGTTGAATATCTTCAACACTAAGTCAATGTACCTGGATTGGGATAAGCCTAGCATCCTTTTGGATCTATCTCTATAGATCCTTATACCCAGTATATAGGATGCTTCTCCCAAATCCTTTATGGAAAATTTTGATGATAGCCAAGTTTTAACCGACTGTAACATTAGGATATCATTCCCAATGATCAATATGTCATCCACATATAAAACCAAGATAATAAGTGCACTCCCACTTGTCTTCTTGTACACACATGGTTCATCTATATTTTTGATAAAACCAAATTCTTTGATTGTTTCATCAAAACGGATGTTCCAACTCCTCGATGCTTGCTTCAGTCCATAAATGGACTTCTTTAATTTGCATACTTGGTTTGGTCTCCCACTTGAGATAAAACCTTCTGGCTGTGACATGTAGACTTCTTCCTCAAGATTTCTATTGAGGAAAGCAGTATTTACATCCATTTGCCAGATCTCATAGTCATGGATGCTGCTATTGCAAGCAATATCCGAATGGACCTGAGCATGGCTATTGGAGAAAAAGTTTCATTATATTCTATACTATGTTTTTGTCTGAAACCTTTTGCTACCAGTCTAGCCTTGTAGATCTCAACTTGACCATCTACTCTAATCTTCTTCTTGAAGACCCATTTACACCCAATTGGGTTAATTCCTTCAGGTGGATCTACCAGAGTCCAAACCTGATTGGAATACATGGAGTCTATTTCAGATTTCATGGTATCAAGCCATTTGTCTGAGTCTTTACTTTTGACAGCTTTCAAATAGGTCACAGGATCATCATCTTGTATGATACTAGCTTCATTGTCATCCCCAATGATAAAGCCATATCTGAGAGGTGCTCCCCGCACCCTCTCTGACCTTCGGAGAGGAGGTGTGTATTGTGGTTGTTCTTGATCTATAAGAACTCTGGTTGAGGAACTTCTCTTGAAGGCTCACTAGTTTGTTGGTTCTGTTCTTCACATAACTCAAGTGAAGAATCACTACATTCTTCTTGGATAAACTCTTGTTCCAAGAATGTAGCATGCCTACTGACAATTATCTTTTGTTCAGTAGCATTATAAAAGAGATATCCCATACCTACTTTTGGGTAACCAACAAATCTACACTTGTCAGCTCTAGCACTTAACTTATGTCCAAAGTTATTCTTGACATAAGCATGACAACCCCAAATCTTCAAATACTTAAGACTTGGTCTTTTGCCATTCCATAACTCATATGGAGTGCTACTTACTAACTTAGATGGAACCCTGTTTAATATATGTGCTGTAGTCTCCAGGGCATGTCCCCAAAAGGAAATGGGAAGATATGAGAAGCCCATCATGACCTCACCATATCCAATAAGGTGCGATTTCTCCTTTCTGCCACTCCATTTAACTGGGGTGTATAAGGAGGGATCCATTTAGAAATAATGCCTTTGTCTTTTAGATGGTTTAGGAACTCACTAGATAAGTATTCTCCTCCTCGATCAGACCGAAGAGCTTTAATACTAAGTCCAGTTTGTTTTTCAACCATACTCTGATATTTTTTAAACTTATCAAAGGCTTCGAACTTGTGTTTCATAAGATACACATGACCGTACCTTGATAAATCATTAATAAAAGTGATAAAATAAGAATATCCTCCTCTGGCCTGAGTTGACATAGATCCACATACATCAGTATGCACTAGACCTAACAATTCAGTCGCCCTTTTCCATGTCCAGTGAATGGAGACTTGGTCATTTTTGCTTTGAGACAAGATTCACAAGTTCCTAATGATTGGAATTCATTAGAGTCAAAGTAATTATCTTTGACCAACTTGTTTATTCTTGACTCACTGATATGACCCAATCGGCAGTGCCAGAGATATGTGACATTGTCATTATCTTTGTATCATGACAAACCTTTAGATGCACCACTTGCATCTTACTTCACATTTGCAAGGTAAACCTTGCAGTTCTTCTTCTTATGCCCAATCTTGTTGCAATGGAAACAGGCTCCATCAGCCTTCTTAGCTTTCTTGTTCTTCTTCTGGATGCTTTTCCTAGGATTGGATTTTCTCTTCATACCCTTCTTCATTGCCTGCTTCTTTCTATCAACAAGAAGCACGTGAGCCTTATCTTTTTTAGAGTCGCTCTCATCTATCTTAAGCATGTTAAGCAGCTCTGGCAATGAAATGTTCACTTTGTTCATATGGTAGTTAAGAACAAACTGAGAGAAGGAATCTGAGAGTGATTGCAGGATCAAGTCCTAATTGAGTTCACCATCCATGACAAACCCTAATTGACCCAATCGAGTGATCAAGTCAATCATTTTTAGCACATGGGTTTGCACAGGTGAACCCTCACTCATCCAAGCATGGAACAATTGCTTCGATATCTTGTATTGAGTATCCCTACTTTGCTCTCCATATAGCTCCTTTAAATTGAGCAATATGGATCGAGGTTCCATGCCTTCATGTTGCCTCCGGAGCTCGTTGCTCAATGAGGCCAACATGATGCATCTGACAGTTGTACTGTCATTTTGCCACATCCTGTATGTGGCAATATCCTCCTCTGATGCATCCTCTCCGATCAACACTGGATCCGGAGAATCAAGTATATATGAAAGCTTCTCCTGAGTTAATACAATTCTCAGGTTCCTCAACCAGTCCACATAATTTGGACCGGTTAACTTGTTGGCATCCAAGATGCCCCTCAGTGATAAGTTTGAAGCCATTATTTAAATGTCCTACATTTAATTAAAGAACAATATTAGCAGACCACTTAATTATGACATTCATAATTAGATAAGGACTTTATATCTAATTATATCTCCCATTATTTTCTTCAAGTACCATAACCCTCAACTATGAAAAGTGAGAAACCTTCCTAGTTTCCTTAGTGGTGGGGTTGAGATCCTTATTCCTCATGAGTGCCTTGGGTGTACACAACAAACACACATGAGTTCAAAGGTAGGACAACCTTTCCAATTGCAACCCATGCAATTCTCAACAATTATATTTGCCTATAGGATACTTATGGCCTTGTGTGTACACAACAAACCATAATGTCTTAGTTTAGTCGGACCCTTTATTTCCATATAGCCATGATTAAATAATGTTGCCCTTGTGTGTACACAACAAAACAACATATCCAAACATGCTATAAAGCTTTAAGTGCACCAAGACAAATCTTATTATATCAATTCCTAGAGTAGGCCTTGTGTGTACACAACAAATCTACTATAGTTTTTACATAAACTTGGCTTAGCATGAAGGAAGGAAAATTATAGTATACTTAACCAATTAGCATTACCAAATTAAGATTTAGATATGACCAAATTGGCCAGGTAAGTGGAAGGGGAGAGGGGGTCCCCCCGTTGCTTTCCTTAGACACCAATTAGATTGGCCAGGTCAGACAACGGAACCAATTATAAACCTCATTCCCTTTACGTTCAAGAACCACTTGCCTAGACACCAATTGGCTGATCAATCCTTAACCGGTTTTGCATCTTGACTAAGTTTTATACTATGACTAAATATGCTTTTTGATGAGGGCTTTGATGGTCTCAAAATACATTCTAAAACTGTCATGATAATAGTGTTTATTACATAAATATAAACACAATGCATATCAATATGCATTAAATTTCATGCCATCAAGCATATTACCCTAATATGCAAATCAAGGCATGATAGATAAAAATACCTTTCGCCTCACTTATTCATGGGATATGGCCACAGCGGCACCCCTACACGCCATAGGAGACCCATTGAATGGGAAGAGAGGGCCTTGAAACCCTACTTGGCTCCTATGACCAGACGGCCATGGTGACTAATCCAATCCAAAGCAGTTACTTGGTTCATGTATAATTTCATATTGACATAATATCATACATATGAACATGGTCGAGTCGACTCGATAAGGTTCGGGTCGGCTTGGTAGTGGAATTTAATCAAACTTCAAAATGATTCATAATTGGAATGCCACAAGGATGGCTCTAATACCACTGATGGGAATTCTTTTAGGGTGCCGGGGATCATGCAGCATGTGGAATTGACTTTTAAAATAATATTTTCATAGCATGATACCCTAACATGTATAACATGTATAGAAAACCCTAATTTCCAGGAATCCCTTGGGCAATTACAACTAATGAATCATCAAATAAAGTCAAGAAAAAATACCTGGATCACTAAAATCCAACTTTTTCCACAAGGCTCAAAAGTGCAAGCCTCCAATGATGATCCACACGAAACTCGGACCAAGGAAGAATTCCTTCAAGTTGCTTGGAGAAGTGGAACTCTTTCGGCAGCCTTTGGTCTATTGACCACTGTAGGATACCCTGTCTTACGAAGGGCACTTAAGACACTGTCCTAAACCACATAAAATCTAGGACTACCCTCCTCTAGGATCCTACAGGCTTATGTCCTAAAACCAAACCTTGTCCTAGTGTAGAAGAACTTGTCTTAACAAGACAAGTCTTGTCCTAAAACAAGGAGGGAGGGAGAAAGTGGAAGAACACTCTGACTCTCGAAAAAATAAAACACTCAGACTCTCAGAAGATCGAAGTCCGTATTTCTCATTTCACCATACCCCTATTTATAATCTTAGATGGGGCATAAAATACATCCCGACAACACTTATCAGATATGAAACACCATATCTGATAAGACTCTTCGGGAATGGAGAGTCATATCTGTGTTCTTTCACTTACCAGATCAATCCCCATCATGCCATGTGTCAAATACCAGTTTCTGAGATAGGGAGACACCTCTTCTAATCTGAAGTAATGTGAGGCTTGAAGAGTTTCAGAGGTAGAAGGACTCTGTCCTTTGTTGTGCGCGCGGATATGAAGAGGGGCGACTCTTCATGTGCGCGCCACCTTTCACACCCCTTCAAGCCATCCCTTTAAACTTTAAACCGGCTATTAGACTTCTTAAGACCATGGGGATAAAATGAAGAGGTGCCTTCCTGATAAAACTCTTAGAGTCTCATCTGCAGAAGGACTCTTAGTCCTTCCGCGTGCCACTTATTCTCTCGGGTGCGCCAAAGGATGCCAATAGTCTTTCCCTTTCCATTTAGTCCACCCAAAGCATCAAATTGACTTAGTCAAACATATGTAATATGGGTGCCATTGGAAAGGACATCAAATAAGCTTTCTGACCATATCTTTTATTTTCAGATTAGAAGTCTGTAGGCCCTTCTGTGCCCTTTTGAAGTTAAGGTATCATTTAGGTACCAAGAGTCCCATGCCATTGGGACTCTTCATATATGGCACCTAAAATGCCCTTAAATCCAAATTAAAGTCAGATTAAGCTTTGATTTGGCTAGCCCTACTTAGGACTCAACCTAATTTAGGTTTCCCATAATTAGGTTAGGCCAATTAGCAAGCAATCGAACCTAATCCAATTGGATTAGGAATTAGGTTAGCCTATATATGCTAGTATGTAATCTGGCTAACCAATTAGGATCCTATGACCCTAATTAAATCATGAATGACTTTCTTGGCCAAGTCTCTATTATGTGTGACCCATTGGATTCCACATCTAGCCAGTAGTAGGTTTAGGTTTGAGCCAATTCGATCTGATCGAACTCGATTGACCTAATTAGGTCAAATTGGCTCACCTAATTGTCCAATTCGAATCATACATCGAATTGACTCATGAAACCAAATCAATTGGTTCATGAAAACCTACAAGTCAAGATTGACATCTAGCAATATATCATGCCTACCTGGAAGATGAGGAATTTGGTGGAAAATACCAAAATACCTTTCAGTAGTAAGTTACCGTGTAATTCAATCTTTCGATCTCCCATTATCCCGATTAAGTGATAGCTATGGATAGATGTCAAACCCTAACACTTCATCATATCAAATCTCAGCTCGATCATGAGAACTCAGTTGATGACTGATTAGATTCCACTAATCTCATCCTGCTTTGATCAAAGGCTCCTTGAGTCACTCATCGAAGAGATTGCATGGGATAACAATTCCTTTTACTAGTAATGATCGATTCCTTGTTAGTCCACTCACATCCTTCGTACACCTTCCTCCATACCCAGAACACCCCGTATATGTTGCAATGGCATGAATGAGTATGAACCAAAGTATGGCTTAGTGTGCACAAGGAACCATGGTGACCTCAGGTCTAAAGATCACATGCACAACTTCTACTCTGGGATCTATCTTTTGACAAGTAGTAAGACTTCCATAAGAAAATCCCGATATGGATCAGTTCAGTGTACTCATACCCTGATGAGCACCCTTATCCTAGTATTAGTATCTCTACACAAGTGGTTGTGAGATCATCCACCCTCATCAACTGAGCATACATAAGATAAGCTAGTCTTTCCAGATTTATCGATTCCCGAATTGATGGTCCAACGACTAGGAACATTCTAGATTAGGGTTTATAGGAAATTAGGTCTTACTATTATGAACTCCATCATAACCCTAATTCCATTGCCCTACTCTACGGTGTTCATCATAATCAATAAGAACATGACACAACAGTATATGATGAATCAAATGCCTTTATTAACATCAAAGTATGTCATACATGAGCAGAAAGTTTACAAAAAGTCCCTCATAATGATTGGCTCTTAGGGCACTTTTCTATCATCATGGACATCCTAAGAAATTAATCATAGGTGATCCATCTAAAGGGATAAGAACATGATCCTCAATTAGAAATGAATGTGATTTTATTATTTTTGTTTCTCAAGTAGAGTCTAAATATTTTGAAGATGCTGACAAAGACCCTAACTGGATAAATGCTATGCAAGATGAACTAATTCAGTTTGATAGAAATAATGTTTGGACATTAATAGAAAGACCATCAAATGTTCCTATTATTGGCACAAAATGGGTGTTTGGAATAAATTAGAAGAAAATGGAATTGTAACTAGAAATAAAGCTAGGCTAATTGCCAAAGGCTATAATCAGGATAAAGGAATTGATTTTGATGAAACCTTTGCTCCTGTTGCTAGACTTGAGGCAATTAGACTACTATTAGCATTTGCCTGTTTTGTAAATTTCAAACATTTTCAAATGGATGTTAAAAGTGTTTTTCTGAATGGTAATATAGCAAAAGAAGTCTTTGTAGAAAACCACCTGGTTTTGAAAATCATGCACATCCTGATTATGTCTACAAATTACACAAAGTACTTTATGGTTTAAAGTAAGCACCCCGAGCATGGTATGAAAGACTCGGCAAGTTTTTGATTGAAAATGAATTCTCTAGAGGCCATGTATCACTATCTTTTTCTAAAGAAGAAAAATGATGACTTAGTAGTAGTACAAATCTATGTTGATGATATTATTTTCGGTGCTGCTAATAAAATCCTTTGTCAAGAGTTTACTAAGCTTATGCAAGATGAGTTTAAAATGAGTATGATGGGAGAACTCAATTTCTTTCTCGGACTCCAAATCAAGCAAATCAAAGATGGAATCTTCATCAACCAAGCTAAGTATACAACAAAAATCTTAAAGAAGTTTGGGATGGGGACTACTAAGTCAATAGGTACACCTATGAGCCCCTCTTGTAAACTTGATAAAGATGAGCATGGTAAATCTGTTGATTAAAAATTATATAGAGGTATGATTGTCTCTTTATTATACTTGACTGCCAGGAGACCATATATAATGTTCAGTGTATGCATGTGTGCTAGATATCAATTTGATCCTAAAGAGTCTCATTTGTTGGCTGTTAAGCATATTATTAGATACTTATCTGGTACAATTGATGTGGTTTATGGTATTTTAGAGACTCATCTACTGATTTAATTAGATTTTCTGATGCTAATTTTACTAGATGTAAACTTGATAGAAAAAGTACTAGTAGAACTTGTCAATTTCTTGGAGTTCATCTCTTGGTTTGGCAAGAAATAAACTTCAGTTGTACTATCCATAGCTGAGGCTGAGTATATTGCAGTAGGAAGTTGCTGTACTCAAATCTTGTAGATTAAGCAACAAAATGAAGATTTTGGAATCAAATTAACTAAGACATCCATAAAATGTGATAATACTAGTGCAATTTGCTTAACTAAAAATCCTATTCAGCATTCTAGAAGCAAACATTTTGAAAATAGGCATCATTTTATTAGAAATCATGTTGAAAATGATGATGTTGTGCTTGAATTTATTTTTACTAAATTGCAATTAGCTAATATATTGACTAAGCCTTTCCAAGAAGATTGGTTCAGTATGATTAGAAGAGAGCTTGGGGTCATCAATCCTTTCGATTGAAAAACTCTAATCTTTGACCTATGAAAGATCAATTTTGATAACAATCATATTTAATTTTCTTGAATTTCACTGCAAGTCTATTGATTCTAATCATTGCTTCATTTTCTATTTTTCTTCGATTTTAAGTCGAAGTGTCGATACTTGTAAGTGTCGACACCTTGAACTATCGACACTTGGCCCTGTGTTGTGAGTCGACACTTGAATGGTGACAGACCTAGATAAAAACCCAAAATGAGGTGTTTTCTTGACTTTTCTCTCCCAAATTGAGCCGACACCTACCCTAACACTGTTCTATCTGCTTCTTCCCTCCAACTTTCAACTCCAACCCTCTCAAATTCATGTTTGGGATGGTTTTTTGATTTGATTTTTTTCATTTTCCCTCTTTCATTTCAATTTTGGACCATCAAAACCCTAAATTTTCTCTCCTCATGTACTTCAATCCTTAATTTTATGGAATGGGGCCTAGGAAGCAAGTTGTCCATCATCCTCGGCAGTCTAATCAAGAAGAAGAAAGAAGAACAAAGGCCAGACATGAAGCCAGTGCACGGATGCCCTTGCTCGACCTCTTTTTCCTGTTGCTAGTCGGATGGGTACAAAGACCGTCATCGGAGGATGCCGTGTGGACTCGCGTTCATCAACCAGTAGCATTTTCGGATAGGCCAATGGCTCAGGGATGCTTGTTTGGTTCCATTCTGCTCTTTGACAGAGAGATTTTACCCGGGCTTGATACAAGAGTTCTATGGATCTTTGATGCGGAACTAATATGCATGCAATTTTTTTTGTATGTTTTACATGTTGAGTTAGGTGATTAATTCCCAAATTTCAGATCAAAATTATTTGTAGGGAATTTTGTATGAATTTTTGAAGATCAGCATGCAGATTAGGACCTAGAAAAGTAGCAAAGAAGGACCGCCGGGGCTGAGAAGCCTCGGTTAGGGCAAGTTCTCCTACAATAAAACTACTGGAGGTAGAGGGGTGTACCTGACAATGTCTGTGAAGATCGCAGCGAAGGGGTCTCTCGTTCCTCGACGGATGCGGCCTGGAAAACCGAGCCAAAGACCCGCGGATACCCGGCTTTCTGCTCGGTGATCCGATTGAGGCTTGGCTGGAGTCGTTGGATTCGTAGGAACTCAGGGACCTGCAAACGGCCTGTCAGGGGTTAGAAAGCTCACAAAGGAACAAGAAAACAAAGTAAAAACAGCAAGGAAAGGCTTCTTTTGGAGTGGGCGTCCAGGGATCTGGAGGGTTTGTTGGCAGCAGGAAAATGATTGCAAACACCGGGAAGAAGAACTCTCACAAACCCCTTTATGCACACAGCAGGGTATCACACCACTCAATAGAAGAACTCAAGGTTTTCATTCATCAAAAATTCCCCTCATACAAGAGGCTAGGGTCCCTTAAATAGACCCTTAACCTTGGGCTCCAAGTAAGGGTACATAAGTCTTTACATAAGAATCCTTTTCCCTCTCAAACCCTAGCTAGAAAATAAGGAAATATTAGGTAGAAAAATCCCTAAAATTTTTCTTGACTTGGTCAAGACTCCAAGGACGCCTAGGGGGGCGTGTTGGGCTTCTAGGAGCAGCAAAAGGCCGGCCCAAAGGGGCCCGGGTGCATGGGTTTGGGCCTCTGGAAGATGGGGTGGCCTGGTAGCCAGGTAGCAGGAATATTCCCTGGTATCTTGCTTCTTAGGGGCTTGGGCTTGGCACCTGGGCTTGATTTCATTGGGCTAGGATGCAGATGGACCTCTGGAATCATGGATGCCCTTATTTATGAATATACTTTGGCATCTGGAAGGGAATCTGGGCATCTAGAGGGCATCTGCAAGGAATCAGGGTTTCTGATTTTTCTCCTGGGGTCTTCAAATCTTCAAGCTGGGTTGGACTTGGGCTAAACTTCCATGTCTTCAATCTGGTTGGACTTGGTCTTCACTTGTATAATATAGTCTTGAGTCTTCAGTATGCTTGGACAGGACTCAAAAATAATAAAATTAGCTTAACATGAGCTAACTAGCATTGGACTGAACTAGCTCAACATGAGCTGACTAGTACAGAACTGAAATAACAACTAAAATGGACTCAGATGATCTAAGCCCTTATTACAGATAGATTCATAAATTATTGATCAATTTACAGAGGGTTGAAAAAGCCTCTGTCTTATTCTGGTGCCTCAGGTGTCCCCACCAATTCTCCCGGGGTGGGAGGAACTCGACCCTGTCGAGTGAAGGTTAGACTGGCTCACATATCTCTCGAGAAGGTCTGGGTTGAGGAGTTGCAAGTCCTCTCGAGAAATCCACGAATCGTCCGACTCTGGCCAGCCTTGCCATCGGACCAGGAAGCATTGATAGTCATGGCCCTGGGTCGTGATGGCTTGATTGTCCAGGATACGCTCGATCCGTTCTCCTCTCTCAGGCCAAATTTGTTTGTGGACACTCTAGGTTAGGGTCACTCACAATGAAAAGGAATAGGTCCAAAGGCCTCACTAGGTAGCGCTGCCGGTTCCCTATACTCAACCAGGTCTGTAATATTGAAGGTAGAACTAATGCCCAAATCCGAAGGCAAGTCTAACACCTAGGCATTTGATCCAACCTTCTCTATCACTTTAAAAGGTCCGGCTCTGCGAGCATGAAGCTTCTTTTAGGCCTAAGCCTAACCAAGATAAAATCCACTACATCAAATTCTTTGACCCTTCTTCGGGAATTAGCCAGTTGTTTTAAGATTAGTGCAGGTGGTGAACATGCTAGGCACATGCAGACAAATGATGCAAAGGACTCATACTGATACCTAACAGACTCGACTATGCATTCCTATCGAAGGAAATTTTATTGAACTCTTTGGATCTAAACCTAATAGATTATAGGTTCTCTAGGTTTGATCCTAGCTTGACATGCATATGAAAATTTACAGTGAACTCCTAGCAAATTCCAAAGAGTATGCCAGAAGTAAGATGCAAACCTAACATGCGTGATGAATGCATGCAGTATGCTAATCTCAGCTAAATGCAATCTAATGATCCTAGAAATGCTGGAGGTGTCAGGAAAGGGCAGAAAATAGGAAGTGGGTTCAGAATTAGTTTGGTAAGGTAGAGAAAAAGGTTCATGGTTAGTTGGATAAAGTAGGATAAAAGACGGGGTGTCAGGAACTAATCCTATACTAATGAGGTTAACCTTATGAGGTTGAGCTATATCTACAGGATTTGCATAATGGAAGGATGGGTCACTAATTTCGGGGAAGAGGTCCTCAATGGGAACTATAGGAGGGGACTCATCTTGAAGGTATTGATTCAAAGAGATCAGGTCCTTAATAAATTCTTCTGGTTCTTGTATTTTAGGACTAGACTCTATAATTTGGCTCTCCTCTATGATTTTCTCAGGTAAGGCTCTAGTAGCAGTACCTAGGTTCTCTTCCTCTATTTGTTCTTCCATTATAGCTTTAGGTTGGATATGGTCAAGGTCAACTAGCTCTGGGTTGGTTTCTACCTGGGCATCTACTGGGTCAGCTAATTCTAGGTCTACTAAAGGTGTCTCCTCTTCTCCCTCATACTCATCCACTATGCTCACATCAGCTTCATACACTTTCGCGTTAATGTAAGCCTTGTGAATCTCAGGAATGGTTGGAGAAGGTCGGCTAGCAAGAAATTGGTTAGGTTCTGGTCTCTGATTATGGGTACTACTCCTAGTAGGTTCAGGTTGTATAAGGGGTAGTGGCTCACTACTGGGTTCATATTTAGGGATACTAATCCTATGGGGTTCAAGTTGACTAGGGGAAGCATGACTAGTACTAGGTTGATACTTAGGGGTTATGGGTTCTCTAGGCTCATAGGACAAGGGTGCAGATCTATGGGTCATGGGATTATAGGATCTGGGGTCATATGATTTTGGGTCAGCTTTATGATCAGGTTCTAAGGATGGATCAAGGTATGGGGTCCTCCTAAGGTTGGGCTCTCTATATGGGTCAGGATATTGGGTCCTCCTAGGATTGGACTCCCTATATGGGTCAGAATACTGGGTTCTCCTAGGGTTGGACTCCCTATATAGGTCAGAATATTGGGTCCTCCTAGGGTTGGACTCCCTATATGGGTCAGAATATTGGGTGTTGGGTCTACTAGGCTCATAGGGTGTGGGTGCATAGGATCTATGATCATGGGATCTAGAGTCATAGGATCTGGAGTCATAAGATCTATAGGTTGTAGGTATACTAGGCTTGTAGGGAGAGGGTAAATAGGATCTATCTTCCTGGTCTATAAAATCCTGATTGAGTCTTCTAGGACTAACCTTAGGGATTGGGTCATGACGATAGGTTCTCCTAGGTTCAGCCTCAAGGTATGGATCAGGGTTTGGGGTCCTCCTAGGTTGAGGATTGTAGTACGGGTCAGGATAAGGGGCTCTCCTAGGTTCGACCTCATGGTATAGATCAGGGTTTGGGGTCCTCCTAGGTTGAGGGGAGTCAGGATCTGGCTCAGACTGTGACCCATGGGTTTTCTTGGGGTCCCTACCCGGACTTTTAACTGATCAAACCTATTGGCACGATGGTCAATTCTATCATTGGTTTGAATACGAGACTGAGTTAACTGGGTCATCTGGATAGTTGTCTGGGCAATTTGATCAGCTAGGGCTTTTATTTGGGCTTGTAAATTTTCCATGGGTTCAGACATTTATGAAGGAGGTGGGTGATTTGAAACTCCTGATCTAGTGCTCATGCAAGACTCGATCAGACCGACTATAGCTGACTAGACCTAAAGTCCAAACTAGATGCTCAATCAGGGTGGCAAACTAGCCTATAGTAACCCTGTACTCAGCCAGGCAGGTGTAAGGGGAGTGTTAGGTCCCTGATTGCCAATCCTAGACACCAATCAGAGATTGGCCAGGTAGGCGGACCAGCACACAAGCCCTTCGGGATTGAATCCCTAAACCACCGTTCTAGACACTAAGCACAAGGCACACACAGGTTAACTTGACACAGTGATCTAACACTAGCCCGGACCCGACCAGTTGGTGTCCCTAGCCCACTAGGGCAAATTAAGTCTAATTAATTTTAGGTTAAGGCTTGGGACTGAATGCAAGGGATGTGGTTTTGGGCTAAGGAGAGGTGATCAAATCCTCCCCCCATCTGATATAGCAAGAGTGCCCTTAAAAGTAAATTATGCAATGATGGCAGGCAGATGAGGATGCAAATTAGGGTTTAGGTATTTTTTTTTGGTATTTTTGGAAAATATGTATTTTTTTTTTGGTATTTTTTAAATAGAAGAAAACTTGCAAATCATGGCCTAATATACTGGAAATATACTAAAATTAAGAAATATGCAAAAACTCCTAAACAAAATCCTAAAACTTCCAAACTTGTCTTGCTAAAAAAACAGAGCCGAAAATTTGTAGGCCCTATTTCGGCTCGCAGAAAATTCACAGGACATAATAAAATATGAAAAAAATTTTAAAATTACTGTGAATTATGATAAATCCAGGAAAATAAATTTCAGAATTTTTGGAGTTTTTAACAGGGAGAAATAATTAAAATGATAGAGTATATACGGACTGAAAAATTGCAGAAAACAAGCCCTAATCTAAGCTCTGATACCAAATGATGCGGAACTAATATGCATGCAATTTTTTTTGTATGTTTTACATGTTGAGTTAGGTGATTAATTCCCAAATTTCAGATCAAAATTATTTGTAGGGAATTTTGTATGAATTTTTGAAGATCAGCATGCAGATTAGGACCTAGAAAAGTAGCAAAGAAGGACCGCCGGGGCTGAGAAGCCTCGGTTAGGGCAAGTTCTCCTACAATAAAACTACTGGAGGTAGAGGGGTGTACCTGACAATGTCTGTGAAGATCGCAGCGAAGGGGTCTCTCGTTCCTCGACGGATGCGGCCTGGAAAACCGAGCCAAAGACCCGCGGATACCCGGCTTTCTGCTCGGTGATCCGATTGAGGCTTGGCTGGAGTCGTTGGATTCGTAGGAACTCAGGGACCTGCAAACGGCCTGTCAGGGGTTAGAAAGCTCACAAAGGAACAAGAAAACAAAGTAAAAACAGCAAGGAAAGGCTTCTTTTGGAGTGGGCGTCCAGGGATCTGGAGGGTTTGTTGGCAGCAGGAAAATGATTGCAAACACCGGGAAGAAGAACTCTCACAAACCCCTTTATGCACACAGCAGGGTATCACACCACTCAATAGAAGAACTCAAGGTTTTCATTCATCAAAAATTCCCCTCATACAAGAGGCTAGGGTCCCTTAAATAGACCCTTAACCTTGGGCTCCAAGTAAGGGTACATAAGTCTTTACATAAGAATCCTTTTCCCTCTCAAACCCTAGCTAGAAAATAAGGAAATATTAGGTAGAAAAATCCCTAAAATTTTTCTTGACTTGGTCAAGACTCCAAGGACGCCTAGGGGGGCGTGTTGGGCTTCTAGGAGCAGCAAAAGGCCGGCCCAAAGGGGCCCGGGTGCATGGGTTTGGGCCTCTGGAAGATGGGGTGGCCTGGTAGCCAGGTAGCAGGAATATTCCCTGGTATCTTGCTTCTTAGGGGCTTGGGCTTGGCACCTGGGCTTGATTTCATTGGGCTAGGATGCAGATGGACCTCTGGAATCATGGATGCCCTTATTTATGAATATACTTTGGCATCTGGAAGGGAATCTGGGCATCTAGAGGGCATCTGCAAGGAATCAGGGTTTCTGATTTTTCTCCTGGGGTCTTCAAATCTTCAAGCTGGGTTGGACTTGGGCTAAACTTCCATGTCTTCAATCTGGTTGGACTTGGTCTTCACTTGTATAATATAGTCTTGAGTCTTCAGTATGCTTGGACAGGACTCAAAAATAATAAAATTAGCTTAACATGAGCTAACTAGCATTGGACTGAACTAGCTCAACATGAGCTGACTAGTACAGAACTGAAATAACAACTAAAATGGACTCAGATGATCTAAGCCCTTATTACAGATAGATTCATAAATTATTGATCAATTTACAGAGGGTTGAAAAAGCCTCTGTCTTATTCTGGTGCCTCAGGTGTCCCCACCAATCTTTAGCCTGAGGCAGTGATGGATGGGTCGTACAGGTCCATGGCAGAGATGTCCTAGTGACAGCAGAGATTCTGAGCAGAGTATGGGACATATCCATGAGAGGATCTATGGTTGATAGCTTAGTAGATAAGTTTAGTGGTCTTCGATGTATTTTTGAGTCAAATGACCTGCCTGAGGGACCCACTGTTGTTGCATCCAGATTTTTAGCTGAGATGAGGTTGATGCATCACATTGTTGCCCGGATCCTTCTATCGAAGATCGGTCATACTTCATCACAGAGAGAGAGAGAGCTACTAGTGATGGTGTCTCTGGTTCAGCATACTCCTATTTGCCTACCAGTACTTATGGTATATCAAATGATGGAGGCATCTACAAGTCAAAGACTGTGTTTGCCCTACGGGATGGGCTTGACTTTGCTTTTCAGAGCTTACAGTGTTGTTATGGATGATGAGCCCTACCGAGTGTTACTGTACACTAATGTCTATGACATTAGATCTCTTCACCGGATGGGTTATCGGCTAGTCAAAGGCCAGTGGAGATGACGAGTATCAGGTCAAGCCGCTTATACAGATGAGGATATAGTAGAGGAGGAGCGCATATTTTCTGATGAGGCAGGACCTTCAGAGGCACACATTGACATGCCTAAGATTCAGCTCGAGCCTTCAGCGTAGCCAGAGCCTGCTCCTCAGCCCAAGCCTGCATGCTCAGATATTTCAGGAGCTTCTGAGAGTCTTGAGGATAAAGTCACTCGCATTGAGATAGAGATTATTATCATTCATCAGCGAATTGATAGTTTCATTATGGAGACCAGAGAGAGCCATCGAGGTTTGAGAGATGGGATCTCTGCCATTCTGTCTGCTTTGAGTAGACCCTCTTTTGGGAGTGTTCCCGATACTTCAGCTCCAATTGATTTTGCTCTAGTTCCACCTGCTCCGAGAACAGTCATGGATGATGATGATATGACTGACTCTGATGAGTTTGACTTTCTAGATGTGATGACGAGCCAGTGCCAGAGATAGCAGCTGACTCTCCTAGGAGTCCCATTCATGATCCATTGAGTTCATCCTTCCAGACTCCTATCCTATCCACACCTCCTTCTAGACCAGCTAATCATTCTACCATTCCTATACTCACACCTATCATTTCTTCAGTTGATACACCTATTATTGATACACCTGTTGTTGTTTCTCCATCATTACATACATCTTCCCTTATTCGGGAACTAGGATTTTATACTCTTGGTTTCCATCATCTTGATTCCGGTCCTTTATTTGATCATACACCACATCCTACAGTTTTCGAGACTGTCACTCTGATCAGTTCTTCTCCTGCTGCTGATATAGCTTCTACCTCGTCTACTCTAGCTAAAGGGAGGACTTATGTTAGATGCAGAGGACGAGGTCATCGTGTTCCATTCAGACTGACCAGGACTCATCTTCATGATCTTCGATCTTTGTGGCCTCGATCTCGTGCTTTTACTGATACTGGACTGATTGAGATTGGATCCTTAGATGTTGAGGATAATGCTTAGGATAATTTTTATATCTAGATAGTTTATATTTTTGCACTAGTTGTATGTTTCTTTTGATGTTTATTTACTCTTTTGTATCAATCTTCTATCAAATGCATGAAACATTTTCTTTTACTTCATGTTATGACTTTGAGTGAATGAAATGCTTTATTTAATTTCAGTGATTCAATGTTCTCCTTCATGAATGAGTGAATGACTTACATTTATGTTCGAGTTTATTGCCTTCTTCCTTCCTTTTTAATGATAACAAAAAGGAGGAGAAATAAGTATAAATGTGAAGTGAATGAGAAGATAAGTTTTTTTTTGCAAAATGCTTAAAATCTGAAAAATTTTTGTTCATTATTTGAGGGGGAGTAATCCCTCCTTTAAATTGGAAAATCTATTTTGATAAAATTTTCATGTCAAATTCTTACTTTTAGATGCTTAAATTTTAGCTTATTGTCATTAAAAGATCTTCAAAAATCAATTTTATAGATCATCTCTTCAGGGAGAGTATTTATACTCTTCACAATGTTCTATTGCTGAATTTATTACTCTTGAGCATGTTTTCTTTAGAGTATCATGATACATGAATTTATTTCTTATATATATGTTCAAGCTTTGATACTCTTAGCTCAAATTAGTAACAAAAGAAAATTTTAAAATCTATAATGAACATCTCTTTCCGTATTTCAATATCTATTGTAATAAGTTCTATGCACATTGAAAATTTTTCTTTGAAAGCTTATTATGGAATTTATATTTAAAGATTTTGTCATCGTCAAAAGGAAGAGATTATTGACTCCTTTATTGATTTTGATGATAAACAAAATGCTTAAGTATAAGTTGAGTACTAACTATTTTTTTGAAATGTGTTTTTATAGAAAAAGGTGCTCATCAATTCAACAAAATTTGATTGATTGTCAAACCATGAAAAGGTTTCAACTATGGATAAAAGATCAGTTTAAAGTGAACTTTGGTAGTTGAAGAATGCTTGAAAGGATACAAGAGTTCAACACAATTTGGTTTTAGTAGAAGTTCAATTGTTTTTGAAGAAATCTCAGTCAAGTTCGACTCAAAGTGTTGACTTACAACCCAAGTGTCGACTCATGGCAGTTGAAGTGTCGACTCAAGCCGGTACGTAGAAAGAGTTTTAGATGGCATGGCTGAAGTGTCGACTCATGCCAGTCAAGTGTCAACTCAAGAATCGGCTCATTGCCAAAGACTTTTTGTTATAGAACTTGCTAAAGTTGAAGACTTGCCTGAAGTGTCGATACATGGATGTCAAGTGTCAACTCAAAATGTCGACTCATCAGTGAAAGTGTCGACTCATCTGAGAATTTCAAAAAGCTTCATTGAAGATATTTTAACTGGGTGTCGACTCATGGAATGCAAGTGTCGACTCACAGCTTGAAGTGTCGACACTTGGAGTTCTGGGAACATAATGGCTAGTTTTTCAAATGCAGAACTCGCTCCTCTTGGCTCCCAATGGCTAGTTTTTTATATCTAACTGCTATAAACTGACTTTAAGACCTTGGAAAGGTATTTAAATGATTCAAATCAAATCTAGAAATAAGAAGAATCAAGAGGATTAAGAGAGGAACACGAAGAGAAAGAAAAAGCAAGTGCATTCACTCCTATTCATTGAGAGCAACTACCTTCAAGCAAAAAGAAGTCTCCAAGTATTCAAGAGCCTTCAAAAGCATTCAAGTTCAACCTTCTTGAGCATTTATTGAAGCTTCGTCAAGTTGAAGGCAGCACTACAACAAAGCTTCAAAGAGATATCCGCTTATATTGTTTCTTTACTTCAAACTTATTCTTGTTGTAAAGGTTTTTGGTTAGCCTATTGGAAAACCAAGAAGGTTGTTGGTTAGCCTTGAAAACTAATTAAGTTCTTGGTTAGCCCGCAAAACCAAGGGAGGTTGTTGGTGATCCTTAAAACCAATTAGGTTCTTGGTAAGCCTGAAAATCCAAGTGAGGTTTTGACTTATGAGCCTTGTGAAAACAAGTTGGGTTTGTTTAGTGAGCCCGAAAAACTAATTGGCTGTAATCGGTTGAGATTTTAATGAATTCTCAAGTGGGCCTTGGGGAGTGGATGTAGGTGCATTGGAAAGCATCGAACCACTATACTTGCTTTTGAAAGATTGTGCCCTGAAAGCCAATTGAAATATTGTATTTCGATCCCAAAATCAATGAATTGACATTATTATAATAAAGGCATTATTTTCATAATACGTTGTGTCTTTATGATTATATGATGAACCCAATAGATTAGGGCTATGGTTCTAGGGTTATGATGAGATCATACCAGTGAGACCTAAAGCCTTAAAATCCTAATCTAAAATATTCCTGGTCGATGGGACATTGAGTTGGGAATCAATGTTTCCGGCAATACCAGTACATCCTATATATGCTTTGTGATGAGGGTGACTGATCTCACAGTCACTTGTGTTTGACACTAATACTAGGATGTGAGTGTTCGTTAGAGAATGAGTTCACTGAATTGATCCAGATTGAGAATATCTAATGCAACCTTATCTGTTTGTCAATAGATAATTCTCATAGTGGGAGTAGTGCATGTGGTCCTTTGACCTAAGACTACCATGGTACCTTATATATATGAATCCATACTTTGGTTCGCAATCAATCATGACACTGAGTCATGCATGAGGTGATACTGGGTATGGTGGATTGTATATGGAGGTTGTGAGTAGGTCAACAAGGAATTGATCAGCCCTACTAAGAGCGAATTGCATCCAGCTAATTTCGATCATATGATGGATTCAGGAAATCTTTGATCAAAGTATGAACATTAGAGGTAATTTCTAATGGTTCATTAATGAATCATCATTATAAAGATTGAGCTAGGGATGAATATG
Source organism: Areca catechu (assembly GCA_021397845.1). Taxonomy (NCBI): domain Eukaryota; kingdom Viridiplantae; phylum Streptophyta; class Magnoliopsida; order Arecales; family Arecaceae; genus Areca; species Areca catechu. The sequence goes on from CM038050.1 coordinate 98,918,277, forward strand.
AAATTGGATTTGACAAGTATCCATATTCATAATCATATTCGGGATGTAAGTTGATCAAAGGACTAAATTGCCCGGTAACTCACCACTGAAGGGTATTTTGGTAATTCCACCAAAATTCCACATCTTCCGGGTAGACATGATACGTTGCTAGATGTCAATCTTGTCTTGTAGGTATATGATTGAATTATGGTAATTCAAATCAGTTAATTAGAATTAGATTCTAATTGACCGAGTCGAGCTAGTTTGAGTTAACCTAAATCGGCTTAGTTGAGATCTAACCGAATTAAGTCAAATAGCACTCGGACCTACTGCTGGCTAGGTGTGGAACCCAATGGGTCACACACAAAAGAAAATTGATGAAGGATTTAATTTGGAATTAAATCATGTTTGCAGGATAAACACACTAGCATGTGTTGCAGACCAAATTTCTATTCGAATCAGATTCGAATTTGGTTCCGAATTGGGCTTAATTGGGTTCTGATTCAACCAGATTAAGTTCTAATTTAAATTTTAGGACATTGGGCTAACCCATGGCTAAACCCAAGTGAATCAAGTGCACTGCGACCCTCTCTCCAAGCCGCCCACTCCTTTCCTCACCCGCGCGCGCCAAGAAGAAGAGTCCACGCACGTGTGGACTCCTCTTCACATGCGTGGGAAGGAAATTTCGTTGGAGAAAAATTAAGACAAGGGTGGTGATTTGGATGTTTATCTGAAGCCCTTGGATCTGGATCTGATGGCCAGAAAAATTAAGGAAAAAGATCCTTCGTTTTTCGATCACAAATCCATCGTCAAAAGTTGCGATTCTTCCTGAAGTTTTTTCGAGAGTCCTCATTATTGGAAAAATGAAAATTAAATCAGAGAATCATGATTTTTGGTTGAGGGTACGTGTGAGGAATGAGGGATCATGATTCTTGGGGTTTCAGAGGGTTGCGATGTTTTGAGAAGACGCCCGTCTGAAATCTATAAAAGGGTTTGGGTTCTTGGGGTTTTTTCTGATAATCAAATTCAGAGATCATATTCCTCTCCTCCTCTCCGGAATACTCCTTCCCTTTATGCTTGTTGGGTATTGTTTCCCTTACAGAGATAATCTCTGTCGAATCTCTGACCCTAAATAAGAATAAGAGGAAGGTCTTGAACGGTAAAGGAAAGGAAAAGGAAGGGTCTGTTCTTCTTCTTTTCTTTCTTGAATTAAGACTTTACTTGTCTTAATTTCTTCTTCCAATTCAATTCAAGAAAAGGAATTCAAGAAAGGGAATTCAAGAAAAGAATTCAAGAAGAGGAAAGAAGGAAGAAAAGAAATTTTCAAGAAAGAAAATTTCAGCCTAAATTTCCAAGAATTGAATTCTTGAAAAAGAATTCAAGAAGAGGAGCCAAGAACATGAAGTTGTAGTCTTCATCTTTTTCTGTGTGGATCACCATTGGAGGGTGAACATTTGGGCACCTGGTGGAGATTTAAAGTTTGGATTTTAGCGATACAGGTTAGTACTTTAATATGACTTTAAATCTTATATATACATGTTATATGTTTTAATTCTTTTAAGGAGATCTTTGGTTAAGGGTTTGGTGAAGATTTCATAAAGATAAAAATTTTGAAGTCTATGTTTCCGCCTTGCCACCGAACCCTACAGCTTTGTGTTTGTGATTGCTTGTCTCTTTAATTTGCTTTTATTTTTATTGCTTTTATATTTTCACTGCATACTCACTAAAAGCACTTTACACTTGCATTTATTATACTTAGGTTAATTATTGGATTGGTTCATGCACTTGCATTTCATTTAAATTTTTTAGAGATCCAATTCACCTTCCCTCTTGGATTGCTTACTGGGCAACACACAGAATTATAAGGTTGAGACATGATCTAGATGTACCAGTTTAGGATTGGTAGTCAAACCCCAGGTCATCCTAAGCATTTTGAAGTCAGAGGGATGAATTATGCTAGATGATGACTTTGACTGGTACTAGAAGTGTTTCAGTACTATTGGCTTAGTGTTCGAACTTATGGGATCACATACCATAGGGATTTCTATCTGATCTAAAGGCTGATCGATGATTGAGAATCATTTACCATCACTGGAGGTCAATATGATTGACCATGTTCCAAGTGTCGACACTTCCAAGTGTCGACACTTGGAAGTCTCAACACTTGCAAGTGTCGATACTTGGAAAGTCAACACTTGGTTGTGATGAGCAGAAATTTTGAAAATAATTTTTGAAAAGTTTTGATCTCAATTCAAATTTTGAATTCTAGTTGGTTTTGGCTCCAAGCCTTCATGGAATGATGGTCATTCTTTGGAAGGTTTTGATCTCGATTCGAATTTTGAATTTTGGCTGGTTTTGGCTCCAAGCTTTCATGGAATGATGGTCATTCTTGTCTTATGAGCTTAGAGCCAATGTAGTATGGCCCTTGACCTTCTCCCCCAATCACTCCTCCTTCCTCTTTATCCCTCTTATGGCTGCCTCTATAAATAAGGATTGTTTTAGGGGCTGCTGGTTGAGAGAAAAAAAAGAGTTTTCTCGTTGAATGAGATTGCTGAAATTCTAAGAGGGAAAAGAAAAGGGGCTTGGGAGGACTTGGGTTTTGGGTGTGTGACTACCTAGCACTCAAGCTAGGTCTTGGGAAGAGAGCTAGTTAGGAAGGGTTCCACCTCTCTTCCTTGTCTTCCAAGAAGTAGTAGATTGACCTCAAGGATCCCAAGGAGCTAGCACTCTGAGGGAGTTGATTAGAATCGAGCCCTGATGTGAACTACCCGTAGAGGCCAGACACGTGTGTGGCTCGAGGGCTTTTTACAACCTCCTCCTAAAGATATAACGGTAAGGTATCCTTATGCCTTTTGGTTCTTTTCCTGTTTATCTTTTGCATGCTACATTATCATACTTGTTCCTGTTGCAGGTATATTAGTAGATCGCTTTGATCGATCTACCAAGCCTTATGCTATGCTTATTTTAAAATTATTTTAAAATACACTTTTTTTCTGCCATGCTTGCTCGTTTTGCTTTCCCTTCAATTTTATGGATTAAATATTTATGAGATGCATACCTTTCATTATTGTCCCTAAAGGATCTATAACTAGCTATGTATTATGATAATCAAGTAGTAATTCAAATACAAAACTAAGAGAATGTTAAGTAACAACAAACATATTGCTATGCATTACAATTATATTAAGTGTTGTGAAAAAGGGTAAGGTTGAGGGCTTACCTATTGATTAAATGCTAGCACACTCTCTCACGAAGCCTTTATTTGGTCAAAAGATCAAAAAAATCATAGGAGGTATGGGACTATTACCGGTTAAAGAACTAGCCCATGAGAGATCTTACATCCCATTTTAAAATATATAATTAGTATCATTTATACTCATGTATTTTGTTATCATCAAAATCAATTCTTAGATTAATAATTTTGTAGAGAGACATGCTTGTGATGTTCCATATGCTTAGAAAGTATCTCCTGATTATGCTTGTGCTGAAATGAGAAAGTTAAAGCTATCATTACCTTACAATATGGTCTTGACCTTAGTATTCAAGAAAAATATTGAGCTTGAGGGAGAGACCTTAAGAGCTTTCATGAACATTAAAACTTACAATGATTGATCATTGCACCACATGGAATACCAAAAGGTTGATGGTCATTAGATGCATAGAGAAGCAATGGCACAAGATGAGCAAAGGATGAGTAGATTGGGGGATGAGTCGAAGCAACATAAGGTGGAACCCAATGAGCCAGTGGTACCACATGACTAGGTTTCCGAGCCATTTGCACCCATTGAGGCACCAGAGAATATTATGGAGCCAGAGTAGCCATCTAAGCATGAAGGTCATGACTTCCTAGAGTTTGAATCTCAACCCTATCATCTAGAGAGTAGTGCTAGTCGGATATTTAGACTAGACAAAGCCAATCGAAACATGTGGTAGATTAGGTGATGGCAAGCCTCATTGCATCCAAAGCATTGAGGTTAGAGAAGAGTAGTAGGATAGATCAGCAGATAATGCTTGTATCACCTAAAGATATTGTAACCATCGATCAGAGTCTGGAGCCTCATGTATCTATCTACATTGGACCAGATGGTCACAAACATGGAGCATGACATTTTTTATATTCATCTCCTAGTTATTAGTCAACTTTAGAGGACTATAGACATCAAATGAGATGAGATTTTTATAAACTTTAGTGCAAGGTAATATCAAAAAATTCACCACTGAGGTGCAAAGGATTGTAGTACATATACAAGATGCCTTGAGAGAGGTTAGGGATGAGTCAATTTGACTGATAAAATTTTTCATTACATTTGCTGTTGCCCTCACTGACATCTTTAGAAGATTTGTCTAGAAGCTTGGGGTTACCAAATCTTCCTAGCCTGCACCTTCCACTCAACTTGGTCCTTCATGTCAGCCCTTAGATTTAGAAGATCCACCATTCACCATTCTCATCTTTAGCTCATCTTCATCTTCATCATGCTAGTCATCTAGGATTGTCTTTTAGTGTCATAGGTCTAGATCCCTAGATTGCTTTGTGTTGATCATTTTGTGTACCTTGACATATGATGTATTGGCTTTCTTTACTTTTTATGCTTATGTATGCTCACTTCTGATGTACCTTTTGTTATATCATTAGTGAAGCTATTTATATTTTCTATATTGAAATATCTTTCAATCCTCATATTCTTTATTCTTCTTTTGATGATGACAAAAAGGGGGCAGACATTAAGAGATTAATAAGTACATTGAACAACTAAAGATAAAGACAAAGATAAGTTGAAAAACACTTGCAACATTGTGAGATAATAAATATGGTGGAACATTGAGAGATAATGAATAAATTGGAGAACTAAAGATAAACATAGATATAAGTTGAAAAATACTTGAATCATTGAGAGATAAAGTTATGGTATCAATTGTAGCTCACTTTAATTGGAAACAAAGAATTTGTTTTAAATAAGAATATCCATAAATGATAGGAAAATCAGTTTAATTATTGGTATCAAGTAAAAGACTCAATATTTTAATAGCATTTAATGGTATCAAGCAAGAAGATCACCTAAATTGAAAGATAATGTAATCTCTTCAAGAAATTTTGGTGAAGAATGAATGCTTTAGCCAAGCATGCACCATTTTATTACTTGGTACTCAAATATTTTATGATCATCAAAAAGGAAAAGATTATCAATCCAAATATTTGATTTGAAGATACAAAATATTTTAGTACCTTTATACTAATTATGTGTTTGAGATTGATTATAGGAGGCTAAAATGAGCTTAAAATGAACAACTCATTTGAACAAAGAAGTCACTTAAAGCATGCAAGTTCAAAGGAGTTCAAGTCCATGTTTCAAAATTTTGACTTATAGGAGTCAACCTCAAATAGTGAAGGGTCAACCCTTGGATGCCCTATAGTATCAAATTGAAGTCTATGTTTTTAGTATTAGTTTATTCAATTTTTTATGCATACAAAATTTTTATTAACTTTTAAGAATCAGAATTTTGCAGCAGAATTAAATCATATTAAAATACTTTTTTCTAAAATATGCATAAGATCTCATCTTGAAATACCTAACAGGATCCTACATATGAGAGATTAAGATTAGATCTAAATCAGCAAGTTATAATAATATTCTAAGATAATCTTTTAGCATAACGAATCCATCGTTATGATAGAACAATCTTATGTTAGAATGTTGCTATACTTATTCTAAATAAAACAGAAAACTCAGATCTATAACATTAATGAAAGTAATGAAAGATCTCATCTCTCAAATTTACCTTAGTATGGGTAGAATTTTACCATGATTTGATAATCCATGGATCTGTTGAGGTCTTTTAAAGCTGTATATGTGTTCGGCCTCTACAAGTATCCACATGAAAAAATCTCGATTAGGAGGCTTAAATCTACTTGGTGCTAGCTCCTTTGTAGGCTTCTCAACTTAAAATCTTTTTCTTCTTTTCTCAAGAGAAGAAAGAAAAACGATTAGTAGGGCTTTGCATAAACTCCCTCATGCATGAGGAACAACAAGAGGAGAGGGCTATTCCAATTGACATCAAGAAGCAGGATGGGGCACCAATATTTTTTTCTCTCTCTCTCTTGTTGGTGTCAGGAAGGGAGGTGGGGTGCAAAACTAAGATAGGGGGTGATAACTCTAATTTCTCTTGTGAATGTGTGATGGAAAAATCTAAGAGGGTGCCTCCTTTTAATTACAATGCCATCCAACTAATTAATCCTATCCCTACTTGAATTTCAATTTTGAAATTCATGTTTAAACTTTAAATTTGAAGTTTGAATGCAATTCAAACTTGAATCTGGACAAGGATAAAAGGATAAGATGCCTAATAGAAGGACTCTTAGGAGAGGGACTGCCCCATGTTTTTGTAATGAAATTCTTTTTATGCAAAAATGTGCGCCTCCTTATGGTGTGCACCATTTCTTGGTGCAATTCCTTCTAGGGATGGACTTTGGGAGAGTTCTAATCTAAGTGAAGAAAGAGTCCTAATTTAGTTTAAAAAAGGAGTCTAAGTCTAGCCAAATTGGAGAAAGAGTCCTAGCCAAATTGGATTCTAGTGTTTTAATTCAATTTGAAGTCAATTTGGTTAAGTCCAAATATTATTTGATCAGTAAACCAAATTAGACTCAAATTAATTAAGCCAAGTCTAATTAAATCTAATTTAATTTGAATAGGATTTAAAACCTTGTTACTTGGCAACACTTTGCAATTAGATCCTTCTTCTATTAACTCTTAACAAGTCCTCTCATGTACCTAATTGTTCCAATTCAATCATCAATCATATTGACAATTGAATCCTGCTATGATTTAAAAATATAAATCATTCATTTGATCGAGTCAAACTCCTATTGTATGTGATCCCATAGGTTTTATTATATCTGGTAGTAAGATACGCTATGACTTCATTAAAGCATCATTGAAATCCCTTTCAATAGGTTGGAATAATTTAAACTCTGCTCAACTAGGATTATCTGTTGCCTAAGTGGATTTTCCCAAGAGGGGGGTGAATTGGAAATTATAAAATTTCATACAAATATGTGCACAAATAATTCTTTTTAGTGGTGGAGTGTTGTGTTAATCAGAATTAGATGCGGAAGCTAAAAAAAAATAAAGCACAACACAAATAAGGCAAGTTTATAGTGGTTCGGAGCAACCCAGCTCCTACGTCCATTACCCAAGTTCACCACTCGGGATTTCCACTATATCCCCCAAACCAGATACAGTCGGATTGTTTTACAGGCTCACAATCCCAACCTCTACACTTTGGTTTTTAAACCGGGCTCACCAAAGAAACCTACACTAGATTTTCACAGGCTCACCTAGAACCTCTACATTTTGGTTTTCAGTAGGCTCACCAAAGAAACCTATTTGGTTTTTACAACCGGGCTCACCAATAACCCAAATATTCTAAGAGTAGAATAAAAAAGCAACAGAAATGATAAACTAGGTTGTCTGGTGGTTGCCGATGCAGCTCGAGTGAATCTCAATTGAATGCTCTTCAATGCACTTCAATGGCTTCCTTGCTTTCCTCAAAAGATGCTTCAAGCTTCTGATAAGAGTTGGTGAAGACTTGAAGACTGACTTCAAAGCTCAAGTGCTCTCTCTTCTTACTTCAATAAATGTTCAATAAATGTTCAATAACTCATTAGTCTTTCTAAGGATGTTCTCATACCTCATATATAGAGACTTCAATTGCCTTCCATTGATTTTGAATGTTGTAGATCATTGGGAAGTGATAGGTTACCATTGGAGCACTTTTGGAATTCAAACTCAGAAATCTGGAATTAGCCATTGGAAGTGACCCCATCATTTCAATCAGCTCGGACATTCTTCGAGTCGGCTAGGATCAGGTTCGGGTCGGCTGGGATGAAAACCAGTCGACTAGGTTCCACAGTTGAGAAAAAGGCTCACTCTGGACGAGTCGGCTAGGCTAAAATCTAGTCGGCTTGGATCCCTGAGGTTCTCAAAACATTCTCAACCAAGTTTTGGACGTGTCGGCTGGGACTTGGTGCCAGTCGACTGGGTTGGTGTGCCAGAGATCTTCTTTCTTGTGCCAGTGCCAGAGTCGGCTGGTACCTCCATCCAGTCGGCTCAAGATTGGTTCTACACTCAGACCAATTCCAATTTTCCATAACTCACATGTCAAGCTTTGAAGGCTTCCTTAAGATCTTCTTACACCAAAATCAAGAAAAATTGAAGCTTGAAACATAGTAGAAGCAACCCTTTATATCTGATTTCAATGGGGAATTTTTTGTTGGGTTCTTCTTTACAAGATTCTACTTACTTACAACTCAACACAAAGAAATAAAGGATGTAGGATTAAAAAATATGTCAAAGCAGTCATCCTACAAAAACTTGTCAACCATTTGAAGAGTTGTTAGATAACCAAATATATGCTCCAATGCTTTGTTATCATCAAAATCACTTCAGGGTTCAACATTATCGATTATTAAAATGATCTTGTGAGTCTTACAATCCACTAGTAATATCTAACATCATGTAGTGGCAATCTAGCAAAATAGAGTAATGAACTATAGGTACAGTTATCGTATGATTCGATTCTTTTATTATGAATCCTGATAAGATGGAGATTATGAAAAACTCATCAAACCCTATCATCTATCATATATAAGATGTAATTTACTTGAATCTAAGCTATGATATCTTATGGAAACCCTTTTCCATTTATCATATTACTGTGGCCACAGTCTTAAGGACTCAGCTGTAGGGTTCAGTGGCAAGGCGGAAACATAGATTTCAAAATTTTTATCTTTATGAAATCTTCACCAAACCCTTAACCCAAGATCTCCTTAAAAGAATTAAAACATATAACGTGTATATATAAGAATTAAACTCATATAAAAGTACTAACCTGTATTGCTAAAATCCAAACTCTGAATCTCCACCAGGTGCCCAAATGTTCACCCTCCAATGGTGATCCACACAAAAAAAGATGAAGACAACTATTTCTTGTTCTTGGCTCCTCTTCTTGAATTCTTTTTCAAGAATTCAATTCTTGGACTTTTAGGCTGAAATCTTCTTTATTGAAAATTTCTTTTCTTCCTTCTTTCCTCTTCTTGAATTCTTTTCTTGAATTCCCTTTCTTGAATTCCTTTTCTTGAATTGAATTGGAGGAAGAAATTAAGACAAGTAATGTCTTAATTCAAGAAAGAAAAGAAGAAGAACAGATCCTTCCTTTTCCTTTCCTTTACTGTTCAAGACCTTCCTCTTATTCTTGTTTAGGGTCAGAGTTTCGACAGAGATTATCTCTGTAAGGGAAACAATACCCAACAAGCATAAAGGGAAGGAGTATTCAGGAGAGGAGGAGAGGAATATGATCTCTGAATTTGATTATCAGAAAAAACCCCCGAGAACCTAAACCCTTTTATAGATTTCAGAGGGGCATCTTCTCAAAACAACGCAACCCTCTGAAACCCCAGGAATCACGATCCCTCATTCCTCATGCATCCCCTCAACCAAAAATCATGATTCTCCAATTTAATTTTCATTTTTTCGATGAGGAGGACTCTCGGAAAAACTTCAGGAATAATAACGACTTTTGGAGACGGATTTGCGATCGAAAAATGATGGATCTTTTTCCTTAATTTTTCTGGCCATCAGATCCAGATCCAAGGGAGTCAGATAAACATCCAAATCACCCCCCTGTCTTTTTTTCTCCGATAGAATTTTCTTCCCACGGGCATGAAGAGGAGTCCACACGCGCGTGGACTCTTCTTCTTGGCGCACGCGGGTGAGGAAAGGAGTGGGTGGCTTGGAGAGAGGGTCTTAGTGCACTTGATTCACTTGGGTTCAGCCATGGGTTAGCCCAATGTCCTAAAACTTAAATTAGACCGTAATCTGGTTCAATCAGAACCAAATTAAGCCTAATTCGGAACCAAATTCGAATATGATTCGAATAGAAATTTGGTCTGCAACACATGCTAGTGTGTTTATCGTGCAAACATGATTTAATTCCAAATTAAATCCTTCATCAATTTTCTTTTATGTGTGACTCATTGGGTTCCACACCTAGCCAGCAGTAGGTTTGAGTGCTATTTGACTTAATTTGATTAGATCTCAACTAAGCCGATTTAGGTCAACTCAAACTATCTCGACTCGGTCAATTAGAATCTAATTCTAATTAACTGATTTGAATTACCATAATTCAATCATATACCTACAAGACAAGATTGACGTCTAGCAACGTATCATGTCTACTTAGAAGATGTGGAATTTTGGTGAAATTACCAAAATACCCTTTAGTGGTGAGTTACCGGGCAATTCAGTCCTTTGATCAACTTGCATCCCGAATATGATTATGAATATGGATACTTGTCAAATCCAATTTCATATTCATCCCTAGCTCAATCTTTATAATGATGATTCATTAATGAACCATTAGAAATTAACTCTAATGTTCATACTTTGATCAAAGATTTCCTGAATCCATCATTTAATCGAAATTAGCTGGATGCAATTCCCTCTTACTAGGGCTGATCAATTCCTTGTTGACCTACTCACAACCTCCATATACAATCCACCATACCTAGTATCACCTCGTGCATGACTCAGTGTCATGATTGATTGCGATCCAAAGTATGGATTCATATATATAAGGTATCATGGTAGTCTTAGGTCAAAGGACCACATGCAGTACTCCCACTATGAGAATTATCTATTGACAAACAGATAAGGTTGCATTAGATATTCTCAATCTGGATCAATTCAGTGAACTCATTCTCTAATGAACACTCATATCCTAGTATTAGTGTCAAACACAAGTGAATGTGAGATCAGTCACCCTCATCACAAAGCATATATAGGATGTGCTGGTCTTGCCGGAAACATTGATCCCCAACTCATTGTCCCATCGACCAGGAATATTTTAGATTAGGGTTTTAAGGCTTTAGGTCTCACTGGTATGATCTCATCATAACCCTAGAACCATAGCCCTAATCTATTGGGTTCATCATATAATCATAAAGACACAGCGTATGATGAAAATAATGCCTTTATTATAATAATGTCAATTCATTGATTTTGGGATCGAAATACAATATTTCAATTGGCTTTCAGGGCACAATCTTTCAATCTCCCACATGCACTAAAGCCAATCGCCTTTAATTTTTAACCCCATACAATCAAGGTGGCGATCAAACTCTCGCTGTGATAGAGCCTTAGTAAACGGGTCTGCTATGTTGTTCTTCATTTCTACCCTTTTAATACAGACTTCTTGTCTTTCGACAATCTCTCGAACGAGATGGAAGCGTCTGAGAATGTGCTTTGATTTGTGATGAGCTCTTGGTTCCTTTGCTTGAGCAACAGCCCCCGTATTATCACAGTAAAGTGATACTGGACCTTCAATCTCAGGAACTACGCCCAACTCTGATATAAACTTCTTCATCCATACAGCTTCCTTGGCAGCTTCACTAACAGCAATGTACTCTGCCTCAGTTGTTGAGTCAGCTACAGTTTGCTATTTAGAACTCTTCCAGCTTACAGCTCCTCCATTTAGGGTAAAAACATACCCAGATATAGATTTGCTGTCATCTAGATCTGATTGAAAACTAGAATCTGTTAAGCTTCTAGTTTAAGATCAGATCCTCCGTATATTAGAAAAATATCCTTAGTTCTTCTCAAGTACTTAAGAATATTTTTCACAGCCTTCCAATGATCCTCTCCTGGATCAGCCTGAAACCTGCTGGCTATACCTAAGGCATATGCCACATCAGGCCTAGTACATAACATAGCATACATAATAGACTCTACTGCCGAAGCATAAGGTATAGAATTCATTCTATTTCTTTCTTCAGGTGTCTTAGGAGACATCTTTTTAGAAAGATGTATGCCATGACCAATAGGTAAGTAACCTCTTTTACTTTCCTCCATGCTAAATCTTTTTAGCACTTGGTCAATGTACCTAGACTGGGATAAACCTAGCATCTTCCTAGATCTATCTCTATAGATCTTGATGCCTAGTATATAAGATGCTTCTCCCAAGTCTTTCATGGAAAACTGTTTAGATAACCATTCCTTGACTGATTGTAACATTGGGATATCATTCCCAATGAGGAGTATGTCATCTACATACAGAACCAAGAAAACTATGGCACTTCCACTAGTCTTCTTGTACACACAAGGTTCATCCTCATTTTTGATAAAGTCAAATTCTTTGACTGTCTTATCAAATCGGATGTTCAACTCCTAGATGCTTGCTTTAATCCATAAATATATTTTTTTAGCCTACATACCTAATTAGGTTTAGTCTCCAAGATAAAACCTTCTGGCTGTGACATATAAACCTCTTCCTCAAGGAAACCATTGAGAAATGCGGTTTTCACATCCATCTGCCAGATTTCATAATCATGATATGCTGCTATAGCAAGCACGATCTGAATAGATTTGAGCATGGCAACAGGAGAAAATGTTTCATCATAATCTATTCCCTGTTTTTGTCTGAAACCCTTAGCCACTAATCTGGCTTTATAAGTTTCAACTTGGCCATCTGCCCCAATCTTTTTCTTATAGACCCATTTGCATCCAATAGGGTTAACACCCTCTGGTGCATCAACCAAAGTCCAGACTTGGTTGACATACATGGAGTCCATTTCGGATCTCATGGCTTCCAGCCATCTATCTGAGTCACTACTCATGACAGCATCCATATATGTTAGAGGCTCATCATTCTCAATGATTTGGGCTTCATTATTTTCAATAATGAACCCATACCTCTCAGGTGCATGTCGCACCCTATCAGACCTACGGATAGGAGTGGTGTATTTAGGTTCTATACTAACTATGTTATGATTTGGTTGAGATATATCTACTTGTTGAACTTCTTCAAGTTCAATATTTCTCCCACTGCCCTTTTGTAGGATGAACTCTTTCTCCATAAAAATGGCATGCCTACTGACCAAAACCTTTTGTTCAGTAGGGTGGTAGAATAGATATCCTATACTATCTTTAAGATATCCAACAAATAGACACTTTTCTGCTCTAACATCAAGCTTATGTCCAAAATCTTCTTTTGACATAGGCTGGACATCCCCATATCTTAAGATACTTAAGATTGGGTTTCTTTCCCCTCCATAACTCATATGGAGTGCTAGATACAGATTTGGATGGTACTCTATTTAAAATATTAGCCGCTGTTTCCAAGGCATATCCCCAGAAAGAAACAGGTAAGTCTGTGAAGCACATCATGGACCGTACCATATCTAATAAAGTACGATTTCTCCTTTCAGCAACACCATTTAATTGTGGTGTGTAAGGAGGATTCCATTCAGAGATGATTCCCTTTTCTTTAAGGTGATCAAGAAACTCGGTGGATAAGTATTCACCTCCTCTATTTGATCGAAGGATCTTAATACTTTTCCCCGTTTGTTTCTCTACCATACTTTGATACTCTAAAAATTTTTCAAAAGCTTCGGACTTATGTTTCATTAGATACACAAATCCGTACCTTGAAAAATCATCAGTGAATGTGATGAAATATGAGTATCCACCCTTGGCCTGAGTTGTCATAGGTCCACATACATCAGTGTGTATGAGTCCTAATAACTCAGTTGTCCTTTCATTATGTCCACTAAATGGAGTCTTGGTCATTTTACCCATGAGACATGATTCAGAAGTTCCTAATGATTCATAGTCATAAGGATTAAGGAATTTTTCCTTGTATAACTTGTTAATCCTTTGCTCACTAATATGTCCAAGACGATAGTGCCAAAGTAAAGTATTGTTTACTTCATCTCTTTTTCGTTTATTACTAACATGTAGTATATTGTCATCAGAAGATAGAGTTAAGAGACCATTGCAAAATATGCCATTAAATATTATTTCATTAGAAAAACTGATTGAGCAGCCACTGCTCATTACATTTATAATATATCCTTGTTTAAGTAACAAGGTTATAGATATGATATTTCTAATGATTCTAGGCATAAAATAATAATTTTTTAACTCTAAAATCTTCCAGAAGGCAGCTTCAATATATAAGTCCCTACAGCTTCTGCTTGGATGGAATCTTCTCCAGCACCGTAGAGCTCGAAGTCGCCTTCCTTCAAAACTCTAATATTTTGTAGTCCCCGCAATGATTTGCAGATATGATGACCACAAGCAGTATCCAATACCCAAGTGTTTGAATTAGAAGAGTCTAATGAAAAATTGCATGTATCTCATACATACCTTTTGGTGCATCACTAGCATCAGGCTTCACACTTGCAAGGTAAACCTTGCAGTTTCTTTTCCAGTGACCCGGCTTGCCACAATGAAAGCAGGTCATTTGTCCGGAGGCCTTCTTTCCTTTCTTTTTCTTGATGCCCCCTTTTGGGTTCAACCTCCTCTTGGAACCCTTTTTGTCTATTTTCTTCTTGTTTACACCATCCACAAGAAGAAGTGGAGCCTTATTTTTCTTTAAATATCTCTCTGCTGTTTTTAACATATTCAACAGCTCAGGCAAGGAAGTGTTAAGTTTGTTCATATGATAATTAAGAACAAACTGTGAAAATGACTCTGGGAGTGACTGCAGGATCAAATCCTTATTCAACTCCCCATCCATAACAAAACCCAATTGACCCAATCGGGTGATTAGGTCAATAACCTTTAATACATGGTCTTGTACGGATGTACCTTCTATCATCCTTGCACGGAATAACTGCTTAGATATTTCATATCTTGCAGTTCGACTATGTTCTCCATAAAGTTCTTTTAGATTGAGCAATATGGAGTTTGTGTCCATGCTTTCATGTTGCCTCTATAACTCATTGGTCATAGAGGCAAGCATTATACACTTGACAGTAAGTGAGTCATTTTGCCATGTGTTATATGTGGTCTTATCCTCTTGTGAGGCATCTTCCCCTAATGGTTCCAAGGTTGGGGTATCAAGAATATAAGAAATTCTTTCTTGGCTGAGTACTATCTTCAGGTTTCTCAACCAATCAACATAATTTGGTCTAGTCATTTTATTTGCATCAAGAATGCTACGAGTGAGAGTGAAGAGGCCATTTAATCTACATTAACAAAGAACATTACATAAGCAAACAACCAATGTTGACAAAACATAATTAAATTAGGACTTTAACTTAATTATGTCTCCCACTATTTTATCAAGCATCATAACCCTCCATGTGATGATCGAGAAAACCCTAATTGGTTCTCTTAGTGGGGTTGAGATCCTAATTCCTTACAAAAGACCTTGTGTGTACACAACAAATCTTATATAAGTTCAAAGGTAGGAAAACTCTTTCCAATTGTAACTCATACAATTCTCAACATATCTTGGCCTCTAAAATATTAATAGCCTTATGTGTATACAACAAACTATAATATTTTAGTTAAGTTAGACCCTTCATTGCTATATAGTCATGATATTAATTATAATACCCTTGTGTGTACACAACAAAGTATTATATTAAATCATGCCATAAACATCAAATGTACCAAGCCAAAATTATGTTAGTCACCATAAAAGGCCTTGTGTGTACACAACAAACCTAATATGGATCATAACATAATAATGACTTGGCATGAAGGAAGGCCATATGTAGTGAATATTACACTAAGAATTTAAGGCTTGAAAAGTATTTAAAGTGGACCAAACTCAAAAGAAAGAAGACTAATGAGAAACTAATGAGCATTCATTGCTTTAGAGTGAAGTTAAGCCTTCAAGCATTCAGAAGCATTCAAGACCATCCTTCAAACATCTATTAAGGCTTCAACAACTTGAAGACAATCATCTTCAATAGCAATCAAAGAGTTTCAAAGAGATATTTGCTTTATTTTTGAAAGCTTGATTGTATCATTACATTGTACTCAACTTTATTGTTGTTCCTAACTTCAAATGGATTGAAGCTAGTGATTTGGTTGTTGGTGAGCTTGTAAAACCAACTTAGATTGTTGGTAAGCCTTGTAAAAACTAACTAGATTTTTGGTTATCCTAAAAAATCAAGAGGTTTTTGGTGAGCCTTGAGAAAACCAAGAGATTTTTTGGTTAGCCTTGTAAAAACTAAAGGGTTGTGATTAGTTATCCTGGAAAACAAATCGGCTGTAATCAAGTGGGATTATAGTAAATTCCAAAGAAAATCTTAGGGAGTGGATATAGGTTCTTTGGTGTGCACCAAACCACTATATATCTTTGTGTTTGTAGTTGCTTGCTCTCTCTATCATTATTTGATCTTATTTATTCTGCACTTATTTTACTAATTCTGCTTCATATCTTCAAGCACACATACACTTGAATTACTAGCACCTTCATTGTATTTGAATTAGCACATACTTGTTTAAATCTTTGCAAAAAATATTTTAAAACCTAATTCATCCCCTTCTTGGGTTGCTTCGCTGGGCAACAAGTGGTATCAAAGCCATGTACTTAGCTTATAGGTCTAATTGCCTAGAGTTAAAAATCTATGGCAGCCCCTTTAGGTTCTGGTGCTGTTGAGGGTCAAGCA
This sequence comes from Areca catechu, assembly GCA_021397845.1. Lineage (NCBI taxonomy): Eukaryota > Viridiplantae > Streptophyta > Magnoliopsida > Arecales > Arecaceae > Areca > Areca catechu. Next base: position 98,934,715 of record CM038050.1, read on the forward strand.
TTAAATAGACCACCTTACTTCAATGACACAAATTACATGTATTAGAAAACTCGCATGAGAATTTATATGCATTCTATTGATTATAATTTATGAAAAGTAGTTGATAAAGCTCCACATATTCCTTCAATTGTTGTTAATGGCATTTCCATTCTAAAACTTGAAGAGGATTGAGATAAAAATGACATTAAGCAATCCGAGCTTAATGCTAAGGTAATGAACTTGCTCTATTAGGCATTGGATCGTAGTATATTTAATAGGATTCCACATGCACCTCTGTGAAGAAAATATGGATACACTTGAGGTTACTCATGAGAGTACCAATCAAGTAAAAAATACTAAAGTTAGTTGCTTGTACATAAATATGAGATATTTAGAATGGAGCCTAATGAATCTATTACTAAAATATATACTAGATTTACTAATATTGTAAATGATATGAGAAGTCTTGGAAAGATTATGTCTAATGCTGATCTTGGAAATAAAATTTTTAGGTCATTGTCAACATCTTGGGATCCAAAAGTAATAGCTATTCAAGAACCTAAAGATGTTGAGACACTTCTCTTAGAGCAACTAGTTAGTTCACTCATGACTTATGAGTTGAACATGAAACAAAAGATAGTGGATATGGATAGAAAGAAAAAGCAGATAGCATTCAAATCCACTACACCAGATGAAGCTTCAAGTACACCAGATGAATCTAAAGAAGAAAGAATGAGGATGAAGAGGCACACATTGCAAGAAAATTTAGAAGATTTATGAGGAAGAAGAAATTTCCCTACAAAAAGAAGCCTCAGCCTAGCAAGGAAAAGGAAAAGGAAAAAGAAAAAGAGAAAGAGAAGGATCAACCAATTTGCTTCAAGTACAAGAAGCCTGGACACTATAAGTTTGATTGTCCTCTTCTCAAAAAATCCAAATAGAAGTTTAGAAAGAAGGCAATGATGGCAACATGGAGTGACAGTGAAGACTCCAGTTCAAAGGAAGAACAACCAGAAGTAGCTAATCTTTGCCTCATGGCTCAAAAAGATGAGGTACAATATGAACTTGAATTTTATATTTGATGAACTTAGAGATGCTTTTGATGAACTCATGCATAAATATAAATTACTGAAAATTGAAAATAAAAAGTTTAAAAAGTATGCTGATTCATTTTTTCATGAAAACACCAATCTTACAAATGAAAACAATGATTTGAAAACTAAGATGGATACTTTAGAAAAATAAAAGAATGCTTTATCTATGAAAATAGAAGTTTTGAAAAGACCCAAGGTTGTTGTTACAAATAATGAACTTCTAAAAAAAACAAAGACCTGGAGGAAGAAAACAAGAAATTCAAAGATGAGCTTGATAAAGTTAAACCATTTATTAAAAAATTTACTTATAGTTATGAAAAGTTAAATTTATTATTAAACAATCAAATAGCTGTATTTAATAAAGCAAGGCTTGGTTATAAGCAGCAAAAAAAACAAAAATCTTTCAAATTTTTTTTATTCCTGTATCATTTAATGTTACTTGTTATAGTTGCAAGAAATTTGGCATAAAGCATATCAGTGTGATCTAAGAAAAATAAATGATTCTAGAAAGGTTTGGGTTCCAAAAGGAACCACTCTTAGTACTAACCCTAAAGGATCCAAGATGGCTTGGGTACCTAAAATGAAAACTTGATCTATTTTGCAGGTATATCTTGCAACCAAAGAAAAGAAAAGATTGTGGCATCTTGATAGTGGTTGCTCAAGACACATGATAGAAGATGTAAAGCAATTCACATCTCTTGAGGCTCTAAATGGAGGGAGTGTAACTTTTATAAATAATGGTAAAGAAAAAATCATTGGTATTGGTAAAGTTTACATCTCCCCTTCTACTTTTATGGATAATGTTTATTAGTTGAAGGATTAAAACATAATCTACTTAGTATTAGTCAGTTTTGTGATAAAGGATTTAAAGTAGTTTTTGAATCTTCTCTTTGTATGGTTTCTAGTCTTGATAATAATAGAGTAAAATTCATTGAAAATAGGCATGGCAACATCTATCTTGTTGACCTTGATAATTTATCTTTACATGATGGTGAATGCCTAGTTGCAATGAATTCCATAATTAATGAGAGACTAGTTGCCTTTGGCATCGTAGATTAGGTCATGCAATCATGCATCTATTTTATAAATTATATAAAAAGGATTTAGTAAGAGATTTACTAAAACTTAGTTTCGAAAAAGATAAAATTTGTGAAGCCTGTCAATTTGGAAAACAAACAAGAACATCTTTTAAAACTAAAGAAATGGTTTCAACTTCTTGGCCACAGAACTATTCCATATGGATCTCTTTGGACCTACTAGGACCACAAGCCTAGGAGGCAAGAGATATGGATTAATCATAGTGGATGATTTCTCAAGATTTATATAAATTTTATTTTTAGCTCATAAAGATAATCCTTTTTGGCTTTCATGAAGTTTTATAGAAAATTTTGAATGAAAAAGGTACTTATGTTGTTTATATTCGAAGTGACCATGGAATTAAATTTGAAAATCAAGATTTTAAAAAATTTTTGTAATGAAAAAAGAATTGAACATAATTTTTCTACACCTAGGACACCTCTACAAAATGGGATAGTAAAAGAAAAAATAATACTTTAGAAGAAATGACACGTACAATGCTTTATGAAAAAGATTTACCTAGATATTTTTGGGCAGAAGCTGTTAATACTGCATGTTATATTTTAACCATGTTTTAAATAGACCAATTTTAAAGAAAATACCTTATGAGCTTTGGAAAGAAAGAAAACCTACTTTGAAATATTTTCAGATTTTTGGTTGTCAATGTTTTATTTTGAATAATAGAAAAGGATAATTTAGACAAATTTAATGCGAAGTCAGATGAAGGTATCTTCTTAGGATACTCTATATCTAGCAAGGCATACAGAGTTTTTAACAAAAGAACACTTATTATTGAAGAGCCTATGCATGTAGTGTTTGAAGAGTGTGCTAACAAATCCTCTAGAAAAGTGGATATTTTTGATGAATGTGCAGGTGTTGAAGAACTCAAGAAGTTGACTTTGGATGATCCCCCTACCAAAGAAAATGAAGAAGATCAAAACAAGAAGAATGAAGAAGAAGCCACAAGATCTTCACCAAAGGATCTACCAAAAGAATGGAGGTATGCTCATGGACATCCTAAATAATTAATCTTAGGTGATCCATGAGAGGGATAAGAACTAGATCCTCTATAAGAAATGAATATGATTATATTGCTTTTGTTTCTCAAATTGAACCTAAACGTATTGAAGAAGCTAAAAAAGACCCTAATTAGATAATTGCTATGCAAGAGGAACTAAATCAATTTTGAAATAATGTTTGGACACTAATAGAAAGTTTATCTAATATTTTTATAGAAAGTATAAAATGGATTTTTGAAATAAATTAGATAGAAAATAAAGAATGTAACTAGAATATATGAATAAACTTAGCTGAAAAAGGGTTATAATTAGTAAGAAAAGAATTGATTTTGATGAAACCTTTGCTCAGTAGCTAGACTTGAAGCTATTAGATTATTTTTAGCATTTGCATATTTTATGAATTATAAGCTATTTTAAATGGATGTTAAAACTATATTTTTGAATGGTTATTTAGTTAAAGATTTTTTGTTGAACAACTACCTGGTTTTGAAAATCATGCACATCTTGATCATGTTTTCAAACTACACAAAGTATTTTATGATTTAAAGCAAGCTCTCATTTGTCGAAGTGTTGACACCTGCAAGTGTTGACACTTGGCCTGATGTTGTGAGTCGACACTTGAATGGCAAGAACTCGAGAATAAATAGGAAAAACTATTCATTTTCTCTCACTTTTTCTCCCAACCCTTGAGCTGACTTACTCCAAAAATAGTTCCCCCAACTTCCGTTTGCCTCCAATTACTGTTTCAACTATCAGATTCGCTGTTTGAGCCAGTTTATTTCCTATTATGTACTTCTTTGTTCTCTCATGATTTCACCATGAAATCTTGATCCTTTTTGCCCTACATTGTTTCTATCCTTCTTTTCTGAGAGATAGGGCCTAGGAAGCAAGTTGTCAGGAGACCTTGTCAGTCTACACAGGACACTAAGTGGTGCACGAAGGCATGCCACAAGGATTAGACAGTGGAGCACTTATTCAGCATGAGATTCCAGTCAGACCGCCCATCCATAGAGCTGATAGGATGGCCTCCAAGGTCGTTGTTGGTGGATGGCAAGTTGATTTTGATTTTGTAGACCAGCACCATTTCCATATAGGACAGTGGTTGAGAAATGCCAGGCTGGCCCACTTCTGGTCGCTGATTAAGAGATTTTATCTTGGCCTGATTTGAGAGTTCTATGATACTTTGGCCAGAGGAGTAGATTGCTGGGTTCCTGAGGTCCGAGATATAGAGATTCCACTCACTACGGAGATTCTGAGCAGGGCTTGGGAGATCCCCATGAGGGGGATCGTAGTTGATTCTTTAGTGGACAGGATGAGTGGATTGAGATTTTTGAGATGCATTTTTTAGACTGATGATCTCAGAGAGGGAGATATAGTGGTTGTAGGGTTTTGCATGGTGCTCCCAGCCTTGGAGAGACTAAGGAGGCCATGGAAAGGGTTCTAGAGGCAATCCCTAGAGCTTGGAGACGTGTCCCAAGCGAATTCCTGGAGGAATTCCAAGAAAGGTAACCAAGTTTAGGAGGTAAATATCCCAAGGGCCCCTTTGAGTTATGTTGGGTCAGGGGGTTTGACCCAAGGATTAGTATTTTCATATAAGCTTATTGGGGAGAGTTTTTTAAGAGATTGTAACATAACCTAATTGGGTTATGGGGTTGGGTTCAAGTTCGTTAATTTGTTAGGAGGTTAGCCAGTTGGTTGGTTGTAACCAATTAGGAAGGCCAACCATGTGAGGAGCTCTAACCAGTTTGTTATTGGACCATCCAAGTCCTAATCACCCATGTGGTTGAGTCCTAACAAGAGTCAAGACCAAGAAGTGGTTGAGGCTTAGAAGAGCCCAAGATGTCCAAGATCAAGACTGCATGCCCCATGTGCTATTTAAGAGGGGTGTGCATGAGGATTGGGATAGAGTCCTTGAGGACTTCTCACGATCATGGAGTGATTGTGAGGGAACGCCCCTTGGGGGCAAAATCGTGGGGAGACCTCCTGGGTTTCATGGAGGCCACGATTGGTGGGCTACAGAGAGGTGCACATGGAGGCTTGTTCACATGGAGGGCTTGGACCATGGGGTGTTCCACGGGGCTTGGAGAAGGGAACTTGCATTGAGGTATTGTCTGCAGGTGGAGCTTCTTGGGTTTCAGAGAGGAAGGGATGCATGTTGAGGTATTGTCTGTGCATGGCCGTACATGAGTTCTTAGGGTGTGAGGCCTGCAAGAGAGAAGACGTGCGGGTGACGATGAGAAGCTTCTGGATTTTAGAGGGGGTGCCATGGGGTGGGATATTATGTCTTGTCTTGTAATAAGGTTCTTCTCCAAAGGATTAATAATAAAGCAATCTCTCTTTTTCCCTATATCGCTCTTCTATCTTCTTGTAAATCTTGAATCCAAGAAAAGGTATTGCTGGTTCTTGATAAGAAGGTTGGTTCTTGATCTTTCTTTGCTATTTCTGCTATGTATAGGCACTGATCCGGATCTCCCAACAAGTGGTATCAGTGCCTAGTAGAGGTTGACCGCTAGGGGGGCCAAGGTCCCCCTTGGCCCCCCTAATTTTTTCATAAACCACTTATATCTAAGATAAATCGTTATAAAATAGGTATTTGGCCCCCCTAAATTTCTCAAAACAATCCCACATAAATTGGATAAAAATTTCTCTTATAAAAAAAATAGTGAAAAGATTTTCGAATTTCCTAGCAAACCTTGTTAAAAAAAAAACCAGAGAACAACTCACCTGGGTCTCCTCTCCACCAAAATCTGGAAGCCCAAATCCACCTCGCACCCGTCAGTCACGTCATCCTTGACAGCTGACAGGGCATCCACTGCCCATGCCCCACCCATCGTGGTGCCAAAAATGGTCGGGCACTGGCAGTGGCAGCCATCTCCTCCTCCAAGATCCGGAAGCCCAAGGCACCCACCGGCCCTCGTTGCCCCAAACCCACCCGGCACCCATCGGCCGCCGTCGTCCCAAACCCACTCGGCACCCACTGACCATCGCCATCCCCGACAGGTGACAAGATAGTGGGCATCCGCTACACCCATGGCCACCCACCCGGTACCCACCGGCTGCCGTTGCCCCAAACCCACTCGGCACCTACTGGCCACCATCACCCAAACCCACCCGGCACCTACCGACCGCCATTATCCCCGATAGGCAACAGGGCACTCGCTGCCCCCATGGCCACCCGTCGCGATGCCACCCCACGATCCCCACCCCAGGCCACCTGCCATCTTCATCGTTTCTTTGCCAACGGCTGGACCACCGCTCCGCTGGAGATGGTCTGGGCAATCGGGCTGCTATTGACCTAGAGTCCAGAGAACTAATGAAGCCCTCCCGCAGTCCCGCCTCCATGACCGGTGACTGAGTGAGAGTCTAAGGGCCTGAGGCACCAAGCGAAACAAAAAAAAAGGTAAATACTAATACTTTTCTGTACTGCTGTACCCTTTTATGGATTATTGTTGATTTGTTGATGGGCTGTGGCCAATGGCCCAATGGGCTCATTCTTCCATGGTTCTATCCTAGCTAGCTAAATCTAAATCCCAGGCCCAATTGTCATCATTGACTATAAAATAAATATTAGTTTTTCCATTATCTCTCGTTACTTTAAGCACATATTCTAATTAATATCTTCGAAAATATTATAAATGAGTAAATAACTTTAAAAACTTGTGCAGCATGTACAACATTATCCTGAATGAACATTTTTCTAGCATTCTACTTTCTAATTTCTTGATAATGATTAGTGAGTTTGGATTGCAAAGATTCTAAACTTTGCATCATAGAGAAGAGAATTTTTCGTGGTTAGTGGGTATTCAATTGAAAATTTTGCATCTTTCTCTCTATGTTGGATGTTATATTTCTTCTTGGAAAGAATTGATATCTGTTTCATATTATATGTTCATTATAAGTAAAAAAATTAATGATTTTTTCAAGAAAAAAGAAGTAGTAGAAAAAATTGATTGTGGAGCTACGTAGCCTGCAGCAGATCGATTGAGACTGAGATTGAACTTCATCAACCAATTTCAAGAATAGACACTATTTCTACAGAAGAAAGGCCATCTAAAAAAATAAATGCTAGAACTAATTATATTGATATTAATGAATTGGAAAGAGATCCTGGAATGTGTAAATAAATTTGGGAATATCCTGTGAATCAACATGATGAAATTCGACATGCATATATTAATTTGGTCCTTATCAGCCAATATTGGACAGTATGATCCCATTGGTTCAGAAAATCATCGTAGACATTTTCAATCATATTGGTTCAATCAGCATCCTAGTTGGACCAAATATTCTCCAACTACAAATGCTGCTTATTATTTTATTTGCTATCTCTTTTCAAAGCCAGGTGGAAGAAAAAGCAATTTGTAGAAGGTGGATTTTAAAATTGAAAAAAAGTAAATGATTGAGATAATTGTGCATTTCTTGGACATGTGAGAAAAAATCTTAATTCCCACATAATTTGCTATGAAGAGCTATCATGATCTGATAAATGAGAAGCAACATATTCAAAAAGTAATTGACAAGTAAACTTCTGAACAAATTGCTCAAAATCGTTTACAGCTCAAGACCTCAGTGTATTCAATTAGATGGCTTACATTTTAGGCTTGTGCTTTTTGAGAACACGATGAACATCCAAATTCAAAATTCAAGATAATTTTCTTGAACTGCTCAAGATTTTGGCATGTTATATTGAGAATGTGGGAAAGTTATTTTGAAAAATGCTCCTCGTTATGCTTCTTTTACTTCACCAAAGATACAAAAAGAAATTCTACAAATTTTTTAAAGAAAAGTACGAAGAGCCATAAAGGATGAAATTGGTGATGCCAAATATTGTATAATTGTTGATGAAGCTCGAGTTGAGTCAAGAAAAGAACAAATAGCTATTGTTTTGAGATTTGTTGACAAGAATGGATTTATAAGAGAGAGATTCTTTGATATTGTCCATGTTTCAGATATAGCTTCTTTGACTCTCAGAGATGCTATTTATATGTTCTCTCAAGAAATAATTTAAGCATTAAAAATATCAGAGATCAAGGTTATGATGGGGCTAACAATATGCATGGTGAATGGAATGGTTTGAAGCTTTGATTAATAATGATTGTCCATATGCTTATTATATCTACTGCTTGGCTCATAGACTTCAATTAGCATTGGTGGCTGCATCAAGAGAGGTTATTATTATTCATTAATTTCTCAATGATTTGCTAAATATTATTAATATTGTAAATTTATCTACAAAATGTCATGATGAATTGAGAGCAAGACAAGTAGCCGACATTGCAAATTCATTAGTGATTGATGAGCTTGAATCTGGAAGTGGGCAAAATCAGATTAGCAGTTTACAAAGACCTGGTGAGACTAGATGGAGTTCATATTTGAATTCTATTCGTAGCTTGAAAAAGCTTTTCTCGGTTACTTGTTCTGTTCTTGAGGATATTACTCGTGATGGAGTGGTTTTGTTCAACATGGAGATGCTAATGGTGCATTACATTGCTTGACATCATTTTAATTTATTTTTATATTACATTTGATGATAGAAATTTTAGAGATAACTGATGATCTTTGACAAGCTTTATAAAGAAGTCCCAAGACATTCTCAACGCAATGCATTTGGTAAAAAGTATAAAGGTTTTACTTTAACAATTAAGAGAAGATGGATGGATGAGTTATTAGATAGTGTGATACTATTTTGTAAGAAATATGAGATTGATGTTCCATATATGATTGCTACTTATAAGCATGGTGGTCGAGGTCGTCGACAAAGTGATATTACAAATGAGCATCATTTTTGGGTTGATATATTAATGCTACTATTGATACTCAATTGCATGAATTACATAGTAGATTCAGTGATGAGGTAGTTGAATTATTAATTTTTAGCAATGCTTTGGATCTTAGAGATGATTATAGGTTATTCAATTTAGAGAGTATATATTAGCTTGCAGAGAAATTTTATCCAGAAGACTTCAGTGAGAATGAAAGAAGACTTTTGAGAAATCAATTACAACATTACTTATTGATGTTTCAAAGAATCCCGAGTTTCATAATATGTCTACAATTTCATAATTATGTTAAGGATTGGTGAGAACAAGAAAATCAGATATTTATCCACTCATTGATAGACTGATCGTCTAGTATTGACTCTTCCAGTTTCAATTGCCACTACAGGTAGAGCATTTTCAGCAATGAAGATTGTCAAAACCATATTGTGCAACAAGATGGAAGATGACTTTCTTGCCAATTATTAAGTTACTTATATTGAGAAGGAGATAGCAGAAAATTTTATAGTAGATTCTATTATAATGAATTTAGTTATACAAAACAATGTCAATTCAATTCAAATAATATTTATAAAAAAAATATTTTTTATTGATTATTTATTAATATTTTTTGGCCCCTGGAAAAGTTGGTGTGGTCCACTCCTGGTGCCTAGGAATCTCAACAATTGGTATCAGAGCGAGTTTCCCTCAGAGCGGGGTTCGAGAATTCAAGGAAGAAGAGTTCTGACATTGGCGTTAGGTTTGCATAGCTATCTGGGTGTACTGCGGAAGCATAGGTTGGTATTGCAGTCATGGGGTGTTGCCCAGTAAGCAACCCAAGAGGGGGGGTGTATTGGGTCTCTAAAAATTTAAAGCTAAGCTTAATATCACAAGCTACAAACTTTACAAAACAAGATATGCAATTCAATTGAACAAGGTACTATGATTTGAATGCAATGCTCTAAAGTAATAGCAGCGGAAATTAAAAGCAATGAGAAAAAATATAAAGAGCAAGGAGGAAGAGATCAAGCAATCACAAATACCACAAGCTATAGTGGTTCGATGCCAATAATGCACCTACATCCACTCCCCAAGATCTCCTTGAAAATTCACTATAATCACAAGATTACAGCCGATTAGTTTTCTGAGCTAGTAATGAAAACCTGACTTATTTTCACAAGGTTCACAAGTCAAACCTCACTTGGTTTTACAGGCTAACCAAGAACCTAATTGGTTTTCACAAGGCTAACCAACAACCTCCCTTGGTTTTCCGGGCTAACCAAGAACCTTAGTGGTTTTGCGGGCTAACCACCAACCTAATTATTTTCCAAGGCGTATTACCTCCCTTGGTTTGTAATAGGCTAACAAGAACCCTTACAAGATATGAAGTTTAGAAACAAAGAACCAATATAAGCTTTCAAAAGAAAAGCAAATAAGTCGATGTAGCTCGATGTAGTGCTGCTTTGCTCTTGTTGAAGCCTTTTGAATGCCCAAGTATGAACGATCTTCAATGCTCTTGATGGCTTTGAATGCTTGGAGGCTTCCTTTAGCTTGAGAGTGGTTGAAACTTGAATGAATAGGGGTTATGGCTCTTCTCTCTTCTTTTCTCTTCAAACTCTAAATGATATTCAATATTCTTGTGTTTATATTTGATTTGAACCATATAAATACCCTCCCAAGGCCTTAAAATCGAAATCTAGCCATTACACTTGAAAAATTAGTTGTTGGGGGCATTTGGGACAAGTTCCGCGTTTGAAAAAACTAACCGTTACTGTTGCCAGAATTCCATGTGTCGATACTTTCTTAGTTGAGTCGACACATAAGGTCGACACATGTTCTTCTTGAGTTGACACTTAGTTCAAAATGATCCATTCAGATTCTCTGGAAAACTCAGTTGAGTCGACACATTCTTAGTTGAGTCGGCCCCTTGAGTCGACACCTTGCATCCATGTGTCGACACTTCAACTGTTCCTTCACCTTCTAGAAGTTCTATAGCTTAAAAGTCTCAGGCGATGTGTTGATCCATGTGTTGACACTTTGAGTCGACACATAAGGTCCATGTGTCGACACTTGATTTGTGCCATTTAAAACTTTGTAGCGTACCGGCCTGAGTCGACACCTCATCTTCATGTGTCGACACTTCATGTCATGTGTCAACACCTTGAGTCAAAACATCTATGAAAAATCACAAAAGATGCTGATTTTGAGCTGGAACAAGTTTCCATTTGGCTTTCACATCCATTCAACCATCTCTTGAGTGTCCAAGTCTGGTTTTGTGCAATCTTGTCATTCAAACTTGGTTCTTTAATATAATTGGGCTTTTTCAAATTTTGTGAGCATCCTTTCAATGAAAACACACTTAAAGCAAATCATTAGTCCTCAATTTATAGTTAACTATTTTGCTTATCATCAAAATCAATTAGTGGAGTTAACAATCTTTCCTTTTTGATGATGACAAAATCCTTAAGTATAAATTCTTTACAAGTAAAGTTTTAAGAGAATTTAACAAGGTGCACATATTGAAAGCATTAAGTAAACAACATTACTTGCACTAAAGATATGATCATTCAAAATACAAGTAATAGTATTTGAGCTTGTTACAAAGATAGAGAGTATCAGAACTTTGTCAAAACTTTGAGCTTGATATTTATTAAATACACTGAGAACATGTAACATGATACTCTATAATGAAAATTCCAGATATAATAAGGCTCCCTCTGAATCAATGATTCATAACAACATTTGTAAGAATCTTTTCAAAACATTGAAAGAGGGTTTCAAGAATTAAACTCACTTTGAATTGAGCATAAAGTAAAGCTCCCTCTTTCTAAGAAATTTTGTAAATAATTTTCAGGTTTTTCAAAATATTCAAAATTAAAAGTTACTTCCCCTTTAGTTTTGAGAAGTAAACACATTTATACTTAAATCTCACTAAATTACTCCCCCTTTTTGTTATCATTAAAAAGGTAGGAAAATAAATACAAGATATATCATAGAGTTTATAAATTCATTTTTGAAACTACTCACTCTTTTTCTTTAGGAAATACATTCAATAAAGAGTGAAGACATAGAATTATAAGAGCAATTCAAGATATAATATTCAATCTCATCAAACATAAAGATAAGATGAATCAAAAAGTGTTTCATATATGCCAAGAACTTGTACATCGAGTACACAACAAAGGTAAACGTACATATAAACATAAAAGTAAATTATCTAGAAGTACTTCAAAACCCTAAACAAATATAAAATAAGTCCTAATCCTCATCCATCGACTCATCAGAAGATCAACCGATCTCAATCGGTCCTGTATCAGTGAAAGAACGAGCTCTAGGCCATCATGATCGAAGATCTTGAAGTCTGGTCCTGATCGGTTGAGGAGGGGTACGGTGTCCACGTCCTATGCGACGAATATAGTCCGACCTCTGACTGAAGCAGTAGAAGTATGAGCTACGTCCTCCGCAGGAATTGAACTGATCGGATCAAACAACTCAGCAATAGTTGGAGCAAGTGTAGGATCAAAAGTAGGGCCTGAATCGAGATACTTAAAGCCAGGTGTATAAAACCAAGCTCTCCTTAAGTATAAATTCTTTACAAGTAAAAGTTTTAAAAGAATCTAACAAGGTGCACAATATTGAAAGCATTAAGTAAAAACATTACTTGCACTAAAGATATGATCATTCAAAATACAAGTAATAGTATTTGAGCTTGTTACAAAGATAGAGAGTATCAGAACTTTGTCAAAATTTGAGCTTGATATTTATTAAATACACTGAGAACATGTAACATGATACTCTATAATGAAAATTCCAGATATTAATAAGGCTCCCTCTGAATCAATGATTCATAAAACAACATTGTAAGAATCTTTTCAAAACATTGAAGAGGGGTTTCAAGAATTAAACTCACTTTGAATTTGAGCATAAAGTAAAGCTCCCTCTTTCTTAAGAAATTTGTAAATAATTTTCAGGTTTTTCAAAAAATTCAAAATAAAAGTTACTTCCCCTTAGTTTTGAGAAGTAATACATTTATACTTAAATCTCACTAAATTACTCCCCTTTTTGTTATCATTAAAAAGGTAGGAAAATAAATAACAAGAATATCATAGAGTTTATAAATTCATTTTGAAATACTCACTCTTTTTCTTTAGAAATACATTCAATAAAGAGTGAAGACATAGAATTATAAGAGCAATTCAAGATATAATATTCAATCTCATCAAACATAAAGATAAGATGAATCAAAAGTGTTTCATATATGCCAAGAACTTGTACATCGAGTACACAACAAAGGTAAACGTACATATAAACATAAAAGTAAATTATCTAGAAGTACATCAAAACCCTAAACAAATATAAAATAAGTCCTAATCCTCATCCATCGACTCATCAGAAGATCAAACGATCTCAATCGGTCCTGTATCAGTGAAAGAACGATCTAGGCCATCATGATCGATCTCGAAGTCTGGTCCTGATCGATTGAGGAGGGGTACGGTGTCCACGTCCTATGCGACGAATATAGGTCCGACCTCTGACTGAAGCAGTAGAAGTATGAGCTACGTCCTCCGCAGGAACTGAACTGATTGGATCAAACAACTCAGCAACAATTGGAGCAAGTGTAGGATCAAAAGTAGGGCCTGAATCGAGATACTTAAAGCCAGGTGTATAAAACCCAAGCTCTCGAGTGACTAATGAAGTATGAAGGGTAGGACTATCAAAAGTAGGTGTAACAGCTGAAGATACAGACGTATCAAGAACAACAGTGTCAGCTGTAGAAAGTATCGGTGTATCTACAGTGGATGTATCAACAGAGGGTGTCTCAATGAAGGTGTATAAATGTCAGGAGAATCAATAGTAGGTAAATCAATAATAGGTATATCAATAACAGGACTAAGAATAGGAATAGGAACTGGAACTGGAGTGTAATCAACTGATTTGGGAGGAGAGGATGGATCTGGAATCGGGATAGGTGAGAAGGATGGGTCAACAATAGGGCTCGCAGGCATGTCATCCGTCACCTTCGCAACTGGCTCTAATGTAAGATCAGCAATATCAAACCGGTATGAGTCAGTCTCCTCATCTCCATCAATATCTCCAATAACAGTATCTCCATCTCCATCTCTAATAGTAGTCTGAACACCAGTATCAAGATCCACAATGTCATCAGTTGGTGCAGGAGCAGGTACATGAACAGATGCAGGAGCAGTGTCTACAACAGGAGCACTCGTCAAAGATTTGGACAGTGCTGAGAGAATAGCCGAAATGCCATCACTAAGACCAATATGGCTCTCTCTCGTCTCAGCAATAAAAATGTCTTAATGCTGCCTCATGATGAATACATCGATCTCTATGCATCTGACTTTGTCCTCTAGATTGTCTGAAGTGCTAGGAGTCTTCGTCTGCGCTGGCTGAGGCTGTGCAGATGTAGAAGGATCAAACTGAGCTGGCTGTGCTGCTGTCTCAGGCTGTGTCTCGCTCGGTCCAGCCTCACCTGGAAGAATCCGCTCTTCCTCTGCTGTATCCTCATCAATATCAACTTTATCCTCTGCCTGACCTGATATCCTCCATGTCCACTAGCCTCGAACTAAATGATAACCCATGCGATCAGTGACCTGATGTCATATACATCAGTATGAATCAAAGTATGATAGGGCTTATCCTGGAAGCTAACTCCATACTCCTGAAACAATACTGTCAATCCCATGCCATATGGTAAGCAGAGCTGCTGGCTAGATGATGCCTCAGTAATCTGATGAACCATCAGAATAGGAAGACAAATCGGCGTGCGCTGAATAAGTGAGACCGTCACCAGCAACTCTCGTTCAGTGATATAGTCAAAGTGACCGGTCTTTGGCAGAATAATCTGGGCAACTATATGATGTAGCAGTCTCATCTCCGTAGACAACCTCGAAGCTGGAACAGTGGCTCCCTCTGGTAAGATATCGGACTCAAAAATGCACTAGAGACCACTAACTCAATCCATCAGGCTGTCAATAACTGATCTAGTCATGGGTATATCCCATACTCTGCTTAGAGTCTCTGAAGTGATGGGGATATCTCGTCCTCTAACATGTGCAACCCAACCATCTGATCCACGGGCAAGTGCTCCGTAGAACTCTCTCATCAACCGAGATAGTATCTCTCGCTGAGCGAACAAAAAGTAACCAACCCAGCATGTCGAATCCACTCTCCTATCTGAAAATGCTGCTAGTCTAAGAAGGAAAAGTCCACTCGGCATCCTCCAACCACTGTCTTGGAGCTCATCTAGCTAGAAGGGGCAAACAGGGGTCGTGCAGGCGGATCCGGAGCTCTAGACTCATGTCGGGCCTTCGTTCTTCACTCTTCTTCATGTTGTGACTGGCGAGGTCAGCGAATGACTTGTTTGCGAGGACCCATTGTCAAAAATCAAAGTTGGGCAAGGTTTTTGGTGGAAAAAGAGGGTTTCTAGGGTTTTGGAGCAAAAACCTAGATAGAAATTCAACAAAAATAGCCACCGAACATTCAAATCCGAGAAAACGATGGGTAAAAGCAAGAACATGACAAGATGAATAGTATGGGTACCTTAAATCGGTGTGTCGGCTCGAAGGAGAATAAAATTTGGGGAAAAATGATTCGAAAACCCGTTAAATCTCAGTTTGCCATCGGGCATGTGTCGGCTCATGCATGTGTCGACACATCGACTTAATAACTAAAAAATCAGAAATTTCATAGATGGATCAAAATCAATTGAGATAACATGTATTGGGAGTCAAATTAACAATGATTAATCATGATTTATTATAAATAAGGTTGAATTGATCTAATTTGAGTCAAATTAAGGGAAAAACTTAATCAAATGGATTGATGATCCCGAGCTCTCTTCTAATCATAAAGAATCGATCTTCCAGAAGAGGTTTAGTTAAAATATCAGCTAATTAAAATTCAATACAGATAAATTCAAGCAAAATATCATTGTTTTCTACATGATCCCTAATAAAATGATGCCTAATTTCAATGTGCTTGCTCCTAGAATGTTGAACAGGATTTTTGGTCAAGCAAATAGCACTGGTATTATCACATGTAATAGGAGTTCTAGCCAACTTGATTCCAAAGTCTTCAAGTTGTTGCTTAATCCATAAGATTTGAGCACAACAGCTTCCTACTGTAATATACTCAGCTTCAGCTGTGGATAGTGCAACCGAAGTTTGTTTCTTGCTAAACCATGAGATTAAGTTAACCCGAAGAATTGGCAAGTTCCACTAGTACTATTTCTATCTAGTCTACAACCAGCAAAGTCTGCATCAGAATATCCAATCAATTCAGCAGATGAATTTCTATCAAACCATAAACCAATACTAATAGTACCAGACAGATATCTAATAATGCGCTTAACAGCCATAAGGTCAGACTGATATCTAGCATACATGCAAACACCAAACATAATATCTAGTCTACTAGTAGTCAGATACAGTAAAGAGCCCATCATGCATTTGTATAACTTCTGATCTACAGATTTACCATGTTCATCTTTATCAAGTTTACAGGAGGGGCTCATAGGCGTACCTATTGGTTTAGTAGTCTCCATCCCAAACTTTTTGATAATTTCTCTTGTATACTTAGCTTGGTTGATGAAGATACCATTTGAAGTTTGCTTGATCTGGAGCCCGAGAAAGAAGTTTAGTTCACCCATCATACTCATCTTGAACTCATCCTGCATAAGCTTAGCAAACTCTCGACAAAGATTTTATTAGTAGCACCGAAGATAATATCATCAACATATATTGCACTACTAATAAATCATTATCTTTCCTTTTCAAAAATTGAGTTTTGTCAACATTTTCTTTAGAAAATTCATTTTCAATAAGAAATTTGCTTAACCTTTCATACCATGCTCTAGGTGCTTGCTTTAATCCATAAAGTTCTTTATGTAATTTGAAGACATAGTCAGGATGTGCATGATTTTCAAATCTAGGTGGTTGTTCAACAAAAACCTTTTTAGATATAAAACCATTTAAGAAAGCACTTTTAACATCCATTTAAAATAATTTGAAGTTCATAAAATAGGCAAATGATAACAATAGTCTAATTGCTTCAAGTCTAGCAATAAGAGCAAAAGTTTCATCAAAGTCAATCCCTTCCTCCTGATTATAGCCTTTACCAACTAGCCTAGCTTTATTTCTAATGACAATACCATTTTCATCTAATTTATTCCTAAATACCCATTTAGTGCCAATAATTGAAACATTAGATGGTTTTTCTACAAGTGTCCAAATATTATTTCTATCAAATTGGATTAATTCTTCTTGCATAGCATTGATCCAATTAGAGTCTTTTTCAGCTTCTTTAAAATATTTATGTTCTATTTGAGATACAAAAGCAATATAATTGCATTCATTTCTAATAGAAGCTCGAGTTCTTATCCCTTTTGATGGATCACCTAAGATTAATTCTTTAGGGTGTCCATGAGCATGCCTCCACTCCTTAGGTAGATCTTGATGCTTTGAAGTGTCATCTTCTTTCTTATCCTTATCCTGTTCTTCTTCACTTGGTTGAACTTGATCATTTAGTGTCAGCTTCTGAAGTTTGTCAGCACCTACACATTCATTAGATGTATCCTCTTTTCTCGAGGACTTGTTAGTAGTTTCTTCAAATATAACATGCATGACTCTTCTACAACCAAAGTTCGTTTATTAAATACTCTGTATGCCTTATTTGATGTAGATTATCCTAAGAAGATACCTTCATCAGACTTAGCATCGAACTTTCATGATGATCTTTTCCATTGTTTAAAACAAAACACTTACAGACAAAAATACGAAAATATTTCAAAGTCAGTTTTCTTTGTTCCAAAGTTTATATGGAGTTTTCTTTAAAATAGGTTGTATCAAAACTCGATTTAAAACATAACAGGCTGTATTAATAGCTTCAGCCCAAAAATACCTTGGCAAATCATTTTCACAAAGCATAGTGCGTGCCATTTCTTCCAAAGTAAGGTTTTTCTTTCTACCACCCCATTCTGATAAGGTGTCCTAGGTGTAGAAAAATTATGTTCAATAACTTTTTCATTGAAAAAGTTTTCAAAATCTTGATTTTCAAATTCAGTTTCATGATCACTACGAATACAAATAATTGAAACACCTTTTTCATTTGAAACTTTTTTATAAAACTTTATGAATACAGAATGTTGCTGAGGTGGCTCAAGAGGGGGGTGAATTGGGAATTTAAAAAACTTATGCAAGTAATGTGCAATTTCAAAATCCTTTGCAAGTGGTAGGTGCTATGATAAAGTTATAGAATGCAGAAGCTTAACAAAGTAGAGAAAGCACAACACAAACACACCAGATTTATAGTAGTTCGGAGCAACCCAGCTCCTACATCCACTACCCAATATACCACTTCATATTTCCACTATATTCATACCCGAATACATTAGGATTATTTTATAGGATTACAATCCAAAACCTCTACACTTTGATTTTTATGGGATCACCAAAGAAAATCCAACACCCTTTGGTTTTAACAGGCTCACCAAAGAAACCTAGCTTGGTTTTCATAGGATCACCAAGAACCTAAACCTTGGTTTTAATAAGGCTCACCAAAAACCTATTTGGTTTTTCAACCGAGCTCACCAATAACCCATTAATTCTAAGATTGAATTGAAAATAAATGCAACAATAAATAACAAACTCAAGTTATCGGATAGTTACCGGTGCAGCTTGTTGGAAGTCCACTTGAATGTACTTGAATAAGCTTTAATGATTTCAGTGGCTTTTTCCAAAGATGATTTAAGCTTTAGCTTCAGAGTTGTTGATGGCCTGAATGCAGAATTGAATGCTCTTGATTGGTTGGATATTCAATGAAGCTCTCTCTTCTTCCTTTTGAACTCTCTTCTTAACTTCTTTTTGGTAGTTCAAATCCTACAAATTTAAAGTCTTCCATCATCCCAAGGCAGTTCTAGCTGTTGTAGACCATTAGGGAATGATTTGTGACCGTTGGAGCAATTTTTGGTATTCAAAAATAAATTCTGGAACTAGCCATTAGATACCTGGAAGCGACATTTGAGTCGGCTCAGATTTCTTCGAGTCGGCTCGGATCCTTCGAGTCGATAGGTCGAGTTACCATTTCTTCAATGCAGTCGGCTCTTTGTCTCAGGGCGCAGAATGTCACTTTGGACGAGTCGGCTCTTTGTAGCTCTGGTCGGTTTGAACTTGAATCTTGAAAATCTTGAACTCGAGGAGTCGGCTCTTTTCAGCTTGGGTCGGCTCTTCTTCTCAGGTTCGGAAAACCTTAATCTGGAAGAGTCGGCTCGATGCAGTTCGGGTCGGTTCACTTTCTCAAGCTTTTGAAATTAGGTCTAGTAAAGTCGGCTCTTTCTAAGTCAGGTCGGCTCACCTGGCTGTCCTCATAAAACTTTTAGGAATGGACTTTGGAGGAGTCGATTCGGACTGATTCTAGTCGACTTGGATTCATTAGAGTCGGCTCGCTTTCCATCGAGTCAGCTCGGATTGCTGCATTCCAGAATCCTTGCTTCGTGCCAGTAAGCAGAGTCGGCTCTTCTTTTCTTGGGGTCGGCTCAAGTGTCTTCTTTAGAATTTTTACAATTTTAACTTAAAGAAAACTCTCTCCAACACTTTTACAATCTCACACAAACCAACTCAAAACTAATTTAAGGCACACACACTTATAGAAGTAACCTTTTAGCTTGATTTTTCTTAGCATTTTCATTGGGTTCTTCTTTACAAAAATGCTTACAACACAACTTAAACAAGAAAGTAGAAATGTAGGAGTTGAAGTTTGGACATGTTATACATCCTACAAAAACTTGTCAAATACTTGAAGAGTTGTTAGTAATAAATGTACATGCTCCAATGTTTGGTTATCATCAAAATCACTTATGGGGTCAACAATCTCTCCCTTTTTGATGATGACAAAACACTGGGCCTGAAAAATCAATAAGACACTTTACATGTATAACAGTATTTGAAACATAAATATTCACATGTAAAGAGCTGATTGGATTTAAAAGAAAATCAGAGCTCAACAGATGATATTATTATACATCATCAAAGTGTCAAGCTTTGTAATATTATAATTAGCACAAAACATGGAGTATCAGAGAGTTAAAATATGCAATTATGATCAGAGCAATGGGATTAATTTGAAGCAAAATCATTCAAGAGAACAACTCCCCTTTCTCTAGATTTTAAAGTAATTTAAGCAGTGCTATTATTTTTGTGCTCCCCCTTTTTCATTACACTTTAAGAATAGTTGATAAGGAGCTAATTTCTCATTTTTTTCATATTTTTCATAGTTCTCCCCCTTTTGTCATCAATCAAAAAAGTGATTTTAAATAAAGCTCAGATTTTAAAATAGATTGAGAAAGTCTTTAATATTTGTTTGAGATAATTTCATTTTCTCACACTTGAAATTCTAATTAAAATTTCATAAGCGTAATTTGTAAACAGAAAACATTCATTTCATTAAGAAGTTTGCATGACAGAAAGTACATTGTAATTGTAAAAGATAACAAGTGGAACAAGTATTCATTTCAGAAATACAACCAGAAGACTAACTACACTACTTATTCTTCTTCTTCCTCAAACAAAGAAGAGGAGCCTACCTCTATAACTCTATCAGAGGTCTTAGTTTTTAGGAGTTTAAACCTTAAATCCCTGAATCTAGTTCTAACAAGGGCTCTAAAAACTTTGGTCTTCTTGGCTTTTGGTTCTTTCTTGGTCTTGGTAGGTTTAGGTAGATCAGATGAAGGAATAGGAATGTCAAGTGACTCTTTGATGATCTGTTCAGAAACATCTTCAGTGGGAGCAGTTTTCTTCTGGGATTGTAGTAGAATGCTTCTGATTTCTTTCTTGAAATCCTTCATTTCTTTTCCACTTTTTGCTGATGAAGCTCTTGTTTAGATTTCAATTCTTGCAATTTAATGTCAACTGACTTTCTGATTTCTTCAATTGCAGAATTCATATGATCTGTCAAAGAGTTGGAGATAGTTTCCATCTTTTGAAATATCAGATTTTTGAGTTCAGATGGAGTAATCATAGTGTCTTTAGACCTTTCTTCAGCAGCAGCTTCATCTTCTTCAGAAATAGTAGCAGCAACCTGACTAGGCATCTTCTTAATCCATTTTCCTTCTTGTAACTTGTAACCTATTCTTTTAAGTGAGTTGAAGGAGTAGATATCAAAGTGATGTAGTGGTTTGCTTATTTCATTTGATAAATCAATTCTTGCCTCTTCAAATAATAGAGTGAAAACCATACCATAAGGTAGATAGGCTTTGACCTTCCTTGTTGCTTCAGTTATTTGGATCATCATTATGTAGGGAAGGTTGAGAGGCTCTTATTTGATCAGATGTCCCATGATGATCATGTCCTTCTCACTGACCCAGTCAAAATGGCCAGTTCTAGGAAGGAAAATTCTACTATCATACTGTATAGCAGCCTCATTTCCCTTGACAGTAGATTGGCTTGAACATGTTGGATTGTGCTAACTTCCTCTTTTTCTAAAATAAGTTTCAGAATATGCTCCTTTTTCAGAAGAAGAAGTTCAGTAGCACCAATCGTTGGCATTTATAGCAGCTTGCTCAATCTTTCTTCATTAATTATGACTGTTTTTCCCTTGACAACTGATTCCAAATGAAATTCTTTAATAATAATATTCTCATAAAATGTCCGTACCAGTGAAGGGTAGGTTGGTATGTCTAAAGAACAGAAATACTTCCACCTTTGGCTTTCTATCCAATGTCCGATTTTCATTCCCATTTCCTCTAGGAATGTAAAGTCGATCCTTCTTCCGTAGGTGACTGGTCGATTGATCATTGAGACATGCTATCTGGGAGGAGAAGGAGTTTCTTCATTTTGTTGGACTTGAGCAGACCTTTTTCTCTTTTCCCTTTTTTCCCCTGCATCTGTACTGCGATTACTTGATTCGCCGAGTTGAAGTACTTTCTTCATAGATTTTTGAGGAGCCATTGCAGAGGAATCAAAGGATTTTAAGCTTGAGGGAATGATTTCTACAAGAATGGTAGAGCTTCCGAGAAATGTAGAGTGTGTTCAAAGTAAAGAGAGGGAGTGAAGTATTGAGAAAAGATAGAACAGACTTTCCTAAATAGTGATTTCCCATCTTTTGAGTTGGCTCGCTTGCCCTAAAATTATCCAAGTCGGCTCGACCAGAGCGAACTCAGAACAAACAGAACACCGAGTCGGCTAAGCACAGACTTAGTCAGCTCGATCAAATCAAGAGCAAGAAATTCAGATATTTGAGTCAGCTCGACCAGAGCAAGATTGCTCGAGTCAACTCGAACAGAAAACTTTCCAAAAGAGATCAAATGGTTCAGAAGTTTAATTCAACTATACTGAGAAATTCAAGGAAAGTTGTTCAAACATCATGAATAAATATAGGAGGCTTTCTAGATAATTTTTTCTTAGGTTTACTAAATTTAGAAAGGATAATATAGCCCTAATTCTCCTCTAAGTAACTCAAATCTATCTTGATTTAGTGGCTTGGTAAAGATATCAGCTAGTTGTTTTTCTGTAGGTATAAACTCTAGTTCTATATCACCATTCAAAACATGGTCTCTAATAAAATGATGTCTAATCTCCATGTGCTTAGTCCTAAAATGCTGAATAGGATTTTTAGATAAATTTATAGCACTTGTGTTATCACATCTGATAAGAATTTTGCATTGTGAAACACCAAAATCTTCTAGTTGTTGTTTAATCCATAATACTTGTGCACAACTCCCTGCAGCAACATACTCTACCTCAGCAGTAGATAGTGCTACCGAGTTTTGTTTCTTGCAGTGCCATGAGATTAAATTCAACCTTAGAAATTGACAAGTACCGCTAGTGCTCTTTCTATCTATTTTACAACCAGCATAATCATCATCAGAGAATCCTATTAAATATAAAGATGATTCTTTTGAAAACCAAAGACCAAGATTACTTGTACCTTTTAAGTATTTTAATATCCTTTTAATAGCAAGCATATGTGTTTCTTTAGGATTGCATTGAAATCTAGCACATACACATACACTATATAAGATATCTGGTTTACTTGCAGTTAAATATAATAAGAATATGATCATACCTCGATATAGCTTTTGGTCAATGTTGGATCCACTTTCATCCATATCCAATCTACAGGATGGGCTCATGGGTGTGTTCATTTGTTTGCTTGTCTCCATACCAACTTTTTGATGATTTCTTGGTGTATTTGAATTGGTTGATGAAGATCCCTTCCTTTGTTTGTTTTACTTGAAGTCCGAGGAAGTAGTTTAGTTCACCCATTAGGCTCATTTCAAATTCTCCCCGCATTAACTTAGTAAATTCTTCACAAAGACTTTCATTAGTTGCACCAAAGATGATATTATCAACATAAATTTGTATAACTAATATATCATTGTTATTCTTTTTAATAAAGAGAGTTTTATCAACATTTTCTCTAGAAAAATCATTTTCAATTAAGAAGGTGCTAAGTCTATCATACCAGGCTCTAGGGGCATGTTTTAAATCATACAAAGCTTTATTGAGTTTAAATACATGTTTTAAATCATCTTTAGATTCTAATGCAGCCTTGAATGCAATCATTTTTTTCTTTTTCTGATCATCATCCGTTCTATGCTGCATTGTAAATTCGTGAGTGATGAGAGATCCCATTAATTCATCCATTGTTAGAATATTCAAGTCTTTAGCTTCCTGGATGGCTGTGACTTTAGGATCCCATTTGTCAGGAAGTGATCTCAAGATTTTCTATATTGAGTCAGCATTTGAATATACCCTGCCAAGACTTTTCAAACCATTAATAATATCTGTAAATCTAGTGTACATGGCAGAAATACTTTCATTAGGATCCATCTTAACCAATTCATAATTGTGTACTAAAAGATTTATCTTTGAGTTTTTCACTTGTGAAGTTCCTTCATGGGTCACCTCAAGTTTATCCCAGATTTTCTTTGCTGAAGAGTAGACAGAAATTCTATTAAACTCATTTGAGTCCAAAGCACAGTAAAGCAAGTTCATGGCTTTGGCACTCAATTCCCCTAATTTTATGTCATTTTCATCCCATTCCTCTTCAGGCTTAGGGATGTCCATGCCATCAATTTTAGTCATGGGAACATGTGGCCCTTTAAGAATGACCTTCCATAATTGATAATCAACAGTTTGAATGTAGATTTTCATACGTGCTTTCCAATAAGAATAATTTGTGCTTGTGAAGAGTCGGGGTCTATTGGTTGATTGACCTTTGGCCAAAGATGTACTCAAGGGATGAGCCATCGATCTTTACTCTAGTGTATTCAGAGTCTCTGCTCTGATACTAGTTGTTGCCCAGGTGGCTGCCCAAGAGTGGGGTGAATTGGGAATTTAAGAAATTTATGCAAGAATGTGTAATTTCAAAATCCTTTGCAAGTGGTAGGTGCTGTGATAAAGTTATAGAATGCAGAAGCTCAACAAAGTAGAGAGAGCACAACACAAACGCACCAGATTTATAGTGGTTCAGAGCAACCCAGCTCCTACGTCTACTACCCAAGATAAAACTTGGAATTTCCACCATATTCACACTCGAATATAGTAGGATTGTTTTACAGGATCACAATCCAAAATCTCTACACTTTGATTTTATGAGATCACCAAAGAAAACCCAACATTCTTTGGTTTAATAGGCTCACCAAAGAAACCTAACTTGGTTTTCACAGGATCACCAAGAACCTAAACCTTGGTTTTAATAAGGCTCACCAAAAACCTATTTGGTTTTTCAACCGGGCTCACCAATAACCCAATAATTCAAAGATTGAATTGAAAATAAATGCAACAATAAATGACAAACTCAAGTTGTCGGATAGTTGCCGGTGCATCTCGTTGGAAGTCCACTTAAATACACTTGAATAAGCTTTAATGACTTCAGTGGCTTCTTCCAAAGATGATTCAAGCTTTAGATCAGAGTTGTTGAAGGCTTGAATGCAGAATTGTATGCTCTTGTGCTCTTTCTCTTGATTGGTTGGATATTTAATGAAGCTCTCTTTTCTTCTTTTTGAACTCTCTTCTTAACTTTTTTTTGGTAGTTCAAATCCTTCAAATTTAAAGTCTTCCATCATCCCAAGGTAGTTCTAGCCATTGTAGACCGTTGGGGAATGATTTGTGACCGTTGGAGCACTTTTTGGCATTCAAAAATAAATTCTGGAACTTGCCGTTAGATACCTGGAAGCGACATTTGAGTCGGCTCGAATTCCTTCGAGTCGGCTCGGATCCTTCGAGTCGATAGGTCGAGTCACTATTTCTTCAATGTAGTCGGCTCTTTGTCTCAGGGCATAGAATGTCACTTTGGACGAGTCAACTATTTGCAGCTCGAGTCGGCTAGAACTTGAATCTTGAAAATCTTGAACTCGAGGAGTCGGCTCTTTTCAGCTTGGGTCGGCTCTTCTTCTCAGGTTCAGAAAATCTTACTCTAGAAGAGTCGGCTCGATGCAGTTCGGGTCGGCTCGCTTTCTCAGGCTTTTGAAATTAGGTCTGGTAGAGTCAGCTCTTTCTAAGTCGGGTCGACTTGCCTGCCTGTTCTCAGAAAAATTTTAGGAAATGGACTTTGGAGGAGTCAGCTCGGACTGATTCTAGTCGACTCGGATTCACTAGAGTTGGATCGCTTTCCATCGAGTCGCTTGGATTGTTGCATTCCAGAATCCCTGCTTCGTGCCATTAAGCAGAGTCGGCTTGAGTGTCTTCTTCAAATTTTTACAATTTGAACTTAAAAGAAAACTCTCACCAACGCTTTTACAATCTCATACAAACCAACACAAAACAAAATTTAAGGCACACACACTTATAGAAGTAACCCTTTTAGCTTGATTTTTCTTAGCATTTTCATTGGGTCTTCTTTACAAAAACACTTACAACACAACTCAAACAAGAAAGTAAAAATGTAGGAGTTGAAGTTTGGACATGTTATACATCCTACAAAAACTTGTCAAACACTTGAAGAGTTGTTAGTAATAAATGTACATGCTTCAATGTTTGGTTATCATCAAAATCACTTATAGGGTCAACATAGAAAATGATTCATCTTTTTGTACTAAAAAGAAAACCCAAGTGAATCTCGAAAAATCATCCACAATGACTAATCCATATCTCTTGCCTCCTAGACTTGATGTTCTAGTTGGTCCAAAGAGATCCATATGGAGTAGTTCATGTGGTCTACTAGTAGTTACAAATCGTTTGGTTTAAAAGAAGTTTTGACTTGCTTACCAAATTGACATGCTTGGCAAATTCTATCTTTTTTAAAATAAATTTTAGGTAAATCTCTAACTAAATTCTTTTCACTAAGTTTTGAAATGAGATACATACTAGCATGTCCTAATCTTCTATGCCATAACCAACTAATCTCTTCCTTAGTAGAATTCATTGCAACAAGGCATTCTTCATTAGGTAAAGATAGATCATCTAGGTCTACCAAATAAATATTTCCATGCCCTTTTTCAATGAATTATACTCCATTTACATTCGGACTAGTAATCATGCAGTATGATGATTTGAAAACTACTTGAAAATCTTTGTCATAAAACTGACTAATGCTTAAAAGATTATGCTTTAAACCATCTTCTAACAGTACATTACGAATATTATTGGAAGGATTAATGTGAACCTTACCAATACCTATGATTTTTCCTTTACCATTATCACCGAAGGTCACACTCCCTCCATTCAAAGCTTCAAGAGAAATGAATTTTTTCACATCTCCAGTCATGTACCTTAAGCAACCACTGTCAAGATGCCAAACTCGTTTATTTCCTTGGTTGCAAGACACACCTGCAATAAGATCAAGCTTTGTTTTTAGGTACCCAAGCCAACTGGGTCCTTTAGGGTTAGCATTCAAAATGGTTCCTTTTGGAACCCACACTTTACCAAAAGACATGATTTTTTTAAAATTACATTGATATGATTTATGACCTAATTTTTTGCAAGTAAAGCAGGTAATGCTAGATGATGTAGGTACAAAAAAGTTTTTGAAATACTTTTGTTGCTTTTGAGGTTATATCCTAAACCTGCCTTATTGAAAACTGGTCTTTTATTGTTTAAAAGTAAATTTAGCTTTTCTGAGCTATAAGTAAATTTGTCAACAAAATGTTTAATTTTTTCAAGTTCATTTTTGTATTTATCATTTTCAAGTTCCAAATCCTTGTTTTTCTTATAAGATCATTGTTAGAAACAACATTTTTAGGTCTTTTAAAACTTCATTTTTCATAGCCAAAGCATTATTTTTCTTTTCCAAAACATCTAGTTTAGTTTTCAAAGAACTAACGTCATTAAGTAAAGAATTGTTTTCTAAGGAGAAACTATTTGCATGCTTTTTCAATTTCTTATTTTCTGATAAAACTATTTTATAATCATGCATAAGCTCTTCAAAAGCATTTCTAAGTTCATCAAAAGTAAAATCAATTTCAAAGTCAGAACATACCTCTTCATTATCCTGATGCGCCATGAAGCAGAGATTTGCAATTTTGGTCAGCTCTTCTTCTGAACTGGAGTCTTCACTATCACTCCAAGTGGCCATCATTACTTCTTCCTTAGTTTCTTTCTTGATTTCTTGAGGAGAGAACAATCAAATTTGTAGTACCCGGGCTCCTTGCACTCGAAGCAAGTAGGTATTTCCTTCTCATTTTCCTTTTCTTTCTCTTTCTCTTTTTCTTTACCTTTATCTTTGGATTGATATTTCTTCTTGTAGGAAAACTTCCTCTTCATAAATCTTCTAAACTTTCTTGCAAGGAGGACTTCTTCACCTTCTTCTTCTTCTTCATTTTTGGACTCATCAATCAAGGATTCTTCTTGAATATTTTATTTAAAAGCGATCCCCTTCTTCTTTTTGTCCATGTCAAATTGAACCAATCCGGAACTCTAATTCGAATCCGATTCGAATAGAAGCTAGGGTTTGCAACACCTGCTAGAGGTTATCCTGTAAGATGATTTAAATTACAAATTAAACTTGATCAATCCATTTAAGTGGGTGACCCATTGGGTTCCACATCTAGCCAGCAGTGGGTTCGAATACAAGTTGACTAATTTGATTAGAACTCTTTCTAATCGATTTAGGTCAAACCGGGCTTACCCGATTTAATCAATTAGGACTCTTCCTAATAAGTGATCTTTGAATTTGATCAATCCACAAGACAAGATTGACGTCTAGCAACGTGTCATGTCTACCCGGAAGATATGAAATTCTGGTGAAATACCAAAATTACCCTTCAGTAGAGAGTTACCGTATAATAAATCTTTCGATCAGCCTGCACCCAAAATATAACTATGGATATGGATATATGTCAAATCCAATATTATATTTATTTCTAGCTCAATCTTATATTGATGATTCAATTATCTTGATATTAGAAACCATCTCTAATATCTTTACTTTGATCAAAGATTCCCTGAATCATCATCCGATTGTTAACTAGCTGGATGCAATCCCTTTACTAAGAGTGATCGATTCCTTGTTGACCTACTCATTACCTTCATATCCAATCACAATTCCCAGTATCAATCCTGTGCATGACTCAGTGTCATGATTAGTATTGAACCAAAGCATGGGTTCATGTACATAAGGTACTTATGGCAGTCTCAGGTCAAAGGATTACTTGTACCACTTCCACTATGAGAACCTTCTATTGACATGTAGCTAAGACTCCATTATATGTTCTCAAGTTGGATCATATCAGTGAACTCATTCTCCAATGAGCACCCACATCCCAGTATTAGTGTCATACACAAGTGACCGTGAGAGCAGTCACCCTCTCCAGTATACATAGGATGTGCTAGTCTTACCGAAAACCCTGATCCCCTACTCAGGATTCCTTTGACTAGGAATATTCTAGATTAAGGATTAAGACTGTAGGTCTCACTGGTATGATCTCATCATAACCCTAAAATCATAGTCCTAATCTATGGGGTTCATCATATAATAAACCAGCGTATGAGGAAAAATAATGCCTTTATTAGAATTTTTGTCAATTACAATGGTTGGGAGATACAACACAGATTGGCTTGTAGGGCATATCCCTTTCACTAACCACCAACCTAATTGGTTTTGCAAGGCTTACCAATAACCTTCCTTGGTTTTGCAATAGGCTAACCAAGAACCCTTATAAGATATGAAGTTTAAAAACAAAGATAAATGTAAGCTTTCAAAAGAAAAGCAAATAAGTCGATGTAGCTCGATGTAGTGCTACTTTGCTCTTGTTGAAGCCTTTTGAATGCCTAAGTATGAATGATCTTCAATGCTCTTAATGGCTTTGAATGCTTGGAGGCTTCCTTTAGCTTGAGAGTGATTGAAACTTGAATGAATAGGGGTTATGGCTCTTCTCTCTTCTTTTTCTCTTCAAACTCTTAATGGTATCAATATTCTTGTATTTAGATTTGATTTGAACCATATAAATACCCTTCCAAGGCCTTAAAATCAAAATCTAGTCATAAACTTGAAAACTAGCCATTGGGGGCATTTGGGACAAGTTCTGCGTTTGAAAAAACTAGCCGTTACTGTTGCCAGAACTCCATGTGTCGACACTTCCTCAGTTGAGTCTATACATAAGGTTGACACATGTTCTTCTTGTGTTGACACTTAGTTCAAAATGGTCCATTTAGATTCTCTGAAAATCCCAGTTGAGTTGACACATTCTCAGTTAAGTCAACACCTTGAGTCGACACCTTGCATCCATGTGTCGACACTTTAACTGTTCCTTCACCTTCTATAAGTTTCGTGGCTTGAAAGTCTCAGGCGATGTGTTAATCCATGTGTTGATACTTTGAGTCGACACATAAGGTCCATGTATTGACACTTGATCTGTGCTATTTGAAACTTTGTAGCGTACTGACCTGAGTCGACACCTCATCTTCATGTGTCGATACTTAATGTCATGTGTCGACACCTTGAGTCGACACATCTCTGAAAAATCACAGAAGATGCTATTTTTGAGATGGAACAAGTTTCCATTTGGCTTTCACATCCATTCAACCATCTCTTGAGTGTCCAAGTCTTGTTTTGTACAATCTTATCATTCAAACTTGGTTCTTTAATATAATTGGACTTCTTCAAATTTTGTGAGCATCCTTTTAATAAAAATACACTTAAATCAAATCATTAGTCCTCAATTTATACTTAACAATTTTGCTTATCATCAAAATCAATTAGTGAAGTTAACACGGGGATAGAACAGAAGACATCAGTTCGAGGTCAGGAGTGCAGTGGAGCCTGAGTCTCAGGAGTGTGGAGCATCGGTTGTTATTCCAGATGGGGAGGCGAGGTTGCTTCGGCAGGAAGATGTCAGCTTTGGAGATAGCAGGAAGGGTGTAGACGGTCACGTGGAGCTGTCAAGGATGGAGAAAGGAAGCCTAGTTTTTTTCAAGTTTTATCTCTGGGTCAAAGGAGGAGTTGGAATGAGCTCCTGGGTTTGGAGGAGCCTGCAGGAGGCAGTGTATCTGAAATGGTCTCGGAGGGGTTCGTAGTGTGCGAAGGGTTTGAGGAGTTAGTGACAGGGTACGAGATTCAGGGCAGGCTCAGTAGGGCAATGTTGAGTTGCTGGCCTCGGGATTTCTTTCTGTGGCATTAGGGGGAC
The DNA here is from genome assembly GCA_021397845.1 of Areca catechu. Lineage (NCBI taxonomy): Eukaryota > Viridiplantae > Streptophyta > Magnoliopsida > Arecales > Arecaceae > Areca > Areca catechu. The sequence continues at coordinate 98,965,217 of CM038050.1, forward strand.
TTCAGTTTTAGGTGGATCACCATGGAGAGGTGGCTTCATAGGTGGAGTAGGTTTCAACACCAGTTCAGAGTGGGAGGTGCAGGGATACTGGCCATATCTTAGCATGAGCGCCAGGGGTGCACTTAACTAGATGGAGCAGAGTATGCAGAGATTGGCATGGCTTTGAGAAGATGGTATGATGTAGAGCTCCAATTATAGTGAGTGCCAGTTCAGGATCGCTGTGGTCTCTCCAGGGAAGTCCAAGGAAAAGACTGATGTAGTTGCCAAGCAGAAGGAAGGCTACAATGGGGTGCCAAGGAATAAGCAAGGATCTTTAACTATGGAGGCGGTCATCCCAAAGGCCTCCAAGGGAATGTAGCAGCAAAGGGTGTTGGCAGAGGCAAGGAGATCGTACAGGGAGCTATCATGACAAGCAATTATAGTGAGGTTGTGCAGGAGGACATTGTCAGGTTTGCCAAAGGCTTGGGGGCACCAAGGTGGAGATTATAGGGTTTTGCATGGTGCTCCCAAGCCTTGGAGAGACTTGGGAGGCCATGGCAGGATGCTGGAGGCGATCCCTAGAGCTTGGGGACGTATCCCAAGCAAATTCCTGGAGGTGTTCTAGGGAAGGTAACCAAGTTTGGGAGATAAATATCCCAAGGGCCCCTATGAGTCATGTTGGGTTAGGGGGTTTGACCCAAGGATTTGTGTTTTAATATGACCTTAATGGGGAGAGTTTTTTTAAGAGATTGTAACATGACCCAATTGTGTTAACCCCTGGAATGATTATGGTGATTACAAAACATTGGAGTATGTATGCATTACTAATTCTTTCAATTACTCAAGAAGTTTTGCAGGAAGTATTTATCTTTATATCAGTTGGTTTTCTATTCAGTTGAAATGTATTCCAATATTATATGAACTCATGTACATTTTAAGTTGTAAAGCCCTAATTTTTCTTCCGTGTGATCTTGTAAGGGCTATAAATTAGTAAAAATTGAGTGTAAGTAGATTAGACATGTGTGGTAAGCTCTTTAAATTGGTTGGAAGACTTGCACTTGTTGGAATCTTGATTTGAAGAAGTTTGAAAGCATTTGAAGAATTCTTGCTAGAGCCGACTCGTGGACTAATAAGAGCCAACTCTTGTTCTGGCATGGCACGAAAACTTCAAATTTTTAGAAGTTCAAGCCGACTCGAGCCTTAAGAGTCGACTCGACCAGAACTTGTATTTTTCCTGACTGAGAGTTCGAGCCGGCTAAGGCTAGAAGAGCTGACTCATCCAGAGTTTATGTTTTTGGTGATTGAGACTTCAAGCCAACTAAGCCTTGAAGAGCCGACTCCTCCAGAGTTTGTTTTTCCATTGTCTGAGACTTCGAGCCAACTCTTAGTTCTCGAGCCAACTCGAGTGTCGGGTTTTGCCTTGTAACGGCTAGTTGCTGAAATAGTTTTTTAAATTCTAAAGAGGCTCCAATGGCTATATTCCAGTTTCTAGGCCCTACAATGGCTAGTTTTGCTTGAAAACTATAAAAGGGAGTTTTTATGATGGATTAAACAATTATTCATTGAAAGTTAAGGAGCATTCTAGTTGATTTCATGTCTTTCACCAAACAACTTCAAGTGAGCATTCAAGAAAGGATTCAAAGCTTCACCAACCAATCTTCATTCTTGAATCCAACATTTTGAGGAAGTCAAAAAGCAGCTTGAAGAGTATTCAAGAGTAATTAAAGCTAGGCTTCAAATTGATCTTCATCGACAACTTTCAAACAAATTTGGTTTGTTGTAAAGTTGCTATTTTCATTTGATATATCTTGTTTTCTTTCTAAGAGCAGCAAGGGGCTGTATCTTGAGAGTGTGTTGGGTTTCTTTGGTGAGCCGGTTCTAAAAACCAAAGGGAGTTAGGTTCTTGGTTAGCCTATATTAAAACCAAGTGTGGGGTTTCTTTGGTGATCCCGTATTAAAACCAAAGTGTAGAGTTTTGGATTGTGAGCCTGTTAAAAACAATTCGACTGTATTCTGGTGGGGGATATAGTAGAAATCCCAAGTGATGCTTGGATAGTGGACGTAGGAGCGGGTTGCTCTGAGCCACTCTAAATCTCCTGTGTTTGTGATTGCCTTGATTGTGTTTAATTATTTGCTTTTGCATTGCATAATCTATCACAACACCACAGCACAAAGAATTCAAAGTGCACATAATTGCTAAAGTTTTATAATCCCAATTCACCCCTCTTGGGAAGCCACCTGGGCAACAAGTGGTATCAGAGCGGAGTCTATGAAAATTTCTTAGAGTAAAGATTGATGGCACATCCCATGAGCACCTCCTTGGCTGAAGGCCAATCTACAAATCGACCTCCACTTTTCACTGGAATTAATTATACATATTGGAAGGCTAGGATGAAGATATACATTCAAGCCGTAGACTTTCATTTATGGAAAATAATTTTAAGAGGACCTCATACACCCACTATTAAAATTAATGATGTTGAGGTTTCCAAACCTGAAGAGGAATGGGATGAGAATTGGTGCGGGCACCAGGCTTAGGAAGAGGCTTCAACCAATGCCAAGTTCTTTATGGATAGAAGACTAGGAAGTTAAGTCCTGTAATAAGTCTATGAGTCATGTACTTGTTTTTATTTGAATAATTGAGTCCTGTTTTATTTCAATTTGGGTCTAATTAGAGTTAAATTTGATTTGTATTGAGTTGGGTTCAAGAGCTACATGAGTTGAGTTTCAATTAAGCCAGATTAAGTGCAACTAGCTTCACCAACTACTTGGAGCACCACATCATCATTGAACCATGCCACTTTGGAGGACAAGTCATGCCACTTGGAGGATAGATCATGCCACATCACTAAGACAATTCAACCTTGATTTTTGTCCAAGACAAAATCAAATGAAGCTCCGTGGGATGCCACCTTGCAAGAACCATCCCACTTTCTTTGGGATGCCTTGATTCTCTCTTGTAACTAGGAGTTTCAAATTTGAAAGGGCCACTCTTCTCTTCATGGGGCGCCCCTTGATTTTCTCCATGAAAGGAGGTGTATTTGAATTTGAAACGGAGCTTACAATCTATAAAAGCTCCTATGTTCTCTTGTAATGGGATGATGAATGAAATGAATAATTTCTTGAAAGTTCTTTCCTTTGCTAGCCAAAGTCCCTTGAGAGAAGGTAGGTGTGAGACCTTGGTTACTTATCCAATTCAAGCCTTTAGTCCCTCTTCCAACCCCATTCAGCCAACCTTGAAAATTCCTCTCCAAGCCAATCCAAATTCGACCACCCCTCTTCCAAAAGATGTCATCCTCAAAGGAGTTCTCCACGCCATCAAGTGAAGGAGATTCAAGCTATGGGTGCCAAAGGAGATCCACTTCAAGCCAAGACTAAGCCACTTCTTCCATTCCTAATTTTCCTCTTCCATTTCTTTTTTCTTCCATAAATCTTTTAGTTTTCCCATCTATCTATGCAGGATCCCTGGGTCTCCTGGTTTCCAAGGTGAAGGTCTACTGTGCCAAGAAATCATAAACAAGGTGCCTTTAGATCTAGAGTAACTCCTTGCCATCTTAGTACTTCATCTTGAGTGTTCCTTTGCTAAATTTCAGAATATTAATAACTGGATAGCCATCTTTATAACCTTCTTTCAGATCTGAAATAGTAGATTATGCTAGCCCTAACCTGTGTGGTTTCCTAACCACGAAGGTCCCTTCTTAGTTATTTTGAAAGATTCTTTTCTAGTCAAGTTTATTTCTTTATGTTCCTTTCATATAATTCTGTTTCTTTTACATAGAGTAGCTGTATGTTTATCTGTTTCATTTTCACTTAGTTCCCCTAATTCCTAGAATTGCATCATTTGATACTTGTTCCCCATCAATAATGATATGAAATTGGCCTAGCTAAATGCCAAAGCCATGAATTTACTTTATTGCACTTTGGACCCAAATGAATTTAACAGAATTTCTACATGTAATTTTGCTAAAGAAATTTGGGATAAGCTTGAAATCATACACGAGGGCACATCACAGGTTAAGACTTCAAAAAACAATCTTCTTGTGTAATTATGAATTGTTCAAAATGGATCCAAATGAAACTATATCTGCTATGTATACACATTTTACTGATATTATAAATGGTCTTAAAAGTCTTGGTAGGACTTATACTAATGCTGATCTAGTCCAAAAGCTTTTGAGATCTTTGCTAGAAAAATGGAAAGCAAAAGTTACAGCTATTCAAGAGGCAAAGGATTTAAACACACTACCATTAGATGAGCTACTGGGGTCACTGATCATTCTAAGAGCAGCAAGGGGCTGTATCTTGAGAGTGTGTTGGGTTTCTTTGGTAAGCCCGGTTCTAAAAACCAAAGGGAGTTAGGTTCTTGGTTAGCCTATATTAAAACCAAGTGTGGGGTTTCTTTGGTGATCCCGTATTAAAACCAAAGTGTAGAGATTTGGATTGTGAGCCTGTTAAAACAATTCGACTGTATTCTGGTGGGGGATATAGTAGAAATCCCAAGTGATGCTTGGATAGTGGACATAGGAGCGGGTGCTCTGAGCCACTCTAAATCTCCTGTGTTTGTGATTGCCTTGATTGTGTTTAATTATTGCTTCTGCATTGCATAATCTATCACAACACCACAACACAAAGAATTTCAAAGTGCACATAATTGCTAAAGTTTTATAATCCCAATTCACCCCCCTCTTGGGAAGCCACCTGGGCAACAAGTGGTATCAGAGCGGAGTCTATGAAAATTTCTTAGAGTAAAGATTGATGGCACATCCCATGAGCACCTCCTTGGCTGAAGGCCAATCTACAAATCGACCTCCACTTTTCACTGGAATTAATTATACATATTGGAAGGCTAGGATGAAGATATACATTCAAGCCATAGACTTTCATTTATGGAAAATAATTTTAAGAGGACCTCATACACCCACTATTAAAATTAATGATGTTGAGGTTCCAAACCTGAAGAGGAATGGGATGAGAATTGGTGCGGGCACCAGGCTTAGGAAGAGGCTTCAACCAATGCCAAGTTCTTTATGGATAGAAGACTAGGAAGTTAATCCCTGTAATAAGTCTATGAGTCATGTACTTGTTTTTATTTGAATAATTGAGTCCTGTTTTATTTCAATTTGGGTCTAATTAGAGTTAAATTTGATTTGTATTGAGTTGGGTTCAAGAGCTACATGAGTTGAGTTTTAATTAAGCCAGATTAAGTGCAACCAGCTTCACCAACTACTTGGAGCACCACATCATCATTGAACCATGCCACTTTGGAGGACAAGTCATGCCACTTGGAGGATAGATCATGCCACATCACTAAGACAATTCAACCTTGATTTTTGTCCAAGACAAAATCAAATGAAGCTCCGTGGGATGCCACCTTGCAAGAACCATCCCACTTTCTTTGGGATGCCTTGATTTTCTCTCTTGTAACTAGGAGTTTCAAATTTGAAAGGGCCACTCTTCTCTTCATGGGACGCCCCTTGATTTTCTCCATGAAAGGAGGTGTATTTGAATTTGAAAGGGAGCTTACAATCTATAAAAGCTCCTATGTTCTCTTGTAATGGGATGATGAATGAAATGAATAATTTTCTTGAAAGTTCTTCCTTTGCTAGCCAAAGTCCCTTGAGAGAAGGTAGGTGTGAGACCTTGGTTACTTATCCAATTCAAGCCTTTAGTCCCTCTTCCAACCCCATTCGGCCAACCTTGAAAATTCCTCTCCAAGCCAATCCAAATTCGACCACCCCTCTTCCAAAAGATGTCATCCTCAAAGGAGTTCTCCACGCCATCAAGTGAAGGAGATTCAAGCTATGGGTGCCAAAGGAGATCCACTTCAAGCCAAGACTAAGCCACTTCTTTCATTCCTAATTTTCCTCTTCCATTTCTTTTTTCTTCCATCTAAATCTTTTAGTTTTCCCATCTATCTATGCAGGATCCCCGGGTCTCCTGGTTTCTAAGGTGAAGGTCTACTGTGCCAAGAAATCATAAACAAGGTGCCTTTAGATCTAGAGTAACTCCTTGCCATCTTAGTACTTCATCTTGAGTGTTCCTTTGCTAAATTTCAGAATATTAATAACTGGATAGCCATCTTTATAACCTTCTTTCAGATCTGAAATAGTAGATTATGCTAGCCTAACCTGTGTGGTTTCCTAACCACGAAGGTCCCTTCTTAGTTATTTTGAAGATTCTTTTCTAGTCAAGTTTATTTCTTTATGTTCCTTTCATATAATTCTGTTTCTTTTACATAGAGTAGCTGTATGTTTATCTGTTTCATTTTCACTTAGTTCCTCTAATTCCTAGAAATGCATCATTTGATACTTGTTCCCCATCAATAATGATATGAAATTGGCCTAGCTAAATGCCAAAGCCATGAATTTACTTTATTGCACTTTGGACCCAAATGAATTTAACAGAATTTCTACATGTAATTTTGCTAAAGAAATTTGGGATAAGCTTGAAATCATACACGAGGGCACATCGCAGGTTAAGACTTCAAAAAACAATCTTCTTGTGTATAATTATGAATTGTTCAAAATGGATCCAAATGAAACTATATCTGCTATGTATACACATTTTACTGATATTATAAATGGTCTTAAAAGTCTTGGTAGGACTTATACTAATGCTGATCTAGTCCAAAAGCTTTTGAGATCTTTGCCAGAAAAATGGAAAGCAAAGTTACAGCTATTCAAGAGGCAAAGGATTTAAACACACTACCATTAGATGAGCTACTGGGGTCACTGATCATTCATGAGCTAGACATGTAGTAAAGAATAGAAGAAAACTCAAAATGGAGAAGGGCATTGCATTTAAAGCAACTGAAGAAGAAAAAGATGGAGATTCAAAACCTCTGATGATGATATAGAAGATGATGAATTTTCCCTAGTTATGAGAAAGTTTAAGAGATTTATGGGCAGAAGAAGAACTAACAGATTGAGGAAGTAGTTTAGAAGAGGAGAATATGGAAAGGAAAAAGACTAAGATAAAGAAAAGGACAAGGACAAAGACCAAACTCCAATTTGTTATGAATGCAAGAAACCAGGATACATACATCCTGATTGTCCAGAAATCAAGAAAAAAGTTGTTTAAGAGAAAGAAAAAGAAAGCAATGCTTGCGGCATGGAGCGATAATGATGAATCTACATCAACCGAAGAAGAACAGGATACAACAAAGACATCTCAAATATGCCTTATGGGTTTGGAGGATGAGGTAATAACTTCTGAATCTAATCTAGAATTTGTTTATAATGAGCTTCATAATGCTTTTTGTGAATTATTGATAGAGTACAAAAAAGCTAGTTTGATAATGAAGAATTTAAAAAATAATTGTGATGTAGTTGAAAAAGATAAAAATGAAGTTTATGAAAGAAACAATATTTTACAAAGAGAATTAAGTTTGATTTGTGAAAGACTTAAATCTATCCAATTTGAAAATGAAGAACTTCTTGAAAAGAATAGAACTTTACGAAAAAAAATACTATTTTGCAAGAAGAAGTTCAAAAGCTAAAACCCTTGGTTGAAACCTTAACTTTAAGCTCTAACAAACTTAAACTAATTTTGAAAGATCAAAGAGATTCTAATAACAAGTTTGGAATTGGTTATAAAAGTTTAAATTCAAATAAATTTTCTGCATCCACATCTTATGCTCCCAAGTTCATTAGATCAAAGCAATATGGACCTAAGTTTGCATCATACACTTTTTATTCAAAGTCAAAAATTATCTGCTATGCATGTAATAATGTTGGTCACAAAGTATTTGAATGTCATTTGAAATATAATAGCAAAAGAAAATCATGAAAATCTGGATTCCAAAAGGAACCAATCCTTCTAACTTGCAAGGACCCAAGAGAGCTTGGGTACCTAAATCAACTACTTGATTATTTTGCAGGGATGTCTTGCAGCCATGATTGCAAAGAAAAGATGGTACCTTGATAGCGGTGGTTCAAGACATATGACGGGTGATATAGATCAGTTCTTCACCCTGGAACAAAAAGATGGTGTCATGGTAACCTTTGGTGATAACCGCAAAGGAAGGATAATCGGTGTTGATAAAATCAAAATTACTCCTTCCACTTTTATTGAGAATGTTCTACTTATAGAGAAATTAAAGCATAATCTTTTAAGCATCAATCAACTTTGTGATATTGGTTTTAATGTTTTCTTCAAGTCTTCAATGTGTATAGTAGTTGATCCTCTTGACTCTAGTATAAAGTTCATTGGACATAGACTTGGGAATATATATGTAGTAGATCTTAATGATCTAACCATGTCAAGTAATACAAGTCTTGTGGCAGTGAATGATAAGATCAAGGAATCAAGTCTATTATGGCATAGACAACTTGGACATGCTAGTATGGATACTATTGCAAGGCTTATTTCAAAAGATTTGGTTAAAGGTCTGCCAAAGTTCAAAGTAAATTTTGATTATATCTGTGATGCATGCCAATTAGGAAAGCAAGTGAGGGAGAGTTTTAAATCCAAGAATATGAATTCTTCCACTAGACCTTTAGAGCTACTTCACATAGATCTCTTCGGACCTTCTAGGACAACAAGTCTAGGTGGTATGAAGTATGGTCTTGTAATTGTAGATGATTTTTCAAGATACACTTGGGTTTTATTCATTGCACATAAAGATGAAACTTTTAAAGCATTCAAAAAGTTTTACAAAAGAGTTTCAAACTTGAAAAATTTATGTTATTTCTATTCGTAGTGATCATGGTACAGAATTTGAAAATCAATATTTTGATCACTTTTGTATAAAGCACGGTATTGATCACAACTTCTTCACTCCCAGAATACCACAGCAAAATGGTGTTGTAGAGAGAAAGAATAGAACCTTGGAAGAAAAGTCCAAAACAATGCTTTGTGAAGGCAATCTTCCAAGATATTTTTGGGTAGAAGCTATAAATACTGCTTGCTATATTTTAAATAGAGTTTTGATCATACCTATTATAAGAAAAATCCCTATGAACTGTGGAATAATAGAAAGACAAACATAAATTATTTTCATATTTTTTGTTGTAAATGTTTTGTATTCAATAATGGTAAAGATAATCTTGGTAAGTTTGATGCTAAATCTGATGAGGTCATATTTCTTGGTTACTCTACAAATAGTAAAGCCTATCGAGTTTTCAATAAAAGAACTTTAATTATGGAATAATCAATCTATGTTATTTTCAATGAAACTGACATGACATCTTTAGAAAAAAAGATTGCGCTGATGATGATGCAGGTACACTTGAACATGGACTAAAGGACATGACTATCAAAGATAAGCAAACAAGTGAACAACATGAAGAAATGATAAGCAAAGATCATGAAGATATACCTAAAGAATGGAGGTGTGTACACTCACATCCTAAAGAACTTATTATAGGAGATCCATCACAAGGTGCTAGAACTAGAGCTTTACATAAGGATGCACATGATTTGATTGCTTTTGTATCTCATGTAGAACCACACACCATAAGAGAAGCTAAAATTGACCCTAATTGGATGTTAGCTATGCATGATGAGTTAAACCAATTTAGGAGAAACAATATTTGGATACTTGTAGAAAGACCAAATGACTACCCTGTTATAGGTACTAGATGGGTTTACCAGAACAAGTTAGATGAATAAGGTAATGTAACTAGGAATAAGGCTAGACTGATAGCTCAAGGTTGTAATCAAGAAGAAGGAATAGATTTTGATGAGACCTATGCACCAGTAGCTAGGCTAGAAGCTATTAAATTACTCTTGGTATATACATGTTTTATGAACTTTAAATTATTTCAAATTGATGTAAAGAGTGCTTTTCTAAATGGTTTTCTATCTGAAGAAATTTTTATGATACAACTACCCGATTTTATCGATCACACTTTTCCAAATCATGTTTTCAAGTTGAATAAAGCTTTATATGGTCTTAAACAGGCACTTAGAGCCTGGTATGATAGATTAAGCAAGTTTTTGCTTGGAAATGATTTTATAAGAGGTAGTGTTGATACTACCTTGTTTATTCAAAAGAAAAATAATGATATTTTGGTTGTTCAAATTTATGTTGATGATATAATATTTGGATATACTGATGAATCTTTGTGCTAAGATTTTGCTAAGTTAATGTAGGGTGAATTCAAATGAGTTTAATGGGTGAGCTAAACTATTTCCTCGGGCTTCAAATCAAATAATCAAAAGAAGGAATTCTAATCAACCAAGCCAAATATATTAAAGAGATTATCAAAAAGTTTGGCATGGAATCAAGCAAGGAAGCTGGAACACCCATGAGTCCTGCATGCAGACTTGATAAAGATGAAAATGGCATAACTGTTGATCAAAAATTGTATAAAGGTATGATCAGATTTCTACTTTATTTAACTGCCAATAGACCTGATATTCTATTTAGTGTTTGTATGTGTACACGTTTTCAATCAAATCCAAAAGAATCACACATTATTGCTGTTAAAAGAATCATTAAGTATCTTAAAGGCACATGTAATATAGGATTATGGTATTCCAAGCATTCATCTTTAAAGTTAATTAGTTATTCTGATGCTGATTATGGTGGCTATAAGATTGATAGAAAGAGCACCAGTGGCACTTATCAATTTCTAGGTGTCAACTTGATTTCATGGCACTGCCATAAATAGAACTCTATAGCACTATCTACTACTGAGGGAGAATATGTGGCTGTGGGGAGCTGTTGTGCATAAGTATTATGGATCAAGCAACATCTAGAAGATTATGGTATTATCCAGTCTAAGATTTCTATTAAATATGATAACACAAGTGCTATTAATTTATCTAAAAATTCAATTCAGCATTTTAGAACTAAGCATATAGAAATTAGACATCATTTCATTAGAGATCATGTTTTAAATAATGTTGTAGAATTAGAATTTGTGCCTACAGAAAATCAACTTGCTGATATTTTCACCAAACCTCTTAGCCAAGATAGATTTGAAAAGATTAGAGATGAGTTAGGTCTATGTGACTCGTATTAAGAATACTAATTTTTCAAAAATAATAAAAAATATCTAGACTTTTCAAAATTCATTTTAGAGCTAATGACCAATTCATCTAGTGCTAAGTTACCTATAGAATTTCTCTTTTTAAACCTTTGAGCTTTAACCTTCATTTTTTCTTGAGCTAACTCTTGAAAACCCCTTTTTGTTGAGCCAACTCAAAGGACGGGTTCAAGCTTTTTAAATAGGGTTCCGTAGGTTTTTTAAACTCATTTTCTTTCCACTTTTCCTATTGAACTCCAACCGTTCCCTCTTCCAAACCTTAGAAAAAACTCTAGAACCCCTCCAAACCTCAAATCCGAGCAAGATGGGTCTTAGGAAGGCCATTGGGAAGAAAGCAAAAAAGGTTGTTCGGATGGTTAAGGAAGAACAAAGAACAAAGAGGAGATTAGACACTTCACATCCCACAGAAGAGCAGAAGCCCCCAGGTAGATCATTCTTATGGGAAACAGGCAAGTAACTTCGGAAGATGTGTGGATTTTAATTTTCTAGAACAAGAAAACCTAAGGGTAGGGGAATGGCTTATTGCTCAAGGGTGGAAATCATTTTGCATGCTGAATTTATCGACATATCCAATCCTAGTAAGACAATTTTTTGAGAACCTATCCCTGGGTACTTTTCATTTGGAATCTACAGTTAAAGGTAAACACATTTTGGTAAATGAGCAAAAACTGAGCAGTATTCTTCAGATTCCCAAAGAAGGGGAATGTTTCTTGGTATTGAAAGAGAAGTAGAAGACATTGAGAACAGTCCTAGATAGGAATGATGTTTCAGAAATTGTTCATGTTAGGGCAAATCAACTGTCTATGGAGATGAGGCTAATTCTTAACATTATTAGCCATGTATTCTTACCCAGAACAGGAAGGTTTGACTGGGTAAGTGGAAGAGATCTTGTATTTATGAGATGTTTGATTGAGGGGAAGGCCCTCAACTTGCCCTACATCATGATATCTCAGATGCAGGAAGCTGCTCGCAGGGCACGAGCTTGCCTTCCTTACGGTATGGTGTTTACTCTTCTTTTCATAGATGCTGACGTTGATCTATCAGGTGAGGACAAGAGACCTCTTTTGCACACTGACATGTATAATGTAAAATCTTTAATTCGAATGGGATTTCTGAAGGTAGATGGACATTAGATTAGGAAGACTTCCAGGCTGCCAGCTACACATTCTGATGAGGAGTCTAATGAGGATGACCAGGCTGGTCAAGCACAGGGCATTAAGGCAGAGCTACTAACTGATGAGGCTGGACCTCTGAGCTAGCACCTTCTACACCTCATTCCCCTGTAAGAGAGTCTGCTTCAGGTGGTTTGGGAGATGATCGCAGATTGTAGTTTATCTTGGAGGAGCTCTCTACTCTACAGTGAGGTAGGGCAGAGACTGATACCAAGATAGTTGCTCTTCAGACCGAGATGCGAGATGGCTTGTAGCATATCTTATCAGTTCTTCAGTAGATCAGTATATCTAGCCGTTCAGCACCTCCTCCATCTTCAGCAGGACCGGATGATCATGATGCTAACTGTGCACAGGGAGAGACTGAGCATTCTACTGACACTCCTATTGTAGCTACTCCTACTATTGGGCATGGTACTGGTACTCAGGGATAGAGCACTAGCATATCAGACACTCCAGTGACTCAGATTCTATCGAGCACCAGCACCTTAGCCTTGTCTGATCCTCCTTCTGTTCAACCTACACCCATCTTGATTTCTTCATAACCTCCAACCAGGTCTAGACCTATAATTCCTAAACCTTCTGCTTCTGTTTCCTAAATTTAAACCTGCACATGGCATTCAAGAAATTGACTCTTCTTCCAGTGAAGATGAGTCTAGTCCTTCTTTCTGACCATTAGGACTTTATTTTTCTATATTCTTTGTTGTATGTGATACTATTTTGGTGTGCTTTAGCACTTTTGTACTGTATCACATCATGTACTGACTTTCCATATATATCTATATATCTTTTGAAAGTTTTATGATACATATATATGAATGATTGTGAATGATTATGATTGTATATTTTGCTGATGACAAAAAGTGGGAGAAGAGCATGAAAATGAGAAGAGAGCTAAAAATGAGCATGAAAAATGAGAACAAAAAATGATGAAAATGAGAAGAGCACAAAAAAATAGGAAGAGATGAAAATGAATAGAAAGGTATGATAAAAACAAGAAGTAATTGTATATCAAGTATAAATTTCTATTATATGAGAAAGGTGGAGCATTTATTGAGCATTTATTAAAATTTCTTTCAAATGCAAAGTGAAAAGTTCTCATATTTGAAGCTGAAAATTAGTATAGTGATGATTTGATACTTGCATACAATTTTAGTGCATGACTAGTATAGTAAACTTATTGCCCTAATACATGTTGAAAAGTTTGTTTTGATACTACTTCATTTCAACATCTTGATACTTTATTTGCTTTAATACACACTACCTTGAATACACCTTGATACATGTGAATATGGTACATAGTATGTAATTGTAAAGTGTTATAAACCTTTTCATGCCCAGTGTTTTATCATCATCAAAAAGGGGAGATTGTTAACCCCTGGAATGATTTTATGATTACAAAACATTGGAGCATGTATGCATTACTAATTCTTTCAATTACTCAAGAAGTTTTGCAGGAAGTATTTATCTTTATATCAGTTGGTTTTTTATTTAGTTGAAATGTATTCCAGTATTGTATGAACTCATGTACATTTCAAGTTGTAAAGCCCTAATTTTTCATCCATGTAATCTTGTAAAAAAGGGTTATAAATTAGTAAAAAATGAGTGTAAGTAGATCAGACATGTGTGGTAAGCTTTTTAAATTGTTTGGAAGACTTGCCCTTGTTAGAATCTTGATTTGAATAAGTTTGAAAATTTGAAAGCATTTGAAGAATTCTTGCTAGAGTCGACTCGTGGACCAATAGCCGACTCTTGTTCTGGCATGACACGAAAATTTCAAAGTTTCAGAAGTTCGAGCCGACTCGAGCCTTAAGAGCTGACTCGACCAGAACTTGTATTTTTCCTGACTGAGAGTTCGAGCCGGCTAAGTTCAAAAGAGCCGACTAGTCCAGAGTTTATATTTTTGGTGACTAAGACTTCGAGCCGACTAAGTCTTGAAGTGCCGACTCCTCCAGAGTTTGTTTTTCCATCATCTAAGACTTCGAGCCGACTCCTGGTTCTCGAGCCGACTCGAGTGTCAGGTTCTGCCTTGTAATGGCGAGTTGTTGAAACAATTTTTTGAATTCTAAAGAGGCTCCAATGGCTATATTCTGGTTCCCTAGGCCCTACAACAACTAGTTTTGCTTGAAAACTATAAAAGAAAGTATTTATGATGGATTAAATAATTATTCATTGATTATTCATTGAAAGTTAAGGAGCATTTAAGTTGATTTCAAGTCTTTCACCAACCAACTTTAAGTGAGCATTCAAGAAAGGTTTCAAAGCTTCACCAACCGATCTTCATTCTTGAATCCAACCTTTTGAGGAAGTAAAGAAGCAGCTTGAAGAGTATTCAAGAGCAATTAAAGCTAGGCTTCAATTTGATCTTCATTGGCAATTATCAAATAACTTTGGTTTGTTGTAAAGTTGCTATTTCCATTTGATATATCTTTTTTTTTCTCTAAGAGCAGCAAGGGGCTGTATCTTGAGAGTGTGTTGGGTTTCTTTGGTGAGCCTGGTTCTAAAAATCAAATGGAGTTAGGTTCTTGGTTAGCCTGTGTTAAAACCAAGTGTGGGGTTTCTTTGGTGATCCCGTATTAAAACCAAAGTGTAGAGGTTTGGATTATGAGCCTGTCAAAATAATTTGACTGTATTCCGGTGGGGAATATAGTGAAAATCCCAAGTGGTGCTTAGGTAGTGGACGTAGGTTGATCTGAACCACTCTAAATCTCTTGTGTTTGTGATTGCCTTGATTGTGTTTAATTTTTTGCTTCCACATTGCATAATCTATCACAACACCACAACACTAAAAGAATTTTAAAGTGCACATACTTATTAAAATTTTTATAATCCCAATTTACCCTTCTCTCGGGAAGCCACCTGGGCAACAAATTGAGTTATGAGGCTGGGTCTAGGTTTGTTAATTGGTTAAGAGGTTAGCCATTTGGTTGGTTGGTTGTAACCAATTAGGAAGCTCAACCATGTGAGGAGTTTTAACCAGTTTGTTATTGGACCATCCAAGTCCTAATCACTTATGTGGTTGAGTCCTAACAAGATTCAAAAGGCCAAGAAGTGGTTGACACCTAGAAGAGCCCAAGACGTCCAAGATCAAAACTGCACGCCCCATATGCTATTTAAGAGGGGGCACGCATGAGGTTGAGATAGAGTCCGTGAGGACTTCTCACGGTCATGGAGTGACCGTGAGGGAATGCCCCTTGGGGCGGGACTTTGGGTAGACCTCCTAGGTTTCAAGGAGGCCAAGTTGGTGGGTTGTAGAGAGGCGCACATGGAGGCTTGTTCACGTGGAGGGCTTGGACCATGGGGTGTTTCACGGGGCTCTAGAGAAGGTGTTGACCTCATAAGTGATTTTGATGATAACCAAACATTGGAGCTGTACATTTATTACTAACAACTCTTCAAGTGTTTGACAAGTTTTTGTAGGATGTATAACATGTCCAAACTTCAACTCCTAAATTTCTATTTTCTTGTTTGAGTTGTGTTGTAAGTGTTAATGCAAAGAAGAACCCAATTAAAAATGCTAAGAAAAATCAAGCTAAAAGGGTTACTTCTATAAGTGTGTGTGCCTTAAATTTTGTTTTGAGTTGGTTTGTGTGAGATTGTAAAAGCATTGGTGAGCATTTTTCTTTAAGTTCAAATTGTAAAAATTATGAAGAAAACACTCGAGCTGACCCCAAGAAAAGAAGAGCCGACTCTGCTTACTTGCACGTAGCAGGGATTCTGGAACGTAGCAATCCGAGCCAACTCGATGGAAAGCGAGCCAACTCTAGTGAATCTGAGTCGACTGGAATCAGTCCGAGCCGACTCCTCTAGAGTCCATTTCCTAAAAATTTTCTGAGAACAACCAGGCGAGCCGACCCAACTTAGAAAGAGCCGACTCTGCCAGACTTAATTTCAAAAGCCTGAGAAAGCGAGCCGACCCGAACTGCATCGAGCTGACTCTTTCAGAGTAAGGTTTTCCGAACCTGAGAAGAAGAACCGACCCAAGTTGAAAATAGCCGACTCCTCGAGTTCAAGATTTTCGAGATTCAAGTTCGAGCCGACCCGAGCTGCAAAGAGCCGACTTATCCAGAGTGACATTCTACACCCTAAGATAAAGAGCCGACTGCATTGAAGAAATGGCGACTCGACCTATCGACTCGAAGGATCCGAGCCGACTTGAAGGAATCCGAGTCGACTCGAATGTCGCTTCCAGGTATCTAACGGCTAGTTCAGAATTTATTTTTGAATGCCAAAAAGTGCTCCAATGGTCACAAATCGTTTCCCAATAGTCTACAACGGCTAGAACTGCCTTAGGATAATGGAAGACTTTAAATTTGAAGGATTTGAACTACCAAAAAGAAATTAAGAAGAGAGTTCAAAAAGTAGAAGAGAGAGCTTCATTGAATATCCAACCAATCAAGAGAAAGAGCACAAGAGCATTCAATTCTGCATTCAAGCCTTCAACAACTCTGATCTAAAGGTTGAATCATCTTTGGAAGAAGCCATTGAAGTCATTAAAGCTTATTCAAGTGCATTCAAGTGGACTTCCAACGAGCTGCACCGGCAACTATCTGACAACTTGAGTTTGTCATTTATTGTTGCATTTATTTTCAATTCAATCTTTGAATTGTTGGGTTATTGGTGAGTTCGGTTGAAAAACCAAATAGGTTTTTGGTGAGCCTTATTAAAACCAAGGTTTAGGTTCTTGGTGATCCTGTGAAAACCAAGTTAGGTTTCTTTGATGAGCTTGTTAAAACCAAAGGGTGTTGGGTTTTCTTTGGTGATCCCATAAAAACCAAAGTGTAGAGGTTTTGGATTGTGATCCTGTAAAATAATCCTACTGTATTCAGGTATGAATATAGTGGAAATCCCAAGTGGTATCTTGGGTAGTGGACACAGGAGCTGGGTTGCTCCGAACTACTATAAATTTGGTGTGTTTGTGTTGTGCTTTCTCTACTCTGCTTAGCTTCTGCATCCTATAACTTTATCATAGCACCTACCACTTGCAAAGGATTTTGAAATTTTACATTACTTGCATAAATTTTTAAATTTCCAATTCACCTCCCTCTTGGGTAGCCACCTGGGCAACAACTGGTATCAGAGCGATGTCTCTGAATACACTAGAGTAAAGATTGATGGCTCATCCCATGAGTACATCCTTGGCAGAAGGCCAATCAACAAATTGACCTCCAATCTTCACTGGCACAAATTATGCATATTGGAAGGCTAGAATGAAAATTTATATTCAAGCTGTTGATTTTCAGTTGTGGAAGGTCACTCTAAAGGGTCCTTACATTTCCATGGTTAAAATTGATTGAGTGGACATTCCTAAACCTGAAGAGGATTGGGACGAACATGATATGAAGATGGGAGAATTAAATGCCAAAGCCATGAATCTTTTATACTGTGCTTTGGATAGTAATGAGTTTAATTGAATTTCTATTTGCTCCTCCATAAAAGAAATTTGGGATAAACTTGAAGTGACCCATGAAGGAACTTCTCATGTGAAGTCTTCTAAGATTAATCTTCTTGTACATAGTTACGAATTATTTAAGATGGAACCGAATGAAACTATATCTGCCATGTTTTCACGATTCACCGATATTATTAATGGCTTAAAGAGTCTTGGCAGGGTATATACTAATGCAGATCTAGTGCAAAAGATTCTAAGATCTATTCCGGACAAGTGGGATCCGAAAGTGACTGCCATCTAGGAAGCAAAAGATTTGAACACCTTACTGCTGGATGAACTGTTAGGATCTCTCATCACACATGAACTAACCTTGCAGCACCGAACTGAAGATGATCAAAAGAAAAAGAGATCAATCACTTTTAAAGCTGCTATGGATTCCAAAAATGGTGAAGATTCTGAAGAAGAAAGCTCCTCTATTAAAAGCAACATGGAAGACGATGATGTTGCTATGGTTGTCAAAAAATTTAGAAAGTTCTTGGGAAGAAAGAAAGGAAGATACTTTAGAAAATTCCACAAGAACAAAGAATTCAGTAAGGAGAAGGACAAGGAAAAGGAAAAAGAAAAGGAAGTGCCCACCTACTATGAATGCAAAAGATCAGGGCACATTAGACCAGACAGTCCATTATTGAAAAAGGGATTTAAGAAGAAGAAAAAGAAAGCAATGGTAGCGACGTGGAGCGACAGCGAAGCGTCCTCATCCACTGAAGATGAAGAGGCTCCGAAATCTGCAAATCTTTTTAATGGGTCTCGAAAATGAGGTATCATCCCCTGAACTTCAAACTGAATTTACATATGATGAATTGAATTCAGCATTTCATGATTTACTTATCGAATTCAAGAAAGCTGGGGTTAAAATTAAGTCCTTAAAGAAACAAAATGATGTTTTATCAAAAGATAAGGATGAAATTTTTGAAAAGAATATCATTTTGCAAAGAAAATTGGATAACCTTTCTGAAAGTGTTATAGTCTTGAACGATGATAAAATTGTTTTATATGAGACAAACAATATTTTAGTTTCCGAAAACACTGATTTAAAAAGGGAGGTTGAAAAGCTTAAACCCTTAGTAGAAAAATTGACCTTGAGTTCAAATAAGCTTGAGCTAATTTTGAAAGAACAAAAAGACTCTAAAAGTAATATTGGAATTGGATTTAATGATTTAAGAGCTAAAGGGATTCCAGCAACAAAGCTTGTACCCTCAAAAGCTTCAGTTTTAAAATCTAAACTTGAAAGAGCTTTTTCATCAAAATCAATTTCAAATGGCTTGAAGTATGTTCCAAAAATACTATGCAAAAATCCTTCAAATCAAATATTCCTGTTTCTGCATCTGTTATAGCTTCAAAGCATGCATCATTCAAAAATGACCAAATTATTTATTATGCATGTCATAGATTTGGGCATAAATCTTTCCAATGCAACTCTTTAAAAAGTCCATGTACAATGCATTAAATATAAAACCATGTGGGTTCCAAAGGGAACTAGTTTTACTAACCTGAAAGGACCCAAGTTAGCTTAGGTACCTAAAATCACTCCTTGACTGTTTTGCAGGATTGTCTTGTAGCCCAAAAATTAAAGAAAAGATGGTATCTTGACAGCGGCTGTTCAAGGCATATGATGGGTGACAAGAATCAATTTATCACCCTACAAATGAAAGAAGGAGGATTGGTTACCTTTGGAAATAATGGCAAAGGAAAAATAATTGAAATTGGTAAGATCAAATTAACCCCTTGTGCTTTTATTGAAGATGTATTGCTAGTAGATAAGTTGAAGCACAATCTGTTGAGTATTAGTTAATTATGTAATAAAGGCTTCAAAGTTATCTTCGAATCATCTATGTGTATAGTAACAAACTCTCTTGACTCTAGCAGTAAATTCATTGGTCATAGACTTGAAATATCTATGTGGTAGATCTAAATGATCTAGCCATGACAAGTAGTTCCAGTCTAGTAGCCATGAATGCTAAGACCAAAGAGTCATATCTATTATGGCATAGATGATTAGGTCATGCTAGCATGCATATTATTGCCAAATTAATCTCAAAGAATCTAGTTAGAGGTTTGCTACATCTTAAAGTTGATCTTAATTATGTTTGTGATGCTTGTCAATTAGGTAAATAAACCAGGGAGAGTTTTAAATCAAAAAATATTATTTCAACAATCAGACCCCTTGAGCTACTTCACATGGACTTATTTGGATCAACTAGGACCACAAGCCTAGGAGGTATGAAATATGGACTTGTGATTATAGATGACTTTTCTAGATTCACATGGGTATTATTTATTGCACATAAAGATGAAACTTTTGATGTATTTCGAAAATTTCATAAGAAAGTTTCAAATGAGAAAAACCTTTTTGTTATTTCTATAAGAAGTGATCATGGAACTGAATTTCAAAATCAATTCTTTGATAAATATTGCACTGAACATGATATTGATCACAACTTCTCCACTCCTAGAACACCACAACAAAATGGTATTGTAGAGAGGAAGAATAGGACTTTGAAAGAAATGACTAGAACAATGTTATGTGAAAGTAATCTTCCAAGGTACTTTTGGATAGAAGCCGTGAACACTGCCTGTTATATACTAAACGGAGTTTTGATACGACCAATTTCAAAGAAAACCCCCTATGAGCTTTGGAAAGGAGGAAAACCAAATATTAATTATTTTCAAATTTTTGGGTGTAAATGCTTTATGTTAAATAATGGCAAAGATAACCTAGGAAAGTTTGATGCAAAATCTGATGAATCTATATTCTTTGGTTATTCATTACATAGCAAAGCATATAGAGTGTTTAACAAGAGGACTATCACTGTAAAGAGTCAATTCATGTTATTTTTGATGAAACTAACCCTTCACCATCTAGAAAAGATGAGTGCATAGATAATGATGCAGGTACTCTACAAAAGAAATGGAAGATCTAAACTTCAAAAAAACCAATTGAAGAAGGAGAAGAAATGGTAAGTAAGGATCATACTGATCTACCGACTGAATGGAGGTACGCTACTTCCCATCCTAAAGAATTAATTATTGGTGATCCTTCTCATGGTATAAGAACTAGGTCAGCACATAGGACTGCACATGATTACCTAGCTTTCGTATCTCAAATTGAACCACAAAGCTTAGAAAAAGCTGAAAATAATTATAACTGGATGTTGGCCATGCATGATAAATTAAACTAGTTTGAATGGAATAATGTTTGGATACTAGTTAGTAGACCTACAGACCATCCAATAGCAGAAACCAGATGGGTCTATAGGAAAACACTAGATGAAAATGGTAAGGTAATAAGCGATAAATGAATTCAATCAAGAATAGGATATCGATTTTGATGTAACTTATGTTTTGGTAGCAAGACCTGAGACTATAAGATTACTTTCTGCATTTGCTTGCTACCTGAACTTTAAACTCTGTCAAATGAATATCAAAAGCACTTTTCCAAATGAATTTATTTCTGAACAAGTTTTTGTAAAACAGCCACCAGGTTTTAAAAATCTTGCTTTTCCAAATCATGTGTTTAAATTGAACAAAACTTTACATGGTTTGAAACAAGCATCTAGCACCTGGCATGATAAATTGATCATGCTTTTACTTGAAAATGATTTCAAAAGAGGAAATGTTGACAAAACTCTTTTTTTAAAAATAAAGGAAATGATCTGTTAGCTGTACAAATATACCTTGATGATATTATCTTTGATACAACTAATGAAAGGTTTCGTGAAGAATGTACTGAGCTAATGCAGGTTAAGTTTGAAATGAACTTTATGGGTGAATTCAACCACTTCCTGAGTTTACAAGTCGAATAATTAAAGGAAGGAATTTTATATGCCAAGCCAAGTACATCAATGAAGTAATCAAGAAATTTGGCAAGAAAACAAGCAAAGAGGCTAACACACCCATGAGTCCTACCTGCAGGCTAGACAAAGATGAAAGTGGATCCAACGTTGATCAAATGCTATATAGAGGTATGATCAGATCCCATTTTATATTTGACAGCAAGTAAGCCTGACATGTTGTACTATGTGTGTGTTTGCACTAAATTTCTTTCAAACAAACACATTAAAATTAGGCACCATTTAATAAGAAAACATGTTTCGAACAATGTTATTATTCTTGAAAATTTATCTATGAAAAACCAACTTGCTAATATCTATACAAAACCATTGAATTTAAACAAGTTTGCATTGATTAAATTTTTGAATTAGGATTATATGATCCCATCTAGAAGAATTCCCAAAACTATAAGGAGAATATATCTAGACAACCTTCTGATTCAAATCCCAAACCTTTTGGGGATTTGATTAAAACAAAAGTATTTTTGTGCTCCCTCTGCTTGAGCCGACTCGAGCAGATGAACTATTGGTCAAGCCGGCTCGGATGTTGAGCCATCTCTTTTAGTTCGAGCCGTAGGGTTTTGTTTTTACCTTCCTTACTCCTAAACCTATTCCATTCCCTCCAAGAAACGTTCCAAACTTTTCTAAACTTCCATAAACCTCTTCTTTAAACCCAATTTCCTTGGAATGGCACCAAAGAGATCGGTTGGGAAGAAATCAGGGAGAAGTGATGTTGTAGCTCCACAGGAACGGAGAAGCAAGTTTCGTGAAGATAATGTTCCCCGAAATGAACCACAGTCCGAAGAGGAAGGAAGCCTAGTTTCTCATAGCCAGCAAAGATCCCTAGGTATAAGACCAGTCACCACTGGTCGATGCATTCTTTTTGAATATCTTAAAGAAATCGATTTTGTGATTGGGGATTTAATTGAGAATTAGGGCTGGAGAAATTTATGTTCATTGGATATTAAGACATATCCTAATTTAGTCAGAATGTTCTATGAGAATCTAAGGTATGGGGAAAATTTCATTGAGTCTACAGTTAAAGGAAAAAGAATAATCATTTCTACTGAGATTCTAGGAAGTATCTTGGAGATGCCATTTGAAGGAATTGAGTATCTTGTACTAAAGGATAGATCCAAGGCTTTGCAAACTATTTTGGAAAGAGCTGCAGCTGATGAGATTGGGATTTTTAAAGTAAGTATGCTATCAATTGAAATGAGGGTCCTACACAACTTCATTAGTCGTATTTTCTTACCTAGAACAGGTCGATTTGACTGGGTGAGTGAAAGAGATTTGTGCTTTATGGAACTCCTAATCATTGGTGAAAGAATCAATTTACCAGCAATTATGATTAGCCAGATGAAAGAGGCAGTTAGGAAAGTCAAAGCCTGCCTGTCATATGGAATGGTTCTCATAATCTTTTTTCAAAGAGCCAATGTTGACTTGACAGGAGAAGATAACAGGGTATTACTTCACACTGACACCTATACAGCGAAGACCTTCAGAGAATGGGGTACTTACTGACTGATGGTACCTGGAAGAAGAAGTCTGACCCTCCTACAATTGAAGAAACTGAAGAAGTCCAAGAACAGAGAGAAGAAGAGGCTGGTGAAGGCACTACTTCACACATCCCTGAGCCACAACCACAGCATGACTCTCTAGTTTAGATGGAGTTTGATATTTCCTTCCCAGATATTTCTATCTCTGGTTTGCCTGATATACCCTACAGCACACCCACATTTGATTAGACTACTGACATTTCAAGTCAAAGTCAAGTTGCTACTGCCCCTACTATGGATACTTCAAGTATACAAGACTTCTTGGCACAACAGATGAACAATATGACTGAGTCCATCAAGTCTTTAATGAATGAAATGTTTGAAGTATTTCAAAGATCTGTTGACAATAAGCTAAACTAGTTTGGAGAACAAATAGACAGTATAAAAGGAAGAATTGATATTCTTGAAAGCTCCAAAACTGCATTTGGTACAAATGAAACTGATATCCAACCAATACTCCAATTAATAGCATCCAGTTCTGATTCAACCAAAAACTCAGTCACTCAAATCCTCGAAGCATACAGAACAGAAATGGATAACTTAAGAGTTAGAATGGGATCTGTCGAGGCAGGAAAAAAAATGGAAGAAGATTATACCAAGGGCATAGGAATAATCAGAAGTGAATTCGGAAGGCTAAGAGGGTCTGCAGAAGCTTTTGCCAATGTCCAAGCTTCAGAAATGCTTGCTCTACAAAAAGAAATGGCAATAATCAAAGAAGGAATGGAATACTTGGCAGCTTCTAGAAGTATGAAGAAAGTTGAAGCCGAATTGAAGTCAATGAGTAGCTTTCTATGGAAGATGATGGGCAAAATTGAAGACATCCTAGCTACTCTCAAAACTCCCTCTAAATCCTTTCCTAGTCACTTAGACCATCCAAGACAACCTGCTCCACATATTAGGATACCTGGATCTCATGATATTCCACAATTCATTGATCCTATTTCTTCTCTACCTCCTGGAATTCAGATCCCTGGCCAAACTTCTTCAAAACCTATCATAGATGTAGACAGTGACTAAATATGTTACCTTTTTGTACTTTGTACTGCACTCTTGTAATGGAATGAAGTACATCTTTTACCTCACAAATTCTTCAATTTCTCTATGAATTGAATGTTTGATTGCTCTTACAATGATTAATATTTTAATTAGAATTTCAAGATAAGTTTGAGAAAGTGAAATTATCTCAAATAAATATTAAAGTCTTTCTCAATCTATTTTAAAATCTAAGCCTTATTTAAAATCACCTTTTTGATTGATTGACAAAAAGGGGGAGAATGGTATCAGATATAATGTTGCATGAAAAGAATAAAATGTCTTTGCAATGTCTTTGCCTTGTTTAGCAGTACACTTGCTCTGACATTACATTACTGATATTATTTGCTGTGAAAAGAATGTTTAATACGTTAAGTTTTTCTTAAGTTCTGATACACAAAGCTCTATAATTTTTATTAGCTAAGCTCTGATACACAAAATTGGTGAGCCTTGAAAATCTGAAACTTACAAATTGCATAAAAAGAAAGCCAAAACATGGAGTATTTCATTGAGGGGGAGATTGTTTCTCATTGCCCTAATTCTCCTTTCATTGTTTGGTTCTATTTGAAGTTAATTAATTTTACTTGTTCATATACTCTTGCAAATACTATTACACAAGTAAATGTAAAGTTTTTTTAATTTTTCATGCCCAATGTTTTGTCATCATCAAAAAGGGGAAGATTGTTGACCCCATAAGTGATTTTGATGATAACCAAACATTGGAGCATGTACATTTATTACTAACAACTCTTCAAGTGTTTGACAAGTTTTTGTAGGATATATAACATGTCCAAACTTCAACTCCTACATTTCTATTTTCTTGTTTGAGTTGTGTTGTAAGTGTTAATGGAAAGAAGAACCCAATTAAAAATGCTAAGAAAAATCAAGCTAAAAGGGTTACTTCTATAAGTGTGTGTGCCTTAAATTTTGTTTTGAGTTGGTTTATGTGAGATTGTAAAAGCGTTAGTGAGAGTTTTCTTTAAGTTCAAATTATAAAAATTCTGAAGAAGACACTCGAGCAGACCCCAAGAAAAGAAGAGCCGACTCTGCTTATTGGCACGCAGCAAGGATTCTGGAACATAGCAATTCGAGCCGACTCGATGGAAAGCGAGCCGACTCTAGTGAATCTGAGTTGACTAGAATCAGTCCGAGCATACTCCTCCAGAGTACATTTTCTAAAAGTTTTCTAAGAACAGCTAGGCAAGCCTACCCGACTTAGAAAGAGCTGACTCTGCCAGACCTAATTTCAAAAGCCTGAGAAAGTGAGCCGACCTGAATTGCATCGAGCCGACTCTTCCAGAGTAAGGTTTTCCGAACCTGAGAAGAAGAGCTGACCCAAGCTGAAAAGAGTGACTCCTCGAGTTCAAGATTTTCAAGATTCAAGTTCGAGCCGACCCGAGCTGCAAAAAGCTGACTTGTCCAGAGTGACATTCTGTGCCCTGAGACAAAGAGCTTACTGCATTGAAGAAATGGCGACTCGAAGGATCCGAGCCGACTCGAAGGAATTCGAGCCGACTCGAATGTCGCTTCCAGGTATCTAACGGCTAGCTCCAGAATTTATTTTTGAATGCCAAAAAGTGCTCCAACGGTCACAAATCATTCTCCAACGATCTACAATGGCTAGAACTGCCTTGGGATGATGGAAGACTTTAGATTTGAAGGATTTGAACTACCAAAAAAAATTAAGAAGAGAGTTCAAAAAGAAGAAGAGAGTTCAAAAAGAAGAAGAGAGTTTAAAAAGAAGAAGAGAGAGATTCATTGAATATCCAACCAATCAAGAGAAAGAGCACAAGAGAATTCAATTTTGCATTCAAGCCTTTAACAACTCTGATCTAAAGCTTGAATCATCTTTGGAAGAAGCCACTGAAGTCATTAAAGCTTATTCAAGTGCATTCAAGTGGACTTCCAACGAGCTACACAGCAACTATCCGACAACTTGAGTTTGTCATTTATTGTTGCATTTTTTTCAATTCAATCTTTGAATTGTTGGGTTATTGGTGAGCCCGTTGAAAAACCAAATAGGTTTTTGGTGAGCCTTTTTAAAACTAAGGTTTAGGTTCTTGGTGATCCTGTGAAAACCAAGTTAGGTTTCTTTGGTGAGCCTGTTAAAACCAAAGGATGTTGGGTTTTCTTTGGTGATCTCATAAAAACCAAAGTGTAGAGATTTTGGATTGTGATCCTGTAAAACAATCCTACTATATTCGAGTGTGAATATGGTGGAAATCCAAGTTTTATCTTGGGTAGTAGACGTAGGAGTTGGGTTGCTCCAAACCACTATAAATTTGGTATGTTTGTGTTGTGCTTTCTCTACTCTGCTTAGCTTCTGCATCCTATAACTTTATCACAGCACCTACCACTTGCAAAGGATTTTGAAATTGCACATTACTTGCATAAATTTTTAAATTCCCAATTCACCCCCTCTTGGGTAGCCACTTGGGCAACAGAAGGGAACCTATGTTGAGGTATTGTCGCAGGTGGAGCTTCTTCTCGGGTTTCAGAGAGGAAGGGATGCACGTCGAGGTATTGTCCATGCATGGCCATACGTGAGTTCTTGGGGTGTGAGGCCTGCAAGAGAGAAGACATGCGGGTGATGGCGAGAAGCTTCTGGGATTTCAAAATGGGTGCTGTGGGGTGGGGTATTGTGTCTTGTCTTGTAACAAGGTTATTCTCCAAAGGAATAAAGTAATCTCTCTTTTTTTCCTATGTCTCTCTTCTATCTTCTTATAAATCTTGAATCCGAGAACAGGTTATTGCTGGTTCTTGATCAAGAAGGTTGGTTCTTGATCTTTCCCTCGCTGTTTCCACTGCATATAGGCGCTGATCTGAATCTCCCAACAAGTGGTATCAGTGCCTAGGAATCTCAATAATGGTTGCATCCAGACTCTCATCAGAGATGAGATTGCTTTATCACATCATTGCCTGGATACTTCTGCCGAAGACCGGATGCTTTGATTTCATCACGAAGAGAGAGCTGTTGGTTATGGTATCTTTGATTCAGTGGACTCCAATCAGCCTCCCAGTTCTTATGGTACACCAGATGACTGAGGCTGCTATAAGCAGGAGACTATGTTTGCCTTATGGCATGGGTTTGACCATCCTCTTCAGAGCATATGGTGTTGTCGTAGATGGAGAGCCATTCAGACAGTTACTTCACACAGTCATCTATGATGAGCGATCATTACATAGGATGGGATATCAGCTGTATAGAGGGTAGTGGAGATGGAGGATCTCAGGGTAGACCATTGATGTTGTTGATGAGGATGATGTTGAGGAGGAGTGGATTTATAGAGATGAGGCTAGGCTGTCTAAGCCATAGAGGGACATTCCTAATACTCAACCCGCACCATCAGTCTCGGCACAGCCAGAGGTGCCACCTCCAACTGACAGCATTAAGGATAGGTTGACTTGATTGGAGATAGAGATGATGATCATCATAAAACGAGTCGATCAGATACATTTGAAGATGAGGGCAGATCACCAGGGATTGAGAGATGGCATTTCTGCTATCCTGGCTGCACTAGACAGATTGACATCTACCAGGACACCTTCACCTCTCTCATCAGACTCTCCACCATCACCTCCAGCACCTCCAGGTCCAGCACCAGATATAGGAGATGGTCAGAGAGATTCTTTAGCTAATTTTGATGTGGCAGACTACATAGTAGACCCTAAGCCAGCCATCGCAGTTGAGCAGCATCCTGAGAGGACTTCTGAGACTGCTCCTACCCCATCCAGTCTACCTTTCAGCCAACTATTCTTTCTAGCACTCCAGTGATTCCTTCCGATCATGATATCTCTACACTTGTTCTTTACTTTGATCTACCAGATCCCACTCCAATGATTCCATCTTTTACCTTACATGCTTCTTCATTGATTCGGGAGCTAGGGTTTTTCACAACCAGTTTTCACATTCTTTCTTCTAGACCTATTTTTGATGTTACTCCATCTGACCTTGTCACATCTTTTGTTCCTGCCACTGACATTGCATCTTCTTCAGCACCAATACGAGGGAGAGCATATGCTAGATGCAGAGGCCGAAGCCATGATGACATTCCTAGACCTGTTAGGACTAGACTTTCTGATCTCCAGTCGATGTGGCCGCGATCTCGTCCCTCTAGGGTTATAGGGCCTATTATCTTGGAGATCAGGTCTTCCTCTGATGAGGAAAGCACCCCCTAGGATCAGTGTACTAGGTAGTAGCATTTAATTTTGATGTATGTTTGTTTTGATGTATCTTTGCTTTGTTATGAATCATGTATCAAGTTTTGTAGCAAAATGTATCACATATATGAAATCTTATATACAAAAAGTATTTTTTCTTGCAACAAGCAGTACTCTTATCTCTTTATTACTACATTATCTTATTTATAGTCTTTTTTGCACCCTTTTTTATGATGACAAAAAGGGGGAGTAATGAAATGGAGTAATTAATGAAGTAAAAACAAGGAGAGAATTTATTGGCAGAAGGAGAGATTTTTGAAAAGATTTTTTTTGAAAAAGAGAGCAAAAAGTAAGAGGGAGAGAAATTTCTAATTCTTTTGAAAATTTTCTTTTGAAATGATAAAACTTGTAAGTTTTGAATAGTTGTTTTCAGATCATACATTGAGGTAAACCTTTTTTCTATGATTCTATGCTCTGATGCGATTCAGTTTTATGCTCTCATTCCCAATTGTTATGTTCGATATTTCTTTTTATATATATATATATATATATACTTTGATACTCCTTATTTTCATGCTCTAATACACTTCATGAGCTGATAATTTTGCTTGATACTTTTTTCTTGTATATTATTTATCTTTCAAGTATTGATATTCTTAAAGCTTATCTTTATTACTTTTGCTCTGATACTCTTCATATTTCAATTTCTTTTTGTTTAAGTGTCTATCTTTCAAATATATTTTAGCTATGATACACCTCTTGAGCATCTTACATATACAACTTAGCTCTGATACTTTTTAATCATAGCTTTGATACTCCATAATTTTCAACTTTGATACATTGTAATTACAGCTCTGACATTAATGATAAATGAATTGAATCATTCTCGTACATATATATAGCTCTGATACATTGTAAATGAGTCTTAGCTCCTAATGATCATTACAAATTTAGACTTTAATACTTATCATCATTAGCTCTGATACTTTTAGCAAAATACTCTATACCTATTGCAATTCTTTTTAAGCTTACTATATATTATACTTAAAGGTTTTGTATCATCAAAAAAAAGATTGTTGACTCATGTATTGATTTTGATAAATAATAAAACACTTAAGTATATTTGAGTACTAATATATATTAAAAGTGTGTTTATTAGAACAAGGTACTCACATGTTCAGTTGCTTGTCATCTTATTGAAGAAGTTAATTTTATGGATAAAATTTTAAGTCAAATGGACATTGATACATAAAAATATCTTTGAAGAACTCAAATCTCAAGTTTGAAAAAGTTTCAGCAGAGTTTCAAAAGAGTTTCAAGAAAGTTTCAACCAAGTGTCGACTCATGGAAGTGAAGTATCGACTCAAGGTGTCAACTCATAGAAGCTTGAGCTGATACGTAGAAGAAATTTTAGATGGCATGCAAGAAGTATCGACTCATAAAGTTCAAGTATCGACTCATGTGTCGACTCAAGGCCTGAGATAAAAAATGATACAGAACATGCTGAATTCAAGTCTTTTCTTAAGTGTTGACTCATGAAAATGAAGTGTCGACTCAAGTATCGACTCACTGGAAAAAGTATCGATGCACTAGTGCATTCCAGAGAGCTTCATAAAGCATTTTTGATCTAGTGTTGATCCAAGTGTTGACTCAAGTATCAACTCATGACCAGAAGTGTCGACCTTGAAGTTCTGGATGAATAGTAATGGCTAGTTTTTTGAAGAACAGAATTGGTCCTTTACATCCATAATGGCTATTTTCATTTCTCCAATAGTCAAAAATAGTTATTTTAAGGCTTAGAAAAGTATTTAAAATGGACCAAACTCAAAAGGAAGAAGACTAATAAGAAACTAATGAGCATTCATTGAGTATTCATTGCTTTTGAGTGAAGTTGAGCTTTCAAGCATTCAAGAGCATTCAAGAAGCATTCAAGACCATCCTTCAAGCATCCACCAAGGCTTCAACAACTTGAAGACAAGCATCTTCAATAGCAATCAAAGAACTTCAAAGAGATATTTGCTTTATTTTTGAAAGCTTGATTGTATCATTATATTGTACTCAACTTTATTGTTGCTCTTAGCTTCAAGTGGATTAAAGCTAGTGATTTGGTTGCTGGTGAGCCTTGTAAAAGCAACTTAGGTTGCTGGTGAGCCTTGTGAAAACCAAGTAGGTTTTTGGTTATCCTAGAAAACCAAGAGATTTTTGGTGAGCCTTGAGAAAACCAAGAGATTTTTTGGTTAGCCTTGTGAAAACTAAAGGGTTGTGATTAGTTAGCCCGAAAAACTAATCGGCTGCAATCAAGTGGGATTATAGTGAATTTCCAAGGAAAGCTTGGGGAGTAGATTTAGGTGCTTTGGTGTGCATCGAACCACTATATATCTTTGTGTTTGTGGTTGCTTGCTCTCTCTCTCATTGTTTGATCTTATTTATTCTGCACTTATTTTACTAATTCTGCTGCATATCTTCAAACACATATACACTTGAATCACTAGCACCTTCATTGTATTTGAATTGTCACATACTTGTTTAAATCTTTGCAAAAAGTATTTTTAAAACCCAATTCACCCCCTCTCTTGGGTTTCTTCACTGGGCAACAACCTGTAGTCACATGAGTTGACCTCTGAAGAAGATGAGTCAACCCCTTTGCATCTAGTAGCTCAAACAACTAGTTTTCTATGAGCTTCCACTAAAATTTTTGACTCTAGTGGTTATTTTCATGGCTGTAATGGCTAATAGTGGTTTTCTATCCAATTTTAGTGGTATTTAACACTTCAAATTAATTAGGGAAGATAACAATTATATGTATTGAAAGGAAAAAAAGGAAAAACAAGAGTTAGCCTCCAATAGAAGTGAATGTACATTTATTGAATGAGCATTTAAGAGATCATCCATAACCATTAAGTGAAATTCACTTAAGTATTGAAAAAGAAAAATCCAAGCCTTAAAAAGATCTTCCATTACTTTTAACTACACTTCAATGCCTTTTTATTTTACTCATTAAGGAGCCACTTTTTTTCATTGTGTTCATCTTTTGTAATCTTTTTTTTCTTTGTAACAAGTTTCAAGGGAGTGAAACTTGGGGGATAGGTTCATCCAAACATAAAATTGGATATTATATTATGACTAAGCCAATTGGATATTATATTATGACTAAGCCAAGAGAAGGCTTAGATTGGAAAAGGTTTTGATTGATTTTCTATGTAAAATCATTTGGATTAATTGTAAGCTAGATTAAAACAATATCATACAGTATTTAGGGTTTGATTATAGTTGACTTTCTAAAAAAGGATTTCTTAGAGAGTGGACATAGGACTGAGTTTGGTACCAAACCACCATAAAAATCCTTGTATTTATTCTATGTTGTTTTTTACCTTCATGCATTCATTCATCTTTGGATATATCTGAGTTTACTTATTGCAATTAACTTCGTATTCACTCACTTATCTTAATTTTTCAAAGTGTACAAATTTCTTTTAAAATTTAAAAAATTAATTCACCCTCCCTTCTTGTGTTGTACCTCTAAGAAACATGGATGTTTTTTTTATTTAAATACATACTAACTTTGCTTATATACTTATTATTATAAGAGATTTACTAAATTATCTAGTTGAGATTGCTTACTGGGCTATTAAGCTCATTATCGACTCTTTTCTTTTCTTAGAGAATTAGTTGAGGATGCAGATACTACTATGGGAGTGAGAATAGAAATGAGATTCAACCATACCGATGTGGTTTAGATTTAGTATTACAATTATAGATTTCATAGGTCTATTATTAAATTAGCAATTGAAATATAACTGATTCAAGACTCTTGAATATTGTCTATTAGTTTGGATTTGTTAATTATTAAAATTTGAATTTTAGTTACTTAAAGTTATCCTATTGCATGGTATGTATCATGATGGAATGCCTTGGCTCATGGTTTTGGAGTTGGGGCATGGCATATAATGTATAGCATAACAATGGACCATGATGTGCATTAGTGTGGGCACATAGGAAATTGTCATCCATAGTTGGTGTAATATTAATACTATCATGGGGCCTACCAAATAATTGTTAATGCATAAGGTTTGCCTATCCCCTATGCTCCTCTCTCAGTGGTCTTTATGGGTCATCCTAGGGTTCCATATGGCTCTTTAATTTTTCTCATACTAGTAGATGATTCTTTAACCAAACATTTTGGTAAGATGAAGGAAGAAAATAATTAAACATATTAGAAAACTAAGAAATAATGCAAAGGGAAGAGAAAGAAGAAGATGAGACCTATTATCAACAAAATGATAGTTTGAAATCTGATATTTATTTAACTAACAAATGATTACCTACTCAACATTTGTATTATATTAAAGTTGAGAATATAAAGAGATGAGATATGCTAGGTTTCCTTGATATTACAATATTGAATACTTTTAATAATTTTTGTTTTGTTAATTTTTCTTTATAAATGATGTTATTATGTTCTTAATCCTCTCAAAAGTTGAGCCATGGTCACTAGAAACTTTTTTATTAGCTAAGACCTTTAATTTCAATGTCATGCTTCTTTATCTAAGGAATTATTTTTTATGCTACTATGAATGGAATATAGTTAAATTCTTAACCTTCAACTAAGGAAACCTAAGAATTAGTACAATTTCATTATATAGTTATTTATTCATATAAAAAATGATATTATTTTATAAGCAAACTCATCATTCTGATAAAATGTCATATTGGGTCCCCTAAAAGAAAATTTCTGGCTCTACCTCTTAATGAATGGATATACTTCATGAATATGAAGTGGTTTTATAAAATGAATGAGAGGGAGACACAGAAAATATCTCCATGTTATACTCATGATGAGTTGATGCAACATGTGGTGCAGACTTTTTGAAGCTCAAGAACACAATCATCATGGTCCTCATCACCAATGAAGAGAACTCATTGATGATGGGGATTTGCATTGATGCCTTGGTCAAGGACGAGTTACTTGATAAACTAAATGCAAGAACTTTGGAAGTATCGATCTGTATTTTTGAAAAGTAGAGATTTTGTGAGTTCTAAATTCTAAGTTTAGTGCTTCTTTGATGATCTTTTAAAGATTTTCGGTTGACATGGTAGATAAGAAAATATAAGAAAATCTTCACTCATTGTACCTGAGATCATCATTTTGCTCAATTCTTGGCCTTCACTAAAATCCTAAGGCTGATCCTAAGTGAGAGGTGCTAGACTTATAATTATCTTTCAGTTTTTTTGTAAACCTTAAAAGATATTAAACTATAAAAGCTCATAAAACTTACATGAATATAAAACTATTTATATCTTGATCTCTGAAACTAAACTGACTGCAATCACAAAAAGATCTAACTGAACATACTCCTCACCATCTATAAGTAGTATCTTGATTTTTCAAACCCAACTCCAAGTTTTTTTGATAGATTCATAAGCATTCTTGAATGAGTTGGAGACCAAGTCAATAGGATAATCTTTTATAAAGTGCCTAATCTATCAAAGGTTATTATGGAGATTAAGATAAGTATTATTTTCAATACAGCTATGTAGAAATTATCTTTATTGTAACCGCTACAAAATATATCCCATCAGTACCATATCAAAGATGCATTTGAACACTAAGTTTAGATTAAGTTAAAATAACTAAAACAAATCTCAGTGTACATTAGTGTGGGCTGCATCTAAATGGGTTTAAATCAGATAAAGTCCAACAAAAGATTCCCTTTGTTCAATGTTTTGCATCCATAATATTTGCTTCCACTATACTATTGTCACTTAAATTTGTTTTGGAACTATGAACATGCATGAGGGTTAAGAGATTCCTCCACCTTGCATAATATGAATGAAAAATAGTCTTGATAGCTAGTATATATGCTTATATTTGAAGTGATTATTAATTATCAGAATCAATTATAAATTACTATATGTAAATTTAGAAAGACAAAATTTGAGGACTAAATAGGATTTAGTTCTATTTGAAAAAAAAATCATTGGGATTGTGTAGTGAAAAACAAAAATGAGCACAAGATATATTATACAATAGCATACCATAATTTATTAAAAAAATAAAAATCTTAAATATAACATATCATAACAAAATAAAATATCATTTTATTCAACAAAATCAAGAGTCAATATAAATTATTAATCTAGGATTTATTGAATTGTGATATGTACATGCTAAATCAGAACTAAGCAAGTCCAATAAGCTGGACTCTTTTTGATTCTCGAGTTGACATGACATACAAATATAAGAATCTAGGTTCTCAACATTGCTTCAATTAGCAAAAAAAAGAAAAGAAAGATAAAAGAGTATATGCACAACCCCAATAAGAACAATAAAGTTTATACCCAAATTAGAACAACAAAGCTTATCTAATATAGAGATATGGACCGTATCTTCTACACAGAAGAAAGATTTACCTTTCTCCATGCAAGTTCATCATTGTATTGTATAATGGTCATTTTGAGATCTATGTAGATGAATAAAAAGTTTGACATACTTTGTGATTTGTGCAGGGTCAACATTATACAAGAAATAAATCATTCTTTTGCATGAAAGATGCATCTAGAATTGATTAGTTGAATGGTTTGTACCTTCTATGTAAAAGAATGATTGATCTTTTTTCATCCTGTGAACTCTTGGATCGCACTTTGCACAACTTTCAAAGTATAATCTCTATCTTGTGATTTATGCTAATTGATAGAAGGAAAAGGTTAGAGGGCTTTGAAAGCTATGCCAAATGCAATCACGAAGAAAAGACAATCATTCTTTCACATAAAAGATATAGTCCCCTATCCATCAGTAAGATAAATACATCTCATGACCTTTCTAAAAAAAATCTTACTGGAAAAAAGACTAACTAAAACTTAAAAAAACATGTTGGGATTTGAAAATATCACTATATTCCATATAACCATAATTAATTTTGGTGCAGTGTTTAGACCATCCCGGTTTCCTAGTTCCAACCCTAGCAATGATGGCAGCTTTATCTTTGCATTGACTGCAAAGTCCTAGTTATATTAGGAGCTGGTGATGATGGTGAAACCAATTAGAATCAGGAACAACTGAACATAAACACCTTTATATGCTTGTTCTCCCCTTGCTCCTAGGTCATCACACAGGGAGTCGGTGACAAGGGAAGGCCAACAGACAAGTAGTAAGCAATTTATCCTTGGTGTCCATGTTGATGACAAGCACTAGTTCCTCTTTTTCCCCTACTGACAACCCTACTACTCTATCCAAAGCTTGTCAAATAATTTTGATAACCAACCAACCTCTTGTTTCCTACACTGGAGAGGGGACGACCTCGTTCTACCCCACTCCCCAAATCCATTATGCCATGGCTAACTGATCCCTTTCCCACTCCTCGGTAGGGAGCAACTCATTGGTGTAGTCTCCAAGGTCGACCAACTTTGATGATGATGATGATGAGGAGCAGCAGGAGGAGGTGGAGGGTGCTACTTTATGTGGATCTTAAAAGTCTTTCTTAACCTCATCTCGAGGACCAAGCTTGATGATGATGATGATGATGAGGAGGATGCACCTCAAAGTTGCTACTTTATATAGATCTTAAGAGTCTTCTTTAACCTCATTGGCATAGCAGCTTTGATTTATTGGATTATAAGCCTCTCTTACGGTCCCAAGATTACCACGAAGGTGAACCCCCATCCTCTATAGCATGTTTGTTCTCTCATTATGCATCAATTGGAAATAACAAAACTAATTTCTATTTTTTGTCCCTTATCTGAGAAAATTTTTGAAACAAGTACTCATGGTCTATTTCTTTTTCTCTGAGCTATGTTTTAATGGATTGTTCTATTTTCATATAACTATAAATCATCACATTTGAAGATTTCTTCGTTCATATTGAAGTGCATGTTGCTAGGGGGCCGACCATGATGTTGGCACCGAACTCCATAGTACAGTTCATCATCCAGAATACAGGTACCTTCTTGGGAGTCCATGTTTCTCTTAGATGTTGGATGAGTGTTCTATAACTGTGAAGGCCCACTCGGGCCCGGTCGCTCTGCTTGACCAGCATGGCTAGGCCTAGCCTATTTTTCAAATTATGTAGGGTAGAGTGTTGCCCATTTTTAGATAGAGGAAGAGTCCTCAGACTCCACCAGAGGCTAGGAAATCCAAGCCTCCATTCCCCTCCCTTTCATGGCCTTTCATTATGAGCACTACCCCTCCTTTCTCCCTCTTTTTCCTTTATCTTTCCTTTGAAAGATCATCGATTTCTAGCTTTGTCCTTGCTAGAATTCAAGGCTATTGGTGTCACCAGAGCCCAAGGTATGTCCAGGCCATCCTTCCTCTCTATCTTCCCTTTCTTCATGTGGTCTTAGGCATTATCACTGGTCACCAGTTTCACCAGAAAACATAGAAGAAAATCTCCTATTTTTTGGCCATCTTTTCCCCACCAGCACTGTCACCCTTGATGTCAAACCCATGGTAGAGTCATCTAGCCTCCCTGTGAGCTTCCATGATGTAACCATGGTTGTTAGCAAGCAACCAATGGTAAAAACCAAGAAAGGATCCCAATTTCCCTATTTTTCAATTATTTTTTTTGATTTCTCACTATCTTGTTACCACCACCGGCCATCCACCATTTCCCATTATTGACCATGTGTTGATCACCAACCACAGCTGCCACCTTCTCTCGTGCTTAGCCAAAGAAGGGAAAAAGAAAAGAAAAGAAGAAAAAGAAGAAAAAAAGGAGATATGACTAGCTTTTTTTCTCTCTCTTGTGTCTCTCCTTCTCTCTCTTGCATTTTTCTCCATTAGTGTACTTAGGGATCCTAGTTTAAAGTTATGACTCCTTTTGGTATGAACTTATATTGATCCAAAGAGGTTGGAATTGCTTTGATATTCTTATAGTATATCGGATCCCCTGATTTTCAAATTTTTTTCACATTTTTCATTGGTTGGTTCTCACCACCGGCTATCTATGGCCACTAACCCTTGGCTAGGCCCTCTAGAATTATCTCTATTAGACCCCATTTGTGTTTTTTCTTTTAGAAGAGATGATGACTCTCTCTTTTTTGTTTTCTCCCTCTTCACATACTTTTTCTT
This sequence comes from Areca catechu, assembly GCA_021397845.1. Taxonomy (NCBI): domain Eukaryota; kingdom Viridiplantae; phylum Streptophyta; class Magnoliopsida; order Arecales; family Arecaceae; genus Areca; species Areca catechu. The sequence continues at coordinate 99,002,457 of CM038050.1, forward strand.
TCTAAGAAGATCTATGAATCTTAGTATTGAATCTAGTCTCTTCGTCTTGTGGACCTGTATTGACCCCCAGCCTTAAATTGTCTTGGTGCCTGGGTAGCCTATTAGACCGATCACCTCAATGTGTTGAGTGTCTTTTAAAACTCCCTATTGCTAAACTATACCGATCGATCTTGGCTTTGATGGAATCCATGCCTCATGATTCATTAATTGAGTTGCTTAAACATGGTCCACCTGAAGCCACTGAGCATCATCACCCAACCAATAACTTCCTTTTATTATTATTTAAATTTTATTAAATTTATGAATGAAAATTGATTATGATTTAATATTTTAAATAGGATTAGCTAAGTATTCTAACAAAGCTAAAGTTAGATGAGGTAAGTAAATGTTATGCTCCTTATTTATTTTAAATTATCATGTTTTTATGCACATGATCTATTGTTATCAATGAAGTCATATTTTTATTAAATAAAATTAACATGTGGTATGAAAAAATATGTTTTATTATGACAAGTAATTCCATGAATATATTTCACGAAACTAGCATGATCATGAAGCATGAATCCTATCATATTATTTTATTATTTTTTCATCTATGTATATATATATTTTAGGAAAAAAAATAAGAGTTTTAAAGGCTCTTAATAGATATGAATGAATCCCTAGAATTAGGAAGGTTGATACCCAGAATTAGAATGCATAAAAAAATGGACCTAACAATGGGTGTAAAGTTGGCATATGAAACAAGAACCTTGTTGATTAAGAAATATAGCCATGTCACGAGTATAAAATGATTATAGCATGAATATCTATGAATAATATTTTGAAACATGACATTAATATATGAATTTAATTATAATCATGTTTATAAAGTGTTCATGATTTATGCATGCATAATTGTCTTTATGACTTGTCTTATTAAATTTCTTTATGAAATGCATTACTTTGTAATATTTACTAATTTTTTAATATTGCACTATTATAAAAAATTATGCTTGATCCAATAAGGAAGTGAAGTTTATTTATTGACGGTGCTAGTTTGCTTGAGCATCGAAGTGTGCTAAAGATGGGATGTCTGTGGTTGTACCTGCAAAAGAAGATCAAGTTGGAGGTGGTTTTGATGAAGGCCCTCCGATACTTAAGCCAGTTATCTCAGACCACAGAGTAAAAGATGGAATGGAGCAAAGTGTGAGAGAAATTTCATATCTCTGGGGGTCTGAAGAGAACCCCTTTTTATACTTATGCCACGTGGGCAATTCTAGAATATTCTTAATGTAACGGCAAGTAGGTAGGAGATGACAAGATGTTGGCCTCCATTATGATTTCTGGAAGAAAATCATTCCTCTTTATTTGGAACATCCATCTCCTATTAATGGAAGAAGTTATCTCATGTGCATTTCCTCCATTTGTTTTAATGGCATTAGGAATCGTGGCCTGGAAAATGGACCATGCTTCTTTAATTACCAGAATTTATCCTTGATCATGGGATTTGATGATTGTCCATTATGGAGGACATATTGAAGTGAGCATTGGTAGGCTTTTCCTATAGCCATTTAGAAAGATGTCCTTGAGGGGCCCTATTTGCCCTGTCTTGGTTGTGAATGTTAAGAGTCGGTCAACCTGGGGCTTCCTTAAGGCTGGGGTTTCATAGAACATGTGGGCTTGAAAGGCAAATGATCATTAGGCTGAGGGAATTCGAATGAATTTAGTTTTTCCTGAAGATCATGTCATAAGGGAAGGCTTTTCCTGCACATTGATAAATTCTCCCTTACTTATTCTAACAAAGCATTCATGGAATGTTTTGATTAGATTGAAGGTTTATAAAGTAGGGGTCCAGAAGGCCAAACATCTATCTTTGTAGAGGTTCCTTCAGTGATCTTAGGGTTAGTGGGTTCAAAGGCTCTTCGTTGGAGCAGGCGGTATATTTGATTGAGGGATTCTTATAGTTATACTTCTACCTAAAATGGAGATGGTATTGCTAGGGAGAATCACGAACCCCACCACCATGATGGATAAGGATGTTTCTCCAGTGACTGAAAGCCATTAGGGGGACTATAGGATGATTGGGACATTATGATTCAATCAGGGAGCCCATAAACATTTAAGAGTAGAGGGGGAAACTAGGTAAGCCAAGGGTGCTTTAGGATGAAGGTTGATATGATCGAGAGTTTTAAGATGTTGGTTCTACTTCTACTTTCGAGGATGGGGGTTGATTGATGGATAAAGTTCTTCGGGGAAATGTCCTAAGGTGAGTGCCACTCCATCACATGACTTAATATGATCTTATGCTACTCTAGTCACAAAAGTTTGGTCATTTCCTAGTTATTCAGGTGAATATTCTATATATATGCATTCAGAATATGGTAGGCCCAATGTCAAAAATAGAAATTATTAAAGTATGCCCTAGAAGTCAATCTGGTTGATACATATTTTATTTCTAGGATATAAAATTATATTTAATATTCTAGTTTGGATAATTTTATCAATACATATTCAATATGTGTCCATGTACCGTCCAAGGAATTAATGGACAATGATACATGTTCTCAAGAATTGAGAATTTGAGACATATGTTATCATAGATTAATTTCTAAATATTTTTGATCGTAGGATATCATGGGGATGGTGAATGATCTGGTTTGATTAGTATACAGATCGCTTCCCTTTTAGGATAGACAAGTCATGAGCCTATAGTATAGAGACATTGGAGCAAGAGTGTAAGTAGTTGTTAGAAATTAATTATACCGAGTATGACTATCATGAGAAATCACATGGATGTCTGCTCATTTATCAATGACTTTCTCGATGCTGTAGTTGTTAGGGATGGCAATAGGTCGAGTTTGGATCGGGTCATCCAAATATCATACCCCCCGCTAAAAAATTATCCGCCCCATACGCACCCCATACCCGTCTCGGGTCGGGTTGGGTATACCCGGTCTCATAAAACTTAGTTTTTTAAAAGTAAATGGGTCGGGTCGAGTTGGGTCGAGTATATCCGTCCCATATCTAATTTACTTAAATATTTTATAAACATAATTTTTTTATATATAAACGGGTCGGGTTAGGGTCGGGGCATACTACTACCTGTACCCGACCTGAATCTGAGTCGAGTTTTTTTTATATAACCATATCCATTTATAAATTAGGCGGTTGGGTTTTACCCGCTCCATCAGGGTTGGGTCGGGTCGAATACCCATCGGATCAGTAAAAATTGCCATCTCTAGTAGTTGTGTGAGTGATTTTTGACCTGCGGTGCCTTGGCCACTCATAATGGATTTACAGTGTTTGACAATAAAAATATTGGCCCTAGCCATTTAAGCTATTACGATGTTTGTTAGCTATAATAAGTTTACTATAGGAGTGAAAGTATACTTATAAGGTATCCATCAATCTTAGTAGTTAAGGTATAGTCCTATATAATTTAAGAAGCTAAGTTCTTAAGACTGTGGCCACGATAATATGAATGATGGAAAATAGTTTTCATGAGCTTTTACAATTTGGACTTGAGCTGATTGAATCATGCATATGATAGATGCTTGGGTTTGATGAGTTTCCATGACATGTATCTTGTCGAGATTTTTGATAAAAAAACTTAATTACATGGTAACTATACCTAGGGGTTCTTTCTTCTATTTGCTAGGCTGCCACTACATGCTACTAAGCATCATTGGTGGATTGTGAGAACCTACTAGGATCATTTTGGATCAATGATCCTTGATGGGGTGAGCTGAAATTATTCCGGTCCATTGAAAGAGTTCGATAATACTATGATGGAAACAATGGCATGTCTCACTACCGGACAGAATGTAACCTAAGAGATCATATTAATAGGAGTTTGACTTGATCCATTAGTTGGACCAAAATATGTAAGAGTTATATATTTAGAAAATCTAAATTTGTAAGAGTTACAAATTTAGAGCATATTAATTTTAGCACATGCTAATTTTAGCGAGGACATTATTATAAAAGTTATATTTTAATTAGATGATTTGATCTTTCAATTATGATTAGACTCAATATAATTTGAATTGGATTCAATTTGGTTGAGTTTGGATGATGACCTAGTCCAATTAGGTTTTGGACTAACCTAATTGCAATTATTATAAACCAATTCGGTTTGACCTAATTGTTTACTTAATCCTAGGTGAATTAAATTTGATTTTATTTAGTTAGGTTTATTCTATTCTATTTGGATTTAGTGGTCCCAATTAGATTAGGATCTAATTTCTAATTAGTTGTAGATTCAAACCTAAACCTAAATTGGTTAGGATTTAGATTAGTTAGTTTCCTAGTTAGTTAGAATTAGTTAGTTAGTTGGCCTAACTAATTTCTAATTAGTTATAGATTTAAACCTAAACCAAATAGGATTAGTTGGTTAGTTAGATCCTAAAAGGGTTAGGATAAGGAGTTAGTTAGTTGAACTAATTCCTAACTGACTAATTATTCTCTCTTCCTCCCCATATTTTTCTCTCTCTCTTTAGAATGTAAGAAAGAAAGGCTAAACCCTTCTTCACATGAAATTCCAAGAAGAATGTGTGTGAATCATATGTGGGGCATGACACGTTGCTAGACGTTAATCATATCTTGTAGGTTATCATGAATCAAATTGATTGCATTCATGAGTCAATTTAGAAGATAGTTCAAATTGGCAGCTAGGGTTAGATCAATTTGACCTATTTCGATTAGTTGGTTTCTAATTGAACTAAATCGATATAAACCTAGACCTACTGCTAGCTAGATGAGGAGTCCAAAGGGTTACACATATTAAGGAATTGATCAAGAAAGTTATTTATATTTTTATTAGGGTCATAGGATTCTAATTGGCTAGCTAATTAACATACTAACATACGTTGGCTAGCCTAACTCCTAACTTAATTAGATTAGGTTTAAATGCTTGCTATTTGGGCTAACTAATTTGAGTGGAACTTAAATTAGGTTGAGCCTTAAGTGGGGCAGCCAAATTAGGATTTATCTTGATTTTATAGCCTTTATCCATTGATTTACCAAGAGTTCCAAGGGCTTGGGACTCTTGGCACCCATATTGGCATACGTATTTTTTGTTGATAATCCTTAGTCCCTATCATCTCTAATAGGTGCTCATTTGGACTGGATTTGATCAGTCAAAATATGTAATAATGGACATGATTTCATGAAGGGATGCGATGCTTGGATAATTGGTGCGTGGGATGGGCTAGAGTCCTGCTTATCAATCACCTTTTTCTAGATAAGCCTTTCTAATTTATATGTCCATTGGGGTGTTGGACTAAGTCTTTAATTTTAAAATTAAAGACTAATTATCAATTTTTTCTGAGTTGTAATAAGTAATTCTTGGTGCAAAAATGTTAGTAAAACTACATTTTACTTTGCACCTTCTACCAAAAGACTCCTTTTGCTTAAAGGATCTTATCTAATATGTTAAATATTAAATTAGGAGCTGATGAAAGGGTGTATTAGGTGCCTCCTCTCTTCCTATTTAAAGGATTCAGTGATTGAAACCAAAGAATCCAAAGTATGTCCTGATAACTCTCTTCCTTCTCTTGTTAGGACATGTCTTTTATTTTAAGACAAGTCTACCATTTTAAGATAAGGGCTTAGAAAGAGAATTAGAAAGGAAAATATGATAGCAAGAAAGTTTTTGGAGAGATTTAGAGGTACTCTTCGAAAGGAAAAAGGTTCTAAAAAAGAAGAAATGCTACTGAAGGAAGAAAGGCTACCAAAAGAGTCAAGCAACAAAGAGGAGTGCTCCTTGATCCAATTTCTATATGGATCACCTCTAGAGGGCATACACTTGTATGCCTTGTGAAATAAAAGATATTAGTTTTAGATGTATTATTCTATTTCCTAATATTTTACCCTGTTAATTGATATAATCAAGGGAGTCCTAGGTTTAGGGTTTTGGTTGATTAGGGTTTCAAGGATTAAAATCTTGAAATCTAGACTTCCGCTATGTAACCGTAACCTAGTAGTGGTATTAGAGCCACCTTGATTCATTCAATTAATAGTCAATTAAATGTTTGGATGATTATGTCTAGCATAATAGTTGAAGCATATGTTGATTGATGTATGCCACCGATTAGGATTTTACTTAGACCCTAATCGACATAAGGACATGTTTAGATTATTCAATCATCATTCTAAAATAAGGTTGTCCTGACATAATGATGGATGTTTTCTATGTTGTAAGGTTATCCTAGAATAATGACACACATGGCACATATGATGTTGTTGTATGTGTTGGGAATTGTGTGTCCCAAAGACAATCGTCTAGGTTGTAGACGGTTATGCAACTTATGTATATGTATATAAATTATTGAATTGAATAAAAATTTTATTCTAGTTGTTCATCACATGACATCTTCCTAATTGAACTCTTATGTGATGATGTCCTTTAAGCTACCTTGTAAGCAATGTAGAGAGGATACGTCGTGTAGTTCATAAACTGGTTCATGACCAAAGGATATGCTATTTTAGGATGATAATGTATCGAGAGTAGGTCGTTGATGTCATGTCTATTGGTTGTCCTCTTAACCAAGTAGCATGGAGATGTTGGTTCGACATCAGGTGTTGTGTTCAACACTTCACTGAATGTGAGTCTCATGCGAGATTCTCTTTTGCCAAAGAGAAGTTTTATATTAGAATGTGGACATGAATTATTCCTCTGACTTGAGATCACTATGCAGCTTGCAAGTAACTCACTATGCTTAGGTGCCAGACTACCTTTTAATCCAGTGACGGAAGGTTGCTGGGTGCAATCAAGTACTTATGCAGCGATTGTAGGATTAAGATAGGATTAATCTCTCCAAATGGTTTGGATTGAATGCTTTATATGCCTCAATTAAGAAAAACCTTGGCCAAGGCATTCCTTGTAAAGAGTTACATGGATTCTTTATTTGAGACATATTGAGATGAACTGCTTAGGGTTGGGCAGTTTAACCCTAAGCCATCCGGAGAATTAAGAGATCAAAGGAATAAGTTCTGTGGTATTCCATGTTTGACAGGTTCTTGTTGCTCTGCAACCTTCGACCTATCCAGATGTCTGGTATCCTTGCTAGATGGCGACTTTGGCTAGTACAAAAATATTCCTGTGCTATCGAATTAGTGTTTGAACCTACGGGGTCACACACCATGGGGTTTCTTCTTGATTTGTTGGCTTTGAAATGATTGGGAATCATTTTGGATATATTTGACAAGTTGTCAAAACTGCCAATAGAGTCGACCCGATGTGAGTTGACCCATCTGACGAGATTTGCTGAAAATCCGAGGATGCTTTATTAATGATTATAAAAGTTATGGTACTTAATTTTGGCATCTTGGGGTTTTAATTAGCTGCAGTTGCTGAAGTCCAAAGGGTTTGTAACACCCTTGACATCCAAGAGACTCCCAATCTTTCTTTAATCTCTCATTGATCTCCCCTTTATGGTGCTAATAAAAAGGGCTATTTTGGGTGATCTGATATGGAGATTTGTTCACCTTTCACCTAGGTCAAGATTCTGCCATTTTCTCGGTTAGAACTAATCCTTGACCTTTGAGAGATTGTGAGATTTTATCTCATTCTTAGGAAGATAGAGTGAGGCCTTGGATTTTGGGATTCTTATGTGCATACCTTCTATTGAAGTTTGCGATAGAGTGATCTGGGAAGGGTTCTTAGGTGCCTTTGTTCCAACATTTCTTCAGCAACTGGTTCTTCAAAGAGTTGAAGGAGTCTGTCGCTGCCACATTATTTTCGGAGAGGCTAGCACCTTGAAAGGAGGAGAATCCCCTTATCCCGGTCTGAACAACCTATAGAGGCAGGATGCTTGTGTTGCTTGCAAGGCTTTTGCTCATCTTTGAAGTACCTCGCCTCCCGGTGATCATCACCTCACATAAAAGGTTTGTACTTCTATCTCATGGCTCTAAAGAAATGTTCTTCAGCACCCTTGTGTGTGATTCAAAGAATGGTCTGATGAATTACATGCTTCGCTTGCTTGACTTCAAACATGTATTACTGTATATGCATAAAGATCTGTATAGGGCCAGTGTTAATTAGATTAACATGTTAGATAAAATTATTTTGTCTCCTTCCACTGCATCATGTAGTTTAGAAAAATTTTAAATTACATGTATTGGCCCTACCCTAGTTCGCCAACAATGGTATCTGAGCCACAGGTTGGATGCATATTTAGTTTAATTCTTTTATATGAAATCGACTTGATATCCTTCACATAGTACTTGGATTAAGGTGGATTCACCATGGCCATCTGGTCATAGGAGAGAAGTATGGTTTAAATGCCATCCTTCCCATTCAATGGGATTCTCCTATGGCGTGTAGGGGTGCCGCTGCGTCACGACCTTATGAAGAAGAAAGTGAGGGATTTGATAGGTTAAAATTATTTTAATCTATGTTTGTAGATCATAGCTATGTTTAGATGAGATCTAAAAGGTGCATGATCTAATATTTTGAAAAGTTGAAGTGAAAAGGGATGAATTTTAAAGTTACTATTTTCTACCTAATCAGACGAGCGACTCGCTTCCTGAAGGAGCTAGCTCGTTTCCTGAAGACAGAATAGTCTGTTTATTTTGTATTATGTCCGAGCCAACTCATCCATGCAGGAGTCGACTCGGATCGAGAATAAAGGAAAGGTTGTCTAGATGAGCTGACTTAATCAGAAAACCTTAAAACAATAAATTTAAAGTTCATGATATTTTTGTAAAATTGTTTCACTTGTTTTTGAAATTATTTCAAAGTTTGGGTTAATTGAAAATATCTCAATTGGCATGTTATACTTAATTAAGAATTAAGTTGTATTTTTGAAACCTTTTAAGATTTAGGATATGATTTTAATCTTAAGTCATGATTGATAAACTGTGGGTTAATTAGGTTAGCTAGAATTGGGTCCTTAAATGGGTTAGATCTAGGTTTAGATGAATGGATTAATTAGAGAAAAGACTAATTAAAAGTTGAATTAGGTCTGTCCTCTATTGATCTCTCTAATAGTTAGTTAGATCAGTCCATACATCTAAATGGACTTGATTGATGGCTCGTGGTGAGCCCGGGTCTTTAGGTTAGTCTGATTGAAAGTAAACCACTTCATGTCTAAGATAAGTTTGACATTGGTGATCAAGGTTCTTTGGGGCTAACTCTTATTTGGCCAACTCATGGTTGGTGTCTAAGGAAAGAGGCTTACCTGGCTTAACCTATCCCTTGATCTTACTTACCTAGCTAATATGGTGAATCAGATTTGACTATATTATCTATTGATTTGAGTTGACCCATGTCAATTAAGGTTAATCAGTCTGACTGGTTTAAGGTGCCCATGGACCCATTTGATCTTAAGATCCTCTAAGAGTTTGGAGGGAGTTTTCTTGATCAAGGTCCATGTCTTCTTTCATGTGTCACAAAATCTAATTCCTCTAAATTATTAGGTCCATAAAAAGACTAAGTTATGTGATAGCCTAAGTCTTAGCTTCCCATTAAGTTGGATTGAGTCCATAAGTTGGGTGATCATTAGCAGTTCCAAAGAATGGGTGGTCATCAGGTGAGTGGAATTGCCATTCAACATATGATGGCTCAGTGCGACTATCTTAACTCGTGGTCAGGTGGGCCCCCCAAAGTCGGGCTTGATCATGCATTAGTTAGAAGCATTGAATTTGATCATGTTAATTGTTGGACCTAACTAGGACCTTTAATAGGAGGCCCAAAGGCTGATTATGAGGACCCTTGGGGCAAAATAAATACTAGGAATTGCTTAGAGAAGCAATTGGTATTGTACCTTCTTTTAGATGCATGTGGGTTGGCTAGCCAAAGTCGGGCTCATGTATAATTTATTGGATCCTAGACCCACTAAAGGATAAATGTTATTCTTCAGATTGGAGTGTAGAGGCTACCAGTCTAAATAAAATAGTGGGAGAACCTTTGGACCAAAATTTATGTCTTTAGGATGTTCAAAATAATTCATATACTGATAGGTCTTGTTCTCCTTTTTCAAATAATGTCACTCCGATCATTATTGGATAATGACAAACTTTTTGGACCCAACTTTGATAGCTGGTATCGAAGACTCAGGATAGTCCTGGAGCATGAGCGGATCCTTTATATGATAATAGATCCAGCACCTGAGATCCCAGCCCCCAATGCTCATGGCACTATCAGGGACACTTACCAGAAGTGGGTATCTAACCGGACCATGGTGTGTTGCATTATGTTGGCTATGATGAATGATGAGTTAGTCACAAATTTGAGGAGGCCCAGCCAGAAGAGATGCTTTAAAGGTTGAATAATTCTTTTGGCACTCCAGATGATATGAAGAGATATCGGATCTCTTCCACCATCTATAACACACATATGCATGATGGAGCTCCGGTAACTGATCATGTATGTACATGATCGAGTTATTTTAGTATTTGGTCAAACTCGGATGTCCTTTGCACGAGCAGCTTCGCAAGGACACGATACTGAATTCTCTGCTCCCTTCCTACCAGGTCTTTCTCGATAATTTTAGAATGAATAGGCCTGTAGTAAACTACCATGAGATGTTAGGGTTCTTACAAACTTATGAGAGAGACCACAACCTCAATAAGGGATTGGTGAATCTGGTGGGAGGTTCTGGAGTAGGGCATCGTCTCTTTGGGAAAGGGAAGAAAAGAAAGAAGAAGAAAAATAAGAAGGTGCAAAATGCTGAGCATAGTCAGACTAGGAGGGTGAAGGCTGACAAAAGTCAAGCAGAGTGCTTCTTCTACAAGAAGCCGGGTCACTGGAAGCAGAACTGTTCTGCTAACCTTGCTTCTCTAGACCCGAACAGGCAAAGGAAGGGAAAGCAGCAAACTGTTGCTGGTCAAGGTATTTATATGATAAATCCTTATAGTTTCTCTATTTATGATACTACTAGCTGGGTATTGGATACTGGGAGTCCTTACCACATTTGCAATTCATTGCAGGGACTTCAAGTTAGTAGGAGATTCAAAAGTGGTGAAAGGTTTCTGAATGTTGGGAATAGAAGTCAAGCTCCAGTTCTAGCATTGGAAACTATTTTTTTGTATTTCAAGTCTTGTACTATTATTCTTAATGATTGTCATTTTTGTCCTTTTTTAGTGAATATCATTTCTGTAGGCCTGATGGCCAAAGACGGTTATGAATTATCTATAAAGAATGATATTTGCAAAATCGTGTTGAATGGTTCTAATGTGATGTTTGGATAAATGAAGAATGGCGTATATGTACTGTCACAGCCTGTTACTGTATTGTACACTTCTAATAAATGCCCTTAGTTAGATAAAGTCCGTGATACTTATCTCTGGCACTGTAGGCTAGGTCATATAAACAAGAACAGGATAAATAAGTTGGTGGGAGAATGTCTCCTGGATATCACCAAGAGTTAATCTTTACCAACTTATGAATCTTGTCTTCTTGTAAAAATGACCAAGTCACCTTTTACTGGAAGGGGTGAAAGAGCCAGTGATATTCTAAGTCTAGTACATACTGATGTATGTGGACCTATGAATATCAGTACAAGAGGTGGGTATAATTATTTCATTACGTTCATAGATGACCTTTCGAGGTACGGTTATGTCTACCTGATGAGACATAAATCTAACTCATTTGAAATGTTCAAACATTATCGTTATGAAGCTAAAAAATAAACTAGAAAGTTTATTAAAAAGCTTTGATCAGATTGAGGTGGTGAGTATGTTTCTAGTGAGTTTCTGACTTATCTTAAGGAGAATGGGATTCTCTCTCAATGAACTCCTCTAGGGATACCTTAGTTAAATGGTGTATCTGAAAGGAGGAATTGAACTCTGTTGGCATTGGTTCAAGTTATGATGGGCTTAGCAAGTCTGCCTAAATCTTTTTGGGGATATGCTCTTGAATCAGCATCTTACCTCCTAAATAGAGTTCCAAGTAAGTCCGTTGATAAAACACCATATGAGTAAAACACCATATGAGATATGGACTGGACGTAAGCTAACTTTCTCTCACCTTCGGGTTTAGGGGTGTCCAGCTTATGTCAGACATTTGCAGATAGATAAGCTAGGATCTAAGCCTGATAGATGTCTTTTTGTTGGGTATCCCAAAGAATCCAAAGGGTATTATTTCTATCTACCTGAGGAACAAAAGTTATTCATCAATCTTAGAGCAACCTTTTTAGAAAGGGAGTACCATTGTGAAGGCACTTAAGCTGCTGAGGTTGAACTTGGGGAAGTTCAACTGATAGAAAAATCTTCTCACTCTAAGGCCACTATAGAATCAATTTGATTAGATTAGATCTAGAGCCCATAGTGCAATCATTAAGGAGATCTGGTAGAGTACCATGTCAACCGGACAGATACTATGGTTTCTTGGTCCGAGACGATGATCCTGTTGAGCTCGATGAGAACAACGAGGACCCAAGCACCTATATGGATGCAATGTCAAGGTTTGATTCTAAGTCATGGCTGAGAACTATGACATTCGAAATGGAGTCCATGGACATCAACAATGTATGGATATTGGTTGATCCACCTGAAGGGATAAAATCCATTAGGTGCAAGTGGATCTTTAAGAGGAAGCGGGGCGTAGATGGGTAGATGGAGACCTATAAAGCCCATCTGGTTACCAAGGAGTATCGACAACATTATGGTATTGACTATGACAAGACATTTTCCCCTGTGGCAATGCTCAAGTCCATTCGGGTTATGCTTGGTATAACAGCATATTTAGATTATAAAATCTAGCAAATGGATGTCTGAATAACTTTCCTAAATGGTGAGCTAGAAGAGGAGATATATATGATGCAACCTGAAGGGTTCACATCCACAGATGAGTCTAAAGTGTGCAAGCTTTAGAGGTCCATTTATGGACTGAAGCAAGCTTCTCGGAGTTGGAACATGCATTTTAATAAGTATATCAAGACGTATGACTTCTTTAGGAATGGAGAAGAACCTTATATATATAAGTGTGCAAATGGTTCTGTAGTTGTATTTCTTGTTTTGTATAAAGATGACATTCTCCTAATCGGGAATGACATTCCAGCATTACAAGGAATAAAGGTCTAGCTTTCATCTCAATTCTTTATGAAAGACTTCGGTGAAGCCTTATACATACTGGGTATGAAGATCTATAAAGATAGATCCAAGAGGCTTCTGGGACTGTCCCAATCTAGTACATAGACATTGTGCTGAAGCAGTTCAACATGGAGATTTCCAAAAAGGGCTATCTTCTGATAGGTCATGGAATTACTCTTTCCAAGAAGGATTGTATGACAACTCCTGAGGAAAGAGAGCATATGAGTAGGATTCCATATGCTTCGCTAGTGGATTCTATTATGTATGCTACATTATGTACTAGACCAGACTGGCATACTCACTAGGGGTAGTGAGTAGATACTAGTCTGACCCAAGTGAAGCTCATTGAAAAGTTGTTACGAACATCCTTAAGTATTTAAGAAATACTAAAGACCAATGGCTTATTTATGGAGATTTTGACTTAAAACTTGTGGGGTATACTGATTCCATTTTTTAGTCAAATAGTGATGATAGTAAGAGTATGTCTGGTTTTGTGTTTACCCTAAATGATGGAGTAGTCTGCTGGAAAAGTTTCAAGCAGCATATAGTGGCTGATTCTATTTGCGAGGAGGAGTATATTGCAGTATCTGATGCAGCAAAGGAGGCTATGTGGTTATGAAAGTTTCTTAGTGAGCTGGGAATGGCACCTTCCTTGGATGGTCCTGTTTTGGTGTATTATGACAGCACTGGAGCCATTGCTCAAGCCAAAGAGTCCAAGTCACATCAATGGACCAAGCATATTTTGCATCGTTATCATATTGTCTGGAAGATTATTGGATGAGGTGACATAGAGCTTCTGAAGATCGATGGTAAGGAGAACTTGGCCAACCCCTTCATTAAAGCCGTTGGAGTGCAAGAGTTCAATGATTGCAAATGGAAGATGGGAATCATATTCTATTTCGATTGGCTTTAGTCCAGGTGGGAGTTGTTGGGAATTGTGTATCCCAAAGCAAATCATCTAGGTTGTAGATGGTTATGAGACTCATGTATATGTATATAAATTATTGAATTGAATAAAAAGTTTATTCTGGTTGTTCATCACATGACATCTTCCTAATTAAACTCTTGTGTGATGATGTCCTTTGAGCTACCTTATAAGCAATGTAGAGAGAATACGTCGTGTAGTTCATAAACAGGTTCGTGACCAAAGGATATGCCATTTCAAGATGATGGTGTATCATGACCAAAGGATAGGCCATTTCAGGATGATGGGATTTGCTAAAAATCCGAGGATGCTTTGTTAATGGCTATAAAAGTTATGGCACTTAATTTTGGCATCTTGGGGTTCTAATTAGCTATAGTTACTAAAGTCCAAAGGGTTTGTAACACCCTTGAATCCCAAGAGACTCCCAATCTCCCACTAATCTCTCATTGATCTCCCCTTTATGGTGCTAATAAAAAGGGCTGTTTTGGGTGAGCTAATTTGGAGAATTGTTCACCTTTCACCTAGGTTGGGATTCTTCCATTTTCTTGGTTAGAACTGATCTTTGACCTCTGAGAGATTGTGAGATATGATCTTATTCTTGGGAAGATAGAATTAGGCCTTAGGTTTTGGGATTCTTGTGTGCATACCTTCTGTTGAAGGTTTGGGATAGAGTGATCTGGAAAGGGTTCTTAGGTGCCTTTGTTCCAACATTTCTTCAGCAACTGGTTCTTCAAAGAGTTGAAGGAGTCTGTCACTGCCACATTATTTCCGGAGAGGCTAGCACCTTGAAGGAAGGAGGAAAATCCCCTTACCCCATGTGAACAACCTATAGAGACAGGATGCTTGTGCTGCTCGTAGGGCTTTTGCTCATCTTTGAAGTACCTCGCCTCCTGGTGATTGTCACCTCACATAAAAGGTTTGTACTTCTATCTCATGGCTTTAAAGAAATGATCATCAGCACCCTGTGTGTGATTCAAAGAATGGTCTGATGAATTACATGCTTCGCTTGCTTGACTTCATCATGTATTACTGTATATGCATAAAGATTTGTGTAGGGCTAGTGTTAATTAGATTAACATGTTAGATAAAATTGTTTTGTCTCCTTCCGCTGCATCATGTAGTTTAGAAAAGTTTTAAATTGCATGTATCGGCCTTACCCTGGTTTGCCAACAGTATGCCTGTTATATAGTTTATAGAATTAAGATGTGGTGAGACCATGAAAGCCCTCTTTAAAAAATTATATTTAGTTGTAGTGTTATAAAATCATAATGTAAATCCATTTAGGATTTGATTGATCAATTGGTGTCCAGGAAAGTGATTCTAAAAAGGTAAAGAGAATGTGGTTTTTAATTAGATCCGTTGCTTACCTGGCCAAAATTTTATGTCTAAGGCAAGCATGGGGGGCCTCCCACCTCTCTCCCACTTACCTGGCGAATTCGATTGATTTAGACCTTGATTTGAAATTGCTAATTAATTAAAATACTACTAATTAGCTTCCTTCATACTAAGCCAAATTTATATCAAAACTATAGTAGGTTTGTTATGCAAAATAAAGCCTACTATAGGATTTGATGTAAAATATATCTTGGTGCACTAATGCTTTATAGTATCATTATTGATGTTGCTTTATTGTGTAAACATAAGGATAACATTATTTAATCAGACTATATAGAAATGAAGTGTCTGACTAAGACATTATAGTTTATTATGTAAATACAAGGCTGTAAGTTCTTAAAGGTAGCTGTCATGTTGAGAGTTGCATGTGTTGTAATTGGAAAAGAAAATCTTCTATCCTTGAACTCATAACTATTTATTGTGTAGACACAAGGCATTTATAAGAAATTGAGATCTTAACCCCACTAAAAAAATCTTTTTTGGGTTTCTCACTTATCATAGGTGATGGCTATGGTATTCATAAAAAAATAATGGGAGACACAATTAGATTGATAAGTCCTTATCTAATTATGTATATCATCTTGAATGGTCTGCTTATACATTGTTCTTTATTTATAAAATTAATATTATGACTTTTACTTTATCACTACGGGGTATTTTAGATACCAATAAATTGACCGATCCTAATTATGTGGATTGGTTAAGGAACCTAAGAATTGTCTTAATTCAGGAGAAGGTATCCTATATCCTCGATTCTCTGAATCTAGATCCGATCAGAGATGATGCTTTGAAGGAGGAAAAGGCCATATATAAAATATGGCAGAATGATAGTTTAACTGTCAAGTGCATTATGTTGACCTCTATGAGTAATGAATTACAGAGGTAACATGAAGAAATGAAATCTCAGTCCATACCGTTCAATCTTAAAGAACTTTATGGAGAGAAAAGTAAGACTGCCCGATATGAAATATCAAAGTATTTGTTCCAAGAACATATGAGTGAGGGCTCATCTATTCAAGTCCATGTGCTAAAGATTATTAACTTAATCACTCGATTAGGTTAATTAGGATTTGTTATGGATGGAGAGCTTAATCAGGACTCGATCTTGCAATCACTTCCTAAATCCTTCTCTCAGTTTATCAATAACTATCACATGAACAAACTGAACCTTTCATTACCAGAGCTGCTTAACATGTTTAAGATAGCTGAGGGTTATTTTAAAGGGGACAAGGTTCATCTTCTTCTAATTGATGGGAAGAAGAAAATAGTAATGAAAAAGGATTCAAAGAGAAAGTGGAACCTTAAGAAAAGCATCCAAAAAAGGAAGAAGGCAAAGAAGTCTTCTACTGATGTAACCTGTTTTCACCGTGGCAAGCAGGGACACTGGAAGAAGAATTGCAAGTCATATCTTATTAGTCTGAAGCATGATGCTAGTGGAGCATCAAATAGTTTGTATATGATACAAACTAACTTGTTCTTGAGTACTTCAGCTTTTGATTCATGGATATTGGATACCGCATGTGGTTTTAATATGTAACTCTTTGAACTTTACAAAATTAGGAGCTTGAAGAAGGGTGACTGAGCTTTATGGTGTGAGTGGTGAAGCCATTTAAGTAGAAGCTATGGTACCTATCTGTTGTTATTGCCTTTGGACAAAATTTTAGAATTGAAAGACTGTTCCTATGTTCCAAATATTATTAGAAATATTATTTTTGTACCCTTGTTGTTACAATAAGGTTTTAAAATTAATATAAAGAGTAGTGGATACTCTATTTCTCATTCTAATAATTTTTTTGAAACTGGTTTATTTGTTAATGGTCTTTTAGTTCTTTCACTCAATAATAAAGTTTTACTTATTGAAAATAAGAAAAGAAAGAGAGAAGATATTAATGTCACTTTTCTTTGGCATTACCGATTAGGTCATATTAGTGAGTCTAGGATAAATAAGTTATACAAAGACAAATTCTCTGATCCTTATGATTATCAATCATTAGGAACTTGTGAATCCTTTCTTATGGATAAAATGACAAAATCTTCATTTACTGGTCATGGAGATAGAGTAACTGAGTTATTAGGGTTAATACATATAGATGTATGTGGATCCATGTCAGCTTAAGCCAGAGGAGGATACTCTTATTTCATCACCTTTACTAATGATTTATCTAGGTTTGGATATGTGTATTTATGAAACATAAATCTAAAACCTTTGATAAATTTAAAGAGTATCAAAGTATGGTTGAGAAACAAACTGAAAGAGTATTAAAATCCTTCGATTAGATTGAGGAGGAGAATATTTATCTAGTGAGTTTTTTGATTATCTTTAGGACAAAGGCATTCTCTCAGAATGGAACCTTCATATTACTAAAATTAAATAGTATAGCAGAAAGGAGAAATCGTACCTTGTTAGACATGGTAAGGTCCATGATGAGCTTCACTGATCTTTCTATATCTTTCTAGGGTTATGCCATATAGACTAATGCGTACATACTAAATAGAGTATCATCAAAATTAGTAGCTAGCACTCCATATGAATTATGAAAAGGCAAAAGACCAAGTCTTAAATATCTTAAGATTTGGGGTAGCCCAGTTTATATTAAAAATATATTTGGACATAAGTTAAGTGCTATGACTGATATATGTAGGTTCATAGGTTATCCTCGAGAAGGTATTGGATACCTCTTTTATCATCTTCCTGAATAAAAGGTTTTGTCAGTAGGCATGCTACTTCTTGGAAAAGAAATTTATCCAAGAAGGAGGTAGTGGGAGGATACTTGAATTCAATGAAGTACAATATCATCAACCTACTCCTAAAGACAATCAACCTCAAATTTCTTAGCCACAAGTACCTTATAATAAGGTACCACCACAACACACACCTTCTCTCCATAGGTCAGAGAGAGTGCGGGTTGGCTCCTTTCAGATATGGCTTTGTCATTAGTAATGACAATGAAGCCAGCATCATTCAAGATGATGATCCTTTGACCTATATGGAAGCTGTTAAGAGTAAAGACTAACAAATGGCTTGATGCCATGAAATCTGAAATGGACTCTATGAAAACCAACCAGGTTTGGACCTTGGTTAATCTATTTGAGGGACTAAATCCAATAGAGTATAAATAGGTCTTCAAAAGGAAGGTTGGAGCAAATGGCCAAGTAGATACCTACAAGGCTAGGCTAGTAGCAAAAGGTTTCAAACAAAGACATATAATTGACTATGATGAAATGTTTTCACCAATAGTTATGCTCAAATCCATTAAAATCTTGCTTGCTATAGTTGCTTACTATGATTATGAAATATGGCAAATAGATGTAAAGACTACCTTCCCCAATAGATATCTTGAGAAAGAAGTCTATATGTCACAGCCAAAAGGATTTGTCTTAAGTTGGAGACCAAACCAAATAGGCAAGCTTAAGAAATCCATATATGGATTAAAACAAGTATTAAGAAGTTGGAACATCTGATCTAATGAAATAATTAAGGAATTTGGTTTCGTTCAAAATGTGGATGAACCATATGTGTATAAGAAGACAAATGGGAATGCCATTGTCTTCTTAATATTGTATGTTGATGATATACTTATCATTGAAAATGATATTCTAATATTGCAATCAATTAAAGCTTGGCTATCTAAATCATTTTCGATGAAGGATTTGGGAGAAGCATCTTATATACTAAGTATAAAGATCTATAGAGATAGATTAAGAGGATGCTTGGCTTATCTCAATCCAAGTATATTGACTTAGTATTGAAAATATTCAATATGGAGGGAAGTAAAAGGGGTTACTTGCCCATGAGTCAAGTCATACATCTTTCTAAGAAGATGTCTCCTAAGACACTAGAAGAGAGGCAAAGGATGAGCAAGATTCCTTATGCTTTGACTGTAAGATCAATCATATATGCCATGTTATGTACTAGGCCTAATATTGATTATGTCTTAGGCATAGCAAGTAGATTCTAGGCTGATCCAAGGGAGGATCATTGGAAAGCTGTGAAAAATATTTTTAATTACCTTAGAAGAACTAACAATATTTTTCTAATTTATGGAGGAACATATTTAAAACTAAAAGGCTATACTGACTCTAGTTTTTAATCAGATCTAGATGATAGTAAATTCATATTAAGGTATGTCTTTACTCTATATGGAGGTGCAGTGGTTGAAAAAGCATTAAGCAACAAACTATAGCTGACTCAGTTTCTGAGGTAGAATATATAGCTATTAGTGAAGCCGCTAAGGAAGCTGTCTAGATAAAAAAGTTCATCTCAAAGTTGGATGTAGTTCTTGTGATACAATTATCGGTGCCACTTTATTATGACAACATTGGAGCTCTTGCATAAGCTAAGGAACCAAGGTCTCATCAAAAGTCCAAGCACATCCTAAGACACTTCCATCTCATTCATGAAATCATTAAAAGATAAGACATGATTTTAGAATGAGTAGATACAAATAACAATATAGCAGACCCATTCACTAAAGCCCTTCCTCAACAGTAATTTGATTGCCATTTAAATTGTATGAGAATTAAATACAAGGGTTATTGGCTTTAGTGCAAGTGGGAGATTGAAAGAATATTGTCCTAAAAACCAATCATATTTCTTATAAAATAGGAGCTTATCTATACAATTCTCCCCACTCATGTTTGATATTAATAAAAATTTAGGAAAATAATTTTAGGGTTATGATGGAGTTCATGATTGTGAGACCAAGATCTTATAAATCTTAATCTAAAATATTTCTAGTCATAGGATCATCAAGTTGGGGATCGATATTGCCGGAGAGACTAGCACATCCTATGTATGCTTGATGAAGAGAGTGGTTGGTCTCATGACCACTTGTATAGGAACACTAATATAAGGATGTGGGTGCTTATCAGGGTATGAGTTCACTAAATTGATCTATTATGAAAACATCTTATGGAAGTCATACGTACTTGTCAAAAGATGATTCTCTTAATAAAAGTTGTGCAAGCAATCCGTAGACCTGAGATCATCATGGTATCTTATACACATGAATCCATGTCTTGATTTATACTCATTCATGACATAGTCATGCATGGGATGTTCATGGATATGGTGAATTATGTATGAAGGTTATGAATAGGTCAACAAGGAATCAATCACTCCTAGTAAGAGAAGTATTTATCCCATGCAATCTCATCAAATGATGACTCAGGAAGTCTTTGATCAAAGTAGGATGAAATCAGAAAAGGATTTCTAATCTTTCATCGGTTGAGTCTTCATTAGTGATTTAACATTTGAATGATTAAAGTATGAGAGTTTGATAATTTTTCATACCCATCACTTATTCGGGATAAAGGAAGATTGAAGGATTAAATTACATGGTAACTTATAATTAAAGGATATTTTAATAGTTTTTACCAAATTTCTCATCTTCTGGATAGGCATGATATATTGCTAGATATCAATCATGTCTTATAGGTTATCATGAATTAAATTGATTGAATTCATGAGTCAATTTGAAAGATGGTTTAAATTGGCAGCTAGGATTAGCTCAATTTGACCTAATTCGATTAGTTGGTTTCTAGTCGAACTAAATTGACATAAACCTAGACCTACTGCTAGCTAGATGAGGATTCCAAAGGATCACACATATTAAATAATTGATCAAGAAAGTCATTTATATTTTTATTAGGGTTATAGGATCCTAATTGTCTAGCTAATTAACATACTAGCATATGTTGGCTAGCCTAACTCCTAACCTAATTAGATTGGGTTTAAATGTTTACTATTTGTGCTAACTAATTTGAGTGAGACATAAATTGGGTTGGACCTTTAGTAGGGCAGCCAATCTAGGATTTATCTTGATTTTATAACCTTCATCCATTGATTTAACCAAGAGTCCCAAGGGCTTGGGACTCTTAGCGCCCGTATTGGCGTACAAATTTTTTAAAAGGCATAGAAGGACTAAGAGTCCTATAATTAAATCACCATTTTGGTGATATACCTTAGCCCCTATCCTCTCTAATAGGTGCTCATTTGGACTGGATTTGACTGGTCAAAATAGGTAATAATGGGCATGATTTCATGAAGGGATGCAATGCTTGGATAATATGGCTTATGGGATGGACTAGAGTCTTGCTTATCAATCACCTTTTTCTAGATATGCCTTTCTAATTTATATGCCTATTGGGGTGTTGGACTAAGTCTTTAATTCTAAAATTAAAGACTAATTATCAATTTTTTCCTATTGCAACTCTTAGTGCAAAAATGTTAATGAAATAATGTTTCACTTTGTACCGTTCTACCAAAAGACTCTTTCTTCTTGAAGGGTTTTATTTGATATATTAAATATCAGATTAGGAGGTGATGAAAGGGTATATTAGGTGCCTCCTCTCTTCCTATTTAAAGGCTTTGGTGATTGAAACCAAAGCATCCAAAGTTTGTCCTGATAACTCTTTTCCTTTCCTTATTAGGACAAGTCTTTTATTTTAAGACAAGTCCACCATTTTAAGATAAGGACTTAGGAAGAGAATTAGAAAGGAGAATAGAATAGTAAGAGAGTTTTTGAAGAGTTTTAGAGATACTCTTCAAGAGGAAAAAGGTCATAGAAAAGAAGAAAGTCTATTGAAGGAAGAAAGGCTGCCGGAAAGAGTCAAGCAACAAAGAGGAGTGCTTCCTTGATCCAGTTTCTATGTGGATCACCTTTGGAGGGCAAATACTTATGTACCTAGTGGAATAAAGGATATTAGCATTACAGGTATTCTTCTATTTCCTAATATTTTGTCCTATGAATTGATATAATCAAGGGAGTCCTGGATTTAGGATTTCGGTTGATTAGGGTCTCAAGGATTAAAATTTTGAAATCTAGTCTTCTGCTGCATAACCGTAACCCAGCAGGGCACACAAGAGTTTGGCTCTTTTAGGTTTCTCTCTCTCCTTTATTTATCTTATTTTAATCAATCTAGTTCTAGGATTTTGAATTTGAATAAATATCTTGTCCTAAATTTAGATAAAGAGGGACTCTAAGGAGAAAAAGATACTAAGAAAATGTGAGAAAAGAAAGGTATATGGGGCACCAAACAAAATATGAGAAAAAACCACCCTTTATACTTGTTCAATAGTGCACAAAATATGAGAAAAAAAATATTTCATCACCCCCTAATCCTCCTCCTCCTATTCTTGATCTTTCATAAAGAGTTTATGTGAGAAAAGGAAAAAATACTTTTCCTTTGATTTCTTGAGAAGAGATCATTCTTCTTTTAGATCTCTAACATAGAGAAAAAGAAAATAAGAAGAAAGGGGATTTGATTCAATGGTCGAAGTGAGGCCCACAATGTACTAGCACTCCAATGGCCTCGAGACTTTGATCATGCCATCTTTATGTGGATACCAGTAGAGACTGAGTGCATGCATAGCTCCAATGAAACCTTGAGGTTTTTCCCATATCGGATCTGATGAAGATAGAGTAGTGCAACGGTAAGTAGATTTGATCAACTTTATGCTTTTGGTTATATTTGAATATTTATATTACATATTCATGATTGCTTCCTGCTATGCATCTTAGAGTAGGTTTTATTTCCACTACTAATTAATTTTAATTAATTATAAATTTTGAAAAACTTGCATGCAACTTGGGGATCGTTAGATGATTCCTTCAAGTGGTATCAGAGCGATGATTTATGAACATATTTAGACTGTAATCAAATATAAAAAAATAATTTTTAATTTGAAAATTCAGATCTTGAAAGGATTTTCAGATCTGAAAATTAAGAATATTAGATCTGGAAATTCAGATCCAAAATTTTTGTTGAAAATGAAATATCAGATCTGAAATTTTTGTGATCTAGTTCTATACTAGATCTAAATTTTAGCCAGATTGATCTAAAAATCAGATCCAAAAGATTTGATTTTTGGATTTAAAATTTAGATCAGGAAGTCATCATTCATATTCATTTTATAGATCTTAAAAATTATTTTTATATTTAATATTATGAATTTTTGAATGCATGAGTGCTAAACTTTTAAGATCTAAAATTTTTATGTCTTTGATTATTCATGAGATGATTAATCCCGAATGATTAGATCTGAAATTAGTTTGACACTAGACTAAACCCTTGTATTCATAATGCATCTAATTAAAGGTCTAAAATTAAAATGGTTAGGTTCAATCTTATGCTGATATAAGGTTGTCCTACTATAAGGTTAATTTTTTATAGAGTAAGGTTGTCCTAGCACAAGATCGACCCATTTTGAAAATAATTTTCAAGAATTTAAATCAATTATTTGAGATATGAATTAAGATTAATAGATTTGAAATTGAAAATTTAAGATCTAAACCCAAAGCAGAAAACAAGAGGGATTGAGCATGGGTCGAATAGATTAGGTCATGCAATTGGATTGCTTCTATTTTTTGGTTTGGTCAAAACTAATCGATTTAATTCTTGATCAAACTAAATCAAGAGTTGATTAAAATTAGGTCAAGAGTGCTCAGGACCATGTCAATGGTTTGAGCTGGTTGATGAAAGAATAGTGCTATGAAAGCCAATTGTATTTCTTATATAATAGGTGCTTTTCTGTAAATCCTTTCAACTCGTGTATGATATTATATTAATAGAAAGTCATTTTGATTCATCATATGCTATGTCTTATACTATTTTGTCTTAAGATTATAATGAACCCCATAGATTAGGGCAATGGATTTAGGGTTATGATGAAGTTCATAATAGTGAGACCTAAGTTCCTATCAACCCTAATCGAGAATATTCCTAATCGAAGGATCATCGAGTCAGGGATATATGTTTCCAAAAAGATTGGCACATTTTATGTATGCTCGATGGAGAGAGTGGTTGGTCTCATGACCACTTGTGTAGGGATATTAATATGAGAATATGGGTGGTCAATAGAAAATGAGTTCATCGAATTGATCCATCATGAGAACATCTTATGGAAGTCTTACTTATTTTAAAAGATAATTCTCTTAGTAGGAGTTATACAAGTGATCCTTAGACTTGAGATCACCATGAAATCTTGTGCACGTGAATCGATGTTTTGGTTTATACTCATTCATGACTAAGTCATGTACGGGATGTTTATGTATATGAAAAATTAGGTATGAATGTTTTGAGTAGGTCAACAAGGAATCGATCACTCCTAGTAAGAGGAGTATTTATCTCATATCTCATCAAATGATGACTCAGGAAGTCTTTGATCAAAGCATAATAAAATTAGAAATAGTTTTTAAGCTTTCAAATGAATAAGTATTAGGGTTCGACTAGTTTCCATATCCATCGCTTATTCAGGATAAAGAGAGATCGAAGAATTGAACTACATGATACTTACCATTAAAGGGTATTTTGATAATTTTAATCAAATTTCTCATCTTTTGGATAGATATAACACATTGCTAGACATCAATTATGTTTTGTATATTTTCATGAATTAAATTGTTTGAATTCATGAGTCAATTTGAAAGATAGTTCAAATTGGCAACTAGGGTTAGCTTGATTTGATCTAATTCAATTAGTTGATTCTTATCAAACTAAATTGACATGGACCTAGACCTACTACTAGCTAGATGTGGAGCCCAAAGGGTCGCACATGCTAAGAAACATAGGTCTAACCCAAAATATGGGCCCAATTAGATAGCTAACCCAATTAACCCAATTGGCTTATTTAAATGACATTAGGTTTCATAAATCCTAAGATAACTTGTCATTTAATTTAATCATACAATTCAAAATTGTTTGAATATAAGCCAATATTTTAATTAAAATAATTTTAATTAAAACATGTAAAACTCATTTTACATAAAACTTCATGCATCATATCTAGTCATATTCCTTTATAAATATTAAATGCCAAAAATGTATCTGAATTAAAATAATTTTAATTCTTTTGATTTACTTAAAGGATCCTTATGAAGAGGCCAACACAGACGAACTGCATCGTGCCAAAGACACACGACCATGTTGAAGGTCTCAACTAGGTTCCTAAAAGTACTCCCTAATCATACCTTATGATTAAGATACAGATACATATCAAAAGATTAAACTTTTATTTGTACATGCATCTGGAATAAGTTAGATCCTGTGTGGAGTAGGTTGTTTCCGCTGTTATTTTAAAATTATTTTAAAATACATACCTCCTCCCTGTGATGTTGCATGCTTACTGTAGGCACTCACAACCTGTGTTTTCTTTCAATGGTATCAGAGCCAGGTTGCGATCCTGGGACTTGTGGGTTATGGGCCACTCGATATATCCTCTTTATATCGAAGTCAATGTTGTCCTAAGGACTTCATCACATGAAAAAGAGTTCATTATAAGGAAAAGTAAGAATGTGATGAGCTGCCAAAATAATATTTATTAATTCATACAAAGAGTACAATACTTAGCTCAACCACCTACAGCCTAGGCGATTGGCATTAGGACACAATTCCCAACAAATTAAATTTTGCATCATTAGATTTTTGCATCATTAAATTCTGCATCATGTCCACCCAGTACATGGTCTATTATTTTAATTGTTTATGCATGTAGAAAATTAGTTAGGACTTGGTTCCTGTAAGTCAATGCCCTCAAGAAGAGCCCACTCCTTTAGCCTCAACCCGAGATCTCATTCAGTTCCCTTATAAAGAGTTCATTCCTCTAACCCTAGTTGATGACCTTTTTCTGGAACTGACTAAGTCTTCCTTTCTTGAAAAACCTGCACTTGCAATGACCAAATTCTCCATTCTTCAATTTGACCTTATATCACCCATAGATCAATGTTCATATATTAAGGTCAGTCTCTTTAGCCCAGAACCAGTCCCTGAGTCTCCTTCCTATTCCTACCCTTCCCTAAGTCTTATCATGTTTCTAGAGCCATTAGGTTATATTTTGATGAGATTACCAAGTTGCATGAATCCTTAGAGCCCATCTCTTTTGCTACCTACTTTTAAAAGACCCTCTGGCATTTGCTAGAAGTTTATGGTAAATTTTCATGTGCATACCAAACCAGGGTCAAACCTAGAGAGTTTATAGTCTGTTAGGTTTAGGCCCAAGAGTCCAATAAAAATTCCTCTCAATAAGAATGCATAGTTGAGTCTGCATTTTGTTAGGTATCAGTACGAGTCTCAGAGTCTGCAAAGTCATTCGCACAGCATGCATAAGGAAATTAGCCAAAAGAGTTAATCTAAGTAATGATACATATAAAAAATTGGTTGATTCCTGAAAGCAAGCCCAAGAACTTGACATAGGAGATTCTATAATGATTAGGCTTAGGCCTGAACAGTTTCCACCAGGAACCGTTAAGAAACTTCATGCTCGTATAGCTGGCCCCTTTAAAGTGATAAGGAGAGTTGGCCCTAATGCCTATGTGCTTGAGCTATCCCTGGATTATGGTATTAGCTCGACTTTCAATATCTCAGACTTAGTCGAGTATAGAGAACCGACAACCATACCCAGTGAGCCATTTGGGCCTGACCTATCTTTTGAGAGTGAACCCGACCCAGAATGTCCAACTCCAATTTTACCTGAGAGAGGAGAACGGATTGAGCGTGTCCTGGATGATCAAGCTACCACCACCCAGGGCAAAGGATATCAATATTACTTGGTCCGATGGCAAGGCCGATCGAAGTTCGATGATTCATGGATTACCCGAGAGGACTTGCAGCACCTTGACCCTGACCTTCTTAAGAAATACCAAAGCCAAATCAATCCCTACTCGACAGGGTCGAGTTTCCTCCCACCCTGGGAGAATTGGTGTGGGCACCAGGATTAGACAGAGGCTCCTTAACCCTCTACGGATCTCTGATTAGGGTTCTTATTCTTTTGGATCTTGTTATAAGGCTTTAAGCCTGAGTAATTTAATTTTGAGTCATGTAATTAGTATCTAGTTGATTTCAATTTTTGGTTTAGTCTAGTAATTTGGCCAATTTGGTCAAGTTAGGGTTAATTGGTCCTATAATTAGCCAAGTTGGTCCACAAGCTTGAGTTAATTAAAAGTTGGGCTCAAGCTAGTTTGAAGTAGTCAAGCCACCTCTCCATGCCAGGTTAGGAGTGCCAACTCATGAGGAGTGCCACATCATCAGTGCCATGTGGTATAGGAGTTGCCACTTCAGCTCATGGAGTGCCACATCATCAATGCCACATGGCATGGGAGGCACCACTTCATCAAGCACCTTGGACGGCCAAGTAAAGCTAAAATTTCAAATTCAAATTCCATGGTTGACTCCCATTAATCTCTCCTTGATCCAAGCCAACAAGATCCTCACCCCACTCTACATACCAAGCCATATCACCAAGGATCAAGCCTAGCATTCATGGTTGGTCAAAGCTTCATGAAGAGGAGATTCAAAATTCAGATTAGGCACCCCTTGATTCATGAAGACAACATCCTCTCTTCACTCCCCCAAATCAAGTCTTGTAACCTCTATTTCAATTTTGAATGCAAATGTCAAATGAGGACTTAGGTGCTTATAAAAAGGACCCAACCCTCTTGTAAAACTGTTTTTGATGAATGAAAATTGTGAGAAGTTTCTACTTCATTATAACCCTTGTCTTCTTAGACTAGGAACTCTTTGAGAGAGTGCCTTTGTCCTTCAGGACATCGATGGGTGAGAGGCCCTAAGTTCTCTTCCTCCTTCACAAGCCACCCACCAATCTTCAAGCTTGGATGCCCCTGAAAACTCCACCTGGATGCCTAGCAAGAAGATCCTCCTTGACCGCCATTCTTAACTCTTTCCCATCCCTTCTTACTTGCTTATTCCTTCTTCTTGATATTTTTTAACTCTTACCTTGGGTACTCGCAGGTCCTGCAGGTTCCATGAACAACGGAGTTGGTCTTCCTTGCCCTCGTGACCATCGGATAGAAAGCTAATGAATTCATAGGGTTGAAGGCTCAATCCTCTAGGTCGCATCCACGAGAGTGAGTGAACTCAGCATCGGGCATATCAGAGTCTTCACGATTTGCACCCCTAATCTTCTAAGTAGGTATTGATCTAAAGCTAAGTCCTACGGGGTTTCTCAATCCCGAGGTCCTCTCGTTATCTTTGTTAAGGGACTATCTTTGCTTGCTTGAAAGTTCTTGTTCTTATAGAATCTCTAATTCCATTCTTAACTTAACTTCGAGAATCAATACATCTCTTAAAACCTAAAACTCAAAAGAAAAATCATTTGCATATCCATCTCATCATTAGTATAGTCCCAAATCATCTTAGTCGCACTTTAATTTCTGGTATCAGAGCTTCATCTCGCAATAATTTCTGGTATCAGAGCTTCATCTTGTATCACCAACACTCCGATAGTAGCTTGCCACCCCTCTCCTGATGGTTGCATGATCAAACGGCACACTCCATCATCAGCTCGACCAATGCACATCCTGGGTGACCGTCGAGTTTGGTTGCACAGTCATCGGGACCCAGCATACCATAGGGGCAGCGGTGTTGCAGCCACCGCCGAACCTAAGGAAGTCAACAGTGAAGGAATTTGGGCTACCGGTTGTGGACCCGCTGCTTCGATCAACGACGGTGGTGGTGGATGCGACACCCTCTTTATCGCTTCCGGCTCGGCCTCCACCTTGATTCATACTAAGAATATCTTATGGAAGTCTTACTACTTATCAAGAGATAGTTCTCATAGTGAAAGTTATGCAAGTGATCTTTAGACATGAGATCACCATGGTTCCTTATGCATACTAAGCCATGTTTTGGTTCATACTCATTCATGACATTGAGTCATGTAAGGGGTGTTCTCGGATATGGTGGAAGGTGTATGAAGGATGTGAGTGGATCAACAAGGAATCAATCATACATTGTAAGAGAAAATGTTATCCCAAGTAATCTTTTCAATTGATGACTCAGAGAGTCTTTGATCAAAGTAGGATGAGATTAGAAGTATTTTCTAATCAGTTATTAGTAGAGTCTTTATTATCGAATAGATATTTGAAGTGACTAAGTGTTAGGGTTTGACAATTATCCATACCCATACTTATTCGGGATAAAGGGAGATCAAAAGATTGAATTACATGATAACTTTACACTGAAGGGTATGTTGGTACTTTCTATCAAATTCTATATCTTTTAGGTAGGCATGACATGTTGCTTGACGTCAATCATGTCTTGTAGGTTTTCATGAAACAATTCGATTGGATTCATGAGTCAATTCAAAAGCTAATTCGAATTGGCAAATTAGGTCAGATCAATTTGACCTAATTATGTCAATCAGGTTCGATTGGATCGAATTAGCTTGGACGTAGACCTACTGCTAGCTAGATATGGAATCCAAAGGGTCATACACATTAAGTAATTTTTCTAGGATTCAATTGGTATTTTATTAGGGTCATGGGATCCTAATTGGTTAGCTAGATTACACACTAGCATGTGTAGGCTAGCCTAACTCTCAACCTAATTGAATTAGGTCCATAAGGTTGCTTAATGGGCTAACCAATTTGAGGGAATCCTAGATTGGGTTGAGTCCAAAGTGGGGCAGTAATTATCTAGTTTTATCCAAATTTTATCAGCCATTATCTAATTTATATGAAGAGTCCAAAGTTGAAGGGACTCTTGGCGCCAATTTATTTTGTGCACAGGAATACATGGCATGCAGAAAAGGACCTAGAGTCCTTTTACTTATGGGACTTTGTTTTTAGATGAAATAAGGCATCCCTAGCCTTATCCCATGTCCAAATGCTATGGCTAATTACCGATGGAAAATGGAACGGGCGGTGAAGAAACATTGGCATGCACATGAAGGGTTGCATCCCTTCATGCTAACCGTAGATGATTTAAATCCAAGAGTCTTTCTCAATGAAGGAACTTGACTCTTGGATAAGTCACAATGCTTCCATGCCATCTTAAGACCCCTATCAACTGGTTACATGCCACATGGCATGAGGAGAAAAGGCATTTGGCATAGGAAGGGTCATGGCTTTTGGCACAGGAAGAGTCATGATGTTTCAAGATAAGACTCCTTAATGAAGGGTCTTATTTAATCTGTTGATTAACAGATCAAAGGCTGATGAAGAGCCATCATTGGTGCCTCCCCATCTCCTATAAATAGCCTTCGGTGTTTAGGCTTAAGGAAGAATGATTATGAATATGATTCCTTTCTTTCTTAGACTTACACTCTGTTACACTATCCTTGTCTCCTCCCTCCCTTGTTAGAACTTAGGTCTTGTCTAAAGACAAGTCCACCATTTTAAGACAAAAGTTTAGGAAGAGATTTTGAAAGTGATTAAGAGAGTGAAGAGAGGTTTTGGAGAGGGCTCAAAGTGCTTTACTAGAGGGCAAGGGTCTGAGCAAGGAAGGAGAGGCTGCCAAAGGAAGAAAGGCTAAAGTGAAGAGTCCTAGTGGTTTAAGCAACCTACTAAGGAGTGCTTCCTAGGATCAATTCCTATGTGGATCACCTCTGGAGGCCATGCACTTGTGTGCCCAATGGAAAGAAGAAGGAATTAGCATTCCATGTATTTTTCCAAACCCTAATTGGATGACTTGTTAATTATAATGAATAAGGGATCTTGGGCTTAGGGTTTTAAGTTGTTTGGAGTTTCAAAATAAAAATTTTGAAATCCATTCTTCCATTGTGCCACCGAAACCCAACACCAGATAGCTGGACCTCTAGTTCTTGCACTCGGGTAGTCTGGCAATGGGCCTCATCCCTCTCTTGGTGGAGGCATTCCTCGTGCCTCAGCAGCATCTGACAGGAGTCCCGTAGGAGCTAGACGTCGGCCGCCACCTGCACCAAAAATGACATTTAGCACCTTTTACCGAAGCAAGGGGAAAGGAAAGTATCCCAAGAATCCACTCACTGACATCAGTTAGGGAAACACCCTGGTGGCGACCTCCGTCGAATGCCTCCTCCTGACCCTGGCCTGCCGGTCTATCGACTGGATAAGGGAATTGAGGATCCCCTTCGCTAATATCCCATCTTGGGTTATTCTGGCATCTTTAGGGAGGATGATAGTGAGCTTCTTGATCGTTTGGCTTGATGGTGCAGGCAGCTAGGAGGCATCCGATTGGGTCACTCGGTGATGGCGTAGCATCGACCGAGTAACCGCCGATGGCCTCAGCTCTAGGTGGCGGAGTCAACCTTTCAACGGTGGCAGGTACTGCCACATCCTCCACCTCCGACTGAGGTGGGATTGCAGTGCATGAGGGGGCCACCAGAGTTGATGGCGGGGCCCCTTTCGGGCCTTGGGCCCCTGATTAGGGTGCAGCCGGCATGTCGGCCAGCCTTCGCCTCTCTGGTTCTTCCTGGAATTTCTTCCTGGGCTCTCCTTCTGACCCCGCAGTTGGGGCCCTCTTCCTGGACATCCCCAAAATGATGAGGGACGAACTCTAAACTGATGCATGACATGAAAGGGATGAACATAAAAAAAAAATAGATTAAAGAGTACAATATTTTATATATTTTTTAATTGTTTTATTTTCGAAAGAGAGCAAGACTAGGTTAGGGTTTTCATGTAACAGTTAGAATTCTACCCACATACTACAAACTATCAAAGAAATAAAGAAAAAGGACCCTAGGATTAAGAAATCCTATTAGGAACATGTTCAACCTTAAAAGTCAGACAAAGAGAGAAGGGGATTGGGTTTTAAATACCAGGCAATGATTTTTTGTTGTTGAAGAAGGGATCGCTCCTCTCAGATCGGTGCCTGGACGATGAAGTAGCTTTCCCACAGATCCATTGGCTTTTTATCAGATGACTTTGAGGGCAAGGAAGGCTTCATCCAAGGGTTGCTTCTCTTGAGGGATCCTGCAAACGTCAAGGGTTAGGGCTTATGATGGTAGAAAAAATATAGAACTGAAGATTGGAAGAGAAGAGAAAGCAAGAGGAATGCCGGGGCTGATTAGCGACCTGAAGGGGATGAAGACACCTGGACCTTTGATGGGGTGATGCAGGATGAAATGCCTAACTAAGGTTTTGATGATTACAGTAATGAATAAATTTTTTTTATAATTTTTAATTTTCTTGTAAAAGATTAAAAGAAGCTATCTAAAGAAAACTACAAAGAAAGAAATAAAGACATGCTTATAACTAGTCTTCTAAGTATAAAGAACCAAGGACCTAGAAAGATTAAGAAATCACTCAAGAATAGGGCTAAGGCTACCTTCAACAAACAGAGCAAGAGTAAAGGGGGGGTGATACCAAGTAGCGATTTGATTTGGTCCCAGAAGAAGGTACTCTCCCCTCTAAATCTGGTACATAGGATGAAGAAATCAACACTTCCCGGATAGTAGGCTCCATTATAGGGGTTCTTTGGCAAGATAAGCTTCCTCTTCGGATCGACACTCTTGAGAACCTTGCAAGCAAAAAGAGATCTTAGCAAAGATGAAAAAATGCAGCAAACAACCTAAGAAAATAAGGAGGGATGGAGAGTGATGGCTTGAGAATGCATGGCACCTTGATGAAGACTAGACCAACTGCTCCATGGATAGGGGTGTCGACTCCATGGGTTAGGGTGGAAAGGAACGTCAACACCATGGTTTGGTAGATGGGAGATGGATGAACTATGGAAACTAGATGGTAGATTGGGTCTCACACCCTCTCCCTTTAGGAGGACAATGCATCTCACACAGTAAATGAAAACTCACAATAATGGGAGCTCAAAAAAAAATTTTCTTTCATTCAAAAATTGCATCTTTGTTTACAAAGAGATTAGGGGCATATTTATAGCCTTCTAAGCCCCATTTAAAATTAAAATTTTACATGAAAAGTGGGGGGAAGGTGGTTACAAATTTGAATTTCAAGTTTCACGAAAAGGGGTGGCAAAATGCATCGGCACCAAGTGTCTCCTTATGGGGACAAATCTAAAAATCTGCATGCATGGGTGCCACATGGCATTCATGTGGGCATTCATGTGTCATCATGTATTGGGCACCACTTGGCATTCATGTGGGCATTTAACTGTCATCATGTGTTGGGCGCCACTTGGCATTCTTGTGGGCATTCACGTGTCATCATGTGTTGGGCACCACTTAGCATTTGGGTGCACATCTTGGTCTTCTTCAATATAATGCTCCTTCAATTTGTCAAGGCTAGCTCATTGGTTACAGGATTCAAACTTTACAGGACTCAATTAACAAAAAGTAAAATGTAATAAACCAGTTGACATGATTCAAAGAAAATTGACTAAGCATTAGTCAAACTAAATTGAATTGAGTCTCTGTCGAATCTTGGTGCCCTCACCAATACTCCAGGGGTGGGAGTGGTGCGGATACCAACAATAGCCTTCAATCAAATTCTTTATGTATTGGATGATAAATTTGAAGCCCCAACAAGTCAGTTCAACTACAACCTAAAGAGCCAACTCAAGCACTAGAGCTGACTCAACCAAAGAATTATGCTACTTTAATTTCTACTTCAACATTTCAGCTATTCAACACTTATTCAGCTACTTGAAATAACTTAACACTTCAGCACATTCAGCTACCTGGAATAATCTCAGCTATTTGGGATAACTCAGCACTTGGGATAAATTAGCAAGTCAACCACAAGACCAAGTTGGACTGCAACATCACCAAGCCTAGGTGGCAGCCATGCCAACATGGAGGATACCTCACACCCCCCTGCTAGGGCACCTACTTTTAAATTCAAATAGGAGTGGCCAGCCCTTAATCCTCTCCTCGAATCAAGCTTGGTTGTAATTCTCCACCATTTTCTCCATGTAATCCTCTATGAAATTCGAAATTTCAAAATGACTTTGGGAGGTCTATGAATACCTCTCCATAGCTCCTTGTAATGCAGCTAATGAATGAAAATTTTTAAGTTCCAAATTTCTTTCCATTTGTGTGATGCAAATGTCCTCCGTGAGGGAGTGAGCGAGAGGCTCAATCTATCTACCACTTAGTTCTTAGTCTACCTTAGCAAAGTTTTCCCTTTCTTTCTTCCCTAAACCTCAATTTCAGCAAGCCCCAAAGGTTGCTACCTCCAAGGAAGCCCTCTCCAACAATCCACTCAAGATCACCTTCTACACGTTCCATCTAAGGCCGACCACCAAATACAAGGAAGCCATTCATCCACTCCAACACAAAAACACCAACCTCTCTCAGTTCTTCCTTTTGATCACTTCTTTCAGCTTTCTCCAACTTTACCATATCACTAATGTCATTCATTGCAGGGTTACTACAATTTTTATTTAAAGAAGAGGTTTTACTTTGCATTGGAACTAGCCATGGAAGGAGTTTCCATTCCGGAAGTGGTAGTCTTCAAGTCCAGTTGCAACTCTATGGGGTGCTGAAAATTGATCTACCTTCAAAGGAGGGAGACTCATCATTGGTAAGTAAACCCATCTGAGTGTCTTAGGTCTGTTCATATGAAGGTTTATGCCCTAGTTAGAATGGTTTCTCAACCATTAGGTCCGTTCTTCCTTGATTAAAATTGAACTACATTGCGGGTGAGTTTCCTATCATTAAGTAGTCTCATCATCTAGTTACTTTAGCCCTTTCTTATGAATGAGCTTTTCCTTATGTAAGTGAGAATCATTGCTCACCAATTAATTAATCCTCTAAGTTAGAACTCATCTTTGCATGCCACATCATATTTGGTATCAGAGCATGGTTGCATGGGTAGCATAATAATGATAGCATGTATGTTTCTCTTTAAGTACTCGGATTGGGTGCGTCACCAAGGCCGTCCGATCATAGGAGAGAAGTAGGGCTACAAGACCCTCTCTTTCCATTCAATGGGGTCTCCTATAACATGTAGGGGTGCCATTTTGATTTGACCTGTGAAGAAGAAAACAAAGAGAACTTTTTAGGGTTTAGTTTCTTCATCTCGTAATTCCAGTATGTGGCTTGTTCATCTAATTGTTTCTACATGTAACATATTTAGAAAATTTTGATTCTTGTTTTGTTAGTTCATCACATTCGATACTATTTCTAAAAATTTTATCCTGATTTATTTCAATATGTAGATTTTTTCACATCGATTTTTCTACCTGAGAATAGTTTTGCTAGTCTAATTTCAGTATTATTTAGTTAGATTGTGTTGTTGCATTCATTTTAAACTACTTAAGGGCGGCAATATCATAAGATAAGGGAAAGAGGTCATTACCTTTTCTTGGCCCAAAAACAACCAACCACATTTTGCATTGAACTCAAACCTTTTAATAAAATTGAGTAGCAACCTAATTAGAATTAGGGATACCAACAAGTCATGCTCAATTAGTGTGTTGAGACTAGTGTGAATCATTTATTCATCTACTCCTAGAAATTGGTGTCTAAGGCTAGAGGTCCAAAGGCAAACGCCTTAAGTGGATTTGTGGTTCCTTAATTGGGTCCTCATGAAAGCGGGGGGGGCCTCCCACAATCCCACCTCTTACCTGGCCAGTTGAAGGGTATTTGTAGTCTTGATCTATATTGAGTCAATTTATACTACATTAGACTTCTAGGTCTAGCAAACCTTAGAATGAGTCTTTGTATTAAATGACTACTAGATCAGGAACTCCATACTAGCATTCACAAGACCAACCAAGTTCTACCACGGACCCCATCTAGACGTTCTAATAAGAACTATGACTGAGTAGTTCAAGCAATTGAACAATAGGTTTGATCAAATGGAAGAGAGGATAGGAACTCTTGAAGAGACCCGTATGACCCCTACTGAGCCACAATTACCTAGATTGCCACCCATCCATCCTAGAGTCCATCGCCAGGAACATACTCCTGACCCACCTCAAAGGAGACCACACCATGATTATGTTGACCAGGATGAGAGAGCCCTTAGAAACATTCATTTAGATGCACCCATATTCAATGGAAGCTTGAATCTTAAGGTATATATAGACTGGGAAAGTGATATGGATCAATACTTTGATTGGTACAAAATATCGAAAGATAAAAAATTTAAGTTTGCCAAACTTAGATTGGTCTGTCAGGCTAGATTGTATTGGGATAATGTTGAGCACATTAGTAGACAATGAGGTGACATGCCCATAGCCACTTGGAGAGCTATGAAGGTAAAGCTTAGGGAGAAGTATTTACCCCTGTCCTATGAACAAAGACTCTTGGATCAATGGCAACAATTAAGTCAAGGAAATAAGACAGTGTTAGAGTATATTGCCAAGTTTGATGAGTTCATCATGAGATGCAGTGTGGTTGAGTCGGAAGCTATGACCTTATCTAGGTTTATAGCATGTCTTCAAGAAGAAATCCAGAGAGAGTTATTTCTTAGAGAGGTCCATGATCTAAACCAAGCTTACCAAATTGCTAGGGACTGTGAGATATTTCAGAGGGGACCCATTTTCCATCGACCCGAACCTAATAGGTTTAATTCCCTTGGAAGTAGACCCAGCCCAAGCCCAAGGCCATCCAACAAACCCAATCCTACTACTCCATTAGCTCATAGAGATGATAAAGGAAAGAGCCCTAAAGTTCGAAGAGAAGATAATGTCCATTGTTTCAGGTGCCATAAGGTAGGTCACATTGCAAGCCAATGTCCCACCAGAGCATTACATATGGGAGAAGCAGAAGAGAAAGTCCTTAAACCCATAGAAGATTATGAGGAAGAAGTGTATGAGGTCGATGTAAACTTAGTTGATGAGTATGAAGGGGATGAAGAGATCATTGACTCATCAGAATTTCTAGGAGTTGTGAGATGTATCTTGACCTAGGCTAAGGAGCAAGAAGATTGGCATAGGATCTGTTGGGAATTGTCTCCCAAAGCCAATGGCTTAGGCTGTAGGTGTTGTGCTCAATATTGTAATTTGTATATGAATTAATAAAACTTTATTTTGGCAGCTCATCACATTATTCATTTTCCTGTAATGAACTCTATTTATGTGATGAAGTCCTTATGACTGCACTGACTTCGATATAGAGAGGATATATCGAGTGGTCCTTTAAAAGGTTCACAACCAAAAGATACATTGTACAGGATGGCAATGTATCAAGTGTAGATTATTGTGGTTCACATCGTTTAGTTGTCCTCTTGACCAAAAGAGTGTGGTGACACTGATGTGATCTGCAAGTGGGATGTGTGACATCTCATTGAACATAACTCCGTGGAGCTCCTTTCTGCCAAAGGATTGCTCGCGATTGGATATGGATATATATGTCCCTTCGACCTAAGATCACCTTGGTAGCTTGCAAGCAACTCCCCATGCTTTAGTACCGGACTACCCGGATTTCTAATCTAGTGATGGAAGGTTTCTGAGTACAGGCAAGTACTTGTGGAGCAATGGTAGACCAAGATGGAATTGACCTGTCCAAATTATTTGGATTGAATGTCTCGCAGTGTCTCAATTTAGTAAATCCTCAACCGGGGTAGTCCTAGTGAGGAGTCACTAGACTTGTGAGGTTGAGACATGTTGTGGATTGACTCAGTTAGGGTTGGCAGTCTAACCCCAGGGTCATCTTGAGCGTTGGAGGTCAAAGGGATGAATTATATGGTAACCATATGCCAGATGTTCGATAGATTGCTCTCGCATCTTAGGCCTATCCGGATGCCGGGACCCATTGCTAGATGGTGTCTTGTGCTGTTACTGGAAGTGTTCCAGTGCTACCGTTTAGGTTCGATATGAGGTCACATGCCATAGAAAATTTCTTACTGATCCGGGAGCCGATCAACGATTGGGAATCGTTTCGGTATTAAGGTCAAATGGTCTGATTGAGCACATATTGGATTTTCTTTTTTTCTAATCAACTTGGTCTGATTTGGATCGACCAGTATTGGTTTGGGTCAACCAGGAACTGTTCCTGGTAGACCAGGACTGGACTCAGTTTTCTTACTGATTGAGTTTGGTTGGACCGGGGTCTTTATGAACCAGTTTTTTGGGTCTTTACGAACCGATTTAAAACTTGGTTGTTTACACGGTGTTTTATCTTTTCTTCCCCTGCTCTTGTTGCCCTGTTTTACCGTTTGAATGGGATTTGAATTGCATGTTGATCGATTGCTGCTTGGGATATCAGATAATGATCCATAGCACTGCGATCTGGAAAGGGTCTCTCATGGTGTTTTTCTCCTGCATGTTTTTTCTTTCTCTCGGTCCCTGTTATCACGATGAGATAGCCCACGGTTCCCAGCATTTTAAACCTTTCAAGAGCCAGTTCAAAAGCAATTTTGGGTTTTATCTGGACATCTCTCACGATGTCTTCCCAGCCTTCATGGATTTTCTCAGCCTCTTATGTAACTTGGTTGTATGCCGTGAGAGATGATAGATGGGAAGTAATAGGGCATGAGCAGAGAGTGATTAATAGCCATCTTGCGAGAGGTTTTGGGACAAATTTATGAGTGCTGAAATTCGTAGGGCATCTGTGAAATCATTCCTTGTTTTTTAGTGTTCCATTATGTGCTCTTGGTGGAGTAAGGGCGGTCTTGGAGAAGACCATCCTCGAAGATCTGTTTGGTTTTCCCTGCTCCACATTATCGTTACCTGTTCTTTGATTCCAGAGGACTAGAATCCATTCGAGAGTTGGATCAGCAAGACCCCGCGCGTGGATACTCTAAAGGGTGGACATTTGGACACCTTAAGAGATTGGAACGATCCCTTTCTTGCTGTTGATTATTTGTTACAGGTCAAGTGGAAGCTCTGTTGTTGATTTTGTTGAAGACTACTGGAGTTTATGTTGACATCTTCTTCCAGATCTAATTTGCTATTGAAGGAGTTCAACCGACTGCTTTGTTTTGCTATAGAAGGGAGTCGGCTTCTTCGTGCTTTGATCCAAAATTCAGAACAAAAGCAGGCTCTATAAGGTATATAATTTCATTTTGTTATCTTGCATGTTTAGATCTAAATTTTATCATATTGTTTATAATTATTGCATTTGCCTATACATGCTTGTGTATTTGTTACATGCATCAGTTTATGTTAGATCATGTGCATGAGTAGGTTTTTCCATATGCATGCTTAAAAATTTATTTTGCAATACCTACTCCTTAGTGTAGCATGCCTAGGGTAGGTATCCATGCACTGGTTTACTTCAGTGGTATCAAAGCAAGGTTCCTGTGGGCATATCATGATTACAGTATTGTGGTTTGGGATCTGTATTTAGATTAGGGATTACTTTAGGAACCTAGATGGACCTTCACCATGGCTGTGTGTCCGTAGAGATTAATCAGGGTTTTAAACCCCTAATTTTCTAATGTCATGAGGTGGTTCGTCTGTGTTGCCTTTTCAGAAGGATCTTAAAGGAAAACTATGGTATTAAAAATATTTTAATCCTGATACATGATTATAATGGCATGTCTAAAATTTTATGGCTGCAATATTATAATTGATATGATAGGATTAGATATGATGCATGAAAGATGTAAAAGGGTTTTACATGAATTTAATTAAAAATGTTTTAATTAAAAGTTGGCTTATAATCTAAAAATTATGAATTGAAAGATTAATAAATGACAAGCCTGATTAGGGTTTATGAAACCTAATGTCATTTGAATAAGCCATTCAAGTTAATTGGGTTAGCTGTTGATTGGGTCCGTTTATTGGGTTAGACCT
The DNA here is from genome assembly GCA_021397845.1 of Areca catechu. NCBI lineage: Eukaryota > Viridiplantae > Streptophyta > Magnoliopsida > Arecales > Arecaceae > Areca > Areca catechu. The sequence goes on from CM038050.1 coordinate 99,042,172, forward strand.
AAGGTTAGTTGAATTGGACTTAAGAGAACCAATCAAATATGGATTAAGGACCTTCTCTTTAGTATCTATCAAATAGTTAGATGGGTTAGTCCATCTTCTAAAATGGATCTAATTAGTGGCTCTGTGGTAAGCCCGAGTTCTTAGGCTGGTCTAATCGAGTCCTGTAAAGCGATTGGTCTAGGTAGGTTGGCAATTTTGATCATGGCTGCATGAGGCTACCTCTTTCCTGGCAAAACTTTGGTTGGTGTCTAGGAAAGATGGTTAATGGCGGATACTCACCCATGATCTCACCTACCTGGCCAATCGTCAACCAGAAATGATTAGAAGAGCTTATTATTTCAAGTTAACCCATGTCACACAAGTTGATCACTTGTCTGATCTTAGGTGCCCATGGACCAACGTGTTGAATTAATTCAACCCTCCTGAGAATTGATTTGATCAATGGGAGGTTGATCCATGTTCTTCTCTCTATTCTTCTGTCATAATTTAATTAAAATTCTCTAAAATTATTAGGTCCTAAAAAAAGACTAAGTCAGTGAGTTGATGGTGTCTTAGCCTCCAATTAAGTGGGTTAGTAAGAGTCCGTTAGCTTGGTACATCGGCAGTCCAAGAATGGGTGTGCATCCGGTTACTGGGATTACTCTCCATAGATGATGGTTCAGTGCAACCTTTTAATGTGTGATCAGGTGGGCCGGCCAAAGTCGGGCTTGGTCATTCATTAGCTGGAAGCATCGAATTTGTCATATAATGGTTGGATCTAACCAGAGGACCCGTAATAGGAGGCCCTAAGGCCGATTAGGGGTTCTATGGGGCAAAAATTACTGGAAGTTGCTTAGGGAAGAAATTGGTTAGAGAACCTACCTTTAGGCGCGTATGGGTGAGCCGGCCAAAGTCAGGCCATACGTGATCTATTGGATTTCAGTACCCACTATGAAATAATGATTTCATGGATTGGAGTTAGAGGCTCCCAATTTGGAAAATAGTGGGAGGACCTTTAGACTAAGTCCAAGTCTTTTGGTTTAATTGATTAATTCATATACTAAGTTAGTCTTAATTTTCCTTTCAGATGTCTTCGAACCTTTCGCTTCGGTCACTTCTTGATAGTGAGAAGTTAAAATGTCCCAATTTTGATAGCTAGTATCAAAAAATGAGGATAGTCCTAGAGCACGAGCGATCCTTATGTGATAACGGATCTAGCACCCGAAATTCCTTGCCATGCTCAGAGTTCAGTGTCAGGGACACTTATTTGAAGTGGGTTTCTGATCGGACTACTGTTCGATGCATTATGTTGGCGATGATGAACAATGAGTTCAGTCACAAATTCGAGGAGGCCCAGCCAGATGAGATCCTTTAAAAGTTGAAGGAATCTTTCGGCATGGCAGACGATGTGGAGTGATACAAAGTATCTTGTACCATCTACAATACCAAAACACGGAATAGCGGTTCAGTCATGATCATGTAATGTATGTGATCGAGATGATCAAACGATTGAGCAAGCTCGGATGTCCCTTGCATGAGAACTCGATAAGGATGCGATCCTGAATTCTCTACCCTCCTCCTATCTTGACTTCTTGATCATTATAGAATGAATAAGCATGCAGTCAATTACCATGGTTGATGGGGTTGCTGCAGACTTACGAGAAGGACCACCAACTGAATAAGGGGGTGGTGAATTAGTGGGAGGTTTTAGAGATCGTCATCCCTTTAAGAAAGGGAAGAAGAGAAAAGTAAGGGAAAGAAGGTGCAGAGTGCTCCTGGCCAAGTCAGGCCAAGAAAGTGAAAGTGTGATCAAGCCGGTGCAGAGTGCTTCTATTGTAAAAAGTAAGGACACGGAAGAGAAACGTCCTCTTATCAGGCATCCTTAGACCCAAATAGGCCAAGGAAGGGAAAGCAACAGGGTGTTGGACAAGGTATTTATATGATAAAATCTTGTAAATTCTCTATTGTGACACTGCTAACTGGGTATTGGATACTGGTAGTCCTATTCATGTTTGTAATTCATTGCAGGGACTGCAAGTTAGCAAGAGATCGAGGATGGGGAGCAGTTCCTGAGCATCGAAAATGGAAATCGTGTTCCAGTACTGGCGGTCGGAGTTAGTCCGAGTCGTATTTTGAGTCTAGTACTATCGAATTAGTCGACTGTCATTATTATCCTAGTTTTATTATGAGCATTATTTCTATAGGCGTATTGTCCAATTATGGTTATGAACTTTCAATAAAAGGAGATTTTTGCAAGTATTGTGAATAACTCTGTGATAATGAAAGCTAAGTTAAATAATGGCATTATGTTTTGTCATGGCCTGTTAACGTAATGTACAGTCTAACAAATGCCTAAGGATAGAAAATGTCAGTGACTTGTATCTATGGCACTGTAGGCAGGTCATGTTAACCAGAATAGGATAAACAAGTTGCGAGGAGAAGGCCTCCTCGAGGTCAGTGATTTGACTCACTGTCCACTTGTGAATCCTGTTTGATTGGTAAAATGACCAAGTCACCTTTTACTGGAAAATGTAAATGAGCTACATAACTTCCGAGTCTCGTACATTCTGATGTATGCGGATCCATGATAGTTAGTGCCAGAGGTGGATATATATATTTCCTTACATTTACAGACAACCTTTCTAAGAATGGTTATGTCTTTTTGATGAGACATAAATCTGAGTCATTTGAAATGTTCAAATGATATTAATATGAGGTGGAGAAACAAACTGGAAAGAGTATTAAAATCCTTGGATCTGATCAAGGCAGTGAATACCTATCTGGTGAGTTCATAACATATCTTGAGGAGAATGGGATTCTCTCTCAGTGGACTCCTCTAGGAACACCCTAGTTGAATGGTGTGTATGGAAAGGAGGAATCGAACCTTGTTGGACATGGTTTGATCCATGATGGTCTTTGCAACATTGCAGCTATCCTTCTGGGGATATGCACTTGAGACAGCTTGTTACTTGCTAAATGATGTTCCGAGTAAGTCTGTTGTCTCCACTCCATATGAGTTATAGACTGGACGTAAGCCCTCAATTTCACACCTTGGGTCTGGGGTTTGTGCTTATGTAAAGCATTTAGACTCAGATAAACTTGGTCCTAGGTCTGATCGATGCTTGTTTATTGGGTTCTCTAAGGAAACAAAAGGATATTTCATCTACTTGGAGGATGAACAGAAAGTGTTTATTGCTCTTAGAGCTATCTTTTTGGAAAAGGAGTTCCTTGGAGAAGGAACTGTAGCCTCTAAGATTGAACTTGGTGAAGTTCAACCAGTAGAAGAAGAACCTGCACACTCTAAGGACATCATAGAACTGGCTATGATTGTATCACACTCGGAACCCATAAATAGGAGATCAGGTAGAGTACCATGTCAGCCGGGTAGATATTATTGTTTCTGGTCCAGGATAGTGATCCCATTAAGCTCGACAAGAATGATGAGGATTCGATCACTTATATGGATGCACTTCAGAGATTTGATTCCGAGGTGTGGCTTGGAGCTAGGTGATCCAAGATGGAGTCCATGGAGATTAACAATGTATGGACATTGGATCCACTTGTAGGGATAAAATCCATCGGGTGCAGTGGTTTTTTAAGAGAAAAAGGGGTGCAAATGGGAAGGTGGAGACCTATAAAGCCCGTCTGGTGCCAAGGGGTATCATCAGCAATATGGTATCGATTATGATGAGACGTTCTCCCTGTGGCAATGCTCAAGTCCATTCGGATCATGCTTGCTTTGCCAGCACATTGACTATGAGATCTGGTAGATGGATGTCGTACCGCTTTCCTGAATGGAGAGCTGGATGAGGAGGTGTATATGATATAGCCTGAAGGGTTCACATCCACAGATGAGTCAAAAGTGTGCAAATTGTAAAGGTCCATTTATGGACTCAAGCAAGCATCTCGAAGTTGGAACATGCGATTGATAGGTGTATCAAATCGTATGGCTTCGTTTGGAATGGAGAGGAAACCTGCATCTATAAGTGGGTTAATGGTTCTATGATTGTATTTCTGGTATTGTATGTTGATGACATTCTATTAATCGAGAATGACATCGCAGTATTGCAAGGAATAAAGGTCTGGTTATTATCTCAGTTCTCCATGAAGGACGGGGTGAAGCTTCTTACATACTGGGTATGAAGATCTATAGAGATAGATCTAAAGAGGCTTCTAGGATTTCCAGTCTATGTACTGACATCATGCTGAAATAGTTCAGCATAGAGAATTCCAAGAAAGGCTATCTCTCGATAGGTTCTGGAATTACTCTTTCCAAGAAAGATTGTGCGACAACTCCTAAAAAAAGAGAGCACATGAATAGATTTCCTTATGCTTTTACAGTGGGCTCTATCATGTATGCTATGACATGTACTAGACCAGACATGGCATACTCACTAGGAGTGGTGAGGGGATACAGTTGACCCAGGTGAGGCGCATTGGAAGGTGGTTAAGACCATCCTGAAGTATTTAAAATACTAAGGACCAATGGATGATTTATGGAGAACCTGACTTGAAACTTGTGGGGTATACTGTTCTAGTTTCCAGTCAGACAAAGATGATAGAAAGAGTGTGTCAAGGTTTGTGTTTACCCTGAATGGATGAGCGATCTGCTGGAAGAGTTCCAAGCAGGCAACAGTTGTAGACTCGGTATGTGAAGCATAGTACATTGCAGCATCAGATGCAGCAAAGGAAGCCATGTGGTTGCAGCAGTTCCTTGGAGAGCTAGGGGTGGCACCTTCCCTAGATGGTCATGTTCCAGTGTATTGTGATAGCACAGGAGCCATTGCTCAAGATAAGGAGCCAAAGTCTCATCACTGCACCAAGCACATTCTGTGGTGCAATCATCTCATATGAGAAATCATGGAATGAGGTGACATCAATCTTATGAAGATCGATGGAAAGGAGAATCTGGCCGACCCCTTTACTAAAGCCCTCGGAATTAAAGTGTTTGACTATCGTAAAGGGAAAATGGGTATTAGATACTGTTCTTATTGGCTTTAGTATAAGTGGGAGTTATGGGAAATGTATCCCAAAGCCCATCACTTAGGCTGTAGGTGGTTGTTTTAGTATATATTATATATGAATTAATAAACTTTATTTGGCAGCTCATTACATTATTCATTTTCCTGTAATGAACTATATTATGTGATGAAGTCCTTAGGTGGTGGGGACCCCGAGGCACTGTAATAAGACAAGGCTTCACAGCCCTCTGTGGATTACTTAGCTCATTTGAGTCCATTTTTAGTTTGTCATTTGAGTCTTTGAGCTGTTATTTCAGTTCAGTATTAGTCAGCTCATGTTGAGTAGTCAGTCTAGTATTAGTTAGCTCATGTCGAGCTAATTTATTTTTTGAGTCCTGTCCAAGCATACTGAAGACTAAAGACACACCATACAAGTGAAGACCAAGTCTAACCAGATTTAAGACATGGAAGTATAGCCCAAGTCCAACCCAGCTTGAAGATTTGAAGACCCCAGGAGAAAAAATTCAGAAAACCCTGATTCCTTGCAGAGGTCCTCCAGATGCCCAGATTCCCTTCCAGATGCTAGAGTTATTCATAGACCAGGGCATCCATGATTTCAGAGGTCCACCTGCATCCTAGCCCAAAGAAAATCAAGCCCAGGCGCCAAGCCCAGCCCTTAAGAAGCAACATACCAGGGAATATTCCTGCTACCGGCTACCAGGCCACCTTAGCTTCCAGAGGTCCAAGCCATGCGCCCAAGCCCCTTTGGGCTGGCCCCTTGCTGCTCCTAGAAGCCCAACAAACCCCCACAAGGCATCCTTGGAGTGTTGACCAAGTCAAGAGAGGAGGAGAGAATTTTTAGGGATTTTTTCTACCTAATGTTTCCTTATTTCTACCTAGGGTTTGGGTGGGAAAAGGATTCTTATGTAATGTCTAATGTACCCTACTTGGAGCCAATACTAAGGGTCTATTTAAAGGACCCTAGTCTCTTGTATGAGGATTGATTTTGATATATGAAAAAATGAGTTCTCTTCAATTCCTGTGGTTACCCTGCTGTGTGCATAAAGGAGTTTTGAGATACCTCCAGCCATCATCCAAGCCCTTTTCCCACACCCTTGCTGCTTTGTTTCTAATTTTTTTGCTCCCAACCTTGTTTTCTCACCCATGACAGTTGTTTGTAGGTCTCCGAGTCCTATGAATCCAACGACTCCAACCGGGTGCAATCGGACCACCGAGCAGAAAGCCGGGTATCCGCGGGTCCTTGGCTCGGTTTTCCAGGCTGCATCTATCGAGGAATGAGAGATCCCTTCATTGTGATCTTCATCGGGCACCTCAGACGTTGTCAGGTACACCCCTCTACCACCAGTAATTTTATTATAGGAGAACTTGCCATAACCGAGGCTTCATAGCCCCGGCGATCCATCTTTATTGCTTTCTTAGGTCCTAATCTGCATGCTTAGCTTCTAAATTTCATATAGAATTCCCTACAATTTATTTGATCTAATATTTAGGAGTTCATCACCTAACCACATACAAAATTCACAAAATTAATCGCTTGCATATTAGTCCCGCATCATGGTATCAGAGCTTAGATTAGGGCTTATTTTTTGCATCTTTTTTAGTCTGTATATACTCTATTCTTTTAGTTATTTTTACTGCTCAGAACTCCAAAAATTATGAAATTTGGTTTGATGGATTCATCTTAATTTATTGTATTTATGAATTTTTTGTAGATTTTATTTCAGTTTGTGTAGTTTCTGCAACCCAAAACACAACAGGCAAATTTGGCTCTGTTTTCTTCAACAAGACAATTTTGGAAGGTTTAGGGTTTTGTTTAGCATCTCTTTGCATATCTTTTATTTTAGTATGTTTCTAGCATATTATGTCATTTGCTGCAAATCAATCTCTACAAAAGGACAAAAAAAAAAATTACATATAAAAAGCTACCAAAACATCTAACCTAATTTGCATCATCTGCCTGCCATCATTGCATAATTTACTTTAAGGGCACTCTTTTTATGCCAGATAAGGAAGGAGGTCATTACCTTTTTAGCCCAAAACCACACCTTTGCATCCTATCCTAAGCATAACCTAAAATCTATTAGACTTAATTTGCCCTAGTGGGCTAGGGGCACCAACTGGTCGGGTCAGGCTAGTGTTAGATTATTGTGTCAAGTTAACCTGTGTGTGTCTTATGCTTAGTGTCTAGAAAGATGGTTCAGGGATTCAATCCTGAAGGGCTTGTGTGCTGGTCTGCCTACCTGGTCAATCTTTGATTGGTGTCTAGGATTGGCACTCAGGGACCTAACACTCCCTTACACCTGCCTGGGAGTACAGGGTTACTATAGGCTAGTTTGCCACCCTGATTAAGCATCTTGTTTGGACTCTAGGTCTAGTTAGCTGTAGTGGTTTGATCGAGTCTTGCATGAGCACTAGATCAGGGGTTTCATATCACCACCCTTCATAAATGGCTGAATCCATGGACCATCTTGATGCTAAATTCGATGCCCTTGGAGAAAGGTTAGCCCAAACCCTCAATCTTAGGCTTGAGCAAGCAAATGCCCAGTTGACCCATAGGCTTGAACAATTAGATGCCCGACTAGGAACTCTAGAGAAAGCCCGTAGGACCCAATTAGATCCAAACCTAAACCAGAACTTGAGTCACCTCCCCAGCTAGGAGAACCCCTCGCCATGACCCTTATTATGATACTGAACCTAGGAGGACCCAAATCCTGATCTATACCGTGAGGTGAACCTAGGAGAGCCCATCATCCTGACCCATACTATGATACTGAACCTAGATCCTATGACTCTAGATCCTATTTACCCACATCTTATAAACCTAGTATACCCACAACCTATTGATCTTATGACTCCAAATCCTAAGACTCTAGAACCTATGAGCCCATAGCCCATGAGTCTAGTAGACCCAAGACCCATAGAGTTGACCCAAAATCCTTAACCCCAAATCATAAATCCCATGACCCATAGATCTGCACCTTGTCCTATGAGCCCAGGGAGCCATACCCCTAGTATCAGCCTAGTACTAGTCATGTTCTCCCTAGTCAACTTGAACCCATAGGACTAGTACCCCAAAATATGAACCCAGTAGTAAGCCACTACCCTTAGGCAACCTGAACCTACTAGGATTAGTGCCCATAATCAGAAAACCAGGACCTAGCCAATTTCCTAGCCGACCTTCCCAACCATTCTGCTAGATTCACAAGGCTTACATTAATGCATAAGTGTATGAAGCTGATGTGAATTTAGTGGATGAGTATGAGGGAGAAGAGACACACCTCTAGAAGACCTAGAACTAGTAGACCCCGTAGGTTCCCAGCTAGAAGCCAATCTAAAGTTAGTTAACCCTGACCATGCCTAGATTGAACCAGCAGTAGAGGACCAATTAGAGGAAGAGAACTCTGATACTAGGATTTTACCTGAGGAAACACTAGAAAAGGGTCTAATTGTAGAGCCTATTCCTAAATTCCATGAACAAGAAAACTTTATCGAGGATTTGGCTTACTTAACCCATTGCCCTCAGGATGAATCCCTTCCTGCCATTCCTATTGAAGACTCTTCCTAGAAATTGTTGACCCATCCTTCCATAGCATGACCTTTTCTTGCCATAGATATATCGCAACTCGTAAGGTTAGCCTCATTAGTCTAGGATTAGTCCCTGACATGCCTTCATTTATCCAACTTTATCCAACTAACCCGAAACCTTTTCTCTACCCTACCAGACTAATTCTGAACCCACTTTCTATTTTCTGCCCTTCCAGACATCTTTAGCATTTCTAAGATCATTAGATTGCATTTAGTTGCGATTAGCATACTGTATGTATTCATTACGCATGTTAGGTTTGCATTATACTTCTGGCATACCCTTTGGAATTTTCTAGGAGCCCATGTAAATCTTCATGTGCATGTCAAGCTAGGATCAGACCTAGAGAGTCTATAGTCTCTTTAGGTTTAGGTCCAAAAGAGTTCAAAAAATTTCCGTCGATAGGAATGCATAGTCCAGTCTATTAGGTGTCAGTATGAGTCCTTTGCATCATTTATTAGGAGACTGCTTGTGCCCAGCATGTTCACCACTTGCACTAATTTAAACAAACTAGATAATTCTCGAAGAAGGGTCAAAGAAGTTGATGTAGTGGATTCTATCTTGGTTAGGCTTAGGCCTAAAAGAAGCTTCATGCTCGTAGAGCGGACCTTTAAAGTGATAGAGAAGGTTGGATCAAATGCCTAGGTGTTAGACTTGCCTTAGGATTGGGCATTAGTTCTACCTCAATATTATAGACCTGGTTGAGTACAGGGACCCGACAGCGATACCTAGTGAGGCTTTGGACCTATCCCCCCTGTTGTGAGTGACCCTAACCCAGAGTGTCCACTAACAAATTTGGCCTGAGAGAGGAGAACGGATCGAGCATATCCTGGACGATCAAGCCATCATGACCCAGGGCCATGGCTATCAATGCTTCCCGGTCTGATGATAAGGCTGGCCATAGTCAGACGATTCATGGATTTCTCGAGAGGACTTGCAGTGCCTCAACCCAGACCTCCTCGAGAGATATGTGAGACAGCCTGATCTTCACTCGATAGGGTCGAGTTTCCTCCGACCCTGGGAGAATTGGTGGGGACACCAGAGGCACCGGAATAAGATAGAGGCTTCACAGCCCTCTGTGGATTACTTAGCCTATTTGAGTCCATTTTTAGTTTGTCATTTGAGTCTTTGAGTTGTTATTTCAGTTCAGTATTAGTCAGCTCATGTTGAGCTAGTCCAGTCGAGTGTTAGTCAGCTCATGTCGAGCTAATTTTATTTTTTTGAGTCCTGTCCAAGCATACTGAAGACTCAAGACCACACCATACAAGTGAAGACCAAGTCCAACCAGATTGAAGACATGGAAGTATAGCCCAAGTCCAACCCAGCTTGAAGATTTGAAGACCCCAGGAGGAAAATTCAGAAAACCCTGATTCCTGCAGATGCCCTCCAGATACCCAGATTCCCTTCCAGATGCCAGAGTATATTTATAGACCAGGGCATCCAAGATTCCAGAGGTCCATTTGCATCCTAGCCCGAAGAAATCAAGCCTAGGTGCCAAGCCCAAGCCCTTAAGAAGCAAGATACCAGGGAATATTCTTGCTACCTGGCTATCAGGCCACCGTAGCTTCCAGAGGCCAAGTCCATGTGCTCAAGCCCCTTTGGGCCGGCCCCTTGCTGCCTAGAAGCCTACATGGCCCCCTAGGCATCCTTGGAGTGTTGACCAAGTCAAGAGAGGAGGAGAGAATTTTTAGAGATTTTTTCTACCTAATGTTTCCTTATTTTCTATCTAGGGTTTGGGTGGGTAAAGGATTCTTATGTAATGTCTAATGTACCCTTACTTGAAGCCCAAGACTAAGGGTCTATTTAAAGGACCCCAGTCTCTTGTATGAGGATTGATTTTGATATATGAATTAAAACTTGAGTTTTCTTCAATGCTGGTGTTATCCTGCTGTGTGCATAAAGGGGTTTTGAGAGTTTCTTCTTCCTGGTGTTGCAACTGCCTCCAGCCATCATCCAAGCCTCCTCTTCCCATGCCCTTGCTGCCTTGTTTCTGATTTTTTTCTTGTGCTCCCAACCTTGTTTTCTCACCCTTGATGGTTGTTTGCAGGTCCCCAAGTTCCTACGAATCCAACGACTCCAACCGGGCCGCAATCGGACCATCGAGTAGAAAGCCAGGTATCCGCGGATCCTTGGCTCGATTTCCAGGCTGCATCTGTCGAGGAACGAGAGATCCCTTCGCTGCGATCTTCATCGGGCACTTCAGATGTTGTCAGGTACACCCCCTCTACCACCAATTTATTGTAGGAGAACTTGCCCTAACCGAGGCTTCTCAGCCCTGGCGATCCATCTTTATTGTTTCTTAGGTCCTAATCTGCATGCTTAGCTTCTAAATTTCATATAGAATTCCCTACAACTTATTTTGAAATGATATTTGGGAATTAATCACCTAACCCCACATACAAAATTCACAAAATTAATCGCATGCATATTTGTCCTGCATCATTAGGATTGCACTGACTTCGATAGAGAGGATATATCGAGTGGTCCTTTAGAAGGTTCACAACCAAAGGATACATTATACAGGACGACAATGTATCAAGTGTAGGTTGTTGTGGTTCACATCATTTGGTTGTCCTCTTGACTAAAGGAGTGTGGTGATACTGATGTGATCTGCAAGTGGGATGTGTGACATCTCATTGAATGTGACTCCATGGAGCTCCTTTCTGCCAAATGATTGCTCGCGATTGGATATGGGTATATGTGTCCCTTCGACCTGAGGTCACCATGGTAGCTTGCAAGCAACTCCCCGTGCTTTGGTGCCAGACTACCTGGATTTCTAATTTGGTGATGGAAGGTTTCTGGTACAGGTAAGTACTTATGGACCAGTGGTGGACCAAGATGGGATTGACCTATCCAAATTATTTGGATTGAATGTCTCGCAGTGTCTCAATTAGTAAATCCTCCAACCAGGGTAGTCCTAGTGAGGAGTCACTAGACTTGTGAGGTTGAGACATGTTGTGGATTGACTCAGTTAGGGTTGGCAATCTAATCCGAGGTCATCTGAGCGTTGGAGGTCAAAGGATGAATTATATGGTAACCATATGCCTGAGGTTCGATAGATTGCTCTCGCATATTAGGCCTATCCGGATGCCGGGATCCATTGCTAGATGGTGTCTTGTGCTAGTACTGGAAGTGTTCCAGTGCTACCGTTTAGGTTCGAACCTATGAGGTCACACGCCATAGAGAATTTCTTACTGATCCGGGAGCCGATCAACGATGGGAATCGTTTCGGTGTTAAGGTCAAATGGTCTGATTGAGCACATATTGGATTTTTTTTTCTGATCAACATGGTCTGATTTGGATCGACCAGTATTGGTTTGGGTTAACCAGGAACTATTCCTGGTAGACCAGGGACTGGACCCAGTTTTCTACTGATCGGGTTTGGTCGGACCGAGGTCTTTATGAAATGGTTTTGGATCTTTATGAACCGATTTAAAACATAGATGTTTACACGATGTTTTATCTTTTCTTCCCTTGCTCTTGTTGCCCTGTTTTACCGTTTGAATGGGATTTGAACTGCATGTTGATCGATTGCTGCTTGGGATATCAGATAATGATCCATAGCACTGCGATTTGGAAAGGGTCTCTCACGGTGTTTTTCTCCTGCACGTTTTTCTTTCTCTCGGTCATTGCTTTCACGGTAAGGTAGCCCATGGTTCCCAGCATTTTAAACCTATCAAGAGCCAGTTCAAAAGCAGTTTTGGGTTTTATCTGGCCATCTCTCATGATGTCTTCCCAGCCTTCATGGATTTTCTCAGCCTCTTATGTAACTTGGTTGTATGCCATGAGAGATGATAGATGGAAAGTAATAGGGCATGAGCAGAGAGCGATTAATAGCCATCTTGAGAGAGGTTTTGGGATGAATTTCTGAGTGCTGAAATTTGTAGGGCATCCATGAAATCATTCCTTGTTTTTTAGTGTTCCATTGTGTGCTCTTGGTGGGAGTAGGGCGGTCTTAGAGAAGACTGTCCGTGAAGATCTGTTTGGTTTTCCCTGCTCCACATTTTCGTGACCTGTTCTTTGATTCCGGAGGACTAGCATCCATCCGGGAGTTGGATTAGCGAGAGCTCGCTCATGGATACTCTAGAGGGTGGACATTTGGACACCTTGAGAGATGGGACGATCCCTTTTCTTGATGTTGCTTATTTGTTACAGATCAAGTGGAAGCTCTGTTTGCTGATTTGTTCTGAAGACTGTTGGAGTTTACGTTGACATCTTCTTCCAGATCTGATTTGGTTAAAGGAGTTCAACCGACTGCTTTGTTTGCTATAGAAGGAAGTCAACTTCTTCTGCTTTGATCCAAAAATCAGAACAAAAGCAAGCTCTATAAGGTATATAATTTTCTTTTATTATCATGCATTAGATCTAGATTTTATCATATTGTTTATAATTATTGCATTTGCCTATACATGATTGTGTATTTGTTACATACATCATGTTTATGTTAGATCCTGTGCATGAGTAGGTTTTTCTGTATGCATGCTTAAAAATTTTAATTTTGCAATATCTACTCCTTAGTGTAGCATTCCTAGGGTAGGTATCCAATGCACTGGTTTACTTTCTGGACAACATCCTACAAACCTTTGTTAAGATAGGAGAAAAAGTCTGCAAGATCATCATAGATAGTAGAAGTTATGTCAATGCCATATCAACTAGTAAGGTCAAGAATTTAAGATTACCAATTGAACTCCATCCCAGCCATATAAGGTATCCTGGATAGATTCGACCTTGATTCCTATCAAATTTAGGTGCCAAGTCACAATCCAAATCCAGTCATACCAAGAAAAGGTTTGGTGCGATGTTCTTTCCATGGGAGTAAGCAGCATCATATTAGGTTGACCATGGTTGTATGATCATGACGCTATACTCTATGGTCGATCTAATTCTTGTTCTTTTACTCATAATGGAAAAAAGATTGTAATCAATTCTTCACCACCTAAGGACCATGTTAGAGAGGATCAAGTCACCTGAGGGACAAGAAACAAGGATTAAACATGATCAGTGCTAAGGAATTGTAGCAAGCGCTTAACGGTGGTTCACCTATTTGGAAATTCAGGAACAACCCCATAACAAACAGCCCTAGGAAGTGTTAAGGTTTCTAAAAGAATTTCAAGACATTTTCAGAAGACCTTCCTAATCACCTTCCACCCTTAAGAGGTATTCAACATGCCATAGATCTAATCCCATTGCCCATATATGCACGAGTTTCTGAGTCTGCTGAGTCATACGCGCAGCATATTAAGGATTTCCATAATGAAATCAGTAAAAAAATCAACATGAGCAATGAAATCTACAAGTGTATGGCTAATTCACGTGAGAGGATCAAAGAATTTTATGATGGAGACCACGTAATGATTAGACTTAGACCTGAATGGTTCCCATCTAGAACCATTAAATTACGTGCCCGTGGTGCAGGCCCATTTAAAATCATAAAGAAGATTAGACCTAATGTGTATATACTTGAGTTACCATCTGACCTAGGTATCAGCTCGACCTTCAATGTTTCAGACTTGATAGAGTATAAGGTGCCAATGATGATACCTAGTGAGCCTTTTTGGCCTAACCCAATATTTGAGAGTGAGCCTACCCTTGAGTGTCCACTAGCCACCTTTCCAAAGTGGCAAGACAAATTGAGCAAATTATGGATGACAAGACTATCACTACCAGGAATAAACACTATCAACGCTATCTGGTTCATTGGCATGGTCGGCCAAAATCTGAAAACTCATGGATCACTAGGGAAGACCTGCAACGAATCAACCCAAACTTATTAAAGAATTACCAGAGTTAGGTTGATCCATACTCGACAGGGTCGAGTTCTTGCCACCCGGGAAAATTGGTGCGGACACCAATAATAGCCTTCAATCAAATTCTTATGGATTGAATGATAAATTTGAAGCCCCAACAAGTCAGTTCAACTATAACCTAAAGAGCCAACTCAAGCACTGGAGCTGACTCAACTAGAGAATTCTGTTACTTCAATTTTTACTTCAACATTTCAACTATTCAGCACTTGTTCATCTACTTGGAATAACTCAACACTTCAACACTTATTCAGCTACCTAGAATAACCTTAGCTATTTGGGATAACTCAGCACTTGGGATAAATCAGTAAGTCAACTACAAGACCAAGTTGGACTGCCACATCACCAAGCCTAGGTAGCAGCCATGCCAACATGGAGGATACCTCAAACCCCCTCCACTTAGGTGCCTACTTTCAATTTCAAATTGGAGTGGCTAGCCCTTAATCCTCTCCTTGAATCAAGCTTGGTTGTAATTCTCCACCATTGTCTCCATGTAACCCTCCATGAAATTTGAAATTTCAAAATGGCGTTCGAAGGTCTATTAATACCTCTCCATAGCTTCTTATAATGCAGCTAATGAATGAAAATTTTTGAGTTCCAAATTTCTTTCCATTTGTGTGATGCAAATGTCCTCCATGAGGGAGCGAGCGAGAGGCTCAATCTATCTACCACTTAGTTCTTAGTCTACCTTAGCAAAGCTTTCCCTTTCTTTCTTCCCTAAACCTCAATTTCAGCAAGCCCCAAAGGTCGCCATCTCCAAGGAAGCCCTCTCTAATAATCCACTCAAGATCGCCTTCTACACATTCCATCCAAGGTAGACCACCAACTACAAGGAAGCCATTCATCCACTCCAACACAAAAATGCCAACCTCTCTCAATTCTTCCTTTTGATCACTTGTTTCAGCTTTCCCCAACTTTACCATATCACTAATGTCATTCATTGTAGGGTTCCCTACAATTTTGAGTTAAAGAAGAGGTTTTACTTTGCCTTGGAAACAGCCATGGAGAAAGTTTCCATTTCGGAAGTGGTAGTCTTCAAGTCCAGTTGCAGCTCTATGGAGTGCTGAAAATTGATCTACCTTCAAAGGAGGAGAGCTCTTCATTGGATAGTAAACCCATCCATTCTCTTAGGTCTATTCATATGAAAGTTTATGCCCTAGTTAGAATGGTTTTCAACCATTAGGTTCATTCTTCCTTGATTAAAATTGAACTACATTGCGGGTGAGTTTCCTATCATTAAGTAGTCTCATCATCTAGTTACTTTGGCCCTTTCTAATGAATGAGTTTTGCCTTATGTAAGTAAGAATCATTGCTCACCAATTAATTAATCCTCTAAGTTAGAACTCATCTTTGCATACCACATTAGGGAGGAACTCGACCCTGTCAAGTAAGGATCTTTTTGACTCTGGTAATACTCAAGTAGGTCTGGATCAATTCGCTACAGGTCCTCGCGAGTGATCCATGAGTCCTCGAATTTTGGCCTACCTTGCCATCGAACCAGGTAACATTGGTAGTCCTTATACCGGGTCATGATAATTGATCATCTAGGATGTGTTCGATCCGTTCTCTCTTTTCCAGTAAGTTTTTTGGTGGACACACAGGGATGGGCTCACTCTCAAGAATTGGTTCAGGCTCGAAAGACTCACTAGGTATTACTGTTGGTACCCTATACTCTTCAAGATCTATAATGTTGAAGGTGGAACTGATGCCTAATTCTGGGGGTAACTCAAGCACATAGGCATTAGGTCCAACTTTCTTTAACACTTTAAAAGGACCAACACAATGGGCATGCAGTTTCTTCACGATCCCGGGTGGAAACTGTTCAGGTCTAAGCTTGATCATCACATAGTCTTCTTCAAAAATTCTTTAAACCTTTTATGGGAATCAGCCATATTTTTATATGATTCATTACTCATATCAAGTTTCTTATTGATTTCATGATGCAATTCCTTAACATGCTAAGCATATGACTCAGCAGATTCAGAGACTCGCGCATTCACAGGTAATGGGATGAGGTCTAAAGGTCTCCTAGTTTGTAACCATGGATAATTTCGAAAGGACTCTTTCCAGTAGACCTATTGACAAAACTATGTAGGTGAACTCGACTCTAGGTAGATGAAGATCCCAATTCGCGATATGTTCACCTACAAGACATCTCAACAAGTTCCCAAGGCTTCTATTGATGACTTCTATTTGACCATCGGTCTGAGGATGGTAGGAAGTGGAGAACTTTAGCTTAGTCCCTAACATGTGCCAAAGAGTTTTCTAGAAGTAGCTTGTAAATCAGACATCCTTATCGGACATAATAGTCTAGGGTAGGCCATGTAACCTAATTACTTTGTTCAAGAAAAGTTTGGCCATAAAGAAGCATCAAGAGTTTGGGAGCAGGGCATGAAGTGAGCCATTTTAGAGAATCGATCAACCACAACATAGATTGAATCATGTTTTCTTAGGGTTTTCGGTAGCCCTAGTACAAAGTCCATACTCAAGTCCTACCACGAACAGTCAGGTACAGGCAAAGGAGTTTAAAGCCCAGTGCATGGGCTTAAACTCTCCCTAATGAATCCTCTCCTTAGCAATTCTCCCACTTGTCGTTGTAGCTCTAAGTGTTTAGTGGGGTTCAGTCTATAATGGGACAAGTTTGGTAAAGTGGCTCTTGGGACTAGATCTATGGCATGCTATATGTCCCTTAGAGGTGGTAATCGGTCAGGCAGATCTTCTGGAAACACATCCCTAAACTCCTCTAATGTCTCTGCCACTTCCTTAGGTTGTTCCTCTAAGCTAGGTCGTGGGAATTCCTTTGTGGTTAAGAGCTAGACTATTGATCTGCCACTAATCTCTTGTTCCATCTCTTTGGCTGTGACTAGGTTTAATCCTTATTTTTTCTCCTTTAAATGGCTGGACCCGATTTTTGTGTTATCCTTTGGTGGGGTGGGATACATAGTAATTGTCTTTCCTTGGTGACTAAATGAACAGGAATTGACTTACCATATAGGGTGGCATCGTGATCATACAACTAAGGTCTCTTGAGAATGATGCTACTAACTCCCATAGGTAACACGTCGTACCAAACTTTTTCCTGATAGGATTGGATCTAGATATTGACTTGACACCTAATTTTGATTGGAATTGAGGTAGAGTTTATCCAGGATACCTTATAGGGGTGTGGGTGAGGAGTAGTGGTCAATCCTAGTGTTTTAACAGCATTGGTGGATATGACATTGACACAGCTCCCATTATCAATGATGATCTTGCAAACCTTTTCCCCTATTCTAATGAAAGTTTGTAGGATGTTTGTCCTATGCCAATCCTCATGTTCCTTAGTTTGGGTTAGGATACACCTAACAACTCTAAGAAATTCAGACGGGTCTACAGGCTCCTCTTCTTCTTCATACTCTTCTATCGGGTTTGACTCAGCCACATAATCTTCTTCATTTGATTCAGCTATGGGTTCAAGTTCTCCCTCCTCTAACTCTCCTATATGTAGGGCTTGGTAAGGCACTAGCTAGTGTAATGTCTGGACTTATGACATCTGTAGCACACTGGAGCAAGGCTTGTAGTTCTTGAGATTTTTGGGGCCTTACCCTTATCTTCCCTATGGATCACTGGAGTGTTGGGATTGGTCTGGTTGTAGGAGGGTTTGGTCTAGCTGTAGTAACTTGGTTTGATCCTGGTCTAAATGCAGGGGTACTAGTCTTTGGAACTTCAGGTCAGTGATAGATAGGTACCCTCTGGAATCTCTCATAGTCCCTGGCTATCCGGTAAGCATGTTCTAGGTTATCAACCTCCCTTAAGAATAACTCTCTCTGCATGTCCTCTCGTAGGCCTACCCTAAACCTAGATAAGGTGACTGACACTGGTTCATCTATTCCACATCTCATGGCACACTCATCAAACTTGGTTATATAATCAGACACAATAGGTTTCCTTGTTTTAATATTTGCTAGTGATCTAATAGTCATTGCTGGTATGATTCAGGTATGTACTTTTCTCTCAGCTTCATTTTCATAGCCCTCTAGGTGGTTATAGGTATGTCTTGCCTATGATCTATTTGGCTTTTAAGGTTTCTACAAAATAATCTAGCCTGGCGAACTAGTCTTATCTTATCAAGCTTGTATTTCCTTTCCTCAGTCATATCATTACCAGTCAAAAATATTGCTCCATCTCACTCTCCCAGTCAATATAGGCTTTAGGGTCTAGGGTTCCATCAAACATGGGTTGCCTCGTCTAATGTTCCTCATGGCCCTTTCATCCTGATCTACTGGGTCTAGGTGCTGCCTTCTTGGATTGGGCCCTAGATTTGGTTCTTGCCTAGGGACTCTCTAGGGTTATAGGGCATTGGTGGTGGTGGGACTAGATCAGGTTCGGTGTTGGTCTCATGGTTCTTTTCTAAGGCTTGAACTCTATCCTCTAGTTAGTTTAACTTGGCATCCACTTAGTCAAATCTAGTATGAAAGCTGGTGTTTATCTAGGCAACCCTTTTATCCATCTGATATAGTCGATCAAGTAGGGTCCTCAAGGTGATCTCAAGATTGGGTTCCATGGGTGAATTAGATGGGGTGTAGGGTGGTTTAAATTGGGTCCCTGCCCTGGTGGTCAAACAATACAAGACTTCAATCAATTAGACTCCTAATGTTCTAGGGCTCCTAGACCTAGAAATCCAAGGTAGGGTAAGTCAGCTAACTTTGCAGCCATTCACCAGTTAATCAATCCACTGACCAGGTAAGAGGTGGATCTATGGGAGGCTCCCCCAGCTCTCGCTGGTCCTAATTAAAAACCACAGAAATCACTTAGGGCATTTGCCACTTGACCTCTTACCTTAGACACCAGCTTCAAGATGTAACCAATGAGTTGAGTGACCATCTTCCCCACAATACCTTAATTAGACCGGTTGGTGTCACCTAGCTCACTAGAGCAAATTAAGTCTAGTGATTTTAGAATTAGGCTTGGGACTATGCAATATGTGGGTGGTGGTTTATGGGCCAAGGAGAGGTGATGAAATCCTCACCTTATCTTGGATATCAATTGCCCTTAAGTAGCTTGAATGTGAATGCACAATCAAGTTGACACACAAGCTTTTAATAGATTGATTAAGTTCAACCTTTCTTTAGGGATTTTATATGGTATATATATATATATATATATTGTTCTTTTTTTTTAAAGTCACTGGATTCAGATCTGAGAATGAAAGTGCAGGTGTGGTGTGTTTGAACAGATAATAAACAATGTAACAAGTGTGGGGGAAGTGATGAACTAGCAAGCAAGAAAACCTAATTACAGAAACTTCAGGATGTAACAGTGACAGAAAATAAATTACAAAAAATATTTTTTTGTGATTTTAATATAAAATCTTAGCTGGCAATAGTATACTTACTGTTGGTTAACAAAAAATAATATCAAGCAAAAAAGGATTAGATCTAATAGGGTTTCAATGGACGTGAATCTTAGGCATGTGCAGAACTGGGTACAGAAATTACAGCAATGAACATGAAAACTATCCCTACTCTAACATGCTCTGATACCAAAAATTGATGCGGGATGAAAGGCCTAACTAAGATTTTGATGATTACAGTAATGAATCAATTTTTTATAATTTTTAATTTTCCCGTAAAAGATGAAAAGAAGCTATCTAAAGAAAACTATAAAGAGAGAAGTAAAGACATGCTCATAACTAGTCTTCTAAATGTAAAGAACCAAGGACCTAGAAGGATTAAGAAATCCCTCAAGAATAAAGCTAAGGCTACCTTCAACAAATAAATCAAGAGTAAAGGGGGGTGATACCAAACAGCGATTTGATCTGGTCCCAGAAGAAGGTACTCTCCCCTCCAGATCCGACATTTAGGATGAAGAAATCAACACTTCCGGATAGTTTCCATTATAGGGGTTCTTGACAAGATAAGCTTCCTCCTCGGACTGCACTCTTGAGAACCTTGCTAGCAAGAAGAGAACTAAGCAAAGATGAAGAAATGCAGCAAATAACCTAAGAAAATAAGGAGGGATGTGGTGAGGACACCAAAGCTAGGAAGAGACATCAGAACCCTCCAAGCTTATTGTGGATCACCAATGAGTAGCCCAGTATTTTAATTTCAGCTTGAGTCCTGTAAATAACATTAGTTTGCTTTGATTTGTGAATTGGTCAATTTGAGTCTTGTAATTAGTACTTGAATAAGTCAAGGGGTTTCATAAGTAGCCAAGATCCAAGTCGTCATCACCTTGGTGGATCAATTCCATGACAAATGAAGGTTGTCCAAAATTTTCACCAGACATCTGGCATCCAGACATCGAGACATCCGAACATCCAGACATCGAGACATTGGGACTTCCAGACATTGAGACATCAAAACAAGTTTAAGATTTAAAATTTATCCAAGGGAGGCACCATCCAACTCTTCTTCTCATGCCCATTGAAATCCAAATGATGCCATTTAAGAAGGAGTTCTCATCGCCCATTTAAAATCTAAATGATGACATTTAAGAGGAGTAAAATGAAAGGATTCTCCTCCCATTTAACGCCATTTCTCATGGATTGTCGCCCTCTCCACAATGGTCGGCCAACTCAAGTTTGAATTCAAATTTAAAGGGGAGTTCATCCAAGAAGACTTCAAATTTAAATGGAGATATCTTCCAAGTTTAAATTGCAAGAGGGTAAGAAGAACTCTAGGAGGAGTAAACACCCAAGGAAGGAAGATTGGATGCCCACTTTGTAGCCCATTTCACTTGATGTTTGAATTTCAAAATTCAAGAGAAGTAACACCAACTTGTGGGAATTATCACCAATTTTGAGAAAGCCACGCCTCACCTTAAATTTTTTTATCGCACATTCAAGAAGGGTGCTCCGTTTTATAATGAGGAGTCTAGATGAAGGAGGCACCTATCCCATTCAAATTTCAAGGAGTTTCCATCCATGTCAAGAAGGAGAGTAGAGTCTAATGTAATCCCTAATTATCATGTATTCAAAAGAATTCTATGTTATCATGCTACCTTGTATTGAGGGTCTATAAATACCACTCCATTCTACCCCCTTGTATCCAACTTATGATATATTATTAAACTCTATCGATTTTTCTCCAATTGCAGGGTAAGCATTGAAAGTGCAATTACTGGTTAAGTAATTGTAGTGTATGAGTGCTCTGCTGGTTAAGCATTGTATTTGTGTGTGTTGGAATACTGAAGTCCGAGTTATCTCTTGAGTCCAAGATCCAGAAGCCAGGCACCACCATCTTCAACATCCAATCCAAATCCAGAACCATGCCATCCACCATTCTTTCCCTCTCTCATTTCAGATTTCCACTCCATTTTTATCTTTCTAATCAAAGTTCTCTTGCAGGATCTCTACGGTACCTGATTAGAAGAGGAGGTTTACCTTGCCATCCAACCATCAATGGAAAGATCTGCTCTGAAGGATTGAAGTTTGCAATCCTATCACGAGATCTTGAGAGTTGAATCCAGATCTATTGAAATGGAGGAGGGAAAAGCGTTATTGGTAGTAACCATCCGAATCTCATTAGATCTAGTTGATGAAGTCAGGATGACCTAGTTTTGGTGGTTTCTCAATCATCAGATCTAGGATTCTTTATGTGATTGCATGCTGATTATATTGCGGGTAGCTAGTAAAGACTTGGTCTATTTTCATTAAATTAATGTTGATAGTTTATCTGAGTTGCTACCATTGCTCATCAAAATTAAATATTAATATTAGAATTAGTCTTGTATCCTCCTGCATCAACTTTGGTATTAGAGCGTGATCCGTCCCGTATCAGTTTTGGTATTAGAGTATGGTTAGGACTTGGTTTCTCTTTAAGTACTCGGATCGAGTGCTTCACCATGGCCATCTGGTCATAGGCAAAAGTAAGGCTGCAAGACCCTCACATCCCATTCAAAGGAGATTTCCTTTAGCATGTAGAGGTGCCGCTGTGATTGACCCTTGAAGAAGAAAACAAAGAGATAGGCATCTTTAGGGTTAATTTTCTACATCACGTCCAGTATATTGTCTATTATTTTAATTGGTTTTGTATATAAAAAATCAAAAAATTCTGATTCTTATTTTGCTAGATTCATTACATTTGATTTTATTTTTTAATTTTCTCAGGATTTAATTCGGTATGTAGAATTTTTGCATGCCTGATTATCCTAAGAACAGTTATGCTCTAGAATTTCAGCATATAGTTATTTCGGCCTATTTAAATTCCAGCATAGTTTAATTTCTGCATTTAGGTTTATATCATTTAATTTCCAGTAATTTATATTTCTACCAAAATACAACAAAATGCACAAAAAAAATTTAAGTGCACATCATTAGATTTCATATGTATGCCATCATATGCATAACTTACCTTAAGGGTGACAATATCATAAGATAAGGGAAGGAGGTCATTATCTTTCCTGGCCCAAGAACAATCCCCTTTGAATTCAAACTAAGACTAACTTAAAATGATTAGCAACCTAATACAGCTTAGGGATACCAACAGGTCGGGTTCGAGTCTTGTGAGTGAACTAGTGCACTCAACCTTCCAATTATTATTGGAAGCTAGTGTCTAAGGCTAGAAGTCCAGAGGCAAATGCCTTAAGTGGACTGGTGGTTTTAATTAGGATCCTGTGTTAAGCAGGGGGAGCCTCTTACCATCCCACCTCTTACCTGGCTAGTGGATGGGCTAATTGTTGAGTTGGGTGTAATTTAAGTTATCTCATGCCACTTGAGCACTAGGTCTAGGAACCCTAGAAGCTAGGATTGCATTGCATGACCACTAGATTAGGAGCCTAACCCCAACCCAGTCTGATTATGGAGTCCACTATAGAAACCTTACTAAGGACCTTCAGTGACCAATGTGCCTTGATGGACAATAGGTTTGACCGACTGGATAAGCGACTCGACAACCTAGAGAGGATTCGTAGGACCCGTACTAACCCTGGTTCACCTAAACCAACTTCCCTTGGACCCAGAATTCATCAGCCAGAACCCATTAGGATTAGTGCCCTTTATCAAAATCAGGATCTAGCCTAGTCCACCCGAGTTGACCCATCCTCAGTAGATTTGACCTAGTTCTCATTCGAGTCGACTCAACCCTAATCTGAGTCGACCCACCCCTATGACCCCATTTGTTCCCAAGAATGACCTTCAAGAGAAAATATCTATTGCAGACTCAGAGTTAATTAACCAAAAGATTACTTAAACTGAAACCGTAGTGGAAGATATGAAGCTGGAGAAAACTTGATAGATGAGTATAAAGGAGAAGAGGAAGTCGATGAGTCACCTAATGTATTAGAGGGACCATTAGGAAAGGAGAACCATGAGGGATTAACATCCCTACCATTAGGGCTTACTTGAAGAAACCCTAGAAGAGACCCAAATAGGAGAGCTTAGTTTTGAAATTCTTGAACCAGAGGAATTATCGAAGACATGATCTCTTTAATTCGGTACCTCAGGATGAGGTCACCTCTTCGATTCCAATTAATGATCTCTTCCCTGAACTTACTGACCCTTCTTCAATAAAGTGGATTTTTTGCTACTGTAGATCCATGTCCATTCTTAAGGTCACCCCCATGAATCCAGACCCAGTTGTCAAACCCACCTCATATTTCTACCCTTCCTAAGGCTTCCAATGTTTTTAGAACCACCTAGTTGCATTTTGTTGAGGTTAGCTTGTTTTATTAGTCCTTTGAGCCCATTCAATTTGCTACTATTCTGGAAGACTTATGGCACTTATTAGTATTCCACGTCAAATTTTTATCTACATATCATCCATCAACTAGGAATCAAGCCCAAAGTTAGTTGTAGACCTAATAAATTTCATTTGATAGGAATGCATAGTTGAGTCCGTTAGGTATTGATATGAGTCATATCATAACATGTTAAGGAATTCCATAAAGAGATAAGTAAGAAAATTATTGAAAGTAATGAATCTTATGAGCATATGGCTAACTGACATAAACATTTCAAAGAATTTAATGAGGGAGACTCTGTCATGATCATGCTTCGTCCTGAATGGTCCCACCTAGAACCATGAAAAAACTACATGCTCGTAGTGCAGGACCAGACAAGATCATAAAGGAAATTTGGTCTAATGCCTATGCGATAGATTTACCACCTGAATTAGGTATTAGTCCAACATTCAATGTATCAGATCTTGTTGAGTATAAGGAGCCAATAATGATACCTAGTGAGCCATTTGGGCCTGATTCTATTTTTGAGAGTGACCCTAACCTTGAGTGTCCACCAGCAAAATTACCAGAATGGAGTGATAAGATCGAGCGGATTTTGGATGACAAAACTACACTATTAGGAGTAAGGATTATCGATGTTACCTAGTTTGATGACAAGGTAGATCGAAATCTGATGATTCATGGATCACTCGAGAGGATCTGCAAAGACTTAACCCAGACTTGCTAGAGCATTACCAGAGCAGAGTCAACTCATACTCGACAGGGTTGAGTTCCTCCCACCCTGGGAGAATTGGTGAGGACACTAGATGATATGGGACAAATAAATAAGAATGAAAAATAGCAATTAATTTTTTTTTAATTTAGATTTTAAAGGAGAGCTAAAAAGAAATAGTAAAAGAAACAATAAGTCTATTACCCACACAAGTAAACCTAAAAAATAATTAAAAAGCAGGACTTGGTGGTTGAGAAACCACCGAAACCAGTATAAACCTTCAACAAGTCAGAAACTAAAGAGGGGAAAAGGTTTTAATTTACCAACAAAGATCATTTCTCCAGATCTAATAGGACTCTCAAGTCTTCATGGCAGGGTTTCTAGATCTCACTTTCAAGTTTCAATTTTCTGTACGATGTCGATTCTGAGGCAAGAACACTAGATCTAGATCCTTGGTCACCTGCAAAACACAAAGCAAAGAAAAATAGGGTTAAAAAAGCAATGAGAAATGAAAGAAAAGATTGGAAAGGGTTAGAAGTAATGGATGGATCTTCTCATCGGATGGATAAGTAAGGCCTCACACCCCGCGATGTTCCAAAGGAACAAAGGAAGGGCGTCACACCCCGCGATGCACATAGCAAAAGAAAATTTTGGCAGAATTCTTTGTATTTCACTAATAATTCCTGAATTACAAGGGGGCCTATGGGGTATTTATAGAGCCCCAACCAGTGAAGTAAGGGACTCAAATACAAGACTTTTGTTCCATTTGAACTATAACTCTGGAATTTGATACAAGTAGCCTGGACTCCAGCTTGATGGATTGACTAGGACTCCTTAAAAAAGTTGGCACCAGATGGAGATGGTGATGAGCTTCAATGAAGGGCCACGATTGCTTCCTTGGTGGTCATGATGGGTGGACTTAGGAGTTTTGATAATGTAGCCTTCTGCAGGTGCATGGACTCATTAGTTTGGATTGGAGAAGGCTCAAGAATTTTGATGAAACTCTTAAGTTCTTGAAGCTTGGGCAACTAGCAATTTGTTTGAGTGAAATGCTAGGAATAGAAACCCTTGGACCTCCAACACTTGGTGAGCAAAAAACTTAAAATTCTCTTTGAAGTTGGCGACAAGAAGGAAGTGTAATTTGGCCGACTACTTTACTTTTGGCATGAATTAGCTGAATGGAGGGGCGCCAAAGATGAGTGTCCTTCACACTTACTCCTCTTAAAAATATGAGGTGCTAATTAATCTTCTCTTCATGGGCCGACCAAAGGAGGTTGTCATATGGGGATGTCTTAATCTTGTTGCATGTCCAAACACAGGTGATATGGCATGTGTTTTTGTCCCAAAATAAAATGTCCAAATGGTGTTGTCCCAATGTCATCTGTTGATGTCCAAATCCTTGAAAATGTGGTGATAAGAAGAGGTTGCGACTTGGGCTAGCACATGAGTTGTCTTGAGTCTTCAATTGGGTGCACATAGGATGCTGTCAGGGTCCCCTCTTGTAATACAGGACTTAATGACTCAACTAATTACAAGAACTCAATGAATAATTAACCAACTGATAACTAATTGAACCAACAATAATTAATTAGTCTTTCAAATAAAAATTCAATTAAAGTTGGTAAAAAGGGCTAATTAAATTGGACCACTAAGATCCTAGTTGGATAAATAAGGTTTGTCTCAATTGGGGTTTCGACTTAACTTGGTAAAAAGGGTTTACCCCAAATAAACAAAATCCTAATTTAGTTGGTAAAAAGGGTTTACCCTAACTAAACCAAAATAATAAATTTAAAATAAAATATTTACATGGTAAATAGGGTTGGGTTCAGGGTTTATTCATAGGTGATCCACAAGGATGTGGGTTCAACCTGTCGATTTCTTTTAGCCCTGGTACCCGCACCAATTCTCCAAGGTGGGAGGAACTCGACCCTATTAAGTATGGGTCAATTCCACTATTATAATACTCTAGTAAGTCAGGGGCAACTCTTTGCAAGTCCTCTTTAGTGATCTAAGAATAATCAGACTCAGGTCATCCTTGCCAACGAACCAGATATCACTGGTAATCATTGCTCCGGGTAGTGATGATCTTGTCATCCAAGATCCATTCAATCTTATCTCTCTGGGCTGGTGGTATGGAAGGTGGATGCACTTGGGTTGGTTCACTCTTAAGGACTGGATTAGGCCCAAATGGCTCACTAGAAATCAACATTGGTTCCATATACTCGATAAGGTCTAAAATGTTGAAAGTAGAGCTAATGCCTAGTTCAGGTGGCAATTCAAGCATAGGCATTAGGTCCTATTTTCTTAATTACTTTGTATGGTCCACTACTACGGTCATGCAAGTTTTTCATGGTTCCAGGTGGGAACCGTTCAGGTCATAATCGAACCATAACAAAGTCTCCTTTTGTGTACTCCTTGAGTCTTCTTTTAGTATTAGCCATATGATTCTTATACAATTCTTAATGTATTGTGCATATGACTTTGTAAATGTTTAATAGACTCAACAATGCATTTCGAGTGAAGAAAATTTATTTATTTTTTATTTTTATTTTTATATATTTTTTAATCTATTTAAGTCCTTAATTTCAATTCTATGCTTGACCCATTGTCGATGGGTGACATGTAGATAAAAATTTAACATGCACTCCTAATAGATGCCATAGGGTCTGCCAGAAATAGGTTATAAATCTAACATGCTCAATGGGCTTATGCAACATGCTAACTTCTATAAAATACAAACTAATGGCCGTAGAAATGCTGGAAGCTTCAGGAAAAGGTAAAAAATAAGAACTGGGTTCGAAGTTGACTTGGTTGGGAGGAAATAAGAAAAGGGTTTGGGGATTGGTCCTAGACTAATAGGATTGACCTTAAAGGTTTGGGGTATTTCTATAGTGTCTATCCTATAGAAGAATGGGTCAGTAATTTTAGGAAAAAGATCTTCAATTGGGATTGATGGAGTGAATTCTTCCTGAGGTTGTTGGTTTGGAAAGATCAAGTCCTCACTAAGCTCTTCTGGTTCTTGAATTTTAGGACTAGGCTCTATGACTTGACACTTTTCTAGGATTTTCCTAAGTAAGGTCTCATAGTAGGATTAGGTTTCTCATGGATTTCTTTTCTAAGGATCCTACCAGTACAATTTTAGTCTGGGTAAGTCATGGTTAACTAATTCTGGGCTGGCTTCAGTCTGAGTGCCTATTGGGTCATCTAATTCTGAGTCTATACTACCTACTTCCACTTCAATGTTATCCCTGGAAAACAGTAGGGTAGTAGGGGTGGGTTGACTAAGGGGAGGTGGACTAATTCGGAGGTTCTGACTAGGTGTACTGATCCTAGTGGGTTCTGGCCAACTAATGGTTAGGGTTCCTTAGTTCATAGGATATAGGTTTAGCTCTATAGGTCATGGATCTGGATTCGTAAGAGTTGGGTTCAAGAGCTGGGTAGGTGTACTTTGCTTAAGTTTAAGTTTCATGTCACTCCAGGTAGTTATGGGTATGTCTCTTCTTTATTTGATCATTCATTCAACATCATCCCAATAAATTCTAGCCTGGCGTACTAATTTGAGCTTAGCAAACTTAAACTGACTTCTTCAGACATTAGTTCCCTCTCAAAATATAGATCCATATTTTCTTCCCAATTAAGATAATTCTCAAGATCAAGATCACCACCAAAGGTAGGTGTTTCTAACCTAATGTACCTAGTGGCTCTCTCATCCTGGTTTATGAAATCATAATTGGGTCTCTTCGAACTAAGATCCTAGATTGGGTCATGGTGAAGGGCTATCCTAGGATTGGGCTCCAGCAATGGGTCAGGGTGTGTCTCAAATTTAGGTTCAGGATGGGTCTTACGGTTACCTAGTTGTTGATCTAGTCGATCAAACTTATGGTTCATTTGGGTACACTGTTCAGTGAAGGTCCTAAGGAAGGTCTCAAAAATGGGATCCATATATAAATTGGGTTGGGTTTGGGTGAAACTAATAGGGTGTGCCTGACCTAGTTGTCATGCAATGCACATACACAGACAAGACTCGAAATAGGGTTTCCTAGACCTAGAGCTCAAGTAGAATGGGTTAGCTCAAATTATAGCCAATTCAATAATTACCCTGTCCATTGGCCAAGTAAGAGGTGAGGTCGTGGGAGGCTCCCCCTGCTCTCGCAGGATCTTAATTAAAATCCACAAAATTGCGTAGGGCATTTGCCTCTGGACCTTTAACCTTAGTCACCAGATTCAAGTGATAATCAGAGGTGGGTGCACTAGCTTACATACAATACTTAAAACCCGACCTGTTGGTGTCCCTAGCTCACTAGAGCAAATAAGTCTAATAATTTAATTAGGATTAGGACCGATGCAAAGGTGGTGATTGTGGGCTAAGGAGGGTGATGAAATCCCTCCCTATATAGATATTGAGTTCCCTTAAGATTAGCTTTAGATGATGCACACGCAAGATGAAACCCTAGATGCAATCAAACTAAAATGATTAAAATAAAAAAAAAATAAAATTAATTAATTTTTTTTGTATTTATTTTTTTTTAATTTTAGCAGAGATATAGTTTGCAGAAAAAACATTAAGTTGCAGGAAATTAAAATATGCATGATTTATGCAAAAAAAATCCTAAAACTAGATTGCAGAAATTCAGAACATAAGGTTCTCAAGCAATATTCCAGCGAAAAAAAAATCTATAGATTGCAATAATTCATGAGAAAAATCTGAAAACTACTTTAAATTATGCTGGATTCAACAAAATAAGAATTAGGCAATTATGAGTTGTTTACATGCAGAAACAATTAAAACAATAGAGTATATACTAAGATAGCCGAGATGCAGAAATTAAAACCTAGATGCAGAAATTAAAAACCTAAAAAATACCTATCTCTTCATTTCTTCTTCAAGAGTCAATTCATAGCGGCACCCTACATGCCATAAGAAATCCTGTTTGAATGGGATGTGAGGGTCTTGTAGCCTACTTTTTTCTATGACCGGATGGCCATGGTGAATCACTCGATCCGAGTATTTAAAGAGAACTAAATTACAAAAAATTTCAGCACAAGAGCGATTAAACCCTAGTTTAACCGTGCTCTGATACTAAAACTGATGCAGGACAAATAAATAAGAATGAAAAATAGTAATTAACTTTTTTTATATTTTTGGATTTTAAAGGAGAGCTTAAAGGAAATAGTAAATGAACTAATAAGTCTAATAACCGCACAAGTAAACCTAAAAAGCAATTAAAAAGTAGGACTGGTGGTTGAGAAACCACCAAAACTAGGATTAACTTCAAAAGTCAGAAACTAAAGAGGGGGACATGTTTTAATTTACCAATGAAGATCGTTGCTCTTAGATCTAATAGGACTCTCAAGATCTTCATGGCATGGTTTCCAGATCTCGCTTCCGGGCTCCGATTTTTTGTATGATACCGGTTCCAAGGAAAGAACCTCAGATCTAGATCTTTGGTCACCTGCAAAACACTCAGCAAAGGAAAATAGGGTTAAAAAGTAGTGAGAAAGGGAAAGGAAAGATAAAAAAGTGTTAGAAGTAATGGATGGATCTTTTCGTCGGATGGATAAGTAGGGCCTCACACCCCGCGATGTTCCAAAGGAATAAAGGAAGGGCCTTACACCTACGTTGCACACAACAAAGGAAAACTTTGGCAGAATTTCTTTGTATTTCACTAATAATTAATGAATTACAAGGGGGGGCTGGTGGGGTAGTTATAGAGCCCCAACCAGTGAAGTAAGGGACTCAGATACAAGACTTTTGTTCCCTTTGAACTACAACTCTGGAATTTGATACAAGTAGCCTGGACTCCTGCTTGATGGATTGACAGGGACTCCTATCCAAAGTTGGCACCAAGATGGAGATGGTGATGAGCTTCGATGAAGGGCCACGATTACTCCTTGGTTGGTAATGATGGGTGGACTCATGAGTCTTGATAATGTAGCCATCTGCAGGTGCATGGACTCTTCAGTTTGGATTGGAGAAGGCTCAAGAATTTTGATGAAACTCTGAGTTCTTGAAGCTTGAGCAACTTGCAACTTGTTCGAGTTAAATGCTAGGAATAGAAACCCTTGGACCTCCAACACTTGGTGAGCAAATAACTTAAAACTCCCTTTGAAGTTGGCGACAAGAAGAAGTGTAATTTGGCCGACTACTTTGCTTTTGGCAGAATTATCTTGAATGGAGGGGTGCAAAGATGAGAGTCCTTCACACTTACTCCTCTTAAAAATATGAGGTGCTAATTAATCTTCTTCATGGGCGACCAAAGGAGGTTGTCATGTGGGGATGTCTAATCTTGTTGCATGTCCAAACACAAGTGATATGGCATGTGTTCTTGTCCCAAAATAAAATGTCCAAATGGTGTTGTCCCAATGTCATGTGTGATGTCCAAATCCTTTAAAATATGGTGCTAAGAAGAGGTTGTGACTTGGGCTAGCACATGGGTATCTTGAGTCTTCATTTGGTGGGGATGGGATGCTGTCTGGGTCCCCTCTTGCAATACAGGACTCAATGACCAATAATATAAGGACTCAATGAATAATTAACCAACTGATAACTAATTGAACCAACCATACTTAATTAGGCTTTCAAATAAAAATCCAATTAAAGTTGGTAAAAAGGGCTAATTAAATTGGACCACTAAGATCCCAATGGATAGATAGGGTTTGTCTCAATTAGGATTTTGACTCACCTGGATAAAAAGGGTTTTATCCCAAAAATAAACAAAACCCTAATTACAGTTGGTTAAAAAGGGATTACCCTAACTAAACCAAAATAACAAAATTTAAAATAAAATATTTACATGGTAAATAGGGTTGGGTTCAGGGTTTAGTCATAAGTGATCCACAGGGATGTGGGGTCAACCTGTCGATTTCTTTTAGCCTGGTGCCCGCGCCACCAGAGCTAGGAAGAGAAGTCAAAACCCTCCAAGCTCGTTATGGATCACCAATGAGTAGCCAAGTATTTAATTTTAGCTGGAGTCCGATAAATAATATTAGTTTGCTTGTTTTGTGAATTGGTCAATTGGAGTCTTGTAAGTGACTGAATAAGTCAAGGAATTCATAAGTAGCCAAGATCCAGGTCATCATCACCTTGGTGGATCAATTCCATGGCAAATGAAGGTTATCCAAAATTTTCACCAGACATCCGGACATCTAGACATCGAGACATCTGGACATCCAGACATCGAGACATGGGATATCCAAACATCGAGACATCAGGACAAGATTAAGATTTAAAGTTTATCCAAGGGAGGTGCCATCAACTCTCTTCTCATCGCCCATTTGAAATCTAATGATGCCATTTAAGAAGGAGTCTCATCACCCATTTAAAATCTAAATGAAGCCATTTAAGAGGAGTAAATGGAAAGATTCTTACCATTTAAGCCATTTCTCATGGATTGTCACACTCCTCCATAATGGTTGGCCAACTCAAGTTTGAATTCAATTTAAAGGGTAGTTCATCCAAGAAGATTTCAAATCAAATGGAGATATCTCCAAGTTTAAATTGCAAGAGGGTTAGAAGAACTATAGGAGGAGTAATGCCCAAGGAAGGAAGATTGGATGCCCACTTTGTAGCCCATTGCTCTTGATGTTGAATTTCAAAATTCAAGAGGAGTAACGCCAACTGAGGGGAATTATCGCTAATTTGTTAAAGCATGCCTCACCTCAATTTTTTTTTGTCGCACATTCAAAAAGGGTGCTCCGTTTCATAATGAGGAGTCCATAGTGAAGGATGGCCTAGCCATCAAATTCAAAGTAGTTTCCACCAAGGGTCAGAAGGAGAGTAGAGCAAATGAATCTCCAATTATCATGGATTAAAAAGAATTCTATGTTGTCATGCTACTCTTGTATGAGGGGTATATAAATACCACTCCATTCTATTCCCCTCGTATCCAACTTATGATTGATTGATGAAACTCTGTCGATTTTTCTCCAATTGCTCGGTAAGCATTGAGAGTACAATTATTGGTTAAGTAATTATAGTGTGTGAGTGCTCTGCTGGTTAAGCATTACATTAGTGTGTGTGTAGAGTACTGAAGTCCGAGTTATCTCCTGAGTCCAAGATCTAGAAGCCAGGCGCCACCATCTTAACATCCAATCCAAATCAAGAACCAAGCCATCCACCATTCTTTCCCTCTCTCATTTCATATTTCCACTCCATTTTTATCATTCTAATCAAAGTTCTCTTACATGATCTCTAGAGTACCTAATCAGAAGAGGAGGTTTCCCTTGCCATCCAACCATCAATGGAAAGATCTACTCTAAGGACTGAAGTTAGCAATCCTACCACGAGATCTTGAGAGTTGAGTCTAGATCTATTAAAACAGAGGAGGGAAAAGCATTATTGGTAAGTAACCATCCGAATCTCATTAGATCTAGTTGATTGAAATCAGGATGACCTAGTTTCGATGGCTTCTCAATCATCGGATCTAGGGTTCTTTTTGTGATTGCATCCTGATTATATTACGGGTAGCTAGTAAAGACTTAGTCTATTTTATTAAATTAATTTTGATAGTTTATCTGAGTTTGCTGCCATTGCTCATCAAAATTAAATTTTTAATTATTAGAATTAGTCTTTGCACCCTTCTCGCATCAACTTTGGTATCAGAGCGTGATCCGTCCTGCATTAGGATGGAGAGTGATGGCTTGAGAATGCATGGTTCCTTGATGAAGACTAGACCAGCTGCTCCATGGATAGGGGTGTCGACTCCATGGGTTAGGGTGGAGACGAACGTCAACACCAAGGTTTGGTAGATGGGAGATGGATGAACTATGAAAACTAGATACTAGATTGGGTCTCACACCCTCTCCCTTGCTGACTTCGTTATTGATTTTGATAATAAATAAAATACTTAAGTATAAGTTGAGTACTAACTATTTCTTTAAAATGTGTTTTTATAGAAAAATATACTTATCAATCCAACAGTTTTGATTGCTTGTAAAAGAAATGAAGAAGTCCCCTTCATGAATGAAAGATTAGTTTTAAATGAACTTAAGCACTTTAAGATTGCTTAAAATAATACAAAGAGTTCAACACAAATTGGTTTCAACAGAGGTTCGGTGGTTTTTAAAGAAATCTTCGCAAGTGTCAACTCAAAGTATCGACTCAAAACTTAAGTGTTGACTCATGACAGTGGAAGTGTTGACTCAAGTCGACACGTAGAAAGAATTTTAGAAGGTACGGCTAAAGTGTCGACTCATGCCAGTCAAGTATCGACTCAAGGTATCGACTCAATGATCGACTTATCGCCTGAGAAAATTTTGATACAAAACTTGCTGAAATTGAAGACTTTCCTGAAGTATCGACTCATGGATCTCAAGTGTTGACTCACAAGAAGAAGTGTCAACTTACCTGAGAATTCTAGAGAGTTTCAATGAAGAAACTTGAACTAGGTGTCAACTCATGAAATGTAAGTGTCAACCCTAAGTATCAACTCATAGCTTGAAGTGTCGACACTTGAAGTTTTGGAAATAGTAATGGCTAGTTTTTCAAACACAGAACTGGACCCTATTGGCTCCCAATAGCTAGTTTTTCATGTCTAACAGCCATAAATAGACTTTTAGGCCTTGGAAAGGTATTTAAGTGATTGAAATCAAATCTGAACACAAGAGGATCAACAATAGAAAAGAAAAAGCAAGTGCATTCACTCCCATTCATTGAGGGCAACTACCTTCAAGCAAAAAGAAGTCTCCAAGCTTTCAAAGCCTTCAAGAGTATTCAAGTTCAACATTCTTGAGCATTAATTAGGCTTCATCGAGTTGAAGACAAGCGATTCCTCAAAGCTTCAAAGAGATATCTGCTTTTTTTTTAGAAAGCTTTTATTGTTGCCTTACTTCAAACTTTATATTTGTTGTAGAGGTTATTAGTGGGGACACCAGGATCATACACAGATCACTGGATCCCATATGGTTTATTGATTAGGATTTTAATTTTAGAACCTTAATCATGTGTTATAATTTTGTAATCAATTAAGATTGAGTCCTGTAATAAGTTGAGGTTAGTTGATTTGTCTCAACCCTCAACTCTGTCAGTATATTGAGTCATGTACTTTAGTTATGAGTCCAGTAAGAGTTCAATTTTTTACAAGAGAAAAGGATACCCTATTATGGAGTTCCACCAGGCCTCATCCAGGAGCCAGAAGACCCCACTTTAGCCAATTGGACTTTGTATGCCATCCCAAGGTCCAAGATTCCTGCATGATGCCCAGATTCCCTTTAGATGCCAGAGAATATTCCCAGAACAGGGCCTCACTTGATTCTAGAGATCCATCTATGCCCCAGCCCAAAGAAGATTCAAGGCCTAGGTCCATAAGATCCAAGATGCCATTTTATTCCAGGAATATTCCTTCCAGGATGCCCCAGATTCCAAGAGGCCTAAGCTCATGCACCCAAGCTGTTCAAGGCCGCCTAAGCCCATGAGGAGCCGGCCCATTGCTGCCCCCTTGAAGATGACATGCCAATCAAAGCAAGAGTAGGCATCCTCACATGTTGACCAAGTCAAAGCATGAAGGGAGAAGGAGAAGACTAGTCAAAGTTCCTAACCTAGTTGGGATTTGTTTTCCTAATTGTTTAAAGACTTGTAATTCAACCTAGCTAGGAGAAGGACTTGTAATCTAACTAGGAGAAGACTTGTAATACCTTAAGGAGAGGTTAGTTCTAACCTAAGTGTAACCCTAGTTAGGAAAGGGCACGGGAACTCTATAAATATCCTACCCCTCTTCCTCTTGTAATAACTTTTCTCCTATGAATACAACTTTGCTGAAATTTTGAGTCATTGCCTTGTATTGGTGTTCTTGTGTTGGTTCTTTTATTTTGAGTGCCCGCGCCTTGTGTACCATGGCCGAATCCCTGCTGCCCTAGCACCCTTCTGTATCCTTGGAGATCAGCCACACCCAAGGAAAGGAAGCCCTAGCTGCCATCCAAGACAAAGAGCTTCTTCCTCCCTAAGCCGCTCACTCCTAACCCTAGTTCCATTCCCTTCTAAACCTTAGTTTTCTTTTTTCTTATTACTAGCTATTTTGATTGACCTCTGATGCTTGCAGGATCCTCGAGGTGTTTCACCTCCCTAGAGGAGGCTTTTCTTGCCTCCAAGACTATCCAAATCAGTCATCAAATTCAAGGGAATCGAGCTTCATCATCTAGGCTCCAATCAGAATGCTATGTGATCTCTTCATCAGAAGTTTTTCAAACACTGATTGGTAACATCCTTCCCTTCTCTTGATATCTAATTTTTTGAAGTTAAGCAATCCTATACTGAGAGTTTTTCAATTCCCAGTCCTATCTTTCATTATCTTGCATGAGTTATTTTGTGATACTGATTCTTTGCATTGCTGAATATCCTGCTACTTCTTTTTTATTTGGAAATTTAGCCTACAAACCTTAATTATAAAAATCATAAAAAAATTAGTTTACTATTTTTTTTGCATCTTTAGCAATCTTAGAGTTGTCTTGCATCAGTTATTGGTTAGCCTTGAAAACCAAGGAGGTTGTTGGTGAGCCTTAAAACTAATTAGATTCTTGGTTAGCCCACAAAACCAAGGGAGGCTATTGGTGAGCCTTAAAAGCAATTTGGTTCTTGGTTAGCCCACAAAACCCAGGGAGGTTTTGACTTGTGAGTCTCATGAAAAGAAGTCGAGTTTTGATTAGTGAGCCCAGAAAACTAATCGGCTATAATCGGTAAAGATTATAATGAATTCCCAAGTGGTCCTTGGGGAGTGGATGTAGGTGCATTTGAAAGCACCGAACCACTATACTTGGATTGTATTTGTGATTGATTGTCTCTCTCTTATGCTCTTACTTTTATTGCTTTTAAATTTTACTGCATACTCTTTAAGAGTACATTACACTTGTATTTCATTATACTTACATTATTCATTAAATTGGTTCACACACTTGCAATTAATTTTTAGAAATCCAATTCACCCCCCCTCTTGGATTTCTTACTGGGCAACAGTGGTATTAGAGCCACGTTCTTAGTATATAGGTCTAACTGCCTTGCGTAAAGATCTATGGCAACCCTCCTTGGTACTAGTGTAGTTGAGGGACAAGCCTTAAATAAACCTCCATATTTTAATGGAACAAATTATACTTATTGAAAAACTAGAATGAGAATTTATATGCATTCAATAGATTTTAATTTATGAAAAGTTATTGAGAAAGGTCCACATATTCCTTCGATTGTGGTTAATGGTGTTTCCATCCCAAAGCTCGAAGAGAATTGGGATGAAAATGACATTAAACAGTCCGAGATTAATGCAAAAGCAATGGATCTCCATTATTGTGCATTAAATCCTAGTAAATTTAATAGGATTTCTACATGCACATCTGTTAAGAAAATATGGGATACACTTGAAGTATCCATGAGGGTACTGATCAAGTGAAGAATATAAAAGTAAACATGTTAGTGCACACTTATGAGATATTCTGAATAGAACCAAATGAATATATCATTGACATGTACACTAGATTCACAAACATTGTCAATAGCATAAAAAGTTTAGAAAAAATCATGTCTAATGTTGATCTTGTCAATAAAATTCTCAGGTCACTTCCAACTTCATGGGATCCAAAGGTGACCGCCATACAAGAAGCCAAAGATGTTGACAAATTATCCTTAGAAGAATTAGTGGGATAGCTCATGACTTATGAGCTAAATCTGAAATAGAAATCTATGGACTTGGACAAAAAGAAAAAAGGGATAGCCTTCAAGTCCGCAATTCAAGAAGAATCCTCAAATGAAGAATTAGAAGAAGTAGAAGAGGATGAGAGTGAGGAAGCTCTTCTAGCAAGGAAGTTTAGAAGATTTATGAAAAGAAGAAAGTTCCCTTACAAGAAAGGTTCCAAACAAGTAAAGACAAGGGAAAAGAAAAGGAGAAAGAAAAGAAAAGGAGAAGGAAATACCATCATGCTTCGAATGCAGGAATCCCGGACATTACAAGTTTGACAGTCCTCTCCTAAAGAAATCAAGAAAAAAGCTTAGGAAGAAAGCTATGATGGCAACCTAGAGTGATAGCGAGGACTCTAGCTCAGATGAAGAACAACTGAAGTTGCCAATCTTTGTTTCATGGCACAACAAGAATAAGAAGAGGTAATTTTTGACTCTGAAGTAGATTTTACTTTTGATGAATTGAAAAATGTATTTGATGAATTGAATGTATGATTATAAATTAATTTTATCTGAAAATAGAAAATTAAAAAAGCATGCAAATAATTTTTCATATGAAAATAATCCTTTTAAATGAAGTTAGTGAATTGAAAAGTAAACTTGATGTTTTAGAAAAGAAAAACAAAGCATTAACAATGGAAAATGAAGTTTTAAAAGATCCAAAGCTATTATTTCAAATGATGATCTTTTAAAGAAAACAAAGATCTAGAGATAGAAAATACAACTATGAAAATGAACTTGATAAAATAAAACCCTTTGTTGAGAAGTTTACTTATAGTTCTGAAAAACTAGATCTTCTTTTAAATAATAAAGGAGCTATTTTTAATAAACAGGATTAGGATATAAACCTCAAAAATAGCAAAGGTATTTTAAAAATTTATTTGTACCTGCATCATCAAGCATTACATATTTTTCATGCAAAAAACCTAGTCATAAAGCTTTTTAATGCAATTTGAGAAAAATCAATAATTTTGGAAGGTTTTGGTTCCAAAAGGAACCAATTTAAGTACTAATCCTAAAGGACCCAATTTGGCTTGGGTACCTAAAAACAAAACTTGATTTATTTTACAGGTGTGTCTTGCAACCAAGAAAAATAAAAGATTATGGTATCTTGATAGTGGTTGTTCAAGACACATGATAGGAGATGTGAAGCAATTAACTTCTCTTAAGGCAATAAAGATGGGAGTGTGACCTTCGGTGATAATTGTAAAGAAAAAATTATTGGTATTGGTAAGGTTCACATCTTCCCTTCTACTTGCATTAATAATGTACTTTTAGTTGAAGGTTTAAAGCATAATCTTTTAAGTATTAGCCAATTTTTTGATAAAGATTTTCAAGTTATTTTCAAATCATCCTATTGCATGATTACTAGTCTTGATAAAAATGGAGTAAAATTCTTTGAAAAAGGCATGGTAATATTTATCTAGTAGATTTGGATAATCTATCTTTGCCTAATGGAGAATGCCTAGTTTAATGAATTTTACTATAAATGAGACTAGTTGGCTGTGGCATCATAGACTAGGACATGCTAGCATGTATTTGCTCTCAAAACTTTGTAAAAAAGATTTAGTAAGAGATTTGCCAAAACTTAGTTTTGAAAAAGATAGAGTTTGTGAAGTTTGCCAACTTAGAAAACAAGTAAAACTATCTTTCAAACCTAAGGCTTTGTTACTACTAGTAGGCCATTATAACTACTCCATATGGATCTCTTCAGACCAAATAGAACATCTAGTTTAGGAGGTAAGATATAGATTAGTTATAGTGGATGACTTTTTAAGGTTTACTTGGGTTTTCTTTCTTGCTCATAAAGATGAATCATTTCTTGTATTCACAAAGTTTTACCAAAAGGTATCTAATGAAAAGGGTACTTCAGTTATTTGCATACATAGTGATCATTGTCTAAATTTAAAAATCAAAATTTCAAAATTTTGTAATGAAAAAGGGATTGAACACAATTTTCTTGCACCTAGGACACTCCAATAGAATGGGGGTAGAAAGAAAAATCATACTCTAAAAGAAATGGCATGCACTATGCTTTGTGAAAATAATTTGCCAAGATATTTTTGGCTGAAGCAATTAATACTGCTTGTTATATTTTGAATTGTGTTTTAATTCATCATATTTTAAAGAAAAATCTTTATAAACCTTGGAATCAAAGGAAACCAACTTTAAAATAATTTCGAGTTTTTGATTGTTAGTGTTTCATTTTGAATAATGGTAAAGACAATCTTGGAAATTTTGATACCAAGTCAGATGAAGGTATCTTTCTAGGATATTCCACATCAAGCAAGGCATATAGAATTTTTAACAAAAAAATCTAGTTGTAGAGGACTTTGTACATATAGTTTTTTGAAGAGTCTGCTAACAAATTCTCTAGAAAAGAGATACTTCTGATGCATGTGCAGGTGCTGACAAGTTAGAGAAGCTTACATTGGAAGATCAACCTTCTCAACAAGGTGAGAAAGATCATGACAAAAATGAGAGAGAAGAAGCCATTTAATCCATACCAAAGCATCAAGATCTACCCAAGGAGTGGACGTATGCTCATGGATATCCTAAAAAGTTAATCCTATGAGATCCATCAAAAGGATAAGACTCGATCTTCAATTAGAAATGAATATGATTATATTGTTTTTGTTTATCAATAGAGCCAAACTATTTTGAAGATGCTGAAAAAGACCCTAACTGGATAAAGCTATGCAAGATTAACTAATTCAGTTTGAAAAAAATAATGTTTGGATATTAATAGAAATACTAACTAACATTTCTATTATTTGCACAAAATGGGTATTTAAGAATAAATTGGATGAAAATGGAATTGTAACAAGAATATAGCTAGGCTAGCTACCAAAGATTACAATCAGGAGGAAGAAATTGATTTTGATGAAATCTTTGCTCCTGTTGCTAGACTTGAGGCAATTAGACTACTATTAGTATTTGCTTGTTTTATGAACTTCAAACTTTTTTAACTGGATGTTAAAAGTACTTTTCTAAATGGTTTATAGTAGAAGTTTTTGTTGAACAACCACCTAGTTTCGAAAATCATGCACATCCTGATCATGTTTTTAAATTGCATAAAGCACTTTATGGTTTAAAGCAAGCACCCCGAGCATAGTATAAAAGACTCGGCAAGTTTTTGATTGAAAATAATTTTTCTAGAGGCCATGTTGACACGACATTATTTCTAAAGAAGAAAATGATGATTTATTAATAGTACAAATTTATATGATGATATTATATTCGGTGCTGCTAATGAGATTCTTTGTCAAGAGTTTGCCAAGCTTATGTAGGGAGAGTTCGAATGAGCACGATGGGAGAACTAAATTTTTTTTCTCGGACTCCAATCAAGCAAACTAAGGATAGAATCTTCATCAACTAAGCTAAGTATACAAGAGAATCTTAAAGAAGTTTTGGATGGAGACTACTAAGTCAATAGGTACACCTATGAGCCCCTATAGTTGTAAACTTGATAAAGATAAACATGGAAAATCTATTGATCAAAAATTATATAAAGGTATGTTGGCTCTTTATTATATTTGATAGCTAGTAGACCAAATATAATGTTTAGTATATGTATATATGCTAGATATCAATCTGATCCTAAAAAGTCTCATTTGTTGGCTGTTAAATGCATATTTAGATACTTATCTAGTATAATTGATATTGGTTTGTGATATTCTAGAGATTCATCTATTTACTTAATTGATTTTTCTGATGCTGATTTTGCTAGGTATAAGCTTGATATAAAAATTACTAGTGAAATTTGCCAATTTCTTGGAGTTAACTTAATCTCTTGGTTTTGCAAGAAACAAACTTTGGTTGCACTATCCATAGCTGAGGCTGAGTATATTGTAGCAGGAAGTTATTGTGCTCAAATCATGTGGATTAAGCAACAACTTGAAGATTTTGGAATCAGACTAATTAAGACATCCATAAAATGTGATAATACTAGTGCAATATGCTTAACTAAAAATCTTGTTCAGCACTCTAGAAGTAAACATATTGAAATTAGGCATCATTTCATTAGAAATCATATTGAAAATAATGATGTTGTGCTTGAATTTGTTTGTACTGAAATGCAATTAGCTGATATTTTGACTAAACCTATCCAAGAAGATCTATTCAGTATGATTAGAAGAGAACTTAGGGTCATCAACCCTTTTGATTGAAAATTTCTATCACTTCATATTCATTTACTCTTGAATGATCAATTTTGCTATCAACTATGTTTAATTTCCTTGAATTCTATTGAAATTCTATTCATTTTGATCAATGCTTCATTTCCTACTTTTTCTTTGATTTTTAAGTCGAAGTGTTGACACTTGGAAGTGTCGACACCTGAAAGTGTCGACACTTGACTCAGTGTCATGAGTCGACACTTGAACGGCGACAGACCAAAATAAAAATAGGAAAATGAAATGTTTCCTTCATCTTTTTCCTTCCAAA
Organism: Areca catechu; assembly: GCA_021397845.1. Lineage (NCBI taxonomy): Eukaryota > Viridiplantae > Streptophyta > Magnoliopsida > Arecales > Arecaceae > Areca > Areca catechu. The sequence continues at coordinate 99,083,996 of CM038050.1, forward strand.
TCGAGTTGACTCATCACTAACACGTTCCAACCCACTTTTTCCCTCCAAATCGCTCCTCCAACCTTCTCAAATTTTCCTTTGAGATGGTTTTAGCTTCGATTTCTATCATTTTCTTCCTTCCTTTTGATTTTGAACCATAGAAACCCTAGGTTTCTTCCCTCTTGCAATTCAATCTTGTATCTTTGGAACGGGGCCTAGGAAGCAAGTTGTTCGATGTCTAAGACCATCCAATCAAGAAGAAGAAAGAAGAACCAAGGTTAGGCATGAAGCCAGAGCAGCAGATGCATCCGATGTTCCCACTAGACCTCTCTTTCCTCCGGCTAGTCGGATGGGATCGAAGACCATCATTGGAGGATGTCATGTGGACTTCGAGTTCATTGATCAGCAGTAGTTTAGGATAGGTCAGTAGCTTAGGGATGCAGGCTTGGTGCTATTTGTTCTTTGACTGAGATGTTAGACTCGGGTTTGATTCGTGAGTTCTATGGTTCACTAGCCCGAGGTAGTGATGGATGGGTTGCTCAGGTGTGAGGCAGAGATGTTCCAATGATAGTAGAGATTCTGAGCAGAGTATGGGACATACCCATGAAAGGATCTATCGTGGATAGTCTAGCGGACAGATTCAATGGTCTTCATTGTATTTTCGAGATAGATGACTTACCTGAGGGAGCCACTGTGATTGCTTCGAGACTATTAGCTGAGATGAGGTTGCTGCATCATATAGTAGCCCAGATTCTTCTACCGAAGACCTACCATTTTGACATCATCATAGAGCGAGAGCTATTGGTGATGGTTTCTTTGGTACAGCACACTTATGTATGCCTACCGGTACTTATGGTACATCAGTTGATGAAGGCATCCATCAGGCAGAGATTGTGTTTGCCCTACGAGATGGGCTTGACTTTACTTTTTAGAGCTTATGGTGTAGTGATGGATGATGAGCCTACTGGCAGCTACTGTACACTGATATTTTGATATTAGTTTTGTTCACCGATGGGATACCAGCTTGTCAGAGGCTAGTGGAGACGATGAGTATCTAGTCAGCCACTGACAGAGATGAGGATATAGTAGAGGAGGAGCACATCTTTTCGGATGAGGCAAGGATCTTAGAGCCACCTACTGATATACCTGAGGTACATCCCGAGTCTTCAGCACAGTCAGAGCCAGCTCCTTAGCCAAGCCAGCACAGTCTGATATCCCTGGAGTTTCTGAGAGTCTAGAGGACTGGGTCACTCGCATTGAGACTGAGTTAATGATCATCCATCGGCGAGTCGACACATATCATATGGAGATGAGAGAGAGCCATCAAGGACTGAGAGATGGGATCTCTGCCATTCTATCCGCTTTGAGTAGACCTTCTTCTAGGAGTGCTCTTGATACTTTTGCTCTAGCTGATTCAGTTCTAGCACCACCTGCTCTGGGACCAAATTTGGATGAGACTGACTCTGATGAGTTTGACGTGGTAGATTTGATGATAGAGCCAGTGCCGGAGATAGCAGCTGACCCTTCTAAGAGTCCCATTAATAATCCATCTAGTTCATCTTTCTAGACTCCTATTCTACCACTCCCACTCACTTTCCAGACCAGCTGATCACACTTCCATTCCTGCACCTACACCTGTCATACCTTCAGCTACTGATACACTTATCATTGATTCTCCCACATTGCATACATCTTCTCTTATCATAGAACTAGGATTTTATACCCCTGGTTTCTATTGTCTTGATTCAAGTCCTATATTCGATCATACACCTTTCCATATAGTTGTTGACACTACCACTCTGATCCGTTCTTCTCCTACTATTGACATAGCTTCTATCTCATCTGCACCATCTAGAGGTAGGATGATGAGGGATAAGATGGGTAGGACCGTTGGTGAGCCTAGAAGTCACATAAATTAGGGTACTATTTTTTTTTTGGTATTTTTTTTCTCTAGGGTGGTGAAAGAATAGTGGGGATGGAAGACAGGGATCTGAATCTCATGGACTTTGGGACTCATCCTAACGAAGAGACCTCTCACCTCTAGGGCATTACACCCTCCTCGATACTTGGAGGCGCTAGGATGGATCTCAAAGGCCACGAGGGGATAGAGAAGATGGAATGGGAAAGGGGATAACTAGGGCATCACGCCCATCCTGAAGGCGAAGGCAAGAAAAATCACTCTTCTAAAAAACTCAAATTCTTTTCTCCAAAAACTTTTTTTTTACAACGGACTGAGAGTGGTATTTATAGACCTGTCCAACCCTCATTTGAATTTGAATACAGGATAAAAAGATAGGATGACTAAAACTCAAATACAAGATAGGATAAGATAAGCCTATCCATATCAAAATCCTAACCAACCAAATCCTAATTCAAATTTCAAATAAAAGATAAATCCTAAATTTATTCTGGATATGCTCCGAGATTTGCACGGCTTTAAGATTTGTGCTTGCTCTGAGATCCATGCTAGTGAGGTCCCCATCATTCCCTTGAGATGGGAAAAACTCGACTCCATCGAGTTAGGCCTTCTCTAGGATGCACATGAAAAACCCAAATAAAATAAACTGGCTTATTCCAATCAAGATTAAGGCTGGGATAAGTGTGGAATAGCAGAATAGCAGGAATAGCTATTCCCATCTTCTTTCAATAGCAGATCGTCGAATTTTCTTCTTGCATGCTTCTTGGAACATGAGCTTTGCACTAGACGGAAGGAGGTGTTCGGGCGAGATCTCCGAGGAGAGGTGGTCCAGAGAAGAGGTCGGCGTTGGGGATGCCCGGATCTGCTGCGGTGAGCCTGAGGAGCAGGGAGGTGAACCGGGCTCGGGGATGACCGGATGAGGGTGGCCGGGTGATGATGGACCGGGAGGTAGGCGAGCCTGGGGCTGTCTTTGTTGATGGCAAAACAGTGGCTTCGTGGAACAGGGCAGAGGCTTGGAACGAGCGGAGGCTTCGTGGAGCAGCGGAGAAGAAGATGGCATCATGGCGATCTCCAAGGAAGAAGACGACGATCTCCGGGGAGTAGTGTTCTGGCATCGCGGCAGGCCGGAGGCTGGAGATCGGGCGACGGGAGGATGGTAGGAGCGAAGCTTGGCGACGGGAGGCCAGAGGAGGGCAGGCCGGTGACGGGAGGACCGCAGGAGGGCAGGCCTAGCATCGGGATGGTGGAGGAAGGAGTAGGCCAGCGATGGGAATCGCAGGATGCTTACGGACGGCAGGTGACTGGGGCCAGGAGGTTTGGGTGAAGGAGCGGAAGGAGGGAGGGTCTGGCTATGGGTGGACCGATGGGGGATGTCCGGTGATGGACGGACCGGAGGAGGGCGTTCAGGTGTGGGAGAACCGAGGGTTCACGGATGATCGGATCTAGAGGAGGGAGACGTGGGTGGGATGGGGACGAGGTCCTCGTCTGTGGGGAGGAGGGGTTTGTCAGTGGCAGCAGGGTGTTGGTGGGGTGTGGGAGGAGTCACAGGGGGAAGGCACTGGTTGGGTGTCAGTGGAGTTTGGGAGGAATCATGGCAGGGAAGGCGGGGCGCTGGTAGATGCTCAACGACGGGATCGAAGAGGGAAGAAAAAAAATTATGGTGACTTGATAAACTGGGAGATCTGATTTTTTTTTTTTTTTTTTGGGTTGAATCTGGGAAGTGGGGAATGGCTGGGAAGAGGAAATTTGGAATGATGCAAAGGTACCCTAATTTTTCTATCTCTGATACCAAAATTGATGAGGGATAAGATGGGTAGGACCGTTGGTGAGCCTAGAAGTCACCTAAATTAGGATACTATTTTTTTTTTTGGTATTTTTTTTTCTCTAGGGTGGCGAAGGAATAGTGGGGCTGGAAGACAGGGATCTGAATCTCATGTACTTGGGACTCATCCTAACGAAGAGACCTCTCACCTCTAGGGCATTACACCCTCCTCAATACTTGGAGGTGCTAGGATGGATCTCAAAGGCTACAAGGGAATAAAGAAGATGGAGTGGGAAGGGGGATAACTAGGGCATCACGCCCATGCCCGAAGGCGAAGGTAAGAAGAATCACTCTTCTAAAAAACTCAAATTCTTTTCTCCAAAAACTTTTTTTACAAAGGACTGAGGGTGGTATTTATAGGCCTGTCCAACCCTCGTTTGAATTTGAATACATGATAAAAAGATAGGGATGACTCAAATTCAAATACAAGATAGGATAAGATAAGCCTATCCATATCTAAATCCTAACCAACCAAATCCTAATTCAAATTTCAAATAAAAGATAAATCCTAAATTTATTTTGGATATGCTCTGAGATTCGCACGGCTCCAAGATTCGTGCTTGCTCCGAGATCCATGCTGGTGAGGTCCCCATCATAGGACTTATGTTAGATGTAGAGGACGAGGCCGTCATGTTCCATCGAGACTGACCAAGACCCGTCTTCGTGATCTTCGATCTAAGTGGCCTCGATCTCATGCTTCTACTGATACAAGAGGAGATTGGATCCTCGGATGATAAGAATAGTGCTTAGGATACTCTTTATGTTTAGATAGTTTATATTTATGTACTCCTTGTATGCTATTTAGATAGTTTTTATGTTTACTTACTCTTTTGTATCAAACATGCATCAATGAATGCAATATCATGAATGATTGGAATGTTCTCTTCATGTTATGACTTTGGATGTTGTCACTTCTGAATGAATGAATAAATGTCAGTTTTTGATTTTTAGTGTTTGACTTCTCTCTATTCCTTTTTAATGTTGACAAAAAGGGGGAGAGGTAAGTATAAAAGATATATATTTCTTGTGCAATGAAGATAAGTTTTGAAATGGAGATGAAATGAAAACTCTATTTTGTTCAAGAAAAATGTTTTGAGCATTGAGTGAGGAGAGTAATTTTCCTTTGAATTGCAAAACCTATTTTGCTAAAATTTCATGTCCAATTCTTAATTTTAGATGTTTAATTTCAGCTTTACGTCATTGAAAGATCTTTAAAAAATAAAATTTTCAAATCACCTCATGAGGGAGAGTATTTATACTCTTCAATCTATTATTCAAAACTCTTTGAGACTACTTTCACCTTGTTTCATTACTGAATTTATTATTCTTGAGATTTTTTCTTTAGAGTATCATGATACATAAACTTTTTTTTAGCTCTGGTACTCTTATTCCAAACTTGATTCAAATGAGACTTCAAACTTTCTTTCTCTGTTTGAATACATACTGCAATAAGCCTTATGCATAATTGAAAACTTCTTTTAAAGAGCTTATTATGTATTTTATACTTAAAGGTTTTGTCATCATCAAAAAGGGAAAGAATATTGACTCCGTTATTGATTTTGATGATAAACAAAATACTTAAGTATAAGTTGAGTACTAATATTTTTTTAAAGTGTATTTTTATAGAAAAATATACTTATCAATCCAATAATTTTGATTGCTTGTCAAAGAAATGAAGAAGTCCCCTTCATGAATGAAAGATTAGTTTTAAATGAACTTAAAACTTGAAGATTGATTGAAATAACACAGAGTTCATCACAAATTAGTTTTAGCAAAGGTTCAGTGATTTTTAAAGAAATCTCACAAGTGTCGACTCACAACTCAAGTGTTGACTCATGATAGTGGAAGTGTCGACTCAAGTTGGCACGTAGAAAAATTTTATATGGCATGGCTGAAGTGTCGACTCATGCCAATCAAGTATCACTCAAGATGTCAACTCAAGGATCGGCTCATCTCCTGAAAAAACTTTGATACAGAACTTGCTAAAATTAAAGACTTGCCTGAAGTGTCAACTCATGGATGTCAAGCATCGACTCACCAGAAGAAGTGTTGACTCACCTGAGATTTCCAGAGAGCTTCAATAAAGAAATTTGAACTAGGTGTTGACTCATGGAATGTAAGTGTCGACCCTAAGTGTCGACGCATAGCTTGAAGTGTCAACACTTGGAGTTCTGGAAACAATAATGGCTAGTTTTTCAAACACAAAATCGAACCTCTTGGCTCCCAATGGTTAGTTTTTTATGTCTAATGGCAATAAACCAACTTTGAGGCCTTGGAAAGGTATTTAAGTGATTGAAATCAAATCTAAACACAAGAGGATCAACAATAGAAAAGAAAAAGCAAGTGCATTCACTCTCATTCATTGAGAGCAACTATCTTCAAGCAAAAACAAGTCACCAAGCTTTCAAAGCCTTCAAGAGTATTCATGTTCAACATTTTTTGCATTAATTGAGGTTCATTGAGTTGAAGACAAGTGATTCCTCAAAGCTTCAAAGAGATATCTGCTTTTATTTAGAAAGCTTTTATTGTTGGCTTACTTCAAACTTTATATTTGTTGTAAAGGTTATGATTGGAATTCTCCCAGGGTGTCGGGAATCATGTAGAATGCAGAAGTGAATTTCAAAACAAAATTCTAAGCATGAAACCCTAATATGGCTAGAAAAACCTAATTCCTAGGAACCCCTTATGCAATACCAATCAACGAAACATAAATGAAGTCAGAATACATACCTGGATTGCTGAAATCCAATCTTTTCCATGAGGCTCACAAGTGCAAGCCCTCCAACGATGATCCACACGAGAATGGTACTAAGGAAGAATCCCTACCAGGGTGCTTGCTTCAACAAAACACTTTTGTTAGCCTTTTGACCTTTGACCACTGTAGGACACCCTATCCTACTGTAGGGCTTTCTGGACACAGTCCTAAACCACTTTTGGTTTTAGAACAACCCTCCTTTAGGACCCCTTAGGCTTATGTCCTAAAATTAAGCCTTGTCCTAGTAAAAAGACCTTGTCATAACAAGACAAGTCTTATCCTAACAAGACAAGTCTTATCCTAAATTAAGAAGGAGGGAGTAGAAAAACACTCAGACTGACAAACTCTCGGGAAAATGGGATTCCTATTTTTTGATGACCGAAAACTTTGTCTCTCATTTCACCATACCCCCTTAATATAATATTTCAAGGGGCGTGAAAACCATCCCGACATCTCTTATCAGATATGTTATTTCATATCTGATAAGACTCTTCAGTATTGAATAGTCTTATCTGTGTTCTTTCCCTTTCTAGATTAAATCTCCATGTGCCATGTGGCATTTACCGGTTAAGAAGAATAGAAGGAGGCATCATTTCAAATTTAAAAACCGTGGGAAGAAGCAGAGTCCTGAGAGCAGAAGGACTCTGCCTTAGAACCGTGTATAGATGAGGAGATGCGACTCTTCATCTATGCACGCTACTCTTTTTCCCATTTCATGCCGCCCTCTTATTCCCTTTGACCGGTCATTTAAATCCAAAGGTAATGGGAATAAGATGAAATGGTGCCCCTTGATGAAACATTGGAGTGTTTCATCTGCAGAAGGACTTTTGTCCTTCTGTGCGCACCTTCATTTCCCGCATGCGCCAAGAGGCGCCAAGAGTCCTTTTTGTGGTCAGCTTTATCTACACCCCATGCAACCTTTGACTAGTCAAAGCATATGCAATATGGGTGTCAAAAAAAAAAGCATTATGTCTTCTTTCCATCCATATAAATATATTTCAGATCAGAGGACTATAGACTCTTCTAGGCCTTTTTGAATGCCAAGGTGTCATTTTGGCATCTAGAGTCACAACTCAATGGACTTTTCAATAAAACATCCAAAAGTCCAAAATAAATCAGATCAAGCTCTGATTTGGCTATCACCACTTAGGACTCAGCCTAATTTAGATTTTCCTTAATTAGGTTAGCCCAATTAGCAAGCAACCGGACCCAATCCAATTGGGTTAGGAATTGGGTTAACCTATATATGCTAGTATGCAATATGGCTAACCAATTAGGATCCCATGACCCTAATTAAACCATGAGTAACTTTCTTGGCCTACTCTCTATTGTGTGTGACCCATTGGGTTCCATATCTAGCTAGCAGTAGGTTTAGGTTTAAGCCGATTTGATCCGATCAAACCCGATTGACCTAATTAGGTCAAATCGGCTCACCTAATTGTCCAATTCGAATCACACATCGAATTGACACATGAAACCAATCTAATTAGTTCATGAAAATCCACAAGACAAGATTGACATCTAGCAACGTGTCATGCATACCCGGAAGATAAGGAATTTGGTAGAAAATACCAAAATACCCTTCAGTTGTAAGTTACCGTGCAATTCAATCTTTTGATCTCCTATTATCCCGATTAAGTGATGGGTATGGATAAATGTCATACCCTAACACTTAATCATATCGAATCTTAGCTTGATCATGAGAACTTAGCTGATGACTGATTAGAAGCCATTTTTAATCTCATCCCACTTTGCAAAGATTCCTTGAGTCACTCATCGAAGAGATTACATGGGATAATAAATCCTCTTACCAGGATTGATCAATTCCTTGTTGGTCCACTCACATCCTTCGTACACCTTCCACCATACCCAGAACACCCCGTACATGTCGCAATACCATGAATGAGTATAGACCAAAGTATGGCTTAGTGTGCACAAGGAACCATGGTGACTTCAGGTCTGAAGATCACATACACAACTTCTACTCTGGGATCTATCTTTTGATAAGGAGTAAGACTTCCATAAGATAGTCCTGGTGTGGATCAGTTCAGTATACTCATAACCTAATGAGCACCCTTATCCTTGTATTAGTGTCTCTAAACAAGTGGCTGTGAGACCAACCACCATCATTAACTGAGCATACATAGGATAAGCTAGTCTTACCGGATTCCTCGATCCCTGAATTGATGGTCCAATGACTAGGAACATTCTAGATTAGGGTTTATAGGAATTAGGTCTCATTGTTATTTTATCATAACCCTAATTCCATTGCCCTACTCTATGGGGTTCATCATAGTAAAAAATATGACACAACAGTATATGATGAATCAAATGCCTTTATTATAAATAATGATGTCATGCATGAGTTGGAAGTTTACAAAAAAGGCCCAAACAATGATTGGCTCTTAGAGCATTTTTCTATCAGGTTATTGGTTAGCCTTGAAAACCAAGGAGGTTGTTGGTGAACCTTAAACTAATTAGGTTCTTGGTTAGCCCGCAAAACCAAAGGAGTTTGGACTTTGAGCCTTGTGAAAACAAGTTGGGTTTTGATTAGTGAGCCCGAAAAATTAATCGACTATAATCGGTGGAGATTATAGTGAATTCCCAGTGATCTTGGGGAGTGGATGTAGGTGCATTGGAAAGCACCGAACCACTATACTTGGATTGTGTTCATGATTGTTTCTCTCTCTTTTTGCTCTTATATTTACTGCTTTTAATTTTCACTGCATACTCTTTAAGAGCACATTACACTTGTATTTCATTATACTTAGATTGTTTATTAAATTGTTTACATACTTGCAATTAGTTTTTAGAAACCCAATTCACCCCACCTCTTGGGTTGCTTACTAGGCAACATCCCTCTTGGAGGATAATGCATCTCACACCAGAATGAAAAAACTTACAATAATGGAAGCTCAAAAAAATTTTCTTTTATTAAAAAATAGCATCTTTTTATAAAGAGATTAGGAGCCTATTTATAGCCTTCTAAGTCCCATTTGAAAATCAAATTTTACATGAAAAGAGGGGGAAGGTAGTTACAATTAGAATTTCAAGTTTCATGAAAAGGGGTGGCAAAATGCATGGGCGCCAAGTGTCTCCTTGTAGTGGCAAATTTGAAAATCTGCATGCATAGGTGCCACTTGGCATTCATATGGGCATTCATGTGTCATCATGTGTTGGGTGCCACTTGGCATTCATGTGGGCATTCATGTGTCATCATGTGTTGGGCGCCACTTGGCATTTAGGTGCACATCTTGGTCTTCTTCAACATAATGCTCCTTCACTTGGTCAATGCTAGCTCACTGGTTATAGGACTCAAACTTTATAGGACTCAATTAACAAAAAATAAAATGTAATAAACCAGTTGACAGGATTCAAAGAAAATTGACTAAGCATTAGTCAAACCAAATTGAATTGAGTCTCCTTCGAATCTTGGTGCCCTCACCATGGGGCGGCCTAAGGTTTGGTAGAGGTTGGTGTGGGCGGCCAAGATGAAGAAGATGAGGGCCATCCTCGATGGGAGATGCGAGGGGGTGGCCAAGATGATTGGAGATGGGGTGGCTAGGGCTTGATTAGATGAAGAGAGGAGGGGGTGGCTAGGGTTTGTAAGAGTGCTAGGGTTTGAAAGATAACTTGGCCTCACACCCACTCCCTCACGGAGGTCGATGTTCTTAAAGAACAAAGGCAAATATAAATGAAAACTCAAATTTTCATTCATTAGACTTATTCATTACAAGGGAGAGGGGGTGGGTATTTGTAGATTCACCTAGGTCCCTGGACTTCCAAACAGACTTGGATTACAAAACTTGAGGGCAAAGAAAACTAGTTCCCTGTTGTTGACCAGGTGGCTTTCCCAAGAGGGGGGTGAATTGAAAATTAAAAAACTTAAGCAGATAATGTGCTCTTGAAAATCCCTTTAGAGTGTTAGGTGCTGTGACAAAGTAATTAACTACAGAAGCTAAATAATATCAGAGAAACACGACACAAACATACAAAGATTATAGTAGTTCAGAGCAACCGAGCTCCTACGTCCACTATCCAAGATTACCATTTTGGATTTCCACTACATTCATACTCGAATACAGTAGGATTGTTTTACAGGCTCATAATCCAAAATCTCTACACATAGTTTTACCGGGATCACCAAAGAAACCCAACTTGGTTTAACACAGGATCACCAAGAACCTAACTTGATTTTACCAGGATCACCAAGAACCCATACTTGATTTTTAACAAAGGCTCACCAAGAACCTATTTGGTTTTTCAACCAACCAGCAGGTTTACCAAAACTCAACAATTCAAGAATGAATTAAAATAAATATAACAAAGTGACAAACTAAAATTTTGTCGAGTGGTTGCCGATGTAACTCGAGAGAAGCCCACTTGAATGCACATTAATGCGCTTTAATGGCTTCTTTGCTAAGTGCTTCAAGCTTCAGATGTGAGTTGGTGAAGACTTGAAAGCTGTCATGAATGCTCTTAGTGCTCTCTTCCTTGTTGGTTGGTTGGATATTCAATAAAGCATATCTCCTTTTGTAAAACTCTCTTCCTTGCTTTTTAAGGAAGTTCAAATCCCTCAAATATATGGCCTTCCATCATTCCAAGGCAGTTTAAGTCATTGTAGACCGTTGGGATTTGACATTTGACCGTTGGAGCACTTTTTGGATTCAAATTCTAAGTTCTGGAACTAGCCGTTGCAAGTCTGAAATTGACCTTCGAGTCGACTCGGATCATTCGAGTCGACTCGGATCCATAGAGGAGTTCTAGTTGAGTCGACTCTCTTCAATCCAGTTAGCTCGCTTACACAGTGTCTTGATTCTTCACTCTGTAAGAGTTGGCTCGCCTTGATTCTAGTTGGCTCGGATCCTTAGGCCTTCAAAATATTAGTTTGGTCGAGTCAGCTAACTTCCACTCTATTCGACTTGGATGGCTGTTCTTCTCAAAAACCAATTTCTGGACTCTGGAGGAGTCAGCTCGATCTTTTGAAGAGTTGGCTCAAATGTCTGACCATGTGATAGAGTCGGCTCAGAGTTCCTTCGGGTCAGCTCGCCTGTCTAATTCAAGAAACAACACTCTGGACGAGTCAGCTCGGATCTTATAGAATCGAATTGGATATCTGCGTGCCAGAATCCTCTTGCTTGCCCTGTGCCAGAGTCGGCACTCTTCTCCTCGAGTCAGCTCAGATGAAAGTTTTAATGAATTTTTCAGTCTATGTCCAGATTCATCCGGCAAGTCCTCAAGCTTCAAGATGTCTTCAATTTCAACAAGTTTCTAAGAAACTAAAAGCTGGAAACACATTTAGAAGTAACCATTTTTATGATTTTTCTTAACTTCTTTTCTATGGTTCTTCTTTACAAATTTTAATTATAACACAACTCAAAACAAGAAACACAAATGTAGGAGTTGAAGTTTGAACAAAGAATTCATCCTACAAAAACTTGTAAACCACTTGAAGAGTTGTTAGTAAAACAAATACATGCACCAATGTTTGGTTATCATCAAAATCACCTATGGGGTCAACAATCTCGCCTTTTTGATGATGACAAAACACTAGGCATGAAAAACTCTTTACAGTTACATGTATAATAGTATTTAAAAGTAAGTATGCACATGTATTAGACCTAATTATATTTGCCAATAAGTTTAGAGCTCTTGAAAATAAACTATACAGTTTCAATTTTAGTGCTTTAGTGTGTATTAAAGTATTAAGCTTTGTATGCTTCAGAGTTTCAGAAGTTGCACAAACATGAAGTATCAAAATTTAAAATTGAAAGAATTAAAGCTAATTTAGAGCAATCAAAGCAAAAGATAGAGTTTAGAGCTAAAGCCATTTGGTTTCAATAAAATCTCCCCCTTTCTATAGGTTTTAAATTTTGAAACAATTAGGCTCAATTAAGCACAATTATTTCACAATCACTTATATGCTCCCCATTTTTCATTCTTTTTATGCACTTTATGAACAGAAAGCTCAAGATTCTCTTATTAGCTTAGATTTTTCACTCAGATTTTTCATGAAAGCTCATTGTTCTCCCCTTTTTGTCAAACATTCAAAAAGGTATTTGCAATAAAGCTTAATTCTTAAATAGAATGAAAAAGTTTTTAATATTTGTTTGAGATAATTTTACTTTTTCAAATTCATTTGGATATTCTAATTAAAATTCATCATAGTTATATTGAAGACATTGCATCAGCTCAATATAATTCAAGACAGTAAATATCAAAAGACCTTTCATTTCATTTTAAAAAATGATTCAATACAAGGTACAAAGTATGAAAGAACTGATATCAGTATAGTCAATCACTATCTAGATCTACTTTAGTGCTACTTGAGCGTCTAGGAATTTGAATGCCAGGAGGCATAAAAGCTAGAGGATTCTGATCTAATACATCAGAGGGTGCAAGAGTAGAATGAGGTCCCTGAGGCCTAAGGTGTGGAGCTGGTGCTGTCTAGGGTGAGCAGACTGACCAGCAAAGGGTGAGGGTTGAGGCCTAGGTGTAGATGGTGGAACTGCAAGTGCTGCAATTACTCGGTTTGACAGCTGATCTAACTTGAATTGCACCGAGTCAATTTCTTCATCCATTTTGTTTATATCTTTATGCTATTGGACCAGTTCAGATGCTTGTTCATTTGCAAATGCCTCTGCAGATCCTCTTAACCTTTCAAATTCTACTCTCAGGATGCCAATTCCTTTAGTATAGTCCTCTTCCATTCTTCTTCCTTCTTCCACTGCACCCATTTTAAATTTCAGTTCATTCAATTCTGTTATGAATGCTTCAAGTGTATTACTGACAGAGCTTTTAATGGATTTAGAACTAGATGAAATCAATTCAAGTAAGGGTTGAAGGTCAGGCTGTGTTGCATTGGTTGCACTTTTGGATGTTTCAAGAGTTTCCATTCTGGTGCGCAGGTCACTTATTTCTCCTCCAAATTTGTCTAACCTTGCTTCTATAAACTGGCAAAGCTTGCCAAACATGTTGGATATGGTGCAAGTAAGTGATTCATATATAGTGCTCAACTGCTGAGATATAAAAGTCTGTAGAACTGATGTATCAGCTGAAGATATATGTGGTCTAGGAGCAGTAGTTCCTGATGGAGATGAAGGTAAAGAGGTTCCAATGTGCATAGTCTCCATTGCTTCATGTGAAGTAGGCTCTGACCTTGTAGATCCAAAATTTGTCTCAGCTGGTATAAAAAGATGTTCAGTAGAAGTCCTAAGCTCACCAATAGGAATGTTGAAAATCTGTTTTGAGCTGGGAGCTGCTTTCTCAGGTGCTGCTGGTGATGTAGTGGAAATTTCCCTAGGAATTTCATCACTGCTATCACTTGAACTGCTACTGCTGCTGCTGACTGCAACTGCTCTTTCATCTGTTCCCTTCTTCTTCCATATACCTTCATTACATACATAGCCCATTCTCATTAGTGATTTGGAAGTGTAGGTGTTGGTATGGTGCAAGGGCTTTCCATCCTCTCCTTCCAAATTAACTATAGAGGCTTGAAACAGAAGTGTTAGGACCATTCCATCAGGAAGACAGGCTTTAACCTTACGGATTGCATGATCATAATGAATGGAAGGTTGATTGATTCTCCTTGAATGATAAGCTCCATGAAACTCAGATCCCTTTCACTGACCCAATCAAATCTCCCAGTCCTTGGGAGAAATATTTTACTTATGAAGTTATGCAATAATTTCATTTCTAAAGACAAAGTGTTGGCTAATACAGTATTAATTCCATCAACTTCTTCTCTGCCTAGAATTATCTGCAAAGCCTTTTCTCTATCTTTTAAAATTAGATGCTTGATTCAATTTGTAGGCATGTCCAATAAACTGCTTAAACTTTCTTCTGTCATAAAAATTCTTTTTCTTTTCGTTATAGATTCAATATGATTTGCCTCTATTCTGAGATTTTCATAAAATGTTCTTATAAGTGAAGGATAGGTGGAAACATTTAATGAATAGAAATAAACCCATCCTTGATTTTCGATCAAATTTCCAATTCTTAATCCAATTTCTTCTAAAAAGTTAAACAGAATTCTTCTTCCACTAGTTACTGGTCTGTTTGACAAAGAGACTACCTGTCACGGAGATGAAGTTGCAGCCATAGGTTCTTTTTCTTCTTCTTCTACTGCTGCTGCCCGAGTTGGCTCTTCCTGCCAATGCTTTGATCTTCCTTCTACTTCTACAGAGGGAGCAGCTCGTTACGATCTCTTTCCCACTACCAGTTTTGGAGCCATTGCAACAAATTTGCAAGAAATAGTAAATCAAGGCTTCGGGGAAAGGTTTTTGGAGTTTTGGTGAAAGTTTTGAGTGGAATGATAGAGTTTAGAGTAAAAATGAAAGCATAACAAGTGAAAAGGAGTTTACTCGGCTCTATTAAAAATGCTTTTTCTCAACATCCGAGTTGGCTTGCTTTGTCCTAAAATCATCCAAGTCGGCACGACCAGAGCGAACTAAAAACAAACAGAAATCTGAGTCGGCTAGGCAAATCCTAAATTGACCTAGTCGGCTCGACCATAGCAAAAGCAAAAAAATTAGGGATTCAAGCCGGCTCGACCAGAGCAAAATTGCTCGAGTCAACTCGAACAAAAACTTCCATAAAAGTTGAAATGATTCAAAAATTGAATTTAATTCAATGAAATCTCAAGGAAAGTTGTTCAAAATACTTGAATAGTTGTAGGAGGTTTTTAGATAATTTTTCCTTAATTTTGAAGGAAATTAGGTTAGGGAAATCTAGAAAGGATCACAAAGATCTAATTCTCCTCTAAGTAATTCAAATCTATCCTAATTTAGTGGCTTAGTAAAAATGTCAGCTAATTGGTTTTCAATTGGGATAAATTCTAGTTCAATGTCACCATTCAAAACATGATCTCTAATAAAATGGTGTCTAATCTCTATATACTTAGTTTTAGAATGCTGAATAGGATTTTTGGTCAAATTTATAGCACTTGTGTTATCACACTTGATTGAAATTTTAGATTGCATAACACCAAAGTCTTCTAGTTATTGTTTAATCCATAATACTTGTGCACAATAACTCCCTGCAGCATACTCTGCCTCAGCAGTAGAAAGTGCTACCGAGTTTTATTTCTTACAGTGCCATGAGATTAAACTCAACCCTAGCACATACAAATATGCCATACAAGATATCAGATCTACTTGCAGTCAAATATAATAGGGATTCGATCATACCTCTATAAGCTTTTGGTCAACATTGGATCCATTTTCATCTTTGTCCAATCTGCAAGTTGGGCTCATGGGTGTGTTCATTTGTTTGCTTATCTCCATCCCAAACTTTTTGATTATTTTCTTGGTGAATTTGTCTTGGTTGATGAACATTCCTTCCTTTGTTTATTTCACTTGAAGTCCAAAGAAGTAGTTCAGTTCACCCATTAGGCTTATTTCAAATTTTCTCTGCATTAACTTAGCAAATTCTCTACAAAGAGTTTCATTAGTTGCACCAAATATAATATCATCAACATAAATTTGCACAACTAATATATCATTATTTTTTTTCTTGATGAAAATAGTTTTATCAACATTTTTTCTTGAAAAATTATTTTCAATCAAGAAAGTGTTAAGTCTATTACACCAGGCTCTAGGTGCTTGTTTCAAACTATACAATACTTTATTCAGTTTAAACACATGGTTTGGAAAATCATGATCTTCAAACCTGGTGGTTGTTCTATAAAAACTTGTTCAGAGATAAAACCATTTAAAAACACACTTTTTACATCCATTTAAAAAATTTAAAATTCATGTAGCAAGCAAATACAAGAAGTAATCTAGTGACTTCTAGTCTTGCTATGGGTGCATATGTTTCATCAAAATCAATGCCCTCTTCTTGGTTATATCTCTTAGCCACTAATCTAGCTTTATTTCTCACTACATTTCCTTGTTCATCTAATTTGTTTCTATAAATCCATTTGGTTCCTATGATTGGATGGTCTAAAGGTCTATCAACTAATGTCCAAACCTTATTTCTTTCAAACTGGTTCAATTCTTCATGCATTGTCATCATCTAGTTTGGGTCATTTTCAGCTTCTTCCAAGGTATGAGGTTCTATTTGTGATACAAAGGCTAGGTAGTCATGTGCAGTTCTGTGTGATGATCTAGTTCTAATACCTTGTGAAGGAGCACCAATAATTAATTCTCTAGGATGGGAAGTTATGCACCTCCATTCTCTTGGTTGATCAGCATGATCCTTACTATTTCTTTTCCTTCTTCAATTGGTCTTTCTTGTATGCTCATGTCTTCCATCTCTTTTTGAATTGTACCTGCATCATTGTCTATGTACTCTTCTTTCTTGGAAGGTGAAGGGCTAGTTTCATTAAAAATAACATGCATTGACTCTTCTATAGTAAGAGTTCTTTTATTAAATACTCTATATGCTTTGCTATGTAATGAATAACCATGAAAAATTGCTTCATCAGATTTATCATCAAAGTTTCCTAGATTATCTTTACCATTGTTGAGCACAAAGCACTTACATCCAAAAATATGAAAATAATTAATATTGGGTTTCTTTTCATTCCAAAGCTCATAGGGGGTTTCTTCAAAAAGAGGATGGATCAAAACTTGGTTTAAAATGTAACAAGCACTGTTCACCACTTCTGTCCAAAAGTACCTTGGAAGATTACCTTCACATAACATCGTTCGAGCCATTTCTTCCAAAGTCTTATTTTTTCTCTCTACAACACCATTTTGTTGTGGTGTCCTAGGAGCGGAGTTGTGATCAATGCCATTTTCTATGAAATAATCGTCAAAAACTGATTTTCAAATTCAGTGCCATGATCACTCCTAATTGAAATTATTGAAAGATTTTTCTGATTTGAAACCTTTTTATAAATTTTTTGAAATACTTTGAAGGTTTCATCTTTGTGAGCAATAAATAAAATCCATGTAAATCTTGAGAAATCATTTACAATCACAAGGGTACAATCACAAGGGCATATTTCATTCCTCCTAGGCTTGCAGTCCTAGTTGGTGCAAATAAGTTCATGTGAAATAGTTCTAGAGGTCTAGTAGTTGAAATTATATTTTTGAGTTTAAAGCTCCCCCTAGTTTGTTTATCCATTTGGTATGCATCACAAACATGATCAAAGTCTACTTTAAACTTAGGCATACCTCTAAATAAGTTTTTGAAAATTAACTTGGCAATAATATGCATGCTAGCATGACCTAATCATCTATGCCAAAGTAAACAAGACTCCTTGGTCTTATTATTCATTGCAACTAGACTTGAACTTCTTGACATGGCAAGATCGTTAAGATCAACTATATAAATATTTTCAAGTCTATGTCCAATAAATTTGCTACTAGAATCAAGAGAGTTTGTTATAATACCATAGATAATTCAAAGATAACCTTGAAGCCTTTATCACATAATTGATTGATACTCAATAAATTATGCTTCAATTTATCTACTAGCAATACATTTTCAATAAAAGTACAGGGGGTTATTTTGACCTACCGATTCTGATTATTTTCCTCTTGCCATTATCTCCAAAAGTAACCATACCTCATTCTTTCATTTCTAGGGTGATGAACATATCTTTGTCACCCGTCATATGCCTTGAACGACCACTATCGAGATACTATATTTTCTTCAATTTTTGGGCTGCAAGACATTCCTGCAAGACAATTAAGAAGTTCTTTTAGGTACCCAAGCTAACTTGGGTCCTTGCAGGATAGCGAAGGAAGTTCCTTTGGGAATCCAAATATTTCTTGATTTACTTTGGACATTTCTAATAATATAGCATTCAAAACCTTTATGTCCTAACCCATTGCAAGCAAAACATTTCATTATAGGATTCTGAAAATGTGCAGATTTTAAAGTTTTAGATGTTGATGCATGAGATGCAGGTACAAAAGATTTTCTTTTCAAATTCTTAGGAACATACAATATAGCTTTCGAAGTGGAAGCAGAAACGTTTGTAACAAAAGCTTTTTGAGATACTAATTTTGGAACATAAGCTTTTGATTTCATAAAAGAAATTGCTAAAATACTATTTGAATTTGAAGTATTAAAGCCAATTCCAGCTTTGTTACCAGAAACATTTTGTTCTTTAAAAATAAACTCAAGCTTGTTAAAAGATAATGTAAGTTTTTCAACAAATGGCTTGAGTTTTTTAATCTCCTTTTTCAACAAATTATTTTCTTTCAGCAAAGCTTTGTTTTTGTCAGAAAATCACTATTCTCAGTTTTCAAAGCTTTACAATTTTCAGGAAAGACATGAAGTTCTTTTGTAATAAATATTCTTTTCTGAAATCTCTCTTTTTTTTGAGTAAAGAATCATTGATATTCTTTAAAGATCTATTCTTTACTCCAGCCTTTTTAAATTTAGATAAAAGATCATGAAAGTAGAACTTAACTCATCAAATGTAAATTTAATTTGAGCATTGGGGGATGTTACCTCATCCTCGAGATCCATTAGACATAAATTGATAGTCTTTGTGGTCTCTTCTTCTTCAGTTGAGGTGGATTCTTGATGCGGACATCGAGATGAATATTGAACCTGATCAGTTGAATCATATATCAGGACAGCCTGGTGATAGCTCGGCGAAGCCCAAACCAGACGTTTCGGCTCAGCTTCCGGCCCATGACGATTTGGGGCAGCCAGCCTCGCCAGCAGAAAATGTACGCAGGTCCAGACGCCTTCAAGGGAAGCAAGTTTCAAATCTGACTCGTTTATGGGTTGAAAATAATTAATTGGAAATTGGGCCGAAGGCCCAATACACTATTAGTGCCCGTGGAGTTTCAGATCGGGAAAACATCGGAGTCTCTTTAGTTATTATAATTTTATTAGTGGCATGATTTCTTGAATAGTTGTATGGAATTCTTTAAAATACCGAATGAAGGAAAATAAAGTTAGCATTTTTTTTGTGTGGAAAAAAAAAAAAAAAAAGAAAAAGAAGGAAACAGGACTCACGGTGAGAAATCCATCGTTCGTCCCTTCCAATCTTGAAGACCCGGATTGATATCCGGTAGAGGGCTGGCAACGTGAGGAATCACGCTGCCCTTCTAGTGCTTGATCGTTGCAGGTTTCAAAGGATCTTCCCCATCTTGCTCAATCCTAGCATCCAAGAATTCTCAGAACCCGTTCTCGCAGAGCCAGGGTTTAGGTTGCTGCAGGTGTTTGACATCCACCCTGCACCAGCTGGTAACAGAGCCTTGATCCATTCTTGATCAGAGACTTGATCCATTCTTGATCTGTCCCTGATCCATTCTTGATCTGTCCTTGATCCGTTCTTGATTAAAAAAAAAAAAAAAATTTCTGCCGGCAACCATGGAGCAGAACAATGGGGAGCCTTCTCTTCATGACATTGTGGAGACCCAGCAGCAGATGATGGCTATTTTGCAAGCAATGATGGCACGGTTGGAGGCGCAAGATCGTGATATACTTCATCAAGATCGCTATGTACCTGACGAACATTGAGAAGGTGATGCCGACCCTTTCTAGAATATTGAAGATCCTCCACCATTGCAAAGAGGGCAGCAACCGCGGCGTGATGTAGCGCTTCCCAGGGATTTCGGACCGCCGCCTATTCATGACAATCAGACTCGTTGGGAGTCCGGGTTTCGGATTGAAATACCGGAGTTCAGAGGTGGTTTGAATCTTGATGAGTATGTGGATTGGACCCTGCAGGTTGATGATGTTTTTTGGCTGAAAGAAGTGCCTTTGGACAAGCAAGTGCCGCTTATTACAATTCGATTCTGAGATCGAGCAGTTGCTTGGTGGCATGCACAGCACTACCAGAGGTATATGGATGGGAGGCCACCAATTGCATCATGGGCAGCCTTGAAGCAGGAGATGAATCGGGAGTTCCTTCCTCAGAATCATGAACAGGTCCTTTATTCTAAATTGCATGGTTTAACACAAGGAAATCGAAGCGTGGAAGATTTACTATAGAGTTCTACCGACTGGTGGCTCGAAATTGATTGATGGAGTCAGAACCGAGGTTGGTAGCTATGTATTTGCTTGGACTGCAATTCCCGATATAGGTGCGTTGGCTCTGCATCGGATTGACAATGTTGGTGATGCGCACATGCGGGTGCAAGCAGTGGAGCGGAGCCTGATGCGGAATAGAGGGTTCCAGAGTAGAGGAAAATTATATGGACAGTTTTCGGGGTAGAGTTTTGGTAGTAGGAGTGCACCTCCTGTGGTGAGGCAACAAACTTCGGCAATTCCTCCGAGACCTACAGTGCCGAGTAGGGCTTCAGGTTCCCAGCAGAGGGTGGGCAGCAATCGAGCCAATGTTCGCTGCCATCGGTGTCATGACCTAGGACATTATGCCAATGAGTGCCCCAAGGCGCGTACCCAGTTACTTATGGAGGAGGAGCAGGAAGTTGAATTTCCCGAGGATGAGGAGTTCGAGGATGAGATATATGTGATTGACCCAGACCACATCCAGGGAGAGAGTCTGATTATTAGGACGATGTGTCTTGCACTAAGAGCTGGTGGAGATTGACGTCGGCATGATATTTTCTCAACAAAGTGCACTATAGCTGGTAAAACTTGCAAGGTAATTATTGATTCTGGAAGTTGGGAGAATGTGATTGCTGAGAAAGTTGTGAAGAAATTGGGGTTGATGACAGAACCCCATCCTCAACCATACAAGCTCAGCTGGGTGAATCGGGATGCAGATATTCAGGTCAGTCGACATTGTAGGTTGGCCTTGTCTTTTGGTCCTCAGCTTGAGACGTCAATAGTAGCTGATGTTGTACCGATGGATGCGACACACATCATTTTGGGATGACCTTGGCATTTTGATAAAAGCAGTGTATAATGGTTACACTCATACTTATATACTGCGACCAGATGGGAGAAAAGTGATCTTGGAACCGCTACAGGACATGGCTGAACAGAAGGTAGTAATTTGTTTGCCAAGCAAGGAGTTTGAGGCGAGTTTAAAGGGAGAAGATTTCTGTTTTGCCCTGGTTAGTAAGCCAGAAGAGTTTGGCCAGAATGGGGAGCAAGAGCTGCATGATCTTCCTCAGGAGTTGGTGTCAGTTTTGGAGGAATTTCGGGATGTTGTACGGAGTAAGCTTCCTGCGGGTTTGCCACCACTTCGAGATATTCAACATGAGATTGATCTGATTTCGGGTTCTGTGTTGCCGAATAAGGCTCATTATCGAATGACCTCGCTAGCAGCATGAGGAGCTGAAAAGGCAAGTTCAAGATCTTTTTGACAAAGGCTTTGTACGGGAAAGCATTAGCCCGTGCGCGGTACCAGCACTTTTGGTGCCAAAAAAGGATGGTTCATGGCGTATGTATGTTGACAGCCGGGCAATAAACAGAATTACTATGAAGTATAGATTTCCAATACCGAGGCTGGATGATATGCTAGATCAGTTGAGTGGTGACGTGTTCTTTACTAAGATTGATTTGAAAAGTGGGTACCATCAGATCAGAATGAAGCTAGGTGATGAATGGAAGACAGCCTTCAAGACAAAGGAAGGCCTGTATGAATGGTTGGTGATGCCATTCGGGCTATCTAATGCTCCTAGTACGTTCATGCGAGTAATGAACCAGGTTTTGCGTCCATTCCTTAGTTCTTTTGTTGTTGCATACTTTGATGATATATTGATATACAGTAAGACAGCACAAGAGCATGTTGAGCATGTTTCACAAGTTCTAACAGTATTACGTGAAAATAAGCTTTTTGCTAACCCAGAGAAGTGTATTTGGATGGTAGACAAATTAATTTTCTGAGATATGTTGTTACTGGTGATGGGATTTTTCCAGATGAAAGTAAGGTGCGAGCGATAGTGGACTGGCCAGCACCTACAACTTTAACTGAAGTGAGATCCTTTTGGGTCTTGCGGGTTTTTACAGAAGGTTTGTGAATAGGTATAGTGAGATTGCTGCACCCTTAATAGACTTATTGAAATTAAATCAGTTTGGATGGAATGACACTGCTCAGGCAGCATTTGATGAGATGAAAGTCAAGTTGACCCAAGCACCACTATTGGTTCTTCCAGATTTTGACAAGGTATTCTAAGTGGATTGTGATGCTTCGAAGACTGGGATTGGCGCAGTACTCAGCTGGTGCAGGGCGATTGATATGAATCCAACACCAGAATCGGCATGTGACCGGCCGCACAAAACCTAGGTTTTATCCTAGAGATCATGCAAGGCCTGGGTACACAAGAGTCCCTTACCTCAAAAAAAAACTCATTCATCACCAAGCCCGAATATCTGCACGACTCTGTAAAAGAAAAAAGTAGGGTGTGAGCTCTACAGCCCAGTAAGGGTTCCAAATGATCACCAATAATAATATACAAGTATATAAAAACAGTAAAACATTAGCATAACATGTGACGAAATCAAACAATTCAGATTTCATATTTAACCAAAACTTTGGAATTTTTACATTTTTTCTCTTTTAGAATTTTAATTATGTAACCATTATCTTTAGGGTTCTGGACTAGCCACGGTCACACTCCAGCCTGTGACTGGCACACTATTGTCACACTCCAGCCTGTGACGGGCACACTATTGTCACACTCCAGCCTGTGACGGGCACACTATTGTCACACTCCAGCCTGTGACGGGCACACTGTTGTCACACTCCAGCCTGTGATGGGCACACTATTATCACACTCTAGCCTGTGACTGGCACACAAATTATCACACTCCAGCCTATGATGGGCACACTGAGAAACCACGGTACCGCCGTGGCATGGCTAGTCCAACACCAGTTCACTTAACACTTATCATTTCTTCTCACATAGTCAGATCATGTCACTTTCCAACGATCGATATCACGATCAAACACATTTCAAGATCACTTGGCAAATGCAAACAACATTAACAACAAACTCGTTCCGTAACCAGAAATCAAATCATGTTATCTGAAAACTACCATGCATGACAAATATTTAATATATGCTCGGATCAAATCAGGTCATGTAAAATATTAATATTACGGATAATCAAGTTTAGAAGTCCTTACCTTCAACCGCTAACCCAAAATATCCGGTATCAATCTATACCCGAAATTCATCCAAATCCTCCTGCTCAAAGATTGATCTTCTACAATAATAAATAAATTCATCAAATCAGTTTCCACCCCGATTTTTTCTTTCCTCATCTTCCAAACCAAAATCCCTTCCCTCTCCCCTTCTCTCTCTTCTCTCTTTCTTTTCTTCCTTCTTCTCTTCTCTTTTCCCTTCTCTTTCTCTCTCTTCTCCTCTCTTTTATGGCTCTCTGCAGGCTCTTCCCTGCTTCCTATCGACGTCCTGTTTAAAAAGAATAGAAAAACCCCATCAAAATCACCTCAAAGGTACCTAGGAGATTCAAAACCATAAAATATCTCTTCCCCAGCCGTCAGATCTGAGATCGACACCTCAAACCACGTCCAAATCCAAATCCAAAAGCACCTAATCAAGCCTAAACTCCTTCGGACCAATCTTAAACACGATTGGACGGACGGTCCATATCGCTCAGAAATCCCATGGACCACCATACACCGCGAGATACAGTGGGAAACGCCTGAGAAACGCATGGGAAATGCCCACGTGATAGCCGGCTCGGGCTGGGCTGAGCCCACGCGCCCGCGCGCGCCGCGCACATGGGCCTGGGCGCGCCTCGCGCGCCGCCCCACGATGGGCCAGGCCCGCGCACCTCGCGCCCGCGCGTCGCCCGCCCGCCAAGCATCGCCATCGCTCGCTCAAGACTGATTCTCTACATAGATAAATAATTTTAATTAAAACTAAATTCTCAATTTTTTTTTCAAATCTTGGAAAAATCCCTGATTTTCAGGCCTGTACTCTTAATGGTTGGGTTCACTCACCCATCAAAGGCAAAGACGCATCTTATCCAACTCTACAATATCCATCAAACGATTTCTTATCATGATTCTCCATTCATATCAAGTGTAGGGAACCCCACATCATTCAATTAGTAATTGATTATCCATAATCAGTACACAATATTTTTCAGGCCAACACTTCTAAAGATAGATCAAATCCATTTCTCGCTTATTATCCAGCTTGAATATTCATAATATACTTAATTATCATAATCAAAGAGTACAAATCATCTAGCTCTTACATTCATCCTAGATCAATCCCATTACTCGTGTTACAGGTAAAAATCATGATCCTCTTTGATATTAATCATATGCTAGATCTTGTATAATATCTAAAGATAATAAATCTAACCTTCAAATCTATTTTCTTCCAACTCATATCTTGACTAGCCATGATTTAAATACCCCTAAAATCATAGTCCATATAATCATAACTCAATTTCAATATCATTCAAATTATACCCTAAGAACTTATATCACAATTTCAAGTGATCATAACTTAAATTATGACATCATTCGCATCACATCCCAATCACTCATGTCACAATCCTAAAGGATCATACTCTGGCTTCGATATTATCATACTATGTCCAAACTACTTAAGCTTAATATCATTCATATCATGTTTAAATTACTTATGTTACAATCCTTAATAAACATGAGCTAATCTTCAATATTCCTTAGGATTTTGATCCAAGCTGGAGCAGGGCAGTTGTCAAACGCCTGCAGTGACCAAAACCCCGATTCAGGGAGAATTTTTGCTGTACTCAAATCATCAAGCATTAAAATTTCTACAGGGACAGCATAAGTTAAGCTCCAGACATGCAAAATGGGTAAGTACTCTATAGGAGTATACTTTCAGCATCAAGCATAAGTCAGGCACTTTGAACAAAGTAGCAGATGCTTTAAGTAGACGGAGTTTATTGATTGGTGCTATGCAAGTATATACCCTTGGGTTTGAAAGCATGAAGGATGATATCCGTGCAGATGAGCATTTCCAGAGCATTGTGACTGAATGGAAGCTGGAGGTCGATCTGACTTCGTCCTACATGATGGATATTTGTTATGTGGTAATTGTCTTGTATTCCTAACACTTCACTACGGTATTGATTATTCAGGAGCTGCATAATCAAGGACATTTTGGAAGTGACAAAATTGCATGGTTAATTCGTCAACAGTTTATTGGCCTGGGCTTGACCGAGATGTCAAAACCTTTGTGAAGAGATGCCATTTGTGTCAGGAATCCAAAGGATTAGATAAAATCAAGGATTATATATCCCTTTACTGATTCCAGATGAGCCGTGGTGAGAGGTATCTATGGATTTTGTTGTAGGTTTACTGCGGACAGTGAGAGGTCTAGACTCAATTATGGCAGTCGTAGATCGGTTCAGATCTGTAGTGTATTGTGTGTTGAAATGATATATACCTATTGAGTTAATGGTGATGATATCGTGCAGATGATTACATTATGGAGCATTTTGTTAGATTGGATAAATCATATGAATGTGATAAAGATCAGATGTATTGTGGTTGGCATGTGTAATCAAAGTAAAAAATGATATCAAAAGATTACTAATATCAGGCTGATTAAGTAAGATGTTGGAAGGCATTATAATAGACGATTACTGATCAACTCATATTCAACATTGAGTTTGAGTGCATAGTTGCATCAAAATTAAGATATTGAACTTTAAAAATTATTAATATATATCTGGTAGTTTAGATGTGTAAATGATATCATGTTGTGAGTATGGTATGATGATTGTCGTGAAGTGGAGGAAGTTGACTTAGTACTATCTGTGGATGTTATGAATCAATGTAGATTCAGATAAGATGTTTCTTGCCATGCAAAAGATATTTGATGCGTCGAAAGGAGCTGATCTTATTTTTCTGCAGTAGTTCGACATTTGGGTTACCATCGTCGATTGTTTCGAGATAGCAAGTGCCATTTCTGGCATGAATTGGAAATTTGATTTAAAATTCAGTAGTCCCTATCATCTCAGACCGATGGGCAAACCGAGACTGTCAACTGAAGTCTTGGTAACTTGTGAGAGCAAAGGTGAAAGAATTTAAAACTGGGATGTATGTTTGCCAAAGATAGGTTGAGTTCAATTCTTCGGTGAACGTTCTACTGGTTTTGCACCTTTCATGTATTGTATAGATTTCTGTGAGAGGACCACTTGATATTTTACCTGTTGATGTGCCAAATAAATCAAGTAAGAAGATAGAAGATCGAGTGGCTGATCTAGAGGTGCATGCAACTGAAAGCCAATCTAGAGCAAAATTATGCCAAGTATAAGGCTAAGGCTGATCAGACGCGTCGACAACAGACTTTTGAGGTTGGTGATTGGTATGGGTCTTTTTGCCAAGAGAACGATATCCATAGGGGCCTACACCAAACTCAAACCAAAGAAATTGGTCCTTGTCAGGTGTTGGAGAAATTAGTGACAATGCCTACCGAGTTGAATTACCAGACGATGTCCTTATTTCTGATGTATTCAATATTCGACATCTAACCCTTATGCAGGTGATAATTCAAGCTTGAGGACAAGCTTTTCAGAGGAAGAGGAGAGTGATGCGGACATTGAGATGAATATTGAACCTGATCAGTTGACTCATATATCAGGACAGCCTGGTGATAGCTCGGCGAAGCCCAAACAGACGTTTCGGCTCAGCTTCCGGCCCATGACGATTTGGGGCAGCCAGCAGCTTTGCCAGCAAGAAACGTTCACAGGTCCAGACGCCTTCAAGGGAAGCAAGTTTAAAATCTGACCCGTTTATGGGATGAAAACAATTAATTGGGAATTGGGCCGAAGGCCCAATACACTATTAGCGCCCGTGGAGTTTTGGATCCGGGAAAACACCAGAGTCTTTAGTTTTATTATAATTTTATTAGTGGCATGATTTCTTGAATAGTTGTATGGAATTCTTTAAAACACCGATGAAGGAAAATAAAGTTAGCATTTTTTTGTGTGGAAAAAAAAAAAGAAGAAGAAGAAGAAATAGGGACTCACGGTGAGAAATCCATCATTCATCCCTTCCAATCTTGAAGACCCGGATTGAAATCGGTAGAGGGCTGGCAACGTGAGGAATCACGCTGCCTTCCAGTGCTTGATCGTTGCAGGTTTCAAAGGATCTTCCCATCTTGCTCAATCCTAGCATCCAAGAATTCTCAGAACCCATTCTCGCAGAGCCGGGGTTTGGTCGCTGCAGGCATTTGACATCCGCCCTGCACCAATTCTTCACTATCGCTCCATGTGGCAACCATCACTTTCTTTTTCTTCTTCTTGAAGAATTTCTTCAATAATGGGCAATCTGGACGAATGTGCCCTAGTTTCTTATATTCATAGTAGGTGGGGACTTATTACTTTTCCTTTTCTTTGTCCTAGTCCTTTTTCTTGGAATGCTCTCCTTGTTTATGAAATTTTCTATTGAATCTTTCTTTCTTCCTTCCCATAAACTTTCTAAATCTCCTCATGACCATTGCGATGTCTTCATCTTCTAGATCATCTTCTAAGGAGATGGAGTCATCTTCTAATTCCTCATCTTTCTTTGATTCCAATACAGCCTTGAAAGCAATTGTCTTTTTCTTCTTTAGATCATCATCAGTTCTATGCTGCATGGCTAGTTCATGTATGATAAGTGAACCCATTATTCATCCATAGGCAAGGTGTTTAAATCTTTAGCTTTCTGGATGGTTGTCACTTTAGGATGCCACTTATCCGGAAGTGATAACAAGATCTTCTGTACCAAGTCAGCATTGAGTAAACCCTGCCAAGACTTTTCAAACCATTAATAATATATATAAATAGTAGACATGGAAGAGATATATTCAGTAGGTTCCATTTTAAATAATTCATAGCTGTGTACTAGAAGATTTATTTTGAGATCTTCACTTGGGAAGTTCCTTCGTGGGTCACTTCAAGTTTATCCTAAATTTTCTTTGCCAAAGAGCAAGTTGAAATTCGATTAAACTTGTTTGAATCCAAAGCACAGTAAAGCAAATTTATGCCTAATTGCTTTGCATTCAATCCCCCATCTTCATGTCGTGTTCATCCCAGTCCTCTTCAGGCTCAGAGACATCCACGCCATCAACTTTGATCATGGAAACATGTGGCCCTTTAAGAATGACCTTCCATAATTGAAAATCAACAGCTTGTATATAGATTTACATTCTTGCTTTTCAGTAAGAAAATTTATGCCTATGAAGATTGGAGGTCTATTAGTAGATTGGCCTTCGGCCAAGGATGTACTCATGGGATGACACATCAATCTTTACTCTAATCTAATCAGAGACACTGCTCTGATACATGTTGTTGCCCAGGTGGCTTTCTCAATAGGGGGTGAATTGGGAATTAAAAAATTTAAGCAGATAATGTGCTCTTGAAAATCCCTTTTAGAGTGTTAGGTGCTGTGACAAAGTAAATAACTACAGAAGCTAAATAAGATCAGAGAAGCATAACACAAACACATAAAGACTATAGTGGTTCGGAGCAACCGAGCTCCTACATTCACTATCCAAGATTACCACTTGGGATTTTCACTATATTCACACCCGAATACAGTAGGATTGTCTTAAAGGCTCCAATCCAAAACCTCTGCACTTTGGTTTTACCAGGATCACTAAAGAAGTAAACTTGGTTTTAACACAAGATCACCAAGAACCTAACTTGGTTTTACCAAGATCACCAAGAACCTAACACTTGTTTTTAACAAAGGCTCACCAAGAACCCATTTGATTTTTCAACAGGCTCACCAATAACCTAACAATTCAAGAATGAATTGAAAATAAATGCAACAAAGTGACAAACTAAATTTTGTTGAGTGGTTGCCAATGCAGCTCGAGAGAAGCCCACTTGAATGCACTTCAATGCACTTTAATGGCTTCTTTGCTTCTTTGCTAAGTGCTTCAAGCTTCATATATGAGTTGGTGAAGACTTGAAGGCTGCCATGAATGCTCTTAGTGCTCTCTTCCTTGTTGGTTTGTTGGATATTCAATAAAGCATCTCCTTTTAAAACTCTCTTCCTTGCTTTTTAAGAAAGTTCAAATCCCTCAAATATTTGGCCTTCCATCATTCCAAGGCAGTTTAAGTCATTGTAGACCATCGGGATGTGACATTTGATCGTTGGACCACTTTTGGATTCAAATTCTGTGTTCTAGAACTAGCTGTTGCATGTCTGAAATTGACCATCGAGTTGACTCGGATCACTCAAGTCGGCTCGGATCCATAGAGGAGTTCTGGTTGAGTCGACTCTCTTCAATCCAGTCGACTCGCTTGCACAGTGTCTTGATTCTTCACTCTATAAGAGTCGGCTCACCTTGATTCTAATTGACTCGGATCCTCAGGCCTTCAAAATGTTAGTCTGGTCGAGTCAGCTAACTTTTACTCTAGTCAACTTGGATGGCTGTTCTTCTCAAAAACCAATTTCTAGACTCTGGAGGAGTCAACTCGATCTTTTGAAGTGTCAGCTCGAATGTCTGACCATGTGATAGAGTCGTCTTGGAGTTCCTTTGGGTTGGCTCGCCTGTCTGATTCAAGAAATAGCATTCTCGATGAGTCAGCTCAAGTCCCTTAGAGTTGGCTCATATATCTACATGCCAGAATCCTCTTGCTTGCCCTATGCCAGAGTCGGCTTTCTTCTCCTCGAGTCAGCTCAGATAAAAGTTTCAATGAATTTTTCAATCTATCACCAAAATTCATCCAGCAAGTCCTCAAGCTTCAAGATGTCTTTAATTTCAACAAGTTTCTAAGAAACTAAAAGCTTCAAACACATTTAGAAGTAACCTATTTTTATGATTTTTTTTAACTTCTTTTCTATGGGTTCTTCTTTACAAATTTCAATTACAACACAACTCAAAACAAGAAACACAAATGTAGGAGTTGAAGTTTGAACAAAGAATTCATCCTACAAAAACTTATAAACCACTTGAAGAGTTGTTAGTAAAACAAATGCATGTACCAATGTTTGGTTATCATCAAAATCACTTATGGGGTAAACACCTATGGGACTAGGATTACAAAACTTGAGGACCAAGAAAGCTCTCTTGGGCTTGGGTGGAAACTTTATAGTCTTTGGCAGCCTGCTGGTGGGCTGGGGTGCATGAACTCTAGGGTCATGGGCTGATCTGGGGCATGAACATTCTTGGGCCTTGTACTAGGGCACTAGGCTGGGGAGGGTGCCATCTGACTTGGGCTAGAAGGGGGCACCTAACTTGATTGGCTTGGTGGTATGAAAGGGCCCAAGCACTGGGGACTTGGGGTGCCACTACTGGGGAAGGCCTAAGTAGGGGCCCAAGTGCATGGAATCCAGTTCTGGGTGGGGGCCCGGTGAATCTCCTGGTCTTGTGACTCTCCTCTTGATGAGAATTACATGGACTTGATTTGGATTGAAACAAGGGACTAAGTAGACTAAACTGGACTCACTTGTCCCACTTTATTACAGGACTCAGACTTTATTACATGACTCAATAGAAAAAATTATAGACTTCCTAACACATGATTCAGAGATCTTCATGGAACCTTGAAATTCTTGTCCGCTCCTGATGTCCTCATCAATTCTCCTGAGGTAGGAGGAACTCGACCCTATCAAATGAAAGGTCAATCTGGCTTTGTGGGTTTGGGTTGAGGCATTGTGGATCCTCTCGAGTGATCCACGAATCCTCAGATCTCGGACAACCTTGCTAACAAACCAAGTGACATGGTAGCCTTTGTTTCGGGTACTAATGGCTTGGTTGTCTAGGATATGCTCAATCATTTTCCTTATCTAGGCAATTGATTGGTGGACACTCAGGGATGGGTTCGCTCATAAAGAAAAGGATCAGGCCCAAAGGCTCTCTAGGTATCATTGTTGGCTCCCTATACTTAACTAAGTCTGAGATATTGAAGGTTGAGCTTAATGCCTAATTAGGTGGTAACTTGAGTATTAGGTCTAACTTTCTTTATCACTTTGAAGGGTCCAGCTCTACGGGTATGTAACTAATCATTACATGATCTCCCTGGTAAACTCTCGGACTCTTTCAGGAATTAACAAGGTTTTTTTAAAAACATTGCTCACATTAATCTTATGATTAATTCCTTATGCAGATCTCTACATGCAGGTCAAACGCAGGTCAAACGACTCAGACTAACATCTCATGCAAGCAAATGACTCGTACCAACATGCAGGCAAATGACTCATACCAATACCTAATGACATGCATGCAGCTGACTCATACCATACCTAATGATATGCATGCAAATGACTCAACACCTTAACTACAACTGTGTGTGTGACCCTTGGTTGGTGGGTGACATGCAGATAAAAATTTGACATGCACTTCTAATAGATGCCACAATGTTTTATAGAA
This sequence comes from Areca catechu, assembly GCA_021397845.1. Lineage (NCBI taxonomy): Eukaryota > Viridiplantae > Streptophyta > Magnoliopsida > Arecales > Arecaceae > Areca > Areca catechu. The sequence goes on from CM038050.1 coordinate 99,115,630, forward strand.
ATAGGTAGCAAATTGAACAGGTTCAAAGGGCTGATGCAACTTGCTAACCTCAATGACGTACAATTGAATGGTTAGAAAAACACAGGAAGCTTCAGGAAAGGATAGGAAATAAGAAGTGGATTCAGGGTTAGCCTGGTAGGGTAGGAAAGAAGAGGGTTTGGGGTTGATCGATAGGGTAGGATATAAGAAGAGGTTTTAGTGGTTAGTCCTAGACTAATGAGGTTGGCTTTATAGGTTTGATGTACATCAACACGGTTTGCCTTATGGAAGAATTAATGGGGACATCGAGCGGTACAAATCCTAGAGCAGCACGAATCTTAAAGTAGCATGAATCTCGAAGCGGCATGAATTTCGATGCACATCCGTACCAAAATAAGTTGTTTAGGATTTATCTTTAGTGATTGTTTTGAAATTTGTTTTAGGATTAGTTTGTTTGGTTAGGATTGAGTTATCTAGTATGGATTGACCTTATCCTTATCTTGTATTTAATTTGAACCCATATCAGTTTCTCTTGTATTCAAATTCAAATGAGGGTCAGGAAAGGTCTAAAAATACAATCCTCAGTCCTTTGTAAAAAATTAGTAAAGGAAGATGAGTTTTAGGGAAAAGTAATTCTTCGTTCTACCTCCATAAAGGAGTGGGCATGAGACCCGTGTTGCTTTCGCCTTCGGGCATTGAGGGGTGTGTGACCCTATGCCTTCGCTTTCGAGCATCAAGGGACGTGATGCCCTAGTTATCTCCTTCCCCGTCGAGTCCTCTCTATGGTCTTAGAGATTTTCCTTCATGGCCCCAGGTAAAGATTTGGGTGGGATGCCCTAGGCTCCACATGTAGTGAGATGGGTGGGATGATCGAGGCTACATGTAGTGGGATGGGTGAGATGCCCTAGAGGTGAGAGGTCTCTCCATGAATGTGAGTCCCAAAGTCCATCATCCCCAGCCACATGAATCCTCCCTTCGTAGCCGTCATCGTCAGTGCCGATCCAAATCCTCCTCCTCTCGAAAATTCCTCTCTACAGATCATCTGCCATCGCCTATGACGGTCGCCTTCTCCCTCACGCTCTCCATAGGTTCCCCGTGCCATTGCCAGAGTCGTTGCTTCCCTCACCGCCGAGTGCCAACCCACTCGCCATCACTCTTCCACCCCACCAAACCCCTTCCTCCTCTCCATGAATTTGTGCTATCCCGTCTATGCCGATGCCCCTGTGTCGCCAGCCGTCAGCCATGCTACCCTTCGCTGATGACGGATCTTTCGAGGACGTCAGTGAAGTACACCGAATTTCTTCACCCAAAGCTGATCCTTGTTCCACCTTGTATCGGGCTGGGAAAAGGAAGTCCCCGCACGAACATGAAAGCCCTGTAAGTTCATCAAAGCAGTTGCCCTTCGCTATTGCCGACTTCAAGCCTACATGGTTACAAAGCAAGATCGATCCACTCTGCTGACTTCAAAAGCAGGGGGAAAATTAAAAAAAATAGTAGTACCCTAATCTTCAGCAACTTCTTAGCTCGCCGACGATCCTACCCTGATCCCATCCCCAATCAATTTGGTATCAGAAATTAGGGTACGACCCATATCCCTCTCACCAGTCCCACCATTCTCATCTTTCCCTTGTTTAACTCTCGAATACTCCAGCCCATTGCCGATCCCTTCCAACCGTTCCATCGTCGGACAACACCTTATCTCTAATTTTGTTTCCATTGTCAGTCTCTTATGCCCACCACCGACCGGACATCACAGCTCCCTCGATCGAGTTCTCCACCCCTGTCACCATTTTTCCTATTCTCGCATGCCAACATCCCCCGCCTCGACCTCCCATCCTAAGAATGGTGGTCCGAGTTCCTCCATGGCCTTGCCCCATCGACCATGACATCTTCTTTAATGGCACTATCTGCTCCATCATCGCCTTCAGTCCAACCACCATCGCGACCACGATGCCAATCTCCTCTATCTCCGCTCGCACTAATTCAGTCAACACCACCATCTCTTTATGCCATCCCGCCCAACCGCTGAAACCCCTATGCAGTAGATCCACATGTCTGCATCCACTTCCTCCCTACCATCGTGAGGACCCCAGCCAATTTCTCTGTTTGACACCACCGACGTCCCCTGCTCCTCTGATTGAAACATGTCCGCCCAAATCCAAACCCGCCCTAGTGCTGTGCCTCAAGAGCCTCTCAGGCCGCTACCTCACCGCCACCAATGATGCCCTTCGCTCCTCCAATTGAATGCCTCCACCGGATTTTTCCCCTCCTCCATCATCTCCACAGCCATCGGAGACCTAGTTTTCTACCTAGAGTCAGTCATAGCAGTTGATGATCACCGCCGATTCTAGTTAAGCCCATCATCATCCTCAGCCCCCCACCTCGATCATGTCTGGAGCCCCATAGCCGCTCTCTCCCATCCAAAAGACCCACGGCCAAGCCGACCATGCTGCCCGGCCGCTCCAGCATGTCTGATCTCTTATTTTCCCACTTGATCCTGATAGATCCCCTTCCTGTTGCAATGCCCGATGCCTCACCTCCACTATCGAATGATGTCCCCGCTTGTGTCGCCTCATGTTTCCCCGTGTCGCTATCTTCCTACCCAGCACCATCGCCAGAGAGGCCACCGGTGAAACCCCCCTCTATGAGCTTCCTTGCTCCTGGTTCGGCCCGTAAAGAAGAATGAGAGGAATCGCACAAACATGAAAGCAAATCCCCCTCCCTCTAATCGACTTCAACTCTGCACTGATTTCAAAGTTGCATAGATTTCAAATCCACACAGTTTTCAGAGCCACACCAATCTTAAAGTTGTACAGATCTCAAAGTTGGGCTGATGAAAAAAAAAATTAGATTTGTTTGAAAAAAAATATCTCAAGGTTATCTAAATCTGCAGTTTGGAGTTTAAGGGAAATAATATCAAGCTGAAGATGGGAGACTTGAAGCTCGACTCAACGGAGTCGAGTTCTCCCCACCTTAGGGAAATGATGGGGACATCAAGCAGTATGAATCCCAGAGTAGCATGGATCTCGAAGTAGCATGAATCTCGAAGCGACATGAATTTTGATGCATATCCAGTACCAGAATAAGTTGTTTAGGATTTATCTTTAGTGATTGTTTTGAAATTTATTTTAGGATTAGTTTATTTGGTTAGGATTGAGTTATCTAGTATGGATAGACCTTATCCTTATCTTGTATTTGAATTTGAACCCATATCAGTTTATTTGTATTCAAATTCAAACGAGGGTTAGGAAAGTTCTACAAATACCACTTTCAGTCCTTTATAAAAAAGGTTAATGAAGATGAATTTTAGGGAAGAGTGATTCTTCATTTTCCTCCTTAAAGGAGTGGGCATGAGGCCCATCTTGCCTTCGCCATCGGGCATCGAGGGGTGTGAGACCTAATGCCTTTACTTTCATGCATCGAGGGGCATGAGGCCCTAGTTATCCCCTTCCCCATCGAGTCCTCTCTATGGTCTTAGAGATTTTCCTTCATGGCCCCAGGTAGTGATTTGGGTGGGATGCCCTAGGCTCCACATGTAGTGAGATGAGTGGGATGCCCTATGCTAAATGTAGTGGGATGGGTGAGATGCCCTAGAGTGAGAGGTCTCTCCATAAATGTGAGTCCCAAAGTCCATGAGAGTCTAGATTTTTTCTACCTTCCATCTCCATTGTTCCTTCGCCACCTCCATAAAAAAATTTAAAAAATAAAAGAAAAACTATTGGTACCCTAATTTTGGTGACTTCTAGGCTCACCAACGATTCATCCCCATCCAGTCCCCCATCAAGATTGGGTCATTAATTTTTAGGAAGAGATCTTCAATTAGGATTAAAGAAGTGACTTCACCCTGAGGGTACCAGATTAAAGAAATATGTCCTCAATAAATTTCTTGGGTTCTTGAATTTAGGACTAGACTTCTATAATTTGGTTCTCCTCTAATATCTCCTCAGGTAAAGTTCTAGTAGTAGTATCAGGGTTCTTTTCCTCTAATTGTTCTTCCAATATAGCTTCAATCTGGGTATCTACCTGGTCCACTGATTCTAGGTCAGCCATAGGTGTTTCCTCTTCTCCTTCATATTCATCTATTAGGTTTGCTCCTATGTCATTCACTTCTTCTTCAATATTAGCCTTGTGAACCAATGGGGTACTAGGGGTGGGTTGGCTATGGGGAACCTGAATAGTACCTGGGTTTTGACTATGAGTACTAATCCTAGTGGGTTCAAGTAAATAAGGGAAAGTGGACTAATACTGGGCTCATATCTAGGAGTACTAATCCTATGGTGTTTGCGTTGACTAAGGGGAACTTGATTAGTACTTGATGATAGCTAGGGGTACTAATCCTATTGGATTCGGTTGACTAAGGGGAACTTGACTAGTACCTAGCTGGTAGCTAGAGGTACTAATCCTATTGGGCTCAGGTCGATGGGCTAGGATTTCCTTGGGCTCATAAGACATGGGTTCAGACAGATGGGTTATGGGTCTCTGAGGCTCATAGGACATGGGCTCAGATATATGGGTTATGGGTCTCTTAGGCTCATAGGACATGGATTCATAGGATCTAGGTTCATAGAATCTGGGTTGGTATCTTTTCCTAAGTTTTCTCTTCATGTCTCTCCAGGTAGTTATGGGTATTTCTATTCTTTGTCTAGTCTTTCTTTCAAATCCCCCTAATATAGTCTAGCCTGGCGAACTAACTTGAGTTTAGCAAATGATGCGGGACAGAGATCGGGGATGGATCGCTGATGAGCGTAGAAGTCACCAGGGATTAGGGTTTGTAGGGAAGAAGAAAGAAGAGGGCGCAGGGTTTAGAAAAGTATTAGGGTTCACACAGATTTCCTAGGAAGACAAGCACACAGTAAAGGGGCTCACACAGATGCCCTAGGGGTCACACAGATACCATGAAAAGAAGGAGAAGGGATCACACAGATACTCTGGGCTCATACAGATGCCCAAATCAAGGATCACACAGAAACCCTGGGAAGAAGGAGAAGGGATCACACAGATACCCTGGGCTCACATAGATGCCCAAATCAAGGATCACATAGAAACCCTGGGATCACACAGATCCTTCACACATAACTATAGAAATTTTATTCATCCATCCTTCATCAAAAAATTACAAGAGGGGGTGGGGTATATTGATTCACCCCAGGGTACATTACTTGAGGGCTAAGAAACCTTGACTTGTGGGCCAAGAAACCCTGGTGGACCTGGTCAACAGTGGGCCTATCTTGGATTGGAGCTCTCTCTACGGGCTTGGCAGCATGAAAGGGTCCAAGGGCATGAAGGCCAGCTCTGGTTGGCGGGCCTGGTGAATCTCCTAGCTGCAAACTCTCCTCTTGTACATGACCTGAATGGACTCGATCGGACTCATTTGATTGGACTGACTGGACTGAAAATAACCGGACCTGACTAAGTGGACTCAGTTATCTCACTTTATTACATGACTAATGGGCTCAAATAAAATAAAATAAAATAGATTTTTTGGTCCCCATCATTCTCCTGGAGTGGGGAGAACTCGACTCCATCGAGTCAGGCTCAACGGGGTTGATGGAACCGAAACTAATCAAATTAAAGCATGCTAGGTTCATTTTCTTTTCACCTTTCTTTCTTTCTTTCTTTTTCTTTAATTTTTTTCACTAATTTTCTTTTTTTTGGCTTCTTTGAGATTAGTGTAGCTTTGAAGATTGTGCAGCACTGAGATCCATGCTGCTCCAGACTGTGTGCACTGAAGTCAACAACAATGAAGGCATTTGCCTTCACGTTCGTGCGGTCCCTCTGTTCCTCATGGACCAAACCAAGGAGAGGAGTGGTGGAGGAGTTCGCCGGCGTCAAAGCTTGGTGGAGACCGTCCGGTAGGGTAGCAGTGGGGGTGGCGGTGGCTGGCGATGGCAGCGGGGAGGGGAGGCTCGGCCTGGGCATGCATCTGGAGGAGCTTGGCCTGGGTGTCCATCCGGATGGCAAAGATGATGGTATGGTCAATGCTGTTGGTAGCAGCGAGTGGAGAGGAGGGATGGCAAGGTTCATCGGCGTCACCGGCAGCGAGAGGAGCTGAACTCGTCGAAGGGTGTGATGGTCCACCCGTCGGATAGGATTTCCATCCCCTAGATCTCCACCATCAATGGCCGAAAGGAGGCCAGGAGTGCCACCGCATGGAAGAGAAAGAGGTGGAGGAGGGCCACCATCTATCATTGCTCCTAGTCACACCAACATCTCCCCATCCGTGTCGCCTTCACTCACTTTGGAGGCGTATGCAATCGAGGGCATCACGGACGAGGGCTGAGACATGGTGGATCCTCGGTCATCGGCTGCAGGCAATGGATATGGCAGGAGGCACGGCTTTGGTTCTCTAGTCGGGCAGGAGGGGAGGATGGGGCTCAAGTCCGGAGGGAGGGGGTTGGGGGTTTGGGGCGTTGACTACTTGAGAGGAAGTCGACGGCATAGTGAGCCACCTCCTGGAGGGCCAAGATGGCATGGCTCTGGAATCGCAGATCCATCTTGAAGTCCTGTGTGATCTCACGCACCAGCCTCTAGAACAGTAGCTCTGTGCTCTTCTGATACTTCTGGATCTCTCGAAGAGCAACGGTTCCTAGGGGATAGTGGTGAGGCTTCTTCACTCCACCAGTTGTCAGCTTTGATCTATGATCAAGAGGAAGGAGATGGAGTTGGCGAGGAAGAAAAACCCTAATCCCCTAGCTCTGATACCATTTGATGCAGGACAGAGATCGAGGATGGATCGCTGACGAGCGTAGAAGTCACCAGGGATTAGGGATTGCAGGAAGAAGAAAGAAGAGGGTGTAGGGTTTAGAAAAATACTGGGGTTCACACAGATTCTCCAAGAAGAACAAGCACATAGCAAATGGGCTCACACAGATGCCCTAGGGATCACATAGATACCCTGAAAAGGAGAAGGGATCACATAGATATCTTGGGCTCACATAGATGCCCAAATCATAGATCACACAAAAATCCTGGGATCACACAGATCCTTCACACATAACAATAGAAATTTTATTCATCCATCCTTCATCAAAAAAATACAACAGGGGGTGGGGTATTTATAGATTCACCCTAGGGTACATAACTTGAGGGCTAAGAAACCCTGACTTGTAGGCCAAGAAACCCTAGTGTACATGGTCAACAGTGGGCCTGTCTTGGACTAGAGCTCTCTCTTGTGGGCTTGGCGGCATGAAAGGGTCCAAGTGCATGAAGGCCAGCTCTGGTTCGGGGGCCTGGTGAATCTCCTAGCTACGAACTCTCCTCTTGTACATGACCTGAATGGACTCGATCGGACTCACTTGATTGGACTGACTGGACTGAAAATAACTGGACCTGACTAAGTGGACTCAACTGGACTCAGTTATCTCACTTTATTATAGGACTAATGGACTCAAATAAAATAAAATAAAATAGATTTTTTGGTCCCCATCAGCAAACTTATATTTTTTTTCCTCACTCATCTCATCATGGTCAAGGTACTAGTCCATACCTCTTTCCTAATCAATGTAACCCTTATAATCAAGATCACCACTAAAGGTAGGTGCTTCTAGCCTAAAGTTCCTAGTGGCTCGCTCATCTTGGTCTATGAAATCATAATTGGATCTCCTATGGTTAGTCTCCCTTATTGGGTCAGGGTATGGGGCTCTCCTAGGGTTGGGCCCTAAGAATGGGTCAGGGTATGGGGCTCTTCTAGGGTTAGGCTCTAGGAATGGTTAGGGTGTGTCTCAAATTTAAGCTTAGGGTGGGTCTTGCATGTTCTCTCTAGGTTTCCTATTTGGGTCTCCGTTTGGGTAAGACTATGGTTCAGTTGGGTAAGCTGTTTATTAATGGTCCTTAGTAAGGTTTTTACATTAGATTCCATGGTCAAGTTGGGTTGGGTTGAGACTACTGGCGTTAGACTCCTAATCTATGGGTCATGTAAACAAGCACACAAGTGTTATGCGTTCTAGGGTTTGCTAGACTTAGAGCCCAAGTAGAGTGAGTTAACTCAACTTACACTCAACTCAATAATTAATCTTTCCACTGGCCAGGTAAGTGGTGGGGTAGTGGAGGCTTCCCCCTGCTTGTTGTTGGGTCCTAATTAAAAACCACCAGTCTGCTTAGGGCATTTGCCACTAGACCTCTAGCCTTAGACACTAGCTTCCAGTAATAATTGGAGGATTTAGTACACTAGTTTTCTCACAAGACTTGAACCCGACCTGTTGGTGTCCCTAAGCTGTATTAGGTTGCTACTCGATTTTAATTAGACTTGGGATCAAATGCAGCATGGTTGTTTTGGGCCCAGGAAAGATGATGAAATCCTTCCCTGATTTGACATAGCAAAATTGACCTTAAGTTGATTTAAGTATGATGCACACACATGAACCTAAGATGCAACATAAGACAAAAATATCAAAAAACACATAAAATAAAATGTTATTATTATTATTTTTATTTTTTTATGCTGATGGTAGATGTGATTAAGGATTAACAGCAGCTAATTAACTACTAAGAAAGATTAAATTTTGGGGGGTTTTATGGAAAACTAGTTTCAAGCCTAATCTAAAGATTTCAGCAATGTAGAATTTTAAACTATTGTGCAAAAGCATGTCCTAAACCTAGCTCTGATACCAAAAATTGATGAGGGATGAACTCTAAACTGATGCATGACATGAAAGTGATGAACATTAAAAAAAATAGATTAAAGAGGGCAATATTTTTTTTATTTTTTAATGGTTTTATTTCCAAAAGAAAGCAAGACTAGGTTAGGGTTTTCATGTAACAGTTAGAATTCTACCCACATACTAGAAACTATCAAAGAATTAAAGAAAAGGATCCTAGGATTAAGAAATCCTATTAGGAACATGTTCAACCTCAAAAAAATCAGACAAAGAGAGAAGGGGATTTGGTTTTAAATACCAGGCAATGATTTCTTGTTGTTGAAGAAGGGATCACTCCTCTCAGATCGGTGCCTGAACGATGAAGCAGCTTTCCCGCGGATCCACCGGCTTTTATTAGATGACTTTGAGGGCAAGGAAGGCTTCATCCAAGGGTCGCTTCTCCTGAGGGATCCTATAAACATCAAGGGTTAGTGCTTATGATGGTAGACAAAATATAGAACTGAAGATTGAAAGTGAAGAGAAAGCAGGAGGAATGCCGGGGTTGATTGGCTGCTTGAAGGGGATGAAGATCTTTGATGGGGCAGCCTGGAGATGAACTTGATGGCCTGGATGTTAGGAGAGGATGCCTAGAACTCTGAAGATGGTTGCTTGGAGGAGGAGTGGGGTGGCCTAGGGTTTGGTCTAGGTTGGTGTGGGTGGCCAAGATGAAGAAGATGAGGGCATCCTAGATGGGAGATGAGAGGGGGCAGTCAAGATGATTGGAGATGGGGTGGCTAGGGTTTGATTAGATGAAGAGAGGAGGGGGTGGCTAGGGTTTGTAAGAGTGCAAGGACTTGAAAGATAACAAGGCCTCACACCCACTCCCTCATAGAGGTCGATGTTCTTAAAGAACAAAGGCAAATATAAAAGAAAACTCAAATTTTCATTCCTAAGACTTATTCATTACAAGGGGGAGGGGGTGGGTATTTATAGATTCACCCAGGCCCCTAGACTCCTAGATAGACTTGGATTACAAAACTTGAGGGCCAAGAAAACTAGTTCCCTATGGGATTAGGATTACAAAACTTGAGGGCTAAGAAAGCTCTCTTGGACTTGGGCAGCAACTTCATAGTCTTGGGCTGCCTCCTGGTAGGCTGGGGTGCATGAACTCTAGGGGCATGGGTTGATTTGGGGTGCCAACATTTTTGGGCCTTGGACTGGGGCCTGGGCTAGGGAGGGCACCATCTGACTTTGGGCTTGAAGGGGGCACCTACTTGATGGGCTTGGCGACATGAAAGTGCCCAAGCGCTGGGAACTTGGGGAGCCACTACTGGGGAAGGCCTGAGTAGGGGCCTAGGTGCATGGAATCCAGTTTGGGTGGGGGCATGGTGAATCTCTTGGTCTGGTGACTCTCCTCTTGATGAAAATTACATGGACTCGATTTGGATTAAAATAAGGGACTAAGTAGACTCAACTGGACTTACATGTCCCACTTTATTACAAGACTCAGACTTTATACAGGACTCAATAGAAAAAATTTATAGACTTCCCAACACATTTTTCAGAGATTTTCATGGAACCTTGAAATTCTTGTCTGCTCCTGATGTCCCCATCACAAAAGCTCTTCAAAACTGAATCTCATGCCAGCGAGATAAAGAAAATTGGTCAGCCACATCTCGGAGCTAGGCCCACCATTGAAGAAGAAAAAGGGCCCTACATCAAGCCTTACCCTTGTTGAGTCTTGGGTGGTGTGTTCAAGGCTTGTTGGATTAATGTCCATGTATTGGTCCAGTCTATCATGGTTTTCTATGATGTATCTAGGGTTAGGAGCAAGTCCGGGATGAGTCCTAGATGTTTATGCTGAGTTTGGTCAGTCTAGGTCTTAGAGTCGGCTCTTCTAGTGTAAGAGTCGGCTTTGCTAGTTGGCACGGCTCAAAACAGAGGATTGTGTTATGGTCGAGTCGGCTCATTGGATTCGAGTCAGCTCAGTTTCATAGTCGAGTCAGCTCGTTGGATTTGAGTCGGCTCGATTTTATAGTCTGGAAATCTTGTGGTCTGGATGAGTCGGCTATGATACTTAGAGTCGACTCAGTTTTAAGGTCTAGTCGACTCTAGTGTCTAGAGCCGACTTGAATGATGAGTGAGCTATTTTTTAAACGGTGCCAGTTGGAGGGAGTTTTGGGGTACTCGGCCATGAGTGACCGAGGTATATATATTGTAACTTCCTGAGAGGTTGTATAGGTGGTGTAAACAAACTTCTTGGACATGGAATCAAGAAAATCCCTTCTCTTGAGAATTTCTTCTTCTTCTTCTCTCTTATTCTCTTTATTCTCCCATTCTTAGATCTTGACGTGCTTGATCTTCAAAGACCTGTATCCTACAAAGTTCTCTAAGGAGATTGTTGGCAGAGGTTCATCCACAGGCTGGTATGCTTCCACTATTGTTTTGTAGATCAGGATGTTTGTTCTTGATCAGTAACAAGGCTGTTCTTGGGTATTTGATTCAATATTCAGGTAAAAGTTGGATCCAAATTCTCAATATTTGGTATCAGAGTAGTAAGGTTCACGGAAGGAAGATCTCAAGATTAGATGATTGGAAGGAAAGCTTCTTGCAAGTATGGTTTTTAGATCTCTTGATTTCTTGATTATGGTAATGGCATCAAGTAGTTTCAAGATAGATTTTGAAAGTATGATGGCAAGGGGAACTTCACCCTGTGGTAGTAAAAGGGTTAAAGATTTGCTGGTTCAACAAAGGATCTACAAGGTCATGGTTAAAGAAAGACCAGAAAAGATCAGTGTTGAAGAATGGGAAGAGTTAGAAGAGATTGCTTTTAGCACCATCATGATGTGTTTGGCTGATCAGGTTTAACCTCAGGTTTGTTCAGAGACTACCGCAAAAGATCTTTGGAGAAGACTAGAGAACACATACATGGGAAAGAACATGATGAACAAGCTATGGTTGAAGAAGCAACTATATAGCTTAAGAATGCCTGAAGGAGGAGACCTTGTTGCTCATATTTAGAGGTTTAACCAGGTATGTTCAGAGGTTATGAATCTAGATGTGAAGATTGACGAAGAGGATCGGGCATTGTTGCTACTTTGTTCACTCCCTAGATCGTATGATGGTCTCATAACAACCTTGGTGTATGGGAAGGAAACCCTGAATTATAATGAGGTTGTTGGTGTGCTCAGATCTAATGAGCAAAAGAAAAAGATCTGCAAAGGTAATCCTAACTCAGAGGTCTTGCTGTGAATGAGAGGCAAGGTAGACCTAGGGAAAGAGCTAAGGGAAAGTCTAGGGGCAGATCTCAATCTTGAAACCATAAGAACTTGAAATGCTATAAGTGTTATCAGATTTGGCTTATCAAGAAGCATTGTTCCCTTTGGAAGATAGAAAAGGGAATAGTCAACACAACTAGTGCAAATGTATTAGAATGTAATGGAGGAGATATATTGATTGTATCAGATGGATCAGTAGATTGGGATAATACTTGAATTTTGGATTCTGCATGCTTATAGCACTATACCTCACATCTAGAATGGTTTTACACCTACGACAGGTCAGATGGAGGTAGTGTAAGCCTTGGTGATGATCATCCTTATACGGTAGCTAGAGGTGGCACCATTAGGATGACAATATATGATGGAGTGATAAGGACTCTGTCAAATGTCAAACATGTACCAGAGTTGAAAAAAATTTAATTTCTTTGGCCTACTTGGAAGAGCAGGGATATGCTTTTAGTTGCTAATCTGGTAGTGGATGTTTGAGAATAACCAAGGGGGCTTTGGTGGTAATGAGAGGAAGAAGATTGAGAAACAATCTATACAAGATGGAAGGCTTAGTTATGAATGATAGTGCGGAGGTGCTTGTAGCGGCACAAGAGGAACAATTGATATATAAACTGTGGCACTATAGGATGAGTCATATGAGTGACCGAGGGCTTACAGAGTTAAGTAGAAGAGGGAATATTCCAGCTTTGAAGAAGGATGGAAATGATCTGTGTGAGCCGTGTATCTTTAGTAAATAGTATAAGGTGAAATTTGCTATTTATACTAAACCAAGTGAAGGAGTGCTAGATTTGGTGCACTCGGATGTATGGGGATTGTCACCTATTTTATCCAGTGGTGGAGCAATGTAATTTGTTACCTTTATAGATGACTTCTCTAGGAAATTGTGGATGTATATGATGAGAGAAAAATCAGAGGTATTTGCCCGGTTCAAAGCCTAGTGGGCTGAGGTAGAGAAGGAGACAGGAAAACATGTAAAGTGCCTTCGGTCTAATAATGGTGGGGAGTACTCTAGTAAAGAGTTTAGGAGTTACTAAGGAAAATGGGATTAAACGCCATTACATAGTAAGGATGACCCCACGTAGAATGGTGTTGCAGAAAGGATGAACCGAACACTATTGGAGAAGGCAAGGGGTATGAGGCTGCAGTCATTACTCCTGAAAACCTTTTGGGGTGTGCTATTACTATATCATATTTTCTTGTGAACAGGTCCCCTCATTTCAAGCTGAATGGAGGACTTCCAGAGGAAGCTTAGAGTGGAAAGAAGGTGGAGCTTGGTCACCTGAAGGTGTTTGGTTGCCCGACCTATGTACATGTGGAGGCAACTGAAAGAAGCAAGCTGGATCCTAAGTCAAAGAAGATGATCTTCATCGGGTATCCACAAGGAGTCAAAGGTTACCTACTATGGGATTTTCAATCACAGAGGATAGTGAATAGTAGGGATGTCATTTTTGATGAAAGGAGCATCTTGGAGAGATTGGGTAGTATGGATGGAATTGCAGCTTCAAAGGGAACAGCAGTGATTGTGCTTCACAGGTGAAGGATAAGCCATCTACATCAACTAGCAAGGGTACTTTAGTTGAGGTGGAGTTTGGCGGGAAAGATCCTCTTGCAATGAAAGATTAGAAAGGAAAATCAGTTGTTCAAAGTGAAGTGTAGGAACAGCCACAAGTAGAAGACTTGCAGGATAGTGCAAGGGGAGTGGCACTACATAAACCTCAGCATATAATCCGAAAGCCGATGAGATATGGCATGGATGAAACTATATCATGTGCTCTTATATCTATTAATGGAGATCCAGAAATTTTTGTGGAAGCCATGAAAAGTCCTGATAAAGAGTCATGGATGCAAGGCATGATGGAAGAGATGGAATCTCTCAGGAGGAATAAGACACGGCAGTTGGTGGATCTACCTAAAGATGCTCGGGCAATTGGCTCCAAATGGGTGTTCACAAAAAAATCAGTACCTTCAGAGCAAGGTGGAGTGAGATACAAAATGGGCTGGTAGCAAAGGGATATTCATAAAGGAAGGGAGTTAACTACACAGAGGTGTTTTCTCCTGTGGTACGCCATACTTCAATTCGGGTGTTGTTATCATTGGTGGCAAAATATGATATGGAATTGGAGCAGATGGATGTGAAGACATCCTTTCTACATGGAAGTTTGAAAGAAAAGATCTACATGAAGCAACCTGATGGCTTCATTGAGATTAGTCAGGAGAACAAGGTATGTCTACTCCAGAGGTCATTGTATGGTTTGAAACAATCACCTCATCAATGGTATCATAGATTTGATTCATTTATCATTAGCCTTGGGTTTCTTAGATGTGAATATGACCATTATGTTTATGTCAAGGATGTGGATACTGTGGATGCTCTGTATTTACTTTTGTATGTGGATGATATGTTGATAGCCAGTAGAAGTATGAAAGCTGTGAAAGGGCCGAAGAGAGCATTGTCTCATGAATTTTAGATGAAAGATTTGGGATCAGCACAGAAAATCCTTTGAATGGAGATTTGTAAGGATAGATGCAAAGGAATACTCCATTTGTCACAAAGTGGGTACATCAAGAAGGTACTCGAGAGGTTTGGGATGAAGAAGGCCAAACCGGTAGATACACCATTACTAGGGCATACTTCTCTCTCGAGAAATCAGAGCCCCCAGACAGAGAAGGAGAGAGAGTACATGGAAAGAGTTTCATATGCCAATGCAGTGGGCAATGTGATGTATGCTATGGTTTGTTGCAGGCCAGACATAGAATATGCTGTAAGCCAAGTGAGCAGATACATGGCTAACCCTGGGAAAGAACACTGGAAGGCATTGAAGTGGACTTTGTGATATTTGCAAGGGACTCAAAAGCATGGACTAGTATTTAGTGGGTAGCCAGAAGGACATGAATGGAACTCCATAAAATCATATGAAGATTCGGGTCCTTTGGAAGGGTTTGTTGATGTAAGTTATGCAGGTGATCTTGATACAAGAAGGTCTACAACAGTTACATTTTCTGCATGTATGGTGGACCGGTTTCTTGGAGATCAACTCTTCAACCTATTACTGCTTTGTCTATAATGGAAGCAGAGTATATAGGGATTACAGAGGCTGCAAAGGAAGCACTATGGCTAAGAAGGCTAGTAGCTAAAATGGGGGTGAAACAATGTATGGTGGTCCTGCATAGTGATAGCCAGAGTGCCATACATTTGACTCAAAACCCAGTCTATCATGCTCACACCAAGCATATAGATGTGAGATACCACAGAGTCAGAGAGCTGGTGGAGGAAGGAGAAGTGATGCTGGTAAAGGTCCATACAAAGGAGAACAAGGCAGATGCAGTTACAAAGGCTCTACCAAGGGAAAGCTTCTACTCTTGTATGTGGTTGATGGGTTTGAGGAGTTTGGCGTATGTAGCCTTGAAGCACCTAGGTGGAGATTATTGAGTCTCGGGTGGTGTGTTCAAGGCTTGTTGGGTCAATGTCCATGTATTGGTTCGGTCTATCATGGTTTTCCATGATGTATCTAGGGCTAGGAGCAAGTTCGGGGTGAGTCTTAGATATTTAGGCTGAGTTTGGTTAGTTTGGATCTTAAAGTCAGCTCTTCTACTATAAGAGTCAACTCTGCTAGTTGGCATGGCTCAAAACAAGGGATTGTGTTCTAGTTGAGTTGGATCATTGGATTCGAGTCGGCTCAGTTTCACAATCGAGTTGGCTCGTTGGATTCAAGTCGGCTCAATTTTATAGTCAGGAAACCCTGTGGTCTGGATGAGTCAGCTCTGATGCTTAGAGTCGACTCGGTTCCAAGGTCTAGTCGACTCTAGTGTCTAGAGCCAGCTCGAAAGAGGGGTGAGCTATTTTTTAAACGATGCAAGCTGGAGGGAGTTTTGGGGTACTCGCTATGAGTGACCGAGGTATATATATTGTAACTTCATGAGAGGTTGTATAGGTGGTGTAAACAAACTTCTTGGACATGGAATCAAGAAAATACCCTTCCTCCTGAGAATTTCTTCTTCTTCTTCTTCTATCTTCTTCCCTTTATTCTCCCGTTCTTAGATCTTGACATGCTTGATCTTCAAAGACCTGTATCCTATCATGTTCTCCAAGGAGATCACTGGTAAAGGGTCATCCATAGGTTGGTACACTTTCGCTATTGCTTTGTAGATCAGGACGTTTGTTCTTGATCAGGAACAAGGCTGTTCTTGGATATTTGATTCAACGTTCAGGTAGAAGTTGGATCCAAATTCTTAACAACCCTGGGGCCGGGCCTGGCTGACTCTAGCATCGATGAGATTTTGCTTGGTCTGCAAATCCTAAAGGGCTGGAACCTCGGAGTGGACGAGCCAATCAAATATCTCCTTATTGGCTGGCTCGATGGTAGTTGTTAATTGGGGGAGGTGTTTGGGTCACTCCAGACCCAATCCACCCCCTCGACCGAGGCAAACAAGAATTTACTCTTTCATCCCTTGATGGAAGTGGGTAGATCAAACTTGAGCCCCCTCTTTCGGGGGGACACAAACCACCACCCATTATCGATCGGGTGACGCTTTAAGGCAAACAAGGTCCTGAAAAGGGAGAAACAGGCGATGATCCCATTGAAGCCACAAAGAATGATAAAACAGAAAATGGTCCGGACTACATTAGGGGTAAGCTGAGTCAGAACCAGGTGATAGTGACCTAGAAAAGAAAGGAAAAAGACATGGAAAGAGAGACGAAGACCTCCGAGAAAGAAGTCTTCACATAAAGCAATACAGCCTGGGCCATTATAAGTGACCCATTCCTTTGGTCCGGGGATAGAGAGTTAAATGGAGTCAGGGACCCCGAACGATCTTTGGACATGGAGGAGATCCTCGCCAATCATCATCGAAGCGATGCTGGCCGGATCGCCTGGCACCCTTGTAGAAGGAGCTGGTGGAGGGGGAATCGCCGGGGTACCAATGACGATCCCCATCCGGCGGGGACCCCTACAGAACATGATTGGAACTCCTCCTCCTCGCTATCCGAGGAGAAGGCCTCGGCTAAGATGGCCCTGCTCCATTAGGGGGACCTTGGCGGCGATGCCCACTGCAAGAGGGACTCATCAAAACCAAGGAAGGAGGAGAAAATAATGGAAGTAGGGAACCTATAGGACCTATCTGGAATGCTCCCCTGGCTCGGATTGAAGGAGGAGAGAGAGAGGCAAAGAGAGAGCAAAAGCAGGTCTAACCTGCTAAGACTCCTCAAGAAAATGGAGGAAGATTGCTATGTGGAAGAAGTTTTGTCCTTGCCACTCAAAAACCCTTAAGAAATAAAAGGACAAGTCTCTTTCAAATGTCCTGGAGCCCCCGTCACCTTGTACCTATCAAGAGCATACACCATATCTCACCCCAGACTAGCCGGAGTGTGCCACATGTCAGGATCCATTAGAAGCGGTACTTCGATTTGGAGGCAACATCTTTGGGCCTAGTGTGGCAATTATGGCCCCTTCGAAGAAGGAAGATGTGGCATCACCCTGTTGGTGCAGGGGCACAATCTCCAGAGAAATGACGCACAAGGCATTATTGGCACAGGAGACACTACCTTCCACATCAGTGTGGTCATTATCCCATCACCCCGAGTGCCGCTTCATCCTCTGATCTTGGGAGTGGGGGGCATCTGATGTGGCACTTCTATTGACGTGGAGTCCCTGTTGATGGCCACGATGGAAAGAGACCCGCCGCCTGGATAGGTGGCCTAATGAAGAGCCAAGGTGAGCCCTCTTATCAAGGTCAGCTCCTAGCCGGGGTCGTGCTCATAGGGCGAGCACCCGCTTGAGGCCAGCACCCGGTCTAGGTCATGCTCATGCTGCCAAGGGGAGCCCTCCTGCCAAGGTCAGCTCCCAATCGGGGTCATTCTCATAGGGCAAGCCCCTCGCCTGAGGCTAGCTCCCAGCCAGGGTCATGCTCATGCTGCCAAGGTGAGCCCTCCTGGTGTGGGTACCAGAATCCGACAGAGGCTCCTCAACCCTCTGTGGATGTCCAATTAGGGTTCCAATTTTTCGGGTCTTGTAATAAGGCTTCAAGCCTCAACCTTGTAATCTTCTTTTGCTTTGAATTGAGTCTGTACTTTGACCAATTGGATCAAATTATGTCCTGTACTGAGTCCAGTCATAAATTAAGTCCAGTCTGAGTCTGTTGGAAGTATGGGTCCATGCAAGAATTGGTCTTAAAATTTAGTCTCCTTGGAGCTAAGTCTGGAAGGAATCCAAGTCAGCTCAGGGTCCACCTTTTCATCCTATGTGGCGCCATGACAACTTGCCATATGGGCAGCACACTCTTCATCCTTAGACGCCCAAAGAGGAGGAACACATCACTTGGCACTAGCCCTTTTTCCCTCCCCTTATCAAGCTCCTTTCCAAGCAAGGGTGGTCGGCCAATGAGAAGGTCAATGAAAGTTGTAGTTGGGAATTCAAATCTCTTTCTTCAAGCCCTCCAATCAAGTCTTCTTCCCAAATTGTTTGAACCTCTTTGGAAGGAAGATACAAGATCCATGGGCGCCTCCACCTCACACTCCCCATGTTATGCCTTGTAGCAAAAAAGGATGCATAACCAAGGAAGGAAGAAGAACACATGCTTTGCTCCAAGCCTCTTTTCATGTTTTCTTCCAAAACAAAGAAGCTTCTTTCCAAGTTCAAGGTGCCAAGACCCCTCCTCCAAGCCTTGCATCATGCCACGCCCAATCAAGCTAGCTCTTGGTCTACTAAGGAGAGAAGAAAAGTCAAAAGTTTGGGCGCCCATTCAAGAATTCTTGTAAATTTTTCATTTGAAAATCAAAAGGGTCCTAAGGTGTCTATTTAAAGGACCTAACCCCTCCTTTGTAAGGTTAATGTTGATGAATGAAAAAATTATATTTCTTGAGTTCAATCTCTTGCTAGTTGCCTTTGTTCACTAGGAATGTCGATCTCCGTGAGGGAGCGTCTTCGCCTTCGGGCGTTGAGAGGTGTGAGGCTTCAAACTACCGTCACTTCCGCAACTCCATCATCCAACTCCGAATCAAGCAGAACTCCACCATCACTTCAACCACTCTTTCTTTCATTCTTCCACTGCTTTCCTTTTGATTGAAGCTTAACCTTTATCTTCTTTGAATACTCACAGGTCCTCCAGGTGACACGAGTATGGAGATGGTTGCCTTTGCCATCGAGATCTTCGAATAGCCAGCCGGCGCCTCCGCAGGGTTAAAGGCTCGAGCATCCAGGCCGCATCTGCCAAAGTGAGCGATCTCTGCATCGAGCACTTCAGATCTTTGAGGTTTGCCCCCTGACTCCTAAGTAGGTCTTGATCAGAGAGCTAAGTCCTACGGGGTTTCTCAATCCTGGGGTCCTCTCTTTATCATTGTTTAGGGACTACCTGCTTCTTGATAGTTCTTGTTATTGTAGAACCCTAGATCATCTCTTACTTATTTTCGAAAATCCAAAGAAAACCATTAAAACCTAAAAATCACAAAACCCTAAAAATCACTTGCATCATCATTGCATCTTCGCATCTATTTAGTCCCCCATCATTTCTGGTATCAGAGCTTTGTCCCCCATCACCTCCTGCCGAGGTTAGCTCCCAGCTAGGGTCCTGCTCATAAGGCGAGCAACCCACCTGAGGCTAGCTCCCGGCTAGCCTCATGCTCATGCTACCAAGGCGAGCCCACCTGCCGAGGTCAACTCCCAGCCAGGGTCATGCTCAAAGGGTCAGCCCCCTAGCCTGAGGCCAACTCTCGATCGGGGTCATGCTCATGCTGCCAAGGCGAGCCCTCCTACCGAGGTCAGCTCCCAATTGGGATCATGCTCATAGGACTAGGGCCATGCCTAAGGCCAGCTCCTGGTTGGGGTCGTGCTCATGCTGCCAAGGCGATCCCTCTTACCGAGGTCAGCTCTCAGATGGGGTCATGCTCAAAGGGGAAGCCCCTTGCCTAAGGCTAGATCCCGGTCGGGGTCATGCTCATGCTGCCAAGGCGAGCCCTCCTGCTAAGGTTAGCTCCCAACTGGGGTCATGCTCAAGGGCGAGTTCCCTGCTTGAGGCCAGCTCCTAGTCAGGGTTGTGCTCATGCTGCCAAGATGAGCCCTCCTACCTAGGTCAGCTCCCATCCAGGGTCATGCTCATAGGACAAGCCCCCCGCCTGAGGCCAGCTCTCAACCGGGTTTGAGCTCATGCTGTGAAGGGAGCCCTCTTGCCAAGGTTAGCTCCTAGCTAGGGTCATGCTCATAGGACAAGATTGATGGAGAATGACCCTAGGACTGCTATACATGCATGGAAAATAGTAAAATAATTTTTTTATGATTTTTATAATTTTATTTGCAGGCTAGATTCTTAAAATAAAGTAAGAACTAGCGGAAAGACTAGCAGTGCAAAAAATCATTGGGTCGTAGGCATACTCATGCAAACCAATGAAATATCCAGGACCCGAGAGTTGAGAAACTCCTGGTTTAGGATAGTTTATCTTCATCTAAATCAGATAATCAGAGAAGGAAAGATTTCTTACTAGACAGAGATTGAAATTCAAAAGCAGCAGGGTTCACACGCACTCTGATCGGAGCCTGGAAGAAGAAGCTTTGTTTCCCTTGAATCTGATGGCGAATCTGGGTGGTTCGGGCAGAAAAGAAGGCCTCCTCAAGGGAGGGGAAGCACCTTGGGGATCCTACAAGCATCAGGGTTAATCAAAATAGCAATTAAAAAATAAGAAAAGGAACTATGGGTTGAAAGGAATCAGGATTAGGGTTAGAAGATGGCTGTTTGAAGCTTGTTGAAGATCTCCCTGCTTGGCAGCCTAGGGCACTCCTTCTTGGACGTGTGAAGGCTTGGATGGTAGTGATTTAGGACATGGAAGGATGCTAAGGCAGCAAGGAATTCATCCAAGCACAAAAACACAAACCAAAGAACCAAAACAAAACACTAACACAAGGTAGTAACTCAAAATTTCAACAAGTTGTATTCATAAGAAAGAGATGCTTACAACAGAGGAAGGGGTAGGGTATTTATAGAGTTCCCATGCCCTCACTAACCATGGTTACACTTGGGTTACAAGTCCTCTTTCCAATTGGAATACAAGTCCTTTCCTAGCTAGGTTAGAAAAATAAAACCCCATTAGGTTAGGAATTGACCTAGTCTTCTCCTTTTTCCTTCATGCTTTGACTATTCCACTCAAGGACACCTCTTAGACTTGGTCAACACTTCAAGGATGCCTAGGTGGGCGTGTTGGGCCTCTAGGAGCAGCAAGGGGCTGGCCCAATGGGGCTTGGGTGCATGGGTTTGGGCCTCTGGAAGCTGGGATGGCCTGTTAGCTTGGTAGTAGGAATATTCCCTGGAATCTTGCTTCTTAAGGGCTTGGGCTTGGCACCTAGGTTTGATTTCATTGGGCTTGGATGCAGGTGGACCTCTGGAATCATGGGTGCCCTATTTTGAGAATATGCTCTAGCATCCGGAAGGGAATCTGGGCATCTGGAGGTTATCTGGAAGGAATCAGGGTTTCTGGAAGCATCTTGGATCCTGGGTTGTCACACAAATCCAATGGACTGATGTAGTGGCCTCTGACTCCTAGATGTGGCCTGGTGGAACTTCAAAATATGGTAACCTTTTCTCTTGTACAAAACTTGAGCTCATATTGGACTCATAACTGATATACAGGACTCAAAATAATGACTAAGTTGAGGGTTGAGACAAATCAACTAACCTCAACTTATTACAGGACTCAATTCTAGTTGATTACAAAATTTGACACATGGCTAGGTAAACCAAATAGGGCCCAATAATCTGTGTCTGATCCTGGTGCCCCCACCAATTCTCCCGGGTGGGAGGAACTCGATCCTGTCGAGTGTGGGATAACTTGGCTCTCATAGTGCTCAAGTAGGTCTGGGTTGAGGCATTGCAGATCCTCACGGGTGATCCACGAGTCCTTAAATTGTGGCCGACCTTGCCACCATACCAAATACCTTTGATAGCCATGATTTCGGGTACATATGGCTTGATCATCCAGGATTCTCTCGATCTTTTCCTTACTATTTGGCCAATTGGTTGGTGGACACTCTGGGGTGGGTTCTCTCTCAAAGGGAGGGATGGCTCAAGGTGCTTGCTAGGTACCGCTGCTGGCTTCCTAGACTCTATAAGATCTGAGATGATGAAGGTGGAGCTAATACTTAAATCAGGTAGTATCTCACGCACATAGGAATTGGGTTCTTTACACTTTATTATTTTGGATGGGCCAGCTTCGCGAGCAGAAAATTCTTTACAACTACAAAATCCCATGCAAAAACTTTTTTCTCTCTTTGGGAATTAGCCAAGTTGTTAGTTAGTTCATTAGTTATGTTCAGCTTTGACTAATTTCGATATGCATATGCTGTGCAGAAGGTAGTGCAGGTGCAGACATGTAATTCTGGTTGTGCATTTATTGGACTCAACTAATACCTATTAGACTCGACTAAACTTTTCTATTGAAAGAAATTTTATTCGACTTTCTAGGGTCTAACCTAACATACTATAGACTATCTAGGTTTAACCCTAGCATGGCATGCACATGAGAATTTACTATATATGCCTACTAAATGCCAAAGGGTATGCAAGAAGTAAGATGCAAACTTAACATGTGTAAGAAATGAATGTAACATGCAAACCTTTACATGATGTAGGTGAATGGTTAAAAAAATATAAGAAAACTCAAGAAAAGGCAAAAAATATGAGGTGAATTCAGGGTTAGTCTAGTTGGGTGGAAAGTAAGAAAAGGATTTGGGATTAATTGTATAGACTAAGATATAAGAAGAGGTCTCAGGGATTAATCCTAAGCTAATAAGGTTGACCTTAAAGGGTTGGTGTCTATCTACTAGGTTTGCCTTATGGAAGAATGGATCACTAATTTCAGGAAGAAGATCTTCAATTGGGATCAAGGAAGTGACTTCATCTTGAGGGTACTAGGTGAGATAAGTCAAGTCCTTAATAAACTCTTTTGGCTCAGGAAATTCAGGACTAGATCTACAATTGGATCATCTTCTACAATCTCCTCTAGTTGCTCTTTCATTACAGCTTGGGTGTGATCTGGGTTATCTAATTCTGGGTCGGTCACTAACTGATTATGGTCAAGGTTAGCTAAATCTAGATTGGCTACTACTTGGGTATGGTCAACTAATATTGGGTGGTCTTCTACCTGGGTATATATTGATTCAACTAGCTCTGGATTGGTTTCTACCTGGGTTTCTACTGGATCAACTAACATTGGATTGGTTTCTACTGGATCAACTAACATTGGGTCTTCTATAGGGTAGTCTTCTAGATCATCAATAGACTCATTATCTTCATACTCCTCTACCAAACATGGGTCAGCCTCATATATTTCTTCTTCTAAGTCATCTTGGTGAACCAATGGGGTAGTAAGAGGGGTTTGGCTAAAGGAAAACTGGCTAGGGTCTGGGGTGCTAATCCTATGGGGTTCAAGCTGACTAAGGGTTATGGGTTCATAGGTTATGGGTTCAGTCCTAAGGGTTGACTCGAATTCCAAAGCTATGTTATAGGCTTCCTCTAAGTTCTGAAATTGCCAATAAGATAGTTCCCACTGGATGTCTTCACGAAGGCCAGTCTCAAACCTAGATAAGGTCACTGATTCAGGTTCGTCTAGGCAACACCTATGGGCACATTCTTCAAATTGGGCTATATACTCCGACACAGACCTATTTCTTTGATATAACCTATTCCATTGGTCTAGAAGGCATTGTCGATAGTATGGGGGAACATACTTAGCCCTAAGCTTTAACTTCCTGGCTTCCCAGGTGGTAATGGGTAGGTTTCCTATCTGATTATTAATTCTTTCTACTTGGTCCCAGTATAATCTAGCTTGATCAGTTAGCCTGAGCTGGACAAATTGATACTTTTTCTCATCACTCAAGCCATATCATTCAAAATATCGTTCCATGTCTTTTTCCCAATCTATGTAATCCTCAGGATTTGAGGTGCCACTGAAGGTGGGTACTTGATAATTGGGCTTCCTATTGTTGGACTTCTGGTAAGGGTCAGAGTATTGGGTTCTCCTAGGGTTAGGCTCCAAGTATGGGTCATGGTATGCGGTTCTCCTAGGGTTGGGCTCCTTATATGGATCAGAGTATTGGGCTCTCCTAGGGTTGGACTTCATGGTCACACTAGTTGGGTTGGATTAAGTCTACTGGTATTGGGTTCCTAATCTAGTGGTCATGCAACAAATCAAATAATCAAAATGAAATGATGCAACCAACCATGCAAAAGAGAAAGAAAATGCTAGTATAATCTAGGGTTTCCTAGACCTAGAGCCAGAAACTGGGTGGGTTAACTCAACTTACACTTAACCCAATAGCTAGTCCTTCCACTGGCCAGGTAGGGGGTGGGAGTGTGGGAGGCCCCCCTGCTTTCACAGGGACCCAATTAAAAAATTACAACACTACTTAGGTCGTTTGATTCTGGACCCCCAGCCTTAGACACTAACTTTCAGTAATAGCTAAGAGGTTAAATGCACTAGTTGGCCCACACAGCTCAGACTCGGCCTATTGACGTCTCCTAGCCCACTATGGCAAATTAAATCTAATTGATTTTAATTAGGCTTGGGTTAGTATGATGATTGTGGTTTTGGGTCCAAGACAAGTGATAAAATCCTGCCCTGATATGATATGAGATAGAGAATTGCCCTGAAGATTCGGTTAAAAATGATGGCAATCGATGGCCCTGATGCAATCTAAAGCAATCAAAAAATAAAATATTCTTTTAATTATTTATGATGTGTCAAGTTAGGTTTAAGTTAATTAGGGTTAGCAAACAAAGTTTGGCTTGGGATTGGGGTGTGTGGAAGTTGATTAGGTTAGGTTGAGTCAAGATGCAGAATTTAGCAGAAATCATAAAATTTAGTGTTCAGATGATGCAGAAGTTGACATAGATCCCGATGCATAAAAAAATCAAAAAAACTATGGAATAGAGGATGGACAGTGATCATAAAACCAACCTAATTTCATGTAGAAAAAAAAAATCATATGATGATGCAAACCTAGGATTTTCTGGATTGCTATAGAAATTATCAGGATTCTATTAGGGTTTCTATTATACCAAATTTTAAAAATTTAGAGTTTTATTAAAATTAATTAAAAATTCTTATAATTACTAGGACACAAAAGAGGACATGAAGTGCAAATTTTATATAAAAATAAAATATTTATGATGCTGAAATTAGATGAAACCAAGACATCTAATGCAGTGGACAGAATGCAGAATTAGGGTTTGTGAATGCGATGCAAATAAAAAACTATCCTAAACCTGCTCTAATACCAAACTGATGTGAAATGACTCTAAGAATGCTAGATATGCAGTAAAAGTAGTAAACTAATTTTTTGTGTTTTTTATAATTTTTTTTGAAATCTAGATTCTCAAAATAAAGTAAGAACTAGCGGAAATATTAGTAGTGCAAAGAATCATCGGTTGCAGGCATACTCATGCAAACCAATGAAATATCCAAGACCCGAGAGTTGAGAAACTCCCAGTTTAGGATAGTTTATCTTCATCTAAATCTGATAATCAGAGAAGGGAAGGTTTCTTACCAGTCAGAGATTGAAATTCAAAAGCAGCAGGGTTCACACGAATTTTGATCGGAGCCTGGAAGAAGAAGCCTTGTTTCCCTTGAATCTGATGGCAAATCTTGGTGGTTCGTGCAGCAAAGAAGGCCTCCTCAGGGGAGGGAAAGAACCTTGGGGATCCTACAAGCATCAGGGTTAATCAAAATAGCAATTAAAAAATAAGAAAAGGAACAATGGTTGAAAGGAATCAGGATTAATGTTAGAAGATGGCTGTTTGAAGCTTGTTGAAGATCTCCCTGCTTGGCGGCCTAGGGAACTCCTTCTTGGATGTGTGAAGGCTTGGATGGTAGTGATTTGGGGCATGGAAGGATGCTAGGGCAGCAAAGAATTCGTCCAAGCACAAAAACACAAACCAAAGAACCAAAACAAAACACCAACACAAGGTAGTAACTCAAAATTTCAGCAAGTTGTATTCATAAGAAAGAGATGCTTACAAAAGGGGAAGGGGTGGGGTATTTGTAGAGTTCCCATGCCCTCACTAACCATGGTTACACTTGGGTTACAAGTCCTCTTCCTAATTGGAATACAAGTCCTTTCCTAGTTAGGTTAGAAAAACAAATCCCCATTAGGTTAGGAATTGACCTAGTCTTCTCCTTTTTCCTTCATGCTTTGACTATTCCACTCAAGGACACCTCTTGGACTTGGTCAACACTTCAAGGATGCTTAGGGGGCATGTTGGGCCTCTAGGAGCAGCAAGGGGCCGGCCCAAAGGGGCTTGGGTGCATGGGTTTGGGCCTTTGGAAGCTGGGGTGGCCTGTTAGCCTGGTAGCAGGAATATTCCCTGGAATCTTGCTTCTTAAGGGAGTGGGCTTGGCACCTGGGCTTGATTTCTTTGGGCTTGGATGCAGGTGGGCCTCTGGAATCATGGGTGCCCTATTCTAAGAATATGCTCTGGCATCTGGAAGGAAATCTGGGCATCTAGAGGTCATCTGGAAGGAATCAGGGTTTCTGGAAGCATCTTGGATCTTAGGTTGTCACACAAAATCCAATGGACTGATGGACTGATGTAGTGGCCTCTAACTCCTGGATGTGGCCTGGTGGAACTCCAAAATATGGTAACCTCTTCTCTTGTACAAAAATTGAGCTCGTATTGGACTCATAACTGATATACAGGACTCAAAATAATGACTAGGTTGAGGGTTGAGACAAACAACTAACCTCAACTTACTACAGGACTCAATTCTAGTTGATTACAAAATTTGTCACATAGCTAGGGTAACCAAATAGAGCCCAGTAATCTGTGTCTGATCCTGGTGCCCCCACCAGAGACCCCTGCTTGAGGCCAGCTCCTGGCCGCGATCATGCTCATGCTGCAAGGCGAGCCCCCTAGCTTTAGGCTAGCTTCGGGCTGGGGGTTGTGCTCTTGCGGCTAGTGGCGAGACTCTCCCCCTTCTATTTGCCTTATGGGGGCGAAAAAGTTTCCGCTGGCAATAAAAAAGGGGTCAACAAGAATTCAAACTTCGGCAAGGAAGTTACTAGTCGCATGCAATCTTCGGAGGGAGGTGCACATCCTCCCATAAATTCAAACTATGCAACACACCATTCCCATGCCTCGAGTAGCGTGCAGCCCGCTAGGTTTTGGGCCCTATAACGTGCTGCGATGTCGAGGACCGTGCAATCAGGAGCTTCAAATCCTGTGACACAATACCTAAATCTCCCCTAAGAGGAGTACTCCATTAAGGTCCTAGGGCCCTGTGACGCTCCAATGGTCCCTCTAGGAATGGAAATGCCTCACCATGGTAGGGGGCTCAGCTGCAAGACACCCACCCCTTCAACGGGGAACCATACCACCAAAGGGACAGGACCTAAACCATGCCGGCGTACACCCCTAATGGAAAGAACTCCTTCTAAGGATCGATCTGACAAGAGGGAGGTTGCATGCAATGGTAAGCCCCTCTTAAAGAGAGCACATAGAAAGGGACACCTAGACAATGCCCCATAACTGCTCTGGGCCATCCCATATACATAAGGTCAGAGAGAGGAAAAGCAAGAGGTAAGAAGAAGAAGAAACAAACAGGCGAGAAAGAGATGGAGGGCGAGCGAGCAAGGGACCCCCAGCAGACCCTTCCAAGCTCTCCACTCCCATCTTCGCTTTCTCTTTCCACCTCAATACTACCTTTCACCCTCTACATGGAGAGCCCCCCAAGCTCTCTGCCATAGAGGTTCTATTTTGCTTGATCGACCCATCTGACTTGATTGTTGGAGTGTCCACATTAGAATCCCTGGCCCGGGTCTTCTCTTTTTTGCAGGGTAGCCAGACCAACGAGCCAGCTAGGAAAGGGAGGGACGAGGGCCCCATGGGAACCTGACGCATTCATGACACGTCAGAGCTACAGGCCATAGTGATCTTGGTGGCAACATTACCAATAACTATTAGGTGAGGTGCATGAAATCTGTGGGACTGTAGTACCTACTAGGGACCCTAGTTACATAGGAATTTCCGCATCTCCATTAAGGAATGCGAGAGATCCATGAAAATAGTGGGAGACTAAATTTATTACTTAAAGTCTCTAAAAATATATTTAAAATTAAATACAATCATCTAAAGTAAATCTTCACTATCTGTGGATTAATAGTCAGCTTCTAACCCTCTTAATTCTTAGTTAAATTGACTACCCATAACCCATTATAAAGACAAATAAACAAGAACTTCTTTCAAATCTAAGGGAATTGTTTCAACTACTAGGCCTTTTGATGGTACGGGCACCAGGATACAAAAGAGGTTCCAAGCAAATCAGGTCAACCCAAGCAACATATTGATTACAAGTGAATAAACCAGACTCCAATTTTGTCTTCAACTTTATTTTTAATTTCAGCATGAGTCCTATAATTAGAGTCAATTCAATTCCAATTTCAATTTTAATTTAGTTTTTTTAGGCTCAATTTAGTCTTGTTGGGATCAATTTGATCTTTTAAATAGTTGGGTCTTGTAATTAGACAAGTTAGGTTCAAGTTGGATTCAAATTGGGTAAGATCAAGACCATGAAGCATCAAGATGAGATAGAGCAAACCACCCCAACCACCTTGCCAAGTTGGAGCACCACCTCACCATGCCAAGATGGGAAGCCACCTCACCTCCCACCCCACATCATGATACCACCTCACCATGCCACCTCACCTCCATTTGGGTGCCCAAGAGTTTTGAACTTGAATTCAAGTTGTAACTCCCCCACTTATCTTTCCACTCTTCATGCATAAATTCCACTTATCCCTCTACTCTTCACTCCACTCTTTAAGCTTGTAATTTGAATTTGAAAGGGCTAGGGAAGTCTATAAATACCCCTAATCCTCTTGTAATCAAGCATGATGTTATGAATGAAATTTGAAGTTCTTTTTCCTCCATTGCAATCTTTTTGCTTTGCCACTCTGTGAGGGAGAAGGGCATGAGGCCCAACCATTGTTCTAGCTCAAAGAAGTCTCCACCAACTAGCTCTTCCAACATCCAAGAAATCACCATCAAGCCTTTTCCTTCCCTTTCCTATCTCCATTGTTCTCGCTTTGTTTATTCCCAACCCTTCCATGCCCACTCATGTTCTTTGTTTTGCAGGATCCCTCAAGTGTTTCCAGTCAAGGATGGTGTCATCTTTGCCTCTAAACTAGTAGCAAGAAGTTTCTACATTTGAGGAAGAGATAGCCTTTTCATCTAATCGTTAATCTTTGAGTGTTGAAGAGTGATTCCATTACAAGGAATTCTTGAGTTCATTGTTGGTATAAAATTCCTTCCTTCCCTCTAAGGTTTGAAATATTGAATAGAGTTTTATCTTAATCAGATGATTTCTCAATCAAGAAAGTCTATTTTCTTTACTTGCATGTGATTTGCACTGCGGGATACCAACTATCTCTTTATTAGTCTTCTTTAGTGCACTTAATCACTCCTTTATGGCTGAATCTTGCTATTATGTTTAGGGTTATTGCTTAACTTTAATTACTCAATCTCTTTATGTAAAATTCTTCATCACCATCCTGCACCATTCTTGATATCAAAGCATGGTAGATTAAGACATGCATGCATAATTGCTGAAATTTTTGCATATGTTGAAATTTTTGCATATTAGGACATAGATCTAAAAATTGATTCATTAATTATTCAGATCTTAGTTTAATTTACATCTAGCATCAATATTTGTCGATTCAAACTAGGTTTGAAATCTCCTTCATAGATTTCAGATCTGAAATTATGAAAATTATTGCATCATTTTCATTCTTTGATCTAAGGTTTTACGCCTCTTGAGCAGGTATACGAAAGTATACTGTCACGACCCATGGGAGTAATGAGCTACGGTCGAATGTGAGATCCTTAGATTAATGGTTTGATGTGCTAATTGCTTGCTTGATATGTGATTGCATGACTTTTTCAAAGTGATTGCTTGAATTGAATGATTTTTCTTGTTAGTACATTGTACACCTCACAATTTCTAGCACATTTCAAATTTAAAATTTTCCACCAGGAATTTTGGAATTTAGAATTTAAAATTTAAAATTTTGAATTTTGAAATTTGAAATTTGAAAATTTAAATTTAAAATTTAAATTTAAAGTATAAAATTAAAATTTTAAATTTTGAATAACCAGTTTTAAATTATGTTGATTAGTTAAGATTGTTATGATGTTGCATTCATTCTAAATCAATTAAGGGGGATGCTATCATAAGATAAGGGGAGGATTTCATCACCTTTCCTTGGCCCAAAAATAACCTACTGAAAGTGAAACAGGGTTGCGAGAGCCTACACCAAGCATGCAACAGCGCAGGGAGTAGGTTTGTATTTTAAAACAATTTCAAAATAACACTGGAAAAAACCTACTTTGCACGGGATCTAACATTTTCAAGATGCATGTACAGACAAAAGAAGACATGAAATCAACATGTAATATTTATAAACAATTTTATAAACCTAGATCGAGGCATGCATGAAAAAATTAAAACCATAAATTTTACCTTATTCCTGCTTGGAATAAAGCAGGGATAACTAACTACTAGAATAGCTGGAATATCTGGAATAACCTTATTCAGTCTTTTTCTTCCAGCAACCGTTGGAAAGTTTTTCTTCCTCTCTTCCAGGTGCAGCAAACCCAAACCACGAATGGGCTATCCTTTGGTCTCTCTTCCTTCAATAATGGCAAGGTAAAATGTTGATGGAACTTGCTTCAAAGGAGAGCTTTTGGATCGATCAACCAACAACGTTGAATTCCCAGGTGATCAACAATTTCAGAACAGTGAATCTGCAACCAAAAATAGAGTAAACCAAAACCAACAGCAAGGAAGGTTGATTCGGCTCACAGGTGTGCAAGAGAACACCCTCTAGAGGGGGGACATGCCTGGGCTTCCTCTGATCCGGCTTCTCGCGTGATGCTAGTCACCGGAAGCTCTGAACCACTGAGAGGGAAGAAGAAGAACAAAACACTCTGTTATGTTGTTGTTTTCTCCAAAACAATGCTATCCTCCACCAATTGAGAACCAACAATAACAGGGAATTAAGAAGACTTTCTCTCCCAATCTCTCACAAAGACTCAGCTCCAAAATCATATATGGAAGCTCTCAAAAAACACTTGGCTATCTCAGCGTTTTATCAGCCCATAAAAATAATCAGCGTGAAGCAAAGGAAACGGTGATTTGGGAGCGGAGGAGACTAGCTGGGAATACAAAGGGCCACACGGTGTGAGAATGAATCAAATTCGTTATCAAAGAAGCAATGAAGAGCCTTAAAACACCGGTTTAATTCAAGCCAAAACGAGTGGAAGGAGGAGAAGAAAAGATGCTTAAAAAGCCCTGTTTGCCCAAGCCTTATTACCATGTGAATGGTTCAAAGCCGGTTCATAATCGGTTCAAAAAAAAATCTTAAACCGGTTCTAAATCGGTTCACTATATAATTAGATCAAAATCTAATTAATAAAAGGTTTGGTTAAGTCCCAGTCATCTAGAAATAATTCTCGGTGGACCCGAACAATTTCTGATCGACCCAAAACCGAGTCAATCCAATGTGTAATCAATCAAACCGTTATCGAAATGATTCCTAATCATAAATCGATACTTGGATCAAGGAGAAATCCTCTATGGCGTGTGACCTCATAGGTTCGAACTTAGGCGGCAGCACTGGAACAATTCCAGTACCAGCACAAGATACAATCTAACAATGGGTCCCGGCGTCCGGATAGGTCGAAGATGTGAGAGCAATCAATCGAACCTCTGGCATATGGTTACCGTATAATTCATCCCTTTGACCTCAAATGCTTAGGATGACCTAGGCTTAGACTGCCAACCCTAGCTGAGTCAATCCACAACATGTCTCAACCTTGCAAGTCTAGTGACTCCTCACTAGGACTACCTTGGCCAAGGATTTGCTAAATTGAGACACTACGAGACATTCAATCCAAACTATTTGGAAAGGTCAATTCCATCCTGGTCCATCACTGCTCCACAAGTACTTGCCTTTAACCATAAACCTTCCATCACCATATTAGAAATCCGGGTAGTCTGACACCAA
This sequence comes from Areca catechu, assembly GCA_021397845.1. Taxonomy (NCBI): domain Eukaryota; kingdom Viridiplantae; phylum Streptophyta; class Magnoliopsida; order Arecales; family Arecaceae; genus Areca; species Areca catechu. The sequence goes on from CM038050.1 coordinate 99,147,517, forward strand.
AGCATAGGGAGTTGCTTGCAAGCTACCATGATAACCTCAGGTCGGAGGGACACATATACCAATATCCAATCATGAGTATCTCTTTGGCAGAAAGGGGTTACACGGAGTCACGTTCAATGAGATATCATATATCCCACTTGCAGATCATATCAATGTCACCACACTCCTTTGGTCAAGAGGACAACCAAACGATGTGAACCACAACAACCTACACTTGATACATTGCCGTCCAGTACAATGTTTCCTTTGGTCATGAACCTGGTTTAAGGACCACTCGATATATCCTCTCTATATCGAAGTTAATGTAGTCATAAGGACTTCATCCATGAAAAAGAGTTCATTACAAGAAAAAGTAAGAATGTGATGAGCTACCAAAATAATATTTATTAATTTATACAAAGAGTACAATGCTCAGCTCAACCGCCTACAACCTAGGTGATTGGCTTTGGGACACAATTTCCAACAACCCCACTTGTACTAAGCCAATCAGAATAGTATCTAATACCCATTTTCCTTTTACAAAAGTTGAACTCTTTTATTTCGAGGGCTTTAGTGAAAATGTCGGCCAGATTTTCCTTTTGATCGATCTTCATAAGATTGATGTCGCCTCATTTTACGATCTCTCATACGAGGTGGTAGCGCCGTAGAATATGCTTTGTGCGGTGATGAGCTTTCGGCACCTTAGCTTGAGTAATGGCTCCAGTGCTGTCACAGTACATTGGAACAGGACCATTTAGGAAAGATGCCACCCATAGCTCTCCAAGGAAGTTCCACAACTACATGGCTTCCTTCGCTGTATCTGATGCTGCAAGGTACTCTGCCTCGCATACCGAGTCTGCAACTGTTGCATACTTGAAACTTTTCTAGCATATCGCTCCTCCATTCAGGATAAATACAAACCCTGACACACTCTTGCTATCATCTTGTCTGACTAGAAACTGGAGTCAGTATACCCCATAAGTTTCAAGTCAGGTTCTCCATAAATCAGCCATTGGTCTTTAGTATTTCTCAAATACTTCAGGATGGACTTAACCACCTTCCAATGCGCCTCACCTAGGTTAGACTGGTATCTGCTCACTACTCCTAGTGAGTATGCCATGTCTGGTCTAGTACATGTCATAGCATACATGATAGAGCCTACTGCAGAAGCATAAGGTACTTTACTCATGCACTCTATTTCCTCAGGAGTTGTCGCACAATCCTTCTTAGAAAGAGTAATTCCAGAACCTATCAGAAGATAGCCTTTCTTGAAATTTTTCATGCTGAACCATTTTAGCACGGTATCAATGTATGTAGACTGGGACAATCCTAGAAGCCTCTTAGATCTATCTCTATAGATCTTCATACCCAATATGTAAGAAGCTTCACCCAAGTCCTTCATGGAGAACTAAGATGATAACCAGACCTTTATTCCTTGTAATGCTACGACGTCATTCCTGATTAAGAGAATGTCGTCAACATACAGTACCAGAAATACAATCACAGAACCATTAACCCACTTATAAATGCACGGTTCTTCTCCATTCCTAACCAAGCCATATGATTTGATACACCTATCAAACCGTAAGTTCCAACTTCAAGATACTTGCTTGAGTCCATAAATGGACCTCTACAACTTGCATACTTTTGATTCATCTGAGGATGTGAACCCTTCAGGCTGTATCATATACACCTCCTCTTCCAGCTCCCCATTTAGGAAAGCGGTTCGGACATCTATCTGCCAGATCTCATAATCAAAATATGCCGCTAAAGCAAGCATGATCCGAATGGACTTGAGCATTGCCACAGGGGAGAAAGTCTCGTCATAATCGATACCATATCACTGACAATACCCCTTGGCAACCAGACGAGCTTTATAGGTCTCCACCTTCCCATCTGCGCCCCTTTTCCTCTTGAAGATCCACTTGCACCCGATGGGTTTTATCCCTTCAGGTGGATCAAACAATGTCCATACATTGTTGATCTTTTTGGACTCCATTTCGGATTGCATGGCTCCAAGCCATGCCTTAGAGTCAGATCTCCGATGTACATCCATATAAGTGATCGGATCCTCATCCTTCTCTTTGAGCTCAATGGGATCGTCATCCCGGACCAAGAAACTGTAGTATCTGTCTGGCTGATGCAGTAGTCTACTGGATCTCCTAATAATGGGTTCTGCATGTGATCCAATCACAGCCGGTTCTATGATGTCCTTAGAGTGTGCAGGTTCTTCTACTAGTTGAACTTCACCAAGTTCAATCTTAGAGGCTATAGTTCCTTCTTCAAGGAACTCCTTTTCCAAAAAGATAGCCCTAAGAGCGACGAACACTTTCTATTCATTCTCCAAGTAGAAGAAATAACCTTTGGTTTCCTTAGGGTAACCAACAAATAGGCACCGGTCAGACCTAGGACCAAGTTTATCTGAGTCTAAATGCTTTACATAAGACAAACAATACCAGACCCGAAGGTGTGAGATTAAGGGCTTACATCCAGTCCACATTTCATATGGAATGGAGACAACAAACTTACTCGGAACATTATTTAATAAGTGACAAGCTGTCTCAAGTGCATATACCTAAAAGGATAGCGACAGAGTTACAAAGCCCATCATGGATCGATCCATGTCCAATAGGATTCGATTCCTCCTTTCAGACACACCATTCAACTATGGTGTTCCTGGAGGAGTCTATTGAGAGTGAATCCCATTCTCCTCAAGGTATGTCAAAAACTCACTAGATAGGTATTCACCACCTCCATCAGATCGAAGGGTTTTAATACTTTTTCCAGTTTGTTTCTCTACTTTATTACGATATCATTTGAACATTTCAAACGACTCAGATTTTTGTCTCATCAAAAAGACATAATCGAATCTCGAAAGGTCGTCTATAAACATAATGAAATATCTGTATCCACCTCTGGCACTTACTGTCATGGGTCCGCATACATCAGTATGTATGAGACTTAGAAGTTCTGTAGCTCGTTCACCTTTTCAAGTAAAAGGTGGCTTGGTCATTTTACCAAGTAAACAGGATTCACAAGTAGGCAGTGATTCAGAATCACTGACCTTGAGGAGGCCTTCTCCTCGCATCTTGCGTATCCTATTCTGGTTAATATGACCTAGCCTACAGTGCCAAAGATACAGATCACTGACATGTTCTAACCTTGGATGTTTGCTAGATGTGTACATTACACTAATAGGCCATGATAGTACATAAATGCCATTATTTAACTTAGCTTTCATTATCATAGAGTTATTCAAAATAACTTGGCAAATATCTCCTTTTATTGATAATTCAAAACCATAATTGGCCAAAAGGCCTACAGAAATTATGCACATAATGAAACTAGGACAATAATGACAATCGACTAACTCGATAGTATAGAACTCAAAGACAAGACTCAGAACATCGATCGGCAGTACTGGAACACGATTTCCATTCCCAATACTCAGGAACTGTTCCCCATCCTCGAATCTCTTGCTAACCTACAGTCCCTGTAATGAATTACAAATATGAATAGGACTACCGGTATCCAATACCTAGTTAGTAGTATCACAAATAGAGAAATTACAAGATTTTAGCGTATAAATACCTTATCCAGCATTCTGCTATTTTCCCTTCCTTGACCTGTTCGGGTCAAGGGATGCTTGGTAAAGAGGACAGTTCCTCTTCCAGTGTCCTTGCTTCTTGTAGTAGAAGCACTCTGCAGCAGATTGGTCAGCTTTTACTTTCCTGGTCTGACTCGGGCTAGGAGCATTTAGCTCCTTCTTTCCCTTCTTTTTATTCTTCCCTTTCTTAAAGGGACGACGACCTCTAGAACCTCCCACTAAATTCACTACCCCCTTGTTCAGTTGGTGGTCTTTCTCGAAAGTCTGCAGTAATCCCATCAAACCATGGTAATTGATTGCAGGCTTGTTCATTCTGTAATGGTCGAGAAAGTCAAGATAGGAGTAGGGCAGAGAATTCAAAATCGCATCCTTGTCGAGCTGCTCGTGCAAGGGACATCCGAGCTTGCCTAACTTTTCAATTAGCTCAATCATGTACAATACATGATCAGTGACAGAACCATCATTTGGCATCTTGGTGTTGTAGATGGCACAAGATACTTTGTACCACTTTCATCATTTGGCGTGCCGAAAGATTCCATCAACTTTTGAAGGATCTCATCTGGTTGGGCTTCCTCGAACTTGCAACTGAACTCATCGTTCATGGTCGCTAGAATAATGCATCGGATAGTAGTTCGATCAGAAACCCACATCTGATAAGTGTCCCTGACCGAGCTCCGAGCATTAGTAGAAGGGATTTCAGGTGCCAGATCTATTATCACATAAAGGATCCATTCATGCTCCAGGACAATCCTCAACTTTCGATACCAGCTATCAAAGTTGTGACCCTTCAACTTCTCGTTATCGAGAAGTGACCGGAGCGAAGGATTTGAAGACATCTAAAATGAAAAACAAGACCATATCAGAGTATGAATTAATTAATTAACTAAAAGACTTGGACTTTAGTCTAAAGGTCTCTCCCACTAATTTTTCAGATTGGGAGCCTCTAACTCAAATCCGTGAAATCATTATTTCATAATGGGTGCTGAAATCCAATAGACCATGTATGAGCCCGACTATGGCTAGCTCACCCATACGTGCCTAAAGGTAGGTTCACCAACCAATTGCTTCCCTAAGCAACTTCCAGTAATTTATTTTGCCCCAAAGAGCACCCCAATCGGCCTAGGGGCCTCCTATTGTGGGTCTCCAGTTAGGTCCAATCATTAACATGATAAATCCAATACTTCCAGCTAACGAATGACCAAGCCCGACTATGGCCGGCTCACCTGATCACCGTTAAGAAGGTTGCACTGAACCATCATCTATGAGAGAGTAATTCCAGTAACTGGATGCACACCCGTTCTATGGAAATGCTGATGAACACCAAGTTAAAGGACACATTACTAACCTACTTAATAGGAGGCTAAGACACCATTAACTCATTGACTTAGTCTTTTTCAGGACCTAATAATTTTAGAGGATTTTATATTATGACAGATGAATAAGAGAAGAACATGGATCATTGATGGGGGGAGTATCGAATGATTCATTTCGAAGAATTAGAGGGACTAAACAAAAATGAAACAGATAAACATGCATCTATTCTACGTAAAAGGAACAGGATTACATGAAAGGAACATAATGAAATAAACTAGACTAGAAAAGACTCTATCAAAATAACTAAAAAAGGGATCTTCGTGGTTAGGAAACCACACAGATTAGGGTTAACTTACTCACTATTTTAGATCTGAAGGAAGATTAAGATGTGATGCAGAACAAAGAACAAAGAAGCGTATGCGGAAGTAAAATTAAGATTAATTCTTTTTTTTTATATATATATTTCAGAAATTGGCTTTGACTCAAAGTAAAGTTAAACTAAGTTGATGGAAACTAGGTAAGGATTGAAAGCACAATTTAGAGGAAGCTAAGTTATCAGAGTAGTTCAGAAGTAACGGATCGCTGGGGGTTGAGAAACTCCCAGACCTAGGGTTTCGCTCTGAACTTTCAACAGAACAGAAATAGAGAGGAGGGATGGTTTACTAACCAGACAGTGATCTTCACAGAATTTGGGTGGTAGAACTCTCTCGAGCAGATTGTTGGATCCTCGGATTCGGCTATCTTCGTAATGGATCCTCCAATACTGGTCTCGTGGCTGGGTCGGCTTCTCTTGAACTCAAGATCTGGGAAGAAGAAAAACAAGTGATGGATTCAGATATTCAGGGAAGGATTTACCAGTTCGAAGAACTTGAAGGCTGATGTCACTGAGATCCGGATTCTCTTGAAGGCTGATTCGACTCCCTCTGGAAAGAGCTATGGATCTGAAGTATCCGGACTGGAGCTGGATGCTGGTGGTCGGCCTGGACTTGGAGAGAGAGGCCGAGGGAGGTGGGATAGGCTAGGGTTTGGTGGATTAAAGTGGATGATGGACGGCTAGGGTTTTGGAGTAGAAGTGGCTAACCTAGGGTTTAGGGTTTGGAGATCTCACACCTCCTCAAGGTTCCTGGGGAACCTGGATTTACTCCCTCACGGAGCTCAACACCTGGATGCAAGCGCGGAAGAGAGAAAACACAGAGTTTGCTCACAAAAAAAAGTTGGTTTCATTCATCTGATTTTCAAGAGTTACATAGAGTTGAATATATAGACATAACAAAAAAATAAAATTTCATACACTTCCCATGTGGGACTAATAGGACTAACCCACACTTTAGGCATCAAATTTTCTTCCCAAGACTCCTTCCATGAGTGGGCAACCCAAAAGCTCCAAGAAAACTTGAAAATCAACTCCAAATGGCAGGTTATGGGGGTGTCTCCTAGTATCTCTCCATGAATCAAGGATTTTCCCTTCATGGTTTGGCTCTTTTGGACACCTCCTAGTCTTGCTCCACAAGTTTAGGCTTCTTCCTTTCATGGCTTTGGCACTTTAGGAAACTTTTGGGTGCCTCCTTGATTTTCTCCCCAAGACATGCTCTCTTCCCTTTTATAACTTGGGTTTTTATGGAACATTGTGGGGCACCTCCTTGATCCTCTCTTCAAGAAAAATTCTTGCCATCCTGGCTTGGGTTTATCTGGAAAGAAGTTGGCTCATCCTTGGATTGAGGTATCTTGATGGATTTCTCCCCCAAGTGGCGCATGAAAGAAGGGTCCTGCTTTCTTGTGGTGTGGGGACCGAGGCACACTGGAATGGAGATGTGGCGCCTCCTGGACTCTGGCATGTGGCTGGGAGTGTGGCGCCCACTTGCTTGGTCCTGGGAGAAAATGTTGCACCCTGGAGAAGACCTAGACCACTACTAGGACTTGTATTGAGTCAACATGACTCAACAAAATTTAAATTATAGGGAAATACAGACTCAAACTAAAATTGAGTTGACCAAGTCAACCCTTATTACAAAACCAGAAAATCCTAATTCTTCGGGCAATGTCAATCAGAGATCCAGATGGAGCCCTGAAGTCTTCTTCTGAGTCTGGTGCCCGCACCAAGATGGTTATCCGGTGTTAATATTCTGAAATGAGGAAAAGGATACTCAAGAAGAAGTACTAAATGACTAAGAGATTACTCTAGGTTTCAAGGCACTCCGTATTTGAATCTTTGGCACAGTAGATCTTCATCTTGGAAACCATAAGACCCGGGGATCCTGCAAAAATAGATGGAAACATTAAATGGTTAAGAAGGTGTTGACCCCTAAAGTGATTTTGATGATAACAAAACATTGGAGCATACATTTGGTTATCTAACAACTCTTCAAATGATTGACAAGTTTTTGTAGGACAACTACATTGACACACTGTCTAAACCCTACAATCTTTATTGTTTTGTGTTGAGTTGTAAAGTGTTTAGAATCTTGTAAAGAAAAACCCTACAAAAATTTCCTACTTAAATCAAGATAAAGGGTTACTTCTAGTAGTTTTCAAGCTTCAAGTTTTCTTGATTTTATTATAAGAAGACCTTGAAGAAGTCTTCAAAGCTTGGCACAAGAGTTATGGAGAATTGGATTTGATCTGGCTGAAGAACAACTCTCGAGCTGACTGGATGGAGGAACCAGCCGACTCTGGCACTGGCACAAGAAAGAAGTTCTTTGGCACATAGATCCAGCCGATTGGCACCCAGGCCCAGCCGACTTGTCCAGAACATGGTTGAGAAGATTCTGAGAATCTCAAGGATCCAAGCCGACTGGATTTCAGCCTAGCCGACTCATCCAGAGTGAAACATTTTCTCAACTATGGAACCCAGCCGACTGGTGCTCAACCCAGCCGACCTGAACTTGATCCGAGCCGACTCGAAGTTTGTCCGAGCTGACTAGAATGATGGGGTCACCTCCAACGGCTAGTTCCAGTTTTCTGTTTTTGAATTCCAAAAGTGCTCCAACGGTAACCTATCACCTCCCAACGGTCTACAACGTTCAAAATCAAGGGAAGGCAGTTGAAGTCTCTATAAATGTGGTATGAGAACATCCTTGAAGAGACTAATAAGTTAATGGACATTTATTGAACACTTATTGAAGTTAGAAGAGAGAGAGCACTTGAGCTTTCAAGTCAGCCTTCAAGCCTTCACCAACTCTTACCAAAAGCTTGAAGCATCTTTTAAGAAAAGCAAGGAAGCCATTGAAGTGCATTAAAGAGCATTCAATTGAGCTTCACTCGAGTTGTATCGGCAACCACCAGACAATAGAGTTTGTCATTTTTGTTGCTTCTTTATTTTATTCTTAGAATATTTGGATTATTGGTGAGCCCGATTGTAAAAACCAAATAGGTTACTTTGGTGAGCCTTATTAAAAACCAAAGTATAGAGGTTTCTTTGGTGAGCTTACTTAAAACCAAAGTGTAGAGGTTCTAGGTGAGCCTGTGAAACCTAGTTTGGGTTTCTTTGGTGAGCCCGGGTTAAAAACCAAAGTGTAGAGGTTGGGATTATGAGCCTGTAAAACAATCCAACCGTATTCCAGTTTGGGGGATATAGTGGAAATCCCGAGTGGTGAACTTGGGTAGTAGACGTAGGAGCTGGGTTGCTCCGAACCACTATAAACCTGCCTTGTTTGTGTTGTGCTTGATTTACTTTTTAGCTTCTGCATTTATTCTCTGATTAACACAGAACCTATCCACTAAAAGGAATTACTTGTGCACATATTTATGAAAATTTTGTAATTTCCAATTCACCCTCCTCTTGGGAAAAGCCACCTGGGCAATAGAAGGAAGGTTGGAAATGGAAAATTAGGAATAGACAAAGAGGTTTAGGCTTGGAATGAAGTATCTAATTTGGCGCCCATAGCTTGAATCTGCTTTGCTTGTTGGCATGGGGAACTCCATTGTAGATGATCTCCTTTGGAAGGTGGGATGGACAAATTTGGAGAAGCTTGAAGAGGGTTCTTCAAGGGTGGCCGAATGGGATTGGAAGAGGGATTAGTAGCTTGTTTGGTTAAGTATCCTAGGTCTCACACCTACCTTCTCTCAAGGGTCTTTGGGTAGCAAAGGAAGAAAGCTTTCTTAAGAAAAAAGTTTTATTTCATTCATCATCCTTTACAAGAGAGCTTGGAGTAGATTTTATAAGCCTCCAAGGACTTTTGAAATTTTGAATTACAAGGAGATTTTCATGGGAGGTTCCTAGCTATAAGGGTGGAATTCAAATTACATGGAGATTTTCATGGGAAGTTCCTGGTGTGGACACCAGAAACCGAAAGAAACTTCACTCCAGCAAGGTTAGCCTTATCCCAATTTGGATCGAAGATAATTAGGTTACCTTGTATCCTTTAGATCAAAAATATTTTATTTCCTTTTCAGGAGTCATTTCCTTTTTAAGAGTCCTGTAATTAATTTTGAATTTCAAATCAAGAGTATTTATTGAGTCCTGTAATTACTTTTAAAATTTCATTTCCTGTAAGTCCATTTCAAGTTTTAATGTCTAGGTCAGTTGAGTTTAATTCAGTTGAGTTAAGTCTAATTTAGTTGAGTTAAGTCTATTCAAGTCTTAAAGCCATGAAAACCAGCAACAAGACTCAAATTCTGGACCCCAGAATTTGACCCCATGAAGAAGAGAAGACACCACCAAGCAAGAGAAAAAGACCATCAACTAGGACCACTTGGCACCACATGTCATCTTGAAATTAGAAGACCACCTCACAATGCCACGTCATCAGCCAGAGGTGCCACCTCACCAGCCACTTCATCACCCTTTGGGCGCCAACAAGGGAGATTCAAATTCAAGGAGGTCGGCCACATACCTCCAAGCCCTCCACCAAATCCTCCAACTCCCCACACATCCCTCCAAACCCTCCATCAAATCCTCCAACCCCCTTTGTAATCCTCCTCAATTTGGGGAGTTTTTAAATTTCAAAAGCTAGCTTTGTGAGGCTATTAAAAGCCTTGGACGCCTATTGTAAAGGGGATTGAAAATGAATGAAATACAAGTGAAGTTTTGAAGCAAATTGTCTTGTGTTCTTGTTTGAAAGTTTCTTCCTCCATGCCAAAGCCAATTTTTTTTTTTTTTCTCCAAGCAACTCACCATTCCAGTACAAGACGAAGGCATTGGAGTAGGCCAGATCTTCTGCAATTTCTTCTTTGTTCACAAATCCTCCCAACCTTTCTTTACATTTGTCTCTTTCTTCCTTAACCTGTGATCTTCAATTGCAGGGTCCTTTGAAGTCTTTGAGTTGAGAACCAGGTTCCCCCTTGATAATGAACCGACAAACTAAAGTCCAAGTCCAGAGTTCTGATCTTTGTTATCCAAGTCCTCCAGTCCAGAGCGTTGGTAGTTTCAAGGTATGAATCAAAAGAAGGTAGGAAAGCTCAACAAGGTAAGTCCATAATCATTGGCCACTATTATCTAGATCTTTTTCCTTCTTAGTTTAGGATTATGTCTAATCAAGTAAAAGTTCCATTTCGTGTAATCCTTAAGTCTTATTATGATGAGTACAATGCTAGTGTAATTAGGTTTCATTGCTCTACAAACCATAATCTAAACATTAATCATATGCTTGCCGCATCATCTTGGTATCAGAGCATGGTTGCATTAGGGTAGAATAGTTTTCCTTAAATCCAAGCAAGATCTAAAATTCACGCCTCCTGAGCGGGTGTACTCCAGTACACTTTCACGACCCATGGGAATAATGAGCCCCTGGCCAGACGTGAATTTTTTAGATTGAAGTTTGGGTAAGCCATTGCACTTGTTTGATTAGGTTCTGTTTTTCTGAAAATTTGCATCTGTTTACTGTAATCCGTCTGCAGCTCCAAAGGCAAGTCACTAAGTTTTTATTAAAATATTTTTTTATTGTTCCATTTTAAGTCAGTTATCATCATATTATATTTCATCATCATAAAAGAATTATAAAAAAAATGAAAATTTCTGCAGTTCGACACTGTCATTAGGATTCTGTTCTGTCCTTTTTATTTATCTTCATTTGTAGGATCTACTTAGAGTAGTACAGATTTTAGTTTTAAAATTCCTTTCATCTGCATTGAAACATATAAGTTAGAAATCGTCTATGAATTTTTCAGAATTTTTGGACATTTTTTTCATCATGTTATCCACACCACTTTCAAACTGCAACACACTTCTGCAGCACCTTTGCATTTCATTCATCTCATGAGAAATCAAATTAAGGGCATCAATTTGACATAGGGTTAGGGTTTCATCACCTATCCCTAGCCCAAAAATCACCAACCAGCATATCGATCCCAGCCCATTAATTAAAATTGAGTAGAACGTTAATTGCCCTAGTGGGTTAGGGACACCAACAAGTTGGGTTCAGGTTAGGGTCAAGTTAACTGTGTCAGCTAATTGGTGTGTGCTTACTAGCTTGGTGTCTAGGATTGGTTCATCAGGGCTTGTGATTTGGTCTGCCTACCTGGCCAATCTCAGTTTGGTGTCTAAGGATTGGCAATCAGGGACCTCCACTCCCCACCACCTACCTGGCTAAGTCCCATAAGTACTACTAGCTAGTTGGTTCACTTAATTAGACCTCTAATTTATGCTCTAGGTCTAGGAAACCTTAGCTCGAGCTTGAGTCTACTTGCATGCATGAAAACTAGATCAGGAGCCTCATACTCACCAGTCCAGACCCAGTCCAGTGTAGCCATGGACCCGAATCTTGAAACCATGCTGAGATGCCTAAATGATCTAATGGCCCAATTGAACCAAATGCTGGCTAAACAATTTTCCATAGACCAACCAACTCCTACTATCCCATTAGCTCATATGAATGATAGGAGTAAGAACCCTGAAGTACAAGTTGAGTTCATGAATACTCAAGACTTAGGGTATCCTCAAACTGAAGGGCTAGGGAAGGAAGAAGGCAAATTTGAACCTAGTAAATATGTGTATGAGACTGACATAAGTTTAATAGATGAATATGAAAGGGAAGACTGTGAAGAGAACAACTTTAGTACCTTACCTGAGGAAACCTTTGGTAAAGAAAAGATTATTGAGCCTAGTCCTGAAACATCAGAACAACCAAAATTTAGTGAGGACTTGGTTCCCGTAAGACAATGCCCTCAGGAAGAACCCAATACTTTAGCTTCGATACAAGAACTCCTTCAGGTACCTGAGAAGAACCCAATCATTATTTTAGAAGACTTTCCTGATGACCTTCAACTACCTAGAAGCATCCCGCCTGTAGATCAAAATTCTAATCTTAAGGTCATCATGAGTAACCAAGGTATGTTTCAAGATTCCCCTAAATTATCCCAAGTCTCGGATTCCTATTTCCTGCCTTTCCCTGAGTCTTATCATAATTTTAGAGCCATTAAGTTTCATTTTGATGAGATTACTAGGATGCATGAGCTTTTAAAGCCTATTCCTTTTGCTACCTACTTTTGGAAAACCTTATGGCATTTGCTAGGAACCCATGGTAAATTCTCATGTGCATACCAGACCAGGGTCAAACCTAGAGAGTCATCAATCTATTAGGTTTAGGCCCTAGAAAGTCCAATAAAATTCCTCTCAATAAGGATGCCTAGTTCAGTCTGCATTTTGTAAGTGCTTGTGTAAATTTCTGAGTCTGCTGAATCTTTCACACAGCATGTCACAAATTTGCATAAAAAATCAGTAATAAGATCAAACTGAGCAATGAGACTTACAAACATTTAGCTGATTCACATAAGAGGGCTAAAGAATTCTGTGAAGGGGATTATGCAATGATTAGGCTCAACCCTGAACGGTTCCCACCTAGAACCATAAAGAAGCTGCATGCCCGCGGAGCGGGACCTTTCAAGATCTTAAAGAAAATAGGGCCTAATGCATATGTTTTGGAACTTCCACCTGATATGGGTATTAGTACAACCTTTAATGTTTCAGACCTAGTAAAATACAAAGAACCAGTACTAATACCTAGTGAGCCTTTTAGGCCAGAAACTTTCATTGAGAGTGAACATATTTTCGAGTATCCACCACCAACCCTACCTGAGCGGAGATAGAGGATTGAGAGAATCCTGGATGACAAGACCATTACTACCAGGAATAAGGACTATCAGTGATACCTGGTTCAATGGCAAGGTCGACTTGAGTCCGACAACTCTTGGATTACTCGAGAGGACCTGCAAAGACTTAACCCAGACTTGTTCAAGCATTACTAGGGCAAAACTGAACCATACTCGACTGGGTCGAGTTCTGTCCACCCCAGGAGAATTGGTGTGGACACCAGAAACCGAAAGAAACTTCACTCCAGCAAGGTTAGCCTTATCCCAATTTGGATCGAAGATAATTAGGTTACCTTGTATCCTTTAGATCAAAAATGTTTTATTTCCTTTTCAGGAGTCATTTCCTTTTTAAGAGTCCTGTAATTAATTTTGAGTTTCAAATCAAGAGTGTTTATTGAGTCCTGTAATTACTTTTAAAATTTCATTTCTTGTAAGTCCATTTCAAGTTTTAAAGTCTAGTTCAGTTGAGTTAAGTCTAATTCAGTTGAGTTAAGTCTATTCAAGTCTTAAAGCCATGAAAGCCAGCAACAAGATTCAAATTCTGGACCCTAGAATTTGACCCCATGAAGAAGAGAAGACACCACCAAGCAAGAGAAAAGGACCATCAACTAAGACCACTTGGCGCCACATGTCATCTTAAAATTAGAAGACCACCTCACCATGCCACGTCATCAGCCAGAGGTGCCACCTCACCAGCCACTTCATCACCCTTTGGGCACCAACAAGGGAGATTCAAATTCAAGGAGGTCGGCCACATCCCTCCAAGCCCTCCACCAAATCCTCCAACTCCCCCCACATCCCTCCAAACCCTCAATCAAATCCTCCAACACCCCTTGTAATCCTCCTCAATTTGGGGAGTTTTTAAATTTCAAAAGCTAGCTTTGTGAGACTATTAAAAGCCTTGGACGCCTATTGTAAAGGAGATTGAAAATGAATGAAATATAAGTGAAGTTTTGAAGCAAATTGTCTTGTGTTCTTGTGTGAAAGTTTCTTCCTCCACGCCAAAGCCAATTTTTTTTTTTTTTTCTCCAAGCAACTCACCATTCCAGTACAAGACAAAGGCATTGGAGTCGGCCAGATCTTCTGCAATTTCTTCTTTGTTCACAAATCCTCCCAACCTTTCTTTACATTTGTCTCTTTCTTCCTTAACCTGTGATCTTCAATTGCAGGGTCCTTCGATGTCTTTGAGTTGAGAACCGGGTTCCCCCTTGACAATGAACCGATAGACTGAAGTCCAAGTCCAGAGTTCTAATCTTTGTTATCCAAGTCCTCCAGTCCAGAGTGTTGGTAGTTTCAAGGTATGAATCAAAAGAAGGTTGGAAAGCTCATCAAGGTAAGTCCATAATCATTGGTCCCTATTATCTAGATCTTCTTCCTTCTTAGTTTAGGATTGTGTATAATCAAGTAAAAGTTCCATTTCATGTAATCCTTAGGTCTTATTATGATGTGTACAATGCTAGTATAATTAGGTTTCATTGCTCTACAAACCATAATCTAAACATTAATCATATGCTTGCCGCATCAATTCCTAGCTATAAGGGTGAAATTCGAATTACATGGAGATTTTCATGGGTGCTAGCTATAATGGTGGAAGCTCCTTTGAATTTGAATTCCCTTTGGTGATGTGGCATGTGGTGATGTGGCTTGATGAGGTGTACACCAAGTGGTTGGGAGGTTGACATGGCATCCAACAATGCTTGCTGATGTGGCGTCCTCCTTGGATTGAATTGTTGGAGTGGTTGAATGCATCCAATCTTCAAGTGAGCATGCTTACATTGAACCAATTCTAAACCTCTCTTGGACCCAACTACTAAACTCACTAAATACAAGACCAATTCAACCCTAATTGGACTCAAAAACCCAAATAGACTTAAAAGAAACTAAATTGGAATAAACCCAACCTAATTACATGACCCAAATTCAATTAAAGAAGTAAAATTACTCTATTTACAAGACATAAGTTTAATGAATGAATTAAAGCCATACTGAATTAGACTGAAGCCTCTTTCGAACTTTGGTGCCCGCACCAATCATCCTCCCACTGAACGAATCAGTTTTCAAGAGGGTTGAATCAATTCAACAATTGATCCATGGGCACCTATGATGGGGATCTAGGGCAGGTCCGGGTATTTTTCCATTTTTCTCTTATTTTCTGAGATTTCTTTTATTTTTTCTATTCCCTCTATTACATATATTCCTGCTATTCCACCTTTATTCCAATATTATTCCTGATATATTCTACACTATTCCATCTTCTCCCGTGAATTTTTTTTTTAATGCCCAAAACCTAGCCTCCACCCCCTCCGGCACAAGATCCGGGCAGCTCGACCCCCGGTCGCCCCCGCCGGACTGCCGCCGACATTCGTCGGCCCCCGCCCTCGTCGGAGAAGCCGTCGTCACCGCTGAATCACCGTGGGAAGATGAACGGACGCGGAGGCATCCGCTCACCGCGGCCCACGAACGGACGCGGAGGCGTCTGCATGTTGCGGCCCACGGTCGTCGTCGCTGCCGATGGTCGCCGCCGCTGCCGGCTTGCTGCCACCGCCGTTCTCGCCGCCCGTCGGCCCTCGCTCGATCGCCGGTGGGGTCCGCCGCCGCCCACACTCGTGGGCAGACGAACGGACATCGGAGGCGTCCGTCCGCCCGCGTGCAGCCATGTGACGCCGCCGTCCACCGCTTGACGCCGCCACCACCGCCCGCCTATCCGCCGGCCACCTTCCCGCCATCCACGGCCTCCCCCACCGTCCACCGGCCGTGCCAGGCCTAGGAGGTGTCCCACGGCCTTGGGAGACCAAACGGCACGCTGGGCGTGCCGTGCTAGTCCTTGTTCCGTGTCACCTGCTGCCCGAAACCAGCCATCTGCTGCTCGCCGTCTAGCGGCCCCGTCTGGTGGCCCCGTCCGCTGCCTGCTTCCAGGTCACCGGCCATGTGCTCCGTCCGGTGATCCATCCTCCGCACGTCCATGTGAAGTGTTTGCATGAATTCTAAAGCAGCCCAAATTTCAGAGCAGCACACTTTCTGGAGCAGATCATCAAGCCGACACGCTTCTCAGAGCATATCAGCACCACTTTTGATGCAACAAGAATTTTGATGTAATTTATTTTCCTTTTTTAATTTTCTTAGAGGCTAAGAAGCTGAGGGTTTTGGTTTTTCTATATAAAGGCCCCCTCTCCCCCTATAGAGAGAGAGATTTGATATAGATTTTTGGGTTGGTTCCGGTTCTGGTTCTGGGCTGAGGCCTGTTTTCCTTCATTCCCTGCTATGTGCATTATGGGTTCGATGAGGGGTGTGAGGCGTTCCCTGCTGTGTGCATTATGGGTTCGATAAGCACCCTAGTTATCCCCTATCTCATCTTCTTTATCCCCTCGTGTCCTTCGAGAGTCATCCTAGCGCATCTATGTGAGAGCCCTGCTATGTGTGTTATGGGTTCGATGAGAGCTAAGGGTTGCTGGTGTTATGACCCCTTTGGGAGGGTAGCTTTAAGCTCAGGGTAGCTGGTGCTGTGATCCCTCGGGAGGGTAGCTTTAGGCATTGACCCCTGACTTTCTGTGTGCGTCCCCCGCTAGAGTTAGTCTCAGGGCAATGAGTTCCAGTTCCCGTTTCCCCATCTCCATCCTTCCTTCGTCACATCCACCCAGAAAATTGAAAACAAAAGAGATTAGCTGTCTTAGGATTTTTGAGTCAGTATGCCCTAATCCCGGGAGGCTTCTTAGCCCTCCTACGGTCCTAGTTTGCTTAGTTGTTTCCCTATTTTCCAAATAACCAGGTTACATTGATTTTTTGTCCCGCATAAATTTTGGTATCAGAGCTAGCTGTGGATTAGGGTGTGCTCCATTTTTCGAACTCGATAGAGTTGAGTTCTTCGTGGTCGAGGAGAATGATGGGGATCCAGGGCAGGTCTGGGTATTTTTCCATTTTTCTCTTATTTTCTTAGATTTTTTTTATTTTTCCTATTCCCGATATTCCACCTATTCATGCTATTCCACCTTTATTCCAATCTAATTCCCGATCTATTCTACACTATTCCATCTTCTCCCATGAATTTTTTTTTTAAACGACCAAACCCTAGCCTCCGCCCCCTCTGGCCACAGATCCGGGCTGCCCGACCTCCGGCCGACCCCACCGGACCGTCGTCGATGTTCGCTGGCCCCCGCCCTCACCGGAGAAGCTGCCACCACCGCCGAATCACCATGGGAAGACGAACGAATGTGGAGGCATCCGCTCGCCGTGTTCCACAGTCGCCGCCGCCACCGGCTTGCTGCCGCCGCCGTTCCCGCCGCCCACTGGCCTTCGCTCAGTCGCCAGTGGGGTCCGCTGCCGCCCACACTAGTGGGAAGACGAACGACGCGGGAGGCATCCATCCACCGGCGTGCGGCCGTGTGACGCCGCCATCCTCCGCTTGACACCGCCACCGCCGCCTGCCTGTCCGCCGGCCACCTTCCCGTCGTCCACGGCATCCCCCGCTGTCCACCGACCATGCCGGGCCCAGGAGGTGTCCCACGGTAGTGGGAGACCAAACGGCATGCTGGGCATGCCATGCCAGTCCCTGTGCCACCTCGCCTGCGGCCCGTCGCAAGCCATTCGCCGGCCTAGTTCACCACCTACTTCCCGGTCACCGGACATGTGCTCCGTCCGGCGATCCATCCTCCGCATGGCCGTGTGAAGTGTTTGCACGGATTCCAGAGAAGCACAAATTTCAGAGCAGCACACTTTCTGGAGCAGATCATCAAGCTGACATGCTTCTCAAAGCATATCAGCACCACTTTTGATGCAACACAAATTTTGATATAATTTATTTTCCTTTTTTTAATTTTCTTAGAGGCTAAGAAACTGAGGGTTTTGGTTTTTCTATATAAAGGCCCCCTCTCCCCCTGTAGAGAGATAGAGATTTGATATAGATTTTTGGGTTGGTTCCGGTTCTGGTTCTGGGCTGAGGCCCATTTTCCTTCGTTCCCTGTTGTGTGCATTATGGGTTTGATGAGGAGTGTGAGGCGTTCCCTGCTGTGTGCATTATGGGTTTGATGAGCACCCTAGGTATCCCCTATCTCGTCTTCTTTATCCCCTCGTATCCTTCGAGAGTCATCCTAACGCATCTATGTGAGAGACCTGCTGTGTGCGTTATGGGTTCGATGAGAGCTCTGGGTAGCTGGTGCTGTGACCCATTCGGGAGGGTAGCTTTATGCTCAGGGTAGCTGGTGCTGTGATCCCTCGGGAGGGTATCTTTAGGCTTTAACCCCTGACATTCTGTGTGCATCCCCCGCTAGAGTAAGTCTCATGGCCATGAGTGCCAGTTCCCGTTTCTCCATCTCCATCCTTCCTTCGCCAGATCCACCCAGAAAATTGAAAACAAAAGAGATCAGCTGTCTTAGGATTTTAGAGTCAGTATGCCCTAATCCCGGGAGGCTTTTAGCCCTCCTACGGTCCTAGTTTGTTTAGTTGTTTCCCTGTTTTCCAAATAACCAGGTTACATCGATTTTTCGTCCCGCATCAATTTTGGTATCAGAGCTAGCTGTGGATTAGGGTATGATCCATTTTTCGAACTCGATGGAGTTTAGTTCTTCGCGGTCGAGGAGAATGATGGAGATCCAGGCCAGGTTCGAGTATTTTTCCATTTTTCTCTTATTTTCTTAGATTTTTTTTATTTTTCGTATTCCCGCTATTCCACCTATTCCTGCTATTCCACCTTTATTCCAATCTTATTCCCGATCTATTCTACACTATTCCATCTTCTCCCGTGAATTTTTTTTTAACGCCCAAACCCTAGCCTCCACCCTATCCGGCCCCAGATCCAGGCCGCCCGACCCCCGGCCACCCCTGCCGGACCACCGTCGATGTTCGCCGGCCCCCGCCCTCATCGGAGAAGCCGCCGCCGCTGCCTAATCACCGTGGGAAGACAAAAGGACGCGGAGGGGTCTGCTCGCCGCGGCCCACGGCCGTCGCTGCCGCTGCCGTCGCCGGCTTGCTGCCGCAGCCATTCCCGCCGTCCCTCGCCCGGCTACCTGTGGGGTCCGCCACCGCCCACACTCATGGGAAGATGAACGGATACGGGAGGGGTCCGTCCGCCTGCGTGCGGCCGTGTGACGCTGTCGTCCACCGCCTGACGCGACCATCGCCGCCCGCCTGTCCGCCGGCCACCTTCCCGTCGTCCACGACCTCCCCCGCCGTCCACCGACTGCGTCGGGCCCAGGAGGTCTCCCACGACCGTGGGAGACCAAACGGCATGCTGGGCGTGCCGTGCCAGTCCCTGTGCCGCCTCGCCTGCGGCCCATCGCCAGCCGTCCGTCGACCCCGTCCGTCGCCTGCTTCCCGGTCACCGGCCATGTGCTCCGTTCGACGATCCATCCTCCGCACGGTCGTGTGAAGTGTTTGCACGAATTCCAGAGCAGCCCAAATTTCAGAGCAGCACACTTTCTGGAGCAGATCATCAAGTCGACATGCTTCTTAGAGTATATCAGCACCACTTTTGATGCAACACGAATTTTGATGTAATTTATTTTCCTTTTTTTAATTTTCTTAGAGGTTAAGAAACTGAGGGTTTTGGTTTTTCTATATAAAGGCCCCCTCTCCCCCTGTAGAGAGAGAGAGAGATTTGATATAGATTTTGGGTTAGTTCCGGTTCTGGTTCTGGGCTAAGACCCGTTTTCCTTCGTTCCCTGCTGTGTGCATTATGGGTTCGATTAGGGGTGTGAGGCGTTCCCTGCTATGTGCATTATGGGTTCGATGAGCACCCTAGTTATCTCCTATCTCATCTTCTTTATCCCCTCGTGTCCTTCGAGAGTCATCCTAGCGCATCTATGTGAGTGCCCTGCTGTGTGCATTATGGGTTTGATTAGAGCTCAAGGTAGCTAGTGCTGTGATCCCTTCGGGAGGGTAGCTTTATGCTCAGGGTTGCTGGTGCTGTGATCCCTCGGGAGGGTAGCTTTAGGTTTTGACCCCTGACTTTCTGTGTGCGTCCCCCGCTAGAGTGAGTCTCAGGGCCATGAGTTCCAGTTCCCGTTTTCCCATCTCCATCCTTCCTTCGCCACATCCACCCAGAAAATTGAAAACAAAAGAGATCAGCTGTCTTAGGATTTTAGAGTCAGTATGCCCTAATCCCGGGAGGCTTCTTAGCACTCCCATGGTCCTAGTTTGTTTAGTTGTTTCCTTGTTTTCCAAATAACTAGGTTACATCGATTTTTTGTCCCGCATCAACCTACCAATCAGTTAGCTGATCAACCCGGGTGACATGGGTTAACTCGAGTCAATGATCTTTTCTAATCAGTTCTGGTTGACATGATTGGCCAGGTAGGTTTGATCATGGGTGACTATCCGCCATTAACCATCTTGAAAGGGATATGCCCTACAAGCCAATCTATGTTGTATCTCCCAAACCATTGTATTTGACAATATTCTAATAAAGGCATTATTTTTCATCATATGCTGTGTTTATTATTATATGATGAACCCCATAGATTAGGGCTATGATTTTAGAGTTATGATGAGATCATACCAGTGAGACCTAAAGTCTTAAAACCTTAATCTAAAATATTCATAGTCAAAAGGAACCATGAGTAGGGGATCAGGGTTTTTCGGTAAGACTAGCACATCCTATGTATACTGAATAGGGTGACTGATCTCACAGTCACTTGTGTATGACACTGATACTAGAATGTGGGTGCTCATTAGTGAATGAGTTCACTGAAATGATCCAACTTGAGAACATCTAATGGAGTCTTAGCTGCATGTCAATGGATGGTTCTCATAGTGAGAGTGGTGCAAGTAATCCTTTGACCTGAGACTGCCATAAGTACCTTATGCACATGAAACCATGCTTTGGTTCAATCCTAATCATGACACTAAGACATGCACAGGATTGATACTGGGAATGGTGAATTGGATATGAAGGTAATGAGTAGGTCAACAAGGAATCGATCACTCTTAGTAAGAGGAGATTGCATTTAGCTAGTTATCAATCGGATGATGATTCAGGAAATCTTTGATCAAAGTAAAGATATTAGATATGGTTTCTAATATCAAGATAATTGAATCATCAATATAAGATTAAGCTGGAAACAAATATAATATTGGATTTGACATATATCCATATCCATAATTATATTTTGGGTGCAGGTTGATCGAAAGATTTAATTGTACGGTAACTTTCTACTGAAGGGTAGTTTTGGTATTTTACCAGAATTTCCATATCTTCTGGGTAGACATGACACGTTGATAGACATCAATCTTGTCTTGTGGGTTGATTAAATTGAATGATCAATTATTAGGAAGAGTCCTAATTGATCATAATCGGGTAAGCCCGGTTTGACCTAAATCGATTAGAAAGAGTTCTAATCAAATTAGGTCAACTTGTATTCGAACCCACTGCTGGCTAGATATGGAACCCAATGGGTCACACACTTAAGAGAATTGATCAAGGGTTTAAATTTGTAATAAAATCATCTTTGCTTGATGACACTCTAGCAGGTGTTGCAAATCCTAGCTTCTATTCGAATTAGATTCGAATTAGGGTTCCGGATTGGTTCAATTTGGGTTCTAATTGGATCTAATTAGACCCTAATTGAGGTTATAGGGATTATGGCTAACCTTATTGGCTAACCATGTATCTAGGCTATCCCCCCACCCACCCCTTAGCATTTTCACGCCAAAAATGCCAAGAGTCCATGCGCTAATGTACTCTTGGCACGCCATTTGGAAGAGTCCATGGCGCATGGACTCTTGCTGCGCTCAGTAAAAAAAAAATAAAAAAAAAAAAAAAAAAAAAAAAAACTCCAGTGTTTTATATGGGGTGGCTTTTCCTTCTCTCTTTTAGCGCCTCAATTGTCCCCCCTTGGATTGGAATCCTAGGGTTGATGTTTTTTTTGAGAAAGGCAGAAAGCATTCGTTGCTTTCCCGGTTGCGCGAAAAAGCATCTCTTCGGAGATTAAAAGTCGTGACTCCTTTCTTTTAAAAACATCATGATTTTTCATTTAGCCGTGGGATTTATCCAGAAGGCCATGAGAAGGAAGGAAAGGGCATGAGAAGATTTTCACGAAGAGATGTGTGGGCGCCTCTTTGAGATCTATTTAAGGGGTCAGGAAAATCAGAACTCGGTAATGTTTTTAATCCTTCTTCCTCTCTTAAAGACTCTTTCTCTCTTTTTTGTTCTTGCACTGTTTCCTTTACAGAGTACACCTCTGTCGAAACTCTGCTACTGAACAAGAACAAGAGTGAAAGTCTCCGACGGTAAAGGAAAGGAGTTCTGATTTTGTTCTTTCCTTCTTACATTAAGACATTCTGGTCTAATTTCTCCTCCAATTTAAGACAAGCCTAAATCCCCTTAGGACAAAGTCTTATCTTCAAGACAAGAGTGTCTTAGTGGGTCAAGGTCTTAGTGGAAGGAGGAGAAGAGATAAAAGAAAGGAAGGCAACCTCTTGTGTGGAAGAATTCCAGCCATAATCCGAAGAATTGAGTTCTAGGAAGAAGAACTCAATAGGAGGAACCATTGGACAAGAAGATAGTGTTCTTGATCATTACTCTGTGTGGATCACCATCGGAGGGCGGACACTTGGATGCCTGGTGAATTCAAATAGCCCGTTGATCTTCAAGTTTTAGGTCTTCATAAATTGGAATTAGCGATTACAGGTTGGTATTCTAATTCAATTTGCATAGAAATGTTTGTCTTCATACATTCTAGTCTTATTAAGGAGTTCCTGTTTTAGGGTTTTGGTGCATATTAATTTCAATTTTTGAAATTACCCTTTCGCTGTGATGCATCGGATCCCTACAGAGGTATCAGAGCCACCTTAATTAGGACTATAATTTATGATAGTTTGTATGTCACATCTTAGGGTTTTTAAATCCTAATATGTTACTACACTTAGCATATCTTTGATTGCATATATGTTTTGATGTATGCCACTAGTTAGGGTCTTTCACTCAAACCCTAATTATTATAGAGATATGTATAGTTTTGAAGTCATCATACTGAAATAAGGTTGCCCTGGCATAATGGTGGATCCATTATATGGTAAATGGTTGTCCTAGTATGATGACACACTTAGCACATATTTGTTTATCTATAAGAGTGATATGTTGATTGTGATACATTCTATAAGGATGTGCTGGCAATTTATAAATCTCTCCTTTTAAAAATTATATTAAGTCTTAGTATATTTAACTAATAAGCATCACTAGTCATGATGTACAATTGATCATTCGGTGTCTAGAAAGGTGGTTCTGGGAAGGTAAAGAGAATTGTGGTTTTTAATTGGTTCCGTTGACTGACCTGGCCAATTTTTATTGGTGTCTAGGAAAGCAACGGAGGGACTCCCACATCTCTTCCACTTGCCTGGCCGATTTGATTAAATTTAAATCTTGACTAAAATGCTTAGTGTTAAAAATACTATATATTGGCCTTCCTTCATGCTGGATCATTATTGTGTTATAAACCACATTAGGTTTGTTGTGTTATCTGCAAGACCTAATATGGTGATTGACATAATACTAGTCTAGTGCATAGATATGCTTACAGTATATTCAGTATAATGCTTTGTTGTGTTATCTGCAAGGGCATTATATTTGAGTATTGAGTGTATAGAAATGAAAGGGTCTTGACTTAACTAGAACTTTATGGTTTGTTGTGTTTTCTGCAAGACTAATAATGTTCTAGAGGCCAAGTTACTTCTTGAGAATTATATGAGATATAATTGGAAGAGTTTCCTACCTTTGAGCTTATAAAAGATTTGTTGTGTTTTCTGCAAGATCTTTTATAAGTTATTAGGATCTCAATCTCACTAAGAAAAACCGATCTGGGTTTTCTCGATTATCATAGTGAGGGCTATGATTTTTGATAAAATAGTGGGAGACATAATTAAATTGAAGACCTAATTTAATTATGCACGTCATTTCATGGTTGTTTTCTCATGTATTGTTCTTTGTTAAATATAGATAAATGGCATCTTCATTGTCACTGCGAAGTATCTTATATACCAACAAACTGACTGGTCCGAACTATGTGGACTGGTTGAGAAATTTAAAGATTGTGCTGAGTTCAGAAAAACTTTCTTATATTCTTGATACCCCTAGTCTTAATCCACTAGGGGACGATGCCACACAGGAAGATATGGCCACATACAAAATGTGGCAGAATGACTCCCTTACTGTCAAGTGTATCATACTAGCCTGTATGACCAATGAGTTACAGAGACAGCATGAAAGCATGGATACTCAATCCATAATGCTCAATTTAAAAGAGCTTTATGGAGAACATAGCAGAACTGCTAGATATGAAATATCTAAGCAGTTAT
Organism: Areca catechu; assembly: GCA_021397845.1. Lineage (NCBI taxonomy): Eukaryota > Viridiplantae > Streptophyta > Magnoliopsida > Arecales > Arecaceae > Areca > Areca catechu. The sequence goes on from CM038050.1 coordinate 99,171,725, forward strand.
TCCATGCTAGGATGACAGAGGGAACATCCGTTCAGGATCATGTTATGAAGATAATTGACTTGATCACTAGATTGGGTCAATTAGGTTTTATCATGGATGGGGAGTTGAATCAGGATTTAATCCTGCAATCACTCCCGGAGTCATTTTCTCAGTTTGTCTTGAATTATCACATGAACAAACTGAACACTTCCCTGCCTGAGCTGTTAAATATGTTAAAAACAGCGGAGAGCCACATAAAGAAAGAAAAGGCTCCACTTCTTCTTATTAATAAGACCAATAAGAAGAAATCAGGCAAAAAGGGTTTTAATAGGAGGCTAAACCCTAAGAGTGGCATCAATAAGAATAAGAAAGGAAAGAAGGCCTCCAAACAATCGACCTATTTCTTTTGAGGCAAAGCGGGACATTGGAAAAGGAATTGCAAGGCTTACCTTGCAACTATGAAGCCTTGTGCATCAGATCGCCAAAAGGTATGCATGAGATATATGCTATATTGACATTAAATTCTTCAATTTCAAATACTTGGGTATTGGATACCGCTTGTGGTTACCATATATGCAAATCTTTGCAGGGCCTCCACAAGCTTAAAGTAATGAAGGAAGGTGACTTCAATCTCTATGGTGCTAGTGGAGATATCATCCAAGCAGAAGCTGTAGGGACCTATATTCTGAAGTTGCATTCACGGAAGATCTTGGAGTTACATAATTTTTGTTATTATATGCCTAAGATTATTAGGAACATTGTATCTGTTCCATTGTTATTAAAACAAGGATATGTAATTGATGTAACGAGCACTGGTTGCTCGATAATGTTGTCTAATAAAATTGTTTGTTCTGGCATATTTAGCAATGGGCTCTTAACTCTTTCTTCCAATGATAGTGATTTTCAGTCAATAATAAAAGAAAAAGAGAAGACTTTAATGATACTTTACTTTGGCATCATCGACTTGGTCATGTTAATGAGTCTAGGATAAGCAAGTTATACAAGGAAAAATTCCTTCATCCTTATGAGTATGAATCATTAGGAACTTGTGAATCTTGTCTCATGGATAAGATGACCAAGACTCCATTTACTGGACATGGAGAAATGTCAACTGAGTTATTAGGACTTATACATACTGATGTATGTGGTCCAATGACAACTCAGGCCAGAGGTGGATACTCATATTTTATCACTTTTACAGATGATTTATCTAGGTTCGGATATGTGTATCTTATGAAACATAAATCTGAAGCCTTTGATAAATTTAAGGAGTATCAATGTATGATCGAAAAACAAACCGGGAAAAGTATTAAAGTTCTTCGGTCTGATCGATGAGGAGAATACTTATCCACGGAGTTTTTAGACTATCTTAAAGTTAATGGAATTCTTTCTGAATGGACCCCTCCTTATACACCACAGCTAAATGGTATAGCTGAAAGGAGGAATTGTACCTTATTAGATATGGTACATCCATGATGTGCTTTACAAATTTACCCATTTCCTTCTGGGGTCATGCCTTGAAAACTGCTGTTTACAATCTGAACAAAGTACCTTCTAAATCCGATGTTAGTACTCCATATGAAATTTGGAGTGGAAGGAAACCGTATCTTAAATATTTTAAGGTATGGAGATGTCCAGCTTATGTTAAAAGAAATTTTGGGCATAAGTTGGAACCTAGAGCGGATAAATGTCTATTTGTAGGATATCCTAGAGAGGGTAGAGGATATCTATTTTACCATCCAACTGAACAAAAGATTTTTGTCAGCAGACATGCCACTTTTCTAGAAAAAGATTTTATTTTAGAAAAGGGAAATGGTAGAACTATTGAACTTGGAGAAGTACAAGAAACACAGATAGACAATTCTCAATCAATAGAACATATAATTAGATCAGAACCAGAACACAAAACTCCTCCCCGTAGGTCTGATAGAGTGTCACGGGCACCTGAGAGGTATGGGTTTATTATTGAAAATAATGAAGCCCAAGTCATTCAAAATGATGAACCTCTGACCTATACAGAAGCTATCTTGAGTACTGATTCAGATAGATGGCAAGAAGCCATGGAATCCGAGATAGACTCTATGTATGTCAACCAAGTATGGTCTTTGGTCGATGCACCAGAAGGTGTTAATCCTATTGGGTGCAAATGGGTCTATAAGAAAAAGGTTGGGGCTGATGGCCAAGTTGGAACCTATAAAGCTAGATTAGTGGCAAAAGGGTTTAGACAAAAACAGGGAATTGATTATGATGAAACATTCTCACCTGTTGCCATGCTCAAATCAATTCAGATTTTACTTGCTATAGCAGCATACCACGATTATGAGATCTGGCAGATGGATGTGAAGACTGCATTCCTCAATGGTTTCCTTGAGGAAGAAGTCTACATGTCATAGCCAGAAGGTTTTATTTCAAAGAATAAACCTAATCAAGTATGCAAGCTAAAGAAATCCATTTATGGATCAAAGCAAGCTTCAAGGAGTTGGAACATCCACTTTGATGAAACTATTAAAATGTTTGGTTTTATCAAAATTGTGGATGAACCCTGTGTTTATAAGAAGACTAGTGGGAGTGCCATAGTCTTCTTGGTTCTGTATGTAGATGACATACTCCTCATTGGGAATGATATCTCAATATTACAATCAGTCAAGGTTTGGCTATCAAACAAGTTTTCCATGAAAGATTTGGGAGAAGCATCCTATATACTAGGTATTAAGATCTCTAGAGATAGGTCTAAGAGGATGCTAGGTTTATCCCAGTCAGGTACATTAACCTAGTGCTGAAAAGATTCAGCATGGATGGAAGTAAAAGAGGTTATCTTCCTATGAGTCAAGGCATACATCTTTCCAAAAGGATGTCTCCTAAGACACCTGAAGAAAGAAATATAATGAATTCTATACCTTATGCTTCGGCAATAGGGTCCATAATGCATGCCATGTTATGTACCAGGCCTGATGTGGCATATGCTTTAGGCATTGTCAGTAGGTTTCAGGCTGATCCAGGAGAGGATCATTGGAAAGCAGTTAAAAATACTCTTAAGTATCTGAGAAGGACTAAGGATATTTTCCTGGTTTATGGTGGTTCTGATCTTAAACTAGAAGCTTATTCAGATTCTAATTTTCAATCAGACCCTGATGATAGCAAATCCATTTTGGGATATGTTTTTACCCTAAATGGTGGAGCAGTGAGTTGGAAGAGTACCAAGCAGCAGACTGTAGCTGACTTAACCACAGAGGCAGAATACATAGCTGTCAGTGAAGCCGCCAAGGAAGCAGTCTGGATGAAGAAGTTCATCACAGAGTTGGGTGTTGTTCCTGAGATTGAAAACCCAGTACCACTTTACAGTGACAACACTGGAGCAGTTGCTCAAGCTAAGGAACCAAGAGCTCATCATAAGTCCAAGGACATTCTGAGACGCTTCCATCTCGTACGAGAAATAGTAGAAAGACAAGATGTCTACATAAATAGAGTTGATACAAAGAACAACGTAGCAGACCCGTTCACTAAGGCTCTACCACAGCGAGAGTTTGTTCGCCACCTCGAGAGTATGGGATTAAGATTTAAAGGCGATTGGCTTTAGTGCAAGTGGGAGATTGAAAGGGATATGCCCTACAAGCCAATCTATGTTGTATCTCCCAAACCATTGTATTTGACAATATTCTAATAAAGGCATTATTTTTCATCATACGCTGTGTTTATTATTATATGATGAACCCCATAGATTAGGGCTATGATTTTAGAGTTATGATGAGATCATACCAGTGAGACCTAAAGTCTTAAAACTTAATCTAAAATATTCATAGTCAAAAGGAACCATGAGTAGGGGATCAGGGTTTTTCGGTAAGACTAGCACATCCTATGTATACTGAATAGGGTGACTGATCTCACAGTCACTTGTGTATGACACTGATACTAGAATGTGGGTGCTCATTAGTGAATGAGTTCACTGAAATGATCCAACTTGAGAACATCTAATGGAGTCTTAGCTGCATCAATGGATGGTTCTCATAGTGAGAGTGGTGCAAGTAATCCTTTGACCTGAGACTGCCATAAGTACCTTATGCACATGAACCCATGCTTTGGTTCAATCCTAATCATGACACTAAGACATGCACAGGATTGATACTGGGAATGGTGAATTGGATATGAAGGTAATGAGTAGGTCAACAAGGAATCGATCACTCTTAGTAAGAGGAGATTGCATTTAGCTAGTTATCAATCGGATGATGATTCAGGGAATCTTTGATCAAAGTAAAGATATTAGAGATGGTTTCTAATATCAAGATAATTGAATCATCAATATAAGATTAAGCTAGAAACAAATATAATATTGGATTTGACATATATCCATATCCATAATTATATTTTGGGTGTAGGCTGATCGAAGGATTTAATTGTACGGTAACTTTCTACTGAAGGGTAGTTTTGGTATTTCACCAGAATTTCATATCTTCTTGGTAGACATGACACGTTGATAGACGTCAATCTTGTCTTGTGGGTTGATTAAATTGAATGATCACTAATTAGGAAGAGTCCTAATTGATCATAATCGGGTAAGCCCGGTTTGACCTAAATCGATTAGAAAGAGTTCTAATCAAATTAGGTCAACTTGTATTCGAACCCACTGCTGGCTAGATATGGAACCCAATGGGTCACACACTTAAGAGAATTGATCAAGGGTTTAAATTTGTAATAAAATCATCTTTGCATGATGACACTCTAGCAGGTGTTGCAAATCCTAGCTTCTATTCGAATTAGATTCGAATTAGGATTCCGGATTGGTTCAATTTGGGTTCTAATTGGATCTAATTAGACCCTAATTGAGGTTATAGGGATTATGGCTAACCCTATTGGCTAACCATGTATCTAGGCTAGCCCCCCACCCGCCCCTTAGCATTTTCACGCCAAAAATGCCAAGAGACCATGCGCTAATGGACTCTTGGCATGCCATTTGGAAGAGTCCATGGCGCATGGACTCTTGCTGCACTCCGTAAAAAAAAAAAAAAAAAAAAAAAAAAAAAAAAAAAAAAAAAAAAAAACTTCGGTGTTTTATATGGGGTGGCTTTTCCTTCTCTCCTTTAGCGCCTCAATTGTCCCCTCTTGGATTGGAATCCAAGGGTTGATGTTTTTTTTGGGAAAGGCAGAAAGCATTCGTTGCTTTCCCGGTTGCGCGAAATAACATCTCTTCGGAGATTAAAAGTCGCGACTCCTTTCTTTTAAAAACATCATGATTTTTCATTCAAGAAAAGCCATGGGATTTATCCAGAAGGCCATGAGAAGGAAGGAAAGGGCGTGAGAAGTTTTTCACGAAGAGATGTGTGGGCGCCTCTTTGAGATCTATTTAAGGGGTCAGGAAAATCAGAACTCGGTAATGTTTTTAATCTTCCTTCCTCTCTTAAAAACTCTTTCTCTCTTTTCTTGTTCTTGCACTGTTTCCTTTACAGAGTACACCTCTGTCGAAACTCTGCTACTGAACAAGAACAAGAGCGAAAGTCTCTGACGGAAAGGAAAGAAGGAGTTCTGATTTTGTTCTTTCCTTCTTACATTAAGACATTCTTGTCTTAATTTCTCCTCCAATTTAAGACAAGCCTAAATCCCCTTAGGACAAAGTCTTATCTTCAAGACAAGAGTGTCTTAGTGGGTCAAGGTCTTAGTGGAAGGAGGAGAAGAGATAAAAGAAAGGAAGGCAACCTCTTGTGTGGAAGAATTCCAGCCATAATCCGAAGAATTGAGTTCTAGGAAGAAGAACTCAATAGGAGGAACCATTGGACAAGAAGATAGTGTTCTTGATCATTACTCTGTGTGGATCACCATCGGAGGGCGGACACTTGGATGCCTGGTGAATTCAAATAGCCCAATGATCTTCAAGTTTTAAGTCTTCATAAATTGAAATTAGCGATTACAGGTTGGTATTCTAATTCTATTTGCATAGAAATGTTTGTCTTCATACATTCTAGTCTTATTAAGGAGTTCCTGTTTTAGGGTTTTGGTGCATATTAATTTCAATTTTTGAAATTACCCTTTCGCTGCGATGCACCGGATCCCTACAGTGGTATCAGAGCCACCTTAATTAGGACTATAATTTATGATAGTTTGTATGTCACATCTTAGGGTTTTTAAATCCTAATATGTTACTACACTTAGCATATCTTTGATTGCATATATGTTTTGATGTATGCCACTAGTTAGGGTCTTTCACTCAAACCCTAATTATTATAGAGATATGTATAGTTTTGAAGTCATCATACTGAAATAAGGTTGCCCTGGCATAATGGTGGATCCATTATATGGTAAATGGTTGTCCTAGTATGATGACACACTTAGCATATATTTGTTTATCTATAAGAGTGATATGTTGATTGTGATACATTCTATAAGGATGTGCTGGCAATTTATAAATCTCTCCTTTTAAAAATTATATTAAGTCTTAGTATATTTAACTAATAAGCATCACTAGTCATGATGTACAATTGATCATTCGGTGTCTAGAAAGGTGGTTCTGGGAAGGTAAAGAGAATTATGGTTTTTAATTGGTTCCGTTGACTGACCTGGCCAATTTTTATTGGTGTCTAGGAAAGCAACGGGGGGACTCCCACATCTCTTCCACTTGCCTGGCCGATTTGATTAAATTTAAATCTTGACTAAAATGCTTAGTGTTAAAAATACTATATATTGGCTTTCCTTCATGCTGGATCATTATTGTGTTATGAACCACATTAGGTTTGTTGTGTTATCTGCAAGACCTAATATGGTGATTGACATAATACTAGTCTAGTGCATAGATATGCTTACAGTATATTCAGTATAATGCTTTGTTGTGTTATCTACAAGGGCATTATATTTGAGTATTGACTGTATAGAAATGAAAGGGTCTTGACTTAACTAGAACTTATGGTTTGTTGTGTTTTCTGCAAGACTAATAATGTTCTAGAGGCCAAGTTACTTCTTGAGAATTATATGAGATATAATTGGAAGAGTTTCCTACCTTTGAGCTTATAAAAGATTTGTTGTGTTTTCTGCAAGATCTTTTATAAGTTATTAGGATCTAAATCTCATAAGAAAAACCGATCAGGGTTCTTCTCGATTATCATAGTGAGGGCTATGATTTTTGATAAAATAGTGGGAGACATAATTAAATTGAAGACCTAATTTAATTATGTAAGTCATTTCATGGTTGTTTGCTCATTATTGTTCTTTGTTAGATATAGGTAAATGGCATCTTCATTGTCACTGCGAAGTATGTTAGATACCAACAAACTGACTAGTCTAAACTATGTGGACTTGTTGAGAAATTTAAAGATTGTGCTGAGTTCAGAAAAACTTTCTTATATTCTTGATACCCCTAGTCTTAATCCACTAGGGGACGATGCCACACAGGAAGATATGGCCACATACAAAATGTGGCAGAATGACTCCCTTACTGTCAAGTGTATCATACTAGCCTCTATGACCAATGAGTTACAGAGACAGCATGAAAGCATGGATACTCAATCCATAATGCTCAATTTAAAAGAGCTTTATGGAGAACATAGCAGAATTGCTAGATATGAAATATCTAAGCAGTTAATCCATGCTAGGATGATAGAGGGAACATCCGTTCAGGATCATGTTCTGAAGATAATTGACTTGATCACTAGATTGGGTCAATTAGGTTTTATCATGGATGGGAAGTTGAATCGGGATTTAATCCTGCAATCACTCCCGGAGTCATTTTCTCAGTTTGTCTTGAATTATCATATGAACAAACTGAACACTTCCTTGCCTGAGCTGTTAAATATGTTAAAAATAGTGGAGAGCCACATAAAGAAAGAAAAGGCTCCACTTCTTCTTATTAATAAGACCAATAAGAAGAAATCAGGCAAAAAGGTTTTAATAGGAGGCTAAACCCTAAGAGTGGCATCAATAAGAATAAGAAAAGAAAGAAGGCCTCCAAACAGTCGACCTGTTTCTTTTGCGGCAAAGCGGGACATTGGAAAAGGAATTGCAAGGCTTACCTTCTATGAAGCCTGGTGCATCAGATGCGCCAAAGTATGTATGAGATATATGCTATATTGACATTAAATTCTTCAGTTTCAAATACTTGGGTATTGGATACCGCTTGTGGTTACCATATATGCAAATCTTTACAGGGCCTCTACAAGCTTAAAGTATTGAAGGAAGGTTACTTCAATCTCTACGGTGCTAGTGGAGATATCATCCAAGCAGAAGCTGTAGGGACCTATATTCTGAAGTTGCCTTCAGGGAAGATCTTGGAGTTACATAATTTTTGTTATTATATGCCTAAGATTATTAGGAACATTGTATCTGTTCCCTTGTTATTAAAACAAGGATATGTAATTGATGTAACGAGCACTGGTTGCTCGATAATGTTGTCTAATAAAATTGTTTGTTCTGGCATATTTAGCAATGGGCTCTTAACTCTTTCTTCCAACGATAGTGTTTTTCATGTTAATAATAAAAGAGAAAGAGAAGACTTTAATGATACTTTACTTTGGCATCATCGACTTGGTCATGTTAATGAGTCTAGGATAAGCAAGTTATACAAGGAAAAATTCCTTGATCCTTATGAGTATGAATCATTAGGAACTTGCGAATCTTGTCTCATGGATAAGATGACCAAGACTCCATTTACTGGACATGGAGAAAGGTCAACTGAGTTATTAGGACTTATACATACTGATGTATGTGGTCCAATGACAACTCATGCCAGAGGTGGATACTCATATTTTATCACTTTTACAGATGATTTATCTAGGTTCGGATATGTGTATCTTATGAAACATAAATCTGAAGCCTTTGATAAATTTAAGGAGTATCAAAGTATGGTCGAAAAATAAACCGGGAAAAGTATTAAAGTTCTTCGGTCTGATCGATGAGGAGAATACTTATCCACGGAGATTTTAGACTATCTTAAAGTTAATGGAATTCTTTCTGAATGGACCCCTCCTTATACACCACAGCTAAATGGTATAGCTGAAATGAGGAATTGTACCTTATTAGATATGGTACGATCCAGATGTGCTTTACAAATTTACCCATTTCCTTCTGGGGTCATGCCCTAGAAACTGCTGTTTACATTCTGAACAAAGTACCTTCTAAATCCGTTGTTAGTACTCCATATGAAATTTGGAGTGGAAAGAAACCGTATCTTAAATATTTTAAGGTATGGGGATGTCCAGCTTATGTTAAAAGAAATTTTGGACATAAGATGGAACCTAGAGCGGATAAATGTCTATTTGTAGGATATCCTAGAGAGGGTAGAGGATATCTATTTTACCATCCAACTGAACAAAAGATTTTTGTCAGCAGACATGCCACTTTTCTAGAAAAAGATTTTATTTTAGAAAAGGGCAATGGTAGAACTATTGAACTTGGAGAAGTACAAGAAACACAGATAGACAATTCTCAATCAATAGAACATATAGTTAGATCAGAACCAGAACACAAAACTCCTCCCCGTAGGTCTGATAGAGTGTCACGGGCACCTGAGAGGTATGGGTTTATTATTGAAAATAATGAAGCCCAAGTCATTCAAAATGATGAACCTCTGACCTATACAGAAGCTATCTTGAGTACTGATTCAGATAGATGGCAAGAAGCCATGGAATCCGAGATAGACTCTATGTATGTCAACCAAGTATGGTCTTTGGTCGATGCACCAGAAGGTGTTAATCCTATTGGGTGCAAATGGGTCTATAAGAAAAAGATTGGGGCTGATGGCCAAGTTGGAACCTATAAAGCTAGATTAGTGGCAAAAGGTTTTAGACAAAAACAGGGAATTGATTATGATGAAACATTCTCACCTGTTGCCATGCTCAAATCAATTCAGATTTTACTTGCTATAGCAGCATACCACGATTATGAGATCTGGCAGATGGATGTGAAGACTGCATTCCTCAATGGTTTCCTTGAGGAAGAAGTCTACATGTCACAGCCAGAAGGTTTTATTTCAAAGAATAAACCTAATCAAGTATGCAAGCTAAAGAAATCCATTTATGGATTAAAGCAAGCTTCAAGGAGTTGGAACATCCGCTTTGATGAAACTATTAAAATGTTTGGTTTTATCAAAAATGTGGATGAACCCTGTGTTTATAAGAAGACTAGTGGGAGTGCCATAGTCTTCTTGGTTCTGTATGTAGATGACATACTCCTCATTGGGAATGATATCTCAATATTACAATCAGTCAAGGTTTGGCTATCAAACCAGTTTTCCATGAAAGATTTGGGAGAAGCATCCTATATACTAGGTATTAAGATCTATAGAGATAGGTCTAAGAGGATGCTAGGTTTATCCCAGTCTAGGTACATTAACTTAGTGCTGAAAAGATTCAGCATGGATGGAAGTAAAAGAGGTTATCTTCCTATGAGTCAAGGCATACATCTTTCCAAAAGGATGTCTCCTAAGACACCTGAAGAAAGAAATAGAATGAATTCTATACCTTATGCTTCGGCAATAGGGTCCATAATGTATGCCATGTTATGTACCAGGCCTGATGTGGCATATGCTTTAGGCATTGTCAGTAGGTTTCAGGCTGATCCAGGAGAGGATCATTGGAAAGCAGTTAAAAATATTCTTAAGTACCTGAGAAGGACTAAGGATATTTTCCTGGTTTATGGTGGTTCTGATCTTAAACTAGAAGCTTATTCTGATTCTAGTTTTCAATCAGACCCTGATGATAGCAAATCCATTTCGGGATATGTTTTTACCCTAAATGGTGGAGCAGTGAGTTGGAAGAGTACCAAGCAGCAGACTGTAGCTGACTTAACCACAGAGGCAGAATACATAGCTGTCAGTGAAGCCGCCAAGGAAGCAGTCTGGATGAAGAAGTTCATCACAGAGTTGGGTGTTGTTCCTGAGATTGAAAACCCAGTACCACTTTACTGTGACAACACTGGAGCTGTTGCTCAAGCTAAGGAACCAAGAGCTCATCATAAGTCCAAGGACATTCTGAGACGCTTCCATCTCGTACGAGAAATAGTAGAAAGACAAGATGTCTACATAAATAGAGTTGATAAAAAGAACAACGTAGCAGACCCGTTCACTAAGGCTCTACCACAGCGAGAGTTTGATCGCCACCTCGAGAGTATGGGATTAAGATTTAAAGACGATTGGCTTTAGTGCAAGTGGGAGATTGAAAGGGATATGCCCTACAAGCCAATCTATGTTGTATCTCCCAAACCATTGTATTTGACAATATTCTAATAAAGGCATTATTTTTCATCATACGCTGTGTTTATTATTATATGATGAACCCCATAGATTAGGGCTATGATTTTAGAGTTATGATGAGATCATACCAGTGAGACCTAAAGTCTTAAAACCTTAATCTGAAATATTCCTAGTCAAAAGGAACCATGAGTAGGGGATCAGGGTTTTTCGGTAAGACTAGCACATCCTATGTATACTGAATAGGGTGACTGCTCTCACAGTCACTTGTGTATGACACTGATACTAGAATGTGGGTGCTCATTAGTGAATGAGTTCACTGAAATGATCCAACTTGAAAACATCTAATGGAGTCTTAGCTGCATGTCAATGGATGGTTCTCATAGTGGGAGTGGTGCAAGTAATCCTTTGACCTGAGACTGCCATAAGTACCTTATGCACATGAACCCATGCTTTGGTTCAATCCTAATCATGACACTGAGACATGCACAGGATTGATACTGGGAATGGTGAATTGTATATGAAGGTAATGAGTAGGTCAACAATGAATCGATCACTCTTAGTAAGAGGAGATTGCATTTAGCTAGTTATCAATCGGATGATGATTCAGGGAATCTTTGATCAAAGTAAAGATATTAGAGGTGGTTTCTAATATCAAGATAATTGAATCATCAATATAAGATTAAGCTATAAACAAATAAAATATTGGATTTGACATATATCCATATCCATAATTATATTTTGGGTGCAGGCTGATCGAAGGATTTAATTGTACGGTAACTTTCTACTGAAGGGTAGTTTTGGTATTTCACCAGAATTTCCATATCTTCGGGTAGACATGACACGTTGATAGACGTCAATCTTGTCTTTTGGGTTGATTAAATTGAATGATCACTTATTAGGAAGAGTCCTAATTGATCATAATCGGGTAAGCCCGGTTTGACCTAAATCGATTAGAAAGAGTTCTAATCAAATTAGGTCAACTTGTATTCGAACCCACTGCTGGCTAGATATGGAACCCAATGGGTCACACACTTAAGAGAATTGATCAAGGGTTTAAATTTGTAATAAAATCATTTTTGCATGATGACACTCTAGCAGGTGTTGCAAATCCTAGCTTCTATTCGAATTAGATTCGAATTAGGATTCCGGATTGGTTCAATTTGGGTTCTAATTGGATCTAATTAGACCCTAATTGAGGTTATAGGGATTATGGCTAACCCTATTGGCTAACCATGTATCTAGGCTAGCCCCCCACCCGCCCCTTAGCATTTTCACGCCAAAAATGCCAAGAGTCCATGCGCTAATGGACTCTTGGCACGCCATTTGGAAGAGTCCATGGCGCATGGACTCTTGCTGCACTCCGTAAAAAAAAAAAAAAAAAAAAAAAAAAAAAAAAAAAAAAAAAAAAAAAAAAAAAAAAACTTCGGTGTTTTATATGGGGTGGCTTTTCCTTCTCTCCTTTAGCGCCTCAATTGTCCCCTCTTGGATTGGAATCCAAGGGTTGATGTTTTTTTTGGGAAAGGCAGAAAGCATTCGTTGCTTTCCCGGTTGCGCGAAATAACATCTCTTCGGAGATTAAAAGTCGCGACTCCTTTCTTTTAAAAACATCATGATTTTTCATTCAAGAAAAGCCGTGGGATTTATCCGGAAGGCCATGAGAAGGAAGGAAAGGGCGTGAGAAGTTTTTCACGAAGAGATGTGTGGGCGCCTCTTTGAGATCTATTTAAGGGGTCAGGAAAATCAGAACTCGGTAATGTTTTTAATCCTTCTTCCTCTCTTAAAGACTCTTTCTCTCTTTTCTTGTTCTTGCACTGTTTCCTTTATAGAGTACACCTTGTCAAAACTCTGCTACTGAACAAGAACAAGAGCGAAAGTCTCCGACGGTAAAGGAAAGAAGGAGTTCTGATTTTGTTCTTTCCTTCTTACATTACGACATTCTTGTCTTAATTTCGCCTCCAATTTAAGACAAGCCTAAATCCCCTTAGGACAAAGTCTTATCTTCAAGACAAGAGTGTCTTAGTGGGTCAAGGTCTTAGTGGAAGGAGGAGAAGAGATAAAAGAAAGGAAGGCAACCTCTTGTGTGGAAGAATTCCAGCCATAATCCGAAGAATTGAGTTCTAGGAAGAAGAACTCAATAGGAGGAACCATTGGACAAGAAGATAGTGTTCTTGATCATTACTCTGTGTGGATCACCATCGGAGGGCGGACACTTGGATGCCTGGTGAATTCAAATAGCCCGTTGAACTTCAAGTTTTAAGTCTTCATAAATTGGAATTAGCGATTACAGGTTGGTATTCTAATTCAATTTGCATAGAAATGTTTGTCTCATACATTCTAGTCTTATTAAGGAGTTCCTGTTTTAGGGTTTTGGTGCATATTAATTTCAATTTTTGAAATTACCCTTTCGCTGCGATGCACCGGATCCCTACAGTGATATCAGAGCCACTTTAATTAGGACTATAATTTATGATAGTTTGTATGTCACATCTTAGGGTTTTTAAATCCTAATATGTTACTACACTTAGCATATCTTTGATTGCATATATGTTTTGATGTATGCCACTAGTTAGGGTCTTTCACTCAAACCCTAATTATTATAGAGATATGTATAGTTTTGAAGTCATCATACTGAAATAAGGTTGCCCTGGCATAATGGTGGATCCATTATGTGGTAAATGGTTGTCCTAGTATGATGACACACTTAGCACATATTTGTTTATCTATAAGAGTGATATGTTGATTGTGATACATTCTATAAGGATGTGCTGGCAATTTATAAATCTCTCCTTTTAAAAATTATATTAAGTCTTAGTATATTTAACTAATAAGCATCACTAGTCATGATGTACAATTGATCATTCGGTGTCTAGAAAGGTGGTTCTGGGAAGGAAAAGAGAATTATGGTTTTTAATTGGTTTCGTTGACTGACCTGGCCAATTTTTATTGGTGTCTAGGAAAGCAACGGGGGGACACCCACATCTCTTCCACTTGCCTGGCCGGTTTGATTAAATTTAAATCTTGACTAAAATGCTTAGTGTTAAAAATACTATATATTGGCCTTCCTTCATGCTGGATCATTATTGTGTTATGAACCACATTAGGTTTGTTGTGTTATCTGCAAGACCTAATATGGTTATTGACATAATACTAGTCTAGTGCATAGATATGCTTAAAGTATATTCAGTATAATGCTTTGTTGTGTTATCTGCAAGGGCATTATATTTGAGTATTGACTGTATAGAAATGAAAGGGTCTTGACTTAACTAGAACATTATGGTTTGTTGTGTTTTCTGCAAGACTAATAATGTTCTAGAGGCCAAGTTACTTCTTGAGAATTATATGAGATATAATTGGAAGAGTTTCCTACCTTTGAGCTTATAAAAGATTTGTTGTGTTTTCTGCAAGATCTTTTATAAGTTATTAGGATCTCAATCTTACTAAGAAAAACCGATCAGGGTTCTTCTCGATTATCATAGTGAGGGCTATGATTTTTGATAAAATAGTGGGAGACATAATTAAATTGAAGACCTAATTTAATTATGTAAGTCATTTCATGGTTGTTTGCTCATGTATTGTTCTTTGTTAAACATAGATAAATGGTATCTTCATTGTCACTGCGAAGTATCTTAGATACCAACAAACTGACTGGTCCGAACTATGTGGACTGGTTGAGAAATTTAAAGATTGTGCTGAGTTCAGAAAAACTTTCTTATATTCTTGATACCCCTAGTCTTAATCCACTAGGGGACGATGCCACACAGGAAGATATGGCCACATACAAAATGTGGCAGATTGACTCCCTTACTATCAAGTGTATCATACTAGCCTCTATGACCAATGAGTTACAGAGACAGCATGAAAGCATGGATACTCAATCCATAATGCTCAATTTAAAAGAGCTTTATGGAGAACATAGCAGAACTGCTAGATATGAAATATCTAAGCAGTTATTCCATGCTAGGATGACAGAGGGAACATCCGTTCAGGATCATGTTCTGAAGATAATTGACTTGATCACTAGATTGGGTCAATTAGGTTTTATCATGGATGGGGAGTTGAATCAGGATTTAATCCTGCAATCACTCCCGGATTCATTTTCTCAGTTTGTCTTGAATTATCACATGAACAAACTGAACACTTCCTTGCCTGAGCTGTTAAATATGTTAAAAACAGCGGAGAGCCACATAAAGAAAGAAAATTCTCCACTTCTTCTTATTAATAAGGCAATATGAAGAAATCAGGAAAAAAGGGTTTTAATAGGAGGCTAAACCCTAAGAGTGGCATCAATAAGAATAAGAATGGAAAGAAGGCCTCCAAACAGTCGACCTGTTTCTTTTGCGGCAAAGCGGGACATTGGAAAAGGAATTGCAAGGCTTACCTTGCAACTGTGAAGCCTGGTGCATCAGATGCGCCAAAAGGTATGTATGAGATACATGCTATATTGACATTAAATTCTTCAGTTTCAAATACTTGGGTATTGATACCGCTTGTGGTTACCATATATGCAAATCTTTGCAGGGCATCCACAAGCTTAAAGTATTGAAGGAAGGTGACTTCAATCTCTACGGTGCTAGTGGAGATATCATCCAAGCAGAAGCTGTAGGGACCTATATTCTGAAGTTGCCTTCAGGGAAGATCTTGGAGTTACATAATTGTTATTATATGCCTAAGATTATTAGGAACATTGTATCTGTTCCCTTGTTATTAAAACAAGGATATGTAATGGATGTAACGAGCACTGGTTGCTCGATAATGTTGTCTAATAAAATTGTTTGTTCTGGCATATTTAGCAATGGGCTCTTAACTCTTTCTTCCAATGATAGTGTTTTTCATGTCAATAATAAAAGAAAAAGAGAAGACTTTAATGATACTTTACTTTGGCATCATCGACTTGGTCATGTTAATGAGTCTAGGATAAGCAAGTTATACAAGGAAAAATTCCTTGATCCTTATGAGTATGAATCATTAGGAACTTGCGAATCTTGTCTCATGGATAAGATGACCAAGACTCCATTTACTGGACATGGAGAAAGGTCAACTGAGTTATTAGGACTTATACATACTGATGTATGTGGTCCAATGACAACTCATGCCAGAGCTGGATACTCATATTTTATCACTTTTACAGATGATTTATCTAGGTTCGGATATGTGTATCTTATGAAACATAAATCTGAAGCCTTTGATAAATTTAAGGAGTATCAAAGTATGGTCGAAAAACAAACCGGGAAAAGTATTAAAGTTCTTCGGTCTGATCGATGAGGAGAATACTTATCCACGGAGTTTTTAGACTATCTTAAAGTTAATGGAATTCTTTCTGAATGGACCCCTCCTTATACACCACAGCTAAATGGTTTAGCTGAAAGGAGGAATTGTACCTTATTAGATATGGTACGATCCATGATGTGCTTTACAAATTTACCCATTTCCTTCTGGGGTCATGCCCTAGAAACTGCTGTTTACATTCTGAACAAAGTACCATCTAAATTCGTTGTTAGTACTCCATATGAAATTTGGAGTGGAAAGAAACCGTATCTTAAATATTTTAAGGTATGGGGATGTCCAGCTTATGTTAAAAGAAATTTTGGACATAAGTTGGAACCTAGAGCGGATAAATGTCTATTTGTAGGATATCCTAGAGAGGGTAGAGGATATCTGTTTTACCATCCAACAGAACAAAAGATTTTTGTAAGCAGACATGCCACTTTTCTAAAAAAAGATTTTATTTTAGAAAAGGGCAATGGTAGAACTATTGAACTTGGAGAAGTACAAGAAACACAGATAGACAATTCTCAATCAATAGAACATATAGTTAGATCAGAATCAGAACACAAAACTCCTCCCTGTAGGTCTGATAGAGTGTCACGGGCACCTGAGAGGTATGGATTTATTATTGAAAATAATGAAGCCCAAGTCATTCAAAATGATGAACCTCTGACCTATACAGAAGCTATCTTGAGTACTGATTCAGATAGATGGCAAGAAGCCATGGAATCCGAGATAGACTTTATGTATGTCAACCAAGTATGGTCTTTGGTCGATGCACCAGAGGGTGTTAATCCTATTGGGTGCAAATGGGTCTATAAGAAAATGATTGGGGCTGATGGCCAAGTTGAAACCTATAAATCTAGATTAGTGGCAAAAGGTTTTAGACAAAAACAGGGAATTGATTATGATGAAACATTCTCACCTGTTGCCATGCTCAAATCAATTCAGATTTTACTTGCTATAGCAGCATACCACGATTATAAGATCTGGCAGATGGATGTGAAGACTGCATTCCTCAATGGTTTCCTTGAGGAAGAAGTCTACATGTCACAGCCAGAAGGTTTTATTTCAAAGAATAAACCTAATCAAGTATGCAAGCTAAAGAAATCCATTTATGGATTAAAGCAAGCTTCAAGGAGTTGGAACATCCGCTTTGATGAAACTATTAAAATGTTTGGTTTTATCAAAAATGTGGATGAACCCTGTGTTTATAAGAAGACTAGTGGGAGTGCCATAGTCTTCTTGGTTCTGTATGTAGATGACATACTCCTCATTGGGAATGATATCTCAATATTACAATCAGTCAAGGTTTGGCTATCAAACCAGTTTTCCATGAAAGATTTGGGAGAAGCATCCTATATACTATGTATTAAGATCTATGGAGATAGGTCTAAGAGGATGCTAGGTTTATCCTAGTCTAGGTATATTAACTTAGTGCTGAAAAGATTCAGCATGGATGGATGTAAAAGAGGTTATCTTCCTATGAGTCAAGGTATACATCTTTCCAAAAGGATGTCTCCTAAGACACCTGAAGAAAGAAATAGAATGAATTATATACCTTATGCTTCGGCAATAGGGTCCATAATGTATGCCATGTTATGTACCAGGCCTGATGTGGCATATGCTTTAGGCATTGTCAGTAGGTTTCAGGCTGATCCAGGAGAGGATCATTGGAAAGCAGTTAAAAATATTCTTAAGTACCTGAGAAGGACTAAGGATTTTTCCTGGTTAATGGTGGTTCTGATCTTAAACTAGAAGCTTAATCTGATTCTAGTTTTCAATCAGACCCTGATGATAGCAAATCCATTTCGGGATATGTTTTTACCCTAAATGGTGGAGCAGTGAGTTGGAAGAGTACCAAGCAGCAGACTGTAGCTGACTCAACCACAGAGGCAGAATACATAGCTGTCAGTGAAGCCGCCAAGGAAGCAGTCTGGATGAAGAAGTTCATCACAGAGTTGGGTGTTGTTCCTGAGATTGAAAACCCAGTGCCACTTTACTGTGACAACACTGGAGCTATTGCTCAAGCTAAGGAACCAAGAGCTCATCATAAGTCCAAGCACATTCTGAGACGCTTCCATCTCGTACGAGAAATAGTAGAAAGACAAGATGTCTACATAAATAGAGTTGATACAAAGAACAACGTAGCAGACCCATTCACTAAGGCTCTACCACAGCGAGAGTTTGATCGCCACCTCGAGAGTATGGGATTAAGATTTAAAGGCGATTGGCTTTAGTGCAAGTGGGAGATTGAAAAGGATATGCCCTACAAGCCAATCTATGTTGTATCTCCCAAACCATTGTATTTGACAATATTCTAATAAAGGCATTATTTTTCATCATACGCTGTGTTTATTATTATATGATGAACCCCATAGATTAGGGCTATGATTTTAGGGTTATGATGAGATCATACCAGTGAGACCTAAAGTCTTAAAACCTTAATCTAAAATATTCCTAGTCAAAGGAACCCTGAGTAGGGGATCAGGGTTTTCGGTAAGACTAGCACATCCTATGTATACTGAATAGGGTGACTGCTCTCACAGTCACTTGTGTATGACACTGATACTAGAATGTGGGTGCTCATTAGTGAATGAGTTCACTGAAATGATCCAACTTGAGAACATCTAATGGAGTCTTAGCTGCATGTCAATGGATGGTTCTCATAGTGGGAGTGGTGCAAGTAATCCTTTGACCTGAGACTGCCATAAGTACCTTATGCACATGAACCCATGCTTTGGTTCAATCCTAATCATGACACTGAGACATGCACAGGATTGATACTGGGAATGGTGAATTGGATATGAAGGTAATGAGTAGGTCAACAAGGAATCGATCACTCTTAGTGAGAGGAGATTGCATCTAGCTAGTTATCAATCGGATGATGATTCATGGAATCTTTGATCAAAGTAAAGATATTAGAGATGGTTTCTAATATCAAGATAATTGAATCATCAATATAAGATTGAGCTAGAAACAAATATAATATTGGATTTGACATATATCCATATCCATAATTATATTTTGGGTGCAGGCTGATCGAAGGATTTAATTGTATGGTAACTTTCTACTGAATGGTAGTTTTGGTATTTCATCAGAATTTCATATCTTCCGGGTAGACATGACATGTTGCTAGACGTCAATCTTGTCTTGTGGGTTGATTAAATTGAATGATCACTTATTAGGAAGAGTCCTAATTGATCATAATCGGGTAAGCCCGGTTTGACCTAAATCGATTAGAAAGAGTTCTAATCAAATTAGGTCAACTTGTATTCGAACCCACTGCTGGCTAGATGTGGAACCCAATGGGTCACACACTTAAGAGAATTGATCAAGGGTTTAAATTTGTAATAAAATCATCTTTGCATGATGACACTCTAGCAGGTGTTGCAAATCCTAGCTTCTATTCGAATTAGATTCGAATTAGGGTTCCGGATTGGTTCAATTTGGTTCTAATTGGATCTAATTAGACCCTAATTGAGGTTATAGGGATTATGGCTAACCCTATTGGCTAACCATGTATCTAGGCTAGCCCCCCACCCGCCCCTTAGCATTTTCATGCCAAAAATGCCAAGAGTCCATGCGCTAATTGACTCTTGGCACGCCATTTGGAAGAGTCCATGGCGCATGGACTCTTGGTGCGCTCCGTAAAAAAAAAAAAAAAAAAAAAAAACTCCGGTGTTTTATATGGGGCGGCTTTTCCTTCTCTCTTTTAGCACCTCAATTGTCCCCCCTTGGATTGGAATCCAAGGGTTGATGTTTTCTTTGAGAAAGGCAGAAAGCATTCGTTGCTTTCCCGGTTGCGCGAAATAACATCTCTTCGGAGATTAAAAGTCGCGACTCCTTTCTTTTAAAAACATCACGATTTTTCATTTAAGAAAAGCCATGGGATTTATCCGGAAGGCCGTGAGAAGGAAGGAAAGGGCGTGAGAAGTTTTTCACGAAGAGATGTGTGGCCGCCTCTTTGAGATCTATTTAAGGGGTCAGGAAAATCAGAACTCGGTAATGTTTTTAATCCTTCTTCCTCTCCTAAAGACTCTTTCTCTCTTTTCTTGTTCTTGCACTGTTTCCTTTACAGAGTACACCTCTGTCGAAACTCTGCTACTGAACAAAAACAAGAGCGAAAGTCTCCGACGGTAAAGGAAAGAAGGAGTTCTGATTTTGTTCTTTCCTTCTTACATTAAGACATTCTTGTCTTGATTTCTCCTCCAATTTAAGACAAGCCTAAATCTCCTTAGGACAAAGTCTTATCTTCAAGACAAGAGTGTCTTAGAGGGTCAAGGTCTTAGTGGAAGGAGGAGAAGAGATAAAAGAAAGGAAGGCAACCTCTTGTGTGGAAGAATTCCAGCCATAATCCGAAGAATTGAGTTCTAGGAAGAAGAACTCAATAGGAGGAACCATTGGACAAGAAGATAGTGTTCTTGATCATTACTCTGTGTGGATCACCATCGGAGGGCGGACACTTGGATGCCTGGTGAATTCAAATAGCCCGTTGATCTTCAAGTTTTAAGTCTTTATAAATTGGAATTAGCGATTATAGGTTGGTATTCTAATTCAATTTGCATAGAAATGTTTGTCTTCATACATTCTAGTCTTATTAAGGAGTTCCTGTTTTAGGATTTTGGTGCATATTAATTTCAATTTTTGAAATTACCCTTCCACTGCGATGCACCGGATCCCTACACATCTTTCCTAGACACCAACCAAGTTGGCCAGGAAAGAGGTAGCCTCATGCAACCATGATCACAATGCCAAACCTACCTTGACACCAACCGATTTACCAGACTTAATCAGACTAGCCTAAAGACTCGGTCTTCGACGGAGCCACTAATTAGATCCATTTTAGATGAATGGACTAACTAATCTAACTATTTGATAGTTCT
Source organism: Areca catechu (assembly GCA_021397845.1). Taxonomy (NCBI): domain Eukaryota; kingdom Viridiplantae; phylum Streptophyta; class Magnoliopsida; order Arecales; family Arecaceae; genus Areca; species Areca catechu. The sequence continues at coordinate 99,193,022 of CM038050.1, forward strand.
AAAAGAAGGACCTTAATCAACTTTTGATTAGTCTTCTTATTATCCAGTTTAACTAAACATAGGTCCAACCCAAAATATGGACCCAATTAGATAGCTAACCCAATTAACCCAATTATCTTATTTAAATGACATTAGGTTTCATAAACCCTAAATTAACTTGTCATTTAATTTAATCATACAATTCAAAATTATTTGAATATAAGCCAATATTTTAATTAAAATAATTTTAATTAAAACATGTAAAACTCCTTTTACATATAATATCATGCATCATATCTAGTTATATTCATTTATAAATATTACTGTTACTGCCAAGATCATCTGGCCCGTACCTGCTGTTGGCGTCGGAGTGCGCTCCCTTCGTTGTCTGGCCATCCGGTGGTTCGGGACCTGCAAAACATGGGTTAGTGACCCGGGTCGGGGTTTTCGGTGGAGGCACTCCAATGGTCAAGTCAGTGACGATCCAGGAGAATAGATCCTCCAGGTCGAGCCCCTCTTGATGAACTCCATGCTAGGAGGAGTGAATGGTGTGAGAGTGGGACGCAAGTGTGTCGAGGGAAGAGCGGCCTAGCTAAAGGGATTCTCTATGTGGCCTTTCCGCCCGCCCTTGCCTGGACTTGCTTGTGGTGTCGTGCTCTTTTTTTGAGCTTGCACTTGTGTTTGGATGGTATTGCATGTTACCTCCTTTGTCTTGCTTCCTTCGAGCTTTGTAGTCTAGGTTACCGTTTGGTGCCCGCCTTGGGATCTCTGTTGGGCTGTCAGGCGCATGCGGCAGTGTCCCGAGGTGCCTTTCCTGATTCATGATAAGGGAAGCTATCATGTGTTCTGACATTCCTTCTGGTTGCCTCATTCCGGGAAACCTAGCAGTACCTCGATCGGTGGGCCGCCACCCCAGGATTCGAATCTCCTGGTTGACTTCCTCTTTTAGGTGGTTCAGGTAGTTGGTGAGGAGCGTGGTGCCTCGATCAGTGGGCCTCTCCCCTTTCTGGTGCAACCAGCGGTCGCAGGTGGTCATTGCGGCCTGGTGGGTGTCCCAGTGCAATTCTCGGGTGGCTTGCCGGTGTCCTGGGATGGCGATGCTGTCCCTTGGTTTGTCGGTGTTTGTGCCTGAGTTGGGGGCTAGCTGGAAAGGTAGGGCTCGACTCCGACCTAAGCATCCCGAGTTCGTGGGCTCACCTCGGTGGAGGAGGGTAGAGCACGAGCCCGGTCCAGAGGGCTCGACCTCAAAGAGGCTCCACGTGGTGGAGGAGGGCTGAGCTCGACTCTGACCACGGGGCTCGATCTCTGAGGGGCTCACTCTAGAGGGCAGAGTGCGGACCGGTCAAGAGGGCTCGATCTCGAAGAGGCTCCACGTGGCGGAGGAGGGCTGGGCTCGACTCCGACCATGGGGCTCGATCTTCGAGGGGCTCGCTCTAGAGGGCAGAGCGCAGGCCTGGTCTAGAGGGCTCGGCCTCGGTGAGGCTCCACATGGCAGAGGGGGACTGAGCTCGGCTCCGACCATGGGGTTCGGTCTCCAAGGGGCTTGCTCTGGAGGGTGCCATTCGGCTCTGGCCTAGGCATCCCAGAATCTCGGGCCTGACTTGGCAGGGATGGAGCTCTGCTTTGATGGGCAGTCCCGTTGTCCCCGGAAAGCTCAGCCCAATTGAGGAGTCCGAGCTTGGAATCCGACATGGTGCCTGGCATGGCGGTTTCTTATGACGTGGCATCTGACAGCTACTCCACGTCAGCGGTCTTGCTATATCAATTACATTACCAAAAAAAAATTATAAGACATGCCAAAAATGTATCTGAATTAAAACAATTTTAATTCCTTTGATTTCCTTAAAGGATCCTTCTGAAGAGGCCAACATAGATGAACCGCATCATGCCAAAGACACACGATTATGGTGAAGGTCTCAACTAGGTTCCTAAAAGTACTCCCTAATCATACCCTATGATTAACATACAGATACATATCTATAGATTAAACATTTTAATCTACTAAACATGCAATCAAGATATGTTACACCTGTAACCTGGCTCTGATACCACTGAAAGCGAAACAAGTTTGCGAGAGCTACACTAAGCATGCAACAGCACAGGGAGCAGGTTTGTATTTTAAAATAATTTCAAAATAATATCGAAAAAAACCTACTTCGTATAGGATCTAACATTTTCAAGATGCATGTACAGACAAAAGAAGGCATGAAATGGGCATGTAATATTTATAAACAATTTTATAAACCTAGATCAAGGCATGCATGAAAAAATTAAAACCAGAAATTGTACCTTATTCCTGCTTGGAATAAAGTAGGGATAACTGATGGAATAGCTGGAATATCTAGAATAACCTTATTCCAGTCTTCTTCTTCCAGCAACCGTTGGAAAGTTTCTCTTCCTCTCTTCCAAGTGCAGCAAACCCAAACCACAAATGGGCTATCCTTTGGTCTCTCTTCCTTCAATAATGGCAAGGTAAAATGTTAATGGAACTTGCTTCAAAGGAGAGCTTTTGGATCGATCAACCAACAATGTTGAAGTCCCATGTGCTCAACAATTTTAGAACAGTGAATCTACAACCAAAAACATAGTAAACCAAAATCAACAGCAAGGAAGGTTGATTCAGCTCGCAGGTGCGCAAGAGAACACCCTCTAGAGGAGGGACATGCCTGGGCTTCCTCTGATCCGGCTTCTCACACGATGTTAGTCGCCGGAAGCTCTTGAACCAATGCTATCTTCCACCAATTGAGCACCAACAATAATAGGGAATTAAGAAGACTTTCTCTCCCAGTCTCTCACAAAGTCTCAGCTCCAAAATCATGGATGGAAGCTCTAAAAAAGCACCCGGCTATCTCAGCATTTTCACAGCCCATAAAAATAATTAGCGTTAAGCAAAGGAAACAGTGATTTGGGAGCGGAGGAGACTAGCTAGGAATATGAAGGGCCACATGGTATGAGAACGAATCAAATTCATTATCAAAGAAGCAATGAAGAGCCTTAAAACACCGATTTAATTCCAGCCAAAATTAGTGGAAGGAGGAGAAGAAAAGATGCTTAAAAAGCCCTGTTCAACCAAGCCTTATTATCATGTGAATGGTTCAAAGCCGGTGCACAACCGGTTCAAAAAAAAATTACAAACTAGTTCTAAATTGGTTCACTATATAATTAGATCAAAATCTAATTAACAAAAGGCTTGGTCAAGTCCCAGTCATTCAGAAACAATTTCCGGTGGACCTGAACAATTTCTGATCGACCCAAAATCGGGTCAATCCATTGTGTGCTCAATCAAACTGTTACCGAAATGATTCCTAATCATAAATCGGTACTTGGATCAGGGAGAAATCCTCTATGGCATGTGACCTCATAGGTTTGAACCTAGGCAGTAGTACTGGAACAATTCCAGTACCAGCATAAGATACCATCTAGCAATGGGTCCCGACGTCCGGATAGGTCGAAGATGCGAGAGCAATCAATCGAAACTCTGGCATATGATTACCATATAATTCATCCCTTTGACCTCAAATGCTCAGGATGACCTAGGGTTAGATTTCCAACCCTAGCTGAGTCAATCCACAACATGTCTCAACCTCGCAAGTCCAGTGACTCCTCACTAGGACTATCCCAGCCGAGGATTTACTAAATTGAGACACTACGAGACATTCAATCCAAACTATTTGGATAGGTCAATTCCATCTTGGTCCATCACTGCTCCACAAGTACTTGCTTGTACCTAGAAACCTTCCGTCACTGGATTAGAAATCCGGGTAGTCCGGCACCAAAGCATAGGGAGTTGCTTGCAAGCTACCATGATGACCTCAGGTCGGAGGGACACATATACCCATATCCAATCATAAGTATCCCTTTGGCAGAAAGGGGTTACACGGAGTCACGTTCAATGAGATATCATATATCTCACTTGCAAATCACATCAGTGTCATCACACTCCTTTGGTCAAGAGGACAACCAAATGATGTGAACCACAACAACCTACACTTGATACATTGCCGTCCAGTACAATGTATCCTTTGGTCGTGAACCTGGTTTAAGGACCACTCGATATATCCTCTCTATATCGAAGTCAATGTAGTCCTAAGGACTTCATCACATGAAAAAGAGTTCATTACAAGGAAAAGTAAGAATATGATGAACTACCAAAATAATATTTATTAATTCATACAAAGAGTACAATACTCAGCTCAACTGCCTATTCATACAAAGGATTGGCTTTGGGACACAATTCCCAACATATACCTCATCTTGCATCGAACCCAAGCATTAAATAAAATTGAGTAGAAATCTAATTTGAACTAGGGACACCAACAGGTCAAGCTCAAGTTGTGTGTTAAGACTAGTGTGAATCAACTCTTCACTTACTTCTATAGATTGGTGTCTAAGGCTAGGGGTCAAATGGCAAATGCCTTAAGCAAACTTGTGGTTATTTTATTAAGACCCTACGAGAGCAGGCGGAGCCTCCCATAATCCCACCTCTTACCTGGCCAGTTGAAAGGGTAATTGTAGTCTTGATTTATACTTAGTCAATTCATACTACATTTGAACTTCTAGGTCGAGCAAACCTTAAAATGAGTCTTTTATTTTGTATGACCACTAGATCAGGGACTCCATACCAACCCTCTCACACCCAACTCAGTGTCACCATGGACCCAAATCTAGAAATTGTGACCATTGACCCAAATCTAGAAACCTTATTAAGAACTTTGATGAGCAGTTCAAATAATTGAACAATTAGTTTGATCAAGTGGATGAAAGAATAGGGACCCTTGAAGAGACCCGCATGACCCCTACCGAGCCACAAGCATCTAGATTGGCACCCCTTAATCCTAGAGTCCAACACCATGAACCTGCTTTGGATCCTCACCAAAGAAGGCCACACCATGAGTATGTTGACTAGGATTAAAGAGCTCTTAGGAACATTCGTCTAGATGCACCCACTTTTGATGGAAACTTAGATCCTAAGGTGTATGTAGACTGGGAGGGAGACATGGACCAGTATTTTGAGTGGTATGAGATGTTGGAAAAGAGAAAATTTAAGTTTGCCAAACTTAGGTTAGTTCGATAGGCTAGGTTATACTGGGGGAATGTTGAGCGTTTAAGTCACTAGATAGGAGACATACCCATAGTGACATGGAGAGCCATGAAGATTAAACTCAAAGAAAAATATCTACCCATGTCCTATGCACAGAGACTTTTAGATCAATGGTAGAGATCGAGTCAAGGAAATAAGATCGTGTTTGAGTATATTACCAAATTTGACGAGTTTGTTATGAGATGTAGTGTGGTTGAGTCTAAAGCTGTAACCTTGTTTAGGTTTTGAGATGGCCTACATGAGGAATTCAAAGAGAATTATTTTTGAGAGAAGTCCATGATCTAGACCAAGCCTGCCAATTGCTAAAGACTGTGAGAGTTTTTAGAGGGGACCCATTATCCATCGACCCGAACCAAACAGGATTAGCACCCTTGAAAATAGGCCAAGTCTGAGTCAAATTCCATCCAACCGACCCAGCCCCGGTACCCCACTAGCTCACAAGAATGATAAAGGTAAAAGCCCTGAAATTCAAAGAGAGAGTAATATTCATTATTTTAGGTGCCATAAAGTTGGCCACTATGTTAGTCAGTGCCCTACCCGGGCTTTACACATAGGGGAATTGGAAGAGGAAGCCCCTGAACCCACAGAAGATCATAAGGAAGAGGTATTTGAAGCAGGAGTAAACTTAGTTGATGAGTATGAAGGAGATGAAGAAATCATTGACTCATTTGAATTTTTGGGAGTTGTTAGATGCATCTTGACCCAGACCAAGGAGCAAAAAGATTGGCATAGGACCAACATCCTACAAACTTTTGTTAAATTAGGGAAAAAAGTCTGCAAGATCATCATAGATAGTGGGAGCTGTGTCAATGCCATTTCAACCAGTGCTGTCAAAAACTTAGGTTTACTCACTATTCCCTATCCCAAACCATATAAGGTATCTTGGATAGATTTGACCTCAATTCCCATCAAGTTTAGATGCCAAGTTACAATCCAGGTCCAGTCATACGAAGAGAAGGTTTGGTGTGATGTTCTTCCTATGGGCGTTAGCAGTATCATCTTAGGCTGACCATTGTTGTATGATAATGATGCTATTTTATATGGTCATTCTAATTCTTGTTCCTTCACCTATAATGGAATGAAAATTGTGATCAATTCTTCACCACCTAAGGACAATGTTAGGAGAGGGTCTAGTAAACTGAAGGACAAGAAACAAGGGATGAATTTGATTAGTGCTAAGGAATTAGAACAAGAGCTTAATGAGAGTTCACCTATTTGGATTTTCTCTACTAAGGAAGTCCAGGATCAACCCCATAAAGAACAACCCCAGGAAGTGATAAGATTTTTGAAAGAATTTCAAGATGTATTTCCAGATGACCTCTCTAATCACCTTCCACCTTTAAGGGACATTCAGCATGCCATAGATTTGGTCCCAGGAGCCACATTACCAAACCTTCCACATTATAGGATGAATCCCACTAAACTTTCTGAGTTACAATGACAAGTTGGAGATCTTCTCAAAAGGGATTCGTTAGGAAAAGCCTGAGCTCATGTGCAGTTCCTGCCCTTTTGACACCCAAGAAAGATGGCGCATGGAGAATGTGTGTAGATAGTTGAGCCATTAATAAGATAACAGTCAAGTATCGTTTCCCTATTCCATGTTTGGATGACATGTTAGACATGATGGTCGGAGCCACTATTTTCTCCAAGATTGACCTTAAGAGTGGCTATCATCAAATGAGAATTAGACATGGAGATGAATGGAAAATAGCTTTCAAGACTAAGGATGGTCTGTATGAGTGGGTAGTGATGCATTTTAGTCTTTCCAATGTATCAAGTACCTTTATGAGGATCATGACCCAAGTCTTAAGAACATTCATTAGAAAATTTGTTGTGGTCTATTTCAATGAAATTTTTATCTACAGTAGGACTAAGGAAGACCACTTGAACCATCTTCGATAAGTTGGCCAAGCCCTTAGACAAGATAGTCTCTATGCCAACCTGAAGAAATGAGAATTCTTAACCCATAAAGTTAACTTTCTAGGATTTGTTGTCACCTCTGAAGCAGTGTCTGCCGACCTAGAGAAAATCAAGTCCATAGTTGAGTGGCCTATACCCACTAGTATACATGAAGTGCATAGTTTTCATGGCCTTGCCACCTTTTATAATAGATTTACTCGAGGATTCAGTTCGATTGTTGCACCCATTACCAACTACATTAAGAAGGAAACCTTTGAATGGGCCAAAGCCACCAATAGAGCCATCCTAGAAATCAAAGAGAAAATGATCCAAGTACCCATTTTGAGATTATCTAACTTTTCAAAGGTGTTTGAGGTTGCTTGTGATGCCTCTGGAGTAGGAATTGGAGTCTTGAGCTAGGAAAATCACCTAGTGGCATTTTTCAGTGAAAAGTTAAATGAGGCAAAACTTAGGTATTCAACTTATGATAAGAAATTATATATGGTAGTTCAAGCCTTAAGATATTGGAGACATTACCTATTACTGCACGAGTTTGTCTTATATTCAGATCATGAAGCACTCCAAATTCTTAACTCCCAAAAGAAGTTGAACCTTAGGCATAAGAAGTGGGTAGAATATATCCAATCTTATACCTTTATCTTGAAACACCGTGATGGTACTGAAAACCAGGTCGCTGATGCCCTTAGTCGACGATCCATGCTTTTTACCATGGTTAGCCCTGAAGTTGTAGGGTTTGACAAGCTAAAAGAAGAATATCCTAAGTGTCTCGACTTTAATGACATTTATCAATCTCTTTACCAGGGACCATCTTGCTTGTATAGTGACTATAACCTTCATGATGGATTCCTTTTCAAGGAAAATAAGTTGTGTATCCCTCGAACATCCATTAGAGAATTCTTAGTGTGGGAAATTCATGCTAGAGGTTTAGTTGGCCATTTTGGTAGAAACAAGACCATTGTAGCTATAGAAGACCAATTCTTTTGGCTTGGCCTCAAAAAGTGTAGCCCAAGTTATGGCCCGATGTCGAACATGTGCTGTTGCCAAACAGCAAAAGCAGAACGCTAGACTATACACCCCTCTACCAGTCCCTAATTGCCCATGGCAGGATCTTAGTATGCACTTTGTATTAGGGTTACCAAAGACCATAAAAAAACATGATTCTATCTATGTTGTGGTTGATTAATTCTCTAAGATGGCATACTTCATACCTTGTTCTTAGACTTACGATGTTTCGAGAGTGGCTAAGCATTTTCTAGATGAAGTGGTCAGGCTGCATGGGTGATGCGGGACTAATATGCATGCAATTTTTTTTGTATGTTTTACATGTTGAGTTAGGTGATTAATTCCTGAATTTCAGATCAAAATTATTTGTAGGGAGTTTTGTATGAATTTTTGAAGATCAGCATGCAGATTAGGACCTAGAAAAGCAGCAAAAAAGGACCGCCGGGGCAGAGAAGCCTCGGTTAGGGCAAGTTCTCCTATAATAAAACTACTGGAGGTAGAGGGGTGTACCTGACAACGTCTGTGAAGATCGCAGTGAAGGGGTCTCTCGTTCCTCGATGGATGCGGCCTGGAAAACTGAGCCAAAGACCCGCGGATACCCGGCTTTCTGCTCGGTGATCCGATTGAGGCTTGGCTGCAGTCGTTGGATTCGTAGGAACTCAGGGACCTGAAAATGACCTGTCAGGGGTTAGAAAACTCATAAAGGAACAAGAAAACAAAGGGAAAACAGGAAGGAAAGGCTTCTTTTGGAGTGGGCGTCCAGGGATCTGAGATGCTTGTTGGTAGCAGGATGATGATTGCAGCACTGGAAAGAAAAACTCTCGCAAACCCCTTTATGCACACAGCAGGGTATCACACAACTCAATAGAGGAACTCAAGGTTTTCATTCATCAAAAATTCTCCTTCATACAAGAGGCTAGGGTCCCTTAAATAGACCTTTAACCTTGGGCTCCAAGTAAGGGCACATAAGTCTTTACATAAGAATCCTTTTCCCTCTCAAACCCTAGCTAAAAAATAAAGAAATATTAGGTAGAAAAATCCCTAGAAATTCTCTTGACTTGGCCAACACTCCAAGGATGCCTAGGGGAGCATGTTGGGCTTCTAGGAGCAGCAAAAGGCCAGCCCAAAGGGGCTCGGGTGCATGGGTTTGGGCCTTTGGAAGCTGGGGTGGCCTGGTAGCCAGGTAGCAAGAATATTTCCTGGTATCTTGCTTCTTAGGGCTTGGGCTTGGCACCTGGGCTTGATTTCTTTGGGCTAGGATGTAGATGGACCTCTGGAATCATGGATTCCCTTATCTATGAATATACTTTGGCATCTGGAAGTGAATCTGGGCAACTGGAGGGCATCTGCAAGAAATCAGGGTTTTCTGAATTTTCCTCCTAGGGTCTTCAAATCTTCAAGCTGGGTTGGACTTGGGCTATACTTCCATGTCTTCAATCTAGTTGAACTTGGTCTTCACTTGTATGATATAGTCTTGAGTCTTCAGTATGCTTGGACAGGACTCAAAAAATAAAATTAGCTCAACATGAGCTGACTAGCATTGGACTGAACTAGCTCAACATGAGCTGACAAGTACGGAACTGAAATAACAACTCAAAATACTCAAATAACAACTAAAATGGACTCAGATGAGCTAATCCCTTATTATAGATGGACTCATAAATTATTGATCAATTTACAGAGGGATGAAAAGCCTCTATCTTATTCTGGTGCCTTTGGTGTCCCACCAAATCTCCCGGGGTGGGAGGAACTCGACCCTGTCGAGTGAAGATCAGACTGGCTCACATATCTCTCGAGAAGGTCTGGGTTGAGGCGTTGCAAGTCCTCTCGAGAAATATACGAATCGTCCGACTCTGGCTGGCCTTGCCATCGGACCAGGAAGCATTGATAGTCACGGCCCCGGGTCATGATGGCTTGATCGTCCAGGATACGCTCGATCCGTTCTCCTCTCTCAGGCCAATTTGTTAGTGGACACTCTGGGTTAGGGTCACTCACAATGAAAAGGAATAGGTCCAAAGGCCTCACTAGGTATCGCTGCTGGTTCCCTATACTCAACCAGGTCTATAATATTGAAGGTAGAACTAATGCCCAAATCCGAAGGCATGTCTAACACCTAGGCATTTGATCCAATCCTTCTCTATCACTTTAAAAGGTCCGGCTCTACGAGCATGAAGCTTCTTTTAGGCAATCCACTACATCAAATTCTTTGACCCTTCTTCGGGAATTAGCCAGTTGTTTTAAGATTAGTGCGGGTGGTGAACATGCTAGGCACATGCAGACTCCTAACAAATGATGCAAAGGACTCATACTGACACCTAATAGACTCGACTTTGCATTCCTATCGAAGGAAATTTATTAGACTTTTATGGGCCTAAACCTAAGAGACTATAGACTCTTTAGGTTTGACCCTAGTGTGGTGTGCACAAAAGTATTTACAATGGACTCCAAGCAAATGCCAAAGGGTATGCCAGAAGTATAATGCAAACCTAACATGCATAATGAATGCATGTAGTATGCTAATCTCAGTTAAATGCAATCTAATAATCCTAGAAATGCTGGAGGTGTCAGGAAAGGGCAGAAAATAGGAAGTGGGTTCAGAATTAGTCTGGTAGGGTAGAGAAAAATGTTCAAGGTTAGTTGGATAAAGTTCGATATAAGAAGGCATGTCAGAGACTAATCCTAGACTAATGAGGCTAACCTTATGAGGTTGCAGTATATCTATGGGGTTTGCATAATGGAAGGATGGGTTACTAATCTCAGGGAAGAGATCCTTAATGGGAACTATAGGAGGAGGCTCATCCTGAGCGTACTGATTCAAAGAGATCAAGTCCTTAATAAATTCTTCTGGTTCTTGTATTTTAGGACTAGACTCTATAATTTGGCTCTCCTCTATGGTTTCCTCAGGTAAGGCTCTAATAGCAGTACCTAGGTTCTCTTCCTCTATCTGTCCTTCCACTATAGCTTTAGGTTGGATGTGGTTAGGGTCAACTACCTCTAGGTTGGCTTCTACCTGGGTATTTACTAGGCCAACTATTTCTAGGTCATCTATAGGTGTCTCATCTTCTCCCTCATACTCATCCACTAGGCTCGCATCAGCTTCATACAATTCCGCATTAATGTAAGCCTTGTCAATCTCAGGAATGGTTGGAGAAGGTCGGCTAGGGGAAAATTGGCTAGGTCCTGGTTTCTGATTATGGGCACTACTCCTAGTAGGCTCAGGTTGACTAAGGGGTAGTGGCTCACTACTGGGTTAATATTTAGGGGTACTAATCCTATGGGATTCAAGTTGGTTAGGAGAAACCTGTCTAGTACTAGATTGATACTTAGGGGTTATGGGTTCTCTGGACTCATAGGACAAGGGTGCAGATATATGGGTCATGGGATTATAGGATCTGGGGTCATAAGATTTTGGGTCATCTCTATGGTCAGGTTCTAAGGATGGATCATGGTATGGGGTCCTCCTAAGGTTGGGCTCCCTATATGGGTCAGGATATTGGGTTCTCCTAGGGTTGGACTCCCTATATGGGTCAGAATATTAGGTGTTGGGTCTATTAGGCTCATGGGATATGGGTGCATAGGATCTATCTTCTTGGTCTATAAAATCCTGATTGGGTCTTCTAGGACTAACCTTAGGGATTGGGTCATGACGATAGCCTCTTCTAGTTTCAACCTCAAGATATGGATCAGGGTTTGGGGTCCTCCTGGGCTCAGGATTGTAGTATGGGTCAGGTTGAGGAGCTCTCCTAGGTTTGACCTCAGCGTATGGATTAGGGTTTGGGGTCCTCCTAGGTTGAGGGGAATTAGGATCTGGCTCAGATTATGACCCATGGGTTTTTCTTGGGGTCCCTACCCGGACTTTTAACTGATCAAACCTATTGGCAAGATGGTCAATTCTATCATTGGTTTGAATACGAGATTGAGTTAACTGGGTCATCTGGGTAGCCATCTGGGTAGTTATTTGGGTAGCCATCTGGGCCATTTGATCAGCTAGGGCTTTTATTTGGGCTGGTAATTTTTCCATGGGTTCAGACATTTGTGAAGGAGGTGGGTGATATGAAACTCCTGATCTAGTGCTCATGCAAGACTCGATCAGACCGACTATAGCTAACTAGACCTGGAGTCCAAACTAGATGCTCAATCAGGGTATCAAACTAGCCTATAGTAACCCTGTACTCAGCCAGGCAGGTGTAAGGGGAGTGTTAGGTCCCTGATTGCCAATCCTAGACACCAATCAGAGATTGGCCAGGTAGGCGGACCAGCACACAAGCCCTTCAGGATTGAATCCCTAAACTGTTGGGTTCGGTAACCAGTGCGGAAGCATGGATTTCAAAATTTATGAAACCAGGTCCGAACCCTAATCCCAAATCTCCTTATTAGCAATTAAAAACTATGACTACATGCATGTCCAAATTTAAACATTGTTTAAATACTAACCTCAGATTGCTATAACCAGTCTGATGCAGAAATGAACTCCAAATTGAGCAGCCTCTTGAACACACCAGGCGTCCACTTGTCCGCCCTCCGATGGTGATCCACATGGGCAGATGATCAAGACACTGACTCCTTAATTGGGTTCCTTCCAATCAAGTTCTACCCCAAGAACTTGATATATGGGCTATTGGCTAGGACTCCTCTAGCCAAACTGGGACTAAACCTTCTCTCTTACCCTTCTCCTTGTCTTCTAGCAACTTTGGCCCCTTAAGACACTCTTGTCTTAAGAATAAGCCCTTGTCCTAAAATGAGACAAGGCTTGTCTTGGAGGGAGAAGAAAATTAAGACAAGATTGTCTTAATGTAAGAAAGAAAGGAGAGGCGCCTTCTTCCTTTACCGTCGGAGAGTTTCTCTCTGACTCTCCTTCTGTTCTAAGATTCGACAGAGCCAAGGCTCTGTAAAGGAATCAAAGAGGAAAGAGAGGAGGGGGAAACAATCTTCTGGAGAGGGAGAAAATAAAGAGGCAAGGCTTCGCTGTGGTAGAGAAAAAAAGAATAATTTTACGGTGAAGTCTTCTCCTTAAATAGGCGACAGAGAGGCGCCTACCCATCTGTAATCACCGTCTCATGCCCCCTCTCTCCCTTCTCACGTCCTTTCCCTTTATCTCACGGCCCTTGAATTAATCTCACGGCCTTTGGGATGGGAAGACGCAAGAAAGAGTCGCGAAAAACACAGAAGGGCGCGCAGAAGAGAAGAGTCGCGCCCCTTCGATGTTTTTTTCTTTTCTCTCATGGTAATCCCATTTTTGAAGAGTCCACGCCTTGGTGGACTCTCTTCCACACCTCTTCAGCCAAAAACGCTGACCCCTTTCCTTTTCTCATGCAAAAACGCCACTTGGAGAGAGTCCACGCGCGCGTGGACTCTTCTCCTTGCACGCGCGCGTGGGAAAAGAGGGGAAGGGGCTTAGGCGATGTGGAAAGTGGTTTTAGCCTCTTCGGTTAGCCCAATTGCTAGCCTATTATTAGCCCAATGGCTTGAATCTTCAATTAGATTCAAACCGGAATGAATTTGGATCTAAAAAAGACCAAATCGGAACCCTAACTCGAATCCGATTCAAGTAGAAGCCATGGTTTGCAACACATGCTAGTGTGTTCATCTGCAAACGAGATTTAATTCCAAATTAAATCCTTGATTATCTGTCCTAAGTGTGTGACCCATTGGGTTCCATACCTAGCCAGCAGTGGGTCCGAGTGCAAGTTGACCTAATTTGATCAGAACTCATTCTAATCGATTTAGGTCAAACGAGCTAACTCGAGTTAGTCAATTAGGACTCCTCCTAATTAGTGATCCAATTAAACCATTTAATTTGATCAACCCACAAGACAAGATTGACGTCTAGCAACGTGTCATGTCTTCTCGGAAGATATGGAAATTCTGGTGAAATTCCAAAACTACCCTTCAGTGGAAAGTTTCCGTACAATTCGATCCTTCAATCATCTTGCATCCCGAATATAACTATGGATATGGAAACATGTCAAAACCAGCTTATACTCATTCCCAGCTCAGTCATACACTAATGATTCAATTAATTCGATATTAGAAATCATTTCTAATATCTGTACTTTGATTAAAGATTTCCTGAATCATCATCTGACCTAATTTGGCTGGATGCAATCTCCTTCTACTAGGAGTGATCAATTCCTTGTTGACCTACTCATTACCTTCATATACAATTCATCATACCCAGCATCAACCTCGTGCATGACCCAGTGTCATGATTGAGGTTGAACCAAAGCATGGGTTCATGTACATAAGGTATTATGACAGTCTCAGGTCATAGGACTACTTGTACAACTCCCACTATGTGAAACATCTATTGACATGCAGCTAAGGCTCCATTAGATGTTCTCAAACTAGATCTATTCAGTGAACTCACTCGCTAATGAGCACCCACATCCTTGTATTAGTGTCCCACACAAGTGACTGTGAGAGCAGTCACCCTTTTCAGCATACATAGGATGTGCCAGTCTAACCGGAAACCCTGATCCCCAACTCAGGGTTCCTATGACTAGGAATATTCTAGATTAGGGTTTTAAGGCCTTAGATCTCACTGGTATGATCTCATCATAGCCCTAGGACCATAGCCCTAATCTATGGGGTTCATCATATAATGACACAGTGAATGATGAAAAAAATATTGCCTTTATTAACTTGTCAATTTACAATGGTCTGGGAGATACAAATATTGGCTTATAGGGCATAATCCTTTCAATCTCCCACTTGCACTAAAGCCAATCGCTCTTATTCTTTAACCCCATACAATCGAGGTGGCGATCAAACTCCCGCTGTGGTAGAGCCTTAGTGAACGGGTCTGCTATGTTGTTCTTTGTATCCACTCTATTGATGCAGACTTCTTGTCTCTCGATTATCTCTCGGACAAGATGGAAGCGTCTCAGAATGTGCTTGGACTTGTGATGGGCTCTCGGTTCCTTAGCTTGAGCAACTGCTCCAGTGTTATCACAATAGAGTGGCACTGGGCTCTCAATCTCAGGAACTACTCCCAACTCTGTGATGAATTTCTTCATCCAAACAGCTTCCTTGGCGGCTTCACTGACAGCTATGTACTCTGCCTCGGTAGTTGAGTCAGCTACAGTCTACTGTTTAGTGCTCTTCCAACTTACTGCTCCACCATTCAAGGTAAAGACATACCCTGAAATGGATTTACTATCATCTGGGTCTGATTGAAAACTAGAGTCTGAATAGGCTTCTAGTTTAAGATCAGACCCTCCGTATATAAGAAAAATATCCTTAGTCCTTCTCAGGTACTTAAGAATATTTTTCACAGCCTTCCAGTGATCCTCTCCTGGATCAGCCTGAAATCTACAGGCTACACCCAAGGCATATGCCACATCAGGCCTGGTACATAACATAGCATACATAATCGACCCTATAGCCGAAGCATAAGGTATAGAACTCATTCTATTTCTTTCTTCAGGTGTCTTAGGAGACATCCTCTTAGAAAGACGTATGCCATGACCAATAGGTAAGTAACCTCTTTTACTTTCCTCCATGCTAAATTTCTTTAGCACCTGGTTAATGTACCTAGACTGGGATAAGCCTAGCATCCTTCTTGATCTTTCTTTATAGATCTTTATACCCAGTATATAGGACGCTTCTCCCAAGTCTTTCATGGAAAACTGTTTCGATAACCACACTTTGACTGATTGTAACATTGGGATATCATTCCCAATAAGAAGTATATCATCAACATATAGAACTAAGAAAACTATGGCACTCCCACTAGTCTTCTTGTACACACATATTCATCCTCATTTTTGAAAAAATCAAATTCTTTGACTGTTTTATCAAATCGGATGTTCCAACTCCTGGATGCTTGCTTTAATCCATAAATGGATTTCTTTAGCCTACATACCTGATTAGGTTTAGTCTCCAAGACAAAACCTTCTGGCTGTGACATATAAACCTCTTCCTCAAGGAAACCATTGAGGAATGCAGTTTTTACATCCATTTGCCAGATCTTATAATCATGATATGCTGCAATAGCAAGCATAATCCGAATAGATTTGAGCATGGCAACAGGGGAAAATGTTTCATCATAATCTATTCCCTGTTTTTGTCTGAAACCCTTAGCCACCAATCTGGCTTTATAAGTTTCAACTTGGCCATCTGCCCCAATCTTCCTTTTATAGACCCATTTACACCCAATAGGGTTAATACCCTCTGGTGCATCAACCAAAGACCATACTTGGTTGACATACATGGAGTCCATCTCGGATCTCATGGCTTCCAGCCATCTGTCTGAGTCTCTACTCATGACTGCTTCCGTATAGGTTAGAGGCTCATCATTTTGAATGATTTGGGCTTCATTATTTTCAATTATGAACCCATACCTCTCAGGTGACTGTCGCACCCTATCAGACCTACGGATAGGAGTGTGTTCAGGTTCTATATTAACTATGTTGTTACTTGACTGAGAAGTGTCTATTTGTTGAATCTCATTAAGTTCGATATTTCTACCAGTGCCCTTTTGTAGGATGAATTCCTTTTCCATAAAAGTGGCATGCCTATTGACCAAAACCTTTTGTTCAGTAGGGTGGTAGAACAGATATCCTATACTATCTCTAGGATATCCCATAAATAGACATTTGTCTGCTCTAGCATCTAGTTTATGTCCAAAATTTCTTTTTACATAGGCTGGACATCCCCATATCTTAATATACTTAAGATTGGGCTTCTTACCTCTCCATAATTCATATGGAGTGCTAGAGACAGTTTTAGATGGTACTCTATTCAAGATATAAGTTGCTGTTTCCAAAGCATATCCCCAGAAAGAAAAAGGTAACTCCGTGAAGCACATCATGGACCGTACCATATCCAATAAAGTATGATTCCTCCTTTCAGCAACACCATTTAATTGTGGTGTGTAAGGAGGAGTCCATTCAGAGATGATCCCCTTATCTTTAAGGTGATCAAGAAACTTAGTGGATAAGTACTCACCTCCTCTATCTGATCGGAGGATCTTTATACTTTTTCCTGTCTGTTTCTCTACCATACTTTGATACTCTAAAAATTTTTCAAAAGCCTCGGACTTATGTTTCATTAGATACACAAATCCATACCTTGAAAAATCATCAGTAAATGTGATGAAGTATGAGTATCCACCATAGGCTTGAGTTGTCATAGGCCCACATACATCTGTGTGTATGAGTCCCAATAACTCTTTTGTCCTTTCTCCATGTCCACTAAATGGAGTCTTGGTCATCTTACCCATGAGACATGATTCACAAGTTCCTAATGACTCATAGTCATAAGGATCAAAGAAATTTTCTTTGTATAACTTGTTAATCCTAGTCTCACTAATATGTCCAAGTCGACAATGCCAAAGTAAGGTATTGTTTACATCATCTCTTTTCCGTTTGTTAGAAACATGAAAAATATTGTCATTAGTGGAAAGAGTTAATAGACCATTGAAGAATATGCCATAACATATAATTTCATTAGATAAAGAAATTGAGCAGCCACTGCTCATACATTCATAGTATATCCTTGTTTATGTAACAAGGGTACAGATATGATATTTCTAATGATTTTTGGCATATAGTAACAATTCCTTAGCTCCAAGATCTTCCCTGAAGGTAACTTCAAAATATAAGTCCCTACAGCTTCTGCTTGGATGGGGTCCCCTCCAGCACCGTAGAGCTCAAAGTTACCTTCCTTCAATACTTTAAGCCCCTGAAGTCCCTGCAATGATTTGCAGATGTTATGACCACAGGCGGTATCCAACACCCAAGTATTTGAAATGGAAGAATCCAATGACAAAATAGTATGAACTTCTTTCATACCTTTTGGTGCCTCTGATGCACCAGGCTTCACACTTGCAAGGTAAACCTTGCAGTTCCTTTTCCAATGACCCGACTTGCCACAATGAAAGCAGGTCATCTGTCCGGAGGCCTTCTTTCCTTTCTTCTTCTTAATGCCCCCTTTGGGATTCATCCTCTTACTGGAACCCCTTTTGCCTGTCTTCTTCTTATCCACAAGAAGAACTGGAGCCTTATTTTTCTTTACATGGCTCTCTGCTGTCTTCAACATATTCAACAGCTCAGGCAAGGAAGAATTAAGTTTGTTCATATGGTAATTAAGAACAAACTATGAAAATGACTCTGGGAGTGATTGCAAGATCAAGTCTTGATTCAACTCCCCATCCATTACAAAACCTAATTGACCTAATCGAGTGATTAGATCAATTACCTTTAATACATGGTCTTGTACTGATGTACCTTCTGTCATCCTTGCACGGAACAACTGCTTAGATATTTCATATCTAGCAGTTCTACTGTGTTCTCCATAAAGCTCTTTTAAATTGAGCAGTATGGAGTTAGTATCCATGCTATCATGCTGCCTCTGCAACTCATTAGTCATAGAGGCAAGCATAACACACTTGACAGTAAGTGAGTCATTTTGCCACATATTATATGTGGTCTTCTCCTCTTGCGAGGCATCTTCCCTTGGTGGTTCCAAAATTGGGGTATCAAGAATATAGAAAATTCTTTCTTGACTGAGTACTATTTTTAAATTTCTCAGCCAATCAACATAATTAGGCCCAGTCAATTTGTTGGCATCTAAAATACTACGAAGTGAGAGTGAAGAGGCCATTTATCTACATTTAAACAAAGAACAATACATAAGCAAACAACCATGAAATGACAACACATAATTAAATTAGGACTTTAATTTAATTATGTCTCCCACTATTTTATCGAGCATCATAACCCTCTATACGATGATCGAGAAAACCCTAATTAGTCTTTCTTAGTGGGGTTGAGATCCCAATCCCTTATAAAAGACCTTGTGTGTACACAACAAATCTTATATAAGTTCATAGGTAGGAAAACTCTTTCCAATTGTAACCCGTACAATTCTCAACTTATCCCGGCCTCTAAAATATTAATAGCCTTGTGTATACACAACAAACTATAATATTTTAGTTAAGTAAGACCCTTCATAGCCATATAGTCATGACTTTAATAGTAATACCCTTGTGTGTACACAACAAAATATTACTTTAAATCATGCCATAAACAAATAATTGTATTAGGCCAAAAATTGTGTTAGTCACCATATTAGGTCTTGTGTGTACACAACAAACCTAGTATAGATCGTAACACAATAATGACCTATCATGAAGGAAGGCCAATAATAGTATTTTAACACCAAGCATGTTAGTCAAGAATTAAATCGATCAGATCGGCCAGGCTAGTGGAAGAGATCTGGGGGTCCCCCCGTTGCTTTCCTAGACACCAATTTAAAATTGGCCAGGTCAGTCAACGGAACCAATTAAAAACCACGATTCCCTTTACCTTCCCAGAACCACCTTTCTAGACACCGAAATGACTAATTATCCATCATGACTAATAATGCTTATCGGTTAACTATACTACCACTTAATATAATTTTAAGAGGGATTCATGCAATGCCAGCACATTCAATTAAAAGCTATCACATATATTAATACATGCTTTAAACTAAGCAAATATGTGAAATGTGTGCCATCATACTAGGACAACCATTTACCACATAATGGATACACCATTATGCCAGGGCAACCTTATTTCAGTATGATGGCTCCAGGGCTAATCATATCTCTAAGACAATTAGGGTTTCAATGGAAAACCCTAACTGGTGGCAATCATCAAACTCATGTTCAATCAAAGACATGCATTGTGCATCAATATAAAAACTTTAACATGATACTACATCATGAATTGAACTGCATAAGTTTTAATCCTAATAAGGAGGCTCTGATACCACTGTTGGGTTCGGTAACCAGTGCGGAAGCGTGGATTTCAAAAATTTATGAAACCAGGTCCGAACCCTAATCCCAAATCTCCTTATTAGCAATTAAAAACTATGACTACATGCATGTCCAAATTTAAACATTGTTTAAATACTAACCTCAGATTGCTATAACCAGTCTGATGCAGAAATGAACTCCAAATTGAGCAGCCTCTTGAACACACCAGGCGTCCACTTGTCCGCCCTCCGATGGTGATCCACACGGGCAGATGATCAAGACACTGACTCCTTAATTGGGTTCCTTCCAATCAAGTTCTACCCCAAGAACTTGATATATGGGCTATTGGCTAGGACTCCTCTAGCCAAACTGGGACTAAACCTTCTCTCTTACCCTTCTCCTTGTCTTCTAGCAACTTTGGCCCCTTAAGACACTCTTGTCTTAAGAATAAGCCCTTGTCCTAAAATGAGACAAGGCTTGTCTTGGAGGGAGAAGAAAATTAAGACAAGATTGTCTTAATGTAAGAAAGAAAGGAGAGGCGCCTTCTTCCTTTACCGTCGGAGAGTTTCTCTCTGACTCTCCTTCTGTTCTGAGATTCGATAGAGCCAAGGCTCTGTAAAGGAATCAAAGAGGAAAGAGAGGAGGGGGAAACAATCTTCTGGAGAGGGAGAAAATAAAGAGGCAAGGCTTCGCTGTGGTAGAGAAAAAAAAGAATAATTTTACGGTGAAGTCTTCTCCTTAAATAGGCGATAGAGAGGCGCCTACCCATCTGTAATCACCGTCTCACGCCCCCTCTCTCCCTTCTCACATCCTTTCCCTTTATCTCACGGCCCTTGAATTAATCTCACGGCCTTTGGGATGGGAAGATGCAAGAAAGAGTCGCGAAAAACACAGAAGGGCGCGCGCAGAAGAGAAGAGTCGCGCCCCTTCGGTGTTTTTTTTCTTTTCTCTCACGGTAATCCCATTTTTGAAGAGTCCACGCCTAGGTGGACTCTCTTCCACGCCTCTTCAGCCAAAAAACGCCGACCCCTTTCCTTTTCTCATGCAAAAACACCACTTGGAGAGAGTCCACGCGCGCGTGGACTCTTCTCCTTGCACGCGAGCATGGGAAAAGAGGGGAAGGGGCATAGGCGATGTGGAAAGGGGTTTTAGCCTCTTAGGTTAGCCCAATTGCTAGCCTATTATTAGCCCAATGGCTTGAATCTTCAATTAGATTCAAACCGGAATGAATTTGGATCTAAAAAAGACCAAATCGGAACCCTAACTCGAATCCGATTCAAGTAGAAGCCATGGTTTGCAACACATGCTAGTGTGTTCATCTGCAAACGAGATTTAATTCCAAATTAAATCCTTGATTATCTGTCCTAAGTGTGTGACCCATTGGGTTCCATACCTAGCCAGCAGTGGGTCCGAGTGCAAGTTGACCTAATTTGATCAGAACTCATTCTAATCGATTTAGGTCAAATCGAGCTAACTCGAGTTAGTCAATTAGGACTCCTCCTAATTAGTGATCCAATTAAACCATTTAATTTGATCAACCCACAAGACAAGATTGACGTCTAGCAACGTGTCATGTCTTCCCGGAAGACATGAAATTCTGGTGAAATTCCAAAACTACCCTTCAGTGGAAAGTTCCCGTACAATTCGATCCTTCAATCATCTTGCATCCCGAATATAACTATGGATATGGAAACATGTCAAAACCAGCTTATACTCATTCCCAGCTCAGTCATACACTAATGATTCAATTAATTCGATATTAGAAATCATTTCTAATATCTGTACTTTGATCAAAGATTTCCTGAATCATCATCTGACCTAATTTGGCTGGATGCAATCTCCTCCTACTAGGAGTGATCAATTCCTTGTTGACCTACTCATTACCTTCATATACAATTCATCATACCCAGCATCAACCTCGTGCATGACCCAGTGTCATGATTGAGGTTGAACCAAAGCATGGGTTCATGTACATAAGGTATTATGGCAGTCTCAGGTCATAGGACTACTTGTACAACTCCCACTATGTGAAACATCTATTGACATGCAGCTAAGGCTCCATTAGATGTTCTCAAACTGGATCTATTCAGTGAACTCATTCGCTAATGAGCACCCACATCCTTGTATTAGTGTCCCACACAAGTGACTGTGAGAGCAGTCACCCTTTTCAGCATACATAGGATGTGCCAGTCCAACCGGAAACCCTGATCTCCAACTCAGGGTTCCTATGACTAGGAATATTCTAGATTAGGGTTTTAAGGCCTTAGATCTCACTGGTATGATCTCATCATAGCCCTAGGACCATAGCCCTAATCTATGGGGTTCATCATATAATGACACAGCGAATGATGAAAAAAATATTGCCTTTATTAACTTGTCAATTTACAATGGTCTGGGAGATACAAATATTGGCTTATAGGGCATAATCCTTTCATAAACCACCATTCTAGACACTGAGCACAAGGCACACACAGGTTAAATTGATGCAGTGATCTAACACTAGCCCGGACCCGACCAATTGGTGTCCCTAGCTCACTAGGGCAAATTAAGTCTAATTAATTTTAGGTTAAGGCTTGGGACCGAATGCAAGGGATGTGGTTTTGGGCTAAGGAGAGGTTATTAAATCCTCCCCCCATCTGATATAGCAAGAGTGCCCTTAAAAGTAGATTATGCAATGATGGCAGGCAAATGATGCAAATTAGGGTTAGATATTTTTGGTATTTTTTTGGAGAATATGTAATTTTATTTTATTATTATTATTATTATTTGTATTTTCTTCAATAGAATAAAACTTGCAAACTATGGCCTAATATGCAGGAAATATACTAAAATTAAAAGATATGCAAAAAATGATAAATAAAACCCTAAAACTTCCTAACTTGTCTTGCTAAAAAAACCAGAGCCAAAAATTTACAGGCTGTATTTCGGCTTGTAAAACATTCACAGGACATAATAAAATATGAAAAAATAACTAAAATTACTTTGAATTATTTTGTATCCAGAAAAATAAATTTCAAAATTTTTGGAGTTTTTAACAGGGAGAAATAATTTAAAAAATAGAGCATATACAGACTGAGAAATTGCAGAAAATAAGCCCTAATCTAAGCTCTGATACCAAATGATGGGGGACTAATATGCATGCAATTTTTTTTGTATGTTTTACATGTTGAGTTAGGTGATTAATTCCCGAATTTCAGATCAAAATTATTTGTAGGGAGTTTTGTATGAATTTTTGAAGATCAGCATGCAGATTAGGACCTAGAAAAGTAGCAAAGAAGGACCGCCAGGGCTGAGAAGCCTCGGTTAGGGCAAGTTCTCCTACAATAAAACTACTGGAGGTAGAGGGGTGTACCTGACAATGTTTGTGAAGATCGCAGCGAAGGGGTCTCTCGTTCCTCGACGAATGTGGCCTGGAAAACTGAGCCAAAGACCCGCGAATACCCGGCTTTCTGCTCGGTGATCCGATTGAGGCTTGGCTGGAGTCGTTGGATTCGTAGGAACTCAGAGACCTGCAAACGACCTGTCAGGGGTTAGAAAACTCACAAAGGAACAAGAAAACAAAGGGAAAATAGCAAGGGAAGGCTTCTTTTGGAGTGGGCGTCCAGGGATCTGAGATGCTTGTTGGCAGCAGGAAGATGATTGCAGCACTGGGAAGAAAAACTCTCGCAAACCCCTTTATGCACACAGCAGGGTATCACACAACTCAATAGAAGAACTCAAGGTTTTCATTCATCAAAAATTCTCCTTCATACAAGAGGCTAGGTGTTGGCTTTGGCTCCTTAGTTTTGATGATTAACAAAAGGTTGAGTATATGTTTGGACTAATGTTTCATCTCTAGATAAAGTTTCAGGACTTAGGTTATTCAAAAAGAGTATCAAAAGTACAATGATGAAACTAAGTTTGCCTGATTTGGAAAAGAGCTCTTCTACCTTGGACAAGATCAAAATTCTCATAATGGACCTTCTTGTTAAGAAATATTTGACAAAAGAAACAAAGGCCTAAAGAAACTCAAGCATGGCACGCACATCTCAAGAGTTTCAGAAAAATTCAGATCAGAGGTCGACCCCCAGAGGTCGACACCTTGTCAAAGGTCGACCACCAGAGGTCGACTCATGAAGAGAAGAAAAGTTCAGCATGGCCGGCATGGCAAAATCTCAGTGTCACGCACCAGAGGTCGACCACCAGAGGTCAACACCTGTCCAGAGGTCGACACCAGAGGTCGACTCATAGCCTGAGAATTCAAACCTGGCAGAACTATGGTATTCTGAATTTTTGCCTAAAATATACTGGAGGTCGACTTATGAGGTCGACACTTGATCCAGAGGTCGACTCATGAGGTCGACTCATGGCATAACGGCTAGTTTTTCTGAACTTCTGATTTGATTTCTAACGGCCATAAACGGCCATATTTTTGAATCTAACGGTCTTGTGGAGTTGTTTCAGCATGAATGAGGTATTTAACCTCCACCAAACTTCAAAAAAGAAAAGGAGACAAAGTGAAAAAGTGTAGATTCAAAGTACAAAGCCTTCAATCACTTCCAAGCCAAAAGAGTGAGAAAACCAAGAGATTCCTTAGCCAAAAGCTTTCCATCTTTGAGGAATCCAACTTTCAAGTGTTTGGCATTTAGTGAGGTCCAAGATTCCAAGACAAAAGGCTTGAAGAGTCTCTATCAAGAGCTTCAACGAATTTATTATTGCTCAAAAGGAGTTTGTTTAGTTTTAATTCATTGTATTCATACTCTTTTGTCTTTAGCTAGTTTCAAGGGAATTTGAAACTAGAGTGAGGTTTGTTGGTGAGCCAATTGATAAAACCAACTAGGGTTGCTTGTAAGCCCGAAGCCAAAACAAGTGAGTGAGGTTTGTTGGTGAGCCAATTGATAAAACCAACTAGGGTTGCTTGTTAGCCCGAAGCCAAAACAAGTGTGTAAGGTTTTGACTTGTGAGCCTGGTAAAACAAGTCGGCTGTAATCTAAAGATTATAGTGGAAATTCCCAAGTGGAGCTTGGGGAGTGGATGTAGGTGCTAGGTGCACCGAACCACTATACTTCTTGTGTGTTTGCATTGCTCTTCTTTCGCTCTTTAATTGTTGATTTATTTCATTGCTTCCGTTGCATAATTATTTGAGCACTATCACTCTTCACCTTAAAAGTTGATAGCACATATATTGCTTTAATTTTTTAAATACCCAATTCACCCCCCCTCTTGGGCACCATATCTAGGCAACAAGTGGTATCAGAGCACCGGTACTCTCTTGTAGGTCCAACGATCTTGAGTGAAAGATCATGGCCGCCCCAATTGGAATGGGTATAGTTGAAAGACAAGCATCAAATCGCCCTCCTTTCTTTAATGGCACAAACTACACATACTGGAAAACTCGAATGCGTATTTATTTACAAGCTGTAGATTATCATATATGGAGAGTAATCATTAAAGGGCCTCATCAGCCCACTCACTTGGTTAATGGCATTATCACCCCAAAATCTGAAGAAGAATGGGATGACAATGACATCAAACAAGCTGAGTTAAATGCTAAGGCGATGAATTTGCTATTCTGTGCACTTGACCCTAGTGAATTCAATAGAATATCAAATTGTATTTCCGCCAAAAAAATTTGGGATACACTTGAGGTTACCCATGAGGGTACACACCAAGTGAAGACCACAAAGGTGAACATGCTCATTCATACATATGAGATGTTCAGGATGGAACCAACTGAAAGTATAAGTGAAATGTATACTAGATTTACCAATATAGTAAATGGTATGAGGAGTTTGGAAAAAATTATATCTAATGGTGAACTGGTTAACAAACTTCTCAGGTCTCTTCCGGCTTCATGGGATGCGAAAGTAACAGCCATAGAAGAAGCCAAGGATATCAATACTCTACCTCTCGAGCAGCTTCTTGGATCACTGATGACCTACGAGCTTTCACTAAAGCAGAAGACAGTGGACAATGACAAGAAAAAGAAAGCCATAGCCTTCAAGTCCACTACAAAAGAAGAGTCAAGTGATGAATCAGAAGAAGAAGCTGATGATGATGAGACAGCCCTCATTATAAGAAAATTCAAAAGATTCATGAGAAAGAAGAAGGGCTTCTACAAGAAAAGGCCACAAAAAGGTGATCACAACAAGGAGAAAGAGAAAGAGAAAGAAAGGGATCCACCCATCTGCTTTGAGTGCAAGAAGCCTGGACATTACAAAACGGATTGCCCTTTGCTTAAAAAGAGTCGAAGGATGTTAAGAAAGAAAGCCATGATGGCTACCTGGAGTGAGAGTGAGGACTCCAGTAGTGAAGAAGAGCAGCAGGTAGTCACCAACTTATGTTTCATGGCCAATGAGGATAATGAGGTAAATTCTGAACCTGAAACTGAATTTACTTTCAATGAATTGCATGATGCTTTTGATGACTTAGTAATGGAATATGAAAAATTAAAATTGAAAAATAAGAAATTAAGAAAGCAAAATTTTGAGCTTACCAAAAATTCAGAAAAGTTTTCAAGTGAAATTGAAAATTTAACTCAAGAAAACAAGAAATTAACAGAACATGTAAAGACTTTGACAAATGATAAGGATAATCTTTTAAAAGAAAATGATTCTTTGAAAAATAATAGAAGTCTTAAAACTAATGAGAACATTGAGAAACAAAATAAAGAACTATTGATTCAAAACAAGAATTACAAGGAAGAGTTAGAAAAAGTAAAACCTTTTGTAGAAAAGTTTACTTATAGTTCAGAAAAACTAAATATGCTTTTAAATAGTCAACATGCAGTGTTTAACAAAGCCGGACTTGGATTTAAACCACACAATCAGCAAAAACTTTACAAGAACTTTTTCATACCTGCATCTTCTAATATTACCTGCTATGCATGTGGTAAATTAGGTCATAAATCATATGTTTGTAATAGAAGAAAATTAAATACCTTTAAAAAGATTTGGGTTCCAAAAGGAACCAATTTGAATAACCCTAAAGGATCCAAGATGACTTGGGTACCTAAAGTTTCAACTTGATCAATTTTTGCAGGTGTGCTTTGCAACCAAAAATAAAAGAAGAATGTGGTATCTGGATAGTGGTTGCTCAAGGCACATGACTGGGGATGTGAAGCAATTCTCATCACTAGCTGCTATTGATGGTGGAAACGTTACTTTTGGTGATAATGGAAAAGGCAAAATCGTCGGAATTGGTAAAATCCATATCACCCCTAATGCTTATGTAGATAATGTATTATTTGTTGATGGCTTGAAGCATAATCTTTTTAGCATTAGTCAGTTTTGTGATAAGGGTTTTAAAGTAATTTTTGAATCATCTTTGTGCATGGTATCTAGTCTAGATGTCGATGGCATCAAGTTCACTGGTCTTAGGCATGGAAACATTTACATGGTTGATCTTGATGATCTAGCCATGGAAAGTGGTCAATGCCTAGTGGCTAAGGAAGCCAAGGCAAGTGAAACTAGTTGGCTTTGGCATCGTAGGCTAGGGCATGCTAGTATGCAGTTGATTTCAAAATTAAGCAAAAAGAATCTTGTAAAAGAATTGCCAAAACTCACATTTGAAAAAGATAAGATTTGTGCTGCATGTCAATTTGGAAAACAAACTAAATCTACTTTCAAACCTAAAGGAGTAGTTTCTACCACTAGACCCCTTGAATTATTGCATATGGACCTCTTTGGACCAACCAGAACAACTAGTTTGGGAGGTAAAAAATATGGGCTAGTAATTGTAGATGATTACTCACGATTTACTTTGGTAATATTTTTAGCTCATAAAGATGAAACATTTTTAGCTTTTGTTAAATTTCATAAAAGGGTTTCAAACGAAAAAGATCTCACTATTGTTTCTTTGCGTAGTGATCATGGAACTGAATTTGAAAATCATGATTTTGAAGCTTTTTGTAATGAAAATGGTATTAGTCATAATTTCTCTGCACCTAGGACACCTCAACAAAATGGGGTGGTAGAAAGAAAGAATAGGACTCTTGAAGAAATGGCACGCACAATGCTTTGCGAAAACGATTTACCTAGATATTTTTGGGCAGAAGCCATTAATACTTCCTGTTACATGTTAAATCATGTTTTAATTCAACCTATTTTGAAGAAAACACCATATGAGCTTTGGAAAAATCGAAAACCTAATCTCAAGTATTTTCGTGTATTTGGTTGCCGCTGTTTCATATTAAACAATGGCAAAGATAATATCAG
Organism: Areca catechu; assembly: GCA_021397845.1. NCBI lineage: Eukaryota > Viridiplantae > Streptophyta > Magnoliopsida > Arecales > Arecaceae > Areca > Areca catechu. The sequence goes on from CM038050.1 coordinate 99,220,962, forward strand.
TAAATTTGATGCCAAGTCAGATGAGGGTATCTTCTTAGGATACTCTACTTCTAGCAAGGCATACAGGGTCTTCAACAGAAGAACTCTTCTGGTTGAAGAATCAATTCATGTAGTATTTGATGAATCTAACGAAAAATCTTCTAGAAAAGAAGATTCTATTGATGTTGAAATAGGTACAAAGAAGCTTGAACAATTGACAATCAATGAAGATGAGCCCAAAGGAGATGATGATCAAGAAAGTCAAGATCAAATTCAAGAAATCAATGCAACTTCACCAAAACCATTACCTAAAGAATGGAGGTATGCACACGGACACCCTAAAGAGCTAATAATTGGTGATCCATCAAAGGGGGTAAGTACACGCTCTTCTATTAGAAATGTTTGTGATTATTTAGCTTTTGTATCTCAGATAGAGCCTAAGTCAATAGAAGAAGCTGAAAAGATTGTAACTGGATTAATGCTATGCAAGATGAACTAAATCAATTTAAAAGAAATAATGTTTGGACTTTAACTGAAAGACCCCTTAATGTTTCTATAATTGGCACAAAATGGGTTTTTAGAAATAAACTTGATGAACATGGTATTGTAACTAGAAACAAAGCTAGACTTGTTGCTAAAGGCTACAACCAGGAAGAAGGGATCGATTTTGATGAAACCTTTGCTCCTGTTGCTAGGCTAGAAGCAATTAGACTTTTACTTGCTTTTGCTTGTTTTATGGATTTCAAGTTATTTCAAATGGATGTTAAAAGTGCCTTTTTAAATGGATTTATTGAAGAGGAGGTTTATGTTGAACAACCTCCTGGTTTTGAAAATCATGAATTTCCTAATCATGTCTTTAAATTGCATAAAGCATTGTATGGTTTAAAGCAAGCTCCTAGAGCTTGTATGATAGATTAAGTTCATTTTTGATGAAAAATGATTTCTCTAGAGGTAATGTAGATAATACATTATTTTTGAAAAAGAAAAATGATGATCTCTTAGTAGTACAAATTATGTAGATGATATTATTTTTGGTGCTACTAACGAATGTCTTTGTCAAGAATTTGCAAAGTTAATGCAGAGTGAGTTCGAGATGAGCATGATGGGAGAACTCAACTTCTTCCTCGGACTCCAAATTAAGCAAACCAAAGAGGGGATCTCCATCAACCAAGCCAAGTACACAAGGAAAATTTTGAAAAAGTTTGGGATGGAGACTACCAAACCAATAGGTACCCCTATGAGCTCTTCATGTAAATTAGACAAAGATGAATGTGGTAAATCAGTAGACCAAAAATTATATAGAGGCATGATTGGTTCATTGCTATATCTAACTGCCAGTAGACCAGATATAATATTTAGTGTTTGTATGTGTGCACGTTTTCGGTCTGCTCCTAAAGAATCACATCTCTTAGCTGTAAAACGTATACTTAGATACTTATCTGGGTCTATCAAAATTGGTCTTTGGTACTCTAGAGAGTCATCATATGAATTAATTGCATATTCTGATGCTGATTTTGCTGGGTGTAAACTTGATCGAAAAAGTACTAGTGGAACTTGTCAATTCCTAGGAGTTAATTTGATTTCATGGAGCAGTAAGAAACAGAATTCGGTTGCTCTATCTATGGCGGAAGCCGAATATATAGCAGCTGAAAGCTGTTGTGCTCAGATTCTATGGATCAAACAACAACTCGAGGACTTTGGCATCAAACTAATTAAAACACCCATAAGATGTGATAATACTAGTGCAATCAATTTAACGAAAAATCCTGTACAACATTCAAGAAGTAAACATATTGAAATAAGACATCACTTCATAAGAGATCACGTTCAAAACTCTAATGTGTTGTTAGAATTTATATGTACTGATTATCAATTGGCTGATATATTCACAAAACCATTGAATGAAGATAGATTTTGTATGATCAGAAGAGAACTGGATTCATTGATCCTTTTGTTTGAAACTCTTCAATTTTCATCAAAATTCCTCAAAAATGATTTATAAATTCTCAAATATGTTTAAGGGTTATTTTTCTAAATTATATCATTTTTAAAGTTTATAGAATTTTATTTTGGGTAATGTATTGTTGGAGGTCGACACTTTAATTTTCAGAGGTCGACACTTGAGGTCGACACCTAAGTTTTGGAGGTCGACACTTGAGGTCGACCCCTAAAAATTTTCAGAGGTCGACACTTGAACGGAAATCTGCTTTTTAAAACCCGTCCGCAAGCCTATTTTTCTCCACTTTTTTCATTTCCTCCTTCGTGTGGTCCCCCTCCAACTTCCCTAAACCCCTAAATAGTGGATTTCCACCCTTCTCGTTCATCATTTTGGGAAATCCTCTCCTCTCCTCTTGCTTTTCTTGGAATCAACCCTCTTTTTGACCGTATTCTTGATTTTGGACAATCGAAAGCCTTCGCATCTTTCTACCCTCAAATCTCAGTTGTTTTTCAATTGAAAACACTTATTTCTTCCCTCCGTTTCTTACTTTTTCTTCATTTACTCTCGATTTTTCTCCATTCTCACAAACCCTATCTTTACATTTCACCTTCTCCTCTTTTTCCCAATCTGTGATCCTCTCTTTCCCTCTCTTTTCCTCTTAGCCTTGCCTCGTTGCACTTCTCCCTAAGTTACCCCTCTTCCTTTCACATGGGTCCGAGAAAGCACTTGGCAGTAAGGAAAAGGAGATTGGAACAAGGGCAGGGTAGTACTGAGCGGCGACGAAAGGTCAGACATGAGCGTGAGCCGACCCCAGAGCCACCTGCACCAGTGCCAGCCAGCTTAGTCCGGAAGAGCATTGCTAGTGGGAGGCGTGTGGATATACCATTCTGGGATCAGCATCACTTCTTTATTGGAGACGTACTGAGAGATGCAGGTCTGGTTCATTTTTGTACGATGTCTGAGAGATTCTACCCAGACCTCATCAGGGAGTTTTATGGATCCATGGCCACTAATGGCATTGGATGGTCTGCTACAGTATGAGGGATCGAGATTCCTGTGACACCAGAGGTCATCAGTCGCATATGGAGGATTCCACTTCATGGCACTGCTGCCACTATGATCAGTGATAGAGAGCACGCCTTCAGGTGTATCCTAGAGCGTGAGGATGTTAGCGGCATTTCCACAGTAGCCGCTAACCAGCTTTCACTGGAGATGAGAGTACTGCATCACATCATCGCCTGTATCTTGATTCCGAAGAGCGGGAGATTCGATTTTATCACTGAGCGTGAGCTGGTGTTGATGGTGTCCCTGAGACAGCGGACTCCCATCAACCTCCCCAGAATCATGCTTCAGCAGATGGGTGAGGCAGCTTCTCACAGGAGACTTGTTCAGCCGTACGGCATGGGACTGACTCAGATATTCAGAGAGCATGGTGTCTCATTTGACGGCATACCCTTCAGTCAGCTACAGCACACTGATACTTATGGAGAGAAATCCCTGCATAGGATGGGATTTCGACTGGTTAGCGACCGCTGGGTACGACGAGAGTCTGGCCAGGAGCCAGATGAGGAGGATGAGATCCGAGCTGCTGAGGCAGGGCCTTCTGAGCCTACTGATCATGGTACACCTCCTTGCCCAGCACCAGAGACAGAGACTGCGGAGCCTGAGCCATTCACGCCACCACCCTTATCAGCTCTAGCACCTACTATTACTGCTACACCACAGAGGACTTCAGTGAGGATATCGGACTTCGAGCAGAGAGTGACTGATCAGATTTCAGAGGTCCGGACAAAGATCACTGGTGTACGGCAGGAGCTACATGATCTGCGGATACACACAGACATGCGCATTGGTGCTCTCTCAGCTAGTATGGATACAGGATTCAGACAGATCCTCAGCCTACTGAGATTAGCACTGCCATCAGGGACTGCAGATCCGACAGTATCTCCTCCACATGATGATGATGATGATGATGATGATGATGATGATGGCTCCAATGGATACAGTGACAGTGATGGAGATCAGCCTGGAGCAGGGAGTTCTGAGGTTCCACCTGCAGATCCGATTCCAGAGATACCCCCTGCTACTGATCCTCCAGCTACAGATCTTCCGAGTACAGCTCCTCCAGCCACAGACGATCCAATTGTTGCTGAGCTTACAGAGTCTCTTTTTGAGACTATCACTAGGATTCGGATGACATAGATGAGCATACAGAGACAGACATTGATGATCCCACAGCTTATGAGCTAGTCAGCAGGCAAACTCCAGCTCAGTCTACTCAGCATACTGATCCGTCCACTCCTTCAGCTACTGCCTCTGTCTCGACATCTGTGGAGCCCTTACCTAGGACATATAGATCTCGTAGGACTACCCCTAGGTCTGGTCCCTCTCTGAGGACTCGGAGTTCCTCTCATAGGACTCCAAAATCCTCATCTAGGATCATGGCTCCTGTATCTTTTGATATACCTTCTGATGAGGAGTAGCCTCATAGATTCACTTGTTGTACTTAGTTTGCCTTGTATGGTTTGTTGTATCAGTGTTTTGTGCTTACTATGTAAGCAATTTTGTAACTAAATACAATTGTTTTTATCTATATTGTGACATTTTATCAATCTTGTGACATTTTATTGTCTGATACCAGCTCTTAGCATTTATCTATTTAAACCCTCAAGTTAGAATAATTTGTTATATTGAATGCACAAATTGAGGGGGAGCATGTATTTTATGCACCTAAATACTTCATTGTAATTGAACATAAGTTTCATTAATATATCTTTCACTACAAAAATGAACTTTTTGATTCTTGACAAAAAGGGGGAGTAGTAAAGTATATATGTATTTATGAGATCAAATTTAGTAAAGTATATATGTATTTATGAGATCAAATTTAGCAAAGTATATATGTATTTATGAGATCTTCGTCTTATGAGTAGTAAAGTTTATATGATTCTTATCTTTTTGACTCATGAGAATGTTTTCACAAAAAGAAAGAAGTAAATAAAAAGTAAAATCTTTTGACTCTTGAAAATATTTTCACAAAAAGAAGATGAAAAGTAAATTTTTATGATACACTCATGCATGTAAGGATTCTTTGAAAATATTTTATTATTGCTATATCTTTCTTTTGGACTTAATTGCATATATACTCAAGATTTTGTCATCATCAAAAAGGGGGAGATTGTTGGCTTTGGCTCCTTAGTTTTGATGATTAACAAAAGGTTGAGTATATGTTTGGACTAATGTTTCATCTCTAGATAAAGTTTCAGGACTTAGGTTATTCAAAAAGAGTATCAAAAGTACAATGATGAAACTAAGTTTGCCTGATTTGGAAAAGAGCTCTTCTACCTTGGACAAGATCAAAATTCTCATAATGGACCTTCTTGTTAAGAAATATTTGACAAAAAAAACAAAGGCTTAAAGAAACTCAAGCATGGCACGCACATCTCAAGAGTTTCAGAAAAATTAAGATCAGAGGTCGACCCCCAGAGGTCGACACCTTGTCAAAGTCTACCACCCACGAGGGCGACTCATGAGAGAAAAATTCAGTCATGGCCGGCACGGCAAAATCTCAGGGCACGCACCAGAGGTCGACCAAAGAGTCAACAACCTGTCCGAGGCGACACCAGAGGTCACTCATAGCCTGAGAATTCCAACCTGGCAAGAACTATGGTATTCTGAATTTGTCTAAAATATACTGGAGGTCGACTCATGAGGTCGACACTTGTTATCCAGTCAACTTAGGGTCGCCTCATGGTTAAACGGCTATTTTTCTACACTTCTGATTTGATTTCTACCGTCCATAAACGGCCATATTTTTGAATCTAACGGTCTTTGTGAACAAAAAAAGGCAGTTGTTTAGCAGATGAAGGTATTTAACCTCCACCAACCTTCAAAAAGAAAGAGACAAAGTGAAAAAGTGTAGATTCAAAGTACAAAGCCTTCAATCACTTCCAAGCCAAAAGATGAGAAAACCAAGAGATTCTTAGCCAAAAGCTTTCCATCTTTGAGGAATCCAACTTTCAAGTGTTTGGCATTTAGTGAGGTTCCAAGATTCCAAGACAAAGGCTTGAAGAGTCTCCATCAAGAGCTTCAACGAATTTATTATTGCTCAAAGGATTTGTTTAGTTTAATTCATTGTATTCATACTCTTTTGTCTTTAGCTAGTTCAAGGGAATTGAAACTAGAGTGGGTTTTTGGTGAGCCAATTGATAAACCACTAGGTTGCTGTAAGCCCGAAGCCCAACAAGTGAGTGAGGTTTTGTTGGTGGGCCAATTGATAACACCACTAGGGTTGCTTGTTAGCCGAAGCCAAAACAAGTGTGTAAGGTTTTGACTTGTGAGCCTGGTAAAACAAGTGGCTTAACTCAAGATTATAGTGGAAATTCCCCAGTGAGCTTGGGGAGTGGATGTCGGTGCTAGTGCACCGAACCACTATACTTCTTTGTGTGTTTGCATTGCTCTTCTTTTGCTCTTTAATTGTTTGATTTATTTCATTGCTTCCGTTGCACAATTATTTGAGCACTAACCACTCTCCCTTAAACTTGATATCACATAATATTGCTTTAATTTTTTTAAATACCCAATTCACCCCCCCTCTTGGGCACCATATCTGGGCAACACAGGGTCCCTTACTATGACCCTTAACCTTGGGCTCCAAGTAAGGGCACATAAGTGGTGCGGGCACCAGACTCAGAAGAAGACTTCAGAGCTCATCTGGATCTCTGATTGACCTTGCCCGAAGAATTAGGGTTTTTCTGGTTTGTAATAAGGGTTGACTTGATCAACTCAATTTAGCTTGAGTCTGTATTCCCTGCAGTTTATTTTGTTGAGTCATGTTGACTCAGTAGTGGTCTAGGACTTCAACCTGGGGTGTCACATTTTCTCCAAGGCCAAGCAAGTGGGCGCCACACCCCAGCCACACGCCTGAGTCCAGGGGGTGCCACATCTCCATCCAGTATGCTTGGTCCCCACACCACAGATAGCAGCTCCCTTCTCTCATGCGCCATTTGAGGAGAAAGCAACCAGGGATCCACAAATCAAGGGGCGGCCCAAGACCTTCCATAAGAGCCAAGCTATGAAAGGGAAGAAATTCTTCTTGGAGAGACTTCAAGGAGGCGCCCATTCCCTGCCAAAAATACCCAAACCAAAGATGGGAAGGACCATGACTTAGGGAGAAAGAAAGGAGGAGTCCAAAAGAGTTGAACCATAGAAGGAAGAAATCCTCTCTTGAAGAACAAAGCTTGGAGGCGCCATCTACCTTCCTTTTAAACCCAATCAATTTTTTTGGAACCTTTGGCTGGCCATATGTGTAGGGATTGATCCTACAATCCTAATTTGAAGATCCCCTCCTTTAGTCCCACATGGGAAGATGTAAAACCCTACTCTCTTGTAAAGTCCTATAAATTAAACCCCTCTTGTAAGTTTGAAAGTAATCTGATGAATGAATTCAAATTTTGTGTGAGCAAACTCTGTGTTTTCTCTCTTCCGCACTTGCATCCAGGTGTTGAGCTCCATGAGGGAGTAAATCCGGTTCCCCAGGAACTTTGAGGAGGTGTGAGATCTCCAAACCCCAAACCCTTGTTAGCCACTTCACTCCCAAACCCTAGCCGCCCATCATCCTTCTTTTTCCACCAGCCCTAGCATATCCCCCTCTCACGGCCATCCTCTCAAGTCAAGGCCGACCCCAGCATCCGGGTCCAGTCCGGATACTTCAGATCCAGAGCAATTCCCAGAGGAAGTCAGATCAACCTCTAGGAGGATCCGGATTTCAGCACATCAACTTTCAAGTTCTTCAATCTGGTAAATTCTTCCTTGAGTATCTGATTCCATCACTTGTTCTTCTTCTTCCCAGATCTTGAGTCAGGAGAAGCCGACTCAGCCACAGGACCAGTATTGGAGGATCCATTGCGAAGGTATCCGAATCCGAGGATCCAACAATCTGCTCGAGAGAGTTCTTCCACCAAACTTTGTGAAGATCACTGTCTGGTTGGTAACCCATCTCTTCTCTTTATTTCTGTCTTGTTGAAAGTTCAGAGCGAACCCTAGGTCTGGGAGTTTCTCAACCCCAGCGATCCGTTACTTCTGAACTACTCTGATAATCCAGTATTATTTAAATTGTGCTTTCAATTATTATCTAGTTTCTTTCAATTTAGTTTAGCTTTCCTTTGAGTCAAAGCCAATTTCGAAAATATATATATATAAAATATAAAAAAAGAATTAATATTATTTATTTTTGCATCGCATCATTTTTTCTTTTGTTCTGCATCATTTTTGGTATCAGAGCACAGTCTAGGGTTTCTGTTTTGCTTGCTTGTTTTAAGTCTCTCTCCTTTTACTTTGTCTGCTCGAAGTAGACTCCCCAGGACATCCGGTCCTAGGAATGAAGCGAGGTGCAAACCTCCTCTTCCCATTCCACGGGGTGTTCCTAGGGCGTGTAGGGGATCCGTTGGGTTACAACTTCGTAGCAGGAATTGTAAACGGGGGAGCACCCTATTTTCAGTCCGTAACTACTTTGTTGCAGGAATTGTTTCTCAGTGCAGGTAACTCCGAATTATAATTTTAATTTTGTAGAACCAGTATAATTGAATCTATTTTGCATAATTTTTTCCTATTTTTATGGTTTCCAAGAAATTTCTGAGAGTTAAATTACTGCAACTCTATTTTTGTGTTATGCAATGCAATTTTATTTGAGTGAACATCTCCTAACTCATCTAAGGGCATTTGAGCATCTAAGATAAGGGGAGGAGTTGATAAACTCTCCTTAGCCCAAAACCACCACCCACTCATTCGAACCTAAGCCTTTAATCTTAAAATTATTAGACCTAATTTGCCCTAGTGGGCTAGGGACATCAACAAGTCGGGTCAAGGCTAGTGTTGAGTCAGTTTGTCTGGTTACTCTGTGTGTGCTTTGTACTCAGTGTCTAGAACGGTGGTTCAGGGACTACGTCCCGAAGGGCTTGTTGCTGGTCCGCCTACCTGGCCAATCACTGATTGGTGTCTAGGATTGGCAATTAGGGACCTAACACTCCCCTTACACCTGCCTGGCTGAGTCCCGAGTTACTACAGGCTAGCTTGCCACTCTGATTGGGCATCTAGTTTGGGCTCTAGGTCTAGTTAGCCCGTAGTCGATTCAGTTGAGTCTCATTTTGTGTGTTTGCTTGCATCATCATGTCTACCCGAATGGAGTACCCTACCAACCTGGTCAAACCCAACCTGATTTAGAGGCCATGGTTAGAGCTCTTACTGAGTATGAACAAATTAAGTCAGGATATGAATGAGAATTTTGCCCAGCTTAGGGATCGAGTCCAAGTACTTGAGGAACCTAGGCATCAGAATTGGACTCCTGACCCAGATTTTAATGTGCCTCAACCTCACCCACACCAGGAGCCTAGAAGACCTTTATACAGAGATCCTGAACCTAATCATAGGAGGCCTGACCCAGAACCTGAAGATAGAGATGATAGGTTCATTCGGAACATCAAATTAGATGCACCCACTTTTGATGGTAGCTTAAACCTAAGGTGTATTCTGATTGGGAGGGTGAGATGGACCAGTACTTTGAGTGGTATGCCATGTCTGAGGAAAGAAAGTTCAAGTTTGCCAAGATAAGTTAGTACGTCAAGCTAGGTTATACTGGGGGAACATTGAGCTGACCACTAGAAGACGAAATAGAGCCCATAACCACTTGGCAGGGTATGAAAGAGAAGCTTAGAGATAAGTACCTACCCATTTCATACCAGCAGAACCTGTTAGACCAATGGCAGACTTTGAAACAAGGGAACCGATCTGTATCAGACTACATAACCACCTTTGATGAATACCTGATGAGATGTGATGTGAGTGAATCCATGAGGTCACTTTGTCTAGGTTTAGGGCTGGACTTAGGGAAGACATAAAGAGGGAGTTGTTTCTGAGAGAGGTTACTGACCTAGACCAAGCCTATCAGATTGCACTGAACACTGAGAAGTTTCAGAGAGGACCTATACCTTCTAGGGTTAGTGCCCCAATCCCAAGAAATGGACCTAGCCAAGTTACCCCTAGCAAGTCTAATCAGGTATTCCCCACCCCTAGGCCCATGGACAAAGGTAAGGCACCTGACACCCAGAGAACCCCTAGTATCATCTGTTTTAAGTGCCAGAAGCCCGGTCATATCTCCAACCAGTGCACAGCCATAGCTTGTTTTAAGTGCCACAAGGTAGGTCATGTTTCTAGCCAGTGCCCTCGTAGATCCCTTTACATAGAAGAAGCAGAAGAAGAGAGTTCCAGACCCAATGAAGAGTTTGAAGAAGAAGTTTATGAGGCCGGAATGAATTTGGTCGATGAGTATGAAGGAGAGGAGGAATCCACAGAGTCTGACCAATTAGGGGTTGTGAGATGCATCCTGTCCCAGAATAGAGTTCAGGAGAATTGCGTAGGACTAACATCCTACAGACTTTCCTTAAACTAGGGGATAAGGTATGTAAAATCATCATAGATAGTGGGAGCTGTGTGAATGCCATTTCTGCTAGCACTGTCAAAATGTTAGGCTTAATCCCAGTCCCCCACCCCAACCCCTATAAGGTTTCTTGGGTAGACTCTACCTCTATACCCATCCAGTCTAGATGTCAGGTCCAAATCCAAATGCAATCCTATCAAGAGAAGATTTGGTGTGACGTCTTGCCCATGGGGGTGAGCAGTATAATTCTTGGAAGACCTTGGTTGTATGATCATGATGCCACCCTCTTAGGAAAATCCAACACCTGTGTCTTTAGTTTAATGGGAAGAAAATCACAATCCATTCAGTCCCTCCTAAGGACAAGGTAGCTAAAGGAACCAATAAGGTCAGAGAAATGAAGACTGGAGTGAACCTAATTAGTGCTAAGGATCTAGAACAAGAAATTCATAGTGGTTCACCTATTTGGATGTTGACTGCTAAGGAACTTAGGACTCCTACACCCTCAGAGCCTCCTCAGGAAGTTAAACCTTTGTTAAAAGAATTTGAGGATGTTTTTCACGAGGATCTGCCAGACCACCTTCCACCTCTTAGGGATATCCAGCATTCCATAGATTTAGTCCCAGGAGCTACTTTACCCAACTTGCCCCATTATAGGATGAATCCATCTGAGCATAAGGAACTGCAAAAGCAGGTTGGAGAATTGTTGAGGAAGGGGTTCATTAGAGAGAGTCTTAGCCCTTGTGCAGTCCCTGCACTTCTAACCCCGAAGAAGGATGGCACGTGGAGGATGTGTGTTGATAGTCGTGCCATCAACAAAATCACAATCAAGTATAGGTTCCCCATCCCTAGACTAGATGACATGCTAGATATGATGGCCGGTGCAATGGTTTTTTCTAAAATTGATCTCAAGAGCGGCTATCATCAGGTTAGGATTAGACCAGGGGATGAGTGGAAAACCGCTTTCAAAACTAAGGATGGTCTCTATGAATGGGTTGTTATGCCTTTTGGGTTGTCCAATGCCCCTAGTACTTTCATGAGGATTATGACCCAGGTACTTAGAGCTTTCATAGGAAGTTTGTAGTGGTCTATTTTGATGACATCCTGATCTATAGTAAGACCCCTGCAGACCACCTAGGCCACCTTAGACAAGTCTGTCAAGTTTTGAGGAATGATAGTCTCTACGGTAATCTCAAAAAGTGTGAATTCATGACCAGTAGAATTATCTTCCTTGTTTTTGTAGTAACCCCTGACGGCGTGGCTGCCGATCCAGAAAAAATTAGGTCCATAGTAGAATGGCCAGAGCCGACCAGTGTGCATGAAGTCAGAAGTTTCCACAGCTTGGCTACCTTCTATAGGCGATTCATCAAGGGGTTTAGTACTGTAGTTGCTCCTATCACAGACTGTATTAGGAAGGGAGAATTCCAGTGGACTAAAGCAGCCCATAAAGCCTTCCTAGATCTTAAGGATAGGATGACCCAGGCACCCATTTTGAGGTTACCCGACTTTTCAAAGGTATTTGAGGTTGCCTGTGATGCTTCAGGAGTAGGTATAGGTGGAGTCCTAAGCCAAGAGAACCATCCCGTAGCATTCTTTAGTGAAAAACTTAATGATGCTAAGCTTAGGTATTCTACCTATGATAAGGAATTTTATGCGGTAGTGCAAGCTTTGCGTTACTGGAGACATTATTTGCTACCGCAAGAATTTGTGCTGTTTTCGGACCATGAGGCTCTTAGATTCTTGAATTCCCAGAAGAAGCTTAACCCTAGGCATGCTAAGTGGGTAGAGTATATCCAGTCCTATACTTTTGTTTTGAAGCATAAGGCTGGGTCTGAAAATAAGGTAGCTGATGCCTTAGTCGTCGATCTTTGTTGTTGAATTCTGTTAGGGCTGAAGTCATAGGGTTTGAGCAAATCAAAGAGGAATATGAGTCGTGTCCGGATTTTAAGACTGTGTACCAGGATCTAACTCAAGGACCATCTAGTGACATAAGGATTATACCCTTTTAGATGGCTTTCTGTTCTTTAAGAATAGGCTTTGCATCCCTAGAACTTCTCTTAGGGAATTTTTGATTTGGAAATTCATGCTGGAGGTTTAGCTGGCCATTTCGGAAAAGACAAGACCACCCTGGCTATTGAAGACCACTTTTTCTGGCCTAGCTTAAAAAGAGATGTAGCACACATTGTGGCTAGGTGTCGGACCTGCGCTGTTGCCAAACAGCGAAAACAGAACACCGGCCTTTATACCCCACTCCCTGTCCCAGATCGTCCTTGGCAAGATGTGAGCATGGACTTTGTGTTAGGTTTGCCTAAGACCCAGAGGAGGCATGACTCTATCTGTGTTGTAGTAGACCGATTTTCCAAGATGGCCCATTTCTTGCCTTGTTCCCAAACATTTGATGCGTCTAAGGTAGCCACCCTGTTCTTTAATGAGATAGTTCGACTCCATGGCCTACCTAAGACATTGTTTCCGATAGGGATGTCCGGTTCACCAGCTATTTCTGGAAAACCCTTTGGCATAAGTTAGGGACAAAACTTAAGTTTTCAACTGCCTATCATCCCCAGACTGATGGCCAAACCGAAGTAGTGAACCGTAGTTTAGGCAATCTGTTAAGGTGTCTTGTTGGTGAAAACATTAGGAACTGGGATTTGTATTTACCTAGAGCTGAATTTGCATACAATGACTCGGTCAATAGGTCTACGAGTAAGAGTCCATTTGAAATTGTGCATGGTTACAAACCTCACACACCTCTTGACCTAGCTCCTTTACCAGTCCACACACGAGTCTCCGAGTCTGCCGAAGTTTTTGCACAGCATATAAAAGACTTGCATAAAGAAATTCATGCCAAAATAATTTAAGTAATGAAACTTATAAGAAGTTGGCTGATTCTCAAAGGCGAGTCAAAACTTTTAATGAGGGAGACTATGTAATGATTAGGTTAAGGCCTGAACGGTTTCCTCCTGGAACCGTTAGAAAGTTACATGCTAGAGGAGCTGGACCATTTAGAGTGGTGAAGAGAGTAGGATCCAATGCCTATGTGCTCGAGTTGCCTCCAGAACTAGGCATTAGCTCCACTTTCAACATTACAGACCTAGTAGAGTATAGAGAGCCAGCTGTGATTCCCAGTGAGCCTTTTGAACCTAATCCTGCTCTTGAGAGTGAACCCAACCCTGTGTGTCCACCAACAAACTGGCCTGTGAGGAAAGAGCAGATTGAAAAGATCCTGGATGATCAGTTTATCTCTACTCGTAATCGAGGATACCAAAGATACCTGGTCCACTGGCAAGGAAGGCCAGATTCTGATGACTCTTGGATCTCCCGAGAAGAATTACAAGAATTGGACCCAGACCTCTTGGAGAGATACCAGAGCCAACTTGATCCATACTCGACAGGGTCGAGTTCCTCCCACCCCGGGAGAATTGGTGCGGGCACCAGACTCAGAAGAAGACTTCAGAGCTCCATCTGGATCTCTGATTGACCTTGCCCGAAGAATTAGGGTTTTCTGGTTTGTAATAAGGGTTGACTTGATCAACTCAATTTTAGCTTGAGTCTGTATTCCCTGCAGTTTATTTTGTTGAGTCATGTTGACTCAGTAGTGGTCTAGGACTTCAACCTGGGGTGTCACATTTTCTCCAAGGCCAAGCAAGTGGGCGCCACACTCCCAGCCACACGCCTGAGTCCAGGGGCACCACATCTCATCCAGTAGGCTTTGGTCCCCACACCACAGATAGCAGCTCCCTTCTCTCATGCGCCATTTGAGGAGAAAGCAACCAGGGATCCACAAATCAAGGGGGCGGCCCAAGACCTTCCATAAGAGCCAAGCTATGAAAGGAAGAAATTCTTCTTGGAGAGACTTCAAGGAGCGCCCATTCCCTGCCAAAAATACCCAAACCAAAGATGGGAAGGACCATGACTTAGGGAAAAGAAAAGGAGGAGTCCAAAAGAGTTGAACCATGGAAGGAAAGAAATCCTCTCTTGAAGAACAAAGCTTGGAGGCGCCATCTACCTTCCTTTTAAAACCCAAATCAAATTTTTTTGGAACCTTTGGCTGGCCATATGTGTAGGGATTGATCCTACAATCCTAATTTGAAGATCCCCTCCTTTAGTCCCACATGGGAAGATGTAAAACCCTACTCTCTTGTAAAGTCCTATAAATTAAACCCCCCCTTGTAAGTTTGAAAGTAATCTGATGAATGAATTCAAATATTTGTGTGAGCAAACTCTGTGTTTTCTCTCTTCCGCACTTGCATCCAGGTGTTGAGCTCCGTGAGGAGTAAATCCGGGTTCCCCAGGAACTTTGAGGAGGTGTGAGATCTCCAAACCCCAAACCCTTGTTAGCCACTTCACTCCCAACCCTAGCCGCCCATCATCCTTCTTTTTCCACCAAGCCCTAGCATATTCCACCTCTCACGGCCATCCTCTTCAAGTCAAGGCTGACCCCAGCATCCGGGTCCAGTCCGGATACTTCAGATCCATCGCAATTCCTAGAGGAAGTCAGATCAACCTCCAGGAGAATCCGGATTTCAGCACATCAACTTTCAAGTTCTTCAATCTGGTAAATTCTTCCTTGAGTATCTGATTCCATCACTTGTTCTTCTTCTTTCCAGATCTTGAGTCCAGGAGAAGCCGACTCAGCCACAGGACCAGTATTGGAGGATCCATTGCGAAGGTATCCGAATCCGAGGATCCAACAATCTGCTCGAGAGAGTTCTTCCACCAAACTTTGTGAAGATCACTGTCTGATTGGTAACCCATCTCTTCTCTTTATTTCTGTCTTGTTGAAAGTTCAGAGCGAAACCCTAGGTCTGGGAGTTTCTCAACCCCCAGCGATCCGTTACTTCTGAACTACTCTGATAATCCAGTTTTATTTAATTGTGCTTTCAATTATTATCTAGTTTCTTTCAATTAGTTTAGCTTTCCTTTGAGTCAAAGCCAATTTCGAAAATATATATATATATATATATATAAAAGAATTAATCTTAATTTATTTCCCATCGCATCATTTCTTCTTTTTGTTCTGCATCATTTTTGTATCAGAGCACAGTCTAGGGTTTCTGTTTTGCTTGCTTGTTTTAAGTCTCTCTCCTTTTACTTTGTCTGCTCGAAGTAGACTCCCCAGGACATCCGGTCCTAGGAATGAAGTGGGATGCAAACCTCCTCTTCCCATTCCACAGGGGTGTTCCTAGGGCGTGTAGGGGATCCGTTGGGTTACAACTTCGTAGCAGGAATTGTAAAGGGGGAAGCACCCTGTTTTCAGTCCGTAACTACTTTGTTGCAGGAATTGTTTCTCAGTGCAGGTAACTCTGAATTGCATAATTTTTATTTTGCGGGAACCAGTATAATTGAATCTATTTTACATAATTTTTCTGTGTTTTATTGATTTCCGTGAAATTTCTGAGAGTTAAATTACTGCAACTTTGTTTTTGTGTTCTGCAATGCAATTAATTTGATTGAACATCTCCTAACTCATCCTAAGGGCATTTGAGCATCTAAGATAAGGGGAGGAGTTGATAACCTCTCCTTAGCCCAAAACCACCACCCACTCATTCGAACCTAAGCCTTTAATCTTAAAATTAATTAGACCTAATTTGCCCTAGTGGGCTAGGGACATCAACAAGTCGGGTCAAGGCTAGTGTTGAGTCAGTTTGTCTGGTTACTCGGTGTGTGCTTTGTACTTAGTGTCTAGAATGGTGGTTCAGGGACTACATCCCGAAGGGCTTGTTTGTTGGTCCGCCTACCTGGCCAATCACTGATTGGTGTCTAGGATTGGCAATTAGGGACCTAACACTCCCCTTACACCTGCCTGGCTGAGTCCCGAGTTACTACAGGCTAGCTTGCCACTCTGATTGGGCATCTAGTTTGGGCTCTAGGTCTAGTTAGCCCGTAGTCGATTCAGTTGAGTCTCATTTTGCGTGTTTGCTTGCATCATCATGTCTACACGGAATGGAGTACCTTACCAACCTGGTCAAACCCAACCTGATTTAGAGGCCATGGTTAGAGCTCTTACAGAGTATGAACAAATTAAGTCAGGATATGAATGAGAATTTTGCCCAGCTTAGGGATCGAGTCCAAGTACTTGAGGAACCTAGGCATCTGAATTGGTCTCCTGACCCAGATTTTAATGTGCCTCAACCTCACCCACACCAGGAGCCTAGAAGACCTTTATACAGAGATCCTGAACCTAATCATAGGAGGCCTGACCCAGAGCCTGAAGATAGAGATGATAGGTTCATTCGGAACATCAAATTAGATGCACCCACTTTTGATGGTAGCTTAAACCCTAAGGTGTATTCTGATTGGGAGGGTGAGATGGACCAGTACTTTGAGTGGTATGCCATGTCTGAGGAAAGAAAGTTCAAGTTTGCCAAGATAAAGTTAGTACGTCAAGCTAGGTTATACTGGGGGAACATTGAGCTGACCACTAGAAGACGAAATATAGAGCCCATAACCACTTGGCAGGGTATGAAAGAGAAGCTTAGAGATAAGTACCTACCCATTTCATACCAGCAGAACCTGTTAGACCAATGGCAGACTTTGAAACAAGGAACCGATCTGTATCAGACTACATAACCACCTTTGATGAATACCTGATGAGATGTGATGTGAGTGAATCCCATGAGGTCACTTTGTCTAGGTTTAGGGCTGGACTTAGGGAAGACATAAAGAGGGAGTTATTTCTGAGAGAGGTTACTGACCTAGACCAAGCCTATCAGATTGCACTGAACATTGAGAAGTTTCAGAGAGGACCTATACCTTCTAGGGTTAGTGCCCCAATCCCAAGAAATGGACCTAGCCAAGTTACCCCTAGCAAGTCTAATCAGGGTATCCCCACCCCTAGGCCCATGGACAAAGGTAAGGCACCTGACGCCCAGAGAAACCCTAGTATCATCTGTTTTAAGTGCCAGAAGCCCGGTCATATCTCCAACAAGTGCACATCCATAGCTTGTTTTAAGTGCCACAAGGTAGGTCATGTTTCTAGCCAGTGCCCTCGTAGATCCCTTTACATAGAAGAAGCAGAAGAAGAGAGTTCCGGACCCAATGAAGAGTTTGAAGAAGAAGTTTATGAGGCCGGAATGAATATGGTCGATGAGTATGAAGGAGAGGAGGAATCCACAGAGTCTGACCAATTAGGGGTTGTGAGATGCATCCTATCCCAGAATAGAGTTCAGGAAGATTGGCGTAGGACTAACATCCTACAGACTTTCCTTAAACTAGGGGATAAGGTTTGTAAAATCATCATAGATAGTGGGAGCTGTGTGAATGCCATTTCTGCTAGCACTGTCAAAATGTTAGGCTTAATCCCAGTCCCCCACCCCAACCCCTATAAGTTTCTTGGGTAGACTCTACCTCTATACCCATCCAGTCTAGATGTCAGGTCCAAATCCAAATGCAATCCTATCAAGAGAAGATTTGGTGTGACGTCTTGCCCATGGGGTGAGCAGTATAATTCTTGGAAGACCTTGGTTGTATGATCATGATGCCACCCTCTTAGGAAAATCCAACACCTGTGTTTTAGTTTTAATGGGAAGAAAATCACAATCCATTCAGTTCCTCCTAAGGACAAGGTAGCTAAAGGAACCAATAAGGTCAGAGAAATGAAGACTGGAGTGAACCTAATTAGTGCTAAGGATCTAGAATAGGAAATTCATAGTGGTTCACCAATTTGGATGTTGACTGCTAAGGAACTTAGGACTCCTACACCCTCAGAGCCTCCTCAGGAAGTTAAACCTTTGTTAAAAGAATTTAAGGATGTTTTTCCCGAGGATCTGCCAGACCACCTTCCACCTCTTAGGGATATCCAGCATTCCATAGATTTAGTCCCAGGAGCTACTTTACCCAACTTGCCCCATTATAGGATGAATCCATCTGAGCATAAGGAACTGCAAAAGCAGGTTGGAGAATTGTTGAGGAAGGGGTTCATTAGAGAGAGTCTTAGCCCTTGTGCAGTCCCTGCACTTCTAACCCCGAAGAAGGATGGCACGTGGAGGATGTGTGTTGATAGTCGTGCCATCAACAAAATCACAATCAAGTATAGGTTCCCCATCCCTAGACTAGATGACATGCTAGATATGATGGCCGGTGCAATGGTTTTTTCTAAAATTGATCTCAAGAGTGGCTATCATCAGGTTAGGATTAGACCAGGGGATGAGTGGAAACCGCTTTCAAAACTAAGGATGGTCTCTATGAATAGGTTGTTATGCCTTTTGGGTTGTCCAATGCCCCTAGTACTTTCATGAGGATTATGACCCAGGTACTTAGAGCTTTCAAAGGAAAGTTTGTAGTGGTCTATTTTGATGACATCCTGATCTATAGTAAGACCCCTGCAGACCACCTAGGCCACCTTAGACAAGTCTTTCAAGTTTTGAGGAATGATAGTCTCTACGGTAATCTCAAAAAGTGTGAATTCATGACCAGTAGAATTATCTTCCTTGGTTTTGTAGTAACCCCTGACGGCGTGGCTGCCGATCCAGAAAAAATTAGGTCCATAGTAGAATGGCCAGAGCCGACCCGTGTGGATGAAGTCAGAAGTTTCCACGGCTTGGCTACCTTCTATAGGCGATTCATCAAGGGGTTAGTACTGTAGTTTCTCCTATCACAGACTGTATTAGGAAGGGAGAATTCCAGTGGACTAAAGCAGCCCATAAAGCCTTCCTAGATCTTAAGGATAGGATGACCCAGGCACCCATTTTGAGGTTACCCGACTTTTCAAAGGTATTTGAGGTTGCCTGTGATGCTTCAGGAGTAGGTATAGGTGGAGTCCTAAGCCAAGAGAACCATCCCATAGCATTCTTTAGTGAAAAACTTAATGATGCTAAGCTTAGGTATTCTACCTATGATAAGGAATTTTATGCGGTAGTGCAAGCTTTACGTTACCGGAGACATTATTTGCTACCGCAAGAATTTATGCTATTTTCGGATCATGAGGCTCTTAGATTCTTGAATTCCCAGAAGAAGCTTAACCCTAGGCATGCTAAGTGGGTAGAGTATATCCAGTCCTATACTTTTGTTTTGAAGCATAAGGCTGGATCTGAAAATAAGGTAGCTGATGCCCTTAGTCGTCGATCTTTGTTGTTGAATTCTGTTAGGGCTGAAGTCATAGGGTTTGAGCAAATCAAAGGGGAATATGAGTCGTGTCCGGATTTTAAGACTGTGTACCAGGATCTAACTCAAGGACCATCTAGTGACCATAAGGATTATACCCTTTTAGATGGCTTTCTGTTCTTTAAGAATAGGCTTTGCATCCCTAGAACTTCTCTTAGGGAATTTTTGATTTGGAAAATTCATGCTGGAGGTTTAGCTGGCCATTTCGGAAAAGACAAGACCACCCTGGCTATTGAAGACCACTTTTTCTGGCCTAGTTTAAAAAGAGATGTAGCACACATTGTGGCTAGGTGTCGGACCTGCGCTGTTGCCAAACAGCGAAAACAGAACACCGGCCTTTATACCCCACTCCCTGTCCCAGATCGTCCTTGGCAAGATGTGAGCATGGACTTTGTGTTAGGTTTGCCTAAGACCCAGAGGAGGCATGACTCTATCTGTGTTGTAGTAGACCGATTTTCCAAGATGGCCCATTTCTTGCCTTGTTCCCAAACATTTGATGCGTCTAAGGTAGCCACCCTGTTCTTTAATGAGATAGTTCGACTCCATGGCCTACCTAAGACAATTGTTTCCGATAGGGATGTCCGGTTCACCAGCTATTTCTGGAAAACCCTTTGGCATAAGTTAGGGACAAAACTTAAGTTTTCAACTGCCTATCATCCCCAGACTGATGGCCAAACCAAATAGTGAACCGTAGTTTAGGCAATCTGTTAAGGTGTCTTGTTGGTGAAAACATTAGGAACTGGGATTTGTATTTACCTATAGCTGAATTTGCATACAATGACTCGGTCAATAGGTCTACGGTAAGAGTCCATTTGAAATTGTGCATGGTTACAAACCTCACACACCTCTTAACCTAGCTCCTTTACCAGTCCACACACGAGTCTCCGAGTCTGCCGAAGTTTTTGCACAGCATATAAAAGACTTGCATAAAGAAATTCATGCCAAAATAAATTTAAGTAATGAAACTTATAAGAAGTTGGCTGATTCTCAAAGGCGAGTCAAAACTTTTAATGAGGGAGACTATGTAATGATTAGGTTAAGGCCTGAACGGTTTCCTCCTGGAACCGTTAGAAAGTTACATGCTAGAGGAGCTGGACCATTTAGAGTGGTGAAGAGAGTAGGATCCAATGCCTATGTGCTCGAGTTGCCTCCAGAACTAGGCATTAGCTCCACTTTCAACATTACAGACCTAGTAGAGTATAGAGAGCCAGCAGTGATTCCCAGTGAGCCTTTTGAACCTAATCCTGCTCTTGAGAGTGAACCCAACCCTGTGTGTCCACCAACAACTGGCCTGTGAGGAAAGAGCAGATTGAAAAGATCCTGGATGATCAGGTTATCTCTACTCGTAATCGAGGATACCAAGATACCTGGTCCACTGGCAAGGAAGGCCAGATTCTGATGACTCTTGGATCTCCCAAGAAGAATTACAAGAATTGGACCCAGACCTCTTGGAGAGATACCAGAGCCAACTTGATCCATACTCGACAGGGTCGAGTTCCTCCCACCCCGGGAGAATTGGTGCGGGCACCAGACTCAGAAGAAGACTTCAGAGCTCCATCTGGATCTCTGATTGACCTTGCCCGAAGAATTAGGGTTTTCTGGTTTGTAATAAGGGTTGACTTGATCAACTCAATTTTAGCTTGAGTCTGTATTCCCTGCAGTTTATTTTGTTGAGTCATGTTGACTCAGTAGTGGTCTAGGACTTCAACCTGGGGTGTCACATTTTCTCCAAGGCCAAGAAAGTGGGCGCCACACTCCCAGCCACACGCCTGAGTCCAGGGGCGCCACATCTCCATCCAGTAGGCTTTGGTCCCCACACCACAGATAGCAGCTCCCTTCTCTCATGCGCCATTTGAGGAGAAAGCCCAGGGATCCACAAATCAAGGGGGCGGCCCAAGACCTTCCATAAGAGCCAAGCTATGAAAGGGAAGAAATTCTTCTTGGAGAGAACTTCAAGGAGGCGCCCATTCCCTGCCAAAAATACCCAAACCAAAGATGGGAAGGACCATGACTTAGGGAGAAAGAAAAGGAGGAGTCCAAAAGAGTTGAACCATGGAAGGAAAGAAATCCTCTCTTGAAGAACAAAGCTTGGAGGTGCCATCTACCTTCCTTTTAAAACCCAAATCAAATTTTTTGGAACCTTTGGCCGGCCATATGTGTAGGGATTGATCCTACAATCCTAATTTGAAGATCCCCTCCTTTAGTCCCACATGGGAAGATGTAAAACCCTACTCTCTTGTAAAGTCCTATAAATTAAACCCCCCCTTGTAAGTTTGAAAGTAATCTGATGAATGAATTCAAATATTTGTGTGAGCAAACTCTGTGTTTTCTCTCTTCTGCACTTGCATCCAGGTGTTGAGCTCCGTGAGGGAGTAAATCTGGGTTCCCCAGGAACTTTGAGGAGGTGTGAGATCTCCAAACCCCAAACCGTAGGTTAGCCACTTCACTCCCAAACCTAGCCGCCCATCATCCTTCTTTTTCCACCAAGCCCTAGCATATCCCACCTCTCACGGCCATCCTCTTCAAGTCAAGGCCGACCCCAGCATCCGGGTCCAGTCCGGATACTTCAGATCAAGAGCAATTCCAGAGGAAGTCAGATCAACCTCCAGGAGAATCCGGATTTCAGCACATCAACTTTCAAGTTCTTCAATCTGGTAAATTCTTCCTTGAGTATCTGATTCCATCACTTGTTCTTCTTCTTTCCCAGATCTTGAGTCCAGGAGAAGCCACTCAGCCACAGGACCAGTATTGGAGGATCCATTGCGAAGGTATCCGAATCCGAGGATCCAACAATCTGCTCGAGAGAGTTCTTCCACCAAACTTTGTGAAGATCACTGTCTGATTGGTAACCCATCTCTTCTCTTTATTTCTATCTTGTTGAAAGTTCAGAGCAAAACCCTAGGTCTGGGAGTTTCTCAACCCCCAGCGATCCGTTACTTCTGAACTACTCTGATAATCCAGTTTTATTTAAATTGTGCTTTCAATTATTATCTAGTTTCTTTCAATTTAGTTTAGCTTTCCTTTGAGTCAAAGCCAATTTCGGAAATATATATATATATATATAAAAGAATTAATCTTAATTTTTTTCCGCATCGCATCATTTCTTCTTTTTGTTCTGCATCAATAAGTCTTTACATAAGAATCCTTTTCCCTCTCAAACCCTAGCTAAAAAATAAGGAAATATTAGGTTGAAAAATCCCTAAAAATTTTCTTGACTTGGCCAACACTCCAAGGATGCCTAGGGGGGCGTGTTGGGCTTCTAGGAGCAGAAAAGGCCGGCCCAAAGGGGCTCGGGTGCATGGGTTTTGGCCTTTGGAAGCTGGGGTGGCCTGGTAGCCAGGTAGCAGGAATATTCCCTGGTATCTTGCTTTTTAGGGGCTTGGGCTTGGCACCTGGGCTTGATTTCTTTGGGCTAGGATGCAGATGGACCTCTGGAATCATGGATTCCCTTATCTATGAATATACTTTGGCATCTGGAAGGGAATCTGGGCAACTGGAGGGCATCTGCAAGAAATCAGGGTTTTCTGAATTTTCCTCCTAGGGTCTTCAAATCTTCAAGCTGGGTTGGACTTGGGCTATACTTCCATGTCTTCAATCTAGTTGGACTTGGTCTTCACTTGTATGATATAGTCTTGAGTCTTCAGTATGCTTGGACATGACTCAAAAAATAAAATTAGCTCAACATGAGCTGACTAGCATTGGACTGAACTAGCTCAACATGAGCTGACAAGTACGGAACTGAAATAACAACTCAAAATACTCAAATAACAACTAAAATGGACTCAGATGAGCTAAGCCCTTATTATAGATAGACTCATAAATTATTGATCAATTTACAGAGGGTTGAAAAGCCTCTATCTTATTCTGGTGCCTTTGGTGTCCCCACCAATGGGTTACCCAAAACTATTGTGTCAGATAGGGATGTTAGGTTCACTAGCTATTTTTGGAAGACCCTTTGGTGATGCAGGATGACTCTAGGACTGCTAAACATGCATGGAAATAGTAAAATAATTTTTTTATGATTTTTATAATTTTATTTGCAAGCTAGATTCTTGAAATAAAGTAAGAACTAGCGGAAAGACTAGCAGTGCCAAGAATCATCGGGTCGCATGCATACTCATGCAAACCAATGGAATATCCAGGACCCGAGAGTTGAGAGACTTCTAGTTTAGGATAGTTTGTCTTCATCGAATCAGATAATCAGAGAAGGGAAGGTTTTTTTACCAGTTAGAGATTGAAATTCAGTAGCAGCAGGGATCACACGCACTCTGATCGGAGCCTAGATGAAGAAGCCTCGTTTCCCTTGAATCTGAAGGCTGATATGGGCAGTCCGGGCAGCAAAGAAGGCCTCCTCAGGGTAGTGGAAGCACCTCGGGGATCCTGCAAGTGTCAGAGTCAATCAAAATAGCAAATAAAAAAAAAGAGAAGGAACTAGGGTTTGAAGGAATCGAAATTAGGGTTAAGAAGCTGGGCTGTTTGAAGCTTGTTGAAGATCTTCTTACTTGGTGGCCTAGGGCACTCCTCCTTGGATGTGTGAAGGCTTGGATGGTAGTGATTTAGGGCATGGAAGGATGCTAGGGCAGCAAAGAATTCGTCCAAGCACAAGAACACAAACCAAAGAACCAAAACAGAACACCAACAGAAGGCAATAACTCAAAATTTCAGCAAGTTGTATTCATAAGAAAGAGATGCTTACAAGAGGGGGAGGGGTGGGGTATTTATAGAGTTCCCATTAACTCACTAACCATGGTTACACTTAGGTTACAAGTCCTCTTCCAAATTGGAATACAAGTCCTTTCCTAGCTAGGTTAGAATTATAAAGTTTTTAAGGATTAGAAATCCCAACTAGGTTCGGAATGAACTTGGTCTTCTCCTTCTTCTCTTCAACTTGGACTTGGTCAAACCCCTTTGGACGTGGTCAACACTTCAAGGATGCCTAGGGGGGCATGTTGAGCCTCTAGGAGCAGCAAGGGGCCGGCCCAAAGGGGCTTGGGTGCATGGGTTTGGGCCTTTGGAAGCTAGGGTGGCCTGGTAGCCTGGTAGCAAGAATATTCCCTGGAATCTTGCTTCTTAAGGGCTTGGGCTTGGCACCTGGGCTTGATTTCTTTGGGCTGGGATGTAGGTGGACCTCTAGAATTATGGATGCCCTAGTTTAGGAATATGCTCTGGCATATGGGGAGGAATCTGGGCATCTGGAAGGAATCAGGGTTTCTAGAAGCATCTTGGATCCTTGGATATCACACAAAATCCAATGGGCTATTATAGCGACCTCTGACTCCTGGATGTGGCCTAGTGGAACTCCAAAATAGGGTGACCTCCTCTCTTGTATAAAAACTGGGCTCATACTGGACTCATAATTCATGTAAAGGACTCAAAATATTGACAGGTTGAGGGTTGAGACAAATCAACTAACCTCAACTTATTACAGGACTTAGTTCTAGTTGATTACAAAATTTGACACATGGCTAGGTAAACCAAATATGGCCAAGGAATATGTGTTTGATCTTGGTGCCCCCGCCATTTGGCATATGCTAGGAACAAAACTCAAATTCTCTACTGCCTATCATCCTCAAACTGATGGCCGAACTGAAGTTGTCAATCAAAGTCTAGAAAACCTGTTAAGATGCCTAGTCTGCGATAGTATGAGAAATTGGGATCTATTATTACCTCGTGCTGAATTTGCTTATAACAGCTCAGTCAATAGGACCACTAGAAAAAGCCTATTTGAGATTGTCTATGGTTACAAGCCCAACAAGCCCATAAACCTCATTCCTTTACCCATGCATGCATGAATTTCTGAGTCTCTAGAGTTATATGCCCAGCATATTAGAGATTTACAAAAACAAATCAGTAAGAAAATTCAATTGAGCAATGAAACTTATAGGCATATGGCAAATTCACGTAAGAGAGTCAAAGAGTTTACTGAGGGAGACCATGTTATGATAAGGCTTAGACCTGAATGGTTCCCACCAGGAACCATGAAAAAGTTGCATGCCCGTGATGCAGGTCCATTTAAAATAATAAAAAAAATTAGATCTAATACATATGTGCTTGAGTTACCATCTAATTTAGGTATTAGCTCGACCTTCAATGTTTCAGACCTAGTAGAGTATAAGGAGCCAATAATAATACCTAGTGAGCCTTTTAGGCCTGAGCCTATTTTTGAAAGTAAGCCTACCCCTGAGTGTCCACTAGCCACTTTACCAGAATAGCGAGATAGGATTGAGCATATTTTGGATGACAAGACTATTACTACCCAGAATAAAGGTTATCAATGCTACTTGGTTCATTGACAAGATCGACCAGAATTCGAGGACTCGTGAATCACTTGAGAAGATCTGCAAAGAATCAACCCAGATCTATTAGAATATTACCAAATTCAAGTTAACCCATACTCGACAGGGTCGAGTTCTTCCCATCCTGGGAGGGTTGGTGCGGGCACCAGGATATGAAAGAGGCTCCAAGCAAATTAGGTCAACACAAGCTCCATATGGATTACAAGTGAATAAACCAGACTCCAATTTTGTCTTTAACTTTATTTTTAATTTCAGCATGAGTCTTGTAATTAGAGTCAAGTCCATTCTAAGTTCAATTTCAATTTAGTTTTATTAGGCTCAATTTAGTCTTGTTGGGATCAATTTGATCTTGTAAATAGTTGGGTCTTGTAATTAGACAAGTTAGGTTCAAGTTGGGTTCAAATTGGATAAGATCAAGACCATGAATCATCAAGATGAGATGAAGCAAACCATCCCAACCACCTTGCCAAGTTGGAGCACCACCTCACCATGCCATGATGGGAAGCCACCTCACCTCCCCGCCACATCATGATGCCACCTCACCATGCCACCTCACCTCCATTTGGATGCCCAAGAGTTTTGAACTTGAATTCAAGTTATAACTCCCCCACTTATCTTTCCACTCTTCATGCATAAATTCCACTTATCCCTCCACTCTTCACTCCACTCTTTAAGGTTATAATTTGAATTTGAAAGGGCTAGGAAAGTCTATAAATACCCCTAATCCTCTTGTAATCAAGCATGATGTTATGAATGGAATTGAAGTTCTTTTTCCTCCATTGCAATCTTTTTTCTTTGCCACTCCATGAGGGAGAAGGGTGTGAGGCCCAACCATTGTTTTAGCTCCAAGAAGTCTTCAACAACTGGCTCTTCCAACATCCAAGAAATCGCCATCAAGCCTTTTCCTTCCCTTTCCTATCTACATTGTTCTTGCTTTCCCTTCCATACCCACTCATGTTCTTTGGTTTGCAGGATCCCTCAAGTGTTTCCAATCAAGGATGATGTCCTCTTTGCCTCTAAACCAGTAGCAAGAAGTTTTTATATTCGAGAAAGAGATAGCCTTTTCATCCAGTCATCAATCTTCAAGTGTTGAAGAGTGATCCCCATTACAAGGAATTCTTGAGTTCATTGTTGGTATAAAATTCCTTCCTTCCCTCTAAGGTTTGAAATATTGAATAGAGTTTTGTCCTAATCAGATGATTTCTTAATCAAGAAGGTCTATTTTCTTTACTTGCATGTGATTTGCACTGCGGGATACCAACTATCTCTTTATTAGTCTTCTTTAGTGCACTTAATCACTCCTTTATGGCTAAATCTTGCTATTATGTTTATGGTTATTGCTTAACTTTAATTACTCAACTCTTTATGTAAAATTTCCCATCACCATCCCACATCATTTGAACTTCTCCATATGGATTTCTTTGGGCCAGCCAGGACCATAAGCCTAGGAGGCAAGAGATGTGGTTTAGTTATAGTTGATGATTTCTTTTATTTTACTTGGGTTTTGTTCTTAGCTCATAAATATAAATCTTTTTCTACTTTTACAAAGTTTTATAGAAAAATTAAAAAAAAAATGTACATCTATTGTTTGCATTTGAATTGATCATGGAATCAAATTTGAAAATCAAAATCTTGAAAACCTTAGTAATGAAAAAGGTATTAAACACAATTTTTATACACCTAGGATACCCCAATAAAATGGGATAGTAGAAAGGAAAAAGATCTTTAGAAGAATTGGCTCGTACTATGCTTTGTGAAAATGACCTTCCTAGATATTCTTGGGCTAAAGTAATCTACACTGCATGTTACATTTTAAATAGAGTTTTAATCTGACTGATTTTAAAGAAAACTTCCTATGAACTTTGAAAAGAAAGAAAACCTAGCATTAAGTATTTTCATGTGTTTGGTTGTCAGTGTTTCTGATGCGGGACTATTCATGCATGCCAATTATTTTTCATGTATTAAGCATTAAATTAGAAGTTTATATCCTAAATTTCAAGCCAATATTCAAAGTAGGGAATTCTATAGAAATTCTAGAAGTAGATGCATGCAGAAATAGATCTTACAAGTGAAAAACATGATCGCCAAGGCTAAGAAGCCCTGGTTAGGACTAGCTCTTCTGCAATACCACTACCTGATGAGTCTAGGGGGTGTACCTGGTAGAGATTTGAAGATTAATCCATGAAGAGTTCGCTCTACGCTTGACGTATGTGGCCTGGAAAACAAAGCTATCGACCCTACGGATTCGCGGCTTTCAATCTGGTGACCCGAAAGCTTATCGATTGGAATCCTGGATTCGTGAACTCTGAGAAACCTGTAAATCACCATTCAAGGGTTAGAAAATAAAGAAGAAAAAAGGTTAAATTGCAGAAAGAAGAAGGGAATGAAGGGAAGGAAGAGGGGCGGCTAGGAAGATGAAGAGGCTGTCGGCTTGGAGGCGGGGCGCAGGGATCACACAAATACCCTAAGAGATCACACAGATACCCTAAATCACACAAAAAATGTCACACACAATTTTGAGGAACTCAAGAATAATTCATTCATTAATAATAAGAAATAATACATGTGGGGGGGAAGGGACCTTTATATAGGCATACAAGTTAGGGCATACATGAGATTTTACATGGTCTTCCTTTTCCTTTACAAACTCTTCCACAAGTCCTCTCCCAAATAGGTTCAAATTCTTCTCCCAACTAGGATTACTCCTCTCCTCCTCTTTGACTTGGTCTTCTCCTTCTCTTTGACTTGGTCCAAGGGGGTAATCATAAGGGGGCGCCATATGGAGGGTGACCATAAGGTGGGGCGCCATATGAAGAACTTTGGGCTTTTGGGCTTTTTTTGGCCCACTTCAGTGCTGGGCCGGGTCTTTTAGGGTTTCTTCTGGTTGTCCATCTTTTCATGGTGGGCTGATATACTTGTCATCCAGGTCTTCAATGATAGCTCCAAGAATCCTTCTATGCTTCCCAAGTGGCATAATTATGTGGATGACTGGATTCCATGCAGTGGTTGTAGTATTATGCTTACTGGCTTCATAAGTGACTTGAGTCTTATACAAAATTGGACTGAACTCAATATAAGACTTACAAAATTGGACTGAATTCATAAAACTCAAAACTTATAGGACTCAAAAGACTCACTAAGCATCCAAAACTTGACTCAATACTCTAATTACAGGACTCAACTGTAGAAAGGCCCTAAACAGGTCCCAGGAGCCAAAATATAGACTCAAGTGTAACAAGGCCTGAGAAACAAACTCAAGGCCCAAATACAAAACTCAAATGGCTAACATAGGCAAAATATTGGACTTAAAGACAAAATTTGCATCATGGCTAGGGACTCAAAACTCAGGGATCCATAGTAAACCAGGGTTGACCTGATGTCCCCATCAAATCTCCCGGGGTGGGAGGAACTCGACTCCATCGAGTAAGGGTCGCTCTGGCTCTGGTATCGCTCAAGGAGGTCTGGGATGAGGTGCTGCAAGTCCTCTCAAGTAATCCATGAATCGTTGGATTCTGGTTGACCATGCCAACAGATCAGGTAGCATTGATAACCGTGGCCCTGAGTCATGATAGCTTGATCGTCCAGGATATGCTCGATCCGTTCACCTCTCTCAGGCCAATTTATAAGTGGGCACTCTAGGTTAGTGATGGGGGATGAATTTGATGAAATGGGTGTGTGGGGATGTGATCTACTTACCTAGCAATAATATATCAGCATTAGAGCTCCAAATATGGCCGAATTCATGGGTGGAAGGGATGAAGAAATTCGAGCTAGAGACTAGGTGAGCAAAAAATCTGACACCCTTGTGCAAGCTTCCTTTAAAAAAAAAAAAAAAGAGAGGATCTAAGGGCATAGAAACCCTCAACTAGGCTAAGCAACCATTAATGATCTCAGATCTAAGGATCAAGAGGTTTTTTTTCAAACAATGAAGAGAAATTAAGCTCAAGTGGAAGGGAAACACTCACCACTCAAAAATTTGAAGGGTAGAGGCCAGATCTCCACTCCCTTCTTGGATTCACCATTGGAGCTTGGATTCTTGGCATGGAGCCTTCATCTTTGTCTTCAAATCACCAAGAAGAACCTGCAAAGAGTCAAGGTGAGGTCAAAATTCAAAGAAATTGAGGGAAAAAGGAAAAAATTAATAAGAGAAGTGAAGAGAATTGCTGGAATTTTTGGGCAGCACTTCCTCCTCTTCTTGGACTATTTGGATTCTTGTGTAGAAGAACTTGAAATGGAACTATGGCAATCCAAAACTCAAAGCACTCACTCCAATTTAAGATCAAACTCAACACTCCAAAGAAAATCAAAGAAAGCACTCAAAATTCTTAGGAAGAACTCAAGAGAACTAGGCAAGATGGAAGAGAATTCAAACAAGGAAAATTTCATTCATTCAACTCAATTCCTGCTTTACAAGAGGGGGGCCTTGGTCCCTATTTATAGGCCAAGGCTAGCTCCTTTGGGTGGCAAGAACATGGATTAGGGAACCAACTAACTTATGCTTAGTTGGTGGCTAATTACAAGATTAGTTTTCCTAGCAACTAATCCTAACAAGAGAATTTTAGAAATTCCATGTGGCATTATTTCCTTGCAACACTTGGCTTTATTCTCATCCTTCCACATGGTCTTTAAAATTTGGTCTCCAAGTAGGCTTTCATGGTAGAGAATTTCTTCAAGGCTTGGTCGGCCCATGGGCTTGGAGAAGGGGTCTTCAATTTGCTTCATAAAATTGGGATCTTCAAGAGATGCTTCATGATTTTGTGGAAACCTGAAAAAAAAGAAATGGGACTACAACCAAAGATCATTCGTTTGTAATTTCTTCCTCTTGCCAATGTCCTCATTAATTCTCCCCGGGTGAAAAGAACTCGGCCTTGACGAGTATGGATTATTTAGGCTTTGGTAGTATTCAAGCATATCTGAATTGATCCTTTGTAGCTCTTGTTGAGTGATCCATGAATATTCAGAATCAGGTCTGCCTTACCAATGGATCAAGTATCATTGGTATTCCTTATTTCAAGTAGTGACAATCTTGTCATCTATGATCCTTTCAATTTTTTCTCCCCGCTTTGGTAGTGTGGCTAGTGGATACTCTGGGGTTGGTTCACTCTCAAGGAATAGATCAGGTTCTAGGAACTCACTATGAATCATTGTGGGCTTCTTGTAACCTACCAGATCTAAGATATTAAAAGTAGGGCTAATGCCAAAGTCAGAAGGTAGGTCTAGCACATAAGCATTAGGTCCTATTCTTTTTATTATTTTGAAAGGACCTACACCATGGGTGTGGAGTTTCTTCATAGTTCCCGGTGAAGACTGTTCAGGTTTTAGCCTAATCATCACAAAGTCCCTTACTTGGAATTTTTTAACCCTTCTATGAAGATCAGCCATATGCTTATAGCTCTCATTGCTTATCTGAATTTTCTTGCTAACTTCTTTGTGTAGATCCTTAACGTGTTGTGCATATGACTCAACAGAATCAGATGTTCGTGCATGCATGGGTAATAGAATGAGGTCGATTGGCTTTCGAGGTTTATACCCATGAAGAATCTCAAAAGGACTTTTTCCAGCGGACTTGTTAACTGAGCTATTATAGACAAACTCAAATGGGCTTTATTAACTAATGATAGAACTTTATTGTTGGCTAAGGAACAAAGTTCCTAATTTTTAATGGTGGGTGAAAGAATTTAGTTTATCTCCAGATTTGTGTCATAGGGCTTTCTAAAATTGCTGATGATTCTGATAACCCTATTTGACACAGCAGGGTTTGGTAGGTTCTACAACATATCCACTTCTTCTAAAAATGGTTCGGCCACTTTAGAAATATCAAAAATTCATGAACAAGATAAAAAGTGTGCCATCTTGGAATGTTGGGTTGGGTTCATCCTATATCGTGGGACTGAATTGATAGCATGCTGGTGGTCCCGAGATAAAAAGCGATCAAAAAAACTTCAGGAAGTTTGTCTTGGATTTCCTCTAAAATTTTTATGACTTCTTGGGTTCGTTCCTTAAGGTTTTGCTTCTGGACTTCCTGACAGGTCATCACCCCAATTGATGATTCCTTAATAATTTCTTGTCTTAAACCCTTATCATTGATTAATTATGGGTCCTCTTCTTTTATCTCCTCAGGTTGTTCTTCATGATTTTGTTTCTGGGCTTCCCTGAGAGACAAAATCCACATGGGTGATCCTTCCTTGATTTCTTTCTCCATATCCTTGGCATTAATTAAATTTAACCTTTGCTTCTTCTCTTTCACGTCACTAAACCCTCTTTTGATATTATCCTTATGTGGGGTCGAGTTAATAACAAGCTTCTTTCCTAGATGGGTGAAGGCACAAGAATTTAATTGACCACATAAAGTTACACATGGTCATATAACCATGGTCTACCCAAAATGATACTACCTACCCTCATGGGAAGAATATCACACCAGACTTGTTCTTGATAGGACTGGATTTGAATGGGAACCTGACATCTGTACTTGATTGGGATTGAAGCAGAATCTATCCAAGAGACTTTAGATGGATTAGGATGGGGAATAGAGGTCAAGCATAAGTCTCTAAGGGCTTTGGTTGAAATTGCATTTATACAACTCCCATTGTCTATAATGATTTTATAAACTTTCTCCCCTATCTTGACAAATGTTTGGAGTATGTTAGTCCTTCTCCAATCCTTCTTCTCCTTAATTTGGGTCAACATTTTAACAACACCTGATGTCTTATCATAACCTCCTTCTTCTTCTTCTTCTTCATCATACTCATTGATCAGATTGGATTCAGCCTCATATACTTCTTCTTCAAACTCTTCAGTGGGTTCAGTCTTTTCATCAACTAGCTCTCCTATATATAAAGATCGGGTAGGGCATTGGCTAGCAAGGTGTCCCATTTTGTGACATTTGAAACATTGGACATTTGGGCTACCACTCTTTTGAACTTCAGGGGCCTTACCCTTGTCACATGATTGGCTCGATGGGGCTGTAAGGGTGGTGTGGTTTTGACGTAATTGGTTGAACCCTCGTTTCTGAACAGGGGTACTAACATTAGTTGGTTTAGGTCATCAAGTTATTGGTCCCCTATGAAATCTTTCACAATCACTGGCTATCTGGTATGCTTGGTCTAGGTCAGTGACTTCCCTTAAAAATAATTCCCTTTGAATTTCCTATCTTAGACCAGCTCTAAACCTAGATAGTGTCATAGCTGCTGATTCATTAATGTTGCATCTCATGGCAAACTCATCAAATTTGGTAATGTACTCCGATACAGTCTTAGTACCCTGATACAATCTTTGCCATTGGTCTAACAATCTCTGATGGTAGGACATAGGAAGGTACTTCTCTCTCAGCTTAGCTTTCATTGCTCTCCAAGTGGTTATGGGCATGTCTCCCCTTTGTCTAATTATTCTCTCGACATTCCCCCAATATAACCTAGCTTGTCAAACCAATCTAAGCTTGGCAAATTTGTACTTCCTATCCTCGGTCATTTCATACCACTCGAAGTATTGGTCCATCTCTCCCTCCCAGTCAATGTAGGCTTTAGGGTCTAGGCTTCCATCAAAGATAGGAGCCTCTAATCTAATGTTCCTCATCATCCCTTCATCTTGATCGAAGTGGTCTTGGTAGGGTTGCCTAGGAGTGGGCTCAAGAGTGTAGTCATAATGTTGGACTCGATGAGTGGGTCTACAGAAATCAGGTTCAATATGGGCTCTATGGGCTTCTTCTATGAAATCAGGGCGAAGTCTTCTTGGGTTGTACTCATGGTGTGCTCAAAATGTTGAGCTTTTGGTCCTCTTGGGATTGACTTAGATGACTCAGGTTCAGTGGAGGTCTTATCAAGGGTCCCAACTCTCTCTTTGACTTGACCTAGTTCCTTGTTAATTTGTCCTAATTGCTCAGTTACATGGTCAAATTTCTCAGTTAGGGTCCTCATGATGTATTTAAGATTGGGATCCATGGGTAACAACCAGACTGAGGGTGGACTTTGATACAGAGCTTATAGGACACAGTACAAGGATAATCAATACAATGGATAAGCAAGACCAAATGCTAGGGTTCCTAGACCTAGAGTTTAAGAATACAAGACTTAACTAGGCACTACTTAAGAATGTAATTATCTTGTCCACTGGCCAAGTAAGAGGTAGGGTTGCGGGAGGCTCCCCTCACTTTCACGAGGTCCTAATTAAAAACTGCAAGTCTGCTTAAGGCGTTTTCCATTTGACCTCTAGCCTTAGACACCAATTTCAAGGAATAAGTACAAACTCAAATAATGCTTTGTCTTACCTTGCACTTAAACCCGACTCATGGGTGTCCCTAATTTAGGTTCCTACTTGATTTTACTTTAGGATTTAGGTCAATGCAAATGTGGGTGATTATTTTGGGCTAAGGAAAGGTAATGACCTCCTTCCCTTATGTAATATTAAATGCCCTTAGATATTTTAAAAATTGGATGCACACAATTTCAGCATAACAATGAGTACAATCACTATACCTAGCACAAATGCATGAAATTTTAATCCAATTTTGAAATTTCAAAAATACAAATTTAAATTGGTTAGTTCAAATCTTGAAGTCTAAATCACAGTAACCAAATTTAAAAATTTAAATTTCAAATTTTGATTTAAAAATCGTCCTTGGAAGTAAAGTGGTTTAGATGTAAATTTCAACTTCCAACTACCCTCCAGCTAACCTGAATTTGAAAATTTGAAATCTAAAATTTATTAAATCCAAAGAATTCAAAATAAAATTGATTTGGTTAGGTCTCAGATATGGGATCTCTGATTTTAAATTTCAACATCAAATTAATTCGAATTTTTGGTTGAGAAGGTAGTTTAAAACAGTTGCTAGAAGATTCCAGCAATTCAGCTAACTCTTAACAACCTAAATTCAAATTCGAATTCCAAGCTATAAACCTCTCTAAAATTCAAAAATTTGGTGGGATATAATAAAATTGAGGTCTGAATCTCAGATCTAAAATTATAAAAATAAAAAAAAATATTTTTGTATTTTTTTGAAAATTAAAGGAAATGGAAGGCATAAATAAATTCTAGACATAATTGCAGAAATGACCTAGGAACTTATATTCTTAAATCCAAAAATATTGAGAAATATTTTTTTTGAATTTTATACTTCGAAACATAAAACAAATAGATACTGGGAAAATATTGTTTGGATTTTTTTGATCAATATAAAAAATATGAAAAATTACTGAATCTCGGAAGACAGTGAGACAGAATTTCCAGCAGCCTGCAAAGCTTAACCTAGAACCAAAGCTCTGATACCAAAAATTGATGGGGGATGAATTTGATGAAATGGGTATGTGGGGATGTTATCTACTTACCTAAAACAATATATTAGCATTATAGCTCCAAATATGGCCGAATTCTTGGGTGGAAGGGATGAAGAAATTTAAGCTAGAGACTAGGTGAGCAGAAAATCTGACACCCTTATGCAAGTTTCCTTTCAAAAAAAATTAAAGAGAGGATCTAAGGGAATAGAAACCCTCAACTAGGCTAAGAAACCTTTAATGACCTCAGATCTAAGGATCAAGAGATTTTCTTCCCAACAATGAAGATAAATTAAGCTCAAGTGGAAGGGAAACACTCACTACTCAAAAAATTGAAGGCTAAAGGCAAGATCTCCACTCCCTTCTTGGATTCACCATTAGAGCTTGGATCCTTGGCATGGAGCCTTTATCTTTGTCTTCAAATCACCAAGAAGAACCTGCAAAGAGTCATGGTGAGGTCGAAATTCAAAGAAATTGACGAAAAAAGGAAGAAATTAATAAGAGAAGTGAAGAGAATTGCTAGAATTTTTGGGCAGCACTTCCTCCTCTTCTTGGACTATTTGGATCTTGTGTAGAAGAACTTGAAATGGAACTATGGCACTCCAAAACTCAAAGCACTCACTCCAATTTAAGATCAAACTGAACACTCCAAAGAAAATTAAAGAAAGCACTCAAAATTCTTAGGAAGAACTCAAGAGAACTAGGCAAGATGGAAGAGAATTCAAACAAGGAAAATTTTATTCATTCAACTCAATTCCTACTTTACAAGAGGGGGCCTTGGTCCCTATTTATAGGCCAAGGCCAGCTCCTTTGGGTGGCAAGAACATGGATTAGGGAACCAACTAACTTATGCTTAGTTGGTGGCTAATTACAAGATTAGTTTTTCTAGCAACTAATCCTAACAACTAATCCTAACAAGAGAATTCTAGAAATTCCATGTGGCATTATTTCCTTGCAACACTTGGCTTTATCTCATCCTTCCACATGGTCTTTAAAATTTGGTCTCCAAGTAGGCTTTCATGGTAGAGAGTTTCTTCAAGGCTTGGTCGGCCCATGGGCTTGGAGAAGGGGTCTTCAATTGCTTCATAAAATTGGGGTCTTCAAGTGATGCTTCATGATTTTGTGGAAACCTGAAAAAAAGAAATGGGACTACAACCAAAGATCATTAGTTGGTAATTTCTTCTCTTGCCAATGTCCTCATTTGTTAGGTTCGCTCTCAAAGGATGGAATAGGTTCAAAACCTTGCTAGAAATCACTACCGGTTCCCTATACTCAACCAAGTTAGCAATATTGAAGGTAGAGCTAATGTCATAATCCTAGGGCTAATCTAGCATATAAGCATTGGATCCTACCTTCTCCATCACTCAAAAGGGTCCAGCTCTATGAGCATGAAGCTTCTTAACCATAACAGAATCTCCTACATTAAATCTCTTGGCTCTCTTTTTGGGAATTAGCCGGTTTGATTCATAATTAATGCTTAATGCAAATGATGCACCTGACTTGTACTGACACTAACAAAAATGCAGACTCAACTATGCATTCCTATTGAGAGTAACTTTATTGGACTCTTCTAGGCCTAAACCTAATAGATTATAGGTTCTTTAGGTTTGACCCTGGTTTGACAAGCACATGAAAACTTACAATGAACTTCTAGTAAATATCAGAGGATATGCAAGAAGTAATGATGCAGGACGGATAGCTCTGATACCAAAAATGATGCAGAACAAAAAAGATGTTGCGATGCGGAAGTAAATTAAGACTAATTCTTTTTTTTTTGTTTTTTTAATATTTTCAGATGTCGGCTTTGACTCAAAGGAAAGTTAAACTAAATTGAAAGAAACAATGTAATAATTGAAAGCACAATTTAAAGAAACTAGGTTATCAGAGTAGTTCAGAAGTAAAGGATCACTGGGGGTTGAGAAACTCCCAGACCTAGGGTTTCGCTCTGAACTTTCAACAGGACAGAAGTAAAGAGAAGAGAAGGGTTACAGACCAGGCAGTGATCTTCACAGAGTTTAGTGGAAGGACTCTCTTGAGCAGATTGTTGGATCCCCGAATTCAGATATCTTCATAATGGATCCTCCAATACTGGCACTTTGGCAGAGTTGGCTTCTTCTGAACTCAAGATCTGGGAAAGAAGAAGAACAAGTTATGGAACCAGATACTCAAGGAAGGATTTACCAGATAGAAGAACTTGAAAGCTGATGTTGCTGAAATCCTGATTCTCCTGGAATGCTTATCTGACTTCCTCTAGGATTTGCTCTGTCTTCGAAGTAGCTGTACTGGACCTGGATGATGGTGGTCGGCCTCTACTTGGAGAGAGGGGCCGTGAGAGATGGGGTAGGCTAGGGTTTGGTGGAATGAAGAGGATGAAGGGCGGCTAGGGTTTGGAAGTGAAGTGGCTAACCTATGGTTTTGGGGTTGGAGATCTCACACCTCCTCAAGGTTCCTGGGGAACCCGGATTTACTCCCTCACGGAGCTCAACACCTGGATGCAAGTGCGGAAGAGAGAAACACAAAGTTTGCTCACACATAATTGGATTCATTCATCAGTTCTCCTTTAAAACTTACAAGAGGGATTTATTTTTATAGGCCTTTACAAGAGGTCAGGGTTTTACATCTTCCCATGTGGGACTAATAGGATGGATCTTCAAATTAGGCTTGTAGAATCAAATCCTTCTCATATGGCCGGCCAAGAGCTTCCATAAGTGTTGATTGGCGGCTCCAAATGGTAAGTAGGTGGCGCCTCCTAGCCTTGCTCTTCAAGAAAAAATTTTTTCCTTCCATGCTTGGTTTTATTTGGAAGTATTTGGGCGCCTCCTAGTTTTGCTCCCCATTTTGGCTTCTTCCTTTCATGGCTCAACTCTTTTGGACACCTCCTTTTCTTTCTCCCCAAGTCATGGCTCTTCCCAACTTTGCTTTGGTCTTTTTAGGCATGGATTGGGCGCCCCCTTGAAGTGCTCCCCAAGAAATGCCTCTTTCCTCCTTTAGCTTGGCCTTTTAAGGTATATATGGGGCGCCTCCTTGATTTTGGCTTCAAGAAAAATTCTTGCTCCCTTGGGTGTGGGGACCAAGACACTGGGATGGAGATGTGGCGCCCCCTGGACTCTGGCGTGTGGCTGGGAGTGTGGCGCCCACTTACTTGAGCCTGGGAGAAAAATGTGGCACCTGGACCTTGACTTGAAAAAGGTGGC
Organism: Areca catechu; assembly: GCA_021397845.1. Lineage (NCBI taxonomy): Eukaryota > Viridiplantae > Streptophyta > Magnoliopsida > Arecales > Arecaceae > Areca > Areca catechu. The sequence continues at coordinate 99,259,172 of CM038050.1, forward strand.
ACCAACCTGGAGAAGACCTAGGCCACTACTAGGGCTTGTATTGAGTCAACATGACTCAACAAAATTTAAATTACAGACTCAAGACTAAAATTGAGTTGACCAAGTCAACCCTTATTACAAACCAGAAAATCCTAATTCTTCGGGCAAGGTCAATCAGAGATCCAGATGGAGCCCCGAAGTCTTCTTCTGAGTCTGGTGCCCGCACCAAGTAAGATGCAAACCTAATATGTACAATAAATGTTTGCAACATGCAAATTTCTATCATAGCAATTTAATAATTAGAAAATTAGGATAAGTTTCAGAAAAAGCTAGAAAATAAGAAGTGGGTTCAGGGTTAGTCTGGTAGTGTAGAAAGTAAGAAAAGGGTTCAGGGTTGATTGGATAGAATAGGATGTGTTGCGGCATCAATTCCTGGACCGGGGCTGAATGTGCTGGAGCGCTCCTCTCCCGGGTGAACCTGTAACAAAGTCCCCAAGGGCGCCGGTGGTGTTCCGGCGGGGGACCCTCCGATGCCTAAGTTAGCAAGAGATTGAAGACAATAGATTGGAGGAACCAAGCAAAGAATAGTGTATGGAGAGGGAAGATCACTTCTACCTTCAAACGGGGTCCCTGAGTACCTTATATAGGTGCGGAACAGTCCAAAATCCATTAGGGGAGAGGCTGAGAAAGACCGATCTGTCCCTAGGAGAATTTGGAGAGTGGCCACGTGGCGTGTGGATACGGCGACATCGTAGAAGTAGTGGAGCAGGGCAGTTGGGATGGCAGGATCCTGCAGTAACAGAAAGGTGCTTCTAGAATTCCCGGGATGCTAAGGCATGCCTGGTGCGGGCACCAGACTCAGAAGAAGACTTCAGAGCTCCATCTGGATCTCTGATTAACCTTGCCCGAAGAATTAGGGTTTTTTTTTTGGCTTGTAATAAGGGTTGACTGGATCAACTCAATTTTAGCTTGAGTCTATATTACCTGCATTTTATTTTGTTGAGTCATGTTGACTCAGTAGTGGACTAGGGCTTCAACCTGGGGTGTTACGTTTTCTCCCAAAGCCAAGCAAGTGGGCGCCACACTCCCAGCCACACTCCCAGCCATACGCCTGAGTCCAGGGGCGCCACATCTACATCCAGTAGCCTTTGGTCCCCACACCATAGATAGCAGCTCCCTTCTCTCATGTGCCAATTGAGGAGAAATCCACCAGGAGTCCACAAATCAAGGGGGCGGCCCAAGACTTTCCCAAAAGAACCAAACTATGAAAGGAAAGAAATTCTCTTGGAGAGAACTTCAAGGAGGCGCCCACTACCTGCCAAAAATATCCAAAACAAAGATGGGAAGGACCTTGACTTAGGGAGAAAGAAAAGGAGGAGTCCAAAAGAGTTGAGCCATGGAAGGAAAGAAATCCTCTCTTGAAGAACCAAGCATGGAGGCGCCATCTACCTTCCTTTTATAACCCAAATCAATTTTTTTTGGAACCTTGGCCGGCCATATGTGTATGGATTATCCTGATTTGTAGATCCCCTCCTTTAGTCCCACATGGGAAGGTGTAAAACCCTACTCTCTTGTAAAGTCCTATATATTAAACCCCTCTTGTAAGTTTAAAGAATCAGATGAATGAAACCAAATTTTTTTGTGAGCAAACTTTGTGTTTTCTCTCTTCCGCACTTGCATCCAGGTGTTGAGCTCCATGAGGGAGTAAATCCGGGTTCCCCAGGAACTTTGAGGAGGTGTGAGATCTCCAAACCCAAACCCTAGGTTAGCCACTCCACTCCCAAACCCTAGCCGCCCATCATTCTTTTCTTTCCACCAATCCCTAGCCTATCCCACTTCTCACGGCCTCTCTCTCCAAGTCCAGGCCGACCACCAGCATCCAGCTACAGTCCGGATACTTCAGATCCAAAGCTCTTTCCAGAGGGAGTCGAATCAGCCTTCAAGAGAATCCGGATCTCAGCGACATCAGCCTTCAAGTTCTTCGAACTGGTAATCCTTCCCCGAGTCTCTGAATCCATCACTTGTTTTCTTCTTCCCAGATCTTGAGTCCAGGAGAAGCCGACCCAGCCACGAGACCAGTATTGGAGGATCCATTGCGAAGATAGCCGAATCCAAGGATCCAACAATCTGCCCGAGAGAGTTCTTCCACCCAAATTCTGTGAAGATCACTGTCTGGTTGGTAAACCATCTCTTCTCTTTATTTCTGTCCTGTTGAAAGTTCAGAGCGAAACCCTAGGTTTGGGAGTTTCTCAACCCCAGCGATCCGTTACTTCTGAACTACTCTGATAACCTAGTTTTTCTAAATTGTGCTTTCAATCATTACCTAGTTTACTTCAACTTAGTTTAACTTTACTTTGAGTCAAAGCCAATTTCTGAAATATATATAAAAAAAAAGAATTAATCTTAATTTTTACTTCTGCATACGCTTCTTTGTTCTTTGTTCTGCATCATTTTTGGTATCAGAGCCCTGTCTAGGGTTTCTGTTTGATTGCTTGTTTGAGTCTCTCTCTTTTTACTTTGTCTGCTCGAAGTAGACTCCCCAGGACGTCCGGTCCTAGGAACGAAGCGAGGTGCAAACCTCCTCTTCCCATTCCATGGGGTGTTCCTAGGGCGTGTAGGGGATCCGTTGGGTTATAACTTCGTAGCAGGAATTGTAAACGGGGAAGTACTCTGTTTTCAGCCCATAATTACCCTGTTGCAGGAATTATTTCTCACTGCAGGTAACTCCAAATTCGGTGATTTTTTTTTTCTGAAACCAATTAATTGAAACTATTTTGCATAATTTTCCTGTGATTTATGGGTTCCATGGAATTCTGAGAATTAAATTACTGCAACTCTATTTTGTGTTCTGCAATCCAATTATTTTTGAGTGTTCATCTCTTAATTCATCTTAAGGGCATTTGAGCATCTAAGATAAGGGGAGGAGTTGATAACCTCTCCTTAGCCCAAAACCACCACCCACCCACTCATTCGACCCTAAGCCTTTAATCTTAAAATTAATTAGACCTAATTTGCCCTAGTGGGCTAGGGACATCAACAAGTCGGTCAAGGCTAGTGTTGAGTCAGTTTGTCTGGTTACTCTGTGTGTGCTTTGTACTCAGTGTCTAGAATGGTGGTTCAGGGATTCCATCCCGAAGGGCTTGTGTGCTGGTCCGCCTACCTGGCCAATCTCTGATTGTGTCTAGGATTGGCATTCAGGGACCTAACACTCCCCTTACACCTGCCTGGCTGAGTCCTGAGTACTACAGGCTAGCTTGCCACTCTGATTGGGCATCTAGTTTGGGCTCTAGGTCTAGTTAGCCCGTAGTCGTTCAGTTGAGTCTCATTTTGTGTGTTTGCTTGCATCATGTCTACCCGAAATGGAGTGCCCTACCAACCTGGTCAAACCCAACCTGATTTAGAGGCCATGGTTAGAGCTCTTACTGAGAGTATGAACAAACTGAGTCAGGATGTGACTACCACTGTTGCCCAGTTTAAAGAACAAGTCCATGAGGATTTTGCCTAGCTTAGGGATCGAGTCCAAGTGCTAGAGGAACCTAGGCATCGAACTGGACTCCTGACCCAGATTTTAATGTGCCTCAACCTCACCCACACCAAGAGCCTAGAAGACCTTTATACCGAGATCCTGAACCTAATCATAGGAGGCCTGACCCAGAACCTGAGGATAGAGATGATAGGTTCATTCGGAACATCAAGTTAGATGCACCACTTTTGATGGTAGCTTAAATCCTAAGGTGTATTCTGATTGGGAGGGTGAGATGGACCAGTACTTTGAGTGGTATGCCATGTTTGAGAAGAGGAAATTCAAGTTTGCCAAGATGAAATTATACATCAAGCTAGGTTATACTGGGGGAATATTGAGCTGACCACTAGAAGACGAAATGTAAGAGAGCCCATAACCACTTGGCAGGGTATGAAAGAGAAGCTTAGAGATAAATATCTACCCATTTCATACCAGCAAAATCTGTTAGACTAATGGCAGACTTGAAACAAGGGAACCGATCTGTTTCAGACTACATAACCACCTTTGATGAATACCTGATGAGATGTGATGTGAGTGAAGCCCATGAGGTCACTTTGTCTAGATTTAGGGCTAGACTTAGGGAAGACATTAAGAGAGAGTTGTTTTTTAGAGAGGTTACTGACCTAGACCAAGCCTATCAGATTGCACTGAACACTGAGAAGTTTCAGAGAGGACCCATGCCTTCTAGGATTAGTGCCCCAATCCCAAGAAATGGACCTAGCCAGGTTACCCCTAGCAAGCCTAATCAGGGTATTCCCACCCTAGGCCCATGGACAAAGGTAAGGCACCTGACACCCAGAGAACCCCTAGTATCATCTGTTTTAACTGCCAGAAGCCCGGTCATATCTCCAACAGTGCACAGCCATAGCTTGTTTTAAGTACCATAAGGTAGGTCATGTTTCTAGCCAGTGCCCTCGTAGATCCCTTTATATAGAAGAGGGAGGAGAAGAGAATTCCGAGCCTAATGAGGAGTTTGAAGAAGAAGTTTATGAGGCCGGAATGAATTTGGTTGATGAGTATGAAGGAGAGGAAGAATCCACAGAGTCTGACCAATTAGGGGTTGAGATGCATCCTGTCCAAGACTAAAGTTCAGGAAGATTGGCGTAGGACTAACATCCTACAGACTTTCCTTAAAATAGGGGATAATGTTTGTAAAATCATCATAGATAGTGGGAGCTGTGTGAATGCCATTTCTACTAGCACTGTCAAAATGTTAGGCTTAACCCCAGTCCCCCACCCCAACCCCTATAAGGTTTCTTGGGTAGACTCTACCTCTATACCCATCCAGTCTAGATGTCAGGTCCAAATCCAAATGCAATCCTATCAAGAGAAGATTTGGTGTGATGTCTTGCCCATGGGGGTGAGCAGTATAATTCTTGGAAGACCTTGGTTGTATGATCATGATGCCACCCTCTTAGGAAAATCCAACACCAGTGTCTTTAGTTTCAATGGGAAGAAAATCACAATCCATTCAGTCCCTCCTAAGGAAAAGGTAGCTAAAGGAACCAGTAAGGTCAGAGAAATGAAGACTGGAGTGAACCTAATTAGTGCCAAGGATCTAGAACAAGAAATTCATAGTGGTTCACCCATTTGGATGTTGACTGCTAAGGAACTTAGGACTCCTACACCCTCAGAGCCTCCTCAGGAAGTTAAGCCTTTATTAGAAGAATTTGAGGATGTTTTTCTCGAGGATCTGCCAGACCACCTTCCACCTCTTAGGGATATTCAGCATTCCATAGATATAGTCCCAGGAGCTACTTTACCCAACTTGCCCCATTATAGGATGAATCCATCTGATCATAAAGAACTGCAAAAGCAGGTTGGCGAATTATTGAGGAAGGGGTTCATTAGAGAGAGTCTTAGCCCTTGTGCAGTCCCTGCACTTCTAACCCGAAGAAGGATGGCACGTGGAGGATGTGTGTTGACAGTCATGCCATCAATAAAATCACAATCAAGTATAGGTTCCCATCACTAGACTAGATGACATGCTTGATATGATGGCCGGTGCCATGGTTTTTTCTAAAATTGATCTCAAGAGCGGCTATCATCAGGTTAGGATTAGACCAGGGGATGAGTGGAAAACAGCCTTCAAAACTAAGGATGGTCTCTTTGAATGGGTTGTTATGCCTTTGGGTTGTCCAATGCCCCTAGTACTTTCATGAGGATTATGACCCAGGTACTTAGAGCTTTCATAGGAAAGTTTGTAGTGGTCTATTTTGATGACATCCTGATCTATAGTAAAAACCCTGCAGATCACCTAGGCCACCTTAGACAAGTCTGTCAAGTTTTGAGGAATGATAGTCTCTACGGTAATCTCAAAAAGTGTGAATTTATGACCAGTAGAATTATCTTCCTTGGATTTGTTGTAAACCCTGACGGCGTGGCTGCCGATCCTGAAAAGATTAGGTCCATAGTAGAATGGCCAGAGCCGACCAGTGTGCATGAAGTCAGAAGTTTCCATGGCTTGGCTACCTTTTATAGGCGATTCATCAAGGGGTTTAGTACCGTAGTTGCTCCTATCACAGACTGCATTAGGAAAGGAGAATTTCAGTGGACCAAAGCAGCCCATAAAGCCTTCCTAGATCTTAAGGATAGGATGACCCAGGCACCCATTTTGAGACTACCGGACTTCTCAAAGGTATTTGAGGTTGCCTGTGATGCTTCAGGAGTAGGTATAGGTGGAGTCCTAAGCTAAGAGAAACCATCCCGTAGCATTCTTTAGTGAAAAACTTAATGATGCTAAGCTTAGGTATTTACCTATGATAAGGAATTTATGTGGTAGTGCAAGCTTTGCGTTACTGGAGACATTATTTGCTACCGCAAGAATTTGTGCTGTTTCGGACCATGAGGCTCTTAGATTCTTGAATTCTCAGAAGAAGCTTAACCTAGGCATGCTAAGTGGGTAGAGTATATCCAGTCCTATACTTTTGTTTTGAAGCATAAGGCTGGGTCTGAAAATAAGGTAGCTGATGCCCTTAGTCGTCGATCTTTGTTGTTGAATTCTGTTAGGGCTGAAGTCATAGGGTTTGAGCAAATCAAAGAGGAATATGAGTCGTGTCCGGATTTTAAGACTGTGTACCAGGATCTAACTCAAGGACCATCTAGTGAACATAAGGATTATTCCCTTTTAGATGGCTTTCTGTTCTTTAAGAATAGGCTTTGCATCCCTAGAACCTCTCTTAGGGAATTTTTGATTTGGGAAACTCATGCTGGAGGTTTAGCTGGCCATTTCGGAAAAGATAAGACCACCCTGGCTATTGAAGACCATTTTTTCTGGCCTAGCTTAAAAAGAGATGTAGCACACATTGTGGCTAGGTGTCGAACCTGTGCTGTTGCCAAACAGCGAAAACAGAACACCGGCCTTTATACCCCACTCCCTGTCCCAGATCATCCTTGGCAAGATGTGAGCATGGACTTTGTGTTAGGTTTGCCTAAGACCCAGAGGAGGCATGACTCCATCTGCTTGTAGTAGACTGATTTTCCAAGATGGCCCATTTCTTGCCTTGTTCCCAAACATTTGATGCGTCTAAGGTAGCCACCCTGTTCTTTAATGAGATAGTGCGACTCCATGGCCTACCCAAGACCATTGTTTAGATAGGGATGTTCGGTTCACCAGCTATTTCTGGAAAACCCTTTGGCATAAGTTAGGGACGAAACTTAAGTTTTCAACTGCCTATCATCCCAGACTAACGGCCAAACCGAAGTAGTGAACCGTAGTTTAGGCAATCTGCTAAGGTGTTGTTGGTGAAAACATTAGGAACTGGGATTTGTACTTACCTAGAGCTGAATTTGCATATAATGACTCGGTCAATAGGTCTACGGGTAAGAGTCCATTTGAAATTGTGCATGGTTACAAACCCCACACACCTCTTGACCTAGCTCCTTTACCAGTCCACACACGGGTCTCCGAGTCTGCCGAAGTTTTTGCACAGCATATAAAAGACTTGCATAAAGAAATTCAAGCCAAAATAAATTTAAGTAATGAAACTTATAAGAAATTGGCTGATTCTCAAAGGCGAGTCAAAACTTTTGACGAAGGAGACTATGTAATGATTAGGTTAAGGCCTGAACGGTTTCCTCCTGAACCGTTAGAAGTTACATGCTAGGGGAGCTGGACCATTTAGAGTGGTAAAGAGAGTAGGATCCAATGCCTATGTGCTCGAGTTACCTCCAGAACTAGGCATTAGCTCCACTTTCAACATTACAGACCTAGTAGAGTATAGGGAGCCAGCTGTGATTCCTAGTGAGGCTTTTGAACCTAATCCTGCTCTTGAGAGTGAACCTGACCCTGTGTGTCCACCAACAAACTGGCCTGTGAGGAAAGAGCAGATTGAAAAGATCCTGGATGATCAGGTTATCTCTACTCGTAATCGAGGATACCAAAGATACCTGGTCCACTGGCTAGGAAGGCCAGATTCTGATGACTCTTGGATCTCCCGAGAAGAATTACAAGAGTTGGACCAGACCTCTTGAAGAGATACCAGAGCCAACTTGATCCATACTCGACAGGGTCGAGTTCCTCCCATCCTGGGAGAATTGGTGCGGGCACCAGACTCAGAAGAACACTTCAGAGCTCCATCTGGATCTCTGATTAACCTTGCCCGAAGAATTAGGCTTTTTTTTTGGCTTGTAATAAGGTTGACTGGGTCAACTCATTTTAGCTTGAGTCTATATTACCTGCATTTATTTTGTTGAGTCATGTTGACTCAGTAGTGGACTAGGGCTTCAACCTGGGGTGTTACGTTTTCTCCCAAGGCCAAGCAAGTGGGCGCCACACTCCCAGCCACACTCCCAGCCATACGCCTGAGTCCAGGGGGCGCCACATCTACATCCAGCAGCCTTTGGTCCCCACACCACAGATAGCAGCTCCCTTCTCTCATGCGCCAATGAGGAGAAATCCACCAGGAGTCCACAAATCAAGGGGGCGGCCCAAGACTTCCCAAAGAACCAAACTATGAAAGGGAAGAAATTCTCTTGGAGGAGAACTTCAAGGAGGCACCCACTACCTGCCAAAAATATCCAAAACAAAGATGGGAAGGACCTTGACTTAGGGAGAAAGAAAAGGAGGAGTCCAAAAGAGTTGAGCCATGGAAGGAAAGAAATCCTCTCTTGAAGAACCAAGCATGGAGGCGCCATCTACCTTCCTTTTATAACCCAAATCAATTTTTTTGGAACCTTGGCCGGCCATATGTGTATGGATTATCCTGATTTGTAGATCCCTCCTTTAGTCCCACATGGGAAGGTGTAAAACCCTACTCTCTTGTAAAGTCCTATATATTAAACCCCTCTTGTAAGTTTAAAGGAATCAGATGAATGAAACCAAATTTTTTTGTGAGCAAACTTTGTGTTTTCTCTCTTCCGCACTTGCATCCAGGTGTTGAGCTCCGTGAGGGAGTAAATCCGGGTTCCCCAGGAACTTTGAGGAGGTGTGAGATCTCCAAACCCAAACCCTAGGTTAGCCACTCCACTCCCAAACCCTAGCCGCCATCATTCTTTTCTTTCCACCAATCCCTAGCCTATCCCACTTCTCACGGCCTCTCTCTCCAAGTCCAGGCCGACCACCAGCATCCAGCTACAGTCCGGATACTTCAGATCCAAAGCTCTTTCCAGAGGGAGTCGAATCAGCCTTCAAGGAGAATCCGGATCTCAGTGACATCAGCCTTCAAGTTCTTCGAACTGGTAAATCCTTTCCCGAGTCTCTGAATCCATCACTTGTTTTTCTTCTTCCTAGATCTTGAGTCCAGGAGAAGCCGACCCAGCCACGAGACCAGTATTGGAGGATCCATTGCGAAGATAGCCGAATCCGAGGATCCAACAATCTGCCCGAGAGAGTTCTTCCACCCAAATTTCTGTGAAGATCACTGTCTGGTTGGTAAACCATCTCTTCTCTTTATTTCTGTCCTGTTGAAAGTTCAGAGCGAAACCCTAGGTCTGGGAGTTTCTCAACCCCCAGCGATCCGTTACTTCTGAACTACTCTGATAACCTAGTTTTTCTAATTGTGCTTTCAATCATTACCTAGTTTACTTCAACTTAGTTTAACTTTACTTTGAGTCAAAGCCAATTTCTGAAATATATATAAAAAAAAAGAATTAATCTTAATTTTTACTTCTGCATACGCTTCTTTGTTCTTTGTTCGCATCAATGCCTGTCGGACGTCGACCGAAGGAAAGCCAGTCGGCCGTACTAAAGGCCAAACCTCCGTAGGAGAGTGATGGGCCGGACCCCAGTAGGAGAGGGACGTTCGGACTCCTACTCCAGTGGGTCGGACCTCTGAAGGAGAGTGATGGGCCGGACACTAGCAGGAGAGGGTCGTTCGGACCTCTGCCCCGGTGGGTCGGACCTTTGAAGGAGAGCGATGGACGGACCCCAGCAGGAGATGGTCGTTTGGACCTCTGCTCCGGTGGGTCGGACCTTCGAAGGAGAGCGATGGGCCAGACCCTAGTAGAAAAGGGTCGTTCAGACCTTTGCCCCGGTGGGTCGGACCTCTGAAGGAGAGCGACAGGCCAGGCCCTAGTAGGAGAGGGTCGTTCGGACCTCTGCTCCAGTGGGTCAGACCTCTAACAGTTGGAGCCTCGAAGGGCTGGCCGTGTCAGACCATAGGAATGGGCCGGTTCTAGCTGAGGGTGAGCTGTCATGGTACAACAGTTGTCCCCCTTCCCCTCGTGCTTCGAGCGAGTCCGTAGGCTCGAAGGATGAGGGCATTAAATGGCAGTAAATGCATCAGCCTTTCAAATGATGGCGAATCCGATTCGGCGTGCTGCGATCGGGCACCTTTTGCTCGATTTTTGCTCCTGGACAGGTGTCAGCATTTGGTTGTTGAGGATATGGGGAGCAGTTATTGCTGATACGGTGCATATCAACTGCCCGTTTAAATTCTTGACACGACATGTGGCACGTGGCTTCATCAGAGCGGTTGGTGCACTTCCTGGAGTGATCCATCTGCCGTTGCTTCAACTATCACATGGATCACGATCGTATATGTTCCAGAGTGTCTCCTCGAATTCCAATCCAACTCGAAAACTGAGGTGCCAGCCGTCGGGTCGTGGCACGTGGGGGGAGGGTTGGGAAGCTACCCCAGGTGCCTATAAAAGGAGGGAGCAGCACTTAGAAGGGGCCTTTCACCGTGCTTGCACTTGAGGAGAAAGTAGCCTCTTCCCTCCTTGCATTGCTTTAGCCCCTCTTAGGGAATCAGGGAACCAGGTTAGTCCCGTCTCCACCTTCCTCTGTCTTCTTCCATTTCTGTAACTCCCTTTAGAATGGCTTCTGGGTGTCGCAGTTCGGCTCGTGGACATAGGGAACCCAGTCCTTTTGACATCTCTTTGACCATGACCTGAGAGAGGGTCGAAAATCTTAGGATCGTGTATAGCATTCCCTCCACCTTACATCTGACCATCCCCAGTCGCGAGGGTAGAGTGAACAGGCCTTTAAACCTAGGAGCTCTCCCTTTATATGAAGACCACCTGAAAGCTGGCCTCCGCTTCCCGATCCATAGTTTCTTTATCCAGGTCTTCAACACCTATAGAATTACTCCCTCCCAGCTGATCTCGAAAAGCATTCGGGTTCTCTGTGTTTTCGTGGTTCTATGTCGGGAGGTCGACATCGAGCCGAGGGTATCCCTGTTCTCAAATTTTTTCTTGTTGAAGCAGGACTGCCGAAGTCAGAAGTGGTGGATGTTCAGTCCACGCCCTAATCGGAAGATACTACGGGGGCTTCCATCCGCCATTCATGGATGGAAGTCCCGATACTTTTTTGTAGATAGCCTGGAGCCGTGGGGCTTTGAGGCAGCATGGAGGGAGCCGAGGCCGAATGCTTTGAATGGGAGGATGGTCTCGAGGGCCGACGAGGCTGACTTCCATAAATTGGATGATGAGGACCCGAAGTTCGTCAGCTTTATGCTCCACGAGGGGAGTCTTCATCAGGCTGGGCTCAGCCGGCACCCGATGTTAGGTAGGATGAAAGCCATAGAGAGAGACTAGCTACTTTATCTTTTGTCAGCTTTGCAACCGTACCTTACTTTAACTTTGTTGTTGACGGGAGACAAGTTGAAACCGGATCGGGCGATCCTTTCGGTGCGATCTGTGCAGTGGAGGGCTATCCGCATTGCGGAGCCGATCCCACAGGAGCCGAAGAAGCGGGCCGTAGAGCGGGTGCCTGAGAGGCCGAAGAAACAACAAACGACAGAACCATCCATCACGGTGGTGTCGATTGGGTCGAAGGATGATGACATGCCATTTTTGGATTGTTTAGCAGCGAAGATAGTTTAGCGATCGTCATCGGTCGGGCACTCGGCTGCCCAGGAGTAGGATGGGCTTCCGATGTCGACCGGGGCGGGCGCAGCTCCTCCGTCCCTGCCGTTGGAGCTGACCGAGGTGGCTTCCCCGATAGTCATGGGAAGTCATGTAGAGGAGGGGCTGTCGGCCGTTGATGAGAGGGCCGACAGTCCCGGCGACGATGGGAGCGCCAGGCATGGCGTGAAGCTAAGAAGGTCAGGGAGCTGCTTCAGAGGGCCGCCCTCGATGATGACGGGCGGTCGGTGAATGAGGCCTCCAGGAGTTCCCTCCACCATCTTTTAGGGGCAAGTGTTGAAATTAATCCTTTGGTTTCGAAGTCAACGATTGCAACTGTCTAACTGTGCATGTGTATGTCGGCAGCTTGTCAAAGATGCCCTTCTAATGGATGTCAGCCTGGGCGAGCTGCTCTATCTGAAAGAGCAGCTGACCAAGAGGGCCGAAGCGGCAGAGGTGGCGAGGGACAAAGCTTTGGAGGTGCTGATGGCCTCCAGGGAGGAGGTGCTCGGCTTAAGGGTGGTAGCCGAAGAGGTGTCCACCTTGCGGGCCGAGTCGGAGGCCCAGAAGGCAGACCGGGAGGCACGTTTAAAGAATAAAAAGAAGAAGATAAAGGCTTTGACTCGTCGGCTGACTGTCGAAAAGGGGCACTTGACCGAATGCGAGGTCCGTGCACAAGGCCACCAACCGGTGGTGGAGAGGTACAAGGGCCTGCTGAAGATGGCCCAGGAGTTGCTGAAGATGGCCGGTGAGAAGGCCGTTGCAACTTATAAAGCCTCTGAGGACTTCACCGAGGAGATGAACGAAAGCCGGGATTGTTGGCTTCAACTACGGGTTCGACGAGTGTCTAGGAAAGGTTAGTGCGGCCTTCCCGGACCTCGATCTATCATTCCTTTAGCTACCAAAGCCGGCGAAAGAGGAGGGATTGGAGGCGGCGGATCCGATTGCCCAAGCAACCAATGCTCCAACGGAGGTCATCGTAGAAGTGGCCGGAATGGATGCCCAAGTTGGTGCCGAAGCAGAAGTAGCCGAAGGGGCCAAGGGGGTTGAAGCGGCTGTTATTGCCGAGGGGGCCGGATCGGCCGTAGATAGTGTACCTTTCGAGGGTCAGACCTTGTCGTTTGTAAAGGTTTGACCTTCAATTTTGTAAAGAAAATTTTTGGAAGTAATGAAGAACTCTTTTCATAATGTCTCATTTTCTTCCCTTTGAAATTTTACTAAGTATGGACTAGTCGGTTGATCTGAGCGGATGGTCAGATCTCCAGGGCAAGCATCGAATAGTGGCTCAGGCTAAACTAGATTCTCTTAGGATTTCTGCTCTATGTATTGGTCCGTCAGCTTGACCGGACCAAGATCAATTGAAGTAGTGGTTGGATTGTAGCTCTGGCGGAGCAACGAGCTTAGGAATTTCAACCTAAGTGCTGATCCGTCGACTTTCCAGACCCAGAAGTAGTTAAGGTAGCGATCGGATGGTAGCTCACGCCGAAGCAACGAGCTTAAGAATTTCAACCTAAGTGTTAGTCCATCGGCTTTCCGAACCTGGAAGTAGTTGAGGCAGTGGTCGGATCGTAGCTCAGGCCGGAGCAACGAGCTCAGGAATTTTAACCTAAGTGTTGGTCGCGGCTTTCCGGACCTGGAGGTAGTTGAGGCAGCTATCAGATGGTAGCTGGGCCGTAGCAACGAGCTCAGGAATTTCAACCTAAGTGTTGATCCGTTGGCTTTCCGGACCTAGAAGTAGTTGAGGCAGCGGTCGGATGGCTGCTCAGGCGGGAGTAACGAGCTTAGGAATTTCAACCTAAGTGTTGGTCCGTCGACTTTCCGGACCTAGCTGCCCTAGAGCCTCTGCCGATCGGAGTCGGACTTTCAGAAGTGGGCTACCCTAGAGCTTCTGCCGACCAGAGTCGAACTTTCAGAAGTGGGCTGCCCTAGAGCCTCTGCCGACCGGAGTTGGACTTTTGGAAGTGGGCTACCCTAGAGCCTCTGCCGACAAGAGTCGGACTTTCGGAAGTGGGCTACCCTAGAGCTTCTGATGATTGGAGTCGGACTTTTGGGAGTGGTTCGTAGAAGAAATGTGGACTTTATTGATAGTACTTGCGAAGGTTGTCTACATTCCATGGACGTGCCATCTGTCATCCATCCAAAAATTCAAGTCGATAGGTGCCGGCTCGATCCACTTCAATGCCCCGATAAGGTCCTTCCTAATTTGGGAAAAGCTTGCCTTGCTCGATCGGCCTCGAAATTTCCATCCTCTGTAAGACCAGGTCTCCGACTCGGAAAGATCACACCTTCACTCGCGAGTTATAATATTTTGCCATCTTCTGGCGGTAGACCGCCATCTTCATGCTTGTCGAAAGTCTGGTTTCTTCGAGCAAGTCCAGGTCAGCTCTTCGCTGCTCGGAGTTGACCGGTTTGACGTAGTGGTGAATCCAGAGATATTGAAGAGAGGTCTCAACAGGGATGTCGACTTCACTTCCATAAGTGAGGTTGAATGGGGTTTCGCCGGTCGACGTTCTGGCTGTTGTCCGATATGCCCATAATACTGAGTGGAGTTCCTCCACCCAGGGCCCCTTAGCTTCATTCAATCGGGTCTTCAGCCCGTACAAGATTGTCCGATTGGTGACTTCAGCCTCTCCGTTGCATTGAGGATGACCGACCGATGTGAGTCGGTGAGAGATATGATATTGCTGACAAAAATCTTGAAACATAGAGTTGTCAAATTGCCTTCCATTATTAGTAATAATCATCCGGGGAATGCCGAACCGAAAGATGATGCTATTCCGGACGAGGTTCTCCACCTTGGCCTCTGTTATCTGTGCTAGTGGTTCGGCCTCCATCCATTTGGTGAAGTAATCGATGGCCACAAGCAGAAATTTCCGTTGCCCAGACGCCGGGGGAAAGGGCCCCAAGATATCAATCCTCCACTGTGCGAATGGCCATGGGACGGTGATCGGCGTCAGCTCACTGGTGGGCCTCCTTTGAATAATGGAGTATCTTTGACACACGTCGCATCTCCAGACAAAGTCCGACGCATCTTTCTGAATGGTAGGCCAGTAATATCCCTGTCGGATGATCTTGTAAGCTAAGGACCTTTTTCCGAGATGGTCACCACAGATGCCTTCATGAACTTCTCTGAGTGCATAGTTGGTGTCTATCGGCTCCAAGCATTTCAACAGTGGCTGTGAGAATGACCGCTTATACAGGACGTCGTCGAGGACGATGTACTTAGAGGCCATCGAGTGCACTCGCTTGGCCACCGTTGGATCTTCTGGAAGAGTTCCCTTAGTCAAGAAAGCAAGGATCGGATCTATCCAAGAAATTCCTTGTTCCACTTGGTGGACCTCGGTCGGCTCTTCCGTAATACTTGGGTGCTGCAGATGCTCCATAAAAGTTCGGTCGGAAGTGCTGATGGTAGCCGTAGCCAATCTTGATAGAGCGTCCGCTCGAGATTTCTGCAGATCAGGTATGTGGAGGATTTTGAAAAATCTGAGCCGAGAAATAAGGTTTTGTACCTTGTTCAAGTATTTTGTCAGGGTTAGATCTCTCGCTTCAAATTCCCCCTTTACTTGATTAATCACCAGTTAGGAGTTCGGAGAAGACTCTAAGTCGGTCGATGCCCTGTTCATTGGCGATTCATAGCCCTGCAAGGAGGGCTTCGTACTCCGCCTGATTGTTTGACACCTGAAATAAAAAATGCAATGCATATTCTAGGCTTTCTCCATCCGGGTCGACTAGGATTAGTCCGGCCCTACAGCCCGCAATGTTGGATGCTGTCCACATGGAGGATCCAAGCTGGTTCGGCTTCGTAGATGGCATCGGCTTCAGGTACTTCGGCCATTTAAGGAGGTGTCTCTTGTCTCCATGTACACTCTACAATAAAGTCAGCGATTACCTGGGCCTTCAGGGCAGATCTTGGCTAGAAAGAGATGTCAAATTCGCCTAGCTTCACAGCCCACTTGGTGAGCTGACCAGATGTGTCTGGGCTCCGAAGGATTGCCTTGAGGGGTTGGTCAGTCATCATCATAATCAGATGTGCCTGGAAATACGATCGGAGCCGCTTGACGGACATGACCAAAGAATATATCAACTTTTACATCTTGGGGTACCTTGTTTCGGCATCGTGGAAGACTTTGCTGATATAAAAAATGGGCATCTACTATATGTCCTCTTCGACTCACACAAGGATGGCGCCGATCGCTTTGTCTGATGCCGAAAGACAGAGGTACAAAGGTTCCCCCTCCAACAGCTTGGCTAACAATGGAGGGTTCTTCAAGTACTCCTTCAGGGCTTCGAAAGTCGACCGACATACGTTAGTCCAAACAAAACTTTTCGACCGGCATAGGGTCTTGAAGAATGGCAGAGACTTTTCAGCCAAACGAGAAATAAAACGACTGAGAGAGGCGATTCGGTCGGTGAGCTCTTGCACCTACTTTTTGTTGGTCGGATGTCCCATCTCAGTGATGGCCTTTATCTTGTCGGGGTTCAATTCAATTCCCCTCTGTGTGACCAAAAAACCAAGGAACTTGCCAGAGGTTACCCCAAAAGTACACTTCATGGGGTTCAGCTTCATCCGATGGTGCCTAAGTGCCTCAAAGGATTCCCGCAAGTCCCTGATGTGATCGGCCTTATGGAGACTCTTCACATCATGTCATCCACATATGCCTCCATGTTCCTGCCTAGCTGGCCTTCAAACATGCGGTTGATCAACCTTTGAAAAGTGGCACCGACATTCTTCAAGCCGAAGGGCATCATCCGATAGCAGTAAAGACCCTTGTCGATGATAAAGGCGGTCTTCTCCTCATCTTCTGGATGCATCCTGATTTGGTTGTAGCTAGAGAAGGCATCCATAAAGCTGAGAAGCTTGTGGCCGGCCGTGGCATCCACCAATTGATCAATCTTGGGCACTGGAAAACTGTCCTTCGGACAGGCCTTGTTGAGGTCGGTGTAATCTATACACAGATCCTCCATTTCCTGTTGACCTTCTTTACCATAACAACATTCGCTAGCCACTCAGGATAGTGGACTTCCCTGATGAAGCCAGCATCACAGAGCTTCTTCACTTCCTCATCGACGGCTCTCTGCCTTTCGACAGCAAAACTTTTCTTCTTCTGTCGGACAGGTCGGTAAGTCGGATCCACCTTGAGCTGGTGAGTGATGATCTCCGACGGTATTTTAGGCATGTCCAATGCTGACCAAGCAAAGATGTCGGCGTTACTTCTGAGGAAGCCGATCTGTTTTGACTTAATGTCTTTGATGAGGGAACCTCCAATCTGAAAGAATTTGGTGGGATCATCCTCCCGAAGGGGGACAAACATAATCCTTTCTCCGGGCTGACCGAGGCCGTCGACCTCAGCCCTCGGGTCAAGTAACTCCAGAGTGGGATGGCCTTCTGCCTGTTGGTTCAGAATGGTCAGACACTACCTGGCCATCCGACGATCTCCCCTCATTACTCTGACCCTGCTCCTAGTTGGAAATTTTGCCAACAATGATAAGTGGACACAATGGCTCTGAATTTGTTAAGGGCCGGTCAGCCCAGGATAGCATTGTAAGGTGAGGTCATTTGAATGACCACAAAGTTGATAGGGAGAGTTTTCTGGAAATGCTCCATCTCGATCATCACAGGGAGAACTATCTCCCCTTCCACTCTGATGGAGTTTCCCCCGAAGCTTGTAAGTGGTGCAGGGGATTCCTGTAGCATGGCTGGACAAATTCATTCTCACAAAAGCATCGTACACCAACACCTCTGTTGATCTTCCGTTATCTATAAGTATTCTCCTTACATCGTAGTTGGCAATCACTTCCGACACAACTACAGCATCATTTTCAAAAATCATGAATCTCCAAACAATCTTCGTCAGAGAAGGTGATTGCATTGGAGCCCCTGGACCTCTTAGCAATATCGAGTCGGCCCTCATAACTTCCTCCGGACCGTCGATGTAGCATGCCGACATCCCCGCCGGTCGGCCTCTGATTGGGGAGCTCCGTCTCCTCCGGAGGGTTTATGGCGTTTGATGCTCTGGCCCGATCTCGATGGGGTTGGACGTACTTGCACAGGTACCCCCTCCAGATGAGGTCTTCAAAGGCATCTTTTAGCTGCAGATACTCTTCAATACTGTGCTCGTGGTCCCTATAGAACTTACATAATTTATCTTTGTTTCTTTGGGCAGGGAGACCCCTCATCGGTCGAGGCCATTATAGAAAGGTCTCGTTCTCAATCTCCATAAGGATCTTTTCTCTTGGCAAGGACAGGGGAGCATAAGTCTCGAACCTCCAGGGGAAGTCCCTCGGCTTCGAACTTCGGTGTTGGGCCGATCGTCGACTATCTCTCGGAGGTCGGACTTCAGGAGCCTTATCGCTCCACTTCTTGGGGGTCGGCCTTCCCTTAGCTTGAAGTCGGCCGGCTGCCTGTTCTTTTGCCAGGGTATACTTTTGCGCTCTGGCCAGGAGTTCGCTGTAGCTTGTCGGATGTTTCATGTCCAGGGAGAAGGTCAGCCTAGACGAATGGAGCCCTCGCTTGAAGGCTGATATGGCCATAGCCTCATTCAAGTCGGGACTTCCATGGCCGCTGAGTTGAAATGGGCCATAAAATCCCGAAGAGTCTCTCCCTCCTTTTGCAGCATGAGGAAGAGGCAGTCGGTATTCCTCAGGGTCTGATTGCAAGTCTTGAAATAGGAAAGAAAAAATGATTCGAGTTGAGAAAAGGAGTGGATCGTACCTAGCTGGATGGCGGAGAACCACATCCGGGCGATCTTTTTAAGGGTGGCAGGGAAGGTGATGTAGTGGAGGGCATTGGAGGTGCCTTGTACCATCATAAGGGCTTTGTACGTGCCCAGATGGTCCATCGGGTCGGCGGTACCATCGTAGGGATCCACCTGCGGAATCTTGAAGTGGCGAGGAATCATTTTGCAAGGATCTCATCAGAGAACGGGGGATGGGAGTCGTATAATTGTCCCCCTTCGGCCTTCTTCCAGAGGGTGATTTCGGTAATGCACTCTTCCATGCGCATGATCTTGCTGGCATAGTCCCTCGGAGGTTTGGCAGCAGGCCGACCACCGATCGGGACAGATTCGACGTACGAAGGCGAAGCAGACCTTGCCCTTTTGCCATTGACGCGATCGTCCAATGACCTTCGGGGCTCCGCGGTGACATGAGAACAGTGCTGGACTCGAGGACCTCCCAGTAATGCTCGGGACCTTAGCAGGTACGTGCAGAGTGAGAATTAGTGCAGAAAATAGCTAGTAGTTGCTGACGGTGTCGGCTACTTCCTGGAAGTGTTGAACTGTAGTAGTAAGCATTTCGATGCGGTTTACTAAAGTCTAGAAACTGCTGCAACCCCAGTGTGATGGTAGGTTCAGCGGCAGTAGTGGCAGTGGCGGCGGTATCATTCTCCATGGGAGGTTCCTCAGATCTGGAAGGAGAGATACCTCTTCTGGCAATGTCATTTGGAGCTCTTCCCTTAGCCATTTTGTAACAGGGGCGATGGATTCCTCCTTTTTGAGAAGAAGAGCAGAACGAATGCCATTCCTCTAGTGCCAATCTGTTGCGGCGTCAACTCCTGGACCGGGGCTCGATGTGCTGGAGCGCTCCTCTCCCGTGTGAACCTGCAACAAAGTCTCCAAGGGCGCCGGTGTGTTCCGGCGGGGGACCCTCTGATATCTAAGTTAGCAGGAGATTGAAGACAACAGAATGGAGGAACCAAGCAAAGAACAGCGTATGAAGAGGGAAGAGCACTTCTACCTCAAACAGGGTCCCCTGAGTACCTTATGTAGGCGCAGAATAGTCCAAAATCCATTAGGGAGAGGCTGAGAAAGACCGATCTCCCCCTAGAAGAATCTGGAGAGTGGCCACGTGGCACGGAGATACAGCGACATCGTGGAAGTAGTGGAGCATGGCTGTTGGGATGGCAGGATCGTGCAGTAATAGAAAGGTGCTTCTGGAATTTCCTAGATGCTAAGGCATGCCTGTCGGACGTCGACCGTAGGAAAGCTGGTCGACCGGACTAAAGTCAAAATCTTTGAAGGAGAGTGATGGGCCGAACCCCAGCAGGAGAATGTCGTTCGAACTCCTACTCTAGTGGGTCTGACCTTGAAGGAGACCGATGGGCCAGACCCCAGCAGGAGAGGGTCATTTGGACCTCTGCCCCGGTGGGTCAGACCTCTGAAGGAGAGCGACGGGCCGGACCCCAGCAGAAGAGGGTCGTTCAGACCTCTGCTCCAGTAGGTCGGACCTCTGAAGGAGAGCGACAGGCCAGACTTCAATAGGAGAGGGTCATTCAGACCTCTACCCTGGTGGGTCGGACCTCTAAAAGAGAGCGACGGGCCAGACCCAGCAGGAGAGGGTCATTCGGACCTCTGCTCTGGTGGGTCGGACATCTGATAGTTGGAGCCTCGAAGGGGTGGCCAGGTCAGACCACAGGAATGGGCGGTTCTGGCTGAGGGTGAGCCATCATAGTACAACAGGATGTAAGAAGGGATGTCAGTGATTAGTCCTAGACTAATAAGGTTAAATTATGGGATTGATGTACATCTACTGGGTTTGTGTAATGGAAGGATGGATCACTAAATTCAGGGAAGAGATCTTCAATTGGTGTTAATGGAGTGACTTCATCCTGAGGGTGTTGATTTAAAGAGATCAGGTCCTTAATGAATTCTTCTAGTTCTTGAATCAAAGGACTAGACTCTATAATTGGGCTTTCTTCTAGTGACTCCTCAGGTAAGATCCTAATAGTAATATATGGGTTCTCTTCCTCTAATTGGTCTTCCATTACAGGTTCAATTTGGGTGGGGTTAGGGTCAACTAACTTTGGATTGGCTTTTACCTGGGTATCTATTGGCTCAACAAATTCTAGGTTGGCTTCTACCTGGGTATATACCTAGTCAACTAATTCTAGGTCTTCGATAGGTAACTCCTCTTCTTCTTCCTCATACTGTTCCATTAAGCTCATGTCAGCTTCATATACTTCCTCTTCAATGTCAGCTTTGTGAATGAATGGGGTAGTAGGATGGGGTTGGCTAAAGAAATATTGACTAATGACTGGGGTGGGGGTGGGTTGACTAAGGGATTCCTGACTAATACTAGGATCAATAATAGGTTCAGACTAATCTTGATCTAACTCATCTAGGTGTAGGGTGCTGACTGGACATTGGCTAACAAAATGGCATGGTTTGCGACATCTAAAACACACTCTCGGGGGATTGGAACTCTTCTGAACCTCTACAGAATTCTTCTATCCCTTTATGGGCCAAAGTGGTACTGGGCTGGTTAGGATCTGATCCTGGGCTAGGGGCACTAGTCCTAAAGGGTTCAGGTTGACAAAAGGAAAGTGGACTAACACTAGGCTCATATCTAGAGGTACTAGTCCTATGGGGTTCAGGTCGACTAAGGGATAGTGGATTACTATTGGGTTCATATCTAGGGACTATGGGTCCTGGGGTCTATAGGGGAAGAGTTCAACTCTATGGGTCCTGCCTAGGGTTCCTAATTGGTCTCCTACTTGGTCAAAACTATGAATTGCTTGATTACTTGATTGGATCAGTTGGTCAAGCTTATGGTTCAATTTTTCACCCATGGCTTTTATGAGGGCTTCTAGATGGGATTCCATGGTTGAACTGGGTTGGGGTTTAGACTGTTGGTATTGGGATCCTAGTCTAGTGGTTATGCAAACAAGCAAACAATTAAGGTGAAATGATGCAGCCAAGCATGCAAAGGTTAGTACAAACTAGGGTTTCCTAGACCTAGAGTCAAAACTGAGTGGGTCAGCTGAACTTACACATAAACCCAGCTAATCCTTCCTCTGGCCAAGTAGAGGGTGGGAGTGTGGGAGGCCTCCCTGCTTTCGCAGGGACCCAATTAAAAACCATAACACCACTTAGGTCGTTTGACTCTAGACCTCAGCCTTAGACACCAGATTTCAGTAATAGCCACAGGATTAAAGCAGTAGTTGGTCCACACGGTTCGGACCTGACCTGTTGGTGTCACCTAGCCCACTAGCAAATCAAGTCTAATTAATTTTTAAAATGGTTTGGGTTAGAATGCAAGGGGGTTGTTTGGGCCCATGACAGGCAATGACCTCCTGCCTTGATCTGAGAAAGTAAAATTGCCTTAAGATTGATTTAATGAGATGATGAACACACTATGAAACTGATGCAATCTAAAACACTATAGAAAATAAAAGAAATTTTGTTTCTTTTATGAAGTTGCAGCTTAAATTTAAGTTGGTTAGGTTATCAAACAAAATTGGCCTGGGTTGGGAGGGGGTTGGTAGTTGATTAGGTTTAGTTTAGTGAGATATGCAGAAACTGAAATTAGGGTTTGGTTAATGCAAAAGTTAGCATGGATTTCAATGCATAAAAATTCTAAAAAATATAAATAACATAGAATGACGTGTGATTATGATTCATACCAAATTTCATGCAAAACAAAAATGCTTTGATGATGCAAAACCTAGGGTTTCTAGCTAGGTATAGGCAAGAACAGAATTCAGGTTAGGGTTTCTAGGAAGCAGGTTTCCTTACTGTTTTTAGATTAAGAAAGATCAATAAAAATTTCATTAAAATAGAGGACAACTCAATGGTTACTCAGTCCAAAATCCAGATAAAAACAGTAAGTCTAAGATGGGAAACTTGGCCTATAGTTGGACTCCTAATGCAGAATAGGATGCAGAGATTTTCTAGGGTAAAAAAAAAATAGCCATGAAAAATCTATTACTGATAGAAATAAATCATGAAAAAATTTATAAAAATACTAAAGCGGGATCTAACAAAATAGAAATCAAAATTTCTTGATTACCTACATGTAGAAATAGGAAAAATAACATACCATATATGGCAATGATAGGATGCAGAAACTAGCCCTAAACATGCTCTGATACCAAATTGATGCGGGACTATTCATGCATACCAATTATTTTTCATGTATTAACCATTAAATTAGGAGTTTATATCCTGAATCTCAAGCCAATATTCAAAGTAGAGAATTCTATAGAAATTCTAGAAGCAGATGCATGAAGAAATAGATCCTATAAGTGAAGAAACAGGACCACCAAGGCTAAGAAGCCCTGGTTAGGACTAGCTCTTCTGCAATACTGCTACCTGATGAGTCTAGGGGGTGTACCTGATAGAGATTTGAAGATTAATCAGTGAAGAGTTCGCTCTATGTTCGACAGATATGGCCTGGAAAAAAAAGCTATCGACCTTGCGGATTCGTAGCTTTCAATCTAGTGACCCGAAAGCATATCGATTGGAATCCTGGATTCATGAACTCTGAGGGACCTATAAATCACCATTCAAGGGTTAGAAAATAAATAAGAAAAAAGGTTAAATCACTAAAATAAGGAGGGAAGGAAGGGAAGGAAGAGGGGCGGCTAGGAAGATGAAGAGGCTATCGGCTTGGAGGCGGGGTGCAGGGATCACACAGATACCCTAAGGGATCACACAGATATCCTAAATCACACAGAAAACGTCACACAAATTTTGAGGAACTCAAGAATAATTCATTCATCAATAATCAGCAATAATACATGAGGGGGGGGGGGGGGAAGGGGCCTTATATAGGCATACAAGTTAGGGCATACATGAGTTTACATGGTCTTCCTTTTCCTTTACAAACTCTTCCACAAGTCCTCTCCCAATAGGTTCAAATTTCATCTTCCAACTAGGATTACTTCTCTCCTCTTTGACTTGGTCTTCTCCTTCTCTTTGACTTGGTCCAAGGGGGGTAATCATAAGGGGGCACCATATGGAGGGTGACCATAAGGTGGGGCGCCATATGAAGAACTTTGGGCTTTTGGGCTTTGGGCGGCCCATTTCAGTGCTGGGCCGGGTCTTTTTTGGTTTCTTCCAGTTGTCCATCTCCTCATGGTGGGCTGATGTACTTGTCATCCAGGTCTTCAATGATAGCTTCAAGAATCCTTCTATGCTTTCCAAGTGGCATTATGTGGACGACTGGATTCCATGCAGTGGTTGTAGTATTATGCTGACTGGCTTCATAAGTGACTTAAGTCTTCTTACAAAATTAGACTGGACTCAATATAAGACTTACAAAATTGGACTGAATGCATAAAACTCAAAACTTACAAGACTCATAAGACTCACTAAGCATCCAAAACTTGACTCAATACTCTAATACAGGACTAAACTATAGAAAGGCCCTAAACAGGACTCAGGGGCCAAAATACGGACTCAAGTATAACAAGGCCTGAAAAACAAACTTAAGGCCCAAATACAAAACTCAAATGGCTAACATAGGCAAATTATTGGACTCAAAGACAAAATTTGCATCATGGCTAGGGACTCAAAACTCAGGGACCCATAGTAAACAGGGTTGACCTGATGTCCCCATCAATTTCATTAAGAAATGACAAAGATAAATTAAGCAATTTTTATTCTAAGTCGGATGAAGGTATCTTCTTAGGATGCTTAACATTTAACAAGTCATACAGGGTATTCAATAAAAGAACACTTGTTATGGATGAATCCATGCATGTTGTATTTGATGAGTCCACTAACAAGTCCTCTAGAAAAGAGGATATTTCTGATGATAATGCAAGTATTCAAAGACATGAGAAGCTAACTTTGAATGATCCCCCTTCCAAAGAGAACAAAAAAGATCAAAGCAAGGAGGATAAACAAGAAATCTCAAGATCTTCACCAAAGCACAAGGACCTACCTAAGGAGTTGAGGTATGCCATGGATATCCTAAGGAACTAATCATAGGTGATCCATCAAAAGGGATAAAAACTCGATCTTCTTTAGAAATGAATATGATTATCTTGCTTTTGTATCTCAAGTAATACCTAAAAGCATAGAAGAAGCTAAAAAGATCCTAATTGGATGAATTCTATGCAAGAAGAACTAAACAATTTGAATAAAATAAAGTTTGGACATTAGTAGAAAGACCACCCAATGCTTTCATAATAGGCACTAAGTAGGTATATAAGAATAAGTTGGATGAAAATGAAATTATAACTAGGAATAAGGCTAGTCTAGTTGCTAAAGGCTACAATCATGAGGAAGGCATTGATTTTGATGAAACCTTTACTTCTGTTGCTAGACTTAAAGCAATTAGATTTTTACTAGCATTTGCATGATTAATAGATTTCAAATTATTTCAAATGGATGTTAAAAGTGTATTTTTAAATGGATACATAGCAAAAGAGGTACATGTAGAACAACCTCCTAATTTTGAAGATCACGCATATCCTGACCATGTTCTCAAATAGCATAAAGCTCTTTATAGTTTAAAATATGCCCCACGTGCTTGGTATGAAAGATTAAGCAAATTTCTGATTAATAATGGCTTTACTAGGGGACATGTAAATACTACTTTATTTTTAAAGAGAAAAGCCAATGATCTCTTAGTGGTACAAATCTATGTTGATGACATTATATTTGGTGCTACTAATAAAGCTCTTTGTCAAGAGTTTACTAAGCTTATATAGGGTGAGTTCGAGATGAGCATGATAGAATAATTAAGCTACTTCCTTGGACTTCAAATCAAACAAACCAAGGAAGAGATCTTCATCAACCAAGCTAAGTACTTCAAGGAAATTCTGAAAAAGTTTAGGATGCAGAAGACAACCTCTTGGCACACCAACGAGCCCTTCTTGTAAGCTTGACAAAGATGAATCTGGTAAGAGTATTGATCAAAAACATTATAGAGGTATCATTGGCTCATTATTATATTTGATTGTAAGTAGGCCAGATATCATGTTTAGTGTATGCATGTGTGCAAGGTATTAGTCTGAATCTAAAGAATCTTATTTATTAGCTATCAAATGCATACTTAGATATCTATCTAGTACTATTGACATTGGTTTATGGTACTCTAAGGACTCTACAATATAATTGATTGGTTATTCTGATGCTGATTTTGTTGGATATAAACTAGATAGAAAAAGCACATCAATAACCTGTCAATTTCTTAGTGTTAATTTAATCTCCTAGTTTAGCAAAAAATAAAATTCAATTGCACTATCTATAACTGAAGCTGAGTATATTGCAGTTAGAAGTTGTTGTGCTCAAATCATGTGGATTAAATAACAACTCAAAGTTTTTGATATTAAATTAACTAAAATGCCTATTAGATGAGACAACACAAGTACAATCAACTTAACTAAAAACCTTGTGCAACATTCTAGAAGTAACACATAGAGATTAGACATCACTTTATTAGAGATCATGTTCAAAATAATGATGTTTTGCTTGAATTTATCTGTACTAAAAAGCAACTAGCTAATATACTGACCAAGCCACTCAATGAAGGTCTGTTCTATTTGATTAGAAGAGAATTAGGGATCATTGATCTTTTTGATTAGATCTCGATCATCCTTTATGACCTTGGAATTTTCTTTAAAAATTTCTTAACCTCATGATCTTGAAACTTATGATCAATCATAATTGACCATTCAAATCATCTCTCCAATTTTTCTATAATTTTTCTTATTTTTCTTTGATTTTCTTCGGGTGTCGACACTTGGAAGTATCAACTCACTGAAGTGTCGACACTTGACACTCCTGAAGGGTCGACACTTGATCAGCATGAACTATTTTTAAATAGCATCGACGATTATTTTCTTCCCATCTTTGCTGAGCGGACACTTGTCCCCACTGTGCCTTAGCTTCCGTTAGTCCCTGTTTAGGGTTCTAACATTTCCTTTTTGAGCTTGAGATCTTTTCCCTCTAGTATCCCTCTATTTCTCAATGTTTGGCTGTGATTCTAGCTCTTGTTTCCCTTTCCCTTTTATATTACTTTTTTCTCTGGATGATGGGACCTAGAATATAGGTTGTGAGGAGATCCCATTCTACTTCTCAGGGTGTAGAGCACCGCACTAATGCTAGACTGATACTTTTCAATCAACAGATGCTCCACCACAACATGATGATCCTGCACAACCATCACCTATCTCAGGAGCAGATCGCATGCCTCCAAGGCCATTGTAGGTGGATGCATGGTGGATTTCGAATTTGTTGATTAGCAACATTTTGGATCGAAGATTAGTTGAGGGATGCTGGATTAGTTTAGTTCTGCACTCTACGAGAGAGGTTCTACTAGGTCTTGATGAGACAGTTCTATGGGAGTTGGCCAGGGGTGGTGATGGATGGATTGGAGAGGTCAGAGGCATCTCCATTCCATTATCTACTGAGAATCTGAGCCACATCTGGGAGATAACCATGAGAGTTGCTGTAGCTGATTCTCTTGGAGATTAGATAGGTGGCTTCAAATGCATTATGGAGAGTGACAACTTGGGTGAGGGAGCAACCATCATCGTGTCACAGCTATCTAAAAAGATGAGACTCCTTCATCATATTATGGCCCAAATTTTGTTGCCGAAGATTGGGCAATTCGACTTCATTATTAAGAGGGAGCTCTTAGTCATGGTGTCACTGATTCTGAGGTTGCCTATCTACCTGCCAGTGCTTATGATTCACCAGATGACCAAGGCGGCGACTAGTAGGAGACTCTGCTTGCCTTATGGAATGGGACTCACTAGAATATTTCGAGCTTATGGAGTTGATCTTGTCGGTGAGCAGTATAGAGAGCTTCTGCATACAGATACATATGATGAGAGGTCCCTATATTAGATGGGATATCAGCGATACTGAGGTCACTAGAGGTGCAGAGTTTCTGGACAAGCGCCTGACTCAGATGAGGATGAGGATGCTACAGCAGAAGAGGAGGAGACATAGGGAGATGAGGTTAGGCTATCTAAGCCACCTCGAGACTCACCTGAGTTGCAGCTCGATCCATCTGTCTTGGCACACATTGAGGTAACACCTCTAGTAAATGTTTTTGAGGATAGGATCACTTGCTTGGAGACAGACATGTAGACCCTGAGATAGCAAGTTGATCAGATCCATGTGGAGTTGAGTTCTAAATTTTAGGAGATGAGAGAGGAGTATGCTACCGTGATGGATGCTCTGTAGAGACTGATAGCTGGTAGACCATCTTCCCCTCCACCATCACCAGATTCTCCATCGGCACCACCAGCTCCACCAGTGGATGATCCAAAGATGGGAGCAAATCAGGATGATCAATCAAGGCATTTTGACATTAATGATCTTATAGTGGAGCTCGAGCTAGAGACGGGAGCTGATTAAGACATAGATTCGACTAAGCCTACTGCTGATGACATGATGACTTCTGAGGCTATTCCAGTTCCATCAAGTCCTACCCTTCTGAGTCCTATCTGTTGGGAATTGTGTCCCAAAGCCAATCGCCTGGGTTGTAGGCGATTGAGCTCAGTATTGTACTCTTTCTATGAATTAATAGAATATTTTTTTTTGGCAGCTCATCACATATTGAATTTCCCTGAAATGAACTCTTTCCATGTGATGTAGTCCTTAGGACTACACTGACTTCGATACAGAGAGGATGTATCGAGTGGTCCTTAAACCTTGTTCACAACCAAAGGATATATTGTACTGGACGGCAATATATCAAGTATAGGTTGTTGTAGTTCACATCGTTTGGTTGTCCTCTTGATCAAATGAGTGTGGTGACACTGATGTGATCTGCAAGTGGGATATGTGATATCTTATTGAACGTGACTCCGTGCAGCCCCTTTCTGCCAAAGGGATACTAACGATTGGATATGGGTATATGTGTCCCTCTGACCTGAGGTCATCATGGTAGCTTGTAAGCAACTCCCTGTGCTTTGGTGTCGGACTACCCGGATTTCTAATCCGGAGACGGAAGGTTTCTAGGTACAGGCAAGTACTTGTGGAGTAGTGATGGACCAAGATAGAATTGACCTGTCCAAATAGTTGGATTGAATGTCTCGCAGTATCTCAATTTAGCAAATCCTCGGCCGGAGTAGTCCTAGTGAGGAGTCACTGGGCTTGCGAGGTTAAGACACGCAGTCGATTGACTTAGTCTGGGTTGGTAGCCCAATCTCAATCGTCCTGAGCATTAGAGGTCAAAGGGATGAATTATACGGTAACCATATGCCAGAGGTTCGATAGTTTGCTCCCGCATCTTCGACCTATCCGGACGTCGGGACCCATTGCTAGATGGTTTCCTGTACTGGTAATAGAATTGTTCTAGTGCTACCATTTAGGTTCGAACCTATGAGGTCACACGCCATAGAGGATTACTCTCTAATCTGGATACCGATTACGATTGGAAATCATCTCGGTTTTATGGTCACAGTATTTTTTTTGAGCACTCTTTTCTCCATCTTACCCTTGTCTGTGTCAATCGAAAATTATTCCGGGCTGACCAGGACTGCACCAAGATTTTTCTGAATCAGTTTTGAACTTATTCGGAGCTCGTTTCGGCCTCCAATTGGTTGTGAACCAATTTTAATCCCTTGAACCAATTTTATTGGGTTTGAACCGATTCAATTGGATTAAACCATCACTTGGTTTAAATGGATTTGGACTGGTTAATTGATCCAGCATTTGCTTTTCTACAGTGTAACCGGTTTACACGTTGAAATCCAAGCTCCTGGAAACCAAAATGACCGAACAAACCATATATCGCTGGGCGTCTCTTCCTCTTCCCCACCCGTTGCTTTAAACCTTGTATAATGGCTGTTTAATTGGGAGAACAGCAGCCGCTGCCTCTTGATTTCCCGGCCTCCCTGCCTTTCCCTTTTCCTTGCTGTCTTTATAAACAGCTATCCCCTGTTTCAGCGAAAAAAAGAGGAACAGCAAGTTTAAACGGGGCGTTGTTCTTTTTTTTTGAAAGGCTAAGTGAGATCTTTCGTTTTGAGAGATCATTCCTTCATTTCATTGAGTATTCTTTGGGCAGGGTTTTAGAGTGTTTGAGGGAGAGAAACAAGGCCATTTTCTTTGTTGTTTCTTGTGCTCAAATCTGCACTGCAGCAAAGGTGTGTTGCTGCCATCTACTTATGATCGTGTCTCCTTCCATCGGCTAGCACCGTGCGTGAAGGCAGATCCGAGAGCCCCGGGTGTGTCTCCCCTCTAGAGGGAGTATTCTTCTACTCCTGGGAGCAAGCAAGGCGAGCCAGATTTGCTGCTGTTGCTCCAAACGCGAAGAAAGAAGCTGCTGTCCTGTTCTGCAGCAAACTTCTGGCAGCAGATTTTGGGTGAATTGTACACCGTTTTTGCTGGTTTTTGCTTGCAGATCTCGGTGGCAAAACGAAGACCACTTCATCCCCTGCTGTAGCTTCGATTCGGAAGGAAACGGAGGTCCGGAAGGTGGTGTTCCAACGATGTTTTAATGTCCCAAAATAGAGTTTCAAACGTTCCAAGGAAGAAGAAGGCTGGAATAGTTTTATTCCATCTATTCCAGCCTATTCTAGGTTTATTCCAGAGTTATTCCAGGGGAAAAAGGTATGGAAAATTATTTTTTTAATCATGCATAAATAGATTTATTTGTTTAATATTTTGCAAATATTTTATATTATCATACATGCCTACATGCAACATTAATAGGTTAGGTTCTGGGCGGAGCAGTTTCGCTGTGCGAGAATTTTTAAAAAAGTTTTAAATCCATTCTGCTCTCGTTGCTATTTGCATGCCTAGTGTAGGATCATGTCAAACTACCTGCACCTATTTCTTTCACTATCTTACCCTATACTCCTATCAAATCTAGCCCTTCTGATTCTATCCCTTTAGACACATTCATTTTGAGCACTGCATCCACACTCGTTCTATCGTCAGATCCATCTGATACTTCCATTTACTTACCTACACCATCTATTTTTGTTCTCCCTACCTTTTTTGATAGGACACCTTTAGTACATTCTGCTTCTTTACCCTTTCCTTCCTTATCAAGGGAGTTAGGTTTCTATACTCCTGGATTTCATATTCTTTCCACTTCATCTAGACATATTTTTGCCTTCACACCTTCTATCACTAACACTGATCATACTATTCCTGACCCTATCCCATTTCCTGACCTTGTTCTTGACACTGTTTCCCCTCCAGCACGAGTCAGAGAGAGAGTACGAGCCAGAGACAAAGGTTGAGGATGTGGAGACATTCTTGGAGTGGTCCATACCTGACTGATAGATCTTCGACCTATGTGGCCATGACCTCATCCTTCTAGATCTACCGGACCTATTGTTTTAGAGATTGGGTCTTCCTCAGATGTGGACTGAACCCACTAGGAGTGGTCAGTATATGAGTCAGTTATATGTTTTGTTCTACATGTGTTTTGTATGTATCAGTATATCAGACTTAGTATGTATGTTTGAATCAGTGTATTACTTGCTTGTATCAATGATACTCTCTTGTTTGGAGTATATTTTATAAATGTTTGTTATTATATATATACGATGCTTTCAATGTTTTTTCACTTGTGTGTTCTTGTTTTATTATTTACTTGTATTGCTTTCTTCTTATTGTTCTTTCCCTTTATCGCTACCTTGAGGGGGAGGTTTGTTACTTATTTCTCTACTTTGTATTGCTTTTCACCTTTTTCATGATGATAAAAAGGGAGAGAAGAAAGTATAAAAAAAGGGAGAAGAAAGTACAAAAAAGGGAGTGAAGAAAGTAATAAGTAATAAACATAACACGAAAAGAAGTAAGGGGGAGAACATATTAAAGAGGAAAATTTCTAAACTTTTAAGATATTTTTGAAAAATGCTAATACATGTGAGCCACATTTGAAAAGTTTAAAAAATATTTTCAGGTCATGTACTGAGCGGGAGCTCTATCTTTACATTATTTGCTTTGATACTCTTTTTCCTTAAAGATTTGCTCCAACACTCACATTTTGTTTCAAACATGATTTTGCTCCGATACTCATTCTTTCAAATCTGTTTTAGCTCTAATACATGCTTTTCTCAAAACTATTTTGCTCTAAGAATCTTTGGACAATAATTTTATCACTCTGATACTCTTTGACTCAAAAACTTACTCAATTTTAGCTTTGATACTCAATTTCAAACTTGCTTTGACATCATATAGATTATGACTTTCTATTACCTTGATACATGTTGAAATTCAAAGCTTCGATACTTTTTCAAAACCAACTTGCTCTGACTATGTATGATTATTATCTATATTGCTCTGATTGAAACTAATGTTCAATCAACTTTGGTTATTTAAAATTTTGATACATCATTGCATTTGCTCTGACTATGCATCATTGCTATTCATTTTGCTTTAATTGAAGCTAATGATCATTCCACTCTTATATGTGCATATGCTATGATATTTTCTTATCCTAGATCTGATGTGCTAGGTTAAGTATCGATACACTGTCAATATATGAATTGAATTTATTCAAGTTACATGTTAAATGATGAAACTTTGCTCTATAATAGTCATTACAACATTACTCCGATACTTATAACCAATTGCTCTGATACTTATTTTTAATCTTTTGAGCTTACTATATTTATGTACTTAAAGGTTTTGTCATCATCAAAAAGGGAGAGATTATTGACTCCTATCTTGATTTTGATGAATAACAAAATACTTAAGTATATATGAGTACTAATTATGCGTTACAAGTATGTTTATCAGATTAGGTACTCATCAAGGTTAATTTATGTTGTAAGATCGAAATACTTGCCATTCAGTTGAAGAAGTCACTTAAGATCATAAATTTTCAAGCTACATAGACTTTGAAACATGAGAAAGACTTTGAAAAGCTTAAAATTTTAGTTTGGACAAGTTTTAGCACTGTTTCAGTCAAGTGTCGACTTAGAGAGACTGAACGACGAAATGATACGCAAAAAAAGTTTCAGCCAGCATGTAGAAGTATCAACTCATGAATAGCCAAGTGTTGACTCAAGTGTTGACTCATGGTCGACTCAAGGTCTAAGACCAATTAAGATGCAGAACATGCTGATTTCAGGATCTTGGTCAAGTGTTGACTCATAGTGATGTAGTGTCGACTCAAGTGTCGACTTACCAAAAGAAGTGTCGATGCACCAGTGTATTCTAGAGAGCTTCAGAAGGCATACTTGACCTAGTGTTGACTCGTGTCGACTTAGGTGTCACCTCAGGTGTCGACTCATGGTCTAAAGTGTTGACACTTGTGGATTTGATAGCATAGAATGGCTAGTTTTTGAAGTACTGAACTTTCCTGTTTCGTGTCTAACGGCTAGTTTCTCATCTTTGATGGCTATAATTAAATTTTTAGGGATTCGAAAGGTATTAAAACACACAAAACACAAGTGGGATGAGAACTTTTGAAAATCTAATGAGAGCATTCATTGAAAACCTTTAAGCATCCAATACTTTGAGAGATTTGAACCTTTAAGCACACTGAGTTTAGAAAAAGCTTTCTAGTAGACATCTTTGAGTATTGATTGATGCTTCAACAACTTGAAGACATCTTTTCAACCACATTCAAGAGCTTCATTGAGTTTATTTGCTTTTTGATAAAGCTTTTTATATACTTAGATTATACTGTGTTATTTTGTTATTTCTAGTTTCAAGGAGATTGAAACTACTACTGAGGTTGTTGGTTAGCCCTGTGTGAAAATCAACAAGATTGTTGGTAAGCTTAGAGTGAGAAACCTACTAGATTTTTGGTTAACCTTGAGTAAAAACCAAGGGGTTTTTATTAGTGAACCCAAAAAATTAATCTACTATAATCAAGGTTGGATTATAGTGAAATATCCAATGGGAGCTTGGGGAGTGGACGTAGGTGTTTTGAGATACACTGAATCACTATAAATTTCTATGTTTGTGATTGCTTATTATTCTCTCTATATTTACTTCATTACTTCTGATGCATATTATTATTGAGCTCACTAATATCTTGCAAACACACTAGCACCTGATTTTTAATTCATCAAAAAGTTTTTTATAAAACTAATTCACCCCGCCTCTTGGGTTGCTTTAGCTTGTCAACAGAATTCTATTTGATTCTACCAAGAATGAGAAGAAGAACTATATGTTTATAAAATGTCAGTGAGAGTGTGTAATTCCTCACATTGTATGAGGATAATATTCTCATATTAGGATAAGATTCCTATGCTGACTTAGGTTAGATTATGAGTGCCTGGGTAATTCTCCGATGAAGACCTAAATGAAGGCATCCTACATTTGGAATGTAGATATATGAAATAGACTAAGGAGGATGCTACACCTATCATAGAAGTTGTACATTAAGGAAGTGCTAAAGATGTTTATCTTGGAAAATCTAATTAGAGATCCTATGTACATATTCTAATTTTTGTTATAAATGTTACGAGCAAATGTCAGTGAAATCCATACCATGAGTGCTGGATGACTGTGATAACATTCTTTAATACTTGAGTAGTACTAAAGGTATGTTTTAGGTCTTTAAAAGT
The DNA here is from genome assembly GCA_021397845.1 of Areca catechu. NCBI lineage: Eukaryota > Viridiplantae > Streptophyta > Magnoliopsida > Arecales > Arecaceae > Areca > Areca catechu. The sequence continues at coordinate 99,293,176 of CM038050.1, forward strand.
ATGAGAATTGAGGGAATAAGGATATATATGATGTGTTCTTAAATAGTGATGGTTTAGAACCAATCATTATAGGTTTACCAGGAAGGTTGACTACATTGTCACTTCTAAAGGTGTTAGGATGTATTCTAGTTCAATAGATTATTGCAAAAATAAGTGAGATGTTATGAGATGATATAATACTATCATAGCAGTAATGATGCCATAACTTTTGCTAAAGAATCACGGTCTCACCAGAAGTCCAAACACATAGAGCAATGATTCAATTCGTGACTACCTTATATAGATGCAAAGAGTAAATTTTATGTATGATGTAGTAGACCCACTAGCTTAGTAGCTTGGGGCCAGCTAAAACTGAGGCATATAAGATAAGACTAAAGTGTATGGTTGATTAGCTTAGTACAAGTAAAAGATTATTGGATGTATACCCTAGAAACTAATCTGGTTGACACATTTTATTTCTAAGATAAAAAATTATATTAAATATTTTAATTTGGATAATTTTATCCATACATATTAACATGCATCCATGTATCATTCAATGAATTAATAGATAATGATACATATTTTCAAGAGTTGAGATTTGAGACATGTGTCATCATAGATTAATTTCTAAATGCTCCCAATCATAGGATATCATGGGTATGGTGATTGATCTAGCTTGATCAGTGCATAGATTCCTTCTCTTTTAAGATAGATGAGTCTTGAGTTTATAGTATATGGATACTGGAGCAACTATGCATGTGGTTGTTAAAGAACAACGGTATCGAGCATAACCATCATGAGAAGTTACATGGATATCTACTCACTCATCAGTGACTTTCTCGATACTATAGTTGTAAGAGGGGGTTCTTTGACCTACGGTGCCTTGGCCACTCATAATGGGGTTGCAGCAGTTTAACAACACAAAATATTGGTCCTAGCCATTCAGGCCCTTGTGGTATTCATTGGCTACAGTAGGTTTATTATATGAGTGGAAGAGTACTAATAAGGGATCTATCGATCTTAGTAGTTAAGGTATAGTCCTATGCGATTTAAGAAGCTAAGTCCTTAACACCATGGCCACAGTAATGTGAATGATGGAAAAGAGTTTTCATGACCTTTTGCAATTTGGACTTGAGCTGATTGAATTATGCATATGATATATGCTTAGGGTTTGGCAAGTTTCCATGACCTACATCTTGTTGAGATTCTTGATAGAAAAATTCAATCACATGAACTATACCTAGGTATTCTTTTTCTATTCTACTGGGTTGCCACTACATGTTGCTAAGCATTACTAGTGGATTTAAGAAGCTACTTGGATAATTTTGGATCAACAATCCTTGATGGGGTGAGCTGGAATTGTTTTGGTTCATCAAAAGAGTTCGATGATACTATGATGGAGTTCATGGTATATCTTACTATTAGATAGAATAAAACTTGAGAGGTCATACATAATAGGAGTTTGACTTGATCACAGTCGGATTGAAATATATGAGAGTTCCATTTAGAAAATCTAAATTTGTAAGACTTATAAATTTAGAACATGCTAATTTTGGCACGTGATAATTGTAACAAGGAGGACTTTGTTACAAAAGTTATATTTTATAGATGATTGATCATTTAATTATGATAGGTTCGATACAAATTAAATTGAATTTGATTTGGTTAAGTTGGATGATGACCTAGTCCAATTAGATTTGGACTAAACTAAATATAATTATTATGAGCTAATTCGATTTGACCCAATTAATTGTATAATCTTAGATAAATTAAATTAAATTAAATTAAATTAGCTCTAATCTATTCTATTTGGGTTTAGTGGTTCTAATTAGATTAGGATCTAATTCCTAATAGTTATAGATTTAAACCTAAACCTAAATTGGTTAGGAATTAGGTTAGTTAGTTTCCTAGTTGGTTAGAATTAGTTAGTTATCCTAACTAATTCCTAACTAATTTTAATTAATTATGGATTTTGTTGATGCCAAGATCGCTGTGGCCTATAGCTCTGACATGTTGGGTTCCCATGGGGCACTTGGTCCTCTCTTCCGGTCGACTCATTGGCTGGTTGACCTGCAAAACAGAGGAGAACCAGGCTAGGGATTATGGCGGGGACACTCTGATGATCAAGTCAATAGGATGATCGGGGGGAATAGAACCTCTATAGTGGAGAGCTTGGGAGACTCTCCTTGTAGAGAGAGAAAAATGGAATGGAGATGAGTTGAGAGAAAATGAAAGAGAGCTTGGGAGGTTCCCTCGAGTGGTTCCTTGCCCCTTTTCTCCGTATATTTTCTTACTTACCTTCTTATGTACCTCTCCTCTCTGGTTTTATATGCATGGGGTGACCCAAACTAGGTTTAGGGCTTCTTCTAGGTATCCATTTTCAGGTACCTTTTATGGGAGGGTTTTTGGTTGCTCGCTGTCGCCCTTCTATCAAGCCAGTCTTGCCCTTCTGATGATGTAACTTTCCATGGGAGGGGTGGGCACCATGCCACTGAGCCCCGAGCCACGGTGGTGCATTCCCAGTATGGGGGGAACTATTGGAGTGTCACAGGACCTGGGGCCTTAGTGGAATACCCTTCTTGGAAAGGCTCAGGTTCTTATATCATGGGGGGTTGCATCATTCATGTCGTGTAGGTGATGCACTACAGAGCCTGTATTTGTGGCAGGACGTGCGCCACCTTCAGGAGGTAGTAGGTGCCCAGGTGATGCGGAACTAAAATTGCATGCAAATATATTTTTGTAATTTTTTTGGTTAAGTTGTGAATCTAAATCCCGAAGAATAGACCATGAATCTAAGAAGAGAATTCTATACAAGAGAGAATTAACTGCATGCAAAGTAGATCCTAAAAAGCAATAAGAAGAGGATCGCCAAGGCTGAGAAGTCTCAGTTGGGCTAGTTCTTCTCCAATAAAGTGACTGGCAGGCAGAGAGGGGGGTGTACCTGGTAATGGTTGATGCACCTAGCGTAGATCATAGATGAAGGGATCGCTGTCACTCTCGGATGTGGCCTGGAAAATCAAGCTAGAGACTGGTGGATTCTCGACTTTCTACCCGGTGATCCGATCGCTACCCGACTGGAGTCGTTGGATTCATAGAAGCCGAGGGACTTGCAAACAACCATTCTAGGGTTAGAAAATAAAGCAAAGATGGAGGATTAATCAAAAAATAGCAAGGGAAAGGAAGGTTTGAGGGTTGGTGGCCAGGGCTTGGAGAGATGGATGGCGGCTGGAGATAGGGCGCAGGACACCGGGAAGAAGGAGGGGCTCATCCTGAGGGTACTGATTCAAAAAGATCAGGTCCTTAATAAATTCTTTTGGTTCTTATATTTTGGACTAAACTTTATAATTTGGCTCTCCTCTATGATTTTTTCAGGTAAGGTTCTAGCAGCAGTATCTAGGTTATCCTCCTCTAATTGTCCTTCCACTATGACTTTAGGCTAGGCATAGTTAGGGTCAACTAACTCTGGATTGGCTTCTACCTAGGTACCTACAGGGTCAACTAATTCTAGGTCTTCTAGAGGTATCTCCTCTTCTCCCTCATACTCATCCATTAGGTTCACATCATCTTCATACACTTCCACTATAATGTCAGCCTTGTGAATCAAAGGGATGGTAGGGGAAGGTCGGCTAAGGGGAATTTGGCTAGGTCTTAGTCTCTGATTATGGGCACTAATTCTAGTAGGTTCAGGTTGCCTAAGGGGTAGTGGCTTACTGCTGGGATCATATCTAGGGGTACTAACCTTATGGGATTTAGGTCAATAGCCTAGGGGTTCATTCTGCTCATAGGTCATGGGTTCAGATCTATAGGTCATGGGTCTACTAGGCTTATAGGGTGTGGGTGCATAGGATCTAGGTTCATAGGTTTTGGATACATAGGTTCTAGGTTCATAGGATTTGGAGTCATAAGATCTATAGGTTGTGGGTCTCTTGGACTCATAGGATTTGGGTAGGTACTTTATTCTTAGTTAAAGTTTCATGTCACTCTTGGTAGTTATGGGTTCACGGCCTTCTTGCCTAAGTATTCTCTCAATATTATCCCAGTCTACCGTGGCTTGGTGAACTAACTTAGCTTTAGCAAACCTGAACTGATGTCTTTCAGAATAGAAACCCATATTTTGTTCAAAATATAGGTCCATATCTCTTTCCCAAGTAAGATAATCCTCACACTCAGGATAACAAAATTTAGGTGCTACCAACACAACATACCTAGTGGTTCTCCTAGGGTTGGGCTCCAAATAGAAGTCATGGTATGGGGTTCTCCTATGGTTGGACTCCATGGTTTCACTAGGTTGAGTTGGGTTGAGGCTATCAGTATTGGACTTCTAATCAAATGGTCATGCAATCAAACACACACATCAACTCCTAAGCTAGTGCACATGCAAGACTCAAAGACGAATCAACTATGGCTGCCTAGACCTAGAGCCAATCAGAATGGGTTGAGTCAACTTACACACAACTCAAATCCTAGTCCTTCAACCGGCCAGGTAAGAGGTGGGATGGTGAGAGGGGCCCCTGCTCTCGCAGGGACCCAATTAAGGAATCACCGATCTGCTTAGGTTGTTTGACACTGTACCTCTAACCTAGACACCAGCATCTAGTAATAGGAGATGAATTGGGTGCACTAGTCATCCCACAATGATTGAACCCGACCGATGGGTGTCCCTAGCCCACTAAGGCAAATTAAGTATAGTTATTTTTAGATTAGGCTTGGAACCGAATGCAAGGGATGTGGTTTCGAGCTAAGGAGAGGTTATCAACTCCTCCCCTTATCTAACATATAGAAAGTGCTTGTAAGGTATTTTATGCAATGATGATAGGCAGATGAAAATGCAAATTAAGTTTAAGTATTTTTGGTGTTTTATGAATATATGTTTTTTTTTTTATTTTGGTATTTTCTAAAATAAAAAGATAACTTGCAGATTATGACCTAATATGTAGGGAACATTCCAGATTTAAAGATATGCAAAAAATTATACTAAAGAACCCTAAACTTTTCGAAATCGGCTTTGCTACCAAAATAGAGCAGAATTGTTCTTAGGCAGTGTTTCGGTTGTGAGAAAATCCAAAGATCGAAATAATTCCTAAAAAATTTTGAAAATTAATGTCAATTATGAGGAATTCAGAAAAATAAATTTTAGAATTTTTGAGTTTATGCAAGTAGAAACAATTGAAAAAATAGGGGATGTACTGAGAAGGCCGAGAATGCAAAAACCCTAATGGAACTCTTTGAGTTCTACTTCAGGAGTCAATTCACAACGGCACCCTACCACCATAGGAGATCCCATAGATTGGAAGAGAGGGTCTTGAAGCCCTACTAGTCTCCTATGACCGGACGGCCATGGGGAAGCACCCGATCCGAATATCCAAAGAGAATTGAGACCAAAACAGGCTTTGATACCAAATGATGCGGAACTAAAATTTCATGCAAATATATTTTTGTAATTTTTTAGGTTATGTTGTGAATCTAAATCCCGAAGAATAGACCATGAATCTAAAAAGAAAATTCTATGCAAGAAAGAAACAAATGCATGCAAAGTAGATCCTAAAAAGTAATAAGAAGAGGACCGCCGAGGCTGAGAAGTCTCGGTTGGGCTAATTCTTCTCCAATAAAGTGACCAGCAAGCAGAGGGGGTGTCCCTGGCAATGGCTGATGCACTCAGTGTAGATCGTAGATGAAGGGATCGCTCTCGCTCCGGGATGCGGCCTGGAAAATCAAGCTAGAGACTAGCGGATTCTCGACATTCTACATGATGACCCGATCGCTGCTCGGCTGGAGTTATTTGATTCGTAGAAGCTGAGGGACCTGCAAACAACCATTCTAGGGTTAGAAAACAAAGAAAAGATGTAGGATTAATCAAAAAATAGCAAGGGGAAGGAAGGTTTGAGGGTGGGTGGCCAGGGCATGGAGAGTTGGATGGCGGCTAGAGACTGGGGCAGGACACCAAGAAGGAGGGGCTCACACAGAATCCCCTTAGCACACAGCATGTAGCACATAACAATTAGAAGAACTCAGTTATTTTCATGAATAAAAAGTGCCTTGATATAAGAGAGTAGAGTCTCTTAAAATAGACTCTTAAACTTGGACCCCAAGTAAGGTTACAATAGACATTACCTAGGAATTTGAATCCCACCCAAACCCTTGCTAGAATACATGGTAGGTTTAGGTAGAAAAATCCCTCAAATTTTTCTCTCCTCTCTTGCCTTGGTCGACCAAGAGGGTTGACTCTAAGTGGCCTACCAAGGGGAAGGTGACCATAAGCATATGGTACCCTAGTTCCTCTCCTAGGCCTTAACTGGCCCAATCTACTTCAGGCTATGATTCAGAGCTCCCGGGCTTTCGATGTGACTCCAGGGTTTCTGATTTCTTCTACTGGACCTTCCGTGGTCTTCATGTCTTCAGGCTGGGTTGATCTTTATTTATTAGCTCAGTCGTCATTTGTACTTGGGCTGACATGTCTTCACTTGTACTTGGGCTGACATGTACAGGACTTAGGAAGAAGACTAGCTTAACATGAGCTGATTGGTACAGGACTCAAATAATAAAATGACAACTCAAATGGACTAAGCCCTTATTACAAATGGACTCAAACACTACTAATTAATTCACAGAGGGTTGAGAAGCCTCTATCTTATTCTGGTGCCTCTGGTGTCCGCACCAATTCTCTCAGGATAGGAGGAACTCGACCATGTCGAGTGAAGATCAGGCTGGCTCACATATCACTCGAGAATGTCTGGGTTGAGGCACTGCAAGTCCTCTCAAGAAATCCATGAATCATCTGACTCTAGCCAGCCTTGCCATCAGACCAGGTAGCATTGATAGCCGCAACCCCAGGTCATTATGGCTTGATCATCCAAGATACGCTCGATCCATTCTCTTTTCTCGAGCTAATTTATTGGTGGACCCTCTGGGCTAGGGTCACTCATAATGGAAGGAGTAGGTCCAAAGGCCTCAATGGGTATCGCTACCGGTTCCCTATACTCAACCAGGTCTGCGATATTGAAGGTAGAACTAATGACCAAATCGGAGGCAAATCTAACACATAGGCATTTGATCCAACCACCTTTATCTTGAAACACCGTGCTGGAGTAGACAATAAGGTAACAGATGCCTTAGCCATAAGGTCTTTGCTTTTAGGTTCAGTTAGCACCCAAGTCATAGGGTTTGATAGACTAAAGGAAGAGTATGAAGCCTACCCAGACTTTGGTGACATTTACCAGACCCTTAGGCTTGGACCATCCAGTACCCATAGCACGTATACCATTCAGGATGGCTATCTTTCCAGAATAATAGACTCTGTATCCCTAGAACTTCTCTTAAAGAATCCCTGATTTGGGAGAACCATGCTAGAGGTTTAGCTAGTCACTTTGGTAGGAATAAGACCATCTTAGCGATAGAAGACCAATTCTTTTGGCCAGGTTTGAAAAGGCATGTTGCTCAGATTGTAGCAGGTGAAAAAACTTGTGCTGTTGCAAAATAGCAGAATCAAAACACTGGTCTTACACACCTTTACCAGTGCCTGATTGCCCATGGTAGGATCTCAGTATAGACTTTGTGTTAGGATTACCTAAGACCCAGAAGAGACACGATTCTATCTTTGTGGTGGTCGATAGGTTCTCTAAGATGGCTCACTTCATCCCATGTTCCCAGACCTTTGATGCATCTAGCATAGCCAAGCTTTTCTTAGATAATGTGTTTAGACTCCATGGCCTACACAAGACTATCATATCAGATAGGGATATTAGGTTGACCAATTATTTTTGGAAAACCCTCTGGCACTTGTTAGGGACCAAGCTTAAATTTTCTATAGCCTAGCACCCCCAAACAGATGGCCAAACTAAAGTGGTGAATCATAGTCTAGGAAACCTCCTTAGATGCCTAGTAGGTGAACATATTGGAACTTGGGATCTATTGTGCCTAGAGCAGAGTTTGTCTACAATAGCTTAATGAATAGGACAATAGGCAAGAGTCCTTTCGAGATAGTCCATGGGTACAAGCATAATCGCCCCATTGATCTAATTCCTTTACCGTTCATGCATGAGTCTCAAAGTCTGTAAAGTCATTCGCAGAGCATATTAGAGACTTGCATAAGGACATTAGCCAAAAGATTAACCTAAGCAATAAAAAATATAAGAAACTGGCTAATTCCTGAAGAAGGGCCAAGGAATTTGTAGGGGATTCTATCATGATTAGGATTAGGCTTGAGCGATTTCTACCCGGGACATTAAGAAGCTTCATGCTCACGGAGCCGGACTTTTAAAGTGATCGAGAGGGTTGGACCAAATGCCTATGTATTAGATTGGCCCGGATTTAGGCATTAGTTCTACCTTCAATATCTCAAACCTGGTTGAGTATAGGGAACCGGCAGTGATACCCAGTGAGGCCTTTGGACCTACTCCTTCTATTGTGAGTGACCTAGCCCAGAGTGTCCACCAATAAATTGGCCTAAGGAAAGAGAACGAATTGAGCGTATCCTAGATGATCAAGCCATAATGACCCGGGGTCGCGGCTATCAATGCTACCTGGTCCGATGGCAAGGCTGGCCAGAGTCGGACGATTCATGAATTTTCAAGAGGTCTTACAGCACCTCGAACTGACATTCTCGAGAGATATGTGAGCCAACCTGATCTTCACTCGATAGGGTCGAGTTCCTCCCACCCTAAGAGAATTTGTACGGATGCTAGAGGCAACAGAAAAAGATAGAGGCTTCTCAACCACTATGGATTAATTAATAGTGTTTGAGTCCATTTGTAATAAGGGCTTAGTCCATTGAGTTGTCATTTATATTTGAGTCCGTACCAGTCAGCTCATATTGAGCTAATCTTCTTCTGAGTCCTGTACATGTCAGTCCAAGTACAAGGTGAAAGACATGTTAGCCAAGTAGTAAGTTAAGTGAAGGACAAGCCAATACAGTTAAGATCAACCGAGCCTGAAGACATGAAGACCATAGAAGGCCCAGTAGAAGAAATCAGAAACCCTTGAGTCACATCGAAAGCCCAGGGGCCCTGGATCGTAGCCTGAAGAAGATTATGCCAACCAGGGCCTGGGAGAGGGAACTAGGTGCTATTGGTTATGGTCACCTTCCCTTGGTCGGGCCACATAGAGTCACCCTCTTAGCTGACCAAGGCAAGAGAGGGAGAGAAATTTGAGGGAATTTGTCAACCTAAACTACCATGTATTCTAACTAGGGTTGGGTGGGATTCAAATTCCTAGGTAATGTCTATTATAACCTTACTTTGGGGTGAAGTTAAGAGTCTATTTAAGAGACTCTATCTCTTGTTTCAAGGCATTTTTTATTCATGAAATATAATTGAGTTCTTCCAATTGCTGTGTGATGCCTGCTGTGTGCTAAGGGAATTATATGTGAGCCCCTCCTTCTTCCCGGTGTCCTGTCCCCAGTCTCCAACTGCCATCCATCTCTCCAAGCCCTAGCCACCCACCCTCAAACTTCCTTCCACTTTCTATTTTTTAATTAATCCTCAATCTTTGCTTTGTTTTCTAACCATAGAATGGATGTTTGCAGGTCTCTGGGCTTCTACAAATCCAAAGACTCCAACGGGCATCGATCGGGTCACTGGGTGGAAAGTCGAGAATCTGCCGGTCTCTTGCTTGATTTCCAGGCCACATCTAGGATCTTAGCGATCCCTTCATCTACGATCTTTACTAGGCGCATCAACCGTTGCTAGGTACACCCCCTCTACTTGCCAGTCTCTTTATTGGAGAAGAACTAGCCCAATCGAGACTTCTCAGCATTAGCGGTCCTCTTCTTATTGCTTTTTAGGATCTACTTTGCATGCAGTTGTTTCTTTCTTGCATAGAATTCTCTTCTTAGATTCATGGTCTATTCTTCAGGATTTAGATTCACAACTTAACCTTAAAAATTACAAAATTATATTTGCATGCAATTTTAGTTTCGCATCACCAGGTCCCCCTTTGTCATGATTTGAATCTCCGTTGATCCTCCTCCCCCTCATGCTGTTGGCGAGAACTATGGCCATCATGAGATAGGGAGAGCCTTGCATTGGGGGGCCCCCTACGTTGGTAATGTGAGTGCAACGCCAGCCGGGAGCTGACCTTAGAAGGGGGGCTCGCCTTATGAGCATAACCCCGGCTGAGAGATGACCAATAGGAGGGCTAGCCTTGGCAGCATGAGCACGACCCCTGCCAGGAGTTGACCTCAGACGAGGGGCTCGCCTTGGGAGCATGACCCCAGGTTGGAGTTGACCTCAAGAGGAGGGCTCGCCTTGGCTCCTTACTAGGCCATCGTGTCTAGGTGGCAGGGCTTTTGCTAGTGTGGCTCCTAGCAAGGCTCCATGTTAGCAAATGTACCACATCAGAATTAAACCTAAACCTAATAGGATTAGTTAGGTTAGCTAGAATAATAAAAGGGTTAGGACAAGGAGTTAGTTAGTTGAACTAATTCCTAGCTAACTCACTAATTATTCTCTCTCCCTTCTCATGTTTTTCTCTCTTTGGAATGTAAGAAAAAAGGCGACACCCTTCTCACATGAAATTCTAAGAAGAATTTGCATGAATCATATGTGGGGTGCACAAGTGTTTGGCTCTTCTTGCTTCTCTCTCTCTCCCGTATCTATTTTTTCCTAATCAACCTAGTTGTACAATTTTAATTTGAATAAAAGTCTTGTCCTAAATTTAGATAAGGAGTGACTTTAGGGAGAGAAGGATACTAAGAAAATGTGAGAAAAGAAAGGTAATGGGGTGATAAACAAAAAAAACTTGGCCTGTGATTTATCTTGCAAGAAAATGTGAGAGGAGTTCTCACTTAAAAACTACCACATATATTTCTTTTCAATAGCATACAAAATATGAGAGAAAAAAATATTCATTGCCCCCTAATCCTCCTCATCCTATTCTTGATCTTGCATGAAGAGTATAGGTGAGAAAAGGAAAAAATATATTTTGCTTTAATTTTTAGAGAAGAGATAATTCTTTCAAGATCTCTAATGTAGGAAAAAGAAAGTAAGAGAGGGGATTTGATCTAATGGTCAAAGCGAGGCTTGCAAGGTGCTAGTACTCTGATGGCCTCGGGGCTTTGATCATGCCATCTCCATGTGGATACTAGTAGAGGCCGAGCATGTATGCAGCACAGCAACCCTAGGCTTCCCCATATCAATATGATAAAGTTGAAGTAGGCAATAGGTAAGTAGATCTGAATACTTTATACTTTAGATTTATTTGAAGATCTATTTACATGTTCTGATGGTTCTTACTATGCATGCTAAAGTAAGTTTTATTTCTGCTCTAAAAAAATTTAATTAATTAAAAATTTTGAAAAACTTGCATGCAACTCTAGGATCGTCAAATAATTCCTTCAGAATTCAAAGGAAAATGAGTGTAGTTATCAGCTTCTTCCAAATTGATTATTAGTAAATCCATTCCCAGTCTAGGACTTTTAGGATCGCTGGAGTGGAAGGTTCCTCCCACATCATTTATTAAGCTAGTATAGTTTATATCTCATTATAGAGAAATAAGGTTAGGAACGATGGACGATCTAGGCTTAGGGGTCTCTACTAATAAGCTTGGAAATTTTATAACTGAATTTAGTTATAAAATGATTTTGAACTTGTAGTCAATTATTTTTGAATTTGAGACATGAATTTAGTATTTAATTTTGATTTAGATACTTTGAACTAATCATGATTTAATTAATAATTTAAATTAAATTTTCATTATATTTTATTTCCAATAGATCTTTTGTTTTATTCAAAATTATGATTTGCTATGGCCACAACCCAACTATCTGGCCTCGATGAGCCAATCAGATCGATAATTAAGTTGGAGGCAAACTTTGGTCAAGTACCTATGGTCGAGTATGCATACCTCCTTAGTGAGTAACTTTGGTTGAGTACCTATGGCTGAGTACGAGTATCTCCATGACTGAGTAACTTTAGCCTAGTGCTTGTAGTCGAGTATGAGTACCTCCTTGGCTGAGTAACTTTGATTGAGTACCTATGGCTGATATGAGTACCTATGGCCAAGAGGAGCAACCTTGGCTGAGTAGACCAACCTTGGAGTAAGAGGTAGAGGCAAACAAGTTGCAGTTGTCCCTATGAGATCATGGAGAACAGGATCATGGGAGGCAAGATCCCAATATAACCTACCGTGCTAATAAAATAATACTAGTAAGAAAAAGATGTGGAAGATAAGATCTCGACATCCACCAGATATCCGTTACACATATCAGAGGAGGCCACCTCTCTAACTGCATTTAGTTACTCCATGTAACTCTATAAATTGATAAGAGGGGATCTCCAAAAGGTATATCTTCACACACTTCTCTACATGCTTATTTGGTTTTTTTTTTTTGCCATGGCTCTTAACTCCGATTGCTGTTGCCCAACTTCCCCGCTAATTTGAGTATTAAAGGATCCCCCTTGGTAATTGAAAGAATTATGCCCTGCAAGTTAATCACAGTTATTGTATCAGTGGCATTTTGTATTCTTGTAACTCAAGTTGATATTAATAAATGCAATTTATGATTCATCATTTGCTATGTCTTATATTTTAATTATAAGATTATGATGAACCCCATAGGTTAGGGCAATGGAATTAAGATTATGATGGAGATCATAATGATGAGACTTAAGTTTCTATAAATCCAAATCTAAAATTATTGACTCCTGTATTGATTTTGATGATTAACAAAATACTTAAGTATATTTTAGTACTAACTGTTTCTTAAAGTGTGTTTTATCAAAAAAAGGTACTCAACAAGTTAATTGATTGATTGCTTGTTAAAATAGTTGAAGAAGTCTCCTTATGAATGAAAACTTAAAGATAAATGGACTTAAGAATATAAGAATTACTTGGAAGGACTCAAGTTTGAAGGTTGAAGAAGTTTCAGCAGAGTTTTAATTGAATTTCAGAAAGTTTCAGCAAGTGTCAACTCATGGAAATGAAGTATCGACTCATAGTGTTGACTCATAGAAGCTTGAGCTGATACGTAGAAGATGTTTTAGATGGCACACTCGAAGTATCAACTCATGGAGCTAAAGTATCGACTCATGTGTCAACTCAAGGATCGACTCAAGGCCTGAGACAAAAATTATACAAAACTTGCTAAATTTCAAGACTTCCCTCAAGTGTTGACTCATGAAGACCAAGTGTCAACTCAAGTGTCGACTTACCAAAAGAAGTGTTGACTCACTTGAGATTTTTAGAGAGCTTCAAGGAACTTTTTTGAACTAAGTGTCGACTCATGGAATCCAAGTGTCAACCCAAGTGTCGACTCATGACCTGAAGTGTTAACACTTGAAGTTCTGATGAACAGTAATGGCTAGTTTTTTTAAAATACAAAACTTATCCTTTTTGCCCCCAACGGCTAGTTTCACCTCTCTAATGATCATAAACTACCATTGAAGCTTGGAAAGGTATTTAAAGTGGATTAAACTCATGGAGGAACGAGAGGATGAGAAGTTAAGTGCATTCACTCCAATATTCATTAAGAGCAACTACTTTTAAGTGAAGTGTAGCCTTCAAGTATTCAAAGCAATCAAGTCTAGCCTCTCAAGTATTGATTAAGACTTCAACAACTTAAAGACAAGCATCTTTAAAAAGCTTCAAAGAGATATTTGCTTTTATTTAAAAACTTTATTATATTTCATTTATTCTATTTAAATTCTTTGTTGAGGTTTGTTGGTGAGCCTGTGTGTTTAAACCAACAAAGGTTTTTAGTTAGCCTTATGAAAACCAAGGAGATTGTTGGTGAGCCTAAGTTACAAAATCAACTAGGTTTTTGGTTAGCCCATAAAATCAAAGGGATTTTGACTTATGTTCCCGATGAAAACAAGTTGGATTTTGATTGGTGAGCCTGGAAAACTAATTGGCTATAATCAAGAGTGATTATAGTGAATTCCCAAGTAGACCTTAGAGAGTGTATGTAGGTACTTTGGTGTGCACCAAACCTCTATATATCCTTATGTTTGTGTTGCTTGCTCTCTCTTTATTTACTCTTGTTTACTTTGCATTTGCTTATCTTTTTCCATTGCATACTCTTGAATAACTCACAAGCACTTGGAATTCACTAGCACCTTAATTATTTTGAATTGGTACATACTTGAAAAAGTTTTTAAAACCCAATTCACCCCCCCTCTTGGGTTGCTTACTGGGCAACAAAAATATTCCTAGTCATTGGATCATTGATTCGAGGATCGATGAATCCAAAAAGACTAGCACATCCTATGTATGCTTAATGGAGAAGGTGGTTGGTCTCACAACCACTTGTGTAAAGACATTAATTCAAGGATGTGGGTGCTCATTAGGTTATAAGTTCACTAAACTGATCCAACAAGAGAACATCAAACAGAAGTATTATTTACTTGTCAAAAGAATGTTCTCTTAGTGGGAGTTGTGCATGTGGTCCTTAGACTTGAGACTACCATAGTACCTTGTGCACATGAACCCATAGTTTGGTGCATACTCATTCATGACAATTAAGTCATATACGGGATACTTTTTGATATGGTGGATTATGTATAAAGGTAATGAGTAGGTCAACAAGGAATCGATCACTCCTAGTAAGAGGAGAAGTTATCCCGTGTGATCTCTTTGAATGATGATTTAGGAATCTTTGATCAAAGCATGATGAGATTAGATAGGGCTTCTAATCTTCTATCAATCGAGTCTTCATTATTAAATTGAAATTCAAAGGGATCAAGTGCTAGGGTTTGAAATTATCCATGCCCATCACTTAATTGGGATAAAGGGAGATCGAAGGATTGAATTGCATAGTAACTTTCCATTGAAGGGTATTTTGATAATTTTTACCAAATTTCTTATCTTCCAGGTAGGCATGACATGTTGCTAGATGCCAATCATGTCTTATAGGTTTTCATGGATCAATTCGAATGGATTCATGAGTCAATTCAAATGTTGGTTTGAATTGGAAACTTAGGTCAGCTCAATTTGACCTAATTAGATCAACGGTTCGAGTGGATTGAATAGGCTTGGACCTAGACCTACTACTGGCTAGATGTGAAACCCAAAGGGTCAAACACATTAGGGAATTGGCCAAGGAAGTCAATTATATATTTATTATGGTCATGAGATCCTAAATGGCTAGCTAATTGACATATTAGATATGTTGGCTAGCCCAACTCCGAACCCAATTTGATTGGGTCAGCTTGTTTACTAATTAGGCTAACCAATTTAAGTGGTATTTAAATTGGGTTGAGTCCTAAGTGGGGTAGCCTAATTCAATATTTATCTAGATTTACTTGGCATTTATCTTGGTCATTTTGAAGAGTCCTACAAGGCATGGACTCTTGGCGCCAATTCTTGGTGTGCGCCAAAATGCATGTGTGCAAAAGGACCAAGAGTCCTTCTACCTATCAGTCACCAAGGCTTGATAAAGTCCAAGGGAATTCATCCTCATCTCCACACACTATTTGAAAGAGTTTTGACCAGTCAAAAGGGTAGAATTCAGTGTGAAAGGGATTGGCACAAAATGAAGAGCTGCATCACTTCATTTTGGCGCTAATTTGAGACCAAGAGTCCTTCTGTTTGAAGGCTCTTGTGTTTCTACGATGCCTCACATCTAAAATCACACATCTTGGGATTCTAATAAGCAATCAAAGCCAAGTGATAGAATGAGAAAAATTGCTGGAAACCGAAGAGACAAAGACTAATCTCTTGGCGCATGAAAGTCTTATCCAGATATGTTTTTCTATCCTTATAAGACTCCTTCTGTTTGAAGGGTCTTATCAAATGGCAGGTGGATAGACATATCAGGCACCCCATCCCACTCTCTATATTGGCATCAATAATTTGATGCCAAAGTAGATGAGACTGATGGAAATTCTCATAGGGTGTCGGGAATCATGCAGCACGCGAAAGTGAATTTCAAAATAAAAATTCTAAGCATGAAACCCTAATTGGCAAGAAAACCCTAATTCCTAGGAACCTTTTATGCAATGCCAATCAACGAAACATAAATAAAGTTAGAATACATACCTGGATTGCTGAAATCCAATCCTTTCCATGAGGCTCACAAGTGCAAGCCCTCCAATGGTGATCCACATGAGAATGGTACCAAGGAAGAATCCCTACTAGGATTGCTTGCTTCAACAGGACTTTTATGTCAGCCTTGTGACCTTTGGCCACTGTAGGACACCCTGTCCTACTGTAGGGCTCTCTGGACACAGTCCTAAACCACTCTTGGTTTTAGAACAAACCTCCTCTAGGACCCCTTGGGCTTATGTCCTAAAACTAAGCCTTGTCCTAGTAGACTAGACCTTGTCTTAACAAGATAAGTCTTGTCGTAATGTAAGAAGGAGGGTGGAAGAAGTGGAAGAACACTCAGAATATCTTTATGGTGAAAAAGATTATCTGAAACTCATATCACCACCCCTATTTATAGTTTTAAGAGAGGTGTGTGATATGTCCTCCAACAAATTATCAAATATGATTTTTCAAGATTGAAAAATCATATTCAATATGTCTCCTCATGCACCAAAAAACATATTGGCATCCGTCCATTTTCCTGGACAATCTATGACTTGCCAGATGACAAGTATCGGACCCTGGGAAGCCAAGAGGCACCTCTTCAATCTCCAAACACTGGGAATAGAAGATCCTGAAAGCAGAAGGACTCTGCTCCAGGGCGTGTGCCATATGAGAGATGCGTCTCTTCATGTGCGCATTTGTTGCAAATAATTTGACTGGACCAAACTATGTCGATTGGTTGAGAAACCTGAAGATAATACTCAGCAAAGAAAGAATTTCTTATATTCTTGATACCCCAACCTTGGAACCATTAGGAGAAGATGCCTCGCAAGAGGATAAGACGACATATAACATGTGGCAAAATGACTCACTTACTGTCAAGTGTATAATGCTTGCCTCTATGACCAATGAGTTACAGAGGCAACATGAATGGTGGGGACACCGGAGGCACCAGAATAAGATAGAGGCTTTTCAATCCTCTGTGAATTGATCAATAATTTATGAGTCCATCTGTAATAAGGGCTTAGCTCATCTGAGTCTATTTTAGTTGTTATTTGAGTATTTTGAGTTGTTATTTCAGTTCTGTACTTGTCAGCTCATGTTGAGCTAGTTCAGTCCAATGCTAGTCAGCTCATGTTGAGCTAATTTTATTTTTTTGAGTCCTGTCCAAGCATACTGAAGACTCAAGACTATATCATACAAGTGAAGACCAAGTCCAACTAGATTGAAGACATGGAAGTATAGCCCAAGTCCAACCTAGCTTGAAGATTTGAAGACCCCAGGAGGAAAATTCAGAAAATCCTGATTTCTTGCAGATGCCCTCCAGATGCCCAGATTCCCTTCCAGATGCCAAAGTATATTCATAGATAAGGGCATCCATGATTCCAAAGGTCCATCTGCATCCTAGCCCAAAGAAATCAAGCCCAGGTGCCAAGCCCAAGCCCCTAAGAAGCAAGATACCAGGGAATATTCCTGCTACCTGGCTACCAGGCCACCCCAGCTTCCAAAGGCCCAAACCCATGCACCCGAGCCCCTTTGGGCTGGCCTTTTACTGCTCCTAGAAGCCCAACACGCCCCCCTAGGCATCCTTGGAGTCTTGACCAAGTCAAGAAAATTTTTAGGGATTTTTCTACCTAATATTTCCTTATTTTCTAGCTAGGGTTTGAGAGGGAAAAGGATTCTTATATAAAGACTTATGTACCCTTACTTGGAGCCCAAGGTTAAGGGTCTATTTAAGGGACCCTAGCCTCTTGTATGAGGAGAATTTTTGATGAATGAAAACCTTGAGTTCTTCTATTGAGTGGTGTGATACCCTGCTGTGTGCATAAAGGGGTTTGTGAGAGTTCTTCTTCCCGGTGTTTGCAATCATCTTCCTGCTGCCAACAAACCCTCCAGATCCCTGGATGCCCACTCCAAAAGAAGCCTTCCCTTGCTGTTTTCTTTGTTTTCTTGTTCCTTTGTGAATTTCTAACCCTGATAGGTCGTTTGCAGGTCCTGAGTTCCTACGAATCCAACGACTCCAGCCAGGCCTCAATCGGATCAACGAGCAGAAAGCCGGGTATCCGCGGGTCTTTGGCTCGGTTTTCCAGGCCGCATTCATCGAGGAACGAGAGATCCCTTCGCTGTGATCTTCATAGACGTTGTCAGGTACACCCCTCTACCTCCAGTAGTTTTATTGTAGGAGAACTTGCCCTAATCGAGGCTTTTCAGCCCGGTGTCCTTCTTTGCTACTTTTCTAGGTTCTAATCTGCATGCTGATCTTCAAAAATTCATACAAAATTCCCTACAAATAATTTTGATCTGAAATTTGGAAATTAATCACCTAACTCAACATGTAAAACATACAAAAAAAATGGCATGCATATTAGTCCCCCATCAATGAAAGCATGGACACAAACTCCATATTGCTCAATCTAAAAGAACTTTATGGAGAACATAGTCGAACTGCAAGATATGAAATATCTAAGTAGTTATTCCATGCAAGGATGACAGAAGGTACATCCGTACAAGACCATGTATTAAGGTTATTGACCTAATCACCCGATTGGGATAATTGGGTTTTGTTATGGATGGGGAGTTGAATCAGGATTTAATCCTGCAGTCACTCCCAGAGTCATTTTCACAGTTTGTTCTTAATTATCATATGAACAAACTTAACACTTCCTTGCCTGAGCAGTTGAATATGTTAAAAACAACAGAGAGCCATTTAAAGAAAAATAAGGCTCCACTTCTTCTTGTGGATGGTGTAAATAAGAAGAAAATAGACAAAAAGGGTTCCAAGAGGAGGTTGAACCCAAAAGGGGGCATCAAGAAAAAGAAAGGAAAGAAGGCCTCCGGATAAATGACCTGCTTTCATTGTGGCAAGTCGGGTCACTGGAAAAGAAACTGCAAGGTTTACCTTGCAAGTGTGAAGCCTGGTGCTAGTGATGCACAAAAGGTATGTATGAGATACATGCAATTTTGTCATTAGACTCTTCTAATTCAAACTCTTGGGTATTGGATACTGCTTGTGGTCATCATATCTGCAAATCATTGCAGGGACTACAGAACATTAGAGTTTTGAAGGAAGGCGACTTCGAGCTCTACGGTGCTGGAGGAGATTCCATCCAAGCAGAAGCTGTAGGGACTTATATCTTGAAGCTGCCTTCTGGGAAGATTTTAGAGTTAAAAAATTGTTATTTTATGCCAGAATATTAGAAACATCATATCTGTACCCTTGTTACTTAAACAAGGATATATATGAATGTAATGAGCAGAGGCTGCTCAATCAGTTTTCTAATGAAATAATATTTAATGGCATATTTTGCAATGGTCTCTTAACTTTATCTTCTGATGACAATATACTACATGTTAGTAATAAACGAAAAAGAGATGAAGTAAACAATACTTTACTTTGGCACTGTCGTCTTGGACATATTAGTGAGCAGAGGATTAACAAGTTATACAAGGAAAAATTCTTTAATCCTTATGACTATGAATCATTAGGAACTTGTGAATCATGTCTCATGGGTAAATGACCAAGACTCCATTTAGTGGACATAATGAAAGGACAACAGAGTTATTAGGACTCATACACACTGATGTATGTGGACCTATGACAACTCAGGCCAAGGGTGGATACTCATATTTCATCACATTCACTGATGATTTTTAAGGTACGAATTTGTGTATCTAATGAAACATAAGTCCGAAGCTTTTGAAAAATTTTTAGAGTATCAAAGTATGGTAGAGAAACAAACGGGGAAAAGTATTAAGATCCTTCGATCAGATAGAGGAGGTGAATACTTATCCACCGAGTTTCTTGATCACCTTAAATAAAAAGGAATCATCTCTGAATGGACTCCTCTTTACACACCACAATTAAATGGTGTTGCTGAAAGGAGAAATCGTACTTTATTAGATATGGTACGGTCCATGATGTGCTTCACAGACTTACCTGTTTCTTTCTGGGGATATGCCTTGGAAACAACGGCTAATATTTAAATAGAGTACCATCCAAATCTGTATCTAGCATTCCATATGAGTATGGAGGGGAAAGAAACCCTATCTTAAGCATCTAAGATATGGGGATGTCCAGCCTATGTCAAAAGAAATTTTGTATATAAGCTTGATGTTAGAGCAGAAAAGTGTCTATTTGTTGGATATCCTAAAGATAGTATAGGATATCTGTTCTACCACCCTACTGAACAAAAGGTTTTAGTCAGTAGGCATGCCATTTTTATGGAGAAAGAGTTCATCCTACAAAAGGGCAGTGGGAGAAATATTGAACTTGAAGAAGTTCAACAAGTAGATACATCTCAACAAAATCATAACATAGTTAGTATAGAACCTGAACACACCACTCCTATCCGTAGGTCTGATAGGGTGCGACATGCACCTGAAAGGTATGGGTTCATTATTGAAATAATGAAGCCCGAATCATTGATAATGATGAGCCTCTAACATATACGGATGCTGTCATAAGTAGTGACTCAGACAAATGGCTGGAAGCCATGAGATCCGAAATGGACTCCATGTATGTCAACCAAGTCTGGACTTTGGTTAATGCACCAGAGGGTGTTAACCCTATTGGATGCAAATGGATCTATAAGAAAAAGATTGGGGCAGATGGCCAGTTGAAACTTATAAAGCCAGATTAGTGGCTAAGGGTTTCAGACAAAAACAGGGAATAGATTATGATGAAACATTTTCTCCTGTTGCCATTCTCAAATCTATTCGGATCATGCTTGCTATAGCAGCATATCATGATTATGAAATCTGGCAGATGGATGTGAAAACTGCATTCCTCAATGGTTTCCTTGAGGAAGAGGTTTATATGTCACAGCCAGAAGGTTTGTCTTGGAGACTAAACCTAATCAGGTATGTAGGCTAAAGAAATCTATTTATGGATTAAAGCAAGCATCTAGGAGTTGGAACATCCGATTTGATAAGACAGTCAAAGAATTTGACTTTATCAAAAATGAGGATGAACCTTGTGTGTACAAGAAGACTAGTGGGAGTGCCATAGTTTTCTTGGTTCTGTATGTAGATGACAAACTCCTCATTGGGAATGATATCCCAATGTACTATCTGTCAAGGTATGGTTATCTAAACAGTTTTCCATGAAAGACTTGGGAGAAGCATCATATATATTAGGCATCAAGATCTATAGAGATAGATCTAGGAGGATGCTAGGTTTATCCCAGTCTAGGTACATTGACCAAGTGCTAAAAAGATTTAGCATGGAGGAAAGTAAAAGAGGTTACTTACCTATTGGTCATGGCATACATCTTCTAAGAAGATGTCTCCTAAGACACCTGAAGAAAGAAATAGAATGAATTCTATACCTTATACTTCGGCAGTAGGGTATTATGTATGCTATGCTATGTACTAGGCCTGATGTGGCATATGCCTTAGGTATAGCTAGCAGGTTTCAGGCTGATCCAGGAGGGGATCATTGGAAGGCTGTGAAAAATATTCTTAAGTACTTAAGAAGAACTAAGGATATTTTTTCTAATATACGGAGGATCTGATCTTAAACTAGAAGCTTATTCAGATTCTAGTTTTCAATCAGATCCAGATGACAGCAAATCTATTTCTGGGTATGTTTTTACCCTTAATGGAGGAGCTATAAGCTGGAAGAGTTCTAAACAGCAAGCTGTAGCTGTCTCAACAACTGAGGCAGAGTACATTACTGTTAGTGAAGCTGCCAAGGAAGCTGTCTAGATGAAGAAGTTCATATCAGAGTTGGGCGTAGTTCCTGAGATTAAAGGTCCAGTATCACTTTACTGTGATAATACGGGGGCTGTTGCTCAAGCAAAGGAAACAAGAGCTCATCACAAATCAAAGCACATTCTGAGACGCTTCCATCTCGTTCGAGAGATTGTCGAAAGACAAGAAGTCTGCATTAAAAGGGTAGAAATGAAGAACAACATAGCAGACCCATTCACTAAGGCTTTATCACAGCGAGAGTTTGATCGCCACCTTGATTGTATGGGGTTAAGATTTAAAGGCGATTGGCTTTAGTGCAACTGGGAGATTGAAAGATTATGCCTGAAAAGCCAATTGAAAATTGTATTTGATCCCAAATCAATGAATTGACATTTTTTTTTATAATAAAGGCATTATTTTCATCATACACTGTGTCTTTATGATTTTAGGATGAACCCATAGATTAGGGCTATGGTTCTAGGATTATGATGAGATCATACCAGTGAGACCTAAAGCCTTAAAACCCTAATCTAAAATATTCCTGGTCGATGGGACATTGAGTTGGGATCAATGTTTCCGGCAAGACCAGCACATCCTATATATGCTTTGTGATAAGGGTGACTGATCTCACAGTCACTTGGTTTGACACTAATACTAGGATGGAGTGTTCATTAGAGAATGAGTTCACTGAATTGATCCAGATGAGAATATCTAATGGAACCTTATCTGTTGTCAATAGATAATTCTCATAATAGTGGGAGTAGTGCATGTGGTCCTTTGACCTGAGACTACCATAGTACCTTATATATATGAATCCATACTTTGGTTCGCAATCAATCATGACACTGAGTCATGCACGAGGTAATACTGGTTATGGTGGATTGTATATGGAGGTTGTGAATAGGTCAACAAGGAATTGATCAGCCCTAGTAAGAGGGAATTGCATCCAGCTAATTTCAAATGATGGATTTAGGAAATCTTTGATCAAAGTATGAACATTAGAGTTATTTTCTAATGGTTCATTAACGAATCATCATTATAAAGATTAAGCTAGGGATGAATATGAATTGGATTTGACAAGTATCCATATTCATAATCATATTCGGGATGCAAGTTGATCAAAGGACTGAATTGCCCGGTAACTCACCACTGAAGGGTATTTTGGTAATTCCACCAAAATTCACATCTTCTGGGTAGACATGATACGTTGCTAGACGTCAATCTTGTCTTGTAGGTATATGATTGAGTTATGGTAATTCAAATCAGTTAATTAGAATTACATTCTAATTGACGAGTCGAGCTAGTTTGAGTTGACCTAAATTGGCTTAGTTGAGATCTAACCGAATTAAGTTAATAGCACTCGGACCTACTGCTGGCTAGGTGTGGAACCCAATGGGTCACACACAAAAGAAATTTGATGAAGGATTTAATTTGGAATTAAATCATGTTTGCAGGATAAACACACTAGCATGTGTTGCAGACCAATTTCTATTCGAATCATATTCGAATTTGGTTCCGAATTGGGCTTAATTGGGTTCTAATTGAACCAGATTAAGGTCTAATTTAATTTAGGACATCGGGCTGACCCATGGCTGAACCTAAGTGAATAAGTTCACTGAGACCCTCTCTCCAAGCCACCCTCTCCCTTTCTCCCCGCGCGTGCAAGAAGAAGAGTCCACGCGCGTGGACTCCTCTTCATGCGCATAAACAAAAAAAAACAAAAAGATGAATAAACAAGATGACAATCGGAGAAAGATGGAAAGAGAGAAGAAAAAAAGAGAGAGAGAAAGGAAAGAAAGGAAGAAAGAAGGAGAAAGGAGAAAGAGAAGAAGAAGGGAAATGAGAGGAAGAAAGAAAAGAAAAGAGAAGGATGAAGATGGTGAGAATGAGGAGAAGAAAGAAAATAAGGAAAGGATTTCAGAGTTTTGAGAAGATTGAGAAGAGAAAGAAAAATCCAGGAGAAAAGAGTTAGAAGGAGGCATAGAGACGGATTTTTTTTTCCCGTTTCTTCTTATCCGTCCCAAAACAGTATGATTTAGGAAGAAGCCAAGAAAGAAAATTCGAAAGAAAGACAAAGAGAAAAGCGGAAAGTCAGTGAAAGAGACAAGGAACTTAGAAGAAGAGACAAAGAATAGAATTCTAAAGAACGGAAGAATGAAGAAAAAAAAAGAAGGTTTTAAGGAAGAAAGAGAAGATGACGAAAGAACAGAAGAATCCTGAAAGAGAGGTTCAAAGGTGAAAAAGAAAACTAAAGGGAAGAAAGAAGAGAGAAGAAGAAGTAAAACGCCCTTGAAGAGCGGATAAGTAAGGAGTGAAGATGCTGGAGAGAGGAAACTGAGAGGAAGCAAAGAAGAAGACAAGATGAAGGTGGAAGAAGATAAAAAAAGTAAGAGAAGGAGAGAACAGAGAAAATCCCAAGAAATAAGAGTTTGAGACAAATGATGGAGAAAAAGGACAAGAAAGGGAAGGATGAAAGAAAGATGAGGCAAAGAATAGAAGAAGAAAGAAAGAAAAGAAGCAGAATAACACCTGGCACGATACAATAGTGAAGAAATCTACGGAAAACGAAGACCGTGCCCCAGGAAAGACCACAGGCCGAAGCAGGGAGCGTGAGAGAAGAAGGATGAAAGTCAGAAAACAATAAGGAGAAGGGAACTGACAAGAGGATCAAGAAGAAAGAAAGTTGGAAATAGGGAAGAAAGAGCATAGAGAGCCAGTAGAGAAAGAACATAAATAAGGAAAAAATGAAGAGAAGATTGATTAGAAAACGAAAGAGAGTCTAAAGATAAGGTTAAGAAGCAGATAAGAGAAGAAGAAGAGGGCAAGAAAGAAAAGAATGGGGGAAAATAGATCAAGGTAGGAAGAAAAGAGAGAAAAGGGCAATAAGAAAGTGAAGAAGAATCGGGAAGGGAAATAGTGTAGAAACAGGGCAGTCCATGAAAGAAAACTGAGAAAGAAAAGGTGAAAAGAAAGAAGGACATTGGTGACAAATTCAAAGAGAAGACAAGTTGGGAGAAGACAAAGAGAGGAAGGAAAGAAAGGAAAAAGAGAAGAGAAAATAAAGACAAGATAGCAGGAAAGGCTTAAGAGAAAGGAAGGACAGAAAGAAAAGAAGAAGAGAGGAAAGGAAAAGAACAAAAAAGAAAGTTGGGAAGGCATAAGAAATAAAGAATGGAGGAAAACAAGGAGAACCAATGAATTCGAAAGAAGGGAAGGAAGAGAAGGGGAAGGGAAAGAAAGAGAGAAAGAAGAGGAAGAGGGGAGGGAAGAAGAAAGAGGACAAGGAAGGAAAGCCAAGAGACTAGAAGAGAAAAGCGCGTGGAAGAAGAAAGACGAAGAGGAAGAAAAAGCATGGGAAAGAAAATACATTGGAGAAAATTGAAAAGGGGCAAATTCGGATCCTTGTCTGAGCCTTGATCTGGATCGATGGCCAGAAAAAATAAGGAAAAGATCCGTCACTTTTCGGTCGCAAATCCTTCAAAAGTCACGATTCTTCCTGAGTTTTTGAGAGCCTCCTGTCGGAAAAACAAAATTTAAATCAGAGAATCATGATTTTTGGTTGAGGGGAGCGTGAGGAATGAGGGATCATGATTCCTTGGGTTTTAAGAGGGTTGGCGTTGTTTTGAGAGATGCCCCTCTAAGATCTATAAATAGGGTTGTGTTCTCGATGGTTTTCATGTAAGATAATTCGAGATCCCCTTTTCTTGCTCTCCAGAATACTCCTTCCCAGTGTCTTGTTGGGTATTGTTTTCCTTATGGGTATCCTCTGTCGAAACTCTGACCCTAGACAAGAATAGAGCGGTCTTGAATGGTAAAGGAAAGAAAAAAGGAAAGGATCTGTTCTTCTTCTTTTCCTTCTTGAATAAGACTTTGCCTGTCTTAATTTTTCTTCAAATTCATTCAAGAAAAAGATTCAGAAAGGAATTCTTGAAAAAAAAAAACTCAAAGAAGAAGGAAGAAGAAAGAAGGAAGAAATGAATTTTCAAGAAGAAAAATTTAGCCTAAAAGTCCAAGAATTGAATTCTGAAAAAGAATTCAAGAAAGAGGAGCCAAAAAGAAAAGAAATGTGGTCTTCATCTTTTTCTGTGTGGTCACCATTGGAGGGTGAACATTTGGGAACCTGGTGTGATTCTGAGTTTGGATTTTAGCGATACAGGTTAGTACTTGATTTGAGATTAAATCCTATATATACATCTATATGTTTTAATTTTTAAGAGATCTGGGTTAAGGTTTGTGAAGAATTCATTAAAGATAAAAAATTGAATCTATGTTCGCTTTGCCCCGACAACCCTACAGTGGTATCAGGAGCCTACTTATTAAGATTAAAATATATATGCTGATTTAGATGCATATTTATATAAGTAACATATGATGAGTAATGTTTGATGTAATGTCACCAATTATGGTTTCACTCCAACCCTAATTGTTTGTAGGAGTAGTTTAGAGATCTAGTCATTCATACTGACAAAAGGTTGCCCTGGCATAATGGTGTGGGTTCGGTAACCAGTGCGGAAGCGTGGATTTCAAAAATTTATGAAACCAGGTCCGAACCCTAATCCCAAATCTCCTTATTAGCAATTAAAAACTATGACTACATGCATGTCCAAATTTAAACATTGTTTAAATACTAACCTCAGATTGCTATTACCAGTCTGATGCAGAAATGAACTCCAAATTGAGTAGCCTCTTGAACACACCAGGCGTCCACTTGTCCGCCCTCCGATGGTGATCCACACGGGCAGATGATCAAGACACTGACTCCTTAATTGGGTTCCTTCCAATCAAGTTCTACCCCAAGAACTTGATATATGGGCTATTGGCTAGGACTCCTCTAGCCAAACTGGGACTAAACCTTCTCTCTTACCCTTCTCCTTGTCTTCTAGCAACTTTGGCCCCTTAAGACACTCTTGTCTTAAGAATAAGCCCTTGTCCTAAAATGAGACAAGGCTTGTCTTGGAGGGAGAAGAAATTAAGACAAGATTGTCTTAATGTAAGTAAGAAAGAAAGGAGGGCGCCTTCTTCCTTTACCGTCGGAGAGTTTCTCTCTGACTCTCCTTCTGTTCTGAGATTCGACAGAGCCAAGGCTCTGTAAAGGAATCAAAGAGGAAAGAGAGGAGGGGGAACAATCTTCTGGAGAGGGAGAGGGAAAATAGAAGCAAGGCTTCGCTGTAGAAAATCTGGATAGATCATTTTTTTTACGGTGAAGTCTTCTCCTTAAATAGGCGACAGAGAGGCGCCTACCCATCTGTAATCACCCTCTCACGCCCCTCTCTCCCTTCTCACATCCTTTCCCTTATCTCACGGCCCTTGAATTAATCTCACGGCCTTTGGATGGGAAGACGCAAGAAAGAGTCGCGAAAAAACACAGAAGGGCGCGCGCAGAAGAGAAGAGTCGCGCCCCTTCGGTGTTTTTTCACGGTAATCCATTTTTGAAGAGTCCACGCCTAGGTGGACTCTCTTCCATGCCCCCTTCAACCAAAACGCCGATCCCCTTTTCTTTTCTCACGCAAAAACGCCCCTTGGAGAGAGTCCACGCGCGCGTGGACTCTTCTCCGCGCGCGCGCGCGTGGGAAGAGATGGAAGGGGTTAGGCGATGTGGGAAAGGGGTTTAGCCTCTTAGGTTAGCCCAATTGCTAGCCTACTATTAGCCAAATGTCTTGAATCTTCAATTAGATTCAAACCGGAATGAATTTGGATCTAAAAAAGACCAAATCGGAACCCTAACTCGAATCCGATTCAAGTAGAAGCCATGGTTTGCAACACATGCTAGTGTGTTCATCTGCAAACGAGATTTAATTCCAAATTAAATCCTTGATTATCTGTCCTAAGTGTGTGACCCATTGGGTTCCATACCTAGCCAGCAGTGGGTCCGAGTGCAAGTTGACCTATTTGATCAGAACTCATTCTAATCGATTTAGGTCAAATCGAGCTAACTCAGTTAGTCAATTAGGACTCCTCCTAATTAGTGATCCAATTAAACCATTTAATTTGATCAACCCACAAGACAAGATTGACGTCTAGCAACGTGTCATGTCTACCCGGAAGATATGGAAATTCTGGTAAATTCCAAAACTACCCTTCAGTGGAAAGTTCCCGTACAATTCGATCCTTCAATCATCTTGCATCCCGAATATAACTATGGATATGGAACATGTCAAAACCAGCTTATACTCATTCCAGCTCAGTCATACACTAATGATTCAATTAATTCGATATTAGAAATCATTTCTAATATCTGTACTTTGATCAAAGATTTCCTGAATCATCATCTGACCTAATTTGGCTGGATGCAATCTCCTCCTACTAGGAGTGATCAATTCCTTGTTGACCTACTCATTACCTTCATACAATTCACCATACCCAGCATCAACCTCGTGCATGACCCAGTGTCATGATTGAGATTGAACCAAAGCATGGGTTCATGTACATAAGGTATTATGGCAGTCTCAGGTCATAGGACTACTTGTACAACTCCCACTATGAGAAACATCTATTGACATGCAGCTAAGGCTCCATTAGATGTTCTCAAACTGGATCTATTCAGTGAACTCATTCGCTAATGAGCACCCACATCCTTGTATTAGTGTCCCACACAAGTGACTGTGAGAGCAGTCACCCTTTTCAGCATACATAGGATGTGCCAGTCTAACCGGAAACCCTGATCCCCAACTCAGGGTTCCTATGACTAGGAATATTCTAGATTAGGGTTTTAAGGCCTTAGATCTCACTGGTATGATCTCATCATAGCCCTAGGACCATAGCCCTAATCTATGGGGTTCATCATATAATGACACAGCGAATGATGAAAAAAAATATTGCCTTTATTAACTTGTCAATTTACAATGGTCTGGGAGATACAAATATTGGCTTATAGGGCATAATCCTTTCAATCTCCCACTTGCACTAAAGCCAATCGCTCTTATTCTTTAACCCCATACTATCGAGGTGGCGATCAAACTCTCATGTGGTAGAGCCTTAGTGAACGGGTCTGCTATGTTGTTCTTTGTATCCACTCTATTGATGCAGACTTCTTGTCTCTCGATTATCTCTCGGACAAGATGGAAGCGTCTCAGAATGTGCTTGGACTTGTGATGGGCTCTCGGTTCCTTAGCTTGAGCAACTGCTCCAGTGTTATCACAATAGAGTGGCACCGGGCTCTCAATCTCAGGAACTACTCCCAACTCTGTGATGAATTTCTTCATCCAGACAGCTTCCTTGGCGGCTTCACTGACAGCTATGTACTCTGCCTCGGTAGTTGAGTCAGCTACAGTCTGCTGTTTAGTGCTCTTCCAACTTACTGCTCCACCATTCAAGGTAAAGACATACCCTGAAATGGATTTACTATCATCTGGGTCTGATTGAAAACTAGAGTCTGAATAGGCTTCTAGTTTAAGATCAGACCCTCCGTATATAAGAAAAATATCCTTAGTCCTTCTCAGGTACTAAGAATATTTTTCACAGCCTTCCAGTGATCCTCTCCTGGATCAGCCTGAAATCTACTGGCTACACCCAAGGCATATGCCACATCAGGCCTGGTACATAACATAGCATACATAATCGACCCTATAGCCGAAGCATAAGGTATAGAACTCATTCTATTTCTTTCTTCAGGTGTCTTAGGAGACATCTCTTAGAAAGACGTATGCCATGACCAATAGGTAAGTAACCTCTTTTACTTTCCTCCATGCTAAATCTCTTTAGCACCTGGTCAATGTACCTAGACTGGGATAAGCCTAGCATCCTTCTTGATCTTTCTCTATAGATCTTTATACCCAGTATATAGGATGCTTCTCCCAAGTCTTTCATGGAAAACTGTTTCGATAACCACACTTTGACTGATTGTAACATTGGGATATCATTCCCAATAAGAAGTATATCATCAACATATAGAACTAAGAAAACTATGGCACTCCCACTAGTCTTCTTGTACACACAAGGTTCATCCTCATTTTTGAAAAAATCAAATTCTTTGACTGTTTTATCAAATCGGATGTTCCAACTCCTGGATGCTTGCTTTAATCCATAAATGGATTTCTTTAGCCTACATACCTGATTAGGTTTAGTCTCCAAGACAAAACCTTCTGGCTGTGACATATAAACCTCTTCCTCAAGGAAACCATTGA
The DNA here is from genome assembly GCA_021397845.1 of Areca catechu. Lineage (NCBI taxonomy): Eukaryota > Viridiplantae > Streptophyta > Magnoliopsida > Arecales > Arecaceae > Areca > Areca catechu. Next base: position 99,322,932 of record CM038050.1, read on the forward strand.
GGAATGCAGTTTTTACATCCATTTGCCAGATCTCATAATCATGATATGCTGCTATAGCAAGCATAATCCGAATAGATTTGAGCATGGCAACAGGGAAAAATGTTTCATCATAATCTATTCCCTTTTTTGTCTGAAACCCTTAGCCACCAATCTGGCTTTATAAGTTTCAACTTGGCCATCTGCCCAAATTCTTTTTTATAGACCCATTTACACCCAATAGGGTTATACCCTCTGGTGCATCAACCAAGACCATACTTGTTGACATACATGGAGTCCATCTCGGATCTCATGGCTTCCAGCCATCTGTCTGAGTCTCTACTCATGACTGCTTCCGTATAGGTTAGAGGCTCATCATTTTGAATGATTTGGGCTTCATTATTTTCAATTATGAACCCATACCTCTCAGGTGCCTGTCGCACCCTATCAGACCTACGGATAGGAGTGTGTTCAGGTTCTATATTAACTATGTTGTTACTTGACTGAGAAGTGTCTATTTGTTGAATTTCATTAAGTTCGATATTTCTACCAGTGCCCTTTTGTAGGATGAATTCTTTTTCCATAAAAGTGGCATGCCTACTGACCAAAACTTTTGTTCAGTAGGGTGGTAGAACAGATATCCTATACTATCTCTAGGATATCCCATAAATAGACATTTGTCTGCTCTAGCATCTAGTTTATGTCCAAAATTTCTTTTTACATAGGCTGGACATCCCCATATCTTAATATACTTAAGATTGGGCTTCTTACCTCTCCATAATTCATATGGAGTGCTAGAGACAGTTTTAGATGGTACTCTATTCAAGATATAAGTTGCTGTTTCCAAAGCATATCCCCAGAAAGAAAAAGGTAACTCCGTGAAGCACATCATGGACCGTACCATATCCAATAAAGTACGATTCCTCCTTTCAGCAACACCATTTAATTGTGGTGTGTAAGGAGGAGTCCATTCAGAGATGATCCCCTTATCTTTAAGGTGATCAAGAAACTCAGTGGATAAGTACTCACCTCCTCTATCTGATCGGAGGATCTTTATACTTTTTCCTGTCTGTTTCTCTACCATACTTTGATACTCTAAAAATTTTCAAAAGCCTCGGACTTATGTTTCATTAGATACACAAATCCATACCTTGAAAAATCATCAGTAAATGTGATGAAGTATGAGTATCCACCATAGGCTTGAGTTGTCATAGGCCCACATACATCTGTGTGTATGAGTCCCAATAACTCTTTTGTCCTTTCTCCATGTCCACTAAATGGAGTCTTGGTCATCTTACCCATGAGACATGATTCACAAGTTCCTAATGACTCATAGTCATAAGGATCAAAGAAATTTTCTTTGTATAACTTGTTAATCCTAGTCTCACTAATATGTCCAAGTCGACAATGCCAAAGTAAGGTATTGTTACATCATCTCTTTTCCGTTTGTTAGAAACATGAAAAATATTGTCATTAGTGGAAAGAGTTAATAGACCATTGCAGAATATGCCATAAATATAATTTCATTAGATAAAGAAATTGAGCAGCCACTGCTCATTACATTCATAGTATATCCTTGTTTAAGTAACAAGGGTACAGATATGATATTTCTAATGATTTTTGGCATATAGTAACAATTCCTTAGCTCCAAGATCTTCCCTGAAGGTAACTTCAAAATATAAGTCCCTACAGCTTCTGCTTGGATGGGGTCCCCTCCAGCACCGTAGAGCTCAAAGTTACCTTCCTTCAATACTTTAAGCCCCTGAAGTCCCTGCAATGATTTGCAGATGTTATGACCACAGGCGGTATCCAACACCCAAGTATTTGAAATGGAAGAATCCAATGACAAAATAGTATGAACTTCTTTCATACCTTTTGGTGCCTCTGATGCACCAGGCTTCACACTTGCAAGGTAAACCTTGCAGTTCCTTTTCCAATGACCCGGCTTGCCACAATGAAAGCAGGTCATCTGTCCGGAGGCCTTCTTTCCTTTCTTCTTCTTAATGCCCCCTTTGGGATTCATCCTCTTACTGGAACCCTTTTTGCCTGTCTTCTTCTTATCCACAAGAAGAACTGGAGCCTTATTTTTCTTTACATGGCTCTCTGCTGTCTTCAACATATTCAACAGCTCAGGCAAGGAAGAATTAAGTTTGTTCATATGGTAATTAAGAACAAACTGTGAAAATGACTCTGGGAGTGATTGCAAGATCAAGTCTTGATTCAACTCCCCATCCATTACAAAACCTAATTGACCTAATCGAGTGATTAGATCAATTATCTTAATACATGGTCTTGTACTGATGTACCTTCTGTCATCCTTGCACGGAACAACTGCTTAGATATTTCATATCTAGCAGTTCTACTGTGTTCTCCATAAAGCTCTTTTAAATTGAGCAGTATGGAGTTAGTATCCATGCTATCATGCTGCCTCTGCAACTCATTAGTCATAGAGGCAAGCATAACACACTTGACAGTAAGTGAGTCATTTTGCCACATATTATATGTGGTCTTCTCCTCTTGCGAGGCATCTTCCCTTGGTGGTTCCAAAATTGGGGTATCAAGATATAGGAAATTCTTTCTTGACTGAGTACTATTTTTAAATTTCTCAGCCAATCAACATAATTAGGCCCAGTCAATTTGTTGGCATCTAAAATACTACGGAGTGAGAGTGAAGAGGCCATTTATCTACATTTAAACAAAGAACAATACATAAGCAAACAACCATGAAAGACAATACATAATTAAATTAGGACTTTAATTTAATTATGTCTCCCATTTTATCGAGCATCATAACCCTCTATACGATGATCGAGAAAACCCTAATTAGTTTTTCTTAGTGGGGTTGAGATCCCAATCCCTTATAAAAGACCTTGTGTGTACACAACAAATCTTATATAAGTTCATAGGTAGGAAAACTCTTTCCAATTGTAACCCGTACAATTCTCAACTTATCCCGGCCTCTAAAATATTAATAGCCTTGTGTATACACAACAAACTATAATATTTAGTTAAGTAAGACCCTTCATAGCCATATAGTCATGACTTTAATAGTAATACCCTTGTGTGTACACAACAAAATATTACATTAAATCATGCCATAAACAAATAATTGTATTAGGCCAAAAATTGTGTTAGTCACCATATTAGGTCTTGTGTGTACACAACAAACCTAGTATAGATCGTAACACAATAATGACCTATCATGAAGGAAGGCCAATAATAGTATTTTAACACCAAGCATGTTAGTCAAGAATTAAATCAATCAGATCGGCCAGGCTAGTGGAAGAGATGTGGGGGTCCCCCGTTGCTTTCCTAGACACCAATTTAAAATTGGCCAGGTCAGTCAACGGAACCAATTAAAAACCACGATTCCCTTTACCTTCCCAGAACCACCTTTCTAGACACCGAAATGACTAATTATCCATCATGACTAATAATGCTTATCGGTTAACTATACTACCACTTAATATAATTTTAAGAGGGATTTATGCAATGCCAGCACATTCAATTAAAAGCTATCACATATATTAATACATGCTTTAAACTAAGCATATATGTGAAATGTGTGCCATCATACTAGGACAACCATTTACCACATAATGGATACACCATTATGCCAGGGCAACCTTATTTCAGTATGATGGCTCCAGGGCTAATCATATCTCTAAGACAATTAGGGTTTCTGTGGAAAACCCTAACTGGTGGCAATCATCAAACTCATGTTCAATCAAAGACATGCATTGTGCATCAATATAAAAACTTTAACATGATACTACATCATGAATTGAACTGCATAAGTTTTAATCCTAATAAGGAGGCTCTGATACCACTGTTGGGTTCGGTAACCAGTGCGGAAGCGTGGATTTCAAAAATTTATGAAACCAGGTCCGAACCCTAATCCCAAATCTCCTTATTAGCAATTAAAAACTATGACTACATGCATGTCCAAATTTAAACATTGTTTAAATACTAACCTCAGATTGCTATTACCAGTCTGATGCAGAAATGAACTCCAAATTGAGTAGCCTCTTGAACACACCAGGCGTCCACTTGTCCGCCCTCCGATGGTGATCCACACGGGCAGATGATCAAGACACTGACTCCTTAATTGGGTTCCTTCCAATCAAGTTCTACCCAAGAACTTGATATATGGGCTATTGGCTAGGACTCCTCTAGCCAAACTGGGAACTAAACCTTCTCTCTTACCCTTCTCCTTGTCTTCTAGCAACTTTGGCCCCTTAAGACACTCTTGTCTTAAGAATAAGCCCTTGTCCTAAAATGAGACAAGGCTTGTCTTGGAGGGAGAAGAAAATTAAGACAAGATTGTCTTAATGTAAGAAAGAAAGGAGAGGCGCCTTCTTCCTTTACCGTCGGAGAGTTTCTCTCTGACTCTCCTTCTGTTCTGAGATTCGACAGAGCCAAGGCTCTGTAAAGGAATCAAAGAGGAAAGAGAGGAGGGGGAAACAATCTTCTGGAGAGGGAGAGGGAAAATAGAAGCAAGGCTTCGCTGTAGAAAATCTGGAATATCATTCAATTTTTTTTACGGTGAAGTCTTCTCCTTAAATAGGCGACAGAGAGGCGCCTACCCATCTGTAATCACCCTCTCACGCCCCTCTCTCCCTTCTCACGTCCTTTCCTTCATCTCACGGCCCTTGAATTAATCTCACGGCCTTTGGGATGGGAAGACGCAAGAAAGAGTCGCGAAAAACACAGAAGGGCGCGCGCAGAAGAGAAGAGTCGCGCCCTTCGGTGTTTTTTTCATGGTAATCCATTTTTGAAGAGTCCACGCCTAGGTGGACTCTCTTCCACGCCCCTCAGCCAAAATGCCGATCCCCTTTTCTTTTCTCACGCAAAAATGCCCCTTGGAGAGAGTCCACGCGCGCGTGGACTCTTCTCCTTGCGTGCGCGCGTGGGAAGAGAGGGGAAGGGGTTTAGGCGATGTGGGAAAGGGGTTTAGCCTCTTAGGTTAGCCCATTGCTAGCCTACTATTAGCCCAATGTCTTGAATCTTCAATTAGATTCAAACCGAATGAATTGGATCTAAAAAAGACCAAATCGGAACCCTAACTCGAATCCGATTCAAGTAGAAGCCATGGTTTGCAACACATGCTAGTGTGTTCATCTGCAAACGAGATTTAATTCCAAATTAAATCCTTGATTATCTATCCTAAGTGTGTGACCCATTGGGTTCCATACCTAGCCAGCAGTGGGTCCGAGTGCAAGTTGACCTAATTTGATCAGAACTCATTCTAATCGATTTAGGTCAAATCGAGCTAACTCGAGTTAGTCAATTAGGACTCCTCCTAATTAGTGATCCAATTAAACCATTTAATTTGATCAACCCACAAGACAAGATTGACGTCTAGCAACGTGTCATGTCTACCGGAAGATATGAAAATTCTGGTGAAATTCCAAAACTACCCTTCAGTGGAAAGTTCCCGTACAATTCGATCCTTCAATCATCTTGCATCCCGAATATAACTATGGATATGGAAACATGTCAAAACCAGCTTATACTCATTCCCAGCTCAGTCATACACTAATGATTCAATTAATTTGATATTAGAAATCATTTCTAATATCTGTACTTTGATCAAAGATTTCCTGAATCATCATCTGACCTAATTTGGCTGGATGCAATCTCCTCCTACTAGGAGTGATCAATTCCTTGTTGACCTACTCATTTCCTTCATATACAATTCACCATACCCAGCATCAACCTCGTGCATGACCCAGTGTCATGATTGAGATTGAACCAAAGCATGGGTTCATGTACATAAGGTATTATGGCAGTCTCAGGTCATAGGACTACTTGTACAACTCCCACTATGAGAAACATCTATTGACATGCAGCTAAGGCTCCATTAGATGTTCTCAAACTGGATCTATTCAGTGAACTCATTCGCTAATGAGCACCCACATCCTTGTATTAGTGTCCACACAAGTGACTGTGAGAGCAGTCACCCTTTTCAGCATACATAGGATGTGCCAGTCTAACCGGAAACCCTGATCCCCAACTCAGGTTCCTATGACTAGGAATATTCTAGATTAGGGTTTTAGGCCTTAGATCTCACTGGTATGATCTCATCATAGCCCTAGGACCATAGCCCTAATCTATGGGGTTCATCATATAATGACACAGCGAATGATGAAAAAAAAATTGCCTTTATTAAATTGTCAATTACAATGGTCTGGGAGATACAAAATTGGCTTATAGGGCATAATCCTTTCAAATGGTGGATCCATTATGTGGTAAATGGTTGTCCTAGTATGGGACACACTAATCAATATTTGTGTTAATAGCATATGTTTGATTTATGCCACTAATTAAGTTTTCACTTAAACCTTGATTTGTATGAGATATGTTTAGCCTTTAGTCATCATACGAAATAAGGTTGCCCTGGCAAAATGGTGGATCCATATGTGGTAAATGGTTGTTGTAGTATGATGGCACACTATGGCACATATTGCTAGAATGTGCTTGGTTTTTAAAGCCCTCTTTAAAAAACATATTAAGTTGTAGTGTCATATATCAAAACAAAAATAATCAATATGATTAGTGATCATTCGGTTCTAGGAAAGTGATTCAGATCGGTAAAGAGGACGTGGTTTTAAATTGGTTCCGTTGACTGACCTGGCCAATTCTTATTGTGTCTAAGGAAAGCAACGGGGGGACTCAACACCCTCTCCCACTTAACTGGCGATAAGATTAACTTAATTATTGATTGATCTGCTAGTGTAATATTCACTACATGTAGCCTTCCTCATGCCAAGCATTATTATGTTATGATCCATATGGTTTGTTGTGTACCACAAGGCCTTTTTTAGGTGACTAACATAATTTTGGTTTGTACATTTGATGTTATGGCATGATTTAATATAATACTTTTTTGTGTACACACAAGATATTATAATTAATATCTGACTATATAGCAATGAAGGGTCTAACTAACTAAAATATTATAGTTTGTTGTGTACACACAAGGCTATTAATATTTTTGAGGCCGAGATAAGTTGAGAATTGTATGAGTTACAATTGGAAAGAGTTTTCCTACCTTTGAACTATATAAGATTTGTTTGTGTACACACAAGGTCTTTTGTAAGGAATTAGGATCTCAACCACACTAAGAGACCAATTAGGGTTTTCTCGATCATCACATGGAGGGTTATGATGCTTGATAAAATAGTGGGAGACATAATTAAGTTAAGTCCTAATTTAATTATGTTTTGTCAACATTGATTGTTTGCTTATGTAATGTTCTTTGTTAATGTAGATTAAATGGCCTCTTCACTCTCACACCGTAGCATTCTTGATGCAAAAAAATTGACTGGACCAAACTATGTTGATTGGTGAGAAACCTAAAGGAATACTCAGCCAAGAAAGAATTTCTTATATTCTTGATACCCAACCTTGGAACCATTAGGGGAAGATGCCTCGCAAGAGGATAAGACCACATATAACACGTGGCAAAATGACTCACTTACTTCAAGTGTATAATGCTTGCCTCTATGACCAATGAGTTACAGAGGCAACAAGAAAGCATGGACACAAACTCCATATTGCTCAATCTAAAAGAACTTTATGGAGAACATTGTCGAACTGCAAGATATGAAATATCTAAGCAGTTATTCCATGCAAGGATGACAGAAGGTACATCCGTACAAGACCATGTATTAAAGGTTATTGACCTAATCACCCGATTGGGTCAATTGGATTTTGTTATGGATGGGAAGTTGAATCAGGATTTAATCCTGCAGTCACTCCCAGAGTCATTTTCACAGTTTGTTCTAATTATCATATGAACAAACTTAACACTTCCTTGCCTGAGCAGTTGAATATGTTAAAAAACAGCAGAGAGCCATTTAAAGAAAAATAAGGCTCCACTTCTTCTTGTGGATGGTGTAAATAAGAAGAAAATAGACAAAAAGGGTTCCAAGAGGAGGTTGAACCCAAAAGGGGGCATCAAGAAAAGAAAGGAAAGAAGGCCTCCGGATAAATGACCTGCTTTCATTGTGGCAAGCCGGGTCACTGGAAAAAAAACTGCAAGGTTTACCTTGCAAGTGTGAAGCCTGGTGCTAGTGATGCACCAAAGGTATGTATGAGATACATGCAATTTGTCATTAGACTCTTCTAATTCAAACTCTTGGGTATTGGATACTGCTTGTGGTCATCATATCTGCAAATCATTGCAGGGACTACAGAAATTAGAGTTTTGAAGGAAGGCGACTTCGAGCTCTACGGTGTTGGAGGAGATTCATCCAAGCAGAAGCTGTAGGGACTTTTATCTTGAAGCTGCCTCTGGGAAGATTTTAGAATTAAAAAATTGTTATTTTATTCCTAGAATCATTAGAAATATCATATCTGTACCCTTGTTACTTTAACAAGGATATATTATGAATGGAATGAGCAGTGGTTGCTCAATCAGTTTTTCTAATGAAATAATATTTAATGGCATATTTTGCAATGGTCTCTTAACTTTATCTACTGATGACAATATACTACATGTTAGTAATAAACGAAAAAGAGATGAAGTAAACAATACTTTACTTTAGCACTATCGTCTTGGACATATTAGTGAGCAGAGGATTAACAAGTTATACAAGGAAAATTCCTTAATCCTTATGACTATGAATCATTAGGACTTGTGAATAATGTCTCATGGGTAAAATGACCAAGACTCTATTTAGTGGACATAATGAAAGGACAACAGAGTTATTAGGACTCATACACACTGATGTATGTGGACCTATGACAACTCAGGCCAAGGGTGGATACTCATATTTCATCACATTCACTGATGATTTTTCAAGGTACGATTGTGTATCTAATGAAACATAAGTCCGAAGCTTTTGAAAAATTTTAGAGTATCAAAGTATGGTAGAGAAACAAACGGGGAAAAGTATAAGATCCTTCGATCAGATAGAGGAGGTGAATACTTATCCACCGAGTTTCTTGATCACCTTAACAAAAGGGAATCATCTCTGAAGGACCTCCTTACACACCACAATTAAATGGTGTTGCTGAAAGGAGGAAATCGTACTTTATTAGATATGGTACGGTCCATGATGTACTCACAGACTTACCTGTTTCATTCTAGGGATATGCCTGGAAACAGCGGCTAATATTTTAAATAGAGTACCATCCAAATCTGTATCTAGCATTCCATATGAGTTATGGAGGGGAAAGAAACCCAATCTTAAGCATCTTAAGATATGGGGATGTCCAGCCTATGTCAAAAGAAGTTTTGGACAAAAGCTTGATGTTAGAGCAGAAAAGTGTCTATTTGTTGGATATCCTAAAGATAGTATAGGATATCTGTTCTACCACCATACTGAACAAAGGTTTTAGTCAGTAGGCATGCCATTTTTATGGAGAAAGAGTTCATCCTACAAAAGGCAGTGGGAGAAATATTGAACTTAAAGAAGTTCAACAAGTAGATACATCTCAACAAAATCATAACATAGTTAGTATAGAACCTGAACACACCACTCCTATCCGTAGGTCTGATAGGGTGCGACATGCACCTGAGAGGTATGGGTTCATTATTGAAAATAATGAAGCCCGAATCATTGATAATGATGAGCCTAAACATATACGGATGATGTCATAAGTAGTGACTCAGACAAATGGCTGGAAGCCATGAGATCCGAAATGGACTCCATGTATGTCAACAAGTCTGGACTTTGGTTAATGCACCAGAGGGTGTTAACCCTATTGGATGCAAATGGGTCTATAAGAAAAAGATTGGGGCAGATGGCCAAGTTGAAACTTATAAAACCAGATTAGTGGCTAAGGGTTTCAGACAAAAACAGGAATAGATTATGATGAAACATTTTCTCCTGTTGCCATGCTCAAATCTATTCGGATCATGCTTGCTATGGCAGCATATCATGATTATGAAATCTGGCAGATGGATATGAAAACTGCATTCCTCAATGATTTCCTGAGGAAGAGGTTTATATGTCACAGCCAAGAAGGTTTTGTCTTGGAGACTAAAACTAATCAGGTAGTAGGCTGAAGAAATCTATTTATGGATTAAAGCAAGCATCTAGGAGTTGGAACATCCGATTTGATAAGACAATCAGAATTTGACTTTATCAAAATGAGGATAAACCTGTGTGTACCAGAAGACTAGTGGGAGTGCCATAGTTTTCTGGTTCTGTATGTAGATGACATACTCCTCATGGGAATGATATCCCAATGTTACAATCGGTCAAGGTATGGTTATCTAAACAGTTTTCCATGAAAGACTTGGGAGAGAAGCATATATATACTAGGCATCAAGATCTATAGGGAAGATCTAGGAGGATGCTAGGTTTATTCCAGTCTAGGTACATGACCATGTGCTAAAAAGATTTAGCATGGAAGAAAGTAAAAGAGGTTACTTACCTATTGGTCATGGCATACATCTTTCTAAGAAGATGTCTCCTAAGATACCTGAAAAAAGAAATAGAATGAATTCTAACCTTATGCTTCGGCAGTAGGGTCTATTATGTATGCTATGCTGTGTACTAGGCCTGATGTGGCATATGCCTTAGGTATAGCCAGTAGGTTTCAGGCTGATCTAGGAGGGATCATTGGAAGGCTGTGAAAAATATTCTTAAGTATTTAAGAAGAACTAAGGATATTTTTCTAATATACGGGAGGATCTGATCTTAAACTAGAAGCTTATTCAGATTCTAGTTTCAATCAGATCCAGATGATAGCAAATCTATATCTGGATATATTTTTACCTTAATGGAGGAGCTGTAAACTGGAAGAGTTCTAAACAGCAAACTGTAACTGGCTAAAACTGAGGCATAGTACATTGCTATTAGTGAAGCTGCAAGGAAGATGTCTGGATGAAGAAGTTTATATCAGAGTTGGGCGTAGTTCCTGAGATTGAAGTCCAGTATTACTTTACTGTGATAATACGGGGGCTGTTGGCTCAAGCCAAAGGAACCAAGAGCTCATCACAAATCAAAGCACATTCTGAGACGCTTCCATCTCGTTCGAGAGATTGTCGAAAGACAGAAGTCTGCATTAAAAGGGTAGAAACGAAGAAAAACATAGCAGGACGTTCACTAAGGCTCTATCATAGCGAGAGTCTGATCGCCACCTTGATTGTATGGGGTTAAGATTTAAAGGCGATTGGCTTTAGTGCAACGGGGAGAGATTGAAAGATTGTGCCCTGAAAGCTAATGAAATATTGTATTTTGATCCCAAAATCAATGAATTGACATTTTTTTTTATAATAAAGGCATTATTTCATCATACGCTGTGTCTTTATGATTTATGATGACCCCCATAGATTAGGGCTATGGTTCTAGGGTTATGATGAGTCATATCAGTGAGACCTAAAGTCTTAAAACCTGATCTAAAATATTCCTGGTCGATGGGACATTGAGTTGGGGATCAATGTTTCCGGCAAGACCAGCACATCCTATATATGCTTTGTGATAAGGGGACTAATCTCACAGTCACTTATGTTTGACACTAATACTATGGATGTGATTGTTCATTAGAGAATGAGTTCACTGAATTGATCCAGATTGAGAATATATAATGGAACATTATATGTTTGTCAATAGATAATCTCATAGTGGGAGTAGTGCATGTGGTCCTTTGACCTGGGACTACCATAGTACCTTATATATATGAATCCATACTTTGGTTCGCAATCAATCATGACACTGAGTCATGCCGAGGTGATACTGGTTATGGTGGATTGTATATGGAGGTTGTGAGTAGGTCAACAAGGAATTGATCAGCCCTAGTAAGAGGGAATTGCATCCAGCTAATTTCAAATGATGGATCCAGGAAATCTTTGATCAAAGTATGAACATTAGAGTTTTTTCTACTGGTTCATTAACGAATCATCATTATAAAGATTGAGCTAGGGATGAATATGAAATTGGATTGACAAGTACCATATTCATAATCATATTGGGATGCAAGTTGATCAAAGGACTGAATTGCCGGGTAACTCACCACTGAAGGGTATTTTCATAATTCCATCAAAATTCCACATCTTCCGGGTAGACATGATACATGGATAGACGTCAATCTTGTCTTGTAGGTAAATGATTGAGTTATGGTAATTCAAATCAGTTAATTAGAATTAGATTTTAATTTACCGAGTCGAGCTAGTTTGAGTTGACCTAAATCGGCTTAGTTGAGATCTAACCGAATTAAGTCAAATAGCACTCGGACCTACTGCTGGATAGGTGTGGAACCCAAGGGTCACATAAGAAAAGAAAATTGATGAAGGATTTTAATTTGGAATTAAATCATGTTTGCAGGATAAACACACTATCATGTGTTGCAGACCAAATTTCTATTCGAATCAGATTCGAATTTGGTTCCGAATTGGGCTTAATTGGGTTCTAATTGAACCAGATTAAGGTCTAATTTAAATTTTAATACATTGGGCTAACCCATGGCTGAACCCAAATGAATTAAGTTCACTGAGACCCTCTCTCCAAGCCGCCCTCTCCCTTTCTCACCCGCGCGCGCCAAGAAGAAGAGTCCACGCGCGTGGACTCTTCATGCGCGTGAGAAAGAAAATACCATCAGAGAAAAATCTGAAAAGGGGCGATTCGGATCCTGTCTGATGCCCTTAGATCTGGATCTGATGGCCAAAAAAAATTAAGGAAAAGTTCCGTCGCTTTTCGGTCGCAAATCCATCTCCAAAAGTCGCGATTCTTGCTAAAGTTTTTCCGAGAGTCCTCCTCGTCGGAAAAATGAAAATTAAATCGAAGAATCATGATTTTTGGTTGAGGGGATGCGTGAGGAATGAGGGATCATGATTCCTAGGGTTTCAGAGGGTTGCGTTGTTTTGAGAAGATGCCCCTTGAGATCTATAAATAGGGTTGGGTTCTCGGCGATTTTCATGTAAGATAATTCAGAGATCAGATTCCTTTTTCTTCCTCTCCAGAATACTCCTTCCCCTTGTTCTTGTTGGGTATTGTTTCCCTTACAGAGGTATCCTCTGTCGAAACTCTGACCCTAAACAAGAATAAGAGGAAGGTCTTGAACGGTAAAGGAAAGAAAAAGGAAAGGATCTGTTCTTCTTCTTTTCCTTCTTGAATTAAGTATTTGCCTGTCTTAATTTTTCTTCCATTCAATTCAAGAAAAGGAATTCAAGAAAGGGAATTCTTGAAAAAAAATTCAAGAAGAGGAAAGAAGGAAGAAAAGAAATTTTCAAGAAAGAAAATTTCAGCCTAAAAGTCCAAGAATTGAATTCTTGAAAAAGAATTCAAGAAGAAGAGCCAAGAACAAGAAATTGTTATCTTCATCTTTTTCTGTGTGGATCACCATTGGAGGGTGAACATTTGGGCACCTGGTGGAGATTCAGAGTTTGGATTTTAGCGATACAGGTTAGTACTTTGATTTGAGATTAAATCATATATACATCTTATATGTTTTAATTCTTAAAGGAGATCTTGGGTTAAAGTTTTGGTGAAGATTTCATAAAGATAAAAAATTTGAAATCTATGTTTCCGCCTACATTGGTATCAAAGCCACCTTATTAGGGCTAAATCATACAATATTTGAAGTTGCCCAATTTTGTAGGACTCTTGAGGTTGCCCATTTTGGTAGGACTCTATAAAATTTGAAGTTGCCCATTTTGTAGGACTCTTGAGGTTGCCCATTTTTGTAGGACTCTACAAATTTGAAGTTGCCCAATTTTGTAGGACTCTACAAAAGTTTAAAGTTACATATGATTGATATGTTTATGCATATGTGTATGTCACTGGTTAGGGTTTTCACTTAAACCTTAACCGATATAGAGATATGTTTAGATTTCTAGTCATCATACCGAAATAAGGTTGCCCTAGCATAATGGTGGATCCATTATGTGGTAGATGGTTGTCCTAGTATGATGACACACTTGGCACATTATAAAATGATATATGATGCATGGTTGATGAATGGTAATATTAGATTTTGCTTCTGTTTGAATTGCCCTCTATTAAAATTATATTAAGTTGTAGTGTCATATGCCAAAAGCAATATAATCAAGATGATTAGTTGATCATTCGTGTGTAGGAAAAGTGGTTCATGATCGGTAAAGAGAACGTGGTTTTTAATTGGTTCTGTTGACTGATCTGGCCAATTTTTATTGGTGTCTAGGAAAGCAACGGGGGGACTCCCACTACTCTCCCACTTACCTGGCCGATAAGATTAACTTAATTCTTGATTGATATGCTTAGTGTAATATTCACTACATTAGGCCTTCCTTCATGCTAGGTCATTATTATGTTATGATTCGTATTAGGTTTGTTGTGTATACACAAGGCCTATTAGGTAACTAACATAATTTTGGCCTGGTGCATTTGATGCTTATGGTATGATTTAGTATAATACTTTGTTTTGAATACACAAGGATATATTATTACAATCATGACTATAAAGGAATGAAGGGGACTTACTTAACTAAAAATATTATAGTTGCTATGCACACATAAGGCTATTAATATTTTAGAGGCCAGGTTTTGTTGAGAATTGGTGAGATACAATTGGAAAGAGGTTTCCTACTTTGAACTTATAAAGGATTGTTGTGTACACACAAGGTCTTTTATAAGGAATTAGGATCTCAACCCCACTAAGAAAATCAATTAGGATTTCTCGATCATCATATAGAGGGTTATGATGCTTGATAAATTAGTGAGAGACATAATTAAATTAAAGTCCTAATTTAATTATGTTTTGTCAACATTGGTTGTTTGCTTATATTATGTGTTTTCGTTAATGTAGATTAAATGGCCTCTTCACTCTCACTCTGTAGTATACTTGATGCCAATAAATTGACTGGACCAAATTATGTTGACTGGTTGAGAAACCTAAAGATAGTACTCTACCAGGAAAAACTTTCTTACATTCTTGATACCTCTACCTTGGAACCTTTAGGAGAAGATGTCTCGCAAGAGAAAAAGACCACATACAAGATATGGCAAAATTACTCACTCACTATCAAATGTATCATGCTTGCCTCTATGACCAATGAGTTGCAGAGGCAACATGATAGCATGGACACGAACTCCATATACTCAATCTAAAAGAGCTATATGGAGAACATAGTCGAACTGCTAGATATGAGATATCTAAGCAGTTGTTCCATGCGAGAATGACTGAAGGTACATCCATACAAGACCACGTACTGATGGTTATTGACCTGATCACTTGATTAGGTCAATTGGGTTTTGTTATAGATGGGGATTTGAATCAGGATTTGATCCTGTAGTCACTCCCGGAGTCATTTTCACAGTTTGTTCTTAATTATCATATGACAAAAACTTAACACTTCCTTGCTTGAGCTGTTAAACATGTTAAAAATAGCAGAGAGCCATTTAAAGAAAAATAAGGCTCCACTTCTTCTTGTGGATGGGATCAACAAGAAGAAGTCAGGCAGAAAGGGTTCCAAGAGAAGATTGAACCAAAAAGGGGCATCAAGAAGAACAAAGGAAAGAAGGCCTCCGGATAGATGACATGCTTTCACTTTGGCAAGCCGGGTCATTGGAAGAGGAACTGCAAGGCTTACCTGGCAGGTGTGAAGCCTGGTGCATTGGATGCACCAAAAGGTATGAAGAAGTTCATACTATTTTGTCATTGGATTCTTCCATTTCAAATACTTGGATATTGGATACCGCCTGTAGTCATAATATCTGCAAATCATTGCAGGGGCTACGAGGCTTAGAGTATTGAAGGAAGGAGACTTCGAGCTCTACGGTGCTGGAGGAGAGTCCATCCAAGCAGAGGCCGTAGGGACTTATATCTTGAATACCTTCGGGGAAGATTTTAGAGCTGAGAGATTGTTACTATATGCCTAAGGTCATTAAAAATATCATATCTGTACCCATGTTACTTAGACAAGGTTTATACTATGAATGTGATGAGCAATGGTTGCTCAATCAGCTTTTCTAATGAATTATATGTTGTGGCTTATTTTGCAATGGTCTTTTAACTCTATCCACTAATGACATTATACTTCATGTAAGTAACAAACGAAAGAGAGATGATGTAAACAATACTTTACTCAGGCACTGTCGGCTTGGACATATAGTGAGACTAGGATAGCAAGTTATACAAGGAAAATTTTCTTAATCCTTATGATTATGAATCATTAGAAACTTGTGAATCATGTCTCTTGGGTAAAATGGCCAAGACTCCATTTAGTGGACATAGAGAAAGGACAACTGAGTTATTAGGGACTCATACATACAGATGTTTGTGGGCCTATGACAACTCAGGCCAAGGGTGGATACTCTTATTTCATCACGTTTACTGATGATTTTTTAAGGTACGGATTGTGTATCTTATGAAACATAAGTCTGAAGCCATTGATAAATTTTTAGAGTATCAAAGTATGGTAGAGAAACAACTGGGAAAAATATTAAAATCCTTCAATCAGATCGAGGAGGTAAATTTATCTACCGAGTTTCTCGATCACCTTAAAGAAAAGGGGATTATTTCTGAGGGGACCCCTCCTTACCCACCACAATTAAATGGTGTTGCTAAAGGAGGACCGTACCTTATTATAATTATACAGTCCATGATGTACTTCACAGAGTTACCTGTTTCCTTTAGGAGATATGCCTTGGAAACGTGGCTAGTATCTTAAATAGAGTACCATCTAAATCTGTCTCTAGCACTCCATATGAGATATGGAGGGGTAAGAAACCCAATCTTAAGTATCTAAGATATGGGGATGTCCAGCCTATGTCAAAACAAATTTGGACATAAGCTAGATGCTAGAGCAGATAAGTGTCTATTTGTAGGATATCCTAAAGATAGTATATGATATGTTCTACCATCCTACTGAATAAAAAGTTTTGTCAGTAGGCATGCCACTTTTCTGGAGAAAGAGTTCATCCTACAAAAGGGCAGTGGGAGAAATATTGAGCTTGAAGAAGTTCAATAAATAGATACATCTCAACCAAATGATAAAATAGTTAGTATAGAACCATAACACACACTCCTATCCTTAGGTCTGATAGGGTGCGCGTCATGCACCTGAGAGGTATGGGTTCATTATTGAAAATAATGAAGCCCGGATTATTGAAAATGATGTGCCTCTAACCTATACGGATGCTGTCATGAGTAGGGACTCAGATAGATGGCTGGAAGCCATGAGATCCGAAATGGACTCCATGTATATTAACCAAGTGTGGACTTTGGTTGATGCACCAGAGGGTGTTAACCGTATTGGATGCAAATGGGTCTATAAGAAAAGATTAGGGCAGATGGCCAAGTTGAAACTTTAAAGCCAGATTAGTGGCTAAGGGTTTCAAACAAAAACAGGGAATAGATTATGATGAAACATTTTCTCCTGTTGCAATGCTCAAATCTATACGGATCATGCTTGCTATAGCAGCATATCATGATTATGAAATCTGGCAGATGGATGTGAAAACCGCATTCCTTAATGGTTTCCTTGAGGAAGTGGTCTACATGTCACAGCCAGAAGGTTTTGTCTTGGAGACTAAACCTAATCAGGTATGTAGGCTTAAGAATTCCATTTATGGATTAAAGCAAGCATCCAGGAGTTGGAACATCTGATTTGATAATACAGTCAAAGAGTTTGACTTTATCAAAAATGAGGATGAACCTTGTGTGTACAAGAAGACTAGTGGGAGTGCCATAGTTTTCTTGGTTCTGTATGTGGATGACATACTCCTCATTGGGAATGATATCCTAATGTTATAATCTGTCAAGGTATGGTTATCTAAACAATTTTCCATGAAAGACATGGGAGAAGCATCCTATATACTGGGTATCAAGATCTGTAGAGATAGATCTAAGAGGATGCTAGGCTTATCCAGTCTAGGTATATGACCAAGTGCTAAAGTGATTTAGCATGGAGGGAAGTAAAAGAGGTTACTTGCCCATTGGTCATGGCATACATCTTTCTAAGAAGATGTCTCCTAAGATACCTGAAGAAAGACATAGAATGAGTTCTATACCTTATGCTTCGATTGTAGGATCTATAATGTATGCTATGTTATATACCAGGCCTGATGTGGCATATGCCTTAGGTATAGCTAGCAGATTTCAGGCTGATCCAGGTGAAGATCACTGGAAGGCTGTGAACAATATTCTTAAGTACTTGAGAAGGACTAAGGATATTTTTCTGATATACGGAGGATCTGATATACGGAGGATCTGATCTTAAACTAGAAGCTTATTTAGATTCTAGTTTTCAATTGGATCTAGATGATAGCAAATCTATTTTAGGGTATGTTTTCACCCTAAATGGAAGAGCTGTAAGCTGGAAGAGTTCTAGATAGCAGACTATAGCTGACTCGACAACTAAGGAATAATACATTGCTGTTAGTGAAGCTGCCAAGGAAGCTGTCTGGATGAAGAAGTTCATCTTAGAGTTGGGCGTTATTTCGGAGATTGAAGGTGCAGTACCACTTTACTGTGATAATACTGGAGCCGTCGCTCAAGCTAAGAAACCTAGAGCTCATCACAAATCAAAGCACATTCTAAGACGCTTCCATCTTGTTCGAGAGATTGTTGAATGATAAGAAGTCTGTATTAAAAGAGTAGAAATGAAGAACAACAAAGCAGACCCGTTCACTAAGGCTCTACCACAGCGGGAGTTTGATCTCCACCTCGATTGTATGGGGTAAAATTTAAAGGTGATTGGCTTTAGTGCAAGTGGGAGATTGAAAGGATTATGCTCTAAAGGCCAATCGAAATGTTGTATTTCGATGGGATTTTCTTTTGTATCCCAAACCAGCATATTGACATTATCAATTAATAAAGGTATTTTATTTTCATCATATGCTGTGTCTTATTAATTTTATTAAGATATGATGAACCCCATAAATTAGGGCTATAGTTCTAGTATTATGATGAGATCATACCAGAGAGACCTAAAGCCTTAAAACCCTAATCTAAAATTTTCCTAGTCGATGGGATATTGAGTAGGGATCAATGTTTTCGATAAGACCAGCACATCCTATGTGGTGCATACACAAAGGCACCAGAATAAGGCAGAGGCTTCTCAACCTTCTGTGGATCACTTAAATGACATTCGAGTCCACTGTAATAAAGCTTAGTCCAGCTGAGTTGTTTTCATTTAAGTTCTGTAATTATTTAGCTCATGTTGAGCTAGTCCAGTCCAATGTTAGTCAGCTCATGTCGAGCTAATTTTATTTTTTTGAGTCCTGTTCAACCATATTGAAGACTCAAGACCACATCATACAAGTGAACACCAAGTCCAACCTGATTGAAGACATGGATGTTGAGCCCGAGTCCAACCTAACTAGAAGACATGAAGATCCCCGAAGGAGAATTAAAACAAGTGCAAACCTGAAGCCTAGAGACCAGCCAGAAGGAAACTGGGCCAGCCTAGGCCCAGGAAGAAATTTGGGCACCCCTCCTTAGAATTACCTTCCCTTGGTCGGCCACTTATGGTCACCCCCTTGGTCGACCAAGACAAGGAGAGGGAGTCCCATTCCTTTTAAAATTTTCTACCTAGGTTGCCATGTATTCCTAGTTATAGTTTGTAAGGGAAAAGAGTCCTATGTAAAGTCTAAAGTACCCTTACTTGGGGCCCAAGGTTAAGGGTCTATTTAAGGGACCCTAGCCTCTTGTATGAAGTTAGAATTTTGATGAATGAAAACCTTGAGTTCTTTTATTGAGTTGTGTGATACCCTGCTGTGTGCATAAAGGGGTTTGCGAGAGTTTTTCTTCCCAGTGCTGCAATCATCTTTCTGCTGCCAACAAGCATCTCAGATCCCTGGATGCCCACTCCAAAAGAAGCCTTCTCTTGCTATTTTTTCTTTGTTTTCTTGTTCCTTTGTGAGTTTTCTAACCCTGACAGGTCATTTACAGGTCCCCGAGTTCCTACAAATCCAACGACTCCAGCCAAGCCTCAATCGGATCACCGAGTAGAAAGCCGGGTATTCGCGGGTCTTTGGCTCGGTTTTCCCGGCCGCATCCATCGAGGAACGAGAGACCCTTTGCTGCGATCTTCACAGACATTGTCAGGTACACCCCCTCTACCTCCAGTAGTTTTATTGTAGGAGAACTTGCCCTAACCGAGGCTTCTCAGCCCCGGCGATCCTTCTTTTCTACTTTTCTAGGTCCTAATCTGCATGCTGATCTTCTAAAATTCATATAAAATTCCTACAACTTATTTTAATCTGAAATTCAGGAATTAATCACTCAACCCCACATATAAAACATACAAAAAAAATTTCATGCATATTAGTCCCCCATCATTTGGTATTAGAGCTTAGATTAGGGCTTGTTTTCTGCAATTTTTTCAGTCCGTATATACTCTGTTATTTTAATTATTTCTTCCTGTTAAAAATTCCAAAATTCTGAAATTTATTTTCATGGATTATTCATAATTAACAGTAATTTAAAAAATTCTTCCAGATTTTATTATTGCCTGTGAATTTTCTACAAGCCAAAATAGATCCTACAAATTTTTGGCTCTGTTTTTTCAGCAAGGCAAGTTTGGAAGTTTCAGGGTTTTGTTTAGCATCTTTCACATATCTTTTAATTTTAGTATATTTCCAGCATATTAGGCCATGGTTTGCAAGTTTTTCTTCTATTTAAGAAATACCAAAAAAAAAAAAAATTATTACATATTCTCCAAAAATACCAAAAACATTTAAACCCTAATTTGCATCCTCATCTGCCTGCCATCATTGCATAATTTACTTTTAAGGGCACTCTTGCTATATCAGATGGGGAGAGGAGTTGATAACCTCTCCTTAGTCCAAAACAACATCTCTTGCATTTGGTCCCAAGCCTTAACCTAAAATTAACAAGACTTAATTTGCCCTTGTGGGCTGGGGACACCTACTGGTCGGGTCCGGGCTAGTGTTAGATCACTGTGTCAAGTTAACCTGTGTGTGCCTTATGCTCAGTGTCTAGAACGGTGGTTTAGGGATTCAATTTCGAAGGGCTTGTGTGCTGGTCCGCCTACCTGGCCAATCTCTGATTGGTGTCTAGGATTGGCAATCAGGGACCTAACACTCCCCATACACCTGCCTGGCTGAGTACAGGGTTACTATAGGCTAGTTTGCCACCTTGATTGAGCATCTAGTTTGGACTCTAGGTCTAGTCAGCTATAGTCGGTCTGATCGAGTCTTGCATGAGCACTAGATCGAGAGTTTCATATCACCCACCTCCTTCACAAATGTCTGAACCCATGGAAAACTTACAAGCCCAAATAAAAGCCCTAACTGATCAAATGGCCCAGATGGCTACCCAGATGACTACCCAGATGACTACCCAGTTAACTCAGTCTGCTACCCAAACCAACAATAGAATTGACCATCTTGCCAATAGGTTTGACCAGTTAGAAGGCCGTGTAGAGACCATACAAAGAACCCATGGGTCACAGTCTGAGCCAGATCCTAATTCCCCTCAACCTAGGAGGACCCCAAACCCTAATCCATACCCTGAGGTCGAACCTAGGAGAGCCCCTTATCCTGACCCGTACTACAATCCTCAACCTAGGAGGACCCCAAACCCTGATCCATACCTTGAGGCTGAACCTAGGAGAGCCCATCGTCATGACCCAATCCCTAAGTATAGTCCTAGAAGACCCAATCAGGATTTTATAGACCAGGAAGATAGATCCTATTTACCCTCTCCCTACAAGCCTAGTATACCCACAACCTATAGATCTTATGACTCCAAATCCTATGAACCTAGAACCTATGATTCCATAACCTATGAACCTAGATCCTATGACTCTAGATCCCATGATCATAGATCCTATGCACCCACACCTTATGAGCCTAGTAGACTCAACACCCAATATTCTGACCCATATAGGGAGTCCAACCCTAGGAGAACCCAATATTCTGACCCATATAGGGAGTCCAACCCTAGGAGAACCCAATATTCTGACCCATATAGGGAGTCCAACCCTAGGAGAACCCAATATCCTGACCCATATAGGGAGCCCAACCTTAGAAGGACCCCATACCATGATCCATCCTTAGAACCTAACCATAGAGCTGACCCAAAATCCTATGACCCCAGATCCTATAATCCCATGGCCCATAGATCTGCACCCTTGTCCTATGAGCCCAGAGAACCCATAATCCCTAAGTATCAGCCTAGTACTAGTCATGCTTCCCCTAGTCAACTTGAACCCCATAGGATTAGTATCCCTAAATATGAACCCAGTAGTGAGCCACTATCCCTTAGACAACTTGAACCTACTAGGAGTAGTACCCATAATCAGAGACCAGAACCTAACCAATTTCTCACTAGCCGACCTTCTCCAACCATTCTTGAGATTCACAAGGCTTACATTAACGTGGAAGTGTATGAAGCTGATGTGAGCCTAGTGGATGAGTATGAGGGAGAAGAGGAGACACCTTTAGTAGACCTCGAATTAGCTGACCCAGAAGATACCCAGGTGAAAACCAACCCAGAGCTAGTTGACCTTGACCAAATCTAACCTAAAGCAATAGTGGAAGAACAATTAGAGGAAGAGAACTATGATACTAGGATTTTACCTGAGGAAACACTAGAAAAGGATCTAATTGTAGAGGCTATTCTTAAATTTCATGAACAAGAAGACTTTATTGAGGATTTGGCTTACTTAACCCATCGCCCTCAGGATGAATCCCTTCCTGCCATTCCTATTGAAGATCTCTTCCGAGAAACTGTTGACCCATCCTTCCATAGCATGGACCTTTTCTTGTCCATAGATATACCGCAACCCCGTAAGGTTAACCTCATTAGTATAGGATTAGTTCCTGACACCCCGTCTTTTATCCTACTTTATCCAACTAACCATGAACCTTTTTCTCTACCCTACCAAACTAATTCTGAACCCACTTCTTATTTTCTGCCCTTTCCAGACGTCTCCAACATTTCTAGGATCATTAGATTGCATTTAGTTGAAATTAGCGTACTGCATGCATTAATTATGCATGTTAGGTTTGCATTATACTTCTAGCATACCCTTTGGCATTTGCATGGAGTCCATTATAAATACTCTTGTGCACACCACACTAGGGTCAGACCTAGAGAGTCTATAGTCTCTTAGGTTTAGGCCCATAAAAGTCTAATAAATTTCCTTCGATAGGAATGCAAAGTCGAGTCTATTAGGTGTTAGTATGAGTCCTTTGAATAATTTGTTATGAGTTTGCATGTGCCCAGCATGTTCACCACCTACACTAATTTTAAACAAACTGGCTAATTTCCAAAGATGGATCAAAGAATTTGATGTGGTGGATTCTATCTTGGTTAGGCATAGGCCTAAAAGAAGCTTCATGCTCGCAGAGCCGGACCTTTTAAAGTGATAGAGAAGGATTGGATCAAATGCCTAGGTATTAGACTTGCCTTCGGATTTGGGCATTAGTTCTACCTTCAATATTACAGACCTGGTTGAGTATAGGGAACCGGCAGGATACCTAGTGAGGCCTTTGGACCTATTCCTTTTCATTGTGAGTGACCCTAACCTAGAGTGTCCACTAACAAATTGGCCTGAGAGAGGAGAACGGATCGAGCATATCCTGGACGATCAAGCCATCACGACCCAGGGCCATGACTATCAACGCTTCCTGGTCCAATGGCAAGGCCTGCCAGAGTCGGACGATTCATGGATTTCTCGAGAGGACTTGCAATGCCTCAACCCAGACCTTCTCAGAGATATGTGAGTCAGTCTGACCTTCACTCGACAGGGTCAAGTTCCTCCCATCCCGGGAGAATTGGTGCGGACACCAAAGGCACCAGAATAAGGCAAAGGCTTCTCAACCCTCTGTGGATCACTTAAATGATATTCGAGTCCACTGTAATAAAGCTTAGTCCAGCTGAGTTGTTTTCATTTAAGTTCTGTAATTATTTAGCTCATGTTGAGCTAGTCCAGTCCAATGTTAGTCAGCTCATGTCGAGCTAATTTTAATTTTTTGAGTCCTGTTCAACCATATTGAAGACTCAAGACCACATCATACAAGTGAACACCAAGTCCAACTTGATTGAAGACATGGATGTTGAGCCCGAGTCCAACCTAACTAGAAGACATGAAGATCCCCGGAGGAGAATTAAAACAAGTGCAAACCTGAAGCCTGGAGACCAGCTAGAAGGAAACTGGGCCAGCACAGGCCCAGGAAGAAATTAGGGCACCCCTCCTTAGAATTACCTTCCCCTTGGTCGGTCACTTATGGTCACCCCCTTGGTCAACCAAGACAAGGAGAGGGAGTCCAATTCCTTTTAAAATTTTCTACCTAGGTTGCCATGTATTCCTAGTTAGAGTTTGTAAGGGAAAAGGAGTCCTATGTAAAGTCTAAAGTACCCTTACTTGGAGCCCAAGGATAAGGGTCTATTTAAGGGAACCTAGCCTCTTGTATGAAATTAGAATTTTTGATGAATGAAAACCTTGAGTTCTTCTATTGAGTTGTGTAATACCCTGCTATGTATATAAAGGGGTTTGCAAGAGTTTTTATTCCCAGTGCTGCAATCATCTTCCTGCTGCCAACAAGCATCTCAGATCCCTGGATGCCCACTCCAAAAGAAGCCTTCCCTTGCTATTTTTTCTTTGTTTTCTTGTTCCTTTGTGAGTTTTCTAACCCCTGACAGGTCATTTACAGGTCCCCGAGTTCCTACGAATCCAACGACTCCAGCCAAGCCTCAATCGGATCACCAAGTAGAAAGCCGGGTATCCACGGGTCTTTGGCTCGATTTTCCAGGCCTCATCCATCGAGGAATGAGAGACCCTTTGCTGCGATCTTCACATACGTTGTCAGGTACACCCCCTCTACCTCCAGTAGTTTTATTGTAGGAGAACTTGCCCTAACCAAGGCTTCTCAGCCCCGGCGATCCTTCTTCTCTACTTTTCTAGGTCCTAATCTGCATGCTGATCTTCTAAAATTCATATAAAACTCTCTACAACTTATTTTAATCTAAAATTCGGGAATTAATCACTCAACCCCACATATAAAACATATAAAAAAAATTCCATGCATATTAATCCCCATCACTATGTATGCTTGGTGAAGAGGGTGACTGATCTCACAGTCACTTGTGTTTGACACTAATACTAGGATGTGGGTGCTCATTAGAGAATGAGTTCACTGAATGGATCCAGCTTGAGAACATCTAATGGAACCTTATCTGTTTGTCAATAGATAGTTCTCATAGTGGGAGAAGTGCATGTGGTCCTTTGACATGAGACTGCCATGGTACCTTGTATGCATGAATCCATACTTTGGTTCACACTCAATCATAACACTAAGTCATGCATGGGGTGATACTGGGTATGGTGTAATGCATATGGAGGTTGTGAGTAGGACAAAACGGAATCGATCAACCCTAGTAAGAGGGAAGCGCATCCAGATGATTTCAATCAAATGAAGATTTGGGAAATCTTTGATCAAAGTATGAACATTTGAAATAGTTTCTAATGGTTCATTAATGAATCATCATTATCAGATTGAGCAAGGAATGAATATGAAACTGGATTTGACAAGTATCCATATCCATAGTCATATTCAGGGTGCGTGTAGATCGAAGGACTGAATTGCCCGGTAACTCACCACTGATGGGTATTTTGGTAAATCCACCAAAATTTCTCATCTTCCGGGTAGGCATGACACATTTCTAGATGTCAATCTTGTCTTGTAGGTCTTCATGAACCAATTGATTTGGTTTCATGAGTCAATTCGATGTGTGATTCGAATTGGATAATTAGGTGAGCCAATTTGACCAAATTAGGTCAATAGGGTTCGATCGGATCGAATCGGCTCAAACCTAAACCTACTGCTGGCTAGATGTGGAACCCAATGGGTCACACACAATAAAGACTTGGCCAAGGAAGTTATTCATGATTTCATTAGGGTCATAGGATTATAATTGGTTAGCCGGATTACATACTAGCATTTGTAGGCTAACCAAATTCCTAACCCAATTGGATTCGGTCCGGTTGCTTGCTAATTGGGCTAACCTAAAACCTAAATTAGGTTGAGTCCTAAGTGGGGATAGCCTAATCAGAGCTAAATCTAATTTTAATTTGATTTAAGGGCATTTTAGGCACCATACATGAAGAGTCCCAATGGCATGGGACTCTTGGTACCTAAATGATACCTTATCTTCAAAAGGGCACAGAATGAGCTATAAATCTCTGATTTGAATATATTTTATATGGTCAGAAAGGAAATGTTATGCTATTTCCAATATCATCCATATTGCCAATATTTTGACTGGTCAACATTCTTTGAAATTTGCGTGGAAGAAGGATGGCGCGTGCGATGCATGAAGAGTTGCAACTCTTCATGTGGCGCGCGGTTCTGATGGAGAGTCCTTCTGCTATCAAAACTCTTCTTAATCACTGATGTTTGGAGATTGAAGAGGCACCTCTTGGCTTCTTAGGGACTGATAATTGACATGTGGAAAGTGAGAATTCGTCAAGATAAAAGAAGGGATGTGAATAAGGCCTTCGGTGCATGAATGGGCTTATTAGATATGATTTTTCAAGCCAGATAACTTCTCTTCGGTCTTGAAAAATCATATCTAATAAGTTGATGGGAGATCATATCACACGCCCCTCTTGTATCTATAAATAGGGGGTGGTAAAATGAGTCTGATAATGAAGAATTCCACCGAAGTACTATTCTGAGTGTCTCTCTCTCCCTCCTTCTTTCTTTATGACAAGACTTGTCTTGTTAAGACAATGTCTTTTCTACTAAGACAAGGCTTTGTTTTAGGACATAAGCCAAAGGGGTCCTAGAGGAGGGTTTTCCTAAAACCAAGAGTGGTTTAGGAGAGTGTCTTTAGTGCCCTACAGTAGGACAGGGTGTCCTACAGTGGTCAATAGACCAAAGGCTACCGAAAGAGTTCCACTTATCCAAGCAACTTGAAGGAGTTCGTCCTTGGTTCGAGTTTTGTGTGGATCACCGTTGGAGGGTGAACGTTTTGGTGCCTAGTGGAGAAGAAGGCTGAATCAGGGTTTTCTTCATCGGATTGGATACTAGCGGTTCAGGTTGGTGCTTAAACTCTAGTTTATATTATATATGCATGTTTGTATGTTTTAATTCCTAGTAAGGAGGTCTTGGGTTAAGGGTTTGGTAGTGGTTTCATAATAAATTCTTGAAATCCATGCTTCCGCCCTGGTCACCAAAACCCTTACATGACATGCAACACAAAGAACGGTGCTATGGTTTTGCTAGACCTAGGAGTTCAAACAGAATGGGTCAACTTAGTTGATACACAGCACAACAACTAGCCCTTTCACCGGCCAAGTAAGAGGTGGGAGTGTGGGAGGGCCCCCTTGCTTTCGCAAGGACCCAATTAAAGAACCACAACACCGCTTAGGTCATTTGATGCTCAACCTCTTACCGTAGACACTAGCTTCCCGGTACTAATTGAAGGGTTGCATGAACTGCTTGGATGGGGTGGTTGTGGGCTTGGACCAAGGGGAGAATAAATGGGGCATCCAACATGCATTGACTTTGAAGTCCTCCATTTTTTCTTGGTCACCCAAGTGTCTTGGTGATGTGGTGCATCCTTCTGCCATGTGGCACCGGTGAGGTGGCACTCCAAGAGCTGAGGTGGTGTTCTTTCATGGCATGGAGAAGATGGCTTGATCCATTAACAATTGGGCTTGACTCAAATGTCCACTCCATCTTCAAACAAGCTTGAGCCCAATCTTCAAGTAGACTTAGGCTTGGACCATTATAGCTAAATACAGGACCCAATGACCCAACTTGACCAAATTGGCCAAGGTACATGACCAAAACAAAAAATTGAGACTAAATACATGACTCCAAAGTAAAATGCTCAGGCTTGAAGCCTTATTACATGACCCAAAAGATGAAACCCTAATCAGAGATCCATAGAGGGTTGAGGAGCCTTTGTCTGATCCTGGTGCCCACACCATTGTTCAATCACCACCCCAGATTACTTGCCATCCACCACTGGCCAGCGCCTCTTGCCACCGTCCACTGCCATTTACCCGCAGTGCTGAGATTGGGAGAGGTAGAGTCCAATTGGAAGAAGGAATTGGGATTCGACAAGGAGTCTAGGTTGGACTTTGCTACTTGAGAAGGAAGGAACATAGTGACCAATCCATCATGATGTAGATCGAATAGTCAAGAATTCTCCTAATGATATATGAACGATTTTGAGCTTGATTGACTCCAAATTTGACCAGAAAGAAGTCCTAGATGAGCTCTATTAAAAAGACCCCTGGGCTACATAAGAAAGCATCATAGAGAGAGCACAGCATAGGATAGAGGACTTAGCATTAGGTTGCGGGTTGGCCACTAAGAGTGAGGTTTCTTAGAGGAGAGTTTTGTCGCTACACCATCTTCAAGCCTATTCCATCTCCAAGACCAAGATCCAAAAGAAAAAAGAAAAGGAAGCCCAGTTCGCTCCACGAAGTATGACAGAAGAAGGTGACGTGACATCAACCATCTTCCTAACGAGACTGTGCCAATCAACTTCGGATACTTTGTTATCACTTTTCATAGTTTATTTAGTTGTTATTTTTAATTCCTTATAATTAGATTTTAATTAATGCAAAGCTTGTTTTTATATAATTTAAATTTTTATTATTTATTTTTCTTGTAAGTGGATGCTAAGATCTGACTAATGGATCGAACGTATAAAGTTATGATTCTCTTTTACACTTTTAATTTTTATTTTCTTGACTTTAAAATATTTTTTTTTATTTTTAAAATTAAAGATTTTAAATTATTTTAAGCACTACCTTCTCCATGGATTTGACCTAACTCATCTTTTCTACGTGTTTTCAATTTTATTTAAAATCTGGTTATTAAACTAATAGCCACAATATCTTAATGACAACATCACGATGTTACCAAGTTTTGGTGCCATTACCGGAGAAGGCACGAATGCTAACATTTTTGATCTCTTTAATTTCTTGTAAATTTGGTTTACTAATTTTTTTCTTTTTTTTGTAGATTATAAACCTCAAAAAAATAAAAAAAAGAGAAGGAAATTTTTATAATTTTGGTGAGATCAATCATAATCCTAGATTAATTTTCTTTTTTTAGTTACTTCTAATTAATTTATACCTTTTCATATTAACCAAAAAATTTCCTTTTTTTGTTTCCTTTGATTAGTCTCCTTTTTAAAAATCTACCTAATTTCTTTTAGATTATTTTCTCTTTTTTATTACTTTCCTCTTTTTTAAATTAATATTAAAAATCTTTTTTAGTTTTTTTTTAAAATTAATCCAAAAAATTACTTAACTTTCTAATTAACTGCTTGAAATTCTGATTTAATTTTGTGCCTTAAGTGTAAGATTTATAGTTTCTTTATTTGCTTAATCTAATTTTAGTCTTTTATTCTCATATCTAATTAACTAAGATTAAAACCAGCCTCTTATCTCTCTTGCTTCAAATAACATAACATAAAAAGAAAATAAAAACACTGCATAATACTTAACTAAAATAGAGTAACTAACTAAACCTTAAAAGACTATTACTTGTTTGGGACATCTTCCTATTTTGCATAGCATATTTTCATAAAATATCTTAAGAGCATTAACCCACAAATAATATAAGGTGAGGAGTTGATAACCCTTCCTTGGCCCATAAATTAATACCCCACATTTTGCATTGACCCAACCCTATTAATTAAAATCAATTAGACGTCAGCCCCTAAGGAACTCGAGCTCATAGGACAAGGCATCAAAAAGAGTTGGACTGAGTCAATATTGGCTGATTAATTGGTGTCTAGGAAAGGGGTTCAAGGATGATGTAGCCCTAAAGAAAGGTAATTTTTAATTAGTTCCATTGACTGACCTGGCCAATTTTAATTGGTGTCTAAAGAAAGCAACTGGGAGACCCTCACTGATCTTACCCTTACCTGGCCAGTTGATTAGTTAGTTTTTGACTTGGAGGGCTCCAAGGTTGCCTTGGCAATTAGGAGCTATCTAGATTTAGGATAACCCTAGGATAGAGAGTCCATGTATGCTAACTTGTTTGTAAATAACATCAAATCCTAACTAATTCTTCTCTCACTCTCTCTCTTAGATCTAGGACTCCTTAGACTTTATCCTTAGAACTCTTCTATCTTCTTCATCTCACCACTCCTCTTAAAAAAATAGTAATAATAATAAAAAATATATAAATATATAAATAAATAAGGATTGCTCTGATTTAAAATCTTGATTGTATACCTAAATAATCAGGATAAACCAATAAACTTGATCAGTGATAAGAGCATTAATCCTTATAATAGAATACCCTTTCTTTTGATACACCAAGTTTATTCAAGCCCCACTCACTTTGATAGTGAATACCCAATTGTGTACCAACCTCTTGAGTCTATGTATGACAAAGTTTATCAAGATCAAACCCAAATGGCCTACAACTCAAGATGTTGCCCAGGTGGCTTTTTCCTAGAGGGGGGTGAATTGGGAATTACAAAATTTCTTGCAAATATATGCACAAGTTATTCCTTTTAGTGGTTGAGTGTTGTGTTAATCAAAATCAAGTGCGGAAGCTGAAAGGTAAGTAAAGCACAACACAAACAAAATAAGTTTAGAGTGGTTCAGAGCAACCCAGTTCCTACATCCACTATCCAAGTTCACTACTTGGAATTTTCACTATATCTCCCAAACCAGAATATAGTCGGATTGTTTTACAGGCTCACAATCCCAACCTCTACACTTTGGTTTTTAAACCGGGCTCACTAAAGAAGCCCACACTAGGTTTTCACAGGCTCATCTAGAACCTCTACACTTTGGTTTTGAGTAGGCTCACCAAGGAAACCTATTTGGTTTTTAAAACCGGGCTCACCAATAATCCAAGTATTCTAAGAGTAGAATGAAAAGCAACATAAATGACAAACTAGGTTGTCTGGTGGTTGCCAATGCAGCTCTAGTGAAGCTCAATTGAATACTCTTCAATGCACTTCAATGGCTTCCTTGCTTTTGTCAAAAGTTGCTTCAAGCTTCTGATAAGAGTTGGTGAAGGCTTGAAGGCTGACTTCAAAGCTCAAGTGCTCTCTCTTCTTACTTCAATAAATGTTCAATAACTCATTAGTCTCTCTAAGGATAATCTCATACCTCATTTATAGAGATTTCAACTGCTTTCCCTTATTTTTGAACGTTGTAGACTATTGGAAAGTGACAGGTTACTGTTGGAGCACTTTTGGGATTCAAACTCAGAATTTCGGAACTAGCCTTTGGAAGAGTCCCCATCATTCCAGTCGGCTCAGTTATCTTTGAGTTGGCTCGGATCAGCTTCAGGTCGACTGGGTTGAATACCAGTCGGCTAGGTTCCACAGTCGAGAAAATAGATCACTCTAGATGAGTCGGCTAGGTTGAATTTCAGTTGGCTCGGATCCTTGAGGTTCTCAGAACAATTTCAACCAAGTTCTGGATGAGTCGGCTGGGACTTGGAGCCAGTCGGTTGGGTCTACGTGCCAAAGGTTTTTTTTCTTGTGCTAGTGCTAGAGTCGGTTGGTTCCTTCATCCAGTCAACTCGAGATTGATTCTTTAGCCAGACCAATTTCTATTCTCTAGAACATACATGCCAAGCTTTGAAGACTTCCTTAAGATCTTCTTACAACAATATCAAGAGAAATTAAAGCTTGAAAACTAGTAGAAGCAACCCTTTATCTTTGATTCACATAGGAAAATTTTTGTTGGGTTCTACTTTACAAGATTCTAATTACTTACAACTCAACACAAAGAAATAAAGGTTGTAGGGTTTAAAAAATATGTCAAAGTAGTCGTCCTACAAAAACTTGTCAACCATTGAAGAGTTGTTAGATAACCAAATATATGCTCCAATGTTTTGTTATCATGAAAATCACTTTAGGGGTTAACAATCTCCCCCTTTTTGATGATGACAAAACACTGGGCATGAAAAAATCTATTCTATTCACAAGTACAGATGTATATCATAGTAAGCATTTACACTTATTTGACGTATCACAATATTAACTTTATTCTCAAATGAGTATCAATGTATGCTATATAGTTATACACAAAGCCAATTCTATAAAATGTAAGCATCAGAGAATAAGTGCTTGTGTATATTAAGGAACATTAAGCATTGACAGTTAGATGTAATTAGTAGAGAGCAGAATAATAATCATTGAAGCAAATTAAACATGTATTTCTACCCCTTTTTATAAAATTTCTAATCAATGTGAAATTTCTCCCCCTTTATCATTTATTTGAACACTTCAGCAGAAAATGTATGCAATATTTATTAAGCTCCCCTGTCTAGTTAACTTTAGCAGTTCAATTCCAATTCTATTAAGTTTCTTCTTTCATGCACCTTATTGTATAATAGTTCTCCCCCTTTTTGTCATCAAATCAAAAAGTTATATAATTAAGCTCAAATTTTAAGAAGATTGAGATTGTATTAAGATTTGTTTGAGATAATTTCACTTTCTCAATTTAGAGAGAGAATCCTATTTAAAAAGAATATTAGAGAGTGTTAACAAGATAAAAGAAGTACACACATGTGTCTAAAAGGATATTCATTATATTTCCATTAAAAGATTCAGTACATTAAAAGATTCAGTATTGTTGCTGTGTCAACTCCTGGACCGGGAACCGGGATGGTTGGATGGGCCGGAGCACTCTTCTCCCGGGAGAACCTGCAACAAAGTCCCTAAGGGCGTCGATGGTGTTCCGGTGGGGGACCCTCCGATGCTTAAATTAGCAGGAGATTGAAGGCAACAGAATGGAGGAATCAAGGAATGAACAGTCTCTGGAGAGGGAAGAGTCGTTCTCCCTTCGAACGAGGTCCCCCAGGTACATTATATAGGCATAGAACAGTCCAAAATCCATTAGGGGAGAGGCTAAGAAAGACCAATCTGCCCTTAGGAGAATCTAGAGAGTGGCCACGTGGCGCGCAGATACGGCGGCATCATGGAAGTAGTGGAGCAAGGCCATTGGGATAGCAGGATCCAGCAGTAACAGAAAGGTGCTTCTAGAATACCCTGGATGCTAAGAATCGTCCATCGAATGTTGACCGTGAGACAGTCGGTCAGTTGGACCAAAGGCCAAGCCTCCGAAGGAGAGCGATGGGCCAAACCCCAGTAGGAGTGGGTCGTTCGGATCTCAGCTCCAATGAGTCGGACCTCCGAAGGAGAGCGATGGGCCGGACCCCAGCAGGAGGGGGTCGCTCGTACCTTAGCTCCGGTGGGTCGGACCCTCTGAAGGAGAGCGATGGGCTGGACCCCAGCAAGAGAGGGTCGCTCGAACCTCAGCTCCGATGGGTCGGACCTCTGAAGAAGAGCGATGGGCCGGACCCCAGCAAGAGAGGGTCGCTCAGTCCTCAGCTCCGGTGGGTCAGACCTCCGAAGGAGAGCGATGGGCCAGACCCCAGCAGGAGAGGTTCGTTCGGACCTCAACTCCGGTGAGTCGATTCTCACTGAGGGTGAGCCGTCATGATACAACAGTTGTCCCCCTTGCCATTGTGCTTCGAATGAGTCCGTAGGCTCGAAGGGTGAGGGCATTAAGTGGCAGTAAATGCTCCAGCCTTTCAAATGATGGCAAATCCGATTCGGCATGCTACGTCCGGCCACATCCTACCCCTATTTTTGCCCCTGGATAGGTGTCAGTGCCTGGTTGGCGAGAATAAGAGGACCAGTTATGGCCGGTACGGTGCCTGGCAGTTGCCCGTTTGAATTCTTGATGCGACGTGGGACACGTGGCACCATCAGGGCGGTTGGTGCACTTGCCGGAGCGCCCCATCCGCCGTTGCTTCGACTGTCACGTGGATCGTGGCCGGATACGGTCCGCACATCCCCTTGGATTCCTGTTCAATTAGGGAACTGAAGTGGTGGCCGTCGGATCTTGGCACGTGGGGGATGCGTTGGGACGCGGCCCCTAGGATGCCTATAAAAGGAGGAGGGCAGTGCCTCGAAGGAACCTGTTGCTGCATTTTTGCTATAAGAGAAAGTTGCCTCCTCCCTCCCTGCACTGCTTTTATGCTCCTTTATAGACCAAGAGAATTAGGTTAGTCCCATCTTCATCTTCCCCCACAACCTTCCTTCTCTGCAATCCACTTTAGGATGGCTGTGGCTCACAGTCATAGGGAACCTGGTCCCTTTGACATCCCATCGGCCATGACCCGAGAGAAGGTCGAGAACCTTAGGATCATCTATAACATCCCTTCCACCTTACACCTGACCATCCCTAGCCGAGAGGGTAGGGTGAACGGACCTCTGAACTTAGGAGCCCTCCTAATGTACGAAGACCACCTGAAAGCCGATCTTCATTTCCTAATTCATAGCTTTTTTGTCCAGGTCTTCAATACTTATAGGATCACACCTTCCCAATTGACGGCGAATAGCATTAGGATCCTGTGCGGCTTCGTATTCCTCTATCGGGAAGCCGACATAGAGCCTAGGGTATCCCTATTTTCCAAATTCTTTCTACTAAAGTAGGACTTCCGAAGTCAGGAGTGGTGGATGTTCAGTCCACGCCCTGACCGAAAGATTCTACGGGGACTTCCATCCGTGATTCATGGATGGAAGTCCCGATACTTCCTTATAGATAGCCTGGAGCCATGGGGCTTTAAGGCGGCCTAGAGGGAGCCGAGGCCAAATGCTTTGAATGGAAGGAAGGTCTCAAGGGCCGACGAGGCTGACTTCCACAAGTTGGAGGGAGAGGATCCGAAGTTCATCGGCTTTTTGCTTCTTGAGGGGAGCCTCCACCAGGCCAGACTCAGCCGACAACCGATGCTAGGTAGGATGAGAGTCACATAGAGAGAGATCAGCCTCTCTTTTTCATTTTCTGTCAGCTTGGCAACTGCAGCGAACTTTGACTTTGGTTGTTGACAGGCAAAAAGATGAATCCAGATTGGGCGGTCCTCTTAACACAATCTGCTCAACGGAGAGCCGTCCACATTGCAGAGCCGACACTGCAAGAGCCGAAGAAGCGAGCGACTGATCCCGCACCCGAAAGGCCAAAGAAATGGCAGACGGCAGAACCGTCCACCGTGGTGGTGTCTGTCGAGTCAGGGGATGACATGCCCCTGGCCGAACGCCGCAGACTTATGACTTCCGAGCGATCTTCATCGGTTGGACAGTCGGGCACCCAGACAGAAGAGAGGTGCTTGATGTTGACAGGGGTGGGAGCAGCCCCTTCATCCTCACTGTTGGAGACGACTACAACGATCCCCCCGATGACCTAGAGAACCCCTATGGGAGAAGGGCCGTCGGCCGTTGCTAAGAGGGCCGCTGGCACCCTGGGGGAGGAGGAGGAGCGCCTACTATGGCGCGCTACTGAGGAAGTGAGGGAACAGTTTCAGAGGGCTGCCCCCGACACTGATGGGTGGTCGGTGAACAAGGCTGCCAGGAGTTCTCTCTGTCATCTTCTCGGGATAAGTTTCGCTCTTCCTGTTTGTACTTTGAGTTTATAACTGGCAATTCTTTAACCATGAGCATCTGTCAGCAGCTTGTCAAGGACAACCTCTTGATGGACGAGGGACTGGGTGAGCTGCTCTATATAAAAGAGCAGTTAATCCAGAGGGCCAAAGCGGCCTAGCTAGTGAGGGACACAGCCTGGGAGGTGTTGACGGCTTCCAGGGAAGAGCTACTTGGCTTGAGGGATACAGCGGCAGAAGTGTCCCCCCTGCAGGCCAAATTGGAGGCCCAGAAGAAACAAGTAGAAGACTTGCTTGCCCTGAAGGCGGATCGGGAGGCAAGGCTGAAGCATAAGAAGAAGAAGATTAAGACACTGGCCCGTCGACTGGCCATCGAGGAGGGTCGTCTGACCGATCTTGATATCCGTGCGAAGGGGTATCATGCGTCTGCAGAGAGATACAAGGGCTTGCTGAGGGTGGCCCAAGACCTGCTGAAGATGGCCGGTGAGAAGGTCGTTGCGGAGTACAAGGCCTCCAAGGACTTCACGGAGGAGATGAACAAAGCTGGGACGGTTGGCTTCAGCTACGGGTATGACGAGTGCCTGGGAAAGGTTAGTGCAGCCTTCCCAGAACTTGATCTGGCGTTCCTTCAGCCGTCAAAGCCGATGGAAGCAGAAGCTTTGTGTGGGACAGACCCGACTGCCAAAGCGGCGATGCCCCGGTGGAGGTCGTTGCAGAAGTAGCCAGAGCGGACGCCCCAGCTAGAGTCGAGGTGAAGGCAGCCGAAGGGGCCGAGGAGGCCGGAGCGGCTACTATTGCTGAGGGGCCCAAAGTGGCTGTAGATGTAATTTTTGAGGGTCAGACCTAGTTGTTTGTAAAGGTCTGACCTTCAATTTTGTAAAGACATCTTTTGAAGTAATGAAAAAATTCTTTCTCCATGTCTTGTCTTTTTTCCTTTGAAATTTTGCTAAGTGTAGATTAAT
This sequence comes from Areca catechu, assembly GCA_021397845.1. Classification (NCBI taxonomy): domain Eukaryota; kingdom Viridiplantae; phylum Streptophyta; class Magnoliopsida; order Arecales; family Arecaceae; genus Areca; species Areca catechu. The sequence continues at coordinate 99,359,158 of CM038050.1, forward strand.
CGGCTAATCTGAGTAGACGGTCGGGCCTCTAAGGCAAATGTTGAATAGTAACCCAGGCCGAACTAGATCCCCATAGGATTTCACTATAAGTACTGGCATGTCAGCTTTCCAGACCGAGAATAGATTAGGGCAGTGGTCGGATTTCAGCTCAAGCCGGAGCAACGAGCTTAGGAAATTTATCATAAGTGCTGGTCCATTGGATTTTCGGACCCAGAAGTAGTTGAGGTCGCGGTCGGATTTCAGCTCAGCCAGGAGCAACAAGCTTAGGAAATTTATCCTAAGTGTTGGTCCGTCGGCTTTCCGGACCCCGAAGTAGCTGAGGCAGTGGTTGGATTTCAGCTCAGGCTAGAGCAACAAGCTTAGAAAATTTATCCTAAGTGTTGGTCCGTCGACTTTCTAGATTGGGCTGCCCTAGAGCCTTTGTCGACCGAAGTCGGACTTTCAGAAATGTGCAGCCCTAGAGCCTTTGCCGACCGAGGTCGGACTTTCAGAAGTGGGCTGCCTTAGAGCCTTTGCCGACCAGGGTCGGACCTTCGAAAGTGGGCTGCCCTAGATTCTTTGCCGACCAGGGTCAGACCTTTGAAAGTGGGCTGCCCTAAAGCCTTTGCCGACCGGGGTCAGACTTTCGGAAGTAGGCTGCCCTAGAGCCTTTGCCGATCGGGATCGGACTTTCTGAAGTGGGCTGCCCTAGAGCCTTTGCCTACCGGGGTCGGACTTTCGGAAGTGGGCTACCCTAGAGTCTTTGCCGACCGGGGTCGGACCTTCGGAAGTGGGCCGCCCTAGAGCCTTTGCCGACTGGGGTCGGACTTTTGGAAGTGGGCTGTCCTAGAGCCTTTACCGACCGAGGTCAGACTTTTGGAAGTGAGCTGCCCTAGAGCCTTTGCTGATCGGGGTCGGACTTTCGAAAGTGGGCTGCCCTAGAGCCTTTGCCGACCATGGTCGGACTTTTGGGTGTGGGCTACCCTAGAGCCTTTGCCGACCAGGGTCGGACCTTTGGAAGTGTGCTTTCCTAGAGCCTTTGCCGACCAGGGTCGGAAGCTTTCCTAGAGCTTTTGCCGATCGGGGTCAGACTTTCGGAAGTGGGCTACCCTAGAGCAATTGCCCACCGGGGTCGGACTTTCAGAAGTGAGCTGCCCTAGTGTCTTTGTCGACCAGGGTAGGACTTTCGGAAGTGGTTCGTAGAAGAAATATGAATTTCATTGATAGTACTTGTGGAGGTTGTCTACATTCCAAGGACACGCCGACTGTCGTCCATCCAAAAATTCAAGTCGATAGGTGCTGGCTCGAACCACTTCGGCGACTCGATAAGGTCCTTTCAAAATTGGGGAAAACTTGCCTTGCTCGGTCGGCCTTGAGATTTCGGCCCTCTGTAGGACCAAGTCTCCGACTCGGAAAGCTCATGCCTTGACTCACGAGTTGTAATATTTCACCATCTTTTGGCGGCATACTGCCATCATCATTGCTTGCCCGATGTCTAGTTTCCTGAAGCAAGTCCATGTCAGCCCTTTGCTGCTCGGATTTGGCCGGTTCGGCGTAGTGGTCAATCTGGAGAGATTGGAGGGAAGTCTCAATAGGGATGATGGCTTCACTTCCGTAAGCGAGGTTGAACAGAGTTTCGCTGGTCGATGCTCTGGCGGTTGTCTGATATGCCCATAATACTAAATGGAGTTCCTCCGCCCAAAGTCCCTTTGCTTCATTGAGCTAGGTCTTCAGCCCATGCAAGATTATTTGGTTGGTGACTTCGGCCTCTCCGTTGCTCTGAGGGTGACCGACCGGGGTAAGTCGGTGAGAGACATGATATTGCTGACAAAAATCCTGAAACTTAGAGTTGTCAAATTGTCTTCCGTTGTCAGTAATAATTGTCTAGGGAATGCCGAATCGAAAGATGATATTGTTCCGAACGAAGTTCTCCACCTTAGCCTCCGTTATCTGTGCTAGTGGTTCGGCTTCCACCCACTTGGTGAAATAGTCGATAGCCACAAGCAAAAATTTTCGTTGCCCGTAGGCCGGGGGAAAGGGTCCCAGGATATCCATCCCCTACTGTGCAAACAGCCATGGGGCGGTGATTGGAGTCAGCTCACTAGCGGGTCTCCTCTGAATAACGGAGTACTTCTGACACGCGTCGCACCTTCGGACGAAGTCTGACGTGGCCCTCTGGATGGTGGGCCAGTAATATCCTTACCGGAATATCTTGTAAGCTAAGGATCTCCCTCCGAGGTGGTTGCCATAAATACCTTCATGGACTTCTCTGAGGGTGTAGACAGCGTCAGCAAGCCTCAAGAACTTCAACAGTGGCTATGAGAATGACCGTTTATACAGGATGCCATCAAGGACGAAGTACATAGAGGCCGTCAGGCGCACCCGCTTGGCCTCCGTCGGATCTTCCAGAAGAGTTACCTTGGCCAGGAAAGTAAGGATCGAATCCATCCAAGAAGCTTCATGTTCCACCTGGTGGACCTCAGTCGGCTCTTTGGCAATGCTAGGGTGCCACAAATATTCCACAAGGTTCGATCAGAAGTCCCACTAGCAGCCGTAGCCAACCTCGACAGAGCGTCCGCCCGAGAGTTCTGCAGATGAGGTACATGGACGATTTCGAAAATTTTGAACTGAGGAATGAGGTTTTGTACCTTGTTTAAATATTTTGTTAGGGCCAGATCCCTGGTTCCAAATTCCCCCTTCACTAGATTGACCACCAACTGGGAGTCAGAGAAAACTCTGAGTCGGCTGATGCCCGGTTCGTTGGCGATCCACAGCCCCGCAAGGAGGGCTTCGTACTTTGCTTGATTATTTGACACCTGAAATAAAAAATGTAATGCATACTCCAGGTTCTCCCCGTTCGGGTCGGCCAGAATCAGTCCGGCCCCATAGCCTGCGAGGTTGGATGCTTCATCCACATGGAGAGTCCAGGCTGGTTCTACTTCATAGACAGCATCAGATTTAGGTACTTCGGCCATTCAAGGAGGTATCTCCTGTCTCCACGTGCACTCTGCAATCAAGTCAGCAATTACCTGGGCCTTCAAAGCAGAACGTGGCTGGAAAGAGATGTCGAACTCCCCTAACTTGATGGCCCACTTGGCTAGCCGACTGGTGGGGGCACCAAGACCAAGACTTAAGGACCCATCTGGATCATAGATCAAGTAGAATAAGACCTGTACCGGTGAGCCAACCCGAGACCGCCAGCCGAGTCAAATCATGGAAGAACCGAACCCCAGGTTCCGAAGATTTCCAAGAGCTTCCAAAATTTTCCTTTTTTTTATTTCAATTTTTTGGCATTAAAAAAATCCTAAAGAATCCCTTGTAACAAACTTCCCCTCCCCACTAATTAGGATTAGCAACTAATTCTTGGATTAGTTGAATTTGTAACTAATCATTAGATTAGTTTCATTTTAAACCCTTCTGGAACCCTTTGGCCGATCCTATAAGTAAGGCTAATGGTTTGTAAGAAAAAAACAACAGAGAATATAATACAAAAAGGTTTCTTCTTCTCTGATGGATTTGTTTCGACTGCCTTCATTACTATTGTAACACCGAGGAGCGCGAGGCTCCGCCACTGCCTTCGTCGCCACTAGCGACGTCGAGGGGTGCGAGGCCCCAGGTATCCCAGCCCCAGCTATTCCCACTGTTCTACCGATTCACGCCGTCTCCGTCTTCCTCAAGCATCGCTCCGCCATCAACGAAGCTCCCATCCCTCGGTGTTCTTCTAGACGACCCCGAGCTGCTAGACCTCCCTCCCCCATCTCCCAATGCCAGATCACCACCACCCCCTCTGTTTCTCGATGCCAGGCAGGCCCTCCTCCAGCCTGACAGTCACCGGACATCTCTCCACCGGATCCCATCACCCGATGCCCTCCTCCGGTCCTCCTTCGTCGGATCTCACTTTTCCGGGAGATCGCCACGATGCCAGCCCTCCGCGGATGTTGCGCCCAAACCGAGCTCACCTCCACTGCTCCTCGGGCTTACGAACAACACTTCCGGACATCCCCGTCGCCAAGATCCTTCTCTGGACCAACCCCCCCAATGGAGCTTCCGCCCACATCCCGGATCCTCCTCTCCCTGCTCCCGAACATGCGGCCTCTTCCCTGGATGATTGCTACCATTTATTTCACCGGAAGCCAGCTTCCCCATGATGCCGGAACCTCTTTCCTTAAGATCCATCGCCCAAACCTCCCGCTCCCAGTCTCCCGTCGTCCGGAAGCCCCTCTGGTCTCCTGCCTTACAGAAGCACCCCCCCTCCGGTCTCCTGCTGTCCGTAAGCTTCCTCCCGGTCCACCATCACCCGACCGCCCTCATCCGGTCATCCCCGAGCCCGGTTCACCTCCCTACTCCTCGGGTTCACCACAGCAGTTCCGAGCATCCCAGATGCCGGCCTCTTCTTCGGGCCTCCTCTCCTCGGAGATCTCATCCGAATACCTCCTTCCGTCCGGTGCAAAGCTCCTATTCCAAGAAGCGTGCAGGAAGAATCATGAAGTTGCTATTGAGAGAAGACAGGAATAGCTATTCCGGCTATTCCTTTTATTCTGCACTTATCCCAGATTTATTCCAGATTGGAATAAACCCTGTTTACTTTGTGTTTTGTTTTTGGCTTTGCTTATCTCACTTAGACTAATCCGGGGTCAATTGTTTTAGGTCCTTTCTGGTACCGAGCCTTGAAGGGATCCTAGCCATCAACCAAGTCCCCTAATACCCTGTGTTGGAAGGCTGATCGTTGATCATCCAGGCCGCATCTTCCAAGGTTATGTGATCTCATAACAAGAAAATAATTATTACGGTCATAGCATTTATTTTTCATTCCTTGCTTTAGATCTAAAACCTTGAAATGCATGCATGTCCTTGATCAGGGATTTCTTAATCTCTGAGTCCTAGTTCTTTGTTATTTTATTGAGTCTAGCATGAGGGAATGCATGATCTAAAACATGCCCTATTTGAATCTGTGTTTATTATAAGCATCGGTATTCGTACAGATTTTTAGGGTAAGTTTTATCATAACATAGTTCCACACATCAGTCCCGCATCATTTTTTTCTGGTATCAGAGCATTAGTTCCACACTATTTTTGGTATCAAAGCTTATTTAGGACATGCATTTTGTTTAGCCCACTCACTGTTTTTCTACAACATTTTGTTAGTTAAAATCCTGTTCATATTAGTTGTTTGCATAGTTTAGTTCTACCGCATTTCTTTATTTCAGTTGTTTTATCGCAAGCATACAAAATATATATATATATATCTGTGTTTCATTTCTGTGTTTCTTAGTTTGCATTAGGATCATAGAGTGTGCATTTCATATCTTGCATTAAGCTACTTAAGGGCGGCAATATCATAATATAAGGGAAGGACTTCATTACCTTTCCTTAGCCCAAAACAATCACCCTGCATTCCGGACCCAAGCTTCTAATTAAAATCCAGTAGAAATGTACTTTTGCTCTAGAGAGCTTAGGGACACCAATTGGTCGAGTCAAGACAAAGTGTCTACTCATTGTTTCAGCGTATTCTGTGTGTGCTGCTACTCTTGGTGTCTATACTTGGTGATTCAGGGCTAGTGAGTTGGTCCGTCTACCTGGCCAATCCCAGATTGGTGTCTAAGGTTGGCGATCAGGGACCTACATTCCCCTACACCTACCTGGCCAAGAACATGGTTACTATAGACTGGTTTGTCATCCTGATTTAGACAACTAGTTGAGATTCTCAGTCTAGTAAACCGTAGACGATTTTGCCTGCTTGAATCATGTTCACTAGAGTAGGAGTCTCATATCAGCCCGAGTCATCCATGGACAACCTGCAAGAAGTCCTGTTAAAAACCATGTCAGAACACTTTGCCAAAATGTCTGCTCAATTGTCTACCCAATTGACCAGGTTAAACCAATGTGAGGCACCACTTGATTCCATGGAGAGAATCCCTAGGCCATTTTTTTTGAATGATAGGAACAAGAACCCTGAAGTACAAATTGAGTGTACTAATATTCAAGACTTAGGGTATCCCCAGATTGAAGGGCTAGGGAAGGAAGAAGACAAGTCTGAGCCCGCTGAGAAAATGTATGAGGCTGACATGAGTTTATTAGATGAGTATGAAGGAAAAGATTTCATCTCTAGTACCTTACCTGAGGAAGTCCATGTAGAAGATAAGATTATTGAGCCTAGTCCAGAAACACCAGAGTGACAAGAAATTAGTGAGGACCTGGTTCCCGTAAATCAATTCCCTTAGGAAGAACCCACTTTTTCAGTCTCAATCCAAGACCTAATTCAGCCCCCTTGTAAAGAGCTCATTCCTGTTGATGACCTTTTTTTGGAACCAACTAAGCCTTCCTTGCCTGAAAAATCTACACCTACTTTGACCAAATTCTTCATTCATCAATTTGACCTTACGACACCCATAACTCAATATTCTAATCTTAAGGTTCTGCAAGTCACCAAGATCTGTTCCCTAAGCCCAATAAATTGTCGCAGAATTTTGATTTCGTGTCACACCCTAAGGCTTCCAATGCTTCCCAAACTTCTAAACTACACTATGTTGAGATTTTTCTATTACACCAATTCTTTGAGTATGTTAGGTTTGCGACCTACTTTTGGAAGTCCTTATGGCATTTGTTAGGTATCCATTATAAATTTTCAAGTACACATTGGACCAGGATCAAACCTGGAGGGTTTATAGTCTGTTAGGTTTAGGCCCTAGAGAGTCCAATAAAATTTTTTCCCTTAATAGGACTGCATCGTTGAGTCTGCATTTTGCATCATATTAAAATTTGCATTAAGTACAAATTTTAAAATAATTTGGCTGATTCCCGAAAGAGAGCCCTTTCAAGATTGTCCATGGGTACCAACCCAATAAACCACTTGATCTGATTCCCTGGCCATTGCATGCTATAGTGTCCAAATCAGTCGAATCTTTTGCACAGCATGTTAGAAATTTGCATAAGGAGATCACCCTACGAAATCAAAATGAGTAACGATGCTTATAAAAGACAAGCTAATTTCAAAGAATTATCTGTAGGAGATTTTATCATGATAAGACTCAGTCCTGAATGGTTTCTTTCTGGAATCGTCAAGAAATTGCATTCCTGAAGTGCTGGACCCTATAAAATTATTAAGAAAATTAGACCCAATACTCGAGCTACCCATTGATTTAGGCATTAGCTCAACTTTCAATGTTTCTGATCTAACCAAGTACAGGGAAATGGCAGTAATTCTTAGTGAGGCATTCGGGCTTGACCCTTTATTTGAGAGAGAGCCTACCTTGGAGTGTCCACAAAAAAAATGGCCCGAGCGAAGAGAGAAGATCGAAAGAATCCTGGATGATCAAGCTGTCAGTACTCGAGGAAATGGCTATCAGCGCTACTTGAAAAAATGGCAAGGTCATCCTAAATCAAAGGACACGTGGATTACCAGAGAGGACCTATAATGCATTGATCCGGATCTCTTGGAAGAGTATCAAAGCCAAACAAACTTTTACTTAACGTGGTTTAGTTCCTCCCACCCCAGGAGAAATGGTGGGGACACCAAGACCAAGACTCAAGGACCCATCTGGATCACAGATCAAGGAGAATAGGACCTGTACCGACGAGCCGACCCGAGACCACTAAGATGACTCAAATCATGGAAGACCCGATCCCCAGGTTCCGGAGATTTCTGGGAGCTTCCAGAATTTTCCTTTTTTAATTACAATTTTTTGGCATTAAAAAAATCCCAAAAAATCCCGTGTAACAAACTTCCCATCCCCATTATTTAGGATTAGCAACTAATCCTTGGATTAGATGAATTTGTTACTAATCATTAGATTAGTTTCATTTTAAACCCTTCTGGAACCCTCTGGCTGATCCTATAATAAGGCTAATGATTTGTAAGAAAAAAACAATAGAGAAAATAATGCAAAAAGGGTTCTTCTTCTCCGATGGATTTGTTTCGACTACCTTCGTTACTGTTGTAACGTCGAGGAGCGTGAGGCCCCGCCACTGCCTTCGTCACCGCCGGCGACGTCGAGGGGTGCGAGGCCCCAGGTATCCTAGCCACAGCATTCCTGCTATTCTCCTGATTCATGCCATCTCTGTCTTCCCCGAGCATCGCTCCGCCATCAAAGAAGCTCCCGTCCCTTGGTGTTCTTCTAGACGACCTCGAGTCGCCATACCTCCCTTCCCCATCTCTCAATGCCAGATCACCCACCCCTCTGTTTCTCGATGCCAGGCAGCCCCTCCTCCGGCCCGACCTTCACCGGACTTCCCTCAACCGGATCTCATCGCCCGACACCCTCCTCCAGTCCTCCTTTGCCGGATCTCACCCCTCCCAGAGATCGCCATGACGCCAGCCCTCCGTGGACATTACGCCTGAATCGAGCTCATCTCCACTACTCCTCGGGCTCACGAACAACACTTACGGACATCCCCGCTGCCAAGCTCCTTCTCCGGACCAACCCCCCCAATGGAGCTTCCACCCACGTCCCGGATCCTCCTCTCCCTACTCCCGAGCATGAGGCCTCTTCCTCGGACTACTGCTACCGTTTATTTCATCGGAAGCCGACTTCCCCATGATGCCGAAACCTCTTTCCTTAAGCTCCATCACCCAAACCTCCCACCACCGGTCTCCCATCATCCGAAAGCCCCTCCAGCCTCCTGCCATCCGAAAGCCCCCCCCCTTCGATCTCCTGCTATCCGTAAGCTTCCTCCCGGTCCACCATCACCCGACCGCCCTCATCTGGTCATCCCCGAGCCCGGTTCACCTCCCTGCTCCTCGGGCTCACCGCAGTAGTTCTAGGCATCCCCGACACCAGCCTCTTCTCCGGACAACCACTCCTCGGAGATCTCGTCCGAACACCTCCTTCCGTCCGGTGCAAAGCTCCTGTTCTAAGAAGCGTGCAAGAATAATCGTGAAGTTGCTGTTGCGAGAAGACAGGAATAGCTATTCCGACTATTCTTTTTATTCCACACTTATCCCAGATTTATTCCAGATTGGAATAAACTCTGTTTACTTTGTGTTTTGTTTTTGGCTTTGCTTATCTCACTTAGACTAATCCGGGGTCAATTGTTTTAGGTCCTTTCCAGTACCGAGCCTTGAAGGGATCCTAGCCATCAACCAAGTCCCCTGATACCCTATGTTGGAAGGCTGATCATTGATCATCCAGGCCGCATCTTCCAAGCTTACGTGATCTCATCAGAGGAAAATAATTATTACCGTCGTAGCATTTATTTTTCATTCCTTGCTTTAGATTTAAAACTTTTAAATGTGTGCATGTCCTTGATCAGGGATTTCTCAATCTCTGAGTCCTGGTTCTTTGTTATTTTATTGAGTCTAGCATGAGGGAATGCATGATCTAAAACCTGCCCTATTTGAATCTGTGTTTATTATAAGCATCGATATTTGTACAGATTTTTAGGGTAATTTTTATCATAACATAGTTCCACACATCAGTTCCGCATCATCGACCGGATGTATCTGGGCTCCGAAGGATTGCCTTGAGGGGTAGGTCGGTCAGCACTATAATCGGATGCGCTTTGAAGTACGGTCGGAGCTGCTTGGCAGATGTGACCAAAGAGTATATTAACTTTTGCATCTTGGGATACCTTGTTTTAGCGTCGTGGAGGACTTTGCTGATATAATAGATAGGCTTTTGTTGTCCATCCTCTTCGATTCAAACAAGGATGATGCAGATCACTTTGTTTGACGCCAAAAGGTAGAGGTACAAAGGCTCCCCCTCCGTCGGCTTGGCCAGCAATGCAGGGTTCTTTAAGTACTCCTTCAGTGTTTCAAAAGCCGACCATCACTCATCAGTCCAAACAAAACCATCCAACCGGTGCAAGGTCTTGAAGAATGGTAGGGGCTTTTCAGCCGAATGGGAGATAAAACGACTAAGAGAGGCAATTCGACCGATAAGCTCTTGGACCTGCTTTTTGTTGGTTGGGTGCGCCATCTCCATGATGGCTTTTATCTTGTTGGGATTCACTTCAATTCCCCTATGTGTTACCAGAAAACCAAGGAATTTGCCAGAAGTTATCCCAAAAGTTCATTTCATGGGGTTCAACTTCATCCGATGGTGCTTGAGTGCATCAAAGGATTCTTGTAGGTCCTTGATGTGGTCAGCCTTATGGAGACTCTTCATTATCATGTCGTCCACATAAGCCTCCATGTTCCTGCCTAGCTGACCTTCGAACACCTGGTTGATCAACCTTTGAAAAGTGGCACCGGCATTCTTCAAGCCGAAGGGCATCATCCGATAACAGTACAAACCCTTATCAGTGACGAAGGCGGTCTTCTCCTCATCTTCCGGATGCATCTTTATTTGATTGTAGCTAGAAAAGGCATCTATAAAGCTGAGAAGTTGGTGGCCAGCCGTGGCATCCACCAGCTGATCAATTTTGGGTACTGGAAAACTGTCCTTCGGAAAGGCCTTGTTGATGTCGGTGTAATCCACACAGATCCTCCACTTCCCATTGGACTTCTTCACCATAACCACATTTGCCACCCACTCACGGTAGTGGACTTCCCTGATGAAGCCAGCATCACGAAGCTTCTTTACCTCCTCATCAATGGCTTTCTGTCTTTCGGCAGTGAAGCTCCTCTTCTTCTATCGGACGGGTCGGTAGGTCGGATCAACCTTGAGTTGGTGAGTGATGACCTACGACGGTATTCTAGGCATGTCCAACACCGACCAAGCAAAGACGTTGGCGTTACTCTTAAGAAAGCTGATCAGCTCCGACTTAAGGTCTTCACTGAGGAAGCCTATAATCTGAAGGACCTTAGTGGGATCATCTTCTCAAAGGGGAACAAATAGAATCCTTTCCCCTAACTGATCGAGGCCATCGGCCTCAACCCTTGGGTCAAGTTGCTCTAGGGTGGGATGGCCTTCTGATTATTGTTTCATAATGGTTAGACACTGTCTGGCCATCTGACGGTCCCCCTTCATCACTCCGACCCTGGTCCTGGTCGGAAATTTTTCCAACAGGTGGTAAGTGGATACGATGGCTCTAAATTTGTTGAGGGCCGGTAGGCCCAGGATAGCATTGTAAGACGAGGTCATCCGAACGACCACAGAATTGATGAGGAGGGTTTTCTGGAGAGGCTCTGTCCCAATTGTCATAAGCAGAATTATTTCTCCTTCCACTTCGATGGAGTTGCCCCCCAAGCCTGTCAACGGCATGGGGGATTCCCGAAGCATGGATCTGGATAGATTCATTCTTATAAAAGCATAATACAACAATACCTCTGTCGAGCTTCCATTATCAACAAGTATTCTCCTTACATCGTAATTGGCAATCACTGCCGACACGACTACAGGATCATTCTCAAAAACATGAGTTTCCAAGAGATCTTCATCAGAGAAGGTGATGGCATTGGAACTCCGGGACCTTTTAACAATATCGATCCTGGCCTCATAACTTCCTTTGGATCGTCGATGCAGCATGTTGACATCCCCACCAGTTGGCCTCTGATTGGGGAGCTCCATCTCCTCCGGAGGGTTTCGGGCATTTGATGCTTCTGCCCGGTCCCGATGTGGTCAGCCATACTTACACAGGTACCCCTCCAGATGAGGTCTTCAATGGCATCCTTTAGCTGCAGGCACTCTTCAGTACTGTGCCCATGATCCTTATGGAAACGACAGAATTTATCTTTGTTCCTTAGGGCAGGAGGGCCCTCATCGGCCGAGGCCTTTGCAGAAAGGTCTCATTCTCGATCTCCATCAGGATCTTCTCTCTTGGCAAGGACAGAGGCGCATAAGTCTCGAACCTTCGAGGGAAGTCCCTCGGTTTCAGACTTCGGCATTGGGCTGACCGTCGACTATCACTCGGAGGTCGGACTTCAGGAGATTTATCTCTCCGCTTCTTGGAGGTCAGCCATCCTTTAGCTTGACATCGGCCGGCTGCTTGTTCTTCCGCCAGGGCGTACTTCTGTGCTCTGGCCAGGAGATCACTGTAGCTTGTCAGATATTTCTTGTTTAGGAAGAAGGTCAGCCTGGACGAGCGAAGCCCTTGCTTGAAGGCTGACATCGCTATAGCCTCATTCAAATTCGGGACTTCCATTGTTGCTGAGTTGGAACGGGCCATGAAATCCCAAAGGGTCTCTCCCTTTTTTTGCAACACGAGGAAGAGGCAGTCGGTATTCCTCGGGGTCTAACTGCAGGTCCTGAAATGGGAAAGAAAAAGTGATTCAAGTTGAGGGAAGGAGTGGATCGTACCTGGTTGGATGGCAGAGAACCACATCCGGGCGGTCTTCTTGAGGGTTGCAGGGAAGGCGATGCAATGGAGAGCGTCGGAAGCATCTTGGACCATCATATGGGCTTTGTACATGCCGAGATGGTCCATCGGATCTGTGGTACCATCATAGGGGTCCACCTGTGGGATCTTGAAGTGGCAAGGGATCATCTCCGCCAGAATCTCCTCAGAGAATGGGGGACGGGAGTCGTATACCTGTCCCCCTTCGGCCTTCTATCGGAGGGCGATTTCAGCAATGCGCTCTTCCATGCGCATGATCTTGCTGGCATAGTCCTTCAGAGGTTCAGCGGCAAGCCGACCATCGAACAGGATGGATTCGACATAGGAGGGCGAAGTAGACCTCGCCCTCTTTCCATCGGTGCGGTCACCCAAGGACCTCCAGGGCCCCATGGCAGAATGAGAACCATGTTGAGGGATCTTTGGTTGTCGGCCTCCCTCAGCAGCAGTTGGAGGATTGGTGCAAGAAGCGTCTGGTAGTTGCTGTCGTTTGTCGGCTGCTTCCTGGAAATGCTGAACCGCAACCGTAAGTGTTTCAATGCGATTCACCAAGGTTTGAAATTGTTGCAACCCAAAAGTGATGGTAGGTTTTGCAGCAGTAGGGGCGGTGGCAGTAAAATCATTCCCCTTAAGAGGCTCCTCAGACCTGGAAGGAGAGATATCCCTCTTGGCGGTGGCATTTGGAGCTCTTCCCTTAGCCATTTTTTTGCCGGGATGATAGATTCCTCCTTTTAGAAGAAAGAGATGTGCCCTTCCTCTAGTGCCAATCTGTTGCTGCATCAACTCCTGGACCGGGAACCGGGATGGTTGGATGGACCGGAGCACTCTTTTCCTGAACGAACCTACAATAAAGTCTCCAAGGGCACCGGTGGTGTTCCGGCGGGGGACCCTACGATGCTTAAATTAGTAGGAGATTGAAGGCAACAGAATGGAGGAATCAAGGAATGAACAGTCTCTGGAGAGGGAAGAGTCATTCTCCCTTCGAACGGCATCCCCCAGGTACCTTATATAGGTACGGAACAGTCCAAAATCCATTAGGGGAGAGGCTGAGAAAGACCGATCTGCCCCTAGGAGAATCTGGAGAGTGGCCACGTGGAGTGCAGATACGGTGGCATCGTGGAAGTAGTGGAGCAGGGCTGTTGGGAAAGCAGGATCCAGCAATAATAGAAAGGTGCTTCTGGAATACCTTGGATGCTAAGACTCTCCTGTCGGACATCGACCGTGAGACAGTTGGTCAGTCGGACCAAAGGCCAAGCCTCCAAAAGAGAGCGATGGGCCGAACCCCAGTAAGAGAGGGTCGTTTGGACCTCAGCTCCGATGGGTCAAACCTCCGAAGGAGAGCGATGGGCCAGACCCCAGCAGGAGAGGGTCGCTCGGACCTCAGCTCTGGTGGGTCAGACCCTCCGAAGGAGAGCGATGGGCCGGACCCCAGCAAGAGAGGGTCGCTCGGACCTCAGCTTCGGTGGGTTGGACCTCCGAAGGAGAGCGATGGGCCAGACCCTAGCAAGAGAGGGTCGCTCGGACCTCAGCTCCGGTGGGTCAGACATCCGAAGGAGAGCGATGGGCCAGACCCCAGCAGGAGAGGGTCGCTCGAACCTCAGCACCGGTGGGTCAGTTCTTGCTGAGGGTGAGCCATCATGGTACAACAAGTACAATCTTCAAAATGTTTCCAAAAAGTATAGAAAATATCAAAGACCTACTCATTATCAGATTCTTCCTTAGGTACATTGATAGGTATACTTGTACCATACCCAGAAGCAGGTCTAGGAGGTCTACTAGAAGATGCATGAGGTGGAGGTGCTCTAGGATGGTGAGAAGTGGTAGGACCTCTAGAGGAAATAGGAGAAGGATCATATAAAGGTCTAGTCCTAGCAGTGATCTCCAAGGATCTAACAATGCCACAGAGTGAAACCATCTCCATCCAGATTGCACCAAGTTGCTGTTCCATGTCCTTAAGGCTTGTAGGTACCTTGTTCACAGCCTCCTTCATTTCACCAATTTCCTTTTGCATTGATACAAGTTCAGAAGCTTGGACATTAGCAAAAGCTTCAATAGATCCTCTTAGTCTTCCAAGTTCTGATCTGATAATTCCAATGCCTTGTGTGTAGTCATTTGCCATTTGTCTTGTTTCTGCAGTTGTTCCTATAGTGCATCTGACTTCTTTCAACTCAGTTCTATACTCATTTAAGGTTGCATCAATTGATTTCTTTATGGCTTCAGAACTAGAAGAAATAAGGTCTAGGATAGGTTGAAGTTCCACTTAAGGTGCAGATCTCGAAGTTTCTATTGCTTTAACTTTTCCTTACAAACTTGTAACATGTTCTTCCAGTTGAGATAGTCTATTATCTACTAACTATTTTAGATCACCAAAAAGTGAAGTGATAGTCCCTATCAATGAATCAGTCAAAGTCTTCATCTGATCTTCAATTTGACCTTGGATATTTGGAGGATGTGAAGCGGCAAGAGTGAAGTCTGGTGAAGGTACATTAGCTGTCATGAACTCAGGTGCAGGCATATCAAATTTAGGGAAAGGTGCACTGGTCTCTTCAAAAGTAGCAGCAGGTTCAAGAATGAGAGATTCTGGTTCAGGTGCAGGTGCAGTAGAGGTTCCAGCTTCAGCAGTAACAGTATCAGCAGTTTCTTCAGTTTCTTCTTCTTCACTGCTTGAACTACCAATTGCCCTGACATTAGTTCCTTTCTTTCTCCAAACACCTTTAACTTGAATGTAACCCATTCTTTCTAGTGACTTAGAGGTGTAGATGTCAGTATGGTGCAGATCAACTCCATCCTCACCTTCCAAATTCACTCTTTGGGACTTGAATAGCAGGGTTAACATCATTCCATAAGGTAAGCAAGCCTTAGCCTTCCTAATAATCTCCTTCATTTGCATAATGATGATATGAGATAAATTCATAGGTGTCTTTTCTATGATATGTTCCATAAGGCACAGGTCCTTCTCACTTACCCAATCAAACCTTCCAGTCCTTTGCAAAAATATCCTACAAATAAAATTATGCAATAATCTCATTTCAAGTGATAAAGTATTGGCAAACACAGTTCCAATCCCACTGACATCTTCCTTGTTTAGGATAGTTCTCAAGGTCTTTTCTCTATCCTCAATTACCAGGTATTTCACTGCATCAATAGGTAAATCTAGTAGGTTGTGCAGAACTTCTTCATTGATGAAAACTCTTCTTCCTTTAATTGTAGACTCTACATGATTTGTCCTACTCTCAAATTTTCATAAAATCTCTTAATAAGTGAGGGGTAGGCTTTTTCATTTAGTGAGCAAAATTTCCTCCACCCCTGGTCCTCAATCAAATCAACAATCTTTAACCCTATTTCCTTAATAAATTCAAAGTTGATACGACGGCCGAAAGTTACCGGTCTTGTGGACATTGAAGGGATTTGACTTGGAGCAATTGGAGTAGCCCTTGCAGGTTCTTCCACAAGTTCTTCACGATGAGTAGTGGCAGTCGGCTCTTCTTGATGCCTCTTCGTTCTTCTTTCCCTTTCCATGAATGGAGCAACCCGTAAAGAGCATTTCCCAGTAGCAAGTTTAGGAGCCATTGCTAGGAAAGAGGAAGAGATGAGAGAATGGAGAGCTTAGAAGGGAGAGAGGAATATTTGGAATAGGATTAGGAAAGGAATGGACAGTTAGAAAGATGAGATGCAGGTTAGAAAGCTCGGAATGGGCTTTACGTCCCAAAAATAACAAACTTAGGCATGATAACCCAGTCGACTTGAAATATCCCTAGAAAGACTTGAGCCGGCTAGGCCAGAACTCACACAAAACACACACAAAATCCAGTCGACTCGATTTAAAAACCAGTCGACTCGAACAGGGAAATCAGGTTTTGGAAAATTTAAACACAAACCTGAGAGAATTTTGGAGAAAATTTCTAAGGAAATTTAGGTTCTATGAAAGAGAATGAAATCAGGAGGTTCTCTAGATGATGTTTCCTTAAATTTGAAGGAATTAGATTAGAGAATTCAAAAAGGATCACAAAGCCCTAATTCAATTTTAATTAATTCAAACCTGTCTTGATTAAGTGGCTTAGTAAATATATCAGCTAATTGATCTTCAGTAGGAACAAAATCAAGTACTATATCACCATTTGAAACATGATCTCTAATTAAATGATGTCTAATTTCAATGTGCTTGGTTCTAAAGTGTTGAATTGGATTCTTTGTCAAATTGATAGCACTTGTGTTATCACACTTAATTGGAATTTTAGATTGTGATACACCAAAGTCTTCTAGTTGTTGTTTAATCCATAACACTTGAGCACAACAACTACCAACAGCCATGTACTCAGCCTCAGCAGTGGACAAGGCTACAGAGTTTTACTTCTTACAGTGCCATGAAATTAAATTCAACCCTAGAAATTGGCATGTATCGCTAGTTCTTTTTCTATCTATTTTACAACCAGCATAGTCAGCATTAGAGAATCCAATCAAATTTAGGGTAGAATGCTTAGAATACCAAATTCCTAAATTACTTGTTGCTTTCAAGTATTTAATTATTCTTTTAACAGCAAGCATATGTGTTTCTTTTGGTGATGACTAAAATCTAGCACATATACATACACTATATAATATGTCAAGTCTACTTACAGTCAAATACAATAGGGATCCGATCATACCTCTATATAGCTTTTGGTCAACATTGGATCCATTTTTATCTTTGTCAAATCTGCAAGCTAGGCTCATGGGTGTGCTCATTGATTTACTACTCTCCATACCAAACTTTTTGATGATTTCTTTGACGTATTTGGCTTGGTTGATGAAGATGCCTTCCTTTGTCTGTTTTACTTGAAGTCCAAGGAAGTAGTTTAGTTCGTCCATTAAGCTCATTTCAAATTCTCCATGCATAAGCTTAGCAAATTCTTTACATAGAGATTCGTTAGTTGCACCAAAAATGACATCATCAACATATATTTGTACAACTAAGATGTCATTATTCTTTTTTTTGATAAATAAGGTTTTATCTACATTTTCTCTTGAAAAATTATTTTTAATTAAGAAAGTACTACGTCTATCATACCAGGCTCTCGGTGCTTGTTTCAAACCATACAATGCTTTGTTTAATTTAAATACGTGGTTTGGAAATGTGTGATTTTCAAAACCTGGTGGTTGTTCCACAAAAACTTGTTCAGAGATAAAACCATTAAGAAATGCACTCTTTACATCCATTTGAAAAAGCTTGAAATTCATGTAGCAAGCAAATGCAAGTAGTAATCTAATGGCTTCTAGTCTTGCTACAGGTGCATAAGTTTTATCAAAATCAATACCTTCTTCTTGGTTATATCCCTTAGCCACTAGTCTAGCTTTTTTTCTTATTATGTTTCCTTGTTCATCTAATTTATTCCTATAGACCCATTTGGTTCTTATTATTGGATGGTCAGTAGGTCTATCTACAAGTGTCCATACCCTATTCCTTTCAAACTGATTTAATTCATCATGCATTGCCATCATCCAGTTTGGGTCAGTCTCAGCTTCTTCTAGTCTATGGGGTTCTATTTGTGATACAATGGCTAGGTAATCATGTGCATCCTTATGTGCAGACCTAGTTCTAACACTATGTGAAGGATCTCCTATGATTAATTCTTTAGGGTGAGATGTAACATACCTCCAGTCCCTCGATAGATCAGTGTGATCCTTACTTACCATTTCTTCTTCATCTTGAGTGTCTTTATCTTGAATGCTCAAGTCTTCAATTCCTTTTTGCAATGTACCTGCATCATTATCTATGCACTCTTCTTGTCTAGAAGGTGTTGGATTAGTTTCAATAAATACAACATGTATTGACTCTTCAACAGTAAGAGTCCTTTTATTAAAAACCCGATATGCTTTGCTATGTAATGAATTACCTAGGAAAATTGCATCATCAGCTTTAGAATCAAATTTTTCTAAATTATCTTTTCCATTGTTATGCACAAAGCATTTGCATCCAAACACATGAAAATAACTGATATTGGATTTTCTATCATTCCAAAGCTCATAGGGGGTTTTCTTTAAAATAGGATGGATCAAAACACGGTTTAAAATATAGCATGCAGTGTTAACCGCTTCTGCCCAAAAGTACTTTGGAAGATTGCCTTTGCACAACATTGTGCGAGCCATTTCTTCTAATGTCCAATTTTTCCTCTCTACAACATTTTGTTAAGGTGTTCTAAGCACGGAGAAGTTGTGATCAATGCCAAATTTAGTACAATAATCTTCAAAAAATTGATTTTCAAATTCAGTTCCATGATCACTTCTAATTGAAATTAAAGATAAGTTCTTTTGATTTGAAACTTTTTTATGGAATTTTCTGAAAACATGAAAGGTTTCATCTTTTGAAGCAATAAAGAAAATCCAAATAAATCTTGAAAAATCATCTACTATCACAAGAGAAAATTTCATACCTCTTAGGCTTGTGGTCCTAGTAGGTCCGAAAAGGTCCATATGAAGTAGTTCAAGTGGTCTTGTTGTAGAAACTATATCCTTGATTTAAAACTCTTCCTAGTTTGTTTACCCATTTCGCATGCATCACAAACATGATCAAAATCAACTTTGAACTTAGGCATGCCTCTAACAAGATCTTTAGAAATCAATTTGGCAATAGTATGCATGCTAGCATGACCTAATCGTCTATGCCACAGTAAACACCACTCTTTGGTCTTAGCATTCATTGCAACTAGACTAGGGCTACTTGACATGGCAAGATCATTAAGATCTACCACATAGATATTTCCGAGTCTATGTCCAATGAATTTATTGCTAGAATCTAAAGAGTTAGTTACTATACACAAAGAAAATTCAAAGACAACCTTGAAGCCTTTATCACATAATTGACTTATGCTTAAAAGATTATGCTTCAACTTGTCTACTAGCAAAACATTTTCAATAAAAGTAAAGGGAGTTATTTTGATCTTACCAATACCGATTATTCTCCCTTTGCCATTGTCTCCAAAGGTGACCATGCCTCCTTCTTTCATTTCAAGGGTGATAAACTGGTTCTTGTCACCCATCATATGTCTTGAGCAGCCACTATCTAAGTACCACCTTTTCTTCAATTTTTGGGCTGCAAGACATTCCTACAAAATAATCAATGAATTCTTTTAGGTACCCAAGCTACCTTGGATCTTTGCGGGTCAGCAGAGGTGGTTCCTTTGGGAACCCAAGTTTTTCTTACATTCTTATGGACATTTCTAGAATTATTGCAGTCAAAAGCTTTATGTCCTACTCTTTTGCAAACATAGCATACAACTTTAGAATTTTTAATAAGAGTAGAATTAGAAGTCCTAAAAGTTGATGCAATTGATGCAGATTTTGATCCTTTTGAAATATAAGCATTTTTGCTCAAGTTCTTAGGAACATACAATAAAGATTTTGAAGTTGAAATAGTTTTTGGTGCGGCCAAAGCTTTTTGTGATAAAACATTTTGAACATGTACTTTAGATTTCACAAAGGTAGTTGCTGAAATTCCATTCTTAATAGATGTTTTAAAACCAATTCCAGCTTTATTTCCTTAAATTCGTTGTTATTTTAAAATTAACTCAAGCTTATTTGAAGACAAAGTAAGTTTTTCAACTAATGGCTTGAGTTTTTTAACCTCCTTTTTCAGTTCAATATTTTCAGCAATTAAATCATTGTTTTTCCTTTCACATAAGAGATTTTCATTTTTCAGCTTTTCATTTCTTTCAGAAAAGTCATGCAGTTCTTTTTGCAATAAAAGGTTCTTTTCTGAAATTTCATTTTTCTATTTGAATAAAGAGTCATTCATATTTTTCAATAATTTTATCTTTACTCCAGCTTTCTTAAATTCAGATAATAGATCATAAAATGCAGAATTTAATTCGTCAAATGTAAATTTAGTACAATTGCTAGGGGATGTTACCTCATCTTTGAGACCCATTAAACACAGATTTGCAGCCTTGGTGATCTCTTCTTCTTCAGACGAAGATGATTCTTCACTATCGGACCATGTGGCAACCATGGCTTTCTTCTTCTTTTTCTGTCTGAAGGATTTCTTCAATAGAGGACAATCTAGACGAATGTGCCCCGGCTTCTTGCATTCATAGCATGTGGGGACTACTTCTTTATCTTTATCTCTGTCATTTTCTTTTTCTTTTCCATAATCCTTCCTATGGAATTTCCGGTTGAATCTTCCTTTCTTTCTTCCCATGAACTTTCTGAATCTCCTCACAACCATTGCGATATCATCATCTTCTAGGTCATCATTGGAGGAGATGCTCTCTTCTTCAGACTCTTCATCATCCCTCTTTGATTCGGTAGCAGCTCTGAAGGCTATAGTTTTCTTTTTCTTTTGTTCGTCTTTAGTTCTGTGCTGCATAGTCAGCTCGTGGGTGATAAGTGATCCCAGTAGTTCATCCAGCAGCAATGTGTTGCGGTCTTTGACCTCCTGGATTGCTGTCACTTTGGGATCCCACTTGCTTGGTAAAGATCAGAGTATTTTCTGAACTAGATCAGCATTTAAGTATACCTTGCCAAGACTCTTCAAACTATTAATAATATCTGTAAATCTGGAGAACATGGCAGAAATTATTTCAGAAGGTTCCATTTTAAACAGTTCATAGTTATGAACTAAAAGAATTATCTTTGAGATTTTCCCTTTGGAAGTTCCCTCATGGGTCACTTCGAGTTTGTCCCAGATTTCCTTTGCTGAAGAGCAAGTGGAAATTCAGTTGAACTCATTTGCATCCAAAGGGCAGTATAGTAAGTTCATTGCTTTGGCATTCAATGATCCTATTTTCATGTCATGATCATCACAGTTATCTTTAGGCTTAGGGATGTCCATGCCATCAACTTTGATTGTGGGAATGTGTGGCCCTTTTAAGATGACCTTCCACAATTGAAAATCAACAGCTTGAATGTAAATTTTCATTCATGCTTTCCAATAAGAGTAACTAGTGCTTGTGAATAATGGAGGTCTATTTGTTGACTGGCCTTCGGCCAAGGATGTACTCATGGGATGAGCCATCAATCTTTACTCTAGTAATCAGAGACACTGCTCTGATACCAGCTGTTTCCTAGTTGGCTTTTTCCAAGAGGGGGGTGAATTGGGAATTACAAAATTTCTTGCAAATATGTGCACAAGTTATTCCTTTTAGTGGCTGAGTGTTGTGTTAATCAGAATTAAGTGCGGAAGCTGAAAAGTAAGTAAAGCACAACACAAACAAAACAAGTTTAGAGTGGTTCGGAGCAACCCAGCTCCTACGTCCACTATCCAAGTTCATCACTTGGGATTTCCACTATATCCCCCAAATCGGAATACAGTCAGATTGCTTTACAGGCTCACAATCCCAACCTCTACACTTTGGTTTTTAAACTGGGCTCACCAAAGAAACCCACACTAGGTTTTCACAGGCTCACCTAAAACCTCTACAATTTGGTTTTGAGTAGGCTCACCAAAGAAACCTGTTTGGTTTTTACAACCGGGCTCACCAATAACCCAAGTATTCTAAGAGTAGAATGAAAAGCAACAGAAATGACAAACTAGGTTGTCTCGTGGTTGCCAATGCAGCTTTATTGAAGCTCAATTGAATGCTCTTCAATGCACTTCAATGGCTTCCTTGCTTTCTTCAAAAGTTGCTTCAAGCTTCTGATAAGAGTTGGTGAAGGCTTGAAGGCCGACTTCAAAGCTCAAGTGCTCTCTCTTCTTACTTCAATAAATGTCCAATAACTCATTAGTCTCTCTAAGGATGTTCTCATACCTCATTTATAGAGACTTCAACTGCCTTCCCTTGATTTTTAACATTGTAGACCATTGGGAAGTGACAGGTTATCGTTGGAGCACTTTTGGGATTCAAACTCAGAATTTTGGAACTAGCCTTTAGAAGAGTCCCCGTTATTCCAGTCGGCTTGGTTATCTTCGAGTCGGCTCAGATCAGCTTCGGGTCGGCTGGGTTGAATACCAGTCGGCTAGGTTCCACAGTCGAGAAAATAGATCACTCTAGACAAGTCGGCTAGGTTGAAATCCAGTCGGCTCGGATCCTTGAGGTTCTCAGAACAATTTCAACCAAGTTCTGGACGAGTCGGCTGGGACTTGGTGCCAGTCGGTTGGGTCTACGTGCCAGAGGTTTTCTTCCTTGTGCCAGTGCCAGAGTCGGCTTGTTCCTTCATCCAGTCGGCTCAAGATTGGTTCTTCAGCTAGACCAATTTCTATTCTCCAGAACTTACATGCCAAGCTTTGAAGACTTCTTTAAGATCTTCTTACAACAATATCAAGAGAAATTAAAGCTTGAAAACTAGTATAAGCAACCCTTTATCTTTGATTCACATAGAAAATTTTTTGTTGGGTTCTTCTTTACAAGATTCTAATTACTTACAACTCAACACAAAGAAATAAAGGTTGTAGGGTTTAAAAAATATGTCAAAGTAGTCATCCTATAAAAACTTGTCAACCATTGAAGAGTTGTTAGATAACCAAATATATGCTCCAATATTTTGTTATCATCAAAATCACTTTAGGGATCAACACAAGAGATAATTTATAATTTAATACTATAATTTAGGTTGGGTGGCTCAACCAGATTTTTCATGGCAACAATGTTTAGTGGTTATCTTGGTAACCTAAGGATCCATGTTCATAGATACACCCTATTATGATTAACCCTATTCCCATTATCAACCATCTCTAGTTAATTATAGCCCATTATTTGAAGAGAATGTTTAGCAAGCATCATACCCACCTCCTTTCTTATAGGCCAACCTAGATATCGATAGGTTTGCTCAAATTTAACAAATGATTATAGCCTAACAGCAATCTATCGATAAATTAATAAATCATGCTGACTAATGACTAATTGAACTTAATAAAGAGGAGGGAGGTGAACTACTTAATCAACCCGAGAGCAACCTAGAGGGATCATACCTAGCTCAAGATTTTAATGACCCTTTATCTTTTTCTGAACAATCAACTCTGACTCCTAGAAAAGTGCTGGTATTAGAATAACTTTGCACAACCATAAAGACCAATATAGATAATTTGGCTAAGGTAGAAAAATGTATGGAGAAATTAAACTTGTGAGATGAACCAATTTTATCATTACCCCACTCACCTATGTCCTCAGTCTCTAGTGCCCTAGAATTGTCAATGCCTTTTAATAGGATGGGAGAACAAATGGATGTAATGATAGAATTAGTTGAATCTTCCCAAATACTATAAATGCATAACATAATAAAGAAAGCCATCCCCATAGTTCTCTCCCAGGATTCAGTAGATCCCTGTTAAGCTCATTTTGGGATGGGTAATTTTAATGTAGATGGATATACCTCATAAGTAAATAACCCAATATAAATACCCTACTTTGAAACCACCCTAATTTTGATTGATGAACAACAGGGGCCATCACCTAGCCTACTAATAGCCCCTTATTAGAATCACCACCTGATCAAGAATTGAAATCACTTCTTAATGCACCCACTAAAACTTTCTCAGTGAACCTTATCCAGGAACCCCAACTTAATAGTATTCTAAAAGAACATAAAGAAGCTATCGGATAGGATATTACTAAAATGAGGGATCGTGATCTTAGAAATTTTATAATTGATTTCTTCATATTTGGCACTAATTTTGAGAACTACCTTCAAAATCTTTTCATAATATTAAAATAATGTATAGAGATAGGTTCAATATTAATCTAGAAAAGGTTCCTAGCATTAAAATAGGAAGGGATATTGACTAAATACATCATTCCTGAGAAGGAGAGTAGGGTAGATCAACTCATAATTGAAGAAATTTTTTAAACTACCACCTCCAATCTTAACCCAACAAACATAATCCCTTCCTAGGTATTGTATAAATTATAATAATATTTTAAATTTTGGAATAACATGCTTTCCTAATGTACCTTATTGATGAATGAATTGTATCCTGAAAGCTAATCATAGTTATTGTATCTGTGGTATTTTTGTATTCTCTCAACTCAAGATTGATATCAATAAAGGCAATTTTTTGATTCATCATATGTTGTGTCTCGTATTTTAGTTATAAGATTATGATGAATCCCATAGTTTAGGGCAGTGGTTTTAAGGTTACAGGAATAACAATAAGACTACAAACCTATAAACCCTAATCTAGAATATTCTTGTCATAAGATCATCGATTCAGGGATCGATGAATCTGGATAGACTAGCACATCCTATGTATGCTTGTTGGAGAGGGTGGTTGGTCCCATGACCACTTGTATAGTGACACTAATACAAGGATATAGGTGCTCATTAGGTTATGAGTTCACTAAATTGATCTGACAAGGAAACATTTAATGAAAGTTTTTCTTGTTGAAAAGATTATTCACTTAGTGGAGTTGTGCATGTTATTCTTAGACCTGAGATCACCATAGTATCTTATTCACATGAACTCATGTTTTGGTGCATATTCATTCATGATAATTAAGTCATGTATGGGGTGCTTCTGAATATGATGGATTGTATATGAAGGTAATGAGCAGGTAAACAAGAAACGATTACTCCTAGTAAGGGAAGAAGTTATCCTGTATGATCTCATCTAATAATGACTCAAGAAGTCTTTAATCAAAGTATGATAAAATTAGTAATGGTTTTTTAATTTATCATTAGTTGAGTCTTCATTAGTGATTAGAGATTTGAATGGATTAAGTGTAAGGGTTTGACATTCATCCATACCCATCACTTAATCAGGATAAAAGGATGATCAAATGATTGAATTGCATGGTAACTTACCACTGAAGGATATTTTAGTAATTTCTATCAAAATTTTTATCTTTCGGGTAGGCATGACATGTTGCTAGATGTTAATCATGTCTTGTAGGTTTTAATGAATCAAATTAGTTGGATTCATGAGTCAATTTGGAAATTGGTTCGAATTGGCAACTTGGATCTGCTCGATTAGACCTAATTAGGTCAACTAGTTTTGATCGGATCAAAATAGCTTGGACTTGGACCTACTGCTGGCTAGATGTAGAGGCCAAAGGATCTCACACACTAGGAAATTAGCCAAGGAAGTCAATTAAATTTTGGTTAGGGTCATAGGATCCTAATTGGCTAGCTAATTTACATACTAGCATATGTTGGCTAGCCTAACTCCTAACCTAATTATATTGGGTTTAATTGCTTGCTATTTAGGCTAACTAATTTGAGTAGGACTAAAATTGGGTTTAGCCTTATGTGGGGCAGACAAATTGAGTTATATCTTAATTTATCAAGCCTTATCCATTATTTAAACCAAGAGTCCTAAGGGCATGGGACTCTTGGTGCTATATTGGCATGCACATGAATAAAGGGGCATAGAAGGACCAAGAGTCCTTCTATAAATTAATCACCTTTTAGGTGATAAAGCTCAGCCCTTATCATATCCATTGACACCCATATTGACTAGTATTGGCCTGTCAAATAATGTAAATGTGTGATCAATGAAGGGACGCGATGCTTGACTCATGGTGCATAGATAAGGAAGAGTCCTTTTGCTTGTTAATCACATTTTCTTCTAGATAAATCTCTTCATTTGATACACCTATTGGGTTATGGGACCTTGTTTTAAATCCAAAATTAAGAAATTAATTATCAAATTTTACTATAGAGTTGCGATAAGCAACTCTTGGTGCATATAAATAGTGAAATGGTGTTTCACTTTTCTCCTTTTTACCGAGGGACTTTTTTTGATTAAAGGGTCTTGTCTAATATGTTAAATATCAAATAAGGGGCTGATGAAAAGGTGTATCAGGTGCCCACTCTCATCCTATTTAAAGGGCTTCAATGATTGAAGCCAAAACATCCAAAAAGAAATTCTATCTCTCTTCCTTCTTTTAGGATAAAAAGTCTTTTTAAGACAAGGCTTGTCATTTTAAGACGAGCCTAGAAAGAGATATAAGAGGGATAATTGGATTCTAAGAGAAGATTCAGAAAGGTCTCTGAGTGCCCTACAGGAGGGTAGGGGCTCCAATAAAGGGAGAAAGGTCTCTGAGTGCCCTACGCGATGCTTCCTTAGTTTGGTTCCTATATGGATCACCTCTGGAGGCCATACACTTGTGTTCCTTATGGAATTAAGGAGTATAGCACTCTTGGTATTCGTCTATAACTCTAAATTATGATTTATTAGTTGTCATGGTCAAGTGGTACTTGGGTTAGGGATTCGATCGATTTGGGTTTCAATAATAAAAATTTTAAACTCAGTCTTTCACTACGTCAGTCCGTAACCCAACAGTGGTATCAGAGCCATCTTGATTCAGGCAATCAGTAGTCATTTTAGTATTAATTACTTGCTTTGCTATGACTCTTGCATGATTAGTTTATATTACATATGTGATATGTTATGCTCTTAGTAACTGCTTCGGATTGGATTAGTCACCATGGCCGTTTGGTCATAGGAGCTAAATAGGATTTAAAAGCCCTCTCTTTTCATTCAATGGGGTCTCCTGTGACATGTTGGGGTGCCGCTATGGCCTTATCCCATGAACAAGTGAGGTGAATGGATTGTTGTTTTAATCATGCTTTGGTTATGTATATTAGGGTTAATATGCTTATTTGCTGGAATATGTGTCATGTTGGCATGTTTAATTAGGATGTGTTTGAAGACTATCAAAGTCCTTATAAAATTATATTTTGTCATAGTGTATGTTAATCATAATGCAAATTTGTTTAGCATTTGATTAGCCAATTGGTGTCTAGGCAAGTGGTTCTGAGAAGGTAAAGGGAATAAGATTTTTAATTGGTTACATTATCTAACCTGGTCAATTCAATTGATATCTAAGGAAAGCAATGGGGGGATCCCCTCATCTCTCCCACTTACCTGGCCAATTTGGTTATATCTTGACCTTAAATTAAAAATACTAATTGATTAAGGACACTACAATTTGCCTTCCTTTATGCCAATCCAAATTTATATAAAAACTATAGTAGGTTTGTTGAGCAAACTCAATGCTTACTATTAGGGTTTGATAAAATAATTTGACATGGTGTATTTTATGCTTTATAGTATGCTTGATAATGTTACTTTGTTAAGCAAACTCAAGGGTGACATTATTCAATCATGACTATATAAAATGAAGGGTCCAACTAAACTAAGATATTATGGTTTGTTGTGCAAATACAAGGCTATAAGTGTCTTAAAGACAAGTATTATGTTGAGAATTGCAAGGGATGCAATTGGAAAAAGAATTTCCTACCTTTGAACTTATAAATGTTTGTTGTGCAAAAATAAGACATTTATAAGGAATTGGGATCTCACCCCATTAAAAGAAACTAGATACTAGTTTTTAATTTACCATAGTGGAGGGTTATGATATTCGATGAAAATAGTGGGAGATAATTAGATTTAAAGTCCTTATCTAATTATGATTATCATCTTGAGAGGTCTGCTTAGGTATTGTTCTTATCTGATTGTAGATTTAAATTAATAGCTTCATCATTATCATTGCAGGGCATACTAAATGCTAATAACTTGATCGGACCAAACTATGTGGATTGGTTAAGGAACCTGAGAATAGTACTTGTTCAAGACAAAATATCCTACACCTCGATTCTCCAGACTAGATCCGAGCAGAGATGATGCGATAGAGGAGGAAAAGACCACTTATAGAATGTGGTAGCATGATAGCTTGACTATCAAGTGCATCATGTTAGCCTCGATGAGCAACGAGCTATAAAGGCAACATGAAGATATGGAACCTCAGTCCATGCTGCTCATCTCAAAGAGTTGTATGGAGAGCATAGAAGGACTACTAGATGTGAGATATCGAAGTAGTTATTTCAGGCATGTATGAGTGAGGGCTTGCCCGTACATGTCCATATTCTCAAGATGATTGACTTAATCAGGCTTTGTCATGGATGGGGAGCTTAATCAGGACTTAATCTTGTAGTCACTCCCAGATTCCTTCTCGTAGTTTGTCATGAATTGCCATATGAACAAACTGAATATGTCATTGCATGAGCTGCTGAATATGCTTAAGATAGCAGAGAGCCGCTTCAAAGGTGATAAGGCTTAGCTTCTTCTGGTTGATGGAAAGAAGAAGCAAGCAATGAAGAAGGAACTTTGGAAGAAGAACTGCAAGACATACCTTACAAGTCTGAAGCAAGATGCCAGTGGAGCATCAAGAGGTTTTCCTATGATACAAACAAACTTATCATTGTGTTCTTCAACTTCTGATTCATGGGTATTGGCTACCACATGTCGGACTCACATATGCAATCTTTGCAGGGACTCCATAAGATAGAAGATTGAAGAAAGGTGACTTCAAGCTTTATGGTGTGAGTGGAGAGGCCATTCATGCAAAAGCTATTGGAACTTATATGTTATTATTGCCTTCGGGAAAGATATTGAAATTAAAAGATTGTCATTTCATTCCAAATATTGCTAGGAATATTATTTCTCTGCCTTTGTTATTAAGATAAGATTTTGAAATAAAAGTTGAGAGCAATGGTTGCTCTATTTTTCATTCTAATGACTTTTTTTTGAATGGATAAATTTATGAATGGTGTTTTAATTCTATCACTTAATGATAAAGTATTGCTTGTAGAAAACAAAAGGAGAAAGAGAGATGATACTAATAAAACATTCCTTTGGCATTGCCATTAGGTCATATAAGTGAGTCAAGGATTAACAAGTTATACAATGATGTTTCTTTGGCCCTTATGATTATAAATCATTAGGAACTTGTGAATCTTGCCTCATAGGTAGAATGACCAAGTCTTTATTCACTAGATTTGGAGAAAGGGCAACTGAGTTGTTAGGGTTAATACATTCAGATGTATGTGGACCTATGTCAACTTAGTCTAGAGGAGGATACTCTTATTTCATCACATTTATTGATGATTTATCTAGGTTCAGATATGTGATCTCATGAAACATAAATCTAAAGCCTTTGAAAAATTTAAAGAGTATCAAAATATGGTTGAGAAACAAATTGGAAAAAGTATTGAAGTCCTTCGATCTAATCGAGGAGGAGAATACCTATCTAGTGAATTTCTTAATCATCTTAAAAAATTGGTATTCTCTTTGAATGGACCCCTCCATATATACCATAATTAAATGATATAGCGGAAAGGAAAAATCGTACCTTGTTTGACATGGTAAGGTCCATGATGTGCTTCATAGATCTTCCAATATCCTTTTAGAAATATGCCTTAGAAACTACTGCATATATATTTATTGACTCCTATCTTGATTTTGATGAATAACAAAATACTTAAGTATATTTGAGTACTAACTGTGTGTTAAAAGTATGTCTATCATAATAAGGTACTCACTTGTTGAATGTTTAAATTACTTATTATCTTGATTGAAGAAGTCTGTTTCATGGATGAAATCTCAAGTTAAATGGACTTAAGTACATAAGAATGACTTGGAATGACTCAAGTTTGAAGTTTGAATAAGTTTTAGCAGTATTTTAGAAATGTTTCAGGAAAGTTTTAGTCAAGTATCGACTCATGGAATTGAAGTGTCAACTCACAGTGTCAACTCATAGAGGCTTGAGTTGATACGCAGAAGAAGTTTCCGATGGCATGCTTGAAATGTCGACTCATGGAGCTTAAGTATCGACTCAAGCATTGACTCAAGGGTTGACTCAAGGCCTGAGATAAAAATTATATAAAACATGCTGAATTTCAAGATTTTTCTCAAGTATTGACTCATAGAAGCTAAGTGTCGACTCAAGTATCGACTCACCAGAAAAAGTGTTGACTCACCTGAGATTTTCAGAGAGCTTTCGAAGACTTTTGTTGAACTAGTATTGACTTATGAAGATAAAGTGTCAACTCATGATCTAAAGTATTGATACTTGGAGTTCTGATAAACAGTAATGGCTAGTTTTTTGAAGCGTAGAACTGGTCCTTTTTGCCTTCAACGGCTATTTTCTCCTCTCAAATGATCAAAAACTACCATTTGAAGCTTAGAAAGTTATTTAAAGTGAACCAAACTTAAGAGGGAAGAGAGAGATGAGAAGTTAAGTGCATTCATTCAAATATTCATTGAAGAACAACTACTTTTAAGTCCAGTTGAGCCTTCAAGTATTCAAAGCATTCAAGAGCATTAAAATCTAGCCATTCAAGCATCATTTAAGACTTCAACAACTTCAAGACAAGCATCTTCAACAATCAAAGAGTTTCAAAGAGATACTTGTTTTTAGTTGAAAGCTTTTTGTATTTCATACATTATACTTGAATCTTTCTATTATTTCTAGTTTCAAGGGAATTGAAATTAGAGTAGAGGTTTGTTGGTGAGCCTTTGTGTTAAAACCAACAGAGGTTTTTGGTTAGCCTAAGTGACAAAACCAAGGAGGTTGTTGGTGAGCCTAAGTTACAAAACCAACTAGGTTTTTGGTTATCCCGTAAAACCAAAGGGGTTTTGACTTATGTTCTTGGTGAAAACAATTTGGATTTTTATTAGTGAGCATGAAAAACTAATTGACTATAATCAAGAAAGATTATAGTGGAATATCCAAGTGGACCTTGGGGAGTGGATGTAGGTGCTTTGGTGTACACTGAACCATTATATATCTTTGTGTTTATGATTTCTTGCTCTCTCATTATTTACTCTTATTTACTTTGCATTTACTTATTTATTTTCACTGCATACTCTTGAATAGCACACAAACACTTGTAATTCACTAGCACCTAAGTTGTTTTTGAATTGGCATATACTTGCAAAAGTTTTTAAAACCTAATTCACCCCCCTCTTGGGTTGCTTGCTGGGCAACAATATTAAATAGAGTACCATCAAAATCAGTACCTAGCACTCCATATAAATTATGGAATAGCAAGAAACCAAGTCTTAAACATCTAAAGATTTGAGGTTGTCAAGCCTATATTAGAAAAGAATTTGGAATAAGCTAAGTGCTAGGACTGAGAAATGCAGGTTTATTGGTTATTCTCAAAAGGGTATTGGATACCTATTTTATCATCCTACTAAACAAAAGGTCTTTGTTAGTAGGCATGCCATTTTCTTAAAAAAATAATTTATCCAAGAAGAAGGTAATGCGAGAATAATTGAATTGAGTGAAGTTCAAAATGAACAAACTCAAGTTCCTCAACTAGAAGTACCAGTTGATCAGATACAACCACAACACACACCTCCTCTCTACAGGTTAGAAAGAGTGCGGGAAGTACCTCTAAGATATGATTTTATGGTTGGAAATAATAATGAAACTAGCATCATTGAAGATGATGATCCACTAGCTTATACGGAAGTAGTCATGAGTAAGGACTCTAACAAATGGCTCAATGCCATGAAATCTGAAATGGACTCCATGTATAACAACTAGGTTTGGACCTTGGTTGACCCACTTGAGGGATTTGTCCTAATAGGGTGCAAATGGATCTTCAAGAGGAAGATTAGAGTAGACGGGCAAATGAAAACCTACAAGGCTAGGTTGGTGGCAAAAGATTTCAAGCAAAAGCATGGTATTTCTATGATGAATCTTTTTTGCCAGTTGCCATGCTTAAGTCCATTAGGATTATACTTGCCATTACTATATCCTATGATTATGAGATCTGGCAAATGGATGTTAAGACTGCATTCCTTAATGGAAATCTTGAGGAAGAGTCTATATGTCATAGCTGAGGATTTTGTCTCAATTAAGAGACCAAACCAAGTATGCAAGCTTAAAAAACTCATTTATGGATTAAAGCAAGCATCAAGGAGCTAGAACATTCATTTCAATGAAACTATTAAGGAATTTGGTTTCATTAAGAATACAGATGAGCTATGCATGTATAAGAAGACAAATGGGAGTGCCAGTGTCTTCTTGGTCTTATATGTTGATGACATACTTATCATTGGAAATAATATTCCAATTATGCAGTCAGTTAAAACATATCTATCAAAATGATTTTCTATGAAGGATTTGGGAGAAGAATCCTATATTCTAGGAATAAAGATCTATAGAGATAGATCAAAAAGGATGCTAGGTTTATCCCAATCCAAGTACATAGACTTAATATTGAAGATATTCAATATGGAGGAAAGTAAAAAGGGTTACTCGCCTATGAGTCAAGGCATACACCTATCTAAAAGGATGTCACCTAAGACTCCAGAAGAATAAGATAGGATAAATAAGATCCCTTATGCTTCAGTAGTGGGATCAATAATGTATGCAATGCTATGTACCAGGCCTGATGTTGGTTATACTTTAGGCATAGTAAGCAGGTTCTAGGCTAATCCAAGGGAGGATCATTGGAAAGCTGTAAAAAACATTCTTAAGTACCTGAGAAGAACTAAGGACATTTTGCTAATTATGGAGGATTGAATCTAAAACTAGAAGGCTATATAGATTCTAGTTTCTAGTTTGATCCAAATGATAATAAATCCATATCAGGATATATATTTACTCTGAATGAAGGAGCAATGAGTTGGAAGAGTACCAAACAGCCAACTATAGCTAACTTAGTCATTGAGGCAGAATACATATTGCTAGTGAAGCCGCTAAAGAAGTAGTCTAGATGAAGAAATTCATCAGCAAATTGGGCATAGTTTCTGCAATACAACAACCAGTGCTATTGTATTGTGATAACACCGGAGTTGTTGCATAAGCAAAGGAACCAAGGTCTCAACATAAATCCAAGCACATCCTAAGATGCTTCCACCTCGTTCGAGAAATCATTGAAAGAAATAATGTGGTGGTAGAATGAGTTAATACCAAGAACAATATAGCAAACCCATTCACTAAGGCACTTCCTCTACAGTAGTTAGATTGCTATCTAGATTGTATGGGTATTAAATACAAGGGCGATTGGCTTTAGTACAAGTGATAGATTGAAAAAATTGTGCCCTGAAAGCTAATCACAGTTATTATATCAGTGACATTTTTGTATTCTTTCAACTCAAGATTGATATTAATAAAGGTAATTTTTTGATTCATCATATGCTATGTCTTGTATTTTAGTTATAAGATTATGAAAAATTTTATAGATTAGGGCAATGGTTTTAGGATTATAAGGATAACAAAGAGACCTAAAACCTATAAATCTTTATCTAGAATATTCTTAGTCATAGGATCATTGATTCGAGGATCGATGAATCTGGATAAACTAGCATATCTTATGTATGCTCGATGGAGAGGCTGGTTGGTCTTATGCCACTTATGTAATGACACTAATACAAGGATGTGGGTGCTTATTAAGTTATGAGTTCACTGAATTGATCAGACAAGAGAACATCTAGTGGAAGTCTTACTTGTCAAAAAGATTATTCTCTTAGTAGGAGTTGTGCATGTGATCCTTAGACCTGAGATCATCATAGTATCTTATGCACATGAATCCATGTTTTGGTGCATGCTCATTCATGACAATTAAGTCATGTACGGGGTGCTTCTAGATATGATGGATTGTGTATGAAGGTAATGACTAGGTCAATAAGAAATCGATCACTCCTAGTAAGGGGAGAAGTTATCCCATGTGATCTCATCGAATGATGACTCATGAAGTCTTTGATCAAATCATGATAAAATTAGAAATGATTTTCTAATTTAGTATCAGTTAAGTCATTATTAGTGATTAGAGATTTGAATGGATTAAGTATAAGGGTTTGACATTGTCCATACCAATCACTTAATCGAGATAAAGGAAGATCGAAGGCTTGAATTACATAGTAACTTATCATTGAATGAAATTTTGATAATTTTCACCAAATTCTTCATCTTCCAGGTAGGTATGACATGTTGGTAGATGTCAATCATGTATTATAGGTTTTCATGAATCAAATTGGTTGGATTCATGAGTCAATTTAGAAATTGGTTCGAATTGGCAACGTGGTTAGCTTGATTTGACCTAATTAGGTCAATTGGTTTTGATTGGATCAAAATAGCTTGGACCTAGACCTACTACTGGCTAGATATGGAGCCCAAAGGGTCACACATGCAAGGGAATTGGCTAAGGAAATCAATTGGATTTTCGTTAGGGTCATAGGATCTTAATTGGCTAGCTAATTAACATACTAGCATATGTTGGCTAACCTAACTCCTAACCTAATTAGATTGGATTTAATTGCTTGCTATTTGAAATAACCAATTTGAGTGGGATTTAAATTGGGTTGAGCCTTAAGTGGGGTAGCCAAATTGGGTTTTGTCCTAATTTATCAAGCCTTATCCATTATTTAAACCAGGAGTCCTAAGTGCATGGGACTCTTGGCACCATATTGGCATGCGCATGACTAAAGGGATGTAGAAGGACCAAGAGTCCTACAAATTAATCACCTTTTAGGTGATAAAGCTCAGCCCTTATCCTATCCATTGACACCCATATTGACTGGCATTAGCTGGTCAGATAATGTAAGAAAGGTGTGATCAATGAAGTGACGCGATGCTTCACTCATGGGACATATATAAGGAAGAGTCCTTCTACATGTTAATCACCTTTTCTTCCAGATAAACCTCTTCATTTGATATGTCAATTGGGGTGTGGGACCTTGTCTTAAATCAGAAATTAAGAGATTAATTATTAGATTTTACTATAGAGTTGCGATAAGCAACTCTTGGTGCATATAATTAGTGAAATGGTGTTTCACTTTACTCCTTTTTACCAAGGGACGTTTTTTAATTTAAGGGTCTTATCTGATATGTTAAATATCAGATAAGAGGCTGATGGAAAGGTGTATCAGGTGCCCACTCTCATCCGGTTTAAAGGCTTCAATGATTGAAGCCAGAACATCCAAAAAGAAATTCTTTCTATCTCTCTTCCTTCTTTTAGGATAAAAAGTCTTTTTAAGACAAGGCTTATCATTTTAAGATAAGAGCCTAGGAAGAGATATAAAAGGGATAATTGGATTCTAAGAGAGGACTTAGAAAGGTCTCTAAGTGCTCTACAGGAGGGTAGGGGCTCCAGTAAAGGGAGAAAGGTCACTGAAGGAAGAAAGGCTACTAGGAAGAGTCCTTCCTAGTCAAAAAAGCAAGCTTGGTAGGAGCGCTTCCCTGGTTCAATTCCTATATGGATCACCTTTGGAGGCCATACACTTGTGTGCCTTATAGAATTAAAGAGTATAGTGCTCCAGGTATTCCTCTATAACTTTAAATTATGATTTATTAGTTGTCATGGTCAAGTGGTCCTTGGGTCTAGGGTTTCGACCGATTAGGGTTTCAATAATAAAATCTTTGAAACTTAGTCTTCCATTGTGTCAGCCTGAAATCCAACAACTGATTTGGGCTAATCATCATAGAATACTCTATGAATGGTTTTCTGTAATGATGACAAAGCCTCTTGATTGGTGCTGTCCTTTTATTGACATGAGGGATATATTAAAGTCAATCATCCACTGGACTCCCTTATAATGTCCGGCTAAAAATATTAAACTTAGCGCTTATTGGAAGGCAACTCAATATTTATTTTTATACCCTTAAAAATAAAATAATAATAATAATAATAAAATCCAAATTGATTGTTGCAACCTTTATCTTGTTGATAAGCTCCTCTTCTCAAGTAACCTCTATCCTTATATATTTTTTTTTGCACTTTTGATTTGAATTTATTTCTTGAACTTGTTTATACCATTAAGGATAATGGTATTTAAATTGGGGGGTAGGGACAAACTTTTAAACTTCAAAACTTTTGAAAAATTTTTAAAGATTGTTGAAAATTTCTAAAAAATCTTTTGAAAATTTTAAAATAGAAAAATTTTATCTTTTATAAATCATGTGCCTTAAAGAAATTCTTGAGCTAAATAGACTAGGAAAAGGATAATAGAGTTAGTTAGCATTCATTAATAACTGTAGCGAGTCAAGGAGTAGACTAGCTGGTTAGACTTTTAGTAGCCTACTTAGGCCACCTAAAGGCTATTAGCACTTCCATCGCACATGCACATTGATTAGGTAAACTAGGTATTAGTTGTAAGGTCAATTAGAGATTCAATTATTACTAAAAACTAATAATTGATATACACCCCATTGGAGAAACTTGAATTTAGGAAAAGAGCTACTTGCCTGATACAGTGATGATGCGGCAAGCATATGATTAATATTTAGATTATGGTTTGTAGAGCAATGAAACCTAATTACACTAGCATTGTACTCATCATAATAAGACTTAAGGGTTACAAGAAATGAAACTTTTACTTGATTAGACACAATCCTAAACTAAGAAGGAAGAAGATCTAGATAATAGGGGCTAATGATATGGACTTACTGTGATGAGCTTTCCAACCTTCTTTTGATTCATACCTTGAAACTACCAACGCTCAGAACTGAAGACCTGGATAACAAAGATCAGAACCCTGGACTTGGGCTTAGCTTGTTGGTTCCTTGTCAAAGAGACCCTGCTTGCAACTCGAAAACCTCGAAGGACCCTGCACATAAAGAATAAGAGTTAAGAAAGAAGAAGGCATGCATATGGAAGGGATAGAAAATTTGTGAGCAAAGTAAGATTTGAGATGGCATGGCCGACTCCAAGGCCTTATTCTTGACTTGGGCGATGGATGCTTGGAAGAGAGAATAGTTTGGTGTGGAAGAGGGGCTTAGAGACAATCACTCAAAACAATAACTTCAATTCAACTTCAACTTTCATTAATCTCCAAAACAAATCCCCTTCACAATGGGGCGTCCAAGGCTTTTTAATAGCCTTACAAAACTTTTGAAATTTGAAAACTCCCCAAATTATGGAGGATTACAAGGAGGTTGGAGGATATTGGGCCTTGTTACATGGGATAAGGAGAAAGTTCATGGAGATTTCTCCCCAATTATGGAGGATTACAAGGGAGGTTGAGGATATGGGCCCTTGTTACATGGGATAAGGAGAAATTCATGGAGATTGGCCGGTTTCTTTGAATTTAAAATGCTTGGTCGATCTCCCCTTTAGGCACCCATTTGAAGGTGATGTGGCTGATGATGTGGCATCCCTGGTGGCTGCTTTGTTGGCATGGTGAGTGGAATTCCAGCTTGGTGGACCAAGGTCTTGATTTGGAAGCTCCAAGTGGTTTGGTGAACCTCAACTTGAAGTTGCTTGGACTTGATTTAAATAAACCTAATGGAACTCTAATTGAGTTTTTATTTGAACCCAGATTGAGACAGGACATAATTATAGGACTTGATTGGACATAATTACAGGATTCATGAAATTGAAACTAAGTAATTACAGGACTCTTGAAAGTAAATTGCCCTTTACAAGAAAAATTTAACCTAGTGATCTTCGATCCAAAGTGGAATCAAGTTAACCTTATTTGAGTGGGGTTTTATTCTGCTTTTGCTTCTTGTGTCCACCCAATTCTTCTGGGGTGGGCAGAACTCGACCCAGTCGAGTATGGTTCAGTTTTGCCCTGGTAATGCTCGAACAAGTCTGTGTTAAGTCTTTGCAGGTCCTCTCGAGTAATCCAAGAGTTGTTGGACTCAGGTCAACCTTGTCATTGAACCAGGTATCGCTGATAGTCCTTATTCCTGGTAGTAATGGTCTTGTCATCCAGGATTCTCTCAATCTTCTCTTTCCGCTCAGGTAGGGTTGGTGGTGGACACTCGGAAATATGTTCACTCTCAATGAAAGTTTCTGGCCCAAAAGGCTCACTAGGTATTAGTACCGGTTCTTTGTATTCTACTAGGTCTGAAACATTAAAGGTTGTACCGATACCCATATCAGGTGGAAGTTCCAAAACATATGCATTAGGCCCTATTTTCTTTAAGATCTTGAAAGGTCCCGCTCCGCGGGCATGCAGCTACTTTATGGTTCCAGAGGGGAACCATTCAGGGTTGAGCCTAATCATTGCATAATCCCCTTCACAGAATTCTTTAGCCCTTTTATGTGAATCAGCTAAATGTTTGTAAGTCTCATTGCTTAGTTTGATCTTATTACTGATTTCTTTATGCAAATTTGTGACATGCTATGCGAAAGATTCAGCAGACTCAGAAATTTACACAAGCACTTACAAAATGCAGACTGAACTAGGCATCCTTATTGAGAGAAATTTTATTGGACTTTCTCGGACCTAAACCTAACAGATTAATGACTCTCT
This sequence comes from Areca catechu, assembly GCA_021397845.1. Lineage (NCBI taxonomy): Eukaryota > Viridiplantae > Streptophyta > Magnoliopsida > Arecales > Arecaceae > Areca > Areca catechu. Next base: position 99,397,253 of record CM038050.1, read on the forward strand.
AGGTTTGACCCTGGTCTGGTATGCACATGAGAATTTACCATGGGTTCCTAGCAAATGCCATAAGGTTTTCCAAAGTAGGTAGCAAAAGGAATAGGCTTTAAAAGCTCATGCATCCTAGTAATCTCATCAAAATGAAACTTAATGGCTCTAAAATTATGATAAGACTCAGGGAAAGGCAGGAAATAGGAATCTGAGACTTGGGGCAATTTAAGGAAATCTTGAAACAGACCTTGGTTACTCATGATGACTTTAAGATTAGAATTTTGATCTACAGGCGGGATGCTTCTAGGTAGTTGAAGGTCATCAAGAAAGTCTTTTAAAATAATGATTTGGTTCTTCTCAGGTACCTGAAGGAGTTCTTGTGTCGAAGCTAAAGTATTAGGTTCTTCCTGAGGGCATTGTCTTACGGGAACCAAGTCCTCACTAAATTTTGGTTGTTCTGATGTTTCAGGACTAGGCTCAATAATCTTTTCTTTACCAAAGGTTTCCTCAGGTAAGGTACTAAAGTTGTTCTCTTCACAGTCTTTCCCTTCATATTCATCTATTAAACTTATGTCAGTCTCACACACATATTTACTAGGTTCAAATTTGCCTTCTTCCTTCCCTAGCCCTTCAGTTTGAGGATACCCTAAGTCTTGAGTATTCATGAACTCAACTTGTACTTCAGGGTTCTTACTCCTATCATTCATATGAGCTAATGGGATAGTAGGAGTTGGTTGGTCTAAGGAAATTGTTTAGCCAGCATTTGGTTCAATTGGGCCATTAGATCATTTAGGCCTCTCAGCATGGTTTCAAGATTCGGGTCCATGGCTACACTGGACTGGGTCTGGACTGGTGAGTATGAGGCTCTTGATCTAGTTTTCATGCATGCAAGTAGACTCAAGCTCGAGCTAAGGTTTCCTAGACCTAGAGCACAAATTAGGTGTCTAATTAAGTGAACCAACTAGCTAGTAGTACTTATGGGACTTAACCAGGTAGGTGGTGGGGAGTGGAGGTCCCTGATTGCCAATCCTTAGACACCAATCTAAGATTGGCCAGGTAGGTGGACCAAATCAAAGCCCTGATGCACCAATCCTAGACACCATGCCAGTAAGCACACACCAATTAGCTGACATAGCTAACTTGACCCTAACCTGAAACCAACTTGTTGGTGTCCCTAACCCACTAGGGCAATTAGCGTTCTACTTAATTTTAATTAATGGGCTGGGATCGATATGCTGGTTGGTGATTTTTGGGCTAGGGACAGGTGATGAAACCCTGACCCTATGTCAAATTGATGCCCTTAATTTGATTTCTAATGAGATGAATGAAATGCAAAGGTGCTGCAGAAGTGTGTTGCAGTTTGAAAGTGGTGTGGAAAACATGATGAAAATATATCCAAAAATTCTAAAAAATTCACAGAGGATTTCTAACTTATATGTTTCAATGCAGATGAAAGGAATTTTAAAACTAAAATCTGTACTACTCTAAGCAGATCCTACAAATGAAGATAAATAAAAACAACAGAATAGAACCCTAATGATAGTGTCGAACTACAGAAATTTTCATTTTTCTTATAATTTTTTTCTGATGATGAAACATAATATGGTGATAACTGACTTAAAAAGGAACAAGAAAAAAAATATTTCAACAAAAAATTAGTGACTTGACTTTGGAGCTGCAGACGGATTAGAGTAAATAGATGCAAATTTTAAGAAAACAGAACCTAATCAAACAAGTGCAATGGCTTACCCAAACTTCAATCTAAAAAATTCACGTCTGGCCAGGGGCTCATTATTCCCATGGGTCATGACAGTGTACTGGAGTACACCCGCTCAGGAGGCGTGAATTTTAGATCTTGCTTGGATTTAAAGAGAACTATTCTACCCTAATGCAACCATGCTCTGATACCAAGATGATGCGGCAAGCATATGATTAATATTTAGATTATGGTTTGTAGAGCAATGAAACCTAATTACACTAGCATTGTACTCATCATAATAAAACTTAAGGATTACAAGAAATGGAACTTTTACTTGATTTGACACAATCCTAAACTAAGAAGGAAGAAGATCTAGATAATAGGGCTAATGATTGTGGACTTACCGTGATGAGCTTTCCAACCTTCTTTTGATTCATACCTTGAAACTACCAACGCTCAGAACTGAAGAACCTGGATAACAGAGATCAGAATCTTGGACTTGGGCTTCAGCTTTTGGTTCCTTGTCAAGGAAGACCCTGCTTGCAACTCGAAAACCTCGAAGGACCCTGCACATAAAGAATAAGAGTTAAGGAAGAAGAAAGGCATGCATATGGAAGGGATGTAAAATTTGTGAGCAAAGAAAGAGATTTGAGATGGCTTGGCCGACTCCAAGGCTTTCTTCTTGACTTGGGCGTTGGATGCTTGGAAGAGAGAATAGTTTGGTGTGGAAGAGGGGCTTAGAGACAATCACTCAAAACAATAAACTTCAAACTTGGGCGTTGGATGCTTGGAAGAGAGAATAGTTTGGTGTGGAAGAGGGGCTTAGAGACAATCACTCAAAACAATAAACTTCAATTCAACTTCAACTTTCATTAATCTACAAAAATCAAATCCCCTTCACAATGGGGCGTCCAAGGCTTTTTAATAGCCTTACAAAACTTTTGAAATTTGAAAACTCCCCAAATTGTGGAGGATTACAAGGGAGGTTGGAGATATGGGGCCTTATTACATGGGATAAGGAGAAATTCATGGAGATTCTCCCGAAATTATGGATGATTACAAGGGAGGTTGGAGGATATGGGGCCTTGTTACATGGGATAAGGAGAAATTCATGGAGATTGGCCGGTTTCTTTGAATTTAAAATGCTTGGTCGATCTCCCCTTTAGGCACCCATTTGAAGGTGACGTGGCTGATGATGTGGCATCCCTGTTGGCTGCTTTGTTGTCATGGTGATGTGGAATTCCAGCTTGGTGGACCAAGGTCTTGATTTGGAAGCTCCAAGTGGTTTGGTGAACCTCAACTTGAAGTAGCTTGGACTTGAATTAAATAAACCTAATGGAACTCTAATTGAGTTCTTATTTGAACCCAGATTGAGACAGGACATAATTACAGGACTCGATTGGACATAATTACAAGATTCATGAAATTGAAACTAAGTAATTACAGGACTCTTGAAAGTAAATTGCCCTTTACAAGAAAAAATTAACCTAGTGATCTTCGATCCAAAGTGGAATCAGGTTAACCTTATTTGAGTGGGGTTTTATTCTGCTTCTGCTTCTTGTGTCCACACCAATATATATATAAAAATAAAAAAAGGAAAAGTTCTAAATATTAGTTTTTCATTGAGTAACCAAGCACCTTCACCTAAGTAAGTATTGTTCGTATCAAAAAGTGGGTAGTGTGAAGATATCACAAAAAAAAAAATCAGGTAGTGTGTAAGCTACCTCTTCTCATGTATTTAATTGGAGGGTATATAGAAAATTGACCAAAGTAAGGGATAAGCAAAGATACCATTGTTCTTTACAAGCTAGTACTAAAAACTAAGTTAGCCATCATAAACACAAGTATTGTAGATCTTTGGATGAACTTTAAGAAAGTTTCGAATAGTTTTGATTGCAAAATTCACTCCAGAAACTCAATACATAGTGATACTATCAAGCTTCTTTCAACCATAAGCCTAGATCTAATTTTGCAATGGTGGTCTTAGTGATGCATGATTCTATTTTAATCACATTACTAAGGGACTAGCAATGATTAAGTTAGGGAGTATGATAAGTATATTAATTATTCCAATTTAATCATTAAAATAAATATTAATTACTTTGTATTTATTAAGAATTGATACTCTTTATTGATGTTTTATAAAAAAAGGGCCCATGGATTGAAAGAGTTCAATTTTTAAAGTTCAATAGCATAGAAGACACTCAAATTGAAGTTCAAATGAGCTTGGAATTTAAATTTTAAAATTATTAATGAATTACATGATTTTTGGAGTAGCCAATCCACCATGGATTGGCCGCTCGATCTACAAAAACCTAGATGATCCATCGGTAGCCATTGTAGTCGGTCCACGAGCTTGTCTGTGGACCATCTCCACTTCCGAGCCTTATTTTCACTCACTGTCACCATCCATGGTTGGAGAAGTTGCCAAAGATCTCCCCCTCACTGCTGAGCACTTGCCATGGCTAGAAAATCATCAAGAATTCTTGGCCTATCCTTCTTTTCTTGAAATTGTCCTCACCATTATTTTGCCATCGGTCTTCATTTATGCTCTGCTGGCCACTATCCTGTCACTATTCCCTACCGTCATTGATCCTTTTCTGGTCATTGTTCCTCCAAGCTCTAATCATGGCCCTGTTATGAGTGGTTCATGGTTTTCCTACTACTTGTTCAATCACCACCCCAGATTACTTGCTGTCCACTACCGGCCACTACCTCTTGCCATCATCTGTCACCATCTGCCCATGGTGCCGAGATTAGGAGAGGTAGAGTCCAATTGGAAGAAGGATTTGGTGTTCGATAAGGAGTTCGGGTTGGACTCTGCTGCCTAAGAAGGAAGGAACATAGTGACCAATCCATCACAATGCAGATCGGATGATCGAGAATTCTCCTCATGATATTGGTCATTTTGAGCCTAATTGACTCCAAATTTGACCAGGAGGAAGCCCTATATGAGGTTTATTTAAAGGATCCCTAGGCTAAAGAAAAAAGGATCGGGGAGAGAGTATGGTACAGGGTAGAGGGCTTACTTTGAGTTATGGGTTTGCCTCTAAGAGTGAAAATTCTTAGAGGAGAGTTCTACCCCTACACCATCTTCAATCCTATTCCATCTCCAAGATCAAGATCCAAAGAGGAAGAAGAAGAGGAAGCCCACTCCATGGAGTATAACAGAAGAAGGTGACGTGACATCAACCAACTTCTTGATGAGGTTGTGCCGATCAACTTCGAATACTTTTTTATTGCTTTTCATAGTTTATTTAGTTGTTATTTTCAATTACTTGTAACTAAATTTTAATTAATACAAAGCTTATTTTTATGCAATTTTAATTTTTATTATTTATTTTTCTTGCAAGTAGATGCTAAGATCTGACTAATAGATCGAACGTATCTAGTTCTAATTTTCTTTTACAGTTTTAAATTTTATTTTTTGACTTCAAAATATTTTTTTCTTTTTAAAATCATTGATTTTAAATTATTATAAGCAATGCCTTCTTCATAGATTCGACTCGACTCATTCTTTCTACATGTTTTCAATTTTATTTAAAAGTAAGTTAATTAAATTGATAGTCGTGGTGTCTTAACGACTATATCGCGATCCTATCAAAAACATTTTTCTTTCTCTTTAGATCTCTCTCTAGACTCTCTTCTTTTAGGATTTTGGGTGCGGAAAGAAGAAGGAACAAAAGGAATGGTGATGTGGGATGACTCTAAGATTGCTAAACATGCTGAAAAATAGTAAAATAAATTTTTTATGATTTTTATAATTTATGTTTTTAGGCTAAATTCTTAAATAAAAGTAAGAACTAGCAAGAAGAATAGCAATGCAAAGAATCATCATGATCGCATGCAAACTCATGCAAAAATAATAAATTCCAGGACTCGAGAATTGAGAAACTCTAGGATTAGGATAGTGTATCTTCATCAAATCAGAGTTTAAGAGTGGGAAGATTTCTTACCAGTCAGAGATTGAAAACTTTGAAATAGAAGAGATAACACAGCACTCTGATTGGAGTCTGGATGATGAAGCTTGGTTCCCTTGATTAGATGGCTGATTTGAGCGATCCTGGAGGCAAGGAAAGCCTCCTCTATGGAGGTGAAACACCTTGGAGATCCTGCAAGCTTCAGGGGTCAATCAAAATAGCAATGAAAAATTGGAATGGAAACTAAGGTTTAAGAGAAATCAGGATTAGGGTTAGGAGTGGGTGGCTCGGAAAAGAAGAAGCTCCTTGTCTTGGATGGCAGCTAGGGCTTTACTTCCTTAGGTGTGGCTGATCTCCTGGGATGCAGATAGAAGCTAGGGAAGCAGGGGTTCGGCCAAGGGACACAAGGAGAGCATACAAAAATAAGAGAACCAATAGTAGAACACCAAACACAAGGTAATCACTCAAAATTTCAACTATGTTGTATTCATAAGAAAAAGTTGATTAAAAGAGGGGGAGGGGTGGGGTATTTATAGAGTTCCCATGCCCTCTCTAACTAGGGTTACACTTAGGTTAACAAGCCTTTTCCTAGTTAGATAACATGTCCTTTCCTAGCTAGGTTAGAATTACAAATCATAAAGCAAGTTGGAACATAAATCCTAACTAGGTTAGACTAGTCTTCTCCTTCTCACTTAAGGACACCTCTTGGACTTGGTCAACACTTCAAGGATGCCTAGGGGGCATGTTGGGCTTCTAGGAGCAGCAAGGGGCCAGCCCAAAGGGGCTTGGGCACATGGGCTTGGGCCTCTGGAAGCTGGGGTGGCCTGGTAACCTAGTAGCAGAAATATTCCCTGGTATCTTGCTTCTTAAGGGCTTAGGCTTGGCTCCTGGGCTTGATTTCTTTGGGCTAAGATGCAGGTGGACCTCTGAAATTATAGATGCCCTGGTTTGGAAATTTGCTTTGGTATCTAGAGAGGAATATGGGCATCTGGAGGGCATTTGGAAGGAATCAGGGTTTCTGGAAGCATCTTGGATCCTGGGTTGTCACACAAAATCCAATGACTAATGTAGTTACCTCTGACTCCTGGATATGGCCTGATGGAACTCCAAAATAGGGTAACCTCCTCTCTTGTACAAAATTTGGACTTATACTAGACTCATGGCTAGATTTCAGGACTCAAAACTGGACTAAGGTTGAGGGTTGAGACAAATCAACTAAACTCAACTTTTTTTTACAGGACTCAATCTTATGTGATTACAAAATTTCCAAAACTTTGACACATGACTAAGTAAACCATATGGGATCCAGTGATCTATATCTGATCCTGGTGTCCCCACCAATTCTCCCGTGGCGGGAAGAACTTGACCCCGTCGAGTAAGGATCAATTTGGCTCAACGAGGGTCTGGGTTGAGGTGCTGCAGATCTGCACTAGCATTCCACAAGTCCTTAGATTCTGGCTGACCTTGCCACCGGACCAAATATTGCTGATAGTCTTTATCCCAGGTACCGATAGCTTGATCATCCAGAGTTCTCTCAATCTTTTCCTCACCAAAAGGCCAAATTATATGTGGTCGCTCAGGAGTGGGTTCACTCAAAAGGAAAGGGAGTGGCTTAAGGGGCTCGCTAGGTATCACTGCTGGCTCCCTAGACTCTATAAGATCTTAGATGAAGAAGGTGGAGCTAATACCTAAATCAGGTAATATCTCAAGCACATAGGCATTAGGTCCATTACTTTTCATTATTTTGGATGGGCCAGCTTCGCGAGCAGAAAATTCTTTTACAATAAAAAATCCTTTGCAGAAAATTCTTTATCTCTCTTTGAAAATTAGCCAAGTTGTTATATAGTTCATTAATTATGTTCAGCTTTTGACTAATTTAATGATGCATATGCTGTGCAAAGGTTAGTGCATGTGTGGATAGGTAGATTGGGTCTGTAAATTTATTGGACTCAAGACTAACATCTAATTGACTCGACTAGACTTCCCTATCAAAGGCAATTTATTGGACTTTCTAAGGGACAAAACCTAACATACTATAAACTCTTTAGATTTGACCCTAGCATGACATGCATAGGAGAACTTACTATGTACTCCTACTAGGTTCTATAGGGTTCTCCTAAAGTAAGATGCAAACATGACATGAATTATGAACGAATGCAACATGCAAACTCCTATAAAATGCAACCTAATATTGAAAAAATTAGAAGAAGTTTCAGGAAAGGGTAGAAAATAAGATGTAGGTTCAGGGTTAGTCTGGCAGGAAAGGGTTCAGGATTGATTGGATAGAATGGAATGCAAGAAGGTGTGTCAGGAATTAGTCCTAGGTTAATGAGGTTTCCTTATGGGTTAAGGGTATTCCTACAGGGTTTACATTATGGAAGAATGGGTTATTAATTTCAGGAAAGAGATCAATTGGAGTTAAAGGAATAACTTCATCCTGAGGGTACTGATAAGAGATCAAGTCCTTAATAAACTCTTCTAGCTCATTAAGTTTAGGACTAGGTTCTACAATTGGGTCCTCTTCTAAAGTTTCCTCAAGTAGAGTTGCAGTCACAAGGTCATGGGTTTCTTCCTCTAATGATTCTTCCACTACAGGTTAAACTTGGATGTGGTCAAGTTTAACTAATGTTGGGTGGTCTTCTATGTAGGTATGGTCAAGGTTAACTGAGTCTAGGGTGGCTTCTACCTGGGTATCTATTGATTCAACTAACTCTAAGTCTTCTATGGAGAATTCCTCTTCTTCCTCCTCATACTCATCCACTAAGCTTGGGTTAGCCTCATATATTTCCTCTTCAAGGTCATCCTTGTGAACTAGTGGGATGGTAAGAGGGGTTTGGCTAAGGAAAAATTGACTAGTGGCTGGGGTAGCAAAGGTGGGTCCACTAAGGGTTATGGGTTCATAGATTATGGGCTCAGATCTATAGGTCAAATGGTCAAACCTATGGGTTGCTTGGGTATTTGATTGGGACATTTGGTTAGTCTGGGAGGTTAATTGAGCAAGCTGATTCTGGGATTGGGTGTTCATCTAGGCAAACTGGGTTTGGTTTTGGATGTTCATTTGGGCTAACTGATTTAGAGTTTAGGTATTGGTGTGGTTCAATTGGGAAAGCTAATCAGTCACGGCTTTCAGGATGACTTCAAAATTGGACTCCATGTTTGAATTGGGGTTGGGTTTAAACTGACTGTATTGGACTCCTGACCTGGTGGTCATGCAACAATCAATCAATCAAAATAGAATGGTGCAACCAAGCATGCAAAATGGGTTAGCTTAATCTAGGGTTTCCTAGACCTAGAGCCAAAACTGGATGGGTCAGCTCAACTTACACTAAACCCAGTAGCTAATCCTTCCTCTAACCAGGTAGAGGGTGGGAGTGTGGGAGGCCCCCCTGCTTTCGCAGGGACCCAATTAAAAACCACAACACCACTTAGGTCATTTGACTCTGTACCCTTAGCCTTAGACACCAGATTTTAGTAATAGCCATAGGATTAAATGCACTAGTTGGCCCATATAGCTCAGACCCGACCTGTGGGTGTCACCTAGCCCTCTAGGACAAATTAGGTCTAATCAATTTTAATCAGGCTTAGGTCAGTATACTGATGGTTTTTTTGGGCCCAGGACAGGTGATGAAATCCTGCCCTGATGTTATATTGATTGCCCTTAAGATTAGATTAGAGAGATGATGGCATTCAATGGTCCTGATGCAATCTAAAGCAATCAGAAAAATAAAAATATTTATTTATATTTTATGCAATGACAAATTAGGTTTAAGTTGATTAGGTTAGCAATCAAATTAGGCTTGGGATTGGGGTGTGTGGAAGTTGGCTAGGTTTGGTTGAATCAAATGTGCAGAATTAGCAGAATTCTGAAAATTAGGGTTTCAAATGACACAGGTTTTGACACAGATATAAATGTAGAAAAAATTTTAAAAACTTTTATGATAGATAATGGATAGTGATGATGAACCTACCAAATTTGATGCAAAACAAAAATCAAATAATGATTTACATCTTAGGGTTTTCAGATTGCTGCAGAAATCTCAGAATTTTTGTTAGGGTTTCTCATATGCCGAGTTTTAATGATTTAGATTTTATTTAGAATTAATTAAAAATTTTGATAAATTAGAGGACAAGACAAAGAACAATTCATGCAAATTTTATGGAAAAATAAAATTCCTAGGTGGTTGAAATCAAATGAAAAACAGACACCTAATGTAGTGGACAGGATGCAAAAAATTCAGAAATTAGGGTTTTGTGAATCTAATGCAAATGAATACTATCCTAAACCCGCTCTGATACCAAGATGATACGGGATGACTTTAAGATTGCTAAACATGCAGGAAAAATAGTAAAATAATTTTTTTATGATTTTTATAATTTATGTTTGTAGGCTAAATTTTCAAATAAAAATAAGAACTAGCAAGAAGAATAGTAATGTATAGAATCATCATGATTGCAAGCAAACTCATGCAAAAATAATAAATTCCAGGAGCCGAGAATTGAGAAACTCCTGGATTAGGATAGCTTATCTTCATCAAATCAGAGGTTAAGAGTAGGGAAGGTTTCTTACCAGTCAGAGATTGAAAACTTTGCAATAGAAGAGATCACACAGCACTCTGATTGGAGTCTGGATGATAAAGCTTGGTTCCCCTGATTAGATGGCTGATTTGGGCAGTCCTGGAGGCAACGAAAGCCTCCTATGGGGAGGTTAAACACATCGGGGATCCTGCAAGCTTCAGGGGTCAATCAAAATAGCAAAGAAAAATTGGAATGGAAAATAGGGTTTAAGAAAAATCAGGATTAGGGTTATGAGTGGGTGGCTCGGGGAAGAAGAAGCTCCTTGTCTTGGATGACAGCTAGGGCTTCACTTCCTTAGGTGTGGCTGATCTCCTGGGATGCAGATGGAAGCTAGAGTAGCAGGGGTTCTGCCAAGGGACACAAGGAGAGCACACAAAAATAAGAGAACCAATAGTAGAACACCAAACACAAGGCAATCACTCAAAATTTCAGCTAGGTTGTATTCATAAGAAAAGTTGATTACAAGAGGGGGAGGGGTTGGGTATTTATAGAGTTCCCATGCCCTCTCTAACTAGGTTTACACTTAGGTTAACAAGCCTTTTCCTAGTTAGATTACATGTCCTTTCCTAGCTAGGTTAGAATTACAAATCATAAAGCAAGTAGGAACATAAATCCTAACTAGGTTAGACTAGTCTTTGTTGGTTTTCTCCCAGGAACGGGAAATTGTAATTAAAGAGGCATCAGCAGCCTGTCGTAGCGGAAGCAGATATAAAAATCATTTATATCTAATCATGCAAATCATAAATAAATCTAATTTATTTATCAAAAATTCCTAACATGCTGCAAAACAAGAAAAGATATTAAATCTGAAATAAAAAATATTTTAAGCATAAAATACTTACCTGGATCGCTATTTGGGCCTGCTCTGAAAAGCGTTCAGATCCGCTACTAAAAAGCCAGGATTCTGTCGGAGCCGCGCAATCGCTCGGCCTCTACTGGTATCCACACAAAGCTCTTGCAATCGAGTCATAGAGGGCGCCGGATTGCTAGATCCTTGCAGCCCTCTTCTCTTTCAGCAAATCGCCTGCTTTAAGAATTGTGACGATCCGAATCCAGGCCGGCTTTCAGCTTCTTTCTAGCAAATCGGAGTGCATGACCTTGGACACTTTTTTCCTCTTCTTTATTTTGTGTAAATTACCTCTCAACACTCTTGAAGATCTCAAGGAAGAAATAAACTAGAAGGGAGAAGAATACTATGCGCCAGGAGAGAGACTCTCAGGAGAAAAGATGCCCAAGAGAGATGACGCCCAAAATAATTCATGCCAAAAGAAAGGTATTAAGTTTGGCCAACCCCTCTCCCTTTTATTTTTCTCACGGTAAAACTCTCCAAGTCCTCCATGCCAAAACACCGGTGTTTTAATTTCAACCATTTGAAAATTAAGAGGAGTGGAAGAGAAGGACTCTTCCCTCTCTTAATTTCCTTCACGCCAAAAATACTATTAGCACCCACCAAGTATTCACGCCCCATATTTCTTATCGCACAAAATTTTTGGGGCCCACTTAGGCATGTGGAGGGAAGGGAGACAATGAGAGAAAGTCCCAGTCTAACTGGACTATAGGTCATGGTCCAAATGATGTGATTTTACAGTCAAACTGAAGCTGATTTTAAATCCAATCGAACCATTTCGAAGCGGACATTGACCCGAATCAATTAGGATTAATTAATTGAGTCTAAGTCAATTAAATTAAATCTAATTTAAATTAATTAATAATTAATCCATAATCAATTAATTGTAAAAATTATAATTAGATCAAATATTAATTGTAACACTTACAATTAGGTCCAAATTGATTTGCTGATTGGTTACTTGAGCTCCTAATGTGAGTGACCCCTCAGGTCCTATTCTGTTTGGTAATGAAACATGCTATAATCTTCATTTTACATCATCTAAACTCCTTTCGATGGATTGAAACAATTTCAGCTCAACCCTAATTAGGATCAACGATCCGAAGATGATTCTAACGGGCTCTCATAATCCACCAGTGACACCTAGTGGTACGTAGTGGTAACCCAGCATAATAAGATTGGAACCCCTAGGTGTGATTTCCATGTGATTCGGTTCCTCTATCAAATTCGTGACATGATGTTGGTTACGGATACTCGTCAAACCCATCATTCATATGCTTAACCTAATTTATTCAAATCCAATTGTGATATTAATGAAAACACCTTTTTCATTATCATCCTATTATGGCCTTAGATTTCTGGACTTAGTCTCATTAAGCTTGCATAGGATTATACCTTACTATTAAGACTGATAGATTCCTACAAGTGAACACCCTACTCCTACAATATACTTACTGTAGCCAACGAGCTCCGCAAGGTCCTGTATGGATAGGAACCATGTGATTATGCTATCAAACTACAGCAACCTTATTGTGAGTAGCTGAGACACTCTAGGTCAAGGAACTATTCACACAACTACAGCATCAAGAAGTATTGACGTGTGAGTAGTCACCGATATAACTTTCTATACATGGTCATGCTCAGTATCATTGATCTCTATCAACTACCTGCACTCTCACTCCAGTGTCACCACACTGTAGGTCAGAGACTCATCTACCCAGAAAGGGAAGTGATATGTGCACTAATTTTAACAGATCAATCAACGTCCTCATGATATTCCAACAATCGGGAGCCTTTAGGAGTTAATCTATAAAGACACATGTCTTAGATTCTCAACTCTTGAGAATATGTGTCATTGTCCATTAACTCCATGGACGATTCATAGACACATCAATATGAATGAAACTAGTGCCCTTTATTAATAAAGAAGAATTAGTACAAAGTTAATGCCCTAAAAATTACAATGTGTCAAGCCAACATGGCTTTCAAGGCATACATCTAACAATCTCTCACTTGCACTAAAGCCAATTTTTTACATATCTAAGTCCCATTTTCTTAAAGTGGACTTCAGCCTTCTATTGGCTCAGAGTCTTAGTCAGTGGGTCTGCCACATTGTCCGTGGAGTCTACTCTTTGCACGTCAACATATTTCTTCTCGAGGTAGTCACATATGATATAAATTGCCGCTCAATATGCTTAGACTTATGGTGAGACCTGGGCTCCTTAGCAAGAGCTATTGCACCATTATTGTCATAATATATGGGGATGGCATCAGATGGCATCACTCCAAGCTCCGTAATGAACCTTTTATACCAGAAGGCTTCTTTTGCAGCTTTAGAGGCAGTGATGTACTCTACTTCCATTGTTGAATCTGCTATGATGGGCTGCTTGGAACTTTTCCAACTAGTTGCCCCACCATTGCACAAAAACACAGACCCTGATGTAGACTTTCTATCATCAAGATCAGACATAAAGTCTGAGTCTGTTTATCCCTTTATTCCTAATTCCAAACTCCCTCCAAAAATTAAAACAAATCTTTAGTCCTTCTCAAGTACTTAAGAATGTTCTTCATAGTTATCCAGTGTTCTTCACCTAGATTCGACTGATATCTGCTCGTGACACTCACAGCAAGAGCTATATCAGGTCAAGTACACAACATGACATACATAAGGCTTCCAATTGCTAAAGCATATGGAATCTTGCTCATGCATTGAATCTCTTCAGGTGTGTTAGGACACATTTTCTTGGAGAGATTAATGCCATGCCGAATAGGTAACAATCCTCTTTTAGAGTTCTCCGTGCTGAACCTTTTCAGCACTTCCTCTGTGTACAATTTTTGTGAAAGGCCAAGCATCTGATTAGATCTATCTCTATAGATCTTAATCCCCAAAATATAAGATGCTTCACCTAAGTTTTTCATAGAGAAATCCTTAGATAACCAACTTTTGACCGAAGTCAACATGGGAATATCATTTCCAATAAGGAGGATATCATCCATGTATAATACGAGGAATGTCACTGCCCTCCCACTGGCCTTCCTATAAACACATGGCTCATCCTCATTTTTAATAAAATCAAATGATTTGATTGATTATCAAAACGAGTATTCCAACTCCGAGAAGCTTGCTTCAATCTGTAGATTGATCTATACAGCTTGTAGACCTTATGATTTTCATCATTGGAAGTGAAACCCAAAGGCTACTCCATATAGATATCTTCCTCAAGATATCCATTCAGGAATGTAGTTTTCACATCCATCTGCCATATCTCATAATTATGATTGCTGCAATTGCAAGCAATGTACGGATGGATTTTAGCATAGCTACTGGTGAAAAGGTATCATGATAGTCAATGCCTTCACGTTGACTATACCTTTTCGCCACCAACCTTGCTTTAATGGTCTCTAGCATACCATCTGCACCTATTTTCCTTTTGTAGATCTATTTACAACCAATAGGTACAATACCTCTAGTGGATCCACTAAGGACCAAGCTTGGTTAGAATGCTTGAATCAATTTCTGATTTCATAGCATTCAACCATTTCTCGGAGTCGATGTCTGACATTGCCTCATCATAAGTCTTAGGATCAATCAATTGATCCTTGTCCCCAATAAAAAATATTTCTTTTATATCCTCTGTAAGCATACCCAAGTACCTTCAGGAGGTTTGAAGACTCTAATAGACTTACGAGGTGGAGTAGCATTTATGTCTATTTGTTGATTTGGTTTGATCTGATCTCCAATTGGCTACTTTTCAGAGACTTTCTCATCAAGCTCAATTAACCTCCCACTACCACCTTCCTGAATAAACTATTTTTCAAGAAATGTGGCATGTATGCTCACAATCATATTATGATCTTCTGGAAGGTAAAAGTAATATCCTAAAGTTTCTTTAGGATATCATATAATCCGAGCTTTTATAGATCTAGATTCCAACTTGTCTGCCATTAGTCTTTTGACATAGAGAGGACATCCCCAAATCTTGAAATTTGCAAGCCTTGGTTTCTTACCATGGCAAATCTCATATGATGAGGTAGGAACAGATTTAGATGGAACCCTATTTAAAATATAAATTAAAGTTTGTAGGGCATCTCCCCAAAGAAACAAAGGCAAGTTAGTGAATCTCATCTTGGATCGGACTATATCTAATAATGTCCTGTTTCTCATCTCAGACACCCCATTGAGCTGAGGCGTACCAGGTGGAGTCCATTATGAGACTATGCCATTATCCTTATGATTACCTAAAAATTTCTTACTAAGTTATTTACTTCCCCGATCTGATCGAAGAACATTAAGGATTTTACATGTTTGTTTTTCTACCTCATTTTGAATTCCTTGAACTTTTCAAAAGCTTCAGATTTGTATCTCATAAGAAACACATAACCATACCGTGAACAATCATCAGAAAAGGTTATCAAGTAGTAAAAACCATCCCTGGACTGCACATCAAATGGACCACACATATCAATGTGTACCAGGCCAAGTAATTCTGTGGCCCTTTCTCCATGTCCTACAAAGGGTAACTTGGTTATTTTTCCTTGAAGACATGACTCACAAGGTGGGTATGATTCAGAATTAACTGAATCTAGGATCCCATCCCTTTCCAGTTTATTAATTCTGTCCTCACCTATATGACCGAGCTTTAGATGCCACATAAATTTATCATTTAGGTCATCTCTAGGACATTTATGTCCTATGGCATTCACTTTAATTTTCTCGTTAATGTTCAAAGATGCATCGGCATGCAAATGATAGAGACTGTCAATTAAAATAGCTTTTGCAACCAATTTATTTCTCAATAAATACTACAAAAGTCTTTATTGAATATAAATTCAAATCCTTCCTATGCTAGCACAAAGACAGAAATGAAATTTCTACTATCTCCAAGAACAAAATAATAGTCACTAAGAACTAATCTAAACCCTAAAGATAACTCCAGAGAACATGATCCAACGACTTAAGTAGCAACTTTTGCTCCATTTCCGACATGTAGGACCATCTCACCTTCTCTCAGCATTCTACTTCTTTCCATACCCTACATTGAAATGCATATATGAGTACAAAATTAGAGTCTAAAATTTAGTTGAAAGTAGATGAAACTGTTAGGTTAGATTCAATAATGAGTATAGGCTTACCTTCAGAAGGCACATCCTCCTGTTTCTTTAGGCTTTCTAGGTAGAGAGGACAATTCCTTTTCCAGTTGTCATCTGTGTTGCAATGGAAACATTTCCCTTTGCTAACCTTGGCTTTCTTGGGAGTGTCCTTCTTCTTTTTTTTGTTCTCCTTCTTCTGCTTCTTCGCAGGTTTCTTCTTCTTCCAAGTAGACTTTCTTTTGGAGGAAGACTGCTCCACAGAGAAAATAGAGCCCCTTGAGCTCTTCAGGGTCCCCTCATTGCTTGCTAGCATGTTCAATAATTTGGGCAAAGTGTAATTTAACTTGTTAATATTATAGTTCATTACAAACCGAGCATATGAACTAGTCAAGGACTGGAGGATCAAATCCACCTGAAGCTCCTTGTAAATAAAAATGCCCAGCTTCTCAAGTTGTTCATATCCTTGATCATTGTCAAACAATGATCGTGCATTGACTACCTTCATGCATCTTATTGTTGAAAAGCCTTTTCGATACTTCGAAGCATGCAATTCGACTTTGTTCACCATAGAACTCTTGTTGGTGAATCAGAATCAATTTAGCAGTTGGCATATCCTCATGTTGGCACTGTAATTCATTTGGCATTGAGGCAACATATAACGCTTAACCTTATTATCATTTTCCATCCATTTCTCATATGCAGTCATTTGACGAGCATTTGGATGGTCAGGTAAGATAGGGGGTTCCTGGTCAACCATGTAGCATAACTTCTCAGAACTCCAAATAATTTTGATGTTTTTCAACCAATCTTTAAAATCGAGGCCAACTAGTCGGTTTGTCTCTAGAATACGGACTAGGGGATTTGAAGCAGACATGGTTAACTGCAAGAGTAGAAGATTCAAATTATATACTTTATACTTAATTATAAAATTATTCTAGGGTCTTTAAGAAATAATTTTAAAACTCTCACTATTTTCTAGGATTCTCACACTCCACATGGAGATGCAAAAACCCTGCGACTCTTGGTTTCTAGTGGGTGCTATGGTCCAATCGATGTGCGGTACCTCACCGTATCCGATTATTGGTAACACGCTACACCAATAAGTGGCCAACTCTTGTCCATGTATCTAATACAAGTTTTAGCTCTTGGTCTCTAAATCATGGAACATCAACATGCCCGTTTATTGGTCCAATCATTAGTTAAGTCAGACCCACCATTCCTGCTAGACAAAGCCATCATTGAGTCCCTCAACGTGCCTATTTATTAGGCCCAACCCCATTAGTGCCTAGCAACATCTCGTGCCTAATAGAGTGGTTGAGTCTTCCCGATGCAACTAAACCACTGTAACCAACTGAGAATAATCAACACCAGAAGGACACCCGCATACCTACAATGGTGGAAGACCTATGACTTAATTTTTATTGGGAGCTTAGGTTCCAGTCTCTTCTAAATTGATCAGTCAAATCATGACTAACCAATTACATTCAATCAGCACAATTTCGTGTCTGACTAAAATTATATTAGGTCAGCACAATCTTATGTCTGACTTAATATAAGCAGCATGGTTGAACTCAAATCAAAAGTGACCCTTTTGAAAACTTAATCAACCAAATTGTCCAGGTCAGTTTGATCCATGGGAGGGTTCTGCCAATATACCCTCTTTCCGCCAAACTAGTTGGTTAAGAAAGAGTTAGCCCCAATTAGCAAACCATGATAGAAACCTTCTTTAGACACCAATTGACTGACAAGATTCAATTAGGTCATCTAATGACCTGGGCTCATCACAGAGCCAAATTAGGTCTTAACTTATCGATTCACCATCAAATAATTGATCTAACCATACTACATCTAAAACTAATTTTGAGCACACTTGACCTAACCTAAATCATCAGTTAAGTCACTTGCTCAAAATCATATTAGGGTTACTAGTTGATCTAATCAAGCCCTAATCACATAGCCTAATCTCTAGACCAAATTTGTTTAACCCAAACCCTCGAGTACCTAATTTAATATTCTTGATCAAATCATTTTTAAAATTAGGTTTAAGTGCATGACATTAATGGCTTATGATCATAAATCATAAAAAGATCTAAACCCTAATTTTGTGCATCTCATACAACAACATACATAATCATAAAGCAATCAAAACCCTTTTGAAAACCCTTTTTCAAAATCGGTATACATCAAAGTTGGACAACCTTTGCACTACAGAGGGTAAACCCTATAGTAGGACAACCTTATGTTGCTTTGTGCAACCTTTGATCAATTTAATTACAAATTATTAATTTTAATTTCAGATCTGAAAATTATGATTTTAATTTTGAAAATAATTTTTCAAAACATAAAATTCTATGGTAGAACAATCTCATGTTCAACATAGATCTAATACAATCATAATTATCTATCTGATCTGAATATCTTTTAGAGCTGATTCTCATGCATGCATGTTAAAGAGAGAACCGCAGCTCTGATACCACTATAGGTTTTCTCCCAGGAACAAGAAATTACAATTAAACAAGCATCAGTAGCCTGTCACAACGGAAGCAGATATAAAAACCATTTATATCTAATCATGAAAATCATAAATAAATCTAATTTATTTATCATAAATTTCTAACATGCTGCATAACATGAAAAAAATATTAGATCTAAAATAAAATTTATTTTAAGCATAAAATACTTACTTGGATCACTATCCGGGCTTGCTATGAAAAGCATGCAGATCCACTACTGAAAAGTCGGGATTCTGTCGGAGCTGTGAAATAATCCGGCCTCTGCTGGTATCCACATGAAGCTCTTGCAACAAAGTCGTAGAGGGCACCATACTCTAGATCCATGCAGCCCTCTCCTCTTTCAGCAAATCGCCTGCTTTAAGAACTGTGCCGATCCGAATCCGGATCGGCTTTCGGCTTCTGTCTTGCAAATCGAAGTGCAAGACCTTGGACTCTTTTTTCCTCTTCTTTCTTTTATGTAGAAGACCTCTCAACACTCTTGAAGATCTCAAGGAAGAAATAAACTAGAAGGGAGAAGAATACTATGCACCAGGAGAGTGACTCTCAGGAGAAAAGATGCCCAAGGGAGATGACGCCCAAAATAATTCATGCTGAAAGAGAGGTATTAAGTTCGGCCAACCCCTCTCCCTTTTATTTTTTTCATGGTAAAACTCTCCAAGTCCTCCATGCCAAAACACCGGTGTTTTAATTTCAACCATTTGAAAATTAAGAGTGGAAGAGGACTTCCCTCTCTTAATTTCCTTCATGCCAAATACTATTAGTGCCCACCAAGTATTCACGCCCCATATTTCTTGTCACACAAAATTTTTGGAGACCACTTAGGCATGTGGAGGGAAGGGGAGACAAGGAGAGAGAGTCCCAGTCTAACTAGACTCTAGGTCATGGTCCAAATGAAGTGATTTTATAGTCAAACTGAAGCGGTTTTTAAATCTGATCGAACCATTTCGAAGCAGACATTGACCCAAATCAATTAGGATTAATTAATTGATTCTAAGTCAATTAAATTAAATCTAATTTATATTAACTAACAATTAATTCATAATCAATTAATTATGACATTTACAATTAGGTCAAATATTATTTGTAACACTTACAATTAGGTCCAAATTGATTTGCTGATTGGTTACTTGAGTTCCTAATGTGTGTGACCCCTTAGGTCCTATCCTGTCTGGCAATGAGACAAGCTATAATTTCTATTATACATCATCAAAACTCCTTTTGATGGACTGAAACAATTTTAGCTCAACCCTAATTAGGATCATCAATCCAAAATGATCCTAACGGGCTCTCATAATCCACCAGTGATACCTAGCAGTATGTAGTGGCAACCCAGCAGAATAAGATTGGAATCCCTAGGTATAGTTACCATGTGATTCGGTTGCTCTATCAAAATCCTGACATGATGTTGGTTACGGATACTCATCAAATCCATCAGTCATATGCTTAACCGAATTGACTGAAGTCCAATTGTGATACTAATGAAAATATCTTTTTCATTATCACCCTACTATGGCCATAGATTTTTGGACTTAGTCTCATTAAGCTTGCATAAGATTATACCTTACTACTAAGACTGATAGATCCCTACAAGTGAACACCCTACTCCTACAATAAACTTACTATAGCCAATGAACACTGTAAGGTCCCGTATAGATAGGAACCATGTGATTGTTCTATCAAACTACAACAACCTTATTGTGAGTAGCCGAGACACTCTAGGTCAAGGAACTATTCATACAACTACAGCATCAAGAAGTTATCGACAAGTGAGTAGTCATCCGTATAACTTCCTATACATGGTCACACTCAGTTTCGTTTATCTCTATCAACTACCTGCACTCTCACTCTAGTGTCACCACAATATAGTGAAAGGATTATGCCCTAAAGGCCAATCAAAATGTTGTATTTTGATGGGATTTTCTTTTGTATCCCAAACCAGTGTATTGACATTATCAATTAATAAAGGCATTTTATTTTCATTATACGCTGTGTCTTATTAATTTTATTAAGATATGATGAACACCATAGATTAGGGCTATGGTTCTAGGTTTATGATGAGATCATACCAGTGAGACCTAAAGCCTTAAAACCTAATCTAGAATATTCCTGGTCGATGGGATATTGAGTAGGGGATCAATGTTTCCGGTAAGACCAGCACATCCTATGTATGCTTGGTGAAGAGGGTGACTGATCTCACAGTCACTTGTGTTTGACACTAATACTAGGATGTGGGTGCTCATTAGAGAATGAGTTCACTGAATGGATCCATCTTGAGAACATCTAATGGAACCTTATCTGTTTGTCAATAGATAGTTCTCATAGTGAGAGTAGTGCATGTGGTCCTTTGACCTGAGACTGCCATGGTATCTTGTATGCATGAATCCATACTTTGGTTCACACTCAATCATGACACTGAGTCATGCATGGGGTGATACTGGGTATGGTGGATTGCATATGGAGGTTGTGAGTAGGTCAAAAAGGAATCGATCAACCCTAGTAAGAGGGAAGCACATCCAAATGATTTCAATCAAATGAAGATTCGGGAAATCTTTAATCAAAGTATGAACATTAGAAATAGTTTCTAATGGTTCATTAATGAATCATCATTATCAGATTGAGCAAGGAATGAATATGAAATTGGATTTGACAAGTATCCATATCCATAGTCATATTCAGGGTGCAAGTAGATCGAAGGACTGAATTGCCCGGTAACTCACCATTGAAGGGTATTTTGGTAAATCCACCAAAATTTCTCATCTTCCGGGTAGGCATGACACGTTGCTAGATGTCAATCTTGTCTAGAAGGTCTTCATGAACCAATTGATTTGGTTTCATGAGTCAATTTGATGTGTGATTCGAATTGGACAATTAGGTAAGCCATTTACCTCATTAGGTTAATCGGGTTCAATCAGATCGAATCGGCTCAAACCTAAACCTACTGCTGACTAGATGTGGAACCCAATGGGTCACACACAATAGAGACTTAGCCAAGGAAGTCATTCATGATTTAATTAGGGTCATAGGATCCTAATTGGTTAACCAGATCACATACTAGCATATTTAAGCTAACCAAATTCCTAACCCAATTGGATTGGATCCGGTTGCTTGCTAATTGGGCTAACCTAATTATGAAAAACCTAAATTAGGTTGAGTCCTAAGTGGGGCTAGCCTAATCAAAGCTAAATCTGATTTTAATTTGGATTTAAGGGCATTTTAGGTGCCATACATGAAGAGTCCCAATGGCATGGGACTCTTGGTACCTAAATGATACCTTAACTTCAAAAGGGCAAAGAATGAGCTATAGATCTCTGATTTGAATATAATTTATATGGTCAGAAAGAAAATTTTATGCTCTTTCCAATGACATCAATATTGCCTATGTTTTGACTTGTCAACTTTCTTTGAAATTTGCATGGAAGAAGGATGGCGCGCGCGGTGCATGAAGAGTCGCAACTCTTCATGTGGCGCGCGGTTCTGATGGAGTGTCCTTCTGCTATCAGGACTCTTTATAATCTTCGATGTTTGAAGATTGAAGAGGCACCTCTTGGCTTTCTAGGGACTGGTAATTGACACGTGGCAAGTGAGAATTCGTCCAGATAAAAGAAGGGATGTGAATAAGGCCTTCGGTGTATGAATGAGCTTATTAGATATGATTTTTCAAGCTAGATTACTTCTCTTCGGTCTTGAAAAATCATATCTGATAAGTTGATGGGAGGACATATCACACGCCCCTCTTGTATCTATAAATAGGGGGCAGTGAAATGAGTCTGATAATGAAGAATTCCACCGAAGTATTATTTAGAGTGTCTCTCTCTCCCTCCTTCTTTCTTTAAGACAAGACTTGTCTTATTAAGACAAGGTCTTTTCTAATAGGACAAGGCTTTGTTTTAGGACATAAGCCTAAGGGGTCCTAGAGGAGGGTTGTCCTAAAACCAAGAGTGGTTTAAAAGAGTATCTTTAGTGCCCTACAGTAGGACAAGGTGTCCAACAGTGGTCAATAGACCAAAGGCTGCCGAAAGAGTTCCACTTATCCAAGCAACTTGAAGAAGGAGTTTTTCCTTGGTCCGAGTTTCGTGTGGATCACCGTTGGAGGGTGAACGTTTGGGTGCCTGGTGGAGAAGAAGGCTGAATCAGGGTTTTCTTCATCGGATTGGATACTAGCGGTTCAGGTTGGTGCCTAAACTCTAGTTTATATTATATATGCATGTTTGTATGTTTTAATTCCTAGTAAGGAGATCTTGGGTTAAGGGTTTGGTAGTGGTTTCATAATAAATTTTTGAAATCCACGCTTCCACCCTGGTCACCAAAACCCTTACAGTGGTATCAAAGCCACCTTATTAGGGCTAAATCATACAATATTTGAAGTTGCCCAATTTTGTAGGACTCTTGAGGTTGCCCATTTTGGTAGGACTCTACAAAATTTGAAGTTGCCCAATTTTGTAGGACTCTTGAGGTTGCCCATTTTTGCAGGACTCTACAAAATTTGAAGTTGCCCAATTTTGTAGGACTCTACAAAAGTTTAAAGTTACATATGATTGATATGTTTATGCATATATGTATGTCACTGGTTAGGGTTTTTACTTAAACCTTAACCGATATAGAGATATGTTTAGAAATCTAGTCATCATACCGAAATAAGGTTGCCCTGGCATAATGGTGGATCCATTATGTGGTAGATGGTTGTCCTAGTATGATGACACACTTGGCACATTATAAAATGATATATGATGCATGGTTGATGAATGGTATGTTGGGAATCCGGTGCACCGCAGCGGAAGTGTAATTTCAAAATGATGAAATTTGCACCATAATCCTTTAGCCAAGATCTCCTTATTCAGGATTAAAACATATAATAAACATACAAACCTACATTGTTAGAATTAGGGTACCAACCTGTAATCGCTAATTCCAACAAAATTTGATGTTGAAGAGGCTAATTGATTTCACCAGGCATCCAAGTGTCTGCCCTCCGATGGTGATCCACATAGAGTAATGATCAAGACAACTCTATCTTCTCTTCAATGGTTCCTTCTATTGAGTTCTTCTTCCTATAACTCAATTGCTTGGACTATGGCTTGAATTCCTCCACACAAGAGATTGCCACCCTTTCCTTGACCTCTTCTCCTCCTTCCACTAAGACTTGGCCCTTTAGACACCCTTGTCTTGAAGAAAAGACCTTGTCCTAAGAGGACATAGGCTTGTCTTAAGTTGGAGGAGAAATTAAGACAATGATGTCTTAATGTAAGAAAGAAAGGAACAAATCAGAACTCCTTTCTTTCCTTTACCGTCGGAGACTTTTACTCTTATTCTTGTTCAGTAGCAGAGTTTTGACAGAGGTGTACTCTGTAAAGGAAACAATGCAAGAGCAAGAAAAGAATAAAAGAGTCTTCAGGAGAGGAAGAAGGAAAAACATTAACCTGTTCTGATTTTCCCGACCCTTTAAATAGATCTCAGATAGGCGCCCACACACCTCTCCGTAAACACCCATCTCATGCCCTTCTGATTTTCTCACGCCCCTTCCCACTTTCTCATGGCCCTTCAGATTAAATCCCATGGCCTTTCTTAAAGAAAAAGCCATGGTGTTTTAAAAAAAAAGGGGTCGCGACTTTTCATCTCCGAAGAGATGTTATTACGCGCGCCCGGGAAGAGTTAGCGTTTTTCTTCTTTCTTAAAAACTTTCCAGCCGTTGGATTACCATCCAAGGGCACACAGGTGAGGTGCTAATTCTTAAGAAAGGAGGCCGCCCCAAATAAAATCATCGAAGAATTTAGTGGGGTGCGCCAAGAGTCCATGCGCCATGGACTCTTCCAAATGGCGCGCCAAGAGTCCATAAGCGCATGGACTCTTGGCATTTGGCATGAAAATGCAAGGGGGGCGGGTGGGGAGGCTAGCCAAGTTACATGGCTAGCCAATAGGGTTAACCATAATCCCAATTAACTCAATTAGGGTCTAATTAGATCCAATTAGAACCCAATTTGAACCAATCCGGAACCCTAAATCTAATCCGATTCGAATAGAAGCTAGGGTTTGCAACACCTGCTAGAGTGTTATCCTGCAAAGATGATTTAATTCCAAATTAAACTCTTGATCAATCCTCTTAAGTGTGTGACCCATTGGGTTCCACATCTAGCCAGCAGTGGGTTCGAATACAAGTTGACCTAATTTGATTAGAACTCTTTCTAATCGTTTTAGGTCAAACCGGGCTTACCCGATTCGATCAATTAGGACTCTTCCTAATAAGTGATCTTTGAATTTGATCAACCCACAAGACAAGATTGATGTCTAGCAACGTGTCATGTCTACCCGGAAGATATGAAAATTCTGGTAAATACCAAAATTACCCTTCAGTAGAGAGTTATCGTACAATTAAATCTTTCGATCAGCCTGCACCCAAAATATAACTATGGATATGGATATATGTCAAATCCAATATTATATTTATTTCTAGCTCAATCTTATATCGATGATTCAATTATCTTGATATTAGAAACCATCTCTAATATCTTTACTTTGATCAAAGATTCCCTGAATCATCATCCGATTGTTAACTAGCTGGATGCAATCTCCTCTTACTAAGAGTGATCGATTCCTTGTTGACCTACTCATTACCTTCATATCCAATTCACCATTCCAGTATCAATCCTGTGCATGACTCAGTGTCATGATTAGGATTGAACCAAATAATGGGTTCATGTACATAAGGTACTTATGGCAGTCTCAGGTCAAAAGATTACTTGTACCACTCCCACTATGAGAACCTTCTATTGACATGTAGCTAAGACTCCATTAGATGTTCTCAAGTTGGATCATATCAGTGAACTCATTCTCCAATGAGCACCCACATCCCAGTATTAGTGTCATACACAAGTGACTGTGAGAGCAGTCACCCTTTCAGTATACATGGGATGTGCTAGTCTTACCGGAAAACCCTGATCCCCTACTCAGGGTTCCTTTGACAAGGAATACTTTAGATTAAGGTTTTAAGATTTTAGGTCTCATTGGTATGATCTCATCATAACCCTATAATCATAGCCCTAATCTATGGGGTTCATCATATAATATAAACACAGCGTATGATGAAAAATAATGCCTTTATTTAGAAAATTGTCAATTACAATGGTTTGGGAGATACAACATAGATTGACTTGTAGGGCATATCCCTTTCAATCTCCCACTTGCACTAAAGCCAATCGCCTTTAAATCTTAATCCCATACACTCGAGGTGGCGATCAAAATCTCGCTGTGGTAGAGCCTTAGTGAACGGGTCTGCTACATTGTTCTTTGTATCAACTCTATTTATGTAGACATCTTGTTCTCTACTATTTCTTGGACGAGATGGAAGCGTCTCAAAATGTGCTTGGACTTATGATGAGCTCTTGGTTCCTTAGCTTGAGCAACAGCCCCAGTGTTGTCACAGTAAAGTGGCACTGGGTTTTCAATTTCAGGAACAACACCCAACTCTGTGATGAACTTCTTCATCCAGACTGCTTCCTTGGCGGCTTCACTAACAGCTATGTATTCTGCCTCTGTGGTTGAGTCAGCTACAGTCTGCTGCTTGGTACTCTTCCAACTCACTGCTCCACCATTCAGGATAAAAACATATCCCAAAATAGATTTGCTATCATCAAGGTCTGATTGAAAACTAGAATCAGAATAAGCTTCTAGTTTAAGATCAGAACTACCATAAACCAGAAAAATATCCTTAGTCCTTCTTAGGTACTTAAGAATATTTTTAACTGCATTCTAATGGTCCTCTCTTGGATCAGCCTGAAACCTACTGACAATGCCTAAAGCATATGCCACATCAGGCCTAGTACATAACATGGCATACATTATGGACCCTATTGTCGAAGCATAGGGTATAGAATTCATTCTATTTCTTTCTTCAGGTGTCTTAGGAGACATCCTTTTAGAAAGATGTATGCCTTGACTCATAGGAAGATAACCTCTTTTACTTCCATCCATGCTGAATCTTTTCAGCACCAAGTCAATGTACCTAGATTGGGATAAACCTAGCATCCTCTTAGATCTATCTCTATAGATCTTAATACCTAGTATATAGGATGCTTCTCCCAAATCTTTCATGGAAAACTGGTTTGATAGCCAAACCTTGACTGATTGCAACATTGGGATATCATTTCCAATGAGGAGTATGTCATCTACATACAGAACCAAGAAGACTATGGCACTCCCACTAGTCTTCTTATAAACACAGGGTTCATCCACATTTTTGATAAAACCAAACCTTTTAATAGTTTCATCAAAGCGGATTTCCAACTCCTTGAAGCTTGCTTTAATCCATAAATAGATTTCTTTAGCTTGCATACTTGATTAGGTTTATTTTTTGAAATAAAACCTTCTAGCTGTGACATGTAGACTTCTTCCTCAAGGAAACCATTGAGGAATGCAGTCTTCACATCCATCTGCCAGATCTCATAATCGTGGTATGCTGCTATAGCAAGTAAAATCCGAATTGATTTGAGCATGGCAACAGGTGAGAATGTTCATCATAATCAATTCCCTGTTTTTGTCTAAAACCTTTAGCCACTAGTCTGGTTTATAGGTTTCAACTTGGCCATCAGCCCCAATCTTTTTCTTATAGACCCATTTGCACCCAATAGGATTAACACCCTCTGGTGCATCAACCAAAGACCATACTTGGCTTACATACATAGAGTCTATTTCGGATTCCATGGCTTCTTGCCATCTATCTGAATCAGTACTCAAGATAGCTTCCGTATAGGTCAAAGGTTCATCATTTTGAATGACTTGGACTTCATTATTTTCAATAATAAACCCATACCTCTCAGGTGCCCGTGGCACTCTATCAGACCTACGGGGAGGAGTTTTGTGTTCTGGTTCTTTCCTAACTATATGTTCTAATGGTTGAGAATTGTCTATCTGTGTTTCTTGTACTTCTCCAAGTTCAATAGTTCTACCATTGCCCTTTTCTAAAATGAACTCCTTTTCTAGAAAAGTGGCATGCCTGCTGACAAAAATCTTTTATTCAGTAGGATGGTAGAACAGATATCCTCTACCTTCTCTAGGATATCCTACAAATAGACATTTATCCGCTCTAGGTTCCAACTTATGTCCAAAATTCCTTTTAACATAAGCTGGACATCCCCATACCTTAAAATATTTAAGATATGGTTTCTTTCCACTCCAAATTTCATATGAAGTACTAACAACGGATTTAGAAGGTACCTTGTTCAGAATGTAAATAGCAGTTTCTAGGGCATGACCCCATAAGAAATGGGTTAATTTGTGAAGCACATCATGGATCGTACCATATCTAATAAGGTACGATTCCTCCTTTCAGCTATACCATTTAGCTGTGGTGTATAAGGAGGTGTCCATTCAGAAAGAATTCCATTAACTTTAAGATAGTCTAAAAACTCCATGGATAAGTATTCTCCTCCTCGATCAGAACGAAGAACTTTAATACTTTTCTCGGTTTGTTTTCGACCATACTTTGATACTCCTAAAATTTATCAAAGGCTTCAGATTTATGTTTCATAAGATACACAGATCCGAACCTAGATAAATCATCTGTAAAAGTGATAAAATATGAGTATCCTCCTCTGGCCTGAATTGTCATTGGACCACATACATCAGTGTGTTTAAGTCCTAATAACTCAGTTGACCTTTCTCCATGTCCAGTGAATGGAGTCTTGGTCATCTTATCCATGAGACAAGATTCGCAAGTTCCTAATGATTCATACTCATAAGGATTAAGGAATTTTTCCTTGTATAACTTGGTTATCCTAGACTCATTAACATGACCAAGTCGATGATGCCAAAGTAAAGTATCATTAAAGTCTTTTCTTTTCCTTTTATTATTGACATGAAAACACTATCATTGGAAGAAAGAGTTAAGAGCCCATTGCTAAATATGCCAGAACAAATAATTTTATTAGATAACATTATCGAGCAACCAGTGCTCGTTACATCCATTACATATCCTTGTTTTAATAACAAAGGAATATATATAATGTTCCTAATAATCTTTGGCATATAGTAACAATTTTCTAACTCAAGATCTTCCCTGAAGGCAACTTCAGAATATAGGTCACTACAGCTTCTGCTTGGATGATATCACCACCCGCACCGTAGAGATTGAAGTCGCCTTCCTTCAATACTTTAAGCTTGTGGAGGTCCTGCAAAGATTTGCATATATGGTAACCACAAGCGGTATCCAATACCCAAGTATTTGATATAGACGAATTTAATGTCAATATAGTATGTATCTCATACATACCTTTTGGTGCATCTGCCGCACCAGGCTTCATAGTTGCAAGGTAAGCCTTGCAATTCCTTTTCCAATGTCCCGCTTTGCCGCAAAAGAAACAGGTTGACTATTTTGAGGCCTTCTTTCCTTTCTTGTTCTTATTGATGCCACCCTTAGGGTTTAGCCTCCTATTAAACCCTTTTTGCTGATTTCTTCTTATTGGTCTTATCAACAAGAAGAAGTGGAGCCTTTTCTTTCTTAACGTGGCTCTCTGTTGTTTTTAACATATTTAACAGCTCAGGCAAGGAAGTGTTCTGTTTGTTCATGTGATAATTCAAGACAAACTGAGAAAATGACTCCGGGAGTGATTGCAAGATTAAATCCTGATTCAGCTCCCCATCCATAATAAACCCTAATTGATCCAATCTGGTGATTAAGTCAATTACCTTCAGAACATGATCCTGAACGGATGTACCCTCTATCATCCTAGCACGGAATAACTGCTTAGATATTTCGTATCTAGCAGTTCTGCTTTGTTCTCCATAAAGCTCTTTTAAATTGAGCATTATGGATTGAGTATCCATGCTTTCATGCTTCCTCTGTAACTCATTGGTCATAGAGGCTAGTATGATACACTTGACAGTGAGGGAGTCATTCTGCCACATTTTGTATGTGGCCATATCTTCTTATGTGGCACATCTCCTAGTGGATTAAGACTGGGGGTATCAAGAATATAAGAAAGTTTTTCAGAACTCAGTACAATCTTTAAGTTTCTCAATCAGTCCACATAGTTTGGACCAGTCAGTTTGTTGGTATCTAAGATACTTCGCAGTGATAATGAAGATGTCATTTATCTACATTTAATAAAGAACAATACATAAGCTAACAACCATGAAATGACTTACATAATTAAATTAGGTCTTCAATTTAATTATGTCTCCCACTATTTTATCAAAAATCATAGCCCTCACTATGATAATCGAGAAAAAACCCTGATCGATTTTTCTTAGTGAGATTGAGATCCTAATAACTTATAAAAGATCTTGCAGATAACACAACAAATCTTTTATAAGCTCAAAGGTAGGAAACTCTTCCAATTATATCTCATATAATTCTCAAAAATAACTTGGCCTCTAGAACATTATAAGTCTTGCAGAAAACACAACAAACCATAATGTTCTAGCTAAGTCAAGACCCTTTCATTTCTATACAGTCAGTACTCAAATATAATGCCCTTGCAGATAACACAACAAGGCATTATACTGAATATACTGTAAGCATATCTATGCATTAGACTAGTATTATGTTAATCACCATATTAGGTCTTGCAGATAACACAACAAACCTAATGTGGTTCATAACACAATAATGATCCAGCATGAAGGAAGGCCAATATATAGTATTTTTAACACTAAGCATTTTAGTCAAGATTTAAATATAATCAAATCGGCCAGGCAAGTGGAAGAGATGTGGGAGTCCCCCCGTTGCTTTCCTAGACACCAACAAAAATTGGCCAGGTCAGTCAACGGAACCAATTAAAAACCATGATTCTCTTTACCTTCCCAGAACCACCTTTCTAGACACCGAATGATCAATTGTTCATCATGACTAGTGATGCTTATTAGTTAAATATACTATGACTTAATATAATTTTAAGAAGAGGGCTTTATAAATTGCCAGCACATTCATATAGAACATATCTCAATCATATCACTCTGATAAACATGTATGTGCTAAGTGTGTCATCATACTAGGACAACCATTTACCACATAATGGATCCACCATTATGCCAGCGCAACCTTATTTCAGTATGATGACTTCAAAACTAATTATATCTATTATAATTAGGGTTTGAGTGAAAAATCCTAACTAGTGGCATACATCAAAACATTAATTATCATATACGCATTCCAAAAATATGGTAAGTGTATCAGCATTCAGGGTTTAAAACCCTAACATGCGACACTACATCAAAAACACATATAAATAATTGTCATATGTTTTAACTGTAATAAGGGTGGCTCTGATACCACTGTTGGAAATCCGGTGCACCGCAGCGGAAGTGTAATTTCAAAATGATGAAATTTGCACCATAATCCCTTAGCCAAGATCTCATTAATCAGGATTAAAACATATAATAAACATACAAACTTACATTGTTAAAATTAGGGTACCAACCTGTAATCGCTAATTCCAACAAAATTTGATGTTGAAGAGGCTAATTGATTTCACCAGGCATCCAAGTGTCCGCCCTCCGATGTTGATCCACACAGAGCAATGATCAAGACAACTCTATCTTCTCTTCAATGGTTCCTTCTATTGAGTTCTTCTTCCTAGAACTCAATTGCTTGGACTATGGCTTGAATTCCTCCACACAAGAGCTTGCCTCCCTTTCCTTGACCTCTTCTCCTCCTTCTACTAAGACCTTGGCCCTTTAGACACCCTTGTCTTGAAGAAAAGACCTTGTCCTAAGAGGACATAGGCTTGTCTTAAGTTGGAGGAGAAATTTAGACAATGATGTCTTAATGTAAGAAAGAAAGGAACAAATCAGAACTCCTTTCTTTCCTTTACTGTCGGAGACTTTTACTCTTATTCTTGTTCAGTAGCAGAGTTTCGACAGAGGTGTACTCTATAAAGAAAACAATGCAAGAGCAAGAAAAGAATAAAAGAGTCTTCAGGAGAGGAAGAAAGAAAAACATTACCTGTTCTGATTTTCCGACCCTTTAAATAGATCTCAGATAGGCGCCCACACACCTCTCCGTAAACACCCATCTCATGCCCTTCTGATTTTTTCACGCCCCTTCCCACTTTTCACGGCCCTTCAGATTAAATCCCACGGCCTTTCTTAAAGAAAAAGCCACGATGTTTTAAAAAAAAGGGGTCGCGACTTTTCATCTCCGAAGAGATGTTATTACGCGCGCCCGGGAAGAGTTAGCATTTTTCTTCTTTCTTAAAAACTTTCCAGCCATTGGATTCCCATCCAAGGGCACACAGGTGAGGCTCTAATTCTTAAGAAAGGAGGCCACCAAAAAATAAAATCATCAAAGAATTTAGTGGGCGCGCCAAGAGTCCATGCGCCATGGACTCTTCCAAATGGCGCGCCAAGAGTCCATAAGCGCATGGACTCTTGGCATTTGGCGTGAAAATGCAAGGGGGGCGGGTGGGGAGGCTAGCCAAGTTACATGGCTAGCCAATAGGGTTAGCCATAATCCAAATTAACTCAATTAGGGTCTAATTAGATCCAATTAGAACCCAATTTGAACCAATCCGGAACCCTATTTTCGAATCCGAATCAAATAGAAGCTAGGGTTTGCAACACCTGCTAGAGTGTTATCCTGCAAAGATGATTTAATTCCAAATTAAACTCTTGATCAATCCTCTTAAGTGTGTGACCCATTAGATTCCACATCTAGCCAGTAGTGGTTCGAATACAAGTTGACCTAATTTGATTAGAACTCTTTCTAATCGATTTAGGTCAAACCAGGCTTACCCGATTCGATCAATTAGGACTCTTCCTAATAAGTGATCTTTGAATTTGATCAACCCACAAGACAAGATTGACGTCTAGCAACGTGTCATGTCTACCCGGAAGTTATGGAAATTCTGGTGAAATACCAAAAATTACCCTTCAGTAGAGAGTTACCGTACAATTAAATCTTTCGATCAGCCTGCACCCAAAATATAACTATGGATATGGATATATGTCAAATCCAATATTATATTTATTTCTAGCTCAATCTTATATCGATGATTCAATTATCTTGATATTAGAAACCATCTCTAATATCTTTACTTTGATCAAAGATTCCCTGAATCATCATCCGATTGTTAACTAGCTGGATGCAATCTCCTCTTACTAAGAGTGATCGATTCCTTGTTGACCTACTCATTACCTTCATATCCAATTCACCATTCCCAGTATCAATCCTGTGCATGACTCAGTGTCATGATTAGGATTGAACCAAATAATGGGTTCATGTACATAAGGTACTTATGGCAGTCTCAGGTCAAAAGATTACTTGTACCACTCCCACTATGAGAACCTTCTATTGACATGTAGCTAAGACTCCATTAGATGTTCTCAAGTTGGATCATATCAGTGAACTCATTCTCCAATGAGCACCCACATCCCAGTATTAGTGTCATACACAAGTGACTGTGAGAGCAGTCACCCTTTCTAGTATACATGGGATGTGCTAGTCTTACCGGAAAACCCTGATCCCCTACTCAGGGTTCCTTTGACTAGGAATACTTTAGATTAAGGTTTTAAGATTTTAGGTCTCACTGGTATGATCTCATCATAACCCTATAATCATAGCCCTAATCTATGGGTTCATCATATAATATAAACACAGCGTATGATGAAAAATAATGCCTTTATTTAGAAATTGTCAATTACAATGGTTTGGGAGATACAACATAGATTGGCTTGTAGGGCATATCCCTTTCATGGTAATATTAGAATGTGCTTCTGTTTGAATTGCCCTCTATTAAAATTATATAAGTTGTAGTGTCATATACCAAAAGCAAAATAATCAAGATGATTAGTTGATC
Source organism: Areca catechu (assembly GCA_021397845.1). Lineage (NCBI taxonomy): Eukaryota > Viridiplantae > Streptophyta > Magnoliopsida > Arecales > Arecaceae > Areca > Areca catechu. The sequence goes on from CM038050.1 coordinate 99,430,666, forward strand.
ATTCGGTGTCTAGGTAAAGTGGTTCATGATCGGTAAAGAGGACGTGATTTTTAATTAGTTCCGTAGACTGACCTGGATAATTTTTATTGGTGTCTAGGAAAGCAACGGGGGGACTCCCACTACTCTCTTACTTTTGGCTGCTAAGATTAACTTAATTCTTGATTGATATGCTTAGTGTAATATTCACTACATTAGGCCTTCCTTGATGGGGGACCAGAAACACATTCGGGTTTTCTTTTTTTTTTAGATTTTTTATTTTTTAGTTTAAAAATACTTATCCCAACTATTCCTTTTATTCTCATTATCCATACCTTATCCCGATGTTATTCCCAACTTATTCCAGATCTATTCCTATCTTCTTCAACCTCCAGGAAATCACAGAGAGTTCATTTTCTCGATTTTTTTTGCCCCACCCGTCCCCGATTTGCCGTGCCCCACCCTCGACCGCCCCCCACCGTTCCGCTGTCGATGCTCGCTAGCTCCCCGCCCTCGCCGGAGAAGTCGCCATCACCACCCACGCCCGTGGGAAGACGAATGGACACGGGAGGTGTCCGTTCGACCAGCCACGGCCGTGCCGCCCACCAGCGGCCGTGCCGCCCTGCACCACCACTGGCCTACTGCCCGCCGCTATTCTCGCCGCCCCCCGACTCCCGCTCGACCACTGGTGGGGTCCGCTGCCACCGCCGCCCACGCCCTTGAAAAGACGAACGGGCGCGGGAGGTGTCCGTCCGCCCCGTGCGTCCGTGTGACGCCACCGCCGTGCCGCCGTACCACCCTGCCACCGCCGCCAGCCCGCCGGCGCGCCGCCGTGCCACCCCACCACTGCCCACCGGAGATCCCCCCCTATGGCTCGGTCGAGGGAAGCTTTGGCACGCTTCTCAAAGCACCCCAAGGAAAGGTTGTTCTGCATGATTTTTTGGAGCTGCATGATTTTCAGGATTGCACAATTTCCAGAGCAGAGGGAGATTTCAAAATTCAAATAACATGGATTTATTTGGTATTTTTTCATTATTGTAATGTGGGTTTAAAATGGAAATTTGGGATTTGAGTTTTGAATTTGAATTCAAATCATTTTGAATTGAATTCAAATATAGGATGATTTCAGGGGATTTTATTTTTGAATTTCAAAAGGGATATGGGCATCTATAAATACCCATACTTCTCTTGTAATAAACTAGTTGATGAAAATGAATTTTTGAGAGTGTTTTTCCACTTGTGTGTGGTTCCGGGCTGAGGCCTGTTTGCCTTCGTCCTTCGGGATGTCGAGAGGTGTGAGGCCCCAACTTGCCTTCATCCTTCGGGACGTCGAGGGGTGTGACGCCCCAGGTATCTCCATTTTCTTCCCCACCTTCATGTCTCTCACGGTTTCCCCTCGTGACCTTAAGATCCATCCTAGCGCATCAAGTATTGAGGATGGCGTAATGCCTTATAGGTGGATGGTCTCTTCGTTAGGATGAGTCCCAAGGTCCATGAGTTCCAGTCCGCTGTCTCCCATCCCCGTCGTTCCTTCGCCACCCCCGCCAAGAAAATTTGAAAACCAAAAGAGTCCGGCCATCTTAGGATTTTTCAGGGGTCGTTCTATCCTAGTCCCGGGAGGCTTCTTAGCCCTCCCACGATCCTTGATTTGCTTTACGTCTTTCCCTTTTCCAAATAACCATGGGTTTTTGTCATCATCCTGCATCATTACTTCATGCTAGGTCATTATTATGGTATGATCCGTATAAGGTTTGTTGTGTACACACAAGGCCTATTATGGTAACTAACAAAATTTTGGCCTGGTGCATTTGATGCTTATGGCATGATTTAATATAATACTTTGTTGTGAACACACAAGGGTATTATTATTACAATCATGACTATAAAGGAATGAAGGGTCTTACTTAACTAAAAATTATAGTTTGTTGTGCACACATAAGGCTATTAATATTTTAGAGGCCAGGTTTTGTTGAGAATTGTATGAGATACAATTGGAAAGAGTTTTCCTACCTTTGAACATATAAAAGATTTGTTGTATACACACAAGGTCTTTTATAAGGAATTAGGATATCAACCCTACTAAGAAAACCAATTAGGGTTTCTCTATCATCATATAGAGGGTTATGATGCTTGAGAAATAGTGGGAGACATAATTAAGTTAAAGTCCTAATTTAATTATGTTTTGTCAACATTGGTTGTTTGCTTATGTTATGTTCTTTGTTAATGTAGATTAAATGGCCTCTTCACTCCCACTCCGTAGTATACTTGATGCCAATAAATTGACTGGACCGAACTATGTTGATTGGTTGAGAAACCTAAAGATAGTACTCAGCCAGGAAAAACTTTCTTACATTCTTGATACCACTACCTTGGAACCTTTAGGGAAGATGCCTCGCAAGAGGAAAAGACCACATCAAGATGTGGCAAAATGACTCACTCACTGTCAAATGTATCATGCTTGCCTCTATGACCAATGAGTTGCATAGGCAACATGATAGCATGGACACTAACTCCATAATGCTCAATCTAAAGAGCTATATGGAGAACATAGTCGAACTGCTAGATATGAGATATCTAAGCAGTTGTTCCATGCGAGAATGACAGAAGGTACATCCATACAAGACCATGTACTGATGGTTATTGACCTGATCTCTCGATTAGGTCAATTGGATTTTGTTATGGTTAGGGAGTTGAATCAGGATTTGATCCTGTAGTCACTCCCGAGTCATTTTCATAGTTTATTCTTAATTATCATATGAACAAACTTAACACTTCCTTGCCTGAGCTGTTAAACATGTTAAAATAGTAGAGAGCCATTTAAAGAAAAATAAGGCTCCACTTCTTCTTGTGGATAGGATCAACAAGAAGAAGTCAGGCAGAAAGGGTTCCAAGAGGAGATTGAACCCAAAAAAGGCATCAAGAAAAGAAAGGAAAAAGGCCTCTAGACAGATGACCTGCTTTCACTGTGGCAAGCCGGGTCATTGGAAGAGGAACTGCAAGGCTTACCTTGCAGGTGTGAAGCCTGGTGCATCGGATGCACCAAAAGGTATGAAAGAAGTTCATACTATTTTGTCATGGATTCTTCCATTTTAAATACTTGGGTATTGGATACTGCCTGTGGTCATAATATCTGCAAATCATTGCATGGGCTGCAGAGGCTTAGAGTATTGAAGGAAGGAGACTTCGAGCTCTACGGTGTTGGAGGAGAGTCCATCCAAGCAGAGGCCGTAGGGACTTATATCTTGAAGTTACCTTCGGGGAAGATTTTAGAGCTGAGAGATTGTTACTATATGCCTAAGGACATTAGAAATATCATATCTATACCCTTGTTACTTAGACAAGGTTATACTATGAATGTGATGAGCAATGGTTGCTCAATCATCTTTTCTAATGAAATTATATGTTATGGCGTATTTTGCAATGGTCTTTTAACTCTATTCACTAATGACAATATATTTCATGTAAGTAACAAATGAAAGAGAGATGATGTAAACAATACTTTACTCTGGCACTATCGGCTTGGACATATTAGTGAGACTAGGATTAACAAGTTATACAAGGAAAATTTTCTTATCCTTATGATTATGAATTATTAGAAACTTGTGAATCATATCTCATGGGTAAAATGGCCAAGACTCCATTTAGTGGACATAGAGAAAGGACAACTGAGTTATTAGGACTCATACATACAGATGTATGTGGGCCTATGACAACTCAGGCCAATGGTGGATACTCTTATTTCATCACATTTACTGATGATTTTTCAAGGTACGGATTTGTGTATCTTACGAAACATAAGTCCGAAGCCTTTGATAAATTTTTAGAGTATCAAAGTATGGTAGAGAAACAAATGAAAAAAGTATTAAAATCCTTCGATCAGATCGAGGAGGTGAATACTTATCCACCGAGTTTCTTGATCACCTTAAAGAAAAGGGGATTATCTCTGAATGGACCCCTCCTTACACACCACAATTAAATGGTGTTGCTGAAAGGAGGAACCGTACCTTATTAGATATGGTACGGTCCATGATGTGCTTCACAGAGTTACCTGTTTCCTTCTGCGGATATGCCTTGGAAACCATGGCTAATATCTTAAATAGAGTACCATCTAAATCTGTCTCTAGCACTCCATATGAGATATGGAGGGGTAAGAAACCCAATCTTAAGTATCTTAAGATATGGGGATGTCCAGCCTATGTCAAAAGAAATTTTGGACATAAGCTAGATGCTAGAGCATAAGTGTCTATTTGTAGGATATCCTAAAGATAGTATAGGATATCTGTTCTACCACTCTACTGAACAAAAAGTTTTTGTCAGTAGGCATGCCACTTTTCTGGAGAAAGAGTTCATCCTACAAAAGGGCAGTGGGAGAAATATTGAACTTGAAGAAGTTCAACAAATAGATACTTCTCAACCAAATGATAACATAGTTAGTATAGAACCAGAACACACCACTCCTATCCATAGGTCTGATAGGGTGCGTCATCCACCTGAGAGGTATGGGTTCATTATTGAAAATAATGAAGCACGGATCACTGAAAATGATGAGCCTCTAACCTATACGGATGCTGTCATGAGTAGGGACTCAAACAGATGGCTGGAAGCCATAAGATCCGAAATGGACTCCATGTATGTCAACCAAGTGTGGACTTTGGTTGATGCACAAGAGGGTGTTAACCCTATTAGATGCAAATGGGTCTATAAGAAAAAGATCGGGGTAGATGGCCAAGTCGAAACTTATAAAGCCAGATTAGTGGCTAAGGGTTTCAGACAAAAACAGGAAATAGATTATGATGAAACATTTTCTCATGTTCCCATTCTCAAATCTATTCGGATCATGCTTGCTATAGCAGCATATCATGATTATGAAATCTGGCAGATGGATGTGAAAACCGCATTCCTAATGGTTTCTTTGAGGAAAAGGTCTATATGTCATAGCCATAAGGTTTTGTCTTGGAGACTAAACCTAATCAGGTATGTAGGCTGAAGAAATCCATTTATGGATTAAAGCAAGCATCCAGGAGTTGGAACATCCGATTTGATAAGACAGTCAAAGAGTTTGACTTTATCAAAAATGAGGATGAACATTGTGTGTACAAGAAGACTAGTGGGAGTGCCATAGTTTTCTTGGTTCTGTATGTGGATGACATACTCCTCATTGGGAATGATATCCCAATGTTACAATTAGTCAAGGTATGGTTATCTAAACAGTTTTCCAAGAAGACTTGGAGAAGCATCCTATATACTAGATATCAAGATTTATAAAGATAGATCTAGGAGGATGCTAGGCTTATCCCAATCTAGGTACATTGACCAAGTGCTAAAGAGATTTAGTATGGAGGGAAGTACAAGAGGTTAGTTGCCCATTGGTCATGGCATACATCTTTCTAAGAAGATGTCTCCTAAGACACCTAAAGAAAGAAATAGAATGAGTTCTATACCTTATGCTTCAGCTGTAGGATCTATAATGTATGCTATGTTATGTACCAGGCTTGATGTGGCATATGCCTTAGGTACGGCCAGCAGATTTCAGGCTGATCTAGGAGAGGATAACTGGAAGGCTGTGAAAAATATTCTTAAGTACTTGAGAAGGACTAAGAATATTTTTCTAATATACGAATGATCTGATCTTAAACTGGAAGCTTATTCAGATTCTAGTTTTCAATCGGATCCAGATGATAGCAAATCTATTTCAGGGTATGTTTTTTTATCCTAAATGAAGAGCTATAAGCTGGAAGAGTTCTGAACAGCAGACTGTAGCTGACTCAACAACTGAGGTAGAATACATTGCTGTTAGTGAAGCTACCAAGGAAGCTGTCTGGATGAAGAAGTTCATCTCAGAGTTGGGTGTGGTTTCGGAGATTGAAGGTCCAGTACCACTTTACTATGATAATACTGGAGCCGTCGCTCAAGCTAAGGAACCTAGAGCTCATCACAATTCAAAGCACATTCTAAGACGCTTCCATCTCGTTCGAGAGATTGTTGAAAGACAAGAAGTCTGCATTAAAAGAGTAGAAATGAAGAATAACATAGCAGACCCGTTCACTAAGGCTATACCACAGTGGGAGTTTGATCGCCACCTTGATTGTATGGGGTTAAAATTTAAAGGCGATTGGCTTTAGTGCAAGTGGGAGATTGAAAGGATTATGCCCTAAAGGCCAATCGAAATATTGTATTTCGATGGGATTTTCTTTTGTATCCCAAACTAGTGTATTGACATTATCAATTAATAAAGGCATTTTATTTTCATCATGTGTTGTGTCTTATTAAATTTATTAAGATATGATGAACTCCATAGATTAGGGCTATGGTTCTAGGGTTATGATGAGATCATACCAGTGAGACCTAAAGACTTAAAACCCTAATCTAGAATATTCCTGGTCGATGGGATATTGAGTAGGGGATCAATGTTTCCGGTAAGACCAGCACATCCTATGTATGCTTGGTGAAGAGGGTGACTGATCTCAGAGTCACTTATGTTTGACACTAATACTAAGATGTGGGTGCTCATTAGAGAATGAGTTCACTGAATGGATCCATCTTGAGAACATCTAATAGAACCTTATCTGTTTGTCAATAGATAGTTCTCATAGTGGGAGTAGTGCATGTGGTCCTTTGACCTGAGACTGCCATGGTATCTTGTATGCATGAAACCATACTTTGGTTCACACTCAATCATGACACTAAGTCATTCATGGGGTGATACTGGGTGTGGTGGATTGCATATGGAGGTTGTAAGTAGGTCAAAAAGGAATCGATCAACCCTAGTAAGAGGGAAGCGCATCCAGATGATTTCAATCAAATGAAGATTCGAAAAATCTTTGATCAATATACGAACATTAGAAATAGTTTCTAATGGTTCATTAATGAATCGTCATTATCAAATTGAGCAAGGAATGAATATGAAATTGGATTTGACAAGTATCCATATCCTTAGTCATATTCAGGGTGTAAGTAGATCGAAGGACTGAATTGCCCGGTAACTCACCACTGAAGGGTATTTTGGTAAATCCATCAAAATTCCTCATATTCCGGGTAGGCATGACACGTTGCTAGATGTCAATCTTGTCTTGTAGGTCTTCATGAATCAATTGATTTGGTTTTATGAGTCAATTCGATGTGTGATTCGAATTGGACAATTAGGTGAGCCAATTTAACCTCATTAGGTCAATCGGGTTCGATCGGATTGAATCGGCTCAAACCTAAACCTACTGCTAGCTAGATGTGGAACCCAATGGGTCACACACAATAGAGACTTGGCCAAGGAAGTCAATCATGATTTAATTAGGGTCATAGGATCCTAATTGGTTAGCTGAATCACATACTAGCATATGTAGGCTAACCAAATTCCTAACCCAATTGGATTGGGTCCAGTTGCTTGCTAATTGGGCTAACCTAATTATTGGATACTTAAATTAGGTTGAGTCCTAAGTGGGGCTAGCCTAATCAGAGCTAAATCTGACTTTAATTTGGATTTAAGGACATTTTAGGTGCCATACATGAAGAGTCCCAATGGCATGGGACTCTTGGTACCTAAATGATACCTTAACTTCAAAATGGCACAGAATGAGCTATAGATCTCTTATTTGAATATAATTTATATGGTTAGAAAGAAAATTTTATGCTCTTTCCAATGACACCTATATTACCTATGTTTTGACTAGTTAACATTCTTTGAAATTTGCAAGGAAGAAGGATGGCACACGGTGCATGAAGAGTCGCAACTCTTCATATGGCGCGTAGTTCTGATAGAGAGTCCTTCTGCTATCAGGACTCTTCATAATCTCTGATGTTTGGAGATTGAAGAGGCACCTCTTGGCCTCCTAGGGACTGGTAATTGACATGTGGCAAGTGAGAATTCGTCCAGATAAAAGAAGGGATGTGAATAAGGCCTTCGGTGCATGAATGGGCTTATTAGATATGATTTTTTAAGCCAGATAACTTCTCTTCGGTTTTGAAAGATCATATCTAATAAGTTAATGGGAGGACATATCACATGCCCATCTTGTATCTATAAATAGGGGGCGGTGAAATGAGTCTGATAATGAAGAATTCCACCAAAGTATTATTCTGAGTGTCTCTCTCTCCCTCCTTCTTTCTTTAAGACAAGACTTGTCTTGTTAAGACAAGGTCTTTTCTAATAGGACAAGGCTTTGTTTTAGTGCATAAGCCTAAGGGGTCCTAGAGGAGGGTTGTCCTAAAACCAAGAGTGGTTTAGGAGAGTGTCTTTAGTGCCCTACAGTAGGATAAGGTGACTAACAGTGGTCAATAGACCAAAGGCTATCGAAAGAGTTCCACTTATCCAAGCAACTTGAAGAATGAGTTCTTCCTTGGTCCGAGTTTCGTGTGGATCACCATTGGAGGGCGAATGTTTGGGCGCCTGGTGGAGAAGAAGGCTGAATCAGGGTTTTCTTCATCGGATTGGATACTAGCGGCTCAGGTTGGTGCCTAAACTCTAGTTTATATTATATGCATGTTTGTATGTTTTATTTCCTAGTAAGGAGGTCTTGGGTTAAGGGTTTGGTAGTTGTTTCATAATAAATTTTTGAAATCCACGCTTCTGCCCTGGTCGCCAAAACCCTCATATAGGTCAGAGACTCATCTACCCAGAAAGGAAAGTGATATGTGCACCGATTTTAATGGATCAATCATGTCCTCGTAATATTCCAACAATCGGGAGTCTTTAGGAGTTAATCTATAAAGATATATGTCTTAGATTTTCAACTCTTCAGAATATATATCATTGTCCATTAACTCCATGGATGATTCAAAGACATATCAATATGAATGAAACTAATACCCTTTATTAATAAAGAAGAATTAAGTACAAAGTTAATGCCCTAAAATTTATATTGTATTAAGCCAACATGGCTTTCAGGGCATACATCTAACAGTCTTCTCCTTCTCACTTAAGGACACCTCTTGGACTTGGTCAACATTTCAAGGATGCCTAGGGGGCGTGTTGGGCTTCTAGGAGTAGTAAGGGACTGACCCAAAGGGGCTTGGGAGCATGGGCTTGGGCCTTTGGAAGCTGGGTTGGCCTCTTAGTTGGTAGTAGGAATATTTCCTGGTATCTTGCCCCTTAAAGGCTTGGCGTGGTGCCTGGGCTTGATTTCTTTGAGCTCGGATGCAGGTGGACCTCTGGAATCATGGATTACCTGGTTTGGGAATATGCTCTGGTATCTGGAGAGAAATCTGGGCATCTAGAAGAAATCGGGATTTCTGGAAGCATCTTGGATACTAGGTTGTCACATAAAATCCAATAGACTGATGTAGTGGCCTCTGACTCTTGGATGTAGCCTAATAGAACTCCAAAATAGGGTACCTTCCTCTCTTATACAAAATTTGGACTTGTACTGGACTCATGGCTAAAGACAGGTCTCAAAACTGGACTAAGGTTAAGGGTTGAGACAAATCAACTAACCTCAACTTTTTTTACAGGATTCAATATTAAGTGATTACAAAATTTCCAAAACTTTGACACATGACTAAGTAAACCATATGGGATCTACTGATCTGTGTCTGATCCTAGTATCCCCACCAAATGGCATGGAGATGGTACTTATGGAAATATAAGATACTTGATAGAATTAGCACTAGCCCCTCTCTACTTCTAACTATTTGTCACACAAACCTCAATCCCAAGCCAAATCTAGATAAAAACAATCTTAAACTAACCCTACTTCAAATTGAAAAAGTGGTTAGGATAGATTTTATCTAAAATTTGAGATAGAGTCCAAGATGAAGAGATAGATTTGATCTAAACTAACCCTACTACCTTTCTCACTCACACAAATCATGGGGTACTAAATTCAGCACCTGTCCTCAATTCCATACATGTATTAGAAAGAAAAAATCCAATTCCTTTAGCTCAAGGTGACCTATTTCAATTTGACTTCAATTTGGGTTCAATTTGAGTCCAATTTGAGCATAATTTGAATTGAATTCGAAAAGGCTATCAATCTTAATCCAATTAGGATTTCAATCCAAGTCCATTTGGATAATTAAATCTAATTAGGATTAAATTAAGTAAAATACAATTAAATTAAATCTACTTTAAATTAATTAGGACTTGATCTATAATTTAATTAAGCATAATTATATTGCAATACTTGTAATTAAGTCCCTTGTCTAATATTAGCAGCTATTAAATTGTAACTCTTATAAATTGATAGAAATCTTCAATCCAATTGATAATTTGGTCTTGATCCAAGCTCTTGATTAGGTCAAGCTCCTTTCGTGTAACTCCTTAGTTTTATTCTATCTGGTAGTGAGATATACCATGATTTCTATCACAGTATTATCAAACTCTTCGATAGATTGGAACAATTCCAACTCAACCCTAATAATAATCATTGATCCAAAAACAATCCTAGTGAGTTCTCACAATCCATTAGTGATACCTAGAGTATGTAGTGGTTGAAGGAAATGTAGGCAATTTTGATGCATATATTTTGAAACTTTTTCAAATTTAATGCAACAAAAAACTCTGAGATAATCTCATTAATCTAACATGTATTAGATCTAATTTAAATAGCTTATAAAAGGATCATGATATGATATATATTGCATATATAAAATTTGAAAACAAAACTAATAACATGCATAGTCATATCTATGAGATGAAACCCTTACAGTAGATCATATTTGCTGTAGGGTTCGGTGGCAAGGCGGAAACATAGATTTCAAAATTTTATCTTTATGAAATCTTCACCAAACCTTTAACCCAAGATCTCCTTAAAAGAATTAAACATATAAATGTATATATAAGATTTAATCTCAAATAAAGTACTAACCTGTATCGCTAAAATCCAAACTCTGAATCTCCACCAGGTGCCCAAATGTTCACCCTCCAATGGTGATCCACACAGAAAAAAAATGAAGACAACAATTTCTTGTTCTGGCTCCTCTTCTTGAATTCTTTTTCAAGAATTCAATTCTTGGACTTTTAGGCTGAAATTTTCTTTCTTGAAAATTTCTTTTCTTCCTTCTTTCCTCTTCTTGAATTTTTTTCAAGAATTCTCTTTCTTGAATTCCTTTTCTTGAATTGAATTGGAAGAAAAATTAAGACAGGCAAAGTCTTAATTCAAGAAGGAAAAGAAGAAGAACAGATCCTTTCCTTTTTCTTTCCTTTACCGTTTAGACCTTCTTCTTATTCTTGTTTAGGGTCAAAGTTTCGACAGAGGATACCTCTGTAAGGGAAACAATACCCAACAAGAAAGGGAAGAAGTATTCTAGAGAGGAAGAAAGGAATCTGATCTCTGAATTATCTTACATGAAAACCCCCGAGAACCCAACCTATTTATAGATCTCAGAGGGCATCTTCTCAAAACAACGCAACCCTCTGAAACCCCAGGAATCACAATCCCTCATTCCTCACTGTCCCCTCAACCAAAAATCATGATTTTTTGATTTAATTTTCGTTTTTCCGACGGAGGACTCTCGGAAAAACTTCAGGAAGAATCGCGACTTTTGGAGACTTTGCGACCAAAGGTGACGGATCTTTTCCTTAATTTTTTCTGGCCATCAGATCCAGATCCAAGGGCGTAAGACAGGATCCGAACCGCCCTTTTTCAGATTTTTCTTCGCGATGGTATTTTTTTTTCTCATGCGCATGAAGAGGAGTCCACGCGCGTGGACTCTTCTTCTTGGCACGCGCTGGTGAAAAGGGAGAGGGCGGCTTGGAGAGAGGGTCTCAGTGAACTTAATTCACTTGGTTCACCCATGGGTTAGCCCAATGTCCTAAAATTTAAATTAGACATTAATCTGGTTCAATTAGAACCCAATTAAGCCCAATTCGGAACCAAATTCGAATATGATTCGAATAGAAATTTGGTCTGCAACACATGCTAGTGTGTTTATCCAGCAAACATGATTTAATTCCAAAATTAAATCCTTCATCATTTTCTTTTGTGTGTGACCCATTGGGTTCCACACCTAGCCAGCAGTAGGTCTGAGTGCTATTTGACTTATAATTCGGTTAGATCTTAACTAAGCCGATTTAGGTCAACTCAAACTAGATCGACTCGTCATTAGACTAATTCTAATTAATTGATTTGAATTACCATAACTCAATCATATACCTACAAGACAAGATTGACATCTAGCAACGTATCATGTCTACCCGAAGATATGGAATTTTGGTGGAATTACCAAAATACCCTTCAGTGGTGAGTTACAGGGCAATTCAATCCTTTGATCAACTCATCCCGAATATGATTATGAATATGGATACTTGTCAAATCCAATTTCATATTCATCTCTAGCTCAATCTTTATAAATGATGATTCATTAATGACCATTAGAAAATAACTCTAATGTGCATACTTTGATCAAAGATTTCCTGAATCCATCATTTGAAATTAGCTAGATGCAATTCCTCTTACTAGGGCTGATCAATTCCTTGTTGACCTACTCACAACCTCCATATACAATCCACCATAACCAGTATCACCTCGTGCATGACTCAGTTCATGATTGATTGCGAACCAAAGTATGGATTCATATATATAAGGTACTATGGTAGTCTCAGGTCAAAGGACCATATGCACTACTCCCACTATGAGAATTATCTATGATAAACAGATAAGGTTTCCATTAGATATTCTCAATCTGGATCAATTCAGTAAACTCATTCTCTAATGAACACTCACATCCTAGTATTAGTGTCAAACACAAGTGACTGTGAGATCAGTCACCCTTATCACAAAGCATATATAGGATGTGCTGGTATTGCCGGAAACATTGATCCCCAACTCAATGTCCCATCGACCAAGAATATTTTAGATTAGGGTTTTAAGGCTTTAGGTCTCACTGGTATGATCTCATCATACCCTAGAACCATAGCCCTAATCTATGGGTACATTATAAAATCATAAAGACACAGCGTATGATGAAAATAATGCCTTTATTATAAAAAAAATGTCATTTCATTGATTTTGGGATCAAAATATAATATTTTAATGGCATTCAGGGCACAACCTTTCAATCTCCCACTTGCACTAAAGCCAATCGCCTTTAAATCTTAACCACATACAATCAAGGTGGCGATCAACTCTCGCTGTGTAGAGCCTTAGTGAACGGTCTGCTATGTTGTTCTTCATTTCTACCCTTTTAATGCAGACTTTTGTCTTTCGACAATCTCTCGAACGAGATGGAACGTCTCAGAATGTGCTTTGATTTGGGATGACTCTTGGTTCCTTTGCTTGAGCACAGCCCCCGTATTATCACAGTAAAGTGATACTGGACCTTCAATCTTAGGAGCTACGCCCAACTCTGATATGAACTTCTTCATCCAGACTGCTTCCTTGGCAGCTTCACTAACAGCAATGTACTCTACCTCAGTTGTTGAATCAGCTACAGTTTGCAGTGTAGACTCTTCCAGCTTACAGCTCCTCCATTAAGGGTAAAAACATACCCAGATATAGATTTACTGTCATCTGGATCTGATTGAAACTAGAATCTGAATAAGCTTCTAGTTAAAGATCAGATCCTCCGTATATTAGAAAAATATCCTTAGTTCTTCTTAAGTACTTAAGAATATTTTTCACAGCCTTCCAATGATCCTCTCCTGGATCAGCCTGAAACCTGCTGGCTATACCTAAGGCATATACTACATCAGGCCTAGTACATAGCATAGTATACAAAATAGACCCTACTGCCGAAGCATAAGGTATAGAATTCATTCTATTTCTTTCTTCAGTGTCTTAGGAGACATCTTCTAGAAAGATGTATGCCATGACCAATAGGTAAGTAACCTCTTTTACTTTCCTCCATGCTAAATCTTTTTAGCACTTGGTCAATGTACCTAGACTGGGATAAACCTAGCATCCTCCAGGGTTTGATGGCAAGGCGGAAACATAGATTTCAAAATTTTTATTTTTTTTTCTTTAAAATCTTCACCAAACCTTTAACCCAAGATCTCCTTAAAAGAATAAAACATATAAGATATATATAAGATTTATATTAAATTAAGATACCAACCTGTATCGCAAAAATCCAAACTCTGAATCTCCACCAGGTGCCCAAATGTTCACCCTCCAATGGTGATCCACACAGAAAAAGATGAGACAATGATTTCTAGTTCTTGGCTCCTCTTCTTGAATTCTTTTTCAGAATTCAATTCTTGGACTTTCAGGCTAAAAATTTCTTTCTTGAAAATTTCTTTTCTTCCTTTTTTCCTCTTCTTGAATTTCTTCAAGAATTCCCTTTCTTGAATTCCTTTTCTTGAATGAATTGGAAGAAAAATTAAGACAGGCAAAGTCTTAATTCAAGAAGGAAAAGAAGAACATATCCTTTCCTTTTTCTTTCCTTTACATTCAAGACCTTCTTCTTATTCTTGTTTAGGGTCAGAGTTTCGACAGAGGATACCTCTGTAAGGGAAACAATACCCAACCAGAACAAGGGGAAGGAGTATTCTGGAGAGGAAGAAAGGGAATTGATCTCTGAATTGTTGCGTGAAAAACCCCCGAGAACCAACCCTATTTATAGATCTCAAAGGGGTGTCTCTCAAAACAATGCAACCCTCTGAAACCCCAGGAATCACGATCCCTCATTCCTCACGCATCCCTCAACCAAAAATCATGATTCTCAATTTAATTTTCGTTTCCGACGAGGAGGACTCTCGGAAAAACTTCAGGAAGAATCATGACTTTTGGAGACGAATTTGCGACCGAAAAGCGACGGATCTTTTCCTTAATTTTTCTGGCCATCAGATCCAGATCCAAGGGTCCAGACAAGGATCTGAATTGCCCCTTTTTCAGATATTTCTCCGACATTATTTTTCTTTCTCACGCGTATTAAGAGGAGTCCACGCGTGTGGACTCTTCTTCTTGGCACGCGCGGGTGAGAAAAGGGAGAGGGCGGCTTGGAGAGAGGGTCTCAGTGAACTTAATTCACTTGGGTTCAGCCATGGGTTAGCCCAATGTCCTAAAAATTAAATTGGACCTTAATCTGGTTCAATTAGAACCCAATTAAGCCCAATTCGGAACCAAATTTGAATCTGATTCGAATAGAAATTTGGTCTACAACACATGCTAATGTGTTTATCCTGCAAACATGACTTAATTCCAAATTAAATCCTCATCAATTTTCTTTTGTGTGTGACCCATTGGGTTCCACACCTAGCCAGCAGTAGGTCCGAGTGCTATTTGACTTAATTCGGTTAGATATCAACTAAGCCGATTTAGGTCAACTCAAACTAGCTCGACTCGGTCAATTAGAATCTAATTCAAACTAACTGATTTGAATTACCATGACTCAATCATATACCTACAAGACAAGATTGACGTCTAGCAACGTATCATGTCTACCCGGAAGATGTGAAATTTTGGTGGAATTACCAAAATACCCTTCAATGGTGAGTTACCGGGCAATTCAGTCCTTTGATCAACTTGCATCCCGAATATGATTATGAATATGGATACTTGTCAAATCCAATTTCATATTCATCCCTAGCTCAATCTTTATAATGATGATTCATTAATGAACCATTAGAAAAAAACTCTAATGTTCATACTTTGATCAAAGGTTTCCTGAATCCATCATTTGAAATTAGCTGGATGCAATTCCCTCTTACTAGGGCTGATCAATTCCTTGTTGACCTACTCACAACCTCCATATACAATCCACCATAACCAGTATCACCTCGTGCATGACTCAGTGTCATGATTGATTGCGAACCAAAGTATGGATTCATATATATAAGGTACTATGGTAGTCTCAGGTCAAAGGACCACATGCACTACTCCCACTATGAGAATTATCTATTGACAAACAGATAAGGTTCCATTAGATATTCTCAATCTGGATCAATTCAGTGAACTAATCTCTAATGAACACTCACATCCTAGTATTAGTGTCAAACACAAGTGACTGTGAGATCAGTCACCCTCATCACAAAACATATATAGGATGTGCTGGTCTTGCCGAAACATTGATCCCCAACTCAATGTCCCATCGACCAGGAATATTTTAGATTAGGGTTTTAAGGCTTTAGGTCTCACTGGTATGATCTCATCATAACCCTAGAACCATAGCCCTAATCTATGGGGTTCATCATAAAATCAAAAGACACAGCAAATGATGAAAATAATGCCTTTATTATAAAATGTCAATTCATTGATTTTGGGATCAAAATACAATATTTCAATTGGCTTTCAGGGCACAATCTTTCAATCTCCCACTAGCACTAAAGCCAATCGCCTTTAAATCTTAACCCCATACAATCAAGGTGGCGATCAAACTCTCGCTGTGATAGAGCCTTAGTGAACGGGTCTGCTACGTTGTTCTTCGTTTCTACCCTTTTAATGCAGACTTCTTGTCTTTCGACAATCTCTCGAACGAGATGGAAGCGTCTCAGAATAAGCTTTGATTTGTGATGAGCTCTTGGTTCCTTTGGTTGAGCATCAGCCCCCGTATTATCACAGTAAAGTGATACTGGACCCTCAATCTCAGGAACTATGCCCAACTCTGATATGAACTTCTTCATCAAGACAGCTTCCTTGGCAGCTTCACTAACAGCAATGTACTCTGCCTCAGTTGTTGAGTCAGCTACAGTTTGCTGTTTAGAACTTTTCCAGCTTACAGCTCCTCCATTAAGGGTAAAAACATACCCAGATATAGATTTGCTGTCATCTGGATCTGATTGAAAACTAGAATCTGAATAAGCTTCTAGTTTAAGATCAGATCCTCCGTATATTAGAAAAATATCCTTAGTTCTTCTTAAGTACTTTAGAATATTTTTCACAGCCTTCCAATGATCCTCTCCTGGATCAGCCTGAAACCTGCTGGCTATACCTAAGGCATATGCCACATCAGGCCTAGTACATAGCATAGCATACATAATAGACCCTACTGCCGAAGCATAAGGTATAGAATTCATTCTATTTCTTTCTTCAGGTGTCTTAGGAGACATCTTCTTAGAAAGATGTATGCCATGACCAATAGGTAAGTAACCTCTTTTACTTTCCTCCATGCTAAATTTTTTAGCACTTGGTCAATGTACCTAGACTGGGATAAACCTAGCATCCTCCTAGATCTATCTCTATAGATCTTGATGCCTAGTATATAAGATGCTTCTCCCAAGTCTTTCATGGAAAACTTTAGATAACCATACCTTGATCGATTGTAACATTGGGATATCATTCCCAATGAGGAGTATGTCATCTACATACAGAACCAAGAAAACTATGGCACTCCCACTAGTCTTCTTGTACACACAAGGTTCATCCTCATTTTTGATAAAGTCAAATTCTTTGACTGTCTTTAAATCGGATGTTCCAACTCCTAGATGCTTGCTTTAATCCATAAATAGATTTATTTAGCCTACATACCTGATTAGGTTTAGTCTCCAAGACAAAACCTTCTGGCTGTGACATATAAACCTCTTCCTCAAGGAAACCATTGAGGAATTCAGTTTTCACATCCATCTGCCAGATTTCATAATCATGATATGCTGCTATAGCAAGCATGATCCGAATAGATTTGAGCATGGCAACAGGATAAAATGTTTCATCATAATCTATTCCCTATTTTTGTCTGAAACCCTTAGCCACTAATCTGGCTTTATAAGTTTCAACTTGGCCATCTGCCCCAATCTTTTTCTTATAGACCCATTTGCATCCAATAGGGTTAACACTCTCTGGTGCATCAACCAAAAAGTCCAGACTTGGTTGACATACATGGAGTCCATTTCGGATCTCATGGCTTCCAGCCATTTGTCTGAGTCACTACTTATGACAGCATCCGTATATGTTAGAGGCTCATCATTATCAATGATTCGGCTTCATTATTTTCAATAATGAACCCATACCTTTCAGGTGCATGTCGCACCCTATCAGACTTACGGATAGGAGTGGTGTGTTCAGGTTCTATACTAACTGTGTTATGATTTTGTTGAGATGTATCTACTTGTTGAACTTCTTCAAGTTCAATATTTCTCCACTGCCCTTTTGTAGGATGAATTCTTTCTCCATAAAAATGGCATGCCTACTGACTAAAACCTTTTGTTCAGTAGGGTGGTAGAATAGATATCCTATACTATCTTTGGGATATCCAACAAATAGACATTTTTCTGCTCTAACATCAAGCTTATGTCCAAAATTTCTTTTGACATAGGCTGGACATCCCCATATCTTAAGGTGCTTAAGATTGGGTTTCTTTCCCCTCCATAACTCATATGGAATGCTAGATACAGATTTGGATGGTACTCTATTCAAAATATTAGCCGCTGTTTCCAAGGCATATCCCCAGAAAGAAACAGGTAAGTCTGTGAAGCACATCTGGACCGTACCATATCTAATAAAGTACGATTTCTCCTTTCAGCAACACCATTTAATTATGGTGTGTAAGGAGGAGTCCATTCAGAGATGATTCCCTTTTGTTTAAGGTGATCAAGAAACTCGGAGGATAAGTATTCACCTCCTCTATCTGATCGAAGGATCTTAATACTTTTCCCCGTTTGTTTCTCTACCATACTTTGATACTCTAAAAATTTTTCAAAAGCTTCGGACTTATGTTTATTAGATACACAAATCCGTACCTTGAAAAATCATCAGTGAATGTGATGAAATATGAGTATCCACCCTTGGCCTGAGTTGTCATAGGTCCACATACATCAGTGTGTATGAGTCCTAATAACTCGTTGTCCTTTCATTATGTCCACTAAATGGAGTCTTGGTCATTTTACCCATGAGACATGATTCACAAGTTCCTAATGATTCATAGTCATAAGGATTAAGGAATTTTTTCTTGTATAACTTGTTAATCCTCTGCTCACTAATATGTCCAAGACGACAATGCCAAAGTAAAGTATTGTTTACTTCATCTCTTTTTCGTTTATTACTAACATGTAGTATATTGTCATCAGAAGATAAAGTTAAGAGACCATTGCAAAATATGCCATTAAATATTATTTCATTAGAAAAATGATTGAGCAGCCACTGCTCATTACATTCATAATATATCCTTGTTTAAGTAACAAGGGTACAGATATGATGTTTCTAATGATTCTAGGCATAAAATAATAATTTTTAACTCTAAAATCTTCCCAGAAGGCAGCTTCAACATATAAGTCCCTACAGCTTCTGCTTGGATGGAATCTCCTCCAGCACCGTAAGAGCTCGAAGTCGCCTTTCTTCAAAACTCTAATGTTCTGTAGTCCCTGCAATGATTTGCAGATATGATGACCACAAGCAGTATCCAATACCCAAGAGTTTGAATTAGAAGAGTCTAATGACAAAATTGCATGTATCTCATACATACCTTTTGGTGCATCACTAGCACCAGGCTTCACACTTGCAAGGTAAACCTTGCAGTTTCTTTTCCAGTGACCCGGCTTGCCACAATAAAAGCAGGTCATTTGTCCGGAGGCCTTCTTTCCTTTCTTTTTCTTGATGCCCCCTTTTGGGTTTAACCTCCTCTTGGAACCCTTTTTGCCTATTTTCTTCTTGTTTACACCATCCACAAGAAGAAGTGGAGCCTTATTTTTCTTTAAATGGCTCTCTGCTATTTTTAACATATTCAACAGCTCAAGCAAGGAAGTGTTAAGTTTGTTCATATGATAATTAAGAACAAAATGTGAAAATGACTCTGGGTGTGATTGCAGGATTAAATCCTGATTCAACTCCCCATCCATAACAAAACCCAATTGACCCAATCAGGTGATTAGGTCAATAACCTTTAATACATGGTCTTGTACGGATGTACCTTCTATCAACCTTGCACGGAATAACTGCTTAGATATTTCATATCTTGCAGTTCGACTATGTTCTCCATAAAGTTCTTTTAAATTGAGCAATATGGAGTTTGTGTCCATGCTTTCATGTTGCCTCTGTAACTCATTGGTCATAGAGGCAAGCATTATACACTTGACAGTAAGTGAGTCATTTTGCCACGTGTTATATGTGGTCTTATCCTCTTGCGAGGCATCTTCCCCTAATGGTTCCAAGGTTGGGGTATCAAGAATATAAGAAATTCTTTCTTGGCTGAGTACTATCTTCAGGTTTCTCAACAATCAACATAGTTTGGTCCAGTCAATTTATTTGCATCAAGAATGCTACGGAGTGAGAGTGAAGAGGCCATTTAATCTACATTAACAAACAACATTACATAAGCAAACAATCAATGTTGACAAAACATAATTAAATTAGGACTTTAACTTAATTATGTCTCCCACTATTTTATCAAGCATCATAACCCTCAATGTGATGATCGAGAAAACCCTAATTGGTTCTCTTAGTGGGGTTGAGATCCTAATTCCTTATACAAGACCTTGTGTGTACACAACAAATCTTATATAAGTTCAAAGGTAGGAAAACTCTTTCCAATTGTAATTCATACAATTCTCAACTTATCTTGGCCTCTAAAATATTAATAGCTTTGTGTGTACACAACAAACTATAATATTTTAGTTAAGTTAGACCCTTCATTGCTATATAGTCATGATATTAATTATAATATCCTTGTGTGTACACAACAAACTATTATATTAAATCATTCCATAAACCTCAAATGTACCAAGCCAAAATTATGTTAGTCACCATAAAGAAAAAGGCCTTGTGTGTACACAACAAACCTAATATGGATCATAACATAATAATGACTTGGCATGAAGGATGGCCATATGTAGTGAATATTACACTGAGCATATCAATCAATAATTAAGTTAATCATATCGGCCAGGTAAGTGGAAGAGTGGTGGGAGTCCCCCCGTTGCTTTCCTTAGACACCAATAAGAATTGGCCAGGTCAGTCAACGGAACCAATTAAAAACCACGTCCTCTTTACCGATCATGAACACTTTCCTAGACACCGAATGATAAACTAATCATATTGATTATTTTGCTTTGGTATATGACACTACAACTTAATATGTTTTTAAAGAGGGCTTTATTAAAACAAAGCACATTCTAGCAAATATGTGCCATAGTGTGCCATCATACTAGGACAACCATTTACCACATAACGGATCCACCATTATGCCAGGGCAACCTTATTATAGTATGATGACTAGAAGGCTAAACATATCTCTATGCAAATTAAGGTTTAAGTGAAAACCTTAATTAGTGGCATACATCAAACAAATATGCATAATTAACACAATATGTGATTAGTGTGTCATCATACTAGGACAACCATTTACCACATAATGGATCCACCATTATGCCAGGGCAACCTTATTTCAGTATGATGACTAGATCTCTAAACATATCTCTACAACAATTAGGGTTTGAGTGAAAATCCTAATTGGTGACATTACATCAAACATATACTACATCTCATGTTACTTATATAAATATGCATCTAAAAATCAGCATATATATTTAATCTTAATAAGGAGGCACTGATACCACTGTAGGGTTTGATGGCAAGGCGGAAACATAGATTTCAAAATTTTTTATTTTTTTTCTTTTGAAATCTTCACCAAACCTTTAACCCAAGATCTCCTTAAAAGAATTAAAACATATAAGATGTATATATAAGATTTAATCTTAAATTAAGATACTAACCTGTATCGCAAAAATCCAAACTCTGAATCTCCACCAGGTGCCCAAATGTTCACCCTCCAATGGTGATCCACACAGAAAAAGATGAAGACAACGATTTCTAGTTCTTGGCTCCTCTTCTTGAATTCTTTTTCAAGAATTCAATTCTTGGACTTTTAGGCTGAAATTTTCTTTCTTGAAAATTTATTTTCTTCCTTCTTTCATCTTCTTGAATTTTCTTCAAGAATTCCCTTTCTTGAATTCCTTTACTTGAATTGAATTGGAAGAAAAATTAAGACAGGTAAAGTCTTAATTCAAGAAGGAAAAGAAGAAGAACAGATCCTTTCCTTTTTCTTTCCTTTACCGTTCAAGACCTTCTTCTTATTCTTGTTTAGGGTCAGAGTTTCGACAGAGGATACCTCTGTAAGGGAAATAATACCCAACAAGAACAAGGGGAAGGAGTATTCTGGAGAGGAAGAAAGGGAATTGGATCTCTGAATTATGTTGCGTGAAAACCCCCGAGAACCAAACCCTATTTATAGATCTCAGAGGGGTGTCTTCTCAAAACAACGCAACCCTCTGAAACCCAAGGAATCACGATCCCTCATTCCTCACGCGTCCCTCAACCAAAAATCATGATTCTCTGATTTAATTTTCGTTTTTCCGACGAGGAGGACTCTCGAAAAACTTCAGGAAGAATCACGACTTTTGGAGATGGATTTGCGACCGAAAAGCGATGCATCTTTTCCTTAATTTTTTCTAGCCATTAGATCCAAATCCAAGGATGCCAGACAAGGATCTGAATCACCCCTTTTTCAATATTTCTCTGATGTTATTTTCTTTCTCATGCATA
Source organism: Areca catechu (assembly GCA_021397845.1). Taxonomy (NCBI): domain Eukaryota; kingdom Viridiplantae; phylum Streptophyta; class Magnoliopsida; order Arecales; family Arecaceae; genus Areca; species Areca catechu. The sequence goes on from CM038050.1 coordinate 99,452,979, forward strand.
TTAAGAGGAGTCCACACGCGTGGACTCTTCTTCTTGGCATGCGTGGGTGAGAAAAAGGAGAGGGCGGCTTGGAGAGAGGGTCTCAGTGAACTTAATTCACTTGGGTTCAGCCATGGGTTAGCCCAATGTCCTAAAAATTAAATTGGACCTTAATCTGGTTCAATTAGAACCCAATTAAGCCCAATTCGGAACCAAATTCGAATCTGATTCGAATAGAAATTTGGTCTACAACACATGCTAGTGTGTTTATCCTGCAAACATGATTTAATTCCAAATTAAATCCTTCATCAATTTTCTTTTGTGTGTGACCCATTGGGTTCCACACCTAGCCAGCAGTAGGTCCGAGTGCTATTTGACTTAATTCGGTTAGATCTCAACTAAGCCTATTTAGGTCAACTCAAACTAGCTCGACTCATTCAATTAGAATCTAATTCAAACTAACTGATTTGAATTACCATGACTCAATCATATACCTACAAGATAAGATTGACGTCTAGCAATGTATCATGTCTACCCGGAAGATGTGGAATTTTGGTGGAATTACCAAAATACCCTTCAATGGTGAGTTACCGAGCAATTCAGTCTTTTGATCAACTTGCATCCCGAATATGATTATGAATATGGATACTTGTCAAATCCAATTTCATATTCATCCCTAGCTCAATCTTCATAATGATGATTCATTAATGAACCATTAGAAAATAACTCTAATGTTCATACTTTGATCAAAGGTTACTTGAGTCCATCATTTGAAATTAGCTGGATGCTATTCCCTCTTACTAGGGCTGATCAATTCCTTGTTGACCTACTCACAACCTCCATATACAATCCACCATAACCAGTATCACCTCGTGCATGACTCAGTGTCATGATTGATTGCGAACCAAAGTATGGATTCATATATATAAGGTACTATGGTAGTCTCAGGTCAAAGGACCACATGCGCTACTCCCACTATGAGGATTATCTATTGACAAACAGATAAGGTTCCATTAGATATTCTCAATCTGGATCAATTCAGTGAACTCATTCTCTAATGAACACTCACATCCTAGTATTAGTGTCAAACACAAGTGACTGTGAGATCAGTCACCCTCATCACAAAACATATATAGGATGTGCTGGTCTTGCCAGAAACATTGATCCCCAACACAATGTCCCATCGACCAGGAATATTTTAGATTAGGGTTTTAAGGCTTTAGGTCTTACTGGTATGATCTCATCATAACCCTAGAACCATAGCCCTAATCTATGGGGTTCATCATAAAATCAAAAAGACACAGCAAATGATGAAAATAATGCATTTATTATAAAATGTGAATTCATTGATTTTGTGATCAAAATACAATATTTCAATTGGCTTTCAGGGCACAATCTTTCAGGCACTCCCACTAGTCTTCTTGTATACACAAGGTTCATCCTCATTTTTGATAAAGTCAAATTCTTTGATTGTCTTATCAAATCGAATGTTCCAACTCCTAGATGCTTGCTTTAATCTATAAATAGATTTCTTTAGCCTACATACCTGATTAGGTTTAGTCACCAAGACAAAACCTTCTGGCTGTGACATATAAACATCTTCCTCAAGGAAACCATTGAGGAATGCAGTTTTCACATCCATCTACCAGATTTCATAATCATGATATGCTTCTATAGCAAGCATGATCCGAATAGATTTGAGCATGGCAACAGGAGAAAATGTTTCATCATAATCTATTCCCTATTTTTGTCTGAAACCCTTAGCCACTAATCTGGCTTTATAAGTTTCAACTTGGCCATCTGCCCCAATCTTTTTCTTATAGACCCATTTGCATCCAATAGGGTTAACACCCTCTGGTGCATGAACCAAAGTCCAGACTTGGTTGACATAAATGGAGTCCATTTCGGATCTCATAGCTTCCAGCCATTTGTCTAAGTCACTACTTATGACAGCATCCGTATATGTTAGAGGCTCATCATTATCAATGATTCGGGCTTCATTATTTTCAATAATGAACCCATACCTCTCAGGTGCATGTCGCACCCTATCAGACCTACGGATAGCAGTGGTGTGTTCAGATTTTATACTAACTATGTTATGATTTTGTTGAGATGTATCTACTTGTTGAACTTCTTCAAGTTCAATATTTCTCCCACTGCCCTTTTGTAGGATGAACTCTTTCTCCATAAAAATGGCATGCCTATTGACTAAAACCTTTTGTTCAGTAGGGTGGTAGAATGATATCCTATGCTATCTTTAGGATATCCAACAAATAGACACTTTTCTGCTCTAAAATAAAGCTTATGTCCAAAATTTCTTTTGACATAGGCTGGACATCCCCAAATCTTAAGATGCTTAAGATTGGGTTTCTTTCCCCTCCATAACTCATATGGAATGCTAGATACAGATTTGGATGGTACTCTATTTAAAATATTATCCACTGTTTCCAAGGCATATCCCCAGAAAGAAAAAGGTAAGTCTGTGAAGCACATTATGGACCGTACCGTATCTAATAAAGTACGATTTCTCCTTTCAGCAACACCATTTAATTGTGGTGTGTAAGGAGGAATCCATTCAGAGATGATTCCCTTTTGTTTAAGGTGATCAAGAAACTCGGTGGATAAGTATTCACCTCCTCTATCTGATCGAAGGATCTTAATACTTTTTTCCATTTGTTTCTCTACCATACTTTGATACTCTAAAAATTTTTCAAAAGCTTCGGACTTATGTTTCATTAGATACATAAATCCGTACCTTGAAAAATCATCAATGAATGTGATGAAATATGAGTATCCACCCTTGGCCTGAGTTGTCATAGGTCCACATACATCAGTGTGTATGAGTCCTAATAACTCTGTTGTCCTTTCATTATGTCCACTAAATGGAGTCTCGGTCATTTTACCCATGAGACACGATTCACAAGTTCCTAATGATTCATAGTCATAAAAATTAAGGAATTTTTTCTTGTATAACTTGTTAATCCTCTGCTCACTAATATGTCCAAGACGACAGTGCCAAAGTAAAGTATTGTTTACTTCATCTCTTTTTCGTTTATTACTAACATGTAGTATATTGTCATCAGAAGGTAAAGTTAAGAGACCATTGCAAAATATGTCATTAAATATTATTTCATTAGAAAAACTGATTGAGCAGCCACTGCTCATTACATTCATAATATATCCTTGTTTAAGTAACAAGGGTACAGATATGATGTTTCTAATGATTCTAGGCATAAAATAACAATTTTTTAACTCTAAAATCTACCCAGAAGGCAGCTTCAACATATAAGTCCCTATAGCTTCTGCTTGGATGGAATCTCCTCCAGCACCGTAGAGCTCGAAGTCACCTTCCTTCAAAACTCTAATGTTCTGTAGTCCCTGCAATGATTTGCAGATATGATGACCACAAGCAGTATCCAATACCCAAGAGTTTGAATTAGAAGAGTCTAATGACAAAATTGCATGTATCTCATACATACCTTTTGGTGCATCACTAGCACCAGGCTTCACACTTGCAAGGTAAACCTTGCAGTTTTTTTCCAGTGACCCGGCTTGCCACATTGAAAGCAGGTCATTTGTCCGGAGGCCTTCTTTCCTTTCTTTTTCTTGATGCCCCCTTTTGGGTTCAACCTCCTCTTGGAACCCTTTTTGCCTATTTTCTTCTTGTTTACACCATCCACAAGAAGAAGTGGAGCCTTATTTTTCTTTAAATGGCCCTCTGCTATTTTTAACATATTCAACAGCTCAGGCAAGGAAGTGTTAAGTTTGTTCATATGATAATTAAGAACAAACTGTGAAAATGACTATGGGAGTGACTGCAGGATTAAATCCTGATTCAACTCCCCATCCATAACAAAACCCAATTGACCCAATCGGGTGATTAGGACAATAACCTTTAATACATGGTCTTGTACGGATGTACCTTCTGTCATCCTTGCATGGAATAACTGCTTAGATATTTCATATCTTGCAGTTCGACTATGTTCTCCATAAAGTTCTTTTTGATTGAGTAATATGGAGTTTGTGTCCATGCTTTCCTGTTGCCTCTGTAACTCATTGGTCATAGAGGCAAGCATTATACACTTGACAGTAAGTGAGTCATTTTGCCACGTGTTATATGTGGTCTTATCCTCTTGTGAGGCATCTTTCCCTAATGGTTCCAAGGTTGGGGTATCAAGAATATAAGAAATTCTTTCTTGGCTGAGTACTTTCTTCAGGTTTCTCAACCAATCAACATAGTTTGGTCTAGTCAATTTATTTGCATCAAGAATGCTACGGAGTGAGAGTGAAGAGGCCATTTAATCTACATTAACAAAGAACATTACATAAGCAAACAATCAATGTTGACAAAACATAATTAAATTAGGACTTTAACTTAATTATGTCTCCCACTATTTTATCAAGCATCATACCCTCCATGTGATGATTGAGAAAACCCTAATTGGTTCTCTTAGTGGGGTTGAGATCCTAATTCCTTACAAAAGACCTTGTGTGTACACAACAAATCTTATATAAGTTTAAAGGTAGGAAAACTCTTTCCAATTAAAACTCATACAATTCTCAACTTATCTTGGCCTCTAAAATATTAATAGCCTTGTGTGTACACAACAAACTATAATATTTTAGTTAAGTTAGACCCTTCATTGCTATATAGTCATGATATTAATAATACCCTTGTGTGTACACAACAAACTATTATATTAAATCATTCCATAAACATCAAATGTACCAAGCCAAAATTATGTTAGTCACCATAAAAAAAAAGGCCTTGTGTATACACAACAAATCTAATATGGATCATAACATAATAATGACTTGGCATGAAGGAAGGCCACATGTAGTGAATATTACACTAAGCATATCAATCAATAATTAAGTCAATCTTATCGGCCATGTAAGTGGAAGAGTGGTGGGAGTCCCCCCGTTGCTTTCCTTAGACACCAATAAGAATTGGCCAGGTCAGTCAACGGAACCAATTAAAAACCACGTCCTCTTTACAGATCATGAACCACTTTTCCTAGACACCGAATGATAAACTAATCATATTGATTATTTTTGCTTTTGGTATATGACACTACAACTTAATATGTTTTTAAAGAGGGCTTTATTAAAACAAAGCACATTCTAGCAAATATGTGCCATAGTGTGCCATCATACTAGGACAACCATTTACCACATAATGGATCCACTATTATGCCAGGGCAACCTTATTTCAGTATGATGACTAGAAGGCTAAACATATCTTATACAAATTAAGGTTTAAGTGAAAACCTTAATTAGTGGCATACATCAAACAAATATGCATAATTAACACAAATATGTGATTAGTGTGTCATCATACTAGGACAACCATTTACCACATAATGGATCCACCATTATGCCAGGGCAACCTTATTTCAGTATGATGACTAGATTTCTAAACATATCTCTACAACAATTAGGGTTTGAGTGAAAACCCTAATTGGTGACATTACATCAAACATATACTACATTATATGTAACTTATATAAATATGCATCTAAAAATAAGGATATATATTTTAATCTTAATAAGGAGGCTCTGATACCACTGTAAGGTTCGGTGGCAAGGCGGAAACATAGATTTCAAAATTTTTATCTTTATGAAATCTTCACCAAACCTTTAACCCAAGATCTACTTAAAAGAATTAAAACATATAAGATGTATATATAAGATTTAATCTCAAATTAAAGTACTAACCTGTATCGCTAAAATCCAAACTCTGAATCTCCACCAGGTGCCCAAATGTTCACCCTCCAATGGTGATCCACACAGAAAAAAATGAAGACAACAATTTCTTGTTCTTGGCTCCTTTTCTTGAATTCTTTTTCAAGAATTCAATTCTTGGACTTTTAGGCTGAAATTTTCTTTCTTGAAAATTTCTTTTCTTCCTTCTTTCCTCTTCTTGAATTTTTTTTCAAGAATTCCCTTTCTTGAATTCCTTTTCTTGAATTGAATTGGAAGAAAAATTAAGACAGGCAAAGTCTTAATTCAAGAAGGAAAAGAAGAAGAATAGATCCTTTCCTTTTTCTTTCCTTTACCGTTCAAGACCTTCCTCTTATTCTTGTTTAGGGTCAGAGTTTCGACAGAAGATACCTCTGTAAGGGAAACAATACCCAACAAGAACAAGGGGAAGGAGTATTCTGTATAGGAAGAAAAGGAATCTAATCTCTGAATTATCTTACATGAAAACCCCCGAGAACCCAACCCTATTTATAGATCTCAGAGGGGCGTCTTCTCAAAACAACGCAACCCTCTGAAACCCAAGAATCATGATCCATCATTCCTCCCGCGTCCCCTCAACCAAAAATCATGATTCTCCGATTTAATTTTCGTTTTTCCGATGAGGAGGACTCTCGAAAAAACTTCAGGAAGAATCGCGACTTTTGGAGACGGATTTGCGATCGAAAAGCGATGGATCTTTTTCTTAATTTTTTCTGGCCCTCAGATCCAGATCCAAGGGCATCAGACAAGGATCCGAATCGCCCCTTTTTTAGATTTTTCTCCGATGGTATTTTTTTTCTCACGTGCATGAAGAGGAGTCCACGTGCGTGGACTCTTCTTCTTGGCGCACGCGGGTGAGAAAGGGAGAGGGTGGCTTGGAGAGAGGGTCTCAGTGAACTTAATTCACTTGGGTTCAGCCATGGGTTTGCCCAATATCCTAAAATTTAAATTAGACCTTAATCTGGTTCAATTAGAACCCAATAAGCCCAATTTGGAACCAAATTCGAATATGATTCGAATAGAAATTTGGTCTACAACACATGCTAGTGTGTTTATCCTGCAAACATGATTTAATTCCAAAATTAAATCCTTCATCAATTTTCTTTTGTGTGTGAACCATTGGGTTTCACACCTAGCCAGCAGTAGGTCCGAGTGCTATTTGACTTAATTCGGTTAGATCTCAACTAAGCCGATTTAGGTCAACTCAAACTAGCTCGACTCGGTCAATTAGAATCTAATTCTAATTAACTGATTTGAATTACCATAACTCAATCATATACCTACAAGACAAGATTGACGTCTAGCAATGTATCATGTCTACCCGGAAGATGTGGAATTTTGGTGGAATTACCAAAATACCCTTCAGTGGTGAGTTACCGGGCAATTCAGTCTTTTGATCAACTTGCATCCCGAATATGATTATGAATATGGATACTTGTCAAATCCAATTTCATATTCATCCCTAGCTCAATCTTTATAATGATGATTCATTAATGAACCATTAGAAAATAACTCTAATGTTCATACTTTGATCAAAGATTTCCTGAATCCATCATTTGAAATTAGCTGGATGCAATTCCCTCTTACTAGGGCTGATCAATTCCTTGTTGACCTACTCACAACCTCCATATACAATCCACCAAAACCAGTATCACCTCGTGCATGACTCAGTGTCATGATTGATTGCGAACCAAAGTATGAATTCATATATATAAGGTTCTATGGTAGTCTCAGGTCAAAGGACCACATGCACTACTCCCACTATGAGAATTATATATTGAAAAATAGATAAGGTTCCATTAGATATTCTCAATCTGGATCAATTCAGTGAACTCATTCTCTAATGAACACTCACATCCTAGTATTAGTGTCAAACACAAGTGACTGTGAGATCAGTCACCCTTATCACAAAGCATATATAGGATGTGCTGGTATTGCCGGAAACATTGATCCCCAACTCAATGTCCCATTGACCAGGAATATTTTAGATTAGGGTTTTAAGGCTTTAGGTCTCACTGGTATGATCTCATCATAACCCTAGAACCATAGCCCTAATCTATGGGGTTCATCATAAAATCATAAAGACACAGCGTATGATGAAAATAATGCATTTATTATAAAAAAAATGTCAATTCATTGATTTTGGGATCAAAATACAATATTTCAATTGGCTTTCAGGGCACAATCTTTCATTTGCAATATATGAGTCAGAACTCAATACCTGTGCATGGGTCGAAGATCGTCATAGTTGATTTCCATTGATTTAGGTTCTTCAAGCCATATTAGTGTATAGCCTCTCCAAGACATCCACATGAAGTCTCGATTTGATCGATCTCCCTGGAGTGTTAGCTCCTTGAAGAGAACTTTTGATAGCTAATCGAAACTCTTTCTTCAGATTACTAGGACCCTCTAGGGTAAAAAGAAGGATGGCAAGGAGGAGATGATGAGGTAGAGAAAAAAATTAGAAGAAAAGTCTCAGACATCCTCTCTTTTCTTTCTTCTCAAAAAACCTAGATAATACCTAGGAATCCCATGGCCAAATGCCACATGCCCACTCAGATTTTTCTCATGCCTTGAAAACCCAATGCCCCACTTTTTTTTCTTGGTGAAGAACTACGCTAATACCTCTCACATGCCATCTTTTCAATTAGATTAAAAGATGGCATCCAAAGCCATAGGATGGGATAAAGATAAGATTAGTTTTCAATTTAAGTTCAAAACTAGCTAACTTGACTTCAAAATTAAAGTTGAATTTAAATGCAACTTTATCCCAACCAATTAGGCAATAAGAAGGGACAAGAAGGCTTCTTCATGCATGGGAAAACATCATGCAAAATCTGAAATTGCATGGTCCAATGCATGGTGCAATGGACTTAGGCGCTAGGAAGAAGTCCAAACCAATTTAGACTCTAAATTGATGAAATTGAACTCAATCCAAATCTCATTTGGTTAGACCCAAAGGGATGATTGAACCAAATCAAATTAGAAACCTAATCTCTTTTTTTAAATCCTAATCTAATTAGAAATTATTTAAGCCCAAGTCCTCATCTAATTAGGATATAAACTCCCTTAATGATTAAGTTATCTTATAACTTAATTAGGTCAAACCTAATTGAATCTAATTCGATTAGACTTGATCTAAACCTCATTGTTCAATCAAATTAAACTGATTAGCGATCTAATTACTAATTAATCCTTCTATAATTTGCTAATGATTGTGAATTTTTTACCACAACTAATAAGTCAACTTATAGATGAGTTAACTCACAGATGAGTAGACTCATAGATGAGTCTATTTGTTTTCTCCCAGGAATAGAAAATTGCAATCGAACTGGCATCAACAGCTTGTCACAGCAGAAGCAGATATAAACATAATTTATATCTTATTATGCAATTCATAAATAAATCTAATTTATTTAACATAAATTCTTATCATGCTGCAACATATGAGAAAAATATCAGATCTAAAATAAAAATTATTTTAAGTATAAAATACTTACCTGGATCAATATTCGAGACTGCTCTGAAAAGCAGTATATTTGCTACTAAAAAATGGGATTCTGTCAGAGCTGCGTAATCGCTCGACCTCTATTGTTATCCACACGAAGCTTGTTGGCTCCACCCAGTGATTTTGATGAATAACAAAACATTGAGTGCATATTGTATTCTATTGAGGATTTCAAGTTGTGAGTTTTCAGGAAGAAAGCACCTCAAAATCTCAAAAACTTATGGTGTATGGCACGTAATGGCACGGAGCAATTCTCACAAATCCGGGCATCCTCTTCATTGAAAAAGGGCATCAAAATGTTTAAATATTATGTGTTTATGCATTCAAGAATTATATTTATGTTTTCAAGGCATTTACACTTGAATCTGAGATTTTTCAATCTCAAGTGTCGACACCTGGACAGTCAAGTGTCGACACTTCAGCATTTGGCACAGACAAAAATCCTTGGCATGCCAAGTGTCGACACCTATAGTCAAGTATCGATACCAAGTGTCGACACTTAGGTTCCAAGTGTCGACTCAAGGCCTGAGAATTTTGAAATACAGAACTTTGTTATATTGAGGATTTTTATGTCAAGTGTCGACACCTGTGCATCAAGTGTCGACACTTGAATGTTCAAGTGTCGACACCCAGAGATCAAGTGTCGACACCTGACAGCCAAGTGTCGACACCTGATAGCCAAGTGTCGACACTTGCAGCCTGACAGCTCTAACGGATCTATTTTTCTGGCTTGCAGAACTTGCTTTTCAAGCTCCAAACGGCTATTTCCAACGGTCACAAACCATTTTTTGGATGGTTCTTGGTGTATTTAACCTCCACCAACCTCATTTTAAAGAAAGAGAAGTGAAGAGAAGTGTATTGAAGTGCATTCAAGTCTACTCAAAAGCCAAAAAGCCAATATTCTCCCAAATACTTCACATCAAAAGCCTCTTATAGTTTGATTCCTTGAAAAGCCTACTAGCTCATCCTTATTTCATTCCAAAAGAGGCATCTTGAAGGAGATTCCAAGGAAGAGTGAAGAAAAAGCATCCACTTGAGCTTCAAAGATTCCAATCTACTCTTGAAGAGAGTTTGTTGTAGTTTTAAATTGTATATCTATTTTTATTATGATTTGACCTTGCTTTCAAGGGTGTCTTGAAAGAAGGTTATTGTGGTTTGTTGGTGAGCCAAAGGGATAAAACAAACTAGGGTTAACTTGTGAGCCCGAAGATAAAACAAGTGTTAAGGTTTGTTGGTAAGCCTAAGTGACAAAACCAACTTAGGTTTTGACTTGTGAGCCTTGTGAAAAACAAGTCGACTGTAATCTAGTTTGGATTATAGTGAAATTCCCAAGGGTGGCTTGGGGAGTGGATGTAGGTGCTAGGTTTGCACCGAACCACTATAAACCTTGTGTTTGAGTGTGATTACTCTTTTCCTCTCTTGCTCTTTAATTTTTGCTAACATCTTGCATTAAATTTATCATTGTTCACAAGCACCACTAATCCCTCTATTATTGTCTTAAATTTTTAAAAGACCAAATTCACCCCCCCTCTTGGGCTCCATTTCTGGGCAACAAGTGGTATCAGAGCACCGGTACTCTCTTGAAGGTCCAAGGATCTTGAGTAAAAGATCATGGCAGCCCCAATAGGAATGGGTATTGTTGAAGGTCAAGCTTCAAATCGACCCCCACTTTTTAATGGCACAAATTACACATACTGGAAGACACGCATGCGCATATTTATTCAAGCTCTTGATTATAATTTATGGAGGACAATTGTAAAAGGTCCTCATCAGCCTACAATGATGATTAATGGCATTCTCACTCCAAAAATGGAAGATGATTGGGATGAGAATGACATTAAGCAAATCGAGCTTAATGCTAAGGCAATGAACCTTTTATTTTGTTCTCTTGATCCAAGTAAATTTAATAGAATATCAAATTGTCTCTCCGCCAAGGAGATTTGGGATAAACTTGAGGTTACCCATGAGGGTACACACCAAGTGAAAACCACCAAGGTCAACATGCTAATTCACACATATGAAATGTTTAAAATGGAACCTACTAAATCTATCAGTGAAATGTATACTAGGTTCACAAACATTGTGAATGGCATGAGAAGCCTAGGAAAAATAATTTCTAACGGTGAACTTGTGAATAAACTTCTCAGGTCTCTACCAGCTTCATGGGATGCAAAGTTCAATGCTATTGAAGAAGCTAAGGATGTCAACACTCTCTCACTGGAACAACTGCTGGGCTCTTTAATGACTTATGAGCTCTCCCTCAAACAAAAGAATGGAGAGGTCGACAAAAAGAAGAAGACAATCGCATTCAAATCTACTACTAGAGAGGACTCAAGCAAAGACTCCGAAGAAGATGATGAAGAAGATGAGACGGCTCTGTTAGCAAGGAAATTCAGAAGGTTCATGAGGAAGAAAAAGTTCAACTACAAAAAGAAACCTCTGAAAGGTGAGCCGAGTAAAGAGAAGGATAAAGAAAAGGAGAAGGAGCAGCCTACGTGTTTTGAGTGCAAAAAACCCGGGCATTTCAAGGTACATTGCCCCTTGTTAAAGAAAAGCAGAAGAAAATTGAGAAAGAAAGCCATGATGGCAACCTGGAGTGAAAGTGAAGACTCCAGTTCTGAGGAAGAAAAACAGGAGGTAGCAAACTTCTGTCTGATGGTCGATCATGATGAGGTATGTTCCGAAATCAAAAATTAATTTACTTTTGATGAGCTTCATGAAGTTTTTGAAGAACTAGTCATAGAATTTCAAAAGTTAAAATCAAAACATAAAGATTTAAAGAAGCAAAATTTAGATCTAGCCAAAACAAATAACAACCTTTCAAATAAAAATGAATGCCTCCTTATACAAAATAAAAACTTAAATGATAAGATTATGGCACTTGAAAAATAAAAGGATATCTTTAAAAAGAAAAGTGACTTGCTTTCAAATAAAGATTTGTCAAAACAAAGCAAAGAAATTTTAAATGAAAACAAAAGATATAAAGAAGAAATTAAAAAACTAAAACCTTTTGTAAAAAATTTACTTACAGTTCTGAAAAATTAAATTTACTCTTAAATAACCAAAGAGCAGTATTTGACAAAGCAGGTTTAGGATTCAGAACTCACAAAAAACAAAAACTCTTTAAAAATTTCTTTGTGCCTGCATCTTCATCCATTACTTGCTTTACTTGTGGTATCAAAGGACATAAATCTTATATGTGCAACAAAAGAAAGTTAAATAACACTAAGAAAGTTTGGGTTCCAAAAGGAACCAATGCCACTAACCAAAAAGGACCCAAGATGGCTTGGGTACCTAAAGTCTCCACTTGATCTTTATTGCAGGTATGCCTTGCAACCAATAAGAAAAGGATGTGGTATCTTGATAGCGGTTGCTCAATGCATATGACAGGAGATGTGGAGCAGTTCTCATCACTCACATATCAAAATGGTGGCAATGTAACTTTTGGTGATAATGGAAAGGGCAAAATTATCGGTATTGGTAAAACCCATATCACCCCTACCTCTTATATTGATAATGTATTATATGTTGATGGTTTAAAACATAACTTGCTTAGCATTAGTCAGTTTCGTGACAAAAATTTTAAAGTTGTTTTTGAATCTTCTTTGTGCATTGTTTCTAGTCTAGATGACAATGGCATCAAGTTCATTGGTCATAGGCATGGCAATATTTATATGGTTGATCTTGATGATCTCCCTATTCAAAAAGGTCAATGCCTAGTGGCAATGGAAGCCAAGATCGATGAAACTAGCTGGCTTTGGCATCGTAGACTAGAACATGCAAGCATGCATTTAATTTCAAAACTTAGCAAAATGAATTTGGTAAAGGATTTGCCTAAACTCAATTTTGAAAAAGATAAGATTTACAGTGCATGTCAACATGGAAAACAAACAAAATCCTCTTTCAAACCAAAAGGAGTAATCTCTACATCTAGACCTTTGGAATTGCTTCACATGGACCTCTTTGGGCCAACTAGAACATCTAGTTTGGGAGGTAAGAAGTATGGTCTAGTCATTGTAGATGATTTCTCATGATTTACATGGGTCATGTTTTTAGCACATAAAGATGAAACTTTTTCTGAATTTATTAGATTTCATAAAAGAGTTTTGAATGAAAAAGGTGTTTCAATAATATGTTTGAGAAGTGATCATGGAACCGAGTTTGAAAATGCCGATTTTGATAAATTTTGTATTGAAAATGGAATTCATCATAATTTTTCTGCACCTAGGACACCTCAACAAAATGGGGTAGTAGAAAGAAAAAATAGAACTCTTGAAGAAATGGCACGCACCATGCTTTGTGAAAATGATTTACCTAGATATTTTTGGACGGAAGCCATAAATACTGCATGCTATGTTTTAAATCGTGTTTTAATTCGACCGATTTTAAAGAAAACACCTTATGAGCTTTGGAAGGGTAGAAAACCCTCAATTCGTTATTTTCATATTTTTGGATGCCGTTGTTTCATCTTAAACAATGGTAAAGATTATTTGAGTAAATTTGATGCCAAATCAGATGAGGGAGTCTTTCTAGGCTACTCCATATCTATTAAGGCATACAGGGTCTTCAACAGAAGAACACTTGTTGTTGAAGAATCCATACATGTGGTATTTGATGAAACCAACCAAAAATCTACAAGAAAAGAAGATGTACTTTCTGATGAAACAGGAAGAAAGAAAACTGAAGAAATAAACAACAATGAAGGGCTTACCAAGGAACAGAACGATGATCAAAACACTGAAGGAGATCAAGCACAAGGTGATGAAAATACATCAACTATTGATCCGTTACCAAAAGAATGGAGGTATGCTCATGGACACCCAAAAGAACTAATTATAGGTGATCCATCTAAAGGTGTAAGTACTCGATCATCCCTTAGAAATATCTGTAATTACTTAGCTTTTGTGTCTCAATTTGAACCTAAAACTATTGTGGAAGCTGAATGTGATATTAATTGGATAAATGCTATGCAAGATGAACTTAATCAATTTAAAAGGAACAATGTTTGGACATTAGTAGATAGGCCTTCAAACACTTCAATTATTGGTAAAAAATGGGTTTTTCGAAATAAACTTGATGAAAATGGAATAGTAACTAGAAATAAGGCTAGACTAGTTGCCAAAGGATACAATCAGGTGGAAGGGATAGATTTTGATGAAACCTTTGCTCCTGTGGCTAGACTTGAGGCAATTAGGCTATTGTTGGTTTTGCTTGCTTCATGAATTTTAAACTATATCAAATGGATGTTAAAAGTGCCTTTTTAAATGGATTAATTGAAGAAGAAGTTTACGTTGAGCAACCCCCTGGTTTTGAAAATTCTGAATTTCCAAATCATGTTTATAAACTTCATAAAGCTTTATACGGATTAAAACAAGCTCCAAGAGCTTGGTATGATCGTTTAAGCTCCTTTTTGCTGAAAAATGATTTCACTAGAGGTAATGTAGATAAAACTTTATTTTTAAAGAAAAGGAATGATGATCTCTTAGTAGTACAAATCTATGTAGATGATATAATATTTGGTACTACTAATGAATCTCTCTGTCAAGATTTTGCCAAGTTAATGCAGGGTGAGTTCGAGATGAGCATGATGGGAGAACTAAATTTCTTCCTCGGACTCCAAATAAGGCAAACCAAAGAGGGGATCTTCATCAACCAAACAAAATACACAAAAGAAATACTCAAGAAGTTTGGGATGGAGAACACTAAGCCTTTAGGTACCCCTATGAGCTCTACATGTAGACTTGACAAGGATGAATCAGGTAAATCTATAGACCAAAAATTATATCATGGCATGATTGGTTCATTATTATATCTTACTGCCAGTAGGCTAGATATCATTTTTAGTGTCTGTATGTGTGCTAGATATCAGTCTAATCCTAAAGAGTCTCATCTTTTGGCTGTTAAACGCATACTTAGATATCTATTTGGCTCAATTGAAATTGGTTTATGGTACTCTAGAGATTCTTCATTTGAATTAATTGCTTATTCTGATGCTGACTTTGCTGGGTGTAAACTTGATCGTAAAAGTACTAGTGGAACCTGTCAGTTTCTTGGAGTAAATTTGATCTCTTGGAGTAGCAAGAAACAGAACTCAGTTGCTTTATCTACGGTGGAAGCCGAATATATAGCAGCTGGAAGCTGTTGTGCTCAAATCCTCTGGATCAAACAGCAACTCGAAGATTTTGGCATTAAACTAACTAAGACACCCATAAGATGTGACAATACTAGTGCAATCAACCTATCTAAAAATCCTGTGCAACATTCAAGAAGTAAACACATTGAAATAAGACATCATTTCATAAGAGATATGTACAAAACTCTAATGTTATTCTTGATTTTGTTTGTACTGATGATCAGTTAGCAGATGTGTTTACCAAGCCTTTGAGTGAGGATAGGTTCTGTCTGATTAGAAGAGAGTTAGGTGTCATTGATCCATTCTCTTAGAACTCTCTTAGTATTAGTTATACCTAAATCCTAGAGCTCAAAACCTATTGTTTAAAGCCCCAAAACCTTATCAAAATATTTCCTATTTTTCAAAATTTTTTCTGGATTTTCTCGACTTTTTTGGCCAAGTGTCAACACTTGGAAATTGTCAAGTATCGACACCTGACCAAGTGTCGACACTTGACACATTCGAAGTGTCGACACTTGCGAAACAGGAATTGTTTTTAAAAAGGCCGACCGAGGGTTTTGTAAGTTTCTTTCCCCCGCCGATTTCTTGCAACAGTGGTCCCCTCTGTCCAAATCCAACCTTTTACTCTTTAATCCATCACAAATCAGGTATTTCCCCCTTCCAATTTTATTTCTTTTTTCCTAGTTTTTGGTTTTGTCGTTTTCGAACCAAACAACCGTGATTAGGGATTTCCAAATATTTTTCATGAATCTAACCAGATTTTTCCATGTTTTAGTGGATTTCTAAAACTCCATTTGAGGGAATAGTGATTTAAACGTATTTTTCTTGGATTTCCTCATCTTTTGGTCGTTTTCACGTCCTTTTCATCCACTTTTCGCAAAAATACTATTCTATTGATTTTTGACCGAAATAATTTGGGTTTTCATCTCAATTAAGTATGCTAAATCCATTTATTGTTAATTTAGAAAGGTTTCTCGTGATTTATTTGCGACATTTTCGCCAATTGGCTAAAACCATAAGTGTTTAGACCCAAATCCCATGGTTTTTGATTTTTAGACCTTACAAAAATTATTTTTCCAAAGATTCAAATGTGTTCTAATGAACAAAAATATTTTCTATAAATATTGTTCGGAATTTTGTCATTTAATCAAAGTATAAATTATAAAAATTCCACTTTAAACTGATTTACAATTTTTTTCAAACGTTGTTGGTTTAATTTCTAGTTTTCAAAACCTATCTGAACATTTTTCAAGAAATGAAACTCTCATTATCTCAACCTATAGCCAATCCCTTAGTTCTAAACCTATGTTCTTTCTTCCCGGGTCAGCTTGTTGTAATGGGTCCCAAGAAGAGACTTGCATTTAGGGAGAGGCCCAGTCGTGGTGTTGAGAGGAGGTCGAAGGCCAAATTTGATACAGCACAGCCGAGCAGTACAGCCACACCGAGCTCCCCCCTACAGAGAGGATGGCAGGGAAGTTAGTAGCCTCAGGGAGGAGAGTCGATTTGCCATGCTTCGACAGGCACCATTTTGGTATTAGACAGGTACTCACTAATGCTGGATTAGTACCATTCTGTACCATGTAGGAGAGGTACTATCCTCACCTTGTGAGAGAGTTTTATGGTGCACTGGACTGTCGACGTCTACTGTGGACTACCTTAGTCACGGGTATTCAGATTTCATTGTCAGATGAGCTGCTGAGCAGAGTTTCGGAGATCCCCCGGAGGGTAGTCTGTGCCTTCTCAGTAGATGATAGAGAGGCTGCATTCAGGTGCATACTTGAGAGAGAGGACGTTCGCGGTATATCCATAGTTACCGCGAACCAGTTATCATTGGAGATGCGCCTGCTGCACCACATCACTGCACGAATTCTGCTACCGAAGACTGGGAGATTTGACTTCATCAACGAGAGGGAGTTGATGGTGATGACGAGCCTGATTGAGAGGAGGCAGATTGATCTACCATCCCTGATGCTCACTCAGATGCATGACGCTGCGACACAACGCTGACACTGTCTACCATACGGCATGGCACTGACCAGACTTTTCAGAGTGTGTGGAGTATCATTGGAGGGGGAGATCCCCAAGGAGATACTACACACTGATGTGTACGACGAGAGGTCATTGCACTGCATGGGATACAGGTTAGTTGGAGGTTGATTGGTTCGCAGAGAGTCTGGCCAGGAGCTAGATGAGGAGGACGAGATTCGAGAGGCAGAGGCTGGACCATCTGAGCCAACAGTTTTTCCTCCAGTCGATATCCCATTGACATAGACAGAGCACTTATCTCCTGACACTTCAGCTCCTCCGCCACCGTCTACAGGATTATCTTTTGAGGAGCATGCCAGAGAGCAGTTCACAGAGATCAGAGGTGAGATGTCTCAGATATGTAGCGAGGTCGAGCTTCTATGAGCACATACTACCTCAGAGTATGCTGAGATTCGCAGATCCATGGAAGAGGGATTCTCTCGCATTTAAGGTCTGTTGAGATCCCTTATACCTCTTGTAGCCCTTGCAGTTGCACGATCTGATGATGATGATGATGACGATGATGATGATGATGGCGGCAATCACCAGAGCGACCATGTTGATTCTGTTGAGGGTGGTGATCAGGATGGAGACCGAGCTACAGAGGTTGTGGGTAGTGATAGTGACAGTGTTGGCGGTGCCAATGCTTATGAGATGGTCAGTCGAGATCCTCCCACTACACCAGCTCCTACTACTGCCTTGGTTGATTCCACACCAGACCTTGTTATGCCAGCTGATATTCTTTCACCTCCTTCCACTAGATCATCTAGGGTTGTACCCGACTTTGGTCCTTCCGGCCATGGTAGGGAATGCAAAGTGAAAATGAAACTATACAACTCTAAAAAAGATTAGCGAAGATTAATTGGCAAGTTTTATCGGCATATGAAGAGTTCAGCATAATTTATCAAAGATAAGTTAATGAAGCAAACTTGAATGATCATGCAAAACCCTAATTACTGAGACTTCGAAATAATAAAGAAATAGGATAGAATTAAAACCACCAGTCATGCTAGTCAGATTAATGTCTCAGACCTAATTGATACTGACTTACCTGGCATTGATTTTCCAATAAGAATAAGATCACTCTTGAGGGGATCTTCCAGATGACAGGCCATGCTACAGGTTGGAGACTCTTCTTGCTTTCTGGATTGGTGGCAAGAGATCCTTCCTCTTAAAGTCGGAATCCCAGAGAACCCTGCAACAAAGAAATCCCTAAGATGAAAGAACTTAACAAAACATGAAATGGAGAAAGGAAAGAGAGGTGGATGAAGCATTGATGGGGATCCTTCTTGGCGCCATGTGGAGTGCTTGAAATGGAACAGGTTGGTCTCTTTGTGTTGATCCTCTTGATTCACCATTGCATGTTGAAGGCTGACTTGAGATTGGAGAAGAAGAAAGGAGTCTTTAGGCGTTGGAGATGGAAGAAGGGCAGAACTAGAGTGGGCGTGGAAGAGGAGAAAGACTAAACCACATAGACATAAAGACAATCACATAGAAAGAATAATCTAAGCCAAAAATTTTATTCATCCATTTTTTTTTTTACAATGGGGCATCACAAAGCCTTTAATAGGAGCCTTACAAATCTTTAAAATTTGAAAATCCCTAAAATGTGGAGGATTACAAGGAGAGTTAGAGGATTTGTAGGCCTTGATGTTTTATTTGTGGAAGAGGGTGGCCAACCAACATTTTGAATTCAAACTTTCTTCTTGGGCACCCTCTTGGAGTTCCTTCAACCCATGACAAGTGGCGCCAAAGTGGGGACCACTTGATGAGGTGGCTTCTAGCTGAGATGGCGCTAAGGTGGCAAGTGGTAGCTGATGTGGCGCTGATTTGGCAAGTGGCATGTGGCACCACTTGGCTTTGGACTTGCCTTGATGCTTCAAAATCTGACTTTCAACTGGACTAAGGCTTCAAATTGGACCCGACCCAGCATGGACTCGAAATTAATTGGACTAAGACTTTGACTTCAACTGGACCATACCCAATATGGACTCGAAATTAATTACAAGATTATTTGGACTCAAAATTGAAAGAGAAATTACAGGACTAATTACAGGACTAATCCAACCATAAGGACTCAGACTTGAATTGAATAGGTTGGAGTCTTTTCCTGATCTGGTTCCCCTCACCAATTCTCCCGGGTGGGAGGAACTCGACCCTATCGAGTGAGGGTTGGCTTGATAAGCTTCTAATGAATCCGGGTCGATTTGTTGTAGGACCTCTCGGGAAATCCAGGAGTCTTCAGATTCAGGACATCCTTGCCATCTAACTAGATAACGTTGGTAGCCTTTATTTCTAGTAGTAATGATCTGGTCATCCAAGATCCTTTCAATTCTCTCCTTTCTCTCAGGAACACTTGGTGGTGGACACTCATTTGGTGTTTCACTCTCAAAAGAAACATTAGGACCAAAAAGCTCACTAGGTATCAATGCAGGTTCTTTGTATTCTTTTAAGTCTGAAACATTAAAGGTTGAACTAATGCTATAACCTGGTGGTAATTCTAATACGTAAGCATTAGGTCCAATTTTCTTTATTATTTTGAAAGGTCCAGCTCCCCGGGCATGGGGTTTCTTCATAGTTCCCGGTGAAAACCTTTCAGGTTTAAATTTGATCATAACGGAGTCCCCTTCATTAAATTCTTTTAACCATTTATGTGAATTAGTCATATGCTTATAGAGTTCATTGCTCGATTGGATCTTTTGGCTAATCTCCTTATGCAATTCCCTAATATGCTGTGCATATGACTCAGCAGATTCAGACACTCGTGCATGTGTGGGTAATGGAGCTAGGTCTAAAGGTTTCCTAGGTCTGTATCCATGGACCACTTCGAATGGACTTTTCCCAATAGACCTATTAACTGAGCTGTTGTAGGCAAATTCAGCATGAGGAAGTAATAGGTCCCAGTTTCCCAGGTTGTCACCAACTAAACATCTCAACAGATTTCCTAAGCTTCGGTTTACTACCTCTGTCTGGCCATTGGTTTGAGGATGATAGGCATTAGAGAATTTCAGCTTGGTACCGAACATGTGCCAGAGGGTTTTCCAGAAATAGCTAGTAAATTTGACATCTCTATCAGACACAATGGTTTTGGGTAAACCATGAAGCCTAACGACCTGATCGAGAAAAAGCTTGGCCACCTTCGAAGCATCTAAAGTTTGAGAACAAGGAATGAAGTGAGCCATCTTGGAGAAACGATCGACAACCACAAAGACAGAATCATGCTTCCTAGACATCTTAGGGAGGCCTACTACAAAATCCATGCTGATATCCTGCCATGGACAATCAGGGACAGGTAAGGGTGTGTACAGACCGGTGTTCTGTCTTTGCTGTTTTGCAACAGCACATGTACGGCACTGAGCTACAATCTGGGCCACATTTCTTTTGAGACCAGGCCAAAAGAATTGGTCTTCTATTGCTAAGATGGTCTTATTCCTACCAAAATGTCCTGACAAGCCTCCAGCATGAACTTCCCAAATCAGAAATTCCGTAACAGAGGTCTTGGGAATACACAATTGATTTCCTTTGAAAAGGTATCCATCTAAAAGGGTATAATCACTATGCTTACTAGATGGTCCTTGTTGAAGGGATCGATAGATGTTACCAAAATCAGGGCATGTAGGATACTCCTCTTTCAATCTATCAAACCCTACTACCTCAGTGCTCACAGAAGTCAATAACATGGAACGACGACTCAACGCATCGGCAACCCTATTTTCAGTACTGGCACGATGTTTCAGTACGAACGTATAAGCTTGTATGAACTCTACCCATTTCCCGTGCCTAGGGTTCAATTTCTTCTGAGAACTAAGGAACCTAAGAGCTTCGTGGTCAGAAAATAGGACAAACTCTTATGGTAGAAGATAATGCCTCCAATAACGTAATGCCTGAACTACCACATACAGCTCCCTATCATAGGTGGAATACCTTAGTCTCGCTTCATTTAACTTTTCACTGAAATATGCTACTGGGTGATTCTCTTGACTCAAGACACCTCCAATTCCTATCCCAGAAGCATCACAAGCAACCTCGAACACTTTGGTAAAATTGGGTAACCTCAAGACGGGTGCGTGTGTCATTTTTTCCTTAATTGTTAGGAAGGCTTTGTCTGCTGCTTTAGTCCACTCAAAAGTTCCCTTCCTAATACAATCAGTGATTGGAGCTACTATTGTACTGAACCCTCTAATGAATCTCCTATAAAAGGTGGCTAAACCATGGAAACTATGGATATCATGGATGCTTTTGGGTACAGGCCACTCTACTATGGACTTAATTTTGCAGGGTCAGCGGACACTCCTTCAGATGTGACTACGAATCCTAGAAAGATAACTCTATGTGTTAAGATATCACACTTCTTGATATTGGCATAGAGGCTATCCTTTCTAAGGACTTGGCAAACTTGCCTTAGGTGGGTTAAATGGTCTGCCTTAGTCTTGCTATAGATAAGAATGTCATCAAAGTAGACCACCACAAATTTCTCGATGAAAGTTTTCAACACCTGATTCATAATTCTCATAAAGGTGCTAGGTGCATTGGACAGACCGAACGGCATGACTAACCACTCATATAATCCATCTTTAGTCTTAAAAGCGGTCTTCCATTCATCTCCAGGCCTAACCCTAACCTGGTGATAGCCACTCTTTAAGTCTATCTTGGAGAAAATCGTTGATCCGGCTATCATGTCTAACATATCATCCAGTCTTGGGATTGGAAACCTATATTTAACAGTAATCTTGTTGATGGCATGGCTGTCTACACACATCCTCCAGGTGCCATCCTTCTTAGGGATTAACAAGGCAGGGACTGCACATGGGCTTAAACTTTCTCTAACAAACCCCTTTCTAAGAAGTTCACTAACTTGCCTTTGTAACTCCCGATATTCAGTTGGATTCATCCTATAATGAGGGAAATTAGGTAAAGTCGTGCCAGGGACTAAATCTATGGCATGCTGTATGTCCCTTAAAGGTGGAAAACTATCGGGTAGGTCCTCGGGAAACACGTCTTCAAATTCTTTCAATAATTGGACCACCTCTTGAGGGTGTTCTACAGGGGTGTGGTCCTTAGTTTCCTTAGCAGCTACCATCCAAATAGGTGCTCCCTCATTAATGTCTTTTTCTAATTCTCTTGCACCTATCAAATTTAATCCAGTCCTTTTTCTTTCAGGCTGCTAGCTTCTCTTTTAGTGTTGTCCTTAGGCTGGGTTGGATGAATGACAATTTTCTTGCCATTGAAATTGAAAGCACAGGAGTTTGTTCGACCAAAAATTGTCACATCATGGTCAAACAGCCATGGCCTACCTAGGATGATGCTACTTACTCCCATAGAGAGCACATCACACCAGATTCGTTCCTGATAGGACTGAAGTTGGATTCGGACCTGACATCTCTGCTTGATTGGGATAGAAGTGGAATCGATCCAGGATACCTTATATGGATTGGGATGTGGTTCAGTGTGTAATCCTAGACTCTTGGCTGCACTAGTGGAAATGGCATTGACACAGCTTCCACTATCGATCACGATCTTACAGACCTTTTCTCCTATTTTGACAAATGTATGTAGGATGCTAGTCCTATGCCAGTCTTCCTACTCTTTGGTCTGTGTCATGATACATCTCACAACTCCTAACACATCTGATGAGTCTACATTTTCTTCATCTCCTTCATACTCATCAGCTAAGCAATCCCCTACTTCATAAACCTCCTCTTCATTATTCTCCAGGGATTCTGGTTCTTCTTCTTCTTCTACCTCCCCTATATGTAAAGCTCTAGAGGGACATTGGCTCAGGAAATGACCGGGTTTACGACACTTATAGCATACTCGCTCCCTCTCACCTCGAACTTCAGGGCTTTTTCCTTTGTCTTCTCTAGGAATTAGAGGAATGGCAGGGTTGGGTCTAGGGGTTGTATTCGAGCTTGGTCTTGGTCTATTGGCTGTATTAGGGACTCAACTAGGTCGACTAAAAGGAGGATTAAACCTAGTGGGCTCTGGTCGCCTAAATGAAGCTCTCCTCTGAAACCTCTCATAGTCCATGGCAACTTGGTATGCCTGTTCTAAATCATGGACTTCTCTCAAAAATAATTCCCCTTTTATATCTTCATTCAATCCTGATCTAAACCTCGATAAAGTGGCTGCCTCAGACTCGACTACGTTGCATCGCATTACAAACTCATCAAATTTAGCAACGTATTCAGAAACGGTCTTATTTCCTTGTGTCAATCGCTGCCACTGATCTAACAACCTTTGCTGATAAGACATAGGCAAATATTTCTCTCTAAGCTTTCTCTTCATGTCTCTCCAGGTCGCTATAGGTAAGTCTCCCCTCTTCCTAGCTATGTGTTCGACATTTCCCCAATACAACCTAGCCTGATGGACTAGTCTGATTTTGGCAAACTTGAATCTTCTCTCTTCAGACATATCATACCAGTCAAAATATTGGTCCATGTCAGCCTCCCAGTCTATGTACACCTTAGGATCTAGGCTTCTCTCAAAGGTTGGTGCATCTAGACGGATATTCCTTAAGACCTGATCATCCTGATCAAAAGTATCATGGCGAGGTCTTCTAGGATATGGCTCTGGAGTGTAATCAGCATAATCCTGATGTTGCCTTCTATGAATTGGATCAGGTGTATGTTCCTGTCGTTGGGCTCTAGGGCGAACTGAAGGTAATCTAGGTGAAGGTGGTTCAGTTGGGGTCAACCTAGATTCCTCTAGGTTTCCTATCCTTTCCTCGAATTGATCAAACCTAGAATCCAAACGTTCAAGTCGCTCAATCATAGATCTCATAAGGGTTTCCATACTAGTGTCCATGGATGAACTTGGTTGGTCTTGTGAAGGGTGGTAAGGAGTTCCTGATCTAGTTGTCATGCAAACAATTAGACTCTTACTCGGGCTAAGGATTTCTAGACCTAGAGTACGAATTAGAGATCTAATTAAAAGGACCAACTAGCTAGTAGTAACTTACATGACTTAGCCAGGTAGGTGGGAAGGGGAGTGGAGGTCCCTGTTCTGCCAACCTTAGACACCAATCTGTGATTGGCCAGGTAGGCGGACCAACCCACAAGCCCTAATACACCAATCCTAGACACCAAGCCTGTAAGCACACACCAATTAGTGGACACAATCAACTTGACCCTAATCCGAACCCGACTCGTTGGTGTCCTAACCCCCTAGGGTGATTAGGTCTAATTGGTTTTAATTAAGGATTGGGATCGAGATGATGGGTTGTGGTTTTGGGCTAAGGACAAGTGATGAACTCTTGCCCCCATGTCATATTGATGCCCTTAAGATGTTTTCAAATGAATGCAAAATTTTTTTTTTGCATTTTATGAGATGACTTAATTAGTTTTCATACAATTTAAAATTCAAACTTAAATTTTAAAATTTAAATTTCAAACTCCACATAAAAATTTGAACTTCAAATTCAAAAATTTTCTGAGATTGGTTCTTGCTGGAATTTCAGTTCAGATTGAATCTCAGAGAGTATTTCGAATGCTAGAAATTCTAACAATCGAAATAAAATCTGAAATTTTTTTGAGAAATAATATGAATTATGTGGATCCCAGAAAAAAAAAGTCAGAAAATTTTGATCTGTGTATACAGAGAAACAATAAAAACAACAGACCATGTACTGCAGACTATTTCAGCAGGATAGAAGATTGAAGTAGGAATTTTAGTATTTTCGTGAATTTCTTCTGATGCTGAAACTTTGTGTGATTATAACTAACCTTATATGGAATAAAAAAAAAATTATGGCAATTAAAAATGTACTATTTTTTTTTCTTTTGAAATTTTTTTTTTTTTTGATCACAGCCAGCAGATTCAGATTCACAGAAAAAAAAGAAATTAAAGGAATTGCGATGCTTTACCAAACTCTAATCTAAAACTTCACGTCTGGCCCGGAGGCTCATTACTCCCATGGGTCGTGACAGTGTGCTGGAGTACACCCGCTCAGGAGGCGTGAGTTTTTGATCTAGTTTGGATCTAAGAGAAAACTATTCTACCCTAATGCAACCATGCTCTGATACCATGATTGGTAGGAAATGCAAAGTGAAGATTAAACTATGCAACTCTAAAGGAGATTAGCGAAGATTAATTGGCAAGTTTTATCGGCATATGAAGAGTTCAGCATAATTTATCAAAGATAAGTTAATGAAGCAAACTTGAATGATCATGCAAAACCCTAATTACCGAGACTTCGAAATAATAAAGAAATATGACAGAATTAAAACCACCAGTCATGCTAGTCAGATTAATGTCTCAGACCTAATTGATACTGACTTACCTGGCATTGATTTTCCAATAAGAATAAGATCACTCTTGAGGGGATCTTCCAGATGACCAGGCCATGCTACAGGTTGGAGACTCTTCTTGCTTTCTGGATTGGTGGCAAGAGATCCTTCCTCTTAAAGTTAGAATCCCAGAGAACCCTGCAACAAAGAAATCCCTAAGATGAAAGAACTTAACAAAACATGAAATGGAGAAAGGAAAGAGAGGTGGATGAAGAATTGATGGGGATCCTTCTTGGCGCCATGGTGGAGTGCTTGAAATGGAACAGGTTGGTCTCCTTGTGTTGATCCTCTTGATTCACCATTGCATGTTGAAGGCTGACTTGAGATTGGAGAAGAAGAAAGGAGTCTTGGGTGTTGGAGATGGAAGAAGGGCGGAACTAGAGTGGGTGTGGAAGAGGAGAAAGACTAAACCACATAGACACAAAGACAATCACATAGAAAGAATAATCCAAGCCAAAAATTTTATTCATCCATTTTTTTTTTACAATGGGGCATCCCAAAGCCTTTAATAGGAGCCTTACAAATCTTTAAAATTTAAAAATCCCTAAAATGTGAAGGATTACAAGGAGAGTTAGAGGATTTGTAGGCCTTGATGCTTGATTTGTGGAAGAGGGTGGCCAACCAACATTTTGAATTCAAACTTTCTTCTTGGGCGCCCTCTTGGAGTTCCTTCAACCCATGACAAGTGGCCAAAGTGGGGACCACTTGATGAGGTGGCTTCTAACTGAGATGGTGTTGAGGTGGCAAGTGGTAGCTGATGTGGCGCTGAGGTGGCAAGTGGCATGTGGCACCACTTGGCTTTGGACTTGTCTTGATGCTTCAAAATCTGACTTTCAACTGGACTAAGGCTTCAAATTGGACCCGACCCAACATGGACTCGAAATTAATTGGACTAAGACTTTGACTTCAACTGGACCAGACCCAATATGGACTCGAAATTAATTACAAGATTATTTGGACTCAAAATTAAAAGAGAATTTACAGGACTAATTAGAGGACTAATCCAACCATAAGGACTCAGACTTGAATTGAATAGGTTGGAGTCTTTTCCTGATTCTGGTTCCCACACCAGGCCGCACTAGGAGTCGTCGAGCTTTAGCACCTCCTAGGGCATTAGCCACTAGATCTAGGATCAGTGCTCCTTTCAGTCTTGATGTTCCATCTGATGAGGATTAGTCTCACAGATGTTTGTTATAACTCTTGTGTTATATGTTTGATACTTATATGATATCTGTATGGTTCAGCTCTTGCTGATGACTCAGCAAATTTTGTACTGGAAACTTATCTTATATATATATTTCTGTTCAGTACTCTTTATTTGTGCTTCAATGAATCAATTTACTATTTTTTGGCTCTGATACTCTTTTATCTTGGTATATTTTAGCTCTGATACTCTTTGATATTAGCATAATTTTGGCTCTGATATCTTTGTTATTTGATTCTCTACTATCTTTTTGTCTCCAAGCTCATTATGAGGGGGAGAAAAAATTCCCCTTTCTAATGATTGACAAAAAGGGGGAGAAAGTGTAGTGTATTGATTTTATTGATGTATAAATTTGTTGAGAAAAAGGTGTTAAGTCATAAAGTGTTAATTCATAAATTTATTGAGAAATTGTATTGATTGTATTGAGAAAAAGTTATAAGAATCTTTGAAGTTTACCTTAATAAGAAGTATCTAATTAAGGGGGAGATTGATTCTTCCTAACTATGAAGTTTTTGCCTCTCTTATGGACTTAAATTCATATTCATAAATTATAATGGTTAAAGTTTGAAATATATTGCCTTTTTACTCAAGGTTTTGTCATCATCAAAAAGGGAGAGATTGTTGGCTCCACCCAGTGATTTTGATGAATAACAAAACATTGAGTGCATATTGTATTCTAATGAGGATTTCAAGTGTGAGTTTTCAGGAAGAAAGCATCTCAAAATCTCAAAAACTTATGGTGTATGGCACGTAATGGCACGGAGCAATTCTCACAAATCCGGGCATCCTCTTCATTGAAAAAGGGCATCAAAATGTTTAAATATTATGTGTTTATGCATTCAAGAATTATATTTATGTTTTCAAGGCATTTACACTTGAATCTGAGATTTTTCAGTCTCAAGTGTCGACACCTGGACAGTCAAGTGTCGACGCTTCAGCATTTGGCACAAACAAAAATCCTTGGCACGCCAAGTGTCGACACCTATATTCAAGTGTCGACACTTAGGTTCCAAGTCTCGACTCAAGGCCTGAGAATTTTGAAAATACAGAACTTTGTTATATTGAGGATTTTTGTGTCCAGTGTCGACACCTGTACATCAAGTGTCGACACATGAATGTTCAAGTGTCGACACCCAGAGATCAATTATCGACACCTGATAGCCAAGTGTCGACACCTGATAGCCAAGTGTCGACACTTGCAGCCTGACAGCTCTAACGGATCTACTTTTCTGGCTTGCAGAACTTGCTTTTCAAGCTCCAAATGGCTATTTCCGAGGTTCCAACGGTCACAAACCAGTTTTTGGAAGGTTCTTGGTGTATTTAACCTCCACCGACCTCATTTTAAAGAAAGAGAAGTGAAGAGAAGTGTGTTGAAGTGCATTCAAGTCTACTCAAAAGCCAAAAAGCCAATATTCTCCCAAATACTTCACATCAAAAGCCTCTTATAGTTTGATTCCTTGAAAAGCCTACTAGCTCATCCTTATTTCATTCCAAAAGAGGCATCTTGAAGGAGATTCCAAGGAAAAGTGAAGAAAAAGCATCCACTTGAGCTTCAAAGATTCCAATCTACTCTTGAAGAGAGTTTGTTGTAGTTTTAAATTGTATATCTTTTTTATTATGATTTGACCTTGTTTCAAGGGTGTCTTGAAAGAAGGTTATTGTGGTTTGTTGGTGAGCCAAAGGGATAAAACCAACTAGGGTTAACTTGTGAGCCCGAAGACAAAACATGTGTTAAGGTTTGTTAGTAAGCCTAAGTGACAAAACCAACTTAGGTTTTGACTTGTGAGCCTTGTGAAAAATAAGTCGACTGTAATCTAGTTTGGATTATAGTGAAATTCCAAGGGTGGCTTGGGGAGTGGATGTAGGTGCTAGGTTTGCACCGAACCACTATAAACCTTGTGTTTGTGTGTGATTACTCTTTTCTTCTCTTGCTCTTTAATTTTTGCTAACATCTTGCATTAAATTTATCATTGTTCACAAGCACCACTAATCCCTCTATTATTATCTTAAATTTTTAAAAGACCCAATTCACCCCCCCTCTTGGGCTCCATTTCTGGGCAACAATTGGTATCAGAGCACCGGTACTCTCTTGTAGGTCCAAGGATCTTGAGTAAAAGATCATGGCAGCCCCAATAGGAATGGGTATTGTTGAAGGTCAAGCTTCAAATCGACCCCCACTTTTTAATGGCACAAATTACACATACTGGAAGACACGCATGTGCATATTTATTCAAGCTCTTGATTATAATTTGTGGAGGACAATTATAAAAGGTCCTCATCAGCCTACAATGATGATAAATGGCATTCTCACTCCAAAAATAGAAGATGATTGGGATGAGAATGACATTAAGCAAATCGAGCTTAATGCTAAGGCAATGAACCTTTTATTTTGTTCTCTTGATCCAAGTGAATTTAATAGAATATCAAATTGTCTCTCCGCCAAGGAGATTTGGGATACACTTGAGGTTACCCATGAGGTTACACACCAAGTGAAAACCACCAAGGTCAACATGCTAATTCACACATATGAAATGTTTAAAATGGAACCTACTGAATCTATCAGTGAAATGTATACTAGGTTCACAAACATTGTGAATGGCATGAGAAGCCTAGGAAAAATAATTTCTAATGGTGAACTTGTGAATAAACTTCTCAGGTCTCTACCAGCTTCATGGGATGCAAAGGTCACCTCTTTTGAAGAAGCTAAGGATGTCAACACTCTCACGCTGGAACAACTGCTGGGCTCTTTAATGACTTATGAGCTCTCCCTCAAACAAAAGAATGGAGAGGTCGACAAAAAGAAGAAGACAATTGCATTCAAATCTACTACTAGAGAGGACTCAAGCGAAGACTCCGAAGAAGATGATGAAGAAGATGAGACGGCTCTATTAGCAAAAAATTCAGAAGGTTCATGAGGAAGAAAAAGTTCAACTACAAAAATAAACCTCTGAAAGGTGAGCCAAGTAAAGAGAAGGATAAAGAAAAGGAGAAGGAGCAGCCTACGTGTTTTGAGTGCAAAAAACCCGGGCATTTTAAGGTAGACTGCCCCTTGTTAAAGAAAAGCAGAAGAAAACTGAGAAAAAAGCCATGATGGCAACCTCGAGTGAAAGTGAAGACTCCAGTTCTGAGGAAGAACAGCAAGAGGTAGCAAACTTCTGTCTGATGGCCGATCATGATAAGGTATGTTCCGAAATCAAAAATGAATTTACTTTTGATGAGCTTCTTGAAGTTTTTGAAGAACTAGTCATAGAATTTCAAAAGTTAAAATCAAAACATAAAGATTTAAAGAAGCAAAATTTAGATCTAGCCAAAACAAATAACAACCTTTCAAATGAAAATGAATGCCTCCTTATACAAAATAAAAAATTAAATGATAAGATTATGGAACTTGAAAAAGAAAAGGACATCTTTAAAAAGAAAAGTGACTTGCTTCCAAATAAAGATTTGTCAAAACAAAGCAAAGAAATTTTAAATGAAAACAAAAGATATAAAGAAGAAATTGGAAAACTAAAACCTTTTGTAGAAAAATTTACTTACAGTTCTGAAAAATTAAATTTACTCTTAAATAACCAAAGAGCAGTATTTGACAAAGCAGGTTTAGGATTCAGAACTCACAAAAAACAAAAACTCTTTAAAAATTTCTTTGTGCCAGCATCTTCATCCATTACATGCTTTACTTGTGGTATCAAAGGACATAAATCTTATATGTGCAACAAAAGAACATTAAATAACACAAAGAAAGTTTGGGTTCCAAAAGGAACTAATGCCACTAACCAAAAAGGACCCAAGATGGCTTGGGTACCTAAAGTCTCTACTTGATCTTTATTGCAGGTATGCCTTGCAACCAATAAGAAAAGGATGTGGTATCTTGATAGCGGTTGCTCAAGGCATATGACAGGAGATGTGGAGCAGTTCTCATCACTCACATATCAAAATGGTGGCAATGTAACTTTTGGTGATAATGGAAAGGGCAAAATTATCGGTATTGGTAAAATCCATATCACCCCTACCTCTTATATTGATAATGTATTATATGTTGATGGTTTAAAACATAACTTGCTTAGCATTAGTCAGTTTCGTGACAAAAATTTTAAAGTTGTTTTCGAATCTTCTTTGTGCATTGTTTCTAGTCTAGATGACAATGGCATCAAGTTCATTGGTCATAGGCATGGCAATATTTATATGGTTGATCTTGATGATCTCCCTATTCAAAAAGGTCAATGCCTAGTGGCAATGGAAGCCAAGATCGATGAAACTAGCTGGCTTTGGCATCGTAGACTAGGACATGCAAGCATGCATTTAATTTCAAAACTTAGCAAAATGAATTTGGTAAAGGATTTGCCTAAACTCAATTTTGAAAATGATAAGATATGCAGTGCATGTCAACTTGGAAAACAAACAAAATCCTCTTTCAAACCAAAAGGAGTAATCTCTATATCTAGACCTTTGGAATTGCTTCACATGGACCTCTTTGGGCCAACTAGAACATCTAGTTTGGGAAGTAAGAAGTATGGTCTAGTCATTGTAGATGATTTCTCACGATTTACATGGGTCATGTTTTTAGCACATAAAGATGAAACTTTTTCTGAATTTATTAGATTTCATAAAAGAGTTTTGAATGAAAAAGGTGTTTCAGTAATATCTTTGAGAAGTGATCATGGAACCGAGTTTGAAAATGTCGATTTTGATAAATTTTGTATTGAAAATGGAATTCATCACAATTTTTCTGCACCTAGGACACCTCAACAAAATGGGGTAGTAAAAGAAAAAATAGAACTCTTGAAGAAATGGCACGCACCATGCTTTGTGAAAATGATTTACCTAGATATTTTTGGACGGAAGCCATAAATACTGCATGCTATGTTTTAAATCGTGTTTTAATTCGACCGATTTTAAAGAAAACACTTTATGAGCTTTGGAAGGGTAGAAAACCCTCAATTCGTTATTTTCATGTTTTTGGATGCCGTTGTTTCATCTTAAACAATGGTAAAGATAATTTGAGTAAATTTGATGCCAAATCAGATGAGGGAGTCTTTCTAGGCTACTCCACATCTAGTAAGGCATACAGGGTCTTCAACAGAAGAACACTTATTGTTGAAGAATCCATACATGTGGTATTTGATGAAACTAACCAAAAATCTACAAGAAAAGAAGATGTACTTTCTGATGAAACAGGTAGCAAGAAAATTGAAGAAATAAACAACAATGAAGGGCTTACCAAGGAAAAGAACGATGATCAAAACACTGAAGGAGATCAAGCACAAGGTGATGAAAATACATCAACTGTTGATCCGTTACCAAAAGAATGGAGGTATGCTCATGGACACCCAAAAGAACTAATTATAGGTGATCCATTTAAAGGTGTAAGTACTCGATCATCCCTTAGAAATATCTGTGATTACTTAGCTTTTGTGTCTCAAATTGAACCTAAAACTATTGAGGAAGCTGAATGTGATATTAATTGGATAAATGCTATGCAAGATGAACTTAATCAATTTAAAAGGAACAATGTTTGGACATTAGTAGATTGGCCTTCAAACACTTCAATTATTGGTAAAAAATGGGTTTTTCAAAATAAACTTGATGAAAATGGAATAGTAACTAGAAATAAGGCTAGACTAGTTGCCAAAAGATACAATCAGGAGGAAGGGATAGATTTTGATGAAACCTTTGCTCCTGTGGCTAGACTTGAGGCAATTAGGCTATTGTTGGCTTTTGCTTGCTTCATGAATTTTAAACTATATCAAATGGATGTTAAAAGTGCCTTTTTAAATGGATTAATTGAAGAAGAAGTTTACGTTGAGCAACCCCCTGGTTTTGAAAATTCTGAATTTCCAAATCATGTTTATAAACTTCATAAAGCTTTAAACGGATTAAAACAAGCTCCAAGAGCTTGGTATGATCGTTTAAGCTCCTTTTTGCTAAAAAATGATTTCACTAGAGGTAATGTAGATAAAACATTATTTTTAAAGAAAAGGAATGATGATCTCTTAGTAGTACAAATCTATGTAGATGATATAATATTTGGTGCTACTAATGAATCTCTCTGTCAAGATTTTGCCAAGTTAATGCAGGGTGAGTTCGAGATGAGCATGATGGGAGAACTGAATTTCTTCCTCGGACTCCAAATAAGGCAAACCAAAGAGGGTATCTTCATCAACCAAACAAAATACACAAAAGAAATACTCAAGAAGTTTGGGATGGAGAACACTAAGCCTTTAGGTACCCCTATGAGCTCTACATGTAGACTTGACAAGAATGAATCAGGTAAATCTATAGACCAAAAATTATATCGTGGCATGATTGGTTCATTATTATATCTTACTGCCAGTAGGCTAGATTCATATTTAGTGTCTGTATGTGTGCTAGATATCAGTCTAATCCTAAAGAGTCTCATCTTTTGGCTATTAAATGCATACTTAGATATCTATCTGGCTCAATTGAAATTGGTTTATGGTACTCTAGAGATTCTTCATTTGAATTAATTGCTTATTCTGATGCTGACTTTGCTGGGTGTAAACTTGATCGTAAAAGTACTAGTGGAACCTGTCAGTTTCTTGGAGTAAATTTGATCTCTTGGAGTAGCAAGAAACAGAACTCAGTTGCTTTATCTACGGCGGAAGCCGAATATATAGCAGCTGGAAGCTGTTGTGCTCAAATCCTCTGGATCAAACAGCAACTCGAAGATTTTGGCATTAAACTAACTAAGACACCCATAAGATGTGACAATACTAGTGCAATCAACCTATCTAAAAATCATGTGCAACATTCAAGAAGTAAACACATTGAAATAAGGCATCATTTCATAAGAGATCATGTACAAAACTTTAATGTTATTCTTGATTTTGTTTGTACTGATGATCAGTTAGTAGATGTGTTTACCAAGCCTTTGAGTGAGGATAAGTTCTGTCTGATTAGAAGAGAGTTAGGTGTCATTGATCCATTCTCTTAGAACACTCTTAGTATTAGTTATACCTAAATCCTAGAGCTCAAAACCTATTATTTAAAGCCCCAAAACCTTATCAAAATATTTCCTATTTTTCAAAAATTTTTCCGGATTTTCTCGACTTTTTTGGCCAAGTGTCGACACTTGGAAATTGTCAAGTGTCCACACCTGACCAAGTATCGACACTTGACACATTCGAAGTTTCGACACTTGCGAAACATGAATTGTTTTTAAAAAGGCCGACCTAGGGTTTTGTAAGTTTCCTTCCCCCGCTGGCTGATTTCTTGCAACAGTAGTCCCCTCTGTCCAAATCCAACCTTTTACTCTTTAATCCATCACAAATCAGGTATTTCCCCCTTCCAATTTTATTTCTATTTTCCTTGTTTTTGGTTTTGTCGTTTCGAACCAAACAACCGTGATTAGGGTTTTCCGAATATTTTTCATGAATCTAACCGGATTTTTGCATGTTTTAGTGGATTTCTAAAACTCCATTTGAGGGAATAGTAATTTAAACGTATTTTTCTCGGATTTCCCTCGTCTTTTGGTCGTTTTCACGCCCTTTTCACCTACTTTTCGCAAAAACACTATTCTATTGATTTTTGACCGAAATAATTTGGGTTTTCATCTCAATTAAGTATGCTAAATCCATTTATTGTTAATTTAGAAAGGTTTCTCGTGATTTATTTGCGCCATTTTCGCCAATTGGCTAAAAACCTAAGTGTTCAGACCCAAATCCCATGATTTTTGATTTTTAGACCTTACAAAAATTATTTTTCCAAAGATTCAAATGTGTTCTAATGAACAAAAATATTTTCTATAAATATTGTTTGGAATTTTGTCATTTAATCAAAGTATAAATTGTAAAAATTCCACTTTAAACTGATTTACAATTTTTTTTCAAACGTTATTGGTTTAATTTCTGGTTTTCAAAACCTATCCGAACATTTTTCAAGAAATGAAACTCTCATTATCTCAACCTGTAGCCAATCCCTTAGTTCTAAACCTATGTTCTTTCTTCCCGGGTCAGCTTGTTGTAATGGGTCCCAGGAAGAGACCTGTAGTTAGGGAGAGGCCCAGTCGTGGTGTTGAGAGGAGGTCGAAGGCCAGATTTGATACAGCACAGCCGAGCAGTACAGCCACACGAGCTCCCCCCTGTAGAGAGGATGGCAGGGAAGTTAGTAGCCTTATGGAGGAGAGTCAATTTGCCGTGCTTCGACATGCACCATTTTGGTATTAGACAGGTACTCACTGATGCTGGATTAGTACCATTCTGCACCATGCAGGAGAGGTACTATCCTCACCTAATGAGAGAGTTTTATGGTGCACTGTACTGTCGACGTCTACTGTGGACTACCTCAGTCACGGATATTAGATTTCATTGTCAGATGAGCTGCTGAGCAGAGTTTGGGAGATCCCCCGAAGGGGAGTCTGTGCCTTCTCAGTAGATGATAGAGAGGCTGCATTCAGGTGCATACTTGAGAGAGAGGATGTTCGCGGTATATCCGTAGTAGCCGCGAACCAGTTATCATTGGAGATGCGCCTGCTGCACCACATCACTGCACGGATTCTGCTACCGAAGACTGGGAGATTTGACTTCATCACCGAGAGGGAGTTGATGGTGATGACGAGCCTGATTGAGAGGAGGCAGATTGATCTACCATCCCTGATGCTCACTCAGATGCATGACGCTACGACACAACGCCGACACTGTCTACCATACGGCATGGCACTGACCTGACTTTTCAGAGCGTGTGGAGTTTCATTGGAGGGGGAGATCCCCAAGGAGATACTACACACCGATGTGTACGACGAGAGGTCATTGCACCGCATGGGATACGGGTTAGTTGGAGGTCAATGGGTTCGCAGAGAGTCTGGCCAGGAGCCAGATGAGGAGGACGAGATTCGAGAGGCAGAGGCTGGACCATCTGAGCCAGCAGTTTTTCCTCCAGTCGATATCCCATTGACACAGACAGAGCACTTATCTCCTGACACTTCAGCTCCTCCGCCAACATCTACATGACTATCTTTTGAGGAGCATGCCAGAGAGCAGTTCACAGAGATCAGAGGTGAGATGACTCAGCTACGTAGCGAGGTCGAGCTTCTACGAGCACATACTACCTCAGAGTATGCTGAGATTCGCAGATCCATGGAGGAGGGATTCTCTCGCATTGAGGGTCTGTTGAGATCCCTTATACCTCCTGCAGCCCCTACAGTTGCACGATCTGATGATGATGATGATGACGATGACGATGATGATGGCGGCGATCACCAGAGCGACCATGTTGATTCTGTTGAGGGTGGCG
Source organism: Areca catechu (assembly GCA_021397845.1). Classification (NCBI taxonomy): domain Eukaryota; kingdom Viridiplantae; phylum Streptophyta; class Magnoliopsida; order Arecales; family Arecaceae; genus Areca; species Areca catechu. The sequence continues at coordinate 99,489,104 of CM038050.1, forward strand.
ATCAGGATGGAGACCGAGCTACAGAGGTTGTGGGCAGTGACAGTGACAGTGTTGGCGGTGCCGATGCTTATGAGATGGTCAGTCGAGATCCTCCCACTACACCAACTCCTACTACTGCCTTGGTTGATTCCACACGGACCTTGTTACGCCAGCTAATCTTCTTTCACCTCCTTCCACTAGATCATCTAGGGTTGTACCCGACTTTGGTCCTTCCGGTCGCACTAGGAGTCGTCGAGCTTTAGCACCTCCTAGGGCATTAGCCACTAGATCTAGGATCAGTGCTCCTTTCAGTCTTGATGTTCCATTTGATGAGGATTAGCCTCACAGATGTCTGTTATAACTCTTGTGTTATATGTTTGATACTTATATGATATCTGTATGGTTCAGCTCTTGCTGATGACTCAGCAAATTTTGTACTGGAAACTTATCTTATATATATATTTCTGTTCAGTACTCTTTCTTTGTGCTTCAATGAATCAATTTACTATTTTTTGGCTCTGATACTCTTTTATCTTGGTATATTTTAGCTCTGATACTTTTTGATATTAGCATAATTTTGGCTCTGATATCTATGTTATTTGATTCTCTAGTATCTTTTTGTCTCCATGCTCATTATGAGGGAGAGGAAAAATTTCCCTTTCTAATGATTGACAAAAAGGGGGAGAAAGTGTAGTGTATTGATTTTATTGATGTATAAATTTGTTGAGAAAAAGGTGTTAAGTCATAAAGTGTTAATTCATAAATTTATTGAGAAATTGTATTGATTGTGTTGAGAAAAAGTTGTAAGAATCTTTGAAGTTTACCTTAATAAGAAGTATCTAATTAAGGGGGAGATTGATTCTTCCTAACTATGAAGTTTTTGCCTCTCTTATGGACTTAAATTCATATTCATAAATTATAATGGTTAAAGTTTGAAATATATTGCCTTTTTACACAAGGTTTTGTCATCATCAAAAAGGGGAGATTGTTGGCTTCACCCAGTGATTTTGATGAATAACAAAACATTGAGTGCATATTGTATTCTAATGAGGATTTCAAGTGTGAGTTTTCAGGAAGAAAGCACCTCAAAATCTCAAAAACTTATGGTGTTTGGCACGTAATGGCACAAGCAATTCTCACAAATCTGGGCATCCTCTTCATTGAAAAAGGGCATCAAAATGTTTAAATATTATGTGTTTATGCATTCAAGAATTATATTTATGTTTTCAAGGCATTTACACTTGAATCTGAGATTTTTCAGTCTCAAGTGTCGACACCTGGACAGTCAAGTGTCGACACTTCAGCATTTGGCACAGACAAAAATCCTTGGCACGCCAAGTGTCGACACCTATATTCAAGTGTCGACACTTAGGTTCCAAGTGTCGACTCAAGGCCTGAGAATTTTGAAAATACAAAACTTTGTTATATTGAGGATTTTTGTGTCAAGTGTCGATACCTGTGCATCAAGTGTCGACACTTGAATGTTCAAGTGTCGACACCCAGAGATCAAGTGTCGACACCTGACAGCCAAGTGTCGACACTTGCAGCCTGACAGCTCTAACGGATCTATTTTTCTGGCTTGTAGAACTTGCTTTTCAAGCTCCAAAAGGCTATTTTCGTGGTTCCAATGATCACAAACCATTTTTTGGAAGGTTCTTGGTGTATTTAACCTCTACCAACCTCATTTTAAAGAAAGAGAAGTGAAGAGAAGTGTATTGAAGTGCATTCAAGTCTACTCAAAAGCCAAAAAACCAATATTCTCCCAAATACTTCACATCAAAAGCCTCTTATATTTTGATTCCTTGAAAAGCCTACTATCTCATCCTTATTTCATTCCAAAAGAGGCACCTTGAAGGAGATTCCAAGGAAGAGTGAAGAAAAAGCATCCACTTGAGCTTCAAAGATTCCAATCTACTCTTGAAGAGAGTTTGTTGTAGTTTTAAATTGTATATCTATTTTAATTGTGATTTGACCTTGCTTTCAAGGGTGTCTTGAAAGAAGGTTATTGTGGTTTGTTGGTGAGCCAAAGGGATAAAACCAACTAGGGTTTACAGTCAATTAGGTTTTGGCCCATCGAAGTGATTTTACAGTCAAACTAAAGTCGATTTTAAATCCGATCGAACCATTTCGAAGCGAACATTGACCCAAATCAATTAGGATTAATTAATTGAGTCTAACTCAATTAAATTAAATCTAATTTAAATTAATTAATAATTAATTCATAATCAATTAATTGTAACATTTATAATTAGTTCAAATCTTAATTGTAACAGTTACAATTAGGTCCAAATTGATTTGCTGATTGGTGACTTGAGCTCCTAATGTGTGTGACACCTCTGGTCATATCTTGTCTAGTAATGAGACATGATATAATCTCCATTATACATCATTGAAACTTCTTTCGATGGATTGAAATAATTTTAGCTCAACCCTAATTAGGATCATCGATCTGAGAATGATCCTAACGGGCCCTCATAATCCACTAATGACACCTAGAAGTATGTAGTGGCAACTTAGTAGAATAAGATTGGAACCCCTAGGTGTAGTTACCATGTTATTCAGTTACTCTATCAAAATCCGGACCTGATGTTTGTTACGAATACTCGTCAAATCTATCAGTCATATACTTAACCTAATCGACTCAAGTCCAATTGTGATACTAATGAAAACACCTTTTCATTATTACCTTGCTATTGCCTTAGACTTCTGGACTTAATCTAATTAAGCTAGCATTGGATTATACCTTACTACTAAGGCTGATAGATCTCTATAAGTGAACACCCTATACATACAATAAACTTACTATAGCCAACGAACACTGCAAGGTCCCGTATGAATAGGAACCATGTGATTATGCTGTCAAACTACAGCGACCTTATTGTGAGTAGCTGAGACACTCTAGGTCAAGGAACTATTCACACAACTACAGCATCAGAAAGTTATCGACGAGTGAGTAGCCATCTGTATAACTTCCAGTACTTGGTCATGCTCAGTACCGTTGATCTCTATCAACTACCTGCACTCTCACTCCAGTGTCTCCACACTATAGCTCAGAGACTCATCTACCTAAAAGGGAAGTAATCTATGCATCGATTTTAATGGATCAATCATCGTCCTCGTGATATTCCAATAATCTGGAGCTTTTAGGAGTTAATCTATAAATACACATGCCTCAGATTCTCAACTCTTGAGAATATGTGTCGTTGTCCATTAAATCCATGGATGATTCATAGACACAACAATATGAATGAAAATAATACTTTTTTATTAATAAAAAAAAATTAAGTACAATGCTCATGTCTTAAAAATTATAATGTGTCAAGCCAACTTGGCTTTCAGGACATAAATCTAACAATCTCCCACATGCACTAAAGCTAATTTGCTACAAATCTAAGTCCCATTTTGTTAAAGTGGACTTCAGCCTTTTGCTGGCTCAGAGTCTTAGTCAGTGGGTCTGCCATGTTATCCTTGGAATCAACTCTTCGCACCTCAACATATTTCTTCTTGAGGTAGTCGCGTATGATATAAAACCGCCGCTCTATATGCTTGGACTTCTGGTAAGACCTGGGCTCCTTATGAATTGGAATAACCAGCTTCTCAAGTTGTTCGATGTCCTTGATCATTGTCAAACAATGATCGTGCATTGATTGCCTTTCATGCATCTTGTTGTCGAAAAGCCTTTTCGACACTTCGAAGCATGCAATCCGACTTTGTTCACCATATAACTCTTATGGGTGAATCAGAATCGATTTAGCAGTTGGCATATCCTCATGTTGGCTCTGTAATTCATTTGACATTGAGGCTAACATATAACACTTAACCTTATTATCATCTTCCATCCATTTCTTATATGCAATCATTTGACGAGCATTTGGATGGTCATGTAAGACAGGGGGTTCCTGGTCAAGCACATAGCCCAACTTCTCAGAACTCAAAATAATTTTGATGTTTCTTAACCAATCTTTAAAATTGAGGCCTACAAGTCGGTTTGTCTCTGGAATACGGACTAAGGGGTTTGAAGCAGACATGGTTAACTCTAAGAGTAGAAGATTCAAATTTGATGCTTTATACTTAATCATAAAAATTATTCTAGGGTCTTTAAGAAATAATTTTAGAACTCCCACTATTTTCTCGGATCTCTCACACTCCCTGTGGAGATGCAAAAACCTTGTGACTCTAGGTTTCTACGGTCCCATCGATGTGCGGCACCTCACCATATTCGGTTATTGGTAACATGCTATACCAATAAGTGGCCAACTCTTGTCCAATGTATCTAATACAAGTTGTAGCTCTTGGTCTCTAAATCTTGGAACCTCAATGTGCCCATTTATTGGTCCAATCATTAGTTAAGTCAGACCCACCATTCCTCCTAGACAAAGCAGTCATTGAGACCCTCAATGTGCCCATTTATTGGGCCCAACCCCATCAGTGCCTAGCAACATCTCATGCCTAATAGAGTGGTTATGTCTTTCCGATGCAACTATACCACTGTAACCAGCCAAGAATAATCAATACCAGTAGGACACCCGCACACCTACAATGGTGGAAGACCTATAACTTAATATTTCTTGGGAGCTTGGGTTCAGGTCTCTTCTAAATTGATCAGCCAAATCATGACTAATCAATTATATTAAGTCAGTACAATCTCATGTCTGACTAATTACATTCAATCAGCACAATCTCATGTTTGACTAAAATTAGTTAGCATGGGTGAACTCAAATCAAAAGTGACCCTTTTGAAAACTTAATCAACCAAATTGACCAGGTCAGTTTGATCCATGGGAGGGTTCTGCCAAATTTACCCTCTTTCCGCCAAACTAGTTGGTCGAGAAAGAGTTAGCCCCAATTAAAATCATGATCAAAACCTTCCTTAGACACTAATTGACTGTCAAGATTCAATTAGGTTAACTAATGATTTGGGCTCATCACTGAGCCAAATCAGGTCTTAACTTATCAATTCACTATCAAATGAATCGATCTGACCAGACTACATCTAAACCAATTTTGAGCACACTTGACCTAACCATAATCATCATCCAATTAGGTTAAGTCACTTGCTCGAAATCATATTAGGGTTACTAGTTGATCTAATCAAGTCCTAATTACCGCAGCCCAATCTCTAGAGCTAATTTGTTCAACCCAAACTTTCATGCACAAAATTTGATTTTATTGATCAAATCAATTTTAAAATTAGGTTCAAGTGCATGACATTAATGGCTTACGATCATGAATCATATTTAAGATCTAAATCCTAATTTTGTGCATCACATACAACAACATACATAATCATAAATCGATCAAAACCCTTTTGAAAACCCTTTTCAAAACCAGGTATACATCAAAGTAGGACAACCTTTACACTATTGGGGGTAAACCCTATAGCAGGATAACCTTTTGTCACTTTGTGCAATCCTTGATCAATTATATTTTAGATTATTAAATTTAATTTCAGATATGAAAATTATGATTTTAATTTTTAAAATAATTTTCAAAACATAAAATTCTATGCTAGAATAATCTCATGTTCAACATAGATTCAAAAAATTATAATCTATCTAACTGATCTGAATAGTTTTCAAATTTGATTCTCATGCATGCATGTTAAAGAGAAAACCTGGCTCTGATACCACTATTGGTTTTCTCCTGGAACAGAAAATTACAATCGAACGAGCATCAACAGCCTATCACAACAGAAGCAGATATAAAAATAATTTATATCTAATTATGCAATTTATAAATAAATCTAATTTATTTAAAATAAATTTTAACATGCTTCAACATATGAGAAAAATATTAGATCTAAAATAAAAATTATTTTAAGCTTAAAATACTTACCTGCATCGTTATTCGGGACTGCTTTGAAAAGTATTCAAATCTGCTACTAAAACGTCGGGATTCTGTCAAAGCCATGCAATTGCCTGGCCTCTACTGGTATCCACACGAAGCTCTCACAACCGAGTCATAGAGGGCACCGAACTGCTAGTTCCTTGTAGCCCTCTCCTCTTTCGGTAAATCATTCGCTTTAAAAATTATGCCGATCTAAATCCGGACTGGCTTTCGGCTTCTGTCTTGCAAATTGGACTATGCAAGATCTTGGACCCTTTCTTCTCTTCTTTTTCTAGTAGAGTATCTCTCTAGATCTCTCAGAAGGAAGAAGAAATCACATAAGAGGGAGAAGAAAAAACTTGGCACCAGGAGAGAGACTCTTAGGTAAAAATGCCCAAGGAGAAGCTCACGACCAAAGAGAAATATTCACGATCGAAGGAGAATATTTTTCATGCCAATTATGATCTCTCTTAGTCGGCCACCTTTCTTCCTTTTTAATTTTAAGTTCTCCCATCCCATCAAAACAAAACATCAGTGTTTTATTTTATCTGGCTAGTATTTAAGAGGAGTGGAAGAGAAGGACTCTTCCCACTCTTAATTAATTCATGCCAACTCGATATTCGCACCCTCCTCATTCATGCCCCATATTATTTATTGCACAAATGCATGGGCCCACAAGGTTGGCATGTGGAGGGAAGGGGAGACGTGGAGAGAGGGTCCTAGTCTAACTGGACTCTAGGTTTTGGTCCAAAGGAAGTGTTTTTATAGTCAAACTGAAGTCGATTTTAAATCCGATCAAACCATTTCAAAGCAGACATTAACCTGAATCAACTAGGATTAATTAATTGAGTCTAACTCAATTAAATTAAATCTAATTTAAATTAGTTAACAATTAATCCATGATTAATTAATTGTAACATTTATAATTAGGTCAAATCTTAATTGTAACACTTATAATTAAGTCCAAATTGATTTGCTGATTGGTTACTTGAGTTCCTAATGTGTGTGACACCTCAGGTCCTATCTTGTCTGGTATTGAGACATGCTATAATCTCCATTATACATCATTGAAACTCCTTTTGATGGACTGAAACAATTTCAGCTCAATCCTAATTAGGATCATCGATCCGAGAATGATCCTAACATGCTCTCATAATCTACCAGTAATGCCTAGCAGTATGTAGTGGAAATCCAACAGAATAAGATGGAACCCCTTGGTGTAGTTACCATGTGATTCGGTTTCTCTATCCAAATCCTGACATGATGTTGGTTATGGATACTCATCAAACACATCAGTCATATGCTTAACCTAATTGACTCAAGTCCAATTATGATACTAATGAAAACACCATTTCATTATCACCCTGCTATGGCCATAGACTTCTAGACTTAGTCTCATTAAGCTTGCATAGGATTATACCTTGCTACTAAGGCTGATAGATCCCTACAAGTGAACACCCTACTCCTATAATAAACTTACTACAGCCAACAAACACCGCAAGGTCCCGTATGAATAGGAACAATATGATTGTGTTGTCAAACTACAGCAACCTTATTATGAGTAGCTGAGATACTCTAGGTCAAGGAACTATTCATACAACTACAGCATCAAGAAGTTATCAAGGAGTGAGTAGCCATCCGTATAACTTTCTGTACTTGGTCACGCTCAGTACCGTTGATCTTTATCAACTACCTGCACTCTCACTCCAGTGTCTCCACACTATAGGTCAAAGACTCATCTACTCAAAAGGGAAGTGATCTGTGCATCGACTTTAATGGATCAATCACCATCCTCATGATATTCCAATAATCGGGAGCTTTTAGGAATTAATCTATAAAGACACATGCCACAGATTTTCAACTCTTGAGAATATGTGTCATTGTCCATTAACTCCATGGATGATTCATAGATACAATAATATAAATGAAAATAATGACTTTTTATTAATAAAGAAAAATTAAGTACAATGCTTGTGCCCTAAAAATTATAATGTGTCAAGCTAACTTGGCTTTCAGGGCATACATCTAATAGAGTTGACTCATTGATGAGTCGACTCAATGTTAATCATCAACCATATTGACAATTAAACCTTTGAATGATTCATAATCTTGATTAGTCATTGATCAAGCAAGAACTTTTATTGTGTGTGTCCCATAGGTTGGAACACTATGCCGGTTGCATAAAAATAAATTCTTATACTAATTGAAGTGACCATCTAGTAATGATACCCAACATCCAAATAAGTCAAATTATTGTAAAGCAATATTCAAGAACCTTTGGCATATGGTTACTATATAAGTCATCCCTTTGACCTTAATACTCAGGATGACATCAAAGTTAAACTGTCAATCCTTAATTAGTACATCCATATTATGACATAACCTTATAAATCCTGTGACTCATAAGAATTATCCTGGTCAAGCTTTTGCTAAAATGAAATGTAGTGAATCATTATCTATAATGACTTGGAGTGGTCAATCTCATCTTGACTCATACATAGACTTTGCAAGCATTTAACTATACCCAGAAACCTTTCATCACTATATTAGAAGTACAAGTAGTTCGGCACAAAAGTATAGTAAGTTACTTGCAAGTCACCATGGTAATCTCAGATCTGAAAGACACTTATATCCATATCCTTTACAAGCAACCCTTGATAGTAGAGTGCTCTTTAGTTGGGTCATATTGAGTAAAATGTACTACAATATTTCACCTATATGCCATTTTTTGGTTATGAGGACAACTAACCCATATGACACATAATGACTAATACTTGATAAAAATTATCATCTTTAATAACATATCATTTGGTCATGAACAAATTTAAGAACTACACGATAAATTCTTCTTTATCGAATAGAAGTAGTTCTAAGAACTTCATCATAAAAGATTTCATAAAAAGAATATGCATAGATTAATAATTCATATATAAATTATAAAGAGTGTAACCATCTACAACTTAGATTATTGGCTTTAGGATATAATTCCCAACAACTCTAACTTAGATTAAAGCAAATCGGAGTAGTATCTAATACTTATCTTCCATTTGTGATCATCAAACTCTTTAATTTCGAGGACTTTAGTAAATAGGTTGGCCAAGTTCTCTTTATCATCAATCTTCTGAAGCTCAATATCATCTTAATCCACGATCTCTCATACAAGGTAATAGTGTTGTAGAATATGCTTGTCTTTGATGGAACCTTTATTCTTTTACTTGAGCTATGACTTCAGTGCTGTCATAATATAGAAGAACTAAACCATCAAGGGAGGGTGCTACTCCAAGCTCATTAATAATCTTCCTCAACCACATAGCTTCTTTTGTAGCGTTGGATAAAGCAATATACTCTGCCTCGCAAATAAAATCGACTATAGTGTGCTACTTGAAACTTTTCCAACATATTGCTCTACCATTCAGCATAAATACAAAGCCCGACATACTTTTGCTATCATAACAGGCTGACTAAAAACTAGAATCAGTATATCCCATAAGTTTTAAGTCAGTAGCCATTGGTCTTTGGTATTTCTCAAATACTTAAGGATTATTTTTACAACTTTTTAATGGTTCTTACACAGATTAGACTGATGTCTACTCACTACCCGTAGTGAGTAGGCCATATCGATCTTGTACATGTCATGGCATACATGATAAATCTCATTGCCAAGGCATATGGGATTCTACTCATACACTCTCTCTCTTGAGGAGTTGTCAGATAATCCTTCTTAGAGAAAAAAATTTCTTGATCTATCGACAGATAGCCCTTCTTGGAATTCATTATGTTGAACCATTTTAGCATGGTATCAATGTACATGGATAAGGACAATCCAAGCAACCTTTTAGATCTATCTTTATAGGTCTTTATCTCTAAGATGTGGGATGCTTCTCCTAAATCCTTTATGAAGAATTAAGATGACAACCTGAATTTTACTCCTTGTAATGTAGGGATGTCATTCCAAATTAAGAGAATGTCATCCATATACAACATAAAGAATATGATTACATAACCCTTAGCCCATTTATAGATACATGGTTCTTCTACATTCTTAATGAAGCCATATGTTTTGATCATCTTATCAAAATGTATGTTCTAACTCTGAGATATCTACTTTAAACCACATATAGATCTCTGAAGTTTGCATACCTTTGATTTATCTATGGGTATGAACCCTTTAGGCTTTATCATATACACCTCTTCATCCGACTTTTCATTTAGGAAAGCTATCTTGACATCTATCAACTAGATTTTATAATCAAGGTATGCCGTTATCACAAGCATAATCCGAAGGAACTTGAGCATTGCCATAGGAGAAAACTTCTTGTCATAGTCAATACTATAATATTGATGATATCCCTTGGAACCAAATAGGCTTTATAGGTCTCCACCTTCCCATCTATTCCTCTTTTCCTTTTGAATATCTATTTGCACCCAATAGATTTTATCCCTTTAAGCGGATCAATGAGTATCCATACATCATTGATCTTCATGGACTCCATTTTAGATTTCATAGCTTCAAGCCACTTATTAGAATCACGCCTTTACATGGCATCCAATAGGTGATTGGATCCTCATTATTTACATCAAGTTCAACAAGATCGCTGTCTTGGACCAAGAAACCATAGTGTTTGTTTGGCTGACATGGTACCATATGGATCTCCTCAGAGGTGCCTCTATAATGGGCTCTAGGTTTGATCTAATTAAATTTGATTATATATTTTCAATTATTTGTGTTGGTTCTTCTATCTGTTGAAGTTCATTAAGTTCAACTTTAGAGGCTTTAGTTCCTTCTCCAAGGAACTCCTTTTTCAAAAAGATAGCCCTAAGGCTAATGAATACTTTTTATTCTTCGGCAAGGTAAAAGTAATAACCTTTAGTTTATATAGGATATCCAATAAAAAGATATTTATCAGACCTAGGTTCAAGCTTATCTATCCTTAAATGTTTGACATAAGCCAAGCATTCCCAAATTCTAAGGTGTGAGAGTACCAGTTTATGCCTTGTCCAAATCGTATATGGCATTTTATCGACAAATTTGATCAAAAGAAGCCATCTCAAGAACATATCCCCAAAAGAAGATTGGTATAGTTGCAAAGCCCATCATGGATCGAACCATATCTAACATTGTTTGATTCTTCTTTTCTGACAGTCTATTATGTTAAGGTGTTCTAGAAGATGTCCATTGTAACAGAATCCCATTCTCTTTTAGATAAATCAAAAACTCGCTAGTAGGGTATTCTCTTATTTGGTCTGATCGAAGAGTTCTAATAAACTTTTCAATTTATTTCCTTCTGGGGTCATGCCCTAGAAACTGCTGTTTACATTCTGAACAATGTACCTTCTAAATCCGTTGTTAGTACTCCATATGAAATTTGGAGTGGAAAGAAACCATATCTTAAATATTTTAAGGTATGGGGATGTCCAGCTTATGTTAAAAGAAATTTTGGACATAAGCTGGAACCGAGAGTGGATAAATGTCTATTTGTAGGATATCCTAGAGAGGGTAAAGGATATCTGTTCTACCATCCTACTGAACAAAAGATTTTTGTCAGCAGGCATGCCACTTTTCTAGAAAAAGAGTTCATTTTAGAAAAGGGCAATGGTAGAACTGTTGAACTTGGAGAAGTACAAGAAATACAGATAGACAGTTCTCAACCATTAGAACATATAGTTAGGACAGAACCAGAACACAAAACTCCTCCCCGTAGGTCTGATAGAGTGCCACAGGCACCTGAGAGGTATGGGTTTATTATTGAAAATAATGAAGCCCAAGTCATTCAAAATGATGAACCTCTGACCTATACGGAAGCTATCTTGAGTACTGATTCAGATAGATGGCAAGAAGCCATGGAATCCGAGATAGACTCTATGTATGTAAACCAAGTATGGTCTTTGGTCGATGCACCAGAGGGTGTTAATCCTATTGGGTGCAAATGGATCTATAAAAAAAGATTGGGGCTGATGGCCAAGTTGAAACCTATAAAGCCAGATTAGTGGCAAAAGGTTTCAGACAAAAGCAGGGAATAAATTATGATGAAACATTCTCACCTTTTGCCATGCTCAAATCAATCCAGATTTTACTTGCTATAGCAGCATACCATGATTATGAGATCTAGCAGATGGATGTGAAGACTGCATTCCTCAATGGTATCCTTGAGGAAGAAGTCTACATGTCACAGCCAGAAGGTTTTATTTCAAAGAATAAACCTAATCGAGTATGCAAGCTAAAGAAATCCATTTATGGATTAAAGCAAGCTTCCAGGAGTTGGAACATCCGCTTTGATGAACCTATTAAAAGGTTTGGTTTTATCAAAAATATGGATGAACCCTGTGTTTATAAGAAGACTAGTGGGAGTGCCATAGTCTTCTTTGTTCTGTATGTAGATGACATACTCCAAATTGGGAATGATATCCCAATGTTGCAATCATCAAGGTTTGGCTATCAAACCAGTTTTCCATGAAAGATTTGGGAGAAGCATCCTATATACTAGGTATTAAGATCTATAGAGATAGATCTAAGAGGATGCTAGGTTTATCCCATTCTAGGTACATTGACTTAATGCTGAAAAGATTCAGCATGGATGGAAGTAAAAGAGGTTATCTTCTTATGAGTCAAGGCATACATCTTTCTAAAAGGATGTCTCCTAAGACACCTGAAGAAAGAAATAGAATGAATTCTATACCTTATGCTTCGGCAATATGGTCCATAATGTATGCCATGTTATGTACCAGGCTTGATGTGGCATATGCTTTAGGCATTGTCTGTAGGTTTCAGGCTGATCCAGGAGAGGATCATTGGAAAGCAGTTAAAAATATTCTTAAGTACCTGAGAAGGACTAAGGATATTTTTCTGGTTTATGGTGGTTCTGATCTTAAAATGGAAGCTTATTCTGATTCTAGTTTTCAATCAGACCCTGATGATAGCAAATCCATTTCGGGATATGTTTTTACCCTAATGGTGGAGTAGTGAATTGGAAGAGTACCAAACAGCAGACTGTAGCTGACTCAACCACAGAGGCAGAATACATAGCTATCAGTGAAGCCGCCAAGGAAGCAGTCTGGATGAAGAAGTTCATCATAGAGTTGGGTGTTGTTCCTAAGATTGAAAACCCAGTGCCACTTTACTGTGACAACACTGGGGCTATTGCTCAAGCTAAGGAACCAAGAGCTCATCATATGTCCAAGCACATTCTGAGACACTTCCATCTCATCCGAGAAATAGTAGAAAGACAAGATGTCTACATAAATAGAGTTGATACAAAGAACAATGTAGCAGACCCATCCACTAAGGCTCTACCATAGCGAGAGTTTGATCACCATCTCACGTGTTTGGGATTAAGAATTAAAGGTGATTGGCTTTAGTGCAAGTGGGAGATTGAAAGGGATATGCCCTACAAGCCAATCTGTGTTGTATCTCCCAAACCATTGTAATTGACAAAAATTCTAATAAAGGCAATATTTTTCATCATACGCTGTGTTTATTATTATATGATGAACCCCATAGATTAAGGTTATGATTTTAAGGTTATGATGAGATCAAACCAGTGAGACCTAAAGTCTTGAAACCATAATCTAGAATATTCCTAGTCAAAGGAACCCTATGTAGGGGATCAGGGTTTTTCCGATAAGACTAGCACATCCCATGTATACTGGAGAGGGTGACTGCTCTCACAGTCACTTGTGTATGACACTAATACTGGGATGTGGGTGCTCATTGGAGAATGAGTTCACTGATATGATCCAACTTGATAACATCTAATGGAGTCTTAGCTACATGTCAATAGAAGGTTCTCATAGTGGGAGTGGTACAAGTAATCTTTTGACCTGAGACTGCCATAAGTACCTTATGTACATGAACCCATGCTTTAGTTCAATCCTAATCATGACACTGAGTCATGCACAGGACTGATACTGGGAATGGTGAATTGGATATGAAGGTAATGAGTAGGTCAACAAGGAATCGATCACTCTTAGTAAGAGGAGATTGCATCCAGCTAGTTAACAATCAGATGATGATTCAGGGAATCTTTGATCAAAGTAAAGATATTAGAGATGGTTTCTAATATCAAGATAATTGAATCATCAATATGACATTGAGCAAGAAGTAAATATAATATTGGATTTGACATATATCCATATCCATAGTTATATTCTGGGTGCAAGCTGATCGAAAGATTTAATTGTACGGTAACTCTCTATTGAAGGGTAATTTTGGTATTTCACCAGAATTTTCATATCTTCCGGGTAGACAAGACACATTGCTAGACGTCAATCTTGTCTTGTGGGTTGATCAAATTCAAAGATCACTTATTAGGAAGAGTCCTAATTGATCAAATCGGGTAAGCCCGGTTTGACCTAAATCGATTAGAATGAGTTCTAATCAAATTAGGTCAACTTGTATTCGAACCCACTGCTGGCTAGATGTGGAACCCAATGGGTCACACACTTAAGAGGATTGATCAAGAGTTTAATTTGTAATTAAATCATCTTTGCAGGATAACACTCTAGCAGGTGTTGCAAACCCTAGCTTCTATTCGAATTGGATTCGAATTTGGGTTCCGATTGGTTCAATTTGGGTTCTAATTGGATCTAATTAGACCCTAATTGAGGATATAGGGATTATGGCTAACCCTATTGGCTAACCATGCACCTAGGCTAGCCCCCCACCCACCCCTTAGCTTTTTCATGCCAAAATGCCAACAGTCCATGCGCTAATGGACTCTTGGCGCGCCATTTGGAAGAGTCCATGGCGCATGGACTCTTGGCGTGCTCCATAAAAAACTCTGATGTTTTTATTTGGGTGGCCTCCTTTCTTAGAGTTAGTGCCTTAGATATGCCCCCTTGGATGGGAATCCAACGGCTGATGATTTTTTAAGAAAGGAAGAAAGCGCCTGTTGCTTCCCGGTCGCGCGAAATAACATCTCTTCGGAGATGAAAAGTCGCGACTCCTTTCTTCTTAAAACACCGTGACTTTTCCTTTAAGAAAGGCCATGGGATTTAATCTGGAAGGCCGTGAGAAAGTGGGAAGGGGTGTGAGAAAATGAGAAGGGCATGAGATGGGTGTTTACGGAGAGGTGTGTGGGCGCCTATCTGAGATCTATATAAAGGGTCAGGAAATCAGAACTCGGTAATGCTTTTCTTTTATTCCTTCTTCCTCTCCTAAAGACTCTTTCATTCTTTTCTTGCTCTTGCACTATTTCCTTTACAGAGTACACCTCTGTCGAAACTCTGCTACTGAACAAGAATAATAGTGAAAGTCTCCGACGGTAAAGGAAAGAAAGGAGTTCTGATTTTTTCCTTTCTTTCTTACATTAAGACATTATTGTCTTAATTTCTCCTCCAACTTAAGACAAGCCTTTATCATCTTAGGACAAGGTCTTTTCATCAAGACAAGGGTGTCTAAAGGGCCAAGGTCTTAGTGGAAGGAGGAGAAGAGATCAAGGAAAGGGAGGCTACCACTTGTGTGGTAGAATTCAAGCCATAATCCGAGCAATTGAGTTCTAGGAAGAAGAACTCAATTGGAGGGACCATTGAAAAGAAGATAGTGTTTCTTGATCATTGCTCTGTGTGGATCACCATCGGAGGGCGGACACCTGGATGCTTGGTGAATTCAGTTAGCCCCTTCAACTTCAAGTTTGTTGGAATAAGCGATAGCAGGTTGGTACCCTAATCCTAATTTGCATAGAAATGCTAGTCATATGTTCTAGTCTATTTAAGGAGTTCCTGGTTTAGGGTTTTTGGTGTGAATTTAGTTTCAATTTTTGAAATTACACTTTCGCTGCATTGCACCGGAACCCAACATGGTTTCAGAGCTACCTTAATTAGGACTATAATCTATGATAGTTTGTATGTTACATATTAGGGTTTTTAAATCCTAATATGTTACTTCACTTAGCATATCTTTGATTGCATATATGTTTTGATGTATGTCACTAGTTAGGGTTTTTCACTCAAACCCTAAATATTATAGAGATATGTTTAGGTTTGAAGTCATCATACTGAAATAAGGTTGCCCTGGCATAATGGTGGATCCATTATGTGGTAAATTGTTGTCCTAGTATGATGACACACTTAGCACATATTTGATTCTAAAAGTGATATGTTGATTGTGATACGTTCTATAAGAATTTGCTGGCAATTTATAAATCCCTCCTTTTAAAAATTATATTAAGTCTTAGTATATTTAACTAATAAGCATCACTAGTCATGATGTACAATTGATTATTCGGTGTCTAGAAAGATGGTTCTTGGAAGGTAAAGAGAATTGTGGTTTTTAATTGGTTCCGTTGACTGACCTGGCTAATTTTTATTGGTGTCTAGGAAAGCAACGGGGGGACTCCCACATCTCTTTCACTTGCCTGGCCGATTTGATTAAATTTAAATCTTGACTAAAATGCTTAGTGTTAAAAATACTATATATTGGCCTTCCTTCATGCTGGATCATTATTGTGTTATGAACCACATTAGGTTTGTTGTGTTATCTGCAAGACCTAATATGGTGATTGACATGATACTAGTCTAGTGCATAGATATGCTTACAGTATATTCAGTATAATGCTTTGTTGTATTATCTGCAAGGGCATTATATTTGAGTATTGACTGTATAGAAATGAAAAGGTCTTGACTTAACTAGAACATTATGGTTTATTGTGTTTTCTGCAAGACTAATAATGTTCTAGAGGCCAAGTTACTTCTTGAGAATTATATGAGATATAATTGGAAGAGTTTCCTACCTATGAGCTTATAAAAGATTTGTTGTGTTTTCTGCAAGATCTTTTATAAGTTATTAGGATCTCAATCTCACTAAGAAAAACCGATCAGGGTTCTTCTCGATTTCATAGTGAGGGCTATGATTTTTGATAAAATAGTGGGAGACATAATTAAATTGAAGACCTAATTTAATTATGTAAGTCATTTCATGGTTGTTTGCTTATGTATTGTTCTTTATTAAATGTAGATAAATGGCATCTTCATTATCACTGCAAAGTATCTTAGACACCAACAAACTGACTGGTCTGAACTATGTGGACTGGTTGAGAAATTTAAAGATTGTCCTGAGTTCAGAAAAACTTTCTTATATTCTTGATACCCCTAGTCTTAATCCACTAGGGGATGATGACACAGAGGAAGATATGGCCACATACAAAATGTGGCAGAATGACTCCCATACTGTCAAGTGTATCATACTAGCCTCTATGACCAATGAGTTACAGAGACAGCATGAAAGCATGGATACTCAATCCATAATGCTCAATTTAAAAGAGCTTTATGGAGAACATAACAGAACTGCTAGATATGAAATATCTAAGCAGTTATTCCGTGCTAGGATGATAGAGGGAACATCCGTTCAGGATCATGTTCTGAAGATAATTGACTTAATCACAAGATTGGGTCAATTAGGTTTTATTATGGATGGGGAGTTGAATCAGGATTTAATCCTGCAATCACTCCCAGAGTCATTTTCTCAGTTTGTCTTGAATTATCACATGAACAAACTGAACACTTCCTTGCCTAAGCTGTTAAATATGTTAAAAATAGCAGAGAACCATGTTAAGAAGGAAAAAGCTTTACTTTTTCTTGTTGATAAGACCAATAAGAAGAAATCATGCAAAAAGGATTTTAATAGGAGGCTAAACCCTAAGGGTGGCATCAATAAGAATAAGAAAGGAAAGAAGGCCTCAAAACAGTCAACCTATTTCTTTTGCGGCAAAGTGGGACATTGGAAAAGGAATTGCAAGGCTTACCTTGCAACTGTGAATCCTGGTGCGTCAGATGCACCAAAAGGTATGTATGAGATACATGCTATATTGACATTAAATTCGTCTATATCAAATACTTGGGTATTGGATACCGCTTGTGGTTACCATATATGTAAATCTTTGCAGGACCTCCAAAAGCTTAAAGTATTTAAGGAAGGTGACTTCAATCTCTATGGTGCTAGTGGTGATATCATCCAAGCAGAAGCAGTAGGGACCTATATTTTGAAGTTGCCTTCAGGGAAGATCTTGGAGTTAGAAAATTGTTACTATATGCCTAAAATTATTAGGAACATTATATCTATTCCTTTGTTATTAAAACAAGGATATGTAATGGATGTAACGAGCACTGGTTGCTCGATAATGTTATCTAATAAAATTATTTGTTCTGGCATATTTAGCAATGGGCTCTTAACTCTTTCTTCCAATGATAGTGATTTTCATGTCAATAATAACAGAAAAAGAAAAGACTTTAATGATACTTTACTTTGGCATCATCGACTTGGTCATGTTAATGAGTCTAGGATAAGCAAGTTATACAAGGAAAAATTCCTTGATCCTTATGAGTAAGAATCATTAGGAACTTGCGAATCATGTCTCATGGGTAAGATGACCAAGACTCCATTTACTGGACATGGAGAAAGGTCAACTGAGTTATTAGGACTTATACATACTGATGTATGTGGTCCAATGACAACTCAGGCCAGAGGTGGATACTCATATTTTACCACTTTTACAGATGATTTATCTAGGTTCGGATGTGTGTATCTTATGAAACATAAATATGAAGCCTTTGATAAATTTAAGGAGTATCAAAGTATGGTCGAAAAACAAACCAGGAAAAGTATTAAAGTTCTTCGTTCTGATCGAGGAGGAGAATACTTATCCACGGAGTTTTTAGACTATCTTAAATTTAATGGAATTCTTTCTGAATGGACCCCTCCTTATACACCATAGCTAAATGGTACAGATGAAAGGAGGAATCGTACCTTACTAGATATGGTATGATACATGATGTGCTTCACAAATTTACCCATTTCCTTCTAGGGTCATGCCCTAGAAACTGCTGTTTACATTCTGAACAAGGTACCTTCTAAATCCGTTGTTAGTACTCCATAGGAAATTTGGAGTGGAAAGAAACCATATCTTAAATATTTTAAGGTATGGGGATGTCCAGCTTATATTAAAAGAAATTTTGGACATAAGTTGGAACCGAGAGCGGATAAATGTCTATTTGTAGGATATCCTAGAGAGGGTAGAGGATATCTGTTCTACCATCCTACTAAACAAAAGATTTTTGTCAGCAGGCATGCGATTTTTCTAGAAAAAGAGTTCATTTTAGAAAAGGGCAATGATAGAACTGTTGAACTTGGAGAAGTACAAGAAATACAGATAGACAGTTCTCAACCATTAGAACATATAGTTAGGACAGAACCAGAACACAAAACTCCTCCCCATAGGTCTGATAGAGTGCCACGGGAACCTGAGAGGTATGGGTTTATTATTGAAAATAATGAAGCCCAAGTCATTCAGAATGATGAACCTCTGACCTATATGGAAGCTATCTTGAGTACTGATTCAGATAGATGGCAAGAAGCCATGGAATCCGAGATAGACTCTATGTATGTAAACCAAGTATGGTCTTTGGTCGATGCACCAGAGGGTTTTAATCCTATTGGGTGCAAATGGATCTATAAGAAAAAGATTGGGGCTCATGGCCAAGTTGAAACCTATAAAGCCAGATTAGTGGCAAAAGGTTTCAGACAAAAACAGGGAATTGATTATGATGAAACATTCTCACCTTTTGCCATGCTCAAATCAATCCGGATTTTACTTGCTATAGCAGCATACCATGATAATGAGATCTGGCAGATGGATGTGAAGACTGCATTCCTCAATGGTTTCCTTGAGGAAGAAGTCTACATGTCACAGCCAAAAGGTTTTATTTCAAAGAATAAACCTAATCAAGTATGCAAGCTAAAGAAATCCATTTATGGATTAAAGCAAGCTTCCAGGAGTTGGAACATCCGCTTTGATGAAACTATTAAAAGGTTTGGTTTTATCAAAAATGTGGATGAACCCTGTGTTTATAAGAAGACTAGTGGGAGTGCCATAGTCCTCTTGGTTCTGTATGTAGATGACATACTCCTCATTGGGAATGATATCCCAATGTTGCAATCAGTCAAGGTTTGGCTATCAAACTAGTTTTCCATGAAAGATTTGGGAGAAGCATCCTATATACTAGGTATTAAGATCTATAGAGATAGATCTAAGAGGATGCTAGGTTTATCCCAATCTAGGTACATTGACTTAGTGCTGAAAAGATTCAGCATGGATGGAAGTAAAAGAGGTTATCTTCCTATGAGTCAAGGCATACATCTTTCTAAAAGGATGTCTCCTAAGATACCTGAAGAAAGAAATAGAATGAATTCTATACCTTATGCTTCGGCAATATGGTCCATAATGTATGCCATGTTATGTACCAGGCCTGATGTGGCATATGCTTTAGGCATTGTCAGTAGGTTTCAGGCTGATCCATGAGAGGATCATTGGAAAGCAGTTAAAAATATTCTTAAGTACCTGAGAAGGACTAAGGATATTTTTTTGGTTTATGGTGGTTCTGATCTTAAACTGGAAGCTTATTCTGATTCTAGTTTTCAATCAGACCCTGATGATAGCAAATCCATTTCAGGATATGTTTTTACCCTAAATGGTGGAGTAGTGAGTTGGAAGAGTACCAAACAGCAGACTGTAGCTGACTCAACCATAGAGGCAGAATACATAGCTGTCAGTGAAGCCGCCAAGAAAGCAGTCTGGATGAAGAAGTTCATCACAGAGTTGGGTGTTGTTCCTAAGATTGAAAACCCAGTGCCACTTTACTGTGACAACACTGGGGCTGTTGCTCAAGCTAAGGAACCAAGAGCTCATCATAAGTCCAAGCACATTCTGAGACACTTCCATCTCATCCAAGAAATAGTAGAAAGACAAGATGTCTACATAAATAGAGTTGATACAAAGAACAATGTAGCAGACCCATCCACTAAGGCTCTACCATAGCGAGAGTTTGATCACCATCTTGTGTGTATGGGATTAAGATTTAAAGGCGATTGGCTTAATTGCAAGTTTGAGATTGAAAGGGATATGTCCTACAAGCCAATATGTGTTGTATCTCCCAAACCATTGTAATTGACAAAAATTCTAATAAAGGCAATATTTTTCATCATACGCTGTGTTTATTATTATATGATGAACCCCATAGATTAAGGCTATGATTTTAGGGTTATGATGAGATCATACCAGTGAGACCTAAAGTCTTAAAACCTTAATCTAGAATATTCCTAGTCAAAGGAACCCTGAGTAGGGGATCAGGGTTTTTCCGGTAAGACTAGCACATCCCATGTATACTGGAGAGGGTGACTGCTCTCACAGTCACTTGTGTATGATACTAATACTTGGATGTGGGTGCTCGTTAATCATAGGAGATCCTTCACATGGTGTTAGGACTAGGTCTGCACATAAGGATGCACATGATTATCTTGCCTTTGTATCACAAATAGAACCCCATAGCCTGGAAGAAGCTGAGACTGACCCAAATTGGATGATGGCAATGCATGATAAATAAACCAGTTTGAAAGGAATAGGGTATGGACACTTGTAAATAGATCTACTGACCATCCAATAATAGAAACCAAATGGGTCTATAGGAATAAATTAGATGAACAAGGAAATATAATAAGTAACAAAGCTAGACTAGTGGCTAAGGGGTATAACCAAGAAGAAGGTATTGATTTTGAAGAAACTTATGCACCTGTAGCAAGACTAGAAGCCATTAGATTACTACTTGCATTTGCTTGCTACATGAATTTCAAACTTTTTCAAATAGATGTAAAGAGTGCATTTCTTAATGGTTTTATCTCTGAACAAGTTTTTGTGGAACAACCACTAGGTTTCGAAAATCACACATTTTCAAACCATGTATTTAAATTAAACAAAGCATTGTATGGTTTGAAACAAGCACCTAGAGCCTGGTATGATAGACTTAGCACTTTCTTAATTGAAAATAATTTTTCAAGAGAAAATGTAGATAAAACCTTATTTATCAAAAAGAAGAATAATGATATCTTAGTTGTATAAATATATGTTGATGATATCATTTTTGGTGTAACTAACGAATCTCTTTGTAAAGAATTTGCTAAGCTTATGCAGGGAGATTTTGAAATGAGCTTAATGGGCGAACTAAACAACTTCCTTGGACTTCAAGTAAAACAAACAAAGGAAGGCATCTTCATCAACCATGTTGTTGCCCAGATAGCAATCCCAGAAGGGGGCTGAATTGGGTCTCTAAAAATTATTTAAAACTAAGCTTGATAAACAAGTAGCAATTCAATCAATACAAGGTACAACAATTTAAATGTAAAGATCTAATGTAAAAGTGCAGTGGAAATTAAAGGCAATGAGAGAATTATAAAGAGCTAGGAGGAAAAGACAAGCAATCACAAACTCAACAATATATAGTGGTTCGGTGCCAACAATGCACCTACATCCACTCCCCAAGATCTCCTTGGGAATTCACTATAATCTTCTCGATTACAGTCGATTAGTTTCTTGGGCTCACTAATCAAAACCCAACTTGTTTTACAAGGCTCACAAGTCACAACCTCCCTTGGTTTTGTGGGCTAACCAACAACCTCCCTTGGTTTTCCGGGCTAACCAAAAACATTAGTGGTTTTGCGGGCTAACCACCAACCTTAGTGGTTCTCACAAGGCTAACCAATAACATTCCGTGGTTTTGCAAAGGCTAACCATGAATCCTTTACAAGATATGAAGTATAAACAGAAGGAACCAATGTAAGCTTTCAAAGTAAAAGCAAATAAAACAATGTAGCTCGAAGTAGAGTTGATTTGCACTTGATGAAGCCTTTTGAATGCCCAAGAAGGAATGATCTTCAATGCACCTGATAGCTTTGAATGCTTGGAAGGCTTCTCTTTGGCTTGAGAGTGGTTGAGCTTTGAATGAATTAGAGTTAAGGCTCTTCTTTCTTCTTTTTTCTTCAAACTCTCTTTTATATTCAATGCAAGTGCTTAGCTCTTCTTTTGAATTGATTTGGAGCCATTTAAATACCTTTGCAAGTCCCCAAAATAGAAATCTAGCCGTTAAGCATGAGAAACTAGCCGTTGGGGGGCAAAAGAGAGAGTTCTGCTCAAGAAAAAACTAGCCATTACTGTTGTCAGAACTCTATGTGTCAACATTTGCTCTTCATGTGTCGACACATTAGGTCGACACATACTCTTCTTGAGTCGACACAAGTTCGAAATAATCCATTCAGATTCTCTGAAAAAATCATCTGTGTCGACACATTCTTAGTGGAGTCGACATATTGAGTCGACACATAAATTCCATGTGTCGACACATCAAATGCTCCATCATCTTCTGCATGTTCTGCTGCTTGAAATTCTCAAGCGATGTGTTGATCCATGTGTTGATACTTTGAGTTGACACATAGGGTTCATCTGTCGACACATCATCTGTGCCATTTGGAGTTATGTTGCATGCCATCTGGAGTCGACACATCATCTTCATGTGTCAACACATCATCTCATGTGTCGACACCTTGAGCTGACACATTACCTAAAAGTTTGTAGAAAATGGCTGAACTTGTTTCTATTTCCCTTGAACATCCATTCAAATAATTTTTGAGTTTCCAAGACTTTATTTCTGCATTCATCCCACTCAAACTTGGTTCTTCAATACAATTGAGCTTTTTCGATTTGTGTGAGCATCCTTTCAATTGAAAACACACTTAAAGCAAAAATTAGTCCTCAAATTATACTTAATTATTTTGCTTATTATCAAAATCAATAAGTGGAGTCAACAATCTCCCCCTTTTTGATGATGACAAAATCCTTAAGTATAAATTGTCATAAAAATGAAGCTTTAAGAGTAAAGGTCAAGATGCACAATATTAAAAGCATTAAGTATCAAACATTACTTAAAGATATAGTCTTTAAAACATAAATAATGGAATTGTGAGCTTGTTTCAAAGATAAAGAGTATCAGAACTTTAGTTAGAACATTGAAAAAACATGTATCAAGATACTCTTATAATGAAAATTTCAGCATATAACAAAGCTCCCCTTGAATTAATGACTTATAACAAAATTTGTGAGAATCTTTTCAAAAACATTGAAAGAGGGGTTTTGAGAATCAAAATTGATAAAAGATGCAGCTCCCCCTTTCAAAAATTTAGGTTTTCAAAAATTGAAAGTTTCAAAAATTGAAAGATACTCCCCCTTTAGTTTAGAAAAGTAAACACATTTATACTTTTATGTACTACTCCCCCTTTTTGTTATCATTAAAAAGGTAGAGAAAAGTGATAAACACAAGAAATATAACTTCCCCTTTCATTGAATAGTCATTGAAGAAACTCAAGATGGAGAAATGTGATAAACATAAGATTTTTCATATATTAATATACCATCAAATTACACATAGAAAAGATAAAAAAAACATGTAAACATGAAGTGAGACTATCTAGTAATACAAAAGTATCTAAAAATACAACAGTAATGTCCTAATCCTCGTCCATCGAGTCATCAGAAGATGAACCGATCTTGATCGGTCCGATATCAGTAAAAGCTCATGCTCGAGGCCAAAGTGATCTCAGATCTCGAAGTCTGGTCCTGGTCGGCTGAAGAGGGGTATGACGTCCACGTCCTCTACGACAAATGTAGGTCCGACCTCTGGCTGAAGCAGTAGAGGTAGAACCTACGTCCTCCGCAGGAACTGAACTAATCGGACGAATCATCTCACCAACAGTAGGAGTACGATCAAATGAGGGACTTGAATCGGGATGTTGAAAGCCGGGTGTATAAAACCCAAGCTCTCGAGATACAGATAAGGTATGATGAATAGGACTATCAACAACAGGTATATCAGCTGATGATACAAGTGTATCAAGAATGACAGTATCAGCTGAAGAATGTATAGGTGTATGAGCAATAGATGTGGGTGTCTGAATAATAGGTGTAGTAGTATCAGGAGAGTCAATAGTAGGTAAATCAATGATAGGGCTAAGAATAGGAATCGGAATAGGATCTGAAGTATGAATATCTTATCTGAAAGGAGAGGATAGAATAGGTGAAAAGGATGGATTAACAACTGGACTCACAGAAACATCATCTGTCACCTCCACTGGCTCTGACATAAGATCAGCAATATCAAACAGGTCTGAGTCAGTCATCTCATCCGAATCTCCAACAGCAGTGTCTCCAACTACATCTCCAATAGTAGTCTCAGCACCAATACCAAAATCTCTAATGTCATCAGCTGGTGCTGAAGCAGGAATACCCACAGATGCTAGAACTGTGTCAACAGCAGGAGCACTCGTAGAAGCTCTAGATAGGGCTGGGAGAATAGCTAAAATACCATCACTGAGACCTCTGTGGCTCTCTCTCATCTCAACAATGAAAACATCCAGACGCTGTCTCATGATAAAGACATCTATATCTATGCGTCTGACTCTATCCACTAGAGTGTCTGACATACCATGTGTCTCCGTCTGCTCTGGCTGTGGCTGGGCAGAAGTATCTAGCTGAGCTGGCTATGCCACCATCTCAGGCTATGTCTCGCTCGGTCCAGCCTCACCTGACAAAATATGCTCCTCCTCTGCAACGTCGTCATCAACATTAGCTGCATCCTCGACCTATCCAGATATCCTTCGTGTCCACTGGCCTTGGATCAAATGAAAGCCCATACGATGCAACGACCTGATGTCATATACATTAGTGTGGATCAATGACTGATACGGCTCACTCTGGAAACTGACTCCATACTCTCTAAACAATACAGTCAGTCCCATGCCGTATGGTAAGCAAAGTCGCTAACTAGATGCCACCTCTGTGATCTGATGCGTCATCAAAACAGGCAAGCATATCGGCATCCCCTGAATCAATGAGACCATCATGAGCAACTCCCTCTCGACAATGTAATCAAATCGTCTAGTCTTCGGTAGAAGAATCCAGGCAACTATGTGATGAAGTAGTCTCATCTCTGCTGAAAGTCTCGAGGCAGGAATGGTAGCTCCCTCTGCTAAGATGTCTGACTCAAAATTACATCGGAGTCCACCAGCTCTGTCCAGCAAACTCTCAATAACAGATCCAGTCATGAGTATATCCCATACCCTGCTCAGTATCTCAGCTGTAATAGGAATGTCTCGTCCTTTGATCTGAGCAATCCATCCATCTGCTCCGCGGGCGATTGACCCATAAAAATCTCATCAGCCCTGGGAAATATCTCTTGCTGAGTAAGCAAAAAGATGCTAGGCCAGCATGTCGGATCCAGTCTCCTATCTGAAAATGCTGCTGGTCCAAGAATGAGAAGTCCACTTTGCGTCCTCCTACTACGGTCTTGGAGCTCATCCAGCTGGAGGGTGCGAACAACTAACGTGCGGGCGGATTTGGAGCCCTAGACTCATGTCTTGCCTTTGTTCTTCTTTCTTCCTCAAGCTGTGACTGACGTGGTCGGTGAACAACTTGTTTGCAAGGTCCCATTGTTGATAAGCAAGGTTTGGGTAGGGATTTGGGTGGAAATTTGAGGTTTTTTGGGGTTTAGGTATTAAAACCTAAGAGGATTTTTTAAAAAGAAATGGCTACACATGATCCAAATCAAAGAAAACTATAGCAATTAGCAAGAAACAGTAGAATGAATAGTATGGGTACCTTGAAATAAAGTGTCGGCTCGAAGGGAATAGAAATTGGGGGAAAAAACAGTCCGGAAACCCTTAAAATCTCAGTTTCCTGTCAGCCATGTGTCAACTCACAAATGTGTCGACACCTTTTGGTGTCGACACATGATGTGTCGACACATCGACTTAAAAAATCAAAAATTCAGGAATTTCACTGAAAGATCAAAATCAATTGAATCAACAGGTTTGTGGAGTCAAATTATCAAAGATTAATCACAATTCTTCAAAAATAAGATTGAAGGATCTGATTTTAGTCAAAATATGAAATAAAGAATTAATCAAATGGATTTATGATCCCGAGTTCACTTCTAATCATATTGAACCGATCTTCCAATAGAGGTTTAGTTAAAATGTCAGCTAATTGTAGCTCAGTACAAACAAATTCAAGCAAAATATTATTGTTTTCAACATGATCTCTAATAAAGTGATGCCTAATTTCAATGTGCTTGCTCTTAGAGTGTTGAACAAAATTTTTAGTCAAGCAAATAGCACTTGTATTGTCACATTTAATAGGAGTTCTAGTGATGTTGGCATCAGGGTTTGACTTGAGCCCTTCAAACTTCGAGGGATCTCTGATTAGGGTTCGGTGTTTATCGAGTCCTGTAATAAGGCTGTCAGCCTCTAGTTTATTTGCTTAAATGGAGTTTGTACCTCGACCCATCGGGTCGAGCTGAGTCTTGTAATAAGTTGGGCCGAGTCTAAGCCCATGAAGTCTTTAGTGGTTCAAAAGTTAAGTCTCTTCTAAGCCTAACAAAGGCAAGGAGACATGTCAGCTCAGGGCCCACCTTATTTGTTTATGTGGTGCACTGAGGTGATAACATGTGGTTTGTTTTGAGCACCCAAGAAAGGGGACCACTCACATGATCCATACCCCCTTCCCCTCCCCTCTTCAAGCTCTCTTCCAATCTAGGATGGGCGGTCATGGAAAGAAGTTTCAAATCCCTTGATGCATGCCTCCACTCAAGACTCCTTCCATAAAGAAGTCAAGCAAGAAAGGCATCCTCCATTCTCCAAGTGGAAAGAAGTTTCAAATCCCTTAATGCATGCCTCCACTCAAGCCTTCTTCCATACAGAAGTTAAGCAAGAAAGGCATGATCCCTTGATGAAGTTAAGCAAGAAAGGCATGGTGAAGACATCAAGCCTCAATCCAAGCCTTCTACCAAAATAAGCCATGCAAGGAAGGAAGGTCAAAGACCAATCCCCCTCTCCAAGCCTCCAATCATGCCACGCCTAGGATTATTCCCATTTGGTCGGCCTTGAATCAAGCCAAGAAAAGTCAAAGTGGGACAAATCCCTCCAAGCTAGCCTCACTTCATGTTTTCTATCAAAACCAAGCAAGCAAAGAAGGAAGTCCAAGGAGCAACTCCTCCACTCCAAGCCAAGCATCATGCCATACCAAGCTGGTCGGCCAAGAAGAAAGCTCTCCAAAGCTTGGGCGCCACTTTCAAATTGAGTTGTATTTTGGTTCAAATTTTGAATGGGTTTTCTTTTGAATTTTGAATGTATCTTTGGGTACCTATTTAAAGGACCCAAACCCCTCTTTGTAACAATTAGTGAATGAATACAAAAAAAATTTCGAGTGTTTTCTTCACCAATCCTCTATCTCCCTAGACTAGGTTGTGAGTGAGTGAAACTCTTCCTTCATCCCTAGGGATGTCGAGTGGTGTGAGGCCACGTTCCTTCGCCTAAGGGCGTCGAGTGGTGTGAGGCCACGTTCCTTCGCCTGAGAGCATCGAGTGGTGGGAGGCCAAAATTCCTTCATCCGCCGGGACGTCGCGGGGTGCGAGGCCCCAAGTTATCAACTTCAATTTCGGACTCCAGTCGGATACCGGGCTCGAAGCCCGGTTTCTCTACCCTAAACCTATTTCAACTTCAACACTTCTCATCTCTTCGCTAACCGTTCTTTCTCTTGCTGCCTACAGGTCTTCCTCGGTGCTACGGACATCGAAGATGGGTCGTCTTGCCATCACGGCCACATGATCGGGAACCGGCGCATCCACGGGCGCGATTGCTCGGACATCCAGGCCGCATCCGTCGAGTGGAGCGATCTCTGCACCAGGTGCTTCAGAATTTGAAAGGTTTGCATCCCCATTTCCTAGGTAGGTATTGGGTGTATCGAGCTAGTCCTAATCCTGGGGTTCCTTAATCTCGGGGTCCTGGTCTATCATTTCTTAGGGATTGATCTGCTAGCATAGACCTCTTTTCTTTCAGTTTTCCTAGGTTATCTTTGCTTGCAATCGGGAACCAAAGATAAAACTCTAAAAAGAAAACAAGATATAACCACCTTTGCATCATCCGTGTTAGCATCATCACCTCATCTCTTTTTTCGCATCATCTAGCCAACTTGATTCCAAAGTCTTCAAGTTGTTGCTTAATCCACAAGATTTGAGTACAACAACTTCCTGCTGCAATATACTCGGCCTCAGCTGTGGATAGTGCAACTGAAGTTTGTTTCTTGCTAAACCATGAGATTAAGTTAACCCCAAGAAATTGGCATATTCTACTAGTACTCTTTCTATCTAATCTACAATCAGCAAAGTCTGCATCAGAATATCCAATCAATTCAGCAGAAGTATTTCTAGCATACCACAAGCCAATGCCAATAGTACCAGATAGATATCTAAAAATGCATTTAATAGCCATAAGATGTGATTCCTTTGGTTCAGACGATACCTAGTGCACATGCAAACACTGAGAATAATATCTGGTCTAGTAGCAGTTAGATAGAGCAAAGAGCCTATCATGCCTCTATATAGTTTCTGATCTACATATTTACCATTTTTTTCTTTATCTAATTTACAGGAGAGGCTCATAGGCATACCTATTGGCTTAGTAGTCTCCATCCCAAACTTCTTAATGATTTCTCTTGTATACTTAGCTTGGTTGATGAAGATATCATCTGAAGTTTGCTTGATCTGGAGTCCGAGAAAGAAGTTGAGTTCTCCCATCATGCTCATCTTGAACTCACCCTACATAAGCTTAGCAAACTCTAGACAAAGAAATTCATTAGTAGCACCAAAAATGATGTCATCAACAAAACTTGTACTACCAACAAATCAGCATCTTTCCTTTTCAAAAATAAAGTTTTGTCAACATTTCCTCTAGAAAATCCATTTTCAATAAGAAATTTGCTTAACCTTTCATACCATGCTCTAGGTGCTTGCTTTAATCCATCAAGTGCTTTGTGCAGTTTGAAAACATGATCAGGATGTGCATGATTTTCAAATCCTGGTGGTTGTTCAACAAAAACCTTTTCATTTATGAAGCCATTTAAGAAAGCACTTTTAACATCCATTTGAAATAATTTGAAATTCATAAAACATGCGAAAGCCAGCAATAGTCTAATTGCTTCAAGTCTAGCAACAGGAGCAAAAGTTTAATCAAAGTCAATCCCTTCCTCCTGATTATAGCATTTAGCAACTAGCCTAGCCTTATTTCTTATGACAAAACCATTTTCATCTAATTGATTCATAAATACCCATTTAATGCCAATGATAGAAACATTAGATGGTCTTTCTACAAGTGTCCAAACATTATTTCTGTCAAATTGTATTAATTCTTCTTGCATAGCATTCATCCAATTAGCATCTTTTTCAGCTTCTTCAAAACATTTAGGTTCTACTTGAGATATAAAAACTATGTAATCACATTCATTTTTAATAGAAGCTCTAGTTCTTACCCCTTTAGATGGATCACCTAAGATTAATTCCTTAGGATATCCATGAACATACCTCCACTCCTTGGGTAGATCATGATGCGCTGGAGTGTCATCTTCTTTTACATCCTTGTCTTGACTTTCTTCACTTGGTTGAGCTTGATCTTCCAATGTTAATTTCTGAAGCTTGTCAGCACCTGCACAACTATCAGATGTTTTTTCTTTTATTGAGGATAAGTTAGAACATTCTTCAAACACTACATGTACTGACTCTTCTACAACTAAAGTTCATTTGTTGAATACTCTGTATGCCCTGCTCGATATAGAGTATCCTAAGAAGATACCTTCATCAGACTTGGCATCGAACTTTCCTAAATGATCTTTTCCATTGTTCAAAACAAAACATTTACAACCAAAAAATCGAAAATATTTCAAAGTTGGTTTTCTTTGGTTCCAAAGCTCATATGGTGTTTTCTTTAAAATAGGGCATATTAAAACTCGATTTAAAACATAACAGGATGTATTTATAGCTTCAGCCCAAAAATATCTTGGCAAATTATTTTTGCAAAGCATAGTGCGTGCCATTTCTTCTAAAGTATAATTTTTCTTTCTACTATCCCATTCTGCTGAGGTGTCCTATGTGCAGAGAAATTGTGTTCTATTCCTTTTTCATTACAAAAATTTTCAAAATCTTGATTTTCAAATTCTGTTCCATGATCACTGTGGATACAAACAACAGAAACACATTTTTCGTTGGAAACTTTTCTATAAAACTTTATAAATACTGAAAATGATTCATCTTTTTGAGCTAAGAAGAAAACCCAAGTAAATCTAGAAAGATCGTCCACAATAACTAATCCATATCTCTTGCCTCCTAGACTTGATGTTCTAGTTGGTCCAAAGAGATCCATATGGAGTAGTTCAAGTGGTCTACTAGTAGTTACAAATTCTTTTGGTTTAAAAGAAGTTCTAACTTGTTTTCCAAATTGACAAGCTTGGCAAATTCTATCTTTTTCAAAACTTATTTTAGGTAAATCTCTAACTAAATTCTTTTTACAAAGTTTTGAAATAAGGTACATTCTAGCATGCCCTAACCTTCTATGCCATAACCAACTAGTCTCTTCTTTAGTTGAATTCATTGAAACAAGGCATTCTCCATTAGGTAAAGATAGATCATCAAGATCTACAAGATAGATATTTCCATGCCTTTTTTCAATGAATTGCACTCCATTCAGATTGGGACTAGAAATCATGCAATATGATTATTTGAAAATTACTTGAAAACCTTTATCGCAAAACTGACTAATACTTAATAGATTATGCTTTAGACCATCTACTAGAAGTACATTACTAATACTATTAGGAGTTATGTGAACCTTACCAATTCCAATGATTTTACCTTTACCATTATCACCGAAGGTCACACTTCCTCCATTCAAAGCTTCAAGAGAAGTGAATTGCTTCACATCTCCAATCATGTGCCTTGAGCATCCATTGTCAAGATACCAAACACATTTGTTTTCCTTGGTTGCAAGACACACCTGCAATAAAATCAAGCTTTGACTTTAGGTACCCAAGCTAACTTGGGTCCTTTAGGGTTAGCATTTAAGATGGTTCCTTTTGGAACCCAAACTTTACCAGAAGACAAAATTTTTATAATTGCATTGGTATGATTTATGACCTAACTTCCTGCAAGTAAAACAAGTAATGCTGGATGATGCAGGCATAAAAAGTTTTTAAAATACTTTTGTTATTTTTGGGGTTTGTATCCTAAACCTGCTTTGTTAAAAAAAGCTCTTTGGCTGTTTAAAAATAAATTCATTTTTAGAACTATAAGTGAACTTATCAACAAAAGGTTTGATTTTTTCAAGTTCATTTTTGTATTTCTCTTTTTTAAGTTCTAAATCCTTGTTTTTCTTTAAGAGATCATTATTAGAAATAACATGTTTTGGTCTTTTAAGAACTTCATTTTCTATAGTTAAGGCATTATTTTTCTTTTCCAAAACATCTAGCTTAATTTTCAAAGAACTAACATCATTAAGCAAAGAATTGTTTTCTACTGAAAAACTATTAGCATGCTTTTTCAGTTTTCTATTTTCAGATAAAACTACTTTATAATTATGCATTAATTCTTCAAATGCACTTCTTAGTTCATCAAAAGTAAAATCTAATTCAGAATCGAAACATACCTCTTTATTGTCCTGAAGTGCCATGAAGCAGAGATTTGCCATTTCAGTCTGCTCTTCTTATGAACTGGAGTCCTCACTGTCACCCCAAGTAGCCATCATTGCTTGAAAGATTGTGCCCTGAAAGCCAATTGAAATATTGTATTTTGATCCCAAAATCAATGAATTGACATTTTTTTATAATAAAGGCATTATTTTCATCATACGCTGTGTCTTTATGATTTTATGATGAACCCCATAGATTAGGGCTATGGTTCTAGGGTTATGATGAGATCATACCAGTGAGACCTAAAGCCTTAAAACCCTAATCTAAAATATTCCTGGTCGATGGGACATTGAGTTGGGGATCAATGTTTCCGGCAAGACCAGCACATCCTATATATGCTTTATGATAAGGGTGACTGATCTCACAGTCACTTGTGTTTGACACTAATACTAGGATGTGAGTGTTCATTAGAGAATGAGTTCACTGAATTGATCCAGATTGAGAATATCTAATGGAACCTTATCTGTTTGTCAATAGATAATTCTCATAGTGGAAGTAGTGCATGTGGTCCTTTGACCTGAGACTACCATAGTACCTTATATATATGAATCCATACTTTGGTTCGCAATCAATCATGACACTGAGTCATGCACGAGGTGATACTGGTTATGGTGGATTGTATATGGAGGTTGTGAGTAGGTCAACAAGGAATTGATCAGCCCTAGTAAGAGGGAATTGCATCCAGCTAATTTTAAATGATGGATTCAGGAAATCTTTGATCAAAGTATGAACATTAGAGTTATTTTCTAATGGTTCATTAATGAATCATCATTATAAAGATTGAGCTAGGGATGAATATGAAATTGGATTTGACAAGTATCCATATTCATAATCATATTCGGGATGCAAGTTGATCAAAGGACTGAATTGCCCGGTAACTCACCACTAAAGGGTATTTTGGTAATTCCACCAAAATTCCACATCTTCCGGGTAGACATGATACGTTGCTAGACGTCAATCTTGTCTTGTAGGTATATGATTGAGTTATGGTAATTCAAATCAGTTAATTAGAATTAGATTCTAATTGACCGAGTCGAGCTAGTTTGAGTTGACCTAAATCGGCTTAGTTGAGATCTAACCGAATTAAGTCAAATAGCACTCGGACCTACTGCTGGCTAGGTGTGGAACCCAATGGGTCACACACAAAAGAAAATTGATGAAGGATTTAATTTGGAATTAAATCATGTTTGTAGGATAAACACACTAGCATGTGTTGCAGACCAAATTTCTATTCGAATCAGATTCGAATTTGGTTCCGAATTGGGCTTAATTGGGTTCTAATTGAACCAGATTAAGGTCTAATTTAAATTTTAGGACATTTGGCTAACCCATGGCTGAACCCAAGTGAATTAAGTTCACTGAGACCCTCTCTCCAAGCTGCCCTCTCCCTTTCTCACCCGCGCTCGCCAAGAAGAAGAGTCCACGCGCGTGGACTCCTCTTAATGCGCGTGAGAAAGAAAATACCATCGGAGAAAAATCTGAAAAAGGGGCGATTCGGATCCTTGTCTGATGCCCTTGGATCTGGATCTGATGGCCAGAAAAAATTAAGGAAAAGATCCGTCGCTTTTCGGTCGCAAATCCGTCTCCAAAAGTCGCGATTCTTCCTGAAGTTTTTTCGAGAGTCCTCCTCGTCGGAAAAACGAAAATTAAATCAGAGAATCATGATTTTTGGTTGAGGGGATGCGTGAGGAATGAGGGATTGTGATTCCTAGGGTTTCAGAGGGTTGCGTTGTTTTTAGAAGATGCCCCTCTGAGATCTATAAATAGGATTGGGTTCTCGGGGGTTTTCATGTAAGATAATTCAGAGATCAGATTCTTTTCTTCCTCTCAGAATACTCCTTCCCCTTGTTCTTGTTGGGTATTGTTTTCCTTACAGAGGTATCCTCTGTCGAAACTCTGACCCTAATCAAGAATAAGAGGAAGGTCTTGAACGGTAAAGAAAAGAAAAAGGAAAGGATCTGTTCTTCTTCTTTTCCTTCTCGAATTAAGACTTTGCCTGTCTTAATTTTTCTTCCAATTCAATTCAAGAAAAGGAATTCAAGAAAGGGAATTCTTGAAAAAAAAATTCAAGAAGAGGAAAGAAGGAAGAAAAGAAATTTTCAAGAAAGAAAATTTCAGCCTAAAAGTCCAAGAATTGAATTCTTGAAAAAGAATTCAAGAAGAGGAGCCAAGAACAAGAAATTGTTGTCTTCATCTTTTTCTGTGTGGATCACCATTGGAGGGTGAACATTTGGGCACCTGGTGGAGATTCAGAGTTTGGATTTTAGCGATACAGGTTAGTACTTTAATTTGAGATTAAATCTTATATATATATTTTATATGTTTTAATTCTTTTAAGGAGATCTTGGGTTAAAGGTTTGGTGAAGATTTCATAAAGATAAAAATTTTTGAAATCTATGTTTCCGCCTTGCCACCGAACCCTACATTGCTTTCTTCCTCAATTTTTTTCTTGAATTCTTAAGGAGAGGACAATCAAATTTATAATGTCCCGGCTCCTTACACTCGATGAAAGATTGTGCCCTGAAAGCCAATTGAAATATTGTATTTCGATCCCAAAATCAATGAATTGACATTATTATAATAAAGGCATTATTTTCATCGTACGCTGTGTCTTTATGATTATATGATGAACCCCATAGATTAGGGCTATGGTTCTAGGGTTATGATGAGATCATACCAGTGAGACCTAAAGCCTTAAAACCCTAATCTAAAATATTCCTGGTCGATGGGACATTGAGTTGGGAATCAATGTTTCCGGCAAGACCAGCACATCCTATATATGCTTTGTGATCAGGGTGACTGATCTCACAGTCATTTGTGTTTGACACTAATACTAGGATGTGAGTGTTCATTAGAGAATGAGTTCACTGAATTGATCCAGATTGAGAATATCTAATGAAACCTTATCTATTTGTCAATAGATAATTCTCATAGTGGGAGTAGTGCATGTGGTCCTTTGACCTGAGACTACCATGGTACCTTATATATATGAATCCATACTTTGGTTCGCAATCAATCATGACACTGAGTCATGCACGAGGTGATACTGGGTATGGTGGATTGTATATGGAGGTTGTGAGTAGGTCAACAAGGAATTGATCAGCCCTAGTAAGAGGAATTGCATCCAGCTAATTTCGATCGTTGATGGATTCAGGAAATCTTTGATCAAAGTATGAACATTAGAGTTAATTTCTAATGGTTCATTAATGAATCATCATTATAAAGATTGAGCTAGGGATGAATATGAAATTGGATTTGACAAATATCCATATTCATAATCATATTCGAGATGCTAGTTGATCAAAGGACTGAAATGCCCGGTAACTCACCACTAAAGGGTATTTTGGTAATTCCACCAAAATTCCACATCTTCCGGGTAGACATGATATGTTGCTAGACGTCAATCTTGTCTTGTAGGTATATGATTGAATTATGGTAATTCAAATCAGTTAATTAGAATTAGATTCTAATTGACCGAGTCGAGCTAGTTTGAGTTGACCTAAATCGGCTTAGTTGAGATCTAACCGAATTAAGTCAAATAGCACTCGGACCTACTGCTGGCTAGGTGTGGAACCCAATGGGTCACACACAAAAGAAAATTGATAAAGGATTTAATTTGGAATTAAATCATGTTTGCAGGATAAACACACTAGCATGTGTTACAGACCAAATTTCTATTCGAATCAGATTCGAATTTGGTTCCGAATTGGCTTAATTGGGTTCTAATTGAACCAGATTAAGGTCTAATTTAAATTTTAGGACATTGGGCTAACCCATGGCTGAACCCAAGTGAATCAAGTGCACTGAGACTCTCTCTCCAAGCCGCCCACTACTTTCCTCACCCGCGCGCGCCAAGAAGAAGAGTCCACGCGCGTGTGGACTCCTCTTCACGCACGTGGGAAGGAAATTCCGTCAGAGAAAAATCAAGACAGGGGTGGGCAACTTGGATGTTTGTCTGACATCCTTGGATCTGGATCTGATGGCCAAAAAAATTAAGAAAAAGATCAGTCATTTTTCGGTCGCAAATCCATCGTCAAAAGTCGCGATTCTTCCTGAAGTTTTTCCGAGAGTCCTCCTCGTCGAAAAATGAAAATTAAATCAGAGAATCATGATTTTTGGTTGAGGGGACGCGTGAGGAATGAGGTATCGTGATTCCTGGGGTTTTAGAGGGTTGCGATGTTTTGAGAAGACGCCCCTCTGAAATCTATAAAAGGGTTTGGGTTCTCGGGGGTTTTTTCTGATAATCAAATTCAGAGATCATATTCCTCTCCTCCTCTCCGGAATACTCCTTCCCTTTATGCTTGTTGGGTATTGTTTCCTTTACAGAGATAATCTTTGTCGAAACTCTGACCCTAAACAAGAATAAGAGGAAGGTCTTGAATGGTAAAGGAAAGGAAAAGGAAGGGTCTGTTCTTCTTCTTTTCTTTCTTGAATTAAGACTTTACTTGTTTTAATTTCTTCTTCCAATTCAATTCAAGAAAAGGAATTCAGGAAAGGGAATTCAAGAAAAGAATTCAAGAAGAGGAAAGAAGGAAGAAAAGAAATTTTCAAGAAAGACAATTTCAGCCTAAAAGTCCAAGAATTGAATTCTTGAAAAAGAATTCAAGAAGAGGAGCCAAGAACAAGAAGTTGTAGTCTTCATCTTTTTCTGTGTGGATCACCATTGGAGGGTGAACATTTGGGCACCTGGTGGAGATTTAAAGTTTGGATTTTAGCGATACAGGTTAGTACTTTAATATGACTTTAAATCTTATATATACATGTTATATGTTTTAATTCTTTTAAGGAGATCTTGGGTTAAGGGTTTGGTGAAGATTTCATAAAGATAAAAATTTTTGAAATCTATGTTTCCGCCTTGCCATCGAACCCTACACTCGAAGCATATAAGTACTTCCTTCTCCTTTTCTTTTTCTTTCTCCTTTTCTTTTTCCTTTCCCTTTTCCTTGGATTGAAACTTCTTTTTATAGGGAAACTTCCTCCTCTTCATAAATCTTCTAAATTTTGGGGCAAGGAGGGCTTCTTCATCTTCCTCTTCTTCATCATCATCAAACTCTTCAATCGAGAATTCTTCTTGAACATTTGATTTAAAGGTGATCCCCTTCTTCTTTTTATCCAGGTCCATTGATTTCTGTTTCAAGTTGAGCTCATAGGTCATGAGTGAACCTACTAGCTGCTTAAGTGGAAGCTTTTCTACATCTTTTGCCTCTTGAAATGTGGTCACCTTTGGATCCCACGACATCGGTAGTGACCTAAGAATTTTGTTCACAAGATTAGCATTAGATATGACTTTACCAAGACTCCTCATAGCATTTATAATGTTTGTAAAACGTGTATATATATCAGTAATAGATTCATTTGGTTCCATCCGAAATATCTCATATGTGTGCACTAACATATTTATCTTGGTAGTCTTCACTTGATCGGTACCCTCATGAGTAACCTCAAGTGTGTCCCATATTTCTTTGGCGGACGTGCATATAGATATCCTATTGAACTCACTAGGATCTAATGCACAATACAAGAGATTCATTGCCTTAGCATTGATCTTGGATTGTTTAATGTCATTTTCATCCCAATCCTCTTCATGTTTTGGGATGGAAACACCATTAACCACCATCGAAGGAACATGAGGACCTTTATCTACTACTTTCTATAAGTTATAGTCTATAGAATGCATATAAATTCTCATCTTAGTTTTTCAATAAGTGTAATTTGCACCATTGAAAAATGGAGGTCTATTCGAGGCTTGTCCCTCGACTACACTAGTACCAATTGGGGTTGCCATAGATCTTTACTCAAAGCGGTAAAGCCTATAAACTGAGAACAAGGCTCTGATACCACTTGTTGCCTAGATAGCAACCCAAGAGGGGGGGTGAATTGGGTCTCTAAAAATTATTTAAGACTAAGCTTGATAAACAAGTAGCAATTCAATCAATACAAGGTACTACAATTTAAATGTAAAGCTCTAATGTAAAAGTGCAGTGAAAATTAAAGGCAATGAGAGAATTATAAAGAGCTAGGAAGAAGAGACAAGCAATCACAAACTCAACAATATATAGTGGTTTGGTGCCAACAATGCACCTACATCCACTCCCCAAGATCCCCTTGGGAATTCACTATAATCTTCTCGATTACAGTCGATTAGTTTTTTGGGCTCACTAATCAAAACTCAACTTGTCTTACAAGGCTCACAAGTCACAACCTCCCTTGGTTGTGTGGCTAACCAAGAACCTAATTGGTTTTCACAAGGCTAACCAACAACCTCCCTTGGTTTTCCGGGCTAACCAAGAACCTTAGTGGTTTTACGGGCTAACCACCAACCTTAGTGGTTTTCACAAGGCTAACCAATAATCTCACTTAGTTTTGCAAAGGCTAACCAAGAACCCTTTACAAGATATGAAGTATAAACAGAGGGAACCAATGTAAGCTTTCAAAGTAAAAGCAAATAAAATAATGTAGCTCAAAGTAGAGTTGATTTGCTCTTGATGAAGCCTTTTGAATGCCCAAGAAGGAATGATCTTCAATGCACTTGATAGCTTTAAATGCTTGGAAGGCTTCTCTTTGGCTTGAGAGTGGTTGAGCTTTGAATGAATTGGAGTTAAGGCTCTTCTTTCTTCTTTTTCCTTCAAACTCTCTTTTATATTCAATGCAAGTGCTTAGCTCTTCTTTTGAATTGATTTGGAGCCATTTAAATACCTTTGCAAGTCTCCAAAATAGAAATCTAGCCGTTAAGCATGAGAAACTAGCCATTGGGGGGCAAAAGAGAAATTTTTGCTCAAGAAAAAACTAGCCATTACTGTTGTCAGAACTCCATGTATCGATACTTGCTCTTCATGTGTCGACACATTAGGTCGACACATACTCTTCTTGAGTCGACACAAGTTCAAAATAATCCATTCAAATTCTCTGGAAAAATCATCTGTGTCGACACATTCTCAATGGAGTCGACATATTGAGTCGACACATAAAGTCCATGTGTCGACACATCAAATGCTCCATCATCTTCTGCATGTTCTGCTACTTGAAATTCTCAGGCGATGTGTTGATCCATGTGTTGACACTTTGAGTCGACACATAGGGTTCATATGTCGACACATCATCTATGCCATTTGGAGTTATGTTGCATGCCATCTAGAGTAGACACACCATCTTCATGTGTCGACACATCATCTCATGTGTCGACACCTTGAGTCGACACATCACCAAAAAGTTTGCAGAAAATGGCTGAACTTGTTTCTATTTCCCTTGAACATCCATTCAAACAATTTTTGAGTTTCCAAGACTTGATTTCTGCATTCATCCCACTCAAACTTGGTTCTTCAATACAATTGGGCTTCTTCGATTTGTGTGAGCATCCTTTCAATTGAAAACACACTTAAAGCAAAAATTAGTCCTCAAATTATACTTAACTATTTTGCTTATCATCAAAATCAATAAATGGAGTCAACAAAAGCCAAATACATCAAAGAAATCATCAAAAAGTTTGGTATGGAGAGTAGCAAATCAGTGAGCACACCCATGAGCCCAGCTTGCAGATTAGACAAAGATGAAAATGGATCCAATGTTGACCAAAAGCTATATAGAGGTATGATCGGATCCCTATTGTATTTGACTGCGAGTAGACCTGACATATTATATAGTGTATGTGTATGTGCTAGATTTCAGTCATCACCAAAAGAAATACATATGCTTGCTGTTAAGAGAATAATTAAATACTTGAAAGCAACAAGTAATTTAGGAATTTGGTATTCTAAACATTCTACCCTGAATTTGATTAGATTCTCTGATGCTGACTATGCTGGTTGTAAAATAGATAGAAAAAGTGCTAGCGGTACATGCCAATTTCTAGGGTTGAATTTAATTTCATGGCAATGTAAGAAGCAAAACTTTGTAGCCTTGTCCATTGCTGAGGCTAAGTACATGGCTGCTAGTAGTTGTTGTGCTCAAGTATTTTGGATTAAACAACAACTAGAAGACTTTGGTGTATCACAATCTAAAATTTCAATTAAGTGTGATAACACAAGAGCTATCAATTTGACAAAGAATCCAATTCAACACTCTAGAACCAAGCACATTGAAATTAGACATCATTTTATTAGAGATCATGTTTCAAATGGTGATATTGTGCTTGATTTTGTTCCTACTGAAGATCAATTAGCTGATATATATACTAAGCCACTTAATCAAGACAGGTTTGAACTAATTAGAAGTGAATTAGGACTTTGTGATCCTTTTTAAATTCTCTAATCTAATTCTTTCAAATTTAAGGAAACATCATTTAGAGAACCTCCTGATTTCATTCTCTATCATAGAGCCTAAATTTTCTTAGAAATTTTCTCCAAAATCTCTCAGGTTTGTGATTGAATTTTCTAAAACCTGATTTCTCTGTTCGGGTCGACTGGTTCTTAAACCGAGTTGACTGGATTCTCTATGTGTTTTGGATGAGTTCTGGCCTAGCCGGCTTGAGCCTTTCTAGGGCTTTTTCAAGTCGACTGGATTATCATGCCTGAGTTTTATATTTTGGGACGTAAACCCCATTTCGAGCCTTCTAACCTCCATCTCATCCTTCTAATCGTTCGTTCCTCTCCTAATCCTATTCCAAATATTCCTCTCTCCCTTCTAAGCTCTTCATTCTCTCATCTCTTCCTCTTTCCTAGTAATG
This sequence comes from Areca catechu, assembly GCA_021397845.1. Lineage (NCBI taxonomy): Eukaryota > Viridiplantae > Streptophyta > Magnoliopsida > Arecales > Arecaceae > Areca > Areca catechu. The sequence continues at coordinate 99,529,952 of CM038050.1, forward strand.
GCTCCTAAACATGCTATCGAGAAATGCTCTTTACGGGCCGCTCCGTTCATGGAAAGGGAAAGAAGAACGAAGAGGCATCAAGAAGAGCCGACTGCCACCATTCATCGTGAAGAACTTGTGGAAGAACCTACAAGGGCTACTCCAATTGCTCGAAGTCAAATCCCTTCAATGTCACAAGACCGGTAACTTCTGGCCATCGTATCATCTTTGAATTTATTAAGAAAATAGGGTTAAAGATTGGTGATTTGATTGAGGATCAGGGCTGGAGGAAATTTTGCTCTCTAAATGAAAGAACCTACCCCTCACTTGTTAAGAAATTTTATGAAAATTTGAGAGTAGGTACAGATCATGTAGAGTCTATAGTTAAAGGAAGAAGAGTTTTTATCAACGAAGAAGTTCTGCACAGCCTACTGGATTTATCTACTGATTGGGTGAAGTACCTAGTAATTAAGGACAGAGAAAAGGCCTTGAGAACTATCCTAAACAAGGAAGATGTCAGTGGGATAGGAACTGTCTTTGCCAATACTTTATCACTTGAAATGAGGTTATTGCATAATTTTATTAGTAGGATCCTTTTGCAAAGGATTGGAAGGTTTGATTGGGTAAGTGAGAAGGACCTGTGCCTTTTGGAACATATCATGGAAAAGACTCTTGTGAATTTATCTCATATTATCATTGTGCAAATGAAGGAGACTATCAGAAAGGCTAAGGCTTGCTTACCTTATGGAATGATGTTAACCCTGCTATTCAAGTCCCAAAAAGTGAATTTGGAAGGTGAGGATGGAGTTGATTTGCACCATACTGACATCTATACCTCCAAGTCACTAGAAAGAATGGGTTACATTCAAGTTGAAGGTGTTTGGAGAAAGAAAGGAACTAATATCAGGGCAATTGGTAGTTCAAGCAGAGAAGAAGAAGAAAAAGAAAATGAAGATACTGCTGGTACTGCTACTGCTGAAGCTGGAACCTCTACTGCACCTGCATCTGAACCAGAATATCTCATTCCTGAACCTGCTACCACTTTTGAAGAGACTGATGCACCTTTCCTTGAATTTGATATGCCTGCACCTGAGTTCTGATGATATACCATTACTAGACTTCACTCCTGCAGCTTCACATCTTCCAAATATCCAAGGTCAAATTGAAGATCAGATGAAGACTTTGACTGATTCACTGACAGGGACTATCACTTCACTTTTTGGTGATCTAAAATAGTCAGTGGATAGTAGACTATCTCAACTGGAAGAACATGTTACAAGTTTACAAGGAAAAGTTGTAGCAATAGAAACTTCAAGATCTGCACCTCAAGTGGAACTTCAACCTATCCTAGACCTTACTTTTTCTAGTTCTGAAGCCATAAAGAAATCAGTTGATGAAACCTTAAATGAGTATAGAATTGAGTTGAATGAAGTCAGATTCACTATGGGAACAATTGCAGAAACAAGACAAATGGCAAATGACTACACACAAGGCATTGGAATTATCAGATCATAACTTGGAAGACTTAGAGGATCTGCTGAAGCTTTTGCTAATGTCCAAGCTTCTGAACTTTTGTCAATGCAAAAGGAAATTGGTGAAGTCAAAGAGGCTATGAACAAGGTACCTACAAGCCTCAAGGACATGGAAAATCAACTTGGTGCAATCTGGATGGAGATTGTTTCACTCTGTGGCATTGTTAGGACTTTGGAGATCACTGCTAGGACTAGACCTTTATATGATCCTCCTCCTATTTTCTCTAGGGGTCCTACCACTTCTCACCATCCTAGAGCACCTCCACCTCATGCATCTTCAAGTAGACCTCCTAGACCTACTTCTTGGTATGGTGCAAGTATGCCTATCAATGTACCTAAGGAAGAATTTGATAGTGAGTAGGTCTTTGGTAATTTCTGTACTTTCTGAAAACTTTTTGAAGATTGTGTAATGTTTAATGTACTGAATCTTTTAATGGAAATACAATGAATATCCTTTTGGACACGTGTGTACTTCTTTTATATTGTTAACACTCTCTAATATTTTTTAAATAGGATTATCTCTCTAAATTAAAAGGTTAAATTATCTCAAACAAATCTTAATACAATCTCAATCTACTTAAAATCTGAGCTTAATTGTATAACTTTTTAATTTGATGACAAAAAGGGGAGAACTATTATACAATAAAGTGCATGAAAGATGAAACGTAATAGAATTGGAATAGAACTGCTAAAGTTAACTAGACAGGGGGAGCTTAATGAATATTTCATACCTTTTCTGTTGAAATGTTCAAATAAATGATAAAGGGGGAGAAATTTCACATTGATTAGAAATTTTATAAAATGGGAGAGAAATACATGTTTAATTTGCTTCAATGATTACTATTCTGCTCTCTACTAATTACATCTAACTGTCAATGCTTAATGTTGCTTAATACATACAAGTACTTTTTCTTTGACGCTTACATTTTATAGAATTCGCTTTGTGTATAACTGTATAGCATACATTGATACTCATTTGAGAATACAGTTAATATTGTGATATGCCAAACAAGTGTAAATGCTTACTATGATATACATCTATACTTGTGAATAGAATAGATTTTTTCATACCCAGTGTTTTGTCATCATCAAAAAGGGGGAGATTGTTGACCCCTGAAGTGATTTTGATGATAACAAAATATTGGAGCATGTATTTGGTTATCTAACAACTCTTCAAATGGTTGACAAGTTTTTGTAGGACGACTACTTTGACATATTTTTTAAACCCTACAACCTTTATTTTTTTATGTTGAGTTGTAAGTAATTGGAATCTTGTAACGAAGAATCCAACAAAAAATTTTCCTATTTGAATCAAAGATAAAGGGTTGCTTCTACTAGTTTTCAAGCTTTAATTTCTCTTGATATTGTTTTAAGAATATCTAAAGGAAGTCTTCAAAGCTTGGCATGTGAGTTATGGAGAATAGAAATTGGTCTGGCTGAAGAACCAATCTCGAGCTAACTGGATGGAGGAACCAGCCGACTCCGTGATGGCACAAGAAAGAAAATCTCTGGCACGCAGACCCAGCCGACTGGCACCAAGTCCCAGCCGACTCATCTAGAACTTGGTTGAAAATGTCTGAGAACCTCAGGGATCCGAGCCGACTGGATTTAAGCCTAGTCGACTCGTCTAGAGTGAACTATTTTCTCGTCTATGAAACCTAGCCGACTGGTATTCAACCCAGCCGACCCGAACCTGATCTGAGCCGACTCGAAGATGACCGAGCCGACTGGAATGTCAGGGTCTCTTCCCAATGGCTAGTTCCAGACTTCTGATTTTGAATCCCAAAAGTGCTCCAACGGTAACCTGTCACTTCCCAACAGTTTACAACATTCAAAATCAAGGGAAGGCAGTTGAAGTCTCTATAAATGAGGTATGAGAACATCCTTAGAGAGACTAATGAATTGTTAAACATTTATTGAATATTTATTGAAGTAAGAAAAGAGGGCACTTGATCTTTGAAGTCAGCCTTCAAGCCTTCACCAACTCTTATCAAAAGCTTGAAGCAACTTTTGAGGAAAGCAAGGAAGCCATTGAAGTGCATTGAAGGGCATTCAATTGAACTTCACTAGAGCTGCATTGGCAACCACCAGACAACTTAGTTTGTCATTTCTATTGCTTTTCATTCTACTCTTAGAATACTTGGGTTATTGGTGAACCCGGTTGTAAAAACCAAATAGATTTATTTGGTGAGCCTACTTAAAACCAGAGTGTAGAGGTTCTAGGTGAGCCTGTGAAAACCTAGTGTTGGGTTTCTTTAGTGATCCCTTTCAAAACCAAAGTGTAAAGGTTGGGATTGTGAGCCTGAAAAACAATCTGACTGTATTCTGATTTGGGGGATATAGTGGAAATCTCAAGTGGTGAACTTGGGTAGTGGACGTAGGAGCTGGGTTGCTCCGAACCACTCTAAACTTGTTTTGTTTGTGTTGTGGTTTACTTACTTTTTAGCTTTCGTACTTAATTTTGATTAACACAACACTCAACCACTAAAAGGAATTACTTGTGCACATATTTGTAAGAAATTTTGTAATTCCCAATTCACCCCCCTCTTGGGAAAAGCCACCTGGGCAACACTTCATCCTCTTCAGTGGATGTGGTTTCATCACTATCACTCCAAGCAGCAAGCATTGCCTTCTTCTTCTTTTTGGTGAACATCTTTTTCTTCACTTCAGGATAATCAGGACGGATGTGTCCTGGCTTCTTACATCCATAGTAGATAGGAACTTGATCTTTGTCTTTATCCTTTTTTTTTTTTTATCTCTTTCTTTTTCTTTTCCAAAATCACCTTTTCTATATTGTTTTCTCCATCTGTTTGTTTTTCTTCTATCCATAAACCTTTTGAATTTTCTCATGACAAGGGCAATTTCATCATTTCCAAGATCATCATCATCTGATGAGTCTGATTCTTCATTCTTATCTTCTTCAGTAGCTTTAAATGAAATGGCCTTCTTTCTTTTTGTATCTTCCTCAGTTCTTTGTTGCATGGCCAATTCATGCATGATCAAAGATCCAAGCAGTTCATCCAATGGCAGTGTATTTAGGTCCTTCACTTCTTGAATTGCTGTCACTTTGGCTTCCCACTTATCTGGCAAAGATCTTAAAACCTTTGGACAAGATCAGCATTAGAATAAGTTCTACCAAGACTCTTGAGACCATTTATAATATCAGTAAAATGAGTATACATTGCAGATATAGTCTTACTAGGATCCATCTTAAATAGCTCATAATTATGTACAAGAAGATTGATTTTTGATGTTTTAACTTAAGATGTGCCTTCGTGTGTGATTTCTAACTTGTCCCAAATTTTTTTAGCAGAATTGCAAGTTAAAATTCTGATAAACTCATTTGGATCCAAAACACAATACAATAAGTTCATTTCTTTAGCATTCAGTTCAGCTAATTTCATATCATTCTTTTCCCAATCCTTTCCTGGTTTGGGAACCTCTACATCATTAACTCTAATTATGGGTGTGTGAGGTCCTTTCAGGATAATCTTCCATAGATGAAAATGTATGACTTGAATGTATATTTTCATTTTTGCCTTCCAATATGTATAATTGGTTCCGGTGAAAAGAGGAGGTCTATTCGTGGATTGACCTTCGGCCAATGAAGTGCTCATGGGATGTACCATATGTCTTTACTCTAAGTAACTTTCAGAGACTCTGCTCTGATACCACTTGTTGCCCAGGTGGCTTCCCAAGAGGGGGGTGAATTGGGATTAAAAGACTTTTCATAATAATGTGCACTGTCAAATTCTTTTGGTGTTGTGGTGCAATGTGCAATGCGAAGTAATTAAGCAAAAGCAATAAAGCAATAAGAACACAATCACAAATACAAAGAGATTTAGAGTGGTTCGGAGCAACCGGCTCCTACGTCCACTACCCAAGCACCACTTGGGATTTCCACTATATCACCCAACCAGAATATAGTCAAATTATTTTACCAGGCTCACAATCCAAACCTATACACTTTGGTTTTACCGGGATCACCAAAGAAACCCTAACTCCCTTTGGTTTTAAACGGGATCACCAAAGAAACCCCAAACACTTGGTTTTATATGGGGATTTCCAAGAAACCCAACTTAGGTTTTACATGGTTCACCTAAAAACCTTCAACCCTCTCTTAAGACATAGCCCCCTTGCTGTTCTTAGAGAGAAAACAAGGATAAAGAAATGATAAACAAGCAACTACAACAAATCGAGTTTGTCTAAGTGTTGCCAATGTAGATCAAGATGAAGTCAAGCCTTGAATGCTCTTTAATACTCTTCAAGCTACTTCTTTCCTTCTTCAATGAGTGGATTCAATGATGGAGTAGAGTTGGTGAAGCTTTGAATCCAACTTGAAAGCTCTTTTTTGTAAGTAGGTGAATGACCTGAAGGCTCTTTAATATCTCAAGATAATTCCACAATAAAGCTCTAAAAATTATTTAATCCTTCAAAAATAATCCCTTTTATAGTTTTCCAAGAGATAAGGCCATTGTAGGGCCTTGGGATTCGTGAAATAGCTGTTGGAGATGAATTGGTGTTCAAATTTCAACTTCAGCAACTAGCCATTGGAGTGCAGAAAATGGCTCCACGAGTCGGCTCAAGGTCCATAAGTCGGCTCGAAGTCTCAGACAGCCCAAAATGAAAATCTATAAGAGTCGGCTCTTCTGGATGGAGTCGACTCTTGCCTTCAGTCAAGTCAAAACCATGAATACCTAGAGTCTGCTCTTCAGGGCAGAGTCGGCTCGAGTTCTCAAACCTTCAAAATACATAACTCTGGACGAGTTGGCTCTTAGGAAAGGAGTCGGCTCTTGATACTGAAACATTGAAACTTCCTCCGTGCTGTGCCACCTCGAGTCAGCTCTTGATCCAAGAGTCAGCTCTTGCAAATCTTCAAAAAATGCTTCAAGCTTCTCCAAAAATCTTCAACATTGAATCAAATAGAATCTAATCTACATGCTCTATAATTTTTATAATTTTTCAGCCCATTTTACAAGATTACAAGATTAATAAAACTAGGACTTTTACAAGTTCAAGTTTATAAAACTTTATATACAATTGAATTTCCTTCCAATTAGTTTGAAAACCATTTTAAACAAAAGGTAACCAGTTTTCTACAAAACTACTCAAGTAATTGAGAAGAGTTAGTATAAAATACATGCTCTAATATTTTGTGATCATCAAAATCATTCCAAGGTCAACATATCCTATTTAGTATATAGGTAGTAGTCTCTAGAGCGTAACTCTAGAAGGATAGAGGAAGATCAGTGAAGGTAATCATGGACCTTACGATGTCTAATAAGGTGCGATTCCTCCTTTTTGCTATACTATTTGATTGTGTATATATGGAGGTGTCCATTTTAATATAATGCCTTTATTCTTGAGATGATCAAGAAATTCACTAGATAAGTATTCTCTTCTCCCATCTGATTAAAGGATTTTAATACTTTTTTCATTTTGTTTCTCAACCATATTTTGATACTCTTTAAATTTATCAAAGGTTTTGATTTATATTTCATAAGATATACATATCCAAACCTAGATAAATCATCAGTAAAGGTGATAAAATAAGAGTATTCACCTCTGACTTGAGTTAACATTGGTCCACATACATCTATATGGATTAGCCCTAATAACTCAATTGGCCTATCTCCATGATCAATGAATGGAGAATTGATCATTTTGCCCATGGGACAGGACTCACAAGTTTTTAATAATATATAATCATAAGGATCAAAGAATTTATCATTGTATAACTTGTTTATCCTAGACTCACTAATATGACCTAATTGGTAATGCCAGAGAAAAGTGACATTAATATCTTTTCTTTTCTTTTCTTATTTTCAACAAGTAAAATTTTATCATTGAGTGAAAGAATAAAAGATCATTAACAAATAAACCACTTTTAAAGAAATTATTAGAATGAAAAATGAAGTATCCACTACTCTTTATATTAATTTCAAAATCTTGTTATGATAACAAGGATATGGAAATAATATTTCTAATACTATTTGGAACATACTATCTTTCAATTCTAAAATTTTGTCCGAAGGCAATAACAATAGATAGGTGCTCATAGCTTCCACTTGAATGGTTCACCACTCGCATCATAAAGCTCAAAGTCAAACTTTTTCAAGCTCCTAATTTTCTAAAGTTCTTTCAAAGACTAGCACATATGAGACCCACATGTGATATCCAATATCCATGAATTAGAAGCTGAAGTACTTAATGACAAGTTTGTTTGTATCATGTACAAACCTTTTGATGCTCCATCAATATTAGGCTTCAGACTAGCATGATATGACTTGCTGTTCTTCTTCCAACATCCTTGCTTACTACAGTTAAAATAGGTTTTATCAGTAGAGGACTTCTTTGCTTTCTTTCTCTCATGGATGCTTTTCTTAGGGTTCCACTTTCTCTTTGAACCCTTCTTCATTATTATTTTTTTCTTTCTATCAATTAGAAGAAGATGAGCCTTATCTCCCTTAAAATGGCTCTCATCTATCTTAAGCATGTTAAGCAGCTTAGGTAATGAAATGTTTAGTTTGTTCATATAATAATTCATGACAAACTAAGAAAAGGAATCATGGAGTGATTGTAGAATCAAGTCCTGATTAAGCTCTCCATCTATAACGAACCCTAATTGACCTAATGAGTGATAAAGTCAATCATCTTTAGTACATAGGCTTGAATGGACGAGCCCTCACTCATACATGCTTGAAACAACTGCTTCAATATTTTGTATCAGGCAGCCCTACTTTGCTCTCCATAAAGCTCTTTAAGATTGAGTAGTATGGACCGAGATTTCATTTCTTTATGTTGCCTCTATAATTCATTTCTCATAGAGGCCAACATAATGCACTTGATAGTTAAACTGTCATTTTGCCACATTTTATATGTGGCCCTTCCTCCTCCGTAGCATCATCTTCGATCAGATCTGGATCAGGAGAATAGAGGATGTAGGAGACCTTTTTCTAAGTTAAGATATTTCTTAGGTTCCTTAACCAATCTACATAATTGGGATCGATCAACTTGTTTCATCTTAAGTGCCCTGTAGTGATAAAGTAGAAGCTATAATATTAATCTACATAAAAATAAAAAACAAAGTATAAGCAAATCACTTAAGATGATATACACAACTAGATATGGACTTATCAATCTAATCATGTCTTCCACTATTTTACTACGAATACCATAGCCCTCACTTATGGTAAGCAAAAAATCCTAACAAGATTTCTTTAGTGGGTTGAGATCATAATTCCTCATTAATGCCTTATGTTACACAACAAACATTTATGAGTTCATGGATAAAAAACTCCCTTTTTCCAATTGCAACCCATGCAACTCTTAATATGACATCTACCTCTAAGACACTTATAGCCTTATATTACACAACAAATTATAATGTCTTATTTTAGTTAGACCCTTCATTTTCATATAGTTATGTTTGAATAATGTTTTCCTTGTATTACATAATGAAGCAACACCATTAATCATACTATAAAGCAATAGATGTACTAAAATAAATTTTACATCAAATCCTAGAGTAGGCCTTGTGTTACATAATAAACCTAATATAGTTTTTGACATGAATTTGGCCTATCATGGAGGAAGGCATTTAGTCTTATTTTAATCAATCAGCATTTTCAATTCAATATCTAAATCAATCAAATTAGCCAGGTAAGTGGGAAAGAGGTGGGCGGCTCCCTGTGCTTGCCTTAGATATTAAAAATTTGGCTAGGTAAGCAATGGATCCAATTAAAAACCACTTTCTCTTTACCTTTGAAGAACCACTTTCCTAGACACCAATTGATCAATCAAATCCTTAATAGATTTACATTATAACTTTATAATACTATGACTAAATATAATTTTCAAGAGTGCTTTCATAGTGTCATGCACATCCTAATACTATAAACTATATAATAAGCATATTACACCACAAAATAATAGGTGCCAAGTGTGTCATCATTTGAGAACAACCTTACAATATAATAGACATCCATTGTTATGTTAAGACAATCTTATTTCGGAATGACCACTGAATAATCTAAACTGTTGCCCAGCGAAGCAACCCAAGAGGGGGATGAATTAGGTTTTGAAAACTTTTTGAATGAAAGTAAATCAGGTGCTAGTGTATTTTCAAAGTGTTTGTGTGCTCAATAATAATATGCAGCAGAAGTTATAAAGTAAATATAGAAAGAGTAAATAGCAATTACAAACATAAAAGTTTTATAGTGGTTCGGTGTATCCCAAAACACCCACGTCAATTCTCCAAGTATCCCTTGGGAATTTCATTATAATCCAACCTTGATTACGGTAGATTAGTTTTCTAGGCTCACTAATCAAAACTCCTTGGTTTTCACAAGGCTAACCAAAAACCTAGTTGGTTTTCATAAGGCTAACCAACAACCAAAGTTTATTTTTACTTAAGGCTCACCAACAAACAAAGTTGGTTTTCACACAAGGCTCACCAGCAAATCTCAATACTAGTTTCAATCCCCTTGAAACTAGTAGCAACAAGAATAACTCAAGTATAATGTAAAAATACAATAAGCTTTCTCAAAAAGCAAATAAACTCATTGAAGATCTTGAATGTTATTGAAAAGCTTGTCTTCAAGTTGTTAAAGCCTCAATCAATACTTAAAGATGTGGACTTCAATAATCTTGAATGCTTGAAGGCTCAACTCACTTAAAACTATTGAATGCTTAATTAGTTTTTAAATAAAATACTATTCATTACTTCCTTCTTGTGTTCGGTGGACTTTAAATACCTTTCCAAGCCTTAAAAGATAGTTTATAGTCATTGGAGAAAAGAAAATAGCCATTAGACATAAAATGGAGAGGTTTTGTGCTTCAAAAATATTAGCCATTACTGTTCTATAAGACCTGCAAGTGTCGATACTTCAGTCCATAAATCGACACATGAGTCGATACTTGAGTTGACACTAGTTCAAAAAGGTCTTCTGAAGCTCTTTGAAATGCACTAGTGCATCGACATTTCTTTTGGTGAGTCGACACTTGAGTCGACACTTCATCTTCATGAGTTCACACTTAAGTAAATTCCTGAAATCAGCAAATTCTATGTTCCTTTTGGTCTAAAGCCTTGGGTCAACACTTGGCTGACCATGAGTCGACACTTAAGTCAACACTTGGTGATTCATGAGTCGACACTTTGCATGCTGGATGAAACTTTTTCTATATATTAGCTCAAGCTTTTATGAGTTGATGCTTGAGTTGACGCTTTAATTCCATGAGTCGACACTTGATTGAAACAATGCTGAAACTTGTCCAAATTCAAATTTTGAGTTCTTTAAAGTCTTTCTTATGTTGCAAGGTCCATATAACTTGAAAATCCATTAGCTTAAGTGACTTCTTCAATTGATTGATAAGAAATTTAACCTTTCAATACATTCTAACTTTGATGAGTGCCTTATTATGTTAAACACACTTTTAACACACAATTAGTACTTAAATATATTTAAGTATTTTGTTATTCATCAAAATCAAGACAGGAGTCAACAATCTCTTCTTTTTGATGATGACAAAATCTTTAAGTATATAAACATAGTAAGCTCAAAAGATTTGTAATAAGTATCAGAGCAATTGATTATAAATATCAGAGCTAAGTTGTAATGATTATCAAGAGTTAAAACTCATTATTTAATATGTAACTTGAATAAATCCATAATGTTTCAGAGCTATATATATGAATGAATTCAATTCATATAATTACAATATCTCAAAGCATATGTATAAGAATGAATTCAATTCATATAATTACAATGTATCAAAGCATATGTATAAGAATGAATTCAAATCATATAATTGAAAGAATAATGCCCTAAAAGCCAATCATTGTAAGGGCATTTCTGTAAACTTCCAAACTCATGTATGACATTTTTATGTATTAATAAAAGGCATTTAGTTTTCATTATACTGCTGTGTCTGATTAATAGATTATGGTGAACCCCGTAGGTTAGGAAAATGGAATTAGGGTTATGATGAAGATCATAACAGTAAGACCTAAATTCTTATAAACCCTAATCTAGAATGTTCCTGGTCGTTGGGTTATCGATTAGGGAATCGATACTTCCAGAAAGACCAGCATATCCTATATATGCTCTTAAGAGAGGGTGGTTGATCTCACAGCCACTAGTGTAGAGACACTAATATAAGGATATGGGTGCTCATTGTAGACATGAGTTCACTGAACTGATCTGCATTGAGAACTTCTTATGGATGCTTTACTGCTTGTCAAAAGGTAGTTCTCATAGTGGGAGTTGTGCAAGTGATCTTTAGACCTAAGATCACCATAGATCCTTATGCACACCAAGCCATGTTTTGATTCATACCCATTCATGACATTGAGTTATGCATGGGATGTTCTCAAATATGGTGGAAGGTGTATGAAGGATGAGAGTGGATCATCAAGGAATCGATCATTCCTAGTAAGAGAAAATATTATCCCAAGAAATCTCTTCAATTGATGACACAGGGAGTCTTTGATCAAAGCAAGATGAGATTAGAAAATGTTTTCTAATCGATCATCAGAGTCATCATTATTGAATTGAGATTCAAAATGACTAAGTACTAGGGTTTGACATTAATCCATATCCATCACTTATTCGCGATAAAAGGAGATCGAGAGATTGAATTGCACGCTAACTTTCCACTGAAGGATATTTTTGATAATTTTCACCAAGTTTTTCATCTTCCGGATAGGCATGGCACGTTGCTAGATGTCAATCATGTCATGTAGGTTATCATGAATCAATTCGATTAGATTCATGATTCAATTTGAAAGTTGGTTCAAATTAGCAACTTGGGTTAGTTCAATTTGACCTAATTAGGTCAAATGGGTTCGATTGGATCGAATCGGCTTGGACCCAGATCTACTGCTGGCTAGATGTGGAACCCAAAGGGTCACACACATATGAGAATTAACCTGGAAATTTATTGGATTTTATATTAGAGTTAATTAATCCTAATTGGCTAGCTTGATTGCATACTAGCATACGTATACTAGCGTAATTCCTAACCCAATTAGATTGGGTCTATTTGCTTGCTAATTGAGCAAACCAATTTATGAGAAATCTAGATTTGGTTGTGTCCTAAGTGGGGTCAAATAATCTGATTTCATTTGGATTTTATCAGCCTTTATCTTGGATTTATGAAGAGTCCAAACCAGATTGGACTCTTGGCGCCTTTTGGTGTTTGCGCTAGAATTATATGGCGTGAAAGAAGGAAAGGAGTCCTTCTGCTTTGGGGAGGTGGTTTCCAGATAAGCAAGGAGTCTCTCCCCTTATCCTAACACCCATTCCTTCAGCCTCTTTACCGTACAAAAGGGAAAGGAAGGAAGGAATTGTCGCGCGCAACATGAAGAGTCGCGACTCTTCATGGTTGCCGCACTAATTCAAATTTAAATGGGTAGTTTTATTAATTGAAGGGATATGTCTCTTCATTCCCACGCCGATTACCTTCTTATCAGTCGGTTGCATGATACATGGCATGAAGAAAAATCACTGGTTAAGTCCAAGAGATGCAGATAAGTCTTATGGCGCATGAAAGGATGTATTCTTAGATCCAAAAGACTCCTTCTCATTGAAGGGACTTATTTGATTTGATGAAAAGCAGATCAAGGGCTAATGAAGAGCCTTATCCCATGCCTCTTGCTTTCCTATATAAACCCATCGGTGTTTTAGCGAGAGCATAATTTATTCTGTCCTTTCTTTCTTACATTCTTGCACTTATCCTCTTTGTCTCTTCCTTCCCTTGTTAAGACATTGTTCTTTCTTTAAGACAAGTCTGCCAAATTAAGACAAGGGCTTAGGAAGAGAATAAAGAAGTGTTAAGTCGAAGTAAGAAGTGTTTTGAATAGGGTTCAGAGTGCTTGTTAGGAGGATATTAGTCTGGGAAAGAAGAAAAGGTTGTTGAAGGCTAGGAAGGCTGCCAAAGAGTCCTAGTGGTTTAAGAAAGCAAAGAAAGAGTGTCTCCTTGGTTCAATTCTTGTGTGGATCACCTGTAGAGGGCATGCAGTTGTGTGCCTAGTGGAAAGAAGAAGTTTATAGCGTATCAGGTATTCTTCTTAAGCCTCATTATATGATTAGTTAATTGTTATGCTCAAGGGATTCTGGATCAGGGTTTCGATTTCTTATGTTTTTCAAATGAAATTTTTTGAAATTCTACCATCCGCTGTGTCATCGAAACCCATCAATAATTATAATGTGTTAGAGCATATGGTTATATAAGATGTTTAAAAGATGTATTAGAACTAAAATAAATTTGAAAGATTGAGCATCATAGCAAAAATAGATTTAAAATGAAAAGTGAGTGATAGAGCAAAATCTTTAAAGAATAAGAGTATCAGAGCAAATAATACAACATAAAGATAGAGAGTATCAGAGCATGAATGAAAAATTATCAGAGCATGAAAATAGAGCTCCCCCTCAATATATGATTTGAAAACATTTTTCAAACTTTTCAAAGATAGCTTACATGTATTAGCATTTTTCAAAAACAATATTTCCAAATAGTTTAGAAATTTCAAAATTTCCCTCTTTAGTGCTTTTCTTCCCCTTACTTATTATTTCTTCTTGTTTATAACTTATTGCTTTTTTTTCACATTTTTTATACTTTTTTTGATACTACATACAACATAAAACCATTGTGCCACTAAACCATTATGCCATTCTCCCCTTTTTGTCATCATGAAAAAAGGTGAAAGGTAGTACAAAGTGGAGAAATAAGTAGTAAAGCTCCCCCTCAATGTAGGGATAAGATGGAAAGAATAGTAAGAAGAGTATTAAAAGCAAATGCAAATAAAGCATAAACATACAAGAGAAAATATTGAAAGCATCATATATATATATATTTCCAAAACATTTTGTGATACAAATAGATGTATACAACAATACACCAATACAAACAACATACAAAATTTGATACAATGATACAAACTTTGATACAAAAACTAAAACACTAATACAAACAACATACATCTAATTGATACCCTAACCAATCCTAGTGGGTGCTATCCTCATCAGAGGAAGACCCAATCTCTAATATAATAGGTCTTGTAGTCCTAGAAGGACAAGGTCATGGCCACCTGGGCCGAAGATCTACCAGTATGGTACGAACAGCTCTAGGAGTGTCTCCACGTCCTTGGCCTCTGCCTCTGGCTCATGCTCTCCCTCTGGCTCACGCTAGAGGGGAACCAATGTCAGGGTCATGAAATGGGACAGGGTCAAAAATAATATGATCAGTATCAGTGACTGGAGGTGTGATGTCAAACATAGGTCCAGAAAGGATATGAAATCCAGGAGTATAAAAACCTAACTCCCTGGATATGGAAGAAGAAAAGAGTAAAGAAGTAGAATGTACTAAAGGTGTCCTATTTGAAAAGGTAGGGGAACAAGGATTGATGGTCTAGGTAAGTCAATGGGGGTATTAGATGGATTTGTAGATAGAACAAGTATGGATCAGTGGATGAGTCTAGAGGATGAGTATCAGAAGGACTAGGTATGATAGGTGTAGAGGGTAAGTCAAGGCTCTGAAGGGTAGGACTAGATGGAGTAGGAACAGCCTTGAATGTCCTCGTCTCATCAGTAGTAGGCTCAGTGTCCTGATCAGCTCCGGTCTCCAGCTCAGGCTCAGCTATAAAATCATCAATGTCAAAATCTACTAACGAATCACCTTGATCAGCACCCATGTCTGGATCATTTGCTGGTGGTGCTGGTAGAGCCGGAGGAGAATCTAACAATGGTGGAGGGGAAGATGGTCCACCAGGATTCAGTCTTTGTAAAGAAGCCATCATAGTAGCAAACCCCTCTTTCATCTCCTAAAATCCAGATCTCATGTCCACATGAATCTGATCAACTCACTATCTCAGTGTCTGTATGTTAGTCTCTAAGTGAGTGATCCTATCCTCAGAAACATCTGCTGGAGGCAACACCTTAGTATGTGTTGATAGAGAAGGCTTAAGCTGTATCTCCGGTGAATCTTGTGGTGGCTCAGATAGCTCAGCCTCATCTCTCTGTGTTTCCTCATCCATAGCAGCAGCATCCTCCTCATCATCCGAGTCAATGTCAGGTGCCTATGCAGAAACTCTGCACCTCTAGTGATCTTGGTATCTCTGATATCCCATCTGGTGTAGAGATCTCTCATCATAAGTGTTAGTGTGAAGAAGCTCTTTATACGACTCTCCAACAAGGTCGACTCCATAAGCTTGGAATAGTCTCGTAAGTCCCATGCCATAAGGCAAGCAGAGTCATTTACTCATCACCACCTCTATCATCTGGTGAACCATCAGTACTGGTAGGTAGACGGGCATCCTCCGAATCAGAGCAACCATAACCAAGAGCTCTCTTTGTAATAAAATCATGTCTCCTATCTTCGATAGTAGAATTCGAGCCATAATGTGATAAAGAAGCCTCACTCTGCTGACAACTATGATGCTAAAATAGTGGCTCCCTCATCCAGTTCATCTCTCTCTAAAATGCATCTAAAGCCACTAATCCAATCACCAAGAGAATTAACAACAGTCCCCCTCATGGGTATCTCCTAGACATGGCTCAGAATCTTTACTGATAGCAGAATAGAGATGCCTCTAACCTCTCCGATCCATCCATCACTAACCCTGGCTAAGGTCTCGTAGAACTGTCTCATTAGGGTTGGGTAAAATCTCTCTCGAAGAGTACAAAACTGAACTAGTCCAACATCCCTTAACCAGTCTCCAATCCTGCAATGCTATCGATCTACAAAATTGAAGTCCACCCTATATCCACCTACAATGGCTTGGGAGGCGATGCGATTTGCTCCTAGGACTGGTGGTGGTCGAGCGGGAACCTCACACTGCACAAGAGCCTCTACTGGCTGATCATCATGCATCACCTTGTTGTAGCGCTCCACACCCTGAGAAACTGATCGAGGTCTCCTTACAAGTTGTTTCCTGGGCCCCATTATCCAGAAAATAAGAAAATACAAGGATAGAGAGGGAAACAAGCACCGAATCATGGTCAAACAATGAGGAACAACGAAATGCGAGGGAAAACAGGCTTAATCTCAAAGAGAAAACATTAGAACACTAAACGGGAACTAACGGTGGCTAGGGCTCAAAGAGAAGAGGTGTCGGCTCATAGGAAATGGGAGGAAAAAAAGATCACTTTCCCTATTTGAACACCAAGCTTGTTGGTCAAGTGTAGGCTCATGGGCAAGTGCCAAGTGTCGACACTTCAAAAAAAATCAAAGAAAAAGGAAAATAAATCATAGTAAGATCAAGATAGTTGATTTAAATAGCCAAAAATAATTGATCATGATTTTCAAGGGCATTAGGTCAAGAAATTTTCAAAGAGAATTCTAATGGTCATAAAGAATGATTGATATCTAATCATAAGGATCAATGACACCTAATTCTTTTCTAATCATACAGATCTTCATTGAGTGGCTTGGTCAGTATATCAGCTAGTTTTTTTTTAGTACAAACAAATTCAAGCAAAACATCATTATTCAAAACATGATCTCTAATGAAGTGATGCTAATTTTTGTATATTTACTTCTTGAATGTTGTATAGGATTTTTAGTTAAGTTTATTGCACTTGTGTTATTAATAACTATATTAAACATAAATATAAAAGTATTATTTTAATATTAAAATATCATTATTTTTTTCAAAATTAATACTTTTATATGTCATTTATAGGAAAGAACATCACCAACATGGAGAGTCCAATTTTAGATGTCCAACGGCGTGAACGGCACTCGAATCGGACTCAGAAGGGCCCAAAATGAATTTTTGGGCAATTAACCAAGAATTTGCATGAAACTTAAAGCAGCCGGTGCACAGTGGATCGGCTGCTCAGTCCACCCAGCACTCCATAGGCCGTGATCCGCCATTAACATGGTCCACGGCTGCCGAGTCATGGACCGCCTTGCCCCATTCAAGCCGAAACTTGCTAGGGAATCGCCCCCACCACCGGGGAGGTCGTCGGCAAGCATGCCACCAGCCAGAGAAGCCTCAGTGGCTGGAAAAATTCTTCCAAAAGGGCCAGAGGTTGTTTCATCTTCTCTTGGCCGGATCTCACCGCAGTCACCATTTCCCATCGCCGGACCGCCTACCCAGTCCACCACCGGCTGGAGATGACGGTGGAGTGCACTTCCTCGCCGCCGGGAGGGTATTCATAATGAGTTGTAGCTGATGATCTCTTTCAGTCTGAACTTCTTTTGGACCAAATCGATGTACTGGGTTGGACCGAACCGGGAAGAAGAATCTGGAGCACCACCGGATGAGCTGGAGATCGATGGAGCGTCTTCATTGCAACCGTGGAGCATCTTCGTTGCAACCATGGAGCATCTTCGTTGCAACCGTGGAGCGGTGTTCGTTGCTCTGTTGAGTTTGTTTCAACAGTGGAGCGGGTTGGTCGGATCGAGGGAGCGGGTTGGAAGCAGGGAAAGCCTATATAAAGGGGTCCATGGGAGCTAGAAGGGGGTATTCGGTGGATCAGTGAGGAGCCATCTACAATTCTTTTTCCCCTGTGTTCTTCTCCGAGCTTCTTCTTCTCCATCACAGAGAGAAGCAGTGCCTTCTCTTCTCCATTCCATAGAGAGCAGCAAGCCATCTTTCCACCACTACAGCTTAGTCATAGAGACCCCATTCCAGAGTATAGTCCATTCCTCCAACCCTCGGTTCAGTCACAGTCCCGAAAATCTTCCCTGCGATCTTTTGGTTTTCTGCTATTCCACTTATTCCAGCATTATTCCCATTATTCCAACACTATTCCAAGTTTATCCCAACTTTATTCCAGCAGGCCTATTCTTTACCGGTCAGCGCCATCTTCATGCAGAAATCAACCGAGTCTGGAGCTGCACTTGGGAAAGGGGGTTTTATTTTTGGTTTTATTACTTTGATGTACTCCCTCTTACTTGAAATAAAAAAATCATTCGAGTAATTGATGTTCTGTTGTTTTTGTTTTTGTTTTTGATTCAGATGCATTGCTAGGGCAAAGCTTTGGAGGTAAGTCAAATGAAATTAATCCTGACTGACCTATTCCCAAGTGAGTACAGGCTGTACTCTCGTGAGATAGATCATATCTAGGTTATTTCACTAGCATTTAGACCAGTCTATTCCCGACAAGGGATGGGTCATGATTCACGGATACGGGCTGTGCTCTCTATCGGATAGATCATTTCTTAAGTTACTTTTACTGCTGATTACTTGTTAATTTTCTTTTATAGTTTTAAGATTTCAATTTCTGTTGCATATCGATTGTTTTCAAAGTAATCAGAAAAGTCTCTATGGATTCGACCCTTGCTCCTGCTATCTTATTTTAGAATAGTAGTTTTAAGATAATTAAATTGGTGTGTTATGATGCACATCAGATTTTTGGTGTCGTTGCCTGGGACTTTTGGCATTATTTTGATAATTTCAAAAAATTTTAAAAAAAAATTCAAATTTCAAAAATTCAAAAAAAAACTCAAATTTCAAAAATTCAAAAAAAAAATTCAAATTTCAAAAATTCAAATTTTTGGTAATTTTGTTTTGTTCTATTTGATCTCCTTTTTAGAATTACTTAGGTAAACTTACTTTCCTGCAAAATCAAATCAAAAAAAAAAAGTAATTAGTTTAGTTTTGTTTGATAATTTCAAGATATGGACACCTTGCTTATTGCATCCATTTCATTTCTCCATAATTCATCTTAAGTGCATTAACCTCATTAATCAGATAAGGTGGGATTTCATTACCCTTCCTTGGCTCACAAATCATTTCCCATCGTTTGCATTCACCTAAGCCTCTAACCCTAAAATCAATTAGACGCTAGCACTAAGGAATTCGAGCTCAATAGGACAAGGGAACCCTAGAGTTATACCGGGTTCAGGTCAGTTAACTACTTGGTGTCTAAGGAAAGTGGTTCGGAGACAAGAGCCCAAAGGGAGGTGATTTGGTTCGCTTACCTGGCCAATTTTTAATTGGTGTCTAAGGCAAGCGATAAGAGAACCTTCACCAACCTACACTTACCTGGCCAAGTTAGTTGGGTGATTTTGGACTTGGAGTGCTCAAAGGTGACTTTGGAACAGTTAGGAGCTGTCCAGGTCTAAGCTAACCCTAGGATAGAGTTTTGTAAATTGTTTGTGTAAAGTGTTTGAAAAAAAAAAAAAAGAGAAAAAAAAATTTCATCTAGTTCTAGGATTCTCTTAGGAGTCTTTCCTTTAGACCTTTTCTCATTTTTGCATATAAAAAAAATCTTATAAAAATTTTGCTATTGTTTGCTCCAGAATACCATTGTAGGGTGTATGTTAGGTCATCGGTCACTAGAATCGGAACTTGTACCCCTAGACCTAGAAATTGACAGAACTTGTAGAGCAAACAAATCAGGTACTATGGACCCCAATCATGAAATTGATCCTCCACATCAGTTGAGGGAGTACTTCACTCCTTCAAAGTATACCTATTCACTTTGTATCCAAGTACCTCCAGTTGAAGCTGTCCAGTATGAAATTAAGTCTAGCATAATCCAGATGTTACCATCCTTTTATGGACATACAAATGAAGACCCTTACAAACATTTAGATGAGTTCCTGGAAATATGTTCAATTGTCAAAATCTAACATTTCTCTGATGATGCTCTTAGGCTTAAGTTGTTCCCTTTTTTCCTAAAAGATAGAGCTAAGTAATGGTTGAATTTCCTAGACACCGTAACAATTTCAACCTGGGATCAACATCAGAGGAAATTTCTTAAGAAGTACTTTCCAATTGGAAAAACAAACCAGATTAGAAAAGCCATAACCAGTTTTTTCCAGTTAGACGGAGAGATGTTTCATGAAACATAGGAGAGATTAAAGGATCTGATTAGAAAATGTCCCCATCATGCCATACCAAAATGGCAATTGGTTCAATGTTTTTATGATGGTTTGTTTGAATGATACCGGCAAATGGTAGATGCTTCATGTGAAGGAACATTTATGCTTAAAAATGAACATTAAGCTTGGCAGCTATTTGAAACCCTTAGTGAAAATTCATTACATCACATGTCTGTTGCCCGTAGAGATCCTCCCCTAGGACCCAAGAGAGGGGGAATGTATGAAATAGGTCACTCTATAGACATCTATAGAAAGGTAGATGAATTGTCCCAAAAGCTTGACCGAATTCTACAAAGTGGAAATCTCTCTTCCTTACCTCATCAAAACCTTCATCAAAACCATGATGTTTGCATCATTTGTTCAAGTCCTACCCATTCGATAGGTGATTGTCCAGCTGCCAATCAATTCCCCGAGCTTGTTCAGGAACATGTCCATCAAGCACAAACCCATATGGTTCCTAGACCAGGAAATGACCCATTTGCAAATACTTACAATCCTGGCTGGCGAAACCATCCAAATTTTTCTTGGAAACCCCAAGCTATTAATAATCCAACACCAATTAGGACCAGCTATCAGGAGACCAACTTTGGAAACATGCCTTATTCCCAATACCCGAGTGCTCCACAACCTTCACCGAATAATCATGGTCCTACATTTGAAGAGAAGGTACTTCAAGCATTAAAAATGATAGAAATGAACACCCAACTCCTTCACTCCCACACGCAATCCATTGCAAAGCTAGAAACCCAGATAGGTCAGCTAGCTACATCTTTCAATAGAAGAGAGGAAGGTAAGTTGCCTAGTCAGCCCATCAGTAACCCATAAGGACATTACATGGCTGAAAGTTCTACCAAACCTGAAACATTCCCAGAACAAGCTAAATCGATCTCAACTTTAAGAAGTGGGAAAATACTGAATCAGCCTGACCTGACCCAAAAACTTGAGTTGGCTAAGCCAGAAGATGAAAAGAATGAAGAGAGAAAGGAACCTATTAGCCAAGCACTAACACCTAGGGCTCCGTTTCCTAAAGCCTTAGAATCACCTGTATTTTTGGAAAAGAAGAGCCTAAAAATGAATGAAATGCTTGAGCTGTTCAAACAAGTCTAGATAAACCTACCACTTCTTGATGCCATCAAACAAGTGCTGGCTTATGCCAAATTCCTTAAGGATCTGTGCACGCAAAAACGAAAATCTAAAACACACATACCGAAAAAGATCCAGTTGACTGAGCAAGCAAGCTCAGTTTTTCAGCAAATTATCCCCCCCAAATTGAAAGACCCCGATACCCCAACTATTTCCCGTGTCATAGGGGACCTCATAATTAAGAAAGATTTATTAGATTTGGGTGCAAGTGTGAACCTTCTCCCGGGCTCAATGTACGATTTATTTGTATTTGGGGAACTGAAACCTACGTTAGTAATGTTGCAGTTAGCAGATCGATCAATTAAGGTACCCTGTGGATTATTAGAGGATGTGTTGGTGAAAGTTGACAAGTTTTACTTTCCTGTTGACTTTCTTGTCTTAGACATGAAGTCTAGCGGTAATCCTAGCCAAATACCCATTATTCTTGGAAGACCTTTTCTAGCTACCGCTAATGCTTATATAAACTGTAGGACAGGGGTTATGGATGTATCTTTTGAAAATAAAAAGATGAGATTGAACATTTTTAATGCATCCCAAGGACCACCTATATTTGATGAAGTGAACATGCTTGAGGAAGTTATAGACAAGAAACTCCCCATTCTACTCGAGGCGGACCCTCTGCAAGCATGTTTGACACATGTTGGATCAGATGAGTTTGATGAAGTAAGTGCTTTGTTAAAGCCACCAAAGTCTAACACTACTCCTCCTTGGACTGTCAAGTTTGAACCTTTACCGACTCAATCAACCCCTTTAGTGCCATCCTTAGAAACACCTCCCATGCTTGAGTTGAAGCCTCTTCCTGAAAAGTTGAAATATTCTTTTCTTGGACCCAAGGATACTCTCCCAGTGATCATTGCATCTACTTTAACCCCAGATCAGGAAGAGAAATCGGTGGAAGTACTTATGGAACATAGAGAAGCAATAGGATGGGCAGTAGCTGATCTTAAGGGAATTGACCCTTCTGTTTGCATGCATCATATTCACTGTGAGCCTGAATCTAAACCATGTAGGGACATGCAACGAAGGCTTAATCCGAACATGAGGGAAGTTGTTAAGAAAGAAGTGGTAAAATGGCTCGATGCTGGAATCATTTACCCAATCTCGAATAGCCAATGGGTCAGTCCAACTCAGGTAGTACCTAAGAAGTCAGGTATTACTATTGTTGAGAATGAAAAGGGTGAGTCAATTCCTACTCGAATGCCAAATAGTTGGAGAGTGTGTATAGACTATCAAAAACTAAATGCCGTCACTAGGAAAGATAACTTTCTTTGCCTTTCATTGATCAAATTTTAGAACAGCTAGCTGGGCAGAGTTTCTTCTATTTTCTGGATGGATATTCAGGATATAACCAAGTTCCGGTATTTCCTGCTGATCAAGAAAAAACCACCTTTACCTGCCCCTTTGGAATATTTGCCTTTAGACGTATGCCATTTGGTCTGTGCAATGCACCAGCCACTTTTCAACGATGTATGTTATCCATATTTTTTGATATGGTTGGTCAATTTCTTGAAATATTTGTGGACAAATTTTTGGTGTTTGGATCTTCATTTGATGATTGTCTCTGAAACTTGACTAAGGTTTTGAAATGATGTATAGAAACGAACCTAGTCCTAAGTTGGGAGAAGAGCCATTTTATGGTTCGTAAGAGAATCGTGCTCGGACATATTGTTTCGGAGCGAGGTATTGAGGTTGACAAAGCTAAGGTAGAATTGATCTCGAAATTGCCTCCCCCAATCTCGGTTAAACAAGTATGATCCTTCCTTGGTCATGCTGGATTTTATAAACGTTTTATCAAGGATTTCAGCAAAATTTCATGACCTTTGTGTAATTTGCTCGTTAAACACAATCCATTTGATTTTAATAAGGAATGTATGGCTGCTTATGAGATTTTGAGAACTGCTTTGACCATTGCACTAGTGATCAAGCCTCCCGATTGGACCCTGCCTTTCAAAATCATGTGTGATGCCTCTGATTATGCTGTAGGGGCAGTTTTAGGACAGAAGTTTAATAAGGAACCACATGTGATTTATTATGCTAGTAAAACTCTTTCGCATGCACAAATAAATTACACCACTATTGAAAAGGAGTTGCTAGTGGTTGTTTTTGCCCTGGAGAAATTTTGATCATATCTGTTAGGGTCTAAGATCTTAGTTTACACTGATCATGCAGCATTACGACATCTGCTATCTAAGAAAGACACAAAGCCCAGACTGATTAGGTGGATCCTTCTACTACAGGAATTTGACTTAGAAATCTTAGATAAGAAGGGTTCTGAAAATTTGGGAGCAGATCATATTTCTAGGATCTTAGTAGAATGCAACAAAGAAATAATTAGAGATCAGTTTCCTGATGAGCAGCTTTTCTCTATTTTGTCTGATGGCCTACCCTGGTTTGCCCATATTGTGAATTACTTAGCAACAGGGCAAGTTCCTTCCCACTGGTCCAAACAAGAAAAAGATAGATTTTTCTCACAAATCAAATATTACTTTTGGGAGGAGCCTGAGTTGTTTAAGTACTGTTCAGATCAGGTGATTAGATGATGTTCCCTGAGAGTGAATTCCAAGTCAAACTCACTTTTTGTCATTCTCTTGCTTGTGGGGGACATTTTAGTGGAAGGAAAACTACAGCAAAAGTATTGTAGAGTGGGTTCTACTGGCCAACTCTTTTTAAAGATGCACACAAATTTGTCCATAATTGTCTGAGATGTCAACAAACAGGGAATATTTCACGTAGAGATATGATGCCTCTGACCCCTATTTTAGTTGTTGAAATTTTTGATGTCTGGGGCATTGACTTCATGGGGTCATTCCCTTCTTCTTTTGGGTTTGAGTATATTCTGGTTGCAGTTGATTATGTGTCTAAATGGATCGAAGTCATAGCAACCCGAACCAATGATCACAAAGTTGTAGTCAAGTTCATTCAGTATAACATCCTTAGTCGATTTGGGTGCCCAAGGGCAATTATTAGTGATGGGGGCGCGCATTTCACAAATAAACATTTTGAAGGATTAATTAAGAAATATGGAATTACACATAAGTTAACCACACCTTACCATCCCTAAACTTGTGGCCAGGTTGAAGTATCAAATAGAGAAATTAAACACATCCTAGAGAAAACGGTAAGGCCCGATAGGAAAGATTGGTCAGAACGTTTGAATGATGCATTATGGGCTTACCGGACAACCTTTAAGACACCCCTAGGAATGTCTCCATACCGGTTAGTGTTTGGCAAGGCATGTCATTTACCGGTAGAGTTAGAACATCGTGCATTTTGGGCTAACAAGCAATGTAATTTTGATTTGAAGACTGCGGGTTCTAATAGGAAACTTCAATTGAGTGAATTAGAAGAGCTACGGAATGAAGCTTATGAAAGTTCAAAATTTATAAGGCTCGAACTAAGGCATATCATGATAAATTCATTAATCAAAAAATGTTTAAGCCTGATCAGAAAGTGTGGCTCTACAATTCTATGATGCGCCTTTTTCCTGGAAAACTTCGCTCACGATGGGATGGACCCTTCATCATTACTCAAGTATTTCCTCATGGCACGATTGAACTAAAAGATCCCAAACAAGGAAATATTTTTAAAGTATATGGCCAATGCTTGAAACCCTATGTTGAGGATATTCATGATGGAGAAATTGTTGAAATTCTTGATCTTATGGATCCAGTACTACCATCAGCTTAGTCTGGCTGAGACTTTAAACTTAGCACTCCTGGGAGGCAACCCAGTTTATGCTTTTAATTTTTAACTAGTTTCTTTTCTTTTCTTTTTAGAAGAATAAAGTGAGGGAGTGCAGCAACAAATGAATCCAATACTTCATGAAACCTTCGAAGCACATTTTCCCAAGGTGTATTCTTTCCTATTATACTTCTCATTTTCTTTCCTACTCCATTGAGGACAATGTCGATTAAGTTGGGAGGGGAAGATTTACTTGACTTGCTTAGATCTTCGAGTGCAGTTAGAAATGATTTGGTTATGTGTATCTAATTATTGTCTCGAACTAGAGTTACTTATGCACCTTAATCAAATGATTGATTAATGGCCTAGATAATATTAGAGATGCTGAGGGATAAATCATTAAAGAAATTCAATAAATGGTAGGGTATGGATCATAAATAATTTCATGGAGTAATTCCAAAGCCTTTTGACCATTGATCTTAATAAAGAGTCTACTTTTTGGGATATAAATCAAAAGATCAAGTATGCTAAGGTTTTTTCTCTAAATAAATAAAAATAATAAAAAAATAAAAAAAATAAAAAAAATAATAATAAAAAAAAAAGGTTAGTCTAGTCTCACAGCTTTACTTGAACTCTTACTAAGTAACCGGGCCCCTTCGCCTAACTAAGCGTTGTGGTTCGCGTCAAAAGGTGAGAAGATCAAGAAGTCTGTTAAGCAATGGTACCTCCATTAGTAACCAGGCCCCTTCGCCTAAGTAAGCATTATGGTTCGCGTCAAAAAGGGAGAGAATACTAATACTTATGAGGCTTGGATATAACACATGAAAAATGAAAGAGGAAAAATCATCTAGCAGAAAGGTATTGAAATAAATCCCAGAAAGTTAGAGGATTTTAAATTGAGATGGAAAATTGGCAAAAGAAGAACTCCATAAATCTTTATGAACTTTACCTGACCACTAAAAAGAGTTGAATTAGTAATCCAATGAAGTATCTCTGTAGCAGTCTGACCAGGTATCATCTGCCTTTAGGGTTGCTTGGGTTAACATCTAATTCAATGATGGGTTGATACACATGGATAATCTATCTGCTTTACTCGAGGACGAGCAAAATTCAAGTTGGGGATGTGATAACTATATTAAACATAAATATAAAAGTATTATTTTAATATTAAAATATCATTATTTTTTTCAAAATTAATACTTTTATATATTATTTATAGGAAAGAACATTGCCAACATGGAGAGTACGACTTTAGAAGTCCAACGACACGAAAGGCACTCGAATCGGACTCAGAACGGGCCCAAAATGAATTTTTAGGCAATTAACCAAGAATTTGCACAAAACTTAAATCAGCCGGTGCATAGTGGACCGGCTACTCGGTCCACCTAGCACTCCATAGGCCACGATCCACCATTAACGCAGTCCACAGCTGCAGAGCCGTGGACCGCCTTGCCCCATTCAAGTCGAAACTCGCCAGGGAATCGCCCCCATCACCAAGGAGGTCGCCGGCAAGCATGCCACCGGCCGGAGAAGCCTCGGTGGCCGAGAAAATTCTTCCAAAAGGGGCTATGGTCGTTTCATCTTCTCTTGGCTGGATCTCACCGCAGTCACCATTTCCCATCACCGGACCGCCTACCCAGTCCACCACCGGCCAGAGATGACGGTGGAGTGCCCTTCCTCGCCGCCGGGAGGGTATTCATAATGAGTTGCAGCCAATGATTTCTTTCGGTCTGAACTTCTTTTGGACCAAACTGATGTACTGGGTTGGACCGAACCGGGAAGAAGAATCTGGAGCACCACCGGATGAGCTGGAGATCGATGGAGCATCTTCGTTGCAACCATGGAGCGGTGTTCGTTGCTCTGTTGAGTTTGTTTCAACAGTGTTGCGGGTTGGTCGGATCGAGGGAGCAGGTTTGGAGCAGGGAGAGCCTATATAAAGGGGTCCATGGGAGCTAGAAGGGGGTATTCGGAGGATCAGTGGGAGCCATCTGCAGTTCTTTTTCACCTGTGTTCTTCTTCTCCGAGCTTCTTCTTCTCCATCACAGAGAGCAGCAGTGCCTTCTCTTCTCCATTCCACAGAGAGCAGCAAGCCATCTTCCCACCACTCCAGCTTAGTCGTAGAGACCCCATTCCAGAGTATAGTCCATTCTTCCAACCCTCGGTTCAGTCACAGTCCCGAAAATCTTCCATGCGATCTTTTGGTTTTCTGCTATTCCACTTATTCCAGCTTTATTCCTATTATTCCAACACTATTTCAAGTTTATCCCAACTTTATTCCATCTGACCTATTCTCTACCGGTCAGCGCCATCTTCATGCAGAAATCAACCGAGTCCGGAGCTGCACTTGGGAAAGGGGGTTTTATTTTTGGTTTTATTACTTTGATGTACTCCCTCTTACTTGAAATAAAAAAATCATTTGAGTAATTGATGTTCTATTTTTTTTGTTTTTGTTTTTGATTCAGATGCATTGCTAGGACAAAGCTTTGGAGATAAGTCAAGTGAAATTAATCCTGATTGACCTATTTCCAAGTGAGTACGGGCTGTACTCTCGTGAGATAGATCATATCTAGGTTATTTCACTAGCATTTAGACCAGTCTATTCCTGACAAGGGACGGGTCGTGATTCACGGATACTGGCCGTGCTCTCTATCGGATAGATCATTTCTTGAGTTACCTTTATTGCTGATTACTTGTTAATTTTCTTTTATAGTTTTAAGATTTCAATTTCTATTGCATATCGATTGTTTTCAAAGTAATCAGAAAAGTCCTTATGGATTCAACCCTTGCTCCTGCTATCCTATTTTGGAATAGTAGTTTTAAGGTAATTAAATCGGTGCATTATGATGCGCATCAGTTATCACATCTAATAGGTGTCTTAATTTAATACCAAAATCTTCGAGTTATTGTTTAATCAACAAGATTTGAGCACAACAACTTTCAGCTGTAATATACTCAGCTTCAGCTATAAATAGTGCAACCTAATTTTGTTTCTTACTAAACTAGGAGATTAAATTTATTCCAAGAAATTGACAAGTCTATATGTGCTTTTTCTATCTAATTTACAACTAGCAAAGTCTATATCAGAATAAGCAATCAAATCTATTGCAGAGTCCTTAGAATACCACAAACCAATATTAATAGTGCTAGATAGATATCTAAGTATGCATTTAACAGCCAATAAATGAGATTCTTTAGGTTCAGACTGATATCTTGCACACATGCATACAATAAATATGATATCTAGCCTACTTGCAGTTAAATACAGTAAAGAGCCAATGATGCCTCTATAAAATTTTTGATCAACATTCTTACCAAATTCATCTTTGTGAAGCTTACATGAAGGGCTCATTGGTGTGCCAAGAGGTTTAGTCTTCTCAATCCCAAACATTTTTAGAATTTTCTAGGTATATTTAGCTTGGTTGATGAAGATCCCTTCATTAGTTTATTTGATTTGAAGTTTGAGGAAGTAGCATAATTTTCCCGTCATGCTCATCTCAAACTCACCCTGCATGAGCTTAGAAATTCTAGATAAAGAGTTTCATTAGTGGCACCAAATATAATATCATCAACATAGATTTGTACTACTAAGAGGTCATCAGCATTTTTCTTTAGAAACAAGGTAGTATCTACATGTCCCCTAGTAAATCCATTATCAATTTGAAATTTTCTTAATCTTTCATACCATGCACGTGGGGCCTATTTTAAACCATAAAGAGCTTTATGCAGTTTAAAAACATGGTCAGGATATGCATGACTTTCAAAACCAGGAGGTTATCTACATATATCTCCTTTGCTATGTATCCATTTTGTTGCCACCAAGATCATCGTGGCCTGTAGCTCGGTCATGCTGAGGCGTGTTCCTCCTCCCCCGCAGCCATGCATCCTCCCTTCCATCCTGCAAAATAGGGGAGACCCGGGCCAGGAATTCCAGCGATGACACTTCAATGATCAAGTTAGTGGGATGATCGAGGGGAACAGAAAAGACCTCCACGGTGTAAGGCATGGGGGACCCATCTGCTATGAGGGTGTAACTCTAGTGGGGACACCGGAGGCACCTGAATAAGACATAGGCTTTTCAGCCCTCTGTGAATTGATCAATAATTTATGAGTCCATCTATAATAAGGGCTTAGCCCATCTGAGTTCATTTTAGTTGTTATTTGAGTCTTTTGAGTTTCAGTTCTGTACTAGTCAGCTCATGTTGAGCTAGTTCAGTCCAGTGTTAGTCAGCTCATGTCGAGCTAATTTTATTTTTTTGAGTATTATTCAACCATATTGAAGACTCAAGACCGCATCATACAAGTGAAGACCAAGTCCAACCAGATTGAAGACTTGGAAATATAACCCAAGTCCAACCCAGCTTGAAGATTTGAAGACCCCAGGAGGAAAAATTCAGAAAACCCTGATTCCTTGCAAATGCCCTCCAGATGCCCAGATTCCCTTCCAGATGCCAAAATATATTCATATACCAAGGCATCCATGATTTTAGAGGTCCATCTGCATCCTAGCCCAAAGAAATCAAGCCCAGGCGCCAAGCCCAAGCCCCTAAGAAGCAAGATACCAGGGAATATTCCTGCTACCTGGCTACCAGGCCACCCCATCTTCCAGAGGCCCAAACCCATGCGGCCGAGCCCCTTTGGGCCAGCCTCTTTCTGCTCCTAGAAGCCCAACATGACCCCTAGGCATCCTTGGAGTGTTGGCCAAGTCAAGAGAATTTTTAGAGATTTTTCTACCTAATATTTTTTATTTTCTAGCTAGGGTTTGAGAGGGAAAAGGATTCTTATGTAAAGACTAATGTGCCCTTACTTGGAGCCCAAGGTTAAGGGTCTATTTAAAGGACCCTTGTATGAAGGGAGATTTTGATATATGAAATAAACCTTGAGTTCTTCAATTGCTTTGTGTGATTACCCTGCTGTGTGCATAAAGGGGTTTGAGAGTTCTTCTTCCCGATGTTTGCAACCATCTTCCTGCCGCCAACCATCCTTCCAGCCCCTCCAAAACTTTCTTCCCTTTGCTATTTTTCCTTTATTTTTTTGATCTCCTTTGAGTTTTATAACCCCTGACAGGTCGTTTGCAGGTCCCTGAGTTTCTACGAATCCAACAACTCCGGCCAAGCCTCAATCGGACCACGGAGCAGAAAGTCGGGTATCCGCGGGTCTTTGGCTCAGTTTTCCAGGCCGCATCCATTGAGGAACGAGAGATCCTTTCATTGCGATCTTCACCGGGCACTTCAGACGTTGTCAGGTACACCCCCTCTATCTCCAGTCTTATTATTGTAGGAGAACTTGCCCTAACCGAGGCTTCTCAGCCCCGGCGATCCTTCTTTAGTACTTTTCGAGGTTCTAATCTGTATGCTTGGCTTCAAAAATTCATACAAATTCTATACAATTAATTTTGATCTGAAATTTGGGGATTAATCACCTAACTCTACATATAAAACTTACAAAAAGAATTTCATGCATATTAGCCCCCCATCATTTGGTATCAGAGCATAGATTAGGGCTTATTTTCTGCAATTTTTAGTCTGTATATGCTCTGTTATTTTAATTATTTCTCCCTGATATAATTTCTAAAAATTCTGAAATTTGTATTTCTGGATTTATCATAATTCATAGTAATTTTAAAAATTTTTGCAGATTTTATTATGGCATGTGAATCTTCTGCAAGCCGAAATACAACCTACAAATTTTTGGCTTTGTTTTTTCAGCAAGACAAGTTTGGAAGTTTTAGGGTTTAGTTTAGCATCTTTTGCATATCTTTTAATTTTAGTATATTTCTAGCATATTAGGCCATGATTTGCAAGTTTTCTTCTATTTAAAAGATACCAAAAAAAAATACATATTCTCCAAAAATATCAAAAACATCTAAACCCTAATTTGCATCCTCATCTGCCTGCCATCATTGCATAATTTACTTTTAAGGGCACTCTTGCTATATCAGATGGGGGGAGGATTTGATCACTTCTCCTTAGCCCAAAACCACATCTCTTGCATTCGGTCCCAAGCCTTAACCTAAAATTAACTAGACTTAATTTGCCCTAGTGGACTAGGGACACCAACTGGTCGGGTCCGGGCTAGTGTTAGATCACTATGTCAAGTTAACCTGTGTGTGCCTTGTGCTCAGTGTCTAGAACGGTGGTTTGGGGATTCAATCCCGAAGGGCTTGTGTGCTGGTCCGCCTACTTGCCCAAACTCTGATTGGTGTCTAGGATTGGCAATCAGGGACCTAACACTCCCCTTACACCTGCCCGGCTGAGTACAGGGTTACTATAGGCTAGTTTGCCACCCTGATTGAGCATCTAGTTTGGACTCTAGGTCTAGTCAGCTGTAGTTGGTCTGATCGAGTCTTGCATGAGTACTAGATCATGGGTTTCATATCACCCACCTCCTACACAAATGTCTAAACCCATGGAAAATTTGCAAGCCCAAATAAAAGCACTCACTAAGCAACTAACCCAATCCATGGCCCAGTTAACTCAGTCTGGTACCCAAACCAACAATAGAATTGACCATCTTGTCAATAGGTTTGGCCAGTTAGAAGGCCGTGTAGGGACCATACAAAGAACCCATGGGTCATAGTCTGAGCCAGATCATGAGTCCCCTCAACCTAGGAGGACCCCAAACCCTGATCTATACCATGAGGTCGAACCTAGGAGAGACCCTTATCCTGACCTGTACTACAATCCTCAACCTAGGAGGACCCCAAACCCTGATCCATACCTTGAGGCTGAACCTAGGAGAGCCCATCGTCATGACCCAATCCCTAAGGTTAGTCCTAGAAGACCCAATCAGGATTTTATAGACCAGGAAGATAGATACTATTTACCCTCTCCCTATAAGCCTAGTATACCCACAACTGGTGTGGGCACCAGACTCAAAAGAAGACTTCTGAGCTCCATCTGGATCTCTGATTAACCTTGCCCGAAAAAAATTAGGGTTTTTGGTTTGTAAAAAGAGTTGACTAGATCAACTCAATTTAGCTTGAGTCTACATTACCTGCATTTTTATTTTGTTGAGTCATGTTGACTCAGTAGTGGACTAGGGCTTCAACCTGGGGTGTTACATTTTCTCCCAAGGCCAAGCAAGTGGGCGCCACACTCCCAGCCACACTCCCAGCCATACGCCTGAGTCCAAGGGGCGCCACATCTCCATCCAGCAGGCTTTGGTCCCCACACCACAGATAGCAGCTCCCCTCTTTCATGCGCCAATTGAGGAGAAATCCACCAGGGGTCCACAAATCAAGGGGGCAGCCCAAGACTTCCCAAAAGAACCAAACTATGAAAGGGAAGAAATTCTCTTGGAGAGAAATTCAAGGAGGCGCCCATTACCTGCCAGAAAAACTCAAAACAAAGTTAGAAAAAGCCATAACTTGGGGAGGAAGAAAAGGAGGTATCCAAAAGGGTTGAGCCATGGAAGGAAGGAGATTTCTCTTGAAAAGCAAGGTTAGGAGGCGCCCTAATCATTCCAACTAAAGCCAGATATAAAAGGCAACAAATTTTTTCTTGGAGGGCAAGGTTAAGAGGCGCCCAAACACTTCCAGATAAGGCCAAGCATAGAAGGAAAAAAATATTTCTTGGAGGTCAAGACAAGGAGGCGCCACCCACTTTCCTTTTTGAAGCTTCAATCAACTTTGGAATTAATTGGCCGGCCATATGAGTAGGGATTGATATCCTAATTTGAAGATCCCCTCCTTTAGTCCCACATGGGAAGATGTAAAACCTTACTCTCTTGTAATGTCCTATAAATTAAACCCTCTTGTAAGTTTAAAGGAATCAGATGAATGAAACCAATTTTTTTTTGTGAGCAAACTTTGTGTTTTCTCTCTTCTGTACTTGCATCCAGGTGTTGAGCTCCGTGAGGGAGTAAATCCGGGTTCCCCAGGAATCTTGAGGAGGTGTGAGATCTCCAAAACCCAAACCCTAGGTTAGCCACTCCACTCCCAAACCCTAGCCGCCATCACCTTTCTCTTTCCACCAAGCCCTAGTCTATTCCACTTCTCACGGCCACCCTCTCCAAGTCCAGGCCGGCCACCAGCATCCAGCTCCAGTCCAGATACTTCAGATCTACAGCAATTCTAAGAGGAAGTCAGATCAGCCTCCAGGAGAATCCTGATTTCAGCAACTTCAGCATTCAAGTTCTTCAACTTGGTAAATCTTTTCTTGAGTATCTGAATTCCATCACTTGTTCCTCTTCTTTCCCAGATCTTGAGTCCAGGAGAAGCCGACCAAACCACAAGATCAGTATTGGAGGATCCATTGTGAAGATAGCCAACTCCGAGGATCCCATAATCTGCTCGAGAGAGTTCTTCCACCAAAATCCTGAGAAGATCACTGTCAGGTTAGTAAACCATCTCTCTTCTCTATTTCTGTTCTGTTGAAAGTTCAGAACGAAACCCTAGGTCGGGAGTTTCTCAACCCCCAGCGATCCGTTACTTCTGAACTACTCTGATAATTTAGTTTCATCTAAATTGTGCTTTCAATCCTTAGTTTAGCTTTACTTTGAGTCAAAGCCAATTTTTGAAATATAAAAAAAAAAAAAAGAAAAAAAAGAATTAATCTTAAATTTACTTCTGCATATGCTTCCTTGTTCTTTGTTCTGCATCATTTTTGGTATCAGAGCCTTGTCTAGGGTTTCTGTTTTGATTGCTTGTTTGAGTCTCTCTCTTTTTACTTTGTCTGCTCGAAGTAGACTCCCCAGGACGTCTGGTCCTAGGAACGAAGCGAGGTGCAAACCTCCTCTTCCCATTCCACGGGGTGTTCCTAGGGCGTGTAGGGGATCCGTTGGGTTACAACTTCGTAGCAGAAATTGTAAACGGGGAAGTGCTCTATTTTCAGCCCGTAATTGCCTTGTTGCAGGAATTATTTCTCACTTCAGCTAACTCCAAATTTAGTGATTTTTCTTTTTCTGGAACCATATAATTGAAACTAATTTGCATAATTTTCTCATGATTTATTGGTTTCCGTGCGATTTCTGAGAATTAAATTACTGCAACTCTTTTTGTGTTTTGCAATCCAATTATTTTTTGAGTGTTCATCTCTTAATTCACCTTAAGGGCATTTGAGCATCTAAGATAAGGGGAGGAGTTGATAACCTCTCCTTAGCCCAAAACCACCACCCCTTCATTCGAACCTAAGCCTTTAATCTAAAATTGATTAGACCTAATTTGCCCTAGTGGGCTATGGACATCAACAAGTCGGGTCAAGGCTAGTGTTGAGTCAGTTTGTCTGGTTACTCTGTGTGTGCTTTGTACTCAGTGTCTAGAACGGTGGTTCAGGGATTCCATCCCGAAGGGCTTGTGTGCTGGTCCGCCTACCTGGCCAATCTCTGATTGGTGTCTAGGATTGGCATTCAGGGACCTAACACTCCCCTTACACCTGCCTGGCTGAGTCCTGAGTTACTACAGGCTAGCTTGCCACTCTGATTGGGCATCTAGTTTGGGCTCTAGGTCTAGTTAGCCCGTAGTCATTCAGTTGAGTCTCATTTTGTGTGTTTGCTTGCATCATGTCTACCCGGAATGGAGTGCCCTACCAACCTGGTCAAACCCAACCTGATTTAGAAGCCATGGTTAGAGCTCTTACTGAGAGTGTGAACAAACTGAGTCAGGATGTGACTACCACTGTTGCCCAATTTAAAGAACAAGTCCATGAGGATTTTGCCCAGCTTAGGGATCGAGTCCAAGTGCTAGAGGAACCTAGGCATCGAAACTGGACTCCTGACCCAGATTTTAATGTACCTCACCCACACCAAGAGCCTAGAAGACCTCTATACCGAGATCCTGAACCTAATCATAGGAGGCCTGACCCAAAACCTGAGGATAGAGATGATAGGTTCATTCGAAACATCAAGTTAGATGCACCCACTTTGATGGTAGCCTAAATCCTAAGGTGTATTCTGATTGGGAGGGTGAGATGGACCAGTACTTTGAGTAGTATGCCATGTCTGAGGAGAGGAAATTCAAGTTTGCCAAGATGAAATTAATACGTCAAGCTAGGTTATACTGGGGGAACATTGAGCTGACCACTAGAAGACGAAATGTAGAGCCCATAACCACTTGGCAGGGTATGAAAGAGAAACTTAGAGGCAAGTACCTACCCATTTCATACCAGCAAAATCTGTTAGACCAATGGCAGACTTTGAAACAAGGGAACCGATCTGTTTCAGACTACATAACCACCTTTGATGAATACTTAATGAGATGTGATGTGAGTGAAGCCCATGAAGTCACTTTGTCTAGATTTAGGGCTGGGCTTTGGGAAGATATTAAGAGAGAGTTGTTTCTGAGAGAGGTTACTGACCTAGACCAAGCCTATCAGATTGCACTGAACACTGAGAAGTTTCAGAGAGGACCCATGCCATCTAGGGTTAATACCCCAATCCCAAGAAATGGACCTAGCCAGGTTACCCCTAGCAAGCCTAATCAGGGTATCCCTACCCCTAGGCCCATGCACAAAGGTAAGGCACCTGACACCCAGAGAACCCTAGTATCGTCTGTTTTAAGTGCCAGAAGCCCGGTCATATCTCCACTCAGTGCACAGCCATAGCTTGTTTTAAGTGTCATAAGGTAGGTCATGTTTCTAGCCAGTGCCCTCGTAGATCCCTATATATAGAAGAGGGAGGAGAAGAGAATTCCGAGCCTAATGAGGAGTTTGAAGAAGAAGTTTATGAGGCCGGAATGAATTTGGTTGATGAGTATGAAGGAGAGGAAGAATCCACTGAATCTGACCACTTAGGGGTTGTGAGATTCATCCTGTCCCAGACTAAAGTTCAGGAAGATTGGCGTAGGACTAACATCCTACAGACTTTCCTTAAACTAGGGGATAAGGTTTATAAAATCATCATAGATAGTGGGAGCTGTGTGAATGCCATTTCTACTAGCACTGTCAAAATGTTAGGCTTAACCCCAGTCCCCCACCCCAACCCCTATAAGGTTTCTTGGGTAGACTCTATCTCTATACCCATCCAGTCTAGATGTCAGGTACAAATCCAAATGCAATCCTATCAAGAGAAGATTTGGTGTGATGTCTTGCCCATGGGGGTGAGCAGTATAATTCTTGGAAGACCTTGGTTGTATGATCATGATGCCACCCTCTTAGGAAAATCCAACACCTGTGTCTTTAGTTTCAATGGGAAGAAAATCACAATCCATTCAGTCCCTCCTAAGGACAAGGTAGCTAAAGGAACTAGTAAGGTCAGAGAAATGAAGACTGGAGTGAACCTAATTAGTGCCAAGGATCTAGAACAAGAGATTCATAGTGGTTCACCCATTTGGATGTTGACTGCTAAGGAACTTAGGACTCCTACACCCTCAGAGCCTCCTCAGGAAGTTAAGCCTTTATTAGAAGAATTTGAGGATGTTTTTCCCGAGGATCTGCCAGACCACCTTCCACCTCTTAGGGATATTCAGCATTCTATAGATTAAGTCCCAGGAGCTACTTTACCCAACTTGCCCCATTATAGGATGAATCCATCGGAGCATAAAGAACTGCAAAAGCAGGTTGGCGAATTGTTGAGGAAGGGGTTCATTAGAGAGAGTCTTAGCCCTTGTGCAGTCCCTGCACTTCTAACCTCGAAGAAAGATGGCACGTGGAGGATGTGTGTTGACAGTCATGCCATCAATAAAATCACAATCAAGTATAGGTTCCCCATCCCTAGACTAGATGACATGCTTGATATGATGGCCGGTGCCATGGTCTTTTCTAAAATTGATCTCAAGAGCGGCTATCATCAGGTTAGGATTAGACCAGGGGATGAGTGGAAAACAGCCTTCAAAACTAAGGATGGACTCTATGAATGTGTTGTTATGCCTTTTGGGTTGTCCAATGCCCCTAGTACTTTCATGAGGATTATGACCCAGGTACTTAGAGCTTTCATAGGGAAGTTTGTAGTGGTCTATTTTGATGATATCCTGATCTATAGTAAGACCCCTGCAGATCACCTAGGCCACCTTAGACAAGTCTGTCAAGTTTTGAGGAATGATAGTCTCTACGGTAATCTCAAGAAGTGTGAATTTATGACCAGTAGGATTATCTTCCTTGGATTTGTTGTAACCCCTGACGGCGTGGCTGCCGATCCTGAAAAGATTAGGTCCATAGTAGAATGGCCAGAGCCGACTAGTGTGCATGAAGTCAGAAGTTTCCATGGCTTGGATACCTTCTATAGGCGATTCATCAAGGGGTTTAGTATCGTAGTTGCTCCTATCATAGACTGCATCAGGAAGGGAGAATTTCAGTGGACCAAAGCAGCCCATAAAGCCTTCCTAGATCTTAAGGATAGGATGACCCAGGCACCCATTTTGAGACTACCAGACTTTTCAAAGGTATTTGAGGT
This sequence comes from Areca catechu, assembly GCA_021397845.1. NCBI lineage: Eukaryota > Viridiplantae > Streptophyta > Magnoliopsida > Arecales > Arecaceae > Areca > Areca catechu. Next base: position 99,567,448 of record CM038050.1, read on the forward strand.
TGCCTGTGATGCTTCAGGAGTAGGTATAGGTGGAGTCCTAAGCCAAGAGAACCATCCCGTAGCATTCTTTAGTGAAAAACTTAATGATGCTAAGCTTAGGTATTCTACCTATGATAAGGAATTTTATGCGGTAGTGCAAGCTTTGCGTTACTGGAAACATTATTTACTACCACAAGAATTTGTGCTGTTTTCGGACCATGAGGCTCTTAGATTCTTGAATTCTCAGAAGAAGCTTAACCCTAGGCATGCTAAGTGGGTAGAGTATATCCAGTCCTATACTTTTGTTTTGAATCATAAGGCTAGGTCTGAAAATAAGGTAGCTGATGCCCTTAGTCGTCGATCTTTGTTGTCAAATTCTGTTAGGGCTGAAGTCATAGGGTTTGAGCAAATCAAAGAAGAATATGAGTCATGTCCGGATTTCAAGACTGTATACCAGGATCTAACTCAAGGACCATCTAGTGAACATAAGGATTATTCCCTTTTAGATGGCTTTCTATTCTTTAAGAATAGGCTTTGAATCCCTAGAACCTCTCTTAGGGAATTCTTGATTTGGGAAACTCATGCTGGATGTTTAGCTGGCCATTTCGGAAAAGATAAGACTACCCTGGCTATTGAAGACCATTTTTTCTGGCCTAGCTTAAAAAGAGATGTAGCACACATTGTGGCTAGGTGTCGGACCTGCGCTGTTGCCAAACAGCGAAAACAGAACACCGGCCTTTATACCCCACTCCCTGTCCCAGATCGTCCTTGGCAAGATGTGAGCATGGACTTTGTGTTAGGTTTGCCTAAGACCCAGAGGAGGCATGACTCTATCTGTGTTGTAGTAGACCGATTTTCCAAGATGGCCCATTTCTTGCCTTGTTCCCAAACATTTGATGCGTCTAAGGTAGCCACCCTGTTCTTCAATGAGATAGTTCGACTCCATGGCCTACCCAAGACCATTGTTTCAGATAGGGATGTTCGGTTCACCAGCTATTTCTGGAAAATCCTTTGGCATAAGTTAGGGACGAAACTTAAGTTTTCAACTGCCTATCATCCCCAGACTGACGGCCAAACCAAAGTAGTGAACCGTAGTTTAGGCAATCTGCTAAGGCGTCTTGTTGGTGAAAACATTAGGAACTGGGATTTGTACTTACCTAGAGCTGAATTTGCATATAATGACTCGGTCAATAGGTCTACGGGTAAGAGTCCATTTGAAATTATGCATGGTTACAAACCCCACACACCTCTTGACCTAGCTCCTTTACCAGTCCACACATGGGTCTCCGAGTCTGTCGAAGTTTTTGTACAGCATATAAAAGACTTGCATAAAGAAATTCAAGCCAAAATAAATTTAAGTAATGAAACTTATAAGAAATTAGCTGATTCTCAAAGGCGAGTCAAAACTTTTGACGAAGGAGACTATGTAATGATTAGGTTAAGGCCTGAACGGTTTCCTCCTGGAACCGTTAGAAAGTTACATGCTAGGGGAGCTGGACCATTTAGAGTGGTAAAGTGAGTAGGATCCAATGCCTATGTGCTCGAGTTGCCTCCAGAACTAGGCATTAGCTCCACTTTCAACATTACAGACCTAGTAGAGTATAGGGAGCCAGCTGTGATTCCCAGTGAGGCTTTTGAACCTAATCTTGCTCTTGAGAGTGAACCTGACCCTGTGTGTCCACCAACAAATTGGCCTGTGAGGAAAGAGCAGATTGAAAAGATCCTGGATGATCAGGTTATCTCTACTCGTAATCGAGGATACCAATGATACCTGGTCCGTTGGCTAGGAAGGCCAGATTCTGATGACTCTTGGATCTCCGAGAAGAGTTACAAGAGCTGGACCCAGACCTCTTGGAGAGATACCAGAGCCAACTGGATCCATACTCGACAGGGTCGAGTTCCTCCCACCCTGGGAGAATTGGTGCGGGCACCAGACTCAGAAGAAGACTTCAGAGCTCCATCTGGATCTCTGATTAACCTTGCCCAAAAAAAATTAGGGTTTTTGGTTTGTAATAAGAGTTGACTAGATCAACTCAATTTAGCTTGAGTCTACATTACCTGCATTTTTATTTGTTGAGTCATGTTGACTCAGTAGTGGACTAGGTCTTCAACCTGGGGGTGTTACATTTTCTCCCAAGGCCAAGCAAATGGGCGCCACACTCCCAGCCACACTTCCAGCCATACGCCTGAGTCCAAGGGGCGCCACATCTCCATCCAGCAGGCTTTGGTCCCCACACCACAGATAGCAGCTCCCCTCTTTCATGCGCCAATTGAGGAGAAATCCACCAGGGGTCCACAAATCAAGGTGGCGGCCCAAGACTTCCCAAAATAACCAAACTATGAAAGGGAAGAAATTCTCTTGGAGAGAAATTCAAGGAGGTGCCCATTACCTGCCAGAAAAACTCAAAACAAAGTTAGAAAAAGCCATAACTTGGGAAGGAAGAAAAGGAGGTATCCAAAAAGGGTTGAGCCATGGAAGGAAGGAGATTTCTCTTGAAAAGTAAGGTTATGAGGTGCCCTAATCATTCCAACTAAAGCCAGATATAAAAGGCAACAAATTTTCTCTTGGAGGGCAAGGTTAAGAGGCGCCCAAACACTTCCAGATAAGGCCAAGCATAGAAGGAAAAAAATATTTTCTTGGAGGTCAAGACAAGGAGGTGCCACCCACTTTCCTTTTTGAAGCTTCAATCAACTATGGAATTAATTGGCCGGCCATATGAGTAGGGATTGATATCCTAATTTGAAGATCCCCTCCTTTAGTCCCACATGGGAAGATGTAAAACCCTACTCTCTTGTAATGGCCTATAAATTAAACCCTCTTGTAAGTTTAAAGGAATCAGATGAATGAAACCAATTTTTTTTTATAAGCAAACTTTGTGTTTTCTCTCTTCCGCACTTGCATCCAGGTGTTGAGCTCCATGAGGGAGTAAATCCGGGTTCCCCAGGAACCTTGAGGAGGTGTGAGATCTCCAAAACCCAAACCCTAGGTAGCCACTCCACTCCCAAACCTAGCCGCCATCACCTTTCTCTTTCCACCAAGCCCTAGTCTATTCCACTTCTCACGGCCACCCTCTCCAAGTCCAGGCCGGCCACCAGCATCCAGCTCCAGTCCAGATACTTCAGACTACAGCAATTCTAAGAGGAAGTCAGATCGGCCTTCAGGAGAATCCTGATTTCAGCAACTTCAGCTTTCAAGTTCTTCAACCTGGTAAATCTTTTCTTGAGTATCTGAATTCCATCACTTGTTCCTCTTCTTTCCCAGATCTTGAGTCCAGGAGAAGCCGACCAAACCACAAGATCAGTATTGGAGGATCCATTGTGAAGATAGCCGACTCCGAGGATCCCACAATCTGCTCGAGAGAGTTCTTCCACCAAAATCCTGAGAAGATCACTGTCTAGTTAGTAAACCATCTCTCCTCTCTATTTCTGTTCTGTTGAAAGTTTAGAGCGAAACCCTAGGTCTGGGAGTTTCTCAACCCCCAGCGATCCGTTACTTCTGAACTACTCTGATAATTTAGTTTCATCTAAGTTATGCTTTCAATCCTTACCTAGTTTTCTTCAACTTAGTTTAGCTTTACTTTGAGTCAAAGCTAATTTCTAAAATATAAAAAAAAAAAAAACAAAAAAAAGAATTAATCTTAAATTTACTTCCGCATACGCTTCCTTGTTCTTTGTTCTGCATCAACAACGTATAGATCTTATGCCTCCAAATCCTATGAACCTAGAACCTTTGAATCCATAACCTATGAACCTAGATCCTATGACTCTAGATCCCATGATCATAGATCCTATGCACCTACACTCTATGAGCGTAGTAGACCCAACACCCAATATTCTGACCCATATAGGGAGCCAACCCTAGGAGAACCCAATATTCTGACCCATATAGGGAGTCCAACCCTAGGAGAACCCAATATTCTGACCCATATAGGGAGTCCAACCCTAGGAGAACCCATATCCTGACCTATATAGGGAGCCCAACCTTAGGAGGACCCCATACCATGATCCATCCTTAGAACCTGACCATAGAGCTGACCCAAAATCTATGACCCGAGATCCTACAATCCCTTGACCTATAGATCTGCACCCTTGTCCTATGAGCCCAAAGAACCCATAACCCCTAAGTATCAGCCTAGTACTAGTCATGCTTCCCCTAGTCAACTTGAACCCCATAGGATTAGTATCCCTAAATATGAATCCAGTAGTGAGCCACTACCCCTTATACAACCTAAACCTACTAGGAGTAGTACCCATAATCAGAGACCAGAACCTAACCAATTTCATGCTAGCCGACCTTCTCCAACCATTCCTGAGATTCACAAGGCTTACATTAACGCGAAAGTATATGAAGCTGATGTGAGCCTAGTGGATGAGTATGAGGGAGAAGAGGAGACACCTTTAGTAGACCTCGAATTAGCTGACCCAGTAGATACCCAAGTAGAAACCAACCCAGAGCTAGTTGACCTTGACCACATCCAACCTAAAGCTATAGTGGAAGAACAAATAGAAAAAGATAACCTAGGTACTGCTGCTAGAGCCTTACCTGAGAAAACCATAGAGGAGAGCCAAATTATAGAGTCTAGTCCTAAAATACAAGAACCTGAAGAATTTATTAAGGACCTGATCTTTTTGAATCAGTACCCTCAGGATGAGCCTCCTTCTATAGTTTCCATTAAGGACCTCTTCCCTGAGATTAGTAACCCATCCTTCCATTATGCAAACCCCATAGATATACCGCAACCTCGTAAGGTTAGCCTCATTAGTCTAAGATTAGTCCCTGACATGCCTTCTTATATCGAACTTTATCCAATAACCTTGAACCTTTTTTCCTACCCTACCAAACTACTTCTGAACCACTTCCTATTTTTGCCCTTTCCTGACACCTCCAGCATTTCTAGGATTATTAGATTGCATTTAACTGAGATTAGCATACTGCATGCATTCATCACGCATGTTAGGTTTGCATCTTACTTCTGGCATACTCTTTGGAATTTGCTAGGAGTTCACTGCAATTTCATGTGCATGTCAAGCTATGATCAAACCTAAGGAACCTATAATCTGTTAGGTTTAGATCCAAAGAATTCAATAAGATATCCTTATATAGGAATGCATAGTCAAGTCTGTTAGGTGTTAGTATGAGTCCTTTGAATCATTCATTAGGAGTCTGCATGTGCCCAGCATGTTCACCACCTACACTAATTTTAAACAAATTGGTTAATTCCCAAAGAAGGATCAAGAAATTTGATGTAGGGGATTCTGTCATGATTAGGCTTAGGCCTGAGTGGTTCCCACCTGGGACCGTTAAAAAGCTTCATGCTCGTGGAGCCGGACCTTTTAAAGTGTTAAAGAAGGTTGGATCAAATGCCTATGTGTTAGACATGCCTTCGGATTTGGGCATTAGTTCTACCTTCAATATTATAGACCTGGTTGAGTACAGGGAACGGGCAACGATACCTAGTGAGGCTTTTGAACCTATTCCTTTTGATTGTGAGTGACCCTAACCTAGAGTGTCCACTAATAAATTTGGCCTGAGAGAGGAGAATGGATCGAGCGTATCCTAGATGATCAAGCCATTATGACCCGGGGCCGTGGTTATCAACGTTTCCTGGTCTGATGGCAAGGCTGGCCAGAGTCGGACGATTTGTGGATTTCTTGAGAGGACTTGCAGCACCTCAACCTAGATCTCCACGAGAGATATGTGAGCCAGCTTGATCTTCACTCGATAGGGTCGAGTTCCTCCTACCCAGGAGAATTGGTGGGGACACGGAGGCACCAGAATAAGATAGAGGCTTTTCAACCCTCTATGAATTGATCAATAATTTATGAGTCCATCTGTAATAAGGGCTTAGCCCATCTGAGTCCATTTTAGTTGTTATTTGAGTCTTTTGAGTTTTAGTTCTATACTAGTCAGCTCATGTTGAGCTAGTTCAGTCCAGTGTTAGTCAGCTCATGTCGAGCTAATTTTATTTTTTTGAGTCCTATTCAACCATATTGAAGACTCAAGACCACATCATACAAGTGAAGACCAAGTCCAACCAGATTGAAGACATGGAAGTATAGCCCAAGTCCAACCCAGCTTGAAGATTTGAAGACCCCAGGAGGAAAAATTCAGAAAACCCTGATTCCTTGTAGATGCCCTCCAGATGCCCATATTCCCTTCCAGATGCCAAAATATATTCATATACAAGGAATCCATGATTTTAGAGGACCATCTGCATCCTAGCCCAAAGAAATCAAGCCCAGGCGCCAAGCCCAAGCCCCTAAGAAGCAAGATACCAGGGAATATTCCTGCTACCTGGCTACCAGGCCACCCCAGCTTCCAGAGGCCCAAACCATGCACCCGAGCCCCTTTGGGCCCGCCTCCTGCTGCTCCTAGAAGCCCAACATGCCCCCCTAGGCATCCTTGGAGTGTTGGCCAAGTCAAGAGAGTTTTATGAATTTTTCTACCTAATATTTCATTTTTTCTAGCTAGGGTTTGAGAGGGAAAAGGATTCTTATGTAAAGACTAATGTGCCCTTACTTGGAGCCCAGGTTAAGGGTCTATTTAAAGGACCCTAGCCTCTTGTATGAAGGGTGATTTTGATATATGAAATAAACCTTGAGTTCTTCAATTGTTTTGTGTGATTACCCTGCTGTGTGCATAAAGGGGTTTGAGAGTTCTTCTTCCCGATGTTTGCAACCATCTTCCTGCCGCCAACCATCCTTCCAGCCCCTCCAAAACTTTCTTCCCTTTCCTATTTTTCCTTTATTTTCTTGATCTCCTTTGAGTTTTCTAACCCCTGACAGGTCGTTTGCAGGTCCCCGAGTTTCTACGAATCCAACGACTCCAGCCAAGCCTCAATCGGACCACCGAGCAGAAAGCCGGGTATCCGCGGGTCTTTGGCTTGGTTTACAGGCCACATCGATGAGGAACGAGAGATTCATTCACTACAATCTCATCGAGCACTTCAGATGTTGTCAGGTACACCCCCTCTATCTCCAGTCTTATTATTGTAGGAGAACATGCCCTACCGAGGCTTCTCAGCCCCGGGCGATCCTTCTTTAGTACTTTTCTATGTTCTAATCTGCATGCTTGGCTTCAAAATTCATACAAAATTCTCTACAATTAATTTTGATCTGAAATTTGGGATCGAGAGCGGGAACAAGGACTTCCTCTCCCTCATCTTCCCTCGCGTTCTTACCTTCCTTATCTTCCTCCTTCTTTTCAGAGGAGGCTGAGGCTCTCTCTGAGAAGGGGTCTCACGAAGTTCAGAGAAGCCCCCTGGATGCACCAATATGTGAACATCCCCCAGCTCCGAAAATTCTCCCCCAAGGAACGAACCTTTTTTTCTCCAAGGAAAGAACCTTTTCTCTCCCCCAGGAAAGAACCTTTTTCCTCCCCAAGGAAAGAACCCTTTTTTCTTCTTTCTTCTTTTCTGCTCCTATAAGAAAGGGTGTTTTTATTTCAGGAGGGACTGCCCAGGTGTTACAGGTCCTGGGGCCTTGGTCAGATTCCTTTCTTGGGGAAGCTTCGGGTGTCATGCCATAGTGTGGGCAGCCGTTGGTCATACAGCCATGGGCATGGTAGCATCCCACCAAGCCTAGGTCCTGGAGTTGCCCGTATCATACCTCTGGTTGGCCGGCACCACCTATAAAAGGTCATGGGTGGCCAGACTTTTGCTATGGCATGATTTGAACATTTATTTTCTAACGGGAACTCCATACCTGGGACTCCTTCTTGGGACACGAGCGTGGCCTCGGTTGGGAGCTGACCTCGGGCCAGACTTTTGCTATGGCATGATTTGAACATTTATTTTCTAACGGGAACTCCATACCTGGGACTCCTTCTTGGGACACGAGCGGCCTCGGTTGGGAGCTGACCTCGAACAGGGGTGCACCTCATGAACCTGGCTTTGGATGGAAGCTTGACCTCGGCAAGGAGGCTAACTTCAGAGGGGGGCTCGCCCAATAGCCTGGCCTCGATTGGGAGCTTGATTTCAGTAGGGAGGCTAACCTAGCCTCCTCAGATAGGGGACTCACCCCATGAGCCCGGCCTTGATTGGGAGCTTGACCTCGATAGGGAGGCTGACCTCAGACAGGGGGGCTTGCCCAATGAGCCCAACCTTGCTCATTGCCAAGTCGCCACACCCGGGTGGCAGTCTCCTATCGTCGTGGCCGCCTGCATGCTCCACCTTAGCGGATGTTGCCATATCAGATGCCCCCCACTCCCGAGCCCAGAAGGTAGCACTCGGGGCTAAGGGAGTAATGGTCCCACTGATGTGAGGGATGCGCCTGCTGTGCCCTTGATGCCTCGAGTGCCTATGGCCCAAAAATCATGCCCCTGGTGCAAACGAGGCAATGCTCTGCTCGATTTTCCAATGAAGGATCTTGAATGCTTCATTTGAATCAAAGCAACAGCCACAAGCTTAGCATATCTGAGTTGTCAGGCTAGGCCACATGGCTATCTCCAGTTGGCCAAAGAATTGAGAGTGCACATGCCTTGCATCGGGATGAGGCGATGGTGGGTGGTGACCTTTATTGCAAAGGGTCTACGTCCTCCCCCATTTAAGGAGTCCTTTAGCATTGGCCAATAATATCTACCAGGTGCTCTTTCTTTTGCCTCTGGTTCTTCTCCCACTCGAGTGTTGAGAGCTCTTGATAGGTTATATCCTTCCCCTATGCTTTCTTCCTTCACTCCTTCTCCTTCGGGCCGTGTCGAGGGAGGGCACTTGGTGGACTTCAGGTTCTCTGCCAAGGAATTGGGGAGTCGGCGAAGACTCTCCAGGAAGGATTAGTCAGTCATCAAGACGATGGCATCTGGCTTGGAGAAGAAATCTGTCAAGCTCGATAAACCCCTCCAAGGAGGATAAGAGAAAGAGCCTCAAGTACAGCTAGGGAAGAATATAAGAGAGAGAAAGAGGTCGCTTGTGGCTCCCCCCAGTTTACAAGATCGAAGGTTTTTGATGAGGAGGTGGCGATTGGGGTGTGGTCGTTGTGTGACGGATCATGACCACTCTGATGCTATCAGAGTGGCAAGACAAGGGGTTGCTGCAGCTACCCTTGGAATCATAAGATTGATGAAATCCAAGGGGGAGGCGGTGCAGCTAACACCATACTCTAGAGGTCCCGTGGACACCTGAGGAAGGGCCCTTATGGGCTCAGCCTTCCTGCTAGTGCCTTCTATGCTAATCATAGAGGTTAAGGTCTGGGCTAGGGCTAGAGCAAACCAAGCTTCCTTCTCTTTCTCTCTGTAATCTAGCTTTTAAGAGATTTCACCGGCCTATCGGGGATCTCACTTGATGTAAGAGACTTTGGATTAATGAAGGCATCTTTTTCTATCATCTGATGTGCCTCCATCTTCTATTCCTCTTCTTTAGTCTTTAGAAAAGGAAGGTGTATTTCCAGTGCTATCTCAAGTCTATTCCAGACTTTCGACTTACACAGGATGATGCTGGAGCCTTAGGACCCATGTGAAGGCTTTTGGCTTCTGAAGCTTTCGGGGTCCCTCAGCTTGACCCGCTAAGCGAGACCTCGGACTCCTTCTGTTCTTGTCCCCGGACTATGATCGAGCCCGATGGTTGGAGCCAAGAGGTTTGATGGAGGGGGTCGAGAGGCCTGATGGAGGAGACCAAGGGAACTGATGAAGGAGGTCGAGGGGCCTGATGAATGAAGTCGAGGGGCCTGATGAAGGAGACCGGAGGCCTGATAAAGGAGGCTGGGAGGCTTGATGAAGGAGGCCAGGAGGCTAGATGCGCCAAGCTATGAGTCAGGCGGTAGATGGCCAGGACTCCTGGAGTTTCCAAGCAAACATCTATGGACTGTGAGCAAGGAGGCTGGATCCAAGAGGCTTGATGGAGGGGGCCAAGAGACCTGATGAAGGAGACCAAGAGGCCTGATGAAGGAGGCCGGGAGGCCTGATGTTCCAAGCTATGAGTCAGGTGGTAGATGGCCGAGACATCTAGAGTTTCCTGGCAGATATCTTTGGACTGTGAGCAAGGTGGCTGGAGCCAAGAGGCTTGATGGAGGGGGCCAAGAGGCCTGATGAAGGGGGCAAGAGGCTTGATGAAGGAAGCCAAGAGGTCTGATGAAGGAGGCCAAGAGTCCTGATGAAGGAGGTCAGGAGGCCTGATACTCTAAGCTATAAGTCAGGTGGTAGGTGGCCTGGACTTTTAGAGTTTCCCGTGGACATCTCCGGACTGTGAGCAAATTGGTTCGAGCCAAGAGGCTTGATGTAGGGGGTCGAGGGGCCTGATGGAGGAGGCCGAGAGGCCTGATGAAGGAGGCTGGGAGGCCTGACGTGCCAAGCTATGAGTTAGGGGGTAGATGGCCGGGACTTCTAGAATTTTCTAGTGGACATCTCTGACTGTGATCAAGATGGTTGGAGCCAAGAGGCTTGACGGAGGGGGTCAGTGGCCTGATGAAGGATCCGGACTGTGAGAAAGATGGCTGGAGCCCGGGTGCTGGCTACACTTCTAGTCCTAATGCCGGGCTTTGGGAGTTTCCGAGCTTAGAGTGCCATGCTTCAGGAGTTTCCATGCTTTGAGCACCGGGCTAGAGAGAGTTTTCGAGCTTAGAGTGTCGAGCTTCATATCTTTCTAGCCTTAGAGTGCTAGGCTTCGGGAGTTTTCGAGCTTAGAGTGCTGGACTTTGGGAGTCTGGGCTTAGAGTGCTGGGCTTCATAAGTTGCGCTTAGAGTGCTGGGCTTTGTATATTTTCGGGCTTAGAGTGTCAGGCTTCGGGAGTTCCGGGCTTAGAGTGCCAAGCTTCATAAGTTTCTAGGCTTAGAGTGCCGGGCTTCAGTAGTTTTCGAGCTTAAAGTACTGGGCTTCGGGAGTTTTCAGGCTTAGAGTGCCAGGCTTCGAGAGTTTCCAAGCTTAGAGTACTGGGCTTATAAGTTTTTGGGCTTAGAGTACAAGGCTTCGGGAGTTTCCGGGCTTAGAGTGCCAGGCTTCGTAAGTTTCCGGGCTTAGGCAAGCTTGAGGTTGATTGGACGAGTGCCTGTATAGACAGAAGACAAGGTTGCTCTAAAAGTGAGTTTCAATAATCAAAGGGCGAGTCTTACATCCTTAGCAAGATGGTGGACTGCTTCGAGCTCAAAGCTTTGATGCAGGCCCATCGAGATGGCTCAGCTTGTTGGTTGACCATGCTGCGAGTCAGGTGGCAGAGCTTCTAGCATCTCTATAGACATCTCTGGACCGTTAGTGCAGTGGGTGCTGGTCTGTGAGTTGAGCGGTGGACAACGGGACCATTGGGGTTCCCCGCCAACATCTCTAGATTGTGAGCATAATAGATGCCAAGCTATAAGCCTTGCGATAGATGGCGGGACTTCGTTGAGTCACCGTGAACATCTCCAGATTGTGAGCAAGGCAAGAGTTGAACTGAGAGTCAAGCGATAGATGGTAGGAGCCTTTTGGAGTCTCTGCGAACATCTTTGAACTATTAGTATAGTAGTTGCCACACTATGAGCCTTGTGATAGATGGCAAGAATTCGTCGAGTTGCTGCGGACATCTCTGGACTGTGAGCATGGCAAGAGCTAAACTGAGAGTCAAGTGGTAGGTGGTGGGACCCCTCGGGCTTCCTGGCTGACATCCCTAGATCATGGGCTCAACGATGAGTGTTAGACTGCAATACTTGCCATGGTGGTGAGACAGAAGCTTTTCTTGTGAACTTGTCACATAGCTCTTCATATTATAAGGGTAATAGGGGAAGAGAATTATCTATCAGACTCTGGTCGCATGGACGAGAGTGTGTTACTCCATCAGGGGGCACGGGTCGAACTCATTGACCATCGTCTTAAGAAGAGATGGATGGAGCTGGTTCCAACCAGAGGGAGCAGTGGGAGGTGACCATCGTTTGCGAAAACACAATCGTCTTCCCCTCTTATGCCCCCGGTCTGCCCCCTAGGGGTGAGGATGGCTGTGATTGTTCCTGGCATGCCAATTTGTCGGTCACCAGGATTTTGAAACTTCATCCCCCTTCCTAGAGCACCAATCTGTTACCGCCAGGATCTTGAAACTTCATCCCCTACCTGGCATGCCAATCTGTTAGTCACTTGGATCTTGAAAATTACCCCTACCTGGTGCACCATTTTGTTGGTCGCCAGGATCTTGATACTTACCCTTTCCTGGCACACCAATCTGTTGGTCGCTGGATCTTGAAACTTTTCCCTTCCTGGCGTGCCAATTTGTTGGTTGCCAGGATCTTGAAACTTATCCCTACCTGGCATGCCAATCTGTTGGTCACCAGGATTGCCGTAGCCTGCAGCTCAATCGCACTGGGGCATTCCTCCCCCCCACCGCCACGTGTCCTCCCTTCCTTCTCGCAAAATAGTGGAGACCCAGGCCATGGATTCCAGCAAGGACACTCCGACGATCAAGTCAGTGGGATGATCGAGGGGAACAAAAAAGACCTCCGTGGTGTAGGGCTTGGTGGACCGATCTACTGGGAGGGTGTGACTCAAGACAGAAATGTAAAGGAAATGGAAAGAGTAGGGATCGAGAGCGGGGAACGGGGACTTACCTCTCCATTGTTTTTCCCCATGTTCTTTCCTTCTTCCTTCTCTCCAAAGGATGGGCCGAGGCTCTCTCCGAGAAGGGGTCTTAGGGAGGCCAGAGAAGCCCCTGGATGCGCCAATCTGCAAACCTCCCCCGGCTACAGAAATTCTCTCCTAAGGAAAGAACCTTTTTTCTCTCCAAGGAAAGAACCTTTTCTCACCCATAGGAAAGAACCTTTTTTCTCCCCAAGGAAAGAACCCTTTTTTTCTTCTTTCTTCTCCCCTGCTCCTTATAGGTGGGGTGCTTCTATTTCAGGAGGGACAGCCCATGTGTTGCAGGTCCTGGGGCCTTGGCTTGATTTTTCTCTTGGAGAAGCTATGGGTGTCGTCCCGCGGTGGTAGGTAGCCGTTGGTCGTATGGCCGTGGGTGTGGTAGCATGCCATTAGGCATGGGGTTTGGGGGTGCCCGTATTGTACCTCTGATAGGGCTGGCGCTGCCTGTAGAAGGTCGCAAGTGGCCAGGCTTTTGCTGTGGCATGATTTGAACATCTTCTTTCTAGCTGGAACTCCATACTTGGGACTCCTTAGTCTCCTGTCGTCGTTGCCGCCCATGTGCTCCATGTTAGCAGATGTCACTACATCACATTTTAAAAGTACTTTTAACATCCATTTGATATAATTTAAAATCAATGAAACATGCAAATGCTAAAAGTAATCTAATAGCTTCAAGTCTTGCTAATGGAGCAAAGATTTCATCGAAATTAGTTCCCTTTTCTTGATTGTAACCCTTAGCTACCAGTCTAGCCTTGTTCCTAGTTACAATTCCATTTTCATCTAACTTATTTCAATATACCCATTTAGTGCCTATAATGAAAGTATTTGATGGTCTTTCTTTTAATGCCAAACCTTATTTCTTTAAAATTTGTTTAATTCTTCTTGCATAGCAATCGCCCAATTAAGATTTCTTTCAGCTTCTTTTATCCTTTTTGGTTCTATTTGAGATACAAATATAATAAAATCACATTCATTTCTAAGAGAAGATCTAGTTCTTATCTCTTTTGATGGATCACCTATGATTAATTCCTTAGGGTGTCCATGAGTATACCTCCATTCCTTAGGTAGGTCCTTGTGCTCAGGTAAAGGTCTTGTAACTTCTTCTTCATTCTCCTTGCTTTGATCTTTCTCGTTCTCTTTGGAAGGAGAATCATTTAAGGTCAGCTTCTCGATTCCTTGAATACCTGTAACATCATTAATAGTATCCTCTTTTCTAGAGGACATGTTAGTAGACTCTTCAACACAATGATAGATTCTTCTACTACAATTTTCTTTATTGAAAATCCTGTATGCCTTGATAATATTAGGTATCCTAAGAAGATACCTTCATCTGACTTGGCATCAAATTTGCTTCAATTATCTTTGCCATTGTTTATATGAAACACCGGCAACCAAATACACAAAAATACTTAAAGTAGGTTTTCTTTCTTTCTTCCCAAAGTTCATAGGATATTTTCTTTAAATCGATTACATTAAAACTCGGTTTAAAATGTACAAGCAGTATTGACTGCTTCAGCACAAAAATATCTAGGAAGGTCATTTTCATAAGCATTGTGCGTGCCATTTCTTCTAAAGTTCTATTTTATTCTTTCTATTATCCTTTTGTTGAAGTGTTCTAGGTGTAAAAAATTATGTTCAATATCCTTTTCATTGCAAAATTTTTCAAAATCCTGATTTTCAAATTCAATTCCATGATCACTTCAAATGCAAACAATAGAAGTACCTTTTTTCATTTGAAACTTTTCTATAAACTTTGTAAACGCAGAACAAGATTCATCTTTATGTGCTAAGAATAAAATCCAAGTAAAATGAGAGAAATCATCAACAAAACTAAACCATATCTCTTGCCTCCTAGGCTTGTGATCCTAGTTGGCCCAAAAAGATCCATATGGAGTAGTTCTTCTGGCCTAGTAGTTCAGACAATTCCTTTAGATTTAAAAGAATTATTGTTTGTTTACCAATTTGGCAAGCATCATAAATCTTGTATTTTTCAAATCTAAGTTTGACAAATCTTTGACTAAATCCTTTTTGCATAATTTGAAAAGTAAATGCATGCTTGCATGTCCCTAACCTACAATGCCATAACCAGCTAGTCTCATTGATTTTGGCATCCATTGCAACTAGAAATTCACCTCTTGTATAGGAAGATTATTAAGATCAACAAGATAGATGTTTCCATGCCTATTTCCAATAAATTTTAGCCCAGCATCACTAAAACTAGACACCATACAAAAAGATGATTCAAAATAACTTTAAACCCTTTATCATAAAATTGGCTGATACTTAGTTAAATTATATTTTAAACCTTCTACTATAATACATTATCAATAAAAGTAGATGGAGAAATGTGAACTTTACCAACATCGATGATTTTTGCTTTTCCAGTATCTTCAAAGGTCACATTCCCTCCATTTACAACTTCAAGAGAGGTGAATTGCTTTACATCTCCTGTCATGTATCTTGAGCAACCACTATCAAGATACCACATTCTTTTTTTCTTCTTGGTTGCAAGACACACCTGTAAAAAAGATCAAGTTGATACTTTAGGTACCCAAGCCATCTGGGTCCTTTAGGATCAGTAGTGATGGCTTCTTTTGGAACCCAAACTTTTCTAGATTTATTTTACCATTCTTAAATTACATTGATATGCCTTATACCCAAATCATCTACAGCATAACATGTAATATTATATATGCATGAACAAAGAAATTTTTGAAATACTTTTATTATTTTTGAGGTTATATACCCCAAACCAACTTTGTTGAAATTGCACGTTGACTATTTAATAATAAATTCAATTTTCAGAATTAAACATAAATTTTTCAACAAAAGGCATGACTCTATCAAGCTCTTCTTTGAATTCTTGTTTTCCAACTCAGGTCTTTGTTCTTTTTCGTAAGCTCATCATTTGAAACAAATCTTGGGTCTTTTTAAACTTCTATCTCTTTTGAGAGAGCATTCTTTTCCTTTTCCAAATAGCAACCTTGGCTTTTATTCTTTGTTTTCATTTCCAAGATTATTTTTTTCAAAAGAAAAGAATCAGTTTGCTTCATTAATTTCTTGTGATCAATTTTAATAATTTATATTCATGCACAAGCTCATCAAAAATAATCTAAATTCTTCAAAAGTAAATTCAGATTTGGATTGTACCTCATTTTTATTTACCATGAGACAAATGTTTGCAACTACTTGCTCTTCTTTCTCTAAACTATAATCTTCACGTTTGCTCCAAGTAGCCATCATTGCCTTCTTCTTGTATTTCTTTTTGAGCTTTTTGAGGAGAGGACAATCGAACTTGTAATGATCGAGCTTCTTGCATTCAAACAATGGGTCGATCCTCCTTTTCCTTTTCTTTTTCTTTGTCCTTACCTTTGTCCTTGCTAGGCTCTTCTTTGTGTGGCTTCTTTTTGTATGAGTACGTCTTCTTCCTCATAAATCTTCTAAATTTCCTAGCCACTAAAGCCTCCTCATCTTTATCTTCACCTTCTTCTGACTCCTCACTTGAAGGTTCCTTTGGTATAGTGGATTTGAGAGCAATTGTCTTCTTCTTTTGTCTGCATCCATTACTTTTTGCTTTAAGTTCAACTCATAGGTCATGAGTGAACCAATGAGCTGCTCTAAGGGTAGGGTTTCAACATCCTTGGCTTCTTGAATTGCCGTTACCTTTAGATCCCATGAAGATGGAAAACACCTGAGAATTTTGTTAACCAAATTAGCATTAGACATTACTTTGCCAAGACTTCTCATTTTATTAATATTAGTATTAATTTTGTGTACATATCATGATGGATTCATTAGGCTCTATTCTAACATTTCATATGTGTGGACAGCATATTTACTTTTTGTGTTTCTCACTTGATAGGTACCCTAATGTGTACCTCAAGTGTGTCCCATATTTTCTTCACCGATGCACATGTGAAAACTCTATTGAATTCACTAGGATCCAATGCACAATAAAGCAAGTTCATTACTTTGGCATTAAGCTTAGATTTGCTTAATATCATTTTCATCTCAATATTCTTCAAGCTTTGGAATGAAAATGCCATTAACCATAATAAAAAGAACATGTGGACCTCTAACTACTACTTTCCAATATTATAATCAATAGAATGCATGTAAATGCGCATACGTGTTTTCCAATATGTGTATTTGTGCCATTAAGAAATGGTGGACTACTTGAGGCTTAACCCTCAACAACACTAGTAACTATTAGGGGCTGCCATAGATCTTTTATTCAAGGCGGTTAGACCTACTTAGTTGAATACAAGGCTCTGATACCACTTATTACCCAGCAAAGCAACCCAACAGGGGGGGTGAATTGGGTTTTAAAAATTTTTTGAATGAATTTAATTCGGTGCTAGTGTTTTTTAAAGTATTTGTGTGCTCAATAATATTATGCAGCAGAAGTTATAAAGTAAATGCAGGAGTAAATAGTAATCACAAACATAAAAGTTTTATAGTGGTTCGGCGATATCCCAAAACACAACTCCACTCCCCAAGTATCCCATAGGAATTTCACTATAATCCAACCTTGATTATAGTAGATTAGTTTTCCAAGCATCCTAATCAAAATCCCTTGGTTTTCACAACGCAAACCAAAAATCTAGTTAGTTTTCACAAGGCTAACCAACAACCCAAGTTGGTTTTTATTAAGGCTTACCAATAAACCAAGTTGTTTTTCATACAAGCTCACCAACAACCCTCATACTAGTTTCAATCTCCTTGAAACTAGTAGCAACAAGAATAACTCAAGTTGGTGGGGACACCTGAGGCACCAGAATAAGACAAGGCTTTTCAACCCTCTGTAAATTGATCAATAATTTATGAGTCCATCTGTAATAAGGCTTAGCTCATCTGAATCCATTTTAGTTATTATTTGAGTATTTTGAGTTGTTATTTCAGTTCTGTACTAGTCAGCTCATGTTGAGCTAGTTCAGTCCAATGCTGGTCAGCTCATGTTGAGCAAATTTAATTTTTTTTGAGTCCTATCCAAGCATACTGAAGACTCAAGACCACATCATACAAGTAAAGACCAAGTCCAACCAGATTGAAGACATGGATGTTTAGCCCAAGTCCAACCCAGCTTGAAGATTTGAAGACCCCAGAAAAAATCAGAAACCCTGATTCCTTGCAGATGCCCTCCAGATGCCCAGATTTCCTTCCAGATGCCAAAATATATTCATAGACCAAGGATCCATGAGTTTAGAGGTCCATCTGCATCCTATCCCAAAGAAATCAAGCCCAGGTGCCAAGCCCAAGCCCCTAAGAAGCAATATACCAGGGAATATTCCTGCTACTTGGCTACCAGGCCACCCCAGCTTCTAGAGGCCCAAACCCATGCACCCGGGCCCCTTTGGGCCGGCCCCTTGCTGCTCTTAAAGCCCAACACGTCCCCCTAGGTGTCCTTGGAGTGTTGGCCAAGTCAAGAGAAATTTTAGGGATTTTTTCTACCTAATGTTTCCTTATTTTCTAGCTAGGGTTTGAGAGTGAAAAGGATTCTCATGTAAACTAATGTGCCCTTACTTGGAGCCCAAGGTTAAGGGTCTATTAAGGAACCCTATCCTCTTGTATGAAGGGAGAATTTTGATGAATGAAACCTTGAGTTCTTCTTTGAGTTGTGTGATACCCTGCTGTTGTGCATAAAGGGGTTTGCGAGAGTTTTTTTCTTCCCAGTGCTGCAATCATCTTCCTGCTGCCAACAAGCTCTCAGATCCCTGGACGCCCACTCCAAAAGAAGCCTTCCCTTGCTTTTTTCTTTGTTTTCCTTGTTCCTTTGTGAGTTTTCTAACCCCTGACAGGTCGTTTACAGGTCCCGAGTTCCTACGAATCCAACGACTCCAGCCAAGCCTCAATCGGATCACCGAGCAGAAAGCCGGGTATCCGCGGGTCTTTGGCTCGGTTTTCCAGGCCGCATCCATCGAGGAATGAGAGACCCTTTTGCTGCGATCTTTCACAGACGTTGTCAGGTACACCCCCTCTACCTCCAGTAGTTTTATTGTAGGAGAACTTGCCCTAACCGAGGCTTCTCAGCCCCGCGATCCTTCTTTTCTACTTTTTCTAGGTCCTAATCTGCATGCTGATCTTCTAAAATTCATATAAAATTCCCTACAACTTATTTTAGTCTAAAATTTGGGAATTAATCACTCAACCCCACATATAAAACATACAAAAAAAATTGCATGCATATTAGTTTCCCCATCATTTGGTATCAGAGCTTAGATTAGGCCTTGTTTCTGTAATTTTTTTGTCCGTATATGCTCTGTTAGTTTAATTATTTCTCCCTAATAAAAACTCCAAAAATAATTACATATTCTCCAAAATACAGAAACATCTAAACCCTAATTTGCATCCTCATCTGCTTCCATCATTGCATAATTTACTTTTAAGGGCACTCTTGCTATATCAGATAGGGAAGGAGTTGATAACCTCTCCTTAGCCCAAAACCCATCCCTTGCATTCGGTCCCAAGCCTTAACCTAAAATTAATTAGACTTAATTTGCCCTAGTGGGCTAGGGACACCAACTGGTCGGGTCCGGGCTAGTGTTAGATCACTGTGTCAAGTTAACCTGTGTGTGCCTTGTGCTCAGTGTCTAGAACGGTGGTTTAGGGATTCAATCCGAAGGGATTGTGTGCTGGTCCGCCTACCTGGCCAATCTCTGATTGGTGTCTAGGATTGGCAATTAGGGACCTAACACTCCCCTTACACCTGCCTGGCTGAGTACAAGGTTACTATAGGCTAGTTTGCCACCCTGATTGAGCATCTAGTTTGGACTCTAGGTCTAGTCAGCTATAGTCGGTCTGATCGAGTCTTGCATGAGCACTAGATTAGGGTTTTCACATCACCCACCTCTTCACAAATGTCTGAACCCATGAAAATTTGCAAGCCCAAATAAAAGCACTCACTGAGCAACTAACCCAATCCATGGCCCAGTTAACTCAGTCTAGTACCCAAACCAACAATAGAATTGACCATCTTGCCAACAGTTTGACCAGTTAGAAGGCCGTGTAGGGACCATACAAAGAACCCATAGGTCACAGTCTGATCCAGATCCTGAGTCCCCTCAACCTAGGAGGACCCCAAATCCAGATCTATACCATGAGGTCGAACCTAGGAGAGCCCCTCATCCTGACCCGTACTACAATCCTCAACCTAGGAGGACCCCAAACCCTGATCCATATCTTGAGGTTGAACCTAGAAGAGCCCATCGTCATGACCCAATCCCTAAGGTTAGTCCTAGAAGACCCAATCAGGATTTTATAGACCAGGAAGATAGATCCTATTTACCCTCTCCTTACAAGCCTAGTATACCTACAACCTATAGATCTTATGACTCCAAATCCTATGAACCTAGAACCTATGAATCCATAACCTATGACCTAGATCCTATGACTCTAGATCCCATGATCATAGATCCTATGCACCCACACCCTATGAGCCTAGTAGACCTAACACCCAATTCTTCTGACCCATATAGGGAGTCCAACCCTAGGAGAACCCAATATTCTGACCCATATAGGGAGTCCAACCCTAGGAGAACCCAGTATTCTGACCCATATAGGGAGTCCAACCCTAGGAGGACCCAATATCCTGACCCATATAAGAGCCCAACCTTAGGAGGACCCCATACCATGATCCATCCTTAGAACCTGATCATAGAGCTGACCCAAAATCCTATGACCCCAGATCCTATAATCTCATGACCCATAGATCTGCACCCTTGTCCTATGAGCCTAGAGAACCCATAACCCCTAAGTATCAATCTAGTACTAGTCAGGTTTTTCTTAGTCAACTTGAACCCCATAGGATTAGCACCCCTAAATACGAGCCCAGTAGTGAGCCACTACCCATTAGGCAACTTGAACCTACTAGGATTAGTGTCCATAATCAGAAACAAGGACCTAGCCAATTTTCCCTAGCCGACCTTCTCCAACCATTCCTGAGATTGACAAGGCTTACATTAACGCGGAAGTGTATGAAGCTGATGCGAGCCTAGTGGATGAGTATGAAGGAGAAGAGGAGACACCTTTAGTAGACCTAGAATTAGCTGACCCAGTAGATATCCAGGTAGAAACCAACCCAGAGCTAGTTGACCTTGACCACATCCAACCTAAAGCTATAATGGAAGAACAAATAGAGGAAGAAAACCTAGGTACTGCTGCTAGAGCCTTACTGAGGAAACCATAGAGGAGAGCCAAATTATAGAGTCTAGTCCAAAATACAAGAACCAGAAGAATTTATTAAGGACCTGATCTCTTTGAATCAATACCTTCAAGATGAGCCCCCTCCTATAGTTCCCATTAAGGACCTCTTCCCCGAAATTGGCGACCCATCCTTCCATTATGCAAACCCTGTAGATATAGCTCAACCTCGTAAGGTTCCTCATTAGTCTAGGATTAGTCCGTGACATGCCTTCTTATATCGAACTTTATCCAACTAACCTTGAACCTTTTTCCCTACCCTACCAAACTAATTCTGAACCCACTTCCTATTTTCTGCCATTTCCTGACACCTCCAGCATTTCTAGGATTATTAGATTGTATTTAACTGAGATTAGCGTACTGCATGCATTCATTACGCATGTTAGGTTTGCATTATACTTCTGGCATACCCTCTGGCATTTGCTTGGATTCCATTGTAAATACTCTTGTGCACACCACACTAGGGTCAGACCTAGAGAGTCTATAGTCTCTTAGGTTTAGGCCCATAAAAGTCTAATAAATTTCCTTCGATAGGAATGCAAAGTCGAGTCTATTAGGTGTTAGTTTGAGTCCTTTGCATCATTTGTTAGGAGTCTGCATGTGCCTAGCATGTTCACCACCTGCACTAATCTTTAAACAAACTTGCTAATTCCCGAAGAAGGATTAAAGAATTTGATGTAGTGGATTCTATCTTGGTTAGGCTTAGGCCGAAAAGAAGCTTCATGCTCGCAGAGCTGGACCTTTTAAAGTGATAGAGAAGGTTGGATCAAATGCCTAGGTGTTAGAATTGCCTTCGGATTTAGGCATTAGTTCTACCTTCAATATTACAGACCTGGTTGAGTATAGGGAACCGGCAGCGATACCTAGTGAGGCCTTTTGACCTATTCCTTTTCATTGTGAGTGACCCTAACCTAGAGTATCCACAAACAAATTTGGCCTAAGAGAGGAGAACGGATCGAGCGTATCCTGGATATCAAGCCATCACGACCCAGGGCCATGACTATCAACGCTTCCTGGTCCGATGGCAAGGTCGGCCAGAGTCGACGATTCATGGATTTCCCGAGAGGACTTGCAACGCCTCAACCCAGACCTTCTCGAGAGATATGTGAGCCAGTCTGACCTTCACTCAACAGGGTCGAGTTCCTCCCACCCCGGAGAATTGGTGGGGACACCTGAGGCACCAGAATAAGATAGAGGCTTTTCAACCCTCTGTAAATTGATCAATAATTTATGAGTCCATCTGTAATAAGGGCTTAGCTTATCTGAGTCCATTTTAGTTGTTATTTGAGTATTTTGAGTTATTATTTCAGTTCTGTACTAGTCAGCTCATGTTGAGCTAGTTCAGTCCAATGCTGGTCAGCTCATGTTGAGCTAATTTTATTTTTTTGAGTCCTATCCAAGCATACTGAAGACTCAAGACCACATCATACAAGTAAAGACCAAGTCCAACCAGATTGAAGACATGGAAGTTTAGCCAAGTCCAACCCAGCTTGAAGATTTGAAGACCCCAGGAGGAAAATCAGAAACCCTGATTCCTTGCAGATGCCCTCCAGATGCCCAGATTTCCTTCCAGATGCCAAAATATATTCATAGACCAAGGCATCCATGATTTTAGAGGTCCATCTGCATCCTAGCCCAAAGAATCAAGCCCAGGCGCCAAGCCCAAGCCCCTAAGAAGCAAGATACCAGGGAATATTCCTGCTACCTGGGTACCAGGCCACCCCAGCTTCCAGAGGCCCAAACCCATGCACCCGGGCCCCTTTGGGCCGGCCCCTTGCTGCTCCTAGAAGCCCAACACGTCCCCCTAGGTGTCCTTGGAGTGTTGGCCAAGTCAAGAGAAATTTTAGGGATTTTTCTACCTAATGTTTCCTTATTTTCTAGCTAGGGTTTGAGAGGGAAAAGGATTCTCATGTAAAGACAAATGTGCCCTTACTTGGAGCCCAAGGTTAAGGGTCTATTTAAGGGACCCTAGCCTCTTGTATGAAGGGAGAATTTTGATGAATGAAACCTTGAGTTCTTATATTGAGTTGTGTGATACCCTGCTGTGTGCATAAAGGGGTTTGCGAGAGTTTTTCTTCCCAGTGCTGCAATCATCTTCCTGCTGCCAACAAGCATCTCAGATCCCTGGATGCCCACTCCAAAAGAAGCCTTCCCTTGCTATTTTTTCTTTGTTTTCTTGTTCCTTTATGAGTTTTCTAACCCCTGATAGGCGTTTACAGGTCCCCGAGTTCCTACGAATCCAACGACTCCAGCCAAGCCTCAATCGATCACCGAGCAGAAAGTCGGGTATCCGCGGGTCTTTGGCTCGATTTTCCAGGCTGCATCCGTCGAGCAACGAGAGACCCTTTTGCTACAATCTTCACAGACATTGTCAGGTACACCCCCTCTACCTCCAGTAGTTTTATTGTAGGAGAACTTGCCCTAACCGAGGCTTCTCAGCCCCGGCGATCCTTCTTTTCGACTTTTCTAGGTCCTAATCTACATGCTGATCTTCTAAAATTCATATAAAATTCCCTACAACTTATTTTAATCTGAAATTCAGGAATTAATCACTCAACCCCACATATAAAATATACAAAAAAAAATTGCATGCATATTAGTCCCCCATCACAAGTACAATGTAAAAATATAATAAGTGTTGGCTTTGGCCCTTGATTTTGATGAATAACAAAATATTAAGTATATATTTTGTACTAATGTTACAATTGGAGTTGTGAATTTTAGATCACAGGTACATTAAACTCTCAACAAAAAATCATCAAATCATTGACATTAATGTAAGATGAATTTCAAAGTTTTAGAAGTCTTCTCACCATGGAAAGCCATGAAATTGATCACTTTGGTCATTATGAAGAAGAAACAAGAAGTTTATTAGATAATTTTTAGAGTTTCGGAGCTTGGCACATAATTTAAAAATGGCACAGATCAAGTGTCAACCCAATTGTCAACTCATGAAGGCAAGTATCGATACCTCTGAAGACTGGCATGCAAAATTTTTGCTGGCATGCCAAGTATCGACCTAAGTGTCGACTCATAGATCGACTCAAGGCCTAAAAACAAAAATGGATAGAACATGATTTTTGAACTTCAATGAAGTGTTGACCCAAGTGTCGACCCAAGTGTCGACTCACAGGTCAACTCATAGATCGACTCATAGCCTGAGACAAGAAAGTTATAAAATAGTGTTATTCCTAGATTTTTTGTCAAGTGCTGACTCAAGTGTCGACTCAAGTGTCAACTCAACTCACAAGTTCTGAAAATAGTAATAGCTATATATTTAGAAGTTCAGAATTGGTTCAAACGGTCCAAAATGGCTATTTTGTTTTCTCCAATGGCCACTGTTGCGGCATCAACTCCTGGACCGAGGACCGGGGGTGGCTGAATGTGCTGGAGAGCTTCTCTCCCGGATGAACCTGCAAAAAAGTCCCCAAAGGTGCCGGTGGTGTTCCGACGGGGGACCTTCTGATGCCTAAGTTAGCAGGAGGTTGAAGGAAACAGAATGGAGGAATCAAGGGATGAATAGCATATGGAGAGGGAAGAGTTGTTCTACATTCAAACGGGGTCCCTTGAGTACCTTATATAGGCACGGAACAGTCCAAAATCCATTAGAGGAGAGGCTGAGAATGATCGATCTGCCCCTAGGAGAATCTAGAGAGTGGCCACGTGGTGCGCAGATACGGTGGCATCGTGGAAGTAGTGGAGCAGGACTGTTGGTAAGTAGGATCCCGTAGTAACAAAAAGGTGCTTTTGGAATTCCCAGGATGCTAAGGCTCACCTGTTGACATCGGTCGTGGGAAAGCTGGTCGGTCGGACTAAAGGCCAAACCTCCGAAGGAGAGTGACTGGGTCGTTCGGACCTCAGTAGGAGAGGGTCGGACCTCTGAAGGAGAGCAATGGGCTGGACCCCAACAAGAGAGGGTCGTTCGGACCTCAGCTCCGCTGGGTCGGACCTCTGAAGGAGAGCGATGGGCTGGATCCCAGTAGGAGAGGGTCGTTTGGACCTCAGCTCCGATTGGTCGGACCTCTGAAGGAGAGCGACAGGGCAGACCCCAGCAAGAGAGGGTCATTCAGACCTCAACTCCGGGGTTCAGACCTCTGAAGGAGAGCGACGGGCCAGACCCCAGTAGGAGAGGGTCATTCGGACCTCAGCTCCGGGGGGTCGGACCTCTAAAGGAGAGTGACGGGCCGGATCCCAACAGGAGAGGGTCGTTCGGATCTCAGCTCTAGTGGATTGGACCTTTGAAGGAGAGCGATGGGCCGGACCCCAGCAGAAGTGATGGGGGACTAATATGCATGCAATTCTTTTTTTGTATGTTTTATATGTAGGGTGAGTGACTAATTCCCGAATTTCAGATTAAAATAAGTTATAGGAATTTTGTATGAATTTTAGAAGATCAGCATACAGATTAGGACCTAGAAAAGTAGCAAAGAATGATCGCCGGGCTGAGAAGCCTTGGTTAGGGCAAGTTCTCCTACAATAAAACTACTGGAGGTAGAGGGGTGTACCTGACAACATCTGAGAAGATCGCAGCGAAGGGGTCTCTCGTTCCTCGATGGATGCGGCCTGGAAAAACCAGCCAATGACCCGCGGATACCCGGCTTTCTGCTCGGTGGTCCGATTGAGGCTTGGCTGGAGTCGTTGGATTCGTAGGAACTCGGGGGCCTGCAAACGACCTGTCAGGGGTTAGAAAACTCACAAAGGAACAAGAAAACAAAGGAAAAACATTAAAGGAAGGCTTTTTTTGGAGTGGACGTCCAGGGATCTGGAGGGTTTGTTGGCAGTAGGAAGATGATTGCAAACACCGGGAAGAAAAACTCTCACAAACCCCTTTATGCACACAGCATGGTATCACACAACTCAATAGAAGAACTCAAGGTTTTAATTCATATCAAAAAGTGTGTTTCATACACGAGGCTAGGGTCCCTTAAATAGACCCTTAACCTTAGGCTCCAAGTAAGGGCACTTTAGACTTTACATAGACTCATTTTCCTTTTCAAACTCTAATTGGAATACAAGGCAAATAGGTAGAAAATTTCAACTCAAACACTCTCCTCTTGTCCTTCTCTTGGTCGGCCAAGGTGGTGACCATAAGTGGCCGACAAGAGGGGAGGTGACCCTAGGGAGGGGCGCCCTAAATTCTACCTGGGCCTGGGCTGGCCCAAATTCCTTCCGGCTGGTCCAGGGTTTCGAATTTGTTCCTGATTTTTGTCTTCTCTTCCTGGACTCTTCAAGTCTTCAAGCTGGGTTGGACTTGGGCTTAACTTTTATGTCTTCAATTAGGTTGAACTTTGTCTTCACTTGTATGATGTGCTCTTGAGTCTTGATTGGACAGACGGACTCAAATTGAAATTAGCTCAACATGAGCTGACTAGTACTGAACTGAACTAGCTCAACAAGAGCTGGACTAATTATAGGACTCAAACGTAGCTGGACTAAGTTTTATTACAGGGGACTCAAATATTAACTAAGTGATCCACAGAGGGTTGAGAAGCCTCTGCCTTATTCTGGTGCCTCTGGTGTCCGCACCAATTCTCCCGGGGTAGGAGGAACTCGACCCTGTCGAGTGAAGATCAGACTGGCTCACATATCTCTCAAGAAGGTCTGGGTTGAGGAGTTGTATGTCTTCTCGAGAAATCCACAAATCGTCTGACTCTGGCTGGCCTTGCCATCGGACCAGGAAGCATTGATAACCATGTCCCTGGGTCGTAATGGCTTGATCGTCCAGGATATGCTCGATCCGTTCTCCTCTCTCAGGCCAATTGATGGGTGGACACTCTGGGTAAGGATCACCCTCAACAGAAGGGATAGGTCCAAAAGCCTCACTGGGTATCGTTGCCAGTTCCCTGTACTCAACCAGGTCTGTATATTGAAGGTAGAACTAATGCCCATATCCGAAGGCAAGTCTAGCACTTAGGCATTTGATCCAACCTTCTTCAATACTTTAAAAGCTCCGACTCCACAAGCATGAAGCTTCTTAACGGTCCCAGGTGGGAACCGCTCAGGCCTAAGCCTAATCATGATAGAATCCCCTACATCAAATTCTTTGATCCTTCTTCGGGAATTAGCCAGTTTGTTTAAAATTAGTGTAGGTGGTGAACATGCTGGGCACATGCAGACTCCTAACAAATGATTCAAAGGACTCATACTAACACCTAACAGACTTGACTATGCATTCCTATAGAAGGAAATCTTATTGAACTCTTTGGATCTAAACCTAACAGATTATAGGTTCCTTAGGTTTGATCCTAGCTTGACATGCACATGAAAATTTATAGTGAACTCCTAGCAAATTTCAAAGAGTATGCCAGAAGTAAGATGCAAACCTAACATGCATGATGAATGCATGCAGTATGCTAATCTCAGTTAAATGCAATCTAATGATCGTAGAAATGCTGGAGGTGTCTAGAAAGGGCAGAAAATAGGAAGTGGATTCAAAATTAGTCTGGTAGGTAGGGAAAAAGGTTCAAAGTTAGTTGGATAAAGTTCGATATAAGAAGGCATGTCGGGGACTAATCCTAGACTAATGAGGCTAACCTTACGAGGTTGCGGTATATCTATAGGGTTTGCATAATGGAAGGATGTGTTATTAATCTCAGGGAAGAGGTCCTTAATGGGAACTATAGGAGGAGGCTCATCCTGAGGGTACTGATTCAAAGAGATCAAGTCCTTAATAAATTCTTCTGGTTCTAGTATTTTAGGACTAGACTCTATAATTTGGCTCTCCTCTTCGGTTTCCTCAGGTAAGGCTCTAGTAGCAGTACCTAGGTTCTCTTCCTCTATTTGTTCTTCCACTATAACTTTAGATTGGAAGTGGTCAAGGTCAACTATCTCTAGGTTGGCTTCTACCTGGGTATCTATTGGGTCAACTAATTCTAGGTCAACTAAAGGTGTCTCCTCTTCTCCCTCATACTCATCCACTAGGCTTGCATCAGCTTCATATACTTCCGCATTAATGTAAGCCTTGTCAATCTCAGGAATGGTTGGAGAATGTCGGCTAGGGTAAAATTGGCTAGGTCCTGGTTTCTGATTATGGACACTAATCCTAGTAGGTTCAGGTTGTATAAGGGGTAGTGGCTCACTACTGGGTTCATATTTATGGATACTAATCCTATGGGGTTCAAGTTGACTGGGGGAAGCATGACTAGTACTAGGCTGATACTTAGGGGTTATGGGTTCTCTAGGCTCATAGGACAAGGGTGTAGATCTATGGGTTATGGGATTATAGGATCTGGGGTCATAGGATTTTGGGTCAGCTCTATGATCAGGTTCTAAGGATGGATCATGGTATGGGATCCTCCTAAGGTTGGGCTGCCTATATGGATCAGAATATTGGGTTCTCCTAGGGTTGGACTCCCTATATGGGTCAGGATATTGGGTTCTCCTAGGGTTGGGCTCCCTATATGGGTCAGAGTATTGGGTTCTCCTAGGATTGGACTCCCTATATAGGTCAGAGTATTGGGTTCTCCTGGGTTCAGTATCATAATAAGGGTCATGGTAAGGGGTTCTTCTAGGTTCAGTATCATAATAAGGGTAATGGTAAGGGGTTCTTCTAGGTTCAGTATTATAGTATGGGTCAGGCTGAGGGGCTCTCCTAGGTTCAACCTCTCGGTATGGATTAGGGTTTGGGGTCCTCCTAAGTTGAGGGGAATCAGGATCTGGCTCAGACTGTGACCCATGGGTTTTTCCTGGGGTCCCTACCCGGACTTCTAACTGATCAAACCTATTGGCAAGATGGTCAATTCTATCATTGGTTTGAATACCAGACTGAGTTAACTGGGTCATCTGGGTAGTCATCTGGGTAGCCATCTGGGCCATTTGATCATCTAGGGCTTTCATTTGGGCTTGCAAATTTTCCATGGGTTCAGACATTTGTGAAGGAGGTGGGTGATATGAAACTCCTGATCTAGTGCTCATGCAAGACTCGATCAGACCGACTACAGCTGACTAGACCTAGAGTCCAAACTAAGGGCTCAATCAGGGTGGAAAACTAGCCTATAGTAACCCTGTACTCAGCCAGGCAGGTGTAAGGGGAGTGTTAGGTCCCTGATTGCCAATCCTAGACACCAATCAGAGATTGGCCAGGTAGGCGGACCAGCACACAAGCCCTTTGGGATTGAATCCCTAAACCACCATTCTAGACACCAAGCACAAGGCACACACAGGTTAGCTTGACACAGTGATCTAACACGTAGCCCGGACCCGACCAGTTGGTGTCCCTAGCCCACTATGGCAAATTAGGTCTAATCGATTTTAAGTTAGGCTTGGGACCGAATGCAAGGAAGGTGGTTTTGGGCTAAGAAAGGTAATGACCTCCTTCCCTTATCTGGTATAAAGAGAGTGCCCTTAAAGTAAATTATGCAATGATGGTAGGCAGATGAGGATGCAAATTAGGGTTTAGATTTTTGGTATTTTTGGAGAATATGTAATTTTTTTTTTGGTATTTTTTTAATAGAAGAAAACTTGTAAATCATGGCCTAATATGCTGGAAATATACTAAAATTAAAAGATATGCAAAAGATGCTAAACAAAACCCTAAAACTTCCAAACTTGTCTTGCTGAAAAAAACAGAGCCAAAAATTTACAGGATGTATTTTGGCTTGCAGAAATTCACAGGCTATAATAAAATCTACAAAAATTCTGAACATTATTTTGAATTATGATTAATCTAGAAAAATAAATTTTAGAATTTTTGGAGTTTTTATTAGGGAGAAATAATTTAAATAACAGAGCATATATGGACTGAGAAATTACAGAAAACAAGCCCTAATCTAAGATCTGATACCAAATGATGGGGGACTAATATGCATGCAATTCTTTTTTTTATGTTTTATATGTAGGGTGAGTGACTAATTCCCGAATTTCAGATTAAAATAAGTTATAGGGAATTTTGTATGAGTTTTAGAAAATCAGCATGCAGATTAGGACCTAGAAAAGTAGCAAAGAAGGATCGCCGGGGCTGAGAAGCCTCGGTTAGGGCAAGTTCTCCTACAATAAAACTACTGGAGGTAGAGGGGTGTACCTGACAATGTCTGAGAAGATCGTAGTGAAGGGGTCTCTCATTCTCGACGGATGCGGCCTGGAAAACCCAGCCAATGACCCGCGGATACCCGGCTTTCTGCTCGGTGTCCGATTGAGGCTTGGCTGGAGTCGTTGGATTCGTAGGAACTCGGGGACCTGCAAACGACCTGTCAGGGGTTAGAAAACTCACAAAGGAACAAGAAAACAAAGGAAAAACAGCAAGGGAAGGCTTCTTTTGGAGTGGATGTCCAGGATCTGGAGGGTTTGTTGGCAGCAGGAAGATGATTGCAAACATCGGGAAGAAAAACACTCACAAACCCCTTTATGCACACAGCAGGGTATCACACAACTCAATAGAAGAACTCAAGGTTTTAATTCATATCAAAAAGTGTGTTTCATACAAGAAGCTAGAGTCCCTTAAATAGACCCTTAACCTTGGGCTCCAAAGTAAGGGTACTTTAGACTTTACATAGGACTCCTTTTCCTTTTCTTTTCAAACTCTAATTGGAATACAAGGCAAATAGGTAGAAAACTTCAACTCAAACACTCTCCTCTTGTCCTTCTCTTGGTCGGCCAAGGTGGTGACCATAAGTGGCCGACCAAGAGGGGAGGTGACCCTAGGGAGGGGCGCCCTAAATTCTACCTGGG
Organism: Areca catechu; assembly: GCA_021397845.1. Classification (NCBI taxonomy): domain Eukaryota; kingdom Viridiplantae; phylum Streptophyta; class Magnoliopsida; order Arecales; family Arecaceae; genus Areca; species Areca catechu. The sequence continues at coordinate 99,597,819 of CM038050.1, forward strand.
CCTGGGCTGGCCCAAATTCCTTCCAGCTGGTCCAGGGTTTCGAATTTGTTCCTGATTTTTGTCTTCTCTTCCTGGACTCTTCAAGTCTTCAAGCTGTGGTGTGGACACCAGAAGCAGAAGCAGAATAAAATCCCACTCAAATAAGGTTAACCTGATTCCACTTTGGATCGAAGATCACTACGTTAAATTTTTCTTGTAAAGGGCAATTTACTTTCAAGAGTCCTGTAATTACTTAGTTTCAATTTCATAAATCCTGTAATTATGTCCAATCGAGTCCTGTAATTATGTCCTGTCTCAATCTGGGTTCAAATAAGAACTCAATTAGAGTTCCATTAGGTTTATTTAAATCAAGTCCAAGCTACTTCAAGTTGAGGTTCACCAAACCACTTGGAGCTTCCAAATCAAGACCTTGGTCTACATAGCTGGAATTCCTCATCACCATGCCAACAAAGCAGCCACCAGGGATGCCACATCATCAGCCACGTCACCTTCAAATGGGCGCCTAAAGGGGAGATCGACCAAGCATTTTAAATTCAAAGAAACCGGCCAATCTCCATGAATTTCTCCTTATCACATGTAACAAGGCCCCATATCCTCCAACCTCCCTTGTAATCCTCCACAATTTCGGGAGAATCTCCATGAATTTCTCCTTATCCCATGTAACAAGGCCCCATATCCTCCAACCTCCCTTGTAATCCTCCACAATTTGGGAGTTTTCAAATTTCAAAAGTTTTGTAAGGCTATTAAAAAGCCTTGGACGCCCCATTGTAAAAGGGATTGATTTTGGAAATGAATGAAGTTTGAAGTGAAGTTGTCTTGAGTTTTATGTGTGAAATTTTTCCTATCTTCTTCTTCCACGCCCAAAGCCACTCTTTTCCCTAGCAATTCATCATCCAAGCTCAAGGCAAAGGCATTGGAGTCGGCCAGATCTTCTGCAATTTCTTTTTTGTTCACAAATCCTCCTAACTTTACATATGTCTCTTTCTTCCTTAACCTTTGATCTTCAATTGCAGGGTCCTTCGAGGTCTTTGAGTTGAGAACCGGGTTCCCCCTTGACAATGAACCGACAGACTGAAGTCCAAGTCCAGATTTCTGATCTTTGTTATCCAAGTCCTCCAGTCCAGAGCGTTGGTAGTTTCAAGGTATGAATCAAAGAAGGTTGGAAAGCTCATCAAGGTAAGTCCATAATCATTAGCCCCTATTATCTAGATCTTCTTCCTTCTTAGTTTAGGATTGTGTCTAATCAAGTAAAAGTTTCATTTCATGTAATCCTTAAGTCTTATTATGATGAGTACAATGCTAGTGTAATTTGGTTTCATTGCTCTACAAACCATAATCTAAACATTAATCATATGCGTGCCGCATCAAATTGGTATCAGAGCATGGTTGCATTAGGGTAGAATAGTTTTCTTTAAATCCAAGCAAGATCTAAAATTCATGCCTCCTGAGCGGGTGTACTCCAGTACACTGTCACGACCCATGGGAATAATGAGCCCCTGGCTGGACGTGAATTTTTTAGATTGAAGTTTGGGTAAGCCTTTGCACTTGTTTGATTAGGTTCTGTTTTCTGAAAATTTGCATATGTTTACTGTACCGTCTGCAGCTCCAAAGGCAAGTCACTAATTTTTTGTTAAAATATTTTTTTCTTGTTCCTTTTTAAGTCAGTTATCATCATATTAAATTTCATCATCAGAAAAAAATTATAAAAAAAATGAAAATTTTTGCAGTTCGACACTATCATTAGGGTTCTGTTCTATCCTATTTTATTTATCTTCATTTGTAGGATCTGCTTAGAGTAGTACAGATTTTAGTTTTAAAACTCCTTTCATATACATTGAAACATATAAGTTAGAAATCCTCTATGATTTTTCAGAATTTTGGGACATTTTTTCATCATGTTTTCCACACCACTTTCAAACTGCAATACACTTCTGCAGCACCTTTGCATTTCATTCATCTCATGAGAAATCAAATTAAGGGCATCAATTTGACATAGGGTCAGGGTTTCATCACCTGTCCCTAGCCCAAAAATCACTGACTAGCATATCGATCCCAGCCCGTTAATTAAAATTGAGTAGAACGTTAATTGCCCTAGTGGGTTAGGGACACCAACAAGTTGGGTTCAGGTTAGGGTCAAGTTAACTGTGTCAGCTAATTGGTGTGTGCTTACTGGCTTGGTGTCTAGGATTGGTGCATCAGGGCTTGTGATTTGGTTCGCCTACCTGCCAATCTCAGATTGGTGTCTAAGGTTGGCAATCAGGGACCTTCACTCCCCTCCACCTACCTGGCTAAGTCCCATAAGTACTACTAGCTAGTTGGTTCACTTAATTAGACCTCTAATTTGTGCTCTAGGTCTAGGAAACCTTAGCTCGAGCTTGAGTCCATTTGCATGCATGACAACTAGAGCAGGGACACCATATTCACCAATCCAAGTCGAGTCTAGTGTAGCCATGGACCCGAATCTTGAAACCATGCTGAAAGGCCTAAATGATCTAATGGCCCAATTGAACCAAATGCTGGCTAAACAATTTTCCTTAGACCAACCAACTCCTACTTTCCCATTAGCTTATATGAATGATAGGAGTAAGAACCCTGAAGTACAAGTTGAGTTCATGAATACTCAGGACTTAGGGTATCCTCAAACTGAAGGGCTAGGGAAGGAAGAAGGCAAATTTGAACCTAGTAAATATATGTATGAGACTGACATAAGTTTGATAGATGAAAATGAAGGGGAAGACTGTGAAGAGAACAACTTTAGTACCTTACCTGAGGAAACCTTTGGTAAAGAAAAGATTATTGAGCCTAGTCCTGAAACATCAGAACAACCAAATTTAGTGAGGACTTGGTTCCCGTAAGACAATGCCCTCAGGAAGAACCCAATACTTTAGCTTCGACACAAGAACTCCTTCAGGTACCTGAGAAGAACCCAATCATTATTCTAGAAGACTTTCTTGATGACCTTCAACTACCTAGAAGCATCCCGCCTGTAGATCAAAATTCTAATCTTAAGGTCATCATGAGTAACCAAGGTCTATTTCAAGATTCCCCTAAATTACCCCAAGTCTTGGATTCCTATTTCCTCCTGCCTTTCCCTGAGTCTTATCATTTTTAGAGCCATTAAGTTTCATTTTGATGAGATTACTAGGATGCATGAGCTTTTAAAGCCTATTCCTTTTGCTACCTACTTTTGGAAAACCTTATGGCATTTGCTAGGAACCCATGGTTAATTCTCATGTGCATACCAGACCAGGGTCAAATCTAGAGAGTCATTATTCTGTTAGGTTTAGGTCCTAGAAAGTCCAATAAAATTCCTCTCAATAAGGATGCCTAGTTCAGTCTGGGTTTAGGTCCTAGAAAGTCCATAAAATTCCTCTCAATAGGATGCCTAGTTCAGTCTGCATTTTGTAAGTGCTTGTGTAAATTTCTGAGTTTGCTGAATCTTTCGCACAGCATGTCAACAAATTTGCATAAAGAATTAGTAATAAGATCAAACTGAGCTATGAGACTTACAAACATTTAGCTGATTCACATAAGAGGCTAAAGAATTCTGTGAAGGGATTATGCGATGATTAGGCTCAACCCTGAATGGTTCCCCTCTGGAACCATAAAGAAGCTGCATGCCCGCGGAGCGGCCTTTCAAGATCTTAAAGAAAATAGGGCCTAATGCGTATTTTTGGAACTTCCACCTGATTTGGGTATCAGTACAACCTTTAATGTTTCAGACCTAGTAGAATACAAAGAACCAGTACTAATACCTAATGAGCCTTTTGGGCCAGAACTTTCATTGAAGAGTGACTTATTTCGAGTGTCCCACCACCAACCCTACCTGAGCGGAGAGAGAGGATGAGAGAACCTGATGACAAAACCATTACTACCAGGAATAAGGACTATCAACGATACATGGTTCAATGGCAAGGTCGACCTGAGTCCGACAACTCTTGGATTACTCGAGAGACCTGCAAAGACTTAACCCAGACTTGTTTAGCATTACCAGGGCAAAACTGAACCATACTCGACTAGGTCGAGTTCTGCCCACCCCAGGAGAATTGGTGTGGACACCAGAAGCAGAAGCAGAATGAAACCCCACTCAAATAAGGTTAACCTGATTCCACTTTGGATCGAAGATCACTACGTTAAATTTTCTTGTAAAGGGCAATTTACTTTCAAGAGTCCTGTAATTACTTAGTTTCAATTTCATAAATCCTGTAATTATGTCCAATCGAGTCCTGTAATTGTCCTGTCTCAATCTGGGTTCAAATAAGAACTCAATTAGAGTTCCATTGGTTTATTAAATCAAGTCCAAGCTACTTCAAGTTGAGTTCACCAAACCACTTGGAGCTTCCAAATCAAGACCTTGGTCTACCAAGCTGGAATTCCTCATCACCATGCCAACAAAGCAGCCACCAGGGATGCCACATCATCAGCCATGTCACCTTCAAATGGTCCTAAAGGGGAGATCGACCAAACATTTTAAATTCAAAGAAACCGCCAATCTCCATGAATTTCTCCTTATCACATGTAACAAGCCCCATATCCTCCAACCTCCTTGTAATCCTCCATATTTTGGGGAGAATCTCCATGAATTTCTCCTTATACCCATGTAACAAGGCCCCATATCCTCCAACCTCCCTTGTAATCCTCCACAATTGGGAAAGTTTTCAAATTTCAAAAGTTTTGTAAGGCTATTAAAAAGCCTTGGACGCCCATTATAAAAGGGATGATTTTGGAAAATATGAAGTTTGAAGTGAAGTTGTCTTGAGTTTTATGTGTGAAATTTTTTCTATCTTATTCTTCCACGCCCAAAGCCACTCTTTTCCCTAGCAATTCATCATCCAAGCTCAAGGCAAAGGCATTGGAGTCGGCAGATCTCTGCAATTTCTTTTTTGTTCACAAATCCTCCTAACTTTACATATGTCTCTTTCTTCCTTAACCTTTGATCTTCAATTGCAGGGTCCTTCGAGGTCTTTGAGTTGAGAACCGGTTCCCCCTTGACAATGACCGACAGACTGAAGTCCAACAGAGTTCTGATCTTTGTATCCAAGTCTTCCAGTCCAGAGCTTGGTAGTTTCAAGGTATGAATCAAAAAAGGTGGAAAGCTCATCAAGGTAAGTCCATAATCATTAGCCCCGATTATCTAGATCTTCTTCCTTCTTAGTTTAGGATTGTGTCTAATCAAGTAAAAGTTTCATTTCATGTAATCCTTAAGTCTTATATGATGAGTACAATGCTAGTGTAATTTGGTTTCATTACTCTACAAACCATAATCTAACCATTAATCATATGCTTGCCGCATCAAGCTGGGTTGGACTTGGGCTTAACTTTTATGTCTTCAATTAGGTTGAACTTGGTCTTCACTTGTATGATGTAGTCTTGAGTCTTCAATTTGATTGGACAGGACTCAAAAATTGAAATTAGCTCAACATGAGCTGACTAGTACTGAACTGAACAGCCAACAAGAGCTGGACTAATTTACAGGACTCAAATGTAGCTGGACTAAGCTTTATTACAGAGGACTCAAATATTAACTAAGTGATCCACAGAGGGTTGAGAAGCCTCTGCCTTATTCTGGTGCCTCTGGTGTCCGCACCAAGGAGAGGGTCGTTCGTACCTCTGCTTCGGTGGGTCGGACCTCTCTTAGTTGAAGCCTTGAAAGGGGTGGCCGGGTCGGACCATAGAATTGGGTCGGTTCTGGCTGAGTGTGAGCCATCATGGTACAATAGTTGTCCCTCTTTCCCTTATTCTTCGAGTGAGTTCGTAGGCTCGAAGGGCAAGGGAATTAAATGGCAGTAAATGCATCAGCCTTTCGAATGATTTCGATTTCGGTTCGGCATGTTGCATCCGGTCACCTTGCGCTCTGAATTTTACTCTAGGATAGGTGTCAGTGCCTGGTTGGCGAAGATAGGGGGAGCAATTCTTGCTTGTACGGTGCATGGCAGCTGCCCATTCGAATTCTTGATGCGACGTGGGGCATGTGGCCCCATTAGAGCGGGTGGTGCACTTGCTGGAGTGACCCATCCGCCGTTGCTTAGACTGTCATGTGGATCATGGTCGGATATGATCCGGCACGTCTCCTGGATTCCCGTCCAACTTGAGAACTGAAGCGCCAGCTGTCAAATCTCGACACGTAGGGGGATGCGTTGGGAGGCTGCCCCCCGGTGCCTATAAAAGGGGGGGAGCAGTGCCCAGAAAGAACCTTTCACCATGCTTGCGCTTGAAGAGAAGGCAACCTCCTCCCTCCTCGTGTCGCTTTAGCCTCTCTTAGAGAACCAGGGACCCATGTTAGTCCTGTCTCCATCTTCCCCCATCTTCCTCCCTTTCTGCAACCCATCTTAGAATGGCTTCTGGGAGTCGGAGTTTGGGTGGTCATAGGGAACCCGATCCCTTTTACATCCCTTCGGCCATGACCAAGAGGGTTGAAAACCTTAGGATTATATATAATATTCCCTCTACCTTACACTTGACCGTCCCTAGCCCTGAGGGTTGAGTGAACGGGCCCTGGAACTTGGGAGCTCTCCCCATGTATGAAGACCACCTGAAAGCCGGTCTTCATTTCCCGATCCATGGCTTCTTTGTTCAGATTTTCAACACCTACAGAGTCATCCCCCTCCCAGCTGACCCCGAACAGCATCCGGGTCCTGTGTGGCTTCGTAGTCCTGTGTCGGGAGGCCGACATCGAGCCTAGGGTATCCCTGTTTTTTAACTTTTTCTTGCTGAAATAGGACTTCCGAAGTCAGGAGTGCTGGATGTTTAGTCCATGCCCTGGCCGGAAGATACTAAGGGGCTTCCGTCCGCCATTCATGGATGGAAGTCCCGATACTTCTTTATAGATAGCCTGGAGCTGTGGGGCTTTGAGGCAGCTTGGAGGGAGCCGAGGTCGAATGCTTTGAACGGGAGGAAGGTCTCGAGGGTCGACGAGGCTAACTTCCATAAGTAGATGATGAAGGCCCGAAGTTCGTCGGCTTCATGCTCCATGAGGGGAGTCTTCATTACGCCGGACTCAGCCGGCACCCAATGTTTGGTAGGGCGAGAGCCGTAGAGGAGAAGAGAGAGAGAGGGATCGGCTACTTTATTTCCCGTCAGCTTTGCAACCATACCTCACTTTAACTTTGTTTGTTGACAGGCAGGAATATGAAGCCAGAACGGACGGTCCTTTTGACGTGATCAGCACAGTGGAGGGCTGTTCGCATTGTGGAGCCGACCCCATGAGAGCCGAAGAAGCGAGCGGCCGAGCCGGTGCCTGAAAGGTCGAAGAAATAGCAGACAATAGAATCGTCCACCACGGTGGTGTCGGTCAAGTCAGAGGATGACATGCCTCTGACCGAACGTCGAAGGGTGATTGCATCCTAGGGATCCTCTTCGGTCGGACAGCCAGTTGACCAGATAGACGAGAGGCTTTCGATGCCGACCGGGGTGGATGCGGCCCCTTCGCCCCCACCATTGGAGTTGATTGTGGCGACCTCCCCGACCATCAGGGGAACCCCTACAGTGGAGGGGCCGTTGGTCGTTAATGAAAGGGCTGGCGGTGCTCATGAGGAGGAGCGCCGAAAGTGGCACGATGCCGAGGAGGCTAAGGAACTACTTCAGAGGGCCACTCCTGACAATGACGGGCGGTCGGTGAACGAGGTTGCAAGGAGTTCCCTTCGTCATCCTCTGGGGGTGAGTTTCACTTTTCCTGTCTTCACTTTGAATTCATGATTGGCAATTCTCTAACTGTGTCGTCTGTTGACAGCTTGTCAAAGACAACCTTCTATTGGACGACGGCCTCGGCGAGCTGCTTGATCTGAAGGAGCAGTTGACCCAAAGGGTCGAAGCGGCAGAGATGGTGAGGGACACGGCCTGGGAGGCACTGAGAGCCTCCAGGGAGGAGGTGCTCGGCTTGAGGGCCGTAACAACAAAAGTGTCCATTCTGTGGGCTGAGTCGGGCCCTAGAAGGAGTAGTTGAAGAGCTTGCTGGCCCAAAAGGCGGATCGGGAGGCAAGTCTAAAAAATAAGAAGAAAAAGATGAAGTCCCTGACCCGTCGGCTAGCCGTCGAGGAGGGGCGCTTGACCGAGTGCGAGGTCCGTGCGCAGGGCCACCAGATAGTGGCAGAGAGATATAAGGGCCTGCTGAAGACGGCCCAGGAACTACTGAAGACGGCCGGTGAGAAGGTCGTTGCAACCTACAAAGCCTCGGAGGACTTCAATGAGGAGATGAACGAAGCTGGGATGGTCGGCTTCGGCTACGAATACGACAATGCTTGGGAAAGGTTAGTGCAGCCTTCCCAAATCTCGATCTATCATTCCTTCAGCCGCCAAAGCTGATGGAAGAAGAGGGTTTGGAAGTGGCGGATCCGACTGCCCAAGCGGACGATGCTCCAATGGTGGCCATCACAGCAGTGGCCGGACCGGACGTCCAAGTTGGAATCGAAGCAGAAGCAGCCGGAGGGGCCAAGGGGGCCGAAGTGGCTGTTATTGCCGAGGGGTCCAGTGTAGCCGTAGATAGTGTAGCTCCCAAGGTCAAACCTAGTTATTTATAAAGGCCTGACCTTCAGTCTTTGTAAAGAAACTTTTTGGGAAACAATGAAAAACCTTTTTCTTTTTCTTTTTACACCGTCTCATATCCTTCACTATGACATCTCACTAAGTGTGGACCAGTCGACTTTCCGAACCCAGAAGTAGTTGAGGTAACGATCGGATTCTAGATCAGGCTAGAGCAACGAGCTTAGGGACTTTAACCTAAGTGTCGGTCTGTCGGCTTTCCGGACCCAGAAGTGGTTGAGGTAGTGATCGGATTTCAGCTCAGGCCAGAGCAACGAGCTTAGGAAATTTAACCTAAGTGTTGGTCTATTGGCTTTCAGGACCTAGAATTAGTTGAGGCAGCGGTCGGATTTTAGCTCAGGCCAGAGCAACAAGCTTAGGATTTTTAACCTAAGTGTTGGTCCGTTGGGTTTCTCAGACCCAGAAGTGGTTGAGGCAGCGGTCGGATTTCAGCTCAGGTCGGAGCAATGAGCTTAGGAATTTTAACCAAAGTGTCGGTCTGTCGGCTTTTTGGACCCAGAAGTGGTTGAGGCAGCGGTCGGATTTTAGCTCAGGCTGGAGCAACGAGCTTAGGAATTTTAACCTAAGTGTTGTTCTGGTAGCTTTTCGGATTGGGCTACTCTAGAGCCTTTGCCGACCGGAGTCAAACTTTCAGAAGTGGGCTGCCCTAGAGCATTTGCCGACTGGAGTCGGACTTTCGGAAGTGGATTGCCCTAAAGCCTCTACCGACCAGAGTCGGACTTTCGGAAGTTGGTTGCCCTAGAGCCTTTGCCGACTGGAGTCAGACTTTCGGAAGCGAGCTACCCTAGAGCCTCTGCCGATCGAAGTCAGACTTTCAGAAATGGACTACCCTAAGCCTTTGCTAACCAGAGTCAGACTTTCGGAAGTGGGTTGCCTTAGAGCCTTTGTCGACCGGAGTCAAACTTTCAGAAGTGGGATACCCTAGAGCCTTTGCCGACCAGAGTCGGACTTTTGGAAGTTGCCTGCCCTAGAGCCTTTGCCGACCGGAGTTAGACTTTTGGAAGTGGTTCGTAGAAGAAATGTGGGCTTCATTGATAATATTTGCGGAGGTTGTCTACATTCCATGGACACGCCATCTGTCGTTCGTCCAAAAATTCAAGTCGATAGGTGCCAGCTCGAACCACTTCAATGACCTGATAAGGTCCTTCCCAATTTAGGGAAAGCTTGCCTTGCTCGATCGGCCTCAAAACTTCAGTTCTCCGCAGGACCAGGTCTCCGACTCGGAAAGCTCGTGCTTTGACTCATGAGTTGTAATATTTCACCATCCTCTGATGGCATACCGCCAACTTCATGCTTGCCCAAAGTCTAGTTTCTTCAAGTAAGTCCAGATCAGCCCTTCGCTGCTCGGAGTTGGCCGGTTCAGCATAGTGGTCAATCCGGAGAGATTGAAGAGATGTCTCAATAAGGATGATGGCTTCACTTCCATAAGTGAGGTTGAACGAAGTTTCACCGGTCGATGCTCTGGCAGTCATCCGATACGCCCATAATACTGAGTGGAGTTCCTCCACCCAAAGTCCCTTTGCCTCATTGAGCCAGGTCTTCAGCCCGTGCAAGATTGTCCGATTGGTAACTTCAGCCTCTCCATTGCACTGAGGGAGACTGACTGATATAAGTCGGTGAGCCCCACTGTGCGAACGACCATGGGGCGGTGATCGGAGTCAGCTCACTGGCGGGTCTCCTTTGAATGATGGAGTACCTCTGACACGTGTCGCACCTTCGGACGAAGTCCGACGCATCCTTCTGAATTAGGGGCCAGTAATATCCCTGCCGGATGATCTTGTAAGCTACGGATCTTCCTCCGAGGTGATCACCACAGATGCCTTCATGGACTTCTCTAAGGGCGTAGTCGGCGTCTATCAGCCCCAGGACTTTAACAGCGGCTGTGAGAATGATCGCTTATATAGGATGCCGTCAAGGATGACGTACTTAGAGGCCATCAAGCGCACCAACTTGGCCTCCGCCGGATCTTCCGGAAGAGTTCCTTTAGCTAGGAAGGTAAGGATCAGATCCACCCAAAAATTATCATGTTCCACCTGGTGGACCTCGGTCGGCTCTTTCGCAATACTGGGGTGACGTAGATGCTCCACAAAAGTTCAGTCAGAAGTCCTGCTTGCGGCCGTAGCCAACCTTGATAGAGCGTCCACCGAGAGTTCTGCAGATGGGTATGTAGAGGATTTCGAAAAATCTGAATCGAGAATGAGGTTTTGTACCTTGTTTAAGTATTTTGCCAAGGTTGGACCCTTGCTTCAAACTCCCCTTTTACTTGATAACCACAGTTTGGAGTCAGAGAAGACTCAGTCGGCCGATGCCTAGTTAGTTGGTGATTCGAAGCCCCGCAAGAAGAGCTTCGTACTCTGCTTGATTGTTCGACGCCCGAAATTAAAAATGTAATGCATATTCCAAGTTTTCCCCATCCGGGTCGGCCAGGATCAGTCCGGCCCCACAGCCTGCAAGGTTGGATGCGCGGCATGTGGAGGGTCCAGGTGGTTCGACTTCGTAGATGGCATCGGCTTCAGATACTTCGACCATTTTGAGGAAGCGTTTCCTGTCTCCATGTATACTCTGCAATGAAGTCAGCAAATTACCTGGGCCTTCAAGGCAGATCGTGGCTGGAAAGAGATGTCGAATTTGCTTAGCTTGACGACCCACTTGGTGAGAGACGGATGTATCTGGGCTCCGACGGATTGCCTGAGGGGTGGTGGTCATCACCACAATCGAATGTGCCGGAAATACGGCGCAGTGCTTGCGGAGACGTGACCAAAGAATATATAACTTTTGCATCTTGGGGAACCTTGTTTCACCTTCGTGGAGGACTTTGCTGATATAATAGATAGGCTCTGCTGTCCATCCTCTCTGACTCGCATAAGGAAAGCGCAGATCACTTCGTCTGACGCTGTAAGATAGAGGTACAAAGGCTCCCCTCCGTTGGCTTGGCCAGCAACGGAGGGTTCTTCAAGTACTCCTTCAATGTTTCGAAAGCCGATCAACATTCGTTAGTCCAAACAAAACCCTCCGACCGGTCCAGGGTCTTGAAGAATGGCAGGGACTTCTCAGCCGACGGGAAATAAAATGGCTGAGAGAGGTGATTCAGCGGTGAGCTCTTGCACCTGCTTTTTGTTGTCGGATGCGCCATCTCAGTGATGGTCTTTATTTTGTTGGGGTTCACTTCAATTCCCCTCTGTATGACCAAAAAAACAAGGAACTTGCCAGAGGTTACCCCAAAGGTACATTTCGTGGGGTTCATCTTCATCCGATGGTGCCTAAGTGCATCAAAGGATTCCTGCAAGTCCCTGATGTGGTCAGCCTTATGGAGACTCTTCACTATCATGTCATCCACATAAGCCTCCATGTTCCTGCATAGCTGACCTTCGAAAACTCGGTGATCAACCTTTGAAAGGTGGCACCGGCATTCTTCAAGCGAAGGGCATCATCCGATAACAGTACAGGACCTTGTCGGTGAAAAAGGTGGTCTTCTCCTCATCTTCCTGATGCATCTTTATTTGATTGTAGCCAGAGAAGGTGTCCATAAAGTTGAGAAGTTGGTGGCCGGCCATGGCATCTACCAACTGATCAATCTTGGGTACTGGGAAGCTATCCTTCGGACAGGCCTTGTTGAGGTCGGTGTAATCTATACAGATCCTCCACTTCCATTGGCTTTCTTCACCATAACCACATTTGCCAACCACTCAGGGTAGGGACTTCCTGATGAATCCAGCATCATGGAGCTTCTTTACTTCCTCATCAATGGCTTTCTATCTTTGGCAGCAAAGCTCTTTCTTTTCGGACAGGTCGGTAAGTCAGATCGACCTTGAGCTAGTGAGTGATGACCTCTGACAGTATTCCAGGCATGTCCGACACCGACCAAGCAAAGATGTCGGTGTTACTCCTAAGGAAGCCGATCAGTTCTGACTTAAAGTCTTCGCTGAGAGAACCTCCAATCTGAAAGACTTTGGTGGGATCATCCTCTTGAAGGGGAACAAAAATAATTTTTTCTCCTGGCTGACCGAGGCCTTCGGCCTCAGCTCTCGGGGCAAGTTGCTCCATAGTGGGATGGCCTTCTGACTGTTGGTTCATAATGGTCAGACACTACCTAGCCATCTGACGGTCTCCCCTCATCACTCCGACCCCGCTCCTGGTCTAAATTTTGCCAACAAATGGTAAGTGGACACAATGGCTCTAAATTTGTTGAGGGCCGGTCAGCCTAGGATAGCATTGTAAGGCGAGGTCGTCCGAACGACCACAAAACTGATAGGGAGGGTTTTCTAGAAACGCTCCATCTTGATAGTCGCAGGGAGAACTATCTCCCCTTCCACTCCGACGGAGTTACCCCCGAAGCCTGTCAGCGACGCGGGGGATTCCTACAGCATGGACCTGGATAGATTCATTCTCATAAAAGCATCGTATAGCAATACTTGAGCTTCCATTATCTATAAGTATTCTCCTTACATCGTAATTGGCAATCACTACTGACACGACTACAGGATTGTTCTCAAAAATATGAGTCTCTAGAAGATCTTCATCGGAGAAGGTGATTGCATTGGAGCCCCTGGACCTTTTAACAATATCGATCCTGTCCTCATAGCTTCCTCCGGATCGTCGATGCAGCATGCCGACATCCCTGCCGGTCGACCTCTGATTGGGGAGCTCCGTCTCCTCCGGAGGGTTTCGGGTGTTTGATGCTTCAGCCCGGTCCCTGATGGAGTCGAACATACTTGCACAAGTATCCCCTCTGGATGAGGTCTTCAATGGTGTCTTTCAACTGCAGGCACTCTTCAGTACTATGCCCATGATCCCTATGGAACCGACATAACTTATCTTTATTTCTTAGGGTAGGAGGGCCCCTCATTGGCCGAGGCCTTTGAAAAAAGGTCTCATTCTCGATCTCCATGAGGATCTTCTCTCTTGGTAAGGACAGAGGCGCGTAAGTCTCGAACCTTCGAGGGAAGTCCCTTGGCTTAGGACTTTGGTGTTGGGCCGACCGCCGACTATCACTCGGAGGTCAGACTTCAGGATCCTTATCGCTCTGCTTCTTGGAGGTCGGCCTTTCCTCTGCTTGACATTGACCGGTCGCTTGTTCTTCCACCAGAGCATACTTCTGCACTCTGGCCAGGAGTTCGCTGTACCTTGTTGGATGTTTCTTGTCCAGGAAGAAAGTCAGCCTGGACGAGCGAAGCCCTCACTTGAAGGATGACATTGCTATAGCCATGTTCAAATCTGGGACTTCCATGGCCACTGACTTGAAACAGGCCATGAAATCCTGAAGGGTCTCTCCCTCTTTTTGCAGCACGAGGAAGAGACAGTCGGTATTCCTCGAGGTCTGACTGCAAGTCCTAAAATGGAAAAGGAAAAGTGATTCGAGTTGAGAAAAGGAGTGGATCGTACCTGGCCGGATGGTGGAGAACCATATCCGGGCGGTCTTCTTAAGGGTAGCAGGGAAGGCGATGCAGTGGAGAGCGTCAGAGGTGCCTTGTACCATCATATGGGCTTTGTACATGCCCAGATGGTCTATCGGGTCTGTGGTAACGACGTAAGGGTCCACTTGTGGAATCTTGAAGTGGTGGGGAATCATCTCCGCCAGAATCTCATCAAAGAATAGGGGATGGGAGTCGTATACCTATCCCCCTTCGACCTTCTGCCAGAGGGCAATTTCAGCAATGCGCTCCTCCATGCGCATGATCTTGCTGGCATAGTCCATCAGTGGTTTGACAGCAGGCCAACCACCGACCGGGATGGATTCGGTGTAGGAAGGCAAAGCAGACCTTGCCCTCTTGCCATCTGTGCGGTCGCCCAATGACCTCCGGGGCTCCGTGATGATGCGAGAATAATGCTGGGGGACCTCCGGCCATCGGCTTCCCTCAACAACAATTGGAGGGTTGGTGTAGGAAACAGCTGGTAGTTGCTGATGGTTGTCAACTACTTCCTGGAAAAGCTGAACTACTTCCTGGAAAAGCTGAAGTGTAGCTGTAAGTGTTTCAATGCGATTCACCAAAGTTTGGAACTGCTGAAACCCCAGTGTGATGGTGGGTTCTGCGGCCGTAGTGGCGATGGCGGTGACATCATTTTCCTTGGGAGGTTCCTCAGATCTGGGAAGGGAGATACCCCTTCTGGTAGTGGCATTTGGAGCTCTTCCCTTAGCCATCTTATTGCCGGGATAATGGATTCCTCCTTTTAGAAGAAATTGCCCTCCTTCTAGTGCCAATCGTTTGTGGCGTCAAATCCTAGATCGGGGACCAGGGATGGCCGAATGTGCTAGCGCGCTCCTCTCCAGGACGAACCTATAACAAAGTCCCCAAAGGCACCGGTGTGTTCGGCGGTGGACCATCCGATGCCTAAGTTAGCAGGAGGTGAAGGTAATAGAATGGAGGAATCAAGGGATGAATAGCATATGGAGAGGGAAGAGTTGTTCTACCTTCAAACAGGGTCCCCTGAGTACCTTATATAGGCACGGAACAGTCCAAAATCTATTAGGGGAGAGGCTGAGAAAGACCGATCTGCCCCTAGGAGAATCTGGAGAGTGGCCACGTGGCACACAGATACAGTGGCATCATGGAAGTAGTGGAGTAGGGCTGTTGTGATAGCAGGATCCCGCAGTAACAGAAAGGTTCTTCTGGAATTTCCTAGATGCTAAGGCTCTCCTGTCAGACGTCGGCCATGGGAAAGACAATCGGTCGGACTAAGGCCAAACCTTCGAAGGAGAGCGATGGACCGGACCCCAGCAGGAAAGGTCGTTCGGACCTCAGCTCCGGGGGATCGGACCTTTGAAGGAGAGTGACGGGCCGGACCCCAGCAAGAGATGGTCATTCGGACCTCAGCTCCGGTCAGTCGGACCTCTGAAGGAGGGCGACAGGGCCGGACCCCAGCAGGAAGAAAGGGTCGTTCGGACCCTAGCTCCGGGGGGTCGGACCTTTGAAGGAGAGTGAGGGCCGAACCCCAGCAGGAGAGGGTCGTTCGGACCTCAGCTCCGGGGGGTTGGACCTATGAAGGAGAGCGATGGCCAGACCCCAGCAGGAGAGGGTATTCGAACCTCAACTTCGGTGGGTCGGACCTCTGAAAGAGAGCAATGGGCGGACCCAGCAGAGAGGGTCGTTCGGACCTGCTCCGGTGGGTCGGACCTCTCTTTGTTGGAGCCTTGAAAGGGGTGGCCAGGTCGGACCGCAGGACTGGGCCGGTTCTTGCTGAGGGTGAGCCATCATGGTACAACAAGAATAACTCAACTACAATGTAAAAATATAATAAGTGTTGGCTTTGGCCCTTGATTTTGATGAATAACAAAACATTGAGTATATATTTTGTACTAATGTTACAATTGGAGTTGTGAATTTTAGATCACAGGTACATTAAATTCTCCACACAAAATCATCAAATTCATTGACATTATTGCAAGATGAATTTCAAAGTTTTAGAAGTCTTCTCACCTTGGAAAGCCATGAACTTGATCACTTTGGTCATTATGAAGAAGAAACAAGAAGTTTATTAGATAATTTTTAGAGTTTCGAAGCTTGGCACATAATTTAAAAATGGCACAGATCAAGTGTCAACCCAAGTGTCAACTCATGAAGGCAAGTATCGATACCTCTGAAGACTGGCATGCATAATTTTTGCTGGCATGCCCAGTATCGACCTAAGTGTTGACTCATAGATCAACTCATAGATCGACTCAAGGCCTAAGAACAAAAATGGACAGAACATGATTTTTGAACTTCAATGAAGTGTTGACCCAAGTGTCGACTCACAAGTTGACTCATAGATCGACTCATATCCTAAGACAAGAAAGTTACAAAATAGTGTCATTCCTAGATTTTTTGTCAAGTGCTGACTCAGTGTCGACTCAAGTGTCAACTCACAAGTTTTGACAATAGTAATAGCTATATTTTAAAAGTTCAAAATTAGTTCAAACGGTCCAAAATGGCTATTTTGTTTTCTCCATGGTCACAAATGATTTTTTAAGGTTTTTCATGTATTTATCACTTACCAAACATATTGAAGATACAAGAGAGAAAGAAGAAATACAAGAGATAAATTCTATCTTTGAGAAAGCTATTGAAAAGACAAGAGTGAGCCAAAAAAAGATTCCACCTGAAAAAGCCTTTATTCTTACTGTTGAGCCTTCAAATCATTATCAAAAGTGTTCATTGAAAGCTTCAGAGTTTCGAAGCTTGGCACATAATTTAAAAATGGCACAGATCAAGTGTCACTCATGAAGGCAAGTATCGATACCTCTGAAGACTGGCAGCATAATTTTACTGGCATGCCAAGTATCGACCTAAGTGTTGACTCATAGATCAACTCATAGATCGACTCAAGGCCTAAGAACAAAAGGACAGAACATGATTTTTGAACTTCAATGAAGTGTTGACCCAAGTGTCGACTCACAAGTCGACTCATAGATCGACTCATATCCTAAGACAAGAAAGTTTACAAATAGTGTCATTCCTAGTTTTTGGTCAAGTGCTGACTCAAGTGTCGACTCAAGTGTCAACTCACAAGTTTTGACAATAGTAATAGCTATTTTTTAAAAGTTCAAAATTAGTTCAAACGGTCCAAATGGATATTTTGTTTTCTCCAATGGTCACAATGATTTTTTAGAGGTTTTTCATGTATTTATCACTTACCAAAACATTGAAGATACAAGAGAGAAAGAAGAAATACCAGAGATAAATTCTATCATTTTTGAGAAAGCTATTGAAAAGACAAGAGTGAGCCAAAACAAAGAGTCCACCTGAAAAAGCCTTTATTCTTGCTGTTGAGCCTTCAAATCTATCCAAAAGTGTCATTTGAAAGCTTCCAAGAAGACGAAGACACTCAAGGCCTCAATAAGAGCTTCATCGACATTATTCTTGCACTTTGAGAGCTTTTTCTTTGGCTTTAAATAGTACTTTTGTTATTTTGTTGTTACTAGTTTCAGGACTATTGAAACTAAAAGTTAGGCCCTTCCAAGCCATGAATTGGAATCAAGCCAAGGGCAGTCTTGAGGGAAAGGTTGTTGGTGAGCCTAAATGAGAAAACCAACTGTAGATTTGACTTATGAGCCCCTGAAAATAAGTTGGCTATAATCTTTGGTAGATTAGAGTGAAATTCCTAAGAGATTGCTTAGGAAGTGGATGTAGGTGCTTGGATTGTACCAATCCTTATAAACTTCTTGTATTTATGGTGTGGTTTGCCTTCTCATTTCTTTCTCTAGCATTACTTTTATTCTTTAAAGCACAGCAATTAGATTACTTTCAGCACATTCCATTGTTTAACAAACACCTCAGTTTAGCACATACTTGTTCAAATTTTTAAAAACCCAATTCACCCCCCTCTTGGATTGCTACGCTAGGGAACAATGGTATCAAAGCTTGGTACTTAGCATATAGGTCTAACGATCTTGGGTCAAAGATCTAATGGTAGCCTAATTGGTGGTTGGTATTGTTGAGGGTCAAGCCTCAAACCATCCCCCACTCTTTAGTGGCACAAATTATACTTACCAGAAGACACGCATGCGCGTCTACATTCAAGCCATAGATTACAATATTTGGAAGACCATAGTTAAAGGTCCTCATCAGCTACTGTCTAGATTAATAGCATTCCTACTTGCAAATTGGAAGAAGATTGGGATGAGAATGACATTAAGCAAGTTGAGCTTAATGCAAAGGCTATGAATTTATTATTTTGTGCATTAGATCCTAGTGAATTTAATAGGATATCTAATTATTCCTTCGCCAAGAAAATATGGGACACACTTGAAGTTATCTATGAGGGTACACATCAAGTGAAGACTACAAAAGTTAACATGTTCATCCATACTTATGAGATATTTAGAATGGAACCAAATGAGTCAATTAATAAATAGTGTACACTGGGTTTACTAATTTGTTAATGGTTTGAGGACTGTGAAAATGTTTTATCTAATCTGAACTTGTCAACAAAATTTATCAAATCTCTTCCATCAACATGGGATCCAAATCACTGCTATTAAAGAAGCCAAGGATGTCAATATTCTTCCACTTGAACAGCTCTTGGGATCACTTATGACATATGAGCTATCTCTAAGGTAGAAGTTATGACAATGACAAGAAAAAGAAGACTTGCTTTCAAGTCCATAAACAAGAAGATTCTATTGAGATTCCGGAGAAGATGAGGAAGATGAACGGCTCTTATCTTAAGAAAATTTAAGAGATTCATGAGGAAGAAAAGATACAACTACAAGAAGAAGCCACAAAGAGGGAGCCCAATAAGAAGAAGAAAAAAAAGGAAAGAGAGAACCAAACTATTTTGAGTGTAAGAAGTCGGGTCATTATAAAATGGATTGCCCCTCTCTCAAAAAAGGCAAAAAGAAATTCAAAAAGAAAGTGATGATGGCGATGTGGAGTGAAAGCGAAGATTCAAGCTCCAATGAAGAGCAGTAAGAGGTGGCCAACATCTGCTTCATGACAAATGAAGAACAAGTAAGGTCTGAACCCAAAGATGATTTACTTTTGAAGAATTACGTGATAATTTTGATGAACTTATTGTAGAGTATCAAAAACATAAATTAAAAAACAAAGAATTGAAAAAGTAAAACTTGGAGCTTTTTAAAACAAATGATAAGTTTTTGAAAGATAATGATTGCTTGCTTCAAGAAAATAAAGAATTGAATGATCAAATTATCTCTTTGAAAAAAAGAAAGGATGATCTTTGAAAGAAAAAGATTCTTTGAAAAAAAGATAAAGTTTATAATAAATGAGAAACTTATTAAACAAAACAAAAAATTTTTGCAAGAAAATAAGAAATACAAAGAAGAGCATGAAAGAGTGAAACCATTTTTATTTCAAGAATTTTTTGTTCCTGTATCATCTAGCATTACATGCTATGTTTGTGGTAAATTAGGACATAATCTTACATATGTGATAGAAGAAAATTAAATAGTATTAAAAATTTGGGTTCCCAAAAAATCATATCAACTAACCCTAAAGGATCCAATATGACTTGGGTACCTAAAGTCTCCACCTGATTTGTTTTTGTAGGTGGTCTTGCAACCAAGAAAAAAAAAAGATTATGGTACCTTGATAGCGATTGCTCAAGATACATGACTGGAGATGTAAAGCAATTCACATCTCTTGAGGCTTTAAATGATGGAAATATAACATTGATGATAATGGAAAGGATAAAATTATCGATGTCGGTAAAGTCCATATCACCCCCTCTACTTATGTTGATAATGTTCTACTTGTTGGTGGTTTAAAACATAAGTCGCTATTATAAGTTAATTTTGTGATAAAGGTTTCAAAGTGGTTTTTGAATCTTCTATGTACATTGTGTCTAGTTTTGATGATAATAGCATCAAATTCATTGGTCATAAACATGAAAACATTTACATGGTTGATCTTGATGATCTACCTATACAAAATGGTCAATGCCTAGTGGCAATGAAAGCCAAAATCAATGAAACTAGTTGGCTTTGGCATCGTAGACTAGGGCATGCAAGTATGCATTTGCTTTCAAAATTGAACAAAAATAATCTCATAAAAGATCTACCAAAACTAACTTTTAAAAATAATAAGATTTGTAATGAATGTCAACTTGGAAAATAAACAAAATCATCTTTCAAACCAAAAGGAATAGTCTCTATATTTAGACCCTTAGAATTACTTCATATGAACCTCTTTGGACATACTAGAATAACTAGTTTGGGAAGCAAGAAGTATGGTCTAGTAATTATAGATGATTTTTCATGTTTTACATGGATAATATTTTTAGCTCATAAAGATGAAACATTTTCTACATTCATCAAGTTTTGTAAGAAAGTTTCAAATAAAAAAGGTATTTCAATTATTCCTTTACATAGTGATCATGGTAGTTTTCATGATTTTGAAAAACACCTTATGACCTTTGGAAAGGTTGAAAACCAACTATCAAGTATTTTCATGAAAACACCTTATTTTGGATATCATTGATATCATTGTTTCATTCTAAATAATGATAAAGATCACCTAAGTAAAATTGATGTCAAGTCAAATGAGGGTATCTTTTAAGATACTCTACTTCTAGCAAGGCATACAGGGTCTTCAATAGAAGAATACTTCTTGTTCAAGAGTCCATTCATGTTGTCTTTGATGAAACTAATGAAACATCTTCTAGAAAAGAAGACATTCTTGATGATGAAATAGGTATCCAAAGGATTGAAAAATTATCAATCAATGAAGGACCTTCCAAGGAGCAAGAAGGTGATCAAAACTGTGAAGAAGAACAAGTACAAGAAGCTGGAGCTTCATCAACACCCAAGCCATTACCTAAAGAATGGAGGTATGCCCATGGATATCCTAAAGAACTTATAATTGGTGATCCATCAAAAGGGATAAGTACTCGTTTCTCACTAAGAAATGTGTGTGATTATTTAGCATTTGTATCACAAGTTGATCCTAGATCAATTGGAGAAGCTAAAAAAGATGCTAATTGGATAAATGCCATGTTAGATGAACTAATTCAATTCAAAACAAACAAAGTTTGGACTTTAGTTGAAAGATCTTCTATATTTCAATAATTGGAACCAAATGGGATTTCAGAAATAAACTTGATGAAAATGGAGTAGTAACTAGAAATAAAGCTAGATTGGTAGCAAAATGTTATAATCAAAAAGATGGTATTGATTTTGATGAAACTTTTGCACTAGTTGCTAGATTAGAAGCAATTAGATTATTACTTGCTTTTGCTTGCTATATAGATTTTAAATTATTTCTAATGGATATCAAAAGTATATTTTTAAATGGTTTTATTAAAGAAGAAGTGTATGTTGAACAGCCCCCTGGTTTTGAGAATCATGCATATCCTAATCATGTTTTTAAACTTCATAAGGCTTCATATGATTTAAAACAAGCTCCAAGAGCTTGGTATGATTAGTTAAGTAAATTTCTACTTGAAATTGTCTTTTTCTAGAGGTAATGTAGATACTACACTATTTTTGAAAAAAAAATGATGATCTCTTAGTAGTACAGCTCATGTTGATGATATCATTTTTGGTGCTACTAATGAAATACTTTATCAAGAGTTTGCCAAGCTTATACAGGGAGAGTTCGAGATGAGCATAATGGGAGAGCTAAATTTCTTTCTTGAACTCCAGGTCAAGCAAACTAGAGAAGGGATCTTCATCAACCAAGCTAAATACACAAAAGAAATATTAAAGAAGTTTGGGATGGAGACAACCAAGCTATTAGGTATACCTATGAGCCCTACTTGCAAACTTGACAAAGATGAATCAGGTGAAAATATTGATCAAAAATTACATAGGGATATCATTGGTTCATTATTGTACTTAACTACAAGTAAGCCAGATATTATGTTTAGCATGTGTATGTGTGCTAGATATCAGTTTGCTCCTCAAGAATCTCATTTATTGGCTGTTAAGCATATACTTAGATATTTATCTAGCATAATTGATATTGGACTATGGTATTCTAAAGATTCATCAATATAATTAATTGCTTATTCTGATGTTGACTTTGCTAGGTGAAAACTAGATAAGAAGAGCACTAGTAAAACTTGTTAATTTCTTGGAGTTAATTTGATTTCATAGTTTAGCAAGAAACAAAATTCAGTTTCTCTATCTATGGTAGAAGACGAATATATAGTAGTTGGAAGTTGTTATGCTCAAATATTATAGATCAAACAACAACTTGAAGACTTTGGCATTAAGTTAAATAAAACTACCATAAGATGTGATAACACAAGTACAATCAATTTAACTAAGAATCCAGTTTAACACTCAAAAAAGCAAATACATTGAAATAAGACATCATTTCATAAGAGACCATGTGCAAAATGGTGATGTAATGTTTGATTTTCTGTGTACTGATAGTGATGGGGGATGAGTCTAAGATTGCTAAACATGCATGGAAAACAATAAACTAATTTTTTTTTGTGATTTTTATAATTTAGGTTTTTAGGCTAAATTCTCAAATAAAAGTAAGAACTAGCAGAAAGAATAGCAATGCAAAGAATCATCGTATCGCAAGCAAACCGTGCAAAATAATAAATTCCAGGACCGAGAATTGAGAAACTCCCAGATTAAGATAGCTTATTTTTATCAAATTAGAAATTAAAAGAAGGAAAAGATGTTACCAATCAGTGATTTGAAGAACTTCCGATGAAGAGATCACACAACACTCTGATTGGAGCCTGGATGATGAAGCTTGGTTTTCCTTGAACTGATGACTGATTTGGACGGTCCTGGAGGAAAGGAAAGCCTCCTTTGGGGAGGTGAAACACCTCAGGGATACTGCAAAATGTCAAGGGTCAATCAAAATAGTAATTAAACAAAAGAATAAAAACTAGGTCTTTTGATTGAAAGAAGCTAGGGTTTAGAAGCTGGGTGGCAAGGAAGCAGATGAAGCTCTTGATATGGGTTATCTTCAAGGATGCTTTCCTTGGGCATGGCTGATGCTTGGAGGGTGGTTTGCTGCTTAGGACGTGGTAGATTGCAATGGTAGTGGTTGGCCAACACAAGAACAAAGTAGCAAAGTAACCAAAGAACAAAAGCAAAATAACACAAGCTCGCAAGCTCAAATAAATTTATCAGGGTTTTGATATCATGAATGAAAATTGATTACAAGAGGATGAAGGATGGGGTTTATATAGAGCTCCCATGCCCTCTCCTAGCTAGGGTTACACATAGGTTACAAGTCCATAAGGGTTTAGGAAAGAAAATCTAAAAAGGCTAGGAATTTTGACTAGTCTTCTCCTCCTCTCTTCATGATTTGACTTGGTCAACCTTCATGGATGCCTAAGCTTGCTTTGATTGGCATGTGGGCTTCAAAAAGGGCAGCAAAAGCCAGCCAAGGGGCTTGGGGTGCATGGGCTTGGGTGTAGGTACTTTGGGCCTCCTGGATGCTGGGATGCCCTGGATAGAATATTCTTGGAATCTTGCTTCTTAATGGACCTGGGCTTGGTGCTTGAACTTGATTTCCTTGGGCTAGGATGTAGATGGACCTCTAAAATCATGGATTCCCTGGTTTGGGAATATGCTCTGGCATCTGGACTGGAACCTGGATATCTGGAGGGCATCTGGAAGGAATCAGGGTTTTTGGAAGCATCTTGAATCCTGGGTTGTCACACAAAGTCCACTAGGCTGATGTAGTGGCCTCTAACTCCTGGATGTGACCTGGTGGAACTCCAAAATAAGGTAACCTCCTCTCTCGTACAAAAATTGGGCTCATACTAGACTCAAAGCTAAAGTACAGGACTTGATACTGACTAGGTTGAGGGTTGAGACAAATCAACTAACCTCAACTTATTACAAGACTCAATCTTAATTGATTACAAAATTTTCAAAACTTTGACACATGACTAATTAAACCATATGGGATCCAGTGATCTGTGTCTGATTTTGGTGTCCCCACCAGATAGACAATTAGCAGACATTTTCACTAAGCCCCTTAGCGAAGATAGGTTCTACATGATTACAAAAAAATTAGGTATCACTCCTTTGATTAAAACTCTTTCAAATTCTTCGTTGAATTCTTTCAAATATTCCAAAACTCTTAAATATCACTTAGTATAATCCCTATACACTCCCTTGATTTTTGCAAATTTTATTGAAATTTTCTTGATTTTTTTCTGACCTTTTGACCAAGTATCGACACTTGCAATTTTCTCAAGTATCGACTCACCGAAGTGTCAACACTTGAGCAAATCGCAAGTGTCGACTCATGACTGATTGGCCTGTTTATCTAGGGCATCACCGAACCATTTTTTCCATTTCTTTTTCACCTTTCTCTCTTCGTAGTGGTCCCCAATCATCTCCCATCTTTCTCAAACAGTGTTCTCTCATCTTTACCCTTCCATTTTTAGCTAAATCCCCATTTTCTCTCTTCAATTCCATTCATTCCTCGTGGTTTTGGTGGCAATGGGTCCGAGAAAGCAAGTGGCAATCTGCAAGAAGAGGTCCCATTTCAAGCATAGTGAAGCTAGCTCCGGAGAAAGGAGAACTAAGGCTCGTCAGGATCCTGCTAATTAGTGTGATGAGGTCAAAGCTCAGGCAGTAGCTAGGGCAACCCCTCTGCAGCTTTCCCCTACAACAGAGCAAGTGGTGGTGAAGCTTTTTACCTATGGGAGGAGGATTGATTTACCTTTTTTGGACTTGAAGGGCTTTGTCATTGGAGATTTACTAAGAACTGCTAGTTTGGTGCCATTCTACACTATGAGGGAGTGGTACTACTCTTATTTGATGAGAGAGTTTTATGGAGTATGGCTATTGATGGTATCAGATGGACTGCTCAGGTCAAAGTAGTACAGATCCCGGTCACACTTAAGACTCTTAGCCGGATTTGAGAGATCCCACAGTATGGACTGGCAGCCAGTTGTGTCTCAGACAGGGATGACACTTTCAGATGTATCTTGGAGCATGACGATATTATAGGGATTTCCACTGTTTTAGCCAGTCAGTTATCATGGAGATGAGATTGCTGCATCACATCATTGCTCGGATCCTTATTCTGAAGACAAGCTGGTTTGACATTATTACAGAGCGTGAACTAGTGTTAATGGTGACCCTTATTCAGAGGATGGCCATCAATGTCCCTATTTTGATGGTTCACCAGATGGGTGAGGCAGCCACCCAAAGGAGACTGTGTTTACCCTACGAGATGGGTCTGACCCATATCATTCACGCTTATAGGATAGCCTTGGAGGGTGAGGCCTCTAAAGAGATTCTTCATATAGACACCTATGGGGAGAAGTTACTTCACCATATGGGATTCAGAAAGGTGGCCAGCAGATGGACTAGGAGGAAGTCAGGCCAGGAGCATGATGAGGAGGATGAGATCGGGGTAGCTGAGGCAGGACCTTCTATACCTGCTCCATAGATGACTCCTATTCGAGCATGAGTTGCAGGATCAAAGTCTGAGCCTATTACACCTCCTTTTGCTCCAGCTCCTCAGCATTCTACAGCAACAGGTTTTGCATTCGATGAGAGATTAAGGGAGCAGATCACTGCTATCCATAAGGATATTTTGAGCATATCAGTTAGGACTAGCAGATTACAGATTGGGCTGCATGGCCTGAGAGCTCATATTGATGAGCAGTTCACTTTTATCAGACAGATTATGGAGCAGGGTTTGCTAAGATTCGAGATATGTTGAGATCCCTATTACCTCCTCCAGCTACTCCAGGACCTTTAGTTCCACCTCCTCCTCCTCTAGCTGATGGCGATGATGCAGATGTTGATGATAGTAGTGATGATGATTACTCGAGTGGTGGTGACGCAGTTCATGAGGATCAGCCTCTAATTGGTTCAGTGGATACTTTTGTTCAGGCTTCGGATCCTGCTTTTGATATTCAGCATGCCATTGATTCCCCTTTCTTGACTCCAATAGACACTCTTGGGACACGTGCCACCAGGACTTCTAGGATAGTAATTCGCTTTGGTCCATCTCTTAGTACTAGAAGCCTGACCCATAAGACTCCTAGACCTCTAACATCTAGGATTATGGCACCTGTAGTTCTAGAGTTTCCATCAGATGAGGAGTAGCCTCATAGATGCTATATTTGTATTTCATGTACTTTCCATAATCTATGCTATTTTGTTGTTGTATTGAAACTTTTCTATATATTAAAGTTATGTTTCCTGTTATTACTCATCTTTTTGTCTTATTAGCATTTTGTTTTGACAAAAGCACTAATTAAGGGAGAGAAAATCCTTTTAATTTTTTTAATGATGACAAAACGGTGGAGTAAGATAAGTTATAAGGAGATTATATAAGCAAAAAATTCAAAATTTTTCAAGAATTCACATTCTACTTAAGATAGGGGGAGAAAATTTCAACCATGTTTGACTCACTAATCTTGAAATATTGTTGTATGAACCGGAAAACTAATACATCTTCATCTAAATATTTTCATGAACTTTGATATGCTAACAATTATGAGGTTTGTTTGATGAATTTGTTCAATTTATAATGACTTTGAATTTATGCTTACTTGAAAGCTTAATACAAATAGCCAAGTTTGAATTCAAATGCTTATATACTCAAAGTTTTTTCATCATCAAAAAGGGAAAGATTATTAGCTTTGGCCCTTGATTTTGATGAATAACAAAATGACAAGTATATGTTTTGTACTAATGTTTCAATTGGAGTCGTGAATTCTAGGTCACAGGTACATCAAATCTTCTATACAAAAGTATCAAATTCATTAACATTAATACAAGATGAATTTCAAAGTTTTAGATGTTTTCTCACCTTGCAAACCCATGAAATTGATCAATTTGGTCATTATGAAAAAGAACTGGAAGTTTATTAGACAATTTTTAGAGTTTCGAAGCTTGGCACACAATTTGGAAATAGCATAGATCAAATGTCGACTCAAGTATCGACTCGTGAAGGCAAGTATCGACACCTCTAAAGACTGGCATGCAAAATTTTTGCTGGCACACCAAGTGTCGACCTAAATGTAGACTTACTGGTCAACTCACAGATCGACTCAAGGCTTGAGAATAGAAGTGGACAGAATATGGTTTTTGAACTTCAGTGAAGTGTTGACCTAAGTGTCGATCCAAGTATTGACTTACAGGTCGACTCATAGATTGACTCATGGCCTGAGACAAGAAAGCTACAGAACAGTGTCATTCCTGGATTTTTTGTCAAGTGTTGATTCAAGTATCGACTCAAGTGTCGACTCATAAGTTCAAGTGTTGACTCACAGGTAGACTCATAGCCTGAGACCAGAAATGAAGCAGAACCTTGGATTTCAAGAATTACACCTAGTGTTGATCCAAGTGTGGATCCAAGTATCGACTCACAGGTTGACTCATAGATTCTGATAACAGTAATTGCTATATTTTCAAAAGTTCAGAAATGGTTCAAACGGTCTAAAATGGCTAGTTTGTCTTCTCCAATGGTCATAAATGGTTATTTTTAAGGATTTTCACGTATTTATCACTCGCTAAACACATTGAAGACACAAGAGAGAAAGTAGAAACACAAGAGACAAATTCTATCTTTTGAAAAAGCTATCGAAAAGACAAGAGTGAGCCAAAAAGGAGGTTCCACCTGAAAAAGCCTTCATTATTGCTGTTGAGCCTTCAAATCATTATCCAAAAATGTTCATTGAAAGCTTCCAAAAAGAAGAAGACAACTCAAGCATTCAAGAAGAGTTTCATCGACATTATTCTTGCTCTTTTGAGAGCTTTATTCTTGCACTTAAAATTATACTTTTGGTTTTATTTGTTGTTACTAGTTTCAAGGCTATTGAAACTAGGGATTAGGCCCTTCCAAGCTATGAATTGGAATTCAAGCCAAGTGTAGGCTTGAGGGAAGGTTGTTCGTGTGCCTAAGTGAGAAAAACAAATGTGGGTTTGACTTATGAGCCCTTGAAAATAAGTTGGTTATAATCTTTGGTAGATTATAGTGGAATTTCTAAGAGGTTGCTTGGAAAGTGGATGTAGGTGCTTGGAGTACACCAAACCACTATAAACTTCTTATGTTTGTGTATGTGGTTTGCCTTCTCATTTACTTTCTCTAGCTTTGCTACTTATTCTTTAAAGCACAGCATTTAGATTACTTTCAGCATATTCACATTATTTCACAAACACATTAGTTCAGCACATACTTGTTTAAATTTTTAAAAACCCAATTTACCCCCTCTCTTGGGTTGCTATGCTAGGCAACAATAAGCTTTCTCAAAAAGCAAATAAACTCATTGAAGCTCTTGAATGTTGTTGAGAAATTTGTCTTCAAGTTGTTGAAGCCTCAATCAATGCTTGAAGATGTGGACTTGAATGATCTTGAATGCTTGAGGCTCAACTCACTCAAAACTATTGAATGCTTAATTAGTTCTTCAATAAAACACTATTCATTACATTCCTCTTGTGTTTGGTGGACTTTAAATACATTTCCAAGCCTTAAAAGATAGTTTATAGCCATTGAAGAGGAAAAAATATCCATTAGACATAGAAAGGGAAAGTTTTGCGCTTCAAAAATACTAGCTGTTACTATTCTGTCAGACCTGCAAGTGTCAACACTTCAGTCTATGAGTCGACACATGAGTCGATACTTGAGTCGACACTAGTTCAAAAAAGTGTTCTGAAGCTCTTTGGAATGTACTAGTGCATCGACACTTCTTCTGGTGAGTCGACATTTCATCTTCATGAGTCGACACTTGAGCAAATTCTTGAAATCAGCAAGTTCTATATTCTTTTTGATCTTAGGCCTTGAGTCGACACTTGGCTGACCATGAGTCGATACTAGAGTCAACACTTGGTGATTCATGAGTCGACACTTCTGTGTGACGGCTAAAATTTTTTTTGCGTATCAGCTCAAGCTTCTATAAGTTGACACTTGAGTCGACACTTCAATTCCATGTGTCATCCTTGGCTGAAACAATGCTGAAAGTTGTCCAAATTCAAAATTTGAGTCCTTCAAAATCTTTCTTATATTCCAAGGTCCATATAACTTGAAAATCCATTAGCTTAAGTGACTTCTTCAACTGATTAACAAGCAATTCAACCTTTCAACACATTCTAACTTTGATGTATACTTTATTCTGTTAAACACACTTTTAACATACAATTAGTACTCAAATATACTTAAGTATTTTATTATTCATCAAAATCAAGATAGGAGTCAACATAAACATATCTCTATGTCAATCAGGATTTAAGTGAAACACCTAATTAGTGACATGCATGAACCAACATATACTACAACTATTATGCTAGATATAATTAGATAGCATATAATCATTCAAATATTTAATTAACTATTAATTTAATGAATCAAGGTGGCTCAATACCACTACTGGGTTATAGTTGTGTAGTGGAAGACTAGATTTCAAAAAACTTAAACCTTGAAACCCTATTAATCGAAACCTAGACCCGAACACTTTGACTATGATAATTAATAAGATAATATTTGAGATATAAAAGAATATTTGCAATGCTAATATCCTTTATTCCACTAGGTACACAAGTGTATGCCCTCCTGAGATGATCCACATAGGAACTAGATCAAGGAAGCACTCATATTTCTTGCTTGCTTGATTAGAAGCTCCTTTTGATAGCCTTTCTTCTTTCTATAGCCTTTCCTCTCTTTTAGGATCTTTTTCCTTCCAAAGACTAATTCAAAACAACTTCGAAACCTCTCTTACTATCCTATTATTTTTTTTTAATTCTCTTTCTAACCCCTTGTCTTAAAATGGTAGACTTGTCTTAAAATAAAAGACTTATCCTAACAAGGAAAGGAAGAGAGTTATCAGGATAAACTTCGGATGATTTGACTACAATTACCAAAGTCTTTAAATAGTTAGAGAGGAGGTGCTTAAAGAACCCTTTCATCAGCCCTTAATATGATATTTAACATATCAGATAAGACCCTTCAAGCAAAAAAGAGTCTCATGGCAGCAAGGTTTGATGAAACCCGTAAACATACAACGTTTCATATGCACTTCGCACCAAGAGTTGCTTATCACAACTCTTTGAAATAATATAATAATTAATAATTTAATTAATAAACTAAATTCATGGTCAACCATCCTAAAAGGCATATAAAATAAACAATCTTATCTTGAAAAGGTGATTGATAAGCAGAAGGACTCTTGTCCATTCCATGCGCCATATATTCCAAGCATTGCAACCTTTCATGCACCCACATAAATTCATGCCCAAAATTTGTCCAATTTAGTAATCAAATCCAATCCAAATGGGCATCGATAAGAGAGGATAGGGGCTAAGCTTTATTAGCAAAAAGGTGATTTAATTTTAGAAGGACTCTTTGTCCTTCTGTGCCCCTTATATTATGCGCACACCAATATTGGTGCCAAGAGTCCCAAGCCCTAGGACTCTTGGTTCAAGGAATGGATTAGGGCTATAAAATCAAGATAAATCTCAATTTGGCTACCCCACTTAAGGATCAATCTAGTTTGAGTTCTACTCAAATTAGTTAGTCCAAATAGAAATCATTTAAACCTAATCTAATTAGGTCAGGAATCAGGCTAGCCAACATACGCTTGTATGTTAATTAGCTAGATAATTAGGATCCTATTACCCTAATAAAAATATAATTGACTTCATTAATCAATTATTTAGCATGTGTAACCTTTTGGGATCTACATCTAGCTAGTAGTAGGTCTAGATTCATGTCAATTTAGTTTGATTAGAAATCAACTAATCAAATTACATCAAATCAAGCTAACTCTAGTTGCTTATTGGAACCATCCTTCAAATTGACTCATGAATTTAAACAATTTAATTCATGAAAACCTATAACACAAGAGTGATATCTAGTAACATGTCATGCCTATCCAAAAGATGATGAATTAATAGAAATTATCAAAATATCTTTCAGTAGGAAGTTACTATGCAACTCGATCCTTCGATCTTCCTTATCCCGAATAAATGATAGATATGGAAAATTACCAACCCTAATACTTTATTCATTTGAATCATGAATCACTAATGAAGACTTGAATAATTAAAGATTAGTTAACTTTTTTTCTAATTTCATTCTACTTTGATCAACGATTTCCTTTGTGATCATTTGATGAAATTACACGGGATGAATTCTCCTCTTACTAGGAGTGATCGATTCCTTGTTGACCTACTCATAACCTTCATACACAATTCACCATATCCACGAACACCCCATACATGACTAAGTCATGAATGAATATGAACCAAAATATAGATTCATATGTATAAGATTTCATGGTAATCTCAGGTCTAAGGATCACCTGCACAACTTCAACTAAGAGAATCATCTTTTGACAAGTAAGACTTCCATAAGATATTTTCATGATGGATCAATTTAGTTGCTCATACCCGGATAGCACCCACATCCTTATATTAGTGTCCCTATACAAGTAGTCATGAGACCAATCACTCTCTCCATGAGCATACATAGAATGTGCCAGTCTTTCTAGGAACATCGATCCCCGACTCGATGATCCTTCAACTAGAAATATTCTAGATTAGGATTTATAAGATCCTAGGTCTCACTATTATGAACTTCATCATAACTCTAAACCCATTGCCCTAATCAAGGGGGTTCACCATAATCTTAAAACAAAAAAAGATATACGACAATATATGATGAATCAAAATACCTTTTATTAATATAATATCATACTTGAGTTGGAAAAACTTTAAAAAAAGGCCCATGTTACATAATAAATATGATTGGCTTTTAGGGCTATTGGGTTTCAGGCTGATGTAGTGGAAGATTGAGTTTCAAAGTTTTCATTATTGAAATCCTAATCGACCGAAACCCTAGTCCCAAGGACCACTTGACATGACAACTAATAAATCATAATTTAGGGTTATAGAGGAATACCTAGAGCACTATACTCCTTAATTTTTATAAGGCAAATAAGTGCATGCCCTCCAAAGATGATCCACTTAGGAACTAAACCAAGAAAGCACTCCTATCGAGCTTGCTTATTTGACTAGGACTCTTCTTGACAGCCTTTCTTGCTTTCCCTTTGTTGGAACCCCTACCCTCCTGTAGGACACTTAGAGATCTCTCTGAATCTGATTATCCCTCCTATATCTCTTCCTAGGATCTTGCCTTAAGATGACAATTCTTGTCTTAAAAGGACAAGCTTTGTCTTAAATGAGACCTTTGTCCTAAGACAAAGAAGTGAAAATGGAAAGGACTTCTTTTTCGGATATTTTTTAGATACACTGGCATCAAATTACCGATGCTTATTTATAATAAGTGAGGAGGCACCTGATAAACCTTTTCTCTAGCCCTTGATCTAATTATCTAAAAATCAGATACGACCCTTCAAGCAGAAGGAGTCCCTTGAGTGAAAAGTTTTATCCTGATATGCCATATCATGCACTAAGAGACATATAAATGTCTCTTCAATTTTTTTAGCATTTTTATACTTGCTATGTGGCAAGTAACTGATCAACATTTGGCTAAGGAGCATGGGGTTTAATTGATATATCGATGAACTAGAAGCTTTCAAGCAAAAGGACTTTTGAATGTGCGCCTAATATGAAGGGATGCATCCCTTCATTGTGCGTGCCACATTTTTCCATCCCAATTCCCACCCTTTTGACTGGTCAAACCCAAATTAGATGGGTATGGGGATATGGGAGAATGTCCTAAATTTTATCTAGAAAAAGTGATTAAGTAGTAGAAGGACTCTTGGTCCTTCTGTAGCCCTTAATTTTGGCACACACCAATATGGCGCCAACAGTCCAACTTAACTTGGACTCTTTCATAATTCAAAGATAAAGCCAAATAAAATCTAGATAAAATTAGATAATTACTGACCCAATTAGGACTCAACCCAATCTAAGTTCTACTTAAATTGGTTAGCCCAAATAGCAAGCTAATTGACCCAATCCATTTGGGTTAGGAGTTGGGCTAGCCAACATATGCTAGTATGTTAATTACTAGGTAATTAGGATTCTATGACCCTAATAAAAATCCAATTGACTTCCTTGTCCAATTTTCTAGCATGTGTGAACCTTTGGGTTCCACATCTAGATAGCAGTAGGTCTAGGTCCAAGATATTTCGATCCAATCAGAATCGATTGACCTAATTAGGTCAAATCGAGCTGATCCAAGGTAGCCAATTCGAACCAATTTCCAAATTGACTCATGAATCAATCCAATTTGATTCATGAAAACCTACAAGACATGATTGACATCTAGCAACATATCATGCCTATCGAAAGATGAGGAATTTGGTAGAAATTATCAAAATATCCTTCAATGAAAAGTTACCTTGCAATTCAATCCTTCGATCTCTCTTTATCCCGAATAAGTGATGGGTATGGAGAATTGTCAAATCCTAGTACTTAATCCTTTCGAATCTCAATTTGATAATGAAAACTCAATCAATGTAAGATTAGAAACCCTATCTAATCTCATCCTACTTTGATCAAAGACTTCCTAAGTTACAATTGAAGATATTACATGGGATAAGTCCTCCTCTTACTAGGAGTGATTGATTCCTTGTAGATCCACTCATATCATTCATGCACAATCCACCATATCCATGAACACCCCATACATGACTCTTTGTCATGAACGAGTGTTGCCCAGTAAGCAACCTAAGAGCGGGGTGAATTAGATTTCTAAAAATTAATTACAGGTGTGTGAACCAATTCAATAAACAATTTAAGTATAATGAGATGCAAGAGTAATGTGCTCTTAAAGAGTATGCATAAAAAATTTAAATGCAATAAATGTAAAGCAGGAGAGAGACAAACAATCACAAACACAAACAAAGTATAGTGGTTCGGTGCTTTCCGATGCACCTACATCCACTCCCCAAGGTCCACTTGGGAATTCACTATAATCTTCACTAATTATAGCTGACTAGTTTTTTGGGCTCACTAATCAAAACCCCTTTTGATTTTTACAAGGCTCACCAATAGAAATCTCTTGATTTTCAAAGGCTAACCAATAATCTCCTTGGTTTTCAACTAGGCTTACCAAAAACCTCGATTTTCAAAGGCTAACCAATAACCTCCTTTGTTTTCAAAGGCTAACCAAAAACCTCCTTGGTTTTCAAAGGCTAACCAAAAATCTCCTTGGTTTTCCAATAGGCTAACCAAAAACCTTTATAAGAAAGATAGAGTTAAAATAAAGCAACAAGAAAAGCTTTCTTAATAAAAGCAGATATTTCTTTGAAGCTTGGAGGAATTGCTCGTCTTGAACTTGATGAAGCCTTAATCAATGCTCAAGGGTGTTGAACTTGAATGCTCTTGAAGGCTTTGAATGCTTTGAGACTTCTTCTTGCTTGAAGATAGTTGCTCGTAATGAATATGAATGAATGCTCTTGCTTTTTCTCTTTTTGTTATTCTCTATTATTCTCTTGTGTTTTAATTTGATTTGAATCACTTAAATACCATCCCAAGGCCTCAAAGTCAGTTTATAATTGTTAGACATGAAAAACTAGTCGTTGGGAGCCAAGAGGGTCGAGTTCTGTTCTTGAAAAACTAGCCAATACTATTCCCAGAACTCCAAGTGTCGACACTTCAAGCTATGAGTTGATACTTAAGGTCGATACTTAAGTGCCATGAGTCAACACCTAGTTCAAAACTATGCATTGAAGCTCTCTGAAAATCTCAGGTGAGTCAACACTTCTTCAAGTGAGTTGACACTTGAGTCGACACTTGATATCAATGAGTCGACACCTCAGGCATGTCTTCAACTTCAGCATGTTCTGTAAGAAAATTTTCTCAGGCGATGAGCCGATCCTTGAGTCGAACTTGTAGGCCATGAGTCGACACATCAGTCGTACAATCTAAAACTTTTTTTGCATGCCAGCTTGAGTCAACACCTGCACTGCCATGAGTCAACACTTGATCAGTGAGTCGACACTTTGAGTCAATACTTATTGAGAATTTTTCAAAAATCACTGAAGCTCTGCTGAAACCTTTTGTGCTGAACTCTTTATGTCCTTTCAAGCAATCTTCAAGTACTTAATTCCTTTTATAACTAATATTTCATTCAAAGAAGGGGCTTCTTCATCATTTGACATGTATTCCACTTTTGTTGAATTAAAGAATACATTTTTCTATTTAAGACACTTCAAGGAATAGTTAGTACTCAACTTATACTTAAGTGGTTTGTTTATCATCAAAATTAATTACGGAGTCAATAATCTCCCCCTTTTTGATGATGATAAAATTTTTAAGTATAATTCATATAATAAGCTCTTAAAAGAGTTTTCAACTAATATAAAGCCTATTGCCATTTGCATTAGAGTAAAATAAAGATAGACATTTGTTGCCCAGGTGGCTAGCTAAGAGAGGGAGTGAATTGAGATTTTAAAAAATAATTACTGCTGCAGATATGTGCTTTTAGAATTCAACTTCTTTTAGTGAAAGGTGCTGTGATTATCAATGTAAAGCACAAGCTAAAAAAAAAGAGAAAGGCAGCAATACAAACACCAAAGATTATAGTGGTTTGGAGCAAACCCACTCCTATGTCCACTACCCAAGATACCACTTGGGATTTTCACTATATTCACACCCGAATATAATAGGATTGTTTTACATGCTCATAATCCAAACCTCTACACTTTGGTTTTACCAGGATCACCAAGGAAACCTAACTTGGATTTACCAGGATCACCAAGAACCAACTTGGTTTTCAACAAAGGCTTACCAAGAACCTATTTTGTTTTTCAACCAAGCTCACCAATAACCTAACTCTTGGTTTAAATACAAGATCACCAAGAACCTATTTGGTTTTAAATTTGGCTCACCAATAACCTAAACAACACATAAAGTAGTTGAAAGTAATTGCAACAATAAATGACAAACTCTCGTTGTCGGATAGTTGTCGTTGTTGCGCTGATGAAGCCTTCTTTAACTTTTCTTTAATGCACTTGAGAGGCTTCATTTCATTCTTCAATGAATGCTTCAATCCTCATATGGGAGTTGATGAAGAATGAAGACTATCTTGAATGCTCACTTGTGCTCACAAATTCCTTTTTTTTGTATTCAATGAAGCATCCTATTCTTAATCACTATTTTTGAATCCCTTTATATGGTCTCTTGTACTCATGTCTAAAAAATATAGCTGTTGTAGTTCATTGGGATTCAAAAACTAGCCATTAGAGCACTTTTTGGCATTCAAAAAAAAATTCTGGAACTAGCCGTTGTGTACTTGGAATCGACACTTGAGTCAGCTCGGATCCTTCGAGTCAGCTCGGATCCTTCGAGTCGTAGTCGAGCCACTTCTTCAGCTTGGTCGATTTTTTGTCTCAGGGTGCAGAAACCAAACTCTGGACGAGTCGGCTCATTTCCATTCAGGTCAGCTCAAACTCTCATCATTGAAATCATTATACTGAAGGAGTCGGCTCGCTTCTACATAGGTCAACTCGAACTCTTAGAGTCAGAATTCTTCACTCTGGAAGAGTCGGCTCGATGTAGTTCGGATCGGCTCGCTTTCACAGGTCTTCAAAATTTGTTCTGGTAGAGTCGGCTCATTCTTATTGGGGATGACTTGCCTGGCTTGTTCTCAGAAAACTTCATAACTGGACTCTGGATGAGTCGGCTCAGATTTACTTTTGTCAGCTCGAATTTACTCGAGTCAGCTCGAATTCCTCTCGAGTCAGCTCGGATTGCTGCATGCCATAATCCTCAGTGCATGCCACGAGATAGAGTTGGCTCTTCTTCTGGTTGGGTTGGCTCGAGTGAGTTCTTCAGAAATTTTATAATTAAACTTGAGAACAGTCTCACCAAAACTCTCAAACATTCGATACAAACCAACTGTAATTAAATCTAGAGCACAACACACATAGAAGTAACCCAGCTTCATGATTTTAAAAGGTTTTTCAAGGGGTTCTTCTTTACAAAACACTCATACAATATTACTTAATACACTCAAAAGAATAAAGTATGAACAATTGATAATAAAAAAGAATCATCCTACAAAACTTGTAAAATACTTGAGAGTAGTTAGTAATATATGTGCATGCTCCAATATTTTGTTATCATCAAAATCACACAAGGGGTAAACAATCTCTCCCTTTTTGATGATGACAAAATACCGGGCTTGAAAAGACATGATAAAACTTTATATTTACTTGTATAATTGTATTTGCAAGAAGGTATAAACAAGTATAGAAAGAATTGACTCTAATTTTGAACAATACATTTTTATAACATGCTCAACTATCATTAATGTCAGACCATGGAAGGAAAATTATATCATGTTAGTGGTAACGAGAGAGATAAAGAATCAGATCAGTAAAAAATAATCTCCCCCTCAATAAGATACTCCATGCTTTAACAAACTTTCCATGCAAGATAATGTAATAGAACATAACTAATAAAGTATATTTCTCAAGTCTTTCAAGAAAATTTTCATGTATCAGAGCTCATGAGAAAATTTTTATGTATCAGAGCATATATCAAGAAGATTTTCAGTAGAAAATTGATGTTTTCATGTATCAGAGCATATCCTGAAAGATATTAGCATATCAATAGAGCATATTATGTATCAAAGCATATAGATTTTATCCTTTTCATGCAAGTACATAAATTATTCTCCCTTTTTGTCATAAATCAAAAAGGTGAAGCCGGTAAAGCTCAATTTTGAAACAGAATGAGAATGTTTTTAAGATTTGTTTGAGATAATTTCACTTTCTCAAAATTATGAAGATATTCTATTAAAAAATAGCATTAGAATCAATCAAAGTAAAAATAACAACTCTAGTACACAAGTACTCAAAATTAAGATATTCATTTCCTTCATCAAAGTTCAGTACATTGAGATGATATATAAAAAAAGAAAGATTCTAGTCACTATCACTAGAATCAGAAGAGATAACATCAGTTGACTTTCCCTTAGCTTTTGTTGATTTCCTAGAACTAGTTTGCATGTGAGGAGGAGGTCTTTTTGGTGGAATAGAAGAAATGGGAGTTGGATCAAAAGGTCCTGTAATAGGTGCACCATGAGTTGCTTGAAGCTCTTCAACCTTGGTCATTAACTTCCATAGGAAATTGTTGATGGTCTTCAACTCACTTTCCACCTTCTTTGTATCCTTGGAAGAAGTCAACTTTTGCATTGTGGCCTTGATCTCTCCAACCTCCTTTTGCAGTGAAAGTACATCTGAAGCTTGAACATTTGCATAAGCTTCTGCCAAGCCTCTCAGCCTTCCAAGTTCTCCTCTTAGTATGCCCAAGTCTTCAGTATAATTGTCTTCTCTCTTCGATCTTTTCTCAATAGCTCCCATTCTCATTTTTACTTGATTTAATTCATCTCTAAACTCATTAAGTCCTTGGTCCACTTTAGATTTAAGATCACTTATCATAGACCCAAAAGAACTTAATAATTCTTCTAAAAACTTACTGAGCTGCTCTGAGATGTCAATGCGATGAATAGTAGCGGGTGCAGAAGTAGCAGTAGGAGCAAAGTCAAGTATAAAAGCATCAAAAGATGGCGAACAGGTGAGTCTGGCTATGGCTCAGGAATAGGAACTGAAGTGTCCTCACCAGCCTGCATCTCACCTTCCTCTTCTTGTTCTTCAGTATCAACTGGAACATAAAATTTCTTCCTCCAAGTGCCTTCAGAGAGAAGATATCTTATTCTTTGTAGAGTTTGGCTGTATATGCATCAGTATGAAGAATTGATATGCTATCTTCATCTGATAAATCTACATTTGTAGCTTGGAAGAACAATGTTAGTATCATGCCATATGGCAGACAAGCTTTCACTTTTCTGATTGCTTCTTTCATTTGAGATAACATGATTGCAGGAAGATTTATCTTATCTCCATGAATCAAAGTCTCCATAAAACATAAATCCCTCTCACAACCCAGTCAAACCATCCCATTCTAGGTAATAAGATTCAACTGATGAAACTATGAAGGAGTCGCATTTCCACTGATAAAGAGCTAGCCTTTAAAATGCCAATTTCATTCACTTCAGCCAGATCCAACACTGTTTGTAGTGCCTTTGCCCTGTCTTTTAAAACTAAGTGTCCAATCCCTTCAAAAGGCATTTCCAACATGTTGCCAAGAATTTCTTCAGAAATTATATTCCTTTTTCCTTTCATAACAGATTCAATATGCTGCTCTCCAAATCTCAAATTTTCATAAAATACCTTGACCAAGTTTGTATAAGTGAGAATATTTAAAGAACACATATAATGCCAACCTTGGTTTTCAATCAAATCTCTGATAATCAATCCTATTTCTTTGAGAAATTCAAATAGAATCCATCTCCCTGTCGTAGCGGGTCTCATTCCTAAGGACATTTGCTGTCGAGGAGAAGGGGAGCTCATTTCTTCAACAAGTTGAGCTGAAATCTGTGACGAGCTATCTTCATGGAACTTGGAGCGCCTTTCTTGCAAAGCTTGCTCAGATTCTCGACGAGGTCTCTTCCCAATAGCTTTTTGTGGTTCCATTCCTGCAAAGACACAGTGATCCGAGGTGATTTGGAGGGGAAGGGTTTTTGGAAAAGAGGTTTCGGAGGGAAGGGACGAGGAGCCAAAGAAAGAAATGTAATGAAAAAACCCTACTGCTCAACTTAAGAAAGAGTCAACCCGACATCCAAGCTGGCTTGACCAACATAACTTCTGCTCAAGTTAGCTTGAGCAGAGGGAGCACAAAAAAAAAATTGAAGCCTTACTCAAAACTTTTTACATAATGAAAAATCATAGATAGAAAAAGAATATGGAGGTTATCTAGATAATGTTTCCTTAAGTTTGAGGAAAATTAGGTTGAGGTTTCTAAAGAGGGTCACAAAAACCTAGTTTACATCTAATCATTGCAAACCTATCATAATTTAAAGGTTTAGTAAAAATATCCGCAAGTTTGTTTTCAGTTGGCACAAATTCAAGTACAATATCATTGTTCAAAACATGATCTCTTATAAAATGGTGCCTAATTTCAATGTGCTTAGTTCTTGAATGCTAAACCAGATTTTTGGTTAAATTTATAGAACTTGTGTTATCACATTTGATTGGAATTTTAGATTGTGTAACACCAAAATCTTCTAGCTGTTATTTAATCCAAAGCACTTGAGCACAACAACTACCAGCAGCAACGTACTCTACCTTAGCAGTGGACAATTCTATGGAGTTTTGCTTCTTACAGTGCCATCAGATTAAATTCAACCCTAGAAATTGGCATGTTCTACTAGTATTCTTTCTATCAATTTTACATCTAGCATAGTCAGCATCCGAAAAACCAATTAAGTTTAACAAAGATTCTTTAGAATACCAAAGACCTAAATTACTTGTACCTCTTAGATATTTAATAATTCTTTTAACAGCAAGCATGTGTGATTCATTAGGATTTGATTAAAAATGAGCACACACATATACACTATACAAGATATCAGGTCTACTGGCAGTAAGATATAACAATGATCCAATCATACCTCGATAGAGCTTTTGATCGATGTTACAACCATCTTCATATTTGTCTATTCTGCAGGTAGGGCTCATGGGTGTGCTAGACTCTTTTCTTGTCTCCATGCCAAACTTTTTGATTATTTCATTGACTTTGTTTGGTTTATAAAGATCCCTTCCTTTATTTGTTTTACTTGTAATCCAAGGAAGTAGTTGAGTTCACCCATAAGGCTCATTTCAAACTCACCCTGCATCAACTCAGCAAATTCTCCACAAAGGTTTTAATTAGTTGCACCAAATATGATATCATCAGCATAAATCTATTCAACTAACATGTCATTCCCTTTTTTCTTAATAAAAAGAGTTTTATCAACATTTCCTTTTTTGAAATCATTTACAAGCAGAAATTTGCTAAGTCTATCATACCAGGCTCTAGGAGCTTGTTTCAAACCATATAAAGCTTTATTTAATTTAAACACATGGTTTGGAAAAGCATGATTTTCAAAACCTAGTAGTTGTTCCACAAAAACTTATTCAGAAATAAAATCATTTAGAAATATACTTTTTACATCCATTTGGAATAGTTTAAAATTCATGTAGCAAGCAAATGCAAGAAGTAATCTAATGGCCTCAAGTCTTGCTACAGGTGCATAAGTTTCATCAAAATCTATTCTCTCTTCCTGGTTATACATTTTAGCTACCAACCTTGCTTTATTTCTCATAACCTTACGATTCTCATCTAATTTGTTCTTATAGACCCATTTGGTTCCTATGATGGGATGGTCTAGAGGTCTACTAACAAGAGTCCAAACATTATTCCTTTCAAACTGGTTTAATTCTTCATGCATGGCCATCATCCAGTTTCGGTCAGTTTCAGCTTCTTCTAAACTATGTGATTCAATTTGTGAAACAAAGGCTAGGTAGTCATATGCATCTCTATGTGCAAACCTGGTCCTAACATCATGAGAAGGATCACCAATAATTAGATCTTTAGGATGTGAAGTTATATACCTCCATTCCTTTGATAAATTAGTAAGATCCTTACTTACCACCTCATTTCCATCTTATGTTGGCTTGTCTTGTATGCTTAGATCTTCCATCTCCTTTTGGAGTGTACCTGCATCATTATCTATACACTCATCTTTTCTAGATGGTGAGGGGTTAGCTTCATCAAAAACAACATGAATCGACTCTTCTACAGTAAGAGTCCTCTTATTAAATACTCCATATGCTTTGCTGTGTAGTGAATAACCAAGGAATATGAGTTCATCAGATTTTGCATCAAATTTTTCTAGGTTATCTTTACCATTATTCAACACAAAGCATTTACATCCAAAAATATGAAAATAGTTAATATTAGGTGATGCGGGATGAAAATCGATGTAACCCTGGATTATTTGGGAAAGGGAAACAACTAAACAAACTAGGACCATGGGAGGGCTAAGAAGCCTCCCGAAACTAGGGTGACACTGAAACTAAAACCTTAAAATAGCTGATCTCTTTTGTTTTTAATTTTCTTGGTGGAGGTGGCGAAGGAAGGATGGAGATGGGAGATTCGGAACTGGAACTCATGGCCCTGGGACTCACTCTAACGGGGAGATGTACACAGAAAGTCAGGGGTCAAAGCATAAATCTACCCTCTCGAGGGATCAAAGCACATAGCTACCCTCCTGAGGGATCAAAGCACCAGCTACCCTGAGCTCTTATCGAACCCATCATCCATATAGTAGGGCTCTCATAAAGGCCGCTAGGGTGACACTCAAAGGACACGAGGGGATAAAGAAGATGAGATAGGGGATAACTAGGGTGCTCAAACCCATCATCCATAAAGTAGGACTCTCACACCCCCCAACAAACCTATTATCCACATAGTAGGGAACAAAGGCAAATGGGCCTCAGCCTAGAACCAGAACCAGAATCAATGGAGAACCAAAAATTTATATCCAATCTATTCATTACAGGGGGAGAGGGGGCCTTTATATAGAAAAACCAAAACCCTCAATTTTTTAGCCTCTAAGAAAACTAAAAAAGGAAAATAAATTACATCAAAACTCAAGTTGCATCAAAAGTGGTGCAGATCTGCTTTGAGAAGCATGTTGGCTTGACGATCTGCGCTGAAAAGCATGCTGTTTGGACTGCTCCGAAATCCATGCAAACTCAAACTAACGGCCATGGACAGGGAGGGAACCAACTCCGGCGGGGCACCAGCGGATGGCTGGGAAGCGGGCGGTGGACGACGAGCGGCGGACGGCTGGCGGCGGGCTGCAGGCAAGGCGGCACAGGGAATGGCACGGCATGCTGGGCATGCTGTTTGGTCTCCCATGGCCGTGGGAGACCTCCTGGGCACCGACGTGGCTGATGGACGATGGGGGAGGCCGGGGATGGCGGGATGGTGGCCAGCGGACCGGCGGGCGGTGGCGGCAACGACAGGCGACGGCGCAAGGGCAGCACGACATGCACGGCCATGTCGTTTGGGCTTCCCATGGCCGTGGGGCCCAAGGGCGGTGGCAGGGGCCCTCCGACGATCGAGCGTTAGCCGACGAGCGGCGAGCGAGCTGCCGGTGTCAGGCCGGTGGTGGCAGGTGGCGACGGCGACCGTGGGACATGGGCGACGGTTGGTCTTCCCATGACCGTTCATCTTCTACGGGCATAGGGGCGGCGACGGTTTCTCTGGCACGGGCGGGGCCGGCGAGCGTCTGTAGTGGTCCGGCCGGGGCGGCCGGGGGTCGGGTGGCCTGGATCTGGGGCCGGAGGGGGCGGCGGCTCGGGTTCCAGAGTTTTAAAAAAATCATGGGAGAAGGATGGAGGAGATGGAATAAGGTTGGGATAACTCGGGGATAAACCAAGAATAAAACCAGAATGGCGGGATATGTGGAATAGCGGGAATAGGGAAATAAAAAAAATGCGAGAAAATTAAAAAATGGAAAAAAATACCCGGACGATGGCTGGATCTCCATCATTAGGTTTTCTTGCATTCCAAAGCTCATAGGGGGTTTTCTTTAAAATTGGACATATTAAAACACGATTCAATATGTAACAGGCAGTGTTCACTACTTCTACCCAAAAGTACCTTGGAAGATTGCCTTCACACAACATAGTTCGGGCCATTTCTTCCAAAGTCTTATTCTTTCTCTCTACAACACCATTTTGTTGTGGTGTTCTAGGAATGAAGAAGTTGTGATCAATGCCATGCTCAGTGCAATATTCATCAAAAAATTGATTTTGAAATTCAGTCCCGTGATCACTTCTTATAGAAATAATAGGAAGATTTTTCTCATTTGAAACCTTTTTATGAAATTTTCAAAATACATTAAAGGTTTCATCTTTCTGTACAATAAATAATATCCATGTGAATCTAGAAAAGTCATCTACAATCACAAGGCCATATTTCATACCACCTAGGCTTGTGGTCTTAGTTAGTCCAAATAGTCCATGTGAAGTAGCTCAAGGGGTATAGTAGTTGAAATTATATTTTTGATTTAAAGCTCTTCCTAGTTTGTTTGCCTAATTGATAAGCATCACATACATAATCAAGATCTACTTTAAAATATGGCAAACCTCTAACTAGATTCTTTGAAATTAATTTGGCAATTGTATGCATGCGAGCATGACCTAATCGTCTATGCCAAAGTAAACAAGATTCTATGGTCTTAGCATTCATTGCTACTAGACTGGAACTACTAGTCATGGCTAGATCATTTAGATCTATTACATAGATATTTCTAAGTCTATAACCAATGAATTTATTGCTAGGGTCAAGAGAGTTAGTTACAATATACAATGATGATTCAAAGACAACCTTGAAATCTTTATCACAAAGTTGACTAATACATAACAGATTATGCTTCAATTTGTCTACTAGCAATTTATCTTCAATAAAAGTATAGGGGTTATCTTGATCTTACCGATTCTGATTATTTTTCTCTTGCCATTATTACTGAAAGTAACCAAT
Source organism: Areca catechu (assembly GCA_021397845.1). Taxonomy (NCBI): domain Eukaryota; kingdom Viridiplantae; phylum Streptophyta; class Magnoliopsida; order Arecales; family Arecaceae; genus Areca; species Areca catechu. The sequence continues at coordinate 99,642,085 of CM038050.1, forward strand.
CCTCCTTTCATTTGTAAGGTGATAAACTGGTCTTTATCACCGATCAATGCCTTGAACAGCCGCTGTCTAGATACCATCATTTCTTAGCATTTAGTACTGCAAGACAATCCTACAAAATAATTAAGGAGTGGTTTTAGGTACCCAAGCTAATTTGGGTCCTTTTGGGTTAATAAAATTGGTTCTTTTGGAACCCAAACAGTTCTGAATTTCATTGCACTAATCTTAGAATTTTTCAAAGAGTTGCATTGGTGTAATTTATGCCCAAATCTATGACATGCATGGAAAACATTTTTGTCATTTTTGAACGATGCATGCTTTGAAGCTTTAACAGATGCAGAAATGGATGTTTGGCTTGAAAGATTTTTTAACATAAATCTTAGGAATGTACTTTAAGCCTTTTGAAACAGAATTTGAAGGAAATGAACCAAAAGCTTTTTGAGGTTTAGTGTTTGAAGCTGAAGCTTTTGAATATACATATTTTGTTGCTGAAATTCCTTTGGTATTAAAAGCATTAAATCCAATTCAAGCTTTGCTTTTGAATATCTTGTTCTTTTAGAATTAGCTTACTTATTAGAGCTTAAAGTAAGTTTTTCAATGAGAGGCTTAAGCTTTTCAACCTCTTTTTTTAAATAATTATTTTTGGCAACTAAAGCTTTGTTTGTCTCAATTAAAACATTCTTCTCAATTTTCAAAGCTGTAACATTATCAAAAAAAGCATTTAGTTCTTTTTGCAAAATATTACTCTTTTCTGAAATTTCATCCTTGTCTTTTAGCAATAAATCATTTTGTTTCTTCAAGGATTTAGTTTTAATCCCAGCTTTCTTGAATTCAGCAAGCAAATCATGAAAAGCAGAATTTAATTCATCATAATTAAATTTAGTTTGAAGCTCAGGGGATGATACCTCATTCTCAAGATCCATTAAATAGAAGTTCATGATTTTTGTGGTCTCTTCTTCTTTAGTAGATGTGGATGCTTCACTGTCGCTCCACGTCGCTACCATAGCTCTCTTTTTCTTTTTCTTGACACTCTTTTTCAAAAAGGATAGTCTGGTCGAATGTGCCCTAGTTTTTTGCATTCGTAGTAGACGATCACTTCTTTTTTCTTTTCTTTTTTCTTTGTCCCTTTTCTTGTTGTATTCTTTGTTCTTGTAGAATTTCCTATAGTTTCTTCCTTTCCTTCTTCCCAAGAATCTTTTGAACCTCCTAACGACCATAGCAACATCTTCATCTTCCATGTCATTTTTGGTGGAGGAGTAGTCTTTTTTTGATTCATCATCATCCTTTCTTGAATCCACTGCAACTTTGAAGGCAATAGATTTTCTCTTCTTTTGATCATCCTTAGTTCTGTGCTGCATGGTCAATTCATGAGTGATGAGAGATCCTAGCAGTTCATCCAGCAATAAAGTATTTAGATCTTTCGCTTCTTGGATGGCGGTCACTTTGGATCCCATTTGTCTGAAAGAGAACTTAAAACCTTATGTACAAGGTCAGCATTGGAATATAGCCTGCCAAGACTTTTTAAGCCGTTAATAATATCAGTGAAGCATGAAAACATGGCAAAGATTATTTTATTAGGATCCATTTTAAATAATTCGTAACTATATACAAGAAGATTAATTTTTGAGGACTTCACTTAGAAAGTTCCTTCATGGGTCACCTCAAGTTTATCCCAAGTTTTTTTTATAGAAGAGCAAATGAAAATTTGATTAAACTCATTGCTGTCTAAAACACAATATAGCAAATTCAATGCTTTGGCATTTAACTCACCCATTTTCGTATCGTGTTCATCCCAATCCTCTTCAGGTTTTGGAATGTCCACTCCATCAATTTTAACCATGGGGATATGTGGACCCTTCAGAATGACCATCCATAACTGAAAATCAACTGCTTGAATATAAATTTTCATCCTAGCTTTCTAGTATGCATAATTGGTGCTTGTGAAGAGTGGAGGCCTATTGGTTGATTGGCCTTCGACCAAGGATGTACTCATTGGATGAGCCATCAATCTTTACTCTAGTGTATTCAGAGACTCTGCTCTAATACCAATTATTGCTCAGGTAGCTAATCAAGAGGGGGGAAAAATTAGGATTTTAAAAAATAATTACTGCTGTAGATATGTACTTTTAGAATTCAACTTCTTTTAGTAAAAGGTGCTATGATTATGAATGTAAAGCACGAGCTAAAAGGAAAGAGAAAGGCAGCAATACAAACACCAAAGGTTATAGTGGTTCTAAACAAACTCGCTCCTACGTCTACTATCCTAGATACCACTTAAGATTTCCACTATATTCATACCTGAATATAGTAGGATTGTTTTACAGACTCATAATCCAAACCTCTATACTTTGATTTTATCGGGATCGCCAAAGAAACCAAACATGGTTTTACCAGGATCACCAAGAACCCAACTTGGTTTTTAACAAAGGCTCACCAAGAACCTATTTGGTTTTTCAACTGGGCTCACAAATAACCTAACTCTTGGTTTTAATATAGGATCACCAAGAACCTATTTGGTTTTAAATCGAGCTCACCAATAACCCAAACAACTCACAAAGTAGTTGAAAGTAATTGCAATAAAAAATGACAAACTCTCATTGTCGGATGTTGCCGCTGTTGCACTGATGAAGCCTTCTTTAACTTTTCTTTAATGCACTTGAGAGGCTTCCTTTCTTTCTTCAATGAATGCTTCAATCTTTAAATGGGAGTTGGTGAAGAATGAAGACTATCTTGAATGCTCACTTGTGCTCACAAATTCCTTTTTTTTGTATTCAAAAAAGCATTCTCTTCTTGTACTCATCTCTAAAGGATATAGCCATTGTAGTTCATTAGGATTCGAAAACTAGCCATTGGAGCACCTTTTTGCATTCAAAAAAGAATTCTGGAACTAGCAATTGTGTTCCTAGAATCGACACTCGAGTCGGCTCGGATCCTTCGAGTCAGATCGGATCCTTTGAGTTGTATAGTCGAGTCGCCACTTCTTCAATTGGGTTTTTGATTAGTGAGCCCGTAAAACTCATTACTGTAATTAGTAGAGATTATAGTGAATTTTCAAGGAGATCTTAGGGAGTGGATGTAGGTGCATTGGATAGCACCGAACCACTATACTTCTTTATCTTTGTGGTTGATTATTCTTTCTACTTGCTCTTTCATTTATTGCTCTTTATTTATGCTACACTTTTACTTAAGAGCATTACATTTGAATTCATAGTACCATGTTTAATTGTTGAATTGGATTACATCCTATTGCATTGCATCAAGTAATAATTTTTAGAGACCCAATTCACCCCCCCTCTTGGGTTGCTTATTGGGCAACAAGTAGTATCAGAGCCCTATTCTCAGTGTATAGGCATTATCACCTTGAGTAAAGATCTATGGCAACCCCTATTGGTACTAGCGTAGTTGAGGGTCAAGCCTCAAATAGACCTCCATTTTTTAATGGATCAAATTATACATATTGAAAAACTAGGATGATAATTTATATGCATTCTATTGATTATAATTTGTGGAGAGTTGTTGATAAGGATCCTCATATTCCTTCGATAGTGGTTAATGGTGTTTCAATCCCAAAGCTCGAAGAGGATTGGGATGAAAATGATATTAAGCAATCCGAGATCAATGCTAAGGAAATGAACTTCCTTTATTGTGCATTAGATCTTAGTGAATTCAATAGGATATCTACTTGCACTTCTGTCAAAGAAATATGGGACACACTTGAAGTTACCTATGAGGGTACTGATCAAGTGAAGAATACTAAGGTGAACTGTTAGTGCATACTTATGAAATATTCCAAATGGAACCTAATGAGTCAATCATTGACACGTACACTAGATTTACAAATATTGTAAATGGTATGAGAAGACTAGGAAAAGTAATGTCTAACACTGATCTTGTGAATAAAATCCTCAGGTCACTTCCAACATCATGGGATCTGAAGGTAACCGCAATCCAAGAAGCAAAGGATGTTGACAAGCTACCTTTAGAGTAGCTGGTTGGATCGCTCATGACTTATGAGCTAAATTTGAAGCAAAAGTCAATGGACATGGATAAAAAGAAAAAAGAGATTGCTTTCAAATCAAACATATAAGAAGAATCCACAATCGATGAGTCCAAGAAGAAGAAGATGAAGGTGAAGAAGCCCTCCTTGCTAGGAAATTTAGAAGATTCATGAAGAGGAGGAAGTTCCCTTACAAGAAGAAATTTCAATCAAAAGAAAAGGGAAAAGAGAAAGAGAAAAAAAAGGAAAAAGAAAAGGAGAAGGAAATACCAACATGCTTCGAGTGCAAGAAGCCAGGTCACTACAAGTTTGATTGCCCTCTCTTAAAGAAGTCAAGGAAGAAGTTAAGAAAGAAAGAAATGATGGCCACCTAGAGTGATAGTGAAGACTCCAGTTTTGATGAAGAGGAGACAGAAGTTGCAAATCTTTGTCTTATGGCACATTAAGAACAAGATGAGGTAATGTCTGATACTGAAATAGATTTTACTTTTGATGAGATAAGAAATGATTTTGATGAACTTATGCATGATTATAAACTGTTTTTGTCTAAAAATAAAAAGTTGAAAAAGCATGCAAGTAGTTTCTCTCTTGAAAATAATCCTTTGTTGAATGAGGTTAGCGATTTGAAAACTAAATTAGATGTTTGGAAAAGAAAAACAATGCCTTGACAATGGAGAATGAAGTTTTGAAAAGATCCAAAGCTGTTATTTCTAATGGTGATCTTTTGAAGAAAAATAAAAATTTGGAATTAGAAAATATAAAGTACAAAAATGAACTTGATAAAATGAAGGCTTTTGTTAATAAATTTACATATAGCTCAGAAAACTAAACATACTTTTAAATAGACAAAGAGCCATTTTCAATAAAGCAGATTAGGCTATAGACCACAAAAATAATAATATATTTTAAAAACTTTTTGTACCTGCATCTTCTAGCATAACCTATTTTTCATGTAAAAGCAAGGTCATAAATCTTTTCAATGTAATTTAAGAAAAATCAATTCTTTTGAAAAAGTTTAGGTTCCAAAAGGAACCATTATAAGTGCTAACCCTAAAGGACCCAAGTTGGCTTGAGCACCTAAAAATAAAGCTTGATTTTTATTGCAGGTGTGTCTTGCAACCAAGGAGAACAAAAGACTTTGGTATCTTGATAGTGGTTGCTCAAGGCACATGACGGAGATGTGAAGCAATTCACCTCTCTTGAAGCATTGAATGGAGGGAGTGTGACCTTCGGGGATAATGGTAAAAGAAAAATCATTGGTATCGGTAAGGTTCACATAACTCTTCTAGTTATATTAGTAATATACTATTAGTTGAAGGTTTTAAGCATAATCTTTTAAGCATTTGTCAATTTTGCGATAAAGGTTTTCAAGTTATTTTTAAATCATCTTATTGCATGATTGCTAGTCCGGATATAAATGGAGTACAATTCATTGGAAAAAGGCATGGTAATATTTATTTGGTAGATTTAGATGATCTATCTTTACCAAATGGAGAATGCCTTATTGCAATGAATTCTACTAAAGATGAGACTAGTTGGTTTTGGCATAGAAGATTAGGGCATGCTAGTATGTATCTACTTTCAAAACTTTGCAAAAAGAATTTAATTATGGATTTACCTAAACTTTGCTTTGGAAAAGGTAGATTTTGCTAACCATGTCAATTTGGAAAGCAAGTTAAAATCTCTTTCAAACCTAAAGGCTTTGTAACTACTAGTAGGCCACTAGAACTACTTCATATGGATCTCTTTGGACCAACAAGAATATCAAGTCTAGGAGGAAAGAGATATGGATTAGTCATAGTGGATGATTTTTCGAGATTTACATGGATTTTCTTTCTAGCACATAAAGATGAATCATTTTCTGCATTCATTAAGTTTTATCAAAAGTTTCAAATGAAAAAGGTGTTTCAGTTGTTTGCATTCATAGTGATCATGGAACTGAATTTGAAAATCAAGATTTTGAAAACTTTTGTAATGAAAAAGGTATTGAACATAACTTTTCTGTACCTAAGACACCTCAGCAGAATGGAGCAGTAAAAGAAAAAATCGTACTTTGGAAGAAATGGTATGCACTATGCTTTGTGAAAATGATTTACCAAGATATTTTTGGATTGAAGCTATTAATACTGCATGTTATATTTTCAATCAAGTTTTAATCTGCCCTATTTTGAAGAAAACTCCTTACGAACTTTGGAATCAAAGAAAACCAACTTTAAAGTATTTTCGAGTTTTTGGTTGCAAATTTTTATCTTAAATAATGGAAAAGATTATCTGAAAAATTGATGTCAAGTCTGATGAAGGTATCTCTTTAGGATACTCCACATCAAGCAGGGCATACAGAGTTTTTAACAAAAGAACCTTGGTTGTAGAAGAGTTAGTACATGTTATTTTTGAAGAATCTACTAACAATCCTCCAGAAAAGAGGATACATCTGATGAATGTGCAGGTGCTGACAAGCTTCAAAAGTTGACACTGAATGATCAACCCCCTAGCCAAGTGAAGAAGATCGAAACAAAAGTGAGAAAGGTGAAAACACTCCAAAGCACCAAGTTCTACCTAAGGAGTGGAGGTATGCTCATGGACATCCTAAGGAATTAATCCTAGATGATCCATCTAAAGGGATAAAAACTCGAGCTTCAATTAAAATGAATGTGACTATATAGCTTTTGTATTACAAGTAGAGCCTAAATGTTTTGAAGAAGCTGAAAAGATCCTAATTGGATTAATGCCATGCAAGATGAACTAATTTAGTTTGATAAAAATAATGTTTGGACATTAAGAAAAAGACCATCTAATGTTTCTATTATTGGCACTAAATGGGTATTTAGAAATAAATTATATGAAAATGGAATTATTGTTAGAAATAAAGCGAGGCTAGTTGCTAAAGGCTACAACCAGGAGGAAAGGATTGATTTTGATAAAACATTTGCTCCTATTGCTAGACTAGAAGCAATTAGATTGTTATTTGCATTTACTTGTTTTATAAGTTTCAAATATTTCAAATGGATGTTAAGAGTGCTTTTCTAAATAGTTTTTTATAACAGAAAAGTTTTTCTTGAACAACTAATTGGATTTGAAAATCATGCACATCCTGATCATGTTTTTAAATTGCACAAAGCACTTTATGGATTAAAGCAAGCACCTCGAGCCTAGTATGAAAGACTCAGCAAATTTTGATAGAAAATGAATTTTCTAGAGGCCATGTTGATAAAACCTTATTTTTGAAGAAGAAAGATAATGATTTATTAGTAGTACAATATATATCGCTGATATCATTTTCGGTGCTACTAATAAAATTCTTTGTCAAGAGTTTGCTAAGCTAATGTAGGGTGAGTTCGAGATGAGCATGATGGGAGAACTCAATTTCTTTCTCGGACTCCAGATCAAGCAAACTAAAGATGGTAGTTTCATCAACCAAGCTAAGTATACAAGAGAGATTATAAAGAAGTTTAGGATGGAGACTACTAAATCGATAGGTACACCTATGAGCCCCTCTTGTAGACTTGATAAAGATGAGCATGAAAAATCAGTAGATTAAAAGTTATACAGAGGTATGATTGGCTCTTTACTTTACTTAGTAGACCAGATATAATGTTCAGTGTATGCATGTGTGCTAGATATCAGTCTGAACCTAAAGAATCACATATGATGGCTGTTAAGCACATAATTAGATATTTATCTGGTACTATTGAAATTGGTTTATGGTATTCTAAAGATTCATCTGCTGAATTAATTAGAAATTCTGATGCTGATTTTGCTGGTTGCAAATTGGATAGAAAGAGTACTAGTGGTACTTGCCAATTTCTTGGAGTTAACTTAATCTCCTGGTTTAGCAAAAAACAAACTTCAGTTACACTATCCATAACTGAGGCTGTGTATATTATAGCAGGAAGTTGTTGTGCTCAAATCTTGTAGATTAATCAACAACTTGAAAATTTTGGAATCAAGTTGACTAGTAAACCTAAAAATGTGATAATACCAGTACTATTTGCTTGAGTAAAATTCAAGTTCAACATTCTAGAGTGTAAATATATTGAAATTAGACATCATTTTATTAAAGATCATGTTAAAAATAATGATGTTCTACTTGAATTTATTAGTACTAAATTTCAATTAGATGATATTTTGACTAAACCTCTTCTAGAAGATTGGTTTTGTATGATTAGAAGAGAGCTCGGGATCATTAATCCTTTTGATTAAAATTTTTCTATCTTTGACTCAAAACAATCATATTTGACAACAATTATACTCAATCATTGCTAATTTTATTGAATATCATTGAATTATCTGTGATTTTGATCAAACCTTCAATCTCTTATTTTTCAGTTTTTAAGTCGATGTGTCAACACATTAATGTGTCGACACCTGAATGTGTCGACACATTCATGAGTCGACACATGAATGGCAGCAAACCAAGAATAAGGGCATTTCGAAAGGTTTTTTCTTCATTTTATCTTCTCTCTCAAGCTGACACATAACCTAAGGTACTCCTCACTCCTCACTCCCTCTATTTCATGCTTTAAACTCTCTGATTCATTGTTCGAAACACTTTCTTGTTTGGATTTTGCGACATTCCACCTCCCATTTGCAAATTGAACCCTAGAAACCCTAGGTTTCCCCTCCAAACTTGTCCAAATTCTTATTCTGTGCAATGGGACCCCGAAAACAAGTAGTCCATCGCCCTCGTCAGTCCAATCAGGAGGAAGAAAGAAGGATGAAAGCCAGACATGAATCTAGAGCTCCAGACCACCTGCTCGACCACTTTTTGTAGCTTCTAGCTGGATGCATTTGAAGACCGTCGTTGGATGATGTGTACACTTCAGTTTTGTCGACCAGTAACACTTCAGGATTGGACAATGGATTCGAGAGGCTGGTTTACTGAGCGAGAGATATTACCCAGGGCTTATTCGGGAGTATTATGGATCAGTAGCCCGTGGGAGTGATGGTTGGATGGCATAGGTGAGAGGAAGGGATATCCCAGTTACATCAGAGATACTGAACAGAGTATGAGATATTCCGATGACTGGATCAGTGGTGCACAGCATGATTGATCGAGCGAGTGGTCTCTAGTGCATCTTCGAGTCAGACATATTGCCTGAGGGAGCCACCGTACCTGCACCCCGACTATCAGCAGAGATGAGATTATTGCACCATATAGTCATCTGGATCCTTCTATCGAAGACCGGATGATTTGATTACATCACTGAGCGGGAGTTGCTTGTGATGGTCTCAAGTTTAGTGCACACCCATCAGCCTTCCCGTGCTCATGGTTCACCAGATGATGGAGGCTTCGATGAGTCAGCAACTCTGCCTACCCTATGGGATGGGGTTAACTATACTGTTCAAAAAGTATGGCATTAGTTTTAAGGACAAGCCCTTTTGCATGCTACTTCATACTGATGTGTATGACATCAGGTCATTACACAGGATGGGTTATCATCTATTCCGAGGCTAGTGGAGATGGAGAGTATCTGGTCAGGCCGATGACAGAATTGACGATGATGATGATGCAAAGGAGGAGGGCATCTTTTCTGATGAGGCAGGACCTTCAGAGAGTCAGCCTGAGACAGCAGCACAGCCAGAGACTGCATCTCTGTCTGAGCCTACTACTTCAGCACAGCCTCAGCCAGTTCAGACAAAGACTCCAGCAGTTTCAGATAGTTTATTGGATAGAGTCAGATGCATTGAGATAGATATTTTGATCATTAGACAGCATCTTGACTTCTTCATAGCTGAGACCAGAGAGAGCCACAGTGGACTGACTGATGGCATCTCAGTTATTCTAACCACTCTATCCAAACCTACATGGAGTACTCCAGTTGCTGATACAGCTCTGCCTGCTCCAGCACCAGTTGTTGATGGTGATGACGATGATGATGGAGATGATGTGGAGACTGACTCTGATGGATTCGACTTCCCAGATCTGATTTCAGAGCTAAAGGTAGAGGTGACTGCAGACCTGCCCAGGAGTCCTACTTGTGACCCTTCTAGCTCCCCTACCCAGACTCCAGTCCTATCTTCTCCTCCTTTCAAATCAGATGATCATGTTTCGATTCATACTTTTTCACCTATAGTTGATTCTCCTATTGTTCATTCATCAGTTATTGATTCATCCATTATCGATACACCGATGATTGACACTCCTATCATTGATTCACCGATTGCAGACTCACCCATTCATTCTTCAGCTGATACACCTACCATTGATACACCTATCATATCATCAACTGATACGCCTATCTTTGATACACCATATATTGATACACCTACTATACATACATCCTAACTTATTCGAGAACTTGGTTTTTACACACCTGGCTTTCAGTATCTTGATTCTGGTCCATCCTTTGATCGTACGCCACTTCCGGCAGTCATAAAGACTGTCGACTTGATCAGTTCTATTCTTGCTGAGGACATTGCTTCCACTTCTGCTCCAACCATAGGTCGGACGTATGTTCGACATCGAGGATGTGGTCGTCGTACCCCTCCATGATCGACTATGACCCACCTCCGAGATCTCTGATCGATGTGGCCTCGAGCTCGATCTTTTACTGAAACAGGACCGATTGAGATCGGATCATCTTTTGATGATGATGATGAGGAGGAGGATTAGGATATCTATGTATTTTTAGATAGTTTACTTTTATGCATCTGTTGTATGTTTTACTGTTGTACAAACCCTGACTCTAAATGAAATACTATGTTGTACTTCATGTTTGTACCTTCAAATGAATGAAATGTTCTAATTTTTCTTAGTACTTCATTGTCTTCATTTATGAATGAATGAATGAATTCTATTGTCTTCAATGCTATATATTGAATATATTGCCTATTTGTCTTCCTACCTTTTTAATGATAACAAAAAGGGGAGTAATAAGATCAAAGTATAAATGTGATGTAAATGTGATGTGCAAGGGGTAATACAAGTATTTGCAAATTTGAAAATTATTTTGAAAACTTGAATTAAAATTGTTTACAAATTCCTTAAGTAAGGGGGAGCTATACATTGTTTATTTTGAAAATCTTTTCTAAATTGAATTTCATCTTAAATCCCTTCTTTAAATATTTGGAAAGATATTTACAAACTCTTTTATGGATCATCAATTCAGGAGGAGCCTTGTTTATTGCTGAATTTTTGCCTCTCCTAAATATGTTTTCTTGAAGAGTATCACGATACATGTGTTTATGTGTTACATATATCTCAAAGCTCTGATACTCTCAATCAATAGAACAAGATGTGATACTTTTAATCAGTATATCACTCTTATTTTGACACATCATATCATTATTGCAAATTACTTTGATACACTTAATGCATTTAGTTCTATGCACCTTGATGAATTCTTTTAAAAGCTTTTTATGCAATTTATACTTAAAGGTTTTGTCATCATCAAAAAGGGAAAGATTGTTGACTCCGTTATTGATTTTGATGATAAGCAAAATGGTTAAGTATAAGTTGAGTACTAATAATCTCCTTGAAGTGTATTTTTATAGAAAAAGGTGCTCACAAATTTAAAGAAGTTTGTTTGATTGAAGAAGCCAAGTTTAGTTGAAAGATCTGCTCAAAGAGGACTTGGACAGTCAAAGTTTGCTTGAATGGTTAATTGAGTGAAGTATAAATTTGATTCAACACAAGTTCAGGCATTTTTGTGAAGATTTCAGTGAGGTGTTGACTCAAAATGCCAACACATGACACCAAGTGTCGACACATAGAAGTGAAGTGTCGACTCAAGCCAGTACGCAAATAATGTTTCAGATGGCACTGCTAAAGTGTTAACACATGGACCTGAAGTGTCGACACATGGATCAGCTCATCGCCTGAGATTTTCAAGTCACGGAACTTGCTGAAAATGAAGAACTGCAGAAGTGTCGACACATGGAAGAGAAGGTCGACTCAAAGTGTCAACTCACTTGAGGAAGTGTCGACATATCTGAGATTTTTAGAGAACCAGATTAAAGATTTTTGAACTGGGTGTTGACACAAGAAGTTCAAGTGTTGACCTAAAGTGTCGACTCACCGCCTGAAGTTCAACACATGGAGTTCAGGAAAAAGTAACGGCTAGTTTTTCAAATGCAAAACTCGACCCTTTTGCCCTCCAATGGCTAGAATTTTAAGTCTAACGACTAGAAACTGGATTTGAGGTCTTAAAAAGGTATTTATATGCTCCAAATCAAATCAAAACACATATTATTGATGAGAATGAAATAGAAGCATCAAGAGAGAAAAGAAAAGAGAGCATTCACTCCTATTCATTGAAGATTCAACACTCTCAAGCAAAAGCAAGCCTTCAAGCATTTAAGAGCTTCAAGAGCATTAAAGATCATCCATTCATGAGCAATCAAAGAAGCTTCAACAAGTTCAAAAGCACTACAACATCGAGCTTCAAAGAGATACCCGCTTTTTATTAGAAAGCTTTTATTCTCTTTACTTCAAAAACTTATTTGTCATAAGGGTTCTTGGTTAGCCTATTGTAAAACCAAGGGAGGTTATTGGTGAGCTTTTGAAAACCAATTAGGTTCTTGGTTAGCCTAGAAAACCAAGAGAGGTTGGTGGTGAGCCTTAAAACCATTAAGGCTCTTGGTTAGCCCGTAAAACCAAGTGAGGTTTTGACTTGTGAGCCTTGTGAAAACAAGTTGGATTTTTGATTAGTGAGCCTGAAAAGCTAATCAACTTTAATCGATAGAGATTATAGTGAATTCCCTAAGAGATCTTGGGGAGTGGATATAGGTGCATTGGATAGAACCGAACCGCTATACTTCTTTGTCTTTGTGGTTGATTGTTCTCTCTACTTGCTCTTTCATTTATTGCTCTTTATTTCCGCTACACTTTTATTTAAGAGCATTACATTTGAATTCATAGTACCATGTTTAATTGTTGAATTGGATTACATTCTATTGCATTGCATCAAGTAAAAATTTTTAGAGACCCAATTCACCCCCCCTATTGGGTTGCTTACTAGGCAACATATCTAATGTTGCAATCAGTCAAAGTTGGCTATCTAAGCAGTTTTTCATGAAGGATTTGGGAGAAGCATCCTATATACCAGGTATAAAGATCTTTAGAGATAGATCTAAGAGGATGCTTGGCTTATCCCAATCTAGGTACATTGACTTAATATTGAAAAGATTTAATATGGAGGAGAGTAAAAGGGATTACTTGCCCATGAGTCAAGCATACATCTTTCTAAAAGGATGTCTCCTAAGACACCTGAACATAGACAAAGGATTAGTAAGATTCTTTATGCTTCGATTGTAGGATCAATCATATATGCCATGTTATGTAGTAGGCCTGATGTTGTTTATGCCTTATGCATAGCCAGTAGATTCCAGATGATCTAGGAGAGAATCATTGGAAAGCTACGAAAAACATTCTTAAGTAATGTTATTAAACCCAGCCTGGACATTAACCCAAACAAGATACTGGGTCACCGGTCAACCATCAGGTCAATGGTTGAACTGGTGGGTCAATGCTTAAATAATTTTTTAAAGCTTAAAGCCTTAAACAAATATTTGTGATCCTTATCCGTTTTCCTTTTTTCTTTATTTGCTCACAGCCTCACAGCTCACTAGTCAATCCTTAGCCATTTTCCTCCTCTTTATGATCTTTATTTGCTCAAGCTCACTAGAGGGTGAGAGGGAGGGAGTGGGGGAGGCTGGAGGGGATCAATCGATGGGGTGGAGATTGGAGATCTAGCATGCCGGTGTGAGTCATCATCCATCCACTATATGGGCACTGGTGGCGATGGTTGTGAGGCTGGGAAAGCTCAATATCGATCATCAGAGGGTGGCTACTAGCTAGGCCATTAGGTTTTGGCAATGGTGAAGTGTTCGTAGCCAAGGCATCTCCCCTTTTTACCTGCCTTATCCCCAGTGAATGCTCGAGCTGAGGAGGGAGTGTGCGATCTAGAGGTCGATAGTCGATGGAAACCCCAAAAAAATATCAATGACTTACCTGAGCGATGAACTGAAGGAAGAAGAAGCCAACAAGGATAAAGCTCCTTCCAAAATCCTTCATTCTTGCCCTTGCTGCCACCACCGCCGTTTGATTATCGTCCGAGAGGGAAGAGCCGAAGAGCCGAGAGAGAGCGGAAGAGGGATTAGGGGAACTGGGGATTGGGGAAGCCAGAAGATGGGAAGAGGCCTTCGACTTCGAAAGTTCAAATCGATTTCTCCAATTCTCCAATTAATCAGTTTAGCCGGGTTCCTTTGGGTGTGACGGTTCATTGTTGAAATGATTGGTTCGTGGGTTTTTGACTGGGTTTTGTGCGCATACAGGTTAATTCTGAACCTAAATTGGTTTTATGCCAAGGTCAAAGGGTTTCCGATCTAACCGGTCGGGCCGGGTAGGGTTTGATAACACTATTCTTAAGTACCTTAAAAGGATAAAGATATTTTTCTGATATTTAAAGGATCAGATTTAAAACTAGAAGGCTATATTGACACTAGTATTCAATCAAATCTAGATGATAGTAAATCCATATCAAGATATATCTTTACTCTGTATGTAGGTATAGTGAGTTGGAAAAGTGCACAAGCTATAGATGACCAGTTTTTGAGGCAGAATATATAGCTACTAGTGAAGCCACTAAGGAAGCTATCTGGATGAAAAAGTTTATCTTAGAGTTGGGTGTTTTCCTATAATACAATAATCAGAGCCACTTTATTGTGATAACACCGAAGCTATTGCATAAGCTAAGTGATGTGGCTAGATCGCTGACGTGGAGGAACCGACAGGCAGCACGTCAAAAAAAGACATCGTGTCGGATGCCGCATCAATTCTCCAGACTGGACTCCACTACCGAGCTGAGCTGAGCTATCTCTAGATGGCAAGCCGAGCTCCGTCCTCTACCAGGTCGGGCCCGTGAGCTCGGGATGCCTAGGCCGGAGTCATCTTCTGCCCTCCGGAGCGAGAGCCTCGGAGGTTTGAGCCCTATGGTCAAAGTCAAACTCAGCACTCCTTCGCCAATGTGGAGCCTCTCCGAGCGCGTGCCCTCTGGACCGAGCCAATCTTCTGCCCTCCGGAGTGAGACCCTCGGAGGTTTGAGCCCTGTGGTCGAGGTCGAGCTCAGCACTCCTCCGCCAATGTGGAGCCTCTCCGAGCGCGCGCCCTCTGGACCGGGCCCGTCTTCTGCCCTCCGGAGCGAGACCCTCATAGGTTTGATTCCTGTGGTCAGAGTCGAGCTCAGCACTCCACCAACGTGGAGCCTCTCCGAGCACACGCCCTCTGAATCGGGCCCGTCTTCTACCCTCCGGAGCGAGACCCTCAAAGGTTTGAGCCCTGTGGTCGGAGTCGAGCTCAGCACTCCTCAGCTAATGTCGAGCCTCTCCGAGCGCGCATCCTCTGGACCAGGCACGTCTTCTTTCCTATGGAGCGAGACCCTCGGAGGTTTGAGCCCTGTGATCGGGTAGAGCTCAGCACTCCTCTGCCAATGTGGAGCCTCTCTAAGCACGCACCCTTTGGACCGAACCTGTCTTCTGCCCTTCGGAGTGAGAGCCTCAGAGGTTTGAGCCCTGTGGTCGGAGTCGAGCTCAGCACTCCTCTACCAATATGCAGCCTCTCCGAGTGCGCGCCCTCTACACCGGGCCCACCCTCTGCCCTTCGGAGCGAGACCCTCAAAGGTTTGACCCCTGTGGTCAGAGTCGAGCTCAGCACTCCTCCACCAATGTGGAGCATCTCCGAGCACGCGCCCTTTGGACCGGGCCCGTCTTCTGCCCTCTGGAGCGAGACGCTCGGAGGTTTGAGCCCTGTGGTCGGAGTCGAGCTAAGCACTCCTTTACCAACGTAGAGTCTATCTGAGCGCGCGCCCTCTGGACCGGGCCCGTCATCTGCCCTCTGGAGCGAGACCCTTGGAGGTTTGAGCCATGTGGTCGGAGTCGAGCTCAGCACTGCTCCACCAACATGGTGCCTCTCCGAGCGTGCGCCCTCTGGACCGGGCCCGTCTTCTGCCCTCCGGAGCGAGACCCTCGGAGGTTTGAGCCTTGTGGTCGGAGTTGAGCTCAGCACTCCTCCGACAACGTGGAGCCTCTCCGAGCGCGCGCCCTCTGGACCAGGCTCGCACTCCACTGGGATGACCCCGCACTCCAACGGGACGACCCCGCACTCCGCCGGGATGACCCCGCACTTCGTCGGGATGACCCCGCAAGCTCGGAGCATCTAGGTCGAAGCGACCCCTGCCATTCCAGCTCGGCCCTAGCTTGAATGTGGACCCCACCAGCTTGGGTGCCGGTAAGCCGCCCGAGGACTACACTGGAGTGCCCCCCAGGCTGTACTGAACACATGCAGCCGCCAGTTACACTAAAAGGGGAGAACCACGCAAATCGAGATGCCACGCTCCTCACCAACAATCTGGACCATCCAAGAGAGGAAGCCAACTGGGAGATTCAAATCCCGGGGGCGGTGGCACACCATTTGAGGTACTGCCGGGATTCCCGAAATTAGGTGACCAAGAGGAGTGTCGGAGCGCATGATAGCTCCCCTTATCACGAATCAGGAAAGACTTCTCGGGACACCGCCGCACATGCCTAACAGCTCGGTGGAGATCCCGAGGCGGATGCCCAACGATCTTTCACCTTGTCTTTCACCTTGTCTGCAAGTAGATGCTAGGATCTAAATAATAGATTCTAGTGCCAAGTTTACTTTTCCTACAATTTTAATTTTTATATTTTTTCAACTTCAAAAATTTTTTTTACAAGATCAAAAATTTCAATTCATAAACACTGCCTTCTTTGTGGATTCGACCCGACTCCTCTTGCTACGTATTTTAAATATTTTAAGAAGTCGATTTTAAACTGATAGCCATGGTGTTTTAACGACAACCCCGCGATTCTACAAAGTTTTTGGCGCCGTTGCCGGGGAAGGCATTAAAATAATAGTTTTGATCTTTTTGATTTTTTATTCCGTGCTAACTTTTCTTTTTCTTGCAGATTAAAAAAAAAAAAGGGAGAAAAGCAGAAGAGGAAGAAAGTCTCCCAATCAGTAAGATCCATCCTAAACTTTCTTTCCTCTTTTACATATTAATTGTTTTCCTTTTTAGTTTCTTTTCTTATTTCCAAAAAAAAAAAAAAATTCAAATTTCAAATTTAAAAAAAAAAAAAATTTGCTTATCATTTTTAGATTCATTTAGGTAAATTTATCTTTCTGCAAAATCCAAAAAAAAATTGCCCAGACATTTCATAAATTATTAGGATTAGAAACTTAATCACAAAATTAAAATATATATATATATAGATTTAATTTAATTTTGTGTGTTTATAACTTTTATTTTGACATCTTATTTATTGCATTTCATAATCTCATAATCATCTTAAGGGCACTAATCCATAAACAAGATAAGGTAGGGAGTTCAATACCCTTCCTTAGCCCACTAACCATCACCCCTCATTTTGCATACCTAAGCCTTCTAAATAAAATTAACTAGACGTCAGACCTAAGGAACTCGAGCTCAATAGGACAGGGCACCCGGAAGAGTTGGACTGGGTCAAGATTAGTTGGTTAACTGGTGTCTAGGAAAGGGGTTCAAGGATTACGTCCCGAAGGAAGGTGGTTGGATCCGCTTACCTTGCCAATTTTCAATTGGTGTCTAAGGCAAGCAAAGAGGGAAACTCCACCGACCTTATCCTTACCTGGCTAGTTAGCTAATGGTCTTTGAATTGGAGGGCTCCAAGGCGATCTTGGAAGTTAAAAGCTGTCTAGAATTAGGGAGCCTAGGATAGAAATCTATTTGATAAGTGTTTGAAAACAAAAAAAAAATAATAATAATAATAATAATAATAATATATAATAAAATAAAAAAATTTGATTCACATATTAGGGTTGCACTGTTACATGCACGGTAGGAGATCTTTATTTCCAGACCTAGTTGACTTCAACCCTGAAATCGAACGACTGATCCATAGTATACCAAAAAATCAAATGGCTGGAAACCCAGAAGAACCACCTAGACAGATGAAGGAATACTTTATTCCTTCCACCTACAACCCATCGACTTGTATCCATTTACCTGAAATACTGCTAGACAATATGAGATCAAGTCTGCCACAATCCATCGACTTGTATCCATTACCTGAAATACCTGCTAGACAATATGAGATCAAGTCTGCCACAATCCAAATGCTTCCTTCCTTTTATGGGAATACCAATGAAGATCCTTATAAGCATCTAGATGAGTTTCTTGAAATATGTTCTACGGTGAAGATCCAAGATTTTACTGATGATGCCCTTAGGCTAACCTTGTTCCCCTTCTCACTTAAGGATAAGGCCAAGTACTGGCTTGGCACAATAGGGAAACCAATTCAAACTTGGGCTGAAATGCAACACGAGTTCCTTAAGAAATTCTATCCTATAGGTCGAACCAACACCATGAGGCGAGCCATCACTGGATTTGCTCAGCTTCCTGGTGAACAAATTCATGAATCATGGGAGAGACTTAAGGAACTCCTTAGAAAATGCCCACATCATGGTCTGTCTAAGTGGCAAATTGTCCAAGCTTTTTATAAGGGATTAGGAGACCAGTATAGACAGATGGTGGATGCATCTTGTGGAGGTGCATTCATGAGTAGAAGTGAGGATGAAGCCTATACCTTGTTTGAAACCCTAAGTGAAAATTCGATCAACCATGCTTCTTTGACTTCATATGAAAGATCGATTCCTCACCAAAAGCGGGCAGGTATTTATGAAATTAGACATTCAAATTCCAATGTCGACTTGAACCTAATATCCCAAAGATTAGATATAGTCGACCTCCTTGCCCAAAAGTTAGACCAAGTCCTAGCCCTCAGTCAACAATCTCCTGCACAATACCCATCACCCTCTAATCATCAGGAGATTTGTTCTATCTGTGCTAGCCCAGCCCATCACATGAATGAATTCCTACGGTTGCACAGTTACCACCTTTCATCCAAGAACAAGTCCAAGCTGCTCAAGGTTACTCCAAGCCGGGTAATGACCCATTTTCAAATACTTATAACCCGGGTTAGAGAAACCATCCTAATTTTTCTTGGAAACCACAACAGACTCAGGTTCAGACACAAACTCCTCCTGCACAGAACTTTCAAAATAGGCCCCCATATCAAAACTATGCCTATAATAGAGGTCAGCCTAGTCAGCCTGCTCAGCCACCATATCATCATCAGTCATCATATCAACCTCCTCAACAGACCAATCTGGCTGACGATAGGTTTGATCAACTCCAACAATTAATCATGACCCAACAACAATCTATCGCCAGGTTAGAAGTTCAAATAGGACAGTTAGCTGAATCTACTATGAGGAGAGAACCAGGTCAACTACCGAGTCAACCAATACCGAATCCTAGAAACAACCCACTCATTCTTCAGCCCAATGTTCCACCTAAGAACCCTCAATTTGAGAATGCCAAAGCAATTTCTGAGCTTAGAAGTGGTAGGATTCTTAGGGACCCATATCAAGACCAGGAGAGAGAGGCTAGTATTGATGCTAGCGAGAATGAGAATTTAGAAGATGATGTTAGTACTGAGACAAACCATGTAGTAGAGCCTGAGCCCGGGACTAGTACTGATACTGCTTCCGATTTAAATGAGAAAGGGAAGAAGAGAGCAGATGAATTACCTGAGACTTATAAACCTAGAGTCTCGTTCCCGTCAGCCCTAGAAGCTGGTTCTTCCCGTAAAATGCAAGGAGCACGCAACGAGGAGCTGATGGAATTATTCAAGCAAGTCCATATTAATTTACCCCTCCTCGATGCAATTCAGCACGTTCCAGCTTACGCTAAATTTCTCAAAGAACTCTGCACCCAAAAGCATGAGCCACGAACCATAAAGAGAATCATATTATCTGAGGATGTAAGTGCAGTCTTGTTGAATCAATTACCTCAGAAAATGAAAGACCCCGGTGCTCCTTTGATTTCTTGTGTTATAGGAGGCATTACCTTTGATCGAGCCCTGTTAGACCTAGGAGCTAGTGTGAACCTTCTTCCAACCTCGGTCTATGAAAAATTTGGTATAGGTGAACTAAAACCCATGTCAGTCATTTTACAACTATCCGATAGATCTGTCAAGACACCACGTGGTTTGATTGAGGATGTCTTAGTTAGAGTGAACCAATGTTATTCCCAGTAGACTTCCTCATACTAGACATGGAACCATCCCAAGAGCTAAATCAGAATCCCATAATCTTAGGTCGTCCATTCCTAGCCACTGCCAATGCCAATATCAATTGTAAAACGGGAGCTATGGACATTTCTTTTGGGGATCAAAAGGTGAGAATTAATATTTTTAATGCCTCAAAGTTTGCTCGAGAGGAGGAAAATTGTTCTGTGTTTGGTTTAATAGATGAGATTGTTGAGTCTGAATTTTCTTCCAATTTGATGGAAGATGACGAGCCTATTGTTGAAACCCAGGTCCAAGAGGTAAATGCCCTACTTGATTCACCTCAACCTTCACCACCTTGGTCAATGCAAACTGAATCCTTACCTGACCTAGGAACCAAGCCTTTGCACCATTCGATTCTGGCCCCACCACAACTTGAACTAAAAACTTTGCCTGAATCACTTAAGTATGTGTTTTTAGGACCCGACAAAACCCTGCCTGTAATCATTGCTTCTGACCTAACCATTGAGCAGGAAAACCAATTGATAGATGTTCTAAAAACACATAGAGAGGCCATAGGTTGGGCCATTGCTGATTTAAAAGGCATTAGTCCATCAATTTGTATGCACCATATCTATACTGAGGATAGTGCTAAGCCAACTAGAGAGATGCAAAGACGGCTCAACCCAAACATGCAAGAAGTGGTCAAGAAGGAAGTGATTAAATGGTTAGATGCTGGTATTATTTATCCTATTTCTGATAGCCACTGGGTAAGTCCTACTCAAGTCGTTCCAAAGAAATCTGGACTCACGGTTGTCTGTACTGACCATGGGAATTTAGTGCCAACGTGACTTTCTACTGGGTGGTGTGTCTGTATAGATTATAGAAAACTTAATGCAGCTACCCGCAAAGACCACTTTCCCTTACCATTTATTGATCGGATCTTAGAAAGATTAGCTGGCCAGCAATACTTTTACTTCTTAGATGGATACTCAGGATACAACCAGGTAGCAATCTATCCAGGAGACCAGGAAAAGACCACGTTCACATGTCCCTATGGAACCTTTGCTTTCCGTAGAATGCCTTTTGGATTTTGTAATGCACCTACAACCTTTCAAAGGTGCATGATATCAATTTTCTCATGGTAGGAGATTTCTTAGAAATTTTTATGGATGATTTTTCAGTCTTTGGAGAATCTTTTGAGAGTTGCCTCAATAATTTGAAGAAAATATTAAAACGATGTATTGATGCGAATTTGGTACTGAGCTGGGAGAAGAGCCATTTCTTGGTTCGAGAAGGGATTGTTTTAGGACATATTGTATCTAAGAGAGGGATCGAGGTAGATAAAGCAAAGGTTGAATTGATCTCTAAACTTCCTCCACCCATCTCTATCAAACAAATTCGATCTTTTCTTGGCCATGTAGGATTCTATCGTCGCTTCATCAAAGACTTTTCCAAAATTTCCCGTCCTTTGTGTAATCTGCTCGCTAAGGACGTTCCTTTCAATTTTGATGAAGATTGTCTTAAGGCTTTTGAGTTTCTAGAGGAAACTGTGACCCAAGCCCCAATCATCCAACCCCCTGATTGGTCACTACCTTTTGAAATCATGTGTGATGCTTCAGACTTTGCCATAGGAGCTGTCTTGGGCCAAAGGGTAAACAAATGTCCAATAGTGATTTATTATGCTAGCAGAACTTTTAATGAAGCCCAAAAAAATTATACCAATACTGAAAAGGAGTTGCTAGCTATGTTGTTTGCCATGGAAAAGATCAGATCATATCTTTTAGTTTCCGAGATTGTGGTTTATTCGGATCACTCGGCTTTGAGATACCTGCTCTCAAAGAAAGATGCTAAACCACGATTGATTAGATGGATCTTACTGCTACAAGAGTTTGATATTGAAATTCGAGACAAGAAAGGATCTGAGAATGTTGTAGCAGACCATCTATCTAGGATTTTAGTTGAAGAGTGTGAACCTGCATCAATTGAAGAATCATTTCCGGATGAACAACTCTTAGCAGTTTCACATGCAAAGGCCCCTTGGTTTGCAGATATTGTTAACTACTTAGTGGTTGGACAAATCCCTGATGGCTGGTCCAAGAATGAAAAGGATCGATTCTTTGCTCAAATTAAATATTACTTTTGGGAAGATCCTGAACTCTTTCAAATTTGTGCTGATCAAATCATCCGTAGGTGTGTTCCTGAATCTGAACATCTAAGTATTTTAAACTTTTGCCACACCCTTGCTTGCGGAGGACATTTTTCTGGTCGAAAAATGGTGGCTAAAGTTTTGCAAAGTGGATTTTACTGGCCGACATTATTTAAGGATGCCTATACTTTTGGCAAAGAATGTCTTAAGTGTCAAGCCTTAGGAAATATTTCAAGAAAAGACATGATGCCTTTAAATCCCATCTTGGTAGTTGAAATCTTTGACGTTTGGGGAATTGATTTTATGGGACCCTTTCCACCCTCTAATGGTTTGAATATATTTTGGTGGCTGTCGATTATGTTTCTAAATGGATTGAGGCAATGGCAACGCGAACCAATGATCATAAGGTAGTCATAAAGTTTGTTCAAAAGAATATCTTCTCTAGGTTCGGATTTCCACGTGCCATCATTAGCGACGGAGGTGCCCATTTCACAAACTCCTAATTTCAAATGCTTTTATGAAAATATGGGGTCACACATAAAGTAGCTACACCTTATCACCCGCAAAAAAGTGGCCAAGTGGAAGTATCCAATAGGGAGATCAAGAACATTTTGCAAAAGACTATTAGGCCCGATCGTAGAAACTGGTCAGATCGATTAGATGATGCATTATGGGCCTATCGGACAGCTTACAAGAATCCCATTGGAATGTCTTCCTATAGACTGATCTTTGGAAAAGCATGTCATCTTCCGGTAGAACTTGAACATAAAGCATATTGGGCTATTAAGCAATTAAATTTTAATTTAAAGCAAGCTGGTTCTAACCGGATGTTGCAATTGAGTGAATTAGATGAACTGAGGCGAGAGGCTTATGAAAATTCGCATATTTATAAAGAGAAAATGAAAGCCTTTCATGATCAATTTATTTCTAGGAAAATCTTTGAGCCAAATCAACAAGTCTGGTTATTTAATTCAAGGCTTCGATTATTTCCTGGAAAATCGAGATCTAGATGGGATGGACCTTACTTTGTTAATCAAGTATTCCCCCATAGTGCAGTCAAAATTTATGATCCTTGGTCAGGAAACTTCTTTAAGGTGAATGGTTAACGTTTAAAACCATACATTGAAGGAATATCAACAAATCGAACCATTGACCAAGTAACATTAACTGACCCACACTGAACTGAGCTGCATTATGTCTGGCTGAAGACATTAAACTTAGTGCTTGTTGGGAGGCAACCCAATATGTACTCTATATCTTTTCAAAAAAAATAATAATAATAATATTTGCAGCCTCTACTTTGTTCATGAGCTCCTCTTCTCAGGTAACCCCTATCCCCTTACATTTTTTTAGTTCTTATGGTTTATTCCTTTGCCTTTTTATACCATTAGGGACAATGGTATTTAAGTTGGGGGGTCGGGACAATTTTCTTAAAATTTTGGAAAAAAAAAAAAAAAAGCTTTCATGTGTCAAAAATAAATCTGGAGCAAGATAGACCAGGAAAAGTAATAAGAGTTAGAGAGTGTTGCAAATGACTATAGCGAGTCAAGAAGTAGACTAGCGTGTCAGACTTTTAAGGCCTACTTAAATCACCTAAAGGCTATCAGCACTTCCATTGCACATGCACGCTGACGAGATAAAGTAAGTATTAGTTGTAAGGACAATTGAGGACTTAATTATCACTGAAAACTGGTAATTGATATATATCCCAATTTTAAATTTTTTTGAATTGAGGAAAGAGCTACCTACCTGAAATAAAAGTGCAAAACATAGAGTATATATGGATCACCCTAAACTTAGTAACCGGGTCTCTGCACCTAAGTCAAGTGTGGAGGTTCGCGTCAAACGGTGAAGGGAAGGCCAGGATGCTCAGCACTTAAAAAAAAAAAAAAATTAGGTAGTGTGAAAGCTAACTCAGTTCATAAACTTAATTTAGGGATGTATAGAAAATTAACCAAAGTAAGTGTTAATCAAAGATACATTTGTTCTTGCAAACTAGTACCAAAATGTTAAGTTAGTCATCACAAACACAAGTGCTGTAGATCTTTAGATGAACTCTAAAAAAGTTTCTAATTATGCTTACTGCAAAATTTATTTTGAAACTCAATACTTAGTTAGTGATACTTGCTAGATCTTTTTACTTTAAAACCAGGATCTATTTTTGTAAAGGATGATCTTTCTGATGCATAGTTATATTTTTTGCATTGCTAAGGGACTAGCAATAAGTAAGTTGGGGGGTGTGATAAATCATGGATTTACACGTTTATTTTAAGTATTTTAGTTAATTAATGATGCTAACATTCTTTTAATAACCTAATTTCATAATTAATTTGGACTTTCTTGCAAAACTAATTATTTTAAAAATATCTTTGAAAAATGTGAAATTAGAGTACGTTCATGAAAAATAGATTTCAAGTCAAAGAACCACACACCCATTTAAATGATTAATAAAATATTTAATAATTATAATTAATAATCATGGAATTGATAAAATTAATAAGTTTGAAACCCGCCAATAGGTAGAGCTTGATTTATGAAATCCAACGACGCAAACGGTACTTAAATCAGGTTTGAAATGAAGAAGTTATGAATTTTTTTAGGATTTTTGCACACATTTTGAGCTGCACAGTTTTCGGAGCAACCGGTCCATCATGGACCGGCTGCTGGGTTTATTCATCGTAGGTTGGTCCACCGGCAGCCATTGCTACCGGTCCATGGAATAGGGCGTAGACCACAGCCCTCCATAGGTGCCGAAACTCGCCGGGAAGCACGCTGGCGGTGTCCCTGGCCGGAGGAGAAGCTCCGACGGTGGTTTGACGGGCGGTGGTGGCGGTCATTGGTGGCAAATGAGAGGAACATGGATCATTCCTCACGAACTTCTTCACGGGCTACAGGGCATTCACGGTGGTTCCACGAGCGAGCCTCATGTTGCAGTCCACGGGCGTTGCATGGTGGTTTCACGAGCAGTCCACGAGCGGCGTGATGCACGGGCGCTGCAGGGCGGTGAGCGTGGATCAGCGGGATCTGCTCCGATGATGGTGGCTAACGTTTAGTTCGGTAAACATGGAGCGGTCACGGTATTTTTTGTCCCACATCGCTAGTGTGCAACGAGCTCTCCTCTCCGGTCAATTATAAAATGAACCCCATAGCACAAGGCAGAGGTATCCTGGAGAAAGGGCAAGGTAGAGGGTAGAGGGCATTGCTTGGGTTGCGGGTTGGCTTTTGGGAGTGAGGTTTCTCAAAGGAGAGTGTGTCCCTACACCATCTTCCAGCCTTCTCCCTCTCTAAGATCAAGATCCGAAGAAGAAGATGCAGAGGAAGCCCAGTTCGCTCCACGGAGTTCGAAGGAAGGAGCTATCTTCCCGACGAGGCTGCGCTGATCTGTTCTTGTCTTTGTTCTTTGTTATTTTAGTTTTTTTTTGCATTGTACTTAGACCTTAAAATCAATGCAATATTTTTTTTAATTCCTGTCTTTCACCTTGTCTGCAAGTAGATGCTAGGATCTAAATAATAGATCCTAGTGCCAAATTTACTTTTCCTGCAATTTTAATTTTTATATTTTTTCGACTTCAAAAATTTTTTTTTACAAGATCAAAAATTTCAAATCCTAAACACCACCTTCTCTGTGGATTCGACCCGACTCCTCTTGCTACATATTTTTAAATATTTTAAGAAGTCAGATTTTAAACTGATAGCCACGGTGTTTTAACGACAACCCCGCGATTCTACCAGCAGCTACGGGCCACGGCGATCCTGGCAGCAATAGATTGGCATGCCAGGTAGGGGGACAGATCAAGCCCTCCACCTCTCTACAGATTAACACTCCATGAAAGAATGGTGACGACACAAGCTCAAGAGGCCTCCACCAGCCGTGCAAGGGACTCTCTTCCTAAGGGCGCCCACGTCAACTTCTCCGTCTCCTCCGATGGAGGGGTCCGCTGATGAAGCCATCAGGCACATAGCGGAAAGGCGCTTGGAGAAACATGAGCATGGGCTAGCAAAGTTCTCCCGCCGGCTGGCCAGTATGCAAGGCTCAACCAGCGAGCCAGTTGACTACAACACCAGCTACCATTGAAGCCCTTCACCTGTTGTGGCAAGATGAAGTATTGTCGCCTTCACCGCGATCACGGCCATGACATCAAAGAATGTCGCAGCCTCAAGTAAGAAATCAAGAAACTCTTCAAGAGAGGCTACCTCCAAAGGATTGTGGAGGGGGACAGACCTCAAGCGGAGCCCCAGCCTCTCGCCGCTCTCCTGCCAGCGCCAACCATCGACAACCATCCCACCGTGAAGCCAGTGGGCGTGATCACCTAGGGAGCTACGCGTGCATCCAAAAGGACCCGGGGGGGCAGGGGGCCCTGAGAATGTACTCCCCACTGTGCAGGATGGAGAAAGAGAGGAAGAAAGGTAAATAAAGATGCCGTGGTCATCAGGAAAAGTGCACCACAGTCGATAATGGAAGCTCCGCGGACGTGCATCATTATGACGTCCCCTCCAAGAGCGCCACTATGACAATTTTTGTGGTCGACGGACTTCCTATGGCTCACAATATCATCCTGAGATTGACTTAGGCCTTGCCTGCTCAATGCCGGCCCCAATAAAACTCACCGAAAATGAGCAGCCCCGGTATTACAATGCCTGGGTTTGGCCAAGAACCTTTGGGCCCGGAAATCTGGTGCTGTGCCGGGCAGAGTGAAGCAGCCCCGAGAACGCGGCAAGCTCCCACCAAACTGGGAAGGTCCCTACAAGGCGGCCAAAGCTCCATCACGAGGGGCTTATCACCTCAAAGATCTCGACGACGTCAGGCTCCCCCAGATATGGAGTGCCCGCAGTCCGCGAAGACGCCACCTATGATGTAAGGTTTCTTATCGATAATAATGATAACGACTTTTTCCTTGCACGAGTATCTATATGTCTTGCAGGGAACAATATCAAGCATGCCGAGCCTAGCTCCAGGACATCAAGGGATCTTCGAGCCATGCCGCTCTCAATCTCAAGCATCCCCGGGCCCAGCTCCAGGACGTCAAGGGATCTTCGAGCGATGCCGCTCTCAATATCAAGCATCCCCGGGCTCAGCTCTAGGACATCAAGGGATCTTCGAGCCACGCCGCTCACAATCTCAAGCATCCCTGAGCCCAGCTCCAGGATGTCAAAGGATCTTCGAGCCATGCCACTATCAATCTCAAGCATCCCCGGGCCAAGCTCCAGGACGTTAAGGGATCTTCGAGCCATGTAGCTTATAGTCTCAAGCATCCCCGGGCCTAGCTCCAAGATGTCAAGGGATCTTCGAGCCATGTAGCTCTCAATCTCAAAGCATTCCCGAGCCTAGATCCAGGACGTCAAAGGATTTTCGAGCCATGCCACTCTCAATCTCAAGCATCCCTGAGCCTAGCTTCGAGATGCCATGAGATCTTGGAGCCAAGCAGCTCCTATCAACGCCTCGAGCCCAGCTCCAAGGTGCCAAAGACCTGAGCCAAGCTCTCAAGCAACCCTTGGACCTGAGCCTAGCTCCCCGTCCAGGAAGGCCTCGAGCCTAGCTCCAATGCAATCAAGTCCTGTGACCCTCTTCTCTGATCTCCCCACTCAAAAAGAAGAAGAGAGGGGAAGGAAAGAAAGAGAATGAGAGGGAAACATGGCAAGAACCCTCTTCTCTGATCTCCCCACTCAAAAAGAAGAAGAGAGGGGAAGGAAAGAAAGAGAACGAGAGAGAAACATAGCAAGAAACCTCTTCTCTGATCTCCCCATTCAACAAAAAAAAGAAAAAAAAAGAGAGAGGGGAAGGAAAGAAAGAGAATGAGAGGGAAACACGGCAACAAAGCTCCCACTTCTCAGCCCAAGACTGGAGCTCGGATCTCCGACCAAGGGACCTTCGAGCCACACAGCTCTCGGTCACCAACATCCCCAAGCCCAACTCTAGAATGCCAGCGCAAGACCGGAGCTCAGATCTCCGGCCAAGGGACCTTCGAGCCATGCAGCTCTTAGTCACCAACATCCCCGAGCCCAGCTCCAGGACACTAGCCCAAGACCGGAGCTTAGATCTCCGACCAAGGGACCTTCAAGCCACGCAGCTCTCAGTCACCAACATCCCCGAGCCCAGCTCTAGGACGTCAGCCCAAGATCGGTGCTCAGATCTCCGGCCAAGGGACCTTCGACCCATGCAGCTCTCAGTCACCAACGTCCTCGAGCCCAGCGCCAGGACGCCAGCCCAAGACCGGAGCTCAGATCTCCAGCCAAGGGATCTCCAATCCATGCAGCTCTCAGTCATCCACATCCCCGAGCCCAGCTCCAGGATGCCAGCCCAAGACCGAAGCTCAGATCTCCAACCAAGGGATCTCCAATCTATGCAGCTCTCAATCACCAACATCCCCGAGCCCAGCTCCAGGATGCCAGCCCAAGACCGGAGCTCAGATCTCCGACCAAGGGATCTTCGAGCCATGCTGCTCTTAGTCACCGACGTCCCCGAGCCCAGCTCCAGGATGCCAGCCTCAGACCGGAGCTCAAATCTCTGGCCAAGGGACCTTCGAGCCACACGGCTCTCAGTCAACAACACCTTCGAGTACAGCAGCACTCAAGTGTCATGACCCTGCACCCAACTTGCTGACATTGAAGTCCAATAACTCAACCCCAGGCAAGGTGAGGCCCTCTTCTCTAATCTCCCCACACACCAAAGAGAGAGAAGAAAAGAAGAAGGGGAGTGGAAGAAAGAGAGAAAGAAGGGAAGAGCCAGACAAAAAATAGATGGCAAGGAAACTCAAGTTTTAATGATCAAATACAAGTTACAATTATTTTGAGGGCCCCCGACATGCCGGGAAACCCTAACTAAGTACAAAGACAAAAATACAAAACAAAGAAGGAAAAAGGGGCTAGCCGGCCTCCCTGCTGAGCTCTGAGGCTGAGAGTTCTTGCCTTCAGGAACCTCCGGCTGGGTAGCTCTAGTCTCGAATGGTTCAGCCTTGGCCGGCGTCGGAGACTCTGAGGCCACAGCTCCCACCACAGCCTCCTCGTCGGGCTCTGCGTCTGAGGTTGAAGTGTATTTGAGGCGGTCGCGTCTCTTCTCGGCGACAAGTGCCTCGACTCGGCATGCAAGAACATAAAGCCCTTGTAGAAGGAGTCCGATGCCATCTGATGAATCTCGGCGACGAACTCCTCTAAAGCCTTGAACTTTGCCACGGCATCCTCCGCTTCCTTCTTGGCCTTGGAAGCCACCTTCTTCGCCTTGGCGGCCTCCATCCTAGCAGCCTCCGTCGACTTGGCTGCCACCTCTACCGCTTTCTCAGCTATGGCCAATTTCTCCCTCCCTGCTGCCAGCTCTACCTGGGCAGCCTGGGAGGCCTCCTTGTGCCGATCAGCCTCGGCATTATACCAATTCAACTTTTTCTCGACGATGGAGAGATCGTCGATGGCTTTCTTCGAGTGACTTCGCTCCAGGTCACGGGCCACCAGGAGTCTCTTCACTCACCCCTCGGCATCGACGAGCTATTGCTCAGGTCCATGACCTTCAATTCAAGTGCCCTGTTTGCCCCGGCCTTCTCCTTCAGGTCAGCTTTCAGGGATTCGATCTCGGCCACCTGTTGTCGCTCGTGAAGCTCCCGGTTCTGATAGCAGCCCTTGATGAAGAGGGTCTCGGCGCCGATCTGCACCATGAGGAGAGATCAGCTCAAAAAAAAAAAAAAGAGAAGAGAAGAAGAAAGGAAAGAAAAAAGAAAAAAAAATGAAGAAATAGATAGCTCACTGAGTAGAGCTGGGAGAAGATGGCGCTGATAATGTCGCCCAGCTACATTCCAACCATTTCTTGCCGGTCACATAGTTGGACCGAGAAGTCCATCATGTGCTCGGCCAGTTCGGGGTTCTGGAGGAACGAGCTTTCCAGCCTCATCTTGAAGGGGAGTCGGCATCATGCCTCCTCCCTCCTACCCTCTCCAGGAGTGGGTAGCCTTGCCCCGCTGGTTGAAGGGGCCTGGGGGGCAGGCTGAGAAGTTGGCACCAGTGCTGGCAGCACCTCGATCATGGCCCTGGTCACAGCCCGGACCTCCTCATCTCGGATCTCGACGACAGGCGGACGTGGAGGATGGCAAGGTGCAGCGGCAGCGACTGCAGCCCTTGCCCAGACCACTACTTCAAGCTCTGAAGTGGGGGCTTCCCCCTGACGACCGCTCTACTCGGGAACCTGTCGAGCCTCCTATTGGGCCGGCCTCGGCACCGTGGATGCCACCCTCTCCACCGGTGCTTGAGTAGCCGAGCTCGGACCAACCACTACAGCGGGGGTAGCCACAGGAGCTCTCTTGCCCCGGACTCACCTCGATGAAGGCTCCTCGGCCAGCCCAGTTGGCAGCCTCTTCCGAGTGATTGCTAGTAGATCGCTCTCGGAGAAAATCATCCCTGCATGCAAGTTACACAATAGTCAGAGTCCATGGAAAGCAATGCAAGAAATGCAAGAAAAAGAAAAAGGAAAGTTCAGGTCAAACTCACCAAACCCATTTGTTGGGATGTCTCCAGAGTCGGTGAGGTTCTGCTCAGATAACAGGACCTCGAGAGGAGGAATCTGGATGGTGCAGAGCTGCTCGTAGTCATCCCGGTCAGCAGCATCAACCACAGAATTTCGGTTGGGGGACTTGTCTGGATCGCTCCAGACCCAGTCGACCCCCTCAACCTCAACAAAAAAAAACTTACTCTTCCATCCACTGATGGAAAAGGGAAGGTCGAATCAGATGCCCTTTGAGCGAGAGGACAAGTACCACCACCCATCCTCAGTTAGGTGGCACCTCAGGGCGAACAAGACCCTGAACAAGGAAAACCGGGCAACGAACCCATGTAGGTGGCAGAGCACAATGAAGGAAAAGGTAACTCTAATGGCGTTTGGCACTAACTGTGCAGTGACCAAACGGTAGTTGTCCAAGACAGACAGAAAGAAAGGGTGAAAAGGAAACCAGAGACCCCCGGCTAAGGTCTCCTTATAAAATGCAAGACGGCTCAGGCCACTGGAAGTAACCCATTCCCCTGGATGAGGGATCATGAGCTGAACATAAGGAGGGATGCCATAGACATCCCGAACGGTTCTTAGTTCCTCAGTGGTGATCGTCGAGGCAACTGAAAGGATTATGCCCTATAAGCCAATATTTGTATCTCCCAGACCATTGTAAATTGACAAGTTATTTGTATCTCCCAGACCATTGGACAAGTTAATAAAGGCAATTTTTTTTCATCATTCGCTGTGTCATTATATGATGAACCCCATAGATTAGGGCTATGGTCCTAGGGCTATGATGAGATCATACCAGTGAGATCTAAGGCCCTAAAACCCTAATCTAGAATATTCCTAGTCATAGGAACCCTGAGTTGGGGATCAGGGTTTCCGGTTAGACTGGCACATCCTATGTATGCTGAAAAGGGTGACTGCTCTCACAGTCACTTGTGTGGGACACTAATACAAGGATGTGGGTGCTCATTAGTGAATGAGTTCACTGAATAGATCCAGTTTGAGAACATCTAATGGAGCCTTAGCTGCATGTCAATAGATGTTTCTCATAGTGGGAGTTGTACAAGTAGTCCTATGACCTGAGACTGCCATAATACCTTATGTACATGAACCCATGCTTTGGTTCAATCTCAATCATGACACTGGGTCATGCACGAGGTTGATGCTGGGTATGGTGAATTGTATATGAAGGTAATGAGTAGGTCAACAAGGAATTGATCACTCCTAGTAGGAGGAGATTGCATCCAGCCAAATTAGGTCAGATGATGATTCAGGAAATCTTTGATCAAAGTACAGATATTAGAAATGATTTCTAATATCGAATTAATTGAATCATTAGTGTATGACTGAGCTGGGAATGAGTATAAGCTGGTTTTGACATGTTTCCATATCCATAGTTATACTCAGGATGCAAGATGATTGAAGGATCGAATTGTACGGGAACTTTCCACTGAAGGGTAGTTTTGGAATTTCACTAGAATTTCCATATCTTCCGGGTAGACATGACACGTTGCTAGACGTCAATCTTGTCTTGTGGGTTGATCAAATTAAATGGTTTAGTTGGATCACTAATTAGGAGGAGTCCTAATTGACTAACTTGAGTTAGCTCGATTTGACCTAAATCGATTAGAATGAGTTCTGATCAAATTAGGTCAACTTGCACTCGGACCCACTGCTGTTTAGGTATAGAACCCAATGGGTCACACACTTAGGATAGATAATCAAGGATTTAATTTGGAATTAAATCTCGTTTGCAGATGAACACACTAGCATGTGTTGCAAACCATGGCTTCTACTTGAATCGGATTCGAGTTAGGGTTCCGATTTGGTCTTTTTTAGATCCAAATTCATTCCGGTTTGAATCTAATTGAAGATTCAAGACATTGGGCTAATAGTAGGCTAGCAATTGGGCTAACCTAAGAGGCTAAACCCCTTTCCCACATCGCCTAAACCCCTTCCCCTCTCTTCCCACGCGCGCGCGCGCAAGGAGAAGAGTCCACACGCGCGTGGACTATCTCCAAGGGGCGTTTTTGCATGAGAAAAGAAAAGGGGATCGGCGTTTTGGCTGAAGGGGGCGTGGAAGAGAGTCCACCTAGGCGTGGACTCTTCAAAAAATGGGATTACCATGAAAAAACATCGAAGGGGCGCGACTCTTCTCTTCTGCGCGCGCCCTTCTGTGTTTTTCGTGACTCTTTCTTGCGTCTTCCCATCCCAAAGGCCGTGAGATTAATTCAAGGGCCGTGAGATGAAGGGAAAGGACGTGAGAAGGGAGAGAGGGGTGTGAGAGGGTGATTACAGATGGGTAGGCGCCTCTCTGTCGCCTATTTAAGGAGAAGACTTCACCATAAAAAAAAAAAAAATATGAATGAAGAAAAACTATTCCAGATTTTTCTACAGTGAAGCCTTGCTTCTATTTTCCCTCTCCCTCTCCAGAAGATTGTTTTCCCCTCCTCTCTTTCCTCTTTGATTCCTTTACAGAGCCTTGGCTCTGTCGAATCTCAGAACAGAAGGAGAGTCAGAGAGAAACTCTTCAACGGTAAAGGAAGAAGGCGCCTCTCCTTTCTTTCTTACATTAAGACAATCTTGTCTTAATTTTCTTCTCCCTCCAAGACAAGCCTTGTCTCATTTTAGGACAAGGGCTTATTCTTAAGACAAGAGTGTCTTAAGGGGCCAAAGTTGCTAGAAGACAAGGAGAAGGGTAAGAGAGAAGGTTTAGTCCCAGTTTGGCTAGAGGAGTCCTAGCCAATAGCCTATATATCAAGTTCTTGGGGTAGAACTTGATTGGAAGGAACCCAATTAAGGAGTCAGTGTCTTGATCATCTGCCCGTGTGGATCACCATCGGAGGGCGGACAAGTGGACGCCTGGTGTGTTTAAGAGGCTGCTCAATTTGGAGTTCATTTCTGCATCAGACTGGTAAATAGCAATCTGAGGTTAGTATTTAAACAATGTTTAAATTTGGACATGCATGTAGTCATAATTTTTAATTACTAATAAGGAGATTTGGGATTAGGGTTCGGACCTGGTTTCATAAATTTTTGAAATCCACGCTTCCGCACTAGTTACCAAACCCAACAGTGGTATCAGAGCCTCCTTATTAGGATTAAAACTTATGCAGTTCAATTCATGATGTAGTATCATGTTAAAGTTTTTATATTGATGCACAATGCATGTCTTTGATTGAACATGAGTTTGATGATTGCCACCAGTTAGGGTTTTCCACAGAAACCCTAATTGTCTTAGAGATATGATTAGTCCTGGAGCCATCATACTGAAATAAGGTTGCCCTGGCATAATGGTGTATCCATTATGTGGTAAATGGTTGTCCTAGTATGATGGCACACATTTCACATATTTGCTTAGTTTAAAGCATGTATTAATATATGTGATAGCTTTTAATTGAATGTGCTGGCATTGCATAAATCCCTCTTAAAATTATATTAAGTGGTAGTATAGTTAACCGATAAGCATTATTAGTCATGATGGATAATTAGTCATTTCGGTGTCTAGAAAGGTGGTTCTGGGAAGGTAAAGGGAATCATGGTTTTTAATTGGTTCCGTTGACTGACCTGGCCAATTTTAAATTGGTGTCTAGGAAAGCAACGGGGGGACCCCCACATCTCTTCCACTAGCCTGGCCGATCTGATTGATTTAATTCTTGACTAACATGCTTGGTGTTAAAATACTATTATTGGCCTTCCTTCATGATAGGTCATTATTGTGTTACGATCTATACTAGGTTTGTTGTGTACACACAAGACCTAATATGGTGACTAACATAATTTTTGGCCTAATACAATTATTTGTTTATGGCATGATTTAATGTAATATTTTGTTGTGTACACACAAGGGTATTACTATTAAAGTCATGACTATATGGCTATGAAGGGTCTTACTTAACTAAAATATTATAGTTGTTGTGTATACACAAGGCTATTAATATTTTAGAGGCCGGGATAAGTTGAGAATTGTACGGGTTACAATTGGAAAGAGTTTTCCTACCTATGAACTTATATAAGATTTGTTGTGTACACACAAGGTCCTTTATAAGGGATTGGGATCTCAACCCCACTAAGAAAAACTAATTAGGGTTTTCTCGATCATCGTATAGAGGGTTATGATGCTCGATAAAATAGTGGGAGACATAATTAAATTAAAGTCCTAATTTAATTATGTATTGTCATTTCATGGTTGTTTGCTTATGTATTGTTCTTTGTTTAAATGTAGATAAATGGCCTCTTCACTCTCACTCCGTAGTATTTTAGATGCCAACAAATTGACTGGGCCTAATTATGTTGATTGGCTGAGAAATTTAAAAATAGCACTCAGTCAAGAAAGAATTTCCTATATTCTTGATACCCCAATTTTGGAACCACCAAGGGAAGATGCCTCACAAGAGGAGAAGACCACATATAATATGTGGCAAAATGACTCACTTACTGTCAAGTGTGTTATGCTTGCCTCTATGACTAAGGAGTTGCAGAGGCAGCATGATAGCATGGATACTAACTCCATACTGCTCAATTTAAAAGAGCTTTATGGAGAACACAGTAGAACTGCTAGATATGAAATATCTAAGCAGTTGTTCCGTGCAAGGATGACAGAAGGTACATCAGTACAAGACCATGTATTAAAGGTAATTGATCTAATCACTCGATTAGGTCAATTAGGTTTTGTAATGGATGGGGAGTTGAATCAAGACTTGATCTTGCAATCACTCCCAGAGTCATTTTCACAGTTTGTTCTTAATTACCATATGAACAAACTTAATTCTTCCTTGCCTGAGCTGTTGAATATGTTGAAGACAGCAGAGAGCCATGTAAAGAAAAATAAGGCTCCAGTTCTTCTTGTGGATAAGAAGAAGACAGGCAAAAAGGGTTCCAGTAAGAGGATGAATCCTAAAGGGGGTATTAAGAAGAAGAAAGGAAAGAAGGCCTCCGGACAGATGACCTGCTTTCATTGTGGCAAGCCAGGTCATTGGAAAAGGAACTGCAAGGTTTACCTTGCAAGTGTGAAGCCTGGTGCATCAGAGGCACCAAAAGGTATGAAAGAAATTCATACTATTTTGTCATTGGATTCTTCCATTTCAAATACTTGGGTGTTGGATACCGCCTGTGGTCATAACATCTGCAAATCATTGCAGGAACTTCAGGGGCTTAAAGTATTGAAGGAAGGTAACTTTGAGCTCTACGGTGCTGGAGGGGACCCCATCCAAGCAGAAGCTGTAGGGACTTATATTTTGAAGTTACCTTCAGGGAAGATCATGGAGCTAAGGAATTGTTACTATATGCTAAAAATCATTAGAAATATCATATCTGTACCCTTGTTACTTAAACAAGGATATACTATGAATGTAATGAGCAGTGGCTACTCAATTTCTTTATCTAATGAAATTATATGTTATGGCATATTCTGCAATGGTCTATTAACTCTTTCCACTAATGACAATATTTTTCATGTTTCTAACAAACGGAAAAGAGATGATGTAAACAATACCTTACTTTGGCATTGTCGACTTGGACATATTAGTGAGACTAGGATTAACAAGTTATACAAAGAAAATTTCTTTGATCCTTATGACTATGAGTCATTAGGAACTTGTGAATCATGTCTCATGGGTAAGATGACCAAGACTCCATTTGGTGGACATGGAGAAAGGACAAAAGAGTTATTGGGACTCATACACACAGATGTATGTGGGCCTATGACAACTCAAGCCTATGGTGGATACTCATACTTCATCACATTTACTGATGATTTTTCAAGGTATGGATTTGTGTATCTAATGAAACATAAGTCCGAGGCTTTTGAAAAATTTTTAGAGTATCAAAGTATGGTAGAGAAACAGACAGGAAAAAGTATAAAGATTCTCCGATCAGATAGAGGAGGTGAGTACTTATCCACTGAGTTTCTTGATCTCCTTAAAGATAAGGGGATCATCTCTGAATGGACTCCTCCTTACACACCACAATTAAATGGTGTTGCTGAAAGGAGGAATCGTACTTTATTGGATATGGTACGGTCCATGATGTGCTTCATGGAGTTACCTTTTTCTTTCTGGGGATATGCTTTGGAAATAGCAACTTATATCTTGAATAGAGTACCATCTAAAACTGTCTCTAGCACTCCATATGAATTATGGAGAGGTAAGAAGCCCAATCTTAAGTATATTAAGATATGGGGATGTCCAGCCTATGTAAAAAGAAATTTTGGACATAAACTAGATGCTAGAGCAGACAAATGTCTATTTATGGGATATCCTAGAGATAGTATAGGATATCTGTTCTACCACCCTACTGAACAAAAGGTTTTGGTCAGTAGGCATGCCACTTTTATGGAAAAAGAATTCATCCTACAAAAGGGCACCGGTAGAAATATCGAACTTAATGAAATTCAACAAATAGACACTTCTCAGTCAAGTAACAACATAGTTAATATAGAACCTGAACACACTCCTATCCGTAGGTATGATAGGGTGCGACAGGCACCTGAGAGGTATGGGTTCATAATTAAAAATAATGAAGCCCAAATCATTCAAAATGATGAGCCTCTAACCTATACGGAAGCAGTCATGAGTAGAGACTCAGACAGATGGCTGGAAGCCATGAGATCCGAGATGGACTCCATGTATGTCAACCAAGTATGGTCTTTGGTTGATGCACCAGAGGGTATTAACCCTATTGGGTGTAAATGGGTCTATAAAAAGAAGATTGGGGCAGATGGCCAAGTTGAAACTTATAAAGCCAGATTGGTGGCAAAGGGTTTCAGACAAAAACAGGGAATAGATTATGATGAAACATTTTCCCCTGTTGCCATGCTC
Source organism: Areca catechu (assembly GCA_021397845.1). Taxonomy (NCBI): domain Eukaryota; kingdom Viridiplantae; phylum Streptophyta; class Magnoliopsida; order Arecales; family Arecaceae; genus Areca; species Areca catechu. Next base: position 99,679,587 of record CM038050.1, read on the forward strand.
AAATCTATTCGGATTATGCTTGCTATAGCAGCATACCATGATTATGAGATCTAGCAAATGGATGTAAAAACTGCATTCCTCAATGGTTTCCTTGAGGAAGAGGTTTATATGTCACAGCCAGAAGGTTTTGTCTTGGAGACTAAACCTAATCAGGTATGTAGGCTAAAGAAATCCATTTATGGATTAAAGCAAGCATCCAGGAGTTGGAACATCCGATTTGATAAAACAGTCAAAGAATTTGATTTTTTCAAAAATGAGGATGAACCTTGTGTGTACAAGAAGACTAGTGGGAGTGCCATAGTTTTCTTAGTTCTATATGTTGATGATATACTTCTTATTGGGAATGATATCCCAATGTTACAATCAGTCAAAGTGTGGTTATCGAAACAGTTTTCCATGAAAGACTTGGGAGAAGCATCCTATATACTGGGTATAAAGATCTATAGAGAAAGATCAAGAAGGATGCTAGGCTTATCCCAGTCTAGGTACATTGACCAGGTGCTAAAGAGATTTAGCATGGAGGAAAGTAAAAGAGGTTACTTACCTATTGGTCATGGCATACGTCTTTCTAAGAGGATGTCTCCTAAGACACCTGAAGAAAGAAATAGAATGAGTTCTATACCTTATGCTTCGGCTATAGGGTCGATTATGTATGCTATGTTATGTACCAGGCCTGATGTGGCATATGCCTTGGGTGTAGCCAGTAGATTTCAGGCTGATCCAGGAGAGGATCACTGGAAGGCTGTGAAAAATATTCTTAAGTACCTGAGAAGGACTAGGAATATTTTTCTTATATATGGAGGGTCTGATCTTAAACTAGAAGCCTATTCAGACTCTAGTTTTCAATCAGACCCAGATGATAGTAAATCCATTTCAGGGTATGTCTTTACCTTGAATGGTGGAGCAGTAAGTTGGAAGAGCACTAAACAGCAGACTGTAGCTGACTCAACTACCGAGGCAGAGTACATAGCTGTCAGTGAAGCCGCCAAGGAAGCTGTCTGGATGAAGAAATTCATCACAGAGTTGGGAGTAGTTCCTGAGATTGAGAGCCCGGTGCCACTCTATTGTGATAACACTGGAGCAGTTGCTCAAGCTAAGGAACCGAGAGCCCATCACAAGTCCAAGCACATTCTGAGACGCTTCCATCTTGTTCGAGAGATAATCGAGAGACAAGAAGTCTGCATCAATAGAGTGGATACAAAGAACAACATAGCAGACCCGTTCACTAAGGCTCTACCACAGCGGGAGTTTGATCGCCACCTCGATAGTATGGGGTTAAAGAATAAGAGCGATTGGCTTTAGTGCAAGTGGGAGATTAAAAGGATTATGCCCTATAAGCCAATATTTGTATCTCCCAGACCATTGTAAATTGACAAGTTAATAAAGGCAATATTTTTTTTCATCATTCGCTGTGTCATTAAATGATGAATCCCATAGATTAGGGCTATGGTCCTAGGGCTATGATGAGATCATACCAGTGAGATCTAAGGCCCTAAAACCCTAATCTAGAATATTCCTAGTCATAGGAACCCTGAGTTGGGGATCAGGGTTTCCGGTTACACTGGCACATCCTATGTATGCTGAAAAGGGTGACTGCTCTCACAGTCACTTGTGTGGGACACTAATACAAGGATGTGGGTGCTCATTAGCGAATGAGTTCACTGAATAGATCTAGTTTGAGAACATCTAATGGAGCCTTAGCTGCATGTCAATAGATGTTTCTCATAGTGGGAGTTGTACAAGTAGTCCTATGACCTGAGACTGCCATAATACCTTATGTACATGAACCCATGCTTTGGTTCAATCTCAATCATGACACTGGGTCATGCACGAGGTTGATGCTGGGTATGGTGAATTGTATATGAAGGTAATGAGTAGGTCAACAAGGAATTGATCACTCCTAGTAGGAGGAGATTGCATCCAGCCAAATTGGGTCAGATGATGATTCAGGAAATCTTTGATCAAAGTACAGATTTTAGAAATGATTTCTAATATCGAATTAATTGAATCATTAGTGTATGACTGAGCTGGGAATGAGTATAAGCTAGTTTTGACATGTTTCCATATCCATAGTTATACTCGGGATGCAAGATGATTGAAGGATCGAATTATACGGGAACTTTCCACTGAAGGGTAGTTTTGGAATTTCATCAGAATTTCCATATCTTCCGGGTAGACATGACACGTTGCTAGACGTCAATCTTGTCTTGTGGGTTGATCAAATTAAATAGTTTAATTGGATCACTAATTAGGAGGAGTCCTAATTGACTAACTTGAGTTAGCTCGATTTGACCTAAATCGATTAGAATGAGTTCTGATCAAATTAGGTCAACTTGCACTCGGACCCACTGCTGGCTAGGTATGGAACCCAATGGGTCACACACTTAGGATAGATAATCAAGGATTTAATTTGGAATTAAATCTGGTTTGCAGATGAACACACTAGCATGTGTTGCAAACCATGCTTCTACTTGAATCGGATTCGAGTTAGGGTTCCGATTTGGTCTTTTTTAGATCCAAATTCATTCCGGTTTGAATCTAATTGAAGATTCAAGACATTGGGCTAATAGTAGGCTAGCAATTGGGCTAACCTAAGAGGATAAACCCCTTTCCCACATCGCCTAAACCCCTTCCCCTCTCTTCCCACGCGCGCGGGCGCAAGGAGAGGAGTCCACGTGCGCGTGGACTCTCTCCAAGGGGCGTTTTTGCGTGAGAAAAGAAAAGGGGATCGGCGTTTTGGCTGAAGGGGGCGTGGAAGAGAGTCCACCTAGGCGTGGACTCTTCAAAAAATGGGATTACCGTGAAAAAACACCGAAGGGGCGCGACTCTTCTCTTCTGCGTGCGCCCTTCTGTGTTTTTTTCTCGCGACTCTTTCTTGCGTCTTCCCATCCCAAAGGCCGTGAGATTAATTCAAGGGCCGTGAGATGAAGGGAAAGGACGTGAGAAGGGAGAGAGGGTCATGAGAGGGTGATTACAAATGGGTAGGCGCCTCTCTGTCGCCTATTTAAGGAGAAGACTTCACCGTAAAAAAAAAATGAATGAAGAAAAACTATTCCAGATTTTCTACAGTGAAGCCTTGCTTCTATTTTCCCTCTCCCTCTCCAGAAGATTGTTTCCCCCTCCTCTCTTTCCTCTTTGATTCCTTTACAGAGCCTTGGCTCTGTCGAATCTCAGAACAGAAGGAGAGTCAGAGAGAAACTCTCCGACGGTAAAGGAAGAAGGCGCCTCTCCTTTCTTTCTTACATTAAGACAATCTTGTCTTAATTTTCTTCTCCCTCCAAGACAAGCCTTGTCTCATTTTAGGACAAGGGCTTATTCTTAAGACGAGAGTGTCTTAAGGGGCCAAAGTTGCTAGAAGACAAGGAGAAGGGTAAGAGAGAAGGTTTAGTCCCAGTTTGGCTAGAGGAATCCTAGCTAATAGCCCATATATCAAGTTCTTGGGGAAGAACTTGATTGGAAGGAACCCAATTAAGGAGTCAGTGTCTTGATCATCTGCCCGTGTGGATTACCATCGGAGGGCGGACAAGTGGACGCCTGGTGTGTTCAAGAGGCTGCTCAATTTGGAGTTCATTTCTGCATCAGACTGGTAATAGCAATCTGAGGTTAGTATTTAAACAATGTTTAAATTTGGACATGCATGTAGTCATAGTTTTAATTGCTAATAAGGAGATTTAGGATTAGGGTTCGGACCTGGTTTCATAAATTTTTGAAATCCACGCTTCCGCACTGGTTCACGAACCCAACAGGAGGTATGGTCACCTTTGGAGATAATGGTAAAGGGAGAATAATCGGTATCGGTAAGATCAAAATAACTCCCTTCACTTTTATTGAAAATGTTTTGCTAGTAGACAAATTGAAGCATAATCTGTTAAGTATAAGTCAATTGTGTAATAAAGGCTTCAAGGTTGTCTTTGAATCCTCTATGTGTATAGTAACTAACTCTTTAGATTCTAGCAATAAATTTATTGGACATAGACTCGGAAATATCTATGTGGTAGATCTTGATGATCTTGCCATGTCTAGTAGCCCTAGTCTAGTTGCAATGAATGCTAAAATCAAAGAGTCAGGCTTACTATGGAATAGATGATTAGGTCATGCTAGCATGCATACAATTGCCAAATTAATTTCTAAAGATCTTGTTGCAGGCATGCCTAAGTTTAAAGTTGATTTGAATCATGTTTGTGATGCATGCCAAATGGGTAAACAATCTAGGGAGAGTTTTAAATCAAAAAATATGATTTCTACAACAAGACCTCTTGAACTACTTCACATGGATCTTTTCAAACCTACTAGGACTACAAGCCTAGGAGGGATGAAATATGCTCTTGTGATAGTAGACGATTTTTCGAGATTTACATGGGTTTTGTTTATCGCATCGAAAGATGAAACTTTTCATGTTTTTAGAAAATTTCATAAAATGGTTTCAAACCAAAAAAACTTATCTTTGATTTCAATTAGAAGTGATCACGGAACTGAGTTTGAAAATCAATTTTTCGAAGACTATTGTACTGAATTTAGCATTGATCACAACTTCTCTACTCTTAGAACACCTCAACAAAATGGTGTTGTAGAGAGGAAAAACAGGACATTGGAAGAAATGGCTCGCACAATGTTGTGTGAAGGCAATCTTCCAAAGTACTTTTGGGAAGATGCGGTGAACACTGCATGTTATATTTTAAACCGCATTTTGATCCGTCCTATTTTGAAGAAAACCCCCTATGAGCTTTGGAATGACAGAAAACCCAATATTAGTTATTTTCATGTATTTGGTTGTAGATGCTTTGTGCATAACAATGGAAAAGATAATTTAGGAAAATTTGATTCTAAAGCTGATGATGCAATTTTCCTAGGTTATTCATTACATAGCAAAGCATATAGAGTTTTTAATAAAAGGACTCTTACTGTTGAAGAGTTAATTCATGTAGTTTTTATTGAAACTAACCCTACACCTTCTAGACAAGAAGAGTGCATAGATAATGATGCAGGTACATTGCAAAAAGGAATGGATGACTTGAGCATTCAAGACAAAGACATTCAAGGTGGAAAAGAAATGGTAAGTAAGGATCACACTGATCTACTGAGGGACTGGAGGTATGTTACATCTCACCCTAAGGAATTAATAATAGGAGATCCTTCACATGGTGTTAGGACTAGGGCTGCACATAAGAATGCACATGATTACCTAGCCTTTGTATCACAAATAGAACCACATAGCTTAGAAGAGGCTGAGACTGACCCAAACTAGATGATGGCAATGCATGAAGAACTAAACCAGTTTGAAAGAAATAAGGTATGGACACTTGTAGATAGACCTACAGACCACCCAATTATAGGAACTAAATGGGTCTATAGGAAAAAGTTAGATGAACAAGGAAATTTCATAAAGAACAAAGCTAGATTAGTGGCTAAGGGATATAACTAAGAAGAAGGTATTGATTTTGATGAAACTTATGCACCCGTAGCAAGACTAGAAGCTATTAGATTAGTACTTGCATTTGCTTGCTACATGAACTTTAAACTCTTTCAAATGGATATAAAAAGTGCATTTCTTAATGATTTTATCTCTAAACAAGTTTTTGTGGAACAACCACCAAGTTTTGAAAATCACGCTTTTCCAAACCATGTATTCAAATTAAACAAAGCATTGTATGGTTTAAAATAAGCTCCTAGAGCCTGGTATGATAGATTTAGCACTTTCTTAATTGAAAATAATTTTTCAAGAGGAAATGTAGATAATACTTTGTTTATCAAAAAGAAAAATAATGACATCTTAGTTGTACAAATATATGTAGATGATATCATTTTTAGTGCAACTAACGAATCTCTATGTAAAGAATTTGCTAAGCTTATGCAGGGAGAATTTGAAATGAGCTTAATGGGCGAGCTGAACTACTTCCTTGGACTTCAAGTAAAACAAACTAAGGAAGGCATCTTTATCAACCAAGCCAAATACATCAAGAAAATCATCAAAAAGTTTGGTATGGAGAGTAGCAAAACAATGAGCACACCCATGAGCCCAGCTTGTAGATTGGACAAAGATGAGAATGGATCTAATATTGACCAAAAGCTATATAGAGGTATGATTGGGTCCTTATTATATTTGACTGCAAGTAGACTTGATATATTATACAGTGTGTGTATGTGCTAGATTTCAGTCATCACCAAAAGAAACACATATGCTTGCTATAAAAAGAATAATTAAATATTTGAAAGGAACAAGTAATTTAGTAATTTGATATTCTAAACATTCTACTTTGAATTTGATTAGATTTTCTGATGCTGATTATGCTGGTTGTAAGATAGATAGAAAAAGCACTAGTGGTACATGTCAATTTCTAGGATTGAATTTAATTTCATGGCACTGTAAGAAGCAAAACTCCGTAGCCTTGTCCACAGTTGAGGCTGAGTACGTGGCTGCCGGTAGTTATTGTGCTCAAGTATTATGGATTAAACAACAACTAGAAGATTTTGGTGTATCACAATCTAAAATTTCAATTAAATGAGATAACACAAGTGCTATCAATTTAACAAAGAATCCAATTCAACACTCTAGAACCAAGCACATTGAAATTAGACATCATTTTATTAGGGATCATGTTTCTAATGGTAATATTGTGCTTGACTTTGTGCCAACTGAAGATCAATTTGCTAACATTTTCACCAAGCCACTCAATCAAGATAGATTTGAGCTAATTAGAAGTGAATTAGGACTTTGTGATCTCTTCTAGATTCTTTAACCTAATTCCATCAATTCTAAGAAAATTTTATATAGAAAACCTCCTCTATCTATTCTATTTTATTGAGCTCTAATTTCCTTCAAATTCTATTCGAAATCCTTCTAAATTTTGTTCAAATTTTTCAAAACTCTACTCTTCTTGTTCGAGTCAACTGGATCCTAATCCGAGTTGATTGGATTTTTCTATGAGTTTTGAACTTGCTCTGGCATAGCCGACTCGAACAGTTTCGAGTCGACTAGATTCTCTGATGGTTTTAGGATTGCTCTGGTCGAGCCGACTCGAGCCATTTTAGGGCTACTCGAGTCGACTGGATTTTCGCGCCGAGGCTTTTTTCTTAGGGATATAAAATGTTCTTCGAACCGTTTAGCTTCTATATTGTTTCTTCTAACGGTTCACTCATCTCTTAAACCCTCTCCAAAGTCTTCATTCTCCCTTCCAAGCATTCCATTTTCTTGTTCTTCGATCTTCCCTGGCTATGGCACCCAAACGTGCGACAGGGAAACGGTCCGCTAGGGTTGCTCCTTCGGCTGAAAGAGAAAGAAGATCCAAAAGAAGACAAGAAGAACCAAGCACTGAAGAAATTGCAGAGGAAACCACAAGAGAAGCTCCATCAGCTCCTAGCCATGTGCCCTCAATGTCTACTCGTCCGGTAACTTCCGGCCATCGAATTAATTTTGAGTTTATTAAGGGCATTGGATTAAAGATAGGAGACTTAATAGAAGACTAAGGGTGGAGAAAATTTTGTTCATTGAATGAGAAAACCTATCCCACTTTGGTTAGAAGTTTTTATAAGAACCTAAAGTTGGGAACTAACCATGTGGAATCCACAGTTAAAGGGAAAAGGGTTATTGTTAATGAAGAGTCCTTGAATGAATTACTGGATATTCCTTCTGAAGGACTGAGATTTTTAGTGATTGAAAATAGAGAGAAGACATTGAAAACAATTTTGAACAAAGAGGATGTAGGAGGCATTGGCACTGTTTTAGCTATCACCCTTTCATTGGAAATGAGACTATTTCACAACTTCATTTGTAGAATTTTCCTACAAAGAACTGGTAGGTTTGATTGGGTGAGAGAAAAGGATCTATGTCTCATGGAGCACATTCATGAAAGAACCCCTGTCAATTTGTCTTATATTATAATCATGCAGATAAAAGAAACTGTAAGGAAAGCCAAATCCTGTTTGCCATATGGTATGATGCTTATAGTGTTATTTAAATCCCATAGAGTCAATTTAGATGGTGAAGATGGATTGGAATTACATCACACTGATATCTACACATCTAAAACACTTGAGAGAATGGGATATTTTCAAGTAGAAGGAGTCTGGAGAAAGAAGGGAACAAATGTAAGAGCCATTGGCAGCTCCAGTAGTAGTAGTAGTGAAGAAGAGGAAGAGGAAGAACATGTAGAAGCAGCTGGAACTTCTACATCTGTACCGGAACCTAAACCATTTGCACTTGAGCCTGTTGCTGTCACTGAGGAGACTAGAGCACCATCACCTATGTTTGACATGCCTATAGCAAAATTTGACTTGCCAGCACTGGAGTTTGACCTGCCTTCTACTGATGTTCCTTTGCATGACTATCCTACTACAGCTACACAACCTCAAATTGTCCAAGTCCAGATTGAAGAGCAATTGAAGAACTTGACAGATTCACTGACTAGTACTATGACTTCCCTATTTAGTGATTTGAAACAATCAGTGGACAACAGGTTGGACAAATTAGAAGAGAATATATCAAATCTTAAAGAAAAGGTTGAAGCGATTGAAGCTTCAAGGACTGCACCTCAAATAGACCTTCAGCCTATTCTGAATTGCATATCTTCAAATTCTAAAACTATTTTGAAGTCTGTGGATGCCACTTTAAATGAATATCAAACTGAATTAAAAGAGCTTAGAGGCAGAGTTGGAATCATTGTTGATACAAGAAGCATGGTAAAAGATTATACTAAAGGCATTGGTATCTTAAGATCGGAGTTTGGCAGACTTCGAGGATCAGCAGAAGCCTTCGCCAATGTCCAAGCAGCTGAACTTGTGACTATGCAGAAAGAGATAGGAGAAATGAAAGAGGCAGTAGATAAAGTACCTGTTAGCCTTAAGGACCTAGATCAGCGGATGGGAGCAATGTGGGTGGAAATGGTATCTCTCAATAGCACTGTCAGATCTTTGGAAATCACAGCTAGAACAAGACCACTATATGATCCGCCACCCATCTCCACTAGGGCACCTAGTACTTCTGTTCACCCTAGGGCTCCTCTTCCACATAGTCATTCTCCTAGACCCACTTCTTGGCAAGGTGTCAATGTTCCTAGTGATGATTCTGATTAGACATCTTGTAGTTTCAGTACCTTTTTGGATGCTTTTTGGAACTTTTGTAATGATGTACTGAACACTTTTTGACAGAAATGAAATGAACTTTTTTTTGGTTACAGTGTAATATGTGTATACTTGTATTATCTTGATTTCATCTCTATTTGTTTAAATAGAATTCTCTCTCAAAGTTGAGAAAGTGAAATTGTCTCAAACAAATATTGAATTTTCTCAATCTATTTAAAATTCTGAACTTACCTGTTTAACCTTTTTGAATTATTGACAAAAAGGGAGAGAATCATAGTGTACATGAAAGAATACATGAATTGCAATAATAATACTAAAGTAAAGTAAACAGGGGGAGTTATTTTAAGGAATCTCTGAATGATCTCTTGCATATCATTCTGATAAATTGTTCAAATAAATGTTAAAGAGGGAGAAACTTAGAGAAAATCTATATTGTCTAGAAATCTTAAAATAGGGGGAGATATACATGCTTAGTTTATATGCTTTAATGACTATTATGATGCTCTCAACTTATCATTTCTATCAATTGATACTTAATGTTTCCTGATACATACAAGCAATCAATCACTGATACTCACAGTTTATGAATTTGATTTGTGCAAAACTGTATAGCACATACTGATATACATCTGAGATTACAGTTGATTTTTAATTTAAATGCTTACATACTTGTGAATAGTTTAAACTCTTTCATGCCCAGTGTTTTGTCGTCATCAAAAAGGGAAGATTATTGACCCCTAAAGTGATTTTGATGATAACAAAACATTGGAGCATACATTTAATTGTCTAACAACTCTTCAAGTGATTGACAAGTTTTTGTAGGACAGCTACATTGACACATTCTTTTTTCCTACAATCTTTAATGTTTTGTGTTGAGTTGTAAAATACTTAGATTCTTGTAAAGAAGAACCCCACAAAAAGTTTTCTGTCAAAATCAGTTAAAGGGTTACTTCTACTAGTCCTTCTTGCTTCAAGTTTTCTTTAATTTATTGTAAGTAGTGCTTGAAGAAGATTGTTAAAGCTTAGGACAAGTGTTCTGGAAGTTTGAAGCTGATCTAGCTGAAGAACCACCTTCGAGCCGACTGGACAAAACAACCCAGCCGACTCTGGCACTAGCACTGAAGACAAGTTCTCTGGCACGCAGATCCAGCCGATTGGCACCAAGGTCCAACCGACTCATCCAGAACAAGGTTGAGAACATTCTAAGATCCTCAGAAATCCAGCTGATCGGATTTAGATCCAGCCGACTCATCCAGAACTCAGTTGAAAATGGTTTGAGAAGCCTCTGAGATTCTAGCCGACTGGAATTCAGCCCAGCCGACTCGTCTAGAGTGAGGTATTTTTTCAACTGTGGATGCTAGCTGACTGGCACTCAGCCCAGTCAACCCGAACTTCATCCGAGCTGACTCGAAGTTTGTCCGAGCTGACTAGAATGATGGGATCACCTCCAACGGCTAGTTCCAATTCTCAGTTTTTGAATTCCAAAAGTGCTCCAATAGTAACCTGTCACCTCCCAACGGTCTACAATGTTCAAAATCATGGGAAGGCAATTGAAGTCTCTATAAATAAGGTATGAGAACATCCTTGAAGAGGCTAATGATTTATTGAGCATTTATTGAATACTTATTGAAGTGAAGTGAGAGAGCATTAGAGCTTTAAAGATTACCTTCAGCCTGCAACAACTCTTACCAGAAGCTTGAAGCACCTTTTGAGGAAAAGCAAGGAAGCCATTGAAGTGCATTGAAGAGTACTCAGTGGATCTTCACCTCGAGCTTCATTGGCAACCACCCAAACAACAGAGTTTGTCTTTATTGTTGCTTTTCTTATTCTATCTTTTAGATTTCTAGGTTATTGGTGAGCCCATTGTAAAAACCAAATAGGTTACTTTGGTGAGCCTTTAAAAGGTTTCTTTGGTGAGCCTAGCTAAAAACTAAAGTGTAGAGGTTTTAGGTGAACCTGTAAAAACCTAGCTTGGGTTTCTTTGGTGAGCCCGGTTTCAAAAACCAAAGTGTAGAGGTTTGGATTGTGAGCCTGCAAAATAATCCGACTGTATTCTGGTTTGGGGGATATAGTGGAAATCCCGAGTGGTGAACTTGGATAGTGGAGGGATATAGTGGAAATCCCGAGTGGTGAACTTGGATAGTAGACGTAGGAGCTAGGTTGCTCTGAACCACTATAAATCTGCTTTGTTTGTGTTGTGTTTGCTTTATCGTTTAGCTTATGCTTTCTTTCTCTGATTAACACAGTACCTAATCACTAATTGGAATTAATTGTCCTCCAACGGCTAGTTCCAATTCTTAGTTTTTGAATTACCAAAAGTGCTCCAACATTAACCTGTCACCTCCCAACGGTCTACCTGTTCAAATCATGGAAGGCATTGAAGTCTTTATAAATAAGGTATGAGAACATCCTTGAAGAGGCTATGATTTATTGAGCATTTTTGAATACTTTGAAGTGAAGTGAGAGAGCATTAGAGCTTTAAAGATTACCTTCAAGCCTGCAACAACTCTTACCAGAAGCTTGAAGCACCTTTGAGGAAAAGCAAGGAAGCCATTGAAGTGCATTGAAGATACTCAGTGGATCTTCACTCGAGCTGCATTGGCAACTACCCAAACAACAGGTTTGTCTTTATTGTTGCTTTTCTTATTCTATCGTTTAGAATTTCTAGGTTATTGGTGAGCCTATATGTAAAAACCAAATAGTTACTTTGGTGAGCCTTTAAAACCAGAGTGTAGAGGTTTCTTTGGTGAGCCTAGCTAAAAACTAAAGTGTAGAGGTTTTAGGTGAACCTGTAAAACCTAGCTTGGTTTCTTTGGTGAGCCCGGTTCAAAAACCAAAGTGTAAAGGTTTGGATTGTGAGCCTGCAAAATAATCCGACTGTATTCTGTTTGGGGGATATAGTGGAAATCCGAGTGGTGAACTTGGATAGTGGAGGGATATAGTGGAAATCCCGAGTGGTGAACTTGGATAGTAAGACGTAGGAGCTAGGTTGCTCTGAACCACTATAAATCTGCTTTGTTTGTGTTGTGTTTGCTTTACGTTTAGCTTATGCTTTCTTTCTCTGATTAACACAGTACCTAATCACTAATTGGAATTAATTGTGCACATACTTGCAAAAATTTTATTATTCCCAATTCACCCCTCTTGGGACTAAGCCACCTGGGCAACACTCTATTCGATAATGAAGACTCTGCTGATGACTAATTAGAAACCACTTCTGATCACATCCTGCTTTGATCAAAGACTCTCTGTGTCATCAATATAAGAGATTACTTGGGATAATAATTCCTTTTACTAGGAATGATCGATTCCTTGTTGGTCCATTCACATCCTTCATACACCTTCCACCATATTCGAGAACACCCCATACATGACTCAATGTCATGAATGAATATGAACCAAAACATGGATTAGTGTGCATAAGGAACCATTGTGACCTCAGGTCTAAAGATCACTTGCATAACTCCCACTATAAGAACTATCTCTTGACAAGTAGTAAGACTTTCATAAGATAGTCTCGGTGTGGATCAGTTCAGTCAACTCAAACCCTAATGAGCACCCTTATCCTTATATTAGTGTCTCTACACATGTGGCTGTGAGACCAACCACCCTCTCAACCGAGCATACATAGGATAAGCAAGTCTTTTCAAACTTATCGATCCCCGAACCGATGGTCCATCGACTAGAAACATTTTAGATTAGGATTTATAGGAACTTAGGTCTCACTATTATGATTTCCATCATAACCCTAATTTTTTTTGCCCTAACTTATAGGGTTTATCATAATCTTTAAATAAGACACAGCAATATGACGAAATAAAATGCCTTCATTAAGATAATAATGTCATACAAGAGTTGGAAGATTACAAAAATGCTTTTATAAAGATTTGCTTTTAGGGCACTTTTGTTTCAGCAATTCTATGTTCTTGGGCGGCATTCTTGTGGGCTTGGGCGCATGAGCTGTAGGTGGTTTGATCTGGGGTGCCAACCTTCTTGGACTTGGACTGAGGGTGCCATGGGGCTTGGAGTGGGGTGCCAAATATGAGAGGGTCTGGGGTGCCAAGGGCTTGAAGTAGGGCACCACTAATGGATGGGCCTGGGGCACCAATGGGCCTTGGGGGGGCGCTGGATGCTTATGGACATGGGGCACCTTCTCTTGGGGCCTGGGGCATCACTTTTTCAGGGGTGGGCAGCATGAGTGGAGTCCAGATGCTTGGATTGGTGACTTAAGTGAGACCTCGGTTCTCCTCTTGAACATGACTTAAATGAATGCCGAAATTACAGGACTCATATGACTTAACTGGAACTCAAAGGACTTAGATGATACTTGATTGAACAGAAACAACTAAACTGAAGAGACCTGACTCAACTGATGGACTTGATTTATTACATGACTCAATGGACTCACTTTAGTACAAGTGATGCATGACTAATAGACTACAGGACTCAAAACCCTAATCAAAAATCCACAACGGGCCCACTAATCTCTGTCTGATCCTCGTGCCCATACCAATTCTCCTAGAGTGGGAGGAACTCGACTCTATCGAGTCAGGGTCCATTCGGCTCTGGTACTGCTCCAATAAGTCTGGGTCGAGGAATTACAGATCCTCTCGAGAGATCCATGAGTCCTCATATTCGGGTCGACCTTGCTAATGAACCAAATAGCGTTGGTAGCCTTTGTTCCAGGTACTGATGGCTTGGTCATCCAGGATATGATCAATCTTTTCTCCTCTCTCAGGCCAAGTTATTGGTGGACACTTGATGTGGGACAGAGATTGGACTGGATCGCTGGAGAGCATGAAAGACACTAGAGATTAGGATTTGCAAAGAAGGAGGAAAGAAGAGGGTGCAGAGTTAAGAAAAAATACTGGGGTTCACATAGATTCCCCAAGAAAAACAAGCACATAGAAAAGGGGCTCACATAGATGCCCTGGGCTCACACTGATGCCCAAAATCAGGGATCACACAGAAACCCTGGGAAGATAGAGAAGGGATCATACAGATACCCTAGGATCACACAGATCCTTCACATAGAACAATAGAAATTTTATTCATCCATCCCCCCTATTACAAAAGGATGAGGGTGGTATTTATAGATTTTCCAACCCTCATTTGAATTTGAATACAAGATAAAAAGATAATAACGAATCAAATTCAAATATAAGATAGGATAAGATAAGCCTATCCATATATCAATCCTAACCAGCCAAATCCTAATTCAAATTTTAAACAAAAGATAAATCCTAAATAAATTTATTCCAAAAATGCTTCAAGATCTGTGCCACTCCAAGAATTGTGCTTGCTCCAAGATCCGTGCTTGAGATGTCCCCATCATTCTCCTACGGTGGGAAAAAACTCGACTCTGTCGAGTTTGGGTCAGGCTCCAGCTTCAGCTTGACTTCAGCTCCGGGAACTCCAAACTTTTAGCTTGACATAACCATGATTTTTTTTTTTAATCAACTTTGCTTTGAAAATGGTGCAGCTTTGAGATCGGTGTGCTTTGAAATCTATGCCACTTTAAAGAGCGTGCAATTCTGAAATCTGTGCTGAGTTGAAGTCGGCAAGAGGGAGGCCCGGAGATGCTTTCACGTTCGTGCAAAGCATCTCCTGGTGCTTTGATAGCCATGCGGAATGGGGGGCTCGCGGGGAGGCCGGCGTCGGCGAGGGGCAGAAGGGATCCGACAGGGTGGCGATGGCCATGGCAGCAGGGAGGAGCGGGCGGACGTCGGTGTGTCATCACGGGCGGAGATGGCGGCAACGGGAGGGAATTCCGGCGGCTTAGAGATCTCGGCTGATGGCAGCAGGGAGGAGAAACGGATGGGCGGTGGTTCCGAACGGAGGAGAGGAGGCCGACGGTGGTTCGGGTCACAAGCAGAAGAGAGCGGGTGGTTTGCTGGAACGGATCGGGCGGATCTGGGAGATATGTGAGGTGGTCGGGCGGCAGAGATAATGGACGACGAGCTCCTCGTCGGTGGGGTGGAATCGGAAACCCGGTGACAGGTTGAGCATAGCCTCGATAGGGAGAGGAGGGCACGATTCCCTTGGCTCGTTCTCTTCAGCGGGTGTCGGTGGGGGATGTTGGGGTTCGGAGGTGGAAGGTCTGGCAGGGAGGATGGTGCTTGTGGCATTGATTGAAGGATCTGGTGGGAGGTGGCGGTTCTGTCGATCTCCGACTGTGCGTTGGGCAGACTCGGCTCGGGGCGGGGAAGGCGGCAACAGAGTGGACGGAAGAGGAGGTGCGATTCGGTGAAGACTTGGAACGAGGCAGAGAGGAGGGGGTTCGGCCTGGGTGGAGGCTGATGGAGGCGATGGTGGCAGTGGGCGATTGATCACAGGGGAGGGATGACCCGCTTCCAGTTGGCCCAGTCATGGGCGTGGGGGCTGTCGGTAGTTCTTGGAGAGCTTGGCATAGACAAAGCAGAAAACAGGGGTGAGGGCTGGAAGGGAGGAATGGTGGTTGGTAACCGGCTGGGGGGAGGGTGGTCCGACGTCGATGTTGGGGAAGGATCCATGGACGAGATTTGAAACAGGGAAGAAAGAGAACAGTGGGCCGGTGATGAAGCAGAAAAATCCTAATCCTTTAGCTCTGATACCATTTGATGCGGGACAGAGATTGGACTGGATCACTGGAGAGCATGAAAGTCACTAGAGATTAGGATTTGCAAAGAAGGAGGAAAGAAGAGGGTGCAGAGTTAAGAAAAAATACTGGAGTTCACATAGATTCCCCAAGAAGAACAAGCACATAGCAGAGGGGCTCACACAGATGCCCTAGAAGAACAAGCACATAGCAAAGGGGCTCACATAGATGCCCTGGGCTTACACTGATGCCCAAAATCAGGGATCACACAGAAACCCTGGGAAGATGGATAAGGGATCATACAGATACCCTAGGATCACACAGATCCTTCACATAGAACAATAGAAATTTTATTCATCCATCCCCCTATTACAAAAGGCTGAGGGTGGTATTTATAGATTTTCCAACCCTCATTTGAATTTGAATACAAGATAAGAAGATAAGAACGAATCAAATTCAAATATAAGATAGGATAAGATAAGCCTATCCATATATCAATCCTAACCAACCAAATCCTAATTCAAATTTTAAACAAAAGATAAATCCTAAATAAATTTATTCCAAAAATGCTTCAAGATCTTGCCACTCCAAGAATTATGCTTGCTCCAGGATTCATGCTTGAGATGTCCCCATCAACACTCTAGGATGGGTGCACTCTCAAGGATGGGATCAGGTCCAAAGGGATCACTGGGTATCATTGCTGGCTCCCTATACTCAACTAAGTCTGAGATATTGAAAGTTGAGCTAATGCTAAATTCAGAAGGCAACTTAAGCACATAGGCATTAGGTCCAACCTTCTTTATCACTTTGAAGAGTCAAGCTCCATGGGCATGTAATTTCTTCACGGTCCCTGATGGAAACCGCTCAGGCCTAAGCCTAATCATTACATAACCCCCTACAGCAAATTCTTTAACTCATTTTTGGAAATTAGCCAAGTTCTTGTAAATTTTATTGCTTACATTAATCTTATGACTAATTTCCTTGTGCAAGTCCCTAACATGTGCAAATGACTCAACTGATTCAGAGACTCGTGCATGCATGGGCAAGGGGATTAGGTCTAAGGGTTGGTTAGGCTTATAACCATGGATGAATGGGCTCTTGCCTGTGGACCTATTGACTAAACTGTTGTAGGCAAATTCAGCTCAAGGTAAAAGAAGGTCCCAATTTGCAGTGTTCTCACCTACAAAACATCGTAACAAATTCCCAAGGCTACGATTCACTGCCTCGATTTGGCCATTTGTTTGAGGGTGGTAGGTGGTGGAAAACTTAAGCTTAGTTCCTAATAAGTGCCAAAGGGTCTTCCAAAAGTAACTGATAAAACGGACATCCCTATCAGATACTATGGTTTAAGAAGGCCATGTAACGTAACCACATGATCAAGAAAGAGTTTGGCCACCTTGGAAGCATCAAATGTCTTGTTCCTACAAAAATGACCAGCTAGACCTCTTGCATGGGTTTTCCAAACCAAACACTATCTAAGTGAAGTCCTGGCAATACATAACTTGTTTTCCTTAAAAAGGTAACCATCCTAGAGGGTGTACTCACTATGTACACTAGATGTTCCTTGTCTCATAGATTGGAAGATTTCACTGAAGTTAGGGTAGGTCTCATATTCTTCTTTCAGTTGATCAAATCCTATGACTTCAGTTCTAACAGAATTCAGAAGCAGGGCATGGCAACTAAGGTCATCAGCTACCTTATTTTTGGTACCAGCATGATGTTTCAATACAAAGGTATAGGCTTGAAGGTATTCTACCCACTTAGCATGCCTAGGGTTCAGTTTCTTCTGGGAGTTTAGGAATCGGAGTGCTTCATGATTTGAGTAAAGGACAAACTCTTGTGGTAGTAGGTAATGTCTCCAATATCTAAGAGCTTGTACCACCGCATAAAATTTCTTATCATAGGTTGAGTACCTAAGTTTAATCTCATTGAATTTCTCACTAAAGAAGGCTACAGGGTGACTCTCCTGGCTCAGTACTCCTCCTATGCCTACTTTCAAAGCATTACAAGCAACCTCAAAAACTTTAGAAAAATCAGGTAACCATAGGATGGGTGCTTTGGTCATCTTCTCCTTAATCTCTAGGAAGGCTCTATCTGCAGCTTTAGTCCACTCAAAATTTTCCTTCCTAATGCAGCCTATGATGGGTGCTATAATGGAGCTAAATCCCTAAATGAAACACCTATAGAAGGTAGCTAGACCATGGAAACTATGCACATCGTGAATGCTAGTAGGTACTAGCCATTCAACTATGGACTTAACCTTGTCAAGGTCAGCTAAAACTCCTTCAGGGGTCACTACGAATCCTACGAAGATGACTCTATGGGTCATGAAATTGCACTTATTTAAATTGGCATAGAGACTCTCTTTCCTAAGGGTTTGACAGACTTGTCTAATATGGTCCAGATGGTCTTCCTTAGTCCTACTATAGATCAAGATGTCATCAAACTAAACTACTACAAATTTTCCTATGAATATTTGTAGGACTCGGGGCATGATCCTCATGAAGGTGCTAGGGGCATTGGATAATTCGAAAGGCATCACTACCCATTCATAAAGACCATCCTTAGTTTTGAACGCAGTTTTCCACTCATCCCCGGGTCTGATCCTAACCTGATGATAGCCACTCTTAAGGTCAATCTTTGAGAAAATGGTTGCATCGGCCATCATGTCTAACATGTCATCCAATCAGGGGATGGGGAACCTATACTTCACCATAATCTTATTTATGGCATGACTATCGATGCACATTCTCTACGTGCCATCTTTCTTAGGGGTGAGCAAGGTACGTACAACATATGGGCTCAGGCTCTACCTAATAAATCTTTTTCTAAGGAGTTTTCCTACCTATTTTTGTAGCTCTGAATGTTCAGAAGGGTTCATCCTATAGTAGGGTAGGTTTGGTAGGGTGGCTCCTGGGACTAAATCTATAGCATGTTGCATGCCCCTTAGAGGTGGTAATTGGTCAGGAAGGTCTTCAGGGAATATATCTTGAAATTCATCTAAAATTTCCTTAACTTCTTGAGGGTGCTCTTTCTGGGTCTGCCAGGTACTTCCATAGCAGCTAACATCCAAACGGTCGAATCCTTAGTAATCTCTCGTTCTAACTCCTTAGCAGTGATCAAACTGGCTCCTGATTTTTTCTTTTTCAGACTACTTGATCCCCTTTTAACATTGTCCTTAGGTGGGGTGGGGTTAATCACAATCTTCTTTCATGTAAATTAAAAGAACATGAATTTGATTGGCCGTACAGGGTAGCATCATGGTCATAAGCCAGGGTCTGCCTAATATAATGCAACTCACTTCCATGGGAAGGACTTCGCACCACACCTTTTCCTGATAGGATTGAAAGTGAATCATGACTTGGAATCTAAATTTGATGGGGATGAAGGTTGAGTCTATCCAGGAAACCTTATAAGGGCTGGGATGGGGAACTGGGATCAGGCCTAAGGATTTGGCAAAACTAAATGAGATGGCATGCACACAGTGATGCAGAAGTAATTAGCATGCAAGAGAATTTTCATGGATTCAACATTAAGTTAAGGTTTTAATTCCTGAGTTTCAAGTCAAATAGATAAAAGGGTGATCCTATAGAAATTCTAGACTGCAAGAGATAAAAACAGGACCGCCAGGGCTAATAAACCTCGATAGGGCAAGCTCTTCTGCAATAACTTGATCTAGAGGGCTAGGGGGTGTGTACCTGGCAATGTTTGCTGCTGCTTCCACTAAGAGATCACTCCACACTACCGGATGCGGCCTGAAATATCAAGCTAAAGACCCGTGGATCCATCGGCTTTCTATCCACTGGCTTGAAAGCTAGGCAAATGGACTTCGATTCACATGAAACTCGAGGGATCTGCAAAACACCTAAAGAGGGTTAGAAAATTGTAGAAAAGATGGCTAGATGTCTAAAAGAAACATGAAAGAGAGAGAAAGCAGGTGGCAACAAGGATGGGTTGATGATGGGCGTCTTTGGGTTGGAATAAACAGGGTGGCTAGGGTTTGATAACTAGGGCCTCACACCCCTCGATGCTTAAAGAGCAAAGGCAGTTTACTCTCTCATGGAGCTTAATGCACAAAGGCAAAGGATAATTGAGAAGAGACTCAAGAATTTTTTTCATTAATCATAACATCATCCTCAAAGTACATGAGAGGGGTCCTTTATCTAGATGTTAATTACTTAGGACCCAAGTAATGAAATACATGGAAAAACCTCATGATAAGGGGTGCCCAACACCTTCCTATTATGCCTCTAGAATACATGGTAGAATTCAAACATATTCCAAAACAAAATCCATCCAATTTTGGTATATATGGGGTGGCCAAAAGGGTGGGACCATGGGGTGCCAAACATATTCCATCTTGGCTTGGGGAGGCCCACATCATTCCAAGACAAGCCTCCATGATTTGCAGGATTGAAGTATATATGTTTGACCTTCCTAGCTTGATGGTGTGTGGAGTTGGCATGCCTGGAGGGTGGAAGGGTGTGGTGGCATGTGGACATCAAATGTTTATGCATGGGTCAACTTCATGTGATCCTCCATGTAATCCTAGTGTGGCGTAATCCAAGGCATGGCTGGGACTCCACGCAGCTGCTGAAGTGGCACACTGGCTGGGATCCTTCACTGGCTTGAGTCTTCTCTTGTTAAACTGGACTTGACTCATAAAAATTAAAAGTACAAGACTCAACTAAATTAAGGCTCAAAATGAGCTGACTTGACCAACTAGGCTCACTGAGCCGAACATGTCCCAAAAACTAATCCAAAATCCTAATGGCATGAATCAAACTCTGAATACAAGACTCAATGATATCAAGGGCTAAAGTAGGACTCAAAATAACTAACTTGGGCCTAAATGGGCCAAGCCCTCATTACATGACTTAAAGTGAATGAAAACCCTAATCACAAGACACAACCAGGTTTTCATAACTTAACCCTTATTACAGGACTCCAGATGACTTCAATGACTCAAGCCCTACTTACAGGACTTAAAGGACTAACATGACTTGATTATCGGACTCAAAGACAAAATTTGAAAATTGGATAAGGGACTCAAAATTTAGGGATCCATAGTGAACTAGGGTTAACTTGATGGGAGAAGCTCGATCCTATGAGTAAGGGTCAGTCTGGTGTGGGTAAAAGGGTTGGGTCATGGTACTACAGATCCTCTTGGGTGTCCCATGAAACCTCAGAGTCTGGTCGACCTAGCTATCAGACCAAATGATATGGATAGCCTAGGTCCTGGGTCAAACAGCTTGGCCATCCAGGTCATGCTTAATCCGTATTCCTTTTTCAGGGCAATTTTATGGACACTCAGGTAAGGTTTCTCTCTCAAGAATAGGGTAAGGTCCAAAAATCTCACTGGGTGTCACTGCTTGTGCCCTAGACATAACTAAGCTCAAGATATTGAAAGTCGAGCTAATGCCAAAATCCGATGGTGACTTAAACACATAAGCACTAGGGTCAACTATCCTTATCACTTTTAAGGTTCCAGCTTTGCAAGCATGTGGCTTCTTAATGGCTCCCAGAGAAAACCACTCAGGTCTAGACCTAATCTTTACATGATCTTCCTCAGCATACTCTTTGACTTGATATCGGGAATTGCCATGTTATTATTAGTGTTCAAGTGAATGCTAATATCCTGATGTAGATGTTGTGTAGAGATCTGTGTAGGTGTGAACAGTGGGATTAGGCCTAAGGATCTTTTAGGATCGAAACCATATAGCACCACAGTATCTATATTCACTTTGTCCACTATGCTAAGGATGTAGACCCAAAACTCAATCCACCTTTCAGGTTTTAAACTTAAAATTTTTTGGGAATCATAAAACCTGAAAGTCCTAAGGTATGGGTGCAGTAAGTTTCTTAGGGGTAGTAAATATCCTCTCCATAATTGTAGGACATGAATTGTAGCATGGAAATCTTTAGGGTAGACATGGTTCAACAGGCTCCTATGCTTAAGAGAAATGAATGGCTTGTATGTCCTAACCACATATTTGGCACTAGGGTGGTCTACAGGCACTAGTTCTAGAGTAGGCTGGGAATCCATTACTGGTGGAAGGTCATCAGGAAGGTCTTTGGGAAGCTTACCTAGAAAGTCCTCTAAAATAATATCAATTTAATGAAATTGTTCCTTAGGGATTGGTTCTTGGACCTCCTCAATGGATAATTCTGGTGAACCCTCACTTTCATCTACTATGTTGGATCCTGGCTCAGTCACTCCTTCAAATTCTATACTGGGCTCAGGATCCTTTTCTATTAGTTCCTTAGTGATTTCAACCTTGGGTCCATCTTCATCATACTTCTCTACTAAACTTAATTCATATATGTCTTCTTTGGATTTTTCAATGGGCTCAGGAGTTTCTTTCTCTAGATTTTCAATGGGTTCAACCTTTTCATACTTAAAGTCTTCAATGAGCTCAGGGATTTCTTCATTTAAATTCTTAGTGGGTTCAACCTTTTCTCCCTAAAATTCTTCAATGGATTCTTCCTCATCCCTTTCATATTCATTAATTAAACTCGATTCAACCTCATATACTTCTTCCTCAGGCTCATTAATGGGTTTAAGGGTCTTTTCCTTGCAAACTATTGGGATAGGAGTAGTAGACTGGTTTGAAGGAATCTGCCTAAGAATTGGCCTAGAGGTGCTAATCATGCTGGGCTTAGGTTGGCTGCTCATGAGTTCTCTTTGATAAGACTCGAATTCCCTAGCAATCCAATAAGCTTCCTCTAGAGTATGAATTTTCCATTGAAATAATTCCCACTGGGTGTCCTTGCATGGGCCTGCTCAAAATCTAGATATGGTCATGGTCTCAAATTCAGTTGTGTTATATCTCCTGACAAACTCATTGAATTCCTTAATATACTCAGACGCTGGTCTATCATCTTATCTCAATCTGTACCATCGATCTAAAAGTCGTTGCTCATAGAATCTACCTAGGTACTTTTCTCTCGACTTACTTTTCATGGCTCTCCAGGTACTTAACTGGTCTCCTCTTAGATAACATTGGTCCTCAATACTTTCCCAATGCCACTTAGCATGTCAGGTTAACCTACGTATGGCCAATCTAACTTTTTCTAACTTTGACATCTTAGTGTACTCAAAATACTGATCCATTCTCTCCTCCCAATCAATATACACCTCAAGATCTAGGCTTCCATCAAAAGTAGGTGCATAGGGTTGGGTGCTCCTAATGCATCTTTCCTCTGAGTCAACCAAGTATGGGTATGGACATCTAGGATTAGACTCAGGGACAAGATCATGATAATAGGCTCTTGGATCAAGGGAATTGGGCCTAGATGATTTACGTTTAGCATGGGCCATATGGGCTTCTACCCTTGTTTCCACCTGGTTGAACTTCTAGTTCATCTAGGTAAATGATTGGGCCATCTGCTCAGTGAGGGCTCTTATTTGGGCTTCAAGATTAGAATTATCCATGGGTTCAGTTGACTATGGGTGTGGTGGATGATATGAGACTCCTGACCTAGTGCGCATGCAACACACGAGAGAAACTGACTAAGGCTACCTAGACCTAGAGCCCAAACAGAATGGGTCAACTCAACTTACATACAACACAATACCTAACCCTTCCACTGGCCAGGTAAGAGGTGGGGTGGTGGGAGGCCTCCCTGCTTTCGTAGGGAACCAATTAAGTAACCACCAGTCCGCTTAGGATGTTTGCTTCTAGACCTCTAGCCTTAGACACCAGCTTCCAGTAATAGGTGAGGTATTGGGTGCACTAGTCTTCCCACAAAGTTTGAACCCGACCTGTTGGTGTCCCTAAATTGCTTTAGGTTGCTACTTGATTTTAAATTGAACTTTGGTTCGAAAGCAAGGATTGTTATTTTGGGCTAAAAAGAGGTGATCAACTCCTCCCCACATCGACATAGTAGAATTGCCCTTAGAATATTTTATGCGAATGATGACAAGCAAATGAAACCCTAATGATGCAATGTCTCTAAAGATTTTTTTATTTTTTTTTTTTTTGTATTCTTAGAAAAAATATAATATGCAAGAAATTACCTAATATGCAAGAAATATGTAGAAAAATTAAAATATATAGAGATTATTGTTGCCCAGTAAGCAACCCAAGAGTGGGGGTGAATTGGGTTTCTAAAATTATATGCAAGTATGTGTACCAATTCAATAAACAAAATAAGTGCTAGTGAGATATATGTGTAGTGTGCTCTTAAAGAGTGTGCAGCAAAAATTTAAATTGCAATGAAAGATAAAAGCAAGTAGAGAGAGACAATCAATCACAAACACGAGCCAAGTATAGTGGTTCGGTGCTCGCCAAGACACCTATATTACTCCCTAAGGTCCACTTGGAAATTCACTATAATCACTCACGATTACAGTCGATTAATTTTTGAGGCTCACTAATCAAAACCCTTTTTGGTTTTCACAAGGCTCACCTAAAGAAACCTCTTGGTTTTCAAAGGCTAACCAATAACCTTCTTGGTTTTCAACTAGGCTAACCAAAAATCTCCTTGGTTTTTAACTAGGCTAGCCAAAAACCTCCTTGGTTTTGTTCTTAGGCTCACCAAAAACCTTTATAATAAAGTATGAAATGAGATAAAGAATACAAGAAGTGTTTTCTAATAAAAGCTATTATCTCTTTGAAGTTTGATGAAGATGCTTGTCTTCAATTCGATGAAGCCTCAATTAATGCTCAAAAGTTGTTGGACTTGAAGGCTCTTGATTGCTTTGAATGCTTGAAGGCTTCTTTTCTTGGAAGTAAAAGCTCTCAATGAATGTATGAGTGAATGCACTTGCTTTCTTTCTTTTTCTTGTCTCCATTCATTCTCTCTTGATTCCTCTTCAATTTGAATTACTTTAATACCATCCCAAGATCCAAAAATCAGTTTATGACTGTTAGACACGAGAAACTAGCCATTTGGAGCTAAAAAGATGAGTTCTGCATTTAAAAAAACTAGTCGTTACTGTTTCCAAAACTCCAAGTGTCGACACTTCAAGCTGTGAGTCGATACTTAGGGTCGACACTTAAGTCTCATGAGTCAACACCAAGTTCAAAATTCTATGTTAAAGATTTTTGGAAATCTCAGGTGAGTCGACACATGAGTCGACACTTATCATCCATGAGTCGACACTTGAGACAAATCTTGGATTTCAGCATGTTCTAGAAAAATTCTGTCTCAGGCTTTGAGTCTATCCTTGAATCGACACCTTAAGTCGATACTTGAATGGCATGAGTCGACACTTCAAGCATGCCACTGAAACTTCTCTCTGCATGTCAGCTTGAGTCGACACTTGCACTGTCATGAGTCAACACTTGAACTGTGAGTCGACACTTTGAGTTGACACTTGATGAAACTTCTTCAAAAATGACTAAAACTCTGCTGAATCCTTTTTTAACTAAACTTAATAATTCCTTTCAAGCAAGTCTTAAATACTTAAGTCCATTAACTACTGATGTTTTAACCATAGAAAGGGCTTCTTCAATCTTTGACAAGTAGTTCAATTTTTGCTGATTTGATGAGTCCCTTTCTCTATTGAAAACACACTTTAAAAAATTGTTAATACTAAAAAATACTTAAATATTTTGTTAATCATCAAAATCAATAACGGAGTCAACAATTATGCAATCAAAACCCTAAATATGTTGAAATTATTACTTGCTAAAATTCTAGGTGCAGAAACTTTCTAGGCAGAAAATTAGACGTGCAGAAGACTTATAAGCTGAATTAAATCATGAAAAATTCTGATAAATAGTATCAAATATGATGAATCCAGAAAAATAAGAATCAAGATTTCTTGAGCTACCAATATACATAAATAATTAAATGAACAGACCATATACAGGAATTATGGGATGTAGAAATTAAGCCCTAATCAGGCTCGATACCAAATGATGCAAGACTAATTAGCATGCAAGGGAATTTTTATGGATTTAGCATTAAGTTAAAGTTCAATTCTTGAATATCAAGTCAAATAGATAAAAGGATGATCCTATAGAAACTCTAGACTGCAAGCATGTAAAAAAAGACCTCAAAAGAGATAAAAATAGGACTGCCGAGGCTAAGAAACCCTGATAGAGCAAGCTCTTCTGCAATAACTCGATCTAGAGGGCTAGGGGTTGTGTACCTAGCAATGTTTGCTGCTGCTTCCATGAAAAATCACTCCAGACTCCCGGATGCAGCCTGGAAGATTAAGTTGAAGACCCGCGAATTCGTCGGCTTTCAATCCGCTGGCCCGAAAGCTAGACAAACGGACTCTGATTCATCTGAAACTCGAGGGATCTTTAAAACACCTAAAGAGGGTTAGAAAATGATAGAAAAGATGGCTAGATGGCTGAAGAAAACATGGAAGAGACAGGAAGTAGGTGGCAGCAAGGATGGTTGATGATGGGCATCATTGGGCTGGAATAAATAAGGCGGCTAGGGTTTGATAACTAGGGCCTCACACCCCTTGATGCTCGAAGAGCAAAGGTAGTTACTCCCTCATAGAGCTCGATGCACAAAGGCAAAGGACAATTGAGAAGTGACTCAAGAATTTTTTTCACTAATCATAATATCATCCTTAAAGTACATGAGAGGGGTCCTTTATATAGATGTTCATTACTTAGGACCCAAGTAATGGAATACATGAAAAAACCTCATGATAAGGGGTGCCCAATACCTTCCTATTGTGCCTCTAGAATACATGGTAGAATTAAAAATAATTCCAAAACAAAATTTCTCTAATTATGGTATATATGGGGCGGCCAAAAGGGGGGACCATGGGGTGCCAAACATATTCCATCTTGGGCTTGGGGAGGCCCACATCATTCCAAGACAAGCCTCCATGATTTGTGGAATTAAAGTATATCTGTTTGACCTTCCTTCCTAGCTTGATGGTGTGTGGAGTTGGCACGCCTGGAGGGTGGAAGGGTGTGCTGGCATGTGGACACCAAATCTTTATGCATGGGTCGACTTCATGTGATCCTCCATGTAATCCTAGTGTGGTGCAATCCAAGGTGTGGCTGGGACTCCACGCAGCTGTTGAAGTGGAACACTAGCTGGGGTCTTTCACTGGCTTGAGTCTTCTCTTGCTGAACTGGAGTTGACTCAAAAAAATTAAAAGTACAGGACTCAACTAACTTAAGGCTCAAAATGAGCTGACTTGACCAACTAGGCTCACTAAGCCGAACATGTCCCAAAAACTGATCCAAAACCCTAATGGCATGAATCAAACTTTGAATACAAGACTCAATGATATCAAGGGCTAAAGCAAGACTAAAAATAACTAACTTGGGACTAAATGGACCAAGCCCTCATTACAGGACTCAAAGTGAATGAAAGCCCTAATCACAGGACACAACCAGGTTTTCATAACTTAACCCTTATTACAGGACTCCAGATGACTTCAATGACTCAAGCCCTAGTTACAAGACTCAAAGGGCTAACAAGACTTGATTATCGAACTCAAAGACAAAATTTGAAAAATGGCTAAGGGACTCAAAATTTTGGACCCATAGTGAACCAGGATTAATCTAATGTCCCCATCACACAGCTCCTATTATCTATGATGATTTTGCATACCTTATCCCCTAATTTCACAAAGGTCTATAGGATGTTAGTCCTATGCCAATCCTCTTGTGTTTTAGTTTGGGCAAGGATGCACCTAACAACTCCTAATAGGTCTAATGACTCAACTACTTCCTTATCTCTCTCATATTCTTCCATTAGGTTCTCTCCAGTTTCATATACCTCCTCCTCATACTCATCATTGGGTTCAGGGCCTTCTTCTTCTAGCTCACCTATGTGAAGGGATCGGGTTGGGCATTGGCTAGCATAATGTCCCACTTTGTGATACTTAAAACAGGTATTAGGGTTGGGACTTAGGTTTCTCTAGGCTTCAGGTGCCTTACCCTTGTCATCTCTAAAGGTCAATGGGTTACTAGAGCTGGGTCAACTCAGGTTAGGGTTGGGTTGGCTTGGGTTGGTGTTGGGTCAGCCAGTATATACTTGGCTAGGACTTGGTCTTGGAATAGGGGCACTAGTTCTAATGGGCTCAAGCCAACAGGTTATGGGCCCCCTCTGGAACCTCTCATAGTCCCTCGCTCTCTGGTAGGCCTACTCTAGATCACGGACCTCCCTAAAAAATAGCTCTTTCTGAATATCATCACGAAGTCCTGCCCTAAACCTAGATAGGGTCACAGATTCATATTCATCTATGTTACACCTCATGGCAAACTCATCAAACTTGGCTATGTACTTTAACACAGTCCTATTTCCATTACTTAACCTCTGCCATTGGTCTAGGAGTCTCTGATGGTAGGATTCATGAAGGTACTTATCCCTATGTTTCAGCTTCATGGCTTTCTAGGTGACTATGGGAAGTTCTTCTCGTTGTCTAATTATGCGTTTAACATTCCCCCAGTATAGCCTAGCCTGGCAGACTAACCTAAGTTTGGCAAATTTGCACTTCCTCTCCTCACTCATCTCATACCATTCAAAATATTGGTCTATGTCTCCTTCCTAATCTATGTAGACCTTAGGATCTAGACTACCATCAAATGTGGGTGCTTCTAGCTTGATGTTCCTAATGGCTCTTTTATCCTGGTCAAAGAAATCTTGATTGGGTCTCCTATGGTTGGGCCCCAAGAATGGGTCAAGGTGTTGGGCTCTCCTAGGGTTAGGTTTCAAGAATGGGTCAAGGTGTTGGGCTCTCCTAGGGTTGGGCTCCAAGAATGGGTCAGGGTGTTGGGCTCTCCTAGGGTTGGGCTCCAAGAATGGGTCAGGGTGTTGGGCTCTCCTAGGGTTGGGCTCCAAGAATGGGTCAGGGCGTGGGGCTCTCCTAGGGTTGGGCTCCAAGAATGGGTCAAGGCGTGGGGCTCTCCTAGGATTGGGAGGTGTGGGAAGCGGCGACTCAGGTTCGGGTTTAGTGTTGGACTCTTGGGTTCTCTCTAGGTTTCCTAAACGATCTTCCACTTGGTCAAACCTATGGTTCATTTGATCATACTTATGGTCCATTTGGGTAGTCAATTAGGCAAACTGGTCATTCATGGTCTTCATTAGGGTTTTAAGATTGAGTTCCATGGTTAAATTGGATGGGTTTGAGATTGATGATAGTGGGCTCCTGATCTAGTAGTTATGCAATCAAGCATACAAGAGTTGTACATTCTAGGGTTTGCTAGACCTAGAGCCCAAGTAGAGTGAGTCAACTCAACTTACACCCAACTCAACAATTAATCCTTCCACTAGCCAGGTAAGAGGTGGGGTGGTGGGAGGCTCCCCATGCTTGTCGCAGGGTCCTAATTAAAAAGCACCAGTCTACTTAGGACATTTGCCTCTGGACCTGTAGCCTTAGATGCCAGCTTCCAGTAATAATTGGAGGGTTGAGTGTACTAGTTTTCTCACAAGACTTGAACTTGACCTTTTGGTGTCCCTAGATCAATTACATTTTTACTTGATTTTAGTTAGGCTTGGGTTCGATTGCAATGTGGTTGTTTTGGGCCCAGGAAAGGTGATGAAATCCTTCCCTGATCTGACAAAGTAGAAGTGCCCTTAGATTGATTACAAGTATGATGCACACACATGCAACCCTAATTCAATATGAGACTAAAAAAATCAGAAAATTTAGAGAATAATTTTTTTTGTGTGTGTTTTATGCAGATGGCAAATTTAATTTCAGTAAATTAATGATCAAACAAAAGTGGCTTGGGTTGGGGGGGTTTGATTGTAAATTAGTTTCAGCCATAATCAGAAATTTCAGCAAGCAATTTTTTTTGTCAGGTTCATTTTGTATGCAGATTTTTTTTGGTTTGTTGGATCTGTAAAATCAGTCAAAAATATCATAAAATAAGAGGACAAATCAGAGATCAATTGAGGCATAAATCACGGGAAAACAGGAAGGATTTAATTAAAAAATCAGACCTAAGTTTGACTATTACACAAAACTCAGCAAGCAATTTTTTTTTGTGTTAGGGTATTGTTTTACTGATTTTTTTGATTGTTTTTATATTAAAAACTCAATTAAAATTTCAGAAAAACAGAGGACTAAATAGAGATCGATTGGTAAAAAAATCGAAGGAAAACAGTAAGTCTTTAATGGGAAACTAGCCCAAGATTTAGACTACTAATACAGATTTCAGCATGCAGAAATTCTATTTTTTGTGTTTTTTTATTTAAAATGAATGCATGAACATGCCCTAATCCTAATCTCTAATACCAAACTGATGTGAAATGATTGGGTTAAGGATATGCATAAAGAAAATCAGATTAATGGATGCAATGATTTTTAGGTTTACTTGGGGTTTGTTCCCGAAAAAGAGATTAAGATATGCTAGGGTTTTGTATGTAAAGACAAGAAACTATGTTACCCGCAGATTAGAACATATCAAGCAATAAATAAATCGGATCCTAGGGCTAAGAAGCTCCTAATTAAGGCACGCTCCAATCAATAATGCAGAAAAAGAAGAGAAGATATGGGTTTTCGTACCAGGTAATGACTTATGGTTGTTATAGAAGGGGGTGCTCCACTCAGATCGGTGCTTGGATGACCGAGTCGCTTTCCCATGGATCTGCCAGCTTTTTATTAGCTTGGTTTGAGGGGCAAGGAAGGCCTCTTCCAAGGGTCGCTTCACTTGAGGGATCATGCAAACACCACAAGTTAGATACCTAGAATCTAGGAAAAATATGGAACGGGAAGTAGAAGAAAGATCTGTCAGGAGGAAGGCTGCAGGGGCTGGCGGCTTGATTGAAGATGGGTGTCTGCATCCTGGAGCTAGTGGCCTGGGGCTGAAGGGAGGATGCCTGGGTGCACTTGGGGCTGGCTGTTAGAAGGTGATAGAGTCTCTGCAGGTTAGGGTTTATGGAGTGTCTGATGTTGGTGGCCTGGATGGAGATGGGTGGGTCGGCTTGGAAGGATGATTGATGTGGCGTCCTAGGGTTCTTAGAGATGATGGTTGGCGACCAAGGGGAACTAGAAGGGGATGGTCTAGGGTTTGTAAGATAACAAGGTTTTGAAGGAAAACTGGGCCTCACACCCACTCCCTCACGGAGGTCGATGTTCACATAGAACAAAGGTAGTTTAGAAAAAACTCTCAAATATATTGTTCATCAAAAGTCTTCCATTAAAAAGGGGAGGGGGTGGGTTTTATAGATTCATCTAGGTCCCTCGACTCCCAGATAGACTAGGATTACAAAACTTGAGGGCCAAAAAAGCTCCTCTTAGGCTTGGGTAGCTATTCCATGGTCTTGGGCGGCCTTCTTATGGGCTTGGGCGCATGAACTCCAGGTGGTCTGATCTGGGGTGCCAACCTTCTTAGGCTTGGACTAGGGGTGCCAAGAGGCCTAGAGTAGGGTGCCAAATATGAAAGGGTTTGGGGTGCCAAGGGCCTGGAGTAAGGCGCCACTCATGGATGGGCTTGGGGTGCCAATGGGCATGGGGGGATGTTGGATGCTTATGGACCTGGGGCGCCTTCTCTTGGGGCCTGGGGTGCCACCCTTCAGGGTTGGGCGGCATGAGTGGTGATGCGGGATGACTCTAAGATTGATGAAAAATAGTAAACTAATTTTTTTATAATTTTTATAATTTAGGTTTGTAGGCTAAATTCCCAAATAAAAGTAAGAACTAGCATAAGGAATAGCAATGCAAAGAATCATCGTATCACAAGCAAATTCATGCAAAATAATAAATTACCAGGATCCGAGAATTGAGAAACTCCCAGATTAAGATATCTTATCTTCATCAAATCAGAAATTAAAAGAAGGGAAGGATGTTACCAATTAGTGATTTAAAGAACTTCTGATGAAGAGATCACACAGCACTCTGATTGGAGCCTAGATGATGAAGCTCGGTTTCCTTGAATAGATGGCTGATTTGGGCAGTCCTGGAGGCAAGGAAAACCTCCTTTGGGAAGGTGAAACACCTCGGAGATCCTGCAAAACATCAAGGGTCAATCAAAACATCAAGTAAGAAAAAGAAAGGAAACTAGGTTTAGAAGGAATCAGGTTAGGATTTAGAAGCTGGGCGGCTTGAAGCTTGGTGAAGATCTCCCTACTTGGGGCCTAGGGCACTCTCTTCTTGATGTGTGAAGATTTGGATGATAGCAAGTTAGGGTGTGGAAGGATGTTAGGGCAGCAAAGAATTCGGCAAGCACAAGAACACAAACCAAAGGAAAATAAAAACAAAGTAACACAAGCTCGCAGGCTCAAAATAAATTCACCAGGGTTTTGATATCATGAATAAAAATTGATTACAAGAGGGGGAGGGGTGGGGTATTTCCAGAGTTCCCATGCCCTCTCCTTGTTAGAATAGGAATACAAGCTAGATAAGGTGAAGGATTACAAGTGGAGTAGGAATAGGTTCACAAGTTGAATAGGAATAGGTTCTCCTTGTTTGATATGGATTTCCTTCCTTCTTTGACTAGGTCAAAGGGCCTTGGACTTGGTCAAATCTCCTTTTCTTGGGCTTGGACGCCTCTTGGCTTGGACTTGGGCTCTTGGGCAGCAATTGGGGCATCCATGGATGGGTTGGGTACATGGGCTTTGGGCCCTGGATGCCTGGGATGCCTGGAGCAGAAATATTCTAGGTATCTTGGTTCTGGGCTGGAATATACCTAGAATCTTGGTTCTTTATGGACCTGGGCCTAGCATTTACTTGGGCTGGGATGCAGGTGGACCTCTGGAATCATGTATGCCCTGGTTTGGGAATATGCTTTGGAATATGGGGAGGAATCTAGGCATCTGGAGGGTATTTGGAAGGAATCAAGATTTCTAGAAAGCATTTTGGATCCTTGGGTATTATACAAAATCCAACAAGCTAATATAGTGGCCTCTGACTCCTGGATGTGGCCTGCTGGAACTCCAAAATAGGGTAACCTCCTCTCTTGTACAAAAATTGGACTCATACTGGACTCATAACTGAAGTACAGGAATCAATTTACTGACTAGGGTTGAGGGTTGAGACAAATCAACTAACCTCAACTTATTACAGGACTCAATCTTAATTGATTACAAAATTGTGACACATGACTAAGGTTCTAAAATTTAAAACCCTAATCAATAAACTATATGGGATCCAGTGATCTGTGTCTAATTTTGGTGTCCTCACCAATTCTCCCGGGATGGGAGGAACTCGACCCCATCGAGTTAGGGTCGATTTGGCTCAAGGAGGGTCTAGGTTGAGGCACTACAGATCCTCACCAGTGCTCCACAAGTCTCCAGATTCTGGCCGACCTTTCTAGTCGACCAAATACCTCTGATAGCCTCTATCTTGGATACCGATAGCTTGATCATCCAGGATTCTCTCAATCTTTTCTTTACCAAAAGGCCAAATTATCAGTGGACACTCTAGGATGGGTTCACTCACAAAGAAAGGGAGTGGCTCAAAGGGCTTGCTAGGTATATCTGCTGGGTCCCTATACTCTACAAAGTCTAAGATGATGAAGGTGGAGCTAATATCTAAATCAGGTGGTCTCTCAAGCACATAGGCATTGGGTCCATTGCTCTTCATTAATTTGGATGGGCCAGCTTTCAAGCATGAAAATCCTTAACAATCACATGATCCTCTGCAAATTCTTTATCTCTCTTTCAGGAATTAGCTAAGTTCTTATAAGGTTCATTAATTATGTTTAGCTTTTGACTAATTTTCATATGCAAAAGATGTACAGAGGCTAGTGCATGTGTGGACAGATGAATCAGGGTTGTAAATTTATTGGACGTAAAACTAACACCTAAAAGACTCGACTAGGCTTTCCTATTGAAGGAAATTTTTTTGGACTCTTCAGGACAAAACCTAACAGACTATAGACTCTTGAGGTTTGATCTTATCATAACATGCACATGAAAATGTGACATGAACTCTTAGTAGATGCTAGAGGGTCTTCCAAAAGTAGGAAGCAAACATGACAGACTCGATAAATGAATGCAGTATGCAAATCTCTATGAAATGCAATCTAAGGGTTAGAAAATCATGAAAAGTTTAAAAAAAGGGTAGAAAATAAGAAGTGGATTCAGGATTAGTCTGATTGGGTAAGGAATAAGAAAAGGGTTCGGAGTTAATCGGGTATAATAGGATGCAGGAAGGGGTATCAGGGATTAATCCTAGACTAATAAGATTGACCTTATGGGGTTGATGGGTACCTACAAGGTTTATAGTATGAAAGAGTGGGTCACTAATCTCAAGGAAGAGATCATCAATGGAAACTATAGGATGGGATTCTTCCTGAGGGTATTGATAAGCCAATTCTTTAATAAAGTCATCTGGTTCAAGAAATTTAGGACTAGGCTCTATACTTGGGCTTTTGTCTAGTGGCTCCTCAAGGAAGAGTCTAATAGTAGAGTTGGGTTCCTCATCCCTTAACTGCTCTTCCTCTACATTCTAGATGTGGTCAGGGTTTATTGTGTTAACTGATCTTGGGTTGGCTTCTACCTGGGCACCTACTAGGTCAACTAATTCTAAGTCTTATATAGAAAACTCCTCTTCTTCTTCCTCATACTCTTCTACTAAGCTTGGGTTAGCCTCATATATCTCCTCTTCAAGGTCATTTGGGTGAACCAATGGGGTGGTAAGAGGGGTTTGACTAAAGAAAAAACTGGCTATTAACTGGGGTAACAGAGATGGGTTGACAAAGGGGTTCCTGACTATGGGCACTAATCTTAGTGGGTTTAGGTTGACTAATGGAATCCTGACAATATTAAGCTGATACCTAAAAACTTTGGATTCTTGGGGCTCATAGGATATGGGTTTAAAGGTTATGGGTTCAAATATAGGGGTATCAATCCTACAGGGTTCAGGTGACTGAGGGATAGTGGGTTATTACTGGGTTCATATCTAGGGACTATGGGTTCCTGGGGTCTATTGGTTTGGCCCGGAGTTCCCACTTGGTTTAATCTAGTGCTTAATTGGTTGATCCTAGTCGTTGTTTGGTTGTTTTCTTGGGTTATCTGGTTGAGTTGAGTGGTCAACTAGACAAGCTGATTTTGGGTTTGATCAGGTTTGGGTCCATCTGAGCTAACTGATTTTGGGTTTGGGTGTTGGATTGGTGGATCTGGGTGGTTAATTGGGTAACCATCTGTTCATTCATGGCTTTTATGAAAGCCTCAAAATTGGGAATCCATGGCTGAGTCGGTATGAGGTTTAGACTTCTATTTTTTCTTGCATCTTT
Source organism: Areca catechu (assembly GCA_021397845.1). Lineage (NCBI taxonomy): Eukaryota > Viridiplantae > Streptophyta > Magnoliopsida > Arecales > Arecaceae > Areca > Areca catechu. The sequence continues at coordinate 99,714,354 of CM038050.1, forward strand.
AGCAATCTTAGAGTCATCCCGTACCAAGTAGAGTCCAGATGCTTGGCTGGGTGACTTGAGTGAGACTTGGGTTCTCCTCTTGAACATGACTTGAATGAAAGCCAAAATTACAGGACTCATATGACTTGATTGGAACTCAAAGGACTTAGATGATACTTGACTAAACTGAAATAATTGGACTCAAGAGAATGACTCAACTGATGGACTTGATTTATTGCAGGACTCAATGGACTCACTTTAGTACAAGTGACGTATGACTAATTGACTACAGGACTCAAAACCCTAATCAAAAATCCACAATGGGCCCATTAATCTCTGTCTAAACCTGGTGCCCGCACCATGTTGATGATATAATCTTTGGTGCAACTAATGAAACTTTATGTCAAGAATTTTTCAAGCTTATGCAGGGAGAATTTGAAATGAGCATGATGGGTGAACTCACTTTCTTCCTTGGACTACAAATCAAACAAACAAAGGAAGGGATATTCATCAACCAAACAAAGTACATCAAAAAACTCTTGAAGAAGTTTGGGATGGAATCTACAAAGAAAATTGACACACCCATGAGCCTAACCTGCAGACTTGACAAAGATGAGGAAGGTAACAAGGTTAATCAAAAATTATATCGAGGTATGATTGGATCTCTACTTTATTCAACTGAAAGTAGACATGATATAAAATTTAGTGTTTGTATATGTGCAAGATTTTAAGCTAATCCTAAAGAGTCGCATATACTTGCTATTAAGAGAATCATAAGATATCTCAAGGTACATCAAACTTAGGATTATGGTAGTTTAAACCTTCATCTTTAAATTTAATAGGTTATTTAGATACTGATTATGGTAGTTGTAGAATTGATAGTAAGAGCACTAGTGGCACATGTCAATTTCTAGGGTTGAACTTAATCTCATGGATAGCAAGAAACAAAACTCCATGGCACTATCTACTGCTAAAGCAGAGTATGTGGCTGCAGAAAGTTGTTGTGCTTAAGTGTTATGGATTAAGCCACAACTAGAAGATTATGGTGTTATTCAATCTAAAATTCTAATCAAATATGATAACACAAGTGCTATCAACTTGACAAAGAATCTTATTCAGCACTCAAGAACTAAGCATATTGAAATTAGACATTATTTCATTAGGGATCATGTTCAAAATGATGATATTGAACTCAAATTTATTTGTACTGAAAAATAACTGGCTAACATCTTTACTAAACCCCTTAATGAGGATAGATTTCAAATGATCAGAGAAGAATCAGGCCTTTGTGATCCTTTTTAGAATTTTGACTTAATTTCTTCTAGAATTAAGGAAAATTTATCTAGAGGACCTCCATCACCTATTTAAGTTAGATGCATACTTTTTCCTAGTATTTTCCTAGGAATAGATACCTTTTCCCTAAGTTTTTAAACCATATTCTTTGGTTCTACTCGAGCTGACTCGAGGAAAAAAAACTCTCTGGCCGAGCTGACTCGAATAGCAAAAATATAAAAGGACCGTAGAGCCCTAAATCCTTTTTTTCCTATTATTTCCTATTGAACTCAAGCCTGAGAGAGACCTTTCCTTTTTTAACCCTAGGGACCACTCCAATCAACTCCATTTTCCTTAGATTCTACATCTATAGCTCCCAAAAAGGCTGTGACACAAAGGAGGAAATGGATGGCTCTAAGCTCGGATTCAGCAAAAAGAAGAGCCAAGAGTCGACACAATGAGCTGACTCCTCAAGAACTGCAAGCTCCACCTCCTCCTCAGCGACAGATCATTCTAATGGGCAATAGACCTATGACATCATGTAGGAAAGTTGATTTTGCATTTCTAGAGCAACAACACATCCGTATTGGTGATTGGATAGTAGCACAAGGGTGGGAGTTCTTCAGTTCATTAGATGTTCGCACTTATCCCACTATTGATAGGACATTTTTTGAGCACCTGACATTTGGCACAAATTAGATTCTTTCTACTATGAAAGGTATTACTATCTTAATGGATGAAGCAAGATTAAGTCGAGTTCTACTAATGCCTAGGATTGGAAAGTGCTATCCGAACATCAAAGATAGGCAAGGTACTTTAAAAAATATTTTGGAAAGAAGAAATATGAAGGGCATCTCCAATGTACAAGCCAATCGAGTGTCACTTGAGATGCGCCTGTTGCACAAAATCATCAGGAGAGTTTTCATGCCTAGGATAGGGTGTTTTGATTGGGTGAGTGGGTGAGATCTCATATTTATGCGATACATGATTGAGGGGGAGGCCCTTAATCTATCGTTTATCATGATTTCACAGATTAGAGACATCGCTCGCAAGGCCAGAGCTTGTTTACCTTATGGGATGGCCTTCACCCTACTATTTCAGGACTTTGGTGTTGATCTTTCTGGAGAGGATTGCAGACCCCTTCTGCATACTGATAGGTATTCTGAAAAATCACTTCTTAGAATGGGCTATCATAGAGTTGAAGGTGAATGGGTGAAGAAAATGTCAGGACAAAGAGTAGCTCATTCAGATGATGATGAAGATGACATGCCTAAGGATGTTAAGACTATTGAGCAGGTTGGAGATGACAAGGATAAGCATGATGATGAGCTTGGATCCTTAGAGCCAGCACTTGCCACAACACCTTAGTCAATACCTTCAGAGTCCAGCACTAGTGGATAGCAGCATGACTCTAAGCAGATGAGGATACTTAGAGATGATATTTTTGCTCTCAAATCATATCTTCAAATAGTTTGAGTAGAGGTTCACTCTAGGATTGATCAGCTGCAAACAGAGGTCAAAGATGGTTTCAATAGGATCCTAGCAGCTTTACATCTGAATACTTCAGTTGGACCTTCTGTATCACCGGTCGCACCTCCACCTCCACCTAAAAAATGATGATGGACAGGATTTTCACCCTACTGATCAACAGGCTGATGTGCACTCTACAGATCACCATGTTATGGACACACCAGTACCAGAGGCAGAGCAGCTAGAGCAATGCATTTCTGATACTCCTGCTACACAGATTCTTTCAAAGACTAGTACTCTAGCATTGTTTGATGCATTTACTGATTATTGAACTCCACTGCTTTTAGCTTCTATTCCTAAGTCAGAACCTTCTCCTTCAGCACCTATTCCAAAGCCTAGAGCTAGACTTAGAGTTAGAGATAGATCTAGAGCTCCTACAAGGACTAGAAATAGAGATCTTAGACCTCTTAGATAGACTTTTTTGACCAGGTCTTACTAGCTCCTATCTTTGCATGTTGATAGTATCATAGTTCAGCCACTTTTTGTATCAAAACTTTGATGATATATATATGTGTGCTTTGTTGTATCTTTCATGAGCAATGGTTACTTTTTTACTCTCTTGATATATAATTTTATAGTAAGGGGGAGTATTTTACACCTTTTGTTGATAACAAAAAGGGCGAGTAATATCATGTGATGCATGGAAAATGTGTAATAAAAGAAAATATGCAAGGAAAAAGGAGAGAAGTAATCTAAAATTTAGCAATTTTTTTAGTAATCTAAGATTTTGCAAAGAATTGTACAATTGTGACACTTGTGCAACATGGTTGAGCAAGGGGAGTATTCTCATTAAAGACTCATAAAAATTACAATGAGCCTTGGAATATTTATAAAAATTAGCTATAATGTATTGACAGCCTTGACATTTCACTCAATAGCTCTGACACCTCAGTTAATTTGTAAAATGAATTCCTATGTCTTCTTACAATAGACCAAACATTAGATTGAATATAAATCAAAACTAGAATTGCTTGGTATGACATACTGTATAGCATATTCTAAACTCATTTACTCTGATATAGTTGCAAATGTAAAGGTACTTATTCTTTCCATGCCCAGTATTTTGTCATCATCAAAAAGGGAGAGATTATTGACCCCTGGAATGATTTTGATGATTACAAAATATTGAAGCATGCATTTGTTACTAATGCTTTTTAAGTGTTTAAGAAGTTTTTGTAGGACATTTTTAATGGACAATCATCAACCCTACGTTTCTCAAGACCATTGGAATGCATCAATGTATTCAAGAAAAAGTTTCATGTATTTTTCAATCATTTAAGAGCCCTAAGTAAATTCAGTTGTATATTCAGAAAAAAGGGTCAAATCGATGTAATTTTAAGTATAAATATTTTAGAATAGGTTTAGAATTTGTTTGGAAGTAGTTTGAAGCTATTTGGAAGCCTTTAAAGAAATTTCAACTCGAGCCAACTCTAATGAATAGAGCAAATACATTTCTTGGCATGGCACAGCATTTTTCTAATACAGGACATCCAAGCCAACTCTAAGAAAATCAAAGTTGACTCTTATAGAGTCATAGAAAGTTGCTTCTGAGATTTCATTCAGCCGAGCCAACTCTAAATTAACAAGAGCCAACACTCACTGACTACAGAATGACTACCTTTTAGGCCACTAATCATTTGGGCTAACTCAAGTCCTTCGAGCCGACTCACCTTCCATTGGTTTCAGCAGTAATAGATAGTTCCAAAATTCAAAATTTTTGAATTTCAAGACTCCCAATGGCTAGTTTTTGATTTCCAAGATATTCCAATGGCCATATTCATCTGAGATAACTTCAAGAAGTTATAAATGATGGATTTAAGAGAAGAAAAGTTTTTTTTATGAGGGTATTGATCATACTAAGAGCTTTCAAGTAGAAACTCAAGTTCTCCAACAACTTCCAACTACCTTCTTGAGTTAATCTTTGAAGAATTAAGAGAGGCTTGAAGAGCATTGAAGAAGCATTTAAGAAGGCTTCGTTAAGAGCTTCAACTATAACCATTCAACACATTGGATCTGTTTTAGTGTTGCTTTCTTTTGCTACTCGATTTTTGAGTTGCTACAAGTATAGCAGGTGGCTGTAGCTTATGAGTTAATTTTAGGTTGTTGGTTAGCCTTGAAAACCAAGTTTGATTGTTAGTGAGCCCAGGAAAACTAACTGTGTATTAAGGTTTTGGATTGTGAGCCCGTAGAAAATCAATCTGACTGTATTCAGGGTGAATATAATGGAAATCCCAAGAGTGCACCTTGGGTAGTGGACGTAGGAGCTGGGTTGCTCCAAACCACTCTAAATCATGTGGTGTTTGTATTTGCTCTTACTTTTGCATTCTTATTTAATACCGCATGCAATACTCTATCTACTTCACTCACCATACAAGGTTTCAAAAGGCACATACTTGCTAAAATTTTTACAAACCCAGTTCATCCCCCCTCTTGGATTAGCCAACTGGGCAACACTCATCCTCGAGTAAAAATAGTTCATGAATTACTTATTAGAAAATAATTAAGGAGGCTACCAAAACTCTTAATACCTTACACAAGTTTACCCAAACTTAAAGGTTGTTCTCATACCCTTCTCATAAGTAGAAGATTTCTCATTAGATAGTAGATGAAACAAGTCATTGGGATATTAATAGCTTCAAGTAAATTGGTTCAGTGCAAACTCCACTTTTTCCCAAGATAATTTTTGACCAACTTAAATTGTTATTTCTAAATCTTTTACTCCCTTGGAGTGGTGAGATGTTATTTTAGTGCAAGTATGTTCCTTTTATTGTTACACTTTTCTTTCACTTTTTTACCTTTTTTAATATAGACCGTGTAATGCCTAATCTTTTAAGCTTTCTAGCTGGCCCTTATAATAAGTTTTTGACCAATGTCTCCCATGAAAGAATGGTAACCTAAAAGCCAATCTTTGTATGGGCATTCCTATGATCTTCCAACTTGTATATAATATTACTTATTAACAAAAAGCATTTGATTTATCATACTGCCGCATCTTATCAAAATTATGATGAATCCCATAGGTTAGGATAATGGAATTAGGATTATGATGGAGATCATAATGGTAAGACCTAAGTTCCTATGAACTCTAATCTAAAATATTTCTAGCCATTGGATAATCGATTCGGGGATCGATGAATCCGGTAAGACTAGCACATCTTATGTTGCTCGGTGGAGAGGGTGGTTGGTCTCATAGTCACTTATGTAGAGATACTAATACAAGGATATGGGTGCTCATTAGGGTATTAGCTCACTGAACTGATCCGACAAGAGAATATCAAATGGAAGTCTTACTTGCTTGTCAAAACAATGTTGTCTTAGTGGGAGTTGTGCATATGATCCTTAGAACTGAGACTACCAAAGTATCTTGTGCACATGAACCCATGTTTTGGTGAATACTCATTCATGGCAATTAAGTCATGTATGGGGTGCTTCTGGATATGGTGGATTGTGTATGAAGGTAATGAGTAAGTTAACAAGGAATCGATCACTCCTAGTAAGGGGAGAAGTTATCCCATGTGATCTCTTCAAATGATGACTTAGAAAGTCTTTGATCAAAGCATGATAAGATTATATAGGACTTCTAATTTTTCATTGATCGAGTCTTCATTATCGAATTGAGATTTGAAATGATTAAGTGTTAGGGTTTGACATTTATCCATGCCCATCACTTATTTAGGATAAAGGCAGATCGAAGGATTGAATTGCATGGTAATTTTTCACTGAAGGATATTTTAATAATTTTCACCAAATTCCTCATCTTTCAGGTAGGCATGATACATTGCTAGACATAAATCATGTCTTGTAGGTTTTCATGAATCAAATTGATTGGATTCATGGGTCAATTTGGAAGCTTGTTCAAATTTGCAAATTAGGTCAGCTCAATTTGACCTAATTAGGTCAATTGGTTTTAATTAGATCAAATTGGCTTGGACCTAGACCTACTGCTTGCTAGATGTGAAATCCAAAAGGTCACACACATTAGGGAATTGGCCAAGAAAGTCAATTATATTTTTATTAAGGTCAAAGGATCGTAATTGGCTAGCTAATTGACATACTAGCATATGTTGGCTAGCCCAACTCCTAACCCAATGAATTGGGTTTATTAGCTTGCTATTTGGGCTATCCAATTTAAGTGGGACTTAAATTGGGTTGTGTTCTAATTAGGACAGCATTTATCTAGATTTATTTGGGCCTTATCTTGGACTTATGATAGAGTCTAAGATGGAAGGAACACTTGGCACCAATTTTGGCATGCGCCAAGAATGAAGGGACGTAGAAGGACCAAGAGTCCATCTGCCTCTGAATCACCTTTTCCAGATAAACATCAAGCCTTTTTTCCTTCTCTCCATGCGCAATTGGATGATCTTTGATTGGTCAAAAATTGGTAATTGGCATGAAAAAAAAGTGTGCATAATGAAGGGTCGTGTCTCTTCATTTTGGCAAAGATTCAAGGGGCCAGAGTCCTTCTATTTGAAGACTTTTAATTTCTCTGATGCATCCCTTGGAGTCCCACATCTTTTAGCCATCTTATAACCAGTAATATGCCACATGGCATGTGAAGAATTTGCTGGAAAAATGAAGTGACATTTATATGTCTCTTGGTGCATTAAAGGATATTTCATGATAAGTCCTCTCACCCAAAAGACTCCTGCTTGAAGGGTCTTATCAAGGGGCTGAGAAAGAGGCTTATTAGGTGCCTCATCTATCTCTATAAATAGGCATCAAATTTGATAACAAGCATTAAATTTTGATCCGAAAGAAGTCCATTTCTATTTTTCTTTTTTATCCTTTTAAGAAAAGGCTTGTCTCTTTAAGACAAGGCTTGTTCTTTTAAGACAAGACTTGTCATTTTAAGATAAGGTCCTAGGAAAAAAATTAGGAGGGATATTTAAATTTTGAGAGAGGTTTCAGAGGGGTCTCTGAGTGCTTTAAAGGAGGGTAGGGGTTTCAGCAAAGGATGAAAGTCTAAAAGGCTGCCTGAAGAGTCCAAGTCAAATAAGCAAGCTTGGTAGGAGTGCTTCCTTGGTCTAGTTCCTATGTGAATCATCTTTGGAGGGCATACACTTGTGTGCCTCGTGGAAATAAAGGAGTATAGTGCTCCAGGTATTCTTCTATAATCCTAAAGTTTTAATTTATTAGTTGTCATGATCAAGTGGTCCTAAAGTTTAGGTTTCTGGCTGATCAATGTTTCAATAATAAAAATTTTTACCTAATCTTTCACTATGCCCTATCCGGATCCCAATAGTGGTATCAGAGCCACCTTGATGCATGCAATTACTATCTCTTTAGTGTTGATTGCTTGCTATGTTATGAATCGATGCATGATTTGTTCATATTATATATGAGATATGTTATATCATAGTTGCTACTTCGGATTGGGTTAGTCACCATGACCATCTGGTCATAGAAGATAATTAGGGTTTCATGGCCCTCTCTTCCCATTCAATGGGATCTCCTATGGCATATAGGGGTGCCGCTGTGTCCTTATCCCATAAACAAGTGAGGTGAATGAATTGCTATTATAATCATGCTCATGTTATACATATTAGGATTAATATGCTTGTTTGCTGGAATGAGTGTCATGATGACATGATTAATTAAGATGTGTTTAAGACCTTAATAGCCCTCATAAAAATTATATTTATTTATAGTGTAAGTGAATCATGATGCAAATCCGATTAGGATTTGATTAGCCAATTGGTGTCTGGGCAAGTGGTTCTTGGAAGGTAAAGGGAATGGGTTTTTAATTGGTTCTGTTGTCTGACATGGCCAATTTAACTGATGTCTAAGAAAAGCAACAGGGGGACCCCTCATAACTTCCACATACTTAGCCAATTTGGTCATACCTAAACCCTAAATTGGAAATGCTAATTGATTAAGCACACTACAAATTGCCTTCCTTCATGCTAAGCCAAATCCATGTCAAAAATCTATAATAGGTTTGTTGTGATTGACACAAGGACTACTCTAGGGTTTGATATGATATTTGTCTTGGTGCATTTTTATTCTTTATGGCATGATTGGTGGTGTTGCTATGTTGTGATTGACACAAGGGTGACATTTATCAAACATGGCTGTATGGAAATGAAAGGTCTGACTAAACTAAGACATTATAATTTGTTGTGATTAACATAAGGCTATAAGTATATTAGAGGCATGTATTATATTGAGAGTTGCATGGGTTGCAATTGGAAATGAATTTTTCTACCCTTGAACTCATGGGTGTTTGTTATGATTAATGTTGGGAATTGTGTCCCAAAGCCAATCGCCTGGGTTGTAGGCGGTTGAGCTCAGTATTGTAATCTTTCTTTGAATTAATAAAATATATTTTTTGGTAACTCATCACATTTTATATTTCCCTGAAATGAACTCTTTCCATGTGATGAAGTCGTTAGGACTACACTGACTTCGATACAGAGAGGATGTATCGAGTGGTCCTTAAACCCTGTTCACAACCAAAGGATATATTGTACTGGATGGCAATATATCAAGTATAGGTTGTTGGAGTTCACATCGTTTGGTTGTCCTCTTGACCAAATGAGTGTGGTGACACTGATGTGATCTGCAAGTGGGATATGTGATATCTTATTGAACGTGACTCCGTGCTGCCCCTTTCTGCCAAAGGGATACTCACGATTGGATATGGGTATATGTGTCCCTCTGACCTGAGGTCATCACGGTAGCTTGCAAGCAACTCCCTATGCTTTGGTGCCGGACTACCCGGATTTTTAATCCGGTGATAGAAGGTTTCTGGGTACAGGCAAGTACTTGTGGAGCAGTGATGGACCAAGATGGAATTGACCTGTCCAAACAGTTTGGATTGAATGTCTCGCAGTATCTCAATTTAGCAAATCCTCGGCCGGGGTAGTCATAGTGAAGAGTCACTGGGCTTGCGAGGTTGAGACACGTAGTGGACTGACTCTGTCTGGGTTGGCAGCCCAATCTCAGTCATCCTGAGCATTAGAGGTCAAAGGGATGAATTATACGGTAACCATATGCCAGAGGTTCGATAGTTTGCTCCCGCATCTTCGACCTATCCGGATGCCGGGACCCATTGCTAGATGGTTTCCTATGCTGGTACTAGAATTGTTCTAGTGCTACCGTTTAGGTTCGAACCTATGAGGTCACTCGCCACAAAGGATTACTCTCTGATCCGGATACCGATTACGATTAGGAATCGTCTCAGTTTTATGGTCACAGTATTTATTTTTTAGCACTCTTTTCCCCATCTTGCCCTTGTCTGTGTCAACCGGAAATTGTTCCAGGCTGACCAGGACTACGCCAAGTTTTTTCTGAATCAGTTTTGAACTGATTCAGAGTTCGTTTCGGCCTCCAATTGGTTGTGAACCAATTAAACCCATTTTTTGGGCTCGGACCGGTTCAATTGGATTGAACCACCATTGGTTTTAATGGGATTGAACCTTTTTTGCTTGAACCGGTTTTGAACCGGCATTTTATTTCACCGTGTAAATGGTTTCGTTCACACGTTGCTGGAAGAAACGAAGAGACCGATTGAAGACCATTCGTCCCACCGGTTGAAGGCCAATGGGCGCCTTTTCTCCTCCCTCCACCCGTCATCTTTACTCTCATTTTACTGCCTGGTTTAATGGGTGTAATGCAGTCGAGACCTCTTCATTTCCCAGCCTATTCTTCTTCCTCATTGTTGCCTTATTTAAACCCTAGCTAGACCCCTGTTTCAATGCGGGTTCTTTCACCGTGAGAAGAGAAAGAACACCCCAAGTGTTCTTCCGTTTGAGAGGCTTTGAGGCTTGATCCATTCTCCCATTTAGAGTGCACTTGAAGCTGGGTTTTGGGGTGTGTGAGAGAGAGAAACAAGGGTTAATTCCTTCTTCTATATTGTGCTCAAACCAGCACTGCAGCAAAGGAGTATTGCTGCAGTCCACTGTGACCGTGTATCATCTTCCAGCGGCTAGCACCGCCTGTGGAGAGGGATCGGAGAGCCCCCAGCGAGTCTCCCCTCTAGAGGGAGTATACTTCTACTCCTGGGAGCAAGCCACGCGAGCCAGATCACCTATAGCTGCTCCTAACACGAAGCTGAAGTCTGCTGTCCTGTTCTGCCGTAGAAAATCTGGCAGCAGACTTTGGCAGATTTTTACATTTTTGGCTAACATTTTCTTGCAGCTTTTGATTGGAGATCGAAGAACTCTTGTCCAAGTTGCCGCTGCTGAAATTTGGGAGCAAATGGAGGTCCGGAAGGTGGTGTTCCGATGCCGTTTTTCAAGCCAAAAACAGAGTTTGTTTTCAGCCCAAGGAAGAAGAAGGCTAGAATAGTTTTATTCCAGCTATTCTAGCCTATTCCAGCTTTATCCCAGAGTTATTCTAGCTGGAATAAGGTATGAAAAAATTGTTTTTTAATCATGCATGAATAGAATTTTTAATTCAAATATTTTGCAAATATTTTATATCATCATAAATGCCTATTTGCAACTAGAATTAGATTAGTTTCTGGGCGGAGCAGATTTTCGCTGCACGGATTTTTTAAAATATTTTAAAATCCATTCTGCTCCCGCAGCTGTTTGCATGCCTAGTGTAGGATCATGTCAAACCACCTGCATCTTTTTCTATCAGTGGTATCAAAGCAGGTTGCATGTGTAATCTAATCTAGTATGCATGTTTAATAGATTAAAATTAGTTTAATCTAAAAAATGTATCCTGATTTCTTTTTGGAACCTAGTTGAGACATTCACCATGACCGTGTATCTTTGACACGATGCGAATCGTCTGTGTTGGCCTCTTCAGAAGGATCCTTAAAGAATATTAAAATTAAAAATTATTTTAATTTGGTGATACATGTTTTAGGCATGTTTTATATGAATATAAATTATTTGTAAAATATCTTGATGCATGATTTTTAGTTATGTAAAATTGTTTTACATAGAGACTTAATTAAAAATTATTTTAATTAAGAGTTTGGCTTATTAAAAAAAAAAAAAATTAGGTTTATGAAATCTAATCAAATTTGTATAAGCCATTTTGGGTTAATTGGGTTAGCTGACTAGTTGGGTCCGTAACTGGGTTAGACCTAAGTTTAGTTGAACCGGATTACAAGAAGATTAAACAAAAGTTGTTTAAGGCCCTTCTTTAGAACTATCTAATAGTTAGATTAGTTGATCCGTTCATCTAAAATGGATCCAATTAGTGGCTCAATGGACGCCCGAGTCTTTAGGCTAGTCTGATCGAGTCTGGTAAACCGACTGGTGTCGAGGTAGGTTTGGCATTGTGATCATGGTTGTATGAGGCTACCTCTTTCCTGGCCAACTTGGTTGGTGTCTAGGAAAGATGGTTAATGGCGGATACTCACCCATGATCTCACCTACCTGGCTAGTCGAGTCCACCATAACTGATTGGAAAAGCTCAATGACTCGAGTTAACCCATGTCACCTAGGTTGATCGGTCTGACTGATCTATAGGTGCCCATGGATCGTTTGTTGATTTATTTCAACCCTCCTGAAATCTGATTGATTCAGTGGGAGGATGATCCATGTTCTTGTCTTTTCTTCTGTCATAATTAAAAATCCTCTAAAATTATTAGGTCCTTAAAAAGACTAAGTCAAGGAGTTGACAGTGTCTTAGCCTCCCATTAAGTTGGATAGAAATGTGTCCACTAGCTTGGTGTGCATCGGCAGTTCCAAAGAAGGGTGTATATCTGGCGACTGGAATTTCTATCTGATCGATGATGTTTCAGTGCAACCTCCTTAACGGGACCAGGTGGGCCGGCCAAAGTCGGGCTTGGTCTTTAGTTAGCTGGAAGCATTGGATTTGTCATTTTAATGGTTGGACCTAACCAGAGACCCGCAATAGGAGGCCCCAAGGCCGATTGGGGTGTTCTCTCAGGCAAAATGAAATACTGAAAATTATTTAGGGAAACAATTGGTTTACGAACCTATCTTTAGGCTCGTATGGGTGAGCTGGCCAAAGTCGGGCTCATGCGTGGCCTATTGGATTTCAGTACCCACTTGAAAAAGTGTTTTCACAAATTGGAGTTAGAGGCTACCAATCTGAAAAATTAGTGGGAGAAACCTTTAGACTAAAGTCCAAGTCTTTTGGTTAAATTATTAATTCATACACTAATTAGTTCTTATTATCTTTTTAGATGTCTTCCAATTTATCACTTCGGTCACTTCTCGACAATGAGAAGTTAAAGGGTCACAACTTCGATAGTTGGTATCGAAGATTGAGAATCGTTCTGGAGCATGAACGGATCCTCTATGTGATAACGGATCCGGCACCTGAAATCCCTCCCGCTAATGCACGGAGTGCGGTCAGAGATGCTTATTTGAAGTGGGTCTCTGATCGGACTACTGTCCGATGCATTATGTTAGCGGTGATGAACGACGAGTTCAGTCGCAAATTCGAGGAGGCCCAACCTGATGAAATCCTTCAAAAGTTGAAGGAATCCTTCGGCACCCCGGATGATGTAGAATGGTACAAAGTGTCTTGTGCCATCTACAATTCCAAGATGCCAAATGGCGGTTCAGTCACTGATCATGTATTGTACATGATCGAGCTGATTGAAAAGTTGGGCAAACTCGGATGCCCCTTGCACGAGCAGCTCGGCAAGGATGCGATCCTGAATTCTCTTCCCTCCTCCTATCTTGATTTTCTCGGTCATTATAGAATGAACAAGCCTGCAGTCAACTACCATGGTCTTTTGGGGTTGCTGCAGACTTTCGAGAAAGACCACCAACTGAATAAGGGGGTGGTGAATTTAGTGGGAGGTAGTAGAGGTCGTCGTCCCTTTAAGAAAGGGAAGAAGAAAACAAATAAAAAGGGAAAGAAGGTGCAGAATGCTCCTGGCCCTAGTCAGACCAGGAAGTATAAGGCTGATCAGTCTTCTGTAGAGTGTTTCTACTGCAAGAAGAAGGGACATTGGAAGAGGAACTATCATCTTTATATTGCGTCCCTTGATCCGAACAGGGCGAAAAAGCAGAAGTCTGCTGAACAAGGTATTTATATGATAAAACCTTGTAATTACTCTATTGTTGATACTGCTAACTGGGTATTGGAAACTGGTAGTCCAATTAACGTTTGCAATACATTACAGGGACTTCAAGTTAGCAGAAGATTTGAAGATGGAGAACAGTTTCTGAGCGTCGGGAATGGAAATCGTGTTCCAGTACTGGCGGTCGGAGTCCTGCATCTTGTCATTGAGTCTTGTACTGTCGAACTAGTCGACTGTCACTATTGTCCTAGTTTCATTATGAGCATAATCTCTGTAGGCCTTTTAGCCAATTGTGGTTTTGAACTATCAATAAAAGGAAATTTTTGCAATGTTATTTTGAATAACTCTGTTATAATGAAAGCTAGATAAAATAATGGCATATACGTACTATCAAGGCCTGTTAGTGTAATGTACACTTCTAGCAAACGCCCAAGATTAGATAATGTCAATGATTTGTATCTTTGGCACTGTAGGCTAGGTCATATTAACCAAAATAGGATAAACAAGATGCGAGGAGATGGACTCCTCGAGGTTAGTGATTCTGAATCACTGCCCACTTGTGAATCCTGTTTACTTGGTAAAATGACCAAGTCACCTTTTACTGGAAAAGGTGAACGAGCTACAGAACTTCTAAGTCTAATACATACTGATATATGTGGACCGATGACAGTTAGTGCCAGAGGAGGATACAAATATTTCATTACTTTTACAGACGACTTTTCAAGGTTCGGTTATGTCTTCTTAATGAGACAAAGTCTGAGTCGTTTGAAATGTTCAAACGATATCGTAATGAAGTAGAAAAGCAAACTGGAAAAAGTATTAAAACCCTTCGATCTGATCGAGGTGGTGAATACTTATCTGGTGAATTTTTGACATATCTTGAGGAGAATGGAATTCTCTCTCAGTGGACTACTCCTAGAACACCACAGTTGAATGGTGTGTCCGAAAGGAGGAATCGAACCTTGTTGTACATGGTTCGATTTATGATGGGCTTTTGCAACTCTACCGCTATCCTTTTGGGGATATGCACTTCAGACAGCCTGTTACTTATTAAATGATGTTCCAAGTAAGTCTGTTGTCTCCACTCCGTATGAGATGTGGACTGGACGTAAACCCTCAATCTCACACCTTCGGGTCTGGGGTTGTCTGGCTTACGTAAAGCATTTTGACTCAGACAAACTTGGTCCTAGGTCTGATCGGTGTTTATTCATTGGTTATCCTAAGGAAACCAAAGGGTATTTCTTCTACTTGGAGAATAAACAAAAGGTGTTCGTTGCTCTTAGAGCTATCTTTTTGGAAAAGGAGTTCCATGGAGAAGGAACTATAGCCTCTAAGATTGAACTTGATGAAGTTCAGCCAATAGAAGAACCTGCACACTCTAAGGACATCGTAGAACCGGCTGTGATTGAATCACACCCAGAACCCATTAGGAGATCCGGTAGAATACCGCGTCAGCCGGACAGATACTACGGTTTCTTGGTCCGGGACGGCGATCCCATTGAGTTCGATGAGAACAATGAGGATCCGATCACCTATATGGATACACTTCAGAGATCAGACTCTGAGGCATGGCTTGGAGCCATGCGATCCGAAATGGAGTCCATGGAAATCAACAATGTTTGGACATTGGTTGATCCGCCTGAAGGAATAAAACCCATCGGGTGTAAATGGATCTTCAAGAGGAAAAGGGGCGCAGATGGGAAGGTAGAGACCTATAAAGCCCGTCTGGTTGCCAAGGGGTATCGTCAGCGATATGGTATCGATTATGATGAGACTTTCTCCCCTGTGGCAATGCTCAAGTCCATTCGGATCATGCTTGCTTTGGCAGCATATTTTGATTACGAGATCTGGCAGATGGATGTCCGAACCGCTTTCCTTAATGGGGAGCTGGAAGAGGAGGTGTATATGATACAGCCTGAAGGGTTTACATCCACAGATGAATCAAAAGTATGCAAGTTGCAGAGGTCCATCTATGGACTCAAGCAAGCATCTCGAAGTTGGAACTTACGGTTTGATAGGTGTATCAAATCGTATAGCTTCGTTAGGAACGGAGAAGAACCGTGCATCTATAAATGGGTTAATGGTTCTGTGATTGTATTCCTAGTACTGTATGTTGACGACATTCTCTTAATCGGGAATGATGTCGCAGCATTACAAGGAATAAAGGTCTGGTTATCATCTCAGTTCTCCATGAAGGACTTGGGTGAAGCTTCTTACATACTAGGTATGAAGATCTATAGAGATAGATCTAAGAAGCTTTTGGGATTGTCCCAGTCTATGTACATTGACACCGTGCTAAAACGGTTCAGCATGAAAAATTCCAAGAAAGGATATCTCCCGATAGGTTCTGGAATTACTCTTTCCAAGAAGGATTGTGCGACAACTCCTAAGGAAAGAGAGCGCATGAGTAGAGTACCTTATACTTCTGCAGTAGGCTCTATCATGTATGCTATGACTTATACTAGACCAGACGTGGCATACTCACTAGGAGTAGTGAGCAGATACCAGTCTGACCTAAGTGAGGCGCATTGGAAGGTGGTTAAGTCCATCCTTAAGTATTTGAGAAATACTAAAGATCAATGGCTGATTTATGGAGAACCTGACTTGAAACTTGTGGGGTACTCTGACTCCAGTTTCCAGTCGGATAGAGATGATAGCAAGAGTATGTCAGGGTTTGTATTAACCCTGAATGGAGGAGCGATCTGCTGGAAAAGTTTCAAGCATGCAACTGTTGCAGACTCGGTATGCGAAGCAGAATACATTGCAGCATCAGATGCAGCAAAGGAAGCTGTGTGGTTGCGGAAGTTCCTTGGAGAGCTAGGGGTGGCACCTTCCCTAGATGGTCCTGTTCCGATGTATTGTGACAGCGCTGGAGCCATTGCTCAAGCTAAGAGCCTAAAGCTCATCACCGCACCAAGCACATACTGCGGCGATACCACCTCGTACGAGAGATCATGGAACGAGGCGACATCAATCTTCTGAAGATCGATGGAAAAGAAAATCTGGCCGACCCCTTCACTAAAGCCCTCGGAATAAAAGAGTTCGACTATTGTAAATGGGAAATGGGTATTAGATACTCTTCTGATTGGCTTTAGTACAAGTGGGAGTTGTTGGGAATTGTGTACCTGGGTTGTAGGCAGTTGAGCTCAGTATTGTACTCTTTCTTTGAATTAATAAAATATATTTTTTGGCAGCTCATCACATTTTATATTTCCCTGAAATGAATTCTTTCCATGTAATGAAGTCCTTAGGACTACACTGACTTTGATACAGAGAGGATGTATCGAGTGGTCCTTAAACCCTGTTCACAACCAAAGGATATATTGTACTGGATGGCAATATATCAAGTATAGGTTGTTGTAGTTCACATCGTTTGGTTGTCCTCTTGACCAAATGAGTGTGGTGACACTGATGTGATCTGCAAATGGGATATATGATATCTTATTGAACGTGACTCCGTGCAGCCCCTTTCTGCCAAAGGGATACTCACGATTGGATATGGGTATATGTGTCCCTCTGACCTGAGGTCATCACGGTAGCTTGCAAGCAACTCCCTGTGCTTTGGTGCCGGACTACCCGGATTTTTAATCCGGTGATGGAAGGTTTCTGGGTACAGGCAAGTACTTATGGAGCAGTGATGGACCAAGATGGAATTGACCTGTCCTAACAGTTTGGATTGAATGTCTCGCAGTATCTCAATTTAGCACATCCTCGGTCGGGGTAGTCCTAGTGAAGAGTCACTGGGCTTGCGAGGTTGAGACACGTAGTGGACTGACTCTGTTTGGGTTGGCAGCCCAATCTCAGTCGTCCTGAGCATTAGAGGTCAAAGGGATGAATTATATGGTAACCATATGCCAGAGGTTCGATAGTTTGCTCCCGCATCTTCGACCTATCCGGACGCCGGGACCCATTGCTAGATGGTTTCCTATGCTGGTACTAGAATTGTTCTAGTGCTACCGTTTAGGTTCGAACCTATGAGGTCACTTGCCATAGAGGATTACTCTCTGATCCGGATACCGATTACGATTAGGAATCGTCTCGATTTTATGGCCACGGTATTTATTTTTGAGCACTCTTTTCCCCATCTTGCCCTTGTCTGTGTCAACCGAAAATTGTTCCGGGCTGACCAGGACTGCGCCAAGTTTTTTCTGAATCAGTTTTGAACTGATTCTGAGTTCGTTTCGGCCTCCAATTGGTTGTGAACCAATTGAACCCATTTTTTGGGCTCGGACCGGTTCAATTGAATTGAACCACCATTGGTTTTAATGGGATTGAACCTTTTTTGCTTGAACCGGTTTTGAACCGGCGTTTTATTTCACTGTGTAAATGGTTTCGTTTACATGTTGCTGGAAGAAACGAAGAGACCGATTGAAGACCATGCATCCCACCGGTTGAAGGCCAATGGGCGCCTTTTCTCCTCCC
Source organism: Areca catechu (assembly GCA_021397845.1). Classification (NCBI taxonomy): domain Eukaryota; kingdom Viridiplantae; phylum Streptophyta; class Magnoliopsida; order Arecales; family Arecaceae; genus Areca; species Areca catechu. The sequence goes on from CM038050.1 coordinate 99,732,520, forward strand.
TCCACCCGTCATCTTTACTCTCATTTTACTGCATGGTTTAATGGGTGTAATGCAGCCGAGACCTCTTCATTTCCCAGCCTATTCCTCTTCCTCATTGTTGCCTTATTTAAACCCCAGCTAGACCCCTGTTTCAATGCGGGTTCTTTCACCGTGAGAAGAGAAAGAACACCCCAAGTGTTCTTCCGTTTGAGAGGCTTTGAAGCTTGATCCATTCTCCCATTTAGAGTGCACTTGAAGCTAGGTTTTGGGGTGTGTGAGAGAGAGGAACAAGGGCTAATTCCTTCTTCTATATTGTGCTCAAACCAGCACTGCAGCAAAGGAGTATTGCTGCAGTCCACTGTGACCGTGTATCATCTTCCAGCAGCTAGCACCACCTGTGGAGAGGGATCGGAGAGCCCCCGGCGAGTCTCCCCTCTAGAGGGAGTATACTTCTACTCCTGGGAGCAAGCCACATGAGCCGAATCACCTACAGCTGCTCCTAACGCAAAGCTGAAGTCTGCTGTCCTGTTCTGTTGCAGGAAATCTGGCAGCAGACTTTGGCAGATTTTTATATTTTTGGCTAACATTTTCTTGAAGCTTTCGATTGGAGATCAAAGACCTCTTGTCCAAGTTGCCGCTGCTGAAATTTGAGAGCAAACGGAGGTCCGGAAGGTGGTGTTCCGATGCCATTTTTCAAGCCAAAAATAGAGTTTGTTTTCAGCCTAAGGAAGAAGAAGGCTGGAATAGTTTTATTCCAGCTATTCCAGCCTATTCCAGCTTTATCCCAGAGTTATTCCAGCCAGAATAAGGTATGAAAAAATTATTTTTTAATCATGCATGAATAGAATTTTTAATTCAAATATTTTGCAAATATTTTATATCATCATACATGCCTATTTGCAACTAGAATTAGATTAGTTTCTGGGCGGAGCAGATTTCCGCTGCACGGATTTTTTAAAATGTTTTAAAATCCATTCTGCTTTCGTAGCTGTTTGCATGCCTAGTGTAGGATCATGTCAAACCACCTGCATCTTTTTCTTTCAATTAACACAAGGCATTCATGAGAAATTAGGATCTCAACCCCACTAAGAAAGCCCTGGCAGGGTTTTCGCTTACCATAGTTGAGGGTTATGGTATTCGAAAGAAAATAGTGGGAGACACAATTAGATGCAAAACTCCTTGTCTAATTATGAATATCATCATGAGTTGTCTGCTTATAGTTGTTCTTTACTTAATGTAGATTTTACATTATGGCTTTTACTCTTTCACTACGAGGCATCTTGGATGCCAACAAGTTGATCGGTCCAAATTATGTGGACTGGTTGAGGAACCTGAGGATTGTATTAGCTCAGCAAAAGATTGCCTATATCCTTGATTCTCCTGACCTAGATCCAGCAGGAGTGGATGCTACTGAGGAGGAAAGAGCCATATATAAAATATGGCAAAATGACAGCATGACTGTCAAGTGCATCATGTTGGCCTCTATGAGCAATGATTGCAGAGGCAACATAAGGAAATGGAACCTCAGTCCATATTACTCAATCTTAAAAAGCTTTATGGAGAGCATAGTTGGATTGCTCAATATGAGACATTGAAGTAGTTGTTCCATGCACGGATGAGTGAGTGCTCTTCTATTCAGGCACATGTCCTCAAGATGATTGACCTGATTACTCGATTAGGTCAATCAGGGTTTGTGATGGATGGAGAACTTAATCAAGACTTGATCCTACAGTTACTCCCAGATTTCTTGTCATAGTTTGTCATGAATTATCACACGAACAAACTGAATACGTCATTGCCTAAGATACTGAATATGCTCAAGATAGCAGAGAGCCACTTTAAAGATGATAAGGCTCAGCTTCTTCTGGTTAATGTAAAGAAGAAGCCGGCAATGAGGAAGGGTTCGAAGAGAAAAAGGAACCCTAAGAGTAGCTTCCAGAAGTGGAAGAAGGTAAGGAAGCCCTCTACTGATGGGAGCTGCAATCATTGTGGGAAGCAAGGGCACTGGAAGAAGAATTGCAAGTTGTATCTTGCAAGTATGAAGCATGATGCTGGTGGGCATCAAAAGGTCCATAAATGATACAAACAGACTTGTCATTGAGTTCTTCAGCTTTTGATACATGAGTATTGGATACTGCATGTGGGTCTCATATCTGCAAGTCATTGCAGGTGTTATAGAGACCTAGAAGCTTAAAGAAGGGTGACTTCAAGCTATTTGGCAAGAGTGGTGATCCCATTCAAGTTGAAGCTGATGGGTTCGGTTACTAGGGCAGAAGCATGGATTTCAAAATATTATGAAATCATAACCTAACCCTTAATCCCAAGAACACCTTATTAAGAACATAAATCATAAAAAATATAAATTAGGGTTTAAACACAAACTTCGATCGCAAAAATCCAAATTTCGATGTAGAAACCTTAATCTAGTCTTTCTGATCTGCTCAAAAGGCACCCAAGTGTTCGCCCTCCAACGGTGATCCACACAGGGCTTTGATCAAGACAAATGCACCGCTTCAAAACCGGTTCCTTCAATTAGACCTCTAAGGCCTAATTTAATTCAGGCAGAAACTCCTCTTATTTGGACTGATATTCCTCCTATCAACCTTTCTTTCCTCATCTTTCTTCCACTTTCCAATGCCTGTAAGATCACTCAAATAGGACTCTCCTAACCAAAGTTAAGGGCTTGTCTTAATTTGACTAGAGATCTTTTAGGACAAAGAAAGAGAATGCAGGAAAGAAATGTTTTTCAAAATAAAAACTTTGAACATCATTCCCCGGGCGCCCATCTCCTTAAATAGCAATCTGAGGGATGCTTTAAGACATCCCTTCCATGCCATAAGACATGTCCTTTCCAATAGAACGTGTCCCTTATTGGTGTGGACACTAGAAGCAAAAGCAGAATAAAACCCCACTCAAATAAGGTTAACCTGATTCCACTTTGGATCAAAGATCACTAGGTTAAATTTTTCTTGTAAAGGGCAATTTACTTTCAAGAGTCCTGTAATTACTTAGTTTCAATTTCATGAATCCTGTAATTATGTCCAATCGAGTCCTATAATTATGTCCTGTCTCAATCTGGGTTCAAATAAGAACTCAATTAGAGTTCCATTAGGTTTATTTAAATCAAGTCCAAGCTACTTCAAGTTGAGGTTCACCAAACCACTTGGAGCTTCCAAATCAAGACCTTGGTCCACCAAGCTGGAATTCCACATCACCATGCCAACAAAGCAGCCACCAGGGATGCCACATCATCAGCCACGTCACCTTCAAATGGGTGCCTAAAGGGGAGATCGACCAAGCATTTTAAATTCAAAGAAACCGGCCAATCTCCATGAATTTCTCCTTATCCCATGTAACAAGGCCCCATATCCTCCAACCTCCCTTGTAATCCTCCACAATTTGGGGAGAATCTCCATGAATTTCTCCTTATCCCATGTAACAAGGCCCCATATCCTCCAACCTCCCTTGTAATCCTCTACAATTTGGGGAGTTTTCAAATTTCAAAAGTTTTGTAAGGCTATTAAAAAGCCTTGGATGCCCCATTGTAAAGGGGATTTGATTTTGGAGATTAATGAAAGTTGAAGTTGAATTGAAGTTTTATGTTTTGAGTGATTGTCTCTAAGCCCCTCTTCCACACCAAACTATTCTCTCCTCTAAGCATCCAACGCCCAAGTCAAGAAGAAGGCCTTGGAGTCGGCCAAGCCATCTCAAATCTCTTTCTTTGCTCACAAATTTTCCATCCCTTCCATATACATGCCTTCTTCTTCCTTACTCTTATTCTTTATGTGCAGGGTCCTTCGAGGTTTTCGAGTTGCAAGCAGGGTCTTCCTTGACAAGGAACCAACAAGCTGAAGCCCAAGTCCAGGGTTCTGATCTCTGTTATCCAAGGTTCTTCAGTTCTGAGCGTTGGTAGTTTCAAGGTATGAATCAAAAAAAGGTTGGAAAGCTCATCACGGTAAGTCCACAATCATTAGCCCCTATTATCTAGATCTTCTTCCTTCTTAGTTTAGGATTGTGTCTAATCAAGTAAAAGTTCCATTTCTTGTAATCCTTAAGTCTTATTATGATGAGTACAATGCTAGTGTAATTAGGTTTCATTGCTCTACAAACCATAATCTAAATATTAATCATATGCTTGCCGCATCACTTATCCAGACAACACTTCTCTTCGTTCAAAACTTAAGAGAATTAAAACAGAAGGACTCTTCGGATAAAAAAAACTTTACGAAGAGTTGCTTCCTTTTATTTCTGTTGCACGAATATCCTTGCATCATGGACACCCATCAGCCATCAAATGGCCATCTTTATCCATGCCAAATGCCATATGGCGTGAAACACCAAGGGGCGTGAAGGAAGAGTCCACCCCCTTGTCTTTCTTGCTTTGACGGGTCATAGGAAATGGCGCATGAAAAATATCAAAGACTTATCTGCAAGGGGTGGCAAGGATGATGGTTTATCTAGTCCTCTACTATGTTTCAACAGCAAAAGGACTCTTCTAATATGGCGCCTCTTCATAAAATTTTTTAACGTAACTATTATGTCGAAATAGTTTGACCCAGTCAAACCTTTAGGCGCTTAATTTAGGATAGAGTCCAATCTGAATTAAACCAGCCATGTGGCTGATTTAAAAGTCCAATCCCTTGGTTAACTAGCCAAAGGTTAGCCCAACACATGAGCATAAATTGATTTAGCCTTAATTAGACCAAATTAGCCCAAATCGGAACCCAATTTGAACCTAATTCGAATAAAGGTGCAATGGTTTGCAACATGTGCTATCATGTTCATCTTGCAAACATAGTTTAATCCAATTAAATCCTTAATCAATTATCTTTGTGTGTAACCCATTGGGTTCCACATCTAGCCAGCAGTGGGTTGGGTGCGATTTGACCTAATTTGATTTAGGCTTTAACCTAGCCGATTTAGGTCAAATTGAGCTAACTCAATTGACAATTAGAATTCTTTCTAATTCTTGATCTAATTAAACTCTTTAATTAAATAAAAAACCCACAAGAAAAGATTGACATCTAGAAACATATCATGCCTACCCGGAAGGTGTGAAATTTTAGTAAAATACCAAAAATACCCTTCAATGAAAGTTACCGTGCAATTCAATCCTTCGATCAGCTTGCACCCTGAAAATGACTTTGGATATGGAACCATGTCAAATCCAATATCACATTCAATTGTTTCTCAATCTAATAATGATGATTCAAATGATGAAATATTAGAAACTATTTCTAATATTCAAACTTTGATCAAAGTTTCCCTGAATCACTATTTGATCGAAATCAGTTGGATGCGATCTCCTATCACTAGGGTTGATCGATTCCTTGTTCGACCTACTCACAACCTCCATATACAATTCACCATATCCAGTATCATCCTGTACATGACTTAATGTCATGAATAAGTGTGAACCAAAACATGGTTCATGTATACAAGGCACTATGGTAGTCTTAGGTCAAAGGATTACATGCACTACTCCCTCTATGAAAACAATCTATTGACAAATAGATAAGACTCCATTAGATGTTTTCAAGTCGGATCAAATTCAGTGAACTCATTCTCTAATGAGCACCCATGTCCTTGTATTAGTGTTCTATACAAGTAATTGTAAGATCGATTACCCTCATTAATGAGCATACAAAGGATATGCTAGTCTTTCTGAAAACATTGATCCCCTACTCAATGTCCCTTTGACTAGGAATACTTAAGATTAGGATTTTTAGGTTTTAAGTCTTACTGGTATGATCTCATCTTAACCCTTAAAAGCATAGCCCTAGTCTATGGGGTTCATCATATCATAAATCTAAGACACAGTGTATGATGAAAAAGATGCCTTTTAATATATATAATTGTCAATACAAAAGTTTGGATGTTTTCAAGATATCCCAATAAAATTATGAGTTTTAATTGGCTTGTAGGGCATAATCCTTTCAGTCTCCCACTTGCACTAAAGCCAATCACCCTTATATCTAATCCCCATACTATCGAGGTGGCGATCAAACTCCCGCTGTGGTAGAGCCTTAGTGAACGGGTATGCTATATTGTTCTTTGTCTCTACTCGCTTGATGCAGACTTCTTGTCTTTCGATAATCTCTCGAACGAGATGGAAGCATCTCAGAATGTGCTTTGACTTATGATGAGCTCTTGGTTCCTTAGCTTGAGCAACAGCTCCAGTATTGTCACAATAAAGTGGTACTGGATTCTCAATCTCAGGAACCATGCCCAACTCAGTGATGAACTTCTTCATCCATACTGCTTCCTTGGTGGCTTCACTAACAGCTATGTATTCTGCCTCTGTTGTTGAGTCAGCTACAGTCTACTGTTTAGTACTCTTCCAGCTTACCATCCCACCATTTAGGGTAAAGACATATCCTGAAATGGATTTGCTATCATCTGGATCTGTTTGAAAACTAGAATTAGAGTACGCTTCTAGTTTAAGATCAGAACCTCCGTATATTAGAAAAATATCTTTAGTCCTTCTCAAGTACTTAAGAATATTTTTCACAGCTTTCCAATGATCCTTTCCTGGATCAGCTTGAAACCTACTGACTATGCCTAAGGCATATGCCACATCAGGCCTGGTACATAACATGGCATACATTATTGAGCCTACTGCCGAAGCATAAGGTATAGAACTCATTCTATTTCTTTCTTCAGGTGTCTTTGGAGACATCCTTTTAAAGAGGTGTATGCCTTGACTCATGGGTAAGTAACCTCGTTTACTCCCATCCATGCTGAACCTTTTTAGCACTAAGTCAATGTACCTAGATTGGGATAAGCCTAGCATCCTCTTGGATCTATCTCTATAGATTTTAATACCAAGTATATAGGATGCTTCTCCCAAGTCTTTCATGGAAAACTTACTATATAGCCAAATTTTGACTGATTGTAACATTGGGATATCATTCCCAATGAGAAGTATGTCATCTATATACAGAACCAGGAAGACTATGGTACTCCCACTAGTCTTTTTATATACACAAGGCTCATCCACATTTTTGATGAAACCAACTCTTTGATTGTTACATCAAAATGGATGTTCCAACTCCTTGAAGCTTGCTTCAATCCATAAATGGATTTCTTAAGCTTACACACCTGATTAGGTTTGTCTCTTGAGACAAAACCTTCTGGCTATGACATGTAAACTTCCTCCTCAAGGAAACCATTGAGGAAGGCTGTTTTTACATCCATCTACCAAATCTCATAATCATGGTATGCTACTATAGCAAGCATGATCCGAATAAATTTGAGCATGGCAACAGGGGAGAATGTTTCATCATAATCAATACCCTATTTTTGTCTGAAACCTTTAGCCACTAATCTGGCTTTATAGGTTTCGACTTGGCCATCTGCTCCAATCTTTTTCTTATAGACCCATTTGCACCCAATAGGGTTAACACCCTCTGGTGCATCAACCAAAGTCCATACTTGGTTGACATACATGGAGTCCATTTCGGAATTCATGGCATCTTGCCATCTGTCTGAGTCCCTACTCATGACAGCTTCCGTATAAGTCAGAGGTTCATCATTTTGAATGATTTGGGCTTCATTATTCTCAATAATGAACCCATACCTCTCAGGTGCTTGTCGCACTCTATTAGACTTACGGAGAGGAGTTGTGTGTTCTAGTTCTACCCTAACTATGTGTTCTATTGGTTGAGATGTGTCTATTTGTTTATTTTGAACTTCTTTAAGTTCAATATTTCTCCCACTGCCCTTTTGTAGGATAAATTCTTTCTCCATAAAAGTGGTGTGCCTACTGACAAATACCTTTTGTTCAGTAGGGTGGTAGAATAGATATCCTATACTATCTCTAGGATATCCAATAAATAGACACTTATCTGCTCTAGCATCCAACTTATGTCCAAAATTTCTTTCGACATATGCTGGACATCCCCATATCTTAAGATACTTAATATTGGGTTTCTTTCCTCTCCATATTTCATAAGGAGTGCTAGAGACAGACTTAGATTGTACTCTGTTCAAAATGTAAGCTGCGGTTTCCAGAGCATAACCCCAAAAAAAAATAGGTAGATTTGTGAAACACATCATGGATTGTACCATATCCAATAAAGTACGATTCCTCCTTTCAGCTACACCATTTATTGAGGTGTATAAGGAGGAGTCCATTCAGAGAGAATCCCTTTATCTTTAAGATAGTCAAGAAATTCCATGGATAAGTATTCACCCCCTCGATCTGATCGAAGAATTTTAATACTTTTTCCTGTTTGTTTCTCAACCATACTTTGATACTCTTTGAATTTATCAAAGGCTTCGGATTTATGTTTCATAAGATATATATATCCGAACCTTGATAAATCATCAGTGAACGTTATAAAATAAGAGTATCCTCCTTTAGCATGAGTTGTCATAGGACCACAAACATCTGTATGTACTAGTCCCAGCAACTCATTTGTCCTTTCTCCATGTCCACTAAATGAAGTCTTGGTCATTTTTCCATAAGACATGATTCACAAGTTCCTAATGATTCATAATCATAAGGATCAAAGAATTTTTCTTTGTATAACTTGTTAATTCTTGTCTCACTAATATGACCAAGTCGACAATGCCAAAGTAAAGTATAATTTATTTCATCTCCTTTTCGTTTCTTATCAATGTGAAGAATTTTGTCATTCTGAGATAGAGTCAATAAACCATTATTGAAAATGCCAAAATAAATAATTTCATTAGAAAAAAGAATCGAGCAACCATTGCTCGTTACATTTAGTACATACCCTTATTTTATAACAAGGGTATAGATACAATGTTTCTAATGATCTTAGGCATATAATAACAGTCTTTTAGCTCTAAGATCTTCCCAGAAGGTAGCTTCAATATATAAGTCCCTACAGCTTCTGCTTGGATGGAATCTCCTCCAGCACTGTAGAGCTCGAAGTCTCCTTCCTTCAAAACTCTAATGTTCTGCAGCCCCTGCAATGATTTGCAGATATGGTGACCACAAGCGGTATCCAATATCCAAGAGTTTGAATTAGAAGAATCTAATGACAAAATTGCATGTATCTCATATATACCTTTTGGTGCATCACTAGCACCAGTCTTCACACTTGCAAGGTAAGCCTTGCAATTCCTTTTCCAATGACCTGCTTTGCCGCAGTGAAATAGGTTGATTGTTTAGAGGCTTTCTTTCCCTTCTTCTTCTTATTGATGCCACCTTTAGGGTTCAGCCTCCTTTTTGAACCCTTTTTCCTGCCTTCTTCTTTGAGATCCCATCCAGAAGAAAAAGAGGAGCCTTATTCTTCTTGATATGGCTCTCTGCTGTCTTGAGCATATTCAGCAACTTAGGTAGTGATACATTCAATTTGTTCATATGATAATTTAGAACAAACTGAGAAAATGACTCTGGAAGTGATTGCAGGATCATATCCTGGTTCAACTCCCCATCCATCATAAAACCTAATTGACCTAATCGAGTGATCAGGTCAATAACCATTAGCACATGGTCTTGTACAGATGTTCCTTCTGTCATCCTGGCACGGAACAACTGCTTAGATATCTCATATCTAGCAGTCCAACTATGTTCTCCATAAAGCTCTTTTAAGTTGAGCAAAATGGATTGAGTGTCCATGCCATCATGCTATCTCTGAAGTTCATTACTCATTGAGGCGAGCATGATGCATTTAACAGTAAGGGAGTCATTTTGCCACATCTTAAATGTGGACTTTTCTTCCTCAGCAGCATCTTCCCCTAATGGCTCTAAATTAGGGGTGTCAAGAATGTAGGAAAGTTTTTCTTGACTGAGTACAATTTTTAAGTTCCTCAACCAGTCCACATAATTGGGACCAGTCAATTTATTGGTATCAAGTATACAACATAATGATAGTGAAGAAGCCATTTATATCTACATAAACAAAGAACATTACATAAGCAAACAACCAATGTTTGACAAAACATAATTAAATTAGGACTTTAATTTAATTAAGCCTCCCACTATTTTATCGAACATCATAGCCCTCCCCTATGATAATCGAGAAACCCTAATTGGTTTTCTTAGTGGGATTGAGATCCTAATTCCTTATAAAAGATCTTATGTTTACACAACAAACCTTTTACAAGTTCAAAGGTAGAAAATTCTTTCCAATTGCATCTTATGCAATTCTCAACAAAAACTGGCCTCTAAAACATTAATAGTCTTGTGTTAGCACAACAAATCATAATGCTTTAGTTAAGTTAGACCCTTCATTATCATACAGTCATATTTTTATATATATGCCCTTGTGTTAGCACAACAAAGCATTATATCAAATATGCTGTAAGCATCTAAATGCACTAAACCATAACTATGTTAGTCCCCATAATAGGTCTTATGTTAGTACAAACAAACCTAAAATGGATCATGACACAATTATGACTTAGCATGAAGGAAGGCCTAATGTAGTGAACATTACACTAAGCATATCAATCAAGAATTAAGTTAATAAAATCGGCCAGGTAAGTGGGAGAGTAGTGGGAGTCCCCCCGTTGCTTTCCTAGTCACCAATAAATTGGCCAGGTCAGACAACGAAACCAATTAAAAACCACATCCTCTTTACCAATCATGAACCACCTATCCTAGACACCGAATGATCAACTAATCATTGATTTTTGCTTTTGGTATATGACACTACAACTTAATATTATTTTATTAGAGGGCAATTCAAACAGAAGCACATTCTAATATTACCATTCAATCAACCAAGTATCATATATCATTTTATATGTGCCAAGTGTGTCATCATACTAAGACAACCATCTACCACATAATGGATCCACCATTATGCCAGGGCAACCTTATTTCAGTATGATGACTAGAAAGCTAAACATATCTCTATATCGGTAAGGTTTAAGTGAAAACCCTAACCAGTGACATACATATATGCATAAACATATCAATCATATGTAACTTTAAACTTTTGTAGAGTCCTACAATTGGGCAACTTCAAATTTTGTAGTCCTACAAAAATGGGCAACCTCAAGAGTCCTACAAAATTGGGAAACTTCAATTTTGTAGAGTCCTACCAAAATGGGCAACCTCAAGAGTCCTACAAAACTGGGCAACTTCAATTTTGTAGAGTCCTACCAAAATGGGCAACCTCAAGAGTCCTACAAAATTGGGCAACTTCAATTTTGTAGAGTCCTACCAAAATGGGCAACATCAAATTTTGTATGATTTAGCCCTAATAAGGTGGCTCTGATACCACTGATGGGTTCGGTTACTAGGGCAGAAGCATGGATTTCAAAATATTATGAAATCATAACTTAACTCTTAATCCCAAGAACACCTTATTAAGAACATAAATCATAAAAATATAAATTAGGGTTTAAACACCAACCTCGATCTCAAAAATTGAATCTGATGTAGAAACCTTAATCTGGTCTTTCTGATCTGCTCACCAGGCACCCAAGTGTTCGCCCTCCAACGGTGATCCACACAGGGCTTTGATCAAGACAAATGCACCGCTTCAAAACCGGTTCCTTCAATTAGACCTCTAAGGCCTAATTTAATTTAGGCAGAAACTCTTCTTATTTAAATTGATATTCCTCCTATCAACCTTTCTTTCCTCCTCTTTCTTCCTCTTTCCAACACCTGTAAGATCACTCAAATAGGACTCTCCTAACCAAAGTTAAGGGCTTGTCTTAATTTGACTAGAGATCTTTTAGGACAAAGAAAGAGAATGCAGGAAAGAAATGTTTTTCAGAATAAAAACTTCGAACACCATTCCTCGGGCACCCATCTCCTTAAATAGCAATCTGAGGGATGCTTTAAGACATCCCTTCCATGCCATAAGACATGTCCTTTCCAATAGAATGTGTCCCTTATCCAGACAACACTTCTCTTCGTTCAAAACTTAAGAGAATTAAAACAGAAGGACTCTTCGGATAAAAAAAAGTTTACGAAGAGTCACTTCCTTTTATGTTGCACGAATATCCTTACATCATGGCCACCCATCAGCCATCAAATGGCCAACTTTATCCATGCCAAATGCCATATGGCGTGAAACACCAAGGGGCGTGAAGGAAGAGTCCACGCCCCTTGTCTTTCTTGCTTTGACAGGTCATAGGAAATGGCGCATGAAAAATATCAAAGACTTATCTGCAAGGGGTGGCAAGGATGATGGTTTATCTGGTCCTCTACTGTGTTTCAACAGTAGAAGGACTCTTCCAATATGGCACCTCTTCATAAATTTTTTTAACGTAACTATTACATAGAAATAGTTTGACCCAGTCAAACCTTTAGGCGCTTAATTTAGGATAGAGTCCAATCTGAATTAAACCTTCCATGTGGCTGATTTAAAAGTCCAATCCCTTGGTTAACTAGCCAAGGGTTAGCCCAACACATGAGCATAAATTGATTTAGCCTTAATTAGACCAAATCAGCCCAAATCGGAACCCGATTCGAACCTAATTCGAATCAAGGTGCAATGGTTTGCAACATGTGCTAGCATGTTTATCTTGCAAACATAGTTTAATCCAATTAAACCCTTAATCAATTCCCTTTGTGTGTGACCCATTGGGTTCCACATCTAGCCAGTAGTGGGTTGGGTGCGATTTGACCTAATTTGATTTAGGCTTTAACCTAGCCGATTTAGGTCAAATTGAGCTAACCCAATTGACAATTAGAATTCTTTCTAATTCTTGATCTAATTAAACTCTTTAATTAAATCAAAAACCCACAAGGAAAGATTGATGTCTAGCAACATATCATGCCTAGCCGGAAGGTGTGGAATTTTAGTGAAAATACCAAAAATACCCTTCAGTGAAAGTTACCGTGCAATTCAATCCTTCGATCAGCTTGCACCTTGAAAATGACTTTGGATATGGAACCATGTCAAATCCAAGATCACATTCAATTCTTTCTTAATCTAATAATGATGATTCAAATGATGAAATATTAGAAACTATTTCTAATATTCATACTTTGATCAAAGTTTCCCTGAATCACCATTTGATCGAAATCAGCTGGATGCGATCTCCTCTTACTAGGGTTGATCAAATCCTTGTTCGACCTACTCAACCTCCATATACAATTCACCATATCCAGTATCACCCTGTACATGACTCAGTGTCATGAATAAGTGTGAACCAAAACATGGGTTCATGCATACAAGGCACTATGGTAGTCTCAGGTCAAAGGATTACATGCACTACTCCCTCTATGAAAATCATCTATTGACAAGTAGATAAGACTCCATTAGATGTTTTCAAGTCAGATCAAATTCAGTGAACTCATTCTCTAATGAGCACCCATGTCCTTGTATAGTGTCCTACACAAGTAATTGTAAGATCAATTACCCTTATTAATGAGCATACAAAGGATATGCTAGTCTTTCCAAAAATATTGATCCTCTACTCAATATCCCTTTAACTAGGAATACTTAGGATTAGGATTTTTAGGTTTTAAGTCTTACTGGTATGATCTCATCTTAACCCTTAAAACCATAGCCCTAGTCTATAGGGTTCATCATATCATAAATCTAAGACACAGCCAATGATGAAAAAGATGCCTTTTAATATATATAATTGTCAATACAAAAGTTTGGAAGTTTTCAGGATATCCTAGTAAAATTACAAGTTTTTATTGGCTTGCAGGGCATAATCCTTTCAGAAGCTGTTAGGACCTATCTACTATTATTTCCATCGGGCAATATTCTTAAATTAAAAGATTGTTATTATGTATTCAACATTATAAAGATATTATTTTTGTATCTTTGTTGTTAAAACAAGTTTATGAAATAAATTTATCGAGCCATGGCTACTCGATTTTCTTTTCAAAGAAATACTTTGGTTATGGTATATTTGCTAATGGTCTTTTGATTCTGTCACTCAATGATGAAGTTATGCTTGTTAAAAGCAAGAAAAGAAAGAGAGATAATGTGAATGTCATTTATCTTTGGTATTGCCATTTGGGTCATATCAGTGAGTTCAGGATAAACAAGTTATACAAAGAAAACTTTTTTAACCTTTTGATCTTGAGTCATTAGGAACTTGTGAGTCCTATCTCATAGGTAAGATAACCAAATATTTATTCATAGGACATGGAGAGAGGGCAATTAACTTGTTAGGTCTAGTACACATAGATTTGTGTGGTCCTATGGCAACCCAAGCTAGAAAAGGATACTCTTATTTCATCAGCTTTATTGATGACTTATCAAGGTTCAGATATGTGTATCTTATGAAACAGAAGTTTGAAGCCTTTGATAAATTCAAAGAGTATCATAGCGAGGTTAAGAAACAAACTTGGCATAGCATTAAAATCCTTCAATCTGATATAGGAGGAGAATACTTATCAGTGAATTTCTCAATCATCTTAAAGATAAAAGCACACTCTCTAAATGGACTCCTCCATACACACCACAGCTAAATGGTGTAGCAGAAAGGAGAAACCGAACCTTGTCGGACATGGTACAGTCCATGATATGCTTAACAGATCTTCCAGTATTCTTCTAAGATTATGCCTTAGATACTGCTACCTACATATTAAATTGGGTGCCATCAATGGCAGTTAAAAGCACTCCATATGAATTATGGAATAGGAGAAGACTAAATCTTAAGTATTTTAAGATTTGGGGTTGCCCTACTTATGTCAGGAATGTTTTTGGACATAAGCTAAGTGCTAAGGCTGAAAAGTGCAGGTTTGTAGGATATCCTAAAGAATGTATGGGTTACCTTTTCTACCACCTTACTGAGCAAAAGGTCTTTGTCAGTAGGCATGACACATTCTTGGAAAAGGAGTTTATCCAAGAAAGGGGCAGTGAGAGGATATTTGAAATTGAAGAAGTTCAACATACACCTGATGCAATTCCTTAACCAGATGATTCTAAGGTTCAAGAACAACCATAACACACACCTCCTCTTCGTAAGTCAGAGAGAGTGCGAAGTGCACCTCTCATATATGGTTTTGTTATTGGGAATGATAATGAAGCCAGTATCATGTAGGATAAGATCCTATGACCTATACGGAAGCTATCATGAGTGGAGACTCTGATAGATGGCTAGAAGCCATGAAATCTAAGATGGAGTCTATGTACTCTAATCAGGTTTGGACATTAGTAGATCCACCTGAGAGAGTATGCCCAATTGGATGTAAATAGGTCTTCAGGAAGAAGATTGGAGTAGATGGTCAAATAGAGACCTACAAGGCTAGGCTGGTGGCAAAAGGTTTTAGACAAAGACATGGTATTGACTATGATAAAACTTTTTCACCAGTAGCTATGCTCAAGTCCATTCAAATATTGCTTGCCATAGCTACATACTATGACTATGAAATCTGGTAGATGGATGTAAAGATTGCTTTCCTTAATGAATATCTTGAGGAAGAAGTCTATATATCATAACCAAAGGAGTTTGTCTCAAGTGAGAGACCAAACCAAATATGCAGGCTTAAGAAATCCATTTATGGATTTAAGCAAGCATCAAGTAGTTAGAACATCTGCTTTGATGAAACAATCGAAGAGTTTGGTTTCATTAAGAATGTGGATGAACCATGTGTGTACAAGAAGACAAGTAGGAGCGCCCTTGTTTTCTTGGTTTTGTATGTCGATGACATACTCATCATTGGGAATGATATCCCAATGTTGCAATCGATTAAGTCTTGGCTATCAAAGTAGTTTTCCATGAAGGATTTGGGAGAGGCATCCTATATACTGGGTATAAAGATTCATAAAGATAGATCTAAGGAGATGCTTGGCTTATCCCAATCTAGGTACATTGACTTAGTGTTGAAGAGACTCAACATGGAGGAAAGTAAGAAAGGTTACTTGCCCATGAGTCAAGGCATACGTCTCTCCCAGAAGATGTCTCCTAAGACACTAGAAGAGAGAGAGAATAAGTTTAATTCCTTATGCTTCGAATGTAGGATCAATTATGTATGCCATGTTATGTACCAGGCCTGATGTTTCTTCTTCCTTAAGTATAGTAAGCAAGTTCCAGGCTGATCCAGGAGAGAATCATTAGAAAGCTGTGAAAAATATTCTTAAGTACCTGAGAAAGACTAAAAATGTTTTTCTAATATATGGCAGATCAAATTGAAACTAGAAGGGTATACAGATTCTAGTTTTCAATCAGATCTAGATAATAGCATATCCATATTAGGGTATGTCTCACAAAATATGGTGGTGCAGTGGTTGGTAGAATACAAAGTAATAAACTGTAGCTGACTTAGTCACTGAGACAAAGTACACAGCTGCAAGTGAAGCTACAAAGAAAGTTGTGGATGAAGAAATTCAGCATGGAATTGGGCATGGTTCCTGCTATACAACAACCAGTGCCACTTTATTGTGATAATATTAGAGCTGTTGTGCAAGCTAAGGAACCTAGGTCTCATCATAAGTCCAAGCACATCAAAAGTCCAAGCACATCCTAAGATGCTTCCAACTCGTTTGAGAGATCATAAAAAGATATGATGTTCTCATTGAACGAGTAGATACAAAGAACAACATAGCAAACCCATTTACTAAAGCACTAACTATAGTAAAAATTTGATCGCCACATAGATTGTATGAATGTAAAATACAAAGGTGATTGTCTTTAGTGCAAGTGGGAGATTGAAAAAATGGTACCCTAAAAGCCAATCTTTGTATGGGCATTTCTATGATCTTCTAGCTCATGTATGATATTATTTATTAATAAAAGATATTTGCTTCATCATACTGCTGCATCTTATCAAGAATATGATGAACCCCATAGTTAGGGCAATGGAATAAGTTTATGATGGAGATCATTGTTGGCTCCACCCAGTGATTTTGATGAATAACAAAACATTGAGTGCATATTGTATTCTAATGAGGATTTCAAGTTGTGAGTTTTCAGGATGAAAGCACCTCAAAATCTCAAAAACTTATGGTTTATGGCACGCAATGGCACGGAGCAATTCCCACAATTCGGGCATCCTCTTCATTGAAAAAGGGTATCTAAATATTTAAATATTATGTGTTTATGTTTTCTAGAATTATATTTATGTTTTCGAAGCATTTACACTTGAATCTGAGATTTTTCAGTCTCAAGTGTCGACACCTAGACAGTCAAGTGTCGACACTTCAGCATTTGGCACAGACAAAAATCCTTGGCACGCCAAGTGTCGACACTATATGTCGACACTTAGGTTCCAAGTGTTGACTCAAGGCCTGAGAATTTTGAAAATACAGAACTTTGTAATATTGAGGATTTTTGTGTCAAGTGTCGACACCTGTGCATCAAGTGTCGACACTTGAATGTTCACAGAATGTTCAAGTGTCGTTACCCAGAGATCAAGTGCCAACACCTGACAGCCAAGTGTCGACACTTGCAGCCTGACAGCTCTAACGGATCTATTTTTCTGGCTTGCAGAACTTTCTTTTCAAGCTCCAAACGGCTATTTCCGAGGTACCAACGGTTACAAACCATTTTTTGGAAGGTTCTTGGTATATTAACCTCTACCAACATCATTTTAAAGTTATGAAAGAAGAGAGAAGTGTATTGAAGTGCATTCAAGTCTACTCAAAAGCCAAAAAGCCAATATTCTCCCAAATACTTCACATCAAAAGCCTCATATAGTTTGATTCCTTGAAAAGCCTACAAGCTCATCCTTATTTCATTCCAAAAGAGGCACTTGAAGGAGATTCCAAGGAAGAGTGAAGACAAAGCATCCACTTGAGCTTCAAAGATTCCAATCTACTCTTGAAGAGAGTTTGTTGCAGTTTTAAATTGTACATCTATTTTTATTGTGATTTGACCTTGCTTTCAAGGGTGTCTTGAAAGAAGGTTATTGTGGTTTGTTGGTGAGCCAAAGGGATAAAACCAACTAGGGTTAACTTTTGAGCTCGAAGACAAAATAAGTGTTAAGGTTTGTTGGTAAGCCTAAGTGACAAAACCAACTAAGTTTTGACTTGTGAGCCTTGTGAAAAACAAGTCGACTGTAATCTAGTTTGGATTATAGTGAAATTCTCAAGGGTGGCTTGGGGAGTGGATGTAGGTGCTAGGTTTGCACCGAACCACTATAAACCTTGTGTTTGTGTGTGATTACTCTTTTCCTCTTTTGCTCTTTAATTATTGCTAACATCTTGCATTAAATTTATCATTGTTCACAAGCACCACTAATCCCTCATTTTATTGTCTTAAATTTTTAAAAGACCCAATTCACCCCCCCTCTTGGGCTCCATTTCTGGGCAACAAGTGGTATCAGAGCACCGGTACTCTCTTGTAGGTCCAAGGATCTTGAGTAAAAGATCATGGTAGCCCCAATAGGAATGGGTATTGTTGAAGGTCAAGCTTCAAATCGACCCCCACTTTTTAATGGCAAAATACACATACTGGAAGACACGCATGCGCATATTATTCAATCTCTTGATTATAATTTATGGAGGACAATTGTAAAAGGTCCTCATCAGCCTACAATGTTGATTAATGGCATTCTCACTCCAAAAATGGAAGATGATTGGGATGAGAATGACATTAAGCAAATCGAGCTTAATGCTAAGGCTATGAATCTTTTATTTTGTTCTCTTGATCCAAGTGAATTTAATAGAATATCAAATTGTCTCTCCGCCAAGGAGATTTGGGATATACTTGAGGTTACCCATGAGGGTACACACCAAGTGAAAACCACCAAGGTCAACATGCTAATTCACACATATGAAATGTTTAAAATGGAACCTACTGAATCTATCAGTGAGATGTATACTAGGTTCACAAACATTGTGAATGGCATAAGAAGCCTAGGAAAAATTATTTCTAACGGTGAACTTGTGAATAAACTTCTCAGGTCTCTACCAGCTTCATGGGAAGCAAAGGTCACTGCTATTAAAGAAGCTAAGGATGTCAACACTCTCCCACTGGAACAACTGTTGGGTTCTTTAATGACTTATGAGCTCTCGCTCAAACAAAAGAATGGATATGTCGACAAAAAGAAGAAGGCGATCGCGTTCAAATCTACTACTAGAGAGGACTCAAGCGAAGACTCCGAAGAAGATGATGAAGAAGATGAGACGGCTCTGTTAGCAAGAAAATTCAAGAGGTTCATGAGGAAGAAAAAGTTTAACTACAAAAAGAAACCTTTGAAAGGTGAGCCGAGCAAAGAGAAGGATAAAGAAAAGGAGAAGGAGCAGCCTACGTGTTTTGAGTGCAAAAACCGGGCATTTCAAGGTAGACTGCCCCTTGTTAAAGAAAAGCAGAAGAAAGCTGAAAAAGAAAGCCATGATGGCAACCTGGAGTGAAAGTGACGACTCCAGTTCTGAGGAAGAACAGCAGGAGGTAGCAAACTTCTGTCTGATGGCCGATCATGAAGAGGTGTTCTGAAACCGAGAATGAATTTACTTTTGATGAGCTTCATGAAGTTTTTGACGAACTAGTCATAGAATTTCAAAAGTTAAAATCAAAACATAAAGATTTAAAGAAGCAAAATTTGGATCTAGCCAAACAAATAACAACCTTTCAAATGAAAATGAATGCCTTCTTATACAAAATAAAAATTAAATAATAATATTATGGCACTTGAAAAAGAAAAGGATATCTTCAAAAAGAAAAGTGACTTACTTTCAAATGAAAATTTGTCAAAACAAAGCAAAGAAATTTTAAATGAAAACAAAAGATATAAAGAAGAAATTGAAAACTAAAACCTTTTGTAGAAAAAATTACTTATAGTTCTGAAAAATTGAATTTACTCTTAAATAATCAAAGAGCAGTATTTGACAAAGCAGGTTTAGGATTCAGAACTCATAAGAAACAGAACTCTTTAAAAATTTCTTTGTGCCTGCATCTTCATCTATTACTTGCTATACTTGTGGTATCAAAGGACACAAATCTTATATATGAAACAAAAGAAAGTTAAATAATACTAAGAAAGTTTGGGTTCCAAAAGGAACCAATGCCACTAACCAAAAAGGACCCAAGATGGCTTGGGTACCTAAAGTCTCTACTTGATCTTTATTGCAGGTATGCCTTGCAACCAATAAGAAAAGGATGTGGTACCTTGATAGCGGTTGCTCAAGGCATATGACAGGAGATGTGGAGCAGTTCTCATCACTCTCATATCAAAATGGTGGCAATGAACTTTTGGTGATAATTGAAAGGGCAAAATTATCGGTATTGGTAAAATCCATATCACCCCTACCTCTTATATTGATAATGTATTATATGTTGATGGTTTAAAACATAACTTGCTTAGCATTAGTCAGTTTTGTGACAAAAATTTTAAAGTTGTTTTTGAATCTTCTTTGTGCATTGTTTCTAGTCTAGATGACAATGGCATCAAGTTCATTGGTCATAGGCATGGAATATTTATATGGTTGATCTTGATGATCTCCCTATTCAGAAAGGTCAATGTCTAGTGGCAATGGAAGCCAAGATCGATAAAACTAGTTGGCTTTGGCATCGTAGACTAGGACATGCAAGCATGCATTTAATTTCAAAACTTAGCAAAAAGAACTTGGTAAAGGATTTGCCTAAACTCAATTTTGAAAAAGATAAGATTTGCAGTGCATGTCAACTTGGAAAACAAATAAAATCCTCTTTCAAACCAAAAGGAGTAATCTCTACATCTAGACCTTTGGAATTGCTTCACATGGACCTCTTTGGGCCAACTAGAACATCTAGTTTGGGAGGTAAGAAGTATGGTCTAGTCATTGTAGATGATTTCTCACGATTTACATGGGTCATGTTTTTAGCACATAAAGATGAAACTTTTTCTGAATTTATTAGATTTCATAAAGAGTTTTGAATGAAAAAGGTGTTTCAGTAGTATCTTTGAGAAGTGATCATGGAACCGAATTTGAAAATGCTGATTTTGATAAATTTTGTATTGAAAATGGAATTCATCATAATTTTTCTGCACCTAGGACACCTCAACAAAATGGGGTAGTAGAAAGAAAAAATAGAACTCTTGAAGAAATGGCACGCACCATGCTTTGTGAAAATGATTTACCTAGATATTTTGGGCAGAAGCCATAAATACTGCATGCTATATTTTAAATCGAGTTTTAATTCGACCGATTTTAAAGAAAACACCTTATGAGCTTTGGAAGGGTAGAAAACCCTCAATTTGTTATTTTCATGTTTTTGGATGCCGTTGTTTCATCTTAAACAATGGTAAAGATAATTTGAGTAAATTTGATGCCAAATCAGATGAGGGAGTCTTTCTAGGCTACTCCACATCTAGTAAGGCATACAGGGTCTTCAACAGGAGAACACTTGTTGTTGAAGAATCCATACATGTGGTATTTGATGAAACTAACCAAAAATCTTCAAGAAAAGAAGATGTACTTTCTGATGAAACAGGTAGCAAGAAAACTGAAGAAATAAACAACAATGAAGGGCTTACCAAGGAACAAAATGATGATCAAAACACTGAAGGAGATCAAGCACAAGGTGATGAAAATACATCAACTGTTGATCCATTACCAAAAGAATGGAGGTATGCTCATGGACAACCAAAAGAACTAATTATAGGTGATCCATCTAAAGGTGTAAGTACTCGATCATCCCTTAGAAATATCTGTGATTACTTAGATTTTGTGTCTCAAATTGAACCTAAAACTATTGAGGAAGCTGAATGTGATAGTAATTGGATAAATGCTATGCAAGATGAACTTAATCAATTTAAAAGGAACAATGTTTGGACATTAGTAGATAGGCCTTCAAACACTTCAATTATTGGTACAAAATAGGTTTTTCGAAATAAACTTGATGAAAATGGAGTAGTAACTAGAAATAAGGCTAGACTAGTTGCCAAAGGATACAATCAGAAGGAAGGGATAGATTTTGATGAAACATTTGCTCCTGTGGCTAGACTTGAGGCAATTAGGCTATTGTTGGCTTTTGCTTGCTTCATGAATTTTAAACTATATCAAATGGATGTTAAAATGCTTTTTTAAATGTTTAATTGAAGAAGAAGTTTACGTTGAGCAACCCCCTGGTTTTGAAAATTCTGAATTTCCAAATCATGTTTATAAACTTCATAAAGCTTTATATGGATTGAAACAAGCTCCAAGAGCTTGGTATGATCGTTTAAGCTCCTTTTTATTGAAAAATGATTTTACTAGGGTAATGTAGATAAAACCTTGTTTTTAAAGAAAAGAATGATGATCTCTTAGTAGTACAAATCTATGTAGATGATATAATATTTGGTGCTACTAATGAATCTCTTTGTCAAGATTTTGCCAAGTTAATGCAGGGTGAGTTCGAGATGAGCATGATGGGAGAACTGAATTTCTTCCTCGGACTCCAAATAAGGCAAACCAAAGAGGGGATCTTCATCAACCAAACAAAATACACAAAAGAAATACTCAAGAAGTTTGGGATGGAGAACACTAAGCCTTTAGGTACCCCTATGAGCTCTACATGTAGACTTGACAAGGATGAATCAGGTAAGTCTATAGACCAAAAATTATATCGTGGCATGATCGGTTCATTGTTATATCTTACTGCCAGTAGGCCAGATATCATGTTTAGTGTCTGTATGTGTGCTAGATATCAGTCTAATCCAAAAGAGTCTCATCTTTTGGTTGTAAACGCATACTTAGATATCTATCTGGCTCAATTGAAATTGGTTTATGGTACTCTAGAGATTCTTAATTTGAATTGATTGCTTATTATGATGCTGACTTTGCTGGGTGTAAACTTGATCGTAAAAGTACTAGTGGAACCTGTCATTTTTTAGAGTAAATTTGATCTCTTGGAGTAGCAAGAAATAGAATCAGTAGACTCAGTTGCTCTATCTACGGCAGAAGCCGAATATATAGCAGCTGGAAGCTGTTATGCTCAAATCATCTTCATTGAAAAAGGGTATCTAAATGTTTAAATATTATGTGTTTATGTTTTCTAGAATTATATTTATGTTTTCGAAGCATTTACACTTGAATCTGAGATTTTTCAGTCTCAAGTGTGGACACCTGGACAGTCAAGTGTCGACACTTCAGCATTTGGCACAGACAAAAATCCTTGGCACGCAAGTGTCGACACCTATATGTCGACACTTAGGTTCCAAGTGTCGACTCAAGGCCTGAGAATTTTGAAACAGAACTTTGAAATATTGAGGATTTTTGTGTCAAGTGTCGACACCTGTGCATCAAGTGGTCGACACTTGAATGTTCAAGTGTTGACACCCAGAGATTAAGTGTCGACACCTGACAGCCAAGTGTCGACACTTGCAGCCTGATAGCTCTAACGGATCTATTTTTCTGGCTTGTAAAACTTGCTTTTCAAGCTCCAAATGGCTATTTCCGAGGTACTAACGGTCACAAACCATTTTTTGGAAGGTTCTTGGTGTATTTAACCTCTACCAACGTCATTTTAAAGTTATGAAAGAAGAGAGAAGTGTATTGAAGTACATTTAAGTCTACTCAAAAGCCAAAAAGCCAATATTCTCCCCAATACTTCACATCAAAAGCCTCATATAGTTTGATTCCTTGAAAAGCCTACAAGCTCATACTTATTTCATTCCAAAAGAGGCACCTTGAAGGAGATTCTAAGGAAGAGTGAAGACAAAGCATTCACTTGAACTTCAAAGATTCCAATCTACTCTTGAAGAGATACTAATACAAGGATGTGGGTGCTTATTAGGCTATGTGCTCGCTGAATTGATCCAATAATAGCACATCAAATGGATGTCTTGTCAAAAAAATGCTCTCTTAGTGAGTGTTATGCATGTGATCCTTAGACCTGAGACTACCATAGTATCTTATGCACATAAAAATATGTTTTGGTGCATACTCATTCATAGTAATTAAGTTATGTATGGGGTGCTTCTAGATATGGTGGATTGTATATGAAGGTAATGAATAGGTCAACAAGGAATCGATCACTCCTAGTAAGTGAAGAAGTTATCCCATGTGATCTCTTTGAATGATGACTCAGGAAGTCTTTGATCAAAGTATGATGAGATTAGATAGGGTTTCTAATCTTTCATCGATCAATTCTTCATTATCGAATTGAGATTTGAAAGGATTTAGTGATAGGGTTTGACATTTATCCATGCCCATCACTAATTTTGATAAAGGAAGATCGAAGGATTAAATTGCATGATAACTTTTCACTAAAGGATATTTTGATAATTTTTATCAAATTCTTCATCTTTTGGATAGGGATGATATGTTGCTAGATGTCAATCATGTCTTGTAGGTTTTCATGAATCAAATTGATTGGATTCATGAGTCAATTCAGAGCTTGTTCGAATTGGCAACGTAGGTCAGCTCAATTTGACCTAATTAGGTCAATTAGTTTCGATTGGATCGAATTGGCTTGAACCTAGACCTACTGCTAGCTAGATGTGAAACCCAAAGGGTCATACATATTAGGAAATTGGCTAAGGAAGTCAATTATATCCTTTTTGGGGTCAAAGGATCTTAATTTGCTAGCCAATTGACATACTAGTATATGTTGGCTAGCCTAACTCCTGACCCAATTGGATTGGGTTTTATAGCTTGCTGTTTAAGCTAACCAATTTAAGTGGAACTTAAATTGGGTTGTGTCTTAATTAGGATGGCATTTATCTAAATTTATTTGGGCCTTATATTGGACTTATGATAGAGTCTAAGATGGAAGGAACACTTGGCACCAATTTTGGTGTGCTTCAAGAATGAAGGGGCGCAGAAGGACCAAGAGTCCATCTGCCTCTGAATCACCTTTTCTATATAAACATCAAGCCTTTTTTTCTTATCTCCATGCCCAATTAGATGATCTTTGATTGGTGAAGAATTGGTAATTAGCACGAAAAAGAAGCATGCATAATGAAGGGTCACGTCTCTTCATTTTGGCATAGATTCAAGGGGCCAGAGTCCTCCTATTTGAAGACTCTTAATTTTTTTGATGCATCCCTTGGAGTCCCACACCTTTTAGCCATCTTATAACTAGTAATAATATGCCACATGGTATGTGGAGAATTTGCTGAAAAAATGAAAAGGATTTATATGTCTTTTGGTGCATGAAAGAAAATTTCATGATAAGTCCTCTCACCCAAAATACTCCTTCTGCTTGAAGGGGCTTTTCAAGGGGCTGAGAAAGAAACTTATCAAGTGCCTCATCCCTTTCTATAAATAGGCATCAGTAATTTGATGTCGGGTGTTGAATTCTGATCCAAAAGAAGTTCATTTTTTTTTTCTTCCTTATCCTTTATAAGACAAGGCTTGTCCTTTTAAGACAAGACTTGTCATTTTAAGATAAAACCCTTGGAAGAAAATTAGGAGAGATATTCAAATTCTGATAGAGTATTCAAAGAAGTCTCTGAGTGCCTTACAGAAAGGTAGGGGTTCCAGCAAAGGGTGAAAGTTCAAAAGGCTACTGGAAGAGTCCAAGTCATATAAGCAAGCTTGGTAGGAGTGCTTCCTTGGTCCAATTCCTATATGGATCACCTCTGGAGGGCATACACTTATGTGCCTCATGGAAATAAAGGAGTATAGTGCTCCAGGTATTCTTCTACAATCCTAAAGTTTTGATTTCTTAGTTGTCATGATCAAGTGGTCCTTGGGTTTAGGGTCCGGCAGATCAAGGTTTCAACAATAAAATTTTGAAACATTATCTTTCGCTATGCCCTATCCGGATCCTAACATCCCAGACTAGTCAGCCTTTGGGTACTAGGTGTGGAACACCCCTTGGGCTTACTGGCTTGAATTAGAAAGCTACATATCAAAACTGGTTGTATAGCCAAATTTCTTCACATCTCCACTTTTTGATGCGAGACATAATTGTTTACTTAGATGAAAAGGCCCGGTTACTTAGTAGAATAATTTTTAGAACTTACTTTTATTATCTCATTTTTTTATTTATTCTTTTTTGAACTAATAAAAGAAATTTTGTATTTATCAACACCTACACACATCCAAGAAGTAGATTCTTCTTCGATGCGAATATGGAAGGTTAGAATTATCCCGAAATTGATTTCACTCTTACTTACCATTTTAATTAAATCTATTAATATTTTACCCCTCAGTATTTCAAAATTATCTAGACTATTCAATCAATTACTTATCAAAAGTATGTGATTTACCCTAAGTCCAAGATTGATAAGTGTAAATATTAAGGTGAAGGTAGCTCCAAATATATATTTATTTTACTTTTTATTCTTCCATTAATAAAATAGTTTCTAAATGTAAGCATGATATGGTATAACAGGAAATGAAGACACCTAAGGAGGTATTTTATTAAGATCGCCCCCCACTTAGCCAATGAAGCTCATTTGAGTCAGGACTTGATAAACCTAAACTTGTTAAAAAAAAAATTAGAAAGAAAGGAGCAGGGTTGCCTCCCAGGAGTACTAGGTTTAAAGTCTTCAGCCATACTAAACATTGTCAGCAGGCTAATAGAGATATGTTGGTTTATAAAGAACCATGGCTTCTTCCATAGATTCTGTGGGTAGTTCCAAGAATGGTTTTAATTGTTGACCGTTAACTTTGAAAATAACACCATTGCTTGGGTTTTCGATTTATACAACCCTATATGGAAAGACTTCTTTAACTAAGAAAGATCTTGTCCATCTAAACCTATGTTTTCCAAGAAAAAGATGTAACCTCAATTATATAATAGAAATTTTTATCCAGGAGTAAAAGATTTTCTAAGAATTGCTTGATCATGGAATACTTTTGTTCTTTCCTTATACACCCTGGCATTCTCATAAGCTTCACTTCTAAGTTCTTCTAATTCATTGATCTGAAGCTTCCTATGATTTTCGGCTAAGTCCAAGTTCATGTTTAATTTTTGTGTTGCCCACGTAGCTTTGTTTTCTAATTCAACAAGCAAGTGATATGATTTTCCAAACATAATCCTATAAGGAGACATTCCAAGGTTTGTCTTGTAGGTGGTGCGGTATGCCTAGAGTGCATCAACTAATTTCAAAGACCAATCTTTTCTATTAGCATTAATGGTCTTTTCCAAGATTTTTTTGATTTGTCTATTGGACACTTCTACTTGCCCACTAGTTTGAGGATGATAAGGTATGGCCAACTTATGGATAACATTATATTTTTTTATTAAGGTGGCAAAGGGTTAGTTGCAAAAGTGTGTCCCCCGATCACTAATAATTATCCTAAGAGTACCAAAATGGGAGAGAATATTCTCTTTAAGAAATTTAATTATCATTTTGCTATCAATGGATCTACATGGAAGAGCTTCTATCCACTTAGAGATATAATCGACAGCCACTAAAATATATTCATTACTAAAGGAATTTGGAAATGGACCCATAAAATTGATTTCCCAGGAATCAAGAATTTTGCCACCAAGATTGGATTTAGTGGCTGTTGACCCCTAAAGTGATTTTGATGATAACAAAACATTGGAGCATATATTTAGTTATCTAACAACTCTTCAAATAATTGACAAGTTTTTGTAGGACAACTACATTGATACACCTTTTAATTCCTACAATCTTTAATGTTTTATTTTGAGTTGTAAAGTATTTAGAATCTTGTAAAGAAGAACCCTACAAAAGTTTTCTATTGAAATCAGTTAAAGGGTTACTTCTAGTAGTCTTTCAAGCTTCAATTTTTTCTTGAATTTATTGTAAAAAGTCCTTGAAGAAGACTTTAAAGCATGGGACAAGTGTTCTGGAAGTTTGAAGTTGATCTAGCTGAAGAACCACCTTCGAGCCGATTGGAAGGACAACCCGGCCGTCTCTGGCACTGGCACTAAAGAGAAGTTCTCTGGCACATAGATCCAGCCGACTTGCACCAAGGCCCAGCCAACTCATCCAGAACAAGGTTGGGAATGTTCTGAGATTCTTAGAAATTCGAGCCAACTGGAATTAGATCCAGCCGACTCATCCAGAACTTAGTTGAGAATGGTCTGAGAGCCTTTGAGATTCCAGCCGACTAGAATTCAGCCCAGCCGACTCATCCAGAGTGAGGTATTTTCTCAGCTGTGGAAGCTAGCCGACTGGCACTCAGCCCAGTCGACCCGAACTTCATCCGAGCTGACTCGAATTTTGTCCGAGCTGACTGGAATGACGGGGTCACCTCCAACGGCTAGTTCCAGTTCTTAGTTTTTGAATTCCAAAAGTGCTCCAATGGTAACCTGTCACCTCCCAACAGTCTATAACATTCAAAATCAAGGGAAGGCAGTTGAAGTCTCTATAAATAAGGTATGAGATCATCCTTGAAGGGGCTAATGAATTATTGAGCATTTATTGAATACTTATTGAAGTGAAGTGAGAGAGCACTAGAGCTTTAAAGTCTGCCTTCAAGCCTGCAACCACTCATACCAGAAGCTTGAAGCACCTTTTGAGGAAAGCAAGGAAGCCATTAAAGTGCATTGAAGAGCATTCAGTGGATCTTCACTCGAGCTGCATTGGCAACCACCCAGACAACAAAGTTTGTCTTTATTGTTGCTTTTTTATTCTATCATTTAGATTATCTGGGTTATTGGTGAGCCCTGTTGTAAAAACCAAATAGATTACTTTGGTGAGCCTTTAAAACCAAAGTGTAGAGGTTTATTTGGTGAGCCTATCTAAAAACCAAAGTGTAGAGGTTTTAGGTGAACCTGTAAAAACCTAGCTTGGGTTTCTTTGGTGAGCCCGGTTTCAAAAACCAAAGTGTAGAGGTTGGGATTGTGAGCCTGCAAAACAATCCGACTGTATTCCGGTTTGGGAGATATAGTGAAAATCCCGAGTGGTGAACTTGGGTAGTGGATGTAGGAGCTGGGTTGTTCCGAACTACTATAAATCTATTTTGTTTGTGTTGTGCTTATTTTATCTTTTAGCTTCTGCATTCATTCTCTGATTAACACAGCACCTAACCACTAATTGGAATTACTTGTGCACATACTTGCAAAAATTTTGTAATTCCCAATTCACCCCCCTCTTGGGACTAAGGCACCTAGGCAACAGCTGGTATCATAGCAGTGTCTCTGATTACTTGAGTTAAGATTGATGGCTCATCCCATAAGTATATCCTTGGTCGAGGGCCAAACAACAAATAGACCTCTACTATTCACAGGAACTAATTATTCATATTAGAATGAATGAATGAAAATTTACATACAAGCTGTAGATTTTCAATTATGGAAGGTCATCTTAAAAGGGCCACACATTCCCATAATTAAAGTTGATGGCGTAGACATCCCTAAGCCTGAAGAGGACTGGGATGATCATGAAATGAAGATGGGGGAAATGAATGCCAAAGCAATAAATCTATTATATTGTGCTTTGGATGCTAACGAGTTCAACCGAATTTCCACCTGCTCATCTGCAAAGGAAATCTGGGATAAACTCGAAGTGACCCATGAGAGAACTTCCCAAGTGAAAACCTCCAAGATAAATCTTCTAGTTCATAATTATGAATTATTTAAAATGGAACCTTCTGAAATAATATCTGTCATGTTCTCTAGATTTATAGATATTATTAATGATTTAAAGAGTCTTGGTAGGGTATACTCTAATACAGAACTAGTTCAGAAGATCTTTCGTTCTTTGCCCGATAAATGGGATCCCAAGGTAACTGCGATCCAGGAAGCCAAAGATCTCAACACTTTGATGCTGGATGAACTGCTAGGATCACTCATCACCCAAGAGCTAACAATGCAACACAGAACGGAAGATGAGCAGAAGAAAAAGAAGACAATAGCCTTCAAAGCTGCTTCCGATTCAAAGAGGGATGATGAAGAATCTGAAGAAGAAAGCACCTCCTCCAATGACGACCTAGAAGACGAAGACATCGCTATGGTTGTGAGGAGATTCAGAAAATTTATGAGAATAAAGAAAGGAAGGTACAATTGGAATTTCACAGGAAGGATTATAGAAAGGAAAAGGAAAAGGATAGAGAGAAAGACAAAGAGGTAGTCCCCACATGCTACGAATGTAAGAAGCCGGTCACATACATCCAGACTATCCACTATTGAAGAAATCCTTTAGACAAAAGAAAAAGAAAGCCATGGTTGCCACATGGTCCGACAGTGAAGACTTAACATCATCGAAAGAAGAAGAGACCACCAAGACTGCCAATCTTTGCTTAATGGGTCTCGAAGATAAGGTAACATTTCCTAATAACTGCATTGAATTTACTTTCGAAGAATTAAATTCTGTTTTTCATGATTTACTTTATGAATTTAAGAAAGCTGGAGTAAAGATAAAATCATTGAAAAATATGAATGATTCTTTACTCAAACAAAAGGATGAAATTTCAGAAAAGAATACTTTATTACAAAAGGAATTGCATGACTTTTCTGAAAAATTTGAAAAACTGAAAATGATAATCTTTCATATGAAAAGAAATAATGATTTACTTGCTGAAAATAATGAATTAAAAAAAAAGAGGTTATAAAACTCAAGCCTTTGGTTGAAAAACTTATTTTATCTTCAAATAAGCTTGAGTTAATTTTAAAAGAACAACGAATTTCTAGAAATAAAGCTGGAATTGGTTTCAACAATTCTTTTATAAATGGAATTTCAGCAACGACTTTTGTGCAATCCAAAACACCAGCTCAAATATTTTATCTCAAAAAATTTCAGCCACACCAAACTGTTTCTACTTCAAAGTCTTTATCATATATTCCTAAAAATTTGAGCAAAATTGCATACATTCCAAAAGTTCAAAATCTGCATCAAGTGCATCAACTTTTAGAACTTCAACTTCTGTTTCCAACAAAAATTCTAAAGTTGTTTGCTATGCCTATAAAAGAATAGGACATAAAGCTTTTGAATGCAATAATCTTAGAAATGTCCATAAAAAGGTAAAAAAGATTTGGATTTCCAAAGGAACCACCTCTGCTGACCTGCAAGGACCCAAGGTAGCTTGGGTACCTAAAAGAATTCTTTGATTATTTTGCAGGAATGTCTTACAGCCCAAAAATTGAAGAAAAGGTGGTACTTGGACAACGGCTGCTCAAGACATATAACGGGTGACAAGGACCAATTCATCACCCTTGAAATAAAAGAAGGAGGTATGGTCACCTTTGGAGACAAAGGCAAAGGGAGAATAATCAGTATTGGTAAGATCAAAATAACTCCCTTTACTTTTATTGAAAATATTTTGCTAGTAGACAAATTGAAGCATAATCTCTTAAGAATAAGTCAATTGTGTGATAAAGGCTTCAAGGTTGTCTTTGAGTCTTCTATGTGCATAGTAACTAACTCTTTAGATTCTAGCAATAAATTTATTGGACATAGACTCGGGAATATCTATGTGGTGGATCTTAATGATCTTACCATGTCTAGTAGCCCTAGTCTAGTTGCAATGAATGCTAAGATCAAAGAGTCGGGCTTACTATGGCATAGATGATTAGGTCATGCTAGCATGCATACAATTGCCAAATTAATTTCTAAAGATCTTGTTAGAGGCATGCCTAAGTTTAAAGTTGATTTGAATCATGTTTGTGATGCTTGCCAAATAGGTAAATAAACTAGGGAGAGTTTTAAATCAAAGAATATAGTTTCTACATCAAGACCTCTTGAACTACTTCACATGGATCTTTTCGGACCTACTAGGATCACAAGCCTAAGAGGGATGAAATATGTTCTTGTGATAGTAGATGATTTTTCAAGATTTATATGGGTTTTGTTTATTACATCAAAAGATTAAACTTTTCATGTTTTTAGAAAATTTCATAAAAAGGTTTCAAACCAAAAGAACTTATCTTTGATTTTATTAGAAGTGATCATGGAACTGAATTTGAAAATCAATTTTTTGAAGATTATTGTACTGAATTTAGCACTGATCATAACTTCTCCGCTCCTAGAACACCTCAACAAAATGGTGTTGTAGAGAGGAAAAACAAGACATTAGAAGAAATGGCTCGCACAATGTTGTGTGAAGGCAATCTTCCAAAGTACTTTTGGGCAGAAGCAGTGAACACGGCATGTTATATTATAAATCATGTCTTGATCCGTCCTATCTTAAAGAAAACCCCCTATGAGCTTTGGAATGACAAAAAACCTAATATTATTTATTTTCATGTGTTTGGTTGTAAATGCTTTGTGCATAACAATGGAAAAGATAATTTAGAAATATTTGATTCTAAAGCTGATGATGCAATTTTCCTATGCTATTCATTACATAGCAAAGCATATAAGGTTTTTAATAAAAGGACTCTTACTGTTGAAGAGTCAATTCGTGTTGTATTTATTGAAACTAACCCTACACCTTCTAGACAAGAAGAGTGCATAGATAATGATGCAGGTACATTGCAAAAAGGAATGGATGACTTGAGCATTCAAGACAAAGACACTCAAGGTGGAGAAGAAATGGTAAGTAAGGATCACACTGATCTACCGAGGGACTGGAGGTATGTTACATCTCATCCTAAAGAATTAATAATAGGAGATCCTTCACATGGTGTTAGGACTAGGGATGCACATAAGGATGCACATGATTACCTAGCCTTTGTATCACAAATAGAACCCTATAGCTTAGAAGAGGCTGAGACTGACCCAAACTGGATGATGGCAATGCATGAAGAATTAAACCAGTTTGAAAGAATAAGGTATGGACACTTGTAGATAGACCTACAGACCATATAATTATAGGAACTAAATGGGTCTATAGGAATAAATTAGATGAGCAAGGAATATTATAAGGAACAAAGCTAGATTAGTGGCTAAGGGATATAACCAAGAAGAAGGTATTGATTTTGATGAACCTTATGCACCTGTAGCAAGACTAGAAGCTATAAGATTACTACTTGCATTTGCTTGCTACATGAACTTTAAACTCTTTCAAATGGATGTAAAAAGTGCATTTCTTAATGATTTTATCTCTGAACAAGTTTTTGTGGAACAACCACCAGGTTCTGAAAATCACACTTTTCCAAACCATGTATTCAAATTAAACAAAGCATTGTATGGTTTTAAACAAGCACCTAGAGCCTGGTATGATAGACTTAGCACTTTCTTAATTGAAAATGATTTTTCAAGAGGAAATGTAGATAAAACTTTGTTTATCAAAAAGAAAAATAATGATCGATCTTAGTTGTACAATATATGTTGATGACATCATTTTTGGTGCAACTAACGAATCTCTATGTAAAGAATTTGCTAAGCTTATGAGGGAGAATTTGAAATGAGCTTAATGGGCAAGCTAAACTACTTCCTTGGACTTCAAGTAAAATAACAAAGGAAGGCATCTTCATCAACCAAGCCAAATACATCAAGGAAATCACCAAAAAGTTTGGTATGGAGAGTAGCAAAACAATGAGCACACCCATGAGCCCATCTTGCAGACTGGACAAAGATGAGAATGGATCCATATTGACCAAAAGCTATATAGAGGTATGATCGGATCCTTATTATATTTGATTGCAAGTAGACCTGACATATTATACAGTGTATGTGTATGTACTAGATTTCAGTCATCACCAAAAGAAACACATATGCTTGCTGTAAAAAGAATAATTAAATATTTGAAAGGAACAAGTAATTTGAAAATTTAGTATTCTAAACATTCTACTTTGAATTGATTGGATTCTCTGATGCTGATTATGCTGGTTGTAAAATAGATAGAAAAAGCACTAGTGGTACATGCCAATTTCTAGGGTTAAATTTAATTTCATGGCACTGTAAGAAGCAAAACTCCGTATCCTTGTCCACAGCTGAGGCTGAGTACGTAGCTGCCAGTAGTTGTTGTGCTCAAGTGTAATGGATTAAACAACAACTAGAAGATTTTGGTGTATCACAATCTAAAACTCCAATTATATGTGATAACACATGTACTATCAATTTGACAAAGAATCTAATTCAATACTCTAGAACCAAGCACATTGAAATTAGATATCATTTTATTAGAGATCATGTTTCTAATAGTAACATTGTGCTTGACTTTGTGCCTACTGAAGATCAATTAGCTGACATATTTACCAAGCCACTCGATCAAGATAGATTTGAGCTAATTAGAAGTGAATTAGAACTTTGTGATCCCTTCTAGATTCTTTAACCTAATTCCTTCAATTCTAAGGAAACTTCATCTAGAAGACCTCCTCAATTTATTCTATTTTGTTGAGCTTTAATTTTCTTTGAAATTCCTTTCAAAACTCTTCTGAATTGTGTTCAAATTTTTCAAAACTCTATTTTTTTTCTATTTGAGTCGACTGGATCCTGATCCAAGTCGACTGGATTTTTCTGAGAGTTTTGAACTTGTTCTGGCCTAGCTGACTCGAATAGTTTCAAGTCGACTAGATTTTCATGCTGAAATTTTTCTTAGGATTACAAACTCTTCTTCGAACTGTTTAGCCTCTATGTTATCTTCTCTAACAGTTCACTCATCTCCAAAACCTGCTCCAAAGACATCCTTCTCCCTTCCAAGCACTCAATTTTCTTGTTCTTCCATCTTTCCTAGCTATGGCACCCAAACGTGCGACACGGAAACGCTCTGTTAAGGTTGCTCCTTTAGCTGAAAAAGAAAGAAGGTCCAATAGAAGGCAAGAAGAGCCAAGCAGTGAAGAAATTACAGAGGAAGTCACAAGAGAAGCTGCAACCGCTCCTAGCCAAGTGCCCTTAATGTCTACACGTTCGGTAACCTCCGGCCGCCAAATTAATTTTGAGTTTATTAAGGGCATTGGGTTAAAAATAGGAGATTTAATTGAAGACCAATGGTGGAGAAAATTTGATTCATTGAATGAGAAGACCTATCCCTCTTTGGTTAGAAGTTTTTATGAGAACTTAAGATTGGGAACTAACCATGTGGAATCCATTGTCAAAGGGAAGAGGGTTATTGTCAATGAGGAATCTTTACATGAATTACTGGATATTCCTTTTGATGGATTGAGATTTTTAGTATATTGACAATAGAGAGAAGACTCTAAAAACAATTTTTGAACAAAGAGGATGTTGGAGGAATTGCACTATTTTTGCTACACCCTATCACTGGAAATGAGGAGACTACTTCACAACTTCATTTGTAGAATTTCTTACAAAGAACTGAAAGGTTCGATTGGATGAGCGAAAAGGATCTATGTCTCATGGAGCACGTTCTAGAAAGAACTCCTGTCAATTTGTCATACATTATAATCATGCAGATGAAAGAAACAGTAAGAAAAGCTAAATCCTGTGTGCCATATGGAATGATGCTTACATTATTGTTTAAATCCCATAGAGTCAATTTGGATGGTGAAGACGGATTAGAATTGCATCACACTGATATCTACACTTCTAAAACTCTTGAAAGGATGGGATATTTCCAAGTGAAAGGAGTGTGGAGAAAGAAAGGCACAAATGTAAGGGCCATTGGCAGCTCCAGTAGTAGTGAAGAAGAAGAAGAGGAAGAAAATGTAGAAGCTGCTGGAACTTCTACACCTGTACCGGAGCCTGAGTCATTTGTACCTGAGCCTGCTACTATTACTGAGGAGACTAGAGCACCTTCACCTATGTTTGATATGCCTGCAGTAGAGTTTGATTTGCCCGCACTGGAGTTTGACCTTCCTTCAGTTGATGTTCCTTAACATGACTACCCTACTGTAGCTACACAGCCTCCAATTGTCCAAGTTCAGATTGAAGAACAATTGAAAAGCTTGATAGATTCACTGACAGGTACAATAACTTCATTATTTAGTTATTTGAAACAGTCAGTAGACAGCAGATTGGACAGATTAGAAGAGCATGTATCAAGTCTACAAGAAAAGGTTGAAGCTATAGAAGCTTCAAGGTTGGCACCTCAGATAGACCTTCAGCCTATTCTGAATTATATCTCTTCAAGTTCTGAAATAATTTTGAAATCTGTAGATGCCACTTTGAATGAATATCAAACTGAATTGAAAGAGCTTAGAGGCAAAGTGGGAACTATTGTAGATATAAGATGTATGGCAGAGGATTATACCAGAGGCATTGGGATCATAAGAGTGGAGCTTGGTAGACTTCGAGGATCAGCTGAAGCCTTCGCCAATGTCCAAGCAACTGAGCTTGTATATATGCAGAAAGAAATAGGTGAAATGAAAGAGGCAGTAAATAAAGTGCAAGTTAGCCTCAAGGACTTGGAGCAACAAATGGGAGCAATTTGGATGGAAATGGTGTCTCTCTGTGGCACTGTCAGATCATTGGAAGTCACAGCTAGGACAAGACCATTGTATGATCCGCCATCCATTTCCACTAGGGCTCCTAGTACCTCTGTTCACCCTAGGGCTCCTCCTCCACACGCTTCAACTAGTCGAGCACCTAGACCCACTTCTTGGCATGGTGCCAATGTTCCTAGAGATGATTCTGATTAGACATTTTGTAGTTTCAGTACCTTTTTGGATGCTTTTTGAAACTTTTGTAATGATTGATATACTGAACACTTTTTGATAGAAATGAAATGAACATCTTTTGATTACTGTGTAATGTGTGTATTTATATTTTCTTGTTTACACCTCTATTTGTTTAAATAGAATTCTCTCTCTAAGTTAAGAAAGTGAAATTATCTCAAACAAATCTTAAAATTTTCTCAAACTATTTAAAATTCTGAGCTTACCTGTTTAACCTTTTTGAATTGTTGACAAAAAGGGAGAGAATCATAGAGTGCATGAAAGAATCATGAAAGAAAAAGCTTAATGAATTGCAATAGTAATACTAAAGTAAAGTAGACAGGGGAGAGTTTTTAAGGCATTTCTGAATGATCTCTTGCATATTATTCTGATAAAATGTTCGAATAAATGTCAAAGGGGGAGAAACTTAGAGAAAATTCATACTGTCTAGAAATCTTATAAACAGGGGGAGATATACATGTTTAATTTACATGCTTCAATGATTAATATAATGCTCTCAAATTATTATATCTATCAGTCGATACTTAATGCTTCTTGATACATACAAGCTATCAATCTCTGATATTTATAATTTATGAATTTGATTTTGTGCAAAACTGTGTAGCACATACTGATATACATTTGAGATTATAGTTGATTTTTAAACAAATGTAAATGCTTACATATTTGTGAATAGATTAGATTCTTTTCATGCCTAGTGTTTTGTCATCATCAAAAAGAGGGAGATTATTGACCCCTAAAGTGATTTTGATGATAACAAAATATTGGGGCATACATTTAGTTATCTAACAACTCTTCAAATGATTGACAAGTTTTTGTAGGACAACTACATTGACACACCTTTTAATTCCTACAATCTTTAATATTTTGTTTTGAGTTGTAAAGTATTTAGAATCTTGTTAAGAATAACCCTATAAAAGTTTCCTATTGAAATCAGTTAAAGGGTTACTTCTAGTAGTCTTTCAAGCTTCAATTTTTTCTTGAATTTATTGTAAAAAGTCCTTGAAGAAGACTTTAAAGCATGGGACAAGTGTTCTGGAAGTTTGAAGTTGATCTAGCTGAAGAACCACCTTCGAGCCGACTGGAAGGACAACCCGGCCGTCTCTGGCACTGGCACTAAAGAGAAGTTCTCTGGCACACAGATCCAGCAGACTGGCACCAAGGCCCAGCCGACTCATCCAAAACAAGGTTGAGAATGTTCTGAGATTCTCAGAAATCCGAGCCACTGGAATTAGATCCAGCCGACTCATCCAGAACTTAGTTGAGAATGGTTTGAGAGCCTTTGAGATTCCAGCGACTAGAATTCAGGCCAGCCGACTCATCCAGAGTGAGGTATTTTCTCAGCTGTGGAAGCTAGCCGACTGGCACTCAGCCCAATCGACCCGAATTTCATCCGAGCCGACTCGAAGTTTGTCCGAGCTGACTGGAATGACGGGGTCACCTCCAACGGCTAGTTCCAGTTCTTAGTTTTTGAATTCTAAAAGTGCTCTAATGGTTACCTGTCACCTCCCAATGGTTTGCAACGTTCAAAATCAAGGGAAGGCAGTTGATGTCTCTATAAATAAGGTATGAGAACATCCTTGAAGGGGCTAATGAATTATTGAGCATTTATTAAACACTTATTGAAGTGAAGTGAGAGAGCACTAGAGCTTTAAAGTCTGCCTTCAAGCCTACAACCACTCACCAGAAGCTTGAAGCACCATTTGAGGAAAGCAAGGAAGCCATTGAAGTGCATTGAAGAGCATTCAGTGGATCTTCACTCAAGCTACATTGGCAACCACCCAGACAACAGAGTTTGTTTTTATTGTTGCTTTTTTATTCTATCATTTAGAATATCTGGGTTATTGGTGAGCCCTGTTGTAAAAACTAAATAGGTTACTTTGGTGAGCCTTTAAAACCAGAGTGTAGAGGTTTCTTTGGTGAGCCTATCTAAAAACCAAAGTGTAGAGGTTTTAGGTGAACTTGTAAAAACCTAGCTTGGATTTCTTTGGTGAGCCCGGTTTCAAAAACCAAAGTGTAGAGGTTGGGATTGTGAGCCTGCAAAACAATCTGACTGTATTCCGGTTTGGGGGATATAGTGAAAATCCGAGTGGTAAACTTGGATAGTGAACGTAGGAGCTGGGTTGCTCCGAATCACTATAAATCTACTTTGTTTGTGTTGTGTTTGTTTTATCTTTTAGCATCTGCATTCATTCTCTGATTAGCACAGCACCTAACTACTAATTGGAATTACTTGTGCATATACTTGCGAAAATTTTGTAATTCCCAATTCACCCCCCTCTTGGGACTAAGCCTCTTGGGCAACAGTGGCATCATGTCTCTCTTGGTGATTCATCCCATTTGTTGGCATCGAGCATAACTTTTATAGTACACATGTGCATCCTTAAATAAATTAGGCCAATAAAATTCACATTGGTGTACTTTGGCAATTGCCTTCTTAGATACGAAGTGACCACCACATGCTTGGTCATGATAAAATGATAGAATACTTCAAACCTCCTTATTAGGGACAAACCTAATGATCTGATCATGATACTATTTAAATAGGTATGGATTATCCAAGATGAAGTACTTCACTTGGATAAAGAGTTTGTGTTTATCCTGAGTAGTCCAATGAGAAGGAACTTTATTAATGACTAAATAATTTACAATATTAGCATACCATGGTCAATGGACACAGCATGGTTGTTCATCAGGAAAAAATTTATTGACAGGTGATTCACTAGATGGTGCTATTATGATTTGGGACAAGTGATCAGCTACAGCTGATGTGGGATGGAAGCGAAAAACCCATGGTTATTC
The DNA here is from genome assembly GCA_021397845.1 of Areca catechu. Lineage (NCBI taxonomy): Eukaryota > Viridiplantae > Streptophyta > Magnoliopsida > Arecales > Arecaceae > Areca > Areca catechu. The sequence goes on from CM038050.1 coordinate 99,771,427, forward strand.
TGAAATAGAAAAACCTAAAGCAAACCAAGGATCGTGGGAGGGCTAAGAAGCCTCCAGGGACTAGGATAGAACGACCCCTCAAGATTAAAAGCCTAAAACGGCTAGACTCTTTTGTTTTCTTGGTGGAGGTGACGAAGGAAGGATGAGGATGGGAGATTAGGGACTAGACTCATGATCCTTGGGACTCACCCTAATGAAGAGACCATCCATCTCTAAGGCATTACGCCCTCCTCGATACTTGGAGGCACTAGGATGGATCCCAAGGTCTCGAGGGGAAGCAGAGAAAGACATTAAGGTGGGAGAGAGAATGGAGATACCTGGGGCCTCACATCCCTCGACGTCTCGAAGGATGAAGGCAAGTTGGGGCCTCACATCCCTCGACGTCCCGAAGGACGAAGGCAAACGGGCCTCAGCCTAGAACTAGAACAAGGTTACAAACCCTTAAAATTTTTATTTTTCAACTGCTTTATTAAAGAGGAATATGGGTATTTATAGATTTACATATCCATTTTGAAATTCAAAAATAAAATCCCCTGAAATCCTCCCTTGATTTTGAATTCAAATTCAAAATCAAAAATCCCAAATTTCCCTTTTTTAAACCCAACTTACATTCATGAAAAAAAAAAAAACCAAATAAATCCCTTATATTTGAATTTTGAAATCCCCTCCGCTTTGAAATTCTTGCTGCTCCAAAAATCGTGCAAACAACTCCTCTCCCAGCTGCTTTGAGAAGAGTGCAAAACTTCTTTGGGTTGCTTTGAGAAGCATGCATAAACTCTTCACGGCGAGCAACAGGGGGTCTTCACGGTCGTGCAACAGGGGGGCCGGATCTCCGGTGGGGGGCCGGATCTCGGTGGCTGGCCGACGGGCGGCGGTGGCAGGGCGGCACGGCGGCGCGCCGACGGGCATGCGGTGGCAGCGGGGCGGCACGGACGAGCATCACGGGGTGTCACGGGTGCCCATTCGCCTTTCGTGGCCATGGGCAGTGGCTGGGCGCCGGCGAGGCCTCCGACTGGTCGAGCGAGGGCCACGGACGGCGAGTGGCAGGGCAGCAGGCGGGAGGCGGGGCGTTATGGCGGTGCGGACGGGAAGCGGGGCATCATGGGCGCCTGTTCGCCTTCCACAACCGTGGGCGGCGGCTGGGCACCGACGGGATCTCTGGCGGTCGAGCGGGGACCAGCGGGCGGCGGGCGACAAGGTGGCAGGCGGGCGGCGGCAGCGAGGCGGCACGATGGCACGGTGAGGGCAGCGCGACGATTCGTCTCCCGTGCGTTGGGTTGGGGGCTTTCCGGCGACTCTCCAGCGGCTAGGGCGGTTCCCCTATAAGAGGGAAGACCGGCGAACACCGGCAGCCGGCTGGGGGGGGGGTCGGGGTTGGGTAGCCCGGATGGGGGGAAGGGGATGGCGGCTAGGTTTTAAAAAGAAAAACTTTACGGGAGATGAAAGGTTGAAGAAGGAATAAGCTAGGATAACACGGGAATAAATATGGAATAAAACTAGGATAATAAGAATAGGCGGAATAGCAGGGATAAAATCTTATAAAAATCTAAAAAATTCAAAGAAAACCTAGATGGGTTTCGGGTCCCTCATCAACAGCATTCTCTGTTCCTTTCTTGTCCTTAATTTCTAGGTCAAATTCTTGAAGGAGCAAAATCTATCTTATTAAGCATGCCATAGCATCTTTCTTTGATAGGAGATGTCTAATGGCTAAGTGGTTAGTATAAACAATAGTGTGTGATCCAACCAAGTAGGATCTAAATTTCTCTAAGACAAAGACAACAGCTAGGAACTCCTTTTCAGTGGTCATGTAATTAAGTTGCGCGGCAACTTATTAATCCTTTGATCTAAAACTGCACCTATAGCATGATCGAATGCATTGCACATGAGTTCAAAGGGTTCATTCCATATAGGTGGATGAATAATGGGAGTGGAAATGAGTGCCGTTTTAAGAAATTCAAAAGACTCTAAGCACTCGGTGTAAACTCAAATTTTGCTTCCTTTGCTAACAACTTTGTCAATGGGCGAGCCACTTTGCTAAAATTAGGTATGAACCTTCTATAAAATCCAGCATGTCCTAAAAATAAATGAATTTCTTTAACAAACTTGGGTGGTGGAAGACTTTCAATCAGGTCAACTTTGGCCTTGTCAACTTCTATTCCTTTTTGAAATTGCATGCACAAGAACTATTCCTTTTCAAACCATGAATTGACATTTTTCTTAATTAAGAACTAAATGCTTTTCCTTACATCTTTCTAGAACTAGTCATAGATGGTTTAAACATTCAAAGAAGGTAGGGCCAAACACAGAAAAGTCATCCATAAAAATTTTTAAAAATCATTCTACCATATCAGAAAAAATCCTGATCATACATCTTTGGAAGGTTGTTGGTGCATTACATAACCCAAAGGGCTTGCACCTATAAGCAAAGGTTCTAAATGGGTAGGTAAATATGGTTTTTTCCTAATCTTCAAGGGCTATAGGGATCTGGTCATAGCCAGAGTATCCATCAAGAAAATAATAAAACTTTTGTTTAGCTAATTTCTCTACCATCTGGTCAATAAATGGCAAAGGAAAGTGATCTTTCTTTATTGCTGCATTCAATTTTTTATAGTCTATAAAGACCCTCCATCTTATTTGGATCCTAGTTGGGATAAGTTTATTTGCTTCATTCTGAACCACTATTATTCCAAACTTTTTGGGTACTACTTGTACAGGACTTACGCATGAACTATCAAAAATGGGGTAAATAATTTCATTATCAAGTAACTTCAAAATCTCTTTCTGACTACTTCCTTTGTGGATGGGTTTAATCTTCTTTGGGCTTCTCTAGTTGGTTTAGCCTCTTCCTTTAAGTGTATCCTATGTTGAACTATGGAAGGGCTTATTTTCTTAATATCCACCATGGTCCAGCCTATTGCTTCTCGATTTTCTCTCATAATAGTTAATATCTCCATCTCTTGTTTAGGATTTAGGTTTGAGATAATAATTATAAGCAAGGTTTTCTTAAACCTAAATATGCATACGTAAGGTGCTTGGGAGGGATTTTAATTCTAATTTAGGTGCTTTTTCTATTGATGGCTTGGTTGATGGTTAAGCCATTTCTAAGTATTTTAGTAGGAGGCTCCCATCTCTGGTTATTTTTATTATCTCCAAGTATTTTATCAATGTTTCATATTCATGGGTTGGCCAGATACTAGACTCAAGATTGACTTCGTCATCGCTATTGTCTATAGGTTCATAATTTTTGTCTTGGATTACACTTACATTAGCATACTTGGTGGATTCCTGTTCCAAATTGAATATTTAACTAAATAGTCATGTTCCCAAAGGATAGCTTCATAAGTCCATTCTGACAATTAATTTCAACATTAGCAGTAGCTAGGAATGGACTTTCTAAAATAACTGGGATATGACCCTTAGGGTTTACTACTGGTTCAGTCTCTAAAATGATAAAATCTATAGGAAAGAGAAAATTGCCAACCTTAATTAGGACATCCTCTACCATTCCTTTAGGGATCCTAAAAGATCGGTCTGCTAATTATAATGTGATCCCTGTTGGCTTAAGTTTTCCCAGCCCCAATTGTTCATAAACTGAATAGGGCAGAATATTTACACTAACCCCAAAATTAAGTAAGGCTTTCTTAATATGGGTTTCTCCTATGATACATGAAACTATTGGAGACCTAGATCCTTGTATTTTATGGGCATGTGACTTAACAAGTACGAACTCATACTTGCTACTAAGAAAGCTCTCTTTGGTACATTAGTGGTCCTTTTCTTGATACAAAGTCTTTTAAGAATTTGGTATAAGTTGGAACTTGTTGGATCATGTCTAGTAGAGGAATATTTACTTGAACTTGCTTAAATACCTAATATTTTATCTACATGTTTGATTGTTATTAGACCTTAATCGATTTGGAAAAGGAGCTCTAGAAATTTCAAGCACCTGGTTTGGTGGACTATTTGTTTCAGAATCTTAAGTTTGTAAGGTAGGTTGTTCATTGGTTAGCTCGATAGTTAAGTCCTCTCTAAGTGTAAGATGTATCTACCTTATGATCTACTTGTTTTCCCAATCTTAAAGAATGAATTGCATTAACTTGATTAACTTAGTTTCCTTGGGGTGGTCGACCATTTTGATTTCCTGGGTTGGGCTCAGGTTGGCTAGGTAGCCTACCTCGTTCTCTTTCATTAATGGTAAATGCTAGCTGACCCACCTGTATTTCCAAGCAGGCTATGGCCTGGGAGTTTGAATTTAGGAGTTGACTCATGGTTTGCACAAAATTATTTAATATGGCATTGGTGTCTACATTGGATTTAGCTAGGGCTTCCAAGCTTTTCTCTAAAGAACTAAGTCTCGTGTTGTTATTATTGAAGCCTGATGGTGGTGGGTTGTTTATCATAAGGTTAGGCTTTAGGTTTTATTGACTGAAGCTAGGACCACCTACATTTGGATTCTATGACCATGAAAAATTTGGATGATTCCTCCATCCTGGATTATATGGGGGTGCATAAGGACTATTCATTGGTCTATGATATGTAGCATTTACCTGTGCACACATCTCATTTACATTCTAGGTTCATTTGGAGAAGACATTCTTCAAGGATATGATCTAGTGCATTGCACCTGTTGCACATGGGTGCAGACACTTGGCTCATACTGGATGGTCTCTGAAGTTCTAAAGTCTCTAACCTATGTGTTAAGGTTGTAATTTTGTCCTCTGCAGCTAGGAAAGTCTGAATTTAGTGTACTCCACCTCTCGAAGGTATAGATCTTTCTAGTTTCCTAGTTGTTTTCCATTATAAGTTCTTTTCAGCTAGGTCTTCTAGAATTTACCTGGCTTCATTGGGTTCTTTATACATAAATTGATCCTGGCACATGGACTCTAGCATGGTTCTTGAATTTGAATCTAAACCTTCAAAAAATATTTGGCATAGTCTCCAAATTTCTATACCATAGTGGGGCATTAGGTCAAGAGGTCCTTGAAGTGGTCAAAATATTTTTAGAATGACTCGCCAGCTAGTTGATAGAATTGGTTTATTTTATTTCTAATTTTAGCTATTTTATGATGAAAAAATATTTTTTTAAGAACACTTTTAAAAATCCTTACCAGATTATGATAAATTGATTGGGAAGACTATAAAGCCATATTTTGGCATTATCCTTAATCACAAAATTGATCAATCTCAGCTTGATCGTCTTTTAACAATTGTTGCATCCTCATGGTTGTGCAAACTTCTTCAAATCTTAATAAATATATGCATCCTCTATTCCTGTGAATTTTGGAACATTTTAATCATCTGAGGCTTAATTTCAAAAGATTTGTAGGGTTTTAAAACAACCTTATGCAAGAATGTTGGACAAAACCAACTGAATAACATAAATCTTTGAGGGTTTAGGGTTGATTTGTTAAATCCATTATAGAGGCGTAAAAATCTAAACAGGAATCAAATCAGTTCAAACAAATCGACCCGATCTCCTTCTCCACATAGGAGGTGGATAATTTATTATATTTACTATGTCTTTAAGTTTTTGGATTTTGTATATATATTTTTTTATTTTTTAGAAGCTTTTCTTCAAAGGTTCTAAATTAATTCAACATTTTCATACTCTAGGACAACCATGCAATATAACTTCCAATTATGTATGAAAGAATGGTGCCCTAAAAGTCAATCTTTATATAGGCATTTCTGTGATCTTCTAGCTTATATATAATATTATTGATTAATAAAAGGCATTTGATTAATCATACTGCTGCATCTTATCAAGATTATGATGAACCCCGTAGGTTAGGGCAATGAAATTAGGATTATGATAGAGATCATAATAGTGAGACCTAAGTTCCTATAAATCCAAATCTAAAATATTCCTAGTCAATGGATCATTGGTTCGGGGATCAATGATTTTAGAAAGACTAGCACATCATATGTAGGCTCAATGGAAAGGGTGGTTGATCTCAAAATCACTTGTATAGAGATACTAATATATGATAATTAAGTCATGTATGCAGTGCTTCTAGCTATGGTGGATTGTGTATGAAGATAATGAGTAGGTCAACAAGGAATAGATCACTTCTAGTGAGAGGAGAAGTTATCCCGTGTGATATCTTCAAATGATAACTTAGGAAGTTTTTGATCAAAGCATGATGAGATTAGATAGGGTTTCTAATCTTTCATTGATCAAGCCTTCATTACTGAATTGAGATTCGAAAAAATTAAGTACTAGGGTTTGACATTTATCCATGCCCATCACTTAATAGGATAAGGGAGGTCGAAAGATTGAATTGCATGGTGACTTTCCACTAAAGGGTATTTTGATAATTTCTATCAAATTCTCATCTTTCGGGTAGACATGCCATGTTGCTAGACATCAATCATGTCTTGCAGGTTTTCATAAATCAATTCGATTAGATTCATGAGTCAATTCGGAAGTGGTTCAATTGGCAACTTAGGTCAGCTCAATTTGACCTAATTAGGTTAATCAAGTTTGATTGGATCAAATTAGCTTGGACCTAGACCTACTATAGCTAGATGGAACATAAAGGGTCACATACATTACAGAATTGGCCAAGGAAGTCAATTATATTTTTATTAATGTCATGGGATCCTAATTGGCTAGCTAATTGACATACTAGCATATGTTTGCTAGCCCAACTCCTAACCCAATTAGATTGGGTCAGCTTGTTTGCTATTTAGGCTAACCAATTTAAGTAGAGTTTAAATTGGGTTGAGTCCTAAGTAGGGTAGCCTAATTCAATATTTATCTATATTTTTGGGACTTATCTTGGATTAATGAAGAGCCCTATATGGCATGGACTCTTGGCGCCAACTTACGATGTGTGCTAAAAAAAGTATGCATAGAAGGACCAAGAGTCCTTCTGCCAGTCAATCACAAAGGCCAGATGTAGTCCAAATGACTTCTTCCTTATCTCCATGCCATTTTAAAAGGGGATTGATAGGTGAAATAATGGGATTTGGCAAAGGAGTTGGCGCAAAATGAAGAGTTGCATCTCTTCATTTTGGCTCTAATCTGAGATAAGAAGTCCTTCTATTTGAAGGCTCCTGTATTTGTCTAATATTTCATTTCTGAAATCACACCTTTTAGCCTTCCCATAACCGGTCAAATTCATGTGGTAGATGGAGAAAAAGGCTGGAAACTAAAGAGATAATGATTTGTCTCTTGGCGCATGAAAAGCATTATCATGATATGTCCTTCCATCCTAATGAGACTCCTTCTGATAGAGGGTCTTATCAAATGGCTGAAGGAGAGACATATCAGGCACCCCATCCCTCTCTATAAATTGGCATCAGTAATTTGATGCCAAGGCATGAAAAGTATCCCATCAGAATATACTACCTGCTATTTCTCTCCCTCCTCCTTAAGACAAGGTTTGTCTCTTAAAGACAAAGCTTGTTCTTTCAAGACAATGCTAGTCTAATTAAGAAAAGAGCCTAAGGAAAAAAATAGAAGGGGTATTTGATATCTGAGAGTGGATTCAGTGTGTTCTCTAAGAGCTCTACAGAAGGGTAGGGGTTCCAGTAAAGGAAGAAAGTCAGAAAGACTGCCGGATGAGTACTAGTCGACAAGCAACCTTTATAGGAGTGCTTCCTTGGTCCGATTTCTATGTAGATCACCTCTGTAGGGTATGCACTTATGTGCCTCATGAAAATTAAGGAATATAGCATTCTAGGTATTCCTCTATAATCCTAAAGTTTAGATTTATTAGTTGTCATGATCAAGTGGTCCTAGGATTTAGGGTTCCGATTAGTCAGGGTTTTGAATATTAAAATTTTGAAACCTAGTCTTCCACTATACCCAACCTAGGTAACCCAACAGTGGTATCAGAGCCACCTTGATGCATGCAATTAGTAATTTTTTAGTGTTGATTGCTTACTATGCTATGAATCGATGGATGATTAATTTAAATTACATATGTGATATATTATATCCTAATAACTACTTCGGATTGAGTTAGTCACCATGGCCATCCAATCATAGGAGCCAATTTGGGTTTAAAGGCCCTCATTTCCCATTCAATGGGGTCTCCTATGGTATTTAGGTGTGTGCCGCTATGGCCATATCCTATGAACAAGTGAGGTGAACGGATTAATGTTATAATCATGCTTATGGTATGCATATTAGGGTTAATATGCTTAGTTGTTGGAATGAATGTTATGTTGACATCATTAATTAGGATGTGTTAGAGGCCATCAAAGCCCTCATAAAAATTATATTTAGCCATAGTGTAAGTTAATCATGATGCAAATCCGATTAGGGTTTGATTAGCCAATTGGCGTCTAGGTAAAGTGGTTCTGGGAAGGTAAAGGGAATGAGATTTTTAATTGGTTTCAGTGTTGACCTAGCCAATTTAATTGGTGTCTAAGGAAAGCAACGGGGGGCCCCTCATCCTTTCCACTTACTTAGCTAATTTGGTCATATCTAAACCCTAAATTGGAAATGCTAAATGATTAAGCACACTACAAATTGCCTTCCTTCATGCTAAGCCAAATCCATGTCAAAAATCTATAGTAGGTTTGTTGTGATTGACACAAGGCCTACTCTAGGGTTTGATATGATATTTATCTTGATGCATTTCTTATGCTTTATGGCATGATTGGTGGTGTTGCTTTGTTGTGATTGACACAAGGGCAACATTTATCAAATATGGCTGTATGGAAATGAAGATCTGACTAAACTAAGGCATTATAGTTTGTTGTGATTAACACAAGGCTATAGGTATCTTAGAAGCAAGTGTTATGTTGAGAGTTGCATGGGTTACATTAATTTTAGATCAAAAATAGTAAATTAATAAAGATTAAGTCACTAAAAAATAAATCTAATTATTAAAATAATTTCAACAAATTTTCTTTTACCTCACTTGTTCATAGGATATAACCATAAGTAGCACCCTTATACGCCATAGGAGATCCCATTAAATGAAAAGAGGGGACCTTTAAACCATACTTTTCTTCTATAACGAGATGGCCATGGTGATCAGCCCAATTTGAAGTAATTACTCGGATTAAGATTACATCTAACATATAAAATTCTATATCTGCATATCATGTTATGATACAACTCTACTCCGATACCACTATTGGAAAACTGCCTAAGAATTCATGCATGGATTTTTTTAAATTTGCAATGAAAGAACATCTATTTTAAAACTATTTTAAATAGAAAATATATATTTAGAATAATTTAATAAACTCTAAGCAGGATCGTAATATGATATACAATAGAAACAAAATCAACATGCATCGATCTACCTAATACATGCAATAGATATAATCTACAAAAAATATGAAATCAAATATCATACCTGATCATGGATCGATGATTGCCGCTACTGATGGCATTTGGTAAGGGCTCTCCACATTGCGTCTAGCCACATAGGATGTCCAGCCTCTACAAATCGTCCATATGAAGCTTCGACATGATCAACCTCCTGGGACTGCTAGATCCCTCCAAAGACTACTAGATGGCTAAAAATAATTTATTACTTGGACTTTCTTGAGCTTCACAAAAAATCCAAGAAGAGGATGAAGAGGTCTTGATCTAAGAGAAAGAAAATCGAAGAAAACCAAAAATAAGTAAACCACTTTCTACTATTTTTTTTCTTCTTCCTTCAACTCTAGCACCCTAAAAGTTTTCTCACACCAATCTTTCACTCATGATTTTTCACAATTTTTCCAATGCTCTTTCTCATCAGATCTCATGCTAATTTTAGGTCACCTAATCTTAAAAGAATTCTAAAAAAAATTAGGCATGTGGATTAGGATTGGATTAAGTGGACTTTGGATGAGATCAAGAAATACTAGCCTAGTTTGACTAGTCTTTATCATTCCACACCCCCCAAAAAATCCCATGAAAATTTGTGAGTTTTTATCTCTAATCACCAGTAAAAAGGCCTTCTTTTCAATGAATATTTTATCTAGATTTTTTTAAAAAAATTGCATCAAGAATTGACAAGTTTTCGAGAGTTTAAGACCAAGTAGAAATAGATTAAGGCAAAGAGTTTGATTCCCAATCAAACTCCCCCATTTAAATTCAAAACTCATCTTAAATTACACAAATAGATAAAAAAGGATGGAGTACATGAAAAAATGATTGGCATATATTTTTCATGAATTTATTCAAATAAATGGCTTGGAGAAAATCCTAGAGGAAACCCAGTTATGCTAGCTAAGGGTTTGACCAAGCTTTAACAAAATTAGTTATGAACCAAAAACTAATTGTGTTATAACTAATTAACCAATTTGGACTCAATTAATTAGATCTCAATTAGGCTAAATTAAATTCTCTATTAAAACTAGAATTAACTGAGTCAAGCCTGAATCAAACCATAATTATAAATCCTTAGTGATTTGGTCATCAAATAACCTAATCAGATAAATTCTAATTGAACCAAATTCAATTAGACTGATCTAAACCTCTTCACTCAATCAAATTAAGTCAATTAGCAATCCATTATTAATTAATTCTCCTATAATTAATTAATAATAATTAATTATTAATTATAATATTGTCAAGTATTAATTATTTATCATATTTATAATTTATCACTGAACGATTCTTAATCATTAATCAGCCATCATGATCGATCAAAAATCTAGTATGTGATCCAAGTGAAAGGAAACCAGTGCCCGGACACCTACCTTAGGCATGCACTAGGGAGTAGGTATTGCTAATTAAACTTTTAACATGCATACCGAAAACCTACTCATGCACAAATCTAACATAAATATGATGCATGAACTAGATACAGAGGTATATAGGAAATGCAATATTAAAACAATATGATTAAGTCTAGATAGAAGCAAGCATGATAACAACAAATAAATTACCGTACCTTATAGCACTTTTAACAGCAAATAAGGCAGCCGGTTGAACTCCTTCAACAGCAAAATCAGATCAGAACTACAAGAAGAAGAGATCGATCCAATCTTCTTGAGGTGTCCAAATGTCCACCTCTAGAGTATCCACGTATGGGCTCTCGCTGATCCAACTCCCGGATGGATGCTAGTCCTCCGAAATCAATAAATAGGTCACGGCTATGTGGAGCAGGGAAAGCCAAACAAAGCTTCACGGATGGTCTTCTCCAAGAACGTCCTTTCTCCACCAAAAAGCACACACCAAAAAACAAAAAAACCATGGAAGGAATACACTGGAAACAAAACGAATTTCAAGTTCTGAAATCCATCCCAAAAAAAACCTTCATGGCTCCTCTCTAAACCCGTGTTCTTCCCTTGTTCTTCCCTCTCATCAACTTCTATCAATACACAGCCTTCAACCAAAAAATTGAGACCACATGGAATACAACGAGAGAAGGTTTAAATAAAATCAAAACCCTTTTGAACTGGCTTGGCTGCACCGCAAGCCCCATATCTTTTTCTCTCGCACGCCTTACTCTTCCCCTCTCAATTCTCATAGCCAAGTATATTATAGCCAGCAACCAAGAAATAAAAAGATGGCTCCTCTCTTCATCTCATGCTTGCATGGCACTGCCTTTCTCCAATCAACAGCGCATGGCCTACTTCCTGGATATAAATTGGTTCAAACAAATCCAAAACTGGTTTATAAAAAACCCCAGTCCGACCAAACCCAATCAGTAAGAAAATGGGTCCAGTCTTGGTCTACCAGGAATAATTCCTGGTTGACCCAAACCAATCCTGGTCGATCCAAATCAGACTAGGTGGACCAGAAAAAATCCAAAGTGTGCTCAATTAGTCCGTTTGACCTTGATACCAAAATGATTCCCAATCGTTGATCGACTCCCGGATCAAAAAGAAATCCTCTATGGCATGTGATATCATAGGTTCAAACCTAAATGGTAGCACTAGAACACTTCCAGACCAGCACAAAATACCATCTAGCAATGGGTCCCAGTGTCCTGATAGGTCGAAGATGCGAGAGCAATCTATCGAACCTTTGGCATATGGTTACCATATAATTCATCCCTTTGACCTCCAATGCTCAAGATGACCTAGGATTAGATTGCCAACCCTAACTGAGTCAATCCACAACATGTCTCAACCTCGCAAGTCCAGTGACTCTTCACTAGGACTACCCCGGCCAAAGATTTGCTAAATTGAGACATTGCGAGACATTCAATCCAAACAACTTGGACAGGTCAATTCTATCTTGGTCCACCACTGCTCTACAAGTACTTGCCTGTACCCAGAAGCATCCCTCACCAAATTAGAAATCCGATTAGTCCGCACCAAAGAACAGGGAGTTGCTTGCAAGCTACCATAGTGACCTCAGGTCGGAGGGACACATATACCCATATCCAATCGCCAACAATCCTTTGGCAGAAAGGAGCTCCATGGAGTCACGTTCAATGAGATGTCACACATCCCACTTGCAGATCACATCAAATCACCATACTCCTTTGGTCAGGAGGACAACCAAACGATATGAACCACAACAACCTACACTTGATACATTGTCGTCCTATACAATATATCTTTTGGTTGTGAACATTTTAAAGGACCACTCGATATATCCTTTCTATATCAAAGTCAATGTAGTCCTAATGACTTCATCATATAAATAGAGTTCATTACAGGGAAATTAATAATGTGATGAGCTGCCAAAATAAAGATTTATTAATTCATAAACAAATTACAATACTGAGCACAATCGCCTACAGCCTAGGTGATTGGCTTTGGGACACAATTCCTAACAACTCCCACTTGTACTAAAGCTAATCTGAACAGTATCTAATACCCATTTCCCTTTTACAATAGTCGAACTCTTTGATTCCGAGGGCTTTAGTGAAGGGTTGGCCAGATTCTCCTTTTCATCGATCTTCATAAGATTGATGTCGCCTCGTTCCACGATCTCTCGCACGAGGTGATAGCACCGTAGAATGTGCTTTGTGCAGTGATGAGACTTTGGCTCCTTAGCTTGAACAATTGCTCCTGTGCTATCACAATACACAGGAACAGGACCATCTAGGGAAGGTGCTACCCCTAGCTCTCCAAGGAACTTTCATAACCACATGGCTTCCATTGCTGCATCTGATGCTGCAATGTACTCTGCTTCGTATACCGAGTCTGCAGCTGTTGCCTGCTTAGAACTCTTCCAGCAGATCACTCCTCCATTTAGGGTAAACACAAACCCTGATACACTCTTGCTATCATCTCTGTCTGACTGGAAACTGGAGTCAGTATAACCCACAAGTTTCAAGTCAAGTTCTCCATCAGCCATTGGTCCTTAGTATTTCTCAAATACTTTAGGATGGTCCAACCACCTTCCAATGTGCCTCACCTGGGTCAGACTGGTATTAGCTCACTACTCCTAGTGAGTATGCCATGTCTCGTCTAGTACATGTCATAGCATACATGATAGAGCCCACTGTAGAAGCATAAGGAATTCTACTCATGCGCTCTCTTTCCTCAAGAGTTGTTGCACAATCCTTCTTGAAAAGAGTAATTCCAGAACTTATCGGGAGATAGCCTTTCTTGGAATTCTCCATGCTAAACCATTTCAGCACGGTATCAATGTACATAGACTAGGACAATCCCAGAAGCCTCTTAGATCTATCTCTATAGATCTTCATACCCAGTATGTAGAAATTTCACCCAAGTCCTTCTTGGAGAACTGAGATGACAACCAGACCTTTTATTCCTTGCAATGCTGCAATATCATTCCCGATTAAGAGAATGTCATCAACATACAATACCAGGAATACAGTCACAGAACCATTAACCCACTTATAGATGCAGGGTTGCTCTCCATTCCTAACGAAGCCATACGATTTGAACACCTATCAAATCGTATGTTCCAACTTCGAGATGCTTGCTTGAGTCCATAAATGGACCTCTGCAATTTGTACACTTTTGACTCATCTATGGATATGAACCCTTCAAGCTGTATCATATACACCTCCTCATCCAGCTCCCCATTCAGGAAAGCAATCGAACATCCATCTACCAGATCTCATAGTCAAAATGTGCTACCAAAGCAAGCATGATCCGAATGGACTTGAGCATTGCCACAAGGGAGAACGTCTCGTCATAATCGATACCATATCATTGACGATACCCCTTAGCAACCAGATGGGCTTTATAGGTCTCCACCTTCCTATCTACACCCCTTTTTCTCTTGAAAATCCACTTGCACCTGACGGGTTTTATCCCTTCAGGTGGATCAACCAATGTTCATTCATTGTTAATCTCCATGGACTCCATCTCGGATTGCATAGCTCCAAGCCATGCCTTAGAGTCAGATCTCTAAAGTGCATCCTTATAGGTGATCGGATCCTCATTGTTCTCATCGAGCTCAATGGGATCACTGTCCCGGACCAAGAAATCGTAGTATATGTCCGGTTAACGCGGTACTATACCGGATCTCCTAGTAATGGGTTCCAAGTGTGATCCAATCACAGCCAGTTCTATGATATCCTTAGAGTGTGCAGGTTCTTCTACTGGTTGAACTTCACCAAGTTCAATCTTAGAGGCTACAGTTCCTTCTCCAAGGAACTCCTTTTCCAAAAAGATAGCCCTAAGAGCAATGAACACTTTCTATTCATCCTCCAAGTAGAAGAAATACCCTTTGATTCCTTAGGTTACCCAATAAACAGGCACCGATCAGACCTAGGACCAAGTTTATCTGAGTCTAAATGCTTTACATAAGCCAGACAACCCTAGACCGGAAGGTGTGAAATTGAGGGCTTATGTCCAGTCCATAACTCATATGGAGTGGAGGCAACAAACTTACTCGGAACATCATTCAGCAAGTAACAAGCTGTCTCAAGTGCATATCCCCATAAGGACAGCGGTAGAGTTGCAAAGCCCATCATGGAACGAACCATGTCCAATAGGATTCGATTCATCCTTTCAGACACACCATTCAACTGGGATGTTCCTGGAGGAGTCCACTGAGAGAGAATCCCATTCTCCTCAAGATATGTCATGAACTCATCGGATAGGTATTCACCACCTCGATCAGTTCGAAGGGTTTTAATACTCTTTCCAATTTGTTTCTCCACTTCATTATGATATCGTTTGAACATTTCAAATGACTCAAATTTATGTCTCATCAAGAAGACATAACCATACCTGGAAAGGTCGTTTGTAAATGTAATAAAATATCTGTATCCACGTCTGGCACTAACTATCATGGGTCCGCATACATCAGTATATATGAGAATTAGAAGTTCTGTAGCTCATTCACCTTTTCCAATAAAAGGTGACTTGGTCATTTTACCAAGTAAATAGGATTCACAAGTAGGAAGTGAGCCAGAATCACTAACCCTCGAGGAGGCCTTCTCCTCGCAACTTGTTTATCTTATTCTGGTTAACATGACCTAGCCTTCAGTGCCATAGATACAAGTCACTGATATTTTCTATCTTTGGGCTATTCGGGTCTATGGATGCCTGATAAAGAGGACAATTCCTCTTCCAGTGTCCCTTCTTCTATAATAGAAGCACTCTATCCTAGCTTGATAGCTTTCACTTTCTTGGCCTGACTTGGGCCAGGAGTACTCTGCACATTCTTTTCCTTACCTTTCTTCTTCCCTTTCTTAAAGGGATGACAACCTCTAAAACCTCCCACTAAATTCACCACCCCCTTATTCAGTTGGTGGTCCTTCTTGTAAGTCTGCAGCAACCCCATCAAACCATGGTAATTGACTGCAGGCTTATTCATTCTATAATGATCGAGAAAGTCAATATAGGAGGAGGGTAGAGAATTCATGATCGCTTCCTTGCCGAGTTGCTCGTGCAAGGGACATACGAGCTTACCTAATCGTTCGATCATCTTGATCATGTACAGTACATGATCAGTAACTGAATCGTCATTCCATATTTTGGCATTGTAGATGTCACAAGATACCTTGTTTCGCTCCACATCATCTAATATGCCGAAAGATTCCTTCAACTTTTGAAGAATCTCATCTGGCTAGGCCTCCTCGAATTTATGACTAAACTCGTCATTCATCACCACCAACATTATACATCGGATAATAGTTCGATCAGAAATCCACTTCAAATAAGTGTCCCTGACCGAACTCCGAGCATTGGCAGAAGGGATTTCGGGTGTTGGATCCATTATCACATAAAGGATCCACTCGTGCTCCAGGACTATCCCCAACTTTCGATACCAGCTATCAAAATTGGGACCATTTAACTTCTCGCTATCGAGAAGTGACCGGAGTGAAAGATTTGAAGAAATCCGAAAGGAAATTAAGACCATATTAGTATATGAATTAATCAATTAAACTAAAAGACTTGGACTTTAGTCTAAAGGTCCCTCCTACTAATTTTTTAGATTGGGAGCCGCTAACTCCAATCCGTGAAATCATCATTTCATAGTGGGTACTGAAATTCAATAGACCACGTATGAGCCCGACTATGGCCAGCTCACCCATATGCACCTAAGGTAGGTTCTCTAACCAATTGCTTCCCTAAGCAACTTTCAGTAGTAAATTTTGCCCCATAGAACCCCCAATCGGCCTAGGGCCTCCTATTGCGGGTCTCTGGTTAGGTCCAACCATTAATATGACAAATTCGTTGCTTCCAGCTAACAAATGACCAAGCCCAACTATAGCCGGCCCACTTGATCACCGCTAAGAAGGTTGCACTGAACCATCATCTATGGGAGAGTAATTCCAGTAACCGGATGCATACCCGTTCTATGGAACTGCCGATGTACACCAAGCTAAAGGACTCATTACTAACCCACTTAATGGAAGGCTAGGACACCATCAACTCATTGACTTAGTTTTTTTCAGGACCTAATAATTTTAGAGGATTTTAATTAAATTGTGATAGAAGAATAGAGAGAAGAACATAGATTAACCTCCCACTGATCAAATCAATTCTTGGGAGGGTTGAATTAAATTCAACAAGTTGGTCCATGGGCACTTAAAAATCAGACAGGCTGATCAACTTGGGTGACATGGGTTAACTCAAATCAATAAGCTCTTCTAATCAATCTGGATGACCAGATTGGCTAGGTATGTGAGATCATGGGTTAGTATTTGCCATTAACCATCTTTCCTAGACACCAACCAAGTTGGCCAGGAAAGTGTTGGGAATTGTGTTCCAAAGCTAATCGCCTAGGCTGTAGGTGGTTGTGCTTAGTATTGTAATTAGTATATGAATTAATAAAATTTTATTTTGACAGCTCATCGCATTTTTTATTTCCCTGTAATGAACTCTGTTTATGTGATGAAGTCTTTAGGACTGCACTGACTTCAATATAGAGAGGAAATATCGAGTGGTCCTTTAAGAGGTTCACAACCAAAGGATACGTTGTACAGGATGGCAATGTATCAAGTGTAGCTTGTTGTGGTTCACATCGTTTGGTTGTCCTCTTGACTGAAGGAGTGTGGTGACATTGATGTGATCTGCAAGTAGGATGTGTGACATCTCATTGAACGTGACTCCGTGGAGCTCTTTTCTACCAAAGGATTGCTCGCGATTGGATATGGGTATATATATCCTTCCGACCTGAGATCACCATGGTAGCTTACAAGCAACTCCCTGTGCTTTGGTGCCGGACTACCCGGATTTCTAATCCGATGATGGAAGGTTTCTGGGTACAGGCAAGTACTTGTGGAGCAATGGTGGACCAAGATAGAATTGATCTATCCAAATTGTTTGGATTGAATGTCTCGTAGTGTCTCAATTTAGCAAATCCTTGGCTGGGGTAGTCCTAGTGAGGAGTCACTGGACTTGCGAGGTTGAGATATGTTGTTGATTGACTCAGTTAGGGTTGGTAGTCTAACCCTGGGTTATCCTGAGCATTGTAGGTCAAAGGGATGAATTATACGGTAACCATATACCAGATGTTCAATAGATTGCTCTCGCATCTTCGGCCTATTCGGACGGCGGGATGCATTGCTAGATGGTATCTTGTGCTGGTACTGGAAGTGTTCCAGTGCTACCGTTTATGTTCGAACCTATAAGGTCACACGTCATAGAGGATTCTTCCTGATCCGGAAAACCGATCAACGATTAGGAATCATTTCGGTATTAAGGTTAAACGGTTTAATTAAGCATACATTGATTTTTTTTGGTCTGATTTGGATCGACCAGGATGAGTTTAGGTCAACCAGGAATTTGTTCCTGGAATACCTAGACCGGGGTTTTCTTAGTGATTGGGTTTGGTCGGACCAGGGTTTCGATAAGCTAGTTTTTGGATTTGGTTTTGAACTGGTTTTTAAACTTAGTTTGTTGAACCGGTTAAAGAAGTCATGACATGTTTACACGGTTCTCCATGACTTTAAATTCTACGGTTTGAAGACTTTCTCGGGTTCCTCTCAATCCCTGGATGCTCTGTTTCACCGCCAAATGGGTTAAGTTCAACATGAAGTTCGGACGCAGCTTGGGTTCGTTCCTCACGCCTGCATATCAGTTTGAAGTCTTGCCTGTTCTCGTTGTTGCCGTCCCTATCCTTCACTGCTTCTCCCAACTGGATGAAGATTGAGATCAGATCGCGTGGAGATCGACTGGGGGATCAGATAGCACAGCGATCGGAGATAGGTCTCTCGGTGGTTCTCTCCCACGGGTCTTCCCCTCTCTCTCGATCTCGCTTTCGAGTATTCACGGTCTTTCCCTGCTAGGGTGTTCTCAGCCCGTGATTCTCTTCCAACGATCGTTTCCAAGGAGATTACTCCCGCACGCTTTTCCCATCTCTTGCGTATACTTCCCTGGCTTTCACGGGTGGTTCTCCACCTCTTATAAAATCTGGCCACAGGCTGTGGGTTGAGTCATAGGGAGAATAGAGTAAAGAGAGAAGAAGGAACGGTGCATGTGGGAGTTAGAAGGAAAACAGGGCTTCACGGATTTTTATCCCCTTTCTTCCTATAAGGCCGTGCGGTTTGGTTGCTGGCCGTGAGTTTCTGAGAGGAGAAACAAGGAAAGTAAGAGGTTAATTTTTTGTGGTCGGGGTGAAAGGATTATGCCCTAAAGCCAATATCTGTATCTCCCAGACCATTGTAAATTGACAAATAATAAAGGCAATAACTTTTTCATCATTCGCGTGTCATTATATGATGAACCCCATAGATTAGGGCTATGGTTGTAGGGCTATGATGAGATCATACCAGTGAGATCTAAGGCCTTAAAACCCTAATCTAGAATATTCCTAGTCATAGGAACCCTGAGTTGGGGATCAAGGTTTCCGGTAAGGCTGGCACATCCTATGTATGCTGAAAAGGGTGACTGCTCTCACAGTCATTTGTGTAGGACACTAATACAAGGATGTGGGTGCTCATTAGTGAATGAGTTCACTGAATAGATCCAGTTTGAGAACATCTAATGGAGCCTTAGCTGCTTGTCAATAGATGTTTTCTCATAGTGGGAGTTGTACAAGTAGTCCTATGACCTGAGACTGCCATAATACCTTATGTACATGAACCCATGCTTTGGTTCAATCTCATTCATGACACTGGTCATGCACAAGGTTGACGCTGGGTGTGGTGAATTGTATATGAAGGAAATGAGTAGGTCAACAAGGAATTGATCACTCCTAGTAGGAGGAGATTGCATCCAGCCAAATTAGGTCAGATGATGATTCAGGAAATCTTTGATCAAAGTACAGATATTAGAAATGATTTCTAATATCGAATTAATTGAATCATTAGTGTATGACTGAGCTGGGAATGAGTATAAACTGGATTTGACATGATTCCATATCCATAGTTATATTCGGGATGCAAGATGATTAAAGGATCGAATTGTACGGGAACTTTCCACTGAAGGGTAGTTTGGAATTACACCAGAATTTCCATATCTTCCGGGTAGACATGACACGTTGCTAGATGTCATCTTGTCTGTGGGTTGATCAAATTAAATGGTTTAATTGGATCACAAATTAGGAGGAGTCCTAATTGACTGACTCGAGTTAGCTCGATTTGACCTAAATCGATTAGAATGAGTTCTGATCAGATTAGGTCAACTTGCACTCGGACCCACTGCTGGCTAAGTATGGAACCCAATGGGTCACACACTTAGGACAGATAATCAAGGTTTAATTTGGAATTAAATCGTTTGCAGATGAACACACTAGCATGTGTTGCAAACCATGGCTTCTACTTGAATCGGATTCGAGTTAGGGTTCCGATTTGGTCTTTTTTAGATCCAAATTCATTCCGGTTTGAATCTAAGAAGATTCAACACTTTGGGCTAATAGTAGGCTAGCAATTGGGCTAACCTAAGAGGCTAAACCCCTTTCCCACATCGCCTAAGTCCCTGTGCTTCTTTTCCCACGCGCGCGCGCAAGGAGAAGAGTCCACGCGCGCGTGGACTCTTTCCAAGACGCGTTTTGCGTGAAAAGAAAGAAAAAAAAAAAAGGCCGGTGATTTTGAAGAGGCGTGGAAGAGAGTCCACCTAGGCGGGGACTCTCCAAAAAGGGGAAAAATACCGTGAAAAAGAAAAGAGAAACACCGAAGGGGCACGACTCTTCCTTCTGCGCGCGCCCTTCTGTGTTTTTCACGATCCTTCTTCGCGTCTTCCCATCCCAAAGGCCGTGAGATTAATCCCAAGGGCCATGAGATAAAGACAGAAGACGTGAGAGGGAGAGAGGGACGTGAGAGGATGTTTTCAGATGAGAAGGCGCCTCTCTGTCGCCTATTTAAGAAGAAGGCTTCACCGTAAAAATCATTCCAGATTTTCTACGGCGAAGCCTTGTCTCTTTCCTTCTCCCTCTCCAGAAGATTGTTTCCCCCTCCTCTCTTTCCTCTTTGATTCCTTTACAGAGCCTAGGCTCTGTCGAATCTCAGAACAGAAGGAGAGTCAGAGAGAGAAACTCTCCGACGGTAAAGGAAGAAGGCGCCTCTTTTTCTTTCTTTCTTACATTAAGACAATTTTGTCTTAATTTTCTTCTCCCTCCAAGACAAGCCTTGTCTCATTTTAGGACAAGGGCTTATTCTTAAGACAAGAGTGTCTTAAGGGGCCAAAGTTGCTAAAAACTAGGAGAAGGGTAAGAGAGAAGGTCATAGTCCCCGTTTGGCTAGAGGAGTCTAGCCAATAGCCCATATATCAAGTTCTTGGGGTAGAACTTGATTGGAAGGAACCCAATTAAGGAGTCACTGTCTTGATCATCTGCCCGTGTGGATCACCATCGGAGGGCGGACAAGTGGACGCCTGGTGTGTTCAAAAGGTTACTCAATTTGGAGTTTATTTCTACATTAGACTGGATATAGCGATCTGAGGTTAGTATCTAAACTATGTTTAAATTTGGACATGCATGTAGTCATAAGTTTTAATTGTTAATAAGGAGATTTTGGGATTAGGGTTCGGACCTGATTTCATAAAAATTTTGAAATCCACGCTTCCGCACTGGTTCCCGAACCTAACACCGGGCATGAGATTTCATGACTAATTTTTGCATGCAGAAATTTGTTAAAGTGTTCCGTGATTTCCTTCCCCGGTTCTTTAGTTTCGTGTGTGCTATTCATGGAGTTTAGGCGGTCTTGAAGAAGACTGTCCATGAGATCTATTTAATTTTCCTGTTTGATGGGGGATGAATTTGATGAAATAGATGAGTAGGGATGTGATTTACTTATCTAGCAACAATATATCAACATTAGAACTCCAAATATGGCCGAATTCATGGGTGGAAGGGATGAAGAAATTCGAGCCAAAGACTAGGTGAGCAAAAAATTTGACATCCTTGTGCAAGCTTCCTTTCAAAAAAAAATAAAAGAGAGGATCTAAGGGCATAGAAACCCGGCTAAGCAACCTTTAATAACCTCAGATCTAAGGATCAGGAGGTTTTTTTCCTAATAATGAAAAGAAATTAAGCTCAAGTGGAAGGGAAACACTCACCACTCAAAAATTGAAGGCTAGAGGCAAGATCTCCACTCCATTCTTGGATTCACCATTGGAGCTTGGATCCTTAACATGGAGCCTTCATCTTTGTCTTCGAATCACCAAGAAGAACCTGCAAAGAGTCAAGGTGAGGTCGAAACTCAAAGAAATTGAGGGGAAAATGAAGGAATTAATAAGAGAAGTGAAGAGAATTGCTGGAATTTTTGGACAACACTTCCTCCTCTTCTTAGACTATTTGGATCTTGTGTAGAAGAACTTGGAAATGGAACTATGACACTCCAAAACTCAAAGCACTCACTCCAATTTAAGATCAAACTCAACACTCCAAAGAAAATCAAAGAAAGCATTCAAAATTCTTAGGAAGAACTCAAGAGAACTATGCAAGATGGAAGAAAACTCAAACAAGGAAAATTTAATTCATTCAACTCAATTCATTCAATCAATGCTTACAAGAGGGGGGCCTTGGTCCCTATTTATAGGCCAAGGAAGAGGATTAAGGGACCAACTAATTCAAGTTTAGTTGTTAGCTAATTACAAGATTAGTTCCTAGCAACTAATTCCTAGCAAAATCCTAACAAGAGAATTCTAGAAAACTCTATGTAGCACCATTTCCTTGCAACACTTGTCTTCATCTCATCCTTCCACATGGTCTTTAAAATTTGGTCTCCAAGTAGGCTTTCATGGTAGAGAATTTCTTCAAGGCTTGGTCGGCCCATGGGCTTGGAGAAGGGGTCTTCAATTTGCTTCATAAAATTGGGGTCTTCAAGAGATGCTTCATGATTTTGTGGAAACCTGAAAAAAAGAAATGGGACTGCAACCAAAGATCATTAGCTTGTAATTTCTTCCTATTGCCAATGTCCTCGTTACTACTCCACATATCCTGACCTGTTTTTGTATTCCTGGTGGACTAGCATCCATCCAGGAGTTGGATCAGCGAGAGCTCGTGCGTGGATACTCTAGAGGGTGGACACTTGGACACTTCGAGAGTTTGTACCGATCCTCCCATTTTCTTGCTATGTTGCAGATCTTATTTGTTGTTGAAAGAGTTCAACCGGTCACTGATTAATTTTGAAAATTGAGGAGTTGACTTCTTCCTACTTTGGTCAGTATATTTTATTTTGGTTATCATGCATGCCTAGATCTAGTTATTATCATATAATTTATAATTATTGCACTTGCCTATACATGCATGTATATTTTGTTACATGCATCATGATATGTTAGATCCTATGCATGAGTAGGTTTTTTCTGCTGCATGCTTAAAAATTTTTAATTATGCAATACCTGCTCCCTTGTATAGCATGCCTAGGGTAGGTGTCTGCAGCATCAGGTTTTCCTTTAGTGGTATAAGAGCCACAGGTTCCTGTGTAGCATATCATGATTGCATGTATTAGGAATTACTTTTAGGAACCTAGTTGAGACCTTCACCATGGCCGTGTGTCCAGATTAATCAGGTTTTTAACCCCTAATTTTTATGGCACGAGGCGGTTCATCTGTGTTGGCCTTTTTAGAAGGATCCTTAAAGGAAACCTACGGTATTAAAAATATTTTAATCTTGATACATATACTGGCATGTTTTAATTGTTAAGGCTTGCAATATTATAATTGATATGATGAAACTAGATATGATGCATGAAATATGTAAAAAGAGTTTTACATGAATTTAATTTAAAATGTTTTAATTAAAAGATGGCTTATAATCTAACAATTATGAATTGAAAGATTAATTAAATGACAAGTCTAATTAGGGTTTATGAAACCTAATGTCATTTGAATAAGCCATCTAGGTTAATTGGGTTAGCTGTCAGATTAGGTCCATTAATTGGGTTAGACCTAAGGTTAGTTGAATTGGACTTAAGAGAACTAATCAAATGTTGATTAAGGACCTTCTCTTTAGTATCTATCTAATAGTTAGAAGGGTTAGTCCATTCTTCTAAATGGATCTAATTAGTGGCTCTGTGGTAAGCCCAAGTCCTTAGGCTGGTCTAATCAAGTCTGGTTAATCGATTGGTATATAGGCAGGTTTGGCATTTTTTATCATGGTTGCATGAGGCTACCTCTTTCCTGGCCAACTTGGTTGGTGCCTAGGAAAGATGGTTAATGGTAGTTACTCACCCATGATCTCACCTACCTGGCCAATGTGACAACCATAAGTGATTAGAAAAGCTTATTGATTCGAGTTAACCCATGTCACCCAGGTTGATCAGCTTGACTGATCTTTAGGTTCCCATGGACCAATTTGTTGAATTAAATTCAACCCTCCTAAGAATTGTTTTGATCAGTGAGAAGTTGATCCATATTCTTCTTTCTATTCTTCTATCGCAATCTAATTAAAATTCTCTAAAATTATTAGGTCTTGAAAAAGACTAAGTCAATGAGTTGATAGTGTCTTAGCCTCCCATTAAGTGGGTTAGTAATGAGTCATTCAGCTTGGTGTACATCGGTAGTACCATAGAACAGGTGTGCATCCAGTTACTGGAATTACTCTCTCATAGATGATGGTTCAGTGCAACCTTCTTAACGGTGATCAGGTGGGCCGGCCATAGTTGGGCTTGGTCATTCGTTAGTTGGAAGCATCAGATTTGTCATATTGATGGTTAGACCTAACCAGAGACCCGTAATAGGAGGCCCCTAGGCCGATTGGGGGTTCTATGGGGCAAAATATATTAATGGAAGTTGTTTAGGGAAGGAATTGGTTAGAGAACCTACCTTTAGGCACGTATGGGTGAGCCGGTCATAGTCAGGCTCATATGTGGTCTATTGGATTTCAGTATCCACTATAAAATATGTTTTTATAGATTGGAGTTAGAGGCTCCCAATCTGAAAAATTAGTGGGAGGGACCTATAGACTAAAGTCCAAGTCTTTTGGTTTAATTAATTAATTCATATACTAATAAGGTCTTAATTTTCCATTCATATGTCTTTAAACCTTTCACTCCGGTCACTTCTTGATAGCGAGAAGTTAAAAGGGTCCCAATTTTGATAGCTGGTATCAAAAATTGAGGATAGCCCTGGAGCACGAGCAGATCCTTTATGTGATAACGTTTCCAGCATCCGAAATCCCTTCTGCCAATGCTCGGAGTTCGATCTGGGACACTTATTTGAAATGGGTTTTTGATCGGACTACTGTCCGATGCATAATGTTGGTGATTATGAATGACGAGTTCAATCGCAAATTCGAGGAGGCACAGCTAGATGAGATCCTTCAAAAGTTGAAGGAATCTTTCGGCATGCCAGATAATGTGGAGCGGTATAAAGTATCTTGTACCATCTACAATGCCAAAATATGAAATGGCAGTTTGGTTACTGATCATGTATTGTACAACGACTGGGCAAGCTCAGATGTCCCTTGCACGAGCAACTCGGTAAGGATGCGATCCTGAATTCTCTACCCTCCTCCTATCTTGACTTTCTCGATCATTATAGAATGAATAAGCATGTAGTCAATTATCATGGTTTGACGGGGTTGCTGCAGACTTACGAGAAGGACCACCAACTATATAAGGGAGTGGTGAATTTAGTGGGAGGTTCTAAAGGTCGTCATCTCTTTAAGAAATGGAAGAAGAAAGGTAAGGGAAAGAAGTTGCAAAGTGCTCCTAGTCCAAGTCAGGCCAAGAAAGTGAAAGCTGATCAAGATGGAGTAGAGTGCTTCTACTGCAAGAAGCAGGGACACTGGAAGAGGAACTGTCATCTTTATCAGGCATCCTTAGACCCGAACAGGCCAAGAAAAGAAAAGCAGTAGAGTGCTGGACAAGGTATTTATATGATAAAACCTTGTAATTTCTCTATTTGTGACACTGCTCATTGGGTATTGGATACTGATAGTCCTATTCATATTTGCAATTCATTGCAGGGACTATAGGTTAGCATGAGATTGAGGATGGGGAGCAGTTCCAGAGTGTCAAAAATGGAAGTCGTGTTCTAGTACTGGCGGTCAGAGTTCTGAGTCTTGTTTTTGAATCTAGTATTATCGAATTAGTCGACTGTCATTATTGTCCTAGTTTCATTATGAGCATTATCTCTGTAGGCCTATTGGCTAATTGTGGTTATGAACTTTCAATAAAAGGAGATTTTTGCCAAGTTATTGTGAATAACTTTGTGATAATGAAAGCTAAGTTAAATAATGGTATTTACATTTTGTCACGGCCTGTTAATGTAATGTATACGTCTAGCAAATGTCCAAGGATAGAAAATGTCGGTGACATGTATCTATGGTACTATAGGCTAGGTCATTTAACTAGAATAGGATAAACAAGTTACGAGGAGAAGGTCTCCTTGAGGTTAGTGATTCTGACTCACTGCCCACTTATGAATCCTGTTTGCTTGGTAAAATGACCAAGTCGCCTTTTACTGGAAAAGGTGAACGAGCTACAGAACTTCCGAGTCTCATACATAATGATGTATGCGGACTCATGACAGTTACTGCCAGAGATGGATACAGATATTTCATTACATTTATAGATGACCTTTCTAGGTATAGTTATATCTTTTTGATGAGACATAAATCTGAGTCGTTTGAAATGTTCAAACGATATCGTAATGAAGTGGAGAAACAAACTGGAAAGAGTATTAAAACCCTTCGATCTGATCGAGGCGGAGAATACCTATCCGGTGAGTTCATGACATATCTAGAGGAGAATGTGATTCTTTCTCAGTGGACTCCTCCAGGAACATCCAGTTGAATGGTGTGTCCGAAAGGAGAAATCGAACCCTGTTGAACATGGTTCGATCCATGATAGGCTTTGCAACTCTATAGCTATTCTTCTGGAGATATGCACTTGAGACAGCTTGTTACTTGCTGAATAATATTCTGAGTAAGTCTATTGTCTCCACTCCATATGAGTTATGGACTAGACGTAAACCCTCGATCTCACACCTTCGGGTATGGGATTGTCCGGCTTATGTAAAGCATTTAGACTCAGATAAACTTGGTCCTAGGTCTAATTGGTGCCTGTTTTTTGAGTACCCTAAGAAAATAAAATGGTATTTCTTCTACTTGGAGGACGAATAGAAAGTGTTCGTTGCTCTTATGGTTGTCTTTTTGGAAAAGGAGTTCCTTGGAGAAGGAACTGTAGCCTCTAAGATTGAACTTGGTGAAGTTCAACCAGTGAAAGAACCTGCACATTCTAAGGACATCATAGAACCAGCTGTGATTGAATCACACCCATATCCCATTATTAGCAGATCCAGTAGAGTGCCGTGTCAGCCGGACAGATACTAAGTTTCTTGTTCCAAGATGGTGATCCCATTGAGCTCGATGAGAATGATGAGGATCCGATCACCTATATGGATGATCTTCAGAGATCTGACTCTGAGGCGTGGCTTGCAGCCATGCGAACCGAGATGGAGTCCATGGAGGTCAACAATGTATGGACATTGGTTGATCCACCTGAAGGGATAAAATCCATCGAGTGCAAGTAGATTTTCAAGAAAAAAGGGGTGTAGATGGGAAGGTGAAGACCTATAAAGCCCGTCTGGTTGCCAAGGGATATCGTTAGCGATATGGTATCGATTATGACAAGACATTCTTTCCTGTGGCAATGCTCAAGTCCATTCGGATCATGCTTGCTTTGGCAGCATATTTTGACTATGAGATCTGGCAAATGGATGTCTGAACCGCTTTCTTGAATGGAGAGTTAGATGAGGAGCGTATATGATACAGCCTGTAGGGTTCACATCCACAGACGATTCAAAAGTGTGCAAATTACAGAGGTCCATTTATGACTCAAGCAAGCATCTCGAAGTTAGAACATGCAATTTGATAGGTATATCAACTCGTATGGCTTTATTAGGAATGGAGAGGAACCCTGCATCTATAAGTGGGTTAATGGTTCTGTGATAGTATTCCTGGTACTATATGTTGATGACATTCTCTTAATCGGGAATGGCATCGCAGCATTGCAAGGAATAAAGTTCTGGTTGTCATCTCAGTTCTCAAAAAAGGTATTGGGTGAAGCTTCTTACATACTGGGTGTGAAGATCTATAGAGATAGATCTAAGAGGTTTCTGGGATTGTCCCAGTCTACGTACATTGATACCGTGCTGAAATGGTTCAGTGTGGAAAATTCCAAGAAAGGCTATCTTCCGATAGGTTCTGGAATTACTCTTTCCAAGAAGGATTATACGACAACTCCTGAGAAAAGAGAGCGCATGAGTAGAATTCCTTATGCTTCTGTAGTAGGCTATATCATGTATGCTATGACATGTACTAAACCAGACGTGGCATACTCACTAGGAGTAGTGAGCAGATACCAGTCTGACCCAGGTAAGGTGCATTGGAAGGTGGTTAAGACCATTCTGAAGTATTTTAGAAATACTAAGGACCAATGGCTGATTTATGGAGAACCTGACTTAAAACTTATGGGGTATACTGACTCCAGTTTCCAGTCATACAAAGATGATAGCAAGAGTGTGTCAGGGTTTGTGTTTACCTTGAATGGAGGAGCGATCTGCTGGAAGAGTTCCAAGCAGGTAGCAGTTGTAGACTCGGTAAGCAAAGCAGAGTACATTGCAGCATCAGATGTAGCAAAGAAAGCAGTCTAGTTATGGAAGTTACTTGGAGAGCTAGGGGTGGCACCTTTCCTAGATGGTACTGTTCCAGTGTATTATGACAGCACTGGAGCCATTGCTCAAGCTAAGGAGCCAAAGTCTCATCACCGCACCAAGCATATTCTGCAGTGCTATCATCTTGTGCGAGAGATCGTGGAACGATGCGACATCAATCTTATGAAGATCGAAGAAAAGGAGAATCTGGCCGACCCCTTCACTAAAGCCCTCGGAATCAAAGAGTTCGACTATTGTAAAAGGAAAATGGGTATTAGATACTGTTTTGATTGGCTTTAGTACAAGTGGAAGTTGTTGGGAATTGTGTCCCAAAGTCAATCACCTAGGATGTAGGCGGTTGCGCTCCGTATTGTAATTCGTATATGAATTAATAAAACTTTATTTTGGCAGCTCATCGCATTTTTGATTTCCCTATAATGAACTCTGTTTATGTGATGAAGTCCTTAGGACTGCACTGACTTCGATATAGAGAGGATATATCGAGTGGTCCTTTAACAAGTTTACAACCAAATGATACATTATACAGGATAGCAATGTATCAAGTGTAGGTTGTTGTGATTCACATCGTTTGGTTATCCTCTTGACCAAATGAGTGTGGTGACACTGATATGATCTGTAAGTGGGATGTGTGACATCTCATTGAACGTGACTCCATGGAGCTCCTTTCTGCCAAAAGCTGCTCGCGATTGGATATGTGTATATGTGTTCCTCCGACCTGACGTCATCATGGTAGCTTGCAAGCAAATCCCTGTGCTTTGGTGCCGGACTACCTGGATTTCTAATCTGGTGACGAAAGGTTTTTGGGTACATGAAAGTACTTGGGAGCACTGGTGGACCAAGATGGAATTGACCTGTCCAAATTATTTGGATTGAATGTCTTGCAGTGTCTCAATTTAGCAAATTCTCGACCGGGATGGTCCTAGTGAGGAGTCACTGGACATGCGAGGTTGAGATATGTTGTGGTTTGACTCAGTTAGGGTTGGCAGTCTAACCCTAGGTCATCCTGAGCATTGGAGATCAAAGGGATGAATTATACGGTAACCATATACCTTGCTCTCACATCTTCGGCCTATCCGGATGCCGGGACCCATTACTAGATGGTATCTTGTACTGGTACTGGAAGTGTTCCAATGCTACTGTTTAGATTCGAACCATGAGATCACACGTCATAGATGATTTCTTCCTGATCCGGAAATTGATCAACGATTGGGAATTGTTTCGGTATTAAGGTCAAACGGTTTAATTGAGCACACATTGAATTTTTCTGGTCTGATTTGGATCGATCAGGATTAGTTTGGGTCAACCAGGAATTGTTCTTGGAAGACCAGGACTGGACCCGATTTTTTTTAGCGATTGGGTTTGGTCGGATCAGGGTTTTGATAAATCAGTTTTTGGATTTGGTTTTGAAACGGTTTTTAAACTTGAATTGTTGAACCAGTTAAAGAAGTCATGACATGTTTACACAGTTCTCTTAGACTTTAAATTCTACGGTTTGAAGACTTTCTCGGGTTCCTCGCGCTCCTCGGATGCTCTGTTTCACCGCCGAATGGGTTAAGTTCAACATGAAGTTCGGATGCAGCTGGGTTCGCTCCACATGCCTGCGGATCAGTTTGAAGTCTTGCCTATTCTCGTTGTTGCCATCCCTATCCTTCACTGCTCCCGAGGATGAAGATTGAGATAAGATCGCTTGGAGATCGGCTGAGCGTGGGAGATCAGATAGCACAGCGATCGAAGATAGGTCTATCGGTGGTTCTCTCCCGCGGGTCTTCTCTCTCTCGATCGCGGTCTCCTATCTTCACTCGACTCTCTCACCCTCTCCTCTCTCTTCCATCTCGATCCTCATCCGCATCTCATCTACCTATACGTGTTCTCTTCCACGATCTTCAAGGAGATTCCGCACGTTCCCTCCTGCGTATACTCCCTGGCTTTAACGGTGGTTCTCCGCCTCTTATAAAATCTGGTAGCGCCGTGGGTTGTATAGAGAGAACAGAGTAACGAGAGAGAAGAAGGAACGGTGCGTGTGGGAGATAGGAAGAAAATAGTGCTTCACGGATTTTATCCCCTTTCTTCTTATAAGGCTGTGCGGTTTGGTTGCCGGCCGTGAGTTTTTGAGGGGAGAAATAGGGGAAGTAAGAGGGTAATTTTTTGTGGTCTGGGCATGTGATTTTGTGACTAATTTCTGTGTGCAGAAATTTGTTAAAGTGTTCTTGATTTTCTTCCTGGTTCTTTAGTTTTTGGTGTGTGTTATTCGTGGAGTCTAGACTGTCTTGGAGAAGTTTGTCTGATTTTCCTGCTTCACAGTTTTTAGATTTTCGGTGGCCTAGCATCCATCCGGGAGTTGGATCAGCGAGAGTCCGTGCATGGATACTCTAGAGGGTGGACACTTGGATACCTCGAGAGTTTGCACCGATCCTCCTGTCCCTCCCGTCTTCTTGCTATGTTGCAGATCTTATTTACTGTTGAAGGAGTTCGACCGGTCGCTAATCTTATCATATCAATTTATAATATTGCAAGTCTTAAACTTTTATACATCCCAATGTAAAATTATGTATCAAGATTAAAATATTTTTAATACCGTAGGTTTCCCTTAAGGATCATTCTGAAAAGGCCAACATAGATGAACCTCTTGTGCCATAGAAAATTAGGGTTTTAAACCCTGATTATTATGGACACAGGGCCATGATGAAGGTGTCAACTAGGGTCCTAAAAGTAATCCTTAATTAGATACAGATCCAATTAGATACAGATCCAATACATGCAATCATGATATGCTACATAGGAACTTGTGGCTCTGATACCACTAAAGGAAAACCAGTTCGGTAACTTGTGGCTCTGATACCACTAAAGGAAAAACAGTGCACCGAACGCCTATCCTAGGCACGCTACATTAGGGAGTGCACCGAACGCCTACCCTAGGCACGCTACATTAGGGAGTGCACCGAACGCCTACCCTAGGCACGCTACATTAGGGAGTAGGTATTGCATAATTAAACTTTTTAAATATGTATATGGAAAAACCTACTCATACACAGGATCTAACATAAACATATACTTGAAATAGATATAAAGGCATGTATAGGCAATTGCAATAATTATAAATAATATGATTAAGTTTAGCCAAGCAGCATGATAACAAAAATAAATTAACATAACTTATAGCGCTTCCTTTAACAGCAAATCAAGACTGCCGGTTGAACTCCTTCAATAGCAAATCAGATCTGGATCTACAAGAAGAAGAGATCGATTAAATTTCTTGAGGTGTCCAAATGTCCACCCTCTAGAGTATCAATGCGTGGGCGTGGGCTCTCGCTGATCCAACTCTCGAATGGATGCTAGTCCTCTGAAAATCAATAAATAGGTCATGACTTTGTAGAGCAAGGAAAGCCAAACAAAGCTTCACGGACGGTCTTCTCCAAGAACGCCCTTGCTCCACCAAAAAGCACACACTGGAAAACAAAAAAACCATGGAAGGAATACACCGGAAACAAAACAAATTTCAAGCTCTGAAATCCATCCCAGAAAAACCTTCACGGCTCCTCTCTAAACCCGTGTTCTTCCCCTGTTCTTCCCCTCATCAACTTCTCTCACACATGGCCTTCAACCCAGAAAACCAAGACAACATGGAATACAACGAGAGAAGGTTTAAATAAAATCAAAATCTATTTGAACTGGCTTGGCTGCACCGCAAGCCCCACATCTTCCTCTCTCGCACGCCCTACTCTTCCCCTCTCAATTCTCACGGCAAGCCCTGTTACAGCCAGCAACCAAGAAATAAAAAGATGGCTCCTCTCTTCATCTCACGCTCGCATGACACTGCCTTTCTCCAATCAATAGCGCACAGCCTGCTTCCCGGATATAAATCGATTCAAACAAACCCAAAACTGGTTTATAAAAACCACGGTCCGACCAAACCCAATCAGTAAGAAAATTGGGTCCAGTCCTGGTCTACCAGGAATGATTCCTGGTTGACACAAATCAATCCTGGTCGATCCAAATCAGACCAAGTGGACCAAAAAAAATCAAATATGCTTAATCAGTCCGTTTGACCTTAATACGGAAACGATTCCCAAACGTTGATCGACTCCCAGATCAGAAAGAAATCCTCTATGATGTGTGAACTTATAGGTTCAAACCTAAACGGTAGCACTCGAACACTTCCAGTACCAGCACAAGACACCATCTAGCAATGGGTTCCAGCATCCGGATAGGTCGAAGATGCAATAGCAATCTATCGAATCTCTACATATGGTTATCATATAATTCATCCATTTGACCTCCAATGCTTGAGATGACCTAGGGTTAGACTGCCAACCCTAATTGAGTCAATCCACAACATGTCTCAACCTTGCAAGTTCAGTGACTCCTCACTAGGACTACCCTGGCCGAGAATTTGCTAAATTGAGACACTGCAAGACATTCAATCCAAACAACTTGGACATGTCAATTCCATCTTGGTCCATCACTGCTTCACAAGTACTTGCCTGTACCTAGAAACCTTCCATCACTGAATTAAAAATCCGGGTAGTCCGGCACCAAAGCATAGGGAGTTGCTTGCAAGCTACCATGGTGACCTCAGGTCGGAGGGAGACATATATTCATATCCAATCGCGAGCAATCCTTTGGCAAAAAGGAGCTCCATGGAGTCATGTTCAATGAGATGCCATACATCCCACTTGCAGATCATATCAATGTCACCACACTCCTTTGGTCAAGAGGACAACCAAACGATGTGAACCACAACAACCTACACTTGATACGTTGCTGTCCTGTATAATATATCCTTTGGTTGTGAACATTTTAAAGGACCACTCGATATCTCTCTATATATCGAAGTCAATGTAGTCATAAGGACTTCATCACATAAATAAAGTTCATTACAGAAAATTAATAATGTGATGAACTGCCAAAATAAATATTTATTAATTCATATATAAATTACAATACTGAGTACAACCGCTTACAGCTTAGGCGATTGGCTTTGGGACACAATTTCCAACAATAAGTTCGTACACTAAGTTGGTAGTCTAGGAACCAATTCCTGAACTAATTGATGTACCATTTAGCAATGATGCTCAATGTTCGGACAGGTTGAATATTTACAAAGCAATATTCAAGAACCCAGATATATGATTTCCATATAATTCATCCCTTTGACCCTAATGCTCAGAGTGATTTCAGAGTTAACTGCCAACTCCAAATAATGATCCAAATATGTCTTAACCTACTAAATCCTATGACTCTTGATAATGATTGCCCTAGCCAAGGTCTTGCTAAATTGAAACATAATAGATCATTGTCTTCAATATCTTGGAGTGGTTAATTCCATCTTGACTCACCATTGACTTAATAAGTACTTGACTACACCCAGTAACCTTCTATTAGTAAATTAGAAATTCAAGTAGTCTGACACCTAAGTATAATGAGTTACTTGCAAATCACTGGAGTGATCTTAAGTCGGAGGGATCTTATACCCATATCCTTCTATGAGATACTCTCGATAGCAGAGTACTCAACAGAGTTGGTCATGTTTGATGAAATGTATGCCTACATTCACCTGCATGCCATACCAGTATCTTCACATTCCTTGGTTATGAGGATAACCAATCTATATGGCATACAACAACCTATACTTGATAAATATTATCACCCTACATAACAACGTATTATTTGGTCGCGAACATGTTTAAGAACTACTCAATAAATTCTTCTTATTAAATTAAAGTAGTTCTAAGAATTTTATTTTAAAAGAGTCCAAAAAAAAATGCAAAAAGAGATGAACTGCTAAAAAAAAAAAAAATTATTTTATTAATGATTCACGTACACTTATAAAAATTCAACCATCTATAACTCAGACAATTGACTATAAGACATATTTCCTAACACCTTAAGCCCCTCCTCTATTCCATTGAACTTCTCTCAAGTCAAGGATTAACTTCGAGAAGAGCTCTCTAATCTCCTTCAGAATTTTCCATGCCAAACACCATTGGTTAGTAGACCTAATGGGCTACCAAGTTGCAAACCTTTCCACTAAATACCTTAGTTTCTGCTTCATAATGTATCACTTCAAGCTAAAAATGGCATTTCCTTGAAGAAAAAATCAAGAAGAAGCTAGCATCATGGAAAGGGAGAATGCTAACTATGGCAGGAAGAGTTGCTCAAGTGAATACCATCCTTCGATCTATACCCACTTATTGGATATCGTCTCTCCTCATGCTACCAAATGTAATCAAAAGGATTGGGAGGATACGAAGAACGTTTCTCTAGCATGGAAGCAAACCCTTCTCAGGTGGCCACTACTTACTTAATTGAAACTGTTTGTAGATCTAAGAACATTAGCAGCCTGGGAATTTTGAACCTTAGAACCTTTTAACCTATGTTTCCTAATTAAATGATGATGGAGACTCTTTCAGGAGCATCACAAGCCATGGTGCACCCTCATCAAAAAGCTTCATTTCCATCATAGAACCCCAAGCCAGTCAACAAGGACCTCCCTAACCTCATCATCTAAAGGCCAAAGAAACATCTTAAAAGTCAAGAATCTCTTCCTTTAAAGCACCTCCTTCACCATTGGAAATAGTAAAAACATTGCCTTCTAGCTCGACAAATGGCTAGGAGATACTATTCTGGAAGAAACCTTCCTTCTTTTTATCTTCTGATAGGTAAACCTTTTAACACAGTAGCCACTTTTTGGATAACCTCCCCTTCATCACTGCGGCACCACTTAGCAACACAATAAAAGAGGAGCTTTCAAACCTATTCCACCAACTAAACTCCTATAGCCTTTTGGTTGAAGAGGATATGTTGGAATGGAAGTGGAGCACCAACTGAGAGTTCTCGGTGAAAGGAAGGTATTCTTTTTAATACACGGTGGCATGTCCTCACCTCTCTAGGGCCTTTGGAAACTCCCTCTTCTAAAGAAAGCAAAGCTTCTACTCTGGTTGACTTTAAAATATAAGTTGCTTACCATTGAAAAAAAACTAAAAAAGCAATGATATCTGGCACCTTCTATATGCTATGGGACTGCCGATAAAATAGTAGACCACCTAGTCTTCTCTGCCCATGCACCCAATAGTTTGGCAATAGGTTGATAGGAAATCACATCAGCTGGGGACCTTCTCAGCACATCAAACCTGATGTCTGCTTGGCTCGCGAAATGTCCAATCCCCAGCAAAAAAATAGCATGGAAAAGCCTCCTTGCAATCACCTATTTAGTGCTTTTGGAGTGAATGAAACAATAAAATCTTCTATTTCGAGACCAAAATATATTAGATGTATACTTAAAACTAAGTGGTATGATACATTATATCTTTTTTAGGATATATTTATACTTAATTCATTCAAATCAATAAAATGGGTATTTACTTTTTCATTCATATGTGATGTGCCTATGAATTAATCATGAAATTAATGGTCAATGATACATATCTTAAGAATTAATAATTGAGACATGTATCATTATAGGTTAACTCCTAAATGCTCCTAGTTATTGGATCATCATGGAGACAGTGATTGATCCATGAGAACGGTGCATGGATAGTTTTCCTTCCAGGTAAACAAATCTCAAGACTATAGTATAAGGATAATGGAGTAAGAATGTAAGAAGTGATATTAAAGAACAATGATGCTGAGTGTGACCAAGTTACAAGAAATTATATGGATGTCTACTCACTCGTTAATGACTTCTCGATGCTGTAGTTGTGTGAGTAGTTTCCTAAACTGTAGTGCCTCAGCTACCACAGTGGGACTGCTTTAGTTTGACATACATAAACATAGTCCCTGGGTATCGGGGCCTTGTGATGTTTGTTGAATATGGTAGGTTTATTATAGAAGTAAGGAGAGTACTTATAAAAAACTATTGACCTTAGTAGTTAAAGTATAGTCCTATGCGATATAATAAGCAGAGTCCTGAATCTGTAGCTACAGTAGTTGATAACAGAAAAGAGTTTTAATGGAAATTATGATTGGACTCAAGCTGATTAAGTCTAGCATATGACAGATATTTAGGATTTGACGAGTTTCCATAACCTACACCCTATAAGACTTTCGCTAAAGGAACTTGATCACACGGTAACTCTACCTAGGGGTTCATCTTTCTAATCTGCTAGGTTATACTACATATACTAGGTATCAATGATGGGTTGTGGAAACTTACTAGGATTATTTTCGGATCAAAGATCCTTATTAGGATTAAGCCAATAGTTTCAATCCATCAAAAGAGTTTTAATGATATCATGTAGGGATCATAATATGTCTCATATCAAATAGATTAGAACGTGAGGGATCGCATACAAAAGGGACTTAACTTAATTAAGAGCTTGGATCAAATCTAAATTATCAATTGGATTGATGATCTAAATTTAGAAATTGTTATTTTATAAGGTTACAAATTTAGCAGCTGTTAATTGTTAGCACAAGATATTTAATTATAAATATTGTAATATAATTAGATTAATTAAATTATGAATTAAATCTTGATTATTTAAATTATATTTAATTTAATTAGACTTGATTTAATTAAATTCTAATTAGGTTTAATTTTCTATTTGGATTAAAAATTGAATCCTATTTGGAATAGGATTGACAGCTTTTTGAATTCGATTTGAATTAAGCTCAATTTAAACCCAATTGAGTCAAATTTAAATCTAATTAATTAGACACCAAAACCTAAACCCAATATATAGATCTTATCCTGTCAGATTAGCCAACTAGAAGAAGGATTGTATGATAGTTTTTCATGCTGATCTTTCCTTAGCATGCATTTGGATAATAGGGGTGCTAATGAGGTTTCTTCTTTCATTAGGACTCCTATTTGATTAGAACTCATCATAATCTTTTAGTATTTGAATCAGGATGAAATTTATCTATTTTAGCATAGAATATCAGATTTTTATGTAACAAAATACTATGTTAAAATGGGGAAGAAAGTGGGCATGTGACAATCTTAATTTCCTTTCCCTTCTATCGTAAGTTGACTTTCCATCTCTCTTCTCCTTTATTCCATGCCTAAAAACCCTGCAAATCAAAAAAATAAAGGGCCAACAAAGAGTAAATTAAGAAAAAAACTTAGATTTTTTCTTTAAGTATTCTAGGAGAAATCTCTTCTGCAGTGCAAAATGTTCGATTTCAACCTTCTAGTTCTAGCTCTAGAAGGGGGCTATAGATCCAAGCCTGAAGAGGGACCTATGTAGGAAATAGCATTCAGGGGCTCGGAGACTCGATCAAGACCTTGTCTCAGTATACACTAGTAGAAGTCGTATATTTTTGTAGCTCTAATAGAACTCCGAGATTCAGCCAGCTCCGGATCCGAATAGAAGAAGAAAAAGGATTTATGCTTTGGTAAGTGTTTTTCTTCTTATTTAATTTTGTAAATTTATATCTAATTTTTTCTATGACTCTAAATATGATAGTTTGTAGTTTAGGTAAATATTTAATCAATTTAAATATGCATGCTCCTATGAAAAAGATTTTTCATAGTATGCTTCATGACTACGATTTTTCATAAACTAGTTTCAGCATGCTTTCATCTAATGAATCCAATAAATATCCCTACCTGTCAATGGACCAATCATCTTCAACATCCAGTCTAGTTACTAGCTGAGATGAAGGAATAGGCTCCTTCTCAAACCTTCTTTGCATGCTCACATGAAGCAGCTTAATGAGATCATTTTAACCATCACCTCGCCTCCTCTCACTTCTACATCAAGAACTTCTTCGTCGATCTTCCTTGGTCTTGGTCTCTCGTCTTTTGATGAGGCATCCTTTTTTATTTTATATCAACCACTACAAGGCATTATGGCCATTGTTCCATTTTATTTACTTTCTCTCTCCCCTTACCTAGATCCTCTTTTCCTCCGAATTTTTGTATTCTATTTCTCTTTTGTGGCCACTCTCTCATGACCTTTTTTTGTAAATTTCATCCTAACTAAAAAAATTTGATGGGACTTATTGCAAATTTCTGTAAAGTGGTGCTAACTCAAGCTCAACTCGAACAAGGCTAGACTAGGGTACCTACTGATGCAGAGCTAGGCCTTACAAGGTCCTATCACTAGAAATCGGTCCTATAAAATAGAGAAGACCAGAAAGTTTGACATACTAGAGGTGGATTCTAGTGGTGAACTCTCCGATGCCTAAGTCAATCTCCTAAAGAGGCAAATAGAGGAGGCTTAGAGTCCTCTTTGGGTTAGAGTAGGGAGTGGAAGAGGAGTCGGAGAAAAAGCAAAGGAGGGAGATGGAATGGGATATGTGGAAAAAGGAGATCTCGGTACATATGAGTCGCACTCCCCTAAGACCGGTACACAGATGAGTGGAGTCGTAGAGGCCCAAAACACTATAAGTGACAGAAAATATGTGGGATGGCCTACAGGGATCTTACTTAGATGGTAAACTATAAAAGACTCAATTCAGGAATCTTTGGGTGTGCTTTTTGTTTAAAGCAAGAAAAGGGTTCCTTTATGGTGAAAGGAAGGGGCTCTTGAAAAAAGCGGGCTCTTAGTTCTATC
The DNA here is from genome assembly GCA_021397845.1 of Areca catechu. Classification (NCBI taxonomy): domain Eukaryota; kingdom Viridiplantae; phylum Streptophyta; class Magnoliopsida; order Arecales; family Arecaceae; genus Areca; species Areca catechu. The sequence goes on from CM038050.1 coordinate 99,810,276, forward strand.
TTTATTGTCTCTCCTTATTCTTCTCTTTGTGCCCTTACCATGGCATTCATTTTTTTTTGGAGGTTTCAAGGACTAATTATAGGTGTATACTTGATAACTAAGATAAGAAATGATATCTTGCATATTCTAGCTATTGTAGGCATGTTTGGGATGGAAGATCATGCTGTAGTAGGTGAGGCAGGGAAGGTGGTGGCATGGTGTATCCCTACAATGGGGTGTCCCTTAAAAAGTAAATATTAATGGCCGCCGCACCTGGAGCATTCATGGCTAGGTGGATAGGGCAAGCATAGTAGTGGTTGACATGCATGCAGGAAACTGGTAGGCACACATCTCTGCATCTATGTGGTAAGGTGTTGGGAGGTAGCCTCGTCACTTGAGCTAATTGACACATGTCTGGAGTGGGTTGGAGCTTGGTTGTCATGCTAAACTATCAAATCCTGATATATTAGGACTCACCTCCTTTTAAATAAAAAAGATTATATAGCAAAATAATGGCTAAAAGTACTATTTTCTAAAATGGCATATAAAGTTTTGAATAAAGCAATGGAAGCGCCAAATTACATAGTGTCTTGTTACATGGTAACTTCAATTATAGGAAAATGGAAGCACCAAATACATATTATTTTTGTACATGGTAACTTCAATTATAGGAAAATGGCTAAAAGTAGCTATTAGGACATAAGGTGAGGGGCCTCTTTAGTCTCACATTAATTATGTGCCAAAAAGAATTTTGACTTATATTGAGAGACCAAAGCAAATAATACCTTACATGCAATGTGGTAACACTACAACCATTCTGATTTTGCCAAAGCTAAAAAAGACCTTTTCGATGCTTTAAAGCGTCGCTAAAAATTTTTTGTGCTTTAAAAAGTATCGTAAAAGCATCGAGAATGCGAGGGTGGAGATAGTTTTTTTGACACTTTGTAAAAGTGTCGGGATTTTTGCGACACTTTAAAGCATCGGGAATAAGATTATTCCCGATGCTTTAAAGTATCAGGAATAAAGTTATTCCAGATGCTTTTAAAAGCATCGGGATTAAGTCTAAAGCATCAAGAATAACTTCAGGATAAAATTATTCTAGATCTTAAAGTATTGGAAATAAAGTTATTCTCGATGCTTTTAAAAGCATCAGGAAAAGAATTATCTCGATGCTTTAAAGCATCAAGAATAACTCGAGAATAAGGTTATTTCGAGCTTAAAGCATTGAGAATTCCATTTTTTTTAAAAAAATAATTATTTTAAAATTTAAAAATATATATAATTTTTTTAACCTGTATAATGCAGTAATAACAAATATTTCAATCTCATTGCATGCATCTTCACACATCCAAATATAAATTCTAAATATAAAATCATTGTGATCTAATATAATAAAGTTTGTTACATATATGTTTATTTAACAAAATTAAAATATACGTGAAATACAAGATATAAAATAACAAAAAATTCAAGGTCAAGATCTACAGGGGTAGGTTGTTACCCTATCCATGAGGATCTGATGCTCTAAAAGCCTATAAAAAATATTTAAAATATTTAATTTACGAAACTATAATGACAATATATTATACAAATCATTATTTAATATAAGAATATATATTAATATCATATATATTTACCTGATGTGGAACAAATATCGTATGATAGATATAAGCCACTCAATGTGCTCTCTCACGCTTTCCATCACTGCTCTATCGGTGAAATGGCTCTATAGATCTCCTTAGCTCAGTGGCATGACTCTATCGCATCTTCTCAAGCTCAACGGCATGGCTCCGTCACATCTCCTCTATCTTCTCTCAAGTCTACGAACACATGCATCCTGAGCACACTCTGCAGCATCAGTGTATATCTACTAACCGTAGAGAAACATAGGGGGATGACTCCAACTTCATAGCACCTCTCTCGATCGTAGTGCTCTGGGCCCATCAAACTCTATAAACACCTCAATCGCGATGTGACTACTCTATGTAGATGCTGTAGAATCATCGATATGCTCAGAAAAAAGTGATGTAGCTCTTTCCTGGTATTAATTAGAAAATTAGTTAGATTTAAAGACTAACAAAATCAAATTTAAATCATTGCATGAAATACATTGTAATAAATATTTTTACATATTTCTCTTGACTCATCTCTGATAAAAGTATCGTCACGATGAGTATGAGTCATCCGATAAAACTCACTTGACGGGTTCCCTCCCATGCTTTCCATCTACAAGAAAAAATATTAATTTTAAGCAAATAATTCAAAAAATTTAAAAATATTTAAGTATCATGATATATATGTATATCGCATACATCATTCGAGTTGCACATATGTACCACGATCATATATGTATCGCGATATATAGTACCGGATACATCATCCGTGACATATATGTAATGGGATACATATATGTAACACGATACATATATGTACACAGAATACATAGATGTATCACGATACATAGATGTATCTATATATCGTGATACATATATGTACGCGATACATAGATGATAGAGGTACCACGATACATATATGGCCATGAATATCGTCCGCGATACATATTTATACAACGACACATATATGTACCGTGATACATCATCCGCGAACATATATGTACTGCGATACATCGTTCATGATATATATATGTACTGTGATACATATATATAACGTGATACATATATATACCATGATACATATATGACTGCGATACAGTCCATGATATATATAATTACGATATATTGTCATGATATATAATATTAGTTCATTAATATATAAATACTTTAATATTGAAATATAAGCTTATAGTTTAAGAAACTTATGAAATCTTGTTTGACTCGTGCATAACTCTTGGATCCGATGTATGGGAAATAGACAGAGTTGCTCGTGAAGCCTACCAATATCAGAATATATCTATAAAATCAAATAGATGACTTCTTATATCTAGAATGTAATATATATAATATTATATATATTAGATATATATATATATATATATTATATATATGTATAATGTATAATATAAAACTAAATATTTTAAACTTGCTTCAAAGAAATTAGAAAATACCTGTCCCCTCTCGAGGAACCAATAATAAACCAACTGATAAGGGGGTATATCAGGAGGACAAGTACCAAATACCTACTCCTCTATCATACCCGGCAACTTGTACTTTATCTTCAACTATGCTTATATTCTTCATTTCTGGTGAGAGACTTTAGTACAAAATCATGAGAGGATGGAGGGAATACAAACTTGGACTGCAAAAAAAAACTAATTAGTAAAAATATAACAACATAACATAATATATCAACTATGCAAGATAACAAATAATTTAATACCAATTTTTACCTGCACAACTCATAGAATCTCTAGTTTATAAATCGAAAGCATGTCATTCCACTTTGCATAACTCAGTAGAAAAGCTGATGCCTCCGTGCAACTATCCCTAAAAATGAATCAATAAGCTGGTGGCTTTTTTAATTGGCTACCCTAACTCATTGCACTCAATCACTATCTTCTTATCCTTATGCATCTACTAGAAATCCCTATATTATGGGCCCGCACCTACATGTAACCCTCCCAGATAGTTTGCATGAAAATAGATAAAAGTAAGACTATAGTAAAAAAATGTAATGAAATTTATCTAACCAAGGATATTGGATATATTATCCTGAATCTAGCTCATCATCTGCAACATCGATGGAAGGATATGATGCTCCGAGGATGATAGACCTGTAGTGGACTGATGTGCCGAAGGACTAGATGCAACATCGGTACTGACGAGGGACTAGCATGAACATCCTGTGCTGAAGAAGTACTGGTTTCAACCTACTATGCCAAGGTAGAAGTGCCAATCTCTGTCCGTGAGTGCTGCAAATGCACACCAACAAATCATCACAACGAGGCATAGTGTCACCTATAAGTTACATCAGAGTTAGAATTAGTGAAAATAAATATTAATTTAACATATAATAATTAATACAATTGCATACATTATAAAATTTAACACCAATAAGAATCAAGCATTAGCATTTTCTTCAAATTCCATCCTAACCAAGGATACTGTAGCATGTATGTCATCAATTGATATAAAATTGAATGGCATGGATGCATATAAGTATCATCATCTCACTGATTTCTAGTATTTTTCCATATCATATAAGTTCCTAGGCTTTGTTTTAATAACAGTAGCCTCCCAATCATTGTCTTTTGCATCTTGGATAAAAAATACTTGACGAGCTTGAGAAGAAAAAAAAAATGGATCATCCTTCAATAAAATACTAGTATGTATCAACCTTGTAAAATTTACAAGTGTAAATCCATTTGCATCTTTTTTCAAATCTCTTGATGAGTTTATATCTACCAAATCGTATCTAAATAATATGACTTTAAAAATTTTGTTGTAATCTGACACATATATATCTTTAAGTGTACCATAATAAGTTTTTCTATCAACTTCCACCATAACACCGCTATTCTGTATTTTTTAAATTTCTTGCGATCTTTAGTATGAAATTTAAAATCATTGATTATGAAACCATTATATCTTATGATAACTTTGTTAGGTCCTTGAGCCAGGACTATTAATTCAACTAAACAATTTCTCTCCATCATTGTTGATACTTTAAAAATAATAAGAAATGTTAACAAGTTATTCGATGATAAATCTATCAATATATTCTTTAAATATACGTCAAACCTATTTTGAAAGCCATGTAGGAAATGTTTCGACTAACCATCGCTGCTCAATCCTTGGATTAGATCAAGTGCTATGATTAGCTTGTCACTAAGACATTAAAAATTCACTTCATAAAATTTATATTTATTAATGTAGAATAAAAATAAGATATGATATTTAAACTTAAAATACATTAAATATACTAACCTTTGATAGTCAAATATTATTCACTATGAAGTAACACATAATGATGTGCTTGTACAATTGATTTCTGATCCAATACAATACTTTCACTTTTTCTCATTACTCTTTCATTAGTAGAAAACTTATACAACTATGTATTGTTTACGAAATCACTATGCTGTGGAGGTCTATTAAATAAGTCTCTATATCTTGAAGATATCTTGAACAAAATGTCAAACACTCTTCAGCAATATATCTTTCTACAATCGAACCCTCTAGATAGGCTCTATTTCTACATAATCTTTCAATCATACAAGATACCTACAATATTTAAAAACTTATTTACACGTCATCATGATGCTACTTTTATTAAAAATTATAACTGGATTAAAACTTAATAATAATACCTCTTAATAGGATACATCCATCTATAGTGTACCGATCTACCAAGCTTAACTTCTAAAGCTAAGTGAATGAGGAGATGTACCATAATAGTAAAAAATCTAGGTAAAAAATCTTCTCCATTTGACAAAGTATAATCGTAATATCAAACTTCAACTGATCAAGCTCTCTAGGATCTAAAACCTTTGAACATAATGCCTTAAAGAATTATGATAACCGATTTATAACTATAAAAACTTGTTTAGGCACTGATGATCTTGAAGCTATTGGAAAGATATCTTGCGTCAATATGTGATCATCATGACTTTTGAGATTAGAAATTTTTGGTCTTTAAGATGCATGCATCTTGAAATGTTTGATTTATATCCATAATGTACTTTAATATTTTTCAATACTGTCAAAAAATTTCTTTTTTTTGAGCAGACATGGTATAAGATGCAGAGAAGCAAATAAATTCTATCATTAGCAAGCATTTTGGGATGAAGCTCATGTCAGATACCCAATTCTTGTAAATCCATTCATGCTTTATATTATCTTTGGTCTTTCCATCAAGATTTATCAATGTTCCAAGAAGATTATCATATACATGCTTTCTATGTACATGACATCAAGATTATATATGATGAATAAGATTGTGTTCCCAAAAAAGTAAGTCAAAGAAGATATTTCTTTTCTTCCATAAAGTTTACTAGGCTGATTTATAGATGCTATCAGTACGTCTTCCTCATTTTCATTTTCAAAAAAATTATCAAGATTTTCAAATACCTATGCATCCATAGTACCAGTAGTCACTTCTGCCAATCCATCTTGATCATCCTTCCTCTTTATTTAGAAGACTTTGAGAATTTACCATATATGTAACTGATAGAATTCATTTGTCTATGAAAATTAGTTCCAGAAGATAGAATAGGTGCACATCCTATTTCTGTGGTACCATCAAATAAATCTTGCTGAAAACGAAATAAATGATTTGGTTCTAACCATCGATAATGTCCCATATAATAAGATTTTCCTCCATGTTTTAACTAAATTGAATGTGTCGAATCTGTACAACAAGGGCATACAACCCATTCCTTTGTACTCCAACCAGATAAATTGGCATATGCTAGAAAATCACTAATAGTCCATAACAAAGCTACCCGTAGTTTAAATGTTTCATCATTGGAAGCATCAATTGCATCAACACTTTTCCATGATGATTTCAATTCTTCTATTAAAGGTTGTAGAAAAATATCAATATTTTTCATGGATCCTTATCACCTGGAATAACCATTGATAAGATAAGTAAGGATTGTTTCATGCACAACCATGGTTGTAAATTATATGGTATTCGAGCAACAGGCCAAGTGCTATATGTAGAATTTAGAGTCCGAAAAGGATTGAAGCCATCTGAAGCTAAGCCCAACCGAACATTATGAATATCGAGGCAAAATCAGAATGCTTAGCATTAAATGCTTTCCACGCTAAACTATATGTTGGATGTCTCAACATTGCATCCTTCGTACGTCCTTCATGATGCCATCTTATTAATGATGCTATTTTTGAAGATGAATATAGCCTCCTCAATCAAGGAATATGAGAAAAGTAACATAATACCTTTGCTGATTTCTTTGTATGCTATAGTGTATCTGTTTCATTCTCTACATCATCCTCATCTCCTTCATGAGTTGTCCATCGTGAAGATCCGCATACATTACATGACTCTCGATCAGCATTTTCACCATGTATAACATGCAGTCTTTCGGACAACTATGAATCTTTTGATATCCAAGATCCAAATTGTTGATAACTTTCTTTGCTTTATAATAAGAGGATGGTAAACCATTGCCTTCTAGAAATGCATCCTTTAATAACTTGAAAAGAATGGTAAAACTCTTTTCGAACCATCCATTTATGTATTTTATATGGAATAAATGTATAAGAAAAGAGATCTTAGAAAATCTCAAACAGCCCAGATATAATTGTTCATCTACTTCTTTCATTAAATTATGATACCGAGCTAACTCAAAAGTTGATGGTTGCATCTGCTCCTCGATATATGTTTATTCAATGAATGTTTGTGGATTTAGACAGGAACTGTTAACGCATCGTTGGTATAAACATAAAATCTTTTCATTCAAACTACTTTTGTCTATACAGAATTTAATGAAATCATGAACTCCATCTAAATGTTCTTTGGTATTTCATGGTTTATTAACCTAGCTTTTATCCATTTTAGGATAAAATGATCCAACTTTCAAGTTATCTAAATACAAAAAATTCTTCAATCAATAACAATGCACCTAGTAATTTTTTAAAAAATTATATGAAAAATAATATAGGTTAACTAATAAATGCATCCTATCACTAACTAATAGGTAAAGGTAGGTCCTGTCCCATTCAAGAATTGCATTAATCATATAGGTTATTTACAGTAATCAAATGATATGCAATAAGAGTTCCAGAAAAATTTTGACAGTATTCTCTTTAGTTCTTCCTACATGACTAAAGATGTATGAGGAGAACTAAAAGAAAATGTTGTTTGAAATATATTAGAACTCTATCCATATCGCTTGATTACTGTAAGAACCTATAAAATTATTTACAATTCTTAAGCTATCCAAACTGGACAATCAATTGATCACTATACATATTCTTACATCTGTACAAAAAAAAATAAATATATGGATGCTATAGAATATGTACATTAATCAATTGACAGGTCTATGTTTCTATGCAATGCAAGTTTTGTAAAAAATATTAAAAAGGCATAATTGATCATAGAAAAGCTATACATGGTATTCAAAAAAAAGATTTGCAATAATAAATAAATCTTAAATGCAACTAAAATTAGATGGTCAAACGAACTCATAGAAACCTTAAAATCTTGTTTCTATTCTTTGGCTTAAATCCAAAATAGTATTTAGAAAGGGTAGAAGTTTAGCTCTAGCTTTAAATTTTATCTTATTTTATATTATTACAATTATACCTTAATATTTTTTATAAATCAGATGATTTATATTTTTCAAGAGTACTAGCATAAAATTTGAATAGTTTTAGATGTAATATGCTAACATCCTAGGCTTGGAGCCTTTTTATAAACTTAGTCTAGGTAGTTGCTCGGAAGGTCCATAAAGGCTTTAGCCTTGATTATGTGCATTAATATCTGCAACACATATGTTATGGCATGCACAAGTCAGTCGGGACTAGGGATGCAAATGAATCGAGTTGAGTCATTTGCTCATAAGCTATTTAAACTCCGTTCAAGTTCAAGCTCGACTCGACTCAATTATAAATTATACAATAATACAATAATAAATGTGTATACAAAATTATACAATAATAAATGTGTCTAAAATCTCTTTTCATTTATGAAGCAAGGAGGTATGGGTATAGAGTCTTGTTTTTTAATTTTCTAAGAAATTGCACAACCATCGAACATGAAAACAAATCCAGATGTGGGTTTTCTAGTATTCAAACAACCTTGAAAGGTAAAATCAGAGTAGCCAACAAATTACAACTCATCAGCAAGATATTTCAAGGAATTTTACTTGGTCCGCTTCAAATAATACAGAACCTTTCCCAGGATTTGATTAGAATCCACTATGAATTCCTGTAGCATATGTAAGACCTAGCCTTGTACACCTTGTGGCATGCATAAAAATTCCCATAGCTAAAGCATATGGAATCTTTGATTTATCAAGTTTACCCTTAGGTGATCTAGGATGGTCTTCCTTGCTCAATTTGTTTATTCCTTCATGAGAAATTCTGCCCTGAAAACATCAATCCATCTTAAATTGATGCATGAGTGATTCAATATTTATCTTGAGACAAACTAAGTTTTCTTTGCACTTTGTCCTTGATGTTTTTAATGTTGAGCCTTCACCATGATCTTTGATCTCAAATGTTTGAAACAGCCAACTTTTAATCTCCATTAAAAGTTCATATCATTACCCATTAAAAGAATATCATTAATATAAAAATTAAGAAAAACAAAGGAGAATATCAGTAAGAAAAACAATCTTGATCTCTTTAATTAACTTATTTTTTGTTCATTTCTAGGTAGCTTAAGTGAAACCCATAGGAGGCTCCGTGTAAATCTTCCTAGTAAGATTCTTGATATGGCAAGATCGCTGATGTGGAGCGTACATCAACCAGCTGGCTGCCAGGCCGTGCCACGTGGCGTTCTCTTCCGAGCTCTATTGCCAGGTGGCTTGACTAGTGGTCGCGCCCACCTCGATCCGAGCTCGGCGCTTCCGTCCCTTCGCTAGGTGTCAACCCAGGAGGGGTCCACCTCGGTCGAAGTGGTCCTATCTCTGCTCCTTCTTCCAGGTGGCAGCCCCAGACGGATTTACCTCGGTCGAAGTCGAGCTTGCCTCTATCCCTTTGCTAGGTTTCAACCCAAGAGGGGTCCACCTCGATAGAAGTGGGCCTACCACTACTCCTCTACTAGGTGGCACCCCCACATGGGTCCACCTCGGCCAGAGTTGAGCCTGGAACCTCTACTCCTTCCACTAGGTGGCACCCCCAGACAGGTCCACCTTGACCAAAGTAGAGCTTGCCTCTGCCACTTCGCCAGGTGTCAACCCAAGCGAGGTCCACCTCAACCAAAGTGGGCCTGCCTCTGCTCCTCCACCAGGTGGCAACCCCAGATGGGTCAACCTCGACCGGAGTCGAGCCTAGCATCTCTGCTCCTTCCGCCAGGTGGCAACCCCAGATGGGTCCACCTCGACCAAAGTCAAGCTTGCCTCTACCCCTTCGCCAGGTGTCGACCCAGGAGGGGTCCACCTCGACCGAAGTGGGCATGTCTCTGCTCCTGCCAGGTGGCACCCCTAAATGGGTCCATCTCGGTCGGAGTCGAGCCTGGCACCTCTGCTCCTTCCGCCAGGTGGCATCCCCATATTGGTCCAGCTCGGCCAAAGTCGAGCTTGCCTCTGCCCCTTCGCTAGGTGTCGACCCAGGAGGGGTCCACCTCGATTGAAGTGGGCCTGCCTCTGCTCCTCCGCCAGGTGGCACCCCTAGATGGGTCCACCTCGGCCAGAGTCGAGCCTGGCATCTCTGCTCCTTTCACCAGGTGGCATCCCCAAACGAGTCCACCTCGACCGAAGTCGAGCTTGCCTTTGCCCCTTCGCCAGGTGTTGACCTAGGCAGGGTCCACCTCGATCGAATTGGGCCTGCCTCTGCTCCTCTGCCAGGTGGCACCCCTAGATGGGTCCATCTTTGCCGAAGTAGAGCCTGGCACCTTTGCACCTTCCGCTAGGGGGCGCCCCCAAACAGGTCCACCTCGACGAAGTCGAGCTTGCCTGTGCCCTTTCTCCAGGTGTCGACCCAGGCAGTGTCCACCTCGGTCGAAGTGGGCCTACCTCTTCTCCTCCACTAGGTGGCACCCCTAGATGGATCCATCTCGGTCGGTGTCGAGCCTGGCACCTCTACTCCTTCTGCCAGGTGGTGCTCCCAGACGGGTCAACCTTGACCGAAGTCGAGCTTGCCTTTGCCCCTTCGCCAGGTGTTGACCCAGGCGGGATCCACCTCGATCGAAGTGGGCCTACCTTTGCACCTCCACCAGGTGCACCCCCAGATGGGTCCACCTCGGCTGGAGTCAAGCCTGGCATCTCTGCTCTTTCCGCCAGGTGGCGCCCCCAGATGGATCCACCTTGGTCGAAGTCGAGCTTGCCTCGGCCCCTTTACCAGGTGTCGACCTAGGTGGGGTCCACCTCGATCGAAGTGGGCCTGCCTCTACTCCTCTGTCAGGTGTCACCCCCAAATGGGTCCACCTCGATCGGAGTCGAGCCTGGCATCTCTGCTCCTTCCGCCAGGTGGTGCCCCCAAACAGATCCATCTTGGTCGAAGTCGAGCCTTCTTCACAGAGCACGGAAGGATCGAGGGTGCAAGCCCCAAGGATGCTATTGAGGATGGCGAACATAGGGCGGCACATTCAATATGGCATTCCCAGATCGTTAACGGTGCGCAGAACCTCGTTTACAACAGTTTAGGAAGGACACCATGATCGAGGTACCATATCCGGCGACCGGTGACCTGGTACTCCAAAAGGGAGAGCCACGATCAATGCCTCGAGCTTGAGGGCACCTTCACGTGGATTGAGGTCCTGCCAAGTTTCCTCTTTCGTGACAACATGTTGAACATGACAAGCTCGCCACTTAATTCCCAAGCATAAGGGAAGGCGACCTCTGGGGAATGATGAGTGAGCACCGTGGACCTCCAAAGCTCCTAGAGGGGGAGGATTGAGGTACCGAAGCACCCAATGATCTTAAAAGGGCACCAACGGGCGAGGAGGAAGGTAATCAATCAAGGGGGCAAACACACAGAGTGAGAAAAGTAGGCGACTCACAGGCAAAGGCTCGGGGGATTCGTAAGAGCGAATCTAGCGAGCCCGATCGCAAGAGCTGGAGTTTTGATCCCTCTTGTTCTTGTCCACTTTCACTCATCTCCTCACAAAAATATTCCTCTAAGCATGGAGACCCAATAGGGATCCATCTTAGTGGGTATGTTCCACTTTACCACTCGCTAACTTGACCATCGGAGTGCCCTCACCGAAACCCCCGGCCCGGGTCTCTAACCTACTTTTGCAGATCCAGGAGCATTAGGATTCCAGAGTAAAGGGGACCGAGGTCTGGCGCCAACTCACAGCTACAGGCCACAGCGATAAGGTTGGCAACAGATTGGCATGCCAGGTAGTGAGACGAAAGCCTATGCGCGAGCAAGCCTCCCCATGAGCTTGAGAATAGCTCAATTACAAGCATGGTGGTGACTCGCAAACGTGAAGCCTCCACCAGTCGGGCGGGAAAGGTTCCCTCTCCCATGGGCCCCCGCAGCCCAGAAAGGTAACTTCCTGCTCCTCCTCCTACTCAGCTACCCTCGGTAGATGGTTAGTATGCTGCTATCTTTCAGCAGCTGCAGACACTGACCATGACCATCAGGCAGCTACAACATCAGCAACGCTCCCTGGTCACTCAACCTTAGCCCGCGGAAGCCTGATTGTTAGCAGCCTGGGAATTTTGAACCTTAGAACCTTTTAACCTATGTTTCCTAATTAAATGATGATGGAGACTCTTTCAGGAGCATCACAAGCCATGGTGCACCCTCATCAAAAAGCTTCATTTCCATCATAGAACCCCAAGCCAGTCAACAAGGACCTCCCTAACCTCATCATCTAAAGGCCAAAGAAACATCTTAAAAGTCAAGAATCTCTTCCTTTAAAGCACCTCCTTCACCATTGGAAATAGTAAAAACATTGCCTTCTAGCTCGACAAATGGCTAGGAGATACTATTCTGGAAGAAACCTTCCCTTCTTTTTATCTTCTGATAGGTAAACCTTTTAACACAGTAGCCACTTTTGTGGATAACCTCCCCTTCATCACTGCGGCACCACTTAGCAACACAATAAAAGAGGAGCTTTCAAACCTATTCCACCAACTAAACTCCTATAGCCTTTTGGTTGAAGAGGATATGTTGGAATGGAAGTGGAGCACCAACTGAGAGTTCTCGGTGAAAGGAAGGTATTCTTTTTTAATACACGGTGGCATGTCCTCACCTCTCTAGGGCCTTTGGAAACTCCCTCTTCTAAAGAAAGCAAAGCTTCTACTCTGGTTGACTTTAAAATATAAGTTGCTTACCATTGAAAAACTAAAAAAGCAATGATATCTGGCACCTTCTATATGCTATGGGACTGCCGATAAAATAGTAGACCACCTAGTCCTTCTCTGCCCATGCACCCAATAGTTTGGCAATAGGTTGATAGGAAATCACATCAGCTGGGGACCTTCTCAGCACATCAAACCTGATGTCTGCTTGGCTCGCGAAATGTCCAATCCCCAGCAAAAAAATAGCATGGAAAAGCCTCCTTGCAATCACCTATTTAGTGCTTTTGGAGTGAATGAAACAATAAAATCTTCTATTTCGAGACCAAATATTATTAGATGTATACTTTAAAAACTAAGTTGGTATGATACATTATATCTTTTTAGGATATATTTATACTTAATTCATTCAAATCAATAAAATTGGGTATTTTACTTTTTCATTCATATGTGATGTGCCTATGAATTAATCATGAAATTAATGGTCAATGATACATATTCTTAAGAATTAATAATTGAGACATGTATCATTATAGGTTAACTCCTAAATGCTCCTAGTTATTGGATCATCATGGAGACAGTGATTGATCCATGAAGAACGGTGCATGGATAGTTTTCCTTCCAGGTAAACAAATCTCAAGACTATAGTATAAGGATACTGGAGTAAGAATGTAAGTGATTATTAAAGAACAATGATGCTGAGTGTGACCAAGTTACAAGAAATTATATGGATGTCTACTCACTCGTTAATGACTTCTCGATGCTGTAGTTGTGTGAGTAGTTTCCTAACCTGTAGTGCCTCAGCTACCACAGTGGGACTGCTTTAGTTTGACAACACATAAACATAGTCCCTGGGTATTCGGGGCCTTGTGATGTTTGTTGAATATGGTAGGTTTATTATAGAAGTAAGGAGAGTACTTATAAAAAACTATTGACCTTAGTAGTTAAAGTATAGTCCTATGCGATATAATAAGCAGAGTCCTTGAATCTGTAGCTACAGTAGTATGATAACAGAAAAGAGTTTTAATGGAAATTATGATTGGACTCAAGCTGATTAAGTCTAGTATATGACAGATATTTAGGATTTGACGAGTTTCCATAACCTACACCCTATAAGACTTTCGCTAAAGGAACTTGATCACACGGTAACTCTACCTAGGGGTTCATCTTTCTAATCTGCTAGGTTATACTACATACTACTAGGTATCACTGATGGGTTGTGGAAACTTACTAGGATTATTTTCGGATCAAAGATCCTTATTAGGATTAAGCCAAAATAGTTTCAATCCATCAAAAGAGTTTTAATGATATCATGTAGGGATCATAATATGTCTCATATCAAATAGATTAGAACGTGAGGGATCGCATACAAAAGGGACTTAACTTAATTAAGAGCTTGGATCAAATCTAAATTATCAATTGGATTGATGATCTAAATTTAGAAATTGTTATTTATAAGGGTTACAAATTTAGCAGCTGTTAATTGTTAGCACAAGATATTTAATTATAAATATTGTAATATAATTAGATTTAATTAAATTATGAATTAAATCTTGATTAATTTAAATTATATTTAATTTAATTAGACTTGATTTAATTAAATTCTAATTAGGTTTAATTTTCTATTTGGATTAAAAATTGAATCCTATTTGGAATAGGATTGACAGCCTTTTTGAATTCGATTTGAATTAAGCTCAATTTAAACCCAAATTGAGTCAAATTTAAATCTAATTAAATTAGACACCTAACCAATTATATTAGATCTTATCCTGTCAGATTAGCCAACTAGAAGAAGGATTGTATGATAGTTTTTCATGCTGATCTTTCCTTAGCATGCATTTTGGATAATAGGAGGTGCTAATGAGGTTTCTTCTTTCATTAGGACTCCTATTTTGATTAGAACTCATCATAATCTTTTAGTATTTGAATCAGGATGAAATTTATCTATTTTAAGCATAGAATATCAGATTTTATGTAACAAAATACTATGTTAAAATGGGAAAGAAAGTGGGCATGTGACAATCTTAATTTCCTTTCCCTTCTATCGTAAGTTCTGACTTTCCATCTCTCTCTCCCTTTATTCCATGCCTAAAAACCCTGCAAATCAAAAAAATAAAGGGCCAACAAAGAGTAAATTAAGAAAAAAAACTTAGATTTTTTCTTTAAGTATTCTAGGAGAAATCTCTTCTGCAGTGCAAAATGTTCGATTTCAACCTTCTAGTTCTAGCTCTAGAAGGGGGCTATAGATCCAAGCCTGAAGAGGGACCTATGTAGGAAATAGCACTTCAGGGGCCTCGGAGACTCGATCAAGACCTTGTCTCATGTATACACTAGTAGAAGTCGTATTTTTGTAGCTCTAATAGAAACTCCGAGATTCAGCCAGCTCCGGATCCGAATAGAAGAAGAAAAAGGATTTATGCTTTAGGTAAGTGTTTTCTTCTTATTTAATTTTTGTAAATTTATATCTAATTTTTCTATGACTCTAAATATGATAGTTTGTAGTTTAGGTAAATATTTAATCAATTTTAATATGCATGCTCCTATGAAAAGATTTTTCATAGTTATGCTTTCATGACTACGATTTTTCATAAACTAGTTTCAGCATGCTTTCATCTAATGAATCCAATAAATATCCCTACCTGTCAATGGACCAATCATCTTCAACATCCAGTCCTAGTTACTAGCTGAGATGAAGGAATAGGCTCCCTTCTCAAACCTTCTTTGCATGCTCACATGAAGCAGCTTAATGAGATCATATTTTAACCATCACCTCGCCTCCTCTCACTTCTACATCAAAGAACTTCTTCGTCGATCTTCCTTGGTCTTGGTCTCTCGTCTTTTGATGAGGCATCCTTTTTTATTTTATATCAACCACTACAAGGCATTATGGCCATTGTTCCATTTTATTTTACTTTTCTCTCTCCCCTTACCTAGATCCTCTTTTCCTCCGAATTTTTGTATTCTATTTCTCTTTTGTGGCCACTCTCTCATGACCTTTTTTTTGTAAATTTCATCCTAACTAAAAAAATTGATGGGACTTATTGCAAATTTCTGTAAAGTGGTGCTAACTCAAGCTCAACTCGAACAAGGCTAGACTAGGGTACCTACTGATGCAGAGCTAGGCCTTACAAGGTCCTATCACTAGAAATCGGTCCTATAAAATAGAGAAGACAGAAAGTTTGACATACTAGAGGTGGATTCCTAGTGGTGAACTCTCCGATGCCTAAGTCAATCTCCTAAAGAGGCAAATAGAGGAGGCTTAGAGTCCTCTTTGGGTTTAGAGTAGGAGTGGAAGAGGAGTCGGAGAAAAAGCAAAGGAGGGAGATGGAATGGGATATGTGGAAAAAGGAGATCTCGGTACATATGAGTCGCACTCCCCTAAGACCGGTACACAGATGAGTGGAGTCGTAGAGGCCCAAACACTCTATAAGTGACAGAAAATATGTGGGATGGCCTACAGGATCTTACTTAGATGGTAAACTATAAAAGACTCAATTCAGGAATCTTTGGGTGTGCTTTTTGTTTAAAGCAAGAAAAGGGTTCTTTATGGTGAAAGGAAGGGGCTCTTGAAAAAAAGCGGGCTCTTAGTTCTATCTCTATTGTCTCTCCTTATTCTTCTCTTTGTGCCCTTACCATGGCATTCCTTTTTTTTTTGGAGGGTTTCAAGGAACTAATTTATAGGTGTATACTTGATACCTAAGATAAGAAATGATATCTTGCATATTCTAGCTATTGTAGGCATGTTTGGGATGGAAGATCATGCTGTAGTAGGTGAGGCAGGGAAGGTGGTGGCATGGTGTATCCCTACAATGGGGTGTCCCTTAAAAAGTAAATATTAATGGCCGCCGCACTGGAGCATCATGGCTAGGTGGATAGGGCAAGCATAGTAGTGGTTGACATGCATGCAGGAAACTGGTAGGCACACATCTCTGCATCTATGTGGTAAGGTGTTGGGAGGTAGCCTCGTCACTTGAGCTAATTGACACATGTCTGGAGGGGTGGAGCTTGGTTGTCATGCTAAAACTATCAAATCCTGATATATTAGGACGTCACCTCCTTTTAAATAAAAAAGATTATATAGCAAAATAATGGCTAAAAGTACTATTTTCTAAAATGGCATATAAAGTTTTGAATAAAAGCAATGGAAGCGCCAAATTACATATTGTTCTTTTTACATGGTAACTTCAATTATAGGAAAATGGAAGCGCCAAATTACATATTATTTTTGTTACATGGTAACTTCAATTATAGGAAAATGGCTAAAAGTAGCTATTATGGACATAAAGGTGAGGGGCCTCTTTAGTCTCACATTAATTATGTGCCAAAAAGAATTTTGACTTATATTGAGAGACCAAAGCAAATAATACCTTACATGCATGTGGTAACACTACAACCATTCTGATTTTTGCCAAAGCTAAAAAAGACCTTTTTCGATGCTTTAAAGCATCGCTAAAAATTTTTTTGATGCTTTTAAAAGTATCGTAAAAGCATCGGGAATGCGAGGGTGGAGATAGTTTTTTTTGACACTTTGTAAAAGTGTCGGGATTTTTGCCGACACTTTAAAGCATCGGGAATAAGATTATTCCCGATGCTTTAAAGTATCAGGAATAAAGTTATTCCAGATGCTTTTTAAAAGCATCGGGATTAAGTCTAAAGCATCAAGAATAACTTCAGGATAAAATTATTCCAGATGCTTTAAAGTATTGGAAATAAAGTTATTCTCGATGCTTTTTAAAAGCATCAGGAAAAGAATTATTCTCGATGCTTTAAAGCATCAAGAATAACTCGAGAATAAGGTTATTTTCGATGCTTTAAAGCATCGAGAATTCCATTTTTTTTTAAAAATAATTATTTTAAAATTTAAAATATATATAATTTTTTAACCTGTATAATGCAGTAATAACAAATATTTCAATCTCATTGCATGCATTCTTCACACATCCAAATATAAATTCTAAATATAAAATTCATTGTGATCTATATAATAAAGTTTGTTACATATATGTTTATTTAACAAAATTAAAATATACGTGAAATACAAGATATAAAATAACAAAAAATCAAGGTCAACGATCTACAGGAGGTAGGTTGTTACCCTATCCATGAGGATCTGATGCTCTAAAAGCCTATAAAAATATTTAAAATATTTAATTTGCGAAACTATAATGACAATATATTATACAAATCATTAATTTAATATAAGAATATATATTTAATATCATATATATTTACCTGATGTGGAACAAATATCTGTATGATAGATATAAGCCACTCAATGTGCTCTCTCTCACGCTTTCCATCACTGCTCTATCGGTGAAATGGCTCTATCGTATCTCCTCTAGCTCAGTGGCATGACTCTATCGCATCTTCTCAAGCTCAACGGCATGGCTCCGTCACATCTCCTCTATCTTCTCCTCAAGTCTACGAACACATGCATCCTGAGCACCCTCTGCAGCATCATGTGTATATCTACTAACCGTAGATAACATAGTGGGGATGACTCCAACTTCATAGCACCTCTCTCGATCGTAGCGCTCTGGCCCCATCAACTCTATAAACACCTCAATCTCGATGTGACTACTCTATGTAGATGCTGTAGAATCATCGATATGCTCGGGAAAAAGTGATGTAGCTCTTTCCTGTATTAATTTAGAAAAATTAGTTAGATTTTAAAGACTAACAAAATCAAATTTAAATCATTGCATGAAATACATTGTAATAAATATTTATACATATTTCTCTTGACTCATCTCTGATAAAAGTATCGTCACGATGAGTATGAGTCATCCGATAAAACTTCACTTGACCGGGTTCCCTCCCATGCTTATCCATCTACAAGAAAAATTATAATTTTAAGCAAATAATTCAAAAAATTAAAAATTATTTAAGTATCACGATATATATGTATATCGCGATACATCATTCGAGTTGCACATATGTACCACGATCATATATGTATCGCGATATATATGTACCGTGATACATCATCCATGACATATATGTAATGGGATACATATATGTAACACGATACATATATGTACCACGATACATAGATGTATCACGATACATAGATGTATCTATATATCGTGATACATATATGTACCGCGATACATAGATGATAGATGTACCACGATACATATATGGCCATGATATCGTCCGCGATACATATATATACAACGACACATATATGTACCGTGATACATCATCCGCGATACATATATGTACTGCGATACATCGTTCATGATATATATATATGTACTGTGATACATATATATAACGTGATACATATATATACCATGATACATATATGACTGCGATACATCGTCCATGATATATATATATTACGATATATTTTTCATGATATATAATATTAGTTTCATTAAAATATATAAATACTTTAATATTGAAATATAAGCTTATAGTTTAAGAAACTTATGAACTCTTGTTTGACTCGTGCATAACTCTTGGATCCCGATGTATGGGAAATAGACAGAGTTGCTCGTGAAGCTCTACCAATATCAGAATATATCTATAAAATCAAATAGATGACTTCTTATATCTAGAATAATATATATATATATATATATATATATATATATGTATAATGTATAATATAAACTAAATATTTTAAACTTGCTTCAAAGAAATTAGAAAATACCTGTCCCCTCTCGAGGAACCAATAATAAACCAACTGATAAGGGGGTATATCAGGAGGACAAGTACCAACTACCTACTCCTCTATCATACCCGGCAACTTGTACTTTATCTTCAACTATGCTTTATTCTTTCCATTTCTGGTTGAGAGACTTTAGTACAAAATCATGAGAGGATGGAGGGAATACAAACTTGGACTGCAAAAAAAAATAATTAGTAAAAATATAAAACATAACATAATATATCAACTATGCAAGATAACAAATAATTTAATACCAATTTTTTACCTGCACAACTCATAGAATCTCTAGTTTATACATCGAAAGCATGTCATTCCACTTTGCATAACTCAGTAGACAAAGCTGATGCCTCCGTGCAACTATCCCTAAAAATGAACTCAATAAGCTGGTGGCTTTTTTAATTGGCTACCCTAACTCATTGCACTCAATCACTATCTTCTTATCCTTATGCATCTACTAGACATCCCTAATATTATGGGCCCGCACCTACATGTAACCCTCCCAGATCTGTTTGCATAAAAATAGATAAAAGTAAGCTATAGTAAAAAATGTAATGAAATTTTATCTAACCAAGGATATTGGAATATATTATCCTGAATCTATAGCTCATCATCTGCAACATCGATGGAAGGATCATGATGCTCCGAGGATGATAGACCTGTAGTGGACTGATGTGCCGAAGGACTAGATGCAACATCCGGTACTGACGAAGGACTAGCATGAACATCCTGTGCTGAAGAAGTACTGGTTTCAACCTACTATGCCAAGGTAGAAGTGCCAACCTCTGTCCGTGAGTGCTGCAACTGCACACCAACAAATCATCACAAGCGAGGCATAGTGTCACCTATAAGTTACATCAGAGTTAGAATTAGTGAAAATAAATATTAATTTAACATAATAATTAATACAAATTGCATACATTATAAAATTTAACACCAATAAGAATCAAGCATTAGCATTTTCTTCAAATTCCATCCTAACCAAGGATACTGTAGCATGTATGTCATCAATTGATATAAAATTGAATGGCATGGAATGCATATAAGTATCATCATCTTCATGATCTTCTAGCTATTTTTCCATATCATATAAGTTCCTAGGCTTTGTTTTAATAACAGTAGCCCAATCATTGTCTTTTGCATCTTGGATAAAAAATACTTGACGAGCTTGAGAAGAAAAAAAAAAATGGATCATCCTTCAATAAAATACTAGTATGTATCAACCTTGTAAAATTTACAAGTGTAAATCCATTTGCATCTTTTTTCAAATCTCTTGATGAGTTTATATCTACCAAATCGTATCTAAATAATATGACTTTAAAAATTTTGTTGTAATCTGACACATATATATCTTTAAGTGTACCATAATAAGTTTTTCTATCAACTTCCACCATAACACCGCTATTCTGTATTTTTTAAATTTCTTGCGATCTTTAGTATGAAATTTAAAATCATTGATTATGAAACCATTATATCTTATGATAACTTTGTTAGGTCCTTGAGCCAGGACTATTAATTCAACTAAACAATTTCTCTCCATCATTGTTGATACTTTAAAATAATAAGAAATGTTAACAAGTTATTCGATGATAAATCTATCAATATATTCTTTAAATATACGTCAAACCTATTTTGAAAGCCATGTAGGAAATGTTTCGACTAACCATCGCTGCTCAATCCTTGGATTAGATCAAGTGCTATGATTAGCTTGTCACTAAGACATTAAAAATTCACTTCATAAAATTTATATTTATTAATGTAGAATAAAAAATAAGATATGATATTTAAACTTAAAATACATTAAATATACTAACCTTTGATAGTCAAATATTATTCACTATGAAGTAACACATAATGATGTGCTTGTACAATTGATTTCTGATCCAATACAATACTTTCACTTTTTCTCATTACTCTTTCATTAGTAGAAACTTATACAACTATGTATTGTTTACGAAATCACTATGCCGTGGAGGTCTATTAAATAAGTCTCTATATCTTGAAGATATCTTGAATAAAATGTCAAACACTCTTCAGCAATATATCTTTCTACAATCGAACCCTCTAGATAGGCTCTATTTCTACATAATCTTTCAATCATACAAGATACCTACAATATTTAAAAACTTATTTACACGTCATCATGATGCTACTTTTATTAAAATTATAACTGGATTAAAACTTAATAATAATACCTCTTAATAGGATACATCCATCTATAGTGTACCGATCTACCAAGCTTAACTTCTAAAGCTAAGTGAATGAGAGATGTACCATAATAGTAAAAAATCTAGGTAAAAAAATCTTCTCCATTTGACAAAGTATAATCGTAATATCAAACTTCAACTGATCAAGCTCTCTAGGATCTAAAACCTTTGAACATAATGCCTTAAAGAATTATGATAACCGATTTAAAACTATAAAACTTGTTTAGGCACTGATGATCTTGAAGCTATTGGAAAGATATCTTGCGTCAATATGTGATCATCATGACTTTTGAGATTAGAAATTTTTTGGTCTTTAAGATGCATGCATCTTGAAATGTTTGATTTATATCCATAATGTACTTTAATATTTTTCAATACTGTCAAAAAATTATCTTTTTTTTGAGCAGACATGGTATAAGATGCAGAGAAGCAAATAAATTCTATCATTAGCAAGCATTTTGGGATGAAGCTCATGTCAGATACCCAATTCTTGTAAATCCATTCATGCTTTTATATTATCTTTGGTCTTTCCATCAAGATTTATCAATGTTCCAAGAAGATTATCATATACATGCTTCTCTATGTACATGACATCAAGATTATATATGATGAATAAGATTGTGTTCCCAAAAAAGTAAGTCAAAGAAGATATTTCTTTTCTTCCATAAAGTTTACTAGGCTGATTTATAGATGCTATCAGTACGTCTTCCTCATTTTCATTTTCAAAAAAATTATCAAGATTTTCAAATACCTACATCCATGTACCAGTAGTCACTTCTGCCAATCCATCTTGATCATCCTTCCTCTTTATTTAGAAGACTTTGAGAATTTACCATATATGTAACTGATAGAATTCATTTGTCTATGAAAATTAGTTCAGAAGATAGAATAGGTGCACATCCTATTTCTGTGGTACCATCAAATAAATCTTGCTGAAAACGAAATAAATGATTTGGTTCTAACCATCGATAATGTCCCATATAATAAGATTTTCCTCCATGTTTTAACTAAATTGAATGTGTCGAATCTGTACAACAAGGGCATACAACCCATTCCTTTGTACTCCAACCAGATAAATTGGCATATGCTAGAAAATCACTAATAGTCCATAACAAAGCTACCCGTAGTTTAAATGTTTCATCATTGGAAGCATCAATTGCATCAACACTTTTCCATGATGATTTCAATTCTTCTATTAAAGGTTGTAGAAAAATATCAATATTGTTTCATGGATCCTTATCACCTGGAATAACCATTGATAAGATAAGTAAGGATTGTTTCATGCACAACCATGGTTGTAAATTATATGGTATTCGAGCAACAGGCCAAGTGCTATATGTAGAATTTAGAGTCCGAAAAGGATTGAAGCCATCTGAAGCTAAGCCCAACCGAACATTATGAATATCGAGGCAAAATCAGAATGCTTAGCATTAAATGCTTTCCACGCTAAACTATATGTTGGATGTCTCAACATTGCATCCTTCGTACGTCCTTCATGATGCCATCTTATTAATGATGCTATTTTTGAAGATGAATATAGCCTCCTCAATCAAGGAATATGAGAAAAGTAACATAATACCTTTGCTGATTTCTTTGTATGCTATAGTGTATCTGTTTCATTCTCTACATCATCCTCATCTCCTTCATGAGTTGTCCATCGTGAAGATCCGCATACATTACATGACTCTCGATCAGCATTTTCACCATGTATAACATGCAGTCTTTCGGACAACTATGAATCTTTTGATATCCAAGATCCAAATTGTTGATAACTTTCTTTGCTTTATAATAAGAGGATGGTAAACCATTGCCTTCTAGAAATGCATCCTTTAATAACTTGAAAAGAATGGTAAAACCTTTTCGAACCATCCATTTATGTATTTTATATGGAATAAATGTATAAGAAAAGAGATCTTAGAAAATCTCAAACAGCCCATATAATTGTTCATCTACTTCTTTCATTAAATTATGATACCGAGCTAACTCAAAAGTTGATGGTTGCATCTGCTCCTCGATATATGTTTATTCAATGAATGTTTGTGGATTTAGACAGGAACTGTTAACGCATCGTTGGTATAAACATAAAATCTTTTCATTCAAACTACTTTTGTCTATACAGAATTTAATGAAATCATGAACTCCATCTAAATGTTCTTTGGTATTTCATGGTTTATTAACCTAGCTTTATCCATTTTAGGATAAAATGATCCAACTTTCAAGTTATCTAAATACAAAAAAATCTTCAATCAATAACAATGCACCTAGTAATTTTTTAAAAAATTATATGAAAATATATAGGTTAACTAATAAATGCATCCTATCACTAACTAATAGGTAAAGGTAGGTCCTGTCCCATTCAAGAATTGCATTAATCATATAGGTTATTTACAGTAATCAAATGATATGCAATAAGAGTTCCAGAAAAATTTTGACAGTATTTTCTTTAGTTCTTCCTACATGACTAAAGATGTATGAGGAGAACTAAAAGAAAATGTTGTTTGAAATATATTAGAACTCTATCCATATCGCTTGATTACTGTAAGAACCTATAAAATTATTTACAATTCTTAAGCTATCCAAACTGGACAATCAATTGATCACTATACATAATTCTTACATCTGTACAAAAATAAAATAAATATATGGATGCTATAGAATATGTACATTAATCAATTGACAGGTCTATGTTTCTATGCAATGCAAGTTTTGTAAAAAATATTTAAAAAGGCATAATTGATCATAGAAAAGCTATACATGGTATTCAAATAAAAGATTTGCAATAATAAATAAATCTTAAATGCAACTAAAATTAGATGGTCAAACGAACTCATAGAAACCTTAAAATCTTGTTTCTATTCTTTGGCTTAAATCCAAAATAGTATTTAGAAAGGGTAGAAGTTTAGCTCTAGCTTTAAATTTTATCTTATTTTATATTATTACAATTATACCTTAATATTTTTTATAAATCAGATGATTTATATTTTTCAAGAGTACTAGCATAAAATTTGAATAGTTTTAGATGTAATGCTAACATCCTAGGCTTGGAGCCTTTTTATAAACTTAGTCTAGGTAGTTGCTCGGAAGGTCCATAAAGGCTTTAGCCTTGATTATGTGCATTAATATCTGCAACACATATGTTATGGCATGCACAAGTCAGTCGGGACTAGGGATGCAAATGAATCGAGTTGAGTCATTTGCTCATAAGCTATTTAAACTCCGTTCAAGTTCAAGCTCGACTCGACTCAATTATAAATTATACAATAATACAATAATAAATGTGTATACAAAATTATACAATAATAAATGTGTCTAAAATCTCTTTTCATTTATGAAGCAAGGAGGTATGGGTATAGAGTCTTGTTTTTTAATTTTCTAAGAAATTGCACAACCATCGAACATGAAAACAATCCAGATGTGGGTTTTCTAGTATTCAAACAACCTTGAAAGGTAAAATCAGAGTAGCCAACAAATTACAACTCATCAGCAAGATATTTCAAGGAATTTTACTTGGTCCGCTTCAAATAATACAGAACCTTTCCCAGGATTTGATTAGAATCCACTATGAATTCCTGTAGCATATGTAAGACCTAGCCTTGTACACCTTGTGGCATGCATAAAAATTCCCATAGCTAAAGCATATGGAATCTTTGATTTATCAAGTTTACCCTTAGGTGATCTAGGATGGTCTTCCTTGCTCAATTTGTTTATTCCTTCATGAGAAATTCTGCCCTGAAAACATCAATCCATCTTAAATTGATGCATGAGTGATTCAATATTTATCTTGAGACAAACTAAGTTTTCTTTGCACTTTGTCCTTGATGTTTTTAATGTTGAGCCTTCACCATGATCTTTGATCTCAAATGTTTGAAACAGCCAACTTTTAATCTCCATTAAAAGGTTCATATCATTACCCATTAAAAGAATATCATTAATATAAAAATTAAGAAAAACAAAGGAGAATATCAGTAAGAAAAACAATCTTGATCTCTTTAATTAACTTATTTTTTGTTCATTTCTAGGTAGCTTAAGTGAAACCCATAGGAGGCTCCGTGTAAATCTTCCTAGTAAGATTCTTGATATGGCAAGATCGCTGATGTGGAGCGTACATCAACCAGCTGGCTGCCAGGCCGTGCCACGTGGCGTTCTCTTCCGAGCTCTATTGCCAGGTGGCTTGACTAGTGGTCGCGCCCACCTCGATCCGAGCTCGGCGCTTCCGTCCCTTCGCTAGGTGTCAACCCAGGAGGGGTCCACCTCGGTCGAAGTGGTCCTATCTCTGCTCCTTCTTCAGGTGGCAGCCCCAGACGGATTTACCTCGGTCGAAGTCGAGCTTGCCTCTATCCCTTTGCTAGGTTTCAACCCAAGAGGGGTCCACCTCGATAGAAGTGGGCCTACCACTACTCCTCTACTAGGTGGCACCCCCACATGGGTCCACCTCGGCCAGAGTTGAGCCTGGAACCTCTACTCCTTCCACTAGGTGGCACCCCCAGACAGGTCCACCTTGACCAAAGTAGAGCTTGCCTCTGCCACTTCGCCAGGTGTCAACCCAGGCGAGGTCCACCTCAACCAAAGTGGGCCTGCCTCTGCTCCTCCACCAGGTGGCAACCCCAGATGGGTCAACCTCGACCGGAGTCGAGCCTAGCATCTCTGCTCCTTCCGCCAGGTGGCAACCCCAGATGGGTCCACCTCGACCAAAGTCAAGCTTGCCTCTACCCCTTCGCCAGGTGTCGACCCAGGAGGGGTCCACCTCGACCGAAGTGGGCATGTCTCTGCTCCTCCGCCAGGTGGCACCCCTAAATGGGTCCATCTCGGTCGGAGTCGAGCCTGGCACCTCTGCTCCTTCCGCCAGGTGGCATCCCCATATTGGTCCAGCTCGGCCAAAGTCGAGCTTGCCTCTGCCCCTTCGCTAGGTGTCGACCCAGGAGGGGTCCACCTCGATTGAAGTGGGCCTGCCTCTGCTCCTCCGCCAGGTGGCACCCCTAGATGGGTCCACCTCGGCCAGAGTCGAGCCTGGCATCTCTGCTCCTTCACCAGGTGGCATCCCCAAACGAGTCCACCTCGACCGAAGTCGAGCTTGCCTTTGCCCCTTCGCCAGGTGTTGACCTAGGCAGGGTCCACCTCGATCGAATTGGGCCTGCCTCTGCTCCTCTGCCAGGTGGCACCCCTAGATGGGTCCATCTTTGCCAAGTAGAGCCTGGCACCTTTGCACCTTCCGCTAGGGGGCGCCCCCAAACAGGTCCACCTCGGCCGAAGTCGAGCTTGCCTGTGCCCTTCTCCAGGTGTCGACCCAGGCAGTGTCCACCTCGGTCGAAGTGGGCCTACCTCTTCTCCTCCACTAGGTGGCACCCCTAGATGGATCCATCTCGGTCGGTGTCGAGCCTGGCACCTCTACTCCTTCTGCCAGGTGGTGCTCCCAGACGGGTCAACCTTGACCGAAGTCGAGCTTGCCTTTGCCCCTTCGCCAGGTGTTGACCCAGGCGGGATCCACCTCGATCGAAGTGGGCCTACCTTTGCACCTCCACCAGGTGCACCCCAAGATGGGTCCACCTCGGTCGGCTGAGTCAGCCTGGCATCTTTGCTCTTTCCGCCAGGTGGCACCCCCAGATGGATCCACCTTGGTCGAAGTCGAGCTTGCCTCGGCCCTTTACCAGGTGTCGACCTAGGTGGGGTCCACCTCGATCGAAGTGGGCCTGCCTCTACTCCTCTGTCAGGTGTCACCCCCAAATGGGTCCACCTCGATCGGAGTCGAGCCTGGCATCTCTGCTCCTTCCGCCAGGTGGTGCCCCCAAACAGATCCATCTTGGTCGAAGTCGAGCCTTCTTCACAGAGCACGAAGGATCGAGGGTGCAAGCCCCAAGGATGCTATTGAGGATGGCGAACATAGGGCGGCACATTCAATATGGCATTCCCAGATCGTTAACGGTGCGCAGAACCTCGTTTACAACAGTTTAGGAAGGACACCATGATCGAGGTACCATATCCGGCGACCGGTGACCTGGTACTCCAAAAGGGAGAGCCACGATCAATGCCTCGAGCTTGAGGGCACCTTCACGTGGATTGAGGTCCTGCCAAGTTTCCTCTTTCGTGACAACATGTTGAACATGACAAGCTCGCCACTTAATTCCCAAGCATAAGGGAAGGCGACCTCTGGGGAATGATGAGTGAGCACCGTGGACCTCCAAAGCTCCTAGAGGGGGAGGATTGAGGTACCGAAGCACCCAATGATCTTAAAAGGGCACCAACGGGCGAGGAGGAAGGTAATCAATCAAGGGGGCAAACACACAGAGTGAGAAAAGTAGGCGACTCACAGGCAAAGGCTCGGGGGATTCGTAAGAGCGAATCTAGCGAGCCCGATCGCAAGAGCTGGAGTTTTGATCCCTCTTGTTCTTGTCCACTTTCACTCATCTCCTCACAAAAATATTCCTCTAAGCATGGAGACCCAATAGGGATCCATCTTAGTGGGTATGTTCCACTTTACCACTCGCTAACTTGACCATCGGAGTGCCCTCACCGAAACCCCCGGCCGGGTCTCTAACCTACTTTTGCAGATCCAGGAGCATTAGGATTCCAGAGTAAAGGGGACCGAGGTCTGGCGCCAACTCACAGCTACAGGCCACAGCGATAAGGTTGGCAACAGATTGGCATGCCAGGTAGTGAGACGAAAGCCTATGCGCGAGCAAGCCTCCCCATGAGCTTGAGAATAGCTCAATTACAAGCATGGTGGTGACTCGCAAACGTGAAGCCTCCACCAGTCGGGCGGGAAAGGTTCCCTCTCCCATGGGCCCCCGCAGCCCAGAAAGGTAACTTCCTGCTCCTCCTCCTACTCAGCTACCCTCGGTAGATGGTTAGTATGCTGCTATCTTTCAGCAGCTGCAGACACTGACCATGACCATCAGGCAGCTACAGCATCAGCAACGCTCCCTGGTCACTCAACCTTAGCCCGCGGAAGCCTGTGCTTCATCCAAGGCAGGCTGTCCCATCCACGAGCAGCAACCAACCCCTGCGGGAATCATACTAGGTCAGCGGACCACGAGAGCCAATCCCCGGTGGACAACAATGATGCTGCCAAGCGCAGCAAGCACCACCGGGGCAAGGCCCCTCGTCGCGACCCATCGGCACCTTCTTCTCCAGCGGCCTCGGTGGAAGGTTCCACTGATGAGGCCATCAGGCATCTAGCTGAGAGGCTCATGAAAGAGCAAGAGTGCAAACAGGTGGAGCTCTCTTGCCAGTTTGCCAACATGAAGGGCTCCCCTAGTGAGCCAGTGGGCTATAACATCCAACCCCCTTTCTCTTGGGAAATCCAAGAGGAACCGATTCTGAGTCGATTCCTCATGCCTTAGGTGGATCCCTACAATGGGACCATCGATCCCCTGGACCACCTGGAGAGCTATAAAGCTCTCATAAGAGTCCAGGGGGTGAAGGATGCCCTCCTATGCATCGCCTTCTTAGCCACTCTCGGGAAGGTCGCTCGAGTTTGGTTCACACACCTCGAGCCCGAATCCATTGACTCCTTCCAGTAGTTGGAAAGGAGGTTTATAGCACACTTCGATGCCTGTCGAAACGTGCAAAGGGAGGTAGATAGCCTCTTCTCCATCTGGTAGCAAGATCAGGAGCTTTTATGGGACTATGTCACCTGCTTCAAGACTGCTGCCCTGGAGATCTATAGTTTGGATGAGCTCGTCACCATGCTGGCATTGAAGCGAGGGCTCAAGACCTCCCGACTGACATATTTCTTGGATAAGAAGCCGCCCAAGACATACTCTGAACTCCTCCTCCACATCCACAAGAACATCCATGCTGAAGAGGCTGACCGCACCAGGAGAGAGCTGGACGGGAAGCCTTCGAAGAAGCCTGGCCAAAGAGATGTACCTGGAACTCGAAGGCCCGAGCCCCCTACCGACTTCCGGTCGGGATCAAAGCCGAAGAATGGTCTTGTTCCGGAGCAGACCTTCACTCCCCTCCTTGCTCCAAGAACAAAGATCCATGGAGATCGAGGGCGAGCGCTACCTCCGCTGACCTCCTCCTCAAAACCTGAAGAACCATCGTGACAAGATGAAGTACTGCCAATTTCACCGTGACCATGGCTATGACATGGAGGAGTGCCTTAACCTGAAGAGAGAGATTGAGTACCTGATCAGGAGGGGCTATCTCAAGAAGTTCATAGGAAGAGAGGCCCCAATGGAGGACCAGCCACTTGTGGCCCTTCTCCTCGTCCCTGCAGTCGACAATAACCCTACGGAGAAGCCGGTGGGCATGATCTCTAGGGGGATAGGGCGCGCATCGAAGAGAGCCTGGGGGGGGAGACTTAGAAAATGTACTCCCCTTTGAGAAGGGGAAGGAAGATGAAAATGTAAATAATGATGTGGTGGTGGTCAAGATGACCATCGCTAAGCATCCTGTACATCGAATTATGGTTGATAGTGGGAGCTCCACTGACATACTTTTTTACGATGCTTTCTCCCGGATGAACTTATCTCAAGATCGGCTAAAGTCGGTGCACACCCCTCTCATGGATTTTATCGGAGACTCTGTAGGAGCCGAGGGAGAGATCACTGATAGAAAAGTGCCCTAAGAGCCAATCATTATGAGGACCTTTTTGTAAACTTCCAACTCATGTATGACATATTTTCATATTAATAAAGGCATGTGATTCATCATATACTGCGGTATCATGTTTCTGATGATTATGATGAATCCCATAGAATAGGGCAATGGAATTAGGGTTATGATAAAATAACAATGAGACCTAATTCCTATAAACCTTAATCTAGAATGTTCCTAGTCGTTGGACCATCGATTCGGGGATCGATGAATCCGGAAAGACTAGCTTATCCTATGTATGCTCAGTTGATGAGGGTGGTTGATCTCATAACCACTTGTGTAGAGATACTAATACAAGGATAAGGGTGCTCATCAGGGTATGAGTACACTGGAACTGATCCGCACCGGGACTATCTTATGGAAGTCTTACTACTTGTCAAAAGATAGATCCCAGAGTAGAAGTTGTGCATGTGATCTTTAGACCTGAGGTCACCATGGTTCCTTGTGCACACTAAGCCATACTTTGGTTCATACTCATTCATGGCATTGCGACATGTACGGGGTGTTCTGGGTATGGTGGAAGGTGTACGAAGGATGTGAGTGGACCAACAAGGAATCGATCATACCTAGTAAGAGGAATTGTTATCCCATGCAATCTCTTCAATGAGAGACTCAAGGAGCCTTTGATCAAAGCAGGATGAGATTAGTGGAATCTAATCAGTCATTAGCGAGTCCTCATGATCAAGCTGAGATTCGATATGATTAAGTGTTAGGGTTTGACATCTATCCATACCTATCACATAATCGGGATAATGGGAGATCGAAAGATTGAATTGCATGGTAACTTATTATTGAAGGGTATTTTGGTATTTTTTACCAAATTCCTTATCTCCGGGTAGGCATGACACATTGCTAGACGTCAATCTTGTCTTGTAGGTTTTCATGAACCAATTGATTTGGTGTCATGAGTCAATTTGATGTGTGATTCGAATTGGACAATAAGGTGAGCCAATTTGACCTAATTAGGTTAATCGGGTTTGATCGGATCGAATCAGCTCAAACCTAAACCTACTGCTAGCTAGATGTGGAACCCATTGGGTCACACACAATAGAGACTTGGCCAAGGAAGTCATTCATGATTTAATTAGGGTTATAGGATCCTAATTGGTTAGCCAGATTACATACTAGCATATGTAGGCTAACCTAATTCCTAACCCACTTGGATTGGATTCGGTTTCTTGCTAATTGGGCTAACCTAATTATGGGAGACCTAAATTAGGTTGAGTCCTAAGTGGGGCTAGCCAAATCAGAGCTTGATCTGATTTTAATTTGGGCTTAAGGGCATTTTAGGCACCATATATGAAGAGTCCTAATGGCATGGGACTCTTGGTACCTAAATGATACCTTAACTTCAAAAAGGCACAGAATGAGCTATAGACCTCTGATTTGAAAATAAATTATATGGTCAGAAAGATTATTTAATTCTCTTTTCAATGACACCCATATTGCATATATTTCACTGATCAATATATGCTGCTTTGGGTGGAGAGAGAAGTGGGAAAGGAAAGTGGTGCCCTTTTGGCACACCCGGGAGAAGTATGGCACGCACAGAAGAACTAAGAGTCCTTCTGTAGATGAAACTCTGGGAGCTTCATCAAAGTGGTGCCTCTTCACTTTATCCCCACACCTCTTGGAGAGGATTGACCGGTCAAAAAAGTGGAAGGGGCAGCGTGAAAGCAGAAAGAAATATTGGCGCGCAGATGAAGAGTCGCTTCTCTTCATTTGTGCGCGCACTATTCTCAGGCAGAGTCCTTCTGCCCTTAGGACTCTGCTTATTCCAAGATCTTCAAGATTGAAAGGATGCCTCCTTCCATTCTTCATGACCGGTATATGCCACATGGCATATGGGGAACTGCTCTGGAAAGGGAAAGAACATCAAATAAGACTCTTGAAGCATGAAGAGCCTTACCAGACATGAAGAGTCATATCTAATAAGGAATCTCGGGATGCTTTTCACGCCCCATCTGAATCTATATAAAGGGGGTACGGTGAAATGAGACTTAAGATCTTTGGTCATCAGAAACAACAGTCCATTTTCCCTAGAGTTATCTGAGTGCCTCTTTCTGTTGTCTCCCTCTCTCCTTTTAAGACAAGACTTGTCTTGTTAAGACAAGGTCTAATCTTTTAGGATAAGGCTTTGTTTTAGGACATAAGCCTAAGGGGTCCTAGGGGAGGGTTGTCCTAAAGCCAAGAGTGCCTTAGGAGAGTGTCTAGAGAGTCCTACAGTAGGACAGGGTGTCCTACAGTGTTCAAAGGTCCAAAGGCTGTCCTAATAGTCCTATTGAAGCAAGCAACCCCGGTAGGGATTCTTCCTTTGTTCAAGTCTCGTGTGGATCACCGTTGGAGGGCTTGCACTTGTGAGCCTCGTGGAAAGGATTTGATTTAGCGATCCAGGTATGTTAATTGACTTTATTTTATGATTCATTAGTTGTAATTGCTTAGGGGGTTCCTGGGAATTATTGTTTTCTATACATGTTATACATGTTAGGGTATCATGCTATGAAATTTTAGTTTGAAAGTCAATTCCGCATGTTGCATGATCCCCATGACCCTGGGAGAATTCCCATCAGTGGTATCAGAGCCCACCTTGTGGCATACCAATTATGAATCTATTTGAAGTTTGATTAAATTTCATTACTGGGCCGACCCGAACCCTGTCGAGTCAACTTGGCCAAATTCATATGCATGATTTCTTGTTTCTTTATGAAATGACATGATAATGCAATTATATAAAATTTTACATATTAGGGTAGTATGTTTAATTTCAATTTTTATGAAATGCATGATATTATGTCAAGTATGAAGTTATGCATGTTGGTTTTACCCTAGTAACTGCTTTGGATTGGGTTAGTCACCATGGCCGTCCGGTCATAGGAGCCAAGTAAGGTTTAAAGGCCCTCTCCTCCCATTCAATGGGTCTCCTATGGAGTGTAGGGGTGTCGCTGTGGCCATATCCCATGAACAAGTGAGGTGAACGGGATATTGAAATATCAAGCCATGTTTTGCATATTAGGGTAATATGCTTGTTGTCATATAATGCTATGCATATTAGGGTAATATGCTTGATGACATGAAATTTTATGCATATGCTAGAGTGATATGCATTGTGTTTGTTATAAACTTGGTTATCATGTTCAATGTTTATACTTGTAGTAATAAACATTATTATCATGATAGTATTTAGAATGTGTTTTGAGACCATCAAAGCCCTCATCAAAAACAATATTTAGTCATAGTATAAAACTTAGTCAAGATGCAAAACCAGTTAGAGTTTGATTAGCCAATTGGTGTCTAGGCAAGTGGTTCTGGGAAGGTAAAGGGAATGAAGTTTATAATTGGTTCCGTTGTCTAACCTGGCCAATCTAATTGGTGTCTAAGGAAAGCAACGGGGGGACCCCCTCACCCCTCCCACTTACCTAGCCAATTTGGTCATATCTAAATCTTAATTTGGTAATGCTAATTGGTTAAGTATACTATAAAGTTGCCTTCCTTCATGCTAAGCCAAATTTATGTCAAAGCTATAGTAGGTTTGTTGTATACACACAAGGCCTAATCTAGGGTTTGATATAAGATTTGTCTTGGTGCACTTAGTGCTTTATAGCATGGTTGGATATGTTGCTTTGTTGTGTACACACAAGAGCAACATAATTTAATCATGGCTATATGGAAATGAAGGGTCCGACTAAACTAAGACTTTATGGTTTGTTGTGTACACGCAAGGCCATAAGTGTCTTAAAGGAAAAGATAATTGTTGAGAATTGCACGGGTTGCAATTGGAAAGGTTGTCCTACCTTTGAACTCATGTGTGTTTGTTGTGTACACATAAGGCACCCATAAGGAATAAGGATCTCAACCCCACTAAGGAAACCAGGAAGGTTTCTCACTTACCATAGTTGAGGGTTATGGTATTTGAAGAAAATAGTGGGAGACATAATTAGATATAAAGTCCTTATCTAATTATGAATGTCATAATTAGTGGTCTGCTAATATTATTCTTTAATTAAATGTAGGACATTTATTTTAATGGCTTCAAACTTATTACTGAGAGGCATCTTTGATGCCAACAAGTTAACCAATCCAAACTATGTGGATTGGTTGAGGAAGAAGGCTGATGGAGCCTGTTTCCATTGCAGCATGTTTGGGCATGGAAGAAGGATTGCAAGACTTGTCTTGCAAATGTGAAGCTAGATGCAAGTGGTGCATCTAGGGGTTTGTACATGATACAACCAATTTATCATTGAGTAATACAATTTCTAATTCATGGGTATTAGATACCGCATGTGGATCTCACATATGCAATTCATTGCATGGACTCTACAGAATTAGAAATATAAGAAAGGTGACTTCAAATTATATGGACAAGTCGAGAACCCATATATGCTAAAACTATGGGCACCTATATTCTGTTATTACCTTCGGTAATATTATAAAGTTGGAAGAATGCTACTATGTGCCAAATATTGTAAGAAATATTATTTCTATACCCTTGTTATTACAACAGGATATGAAATAAATGTAAAGAGCACTGGCTGCTCTATTCTTCAAAATAATACAATATTTGGGCATGGTAGTTTGTTAATGGTCTTCTAACTTTGGAACTCAATGATAAAATTTTTCTTATTGATGTAAGAAGAGAAAAAGAGATAATGACAAGTCACATATCTTTGACACTGCCGATTGGGTCATATCAGTGAGTCAAGGATAAACAAGTTAGTCAAAGATAATTACTTTGACTCTGATGATTTCCAATCATTAGGAACTTGTGAATCTTGTTTCAAAGAAAAAATGACCAAGTCTCCATTCACTGGACATGGAGATAGGGCAACTGAATTGTTAGGTCTAGTACATACTGATGTATGTGGACCTATGTTGACTCAGGCCAGAGGAGGATATTCTTATTTCATCACTTTTATTGATGATTTATCAAGGTACAGTCATGTGTATCTAATACAAGTCCGAAGCCTTTGATAAGTTTAAAGAATATCAAAGTATGGTTGAAAAACAAACTGGACTAGTATTAAAGCTCTTTGGTCTGATCAAGGAGGGGAATACCTGTCTAGTGAGTTTCTAGACCATCTAAAGGACAAAGGCATTATTTTTGAATGGACCCCTCCTTATACACCCTAGTTAAATGAGTGACAGAAAGGAGAAATCGTACCTTGTTGGACATGGTGAGGTCCATAGATGAGCTTCACAGATCTTTCCATTTCCTTCTGAGGACATGCCCTAGATACTGCTACATACATATTAACAGGGTTCCATCTAAATCAGTGAATAGCACTCCATATGAATTATGGAATGGCAAAAGACCAAATCTTAAGTATTTGAAGATTTGGGGTTGCCATGATTATGTCAAGAATACCTTTGGACATAAGCTAAGTGCAAGGGCTGATAATTGTAGGTTTGTTGATTATTCAAAAGAGGGTGTTGGATACCTCTTTTATAATGCTGCTGAGCAAAAGATAATTGTCAGTAGGCATGCTACATTCTTGGAACAAGAATTTATCCAAGAAGAATGTAGTGATTCTTCACTAAAGTTATATGAAGAACATAACCAACAAATCAATGAGCCTTCAAGTAAAATTCCTCAACCAGAGGTTCTTGTGGATCAAGAATAACCACAATACACACCTCTTCTCTAAAGGTCAGAGAGGGTGCGGGAAGCACCTCTCAGATATGGCTTTGTCATCGAGGATGACAATGAAGCTAGTATCATATAGGATGATGATCCTGTGACCTATGTGGAAGCTGTCGATAGTAGAGACTCCGACAAGTGGCTTGGTGCTATGAAATCTGAAATGGACTCCATGTATTCCAATAAAGTTTGGACTGTGGTAGATCCACCTGAAGGAATTAACCCTATAGGGTGTAAATGGGTCTACAAGAATAAGATTGGAGCAGATGGTCAAGTTGAGACCTACAAGATTAGATTGGTAGCAAAAGGTTTCAAACAAAGACATGGTGTAGACTATGATGAAACCTTTTCTCCAGTAGCTATGCTCAAGTCCATTCGGATACTGCTTGCCATAGCAGCATACCATGACTATGAGATCTGGCAGATGGATGCAAAGACTGCTTTTCTCAATGAAAACCTTGAGGAAGAAGTCTATATGTCACAGCCAGAGGGTTTTGTCTCAAGTGAGAGACCAAATCAGGTATGCAAATTAAAGAAGTCCATTTATGGACTTAAGCAAGAATCGAGGAGTTAGAACATCCATTTTGATGAAACAATCAAAGCATTTGGTTTTGTCAAAAATGTGGATGAACCATGTGTGTATAAGAAGACAAGTGGGAGTGCACTTGTTTTCTTGGTTTTGTATATCGACGATATACTGATCATTGGGAATGATATCCCCATGTTGCAGTAATTTAAAACTTGGCTATCATTAATGTTTTCCATGAAGGATTTGGGAGAAGCATCCTATATACTGGGTATAAGGATTTATAGAGATAGATCCAAGAGGATGCTGGGCTTATCCCAATCTAGGTACATTGACTTGGTGTTGAAGAGATTCAACATGGATGGAAGTAAGAAAGGTACTTGCCAATGAGTCAAGGCATACAACTCTCTAAGAAAATGTCTCCTAAGACATCAGAAGAAAGAGAGAGGATGGCTATGATTCCTTATGCTTCGGCTATAGGATCGATAATGTATGCCATGTTATGTACTAGGCCCGATGTCGCTTATGCCTTGAGCATAGTGAGCAGTTTTCAGGCAAATCCAGGAGAGGATCATTGGAGAGCTGTGAAAAATATTCTTAAGTACCTGAGAAGGACTAAAGATATTTTTCTGGTATATGGAGGATCTGAATTGAAACTAGAAGGTTATACAGATTCTAGTTTTCAGTCAGATCCAGATGATAGCAAATCCACATCAGGATATGTCTTCACCCTGAATGGTGGTGTAGTGAGTTAGAAAACTATAAAGCAGCCAACAGTAGCTGACTCAGTCACTGAGGCAGAGTACATAGCTACAAGTGAAGCCATAAGGGAAGCTGTGTGAATGAAGAAATTCATCATGGATTTGGGCATGGTTCCTACTATAGAACAACTAGTGTCACTTCATTATGGAAATACTAGAGTTATTGTGCAAGTTAAGGAAACAAGGTCTCATAATAAGTCCAAGCACATTCTAAGTTGCTTCCACCTTGTTCAAGAACAAGATGTTGTCATGGAATAAGTTGACATAAAGAACAATATAGTAGACCCATTCACTAAAGCATTAGCCAAGCTGCAGTTAGATAGTCACTTAGATTGTATGGGCATAAAATACATGGGTGATTGGCTTTAGTGCATGTGGGAGTTTGATAGAAAAGTGCCCTAAGAGCCAATCATTATGAGGGCCTTTTTGTAAACTTCCATCTTATGTATGACATATTTACATATTAATAAAGGCATGTGATTCATCATATACTGCTATATCATGTTTTGATGATTATGATGAATCCCATAGAATAGGGCAATGGAATTAGGGTTATGATAAAATAACAATGAGACCTAATTTCTATAAACCTTAATCTTGAATATTCCTAGCCGTTGGACCATCGATTCGAGGATCGATGAATCCGTAAAGACTAGCTTATCCTATGTATGCTCAGTTGATGAGGGTGGTTGATCTCATAACCACTTGTGTAGAGACACTAATACAAGGATAAGGGTGCTCATCAGGGTATGAGTACACAAGAACTGATCCGTACTGGGACTATCTTATGGAAGTCTTACTACTTGTCAAAAGATAGATCCTAGTGTAGAAGTTGTGCATGTGATCTTTAGACCCGAGGTCACCTTGGTTCCTTGTGCACACTAAGCCATACTTTGGTTTATATTCATTCATGGCATTGCGACATGTACGGGGTATTCTGGGTATAGTGGAAGGTGTACGAAGGATGTGAGTGGACTAACAAGGAATCGATCATTCCTAGTAAGAGAAATTGTTATCTCATGCAATCTCTTCGATGAGAGACTCAAGGAGCCTTTGATCAAAGCAGGATGAGATTAGTGGAATCTAATCAGTCATCAGCTGAATCCTCATGATCGAGCTGAGA
Organism: Areca catechu; assembly: GCA_021397845.1. Lineage (NCBI taxonomy): Eukaryota > Viridiplantae > Streptophyta > Magnoliopsida > Arecales > Arecaceae > Areca > Areca catechu. Next base: position 99,848,616 of record CM038050.1, read on the forward strand.
TTTGATATGATTAAGTGTTAGGATTTGACATCTATCCATACCTATCACTTAATCATGATAATGGGAGATTGAAAGATTGAATTGCACGGTAACTTACTACTGAATGGTATTTTGGTATTTTTCACCAAAATCCTCATCTTCCGGGTAGGCATGACACATTGCTAGATGTCAATCTTGTTTTGTAGGTTTTCATGAACCAATTGATTTGGTTTCATGAGTCAATTCGATGTGTGATTTGAATTGGATAATTAGATGAGCCAATTTATCCTAATAAGGTTAATTAGGTTCGATCGGATCGAATCATCTCAAACCTAAACCTACTGCTGGCTAGATGTGGAACCCAATGGGTCACACACAATAGAGACTTGGCCAAGGAAGTCATTCATGATTTATTTAGGGTCATAGGATCCTAATTGGTTAGCCGGATTACATACTAGCATATGTAGGCTAACCTAATTCCTAACCCAATTGGACTGGATTCGGTTGCTTGCTAATTGGGCTAATCTAATTATGGGAGACCTAAATTAGGTTGAGTCCTAAGTGGAGCTATCCAAATCAGAGCTTGATCTGATTTTAATTTGGGCTTAAGGGCATTTTAGGCATCATATATGAAGAGTCCCAATGGCATGGGACTCTTGGTACCTAAATGATACCTTAACTTCAAAAAGGAACAGAATGAGCTATAGACCTCTGATTTGAAAATAAATTATATGGTCAGAAAGCTTATTTAATGATCTTTCTAATGACACCCATATTGCATATATTTTACTGATCAATATATGCTGCTTTGGGTGGAGAGAGAAGTAGGAAAGGAAAGTGGTGCCCTTTTGGCACACTCGCGAGAAGTATGGCACGCGCAGAAGGACTAAGAGTCCTTCTGCAGATAAACTCTGGGAGCTTCATCAAAGTGGCTCCTCTTCACTTTATCCCCACACCTCTTGGAGAGGATTAACAGGTCACAGAAGTGGAAGGGGTGGCATAAAAGCAGAAAGAAATATTGGCGCACAGATGAAGAGTCGCTTTCTTCATCTACTCGTGCACTATTCTGAGGCAGAGTCCTTCTACCCTTAGGACTCTGCCTATTCCATGCTCTTCAAGTTTGAAAGGATGCCTCCTTCCATTCTTCATAACAGGTATCTGACACATGGCATATGGGGAACTGCTCTGGAAAGGGAAAGAACATCAAATAAGACTCTTGAAGCATGAAGAGCCTTATCAGACATGAAGAGTCATATCTGATAAGGAGTCTCGGGATGCTTTTCACGCCCCATCTAAATCTATATAGGGGGTACAGTGAAATGAGACTTAAGATTTTGGTCATCAGAAATAGAAGTCCATTTTCCCGAGAGTTATCTGACTGCCTCTTTCTGTTGTCTCCCTCCCTCCTTTTAAGACAAGACTTGTCTTGTTAAGACAAGGTCTTATCTTTTAGGACAAGGCTTTGTTTTAGGATGTAAGCCTAAGAGGTCCTAGGGGAGAGTTGTCCTAAAGCCAAGAGTGCCTTAGGAGTTGTTGGGTTCGGTGACTAGTGCGGAAGTGTGGATTTCAAAAACTTTATGAAATCAGGTCCGAACCCTAATCCCAAAATCTCCTTATTAGCAATTAAAGCTTATGACTACATGCATGTCCAAATTTAAACACAGTTTAGATACTAACCTCAGATCGCTATATCCAATCTGATGTAGAAATAAACTCCAAATGGAGTAACCTTTTGAACACACCAGGCGTCCACTTGTCCGCCCTCCGATGGTGATCCACACGGCAGATGATCAAGACAGTGACTTCTCAATTTGGGTTCCTTCCAATCAAGTTCTACCCCAAGAACTTGATATATGAGCTATTGGCTAGAACACCTTTAGCCAAACAGGGACTAAAACTTTCTCTCTTACCCTTCTCCCAGTTTTTGGCAGTTCTGGCCCCTTAAGACACTCTTGTCTTAAGAATAAGCCTTTGTCCTAAAATGAGACAAGGCTTGTCTTGGAGGGAGAAGAAGATTAAGACAAAGTTGTCTTAATGTAAGAAAGAAGAAAAGAGGCGCCTTCTTCCTTTACCGTCGGAGAGTTTCTCTCTCTGACTCTCCTTCTGTTCTGAGATTCGACAGAGCCTAGGCTCTGTAAAGGAATCAAAGAAGAAAGAGAGGAGGGGGAAACAATCTTCTGGAGAGGGAGAAGGAAAGAGAAGCAAGGCTTCGCCGTAGAAAAACTGGAATCGATTTTTACGGTGAGCCTTCTTCTTAAATAGGCGACAGAGAGGCGCCTTCTCCTTCTGAAAAATCCTCTCACGCCCCTCTCTCCCTTCTCACGTCTTCTCTCTTAATCTCATGGCCCTTGGGATTAATCTCACGGCCTTTGGGTTAATCTCACGGCCTTTGGGATGGACAGACGCGAAGAGGGATCGAGAAAAACTCAGAAGGGCGCGCGCAGAGAAAAGAGTCGCGCCCCTTCGGAGTTTTTTTCTTTCTTTTCACCGTAATTCCCATTTTGAAGAGTCCACGCCTAGGTGGACTCTGATCCACGCCTCATCAGCCAAAAGACGCCGTTCCCTTCTTTCTTTTCACGCAAAAACGCGATTTGGAGAGAGTCCACGCGCGTGTGGACTCTTCTCCTTGCGCGCGCGCGTGGGAAGAGAGGGGGAGGGGTTTTAGGCGATGTGGGAAAGGGGTTTAGCCTCTTAGGTTAGCCCATTGCTAGCCTATTGTTAGCCCAACGTTTTAAATCTTCAATTAGATTCAAACCGGAATGAATTTGGATCTAAAAACCAAATCGGAACCCTAACTCGAATCCGATTCAAGTAGAAGTCATGGTTTGCAACACATGCTAGTGTGTTCATCTGCAAACGAGATTTATTCCAAATTAAATCCTTTTATCTGTCCTAAGTGTGTGACCCATTGGGTTCCATACTTAGCCAGCAGTGGGTCCGAGTGCAAGTTGACCTAATCTGATCAGAACTCATTCTAATCGATTTAGGTCAAATCGAGCTAACTCGAGTCAGTCAATTAGGACTCCTCCTAATTAGTGATCCAATTAAACCATTTAATTTGATCAACCCACAAGACAAGATTGACGTCTAGCAACGTGTCATGTCTACCCGGAAGATATGGAAATTCTGGTGTAATTCCAAAACTACCCTTCAGTGGAAAGTTCCCGTACAATTCGATCCTTCAATCATCTTGCATCCCGAATAACTATGGATATGGAATCATGTCAAATCCAGTTTATACTCATTCCCAGCTCAGTCATACACTAATGATTCAATTATTCGATATTAGAAATCATTTCTAATATCTGTACTTTGATCAAAGATTTCCTGAATCATCATCTGACCTAATTTGGCTGGATGCAATCTACTCCTACTAGGAGTGATCAATTTCTTGTTGACCTACTCATTACCTTCATATACAATTCACCATACCCAGCATCAACCTCGTGCATGACCCAGTGTCATGATTGAGATTGAACCAAAGCATGGGTTCATGTACATAAGGTATTATGGCAGTCTCAGGTCATAGGACTACTTGTACAACTCCCACTATGTGAAACATCTATTGACATGCAGCTAAGGCTCCATTAGATGTTCTCAAACTGGATCTATTCAGTGGACTCATTCACTAATGAGCACCCACATCCTTGTACTAGTGTCCTACACAATGACTGTGAGAGCAGTCACCCTTTTCAGCATACATAGGATGTGCCAGTCTTACCGGAAACCCTGATCCCCAACTCAGGGTTCCTATGACTAGGAATATTCTAGATTAGGGTTTTAAGGCTTAGATCTCACTGGTATGATCTCATCATAGCCCTACAACCATAGCCCTAATCTATGGGGTTCATCATATAATGACACAGCGAATGATAAAAAATTATTGCCTTTATTAATTTGTCAATTTACAATGGTCTGGGGATACAGATATTGGCTTATAGGGCATAATCCTTTCAGGAGTGTGTCTAGAGAGCCCTACAGTTGGACAGGTTGTCCTACAGTGGTCAAAGGTCCAAAGGCTATCCTAAGAGTCCTATTGAAGCAAGCAACCCCGGTAGGGATTCTTCCTTTGTTCAAGTCTCGTGTGGATCACCATTGGAGGGCTTGCACTTGTGAGCCTCGTGGAAAGGATTGGATTTAGTGATCCAGGTATGTTAATTGACTTTATTTTATGATTCATTTATTGTAATTGCCCAAGGGGTTTCTGGGAATTAGATTTTCTATACATGTTATACATGTTAGGGTATCATGCTATGAAATTTTATTTTGAAAGTCAATTCCGCATGCTGCATGATCCCCGTGACCTTGGGAGAATTCCCATCAATCAATCTCCCTGTTACCGTTGGGATCCCACCTCAGCAAAACATGGTCATGATGACCTTCATCGTTGTCCGGTTCCCGTCATCATACAATGCTATCTTGGGCCGCCCAGGGCTCAACCAACTTGATGCAGTCATCTCCACCAAAAGATTGCTGGTGGAGTTCCCTACCATTTTTGGGGTAGGAGAGATGAGGGGGGTAGTTCAGCCTATCCACCATTGATTGCAGGCTGTCCCGGGAGCCCGGAGTGCCTAGCTCGGCTCTGACATCGACGACCTCGACCAAAGGGCACAGGATCCCAGGGGTGGCCCCACTGAGCACATGCTAACGTACCCCCTCGACTCAGACCCTCTGAAGATAGTGCAGATAGGAGCCCAACTTCCAGAAGATGAGCGGGCTCGCTAGCTGAGTTTCCTCTGGGCGAACACAGATGTGTTCACCTGGTCTACGGTCGATATGCTAGGTATCCCCCCGGATGTCATCACCCATTAGTTGAAGATAAATCCAAAATGCCATCCAGTTGGGTAGAAGAAGAGGAGTTTCACCACAGAGAGGCAAAAGGCAATCAACGACGAGGTAGAGAAGCTCCTCACCGCTGGCTTTGTTCGCGAGGTGCATTATCCCAGTTAGCTGGCGAACGTGGTGATGGTTAAGAAGAGCAATGTGAAGTGGAGGATCTATGTAGACTACACCGAACTTAATCGAGCTTGCCCAAAAGATAGCTTCTCCCTTCCAAAGATCGACCAGCTCATAGATGCCACTTCGGGGCATCGCCTCCTCTCCTTCATGCATGCCTTCTCTGGGTATTATCAAATCCAGATGCATCCGAAGGACGAGGAGAATATCGCCTTCATCACAGACCATGGGACATACTGTTACAAGATGATGCCATTCGGTCTGAAGAATGCCGGTGCTACGTACCAGTGGTTGGTCAACAAGGTCTTCAAGGACCAAATTGCCCGCAACATGCAGGTATACGTGGATGACATGCTCATGATGAGAAAGCTGACCTCTAACCATGTCGATGACCTAATGAAGACCTTCCGCAACCTTCACCTCCACCAAATAAAATTGAACCCGACGAAGTGTGCCTTCGGTATGGCGGCGGGGAAGTTCCTTAGCTTCATGGTGACCCAAAGGGGGATAGAAGCCATCCCAGAAAAGGTTTGAGCGATCCTCGACATGAAGTAGCCCACCTCCAAGAAGCAAGTCCAGTGACTCACCGGTTGGATAGCAGCCCTGAGCTAGTTCATATCGTGATCTGTCGATCACTGCCAGCCCTTCTTCAAGGCACTGAAGAAGATGCATAACTTTGCTTGGACGAAGAAGGGCAAAGAGGCATTTGAGGAGTTGAAGAAGACCCTGGCATCACCACCACTTCTCTCCCGGTCGGAGGAGGGAGAAGAGCTCCTCTTGTACATGGCGGTCACTCCAAAGGCCATAAGCTCGATCCTGGTCCGAATAGATGACAAAGAAATCCAGAGACCTGTATACAACACGAGCAAGTTGCTCTGCGATGTGGAGCTTAGGTACTCCCGATCCGAGAAGTTGATTTTTGTGTTAATTATGTTTGCTCAGCACCTCAGGCCTTATTTCCAAGCACACCCAATCACGGTCTGGACGGATCATCGCTGAAAGCGTGCTCAGCCGACCTGACATGTCTGGACTCTTGGCGAAGTGGGCACTGAAGCTTAGTGAGTTTGACATCACCTATCGATCGAGGTCGGCCATGAAGGCACAGGTACTGGCTGACTATCTAGTTAAATGTATAGGCCTAGGCAGGGGCCGGATGAGAGCTCCCAGAATTAGCAACCAGGACCTGAACCAGAGGAGGACATATGGGTCCTACATGTGGATAGAGCCTCCAACTCCAGTGAAAGCAGTGCTGGGCTCATCCTCGCCAACAGTGAGGGAGTCGTTGCCGAGTGCGTGCTCCACCTCCAGTTCGCCGCCACCAATAACCAAGCAGAGTATGAAGCACTCCTCATGGGATTGAGAGTCTCCCATAAATTGGGTGTGACTAGCTTAATGGTCTTCACCGATTTGTAGTTTGTGGCTGGGCAGGTCTCAAGCGAATATGAGGTGCAGGACCCTCAAATGTTGAGGTACCTAGAGTTAGTGCATAAGAGCGTGGCGGGTTTTAAATGCTTCTGCGTCTCCCACATCCCGCACGGTGAAAATGCCCGTGCTGATGCCCTCTCCTAGCTAGCAACCATGTCGGACTCTTCATTGGGCCAGCCCACATTGAACATCTTCAAGCCCCGAGCTATGAGACCCCTAGAGAGACCCAGCAGGTCACCTCAAAGTCCAGTTGGATGGACAAGTATGTCAAGTATATCACTGACGGTAACTTGCCCGCAGATCGCATAGAGGCCGGTCTCATCAAGAGAAAGGCTGCATGTTTTGTGCTGATGGATGGATTGCTCTACCAGAGGTCCTACTCCTATCCACTCCTCAAATGTTTAAGGCCCATGGAGGCCGCACTCGTGCTCTAGGAGATCCACGAGGGTCTTTGTGGGAACCATGTGGGGGGCAGGACTCTGGCATACAAGGCCCTCCATCAAGGATACTTCTAGGAAACGATAAGGGAGAATGAGCCAACTTCGTTAAGAGGTGTGACTATTGTCAACATCACGCCGTTGTGCAATGCTAGCCAGCTATGTCGCTCTCCTAGCTCTCTGCCCCCTGGCCATTTGCTCAGTGGGGCATGGACCTCCTCGGCCCTTTCCTCCCATGTTCGGGCAACATAGGTTTTTAATCGTTGCTATCGACTACTTCACGAAGTGGGTCGAGGCTGAGCAGTTAGCCCGGATCACGGAGGCGAATGTCAGCAAGTTCCTCTAGAACTCAATCATATGCTGCTTCGGGCTTTCCCACACCATCATCACCGACAACGTACACCAGTTCGACTATCAAAAGTTCGAGGAGTTCTGCAACAACCTCGGCATTCATCATCGCTTCACCTCGGTGGCATATCCCTAAACCAATGGAGAAGCTGAAGTCACCAACCGGACCATCCTGCAAGGGCTCCAAACTATATTATATCAGGCCAAGGGTAGATGGGTTGAGAAATTTCCTAGCATCCTATAGGCGTACCACACAACCCCAAGAACGGCCATGGATGAAACTCTGTTCGACCTCATCTTTGGAGCAGAAGCAGTGATTCCGTTGGAGCTCAGTTTGCCAACATTATGTGTAGAGCAGTACGATGAAGTCGAGAACCCTGCATGGCTACTGCTCAATCTAGATCTCCTTGAGGAAATGAGGGACAAGGCTCATGTTCGGATGGCAGCCTATCGGCAATGGGTGGCTAGATACTACAACTCCAGGGTGAGGCCAAAGTCCTTCTACCCAAGAGACTTGGTGTTACATCATGCCAAAGCCTCCCAACCTCGAGAATGCGACAAGCTCTCACCAAACTAGGAAGGCCCTTATAGGGTGGTTGAAGCACTACCTCACGGCACCTACAATCTTGCCGAGCTTAATGGAACTCGATTCCCATGGATGTGGAATGCCACAAACCTGAGGATGTATTACCAATGATGTAAGACTTCCTAATCATTAATAATGAAAATCTCTTTAGTGCAATTCTTATTTCTGTCTTGTAGGACCATCGTCGCTCGGCCTTGGGCCTGGCGAACAAAGGTGAGGCAAAAGTCCCGTGAGTAGTTCCTGATGAACGCAAAGCCTGGAGGTCGACCCGGAAGGTGGTGCCGAACCCAGTTCCTCTATGAGATCCCGGACTTCTGTCCGAAAGGTGGCATGGAACCCAGTTCCTCCATGAGATCCCAGACTTCAGTCCGTAAGGTGGCACGAAATCCAGTTCCTCTAGAGATCCCAGACTTCAGTCTGGAAGGTGGCACAGAACCCAGTTCCTCTATGAGATCCCGGACTTCAGTCTGGAAGGTGGCATGAAACCCAGTTTTTCCACGTGATCCTGGACTTTGGTCTGGAAGGTGGCACGGAACCCAGTTCCTCAATGAGATCCCGGACTTCCGTCTGAAATATGGCACGGAACTTAGTTCCTCCAAGTGATCCTGGACTTTGGTCTGGAAGGTGGCACGAAACCTAGTTCCTCCACGAGATCTCAGACTTCAGTCCAGAAGGTGGCACGAAACCTAGTTCCTCCACAAGATCCCGGACTTCAGTCTGGAAGATTGCACAGAGTTTGGCTCTGACGATCAAAGTCCCGGCACCAGAGATTATGAAATACAAGCCAGAGGCCCCAGAGGTTCCCTTATGAAGCCTGGAGGTCTCCCAAATCTGGTTTTTGAATGAGTCCAAGTTGAACTACAAATTGGTGTTACAGACTTGGCTCTCGCAAAAAGGCAGCAAAAGATATATAGCGATAAGGAGTTCAAATGCACCATCCACAAGTTGCAGAATAAAGGAGTCAAGACAAAAAGAGTGAGGGAGGTAAAAGAAGGAGCTTCATTTCCAGCACAAGGAATTCTTACAAGCAAAAGGGACCTGACAGACCGGGTGGCCCAAAAATAAAAAAGAAGAAGTCCTATGCTAGAATACAGGCTTGGGGTCACTCCGCCAGCTCCTTCCCTGGCTGGGGAGCCTCAATGTCACCGGTCGCCTCCTAAGAAGGTTGCTCGGCAGTCATCTCCTTGACTGCTCCATGTGCCGCAGCTCCGGCTGCTCCTTGCACTGCAGCACCAGCCGCTCCTTGTGTCATGCCCCCTTGGGGCAGCCCAGAATGACCCCGACAGGTCGAGCTCAAGAAAGAGAGAGGCCACCCTTTCCCGGTAGACCCTAAAGCCCTTCAAGAATGAGTCCACAATAGCCTCGTGGACCTCATCCTTGAACTGCTGTGAGGCCCAAAAATTGGGCACAACCTCTTGAGCCTCCTTCTGTGTGGCCTCCAACAGTGCTGTGATGTAGGAGGTCTTATCCTTGGCAGCTCTTAGCTCTGCCAAGACCTCGCTGACCCGGTTCTCCAGTGACCGGGACTGCCCCGTGAGGCGGGAGATCTCTGCTACATCCTCCTCAATGCGATGCTGAGTTGTAGCCCTTTCCTCAGACCGGGTGGACTCGAGCTCCCTGATGCACCCCTTGGATAGTGCTAGATCCTCTCGAAGAGCTTGGTTATTCCCCCTCAGCTCAGCCCCCTTCTCCATGAGGTCATCCACATTAGCTGCAAGCTTGTCCAGTCTTCGCTCCTTTTCGACTTCCTTCTTCGTCGAAGATGAGAGGAAGTCTCGAAGTAAGAGCACATCGATCACTATCTGCACCAAGGAAAAGTTAGGGCTTTCAAAGAGATCCAACTGTAACATTAAATGGGAGAGCTGGGTACTTACTGTGAAAATCAGCGAAAGGATCTAGAGCAATGCAGCTACGTAGTCCCAGCCACCCCTCAGGCGGCGGTCCTGAGGCTGGGCCGCGTACTCCATCATCTTCTCTGCCAGACCCTGGTCACGGATGATGGAGGCAATGCTAGGGAGCCCTACCCCCGGTGCGGGGCGGGGCTCGAAGGAAGGCTGAGCAAGAGTCCCTCCAAGCCTGAGAAGCTATGGTCGGCGAGGTCGCCACCACGGTCGCGGCCACCGCTGGAACGATGGGCGCTATAACCATCGAAGAAGGTACTGGTCACACCTTCTCCCCGCTTCCATCTAGGTCAACGACCTCTGCATTGAGAGTCTGCTGCTTGGGTGGCACTGAGGCCGTATCATCCACCCTCTGCCCAGAGCCCGGAGTGGGCCTGGGCCCCTGGTCCATCTCCGTGAGGGCCCTTTTCGGTGAAGTCTCCTGGGCCATGCCTAAAGCACCTCTCTTCCGGGCCCCCTCCATCAGGCTTTCCATGGAGAACTTCATCCTTGAAAAGAGAAGAGGCCAGCATAAAAAAAAAAGAAAAGGGAGAGAAAGAAGAAGAAAGGAGACCCGGGGCCTCACTAGTGCACGGATCGGGCTGATCCCCGCATCGAACAAGTTCCGCTCTGAGAGCAGAACTTCGAGAGATGGGACAACATCCCCTAGCAGTTGAGAATAAACCTCCTGGTTGTCCGGCTCAACCAGGGAGTTTCAGTTTGGGGACCGGTCTGGCTCACTCCAGACCCAATCAACGTCCCGAACTGAGACAAAGAAGAATCTGCTCTTCAACCCCTTGATTGATATGGGGAGGTCAAACCAGAGGCACCTAAGCCAGGGAGAGATGTACCACCAGCCATCATCAATAGAGTGATGCATCAGGGTAAAGAGGGCCCTGAACAGCAAAAAAAGGGTGACGAACCCATGAAAATGGTAGAAAACGATAAAGGTAAAGATGACCCGGACTGCATTAGGAGCCATTTGGGCCAGGACAAGACAAAAATGGCTAAGGAATGAAAGAAAGAAAGGGTGAAGCGAAAAATGAAGACTCCCGGCAAGGAAGTCCTCATAGAACATGACTCTGCCAGGGTTGCTCGAGGTCACTCACTCCCTCGGCCCTGGGAGCGAAAGCTGGATGCAGTCCGGGATCCCATACATGTCCTGAATCCAGGAAAGGTCATCTCCGGTCATCATCAAAGTGAAGCTGGAGGGACCGGAACGAGTCTCTGCCACTGGAGGGATAATGGCAGAGATGGAAACAACAGGAATAGTGGCAGGAATAACAGGAGGAGCTCTAGGGGCCTAGGAACTCCGATGGTTATGCCGCTCGGCTGCAATCGCCTCCAGACATCGATCGAAAAGTTCTCCTCCGATGTGGAGGACATGGAGTCCTCGACCGAGAAGGACCGGCCTCATCCGGGTTAGAAGAAAAATGGCAATGATGACCCGAAGGAGCCATCGAGAAGAAGGAGGCGAAGGAAGGTCTGGTTCAAGAGGACTAGGATTCGAGAAGAAGCAGGGGAGAAAATGTGGGTCGCAAGGCACTCACCAGGATGTTTTGGTGGAAGAATGGTGACCCGAGAGATGAAGAAGGACCGTTGCAACCGCCTGCGAGGTGTGAAAAAGCCAAGAGACCTCATTTTTGGAAAGTCTCCCCTCTTTTTAAAACCAATCAACAATGATCGTACAGCCCCTTTTTGCTTGAGCCACTAGATGAGCGCCATGTGTGGAGACGCTCGACAACGACACTTCGGTTCACTGGAATCCACATCGAGTCTAGCACGGCACAATTATGGCCTGTCGAACTTGCAGACGTGGCATCCTCACATTGGACCTTGGGTACGATAAGCAGTGCGGCGGCAATCGGGATAATTATTGTGCAAGATTTCTGTCCTTCCATGTCATCTTTGCATTAACTCCTCACGTCCCTGTCATGGTGCTCCAACAAAACTTGAAAGTGGGGGGCAACTAATATAGCAAGATCGATGACATGGAGCGTACGTCAACCTAGTTGGCCACCAGGCGGTGCCATGTGGCATTCTCTTCTGAGCTCTCTCGCCAGGTGAGTTGACTGGTCGCGCCCACCTCGATCCTAGCTCGGCACTTCTGCCACTTCGCTAGGTGTCGACCCAGGAGGTGCCCACCTTGGTCGAAGTGGGCCTGTCTCTACTCCTTCTGCCAGTTGGCACCCCTAGACGGGTCCACCTCGATCAAAGTCGAGCTTGCCTTTGCCCCTTCGCCAGGTGTCGACCTAGAAGGGGTCCACCTCGATCGAAGTGGGCCTGCCACTACTCTTCCGCCAGGTGGCACCCCTAGATGGGTCCATCTCGGCCAGTGTCAAGCCTGGCACCTCTGCTCCTTCCGTTAGGTGGCGCCCCCACACGGGTCCACCTCGACCGAAGTCGAGCTTGCCTCTACCCCTTCGCCAGGGGTCGACCCATGCAAGGTCCATCTCGATCGAAGTGGGCCTGCCGCTTCTCCTCCGCTAGGTAGCAGATGGGTCCACCTCGGTTGGAGTCAAGCCTAGCATCTCTGCTCCTTCCACTAGGTGGCGACCCCGGATGGGTCCACCTTGGTCGAAGTCGAGCTTGCCACTACCCGTTTGCTAGGTGTCGACCTAGGAGGGGTCCACCTCGACTGATGTTGGCTTGCCTCTACTCCTCCGCCAGGTGGCACCCCGAGATGGGTCCACCTCGATCGGTGTCGAGCTTGGCACCTCTGCTCCTTCTGCCAGGTGGTGCCCCCAGACGGGTCCACCTCGACTGAAGTCGAGCTTGCCTCTACCCCTTCGCCAGGTGCAGCCCAGGAGGGGTCCACCTCGATCGAAGTGGGCCTGCTTCTGCTCCTCCGCTAGGTGGCAATCCCAGATAGGTCCACCTCAGCCAGAGTCGAGCCCCTAGACGGGTCCACCTCGACTGAAGTCGAGCTTGCCTCTACCCCTCCGCCAGGTATCCACCAAGGTGGGGTCCACCTGGTCAAAGTGGGCCTGCCTCTGCTCCTCCGCCAGGTGGCACCCCTAGATGGGTCCACCTCAGTCGGAGTCATGCCTGGCACCTCTACTCCTTCCGCTAGGGGGCGGCCCCTGACTGGTCTACCTCGGTCGAAGTCGAGCTTGCCTGTGCCCCTTCCAGGTATCGACCCAGGCGGGGTCCACCTCGGTCGAAGTAGGCCTGCCCTTGCTCCTCCGCCAGGTGGCACCCCCAGATGGGTCCATCTCGGCCAGAGTCGAGCCTGGCACCTCTGCTCCTTCCACCATGTGGCACCCCTAAATGGGTCCAACTTGGTCAAAGTCAAGCTTGCCTTTGCCCTATCACCAGGTGTCGACCCAGGCGAGTCCACCTCGACCGATGTGGGCCTGCCTCTGCTCCTCCGCCAGGTGGCACCCCTAGATGAGTCCACCTCGGCTGGAGTCGAGCCTGACATCTCTGCTCCTTTCGCTAGGTGGTGCCCCAAGACGAGTCCACCTCTGTCGAAGTCGAGCTTGCCTCGGTCCCTTCGCCAGGTGTCAACCCAGGCGGGTCCACCTCGGTCGAAGTTGGCCTGCCTCTGCTCCTTCGCCAGGTGGCACCCCCAGATAGGTCCACCTCGGTCGAATTTGAGCCTGGCATCCCTGTTCCTTCCGCCAGGTGGTGCCTCCAGACGAGTCCACCTCGATCGAAGTTGAGCCCTCTCCACGGAGCATGGAAGGATGGAGGGGCAAGCCCCGAGGATGCTGCTGAGGATGGCACGCATAGGGTGGCGCGTTTAGTACAGCATTCCCGGATCTATAACAGTGCATGGATCCTCGTTTACACCAATTTAGGAAGGACACCCTGATCGAGGTACCAGATCCGGTGGTCGGTGACCTGGTACTCCAAAAGGGAGAGCCACGGTCAATGCCTCAAGCCCGAGGGTGCCTTAGCATGGATCGAGGTCCTGCTAAGTTTCCTCTTTTATGACAACATGGTGAACAGGACAAGCTCGCCACTTAATTCCCAACCATAAGGGGAGGCGACCTCTGGGGAACGACGAATGAGCACCATGGACCTCCAAAGCTCCTAGAGGGGTAGGATCGAGGTACCGAAGCACCCAACGACCTCAAAGGACACCAACGGGTGAGGGGGAAGGTAACCAACCAAAAGGGCAAACACATGGAGGGAGAAAAGCAGGTGACTCACAAGCAAAGGCTCTGGGGAAATCGTAGGAGCGAATCCAGCGAGCCCGATCGCAAGAGCTGGAGTTCTGATCCCTCTTGTTCTTGTCCACTTTCACTCATCTCCTCACAAAAAGATTCCTTTAAGCACGGAGACCCAGTAGGGATCCATCTTAGTGGATCTGTTTCACTTTACCGCTCGCTAACTTGACCGTCGAAGTGCCCCCGGCGGAACCCCCGACCAGGGTCTCTAACCTTGTTTTGCAGGTCCGAGAGCATTAGGATTCGAGAGTAAAGGGGACCGAGGTCCGGCACCAACTCACAACTACAGGCCACAGCGATAAGGTCGGTAACAATTCTCATTTAGAAAGCTGTTTTAATAATCTTCTAGAATAACTCAAGTCATAAGAGCAACTATAGCTAAATTGCTTTAATAGTCTGAACCTGAGATACTAGGAAAAATGTTTTATCATAATCTCTCTCATATTGATGAGTAAAATCATTCCCTATTAACCTAGCCTTGAATCTTTCAAATGTTCCTTCTGCATTCCTCTTTCTTGTATAAATTCACTTATATTTTGCTAGCTTAACTGATTCAAGTGTTTCTGCACTTTATTCTTGTGCATTGAATTGATTTCTTGTATTGCTAATTTCTTCATTTCAACATCCACATCTATAGTAGCTTCTTCATAGAACTTTGGATTTGAGATGTCCTTAGTATATCTTATCCACCCCAAAATTTCATTTGTAGCATGTATAGACTTGAAAGAGGAAAAATTGAACTTGGTCTCCTTTTTCAAGTTCCCTTTCTTATAGGTTCAGGGTGATCCTTAATATAATATGGAGAAGCAACTAGAGCTTGGTCAACAAGGTTCAAATAAATTCCAAATGGAAAAGGGTCACTGTCATCTTCAAGATATGAATTTTTGCTAGGATTTTTAGTATAATCAAATCTGTCTCATTAAATTTCACATGCCTACTTTCAACAATGGTCTGGTCCACTTGATCAAACAATCTATATCCTGTTGAAAAATCAAGATAACCAATAAACAAACATCTCTTTGTTCTGGACTTTAGGTTTTCTTTACTAGAATCAGGAATGAGAATATAAGCAACAAAACCCCAATTCTAATATAATTTAGCTTAGGTTTCCTTCCACACCAAAGTTCATAAAGAGTCTTTTCAACAGACTTCCCTAGTACTCTATTTAAGATATTTTCTGCAATATGAAAAATGCTTCGTTCCAGAAAGAAGTAGATAAATTTGAAAAGGCTAGCATTGGCCTCACCATATCATGTAAAGTCATATTGCACCTCTTGGCAACTCCATTAAGTTGTAACCATGATATAGAATTCTGCTACGTACCTAGCTACATGATTTAGTAAGGGCTTAATAATCATGGATGCTTTAGTCTTCTCATCTAAACTCATTCTATGATACACTAATTTATCTACAATAGCAACCATATCATCAAATATTTTCTTACATCAGCCTCTTCTTCACATTTAGCTCTAAAGAACCTTTTCCATAAGTTATTAACATGAGCATTAGATTTCTATCAATATTTTGCCTCCAATTTGTCAAATATTGCCTTGGTTGTCTCAATAAAAAAATAAGCCATACAAAGTGTTTTGCTAAGTCCATTAAGGACATAGAATTAGATACATTAATGGATAGTTTCTAATTATTGTGCTTGCTTAAATCTTCTTTATAGCTGGTTATCTCTTCTGCTTGATTAGTCACTAGTTGAGATTTGTAGGAGTTGATTAACATATATAATATCCTATACCTATAAAAACTAGAAGTATATCAATCCTTTATTTCCAATCTACATTATTAGCACCATCTAAGACCTTAGATTTTAGTATATCAGCAAATGCAATCCACCCACTTGGCACAGGCAAAGAAATTATGTTAACCATAGACATACATAATTATGTTTACATACATCTGTGACATCCAACAACATTCATGGACATATTGGGGATCCATGAATTTCATCGGAACATCATAAGAACATGATAAATTAATTTACACTAATTTATCCTATTTTTATTATTCCATCCGAATAACTCGTAGGGATTTTGCAAATCAGATAATTGATAAATAAAATTTAAAATTAGAAAATTTATAGGCTACAAGAGATACAAAATGCATCACCAAATGATCACATACTAAAAAAAAAGACAACGGAGAGGGATACTTGGGGATGTAGACGGGATCGGAGGCGATGAACACTTCGACATTGGCACTGAGGAAGGGGATCCACTTGGGTATCTCTCCACGGACCACACCAGAGGGGAGAAATGATTCCAGAGGCACGAGGAGGGCCGGGGGTTGGGGGAAGATGATGGAATGGGTTTTGGAAGAGAGCTTGGGAGGAGATGAAGGAGGACGGAGCGATCCTAGAGGAGGGGAAATGGAGGAGCGATGCGCGGCAGAGATGAAGGAGGGAGGGATCCTGGAGGAGGGGAAACGGAGAGGAGCGGCATGCGGCATAAATGAGTTTAAGGTACGGCGGAATGAGTTTAGGTTCGATATGGGGGGGATAAAATGGCAGACCTGTCGATGACCTGCCGATGTTTAAAAGCGTCGTTAATCTTCATTTTTTGCCAACGCTTCTCAAAAGCGTCGCACGGTGGCGTAGCTTCCCGACGCACCTCCTAGCATCGGGAAAAAAGCGTTGGGATACCCTGTTTTTATTGTAGTGTAAGGGGGACCGACCCTCACATGACTATGAACTAGTCTTGACCACAACATTGGCACCATCTATGAAAAACCCCTGCAATCTTAGCCCGAACTTTCTCTTGATTGGGGCATAAAGGCAAGGGATCTTTTTAATCCCATATCGATTGTGAGTCAAGGAGAACTTTGGCTTATATTGATGGATCCTTCTTCTCCACATGAAGCTCATTTTGGAATGGAATAGGAGGGTCCTGTCATTCCGTTTGGTTCATCTTTAAAAACAAAACCGTGAGGTCGATAGACTAAAGTGGATAATACTTTGCATACATACAGTAAAGAAAATTGATCCTCATATGCTATGAGCTAGCCTTGACCACAACAATAGCCATGACTCAAATTGTTGCCCAGTAGATTTCTAACAGTGGCTAGTCATAATTAAATATTATTTTTGATAGACAAATATTTGAATCATAAATTTAAGTAAACTATTACAATGTTGAATGACATCTGTATATATTTCTTATTATGTAATGGCAATTACAGTTATGTAGTTGCTTAATGTGGACCTCAGTAAGATTCTCCTCCTGTATATCTCACATGAGCAGTGATCTTTTGAACTTCAATTTAACTACTGGTGTTTTTTTAGACATGTAAACCAGGTGATACAAAAGTTAAAAGGAATTTTAAAAATTAAAAATTAATTAGATGAAAATTAAAAGAATATAGAGTATTAATTGACTATTGCTCTTGTGATATAACGCCATCACAAACGGATAACTTGTTAAAAGACTACCTATTTTGATGCTTGCACAGGAAAGTCTGCTTCCTGAGAACAGACTTGAAAAGAGGCAACGCGCTAGGAAAGATGAAACTCTATATGTGTTGCTAAAAAACAATGTTTTCTCCAACAACAATAAGACACCCGAGTAACATACTTTAGGCCTCAGCTAATTTATCTTACAAAAAATCCCTAGTCATGTGGTTGCCCCCATATGCATCAAGCCCAAGTTTAACATGAACTGTCATTAAATTTAATGCCTCGGAGTATGCCAAGAATCTTGTATACATAATATATATACGTACACACACGTTTGTGCATGAGTGTGCATGCATGTAGGCATGTATTTATGTACCAAATTAGAAAAAGAAACATGAAAGGGATGGGGGAGCAGAATAAAAACTTTAGGGTGGTATTTTGGTGGTAGTCGAGGTATTTTGCCGAGAAGATGCAAGTTCCATGCAGTTCCATTGGATCCCTATTTAAAATTTTGAAAATACAAATCTTGAAAAGTTTGGAATCTTTTGCATGAAAGAATAATTAATTTTTTTTCGCAATATCAATCTTTGGATCACATCCTGCACAGTTTTCAAAGCATTTCAATTTATTTGTTTATATAGATCTCAAAATAATCATTGTATAATCCAACGGTGAATTTGCGCCATGCAGAAGATACAATCCCTATCCATCAAGAAGGGTTCTGACATAAGTATCATCCCCTATCAAAATTCTTCTGATGGAACTTGTAGTCGAGAATTTTCAAAATCTGAGCACAAATTCTAGCCCAAAATTAGCTCGGGTTTCAACTTTTCCGACCAGGACTCAAACCTTAGGTCTACGTTCCAAATTTTTCGAAGACACAAGGCGCACAAGAAACTGTTCTTCCTCTTCACCCACCCCCTCCACTACTCTTCCAATTTTGGATTGGATTGAATCCCAAGGCCCATTGGTTTCATATGAAGTAGATGTTACATCTTTCTAGTAAGAAGAGGATAAAACAATTGATTCAATCGGCAGATGAAGAGGATAATATTTTAGCTTGTCCCAAATCAAAACCTTATGCTCCACTTGGTCAAACCCAAGTTAGGCAAATTGATCCAATATGGATTAGATGTAACAAAAACTAGCTATAAATTGTCAAGCTTCCGCATAAACTAAAAGTCATGATCAAATAACTACTAAAGAGCGAAAAGGTCATCTTCTAATGGAATCACTAAATTGAGATGGTCGATGCACCTATCAACTAAATGGCTAGAATCTAGCCCAATTATGTTGGGTGTGGAGTCATATCCATCCAAGCTCAGAAGCCCAGTAGAAAAACTAGTAAAATGAAAAGAAAAAAAAAGTAGTAGCAGGTTGGCCCACCAGACTAGGCCTGGCCTAGACCGACGCGCGCAGGCCAAGCACGTGGGTGCGCGGGTAAATGGCCCAGGGCCACACGTGGGCACACATGGGCATGTGGGCTCAGCCTAGCCAGAGGTGGTCATTGCAGAGCCATTCCCCGGACGTTTACCAGGCATTTCCCCAGCCGTTTCGAACAGCTCATGCGTGGTCCATGGCACGGGCCAATCTAGACCGTCCGATCGCCTGATCGGATGGCTGAGATGGATCCGATGAAGATCAGGCTTACTCATGAGATTTTTTATTCGGATTTTGACGCGATCTGAGCATTGATCTTAAATCTAATGGCCTGGGATGTTTTCTAATTGTTTTGGACTTCTGAGATGAGTTTTTTGATGCAGTTTGTACTGGTTTCGTTCTCCTTTCATCAGGAATAGCAGAGAGTTGTCGTGAAGACAAACAGATAACAATAGAGGCCAATAGAGGGACAAAAAGAGAGCCAGAGAGGTTTAGCAACCCAGAGAAGAGTAGTCCAAGGGTTTTTCAAGAGAGAAATAAGGAGAAGAGAGAGAAAGGTAGAGAGGGCAAGGGTTCCTCCTATATTGATTTATTCATTCTTCTTGCTTCCTATTGGACTGGGGTTTGCATCCAGGAAGGGTCTCTAGTATAATAACTTCCTGTATTTCTTCTTCATAATAGAGATTTGATCCAGTGCAGCCATGGACATAGGAGCAAGAGGCTCCGAACCACGTAATCCCTGTGTGTTGCTTGTGTTTGTATTCTTGATTTATTTTTTAGGCTTTCTTTTTTAGTTCTTTTGTGAACTTTTCGGCATCCCATTGCGCACCATATCCTAACAACTAATATCAGAGCATCGGGTTCGCGTGTGAGTGATTGCAAGAGACGAAGAAAAAATCAAGATTGATAGGTTTGATGGAAAAGACTTCGGATTCTGGAAGATATAGATCAAGGATTATTTGTACCAAAAGAAGTTTCTCCTACCACTGTTGGGGAAGAAACCTGTTGAGATATCACAAGTAGACTGGGATTTTCTGGACCGCCTGGCTTTGGAAGTTATCTATCTGACAATGGCCAGGAATGTCGCATTCAATATCCTGGAGGAGAAGATGATAGTTGGATTGATGCAAGCACTATCCAACATGTACAAGAAACCTTCAGCCTCCAACAAGGTTTATCTCATGCATCATCTATTCAACTTGAAGATGAGCAAAGGTGCATCTGTAACCGTTCACATCAATGAATTTAATTTGATCACTAGTTAATTGATTTTAGTTGATATAAGCTTAGAGGATGAAGTCCGTGCCCTAATCTTGTTATCCTCTATGCTTGAGAGCTGGGGAGTAACTGTGATAGCAGTGAGTAGTTTATGCGGCTCGAGCAAGCTAAAATTTGAAGAGATTCGGAACTTGATTCTTAGTGAAGACATCAAGAGAAAAGAAATCAAAGGGAGCTCTGGTTCTATCTTGGTCACTCAAGAAAGCAGAGGAAGAACTACACAATGCAGCGAAGGCTATGTGGTGAGGACACCAGAGCGAGGAAAAGATATCAGAACCCTCCAAGCTAGTTGTGGATCACCAATGAGCAGCCAAGTATTTTAATTTCAGTTTGAGTCCTGTAAATAATATTAGTTTGCTTTGTTTTGTAAATTGATCAATTTGAGTCTTGTAATTAGTATTTGAATAAGTCAAGGGATTTCATAAGTAGCCATGATCCAAGTCATCATCACCTTGATGGATCAATTCTATGATAAAAGAAGGTTGTACAAAATTTTTACCAGGCATCTATACATTGGAACATCCAAACATCGAGACATTGGAAAATCTAGACATCGAGACAATGGGACATTGGGACATCAAGACATTGGGACAATTTTAAAGTTCAACTTTATCCAAAAGAGGCGCCATCCAACTTTCCTTCTCATCACCCATTTGAAAATCCAAGAAGATGCCATCAAGAAAGTAAAGCAGGAGGATTCTACTTCTCTTTTAGCACCCTTCATCCTCAAATTGTCGCCCACTCCAAGATGGATTCCCACTCAAGGAATCTTTCAAATTTAAATGGAGTCCATTCAACATTCAAAGACATTTTATTTAAATGCAAGGAGTTATCATCTATCCACTTCAAATTCAAAAGTTAAGATGAAATCTACTCATGCCAAAGTTGGATAATGCTAAGAAAGGAGGAGTTTCCGCCCACTTCTCAAATGATTTGTCGCACATTTTGGAGGGCCTCATTTCTTCTTGTTGCATATATTTTTCTTGGATGCCTAGAGTTAAAGAAGTCCAAATGGAGAAGGCACCTATCCCATTCAAATTTCAAGGAGTTTCCATTCAGGTCAAGAAGGAGTGTAGAGTCCCATATAATCTTTTATTATTCAAAAGAATTATACGTTATCATGCTACTTGTATAGAGGGTCTATAAATACCACTCCATTCTACCACCTTGTATCCAACTTATGATTGATTAATGAAACTCTGCCAGTTTCCTTTCTCTAATTACTGGGTAAGCGTTAAGAGTTTAATTGCTGGTTAAGCAATTGTAGTGTGTGAGTGCTCTACCAGTTAAGCATTGCATTAGTGTGTGGAGTACTGAAGCTCAAGTTATCTCCTGAGTCTAAGATCCAGAAGCTCTACACCACCATCTTTAGCACCCAGTCCGGATCTAGAACCAAGCCATCCTTCCTTCTTTCCCTATCTCATTTCAGATTTCCACTCCATTTCCATCGTTCTAATCACAGTTCTTTTGCAGGATCCCTAGTGTTCTCGATCAAAAGAGGAGGTTTTCCTTGCCATCCAACCATCAACAGGAAGATCCACTCCGAAGGATTGAAGTTTGCAATCCTACCATGAGATCACAAGAATTGAATCCAGATCTATTGAAATGGAGGAGGGAAAAGCGTTATTGATAAGTAACCCTCTGAATCTCATTAGATCTGGTTGATTGAAGTCAGGACATCCTAGTTTCGGTGGTTTCTTAATCATTAGATCCAGGATTCTTTATGAGATTGTATGCTGATCATGTTGCGGGTAGTTAGTAGAGACTTAGTCTAATTTTTCGTTAAATTAGCTTGATAGTTTATCTGAGTTTGCTGCCATTGCTCATCATAATTAAATTATTAATTATTAAAATTAGTTTTTGCATCCATCCTGCATCACCATGGGAGATCCAAGTCTAAGCAGAGGAGCCAGTTAAGATCGAAGGATGATGGCTGTTGGCGCTGTGGCAAGAAGGGGCATACCAGAAAGAACTGTGACAAAGAAGAACAAGGGATAGAACAAAAAGTCAGTCAATGCAGCGATAGAGATAGTTGAATATGCATTGGTTCTTAGCGTGGATAGTTCGATGAAGTCTTGGATCCTAGACTCTGAGCTTCGTTTCACTTTACCTCATAGAAGGAATCTATATGCAACTACGTTGCTAGAGACTTCGGAAAGGTCTATCTTGTAGATTATGAGCCTTTGAATATTGTGGAAAAGGGTGATGTACACATCAAGATGCCAGATTAATCAATTTGGAAGCTGAAGAATGTTAGACATGTCCCAGGATTGAGAAAAAACTTGATATCAGTCAGGCAACTGGACTCAGAGGGGTACATTACAACTTTTATTGGTGGCTCTTGGAAGATCACCAAAGGTCCGATGGTGATAGCATAGGAAGCAAGTTAGGTACCCTATATATGACTAGTAACACCAGAGATGTAGTGGCACTAGCATAGGCAGACTCGGAGTTGTGGCACCACTGGCTGGGTCACATGAGCGAGAAAGGAATGCAAGTACTATTGAAGAAGGACAAGCTACTAGGTTTGAAGATGACAGATATTAGTTTCACGAGAATTGTGTTCTTGGAAAGTAGAAGAGAGTCAGCTTCTTCAAGATTGGCATGGCACCAAGATCAAGAAAGCTGGAGCTTGTGCACACCTACATGTGGGATCCCTCCTCGATTGCATCTTTGGAGTTTTGCGATACTATGTTGTTGACCCCTAAAGTGATTTTGATGCTAACAAAACATTGGAGCATACATTTAGTTATCTAACAACTCCTCAAATGATTGACAAGTTTTTGTAGGACAACTACATTGATACATCTTTTAACTCCTATAATCTTTAATGTTTTGTGTTGAGTTGTAAATTATTTAGAATCTTGTAAAGAAGAACCCTACAAAAAATTTCTATTAAAACAAGTTCAAGGGTTACTTCTAGTAGTTTTTCAAGCTTCAAGTTTTCCTTTAATTTATTGTAAAAAGTGCTTGAAGAAGATCTTTAAAGCCTGGGACAAGTGTTCTGGAAGTTTGAAGCTGATCTGGATGAAGAACCACATTCGAGCCGACTGGATGAACAACCCAGCCGACTCTGGCACTGGCACTGAAGACAAGTTCTCTGGCACACAGATCCAGCCGACTGGCACCAAGGTCCAGCCGACTCGTCCAGAACAAGGTTGAGAACATTCTATGATTCTCAGGAATCCAAGCCGACTGGAATTAGATCTAGTCGACTCATCCAGAACTCAGATGAAAATGGTCTGAGAGGCCTTTGAGACTCCAGCTGACTGGAATTCAGCCCAGCCGACTCGTCCAGAGTGAGGTATTTTCTCAGCTGTGGAAGCTAGCCGACTGGCACTCAACCCAGTCGACCCGAACTTCATTCGAGCCGACTCAAAGTCTGTCCAAGCCAACTGGAATGACGGGGTCACCTCCAACAGCTAGTTCCAGTTCTCAATTTTTGAATTCCAAAAGTGCTCCAACGGTAACCTGTCACCTCCCAACGGTCTACAACGTTCAAAATCAAGGGAAGGCAGTTGAAGTCTCTATAAATAAGGTATAAGAACATCCTTGAAGAGGCTAATGATTTATTGAGCATTTATTGAACACTTATTGAAGTGAAGTAAGAGAGTACTAGAGCTTTAAAGTTTGCCTTCAAGCCTGCAACAACTCTTACCAGAAGCTTGAAGCACCTTTTTGAGGAAAGCAAGGAAGCCATTGAAGTGCATTGAAGAGCATTTAGTGGATCTTCACTCGAGCTGCAATGGCAACCACCCAGATAATAGAGTTTGTCTTTACTGTTGCTTTTTTAATCTATCATTTAGAATATCTGGGTTATTGGTGAGCCCTGTTGTAAAAACCAATAGGTTTCTTTGGTGAGCCTTTAAAAACCAAAGTGTAGAGGTTTCTTTGGTGAGCCTAGCTAAAAACTAAAGTGTAGAGGTTTTAGGTGAACCTGTAAAAACCTAACTTGGGTTTCTTTGGAGAGCCGGTTTCAAAAACCAAAGTGTAGAGGTTTGGATTGTGAGCCTATAAAACAATTCGACTGTATTCCGGTTTGGGGGATATAGTGAAAATCCCGAGTGGTGAACTTGGGTAGTGGACGTAGGAGCTGGGTTGCTCCGAACCACTATAAATTTGCTTTGTTTGTGTTGTATTTGTTTTATCCTTTAGCTTCTGCTTTCGTTCTCTGATTAACACAGCACCTAACCACTAATTGGAATTACTTGTGCACATATTCTAGAAAATTTTGTAATTCGCAATTCACCCCCCTCTTGGGACTAAGCCACCTGGGCAACATATGTGACCTTCATTAACAACTCCACCAGAAAGATATGGGTTTATTTTTTACAAAATAAATCAAATGGATTGATAATTTTAGGAATTGAAAAAGCTTGGTAGAGAATGAGTGTGGACAGAAGATAAAGTATTTGAGATTAGACAATGGAGGAGAGTACAACAGCACCGAGTTCAAGAAGTTCTACATAACCAATGGAATCAAAATGGAGAAGACAATTCCAAGCATGCTACAATAGAACGAGGTAGCTGAGTGCATGAACAAGACCTTGAATGAAAGAACCAGGAGCATGAGGCTCCATGCTAGATTGCCCAAGATATTCTGGGCTGAGGTAGTTAGCACTACCGCCTATCTAATCAATAGAAGTCCCTCAGTCCTCCTTAAGTACAAGCTACCAGAAGAAGAGTGGATAGGGAAGTCAGCAAGTTTATCTCACCTAAAGGTCTTTGGTTGTGTCTCCTACATACACGTCAATGCAGAGAAGAGAGATAAGCTCGATACAAAGTCAGAGAGGTGCTTTTTCATTGGGTATGGCACTAATGAGTTCAGTTACAAGCTCTGGAGTGAGAAGAACAGGAAGATCATTAGGAGCAAGGATGTGTTGTTCAATGAAAGAAGCCTATACAAGGACCAGAGTGTTCCAGACAGAGCAGGACAAGCAAACAAGGAGAAAGAATAAGTAGAGTGGGAAAAGATCATGGAAAAGGACATTGCCAAGTGAGCAAGAGATCCTGAACTTGAGCCCGAGACACCTCAGTTGAGAAGATCTGCAAGGACCCCAAAACCATGTGTAAGGTATTCACCCTCGTATTATCTACTGTTGACAGATGGAAGGGAGCTAGAGTGCTTTGATGAAGCCATGGAGAGCAAAGATTTGGTCAAATAGGAGCTGACGATGAAGGACGAGATACAGTCCTTGATAAAAAATGAGACATGGAAGCTCAGCACACTACCGATAGGAACGAAAACACTGGACAACAAGTGGATCTACAAGATCAAGAAAGAACACAATAGCTGCTAGAGGTACAAGGCAAGGTTAGTTGTGAAAGACTTCCAATAGAAAAAAGGTATTGATTATACTGACATCTTTTCTCCTATTATTAAGCTCTCTATAATAAGGGTTTTTCTAAGTATAGTAGCTCATGAAAATTTATACTTAGAATAACTTGATGTTTCTACTGCTTTCCTGCGTGGTGAGATAGAAGAGGACATTTATATGCAACAATCAGTTGGCTTTATAGTCCCTGGTAAAGAAAACCTGGTATGCAAGCTGAAGAAGAGCTTGTATAGTTTGAAACAGGCCCCCTGGTTATGGTACAAAAGGTTTGATGGATTCATTACTAATAGTAGTTTTGCAAGGTGCCAAGAAGATAATTGCTATTACTACAAGTCATTTGATGGTAGTTTCATCATCTACTCTTGTATGTTGATGATATGCTGATAGCTAGACTGAGCATGCAGGAGATCGAAAGATGGAAGACGGAGTTATCAAGAGAATTTGCAACGAAGGACATGGCACTGTTGCCGCCCGATCACCGTGGCTTGTAGTTGAAGACGACCTCAGACCGTGCCCCTATCACACAGGATCCTACTCGGATGCTCGAACCTGCAAAACAGAGGAGACCCGGGCCAGTGATCCTGGCAGGGGCACTCCAATGCTCAAGTCAATGGCGATCCAGGAAAACAGATCCTCCCGGTCGAGCCCCGTAGGTGGACTCCATGCTAGGAGGAGAAACATGTGAAATGAGAGAGTGTGAGTGGGTCAAGAGCAGAAAGTGGGGAATGGCAACGGAGGAGGGCTCGAGTTGAATGGCTGTGTCTGTCAAGGCCCTTCCGATGGATCTCTGGTAGCCTGGGTAACTTAGCTTCTTGGTTGCTCTCCTGTGTACTGCCCCCTCCTGCCCGTGTGGTTGCTCGCTTACCTTGTTCCGAATCTTGGAGAACTCCTTTTAGCTAGGGTCGTTGCATGCCACTTACCTCGGGATCTTCCCCTCACTTGCAGGCATGTGCGGCGATGTCCGGTGCCGTACGCGAGGTGCCTTTCCCCATCCATGATAGGGAACAGCACCATACGCTCTGAACCTCCTCCTGGTCACTCCATTTCAGGAAGCTTGGTAGAGCCTTGATCGACGGGCAGCCTCTCCCTGGATTCGAATCCTCTGGGTTGACTTCCTCTTTCGGAGGGTACAGACAATCAGCCAGGAGCGCGGCACCTCGATTGGGGGACCACTTCCCTTCCGATGAAAGTGGTAGCTGGGACAGTTATTATAGCCTTGCGGGTGTCCCTCCATGGTCCTTGGATGGCTCACCACCATTCAAGGAGGGCAGCGACACCCCGCAGCTTTGGTTTCTTCATCAGAGGTGGGGTGAGCTTAGGAAGGCAGAGCTCGACCTCGACCATGGTGTCTCGACCTCGAGGGGAGCCAGCCTGGCAAAGGAGTCTGGGTAGAGGTGAAGCTCAACTTCGGCCACCGCGTCTCGACCTCGAGGGGAGCCAGCCTGGTGAAAGAGTCTGGATAGAGAAGGAGCTCGATTTCGACCATGGCATCTCGATCTCGAGGGGAGCCAGCTTGGCGAAGGAGTCCGGCAAAGGCAGAGCTTGACTTTGGCCATGGCGTCTCGACCTCGAGGGGAGACAGCCTAGCGACGGAGTCCAAGAAGAGGCGGAGCTCGACTTTGGCCATGGCATCTCGACCTCGAGGGGAGCCAGCCTGGCAAAGGAGTCTAGGCGAGATGTCCGACATGGCCGTTTCATCCGACATGGCAGCTTCATCCGACATGGCATCTGACAAGGTCAAACATGGGTTCCACATCAATGATCCCGCCACATAACTGCCCCCCACTCTCGAGTCTCGTTGGTGCACGGTGCTCAGGGCGAAGGGAGTAAATGCGGTGCTGACATAGAAAGGCAGAAATCTGGCACAATAATGGCCACGGTCACCGGCGCTTCGTGAGGCAGTTCTCCAAACCAAGGCGAGGGAGCCATGTGGGCATGTCCGAGGAGCACATATCACTGGCATAGAATTCAGAGCGATCATGGTCGAAACGAGGCATCATCTTCATCAATTACTGACATGTGGCGCAGATCCAACGGTGACGGTGCTGTAACGGTACGGTTAGGTGTCTGGTCACTTCGAAAGGAAAGGCAATTTTTCTAAAAATACATCTCCTTTCAAATCTTGCATGCCCGCCATCGTACCAGAGCTCCTTCTTCTCCCCCAACCATCCTTGTCTTCCAAAGTTAGCCAGGTTCGTCTCCTTCTCCCTCTCCCGGCTGGGCAGAACTTTCTTCTAGGGCTAGGATCTTCCTGGATCTTGTCCGTTTTCTTCTTCTTCTTCTTCTCTACCCTTCGACTTCATCTTCTTTTTCCAGATGTCTCACTTGGTCCAAACTTCCATCCTTCGACCAACCAAAGTGAGGCTGGGCCTTCTCGACCGAGACCGCCTTCTTCCTCCGATGAGGAGGAGGAAAAGATGTGCTTCGAGATCAATAGGAGGCCTCGCCCCACTGGTGGTGCGGGCACCAGACTCAGAAGAAGACTTCAGGGCTCCATCTGGATCTCTGATTGACCTTGCCCGAAGAATTAGGGTTTTCTGGTTTTGTAATAAGGGTTGACCTGATCAACTCAATTTTGAGTCTGTAATTTTGTCATTTCAATTTTTGTTGGGTCATGTTGACTCAGTCCAAGTCCAAGGCCCAGGTAGGTGTCATTCCCTTTGCCAAAGGGCACCACATTTCCAGCTACAAGTGGGCTGCCACACTCCCTGCCACATCTCCATCAGTGTACCTTTGGTCCCCACGCCTCAAGTAAGCAGGTTTTTTTTCTTGCACCACTTGAGAGAGAAATCCATCAAGATACCTCAATCCAAGGAGGAGACAACTTCTTTCCAGATAAACCAAGCCAGGATGGCAAGAATTTTTCTTGAAGAGAGGATCAAGGAGGTGCCCCACAATGTTCCATCAAAATCCATTTATAAAAGGGAAGAGAGCATGTCTGGGGAGAAAATCAAGGAGGCACCCAAAAGTTTCCAAAAGTGCCAAAGCCATGAAAAGAAAGAAGCCTAAACTTGTGGAGCAAGACTAGGAGGTGCCAAATGAGCCAAACCATGAAGGGAAAATCCTTGATTCATGGAGAGATACTAGGAGACACCCCCATAACCTGCCATTTGGAGCTGATTTCAAGTTTTCTTGGAGTTTTTGGGTTGCCCACTCATGGAAGGAGTCTTGGGAAGAGAATTTGATGCCTAAAGTGTGGGTTAGTCCTATTAGTCCCACATGGGAAATGTATAAATTTTATTTCTTTGTTATGTCTATATATTCAACTCTATGTAACTTAAATTTAAAATGATGATGAATGAAATCAATTTCTGTGTGAGCAACTTTGTGTTTCTCTATTCTGCACTTGTATTCAGGTGTTGAGCTCCGTGAGGGAGTAAATCCGGGTTCCCTAGGAACCTTGAGGAGGTGTGAGATCTCCAACCCCAAACCCTAGCTTAGTCCACCCATCTCTACTCCACCACCACCAACCCTAATTTTCCATCTTCATCCCACGACCCCTCTCTTCCACATCGAAGCCGGTCACCAGCATCCAGGTTCAGATCAACTGTTTCAACTACAGAGCCAATTCAAATGAGAGTCAGATCAGTATCAAGATCTCCGGAACTTCTACATCCAACAATCTCATTAAGTCCTCAGGTCAGTGTCTTTCTTTGAGTTTCTGGTTCTTTTTTTGTTCTTCTTCTTCCAGATCCTGAGTTCGAGAAGGAGGCCAACCTTGCCATAGGACTACAATCCGAGGATCCATTGCGAAGATACCCATCTCCAAGGATCCTACAATCTGCTCGAGAGTGTCCTCCAATTGAAGCAACGAGAGATATCACTGCTAGGTAACAAGAACCTTCCCTTCTCACTTTGTCTGTTTCGTTGAAACTCAGAGCAAACCCTAGATCTGGGGGTTTCTCAATCCCCAG
This sequence comes from Areca catechu, assembly GCA_021397845.1. Classification (NCBI taxonomy): domain Eukaryota; kingdom Viridiplantae; phylum Streptophyta; class Magnoliopsida; order Arecales; family Arecaceae; genus Areca; species Areca catechu. The sequence continues at coordinate 99,877,710 of CM038050.1, forward strand.
CGATCCTACTTTTGAGTTACTCTGATAATCCACTCCTTTTATTGTGCTCTCTGTCATTTCTTAGTTTCTTTCAACATTAGTTTATCTTTCCTTTGAGTTAAAGTCGACTTCTAAAAAATAAATAAATAAAAAAATATATTAATTTAATTTACTTCCGCATCGCATCATCTCTTTTGTTCCGCATCATTTTTGGTATCAGAGCTTCCATTCTGCATCAATTGGGATCGTGATTAGGAAGTCTAGGGTCTACCCTCCATCTCCTCCTCCACCTGAACCCGCCTCGAACCCTCTCAGTCGACAGGTCCCGGCAGGGTTGCTTTGATGATCACCGTCGAGGAACTTGCGACCATCCGGGAGACCTACGTGTTCCAGACTCAATCCTGCTCTCGATCCCTCGACCAGGGGAATGGGTCACCTCCAGTGGCCCATGCTGGATTGGCCTCTATGTGGAAACCCTCATAGGGGGCCTTCGATTTCCTTTCCACCCCTTCTTTCTCCTCGTGCTAAACAACTATCATCTTGTTCCTGCTCAGCTAGTTCCCAATGCCATCAGGATGATTTTCTATTTCATAGTTCATTGCCACTTCCATAAGATTGTTGCCCGTTTCTCTCTGTTCAGGGTCTTCTTCATCCTGAAATGCCACCCTTCCAAGGAGGGATGGTGGTCTATCTCCTCTCACCCAAAGGGCATCAAATTTAAGCTCCCTCTTCCATTGAAGGATGGAAGAGTAAATACTTCTTCACCTCGGTCAAGGGGGTCGACTGGGTTTGGAGTGACCTAGATCGGTCCCCTAACCAGAATTCAGCAATCGAAGCGGCTGATCGAGAGATCTATGACCAGCTCCCTGCCAACCAAGTCCCGTCCCTCGAGGTTCTAATATTAGAGCAGAACCTGTTCGAAGCTATGGTCAGCCCAATACGAAAGTTGGATGAGTTCGGCCCGAGATTTATCTCCTTGTGCTTTCTTTTTGACTTTCTAAGCTCAGAGTTAACGTTTTTGTTTTTCGTGTAGGCATGAAGTTCTCCTTAGTTGACCTCCTCGCACTCTCTCGAAAGAGGGGTCCACCAACGGGGCTAGTGAGTCCCCCTCGAAGAGAGCTCTGAGGAGAGCGGCATGAGGGCTGCACCTGCCATGCCAGCCGAGCTAAGTGGGAGAAGGGCAGAACCCACCCCTGAGCAGGGCAGGAGGGCAGCCGAGCCGCTCCCGAGCCAAGTAGGAGTGCTGCCAGGCTTGCTCCTGAGTCACCAAGGCAGCGCGATCTGCTCCCAGCCTAAGAGCCTGAGGTGGTTGTCCAGGCTAGATCTGCTGCTGCCGGTGCCGCCATGGCATCCCCTCCCCCCGAGATTGTCGAGGATGAAGAGGATGGAGAGTAGGAGAGAGTGGAGCCAGCATTAAAGGTGCCGAATATAGTGGCACCGAGCTCCAACTGTGCCTCCAATGCTTTCTCAACCGGAGGAGAGGGTGACTCCGCATCAGCGACAAATAAGAGGGAGAAGGACCACCATAGGGTGCCCTTCAAGCTGGTGATGAACACCTCCCTGGTTCGAGATCAGAATCTCATCGAGTGCATGATGGTCTTCGCTGTCCAATCGTGCGATCGGTGAGAGAAGGTGGGGAAGCTCCTGGGCGATGCCATCAACAGTACCTTCCCCCAATTCTTCTCGATAAGTATTCTGTTCCTTCACCTTGCCCCATTCCTTTCTTCTTGTCTCTATGGCTGACGTCTTCTTTGGTGCAGCTTGTCACTGAACTCCTGCTCATCAGAGACTACTGCAGAAACTGGACCAAGATGGATGGCAGTGAAGAGCACAGCTTGAGTCCCTGATGGCCGAGGTGAATTAGAAGAACGATGCGGCCTGGGAGGCCAATATGAAGAATAAAAAGCTCCGGGGCGAGGTTGTAAGTGCTGAGAGATGCATAAAAGAGCTCGAGGAGTCCTTGGACCGGGAGAGGAGTCAGTCCAAGTGCAGGGTGGAAGATCTCAAGGCTAAGGAGGCTAGGCTAAAAGAGATCAGCACTGAAGTCGCCCGAGAGAAGGAATAGGCCCAGTCCCTTCGGGCAGAACTGGGGGCGGCAAAGGAGCGGGCAAACACCACCGAGAAGAAAGCTGCCATTATTGAGAAGAAAGCCACAAGCACCAAAGAGAAGGCCACGATGGCAATCAACTCGGTGGAGGCTGCAAAGAAGGAGGCCGCCGAGGTGGTGGCGAGATACAAGGCCTCTGAGGAGTTCGGCATCGAATTCCATGAAGTGGAGATGGACTCCTTCCTTAAGGGGCTTATGTATTGCCGGTTTAGGGTGGAGGGCCTTATCTCGGACAAGAACATGGACAGGCTCAGATTCCCAGGTGCTCCAAGCGCACGCCCGACCCCTGACTTGGGTGAGGCAGAAGAACCAGCTTCCGCTGCCGACCCAGCTCCGCCGGTAGTGGTCGCCGAAGACAAAGCCCAACCACCGGAGGTCCTAAAAGGTAATACCCCATCCGAGCACCATCCTGGGAAGGAGCCAGTCGGATAGCATCGGGGCCCCTTGTAATTTTTCTTCTTTTTGCTTCTGATCTGGGCTACCCGGCATGTCGGGGCCTAGTGACAATGTACAACCTTACCAAGTATTAATGAAATTCCTTTTCAGTCATCTTGACCTGTGTCTCTTTTCATTCTTTGGACTTTGTCAATCTTCTTCCCTTCACTTCTTGACTGCCTATGTGCATGTACTTGTGTAGGAACTTGGCCTTGAAATACCAAGTATCCGGGCCCTTCTCTACCGAGCCCTGAACACGCGAGGAGGTTAGGGAGGAGTTCTTAGCTTGCTGAGTCATTCCCACCTCACGAGCCAAGTGGTTGCAGGGCTCCGAGCGCTTTGCTTGGGGAGGTCCATTTGACCTCGGTTGGGACCAGCTCCAGGTGTGCACAGTGAGGCCGAGCCCGGATGTTGCACTCGTTGGACCCACCAGGTGACTGTGAGGTACCGGGCTTCAGGAGTTTTCGGGCTTGAGTGTCGGACTTCAAGAGTTCTCGTGCTTGAGTGCCGGGCTTCAAGAGTTTTCGGGCTTCAGTGCTGGGTATCAGGAGTTTCCAGGCTTAAGGTGCTGAGCTGTAAGTCAGGTGGTAGATGACGAAACTTCTGGAGTGTCCCGCTGACATCTCCATACTATGAGGATAGCAGTAGGTGCCGGGCTTCAGGAATTTCAGGGCTTGAGTGCCGGGCTTTAGGAGTTTTAGGGCTTGAGTGCCCGCTTTAGGAGTTTCAGGGCTTGAGTGACGGGCTTCAGGAGTTTCCGGGCTTGAGTGTCAGGCTTCAGTGATGGGGACATCGAAACCCATCCGGGTTTTTCTTTATCGGAGATTTTATTTTTTTATTTATTTTTGTACTTTTCTTATTCCACCTATTCCAGTTATCCCCACTATTCCCACTTTATTCCTTTTTTATTCTTGATTTATTCTTCTTTATCTCTATCATCTTCAACCTCAAAACTATTACCAGAACTCCCAATTTTTTTGCTGCCAGTCTCGGATCCGCCAAGCCCGACCACCGGCGACCCTCAATGGCCGTCCACCTTACCTCGACGACAATCTCCTTGTGGGAATGCCAGCGAATCCCACTGGAGCCGCCCACGGCCATCCACCCCTTGCAGCTTCGCCCGTGCCATGCCGCGCCCCTTTCCCCCACACCACCAGCCGTCGCAGCCTTTCCCTCCCTTCCGGTCTGACCCTATTTCCTATGTTGCTAGCTGATCGAAGGGATCCATGACCTGTCGAGATCACCGTGAAGGCCTTCTCCATCCACCCTTGTAGATCCACTCGTGCCCTGCCGAATCTCCACACCGTCGGCCATGTCGTCGCCTTCCCCAGCCACGGACCATGCTGCCGCCTTCCCCCAGCCACTGGCCATGCCTCCCTGCAAGTCCCTCCTGATGGGGGACAAAAGTAAAATGATAAATAAAAAGTTTTAGCAAGCTAACCAGCAAATAAACTTGAGCAATTAATTATCAAATAAATGGGCTAAATTGATTCAAGAAAAGAATTTTCATAAGGAGACTAGTTGATCTAATATTTAAGTCCTGCAATGTAGATATAGTTCAAAATAAGGATTAGGATCTTCATGGAAAGGAAACCATCACTACTAGGCCAAGTTAACCTTAAAATGATCAAATCTAATGAAGCTTAGGAAGAGTTTTCCTACCAACAATGATGGCTAATTATTTGGTGGAAGAAGGAGCTCTCATCACTCAAGGATTGAGGTCTAGAAGTCAATATTGGCACTCTCTACTTTGAGACTCACCTTGGACTTGATCCATGGCATGGAGACTATCATCCTTGACCTAGGAACCTGAGAGAACCTACAAAAAAATTTGGGATTAGACTTGGAAGAAGAATTGGAGTTGGAATGGAATCAAAGAAAAAAAGGAAGAAGAAGAAAGTGGCCGGCGGCTTGGGACCTAGAGCTTGATCATAGATCCATCAATGGGCATCCCATCCTTTACTCCTTGCAAAAGCACTCTTCACTCTCAAACTCAAACTTAGAAAACTCTCATTCTCTCCTTGGATAAGGATCTACACACTCAAACTAGCTAGAAAACTTTCACTCTAAACAAGAACTCAAAAAAACTAGAACACAAGGAAACAATCTTTTCATTAATTCAAATCATAGCATAGAATGAATACAATGAGAGCCTAGGGCCCTATTTATAGGCTCCAATGCTAGGAATTTCATCCAAGGGTGGAGAGGAGGGGATAAGGGTGGCTTAGTTGGCTCCAACAATTTTTAGGTAAGTGGTTTTAACTAAAAATAAATTATTGGTAGAAAGTTACAATCACTTTGACATGTGGCATCTAGAAGATCCTAATGTGGCTTCCAAATACTGATGTGGAGACTTAGGTGTCATAAGTTGTGGCATCTCACATGTCAAATACTGTTGGGGTAGTGGAAGGAATCTTTGTGTTCCCCATAAAACTCTTGATGTAATGTAATTCCTTCTCCCCTAAAGTTGTTTGATGAGTTGTTCCCCCATGTGCTTCAAATATTGGCATGAATTGGGCTTGGGCTTGGTCTTGAAGAGGCTTGAATGGTTGGTCTTGGACTTGAAGAGGATGCCCTCCATCATGCTTTGGGCTTGAGCTGAATTGGCTTCTTCCATGTGTTGGCTTATGAGCCAAATCATGCTTCAAGAAAATTTGGCTTATGAACATGCTTGAAGAAAATTAATGGGCTTTTTCTATGTGTTGGTTTATGAGCCAAATCATGCTTCAAGAAAATTTGGTTTATGAACATGTTTCAAGAAAATTTGTAACTTGCTTCGAAAACTTTATTGACTATAGCTGCAAAAACAAAGTGAGTTAATCAAAGTATATATTCTTATTATGGATGTCCCAATCACCTCTTCCCGCATCCATCATCGTCCCCTCTATTCCACAGTCACAAAAGAATCTAGACGGAACTCAAAGCAAAAGAATTTGCATGGATCTCAAAGCTGCATGCTTCTTAGAGCAAGAATTCTTCTGCAAAGTTATCAAGCCTGCATAGATTTTAGAGCAGCTCAGCACGGATGGATCTTGATGAATTTAAATTATAATTTTGTAGGCTCAGGTACGCAATCCAAGAAGGGGGGTGAATTGGGTTTTATACTTTTGTTCTATTTAAAATATGAACTAAAGCAAGTATGTGCTAATGCAATTCAAGTGCTCGTGTATTTCAAATAAATGCAGCGGAAATAAAGAAATAAAAGCACAAGGGGAACAATGTAAGAACAAGTATAAATGAATACAATAAAAGCTTCCTAAAATAAAGAAAATATCTCTTTGAAGCCCTTGAGTGTTGATGAAGATCTTGTCTTCAAGTTGATGAAGCCTTTGATTGATGCTTGTGGATGTAGACTTTGATTGCTCTCTTTGAAACTTGGAAGCTTGAAGGCTTAAATCACTCAACTCTTGAATCCTTTAAGAATATTCAAGAAACTCACCAAAGGATTACTTTCCCATTTGATTCTTGATGTTTATATAGCCTCCTAATACTTAAATGATCGTTTATAGCCATTAGAGAGAAAAATATGGCCGTTTGAAGCAAGTTGGAGAAGTCTGCATCTTTTGAAAACTAGCGTTACTGTTCAAGTGTCAACACTTCGCCTCTAGGTATCGACACTTCGCCTCCAGGTGTCGACACTTCATCTCTCAGGTGTCGACACTTCAATTTCAAGTGTCGACACTTCATTCCTGTGAGTCGACACTTGAGGCAAATATCTTCCAAAAGGCAAAGTTCTGTATTTTCAAAAATCTCAGGTCTTGAGTCGACACTTCACCTCCAGATGTCGATACTTTATTTTCTTCAGGTGTCGACACTTCATTTCCAGGTGTCGACACTTGCCTGTGCCATTGCTGAAACATCTTTAAATTGAAACTTTAACCTTTTCAAGTTTTCCATATTAATTCCAAAGTCCATATACTTGATTTTTCATTAATTTAAGGACTTTTCAACTGAAATACAAGCATTTCTTCATTCAACATGGTTGAGTACTAAGATCTGAAAAATACACTTAAAATATAATTAGTACTCATATATACTTAAACATTTTGTCAGTCATTAAAATCAAGACCAGAGTCAACAGAGTGGAAGGAGAAATAATATTGCCAATAACCCTTGGTATAGAGCCATTTCAAAAAACACTCCCAATTAACTTTGCGGACGTACAAATGATATTAGCATTAAACGCTATCTTGGGATGACCAGCTTTTAATAGGTTCCGTGCCATGGTATCGACCTACCACCTCCTAGTGTGATTCCCCACCAGAAATGAGATCAGAGAACTGAGAGGAAACTAAAAGGTTGCTTGATTGTGTCTAATGATACAAGATGGATAGTCGGCCGACCACATGACTCTGGAGCAATTGGATCTGAGAGATCGGTTAGAGGATTGCGGAGAACTTGTCAAAAAGACTATTTCCATACCACTAGCAGAAGGTGACCAAATGAAGGTTGTACAGATTGAAAGTTTGCTCGACAAAGAAACGAAGCCAAGCTAACCAACTTCCTACAAAGTAATGCCGACATCTTCACCTGGTCAGCTTTTGACATGCTCGAAATCCCAGCTGAAGTCATCACCCATTGATTGGAAGTCGCCCCTGATCACAAGCCTGTCTATCAAAATAAAGGAAACTTCACTCCAGAAAGATAGAAGGTGATTGATGAAGAGGTAAACAAATTTCTCAATGCTGGATTCATAAAGGAAGTCCACTATCCCAATTGGCTGGCCAATGTTGTTATGGTGAAGAAAGCTAATGGCAAATGGAGAATCTACAATGACTACACTGATCTCAACAAAGCTTGCCCAAAAGATAGCTTTCCTCTGCCAAAAATAAACCAGCTGGTTGATGCCACTGCTAGTCACCAGCTATTAAGTTTCATGGATGCCTTCTTCGGATACAATCAGATATGGATGCATCTTGATGATGAAGAGAAGATGGCATTCATAACAGAGAAGGGACTTTATTGTTACAAGGTGATGCTATTTGGACTGAAAAACACCAGAGCAGCCTTCTAAAGGTTGATCAACAAAATGTTTGAAAAGCAACTTGGAAGGAACATGGAGGCATATGTCAATGATATGATCGTAAAGAGTCTCCAAAAAGTCGATCACATCAAAGATCTAGAAGAATCCTTTGATGCCCTGCGACGTCATCGGATGGAACTGAACCCAACCAAGTGCACCTTTGGAGTGACATCAGGAGCATTCCTTAAATTCCTTGTCACCAAACGAGGAATAGAGGCCAATCTAAAAAAGATCCAAGCTATTTGAAGTATGAGACATCCTTCCAAAAAGAAAGAAGTGTAACAACTGACTGGGAGAATTGCTTCTTTAAGTTGATTCATTCCCGATCAACCGAAAGATGTCTCTCCTTCTTTAAAGCCCTCCACTAAACCAAAAGTTTTGAGTGGTCAGAAGACTACCAACTTGCCTTTGAAGAACTAAAGAGATATTTGGAAAGTCCCCATCTACTCTCAAAACCTCAAGAAGGTGAAATTCTCTACTTATATATGCCTGCTTCGGATGAGGTTGTTAGCTCAGTACTTGTCAAGAAAAGACCAGACAACATACAAAAGCTGATCTACTATACTAGTATGGTGTTGCATGAAACCGAAACAAGGTATCCTAGGGTACAGAAACTCATATATTCATTGGTCATTGCGGCGAAATGCTTGCGACCTTACTTTCAATCCCATGCCATTGTGGTCATGACGGACCAACCCTTGAAAGCCATGCTCTGATGTCCGACACTTCGAGAAGGATAGCTAAATAGCCCATTAAGTTAGGTGAATTTGATATCACATTCTTACCCAGATCAGCGATGAAGGCACAAGTACTAGCCGACTTCCTTGCTGAATGTACATGGAAGTAGGAGGCCAATAGGCATGAGATCGATGACAAGGAAACAACCATGGAAATTTTGGAGTTGACATAGATCCTCCATATGGACGGAGCATCTAACTCCGCCGGTAGGCAAACTTATTTTAGCTGATCCCAATGGGCAGACCATGGAGTATGCCCTTCGTTTTTCCTTCCCGATCTTGAATAACCAAGCAGAATACGAAACCCTCTTGGCAGGACTTAGAATCATCAAAGAATTGGGGATTCAAAAAATTAAGGTCTTCTCAGATTCTTAACTAGTGATGAAACAAGTGAAAGGCGAGTTTGAAGCTTGAGACTCTATCATGATCAAGTACTTGGAGAAGGTACGAGATTTATTATTCCAATTGGAATTCTTTGAAATAGCCCATGTCCCATGGACCAAAATTCTCGGGCCGATGCTCTTTCTCGACTGGCAACCACCACTCTAGATTCTCTTGGTCAGACTTATATAGAATATCTAGAAGACCCCAGCATATCAGAAAAGGCTTTAGAGGTCCACCAAATCGAGCATGAGCCTTGTTGGATGGATCCTATGATTAAGTTCTTGAGTGATGGTGTATTACCTGAAGACAAGGCCTAGCCAAACAAGTCCGATGGATGGCCTTCCAATATGTTATCCTAGATAGAGCTTTATACAAAAGGTCCTTCATGCAATCCCTACTAAAATGCTTAGGGCCATCAGACGCCGACTACACCCTAAGAGAAGTGCGTGAGGGCATATGTGGAGATCATCTAGAGGGCAGATCTTTAGCCTACAAAGTGATCTGCTAGGGCTATTATAGGCCAACCATCCAAAAAGATACAGCGACTACATCCAAAGATGTGACCAGTGTCAAAGATACTCTATCATCCAGAGACACCCTGCAAGTCAGCTAACTCAGTTAATATCCCCATGGCCATTCACTCAATGGGGAATGGATATTCTTGGCCCATTCTCTCTGGCCTTTGGACAATAGAAGTTCCTCATCGTAGCCATCGACTACTTCACTAAGTGGGTTGAAGCCGAACCCCTAGCTCACATAATCGAAGGGAAGGTCAAAATTTTTGTTAAGAATTCCATTATCTTCCAGTTCAGAATTCCTCATGCCATCATCATCGATAACGAAAGGTAATTATGAGCTAGTCTAAGATTAGCTGATGCCAAATTTAACTCTTCTCTTTTGTCATCTCTCTTTCTTTGAGCTCTCCATTCTATGGCTTGATCACTACTGACTTAGGCATCGGAGTGTCCCTTACCAAAGAAATTCTGATCAAGAGTTTGTTTTGCAGTAGCCCAAGGAGGTGAACCGGTAACCCAAGCAATCCATCCAGTCCATAGGGATCAGCATCAACAGTCTACTATCACCATGACTTTGTTATTGTCATCATCATTATTTTTTACCGTTATCTTCTGAAGGCCTTAAGTCAAGAAAATGGCACATCAAATTTCATTAGCTAGGGATCTAATCTTCAATAGAAGCCATGATGCTTTGACATTCAATAAATTGTAAACTCTAGAATTAAAATTCTGCTTTACATATATGCCCCTACACAAAGCCTAGAGTTTGGTTTCTCAGAGAAGTTCTTGATGCTCCATTACGCCATGAAGGAATTACATTGCAATTTGGTATCAATGGGCTCCATGGCAGTCAAGTGTGTTTGACTTTTCCTGACATAAACTCCTTTTCTTTTACTTTTCATGAGAAATTGTCATGTCATGACTTGCCATCACATGCATGCCCATGCTCACACCACCCAATTTTGATTGTGCAAAAGACAAGAATGGGACCACTGTTTGAAATGTGTTCATGGATTTGACTAAGTGGGACGTTTTACTCAAGTCCACTATTGGGTTAGTACATGTCTTCATGATCTTGAAAAAGTTTATTAACTTAAAATTAGAAAGCACATCATCAAACAAGTTTTCCAATTTCATTGTTTGATCAAATCAGATAATATGATTGAGAAAGCTTTCCAATCTCAATACATTTGACAAAGGCTGCACTTGAATGTACTGACCATGAGAGTGTCTAACATTAGCTCAATGACACTCTTGACCAATGGTACTGAGATGAAGTATTTCCCTGATAAATTAAGGTTACAAACCGGGAAATCATAAATCTAAGCAAAGGCAAGGCTTCTTAGATATAGTTAATATCATTTCAAAGAAAGATTAATAGATGTTGGTTCCATAAAAAATTGAATTGCCTACTGGGACTAGGTGCCAGTGATCGAAGAAAATAGTTTTGCTTAAGAAAAATGAATTGCATAGAAGCAATCATGATCCAGTAGTATCCAATACATAACAGTTGAAACAATCCATTACTCGTAATCATGTCCATATTAAGCTTAACCATCTGATAGAACAAATAGACTCAAAGTTGTATAAAGTCGGGCAAAAACTGACCTCGGATCTAGCTTATCTAGTCAAACTTTACAAAATCCCTGCATTTTGAAGCTAGTCCGCTAATTCTTACAGACATACAATAGGAACCTTCCCCCACCTCCCTTTTCTTGATTTCTATTTTTCCTTCATTTGGTTTCATCGGAGGATGGTTGGTGAGGCACGGAATTAATCAACAATAGCCATTAGCTAAAATAAGTTATTGATCTTAAGTGAACCTGTTATGATAGGATGGTTGGACTAATTGGCAAAAGGCTAAGAGCTTAGAAACTGATAAGCCAGCGATATAAAATTTGACTGATTCATCCCTGAAGCACAACTATTCGACCAACTTATAAAGTTTGACCAACTCAAACTTAGAGAAATATCTGGTAAACTATCCCCAATAGATTAATGACTAGATTTCGCCGACCAAGTCAAGAAAAATTGGGATGGCAAGAAAGAAACAGTTATCATAATTGAATGACGTTATAACAACCATTCGTTATGATGGGTTCAAGTTAGTTTCAATGAAATAATATTGAGATTAATTGTAAGACACTTCTCCTAACTAACTTTTGTTAAGGCAAACTCTATAAATATGGGTAAGAGGGGACCTTCGCAGGAAAGTAAGAAAGTGAAGTACTCATGACTTAGCTTCTCTATAGATTCTCTACTTGTTTCTTGAACTCTACTGACTTAAGCATCGAAGTGTCTCTCACTAGAAAATTTTTGGTCAGGGACTTGTTTTGCAGGTGCTCGAGGTGACCGGCTGGTAGTTCTCGATGATGCAAAGTCGATCATCGAGATCAGTGTCAACATATTGGCATGCCAGGAAAGGGATAAAGATAGGCCACCTCCTGGAAAAGAAAATCCTTATAGAGAAGATGGAGAAGGGAAAAATGCATAATGATTCAAATAGTAGGGGTCACCAGCTATCCAAAAAGAATGATCTACCAAACCCTCAACTAGAGAATAATAATATACCTCCCATAATGAGCATGGGGCAATAGCATATCGATATTCACTTAAACAAGATGGAAGTTATGACAGCTGCTATTCAAAATCTCCAAGAAGCTGCTATCAACAAGCAACAACTACCAGTCACCTCTAAACTTAGTCGACAATCTTCTTTAAGAGATGTTCGGTGTCAAGAATCAAGTCAATATTCCTAATACTGACATTTCCTTGATCGATGATCCCCTGTATGAAAAAATTCTTGACATCATGTATATAGAAAAGGCCAACTTAAAGGAAAACATCTGAGGTTCCTCTTTGAATCTTCAAAGGACTCTACTTCGGGAAGTACCTAACGAAGCAGGGGGTTTGATGACATGATGATTATGAAAGGAAGTTCAAGAAGTTAGAGCTGTAAATTGCAAAGCTCAACAATCAACAAACAAGTAATGACTTGTCGCTTATGATTCATGACCTGCATTTTCTTTATGAATTATAGAAGAAGTGATCCCATCTCACTTCAAGATCCCACAATTGGAATCTTATGATGGAACTACTGATCCTCTTGACTACTTGGGCAGTTTTAAAACACATATGATGATTCAAGGTGCAAGTGATGCCCTCCATTGTCCTGCTTTTCCAGCAACTTTGAAGTAGGCCATGCATATGTGGTATTCAAGCCTTAGCCATGTACTATTCATTCCTTTAGTCAATTGGAAAGACTATTTATAGCTCATTTCAAAACATGTAGAAAGATGCCGTGCAACTCAGATAGCCTCTTCTTCATTTAGCAAAATGAAGAAGAAACCTTACGGAAATATGTGGCTCTTTCAACTCTACTGCACTTGAGATCACAGATCTCAATGAGCACGTAGCCATGTCTGTGATGAAGAAGGGGCTTCGATCATTCAAGTTTACTTTTTCTCTGGTTAAAAAAATTTCTACTAGTTATTTAGAATTATTGGTATGTGCATAGAAGTATGCATTAGCTGAGGAACAAGCTACAAGTCGATGCCACATCGAAGGGAGATCAACCCCAAAAAAGAAGAATAAGAAGAACAATGATTCATGACCCTCCAACAATGATAATGCTCCAACTTGACGACGAAGTCCAAAGCCGAAGAACTTAACTAGCAAGTTTGACACCTACACTCCCTTATCTCTTTCAAGAGAGAAGATATTGATGAAAATATAGGAGAATTTCTTGCAAAGGCCTCGGCCAATGCGGGCTTCTTTAGCATCGCGAAACAAGAACAAATACTATCGATACCATCACGATCATGGACATACCATTGAAGAATGTATCTAGCAGAAGGATGAAATATAAGATCTGATCAAGTATAGATATTTGGAAAAGTATATTCATAGCCAAGAGCACTGAGCCGAGGTTGCTACTTAAAAAAAAATTGGAGATGGGACGGAACATCCCAATCAACAACTCATAGATTTAATGGTCGGCATGAATTCTGCCGATCAAATTAGAGGAAGGGACTGAAGAAGATGCTCTGAAAAGGCATCGAAGCAACAATGTTATCAGCTTCTCCAATAATGATTTGCAGGATATTCAAATATCCCATGATGATCCTGTAGTTATTTCTGCCATTATAGGAAACTATGATATAAGAAAAATTTTGGTGGATAATGGAAGTCAACCGAGGTGTTACTTTATGATGCTTTTATCAAAATGAACTTATCTAGAGATAATCCACAAAAAATATCCACACCATTAATGGGATTTGGTGGAACTCGATTAGGGTGGAGTGAGAAATCACACTCCCATTAATTATTGGGACAAAATCTTGATAGAAAATACTCCCTATGAATTTCATGGTTGTTCAAACATCTTCAGCATACAATGCCATGCTGGGATGACTAGCTTTAAATAAATTTCGAGCAATCATATCAACCTATCATCTCCTGGTACAATTTTTGACTAAGTATGGAATCGGAGAAATGAAGGGAGATCAAAGAGTGGCTCGGCAATACTTAAAGTGTAGGGTTCCGGTGCAACGCAGCGGAAGGGTAATTTCAAAAATTAAAATTAATATGTACCAAAACCCTAAACCAGGAACTCCTTAATAAGACTAAAATGTATGAAGACTAACATTCTTATGCAAATTAGAATTAGAGTACTAACCTGTAACCGCTAATTCCAAATTGATGAAGATTTAATCTTGAAGATGAACGGGCTATTTGAGTTCACCAGGCGTCCAGGTGTCCGCCCTCCGATGGTGATCAACACAGAGCAATGATCAAGAATACTATCTTCTTGTCCAATGGTTCCTCCTATTGAGTTCTTCTTCCTAGAACTTAATTCTTCGGATTATGGCTGGAATTCTTCCACACAAGAGGTTGCCTTCCTTTCTTTTATCTCTTCTCCTCCTTCCACTAAGACCTTGACCCTCTAAGACACTCTTGTCTTGAAGATAAGACCTTGTCCTAAGGGGATTTAGGCTTGTCTTAAATTGGAGGAGAAACTAAGACAAGAATGTCTTAATATAAGAAAGAAAGAATAAAAATCAGAACTCCTTCTTTCCTTTACCGTCGGAGACTTTCGCTCTTGTTCTTGTTCAGTAGCAGAGTTTCGACAGAGGTGTACTCTGTAAAGAAAACAGTGCAAGAACAAGAAAAGAGAGAGAGTCTTTTGGAGAGGCAGAAGAAAAAAATTTCAGATTACCCGGTTCTGATTTTTCCTGACTCCTTAAATAGATTTCAGAGAGTCGCCCACACAACTCTTCGTGAAAAACTTCTCATGCCCTTTCTTATTTTCTCACGCCCCATCCTTCCTTCTCACGGCCTTCCGGATAAATCCCATGGATTTTCTTAAATGAAAAGTCGTGATATTTTTAAAAGAAAGGAGTCACGACTTTAAATCTCCGAGGAGATGTTATTTCGCGCAACCGGGAAGCAACGAATGCTTCCTGCCTTTCTCAAAAAAGCATCAACCCTTGGATTCCAATCCAAGGGGGGACATTTGAGGTTATAAAGGAGATAAGAGAAGCCGCCCCATATAAAAAACACCGGAGTTTTTTATGGAGCGCACCAAGAGTCCATGCGCCATGGACTCTTCCAAATGGCGCGCCAAGAGTCCATTAGCGCATGGACTCTTGGCATTTTGGCATGAAAATGCAAAGGGGTGGGTGGGGGGCTAGCCTAGATACATGGTTAGCCAATAGGGTTAGCCATAATCCTTATAACCTCAATTAGGATCTAATTAGATCCAATTAGAACCCAAATTGAACCAATCCGGAACCCTAATTCGAATTTAATTCAAATAGAAGCTAGGATTTGCAACACCTACTAGAGTGTCATCATGCAAAATGATTTAATTACAAAATTAAACCCTTGATCAATTCTCTTAAGTGTGTGACCCATTGGGTTCCACATCTAGCCAGCAGTGGGTTCGAATACAAGTTGACCTAATTTGATTAGAACTCTTTTTAATCGATTTAGGTCAAACCGGGCTTACCCGATTATGATCAATTAGGACTCTTCCTAATAAGTGATCATTCAATTTAATCAACCCACAAGACAAGATTGATGTCTAGCAACGTGTCATGTCTACCCGGAAGATATGGAAATTCTGGTGAAAAACCAAAAATATCCTTCAGTAGAAAGTTACCATACAATTAAATCCTTCGATCAGCCTGCACCCAGAATATAATTATGGATATGGATATATATGTCAACTCCAATATTATATTCATTTCTAGCTCAATCTTATATTGATGATTCAATTATCTTGATATTAGAAATCATCTCTAATATCTTTACTTTGATCAAAGATTCCCTGAATCATCATCTGATTGATAACTAGCTGGATGCAATCTCCTCTTACTAAGAGTGATCGATTCCTTGTTGACCTACTCATTACCTTCATATCCAATTCACCATTCCCAGTATCAATCCTGTGCATGACTCAGTGTCTGATTAGAATTGAACCAAAGCATGGGTTCATGTACATAAGGTACTTATGGCAGTCTCAGGTCAAAGGATTACTTGTACCACTCCCACTATGAGAACCTTCTATTGACATGTAGCTAAGACTCTATTAGATGTTCTCAAGTTGGATCATATTAGTGAACTCATTCTCTAATGAGCACCCACATCCTAGTATTAGTGTCATACACAAGTGACTGTGAGAGCAGTCACCCTATTCAGTATACATAGGATGTGCTAGTCTTACTGAAAAACCCTGATCCCCTACTCAAGGTTCCTTTGACTAGGAATATTTTAGATTAAGGTTTTAAGACTTTAGGTCTCACTGGTATGATCTCATCATAACCCTAAAATCATAGCCCTAATCTATGGGGTTCATAATAAACACAGCATATGATGAAAAATAATGCCTTTATTAGAATATTGTCAATTACAATGGTTTGGGAGATACAACATAGATTGGCTTGTAGGGCATATCCCTTTCAAAAAGATTCAAGATAGACAATCACTCAACGGAATGTCTCTAGAATAGCTAAATCAGAGGGAGGTAGAAAGGTGTGGTGAACTTGCTGAAAAAACTATCTTTGTACCATTAGAAAAAGAAGATCGATGAAAGTCGTGCAAGTTGGAAGTCTACAAGTTGAAGAAATGAAGTCGAAGCTGATTGACTTCCTACAAAGCAATGCTGACATCTTTGCTTGGTTGGCCACTGACATACTTGGAATTTCTCCAGAAATTATTACTCACAATTTGAAAGTCAACCTAGGGTATAAGCCCATCCGGCAAAAGAAGAAAAATTTTGCCCTCAAGTGATAGAAGCTTATTGATAAAGAAGTAAGCAAACTTATTGATGGGGGATGAATTTGATGAAATGGGTATGTGGAGATGTGATCTACTTACCTAGCAACAATATATCAGCATTAGAGCTCCAAATATGGCCGGATTCATGGGTGGAAGGGATGAAGAAATTCGAGCTAGAGACTAGGTGAGCTGAAAATCTGACACCCTTGTGCAAGCTTCCTTTCAAAAAAATTAAAAGATAGGATCTAAGGGCATAGAAACCCTCAACTAGGCTAAGAAACCTTTAATGATCTCAGATCTGAGGATCAAGATGTTTTTCCCAACAATGAAGAGAAATTAAGCTCAAGTGGAAGAGAAATACTCACCACTCAAAAATTGAAGGCTAGAGGCATGATCTCCACTCCCTTCTTGGATTCACCATTGGAGCTTGGATCCTTGGCATGGAGCCTTCATCTTTATCTTCAAATCACCAAGAAGAACCTGCAAAGAGTCAAGGTGAGGTCGAAATTCAAAGAAATTGAGGGAAAAAGGAAGGAATTAATAAGAGAAGTGAAAAGAATTGCTGCAATTTTTGGGCAGCACTTCCTCCTCTTCTTGGACTATTTGGATCTTGTGCAAAAGAACTTGGAAATGGAACTATGGCACTCCAAAACTCAAAGCACTTACTCCAATTTAAGATCAAACTCAACACTCCAAAGAAAATCAAAGAAAGCACTCAAAATTCTTAGAAAGAACTCAAGAGAACTAGGCAAGATGGAAGAGAACTCAAACAAGGAAAATTTATTCATTCAACTCAATTCATTCATTCAATGCTTACAAGAGGGGGGCCTTGGTCCTTATTTATAGGCCAAAAAAGAGGATTAAGGGATCAACTAATTCAAGTTTAGTTGGTAGCTAATTACAAGATTAGTTCCTAGCAACTTATCCTAAAATGAGAATTCTAGAAACTCCATGTGGCACCATTTCCTTGCAACACTTGTCTTCATCTCATCCTTTCACATGGTCTTTAAAATTTGGTCTCCAAGTAGGCTTTCATGGTAGAGATTTCTTCAAGGCTTGGTCGGCCCATGGGCTTAGAGAAGGGGTCTTCAATTTGCTTCATAAAATTGGGGTCTTCAAGAGATGCTTCATGATTTTGTGGAAACCTAAAAAAAAGAAATGGGACTACAACCAAAGATCATTAGTTTGAAATTTCTTTCTATTGCCAATGTCCTCATTAATTCTCCCTGGGTGAAAAGAACTCGGCCCTGACGAGTATGGATCATTTTGGCTTTGGTAGTATTCAAGTATATCTGGATTGATCCTTTGTAGTTCTTCTTGAGTGATCCATGAATCTCCAGAATTAGGTCTGCCTTGCTAATAGACCAAGTATCGTTGGTAATCTTTATTGCGGGTAGTGACAATCTTGTCATCTATGATCCTTTCAATTTTTTCTCCCCGCTTTGGTAATGTGGCTGGTGTATACTCTAGGATTGGTTCACTCTCAAGGGATGGATCACGTTCTAGGAACTCACTGGAAATCATTGTGGGCTTCTTGTAACCTACCAGATCTGAGATATTAAAAGTAGGGCTAATGCCAAAGTCAGAAGGTAGGTCTAGCACATAAGCATTAGGTCATATTCTTTTTATTATTTCGAAAGGACCTACACCACGGGCATGGAGTTTCTTCATAGTTCCCGGTGGAAACTGTTCAGGTTTTAGCCAGATCATCACAAAGTCCCCTACTTGAAATTCTTTGACCCTTCTATGAAGATCAGCCATATGCTTGTAGCTCTCATTGCTTATTTGGATTTTTTTGCTAATCTCTCTGTGCAAATCCCTAAGATGTTGTGCATATGATTCGACAGACTTATGCATGGATGACACCAAATGACAAAACAAATTCAAATGATACTAAAACAAAAGATAAGCTCAAATGGATTTTATTATCTAAGGACTGAATTTTATTGTTAAGCTAGGAAACAAAAGCTCCTAATTTCCAATATTCCCCTTAAAGGCTTGTAAGACTCTTGCACATATCTTCAGGTAAGTGGCAGTAAATCTTAATTTGGCTCCCAACATATGCCATAGAGTCTTATGAAAGTAACTATTGAATATCACTGGGAACATATCAATGGTATGGTGGATGTCCTAGCCAGATGGAATAGAAGAGTGAATGAAACATAATGGTGGACCAGGATGGTGGATGTTCAGAAATGGGGAATTGGGGATAGAAAAATTATGAGGAAAAATATTTTGCAGGGTTTTCAAGGGATCTATAGCTTCTTGGGGCTGATCCATAGGGTTTTGTTCTTTGACGGTCAATACCCCAATATGTGATCCTTCATCGATCTCTAGATCTAAACCTTCAACATAATTAATTTTAGATCTTCAATGTTATCCTCAGATTGATCTCCATGGTTTTGTCCTTGGAATTCATTTTGATCATCCCCGTTGTTGATTTCTTTAGGCTGGATAATTATTTTATCTTCAAGTAATTGCTCTTGATCATATTCGTCCATAAGGTTAGACCCATCTTCATAAACTTCTTCCTTAAGTTCTTCAACTGGTTTAGGATTTTCTCTTTCTAGCCCTTCATTTGGACAAGACTTTGATTCTATTTCATCCTTAAATTCTTCAATAGGTTCAGGAGATTTTTTCTCTAATTTTTCCATGGGTTTAGTCTCTTCTTCATCTCCCTCATACTTATTAAATTTGGCAATACAATCACATTCAGTTGTATCATCTTGTCTCAATTTGTACCATTGGTTTAAAAGTTTTTGCTCATAATATTTACCTAGGTACTTTTTTCTCAGTTTACTCTTCATTTTTCTCCAAGTATTTATTTTATCCCTACTATAATAACCTTTTCGCTCAACTTCTCCCCAATATACTTTAGCATGTCGGACTAACTTTGATTTGGCAAATTGATACTTTGTTACTTCCGACATTTCATCAAATTCAAAGTATTGATCCATTTTCTCTTCCCAATCGACATACACCTTGTTGCCCATAAATGGAGCCCAAGAGGGGGGGTGAATTGGGTCTTTTAAAAAATTTAAGACAATAATGAGAGGGACTAGTGGTGCTTGTGAACAATGATGAATTTAATGCAAGATGTTAGCAATAATTAAAGAGCAAGAGAGGAAGAGAGTAATCACACACAAACACAAGGTTTATAGTGGTTCGGTGCAAACCTAGCACCTACATCCACTTTCCAAGCCACCCTTGGGAATTTCACTATAATCCAAACTAGATTACAGTTGACTTGTTTTTCACAAGGCTCACAAGTCAAAACCTAAGTTGGTTTTATCACTTAGGCTTACCAACAAACCTTAACACTTGTTTTGTCTTCGGGCTCACAAGATAATCCTAGTTGATTTTATCCCTTTGGCTCACCAACAAACCACAATAACCTTTTTCAAGACACCCTTGAAAGTAAGGTCAAATCATAATAAAACAGATATACAATTTAAAACTAAAACAAACTCTCTTCAAGAGTAGATTGGAATCTTTGAAGCTCTAGTAGATGCTTTGTCTTCACTCTTCCTTGGAATCTCCTTCAAAGTGCCTCTTTTGGAATGAAATAAGGATGAGCTTGTATGATTTTTTAAGGAATCAAACTATAAGAGGCTTTTGATGTGAAGTATTTGAGAGAATATTGGCTTTTTCGCTTTTGAGTAGACTTGAATGCAATTCAATACACTTCCATACACTTGCTTATCTTTAAAATGAGGTTGGTGGAGGTTAAATACACCAAGAACCTTCCAAAAAATGGTTTGTGACCGTTGGTACCACGGAAATAGCCATTTGGAGCTTGAAAAGCAAGTTCTGCAAGCCAGAAAAATAGATCTGTTAGAGCTGTCAGGCTGCAAGTGTCGACACTTGGCTGTCAGGTGTCGACACTTGGCTATCAAGTGTCAACACTTGATCTCTGGGTGTCGATACTTGAACATTCAAGTGTCGACACTTGATGCACAGGTGTCGACACTTGACACAAAAATCCTCAAATAACAAAGTTCTGTATTTTCAAAATTCTCAGGCCTTGAGTCGACACTTGGAACCTAAGTGTCGACACTTGGATATAGGTATCAACACTTGGCATGCCAAGGATTTTTGTCTGTGCCAAATGCTGAAGTGTAGACACTTGACTGTCCAGGTGTCGACACTTGAGATTGAAAAATCTCAGATTCAAGTGTAAATACCTCGAAAACATAAATATAATTCTAGAAATCATAAACACATAATATTTAAACATTTTTAGGCCCTTTTTCAATGAAGAGGATGCCCGGATTCGTGAGAATTGCTCCATGCCATTACGTGCCATAAAGCATAAGCTTTTAAGATTTTGAGGTGCTTTCTTCCTGAAAACTCACAACTTGAAATCCTCATTAGAATACAATATGCACTCAATGTTTTGTTATTCATCAAAATCACTAGGTGGAGCCAACAATCTCCCCCTTTTTGATGATGACAAAACCTTGAGTAGAAAGGTAATATATTTCAAACTTTAACCATTATAATTTATCAATATGAATTTAAGTCCATCAGAGAGGCAAAAACTTCATAGTTAGGAAGAATCAATCTCCCCCTTAATTAGATACTTCTTATTAAGGTAAACTTCAAAGATTCTTACAAGGTGAAAAATCAAGATAATCAATACAATTCAACAAATTTATGAATTAACACCTTTTTCTCAACAAATTTATACACTTAAATAATCAATAAAATCAATACACTTTCTCCCCCTTTTTGTCAATCATTAGAAAGGGGAATAACCTCCCCCTCACAATGAGCATGGAGACAAAAAGATAGTAGAGAATCAAATAAGATAGATATCAGAGCCAAAATTATACTAATATAAAAGAGTATCAGAGCTAAAATATACCAAGATAAAAGAGTATCATAGCCAAAAAAATGGTAAATTGATTCATTGAAACACACATAATGAGTACTGAACTGAAATGTATATAATAGATAAGTTTTCAGTACAAAATTTGCTGAGTCATCAGCAAGAGCTGAAACATACAGATATCATCAAAGTCATATAAGTATCAAACATACAACATAAGAGCTATAACAGACATCTGTGAGGCTAATCCTTATCAGATGGAACATCAAGACTGAATGGAGCACTGATCCTAGATCTAGTGGCTAATGCCCTAGGAGGTGCTAAAGCTCGACGACTCCTAGTGCAGCCGGAAGGACCAAAGGCGGGTACAACCCTAGAAGATCAAGTGGAAGGGGGTGAAAGAAGATCAGCTGGCATAACAAGGTCCGGTATGGAATCAACCAAGGCAGTAGTAGGAGCTGGTGTAGTGGGAGGATCTCGACTGACCACCTCATAACCATCAGCACTGCCAACACTATCACTGTCACTGCCCACTACCTCAGTAGCTCAATCAACATCCTGATCACCACCCTCAACAGAATCAGCATGGTCGCTCTGGTGATTGCCGCCATCATCATCATCATCATCATCATCTGATCGTGCAACAGCAGGGGCTGCAGGAGGTATAAGGGATCTCAACAGACCCTCAATGCGAGAGAATCCCTCCTCCATAGATCTGCGAATCTCAGCATACTCCGAGGTAGTATGTGCTCGTAGAAGCTCAACCTCGCTACGTAGCTGAGTCATCTCACCCCTGATCTCTGTGAACTGCTCTCTGGCATGCTCCTCAAAAGATAGTCCTGTAGAAGGTGGCGGAGGAGCTGAAGTGTCAGGAGACAAATGCTCTGCCTGTGTCGATGGGATATCTACTGGAGGAAAAACTATTGGCTCAGATGGTCCAGCCTCTGCCTCTCGTATCTCATCCTCCTCATCTGGCTCCTGGCCAGACTATCTGTGAACCCATCGACCTCCAACTAACCTGTATCCCATGCGGTGCAAAGACCTCTCATCATACACATCTGTGTGTAGTATCTCCTTGGGGATCTCCCCCTCCAATGATACTCTACACGCTCTGAATAGTCTGGTCAGTCCCATGCCGTATGGTAAACAGTGTCAGCGCTGTGTCGCAGCATCATGCATCTGAGTGGGAATCAGGGATGGAAGATCAATCTGCCTCCTCTCAATCAGGCTCGTCATCACCATCAACTCCCTCTCGATGATGAAGTCAAATCTCCCAGTCTTCGGTAGTAGAATCCGTGCTGTGATGTGGTGCAACAGGCGCATCTCCAATGACAACTGGTTCGCGGTAACTATGGATATACCGCGAACGTCCTCTCTCTCAAGAATGCACCTAAATGCAGCCTCTCTATCATCTACCGAAAAGACACAGACTCCCCTCCGGGGGATCTCCCAAACTCTGCTCAGGAGCTCATCTGTCAGTGAAATTTGAATGCCCCTGACTGAAATAGTCCACAAAAGTCGTCGACAGTCCAATGCACCATAAAACTCTCTCACTAGGTGAGGATAGTACCTCTCCTGCATGGTGCAGAATGGTACTAATCCAGCATCAGTGAGTACCTGTCTAATACCAAAATGGTGCCTGTCGAAAAACTGCAAGTCGACTCTCCTCCCTGAGGCTACTAACTTCCCTGCCATCCTTTCTGCAGTGGGGGAGCTCGGTGTGGCTGTACTGCTAGGCTGTGCTGTATCAAATTTGGCCTTCGACCTCCTCTCAACACCATGACTGGGCCTCTCCCTAACTGCAAGTCTCTTCCTAGGACCCATTACAACAAGCTGACTAGGGAAGAAGGAAGATAGGTTTAGAACTTTGGCTACAGGATGAGATAAGGAGAGTTTCATTCCTAAAAAAAAATGTTCAGATAGGTTTTGAAAACCAGAATTTAAACCAACAACGTTTGAAAAAACCGTAAATCAGTTTAAAGTGCGATTTTTACAACTTTGATCAAATGACAATATTTCGAACATGTTTTTGTTCGTTAAAACATATTTGAACCTTTGGAAAATAATTTTTGTAAGGCCTAAAAAATCAAAACCCATGGGATTTGGGTCTAAACACTTATGGTTTTAGCAAATAGACGAAAATGTCACAAATATATCATAAAAAACCTTTCTAAATCAATAATAAATGGATTTAGCATGTTTAATTTAGATGAAAACCCGAATTATTTCGACCAAAATCAATAAAACAGTGTTTTTTGTGAAAAGTGGATGAAAACGACCAAAAGATGAGGGAAATCCGAGAAAAATACGTTTAAATCACTATTCCCTCAAATGGAGTTTTAGAAATCCACTAAAACACTTAGAAATCCGGTTTGATTCATGAAAAACACTCGGAAAACCTCATTCATGGTTATTTGGTTCGAAAACGTCAAAACCAAAAACGAGGAAAAATAAAATAAAAATGGAAGGGGGAAATACCTGATTTGTGATGGATTAAAGAGTAAAAGGAAGGATTTGGACAGAGGGGACCACTGTTGCAAGAAATTGGCGGGGGAAAGAAAATTACAAAACCCTCGGTCGGCCTTTTTAAAAACAGTTCCTGTTTCGCAAGTGTCGACACTTCGAATGTGTCAAGTATCGACACTTGGTCAGGTGTCGACACTTGACAATTTCCAAGTGTCGACACTTGGCCAAAAAGTCAAGAAAATCCAAAAATTTTTTTTTAAGAAAATAGGAAATATTTTGATAAGGTTTTTTTGGGGATTTAATCAATAGGTTTTGAGCTCTAGGATTTAGGTATAGTTAATACTAAGAGAGTTCTAGGAGAATGGATCAATGATACCTAACTCTCTTCTAATCAGACAGAACCTATCCTCACTCAAAGGCTTGGCAAACACATTGCTACAGTAGTAAACAAGATCCATTCGGCCCTGACACGCGCCCTCCTTGGAGGCTAGCGCGGCCACGTACTTCTCCACTTCGGCCATGTGGCGGTTCAACCCAGCTCGGCTCGGCCCCACTTAGGCCATGTGGCGGTTCAGCCCAGCTCGGCTTGGCCCCACTTCAGCCACGTGGCGATTCGGCCCAGCTCAGCTCGGCCCCACTTCGGCCACATGGCGATTTGGCATAGCTCGGCTCGGCCCCACCTCGGCGGGGAACCTCAGTACCTCGGCCTCACTTCGGCCATCGAGTCTAGCTCGGCTCGACCACGGCACCCCGGCAGCGACCCGCGTGGCTCCGCCCGACCTCGCCCACGGCACGAAGGCCGGCCCCTAGCTCGACTTCGCACGCCCCGGCCTCTCCTTGGCTCCGCCGCTGCACCGTCCAAGAACCTACGTGCCCAGCGCGACACGGACCGGGAGCCTCCGAGCCCGGCGCGGCCCTCGTCCAGTCCGGTTCAGCCCGACCGCACCCCGACAGCGACCCGCATGGCTCTGCCCGACCTCGCCGACGGTGCGAAGGCCGGCGTCCATCCCGGCTCTGCACCGCCCCAAGCTTCGGCTCCGAACCTGCACCGCCCGACACCTCCATGCCCGGCACGGCGCGGTCCCCCCGGCGCCTCCGAACCAGGCGGTGGCATGCCCGACGCCTCCGAGCTCGGCGGCGGCACGCTCAGCAACTCCGAGCCCGGCTCTGCACCGCCCCAAGCTTCGGCTCCAGCCCTGCACCGCCCGAGCACCGCCGACGCCTCCATGCCTGGCGCGACGCGGCCCCCCCAATGCCTCCAAGCCAGGCGGTGGCATGCCCGACGCCTCCGAGCTCGGTGGTGGCACGCTCAGCAACTCTGAGCCCGGCTCTGCACCGCCTCAAGCTTCAGCTCCGGCCCTGCATCGCCCGAGCACCGCCCGACGCCTCCATGCCCGGCACGGCGCGGTCCCCCCGGCGCCTCTGAGCCAGGCGGCGGCATGCCCGATGCCTCCGAGCTCGACGGCGGCACGCTCAGCACCTCCGAGCCCGGCTCTGCACTGCCCCAAGCTTTGGCTCCGGCCCTGCATCGCCCGACACCGCCCGACGCCTCCATGCCCGGCGCGGCGTGGTCCCCTCGGCGCCTCCGAGCCAGGCGGCGGCACGCCCGACGCCTCCGAGCTCGGTGGCGGCATGCTCAACACCTCCGAGCCCAGCGCAGTGCCCTGGCATCCCTGAGCTTGCCGCTCCGGCGCCCCTGTGCCAGCATGGCGTGGCCTCGGCGCCTCCGAGCCCGGTGATAGGTCCCCCAGCTCGTCCGAGCCCGGCGCGGCATGCCCCCGTGCACCCGGCGCCTTCAGCTTCTCCGGCGCGGCATGCCCCAGTGCACCCGGCGCCTCCGGCTTCTCCGGCATGATAGGCTCGGCGCCTCCAGGCCCGGCACGGGTCCCCCGGCTCCTCCGGCTTCCAGCCGACCTCTGCACAGCCCAAGCTCCATCTTCGGCTCCGCGTGCTCCCATCCAGCAAGGGTTTGGTTCCCCTGACTTCGCCCGGTGCGGCTCTGGCCCTACACCGGCACCCCGGCAGTGCCCCATGAGGCTCCACCGACCTCCCCGGCACGCCCCGGCTCGGCATCGCAGCACGTCCAGGGCAGAGGGCCCCCAAGCCCTGGCTCCTTCAGTTCTGGCAAAGCTTGGCACGCTCGCAGTGCGCTCTCGGCATGCCCGCAGCGGTCCTGCTCCTACGGCCAGGTTCTCCAGGCTCCGTTCCGATGCTACCTCACCCGCACGCATGGGTCCGCGCCTACGTGCATGGGGCCTCGCACATTGCCTCAATCAGCGTGCATGAAGGCCCCCACGGGCCTTCTCTCGGTCCTCGTGCCCGCATGGCAACTTGAAGCGGCGTCCCGGCTAGCCCGGCACTTTGGCATCACAGCCCAGCTCGGTCACTGGGAGCACCACACAGTTCGGTCTCACTCACGTGGGCCCAGCATGTTTCCCGAGAGGCCCATCCACATGGGCCCGGTGCTCTTTCCATGGATCCCCCTCCACGTGGGTCCTATGATACGCCGCCTGACACGCTGCCTGCAAAGAAAGGTTTGCATTTAAGTTTCCTAAGCTACCGTTTATACTAACTAGTGAATAGCACCACATCCGAGGCACTGTGCTCCTCCACCAACCTCCTGAACCATCAAGAAAGGGAAAGTTGACCAATCTACCTAAGCCTCCCAGGCCTGTAGAAGCTTCACAGGCCTATACCAAGAAGAACGTGCCCCTCTGAACACCAAGAGCTGCTCGTCTACATAAGAGCAGCGGGAAGAGGTAAGAGGGGTAAGAGACAACACACTCTCTTCATTCTTGCATTGTCTATCACCCTCTGGTAGCGGAGAGTCCCCCAAGCTCTCCATCTCAGAGGTCCCTTATTTCCTTCGATCGTCCCGCTGACTTGATCATCGGAGTGCCTTTGCCGGAATCCCCGGTGCAGGTCTCCCCTGTTTTGCAGGTATCGCCTGGCGGAGGGACAATAAGGAGGAAGATTACTCCTCACCGGAGAGGCCCACAGGAGGGCCACTACAGTACCAAGCCCCTTTCATCCCAACTACGACTATGTTCCCCTTGATCGTCTTCTACCAACGAGCACGGTGATGCTGGCACGGAGCCCACTCACCTAGTCCATGTAAGAGCTACCGGCCACGGCGATCTAGGCGGCAACAGATTGGCGCACCAGGTAGGGGGGTTGGTGAGGACACCTACACAAAATTTCAGAACTCACTATGGATCTCCTAAGGAAGATCCAGACTCTGAACCATCCAGCAAATGCAACCTAGTAATTGTTTTCGGGTTTTAAAGTATGAAGTCTTTTGTTGCCAAACATCAAGAGAAGCTAGCAAAGGAGGGAAAATTTTCCCAATTTTAAAGCTTGTGTCATACATTTCTTAAGGGACAAGTTTTGTGAGTTTTAAAGCAAGAGCATGCACCACCGTGCAGCAGCCTGCAGCTACAAGATCATCATGATTCCTGCAGCCCCATGGTTTGCAGCTTTGTACCCATTTAAAAAAATTAAACTAATCCTTATATAGAGGGTTCTGGAGAGTGTTCTTGAGCCTATAAATAGGGATGGTTTTCTGGTAAAAAAAAAAAAGAGGAGATAGATGAAATGAAATACTGTTGGAGTGCTTTCTCTAGTGCCTTTGTTACAATTGTAACATTGAGGGGTGTGAGGCCCTAATCCTGCCTTCGTTGCATTTGCAACGTCGAGGAGTATGGGGCTCCGACTGTCTTCGCTGCACCCACGGTGTCGAGGGGCACGAGGCCCTATCTATCCTACCATTTTCCAGCCGTCTAAGCCCCCCTATCATCCATTCCATCATCCATAATTCTCACCACCATGCTCCAGAAGATCGAAGATTTCAAACTCACCCGAATTTAGCCCTTCCACCTCGAACGGAGCTCCAGGAGTTGTGATTGTCATTTTATTTGATGTCCTGATACTCTTCTTGCTTTGATTTGGGTTTTGTACCTTGTAGGGTCTTTCTCCGGTAACGATCCCTCGAAGGAACCTTGCCAACATACATTTAGCACGACGCCACCCATTGAGCAGCTGATTATTTATCATCTAGGCCGCATCTTCCCAGGAAGAGTGACCCTAGTGCTTTGGGAATATTTATTTACTGTTATGTCATTTTACCTCACCTCCTTATCCTCAAGATCTGTTTTATTAATTGTTTGCATGTCCTAGATCGGGGATTTCTCAATCTCTGAGTCCTGGGTCTATTATTCTGCTCACTTAATTTTAGGGTCTAGCATGAGAGGTTGTATGAGTTGATATCTTCCTTAAGTTGTTTTCTATCATCCTTGCTTGTTATGAGTCTCAATTTAATCAAATTTAAGGGTGATTTTCTTTGCATTGCATCTCTCATCATCTTCATGCCATCCTAGTCTATAGGTTCCCCATCAGGGGTGGATCTACGCTCCTCAACAAGGTGGGACGACGGTTTTCACCTTGGTCCTTAGTCCCTGGGGGGCAGACCGGGGGCACGGGGATGGGGGCACGAGAACTTCTCCCTCTCTCGAGGCCCCAAGGAACGGCTTCGATCAAAAAACCTTAAGCTATGAAGGTGCATCGCCATCCTTGATGGGGCAACGACAGCAAGCCAAGGATGGAGACACCTCCCAGTGGTACCACCATCCAGGAGCCCCACCAAAAAAAAAAAAAAAAAAGAAGAAGAGAAGAAAAGGGAGAGAGAAAAGAAAAGAGAGAAGAAGGGAAAAAGAAGAGAGGGTCTGGCCATCACGAAGAAGAAAGAAATCCATACAACGGAGTTTGCTCCCATGCAACAGAAGCCTCTTCCTCTCCCATGCAATATACAACAGGAGCCTCTCCCCTCCCAAGCAACGGGAGTCTTACACTTCCATGCAACGGAGCCTCCTCCCATGCAGCGGAGTCTCCCCTCCATGCCATGAAGTTCCTTCCTATGCAACGGAGTTTGCTCCCATGCAACGGAGCTTACTCCCTCATGCAATGGGAGTCTCTTCCTCTCCCATGCAACATGCAACAGAGCCTCCTCCCTTGCAGCGGAGTCTCCCACCCATGCCATGAAGTTCCTTCCCATGCAACGGAGTTTGCTCCCATGCAACGGAGCTTACTCCCTCATGCAACGGAGGTCTCTTCCTCTCCCATGCAACATGCAACGGAGCCTCCTCCCATGCAGCGGAGTCTCCCCCCCATTCCATGAAGTTCCTTCCCATGCAACAGAGTTTGCTCCCATGCAACGGAGCTAACTCCCTCATGCAACGGGAGTCTCTTCCTCTCCCATGCAACATGCAACGGAGCCTCCTCCCATGCAGCGGAGTCTCCCCCCATGCCATGAAGTTCCTTCCCATGCAATGGAGTTTGCTCCCATGCAATGGAGTTTGCTCCCTGATGCAACGGGAGTCTCTTCCTCTCCCATGCAACATGCAATGGAGTTTCCTCCCATGCAACGAAGCTTACTCCCTCACGCAGCAGGAGTCTCTTTCTCCTCCATGCAACGAGGCCTTCTCCTTCCACGCGACGGAGTTATTTCCCTCATGCAATAGAGGTCTCACTTCCTCCCAGGCAGTGGAGGTCCACCTTCCTATGCAATAGGGGCCTTATGCTCCCATGCAACGAAACTCCCTCCCATACAACAGGAGCCTCTTTCCTCCCAAGCGACGGGAGTCTTATACTCCCGTGCAATGGAGCTTCTCCCCAAGCCACGAAGCTCCCCATGCAACGGAGCCTTGCTCCATCATGCAACCGAGTTGTATTCTTACGTGCAAAGGAGTCTCGCTCTCTCCCAAGATGGCGGTCGGCGAACCTAATTTTGGCCTGCACAAGGAAGAAATATGTCTTTGTTTATTCATATAACCGGAGTTCAACAGGTAACTCCTTCCGCGCTACCTTTATAAAATAAAAAACTGTGTTTCAGTTTTACAAGAAGGGCTCCTGTACCACTATCAAGGGCAAGCACTACGACTTGCCAGAGCCGGTCATAGCCTGGCGCAAGAATTCTTGATCAAAGCCCGGATCCCGCGCTCTCCAGCACCAAAGAGCTGAATCCCACATCTACTGCATGACTCTCAGTTCAGCTCTTGCCTTACTCACAGTCTGGAGTTGTCCGCGGAGACTCAAAGAAGTCCCGCCATCTACCGAAAAAACTGACAGTTTGGCATTTGCTGTGCTCAAAGTCCGGAGATGTCCATGGGAAGCTCTGGAGCTCCAACCGTTCATGACTCATCTCCTAGCATGGCGAATCGGTGGCTCTACCCTCCCATGGAGGTAATGATCCCTCCTTAATAATTAAAGTTCTTCTCTGGTGCAACTTTGTCCTTCACCAACACAGGAACACGTCCGCCCGACTCCACGTCCGGCGAACTCAAATGAAGTTAAGAGCTGAAATCAAGCTCCTTAGTTCAGCCGAGCTGAACTCAATAAAGCCAAGCTGCAGCTCTTCATTGAACCCCGCATCTGCCGCATGACTCAGCTCAGCTCTTGCCTTACCCACAGTCCGGAGATGTCCGTGGAGACTCAAAGAAGTCCTGCCATCTATCGAGAAAACTGACAGTTTGGCATTTGTTGTGCTCAAAGTCCGGAGATGTCCAGGGGAAGCTCTGGAGTTCCAGTCATTTACGGCTAGCCTCCTAACATAGCAAACCAGCGGCTCTGCCATCCCAAGAAGGAGGTAAGAATCCTTCCTCAATCATTAAAGTTCCTTTTTGGTGCAACTTTGTCCTTCACCAGCACAGGGACTCATCTGTCCGACTCCAAGTCTGGCGAAGTTCAGAGCTGAAGTCAAGCTCGTCAGCTCAGCCAAGTTGAAATCAAATAGAGCCGAGCTGGAGTCATGCCTCTTGATTCAGCCGAGCTAAAGCCAAGCTCACCACTGAGCCCTGCATCTACCTCCTGACCATAGTCCGGAGATGTCCATAGGTAGCTCTGGAGGACCAACCATTCACGGCCTTCCTAGCATGGCGAACCAGCAGCTCTGCCACCTCACAGAGGATGTAAGAATCTCTCCTCAAAAATTAAAGTTCATCTTTGGTGCAACTTTGTTCTTCACCAATACAGGAACTCACCCGTCCGACTCCAAGTCCGACGAAGTTAAGAGCTGAAGTCAAGCTCTTCAGCTCAGCCAAGCTGAAATCAAATAGAGCCGAGCTGGAGTCATGCCCCTTGCTTCAGCCGAGCTGAAGCCAAGCTCTTCATTGAACCCAGCATCTACCTCCTAACCATATAGTCCGGAGATGCCCATAGGTAGCTCTGAAGGTCCAACCATTTGTGGCTCGCCTCCTAGCATGCCAAATAGCTCTGCCACCTCATGGAGGATGTAAGAATCTCTCCTCAAAAATTAAAGTTCATCTTTGGTGCAACTTTGCTCTTCATCATTACAGGAGCTCATCTGTCCGACTCCGAGTCTGACGAAGGAAGCCCGGATCCCAGTTCCGGCATAATGGAACCCAGTTCCGGTACAAAATCCTGGAGAACAGCTTAGTAGGTCATGCAAGGCTCAACTCTAGCCTGCGGCCCCGGGGTTCAGTCTGGAAGGTGGAGCGGATTCCAGTTCTCCCACGTGATCCTGGACTTCGGTCTGGAAGGTGGCGCGGAACCCAGTTCCCCCATGTGATCCTGGACTTTGGCCTGGAAGGTGGCACGGAACCCAGTTCCCCCACGTGATCCTGGACTTCGGTTTGGAAGGTGGCGCAGAACCCAGTTCCCCCACGTGATCCTGGACTTCAATCTGGAAGGTGGCGCGGAACCCAGTTCCGCCACGTGATCCTGGACTTCGGTCTGCAAGGTGGTGCGGAACCCAGTTCCCCTACGTGATCATGGACTTCGATCTGGAAAGTGCCTCGGAACCCCTTTCCAGCATGAAGGCTCGGACTTCAATCTGCGTGTTCTCCTTTGAGTTCCTCCGCTAGGATGACTCCCCCGAGGTCGAGCATTGCTCCCTCGAGGTCGAGCATCTAGCCTGAGTCGAACTCCTGCTCCCTTGAGTATCTCCGCCAGGACATCTCCCCCGTGGTCGAGCATTGCTCCCCCGAGGTCGAGCATCTGACCGGAGTCGATTTCTCTCTCCAGCTCCTTGGGCTTCCTCATCCGGGATGGCTCCTATCTTCTGGCGACTTCAATACCTTCATCAAAGGTTCCGACAGATATTCTAAGCTCGGCCACCTGAACTATATGCCCGGTCATATATGTGAGCACCCAAGTTATACACCACACCAATCTATGCCTCCATGGTACCACCTTCTACCTGGTCAAAGAAGAACTGAAACACCTAACTCAAGGTAAAAACACCTACAGGCAAGTAAGTTTCGAAGACAACACCTTTTAAGTTGTGTTGCAGGACGTTCCCTGTTCGTGAAAAGGACAACCAGACTTGATGCCTTCACCTAGGCCTTCAAAGACCAACAGCTAACCTCTGGTAAGTTCAGTTTCATTTAGCGACTAACTTCTTGCAGTTGGTACAGAGCCCGCTAAGGTGCAGAGCCGAATGGGTGATAATACTCCCTTTATACAAAACGAAGATGTTTTGGACTCAGGGAGTGAGGGCATCTATTACAGTAATAAACAAGATCCATTCGGCCCTGACACGCGCCCTCCTTGGAGGCTGGTGCGGCCACGTACTTCTCCACTTCGGCCATTTGGCGGTTCAGCCCAACTCGGCTCGACCCCACTTCGGCCATGTGGCAGTTCAGCCCAGCTCGGCTCGGCCCCACTTCGGCCATGTGGCGGTTCAACCCAGCTCGGCTCGGCCCCACTTCTGCCACATGGCGATTCAGCCCAGCTCGGCTTGACCCCACTTCGGTCACGTGGCGATTCGGCCGAGCTCAGCTTGGCCCCACTTCGACCACGTGGTGATTCGGCCGAGCTCGGCTCAGCCCCACTTCGGCCACATGGCGGTTTGGCCCAGCTCGGATCGGCCCCACCTCGGCGGGGAACCTCAGTACCTCGGCCTCATTTCGGCCATCCAGTCCAGCTTGGCTCGACCATGGCACCCCGACAGCGGCATGCGTGGCTTCGCCCGACCTCGCCCATGGCGTGAAGGCCGGCACCCAGCTCGACTTCGCACGCCCCGGCCTCTCCTTGGCTCCGGCGCTGCACCGTCCAAGAACCTCTGTGCCCAACGCAGCACGGCCCGGGAGCCTCTGAGCCCGACGCGGCCCTCGTCTAGTCCGGTTCAGCCCGACGGCACCCCGGCAGTGACCCGCGTGGCTCCGCCCAACCTCGCCCATGGCGCGAAGGCCGGCCCCTAGCCCAGCTCTGCACCACCCCAAGCTTCGGCTCCGAACCTGCAACGCCCGACGCCTCCATGCCCGGCGCGGTGCGGTCCCCCCGGTGCCTCCGAGCCAGGCGGCGGCACGCCCGACGCCTCCGAGCTCGACGGTAGCACGCTCAGCACCTCCGAGCCCGGCTCTGCAGCGCCCCAAGCTTCGGCTCCGGCCCTGCACCGCCCGAGCAACGCCCGACGCCTCCATGCCCGGCGCGGCGCGGTTCCCCCGGCGCCTCCGAGCCAGGCGGCGGCACGCCCGACACCTCCAAGCTCGGCGGTGGCACGCTCAGCACCTCCGAGCCCGGCTCTGCACCGCCCCAAGCTTCTGCTCCGGCCCTGCATCGCCTGAGCACCACCCGACGCCTCCATGCTTGGTGCGGCGCAGTCCCCCCGGCGCCTCCGAGCCAGGCGACGGCACGCCCGACGCCTCCGAGCTCGACGGCGGCACGCTCAGCACCTCCGAGCTCGGCTCTGCACCGCCCCAAGCTTTGGCTCTGGCCCTGCATCACCTGAGCACCGCCCGACGCCTCCATTCCCGGCGCGGCGCGGTCCCCCCAGCACCTCCGAGCCAGGTGGCGGCACGCCCGACACCTCCGAGCTCGGCGGTGGCACGCTCAGCACCTCCGAGCCCGGCGCAGCACCCTGGCATCCCCGAGCTTGCCGCTCCGGTGCCCTTGTGCCGGCATGGCATGGCCCCGGCGCCTCCGAGTCTAGTGACAGGTCCCCCAGCTCGTCCGAGCCCAGCGCGACACGCCCCCATGCACCCGGCACCTTCAACTTCTCCGGCTTGGCATGCCCTAGTGCACCCGGCGCCTCCGGCTTCTCCGGCGCGACAGGCTCGGTGCCTCCAGGCCCGGTGCAGGTACCACAGCACCTCCGAGCCCGGTGACGGGTCCCTCGGCTCCTCCGGCTTCCAGCCGACCTCTGCACCGCCCAAGCTCCATCTCCGGCACCGCGTGCTCCCATCCAGCAAGGGTTTGGTTCCCCTGACTTCTCCCGGTCCGGCTTCGGCCTTGCACCAGCACCCTGGCAGTGCCCCGCGAGGCTCCACCGACCTCCCTAGCGTGCCCCGGCTCGGCACCTCCGGGCTCGGCATCGCAACACGTCCAGGGTAGAGGGCCCCCGAGCCCCGGCTCCTTCAGTTCTGGCCAAGCTCGGCATGCTCGCAGTGCGCTCGCGGCACGCCCGCAGTGGTCTGGCTCCAATGGCCCGGTTCCCCCGGCTCCGGTCCATCGCGACCTCACCCGCATGCATGGGTCCGCGCCTACGTGCATGGGGCCTCGCACGTCACCTCGATCAGCGTGCATGAAGGCCCCCGTGGGCCTTCTCTCGGTCCGTGTGCCCGCATGGCAACTTGAAGCGGCATCCCGGCTAGCCCGGCACTTTGGCATCACAGCCCATCTCGGTCACTGCGAGCACCACGCTATTCAGTCTCACTCACGTGGGCCCAGCGCGTTTCCCGAGAGGCCCATCCACATGGGCCCGGTGCACTTTCCATGGATCCCCCTCCACGTGGGTCCTATGATACGTCGCCTGACACGCCGCCTGCAAAGAAAGGTTTGCATTTAAGTTTCCTAAGCTACCGTTTACACTAACTAGTGAATAGCGCCACATCCGAGGCACTGTGCTCCTCCACCAACCTCCTGAACTATCAAGAAAGGGGAAGTTGACCAACCTACCTAAGCCTCCCAGGCCTGTAGAAGCTTCACAGGCCTATACCAAGAAGAACGTGCCCCTCTGAACACCAAGAGCCGCTCGTCTACATAAGAGTAGCGGGAAGAGGTAAGAGGGGTAAGAGACAACACACTCTCTTCATTCTTGCATTATCTATCACCCTCTGGTAGCGGATAGTCCCCTAAGCTCTCCATCTCAGAGGTCCCTTATTTTCTTCGATCGTCCCGCTGACTTGATCGTCGGAGTGCCTTTGCCGGAATCCCCGGTGCAGGTATCCCCTGTTTTGCAGGTATCGCCCGGCGGAGGGACAATAAGGAGGAAGGTTACTCCTCACCGGAGAGGCCCACAGGAGGGCCACTACAGTACCAAGCCCCTTTCATCCCAATTACGACTATGTTCCCTTGATCGTCTCCGACCAATGAGCCCGGTGATGCTGGCACGGAGCCCACTCACCTAGGCCACGTAAGAGCTACCGACCACAGCGATCTAGGCGGCAACACACATCTGCTAACTGATCATCAGTACATACAAAATCAAGAATAACATTAGAGTTTTGTACATGATCTCTTATGAAATGATGTCTTATTTCAATGTGTTTACTTCTTGAATGTTGCACAGGATTTTTAGATAGGTTGATTGCACTAGTATTATCACATCTTATGGGTGTCTTAGTTAGTTTAATGCCAAAATCTTCGAGTTGATGTTTGATCCAGAGGATTTGAGCACAACAGCTTCCAGCTGCAATATATTCGGCTTCTGTCGTAGATAGAGCAACTGAGTTCTGTTTCTTACTACTCCAAGAGATCAAATTTACTCCAAGAAACTGACAGGTTCCACTAGTACTTTTACGATCAAGTTTACACCCAGCAAAGTCAGCATCAGAATAAGCAATCAATTCAAATGAAGAATCTCTAGAGTACCATAAACCAATTTCAATTGAGCCAGATAGATATCTATGTATGCGTTTAACAGCCAAAAGATGAGACTCTTTAGGATTATACTGATATCTAGCACACATACAGATACTAAACATGATATCTGGCCTACTGGCAGTAAGATATAACAATGAACCGATCATGCCATGATATAATTTTTGGTCTATAGACTTACCTGATTCATCCTTGTCAAGTCTACATGTAGAGCTCATAGGGGTACCTAAAGGCTTAGTATTCTCCATCCCAAACTTTTTGAGTATTTCTTTTGTGTATTTTGTTTGGTTGATGAAGATCCCCTCTTTGGTTTGCCTTATTTGGAGTCCGAGGAAGAAATTCAGTTCTCCCATCATGCTCATCTCGAACTCACCCTGCATTAACTTTGCAAAATCTTGACAAAGAGATTCATTAGTAGCACCAAATATTATATCATCTATATAGATTTGTACTACTAAGAGATCATCATTCTTTTTCTTTAAAAACAAAGTTTTATCTATATTACCTCTAGTAAAATTATTTTTTAATAAAAAGGAGCTTAAACGATCATACCAAGTTCTTGGAGCTTGTTTCAATCCATATAAAGCTTTATGAAGTTTATAAACATGATTTGGAAATTCAGAATTTTCAAAACCAGGGGGTTGCTCAACGTAAACTTCTTCTTCAATTAAACCATTTAAAAAGGCACTTTTAACATCCATTTGATATAGTTTAAAATTCATGAAGCAAGCAAAAGCCAACAATAGCCTAATTGCCTCAAGTCTAGCCACAGGAGCAAAGGTTTCATCAAAATCTATCCCTTCCTCCTGATTGTATCCTTTGGCTACTAGTCTAGCCTTATTTCTAGTTACTACTCCATTTTCATCAAGTTTATTTCCAAAAACCTATTTTGTACCAATAATTGAAGTGTTTGAAGGCCTATCTACAAATGTCCAAACATTGTTCCTTTTAAATTGATTAAGTTAATCTTGCATTGCATTTATCCAATTACTATCACATTCAGCTTCCTCAATAGTTTTAGGTTCAATTTGAGACACAAAAGCTAAGTAATCACAGATATTTCTAAGGGATGATCGAGTACTTACACCTTTAGATGGATCACCTATAATTAGTTCTTTTGGGTGTCCATGAGCATACTTCCATTCTTTTGGTAATGGATCAACAATTGATGTATTTTCATCACCTTGTGCTTGATCTCCTTCAGTGTTTTGATCATCATTCTGTTTCTTGGTAAGCCCTTCATTGTTGTTTATTTCTTCAGTTTTCTTGCTACATGTTTCATCAGAAAGTACATCTTCTTTTCTTGAAGATTTTTGATTAGTTTCATCAAATACCACATGTATGGATTCTTTAACAACAAGTATTCTTCTGTTGAAGACCCTGTATGCCTTACTAGATGTGGAGTAGCCTGGAAAGACTCCCTCATCTGATTTGGCATCAAATTTACTCAAATTATATTTACCATTGTTTAAGATGAAGCAACGGCATCCAAAAACATGAAAATAACGAATTGAGGGTTTTCTACCCTTCCAAAGCTCATGAGGTGTTTTCTTTAAAATCGATCAAATTAAAACTCGATTTAAAATATAGCATGCAGTATTTATGGCTTCCGCCCAAAAATATCTAGGTAAATCATTTTCACAAAGCATGGTGCATGCCATTTCTTCAAGATTCTATTTTTTCTTTCTACTACCCCATTTTGTTGAGGTGTCCTAGGTGCAGAAAAATTGTAATGAATTCCATTTTTAATACAAAATTTATCAAAATTGGCATTTTCAAATTCGGTTCCATGATCACTTCTCAAAGATACTACTGAAACACCTTTCTCATTCAAAACTCTTTTATGAAATCTAATAAATTCAGAAAAAGTTTCATCTTTATGTGCTAAAAACATGACCCATGTAGATCATGAGAAATCATCTACAATGACTAGACCATACTTCTTACCTCCCAAACTAGATGTTCTAGTTGGCCCAAAGAGATCCATGTGAAGCAATTCCAAAGGTCTAGATGTAGAGATTTCTCCTTTTGGTTTGAAAGAAGATTTTGTTTGTTTTCCAAATTGACATGCACTGCAAATCTTATCTTTTTCAAAATTGAGTTTAGGCAAATCCTTTACCAAGTTCTTTTTGCTAAGTTTTGAAATTAAATGCATGCTCGCATGTCCTAGTCTACGATGCCAAAGCCAACTAGTTTCATAGATCTTGGCTTCCATTGCCACTAGACATTGACCTTTTTGATTAGGGAGATCATTAAGATCAACCATATAAATATTGCCATGCCTATGACCAATGAACTTAATGCCATTGTCATCTAGACTAGAAACAATGCACAAAGACGATTCAAAAACAACTTTAAAATTTTTGTCACAAAACTGACTAATGCTAAGCAAGTTATATTTTAAACCATCAACATATAATACATTATCAATATAAGAGGTAGGGGTGATATGGATTTTACCAATACCGATAATTTTGCCCTTTCCATTATCACTAAAAGTTACATTGCCACCATTTTGATATGTGAGTGATGAGAACTGCTCCACATCTCCTGTCATATGCCTTGAGCAACCGCTATCAAGGTACCACGTCCTTTTCTTATTGGTTTCAAGGCATACCTGCAATAAAGATCAAGTGGAGACTTTAGGTATCCAAGCCATCTTAGGTCCTTTTTGGTTAGCGGCATTGGTTCCTTTCGGAACCCAAACTTTCTTAGTGTTATTTAACTTTCTTTTATTGCACATATAAGATTTGTGTCCTTTGATACCACAAGTATAGCAAGTAATGGATGAAGATGCAGACACAAAGAAATTTTTAAAGAGTTTATGTTTCTTATGAGTTCTGAAACCTAAACCTGCTTTGTCAAATACTGCTCTTTGGTTATTTAAGAGTAAATTTAATTTTTCAGAACTGTAAGTAAACTTTTCTACAAAAGGTTTTAGTTTTTCAATTTCTTCTTTATATCTTTTGTTTTCATTTAAAATTTCTTTGCTTTGTTTTGACAAAATTTCATTTGAAAGTAAGTCACTTTTCTTTTTAAAGATATCCTTTTCTTTTTCAAGTGCCATAATCTTATCATTTAATTTTTTATTTTGTATAAGAAGGCATTCATTTTCATTTGAAAGGTTGTTATTTGTTTTGGCTAGATCCAAATTTTGCTTCTTTAAATCTTTATGTTTTGATTTTAACTTTTGAAATTCTATGACTAGTTCATCAAAAACTTCATGAAGCTCATCAAAAGTAAATTCATTTTGATTTCGGAACATACTTCATCATCATCGGCCATCAGATAGAAGTTTGCTACCTCCTGCTGTTCTTCCTCAGAACTGGAGTCTTCACTTTCACTCCAGGTTGCCATCATGGCTTTCTTTCTCAGCTTTCTTCTGCTTTTGTTTAACAAGGGGCAGTCTACCTTAAAATGCCCGGGTTTTTTGCACTCAAAACACGTAGGCTACTCCTTCTCCTTTTCTTTGTCCTTCTCTTTACTCGGCTCACATTTCAGAGGTTTCTTTTTGTAGTTAAACTTTTTCTTCCTTATGAACCTTCTGAATTTTCTTGCTAACAGAGCCGTTTCATCTTCTTTATCATCTTCTTCAGAGTCTTCGCTTGAGTCCTCTCTAGCAGTAGATTTGAACGTGATCGCCTTCTTCTTTTTGTCGACATCTCCATTCTTTTGTTTGAGCGAGAGCTCATAAGTCATTAAAAAAGCCAACAGTTGTTCTAGCGGGAGAGTGTTGACATCCTTAGCTTCTTCAATAGCAGTGACCTTTGCATCCTACGAAGCTGGTAAAGACCTGAGAAGTTTATTCACAAGTTCACCATTAGAAATAATTTTTCCTAGGCTTCTCTTGCCATTCACAATATTTGTGAACCTAGTGTACATCTCACTAATAGACTCAGTAGGTTTCATTTTAAACATTTCGTATGTGTGAATAAGCATGTTGAC
Source organism: Areca catechu (assembly GCA_021397845.1). Lineage (NCBI taxonomy): Eukaryota > Viridiplantae > Streptophyta > Magnoliopsida > Arecales > Arecaceae > Areca > Areca catechu. Next base: position 99,917,248 of record CM038050.1, read on the forward strand.
CTTGATGGTTTTCACTTGGTGTGTACCCTCATGGGTAACCTCAAGTGTATCCCAAATCTCCTTGGCAGAGAGACAATTTGATATTCTATTAAATTCAGTTGGATCAAGAGAACAAAATAAAAGGTTCATTGCCTTAGCATTAAGCTCGATTTGCTTAATATCATTCTCATCCCAATCATCTTCAATTTTTGGAGTGAGAATGCCATTAATCAACATTGTAGGCTGATGAGGACCTTTACAATTGTCCTCCACAAATTATAATCAAGAGCTTGAATAAATATGTGCATGCATGTCTTCCAGTATGTGTAATTTGTGCCATTAAAAAGTGGGGGACGATTTGAAGCTTGACCTTCAACAATACCCTTTCTTATTGGGGCTGCCATGATCTTTTACTCAAGATCCTTGGACCTACAAGAGAGTACCGGCACTCTGATACCACTTGTTGCCCATAAATGGAGCCTAAGAGGGGGGGTGAATTGGGTCTTTTAAAAAATTTAAGACAATAATGAGAGGGACTAGTGGTGCTTGTGAACAATGATGAATTTAATGCAAGATGTTAGCAATAATTAAAGAGCAAGAGAGGAAGAGAGTAATCACACACAAACACAAGGTTTATAGTGGTTCGGTGCAAACCTAGCACCTACATTCACTCCCAAGCCACCCTTGGGAATTTTACTATAATCCAAACTAGATTACAGTTGACTTGTTTTTCACAAGGCTCACAAGTCAAAACTAAGTTGGTTTTATCACTTAGGCTTACCAACAAACCTTAACACTTGTTTTGTCTTCGGGCTCACAAGTTAACCCTAGTTGGTTTTATCCCTTTGGCTCACCAACAAACCACAATAACCTTCTTTCAAGACACCCTTGAAAGCAAGGTCAAATCACAATAAAACAGATATACAATTTAAAACTAAAACAAACTCTCTTCAAGAGTAGATTGGAATCTTTGAAGCTCTAGTAGATGCTCTGTCTTCACTCTTCCTTGGAATCTCCTTCAAAGTGCCTCTTTTGAAATGAAATAAGGATGATCTTGTAGGCTTTTTTAAGGAATCAAACTATAAGAGGCTTTTGATGTGAAGTATTTGAGAGAATATTGGCTTTTTGGCTTTTGAGTAGACTTGAATGCACTTCAATACACTTCCATACACTTGCTTATCTTTAAACTGAGGTTGGTGGAGGTTAAATACACCAAGAACCTTCCAAAAAATGGTTTGTGACCATTGGTACCTCGGAAATAGCCGTTTGGAGCTTGAAAAGCAAGTTCTGCAAGCCAGAAAAATAGATTGTTAGAGCTATCAGGCTGTAAGTGTCGACACTTGGCTGTCAGATGTCGACACTTGGCTGTCAAGTGTCGACACTTGATCTCTGGGTGTCGACACATGAACATTCAAGTGTCGACACTTGATGCACAGGTGTCGACACTTGACACAAAAATTCTCAAATAACAAAGTTCTGTATTTTCAAAATTCTCAGGCCTTGAGTCGACACTTGGAACCTAAGTGTCGACACTTGGATATAGGTGTCGACACTTGGCGTGCCAAGGATTTTTGTCTATGCCAAATGCTGAAGTGTCGACACTTGACTGTCCAGGTGTCGACACTTGAGACTGAAAAATCTCATATTCAAGTGTAAATGCCTCGAAAACATAAATATAATTCTAGAAATCATAAACACATAATATTTAAACACTTTTAGGCCCTTTTTCAATGAAGAGGATGCCCGGATTCGTGAGAATTGCTCCGTGCCATTACGTGCCATAAACCATAAGCTTTTGAGATTTTGAGGTGCTTTCTTCCTGAAAACTCACAACTTGAAATCCTCATTAGAATACAATATGCACTCAATGTTTTGTTATTCATCAAAATCACTGGGTGGAGCCAACACACCTCAGGGTTTCCATCAAAAGTGGGTGCATGGGGTCGATTACTCCTAAAGACTCTCTCCTCCTGATCTACAAAGTCTTGGTAGGGGTATCTAGGGTTATACTCAGGGGTGAGATCATGACATTAGGCTATTGGACCAAGGAGAGGTGGACTAGGTGATTCAGGCTCAGCATGGATCCTTTGGGCTTCTTCTATGAAGTCATGGTGCAGTCGTCTTGAATTATATTCAGTAGTGAACTCATGATGATGGACTCTTGGACCTCAAGGAATTGACCTAAGTGACTCAGGTTCAGTGGGGATCATTGGGGTCTCTTCAAGTGTCCCAACCTGGTCCTTCACTTGACCTAATTCCTTTCTCATTTGCCCTAATTGCCCATTTATAGTATCAAACTTTTTAGTCAGGGTTTTCAAAAAGAATTCAAGATTAGGATCCAAGGGTAAAAACAGACTGAGGGTGGATAGAGCTTATAGGACACAGTACAAGGGTAATCAATACAATGGATAAGTAAGCAAGACCTAATGCTAGGGTTCCTAGACCTAAAGTTTAAGAGTACAAGACTTAACTATGCACTACTTAAGAATGTAATTATCCTATCCACTGGCCAGGTAAGAGGTGGGGTTGCGGGAAGCTCCCCTCGCTTTCGTGAGGTCCTAATTAAAAATTGTAAGTCTGCTTAAGGTGTTTTCCATTTGACCTCTTGCTTTAGACACCAATTTCAAGGAATAAGTACAAACTCAAATAATACTTTGTCTTACCTTACACTTAAACCCGACTCGTGGGTGTTCCTAGTTTAGGTTCCTAGTTGATTTTACTTTAGGGTTTAGGTCAATGCAAATGTGGGTGATTGTTTTGGGCTAAGGAAAGGTAATGACCTCCTTCCCTTATATAATATTAAATGCCCTTAGGATATTTTAAAAATGGATGCACACATTTCAGCATAACAATGAGTACAATCACTATACCTAGCACAAATGCAAGAAATTTTAATCCAATTTCAAAATTTTTAAAAATGCAAATTTAAATTGTTAGTTCGAATATTGAAGTCTAAATCACAGTAACCAAATTTTAAATTTTAAATTTCAAAATTTGATTAAAAAATTCGTTCTTGGAAGTAAAGTGGTTTAAATGTAAATTTCAACTTCCAACTAACCTCCAGCTACCTTGAATTTGAAAATTCAAAATTTAAGATTTTAAAAATAAAAAAATTTAAAATAAAATTTATTTGGATAGCTATCAGATAAAGATTCTCGGATTTTAAAGTTTTGAATTCAGATTAACTCAAATTTTAGTTGAGAAGGAAGTTGGAAAGCACATGCTAGAAGATTCCAGCAGCTCAGCTAGTTCTTAATAACTTGAATTCAAAATTTAAATTTTGAGCTATGAATCTCTCTAAAATTCCAAATTTTGGTGGAAAATATCAAAACTCGAGGTATGGATCTTGGATCTAAAATTATAAAATTAAAGAAAATATTTTTTTATTTTTTTGAAAATTAAAGGAAATGGAAGGCAGAAACAGAATTCTGGACAGAACTACAGAAATGACCTAGCAACTTATATTTTTAAATCCAAAAATATAGAGAAATATATTTTTTTAATTTCATATTTTGAAACCAAATATAAAAGTTTACTGATAAAATATCTTTATGGATTTTTTTAATAAATGTAAAAAATATGAAAAATCACTGAATCTCGGAAGATAGTGAGATAGAATTTTCAGCAACTTGCAATGCTTAACCTAGAACAAAGCTCTGATACGAAAAAATTGATGGGGGATGAATTTGATGAAATGGGTGTGTGGAGATGTGATCTACTTACCTAGCAACAATATATCAGCATTAGAGCTCCAAATATGGCCGAATTCATGGGTGGAAGGGATAAAGAAATTCGAGCTAGAGACTAGGTGATCTGAAAATCTGACACCCTTGTGCAAGCTTCCTTCCAAAAAAATTAAAAGATAGGATATAAGGGCATAGAAACCCTCAACTAGGCTAAGCAACCTTTAATGACCTCAGATCTAAGGATCAAGAGATTTTTTTCCCAACAATGAAGAGAAGTTAAGCTCAAGTGGAGGGGAAACACTCACCACTCAAAAATTGAAGGCTAGAGGCAAGATCTCCACTCCCTTATTGGATTCACCATTGGAGCTTGGATCCTTGGCATGGAGCCTTCATCTTTGTCTTCAAATCACCAAGAAGAACCTGCAAAGAGTCAAGGTGAGGTCGAAATTCAAAGAAATTGAGGGAAAAAGGAAGGAATTAATAAGAGAAGTGAATAGAATTGCTGGAATTTTGGGTAGCACTTCCTCCTCTTCTTGGACTATTTGGATCTTGTGTAGAAGAACTTGGAAATGGAACTATGGCACTCCAAAACTCAAAGCACTCACTCCAATTTAAGATCAAACTCAACACTCCAAAGAAAATCAAAGAAAGCACTCAAAATTCTTAGGAAGAACTCTAGAGAACTAGGCAAGATGGAAGAGAACTCAAACAAGGAAAATTTCATTCATTCAACTCAATTCATTCATTCAATGCTTACAAGAGGGGGGCCTTGGTCCCTATTTATAGGCTAAAAAAGTGGATTAATGGAACAACTAATTCAAGTTTAGTTGGTAGCTAATTACAAGATTAGTTCCTAGCAACTAATTCCTAGCAACTAATCCTAACAAGAAAATTCTAGAAACTCCATGTGGCACCATTTCCTTGCAACACTTGTCTTCATCTCATCCTTCCACATGGTCTTTAAAATTTGGTCTCCAAGTAGGCTTTCACGGTAGAGAATTTCTTCAAGGCTTGGTCGGCCCATGGGCTTGGAGAAGGGGTCTTCAATTTGCTTCATAAAATTGGGGTCTTCAAGAGATGCTTCATGATTTTGTGGAAACCTGAAAAAAAGAAATGAGACTACAACCAAAGATCATTAGTTTGTAATTTCTTCCTATTGCCAATGTCCTCATTACTTATCGATGCTGGATTTGTTTGGGAAGTTCATTACCCAAATTGGCTCACCAATGTGGTAATGGTCAAAAAGATAAATGGGAAATGGAGAATTTGTATGGATTATACTGATCTTAACAAAGCCTATCCAAAAGATAGCTTCTCCTTGCTAATAATAGATCAGCTAGTCGATGCCACTGCAGGGCATAAGCTCTTAGCTTTATGGATGCCTTTTTAAGTTATAATCAAATTCAAATGGACCCAAAAGACAAAAAGAAGATAACCTTTATAACTGAGAAAGGGCTATATTGCTATCAAGCAATGCTATTTGGTCCAAAAAATGTTAGAGCAACATACCAATGGCTGATCAATAAAATTTTTGAAAAATAACTTGAAAAGAATATTGAAGCCTACATTGATGATAAGCCGGTGAAAAGCAACCAAGCATCCAATCATATCAAGGACCTAAAAAAGCCTTTAGCATACTGCGAAGCCATTGGATAAAGTTAAATCTGACTAAGAATGTCTTCGGAGTGACATTGGAAAAATTTATCGGCTTTCTTGTCACTAATCAGGGAATAGAAGTCAATCTTGAGAAGATCCGAGCAATTCTTGACATGAGACATCCTTCAAATAAGAAAGAGGTATAATAGCTGACCGGGCGCATTGCTTCATTAAATCGATTTATCTCTGGTCAACTAAAAGATTGCTCTTTTTTAAAGCTCCACAAAAAACTAAAAATTTTAAATGGTCGGATAATTGCCAACGAGCCTTTGAAGAGCTGAGAAAATATCTGATCAATTCACCTTTGCTCTCAAAACTCCAAGAAGGAGAAACTTTATAGTTATATCTCTATGATTCACATGAAGTTGTTAGTTTGGTGCTTATTAGAAAAGAGCCCAACAACATCTAGAAGTTGATTTACTATTCTAGCAAGGTGCTACATGATGCTAAAGTAAGACACCCGAAGGCACAAAAGTTGATTTATGCATTGGTCACGACAGCAAAGTGCTTGAGACCTTACTTCCAAGCTCATTCGGTGATGGTATTGACAGATCAATCACTGAAGGACATCCTGCGATGTCCTGATACATCAGAAAGAATAGCCAAATGGGATATCAAATTTGACATAGTCTATTAACCATGACCAACAATAAGACACAGGTGCTAGCAGATTTTATTGCTGAATGCACTTAGGGCACCAAAGAAGATAATTAGAGGATAATTAATGAAAAAGAAGTGGTCAAAGAAATCCTCGATTCTATATGGATACTCCACATAGATGGAGCATCTAATTCTTTTGACTGTGAAGTAGGATTAATTCTAGCTAATCTTGAAAGAGATATTATCGAGTATGCTCTTTGTTTCTCCTTCTATGCATCAAACAACCAAGCTGAGCATGAAGCACTCATAGCCGAGTTAAAAATCACCAAGAAACTCAAAGTCCAGAAGATCTAAGTCTTCACAAACTTCCAATTGGTCAAGAAGTAGGTAAATGGAGAATTTGAAGCTCGGGAAGCTAGCATGATGAAAATCTGGAGAAAGTGCAATTTTTCATAACCAGGTTCAGCTCCTTTGAGATATCACATATTTCTCGAACTAAAAATTCTCAAGCCGATGCAATTTCTCGATTGGCCACCATGGTCCCTGACTCCCTCGATCAGATATACATTGAATATCTTGAAACCCCCAGTATTGAAGAAGGCATGGTGATATAACAAGTAGAACAAGAAGCCAGCGAGATGGATCCCATCATCAAGTATCTGAATGAAGGAATATTGCTTGAAGATGCTGTTGAAGCCAAACAAATATGGCAGATGGCTTCATAATATATGTTTATTGAAGGGATTCTCTACAAAATGTCTTTTACATAACCTCTATTGAAATGCCTAGGGCCCTCGGATGCTGAATACACTCTCAAAGAGGTACATGAGGGTATATGTGGCAATCACCTAGGGGGCAGATCCATGACTTATAAAATAATATATCAAGGATACTATTGGTCGACCATCCAAAAGGATGCTGCCAACTTTATCAAAAGATTTGATCAATGTCAAAGATATTCCAATATCCAAAGGCATCCTGCAAGCCAGTTGACTCAATTGACTACCCCTAGCCATTTGCTTAGTAAGAAATCAACATTCTTGATCCATTTCTCCCAGCTTCTGGTTTGAGGAAATTCATCATTTTAGCCATCGACTACTTTACAAAATAAGGCGAAGCTGAACCTGTGGCTTATATAACTGAGAGGAAGGTCAAGAACATCATCAAAAATTATATAATCTACAGATTTGGGATCTCATATACAATTATCACCGATAATGTAAGGTAATTTGATAATCAGAGATTCAAGAATTTCTACACTCAATATCAGATCTATCATAAATTGACCTCCATCGGACATCCCCAATCAAATGAAGAGGTGAGGTGACCAATCGAATGATACTCCATGGTCTCAAGTTAAGATTAAATGAAGCAAAAGGACTCTGGATCGAAGAGCTAAATTTAATCCTATGAGCGTATCGGATGACTCCTCGAACTATAACTAGAGAATCACCATTCAACTTGACATTTGGAAGCAAAGCAGTGATACGGGTGGAAGTCAGCTTACAATCCATGAGGATTGATTTTTTTGAAGAACTAGAAAACTCAGAATGGTGAAGGGCAGACCTAGATCTATTAGAATGAACAAGACTCCAAGCTTATCTGAGAATGGCCACATATCGATAAATGGTCATCCTGTATTAAAATTTTCAAGTCAAAGCCAGAGTCTTTTACCCTGGGGATTTAGTATTACGAAGTCTGAAGTATCTAGACCAACAGAATAAGGAAAACTATCTCCTAACTGGGAAGGGCCCTACCAAGTCATTGAAGTGATACATCTTGGAACTTACAGGATCGAAATCTTGGATGGATACCATATCACTCAGCCATAGATTGTAGAAAACTTACACATATACTATCAATAAAGCTCTCATTTTGGATATGCATTTTATAAGAATATATTATTCCTTATATCAAAGAGTTGGCCTAACCAACGGATTCAATAGTATGTCGATAAATGAAGAGTTGGCCTAACCAACTGACTTAATCGGTATGCCCAACAAATGAAGAGTTGGCCTAACCAATCGACTTAATTGATATGTCCGATAAATGAAGAGTGGGCCAACCAACCAACTTAATCGGTATGTCCAACAAATAAACAGTTGACCTAACCAGCCGACTTAATCGATATGTCTGACAAATGAAGAGTTGGCCTAACCAATCAACTCAATTGATATATTCGGCATAAGAGATATTTGTCAAGGGATTGACGTATTATTATCTATTAAAGATTGAGCATCTAAATCTGCCGAAGATTTGGTACTTGAGAATATTTATTTTTAAGCCACTCAAAATTTACTAAGAGCTCGACACCTAAGTTTGCCAAGGATGTAACTCATCTATACATTTTGAAGTATCTATTTTACAGAAGGCTTAGTACTTATTGTGAAGCACCAAATCTATCGAAGGATCAGTACTTAGTAATAACATTTTTTTTTGCTAAGGATATGTTATATGATACCGCTGAAGGTTCACTACTTGGAATTCTTGCACTCAGAAATAGCAATGCAAAGTTTTGAAAAAAAGGAGATTCATTGATACTTTAAAGTTTGATACATCATATTCAATAGAGTTTGATACATACAAAAAGAAAAAAGGAGAAAAAACTATAAGCTATGGTTGTTCAGCAACATCCAGCTCGGGATCCATGCTTGCTTGAGGAACTCCTTTGACTTGCTCTGTTACTTCATGGGGGGCGGTAATCTCAGGTTCTTTTGCCATCTACTGCTCACTAGCCCCTTCCTCATCATCTTCACCCATAGCGATGCCCGAAATGTCCTAATCAAGATAAAGCTTCGAAACCTTATCCCAACAATCAACAAATTCCATCTCGTAATGGCAACCCCCACCTCTATTATCTCATCTTCAAAAGTAGACTTCTTGTACTCTTCGATGGCTTGATGTGTTCTCTCCTCTACAAGCACTACCTTCTGAACCAAAGCTTCATCAGAATTTTGCATACATTCTTTGATCAGCATCTCTAACGAACAAAGCATCTTCTTCTTCTTCCTTAACATGGCCTCAATCTTGGCCACCTTATTTTGCATTGCCTTCAACTCCTTCTGCAAGGAGGAGTTGTCATCAATGCTCTTCTCCAATTTCTCCTCCAAACTCCACTTTAGTTCTTTTGTGGCTTCCTTTTTGGCCTTAGCCATCTCAAGTTGGCCATGAAGGTTATAGCTAAGTTTGATAAAGCTAGAAACACTCTCCTCGATCAATGAAAACTCATGGATCAATTGAAAGACAAAGGAAATAGAAGTTAGTTAGCAAGATATTCATAAAGAGAAAAAGGAAGAAATAAAGAAAAATACCTTGATGAAGCTCGAGTAATAGGTAGGGATAACCTCGTCCAAGCGATGGGTCTTCGTCATCTCCCAATCCCTTAAGAGTATGATGGCCTTCAATAGTTTATGGGCTAGTTTGGGGTTCTCCAACCCTGAGTCATCGAAAAAACATTGAAGTTGATGAACAGCTCTAGCTCCTCTTTGACTTGTTGATCTCCTCTGGATTCTACACTAGTTTGAGGAGCCTTACCACTGTCTTGCTGACTAGCTCATGATGAAGAAGCGTCAGCAAGTGGAGGAATGGTTAGCTGCTCTGGGAGTCATCCAGTGGATGATGAAGTCCTTGGTTGATGATCGGCCAGTGGAATGCCGTCATCATCCGACGTTATCCTCACCACAATTGGGATGATCTCCCTTATCAAGGCCTCTGAAGGTCCAACAGCTATCCATACCCTCTTTAGAACTTGGGCATCCTCTGAAGGAGCAACAACCTGCCTCTTCTGCATGGCCTAATAGAGTTTTCTCATGTCTGGCCTCATGTTTTTGTCTGCAAAGAAGAAAAAAGAAAAAAGGTCGGTCAACTTAAAGAAAATAGGAAAAGTATGACCTATTTATCAAAAATTACCTAAATTTGGTGATAAACTGATATGAGCAAGGAAAAGGCCGGTTCGTTCAGTAACTCTTTCATAAAAAGAACTTTGAGCCCCAGGAGTCTCTCGTAATTCTCTTTGTTATCTATGAGGACCTTTTTTTCTATCATTCAGAGTCAGACGGGGCTCCCTCCACTCGATATTGAAGCCCCATGGATGGATAGATGATAGAAAGAAAAAACAGGGCTTCCACCTATGAATGACGGACGGAAGCACCATGATGAACCTTCGACCATGACAGGGGCTAATGACCCACCTTCCCCAGCCATGAAAGTCCTTCAAGATCAAGAGAGAACAAAAAAGGGAAGTCCTATGTTTAATCTAAAGATCAAAACATAGGACAAAAAGCACAAATAATCCAAAAACTGTTTGGAGTCAATGCAGGAACCAAATGGAACAAATTGAAGAATCGAACAAAAAAGTGATGAAGTGAAAAATGGAGACCTACCCTAAGATGTTATTATAAATGGCAATGCTACTGAAAGGAGGTCTATCAATCTTATCTAGAGACTAAGGGACAACTGATGGAAAATCCTGCAAAATTTTATAATAATTCTGTAAGATTGCTAACCTAGACTCGTTGAGAGAGCACTTAACAAAATCTAGATGGAGGTCCTCCATGTTCGGACCTCTCATCCTCGGAGAATTGGAACTGCTGGAAGCCTCTCCAACCTCTTCCCTAGGGGTCGAAGATCTACCTACGACAAGAACTTTTAAGAGCCTAACCATTTTGAAGGAAAAAAAAGAAGGAATGGGGAGCCTGACCTATAGAAGGAAAACTTGAAGGAGGAAGAAAAGGCTTAAGAAGAAGACGAAGATCCTAGAATGAAGAAAAACCCAAATGATGGAAAGCTCAAAACCTGAAAGAGGGAAACTCTTTAAATCAAAGACAATAATGACTATGATTCCTTCCTCAAGCAATGTGAGATGCCCATGATCATGCCATTTATCAAGATCCCAACCAAATATACGAAGCTGATGGAAGAAAAGTCGATGCGACATCTTGTTCCATGAGAACGCTCCTATCAGTAATAGGAAGCTAACACCTGGCAACGACATAATGCCTGAAAGGAAAAAAATTAATTCTACCAGCTAACTTCGAGATTCGCCATCATTAGAATGCCCCTTTGATGATGGCTCTGACAACAAAATGACTTGCCAACGAGGCATTAATGACCGACACAACTCCCATCTTTCAAGGCAAGAGTGCATCTTGAAATTGGGAGTGGGGGACAAGTGTTATGACAGAACGATCGGACTGATTGGCAAAAGGCTAAGGGCCCAGAAATTGATAAGCCAACGATATAAAATCCAACCAACTCATCCCTGAAGCATAACTATTTGACCAATTCATAAAGTCTGACCACCTTAGACTTATAGAAATATTAGGTAAACTACCCCCAAATGGATCAATGACTAGATTTCGCCCACCAAGTCAAAAAAATTTGGGATGGCAAGAAAGAAACAGTTATCATAACTAAATGATGTTATAACAATCGTTCGTTACGACGGGTTCAAGTTAGTTTCAATGAAATAACATTGAGATTAACTAAGAAACTTCTCCTAACTAACTTCTGTTAAGGAAAACGCCTATAAATACAGATAAGAGAGGACCTTTGCAAGCAAATAAATAATGAAAGTACTTTTGACTTAGCTTCTCTACAGATTCTCTATCTATTGCTTGAACTCTACTGACTTAAGCATCGGAGTGTCCTCCACCAGAAAACTTCTGGTCATGGACTTATTTTGCAAGTGCTCAAGGTGACTGACTGGTGGTTCTCTATGGTGCGAAGTCGATCATCCTGGTTCAGCATCAATAGAACCATTGCACCAATTTCTGCATGTACACAGCACAGCATCCACCTGACATTGGAACCTTTTTTTACTTCCTTTCTTCGGGTGACCTACACTATGCGCATTTGACATAATTGGGGTCTAGCCAACTTTGTTGACATTCAATTTTGCTAGAGATTATGAGCTCTTCCCATATTCTAGAAAGGTAGGTATCATGAATGCGATCCACTAATAACTATTGGATGGCAAGGCTAGACCATGCATAAAATTTATTCCATTTTTGTTTCAATTGAAATGGTTGAGAACCATCTTTTTCTACACAAGAATCTACCCCATTTCTATTAAGAATCACTTGTTTTTTAGGTTCATTGTGCAACAATTATGACCTTTTCTAGTGCTAGTGCTAGCACTTCTACTACCAATAAAACTAAAACAAGTTTAAAATTCCACAACCTCATTTAAAAAAGCTAGTTGAAAAAAAATTTTAGATTATAAATATTCAAGATCTTATCAGTAAATAACCGATATGAGACTAAATACACTCTCGCATAGGCCTTCACATATTCCTACTATTTATATCGTTTGTAACAACTCCAAGATCTTATCCCAAAATGCTAGCCAAAAGGCAATTTCAATTTTTTTAGTTCTATATAAATATCCAAGATCTTTTCGATAAATAATCGATATAGAACTAAATCACATCCACATGGATCTTCACAATAAATGCAACTACCACAACTACTATTCCTTCTATATATTAGTATTGCTATTTTATTTTTTATCAACATCCAAATACCTGTATTCCTTTTCTTAGTGGTGGGAATGGTGGGAACCATGATTCAAATTTCAAAAGTAGGTGATGTAGATGGAAATGTAAAAGGTCCCCTTTGGTACTCTAGTATTTGATAACAGCATGTTTTGGCATCATCCTCTCTTACTCTTTTCCACTTTGATACCATTAGGGCATGTTTTTCTTTTTTTCTTTTCTTTTTTTTTCTCTCCTAGTCTCTCCTCCAATGCACACTTGCCTACAATGTCCATCATATATTTAGCACTCAACAAACAAGAGCTATTCTTTGTGTTTACCTTTGTCATGTGCAATTTCTATGACATCTGGACAAATCCTGTTGATGCTGATCCCTGCAAACCAGACAAAGTGCCTGAGTCATCGGTTCACCTTCCAGGATTCTTGCAAAATAGACCCCTATCCAAAATTTCTCCGGTGGAGGACACTCTGATGCTTAAGTCAGTAGGATTCAGGCCACAGAATGGAGAGCTCAAAGAAAGAAAGGTGAAATGAGTGGAGAGTCATGTGTGTATAGTACGGGCTAGTCATGGACGGGCTCAGACTTGCATGGCCTAGAATAGCTTGAAAAATTCTTACCTCGGATGCCCCCTCTTACCACTTTTTATATGTGTTGCTGTAACGGAAAGCTGTTAAGCCTTCTCAATTTCAATTAAAAAAGTTAGTCAGTCTAACTTTCTTTTAACCGATTATGGTTACTGTTGAAAGTTAGCTACTTTGGTCTTATTGAGATCGTAGTTATCAAACACGTGGTTGGTTATAACAACTAAGTCCATTCTTGATGACTTTAGCTGGAAGTAGATTGGCCATTCTCTTTGGATTTGGCCGATAGTTATTTCATTGGTTGTAGATCAGCCATTTGCTTTAGAGTTACACTCTTTGGAGCGGGCTAACTGTAGATCCACCATGCACTGTAGAACTGTATGGATCAGCCATTTACTTTGGAGCTGCTGGTTTCGGAGCATATGTTGTGAGTTGGGCAGTTATTTCGGAGCATGCATGGTAGATCGGCCATCTGCTGAAGTTTGATCTCAAGTTATACGTCATTGCTAGTTGAAGCATAGTGTTGATCTGTTCTCCCATCGAAGGTCAGGTGTGTCGATGTGTCAATCCATCTGATCAATCGATTAGGGTAGGATCAATTGAATCTTTGAACTGACAATTATCTTTTTTAAACTGGTTTATCTCAACAGTTGCCCCCCACTCCTAATTCCAAAGCAATTTATTGCTTTGAAAAATGAGAATATCAATATTTTGTCATCTTTTGATGGAAGGATAGATAGCTGATGATGGTGGATCTTCAATTTAGTTGATCACAATAACTACTTTCTATTTCGAACGACATGTCATGGACAAGTGTCAAATTCTTATTGGTTCTTGAAGAAGTGGAGCAAGCTGGAGAGTCATGCTTATCCTTTCCATTATGGGGGCTCTTTGTCTTCGGTGAGGATCGAGTGACATGGCATCATCACATCCATCCTATGTTTCATGAAAACCTCATTCTGGCCATTGATAGTCTCCTCACGGATTCTGACTGACAGGTTGGTTTTTCTCTCGTCGAATTAGCTAATGTCCCTTAGGACTTCGTACCCACGATCGATGCTGCTTATACATGGCACAATCGGAGGCATTCCATTCTTCCAAGGAGATCATCTGAACCATTGTTATCTTTTACATAAAGGGCATTTGCCTTCAAAATGAATTTCTTCACCTTTATCGAAATCTTCCTTCTCCTTCAATCGCTCCAAATCACTTTCTTCTTCTCAAGTTTCCTTCTTCTTCTATAGGTATTGAACTTTTTCTTTATTTTTTCTTTTTTCCATGGTTAGGTCTGTAAGAGTCCCTGCCACTGGTGAGATTCCAACCAGTAGAGAGGGGGGTGAGTCCTTGGGTGTCTCATGCCCTTCCAGAAAGAGTAATGCCAAGTCTAGACCAGAGTCCATTCCCTATTCTTTGTCCTTTTCCAAAATAGCTTTCTTTAGGGAGCATTACCATATTTTGAAGAGTCTCCCTTTGATACTTCTTCAACCTGATGAAAAGATGAACCATCCTCCTTTTGGTGGCATTTCAATATACGAAGACCACCTAAAGGCTGGTCTTCGATTTCCTTTACATCACTTTTTCATAAGAACTTCACTATGTATCATGTAGCCCCTGCACAGTTGACTCCGAATAGCATACGGACCATCTACAATTTTTTAGTTCTTTGTGATATCTTGAACATAGAGCCTAGGACTTCTTTATTCACATCCCTCTTCATATTGAAGAAGGATTTTTAGGGCCAAGGTTGGTGGGCTATCGGCTCTCGTCCTGGTCAAAGATTGATCAAGGGTATGCCCAGTGCCATTCATGGTTGAAAATCCTACTTCTTCTTCTTCTTCTCTTCTCAACCATGGGGCTTTAATATAAAGTGGAGGGAACCTCGATTGGATGCCAATGCAGGCAAGAAGGTTCTGAGGGCTGACCAAATAGACTACAAAATGTTGTCTGGGTCTGAAGTTTCCTTAATCAAGGTATTACTAGAAGAGCAAAACCTTCACCTTGCTCACATCAGCGAGTTCCCATCATTAGATATAGTTGATAGTTAGTCTTTGTTCCACTTTGCTTCCTGCACATTTTGTTAGCTGATCGTCTGTAGTTCTCCTCTATTTGCAAGTGAGAAGATGAAGCCAAATTTTGGAAAGCTTCACCAGTCCACTCGAAAGAGGTTCGGACCAGCCCCTCTAGAAGGGATAGAGATTCAAAAAAAGACTCAGGCCGAAGAGGCCTCAAGAAGTACTCTGATGAGGATGCCTTCAGAGGAGGAAGAAGTACCTCTGTCAGAGCTCCACCAAAGGGGCTCAACTCCTTTTTGGACTCCAGGGCATCCAGATTTTGCACCCATCATCGATGTGCCACCAGCACGAACCCCCTCAAGATAAGGGCAAGGCTCCTCAAGTGATGCAGGATGACTCTAAGATTGCTAAACATACGGGAAAAATAGTAGAATAATTTTTTTATGATTTTTTATAATTTAGGTTTGTAGGCTAAATGATGCAGGGGAGTAGGGCTAGAGATGCTAGTATGGATGCTTATGATGCAAAGGGGTTTTTATAGTTGATGAGTTTTAAATATTTTTATAAGTTTTTGATTCCCGATTACAAACAAAGACTAGAAATAGGAAAAAAATTGAATAATAGAAGCCTTCACTAGCAAACCAAGTCCCTAAATAGTGAAAAAGAGAATAGGATCCCGGGATTATGAAACCCCGGTAGGACTAAGCTCGATATGCAATACCTACTTAGGAGATAGGGGCAAACCTTACACGTCTGAAGCACCCGATGCAAAGATCGCTTGACTCGGCGGATGCGGGCTGGATGCTCGAGCAGTCGAACCCACGGATGTGCCAGCTTTCGGTCGGGTGGTCGCGATGGCAAAGCAGACCGTCTTCGGTGCCCGTGATACCAAGGGATACCTGTAGGCAAGCAAAGGAGGGATTAGTGAAATGGAGCGAAGTGTCGAAATGGAACTAAGGGAGGGTTGAGAAGGGGCTTCGAGCCCGGTGTCCGGCTGGATTCTGAAGTCGAAGAAGGGGATAACTTGGGGCCTCGCACCCCGCGACGTCCCGAAGGACGAAGGAATGTGGCCTCACACCACTCGACGTCCTGGAGGACGAAGGACTTGCGACGCCCTGGGGCGACGGAAAGGTGGCCTCACACCACTCGACATCCCTGGGGATGAAGGAAACTTCACTCAAACCTAGTCTAGGAGACAATGGTTGGAGGAGAAACAAAACTCAAGCTCTTTTCATTTAATCATCAATAATCTTTACAATGGAGGGATTGGGTCCTTTAAATAGGCACCCTAGGACCCTTTTTGAAATTCAAATGCAAGAATATAAAATTTCTTCTTCCTTTTTTCTTGATTGGGTGCCCAAACCTTGACCTTCTTCTCCCTTTGGCCGACCAAGTGCTAGCCTTGAATGGGCGTGGCATGAAGCAAGGCTAGGAGGAGGGATCATGGCACCTTGATGTTGGAAAGAATCTTCATTATTTTGGAAAAAGACATGAAGAGGGGCTTGTAGCATGGCTTATGTTCTTCTTCCTTCCTTTGTTGCATATCCTTTCTTTGGTATAAGGCTTGACATGGGGAGTGTTAGGTGGAGGCGCCCAAGGTTTTTGTCTCTCCCTTCCAAAGAGGTTGAAGCAATTTGGGAAGAAGGCTTGATTGGAGGGCTTGAAGCAAGGGATTTGAATTCCTTACATCAACTTCCATTGACTTCTACCTTGGCCGACCACCCTTGCATGGCAATGAGCTTGATAGGGGGAGGGGAAAAAAGCTAGAACCAAGTGAAATGGTCCTCCCCATTGGGCATCCTTGCATGCCAAGCGTGCTGCCCACATGGCAAGATGTCATGGCGCCATGTAGGATGCATAGGTGGGCCCTGAGTTGACTTGGATTCCTTCCCGACTTGATTCCAAGGAGACTAAATTTTAAGACCCACTCTTGCAATGGACCCATACTTCTAATAGACTCATACTGGACTCGATTTGTGACTTGACTTCGTACAGGACTCAATTTGACCTGATTGGTCAAAGTACAGACTCAATTCAAAGCAAAAGATAATTAAAAATTTGAGGCTTGAAGCTTTATTACAAGACTCAAAGAAGTGGAACCCTAATCTGAGATGCACAGAGGGTTGAGGAGCCTCTGTCGGATCCTAGTGCCCACACCAGTTCTCCCGTGGTGGGAGGAACTCGACCATGTCGAGTAAGGGTTAGCCTTGCTTTGGTACCTCTCCAGGATATCGGAGTCAATGCGCTGCAAGTCCTCCCAGGTGATCCATGAGTCATCGAATTCGGGTCGGCCTTGCCATCGGACCAAGTAATGTTGATATCCTTTGCCCCGGGTAGTGATAGCTTGGTCATCTAGGACACGCTCGATCTGCTCTCCTCGCTCAGGTATATTTGGAGGTGGACACTCAGGTTCAGGTTCGCTCTCAAAAGAAAGGTCAGGCCCAAATGGCTCGCTAGGTATGTTTGCGGGTTTCCTATACTCGACTAAGTCAGAGATATTGAATGTCGAGCTAATTCCATAATCCGGAGGTAATTCTAGCACATAGGCATTAGGGCCCATTCTCCTAATCACTTTAAAGGGCCCAGCCCCGCGAGCATGAAGCTTCTTAACGGTTCCTGGTGGAAACCGTTCAGGCCTGAGCCTAATCATTACGAAATCCCCTATTTCAAACTCTTTGGCTCGCTTTCGGGAATCAGCCAACCTTTTATATATGTTATTACTTATATTAATTTTTTGGCTATTTTCTTTATGCATGTCCCTAATATGCTGTGCAAGTGATTCAGTGGACTCAGAGACACGTGCATGGATGGGTAGGGGATCAGGTCAAGAGGTTAGTTAGGCTTGTATCCACAAACAACTTCAAAAGGACTCTTCCCGGTGGTCCTATTCACAGAACTATTGTAGGCGAACTCGGCTTGAGGTAAAAGAAGATCCCAATTTCCTGTATGTTCACCTATCAAGCATCTAAGAAGGTTCTCTAGGCTGCGGTTGACTACCTCTATTTGTCCATCGATTTGCGGGTGGTAGGTAGTGGAGAACTGGAGCTTGGTGCCAAGGAGGTGCCAAAGGATTTTCCAGAAATAGCTAGTGAAGTGGACATCCCTATCGGACACTATGGTCTTGGGTAGGCCATGTAACTTGACCACATGCTCAAGAAAAAGCTTGGCAACCTTGGAAGCATCTAGGGTCTGGGAGCAGGGTATGAAATGAGCCATTTTGGAGAACCTATCCACTACTACAAAGACAGAATCGTGCTTCCTTGTGGTCTTGGGTAATCCTACCACAAAATCCATACTGAGGTCTTGCCAAGGATGACTAGGTACGGGCAGAGGTGTGTAAAGGCCAGTATTCTGCTTCTGCTGTTTGGCCACAGCACAAGTGCGGCACCTAGAGATGATGTTGGTGACATCTTTCTTGAGGCCAGGCCAAAAGAACTGGTCTTCAATAGCCAAAGTGGTCTTCTCCCTTCCAAAGTGACCAGCTAGGCCTCTCGCATGGGTTTCCCATACTAAAAAATCCCGTAGTGAAGTCTTGGGAATGCACAACTTATTACCCTTGAAGAGATAACCATCCTGTAAGGTATAGTCATTATGGGCACTAGATGGTTCTTGAAGCTTAGACTGAAAGATCTCACTAAAGTCCGGACAAGATTCGTATTGTTCCTTAAGTTGGTCAAATCCTACAACCTCAGTCCTAACTGTGTTTAATAACAGGGCACGACGGCTAAGGACATCAGCTACCTTATTCTCAGTACCAGTACGATGTTTAAGCATAAAGGTATAAGCTTGGATATAATCGACCTACTTAGCGTGCCTAGGGTTCAGTCTTTTCTGGGAGTTCAGGTACCCAAGGGCTTCATGGTCTGAAAACAGAACGAACTCATGGGGTAACAGGTAATGCCTCCAGTACCTAAGGGCTTGGACGACTGCATAAAACTCTTTATCGTAAGTCGAGTACTTAATTTTTGCCTCATTAAGTTTTTCGCTAAAGAAGGCCACGGGGTGATTTTCCTGACTAAGTACTCCACCGATTCCAACTCCCGAAGAATCATAAGCAACCTCAAAAACCTTGAAAAATCTGGCAATCTTAGGACAGGTGCTTGTATCATTCTATCCTTAATTTCATAGAAGGCCTTATCTGCAGCTTTAGTCCATTGAAAACCTCCCTTCCTGATGCAATCGGTTATAGGTGCTACAATTGAACTAAACCCTCGAATGAAATGTCTATAAAATGTGGCTAGGCCATGGAAACTACGTACATCGTGGATACTAGCAGGGACAGGCCGCTCAACTATAGCTCTAACCTTTTCGGGGTCGGCGGAAACTCCTTCAGGGGTAACTACAAAGCCTAAGAAAATAACCCTAGTTGTCATGAATTCACACTTCTTAGGGTTGGAGTAAAGGCTATTCTCCCTAAGGGTTTGGCAGACTAACTTCAAGTGGTTAAGGTGGTCCTCTTTGGTCTTGCTATATATCAAGATGTCATCAAAATATACTACTAAGAATTTTCCAACGAATTCTCGAAAGACTTGGGTCATGACCCTCATAAAGGTACTGGGTGCATTAGACAACCCGAAAGGCATCACTACCCACTAGAACAGACCATCCTTAGTCTTAAACGCAGTCTTCCATTCATCCCCCGGTTGAATTCTAATTTGGTGGTAACCACTCTTGAGGTCTATCTTGGAAAAGATAGTGGCACCGGCCATCATATCGAGCATATCATCCAGGCGGGGAATGGGGAACCTATATTTGATTGTAATTTTGTTGATAGCCCTACTATCAACACACATTCTCCAGGTCCCATCTTTCTTAGGGGTAAGTAGGGCAAGGACGGCACAGGGACTTAAACTCTCCCTAAGAAAACCCTTCCTAAGCAACTCTCCCACTTGTTTCTGAAGTTCTTGGTGTTCAGTGGGGTTCATCCTATACTGGGGAAGGTTAGGCAAAGTGGATCCTGGGACCAAATCTATTGCATGCTGGATGTCCCTAAGGGGTGGCAATTGATCAGGTAATTCGTCAGGGAAAACATCCTCAAATTCTTTTAGAATATTCACTACCTCTTGGGGGTGTTCTACTTTGGTTGGTTCATGACTCTCCTTGGTGGCTAGAATCCAAACAGGGGCTCTCTCTATAATCTCTTTCTCTAGCTCCTTGGGTGTGATCAGGTTGACTCCTGTTTTCTTCTCTTTAAGGCCACTAGATCCTTTCTTGACTGGGTCCTTTGGTTGGATTGGGTTGATTGTAATCTTTTTCCCATGGTGAAAAAAGACACAAGTATTGGATCGACCATAAAGCATGGCATTATGGTTGAAAAGCCAGGGTCGACCTAAGATGATACTACCAACACCCATGGGTAAGACATCACACCAAATCGATTCTTCATAGGAATTCATTTTTATCTTGATTTGGCACCTAGATTTTATTGGGATTGAAGTTGAATCTATCCAAGAGACTTTGTAAGGATTGGGGTGGGGAACTGTGGCTAGTCCTAATGATTTGACAGTATTCAAGGAAAGGGCATTGACACAGCTTCCACTATCAATAATGACCTTACATGCCTTATCTCCTAGCTTGATCAGGATCTGTAGGATGTTAGTCCTATGCCAGTCTTCCTGCACTATGTTTTGGGCTAGGATGCATCTGACTACTCCTAGAAGGTCTTCAGATTCATACAGCTCTTCCTCTAAGGGAAATACTTGTGAACCCTCACCAACCTCTACAATGTTCGATCCTAGCTCAATTACTCCTTCACAGTCTCTAATGGGTTCAGGATCTTTTTCTTTTGGTTCCTCGATAAATTCTATCTGGGGCCCATCTTCACCATATTCCTCTACTAAACTTGATTCACAGATGTCTTCTTTCAATTCTTTAATGGGCTCAGGAGTTTCTTTCCCTAGATTTTCAATGGGTTTAACCTTAAAGTCTTCCTCCTCAGGTTCAACAATGGCCTTGGGTTCAGTTTCAGTCGGTTCATCTATAAGTAGGGCAGGGGCGGTGCACTGATAGCAAAATGCTCAGGTTTATGATACCTATAGCTGTTACCTTGGGGATCGGGTCTCCTCTGGACTTCAATAGCCTTACCCTTGTCCTCTCTACTGTATTGGGGTCAATTCAGACTGGGACGACTAGGACTGAGTCGAGCTAGGCTTGGTCGACTGGGGTCAAATTTGTTCGGGCTTGGTCGACTTGGGTAAGCCTAGCTATAACCTTGGGTGGATCTGGGGATATGGCTCTGGTTCCCAAAGGGCTCAGGTTTTCTGTAGGTGGGAGCTCTCTGGAAACGCTCACGGAGCCTAGCAACTTCTTCTATAGGTCCTAGTCTGGCCTCTATTTGATCAACTCTATAAGTCAACTGGTTGCTTAATTGAGTCGTGGATTGAGTTAGGGCTCCAATGTCAGCTCGAAGTTGGTCCATGGCTTCGGTAGGGGGTGGAGAAGGTGGGTGAAAAAGAGGTTCCTGATCTAGTGCACATATAACACACATATAGAATGGTGCTACGGTTTGCTAGACTTAGGAGATCTCACCAAAGGTGAAGTCAAGAAGATAAACCTGGAAGTAGTAACTTGGCACCTGGCCAGGTAAGTGTAAGGTTAGTGGAGGTTCCTCTTTGCTTGCCTTAGACACCAATGGAATTGGCCAGGTAAGCGAACCAACCCACTTCCCTTTGGGATCTAGTCCCTGAACCACTTTCCTAGACATCAACTACTCAAGCACACACCAACAAGTGATCTAGCTTGGCTCGGCACTTGGGTCGACCCGACTTCGTGGGTGTCCCTAGCTCACTAGAGCAGATTAAGCATCTAATTAGTTTTAGTTAATGGCTAGGGTTCGATATGTCGGGTGGTGGTTTTTGGGCTAGGGACAGGTAATGAAATCCTGACCCTATGTTAATTTGACGCCCTGAGGATGAGTTATGCAAAATGATGCATACAAATGACTAATGAAATGACTAAAAATTTTCTTGTTTTTTTGTTTTGTGTCTTTTAGATGTGTGAATGCTAAACAAAATGCAGGAATTGAATTATGCCCCTAAATGCAAGAAATAAACTAGATGGATGAATGAAGCAAGAAAAGAGATGCTTGCTGGAATTTCAGACCTGAGATTTTCTCAGGTAGTATTTGGCTCGTAGAAATTCTACAAACTGAAATAAAATCTGAGAAAATAACCAAAAATACTCTGAATTAAATGTGATCTAACAAAATAGAAATCATAAAATTTGGAGGTCCTTACAGAGAGAAAAGAATTAATGTTCAGACCATATATGGGCTGAACAGAATGCAGAAAATGAAAGGAAAAGATGCAAGGTTTCTAATCTATTACTCCTTGTTTTTCACTAGTCCTAACCATGCTCTAATACCAATAATGATGCAGGGGAGTAGGGCTAGAGATGCTAGTATGGATGCTTATGATGCAAAGGGGTTTTTATAGTTGATGAGTTTTAAATGTTTTTATAAGCTTTTGATTCCCAATTACAAACAAAGACTAGAAATATGAAAAAAATTGAATAATAAAAGCCTACACTAGCAAATCAAGTCCCTAAATAGTGAAAAAGAGAACAGGATCCCGGGATTAAGAAACCCCGGTAGGACTAAGCTCGATATGCAATACCTACTTAGGAGATAGGGGCAAACCTCACACGTCTGAAGCGCCCGATGCAGAGATCGCTTGACTCGGCGGATGCGGCCTAGATGCTCGAGCAGTCGAACCCGTGGATGCGCCGGCTTTCGGTTGGGTGGTCGCGATGGAAAAGCAGACTGTCTCCGGTGCCCGTGATACTAAGGGGGACCTGTAAGCAAGCAAAGGAGGGATTAGTGAAATGGAGCGAAGTGTCGAAATGGAACTAAAGGAGGGTTGAGAAGGGTCTTCGAGCCCGGTGTGCGGCTGGATTCTGAAGTCGAAGAAGGGGATAACTTGGGGCCTCACACCCCGCGACGTCTCGGAGGATGAAGGAATGTGGCCTCACACCACTCGACATCCCGGAGGACGAAGGACTTGCGACGCCCTAGGGCGACGGAAAGGTGGCCTCACACCACTCGATGTCCCTGGGGATGAAGGAAACTTCACTCAAACCTAGTCTAAGAGACAATGGTTGGAGGAGAAACAAAACTCAAGCTTTTTTCATTTAATCATCAATAATCTTTACAATGGAGTGATTGGGTCCTTTAAATAGGCACCCTAGGACCCTTTTTGAAATTCAAATACAAGAATACAAAATTTCTTCTTCTTTTCTTCTTGAATGGGCGCCCAAACCTTGACCTTCTTCTCCCTTTGGCCGACCAAGTGCTAGCCTTGAATGGGCGTGGCATGAAGCAAGGCTAGGAGGAGGGATCATGGTGCCTTGAAGTTAGAAAGAATCTTCATTATTTTGGAAAAAGACATGAAGAGGGGCTTGTAGCATGGCTTATGTTCTTCTTCCTTCCTTTGTTGCATATCCTTTCTTTGGTATAAGGCTTAACATAGGGAGTGTTAGGTGGAGGTGCCCAAGGTTCTTGTCTCTCCCTTCCAAATAGGTTGAAGCAATTTGGGAAGAAGGCTTGATTGGAGGGCTTGAAGCAAGGGATTTGAATTCCCTACATCAACTTCCATTGACTTCTACCTTGGCCGACCACCCTTGCATGGTAATGAGCTTGATAGGGGGAGGGGAAAAAAGCTAGAACCAAGTGAAATGGTCCTCCCCATTGGGCGTCCTTGCATGCCAAGCGTGTGCTACCCATATGGCAAGATGTCATGGCACCATGTAGGATGCATAGGTGGGCCCTGAGTTGACTTGGATTCCTTCTCGACTTGGTTCCAGGTAAACTAAATTTTAAGACCCACTCTTGCAATGGATCCATACTTCTAATAGACTCAGACTGGACTTGATTTGTGACTCGACTCAGTACAGGACTCAATTTGACCTGATTGGTCAAAGTACAGACTCTATTCAAAGCAAAAGATAATTACAAATTTGATGCTTGAATCCTTATTACAAGACTCAAAGAAGTGGAACCCTAATCTGAGATCCACAGAGGGTTGAGGAGCCTCTGTCGTATCCTGGTGCCTACACCACTAAATTTTCAAATTAAAGTAAGAACTAGCAAATAGGATAGCAATACATAGAATCATCATGATCACGAAGAACTCATGCAAAATAATAGTAGCCAGGACTCGAGAGTTGAGAAACTCCCAGTTTAGGATAGCTTATCTTCATCAAATCAGATAATAAGAGAAGGGTAGGTTTCTTACCAGTCATGGTGCGGGCACCAGACTCAGAAGAAGACTTCAGGGCTCCATCTGGATCTCTGATTGACCTTGCCCGAAGAATTAGGGTTTTCTAGTTTTGTAATAAGGGTTGACTTGGTCAACTCAATTTTAGTCTTGAGTCAGTATTTCCCTGCAATTTAAATTATGCTGAGTCATGTTGACTCAGTACAAGTCCTAGTAGTGGTCTAGGTCTTCTCCAGGTTGGTGCCACTTTTTTTTCAGTCAAGTCAAGGTCCAGGGTGCCACATTTTTTCTCCCAGGCCCAAGCAAGTGGGCGCCACACTCCCAGCCACACGCCAGAGTCCAGGAGGCGCCACATCTCCATCCAGTGTCTTTGGTCCCTACACCACAAGAAGTAAGTTCCTTTTTTTTCTTGCACCACTTGGGAGAGAAATCCATCAAGATACCTCAATCCTAGGAGGAGCCAATTTCTTTCTAGATAAACCCAAGCCAGGATGGCAAGAATTTTCTTGAAGAGAGGATTAAGGAGGTGCCCCACAATGTTCCATAAAAATCCAAGTTATAAAAGGGAAGAGAGCATGTCTTGGGGAGGAATTCAAGAAGGTTCCCAAAAGTTTCCAAAAGTGCCAAAGCCATGAAAGGAAGAAGCCTAAACTTGTGGAGCAAGACTAGGAGGTGTCCAAATGAGCCAAACCATGAAGGGAAAATCTTTGATTCATGGAGAGATACTAGGAGACACCCCCATAACCTGCCATTTGGAGCTAATTTTCAAGTTTTCTTGGAGTTTTTGGGCTGCCCACTCATGGAAGGAGTCTTGGGAAGAGAATTTGATGCCTAAAGTGTGGGTTAGTCCTATTAGTCCCACATGAGAAATGTATAAAATTTTATTTCTTTGTTATGTCTATATATTCAACTCTATGTAACTCTTGTATTTAATGATGAATGAAATCAATTTCTTTGTGAGCAACTTTGTGTTTCTCTCTTCCGCACTTGTGTTCAGGTGTTGAGCTCCGTGAGGGAGTAAATCCGGGTTCCCTAGGAACCTTGAGGAGGTGTAAGATCTCCAACCCCAAAACCCTACCAAAACCCTATGTTAGCCACTTCAATTCCAAACCCTAGTCGCCCATCATCTTCTTCATTCCACCAATCATCCAAACCCTAATCTACCTCATCATCTCACGGCCCCTCTCTTCCAAGTAGAGGCCGACCACTAGCATCCAGGTCCAGATCGGCTACTTCGAATATAGAGCAAATCCCAGAGGAAGTCAGATCAGCATCCAGGAGAATCAGGATTTCAGCAACATCAATTTTTTCAAGTTCTTCTTATCTGGTAAATCCTTTCTTTGAGTATCTGGTTCCTTAACTTGTTCTTCTTCTTTCCCAGATCCTGAGTTCAGGAAAAGCCAGCTCTGCCAAAGGGCTAGTATTGGAGGATCCATTGCGAAGATATCCAAATCCGAGGATCCAACAATTGCTCGAGAGAGTCCTTCCACCAAACTCTGTGAAGATCACTACCTGGTACATAACCCTTCCCTTCTCTTTATTTCTGTCCTGTTGAAAGTTCAGAGCGAAACCCTAGGTCTGGGAGTTTCTCAACCCCAGCGATCCTTTACTTCTGAACTACTCTGATAATCTAGTTTCTTTGAATTGTGCTTTCAATTATTATATAGTTTCTTTCAATTTAGTTTAACTTTCATTTGAGTCAAAGCCGACTTCTGAAAATATAAAATAAAAAAAAAAGAATTTGTTTACTTCAGCATCGCATCATCTCTTTTGTTCTGCATCATTTTGGTATCAGAGCTTTCATTTCTGCATCAATTTTGGTATCAGAGCCCTGTCTAGGGTTTCTGACTTGCTTGCATGTTTTGAGTGTCTCTCTTTTTTACTTTGTCTGCTCGAAGTAGACTCCCCAGGACGTCCGGTCCTAGGAATGAAGCGAGGTGCAAGCCTCCTCTTCCCATTCCATGGGGTGTTCCTAGGGCGTGTAGGGGATCCGCTGGGTTACAACTTCGTAGCAGGAATTGTAAACGGGGGAAGCATTCTATTTTCAGTCTGTAACTACCCTGTTGCAGGAATTGTTTCTCATTGGAGATAACTCCAAATTAAGTGATTTTTATTTTGCTGGAACCAGTATAATTGATAATATTTTACATAATTTTACTCTAATTTATTGGTTTCTGTGAAATTTCTGAGAGTTAAATTACAGCAATTCTATTTCTGTGTTTCTGCAATTCAATTTTTTTTGAGTGATCATCTCCTAATTCATCTTAAGGGCAATTGAGCATCTAAGATAAGGGGAGGAGTTGATAACCTCTCCTTAGCCCAAAACCACCACCCATTCATTCAATACTAAGCCTAATTTTAAAATTTATTAGACTTAATTTGCCCTAGTGGGCTAGGGACACCAACTGGTCGGGTCTAGGCTAGTGTTGAGTCAGTTTGTCTAGTTACTCTGTGTGTGCTTTGTACTCAGTGTCTAGAATGGTGGTTCAGGGATTCTATCCCGAAGGGCTTGTGTGCTGGTCCGCCTACCTGGCCAATCACTGATTGGTGTCTAGGATTGGCATTTAGGGACCTAACACTCCCCTTACACCTGCCTGGCTGAGTCCCGAGTTACTACAGGCTAGCTTGCCACTCTGATTGGGCATCTAGTTTGGGCTCTAGGTCTAGTTAGCCCGTAGTCGTTTCAGTCGAGTCTCATTTGGTGTGTTTGCTTGCATCATCATGTCCACCCGGAATGGAGTACCCTACCAACCTGGTCAAACTCAACCTGATTTAGAGGCCATGATTAGAACTCTTACCGAAAGTATGACCAAATAGAGTCAGGATATGACTGATACTGTTGCCCAGTATAGGAATCCAGTCTGTAAGGATCTTACCCAGCTTAGGGATCGAGTCCAAGTACTTGAGAAACCTAGACATCATAATTGGACTCCTGACCCAGATTTTAATGTGCCTCAACCTCACCCACACCAGGAGCCTAGGAGGACCTTATACCGTGATCCCGAGCATAACCTTAGGAAGCCTAACCATGATATCTATAGTGTGGATCGTGTCTATGAGAGGTCCTTACAATATTCTAGACCAGTCACTCAACAACCCAAGTCTTCTAGATCAAACCATTTAGATCCACACCCATGCCCAAGTAAGGTCTCTACTAGCTTGAAACCCTGTGTGACCCAGGTTCCTATATCGCAAGAATGTTGGTTTTATGGAGAAAGAGGCCATAAATCTAGTCAGTGCCCATGCATAGGACTGGCTTGTGCATAGCTAAGTGGTAAGAATCCTAAGGATGACATTAATGAGGAAGAACCCAAGCCTACCAATAAGGAAGAAAGGTTAGGTATGACAAGCCCAGAATCAGTTGACTCGATTACCACTGACCCGAAACCCATTGAAGATGGCATCGAGGAAGTATATGATGCTGGCTTGAGTCTAGTTGATGAATATGAGGGGGAAGAACTTGAAGAATGTGACATCGATACTATTGGTTCCTTACCTGAGGAGACCTTGGAGAGCAACCAAGTGGTAGGACCTAGTTCAGAAATTCAAGAGATTTGTGAGAACCAGGTTCCTTTAGTCAAATACCCCAGGAAGAACTCATAGTGTTAGCCCGAGCTATCAGATCATACCCTCTAATGACAGTCATTCCCAAGTACCAATTGAAGATCTTTGCACTGAACTGTTTAAGTTTGCCCACCCTATGGTAGATCCTCTCCTTAGGATGACTGAATCAAGCCTCTTACAATTGGACCTTGTCCCATGCCCAGCCACTAAGGTCTCTCCCGTAATCTCAGTTGAACATCCTTGTCTTGAGCGGATTGATTCACCAGTTCTGTAGAAGTCCTCCTTATGGCCCCAGACCCCTTCCTTCGCATGACTGACCTACCCTTCTATAGAGTATACCTTTCCGCACCCATAGGTCAAATTTCAAGTCTTGAGGTCATCATCCATAGGCCCTTCCATGAATCATTCTCTAATCCATTTCTTGAGAAAGTGGATCATTATTTGCTTAGAGAACAAACCTTAACTGTTGCAATCACATGTCCTAGGCTACTCCCCGAACCATCTCTTGATCCATTCCTGGGAGTAGCAAACTTTTCCTTTCGTAAGGATGACTAGTTGACACTCATAGATCACCATTCAATCCTTCAGGTCACCACCTTTAGTCAGCAGGTAATTCGAGGCTCCACCTCATATTTCCTCCCTTTCTTTAGGACTTCCAATGCTTCTTACACCATCCAAGTATACTTTGTCAAAGTCTTTAGAGTGAACCACATGTCAGAACCTATTAGGTTTGCCACCTACTTCTGGAAGACATTATGGCACCTACTAGGTACCCATGATAAGTTTTCATGCTCTGTATGCCATCCTCCGACCCAAGGTCAAACCTAGAGAGCCGTAGTTTGTTAGACCTAGGGTTCCTTTGAATAAAGTCCATTCTTTAGGAATGCATCGTCAGTCGAGTTTAGGACATTGACTCAGATTTTGGTTGAGTGAGAATACCAGGAATTGGGATTTGTACTTACCTAGGGCTGAATTTGCATACAATGACTCGGTCAATAGGTCTACAGGTAAGAGTCCATTTGAAATTGTGCATGGTTACAAACCTCACACACCTCTTGACCTAGCTCCTTTACCAGTCCACACACGAGTCTCCGAGTCTGCTGAAGTTTTTGCACAGCATATAAAAGACTTGCATAAAGAAATTCATGCCAAAATAAATTTAAGTAATGAAACTTATAAGAAGTTGGCTGATTCTCAAAGGCGAGTCAAAACTTTTGTTGAGGGAGACTGTGTAATGATTAGGTTAAGGCCTGAACGGTTTCCTCCTGGAACCGTTAGAAAGTTACATGCTAGAGGAGCTAGACCATTTAGAGTGGTGAAGAGAGTAGGGTCCAATGCCTATGTGCTCGAGTTGCCTTCAGAACTAGGCATTAGCTCCACTTTCAACATTACAGATCTAGTAGAGTATAGGGAGCCAGCTGTGATTCCCAGTGAGCCTTTTGAGCCTAATCCTTCTCTTGAGAGTGAACCCAACCCTGTGTGTCCACCAACAAACTGGCCTGTGAGGAAAGAGCAGATTGAAAAGATCCTAGATGATCAGGTTATCTCTACTCGTAATCGAGGATACCAAAGATACCTGGTCCGCTGGCAAGGAAGGCCAGATTCTAATGACTCTTGGATCTCCCGAGAAGAATTACAAGAATTGGACCCAGACCTCTTGGAGAGCTACCAGAGCCGGCTTGATCCATACTCGACAGGGTCGAGTTCCTCCCACCCCAGGAGAATTGGTGCGGGCACCAGACTCAGAAGAAGACTTCAGGGCTCCATCTAGATCTCTGATTTACCTTGCCCGAAGAATTAAGGTTTTCTGGTTTTGTAATAAGGGTTGACTTGGTCAACTCAATTTTAGTCTTGAGTCAGTATTTCCCTGCAATTTAAATTTTGTTGAGTCATGTTGACTCAGTACAAGTCCTAGTAGTGGTCTAGGTCTTCTCCAGGTTAGTGCCACTTTTTTTTCAGTCAAGTCAAGGTCCAGGGTGCCACATTTTTTCTCCCAGGCCCAAGCAAGTGGGCGCCACACTCCCAGCCACACGCCAGAGTCCAGGAGGCGCCACATCTCCATCCAGTGTCTTTGGTCCCTACACCACAAGAAGTAAGTTCTTTTTTTTCTTGCACCACTTGGGAGAGAAATCCATCAAGATACCTCAATCCAAGGAGGAGCCAATTTCTTTCCAGATAAACCCAAGCCAAGATGGCAAGAATTTTCTTGAAGAGAGGATCAAAGAGGTGCCCCACAATGTTCCATAAAAATCCAAGTTATAAAAGGGAAGAGAGCATGTCTTGGGGAGGAATTCAAAGAGGTTCCAAAAGTTTCCAAAAGTGCCAAAGCCATGAAAGGAAGAAGCCTAAACTTGTGGAGCAAGACTAGGAGGTGTCCAAATGAGCCAAACCATGAAGGAAAAATCTTGATTCATGGAGAGATACTAGGAGACACCCCCATAACCTACCATTTGGAGCTGATTTTCAAGTTTTCTTGGAGTTTTTGGGCTGCCCACTCATGGAAGGAGTCTTGTGAAGAGAATTTGATGCCTAAAGTGTGGGTTAGTCCTATTAGTCCCACATGGAAAATGTATAAAATTTTATTTCTTTGTTATGTCTATATATTCAACTCTATGTAACTCTTGAATTTAATGATAAATGAAATCAATTTCTGTGTGAGTAACTTTGTGTTTCTCTCTTCCGCACTTGTATTCAGGTGTTGAGCTCCGTGAGGGAGTAAATCCGGGTTCCCTAGGAACCTTGAGGAGGTGTGAGATCTCCAACCCCAAAACCCTACCAAAACCCTAGGTCAGCCACTTCAATTCCAAACCCTAGCCGCCATCATCTTCTTCATTCCACCAATCATCCAAACCCTAATCTACCTCATCATCTCACGGCCCCTCTCTTCCAAGTAAAGGCCGACCACCAGCATCCAGGTCCAGATCGGCTACTTCGAATACAGAGCAAATCCCAGAGGAAGCCAGATCAGCATCCAGGAGAATCAGGATTTCAGCAGCATCAACTTTTCAAGTTCTTCTTATCTGGTAAATCCTTTCTTTGAGTATCTGGTTCATTAACTTGTTCTTCTTCTTTCCCAGATCCTGAGTTCAGGAGAAGCCAACTCTGCCAAAGGGCCAGTATTGGAGGATCCATTGCGAAGATATCCGAATCCGAGGATCCAACAATCTGCTCGAGAGAGTCCTTCCACCAAACTCTGTGAAGATCACTGCCTGGTACATAACCCTTCCCTTCTCTCTATTTATGTCCTGTTGAATGTTCAGAGCGAAACCCTAGGTCTGGGAGTTTCTCAACCCCCAGCGATCCTTTACTTCTGAACTACTCTGATAATCTAGTTTCTTTGAATTGTGCTTTCAATTATTATATAGTTTCTTTCAATTTAGTTTAACTTTCCTTTGAGTCAAAGCCGACTTCTGAAAATATAAAAAAAAAAGAATTAGTCTTAATTTACTTCCGCATCGCATCATCTCTTTTGTTCTGCATCATTTTTGGTATCAGAGCTTTCGTTCTGCATCAAGTCAGAGATTGAAACTTTGCAGTGGAAAGGATCATTCACACTCTGATTGGAGTCTGGATGAAGAAGCTTCAGTTCCTTGAATCAGATAGCTTATCTAGACCCGGTCTAAAGGCAAGGAAAGCCTCCTCTAGGGAGGTGAAATACCTCGAGGATCCTGTAAGCATCAGGGTCAATCAAAATACCAAATAAAAAAGAAAAAAGAAACTAGGGTTTTGAAGAAATCAGGTTAGGGTTTAGAAGTAGGGCGGCTTAAAACTTGATGAAGATCTCCTTGCTTGGCGACCTAGGGCACTCCTTCTTGGATGTGTGAAGGCTTGATGGCAGTGAGTTAGGGTGTGGAAGGATGCTAAGGCAGCAATGAATTCGGCCAAGAATAATAGTAACCAAAGAAAAAATAAAAATAAAGTAACACACAAGCTCGCAAGCTCAAATAATTCACCAGGGTTTTGATATCATGAATAAAAATTGCTTACAAGAGGGGGAGGGGTGGGGTATTTATAGAGCTCCCATGTCCTCTAACTAGGGTTACACACTTGGGTTACAAGTACTCTCCTAGCTAGGTTAGAAAAATAAATCTTAAAAAATAATTAGGAGCATAAGTCCTAACTAGGTTAGGATTTGACCTAGTCTTCTCCTTCTCCCTTCATGCTTTGACTATTCCACTCAAGGACACCTCTTGAACTTGGTCAACACTTCAAGGATGCCTAGGAGGGCATGTTGGGCTTCTAGGGGCAGCAAGGGGCCGGCCTAAAGGGGCTTGGCGCATGGGCTTGGGCCTCATGGAAGCTGGGGTGGCCTGGTAACAGGAATATTCCATGGAATCTTGCTTTTTTAGGGCTTGGGCTTGGTACCTGTGCTTGATTTCCTTGGGCTAGGATAAAGGTAGACCTCTAGAATCTTGGATGTCCTAGTTTAGGAATATACTTTGACATCTGGGAAGGAATCTGTGCATCTAGAGGACATCTAGAAAGAATTAGGATTTCTGGAAGCATCTTGGATCTTGGGTTGTCACACAAAATCCAATGGGCTGATGTAGTGTCCTCTGACTCCTGGATGTGGCCTGGTGGAACTCCAAAATAGGGTAACCTTTTCTCTTGTACAAAAATTGGGCTCGTACCAGACTCATAATTGATGTACAGGACTCAAAATACTGACTAGGTTGAGAGTTGAGATCAAAACTATCAGTCATTTTTTCTTCTAGCTTGCTATTATGGCTGAACTAGTGCGACTTTAATGTACCATCTGGGCTTACTCTATCAGGCACCTCGATGACCTATAAAACAAACCCCTAACCAGAATTTCTCTGGTAGGGGCACTCAGATGCCTAAGTCAGCAAGGGTATGAGTCAAATAGAAATAGAAATCTCAAGGAAGATGGCTAAAGAATGAAACTGTATTTCAGCTAGTCATCTCACATACCCCCGAAGGTCCCCCATTGACCGGTATTTATAGGCTTGGGCCTTAACTGAATTCAGTTAGATGGGCCTCAAATGGTTAGTTCTGTTAGGAACTAACCCATGCCTATAATAATGGTAATTAGTTATTCTGATAGGATAACTACTTCATTTCTTTTAATTTTCATCTTTTTTATGCTTGATCGACCATTATGTGTTGGTCGGCATTTATGTGATGATCGGCATTCTCGTATCAATCGACCTTAAAGCACTAATCGGCTCTTAGATGATGGTCTCCCTTCTTATGTTGGTTGGCCTTTGCATACTAATCAGCTCTTATATGACAATCAGCCTTCTTGAGTCAATCAGCCTTAGAGCACTGATCGGCTCTTAGGTGACGGTCGGCCTTCTTATGTTGGTTGGCCTTCATGTGCTGATCAGCTCTTAGGTGACGGTCGGCCTTCTTATGACGGTCGGCCTTCTTGTGTCAATCGACCTTAGAGTGCTGATCAGCTCTTAGATGACGGTCAGCCTTGGGAGTAGATCAGCTATATACGGCCTCTCCAACCTTTGGGCCTATTTTGGCCTTTCCTTGGGCCTGATTTGGTCTTTAGTGAATTGATCTGCTTGGTTTGTCATAACACTTGCCCCCTAACTCCCGAGTTCAAGTAAACTTTAATATCTTGAACGATGGGAGTTAATAGGAGGTAGCAAGGGATTGCTTCCCTTCTCTTTTTTTTTTTTTTTTTTTTATCTGTTTTTGGGAAAAGATAGGCTTTTTTAATGAAAAGAGAAAAAGAGGTATTTTCCAATCATGACGAATCTCGGCTTCTATTGGAGATTTTGACTCGCCATTAGCAGGGCTTACCATCCTTGCCAGATGCTGTATTTTTATTGGTGGGAAAGTTATCATGAGGTTGCATCGATCGAAATCATTAAAGTCGCATGACTTCAAAATCAGATCGGTCGTCGTTCTTTTATTCCTTTTAACCACCTTCTCATGGATCGAGGTCATCGTCTTAACTTTCATCGGTTGGAATGTACACACATGGAATGATTAGAGAGGTGTTCAAGGGTTGAACGAGGAATCCAGACCATCTGTTTCTCCTATATAAGAGGCCTTTGTCTCTGAGGGTTAAATATGTTTTGCTAATAGCACCGTTGCCCTCTAAATAGTCTTCATCTCGGTCTTTCTCTTCTACAAGTTCTTCTTCTATTTTTCTTAGGTTGAATTTTCTTATTTTCTTAATGGTTAGATCTTTAGAGGTTCTATCCACCTGAGGTCCTCCGCTGGTGGAGATGACGATGGTCTTTCTGGTGGTCAAAATTTCTTGTTCCTTTTCTTAATTAACAAATCTTGATATTTATTTCCCTTCATAGATGTCATGATGAAGCCGAATGTTAGAAGGCTCCGACAAGCCATCAAGAAGAGAGCGGCCATAGAACCTTCGGTAGGACAATAACGAAGGGATACGAATAGGACCCGTTCCTCCACAACTCTTTCTCGTGCTTCTTCAAAGATCCTCGTTGAAGAAAGTACCCCTATAGTCATGCAACCGTCTTCAGATGAAGATGACATACCTTTAGCGGATCACCTTTCAAAGAGAATGTTGGCTAATTTTCTCTCAGAGCAGCCGAATACATTTAAAGAACAGCCGGTGGCACCATCCACCACTGAGATATTTGCGGAGCCCAGTCAGAGGGATAAAGGCAAAGCTCCTATTATTGAGACAACATCCAAGCCACAAGTTAGACCCAAACCATGAGTCAATGAAGACCTCGTGGGTTTCAATGTACATGCTGATGGCACCGGTCTTGACAATCCAAGATTGGCCAAGACCTTGCTAAAGGCTGCTATCCTCCCAAAGGATTGGGAGGTAACAAAAAACTATCGACTGGAAGACATCCTTACATCCATCTATCCCAATACATTGCAGGTATGCATTAAAATTATCTGCACAATCTTCTTTCACAGGCTTTTGTTATTATTGCTAACATTGTCCATGCTTTTCTTGGCAATTCATTCACGAACTTTTTCTGATAGTAGAGAGCACCCGTGGATTCACTGACTTCAGTAAAGGTCTTTAGGACTAGATGGAGTCGATTAAAGCTGAGAAAGAAGTGGTCATGAAATTTCGAGCGGCCATGGAACAGGATTGAACCATAGCACTATCATCAATCTTTCATTGGAGAAGGAATTAAAGGTGGCTCAATCCAAGACAACCGAGCTTGTTGCCAAACTAAAGAATAAAGAGAAGTTGGGTTTGGCTAAAATAATAATGAGAGACAACCTTAAAAAACTTGAAGAGGCCATGACCCAAAGGGCCAAATTGGAAGAGAAGGTTGCACCCTTGAACAAAGGGTAGAGTCGGTCGAACAAAGGGTAGAGATAGTTGACCAACAAGTCCATCACGCCATCGAAGAATACAAGAATTCCAAAGTTTTCAATGATGAAATGAATGAAGCGAGGGCAGAGAGCTACAACATTGGCTTTCAGGACTGCCTGAAAAAAGTCAAGAATATATATCCGGATTTAGATATCTTCACCATTATTGTTGCCAATGATGATATTGATGAGGAAGATGGAGTAGAAAAACCAGTCAAAGATATGCCAGCTCTTTCAATCGAAGAAATATATGTTCAGGAGGTTGAAGATATGCTTGCTCCAATAACCAAAGAAGTATCCATCCAAGAGGCAGTCATTGCTGCTCCAACTTTTGGACCGGTTGAAGAAAACTAATCTTGATGTATATAGTTTTCATTTTTCCTTACCTATTCATGTGCATCAACTTCCTTTCAGAAGTATGTAAAAAATCTTTTCAGATGAATGAAACTCTTCTTTTGTTCAATGAGTACATTTTAATGAATGCCTTTGAAATTTTTCTAAGTATAGATTGGTCGGTCTTATTTTTGATTTCTAATACTTGTATTTTCTTAGGATGCTTTATGAAAATTTTTCAAAGTTTGAGCCTGTCCGCTTTTTCTTATTCTCAATAGTATGGTGCCTTCGAAATGAAGGTTCCATGGAATAAGGGTTATTAAAAGGGGCATTAATGTTTTCTTTGAGGAACATTGTGGCCTAGCTAGTTAGACTAGCTTTCTTCAGATATACTAATGAGATAGTGGGCTAGACTAACTCTGTTTGTCATATATGGGCTGGTGGGTTAGATATCGCTTACCGATTAAGTCATCTGGTTAGGCCTACTCATTGTTTGTCAGATGCACCGATGAGTTGGACGATTAGGCTTATTCTTTGCTTGTCAGATGGGTCATGACAAGAAAAGTAGGGAGGAAGAAGAGATCACTTCATTGATAATATTTATGAAGGTTGTCCACATTCCAAGATCAGGCCATTCGGTAGCCATCCAGGCTTTCAATTCGGTAAGTTCTAGGTTGTATCACTTCGATGATCCGATAAGGGCCTTTCCAATTAGGAGCAAGGTTATCTTGATCCATAGGTCGAGATACTTCCGTCTTTCATAGTACTAGATCTCTAGGTCAGAATGTTCTGGCCTTGACTTGTGAGTCATAGTGTCGGGTGACTCTTTGTCAGCATACCGCCATTCATAGCTGTGCTTGGAGTCTTGTGCCTTATAGTAGATCTAAATCAGCTCTTCTTTGGCCTGAATTATTTGGCTCTTTGAAGTGGTCGGTTCTTCTAGATCGAAGGATGATGTCCACCTGTATCATAGCTTCGCTTCCGTAAGTTAAGTTGAATGGTGACTCTCCTGTTGTAGATCGGGGAGTTATTCGATATGCCTAGAG
Organism: Areca catechu; assembly: GCA_021397845.1. Taxonomy (NCBI): domain Eukaryota; kingdom Viridiplantae; phylum Streptophyta; class Magnoliopsida; order Arecales; family Arecaceae; genus Areca; species Areca catechu. The sequence goes on from CM038050.1 coordinate 99,953,705, forward strand.
AACTGAATTAAGTTCGTTGGCCCAGAGTCCTTTTGCTTCATTTAGTCGAGTCTTTAAGCCATGGAGAATTGTTTGATTGGATACTTCAGCTTCACTGTTGGCTTGAGGATATCTGACAAAAGTTAACTGATGGAGAATATGAAATTGAGCATAGAAGTCATTGAACTTTTGGTTGTCAAATTGCCTTCCATCGTTAGTGTAGTCGATGCAAATTCTCCACTTGCCGTTTGCTTTTTTTTTACTATTACCATGTGGCGAGCCAATCTGGATAATGGACTTCCCTTGTGAACCCTTAGCTTGTCATCAGAGAAACTGATGATGTTGCTCGTTCAAGATTTCTCCGAAGCGCTGTCATCTCCGCAATATGGTCAGTGATGTAACATGCCGACCATGCCATCGGTGGGTCAATAATTGAGGAGCTCTGCACCATCATTAATCTACCTTGGGGCAATCACTTCGGTTGGGCGATCTTGATTATGGATGTACTTTTCTAAGTATCCATGTTTAATTAGTCCTTTGATCTCGTCCTTCAGATGGATGTATTCTTCAGTAGTGTGCCTATGGTCTCTGCGGAACTGATAGTATTTGGCCTTGTTGTACGAGGTTGGAGGTGCTCTCATCGATCTGGGCCTTTGGAGAAATTTCTCATTTTCAATCTCCATTAATATCTTCTCCCTTGGAAGAAATAAAGGATTGTAAGTATCATACTTGCTGACTTGAGCCTTGCCGATCAGATTCTTCGGCTTTGGGCTTCGTCGATAGGTTGGCATGTCATTGACACCGGAAGGCTATTCATTGCCTTTTGGATTTTTCTTCTTTGGAGCTGGCTTTTTCCCTTTGCTTGGTGTTGACTTGCAACTTGTTCTTCAGTTTAAGCATACTTCTGTACACGTGCCAATAACTCAGAGTAGTTGATGAAAAACTTCTTGTCTAGAGAAAAGATAAATTTGGATGACTGAAGCCCTTTCTTCATCGCTGACATAGCGACGTGCTCATTGAGGTTGGAAATTTCTAGCATAGTAGAGTTGAATCGGGCCACGTATTCCCTCAATGTTTCTCCCTCCTGTTGCTGGATGAAGAAGAGGCTGTCCAAATTTTGCAGCATCTTCCGGCTGGTCTTGAAATGAGCCACAAATAATTTTTCTAACTATTCAAAAGAGTGGATGGTACCTCGTCGAAGACTCGAATACCACATCTTGGTAGCTTTCTTGAGTGTGGCCGGGAATACAAGACAATGAAGGGCATCAGTCATCCCCTAGATCATTATATAGGCCTTGAAACTGTCCAAGTGATCGAATGGATTGGTCGTTCTATCATAATGTTCCAGCTGAGGAATCTTCAAATGGAACGGAATTTTCTCTTCCATAATTCTCATAGAAAAGGGTGGCCGTGCATCATAAACAATCAACATGTCCTCAATTTTTCTTTGATCGTCGAGTTTGGCAACTTGTAATTCCAATTTGTGGAACTTCCTCTCGAAATGATCCCGTATTCGGCTATCCTGGCTCCTCTAGGTGCTTCTTGGAGTAGATTCATTGGAGGAAACATAATAAGATTTGGAACATTTTCCCTTCTCCAGCCTTTACCATGATCGTGAAGTCCGGAATCCCATCACGCGAGGGAATGTCTGCTTGACAAGTGACGATGACGGGAATGGTGGCTTGGATCTGGGTGCCGGACTTCTCGTATGGGGGAACATCGTCTACATCAGGAAGTGATGGGGCATTGTTGCCTGCTAACCACCACTTCTTGAAGATTTTTGACAACAGTAGTCAAGATCTCCATCTTGTTTAGAAGAACATCCAGTTGTTGTTGACTTAAGGTTGCAGCTGGGGCGATGTCCTCCCCGTCCAAAGGCAGATCATTTTTCTTGTATGGCGGGCAGGCCTTTCCAATTGAGATATTTTGTACTCTTCCTTTTACCATCTTTCCTTTCAAGATTCCTTGTAAGAACTGATTTCTTAACCTTCTTGTAGCACCAATCTATTATGGCCGAACCAGTGCAACTCCGATGTACCATTTGGGCTTGCTCTATTGGGCTCCTTGATGACCTGCAAAACAAACCCTTGGCTGGAATTTCTCTGGCGGGGACACTCCAATGCCTAAGTCAGCAAGGGTTTGGGTTAAACAGAAATAAAAATCTTAAGGAAGATGTCAGCTAGTTCATCTCACTTACTGCCGGAGGTCCCCATTGATCAGTATTTATAGGCTCGGGTCTTAACTGAATTCAGTTAGATGGGCCTCAAATGGTTAGTTCTGTTTGGAACTAACCCGTGCCTGTAATAACGGTAATTAGTTATTCTGGTAGGATAACTATCTCATTTCTTACTGTTTTCATCTTTCTTATGCTTGATCGGTTATTATGTGTCGGTCAGCATTTATGTGACAGTCGGCCTTCTTGTGTCAATCGATCTTAGAGCACTGATTGACTCTTAGATGATGGTCGACCTTCTTTTGTTAGTCGATCTTTGCATGCTGATCGGCTCTTATATGGCAATCGACATTCTTGTATCAATCGGTCTTAGAGCGCTGATCGGCTCTTAGGTGACAGTTGATCTTTTTATGTTGATCATTCTTTATGTGCTGATCAGTTTTTATGTGACGATCGGCCTTCTTGTATCAATTGGCCTTAGAGTGTTGATCGGCTCTTAGGTGACAGTCGATCTTCTTATATTTATCGATCTTTTGGAGCAGATCAGCTCTATATTGTCTTTCCAATTTTTGAATTTATTTAAATTTTTTTTAGACCTGATCTGATATATAATGAATTGATCTGTTTGATTTATTATAATATATATATTTCACATGTTCACCGACTATGTTCAGGATCTTTTGTTGAACAAATTATTGGTATTTCAACATGAGCATTTCCAAACTAATTTAATTTTAAATTGCATTATTAATCTAAATTGTTGCATATAGGCCCCATACGTACCGATCGTGGGACCACTAAATCCAATTCCCAATCCAAATTTTGGACCACCAGCCATGTCAGGTTGCACAAGATGGGACTGAACTTTACCCGGATTATGATTTGGTTTTTGACTCGATCAACGAGAGATGGCCCAGTGTACTAAGAATAAAAAAAACAAAGAGAGAAAAGGCTGCACCATACTTAACCTGATTAGAAAAATATTATATCATATATAGGTAGCTAAAAGTAGCCACCTTACTTAAATGTGACGTGACTGATGACCATTCACATTCGTGAGAGGAAGACAAATAATATTCAAGTTAAAATGACAACCACATTTGGCTAAGAGATAATGCTTAAGAATTAATAGTGAGGTCAATCTAATCTGATGTGAACCACAATAGCTTAACATCATTAGTTTAATGAAAATGCGGTCAAATTGGAAACAGCTCAAGGTTGATGGAGACAACCTCGAATCACCTGCCCTAAGTGGACCCATTTATAGTGATAAACATTCCGGGCATATCATAATTAGTGGCTAAAGTGAGGTTGAAAAGGACAGTTACGATGATTAGGAATAGATTAATGTCCCACAGCCTTTTAGTTATGGAAACCTCTTGCTGTTAAAGCAAGCTCCTGCAATGTTTGACTCATTGTTTCTTGAGAGAAGGGAACAAGCAATGCTTCCTTCTTAAACTTTCTTGATCTCATATGAGGAGAGACAGAGTGTTTCATTTTCCATAGACAAATTGGTTAGCATGGGACCTGACTTCTGTTCTACTTATTAACAATTCTCCCTATTATCATAGTCTTCTTTTTAATTTCTAATGGTAATATAAATGGACCGAAGCCATAGCTGAAATTCTAGCAGTTTCTTATTGGAGTTTATATGTAAGCAAGAGAGAATGTAACAATATTTTTTAATATGAGAGAAATGTGAGCAGGAGGTCCCTCATTAACCATCTGTCATTATTATTTTTTGTTTTTTAAGAGCTAAAGAGCTGGGCCTAAATTTATTAAGAGAATTGATTTACTTAAAGCCAAATAATTAATCATCAAATGATTTCCATTTTAGTTTTCAAATACTTTCCTGCTACACTTCACCCATCTTTTTATGTAAAAAATTCAAAATAAGTCCATTTGCCAAACATGTCACTGTGAAATCACCTAACTTAGTGGAAGACGTGCTGCTTAATAACACAAATCTAGCTTGAGTATAGAAGAAGCAAACTTAATGAATCGAGGTTATCGAAAATCTTGCATACTTCGTAGTGACTTTTATTTATTAATTTTTCTTTTGAAAAAACTTGAGATCTTTGGGGTGGTGATGGGCAAAGAGGGCCCCCTGCGTCAAGACCTCAACTCCCACTGTCATTGCTTCCATGGCAAATCCTATCCGTTTTCTTCCCTTTCTCATTATTTTAAGGATGATAGGTTTCTGCTTGCATAACCAAATCCACCCAGGCCGAAAAGGGGCCCAAGACAGTAAGCCACCATGACAAGATCCAGGAAAAATTAGATACGACTTTCTAAAAGAAGAGGACTACATGAAAACGTATCCATGAGTTAATTGGATCGCAGTTCTCAACTGTACATGAAAGCAAGTTAGATTGCTTTTTTAAAGGCCTGCTGTTATCTAGGTCTAGATCAACTTTAGTTTGGATCTGCAATTTGCTAAGATATGGTGCATAGTGAAATGCCAAAAAATTCGCAGAAGAAACGAGAATGAAAGTCTAAAAAACAAATCAAGAACATAAACAAAAGCAACACACAGGAATTACGTGGTTCGGAGCCTCTTGCTCCTATATCCACGGCCGCATGGATCAAATCTCTACTATGAAGAAGAAATATAGGAAGTTATTGTACAAGAGAACCCTCCCTAGATGCAAACCCTAGCTTAATAGGAAGAAAGAAGAAAGAATAAATCAATACAGGATGAACCCTGCCTGTTCGTCTTCACAGCAGCTCTCTGCTGTCCCTGATGTAAAGAAAATGAAACCAGCACAAACCGCAACAAAAAACTTGTCTCAGCAGTCCAAAACAATTAGGAAACTTCCCAGGCCGTCAGATCTGAGATCAACACCTCATATCACATCAAAATCCGAATAAAAAATCCCCTAACCAAGCCTGATCTCCATCAGATTTATCTCAGCCATCCAATCAGGCGATCAGACGGTTCAAAAAGTGCCTGTCCGCTTGAGCCATGCTAAATAACTAGGGAAACACCCGGGAAATAGCTCTGCAACGACCGCGTCCAGCTGGGTTGAGCCCACATACCCGCGCGCGCCAGGCCGGGCCACGTGCTCGCATGTTAGGCAGGGCTGCGTGCCCGCACACCTAGACCAGGCCGCGCACCTAGGCCGTGCATGTGGGTCTGGGCTGGGCCTAGTCTGGCAGGTTGGCCTACTACAATTTTTCCTTTTTTTTCTTTTTGCTGGTTTTTCTGCTGGGCTTCTGGGCTTCTAGGCTTGGGTCTTTGGAGGATATGGCTCCACACCCAACAACTCTCCCACTTGGAGACTTAGATACCCAGGCTTGCATCCACCTAAAACATCAAAAGCAAACTTCCAAAGAAATGTAAAAATTGGTTAGTATCATGTGCAGCACTCCAATCAACTAGCTTCGGAGGCCAATTGAGACCATGCATAGTCTCAATTTCTCTGCAGTGAATGTCTTTGTCAGCATATCCACCAAATTCTTCGATCCTTAGATCTTCTCCAGTGAAAGATATCCATCTTTAAGCAATGCCCTGATAAAATGGTACCATAGCTGTATGTGCTTCATCCTTGCATGGAACATCCTCGCTAGATGGATAGCACTCTAACTATCGTAAAACGAAAGACTGCAGCTCTGCTCTCTACCAAGCTTTGTCAGCAACCACTGTAGCTAAATCATCTCTTTGCTGGCTTCTATGATTGCAACGTACTCCGCCTCGGTGATAGAAAGAGCCATGATCTTCTGCAACTGTGAGACCTAGCTCATCGCTATCCTGCCAACGGTGTATACATATCCTGTCATGCTCCTCCTAGTGTCGGCATCACCACCTAGATCTGCATCAATATAGCCCTGTAAAGTCTGATTGCCTCTTCGGTAATATAGGCCGACGTCCTTGGTACCTTTCAGATATCTTAGAATATACTTGATAGCTTCCCATTGTTGCTTGCCCGGATTTGCCATGTACCTGCTCACAGACCCACTGCATGTGCAATATCGGGCCTGGAGAAAACTATCGCGTACCTCAAGCTGCCAATCACTAAAGAATACAGAACCCTGGCCATTGTCTTCAGCTCATCATCATCCTTGGGTGATTGTTCTTTCGAAAGCTGAAGTGTGGCCAAAGGTATCTTCACGGGCTTTGCATCTGCCATGTTGAACATGTCTAGTACCTTTTCAATGTACTTACTCTGAACCAACTTTAGGGTACCTGTCACCCTGTCTCTTTCGATCCTCAATCCAAGTATCTGCTTTGCATTGCCTGATATGGCGGGATCGCTGAAATGTAACCTAGGTTAGACCTAGTCAGATGCCACGCCGGATGAAGCTGCCACATCGGACATCTTTGCCCAGACACCTTTGCCAGGCTGACTCCTCTCGAGGTCGAGATGCCATGGCCGAAGTCGAGCTCCGCCTCTGCCTAGACTCCTTCGCCAGGCTAGCTCCCCTTGAGGTCGAGACACCATGACCGAAGTCGAGCTTCGCCTCTGCTTAGACTCCTTCGCCAAGCTGGCTCCCCTCGAGGTCGAGACGTCATGGCAGAAGTCGAGCTCCACCTCTGCCCGGACTCCTTCACCAGGCTGACTCCCCTCGAGGTCGAGACACCATGGCTGAAGTCGAGCTTTGCCTTCCTGAGCTCGCCCCATCTCGGATGAAGAAACCAACGGCTACGGGGCATCGCCGCCCTCCTTGGACGGTAATGAGCCATCCAAGGACCACGAAGGGACGCCCACCATGCCTCAATAACTGCGCCAACTACCACTTTCACCGGAAGGGAAGGGGTCCCCCAATTGAGGTGCTGAGCTCCCGGTTGACCGTCTACGCCATCCGAAAGAGGAAGTCAACCTAGAGGATTCAAATCTAGGGGGTGGCTAGCTACCCATCGATCGAGGCTCTGCCAAGCTTTCCAAAATGGAGTGACCAGGAGGAGGTTCAGAGTGTGCGGTATTGTTCCCTATCATGAATGGGGAAAGGCACCTTATACATGGCATCGAACATCGTCGCACGTGCATGCAAATAAGGAGAAGATCTCGAGATAAGCGGCGTGCAACGACCCTAATTAAAAGGAGTTCTCCAAGGTTCAGAACTAGGTAAGTGAGCAAGCACACAGGCAGGAGGGGGCAGCACACAAGAGAGCAACCAAGAAACTAAGTTAACCAAGCTACCGGAGATCCGTCGAAAGGGCCTTGATGGACACAACCATTCTGCTCGAGCCCTCCTTCGCTGCCATTCCCCACACTCTGCTCTCGACCCACTCACACTCTCTCATTTCATAAGTTTCTCCTCCTAGCATGGAGTTCACCTACGGGGCTCGACCGGGAGGATCTGTTCCTTTGGATCACAACTGACTTGAGCGTCGGAGTGCCCCTGCAGGGATCATCGGCCCGAGTCTCCTCTGTTTTGCATGTCCGGGCATCCGAGCAGGATCCTGAGCGACAAGGGCTCGGTTTGAGGTCATCTTCAGCTACAATCCACGGTGATCATGCGGCAACAGATTGGCATGCCAGGTAGGGGGGCAGGATGCATTCTGATCCAACTCGATCCCCTTACAAGCAACCCACTGGGAGGATGGTGACAATGCGAGCAAGAGAAGTTTTCACCAGCCATGCTGGATATCCCCCTTCCCGTGGGAACCTGCACAGTCCAAAAAGGGAGCTCCCCGCTTCACCTCAACCACCTCCAGTGGATGCTCAGCTGGCCACACTCGCCCAACAGATGCAGCTTTTCATTGTAGCAATGCACCAGCTGCAGAACCAGCATCGGTCCTTGGCCACCCACGAGCAGCCAGGGACTCTCACAGCCCAAGCCACTGCACCCCGCGATAGCCTTCGATCCTTCCAAGCAAGGCCTTCACTACCGCGAGCCGTAACAGATCGACGAGGAAGCCACAGGACCCCAGCGAAGAGACACTAGACCAGGTCAGCCAACTAGGAAAGCCGATCTCCGACCTACAAGCAGGATGCTGTCCAGCACCATCGAGGTCGCAGGGGCAAGGGCTCCCGTCGTGTCCCCCCTCAGCTACTACCTTCACCTTCTTTGTCAGCCTCAAGGAGGGTTTAACCGATGAGGCCATCAGGCACATTGATGCAGAACAAATAAAGGGATGCGATGCGGAAGTAAATTAAGATTAACTATTTTTTTTTTTTTTGTTGTTTTTATATGTTTGTAGAAGTTGGTTTCAAATCAAAGAAAAGTTAACCTAACATTGAAAGATACTAATATGATAATTGAAAGCACAATTTTAAGGAAACTAAATTATCAGAGTAGTTCAGAAGCAACGGATCGCTGGGGGTTGAGAAACTCCCAGACCTAGGGTTTCGCTCCGAACTTTCAACAGAACAGAAATAAAGAGAAGAGATGGTTTATCTAACCAGACAATGATCTTCACAGATTTTGGTGGAGGAACTCTCCCGAGCAGATTGTTGGATCCCGGATTCAAATATCTTCGTAATGGATCCTCCAATACTGGTCCTTTGGCGGGTTGGCTTCTCCTGAACTCAAGATCTGGAAGAGAAGAAAAACAATTGATGGAATCAGAGAGTCAAGGGAAAGATTTACCAGGTTGATGAACTTGAAGATTGAAATTGCTGAAAACTGGATTCTCCTGGATGTTGACGTGATTTTCCTTGGAACTTGCTCTGGATCTGAAGTAGCCGGACTGGATCTGGATGAAGGTGGACGGCCTGGACTTGTAGAGAGAGAGAGGCCATGGGAGATGGATGGAGCTAGGGTTTGATGGATTGAAAATAACGAAGGGTGGCTAGGGTTTTGGAATTTCAAGTGGCTAACCTAGGGTTTTGGATAAAGATGGAGATCTCTCACCTCCTCAAGGCTCCAATGGAACCCGGATTACCCCCTCACGGAGCTCAACACTTAGAATAGTGCGGAAGAAGAGAAACCTAGGTCACTCAACACAAGAGAATAGCAAAAAATAATTTTCTTCATTGATTTTTTAAAGTTACAAAGAGAGGTATATTATATAGACCTAAAATTTTCTCCAAGCTTGTACAAATTCCCATGTGGGACTAAACTCCTCCAACCACTAGATTAGGTAGAAAATCTTCTCTCTTGGCCGACCAAGAGTTCAAAAAAATTGGGACGGCCATAAAGGAATTTTTTTTGAATTTTTTTGGTGCCTCCTTTGGAGTTGGATTTGGATTTGGAGTCCTCTTCTTCTTATGGTATTTCTTCTTTTCTTCCACTCCAAGTTAAGCTCTTTGATTTTGATTTGAACTTCAATTAGGAGTAGGTTGGATGTCCTTCTTTGATTTCTTCTCCAAGAGAAGTCTTCTTCCTTCTTTGCTTAGGTAAAATAGGCAGGTATGGGCGCCTCCTTTAAAGTAGCCTCCAATTTGATTTTTTCTTCTTTGGATGTGGGGACCATGACACTGGGATGCCTCTGTGGTGCCTCCTGGACTCTGGCATGTGCTCGGAGTGTGGCTGGGCGTGTGGCTTGGAGTGTGGCCTCCACTTGCTTGAACCTTGATTTGATTGGAAGACAAATGTGGCACCTTTTTGGACCAAATTGAAACCACATAGGGACTTGCACTGAGTCAACATGACTCAACAAAATTTAAATGGTGACTCAATAAATAAAATAAATAAACTGGTTGACCAGGTCAACCTTTATTACAAACCCTAATTTCTCGGGCAATGTCAATCAGAGATCCAAATGGAGCTCTGAAGTCTTCTTCTGAGTCTGGTGCCCGCACCAATTCTCCCAGGGTGGGAGGAACTCGACCCTGTCGAGTAAGGCTCAAGTTGGCTCTGGTATCTCTCCAAGAGGTCTGGGTCCAATTCTTGTAATTCTTCTCGGGAGATCCAAGAGTCATCAGAATCTGGCCTTCCTTGCCAGCGGACTAGGTACCTTTGGTATCCTCGATTACGAGTAGAGATAACCTGATCATCCAGGATCTTTTCAATCTGCTCTTTCCTCACAGACCAGTTTGTTGGTGGACACACAGGGTCGGGATCACTCTCAATGATAGGGTTAGGCTCAAAAGGCTCACTAGGAATCACAGCTGGCTCCCTGTACTCTAGTAAGTCTGTAATGTTGAAAGTAGAGCTAATGCCTAGTTCTGGAGGCAACTCGAGCACATAGGCATTGGATCCTACTCTCTTTACCACTCTAAATGGTCCAGCTCCCCTAGCATGTAACTTTCTAACGGTTCTAGGAGGAAACCGTTCAGGCCTTAACCTAATCATCACATAGTCTCCCTCAACAAAAGATTTGACTCGCCTTTGAGTATCAGCCAACTTCTTATAAGTTTCATTACTTAAATTTATTTTGGCATGAATTTCTTTATGCAAGTCTTTTACATGCTATGCAAAATTCTCAGCAGATTCGGAGACTCGAGTGTGGACAGGTAAAGGGACTAGGTCAAGAGGTGTGTGAGGTTTGTACCCATGTACAATTTCAAATGGACTTTTACCCGTAGACCTATTGACCGAGTCATTGTACGCAAATTCTGCCCTTGGTAGGTATAAATCCCAATTTCTGGTGTTTTCACCAACAAGACATCTCAGCAGATTTCCTAGGCTACGGTTCACTACTTCAGTTTGGCCATCAGTTTGGGGATGATAGGCAGTTGAAAACTTAAGTTTTGTCCCTAACTTATGCCAAAGGGTCTTCCAAAAGTAACTGGTGAACCGGACATCCCTATCTGAAATGATTGTCTTAGGTAGGCCATGGAGTCTAACTATCTCATTGAAGAAAAGCGTGGCTACCTTAGACGCATCAAAGGTTTGGGAACAAGGCAGGAAGTGAGCCATTTTAGAGAATCGGTCGACTACGACACAGATAGAATCATGTCTCCTCTGGGTCTTAGGTAAACCTAACACAAAATCCATACTCACATCTTGCCAAGGACGATCTGGGACAGGGAGTGGGGTATAAAGGCCAGTGTTTTGTTTTCGCTGTTTGGCAACAGCGCAGGTTCGACATCTAGCTACAATATTAGCTACATCCCTTTTTAAGCTAGGCCAGAAAAAGTGATCTTCAATAGCTAGAATGGTCTTGTCTTTTCCAAAATGGCCGGCTAAACCTCCAGCATGGATTTCCCAAATCAAAAATTCCCTAAGAGAAGTTCTAGGGATGCAAAGCCTATTTTTGAAGAACAAAAAACCATCTACAAGGGTATAATCCTGATTACTAGATGGTCCTTGAACTAGATCCTGATACACAGTTGTGAAATCCGGACAAGACTCATATTCCTCTATGATTTGCTCAAACCCTATGACCTCAGTTCTAACAGAAGTTAATAACAGAGATCGGCGACTAAGGGCATCAGCTACCTTATTCTCAACTCCAGCCTTATGTTTCAGGACAAAAGTATAGGACTGGATATATTCTACCCACTTAGCATGCCTAGGGTTAAGCTTCTTTTGGGAGTTCAGAAATCTAAGGGCCTCATGGTCCGAAAATAGTACAAATTCCTGCGGTAGCAAATAATGTCTCCAGTAACGCAAAGCTTGCACCACCGTATAAAATTCCTTATCATAGGTAGAATACCTAAGCTTAGCATCATTAAGTTTTTCACTAAAGAATGCTATGGGATGATTCTCTTGGCTTAGGACTCCACCTATTCCTACACCTGAAGCATCACAGGCAACCTCAAATACTTTAGAAAAATCGGGTAATCTCAGAATGGGTGCCTGGGTCATTTTATCCTTAAGATCTAGGAAGGCTTTATGGGCTGACTTAGTCCAATGAAATTCTCCCTTCCTAATACAATCAGTGATAGGAGCAGCTAAAGTACTAAACCCCTTGATGAATCGCCTATAGAAGGTAGCCAAGCCATGGAAACTTCTAACTTCATGCACATTGGTTGGCTCTGGCCAGTCTATTATGGACCTAATTTTCTCAGGATCGGCCGCCACGCCGTCAGGGGTTACTACAAAACCAAGAAAGATAACTCTACTAGTCATGAATTCACACTTCTTAAGATTATCGTAGAGTCTCTCATTCCTCAAAACTTGGCAGACTGCTCTAAGGTGGCCTAGGTGATCTGCTGGGGTCTTACTATAGATCAGGATGTCATCAAAATAGACCACCACAAATTTTCCTTTGAAAGCTCTAAGTACCTGGGTCATAATTCTCATGAAGGTACTAGGGGCATTGGACAACCCAAAAGGCATAACAACCCATTCATAAAGACCATCCTTAGTTTTGAAAGCAGTTTTCCATTCATCCCCGGGTCTAATCCTAACCTGATGATAGCCGCTTTTGAGATCAATCTTAGAAAAAACCATTGCACCAGCCATCATATCAAGCATGTCATCTAGTCTAGGGATGGGAAACCTATATTTGATTGTAATTTTATTGATGGCACGACTGTCAACACACATCCTCCACGTGCCATCTTTTTTTGGGGTTAGTAAGGTTGGGACTGCACAAGGACTAAGACTTTCTCTAATAAACCCCTTCCTCAATAATTCTCCAACCTGCTTTTGCAGTTCTTCATGCTCAGATGGATTCATCCTGTAATGGGGCAAGTTGGGCAAAGTCGCTCCTGGGATTAGATCTATGGCATGCTGGATATCCCTAAGAGGTGGAAGGTGGTCTGGCAAATCCTCGGGAAAGACATCCTCAAATTCTTTTAACACAGGTTTAACTTCTTGAGGAGGCTCTGAGGGTTCCGAAGTTCTAAGTTCCTTAGCAGTCAACATCCAGATGGGTGAACCACTATGAATTTCTTGTTCTAGATCCTTAGCACTAATTAGGTTCACTCCAGTTTTCATCTCCTTAACCTTACCGGCTCCTTTAGTTACCTTGTCCTTAGGGGGAACGGAATGGATCGTAATCTTCTTCCCATTGAAACTAAAGACACAGGTATTGGATTTTCCTAAGAGGGTGGCATCATGATCATACAACCAAGGTCTTCCGAGAATTATACTGCTCACCCCCATGGGTAAAACATCGCACCAAATCTTTTCGTGATAAGATTGCATTTGGATTTGGACTTGACATCTAGACTGGATGGGTATGGAGGTAGAATCTACCCAAGAAACCTTATAGGGGTTGGGATGGGGAACTGGGATTAAGCCTAACATCTTGACAGTGCTAGTAGAGATGGCATTTACACAGCTCCCACTATCTATGATGATCTTACATACCTTATCCCCTAATTTAAGAAAAGTCTGTAGGATGTTAGTCCTACGCCAATCCTCTTGAACTAGATTCTGGGATAGGATGCATCTTACAACTCCTAATTGGTCAGATTCATTGGGTTCCTCCTCTCCTTCATACTCCTCAACCAAATTCATTCCGGCCTTATAAACTTCTTCTTCAAATTCCTCACTGGGCTCGGAATTATCATTCTCTCCCTCTTCTATGTAAAGGGATCTTCGTGGGCACTGGCTAGCAACATGACCTACCTTATGACACTTGAAACTGGCTATGGTAGTACACTGACTGGAAATGTGACCTGGTTTCTGACACTTAAAACAGGTGATATTTGAACTAGGGGTTCTCTGGGTGTCAGGTGCCTTACCTTTGTCCATGGGTCTAGGGGTAGAAGTACCCTGAAAAGGTTTACTAGGGATAACTTGGCTAGGTCCATTCCTTGGGATAGGGGCACTAACCCTAGAAGGTATAGGTCCTCTCTGAAATTTCTCAGTATTCAGTGCAATCTGGTAGGCTTGGTCTAGATCAGTAACCTCTCTCAGAAATAGTTCTCTCTTGATTTCTTCCCTCAGTCCAGCCCTAAATCTAGACAAAGTGACTTCGTGGGCTTCACTCACATCACATCTCATTAGGTATTCATCAAAAGTAGTTATGTAGTCTGAGACAGATCGGTTTCCTTGTTTCAGGTTTTGTCATTGGTCTAACAGGTTTTGCTGGTATGAAATGGGTAGGTATTTATCTCTCAGTTTTTCTTTCATACCCTGCCAAGTGGTTATGGGCTCAACATTCCGTCTCCTAGTGGTTAGCTCAATGTTCCCCCAGTATAACCTAGCTTGACGCACTAATTTCATCTTGGCAAACTTGTATTTCCTCTCCTCAGACATAGCATACCACTCAAAGTATTGGTCCATCTCACCCTCCCAATCAGAATACACCTTAGGGTTCAGACTACCATCAAAAGTGGGTGCATCTAATTTGATATTCCTGATGAACCTATCATCTCTATCTTCAGGCTCTGGGTCAGGCCTCCTATGATTAGGTTCAGGATCTCTATATAAAGGCCTTCTGGGCTCCTGATGTGGGTGAGGTTGAGGCACATTAAAATCGGGGTCAGGAGTCCAATTCCGATGTCTAGGTTCTTCAAGTACTTGGACTCGGTCCCTAAGTTGGGTAAGATCCTCATGAATTTGTGCGCTAAACTGGGCCACAGTGTTTGTCATATCCTGATTCATTTTAGCCATACTTTCAGTAAGAGTTCTGATCATGGCCTTTAAATCAGGTTGGGTTTGACCAGGTTGATATGGCACTCCGTTTCTGGTAGACATGATGATTCAAGCAAGCACACAAAATGAGACTAGACTAAATCGACTACTAGATCACTAGACCTAGAGTCCAAACTAGATGCCCAATCAGAGTGGCAAGCTAGCCTGTAGTAACTCAGGACTCAGCCAGGCAGGTGTAAGGGGAGTGTTAGGTCCCTGATTGCCAATCCTAGACACCAATCAGTGATTGGCCAGGTAGGCGGACCAGCACACAAGCCCTTCGGGAATGGATCCCTGAACCACCGTTCTAGACACTGAGTGCTAAGCACACACAGAATAACTCGGCAAACTGACTCAACACTAGCCTAGACCCGACCAATTGGTGTCCCTAGCCCACTAGGGCAAATTAGGTCTAACTGATTTTAAATTAGGTCTAGGTTCGAATGATTGGATGGTGGTTTTGGGCTAAGGAGAGGTAATCAACTCCTCCCCTTATCTTAGATGCTCAATTGCCCTTAAGTAAATTATGAGATGATCACTCCAAAAAGAATTGAATTGCAGAACACAAAAAACAGAGTTTCTGTATTTTAATTCTCAGAATTTTTACCGAATCCAATAAATCACAGAAAAATTATGAAAAATAGATTCAATTATACTGGTTTCAACGATGTAAAAATCATGCAATTCGGAGTTTCATACAGGGAGAAATAATTCAGAAAACAGGGCAATTACGGGCTACAACTAGATTGTCTTCCCTGTTTATAATCCCTGCTACGAAGTTATAACCCAATGGATCCCCTACACGCCCTAGGAACACCCCGTGGAATGGGAGGAGGAGGCTTGCGCCTCGCTTAGTTCCTAGGACCGGACGTCCTGGGGAGTCTACTTCGAGCAGACAAAATAAAAAGAGAACAATCAAAGCAAGCAAGCAAATCAGAAACCCTAGACTGGGCTCTGATACCAAAAATGATGCAGAACAAATAAAGGGATGCGATGCGGAAGTAAATTAAGATTAACTATTTTTTTTTTTTTTTTTTTGTTGTTTTTATATGTTTGTAGAAGTTGGTTTCAAATCAAAGAAAAGTTAACCTAACATTGAAAGATACTAATATGATAATTGAAAGCACAATTTTAAGGAAACTAAATTATCAGAGTAGTTCAGAAGCAACGGATCGCTGGGGGTTGAGAAACTCCCAGACCTAGGGTTTCGCTCTGAACTTTCAACAGAACAGAAATAAAGAGAAGAGATGGTTTATCTAACCAGACAATGATCTTCACAGATTTTGGTGGAGGAACTCTCCCGAGCAGATTGTTGGATCCCGGATTCAGATATCTTCGTAATGGATCCTCCAATACTGGTCCTTTGGCGGGTTGGCTTCTCCTGAACTCAAGATCTGGAAGAGAAGAAAAACAATTGATGGAATCAGAGAGTCAAGGGAAAGATTTACCAGGTTGATGAACTTGAAGATTGAAATTGCTGAAAACTGGATTCTCCTGGATGTTGACGTGATTTTCCTTGGAACTTGCTCTGGATCTGAAGTAGCCGGACTGGATCTGGATGAAGGTGGACGGCCTGGACTTGTAGAGAGAGAGAGGCCATGGGAGATGGATGGAGCTAGGGTTTGATGGATTGAAAATAACGAAGGGTGGCTAGGGTTTTGGAATTTCAAGTGGCTAACCTAGGGTTTTGGATAAAGATGGAGATCTCTCACCTCCTCAAGGCTCCAATGGAACCCGGATTACCCCCTCACGGAGCTCAACACTTAGAATAGTGCGGAAGAAGAGAAACCTAGGTCACTCAACACAAGAGAATAGCAAAAAATAATTTTCTTCATTGATTTTTTAAAGTTACAAAGAGAGGTATATTATATAGACCTAAAATTTTCTCCAAGCTTGTACAAATTCCCATGTGGGACTAAACTCCTCCAACCACTAGATTAGGTAGAAAATCTTCTCTCTTGGCCGACCAAGAGTTCAAAAAAATTGGGACGGCCATAAAGGAATTTTTTTGAATTTTTTTGGTGCCTCCTTTGGAGTTGGATTTGGATTTGGAGTCCTCTTCTTCTTATGGTATTTCTTCTTTTCTTCCACTCCAAGTTAAGCTCTTTGATTTTGATTTGAACTTCAATTAGGAGTAGGTTGGATGTCCTTCTTTGATTTCTTCTCCAAGAGAAGTCTTCTTCCTTCTTTGCTTAGGTAAAATAGGCAGGTATGGGCGCCTCCTTTAAAGTAGCCTCCAATTTGATTTTTTCTTCTTTGGATGTGGGGACCATGACACTGGGATGCCTCTGTGGCGCCTCCTAGACTCTGGCGTGTGCTCGGAGTGTGGCTGGGCGTGTGGCTTGGAGTGTGGCCTCCACTTGCTTGAACCTTGATTTGATTGGAAGACAAATGTGGCACCATTTTGGACCAAATTGAAACCACATAGGGACTTGCACTGAGTCAACATGACTCAACAAAATTTAAATGGTGACTCAATAAATAAAATAAATAAACTGGTTGACCAGGTCAACCTTTATTACAAACCCTAATTTCTCGGGCAATGTCAATCAGAGATCTAAATGGAGCTCTGAAGTCTTCTTCTGAGTCTGGTGCCCGCACCACACATGGTAGAGAAATACCTGGAGGAACAAGAGCGCAAGCTGGTGAAGCTATCCCGCCAGTTTTACAATCTACAAGGCTCCACCAACGAGGCAACGGGCTTTGATGCCCGTCTCCCTTTCTCTTGAGAGATCCAAGAGGAATTGATTATGAGTTGGTTCCGCATGCCACAGGTGGATCCTTACGACGGGACCACCGACCCCCTGGACCACCTCAAGAGCTACAAGGCCCTTATAAGAGTCCAGGGCACGACCAACGCTCTCCTCTGCGTCGTCTTTCCTGCCAATCTCTGGAAGGCAGCTCGGGTATAGTTTACCTGCCTTGAGTCGGAGAGCATCAGCTCTTTTGCTTAGGTAGAGCAGAAGTTCATGGCCCACTTCAATGCCTGTCGGAAGGTGCCATGAGAGGCAGACATCCTCTTCTCATCAGGCAGCAGGACCATGAGCTCCTACAGGACTACGTGGCCCACTTCAAAGTTGCTGTGCTAGAGATATATAACTTGGATGAGCTAATCACCATGCTGGCACTGAAGAGAGGTCTTAGGACTTCCCACATGACCTACTCGCTCGACAAGAAGCCCCCAAAGATGTACTCCGAGCTTCTCCTCCGTGTTCACTAATAAATCCATGTCGAGGAGACGGACCATACCAGGAGGGAGCTGGATGAGAAGCCATCGAAGAAGCCAGCTCCTGGGGAGACATCTGGGATGCGAAAGCTCGGACCAGCCACATCGAACTTTCACCGGAGGCCAAAGCTGAAGAGTGACTCCATCCCGAAAGAAAGATACATACCTCTCCTAGCCCCGAGGATGAAGATCCTGATAGAGATAGAAGGTGAGCTCTATCTGCGACGCCCACCACCACTGAGGCCGTCTAATGGTTGTAACAAGATGAAGTATTGCCAGTTTTACCGTGACCACAGCCATGACACCGAGGAATGCTGGCACCTCAAGAGGGAGATTGAAGACCTCAAAAGGAGGGGCTACCTTGGAAGGTTCATGGGGGGTAAGGCCCCGGTGAAACCTCAGGTGCTCGCTGCTCTCCCTCCAATCCTTGCAGTCGATAACTATCCTACCGAGAAGCCTATGGGGATGATCTACTGGAGAATCGAGCACATCCCCAAGAGGGCCCAGGGAGGAAAGGGGTCTGAAAATGTACTCCCCTTTGTAAGGGAGAGGGGATTTGGGGTTGAAAATAAAAATGTAAACAATGATGCTGTGGTTGTCGAGATGACGATCGTAAAGGATCCTGTAAAATAGATTATGGTTGATAGTGGAAGTTCAACTGATATCCTTTTCTGCAATGCTTTCTCCAAGATGAATATGTCCTCTGCTCAGCTTAGACCTGTGCACAACTCTTCATCGGTTTCACAGGAAACTCCATTGGAGTCGAAGGGGAAATTACTCTCCCTGTCACTACCGGGATGCCACCTTAGTGGAGCACCGTCATGATGACCTTCATGATTGTTAGGCTCTCCTTAGCCTACAACGTGATTCTTGGCTGATCCGGGCTCAGCCTACTCAACACGATCATTTCTACAAAGCGGCTATTGGTGCAATTTCCTACCCCCTACGATGTCGAAGAAATGAGGGGGACACCTCAGCCAATCCAGCATTGTCTCCAAGCTGTTATTGGGGCCAAAGCCTCTGAGGATGACCACAGTGTAGACTACCTCGACCAAAGGGCGCAGGACCCCAGGGGTGGCCCAGTCGAGCGCTTGCTGTCGTATCCACTCGAAGCCGACCCGGCAAAGATAGTGCTGATTGGGGCACAGCTACAAGTGGATGAGCGGGCCCACCTATAGGAGTTTCTTTGAGCGAACATAGATGTGTTCACTTGGATAGCAGCCGATATGCCTGGGATTCTCCTTGAAGTCATCACCCACAAGTTGAGCATCGACCCAAAGTATCATCCCGTTCAGCAAAAGAAAAGAAGTTTCATCCCAGAGAGGCAATGGGCGATTAATGAAGAGGTGGATAAACTCCTCGTAGCCGGCTTTGTCTGAGAAGTACAATATTCGAGCTGGCTGGTGAATGAAGTTATGGTCAAAAAGAATAATGAAAAGTTGAGGATCTATGTAGACTACACCGACTTCAACCGAGCCTATTCAAAGGACTGCTTTTCTCTGCTGAAGATCGACCAGTTAGTGGATGCCACCTCGAGGCACTGCTTGTTCTCCTTCTTGGGTGCATTCTCTGGATACAACTAGATCTGGATGCATCCGGAGGACGAGGAGCACACTGCCTACATCACTGACCGAGTGATGTACTGCTATCGAATGATGCTGTTTGGCTTGAAGGATGTTGGTGCCATGCACCAGTGGATCGTCATTCGGGTCTTCATGGACCAGATTGGCAAAAACATGCAAGTATATGTGGACGACATGCTCATATGAGAAAGCCGAGGTCATACCATGTCACCGACCTGGCAGAAGCCTTCCATAATCTCTGAGAGAAAAAGATGAAGCTGAACCCGGCGAAGTGAGCCTTCGGTATAGCAGCAGAAAAGTTTCTTGGCTTCATTGTTACCCAGAGGGGAATCAAGGCGAACCCAAGAAGGTCCAGGAAATTATCGACATGGAGCATTTGACCTCGAAGAAGCAGGTCCAACGCCTAACGGGTCGAATCATAGTATTGAGCCGATTCATCTCGAGGTTGGCAGACCACTGTCTCCCTTTCTTCAAGGTGCTGCACAAAATGCATGACTTCACCTAGACTGAGGAATAAAAAGTAGCCTTTGAGGAGCTTAAAAACTTCTTGGTGTCATCGCCACTACTCTTTAGGCCGGAGGAGGAAGAAGAACTACTGCTATACATGGTGGTCACCCCGGGGGCCGTTAGCTCAGTCCTTGTCCGCACGAATTAGGATGGATCCCAGAAGTCGGTGTACTATATTAGAAAAATCCTCTGAGATGCAAAGATCAGATACACCCGATCCAAAAAGCTAATTTTTGCTCTTATCATGTCTATCCAGCATCTCAGGCCGTACTTCCAAGCACATCCGATCATGGTCCTGACGGACCAACCCCTGAGGGCTATGCTTAGTCGCCTTGACACATCCAGACGTTTGGCCAAGTGGGCATTGATGCTTAGTGAGTTCGACATCACGTAATGATCGAGATCATCTCAGAAGGCCCAGGTGCTTGCCGACTTCCTGGTCGAGTGCACGGGACTTGTCGAAGAGCCAGAGCAGATAACCCCGAAGCATCAAATTGAGCCCAAAGCCGAGGAGTCTTAGATCCTCCATGTCGATGGTGTGTCCAACGTGGATGAGAACGGAGCAGGCCTCATCCTCGCTAACAGTGACAGGATTGTAGCTGAATGTGCACACTGCTTCAAGTTCACTGCTACAAACAACTAGACAGAGTACGAGGCACTCCTCGCGGGTCTAAGGGTATCTCGCTAGGTGTATCTAGCCTGAAGCTCTTCACTGACTCCCAGCTAGTGGTCGGACTGGTTTTCGAAGAATATGAATCCAGAGATCCCCAAATGATGAAGTACCTATAGCGGGTCTGCTCGAGCATGACAGACTTCTGACATTTCAGCATCTCCTACATCCCCCACGAAGAGAATGCTCGTGTCGATATGCTGTCAAGACTCGTGACCTTGCTGGACTCGTCACTAAGGCATGCCCACATTGAGTACCTGGAAAGTCCGAGCTATGAAGCTCCCAGAGAGGTGTAGTAAGTCACCCCGGAGCTGAGCTGGATGGACAGGTATGTTAAATACATTATCGACGGCACCCTACCATAAGATCATATAGAGGCTGGCCTTGTCAAGAAGAAGGCCTCGTGGTTTGTCCTGATGGAAGGGCAGCTCTACTGCCGATCCTACTCCTATCCACTCCTAAAGTGCCTGAGACCCGCAGAGGCAGCCTTCATACTCCAAGAGATACATGAAGGCCTTTGCAGGAATCACGTGGAAGGAAGGATGCTGGCATACAAGGCCCTCTACTAGGGATACTACTGGGAGACCCTGAAGGAGGACGCTGCTGACTTTGTGAGGAAGTGTGACCAGTGCCAGAGCCATGCCCACATACAGCGTCAACCAGCGGCGCCGCTCTCCCAGCTCTCCACCCCGTGGCCATTCGCCCAGTGGGGAATGGACATCCTAGGTCCATTCCCTCCTGCATCAGGGAAACAAAAATTTCTGATAGTGGCTATTGACTACTTCACCAAGTGGGTAGAAGAAGAGCCACTAGCATGGATCACAGAAGCCAAGGCCTGCCAGTTCATCTGGAAGTTGATCATCTATCACTTCGGGCTCCCCCACAACATCATCACCGATAACGGATGGTAGTTCAACAATCGAGAGTTCGAAGGTTTAATGCCGAGCTCGGCATTTAATACCGCTTCACCTTGGTGGCTCACCCCCATACCAATGGAGAGACCGAGGTAACCAACTAGACTATCCTCCAAGGACTCAGCACCAGGCTAGACTGGGCCAAGGGTAGGTGGGTAGAAGATCTTCCCATCGTTCTTTGGGCCTACCACACAACACCCAGGATGGCCATGGGTGAGACACCTTTCAGCCTCATCTTTAGTATAGAGGCCGTTATCCTGGTTGAATTCAGTGTGCCCACATTGCAGGTATAGTAGTATGATGAAGTAGAGAATCTAGCCCGCCTTCTTCTCTACTTAGACCTCCTCAAGAAAATCGGAGACAAGGCCCGACTCCAGATGGTGGCTTATTGGTAGTGAGTAGCTCGATACTACAATGCGCGGGTGAAGCCAAAGGTCTTCCACCTAGGTGACCTAGTGCTATGCCGAGCTGAGGCCTCCCAATCCTAGGAATGCGGCAAGCTTTCACTGAACTAGGAGGGCCCCTATAAGGTGGTCGAAGCTCTTCCTCATGGAGCCTACTACCTAGCAAAGCTGGACGGTGCCAGATTCACATGGATATGGAATGCTGGCAACCTAAGAGTGTACTATCAGGAATGTGAGGCCTTCTCCCATTAATAATAAAGATCCTCTTTGTGCAAAACACTTTTGCCTTGCAAGAACATCGTTGCCTGGCCCCAGGTTTGGCACGCTCAAGCTCGAAAATTCCTAAAGCCTGTCACTCAAGCCCGAAAACTCCTGAAGCCCGGCACTCAAGCCCAAAAACTCCTGAATGATACGGGATAAAGGGGGGCTAGGAGGATCGTTGGAGAGCTAAGAAGTCTTTTATGATTAGGGTCTAGAAGGTGGAAAAAAATGTAGGGGAAAGAAAGATAGATACTCTATGGATTTGGGACTTACCTTCACGGAGAGACGTCGCACCTCTAGGGCATCTCACCCACCACACAACATGTAGTCTAGGGCATCCAACCCATCTCACTACATGCGGAGCCTAGGGCATCCCACCCAAATCGCTACCTGGGGCCGTGAAGGAAAAGCTCCAAGATCATAGAGGGGACTCAGCAAGAAAGAAGATAACTAGGGCCTCATGTCCCTCGATGCTTGAAAGTGAAGGTAGTGGGGTCTCACACCCCTTGACACTCGTAGGTGAAGGAAAGACGGGTCTCATGCCCACTCCTAACGGAGGCAAAACCAAGAACACTCTTTTCAAAAATTCATAATTCTTCATATATTATTCAAGAGAGGAGGTGCCTTTATATAGGTTTTGGCTTACAAAACTTGGGGTCCAAGTAAAGATTACAAGGCATGCATCTCATAAAAGGTGACATCCCAAACCTACTTTGTTTGTAGCCTGAAAACATAGTAGAAAACTAAATACAATCCTCCCCATATGATGAAAAAA
Source organism: Areca catechu (assembly GCA_021397845.1). Classification (NCBI taxonomy): domain Eukaryota; kingdom Viridiplantae; phylum Streptophyta; class Magnoliopsida; order Arecales; family Arecaceae; genus Areca; species Areca catechu. Next base: position 99,976,560 of record CM038050.1, read on the forward strand.
TTAAACTAATCCTAATATAAAACAAACTTGAAATAATTTCAAACTAATCACTACATCCAAATTAAAAAAAAATAAAATAAATAAAATTGTTGGCTGGGCTAGCTCACAGCCTCTTGGTTCGTCCGGATGGGAGGTTTGGGCCCATGAAATATGGGTGCCACTGTTAAGGTGGGTCTGGTGCCACATAAACGCCCCTTGGTCGGTGCTGCGGTGCTCATCCCCAAGGAGCCGACTCGAGGAGGCCAGTATGCTGGGTTGCTCTTGCCGGGGTCGGCGGGGTCGACTCGAGTGCCCCGGGGTTGCTGCGCTGCCTGTTTAAGAGAGATAAACCTGCCTCTTATAATAGGGATGTTCCTTTTATAAGAATGGTTAGGGGCATCGATCCAACAACTGGTATTAGAGCCAAGGTCTCGAGTTCAAACCGTAGGCAGAATGCTTTTTCTGGTGGTTTCGCTGGGGGGGATTGTTGGCTGGGCCAGCTCACACCCTCTTGGTTCATTTGGATGGGGGGTCTGGGCCCACGGAATGTGGGTGCCACTATTAAGGTGTGTATGGTGCCATGTCAATGCCCCTTGGTCGGTGCTGCAGTGCTCGTCCCCAGGGAGCCAACTCGAGGAGGCTAGTATGCTGGGTTGCTCTTGCGGGGTCGACTCGAGTGCCCCGGGGTTGCTGTGCTGCCTGTTTAGGAGAGATAAACTTGCCTCTTATAATAGGGATGTTCTTTTTGTAAGAATGGTTAGGGGCATCGATCCAACACACTCTGACTTGGTTACCTCTGAATCCTGTCAGAGGTGTGGGAGATCTTTGAAATTTAGTTTTTGATAAATTCATTCTAAGAAAAGTATCGTAGAGCAAGACTTCTGTGGAATTCCATTATCTACCATAATCCTTTTTACATCATAGTTGGCTATAACAGCCAAAACTACAACAAGATCATCATGAGGAGTCTAGATTCCTTGTAGGTTATCATCTAAGAAGCATATTGTGTTATCGCTTCTATATCTTTTGGAAGCACTTTCTTCATCTCTGCTTCTCTAGTTGGTCCGATGATGCAGCATGCCTACCCTTCCATCAATTGGCCTTTTGTTAGGTAGTTTTGCTTCTTCCATAACCCTCTTGGGGGCAGTGCCTTCAGTTTGGGGTTCCTGGTTGCTGACATACTTTTTCAGGTATTTTCATTTGATCAGGTTCTCTATTGCATCCTTGAGCTGGATGCATTCTTCAGTGTTATGGCCATGGTCCCGATGAAATCGGTAATATTTATTTTTGTTCCTTGATGCAGGAGGTGCCTTCATGTGACGTGGACTTTGCAGGTAACTCTCCTCTATCTCTATTAGGATCTTCTCCCTTTGGAGGAAGAGAGGAGTATATGAGTCAAATCTGCTGCCCAGTTGCTTTAGTTTGGGGCTGCACTATCGAGCCAGTCTATCATTGCAAAGGGGTCCAAGTGGAATCGATCCTTTGTCGCTATTTTTCTTGGAGGCTGACCTCCCTTCAATCAGATGTCGACTCATTGCTTGTTCTTTAGCTGTCATGTATTTTAATGCTCTTGCCAACAGTTCGATGTAGCTTGTAAGAAACTTCTTATCCAGAGAGAAGGTAAACTTGGATGATCTGAGGCCCTTTTTCATAGTCGACATAGCCATATATTCAATGAGATCAGGGATCTTAAGGGTGGCAAAATTGAATCTAGCAATTTAGTTCCTTAGGCTTTCTCCTTCATTCTGCTATAGAAGTGATGGAGGACTAATATGCATGCAATTCATTTTGTATGTTTTACATGTGGAGTTAGGTGATTAATTCCCGAATTTCAGATCAAAATTATTTGTAGGGAATTTTGTATGAATTTTTGAAGATCAGTATGCATATTAGGACCTAGAAAAGTAGCAAAGAAGGACCGCCGGGGATGAGAAGCCTCGGTTAGGGCAAGTTCTCTTACAATAAAACTACTGGAGGTAGAGGGGTGTAGCTGACAACATCTGTGAAGATCGCAGCAAAGGGGTCTCTCGTTCCTCGACGGATGTGGCCTGGAAAATTGAGCCAATGACCCTCGGATACCCGGCTTTCTGCTCGGTGGTCCGATTGAGGCTTGGCTGGAGTCATTGGATTCGTAGGAACTCGGGGATCTGCAAACGACCTGTTAGGGGTTAGAAAATTTATAAAGGAACAAGAAAAAAAAGAAAAAACAACAAGGAAAGGCTTCTTTTGGAGTGGGCGTCCAGGGATCTGGAGGGTTTGTTGGTAGCAGGAAGATGATTGCAAACACCGGGAAGAAGAACTCTCACAAACCCCTTTATGCACACAGCAGGGTATCACACAACTCAATAGAAGAACTCAAGGTTTTAATTCATATCAAAAAGTCCCTTCATACAAGAGGCTAGGGTCCTTTAAATAGACCCTTAACCTTGGGCTCCAAGTAAGGGCACATAAGTCTTTACATAAGAATCCTTTTCCCTCTCAAACCCTAGCTAGAAAATAAAGAAACATTAGATAGAAAAATACCTAAAAATTCTCTTGACTTGGCCAACGCTCCAAGGATGCCTATGGGGGCGTGTTGGGCTTCTAGGAGCAGCAAGAGGCCGGCCCAAAGGGGCTCGGGTGCATGGGTTTGGGCCTCTGGAAGCTGGGGTGGCCTGGTAGCAATGTAGCAGGAATATTCCCTGGTATCTTGCTTCTTTAGGGCTTGGGCTTGGCACCTGGGCTTGATTTCTTTGGGCTATGATGCAGATGGACCTCTAGAATCATGGATTCCCTGGTCTATGAATATACTTTGGCATCTGGAAGGGAATCTGGGCATCTGGAGGGCATCTGTAAGAAATCAGGATTTTCTGAATTTTCCTCCTAGGGTCTTCAAATCTTCAAGTTGGGTTGGACTTGGGCTAAACTTCCATGTCTTCAATCTAGTTGGACTTGGTCTTCACTTGTATGATGTGGTCTTGAGTCTTCAGTATGCTTGGACAGGACTCAAAAAAAAAAAAAAAAAATTAGCTCAACATGAGTTGACTAGCACAAAACTGAAATAACAACTCAAAAGACTCAAATAACAACCAAAATAGACTCAGATGGGCTAAGCCCTTATTACAGATGGACTCAAAAATTATTGATCAATTTATAGAGGGTTAAAAAGCCTCTGTCTTAGTCTGGTGCTTCGGGTGTCCCCACCAATTCTTCCGTGGTGGGAGGAACTCGACCCTGTCGAGTGAAGATCAAGCTAGCTCACATATCTCTCGAGGAGGTCTAGGTTGAGGTGCTGCAAGTCCTCTCGAGAAATCCATAAATCGTTCGACTCTGGTCGGCCTTGCCATCGGATTAGGAAACGTTGATAACCGCGGCCCCGGGTCATAATGGCTTGATCATCCAGGATATGCTCGATCCGTTCTCCTCTCTCAGGCCAAATTTATTAGTGGACACTCTGGGTTAGGGTCACTCACAATGAAAAGGAATAGGTTCAAAGGCCTCACTAGGTATCACTACCGATTCCCTGTACTTAACCAGGTCTATAATACTGAAGGTAGAACTAATGCCCAAATCTGAAGGCATGTCTAACACCTAGGCATTTGATCCAAACTTCTCTATCACTTTAAAAAATCCGGCTCTGCGAGCATGAAGCTTCTTTTAGGCCTAAGCCTAACCAAGATAGAATCCACTACATCAAATTCTTTGACCCTTCTTCGTGAATTAGCCAGTTATTTTAAGATTAGTGTGGGTGGTGAACATGCTAGGCACATGTGCAGACTCTTAACAAGATGATGCAAAGGACTCAAACTAACACCTAATAGACTCGACTTTGCATTCCTATCGAAGGAAATTTATTAGACTTTTATGGGCCTAAACCTAAGAGACTATAGACTCTCTAGGTCTGACCCTAGTGTGGTCTGCACAAGAGTATTTACAATGGACTCCAAGCAAATGCCAAAGGGTATGCCAGAAGTATAATGCAAACCTAACATGCGTAATGAATGCATGCAGTACGCTAATCTCAACTAAATGCAATCTAATGATCCTAGAAATGTTGGAGATATCTGGAAAGGACAGAAAATAGGAAGTGCGTTCAGAATTAGTTTGGTAGGGTAGAGAAAAATGTTCCGGGTTAGTTGGATACAGTAGGATAAAAGACGGGGTGTCAGGAACTAATCCTATACTAATGAGGTTAACCTTACGAGGTTGAGCTATATCTACAGGGTTTGCATAATGGAAGGACGGGTCACCAATTTTGGGGAAGAGGTCCTTAATGGGAACTATAGGAGGGGACTCATCTTGAAGGTATTGATTCAAAGAGATCAGGTCCTTAATAAATTCTTCTGGTTCTTGTATTTTTGAACTAGACTTTATAATTTGGCTCTCCTCTATGGTTTCCTCAGGTAAGGCTCTAGCAGCAGTACCTAGGTTTTCTTCCTCTATTTGTTCTTCCATTATAGCTTTAGGTTGGATGTGGTCAAGGTCAACTAGCTCTGGGTTGGTTTCTACCTGTATCTACTGGGTCAGCTAATTCTAGGTCTACTAAAGGTGTCTCCTCTTCTCCTTCATACTCATCCACTAGGCTCGCATCAGCTTCATACACTTCCGTGTTAATGTAAGCAGTGTCAATCTCAGGAATGGTTGGAGAAGGTCGGCTAGGAGAAAATTGGCTAGGTCCTGGTTTCTGATTATGGACACTAATCCTAGTAGGTTCAAGTTACCTAAGGGGTAGTGGCTCACTACTGGGCTCATATTTAGGGGTGCTAATCCTATGGGATTCAAGTTGACTAAGGAAAACCTGACTAGTACTAGATTGTTACTTAGGGGTTATGGGTTCTCTAGGCTCATAGGACAACGGTGCAGATCTATGGGTCATGGGATTATAGGATCTGGGGTCATAGGATTTTGGGTCAGCTCTATGATCAGGTTCTAAGGATGGATCATGGTATGGGGTCCTCCTAAGGTTGGACTCCCTATATGGGTCAGAATATTGGGTTCTCCTAGGGTTGGGCTCCCTATATGGGTTAGAATACTGGGTTCTCCTAGGGTTGGACTCCCTATATGGGTCAGAATATTGGGTTCTCCTAGGGTTGGACTCCCTATATGGGTCAGAATATTGGGTGTTGGGTCTACTAGGCTCATAGGGTGTGGGTGCATAGGATCTATGATCATGGGATCGAGAGTCATAGGATCTAGGTTCATAGGTTATGGATTCATAGGTTCTAGGTTCATAGGATTTGGAGTCATAAGATCTATAGGTTGTGGGTATACTAGGCTTATAGGGAGAGGGTAAATAGGATCTATCTTCCTGGTCTATAAAATCCTGATTGGGTCTTCTAGGACTAACCTTAGAAATTGGGTCATGATGATGGGCTCTCCTAGGTTCAGCCTCAAGGTATGGATCAGGGTTTGGGGTCCACCTAGGTTGAGGATTGTAGTACGGGTCAGGATAAGGGGCTCTCCTAGGTTCGACCTCATGGTATAGATCAGGGTTTGGGATCCTCCTAGGTTGAGGGGAATCAGGATCTGGCTCAGACTGTGACCCATGGGTTTTTCTTGGGATCCCTACCCGGACTTTTAACTGATCAAACCTATTGGTAAGATGGTCAATTCAATCATTGGTTTGAATACCAGACTGAGTTAACTAGGTCATCTGGGTAGCCATCTGGGCCATTTGATCAGCTAGGGCTTTCATTTGGGCTTGCAAATTTTCCATGGGTTCAGACATTTGTGAAGGAGGTGGGTGATATGAAACTCCTGATCTAGTGCTCATGCAAGACTCGATCAAACCAACTATAGCTGACTAGACCTAGAGTCCAAAACTGGATGCTCAATCAGGGTGGCAAACTAGCCTATAGTAACCCTATACTCAGCCAAGCAGGTGTAAGGGGAGTGTTAAGTCCTTGATTGCCAAACCTAGACACCAATCAGAGATTGGCCAGGTAGGCGGACCAGCACACAAGCCCTTCGGGATTGAATCCCTAAACCACCATTCTAGACACCAAGCACAAGGCACATAGGTTAGCTTGACATAGTGATCTAACACGTAGCCCGGACCCGACCAGTTGGTGTCCCTAGCCCACTAGGGCAATTAAGTCTAGTTAATTTTTAGGTTAAGGCTTGGGACCGAATGCAAGGGATATGGTTTTGGGCTAAGGAGAGGTTATCAACTCCTCCCCTTATCTGATATAGCAAGAGTGCCCTTAAAAGTAAATTATGTAATGATGGCAGGCAGATGAGGATGCAAATTAGGTTTAGATGTTTTTTGGTATTTTTTGAGAATATGTAATTTTTTTTTTGGTATTTTCTTAAATAGAAGAAAACTTGCAAATTATGGCCTAATATGCAAGAAATATACTAAAATAAAAAGATATGCAAAAAATACTAAACAAAACCCTAAAACTTCCAAACTTGTCTTGCTGTAAAAAAATAGAGCCAAAAATTTACAGGCTGTATTTCGGCTTGCAGAAAATTCACAAGACATAATAAAATCTGAAAAAATTAATAAAATTACAAAGAATTATGTTAATCCATCAAAATAAATTTTAGAATTTTTGAAATTTTTATCAAGAAGAATTAATTAAAATAACAGAGCATATACAGACTAAAAAATTGCAGAAAACAAGCCCTAATCTAAGCTCTGATACCAAATGATGGGGACTAATATGCATGCAATTCTTTTTGTATGTTTTCCATGTGGAGTTAGGTGATTAATTCCTAAATTTTAGATCAAAATTATTTGTAGGAAATTTTGTATGAATTTTTGAAGATCAGCATGCAGATTAGGACCTAGAAAAGTAGCAAAGAAGGACCGCCGGGGTTGAGAAGCCTCGGTTAGGGCAAGTTCTCTTACAATAAAACTACTGGAGGTAGAGGGGTGTACCTGACAATGTCTGTGAAGATCCCAGCGAAGGGGTCTCTCATTCTTCGATGGATGCGGCCTGGAAAATCGAGCCAATGACCCTCGGATACCCGGCTTTCTGCTCGGTGGTCCGATTGAGGCTTGGCTGGAGTCGTTGGATTCGTAGGAACTCGGGGACCTGCAAACGACCTGTCAGGGGTTAGAAAATTCACAAAGGAACAAGAAAAAAAAGGAAAAACAACAAGGGAAGGCTTCTTTTGGAGTGGGCATCTAGGGATCTGGAGGGTTTGTTGGCAGCAGGAAGATGATTGCAAACACCGGAAGAAGAACTCTCACAAACCCCTTTATGCACAAAGCAGGGTATCACACAACTCAATAGAAGAACTCAAGGTTTTAATTCATATCAAAAAGTCCCTTCATACAAGAGCTAGGGTCCTTTAAATAGACCCTTAACCTTGGGCTCCAAGTAAGGGCACATAAGTCTTTACATAAGAATCATTTTCCCTCTCAAACCCTAGCTAGAAAATAAGGAAACATTAGGTAGAAAAATCCCTGAAAATTCTCTTGACTTGGCCAACACTCCAAGGATGCCTAGGGGGGCGTGTTGGGCTTCTAGGAGCAGCAAGAGGCCGGCCCAAAGGGGCTCGGTTGCATGGGTTTGGGCCTTTGGAAGCTGGGGTGGCCTGGTAGCCATGTAGCAGGAATATTCCCTGGTATCTTGCTTCTTTAGGGCTTGGGCTTGGCACCTGGGCTTGATTTCTTTGGGCTAGGATGCAGATGGACCTCTAGAATCATGGATGCCCTGGTCTATGAATATACTTTGGCATCTGGAAGGGAATCTGGGCATCTGGAGGGCATTTGTAAGAAATCAGGGTTTTTTGAATTTTCCTCCTAGGGTCTTCAAATCTTCAAGCTGGGTTGGACTTGGGCTAAACTTCCATGTCTTCAATCTAGTTGGACTTGGTCTTCACTTGTATGATATGGTCTTGAGTCTTCAGTATGCTTGGACAGACTCAAAAAAAAAAAAAAAAAAATAGCTCAACATGAGCTGACTAGCACAGAACTGAAATAACAACTCAAAAGACTCAAATAACAACTAAAATAGACTCAGATGGGCTAAGCCCTTATTACAGATGGACTCATAAATTATTGATCAATTCACAGAGGGTTAAAAAGCCTCTGTCTTATTCTGGTGCTTCGGGTGTCCCCACCAAGAAGGAAGAGGCTGTCTGAATTACGGGGCATCCTTTGACAAGTCCTGAAATGTGATACAAACAATTTCTCCAGTTCACTAAAAGAATGAATAGTACTTGGACGGATACTCAAATACCATATTTGAGCTGCTTTCTTCAAAGCGGCTGGGAAGGTGAGGCAGTGCAAGGCATCGAAAGCTCTCTATATCATTATGTGTGCCTTGAAGCTTTCTAAGTGGTCTAGAGGATCAGTAGTTCCATCATACGATTCCAACTGGGGAATCTTGAAGTGGCGGGGAATGATTTCCTCTATTATTCTTTGAAAGAAAGGAGGCCACAAGTCATATATTATAATTTCATCATTTCTTCCTAGTCGTTAAGTCTTGCAATTTGTGATTCTAGTGCCTTGAATTTTTCCTCATAGTCAGGGTATATTCCCTTTTCCTGGTGCTTCCTAGAGTAGAATCTCTAGAAAAGGCTAAGGAAGACCTTCTAACTCTTTTCTTGTCGAGTTAGCTCTCCGTGTGCCTACGGTATCGAGAACTTTGGGGATCAAAAGATTGCTGATCTTAAGAGAGGCATTGAGTGAATTCTTGTTGTTGGTCCTCTTTCTTCCTAGTTCGATGGCCGTGTTTAGAGGTTGCCAGCAAGTGCTGTCCCTGGAGGGTGGTTTCTTGAAAATTTTGCACTAGGGTCGTCTATGCATCCACTCAATTTAGGAGGACTTCTAATTGTTGTTGTCCCATAATTAATGAGGAAGGTTCCATATCATTCTCTATCGGGGGTTCATTCATCTGGGAAATAGGGCATCACCTGCTCGCTGAGGCATTCTGGGCTCTCCCTTTTACCATCTTGTATTTCTTGAAGGCTCTCCTTTCTGAGAGGGAAATGAATTTCACAGTCAAAAACTCAACCCCTACCTGGCATGCTAATCTATTGACACTGATCTCCATGGATCGATGGATTACTGGGTCTTTGATCTGTTGATGCTGATCCCCGTGGACCGGATGGATTGCCTGGGTCACGGTTCACCTCCTTGGGCTCCTGCAAAACAAACTCCTACAAGAATTTCTTCGGTAGGGGATGCTCTGATGCCTAAGTCAGTAGCGATCAGGCTACTGAATGGAGAACTCAAAGAAAGAGAGATGACAAAAGGGAAGAGTTAAATTTGGCATCATCTAGTCTTAGACTGGCACATAATTGCCTAGTCTCGTCCTCCAGATGGTCTCCACATATGCCCTCATGCATCTCTCTTAGGGCGTAGTCGGCATCCGATGGACCTAAGCATTTTTGTAGGGGCGGCTGCATGGTTCCCTCTTGGAAAGGAGAGCCCTCAAGAAATACAAGATGGTGAAAAGGAGAGCCCAAAATATCTCGACGAGCAGGGGATGCCTTACCTCCTTGAGGAACGACCACCCAACTGAGAATGATATGGCACCTCCCGCATTAGTTGTAGGACAACAATAATTGGTAGCCCTCATGAATCGAATAGACATACTAATGACCATGGTGCATAATTTCTATGAAATCGCCCTCCAAGGGCAACACCCACCGGCAACCTCCAAACACAGCCATTGTTCCAGGAGGAAAGAAGACCAACAACAAGATTTCACTTGACGTTCCTCTCGGGATCGACAATCTTTCAAACCCCATAGTTCTCGATGCCATAGATATATGGAAAGTCGACCCAGTGGGAAGAGGGTTAGAAGGTCTTCCTCAGCTTCTTCCGGAGATTCCACTCCAGGGGATTCCAGGCAAATGGGAATGTGCACTGATTATGAGAAAAAACTCAAGGCACTGGAACTACAAATTGCAAAACTCAATGACCAGTGAAGAAATGAGGAAATCATATCATATGATTCATGCCATCCTTTGTCTCAAAGAATAATGAAAGAAGTCATTCCTCACCACTTCAAGATTCCCCAGTTGGAATCATATGATGGAACTACTGATCCTTTAGATCACTTGGGAAGCTTCAAGGCACACATGATGATACAGGAAGCTTTCGATGCCCTACATTGCCTTGCCATCCCAGCCACTCTGAAGAAAGTAGCTCGAATGTGGTATTCGAGTATCCGTCCAGGTACTATTCATTCCTTTAGTGAACTATAGAAATTGTTTGTATCATATTTTAGGACATGTCGAAGGATGCCCCACAATTCGGACAGCCTCTTCCTCATGCAGCAGAATGAAGGATAAAGCTTAAGGGACTATATCAATTAATACTCCAAGAACCAATGAGAGCCTGACACCTATCCAAAGTGCAGTGCTCAAAATAAAAAGCAGTTATTATGATTAGCTAGATCAGAGATTTGCCATCACTAGCAATTTTCTCTTTTCATCAAAAAATGATAAAAATTAATACCCCCATCTTTCAGAACAATAAATTATCTTGAAATTAGGAGTAGGGGGCAACTGTTATGATAGACCGGTCCAAACAGATAATTGCCAACCTGAAGATTTAATTAAACCCATTCGGACCAGTAAACTAGATAAGTGGTATGACAGTACTTCCAGAACCCAACAAGAGAACAGATTGGATCGACACTGCACTTCAGCCAATGGTGACATACAACTTGCAATCGACCTTCAGTCTACTATGAAGAGAATGGTTGATTCGCAAGTAGCCCACTCCAAAGGGAGTAGTTGATCTACATACTCCGAAGAGAGTGGCTGATCCACAAGTCTGCCCACTCCGAAGAGAGTGGCCAATCTACAACTAGTCCACTCTGAAGAGAGTTGCCGATCCACAACATGTGGTCTAAAAAGAATAGCTCTAAAGTGAAAGGCCGATCCATAACACGTGCTCCGAAGTAAATGACTCCGAAATAAATGGCCGATCTATAATTGGCCTACTCCAAAGAGAGTAGCCGATCTACTTCGACCTAAAGCCATCAAGAACGGACTTGGTTGTTATAATCAACCAGTCATATAACTAACTGCCATTGTTTCAGCAAGACCAAGGTAACTAACCTCCAACAGTAACTATAATTAGCTAAAGAGAAGTTGTATTGACTAACTTTCCTAACAGAAATAAAGAAGGCTTAACTACTTTCAGTTATAACCATGCCTCTAAAATGTGATAAGAGGGGACCTCCATAAAAGGATGAGATTAGGCAATTATGAGCTAGTCTAAGACTAGCTGATGCTAAATTTGACTCTTCCCTTTTGTAATCTTTCTTTCTTTGAGCTCTTCATGCTGTAGCCTGATTCCTATACTGACTTAGGCATCGGAGTGTCCCCAGCCAAAAAAATTTTGGTCGGGGGTTTGTTTTGCAGGAGCCCAAGGAGGTGAACCAGTGACCCAGGCAATCCATCCAGTCCATGGGGATCAACGTCAACATAGACTATAATCATAGTGAAGCAAATCAAATAATCTGCTTCTTCATTCCTATATTTGGAATTATCCAAACTCCTAATTTGTGAGAAATGGAGGTTAGATTTTTCTTTTGAATTGAAGTATGCATGACCTTATTGTTCTGGCATTCATAATGCCTAACTTTTATACAAATATCAAGTAGTTTATATTCTTTTACTATCTTGGACTAAAAGTTTCCATTGTATATCCAAATTCCCTTTTATCGAATCTTTAACCATCACTTCTAAAGGATAAACCCCTATTGTGACTGCTATGCTATTTCTATTCGTTCTTCTCCCTTTCTTTTTGAGACAAACAAGCAAACTATAACAATAAAGACTCAGAGTAAATTTATAAAGATCTTGAGATCAAAATCATCAGTCATTTTTTCTTCTAGCTTGCTGTTGTGGCTGAACCAGTGCGACTATAATGTACCATTTGGGCTTGCTCTATCAGGCTCCTCGATGACTTGTAAAACAAACCCCTAGCTAGAATTTCTCTGATAGGGGCACTCTGATGCCTAAGTCAGTAAGGGTTCGAGTCAAACAGAAATAGAAATCTCAAGGAAGATGGCTAAAGAATGAAACTGTATTTCAGCTAGTCATCTCACATACCCCCGAAGGTCCCCCATTGATTGGTATTTATAGGCTCGGGCCTTAACTGAATTTAGTTAGATGGGCCTTAAATGATTAGTTCTGTTAGGAACTAACCCATGCCTGTAATAATGGTAAATAGCTATTCAAGTAGGATAACTACCTCATTTCTTTTTATTTTCATCTTTTTTATGCTTGATCGGCCATTATGTGTTGGTCGGCATTTATGTGACAATCGACATTCTCGTGTCAATCGACCTTAGAGCACTAATCGGCTCTTAGATGATGGTTGGCCTTCTTATGTTGGTTGGCCTTTGCATACTAATCAGCTCTTATGTGACAGTCAGCCTTCTTGTGTCAATCAGCCTTAGAGCACTGATCGGCTCTTAGGTGACGGTCGGCCTTCTTATGTTTGGTCGGCCTTCATGTGCTGATCGACTCTTATATGACAATCAGCTTTCTTGTGTCAATCGGCCTTAGAGTGCTGATTAGCTCTTAGATGACGGTCGGCCTTTGAGAGTAGATCAGCTATATACTGCCTCTCCAACCTTTGGGCCTATTTTGGCCTTTCCTTGGGCTTGATTTGGTCTTTAGTGAATTGATCTGCTTGGTTTGTCATAACACTTGCCCCCTAACTCCCGAGTTCAAGTAAACTTTAATACCTTGAATGATGGGAGTTAATAGGAGGTAGCAAGGGATTGCTTCCCTTCTCTTTTCTTTTTCTTTTTCTTTTTCTGGAAAAAGATAGGCTTTTTTAATGAAAAGAGAGAAAGAGGTATTTTCCAATCATGACAAATCTCAGCTTCTGTTGTGATTTTGACTCGCCATTAGTGGTGTGTACCATCCTTGCCAGATGCTGTATTTTTTTATTGGTGGGAAAGTTATCATGAGGTTGCATCGATCGAAGTCATTAAAGCCGCATGACTTCAAAATCAGATCGGTCATCATCCTTTTATTCCTTTCAACCACCTTCTCATGGATCGAGGTCATCATCTTAACTTTTGTCGGTTGGAATGTACACACATGGCATGATCAGAGAGGTGTTTAAGGGTTGAACGAGGAATCTAGACCATCTGTGTCTCCTATATAAGAGGCCTTTGTCTCTGAGGGTTAAATCTTTTTTGCCATTAGCACCGTTGCCCTCTAAATAGTCTTTATCTCGGTATTTCTCTTCTACAAGTTCTTCTATTTTTCTTAGGTTGAGTTTTTTTATTTTCTCAATGGTTAGATCTTTAGAGGTTCTATCCACCTGAGGTCCTCCGCTAGTGGAGACAACGATGGTCTTTCTGGTGGTCAAAATTTCTTGTTCCTTTTTTTTAATTAACAAATCTTGATATTTATTTTCCTTCACAGATGTCATGATGAAGCCAAATGTTAGAAGGCTCTAACAAGCCATCGAGAAGAGAGTGGCCATAGAACCTTCGATAGGACAATAACGAAGGGATACGAAGAGGACCCGTTCCTCCACAGCTCTTTCTCATGCTTCTTCAAAGATCCCCGTTGAAGAAAGTACCCCTATAGTCATGCAATCATCTTCAGATGAAGATGACGTACCTTTAGCGGATCGCCTTTCAAAGAGAATGTTGGCTAATTTTCTCTCAGAGCAATCAAATACATTTACAGAATAGCCGGTGTCACCGTCCACCATCGAGATATTTGCGAAGCCCAGTTAGAGGGATAAAGGAAATAATCATATTATTGAGACAACATCCAAGCCACAAGCCATACCCAAACCACGAGTCAATGAAGACCTCGTGGGTTTCAATGTGCATGTTGATGACACCGGTCTTGACAATCCAAGATTGGCCAAGACCTTGCTAAAGGCTGCTATCCTCCCGAAGGATTGGGAGGTGACAAAAAACTATAGACTGGAAGACATCCTTACCTCCATCTACCCCAATACATTGCAGGTATGTATTAAAATTATCTACACAATCTTCTTTCATAAGTGTTGCCCAGTAAGCAACCCAAGAGGGGGGTGAATTGGGTCTCTAAAAATTGAAATTTAATATTACTTGATACTAAGTAATGCAATCCAATTCAGCAAATATGTTAGCAAGGTACTATCAATTCAATTGTAATGCTCTAAAATAAAAGTGTGGCAAAAATAAAGAGTAATAAGTAAAGAGCAAGGAGAGAGAGATCAAGCAATCACAAAGACCAAGAAATATAGTGGTTCGGTGCTATCCAATGCACTTACATCCACTTCCCAAGATCCCCTTGGGAATTCACTATAATCACATCAATTACAGTTGATTAGTTTTGCTGGCTTACTAATCAAAAACCCAACTTGTTTTCACAAGGCCAACAAGTCAAAACCTTACTTGGTTTTACGGGCTAACCAAAAATCTAATTGGTTTTCACAAGACTAACCAACAACCTCCCTTGGTTTTCCGAGCTAACCAAGAACCTTAGTGGTTTTGTGGCTAACAACCAACCTAATTGGTTTTCTAAGGCTCACCAATAACCTCACTTGGTTTTACAATAGGCTAACCAAGAACCCTTACAAGAAATATGGTTTAAAAGTAAAGAACCAATGTAAGCTTTCTAAAACAAAGCGATATCTCTTTGTAGTTCGATGTAGAGTTGCTTTCAACTTGTAGAAGCCTCTTGAATGCCCAAGAATGGATGATCTTCAATGCTCTTGAAAGATTTTGAATACTTGGAGGCTTCCTTTAGCTTGAGAGTGGTTGAAACTTCAATGAATAGGAGTTAAAGCTCACTTTTCTTCTCTCTTCTCAAAACTCTTTAATGGTCATCAATAGCATGTGTTTTGATTTGATTTTGAGCATATAAATACTTTTCCAAGGCCTCAAAACTAGTTTCTAGCAATTAGACTTGAAAAACTAGCAGTTGGGGGATAATTTGGGCGAGTTCTGCATTTAAAAAACTAGCCGTTACTGTTGCTAGAACATCATGTGTCGATACTTCAGGCTGTGAGTCGACACATAAGGTCGACACTTGATCTTCTTGAGTCGACACCTAGCACAAACTGCTTCATTCTGATTCTCTGAAAATCTCAGATATGTCGACACTTCCTCAGTTGAGTCGACACCTTGAGTCGATACCTTGCTTCCATGTGTCGACACTTCAGCTGTTCCTTCAACTTTTGCAAGTTCTGTGGCTTGAAAGTCTGAGACAATGTGTTGATCCATGTGTCGACACTTTGAGTCGACACTTCAGGTCCATGTGTTGATACTTTATCTATGCCATTTGAAACATTGCTATGTATCGGCCTGAGTCGACACTTCATCTCCATGTATCGATACTTCATGTCATGTGTCGATACTTTGAGTCGACACTTCTTTGAAAACTTTATAGAAAGGCCTGAACTTTAGCTGAAACATATTTTCATTTAACTTAGCCATCCAGTCAACCATCTCTTGAGTGTCCAAGTCTTCTTTGAGCAATCTTTTCATTCAAACTTCGCTTCTTCAAAACAATTGAGCTTCTTTAAATTTGTAAGCACCTTTTCAATAAAAACATACTCAAAGCAAATCATTAGTCTTCAAATTATACTTAACCATTTTGCTTATCATCAAAATCATTAATGGAATCAACAATCTCCCCCTTCTGATGATAATAAAATCCTTAAGTATAAATTGCTTTAAAACAAAGCTTTTAAAAGAAAGCATCAAGGTGCATAATACTGAAAGCATTAAGTGTAACAACATTAACTTGCATTAATAATATGGCAATTTAGAACAAAAGTAATAGTACCAGAGCTTGTTATAAAGATAGAGAGTATCAGAGCTTTGGGATACATTTAAAGCATTGAAAACATGTATCATGATACTCTACAAGAAAATTTCAAACAACTAAGCTCCCCCTGAATCAATGATCCATAACATAATTTGTGAGAATCTTTTTCAAACATTTAAAGAGGGGTTTTAGAATGAAATTCATTTTGAAAGGATTTTCAAATGAAAATAAAGTAAAGTTCCCCATTTCTTAAGGAATTTTATAAATGATTTTCAATTCAGGTTTTCAAAAAATCTGTCTATCCCTTTTATATTACAAATATAACACAAATATATATTGCATTGGTTTCATTATTCTACTTTTATACTAATTTATACTTAAATCTCATTACTAAACTACTCTTCCTTTTTGTTATCATTAAAAAGGTAGGAAAACAAATAGATTGAGTAGACAAGATATAGCATTGAGTTATTCTACTCTTTATTTAAGTATTGCATTGAATTTAAAATTCATTCATTCATTCAAGAGTGAAGACATTGAAGAGCAATTCAAAATATATTCATTTGCATTAAAGACATAAGGATGAAGAACAATAAAGTTTTACATATAAACTTAGAACTTTTTCAACAGATACATAAGAAAGATAAAAATACATAGAAGCATAAAAACAAACTATCTAAAAATACATAAAAGTCCTAATCCTCATCCATGGAATCATCAGAAGATGAACCGATCTCAATCGGTCCTGTATCAGTGAAGGATCGAGCTAGCGACCATCTCGATCTAAGATCTCTGAGATGGGTCCTGGTCGGCTATGGAAGGGTACGATGACTACATCCTTTGTGACGAACATATGTCCAACCTCTGGTTGGAGTAGTAGAGGTAGAAACAATGTCCTCCGCAGGAACGAAATTGATCGGATTAACAATCTCAGCAACCGCTGGAAGAGGTGTACGACCAAAAGAAGGACCGGAGTCAAGATACTAAAACCCGGGTGTATAAAACTATTGCCCAGGTGGCTTTTTCCAAGAGGGGGGTAAATTGGGAATTACAAAATTTCTTGCAATTATGTGCACAAGTAATTCCTTTTAGTGGTTGAGTGCTGTGTTCAACAGAAATAAGTATGGAAGCTGAAAAGTAAACCAAGCACAACACAAACAAGGAAAATTTGTAGTGGTTCAGAGCAACCCAGCTCCTACGTCCACTACCTAAGTTCACCACTCGGGATTTCCACTATACCTCCCAAACCGGAATACAATGGATTGTTTTAAAGGCTCACAATCCCAACCTCTACACTTTGATTTTTAAACCGGGCTCACCAAAGAAACACACTCTTGGTTTTCACAGGCTCACCTAGAAGCTCTACACTTTGGTTTTGAAAAGGCTCACCAAAGAAACCTATTTGGTTTTTACAATCGGGCTCACCAATAATCCAAATATTCTAAGAGTAGAATAAAAAAGCAACAAAAATTGACAAACTCAGTTGTTAGGTGGTTGCCGATGCAGCTCGAGTGAAGCTCAATTGAATGCCCTTCAATGCACTTCAATGGCTTCCTTGCTTTCCTCAAAAAGATGCTTCAAGCTTCTGATAAGAGTTGGTGAAGGCTTGAAGACTGACTTCAAAGCTCAAGTGTTCTCTCCTCTTTCTTCAATAAATATTCAATAACTGTTCATTAACTCATTAGTCTCTCTAAAGATGTTCTCATACCTCATTTATAGAGACTTCAACTGCCTTCCCTTGATTTTGAATGTTGTAGACTATTGGAAAGTGACAGGTTACCATTGGAGCACTTTTGGATTTCAAAAATAGAAAACTGGAACTAGCCGTTGGAGGTGACCCCGTCATTCCAGTCGGCTCAGACATTCTTCGAGTCGGCTCGGATCAAGTTCGGGTCAGCTGGGTTGAACACTAATCGGTTAGGTTCCACAGTTGAGAAAATGGTTCACTCTGGATGAGTCGGCTAGGCTGAAATCTAGTCGGCTCGGATCCCTGAGATTCTCAGAACGTTCTCAACCATGTTCTGGACGAGTCGGCTGGGCCATGGTGCCAGTTGGCTGGATCTGTGTGCCAGAGAACTTCTTCTTGTACCAGTGCCGGAGTCGGCTGGTTCCTCCATCCAGTCGGCTCGAGATTGGTTCTTCAGCCAGATCAAATTCAATTTTTCAGAACTCTTGTGCCAAGCTTTGAAGACTTCCTCAAGGTCTTCTTACAATGAAATCAAGAAAAATTGAAGCTTGAAAACTATTAGAAGTAATCCTTTATCTTTGATTTAAGTAGGAAATTTTTTGTTGGGTTCTTCTTTACAAGATTCTAATCACTTACAACTCAACACAAAACAATAAAGATTGTTGGGTTTAAAATGTATGTCAATGTAGCTGTCCTACAAAAACTTGTCAACCATTTGAAGAGTTGTTAGATTACCAAATGTATGCTCTAATGTTTTGTTATCATCAAAATCACTTTAGGGGTCAACAATCTCCCCCTTTTTGATGATGACAAAACACTGGGCATGAAAAGAATCTATTCTATTCACAAGTAGATGTATATCATAGTAAGCATTTATATTTGTTTGATGTATCGCAATATTAACTGTATTCTTAGATGTATATCAATATATGCTATACAGTTATGCACAAAGCCAATTTTATAAACTATAAGTGTCAGAGAATAATTGCTTGTATGTATCAAGCAGCATTAAGTATTGACGGTTACATGTAATAAGTAGAGAGCATCATAGTAATCATTGAAGCAAATTAAACATGTAAATTAAACATGTATATCTCCCACTTTTTATAAAATTTCTAAACAATATGAAATTTCTCTAAATTTCTCCCCCTTTATCATTCATTTGAACAATTTAGCAGAAAGGTTATGCAAAAATCATGCAAAAATCATTAAGCTCCCCCTGTCTATTTAAGTTTCTTCTTTCATGCACTCTATTGTATGATAGTTCTCCCCCTTTTTGTCATCAAATCAAAAAGGTTAAACAATTAAGCTCAGATTTTAAATAGATTGAGAATGTATCAAGATTTGTTTGAGATAATTTTACTTTCTCAAAATAGAGAGAGAATTCTATTTAAACAATATAGAGAGTGTCAATAGGATAAAAGAAATACACATAAATATCCAAAAAGATGTTTATTGCATTTCCATCAAAAAAAAATTCAGTACATTGATAGGTGTACTAGCACCATACCAAGAAGCAGGTCTAGGAGGTCTACTAGAGGATGCATGAGGTGGAGGTTCTCTAGGATGGTGAGAAGTGGTAGGAGCCCTAGTAGAAATAGGAGGAGGATCATACAAGGGTCTAGTCCTGGCAGTGACCTCCAAGGATCTAACAGTGCCACAGATAGAAACCATCTCCATCCAGATTGCACCAAACTGTTGTTCCATATCCTTGAGGCTTGTAGGTACCTTGTTCACTGCCTCTTTCATCTCACCGATTTCCTTTTGCATTGATATAAGTTCAGAAGCTTGGACATTGTCAAAGGCTTCAGCAGATCCTCTAAGTCTTCCAAGCTCTGACATGATAATCCCAATGCCTCTAGTATAGTCATCTACCATCTGTCTAGTTTCTGCATTTGTTCCCAATATGCATTTGGCATCATTCAATTTAGTTCTATATTCATTTAAAGTTGCATCCATAGATTTCAATATAGTTTCAGAACTAGAAGAGATACAGTCTAGGTTGGTTGAAGTTCTACTTGAGGTACAGATCTTGAAGCTTCTATTGCTTCAACCTTTCCTTGTAGATTTATAACATATTCTTCTAGCTGATTCAGTCTACTATCCACTGACTTCTTCATATCCCCAAAAAGAGAAGTGATTGTTCCTGTCAGTGTATCAGTCAAAGTTCTCATTTGATCTTCAATCTGACTTTGAATGTTTGGAGGATGTATAGCTGCCGGAGTGAAGTGTGGTAAAGGAGTATCAGCTGCAGGCAAATCAAACTCGGGTGCAGGCGTATCAAGATCAGGAAAAGGTACATCAGCCTCCTCACAAGTAGCAGCAGGCTCAGAAATAAGAGATTCGGGCTTAGGTGCAGGCACAGTAGATGTTCCAGCTTCAACTGTAGCAGTGCCAGCAGGTTCTTCCTCTTCTTCTTCTTCTTCACTGCTTGAGCTGCCTATTGCCTTGACATTTGTCCCTTTCTTCCTCTAAACTCCTTCAACTTGGAAATAACCCATTCTTTCTAGTGATTTGGAAGTGTAGACATCTGTATGGTGTAGTTCAACTCCATCTTCACCTTCCAAACTCACTCTTTGAGACTTAAACAGTGGGGTTAGCATCATTCCATAGGGT
Organism: Areca catechu; assembly: GCA_021397845.1. Taxonomy (NCBI): domain Eukaryota; kingdom Viridiplantae; phylum Streptophyta; class Magnoliopsida; order Arecales; family Arecaceae; genus Areca; species Areca catechu. The sequence continues at coordinate 99,996,529 of CM038050.1, forward strand.
AAGCATGACTTGGCCTTTCTAACTGTCTCCTTCATTTGCATAATTATAATGTAGGATAGATTTACAGGAGTCTTCTCCATGATGTGTTCCATAAGACATAAGTCTTTCTCACTCACCCAATCAAATCTTCCTGTTCTTTGCAAAAATATTATGCAAATAAAATTATGTAGCAGCCTCATTTCAAGAAACAGAGTATTAGCAAAAATAGTTCCAGTTCCACTAACATCTTCTCTATTTAAGATTGTTTTTAAAGCCTTTTCTCTATTGTCAATCACTAGGAATTTCACTCCATCTGTAGGTAAGTCCAGTAGACCATGTAGAAACTCTTCATTGACAATAATCCTTTTTCCTTTAACAGTGGACTCAACATGATTTGTTCCCAATCTCAGATAAAAACTTATAACAAGAGAGGAGTAAGTCTTTTCATTTAGGGAGCAAAACTTTCTCCATCATTGATCTTCAATCATATCACCGATTTTTAACCCAATCTCCTTAATAAACTCAAAGTTAATGCAACGGCCTGAGGTTACCGGTCTTGTGGACATCGAAGGGACTTGACTGGGAACAGTTGGAGCATCCCTTGCAGCTTCTTCCACAAGTTCTTCACTGTGAACAATGGCAGTCGGCTCTTCTTAACGCCTTTTAGTCCTTCTTTTCCTTTCAACAGATGGAGCCGCCTTAATGGAGCATTTCCCGGTAGCACGCTTTGGAGCCATTGCTAGGAAAGAGGGAAAACTGAGAGATTGAAGAGCTTAGACAGGAGATAGGAATCTTTGGAGTAAGATTAGGAGAGGAACGAACCATTAGAGAAGATAGAATAGAGGTTAAACGGCTCGGAGAGGGGTTTATAATCCAAAATAAAATACTTAGGCGCGAAATTCCAGTCGACTCGAATAGCCCTAGAAAGGCTCGAGTCGGCTCGGCCAGAACTCTCCTAAAATAATCAGAGAATCTAGTCGACTCGAAAATGCTCGAGCTGGCTAGGCCAGAACACGCTCAAAACTCTCAGAAAATCCAGTCGACTCGGCTTAAGAACCAGTCGACTCGAACAGAGAAATTAGAGTTTTGGAAAATTTAAGCATAAACCAGAGAGATTTTGGAGAGAATTTCTAAGGAAATTAAGGCTCTATAAAATAGAATGAAATCAGGAGGTTCTCTAGATAATGTTTCCTTAAATTTGAAGGAATTAGATTAGAGAATTTAGAAAGGATCGCAAAGTCCTAATTCACTCTTAATTAGTTTAAACCTATCTTGATTAAGTGGCTTAGAAAATATGTCACCTAATTGATCTTTAGTAGGAACAAAATCAAGCACTATATTACCATTTGAAATATGATCTCTAATAAAATGATGTCTAATTTCAATGTGCTTGGTTCTAGAGTGTTGAATAGGATTCTTTGTCAAATTGATAGCACTTGTGTTATCACATTTAATTAGAATTTTAGATTGTGATACACTAAAGTCTTCTAGTTGTTGTTTAATCTATAACACTTAAGCACAACTACCAGCAGCCACATACTCAGCCTTAGCTATAGACAAGGCTACGGAGGTTTGCTTCTTACAATGCCATGAGATTAAATTCAACCCTAGAAATTGGCATGTACCGCTAGTGCTTTTTCTATCTATTTTACAACCAGCATAGTCAGCATCAAAGAATCCAATCAAATTCAGGGTAGAATGTTTAGAATACCAAATTCCTAAATTACTTGTTCCTTTCAAGTATTTAATTATTCTTTTAACAGCAAGCATATGTGTTTCTTTCGGTGATGACTGAAATCTAGCACATACACATACACTATATAAAATGTCAGGTCTACTTACAGTCAAATACAATAAGGATCCGATCATACCTCTATATAGCTCTTGGTCAACATTGGATCCATTTTCATCTTTGTCCAATCTGCAAACTGGGCTCATGGGTGTGCTCATTGATTTGCTACTCTCCATACCAAACTTTTTGATGATTTCTTTGATGTATTTGGCTTGGTTGATGAAGATGCCTTCCTTTGTTTGTTTTACTTGAAGTCCAAGGAAGTAGTTTAGTTCGTCCATTAAGCTCATTTCAAATTCTCCCTGCACAAGCTTAGCAAATTCTTTACATAGAGATTCGTTAGTTGCACCAAAAATGATATCATCAATATATATTTATACAACTAAGATGTCATTATCCTTCTTTTTGATAAACAAGGTTTTGTCTACATTTCCTCTTGAAAAATCATTTTCAATTAAGAAAGTGCTAAGTTTATCATACAAGGCTCTAGGTGCTTGTTTCAAACCATACAATGCTTTATTTAATTTAAATACATGGTTTGGAAAAGTGTGATTTTCAAACCCGGTGGTTGTTCCACAAAACTTGTTCAGAGATAAAACCATTAAGAAATGCACTTTTTACATCCATTTGAAAAAGTTTAAAATTCATGTAGCAAGCAAATGCATGTAGTAATCTAATGGCTTCTAGTCTTGCTATGGGTGCATAAGTTTCATCAAAATCAATACATTCTTCTTGGTTATATCCCTTAGCCACTAATCTAGCTTTGTTTCTTATAATGTTTCCTTGCTCATCTAATTTATTCCTATAGACCCATTTGGTTCCTATTATTGGATGGTCAGCAGGTCTATCTACAAGTGTCCATACCTTATTCCTTTCAAACTGATTTAATTCTTCATGCATTGCCATCATCCAGTTTGGGTCAGTCTCAGCTTCTTCTAGGCTATGGAGTTCTATTTGTGATACAAAGGCTAGGTAATCATGTGCATCCTTATGTGCGACCTAGTCCTAACACCATATGAAGAATCTCCTATGATTAATTCTTTAGGGTGAGATGTAACGTACCTCCAGTCCCTTGGTAGATCGGTGTGATCCTTACTTACCGTTTCTTCTCCATCTTAAGTGTCTTTATCTTGAATGCTCAAGTCATCCATTCCTTTTTACAATGTACCTGCATCATTATCTATGCACTCTTCTTATCTAGAAGGTGTAGGGTTAGTTTCAATAAATACAACATGTATTGACTCTTCAACAGTAAGAGTCCTTTTATTAAAAACCCGATATGCTTTGCTATGTAATGAATAACCTAGGAAAATTGCATCATCAGCTTTAGAATCAAATTTTCCTAAATTATCTTTTCCATTGTTATGCACAAAGCATTTGCATCCAAACACATGAAAATAACTAATATTGGGTTTTTTATCATTCCAAAGCTCATAGGGAGTTTTCTTTAAAATAGGACGGATCAAAACATGGTCTAAAATATAGCAAGCAGTGTTGACTGCTTCTGCGCAAAAGTACTTTGGAAGATTTCCTTCGCACAATATTGTGCGAGCCATTTCTTCTAATGTCCGATTTCTCCTCTCTACAACACCATTTTGTTGAGGTGTTCTAGGAGTGGAGAAGTTGTGATCAATGCCAAATTCAGTACAATAATCTTCAAAAAATTGATTTTCAAATTCAGTTCCATGATCACTTCTAATTGAAATTAAAGATAAGTTCTTTTGATTTGAAACCTTTTTATGAAATTTTCTGAAAACATGAAAAGTTTCATCTTTCGAAGTAATAAATAAAACCCAAGTAAATCTTGAAAAATCATCTACTATCACAAGAGCATACTTCATACCTCTTAGGCTTGTGGTCCTAGTAGGTCCGAAAAGATCCATGTGAAGTAGTTCAAGTGGTCATGTTCTAGAAACTATATTCTTTGATTTAAAACTCCTCCTAGTTTGTTTACCCATTTGGCATGCATCACACACATGATCAAAATCAACTTTAAACTTTGGCATGCCTCTAACAAGATCTTTAGAAATTAATTTGGCAATAGTATGCATGCTAGCATGACCTAATCATCTATGCCATAGTAAACCCGACTCTTTGGTTTTAGCATTCATTGCAACTAGACTGGGGCTACTTGACATGGCAAGATTATTAAGATCTACCACATAGATATTTCCTAGTCTATGTCCAATGAACTTATTGCTAGAATCTAAAGAGTTAGTTACTATATACATAGAAGATTCAAAGACAACCTTGAAGCCTTTATCGCATAATTGACTTATGCTTAAGAGATTATGCTTCAATTTGTCAACTAGCAAAATATTTTCAATAAAAGTGAAGGGAGTTATTTTGATCTTACCGATACCGATTATTCTCCCTTTGCCATTATCTCCAAAGGTGACCATACCTCCTTCTTTCATTTCAAGGGTGATAAATTGGTCCTTCTCACCCGTCATATGTCTTGAGCAGCCACTGTCTAAGTACCACCTTTTCTTCAATCTTTGGGCTGCAAGACATTCCTGCAAAATAGTCAATGAATTCTTTTAGGTACCCAAGCTACCTTGGGTCCTTGCAGGTCAGCAGAGGTGTTTTCTTTGGGAATCCAATTTTTCTTACATTCTTAAGGACATTTCTAGAATTATTGCATTCAAAAGCTTTATGTCCTATTCTTTTGCAAACATAGCATACAACTTTAGAGTTTTTAATAGAAGCAGAATTTGAAGTTCTAAAAGTTGATGCAATTGATACACATTTTGAACCTTTTGAAATATATGCATTTTTGCTCAAGTTCTTAGGAACATACAATACAGACTTTGAAGTTGAAACAGTTTTTGGTGTGGCCAAAACCTTTTGAGATAAAATATTTTGAACAGGTCCTTTAGATTTCACAAAAGTAGTTGCTGAAATTCCATTCATAATAAAAGTTTTAAAACCAATTCCAGCTTTGTTTCCTGAAATCCGTTGTTCTTTAAAATTAACTCAAGTTTATTTGAAGACAAAGTAAGTTTTTCAACTAATGGCTTGAGTTTTGTAACCTTCTTTTTCAGTTCAATGTTTTCAGCAAGTAAATCATTGTTTTTCCTCTCACATAGAAGATTTTCATTTTTCAGCTTTTCAATTTTTTTAGAAAAGTCATGCAGTTCTTTTTGCAACAAGAGGTTCTTTTCTGAAATTTTATCTTTTTGTTTGAGTAAAGAGTCATTCATATTTTTCAATGATTTTATCTTTACTCTAGCTTTCTTAAATTCATATAATAAATCATGAAAAGCAGAATTTAATTCATCAAATGTGAATTCAGTGCAAGTGCTAGGGGATGTTACCTCATCTTCGAGACCCATTAAACATAGATTTGCAGTCTTGGTGGTCTCTTCTTCTTCAGATGAAGATGATTCTTCACTATCGCTTCATGTGGCAACCATGGCTTTCTTCTTCTTTTTCTGTCTGAAGGATTTCTTCAATAGAGGACTGTCTGGACGTATGTGCCCCGGTTTCTTGCATTCATAGCATGTGGGGACTACTTCTTTATCTTTCTCTCTGTCCTTTTCTTTTTCTTTTCTATAATCCTTCCTATGAAATTTTCAGTTGTATCTTCCTTTCTTTCTTCTCATAAATTTTCTGAATCTCCTCACAACCATTGTAATATGATCATCTTCTAGGCCGTCATTAGAGGAGGTGCTTTCTTCTTCAGATTCTTCATCATCCCTCTTTGATTTGGAAGCAGCTCTAAAGGCTATAGTCTTCTTTTTCTTCTATTCTTCTTCAGTTCTGTGCTGCATAGTTAGCTCGTGGGTGATGAGTGATCCCAGTAGTTCATTCAGTAGTAGTGTGTTGAGATCTTTAGCCTCCTGGATTGCAGTCACTTTGGGATCCCACTTGTCAAGTAGAGAATGGAGTATCTTCTGAACTAGATCAGCATTTGAGTATACCCTGCCAAGCCTCTTTAAACCATTAATAATATCTGTAAATCTAGAGAACATGTGGTGGGGACACCAGAGGCACCAGAATAAGGCAAAGGCTTCTCAACCCTCTGTGGATCACTTAGTTAATATTTGAGTCCCCTGTAATAAAGCTTAGTCCAGCTACATTTGAGTCCTGTAATTAGTCTAGCTCTTGTTGAGCTAGTTCAGTTCGTTCAGTACTAGTCAGCTCATGTTGAGCTAATTTCAATTTTTGAGTCCTGTCCAATCAAATTGAAGACTCAAGACCACATCATACAAGTGAAGACCAAGTTCAACCTAATTGAAGACATAAAAGTTTAGCCCAAGTCCAACCCAGCTTGAAGATTTGAAGACCCCAGGAGGAAAAATTCAGAAAACCCTGATTCCTTGCAGATGCCCTCCAAATGCCCAGATTTCCTTTCAGATGCCGAAGTATATTCATAGATAAGGCATCCATGATTCCAGAGGTCCATCTGCATCCTAGCCCAAAGAAATCAAGCCCAGGCGCCAAGCCCAAGCCCCTAAGAAGCAAGATACCAGGGAATATTCCTGCTACCTGGCTACCAGGCCACCCCAGCTTCCAGAGGCCCAAACCCATGCACCCGGGCCCCTTTGGGCCGGCCCCTTGCTGCTCTTAGAAGCCCAACACCCCCCCTAGGTGTCCTTGGAGTGTTGGCCAAGTCAAAAAAATTTTAGGGATTTTTTCTACCTAATGTTTCCTTATTTTCTAGCTAGGGTTTGAGAGGAAAAGGATTCTCATGTAAAGACTAATGTGCCCTTACTTGGAGCCCAAGGTTAAGGTCTATTTAAGGGACCCTAGCCTCTTGTATGAAGGGAGAATTTTTGATGAATGAAAACTTTAGTTCTTCTATTGAGTTGTGTGATACCCTGCTGTGTGTAAAGGGGTTTGCGAGAGATTTTCTTCCCAGTGCTGCAATCATCTTCTTGCTGCCAACAAGCATCTCAGATCCCTGGACGCCCACTCCAAAAGAAGCCTTTCCTTGCCATTTTTCCTTTGTTTTCTTGTTCCTTTGTGAGTTTTCTAACCCCTAACAGGTCGTTTACAGGTCCCCGAGTTCCTACGAATCCAACGACTCCAGCCAAGCCTTAATCGGATCACCGAGCAAAAAGCCGGGTATCCACGGGTCTTTGGCTCGGTTTTCCAGGCCGCATCCATCGAGGAATGAGAGACCCTTTGCTGCGATCTTCACAGACGTTGTCAGGTACACCCCCTCTACCTCTAGTAGTTTTATTGTATGAGAACTTGCCCTAACCGAGGCTTCTCAGCCCCGGCGATCCTTCTTTTCTACTTTTCTAGGTCCTAATCTGCATGCTGATCTTCTAAAACTCATATAAAATTTCCTACAACTTATTTTAATTTGAAATTCGGGAATTAATCACTCAACCCCCATATAAAATATACAAAAAAAATTGCATGCATATTAGTCCCCCATCAACATGGCAGAAATTATTTTAGAAGGTTCCATTTTAAACAATTCATAATTGTGAACTAAAAGATTTATCTTTGAGATTTTCACTTGAAAATTTTCCTCATGGGTCACTTCGAGTTTGTCCAGATTTCCTTTGCAGAAGAGCAAGTGGAAATTTGGTTGAACTCGTTTGCATCCCAAGCATAATATAATAAATTCATCGCTTTGGCATTCAATTCTCCCATTTTCATGTCATGATCATCCCAGTCCTCTTCAGGCTTAAGGATGTCCATGCCATCAACTTTGATTGTGGGAATGTATGGCCCTTTTAAGATGACCTTCCATAATTGAAAATCTACAGCTTGAATGTAAATCTTCATTCGTGCTTTTCAATAAGAATAATTAGTGCCTGTGAATAGTTGAGGTCTATTTGTTGACTGGCCTTCGGCCAAGGATGTACTCGTGGGATGAGTCATCAATCTTTACTCAAGTAATCAGAGATACTGCTCTGATACCAACTGTTGCCCAGGTAGCTTTTTCCAAGAGGGGGGTGAATTGGGAATTATGAAATTTCTTGCAATTATGTGCACAAGTAATTCCTTTAAGTGGTTGAGTGATGTGTTAAACAGAAATAAGTATAGAAGCTGAAAAGTAAATCAAGCACAACACAAACAAGGAAAATTTATAGTGGTTCGGAGCAACCCAGCTCCTACGTCCACTACCCAAGTTCACAACTCGGGATTTCCACTATATCCCCCAAACCGGAATACAGTCGGATTTTTTTACAGGCTCACAATCCCAACCTCTACACTTTGGTTTTTAAACCGGGCTCACCAAAGAAACCCACTCTAGGTTTTCACATGCTCACCTAGAAGCTCTACACTTTGGTTTTGAAAATTCTCACCAAAGAAATCTATTTGGTTTTTACAACCAGGCTCACTAATAACCCAAATATTCTAAGAGTAGAATAAAAAAGCAACAAAAATTGACAAACTCAGTTGTCGGGTGGTTGTCGATGCAGCTCGAGTGAAGCTCAAATGAATGCCTTTCAATGCACTTCAATGGCTTCCTTGCTTTCCTCAAAAGATGCTTCAAGCTTCTGATAAGAGTTGGTGAAGGCTTGAAGACTGACTTCAAAGCTCAAGTGCTCTCTCCTCTTACTTCAATAAATATTCAATAACTGTTCATTAACTCATCAGTCTCTCCAAAGATGTTCTCATATCTCATTTATAGAGACTTCAACTGCCTTCCCTTGATTTTGAATGTTGTAGACCGTTGGAAAGTGACAGGTTACCGTAGGAGCACTTTTGGATTTCAAAAATAGAAAACTGGAACTAGCCGTTGGAGGTGACCCCGTCATTCCAGTCGGCTCGGACATTCTTCAAGCTGACTCGGATCAAGTTCGGGTCGGCTGGGTTGAACACTAGTCGGCTAGGTTCCACGGTTGAGAAAATGGTTCACTCTGGACGAGTCGGCTAGGCTAAAATTTAGTCGGCTCGGATCCCTGAGATTCTCAGAATGTTCTCAATCATGTTCTGGATGAGTCGGCTAGGCCTTGGTGCCAGTCGGCTGGATCTGTGTGCCAGAGAACTTCTTTCTTGTACCAGTGCCGGAGTCGGCTGGTTCCTCCATCCAGTCCGCTCGAGATTGGTTCTTCAGCCAGATCAAATTCAATTTTTCAGAACTCTTGTGCCAAGCTTTGAAGACTTCCTCAAGGTCTTCTTACAATGAAATCAAGAAAAATTGAAGCTTGAAAACTATTAGAAGTAACCCTTTATCTTTGATTTAAGTAGGAAATTTTTTGTTAGGTTCTTCTTTACAAGATTCTAATCACTTACAACTCAACACAAAATAATAAAGATTGTAGGGTTTAAAAAGTATGTCAATGTAGTTGTCCTATAAAACTTGTCAACCATTTAAAAAGTTGTTAGATAACCAAATGTATGCTCCAATGTGTTGTTATCATCAAAATCACTTTAGGGGTCAACAAAAACCCAAGCTCTCGGATAAGCGAGAATGTATGGTGTAGGACTCTCAATAATCTGTGTATCAAGGATAGGGGTAACAGCTAATGATACAACAAGCATATCAAAAATAGAAGTATCATCTGTCGAATGTATCGATATATCTATAATCGGTGTATCAACAATAGGGGTCTCAATAATAGGTGTATGAATAGCAGAAGTATCAATATTATGGGTCTCAATAATAGGTGTCAGGATAGGAGTATCGATAACTGGAGAGAGAATATGAATAGGAACAGGAATGGATCATCCGATCTAGAAGGAGAAGATGGAACAGGAGTCTGGGCAGGTGAATAGGAAGGATCATGAACGGGACTCCTAGGCAAGTCAGCCATCACCTCTGCTACTGTCTCTGAAGTAAGATTTGTGAAATCAAATCGGTCTGAGTCAGTCTCTTCATCGTCTCCATCATCATCTCCAATATCTCCAATAACTGTATCACCATCTCCAACAATAGTATCTACACCAGTCTCAATATCATTAATGTTATCAGCTGGTGCAATAACAGGTACATTAGCAGGTGTAGGAGCAGTATCTGCAACCGGAGTACTCGCTGAAGATCTGGATAGTGCAGAAAGTATAGCTGAGATGCCATCACTAAGTCCAGCATGGCTCTCTCTCATCACAGCTATGTAACAGTCCAGACGCTACCTTATGATAAATACGTGAACCTCGATGCATCTGACTCTGTCCAGTAAGCTATCTAAAGTGCTTGGAGTCTCCGTCTGTGCTGGCTGAGGCTATGCAGAAGTAGAATGATTAGATTGAGGAGCAACCGCTTGCTATGCTGCTGTCTCAGGCTGAGTCTTGCTGGGTCCTACCTCGCTGGAGAGGATGCGCTCCTCCTCTGCTGCGCCATCATCATCAGCTATGTCCTCCGTCTGACTTGATATCCTACGAGTCCATTGGCCATGGAACAAGTGATAGCCCATCTGATGTAATGATCTGATGTCGTACACATCGATACGAAGCAATGTATGGTACGGCTCATCCTCAAAGCTGACGCCATACTCCCTAAATAATACTATCAGTCTCATGCCATAGGGAAGGCAGAGTCGCTGGCTAGTCGATACCTCCGTAATCTGATGTACCATAAGAACTGGAATGCATACGGGCATGCACTGAACCAAAGAGACCATTATGAGCAACTCCTGCTCAGTGATATAGTCGAAATGTTTGGTCTTCAACAGAAGTATCCGGGCGACGATGTGATGCAGTAGTCTCATCTCTGTAGATAATCTGGATGCTGGTATAGTGGCTCCCTCTAGTAGAATGTTAGATTCAAAGATGCACTGAAGTCCACTGACTCGATCCATCAAACTGTCAACAACAGATCCTTTCATCGGTATATCCCATACTCTGCTCAGAATCTCTGAAGTAACAGGGATATCCCATCCTCTGACCTGTGCCAACCAACCATCTGTCCCACGGGCGAGTGATCCATAAAACTCTCATATCAGCCCGGCGTAATACCTCTCACTAGGTGAACAGAATGTAGTTAGACTAGCCTGACGAATCCACTCTCCAATCCGAAAATGCTGTTGGTCGACAAATGAAAAATCCACTCGACATCCTCCAACTACAGTCTTCGAGCTCATCTGGTTGGATGGAACAAACAATGGTCATGCGGGCGGATCTACAGCTATAGACTCATGTCAGGCCTTCGTCCTTCACTCTTCTTCTTGGTTTGACTGACGAGATCGATGGATAACTTGCTTGCATGGTCCCATTGCTTGGATTGAAGGATTAGGCAAGGTTTTGGTTGAAAACTAGGGTTTCTAGGGTTTAGAAATCAAAACCTAGGAGAAATCCAACAAATAAACTGGCTACCGAGTATCCAATTCAAAGAAACAACGACTAAAATCTTGTAACCGAGAATGGGAACAATGAGGGTACCTTGAAAGCTTGTGTTGGCTCGAAGGAGAAAAGAAATGGGGAGAAAATGATTCGAAAACCCCTTTATTCTCAGTCCACTGTCGTTCATGTGTCAGCTCACGCATGTGTCAACACATTTAGGAGTCGATACATCGATGTGTCGACACATCGACTTGAAAAACAAAAATTCAGGGATTTTAGGGTAGATCAAAATCAATTGAAATGTGATAATTTTAGAGTGAAATCAACAATGATTGAGTAAGATTGATCATGATTAAAGTCGAATTGATATAGTTTAAGTCAAAATATAGGGAAAATTTAATCAAACGGATTGATGATCCCGAGCTCTCTTCTAATCTTTAGAATCGATCTTCCAGAAGAGGTTTAGTCAAAATATCAGCTAATTGAAATTTAGTACTAATAAATTCAAGCAAAACATCATTGTTTTTTACATGATCCCTAATAAAATGATGTCTAATTTCAATATGTTTACTCCTATAATGTTGAACAGGATTTTTAGTCAAGCAAATAGCACCGATATTATGACATTTAATAGGTGTACTAGCCAACTTGATTCCAAAGTCTTCAAATTATTGCTTAATCCATAAGATTTGAGCATAACAACTTCCTACTGTAATATACTCAGCCTCAGCTGTGGATAATGCAACTGAAGTTTATTTCTTGCTAAACCATGAGATTAAGTTAACTCCAAGAAATTGCCGAGTGTCACTAGTACTCTTTCTATCCAATTTACAACCAGCAAAATCTGCATCAGAATATCCAATCAATTTAGCAGATAAATTTCTAGAATACCATAAACTAATATTAATAGTACCAGATAGATATCTAATAATGCGCTTAACAGCCATAAGATGTGATTCTTTAGATTCAGACTGATATCCAGCATACATGCAAACACTAAACATTATATCTGGTCTACTAGCAGTTAGATACAATAAAGAGCCAATCATATCTCTGTATAACTTTTGATCTACTGATTTACTATGTTCATCTTTATCAAGTCTACAAGAGGGCTCATAGGTGTACCTATTGGTTTAGTTGTCTCCATTCCAAACTTCTTAATAATTTCTCTTGTATACTTAGCTTAGTTGATGAAGATACCATCTGTAGTTTGCTTAATCTGGAGTCCAAGAAAGAAATTGAGTTCTCCCATCATGCTCATCTTGAACTCACCCTGCATTAGCTTAGCAAACTCTTGACAAATAATTTCATTAGTAGCACCGAAAATGATGTCATCAACATATATTTGTACTACTAATAAATCATTTTCTTTCTTTTTCAAAAATTTTTTTATCAACATTTCTTCTAAAAAATTCATTTTCAATCAGAAATTTGCTGAGTCTTTCAAACCAGGCTCTAGGTGCTTGCTTTATTCCATAAAGTGCTTGTGTAATTTAAAAACATGATCAGGATGTGCATGATTTTCAAATCCAGGTGGTTGTTCAACTAAAACCTTTTCAGTTATAAAACCATTTAAGAAAGCACTCTTAACATCCATTTGAAATAATTTGAAATTCATAAAACATGCAAATGCTAATAATAGTCTAATTACTTCAAGTCTAGCAACATGAGCAAAAGTTTCATTAAAATCAATCCCTTCCTCCTGATTATAGCCTTTAGCAACTAGCCTAGCTTTATTTCTTACAACAACACCATTTTCATCTAATTTATTCCTAAATACCCATTTAGTGCCAATAATTGAAACATTGGATGGTTTTTCTATAAGTGTCCAAATATTATTTCTATCAAATTGAATTAGTTCTTCTTGCATAGCATTGATCCAATTAGAATCTTTTTCAGCTTCTTCAAAATATTTAGGTTCTACTTGAGATACAAATGCTATATAATCACATTCATTTCTAATGGAGGCTTGAGTTCTTATCCTTTTAGATGGATCACCTAAGATTAATTTCTTAGGATGTCCATGAGCATACCTCCACTCCTTAAGTAGATCTTAATGCTTTGGAGTGTCATCTTCTTTTTCATTCTTGTATTGATCTTCTTCATTTGGTTGAGGTTGATCATTCAATTCAACTTTTAAAGCTTGTTAGCACCTACACATTCATTAGATGTATCCTCTTTTCTAAAGGATTTGTTAGTAGATTCTTCAAAGATAATATTTACTGACTCTTCTACAACCAAAGTTTGTTTATTAAAAACTCTGTATGCCCTGCTTGATGTAGAGTATCCTAAGAAGATACCTTCATCAGACTTGGTATTGAACTTTCCAAGATGATCTTTTCCATTGTTCAAAACAAAACATTTACAACCAAAAACTCAAAAATATTTCAAAGTCAGTTTTCTTTGGTTCCAAAGTTCATATGGAGTTTTCTTTAAAATAGGATGGATTAAAACTTGATTTAAAATATAACAGGCTATATTAATAGCTTCAGCCCAAAAATATCTTAGCAAATCATTTTCACAAAGCATAGTGCGTGCCATTTCTTACAAAGTACGATTTTTTCTTTTTACTATCCCATTCTACTGAGGTGTCCTAGGTACAGAAAAATTGTGTTCTATTCCTTTTTCATTGCAAAAGTTTTTGAAATCTTGATTTTCAAATTCAGTTCCATGATCACTACGAAAGCAAACAACTGAAACACCTTTTTCATTTGAAACTTTTCTATACAACTTTATGAAAGCTGAAAATGATTCATCTTTTTGTGCCAAAAAGAAAACCCAAGTAAATCTTGAAAAATCATCCACAATGACTAATCCATATCTCTTGCCTCCTAGACTTGATGTTCTAGTTGGTCCAAAGAGATCCATATGAAGTAGTTCAAGTGGCCTACCAGTAGTTACAAATCCTTTTGGTTTGAAAGAAGTTTTGACTTGTTTACCAAATTGACATGCTTGGCAAATTCTATCTTTTTCAAAACAGAGTTCAGGTAAATCTCTAACTAAATTCTTTTTGCAAAGTTTGAAAGAAGATACATACTAGCATACTCTAATCTTTTATGCCATAGCCAACAAGTCTCATCTTTAGTATAATTCATTACAACAAGGGATTCTTTATTAGGCAAAGATAGATCATCTAGGTCTACCAAATAAATATTTCCATGCCTTTTTCCAATGAATTATACTCTATTTATATCCAGACAAGCAATTATACAATATGATGATTTAAAAACTACTTGAAAATCTTTATCGCAAAACTGACTAATGCTTAAAAGATTATGTTTCAAACCATCGACTAAAAGTACATTATTAATACTACTAAAAGGAGTTATGTGAACCTTACCAATACCAATGATTTTTTCTCTACCATTATCACCGAAGGTCACACTCCCTCCATTCAAAGCTTCAAGAGAAGTGAATTGCTTCACATCTCCAGTCATGTGCCTTGAGCAACCACTGTCAAGATACCAAAGTCTTTTATTCTTCTTGGTTGCAAGACACACCTGCAATAAAATCAAGCTTTGTTTTTAGGTACCCAAGCCAACTTGGGTCCTTTAGGGTTAGCATTCAAAATGGTTCCTTTTGGAACCCACACTTTACCAAAAGAATTGGTTTTTCTCAAATTACATTGAAATGATTTATGACCTACCATTTTGCAAGCAAAACAAGTAATGCTAGATGATGCAGGTACAAAAAATTTTTTGAAATACTTTTATTGCTTCTGTGGTTTATATCCTAATCCTGTTTTATTAAAAACTGCTCTTTGATTGTTCAAAAGTAGGTTAACTTTTCTGATCTGTAAGTGAATTTCTCAACAAAAGATTTTATCTTTTCAAGTTCATTTTTGTACTTGACATTTTCAAGTTCTAAATCCTTATTTTTCTTTAAAAGATCATTATTTGAAATAACATTTTTAGGTCTTTTCAAAACTTCATTTTTCATAGATAAAGCATTGTTTTTCTTTTCTAAAATATCTAATTTAGATTTTAAAATACTAACATCATTTAGTAAAGAATATTTTCAAAAGAGAAACTAATTGCATGCTTTTTCAATTTCTTATTTTCAGATGAAATTAGTTTGTAATCATGCATAAGATCTTCAAAGGAATTCCTAAGTTCATCAAATGTAAAATCAATTTTGGTGTCGAACATATCTCATCATTGTCTTGATGTGCCATTAAGCAAAGATTTGCAACTTCGGTCTACTCTTCTTCAAAACTGGAGTCTTTGCTGTCACTCTAAGTGGCCATCATGGCTTTCTTCCTTAATTTCTTTCTAGATTTCTGAAGAAGAGGACAATCAAACTTGTAGTGTCCCAGCTTCTTGCACTCGAAGCATATAGGTACTTCCTTCTCCTTTTCCTTTTCTTTTTCTTTCTCTTTTTCTTTTCCTTTTTCTTTGGATTGATATTTCTTTTTATAAGGAAATTTCCTCCTCTTCATGAATCATCTAAACTTTCATGCAAGGAGGGTTTCTTCACCTTCATCTTCCTCTTCATCTTCAGACTCATCTATTAAGGATTCTTCTTGTATGTTTGACTTAAAAGCAATCTCCTTCTTCTTCTTGTCCATATCCATTGATTTTTGTTTTAGATTGAGCTCATAAGTCATGAGCGATCCAACTAGCTGCTCAAGAGGTAACTTGTCAACATCCTTAGCTTCTTGAATTGCGGTCACCTTCAGATTCCATGATGTTGGAAGTGACTTGAGAATTTTATTTACAAGATCAGCATTAGACATGACTTTTCCAAGACTTCTCATACCATTAACAATATTTGTAAATCTTGTGTACATATCAGTGATTGATTCATTAGGTTCCATTCGAAATATCTCATAAGTGTGCACTAACATATTATTTAATTTAGTGTTCTTCACTTGATCGGTACCCTCATGGGTAACTTCAAGTATGTTCCATATTTCTTTGGCAGACATGCATGTAGATATCTTATTAAATTTACTAGGATCTAATGTACAATAGAGAAGATTCATTGCCTTGGCATTGATCTTGGATTGTTTAATATCATTTTCATCCCAATCCTCTTCGAGTTTTGGGATGGAAACACCATTAACCACTACCGAATGAATATGAGGACCCTTATCAACTACTTTTCATAAATTGTAATCAATAGAATGCATATAAATTCTCATCCTAGTTAACCAATAAGTATAATTTGATCCATTGAAAAATGGAGGTCTATTTGAGGCTTGTCCCTCAACAACACTAGTACCAATTGGGGCTGCCATAGATCTTTACTCAAGGCGGTAAAGCCTATACACTAGGAACAGGGCTCTGATACCGCTTGTTTTCTAGTAAGCAATCCAAGAGGGGGGATGAATTGGGTCTCTAAAAATTGAAACTTAATATTACTTGATACTAAGTAATGCAATCCAATTCAGCAAATATTAGTAAGGTACTATCAATTCAATTGTAATGCTCTAAAATAAAGTGCAGCGAAAATAAAGAGCAATAAGTAAAGAGCAAGGAGAGAGAGATCAAGCAATCACAAAGACCAAGAAATATAGTGGTTCGGTGCTATCTAATGCACCTACATCCACTCCCCAGGATCCCTTTGGGAATTCACTATAATCATACCGATTATAGTTGATTAGTTTTGCGGGCTCACTAATCAAAAACCCAACTTGTTTTTACAAGGCCAACAAGTCAAAACCTTACTTGATTTTACGGGCTAACCAAGAACCTAATTAGTTTTCACAAGGCTAACCAACAACCTCCCTTGATTTTCTGGGCTAACCAAGAATCTTAGTGGTTTTGCGGGCTAACCACCAACCTAATTAGTTTTCCAAGGCTCACCAACAACCTCACTTTGTTTTACAATAGACTAACCAAAAACCCTTACAAGAATATGGTTTGAAAGTAAAGAACCATGTAAGCTTTCTAAAACAAAATGGATATCTCTTTGTAGCTCGATGCAGAGTTGCTTTCAACTTGTAGAAGCCTCTTGAATGCCCCATGAATGATGGTCTTCAATGCTCTTGAAAGCTTTGAATACTTGGAGCTTCCTTTAGCTTAGAGTGTTGAAACTTCCAATGAATAGGAGTAAAAGCTCACTTTCAGTCTTCTCTCTTCTTAAAACTCTTTAATGGTCTTCAATATCATGTATTTTGATTTGATTTTGAGTATATAAATACCTTTCTAATGCCTCAAAACTGGTTTCTAGCTGTTAGACTTGAAAAACTAGCCATTGGGGGGCAATTTGGGAGTTATGTGTTTGAAAAACTAGCTGTTACTGTTGCTAGAACTTCATGTGTCGACACTTCAGGTGTGAATCGACACATAAGGTCGACACTTGATCTTCTTGAGTCGACACCTAGCTTAAATTGCTTAATTCTGATTCTCTGAAAATCTCGATGTGTCGAAATTTCCTTAGTTGAGTCGACACCTTGAGTCGACATCTTGCTTCCATGTGTCGACACTTCAGCTATTCCTTCAACTTCTGCAAGTTCTATGGCTTGAAAGTCTCAGGTGATGTGTTGATCCACGTGTCGATACTTTGAGTCGACACTTCAGGTCCATGTGTTGACACTACATATGTGCCATTTGAAACATTACTGCGTTCCGACCTGAGTCGACACTTCATCTCCATATATCGATACTTTATGTCATGTGTCGACACTTTGAGTCGACACTTCTTTGAAAACTTCACAAAAAGGCCTGAACTTTAGCTGAAATATATTTTCATTTAACTTAGCCATCCAATCAACCATCTCTTGAGTGTCCAAGTCTTCTTTGAGCAATCTTTTCATTCAAACTTGGCTTCTTCAAAACAATTGAGCTTTTTCAAATTTGTAAGCATCTTTTCAATAAAAACACACTCAAAGCAAATAATTAGTCCTCAACTTATCTTAACCGTTTTGCTTATCATCAAAATCAATTAATGGAGTCAACAACAGGCTTTTGTTATTATTGCTAACTTTGTCCATGCTTTTCTTGGCAATTCATTCACAAACTTTTTCTGATAGTAGAGAGCACCCATGGATTCACTGACTTTAGTAAAGGTCTTTAGGACTAGATGGAGTCGGTTAAAGCTAAAAAAGAAGTGGTTGAGAAATTTCGAGCAGCCATGGAACAGGATTGAACTAGAGCACTATCATCAATCTTTCATTGGAGAAGGAATTGAAGGTGGCTCAATCCAAGACAACCGAGCTTGTTGCCAAACTGAAGAATAAAGAGAAGAAGTTGCCTTCGGCTAAAATAATAATGAGAGACAACCTTAAAAAACTTGAAGAGGCCATGACCCAAAGGGCCAAATTGGAAGAGAAGGTTGCACCCTTGAACAAAGGGTGGAGTCGGTCGAACAAAGGGTAGAGATAGCTGACCAACAAGTCCATCATGCCGTTAAAGAATACAAGAATTCCAAATCTTTCAATGACGAAATGAATGAAGCGAGGGCAGAGAGCTACAACATTGGCTTTCAGGACTACCTGAAGAAAGTCAAGAAGATATATCCGGATTTAGATATCTTCACCATTACTGTTACCAATGATGATATTGATGAGGAAGATGGAGAAGAAAAACCAGTCAAAGATATGCCAGCTCTTTCAACCGAAGACATATCTATTCAGGAGGTTGAAGATATGCCTGCTCCAATAACCAAAGAAGTATCCATCCAAGAGGCAGTCATTGTTGCTCTACTTTTGGACCAGTTGAAGAAAACTAATCCTGATGTATATAGTTTTCATTTTTCCTTACCTGTTCATGTGCATCAACTTCCTTTCGAAAGTATGTAAAAAATCTTTCCAGATGAATGAAACTCTTCTTTTGTTCAATGAGTACTTTTTAATGAATGCCTTTGAAATTTTTCTAAGTATAGATTGATCGATCTTATTTTTGATTTCCGATACTTGAATTTTCTTAGGATGATTTACAAAAATTTTTCAAAGTTTGACACTGTCAGCTTTTTCTTATTCTCAATAGTGTGGTGCCTTCAAAATGAAGGTTCCATGATATAAGGGTTATTAAAAGGGGCATTAATGTTTTCTTTGAGGAACATTGTGGCCTAGCTAGTTAGACTAGCTTTCTTCAGATATACAAATGAGATGGTGGGCTAGACTAACTCTGTTTGTCATATATGGGCCGGTGGGTTAGATGTCGCTTACTGATTTAGTTAGCTGGTTAGGCCTACTCATTGTTTGTCAGATGCACCGATGAGTTGGCCGATTAGGCTTATTCTTTGCTTGTCAGATGGATCATGACAGGAAAAGTAGGGAGGAAGAAGAGATAACTTCATTGATAATATTTATGAAGGTTGTCCACATTCCAAGATCGGGCCATTCGGTAGCCATTAAGGCTTTCAATCTGGTAAGTTCTGGGTCGTATCACTTCGATGATCCGATAAGGGCCTTTCCTGATGGGGACATTGCCAGCACTAATCCCGGAGCAGCACCGATCTCGGAGCAGCATTGATCTCGGAGCAGCATAGATTTAATAAATTTATTTAGGATTTATCTTTATCTTTTGAATTTTGAATTATGATTTGGTTGGTTAGGATTTAGATATGGATAGGCTTATCTATCCTATCTTGTATTTGAATTTGAGTCATCCCTATCTTTTTATCCTGTATTCAAATTCAAACGAGGGTGGACAGGTCTATAAATACCAACCTCAGTCCTTTGTAAAAAAATCAGTTTGGTCAATAAAGAGTTTTTTTAGAAAAGAGTGTTTTCTTTTCGTTTCCCCATATGGGGAGGGTGAAAGGGCCATCTGTCCTTTGCCTTCGGGCATCGAGGGGTGAGAGACCCTAGTCCTTTGCTTTCGAGCATCGAGGGGTGATAGACCCTAGTTATCCCCTTTTTCCTATCGAGTCCCCACTATGGTCTTAGAAATTTTCTTTTACGGCCCCAGGTAGTGATTTGGGTGGGATGCCCTAGGCTTCGCATGAAGTGAGATGGGTGGGATGCCCTGGGCTACATGTAGTGGGGTGGGTGAGATGCCCTGGAGGTGAGATGTCTCTCTGTGAATCTAAGTCCCTGGTCCTAGAGTTCCAATTTGCCTACCCTCCATCTCTATTATTCCTTTGCCACCACCGTAGAAAAAATAAAAATCAACAGAAAAAAATAGGATACCCTAATCTTCAACGACTTCTTAGCTCACCGACGATCCTATCCTGATCCCGTTCCCCATCAAATTGGTATCAGAGCAATAAGTCAGGTTATGGTACATTTCTTCCCCAATCCTAGATTTCCCCCACGGGTTCCATCATTCTCTGTTTTTCCTGTGGATCATCCATTGCCCATAGCCACCGTCCACACAGCAGCGATCTAGTCTTTATCCGCTGGCCTCCAACGGGTGCTGGGAGCTTCCGGTAGCTGCCCCCTCACCGTCCCCAAAAAGAAGATGCCCCGCTCCATCGAAATGGTACAGGTCTTGCCAACGATTTAATTTTCCTTATTTCCGTGTTTCTGCCTAAACTCCACCAACACGCCAGCTGCCACCGGCCGACCCAACCAATCCTCCCTGCCCACCAACCTCGTCGACATTTCCCGCTCCCAGGATGCCAACGCCGGCGATGGCACCACTACCGTCGTCGTCCTCGCAATGCTCGTCGATGACTCCATCTCCTACATCGAACACTCCCTTCCCCCGGTGCCACACCCCGCTCCGCCGTCGCCACCCTAGATGGCCACTGTCGTGAGCTCCACGACGGTGACAAGGACCTCTGCCACTCCTCTACCACCCTCGATGATGGATCCACTTCGCCGCCCCCCCTCCTCTCTACCTTCCGTGAAGTCCCCATCCTCCATTCGTGAATCCTCCCCCCCTAAATCCGGCTCTCTGCTTCTTTTTCTCACCATGGGAGACGTGGTCGAAGCTCCAACACCAGACTTTCTTGGCGACCTCGATCTCGACTGCCTCCTATAGGGGTTCTCTGATGATCCGGCTCATGATCTCTCCCCCGAGATGTGGAACTCAGAGCTATCGCCAGAGAAATTCTGGACCCCATCGTCCTCTCTGATCTCAGCCGGACCCCGTATACCTGCCACCATCACCAACTGACACCACCGTCCGAGCCTCGTCTCCCTCCCAGTGCCACCGCCGGTGAACACCTGCCAGACTACTCTCTGAAGACCTCCCCTTTTCCCCTGTTTTTGGTCTATGGGGAAGGAAGAATCTCCAACGCATGAACGCGAAAGCAAACTTCCGTTCCTCTGCGGACTTCAAGCTACACATTTCTTAAAGAGAAATCATTCCCTCTATTGCCGATTTCACCCACTTCAGGATTAGGCTGGGAATTAAAAAAAAAAGTGAAAAAAAAGAGAGAAAAAAAAAGAAAAAAAAATGAATTTAAAAAAAAAGGAGAAAAAAAATTAATTTGTGATAGTTTCCAGAGCTGCATAATTTCAAGCTACATGGATTCCAGAGTTATATGATTTTCAGTGCTGCATGATTCTCGGATCCAAACAGATCTTAGAGCAGAGTCCCTTTGATTGATTGGATTCAGTTTCACCAAAGTCCCCTCTGATTCTGACTTGACGGAGTCAAGTTTTTTCTATCTCAGGAAAATGATGGGGACATCGCCAGCACTAATGCCGGAGCATCACTGATCTCGGAGCAGCACATATTTCAATAAATTTATTTAGGATTTATCTTTATCTTATGAATTTTGAATTATGATTTGGTTGGTTAGGATTTAGATATGGATAGGCTTATCTTATCCTATCTTGTATTTGAATTTGAGTCATCCCTATCTTTTTATCCTATATTCAAATTCAAACGAGGGTGGACAGGTCTATAAATACCACCCTCAGTCCTTTATAAAAGAATCAGTTTGGTCAATAAAGAGTTTTTTTAGAAAAGAGTGTTTTCTTTTCGTTCGCCCCATATGGGGAGGGTGAAAGGCCCATCTGTCTTTCACCTTCGGGCATCGAGGGGTGAGAGACCCTAGTCCTTCGCTTTCGAGCGTCGAGGGGTGAGAGACCCTAGTTATCCCCTTTTACCCATCGTGTTCCCACTGTGGTCTTAGGGATTTTCTTTTACGGCCCCAGGTAGTGATTTGGGTGGGATGCCCTAGGCTCTGCATGTAGTGAGATGGGTGGGATGCCCTGGGCTACATGTAGTGGGGTGGGTGAGATACCCTAGAGGTGAAATGTCCTTCTGTGAATCTAAGTCCTAGGTCATAGAGTTCCAATTTTCCTACCCTTCATCTCTATTATTCATTCGCCACCACAATAGAAAAAAATAAAAATCAACATAAAAAAATATGATACCCTAATCTTCGGCGACTTCTCAGCTCACCGACGATCCTATCCTGATCCCGTTCCCCATCAAATTAGTATCAGAGCAATAGGTCAGGTTAGGGTACATTTCTTCCCCAATCATAGATTTCCCCAACGGGTTCCATCATTCTCTATTTTTCCTGTGGATCATCCACTGCCCATAGCCACCGTCAACACAGCAGCGATCTCGTCTTAATCCGCTGGCCTCCCACGGGTGCTGGGTGCTTCCTGCAGCCTCCCCCTCACCGTCCCCAAAAAGAAGAGGCCCTGCTCCATCGAAATGGTACAGGTCTTGCCAACGATTTAATTTTCCTTATTTTCGTGTTTCCTCCTAAACTCCACAAACACGCCTGCTGCCACCGGCCGACCCAACCAATCCTCCCCGCCCACAAACCTCGTCGACATCTCCCTCTCCCAGGATGCCACCGCCGGCGACGGCACCACCACCGTCATCGTCCTCTCAATGCTCGCCGATGACTCCATCTCCTACAATGAACACTCCCTTCACCCGGTGCCGCACCTTGCTCCGCCATCGCCTCCCTCGATGGCCACTATCGCGAGCTCCGCGATGGCGACAAGGACCTCCACCGCTCCGCTGCCACCCTCGATGATGGATCCACTTCGCCGCCCCCCCTACCTTCCATGAAGTCCCAATCCTCCATCAGTGAATCCTCCCCCCCTAAATCCGGCTCTCCGCTTCTTTTTCTCACCATGGGAGATGTGGTCGAAGCTCCAGCACCAGACTTTCTTGGCGACCTCGGTCTCGACTGCCTCCTGGGGGGTTCTTCGATGATCTGGCTCTCGATCTCTCCCCCAAGATGTGGAACTCGGAGCTATCGTCGGAGAAATTCTGGACCCCATCGTCCTCTCTAATCTCAGCCGGACCCTGTACACCTACCACCATCACCAACCGACCCCGCCGTCCGAGCCACCGTCGCCCTCCCAGCACCGCTACCGGCGAACACCTGCCAGACTACTCTCCGAAGACCACCCCTTTTCCTCTATTTTTGGTCTGTAGGGAAGGAAGAAGCTCCAACGCACGAACGTGAAAGCAAATTTCCGTTCCTCTGCGGACTTCAAGCTATGCATTTCTTAAAGAGAAATCATTCCCTCTATTGCTGATTTCACCCACTTCAGGATTAGGCAGGGAATTAAAAAAAAAAAGTGAAAAAAAAGAGAGAAAAAAAAAGAAAAAAAATGAATTTTAAAAAAAGGAGAAAAAAAAAATTTTATGATAGTTTCCAGAGCTGCATAATTTAAAGCTACACAGATTCTAGAGTTATACGATTTCAATGCTGCACGATTCTCGGAGCCAAACAGATCTAAGAGCAGAGCACCTATGATTGATTGGATTCACTTTCACCAACGTCCCCCCTGATTCTGACTCAATGGAGTCGAGTTTTCCCCATCTCAGGGGAATGATGGGGACATCGCCAGCACTAATGCCAGAGCATCACCGATCCCGGAGCAGCACTGATCTCGGAATAGCATATATTTCAATAAATTTATTTAGGATTTATCATTATCTTTTGAATTTTGAATTATGATTTGGTTGGTTAGGATTTAGATATGGATAGGCTTATCTTATCCTATCTTGTATTTGAATTTGGGTCATCCCTATCTTTTTATCCTGTATTCAAATTCATACGAGGATGGACAGTTCTATAAATACCACCCTCAATCTTTTGTAAAAAATTAGTTTGGTCAATAAAGAGTTCTTTTAGAAAAAAGTGTTTTCTTTTCGTTCGCCCCATATGGGGAGGGTGAAAGGCCCATCTGTCCTTCGCCTTCGGGCATTGAGGGGTGAGAGACCCTAGTCCTTCGCATTCGAGCGTCGAGAGGTGAGAGACCCTAGTTATCCCCTTTTTCCCGTCGAGTCTCTTCTATGGTCTTAGGGATTTTCTTTTACGGCCCCAGGTAGTGATTTGGGTGGGATGGCCTAGGCTCCGCATGTAGTGAGATGGGTGGGATGCCCTGGGCTACTTGTAGTGGGGTGGGTGAGATGCCCTAGAGGTGAGATGTCTCTCCGTGAATCTAAGTCCCAGGTCCTAGAGTTCCAATTTTCCTACCCTCCATCTCTATTATTCATTAGCCACCACCGCAGAAAAAAATAAAAATCAACAAAAAAAAATAGGATACCCTAATCTTCGGCGACTTCTCAACTCCTCGACGATCCTATCCTGATCCCGTTCCCCATCAAATTGGTATCAGAGCAATTGGTCAGGTTAGGGTACATTTCTTCCCCAATCCTAGATTTCCCCCATGGGTTCCATCATTCTCTATTTTTCCTGTAGATCATCCACTGCCCATAGCCACCGTCCACACATCAGCCATCTCGTCTTCATCAGCTGGCCTCCCACGGGTGCTGGGTGCTTCCTGCAGCCGCCCCCTCACCGTCCCCAAAAAGAAGAGGCCCCGCTCCATCGAAATGGTACAGGTCTTGCCAATGATTTAATTTTCCTTATTTCCGTGTTTCCTCCTAAACTCCACCAACACGCCTGCTGCCACCGGCCGACCCAACCAATCCTCCCCGCCAACCAACCTCGTCGACATCTCCCGCTCCAGGATGCCACCGCCGGCGACGGCACCACCACCATCATCATCCTCGCAATGCTCGTCGATGACTCCATCTCCTACATCGAACACTCCCTTCCACGGTGTGCACACCGCTCCGCCGCCGCCACCCTCGACGGCCACTACCGCGAGCTCCATGATGGCGACAAGGACCTCCACTGCTCCGCTGCCACCCTCGATGATGGATCCACTTCGCCGCCCCCCCTCCTCTCTACCTTCCGTGAAGTCCCCATCCTCCATCCGTGAATCCTGCCCCCCTAAATCCGGCTCTCCGTGTCTTTTCTCACCATGGGAGACGTGATCGAAGCTCCAACGCCAGACTTTCTTGGCGACCTCGATCTCGACTGCCTCTTGGAGGGGTTCTCCAATGATCCGGCTCTCGATCTCTCCCCCGAGATGTGGAACTCGGAGCTATCGCCAAAGAAATTCTGGACACCATCATCCTCTCTGATCTCAGCCGGACCTGGTACACCTGCCACCATCACCAACCAACCCCGCCGTCCGAGCCGCCGTCTCCCTCCCATCACCGTCGTCGGCGAACACCTGCCAGACTACTCTCCGAAGACATCCCCTTTTCCCCTGTTTTTGGTATGTGGGGAAGGAAGAAGCTCCAACGCATGAATGCGAAAGCAAACTTCCGTTCCTCTACCGACTTCAAGCTACACGTTTCTTAAAGAGAAATCATTCCCTCTATTTCCGATTTCACCCACTTCAGGATTAGGCAGGGAATTAAAAAAAAGTGAAAAAAGAGAGAAAAAAAGAAAAAAAAGAAAAAAATGAATTTAAAAAAAGGGAGAAAAAAATAATTTGTGATAGTTTCAAGCATAATTTCAAGCTACACGGATTCCAGAGTTATACAATTTTCAGTGCTGCACGATTCTCGGAGCCAAGCAAATCTAAGAGTAGAGCCCCTTTGATTGATTGGATTCAGTTTCACCAACATCCCCCCTGATTCTGACTCGACAGAGTCGAGTTTTTCCCATCTCAGGGAATGATCGGGACATTGCCAGCACTAATGCCAGAGCTGCACCGATCCTGGAGCAGCACTGATCTCGGAGCAGCACATATTTCAATAAATTTATTTAGGATTTATCTTTATCTTTTGAATTTTGAATTATGATTTGGTTTGTTAGGATTTAGATATGGATAGGCTTATCTTATCCTATCTTGTATTTGAATTTGAGTTATCTCTATCTTTTTATCCCGTATTCAAATTCAAACGAGGGTGGACAGATCTATAAATACCACCCTCAGTCCTTTGTAAAAAAATCAGTTTGGTCAATAAAGTGTTTTTTTAGAAAAGAGTGTTTTCTTTTCGTTCATCCCATATGGGGAGGGTGAAAGGCCCATCTGTCCTTCGCCTTCGGGCATCGAGGGGTGAGAGACCCTAGTTATCCCCTTTTTCCCGTCGAGTCCCCTCTATGGTCTTAGGGATTTTCTTTTACGACCCCAGGTAGTGATTTGGGTGGGATGCCCTAGGCTTCGCATGTGGGATGCCCTGGGCTACATGTAGTGGGGTGGGTGAGATGTCTCTCCGTGAATCTAAGTCCCAGGTCCTAGAGTTCTAATTTTCCTACCCTCCATCTCTATTATTCCTTCGCCACCACCGTAAGAAAAAATAAAAATCAACAGAAAAAAATAGGATACCCTAATCTTCGATGACTTCTCAGCTCATCAACGATCCTATCCTGATCCCGTTCCTCATCAAATTGGTATTAGAGCAATAGATCATGTTAGGGTATATTTCTTCTCCAATCCTAGATTTCCTCAACGTGTTCCATTATTCTCTATTTTTCCTTTGGATCATCCACTGCCCATAGCCTCTGTCCACATAGCAGCGATCTCGTCTTCATCCGCTGGCCTCCCACGGGTGCTTCCTGCAGTCGCCCCCTCGCCGTACCCAAAAGAA
Source organism: Areca catechu (assembly GCA_021397845.1). NCBI lineage: Eukaryota > Viridiplantae > Streptophyta > Magnoliopsida > Arecales > Arecaceae > Areca > Areca catechu. Next base: position 100,023,199 of record CM038050.1, read on the forward strand.
GAGGCCCCGCTCCATCGAAATAGTACAGGTCTTGCCAATGATTTAATTTTCCTTGTTTCCGTGTTTCCTCCTAAACTCCACCAACACGCCTGCTGCCACCGCCGACCCAACCAATCCTCCCCGCCCACCAACCTCGTCGACATCTCCCACTCCCAAGATGCCACCGCCGGCGACAGCACCACCACCGTCGTCGTCCTCGCAATGCTCGCCGAAGACTCCATCTCCTACATCAAACACTCCCTTCCCCCGGTGCCACACCCCGCTCCGCCGTCGCCACCCTCGACGGCCACTGCCGCGAGCTCCTCGACGGCCACTGCCGCGAGCTCCGCGATGTGACAAGGACCTCCGCCGCTCCACTGCCACCCTCGACAATGGATCCACTTCGCCGCCCCCCCCTCCTCTCTACCTTCGTTAAGTCCCCATCCTCCATCTGTGAATCCTCCCCCCCTAAATCCGGCTCTCCGCTTGTTTTTCTCACCATGGGAGACATGATCGAAGCTCCAGCGCCAGACTTTCTTGGCACCTCGATCACGATTGCCTCCTGGAGGGGTTCTCCGATGATCCGACTCTCGATCTCTCCCTTGAGATATGGAACTCGGAGCTATCCTGGAGAAATTCTGGACCCCATCGTCCTCTCTGATCTCAGTCGGACCTCGTACACCTGCCACCATCACCAACCGACCCTGCCATCTGAGCCGCCATCTCTCCCTCCCAGCACCGCCGCCGGCGAACACTTGCCAGACTACTCTCCAAAGACCTCCCCTTTTCCCCAGTTTTTGGTCTATGGGGAAGGAAGAAGCTCCAACGCATGAACGCGAAAGCAAACTTCCATTCCACTGCCGACTTCAGGCTACACATTTCTTAAAGAGAAATCATTCCCTCTATTGTCGATTTCACCCACTTCAGGATTAGGCAGGGAATTAAAAAAAAAGTAGAAAAAAAAAAAAAAAGAAAAAAATGAATTTAAAAAAAAAGGAGAAAAAAAAATAATTTGTGATAGTTTTCAGAGCTGCATAATTTCAAGCTACACGGATTCCAGAGTTATACGATTTTCAGTGCTACACAATTCTCGGAGCCAAACAGATCTAAGAGCAGAGCCCCTTTGATTGTTTGGATTCAGTTTCACCAACGTCCCCCTGATTCTGACTCAACGGAGTGAGTTTTCCCATATCAGGAGAATGATGGGGACATCACCAAGCACTAATCCCGGAGCAGCACCGATCCCGGAGCAGCACTGATCTCAGAGCAGCACTAATCTCAGAGCAGCACATATTTCAATAAATTTATTTAGGATTTATCTTTATCTTTTGAATTTTGAATTATGATTTGGTTGGTTAGGATTTAGATATGGATAGGCTTATCTTATCCTATCTTGTATTTGAATTTGAGTCATCCCTATCTTTTTATCATGTATTCAAATTCAAACGAGGGAGGACTGGTCTATAAATACCACCCTCAGTCATTTGTAAAAAAATCAGTTTGGTCAATAAAGAGTTTTTTTAGAAAAGAGTGTTTTCTTTTCGTTCGCCCCATATGGGGAGGGTGAGAGGCCCATATGTCCTTCGCCTTCGGGCGTTGAGGGGTGAGAGACCCTAGTCCTTCGCTTTCGAGCATCGAGAGGTGAGAGATCCTAGTTATCCCCTTTTCCCCATCGAGTCCCCTCTATGATCTTAGGGATTTTCTTTTACGACCCCAGGTAGTGATTTGGGTAGGATGCCCTAGGCTCCGCATGTAGTGAGATGGGTGGGATGCCCTGGGCTACATGTAGTGGGATGGGTGAGATGCCCTAGAGGTGAGATGTCTCTCCATGAATCTAAGTCCTAGGTCCTAGAGTTCCAATTTTCCTACCCTCCATCTCTATTATTCCTTCGCCACCACCATAGAAATAAATAAGAATCAACAGAAGAAAATAGGATACCCTAATCTTCGATGACTTCTCAGCTCGCCGACGATCCTATCTTGATCCCGTTCCCCATCATTTCCAATTAGGAGAAAGTTTATCTTGATCCACAAGTCGAGTTACTTTCATCTTTCGTAGTACTGGATCTATAGGTTAGAATGTTCTTGCTTTGACTCTTGAGTTATAGTGTCGGGTGACTCTTTGTCAGCATACCGCCATTCATAGCTATGTTTGGAGTCTTGTGCCTTCAAGTAGATCTAAATCAGCTCTTCTTTGGCCTGAATTATTTGGCTCTTTGAAGTGGTCGGTTCTTCTAGATCGATGGATGATGTCCCCTGGTATCATAGCTTCGCTTTCATAAGTTAAGTTGAATGGTGACTCTCCTGCTGTAGATCGGGAGTCATTCGATATGCCTAGAGAACTGAATTAAGTTCATCAGCCCAGAGTCCTTTTGCTTCATTTAGTCGAGTCTTCAAGCCATAGAGAATTGTTTGATTGGATACTTCAGCTTCACTGTTAGCTTGAGGATGTCTGACAAAAGTTAACTGATGGAGAATATTAAATTGAGCACAGAAGTCATTGAACTTTTGGTTGTCAAATTGCCTTCCATTGTTAGTGTAGTCGATGCAAATTCTCCACTTGCTGTTTGCTTTTTTTTTACTATTACCATGTGGCAAGCCAATTTGGATAATGGACTTCCCTTATGAACCCTCGGGTCATCATCGAAGAAACTGATGATGTTTCTCATTCAAGATTTCTCTGAAGTGCTGTCATCTCTCCGTAGTATGGTTAGCGATGTAACATGCCGACCATGCCATCAAAGGGTCAATAATTGGGGAGCTCTGCACCATCATTAATCTACCTTGGGGCAATCACTTCGGTTGGGCGATCTTGATTATGGATGTACTTTTCTACGTATCCATGTTTAATTAGTCCTTTGATGTCATCCTTCAGATGGATGTATTCTTCAGTAGTGTGCCCATGGTCTCTGTGGAACTGATAGTATTTGGCGTTGTTGTACGGGGTTGGAGGTGCTCGCATCGGTCAGGGCCTTTGGAGAAAATTCTTATTTTCAATCTCCATTAATATCTTCTCCCTTGGAAGAAATAAAGGACTGTAAGTGTCATATGTGCTGACTTGAGCCTTGTCGATCAGATTCTTCGGCTTTGGGCTTCGTCGATAGGTTGGCATGTCATTGACACCGGAAGGCTATTCATTGCCTTTTAGATTTTTCTTCTTTGGAGCTAGCTTTTTCCCTCTGCTTGGTGTCGACTTGCAACTTGTTTTTCAGTTTGCGCATACTTCTGTACACATGCCAATAACTCAGAGTAGTTGATGAAAAGGAAATTTCTAGCATAGTAGAGTTGAAGCAGGCCACGTAGTCCCTTAATGTTTCTCTCTCTTGTTGCTAGATGAAGAAGAGGCTATCCAAATTTTGCAGCATCTTCTAGCTGGTCCTGAAATGAGCCACAAACAATTTTTCTAACTATTTAAAAAGTGGATGGTATCTCATCGAAGACTCGAATACCACATCGTGGCAGCTTTCTTGAATGTGGCCGGGAATGCAAGACAATGAAGGGCATCAGTCATCCCATAGATCATCATATGGGCCTTGAAATTGCCCAAGTGATCGAATGGATTGTCCATTCCGTCATAAAGTTCCGCTGAGGGATCTTGAAATAGAACGGAATTTTTTTTTCTATGATTCTCCTAGAAAAGGGTGGATGTGCATCATAAACAGTCAACATGTCCTTAATTTTTCTTTGATCATCGAGTTCGGCAACTTGTAATTCCAATTTATGGAACTTCCTCTCGAAATGATCCCGTATTCGGCTATCCTGGCTCCTCTATGTGCTTCTTAGAGTAGATTCATTGGAGGAAACAGAATAAGATTTGGAATGTTTTCCCTTCTCCAGCCTTCACCATGATCGTGAAGAACAAAATCCCATCACGCGAGGGAACGTCGGCTTGACAAGTGATGATGACGGGAATGGTGGCTTGGATCTGGGTGCCTGACTTCCCGTATGGGAGAACATCGACTACATCTGGAAGCGATGGGGTATTTTTGCCCGCTAACCACCACTTCTTGAAGATTTTTGACAACAGCAGTCAAGACCTCCATCTTGTTTAGAAGAACATCCAGTTGTTGTTGACTTAAGGTTGCAGCTGGGGTGATGTCCTCCTCGTCCAAAGGTGGATCATTTTTCTTGGATGGCGGGCAAGTCTTTCCAATTGAGATATTTTGTACTTTTCCTTTTACCATCTTTCCTTTCAAGATTCCTTCTAAGAACTGATTTCTTGCCCTTCTTCTAGCACCAATCTATTGTGGCTGAACCAATGCAACTCTGATGTACCATTTGGGCTTGTTCTATTGGGCTCCTTAATGACCTGCAAAACAAACCCATGGCCAGAATTTTTTCGGCGGGGACATTCCGATACCTAAGTTAGCAAGGGTTCGGGTTAAACAGAAATAGAAATCTTAAGGAAGATGTCAGCTAGTTCATCTCACTTACCCCCGGAGGTTCCCCATTAATCAGTATTTATAGGCTCGGGTCTTAACTGAATTTAGTTAGACAGACCTCAAATGGTTAGTTCTATTAGGAACTAACCCATGCTTGTAATAACGGTAATTAGTTATTCTGGTAGGATAACTATCTCATTTCTTACTGTTTTCACCTTTTTTATGCTTGATCGACCATTATGTGTCGGTCGGCATTTGTGTGACAGTTGGCCTTCTCGTGTCAATCGGTCTTAGAGCACGATCGGCTCTTAGATGATGGTCGACCTTCTTATGTTAGTCGACCTTTGCATGCTGATCAGCTCTTATGTGGAAATTGGCCTTCTTGTGTCAATTGGTCTTAGAGCGCTGATCGGCTCTTAGGTGACAGTTGACCTTTTTATGTTGATCATTCTTTATGTGCTGATCAGTTCTTAAGTGACAATCAGCCTTCTTGTGTCAATCGACCTTAGAGTAATTACTAAAATTAGAAACTAAATTACTAAAATTAATAACTAATTAACAGAGAAAAATTAGAAACTAATTTTTTTTTATTTTTTCAGATTTTTAAAGAAGACTTCAAAGGAGATAATAAAAAAAAACTAATCAAGTCAATTACCCGCACAAGTAAACCTATAAAGCAGTTAAAAAGTAGGACCTGGTGGTTGAGAAACCACCGAAACTAGGATTTGTTTTCAACGAATCAGAAAATAAAGAGAAGAGAAAAAATTTCAATTTTACCAATGAAGAAATGCTTCTCTGAATCGGATCTGACAGAACTCTTAAGATCTCCATGATAGGGTTTCAAGAACTCGATTCCCAGCTCCGATCTTTCGCGTGAAGCTGGTTTGGAGGCAAGAAAACCTGGCTTCGATTCTTGATCACTTGCACACTTAACAAAGAAAGAAACATGAATTACAAGCAGCAATGGAAAGGAACGAATGAAAGAAAGGAGGGTTTAGAAATTGTGGATTTGGATTTCTTGATGGCTAGAAAAATAGGGCCTCACACCCCGCGATGTTTCGTAGAATAAAGGAAGGGCCTCACACCCCATGATGCACAAAGCAAAGGAATAAAATTTGATAGAATTTCATTGTATATTGAAGAATAATTGATTAATTACAAGGGGGCTAGTGGGATATTTATAGACTCCCAACCATTGATGTAAGGGACACAAACACTAGTCTTGTGCTCCCTTGGACTACAACTCCTAGAATCCTACTCATGGTTGTCTTGGACTCTGCTTGCTTAGCTAATCTGGACTCCATTCAAAGTGGGCGAAACCTTGAGGCTTCTTATCTCATTTGGGCACCAACTATGAGGATGGCTGAAGTGGACTGATGAATGGCCAAGATTACTTCTTTGATTGGCTATGATTGGTGGTCTCTAGAATCTAGATATTGAAAGTTCTTGCATAACAGAGGACTCTCTAGTCTAGATAAGAGAAACTCATGAGTTCTAGTGGAACTCATGAGCCCTTGAAATTTTGATTTCCCAGTAACTTGACTGCTTCAAACACTTGAGTTAGGAAACCTTAAAACTTCCTCCACTTAGGCGACAAGATGAAACTCCTTGGAAAAGTGGGTGACTCCTTGGATTTGGCATGAACTTCTTGAAGTGAACGCTGACAAGGATGAAGACTCCTTCTGCTTTACTCATCTCAAAAGGAGGGCGCTAATTTTGCTTTCATTTGGCCAACCAAAAATAATAAAACACATGGCATGTGGGATGTCCAAACAAAAGTGACATGGCATGTGTTCTTGTCCCAAAATGAAATGTCCAAATGGTTTTGTCCCAATGACATGTCCAAACGTGACATGTGTTGATGTCCAAATCCTTGGAATGGTGGTGCCAAGAAGAGATTGTGACTTGGGCTAACACATGCGTTGTCTTGAGTCTTCAATTGGGTATACATGGGATGTTGTCTTGGATCCCCTCTTGTAATACAGGACTCAATGACTCAACTAATTACATGGGCTCAATGAATAACTAACCACATGATTTAACCAACTAATAACTAATTGAACCAACCATACTTAATTAGGCTTTCAAATAAAAACCTAATTAAAGTTGGTAAAAAGGGCTAATTAAATTAGACCACTAAGATCCCAATTGGGTAAATAATGTTTGACTCAATTGGGGTTTCGACTAAACTTGGTAAAAATGGTTTTATCCAAAAAAAATAAAACCCTAATTACAGTTGGTAAAAAGGGTTTACCCTAACTAAACCAAAATAATAGAATTTAAAATAAATATTTACATGATAAATAGGATTTGGGTTCAGGATTTTACTCACAGGTGATCCATAGGGATGTGGGTTCAACTTGTCAATATCTTTTAGCCCTGGTGCCCGCACCAATTCTCCCCAGGTGAGAGAAACTCGATCCTGTCGAGTATGGGTCAACTCAACTCTTATAATATTCTAGTAAGTCAAGGGCAACTCTTTGCAAGTCCTTTCTGGTGATCCAAGAATCATCAGACTCAGGTCGCCCTTGCCAACGAACCAGATATCGCTGGTAATCTTTACTCCAGGTAGTGATGATCTTGTCATCCAAGATCTGTTCGATCTTGTCTCTCCGGGCTGATGGTATGGCAGGTGGACACACTTGGATTGGTTCACTCTCAAGGACAGGATTAGGCCTAAATGTCTCACTAGGAATCAATGTTGGTTCCTTATACTCGATAAGGTCTGAAATGTTGAAAGTATTGCGAATGCCTAGTTCAGATGGGAACTCGAGCACATAGGCATTAGATACAATTTTTCTAATAACTTTGTAAGGTCCACTACTATGGGCATGTAACTTTTTCGTGGTTCTAGGTGGGAACCATTCAGGTCGTAGTCTAACCATTACAAAGTTTCCTTTAGTGAATTCTTCGAGTCTTTTTCTCTTTTTTCCTTTTCCCTTTTTTACTTTTATTATTGACATGCATGTAAACCCTAAACTACAACTGAGTTTGATCCTTGGTTGGTGGGTGACATGCAGATGAAAATGGTGCATGGACTCCTACTAAATGCCACAGGGTTTTCCAGAAGTAAATGGCAAACCTAATATGCTGAAAGGATGCATACAACTTGCGAACCTCTATAAAATGCAAACTAATAGTCCTAGAAATGCTGGAAGCTTCAGGAAAAGGTAGAAAATAAGAAGTGGATCTAGGGTTAGACTGAAAATAAGAAGGGGTTTCAGGGAATAGTCCTAGACTAATGGGGTTGACCTTAAAGTTTAGACACTGAATTACATCTACAGGCACTAAAAGGTCTACTTGATGAAAAAATGGGTCACTAATCTTAGGAAAGAGATCTTCAATGGAAACTACATGGGTGAAGTCTTCCTGAGGGTATTGGACTAAATAAGTCAAGTCCTTACTAATGTTCTTTGGTTCTTGAGTTTCAAGACTAAGCTCTACAATTTGGCTTTCTTTTAATGTCTCCTTAGGTAAAGTTGTAGTAGCAAGATCATGATTCTCTTTCTTTAAGTGTTCTTCTACTACAGCTTCACTCTGGGTATTTTCTGGGTTAACAAATCCTAGGTTGGCTTCAGTCTGGGTATGGTCAAGGTCAGCTATATGTATCTGTTCTTCTTCCTCATACTCATCCACTAAGTTCACCTCAGCTTCATGCACTTCTTCCTCAATGGCATCTTGGTGAACTAATGGAGTAGTAAGACTAGGTTGGTTTAGGGGCAACTTGCTAGCTCCAGGGTTTTGACTATGTGCACTAAATCTAGTAGGTTCAGGTTGACATTGAAGTGGAAGTGGACTAATACTAGGCTCATATCTAGGGCTACTAAGCCTATGGGGTTCAAGCTAACTAAGGAAAACCTGACTAGCACTATATTGATACCTAGGGGTTATAGGTTTCTTGGGCTCATAGGACATGGGCATAGATCTATGGGTCATGGATCTGGATTCATAAGAGCTGGGTTTATAGGATATGGGTAAGTACTTTTCTCTAATTTTAAGTTTCATGTCACTCCAGATAGTTATGGGTATGTCTCTTCTTCGTCTGATCATTCTTTCAACATTATCCCAGTAAATTCTAACCTGGCGTACTAACTCGGGTTTAGCAATCTTAAACTTTCTTTCATCAGATACTAGTTCCCTCTCAAAATACAGATCCATACCTTCTTTCCAAACAAGGTAGTCCTCAAGATTAAGATCACCACCAAATGTAGGTGATGCTAGCCTAAAGTTCCTAGTGGCTCTCTTATCCTGGTCTAAGAAATCATAATTGGGTCTCCTATGGTTAGTCTCCTAGATTGGGTCTAGGTGTGGGGCTCTCCTAGGGTTGGGTTCTAGGAATGGGTCAGGGTGTGTCTCAAGTTTAGGTTTAGGATGGGTCTTACGGGTTTTCTCTAGGTTACCAATTGGTCATCTACTCGGTCAAACTTATTATTTGTCAAGGCAAACTGATCATTCATGAGCCTCATAAAGGTTTCAAAGTTGTGCTCCATGATCAGGCTAGGTTAGGTTTGGGAGGCTAGGTTGTTTCTATAGGTTAGGTTAGGTTAGCCCCTTTGCTATGTGCTTGTTCTTCTAGGGCATCTGTGTGAGCCCTTTGCTATGTGCTTGTTCTTCTTGGGGAATCTATTTGAACCCCAGTATTGTTCTTAACCCTGCCCCTCTTCTTTCCTCCTTCTTTGCAACCCTAATCTCTGGTGACTTTCATGCTCGCCAGCGATCCAGTCCAATCCCTGTCCCGCATCAAGTGGTATCAGAGCTAAAGGATTAGGATTTTTCTATTTTATCACCGGCCACTGTCTCTTTCTTCCCTGTTTCAAATCTCATCCACGGATCCTTCCCCAACATCGACGTTGACCACCCTCCCCCCAGCTGGTCACCCCACCACCTTCCTCCCTTCTAGCCCTCACCCCTATTTTTTGCTTCGTCTATGCCAAGCTCTCCAAGAACTGCTTGCAACCCATTTTCAAAGCACAGATTTCAAAGCACACCGATCTCAAAGCTGCACCTTTTCAAAGCAAAGTTGATTAAAAAAAAAATCATGGTTATGTCAAGCTAAAAGTTTGGAGTTCCCGGAGCTGAAGTCAAGCTGAAGCTGGAGCCTGACCCAAACGACAGAGTCGAGTTTTTTCCCCATCATAGGAGAATGATGGGGACATCTCAAGCACGGATCTTGGAGCAAGCATAATCTTGGAGTGGCACAGATCTTGAAGCTTTTTTTTGGAATAAATTTATTTAGGATTTATCTTTTGTTTAAAATTTGAATTAGGATTTGGTTGGTTAGGATTGATATATGATAGGCTTATCTTATCCTATCTTATATTTGAATTTGATTCGTTCTTATCTTTTTATCTTGTATTCAAATTCAAATGATGGTTGGAAATCTATAAATACCACCCTCAGCTTTTGTAATGGGGAGGATGGTGAATAATTTTTTATTGTTCTGGTATGAAGATCTGTGTGATCCTAGGTATCTGTATGATCCCTTCTCCATCTTCCCAGGGTTTCTGTGATCCCTGATTTTGGGCATCTGTGTGAGCCCAGGGCATCTATGTGAGCCCCTTTGCTATGTGCTGTTCTTCTAGGGCATCTGTGTAGCCCCTTTGCTATGTGCTTGTTCTTCTTGGGGAATCTATGTGACCCAGTATTTTTCTTACCCTGCACCCTCTTCTTTCCTCCTTCTTTGCAATCCTAATCTCTGGTGACTTTCATGCTCGCCAGCGATCCAGTCCAATCCCTGTCCCGCATCAACATGCTATGGACACACAGAAGACACGGACTAGGGTTTCCTAAACCTAGAGCTCAAACAAAATGAGTCGACTGAATCACAGCCAAGACAATAATTATGCTGTCCACTAGCCAGGTAAGAGGTGGGGTCGTGGGAGGCTCCCCCTACTCTCGTAGGGTCCTAATTAAAATCCACAAAATCGCTTAAGGCGTTTGCCTCTAGACCTCTAGCCTAGACACCAGCTTCAAGACACAAATGCCGAATTGAGTATAACTAATTTTTCGAAAAAGGTTGAACCTGACTGTTGGTGTCCCTAGATCACTAGAGCAAATTAAGTCTAATCATTTTAATTAAGGTTTCATTTGGATGCAATTGGTAGTTGTTGTGGGCTCAGTATAGGTGATGAAATCCTGCCCTGATCTAGATGTTCAAGTGCCCTTAAGATTAGGTTACTTCATGATGCACACACAAGATGAAACCCTAATATGCAAATAAACAAAATGGAAGAAAATAAAATTAATTATTTTTTTTTAAACAAGGATATATTCTATAGATAAATACCTAATATGCAGAAAATATTAAATATGCAAAAATTTTACCAAAAGAACCCTAAACTTGCTGAAAATAGAGTAAAACTATTCTCAGTAGTATTTCGATAGGCACAAAATCTATAGATCAAAATAATTCATGAAAAAATCTAAAAATACTTTCAATTAAAATGAATCCAAAAAATAAAGTTAGATTTTTTTAAGTTATCTACAGATAGAAATAATTAAAACAACAAACTATGTACTGAGTAGTGAGATGCAGAAATTAAAACTAAAGATGCCTATCTCTTTGTTTCTTCTTCAACGGTCAATTCACAGCGGCACTCCTACATGCCATAAAAAATCCCGTTTGAATGGGAAGTGAGGGTCTTGCAGCCATACTTCTTCCTATGACTGGACGGCCATGGTAAAGCACTCGATCTGAGTACTTAAAGAGAACTAAGTCAGCACAAGAGATATTAAACCCAAGTTTAACCTGCTCTGATACTAAAACTGATGTGGGATAGAAAACCAAAACTAATTACTGAAATTAATAACTAATTAATAGAGAAAAATTAGAAACTAATTTTTATTATTTTTGGATCTTTAAAGAAGACTTCAGAGAAACAGTAAAGGAAACTAATCAAGTCAATTATCCACACAAGTAAACCTATAAAGCAATTAAAAAACAGGACTTGGTGGTTAAGAAACCTCCAAAACTAGGATTTGTTTTCAATAAATCATAAAATAAAGAGAAGGGAATAAATTTCAATTTTACCAATGAAGAAATGCTCATGTGAATCAGATCTGATAGAACTCTCAAGATCTCCATGGCTGGGTCTCAAGAACTCAATTCTCAGGCTCTAATCTTCTGCGTGAAGTGGTTTGGAGGCAAGAAAACTTGGCTTCGATTCTTGATCACCTGCACACTTAATAAAGAAAGAAACATGAATTAAATGCAGCAATGGAAAGGAATGAATGAAGGAAAGGAGGTTTTAGAAATGGTGAATTTGGATTTCTTGATGGCTGGATAAATAGGGCCTCACCCCCCGATGTTCCATAGAACAAAAGAAGGGCCTCACAGCCCATGATGCACACATCAAAGGAATAAAATTTGACAGAATTTTGTTGTATATTGATGAATAATTGATTAATTACAAGGGAGGGCTGGTGAGGTATTTATAGACTCCCAACCAGTGATGTAAGGGACATAAACACTAGTCTTGTGCTCCCTTGGACTACAACTCCTAGAATCCTGCTCTTGGGTGTCTTGGACTCTGCTTGCTGGACTGATCTAGACTCCATTCAATGTGGGTGAAATCTAGAGGATTCTTATCTCATTTGGACGCCAACTATGAGGATGGGTGAAGTGGACTGATGATTGGCCAAGATTACTTCTTTGATTTGCCATGATTAGAGGTCTTTGGAATCTAGATATTGAAAGTTCTTGCATAAAAGAGGACTCTCCAGTCTGAATAAGAAAAACTCATGAGTTTTAGTGGAACTCATGAGCCCTTGAAATTTCGATTTTTCAGTAACTTGACTGCTTCAAACACTTGAGTTAAGAAACCTTGAAACTTCCTCCACTTTGGCGACAAGATGAAACTCATTGAAAGAGTGGCCGACCCCTTGGATTTGGCATAAACTTCTTGAAGTGAATGGCGACAAGGATGAAGACTCCTCTGCTTTACTCATCTCAAAAGGAGGGCGCCAATTTTGCTTTCATTTGGCTGACCAAAAATAATAAAACACATGGCATGTGGGATGTCCAAACAAAAGTGACATGGCATGTGTTCTTGTCCCAAAATGAAATATCCAAATGGTGTTGTCCCAATGACATGTCCAAACATGACATGTGTTGATGTCCAAGTCCTTGAAAAGGTGGCGCCAAGAAGAGGTTATGACTTGGGCTAGCACAGGGTTTGTTGATGTGGGACTAGGCTAGGAGGATCATCAGAGAGCTGAGAAATCAATTGGGAATTAGGGTCAAGAAGGGGATAACCAGGGCCTCACACCCCTCGATGTCCTGAATGACAAAGGCAAACTGGGGCCTCACACCCCTCAACGCTCAAAAGCGAAAGCAAGAGACTCACACCCCTCGATGTCTCGAAGGACAAAGATAAAATTGGCCTCACACCCTCGACGCCCGAAGGTGAAGGCAAGATGGGCCTCACACCCACTCCCTCACGAAGGTCGACATTCTCAGAGAATGAAGGCAACACTATTGGGCCTCTCACCCTCCCCACCAATGCAAGGGCGAACACTATTGGGCCTCTCATCCTTCCCATGCGGGGGCAGAAAAAAAAAATCTTCTAAAAACTCATTTTATTTTTCACTAACTTTCAAATACAAGAGGGGATGCCTTTATATAGGCTTAAAAAATTTAGGACCCATACATGGACATTTTTATCTATTATTTATTTTCTTATTTATTTATTGATCCTAAACCAGCAGGTTTGAGATCCATGCAGAGCTATTTCTACATCAAGATCTGTGCAAATCCTTCTCTTGTGATCATGGAATAGGAGATCGAGTGGAAAGGGGTGAAGGACGTGGATCTCGATGCTGAGCTCGCAGGCGAGGCAGAGGATGGATGAGCGGATGGATTCCGGGGATGGCAGCGATGGCATGGGGTCGGGGGATGGAGAAATCGATGATTAAGGGATTGGGGAGGTGGTCGGTGATGCTCGCGGGTGAGGAGGAGGGCGGACGGGCCGAAGGATTTGGAGGAGGTGGTCGTTGATGCTCGCGGGTGAGGCAGAGGGCGGATGGGCCGACGGATCCAGCGGGATCCGATCGGCATCGATGGTGGCTGGAGACGACTCCAGGTGGTGGGGCATCGGGCCGGAGATGGGGAGGTATCACGGGCATGGGTTGCACATATGCATGGAGAGAAGGGCACGATTCCGTCAGGTCGGGCTCTTTGGCAGGTGTCGGGCATCACGACAGCAGGTTGGTGGGATGGGCGACAGGCATCGACGGGCTCAATGGGCGTCGGTGGTGATCATCGACTGGAATGGAGGATATGGGGATTGGATCAGGGCAATGAATCGAGGAAGAAGATGATAGGAATAATAGAAGGATAAGTTGGGGATAAGTATGGAATAAAACTGGAATATCCGGGATAGGTAGAATAGCTGGGATAAAAAATTAAACTAAAATAAAATAAATCTAAAAAAAGAAAATCCTGGATGGGTTTTGATGTCCCTCATTTTTCCTAGGATGGGAAAAACTCGACTCCATCGAGTCAGGCTCGTTGCTGCATTTTTTTTTTCTCTTTTTCTTTTTTTCTCTAACCTAATCCTCTCCTGCTCTGATACCAAATTAATGTGGGACTAGTCTAGGAGGATCGTCTGAGAGCTGAGAAGTCTCCTAAGATTAAGGTCAAGAAGGGGATAACCAGGGCCTCACATCCCTCGATGTCCCGAAGGACAACGGCAAACTGGGGCCTCACAACGCTCAACGCTCGAAAGTGAAGACATAGGGCCTTACACCCCTCGATGTCCCGAAGGATAAAAACAAAACTGGGGCCTCACACCCCTCAGCGATACCCGAAGGCAAAGGCAAGACGGGCCTCACACCAACTCCCTCACAAATGCATAGGGTCTCACACCCCTCGACGCTCGAAGGCGAAGGCAAAATGGGCCTCACACCCACTCCCTCACGGAGGTCGACGTTCTTAGAGAATGAAGGCAACACTATTGGGCCTCTGACCCTCCTCGCCCATGCGGGGGCGAACACTATTGGGCCTCTCACCTCCCCATGCGGAGGCGAAAAAAAAAAATTCTTAAAACTCATTTTATTCTTCACTAGCTTCCAAATACAAGAGGGGATGCCTTTATATAGGCTTACAAAATTTATGACCCATACATGAAAATTTTTATTTATTATTTATTTATTATTATTATTATTTTTAATCCTAAACCAGTAGCTTTGAGATCCGTGAAGAGTTGTTTCTGCATCAGGATCTATGCAAATCCTTCTCTAGTGACTGTGGAACAGGGGATCAACCAGAAAGGGTGGAGGACGTGGACCTCGATGTTGAGCTCGCAGGTGAGGTGAAGGGCGAATGGGTCGGCGGATCCTGGGGGATGGTTGCGATGGCATGGGGCCGGGGGATGGTGAAATCGATGATTTGGATGAGGCGGTTGGTGATGCTCGTGGGTGAGGCGGATGGCGGATTGGTCGACGGATCTAGCAGGATCTGATCGGCATCAATGGCGGCTAGAGACGACTCCGGGTGGAGGGGCATTGGGCGCGGAGATGGGGATGCATCACGGGCACGGGCGGCATAGATACAGGGAGAGGAGGGCACGGTTCCGTCTGCTCGGGCTCTCCGGTGTGTGTCGGGGATCAAGGCAGCATGTCGATGGGATGGGCGACGGGTGTCGGTGGCCTTAGCGGGCATCGATGGTGATCATCGGCTAGGAATGGAGGAAATGGGGCTTGGATCTGGGCGATGAATGGAGGAAGAAGATGACAGGAAAAATAGAAGGATAAGTCAGGAATAAGTATGGAATAAAATTGGAATAGTGGGTGTAGGTAGAATAGTGGGGATAGAAATTTAAACTAAAAAAAAAAAGGAAAAAAAAGAAAAAACCCGGATGGGTTTTGATGTCCCCATCGGTTGTCTTGAGTCTTCATTGGATGCACATGGGATGTTGTCTTGGGTCCCTTCTTGTAATAAAGGACTCAATAACTCAACTAATTACATGGACTCAATGAATAACTACCACATGATTTAACCAACTAATAACTAATTGAACCATATACTTAATTAGGCTTTCAAAGAAAAACCTAATTAAAGTTTGTAAAAAGGACTAATTAAATTGGACCATTAAGATCCCAATTGTGTAAATAGGGTTTGACTCAATGAGGGTTTTGACTCAACTTGGTAAAAAGGGTTTTACCCCAAAATAAACAAAACCCTGATTACAATTGATAAAAAGGGTTTACCCTAACTAAACCAAAATAATAAAATTTAAAATAAATATTTACATGATAAATAGGGTTTGGGTTCAGGATTTTATGCACAGGTGATCCACAAGGATGTGGATTCAACCTATCGATTTCTTTTCGCCCTGGTGCCCGCACCAGCATATTCCCAGACCAGGGAACCTATGATTCCAGAGGTCCATCTGCACCCCAGTCCAAAAGAAATCAGCCTAGGTGCTAGGCCCAAGCTCATAAGAACCAAGATTCTAGGTATAATCCAGCCCAGAACCAAGATTCCAGGTATATGCTAGCCCAGGCATCCCAGGCTTCCAGGGGGCCCAAAGCCCAAGCTCCCTAGCCTCTTGGCCACCCACTCTTACTGCCCATGAAGCCCACACACCATGGAGAGGCATCCTTAATGGTTGACTAAGTCCAAACAAGGAGGAAGAGTCCAAATGAAAGAATGAAAACTAGTTTTATTTTCATGCAAACTTTCTACTTTTAGTTTTAAGTTACTTGTGTAGTTTTTCTCCCACTTAAATTGTGTAAACCTATTCTAACTAGGAGAGAGCTGAAGTCCTAATAAAAAGAGGGCATGGAAACTTTATAAATATCCCACCCCTCCTCCTCTTGTATTCAATCAACTCTTATGAAATATTATTCTGTTGAATTATTTTAAGACTGGTGTCATGTGTTCTTTTTGGTTCTTTGGTTTGGTTCTTTGTTCTCTTGCTTGGCCGACCACCTTTCCATGGAATTCTCCATGCCCTAGCAGCAAATCAAGCCTCCAAGTAGCAGCCATGTCCAAGAAGAGAAGCCTTGAAGATGCCCTAGATCAAGAGCTCCTTTTTCTTCCCTGCTGCCAGCCCTAACCCTAATTCCCCATGTCTTTCTTTCATATTTTGTTTCTTTTCATTGATCACCTATTTTGTGCCTAACCTTAATGCTGGCAGGATCCCCGAGGTGTTTCCCCTCCCCAGAGGAGGCTTTCCTTGCCTTCAAACTGGGTCCAGATCGCCTTCAAATTGGGGAACCAAGGGCTTCATCTTCCATCATCAATTTGAGAGCTGTGTGACCCCTTCATCAACAAGTTCTTCAATCTCTGACTGGTACAAACCTTCCCACTCTTAATTTCTATTTTGATTGAAGGTTAGCTATTCTAAGCCAGGAATTTCTCAATTCTTGGATCCTGACTTTTATTATTTTGCATGAGCATGCCTGCGATTATGATGATTCTTTCCATTGCTATTAATCCTGCTAGTCTTTACTTGATTTTGGAAATTTAGCCTGCAAATTAAAATTATAGAAAAATACAAAAAATTAGTTTACTATTCTTTTCTGCATATTTAGCAATCTTAGAGTTGTCTCGCATCAGTTTGGTATCAGAGCAGGTTTAAGATAACATTTATCTGCATTAGGATCACAAACCCTAATTTCTGCATCCTACTAGCTGCATTAGGTGTCTGTTTTTTATCTGATTTCGACCATCTAGAAATTTTATTTTTTGTGAAATTTGAATGAATTGTTCTCTGTGTTGTCCTTTTTTTTATCATAATTTTTAATTAATTTCACAAAAAGCTAAAAGTTCTAAAATTTGGCATCATAGGAACCCTAACTGAAAACCTGAGATTTCTGCATCAGTCTAAAACTTTAAGATTTTCATCATCATCTGATCTTCTTTTTACATCAAATTAGGTAGAGGTCATTAACACCATCCATCCTCTGTCCTAGAACTTTTTTGATTTTTTTATACATTAGAATCCATGTCAAACACTGTATTAATCTGAACCCTAAATCTCAAAATTCTTTGAACTCTACACACTTGACTCAACCAAACCTAACCGACTGCCATGCACCCCAATCCCAAGCCCAATTTGTTTGCTAACCTAATCAACCTAAACCTAATTTGCAACCTTATAAAATACACAAAATATTTTTATTTTTTTGGTTGTTTTAGATTGCATCAGGACCATCGATTGCCATCATCTCTTTAACATAATCTTAAGGGTAATTGCTATCTAACATCAAGGCAGGATTTCATCCCCTGTCCTGGGCCCAAAACACCCATCATCATATTGACCCAAGCATAAATTAAAATTAATTAGACTTAATTTGCCATAGAGGGCTAGGTGACAGCCAACAGGTCGGGTCTAAACCGTGTGGGCCAACTAGTACATTTAATCCTATGGCTATTACTAAAAACTGGTGTCTAAGACTGGGGGTCCAGAGTCAAACGACCTAAGTAGACTGTGGTTTATAATTAGGATCCTTTGACAAGCAGGGGGAGCCTCCCACCACCCCACCCCCTACCTGGCCAGTGGAAGGATTAGCTACTGGGTTAATTGTAAGTTGAGTAGACCCATTAAGTTTTGGCTCTAGGTCTAGCAAACCCTAGATTATTAGACTAACCCTTTGCATGCTTTGCTGCATTCATTCCTCCTTGATTGTTTGTTAGTTTGCATGACCACCAGGTCAGGAGTCCATTAAAGTCAGTCTAAGCCCAAACCTAATTCAACCATGACCCCAAGTTTGAAGCTTTCATGAAGACCATAATGGACCAATTTGCCCATATGATTCACAAGTATGACCAAACCAATACCCAAACCCAAACCCAAACCCAGCTTATCCAAATAA
Source organism: Areca catechu (assembly GCA_021397845.1). NCBI lineage: Eukaryota > Viridiplantae > Streptophyta > Magnoliopsida > Arecales > Arecaceae > Areca > Areca catechu. The sequence goes on from CM038050.1 coordinate 100,041,381, forward strand.
ATAATAGATTAGACCTAATGATCCAATCAAATAACCAAACAACCCATAGGTTAGACCAGGTAAGAGATCAGTTAGGAACCCTAGACAAGACCCATAGGGTTGAACCCGTGTCCTATGAGCCCCAGGAGTCCATAGTCCCTAGATATGAACCCAGTAGTAATCCACAACCCTCAGTCGACCTGAACCTTATAGGATTAATACCCCTAGATTTGAATATAGTATTAATTAATTTTTCCTTAGCCAACCTCCTCTTACCACTCATTGGTTCAGCAGAATGACATTGAAGAGGAGATATATAAGGTCGACCCAAGCTTAGTGGAGGAGTATAAGGAAAAAGAAGAGGTGTTTTCTATAGAAGACTTAGAATTAGTTGACCCAATAGGTGCCCAGGTAGAAGCCAACCCAAGATCAGTTGACCTAGTAGACCCTGACCACATCCAGACTGTAGAGGAAGAGCAGTTAAAGGATGAGGTACCCAACTCTACTATTAGACTCTTCCCAGAGGAGCCACTAGATGAAAGCTCCAGTATAGAGCCCAGTCCTAAATTTCTTGAGCCAGATGACTTTATTAAGGATTTAGCTTATCATTATCCTTATGAAGAATCCCACCCTATAGTTCCCATAAACAACTCTTCCCTGAAATTTGTAACCCATCCTTCTATTATGCCAACCCATTAGATATACATCAATCCCATAGGGTCAATCTTATTAGTCTAGATTTAATCCCTGACACCCCTTCTTACATCTTATTATATCCAATCAACCTTGAACCCTTTTCTTACTTTCTACCCCTCCAAACAAACCCAGAATCCACCTCATATTTCCTGCCTTTTCTTATATTTCTTTAATCATTCACCTGTATTTTATAGAGGTAAGCATAATGCATATATTCATTGCACATGTTCGGTTTGCATATTACTTCTGGCATACCTTATGGAATTTGCTTGGAGTCCATAGTAAATTTTCATGTGCATGCCATGCTAGGATTAAACCTAGAGAGTCTATAGAGTGTTAGGTCTTGACCCATAGAGTCCAATAACTTTCCTTTGATAGGTATGTCTAGTCAAGTCTATTAGGTGTTAGTCATGAGTCCAATAAAGCCACAATTCTAATTCATCTATCCACCCTGCACTAGCCTCTGCATAGAATTTGCATCAGGAAATTAGTCAAAAAATTGAACATAAGTAATGAACTATATAATAACTTGGCTAATCCCCAAAGAAATAAAGAATTTTTTGCAGAAGATTATGTGATTGTAAAGGGATTTCATGCTCGCGAAGCTGGCCCATTCAGAATAATGAAAATAGTTGGACCCAATGCCTATGTGCTAGAGATACCACCTGATTTAGGTATTAGCTCCACCTTCAACATCTCAGACCTTGTAGAGCATATGGAGCAAGCAGTGATACCTAGCGAGCACCTTGAGCCTATCCATCCCTTTGAGAGTGAACCCATCCCAGAGTGTCCATATACAATTCGGCCAAATAGTGAGGAAAGGAGTGAGCGAATCCTGGATGATCAAGCCATCAGTACCTAGAATAAAGGCTATCAGAGGTATTTGGTATGGTGGCAAGGTCAGCCAGAATCTGAGAACTTGTGGAGCACTGGTGAGGATCTGCTGTGCCTCAACCCAAACCCTCCTTGAGCAATAGAGAGCTAAATTGACCCTTACTCGAAGGGGTCGAGTTCCTCCCATCCTAGAAGAATTTGTGGGGGCACTAGGATCAGATACAGATCACTGTATCCCATATGGTTTACTGATTAGAACTTTTAGAACCTTAGTCATGTGTAACAATTCTGTAAGCAAGTAAGATTGAGTCCTATGATAAGTTGAGACTAGTTGATTGTGTCTCAACCCTAGTTCGGTATTGAGTCCTGTATTTCAGTATGAGTCAAATATTAGTCCAGTTCATGTACAATAGAAAAGGATACCCTATTTTGGAGTCCCACCAGGCCTTATCAAGGAGTCAAAGGCCACTACAACATCTTATTAGACCTTATTGGATACCCCAGGTCCAAGATACCTTCCAGATGCCCTCCAAATGCTCTTCAGATACCCAGATTCCTCTCCAGATGCTAGAGCATATTCCTAGACCAGGGCACCCATGATTCCAGAGGTCCATCTACACCCTAGCCCAAAAGAAATCAGCCCAGATGCCAGGCCTAAGCTCATAAGAACAAAGATTCCAGGTATATTCCAGCCCAGAACCAAGATTCTAGGTATATGCTAGCCCAGGCATCCCAGGCTTCCAGGGGGCCCAAAGCCCTTGCGCCCTAGCCTCTTGGCTGCCCACTCTTACTACCAATGAAGCCCACACACCAAGGAGAGGCGTCCTTAATGGTTGACCAAGTCCAAACAAAGAGGAAGAGTCCAAATGAAAGAAGGAAAACTAGTTTTATTTTCATGCAAACTATATACTCCTTGTTATAGGTTACTTGTGTAGTTTTTCTCCCACTTAAATTGTGTAAACCTATCCTAACTAGGAGAGGACTGAAGTCCTAATAAGGAGAGGGCATAGGAACTCTATAAATACCCCACCCCTTCTCCTCTTGTATTCAATCAACTCTTATGAAATATTATTTTGCTGAATTGTTTTAAGACTAGTGTCTTGTGTTTTTTGTGGTTCTTTGGTTTGGTTCTTTGTTCTCTTGCTTGGCTGACCACCCTTCCTTGGAATTCTCCATGCCCTAGTAGCAAATCAAGCCTCCAAGAAGCAGCCACGTCCAAGAAGAGAAGCCTTGAAGATGCCCCAAATCAAGAGCTCCTTCTTCTTCCCTGCTACCAGCCCAAACCCTGATTCCCCTTATTTTTTCTTTCATATTTTGTTTCTTTTCATTGATCACCTATTTCGTGCCTAACCTTGATGCTTGCAGGATCTCCAAGGTGTTTCCCCTCCTTAGAGGATGCTTTCCTTGCCTTCAGATCGGGTCCAGATCACCTTTAGATTCGGGAACCAAGGGCTTCATCTTCCAAGCATCAATCTGAGAGCTGTGTAACCCCTTCATCAGCAAGTTCTTCAATCTCTGACTGATACAAACCTTCCCACTCTGAATTTCTATTTTGATTGATGGTTAGCTATCCTAAACCAGGAATTTCTTAATTCTCAAGTCCTGACTTTTATTATTTTGCATGAGCATGCCTGCGAGTATGATGATTCTTTGCATTGCTATTCATTCTGCTAGTCTTTACTTGATTTTGAAAATTTAGCCTACAAATTAAAATTATAAAAAAATACAAAAAAATAGTTTACTATTTTTTCTACATATTTAGCAATCTTAGAGTCATCCCGCATCAGTTTTATGGATACTTTCTCTGGATACAACCAGATACGAATGGATCCCCACGATGAAAGACAACATTCATAATGGAGAAGGGCATTACTGCTACAAAGTAATGCCATTTGAACTAAAGAACACCGGGATAACCTTCCAAAGGTTGATCAATAAGGTATTTGAAAAGCAACTTGGGAAGAACATGGAGGTGTATGTCGATGATTTGATCGTGAAGATCCTCCAAAAAGCCGATCACATCAGAGATCTAGAGAATCCTTGATGCCCTGCGATGTCATCGGATGAAGCTATATCTGACCAAGTTCACCTTTGGAGTGACTTCTAAAAAATTCCTAGGATTCCTCATCACCAAATAAGGACTAAAGGCCAATCCAAAGAAGATCCTAGCCATCCAAAGTATGAGAAATCCTTCCAGTAAGAAAGAGGTTCAACAACTGACTGGAAGAATCGCCTCTTTAAGCCAATTCATTTCTCAGTCAACAGAAAGATGTCTACCATTCTTCAAACCCTCTGCCAAACTAGAAGTTTTGAATGGTCGAAAGAGTATTGACTCATCTTCAAAGAATTACAAAAGTATTTGGAAAGCCCTTCTCTACTTTCCAAACCTCAAGAAGGTGAAACTTTATATTTGTACCTTTCTGCTTTGGATGAAGCAGTCAGCTCAATACTTATTAGGAAAGGAGTCGACAACCTACAAAAGTTGATCTACTACACTAGCAAGATGTTGCATGAAGCCAAAGTAAGGTATCCTAGAATTCAGAAGCTCATATATTCACTGGTAATTGCAGTAAAATGCTTACATCCCTACTTTCAATCCCACACCATTGAAGTGTTGACGGACCAACCCTTGAAAGTCATTTTTTGATGTCCTGATACCTCAGGAAGGATAGCCAAATGGGCCATCAAGCTAGATAAATTCGACATCACATTTCAACCAAGATCGGCAATGAAGGTGCAGGTACTTGCTGACTTTCTAGCTGAATGTTTGTGGAGCCAAGAAACAGGTCAACGAAGGATCGAAGATGAGGTAGTTATGATAAAAGATTTAGAATCCATGTGGGTACTTCACATGGATGGAGCCTCCAACTTTACTAGATGCAGAGCTGAACTTATATTAGCAGACCCCAATGGATAGATCATGGAATATGCCATTCACTTCTCCTTTCAAGCTTCAAATAAACAAGCAAAATATGAAGCCCTCTTGGCAAGACTTAGGATCACCGAGGAATTAGGGATTTAAAAGATTAAAGTCTTCTCAGATTTTCAATTAGTGGTGAGCCAAGTAAAGTCTTCTCTGGATCACCAAGGATCACATGGAATACGGCCTGTGCATGCCGTAACTCTCCTGTGCTGCCACCCCACCTGCAGCCCCCGCCCGCCGTCCACCGCTCGCCGTCCACCGGCCCCGTCCGCCGCCTGCTTCCCGATCGCTGGCCATCCGCCGGTGCTCGACGGAGATCGTTCCTCCCTCTATGCATGGCCATGAGTTGATTTTGCACGATTTATGGAGCAGCTCAGTTTTCAAAGCAGCACACTTTTCAGAGCACTTCATCAAGCCAACATGCTTGTAGGCTAAGTAATTGAGGGGTTTTGTTTTTTCTACATAAAGTCCGCCTCCCGTCTTGTAATGATTGATTGATAAGAATTTTTGGTTTAGCCACTGGTCTTGGTTTTGGGCTGAGGCCCGTCTTTCCTTCACCTGCGGGTGTTGAGGGGTGTGAGACCCCACTTCCTTCACTCCATGCAAGTGTCGAGAGGCGCGAGGCCATAGTTATCTCCTTTTCTATCGAGTCCCCCTCTAGGTCTTAGGGATTTTCCTTTACGGCCCCAGGTAGCGATTTGGATAGGACGCCCTAGGCTCCACATGTAGTTAGATGGGTGGGACGCCCTAGATTACATGTAGTGGGGTGGGTGAGATGCCCTAGAGGTGCAACATCTCTCCGTGAAGGTGAGTTCCCAGTCCTAGAGTGTCCATTTTTCCTACCCTCTATCCCATTGTTCCTCTACCAAGAAAATAGAAAACAAAAGAATTCAGCTGCTTTAGGATTTTAGTATCAGTTTTGCCATAGTCCCGGGAGGCTTCTTAGCCCTCCCACGGTCCTAGTTTATTTAGGTGTTCCCCTTTTCCAAAAAATCCAGGGTAAATTGAGTCCATCCCTCATCAAAATGATGGCAATCCAGTATAGGTTCGGATATTTTTTTCCATTTTTTCTTATTTATCTCGCATTTTTTTAATTCTCCTATTCCTGTTATTCTTCCTACCCTACTATTCCAGCTTTATACCTAACTTATCCCTGCTTTATCCCAGCCTTATTCCACCTTCTCCATCTTTCTCCCATGATTTTTAAAATCCCCAAACCCTAGCCCACCACCCCGCCCCCCCAGATCCGGGCTGCCCGACCCCGGCCACCACCGCCGACCCGCCCGCCGGTGCTCGCTGGCCCTGCTCTTGCCAAGAACCGGCCGTCCGCCACCCACGCCCGTAGAAGACGAAGGGACGGCCGTGGGAAGACCAACCGTCGCCCACGATCGCCGCTGCAGCATGCCATTGTCAGCCTGCTACCGGCCACCCGCCCACCATCCGTCGGCCCATGCCGGCCGCCGGAGGTCCTTGCCGGTGCCCGGGGCCCCACGCCCATGGGAAGATGAAATGACACGCTCGTGCATGCCGTGCCACCTCTCCGTCGCCTGCCCGCCGCCCACCTGCCCCCATCCCGTTGCCCGCCAGTCCTCGCTGGCCGTCGGAGGTCCTTGCTGGTGCCCGGGGCCTCACGACCGTGGGAAGCCAAAACGGCATGCCCTGTGCATGTCGTGCCACTCCTGTGCCATCACCTTGCTTGCAGCCCACCACCCGCCGCTCGCCGTCCACCGACCCATCCGCTGCCCGCTTCCCGGCTGCCGGTCGTCCGCTGGTGCTCGGTGGAGATCGTTTTTCCCTTTGTGAACAACCGTGAGGTGATTCCACATGATTTTTAAAGCAGCTCAGTTTTCAAAGTAGCACACTTTTCAGAGCACTTCATCAAGCCAACATGCTTCTCAGAGCAGATCAGCACCATTTTGATGTGCAGGATTTTGGATGTAATTTTAAGTTCCATTTTAGGTTTTGCTTGTAGCCTTAAGTATTGAGGGGTTTTGTTTTTTCTATATAAAAAAGCCCCCTCCCCTAGTCTTGTAATGATTGATTAATAAGAATTTTTGGTTTAGCCACTAGTCCTGGTTCTGGGCTGAGACCCATTTTTTCTTCACCTGCGGGTGTCGAGGGGTGTGAGATCCCACTTCCTTTGCTCCATGCAAGCATCGAGGGGTGCGAGGCCCAAGTTATCCCCTTTCCCATCGAGTCCCCCTCTAAGTCTTAGGAATTTTCCTTTACAGCCCCAGGTAGCGATTTGGGTGCGACGCCCTAGGCTCCGCATGCAGTGAGATGGGTGGGACGCCCTAGATTACATGTAGTGGGGTGGGTGAGATGGCCTATAGGTGTGACGTCCCTTTATGAAGGTGAGTTCTCGGTCCTAGAGTGTTCATTTTTCCTACCCACCATCCCATTGTTCCTCCACCAAGAAAATTAAAAACAAAAGAGTTCTACTATTTTAGGATTTTAGTATCAGTTTCGTCCAAGTCCCGAGAGGCTTTAGCCCTCCCACGGTCCTAGTTTGTTTAGGTGTTCCCCTTTTCCAAATAATCTAGGATAAATTGAGTCCGTCTCTCTTTAAATGATGGGGATCCAGGGCAGGTCCAGATATTTTTTCCATTTTTTTATTTTTCTTGCATTTTTTTAATTCTCCTATTCCCACTATTCCACCTATCCCCACTATTCAGCTTTATCCCCAACTTTATCCCTGCCTTATTCCATCTTCATTCATCTTTGTCCTGTGATTTCTTAAAATTCCCAAATCGTAGCCCACCGCCCCGACCCCCAAATCCAGGCTGCCCGACCCCCGGCCGCCCCCGTCGGCCCACCCACCGGTGCTCGCTGACCCCGCTCTCATCGAAAAACAGGTCGTCCGCCACCCACGCCATGAGAAGATGAAGGGATGACCGTGGGAAGATCAACCGTCGCCCACGGCCGTCGCTGCCACCTGCCACCGTCGGCCTGCTAGCGGTTGCCCGCCCGCCATCCCCTGGCCCATGCCCGGCCGCAGGAGGTCCTCGCCAGCACCCGGGGCCCCACGCTCGTGGGAAGAAGAAACAACATGCCCATGCATGCCATGCTGTGCTCCGTGCCGCCGCTCCACCGCCTGCCCGCTGCCTGCCGCCATCCCACTACCCATCGGTCCTTGCTGGCCACCGGAGGTCCTCACCGGTGCTCGGGGCCCCATGACCGTGGGAAGCCAAAATGGCATGCCCTGTGCATGCCGTGCCACTCTTGCACCGCCACCCCGCCAGCAGCTCGTCGCCGCCATCCGCTGCTCGCCGTCTGCTAGCCCCGTCCGCCGCCTGCTTTTCGATCGCTGGCCGTCCGTCAGTGTTCGGTGCAGATCGTTCCTCCCTCTGTGCACGACCGTGAGTTGATTCCGCATGATTTCTGGAGCAGCTCAGTTTTCAAAGCATCACACTTTTCAAAACACTTCATCAAGCCAACATGCTTCTTAGAGCAGATCAGCACCAATTTTGATGTAGCATATATTTTGATGTAATTTATTTTCTATTTTAGGTTTGCTTGTTGGCTAAATAATTGACGGGTTTTGTTTTTTCTATATAAAGGCCCCCTCCCCTCTTGTAATGATTGATTGATAAGAATTTTTGGTTTATCCACTGGTCCTGGTTCTGGGCTGAGGCCCGTCTTTCCTTCACCTGTGGGTGTCGAGGGGTGTGAGACCCCACTTCCTTCGCTCCATGCAAGCATCGAGGGTGCGAGGCCCTAGTTATCCCCTTTCCCGTCGAGTCCCCCTCTAGGTCTTAGGGATTTTCCTTTACGGCCCTAGGTAGCGATTTGGTTGGGACGTCCTAGGCTCCGCATGTAGTGAGATGGGTGGGATGCCCTAGATTACATGTAGTGGGGTCGGTGAGATGCCCTAGAGGTGCGATGTCTCTCCGTGAAGGTGAGTTCCCAGTCCTAGAGTGTCCATTTTTCCTACCCTGCATCTCATTGTTGCTCCACCAAGAAAATTGAAAACAAAAGAGTTCAGCTATTTTAGGATTTTAGTGTTAGTTTCGCCCTAGTCCCTGGAGGCTTCGTAGCCCTCCCACGGTCCTAGTTTGTTTAGGTGTTGCTCTTTTCCAAATAATCCAGGGTAAATCGAATCCGTCCCTCATCAATTTGGTATCAGAGCTTCATCCCCCATCAATTTGGTATCAAAGCGAGTTGTGGATTAGGGTGTGCTCCATTTTTGAACTCGACGGAGTCGAGTTCTTTGCGGTCGAGGAGAATGATGGGGATCCATGAAGGTCCGGATATTTTTTCCATTTTTCTTATTTTTCTCGCATTTTTTTCAATCCTATTCTCGCTATTCTACCTATCCCCACTATTCCAGGTTTATCCCAAACATATCCATGCATTATCCCTACCTTATTCCATCTTCCTCCATCTTTATCCCATGATTTTTTTAAATTCCCAAACCCTAGCCCACCGCCCCGCCCACCCCAGATCCAGGCTGCCCGACCCCCGACCGCCCCCGTTGGCTCGCCTACTGGTGCTCGTCGGCCCCGCTCTCGCCTGAAAATTGGCCGCCCGCCACCCACGCCCATGGGAAGATGAAGGGACGGTCATGGGAGGACCAACCGTCGCCCACGGTCGCCGCTGCCGCTTGTCACCGTCGGCCTGCTACCGGCCGCCTGCCCACCGTCCATCGGCCGACGCCTGGCCGTCGGAGGTCCTCGCTGGCACCCGGGGCCCCACGCACGTAGGAAGACAAAACGGCATGCCCGTGCATGCCGTGCCGCCGCTCCGTCACTTGCCCGCCGCCCTCCTATCGTCGCCTACCGCCCGTCGGTCCTCACTAGCCGCCGGAGGTCCTCACCGGCACCCGGGGCCCCATGGCCGTGGGAAGCCAAAATGGCATGCTCTGTGCATGCCATTCCACTCAAGTGCCGCCACCCCGCCTGCAGCCTGTCGCCCGTCGTCCGTCGCTCACCGTCCGCCGGCCCCGTTTGCCGCCCGCTTCCTGGCCGCCAGCCATCCGCCGGTGCTTGACGGAGATTGTTCCTCCCTCTATGCACGACCGTGAGTTGATTCCGCATGGTTTCTAGAGCATCTTTGTTTTTAAAATAGCATACTTTTCATAGCACTTTATCAAGCTAATACGTTTCTCAGAGCAGATCAGCACTAATTTTGATGTAGCACAGATTTTGATGTAATTTATTTTTTATTTTAGGTTTGCTTGTAGGCTAAGTAATTGAGGAGTTTTGTTTTTTCTATATAAAGGCCCCCTCCCCAATTGTAATGATTGATTGATAAGAATTTTTGGTTTAGCCATTAGTCCTAGTTCTGGGCTGAGGCCCGTCTTTTCTTCACCTGCAGGTATCGAGGGGTGCGAGACCACACTTCCTTCGCTCCATGCGAGCATCGAGGGACGCGAGGCCCTAGTTATCTTCTTTCCCGTTGAGTTCCCCTCTAGGTCTTAGGGATTTTCTTTTACGGCCCCAGGTAGCGATTTGGGTAGGACGTCCTAGGCTCCGCATGTAGTGAGATGGGTGGGATGCCCTAGATTACATGTAGTGGGGTGGGTGAGATGCCCTAGAGGTGCGACATCTCTCCGTGAAGGTGAGTTCTCAGTCCTAGAGTGTCCATTTTTCCTACCCTCCATCCCATTGTTCCTCCACCAAGAAAATTGAAAACAAAAGAGTTCAGCTATTTTAGGATTTTAGTCTCAGTTTTGCCCTAGTCCCGGGAGGCTTCTTAGCCCTCCCACGGTCCTAGTTTATTTAGGTGTTCCCCTTTTCCAAATAATCCAGGATAAATCAAGTTCGTCCCTCATCACATCACCTGTCCTGAGCCCACAACAACTACCTATTGCATCCGAACCTAACCTTAATTAAAATTGATTAGACTTAATTTGCTCTAGTGAGCTAGGGACACCAACAGGTCAGGTTCAACCTTTTTGGAAAAATAGTTACACTCAATTCGGCATTTATGTCTTGAAGCTGGTGTCTAGGCTAGAGGTCCAAAGGCAAACGTCCTAAGCGATTTTGTGATTTTTAATTAGGACCCTGCGAGTGCAGGGGGAGCCTCCCATGACCCCCACCTCTTACCTGGCCAGTGGACAGCATAATTGTTGTCTTGGCTGTGATTCAGGAGACTCATTTTATTTGAGCTCTAGGTTTAGGATACCCTAGTCTGAGTCTTATGTGTGTCCATAGCATGTCTACTAGATTAGGAACACCATATCATTAGCCCAAACCTAACCTAGCCTGATCATGGAGTACAACTTTGAAACCTTTATGAGGTTCATGAATGATCAGTTTGCCTTGACAAATAATAAGTTTGACCGAGTAGATGACCGATTGGTAACCTAGAGAAAACTCGTAAGACCCATCCTGAACCTAAACTTGAGACATACCTTGACCCATTCCTAGAACCCAACCCTATGAGAGCCCCACACCTAGACCCAATCTGGGAGACAAACCATAGGAGACCCAATTATGATTTCATAGACCAAGATGAGAGAGTCACTAGGAACTTTAGGCTAGCATCACCTACATTTGGTGGTGATCTTGATCTTGAGGACTACCGTGTTTTGAAAGAAGGTATGGATCTGTATTTTGAGAGGGAACTAGTATCTGATGAAAGAATGTTTAAGATTGCTAAACCTTGAGTTAGTATGCCAGGTTAGAATTTACTGGGATAATGTTGAAAGAATGATCAGATGAAGAAGAGACATACCCATACTACCTGGAGTGACATGCAACTTAAACTTAGAGAAAAGTACTTATCCAGATCCTATAAACCCAGCTCCTACAAACCCAGATCCATGACCTATAGATCTATGCCCATGTCCTATCAGCCCAAGAAACCTATAACCCCTAGGTATCAACATAGTGCTAGTCAGGTTTTCCTTAGTCAGCCCGAACCCCATAGGCTTAGTAGCCCTAGATATGAGCCTAGTATTAGTCCACTTCCACTTCAATGTCAACCTGAACCTACTAGGTTTAGTGCACCTAGTCAAAACCCTGGAGCCAGCCAGTTGCCCTTTAACCAACGTACTCTTACTACTCCATTAGTCCACCAAGATGCCATTGAGGAAGAAGTGCATGAAGCTTAGGTGAACTTAGTGGATGAGTATGAGGAAGAAGAAGAGATACATATAGCTGACCTAGAATTAGCTGACCTTGACCATACCTAGACTGAAGCTAACCTAGGATTAGTTGACCCAGAAAATACCCAGATTGAAGCTGTAGTGGAAGAACACTTAGAGAAAGAGAATCATGATCTTGCTACTATAACTTTACCTGAGGAGACTTTAAAAGAAAGCCAAATTGTAGAGCTTAGTCCTGAAACTCAAGAACCAAAGAACATTAGTAAGGACTTGACTTACTTAGTCCAATACCCTCAGGAAGACTTCACCCCTATAGTTTCCATTGAAGATCTCTTCCCTAAGATTAGTGACCCAATTTTCCATCAAGTAGACCTTTTAGTGCTTGTAGATGTAATTCAGTGTCTAAACTTTAAGGTCAACCCCATTAGTCTAGGACTATTCCCTGAAACCCCTTCTTATTTCCAATCTAACCCTGGATCCACTTCTTATTTTTTACCTTTTCCTAAAGCTTCCAGCATTTCTAGGACTATTAGTTTGCATTTTATAGAGGTTTGCAAGTTGCATACATCCTTTCAGCATATTAGGTTTGCCACTTACTTCTGGAAAATCCCGTGGCATTTAGTAGGAGTCCATGCATCATTTTCATCTACATGTCACCCACCAACCAAGGATCAAACTCAATTGTAGTTTAGGGTTTACATGCATGTCAATAAAAAAATAAAAAAGAAAAAAAGAAAAAAAAGAGAAAAAGACTCAAAGAATATACTAAAGGAAGCATTGTAATGGTTAGACTACGACCTGAACGGTTTCCACATGAAACCATGAAAAAGTTATATGGCTGTAGTAGTGGACCTTACAAAGTGATTAGAAAAATAATATCTAATGCCTATGTGCTCGAGTTGCCACTTGAACTAGGCATTAGCAATACTTTCAACATTTTAGACCTTATCGAGTATTGGGAACCAATGTTGATTCCTAGTGAGCCATTTGGGCCTAATCATGTCCTTGAGAGTGAACCAACCCAAGTGTGTCCACCTGCATACCACCAGCTCGGAGAGATAAGATCGAACGGATCTTGGATGACAAGATCATCACTACCCGGAATAAAGATTACTAGCAATATCTAGTTCGTTGGCAAGGGTGACTTGAGTCTGATGGTTCTTGGATCACCAGAAAGGACTTGCAAAGAGTTGCCCCTGACTTACTAGATTATTTTAAGAGTGGAGTTGACCCATACTCGACAAGATCGAGTTTCTCCCATCTAGGGAGAATTGGTGCGGGCACCAGGGTTAAAAGAAATTGATAAGTTGAACCCACATCCCTGTGGATCACCTGTGAGTAAAACCCTGAACCCAAATCCTATTTATCATGTAAATATTTATTTTAAATTCTATTATTTTGGTTTAGTTAGGGTAAACCCTTTTACCAACTGTAATTATGGTTTTATTTTTTTTGGATAAAATCTTTTACCAAGTTGAGTCGAAACCCCAATTGAGTCAAACCCTATTTATCCAATTAGGATCTTTATGTTCCAATTTAATTAGCCCTTTTTACCAACTTTAATTAGGTTTTTATTTGAAAGCCTAATAATGTATGGTTGGTTTAATTAGTTATTAGTTGGTTAAATCATGTGGTTAGTTATTCAGTGAGCCCATATAATTAGTTGAGTCATTGAGTCCTGTATTACAAGAGGGGACCCAAGACAACATCCCATGTGCACCCAATTGAAGACTCAAGACATCCCATGTGCTAGCCCAAGTCACAATCTCTTCTTGGCACCACCTTTTCAAGGATTTGGACATCAACACATGTCATGTTTGGACATTTCATTGGGACAACACCATTTGGATATTTCATTTTGGGACAAGAACACATGCCATGTCACTTTTGTTTGGACATCCCACATGCCATGTGTTTTATTATTTTTGGTTGGCCAAATGAAAGAAAAAATGGCGCCCTCCTTTTGAGATGAGTAAAGTAGAAGGAGTCTTCATCTTTGTCACCGTTCACTTCAAGAAGTTCATGTCAAATCCAAGGAGTCGGCCACTTTTTCAAGGAGTTTCATCTTGTCGCCCAAGTGGAGGAAGTTTCAAGGTTTCCTACCTCAAGTGTTTGAAGCAGTCAAGTTACTAGGAAATCAAAATTTCAAGGGCTCATGAGTTCCACTAAAACTCATGAGTTTTTCTTATTCAGATTGGAGAGTCCTATGTTATGCAAGAACTTTCAATATCCAGATTCTAGAGACCACCAATCATGGCCAATCAAAGAAGTAATCTTGGCCATTCATCAGTCCACTTCACCCATCCTCATAGTTGGTGCCCAAATGAGATAAGAAGCCTCAAGATTTCACCCAGTTTGAATGGAGTCCAGATTAGCCAAGCAAGCAGAGTCCAGGACACCCAAGAGTAGGATTCTAGGAGTTGTAGTCCAAGGGAGCACAAGACTAGTGTTTATATCCCTTACATCACTGGTTGAGAGTCTATAAAAATCCCACCAGCCCCTATTTAATTAATCAATTATCATCAATATGCAACGAAATTCTGTCAAGTTTTATTCCTTTGCTATGTGCATCACGGGGTGTGAGGCCCTTCCTTTGTTCTATGAAACATCGCGGGGTATGAGGCCCTATTTATCCAGCCATCAAGAAATCCAAATCCACAATTTCTAAACCCTCATTTCTTTCATTCGTTCCTTTCCATTACTGCTTGTAATTCATGTTTCTTTCTTTGTTGAGTGTGCAGGTGATCAAGAATCGAAGCCAGGTTTTCTTGCCTCCAAACTAGCTTCGCATGGAACATCGGAACCTGGGAATCGAGTTCTTGAAACCCTATCATGGAGACTTAAGAGTTCTATCAGATCCGATTCACAGGAGCATTTCTTCATTGGTAAAATTGAAATTTATTTCCTTCTCTTTATTTTCTGATTCATTGAAAACAAATCCTAGTTTCCGTGGTTTCTCAACCACCAGGTCCTGTTTTTAATTGCTTTATAGGTTTACTTGTACGGGTAATTGACTTGATTAGTTTTCTTTATTGTCTCCTTTGAAGTCTTCTTTAAAAATCTGAAAAAAATAAAAAAATTAGTTTCTAATTTTTCTCTGTTAATTAGTTATTAATTTAATAATTTAGTTTTGGTTTTCTATCCCGCATCATTTGCTCTAGCATCTGGAGAGAATTCTGGGCATCTGAAGAGCATTTAGAGGGCATCTAGGGCATCTGGAAAGTATCTTGGACCCTGGGGTGTCCAACAAGATCCAATAAGCTATTGTAGTGGCCTATGACTCCTGGATAAGGCCTGATGGGACTCCAAAATAGGATATCCTTCTCTCTTGTACATGAACTAGACTAATACTGGACTCATACTGAAATACAGGACTCAATACTAGACTAGGGTTGAGACACTATCAACTAGTCTGAACTTATCACATGATCAATCTTTCTTGCTTACAAAATTATGATATATGTCTAAAACCCTAATCTGTAAACCATATAAGATCCAGTGATCTGTGTCTGATCCTGGTGTCCCCACCAAAAACTCAATAGCTAATGACTAGTGGTGGCGTCAACCAGTTGGTCTATCTTTGGTAGAGGAAAGCTATCTTTCGGGCAAGCCTTGTTAAGATCAGTATAGTCAACGTAGATTCTATATTTGCCATTGGCTTTCTTAACCATTATAACATTGGCTAACCAGTCAGGATAATGTATTTCCTTTATGAATCCAGCTTTGAGAAGCTTGCTTACCTGTTCGTCGATCACCTTCTATCTCGTTGGAGAGAAATTCCTTTTCTTTTGTCTAATAGGCTTGTGATCTATGGCGACTTCTAATTGATGGGTAATGACTTCGGTTGGGATTCTAGGCATATCTGAAGCCGACCAGGCAAAGACATCGGCATTGCTCTATAGAAAATGGATCAGCCTTGCCTCTGTTTCTTTGTCTAGCATACTTCCAATCTACACAACTCTTGTTGGATCATCTTCGGTCAGTGGTATGGAAATGGATTTTTTCATAGGTTCTCCACATTCCTCTAACCGATCTCTTAGGTCCAATTGTTCTAACATCATGGAGTTGGTAGATTATTTGTCTTGTATCATCATACATTATTGGATGACTCTTTGGTCTCCTTTTACTTCTCCAATGCCATTCTTAGTGCAGAACCGCACCAGGAGATGGTAAGTTGAAACTATGACATGGAACTTGTTTAAAGTGGATCGCCCCAAGAGAGCATTTTATGTTGATGGCATTTGTATGACCATAAAATTAATGGAAAGTATTTTTTGGAATGGTTCGGTGCTGATGGTTACTGGTAGCATAATTTTTCCTTCTTCTCCAACTTGGTTGCCTCCGAACCCAGTCAAAGGTATAGGAGATCTCTATGGTTTACTTTTGGGCAAATTCATTCTGAGGAAAGCATCATAGAGTAAGATTTCCATAGAGCTTCCATTATCAACCAAAATTCATCTTACATCATAGTTGGCTATCATAGCCGAGATTATAACAGGATCATCATGAGGAGTTTGGACTCCTCATAAGTCATCGTCGGAGAAGCTTATGGTATTATTGCTTTTATACCTTTTAGGAGCATCTTCTTTAGCTTTGCTTGTCCAGTGGGTTCGTCGATGAAGCATGCCTACTCTTCCATTAGTCGGTCTTTGGTTGGGTAGTTTGGCTTCTTCCACTACTCTCGTGGGGGTAGTAGCTTCAGTTTAGGATTCCTGGGTGCTGACATATTTTTTCAGGTATTCCCTTTTGATCAGATCTTCTATCGCATCCTTGAGTTGAATGCATTCTTCAGTATTGTAGCCATGGTCTCGGTGGAATTCGGTAGTATTTATTTCTATTCCTTAATGCAGGAGATGCTTTCATGGGATGTGGCCTTTGTAGATAACTTTCCTTCTCTATCTCCATCAGGATTTTCTCCCTTGGAAGAGAGAGAGGAATATAGGAGTCGAACTTGCCACCTTATGGCTTGGGTTTAGGACTGCATCGTTGAGCCAGTGCATCATTGTTAGAGGGTACGGGCGGAACTGACCCTTTGTTGCTCTTTTTCTTGGAGGCTAGCCTCACTTCAGTTAAGCATTAGCTCGCTATGGCTCTTCAGCCATTGCATTTTTTTAGCTCTTGCCAGTAGTTCGACATAGCTTGTAGGAAACTTCTTGTCCAGGAAGAAGGTGAAC
The DNA here is from genome assembly GCA_021397845.1 of Areca catechu. Lineage (NCBI taxonomy): Eukaryota > Viridiplantae > Streptophyta > Magnoliopsida > Arecales > Arecaceae > Areca > Areca catechu. The sequence goes on from CM038050.1 coordinate 100,058,038, forward strand.
CTGGATGATTGGAGGCCTTTCTTCATAGTAGACATAGCCACATATTCATTGAGATTAGGGATCTCGAGAGTGGTGGAGTTAGACCTTGCGACATAATCTTTGAGACTTTCTCCTTCGGTCTACTATAGTAGGAAGAGGCTATCCGAGTTGCATGGTATCTTTCAACAAGTCCTGAAATGCGATATAAATAAATTTTCCTATTCATTAAAAGAATGAATGGTACATAGTCGAATGCTCAAATACTACAATTAAGCTGCTTTCTTAAGAGTGGCGAGGAAGGTGAGACAATGCAGGGCATTAGAGGCTCCCTGTATCATCATATATGGCTTGAAGCTCCCCATGTGATCGAGAGGGTCAGTGGTTCCATCATATACTTCCTATTAGGGAACCTTGAATTGGCGGGGAATGACTTCTTCCATGATTCTCTTGGAGAATGGACGCTGTGAATCATATACCATAACTTCATCACTTCTATGCTGGTCGTTAAGTTTCTAAATTTGCAGTTCTAGTGCTTTGAATTTTTCTTTATAGTTGTGATGTGCTTCCCTCTGCCTTGTGTTTCCTGGTGTAGAGTCACCAAAGGAAGCTGAAAGAGACCTTCGGGCTCTCTTTTTATCGAGCCAGCTCTCCGTGTACCTATGATGTCGAGAGCTTTGAGGCTCGCAGGATTGCCAGCCCTGAGAGGAACATCGAGTGGATTCTTGATGTTGATCCTCTTTCCTCCTAGATTGGTGACTATGTCTGGAGGTCACTGGTGGGTATCATCCTTGGAGTGCAGTTTCTAGGAAGGTCTGCACCATGTAGTCAACACATCCACTCGATTCATGAGGGCTTCCAATTATTGCTACCCTACGTGAATGTGGGAGGTGCCATATCATTCTCCAACAGTGGCTCATTCCTCTGGGATGTAGGGCATCCCCTGCTTGCTGAGACATTCTGGGCTCTCTCTTTCACCATCTTATATTTCTTGAAAGTTCTCCTTTCCTGGGAGGAAACAAATTTCATAGCCAAAAATCGCCCCCTACCTGGAATGCCAATTTGTTGATGCTGATCCCCGCGGATCGGACGGAGTGCTTTGGTCACCGGTTCACCTTCCATGATTCTTGCAAAATAGACCCCTGACTGGAATTTCTCCGGTGGGGGACACTTCGATGCTTAAGTCAGTAGGGTTCAAGCCATATAATGGAGAGCTCAAAGAAAGAAAGTAAGTAAAATGAGTGGAGAGTCAGGTGTGCTAGTACGAGCTAGTCATGGACTGGGCTCAGACTTACATGGCCTAGAAAAGCTTGGAAAATTTTACCTCGGATGTCCCCTCTTACCGCTTTTTATAGGTGTTGCTATAATAGAAAGCAGCTAAGCCTTCTTAATTTTTGTTAGAGAAGTTAGTCAGTCTAACATCCCTTCAACTGATTGTGGTTACTATCGAAAGTCAGCTACTTTGGTCTTATTGAGATTGTAGTTATCAATCATGTAGTTGGTTATAACAACTAAGTCTTTTCTTGACAGCTTTAGTTGGAAGTAGATTGGCCATTCTCTTCGGAGTTGGCTGATAGTTATTTCATTGGTCATAGATCAACCATTTACTTTAGAGTCATACTCTTCGGAGCGGGCTGACTGTAGATCAGCCATGCACTATAAAATTGTATAGATCGGCCATTTACTTCGAAGCTATTGTCTTTGAAGCATATATTGTGAGTTGGTTAGTTATTTCGGATCGTGTATGGTAGATCAGCCATCTGTTGAAGTCCGATCTTAAGTTGTATGTCATTGCTAGTCAAAACGTAGTGTTGATCTGTTCTCCCATTGGAGGTCGGTTGTATCGATGTGTCAATCCATCTGATCAACTAGTTAGGGTAGGATCAATTGAATCTTTGAACCGATAATTATCTTTTTTAAACTAGTTTATCTCAACATATCCCTTTCTTATCATTTTGTTTTTCATTTATTTTCCAATACTCTCCCTCAAGATGAGGTGATCATATCACGAAGACCCAACTTGATAACAAGAGATGAAAAGGAAGATTTACTTAATCTCTTTTTTAGGATATCTACTACTTGATTAGCTGTGGATAAAATGGATGCAAATCTATCTACTGGTCACCTTTTCGTTGATAAAGTGACAGTCAATTTCAATATATTTTGTATGATCATATTGCATCGGATTGTTCACAATTTCAATTGCTACCTTATTAACATAGTATAGCATCATAAGAGACTTTCTCAAAAGGTGTATTTCTTGGAATAATTTCTGTAACCAGAAAAACACATATATCCCTCGAGCCATTTCTCTGTACTCAGCCTCCGTAGTTGATCTGGCTACAACAGATTGCTTCTTACTTCTCCAAGTAACTAGATTATCCCTAACAAATGTACAGTAACCAGTAGTAAAACACCTATTATCTAGTGAACCTACCCAGTCTGCATCAGTAAATGCCTCTATCCCCAAAAAGTCATGTCGAGAAAAGAGTAGTCCTTGTCCAAGATACATTTTCAAGTAGCGTAGCACCCGATATACTACCTCCATATGTTGTTCTCATGGGTCATGCAAAAACTAGCTAATAACATTGAATACAAAGGCAATGTTTGGTCTGGTATGAGAAAGATAAATTAACCTTCCTACCATCTATTGATATCTCCCATGATCAACAGGGGCTCCATCATTTTGTATTAGTTTTGACTATAGTCAATGGGAGTATTAACTAGCTTACACCCTAACATCCCAATCTTACTAAGAAGATCTAGAATATATTTTTGCTAAATCAGAAAATACTGTGAGAAGACCTAGAGACCTCAAAATCCAAAAAATATCTTAACAGCCCTAAGTCCTTAGCCTCAAACTTGCAAGCCAGATTTTTTTTAAGCCGTGCAATCTCTTTAAGATTATCTCATGTGATAACTATATTGTCAATATATACTTTTAGGATAGTTCTCTTCCTACTAGCATACCTGTAAAATAGAGTATGATTAGCATTACTCTGTGAATATCCCAACTTAGGCACTGCCAAGATAAAGTGTTCAAACCATGCATGGAAAAATTGCTTGAGGCCATAGAGAGAGCATTTTAATCTGCACACATTCCCTATCATAGCTCTACTCACAAATCCAGGAGGAATCTACATATAACCTCCTCCTGAAGATCTCCATGAAGAAAGGTGTTCTTTACATCTAGCTAATGCAACTCACAGCCATAGTTAGCAGCACATGAAATCAAAGTGCGCACTGAGTTATTTTTGCCATAGGGGCAAATGTCTTATCATAATCGATGTCGTACGTCTATGTATATCCTTTTGCCACTAGACGAGCCTTGTACCTCTCAAGTGTGCCTTCAAGATTATGCTTTACTGTATATACCCATTTACAGTCCACTGGTTGCTTCCAGCTAGGTCTCTAGATCACATGTATGGTTCTTTGACAAAGCATTCATCTTCTCTATCATTGCCTGCCTTCAATTTGGATTTGCCATAGCCACCTTCCAATCAGTAGGAATGCTAATAGATTCAAATATAGCTACAAAGGATCCAAAAGAAGGAGATAGGGACTTATAGGATACATAGTTAGAAATATCATAAAGATAGCGAGAAGGAGAAATGGTCAGGCAAAAACTATTTTATTTAGTAATAGAAATATCTAAATCAGAGAAAATAAGATCGTTACCATTATTCATAAAGGAAGAGGAGGACTTAGAAGGCCTGGATGGAGCTATGCTCAGGATAGAAGCTTGGATGATTGGAGAATGCACAATAACCTCACTCTACTCTCCCGAATACCTTCACCCTATGTATCATTAATATCCTCCTGAGCATCATTAGTCTCTACTTCCTTACTCCTATCACCTCTAACACCACTCTGCTCCCCCTCATGCCAAGGGCCACCAGACAGCATGGTCAAAAACTCATATGATATAGAGATATTATTGGGCTCATTCGAAAGCCTAGAGAGTTGTTCCATCCCATAGTAAGGCTCCATTTTTTGAAAGGTGACATCCATGGTGACTAGCATCTATCGTGTAGGTGGGTAATAGCATTTATATCTCTTCTTAGTGGCAGAATAATCAACAAAGATATATTTCAAACCTCGAGGATCTAGTTTACCAAGAGATAGTGTATAGTCACAAGCAAAATATACATAACTAAAAACATGGGGTGGCACAATGTATGTAGTCTTTCCTTGCAAACATTCAAGTGGAGCCTTGAAGCCAAGAACTGGGAGAGGCATACGGTTGATCAGGTAAATTGCAGTCAAAATAGCCTCTCCTTATAAAAATTTAGGAACTCGCATAGTAAACATGAGGGTGCAGGTTATCTCTAGTAAATGTCAATTCTTCTATTCGGTACTCTATTTTGTGTAGGTGTATCCACCCAAGTAGGCTGATGAATGATCCCATGATCCTGTAGGTAGGCATGAAATGCTTGATTTGTATACTTCATACCATTGCTAGAGTGGAGTATCCTAACCTTTGAGCCAAACTAGGTGTCCATCAGTTTATGATGGGGGACTAATATGCATGCAATTCTTTATGTATGTTTTATGTGTGGGGTTAGGTGATTAATTCCTGAATTTCATATCAAAATTAATTATAGGAATTTTATATGAATTCTTGAAGTCAAGCATGCAGATTAGAACCTTGAAAAGTACTAAAGAAGGATCGCCGGGGCTGAAAAGCCTCGGTTAGGGCAAGTTCTCCTACAATATAAAGACTGGAGGTAGAGGGGGTGTACCTGGCAATGTCTGAAGCACCCGGTGAAGATCGCAGCGAAGGGATCTCTCGTTCCTTGATGGATGCGGCCTAGAAAATAGAGCTAAAGACCCGTGGATACCCGGCTTTCTGCTCGGTGGTCCGATTGAGGCATGGCTGGAGTCGTTGGATTCGTAGGAACTCGGGGACCTGCAAATGACCTGTCAGGGGTTAGAAAACTCAAAGGAGATCAAGAAAATAAAGGAAAATAGCAAAGAAAAGAAAGTTTTGGAGGGGGCTGGAAGGATGGTTGGCGGCAGGAAGATGATTGCAAACACCGGGAAGAAGAACTCTCAAACCCCTTTATGCACATAGCAGGGTAATCACACAAAGCAATTGAAGAACTCAAGGTTTATTTCATATATCAAAATCTCCTTCATACAAGAGGCTAGGGTCCTTTAAATAGACCCTTAACCTTGGGCTCCAAGTAAGGGCACATAAGTCTTTACATAAGAATCCTTTTCCCTCTCAAACCCTAGCTAGAAAATAAGAAAACATTAGATAGAAAAAATCCCTATAAATTCTTTTGACTTGGCCAACACTCCAAGGACACCTAGGGGGGCATGTTGGGCTTTTAAGAGCAGCAAGGGGCCAGCCCAAAGTGGCTCTGGCGCATGGGTTTGGGCCTCTGGAAGCTGGGGTGGCCTGGTAGCCAGGTAGCAGGAATATTCCCTGGTATCTTGCTTCTTAGGGGCTTGGGCTTGGCTCCTGGGCTTGATTTCTTTGGGCTAGGATGCAGATGGACCTCTGGAATCATGGATGCCCTTATCTATGAATATACTTTGGCATCTGGAAGGGAATCTGGGCATCTGGAGGGCATCTGCAAGGAATCAGGGTTTTCTGAATTTTTCCTCCTGGGTCTTCAAATCTTCAAGCTGGGTTGGACTTGGGCTATAATTCCATGTCTTCAATCTAGTTGGACTTGGTCTTCACTTGTATGATATAGTCTAGAGTCTTCAGTATGCTTGGACAGGACTCAAAAAAATAAAATTAGCTCAACATGAGCTGACTAGCATTGGACTGAACTAGCTTAACATGAGCTGACTAGTACAGAACTGAAATAACAACTCAAAAGACTCAAATAACAACTAAAATGGACTCAGATGGGCTAAGCCCTTATTACAGATGGACTCATAAATTATTGATCAATTCATAGAGGATTGAAAAGCCTCTGTCTTATTCTGGTGCCTCCGGGCCCCCACTAATTCTCCGGGATGGGAGGAACTCGACCTGTCGAGTGAAGGTCAGACTGGCTCACATATCTCTCGAGAAGGTCTGGGTTGAGGCGTTGCAAGTCCTCTCGAGAAATCCATGAATCGTCCGACTCTGGCTGGCCTTGCCATCGGACCAGAAAGCGTTGATAGTCACGGCCCTGGGTCGTGATGGCTTGATCGTCCATGATACGCTCGATCCGTTCTCCTCTCTCAGGCCAAATTTATTAGTGGACACTCTGGGTTAGGGTCACTCACAATGAAAAGGAATAGGTTCAAAAGCCTCACTAGGTATCGCTGCCGGTTCCCTGTACTCAACAAGGTCTATAATATTGAAGGTAGAACTAATGCCCAAATCCGAAGGCATGTCTAACACCTAGGCATTTGATCCAACCTTCTCTATCACTTTAAAAGGTCCGGCTCTACGAGCATGAAGCTTCTTTTAGGCCTAATCCTAACCAAGATAGAATCCACTACATCAAATTCTTTGACCCTTCTTCGAGAATTAGCCAGTTGTTTTAAGATTAGTGCGGGTGGTGAACATGCTAGGCACATGCAGACTCCTAACAAATGATGCAAAGGACTCATACTAACACCTAAAGACTCGACTATGCATTCCTATCGAAGGAAATTTTATTGAACTCTTTGGATCTAAACCTAATAGATTATAGGTTCTCTAGGTTTGATCCTAGCTTGACATGCACATGAAAATTTATAGTGAACTCCTAGCAAATTCCAAAGAGTATGCCAGAAGTAAGATGCAAACCTAACATGCGTGATGAATGCATGCAGTATGCTAATCTCAGCTAAATGAAATCTAATGATCCTAGAAATGCTGGAGGTGTCAGGAAAGGGTAGAAAATAGGAAGTGGGTTCAGAAGTAGTTTGGTAGGGTAGGGAAAAAGGTTCAAGGTTAGTTGGATAAAGTTCGATAAAAGAAGGCATGTCAGGGACTAATCCTAGACTAATGAGGCTAACCTTACGAGGTTGCGGTATATCTATGGGGTTTGCATAATGGAAGGATGGGTTACTAATCTCAGGGAAGAGGTCCTTAATGGGAACTATAGGAGGAGGCTCATCCTAAGGGTACTGATTCAAAGAGATCAAGTCCTTAATAAATTCTTCTGGTTCTTGTATTTTAGGACTAGACTCTATAATTTGGCTCTCCTATGGTTTCCTCAGGTAAGGCTCTAGTAGCAGTACCTAGGTTCTCTTCCTCTATTTGTTCTTCCACTACAGCTTTAGGTTGGATGTGGTCAAGGTCAACTACCTCTAGGTTGGCTTTACCTGGGTATCTATTGGGTCAGCTAATTCTAGGTCATCTAAAGGTGTCTCCTCTTCTCCCTCATACTCATCCACTAAGTTTGCATCAGCTTCATACACTTCCGCTTAATGTAAGCCTTGTCAATCTCAGGAATGGTTGGAGAAGGTCGGCTAGGGGAAAATTGGCTAGGTCCTGGTTCTGATTATGGACTCAAATCCTAGTAGGTTCAGGTTGCCTAAGGGGTAGTGGCTCACTACTGGGCTATATTTAGGGGTGCTAATCCTATGGGGTTCAAGTTGACTAAGGGAAACCTGACTAGTACTAGATTGATACTTAGGGGTTATGGGTTCTCTGGACTCATAGGGCAAGGGTGCAGATCTATGGGTCATGGGATTATAGGATCTGGGGTCATAGGATTTTGGGTCAGCTCTGTGGTCAAGTTCTAAGGATGGATCATGGTATGGGGTCCTCCTAAGGTTGGGCTCCCTATATGGGTCAGGATAGTAGGTTTCCTAGGGTTGGACTCCCTATAGGGTTGGGTTAGAATATTGGGTTCTCCTAGGGTTGGGCTCCCTATATGGGTTAGAGTATTGGGTTCTCCTGGGTTCAGTATCATAATATGGGTCATGGTAAGGGGTTCTTCTAGGTTCAGTATCATAATAAGGGTCATGGTAAGGGGTTCTTCTAGGTTCAGTATTATTGTATGGGTTAGGCTGAGGGGCTCTCCTAGGTTCAACCTCTCGGTATGGGTATGGATCAGTTTGGGGTCCTCCTAGGCTGAGGGTTATAGTATGGGTCAGGATGAGGGGCTCTCCTAGGTTCGACCTCAGGGTATGGATTGGGTTTGGGGTCCTCCTAGGTTGAGGGGAATCAGGATCTGGCTCAGACTGTGACCCATGGGTTTTTCCTGGGGTCCCTACCCGGACTTCTACTGATCAAACCTATTGGCAAGATGGTCAATTCTATCATTGGTTTGACTACCAGACTGAGTTAACTGGGTCATCTGGGTAGCCATCTGGGCCATTTGATCAGCTAGGGCTTTCATTTGGGCTTGCAAATTTTCCATGGGTTCAGACATTTGTGGAGGAGGTGGGTGATATGAAACTCCTGATCTAGTGCTCATGCAAGACTCGATCAGACCGACTACAGCAGACTAGACCTAGAGTCCAAACTAAGGACTCAATCAGGGTGGCAAACTAGCCTATAGTAATCTTGTACTCAGCCAGGCAGGTGTAAGGGGAGTGTTAGGTCCCTGATTGCCAATCCTAGACACCAATCAGAGATTGGCCAGGTAGGCGAACCAGCACACAAGCCCTTCGAGATTGAATCCCTAAACCACCATTCTAGACACTGAGCACAAAGCACACACGGGTTAGCTTGACACAATGATCTGACTCATAGTCCGGACCCGACCAGTTGGTGTCCCTAGCCCACTAGGGCAAATTAAGTCTAGTTAATTTTAGGTTAAGGCTTGGGACCGAATGCAAGGGATTTGGTTTTGGGCTAAGGAGAGGTGATCAAATCCTCCCCCCATCTAATATAGCAAGAGTGCCCTTAAAAGTAAATTATGTAATGATGGCAGGCAGATGAGGATGCAAATTAGGGTTTAGATGTTTTGGTATTTTTGAAGAATATGTAATTTTTTTTTGGTATTTTTTAAATAGAGAAAAACTTGCAAATCATGGCCTAATATGCTGGAAATATAATAAAATTAAAAGATATGCAAAAGATGCTAAACAAAACCCTAAAACTTCCAAACTTGTCTTGCTGAAAAAATAGAGCCAAAAATTTACAGGCTGTATTTCGGCTTGAAGAAAATTCACAGGCCATAATAAAATCTTCAAAAATTCTTAAAATTATTGGGAATTATGATGAATCCAGAAAATTAAATTTAGAATTTTTGGAGGTTTTATCAGGGAGAAATAATTATAATAACAGAGCATATACGGACTAAACAATTGCAGAAAACAAGCCCTAATCTAAGCTCTGATACCAAATGATGCGGGAACTAATACGCATGCAATTCTTTATGTGTTTTATTTGTGGGGTTAGGTGATTAATTCCTAAATTTCAGATCAAATTAATTGTAGGGAATTTTATATGAATTCTTGAAGCCAAGCATGCAGATTAGAACCTTGAAAAGTACTAAAGAAGGATCACCGGGGCTGAGAAGCCTCGGTTAGGGCAAGTTCTCCTACAATATAAAGACTGGAGGTAGAGGGGGTGTACCTGGCAATGTCTGAAGCACCGGTGAAGATTGCAGTGAAGGGATCTCTCATTCCTCGATGGATGTGGCCTAGAAAACAGAGCCAAAGACCCGCGGATACCCGGCTTTCTGCTCGGTGGTCCGATTGAGGCGTGGCTGGAGTCGTGGATTCGTAGGAACTCGGGGACCTGCAAACGACCTGTCAGGGGTTAGAAAAACTCAAAGGAGATCAATAAAATAAAGGAAAATAGCAAAGGAAAGAAAGTTTTGGAGGGGGCTGGAAGGATGGTTGGCGGTAGGAAGATGATTGCAAACACCGGGAAGAAGAACTTTCAAACCCCATTATGCACACAGCAGGGAATCACAAAAGCAATGAAGAACTCAAGGTTTATTTCATATATCAAAATCTCCCTTCATACAAGAGGCTAGGGTCCTTAAATAGACCCTTAACCTTGGGCTCCAAGTAAGGGCACATAAGTCTTTACATAAGAATCCTTTCCCTCTCAAACCCTAGCTAGAAAATAAGGAAACATTAGGTAGAAAAAATCCCTATAAATTCTCTTGACTTGGCCAACACTCCAAGGACACCTAGGGGGGTGGTTGGGCTTCTAAGAGCAGCAAGGGGCCAGCCCAAAGGGGCTCGGGCGCATGGGTTTGGGCCTTTGGAGGAGCTGGGGTGGGGTGGTAGTACCAGGTAGCAGGAATATTCCCTGGTATCTTGCTTCTTAGGGGCTTGGGCTTGGCGCCTGGGCTTGATTTCTTTGGGCTAGGATGCAGATGGACCTCTGAAATCATGGATGCCCTTATTTATGATATACTTTGGCATCTGGAAGGGAATCTGGGCATCTGGAGGGCATCTGCAAGGAATCAGGGTTTTCTGAATTTTTCTCTGGGGTCTTCAAATCTTCAAGCTGGGTTGGACTTGGGCTATAATTCCATGCCTTCAATCTAGTTGGACTTGGTCTTCACTTGTATGATATAGTCTTGAGTCTTCAGTATCTTGGACAGGACATAAAAAAATAAAATTAGCTCAACATGAGCTGACTAGCATTGGACTGAACTAGCTCAACATGAGCTGACTAGTACAGAACTGAAATAACAACTCAAAAGACTCAAATAACAACTAAATGGACTCAGATGGGATAAGCCTTATTACAGATGGACTCATAAATTATTATCAATTCATAGAGGGTTGAAAAGCCTCCGTCTTATTCTGGTGCCTCCGGTGTCCCCACCAGTTTATGAAATTCCTTAAACATAAGAATATCTCATCCTTGCTCTTCAATAAGTATAATCAGGTCACACGACTGTAGCAATCAGTGAAGGTAACAAACCATTGATGCCCTGTAATGGAAACAGTATCCGAATGCATAATATCAAACTTATTGTTACTTCTATTATTAGAAATAGGATGCACTCCAAGGTGTATTTGATAAATTCACATTCATTGGAAACTAAAGTAACCTTCATGCAAGATTAAGAAAGGGTAGGAAATAACTGACATAAAGAAGGAAAGGTGATGTGACCTTGTCTTCTATGATGAAGCGGAGCTTAGAAGAAGCCTTGTTCGTCGACAGAGCACATCCAAACAATGAATTATTAAGCCTCTCACCTTCATTCCCCATATAGTATAGGCCATTTTCCAATTTACCATATCCAAGTTTTTATCCATTGTTAGATCTTGAAAAATACAATGTGATAGCCAAAAAGTGATAGAATAGTTTAAATCTCTAGTAATAGAGTTAATAGATAACAAATTCATGAGAAAGATAGAGACATGGAAAGTAGATGATAACCAAAGAATAGGTGTATAGTCAATGGTTCCCTTACCAGATATCGCTAAAAGGGATCCATCAGCTATACGGACTTTATCTCGACCAAAACTACTAAAATATACACTAAATGAGGTAGAAGATCTAGTCATATGACTCGAAGCTCCAAAATCAATAATCTAGGGAGATGACCAATCTAGATAACTAAATGCCTAGCATGTGACTACTGTAATACCTGACTGGGCAAAGTTGGAAGTGTGTAGTGGCTAGCTATCTGAAGCTAAGAGAGGTAATGAACTGGAGGTAGATTCATATTTGTCCATCAATCGCTTCATGGTCTGATAATCTTCAATGGATATACTAGCAGAAGACTCCACTTTGTCAAATAGATGTGCATTTTGCTGACCATGACCTCGACCATGACCATGGCCCCAATCTTTTCGCGTAGACTGAGTAGGGCGACCATGTAATTCCCAACAGGTTGCTTTGATATAACCAGTCTTGTGACAATATTTGCATAGTGGACACCTGCTCACCTGATCGAGTGATGCGGGGCAAGGGGGGGTTAGGGCTAGGGATGCTGGGATGGATGCATTTGATGCAAGGAATTTCTTTTTTTTTTTTTATGTTTGATGAGTTTTAGATATTTTTTTTAGGCTTTCGATTCCCGATCACAAGCAAAGGTAAGAAATATGAAGAACAGTAATGAAAGCTTACGCTAGCAGTTCAAAGCCCTAAAAGTGAAAACGAGAACAGGACCCGGGATTAAGAAACCCCGGTAGGACTAGCTCGACCTACAATATCTACTTAGGAGATAAAGAGAAAGCAAACCTCAAACTTCTGAGCGCCTGGTGTAGAGATCGCTCAACTCGGCGGATGCGGCCTGGATGCCAGAGCAGTCGAACCCGTGGGAGCATTGGCTTGGTTCGGGAGGTCGCGATGGCAAAGCTGACTGTCTCCAATGCCCGAGATGCCAGGAGGACCTGTAGGCAAACAAAAGAAGGGTCAGCGAAATGGGGAGATGCACAGAAAGGAATTGAGATGGAGTGGGAAGGGGCTTCGAGCCCGGTGGTCCGGAGGGATTTCGAAGTCGAGTTGGAGATAATTGGGGCGTCGCACCCTGGCGACATCCCGGAGGACAAAGGAATGTGGCCTCACACTACGCGACATCATAGAGGACGCAGGATTCGAGATGCCCTGGGGTGACGGACAGGTGGCCTCACACCACTCGACGTCCCTAGGGACAAAGGCAATTCACCACCAAAACTAGCCTAAAAGAAAAAAGTTGGAGGGTGGAAAAACAACTCAAACTTTTTCATAATCAGTCAATCATCAATCATTCAATTCTTTTTACAATGGAGGGGGTTGGGTCCTTTAAATAGGCACCTAAGTTCCATTTTGAAATTCAAATGCAAGAATACAAAATTTCTTCTTCTTTTTCTTGAATGGGCATGGCATGAAGCAAGGCTAGGAGGAGGGATCATGGCGCCTTGAAGTTGGAAAGAATCTTCATTATTTTGGAAAAAGACATGAAGAGGGGCCTGTAGCATGGCTTATGTTCTTCTTCCTTCCTTTTTTGCACACCCTTTCTTTGGTATAAGGCTTGACATAGGGAGTGTTAGGTGGAGGCACCCAAGGATCTTGTCTCTCTCTTCCAAATAGGTTGAAGCAATTTGGGAAGAAGACTTGATTGGAGGGCTTGAAGCAAGGGATTTGAATTCCCCACTTCAACTCCCATTGACTTCCACCTTGGCCGACCACCCTTGCATGGCAATGAGCTTGATAGGGGGAGGGGAAAAAGGGTAGAGCCAAGTGAAGTGGTCCTCTCCATTGGGCGTCCTTGCATGCCAAGTGTGCTGCCCACATGGCAAGATGTCATGGCGCCATATAGGATGCACAGGTGGGCCTTGAGCTGACTTGGCTTCTTTCCTTACTTGCATACAGGGAGACTAAATTTTAAGACCTACTCTTGCAATTGACCCATACTTCTAAGAGACTCAGACTGGACTCGATTTATGACTCGACTTAGTACAGGACTCAATTTAACCTAATTGGTCATGGTACAGACTCAATTCAAAGCAAAAGACAATTACAAATTTGAGGCTTGAAGCCTTATTACAAGACACAAAGAAGTGGAACCCTAATCTGAGATCCATAGAGGGTTGAGGAGCCTCTGTCAGATCCTGGTGCCCACACCAATTCTCCTGGGATGGGAGGAACTCGACCCTATCGAGTAAGAGTTAGTTTGGCTTTGGTACCTCTCCAGGATGTCGGGGTTGATGCGCTGCAATTCCTCCCGTGTGATCCACGAGTCATCAGATTCGGGTCGGCCTTGCCATCGGACCAAGTAATGTTGATAGCCCTTTCCCTGGGTAGTGATGGCTTGGTCATCCAGGACACGCTCGATCCGCTCTCCTCGCTCAGGTATATTTGGAGGTGGACACTCAGGTTCAGGTTCACTCTCAAAAGGGAGGTCAGGCCCAAATAGCTCACTGGGTATGTTTGCGGGTTCCCTATACTCGACTAAGTCAAAGATATTGAATGTCGAGCTAATTCCATAATCCGGAGGTAATTCTAGCACATAGGCATTAGGGCCTAATCTCCTAATCACTTTAAAGGGACCCGCCCCACGAGCATGAAGCTTCTTAACGTTTCCGGTGGAAACTGTTCAGGCCGGAGCCTAATCATTACAAAATCTTATTTCAAACTCTTTGGCTTGCTTTCGGGAATCAGCCAAATTATTTTAAAATTGTATTTAATGCATATTCCTAACATGTTGCAAAATGCAGACTCAACTATGCAATCTTATTGAGAAAAGAATTTATTGGACTCCTTGGGTCTAAACCTAACAGACTTTTAACTCTTTAGGCTTGACCATAGTCTGGTATGCACAAGAAAAATTATTAAGGATCCCTAGCAAATGCCATAAAGTATACCAAAAGTAGAGGGCAAAAGGGATAGGCTCTAAGGAGTCACGCATTCTGGTAATCTTAATAAAAAGTAACCCCATGGCTCTAGAAATGTGAGAGGGTTCAGGGAAGGGTAGAAAATAGGAATCGGAGTCTTGGGGTGGCTTATGGAAAACATAAAATAGACCTTGATTATTCAGGATGACCTTAAAATTTGGGCATCGTTCTATAGGTGTCATATGGTCCACTTGTTCCAGTAGATCTTGGGGCTCGCTAGGGTCAACCCCACAGTGAGGAAGGTCTGTTAAAGAGGATTCTGGGACCAAGTCTATAGTATGATGGATGTTTCTCAGGGGTGGAAGTTGATCAGGTAACTCATCGTGAACTTCATCCTCAATTTCTTTCCGAGCTTCAACCATCTCTTGAGGATGTTTTCTTTGGATCGGTTCATTAAGGGTTGGTTCCTGAACTCCTGTGGAAAAGACTGGTGAATCCTCATGTTCATTTACTAGATGTGATCCTGGCTCTGTCATTTCCTCTTCAAATTTTGTAGTAGGTTCAGGATCATTTTCCTTGGATTCCTCAATGATTTCACCCTCAGGCCCATCTTCTACTAAACTTGACTCATAGATGCTTTCTTTCAATTCTTTAATGGGCTCAGGAGTTTCTTTTCCTAGATTTTTGATGGGTTCAACCTTAAAGTCTTCATTGGGCTCAGGGGTTTTTGTATTCAAATTCTCAGAATGTTCATCCTTCTCTCCCTGAAACTCTTCTTCTAACCCATTGTCCTTGATCAGGTTAACTTCAGGCTTCTTTTCTTTAAGGCTACTTGATCCTTTCTTGTCTGGGTCCTTTGGCTGGATTGGGTTGATTGTGATCTTTTTTCCTTGGTGGAGAAAGACACAGGTATTGGATCGACCATAAAGGGTGGCATCATGGTCGAAAAGCCAGGGTCGTCCTAGAATGATACTACCCACACCCATGGGTAAGACGTCACACCAAATCGATTCTTCATAGGAACTCATTTTGATTTTGATCTGGCACCTAGACTTTACAGGGATTGAAGTTGAATCTATCTAGGAGACTTTGTAAGGGTTGGGGTGGGGAACTATGGCTAGTCCTAAAGATTTAACTGTACTCAAGGAAAGGGCATTAACACAGCTTCCACTATCAATGATGACCTTACAAACCTTATCTCCTAGCTTGATCAGGGTCTGCAGGATGTTGGTCCTACGCCAGTCTTCCTGTACTATGTTTTGGGCTAGGATGCATCGGACTACCCCTACAAGGTCTTCAGATTCAAACACTTCTTCTTCTCCCTCATACCCCTCCAATAACTGATTTTCGGGATCATAGATGTCCTCTTCAGGTTCTACGGTTGGTTCGGGTTCTTCTATGAGTAGGGCAGAGGCGGTGCACTGGCTAGCAAAATGTCCAGGTTTATGACACCTAAAGCATTTACCTTGGGGATCAGGTCTCCCTTGGACTTCAACAGCCTTACCCTTTTCCTCTCTACTATACTCGGGTCGGTTCAGGCTGGGACGACTAGGGCTGGGTCGTGCTGGGTTTGGTTGACTTGGGTCAGTTCGGTTTGGGTTTGGTCGACTCGGGTAAGCTTGATTGTAACCTTGGGTGGATCCAGGGAAACGGCTCAGGTTTCTAAAGGGCTCTGGTCTTCTATAGGTGGGAGCTCTCTGGAAACGCTCACAGAGCCTAGCAACTTGGTAAGCTTCTTCCAAGGTTCTGGTTGATCTAAAAAATAGCTCTCTCTGGGTGTCTGGGTGTAGGCCAGCCCTAAACCTAGACAGGGTTACCTCAGGTGATTCAACAACCTTACATCACATAACATATTCATCAAACTTGGCGATGTAATCGGCCACACTCTTACTCCCTTGACTTAAGGTCTGCCATTGGTCCAACAGTTTCTGGGTGTAGGACACAGGTAAGTATTTCCTTCTAAGCTTTTCTCTCATCTCCCCCCAGGCGGTTATGGGTAATTGACCTTTCTGCTCTATGTAGTTCTCAACACTGTTCCAGAACAACCTAGCTTGGTGAACCAACCTAAGCTTGGCAAACTTAAACTTAGTTCTCTCAGACATAGAGTACCAGTCAAAATACTGCTCCATAGCAGACTCCCAATCTTCATACACCCTGGGATCTAAGCTACCATCGAAAGTGGGTGCCTCAAGCTTGATGCTCCTAAGGGCTCTTTCTTCACGGTCCTCCAGATTGGGTCTCCTAGGATGGGTAGCAACAAAGGGGTCAGGGTCTCTCCCAAAGTCATCCTCAAAGTAAGGGTCTTGTGGTAGGTTCCTCCTTGGGTGAGGGGACTCAGGACTGGGTTCAGGTCGGGGCCTAGTAGCTTCCTCTAGGGGTCTCAGTCTGGCATCTATCTGGTCCAGTCTATTGATCAACTGGGTCATGGATTGGGTTAAGGCTCCAATGTCGGCTCGCAGTTGGTCCATGGTGTCGGTAGAGGGTGGAGAAGGTGGGTGAAAAGAGGTTCCTGATCTAGTGCACATGTAACAAAACGATGCTACGGTTTGCTAGACCTAGGAGATCTCTCCAAATGTAAAGTCAAGAAGATGAACCTGGAAGTAGTAACTTGGCACCTGGCCAGGTAAGTGTAAGGTGAGTGGAGGTTCCTCTTTGCTTGCCTAGACACCAATTAGAAATGGCCAGGTAAGCGAACCAACCCACTTCCCTTCAGGCTCTAGTCCCTGAACCACTTGCCTAGACACCAGCTACACAAGCACACACCAACAAGCAATCTAGCTTGGCTCGGCACTTGGGTTGACCCGACTTCGTGGGTGTCTCTAGCTCACTAGAGAAGATTAAATGTCTAATTGATTTTAGTTAATGGCTAGGGTTCGATATGCCGGGTGGTGGTTTTGGGCTAGGGACAGGTAATGAAATCCTGACCTTATGTTAAATTGACGCCCTTAAGATAAGTTATGTAAAATGAAGTACAATAATGACTAATGAAATGACTTAAAATTTTTT
This sequence comes from Areca catechu, assembly GCA_021397845.1. Lineage (NCBI taxonomy): Eukaryota > Viridiplantae > Streptophyta > Magnoliopsida > Arecales > Arecaceae > Areca > Areca catechu. Next base: position 100,075,138 of record CM038050.1, read on the forward strand.
TTTGTTCTTTTGTGTCTTTTAGATGGGTGAATGCTAAACAAAATGCAGGAATTAAAACATGCAAGAAGCAAGCTAGATGGATGAATGAATCAAAAGATTAGATGCTTGCTGAAATATCAGACTGAGATTTTCTCAGACAGTATTTCAGCTTGTAGAAACTCTACGAACTAAAATAAAATCTGAGAAAATAGACAAAAATACTTTGAAATTAATACGATCTAACAAAATAGAAATCATAAAATTTGGATGTCTCTACATAGAGAAACAATCCAATGATCATATCATATATAGACTGACCAGAATGCAAAATGAAACAAATGCACTAGTCCTAACCTTGCTCTGATACCAAGATTGATGTGGAATAAAGCTCTGATACTAGAAATGATGCGGGGCAAGGGAGGGTTAGGGCTACAGATGCTGGGATGGATGCTTATGATGCAAGGAATTTCTTTTTTTTTTTTATGTTTGATGAGTTTTAGATATTTTTTTAGGTTTTTGATTCCCGATCAAAAGCAAAGGTAAGAAATACGAAGAACAGTAATGAAAGCTTATGCTAGCAGTTCAAAGCCCTAAAAGTGAAAACGAGAACAGGACCCCGGGATTAAGAAACCCGGTAGGACTAGCTCGACCTACAATATCTACTTAGGAGATAAAGAGAAAGCAACCTCAAACTTCTGGAGTGCTCGGTGCAGATGACTCGCTCAACTCGACGATGCGGCCTGGATGCCCGAGCAGTCGAACCCGTGGGAGCACTGGCTTTGGGTCGGGAGGTCGCGATGGCAAAGCTGACTGTCTCCAATACCCGAGATGCCAGGGAGGACCTGTAGGCAAAACAAAAGAGGGTCAGCGAAATGTGGAGATGCACGGAAAGGAATTGAGATGGAGTTGGGAAGGGGCTTCGAGCCCGGTGTCCGGCTGGATTCCGAAGTTGAAGTTGGAGATAACTTGGGGCCTCGCACCCCGTGACATCCTGGAGGACGAAGGAATGTGGCCTCATACCACGGACGTCCAAGTGAAAGAAGGTTCGCGATGCCCTAGGGCGACGGACAGGTGGCCTCACACCTCTTGACGTCCCTGCGGACGAAGGCAATTCCACTCAAACCTAGCCTAAAAGACAATGGCTGGAGGGTGGAAAAAAACTCAAACTTTTTCATTAATCACTCAATCATTCAATCATTCAATTCTTTTACAATGGAGGGGGTTGGGTCCTTTAAATAGGCACCCAAGGCCCATTTTGAAATTCAAATGCAAGAATACAAAATTTCTTCTTCTTTTTCTTGAATGGGCATGGCATGAAGCAAGGCTAGGAGGAGGGATCATGGCACCTTGAAGTTGGAAAGAATCTTCATTGTTTTGAAAAAAGACATGAAGAGGGGCTTGTAGCATGGCTTATGTTCTTCTTCCTCCTTTGTTGCACACCCTTTCTTTGGTATAAGGCTTGACATGGGGAGTGTTAGGTGGAGGCACCCAAGGATCTTGTCTCTCCTTCCAAATAGGTTGAAGCAATTTGGAAGAAGACTTGATTGGAGGGCTTGAAGCAAGGGATTTGAATTCCCTACTTCAACTCCCATTGACTTCCACCTTGGCCGACCACCCTTGCATGGCAATGAGCTTGATAGGGGAGGGGGGCTAGAGCCAAGTGAAGTGGTCCTCCCCATTGGGCATCCTTGCATGCCAAGTGTGTGCTGCCCACATGGCAAGATTTCATGGCGCCATGTAGGATGCACAGGTGGGCCCTGAGCTAACTTGGCTTCTTTCCTTACTTGCATCCAGGGAGACTAAATTTTAAGACCCACTCTTGCAATTGACCCATACTTCTAAGAGACTCAGACTGGACTCGATTTATGACTCGACTTATACAGGACTCAATTTGACCTAATTGGTTAAGGTACAGACTCAATTCAAAGCAAAAGATAATTAAATTTGAGGCTTGAAGCCTATTACAAGACACAAAGAAGTGGAACCCTAATCTGAGATCCATAGAGGGTTGAGGAGCCTCTGTCAGATCCTGGTGCCCATACCATCGAGGCAGTGGTTTAGTTATGAGGGCAAAGCAAATTGGCTTAGTAGAAGTAACTACTCTGGTCTTTATCTCCTCCCATAAATAGTAGAGAGGCCTGACTTAGGTTTGGCTTGTCCTCTCATGCTAGGAGCTGTACCCGAACTGGCTCAAATAGGATTCAAGCTATAGAGAAAGTCTTGATGTGCTTCTCTTGCAAATACCTCTGAAACTGCTGTACATCTATGGAGCTCTTTAAAACAAAGGTGCGATAGTGGTCAGCTTCAGCCCATAATATTTTCTATTCATTAGCATAATTAGTAATAGAAAGTATGCCTTGATAAAGTTTTCACAACTAAAACTATATCCATATACCTAGGTAGGGTTAGCCCTTGAAGAATACATCTAGGCCACCGCCTCCCATATCTCATGGGCTATCTCCAATAGTTGTATGCTCCTTGAGAAATTCGAGACGATTGTATTAACTAGAAAAGCCATGACCACCAAATTTTTCATGTCCCATTGAGCCATGCCTGGTACTCCATCAGTAGATCGTTGTGTGGTGTCGGCCAAACCATGGCTTTTGATAAGTAGCCAGGTACTTCTAGACTATGATAAAAATATGGGTGGCCCATCGAGCTCGTGACGGCAACTTGAAGTGCATTTAGTGATGCACTCTCTTTCAAAGGTCCTCCTGGTTGAATTGCTACTTAGATAGTCGATACTTGGGTTGTGAGCAACTTACTGATCAATTCTAAGTCTTGAGTGGTAATTGAATTCAACCTGCATTACCTAGAACTCAGCCATCCATAAAATATCATGAACTTTAAGAATAACCTACACCAACCTGCTTAACAATCAAGCATGAAGGAGTATTTCTGAGGTTAGGGTCTCTCGCTTCAACAACAACTCCGGCGATAGTGAATAAGAGTAGTGGCAATGATGGCGGTGATAGAGTCTCTGCAGTGCATTAGGCGGAAGAAGGTAGCCATTGCAATGACATACGTAAGCACCGTCGTAGCTTGATCAAGGTGACCGGGAGCCTGATTGAATTGGTGAAGCTTGAGATCCTTTACTACAAGGCCTTAGAGCCGATCCTCCTCTTAGGTTGCCATCAAATCACCAGCATAGACATGTGTATCAGTGGGAAGACCTCTCAGATCTAAGTGAGTGGCTTTCTACCAGAAGTACGTCGACGAGCAATCCAAGAATGAGATCAAGGACATCCTCGTCTACTTCGACCACAGGGGCATCAGTGGGGTGTCAGGTGTCGGGCTAGGGTCGGCATCGATGGGGCATCGGGCATTGGGTTGAGGTGGGCATTGGCTAGGGAGAGACATTGGTGGGGTGGGTGTCGGCTGGGGAGAGACGATGGCATTGGGCATCAGGTTTGGGTCGGCACTGATGGAGGAGAGATGTTGGCAGTAGTAAGGGCATTGATGGGAGGTTGAGGGGGGCTATAGAGGGGCATTGCTTGCGACGATAGGGGCATCGGGCTGGGGAGAGACATGGGTTACAGTGGCAGGGGTGTTGGTGGTGGTTGGTGCGAGTGGAGGGGACCTTGAATCCAAGAGGCCAAGGTCGACACTGGTGAAGATGGAGCGATCCAATCAGACTCAAAGGGGAAGCTCTGCTCTGCTCCGATCAAGGGGTGCAAACTTATTATCGTTGACGCAGATTAGTCAGTGCTCATGAGAATTGGATGGACCCAAGAGCTGGAAGGCAGTGAAGGGGAGGATGCCAATGAAAGGCTGGAGGGGGGGGAGGGGCGTCGTGGGTTTTTGGAAGAGGAGGGTTTTGGGAGGGTTTGGGAAGATGATTGAAGGGAAGAATGGTTGGCTACGAGGATTATTGAAAGGATTAGGGATTGACGGAAGGCTCTGATACCATGTTATTTATGATGAAAGAAATAAAATTTAATTTAATTCATATAGGATCATGATACATATAGAAGAGATACAGGCCATAAGAAGGTAGGAAAGTAAAACTAGGAAGGAGAATATCAAGTGAATGAAAATAATAGAAGATCATGTATATAAAGACTTTCCAATAATATTAGTTATTACTAGCTTCTTATCCTTAAAAAATAATTTATGGAAACAATGTCAATATCAATGAAAACTACTTTATTCATATCATAATTGTGTGTAGCATAATTAACAAAAATTATGGAACTCTCAATAATTGTCAGACTAATTGAATTATTCCAAAGTATACATTTTCAAAAAAATAATTAATTATTTTTAACAAAACATTAACAACAATAGATACATAACCATATAATCCATGTAGTGCAATGATAAAAGCAAATTTCCAAAGAAACCCATAGGGCTATATTACATCCAAAATATGATAAAAATAGATCCTAAATTGGTCCTAGCTAATGTTTCCATATTATATTATTCATGTAACTTCAATGGCTTAGTTTATATTATTAAACTCTCAAAACAAATACAAATTAATGAACCATACAAAAGAGGAAAAAAGTTGTTAGGACTGCCAACTTTTGCATGGATATTCGAAACTTAGCAATGCACACCTCGGTCAAGTCTCCATGAATTTTAGACAAGTCTCCATGAATTTTAGACATAAAACTCTTACTTCTACATCCTAAAGGTAGCCCAAATCATGTTAGAACATGAACAAGGAGGAATCGTAGTTGGACTTGGACTCCTTTGGTCAAATCCTTTCACCTGCATAACTCCTACTTATGCTCCAACTATTACACCAATCCAAATTTTATTTGGATGTGGAATCCTTCTTCAAAAGGACATTTGGATGTTGTGAACAACTACTAGAAATATGGCATGGAACATGGACTAGACGGATAATCAAAAATGCTGAACTTGCTTCACAGAATTCTACAGAACTCTATTGTATAACCAGAAACTTGCTGATGATGCTGGTACTTTTCTGGAGGTTGTTTGGATGTGAAATTAAACTGTAACATTACTAGAATATGCCCTTTTTGCTATTTTAATTTCACTCAAAATAGAGTTTCGTGGAGAGAGAAACAATCTCGAGAATAGGGACTATCAGCACTGAAAATAGAATGTTGAAATCTATTTATACATCTTGCTTTCTCTCGGTGTGAATCCTTCTTTGTGGCATGAGGAGGGAGAGGGGGGAGAGAGAGGCTTAGGGATAATATAGCGTTTACATCATTCCACTCCAAATATTAGATTATATGGTATGTCCTTTTATAGATCAAAGAACCGTCCTAATTCAATGAGAAATAAAACACATGAACATAACCAAACTCTAATTCTCCTAAGACTAATCCAATTAGGAGAGCACTCATCCAAGTCCATGTATATCTATGAGCTAATCCATTCTCATATCTACTTGGATTCAAATCCAATCCAATATTGAATTAGCCCTTTCAAGATCCAAAATCCTGGACCTCGAACTCGAAGAGGGCTGAACCTCCATCCTAGGACCAAACTGACCCTAGTCCTAGAATCTAAATCGATCCTAGATTCATGGAGTCATCATCATGACTCTTCTACTAGTCTTCTAAGACTTGGAAGTACTATATATTTGTTAACAAAAATGACTAAAAGAATTGAAGCCAATTGCATGATGCAACTATTGCTACAAATGAGAATGCAAGACATAACGGCAAATCATTTTTTTTTTTGAGATATGAGAGAATGACAAATCTATATGTTTCCATTTGACAATGGTATGAAATATTGCACCACATGCATATAATCTCCTATAATGGAGGAGATATTTAACTTTCAACAATCAAAAGTCTAATCTAATAAATGGAGAACCAAATATGAAATTAGTAATTCAAACTACCATGGAAATAAAGAGTTTGTACATTAATTCATATATAATCGGAATGATACTTAATTACCACAATTACAAAAAAACATTTGCAACCACAAAATGATGTCTAATAAATTAATTAAGTGCTCCAAAACTAGATTTTAGCTATCATGTCAATATAAGAAAATGATCACTCCCAAAACTAAAATCCTCACCTCTATATTAAATCAAACACTATAAGTTTCCTTGGGGATATTTTACATTAAAATTTTAAACATTAAAGCTAATGAGCTTATTAATTATCCTATACAATACTAGGTGGTGCATCATATTTACACATCTTGCTAAGTGAAATAAGTCATACTATTTTTAAAAATGTAATAAGTTATTTTTGTTATTCAGCTGGAAACAAATTTCAACACAAGAACCATAGTTAATTTAAAAAGGGCATTAGAATTGTGATTCTATTAGATTTACCTTGAGAATATGATCACTCATATTTTTATGCATTTACAATTCTACACCATGCAATGCTTTGTAAAAAATATAGAAAGTGATTGATTTGCATCTTTCCTTAGCACACCCAAATAAAAGGAAAAATTGGAAAAATGGCACACTTCATTTTTAGTCCCGCATATCCAACCAACCTATTGGCGTAGAGTCCCTTTTCTGACCGGGTGGAGCTACTGGATCACAGGCCCGCTTCCTGGTTCACCTACAAAACAAATCCCTGGCTGGAGTTGCTTCAGCAGGGGACACTCTGATGCCTAAGTCAGAGGCAGGCTCTAGCCACAGAATGGGAAAGATTCTGAGGAGGATTGAATGGAGAAGGGAAAGACTCCGAGATTTTCAGGAGTATCTTGTGCCTTACCTCGAGCATTCCCTCTTACCATTATTTATAAAGAGTTGTCCAGCCTGCGGTTCCGTTCCTCCTCAAGCGGTTATGATGGGAGAGTTATTTTCTTTTCCATAATTTTGAATCATGGGTAGCTATTAGACGATTTGATGGCCAAGTCGGAGGCATTGCCGCTGGAGTTATGCACCATGATTGTATTCCAGAAATAGTCGATGATAACCATTGCTTGTCGTGTTTGTAGAGACTTGAGACAGGTCAGGGGCCCGTCTTGAAACCTCCATTTTAGGAAGATTTTTATGATTGAATCAGGGAATGTCTTCATCCTCAGATCCTCTCGAGACAGATCAGAGATCATGCCTTTGGCATAGATCGAGGACTTGATCTTTGTCATAGACCGAAGACTATGTCTTCGACATAAACTGAATACCATGTCTTTGGGAGTCAGTGAAGGTCACTCCTCGGTTTGGGCTGAGGACCTTGTCTTCAGGGGCTGTAGGACTTGATCTTCGACATAGGCTGAAGACTATGTCTTCGACATAACCCGAAGATCGTGTCTTCGGGTGCTGTAGGCCTATTAAGAGTTTTGACTTGTCCATGGGTTGCTTGTTTTTTTCGAAACCTTGGTCCGAAGTTTACAGTTTGGAGGAAATGTCTTCAGCCAGTGAACCGGTTGTCTAGCTCGTACTTGGACCGAGATACCCCAACAGTTGCCCCCTTACTCTCAATTTTCGAAGCGAAGATTTGTCTTGAAGAGTGAGAGTATTACTGGCTTGTCGTTTTCCTCCTTTGGGATGGTATAGTTGATGATTATGAAATCTCTGATTGGACCATCTACCATAATTGCCGTTTGATTTGGGAATCAGGCGATGGACAGTTGTCATTTCTTGATTGGGAGGTGAAAAAGGAGTGGGCGGACCAGGGACTGTCTCTCCTCTTTTCGCTGGTGACAGTTCAACCAATCATTTGGTTGGGATTTGAGCGACGGTCGTGGTTCCTCCACACCCCTTGGATGATGAGTGTGCTTCATCTTGGCCATTGATTCATATGGATTATGACCTCTGGTCTATTCCACGTCAAATTAGCTTAGGGCCGCTTTGGGATTGCATGGCTACCTTAAGCGTCTGTGGCGTGGCGGTTTTATGACGATGGTTCTGTTTATCGAGATGTTACCTTGGAGCTTTTTCATCTCTTTTTGAGAAGGAGACAAGGTTTGGCTAAGGAAGCTTCTTCAACCTCACACTTTTAGTTTTGGCTCAGCTTTCTCTGTTCTTGGCCATCAATCCTTTTTGCAGGTAGAACCTCCCTTCTGCTTTTTTTTTTTTGTAAAAGTTCAAAGATGAAATGAAGTTTCCACTTCTTCTACACTTCTTCTGTGACTTGTTGTACTGAGATATGTTGAAGGTATAAATTTTTCAAAACATTTGGGGTCTGTAAAGAGATGTGAGATCGGCTGGGCCATCCAATCAAGTATTTTACTATTGACAGGATGAGCGATATAGGTTCACTCTAACATGTTTTTGGATTTACCGTAGGGTAGGGCGTCCAAGCCATCCCTATGCATTCCTGTCATGATCAAGGTAGGCTGTTTAGGCCCGCCCCGACACATCTTTGGACTTACCATAGGGTAGGCTATAAAAACCATCCCTGTGCCTTCTTTGGTGTAAGGTAGGCTGATTAGGCCCGCCCCGGCACGTCTTCGGGTTTTCTGTAGGGTAGGTTACTTGAACCGTCCCTGTGCCTTTGATCTTCTTGGCAGCCTAATTGGGCCGTCCATTGTGCTCATCGGACATACTGATAAGGTGAGCGGATTAGACTATCCTTTGTGCCATTGGCCGATTCCTTAGATCGTGCTATTCAGGCCGTTGTCATTCAGTTGATGCAACGGGCCGTTTAGAGTTGGACAAATTTGCATGAAAAATTTAGGGATTTGTTTATTGATAGTATTTGCAAAAGTTTTGTACATTCCACGGCCGGGATAGAATTTTACCATCCAGGGTCTTGAGTCGATATGTTCCTGGATGTACGACTTCTTCGACTTGGTATGGACCTTCCTAGTTGGGGAAAAGCTTACCCTATTTTGTTGGCTTGGATACTTCTGCCCTTCACAGCACCATGTCCCATGTGCAGAAGATTTGCTCCTTTACTCTGGAATTGTAATACTTGGTGACCTTTTGCTGGTATGTCACCATTTTTATTTGGGCCTGAAGCCTGGTGCTCGGCAACAATCCAGTTAACTCTCCTGTGATCGAAGATTTCAGGCTCTTCGTTGTTGTCAATTCTTAAAGATTTAAGGGAGACTTCGATAGGAAGAACGACTTTGGTACCGTATTCTAGGTTGAATGGAGACTCGCAGGTGGCTGTCCTCAAGGTAGTTCTGTATGCCCAGAGAATGAAGGTCAGCTCTTCTGCCCAAAGTCCTTTGGCGGTGTTCAACCTCGTCTTCAGACCATGAAGAATGGTCCGATTAGTTACTTCGGCCACTCCGTTGGACTGTGGGTGGGCAATGAAAGTCAGCCTGTGATTCACATGGTACCGAGCACAGAAGTTTTTAAACTTCGGATTGTCGAACTGCCTCCCGTTGTCAGTAATTATTGTATGTGGAATCTCGAACTGAAATATGATAGAGTTTTTGATAAAATTCTCAACCTTGCCTTCCATGATTTGGGCCAGTGATTCGGCTTCGACCCACTTTGTGAAGTAGTCAATAGCCATAAGGAGAAAGTTTCTCTGGCCAGATGTGGGCAGAAATGGGCCAAGAATATCCATCCCCCATTGAGCAAAAGGCCAGGGGGCTACCAGCTGGGTCAAGTGACTCGCTGGTTGTCTCTGAATATTGGCATATCTTGGCATTGATCACATCTTCGCACGAAGTCGACCGAGTCCTTTTGGATGGAGGGCTAATAATATCCTTAACATATAATTTTATATGCTAAGGACCTGCCCTACAAGTGATCACCACATATCCCCTCGTGGACCTCTCTCAAAGCGTAGTCAGCATTTGACGGTCCCAAGCATTTCAGCAGGGTCTGAGAGAATGATCTTTTGTAAAGAGCTTCATCTAAGATGACATATTGAGATGCCATCCAGCAGATCTTTTTAGCCTCTACCTTGTCTTCCGGCAACACATCCTCATTTAAGAACTTGATAATGGGATCCATCCATCTTTGCTCGGTCTCAATTTGGTGCACTTCCATAGCTTCTTCAGCTGTACTTGGGGCTTCAAGGTGTTCAACGAAGGTGCAACTAAGGGATTCTGGGGTTATAGTGGCAAGTCGAGACAACGCGTCTACCCGGGAGTTCTCCGATCGGAGAACATGAATGATTTCAAAGTATTCCAATTGAGAATATAAGTTTTGTACATTTTCTAGGTACCGCACCATGGTGGGGTTCCTGGCTTCATATTCTCCTTTAACTTGATTTACCACCAACTGGGAGTCCAAAAAAGCCTGGAGCCTTCGAACACCTAAACTCTTGCGATCCGAAAGTCCTGCAAGCAAGGCTTTGTATTCGGCCTGGTTATTTGAAGCATAGAAGGAGAACTGGAGTGCGTACTCTACCGTGTGACCTTGAGTTCAGCCAATATAAGGCCGGCTCCGCATCCAGTGGAATTTGAAGCTTCGTCCACATGGAGCACACAATCAGACTCTGTATTCTTTGAGTTTCTTTCTTCTGCTGGAGGTGCTTCATCTTCAGATTTCCAGGTGCACTCAGCGAGGAAATCTGAAAGTACTTGGGCCTTCATAGCCGATCAGGGCTAGAAATTGATGTCAAACTTGCTTAGTTTCATAACCTACTTGGCTATCCTTCCTGAGATATCAGGGCATCAGAGAATGGCTTTAAGGGGTTGATCATCAGCACCACGATGGCATGGGCGTAGAAGTAAGGCCTTGTTGCTTTGCCGTAATTATCAGAGAGTAGATCAGCTTCTGCATTTTCGAATATATTGTTTCAGCATCATGCAGAACTTTGCTGATGTAGTAGATCAGCTTGTGAGAGCCGTCTTCTTCTCTTCAGACGAGGATTGAACTGACTGCTTCGTCCAAGGCGGAAAGGTATAAATAGAGCACCTTCCCCTCTTGAGCTTTGGAAACTAAAGGCGGGGTCTCTAAGTACTTCTTCAACTCTTCAAAAGTAATACGACAGTCTTCGGTCCACTCAAAGCCTCGAGGCTATCGAAGTATCTTAAAAATGGAAGACACTTCTCGGCTGAGCAAGAGATGAACCTGCTTAAAGAGGCGATCCTTCCTGTAGCTGCCAGACTTCCTTCTTACAGGATGGATGCCTCATGTCTTTGAGGGCCTGAATTTTCTCAGAATTTGCTTTAATCCCTCGCTTGATAATGAGAAAACCCAGAAACTTGCGCGAAGTAACTCCAAAGGTGCACTTCATCAGGTTTAGCTTCATTCGATGACATCGCAGGGTGCTGAATGATTTTCCCAGGTCCTGGATCTGATCTTTTTTAAGAAAGCTTTGACGATCATGTCGTCGAAATAGGCCTCCAAGTTTCTCCCCAATTGCTCCTTGAATACCTTGTTAATCAACCTCTGAAAAGTTGCTCTAGCATTCTTGAGCCCAAATGGCATCATCTTGTTGCAATATAGACCTTTGTCGATGATAAAGGCCGTCTTCTCTTCATCTCGGGGATCCATTTGGATCTGATTGTAGCCAGAGAAAGTGTCCATGAAACATAGCAGTTGGTGGCCGGCAGTGGTGTCGACCAATTGGTCAATTTTTGGGAGAGAAAAACTGTCCTTTGGGTAGGCCTTATTGAGGTCTGTGTAGTCGAAGCAAATCCTTCATTGCCATTAGCTTTCTTTACCATTATCACATTGGCCAACCACTCAGGATAGTGGGCTTCCCGATGAACCACGCTTTAAAGAGCTTGCTCACTTCTTCATCTATTGCCTTTTGTCTTTCAGGGGCAAAGTTTCTTTTCTTTTGTTGGACTGGTTTATACCTAGGGGCAACTTCCAGCCGATGAGTGATCACTTCAGCGGGAATCCCTGGCATGTCTGAAGCCGACCAGGCAAAGACATCAGTATTATCCCTGAGGAAGTATATCAGCTCCGTTCTTGTTTTTCATCAAGCATACTTCTGATCTGCACGACCTTGGTGGGGTCCTCTTTAGTCAAGGGTACTGAGATAGTTCTCTCCATAGGTTCACCATAATCTATAGTCAACTCTCTCGAATCTAGCAGATCCCAAGTGGTAGGATCATTAGAGTGTTTGTCCTAGATTATCAGGCATTGTCGTGCCATTCTCAAGTCTCCTCTTACTTCTTCAACACCATTTTTGGTGGGGAAGCACACCAGGAGGTAGTAGGATGACACTACGATCCGGAATCTGTTCAAGGCAGGCCATCCTAGAATGATGTTCAAGGCAGGTCGAGGTTCGGTACTGAGGATTACAAGCAGTACTATTTCTCCCTCGGCATCAACTTGATTACCTCCAAAGCCGGTAAGTGGTATAGGGGACCTCTATAGTTTGTCTCTAGGCAAACACATCCAAGAGAATGCATCATAGATCAAGATATTGGTCGAACTACCATTATCAACTATGATTCGTTGTACACTGTAATTGGCCACAATGACCGAGATTACAATAGGATCGTTGTGTGGGAGCCAAACTCCTGCAAGGTCATCGTCGGAGAAGAGAATAGCGTTGTTGTCCTTGAGTTTCTTCGGGACATCATCTTCGTCTCTTCTCCAGTTGACAGGTCGATGTATCATCCCCACGCCTCCATTGGTGGGCCTTTGATTTGGCAGTTTAGCCTCTTCAGGAGTCGATTGGGGGATAGTGGCTTCTGACCGAGAACCTTGGCGACCAACATACCGTCCCAAATACCCTCTCTTGATGAGATCCTCTATTGCATCTCTCAGTTAGATGCATTCTTTGGTATTATGGCCTTGGTCCCTGTGGAATCGACAGTATTTATTCCTGTTCCTTGCAGAAGATGATGCCTTCATAGGACGTGGTCGCTAGAGATAGTTTTCTTTCTCTATCTCCAAGAGAATCTTTTCATGAGGGAGGTTGAGGGGGTATAAGAGTCGAATCTCCCACTCGATGTTCTGGGCCTGGGAGGACTCCTTCGACGGTCGGCATACATGTTGTTGTTGGAAGGAGGGGCCTTCTCCCCCTGTTATTTTTCTTCTTTGAAGGGGGCTTCCCTTCGATAAGTCATCGGTTTGTCGCCTGCTCTTCGGCATCGGCATATTTCTGAGCCATCGATAAGAGCTCAGCATAGCTTTTGTGGAACTTCTTATCCAGAAAAAGGTGAGCCTGGATATGCGAAGTCCCTTCTTCAATGCAGACATGGCCACATGCTCGTTGAGATTGGGGATCTCAAGTGTGGCCGCATTAAATTTGGAAATGTAATCTCGCAAACTTTCTCCTTCATTCTGATGAAGGAGGAATAGTGTATCCGTATTTCAAGGGGGTCTTGCGACAAGTCCTGAAATGCAAGACAAATAATTTTTCTAATTCGGAGAAGGAATCGATGGTACCTAGGCGTATGCTCGAGTACCACATCCGAGCGGCTTTCTTTAAGGTAGTTGGGAACGCGAGGTAGTACATCGCATCCGAAGCTCCATGAATCATCATATGGGCATTAAAACTTCCAGATGGTCAAAAGGATCAGAGGTGCCATCGTAGGGTTCCATCTAGGGAACCCTAAAGTACCGAGGGATGACTTTGGCCATGACACGGTCGATGTAGGGCGAGCGTAGATCACACATTACCAAATCATTATGATCTCTCTACTCCTGCATTTCGCCATCTCTGATTCGATGGCCTTGAATTTTCCATCGTAATCAGGGAGAGCCTACTTTGACGCTTTCTCTATGGGAGTAGAGTCTTTAGAAGAGGGTGAGGAAGTTTGCCTAGGTCATTTCCCTTTCTGCGGGGAATCAGTGGCCTAGGCATTCTTGAACTTTGGCCTTCAAAAGAGGGCTTAGGATGGAGGGAGAGATGTGTGGACCCTTCTCTAGGGGATCTCTTCCGCCGAGATCGAAAGTTATATCTGGAGGTGGCCGACGGATGTCCCACCTGAAAAGCTCTATTTTGGAAGTCCTGAACCATAGCCGTGAGGTTGGTGACCTGGTTCAAGAGGGCTTCAAATTATTGCTGTCCCACGATGATTATGGGAGGTGGGATGTCATTCTCTACCTGGGGTGCAACCCTCTGGGTTGGAGCATGATTTCGACTCGTTGAGGCAACCTGAGTCTTCCCTCTTGCCATCGAGAATTTCTTACTTCTCCTTAGTCAAAGAGGGGAGCTTAACAATGCGAATTGCACAGGCCCCTTCCTGGTGCACCTATCTATTGGCGCAGAGTCCCTTTTTCGACCAGGTGGAGCTACTGTATCGCAGGCTCGCTCCCTGGTTCACCTGCAAAACAAATCCCTGGCCGGAGTTGCTCCGGTGAGGGACACTCTGATTGCTAAGTCAAAGGCAGGCTCCAGCCATAGAATGGGGAAGATTCTGAGGATTGAATGGAGAAGGGAAAGACTCCAAGATTTTCAGGAGTATCTTGTACCTTACCTCGAGCATTCCCTCTTACTGTTATTTATAAGGAGTTGTCCAGCCTGCGGTTCCGTTCCTCCTCTAGCGGTTACGATGGAGGAGTTAATTTCTTTCCCACGATTTAGAATCATGGGTAGCTATTAGATGATTCTGGCGGCCAGGCTGGAGGCGTTGCCGCTGGAGTTTATGCGCCATGATTGTATTTCAAAAATAGTCGATGATAAATGTTGCTTGTCGTGTTTGTAGAGACTTGAGACAGGTTAGGGGCCCATCTTTAAACATTCCTTTTAGAAAGATTTTCGTGATTGAATCAGGGAATGTCTTCGTCCTCGGATATTCTCGAGACAGATTGGAGATCATGTCTTCGGTATAGATCGAGGACTTGATCTTTGTCATAGGCCAAAGACTATGTCTTCGACATAAACCGAAGACCGTGTCTTTAGGAGTTAGTGAAGGTCACTCCTCGGTTCGGGCTGAGGACCTTGTCTTCAGGGGCCATAGGACTTGATTTTCAACATAGGCTGAAGACTATGTCTTCGGCATAACCCAAAGACCGTGTCTTTAGGAGCTGTAGGCCCATTAAGAGTTTTGACTTGCCCATGGGTTGCCTGGTTTTTTTCGAATACCTTGGTCCAAAGTTTACGGTTTGGAGGAAATGTCTTCAGCCGGTTGAACCAGTTAGCTGGCTTGTACATGGACCGAGATATCCCAACACAACCCTTTTCCTTTCTAGCAAAAATGGACACTTCCAAACATTTTAGATGCTTTCACTCTAGCCACTAAGAAATGCTCTAGCTATTCATATTTTTAAAATCACATCTTTTTTCTAAAATTGCATTCAATATAAAACTATATTACTTAAAAGTATATATTTCTTATATAAAGGAAAAAAAATTATATATGAAACTGTTGTCGCCTAGATCGTCATGGCCCATAGCTGCTGATGGCGTCAGGTGTTCTGCATCTGCCTGCTGGGATGCCTCCGGTGCCTCAGGACTTGCAAGAAAGCCAACGTCATGATCCGGCCGGAGATTCCGGCGGGGGCACTCCAACAGTCAAGTCAGTGATGATCCAGGGGAACAGATCCTCCTGGTTGAGCCCCTCTAGATGAGCTCCATGCTAGGAGGAGTGAGTGGAGTGTATGAGAGTGTGAGTGTGAGCTGGGAGATGTGGTGGCTGAGGTGGTCTTGCCCTCCTCTCTGGCCTCTCTCCCTTCTCCTCTTTCTCTTTGTGGTGGTTGTTGTTGTTGTAAAATTGTTGTTCTTGCTTAGAAAAATGGCTGTTGTGTTACCTCCCTTTTGCTTACTCTGGCTGAGTCTTCTATTTTGGCTTGCCTTGGGTTTCTCCCAGCTGTTAGACAGGTATGACGAGGTATCGTGCCATAGATGGGATGCCTCCTTTATTGGTAGCTGGGCCACCGGTCTCGGGACCCACGCTCTCCTCTGGGGTCTTTTCTCTGATCGTACGGCAGGTTGGCGGAGTGCATGGTGCCTTGATGTGAGCTTCCTTTCTTTCTGGTGTGGACAACGACCATGGGCATTAATGGCAACGTGGTAGGTGCTGTCGTACGGTCCTCAGGGGGCCCGGCACTATCCTCGAAGGGAAGGTGCTTCTTCCTTGGCGGTTGGTGCCTCGATTTGAGCTGGGGGCTGAGCTGGAAAGATGTGGCCCGCTTCCAGTTGATCCGCCTCAAGGTGCACTGTGCTACGCGAAGGAGGGCCGAGCTCTACTCCGGGCCATTGGGGCCCAGCTTTGAGTTGGCTTGGGCTGGCAGAGGTAGGCGAGATGCGCCCAGCCTAGGGACCCGTCCTCGAAGGGGCTCCACGTGGCGGAGGAAGCTTGAGCTCAACTCCGGGCCACGGGGCCCGACCTCGAGCTCAAAAAGTCTGCCTCTGGTGGGGCTTGAGCTCAGCTTTGACCTAGGCATCCCGACCTGGCGGAGGACGGAGCTTGGCTTCGATGGGCGACCCGTTGCTCTTAGGGAGCTCAGCCCGGCGAAGGGGCACATGATGGGAATCCAGCGCGACGTCCGATGAGGGCTCCACATCAAGATCGCTGCCTCACATCAGCGATCCGGTCACATCATTTGCCCCCCAATCTCGAGGCCCATTGTTGCGCGGCGCTCGGGGCGAAGGGAGTAGTGCGGTGCTAACGTCGAAAGGTGGAGAAATCTGGTGCAATAATGATCGATATCGCTGGCATCTCGCTCGGCGGGCCCCCGAGCCTATGCGGGGTCACCACGTGGCCACGTCTAGGGAGTGGTTATGGCGGGCATGGAGGTCAGAGTGACCGCGGTCGAGATTGGGGGTGCTGGCCCCGTTGATTAGCGACACATGGCGAGTCTCTTGGGAAAGCCGTAATGGTACGGTCGGTTGCAGGTTATCTTGAATGGAGGGGTAAGACTTTTTGAAGTTTACCTCTTTCGAATCCTTCATGCTCGGCATCGTGTAGCAGTCCCCTCCTTCTTCTCCGGTTGTCATCATTCACTTAGGATTTTAGCAAGTTAGCCCCCTCTTTTTCTCCCTTCTTGTCGACTAGGGGTCGCCGTAGGACTTCTCCCGTCCTTCCCTTTATCTTCTATGGATCGCTTTGGTCCAAACTTCCATCCCTCCTGCCAAGCCGAGGCTGGACCCTCCCAGCCGAGGACTCCTTCTTCCTCCGAAGGGGAAATGGAGGCGACATGGTACAAGTTTAGTAGGAGAACTTCTCACGGTCCTTTAGCCATTAGGGAACCTGGGTCTTCTTCTCTACCTCGCTTGGCCATTCTTCCTACTCTTGCTCCTGCTTCTATCCCTGAACCCGAACCTTCTCGGTCTACAGGTCCCGAAGGGATTGCTTTGGTGATCTCCGCCAAGATCTGGTGGCCATCCAGGGTGCTTACAACATCTCTGAGTCCATCCAGCTCTCTGTCCCTCCTCCTGGGGAGTGGGTCACATCCAGCGGCCCTCGGCGGATTGCCTTCTATGAGGAGACCTTAGTCGGGGGCCTCCAGTTTCATGTCCATCCTTTCTTTCTCTCCTTCCCGACCAACTACCATCTTGTTCCTCCCAGTTGTTCCCAATGCCATCAGAATGATATTTTGCTTCATCGTTCTGTGCCACTTCCACAGGATTGTTGCTTGTTTCTCCCTGTTCAGGGCCTTTTTCACCCTGAAACACCACCCCACCAAGGAGGGGTGGTGGTCCCTCTCTTCTCGCCCTCGGGGCATTCGATTTGAGCTCCCCTCTTCCATCAAAGGATGGAAGAGTAAGTATTTTTTCACCTCGGTCGAGGGGATTGACTGGGCCTGGAGCAACCCAGATCAGTCTCCAAATAGGAACTCCTCCGTTGAAGCAGCCGACCTCGACCTGTACGAGCTGATCAGAATGGCTGAGATCCCATCACTTGAGGTCTTGCTGTTGGAGCAGATTCTCCACGAGGCCGGGGTCAGCTCGGTGTAGGAGTTGGTTGAGTTCGACTTGGCCACCCTCATCTCGTTTCTTATTTACTTTTCTTCTTTATTTTCTTTCTCTTTTCTCTTTCTGGTGCAGAGATGAAGTTTTCGATGGATGAGCTGCTCTCATTTTCTGAGGAACGAGAGCAGGCAGCCGAGACAGGCGAGCCCGCTCTGAAGAGGGCTCGAGCTGATGACGGTGTGAGGCCAGTGCAAGCTAGGCAGGACACACCGGTCTCAGAGTGGAGGTGGAAGAAGGTGGCCAAGCCCGCCCGTTAGCCTTCAGGGCAGCAAGAATTGGTGCCGGTGCCCGAGCCCGAGGTGGTCGTCCATGCCAGATTGGCCGCCACCACTGCCAGGGTAGAAGTCCCTCCTTCGAAGATCATCGACATCGAGGAGGAGGGGAGATTGGGAGAAGCGAGGCGGCGCCCCCAGCACAGGCCGAGGTGGCGCCGAGCTCGCAACTGGCATCGAACGGGCCTCCAATCATCGAGGGATCCGAGCAGGCAGGGAGGTAGGATAGGGACTATCGCCAAGTCCCCTTCTGCCTGGGGCCCAACATCTCACTGATGAAGGACCCGGGGCTCGCTGAGTGGATGATGGACTTCTCAGTCTAGTCCTGTGATAGGAAGAAGGAGCGGGAGGCTCCTGGACGACATCATCAGCTCATCCTTCGCCAACCTGTACGCCGTAAGTCCTTTCTCTCCTGTCTTGATGCCTTTTAATCCTCCTCAGCACTGTAACTAATATATTTCCTTTGGTGCAGCATGGTAGGAGTTGATCCTTATCAGGACCTACTACTGTAGCTGGGTAAAAAGGTACAAGGAGTGGTAGGCAGAGCTCGAGTCCCTATTGGCGGAGGTGGCCGAAAGGACGTCGAGATCCGGAGGCCAATCAAAAGGCTAAAGGCCTCCTGGCTGAGATCGTCGATGCTGCCTGAATAAAGAAGGAGCTCGAGGGAGAGCTCGAGTCGAAGAGGACTCAGTTGAAAGAGCTCCGAGCCGAGGTAGAGGTGGTGAAGGACAGGGATGCCTCTGCTAAGAAGAGAGCAGCAGCCACAGAGGAGAGGGTCGCCGCCGTCAGTCGCTCCACTGAGACCGTCAAGAAGGCAATGCCGATTGCGATCTGGCAGTATGAGCACACTAGAAAGCTGCTGGAGGAGTCGAGGCAGGGGGAGGAGGCCGCAAGAAAGAGGGCTGCCGATGCTGTGGCCACCTTCAAGGCCACCCCCGAATATATCAAGGACTTCAAAGAGGCGCAACGAACTCCCTTGCCAAGGGGTTCACCTACTACCGCCAGCAGCTGCGGGGGATCCTTTCTGAGGAGCGACTGGCTGTGCTCCGGACTCTAGGCAAGAAGGCGCCGTCTCTGAAGGTGGTTGCAGGAGGGCAAGGGGCCGCTCCGGTTGAGTCACTTTCGCAGGTGGCCCCGGAGGCTACTGAGCTGACCTCGGTTGTGGCAATGGCCGAGCCAGTGCCACAGGAGAGGGTAGCCGAGCCGGCCTCCTCAATGGCAGTAGCTAAATATTCTCCTCCGATAAAGCCTGCTCAAGCGCGCGCCCTGCACCGGAGATGGAGGAAGGGGAAGTCCTGGCCGTGCACCGCCCAGGGAAGGAGTCGACCTCATAGTATAGGACTTCCCTTGTACTTTTTCATTTTCTTTATGTTGTTTGTTTGTTTTGTTTTTGACCCGAGCTGCCTGGCCTGTCAGGGCCTGAAAAATGATGTAAAACTTTTCCTCAAAGTAACAGAAATCAGTTTTGTAAGTGTGATTTCCTTTTTCTTTTATGGTATGAATGTCCGACTTCCTCTTTTCTCTTCTCTTCTCTTTCTTTAGTGCGAGGAGGTTGTAGGGAGGAACTTCGGACCTGGGTGCCTAAGGGCTGCACATATCTTGAATACCTTGGAGCTGGGCTCGAGGCTTGATCGTTAGATGTTGGGCTCAAGAAACATTGCCTCGGAGCCGGGCTCGGGGATGCACTGGCTAGAGAGCTACTGGCTCGAAGGTTTTCTTGGCCGAAGATCTGAGCTTCGATCTTGGATTGGCATCCTAGAGTTGGGCTTAGGGATGTTGATGATTGAGAGCTGCATGGCTCGAAGGTTCCATTGGCCGGAGATCTGAGCTCCGATCTTGTACTGGTATCCTGGAGCTGGGCTCGGGGATGTTGATGATTGAGAGCTACGTGGCTCGAAGGTTCCCTTGGCCGGAGATCTGAGCTCCAATCTTGGGCGGGCATCCTGGAGCTGGGCTCGGAGACGTTGATGGCTGAGAGTGGCATGGCTCGAAGGTTCCCTTGGCCGGAGATCTGAGCTCCGATCTTGGGCTGGCATCTTGGAGCTGGGCTTGGAGACGTTGATGGCTGAGAGTGGCATGGCTCGAAGGTTCCCTTGGTCGGAGATCCGAGGTTCGATCTTTGGCTGGCATCTTGGAGCTGGGCTCGGAGATGTTGATGGCTGAGAGCTACGTGGCTCGAGGATTCCCTTGGTCGGAGATCTGAACTCCGGTCTTGGGCTGGCATCCTGGAGCTGGGCTCAGGGATGTTGATGACTGAGAGTGGTGTGGCTCGAAGGTTTCCTTGGCCGGAGATCTGAGCTCCGATCTTGGGCTGGCATCCTAGAGCTGGGCTCGGAGACATTGATGGTTGAGAGCAGCGTGGCTTGAGGATTCCCTTGGTCAGAGATCTGAGCTCCGGTCTTGGGCTGGCATCCTGGAGCTGGGCTCGGGAACGTTGATGACTGAGAGCTGCGTGGCTCGAAGGTTCCCTTGGCCGGAGATCTGAGCTCCGGTCTTGGGCTGGCATCCTGGAGCTGGGCTCAAGGACGTTGATGACTGAGAGCTGCGTGGCTCGAAGGTTCCCTTGGCCGAAGATCTGAGCTCCGATCTTGGGCTTTAGCGCCTGGGGGCTTCCCAGGTCTTTGTGCCGGAGGACTCTTCTTCGGGCTTTGATGCCGAGGAGCTAGGCTCGAGGCTTGAGTGCCTGAGAGCTTCCCAGGTCTTTGTGCCGGAGGACTCTTCTCTGGGCTTTGTAGCGAGGAGCTAGGCTTGAGGCTTGAGTGCCTGGGGGCTTCCTAGGTCTTTGTGCCGGAGGACTCTTCTCCGGACTTTATTGCCAAGGAGCTAGGCTCGAGGCTTGAGTGCCGGGGCTTCCCAGGTTTTGTGCCGGAGGGCTCTTCTCCGGGCTTTGTTGCCGAGGAGCTGGGCTCGAGGCTTGAGTGCCTGGGGGCTTCCCAGGTCTTTATGCTGGAAGACTCTTCTCGGGCTTTGATGCCGAGGAGCTAGGCTCGAGGCTTGAGTTTCTTGCAAGGCAGATAATCGTTATGCAGAAAGGAATCTTTATTTCTCATGGAGGGAATACTTATATTACTGATAGTATCTCCTTAAATTACAAGCATTCCAGGTCCGGGGAAACTGGCGCCATCCATGTCTTCGAGGGTAGTAGGCCCATTACGAGAGGGCCTCGGCCACTTTATAGGGGCCCTCACAGTTCGACGAGAGCTTGCCGCACTCCCGAGGCTGGGACGCTTCTTCCTGGCTGCAACACTAGGTCGCCAGGTCGGAAGGTCTTCTGCTTCACCCGCGCGTTGTAATATCGGGCGATTCATTGCCGGTATGCCACCATTCGAAGCCGGGCTTTGTCCCTCGTCTCTTCGAGGAGGTCGAGGTTTTGCAGAAGGTGTGCCGAGTTTTGTGTCTCGCCGTACCGCTGCACCCGGAGTGTGGGCATGCCGAGCTCGACCGGGATTACTACCTCAGATCCAAAGACGAGGTTGAAGGGTGTTTCGCCCATCGCCACTCTGGGCATTGTGTGGTAGGCCCACAGGACACTTGGAAGTTCTCCTGCCTATCTACCCTTCACTGATCCAACCTGGTGCGGAGTCCTTGAAGGATGGTTCGGTTTGTCACCTCGGCTTCGCCATTGGTCTAGGGATGAGCAACCGAGGTGAAATGGTGTTGGATCCCGTGCTCGACACAGAATCCTTCGAACTCCCGGCTGTCAAACTGTCGCCCATTATCGGTGATGATGCAATTTGGGAGTCCGAAATGGCAGATGATGGACTTCCAAAAGAATTGGTGAACGTTGGCTTCTGTAATCCGAGCTAGCGTCTCTGCTTCGACCCATTTGGTGAAGTAGTCGATCGCCACTAGTAGGAATTTCCGTTACCCTGGTACGGTGGGGAACGGTCCCAGGATGTCCATCCCCCATTGTGCAAAAGGCCAGGGAGATGACAATTGGGAGATCGGTGCAGCCGGTAAGCGCTGAATGTGGGAATGGCACTGGCACTTGTCACACTTCTTGATGAATTCAGCGGCATCCTCCCTCATCGTTTCCCAAAAGTATCCCTGGCGAAGAGCCTTGTACGCCAGAGTCCTCCCTCTTCCATGATTCCCACAGAGGCCTTCGTGTATCTCCTAGAGCATGAAGGTCGCCTCCGTGGGCCTGAGGCACTTCAGGAGTGGGTAGGATTAAGATCGGCAATAGAGCTGACCATCCATCAAAACAAAAAGGGTGGCCTTCCTTCTGATGAGGCTGGCTTCTCTGCGATCTTCTAGTAGGAGGCCGTCATGGATGTACTTGGTGTACTTGTCCATCTAGCTCGGTTCGTGGGCTACTTGTTGCACCTCCTCGGGACTTTCGTAGCTTAGATTCTAGAGATACATAACGTAGGCGCGCCCCAGGGATGAGTCTAGTAGGGTTGCGAGCCTCGACAGTGCATCTGCACGAGCATTTTCTACACAGGGGATGTGGAAAACGCCGAAGTAACGAAAGCCTGCCGCGCTCGAATGGACCTTCTCTAGGTACTTCATCATCTGGGGATTTTGGGCCTCGTATTCTTCGGAGACTTGTCCGGCAACCAGTTGGGAGTCGGTGAAGACCTTTAAGTTCTATATGCCCAGCTCGCGGGACACCTTCAGGCCTGCAAGGAGCACCTCGTACTCCGCCTGGTTGTTTGTGGTGGGGGACTTGAAGCGGAGAGCACACTCCACCACCACTTCGTCAAAATTGGCGAGGATGAGGCCTGCTCTGCACCCGTAAGTATTGGAGGCTCCGTCCACGTGAAGGACCCAAGGGTCCCCCGGTGGTCCGGGCTAAGCTTGGCTCTCTGGGACCATCCGCTCTGGTTCCTCGGGAAGCCCTGTACGTTCGACCACAAAGTCATCTAGGACTTGGGCCTTCTGCGATGACCTCGATCGATATGCGATGTCGAACTCGCTTAGCATCAGGGACCATTTAGCCAACCTTCCAAAAGTCTCGGGGTGGCTTAGCATGGTCCTCAGCAGTGATCGGTCACAACCATGATAGGGTGCACTTGGAAATAGGGCCTGAGGTGCTTAGCAGACATAATTAGTGCAAAAATAAGTTTTCCGGAGCGAGTATACCTGATCTCCGCATCATGGAGCATTTTGCTGGTGTAATACATCGGCTTCTGAGACCCATCCTGGTCTGTACGGACAAGGACCGAGCTGACGGCCCCTGGTGTGACCGCCAGGTAAAGTAGGAGCTCTTCCCCTTCTTCTGGTCTGGACAGTAGAGCTGGAGAGGTCAAGAGCTCCTTCAGCTCTTCATAGGCTGCCTTGCACTCTTTAGTCCAGGTGAAGTTGTGCATCTTGCACAATGCTTTGAAGAAAGGGAGGCAGCGGTCAGCCGACCTTGAGATGAACCTACTTAGGACTGCGACCCTCCTCATCAGGCGCTGAACCTGCTTCTTGGATGCTGGGTGCTCCATGTCAAGGATTTCCTGGTCCATCTTCAGATTCACTTCGATGCCTCTCTGGGTGACCATGAAGCTGAGAAATTTTTTGACTGCCACCCCAATAGTGTATTTCGCTGGATTGAGCTTCATCTGGTGCTTCCGGAGACTGTGAAAAGCTTCGGCGAGTTCGGCAATGTGGTCCGAGCTCGGTTTGCTCATAACGAGCATGTCATCCACATAAACTTGCACATTCCTGCCAATCTGGTTCTTGAAGACCTTGTTGACAAAACATTAGTACGTGGCTCCAGCATTTTTCAGGCCAAAGGGCATCATCCTATAGCAGTATGTCCCCCGGTCGGTGATGAAAGCAGTGTGCTCCTCGTCCTCTGTGTGCATTCGGATCTGATTGTACCCGGAGAATGCATCCATGAAGGAGAACAGCCTGTGCCCTGAGGTGGCGTCCACCAACTAGTTTATCCTCGGTAGAGGGAAGCAGTCTTTTGGGAATGCCTTATTGAGGTCGGTGTAATCCACACAGATTCTCCACTTGCCATTATTCTTCTTCACCATCACCACATTCGCCAGCCAGCTCGAATACTGTACTTCTTGGACGAAGCCAGCGGCTAGAAGTTTCTCGACTTCCTCATTGATGGCTGCCTACCTTTCTGGGGATGAAGCTTCTCTTCTTCTGTCGAACCGGTCTGTACCTCGGATCGACGTTAAGTTTGTGGGTGATGACTTCAGGGGAATACCTGGCATGTTCGCTGCCGTCCAGGCGAACATGTCCACATTCGCCTGCAAGAATTCCAAAGCGGAGCTTTCTCCTCCTCGGGCAGCTGGGCTCCGATCTGCACGGTCTTCGTCTGGTCGGCTCCGAGCTGGTAAGGAAGCAGGCGTTCGACCGGGCCTCCCCTGGGGTCCTGGGCCCTCTGGTCGAGCTCGTTTGCTCTGGAGCTCTCCTCGGGCACCCGGGCCCTAGGGAGGGTTTGGAAGCAGTGCTGCACTGGCTGGGGTGTACCTCTCATCTCCCCCACACCGCAAGGGGTTGGGAACTGTACAAGGAGCCTCTTGGTAGAGATGACGGTGTCGAGGAGATTGAGCCCAAGTCGACCCAGAATCATGTTGTAAGGCGAAGGAAGCCTGACAACGTGAACGTCATCATGACGGTGCTCTACGAGGTGGGGTCCCAGTAGTGACTTGGAGAGTGATTTCTCCCTCCATCCTTGTGGAGTCTCCCGTGAAACCAACAAGGGGGGTATATACAGGCTTGAGCTGAGTAAGGGAAAGATTCATCCTAGAGAAAGCATCGTAGAAAAGTACATCCGTGGAGCTTCCACTATCTACCATGATACGCTTTATAGGATGCTTTGCGATCGTCATCTCGACGATCACAGCATCATTATTTATATTTTTTTCTCCATTTTCCCCTTCCCTCATAAAGCGGAGTACATTCTCGGAGTCCCCTACCCCCTGGGTCCTCTTGGATGCAAGCTTGGCCCCCAGCGTATCATCCCCACCAGCTTCTCGGTAGGGCGATTGTCGATCGCCGGGAAAGGTGGGAGGGCGATGAGCGCCTGGGACTCCGCTTGGAATCTGCCCCCCACATATCTTCCGAGGTAGCCTCTCTTGATGAGCTCTTCAATCTCCCACTTGAGATTGCGGTATTCCTCGGTGTCGTGGCCGTGATCACGATGGAAATGCAGTACTTCGTCATGTCACGGGTGAGCGATGGCTTCAATGGTGGAGGATGCCTCAGATAGGTCTCGCCCTCGATCTCCATGAGGATCTTCGATCTCGGGACAAGAAGGGGAGTGAAGCTCCCCTGAGGGACAGGAGCATTTCTTGGCCTCGATGCTGGTCGGGAGCTCTGAGCTGGCGATCCTGACCTCCGCGCCCCAGGCATCTCGGCGGGCGCTAGCCCTTCAACGGCTTCCCGTTGAGCTCCCGCCTCGTACGATCTGCCTCCTTGGCACGGATGTACTTCTGAGCCTGGAAGAGTAGCTCGGCGTAAGTCTTTGGGGGCTTCTTGTCAAGCGAGTAGGTCAGGCGGGAAGTCCTGAGCCCTCGCTTTAGAGCCAGCATTGCAACCAGCTCCTCTAGGCTGTAGATCTCCAATGTAGCGACCTTGAAGCAGGCCACGTAGTCTCGCAGCAGCTCATGGTCCTGCTGCCTGATGGAGAAGAGGTTGTATGCTTTACGTTGCATCTTCCGACATGCGTCAAAATGAGCCACGAACTTCTGCCCTAGCTGGGCAAAGGAATTGATGCTTTCGGGCTCAAGGCGGGTGAACCATACCCGAGCCGCCTTCCAAAGAGTAGTAGGGAATGCGATGCATAGGAGAGCATCAGTGGCCCCCTGGACCCTCATAAGGGCCCGGTAACTTTCCAAGTGGTCAGGGGGTCGGTGGTCCCGTCGTAAGGATCCACCTGCGGCATGCAAAACCGACGAGGAATCGGCTCCGCCTGGATCTCCTAGAAGAATGGAGGGCGGGCGTCATAGCCCACTGGCTTGCTAGCGGAGTCAGGTAAGTTGGCGAACCGGTGGGATAGTTCTGCCAGCTTGTGGTCATGCTCTTCTAGGAACTTCTCCACCATGCGCCTGATGGCTTCGTCTATGGACCCCTCTATTGAGAGGGGCGGGGAAGGTGATGCGGACGTGCAGTGCCCATGGCAAGGGGCTTTGCCCTTCCTACCTTGGCGGGGTTTAGGTGTGCCCCTGCCAAGGTGCAGTGAGTGGCTTTCTTCGTCAATAGACCGGCCCGTCGTCGCTTCATTGGGGCTTGATGGTACCCCGGGGGTTTGTAAGGGCCCGCGGCTGCGAAGTCTTCCATGGAAGGAACGCAAGCTATCACGGGGTGCTACGGCATGGGCCGCGGGGGTCTTCGACTGCTGGTGGGTAGCCAAGGACCGATGCTGGTGCTGATGCTGGAGATGGCGCACTACTGCAGTAAGAGTGTCCATCTGTTGAGCAAATGCGGTCAGCAAGATCTCCAGTGGGGGCGGTTGAACTAGGGCTGGTGGCTCCGTCTCCGGACCATGCGGGTTCCCATGGGAATGGGATGCTTCCGCACGGTTGGGAGAGGCTCCCCTTGCTCGAGTGGTCACCATCCTCCCAATAAACTGTCTGAGTAGGGCCTGAACTGGATCAAGTGTCATTCTACCCCCCTTCCTGGCATGCCAATCTGTTGCCGCCTAGATCATCGTGGCCCGTAGCTGCTGATGGCGTTGGGTGTTCCGCATCCACCTGCCGGGGATGCCTCCAGTACCTCGTGACCTGCAAGAAAGCCAACATCAGTGACCCAGGCCGAGGATTCCGGTGGGGGCACTCCGACAGTCAAGTCAGTGAACATCCAGGGGAACAGATCATCCTGGTCGAGCCCCTCTGGATGAGCTCCATGCTAGGAGGTGTGAGTGAAGTATATGAGAGTGTGAGTGTGTGCTAGGAGATGTGGTAGCCGAGGTGGTCTTGCCCTCCTCTCTGGCCTCTCCCCCTTCTCCTCTTTCTCTTTGTGGTGGTTGTTGTTGTTGTAAAATTGTTGTTCTTGTTGAGAAGAATGGCTGTTGTGTTACCTCCCTTTTGCTTACTTTGGCTGAGTCTTCTATTTTGGCTTGCCTCGAGGTTCTCCCATGCTGTCAAACGGGTACGACGAGGTATCGTGCCGTAGATGGGACGCCTCCTTTATTGGGTAGCTGGGGAAGCTTCTACATGCCTCTGACATTCCTTCTGTTTGCCCCTCTTTTGGAAGACTGGCAGGACCTCGATTGGTGGGCCACCGGTCTCGGGACCCATGCTCTCCGGTGGGATCTTTTCTCCGGTCGTACGGCAGGTCGATGGAGGGAATGGTGCCTTGATGTGAGCTTCCTTTCTTTCTGGTGTGGATGACGACCGTGGGCATTAATGGTGACATGGAGGGTGCTGTCGTACGATCCTCGGGGGGCCCGCCACTGTCCTCGGAGGGGAGGTACTGCTTCCTTGGCGGTTGGTGCCTCGATTTGAGCTGGGGGCTGAGATGGAAAGGTGGGGCCCGCTTCCAGTGGATCCGCCTCGAGGTGACTTGGCTGCGCGGAGGAGGGCCGAGCTCGACTCCGGGCCAGTGCGGCCAGCTTTGAGTGAGCTTGGACTGGCAGAGGTGGGCGAGATGCTCCCAGCCCAGGGGACGCGGCCTTGAAGGGGCTCCATGTGGCGGAGGAGGCTTGAGCTCAACTCCGGGCCACGGGGCCCGACCTCGGGCTCGAAAGGTCTGCCTCTGGTGGGGCTTGAGCTCAGCTCCAACCTAGGCGTCCCGACCTGGCGGAGGATGGAGCCGGCTTCGACGGGCGGCCCAGTTGCTCTCGGGGAGCTCAGTCCGGCGAAGGGGCCCATGATGGAAATCCAACACGGCATCCGATGAGGGCTCCACGTCAGGATCTCTACTCACGTCAGAGATCCGGTCACATCAGAAACCAAAACATGTTACCTTACTAGTTCTCAGTCCACCAATACCTTGCTAATTTGATAGTCCATCTAGAGCCGATGGAGTAGTTGGCTTGACACCATACTCTAATGTTGTATGTAATATTATATGATATACATACTTCACTCAAACAGTTTCTACGGTAGATGGTTGAAGGAGGACCAGGGTTCAAACACTTCGTTCAAATCTTTTAAATAATGGTATCTTTAAAAGAAGAAAAAAAAATGAAGTTTTTCAAATTTTGCACTAAAATAATCATTGTTATAATAGCTATTATAACTATGATGTCCATTATTTATAAATAGAAAACCAAACCATTTAATTTTTTAAGGGAAATTTGATAAATTTAGAAAATGGTAAAAGCAAAAATAACAACAATATTATATTAGACTATATATATATAGTGCTATGTAATATCAAATTTGAACGTTAAAAATAGCATTTTATTTAAGAAAAAGTACAGGTGAAATAATGGATGTTATTTACATTATAATAAATAATTATGATGCCAGATAATGTGTTATAATGATCATTATATTTTTTCAGTTATGTATATACAAACTCGCTCACATGCAAGCACAAAAACCATTACAAAGATTGTAATTAAAAGAATATTTTTTTAAAAAAAATAAAGTATATTTTGTACTTATAGGAAGGTTTTTTTTTAGCCCATATCAATGTGAGGACAATAAAGTTCCAGGCAGGCGATCCTTATTGCTGTATAGTAAAGATTCTTATTGTGGCTAAGCATTGCCATATTTTCCTTTGTGACCATGACATGATGTTTGTCTTGAAAAAATATATCGTTGTGCACCAATTAAATGGCAATAAGACAACAACTTCCCCTTTGATATGATAAAGTGTATGGCGATAGCTATTAAGGTAGCAGCATACAATTACTCGCTACAACAACTAGTTGATAGGGCAAAACAATTAATAAAAAATTAGCGCTAATATTATTATTTTTAGTAGTTGAAAATAATAGTATTTTCATAGTGGTTGTTATAATAGTGTTATAATAGAAAATAATAGATAATGACAAAAAATGGTGATATTATTTTCAGTCATTGTTTACGTGATAAAAAATATTTTTACACTACACAATGCTTTTTGGAGGGAAAATTAGTAGAAAATTATTTAATTTTGAAAATAATAGCTGATATGCCTAGAAATGGTAAGGCCTAAGTAGAGTTTTGCATGGCTCACCAAGTCACCTACTAACTCAATACATAGAGAACTCCTCAGATCTTACCACATGATTCTCAAAAGTCATGCTGGAGGAAGCCTTCATGCCCTATTTTTCATAAAAGAGTAGTAATCCAGTATCATGCCTCTCTAACGCACACCACTATCAAAATATGTGTTTGGCAGTAGCGTGCCTGCCATGAAAACATACTCTATATCACTCCCAGCCACTTCGGCCACTTCTATAGGGGCATGCACTCTACAGAAGCATGCCTATTGTAAAGACGTACCATCTACCATTTCCTGTACCAGAAAATACATTCTTTAGGCAACAGGTACTTCATGTACCTGTCTATGAAAGCTGTTCTCTGTGGACCCTCTAGGTAAGTCTTTTGAAAATTCAAGAAAGTCTTTTGAGAGTTTTCAAAAAGTCTTTTTAAGCTTCCAAAATCCTAAATTGAAGTTTAAGTAGAAGCCAAGCCCACGAGAGTCAAAATGAGGCAAAACAGGGAGACGAAGTGAAGAAGAGCCTAGGAGGGAACTCATTAAGCTTTTCCCACTCTCTTGTAAGCTTCGTTTGCTCTCCCTTATGCTTCACCCTCTCTTAAGGTTATGCTCACCCTCTCTTAAGCTTGCCTGCTCTTCTTAAGATTTTCTTGCACTCTCTCTAGATTTGCCCAACTTTTGCCACTTCCACCACCATTTCCACTAATCTGCCTGACTCCGCTCCTCCAATATACTGTGATCCATCATCATCTTCCATCTAGAAGCTGCAGGCTCCTCTCTTCTATTTGCTTTTATGGAAGACTTATGTGTCAAAGGGTCCACCATTGGAGAAACTTCCATCATGGCCAAACTGTTGCTCAGAAATGGAGCCCAAGAGGGGGGGTGAATTGGATCTTTTAAAAACTTAAAGCAAAAATGTACAGGCCTTGTCTTTTTATGAGTTATGAAATTCAATGCACTAGATTAAATGCAGCAGAAAGTAATAAATGGATTGCAATAAACAAAGAGCAAGAAAGAGAGCAGGCAATCACACACAAACACAAAGTTTATAGTGGTTCGGTGCAAACCTAGCACCTATATCCACTCCCCAAGCCACCCTTGGGAATTCCACTATAATCTGACCAAGATTACAACCGACTTGTTTCCAAAAGGCTCACAAGTCAAAACCTTTGTTGGTTTTATTACCTAGGTTACCAACAAACCTTTATACTTGTTTTGTCTTCGGGCACAAGTTAACCCTAGTTTGTTTTATCATCTTAGCTCCCCACAAAACACAACAACCTTCTTTCAAGACACCCTTGAAAGCAAGGTCAAATCATAAGATAAAAGTAGAAATACAATTTCAAAAATAAGACAAACTCTCTCCAAGAGTAGAATAGAAGCTTTGAAGCTCAAGTTGATACTTTGTCTTGTCTCCTCCTTGGAATATTCTTCAAACTCTTCTTTTGGAATGATGTAAGGATGGGCTTGTAAGCTTTTTTAGGGAATCAAACTTTAAATGGCTCTTGAAGTGAAGTTCTTGAGAGAATCTTGGCTTTTTGGCTTTCAATGGACTTCAATACCTCAAGAATAAAGTTGATGAAGCTTAAATACAAAGAAAAACTTCCAAAAAATGGTTTGTGACCGTTTGAGCATCGAATCTAGCCATTGGAAGCTTAAAAAGATGTTTCTGCAAGTCAGAAAAATAGATCTGTTAGGCCTGTCAGAACCCGAGTATCGACACTTGGATGTCAGGTGTCGACACTTGACTTCCAGGTGTCGACACTTGAACCTTCAAGTGTCAACACTTGATTCATAGGTGTTGACACTTGACACAAAAACACTCCACTAGCCAAGTTTTGTAAATTCAAAAAATCTCAAGCCTTGAGTCGACACTTGGAAACTTAAGTGTCGACACTTGAATCCTGGGTATCGACATTTAGCATGCCAAGAAATTTTTCTGCGTGCCAAATGCTGAAGTGTCGACACTTGACTTCCCAGGTGTCGACACTTGGTTCTGAAAAATTCATAATCAAGTACAAATTAAGCCAAAAACACAAGCATCAATTTTGAAACTTAAATGGAACATAAATAACCAATAGTTGAATATGTAAAAGCCCTTTTTGCATGAAGAAGATGTCTTAGTTGTGAAAAATATTTCGTACCACGGTGTGCCATAATACTTAAAGTTTTGAGAATTTAAGGTGCTTGTTTCCTGAAAACTCATAACTGAAAGTAAACATTAGTATACAATATGTACTCAAGATTTTGGTATTTATCAAAATCACTAGGAGAGCCAACAATCTTCCTTTTTTTGATGATGACAAAATCTTGAGTAAATCAACATTAATTTTCAAATTTCAGATATGATATTTCATGAATATGATTTTAGCTTATATAAACCACAACTTGCATAGTTAGGAAGAATAAATCTCCCCTTAATTAGACGGTTCTAATTAGAACAAGCAATATACAGTTTTGGTATCAGATCAATTCGAAATTACAAATAAACAATTAATCATACTCCCCCTTTTTGTCAGTCATTAGAAAAGGGAGTAAACTCCCCCTCAAAATAAGCATGGAGATAAAAAGTAACGGAGTTAAATTCAATCACAGCTGAACTTATCAGAGCTCAAGAGCATTAAACTAAGATTTCAAAGTTAACATTATCAGGTATCAGAGCCAAAATGACAAGAGTATGATATTAATTCAAGCGTATCAATCACAAAATTTTCAGGAAAATAATGTATGTATCAAAGAGTCACACACATATATATATATAATATGAAGTTTTCAGTTACAAAATTTTGCTAACTCAACAGCAATACTGAAACATACAATGATACCAAGATACATCAACAGTCAAAGATAGTAAATAGAAATAGTCAAGATATAACATACATCATAAATCATCTATGAGGCTATTCCTCATCAGATGGAATCTCAAGAGTAAATGGGGCACTAATCCTAGATCTAGGAGCTAAAGCCTTAGGAGGTCCTTGGAATAAAGCCCGGCGACTCCTAGTGTGGCCTGAAGGTCCTAGAGAGGGTACAACCCTAGAAGATCTAGTGGAAGGGGGTGAAGGAAGATCAGCAGGTGTGATAAAGTCCGGCATGGAATCAACCAAGTCAGTTGGTAGAAGAGCTGCAAGGGTAGCTGGAGGATCACGGCTGACAACCTCATATCTATCAGTGCCATCATCACTGTCTCTGTCAATAATATTAGTGGCTCTGTCTTGACACCCCTCAGCATGGTCACCACCATCACCATTACCATCACCACCGTCATGTACATCATGTCCATCATCACCGCCATCATCATCAACTGGTGGAGCTGCAGGAGCTACAAAAGATCTGAAAAGCTCCTCCATGCATGCAAAACTAGTCTCCACTAATCGCTGTAGCTCAATGAGCTCAGAAGTAGTGTGGGGCTCAGGCCCTCTAGCTCGATCCGCATCTAAGTCGACCGAACTCCAAGACCAATAATCGCTCTGTACTTCTGTGAGCTGCTCTCTAGTGTGCTCCTCAAAAGATAAACTAGTCGACGAATGAGGAGGTGCCGAAGGAGTACCAGAAGGTGTCACCGACATTGCTACAGATGCTGGAACGTCCTGAGGAGGTGTGCTAGCTAGCCCAGATGGCCCGCCTCTGCCTCTCGAATCTCGTCCTCCTTATCTGGCTTTTGGCTAGACTTCCTCCGTAACCTGACCTGCTACCAGTCTGTATCCTATGGATGAAGTGACCTCTCGTTATAGACATCTGTGTGCAGAATTCCTTAGGGATCTCCCCCTATAGAGAAACTCCACAAAGCTCTAAAAAGTTTGGTCAACCCCTACCGTATGGCAGACAATGATGCTTCTTGGTGCAGCGTCATGCATATGTACAAGCATCAAGGATGGCAAAAGTCAATCTTTCTCTCTATATCAGGCGTGGTCATCACATCAACTCTCTCTCTGTAATATTAAAATCGAATCTCCCTGTCTTCGATAAAAGAATGCATGCGTTGATGTGGTGTAACAGGCGCATCTCCAATGATAGCTGGTTCGCGGTGACTACCGTCACTCTGCGAACATCCTCGTACTCAAGTATACACCGAAAGGGAGCCTCTCTATCCTCTACGATGAATACACTGACTCCCCGATGGGGGATCTCCCAGATCCTGCTCAGTAACTCCACTGAAAGTGAAATCTCAACACCTCTAATGGAAGTGGTCCAAAGAAGTCGTCGACAATCCATGGAGCCATAAAACTCCCTTACTAAATGAAGGTAGTACTTCTCCTGCATGGTACAGAGGGGTACTAGACCTGCATCTGTGAGTACCTGACGGATAGGAAAATGGTGCCGATCAAAGAAAGCAAGGTCGACTCTCCTTCCATAAGCCACTGCCTTCCCTTCCATCCTCTCTACAGGGGGGAAAACTGGTGATGCGAACTGCTAGCCTGCCCAGTGTCCTGTCTAGCCTTGGATCTCCTCTCTGTACCCTGACTACGTCTCTCCCTAACTGCAAGCCTCACAGCAACTGACCAAGAAGGGTTGAAGAAGTGCAAACTAAAGGGACAAATTTAACTTGGCTGAGAACTAGTTTGACTAAAGGAAACTTAAACTAGAAATTCTAGTTCAAAAAGTGCTAAGATATGTTTTGGAAAACTGGGATTAAAACACGTTTAAGTTGTAAAACATGAAGAATCGATGTTAACGTACTTTGAAGAGTTTGAAAAGTGGAAAGATTACAAAACAAATTTAGGTTAAAAGATTTTAGTCCAAAACGTATAAAGTATATTTAGGTTGAAAAGTATTTAAAAAAATATATACAAAATACATTTCATAATACTTAGTAGACTAGGTTAATAAAAAAATGGAATTTAGGTTGAGACAATTTAGGGTTTAGTTTAAACAACTAGGAGAAGGAAATGAGGATAAAATGTCACAAAAACATCACCAAAATTCTTCCCAAAATAGTAAAAATTCAATACATATTAAAGAAAATCTGATTTTAGATGAAAAACCCAATAAAAATTTCGGCCATAAATCAATATAACAGTGATTTTCCCAAAACAGACGGAAATAGAGAGAAGTCGGCCAAAAATCAAAGAGAAATTCAAAAGAAATATATTCAAACTTGATTCCTCCTAAATGGAGTCTTGGAAACGAACCAAAACTCGTAAAAATCGATTAAAACACTTTAAAATGGTCAGAAAAACCTAAACCTAAGCTTTCACAGTTTGAAAATAACGAAAATGAGAGGGAAAAATACCTGTTTTTGTTGGGGTAAACGAAAAATGGGATGATTCGAAAATTGGTGGAGGTTGGGGGACCATTGAAGCTTGAGAGAGATGGAAAAAATGAAAAAAAAACGTTCGGTCTTCCCTAAAAAAAATAAAAAAAATTCCACGAGTGTCAACACTTGGGATTTCTCAAGTGTCGACACTTGGTCAGGTGTCGACACTTCGCAAAACACAAGTATCGACACTTGGCCAAGAAAATCCCAAAAAATCTGAAAAATTCTCAAAAAATTCAAGGAAGTTTTTAAATGCTTTTGGGACTAAACATAAGTGATTTTTGAGTAAAATACCTTGAGAGAGTTCTAGGAGAATGGGTTAATGATACTTAACTCTCTTCTAATCATGCAAAATCTCTTTTCACTCAAGGATTTGATAAACACATCAGCTAATTGGTCATCAGTATACACAAATTCAAGTTCCACATTAGAATTTTGTATATGATCTCTTATGAAATGATGTCTTATTTCAATGTGTTTACTTCTTGAATGTTGCACAGGATTCTTAGTTAGATTGATTGCACTAGTATTGTCACATCTTATGGGTGTTTTAATTAGTTTAATGCCAAAATCTTCGAGTTGTTTGATCCAAAGGATTTGAGTACAACAACTTCCAGCTGCTATATATTCAGCTTTCATCGTAGATAAAGCAACTGAATTCTATTTCTTGCTACTCCAAGAGATCAAATTTACTCCAAGAAACTGACAGGTTCCACCAGTACTTTTACGATCAAGTTTTCACCCAGCAAAGTCAGCATCAGGATAAGCAATCAATTCAAAAAAGATCTCTAGAGTACCACAAACCAATTTCAATTGAGCCAGATAGATATCTAAGTATACATTTAACAGCCAAAAGATGAGACACTTTAGGATTAAACTGATATCTAGCATACATACATACACTAAACATGATATTTGGCCTACTGGCAGTAAGATATAGCAATGAATCGATCATGCCATGATATAATTTTTGGTCAATAGATTTACCTGATTCATCCTTGTCAAGTCTACAAGAAGAGTTCATAGGGATACCTAAAGGCTTGGTGTTCTCCATCCCAAACTTCTTGAGTATTTTTTTGGTGTACTTTGCTTGGTTGATGAAGATCCTCTCTTTGGTTTGCTTTATTTGGAGTCCGAGGAAGAAACTCAGTTCTCCCATCATGCTCATCTCGAACTCACCCTGCATTAACTTTGCAAATTCTTGATAAAGAGATTCGTTAGTAGCACCAAATATGATATCATCTACATAGATTTGCACTACTAAGTGATCATCATTCTTTTTCTTCAAAAATAAGGTTTTGTCTATATTACCTCTAGAAAAATCATTTTTGATCAAGAAAGAACTTAATCGATCATACCAAGCTCTAGGAGCTTGTTTCAAACCATACAAAGCTTTATGAAGTTTGAGAACATGATTTGGAAATTTAGAATTTTCAAAACCAGGCGGTTGTTCAACATAAACCTCTTCTTCAATAAAACCATTTAAAAAGACACTTTTAACATCCATTTGAAATAATTTAAAACTCATAAAGCAAGCAAAAGCCAACAATAGCCTAATTGCCTCAAGTCTAGCCACAGGAGCAAAGGTTTCATCAAAATCGATCCCTTCCTCCTGATTGTGTCCCTTGGTAACTAGTCTAGCCTTATTTCTTGTAACAACACTATTTTCATCAAGTTTATTTCTGAAAGCCCATTTTGTGCCAATAACTGAAGTATTTGAAGGCCTATCTATTAATGTCCAAACATTGTTTCTTTTGAATTAGTTAAGTTCATCTTGTATAGCATTTATCTAATTACTATCACTTTCAGCTTCCTCAATAGTTTTAGGTTCAATTTGAGAAACAAATGCTAAATAATCACAAATATTTCTAAGGGATGATCGAGTACTTATACCTTTAGATGGATTACCAATAATTAGTTCTTTTGGGTGTCCATGAGCATACCTCCATTCTTTTGGTAGTGAATTAATAGTAGATGTGTTTTCATCACCTTGTACTTGATCTCCTTCAGTGTTTTGATCATCTTCTTGTTCCTTGGTAGGTTCTTCATTGTTGGTCACACTTTCAGTTTTCTTGGTACCTGTTTCATCAGAAAGTACATCTTCTTTTCTAGAAGATTTTTGGTCAGATTTATCAAATACTACATGTATGGATTCTTCAACAACAAGTATTCTTTGTTGAAGACCCTGTATGCCTTGCTAGATATAGAGTAGCCTAAAAAGACACCCTCATCTAACTTGGTATCAAATTTACTCAAATTGTCTTTACCATTGTTTAAGATGAAACAACGGCATCCAAAAACACGAAAATAATGAATTGAAGGTTTTCTACCCTTCCAAAGCTCATATGGTGTTTTCTTTAAAATTGGTCGAATTAAAACTTGATTTAAAACATAGCATGCAGTATTTATGGCTTCCGCCCAAAAATATCTAGGTAGGTCATTTTCACAAAGCATAGTGCATGCCATTTCTTCAAGAGTCTCTTTTTCCTTTCTACCATCCCATTTTGTTGAGGTGTCCTAGGTGCTGAAAAATTATGATGAATGCCATTTTCAATACAAAATTTATCAAAATCAGTATTTTCAAATTCGGTTCCATGATCACTTCTCAAAGATATGATGAAATACCTTTTTCATTTGAAACATGTTTATGAAATCTAATGAATTATGAAAAATTTCATTTTTTGTGCTAAAAACATGACCCATGTAAATTATGAGGAATCATCTACAATAACTAGACCGTACTTCTTACCTCCCAAACTAGATGTTCTAGTCGGCCCAAAGAGGTCCATGTGAAGCAACTCTAAGGGTCTAGATGTAGATATTAGTCCTTTTAATTTGAAAGAGGATTTGGTTTGTTTCCAAGCTGACATGCACTACAAATCTTGTCTTTTTCAAAACTGAGTTTTGGAAAATCTTTTATCAAATTCTTTTTGCTAAGTTTTGAAATCAAATGCATACTAGCATGTCCTAGTCTATGATACCAAAGCCAACTAGTTTCATTGATCTTGGCTTCCATTGCCACTAGGCATTGACCATTTTGAACAGGAAGATCATCAAGATCAACCATATAAATATTGCCATGCCTATGACCAATGAACTTGATGCCATTGTCATCTAAACTAGAAACAATGCACATAGAAGATTCGAAAACAACTTTAAAATCCTTGTCGCAAAATTGACTAATACTAAGCAAGTTATGTTTCAAACCATCAACATATAACACATTATCAATGTAAGTAGAGGGGGTGATATGGACTTTAC
This sequence comes from Areca catechu, assembly GCA_021397845.1. Classification (NCBI taxonomy): domain Eukaryota; kingdom Viridiplantae; phylum Streptophyta; class Magnoliopsida; order Arecales; family Arecaceae; genus Areca; species Areca catechu. The sequence continues at coordinate 100,112,577 of CM038050.1, forward strand.
CAATACCCACAATTTTGCCTTTTATTATCACCAAATGTCACATTGCAACCATTTTGATACTCGAGTGATGAGAACTGCTCCACATCTCTGGTCATATGCCTTGAGCAAATGCTATCGAGGTACCACATTCTTTTCTATTGGTTGCAAGGCATACTTACAATAAAAATCAAGTGGAGACTTTAGGTTCCCAAGTCATCTTGGGTCCTTTCAGGTTAGTGGTAATGGTTCTTTTTGGAATCCAAATTTTTGAAATTACTCAATCTTTCTTATTGCACACGTAAGATTTATGCCCTATAGTATCACATAAAAGTAATGGATGAAGATGCAGGCACAAAGAAATTTTTGAAAAGCTTTTGTTTCTTCTGAGTTTAAACCCAAAACTGCTCTATCAAAAATAGCCCTTTGATTATTCTAAAGCATGTTTAACTTTTCAGAACTGTATGTAAATTTATCTACAAAAGGTTTTAACTTTTCAATTTCTTTATATTTTTTGTTTTCATCCAAAATTTCTTTATTTTGTTTGAAAGATTTTCATTTGAAGCAAAAGGCATTCTTTTTCAAAATGTCTTTCTCCTTTTAGAATAGAAATCTTATCATTTAATTTTTTGTTTTGAAGAAGTAGACAATCATTTTCATTTGAAAACTTGTTATTGCTTTGACTAAATCCACTTTTTGCTTTTTCAAGATCTTTATGTTTTGATTTTAGTTTTTGAAACTCTATAACTAACTCATTAAAGACTTCATGTAACTCATCAAATGTAAATTTATTCTTGGTTTCAGATTGTACCTCATCATGATCCACCATCAGACAGTAGTTTGCAACTTCTTGCTGTTCTTCCTCGGAGCTGTAGTCCTCGTTGTCACTCCAGGTTGCCATCATGGCCTTCTTTCTTAATTTTCTTCTACTTTTCTTAAGTAAGGTGCAGTGTACCTTGAAGTGGCCCGGTTTTTGCATTCGAAGCATGTGGGCTGCTCCTTGTCTTTCTCTTTATCTTTCTCTTTACTTGACTCACCTTTCAGGGATTTCTTTTTGAAGTTGAACTTCTTTTTTCTCATGAACCTTCTGAATTTTCTTGCCATTAGAGCCATCTCATCTTCTTCATCATCTTCTTCAAAGTCATCACTTGATTCTACTCTTGCAGTGGATTTGAAAGTGATTACTTTCTTCTTTTTATCAACTTCCACATTCTTTTGCTTGAGGGAGTGCTTATAAGTCATCAGTGAGCCCAACAATTGCTTAAGTAGAAGAGTGTTGACATCCTTGGCTTCTTCAATAGCTATCACCTTTGCATCCAAAGAAGTCGGCAGAGACCTGAGAAGTTTGTTTACAAGTTCACCATTAGAAACAATTTTTCCTAGGCTTCTTATGCCATTCACAATATTTGTGAACCTAGTATACATCTCACTAATAGACTCAGTAGGTTCCATTTTAAACATTTCGTAAGTATGAATGAGCATGTTAACCTTAGTTGTTTTCACTTGGTGTGTACCCTCATGGGTAACCTCAAGTGTGTCCCAAATCTCCGTAGCAGAGAGATAATTAAATATTTTATTGAATTCACTTAGATCAAGAGAGCAATACAATAGATTCATAGCCTTAGCATTAAGCTCTATTTGCTTAATGTCATTCTCATCCCAATCATCTTCCATTTTTGGAGTGAGAATGCCATTAACCAACATAGTAGGTTCATGAGGACCTTTTATGATTGTCCTCCAAAGATTATAATCCAATGCTCGAATGAATATGCGCTTGCTAGTTTTCCAATAAGTGTAATTCGTGCCATTAAATAGTGGGGGACGGTTTGAAGCTTGACCTTCAACAACATCCATTCCAATTGGGGCTGCCATGATCTTTTACTCAACATTCTTGGACCTACAAGAGAGTATCAGTGCTCTGATACCACTTGTTGCCCAGAAATAAGCCCAAGAGGGGGGTAAATTGGGTCTTTTAAAAATTTAAAGCAATAATGTGTAGCCCTTGTGGTGTTTGTGAGTTATGAAATTCAATGCACTAGATTAAATATAGCAAAAAGCAAAAATGGATTGCGATAAACAAAGAGTAAGAAAGAGAGGAGGCAATCACACACAAATACAAAGTTTATAGTGGTTCGGTGCAAACCTAGTACCTACATCTACTCCCGAAGCCACCCTTGAGAATTTCACTATAATCCGACCAAGATTATAGCTGACTTGTTTTTCAAAAGGCTCACAAGTCAAAACCTATGTTGGTTTTATTACTTAGGTTCACCAACAAACCTTTACACTTGTTTTGTCTTCGGGCTCACAAGTTAACCCAAGTTGGTTTTATCACCTTGGCTCACCAACAAACCACAACAACCTTCTTTCAAGACACCCTTGAAAGCAAGGTCAAATCACAAGATAAAAGTAGATATACAATTTCAAAAATAAGACAAACTCTCTTCAAGAGTAAAATAGAAGCTTTGAAGCTTAAGTTGATGCTTTGTCTTGTCTCCTCCTTGGAATATTCTTCAAACTTTTCTTTTGGAATGATGTAAGAATGGGCTTGTAAGCTTTATCAGGGAATCAAACTTTAGATGGCTCTTGAAGTGAAGTTCTTGAGAGAATCTTGGCTTTTTGGCTTTCAATGGACTTCAATACCTCAAGAATGAAGTTGGTGAAGCTTAAATACAAAGAATAACTTCCAAAAAATGGTTTGTGACCATTTGAGCATCGAATCTAGCCATTGGGAGCTTGAAAAGATATTTCTGCATGTCAGAAAAATTGATCCGTTAGGCATGTCAGAACTCGAGTATCAACACTTGCTGTCAGGTATCAATACTTGGCTATCAGTGTCGACACTTGACTTCCAGGTGTCGATACTTAAACATTCAAGTGTCGACACTTAATTCATAGGTGTCGACACTTGACACAAAAACACTCCATTGTCCAAGTTCTGTAAATTCAAAAAATCTCAAGCCCTTGAGTCGACACTTTAGGGAACTTAAGTGTCGACACTTGGAACTTAAGTGTCGACACTCGAGTCCTTGGTGTCGACACTAGTGGAAACTTAAGTGTCGACACTCGAGTCCTTTGTGTCGACACTTGGCATGCCAAGGAGTTTTTCTGCATGCCAAATGCTGAAGTATCGATACTTGACTACTCAGGTGTCGACACTTGGTTCTAAAAAATTCATAATTAAGTGCAAATTAAGTTAAAAACACAGGCATCAATTTTGAAACTTAAATAGAAATAAATAACCAATAGTTGAACATGTAAAAGCCCTTTTTGCATGAAGAAGATGTCTTAAGTTGCGAAAAATATTCCATGCCACGGCGTGCCATGATACTTAAATTTTTGAGAATTTGAGGTGCTTGTTTCTTGAAAACTCATAACTGAAAGTAAACATTAGTACAAATATACTCAAGATTTTGGTATTTATCAAAATCACTAGGAGAGCCAACAATCTCCCCTTTTGTGATGATGACAAAACCTTGAGTAAATCAACATTAATTTTCAAAGTTTAGATATGATATTTCATGAATATGATTTTAAGCTTATATAAACCACAACTTGCATAGTTAGGAAGAATAAATCTCCCCCTTAATTAGACAGTTCTAATCAGAACAAGCAATATGCAGTTTTGGTATCAGATCAAATTGGAAATTACAAACAAACAATTAACATACTCCCCCTTTTTGTCAGTCATTAGAAAAGGAAGTAAACTCCCCCTCAAAACAAGTATGGAGACAAAAAATAACGGAGTTAAATTCAATCACAGCTGAACTTATCAGAGCTCAAGAGCATTAAACTAAGATTTCAAAGTTAACATTATCAGGTATCAGAGCCAAAATGATAAGAGTATCATATTAATTCAAGCATATCAATCACAAAAATTTTAGGAAAACAATGTAAGTATCAAAGAGTCACACACATATATATATAATATGAAGTTTTCAGTTAAAAAATTTTGCTGACTCAACTACAATACTGAAACATACTATGATACCAAGATACATCAACAGTCAAAGATAGTAAATAGAAATAGTCAAGATACAATATACATCATAAATCATCTATGAGGCTAGACCTCATCAAATGGAATCTTAAGAGTAAATGGGGCACTAATCTTAGATCTAGGAGCTAAAGCCTTAGGAGGTCCCTGGGCTAAAGCCTGGCGACTCCTAGTGCAGCCTGAAGGTCCTAGAGAGGGTGGCGGGGACACCGGAGGAACCAAATAAGATAGAGACTTTTCAACCCTCTATGAATTGATCAATAATTTATGAGTCCATCTGTAATAAGGTCTTAGCCCATCTGAGTCCATTTTAGTTGTTATTTGAGTCTTTTGAGTTGTTATTTCAGTTCTGTACTAGTCAGCTCATGTTGAGCTAGTTCAGTCCAATGCTAGTCAGCTCATGTTGAGCTAATTTTATTTTTTTGAGTCCTGTCCAAGCATACTGAAGACTCAAGACTATATCATACAAGTGAAGACCAAGTCCAACTAGATTGAAGACATGAAACTATAGCCCAAGTCCAACCCAGCTTGAAGATTTGAAGACCCCAGGAGGAAAATTCAGAAAACCCTGATTTCTTGTAGATGCCCTCCAGATGCCCAGATTCCCTTCCAGATGCAAAAGTATATTCATAGATAATGGCATCCATGATTCCAGAGGTCCATCTGCATCCTAGCCCAAAGAAATCAAGCCCAGGTGCCAAGCCCAATCCCTAAAGAAGCAAGATACTAGAGAATATTCTTGCTACATGGCTACCAGGTCACCCCAGCTTCCAGAGGCCCAAACCCATGCACCCGAGCCCCTTTGGGCCGGCCTCTTACTGCTCCTAGAAGCCCAACACGCCCCCCTAGGCATCCTTGGAGTGTTGGCCAAGTCAAGAGAATTTTTAGGGATTTTTCTACCTAATATTTCCTTATTTCTAGCTTGGGTTTGAGAGAGAAAAGGATTCTTATATAAAGACTAATTTGCCCTTACTTGGAGCCCAAGGTTAAGGGTCTATTTAAAGGACCCTATCCTCTTGTATGAAGGGAGATTTTGATATATGAAATAAACCTTGAGTTCTTCAATTGCTTTGTGTGATTACCCTGCTGTGTGCATAAAGGGGTTTGAGAGTTCTTCTTTCCGGTGTTTGCAACCATCTTCCTGCCGCCAACCATCCTTCAGCCCCCTCCAAAACTTTCTTTCCTTTGCTGTTTTCCTTTATTTTCTTGATCTTCTTAGAGTTTTCTAATCCCTGACAGGTCGTTTGCAGGTCCTCGAGTTCCTATGAATCCAACACTCCAGCCAAGCCTCAATCGGACCACCGAGCAGAAAGTCGGGTATCCGCGGGTCTTTGGCTCGGTTTTCCAGGCCGCATCCATCGAGGAACGAGAGATCCCTTCACTGCGATCTTCACCAGGCACTTCAGACGTTGTCAGGTACACCCTCTCCACCTCCAGTCTTTTTATTGTAGGAGAACTTACCCTAACCGAGGCTTCTCAGCCCCGGCGATCCTTCTTTAGTACTTTTCTAGGTTCTAATCTGCATGCTTGGCTTAAGAAATTCATACAAAATTCTCTACAACTAATTTTGATCTAAAATTTGGGAATTAATCACCTAACCCCACATATAAACATACAAAAAGAATTGCATGCATATTAGTCCCCCATCATTTTGTATCAGAGCTTAGATTAGGGCTTATTTTTACAATTTTTAGTCCATATATACTCTATTTTTTAATTATTTCTCCCTGATAAAAACTCCAAAAATTCTAAAATTTATTTTCCTAGATTCAAATAATTCACAGTAATTTTAAGAATTTTTTTTAGATTTTATTATGACCTGTGAATTTTCTGCAAGCCGAAATACAGCCTGCAAATTTTTGGCTCTATTTTTTCAGCAAGACAAGTTTGGAAGTTTTAGGTTTTGATTAGCATTTTTTGCATATCTTTTAATTTTAGTATATTTCCAGCATATTAGGCCATGATTTGCAAGTTTTATTCTATTTAAAAAAATACCAAAAAAAATACATATTCTCCAAAAATACCAAAAATATCTAAACCCTAATTTGCATCCTCATCTGCCTGCCATCATTGCATAATTTACTTTTAAGGGCACTCTTGCTATATCAGATGGGGGGAGGATTTGATCACCTCTCCTTAGCCCAAACACATCCCTTGCATTCGGTCCCAAGCCTTAACCTAAAATTAACTAGACTTAATTTGCCCTAGTGGGCTAGGGACACCAACTGGTCGGGTCCGGGCTAGTGTTAGATCACTATGTCAAGTTAACCTGTGTGTGCCTTATGCTCAGTGTCTAGAATGGTGGTTTAGGGATTCAATCCCGAAGGGCTTGTGTGCTGGTCCGCCTACCTCCCAATCTCTGATTGATGTCTAGGATTGGCAATCAGGGACCTAACACACCCCTTACACCTGCCTGGCTGAGTACAGGGTTACTATAGGCAAGTTTGCCACCCTGATTGAGCCCTTAGTTTGGACTCTAGGTCTAGTCAGCTGTAGTCGGTCTGATCGAGTCTTGCATGAGCACTAGATCAGGAGTTTCATATCACCCACCTCCCTCACACAATGTCTGAACCCATGGAAAATTTGCAAGCCCAAATAAAAGCCCTAGCTGATCAAATGGCCCAGATGGCTACCCAGATGACTACCCAGATGACCCAGTTAACTCAGTCTGGTATTCAAACCAATGATAGAATTGACCATCTTGCCAATAGTTTGATCAGTTAGAAGTCCGGGTAGGGACCCCAGGAAAAACCCATGGGTCACAGTCTGAGCCAGATCCTGATTCCCCTCAACCTAGGAGGACCCCAAACCCTAATCCATACCCTGAGGTCGAACCTATGAGAGCCCCTCAGCCTGACCCATACTATAATACTGAACCTAGAAGAACCCCTTCAAATGACCCTTATTATGATACTGAACCTAGAAGAACCCCTTACCATGACCCTTATTATGATACTGAACCCAGGAGAACCCAATACTCTGACCCATATAGGGAGTCCAATCCTAGGAGCCCAATACTCTGACCCATTTAGGGAGTCCAATCCTAGGAGAACCCAATACTCTGACCATATAGGGAGCCCAACCCTAAGAGAACCCAATATTCTGACCCATATAGGGTGTCCAACCCTAGGAGAACCAATATCCTAACCCTATAGGGAGCCCAACCTTAGGAGACCCCATACCATGATCCATCCTATAGAACCAGGATCATAGAGCTGACCCAAACCTATGACCCCAGATCCTATAATCCCATGACCCATAGATCTGCACCCTTGTCCTATGAGCCCAAGAACCCATAACCCCTAAGTATCAGCCTAGTACTAGTCATGCTTTCCCTAGTCAACTTGAATCCCATAGGATTAGTATCCATAATATGACCAGTAGTGAGCCACTACCCCTATACAACCTAAACCTACTAGAAGTAGTACCCATAATCAAGACCAGAACCTAACCAATTTCATGCTAGCCAACCTTCTCCAACCATTCTTGAGATTTACAAGGCTTACATTAACGCGGAAGTGTATGAAGCTGATGTGAGCCTAGTGGATGAGTATGAGGGAGAAGAGGAGACACCTTTAGATGACCTAGAATTAGCTGACCCAATAGATACCCAGGTAGAAACCAACCCAGAGCTAGTTGGCCTTGACCACATCCAACCTAAAGCTATAGTGGAAGAACAAATAGAGGAAGAGAACCTAGGTACTGCTACTAGAGCCTTACCCGAGGAAACCAGAGAGGAGAGCCAAAATATAGAGTCTAGTCCTAAAATACAAGAACCAGAAGAATTTGTTAAGGACTTGATCTCTTTGAATCAGTACCCTCAGGATGATCCTCTTCCTATAGTTCCCATTAAGGACCTCTTCCCTGAGATTAGTAACCCATCTTTCCATTATGCAAACCCCATAGATATACCGCAACCTCGTAAGGTTAGCCTCATTAGTCTAGGATTAGTCCTTGACATGCCTTCTTTTATCGAACTTTATCCAACTAACCTTGAACCTTTTTCCCTACCCTACCAAACTACTTCTGAACCCACTTCCTATTTTCTGCCCTTTCCTGACACCGCCAACATTTCTAGGATTATTAGATTGCATTTAACTGAGATTAGCATACTGCATGCATTCATCACGCATGTTAGGTTTGCATCTTACTTCTGGCATATCCTTTGGAATTTGCTAGGAGTTCACTGTAAATTTTCATGTGCATGTCAAGCTAGGATCAAACCTAGGGAACCTATAATCTGTTAGGTTTAGATCCAAAGAGTTCAATAAGATTTCCTTCCATAGGAATGCATAGTCAAGTATGTTAGGTGATAGTATGAGTCCTTTGAATCATTCGTTAGAAGTCTGCATGTGCCCAGCATGTTCACCACCTACACTAATTTTAAACAAACTGGCTAATTCTCGAAGATGGATCAAAGAATTTGATGTAGTGGATTCTATCTTGGTTAGGCATAGGCCTAAAAGAAGCTTCATGCTCACAGAGCCGGACCTTTTAAAGTGTTAAAGAAGGTTGGATCAAATGCCTATGTGTTAGAATTGCCTTCGGATTTGGGCATTAGACCTACCTTCAATATTATAGACCTGGTTGAGTACAGGGACCGACAGCGATACCTAGTGAGGCTTTTGAACCTATTCCTTTTCATTGTGAGTGACCCTAACCCAGAGTGTCCACTAATAAATTTGGCCTGAGAGAGGAGAACGGATTGAGCGTATCCTGGACGATCAAGCCATTATGACCCGGGGCCACGGTTATCAACACTTCCTGGTCCGATGGCAAGGCCGGCCAGAGTCGGACGATTCATGGATTTCTCGAGAGGACTTGCAGCACCTCAACCTAGACCTCCTCGAGAGATATGTGAGCCAGCTTGATCTTCACTCGACAGGGTCGAGTTTCCTCCCACCCCGGGAGAATTGGTGGGGACACCGGAGGCACCAAAATAAGATAGAGACTTTTCAACCCTCTATGAATTGATCAATAATTTATGAGTCCATCTGTAATAAGGGCTTAGCCCATCTGAGTCCATTTTAGTTGTTATTTGAGTCTTTTGAGTTGTTATTTCAGTTCTGTACTAGTCAGCTCATGTTGAGCTAGTTCAGTCCAATGCTAGTCAGCTCATGTTGAGCTAATTTTATTTTTTTGAGTCCTGTCCAAGCATACTGAAGACTCAATACTATATCATACAAGTGAAGACCAAGTCCAACTAGATTGAAGACATGGAAGTATAGCCCAAGTCCAACCCAGCTTGAAGATTTGAAGACCCTAGGAGGAAAATTCAGAAAACCCTGATTTCTTGCAGATGCCCTCTAGATGCCCAGATTCCCTTCCAGATGCAAAAGTATATTCATAGATAAGGGCATCCATGATTCCAGAGGTCCATCTGCATCCTAGCCCAAAGAAATCAAGCCCAGGTGCCAAGCCCAAGCCCTAAAGAAGCAAGATAATAGGGAATATTCCTGCTACATGGCTACCAGGCCACCCCAGCTTCAAGAGGCTGATGCAGCACGAAAGCTCTGATACCAAAAATGATGCAGAACAAAGAACAAAGAAGCGTATGCGGAAGTAAAATTAAGATTAATTTTTTTTTTTTTTATATTTCAGAAATTGGCTTTGACTCAAAGTAAAGTTAAACTAAGTTGAAGGAAACTAGGTAATGATTGAAAGCACAATTTAGATGAAACTAAATTATCAGAGTAGTTCAGAAGTAACGGATCGCTGGGGTTGAGAAACTCCCAGACCTAGGGTTTCGCTCTGAACTTTCAACAGGACAGAAATAGAGAGGAGAGATGGTTTACTAACCAGACAGTGATCTTCTCAGAATTTGGGTGGAAGAACTCTCTCGAGCAGATTGTTGGATCCTCGGATTCGGCTATCTTCGCAATGGATCCTCCAATACTGGTCTGTGGTTTGGTCGGCTTCTCCTGGACTCAAGATCTGGAAAGAAGAGGAACAAGTGATGGAATTCAGATACTCAAGAAAAGATTTACCAGGTTGAAGAACTTGAAAGCTGAAGTTGCTGAAATCAGGATTCTCCTGGAGGCTGATCTGACTTCCTCTTAGAATTGCTAAGATCTGAAGTATCCGGACTGGAGCTGGATGCTGGTGGTCGGCCTGGACTTGGAGAGGGTGGCCGTGAGAGGTGGGATAGGCTAGGGCTTGGTGGAAAGAGAGGGGTGATGGGCGGCTAGGGTTTGGGAGTGGAGTGGCTAACCTAGGGTTTGGGTTTTGGAGATCTCACACCTCCTCAAGGTTCCTGGGGAACCCGGATTTACTCCCTCATGGAGCTCAACACCTGGATGCAAGTGCGGAAGAGAGAAAACACAAAGTTTGCTCACAAAAAAATTTGGTTTCATTCATCTGATTTTTTTAAACTTACAAGAGGGGTTAATTTATAGGGCTTTACAAGGGAGTAGGGTTTTACATCTTCCCATGTGGGACTAAAAAAGGGATCTACAAATCAGGACAATCCATACACATATGGTCGGCCAAGGTACCAAAAAATTTGATTTGGGTTATAAAAAGCAGGTAGATGGCGCCTCCTTGCTTGGGTCTTCAAGAGAGGATTTCTTTCCTTCCATGGATCAACTCTTTTGGACTCCTCCTTTTCTTCCTCCCTAAGTCAAGGCCCTTCCCATCTTTGTTTTGGATATTTTTGGCAGGTAGTGGGCGCCTCCTTGAAGTTCTCTCCAAGAGAATTTCTTCCCTTTCATAGATTGGTTCTTTTGGGAAAGACTTGGGCCGCCCCCTTGATTTGTGGACTCCTGGTGGATTTCTCCTCAACTGGCGCATGAGAGAAGGAAGCTGCTATCTGTGGTGTGGGGACCAAAGGCTGCTGGATGTAGATATGGCACCCCCTGGACTCAGGCGTATGGCTGGGAGTGTGGCGCCCACTTGTTAGGCCTTGGGAGAAAATGTAACACCCTAGTTGAAGCCCTAGTCCACTACTGAGTCAACATGACTCAACAAAATAAAATGCAGGTAATGTAGACTCAAGCTAAATTAGTTGATCTAGTCAACTCTTATTACAAACCAAAAACTCTAATTCTTCGGGCAAGGTTAATCAGAGATCCAGATGGAGCTCTGAAGTCTTCTTCTGAGTCTGGTGCCCGCACCAATTCTCCAGGGTGGGAGGAACTCGACCCTGTCGAGTATGGATCAAGTTGGCTCTGGTATCTCTCAAGAGGTCTGGGTCCAGCTCTTGTAATTCTTCTCGGAGATCCAAGAGTCATCAGAATCTGGCCTTCCTAGCCAGCGGACCAGGTATCTTTGGTATCCTCGATTACGAGTAGAGATAACCTGATCATCCAGGATCTTTTCAATCTGCTCTTTCCTCACAGGCCAATTTGTTGGTGGACACACAGGGTCAGGTTCACTCTCAAGAGCAGGATTAGGTTCAAAAGCCTCACTGGGAATCACAGCTGGCTCCCTATACTCTACTAGGTCTGTAATGTTGAAAGTGGAGCTAATGCCTAGTTCTGGAGGTAACTCGAGCACATAGGCATTGGATCCTACTCTCTTTACCACTCTAAATGGTCCAGCTCCCCTAGCATGTAACTTTCTAACGGTTCCAGGAGGAAACCGTTCAGCCTTAACCTAATCATTACATAGTCTCCTTCGTCAAAAGTTTTGACTCGCCTTTGAGAATCAGCCAATTTCTTATAAGTTTCATTACTTAGATTTATTTTGGCTTGAATTTCTTTATGCAAGTCTTTTATATGCTGTGCAAAAACTTCGGCAGACTCGGAGACCCGTGTGTGGACTGGTAAAGGAGCTAGGTCAAGAGGTGTGTGGGGTTTGTAACCATGCACAATTTCAAATGGACTCTTACCCGTAGACCTATTGACCAAGTCATTATATGCAAATTCAGCTCTAGGTAAGTACAAATCCCAGTTCCTAATGTTTTCACCAACAAGACACCTTAGCAGATTGCCTAAACTACGGTTCACTACTTCGGTTTGGCCGTCAGTCTGGGGATGATAGGCAGTTGAAAACTTAAGTTTCGTCCCTAACTTATGCCAAAGGGTTTTCCAAAAATAGCTGGTGAACCGAACATCCCTATCTGAAACAATGGTCTTGGGTAGGCCATGGAGTCGAACTATCTCATTAAAGAACAGGGTGGCTACCTTAGACGCATCAAATGTTTGGGAACAAGGCAAGAAATGGGCCATCTTGGAAAATCGATCTACTACAACACAGATAGAGTCATGCCTCCTCTGGGTCTTAGGCAAACCTAACACAAAGTCCATGCTCACATCTTGCCAAGGACGATCTGGGACAGGGAGTGGGGTATAAAGGCCGGTGTTCTGTTTTCGCTGTTTGGCAACAGCGCAGGTCCGACACCTAGCCACAATGTGTGCTACATCTCTTTTTAAGCTAGGCCAGAAAAAATGGTCTTCAATAGCCAGGGTGGTCTTATCTTTTCGAAATGGCCAGCTAAACCTCCAGCATGAGTTTCCCAAATCAAGAATTCCCTAAGAGAGGTTCTAGGGATGCAAAGCCTATTCTTAAAGAACAGAAAGCCATCTAAAGGGAATAATCCTTATGTTCACTAGATGGTCCTTGAGTTAGATCCTGGTACACAGTCTTAAAATCCGGACACGACTCATATTCTTCTTTGATTTGCTCAAACCCTATGACTTCAGCCTTAACAGAATTCAACAATAAAGATCGACGACTAAGGGCATCAGCTACCTTATTTTCAGACCCAGCCTTATGCTTCAAAACAAAAGTATAGGACTGGATATACTCTACCCACTTGGCATGCCTAGGGTTAAGCTTCTTCTGAGAATTCAAGAATCTAAGAGCCTCATGGTCCGAAAACAGCACAAATTCTTGCGGTAGCAAATAATGTCTCCAGTAACGCAAAGCTTGCACTACCGCGTAAATTCCTTATCATAGGTAGAATACCTAAGCTTAGCATCATTAAGTTTTCACTAAAGAATGCTACGGGATGGTTCTCTTGGCTTAGGACTCCACCTATACTTACTCCTGAAGCATCACAGGCAACCTCAAATACCTTTGAAAAGTCCGGTAGTCTCAAAATGGTGCCTGGGTCATCCTATCCTTAAGATCTAGGATGGCTTTATGGGCTGCTTTGGTCCACTGAAATTCTCCCTTCCTAATGCAGTCTGTGATAGGAGCAACTACGGTACTAAACCCCTTGATGAATCGCCTATAGAAGGTAGCCAAGCCATGGAAACTTCTGACTTCATGCACACTGGTCGGCTCTGGCCATTCTACTATGGACCTAATCTTTTCAGGATCGGCAGCCACGCCGTCAGGGGTTACAACAAATCCAAGGAAGATAATCCTACTGGTCATAAATTCACACTTTTTGAGATTACCGTAGAGACTATCATTCCTCAAAACTTGACAGACTTGTCTATGGTGGCCTAGGTGATCTGCAGGGGTCTTACTATAGATCAGGATGTCATCAAAATAGACCACTACAAACTTCCCTATGAAAGCTCTAAGTACCTGGGTCATAATCCTCATGAAAGTACTAGGGGCATTGGACAACCCAAAAGGCATAACAACCCATTCAAAGAGACCATCCTTAGTTTGAAGGATGTTTTCCACTCATCCCCTGGTCTAATCCTAACCTGATGATAGCCGCTCTTGAGATCAATTTTAGAAAAAACCATGGCACCGGCCATCATATCAAGCATGTCATCTAGTCTAGGGATGGGGAACCTATACTTGATTGTGATTTTATTGATGGCACGACTGTCAACACACATCCTCCACGTGCCATCCTTCTTCGGGGTTAGAAGTGCAGGGACTGCACAAGGGCTAAGACTCTCTCTAATGAACCCCTTCCTCAACAATTCACCAACCTGCTTTTGCAGTTCTTTATGCTCAGATGGATTCATCCTATAATGGGGCAAGTTGGGTAAAGTAGCTCCTGGGACTAAATCTATGGAATGCTGAATATCCCTAAGAGGTGGAAGGTGGTCTGGCAGATCCTCGGAAAAACATCCTCAAATTCTTCTAATAAAGGCTTAACTTCCTAAGGAGGCTCTGAGGGTGTAGGAGTCCTAAGTTCCTTAGCAGTCAACATCCAAATGGGTGAACCACTATGAATTTCTTGTTCTAGATCCTTGCACTAATTAGGTTCACTCCAGTCTTCATTTCCCTAACCTTACTGGTTCCTTTAGCTACCTTGTCCTTTGGAGGGACTGAATGGATTGTGATTTTCTTCCATTGAAACTAAAGACACAGGTGTTGGATTTTCCTAAGAGGGTGGCATCATGATCATACAACCAAGGTCTTCCAAGAATTATACTGCTCACCCCCATGGGCAAGACATCACACCAAATCTTCTCTTGATAGGATTGCATTTGGATTTGGACCTGACATCTAGACTGGATGGGTATAGAGGTAGAGTCTACCCAAAGAAACCTTATAGGGGTTGGGGTGGGGGACTGGGGTTAAGCCTAACATTTTGACAGTGCTAGTAGATATGGCATATACACAGCTCCACTATCTATGATGATTTTACAAACCTTATCCCTATTTAAGGAAAGTCTGTAGGATGTTAGTCCTACGCCAGTCTTCCTGAACTTTAGTCTGGACAAGATGCATCTCACAACCCCTAAGTGGTCAGACTCAGTGGATTCTTCCTCTCCTTCATACTCATCAACCAAATTCATTCCGGCCTCATAAACTTCTCTTCAAACTCTTCATTAGGCTCGAAATTCTCTTCTCCTCCCTTTCTATATATAGGATCTACGAGGGCACTGGCTAGAAAACATGACCTACCTTATGACACTTAAAACAAGCTATGGCTGTGCACTGATTGGAGATATGACGGGCTTCTGGCACTTAAAACAGACGATACTAGGGGTTCTTGGGGTATCAGGTGCCTTACCTTTGCCATGGCCTAGGGGTGGGGATACCCAGATTAGGCTTGCTAGGGGTAACCTGGCTAGGTCCATTTCTTGGGATTGGGGCACTAACCCTAGATGGCATGGGTCCTCTCTGAAACTTCTCAGTGTTCAGTGCAATCTGATAGGCTTGGTCTAGGTCAGTAACCTCTCTCAGAACATAACTCTCTCTTAATATCTTCCCTAAGCCCAGCCTAAATCTAGACAAAGTGACCTCATGGGCTCACTCACATCACATCTCATTAGGTATCATCAAAGGTGGTTATGTAGTCTGAAACAGATCGGTTCCCTTGTTTCAAAGTCTGCCATTGGTCTAACAGATTTTGCTGGTATGAAATGGGTAGGTACTTGTCTCTAAGTTTCTCTTTCATACCCTGCCAAGTGGTTATGGGCTCTACATTTCGTCTTCTAGTGGTCAGCTCAATGTTTCCCCAGTATAACCTAGCTTGACGTATTAATTTCATCTTGGCAAACTGAATTTCCTCTTCAGACATGGCATACCACTCAAAGTACTGGTCCATCTCACCCTCCCAATCAGAATACACCTTAGGATTTAAGCTACCATCAAAAGTGGGTGCATCTAACTTGATGTTCTGAATGAACCTATCATCTCTATCCTCAGTTCTGGGTCAGGCCTCCTATGATTAGGTTCAGGATCTCGGTATAAAGGTCTTCTAGGCTCTTGGTGTGGTGAGGTTGAGGCACATTAAAATCTGGGTCAGGAGTCCAATTCCGATGCCTAGGTTCCTCAAGTACTTGGACTCGATCCCTAAGCTGGCAAAATTCTCATTCATATCCTGACTTAATTTGTTCATACTCTCAGTAAGAGCTCTAACCATGGCCTCTAAATCTGGTTGCGTTTGACCAGGTGGTAGGGTACTCCATTTCGGGTAGACATGATGCAATCAAGCACACAAAATGAGACTCAACTGAACGACTACGGGCTAACTAGACCTAGAGCCCAAACTAGATGCCCAATCAGAGTGGCAAGCTAGCCTGTAGTAACTCAGGACTCAGCCAGGCAGGTGTAAGGGGAGTGTTGGGTCCCTGAATGCCAATCCTAGACACCAATCAGAGATTGGCCAGGTAGGCGGACCAGCACACAAGCCCTTCGGGATGGAATCCCTGAACCACCGTTCTAGACACTGAGTACAAAGCACACACAGAGTAACCAGACAAACTGACTCAACACTAGCCTTGACCGACTTGTTGATGTCCCTAGCCCACAGAGCAAATTAGGTCTAATCAATTTTTAGATTAAAGGCTTAGGTTCGAATGAGTGGGTGGTGGTTTGGGCTAAGGAGAGGTTATCAACTCCTCCCCTTATCTTAGATGCTCAAATGCCCTTAAGATGAATTAAGAGATGAACACTCAAAAATAATTGGATTGCAGAACACAAAAATAGAGTTGCAGTAATTTAATACTTAGAAATCCCACGGAAACCAATAAATCACAGGAAAATTATGCAAAATATTTAATTATACTGGTTTCACAAAATAAAAATCACTAAATTTGGAGTTACTCATTAAGAAATAATTCTTGCAACAGGGCAATTAGGGCTGAAACAGAGCACATCCCGTTTACAATTCCTGCTACGAAGTTATAACCAACGGATCCCCTACACGCCCTAGGAACACCCCATAGAATGGGAAGAGGAGGTTTGCACCTCGCTTCATTCCTAGGACCGGACGTCCTGGGGAGTCTACTTCGAGCAGACAAAGTAAAAGAGAGAGACTCAAACAAGCAATCAAAACAGAAACCCTAGACAGGGCTCTGATACCAAAATGATGCAGCACGAAAGCTCTGATACAAAAAATGATGCAGAACAAAGAACAAAGAAGCGTATATGCGAAGTAAAATTAAGATTATTTTTTTTTTTTTTTGTATTTCAGAAATTGGCTTTGACTCAAAGTAAAGTTAAACTAAGTTGAAGGAAACTAGGTAATGATTGAAAGCACAATTTAGATGAAACTAAATTATCAGAGTAGTTCAGAAGTAACGGATCGCTGGGGGTTGAGAAACTCCCAGACCTAGGGTTTCGCTCTGAACTTTCAACAGGACAAATAGAGAGGAGAGATGGTTTACTAACCAGACAGTGATCTTCTCAGAATTTGGATGGAAGAACTCTCTCGAGCAGATTGTTGGATCCTCGGATTCGGCTATCTTCGCAATGGATCCTCCAATACTGGTCTGTGGTTTGGTCGGCTTCTCCTGGACTCAAGATCTGGGAAAGAAGAGGAACAGTGATGGAATTCAGATACTCGAGAAAAGATTTACCAGGTTGAAGAACTTGAAAGCTGAAGTTGCTGAAATCAGGATTCTCCTGGAGGCTGATCTGACTTCCTCTTAGAATTGCTGTAGATCTGAAGTATCCGGACTGGAGCTGGATGCTGGTGGTCGGCCTGGACTTGGAGAGGGTGGCCGTGAGAGGTGGGATAGGCTAGGGCTTGGTGGAAAGAGAGGGGTGATGGGCGGCTAGGGTTTGGGAGTGGAGTGGCTAACCTAGGGTTTGGGTTTTGGAGATCTCACAACTCCTCAAGGTTCCTGGGGAACCGGATTTACTCCCTTACAGAGCTCAACACCTGGATGCAAGTGCGGAAGAGAGAAAACACAAAGTTTGCTCACAAAAAAATTTGGTTTCATTCATCTGATTTTTTTAAACTTACAAGAGGGGTTTAATTTATAGGGCTTTACAAGGGAGTAGGGTTTACATCTTCCCATGTGGGACTAAAGGAGGGGATCTACAAATCAGGACAATCCATACACATATGGTCGGCCAAGGTACCAAAAAAATTTGATTTGGATTATAAAAGGCAGGTAGATGGCGCCTCCTTGCTGGGTCTTCAAGAGAGGATTTCTTCCTTCCATGGATCAACTCTTTGGACTCCTCCTTTTCTTCCTCCCTAAGTCAAGGCCCTCCCATCTTTGTTTTGGATATTTTTGGCAGGTAGTGGGCGCCTCCTTGAAGTTCTCTCCAAGAGAATTTCTTCCCTTTCATAGATTGTTCTTTTGGGAAAGACTTGGGCCGCCCCCTTGATTTGTGGACTCCTGGTGGATTTCTCCTCAACTGGCGCATGAGAGAAGGAAGCTGCTATCTGTGGTGTGGGGACCAAAGGCTGCTGGATGTAGATATGGCGCCCCTGGACTCAGGCGTATGGCTGGGAGTGTGGCGCCCACTTGTTAGGCCTTGGGAGAAAATGTAACACCCCAGGTTGAAGCCCTAGTCCACTACTGAGTCAACATGACTCAACAAAATAAAATGCAGGTAATGTAGACTCAGCTAAATTGAGTTGATCTAGTCAACTCTTATTACAAAACAAAAATCCTAATTTTTCGGGCAAGGTTAATCAGAGATCCAGATGGAGCTCTGAAGTCTTCTTCTGAGTCTGGTGCCCGCACCAGAGGCCCAAACCCATGCAACCGAGCCACTTTGGGCCGGCCTCTTGCTGCTCCTAGAAGCCCAACACGCCCCCCTAGGCATCCTTGGAGTGTTGGCCAAGTCAAGAGAATTTTTAGGGATTTTTCTACCTAATATTTCCTTATTTTCTAGCTAGGGTTTGAGAGGGAAAAGGATTCTTATGTAAAGACTAATGTGCCCTTACTTGGAGTCCAAGGTTAAGGGTCTATTTAAAGGACCCTAGCCTCTTGTATGAAGGGAATTTTGATATATGAAATAAACCTTGAGTTCTTCAATTGCTTTGTGTGATTACCCTGCTGTGTGCATAAAGGGGTTTGAGAGTTCTTCTTTCCGGTGTTTGCAACCATCTTCCTGTCGCCAACCATCCTTCTAGCCCCCTCCAAAACTTTCTTCCCTTTGCTGTTTTCCATTATTTTCTTGATCTTCTTTGAGTTTTCTAACCCCTGACAGGTCGTTTGCAGGTCCCCGAGTTCCTACGAATCCAACGACTCCAGCCAAGCCTCAATCGGACCACCGAGCAGAAAATTGGGTATCCGCGGTTCTTTGGCTCGATTTTCCAGGCCGCATCCATCGAGGAACGAGAGATCCCTTCGCTGAGATCTTCACCGGGCACTTCAGATGTTGTCAGGTACACCCCCTCTACCTCCAGTCTTTTTATTGTAGGAGAACTTGCCCTAACCGAGGCTTCTCAGCCCCGGCGATCCTTCTTTAGTACTTTTCTAGGTTCTAATCTGTATGCTTGGCTTCAAAAATTCATACACAAATTTCCTACAACTAATTTTGATCTGAAATTCGGGAATTAATCACCTAACCCACATATAAAACATACAAAAAGAATTGCATGCATATTAGTCCCCCATCATAGGTACAACCGTAGACAACCCTAACACTTAATCATATCGAATCTCAGCTCGATCATGATGACTCAGCTGATGACTGATTAGAAAGCACTTCTAATCTCATCCCACTTTGCAAAGATTCCTTTAGTCACTCATCGAAGAGATTCCACGGGATAACATATCCTCTTACCAGGATTAATGAATTCTTTGTTGGTCCACTCACATCCTTCGTACACCTTCCACCATACGCAGAACACCCCATACATGTCACAATGCCATGAATGAGTATGAACCGAAGTATGGCTTAGTGTGCACAAGGAACCATGGTGACCTCAGGTCTGAAGATCACATGGACAACTTCTACTCTGGGACCTATTTTTTGACAATGAGTAAGACATCCATAAGATAGTCCCAGTACGGATCAGTTCAATGTATTCATAACCTAATGAACACCCATATCCTTGTATTAGTGTCTCTACACAAGTGGCTGTGAGACCAACCATCCTCATCAACTGAGCATACATAGGATAAGCTAGTCTTACCGGATTCATCGATCCCCGAAACGATGGTCCAATGACTAGGAACATTCTAGATTAGGGTTTATAGAAATTAGGTCTCACTATTATTTTATCATAACCCTAATTTCATTGCCTACTCTATGGGGTTCATCATAGTCAAAAACTTGACACAGCAGTTGGTGCGGACACCAAAGGCACCAAAATAAGGCAGAGACTTCTCAACCCTCTGTGGATCACTTAAATGATATTCGAGTCCACTGTAATAAAGCTTAGTCCAGCTGAGTTGTTTTCATTTAAGTCCTGTAATTATTTAGCTCATGTTGAGCTAGTCCAGTCCAATGTTAGTCAGCTCATGTCGAGCTATTTTATTTTTTTTAAGTCCTATCCAAGCATACTGAAGACTCAAGACACATCATACAAGTAAAGACCAAGTCCAACCAGATTGAAGACATGGAAGTTTAGCCCAAGTCCAACCCAACTTGAAGATTTGAAGACCCCAGGAGGAAAATCAGAAACCCTGATTCTTTGCAGATGCCCTCCAGATGCGCAGATTTCCTTCCAGATGCCAAAATATATTCATAGACCAAGGCATCCATGATTTAGAGGTCCATCTGCATCCTAGCCCAAAGAAATCAAGCCCAGGTGCCAGCCCAAGCCCCTAAGAAGCAAGATACCAGGGAATATTCCTGCTACCTGGCTACCAGGCCACCCCAGCTTCCAAAGGCCCAAACCCATGCACCCGGGCCCCTTTGGGCTGGTCCCTTGCTGCTCTATAAGCCCAACATGCCCCCTAGGTGTCCTTGGAGTGTTGGCCAAGTCAAGAGAAATTTTAGGGATTTTTCTACCTAATATTTCCTTATTTTCTAGCTAGGGTTTGAGAGGGAAAAGGATTCTCATGTAAAGACTAATGTGCCCTTACTTGGAGCCCAAGGTTAAGGGTCTATTTAAGGGACCCTAGCCTCTTGTATGAAGGGAGAATTTTGATGAATGAAAACCTTGAGTTCTTCTATTGAGTTGTGTGATACCCTGCTGTATGCGTAAAGGGGTTTGCGAGAGTTTTTTTTCCCAGTGCTGCAATCATCTTCTGCTGCCAACAAGCATCTCAGATCCCTGGACGCCCACTCCAAAAGAAGCCTTCCCTTGCTGTTTTCCTTTGTTTTCTTGTTCCTTTTTGAGTTTTCTAACCCCTGACAGGTCATTACAGGTCCTCGAGTTCCTACGAATCCAACGACTCCAGCCAAGCCTCAATCGGATCACCGAGCAGAAAGCCGGGTATCCGCGGGTCTTTAGCTCGGTTTTCCAGGCCGCATCCATCGAGAAACGAGAGACCCTTTACTGCGATCTTCACAGACATTGTCAGGTACACCCCCTCTACCTCCAGTAGTTTTATTGTAGGAGAACTTGCCCTAACGAGGCTTCTCAGCCCGGTGATCCTTCTTTTCTACTTTTCTAGGTCCTAATCTGCATGCTGATCTTCTAAAATTCATAAAAATTCCCTAAAACTATTTTAATCTGAAATTTGGGAATTAATCACTCATCCCCACATATAAAACATATAAAAAAAAATGCATGCATATTAGTTCCCCATCATTTGGTATCAGAGCTAGATTAGGGCTTTTTTCTGCAATTTTTAGTCTGTATATACTCTATTTTTTTAATTATGTCTCTCTATTTAAAACTCCAAAAATTTTGAAATTTCCTTTTCTGGATTTATCATAATACACAGTAATTTTCAAAATTTTTTCAAATTTTATTTCAGACTGTGAATGTTCTGCAAGCTAAAATACAGCCTGCAATTTTCGGCTCTATTTTTTTTCAGCAAGACAAGTTTGGAAGTTTAGGTTTTTGTTTAGTATTTTTGCATATCTTTTAATTTTAGTATATTCTTGCATATTAGGCCATAATTTTCAAGTTTTCTTCTATTAAGAAAATACTAAAAAAAAAAGAAAAAAATTACATATTCTCCAAAAATACCAAAAAAAATATCTAACCCTAATTTGCATCCTCATCTGCCTGCCATCATTGCATAATTTACTTTTAAGGGCACTCTTGCTATATCAGATAAGGGGAGGAGTTGATAACCTCTCCTTAGCCCAAAACCCATCCCTTGCATTCGGTCCCAAGCCTTAACCTAAAATTAACTAGACTTAATTTGCCCTAGTGGGCTAAGGACACCAACTGGTCGGGTCCGGGCTAGTGTTAGATCACTATGTCAAGTTAACCTGTGTGTGCCTTGTGCTCAATGTCTAGAACGGTGGTTTAGGAATTCAATCCCGAAGGGCTTGTGTGCTGGTCCGCCTACCTGGCCAATCTTTGATTGGTGTCTAGGATTGGCAATCAGGGACCTAACACTCCCCTTACACCTGCCTGGCTGAGTACAGGGTTACTATAGGCTAGTGTGCCACCCTTATTGAGCATCTAGTTGGACTCTAGGTCTAGTCAGCTATAGTCGGTCTGATCGATTCTTGCATGAGCACTAGATCAGGAGTTTCATATCACCCACCTCCTTCACAAATGTCTGAACCCATGGAAAATTTACAAGCCCAAATAAAAGCCCTAGCTGATCAAATGGCCCAGATGGCGACCCAGTTAACTCAGTCTAGTATTCAAACCAATGATAGAATTGACCATCTTGCCAATAGGTTTGAGCAGTTAGAAGTCTGGGTAGGGACCCCAGGAAAAACCCTGGGTCACAGTCTGAGCCAGATCCTAATTTCCCTCAACCTAGGAGGACCCCAAACCCTAATCTATACCCTGAGGTCGAACCTAGGAGAGCCCCTCATCCTGACCCATACTATAACCCTCAGCCTAGGTGGATCCCAGACCTTGACCCATACCAAGAGGTCGAACCTATGAGAGCCTCTCAACCTGACCCATACTACAATCCTGAGCCCAGGAGGACCCCAAACCCTGATCCATATGTAGAGGTTGAAACTAGAAGAGGCCATCGTCCTGACCCAATCCCTGAAGTTCGTCATAGAAGGCCTAATCAAGATTTTGTAGACCAGGAGGACCGATCCTATAGACATGTCAAGCTTGATGCTCCAACTTTTGATGGTTGTCTAGATCCTAAGGTCTATATAGATTGGGAGGGAGAGATGGATCAATATTTTAAATGGTATGATATGACAGAGGAGCGTAAATTTAGGTTTGCTAAGCTTAAGTTGATTAGGGAAGCCAGGTTACATTGGGCTAGTGTTGAGAGAACCCTTAATCTAGGAGGGCGTGATCCTATAACCACCTGGTGGGCCATGAAGGGTAAGCTTAGGACAAGATACGTTCCAGCTTCATATCGTAGTGGGTTACTAGATCAATGGCAACGATTTAATCAGGGTAACAAGAGCATAGATGAGTACATTGCAAAATTTGATGAGTATTCCATGCGATGTGATTTGAGGGAGTCTGAGGATGTTGTCTTATCTAGGTTTAGGGCTGGATTAAGAGATGACATTAAGAAAGAGCTCTACATGAGAGAGGTTAGAGACCTGGACCATGCTTACCAGATTGCTAGGGATCATGAACGTTTCCATAGAGGGCCCGTTTACCATCGACCTGAGCCCACTAGATATCCTAGTCAGTATTCGGGAGCTAGCCAGCCCCTTCAGAGTCGACCCATACCCAGTCGACCCAGTCCTAGCCTACCAGGCCCAAACCGACCCAGTCCTAGTCAGCCAGGTCCGAGTTGACCCCAGCCTAGTAATTCTTTGGCCCGCAAGGATGATCGAGGAAAATCTGTAGAAGCTAATAAGGGTTACACTCCCCAGAAGACCTGTTTTAGATGTCATAAGCCAGGCCACTTTATGAATCAATGTCCAGTTAGTGCTTTACATCTAGGTGAATTACAAGAAGAAGAGCCTGAGTCTGTAGTCGAACCTGAGGGAGAAGTTTATGAGGCTAATGATCAATTAATAGAGGAGTACGAAGGTGAGGAGGAAGAGCCTGAGTTTGAGAACCAATTAGGAGTGGTTAGGTGCATCCTAGCCCAAACCCCAGTTAAGGAAGATTGGCGTAGGACTAGCATCCTACAGACGTTTGTTAAGATAGGGGATAAGGTTCTTAAGATCATCATAGATAGTGGGAGTTGTGTCAATGCCATCTCTGCCAAGACAGTTAAATCTTTAGGATTGACCATAGTTCCTCATCCTAGCCGTACAAAGTTTCTTGGGTAGATTCCACCTCCATCCAAATTCAAGTTAGGTGCCAAATCTTACTTAGATTGCTGACCTATGAGGAAAAGATTTGGTGTGATGTTATCCCCATGGAAGTAAGAGTATTATTTTAGGTCGACCTTGTCTATTGATCATGATGCAACCTTGTATGGTCGAACCAATGTTTGTACCTTCAACTACCATGATAATAAGTTTGTTATCAACCTAGCTCCCCTAGGGACCCAGTTAAGTGGAGTTCTAGTAGCCTTAAGGACAAGAAACCTGGAGTTAACCTGATTAAGGCTAGGCAGTTAGAACAGGAGATTGTTGAGGGTAACCTGTTTGGATCTTGACCTCCAAAGAAATATTAGAGCCAACCCAAAAGGAACACCCTAAAGAAATTGTTGAAGCTCTGAAAGAATTCGAGGATGTCTTCCCTGAGGATTTACCTGATCAATTGCCACCCCTTAGGAACATCCATCATGCAATAGACTTAGTTCCAGGAGCCACTTTACCAAACCTTCCTCACTATAGACTGAATCCCAGTGAGCATCAAGAATTACAGAGACAAGTGGGAGAATTACTTAGGAAGGGTTATATTAGGGAGAGCCTGAGTCCATGTGCAGTCCCTGCTCTACTGACCCCTAAGAAGGATGGTACCTGGAGGATGTGTGTAGATAGTAGAGCTATCAACAAAATAACTGTGAAATATAGGTTTCCATCCCCCGATTAGATGATATGTTAAACATGATGGCCGGAGCCAGAGTTCTCCAAGATAGACCTTAAGAGCGGCTATCATCAGGTGAGAATTAGACCTGGGGATGAGTGAAAAACTGCTTTCAAGACTAAGGATGGCCTGTTTGAGTGGGTTGTAATGCCCTTTGGACTTTCCAATGCACCAAGTACCTTTATGAGGATTATGACCAAGGTCCTGAGAGAGTTTACCGAAAAATTCGTTGTAGTCTACTTTGACGATATTCTGATTTATAGCAGGACCAAGAAGGACCACCTTAGTCATCTAAGACTGGTATGCCAAACCCTTAGGGAGAATAACCTCTATGCCAACTTTAAGAAGTGTGATTTCATGACACATAGGGTCATCTTCCTAGGTTTTGTTGTCACCCCTGAGGGAGTTTCTGCAGATCCTGAAAAGGTTAGGGCGATTGTTGAGTGGCCTACACCCTCTAATGTCCATGATGTACGTAGTTTCCATGGCCTAGCAACCTTTTACAGGAGATTCATTAGGGGTTTTAGCACAATCGTCGCACCTATCATCGATTACATTAGGAAGGGTACATTTGAGTGGACCAAAGTAGCTGATAAGGCCTCCTAGAGCTTAAGGATAAGATGACCCATGCACCCATCCTTAGATTACCTGACTTTACTAAGGTGTTTGAGGTCGCTTGCGATGCCTCGGGAGTAGGAATAGGTGGGGTACTAAGTCAAGAGAACCACCCTGTAGCCTTCTTCAGTGAAAAGCTGAATGAGGCTAAACTTAAGTACTCTACCTATGACAAGGAATTTATGCGGTAGTCCAGGCCCTTAGATATTGGAGATATTTTTACTACCGCAGGAGTTTGTTTTATTTTCTGACCATGAGGCACTCCGATTCCTGAACTCCCAAAAGAAACTAAACCCACGGCATGGTAAATGGATTGAGTACATTCAGGCCTACGCTTTCATCCTGAAGCACCGTGCCGCACTGAAAATAAGGTAGCAGATGCCCTGAGCTGTAGGTCTTTACTATTGGGATCAGTTAGCACCCAAGTCATAGGGTTTGATAGGTTAAAGGATGAATATGAAACCTTCCCAGACTTTGGAGACATTTACCAGACCCTCAGGCTAGGACCATCCTGTACCCATAGTGAGTATACCCTTAAGGATGGTTACCTTTTCCAGAATAATCGACTCTGTATACCCAAACCTTCCCTTAGAGAATTCCTAATCTGGGAAACCCATGCTGGAGTTTAGCTGGTCATTTCGGTAGAAATAAGACGATCTTAGCAATAGAGGACCAGTTCTTTTGGCCAGGATTGAAAAGGCACGTTGCACAGATTGTAGCTAGATGTCGAACTTGTGCTGTTGCCAAACAGCAAAAGCAAAACACTGGTCTTTACACACCTTTACCAGTGCCTAATCGCCCTTGGCAGGACCTAAGTATGGATTTCGTGCTAGGATTACCTAAGACACAAAAGAAACATGACTCAATCTTGTAGTGGTTGATAGGTTCTCTAAGATGGCTCACTTCATTCCCTATTCCCAGACCTTTGATGCATCTAGGGTAGCCAAACTCTTCTTAAATCATGTGGTCAACATCCATGGCCTACCCAAGACCATTATATCTGATAGGGATGTTAGGTTCACTAGTTATTTCTGGAATACCTTATGGCACCTATTAGGGACCAAGCTTAAGTTTTCTACAGCCTACCACCCTCAAACAGATGGCCAAACTGAAGTAGTGAACCGAAGTTTAGGAAACCTCCTTAGATGCCTGGTAGGTGAACATGTTGGAACATGGGATTTGTTATTACCTAGAGCAGAGTTTGCCTACAACAGTTCAGTAAATAGGACAACGGGTAAGAGCCCTTTTGAGATAGTCCATGGGTACAAACCTAATCGCCCCATTGATTTGATTCCTTTACCTATTCATGCACGAGTCTAGAGTCCGCAGAGTCATTTGCACAGCATATTAGAGACTTGCATAAGACATTAACCAAAGATAAACTTAAGCAATGAAACTTATAAAAATTTGGTTATTTCTCGAAGAAGGATCAAAGAATTTGATGTAGGGGATTCTGTCATGATTAGGCTTAGGCCTGAACGGTTCCCACCTGGGACCATTAAGAAGCTTCATGCTTGGGGAGCCGGACCTTTTAAAGTATTAAAGAAGGTTGGATCAAATGCCTATGTGCTAGACTTGCCTTCGGATATGGGCATTAGTTCTACCTTCAATATTACAGACCTGGTTGAGTACAGGGAACCGGCAATGATACCTAGTGAGGCTTTTGGACCTATCCCTTCTGTTGAGAGTGATCCTTACCCAGAGTGTCCACCAATTAATTGGCCTGAGAGAGGAGAACGGATCGAGCGTATCCTGGACGATCAAGCCATTACGACCCGGGGCTGCGATTATCAACGCTTCCTAGTCTGATGGCAAGGCCGGCCAGAGTCGGACGATTCATGGATTTCTCGAGAGGACTTGCAACGCCTCAACCCAGACCTTCTTGAGAGATATGTGAGCCAGTCTGATCTTCACTCGACAGGATCGAGTTCCTCCCACCCCGGGAGAATTGGTGCGGACACCAAAGGCATCAGAATAAGGAAGAGGCTTCTCAACCCTCTGTGGATCACTTAAATGACATTCGAGTCCACTATAATAAAGCTTAGTCCAGAGTGTTGTTCATTTAAGTCCTGTAATTATTTAGCTCATGTTGAGCTAGTCCAGTCCAATGTTAGTCAGCTCATGTCGAGCTAATTTTATTTCTTTTCAGTCCTATCCAAGCATACTGAAGACTCAAGACCACATCATACAAGTAAAGACCAAGTCCAACTAGATTGAAGACATGGAAGTTTAGCCCAAGTCCAACCCAGCTTGAAGATTTGAAGACCCCAGGAGAAAAATCAGAAACCCTGATTCTTTGCAGATGCCCTCCAGATGCCCAGATTTCCTTCCAGATGCCAAAATATATTCATAGACCAAGGCATCCATGATTTTAAAGTCCATCTGCAACCTAGCCCAAAGAAATCAAGCCCAGGCGCTAAGCCCAAGCCCCTAAGAAGCAAGATACCAGAAAATATTCCTGCTACCTGGCTGCCAGGCCACCCCAGCTTCCAGAGGCCCAACCCATCACCCGGGCCCCTTTGGGCCAGCCCTTGCTGCTCTTAGAAGCCCAACACGCCCCCCTAGGTGTCCTTGGAGTGTTGGCCAAGTCAAGAGAAATTTTAGGAATTTTTCTACCTAATATTTCCTTATTTTCTAGCTAGGGTTTGACAGGGAAAAGGATTCTTATGTAAAGACTAATGTACCCTTACTTGGAGCCCAAGGTTAAGGGTCTATTTAAGGGACCCTAGCCTCTTGTATGAAGGGAGAATTTTGATGAATGAAAACCTTGAGTTCTTCTATTGAGTTGTGTGATACCCTGCTGTGTGCATAAAGGGGTTTGCGAGAGATTTCTTCCCAGTGCTGCAATCATCTTCCTGCTGCCAACAAGCATCTCAGATCCCTGGACGCCCACTCCAAAAGAAGCCTTCCCTTGCTATTTTTACTTGATTCTTGTTTCTTTGTGAGTTTTCTAACCCCTGACAGGTCATTTACAGGTCCCCGAGTTCCTACGAATCCAAAGACTCCAGCCAAGCCTCAGTCGGATCACCGAGCAGAAAGCCGGGTATCCGCGGGTCTTTGGCTAGGTTTTCCAGGCCGCATCCATCGAGGAATGAGAGACCCTTTGCTGCGATCCTCACAGACATTGTCAGGTACACCCCCTCTACCTCCAGTATTTATTGTAGGAGAACTTGCCCTAAACGAGGCTTCTCAGCCCGGCGATCCTTCTTTTCTACATTACTAGGTCCTAATCTGCATGCTGATCTTCTAAAATTCATATAAAATTCTCTACAACTTATTTTAATCTAAAATTCGGGAATTAATCACTCAACCCCACATATAAAACATACAAAAAAAATTGAAAGCATATTAGTTCCCCATCAGCAGTATATGATGAATCAAATGCCTTTATTATAAAAAATGATGTCATACATGAGTTGAAGTTTACAAAAAGGCCCATATGATGATTGTCTCTTAGGCATTTTCTATTAAACTCCACTTGCACTAAAGCTAATCGCCCTTATACTTTATGCCCATACAATCCAAGTGGCGATCTAATTGTTGCTTTGCTAATGCTTTAGTGAATGGGTCTGCTATATTGTTCTTTGTGTCAACTCATTCGACGACAACATCATGTCTTTCTATAATCTCTCGAACGAGGTGGAACCATCTTAGAATGTGCTTGGACTTGTGATGAGACCTTGGTTCCTTAGCTTGTGCTACAGTCCTAGTGTTATCACAGTATAATGGCACTGGCTGTTGTACATCAGGAACCACATCCAATTCCATGATGAATTTCTTCATTCAGACACCTTGGTGCGGACAACAAAGGCACCATAATAAGGCAGAGGCTTCTTAACCCTCTGTGGGTCACTTAATTAACATTCAAGTCCACTATAATAAAGCTTAGCTAATTTATTTAAATCCTATAATTAGTCAGCTCATGTTGAGCTAGTTCAGTTCAGTATTAGTCAGCTCATGTTGAGCTAATTTATTTTTCTTGAGTCCTATCCAAGCATACTGAAGACTCAAGACTATATCATACAAGTGAAGACCAAGTCCAACTAGATTGAAGACATGGAAGTATAGCCCAAGTCCAACCCAGCTTGAAGATTTGAAGACCCAGGAGGAAAATTCAGAAAACCCTGATTCCTTGCAGATGCCATCCAGATGCCCAGATTCCCTTCCAGATGCCAAAGTATATTCATAGACCAGGTAATCCATGATTCTAAAGGTCCATCTGCATCCTAGCCCAAAGAATCAAGCCTAGGTGCCAAGCCCAAGCCCTAAAGAAGCAAGATACCAGGGAATATTCCTGCTACATGGCTACCAGGCACCCCAGCTTCCAAAGGCCCAAACCCATGCACCCGAGCCCCTTTGGGCGGGCCTCTTGCAGCTCCTAGAAGCCCAACATGCCCCCTAGGCGTCCTTGGAGTGTTGGCCAAGTAAAGAGAATTTTTAGAGATTTTTCTACCTAATATTTTATTATTTTTAGCTAGGGTTTGAGAGAGAAAAGGATTCTTAGGTAAAGACTAATGTGCCCTTACTTGGAGCCCAAGGTTAAGGGCATATTTAAAATACCCTAGCCTCTTGTACGAAGGGAGATTTTGATATGTGAAATAAAACTTGAGTTCTTCAATTGCTTTGTGTGATTACCCTGCTGTGTGCATAAAGGATTTGAGAGTCTTCTTTCCGGTGTTTGCAACCATCTTCCTGCTGCCAACCATCCTTCCAGCCCCCTCGAAACTTTCTTCCCTTTGCTATTTTCCTTTATTTTTTTGATCTTCTTTGAGTATTCTAACCCTGACAGGTCGTTTGCAGGTCCCCGAGTTCGTACGAATCCAACGACTCAGCCAAGCCTCAATCGGACCAACGAGCAGAAAGCCGGGTATCCGTGGGTCTTTGGCTTGATTTTTCAGGCCGCATCCATCGAGGAACGAGAGATCCCTTCACTGCGATCTTCACCAGGCACTTCAGACATTGTCAGGTAAACACCCTCTACCTCCAGTCTTTATATTGTAGGAGAACTTGCCCTAACCGAGGCTTCTCAGCCCCAGCGATCTTCTTTAGTACTTTTCTAGGTTCTAATCTGCATACTTGGCTTCAAAAATTCATACAAAATTTCCTACAACTAATTTTGATCTGAAATTTGGGAATTAATCACCTAACCCCACATAAAAAACATACAAAAAGAATTGCATGCATATTAGTTCCCCATCAGAGGGTACAACCCTGGACAACCCTAACACTTAATCATATCGAATCTTAGCTCGATCATGAGGACTCAGCTGATGACTGATTAGAAAGCACTTCTAATCTCATCCCACTTTGCAAAGATTCCTTTAGTCACTCATCGAAGAGATTCCACGGGATAACATATCCTCTTACCAGGATTAATGAATCCTTTGTGGTCCACTCACATCCTTCGTACACCTTCCACCATATGCAGAACACCCCGTACATGTCACAATGCCATGAATGAGTATGAAACCGAAGTATGGCTTAGTGTGCACAAGGAACCATGGTGACCTCAGGTCTGAAGATCACATGGACAACTTCTACTCTGGGACCTATTTTATGATAATAAGTAAGACAACCAAAGATAGTCCTGGTACGGATCAGTTCAATGTATTCATAACCTAATGAACAACCTTATCCTTGTATTAGTGTCTCTACACAAGTGGCTGTGAGACCAACCACCCTCATCAACTGAGCATACATAGGATAAGCTAGTCTTACGGATTCATCGATCCCCGAATCGATGGTCCAATGACTAGGAACATTCTAGATTAGGGTTTATAGGAATTAGGGTCTCACTATTTTTATCATAACCCTAATCCCATTGCCTACTCTATGGGGTTCATCATAGTCAAAAATATGACACAGCAGTATATGATGAATCAAATGCCTTTATTATAAATAATGATGTCATACATGAGTTGGAAGTTTACAAAAAGGCCCATATGATGATTGGCTCTTAGGCCTTTTTCTATTAAACTCCCACTTGCACTAAAGCTAATCGCCCTTATACTTTATGCCCATACAATCCCAGTGGTGATCTAATTGTTGCTTGGCTAATGATTTAGTGAATGGGTCTGCTATATTGTACTTTGTGTCAACTCATTCGACAACAACATCTTGTCTTTCTATAATCTCTCGAACGAGGAAAAACCATCTTAGAATGTGCTTGGACTTGTGATGAGACCTTGGTTCCTTAGCTTGTGCTACAGTCCCAGTGTTATCACAGTATAATGGCACTGGCTATTGTACATCAGGAACCACATCCAATTCCATGATGAATTTCTTCATTCAGACAGCTTGGTGCGGACACCAAAGGCACCATAATAAGGTAGAGGCTTCTTAACCCTCTGTGGATCACTTAATTGACATTCAAGTCCACTATAATAAAGCTTAGCTAATTTATTTAAATCCTGTAATTAGTCAGCTCATGTTGAGCTAGTTCAGTTCAGTATTAGTCAGCTCATGTTGAGCTAGTTTTATTTTTCTTGAGTCCTGTCCAAGCATACTGAAGACTCAAGACTATATCATACAAGTGAAGATCAAGTCCAACTAGCTTGAAGACATGGAAGTATAGCCCAAGTCCAACCCAGCTTGAAGATTTGAAGACCCCAGGAGGAAAATTCAGAAAACCCTGATTCCTTGCAGATGCCCTCCAGATGCCCAGATTCCCTTCCAGATGCCAAAGTATATTCATAGACCAGGGCATCCATGATTCCAAAGGTCCATCTGCATCCTAGCCCAAAGAATCAAGCCCAGGTGCCAAGCCCAAGCCCTAAAGAAGCAAGATACCAGGGAATATTCCTGCTACATGGCTACCAGGCGACCCCAGCTTCCAAAGGCCCAAACCCATGCACCCGAGCCCCTTTGGGCCGGCCTCTTGCAGCTCCTAGAAGCCCAACACACCCCCCTAGGCATCCTTGGAGTGTTGGCCAAGTAAAGAGAATTTTTAGAGATTTTTCTACCTAATATTTTATTATTTTTTAGCTAAGGTTTGAGAGGGAAAAGGTTTCTTATGTAAAGACTAATGTGCCCTTACTTGGAGCCCAAGGCTAAGGGTCTATTTAAAATACCCTAGCCTCTTGTATGAAGGGAGATTTTGATATATGAAATAAACCTTGAGTTCTTCAATTGCTTTGTGTGATTACCCTGTTGTGTGCATAAAGGGATTTGAGAGTTCTTCTTTCCGGTGTTTGCAACCATCTTCCTGCCGCCAACCATCCTTCCAGCCCCCTCCAAAACTTTCTTCCCTTTGTTGTTTTCCTTTATTTTTTGATCTTCTTTGAGTTTTCTATCCCTGACAGGTCGTTTGCAGGTCCCCGAGTTCGTACGAATCCAACGACTCCAGCCAAGCCTCAATCGGACCACCGAGCAGAAAGCGGGTATCCGTGGGTCTTTGGCTCGATTTTTCAGGCCGCATCCATTGAGGAACGAGAGATCCCTTCTCTGCGATCTTCACCGGGCACTTCAGACGTCGTCAGGTACACCCCTCTACCTCCAGTCTTTATATTGTAGGAGAACTTGCCCTAACCGAGGCTTCTCAGCCCGGCGATCCTTCTTTAGTACTTTTCTAGGTTCTAATCTGCATACTTGGCTTCAAAAATTCATACAAAATTCCCTACAACTAATTTGATCTGAAATTTGGGAATTAATCACCTAACCCCACATATAAAACATACAAAAAGAATTGCATGCATATTAGTTCCCCATCAGAGGGTACAACCCTAGACAACCCTAACACTTAATCATATCGAATCTTAGCTCGATCATGAGGACTCAGCTGATGACTGATTAGAAAGCACTTCTAATCTCATCCCACTTTGCAAAGATTCCTGTAGTCACTCATGAAGAGATTCACGGGATAACATATCCTCTTACCAGGATTAATGAATTCTTTGTTGGTCCACTCACATCCTTCGTACACCTTCCACCATACGCAGAACACCCTGTACATGTCACAATGCCATGAATGAGTATGAACCGAAGTATGGCTTAGTGTGCACAAGGAACCATGGTGACCTCAGGTCTGAAGATCACATGGACAACTTCTACTCTGGGAACTATTTTATGACAATGAGTAAGACATCCATTAGATAGTCCCGGTACGGATCAGTTCAATGTATTCATAACCTAATGAACACCCTTATCCTTGTATTAGTATCTTTACACAAGTGGCTGTGAGACAATCCACCCTCAACAACTGAGCATACATAGGATAAGCTAGTCTTACCGGATTCATCGATCCCCGAATCGATGGTCCAATGACTAGGAACATTCTAGATTAGGGTTTATAGGAATTAGGTCTCACTATTATTTATCATAACCCTAATCCCATTACCTACTCTATGGGGTTCATCATAGTCAAAAACATGACACAGCAGTATATGATGAATCAAATGCCTTTATTATAAATAATGATGTCATACATGAGTTGGAAGTTTACAAAAAGGGCCATATGATGATTGGCTCTTAGGGCATTTTTCTATTAAACTCCCACTTACACTAAAGCTAATCGCCCTTATACTTTATGCCCATACAATCCAAGTGGCGTTCTAATTGTTGCTTGGCTAATGCTTTAGTGAATGGGTCTGCTGTATTGTTCTTTGTGTCAACTCATTCGACGACAACATCTTGTCTTTCTATAATCTCTCGAACGAGGTGGAACCATCTTAGAATGTGCTTGGACTTGTGATGAGACCTTGGTTCCTTAGCTTGTGCTACAGTCCCAGTGTTAGCACAGTATAATGGCACTGGCTATTGTACATGAGGAACCACATCCAATTCCATGATGAATTTCTTCATTCAGACAGCTTGGTGCGGACACCAAAGGCACCAGAATAAGGCAGAGGCTTCTAACCCTCTGTGGATCACTTAATTGACATTCAAGTCCACTATAAAAAGCTTAGCTATTTATTTAAATCATGTAATTAGTCAGCTCTTTTTGAGCTAGTTCAGTTCAGTATTAGTCAGCTCATGTTGAGCTAATTTATTTTTTTTGAGTCCTGTACAAGCATACTGAAAACTCAGACTATATTATACAAGTGAAGACCAAGTCCACTAGATTGAAGACATGGAAGTATAGCCCAAGTCCAACCCAGCTTGAAGATTTGAAGACCCCAGGAGGAAATTTCAGAAAACCCTGATTCCTTGCAGATGCCCTCCAGATGCCCAAATTCCCTTCCAGATGCCAAAGTATATCATAGACCAGGGAATCCATGATTCTAAAGGTCCATCTGCATCCTTGCCCAAAGAATCAAGCCCAGGTGCCAAGCCCAAGCCCTAAAGAAGCAAGATACCAGGGAATTTCCTGCTACATGGCTACCAGGCGACCCCAGCTTCCAAAGGCCCAAACCCATGCACCCGAGCCCCTTTGGGCCGGCCTCTTGCAGCTCCTAGAAGCCCAACACGCCCCCCTAGGCATCCTTGGAGTGTTGGCCAAGTAAAGAGAATTTTTAGAGATTTTTCTACCTAATATTTTATGTTTTTAGCTAGGGTTTGAGAGGGAAAGGATTCTTATGTAAAGACTAATGTGCCCTTACTTGGAGCCCAAGGTTAAGGGTCTATTTAAAATACCCTAGCCTCTTGTATGAAGGAAGATTTTGATATATGAAATAACCTTGAGTTCTTCAATTGCTTTGTGTGATTACCCTGCTGTGTGCATAAAGGGATTTGAGAGTTCTTCTTTCGGGTGTTTGCAACCATCTTCCTGCCGCCAACCATCCTTCCAGCCCCCTCCAAAACTTTCTTTCCCTTTGCTATTTTCCTTTATTTTTTTGATCTTCTTTGAGTTTTCAACCCCTGACAGGTCGTTTGCAGGTCCCCAAGTTCGTACGAATCCAACGACTCCAGCCAAGCCTCAATCGGACCACCGAGCAGAAAGCCGGGTATCCGCGGGTCTTTGGCTCGATTTTCTAGGCCGCAACCATCGAGGAATGAGATATCCCTTTGCTGCAATCTTCACCGGGTACTTCAGACGTTGTCAGGTACACCCCCTCTACCTCTAGTGTTTTTATTGTAGGAGAACTTGCCCTAACCGAGGCTTCTCAGCCCCGGCGATCCTTCTTTACTACTTTTCTAGGTTCTAATCTGCATGTTTGGCTTCAAAAATTCATACAAAATCCCTACAACTAATTTTGATCTGAAATTCGGGAATTAATCACCTAACCCCACATATAAAACATACAAAAAGAATTGCATGCATATTAGTCCCCCATCAGAGGGTACAAACCTAGACAACCCTAACACTTAATCTTATCGAATCTCAGCTCGATCATGAGGACTCAGCTGATGACTGATTAGAAAGCACTTCTAATCTCATCCCACTTTGCAAAGATTCCTTTAGTCACTCATCGAAGAGATTCCACGGGATAACATATCCTCTTACCAGGATTAATGAATTCTTTGTTGGTCAACTCACATCCTTCGTACACATTCCACCATACGCAGAACTCCACGTACATGTCACAATTCCATGAATGAGTTTGAACCGAAGTATGGCTTAGTGTGCACAAGGAACCATGGTGACCTCAGGTCTGAAGATCACATGGACAACTTCTACTCTGGGACCAATTTTTGACAATGAGTAAGACATCCATAAGATAGTCCCGGTACGGATCAGTTCAATGTATTCATAACCAAATGAACACCCTTATCCTTGTATTAGTGTATCTACACAAGTGGCTGTGAGACCAACCACCCTCATCAACTGAGCATACATAGGATAAGCTAGTCTTACCGGATTCATCAATCCCCGAATCGATGGTCCAATGACTAGGAACATTCTAGATTAGGGTTTATAGGAATTAGGTCTCACTATTATTTTATCATAACCCTAATCCCATTGCCTACTCTATGGGGTTCATCATAGTCAAAAACATGACACAGCAGTATATGATGAATCAAATGCCTTATTATAAATAATGATGTCATACATGAGTTGGAAGTTTACAAAAAGGCCCATATGATGATTGGCTCTTAGGATATTTTTCTATTAAACTCCCACTTGCACTAAAGCTAATCGCCCTTATACTTTATGCCCATACAATCCAAGTGGTGATCTAATTGTTGCTTGGCTAATGCTTTAGTGAATGGGTCTGCTATATTGTCTTTGTGTCAACTAATTCGACGACAACATCTTGTCTTTCTATAATCTCTCGAACAAGGTGGAACCATCTTAGAATGTGCTTGGACTTGTGATGAGACCTTGGTTCCTTAGCTTGTGCTACAGTCCCAGTGTTATCACAGTATAATGGCACTGGCTGTTGTACATCAGGAACCACATCCAATTCCTTGATGAATTTCTTCATTCAGACAGCTTGGTGCGGACACCAAGGCACCATAATAAGGCAGAGGCTTCTCAACCCTCTGTGGATCACTTAATTGACATTAAGTCCACTAAAATAGCTTAGCTAATTTATTTAAATCCTGTGATAGTCAGCTCATGTTGAGCTAGTTCAGTTCAGTATTAGTCTGCTCATGTTGAGCTAATTTTATTTTTTTTGAGTCCTGTCCAAGCATACTGAAGACTCAAGACTATATCATACAAGTGAAGACCAAGTCCAACTAGATTGAAGACATGGAAGTATAGCCCAAGTCCAACCCAGCTTGAAGATTTGAAGACCCCAGGAGGAAAATTCAGAAAACCCTGATTCCTTGTAGATGCCCTCCAGATGCCCAGATTCCCTTCCAGATGCCAAAGTATATTCATAGACCAGGCATCCATGATTCTAGAGGTCCATCCATCCTAGCCCAAAGAATCAAGCCCAGGTGCCAAGCCCAATCCCTAAAGAAGCAAGATACCATGGAATATTCCTTGCTACATGGCTACCAGGCGACCCCAGCTTCCAAGGCCCAAACCCATGCACCTGAGCCCCTTTGGGCCGGCCTCTTGCACTTCTAGAAGCCCAACACGCCCCCTAGGCATCCTTGGAGTGTTGGCCAAGTCAAGAGAATTTTTAGAGATTTTTCTACCTAATATTTTATTATTTTCTAGCTAGGGTTTGAGAGGGAAAGGATTCTTATGTAAAGACTAATGTGCCCTTACTTGGAGCCCAAGGTTAAGGTCTACTTAAAGGACCCTAGCCTTGTATGAAGGAGATTTGATATATGAAATAAACCTTGAGTTCTTCAATTGCTTTGTGTGATTACCCTGCTGTGTGAATAAAGGGTTTGAGAGTTCTTCTTCCCGGTGTTTGCAACCATCTTCCTCCGCCACCCATCCTTCCAGCCCCCTCCAAAACTTATTCCTTTTACTGTTTTTCTTGTTTTCTTTGATTTCCTTAGTTTCTAATCCTGACAGGTCTTTGTAGGTCCTGAGTTCCTACGAATCCAACGACTCCAGCCAAGCCTCAATCGGACCACCGAGCAGAAAGCCGGGTATCCACGTCTTTGGCTCGGTTTTCCAGGCCGCAACCATCGAGGAATGAGAGATCCCTTCACTGCAATCTTCACCGGGCAATTCAGACATTGTCAGGTACACCTCCTCTACCTCCAGTCTTTTTATTATAGGAGAACTTGCCCTAACCGAGGTTTCTCAGCCCCGGCGATCCTTCTTTACTACTTTCTAGGTTCTAATCTGCATGTTGGCTTCAAAAATTCATACAAAATTCCCTACAACTAATTTTGATCTGAAATTTGGGAATTAATCACCTAACCCCATATATAAAACATACAAAAAGAATTGCATGCATATTAGTTCCCCATCAGAGGGTACAACCCTAGACAACCCTTAACACTTAATCATATCGAATCTCAGCTCGATCATGAGGACTCAGCTGATGACTGATTAGAAAGCACTTCTAATCTCATCCCACTTTGCAAAGATTCCTTTAGTCACTCATCGAAGAGATTCCACGGGATAACATATCCTCTTACCAGGATTAATGAATTCTTTGTTGGTCCACTCACATCCTTCGTACACCTTCCACCATACGCAGAACTCCCGTACATGTCACAATGCCATGAATGAGTTGAACCGAAGTATGGCTTAGTGTGCACAAGGAACCATGGTGACCTCAGGTCTGAAGATCACATGGACAACTTCTACTCTGGGACTTATTTTTGACAATGAGTAAGACATCCATAAGATAGTCCCGGTACGGATCAGTTCAATGTATTCATAACCTAATGAACACCCTTATCCTTGTATTAGTGTCTCTACACAAGTGGCTGTGAGACCAACCACCCTCATCAACTGAGCATACATAGGATAAGCTAGTCTTACCGGATTCATCGATCCCCGAATCGATGGTCCAATGACTAGGAACATTCTAGATTAGGGTTATAGGAATTAGGTCTCACTATTATTTTATCATAACCCTAATCCCATTGCCTACTCTATGGGGTTCATCATAGTCAAAAACATGACACAGCAGTATATGATGAATCAAATGCCTTTATTATAAATAATGATGTCATACATGAGTTGGAAGTTTACAAAAAGGCCCATATGATGATTGGCTCTTAGGCCATTTTTCTATTAAACTCCCACTTGCACTAAAGCAAATCGCCCTTATACTTTATGCCCATACAATCCAAGTGGTGATCTAATTGTTGCTTGGCTAATGCTTTAGTGAATGGGTCTGCTATATTGTTCTTTGTGTCAACTCATTCGACGACAACATCTTGTCTTTCTATAATCTCTCGAACGAGGAAGAACCATCTTAGAATGTGCTTGACTTGTGATGAGACCTTGGTTCCTTAGCTTGTGCTACAGTCCCAGTGTTATCACAGTATAATGGCACTGGCTGTTGTACATCAGGAACCACATCCAATTCCATGATGAATTTCTTCATTCAGACAGCTTGGTGCGGACACCAAAGGCACCATAATAAGGCAGAGGCTTCTTAACCCTCTGTGGATCACTTAATTGACATTCAAGTCCACTATAATAAAGCTTAGCTAATTTATTTAAATCCTGTAATTAGTCAGCTCATGTTGAGCTAGTTCAGTTCAGTATTAGTCAGCTCATGTTGAGCTAATTTATTTTTCTTGAGTCCTGTCCAAGCATACTGAAGACTCAAGACTATATCATACAAGTGAAGACCAAGTCCAACTAGATTGAAGACATGGAAGTATAGCCCAAGTCCATCCCAGCTTGAAGATTTGAAGACCCCAGGAGGAAAATTAGAAAACCCTGATTCCTTGCAGATGCCCTCCAGATGCCCAGATCCCTTCCAGATGCCAAAGTATTTCATAGACCAGGGCATCCATGATTCTAAAGGTCCATCTGCATCCTAGCCCAAAGAATCAAGCCCAGGTGCCAAGCCCAACCCTAAGAAGCAGATACCAGGGAATATTCCTGCTACATGGATACCAGGCGACCCCAGCTTCCAAGGCCCAAACCCATGCACCCGAGCCCCTTTGGGCCAGCCTCTTGCAGCTCCTAGAAGCCCACACGCCCCCCTAGGCATCCTTGGAGTGTTGGCCAAGTAAAGAGAATTTTTAGAGATTTTTCTCTACCTAATTTTTATTATTTTTAGCTAGGGTTTGAGAGGGAAAAGGATTCTTATGTAAAGACTAATGTGCCCTTACTTGGAGCCCAAGGTTAAGGGTCTATTTAAAATACCCTAGCCTCTTGTATGAAGGGAGATTTTGATATATGAAATAAACCTTGAGTTCTTCAATTGCTTTGTGTGATTACCCTGCTGTGTGCATAAAGGGATTTGAGAGTTCTTCTTTCCGGTGTTTGCAACCATCTTCCTGCCGCCAACCATCCTTCAGCCCCCTCCAAAACTTTCTTCCCTTTGCTGTTTTCATTTATTTTTTTGATCTTCTTTGAGTTTTCTAACCCCTGACAGGTCGTTTGCATGTCCCCGAGTTCGAACGAATCCAACAACTCCAGCCAAGCCTCAATCGGACCACCGAGCAGAAAGCCGGGTATCCGCGGGTCTTTGGCTCGATTTTCAGGCCGCATCCATCGAGGAACGAGAGATCCCTTCACTGCGATCTTCACCGGGCACTTCAGACGTTGTCAGGTACACCCCCTCTATCTCCAGTCTTTATATTGTAGGAGAACTTGCCCTAACCGAGGCTTCTCTGCCCCGGCGATCCTTCTTTAGTACTTTTCTAGGTTCTAATCTGCATACTTGGCTTAAAAAAATTCATACAAAATTCTCTACAACTAATTTTGATCTAAAATTTGGGAATTAATCACCTAACCCCACATATAAAACATACAAAAAGAATTGCATGCATATTAGTTCCCCATCAGAGGGTACAACCCTAGACAACCCTAACACTTAATCATATCGAATCTCAGCTCGATCATGAGGACTCAGCTGATGACTGATTAGAAAGCACTTCTAATCTCATCCCACTTTGCAAAGATTCCTTTAATCACTCATCGAAGAGATTCCGCGGGATAACATATCCTCTTACCAGGATTAATGAATTCTTTGTTGGTCCACTCACATCCTTCGTACACCTTCCACCATACACAGAACACCCCGTACATGTCACAATGCCATGAATGAGTATGAACCGAAGTATGGCTTAGTGTGCACAAGGAACCACGGTGACCTCAGGTCTGAAGATCACATGGACAACTTCTACTCTGGGACCTATTTTATGATAATGAGTAAGACATCCATAAGATAGTCCCGATACGGATCAGTTCAATGTATTCATAACCTAATGAACACCCTTATCCTTGTATTAGTGTCTCTACACAAGTGGCTGTGAGACCAACCACCCTCATCAACTGAGCATACATAGGATAAGCTAGTCTTACCGGATTCATCGATCCCCGAATCGATGGTCCAATGACTAGGACATTCTAGATTAGGGTTTATAGGAATTAGGTCTCACTATTATTTATCATAACCCTAATCCCATTGCCTACTCTATGGGGTTCATCATAGTCAAAAACATGACACAGCAGTATATGATGAATCAAATGCCTTTATTATAAATAATGATGTCATACATGAGTTGGAAGTTTACAAAAAGGCCCATATGATGATTGGCTCTTAGGGCATTTTTCTATTAAACTCCCACTTGCACTAAAGCTAATCGCCCATATACTTTATGCCCATACAATCCAAGTGGCGATCTAATTATTGCTTGGCTAATGCTTTAGTGAATGGGTCTGCTATATTGTTCTTTGTGTCAACTCATTCGACAACAACATCTTGTCTTTCTATAATCTCTCGAACGCGGTGGAACCATCTTAGAATGTGCTTGGACTTGTGATGAGACCTTGGTTCCTTAGCTTGTGCTACAGTCCCAGTGTTATCACAGTATAATGGCACTGGCTATTGTACATTAGGAACCACATCCAATTCCATGATGAATTTCTTCATTTAGACAGCTTGGTGCGGACACCAAAGGCACCAGAATAAGGCAGAGGCTTCTCAACCCTCTGTGGATCACTTAATTGACATTCAAGTCCACTATAATAAAGCTTAGCTAATTTATTTAAATCCTGTAATTAGTCAGCTCATGTTGAGCTAGTTCAGTTCAGTATTAGTCAGCTCATGTTGAGCTAATTTTATTTTTTTTGAGTCCTGTCCAAGCATACTGAAGACTCAAGACTATATCATACAAGTGAAGACCAAGTCCAACTAGATTGAAGACATGGAAGTATAGCCCAAGTCCAATCCAGCTTGAAGATTTGAAGACCCCAGGAGGAAAATTCAGAAAACCCTGATTCCTTGCAGATGCCCTCCAGATGCCCAGATTTCCTTCCAGATGCCAAAGTATATTCATAGACCAGGGCATCCATGATTCTAGAGGTCCATCTGCATCCTAGCCCAAAGAAATCAAGCCCAGGTGCCAAGCCCAAGCCCTAAAGAAGCAAGATACCAAGGAAATTCCTGCTACATGGCTACCAGGCGACCCCAGCTTCCAGAGGCCCAAACCCATGCACCCGAGCCCCTTTGGGCGGGCCTCTTGCTGCTCCTAGAAGCCCAACATGCCCCCCTAGGCATCCTTGGAGTGTTGGCCAAGTCAAGAGAATTTTTAGAGATTTTTCTACCTAATATTTTATTATTTTCTAGCTAAGGTTTGAGAGGGAAAAGGATTCTTATGTAAAGACTAATGTGCCCTTACTTGGAGCCCAAGGTTAAGGGTCTATTTAAAGGACCCTAGCCTCTTGTATGAAGGGAGATTTTGATATATGAAATAAACCTTGAGTTCTTCAATTACTTTGTGTGATTACCCTGCTGTGTGCATAAAGGGTTTGAGAGTTCTTCTTTGGTGTTTGCAACCATCTTCCTGCCGCCAACCATCCTTCCAGCCCCCTCCAAAACTTTCTTCCCTTTGCTGTTTTCCTTTATTTTCTTGATCTTCTTTGAGTTTTCTAACCCCTAAGAGGTAGTTTGCAGGTCCCCGAGTTCCTACGAATCCAACGACTCCAGCCAAGCCTCAATCGGACCACCGAGCAGAAAGCCGGGTATCCGCGGGTCTTTGGCTCGATTTTCCAGGCCGCATCCATCGAGG
This sequence comes from Areca catechu, assembly GCA_021397845.1. NCBI lineage: Eukaryota > Viridiplantae > Streptophyta > Magnoliopsida > Arecales > Arecaceae > Areca > Areca catechu. Next base: position 100,155,137 of record CM038050.1, read on the forward strand.
AATAAGATATCCCTTCGCTGCGATATTCACCGGGCACTTCAGACATTGTCAGGTACACCCCCTCTACATCCAGTCTTTTTATTGTAGGAGAACTTGCCCTAACCGAGGCTTCTCAGCCCCGGCGATCCTTCTTTAGTACTTTTCTAGGTTCTAATATGCATGTTTGGCTTCAAAAATTCATACAAAATTCCCTACAACTAATTTTGATTAGAAATTTAGGAATTAATCACCTAACCCCACATATAAAATATACAAAAAGAATTGCATGCATATTAGTCCCCCATCAGAGGGTACAACCCTAGACAACCCTAACACTTAATCATATCGAATCTCAGCTCGATCATGAGGACTCAGCTGATGACTGATTAGAAAGCACTTCTAATCTCATCCTACTTTGTGAAGATTCCTTTAGTCACTCATCGAAGAGATTCCACGGGATAACATATCCTCTTACCAGGATTAATGAATTTCTTTGTTGGTCCACTCACATCCTTCGTACACCTTCCACCATACGCAGAACACCCCGTACATGTCACAATGCCATGAATGAGTATGAACCGAAGTATGGCTTAGTGTGCACAACGAACCATGGTGACCCCAGGTCTGAAGATCGCATGGACAACTTCTACTCTGGGACCTATTTTTTGACAATGAGTAAGACATCCATAAGATAGTCCCGGTACGGATCAGTTCAATGTATTCATAACCTAATGAACACCCTTATCCTTGTATTAGTGTCTCTACACAAGTGGCTGTGAGACCAACCACCCTCATCAACTGAGCATACATAGGATAAGCTAGTCTTACCGGATTCATCAATCCCCGAATCGATGGTCCAATGACTAGGAACATTCTAGATTAGGGTTTATAGGAATTAGGTCTCACTATTATTTTATCATAACCCTAATCCCATTTCCTACTCTATGGGGTTCATCATAGTCAAAAACATGACACAGCAGTATATGATGAATCAAATGACTTTATTATAAATAATGATGTCATACATGAGTTGGAAGTTTACAAAAAGGCCCATATGATGATTGGCTCTTAGGGCATTTTTCTATTAAACTCCCACTTGCACTAAAGCTAATCGCCCTTATACTTTATGCCCATACAATCCAAGTGGCGATCTAATTGTTGCTTGGCTAATGCTTTAGTGAATGGGTCTGCTATATTGTTCTTTGTGTCAACTCATTCGACGACAACATCTTGTCTTTCTATAATCTCTCGAACGAGGTGGAACCATCTTAGAATGTGCTTGGACTTGTGATGAGACCTTGGTTCCTTAGCTTGTGCTACAGTCCCAGTGTTATCACAGTATAATGGCACTGGCTGTTGTACATCAGGAACCACATCCAATTCCATGATGAATTTCTTCATTCAGACAGCTTGGTGCGGACACCAAAGGCACCATAATAAGGCAGATGCTTCTCAACCCTCTGTGGATCACTTAATTGACATTCAAGTCCACTATAATAAAGCTTAGCTAATTTATTTAAATCCTGTAATTAGTCAGCTCATGTTGAGCTAGTTCAGTTCAGTATTAGTCAGCTCATGTTGAGCTAATTTTATTTTTTTTGAGTCCTGTCCAAGCATACTGAAGACTCAAGACTATATCATACAAGTGAAGACCAAGTCCAACTAGATTGAAGACATGGAAGTATAGCCCAAGTCCAATCCAGCTTGAAGATTTGAAGACCCCAGGAGAAAATTCAGAAAACCCTGATTCCTTGCAGATGCCCTCCAGATGCCCAGATTCCCTTCCAAATGCCAAAGTATATTCATAGACCAGGGCATCCATGATTCTAGAGGTCCATCTGCATCCTAGCCCAAAGAAATCAAGCCCAGGTGCCAAGCCCAAGCCCTAAAGAAGCAAGATACCAGGGAATATTCCTGCTACATGGCTACCAGGCGACCCCAGCTTCCAGAGGCCCAAACCCATGCACCCGAGCCCCTTTGGGCCAGCCTCTTGCTGCTTCTAGAAGCCCAACACACCCCTCTAGGCATCCTTGGAGTGTTGGCCAAGTCAAGAGAATTTTTAGAGATTTTTCTACCTAATATTTTATTATTTTCTAGCTAGGGTTTGAGAGGGAAAAGGATTCTTATGTAAAGACTAATGTGCCCTTACTTGGAGCCTAAGGTTAAGGGTCTATTTAAAGGACCCTAGCCTCTTGTATGAAGGGAGATTTTGATATATGAAATAAACCTTGAGTTCTTCAATTGCTTTGTGTGATTACCCTGCTGTGTGCATAAAGGGGTTTGATAGTTCTTCTTCTCGGTGTTTGCAACCATCTTCCTGCCACCGACCATTCTTCCAGCCCCCTCCAAAACATTCTTCCCTTTATTGTTTTCTTTGTTTTCTTGATTTCCTCTAACTTTTCTAACCCCTGACAGGTCGTTTGTAGGTCCCCGAGTTCCTACGAATCCAACGACTCCAGCCAAGCCTCAATCGGACCACCGAGCATAAAGCCGGGTATCCGCGGGTCTTTGGCTCGGTTTTCCATGCCGCATCTATCGAGGAATGAAAGATCCCTTCACTGCAATCTTCACCGGGCACTTCAGACGTTGTCAGGTACACCCCCTCTACCTCCAGTCTTATTATTGTAGGAGAACTTGCCCTAACCGAGGCTTCTCAGCCCCGGCGATCCTTCTTTAGTATTTTTCTAGGTTCTAATCTGCATGCTTGGCTTCAAAAATTCATACAAAATTTTCTACAACTAATTTTGATCTGAAATTTATGAATTAATCACCTAACCCCACATATAAAACATACAAAAAGAATTGCATGCAAATTAGTCCTGCATCACAGCTTCCTTTGTGGCTTCACTAGCAGCTATGTACTCTGCCTCAATGATCGAGTCAGCTATTGTTGGCTGCTTTGTACTCTTCCAACTCCCTGCACCACCATTCAGGGTGAAGATATACCCCGATGTGGATTCGCTATCATCTGGATCTTTTTGAAAACTAGAATCTGTAATGCCTTCTAGTTTCAACTCAGATCCTTCATATACTAGAAAAATATCTTTAGTCCTTCTCAGGTACTTAAGAATATTTTTCATAACTTTCCAATTATCCTTTCCTGGATCTGCCTGAAACCTGCTCACTATGCCCAAGGCATAAGCAACATCAGGCCTGGTACATAACATGGCATATATAATAGATCTTACAGCTAAAGCATAAGGAATCTTAGCCATCCTCTCTCTTTCTTCTGATGTCTTAGGAGACATCTTCTTAGAGAGTTGTATGCCTTGACTCATTGGCAAGTAACCTTTCTTACTTCCATCCATGTTGAATCTTTTCAATACTAAGTCAATGTACCTAGATTGGGATAAGCCCAGCATCATCTTGGATCTATCTCTATAGATCCTTATACCTAGTGTATAGGATGCTTCTCCCAAATTCTTCATGGAAAACTTTGATGATAGCCAAGTTTTAACCGACAGCAATATTGGGATATCATTCCCAATGATCAGTATATCATCCATATACAAAATTAAGAAAACAATGGCACTCCCACTTATCTTATTATATACACATGGTTCATCCACATTTTTGATAAATCCAAATCCTTTGATTGTTTCATCAAAATGGATGTTCCAACTCCTCGATGCTTGCTTAAGTCCATAAATGGACTTCTTTAACTTGCATACTTGGTTTGGTCTCCCACTTAAGACAAACCCCTCTAGCTGTGACATATAGACTTCTTCCTCAAGGTTTCCATTGAGGAAAGCAGTCTTTACATCCATTTGCTAGAACTCATAATCATGGTATGCTACTATGGCAAGCAGTATCCGAATAGACCTGAGCATGGCTACTAGAGAAAAAGTTTCATCATAGTCTACACCATGTTTTTGTCCAAAACCTTTTGCTACCAGCCTAACCTTATAGGTCTTAACTTGACCGTCTGCTCCAATCTTCTTCTTGAAGATCTATTTATACCCTATCAGGTTAATTCCTTCAGGTGGATCTACCAAGGTCCAAACCTGATTGGAATACATTGAGTCCATTTCATATTTCATGGCACCAAGCCACTTGTTGGAGTCCCTACTCTCGATAGCTTTCGAATAGGTCACAGGATCATCATCCTGTATGATACTGGCTTCATTATCATCCCCGATGACAAAGCCACAACTGAGAGGTGCTCCTCGCATCCTCTCTGACCTTCGAAGAGGTGTGTATTGTGGCTGTTCTTGATCCACAATAACCTCTGGTTGAGGAACTTCACTTGAAGGCTCATCGATTTGTTGGTTCTGTTCTTCACACAACTCAAGTGAAGAATCACTATATCCTTCTTGGATAAACTCTTGTTCCAAGAATGTAGCATGCCTACTGACAATTATCTTTTGCTTAGTAGCATTATAAAAGAGGTATCCCTTACCTTCTTTTGGGTAACCAACAAACCTACACTTGTCAGCTCTAGCACTTAACTTATGTCCAAAGTTATTCTTGACATAAGCATGGCAACCCCAAATCTTTAAGTACTTAAGACTTGGCCTTTTACCATTCCATAACTCAAATGGAGTGCTACTTACTGACTTAGATGGAACCCTATTTAATATATATGCAGCAGTCTCCAAGGCATGTCCCTAGAAGGAAATGGGAAGATCTGTGAAGCTCATCATGGACCTCACCATGTCCAACAAGGTATAATTTCTCCTTTCAGCTACTCAATTTAACTGAGGTGTATAAGGAGGGGTCCATTTAGAAATAATGCCTTTGTCTTTGAGATGGTTCAAAAACTTACTAGACAAGTATTCCCCTCCTCGATCAGACTGAAGAGCTTTAATACTAAGTCTAGTTTGTCTTTCAACCATACTCTGATATTCTTTAAACTTATCAAAGGCTTCAGACTTGTATTTCATAAGATACATATAACTAAACCTTGATAAATCATCAATAAAAGTGATGAAATAAGAATATCCTCCTCTGGCCTGAGTTGACATTGGTCCACACACATCAGTATGTACAAGATGTAATAATTCAGTTGCCCTTTCTCCATATCCAGTGAATGGAGACTTGGTCATTTTCCCTTTGAGGCAAGACATACAAGTTCTTAATGATTGAAAATCATCAGGGTCAAAATAATCCTCTTTGACTAACTTGTTTATCCTTGACTCATTGATATGACCTAACCGGCAATGCCAGAGATATGTGACATTGACATTATCTCTTTTTCTTTTCTTGTCATCTACAAGAATCATTTCATCATTGAGTACTAAAGTTAGAAGACCATTCACAAAGTAACCATGCCCAAATATTATATTATTATGAAGAATAGAGAAGCCACTACTCTTTATAATTATTTCATATCCTTGTTGTAATAACAAGGGTATAATGTTTCTTACAATATTTGACACATAGTAGCATTCTTCCAACCTTATGATATTACCCGAAGGTAGTAACAGAAGATAGGTGCCCACCGCTTCAGCATATATGGGTTCTCCACTTGCCCCATATAATTTGAAGTCACCTTTCTTCAAATTTCTAATTCTATGGAGTCCTTGTAAAGATTTACAAATATGTGAGCCTCATGCGGTATCCAATATCCATGAATTAGAAATAGATTCACTCAATGATAAATTAGTTTGTATCATGTACAAACCCCTAGATGCACCACTTGCATCTAGCATCACATTTGCAAAACAAGTCTTGCAATCTTTCTTCCAATGCCTAAACATGTTGCAATGGAAACAGGCTCCATCAGCCTTCTTCCTCAACCAGTCCACATAGTTTGAACCGGTTAACTTATTAGCATCCAAGATGCCATGCAATGATAAATTTAAAGCCATAAAAATAATGTCCCATATTTATTTAAAGAACAATATCAGCAGACCACTCAAGATGACATCCATAACTAGATAAGGACTTTCTATCTAATTATGTCTCCCACTATTTTTTTCAAATACCATAACCCTCAACTATGGTAAGCGAGAAACCTTTCCTGGTTTCCTCAGTGGGGTTGAGATCTTTATTCCTCGTGAGTGCCTTGTGTATGCACAACAAACACACATGAGTTCAAAGGTAGGACAACCGTTCCAATTGCCACCCGTGAAATTCTCAACAATTATCTTTGCCTTTAAGACACTTATGGCCTTGTGTATGCACAACAAACCATAATGTCTTAGTTTAGTCGGACCCTTTATTTCTATATAGCCAAGATTGAAAAATGTTACCCTTGTATATGGACAACAAAGTAACATTTCCAACCATGCCATAAAGCACTAAGTGCACCAAGACAAATCTTATATCAAACCCTAGAGTAGGCCTTGTATATGCACAACAAACCTACTATAGTCTTGACATAAATTTGGCTTAGCATGAAGGAAGGCAAAATATAGTACACTTAACTAATTAGCATTACCAAATTAAGATTTAGATATGACCAAATTGGCCAAGTGAGTGGAAGGGGTGAGGGGGTCCCCCCGTTGCTTTTCTTAGACACCAATTAGATTGGCCAGTTCAGTCAACGAAACCAATTAAAAACCTCATTCCTTTTACCTTCCCGGAATCACTTGCCTAGACACCAATCGGCTGATCAAACCCTAATCGGTTTTGCATCATGACTAAGTTTTTATTAGGATTAAATATAATTTTTATGAGCGCTTTGATGGTCTCAAAAATACATTCTAAATTATCATGATTACTATGCTTATAACATATATAAACATGTAACATATCATCATAACATAACATCATAACATAATATGTTATGTTAAGCAAGCATATTATAACTAATATGCAAATCAAGGCATGATAGATACATAAAAATACCTTTCACCTCACTTTTTCATAGGATATGGCCACAGCGGCACCCCTACACGCCATAGGAGACCCATTGAATAGGAGGAGAGGGCCTTTAAACCCTACTTGGCTCCTATGACCGGACGGCCATGGTGACTAACCCAATCCAAAGCAGTTACTAGGTACAATCAACATGCATAATTTCATACTTGACATAATATCATGCATTTCATAAAAACTTGAAATTAAACATATTACCCGAATATGCAAAATTTATACAATTGTATTATCATGTAATTTCATAAAGAAACCAAAAATCATACATACGAGTTTAGTTGGGTTGACTCAACAGGGTTCAGATCGGCTCGACAAAGTCCTCATTGACTCGATAGGCTTCGGGTCGGCTCGATAGTGGAATTTCATAAAACTCCAAAAATGGTTCATAACTGGTATGCCACAAGGATGGCTCTGATACCATTGATGGGAATTCTCCTAGGGTGTTGAAAATCATGCATCATGCGAAAGTGAATTTCAAAACAAAATTTCCAAGCATGAAACCCTAATTGGCAAGAAAACCCTAATTCCCAGGAACCCCTCATGCAATACCAATCAACGAAACATAAATGAAGTCAGAATACATATCTGGATCACTAAAATCTAATCCTTTCCATGAGGCTCACAAATGCAAGCCCTGCAATGGTGATCCACATGAGAATGGTACCAAGGAAGAATCCCTACCAGGATTGCTTGCTTCAACAGGACTCTTATGTCAGCCTTTTGACCTTTGACCACTGTAGGATACCCTGTCCTACTGTAGGGCTCTCTGGACACAGTCCTAAACCACTCTTGATTTTAGGACAACCCTCCTCTAGGACTCCTTTGGCTTATGTCTCAAGACTAAGCCTTGTCCTAATAGAAAAGACCTTGTCTTAACAAGACAAGTCTTTTCCTAAAGCAAGAAGGAGAGAGGGAGAAGTGGAAGAACACTCAGAATATCTTTATGGTGAAAAAGATTATCTGAAACTCATATCACTACCCCCTATTTATAGTTTTAAGAGAAGCATGTGATATGTCCTCCAACAGGTTATCAGATATGATTTTTCAAGACTGAAAAATCATATCTAATATGTCTCCTTATGCACCAAAAGACATATTGGCACCCATCCATTTTCCTGGATAATCTGTGACTTGCCACATGGCAAGTACCGGTCCCTGGGAAGCCATGAGGCATCTCTTCAATCTCCAAACACTGAAGAATATGAAGAGTCCTGAAAGCAGAAGGACTCTGCTTCAAGGCGCGCGCCACATGAAGAGACGCGTCTCTTCATGCGCGCATTTGCTTCCATCCCTTTTTCATGCTATTTCAAAAAAGGCCTTGACCGGTCAATCATATCCAGGAGGCATGGGGAAAGATGAGAAGGTGCCCACTGAAATGAAACACTCCAATGTTTCATCAATGACTCTTGTCCTTCTATGCGCACCTTCATCTCCTGCGCGCGCCAAGAGGCACCAAGCGACCCTTTATTTCTTGGTCAACTTTATCCACATCCCATGCAACCTTTGACTAGTCAAAGCATATGCAATATGGGTGTCAAAAGAAAGAGCATTAAGTCCTCTTTCCATCCATATAAATATTTTTTAGATCAGAGTACTATAGACTCTTCTAGGCCTTTTTGAATGCCAAGGTATAATTTTGGCATCTAGAGTCCCAACTCAAATGGATGCTTCAATAAGATGTCCAAAATACCAAAATAAAATTAGATCAAGCTCTGATTTGGCTATCCCCAATTAGGACTCAACCTCATTTAGGTTACCTAATTTAGGTTTTCTTTAATTATGTTAGCCTAATTAGCAAGCAACCGGACTCAATCCTATTCGGTTAGGAATTGGGTTAGCCTACAAATGCTAGTATGAAATCTGGCTAACCAATTAGGATCCCATGACCCTAATTAAATCATGAGTGACTTCCTTGGCTAACTCTCTATTGTGTGTGACCCATTGGGTTCCACATCTAGCCAGCAGTAGGTTTAGGTTTGAGCTGATTCGATCCGATCGAACCTAATTGACCTAATTAGGTCAAACCGGCTCACCTTATTGTCCAATTCGAATCACACATCGAATTGACTCATGAAACCAACCCAATTAGTTCATAAAAACCCACAAGACAAGATTGACATCTAGCAATGTGTCATGCCTACCCAGAAGATGAGGAATTTGATAAAAATTACCAAAATATCCTTCAGTAGTAAGTTACCGTGTAACTCAATCATTTGATCTCCCATTATCCTGATTAAGTGATGGATATGGATAAATGTCAAACCCTAACACTTAATTATATCAAATATCTGCTCGATCATGAGGACTTAGCTGATGATTGATTAGAAGCCACTTCTAATCTCATCCCAATTTGCAAAGATTCCTTGAGTCACTCATCGAAGAGATTATACGGGATAACATATCCTTTTACCAGGATTGATCAATTTCTTGTTGGTCCACTCACATCCTTCGTAAACCTTCCACCATACCCAGAACACCCCGTACATGTCACAATGCCATGAATGAGTATGAACCAAAGTATGGTTTAGTGTTCACAGTGAACCATGGTGACCTCAGGTGATGGGGGACTAATATGCATGCCATTTTTTTTATATGTTTTACATGTTGAGTTAGGTGATTAATTTCCAAATTTCAGATCAAAATTATTTGTAGGGAATTTTGTATGAATTTTTGAAGATCAGCATGTAGATTAGGACCTAGAAAAGTAGCAAAGAAGGACCGCCGGAGCTGAGAAGCCTCGGTTATGGCAAGTTCTCCTACAATAAAACTACTGGAGGTAGAGGGGTGTACCTGACAACGTCTGTGAAGATCACAGCGAAGGGGTCTCTCGTTCCTCGATGGATGCGGCCTGAAAAATCGAGCCAAAGACTTGCGGATACCCGGCTTTCTGCTCGGTGATCCGATTGAGGCTTGGCTGGAGTCGTTGGATTCGTAGGAACTCAGGGACCTACAAACGACCTGTCAGGGGTTAGAAAATTCACAAAGGAATAAGAAAACAAAGGAAAAATAGCAAGGGAAGGCTTCTTTTGGAGTGGGCGTCCAGGGATCTAGAGGGTTTGTTGGCAGTAGGAAGATGATTGCAAACACCAGGAAGAAGAACTCTCACAAACCCCTTTATGCACACAGCAGGGTATCACACCACTCAATAGAAGAACTCAAGGTTTTCATTCATCAAAAATTCCCCTTCATACAAGAGCCTAGAGTCCCTTAAATAGACCCTTAACCTTGGGCTCTAAGTAAGGGTACATAAGTCTTTACATAAGAATACTTTTCCCTCTCAAACCCTAGCTAGAGAATAAGGAAATATTAGGTAGAAAAATCCCTAAAAATTTTCTTGACTTGGTTAAGACTCCAAGGACGCCTAGGGGGGAGTGTTGGGCTTCTAGGAGCAGCAAAAGGCTGGCCCAAAGGGCTCGGGTGCATGGGTTTGGGCCTTTGGAAGCTGGGGTGGCCTGGTAGCCAGGTAGCAAGAATATTCCCTGGTATCTTGCTTCTTAGGGGCTTGGGCTTGGCACCTGGGCTTGATTTCCTTGGACTAGGATGCAGATGGATCTCTGGAATCATGGATGCCCTTATCTATGAATATACTTTGGCATCTGGAAGGGAATCTGGGCATTTGGAGGGCATCTGCAAGAAATCAGGGTTTTCTGAATTTTCCTCCTGGCGTCTTCAAATATTCAAGCTGGGTTGGACTTGTGCTATACTTCCATGTTTTCAATCTAGTTGGACTTGGTCTTCACTTGTATGATATAGTCTTGAGTCTTCAGTATGCTTGAACAGGACTCAAAAAATAAAATAAGCTCAACATGAGCTGACTAGCATTGAACTGAACTAGCTCAACATAAGCTGACTAGTACAGAACTGAAATAACAACTCAAAAGATTCAAACAACAACTAAAAAAAGGACTCAGATGGGCTAAGCCCTTATTACAGATGGACTCATAAATTATTGATCAATTCACAGAGGGTTGAGAAGCCTCTGCCTTATTCTGGTGCCTTTGGTGTCCACACCAATTCTCCCGAGGTGGGAGGAACTCGACCCTATTGAGTGAAGATCATACTGGCTCACATATCTCTCGAGAAGGTCTGGGTTGAGGCGTTGCAAGTCCTCTCGAGAAATCTATGAATCGTCCGACTCTGGCTGTCCTTGCCATCGGACCAGGAAGCATTGATAGTCACGGCCCCGGGTAGTGATGGCTTGATCATCCAGGATACGCTCAATCCATTCTCCTCTCTCAGGCCAATTTGTTAGTGGACACTCTAGGTTAGGGTCACTCATAATGAAAAGGAATAGGTCCAAAGGCCTTACTAGGCATTGCTACCGGTTCACTATACTCAACCAGGTCTATAATATTGAAGGTAGAACTAATGCCCAAATCCGAAGGCAAGTCTAACACCTAGGCATTTGATCCAATCCTTCTCTATCACTTTAAAAGGTCCGGCTCTACATGCATGAAGCTTCTTTTAGGCCTAAGCCTAACCAAGATAGAATCCACTACATCAAATTCTTTGACCCTTCTTCGGGAATTAGTAGTTGTTTTAAGATTAGTGCGGGTGGTGAACATGCTAGGCACATGCAGACTCCTAACAAATGATGCAAAGGACTCATACTGACACCTAACAGACTCGACTATGCATTCTTATCGAAGGAAATTTTGTTGAACTCTTTGGATCTAAACCTAATAGATTATAGGTTCTCTAGGTTTGATCCTAGCTTGACATGCACATGAAAATTTACAGTGAACTCCTAGCAAATTCCAAAGAGTATACCAGAAGTAAGATGCAAACCTAACATGCATGATGAATGCATGCAATATGCTAATCTCAGCTAAATGCAATTTAATGATCCTAGAAATGCTGGAGGTGTCAGGAAAGGGCAGAAAATAGGAAGTGGGTTCAGAATTAGTTTGGTAAGGTAAAGAAAAAGGTTCATGGTTAGTTGGATAAAGTAGGATAAAAGACGGGGTGTCAGGAACTAATCCTATACTAATGAGGTTAACCTTACGAGGTTGAGCTATATCTACAGGGTTTGCATAATGGAAGGATGGGTCGCTAATTTCGGGGAAGAGGTCCTTAATGGGAACTATAGGAGGGGACTCATCTTGAAGGTATTGATTCAAAGAGATCAGGTCCTTAATAAATTCTTCTGGTTCTTGTATTTTTGGACTAGACTCTATAATTTGGCTCTCCTCTATGGTTTCCTCAGGTAAGGCTCTAGCAGCAGTACCTAGGTTCTCTTCCTCTATTTGTTCTTCCATTATAGCTTTAGGTTGGATGTGGTCAAGGTCAACTAGCTCTAGGTTGGTTTCTACCTGGGTATCTACTGGGTCAGCTAATTCTAGGTCTACTAAAGGTGTCTCCTCTTCTCCCTCATACTCATCCACTAGGCTCACATCAGCTTCATACACTTTCGTGTTAATGTAAGCCTTGCGAATCTCAGGAATGGTTGGAGAAGGTCGGCTAGCAGGAAATTGGTTAGGTTCTGGTCTCTGATTTTGGGTACTTCTCCTAGTAGGTTCAGGTTGTATAAGAGGTAGTGGCTCACTATTGGGTTCATATTTAGGGATACTAATCCTATGGGGTTCAAGTTGACTAGGGAAGCATGACTAGTACTAGGCTGATACTTAGGGGTTATGGGTTCTCTAGGCTCATAGGACAAGGGTGCAGATCTATGGGTCATGGGATTATAGGATCTGGGGTCATAGGATTTTGGGTCAGCTCTATGATCAGGTTCTAAGGATGGATCAAGGTATGGGGTCCTCCTAAGGTTGGGCCCTCTATATGGGTCAGGATATTGGGTCCTCCTAGGATTGGACTCCCTATATGGGTCAGAATACTGGGTTCTCTTAGGGTTGGACACCCTATATGGGTCAGAATATTGGGTCCTCCTAGGGTTGGACTCCCTATATGGGTTAGAATATTGGGTGTTGGGTCTACTAGGCTCATAGGGTGTGGGTGCATAGGATCTATGATCATGAGATCTAGAGTCATAGGATCTAGGTTCAGAGGTTATGGATTCATAGGATCTAGGTTCATAGGATTTGGAGTCATAAGATCTATAGGTTGTAGGTATACTAGGCTTATAGGGATAGGGTAAATAGGATCTATCTTCCTGCTCTATAAAATCCTGATTGGGTCTTCTAGGACTAACCTTAGGGATTGGGTCATGACGATGGGCTCTCCTAGGTTCAGCCTCAAGGTATGGATCAGGGTTTGGGGTCCTCCTAAGTTGAGGGGAATTAGGATTTGGCTCAGACTGTGACCCATGGTTTTTTTCTGGGGTCCCTACCTGGACTTTTAACTGATCAAACCTATTGGCAAGATGGTCAATTCTATCATTAGTTTGAATACGAGACTGAGTTAACTGGGTCATCTGGGTAGTTATCTGTGTAGCCATCTGGGCCATTTGATCAGCTAGGGCTTTTATTTGAGCTTGTAAATTTTTCATGGGTTCAGACATTTGTGAAGGAGGTGGGTGATATGAAACTCCTGATCTAGTGCTCATGCAAGACTCGATCAGACTGACTATAGCTGACTAGACCTAGAGTCCAAACTAGATGCTCAATCAGGGTGTCAAACTAGCCTATAGTAACTTTGTACTCAGCCAGGCAGGTGTAAGGGGAGTGTTAGGTCCCTGATTGCCAATCCTAGACACCAATCAGAGATTGGCCAGATAGGCGGACCAGCACACAAGCCCTTCGGGATTGAATCCCTAAACCAACGTTCTAGACACTGAGCACAAGGCACACACAGGTTAACTTGACATAGTGATCTAACACTAGCCCGGACCCGACCAGTTGGTGTCCCTAGCCCACTAGGGCACATTAAGTCTAATAATTTTAGGTTAAGGCTTGGGACCGAATGCAAGGGATGTGGTTTTGGGCTAAGGAGAGGTGATCAAATCCTCCCCCCATCTGATATAGCAAGAGTGCCTTTAAAAGTAAATTATGCAATGATGGCAGGCAGATGAGGATGCAAATTAGGGTTTAGATATTTTTTTTGGTATTTTTGGAGAATATTTAATTTTTTTTTTGGTATTTTTTTAAATATAAGAAAACTTGCAAATCATTGTCTAATATGCTAAAAATATACTAAAATTAAAAAATATGCAAAAACTGCTAAACAAAAACCTAAAACTTCCAAACTTGTCTTGCTGAAAAAATAGAGCCAAAAATTTACAGGATGTATTTCGGCTTGAAGAAAATTCACAAGCCATAATAAAATCTACAAAAATTTTTAAAATTACAGTGAATTATGTTGAATCCAAAAAATAAATTTCAGAATTTTTAGAGTTTTTATCAGGGAGAAATAATTAAAATAACAGAGAATATATGGACTAAAAAATTGTAGAAAACAAGCCCTAATCTAAGCTCTGATACCAAATGATGGGGGACTAATATGCATGCCATTTTTTTTATATGTTTTACATATTGAGTTAGGTGATTAATTCCCAAATTTCAGATCAAAATTATTTGTAGAGAATTTTGTATGAATTTTTGAAGATCAACATACAGATTAGGACCTAGAAAAGTAGCAAAGAAGGACCGCCGGGGCTGAGAAGCCTCGGTTAGGGCAAGTTCTCCTACACTAAAACTACTGGAGGTAGAGGGGTGTACCTGACAACATCTGTGAAGATCGCAGCGAAGGGGTCTCTCGTTCCTCGACAGATGCGGCCTGGAAAACCGAGCCAAAGACCCGCGGATACCTGGCTTTCTGCTCGGTGATCCAATTGAGGCTTCGCTTGAATCATTGGATTCGTAGGAACTCAGGGACCTGCAAACGACCTGTCAGGGGTTAGAAAATTCACAAAGGAACAAGAAAATAAAGGAAAAACAGCAAGGGAAGGCTTCTTTTGGAGTGGGCGTCCAGGGATCTGGAGGGTTTGTTGGCAGCAGGAAGATGATTGCAAACACCGGAAGAAGAACTCTCACAAACCCCTTTATGCACACAGCAGGGTATCACACCACTCAATAGAAGAACTCAAGGTTTTCATTCATCAAAAATTCCCCTTCATACAAGAGCCTAGGGTCCCTTAAATAGACCCTTAACCTTGGGCTCTAAGTAAGGGTACATATGTCTTTACATAAGAATCCTTTTCCCTCTCAAACCCTAGCTCGAAAATAAGGAAATATTAGGTAGAAAAATTCCTAAAAATTTTCTTGACTTGGTCAAGACTCCAAGGACACCTAGGGGGCGTGTTGGGCTTCTAGGAGCAGCAAAAGGCCGGCCCAAAGGGGCTCGGGTGCATGGGTTTGGGCCTTTGGAAGCTGGGGTGGCCTGGTAGCCAGGTAGTAGGAATATTCCCTGGTATCTTACTTCTTAGGGGCTTGGGCTTGGCACCTGGGCTTCATTTCTTTGGGCTAGGATGCAGATGGACCTCTGTAATCATGGATGCCCTTATCTATGAATATACTTTGGCATCTGGAAGGGAATCTGGGCATTTGGAGGGCATCTGCAAGAAATCAGGGTTTTCTGAATTTTCCTCCTGGGGTCTTCAAATCTTCAAGTTAGGTTGGACTTGTGCTATACTTCCATGTTTTCAATCTAGTTGGACTTGGTCTTCACTTGTATGATATAGTCTTGAGTCTTCAGTATGCTTGGACAGGACTCAAAAAAGAAAATAAGCTCAACATGAGCTGACTAGCATTGAACTGAACTAGCTCAACATAAGCTGACTAGTACAGAACTTAAATAACAACTCAAAAGACTCAAACAACAACTAAAAAAGGACTCAGATGGGCTAAGCCCTTATTACAGATGGACTCATAAATTATTGATCAATTCATAGAGGGTTGAGAAGCCTCTGCCTTATTCTGGAGCCTTTGGTGTCCACACCATCAGGTCTGAAGATCACATGCACAACTTCTACTGTGGGACCTATCTTTTGACAATGAGTAAGACTTCCAAAAGATAGTCCCGGTACGGATTAGTTCAGTGTATTCATAACCTAATGAATACCCTTATTCTTGTATTAGTGTCTCTACACAAGTGGCTGTAAGACCAACCACTCTCATTAACTGAGCATACATAGGATAAGGTAGTCTTACCGATTTCATCGATCCCCGAATCGATGGTCCAATGACTAGGAACATTCTAGATTAGGGTTTATAGGAATTAGGTCTCACTATTATTTTATCATAACCTTAATTCCATTGCCCCTCTCTATGGGTTCATCATAGTCAAAAACATGACACAACAGTATATGATGAATCAAATGCCTTTATTATAAATAATGATGTCATACATGAGTTGGAAGTTTACAAAAAGGCCCATACAATGATTGGCTCTTAGGGCATTTTTCTATCACTAGAGACTATTTTTTCGCTATCCTTCCAAGGATATTGCTGGTAAACGTTGATGTGCACATCATATTGCTTATGCATATCAGTCAGGCTGACTTGGTGCATACTCTTCCTTAGCAGATCACTCACGACATTTGTCTATTGAAGGAAAATGTTTGTGGATCTATTGACTTTGGTGGAAGCCTTCGGAGCCAGATGGCTTCAGCCGTAGCTGAAAGTGATGTCGTTGAGGGGCTTCGAGTCATCACTAAAAAGGAACTAGATGAAGTTGTCACCTCCAAAAGTACCTTAGAAAGGCAACTGAGGATGCTCGAGTCACAAGCAGCTGATGTAGTGGCAGATTTGCAAAAGAAGAGGAGGAAGGTATCTTTGTGGAATTGCTATTGAGAGATTGCCTTCAGGAAACTAAGAAGCTAAAAGCCCAAAAAATTGAGCTGGAGGGGAGAGTCAGCAAGCTGGAGATGGATCTCTCATTGGCCAGTCAAAGGGTGGCACAGGTTGAAGAAAACTCTTCTCGGGATGTTGAGACTTATAAGAACTCCCAAGCCTTCAAAGATGAAGTACAAGAGGTAGTGGTAGAAAGCTACCTGCTGGGCCATTATGACTGCCTGGGCAAGGTTGTGAGACTTTATCCCAACCTAGATTTCTCTCTAGCTGCCATGGTGGGCGACGAGATGGAGGAAATAAGAGCTCCGACCAAAGAGACATTGGCACCTCCCGTTGATGAAAGTGGGGCGGCTACCAAAGAAGCCTCTATTTCTGCTTTGGTTACCAAACTAGCTGATGAAGAATAGAGTTGTTATTTTTTTTCTTCTCTTCTTTCTTTTTGGCCAGTCAATTGTAACACTTTCTTCTGAAATGAAAGCTTTCTCTTTCATTGGGACTAACTTTTTCTTCAAATTGGTCTTCTTCGAATCAGCCATCTCTTGGTTAATGCACAGAACACCTATCAGTCACCGATGATGAGTGGCCGGAAGATAGGATTCAGAATTAGTATTTTTGGCCTAAGTTGAAGATGGGCCCTGAAGTGATGCTGCAGCACCATCGAATCATCCCTGATTCCTTTGGCACTGATGGTCAGTTCAAAAAGGGAACCGACCAGAACTTTGAACTGGGGGTTAGCCTTGGTTAAGCTAGCACATCCTAGTAATCACTAATTCATCATAATTGCCCCCTTGATTCGATGATCGTGCAGGGGATAGATGTCACACCGTTATTGGTGATAAAAAAGTGCTCTAAGAGCCTATCATTATGAGGGCCTTTTTGTAATCTTCCAGCTCATGTATGACATACTTTCATATTAATAAAGGCATTTGATTCATCATATACTACTATGTCATATTTTCTTATTGATTATGATGAACCCAATAAATTAGGGCAATGGAGTTACGGTTATGATGGAGTTCATAACAATGAGACCTAATTCCCATAAATTAGGATAATGGAGTTAGGGTTATGATTAAGTGTTAGGGTTTGACATATATCCATACCTATCACTTAATCGGGATAATGGGAGATCGAAAGTTTGAATTGCATGGTAACTTACTACTGAAGGGTATTTTGATATTTTCCACCAAATTCTTCATCTTCCGGGTAGGCATCACATGTTGCTAGATGTCAATCTTGTCTTGTAGACTTTCATGAACCAATTGGTTTGGTTTCATGAGTCAATTAGATATATGATTCGAATTGGACAATTAGGTGAGCCAATTTGACCTAATTAGGTCAATCATGTTCGATTGGATCGAATCGGCTCAAACCTAAACCTACTGCTTGCTAGATGTGGAACCCAATGGGTCACCAACAATAGACACTTGGCCATGGAAGTCATTCATGATTTAATTAAGGTCATAGGATCCTAATTGGTTAGCCAGATTGCATACTAGCATATGTAGGCTAACCTAATTCCTAACCCAATTGGATTGGGTTCGGTTGCTTACTAATTGGGCTAACCTAATTATGTGAAACCTAAGTTAGGTTGAGTCCTAAGTGGGGCTAGCCAAATCAGAGCTTGATCTGATTTTAATTTGAACTTAAGGGCATTTTAGGCACCATATATGAAGAGTTCCAATGGCATGGGACTCTTGGTACCTAAAGGATTCCTTAACTTCAAAAGAGCATAGAAGGGCCTACAGACCTCTGATCTGAAAGTAAAAGATATGGTCAGAAAGCTTATTCGATGCTCTTTCCAATGAGACCCATATTGTGTATGTTTAACCAAGTCAATTTGATGCTTTGGGTAGACTAAATGAAAAGGGAAGGACTATTGGCGCCCTTTGGCACACCCAAGAGAAAGTATGGCGCACAGATGGACTGAGAGTCCTTCTGCAGATGAGACTCTAGGTGCTTCATCAGGAAGGCACCTCTTAGCTCAATCCCCATGCCTTGACAAGTCAAAAGACTAGTTTAAAGATTGAAAGGGATGGTTTGAAGAGGTGTGAAAAGGTGGCACGCACATGAAGAGTCGTGCCTCTTCATATGCACACGCACAACAGAGGGTAGGGTCCTTCTGTCTTTGAAACTCTTTAAGCCTCGCATTACTTTGAATTAGAAGAGGCATCTTCCTATCTCAGAAATCGATATTTGACACATGGCACGATGGGGATTGATATGGTAAGTGAAAGAACATAGATATGACTGTCCATTCCTGAAGAGTCTTATCATATATGATGTTTCATATCTGATAAGTGTTATCAGGATGCATTTCACACCCCATCTGAGATTATAAATAGGGGGTACGGTGAAATGAGAAACACTAATTCTTCTTCTTCGGTCTTCTGAGATCAATGTTTTTATTTTTTGGAGAGTCTGTCTGAGAGTCTTCCACTTTCTCCCTCCCTCCCTCCTTGTTTTAGGACAAGATTTGTCTTATCAAGACAAGTTCTTCTACACTAGGACAAGGCTTGGTTTTAGAACATAAGCCTATAGGATCCTAGTGGAGGGTAGTCCTAGAACTTAAAGTGGTTTAGCATAGTATCTTGTATGCCCTTCAGTAGGACAGGGTGTCCTATAGTGGTCAATAAACCAAAGGCTGCCGAAAGAGTTCCACTTCTCCAAGCAACTTGAAGAAGGAGTTCTTCCTTGGTCCAAGTTTTGTGTGGATCATCGTTGGAGGGTTTGTGCTTGTGAACGTTATGAAAATGTTGGGTTTCAACGATCCAGGTATTTTTCTTGACTCTATTTTATGATTCATTAGTTGATATTGCACAAGGGGTTCCTAGGAATTAGGGTTTCCTATATATGTTATACATGTTAGGTATCATGCTATGAAATTTTATTTCGAAAGTCAATCCCGCATGCTGCATGATCCCCGGCACCATGGGAGAATTCCCATCAATTGGTGCCTTGGTGGAAGGTCTTGAGTACATTCCTTATCGCCAGCACTCAACGTGCGGGTATTCAAGTGGCTATGCTTCCACACCCTCGGAGTGGTGGCCAGTCTTCTTTTCTTGAAGATGGCCATTAATGCCGTAATGGCCCCAAAAAAGCTACTCCATATTCGAATTGTCAGCTTCCTTTCCTGAATGTAGTTATTTATAACCACATTTGCCTCAATGAAGCTGCTCTGGGTTTGAAGCATCGCTTCAACACGTGGTGCTTTTCAATTGGCTTGATATGGGGCGTGGGACATGTCCTCCACAGGCACGAATTGCCATTAAATATGATTCATCATTTTCATTTCTGAGAGCTATTCAAGTAGTAGAGAAGTGAGCCCTTCATTCCAGAGCCATCTTCATCCCCCTTCTTCAAACTTCGAAGATGAAATTCAGCCTTCACAAGCTCTGCAAGATGTCTCGCAAGAGGGCCACCACCCGAAAGCCTGGAGAGGGACCTAGTGGCAAGGTCCCCAAAGAGGGTGATGACTCTTTCTAGGCCCACAAGGTGGCTCGCCTGGAGGGGGAGGTATGAGCCCTCCAATCTCGATTGGAGGAGGTGAATGCAAGGGCCACTCGATGGCAGTGATGGCAGAGCAGGCTAGGAAGGAGGCAATGAAGGCGGTTGTCAAGTTCCTAGCATCCCAGGCCTTCCGAGATGAAATTGCTGAGGCTTTCCTGGACTCTTATCCCCAGGGGTTTTAGGAGCATAAAATTAAAGCCTTCCACTTCTATGATCTGAAGGGGTTGGAGAACATCAGGTCCTCGATTCGGTACCCCGGGCAAGAGAGTGATTCTGACTTCGAGGAGGAGTCGAAAGAGGAGGAGGAGGTGAACCCCTTTGAAGCCTCCCTGAACACCCCATGGGGGTCTGACATCGCTCGTCGGTCTGGAAAGGGACCGGCGACCGATCTTTAGATCTTCCTTTCTAGTTATCCCATCTTCTCTTTTTTCTTTTTTTTTGACTATATAGTTTTTTTCTTTATTAATGAATGAAAATACTTTCTTTTGAAATGATATTGTGTGTGAGTTCTTCAACATAATTGATAGTAGAAGAGTCTTTCCACTCCCTTAGGTCGGACTTGCCGGTTGGGTGGGCTGTCCGGACCCATATTGGCATGTTTGCGGACTTACCATGGGATAGGTCACTTTGACCATCCCCGTGCCTTTAGTCGATATTAAGGTAGGCTGATTAGGCCCACCTCGGCGCATCTTTGAATTTATCATAGGGTAGGTTGGGTGAACCATCCCTTCACTTTTAGTCAATGTTAAGGCAGGCTGATTAGGCCCACCTCGACACGTCTTCGGATTTACCGTAGGGTAGGTTGGATGAACGATCCCTTCACCTTCAATTGATGTTAAGGCAGGCTGATTAGGCCCACCTCAGCATGTCTTCGGATTTACCGTAGGGTAGGTTACTTAGACAATCCCTACACCTTTAGGTGATCATAAGGTGGCCTGGTTTAGCCTACCTTTGTGCTCGTCGGACATACAGATAAGGCAAGTGGATCAGACCCACCTTTGTGCTTTTAGATGATCATAAAGTGGCCTAGCTGAGCATTCCTTTGTTGATTGATGATGAAACTGGCAGGCCAAACTCATTTTCAAAAATTTTTTTATTAAAGTCTTCCCTGGTGGGTGCTTTTTTTGATAGTACTTGTGAAGATTTTGTACATTCCAAGACCGGGGTAGCACAACACCATTTAAAGTTTCGAGTTGATACATTCCTTGATTCAATAGGGACCTTCTTAATTGGGAAAAAGTTTGCCTTCTTTGTCAGCCTGGATACTTCGACCCTTCGCAATACTAAGTCTTCAGGATGAAAGATTCACTTTTTCATCCTGGAATTGTATTGTTTAGTGACTTTTTGTTGATATGCCACCATCTTTATCTGAGCTTTGAGTCTAGTGCCTTGCAGCAGATCTAAGTCCATCCTTCGGCGCTCTGAATTCTTGGGCTCCTTGTACCTGTCGATCCTCAAGGATTGCAGTGTAACTTTTATGGTGAGGACTATTTCAGTGCCATATGCCAAATTGAACGGGGACTCACCGGTAGCCATTATGGGGGTTGATCGACAAGCCCATAGAACAAAATTCAACTCTTCGGCCCAAAGTCCCTTGGCATCATTCAGTCGAGTCTTCAGTCCATAGAGAAAAGTCTGATTCGTTACTTTGGATTCTCCGTTGGACTATGGGTGGCCAACATAAGTCAACTTATGGAGCACATGGTACTGAGAATAGAAGTACTTGAACTTCGGGTTGTCGAATTGTCTCCCGTTGTCAATGACTATGACATAAGGAATTCCAAATCCGAATATAAAATAATTCTTCATAAAAGTTTTGACTTTTGCCTCCATAATGTGAGCCAATGGTTTGGCCTTGACCTACTTGGTGAAGTAGTCGATGACAATGATGAGAAATTTTCGCTGTTTAGATGCTAGTGGGAATGGACCAAGAATGTCCATGCCCCATTGGATGAAAGGCCATGGTGCTATTAGCTGGGTTAGCTGACTTGCTGGCTATCTCTGGATGTTGGTGTATCTCTAGCATTGGTTGCATCTTTGGACAAAGTCGACAGAGTCCTTCTGGATGGTTGGCCAGTAGTAACCCTGGCATATTATTTTATATGCCAGGGATCTGCCCCCCAGAAGGTCTCCGCATATGCCTTCATGCACCCCTCCCTTAAAGCATAGTCAGCGTTCGTCGGTCCTAGGCATTTCAATAGAGGCTAGGTGAAAGACCTTTTATACAAGGTTCCATCCAAGATAATGTAGTGGGATGCCATCTAATGGATTATGTTGGCCTATACTCTATCTTCCGATAATGTGCCCTCATTCAGAAACTTGAGGATGGGATCCATCCAACTAGGCTCATTCTCAATTTGGTGTACTCCTAGAGTTTCTTTAGCTATGCTTGGGACCTCAAGGTTTCTATGAAAGTACGATCGAGGGAGTCTAAAGTAGTGCTGGCTAATCGAGATAGCACATCAACCCGAGAGTTATTCGATCATGGCGCATGAATGATTTTAAAGAATTCCTACTGGAAGGATAGGGCCCGCACCTTTTTCAACTACTAGATCATTGCAGGGTCTCGGGCTTCAAATTTTCCTTTGATTGGTTCACTACCAGTTGGGAGTCCAAAAATATCTGAATACTTCAAAACCCTAAATTTTCGATGATTCAGAGTCCTGTGAGGAGTGCTTCGTATTCAGTTTGATTATTTGAAGCATGGAAGGAGAAACAGAGTGCGTACTTCATCGTGTACCCATCTGGTTCAGCTAATATGAGGCCCGCTCCATACCCAGTAAAGTTAGAAGATCCATCCATATGAAGTACCCATATGGACTCCACATCCTTCGGGTTGGCTCCATCTTCTATGGCCGGTTATGCACTGTCTTGGGGCTTCCATGTGCATTCGGCTAGGAAATCTGACAGCACTTGTGCTTTCATGTTCGATCTAGGTTAGAAATTTATATCAAATTCACTCAATTTAATGGCCCACTTGGCTATCCTTCTAGATGTGTAAGGATAGCGAAGAATGGCTTTAAGGGGTTGATCAGTCAGGACCATAATGGTGTGGGCATGAAAATAGGGTTGCAAGCACTTCGTCGCAATCACTAATGTGTAGAAAAGCTTTTGCATCTTTGGATACCTTACTTCAGCATCGTACAAGACTTTATTGGTATAGTAGATCGACATCTGGAGGTCATGCATCTCCTTCCGGACGAGGATCGAATTGATGGCTTTGTTCGTAGCAGAAAGGTATAAGTAAAGAGTTTCTCCTTCTTGAGGTTTAGAGAGCAGTGGCAGGGTCTCCAGATACTTCTTCAATTCTTCGAAGGCAAGATGGCAATCTTCCATCCATTCAAAGCTTCGAGACTGTTGGAGCACCTTGAAGAAAGGAAGACATTTTTCAGCCGATCGAGAAATGAATCGACTTAAGAAGACGATTCTTCCCATCAACTATTATACTTTCTTCTTACAAGAAGGGTGTCTCATATTCTGAATGGCCTAGATCTTTTCAGGATTGGCTTCGATTCCCCATTTTGTCACAAGGAATCCTAAGAACATGCCCGACGTTACCTCGAAAGCACATTTTGTTGGATTCAGCTTCATTTGGTAATGTCGCAAGACAGCAAATGATTCTTCTAGATCTTTAATGTGATCACATGTAAGGAGACTCTTCATAATCATATCATCCACATAGGCCTCCATGTTCCTTCCCAGTTGTTTTTTGAACACTTTATTGATTAGCCTCTAGAACGTTGCCCCGGCATTCTTTAATCTGAACGGCATCATCTTGTAACAATATAGGCCCTTTTCTGTGATGAAGGCCATCTTCTCTTCATCATGGGGATCCATTCGTATCTGGTTGTATCCAAAGAAGGCATCCATGAAGCTCAATAATTGATGGCTCGCAGTGACATCGACTAGTTGGTTGATTTTCGACAGGAGAAAGCTATCTTTATCATTACCACAGTAGCGAGCCATTCAGGATAGTGGGCTTCTCGGATAAATATAGCCTTGAGGAGCTTGCTTACTTCCTCGTCTATCACCTTCTGCCTTTCGAGGGCAAAATTTTTCCTCTTCTATCGGATCGGTCTATAATCAGAGGCTACTTCTAGCCGATGAGTAATTACTTCGACCGAAATCCTAGTCATGTCTGAAGCTGACCAGGTGAAGACGTCGGTATTATCCTTGAGAAAGCGAATCAGCTTTGATTTTTCTTCTTCATTAAGTAGACTCCCAATCTGCACAATCTTGGAGGGGTCTTCTTCGATTAATTGTATCGAAATAGTTTTTCCCATCGGCTCACCATAGTCTTCAGCCGGGTCCATCGGGTCCAATTGGTATAGGGTTGTGTGGTCAGTTGATTGTCTATCTTGTATCATCAGATATTGCCATGCAATTCTTTGGTCTCCCTTTCCTTCCCCGACTCCAATCCTAGTGGGGAAATGCACTAGGAGGTAATAAGTTGACACTATGGCCCGAAATTTGTTTAAGGAGGGTCGTCCCAAGATTATATTGTAGGTCGAAGGAGTTTGGACTACTATGAAGTTAATGGGAAGTGTCTTCTATCTGGGTTCGGTGCCGAGGGTCATAGGTAGCACTATTTCGCCCTCGACATCGTCTTGATTGCCCCCAAACCCATTCAGTGGCATAGGAGATTTTTGTAGCTTGTTTTTGGATAAACACATTCTAGAGAACACATCATAAAGTAAGACGTCCGCTGAGCTTCGATTATCAATTAAAATGTATCTTACATCATAGTTGGCCACAACGGTCGATATTACAATTAGGTCATTATGTTGGTGCTGAACTCCCACAAGGTCATCATCAGAGAAAAGTATGGAGTTGTTATCCTTGAGCCATTTCGGAGCATCATCTTCGACTCTCCTCCAGTTGGTTGGTCGATGTAGCATTCCCACCCTTCCATCCATGGATCTTTGGTTAGGTAATTCAATTTTTTCAGGGGCCCTCTAGGGGGCCGTGGCCTCAGGCTGAGATTCCGGGCGACCGACATACCACCCTAAATAACCTCTCTTGATCAGATCTTCAATGGCATCCTTGAGTTGGATGCAGTCCTCAGTGTTGTAGCCATGGTCCTGGTGGAATCGATAGTATTTATTCCTATTCCTTGCAAAAGAGGATGCCTTCATGGGATGCAGCCATTGGAGATAGCTTTCTTTTTCTATCTCAATCAGAATCCTCTCTCTAGGAAGATTGAGGGAGTGTAAGAGTCGAATCTTCCATCCAGTGCTCTAGGCTTGGGACTCCGTCGTTGAGCAGAGTTGTTGTTGTTATTGTTGTTGTTGTTGGGTGCAGGGGAATCCAGTCCCTTGTTGTTCTTCTTCTTTAGAATAAATTTTTTTCAGCCAGTCATCGATTTGCCACTTGCTCTTTAGCATCGGCATATTTTTAAGTCCTTGATAGGAGCTCAGCATAGCTTGTTGGGAATATTTTATCCAAGGAGAAGGTGAGCGTAGATGATCGAAGCCCCTTCTTAAGAGCGGACATGGCTATGTACTCGTTGAGATCAGGGATCTCGAGAGTAGCCGAATTGAATCTGGAGATGTAGTCTCGAAGGTTCTCTCCCTCATTCTGATGAAGGAGGAATAGCGTGCCCATGTTCTGGGGCATCTTGTGGCAAGTCCTGAAATGCAGGATAAAAAGTTTTTCCAATTCAAAAAAGGAATCGATAGTACCTGGACTATGCTTGAATACCATATCTGAGCCGCCTTCTTCAAGGTAGCGGGAAAGGTGAGGTAGTGTAGTGCGTCAGAGGCCCCCTGAATCATCATGTGAGCTTTGAAACTACCTAGATGATCCAGTGGGAGTCCCATTGTAAGGCTCCATTTGAGGAACCCTAAAATGGCGAGGGATAATTTTGGCTATGATGCAAGGGGTGAATGGGGGACGTGAGTCGTAAGCCACAAACTTGCCATCCTTGGTGCAGGCACCAGACTCAGAAGAAGACTTCAGGGCTCCATCTGGATCTCTGATTGACCTTGCCCGAAGAATTAGGATTTTCTGGTTTTGTAATAAGGGTTGACCTAATCAACTCAATTTTGAGTCTGTAATTTTGTCATTTCAATTTTTGTTGGGTCATGTTGACTCAATCCAAATCCAAGGCCCAGGTAGGTGTCATTCCCTTTGCCATAGGGCACCACATTTTCAGCTACAAGTGGGTGCCACACTCCCTGCCACATCTCCATCCAGTGTACCTTGGTCCCCACGCCTCAAGTAAGCAGGTTCTTTTTTCTTGCACCACTTGGGAGAGAAATCCATCAAAAAAAAATGATGAATGAAATCAATTTCTGTGTGAGCAACTTTGTGTTTCTCTCTTCCGCACTTGTATTCAGGTGTTGAGCTCCGTGAGGGAGTAAATCCGGATTCCCTAGGAACCTTGAGGAGGTGTGAGATCTCCAACCCCAAAACCCTAGCTTAGTCCACCCATCTCTACTCCACCACCACCAAACCCTAATTTTCCATCTTCATCCCACGGCCCCTCTCTTCCACATCAAAGCCGGTCACCAGCATCCAGGTTCAGATCAACTGTTTCAACTACAGTGCCAGTTCAAAGGAGAGTCAGATCAGTATCAAGATCTCCGGAACTTCTACATCCAACAATCTTCATTAAGTACTCAGGTCAGTGTCTTTCTTTGAGTTTCTGGTTCTTTTTTTTGTTCTTCTTCTTCCAGATCCAGTCCAGATACTTCAGATCCAGAGCAATTCCCAGAGGAAGTCAGATCAGCCTCCAGGAGGATCCGGATTTCAGCAACTTCATCCTTCAAGTTCTTCAATCTGGTAAATCCTTCCTTGAGTCTCTGATTCCATCACTTGTTCCTCTTCTTTCCCAGATCTTGAGTCCAGGAGAAGCCGACTCAGCCACAGGACCAGTATTGGAGGATCCATTGCGAAGATATCCGAATCCGAGGATCCAACAATCTGCTCGAGAGAGTTCTTCCACCAAACTTTGTGAAGATCACTGTCTGGTTGGTAACCATCTCTTCTTTTTATTTCTGTCCTGTTGAAAGTTCAGCGCGAAACCTTAGGTCTAGGAGTTTCTCAACCCCCAGCGATCCGTTACTTCTGAACTACTCTGATAACCTAGTTCTTCTAAATTGTGCTTTCAATCATTACCTAGTTTCCTTCAACTTAGTTTAGCTTTACTTTGAGTCAAAGCCAATTTCTGAAATATAAAAAAAAAAGAAGAAAAGAATTAATTTTAATTTCCTTCCGCATCGCATCATCTCTTCTCTTTCGTTCTGCATCAATCCTTCTTCTGATCATTGAGCCTCGCAACCTGGGACTCAAGGGCCTTGATCTTTTTGTCATAGTCAATATGGTCTTCCTTCGGTACATCCCTTTCAAGAGTGGAGTCTTCGGAGGAGATAGAGAGAGATCATCTAGATCTCTTCCCCCTCCATGGGGCATCGGTCTACTTTGGATGCTGAGAGCTTTGGCCTTCAAAAGAAAGCCAATCACGGGGGAAAAATCGGGTAGACTCATGATGCTGGTCTCCCTTCCCTTGAGATCGATGACTATGTTTAGAGGTGGCTAGCAGGTGCCCCACCTGGAAAGTTGTATTTTGAAAATTATGAACCATGGTTGTCAGAGCGTTAACCTGGTTCAGAAGAGCCTCGAACTATTGTTGTCCTACCATAAGTGTGAGAGGTGGAATATTGTTCTCCACCGGGGGGTCATTTCTTTGAGATGGAGGATGGCCCCTGCTTGTTGAAGCATTTTGAGTTTTTCCTTTCGCCATCAGGATTTCTTCACACACTTTTTTCTAAACTAGGGGAGCTACCAGTAGGTGGTAAGTCTGTGCTACTACAGACTATCAACACCCACTTGTCTACAAAGCCTTCCCCTACCTGGTGCGCCAATCTGTTGACGTGCAACCTTCATCGATCGGGCGGAGCTGCTGGATTGCCGGTTCGCTCCCCTTGATGGTTACTTGCAAAATAGGTCCTTAACCGGATTTTCTTTGGTGGGGGACACTCCGATGCTTATGTTAGAGAGGGAGATTCGAGCAACAGAATGGAGAGTTTTTGAAGAGGAAGATAAAGAAAGTATTCTCTTTTATAGGCTTGTCTAGAATACCTTTGATGTCCCCTCTTACCAGTATTTATAGTTATCACGGTAGAATATGGTTAGGCTTACCTATCTATGGTTAGGACAGGGTTAATTAACTTTACCCTACATTAAATCATAGATGGTTGCCAACCGATTTTGGCTAGTATGGAGTCGTTGGAGCTGAAGTTAGTGGTTACGTGGCCACCTCGATATGGTTACAATTGGAGGTAGTGGCCACGCGATTGATCATAACAACCATACCCACGTTCAAACATTTAGGAACCACTGGAGATTTGCTTCCGAGCTTCTTCTTCAAGAAGGGCTAGTATTGAATCGGCAGACTATCTTCGGATTTAGCTCCAGCAAAATAAGTTGAAGACACCTTTGTCATTTGCATCGGTGTTCCTCCCTTCAAAATAAGTTGTGAAATGAAGCCGATGTTTCCTTCGGATTAGTATTCTTCGGATCGGCCCTTTTTGGCTGATGTACAGAAGACTGGCCGGGAGCTGGTGGTAGTAGTCTTTGAGACTAATGACTTCGGCTAGGCCGAAGACTCACCCCAGGTGCACCGGTTTAGATGCCCAGCTTAGAAGGAGTTTGGTGAGCGGTTGAGCCGATAATTGGTCCGTGTTGCATTTACATATCATAATAGATAGTATGTCGGATCTCAGTGGTCATATATGGGTGTTGAAATGATATGGGATTGAATTGAGAAATAAAGCTTATGTAGAGCATGAAGATCAACTAATTTTGTGTTAGCTCATTCAGGGTTTGATAATGCGAAATGGGCTTCATATCTTTACACCGAACCATATTACTAATGACTCATAATAGTGGACCTATAAGGGCAAGCTATTGATGAGCAGGAACCTAAATTGTCCAACTCAAGTAATATGTATAGAAATGAAATTTATCTTCAGGTCAATTAGATTAAGATCTTGATTAATCATTCTCTTATTAAATAATTATTATTTCGATCAAGTAAGGCTCAAATTCAATTAAAGGATCAATTTAAGCCCTAATTTGGTTGAAGTAGTAACCTAAACAGGTTTGACAACTTAGACCAGGTCCAACTGATAGGCAATCTAATACGGGATGACTTGATCTGAGGATGCAAGAGATGTGACTAATGTAATTTTATATTATTATTATTTAATTTCAGCAAACTAAACTATAATCAAAATTAGCTGCTTCAATCAATTTTTTTTAATGATTATAGAAGGGATTAAGCTATAATCGAGTTTTTTAAAATTAACTACAGGCACCAATGAAAAAACCTTAGATCTTAAGAATATGACCTTTAAGGTTAAGCTCAGCAAAGGTAATTAATATATTAATCTAATAAAATCAAAGAGTTATGCTTATTACCAATATTGATATATTTATTTTAAATAATGGAAAGCTGCTCACAATCTTGATCATGGTTGAATCTAGAAGAGGAGACATTTTCCAAGTTGGGTTGATCCTGGTTAGATGGTGAGTCTAGTAAAGCCTTCAGACCTAGATTACTAATACAAGATAACAGTAGTCAAAAAAATTATCTCCAATAGGAACAAAATTCAATTCGGCCCAATAAATCTATCTTAAATAGGAATAAAGTTTAATTCAGCCCAATAAATACAAAATTAGAAGTCAAAAGGGATTTCTAGATTTGCTCTAAAAAGTATGTAGAATCTACGTTCAAGCGTGCGCCTTCATAACCGTGAGAACAAGGTGCTCGGGTAACTCTAGGCTCGAAGGAGATGGTCGATAGGATGATGGTGGTCACTTGGATCACGGCGAAGGAACTAAATAAATAAATAATCCTAATTTTCCCAAGATAACCCAAAGTTGACAGGGTGGATGGGCTTCTGCTTTCACAATCATGCTGGGGCGCTTTCATGATCGTGAAAACAGGGGAGGGGGAACCTCAGTCGAGGCTTGGTGAAGGGGTGAAGAGATCGCCATGGCTAGAGGATGAGGGCCCGTCGGTGGAGACACACAGTGGTATAGAGGCTCAGTTTTGGGGATTAGCAGCATAGCAGCAGTTGGGTACCAAGCATCTTGGGTGCAAGGGTTTGGTCACCCGTGATAATAGGAGCAGTAGTGGGAGGATTCGATGGCAAGAAGTGATGGAGAGGAACACTGGTGGTGGGAGATTGATAGGATTGCGATGTTGTTGTTAGGACACCTAGATTATTAGTTTAATTATCCGACATCTAATTAATTAAAATTATGTAGAACATAGTGAGTCGGGTCGAATCCACGGAGCAGGTAGTGCTTATGATAATCTAAAATCTTTGATTTAAAAAAATAATAATAATTTAAAAACAAGAAAATAAAAACTAAAAGCATGAAAGAAAATTAAAACTCGAGTACATTCGATCTGCTAATCAGATCTTAGCATATACTACCGAGAAAAGTAAAGGACATAAATTTAAATTGTATGAAAGTAAACTTTGTATAAATTGAAACAAGAATTTGATTACAAAGTATTAAAAATAATAATTGAATAATTTAATAAAGCAGGAACAAAGTATTCAAAGTTGATTAGCTCAGCTTCATCGGAAAGTTGGTTGATGTCACATCATCTTCTTTCATCGTACTTCATGAAGCGAATTGGGTTTTCTCTTCTTCTTCCTCTTTTGATTTTGATCTAAAAATGGTGTAGGTGAAAAGATGGCATAGAAAGCAAAGCTTCTCCTTTAAAAAATCTCATTCTTAGAGGCCAACCCACAATCCAAAGCTAAGCCTTCTACCCTGTACTGTACTCCTCTTTCCAAGATCATTTCTTCTATAGCCCAAGATCCTTTAAATAGAGGAAATTAGATAGACTCCTATACTTGTGGCCCTCGGATGATTTGAAATCATGATGGATCATGTTTCAGCAAGCTGTAATAGGTTGGAGTCTTCTTTAACCGTTCGATTGGTTGCTTTGGATGGCTAGGAATTATGGATGTTAGTAGCTATGGATCATACTTAGAACTTCTAGACTCTTTCCTCTATTCGGGACTCATTTGAACTCTGATTTATGTGTCATTTAATTTGTTAGATTTTACAAATCAATCTCTACATGTTGGCAAACTTTTTAATAATGATCAAACCAATTTTCTAAGGTTTCAAAGTTTCAAAATTTTTTATCAATCTTAATATACCTACCAAAGAAAAAGAAACATGAATAAAACTTTTTATTAAATTTATTATTAGATGTGTGGTGCTTCGGCTTGACATCTACTTTTTATAATTATACTTTGATTTCATCTTTTTCCAAAGGTATTTTAAAAATAGTTAATTTTGCAAGAAGGTCTAGTTTAATCATGAAATTAGAATTTTTAGAAGATGTTAATGTTGGGAATAGTATCCCAAAGCCAATCGTCTAGGGTATAGATGGTTGTGCTATTTTGTAATTATATATGAATTCTTTAAATGAATAAAAGTTATTCTTTTGGCTATTCATCATATGTGCATTTTCTTGAAAAGAACTCTTGAGTGATAGAGTCCTTAGAACTACATTATATTTGATACAGAGATAATGTATCGAGTAGTTCTTAAACTAGTTCACAACCAAAGGATGCATTATTATAAGATGACGATGTATCAAGCATAGGTTATTGTATATCACATTGATTGGTTATCCTCTTAACCAAGGAGTGTAGAGATACTGATATGACATACATGTGAAATGTATGATGTCTCACTAAAGCGAACTGGGTTTCCTCTTCTTCTTCCTTCTGCCAAAGGGTTACTCATGAAGCGATAGGGTATATGTGTCCCTCAGACCTGAGTGTAGGGTTCGGTGGCAAGGCGGAATCATAGATTTCAAAAATTTTTATCTTAATGAAATCTTCACCAAACCTTCAACCCAAATCTCCTTAAAAGAATTAAAACATATAAGATGTTTATATAAGATTTAATCTCAAATCAAGATACTAACCTGTATCGCAAAATCCAAACTCTGAATCTCCACCAGGTGCCCAAATGTTCACCCTCCAATGGTGATCCACACAGAAAAACAATGAAGACAAAATTTCTATTTCTTGGTTCCTCTTCTTGAATTCTTTTTCAAGAATTCAATTCTTGGACCTTTAGGCTGAAATTTTCTTTCTTGAAAATTTCCTTTTCTTCCTTCTTTCCTCTTCTTGAATTTTCTTCAAGAATTCCCTTTCTTGAATCCCTTTTCTTGAATTGAATTGGAAGAAAAAATTAAGACAGTCAAAGTCTTAATTCAAGAAAGAAAAGAAGAAAAGATCCTTTCCCTGTTCTTTCCTTTACCGTTCAAGACCTTCTTCTTATTCTTGTTTAGGGTCAGAGTTTCGACAGAGGATACCTCTGTAAGGGAAACAATACCCAACAAGAACAAGAGGAAGGAGTATTCTGGAGAGGAAGTGAGGGAATTGGATCTCTGAACTATGTTGCGTGAAAACCCCCGAGAACCCCAACCCTATTTATAGATCTCAGAGGGGTGTCATCTCGAAACAACGCAACCCTCTGAAACCCCAGGGATCACGATCCCTCATTCCTCACGCGTCCCCTCAACCAAAAATCATGATTCTCCGATTTGATTTTCGTTTTTCCGACGAGGAGAACTCTCGGAAAAACTTTAGGAAGGATCGCGACTTTTGGAGACGGATTTGCGACCGAAAAGCGATGGATCTTTTTCTTAAATTTTTCTGGCCATCAGATCCAGATCCAAGGGCGCCAGACAAGGATCTGAAACACTCCTCTTCAGAAATTTCTCCGACATTTTTTCTTCTCACGCGTTTTAAGAGAAGTCCACGCGCGTGGACTTTCTTTCTTGGCGCGCGCGGGTGAGAGAAGGGAGGGGGCGGCTTGGAGAGAGGGTCTCAGTGAATTAAATTCACTTGGGTTCAGCCATGGGTTATCCCAATGTCCTAAAAATTAAATTGGACCTTAATCTGGTTCAATTAGAACCCAATTAAGCCCAATTCGGAACCAAATTCGAATCTGATTCGAATAGAAATTTGGTCTGCAACACATGCTAGTGTGTTTATCCTGCAAACAGATTTAATTCCAAATTAAATCCTTCATCAATTTTCT
Organism: Areca catechu; assembly: GCA_021397845.1. Taxonomy (NCBI): domain Eukaryota; kingdom Viridiplantae; phylum Streptophyta; class Magnoliopsida; order Arecales; family Arecaceae; genus Areca; species Areca catechu. Next base: position 100,188,226 of record CM038050.1, read on the forward strand.
TTTGTGTGTGACCCATTGGGTTCCACACCTAGCCAGCAGTAGGTCCGAGTGCTATTTGACTTAATTCAGTTAGATCTCAACTAAGCCGATTTAGGTCAACTCAAACTAGCTCAACTCGATCAATTAGAATCTAATTCAAATTGACTATTTGAATTACCATGACTCAATCATATACCTACAAGACAAGATTGACGTCTAGCAACGTATCATGTCTACCCGGAAGATGTGGAATTTTGGTGGAATTACCAAAATACCCTTCAGTGGTGAGTTACCGGGCAATTCAGTCCTTTGATCAACTTGCATCCCGAATATGATTATGAATATGGATATTTGTCAAATCCAATTTTCATATTCATCCCTAGCTCAATCTTTATAATGATGATTCATTAATGAACCATTAGAAAATAACTCTAATGTTCATACTTTGATCAAAGGTTTCCTGAATCCATCATTTGAAATTAGCTGGATGCTATTCCCTCTTACTAGGGCTGATCAATTCCTTGTTGACCTACTCACAACCTTCATATACAATCCACCATAACCAGTATCACCTCGTGCATGACTCAGTGTCATGATTGACTGCGAACCAAAGTATGGATTCATGTATATAAGGTACTATGGTAGTCTCAGGTCAAAGGACCACATGCACTACTCCCACTATGAGAATTATCTATTGACAAACAGATAAGGTTCCATTAGATATTCTCAATCTGGATCAATTCAGTGAACTCATTCTCCAATGAACACTCACATCCTAGTATTAGTGTCAAACACAAGTGACTGTGAGATCAGTCACCCTTATTACAAAACATATATAGGATGTGCTGGTCTTGCCGGAAACATTGATCCCCAACTCAATGTCCCATCGACCAGGAATATTTTAGATTAGGGTTTTAAGGCTTTAGGTCTCACTGGTATGATCTCATCATAACCCTAGAACCATAGCCCTAATCTATGGGGTTCATCATAAAATCAAAAAGACACAGCAAATGATGAAAATAATGCCTTTATAAAATGTCAATTCATTGATTTTGGGATCAAAATTACAATATTTCAATTGGCTTTCAGGGCACAATCTTTCAATCTCCCACTTGCACTAAAGTCAATCGCCTTTAAATCTTAACCCCATACAATCAAGGTGGCGATCAAACTCTCGCTGTGATAGAGCCTTAGTGAATGGGTCTGCTATGTTGTTCTTCGTTTCTACCCTTTTAATGCAGACTTCTTGTCTTTCGACAATCTCTCGAACGAGATGGAAGCGTCTCAGAATGTGCTTTGATTTGTGATGAGCTCTTGGTTCCTTTGCTTGAGCAACAGCCCCCGTATTATCACAGTAAAGTGATACTGGACCTTCAATCTCAGGAACTACGCCCAACTCTGATATGAACTTCTTCATCCAGACAGCTTCCTTGGCAGCTTCACTAACAGCAATGTACTCTGCCTCAGTTGTTGAGTCAGCTACAGTTTGCTATTTAGAACTTTTCCAACTTACAGCTCCTCCATTAAGGGTAAAAACATACCCAGATATAGATTTGCTGTCATCTGGATCTGATTGAAAACTAGAATCTGAATAAGCTTCTAGTTTAAGATAAGATCCTCCGTATATTAGAAAAATATCCTTAGTTCTTCTTAAGTACTTAAGAATATTTTTCACAGCCTTCCAATGATCCTCTCCTGGATCAGCCTGAAACCTGCTGGCTATACCTAAGGCATATGCCACATCAGGCCTAGTACATAACATAGCATACATAATAGACCCTACTGCCGAAGCATAAGGTACCGAATTCATTCTATTTCTTTCTTCAGGTGTCTTAGGAGACATCTTCTTAGAAAGATGTATGCCATGACCAATAGGTAAGTAACCTCTTTTACTTTCCTCCATGCTAAATCTTTTTAGCACTTGGTCAATGTACCTAGACTGGGATAAACCTAGCATCCTCCTAGATCTATCTCTATAGATCTTGATGCCTAGTATATAAGATGCTTCTCCCAAGTCTTTCATGGAAAACTGTTTAGATAACCATACCTTGACTGATTGTAACATTGGGATATCATTCCCAATGAGGAGTATGTCATCTACATACAGAACCAAGAAAACTATGGCACTCCCACTAGTCTTCTTGTACACACAAGGTTCATCCTCATTTTTGATAAAGTCAAATTCTTTGACTGTCTTATCAAATCGGATGTTCCAACTCCTAGATGCTTGCTTTAATCCATAAATAGATTTCTTTAGCCTACATACCTGATTAGGTTTAGTCTCCAAGACAAAACCTTCTGGCTGTGACATATAAACCTCTTCCTCAAGGAAACCATTGAGGAATGCAGTCTTCACATCCATCTGCCAGATTTCATAATCATGATATGCTGCTATAGCAAGCATGATCCGAATAGATTTGAGCATGGCAACAGGAGAAAATGTTTCATCATAATCTATTCCCTGTTTTTGTCTGAAACCCTTAGCCACTAATCTGGCTTTATAAGTTTCAACTTGGCCATCTGTCCCAATCTTTTTCTTATAGACCCATTTGCATCCAATAGGGTTAACACTCTCTGGTGCATCAACCAAAGTCCAGACTTGGTTGACATACATGGAGTCCATTTCGGATCTCATGGCTTCCAGCCATTTGTCTGAGTCACTACTTATGACAGCATCCGTATATGTTAGAGGCTCATCATTATCAATGATTCGGGCTTCATTATTTTCAATAATGAACCCATACCTTTCAGGTGCATGTCGCACTCTATCAGACTTACGGATAGGAGTGGTGTGTTCAGGTTCTATACTAACCGTGTTATGATTTTGTTGAGATGTATCTATTTGTTGAACTTCTTCAAGTTCAATATTTCTCCCACTGCCCTTTTGTAGGATGAATTCCTTTTCCATAAAAATGGCATGCCTACTGACTAAAATCTTTTGTTCAGTAGGGTGGTAGAATAGATATCCTATACTATTTTTGGGATATCCAACAAATAGACATTTTTCTGCTCTAGCATCAAGCTTTTGTCCAAAATTTCTTTTGACATAAGCTGGACATCCCCATATCTTAAGGTGCTTAAGATTGGGTTTCCTTCCCCTCCATAACTCATATGGAATGCCAGATACAGATTTGGATGGTACTCTATTCAAAATATTAGCCGTTGTTTCCAAGGCATATCCCCAGAAAGAAACAGGTAAGTCTGTGAAGCACATCATGGACCGTACCATATCTAATAAAGTACGATTTCTCCTTTCAGCAACACCATTTAATTGTGGTGTGTAAGGAGGAGTCCATTCAGAGATGATTCCCTTTTGTTTAAGGTGATCAAGAAACTCGGTGGATAAGTATTCACCTCCTCTATCTGATCGAAGGATCTTAATACTTTTCCCCGTTTGTTTCTCTACCATACTTTGATACTCTAAAAATTTTTCAAAAGCTTCGGACTTATGTTTCATTAGATACACAAATCCGTACCTTGAAAAGTCATCAGTGAATGTGATGAAATATGAGTATCCACCCTTGGCCTGAGTTGTCATAGGTCCACATACATCAGTGTGTATGAGTCCTAATAACTCTGTTGTCCTTTCATTATGTCCACTAAATGGAGTCTTGGTCATTTTACCCATGAGACATGATTCACAAGTTCCTAATGATTCATAGTCATAAGGATTAAGGAATTTTTCCTTGTATAACTTGTTAATCCTCTGCTCACTAATATGTCCAAGACGACAGTGCCAAAGTAAAGTATTGTTTAATTCATCTCTTTTTCGTTTATTACTAACATGTAGTATATTGTCATCAGAAGATAAAGTTAAGAGACCATTGCAAAATATGCCATTAAATATTATTTCATTAGAAAAACTGATTGAGCAGCCACTGCTCATTACATTCATAATATATCCTTGTTTAAGTAACAAGGGTACAGATATGATGTTTCTAATGATTCTAGGCATAAAATAACAATTCTTTAACTCTAAAATCTTCCCAGAAGGCAGCTTCAACATATAAGTCCCTACAGCTTCTGCTTGGATGGAATCTCCTCCAGCACCGTAGAGCTCGAAGTCGCCTTCCTTCAAAACTCTAATGTTCTGTAGTCCCTGCAATGATTTGCAGATATGATGACCACAAGCAGTATCCAATACCCAAGAGTTTGAATTAGAAGTGTCTAATGACAAAATTGCATGTATCTCATACATACCTGTTGGTGCATTACTAGCACCGGGCTTCAGACTTGCAAGGTAAACCTTGCAGTTTCTTTTCCAGTGACCCGGCTTGCCACAATGAAAGCAGGTCATTTGTCCGGAGGCCTTCTTTCCTTTCTTTTTCTTGATGCCCCCTTTTGGGTTTAACCTCCTCTTGGAACCCTTTTTGCCTATTTTCTTCTTGTTTACACCATCCACAAGAAGAAGTGGAGCCTTATTTTTCTTTAAATGGCTCTCTGCTGTTTTTAACATATTCAACAGCTCAGGCAAGGAAGTGTTATGTTTGTTCATATGATAATTAAGAACAAACTGTGAAAATGACTCTGGGAGTGACTGCAGGATTAAATCCTGATTCAACTCCCCATCCATAACAAAACCCAATTGACCCAATCGGGTGATTAGGTCAATAACCTTTAATACATGGTCTTGTACGGATGTACCTTCTGTCATCCTTGCACGGAATAACTGCTTAGATATTTCATATCTTGCAGTTCGACTATGTTCTCCATAAAGTTCTTTTAAATTGAGCAATATGGAGTTTGTGTCCATGCTATCATGTTGCCTCTGTAACTCATTGGTCATAGAGGCAAGCATTATACACTTGACAGTAAGTGAGTCATTTTGCCACGTGTTATATGTGGTCTTATCCTCTTGCGAGGCATCTTCCCCTAATGGTTCCAAGGTTGGGGTATCAAGAATATAAGAAATTCTTTCTTGGCTGAGTACTATCTTCAGGTTTCTCAACCAATCAACATAGTTTGGTCCAGTCAATTTATTTGCATCAAGAATGCTACGGAGTGAGAGTGAAGAGGCCATTTAATCTACATTAACAAACAACATTACATAAGCAGACAATCAATGTTGACAAAACATAATTAAATTAGGACTTTAACTTAATTATGTCTCCCACTATTTTATCAAGCATCATAACCCTCAATGTGATGATCGAGAAAACCCTAATTGGTTCTCTTAGTGGGGTTGAGATCCTAATTCCTTATAAAAGACCTTGTGTGTACACAACAAATCTTATATAAGTTCAAAGGTAGGAAAAACTCTTTCCAATTGTAATTCATACAATTCTCAACTTATCTTGGCCTCTAAAATATTAATAGTCTTGTGTGTACACAACAAACTATAATATTTTAGTTAAGTTAGACCCTTCATTGCTATATAGTCATGATATTAATCATAATACCCTTGTGTGTACACAACAAAGTATTATATTAAATCATTCCATAAGCATCAAATGTACCAAGAAAAAATTATGTTAGTCACCATAAAGAAAAGGCCTGTGTGTACACAACAAACCTAATATGGATCATAACATAATAATGACTTGGCATGAAGGAAAGCCATATGTAGTGAATATTACACTGAGCATATTAATCAATAATTAAGTTAATCATACCGGCCAGGTAAGTGGGAGAGTGGTGGGAGTCCCCCCGTTGCTTTCCTTAGACACCAATAAGAATTGGCCAGGTCAGTCAACGGAACCAATTAAAATCACGTCCTCTTTACCGATCATGAACCACTTTTCCTAGACACCGAATGATAAACTAATCATATTGATTATTTTTGCTTTTGGTATATGACACTACAACTTAATATGTTGTTAAAGAGGGCTTTATTAAAACAAAGCACATTCTAGCAAATATGTGCCATAGTGTGCCATCATACTAGGACAACCATTTACCACATAATGGATCCACCATTATGCCAGGGCAACCTTATTTCAGTATGATGACTAGAAGGCTAAACATATCTCTATGCAAATTAAGGTTTAAGTGAAAACCTTAATTAGTGGCATACTTCAAACATATATGCATAATTAACACAAAAATGTGATTAGTGTGTCATCATACTAGGACAACCATTTACCACATAATGGATCCACCATTATGCCAGGGCAACCTTATTTCAGTATGATGACTAGATCTCTATGCATATCTCTACAACAATTAGGGTTTGAGTGAAAACCCTAATTGGTGACATTATAACAAACATATATTACATCTCATGTTACTTTTATAAAATGCATCTAAAATTCAGAATATATATTTTAATCTTAATAAGGAGGCTCTGATACCACTGTAGGGTTCGGTGGCAAGGCGGAATCATAGATTTCAAAAATTTTTATCTTAATGAAATCTTCACCAAACCTTCAACCCAAAATCTCCTTAAAAGAATTAAAACATAAAAGATGTTTATATAAGATTTAATCTCAAATCAAGATACTAACCTGTATCGCAAAATCCAAACTCTGAATCTCCACCAGGTCCCCAAATGTTCACCCTCTAATGGTGATCCACACAGAAAAACAATGAAGACAAAATTTCTATTTCTTGGTTCCTCTTCTTGAATTCTTTTTCAAGAATTCAATTCTTGGACCTTTAGGCTGAAATTTTCTTTCTTGAAAATTTCCTTTTCTTCCTTCTTTCCTCTTCTTGAATTTTCTTCAAGAATTCCCTTTCTTGAATCCCTTTTCTTGAATTGAATTGGAAGAAAAATTAAGACAGTCAAAGTCTTAATTCAAGAAAGAAAAGAAGAAAAGATCCTTTCCCTGTTCTTTCCTTTACCGTTCAAGACCTTCTTCTTATTCTTGTTTAGGGTCAGAGTTTTGACAGAGGATACCTCTGTAAGGGAAACAATACCCAACAAGAACAAGAGGAAGGAGTATTCTGGAGAGGAAGTGAGGGAATTGGATCTCTGAACTATGTTGCGTGAAAACCCCCGAGAACCCCAACCCTATTTATAGATCTCAGAGGGGTGTCATCTCGAAACAACGCAACCCTCTGAAACCCCAGGGATCACGATCCCTCATTCCTCACGCATCCCCTCAACCAAAAATCATGATTCTCCGATTTGATTTTCGTTTTTCCGACGAGGAGAACTCTCGGAAAAACTTTAGGAAGGATCGCGACTTTTGGAGACGGATTTGCGACCGAAAAGCGACGGATCTTTTTCTTAAATTTTTCTGGCCATCAGATCCAGATCCAAGGGCGCCAGACAAGGATCTGAAATGCTCCTCTTCAGAAATTTCTCCGACATTTTTTCTTCTCACGCGTTTTAAGAGAAGTCCACGCGCGTGGACTTTCTTTCTTGGCGCGCGCGGGTGAGAGAAGGGAGGGGGCGGCTTGGAGAGAGGGTCTCAGTGAATTAAATTCACTTGGGTTCAGCCATGGGTTAGCCCAATGTCCTAAAAATTAAATTGGACCTTAATCTGGTTCAATTAGAACCCAATTAAGCCCAATTCGGAACCAAATTCGAATCTGATTCGAATAGAAATTTGGTCTGCAACACATGCTAGTGTGTTTATCCTGCAAACAAGATTTAATTCCAAATTAAATCCTTCATCAATTTTTTTTGTGTGTGACCCATTGGGTTCCACACCTAGCCAGCAGTAGGTCCGAGTGCTATTTGACTTAATTCGGTTAGATCTCAACTAAGCCGATTTAGGTCAACTCAAACTAGCTCGACTCGGTCAATTAGAATCTAATTCAAATTGACTGATTTGAATTACCATGACTCAATCATATACCTACAAGACAAGATTGACGTCTAGCAACGTATCATGTCTACCCGGAAGATGTGGAATTTTGGTGGAATTACCAAAATACCCTTCAGTGGTGAGTTACCGGGCAATTCAGTCCTTTGATCAACTTGCATCCCGAATATGATTATGAATATGGATATTTGTCAAATCCAATTTTCATATTCATCCCTAGCTCAATCTTTATAATGATGATTCATTAATGAACCATTAGAAAATAACTCTAATGTTCATACTTTGATCAAAGGTTTCCTGAATCCATCATTTGAAATTAGCTGGATGCTATTCCCTCTTACTAGGGCTGATCAATTCCTTGTTGACCTACTCACAACCTTCATATACAATCCACCATAACCAGTATCACCTCGTGCATGACTCAGTGTCATGATTGACTGCGAACCAAAGTATGGATTCATGTATATAAGGTACTATGGTAGTCTCAGGTCAAAGGACCACATGCACTACTCCCACTATGAGAATTATCTATTGACAAACAGATAAGGTTCCATTAGATATTCTCAATCTGGATCAATTCAGTGAACTCATTCTCCAATGAACACTCACATCCTAGTATTAGTGTCAAACACAAGTGACTGTGAGATCAGTCACCCTTATTACAAAACATATATAGGATGTGCTGGTCTTGCCGGAAACACTGATCCCCAACTCAATGTCCCATCGACCAGGAATATTTTAGATTAGGGTTTAAGGCTTTAGGTCTCACTGGTATGATCTCATCATAACCCTAGAACCATAGCCCTAATCTATGGGGTTCATCATAAAATCAAAAAGACACAGCAAATGATGAAAATAATGCCTTTATAAAATGTCAATTCATTGATTTTGGGATCAAAATTACAATATTTCAATTGGCTTTCAGGGCACAATCTTTCACTGAGGTCACCATAGTAGCTTGCAAGAAACTCACTATACTTTGGTACCGGACTATCTAGATTTCTAATCTAGTGATGAAAGGTTTTTGGGTACAGTCAAGTACTTGTGGAGTAGTGGTGGATCAAGATGGGATTGATCCCTCCAAATGCTATGGAGTGAATGGCTCACTATGACTCAATTTAGCAAAACCTTGGCCACGGTAGTTCTTGTGAGGAGTCATAGAACTTGTAAGGTTGAGACACGATCTGGATGTACTAAATTAGGGTTGGCAGTCAAACTCTAGGTCATCCTAGGTATTATGAGGTCAAATGGATTAATTATGCAGTAACCATATGTTAGAGGTTCTAGAGAGTTGTTCTGCATCTTTGACATATCCGGATGTCAGGTATCATTGATAGATGATGACTTTGACTAGTATTGGAAATGTTCCAATGCTACCAGCTTAGTGTTCGAACCTATGGGGTCACACACCGTAGGGATTTCTACCTAATCTAAAGGCTGATCGATGATTGAGAATTGTTTAGCATCACTATGGGGTCAATATGATTGACCATGACCTAAATGTCGATACTTCCATAAGTCAACACTTGGTTGTGATGAGGATTTTTTACTAATTTGATTAGGGAGTTTTTAGAGGACTTATTTGCAATATGATTGCAATTTGATGGGTCAAGCCAAATGTTATTTGGCTTAGGATAAAATTAGATTTGATTTGTTAAGCTCACTTTTCTTTAAAATACTCAAATTTGAATTTTGAATTCAAATTTCAAATCTTGGTTGAAATAGGCTCCAAGGATTTTTATGGAATGCATTATTTGGAATGCAGATTTTCTTCCATATAAATATAGAGCTAATTTGGTTCAACCCTTAACCCTCTCTCCCAATCACTCCTTCCATATCTCTCTCCCTCTTTGTTGTTACTATAAATAGGTGTTTTTATAGAGGCAGCAGAGTCAAGTTGAGGTTGACTTTTGCTAGGCTTTTTAAGAGAGGGAGGGAAGGTATCCTCAGAGTGGGGTTTTGAGAGGATTTGGGTTTTTGGGTATCAGCCTACCTAGCAATCAGGCTAGGGTTTAGGAAGAAAGAGGTAGTTGGGAAGGGTTCCACTTCTACTTCTCCCCGTTGTTCCATAAATAGATTATCCGGCGGCTTTAAGAAAGTCTTGCAGGTCCAAGGAAGGAAAAGATCGGCCTCAAGGATCCCTAGGAGCTAGCACTCCAAGGAAGTTGATTAGGATCAAGCCCTGGTATGAACTACCCATAGAGGCCAGATATTTGTGTGGCTTATTAGCTCTTCATCACCTGCACCCAAAGGTTAAAGGTAATGTACCTTTCATTTTCTTTGCTCTTGATATATCTACATGCACTTTTATTACGTCGGATCCTATTACAGGCAGATTGGTAGATCGACTTGATGATCTACCAAGTCTTTTGTTGTACTATACTTTAAAATAGTTTTAAAATATAGTTTGTCTGCCTGCTATGCCTTTTAAACTTTCATTGGTATCAGAGCCAGGTAGCCGTAGCATAATACTAGTAGCATATATCATTAGCTTTCCTCACAAAGTACTTGGATTAAGGTCAATTCACCATGGCCGTCCAGTCATTAGAGAGAAGTATGGTTTGAAGGCCATCACTTCCCATTCAATGGGTTTTCTTATGGTGTGTAGGGTTGCCACTGCATCATGACCTTATGAAGAAGAAAGTGAGAGATTTGATAGGTTAAAATATTTTTAAACTATGGATGTTTGATCTAAAAACTTTGAATAGTTCAAGTAAAATGCATGAATTTGAAATCATTATTTTCTGCCCCAGCAGATGAGCCGACTCAATCCTTGCTCGAGCTGACTTATTTCTACAGACAGAACAATCAATCTGTTCTGTGTTCTAGATGAGCTGACTCGACCCCTGCTCCAGCTGACTTGTCTCTATAGATGGAACAATCTATCAATTTTTAGTTCTAGATGAGCCAACTCACATTCTGCATGAGTCGACTCGACCAGAAAATCCTAAAATAGTGAATTCAAATTCTATATGCTTGTAAAATTATTTTACAATATAAATTGAAATTATTTTGATTTATGAAGATTATTGAATTTAATTAAGAATTAAGTTACCTTGAAGGACAAAGTGATCTAGGAATATGATTCAAAGACTCTAAGTCATTTTAATAACCTTTAAGTGTCATGGGTTAGCTCAAATTAGGTCCTTAATTAGGTTAGATCGAAGTTTAGATGAATGGATCAAATAGAGAACTAATCTAATCAAATTTTGAGTTAGGATTTTTTCTCTATAGATCTCTTTAATAGTTAGATTGATTAGTCCATAAATCTAAGTGGACCTAATTTGTGGCCCAGTGGTCAACCTAAGTCTTTATGCTAGTCTAATCGAGTCTGATGAACCAATTGGTGTCTAAGGTAAGTATGTCATTTGATCATGGTTCTATGGGGCTACCTCTTACCTGGCCAACCCGGTTGGTGTCTAAGGCAAGATGGTAAATGGCGAAACCCATCCCATGATCTCACTTACCTGGCTAATATGGTCAATCAGAATTGATTTGGTAGCTCACTAAGTCGTGTTAACCCATGTCACCTAAGGTTAATCAGTCTTGACTGATTTTAGGTGCCCATGGATCATTAGTTTCTGAAACCCTCTTTTTTTCACTAATGTAGTCAATGGGAGGTTGATCCATGTCTACTTATCTATTTCATCTATCACATAAAAGTTAAACCTTCTAAAATATTAGGTCCATAAAAGGATGAAGTTATGGAGATAACTAAGTCCTAGCCTCCTATTAAGTTGAATGATAATGGGTCCAATAGTTAGGTGTTCATTGGTAGATCCAAAAATTGGGTGTTCATCTGGCTATTGGAATTACCATTTCTAATATGATGGCTCAATGCGGCTCTCTTAACGATGGTCAGGTGGGCCGGCCAAAGTCGGGCTTGACTATTCATTGGTTGGAAGTATTAAATTTTGTCATGTTAATGGTTGGACCTAACCGGACCTTCAATAGGAGGCTCAAAAGTTGATTGAAGTGCACCTTGGAGCAAAATCTTAATACTAGAAGTTACTTAGAGAAGTAATCGATTAAATAATCTACCTTTAGATACGCATGGGTGGGCCGGCCAAAGTCGGGCTCATGTGTTGTCTATTAGGTTCTAGTACCCACTAAAGAATTAAAGTAATTTCTTGGATTGGAGGTAGAGGCTACCAATCTAAACAAAATAGTGGGAGGGCCTTTAGACTAAAGTCCATGTCTTTGGGTAATAATTCATATACACTAATAAGTTTTAGTTTTCCTTTCAGATGTCTACCAACTTGTGACTCCGATCTCTTCTCGATAATGACAAGCTTAAGGATCCCAACTTTGATAGCAGGAATCGAAGGCTTAGGATTGTCCTAGAGCATGAATGGATCTTATATGTGATATCGAATCCATTAACTGAAATCCCTGCTCCCAATGCTCGGGGTTCCATCAGAGGCACTTATCAGAAGTGGCTCTCTAATAGGACCACTATTCGACGAATCATGTTGGCAGCGATGAATGATGAGTTCAGTTGCAAATTTGAGGAAGCCCAGTCAAAGGAGATCCTTCAAAATTTGAAGGAGCCTTCGGTACACCAGATGACATTGAGAGGTACAAAGTCCTTATGCTATCTACAATGCACGGATACTTGATGGGGCCTCAGTTATTAATCATGTATTGTACATGATCGAGATGATTGAGTGCCTGGGGAAGTTTGGATGTCCCTTGCATGAACAGCTCGGGAAAGATGTGATACTGAATTCCCTGCCCTCTTCTTATCTAGACTTTCTCGATCATTTTAGAATGAATAAGCTGCAGTTAACTACCATGGTCTATTGGAGTTACTGCAGACTTATGAGAAAGACCACCAACTTAATAAAGGGATGGTAAATCTAGTGGGAGGATCCTCTATAGGGCGTCATCCTTTTAAAAAAGGAAAAAAGAGAAATAAAGGAAAGAAGGTACAAAATGCTTTTGGGCCCAGTCAGGTCAATGATGCAGGACAAAATATGAAAACTAATCTATTGATTATTAAACTAATTAACTGAGATTAACAATGATTATTTTTTATGGATTTTTTAGATTAAAGACTTAAAGTAATCAATAAAGTAAAACTAGTCAACTAAATGTAACCCATAGAGTAGATCTAACAAATATAAATAGAAACAGGATTTGGTGGCTAAGAAACCACCTTAAACTAGGGTTAAAACTTTCAATGAATCAGAAATTAAGAGTAGGGAAAGGGGTTTTACTTTACCAATGGATATTCTAATTTCTCTTTTTGTGGATCTGATTGAATGCTCAAGGATGTTGCGGTAGGACTACCAGATAGTCGAACTTCGGGCTTCGATTTTCAACTCAACTAGTTCCAAGGCAAATATCACCATTACTTCTGATCTCGATCACCTACAATCAGTCACAACACTTAGTAAGAAGGCATGGAAAAGAAAAAAAGGAATTTTAAATGAAGAAAAAAGAGGAGGAAGAAGCTTAAAGGAGGCTAGGGTTTCTGATGGTTGGATAAATAGGGCCTCACACCCCGCGATGTTTCGAAGAACAAAAAAATTAGGGCCTCACACCCCACGATGCTAACATAATAAAGGAATGGCAGAATAACTTCTGTATTTCATCAATAATAGTTCAATTTTATAAAAGGGGCTGATGGTGGTATTTATAGATAACCTACATGAGAAGTGTGGGTTATAAAGAGTAGAATTAGCTCATCTTGGATAGCAACTCCTTGGAATTTCTTGTTCTAGTGTCATGACTCTTGAACTTGATCCTTCCTTGGCCTTCATCTATAGTGGGCGACAACACTGGATTGGCTTCATCTGGGTGGGCGACAAGAGGGATAACTCCACTCCTTCTTGGCGACAAAATAAGATGAGGCTAATGTTGGCAACAAAATGAGATAGCATTCTCCTCTTAATATAAGATTTCACGTGATATGTGTGGGAAACAATTCTTAAGAGGATGGCATCCAAACTCCTTTCTTCTTGACGTTAATCCTTCTTAGACTTTATCTTAATCTCATTTGCATCAGGATAATCTCTATCTTGTCTTGGAATGGGACACCTTGAAATTTGAAAGTTGATGGCATTCCCTTGGAATAAAACTCTCTTGTGATGAGCTTGGCCGACTCTTGGATTTGACGACAAAAATGAGAAAGGATGGGTGACAAATCCCTTCTTGGTGCAAACTATGGCTTGGACTCCTTCTATTTTACTCCTCTTAAAAACAAGTGTCGGCAACTTAAATCTCATGTGGCCGACCAAGATAAATGACTTGGATTGTGATGAGGCTTGTAGCATGTGGCAAGGCTTGGTGATGTGTCATGGGTGTCCAAAGCTTGATGAGGTGGCGCATGTGAAGGGGTGGAGCCAAGAATTGATTTGGGATGGCACATGGAGTCACATGGGGTCTTGACTTAGGTCCCCTCTTATATTACAGGACTCAACAACAAATCACATGACTCGATAACTAATTAAAACCAACTAACTAATTAGGACTCAATTATAACTAACTTCAAGCCCAACTTGATCAATTAGAACCCAATTTGATCAAAAGGCATAACAAAAATTAAATACGGGCTCAAGCTAGTAAATAGGGTTTGTCTGTATATATACATGACTCAATTTGGTAAATAGGGTTTGGGCTAAATTCAACTATCAAAATAACAAAATTTTTAAAAAATGGCTAAAACCCAAATTGAAATTAAAGTTTTAAAATTGGGGCTTAGGACTTATTTTACAAGTGAGTCAGGCTTAGGCTTAGGGCTTTATTCATAGGTGATCTACAGGGATGTGGGTTCAACTTGTTGATTTCTTCTGGCCCTGGTGTCTGCACCAATCAAGAAGGTGAAAGCTGATAAGAGCCAGGTGGAGTTCTTCTTCTATAAGAAGCAGGGTCATTGGAAGAGGAACTGTCCTCTTTATATTATGTCCCTTGACCCAAACATATCTAAGAAGAGGAAGTAACAGACAGTGCTGGACAAGGTATTTTTTGATGACACCTTGTAGTTTTTCTATTTGCAATACTATTAACTGGGTATTAGATACTGGAAGTCCAATTCATATTTATAATTCTTTGTAGGGACTTCAATTTAGTAGAAGATTCAATGATGGTGAGAGATCCTTGAATGTGGGAAATAGAAGTCAAGTTCCAGTCCTGGCATTGGAAACCCTCAAATTAGTTTTCGAGTCTTATACAATCATTTTGAATGAGTGTCATTATTATCTGTCTTTCATTTTGAATGTCATTTTGGTTGGCTAGTTGGCCATATATGGTTATGAACTATCAATAAAGAATGATATTTACAAAATCATTTGGATTGGTTCTGTTAATGTATGGATACATCTAGCAACACCCTATGATAGATAATGTCAGCGAAGCATATCTATGGCATTGTAGGCTAAGTCATATCAATAAGAACAAGATTAATTGGTTGAGAAGTGAGAGTCTTCTCGAGATTAGTGAATGTGATTGGCTACCAACCTGTGAGTCCTGTCTTCTTAGAAAGATGACAAAATTACCTTTTACTAGAAAAGGTGAACGAGCCAAAGAAACTCTAAATCTGGTACATACTGATGTATGTAAACCTATGAATATTAGCACTAGAGGTGGGTACAATTTTTTCATTATGTTACAGATGACCTTTCGAGATACGGTTATGTCTTCTTGATGAAATATAAATCTGAATCATTTGAAATATTCAAATGATATCGTAATGAAGTAGAAAAATAAATTGGAAAGTATATCAAAATCCTTCGATCAGATCAAGATGAGGAATATCTTTCCAATGATTTTTTGACATATCTTAAGGAGAACAGGATTCTCTCTTAATGGACACCTCCAAGGACACGTCAGTTAAACGGAGTGTTTCATAGGAGGAATTGAACCTTGTTAGACATGGTTCGGTCCATGATGGGCTTTGCTTCTCTACCGCTATCCTTTTGGGGATATGCTATAGAGTCGGCCTGTTACCTTTTAAATAGGGTTTTGAGTAAGTCTGTTAGCAAAATCCCATATGGGATATGGACTGGACGTAAGCCGACACTCGCACACCTTCGGGTCTAGGGTTGCCCGGCTTATTTCAAATGTTTGGAAATGGATAAGCTTGGACCTAGGTCTGACTGGTGTCTATTTGTTGGGTATCCTAAAAAGTCTAAGGGGTACTACTTCTACTTGGCTAAGGAACAAAAGTTGTTCGTCAGTCTTAGGGCAGTCTTTTTAGAAAAGGAGTTCCTTGGTGAAGGAATTGTAGCCGCCAAGATTGAACTTAATGAAGTTCAATGAGTAGAAGAACCGACACACTTAAGGGACAACATAGAACTGGTTGTGATTAGATCACATCCAAAGTCCATGCAGGAACCATTAAGGAGATTCGGTAGGATACCGCATTTACCCGATAGATACTATGGTTTCTTGGTCCAGGATGGTGATCCCATTGAATGCGATGGTAGTGTTTGGATGGCCTATTCCTGGCTGGAATAGACCCATATTCCCAGCTATTCCCCCAAACAGGCTTAAAATTGTGTGTGGACCCCACTGGAATATGAAATCCGTTCAATTGCTTGTATTCCCATTTTCATATTCCTCCCCCCCATGGAATAGGGCTATTCTTATTTTACCTATTCTAAGGGTAGTCCCAGGATTACGAAATTAATCAAAAGATCAAATTTTCTCCTTCATTCTTTGGCCGGAGCTCATCTCCTCTAGCGGAACTAGGGTTTGGGGATTTTCGCCATCTTCGTCTCTCCGATTCTTAGTGATCGATCACTGCATCTTTCGGGTATGTGTTCTTCGACCTTGGATTGGACGATTACATGTGCTGCAATTTAGACCTTCCCAAAATCTGCCTCCTCGCTTCCTCTCTCTATGGTCTCTCTCTGCCTAGGGCTCACAATTGCTGGGTTGCAGTTGACAAGGAGCCGCTTTTATT
Organism: Areca catechu; assembly: GCA_021397845.1. Taxonomy (NCBI): domain Eukaryota; kingdom Viridiplantae; phylum Streptophyta; class Magnoliopsida; order Arecales; family Arecaceae; genus Areca; species Areca catechu. The sequence continues at coordinate 100,204,822 of CM038050.1, forward strand.
TATTTGGGGGAGACAATATGGGAGGGGAGAGAGATTAGAGGATGAGGAGGGGGAGGGATGGTGTTAGTACGATCTATCAGTCCCAACAATGGGGAAAAGTCCCTTTCAATGAGGAAACTCCCCCTGGCTACCTGCTGTGCTTTAGCCTTCTACTTGTGGCCTTTATTTTATGATATGCCTATCGATTTGGGATTTGTTTTGGTTTGTTTGTAGCAATCTGAGATTTCTCGGTTATATGCATTGAAATAGTTGATGTTCTTTGGTTAATTTTTTACTAACTCCCCCTGGCTGCCTGCTATGCTTTAGCTTTCTACTTGTGGCCTTTGTTTTGTGATATGTTGACTGATTTGGGGTTTGTTTTGGTTTGTTTGTAGCAATCTGAGATTTCTCAGTTATAGGCATTGAAATAGTTGATGTTCTTTGGTTAATTTGTGAATACTATCACTCACTTTTTTTTGAAGTTTTTTTTTAATACTTATTTCTATTCTTGATGGTAGATTAGGTTAGTGTGGTTCGTATTGATACTGTTTGATTTTCTTGTTTATGTTGTAATGTATGTTTTAATTTATGTTTAATGTATTAGTATTTGGTCCGTGATCTCTTATACCTAATGCTCTGTTTTAGTATTTTGGCAAAGAGTTTTCTGTTATCATCTGGGACAAGTGATCTGTTATCTTTTTTCCCCGAGTAATTCTAGATAATGTTTGTATATGAATTCTAAAGTAGTGTTTGAGACAACACAGCATGCACACTTGTTTGAATTCACACTTGTCCTATTTATGGTTTGGACCTTTTTTGAAAACCATTAGCTATTATGATATTCTGTAGTCTTATGAAATTGCATGGCTTGGTGACGAAATCAGGAATGAACATGAACCTGTTCTTGATTGTTGTAGCCGCTACGCTTCAATAATTTAATGATTTTATGAATTTGAAAACCATTGCATAATTTCATAAACCTTTGGGATAATGTAGAAAGTATGCCAAAATCCAAAAAAGCCATGCAACCAGTAGATGCAAGGGAAGGATCATCTAGTATTAGAGCTCTTAACTGGATAGATGCTCTAGATATGGTCATGCTTTTGTTAATGCGGCACGAGAACGATGAAGGTAACTGCCATAATGGTACTTTCATGCAGGAAACGTGGAAGAAAATGACTACTTCCTTTAATGCAAGGACAAATAAGTCCTTCACTTATAGAAACTTGAAGAATAGGTTGAAGGTCCTTAAGAAGACCTTTAACTTGTACTATAATTTATCCAATCAATCTGGCTGGGGATGGGATCATACACTAAAGGTTCCTACATATGGTGATGAGCAGATGTTGGAGGAGGTCATCTTCGTGAGTAAAGTTCTATGTGGTTATCAGACATAGCTTTCTTTAGACAACACTATTACTTACTTTTTTTTAATTACTGAAAGGTAAACAAGGAGTATGCTCACATAAGGGCAAGCCCTTTCCAGCATACGATGACATAAACATTATATTTTCTAAGAATACGGCCATAGGTCATCGGGGGGATACATCCGCTATTCCAAAGGGGTTATCAGACAATGATTCCTCGAACGACGAAGTGGATATGATACATTTAGAGGACTTTAATGTTGGACAACCATCACAACACAATTATGGAGTCTCCTACTCATCCTTCGGTCCCTTTGAATTTTTTGATGATGTATCCCCTACCAGCCCAACAACATGTGCCTCGACCCTACCCACGGATTGTTTTATGGATGCACGTCCTTCCTTTAGTGCTAGAAAGAGGACAAGGTCTGCATCCGTCACTCCTACAGCAAGTAAGACTACTGGTGAGGACACAAGAGCTAGGAAGAGGATGCAAACCTTTTTCAATTCAATTTGGATCACCAATGAGTAAGTCCATGTGTTCTTCGCAAAGAACACTTGAGTCCCAGTTATTTTGAGTTGTAATTTGATCAAATTGAGTGTAATTTGGTCAATTAGGGTTGTTGGATTATCAATTGAGTCCATTGAGTCCATCAATTAGTTTAAGAGTCTTGTAAATAGCATTAATTTGCTTTGTTTGATGAATTGTCTAGTTTGAGTCCTGTAATTAGTGTTTGAATAAGTTAAGGGGTGTCATAGGTACCCAAGACCCAAGTCATCATTACCTTGGTAGATCAATTCTTGGTAAAAAAAGGGTTGTCCAAATTTTCATTCAGACATTCAAACATTCAAACATCCAGATATTCAGACATTCAGACATTCAGACATCATGATACTCAGACATCCAGACATCCAGACATCCAAACATTGGAACAACATTCAAAATCCATCATTATCCAAAAGAAGCACCCCAACCCATTTTTCATCGCCCATTTGAGATTTCAAGGAGGCGCTAAATTAAGAGGAGTAAAGTAGAAGGACTCTGCTTCTTATCTGGCACCCCCCCCCCCCCCCCCATTTTGTCGCCCACTCTCGATGACGTCCACCTATGATCTATTCAAAAATTAAATGGAAGGAAGAGTCCAAGATAAGTGAAGTTATCTACTACATATAAATTTCAAATGGAGTCCAAGATAAGTGGAGTTATCTACTACATCTAAATTTCAAATGGAGTCTTATCCAAGTATCAAGGGAGGATTAAGCAAACTTTTTCAAATTCAAGTGGAGGGTTCAAATTCAAATGTTTCTTATCCATGTTGCTGATCAAGGAGATGAGACGCCAATTGAGAATAAGAAGAAAATTAGTGCCAAATGAAGAAGGATTAGCATCAAGGAAGGATTAGCGTGCCATTTTTTTGCACATTTTCTCAAGTTGTCGCCCCAGTCAATTCAAATTTCAAATTCAAGGAGTGTTTTAATTAAATATAATTTAAATTTAAAAGAGTCCTATGATATCTTCATGTGTGAAGAACTCTATAAATAGGACCCCATACCCTTTGTAATTATTGATTATTGATTTATGAAATGAAATGACGTATTTTTCCATAAAGCTGGGTAGGCTTAGTAATTTCTCTAAGGGCGGGGAGGTCCTTAAGAGCTCAAGGTGGGGAGGTCCTTGAGATCTCAAGGCGGTGAGGTCCTTTAGTGGAGGTTCTGCCAGATTCGACAATTGCTATCGATCTTCTTCTAGCTCTTCGCATCCAACCTTTCATTTTTCCATTTCGAATATGAATTATATCAATCTTAAGTTTTGTTTGCTACCTTCTTTGCAGATCCTAGGTGTTCAAAGACCTTAGAGGATGGATCCTTTGCTTCCGAACTATGATCTGATGGTGGATCTGAAATCTGGTGTCCTGATCTTCATCCTATTGTGAAATCTGAGCGACCGAGCAGCAGATCCATCTCGATTCAAAGTGAATCTCATTGGGATAAGTAACCAATCTTTTTCTCATTAGATTTGGTAATTGAAGCATGAAATAGCCTGATCTTAGATGGTTTGCTAGCCATCGGGTCCTTATTCTTCATAGCTTGCGGAGTGGATTGCGTGTAAGTGGTTAATTGCCTTCTTTACTCTCTTCAATCTATTATGTTAGTTGCTTTACTATAATCATTGCTCTCTAAATCATCTATGCTAAAGTTGAATCATCCTACATTGCATCGTAACTGTCTCGCATCATCTTATTGGTATCAGAGCGTTAGGTTAGATTAGGGTTTCATGCTTGCTGAATTCTGCACGTACCTAAACTTAATCTGCATAGAACACCATATTAGATTAGTTATTTTCATCTGAAATTAATTTTCTGTTAATCCTCAGTAAGTCAGTAATTAGCATCTCAAAATTTATTAAAAAACTAAAAAAATATTTTCTGCATTTTTTTTTAATCTTTGCTGCATAGTTTAGGTCCGCTGCAATTTTTTTACCTAGTTTCGATAGCTTTCATCATAGCTATCCGAAACTTAGTTCATTTGATTTTTTTTCATTAATCTAAGCCAAAACAAACATAGATCTAAATCTTCCTCATAGATTTCAGATCTGAGGGTTTTAAAAAAAATAAATAAATTATATTTTTAATTATTTTAGAGTACTTTGGTGGAAGGAAATCATGCCTCCTGAGCGAATATATGAAAGTATATTTATGACCCATGGGAGTAATGAGCTACAGTCGGACATGATAACCCGAGATTGAAGTTTGTTTTGTGCTTAAGTGTATGCTTGCTTGCTGGATTTTTTGTGATTTGTGTTTTTAAGATTGCTTGGTTAATTTCTTAAGCACAAATTAGGGTTTCTTTGGCACATTCGATCTATTTAGATTCCACTAAAATCTAATTCCTACAATTTAAATCTAAAATCCAAAATTTAAAATTTAAAATTTGAATCTGAAATCTAAATTTAAAATTTGAAATTTAAAGTTTAAATTTTGAGTTGCTAGTGTTATATTATCTTATCTTGGTAACTAGAATTGATTGTGCATTCATATTTTAAACCAATTCTAAGGACAAGCAATATAACAAAAGGGAAGGATTGGGACCTTTCCTTTGCCCAAAACAACCAACCCCATTTGCATAGTCATAAGCCTTAATTAAAATCGAGTAGCACTTAAAGCTAGGGACAACAACAGGTCAGGTTTTATATACGTGTTAACCCATTGTAGTAGTCACTTCTATATGTGCTTCTGAGAATTGGTGTCTAAGGCTAGAAGTCCAGAGGCAAACACCCTAAGCAGACTGGTGGTTCTTTAATTAGGACCTCATGAATGTGAGGGGAGCCTCCCACCACCCCACCTCTTACACGGCCAATCGAGGAGTTACTACAGTCTTAGTTATTACCTTGACTAAGCACTATATTGGCCCTTAGGTCTAGGAACCTTAGACTTAGGTTGATTTGTATTGTTTGTACTACATGTCTACTAGGGCAGGTACCCCATACCAAGATCAACAGATGCAAGCCAGTACATCTGCATCTATGGATTTCAGTCTAGAAAGCCTGATGCGTACTTTGATTGAACAGTTTAGGCATACTTTGACTGAACAGTTTAGGTAGTTGAATGGTAGGCTAGACCAAATTGAGCATAGAATGGGAAACCTTGAGAAATCTCATGTGTCTCCGCCAGACATTACGCCTCCTAGACCCACTCCAGTTTATATTCCTAGAGCCCAACATCTTAATCCTATTCCTAATCCAAATCCTAGATGCCCAACCTAGGATGAAACTGAAGAAGATAGAGCCTTTAGGATTGTCAAATTTGGTGCACCCACGTTCGATGGGAACTTAAATCCTAAGGTATATACGGATTGGGAGAGCGACATGGATCAATATTTCGAATGGTATGAAATGTCGGAGGAGCGAAAGGTGAAATTTGCAAAGTTCAAGTTAGTCCGACAAGCACAATTGTATTGGGGTAATACTAAGAGATTGACCCTTCAGAGAGGACATATGCTTATAGTTACATGGAGGGATATGAAGGACAAGTTGAGAGAGAAGTATGTGCCATTAACATATCAACAAAGGCTATTGGATCAATGGCAGGACTTGACCAAAGGTAGTAAGACTGTGACCTAGTACATTGCCAAGTTCAATGAGTTTGTTATGCGATGTGGTGTAGTTGAGTCAGAATCTGTGACACTATCTAGGTTTAGAAAAGGCTTGAATGAGGATATTAGAAGGGAACTATTTCTAAGGGAAGTACATGATTTGGAACATGCTTACCAGGTTGCTAGAGACTGTGAACGATTTCAAAGAAGACAACCTATCTATCGACCTGAACTCAATAGGTTTAGTAACCCTAGAAATAGGTCAAGACAAATTCCTGTTAGTCGGCCTAGTCAACCCACACCAGTAGGTCGAGTAGATGAACGAGCAAAGGCACCAATTGGTCAAGAGGATGATCGAGGAAAGGCACCAATGGGTCGTATGAATGATAGAGGAAGAGCACCTATAGTACGTGGAGAAGGAAGTCAGAATGTAGTGTATTTTAGGTGTCATCATGTTGGCTATTTTGCTAACAAATGCCCTATACAGAATCTACACATAGGAGAGATAGGAGAAGAAGAGGAACCTGAAGTAGCTGAAGAGTGTGGAGAGGAAGTATATGAAGCTGAGCTTGATTTAGCAAAAGAGTATGAAGGTAACAAGGAGGAAATAGAGTCACCTGACCATGTAGGAGTTGTTAGGTGTCTTCTAGCTCAAATCAGGAAGAACGAGGACTAGCGTAGGACCAACATCCTGCAAACCTTCATCAAATTAGGGGACAAAGTGTGTAAGATCATTGTAGACAGTGAGAGCTATATCAATGCTATTTCTACCAATGCAGTCAAAAGTCTAGGTTTACCTATAGCAACCCATCCCAACCCCTATAAGGTTTCATGGATTGATGCTACCTCAATTCCCATTAAGTAAATTTGTCAGGTCACAATCCATTTCCAGTCTACCATGAGAAGGTCTGGTGTGACGTGCTACCAATGGGAGTAAGTAGCAAAATTTTAGGAAGACCTTGGTTATATGACCATGATGTTACCCTATTTGGAAGATCAAATTCTTGTTCCTTTAATTATCAGGGTAATAGGATAGTCACAAATTCAACCCCACCTAAGGATCACATTAAGAGGGGCTCCAGTAATCTGAAAGAAGAAAAGCTAGGATTGAACTTAATTACTGCTAAGGAAATGGAAAGAGAAATCATTGGAGGTGCACCCATTGGAGTTTTAGTGGTTAAAGAGATTCATGAACAACCTATACCTGAACACCCTAAGGAAGTTATAGAGCTTTTGAAAGACTTTCAGGATGTGTTTCCTAAAGACTTGCCAAATGAACTGCCACCAATAAGGGACATCCAACATGCCATAGACTTAGTCCCAGGAGCTACATTGCCAAACCTCTCACATTATAGGATGAACCCTACAGAACATTTACAGATGCAAAGACAAGTAGGGGAGCTTTTTCAGAAAGGATTCATTAGGGAGAGACTTAGTCCTTGTGCAATTCCAGCCTTGTTAACCCCCAAGAAAGATGGCACTTGGAGGATGTGTGTTGATAGTAGAGCCATCAACAAAATCACTGTTAAATATAGGTTTCCAATTTCCCGTTTGGATGATATGTTAGATATGATGGCCAGATCAACCATTTTCTCGAAGATTGACCTTAAAAGTGGCTATCATCAAGTTAGGATCAGAATTGGGGATGAATGGAAAATAGCCTTTAAGACAAAGGATGGTTTGTACGAATGGTTGGTAATGCCTTTTGGTTTGTCCAATGCTCCTAGCACTTTTATGAGGATAATGACCCAAGTATTAAGAGCCTTTATAGGAAAATTTGTGGTTGTATACTTTGATGTTATCCTCATATACAGTAAAACAAGGAAGGATCACTTAGACCATCTTTATCTAGTGTGTCAGACCCTTAAGAAAGAAAACCTGTATGCAGATCTTAAGAAGTGTAGCTTCATGACCACTAGGATAGTCTTTCTAGGTTTTGTAGTAACCCCAGAGGGAGTGTCAGCTGATCCTGAGAAGATCAAATCAATAGTTGAGTGGCCCATACCTAGGAATATCCATGATGTCCATAGTTTTCATAGATTAGCCACCTTCTATAGAAGATTTATCAAAGGATTTAGTACCATTATGACACTGATTACAGATTGCATTAGGAAGGGAGCCTTAAGTGGACTAAGAATGCTGATAGAGCCTTCATAGAGATAAAAGAGAAGATGACACAAGCCCCGATCTTGAGACTTCCTAATTTTTCTAAAGTATTTGAAGTTTCCTTTGATGCTTCGGGTGTTGGCATAGGAGGAGTAATTAGTCAAGAGAGTCATCCTGTAACCTTTTTTAGTAAAAATTAAATGAGGCTAAATCCAAGTACTCAACCTACGATAAAGAGTTTTATGCGGTAGTACAAGCATTGAAATATTGGAGACATTATTTATTACCATGGGAATTTGTTTTGTACTCTGACCATGAGGCACTTATGTTTCTAAACTCTCAGAAGAAATTAATCCAAGACATGCTAAGTGGGTAGAGTATCTCTAGTCTTATACTTTCATGTTGAAGCATCGAGCTGGTTTAGAAATTAAGGTTGTAGATGCCCTTAGTTGCCGATCAATGTTGTTGAACTGTGTCAATACTGAAGTTGTTGGATTTGACAAGCTTAAAAACCAGTATGAGTCTTGTCCAGATTTTAGAAAAATCTATGAGAAAATCAAGCAAGGACCATCTAGTTTGGATAGTGGTTATACTTTGCAAGATGGTTATCTTTTTAAGGGAAATAAGCTTTGCATACCTAGAACATCCCTTAGGGAATTTCTGATTTGGGAGATCCATGATGGAGGCTTAGCAGGACATTTTGGAAGAAATAAGACTATTTTGGCAATGGAGGACCAATTTTCTGGCCAAGTCTTAAGAGAAATGTAGCAGAAATAATGGCTAGGTGTAGAACTTGTGCTGTTGCAAAGTAGCAAAGATAGAACACTGGCCTCTATACCTTTTTGCTTGTGCCTGACTGCCCATGGCAAGATCTAAGTATGGACTTTGTTCTAGGTTAACCAAAAACCGTGAGGTGACATGATTCCATCTTTGTCATGGTAGATAGATTTTCCAAAATGGCGCATTTCATTCCTTATTCACAAACATTCGATGCCTCTAGAGTCGCTAAACTTTTCCTAGATGAGGTGGTCAGATTACATGGTTTACCCAAGACAATTGTGTCTGATAGGGTTGTACGGTTCACAAGTTATTTCTGGAAAACCCTCTAGCATATGTTAGGGACTAAGCTGAAGTTTTCTACTACTTATCACCCTCAAACTGATGGCCAGACTGAGGTAGTGAACCAAAGTCTAGGAAACTTGTTAAGATGTCTGGTTGGGGAGAATACTAGCAATCAGGACCTATTACTGTCCAGATATGAGTTTGCTTATAATAGTTCAATCAATAGGTCTACTGGTAAGAGTCCTTTTAAAATTGTACATGGGAACAAGCCACAAAAGCCTTTTGATTTGATTCCATTACCCATGCATGCCCGCATTTCCGAATCAGCCAAGTCATTTGCACAACATGTCAAAGCATTGCATAAAGAAATTAGTAACAAAATTAAAAAGAGCAATGAATCATATGAGCACGAGGCAAACTTACATAAGAGATTTAAAGAGTTTAACGAAGGGGACTTCATCATGAACAGGTTACGACCTGAGCGATTTCCAGTTGGAACCATGAAGAAACTACATGCCTATAGTGATGGACGGTATAGGATTATAAAGAAGATTGGACCTAATGCTTATATGCTAGAATTACCATTTGAGATAGGTATTTGTCCGACCTTCAATATATCTGATCTAGTTGAGTTTAAGGAACCAATGGTGATACTTAGTGAGCCATTTGAGCCTGATCCAACCTTTGAGAGTGACCCTATCCCAGAATGTCCACCAGCCAAATTACCAGAGAGGAGAGAAAAGATTGAGCAGATCATGGATGATAATATCATAACTACTAGAAATAAGAACTACCAAGGATATCTGGTTCGTTAGCAAGGGAGACCCGAGTCTGAGGATTCTTGGATCACAAGAGAGGATCTTCAAAAGTTGAACGCTGACTTGCTAGAACATTACCAGAGCTGAATTGACCCATATCGATGGGGTCGAGTTCCTCCCACCCCGGGAGAATTGGTGAGGACACAAGAGCTAGGAAGAGGAAGCAAACCTTTTTCAATTTTGGATCACCAATGAGTAAGTCCATATGTTCTTCACAAAGAACACTCGAGTCCTAGTTATTTTGAGTTGTAATTTGATCAAATTGAGTGTAATTTGGTCAATTAGGATTGTTGGGTTACCAATTGAGTCCATTGAGTCCATCAATTGGTTTAAGAGTCTTGTAAATAGCATTAATCTGCTTTGTTTGATGAATTGTCTAGTTTGAGTCCTGTAATTAGTGTTTGAATAAGTTAAGGGGTGTCATAGGTACCCAAGACCCAAGTCGTCATTACCTTGGTAGATCAATTCTAGGTAAAAAAAGGGTTGTCCAAATTTCATTCAGAGATTCAGACATTCAAATATTCAGACATTCATACATTCATACATTCAGACATTCAGACATCCAGATACTTAGACATCCAGACATCCAGACATTGGGACAACATTCAAAATCCATCTTTATCCAAAAGAGGTGCCCCATCCCGTTTTTCATCGCCCATTTGAGATTTCAAGGAGGTGCTAAATTGAGAGGAGTAAAGTAGAAGGACTCTGCTTCTTATCTGGCACCCCCCCCCTCCCCCCTCATTTTTGTCGCGCACTCCAGATGACATCACCTATGATCTACTCAAAAATTAAATGGAAGGAAGAGTCCAAGATAAGTGGAGTTATCTACTACATCAAAATTTCAAATGGAGTCCAAGATAAGTGGAGTTATCTACTACATCTAAATTTCAAATGGAGTCTTATCCAAGTATCAAGGGAGGATTAAGCAAACCTTTTTCAAATTCAAGTGGAGGGTTCAAATTCAAAAGTTTCTTATCCCATGTTGCCGATCAAGGAGATGAGATGCCAATTGAGAATAAAAAAAAAAAATTAGCACCAAATGAAGAAGGATTAGTGTCAAGGAAGGATTAGAATGCCATTTTTTTGCACATTTTCTCAAGTTGTCACCCAAGTCAATTCAAATTTCAAATTCAAGGAGTGTTTGAATTTAAATGTAATTTAAATTTAAAAGAGTCCTATCATATCTTCATGTGTGAAGAACTCTATAAATAGGACCCCATACCCTATGTAATTATTGATTATTGATTTATTAAATGAAATGCTGTCTTTTTTCACACAGCTGGGTAGGCTTAGTGATTTTCTCTAAGGGCGAGGAGGTCCTTAAGAGCTCAAGGCAGGGAGGTCCTTGAGAGCTCAAGGCAGTGAGGTCCTTGAGTGGAGGTTCTGCCGGATTCGATAATTGCTATCGATCTTCTTCTAGCTCTTCGCATCCAACCTTTCATTTTTCCATTTCGAATCTGAATTATGTCAATCTTAAGTTTTGTTTGCTGCCTTCTTTGCAGATCCCAGGGTTCAAGGACCTTAGAGGATAGATCCTTTGCTTCCGAACCAAGATCTGATGGTGGATCTGAAATCTAGAGTCCTGATCTTCATCCTACTGCAAAATCTGAGCGACGGAGTAGCAGATCCATCTCGATTCAAAGTGAATCTCTATTGGGGTAAGTAAACAATCCTTTTCTCGTTAGATTTGATAATTGAAGCATGGAATAGCCTTATCTTAGATAGTTTCCTAGCCTTCGGGTCCTTATTCTTCATAGCTTGCGGAACGATTGCGGGTAAGTGGTTAATTACCTTCTTTACTCTCTTCAATCTATTATGTTAGTTGCTTTACTATGATCATTGCTCTCTAAATCATCTAGGCTAAAGTTGAATCATCGTACACTGCATCGTAACTGTCCCGCATCATCTAGGCTCTCTAGTGATGCAGCTGATGCCCTTCAAGTTTTGGTGAACAAGGAAAAAAGAGGTTGGAAATAGCAAATGAGATCCTAAGGAGGGATCTACTAGCCCATCCTACAGTGTATTCAATCAACGAGTGCATGCAGAAATTAGAGAGTCTCCCTAGAATAACACCTGAATGTATCATTGTTATAGGGGAGATTTTAAAAAATGAAATGAATAGGTGGTTCTTTATGCACTATGAAGGGCCACTACTGGAAGTTTGGCTAAATAGACAAATATCTAACTTCTACCATGAACCTCCTCCCATGGCAGCCCCTCAAGCAAATTATGGTCATGTGCCTAATGTTTTCATGCCACCAATGAATGGTGTTCAACAAGGATGGCCCCATGTATTTGTGCCTGCAACTATGCATGATGCTACACTGAGTGGCACTATTCCATCCATGTCGCCATCCTTTACTCATGGCAATGAAGTTAGATTTTCTTAGGGTTGTACCCTATCTCCTCATGCTAGTCTAGAGGATGTCGCTCCTACCACATCTACACATCCAACACGTATAAGTGATTCTAACAGTCATGGTTGGCCGTAGGTTAAACTTCTGAAGTTTGTTCTGATGGATGATATATTTTGTTATATGTTGATGTATTATGTAATCTAAGTTCATGTCACCTTTCAAATTTCCTATGTCAAATTTTGGTGTATATATGAACATGGTTGTTAGTTCATCAAAATGCGCATTAACATATTTTATTATCTTTCATTATTATCAGCCTTGACATGGTATAATGCATATTCTTGTATCATTAACCACTTTGCTTTTTTTTATAATAGATGATATGCTGCATCAGCTCTCTATGTTTTTAATAGATGAGGACAGCTTTTGGGATGAAGTGATAACTGCATTGATAGGTACTAGCATCATTAATGTGGAATACTGTTACGTAATTTCGAAGATGCCATGTCAAACACGTCCATTCTCGGGGCATGAACTCATAAAGGACATTTTGAGTGGACATCCTGATAGAGGTTATGATCAATTTAGGATGACAAACACAATGTTCTTTAAGCTTGAAGAGTTGCTTGCATCTCGTGGCCTTTTAACAAACACACGCAATGTTTCGTTACAAGAGCAACTCGCAATTTTTTTATATGGAATAGGCCATGGTGTAACCAATAGAATTTTGGATAAAACTTTTTAGCATTCAGGGGAACAATATCTTTTCATTTTAATAATGTACTGAATGCAATTTGTACATTGAAGCAAGAATTTATAATTCAACCAGGTGAGGATGTTGGTGTTCACCCACGGATTCATGAAAATAATCATTTTCATCCCTACTTCACGGTACATACGAGAAGGCAATAATTGGTATTTCATTTTCATATATGTGAACATGTCATTGATATAGTTGGTTGTATCACAGAATGCTATTGGAGCTGTCGATGGTACACACATACCTGCATTAATCAAAAAATATAAACAACCCTGATATCGTAATAGAAAAGGCAACATTTCTCAAAATGTTATGGCTAGAGTTTCGTTTGATCACTCTTTCCTTTTTGTATGTACTAGATGGGAAGGATCTGATAGAAAAATGCCCTAAGAGCCAATCATTGTATGGGCTTTTTTGTAAACTTCCAACTCATGTATGACATCATTATTTATAATAAAGGCATTTGATTCATCATATACTGCTATGTCAAGTTTTTGACTATGATGAACCCCATAGAGTAGGTGGTGCGGGCACCAGACTCAGAAGAAGACTTCAGGGCTCCATCTGGATCTCTGATTGACCTTGCCCGAAGAATTAGGGTTTTCTGGTTTTGTAATAAGGGTTGACTTGGTCAACTCAAATTTAGTTGAGTCTGTATTTCCTGGCAATTTAAATTTTGTTGAGTCATGTTGACTCAGTTCAAGTCCTAGTAGTGGTCTAGGTCTTCTCCAGGGTGTCACATTTTCTCCCAAGCCCAAGCAAGTGGGCGCCACACTCCCAGCCACACGCCAGAGTCCAGGAGGTGCCACAAACCCATCCCAGTGTCTTGGTCCCCACACCCAAGGGAGCAAGAAATTTTCTTGAAGCCAAAATCAAGGAGGCGCCCCATATGTACCTTAAAAGACCAAGCTAAAGGAGGAAAGAGGAATTTCTTGGGGAGCACTTCAATGGAGCGCCCAATCCATGCCTAAAAATCCCAAAGCAAAGTTGGGAAGAGCCATGACTTGGGGAGAAAGAAAAGGAGGTGTCCAAAAGAGTTGAGCCATGGAAGGAAAAAAATATTTCTTGAAGAGCAAGGCTAGGAGGCGCCACCTACTTACCATTTGGAGCTTTCAATCAACATTTATGGAACCTCTTGGCTGGCCATATGAGAAGGAATTGATTCTACAAACCTAATTTGAAGATCCATCCTATTAGTCCCACATGGGAAGATGTAAAACCCTGACCTCTTGTAAAGTCCTATAAATAAACCCCTCTTGTAAGTTTTAAGAACAACTGATGAATGAATCCAATTTATGTGTGAGCAAACTTTGTGTTTCTCTCTTCCGCACTTGCATCCAGGTGTTGAGCTCCGTGAGGGAGTAAATCCAGGTTCCCCAGGAACCTTGAGGAGGTGTGAGATCTCCAACCCCAAAACCCTAGGTTAGCCACTTCACTTCCAAACCCTAGCCGCCCATCATCCTCTTCACTCCACCAAACCCTAGCCTACCCCATCTCTCATGGCCCCTCTCTCCAAGTAGAGGCCGACCACCAGCATCCAGGTCCAGTTCGGCTGCTTCGAAGATAGATCAAACCCCAGAGGAAGTCATCAGCATCCAGGAGAATCAGGACTTCAGCAACATCAGCTTTCAAGTTCTTCTATCTGGTAAATCCTTCCTTGAGTATCTGGTTCCATAACTTGTTCTTCTTCTTTCCCAGATCTTGAGTTCAGAAGAAGCCAACTCTGCCAAAGGGCCAGTATTGGAGGATCCATTGCGAAGATATCTGAATCCGGGGATCCAATAATCTGCTCAAGAGAGTCCTTCCACTAAACTCTGTGAAGATCACTGCCTGGTCTGTAACCCTTCTCTTCTCTTTACTTCTGTCCTGTTGAAAGTTCAGAGCGAAACCCTAGGTCTGGGAGTTTCTCAACCCCCAGCGATCCTTTACTTCCGAACTACTCTGATAACCTAGTTTCTTTAAATTGTGCTTTCAATTATTACATAGTTTCTTTCAATTTAGTTTAACTTTCCTTTGAGTCAAAGCCGACTTCTGAAAATATAAGGAAAAAAAAAAAGAATTAGTCTTAATTTACTTCTGCATCGCATCATCTCTTTCATTCTGCATCATTTTTGGTATCAGAGCCCTGTCTAGGGTTTCTGACTTGCTTGCATGTTTTGAGTGTCTCTCTTTTTTACTTTGTCTGCTCGAAGTAGACTCCCCAGGACGTCCGGTCCTAGGAACGAAGCGAGGTGCAAACCTCCTCTTCCATTCCACGAGGTGTTCCTAGGGCGTGTAGGGGATCCGCTGGGTTACAACTTCGTAGCAGGAATTGTAAACGGAGGAAGCATTTTGTTTTCAGTGTGTAACTGCCCTGTTGCAAGAATTGTTTTTTTATTGAAGGTAACTCCAAATTGCATGATTTTTATTTTACTGAAATTGGTATAATTGAAACTATTTTACATAATTTTACTGTGATTTATTGGTTTCCGTGAAATTTCTGAGAGTTAATTAACAGCAACTCTGTTTCTGTGTTTCTGCAATTCAATTTTTTTTTTTTTTTGAGTGATCATCTTCTAATTCATCTTAAGGGCAATTGAGCATCTAAGATAAGGGGAGGAGTTGATAACCTCTCCTTAGCCCAAACCACCACCCATTCATTCGAACCTAAGCCTAATTTTAAAATTTATTAGACTTAATTTGCCCTAGTGGGCTAGGGACACCAACAAGTCGGGTCTAGGCTAGTGTTGAGTCAGTTTGTCTAGTTACTCTATGTGTGCTTTGTACTCAGTGTCTAGAACGGTGGTTCAGGGATTCTATCCCGAAGGGCTTATGTGCTGGTCCGCCTACATGGCCAATCTCTGATTGGTGTCTAGGATTGGCAGTTAGGGACCTAACACTCCCCTTACACCTGCCTGGCTGAGTCCCGAGTTACTACAGGCTAGCTTGCCACTCTGATTGGGCATCTAGTTTGGACTCTAGGTCTAGTGAGCCAGTAGTCGCTTTAGTCTAGTCACATTCTATATGCTTGCTTGCATCATCATGTCCACCAGGAACGGAGTACCCTCCCAACCTTGTCAAACCCAACCTGATTTAGAGGCCATGATTAGAACTCTTACCGAAAGTATGACCAAATTTAGTCAGGATATGAATGAGGGTTTTGCCCAGTTTAGAGATCGAGTCCAAGTACTTGAGAAACGTAGACATCAAAATTGGACCCCTGATCCAAAATTTAATAGGCCCCAACCTCATCCATGCCAGGAGCCTAGGAGGACCTTATACCGTGATCCCGAGCATAACCTTAGGAAGCCTAACCATGATATCTATAGTGTGGATCGTGTCTATGAGAGGTCCTTACAATATTCTAGACCAGTCACTCAACAACCCAAGTCTTCTAGATCAAACCATTTAGATCCACACCCATGCCCAAGTAAGGTCTCTACTAGCTTGAAACCCAGTGTGACCCAGGTTCCTATATCGCAAGAATGTTGGTTTTGTGGAGAAAGAGGCCATAAATCTAGTTAGTACCCATGCATAGGACTGGCTTGTGCACAGCTAAGTGGTAAGAATCCTAAGGATGACATTAATGAGGGAGAACCCAAGCCTACCAATGAGGAAGAAAGGTTAGGTATGACAAGCCCAGAATCAGTTGACCCGATTACCACTGACCCGAAACCCATTAAAGATGGCATCGAGGAAGTATATGATGCTGGCTTGAATCTAGTTGATAAATATGAGGGGAAGAACTTGAAGAATGTGACATCGATAATATGGTTCCTTACCTGAGGAGACCTTGGAGAGCAACCAAGTTGTAGGACCTAGTTCAGAAATTCAAGAGATTTGTGAGAATCAGGTTCCTTTAGTCAAATACCCCCAGGAAGAACTCATAGTGTTAGCCCGAGCTATCAGTTCGTACCCTCTAATGACAGTCTTTCCCCAAGTACCAATTGAAGATCTTTGCACTGAACTGTTTAAGTTTGCCCACCCTATAGTAGATCCTCTCCTTAGGATGACTGAATCAAGCCTCTTACAATTGGACCTTGTCCCATGCCCAGCCACTAAGGTCTCTCCCGTAATCTCAGTTGAACATCCTTGTCTTCAGCGGATTGATTCACCCAGTCCTGTAGAAGTCCTCCTTATGACCCCAGACCCCTTCCTTCGCATGACTGACCTACCCTTCTATAGAGTATACCTTTCCGCACCCATATGTCAAGTTTCAAGTCTTGAGGTCATCATCCATAGGCCCTTCCATGAATCATTCTTCAATCCAGTTCTTGAGAAAATGGATCATTATTTGCTTAGATAATAAACTTTAACTGTTGCAATCACATGTCCTAGGTGGTGCAGGCACCAGACTCAGAAGAAGACTTCAGAGCTCCATCTGGATCTCTGATTGACCTTGCCTGAAGAATTAAGGTTTTCTAGTTTGTAATAAGGGTTGACTTGATCAACTCAATTTTAGCTTGAGTCTGTATTCCCTGCAATTTATTTTGTTGAGTCATGTTGACTCAGTAGTGGTCTAGGACTTCAACCTGGGGTGTCACATTTTCTCCCAAGGCCAAGCAAGTGGGCGCCACACTCCCAGCCACATGCCTGAGTCCAGGGGGTGCCACATCTCCATCCAGTAGGCTTTGGTCCCCACACCACAAGATAGCAGGTCCCTTCTCTCATGCGCATTTGAGGAGAGAGCAATCTGGGATCCACAATTCAAGGGGGCGGCCCACAAAATTCCATAAGAGCCAAGCTATGAAAAGAAAGAAACTCTTCTTGGAGAGTACTTCAAGGGGGCGACCATTCCATGCCAAAAATGCCCAAAGCAAAGATGGGAAGAACCATGACTTAGGGAGAAAGAAAAGGAGGAGTCCAAAAGAGTTGAGCCATGGAAGGAATAAAATTCTCTCTTGAAGAACAAGGCTAGAGGCGCCACTTACCTTCCTTTTAAAACCTCAAATCCACTTTTTGGAAACTTTGGCCGGCCATATGTGTATGGATTGATCCTACAAACCTAATTTGAAGATCCCCTCCTTTAGTTCCACATGGAAGATGTAAAACCCTACTCTCTTGTAAAGTCCTATAAATTAAACCCCTCTTGTAAACTTTAAAGTAATCTGATGAATGAATTCAAGTTTTTGTGTGAGCAAACTCTGTGTTTTCTCTCTTCCGCACTTGCATCCAGGTGTTGAGCTCCATGAGGGAGTAAATCCGGGTTCCCCAGGAACCTTGAGGAGGTGTGAGATCTCCAAAACCCTAAACCCTAGGTTAGCCACTTCAACTCCAAAACCCTAGCCGCCCATCATCCACTTCAATCCACCAAACCCTATCCTATCCCACCTCTCACGGCCACTCTCTCCAAGTCAAGGCCGACCACCAGCATCCGGGTCCAGTTCGGATACTTCAGCTTCAGAGAAAATTTCAGAGGGAGCCAGATCAACCTCCAGGAGAATCCGGATTTCAGCAACATCAGCTTTCAAGTTCTTCAATCTGGTAAACCCTTCCTTGAGTATCTGATTCCATCACTTGTTCTTCTTCTTTCCCAGATCTTGAGTCCAGGAGAAGCCGACTCAGCCACAGGACCAGTATTGGAGGATCCATTGCGAAGGTATCCGAATCCGAGGATCCAACAATCTGCTCGAGAGAGTTCTTTCACCAAACTTTGTGAAGATCACTGTCTGGTTGGTAACCCATCTCTTCTCTTTATTTCTGTCCTGTTGAAAGTTCAGAGCGAAACCCTAGGTCTGGGAGTTTCTCAACCCCAAGCGATCCGTTACTTCTGAACCACTCTGATAACCTAGTTTCTTTTAAATTGTGCTTTCAGTTATTACCTAGTTTCTTTCAATTTAGTTTAGCTTTCCTTTGAGTCAAAGCCAATTTCTGAAAATATAAAAAAAAAAAAAAGAATTAATCTTAATTTATTTCAGCATCGCATCATCTCTTCTTTCGTACTGCATCACTAGGCTACTTCCCGAACCATCTCTTGATCCATTCCTGGGAGTAGCAAACTTTTCCTTTCGTAAGGATGATCAGTTGACACTCATAGATCACCATTCAAACCTTCAGGTCACCACCTTTAGTCAATAGGTAATTCGAGACTCCACCTCATATTTCCTCCCTTTCTCTAGGACTTCCAATGCTTCTTACACCATCCAAGTATACTTTGTCGAAGTCTTTAAAGTGAACCACATGTCAGAACCTATTAGGTTTGCCACCTACTTCTGGAAGACCTTATGGCACCTACTAGGCACCCATGATAAGTTTTCATGCTCTGCATGCCATCCTCCGACCCAAGGTCAAACCTAGAGAGCCATAGTTTGTTAGGTTTAGACCTAGGGTTCCTTTGGAATAATGTCCATTCTTTAGGAATGCGTCGTCAGTCTAGTTTAGTTTTTTTTCTTGACCCTTTACTAGGCTTTGACTCATATTTTGGTTTGATTGAGAGCACCAGGATTTGGGATTTGTATTTTGTCCAGGGCTGAATTTGTATACAATGACTCGGTCAATAGGTCTACAGGTAAGAGTCCATTTGAAATTGTGCATGGTTACAAACCTCACACACCTCTTGACCTAGCTCCTTTACCAGTCCACACACGAGTCTCCGAGTCTGCTGAAGTTTTTGCACATCATATAAAAGACTTGCATAAAGAAATTCATGCAAAAATAAATTAAGTAATGAAACTTATAAGAAGTTGGCTGATTCTCAAAGGCGAGTCAAAACTTTTGTTGAGGGAGACTATGTAATGATTAGGTTAAGGCCTGAACGGTTTCCTCCTGGAACCGTTAGAAAGTTACATGCTAGAGGAGCTGGACCATTTAGAGTGGTGAAGAGAGTAGGATCCAATGCATATGTGCTCGAGTTGCCTTCAGAACTAGGTATTAGCTCCACTTTCAACATTACAGACCTAGTAGAGTATAGAGAGCCAGCTGTGATTCCCAGTGAGCCTTTTGAGCCTAATCCTGTTATTGAGAGTGATCCCCACCCTGTGTGTCCACCAACAAACTGGCCTGTGAGGAAAGAGCAGATTGAAAAGATCCTGGATGATCAGGTTATCTCTACTCGTAATCGAGGATACCAAAGATACCTGGTCCGCTGGCAAGGAAGGCCAGATTCTGATGACTCTTGGATCTCCCGAGAAGAATTACAAGAATTGGACCCAGACCTCTTGGAGAGATACCAGAGCCAACTTGATCCATACTCGATAGGGTCGAGTTCCTCCCACCCTGGGAGAATTGGTGCGGGCACCAGACTCAGAAGAAGACTTCAGGGCTCCATCTGGATCTCTGATTGACCTTGTCCAAAGAATTAGGATTTTCTGGTTTTGTAATAAGGGTTGACTTGGTCAACTCAAATTTAGTTGAGTCTGTATTTCCCTGCAATTTAAATTTTGTTGAGTCATGTTGACTCAGTTCAAGTCCTAGTAGTGGTCTAGGTCTTCTCCAGGGGTGTCACATTTTCTCCCAAGCCCAAGCAAGTGGTCGCCACACTCCCAGCCACATGCAAGAGTCCAGGAGGTGCCACAAATCCATCCCAGTGTCTTGGTCCCCACACCCAAGGGAGCAAGAAATTTTCTTGAAGCCAAAATCAAGGAGGCGCCTCATATGTACCTTAAAAGGCCAAGCTAAAGGAGGAAAGAGGCATTTCTTGGGGAGCACTTCAAGGGGGCACCCAATCCATGCCTAAAAAGCCCAAAGCAAAGTTGGGAAGAGCCATGACTTGGGGAGAAAGAAAAGGAGGTGTCCAAAAGAGTTGAGCCATGGAAGGAAAAAAATATTTCTTGAAGAGCAAGGCTAGGAGGCGCCACCTACTTACCATTGGAGCTTTCAATCAACATTTATGGAACTCTTGGCGGCCATATGAGAAGGAATTGATTCTACAAACCTAATTTGAAGATCCATCCTATTAGTCCCACATGGGAAGATGTAAAACCCTGACCTCTTGTAAAGTCCTATAAAATAAACCCCTCTTGTAAGTTTTAAGAACAACTGATGAATGAATCCAATTTATGTGTGAGCAAACTTTGTGTTTCTCTCTTCCACACTGGCATCCAGGTGTTGAGCTCCGTGAGGCAGTAAATCCGGGTTCCCCAGGAACCTTGAGGAGGTGTGAGATCTCCAACCCCAAAACCCCAAAACCCTAGGTTAGCCACTTCACTTCCAAACCCTAGCCGCCCATCTTCCTCTTCACTCCACCAAACCCTAGCCTACCCCATCTCTCACGGCCCCTCTCTCCAAGTAGAGGCCGACCACCAGCATCCAGGTCCAGTTCGGCTGCTTCGAAGACAGATCAAACCCCAGAGGAAGTCAGATCAGCATCCAGGAGAATCAGGACTTCAGCAACATCAGCTTTCAAGTTCTTCTATCTGGTAAATCCTTCCTTGAGTATCTGGTTCCATAACTTGTTCTTCTTCTTTCCCAGATCTTGAGTTCAGAAGAAGCCAACTCTGCCAAAGGGCCAGTATTGGAGGATCCATTGCGAAGATATCTGAATCCGGGGATCCAATAATCTGCTCAAGAGAGTCCTTCCACTAAACTCTGTGAAGATCACTGCCTGGTCTGTAACCCTTCTCTTCTCTTTACTTCTGTCCTGTTAAAAGTTCAGAGCGAAACCCTAGGTCTGGGAGTTTCTCAACCCCCAGCAATCCTTTACTTCTAAACAACTCTAATAACCTAGTTTTTTTAAATTGTGCTTTCAATTATTACATAGTTTCTTTCAATTTAGTTTAACTTTCCTTGAGTCAAAGCCAACTTCTGAAAAATAAAAAAAAAAAAAAAGAATTAGTCTTAATTTACTTCCGCATCGCATCATCTCTTTCATTCTGCATCAGTAGGGCAATGAAATTAGGGTTATGATAAAATAACAGTGACACCTAATTTCAATAAACCCTAATCTAGAATGTTCCTAGTCATTGGACCATCAATTCAGGGATCGATGAATCCGGTAAGACTAGCTTATCCTATGTATGCTCAGTTGATGAGGGTTGTTGGTCTCACATCCACTTGTGTATAGACACTAATACAAGGATAAGGGTGCTCATTAGGTTATGAGTACACTAAACTGATCTGCACCGGGACTATCTTATGGAAGTCTTACTCCTTGTCAAAAGATAGGTCCCAGAGTAGAAGTTGTGCATGTGATCTTCAGACCTGAGGTCACCATATTTCCTTGTGCACACTAAGCCATACTTTGGTTCATACTCATTCATGGCATTGTGACATGTATAGGGTGTTCTGGGTATGGTGGAAGGTGTTCAAAGGATGTGAGTGGACCAACAAGGAATCGATCAATCCTGGTAAGAGGATATGTTATCCCGTGTAATCTCATCGATGAGTGACTCAAGGAATCTTTACAAAGTGGGATGAGATTAGAAGTAGCTTCTAATCAGTCATCAGCTGAGTCCTCATGATCGAGCTGAGATTCGATATGATTAAGTGTTAGTGTTTGACATTTACCCATACCCATCACTTAATAGGGATAATGGGAGATCGAAAGATTGAATTGCATAGTAACTTACTACTGAATGATATTTTGATAATTTCAACCAAATTCCTCATCTTCAGGTAGGCATGACACATTGCTAGACATCAATCTTGTCTTGTGGGTTTTCATGAACCAATTGGATTGGTTTCATGGGTCAATTCGATGTGTGATTCTAATTAGACAATTAAGTGAGCCGATTTGACCTAGTTAGGTCATTCGAGTTCGATCGGATCGAATCGACTCAAACCTAAACCTACTGCTGGCTAGATGTAGAACCCAATGAGTCACACACAATAGAGAGTTGGCCAAGGAAGTCACTCATTATTTAATTAGGGTCATGGGATCCTAATTGGTTAGCCAGATTACATACTAGCATATGTAGGCTAACCAAATTCCTAACCCAATAGGATTGGGTCCGGTTGCTTGCTAATTGGGCTAACCTAATTAAGGGAAACCTAAATTAGGTTGGGTCCTTAGTGGGGATAGCCAAATCAGAGCTTGATCTTATTTTATTTTGGTATTTTGGACATCTTATTGAAGAGTCCATTTGAGTTGGGACTCTAGATGCCAAAATGACACCTTGGCATTCAAAAAGGCCTTAAAGAGTCTATAGTCCTCTGATCTGAAAAATATTTATATGGATGGAAAGAGGACTTAATGCTCTTTATTTTGACACCCATATTACATATGCTTTGACTAGTCAAAGGTTGCATGGGGTGTTGATAAATTTGACCAAGAAATAAAGGGTCTCTTGGCACCTCTTGGCACGCGCGGGAGATGAAGGTGCATGCAGAAGGACAAGAGTCCTTCTACAGATGAAACACTGGAGTGTTTTATTTCAGGGGGTGCCTTCTTATCTTACCCCATGCCTCTTGGATATGCTTGACCGATCAAGGCCCTTTTTGAAATGGCATGAAAAAGGGATGGAAGAAAAAGCATGGATGAAGAGATGCATCTCTTCATGTGGCGCGCGCCCTGAAGCAGAGTCCTTCTGCTTTCATGACTCTTCATATTCTCTGATGTTTGGAGATTGAAGAGGTGCCTCATGGCTTCCCAGGGACCGGTACTTGCCATGTGGCAAGTCACAGATTATTTAGGAAAATGGACGGATGCCAATATTTCTTTTGGTGCATGAGGAGACATATTGGATATGATTTTTTAGTCTTGAAAAATCATATCTGATAACTAGTTATAGGACATATGATATGAGTTTTAGATAATCTTTTTCACCATAAAGACATTCTGAGTGTTCTTCCACTTCTCCCTCCCTCCTTTTTATTTTAGGACAAGACTTGTCTTGTTAAGACAAGGTCTTTTCTACTTGGACAAGGCTTAGTTTTAGGACATAAGCCTAAGAGGTCCTAGAGGAGGGTTGTCCTAAAACTAAGAGTGGTTTAAGACTGTGTCCAGAGAGCCCTACAGTAGGACAGGGTGTCTTACAGTTGTCAAAGGTCAAAAGGTTGACAAAAAGGTCCTGTTGAAGCAACCAATCCCAGTAGGGATTCTTTCTTGTTACCATTCTCATGTGGATCACCGTTGGAGGGCTTGCACTTGTGAGCCTCGTGGAAAGGATTGGATTTCAGCTATCCAAATATCTATTCTGACTTCATTTATGTTTTGTTGATTGGCATTGCATGAGGGGTTCCTGGGAATTAGGGTTTTCTTGCCAATTAGGGTTTCATGCTTAGAATTTTAGTTTTGAAATTCATTTCCGCATACTGCATGATTCCCGATACCCTGAGAGAATTCTTATCGGTGGTATCAAAGCCATCCTTGTGGCATACCAGTTATGAACCATTTTTGGAGTTTTATGAAATTCCACTATCGAGCTAACCCGAATCCTATCGAGTCGACCCGGACTTTGTCGAGCTGACTTGAACCCTGTCGATTTGACCCAACTAAACTCATATGTATGTTTTTTGGTTTCTTTATGAAATGACATGATAATGCAATTGTATGAAATTTTGTATATTAGGGTAATATGTTTAATTTCAAGTTTTTATGAAATACATGATATTATGTCAAGTATGAAATTATGCATGTTGATTATACCTAGTAACTACTTTGGATTGGGTTAGTCACCATAGCCGTCCGGTCATAGGAGCCAAGTAGGGTTTAAAGGCCCTCTTCTCCCATTTAGTGGGTCTCCTATGGCATGTAGGGGTGCCGCTGTGGCCATATCCTATGAAAAGGTGAGGTGAAAGGTATTTTTA
Organism: Areca catechu; assembly: GCA_021397845.1. Taxonomy (NCBI): domain Eukaryota; kingdom Viridiplantae; phylum Streptophyta; class Magnoliopsida; order Arecales; family Arecaceae; genus Areca; species Areca catechu. The sequence goes on from CM038050.1 coordinate 100,229,030, forward strand.
TGTATCTATCATGCCCTGATTTGCATATTAGTTATAATATGCTTGTTTAACATAACATGTTATATTATGATGATATGCTACATGTTTATATATGTTATAAGCATAGTAATCATGATAATTTAGAATGTATTTTTGAAACCATCAAAGCCCTCATAAAAATCATATTTAGTCATAGTAAAAAACTTAGTCATGATGCAAAACCGATTAGGGTTTATCAGCTAATTGGTGTCTAGGCAAGTGGTTCTGGGAAGGTAAAGGGAATGAGGTTTTTTAATTGGTTCCGTTGACTGACCTGGCCAATCTAATTGGTGTCTAAGGAAAGCAACGGAGGGACACCCTCACCCCTTCCACTCACCTGGCCAATTTGGTCATATCTAAATCTTAATTTGGTAATGCTAATTGGTTAAGTTACTATATTTTGCCTTCCTTCATGCTAAGCCAAATTTATGTCAAGACTATAGTAGGTTTGTTGTGCATACACAAGGCCTACTCTAGGGTTTGATATAAGATTTGTCTTGGTGCACTTAGTGCTTTATGGCATGGTTGGAAATGTTACTTTATTGCGTATATACAAGGGTAACATTATTCAATCTTGGCTACATGGAAATGAAGGGTCCGACTAAACTAAGATATTATGGTTTGTTGTGCATACACAAGGCCATAAGTGTCTTAAAGGCAAAGGTAATTGTTGAGAATTGCATGGGTTGCAATTGAAAAGGTTGTCCTACCTTTGAACTCATGTGTGTTTGTTATGCATACACAAGGCACTCATGAGGAATAAGGATCTCAACCCCACTAAGGAAACTAGGAAAGTTTTCTCGCTTACCATAGTTGAGGGTTATGGTATTTGAAGAAAATAGTGGGAGATAATTAGATATAAAGTCCTTATCTAGTTATGGATGTCATCTTGAGTGGTCTGCTGATATTGTTGTTAGGACATTTATTTTTATGGCTTCAAATTTATCATTGCATGGCATCTTGGATGCTAATAAGTTAACCGGTTCAAACTATATGGACTGGTTGAAAAAGAAGGCTGATGGAGCCTGTTTCCATTGCAGCATTTTGGGCATTGGAAGAAGGATTGCAAGACTTGTCTTGCAAATGTGAAGCTAGATGAAAGTAGTGCATCTACAGATTTGTACATGATACAAACCCATTTATCATTGAGTGAATCTATTTCTAGTTCATGGGTATTGGATACCGCATGTGAGTCACATATTTGTAAATCTTTATAAGGACTCCACAGAATTAGAAATTTGAAGAAAGGTGACTTCAAATTATATGGGGCAAGTGGAGAACACATATGCTGAAGCTGTGGGCACCTATCTTCTGTTACTACCTTCGGGTAATAATATATAGGTTGGAAGAATGCTACTATATGCCAAATATTATAAGAAACATTATTTCTATACCCTTGTTGTTACAACAAGGATATGAAATAAGTGTAAAGAGCAGTGGCTACTCCATTCTTCATAATAATACAATATTTGGGCATGGTTGCTTTGTGAATTGTCTTTTAACTTTAGTACTTTAAGATGAAATACTTCTTGTAGATGACAAAAAGAGAAAAAGAGATAATGTCAATGTCACATATCTCTGGCATTGCAGGTTAGGTCATATTAGTGAGTCAAGGATAAACAAGTTAGTCAAAGAGGATTACTTTGACCTTGATGATTTTCAATCATTAGGAACTTGTGAGTCTTGCCTCAAAGGGAAAATGACCAAGTCTCCATTCATTGGATATGGAGAAAGAGCAACTGAATTGTTTGGTCTTGTACATACTGATGTGTGTGGACCTATGTCAACTCAGGCCAGAGGAGGATATTCTTATTTCATCACTTTTATTGATGATTTATCAAGGTTCGGTTATGTGTATCTTATGAAGCACAAGTTCAAAGCCTTTGATAAGTTTAAAGAATATTAGAGTATGGTTGAAAGACAAACTGGACTTAGTATTAAGCTCTTCGGTCTGATCGGGGAGGGGAATACTTGTCTAGTGAGTTTTGAACCATCTCAAGGATAAAGGTATTATTTCTAAATGGACCCCTCCTTATACACCCTAGTTAAATGGAGTGGCAGAAAGGAGAAATCGCACCTTGTTGGACATGGTGAGGTCCTTGATGAGCTTCACAGATCTTTCCATTTCCTTCTAGGGACATGCCTTGGAGACTACTGCATATATATTAAACAGGGTTCTATCTAAGTCAGTAAGTAGCACTCCATTTGAGTTATGGAATGGTAAAAGACCAAGTCTTAAGTACTTAAAGATTTGGGGTTGCCATGCTTATGTCAAGAATAACTTTGGACATAAGTTAAGTGATAGAGCTGACAAGTGTAGGTTTGTTGGTTACCCAAAAGAAGATAAGGGATACCTCTTTTATAATGCTACTGAGCAAAAGATAATTATCAGTAAGCATGCTACATTCTTGGAACAAGAGTTTATCCAAGAAGGATGTAGTGATTCTTTACTTGAGTTGTGTGAAGAACAGAACCATCAAACCGATGAGCCTTCAAGTGAAGTTCCTCAACCAGAGGTTCTTGTGGATCAAGAATAGCCACAATACACACCTCCTCTCCGATCGTCAGAGAGGGTGCGGGGAGCATCTCTCAGATATGGCTTTGTCATCGGGGATGACAATGAAGCCAGTATTATATAAGATGATGATCTTGTGACCTATTCGAAGTTGTCGAGAGTAGGGACTCCGACAAGTGGCTTGGTGCCATGAAATCTGAAATGGACTCTATATGTTCCAATCAGGTTTGGACATGTCGTGACACTAGATGAGATCACCCCGTCCGGACCACTTGCACCGTCTCAAACACGAAGTATGATGTAGAAACCATAGCAGAAGCAACAAGCCTGATGTGAACACTATACCACGAATCTTAGGAGATCGGGGTAAAGAAGATCAACCAAAGAATATATCAAGATTAAGAATTTTAGGGAGAAAACAAGGGTTTATATTATCTCCTGTGTGAATAGCTTACAGGACCTCTTGAAAGACTCGAACCTCCTTCTCTCAAGATCGTACAATATAAATATATATATCCATAGGTTAAAAAAAACCTAGACCCTTGAAACAACTCCCAACTAGCACATCGTCAAAATAGTGAACCCATCATCCGAGTCAACTCAAATCCATCCGAGCTGACTCATCCAAACAACAGGTTTCCTGACTGTGCATCTGAGCTGACTCTAATCCATCCTAGCCGACTCGACCAGAGTGTCTTCTTACCTACCATGAGAACTAGAGTCGACTCCTGGAAACCGAGTCAACTCGAATAGATAGACTGAACAATAAACATTGTAACACAGTCTATCACCCAGGACTCTTACCGGACTTACTCCTAGCCCTAGTTACATCATGACCAATATGACAAAGACCCAAAACTTGACTCCAGATGTCTTGATATACCACACAAGACTCAACAATCTCCACCTTGGTGTTTCCAGGCTTCAGTCAACTCCACCTTGTCTATCAACCATAATAGTCCAAACACTTGTGAAAGCTATCCCTTGGAAGAACCTTCGTTAGTGCATCAGCTGGATTCTTCTTGGTATAAACCTTTTCCAGCTCCACCTTGCCTTCCTCCACCAGCTCTCTAATCCGATGGTATCTGATGTCAACATGCTTCGTCCTGGCATGATATACTGAATTCTGGCATATAACAATGCACTCTAGCTATCACAATACACCTTGACACCCTCCTGTTGTAGCCCATCTCCATAGCCAATCCCTTCAGCCATAGAGCCTCCTTTGCTACCTCCATGATGCTAATATACTCTACTTCAATGGTGGATAATGCCGTTATAGGCTGCAAACTAGACCTCCAAGACACAGGTCCTCCATTCATGCTGAATATGAAACATGTTGTGGAACGACGGGTATCCACATCTCCACAAAGTCTACATCCACAAAAGCTTTCCATCTGCCCCTGGACAATCTTGGCTATGTTAGAGTGTTCCACAGCACCTCCATGCCGTCCGTAGTAGATGCCCACTCCAATTGATCCCACCAAGATCTGAAGTGTTGTGAATTGTGTCCCAAAGCCAATCACCTAGGTTGTAGGCAATTGGGTTGAATATTATAATCTATATATGAATTAATAAAACATTATTTTGGCAGCTCATCACATCATTCATTTCCCTGTAATGAACTCAATTTATGTGATGAAGTCCTTAGGACTGCACTGACTTCGATATAGAGAGGATATATCGAGTGGTCCTTTAAAAGTTTCACAATCAAAGGATACATTGTACAGGATGACAATGTATCATGTGTAGGTTGTTATGGTTCACATCGTTTGGTTATCCTCTAGACCAAAGGAGTATGGTGACACTGATGTGATCTGCAAGTAGGATGTGTAACATCTCATTGAACGTGACTCCGTAGAGCTCTTTTCTGCCAAAGGATTGCTTGTGATTGGATATGGGTATATGTGTCCCTCCGAACTGAGGTCACGATGGTAGATTGCAAGCAACTCCCTTGCTTTGGTGTCGGACTACGCAGATTTTTAATCCGGTGATGGAAGGTTTCTGGGTACAGGCAAGTACTTGTGGAGCAGTGGTAGACCAAGATGGAATAGACCTGTCCAAATTGTTTGGATTGAATGTCTCGCAGTGTTTCAATTTAGCAAATCAATGGCCAAGGTAGTCCTAGTGAGGAGTCACTGGATTTGCGAGGTTGAGACATGTTGTGGATTGACTCAGTTAGGGTTGACAGTCTAACCCTAGGTCATCTTGATTATTGAAGGTCAAAAGGATGAATTATACGGTAACCATATGCCAGAGGTTCTATAGATTGCTGTCGCATCTTCGGCCTATCTGGACGCTGGGACCCATTGTTAGATCGTATCTTGTGCTGGTACTGGAAGTGTTCCAGTGCTACCGTTTAGGTTCGAGCCTATGAGGTCACAAGCCATCAAGGATTTCTTCATGATCCAAGAATCGATCAATGATTGAGAATCATTTCGATATTAAAGTCAAATGGTCTCTTGAGCACACATTGTATTTTTCTGGTCTGATTTGGATCGACCAAGATTGGATTGGGTCAACCAGGAATTGTTCCTGGTAGACTATGACAGAACCGAATTTTATTATTCATTAGGTTTGGTCAAACTGAGTTTTGATAAACCAGTTTTTGGAATTGGTTTGTTGAACTGGTTTATATCAAGACTTGGTTCTCATTTGTTTTCTCCTAGCCATCACCGGTTTGAATACTTGTTGGTTTACATGGCAATATGGTTCAACGTGGCTTCTCCCCTATTTCACCGAATTGGATGAGATCTTGCTCGCATGAAGAACATGTTCGGATGAGGAGTTCATCCAGCTTGGCATCTTTGGTTCTTCCCCTCTGCATCCTTCTCACGGTGAACTCTTTGCTTCCTCTTTGTTTTGGTGTTATCCAAGTTCCTCTCTCGGTTGCCCTGTTTCATGCTGGTACGGGATTAGAACATCAAGAGTTCTCTTCGATTTGGGAGGCCTGATCTCAATCCAGAAATTGATGTTCACGATCAAGTGAAGTTCTTTTGCACTTGGGAGATTTGAAACAAATCTTCTCCATTGATCAAGAGCCCTTTCCCATCTAGTTTTGGATCTCACGATTTCCTCCCACATGTCACTTCCACCGTTTTCCCTTGCCTTCACGGATTGATTTTTCTGCCTATAAATACAACCTGTTGGTTGAAGCCTATGGTGTGCAAGAGAGAAGAGATAAAGAAGCATCTGTGGTGGAGAATAGGGAATGTATCAAGGCCGTGTGGTTTTGGAGAGAGGAAGAAATAGGACTTGAAGGCTTCACGGGATTTTTCTAGGTTGCAGCCGTGTGATGGGATTCTCTCCACCGATCTTTCATCTTAGCAGTAGGCCATGCGGTGAGAGCCTGCAGTTTCTATGATCAAAAGTTCTGGGTGGAAGGCTATGTGATGCGTGAGAGAGAGAAGGAGAAGAAACAGAGCATGTTTATTTGAGAAGTAAAAGATGGATCTATGGGATGAAAGTTTGAATGCTGAAATTCTTTCATCATCCTTTTGTATTCCTTCCCCATTTGTTGTTTCCAGTGTGTGCTTTAGGTGGAGTTTGGGCAGTCCTGGAGAAGACCGTTCGTGATGATTAGTTTGTATTCCCTGCTCCACCTATCCATGACCTGTCTTTGGATTCCCGAAGGACTAGCATCCTTCCGGGAGTTGGATCAGCATCCTTCCGGGAGTTGGATCAGCATCCTTCCGGGAGTTGGATCAGCAAGAGCCCGTGCATGGATACTCTAGAGGGTGGACGTTTGGACACCTTGAGAGTTTGGATCGATTGATCTCTTCTTGCCATTGTAGATCTTATTTGCTGTTGAAGGAATTCAACCGGTCGCTGATTAACTCTGAAGACTAAGAGAGTCCTCTTCGGTCAGGTATATTTTATTTTGGTTATCTTACATGCCTATATCTAGTTGTTATCATATGATTTATAATTGTTGCACTTGCCTATACATGCCTGTATATTTTGTTACATACATCATGATATGTTACATCCTGTACATGAGTAGATACTTTCTACTGCATGCTTAAAAATTTTAATTATGCAATACCTGCTCCCTAGTGTTGCATGCCTAGGATAGGCTTCTGTTGCACTAGGTTTTCCTTCAGTGGTATCAGAGCCACAGGTTCCTGTGTAGCATATCATGATCACATGTATTAGGGATTACTTTTAGGAACCTAGTTGAGACCTTCACCATGGTCGTGTTTCCAGATTAATCAGGGTTTAAAACCTTAATTTTCTATGGCACGAGGCGGTTCATCTGTGTTGGCATTTTCGGAAGGATCTTTAAAGGAAACCTATTGTATTAAAAGTATTTTAATCCTGATTCATGTACATTGGCATGTCTAAAATGTTTAGGGCTTGTAATATTATAATTGATATGATGAAATTAGATATGATGCATGAAACATGTAAAAGGAGTTTTACATGAATTTAATTAAAAATGTTTTAATTAAAAGATGGCTTATAATCTAACAATTATGAATTGAAAGATTAATCAAAATGACAAGACTAATTAGGGTTTATGAAACCTAATGTCATTTGAATAAGCCATCTAGGTTAATTGGGTTAGCTGTCTGATTGGGTCCATTAATTGGGTTAGACCTAAGGTTAGTTGAATTGGACTTAAGAGAACTAATCAAATGTTGATTAAGGACCTTCTCTTTAGTATCTATCTAATAGTTAGATGGGTTAGTCCATTCTTCTAAATGGATCTAATTAATAGCTCTATGGAAAGGCTGAGTCCTTAGGCTGGTCTAATCGAGTCTGGTTAATTGCTTAGTGTTTAGGCAGGTTTGTATTTTTGATCATGGTTGCATGAGGCTACCTCTTTTCTGGCCAACTTAGTTGGTGTTTAGGAAAGATGGTTAACGGCGGATACTCATCCATGATCTCACCTACCTAGCCAATCCAGTCAACCAGAATTGATTAGAAAAGCTTATTGATTCGAGTTAACCCATGTCACCCAAGTTGATCAGCTTGACTGATCTAAAGGTACCCTGGACCAATTTGTTGAATTTAATTCAAGCCTCCTGAGAATTGATTTGATCAGTGGGAGGTTGATCCATGTTCTTCTCTCTATTCTTCTGTCATAATTTAATTAAAATCCTTTAAAATTATTAGGTCCTGAAAAAGACTAAGTCAATGAGTTGATGGTGTCTTAGCCTCCCATTGAGTGGGTTAGTAATGAGTACTTTAGCTTGGTGTACATCGGCAGTTCCATAGAATGGGTGTGCATCCGTTACTGGGATTACTCTCACATAGATGATGGTTCAGTATAACCTTCTTAACGATGATCAGGTGGGCCGGCCATAGTCGGGCTTGGTCATTCGTTTGCCAGAAGCATTGGATTCATCATATTGATGGTTGGACCTAACCAGAGACCAGCAATAGGATGCCCTAGGCCGATTGGGGGTTCTGTGGGGTAAAATTTATTACTGGAAGTTGCTTGGGGAAGCAATTGGTTAGAGAACCTACCTTTAGGCGTGTATGGGTGAGCTAGCCATAGTCGGGCTCATACGTGGTCTATTGGATTTCAGTACCAACTATAAAATGATGATTTCACGGATTGAAGTTAGAGGCTCCCAATCTGAAAAATTAGTGGGAGGGACCTTTAGACTAAAGTCCAAGTCTTTTGATTTAATTGATTAATTCATATACTGATTAGGTCTAGATTTTCCTTTTAGATGTCTTCAAATCTTTCGCTCCTATCACTTCTCGGTAGCGAGAAGTTAAAGGGTCCCAATTTCGATAGCTGGTATCGAAGATTGAGGATTGTCCTTAAGAACGAGCGGATCCTTTATCTGATAATGGATCCAGCACCCGAAATCCCTTCTACAAATGCTCGGAGTTTGGTCATGATACTTATTTGAAGTGGGTTTTTGATCAGGTTACTGTCCAATGCATAATGTTGGTGGCGATGAACGATGAGTTCAATCATAAATTTGAGGAGGCCCAGCCAGACGAGATCATTCAAAATTTGAAGAAATCTTTTGGCATGCCGACAATGTAGAGCGGTACAAAGTGTCTTGTGCCATCTACAATGTCAAAATGCGAAATGGCAGTTCGGTTACTGATCATGTATTGGACATAATCGAGATAATTGAACGATTGGGCAAGCTCGGATGTCCCTTGCACGAGCAACTCGACAAGGATACAATTCTGAATTCTCTACCCTCCTTCATCTTAACCCTCTCAATCATTATAGAATGAATAACCTGCAGTCAATTACCATGGTTTGATGGGGTTGTTGTAGACTTACGAGAAGGACCACCAACTGAATAAGGGGGTGGTGTATTTAGTGGGAGGTTCTAGAGGTCATCGTCCCTTTTAGAAAGGGATGAAGAAAGGTAAGGGATAGAAGGTGCAAAGTGCTCCTGGCCCAAGTCAGACCAAGAAAGTGAAAGCTGATCTAGCTAGTGCAAAGTGCTTCTATTGTAAGAAGCATGGATACTGGAAGAGGAATTATCCTCTTTATCAGGCGTCCAAAGACCCGAACAGCCCAAGGATGGAAAATGTCAGTAACTTGTATCCTTGGCACTATAGGCTGGGTCATGTTAACCAGAATTGGATAAACAAGTTGCGAGGAGAAGTCCTCCTCGAGGTCAGTGATTCTGACACACTGCCCACTTGTGAATCCTGTTTACTTGGTAAATTGACCAAGTCATCTTTTACTGGAAAAGGTGAACGAGCTACAGAATTTCTGAGACTCATACATATTGATGTATGCAGACCTATGAAAGTTAGTGCCAAAGGTGGATACAGATATTTCATTACGTTTACAGACGATCTTTCCAGGTGTGGTTATGTCCTTTTGATGAGACATAAATCTGAGTCTTTTGAAATGTTCAAACGATATCATAATGAAGTGAAGAAATAAACTGGAAAGAGTATTAAAACCCTTCGATCTGATCGAGGTAATGAATACCTATTCGAAGAGTTCATGACATATCTTGAGGAGAATGGGATTCTCTCTCAGTGGACTCCTCCAGGAACACCTCAGTTGAATGGTGTGTCTGAAAGGAGGAATCGAACCCTGTTGGACATGGTTCGATCCATGATGGGCTTTGTAACTCTGCCACTATCCTTCTAGGGATATGCACTTGAGACAGCTTGTTACTTACTAAATAATGTTCCAAGTAAGTCTGTTGTCTCCACTCCATATGAGCTATGGATTGGATGTAAGCCCTCAATTTCACACCTCCGGGTCTGGAGTTGCCCAGCTTATGTAAAGCGTTTAGACTCAGATAAACTTGGTCCTAGGTCTGATCGGTGCCTATTCATTGGGTACCCTAAGGAAACAAAAGGGTATTTCTTCTGCTTGGAAGATGAACAAAAAGTGTTCGTTGCTCTTAGAGCTATCTTTTATGAAAAGGAGTTCCTTGGAGAAGGAACTGTAGCCTCTAAGATTGAACTTGGTGAACTTCAACCAGTGGAAGAACCTGCATACTCTAAGGACATCATAGAACCGACTGTGATTGAATCACACCCAGAACCCATTATTAGGAGATCCGGTAGAGTACTACGTTAGCTGGATAGATACTATGGTTTCTTTATCCGGCGATGATCCCATTGAGCTTGACGAGAATGATGAGGATCCGATCACCTATATGGATGCACTTCAGAGATCTGACTCTGAGGCATGGCTTGGAGCCATGCGATCCGAGATGGAGTCCATGGAGATCAACAATTTATGGACATTGGTTGGTCCACCTGAAGGGATAAAACCCATCAGGTGCAAGTAGATTTTCAAAAGAAAAAAGGGCATACATGGGAAGGTGGAGACCTATAAAGTCCGTCTGAATGCCAAGGGGTATCGTCAGCGATATGGTATCAATTATGATGAGACATTTTCCCCTGTGGCAATGCTCAAATCCATTCGGATCATGCTTGCTTTGGCAACACATTTTGACTACGAGATCTGGCAGATGGATGTTCGAACTGCTTTCCTGAATGGGGAGTTGATTAGGAGGTGTATATGATACTGCCTGAAGGGTTCATATCCATAGACGAGTAAAAAATGTGTAAATTGCAGAGGTCCATTTTGGACTCAAGCAAGCATCTCGAAGTTGGAACATGCGATTTGATAGGTGTATCAGATCGTATGGCTTCGTTAAGAAAGGAGAGGAACCCTGCATCTATAAATGGGTTAATGGTTTTATGATTGTATTCCTGGTACTGTATGTTGATGACATTCTCTTAATCGGGAATGACATTGCAGCATTGCAAGGAATAAAGGTCTGTTTGTCATCTCAGTTCTCCATGAAGCACTTGGGAGAAGCTTCTTACATATTGGGTATGAAGATCTATAGAGATAGATCTAAGAGGCTTCTGGGATAGTCCCAGTCTACTTAATTGATACCGTGCTGAAACAGTTCAGCATGAAAAATTCCAAGAAAGGCTATCTCCCGATAGGTTCTAGAATTATACTTTCTAAGAAGGATTGTGTGACAACTCTTGAGGAAAGAGAGCACATGAGTAGAGTTCCTTATGCTTTGGCAGTGGGCTCTATCATGTATGCTATGATATGTACTAGACCAAATGTGGCATACTCACTAGGATTAGTGAGCAGATACCACTCTGACCCAGGTGATGTGCATTAGAAGGTGGTTAAGACCATCCTAAAGTACTTGAGAAATACTAAGGACCAATGGCTGATTTATGGAGACTTGACTTGAAACTTGTTGGATATACTTATTCCAGTTTCTAGTCAGACAGAGATGATAGCAAGAGTGTGTTAGGATTTGTGTTTACCCTGAACGGAGGAGCGATCTGCTGGAAGAGTTCCAAGCAGGCAACAGTTACAGACTCGGTAAGCGAAGTAGAGTACTTTGCAGCATCAGATGCGGCAAAGAAAGTTGTATGGTTGCATAAATTCCTTGGAGAGCTAGGGGTGGTACCTTTCATAGATGGTCCTGTTTCTGTGTATTGTGACAGCACAGGGGCCATTGCTCAAGCTAAGGAGCCAAAGTCATATCACCGCACTAAGCATATTCTATGGTGCTATCACCTCATGCGAGAGATCATGGAACGGCGACATCAATCTTATGAAGATCGATGGAAAGGAAAGTCTGACCGACCCATTCACTAAAGCCCTCAAAATCAAAGAGTTCGATAAATGGAAAATGGGTATTATATATTTTCTGATTGGCTTTAGTACAAGTGGGAGTTGTTGGGAATTGTGTCCCAAAGCCAATCGCCTAGGTTGTAGGCGATTATGTTGAGTATTATAATCTATATATGAATTAATAAAACATTGTTTTGGCAGCTCATCACATCATTCATTTCCCTGTAATGAACTCAATTTATGTGATGAAGTCCTTAGGATTGCACTTACTTCGATATAGAGATAATATATCGAGTGGTCCTTTAAAAGGTTCACAACCAAAGGATACATTGTACAGGACAGCAATGTATCAAGTATAGGTTGTTGTGGTTCACATCATTTGGTTGTCCTCTTGACAAAAGGAGTGTGGTGACACTGATGTGAACTGCAAGTGGGATGTGAGACATCTCATTGAACATGACTCCATAGAGCTCCTTTCTGCCAAACGATTGCTCGCGATTGGATATGGGTATATGTGTCCCTCCGAACTGAGGTCACGATGGTAGATTGCAAGCAACTCCCTTGCTTTGGTGCCGGACTACGCGGATTTCTAATCCGGTGATGGAATGTTTCGGGGTACAGGCAAGTACATATGGAGCAGTGGTGGACCAAGATGGAATTGACCTGTCCAAATTATTTGGATTGAATGTCTCGCAGTGTCTCAATTTAGCAAATCCTTGGTCAAGGTAGTCCTAGTGAGGAGTTACTAGACTTGCGAGGTTGAGACATATTGTGGATTGACTCATTTAGGGTTGGTAGTCTAACCCTAGGTCATCTTGAGCATTGAAGGTCAAAGGGATGAATTATATGGTAACCATATGCCAGAGGTTCGATAGATTGCTCTCGCATCTTCAGCCTATCTGGATGTTGGGACCCATTGCTAAATGGTATCTTGTGCTAGTACTGGAAGTGTTCCAGTACTACCATTTAGGTTCGAGCCTATGAGGTCACACACCATCAAGGATTTCTTTCTGATCCAAGAACCGATGAATGATTGAGAATCATTTCGGTATTAAAGTCAAATGGTCTCTTGAGCACACATTGGATTTTTCTGGTCTGATTTGGATCGACTAAGATTGGTTTGGGTCAACCAGGAATTGTTCCTGGTAGACCAGGACTGAACCAAATTTTATTATTCATTGTGTTTCGTCGAACTGGGTTTTGATAAACCGGTTTTTGGAATTGGTTTGTTGAACTGGTTTATATCAAGACTTGGTTCTCATTTGTTTTCTCCCAGCCATCACCGGTTTGAATACTTGTTGGTTTACACCGCAATATGGTTCAACGTGGCTTCTCCCCTGTTTCACCGAATTGGATGAGATCTTGCTCACATGAAGAACATGTTCGGATGATGAGTTCGTCCAGCTTGGTGTCTTTGGTTCTTCCCCTCCGCATCCTTCTCATTGTGAACTCTTTGCTTCCTCCTTGTTTTGGTGTTATCCAAGTTCCTCTCTCGGTTGCCCTGTTTCATGCTGGTATGGGATTAGAACAGCAAGAGTTCTCTTCGGTTTGGGAGGCTGGTCTCAATCCAGAAATTGCTGTTCACGATCAAGTGAAGTTCGTTTGCACTTGGAAGATCTGAAACAAAATCTTTTCCATCGATCCAGAGCCCTTTCCCATCTAATTTGGGATCTCACGGTTTCCTCCCACACGTCACTTCCACCATTTTCCCTTGCCTTCATGGATTGATTTTTATGCCTATAAATACAACATGTTGGTTGAAGCCTATGGTGTGCAAGAGAGAAGAGATAAAGAAGCATTTGTGGACTAGCATCCTTCCGCGAGTTAGATCAGCGAGAGCCCGTGCATGGATACTCTAGAGGGTGGATGTTTGGACACCTCGAGAGTTTTGATCGATCGATCTCTTCTTGCCATTGCAGATCTTATTTGCTGTTGAAGGAGTTCAATCGGTCACTAATTAATTCTAAAGACTGAGAGAGTCCTCTTCGGTCTGGTATATTTTATTTTGGTTATTTTGCATGCCTAGATCTAGTTGTTATCATATGATATTTAATTGTTGCACTTGCCTATACATGCATGTATATTTTGTTACATGCATCATTATATTTTAGATCCTGTGCATGAGTAGGTACTTTCCGCTGCATACTTAAAAATTTTAATTATGCAATACATGCTCTCTAGTGTTGCATGCTGTTGACTCTGGTCTTGATTTTGATGATTGACAAAATGTTTAAGTATATATGAGTACTAATTGTATTTTAAGTATATTTTTCAGATCTTAGTACTCAACCATGTTGGATGAAGAAATGCTTGTATTTCAATTGAAAAAGTCCTTAAATTAATGGAAAATCAAGTATATGGACTTTGGAATTAATATGGAAGAACTTGAAGAGGTTAAAGTTTCAATTTGAAGATGTTTCAGCAATGGCATAGGCAGTGAAGTGTCGACACCTGGAGCTGAAGTGTCAACACTTGGAAGTGAAGTGTCGACACCTAAAGGTGAAGTGTCGACACTTGAACAGTAACGGCTAGTTTTCTGGGCTGCAGAACTTCTCCAACTTGCTTCCAAACGGTCATATTTTCCTCCCTAACGGCTATAAACGGTCATTTAAGTGTTGGGAGGCTATATAAACATCAAAAATCAATTGGGGAAGTAATCCTTTGGTGATATTTTTGAATATTCTTCAAGATTCAAGAGTTGAGTGGTTCAAGCCTTCAAGCTTCCAAGTTTCAAAGAAAGCATCCAAAGTTCACATCCTCAAGCATCAATCAAAGGCTTCATCAACTTGAAGACAAGATCTTCATCAACTCTCAACGGCTTCAAAGAGATATTTGCTTTATTTTAGAAAGCTTTTATTGTATTCATTTATACTTGCTCTTACATTATTTTACTTAAGGTTTTTGGTGAGCCTTGGAAAACCAAAGAGTTTTTGGTGAGCCTTGGAAAACCAAAGTGGTTGTTGGTAAGCCTTGAAACCAACTAGGGTTTTACTTGTGAGCCCGAAGCCAAAACAAGTTATTTAGGTTCTTGGTTATCCCGTAAACCAAGGGTGGTTGTTGGTGAGCCTTGAAACCAACTAGGGTTTGACTTGTGAGCCCGAAGACAAAACAAGTTGTAAAGGTTGTTGGTGAGCCTAAGTTATAAAACCAAACTTAGTAGAATTCCCAAGGGATTCTTGGAGAGTGGATGTAGGTGCTTGGTTGGCACCGAACCACTATAAATCTTTGTATTTGTGTGATTGTTCTCCTTATGCTTTTATTTCATTATTTTCGCTGCATTTATTTGAAATACACAAGCACTTAAATTGCATTAGCATATACTTGCTTTAGTTCATCTTTTAAATAGTACAAAAGTTTTATAAAATCCAATTCACCCCCCCTCTTGGGTTGCCTACGTGGGCCTTCAATTGGTATCAGAGCACGGTGCTCTGATTGAAAACCTAACGATTTTGAGTTAAAGATTATGGCAACCCTTGTAGGTATTAGTGTTAGACCACCGTTTTTCAATGGTATAAATTACACATTTTGGAAAACTCGCATGCGCATCTTTATTCAATCTATTAGTTATCTTCTTTGGAAAATTATTGTTAGTGGTCCTCATATTCCTTCCATTTTGGTTAATGGCATTTCCATTCCAAAGCTCGAAGGGGATTGGAATGAATATGATATTAAACAAATTGAAATCAATGCTAAAGCAATGAACTTGCTTTATTGTGCATTGGACTTAAATGAATTTAATAGAATTTCTACATGCACATCAGCGAAGGAAATATGGGACACACTTGAAGTTACTCATGAGGGTACTCTTCAAGTGAAGAACACTAAAATTAATTTGCTTATACATTCTTTTGAAATTTTTGAAATGATGCATTATGAATCTATATCTGATATGTTTTAAGATTTATGACTATTATTAATGAATTAAAAAGTCTTGGCAAAATCTATACTAATGCTGATTTGGTGAACAAAATTCTTAGATCCTTGCCAAAATCATGGGATCCAAAGGTGACGGCGATCCAAGAAGCTAAAGATGTAGAAACCTTACCTTTGGAGGAGCTTATCGGTTCACTCATGACCTATGAGTTGAACTTATGGCAAGGATAGTGGAAGCTGATACAGAAAAGAAAATAATAGCTCTCAAGGCCAAAAAGAAATTCAAGGCAATGATGGCAACTTGGAGCGATAGCGAAGATTCAAATATGGATGATGAAGTTGCCCATCTTTGTTTCATGGCAAATGAGAAAAAGGTATGTGCTAAAAATAATTATGATTTTACCTTTAAAGAATCACATGATGCATCTAATGATCTTGTGCATGAATATAGATTGCTAAAAATTGAGCACAAGAAATTAAATAGGCATGTAGATTCATTTTCTCTTGACAACACCAATCTTGCAAATAAAAATGATGATTTAAATGCCAAGATTGATATTTTGAAAAATGAAAAGAATAATTTTTCTAAAGAAAAAGAATTTTTAGAAAAAGAAAATGTTATTTTAAAAGATTTATGTGATAAAGTTTTTAATGAGAAAAATATTTTGATTGAGGAAAAGAAGCAAAAACTTTTGAAGAACTTCAATATTCCTGCTTCTTTCAATTTTTCTTATAAATGTGGTTTCAATGCTTATCCTTCTAGATTAAGAAAAGTTTGGGTTCCAAAAGGAACCATAATTACTAATCATAAAGGACCCAAAAAAGTTTGGGTACCAAAATGTCCACTTAATTTGTTTTGCAGGAATGTCTTGCAACCCAACATGAAGAAATGAAGTTCTTGAAAAGAGGTTGTACAAGACAATTTAAAGAAGTGGACAAGCTACATTTTGGACTAAATGGTAAAAGGAAGGATTATGTATATTGGTAAATTCTAAACATCTCCTTCCATAATTAAAAATGTAGATTAATTTTTATTACTTTGAAAAATTGTTTTAAATAGTTAATTAGAATCAAGTTTGGACTTATCATCATTGGCTATGATCATGAACTTTTTGGTGTTGATGAATTTCATGCTATCATGATTAAATTTATGATTGTAAGACCTTCACTTGATTTTGATTAATGTATTTCATGAAAAATACTTTTAAAGATGCATATTGATTTAAAAAATTTTTAATTGATTGATTAGAATCAAGCTTAGACTAATAATCATTTGTTGTGATCATGACCATTTTGATGTTGATGGATTTCAAGCTCTCATGGTCAAACTTATGATTATTAGATCTTCACTTGATTTTGATTAATATAGTTTCTAAATTATTTCAAGTGAAATGCTATGATTTATATGTTTTTATTTTTGGCATCTATGCATAATCTAGAAATGATTTGGATCAAGTATAGAACTAGTAGTTAAGGGTTACTTTTAAGAAGAAGGTATGCTTATTGACAAACCCTTGCTCTAATAGCTAGACTTGATATCATATTACTTCTAGCATTTGTATGGATATCAAATCATCTTAAATGAATTTGAAATAATGCTAAACATTTTTATGCGATATAAATGCTTTGTATTTTGAAAATCATGAATATCTTGAAAAATTCAAATCTTGATGCATAAGCTTTCATGTTTTATTCCTGAAATAAATGCATATTTTTAAAGGAGGAATAACATTCAGGGGGAGCATCCAAAGATTTGTTATCATATTTGATGCTTTGAATATCTTGTTGATATCATGCTTTGCTTATATTGCTCTGATACTCCTTGTTTTCAAATCTAATTTTTTTAGGGGAGTTACATTCAAATGGTATCATATTCTATTGGTATTAAATTATTTTAAAAGAATTCCTAGTAACCACTTCGGATTGGGTTAGTCACCATGGCCGTCCGGTCATAGGAGATAAGTAGGGCTTAAAGACCCTCTCTTTCCATTCAACGGGCTCTCTTATGACGTGTAGGGGTGCCGCTGTGACCTTATCCCATGAAAAGTAAGGCGAATGGATAATATACATCAAATCATTTCTTGCATGTGCTTACATTCTTTGGTATCTTGTTCAATTTATATCATATTCAATTGATATCATAAATATTTGATTTCATGCATTGATTTTGATGACCTACTTGCCATTCTTCCCACTTTGTATTGCCTTTCACCTTTTTTTTCATGATGTCAAAAAGGGGGAGAAATTGTTAAGTATGAAAGGGGAAGATTGAATAAACATGAAAAATCATTTGAGAAATGAAAGAAAGTGCAAAAGGGGGAGAAGAATGTAAAAATGAAAGAAAGTGCAAAAGGGGGAGAAGAATGTAAAATGTTTTTATCTAAAGGAAAGAATTAGTAAGAAGAAGAAATTTTGAAAATTTAAAATTTTTTGCATATTTTGAAAAATATTTTTTAAGATTTTTTGGATCATATTTTGAGGGGGAGCTTGGTGCTTATTGTTTTGAGCTTACATGTTTATCTTATTGTTAATCTTTTTAAGCTTACCCTATTCATATACTTAAAGGTTTTGTCATCATCAAAAGGGGGAGATTGTTGACTCTGGTCTTGATTTTGATGATTGACAAAATGTTTAAGTATATATGAGTACTAATTATTTTAAGTATATTTTTCAGATCTTAGTACTCAACCATGTTGGATGAAGAAATGCTTGTATTTCAGTTGAAAAAGTCCTTAAATTAATGAAAAATCAAGTATATGGACTTTGGAATTAATATGGAAGAACTTGAAGAGGTTAAAGTTTTAATTTGAAGATGTTTCAGCAATGGCACAGGCAAGTGTCGACACTTGGAAATGAAGTGTCGACACCTGAGGATAAAGTGTCGACACTTGAAGAGTGAAGTGTCGACTCAAGCCTGAGACAAACAGAAAACTTCAGAAAGCTCTTTCAGTGAAGTGTCGACACCTGGAGCTGAAGTGTCGACACTTGGAAGTGAAGTGTCGACCCTAGAAACTGAAGTGTCGACACTTGAAACTGAAGTGTCGACACCTGAAGGTGAAGTGTCGACACTTGACAGTAACGGCTAGTTTTTGGGCTGCAGAACTTCTCCAACTTGCTTCCAAACGGTCATATTTTCCTCCTAACGGCTATAAACGGTCATTTAAGTGTTGGGAGGCTATATAAACATCAAAAATCAATTGGGAAAGTAATCCTTTGGTGAGATTTTTGAATATTCTTCAAGGATTCAAGAGTTGAGTGGTTCAAGCCTTCAAGCTTCCAAGTTTCAAAGAAAGCATCCAAAGTTCACATCCTCAAGCATCAATCAAAGGCTTCATCAACTTGAAGACAAGATCTTCATCAACTCTCAACGGGCTTCAAAGAGATATTTGCTTTATTTTAGAAAGCTTTTATTGTATTCATTTATACTTGCTCTTACATTGTTTTACTTAAGGTTTTTGGTGAGCCTTGGAAAACCAAAGAGGTTTTTTGTGAGCCTTGGAAAACCAAAGTGGTTGTTGGTAAGCCTTGAAACCAACTAGGGTTTTACTTGTGAGCCCGAAGCCAAAACAAGTTATTTAGGTTCTTGGTTATCCCGTAAAACCAAGGGTGGTTGTTGGTGAGCCTTGAAACCAACTAGGGTTTGACTTGTGAGCCCGAAGAAAAACAAGTTGTAAAGGTTGTTGGTGAGCCTAAGTTATAAAATCAAACTTAGTGGAATTCCCAAGGGATTCTTGGGAGTGGATGTAGGTGCTTGGTTGGCACCGAACCACTATAAATCTTTGTGTTTGTGTGATTGTTCTCCTTATGCTTTTATTTCATTATTTCCGCTGCATTTATTTGAAATACACAAGCACTTAAATTGCATTAGCATATACTTGCTTTAGTTCATCTTTTAAATAGTACAAAAGTTTTATAAAACCCAATTCACCCCCCCCTCTTGGTTGCCTACGTGGGCCTTCACATGCCTAGGGTAGGCTTCTACTGCACCATGTTTTCCTTCATGAAGATCCCCTTCAATGCTTGCCAATGTTCCTTGCCAGGCTGTGCCATGAATCTGCTCACCTGACTCACTGCAAGGCTAGATCTGGCCTACGACAAACCATAGCGTACATTAAACTTTCCATGCCAGATGCATAAGGCACCCTCTCCATTTCCTGAGCCTCCACGTCTGTTTGTGGTGACATACTCTTCGAAAGTCTGAAATGTCCTGCAAGTAGCAGCGTTGCTGGTTTGGCCTCCTTCATTCCAAACCTCTCTAGCACCTTTCAAATGTATCCTCCTTGAGATAAATGCAGCAACTTCTTGTTTTAATCTCTGAAATCTCCATGCCTAAAATCTTCTATGCAGCCCGCAAGTCCTTCATCTCAAACTCCAGAGATAGGCTTGCCTTTAAATCCTGTACTGTCCTCTTACTATTGCATGCTATCAGCATGTCATCTACATACAATAGTAGATATACCTTGGATACATCCTCTAGAGATTTTATATACACACATGGATCAAAATTACACCTCGAAAGTCCAATGCTTCTCATGAAGGTATCATACTGCTTGTACCATTGTCTTGGTGACTGCTTCAACCCATACAATGATTTCTTCAACAAGCATACCTTTTCCTTTGATCCAGGTTCCCTGAACCCCTGTGGCCGCTCCATGTAGATACTCTCCTCAAGATGTCCATGAAGAAATGTTGTCTTCACATCCATCTACTCCAGCTCCAAATCCTGAGCTGCTACAATGCTTAACAGTACCCTGATAGATATATGCCTGACAATAGGAGAGAAGATCTCAGAGTAGTCAATGCCCACTTTCTGTGAGTACCCCTTGGCTACCAACCTAGCCTTGTACCTCACTCCACCTTGCTATGAATTTCCCTCCTTTGTAAAGACCCATTTGGAGCCAATGGGTTGACTCCCTCTTGGTAGATCCACAAGCTGCCATGTCTTGTTCTTCCGAAGAGAGTCCATCTCCTCCATCATGGCTTGCATTCATGATCTCGCATATGAAATATCCATGGCCTCCCCAAATGTCTCTAGATCTCCACTGGCAGTGATGAGAGCATATGAGATGGTCTCATCTATGTTGTAACGCACCAGTTTCTGGATGTTTCTCTTGGGCTTGTGCACTGTACACCTCTTTGATTATCTTGCAAATCTACATTTTCTGGCTCCTCCTACACATCCTCCTGGTTAGAAGTCTCCCCTCGCTGTTCCTCCACGTGTGGGAATGTGACCGCGACTCACCACCTCAAAGTGAACCTGTTTTGAGGCTGAAACTAATGGCTCATCTCCTGACTACAGAAATCGAGATCTGTTATCCTTCATAGACCTATCAACTCTAGTTGCAACACCGAGTTTCCTTAGAAGGCTCCTCTCATCGAAGATAACATTCCTACTGATTGTGGACCACTGAGAGTGAGGATCCACCAGTAGGTATCCTTTCACGCCCCATGGGTATCCAATGAATACCAGTTTGCATGACTTTGGGTCCAATTTATTCATTTTGGCTCCTTCCACTAGTGCATATGCTGGACTGCCAAAAACTTTTAGGTGACCAAGCTCCACCTTCTTCCCACTCCAGACCTCCTCTAGGATGCCTCCATCGATTCTTCTCTTTGGGGACCTGTTTACAAGAAACAAGAAAGGTTATAGCATCACCCCAAAAAACCTTGGGCAGTGATGCTTGTAGCCTCAAGCTCCTGGCCTTCTCTGTCAATTTCCGGTTCATTCTTTCAGCTACACCATTTTGTTGGGGAGTCATCTTCATTGTGAATTGGCGTTTAATGCCATTCTCCTCACAGTAACTTCTAAACTCAAAGCTTGTGTACTATCCTCTATTGTCAGACCGCAGGCACTTGACTGGTTTTTCTATTTCCTTTTCCACTTCAGCTCTCCAGGCCTTGAAACGGGCAAATACCTTTGATATTTCCCTGATCAGATATACCCACACCTTCCTGGAGAAGTCATCGATGAAGGTAACAAAGTATTTTGCTCCACCCATAGCTGGTATGGGTGCTGGCCCCCAAGCATCCGAGTGAACTAACTCCAAAACTCCTTCACTCAGCTTGGTACTCTTGGCAAACATTACTCCGTGCTGTTTGCCATAAATACAAGGCTCACAAGATCATCTCCCTCTTTCCTAAGTGCTAGAATTAGACCCTTCTTAGAGAGTTCCATAAGTCCTCGGTCACTCATATGACCCATCTGATAGTGCCATAGTTGGTAGGTAAGCTGCTCCTCCTGTGCTGCACCAAAGATTTCCGCATTATCTGTCATAACTGAGCCTTCCATCCTATAAAGGTTGTTGCTCAGTCTCCTTCCTCTCATCACAACCAAGGTGCCCTTGGTTATCTTCAAGCATCCACTACCCGGTGAATAGCTAAAGGCATACCCCTGCTTCTCCAAATAACCTAGAGAAATCATGTTCTTCTTCAGCTCTGGCACATGCTTGACATTGGAAAGCGTCCGTATGACTCCACCATACATTCTTATCCTGATTGTACCAACACTAGCATCCTTACATGGGTGATCATCCCAGACTCACACTTCCACCATTTGCTTTGGCATAAAAAGCAAACCAATTCCTGTGTGAAGTGTAATGAAAAAAAGGGCCGAATCCAATATCCATTCACTGTCATACTCCATGGCTCCACCTGATACAACCAGTAAATCACTGTCACTGTCCTCAGATGAATATACACCACTCCCACTGGTCGAATCTCCTTTGGAAAAGCCCTTCTCCTTCTTATTCTTCAGAAGTGGACAGTTCCTCTTCAGATGACTAGGCTGATGACATTTAAAACACCTCCAGCCCTGCGACTACCTCGAGATTTGGACCTACCTTTTGATTTTCCTCGAGTGCTATCCCTTGGCCTTCCTTGCCTTTCATTCATGGCAAGAACCTCTGAACTTGAACTCCCTTTACATAGCTTTTCCCAATGTTCATTAGACCTGAGAACTCCAACCACCTCTTCGAAGTTTAATGTCTCCTTTCCATACACCAAAGTTGTAATGAGACCGTCATATGATACTGGAAGTTAACACAGTAATAAGAGAGCTCTATCCTCCTCATCTATCTTTACATCAATACTCATAACATCCAAGCACACTTGATTAAATTTTTGGATATGAGCAATCAGATCTCCTCCCTCAGGCATCTACAAGCTGTACAGCTATTTCTTTAACCATAACTTGTTCATCATATTCCTACCCAAGTATGTGTTCTCCAACTTCCTCCAAAGACCCTTCGCCATGGTTTCTCTACTGATCTCAGGTAGAACCTGATCAGCCAAGCACATCCTGATTGTGCTGAAAGCTATCTCTTCTAATTCCTCCCATTCTTCCAAACTAACCTTCTCTGGCTTCTCTCATACCAACACCTTATAGATCTGGTTCTGTATGAGTAAATCCTTCATCCTTTGCTACCAAAGGGTGAAGTTTTCCTTGCCATCAAATTTTCCAAATTTTGCCTTAATACTACTAGATGCCATATCAACAGATTTTATCAAATCAACAACAGCAACTACTCACCTTGATGTTTTGATCAAAAAAATTATTCCGCACCTGATCCTAGCAGTGATCTTCTTTCCTTCATGCAACCCAGGCTCTGATACCAAACTATCGTGACACACCAGATGAGATCACCCCGTCCGGACCACTTGCACCATCTCAAACATGAAGCACCGTGAAGAAACCATAGCAGAAGCAACAAGCCTGACGTGAACACTATACCACGAATCTTAGGAGATCGAGGTAAAGAAGTTCAACCAAAGAATATATCAAGATTAAGAAAAGTTTAGGGAGAAAATAAGGGTTTATATTATCTCCTATGTGAATAGCTTACAGGACCTCTTGAAAGACTTGATCCTCCTTCTCTCAAGACCGTACAATATAAATATAGATATCCCTAGGTTAAACCAAACCTAGACCCTTGAACCAACTCCCAACTAGCACATCGTTAAAACAACAAACCCATCATCCGAGTCGACTCAAATCCATCCAAGCTGACTCGTCCAGACAACAGGTTTCCTGACTATGCATCTGAGCTGACTTTAATCCATCTGAGCCAACTTGACCAGAGTGTCTTCATACCTATCCTGAGAACTAGAGTCGACTCCTAGAAATCGAGTCGACTCGAACAGACAGACTGAACAATAAATATTGTAACACAGTCTATCACCTAGGACTTTTACCGGACTCACTCCTAGCCCTAGTTACATCATGACCAACATGACAATGACCCAAAACTTGACTCCAGATGCCTTGGATACACCACACAAGACTCAACAGGACCTTGGTAGATCCACCTGAAGGAATTAACCTGATAGGGTGTAAATGGGTCTTCAAGAAGAAGATTGGAGCAGATGATCAAGTTGAGACTTATAAGGCTAGGCTGGTAGCAAAAGATTTTGTCAAAAACATGGTGTAGACTATGTTGAAACCTTTTCTCTAGTAGCTATACTCAAACCATTCAGATACTGCTTGCCATAGTAGCATACCATGACTATGAGATCTGGTAAATGGATGTAAAGACTGCTTTCCTCAATGGAAACCTTGAGGAAGAAGTCTAAATGTCACAGCTAGAGGGGTTTGTCTCAAGTGGGAGACCAAACCAAGTATGCAAGTTAAAGAAGTCCATTTATGGACTTAAGCAAGCATTGAGGAGTTGGAACATCCGTTTTGATGAAACAATCAAAGGATTTGGTTTTATCAAAAATGTGGATGAACCTTGTGTGTATAAGAAGACAAGTGGGAGTGCCATTGTTTTCTTAGTTTTGTATGTGGATGACATACTGATCATTGGGAATGATATCCCAATGTTACAATCAGTTAAAACTTGGCTATCATCAAAGTTTTTCATGAAGGATTTGGGAGAAGCATCCTATATACTGGGTATTAAGACTATAGAGATAGATCCAAGAGGATGCTGGACTTATCCCAATCTAGGTACATTGACTTAGTGTTGAAGAGATTCAACATGGATGGAAGTAAGAAAGGTTACTTGCCAATGAGTTAAGGCATACAACTCTCTAAGAAGATGTCTCCTAAGACATCAAAAGAAAGAGAGTATGGCTATGATTCTTTATGCTTCGATTATAGGATCGATTATGTATACCATGTTATGTACCATGCCTGATGTTGCTTATGCCTTGGGCATAGTGAGCAGATTTCAGGCCTTGGGCATAGTGAGCAGATTTCAGGCAGATCCAGGAGAGGATAATTGGAAAGCTGTAAAAAATATTCTTAAGTACCTGAGGAGAACTAAAGATATTTTTCTAGTATATGGAGGATCTGAGTTGAAACTAGAAGGCTATACAGATTCTAGTTTTCAATCAGATCTAGATGATAGCAAATCCATATCGGGGTATGTCTTCTCCCTGAATGGTGGTGTAGTGAGTTGGAAGAGTACCAAGCAGCCTACTGTTGCTAACTTAGTCATTGAGGCAGAGTATATAGCTGCTAATAAAGCCGTAAAGGAAGCTGTCTGGATGAAAAAATTCATCATGGAATTGGGCGTGGTTCCTAATGTACAATAGCCAGTGCCATTATACTGTGATAACACTGGGCCTGTTGCACAAGCTAAGGTACCAAGGTCTCATCACAAGTCCAAGCTCATTCTAAGATGGTTCCACCTCGTTCGAAAGATTATAGAAAGACAAGATGTTGTCATCGAACGAGTTGACACAAAGAACAATATAGCAAACCCATTCACTAAAGCATTAGCCAAGCAGCAGTTAGATCGCCACTTGGATTGTATAGGCATAAAGTATAAGGGCGATTGGCTTTAGTGCAAGTGGGAGTTTGATAAAAAAATGCCCTAAGAGTCAATCATTGTATGGGCCTTTTTGTAAACTTCCAACTCATGTATGACAACATTATTTATAATAAAGGCATTGGATTCATCATATACTACTGTGTCATGTTTTTGACTATGAACCCCATAGAGTAGGGCAATAAAATTAGGGTTATGATAAAATAACAGTGATACCTAATTCCTATAAACACTAATCTATAATGTTCCTAGTCATTGGACCATCGATTCGAGGATCGATGAATCCGGTAAGACTAGCTTATCCTATGTATACTCAGTTGATGAGAGTGGTTGGTCTCATAGCCACTTGTGTAAAGACATTAATACAAGGATAAGGGTGCTCATTTGTTTATGAGTACACTAATTGATCCGTACCGGGACTATCTTATAGAAGTCTTACTTCTTATCAAAAGTTAGGTCCCAGAGTAGAAGTTATGCATGTGATCATCATACCTGAGGTCACCATGGTTCCTTGTGCATAATAAGCCATACTTTAGTTCATTCTCATTCATGGCATTGTGACATGTACGGGGTGTTCTGGTATGGTGGAAGGTGTTCAAAGGATATGAGTAGACCAACAAGGAATCGATCAATCCTGGTAAGAGGATATGTTATCTTGTGTAATCTCTTCGATGAGTGACTCAAAGAATCTTTGCAAAGTGGGATGAGATTAGAAGTGGCTTCTAATCGGTCATCGGCTGAATCCTCATGATCGAGCTGAGATTCGATATGATTAAGTGTTAGGGTTAGACATTTATCCTTAACCATCACTTAATCGGGATAATGGGAGATCAAAAGATTGAATTGCACGATAACTTACTACTGAAAGATATTTTGGTAATTTCTACCAAATTCCTCATCTTCGAGATAGCTATGACATGTTGCTAGATGTCAATCTTGTCTTGTAGGATTTCATGAACAAATTGGATTGGTTTCATGAGTCAATTCGATATGTGATTTGAATTGGACAATTAGGTGAGCCAATTTGACCTAATTAGGTCAATCAGTTCGATCGGATCGAATCGTGTTGACTCTGGTCTTGATTTTGATGATTGACAAAATATTTAAGTATATATAAGTACTAATGCATGTTAAAAGTGTTTATCAATTTCAAGTATTCATTAAAATTTGAAAGATTGAAAAGATGTTCATTTTCGAAGAAGTCCAAATTTAAATGAAAAATATGCTCAAAGAAGACTTCGATAGTTGAAGATTGTTTGAATGGACATATGATTTCAACACAAACTTGATTAGCACAAGTTTAGAAGTTTTGAAAAAAGTCTCAATGATGTGTCGACTCAAAGTGTCAATACATGAGTCAAGATGTCGACTCAAAGTGTCGACACATGACACAAAGTGTCGACACATGACAGTGAAGTGTCGACACATGCCGGCACGCAGAGAAAGTTTCAGTTGGCATAGCTGAATTGTCAACACATGTATGTGTTGTGTCGACTCAAAGTGTTAACACATGGATCAGCTCATCGCCTGAGATTTTTGTATCACAGAACTTGCTGAAGTTAAGGACTTGCCTGAAGTGTCGACACATGGATGACAAGTATCAACTCAAAGTGTCAACTCATCAGATGAAGTGTCGGCTCACCAGTGCAGAATAGAAGACTTCAGAAGATATTTTTTGGTCAAGTGTCGACTCACTATTCAAAGTGTCAACCATACGTGTCGACACATGACCTGAAGTGTCGACACTTGAACGGACGATAGCTCTACAATGACTAGTTTTTTGAAGAACAGAACTTCCCCAAAATGTTTGTAACGGCTAGTTTTTTCTCTCCAATGGTCTCTAATGGTTATTTAAAGTTTGGAGAGCTATATAATCAACACAAATCAAATAGGGAGGTAATCCTTTAAGAGAAAAGCTCCATACACCTTAAGGATTCATATTTTGAGAGAGTTGAGCCTTCAAGCATCCAGTTTTAAAGAGGGCTTTCAAGTCTACAACATCAAGCTTCATTCAAAGACTTCAACAAATTGAAGACAAGCTTCTTCAACATCATCCAAAGAGCTTCAAAGGATATTTGCTTTATTTAGAAAGCTTTAATGTATTATTTACTTTCATTCTTACTTTGTTATAAAGGTTCTTGGTTAGCCCAGAAAATCAATGAAGGTTGTTGGTGAGCCTTGAAACTAATTAGGTTCTTGGTTAGCCTAGAAAACCAAGGAAGGTTGGTGGTGAGCCTTAAAACCATTTAGGTTCTTGGTTAGCCATAAAATCAAGTGAGGTTCTGACTTGTGAGCCTTGTGAAAACAAGTCAGGTTTTGATTAGTGAGCCCGGAAAACTAATCGGCTGTAATCGGTTGAGATTATAGTGAATTCCTAAGGGGATCTTGGGGAGTGGTTGTAGGTACCTTAGAGTGCACCAAACCACTATATATTGGTGTGTTTGTGCTTGCTTCTTTAGTACTTATTTACTCTTGTGCATTTACTTTATTAATTCTGTTGCATATTATTTTGAAGCACACAAACACTTTGGCAAAACACAAGCAACTTGAATTGAATTAGCACATACTTATTTAGTTTATTGCAAATAGTTTGAAAGTTTTATAAAACCCAATTCCCCCTCTTTGGTTGCATCTTCGCTAGGCAATAATTGGTATCAGAGCCTGGTACTCTATTTGAAAATCTAAACAATTTTGAGTAAAAGATCATGGCAACCCTTGTAGGTATTAGTGTTAGACCACCATTTTTCAATGGCACTAATTACACATATTGGAAAACATGCATGCTCATTTATATTCAATCTATAGATTATTATCTTTGGAAAATGATTATTAATGGTCCACATATTCCTTCAATATTGGTTAATGGCATTTCCATTCCAAAACTCGAAGAGAATGGGATGAAAATGATATTAAGCAATTTGAGATTAATGCCAAGGCAATGAACTTGCTTTATTGCACATTGCACCCTAATGAATTCAATAGGATCTCCATATATGAAACAGCGAAGGAAATATGTGACACACTTGAGGTTACTCATGAGGGTACTCCTCAAGTAAAAAATACTAAGATTAATATTTTATATATACTTATGAAATATTTAAAATGAAACATTATGAATCTATATCTAATATGTCTACTAGATTTATTAATATTGTTAATGAAATGAAATGTCTTGGCAAAGTCTATACTAATGCTGATTTGGTAATAAAATTCTCAAGTCTTTGCCAATATCATCGGATCCAAAGGTGACGGCGATCCAAGAAGCTAAAGATATAGAAACCTTACCTTTGGAGGAGCTTATTGGTTTACTCATGACCCATGAGTTGAATTTATGGAAAAGGAAGTGATTGCTGATCAAGGAGAAGAAGAGAAGATAATAGCCCTCAAAGCCAAAAAGAAATTCAAGACAATGATGGCAACTTGGAGCGATGGTGAAGATTATAGTTCGAAAAATGAACAAGAAGTTACCCATCTTTGCTTAAGGCAAATGAGGAAAAGGTATGTGCTTAAAATGATTATGATTTATCTTTGATGAATTACATTATGCATTCAATGATTTGTGCATGAATACAAATTGCTAAAAATTGAGCACAAGAAATTAAAAAGGAATGTAGATTTCTTTTCTCTTGAGAATACCAATCTTGCTAATAAAAATGATGATTTAAATGCCAAGATTAATATTTTGAAAAATTAAAAGAATAATTTTTCTAAAGAAAAAAAAATTTTTACAAAAAAAAATGATGTTTTGAGAGATTTATGTGATAAATTTTTGAATGAGAAAAATATTTTGATTGAAGAAAAGAAGCAAAAATTTTTGAAGAATTTCCTTATACCTGCTTCTTCCAATTTGTCTTATAAATCTGGACTTAATGCATATCCTTGTAGATTAAGAAAAATTTGGATTTCAAAAGGAACCATAGTTACTAATCCTAAAGGATCCAAGAAAGTTTAGATAGCAAAATTGTTCACTTAGTATGTTTTGCAGGAATATCTTGTAGCCCAACATGAAGAAAGAAAGTTTTTGAAAAATGGGCGTACAAGACATTTAAAGAAGTGGACCTACTGCATTATAGACTAAATGGTAAAGGAAAGATTATATATATTGGTAAATTCTAAACATTTCCTTCCATAATTGAAATTATAGTTGAATATGTTAACTCCATTATTGATTTTGATGATAAGCAAAACGGTTAAATATAAGTTGAGTACTAATGGTTTTCTTGAAGTGGGTTTTTATAGAAAAAGGTGCTCACAAATTTGAAGAAGTTTGTTTGATTGAGAAAGCCAAGTTTATATGAAAAGAATTGCTCAAAGAAGACTTAGAAAGTCAAAGATTGCTTGAATGGTCAATTGAGTGAAGTATAAATCTATTTCAACTCAAGTTCACACATTTCTGTGAAGATTTTAGTGAGGTGTCGACTCAAAGAGTCGACTCAAGCCAGTACGCAAAGAATATTTCAGATGGCATGACTGAAGTATCAACACATGGACCTGAAGTGTCGACTCAAAGTATCGACACATGGATCAGCTCATCGCCTGAGATTTTCAAGCCACAGAACTTGCTGAAAATGAAGAACTGCAGAAGTGTCGATACATGGAAGAGAAGTGTCGACTCAAAGTGTCGACTCACCGAGGACGTGTCGACAAATCTAAGATTTCCAGAGAATCAGATTGAAGATTTTTGAACTGGGTGTCGACTCAAGAAGTTCAAGTGTCGACCTAAAGTATCGATTCACAGCCTGAATTGTCGACACATGGAGTTCTAGAAATAATAACGGCTAGTTTTTCAAATGCAGAACTCGAACCTTTTGACCTCCAACGGCTAGTTTTTCAAGTCTAATGGCTAAAACATGATTTGAGGCCTTAAGAAAGTATTTATATGCTCCAAATCAAATCAAAAGGAAAAATTGATGAGAATGAAATAGAAGCATTCAAGAGAGAAGAAAAGATAGCTTTAACTCCTATTCATTGAAGATTCAACCACTCTCAAGCAAAAGCAAGCCTCCAAGTATTCAAGAGCCTTCAAGAGCATTGAAGATCATCCATTCTTGAGGATTCAAGAGGCTTCAATAAGTTCAAAGCATCTCTACATTGAGCTTCAAAGAGATACCGCTCTATTTTAGAAAGCTTTCAATGTTTCATTACTTCAAAAACTTATTTATTGTAAGGGTTCTTGGTTAGCCTATTGTAAAACCAAGGGAGGTTATTAGTGAGCCTTTGAAAATCAATTAGGTTCTTGGTTAGCCCGGAAAACCAAGGAGATGGTTGTTAGCCCGTAAAACTATTTAGGTTCTTGGTTAGCCCGTAAAAACAATTGAGGTTTTGACTTGTTGGCCTTATGAAAACAAGTTGGCTTTTTATTAGTGAGCCCGCAAAACTAATCAACTATAATCGGTGTGATTATATTGAATTTTCAAGGGATCTTAGGGAGTGGATGTAGGTGTATTGAATAGCACCGAACCACTCTATTTCTTGATCTTTGTGGTTGATTGATCTCTCTACTTGCTTTTCACTTATTGCTCTTTATTTTCGCTGCACTTTTATTTAAGAGCATTACATTTGATTCCTTAACACCTTAATTGATTGTTGGATTGGATTGCATCAAGTAAATATTTTTTAGAGACCCAATTTATCCCCCTCTTGGGTTGCTTATTGGGCAACAGAATATTTGTTATAAATATTGCATCAGTTAATTTGAAAAATTATTTTAAATGTTTAATTAGAATCAAGTTTAGATTTATAATCATTGGTTATGATCATGAACTTTTTGATGTTGATGAATTTCATGCTATCATGATTAAAACTTGTGATTGTAAGACCTTCACTTGATTTTGATTAATGTATCTTAAATTATTTCATGAAAAGTACTTTTAAAGGTGCATATTGAATTAAAAATTGTTTCAATTGATTAATTAGAATCAAGCTTAGACTAATAGTCATTTGTTGTGATCATGAACTCTTTGATGTTGATGGATTTCATGCTCTCATGATTAAACTTATAATTATTAGACTTTCACTTGATTTTGATTAATATAGTTTTGAACTATTTCAAGTGAAATGTTATGATTTATGTTTTTTCATTTTTGACATCTATTTTTAGTTAGAAATGATTTGAAACAAGTATAGAATTGGTAGTTAAGGATTACATTTAAGAAGAAGGTGTGCATATGATAAACCCTTAATTCAATAGCTAGACTTGCTATCGAATTACTTCTAGCATTTGTATGGATATCAAATCATTTTAAATGAATTTGAAATCATGCTAAAAGTTTTTAAGTGGTATCAATGTATTGTAGTTTGAAAATCATGAATATCTTGAAAAAATTTAAATCTTTGCTATCAGACTTAGAATTTATGCTCATATCTCAAATTATCTGAAATTATGATACTATGTGCTTTCATGTTTTATTCCTCAAATGAATGCATATTCTTAAGGGGGAATAACATTTAGGGAGAGCATCCAAGATTTATTATCATTATATACATATATGATGCCTTGAATATTTTGTTGGATATCATGCTTTAGTTATATTGCTCTGATACTCCCTCTCCTTGTTTTCAAATCTAATCCTTTGAGGGGATTTACATTCAAGTGGTATCAAAATTATTTTAAAAAAATTCCTAGTAACTGCTTTGGATTGGGTTAGTCAACATGGCCGTCTAGTCATAGGAGCTAAGTAGGGTTCAAAGACCCTCTCTTCCTATTCACGGGGGTTTTATGATATGTTGGGGTGCCGCTGTGGCCTTATCCCATGAACAAGTAAGGTGAATGGATAATATGCATATCAGAGCTTATATATTGAATTATTTCTTGACATATGCATATCATTTTAGTGGTATCATATTTCAAGTGCTATATCATGTTCAGTCTGTAACAAATTTAAGTGGTATCATGATTAATTGATTTTATGTATTGATTTTGATGATCTACTTGCCATTCTTTCTACCTTCATTTTCATTTTGTATTGTCTTTCATCCTTTTTTATGATGACAACAATGGGGAGAAAAATGTTAAGTATGAAAAAGGAAAAGATGGATAAACATGAAAAATCATATAAGAAATGAAAGAAAGTGCAAAAGGGGGAGAAGAAAGCAAAAAGTTATAATCTTAAGGGAAGAATTAGTGAGAGAGAAGAAAATTTGAAAATTTTGCATAGTTTGAAAAATATTTTTGAAATCATATTTTGAGGGGGAGCTTGATACTCATTGATTTTGAGCTTACATGTTTATCTTATTGTTAATCTTTTTAAGCTTATCCTGTTCATATACTTAAAGTTTTGTCATCACCAAAAAGGGAGAGATTGTTGACTCTGGTCTTGATTTCGATGATTGACAAAATATTTAAGTATATATGAGTACTAATACATGTTAAAAGTGTTTATCAGTTTTATGTACTCATTAAATGTTGAAAGAATGAAAAGATTGTCATTCAGTCGAAGAAGTCCAAATTTAGATGAAAAATACTCAAAGAAGACTTCGATAGTTGAAGATTGCTTGAATGGACATATGAGTTCAACACAAACTTGATTCAGCACAAGTTTAGATGTTTTGAAGAAAATCTCAGTGATGTGTCGACTCAAAGTGTTGACACATGACTCAAGGTATCGACTCAAAGTGTCGTCACATGATACCAAGTGTTGACACATGATAGTGAAGTGTCGATCAAGCTAGCACGCAGAGAAAGTTTCAGTTGGCATAGCTGAAGTGTCAACAAAGGATGTTTGTGTCGACTCAAAGTGTCGACACATGGATCAGCTCATCGCCTGAGATTTTTGTATCACAAAACTTGCTGAAGTTAAAGACTTACCTAAAGTGTCGACACATGAATGACGAGTATTGACTCAAAGTATCGACTCACCAGATGAAGTGTCGGCTTACCAGTGCAGAACATAAGACTTCAGAAGATATTTTTTGGTCAAGTATCGACTCACTGCTCCAAGTGTCGACCCTAAATGTCGACACATGACATGAAGTGTTGACACTTGAATGGACGACAGCTCTGCAACAGCTATTTTTCTGAAGAACAGAACTTCTTCAAAATATTTGTAACGGCTAGTTTTTCCTCTCCAACAGTCTCTAATGGTCATTTAAGATTTGGAGAGCTATATTATCAACACAAATCAAATGGAGAGGTAATCCTTTGAGGGAAAAGTTTCACGCACCTTAAGGATTCATATTTTGAGAGAGTAGAGCCTTCAAGCATCCAATTTCAAAGAGAGCTTCCAAGTTCACAACATCAAGCTTCATTCAAAGGCTTCAACAAATTGAAGACAAGCTTCTTCAAATCATCCAAAGAGCTTCAAAGAGATTTGCTTCATTTAGAAAGCTCTTTACTGTATCTTACTTTCATTCTTACTTTGTTGTAAAGGTTCTTGGTTAGCCTGGAAAACCAAGGAAGGTTGTTGGTGAGCCTTAAAACCAATTAGGTTCTTGGTTAGCTTGAAAAACCAAGGGAATTTGTTGGTGAGCCTTAAAATCATTTAGATTCTTGGTTAGCCCGTAAAACCAAGTAAGGTTTTGACTTGTGAGCCTTATGAAAACAAGTCGGGTTTTGATTAGTGAGCCTGAAAAACCAATCAGCTATAATCGGTTGAGATTTTAGTGAATTCCCAAGGGGATCTTGGGGAGTGGATGTAGGTGCCTTGGAGTGCACCGAAGCACTATATATTGTTGTGTTTGTGCTTGCTCTTTAGTACTTATTTACTCTTGTCCATTTACTTTATTATTATTTTTGTTGCATATTATTTTGAAGCATACAAACACTTTGGCAAAATACAAGCAACTTGAATTGAATTAGCACATACTTATTTAGTTTATTGCAAATAGTTTGAAAGTTTTATAAAACCTAATTCACCCCCCCTCTTGGGTTGCATTTTCACTAGGCAACAAATCGACTCAAACCTAAACTTACTGCTAGCTAGATGTGGAACCCAATGGGTCACACATAATAGAGAGTTGGCCAAGGAAGTCACTCATGGTTTAATTAGGGTCATGGGATCCTAATTGGTTAGCCAGATTGCATACTAACATATATAGGCTAACCCAATTCCTAAGCCAATTGGATTGGGTCTGGTTGCTTGCTAATTAGGCTAACCTAATTAAGAGAAACCTAAATTAGGTTGGGTCCTAAGTGGGGATAGCCAAATTAGAGCTTGATCTGATTTTATTTTGGTATTTTGGATGTCTTATTGAAGAGTCCATTTGAGTTGGGACTCTAGATTCCAAAATGATACCTTGGCATTCAAAAAGGCCTAGGAGAGTCTATAGTCCTCTGATTTGAAAAATATTTATATGGACGGAAAGAAGACTTAATGCTCTTTGACACCCATATTGTATATACTTTGACTAGTCAAAGGTTGCATGGGGTGTGTATAAAGTTGACCAAGAAATAAAGGGACTCTTGGTGCCTCTTGGCATGCACGGGAGATGAAGATGCACGCAGAAGGACAAGAGTCCTTCTACTGATGAAACACTGGAGTGTTTTATTTATGGGGCACCTTCTCATCTTACCCCATGCCTCTTGGATATGTCTGAGCGGTCAAGGCCATTTTTGAAATGGCGTGAAAAAGGGATGGAAGCAAAAGCGCGCATGAAAAGACGCGTCTCTTCATGTGGCACGCGCCCTGAAGCATAGTCCTTTTGCTTTCAGGACTTTTCATATTCTCTGGTGTTTGGAGATTGAAGAGGCACCTCTTGGTTTCCCATGGACTGGTACTTGCCATGTGGCAAGTCACAGATTGTCCAGGAAAATGAATGGATGCCAATATGTCTTTTGTTGCATGAGGAGACATATTGGATATGATTTTTCAGTCTTGAAAAATCATATCTGATAACCTGTTGGAGGACATATCACACACCCCTCTTAAAACTATAAATAGGGGTGGTGATATGAGTTTCAGATAATCTTTTTCATCGTAAAACATTCTGAGTGTTCTTCCACTTCTCCCTCACTTTCTTACTTTAGGACAAGACTTGTCTTGTTAAGACAAGGTCGTTTCTACTAGGACAAGGCTTAGTTTTAGGACATAAGCCTAAGGGGTCCTAGAAGAGGGTTGTCCTAAAACCAAGAGTGGTTTAGGACTATGTCCAGAGAGCCCTACAGTAGGACAGAGTGTCCTACAGTGGTCAAAGGTCAAAAGGTTAACAAAAGAGTCCTATTGAAGCAAGAAACCCCGGTAAGGATTCTTCCTTGGTACCAATCTCGTGTGGATCACCGTTGGAGGGCTTGCACTTGTGAGCCTCGTGGATAGGATTGTATTTCAGCGATCCAGGTATGTATTTTGACTTCATTTATGTTTCGTTGATTGGTATTGCATGGGGGGTTCTTGGGAATTAGGGTTTTCTTGTCAATTAGGGTTTCATGCTTAGAATTTCAGTTTTGAAATTCACTTCCACATGCTGCATGATTCCCGGCACCCTGGGAGAATTCTCATCAGGATCTACCACTGACATGAGAGTATTGCATTGGTGTCTCGAGTCAGGAGGCTTCGTTGTACCTCTAGGTATTTAAATGATCTTTCTTATTTATTACATTGTATATTTATAAGCAAGGAATCCAGTTGTTTAAGTTATTGCATTGGTTGTACACAGGGAGGTATTATCTCGTTGACTAAGGATATGCCAATATAGATAAAATTCTTTCCCCTTGTCGGGGCAACAGGTACCACTTAAGTACATTTAACAATCCTAGGGCTCGAAGATATAACAATTATCATGATTTATACAACCATCGACATGATCAACTCAGGAATTGCGTAGGGAAGGCCTTTGGGATTCTTAAAAATTGATATGGGATTCTTGGATGTACCATACCATACCCTTTCAAGGTCCAGAAATGTAATATAATGGCTTGCTGCATTGTTCACAACTTTATATGATGCACTCAGGGAAACAACAAATACTTCAACATGTCAATCGAAACCTTGCCTGCTGACCATAATGAGGATGATGTTGACCCTCATTTGGTTATAAGGGATGACGAATCTCAAAGAGATGAAGAACTTTGAAATTCCATAGCTAATAGGTTATGGGTTGGTCGAAACTTCCGAGGTAAGTATATCTTGCATCCTTATATTAATTATCATTTGTTCTAGGTGTTTGATAAGTTAATATATTTACCTTGGTTGTGTTTGTATTCCGTAATCTGACTATCATTTTGTGTGAACATTGGTGCAGGATATCAAGCTGCAAGCTCTTGACAGTTAGTGATGTCTACCAAAAGTTGTTACGTAGTTTTCGAGGGGTGTAGAAGGGGGATCTATGATACATGGCTTGAGTGTCAGTGCAAAGTTACCAGATTCAAGCATGCCCTTTATAAGAAGTTTAAAACTAGGCATGATGCAGTATTTGCACTTGATAGTTATCTTCAACCTCCTAATAATTCATGTATTGGAAAAATTCACAAAAACAGATACATAGGAGGAAACGTTGATGTAGCATTGGTCAGGAATGTGGGTGCACATTTTAAATCATCTCTCTTTGTGTTAGTAGGCTTCCTTGTAGGCTTAGTTGCTGGGATTAAGTGTGGCTCTAATTTGTGTGAATGGGTTAGATGGCTTATTCATCCTTATTCTCTGTAATTGCTACTGTTATATGGGATACTTTCTACTGTGCCTTTGATAGCCACTTATGGGTTACATTGCTTATGTTATTGGCATTTATGTTCAGTGCAAAGTTCATATTTTGCATAATGTTACAGTATACATAATGCATGTTTGGAGGATTTGTTAGAAGTGTGGCAATGATGATGGGCTACCTATTGATTGAGCATTGCTTGGAGGCATGAGTCGATTGGCACATTTGTTGTTTTGCTCTTATTGCCGTGATGCTCAAGTGACAATACTTTCACTGCCTGAGCCAAAATTTATAACTATTTATTGAAACAACTACTTAAGGCAGTTGTAAAGTGCTTTGTTTATATTGTTGGCAGCCCTTATTATTTCAGTATATTGATCGTCGTATGTTTCAGGATGGTTCAGGATGCTTGAGGTGTTAGTGCACTATATGGCTTGATACAATGGTTTATGATGATGTTCTTGATGTTCCGGGATTTTTCAGTTGTTAGTGCATTATATGGCTTCTTGATACTATGGTTTGTGATGATCTTCTTGATGTTCTAGGATGTTTCAGTTATTAGTGCATTGTATTGCTTCTTGATACTATGGTTTATGATGATCTTCTTGATGTTTCAGGATGTTTCAAATGTTAGTGCATTATATGGCTTCCTGTTATTATGGTTTATGATGATGTTCTTGATGATCCAGGATGTTTCAACTGTTAGTGCATTGTATGGCTTCCTGTTATTATGGTTTATGATAATGTTCTTGATGTTCTAGGATGTTTCAACTATTAGTGCATTGTATACCTTCTTTATAGTATTCATTACGATGATTTCTTATGTAGCAATGATGATAGGCGGCCATATTCATTGAGCTTTGTTTCGAAGCAGGAGTGGAATTACATAATTATTGTTTTCCTCTTGTTTCTTCAAATCATGGAATACTCAGTAAAAGGTTTGATTGCATAATTTCATTTGCAAATCAAGTATGCATTTTTGGGAAGATCTTATAGGTTAGAATGTTTATGTTATTGGCGTTTATGTGTGGTGCGATGTTCATATTCTTTATAATGTTCCAGGATACATAATGCATGTTTGGGATTGTAACATGTGCTACTTATTATTTGAGCTATGCTCGAATATAGCCCTAGATGATTTAGCAAACTATCCATTGATTGAACATTGCCTAGAGGCATGAGTGGAATGATAAATTTGTTGTTTTGCTCTTGTTGCCGTGATGCTTAAGTGACATTAGCTCTGCTATCCTTTTACATTATTTGTAACTATGTATTTGTAATTGTAGTTAAGGCAGCTTGTTGCCCAGTAAGCAACCCAAGGCTGGGTGAATTGGGTCTCTAAAAAATAATTTGACAAACTAACTTAATAAAACTTGATACTAAGCAATGCAATCCAATTCAAAAAGTATATTAGCAAGGTACTACGATTCAAGTGCAATGCTCTAAAATAAAAGTGTAGCTGAAATTAAGAGCAATAAATAAAGAGCAAAGATAGAGAGATCAAGCAATCACAAATACAAGAACTATAGTGGTTCGGTGCTATACAATGTACCTATATCCACTCCCCAAGATCTCCTTGGGAATTCACTATAATCACAAGATTACAGCGATTAGTAGTTTTCGGGCTCACTAATCAAAACCGACTTATTTTTACAAGGCTCACAAGTCACAACCTCACTTGGTTTTACGGGCTACCCAAGAACCTAATTGGTTTTCACAAGGCTATCCAATAACCTCTCTTGGTTTTCTGGGCTAACCAAGAACCTTAGTGGTTTTGCGGGCTAACCACCAACGTAATTGGTTTTCCAAGGCTTACCAATAACCTCACTTGGTTTTAAAATAGGCTAACCAAGAATCCTTACAAGAAATATGGTTTAAAAGTAAAGAACCAATGTAAGCTTTCTAAAACAAAGTGAATATCTTGATGTAGCTCGATGTAGAGTTGCTTTGCACTTGTTTAAGCCTTTTGAATGCCCACGTATGGATGATCTTCAATGTTTTTGAAGACTCTTGAATGCTTGGAGGCTTCCTCTAGCTTGAAAGTGGTTGAAACTTCAATGAATAAGAATTAAAGCTCTCTCTTCTTCTCTCTTCTCAAAACTCTTTGATAATATTCAATTGCCCTTATTTTTGATTTGATTTGGAGCATATATATACCTTCCCAACGCCTTAAAACTGAATTCTAGCCCTTAGACTTGAAAAACTAGCCATTGGAGGCAATTTGGGCAAGTTCTGCATTTGAAAAAACTAGCCGTTGCTGTTGCCAGAACTCCATGTGTCGATACTTTCTCAGTTGAGTTGACACATAAGGTCAACACTTGAACTTCTTGAGTCGACACCTAGTTCAAACTGCTCCATTCTGATTCTCCGAAAATCTTAGATGTGTCGACACTTTCTCAGTTGAGTCGACACCTTGAGTCGACACCTTGCTTCCATGTATTGACACTTCAGCTATTCCTTCAACTTCTACAAGTTTTGTGGCTTGAAAGTCTCAGGCGAAGTGTTGATCCATGTGTAACTATCATGAGTCGACACTTCAGGTCTATGTGTCGACAATTCATCTATGCCATTTGAAATATTGCTACGTACCAGCCTGAGTCGACACTTCATCTCCATGTGTCGACACTTCATGTCATGCGTCAACACTTTGAGTCGACACATCTCTGAAAAATTCGCAGAAGATGCTGATTTTGAGCTGGAACATGTTTCCACATAGCCTAGCCATCCATTCAACCATCTCTTAAGTGTCCAAGTCTCTTTTTGAGCACTCTTTTCATTCAAACTTGGCTTTTTCAAAACAATTGGTCTTCATCAATTTTGTGAGCACCTTTTCAAAAAAAACACACTCAAAGCAATTCATTAGTCCTCAACTTATACTTAACTATTTTGCTTATCATCAAAATCAATTAATGGAGTCAACAATCTCCCCCTTTTTGATGGTAACAAAACCCTTAAGTATAAATTGCTTTAAAATAAAGCTTTTAATAGAATTAATCAAGGTGCATAAAATTGAAAGCATTAAGAATATCAACATTACTTGCATTAATGATATGACAATTCAAATCACAAGTAATAGTGCCAGAGCATTTTATAAAGATAGAGAGTATCAGAGTTTTGATATTCATTTAAATGCATAGAAAATATGTATCATGATACTCTACAAGAAAATTTTAGCAAAAAACAAAGCTCCCCCTGAATCAATGTTTCAAAACAAAATTTGTAAGAATCTTTTCAAACATTTAAAGAGGGGTTTTAAGATGAAATTCATTTTGAAGGATTTCCAAATGAAAATAAAGTAAAGCTCCCCCTTTCTTAAAAATTTTGTAAATGATTTTCAATTCAGGTTTTCAAAAAAATGTTTTCTACTTGCATATCACAAACGTAAATCAAAACTAAATCAAAACTACTCCCCCTTTATTTTGTAAAGTATACACATTTATACTTAAATCTCACTAAATACTCACCCTTTTTATTATCATTAAAAAGGTAGAAAAAAATAAATAGATTGAATTATCAGAACTACTCCTCTTTTAAAATTCATTTATTCATTTAAGTGTGAAGACATTGAAGAGCAATTCAAGATATATCATTCATTTGCATCAAATACATAGAGATGAGGATTAACAAAGGTTTTTCATATAAACTTAAAAGTTGTACAATAGATTCATATAAAAATACATAGAAGCAAAAAAAAAAAAACTATTTAAAAGTACATAAAAGTCCTAATCCTCATCCATGGAATCATCAGAAGATGAACCAAACTCAATCGATCCTGTATCAGTCAAGGAGCGAGCTCGCGGCCATCTCGATCGATGATCTCTATGTCTGGTCCTGGTCGGCTATGGAGGGGTGCGATGACCACATCCTCTGTGACGAGTATATGTCTGACCTCTGGCTGGAATAGTAAAGGTAGAACCAATGTCCTCTACAGGAATGGAAGTGATCGGGTCAACCATCTCAGCCACCGCTGGAAGAGGTGTGCGATTAAATGAAGTACCTGTGTCGAGATACTGGAAGTCGGATGTATAAAACCCAAGCTCTCGGATCAACGATGATGTATGAAGTATAGGAGTATCAGTAATCTGTGTGTCAAAGATAGGGGTCTCAGCTGATGTAATAATAGGTGTATCAAGAATAGAAGTATCAGTTGTAGAATGAATCGGTATATCAACAATCGATGTATCAATAATGGGGGTCTCAAGGATAAGTGTATGAATGTCAGGGGAATCAATATCAAGGAAGTCAATAATAGGTGTATCGATCATTGGAGAAAGAATAGGAATAGGAACAGGAGTGTGATCATTCGATCTAGAAGGAGAAGATGGAATAGGAATCTGGGCAGGTGAACAAGATGGGTCAACAACAGGGCTCGTAGGCAAGTCATCCGTCACCTCCATAACTGGCTCTGAAGTAAGATCAGCAATGTCAAATCTGTCTGAGTCAGTCTCCTCATCTCCATCATCATCTCCAATAACTATATCATCAACAGTATCATCATCTCCAACAGTAGAATCAACACCAATATCAATGTCATCAATGTCATCAGCTGGTGCAGGAGCAAGTACAAGAGCAGGTGCAGGAGCAGTGTCAGCAGCTGGAGCACTCGCTGAAGATCTGGACAGTGTAGAAAGAATAGCCGAGATGCCATGACTAAGTCCAATATGGCTCTCTCTCATCTCAGCTATGAATACATCAAGATGCTGCCTCATGATGAACACATCAATCTTGATGCGTCTGACTCTGTCCTCTAAACTATCTGACATGTCGGATTCTTCGTCTATGCTGGCTAAGGCAGTGCAGATGAGGAAGGATTAGACTGAGCAGCAACGGCTGGCTACGCTGCCATCTCAGGCTGAGTCTCACTGGGTCCTGCCTCACCGGAGAGAATCCACTCCTCCTCTGCTGCATCATCATCATCAGCTCGGTCCTTGACCTGATCTGATATCCTGCATATCCACTGGCCTCTGAACAAATGATAGCCCATCCGATGCAATGATCTGATGTCGTACACATCGGTGTGAAGCAATGTACGATAAGGCTCATCCTGAAAGCTGACTCCATACTCCCTAAACAATACGGTCAATCCCATGCCATAAGGTAAGCAGAGCATCTAGCTAGTCGATGCCTCTATAATCTGACGTACCATCAATACTGGAATGCATATTGGCATGCGTTGAACCAGTGAGACCATCATGAGCAACTCCCGCTCTATGATATAGTCGAAACATCCAGTCTTCAGCAGAAGAATCTGAGCGATGATGTGGTGCAGTAATCTCATCTCTACAAACAACCTGGATGCTGGTACAGTGGCTCCCTCTGGTAGAGTGTCAGACTCAAAAATTCACAAAAGACCACTGACTCGATCCATCAAACTATCAACAATAGATCCCATCATCGGTATATCCCACACTCTGCTCAGAATCTCTGAAGTAATGGGGATATCCAGTCCTCTGACCTGTGCTAACCAACCATCTGTCTCGCGAGCAAGTAATCCATAAAACTTTTTCATCAGCCTGGGGTAATACCTCTCACTGAGTGAACAGAAAGTAGTCAGACCAGCCTGTCGAATCCACTCTCTAATCTAAAAATGCTACTGGTCGACAAATGAAAAATTCACTCGACGTCCTCCTACCACGGTCTTTGAGCTCATCTGGCTAGACGGAACAAACAAAGGTTGTGCGGGCAGATCTGCAACTCTAGACTCATGTCGAGCCTTCGTCCTTCTTTCTTCTTCTTGGTTTGACTGACGAGGTTGATGAACAACTTGTTTGCGAGGTCCCATTGCTTGGATTGATGAATTGGACAGGATTTTGGTTGAAATTTAGAGTTTCTAGGGTTTAGAAATCAAAACCTAGGAGAGTTCTAACCAAAAAACCAGTTACCGATCTTCCAAATCAAAGAAACAATGGGCAAAAGCAACAAAACAGTGGAAGGAATAGTATGGATACCTTAAACCCTTGTGTCGGCTCGAAGGAGAAAAAATTTGGGAAGAAAAATGGTTTGGAAACCCCTTAAATCTCAGTCCATTGTCGTTCATGTGTCGGCTCATGCATGTGTCCACACATCGACTTAAAAATCAAAAAATTAGGGATTTCAAGGGCATATCAAAATCAATTGAAATATGATAATTTTAGAGTCAAATCAATAATGATTGAACAAGATTTTCATGATTAAGGTTGAATTGATCTAGTTTGAGTCAAATGCAGGAAAAATTTAATCAAACGGATTGATGATCCCGAGCTCTCCTCTAATCATACAGAATCGATCTTCTAGAAGAGGTTTAGTCAAAATATGAGCTAATTGAAATTCAGCACTAATAAATTCAAGCAAAACATCATTGTTTTCTACATTATCCCTAATAAAATGATGTCTAATTTCAATGTGCTTACTCTTAGAGTGTTGAACAGGATTTTTAGTCAAGCAAATAGGACTGATATTATCATATTTAATAGGCATACTAGCCAACTTGATTCCAAAGTCTTAAAGTTATTGCTTAATCTACAAGATTTGAGCACAACAACTTTCTGCTGCAATATACTCAGCCTCAGCTATGGATAGTGCAACTGAAGTTTGTTTATTACTAAACCATGAGATTAAGTTAACTCCAAGAAATTGGCAAGTACCACTAGTACTCTTTCTATCTAATCTTCAACCAGCAAAATCTGCATCAGAATATCCAATTAATTCAGTAGATGAATTTCTAGAATATCATAAACCAATACTAATAGTACCACATAGATATTTAATAATGCGCTTAACAGCCATAAGATGTGATTCTTTAGGTTCAGACTAATATCTAGCATACATGCAAACACTAAACATTATATATGGTCTACTAGCAGTTAGATATAATAAAGAGCCTATCATACCTCTGTATAACTTTTGATCTATAGATTTACAATGTTCATCTTTATCAAGTCAACAGAGGGGCTCATAGGCATACCTTAGTTTAGTAGTCTCCATCCCAAACTTCTTAATAATTTCTCTTATATACTTAGCTTTGTTGATGAAGATATCATCTGTAGTTTGCTTGATCTAGAGTCCGAGAAAGAAATTGAGTTCTTCCATCATGCTCATCTTGAACTCATCCTGTATTATCTTAGCAAACTCTTGACAAAGAATTCATTAGTAGCACCAAAAATAATATCATCAACATATATTTGTATTACTATAAATCATTATCTGTTCTTTTTCAAAAATAGTGTTTTATCAACATTCCTCTAGAAAATTTATTTTCAATCAGAAATTTACTTAGTCTTTTATACCATGCTATAGGTGCTTGCTTTAATCCATAAAGTGCTTTATGTAATTTAAAAACATGATCAGGATGGCATGATTTTCAAATCCAGGTGGATTGTTCAACAAATACCTTTTTAGTTATAAAACTTTTTAAGAAAGCACTCTTAACATCCATTTGAAATAATTTGAAATTCATAAAATAAGCAAATGCTAATAATAGCCTAATTGCTTCAAGTCTAGCAACAGAAGCAAAAGTTTCATCAAAGTCAATTCCTTCCTCTTGATTGTAGCCTTTAGCAACTAGCCTAGATTTATTTCTAATAACAATACCATTTTCATCTAATTTATTTCTAAATACCCATTTAGTGCCAATAATTGAAATTAGATGGTCTTTCTATAAGTGTCCAAACATTGTTTCTGTCAAATTGAATTAGTTTTTCTTGTATAGCATTGATCCAATTAAAGTCTTTTTCAGCTTCTTCAAAACATTTAGGTTCTACTTGAGATATAAATGCTATATAATCATATTCATTTCTAATAGAAGCTCGAGTTCTTACCCCTATAGATGGATCACCTAAGATTAATTCCTTAAGATATCCATGAGCATACCTTCACTCCTTAGGTAGATCTTGATGCTTTGGAGTGTCATCTTCTTTTTCATTCTTGTCTTGATCTTCTTCATTTGGTTGAGCTTGATCATTCAATGTCAGCTTATGAAGCTTGTC
Organism: Areca catechu; assembly: GCA_021397845.1. Lineage (NCBI taxonomy): Eukaryota > Viridiplantae > Streptophyta > Magnoliopsida > Arecales > Arecaceae > Areca > Areca catechu. The sequence goes on from CM038050.1 coordinate 100,273,805, forward strand.
AGCACCTGCACATTCATCAGATGTATCCTCTTTTTTCGAGAATTTGTTAGTACATTCTTCAAAAACAACATGCACTGACTCTTCTACAACCAAAGTTTATTTATTAAATACTCTGTATGCCCTACTTGATGTAGAGTATCCTAAGAAGATACTTTCATCAGACTTGGCATTGAACTTTCCAAGATGATCCTTTTCATTGTTCAAAACAAAACATTTACAACCAAAAACTCGAAAATATTTCAAAGTCAGTTTTCTTTGGTTCCAAAGTTTATTAGGAGTTTTCTTTAAAATAGGGTGGATTAAAACTCAATTTAAAATATAACAGGCTGTATTAATAGCTTCAGCCCAAAAATACCTTGGCAAATTGTTTTCACAAAACATAGTGCATGCCATTTCTTCCAAAGTACGGTTTTTCCTTTCTACTACCCCATTTTGCTGAGGTGTCCTTGGTGCAGAAAAATTGTGTTCTATTCCTTTCTCATTACAAAAGTTTTTGAAATCATGATTTTTAAATTCAGTTCTATGATCACTATGAATATAAACAACTGAAACACCTTTTTCGTTTGAAACTTTTCGATAAAACTTTATAAATGCTGAAAATGATTCATCTTTTTGTGCTAAAAAGAAAACCCATGTAAATCTTGAAAAATCATCCACAATGACTAATCCATATCTCTAGCCTCCTAGACTTGATGTTCTAGTTGGTCCAAAGAGATCCATATGAAGTAGTTCAAGTGGCCTACTAGTAGTTACAAATCCTTTTGGTTTAAAAGAAGTTTTGACTTGTTTACCAAATTGACATGTTTGGCAAATTCTATCCTTTTCAAAACAAATTTCAGGTAGATCTCTAACTAAATTTTTTTTGCAAAGTTTTGAAATAAGGTACATACTACATGCCCTAACCTTCTATGCCATAGCTAACTAGTCTCTTCTTTAGTAGAATTCATTACAATAAGGCATTCTTCATTAGGCAAAGATAGATCATCTAGGTCTACCAAATAAATATTTTCATGTCTTTTTCCAATGAATTGTACTCCATTTATATCCAAACTAGTAATCATGCAATATGATGATTTAAAAACTACTTGAAAACCTTAATCACAAAACTGACTAACGCTTAAAAAATTATGCTTTAAACCATCTACTAAAAGTATATTACTAATACTATTAGAAGGAGTTATGTAAACCTTACCAATACCAATGACTTTTCCTTTACCATTATCACCGAATGTCACACTCCCTCCATTCAAAGCTTCAAGAGAAGTGAATTGCTTCACATCTCCAGTCATGTGCTTTGAGCAACCACTGTCAAGATACCAAATTCTTTTATTCTCCTTGGTTGCAAGATACACCTCCAATAAAATCAAGCTTTGTTTTTAGGTACCCAAGCCAACTTGGGTCCTTTCGGGTTAGCATTCAAAATGATTCCTTTTGGAACCCACATTTTATCAAAAGAAATGATTTTTCTAAAATTACAATGATATGATTTATGACCTAGCTTTTTGCAAGTAAAAAAGTAATGCTAGATGATGCAGGTTCAAAAAAGTTTTTGAAATACTTTTGTTGCTTCTGTTATTTATATCCTAAACCTGCCTTATTAAAAATTGCTCTTTGATTGTTTAAGAGTAAATTTAACTTTTCTAAACTATAAGTAAATTTCTTAACAAAAGGTTTTATCTTTTCAAGTTCATTTTTGTATTTAACATTTTCAAGTTCTAAATCCTTGTTTTTCTTAAAAGATCATTATTAGAAATGACATTTTTAGGTCCTTTTAAAACTTCATTTTTCATAGATAAAGCATTGCTTTTCTTTTCTAAAATATCTAATCTAGATTTCAAAATACTAACTTCATTAAGTAAAGAATTGTTTTCAAAAGAGAAACTGTTTGCATACTTTTTCAATTTCTTGTTTTCAGATAAAACAAATTTGTAGTCATGCATAAGTTCTTCAAAGGCATTTCTAAGTTCATCAAAAGTGAAATCAATTTCAGTGTCAGAATTTACCTCATCATTGTCCTAATGTGTCATGAAGCACAGATTTGTAACTTCGGTCTGCTCTTCTTCAGAACTGGAGTCTTCGCTGTCACTCCAAGTGGCCATCATTGCTTTCTTCCTTAATTTCTTTCTTGATTTCTTGAGGAGAGGATAGTCAAACTTGTAGTGTCCCAGCTTCTTGCACTCGAAGCATATAGGTACTTCCTTCTCCTTTTCCTTTTCTTTTTCTTTCTCTTTCTCTTTTCCTTTTTCCTTGGATTGATACTTCTTTTTGTAAGGAAATTTCCTCCTCTTCATGAATATTCTAAACTTTCATGCAAGGAGGGCTTCTTCACCTTCTTCTTCTTCTTTATCTTCAGACTCATCAATTGAGGATTCTTCTTGAATATTTGACTTGAAAGCAATCCCCTTCTTCTTCTTATCCATGTCCATTGATTTTTATTTTAGATTGAGCTCATAAGTCATGAGCAATCCAACTAACTGCTCAAGGGGTAGCTTGTCGACATCCTTTGCTTTTTGAATTGCGGTTACCTTCGAATCCCATGATGTTGGAAGTGACCTAAGAATTTTATTCACAAGATCGGCATTAGACATAACTTTACCAAGACTTCTCATACCATTAACTATATTAGTAAATCTTGTGTACATATCAGTAATAGATTCATTTGGTTCCATATAGAATATCTCATAAGTGTGCACTAACATATTAACTTTAGTGTTCTTCATTTGATCGGTACCCTTATGGGTAACTTCAAGTGTGTCCCATATTTTTGGCAGACATGCATGTAGATATCCTATTAAATTCATTAGGATCTAATGCACAATAAAGGAGTTTCATTGCCTTAGCATTGATCTCGGACTGTTTAATGTCATTTTCATCCCAATCCTCTTCGAGCTTTGGGATGGAAACACCATTAACCACTACTGAAGGAATATGAGGACCCTTATCTACTATTTTCCATAAATTGTAATCAATAGAAAGCATATAAATTCTCATCCTGGTTTTCTAATAAGTATAATTTGTTCCATTGAAAAATGGAGGTCTATTTGAGGCTTGTCCCTCAACTACACTAGTACCAATTGGGGCTGCCATAGATCTTTACTCAAGGCCATAAAGCCTACACACAAGAACAGGGCTCTGATACCACTTGTTGCCCAGTAAGCAAACCAAGAGGGGGGGTGATTTGGGTCTCTAAAAAATAATTTGACAAACTAACTTAATAAAACTTGATACTCAGCAATGCAATCCAATTCAACAAGTATATTAGAAAGGTACTACGATTCAAATGCAATGCTCTAAAATAAAAGTGTGGTAGAAATTAAGAGCAATAAATAAAGAGAAAAGAGAGAGAGATCAAGTAAATACAAATACCAAGAACTATAGTGGTTCGATGCTATACAATGCACCTACATCCACTCCCCAAGATCCCCTTGGAAATTCACTATAATCATAAGATTACAGTCGATTAGTTTCCGGGATCGCTAATCAAAACCTGACTTATTTTCACAGGCTCATAAGTCACAACCTCACTTGGTTTTACGGGCTAACCAAGAACCTAATTGTTTTCACAAGGCTAACCAACAACCTCCCTTGGTTTTCCGGGCTAACCAAGAACCTTAGTGGTTTTGTGGGCTAACCACAAATCTAATTGGTTTTCCAAGGCTTACCAATAACCTCACTTGGTTTTATAATAGGCTAACAAAGAACCTTTACATGAAATATGTTTAAAAGTAAGGAACCAATGTAAGCTTTCTAAAACAAAGCGAATATCTCAATGTAGCTCGATGTAGGGTTGCTTTGTACTTGTTGAAACCTTTTGAATGCCCAAGTATGGATGATCTTCAATGTTCTTGAAGGCTCTTGAATGCTTGGAGGCTTCCTCTAGCTTGAAAGTGGTTGAAACTTCAAAGAATAGAAGTTAAAGCTCTCTCTTCTTCTCTCTTCTCAAAACTCTTTGATAATATTCAATTGCCCTTTTTTTTTATTTGATTTGGAGCATATATATCCTACCTTCCCAGGCCTCAAAACTGAATTCTAGCCGTTAGACTTGAAAAACTAGCCATTGGGGGCAATTTATTCTATGTTTGAAAAAACTAGCCGTTATTATTGCCAGAACTCCATTTGTTGACACTTTCTCAGTTGAGTCGACATATAAGGTCGACACTTGAACTTTTTGAGTCGACACCTAGTTCAAACTGCTCCATTCTGATTCTCTGGAAATTTTAGATGTGTCGACACTTTCTTAGTTGAGTCAACACCTTTAGTCGACACCTTGCTTCCATGTGTCGATACTTCAGCTATTCCTTCAACTTCTACAAGTTCTATGGCTTGAAAGTCACAGGCGATGTGTTGATCTATGTGTCGACACCATGAGTCGATACTTCAGGTCCATGTGTCGATACTTCATCTGTGCCATTTGAAACATTGCTGCGTACCGGCCTGAGTCAATACTTCATCTCCATGTGTCGACACTTCATGTCATGTGTCGACACTTTGAGTCGACACTTCTCTGAAAAATTCATAAAAGATGCTGATTTTGAGCTGGAACATATTTTCACTTAGCTTAGCCATCCATTCAACCATCTCTTAAGTGTCCAAGTCTCTTTTTGAGCACTCTTTTCATTCAAACTTGGCTTCTTCAAAACAATTGGGCTTCATCAAATTTTGTGAGCACCTTTTCAATAAAAATACACTCAAAGTAATTCATTAGTCTTCAGCTTATACTTAACTATTTTGCTTATCATCAAAATCAATTAATGGAGTCAACATAGCTGTTATGTGCTATGGTTATATTGTTGCCTGCCCTCAATGTTCCGTAAGTTATATATTACTTGTGTGGCAACTATGATAGGCAGCCTATTGATTGAGCATTGCTTGGAAGTAGGAGTAGAATTACACATTTGTTGTTTTCCTTTTATTGTTGTGATGCTTAAGTGAGATTACATTCGATGTTTGAAGTAATTGACATCTCGTTTGGACGCAATACGAAACTAGTAATTTGTTGAGATGCCTGTATGTTATTGTTTTTTATCTTCTAACCATAACTATTATGTTTCTATGATATTATTTCAGGTTAATGTAATCGATTGTCATAATAAAATTTTATTGCACAGGTTTGGTGTTTGATATATCTGAATTTAGATAGTCTATATAAATTCTACATTTTGCACTACTGTCAAGTATTTATCGTTAAAGGTAACTGTGTATCTTTTGTTACAGGAGATATAATGCTTCAAAATGGTCCAGATAGCAATTTGTACAACCACATTTATTACGAGTTGGTGCTGATGATTAAGGGCTAAAGTGTAGCCTGTGAAACAAAAACTATTTTGTAGTCAATTGTATCAATTTTTTTTAAACTTATAGGAATTGAGTTTCGTTTCTGTATTGTTTGGACATGTATCTTATATTAGTGTTCTTGTAACAAGTACTCATCTTTTATGAATTTCTTATGATAACTCAGATTAATAATAAAAATTGGCACTATTCTTGAGATATTACAGAGTTTGCTCATGTCACATGACATTTTCTACTTGTGTTGTCAGGTATCTGAATTGTATATTAGCCCCTTCTTACGCAATTTAATTTAAAAAAATAGGAATCAAATATTTGTTGTAGCAGGGATTCTTTCAATTCATGTATTTGTTCTGTCAATAATAAACCTTTTCTTTAACATTGTCCACTGCTAAATAGTCATATTAATCTTAATTTAATAGATTTAGTATTGGTTTTCATAGATCATAAAAATAAATCAAATTATAATAAAATTTTAATGTCTCATAATAATAAATTAAGTAATATATCTTAAATTACTGATATTAATTTAATAGGTTGTAACAATGAATTAATTTGTATAACATCATTTTAATACATAATAATTTTAAATTAATGTTAATAATTTTTTTTAATTTTTATTTAAAAATACCATACTAATAAATTATTTGGTATAACATGTTTTTAATAGATCATATTAATAAATTATTATTAATATAAAAATATATTTACTTAAATATAAAGTTATAAATGAATTTTATAAATCATTTTATCTTATTATTTGATAAGGGATATTTTTAGGATTTCAAAAAATTCATCCCTTATTCTTAGTAGAATACAGGCTTATTCCCATGTCATCCAAGCACCATTTAGAATAACACCGCATTAATTGCACTGGAATAAGGTGGAATACCAGATTTTGATCCAAACAGAAATTGAGAATAACAATAAGAATAGGCTATTCTTGGAGAATACTTATTCCTATTTCAGGAATAACTTTTTGCCATCCAAACACTACCGATGAGAATAATGAAGACCCGATCACCTATATGGATGCAATGCAAAGGTCCAACTTCGAACTATGGCTAGGAGCCATGAGATCTGAAATGGAGTCCATGAAAATTAATAATGTATGGACATTGGTTGTTCCACCTAAGGGGATAAAATTCATTGGATGCAAATGAATTTTCAAAAGGAAAAAGGGCATAGACGGGCAAGTAGAGACCTTTAAAACCTGTCTGGTTACCAGGAGTATTGTCAACGTTATGGTATTGACTATGATAAGACATTCTCTTCTATGGCAATGCTCAAATCCATTTGGATCATGATTACTTTAGCGGCATACTTTGACTATGAAATCTAGCAAATGGATGTCTGAACATCTTTCCTGAATGGTGAGCTAGAAAAGGAGATGTACATGATACAACCTGAAGGGTTCACATCCACAGACAAGTCAAAGATGTGCAAGCTTCAAAGGTCCATCTATGGACTGAAGCAAGCATCTCAGAGTTGGAACATGCGATTTGATAAGTGTATTAAGTCGTATGGCTTCGTTAGGAATGGAGAAGAACCTTGCATTTATAAATTGGCTAATGGTTCTATGATTATATTCTTTGTATTGTATGAGGATGACATTCTCTTAATCGGAAATGATATCCCAACCTATAAGGAAAAAATGTCTGGTCGTCATCCAAGTTCTTTATGAAGAACTTGGGTGAAGCCTCGTATATACTGGGTACAAAGATCTATAGAGATAGATCTAAAAGGCTTCTAGGACTATCCCTGTCGAAGTACATTGATATTGTGCTGAAGCGGTTCAGCATGGAGAATTCCAAGAAAGGGTATCTCTCCATAGGCCCTAGAATTATACTCTCCAAAAGGGATTATTCGATAACTCCTGAGGAGAGAGAGCATATGAGTAGAATTCCATATGCTTCGATAGTGGGTTCTATCATGTACGCCATGACATGTACTGGACCAGACGTGACATACTCACTAGGTGTTGTGAGCTATCAGTCTGACCTAGGTGAAGCTCATTGGAAAGTGATAAAGACCTTCAATTTTTAGTCAGATAGAGATGATATATGGAGAACCTGACTTGAAACTTGTGGGGTATATTGACTCCAATTTTTAGTCAGATAGAGATGATAGAAAGATTGTGTCAAGGTTTTGAAGGAAAAATAAGGCAAAGGAAAGCAGGGATGCAAGGCAGAAACATGGTATTTTAAAACTATTTTAAAATATCCAGCAGAAAGCTCAGTAGATAGATCAAGATGATCTACTGATCTGCCTGCAACAGGACCTAGTATAACAATATAGCATGCTATAAAATTCAACAGCAAGAAAAGAGTCAGTAGGCATAAAGGTACCTTACTGCTATACCTTAAAGATGCAGGTAGTGAAAAGCTCTCAAGCCACACGCGTCTAGCCTCTATGAGTAGTTCACACCGGGGCTCAACTCTGATCAACTCCCTCGAAGTGCTAGCTCCTTTGGATCCTTCGGGCAGATCCTCTTCTCTCTCAGAAGACAAGGAGGAGAGGTGGAACCCTTCCTAACTAGCTCTCTTCCAAGACCTAGCTTGAGTGCTAGGTATTCTCACACCCAATCCCAAATCCTCACAAACCCCTCTTTTCTTTCTAGTTCTTCAACCAACCAGTAGCACCTAAAACAACCTTTATTTATAGAGGCAGCCATGAGATGGAGAAAGAGGAAGGAGGAGTGATTGGGAGAGAAGGTCAAGGGCCATACCAAATGGGTCCAAGCTAAAAAAAGCAAGTATGACCATCATACTATGAAAGCCTAGAGCCAAAAATGCCCATAATTCAAAATTCAAATTCAAAATTCGAAGTCAAAACCTTCCAACAAAACTTTCCAGAATTTTTGCTCGTCAGTTAAGTGTCGACACTTCCATTTTACCAAGAGTCGACACTTCAAACATGGTCAATCACATTGACCTCCAATGATGGCAAACGATTCTCAATCACCGATCAGCCTTTAGATCAAACAGAAATCCCTATGGTGTGTAATCTCATAGGTTCAAACACTAAGCCGGTAGTATTAGAACACTTCCAGTACCAGTCAAAGTCCAAATCTAGCAATGATACTCGATGTCTGGACAGGTCAAAGATTGCAGAGCAACTTACAAGAACCTCTGGCATATGGTTATCGCATAATTCATCCCTTTGACCACATAATGCTCATGATAACCTATGATTTGACTGCCAACCCTAATTTGGTTTATCTAAATTGTCTTAACTTTACAAGTTCTATGACTCCTCACAAGAACTACCCTGGCCAAGCTTTAGCTAAATTGAGACACAGTGAGTCATTCGCTCGAAACTATTTGGAGGGGTCAATTCCATCTTGATCCACCACCGCTCCACAAGTACTTGACTTTACCCAGAAACTTTCATCACTAAATTAAAAATCCAGGTAGTCCGGCACTAAAGTACAGTGAGTTACTTGCAAGCTACCATGGTGACCCTAGGTCTGAGGGACACATATACCCATATCCCTTCGTGAGCAACCCTTTGGCAGAAGGGAGCTCTACAGATGGTCACGTTCAGTGAGATATCACACATTTCATTTGTATGTCACATTAGCATCACCACACTCCTTGGTCAAGAGGACAACCAATCAATGTAAGATAGAACAACCTATACTTGGTACATCGTCGTCCTATAACGATGTATCCTTTGGTTGTGAACCAGTTCAAGAACTATTTGATATGTCCTCTATATCAAATATAATGTAGTTCTAAAGACTCCATCACACGAGTTTTTTCAGGAAAATGCATATGTGATGAACAGCCAAAAGAATAACTTTTATTCATCAAGAAATTCATATACAATTACAAAATTAGCACAACCATCTACAGCCTAGACGATTGGCTTTAGGACACAATTCCAATCAACTCCCACTTGGACTAAATCGAATCGGTAAAAAAATCTTATTCTCATTTTTCATTTACAACTATCGAACTCTTTAATTCAGATGGCTTTATTGAAGGGGTCAGCCAGGTTCTCCTTTCCATCGATCTTTTGAAGGTCAATGTCACATCATTCCACGATCTCTCATACAAGGTGATAGCGCCGTAGAATGTGCTTTGTATGGTGATGAGACTTCGGCTCTTTGACTTGAGCAATGGCTCCAGTGTTGTTATAATACAACAGAACAAGACCATCTAGGGAAGGTGCCACTCCCAGCTCACTAAGAGACTTTCGCAACCACACAGCTTCCTTCACTGTATCCGATGCTGCAATGTATTCTGCTTTGCACACTGAGTCCACCACAGTAAGCTGCTTGGAACTTTTCCAGCAAATCGCTTCTCCATTTAGGGTAATGATAAATCCTGACACACTCTTGCTGTCATCCTTATCTGACTAGAAACTGGAGTCAGTATACCCTACAACCTTCAAGTCAGGTTATCCATAAATCAGCCATTGGTCCTTAGTATTTTGCAAATACTTAAGGATGGTCTTTACCACTTTCCAATGAGCTTCACCTGGGTCAGACTGGTATCTGCTCACCATGCTTAATGAGTATGCCACGTATAGTCTAGTACACGTCATGGCGTACATGATAGAACCTACTGCGAAGCATACGAGATTCTACTCATACACTCTCTCTCCTCAGGAGTGTCGCATAATCCTTTTTGGAGAGAGCAATTCCAGTGCCTATCGGGAGTAGCCTTTCTTAGAATTTTTCATGCTGAACTACTTCAGCGCAGTGTCGATGTATATAGACTGGGACAGTCCTAGAAGTCTCTTAGATCTATCTCTATAGATCTTCATACCCAATTGTAAGAGGCTTCATCCAAGTTGATGGGGACATCGATTAGCTCAGAATCTGAAGCAGCCTAGATCAAACCTGAAGCCCAGCCCAGAACCTGAAGCCCAGTCCAGCCCAAAACCTGAAGCTAGCCCAATCCAGAAGCCAGCCTAGAACTTGAAGCCAACCTAGTCCAAACCTTGGGGCCAAGATCCTGGAGTCGATGAGCACACATTCCGATCAGCACAAATCTCGAAGTACACAAATCTCGAAGCAGGATAAATATAATATTTTATTTCTATGGGTGTACGAGGGATCGGGGTATCTTGAAAATTTAGGATTAGTTTCTGTATGATTTTTTAGAATTTATTTTATCATTATTTTAGGATTTATCTTGTTTTTATGATTTAGGTGGATTAGTTTAATTTTAATAGTTTGAATGCTTAGGATTGAGTTGAGGTATCAAGATATCGGATATCTCGTGTAGCCTATTTTTTGTTTTCCCGATCAAATAAGATTATTATGATGAATTATTGATAAAAGAATTTTTGCTTCATTTCTCCAAGTAGGGAGATTGTTGTTTTTCTGGGTAGGAGAAGGACCCGTTTGGGTAGGAGAAGGGTGCCTCAATCTTTGTCCCATCCGGGTAAGAGAAGGGTTCCTATTTTTTTATCATTGTTTTTCCTTTTTCCTCTCTATTTCTCTGTTTCCCTTCTTCTCCTGAATTAACCGTTCTTCCCGAAACTGCCCGATTGCCATTTTCTGGATTCGCCCAAATGACCAACCGCTGGAACCCCCTATGCACAGATCTCCATGCGATGCCATCGCCTTGCACCCACCGACACTGATCCGGGAGTCAAAGCCATGGCCAAAGTTATCGCCCAGCCTCCTCCTCCTTCCATTTGTCCGACACAGCCTAAATCCGGCCGAGCCTTTCTTCGCCGGATCCCTTTCACTGTTGCCATCAAAAGACCATTGAAGGACCGTGCAACCATGCCGCCTTTCTCCTCTCTGCCTCACCGATGCCTCAAATCACCTTCGCCAGATCTTCCCATCCGACAGACCGAGCAAACTACTCCACGGACCAGAGATCACCCTTCGGCCCAGCACCCTCGTCCGTCTCCTACACTCCCATCTCCGCCCGCGATGATACATCGATAGCCACCTAGCTCTCTGCTACCATGATGCCTGACACCTGCCGAAGAGCCGCATCACCACCTTTCCGTGCCACTGCCGTCATGCCACCACCATCGCCGACGAGAGCCCTGGATCAGCCCCTTCAACGACGATCCCCTTGTTCCACTGTCCATTCCGTTCTTCTCCCCACCGAGCCACTGCCATTCACCAGAGCAGGGCTTCGCCACCTTTCCTCAGGCCGCCATCCTCGTCCCCAGCCCCGTCACCGACGAAGCCAGCCGGATCTCCACATCCGGGACCTTCCCTTGAATTCACATGCCTGTCAAAGCACTAGGAGAAGAAGCACACGAACGTGAAAGCAGGGAAGGAGTTCTACATGCTTCTCAAAGCCATTCCACTCCCCTTTGCCGACTTCTTTTCTTGCACGGTTCTCAAAGCGAGCAGGCTCCCAAATGCCGACTTCAAGCATAGGAAATAAATAAAAAAATAAAATAGAAAAAAAATATTTTTTTTTATAATTCGGCTTGGTTGAACCTAGCCTAAAGGTCGTTTCCTAGTGACCAACGGTCCGATCTCCTAGAATAAAATTTTGATCGGGGGCATGTTCCCCATCAACTTGGTATTAGAGTAAGTTTAGGTTAGGTAAGGTTAGTCATTTTTAATTACATTATTTGTATTAAAAAAAAATTTAGTCTACAGATGATGCATCGAGGAGCCAATTTTCTGAAGCCTGATTCGATGGAGTTGAGTTCTCCCCACCTCAGGAAAAATGATGGGGACATCGACTAGCTCAGAATCTGAAGCAGCCTAGATCAAACCTGAAGCCCAACCCAGAACCTGAAGCCCAGCCCAGCCCAAAACCTGAAGCCAGCCTAATCTAGAAGCCAGATTAGAACCTAAAGCCAACCTAGTCCAAACCCTGGAGCCCAAGATCCTGAAGTCGATGAGCACACATTTCGATGTAGCACAAATCCCAAAGTACACAAATCTCGGAGCAAGATAAATATAATATTTTATTTTATGGGTGTATGGGGATTGGGATATCTTGAAATTTTAGGATTAGTTTCCGTATGATTTTTTAGAAATTTTATCATCGTTTTAGGATTTATCTTGTTTTTTGGATTTAGGTGGATTTGTTTAATTTTAATAGCTTGAATGTCTAGGATTGAGTTGAGGTATCAGGATATCAGATATCTCAAGTAGCCTATTTATCGTTTTACAGATCAAATAAGATTATTATGATGAATTATTAAAAAAAGAATTTTTGCTTAATTTCTCCGGGTAGGGCGATCGTTGTTTCTTCGGGTAGGAGAAGGACCCTTCCGGGTAGGAGAAGGGTGCCTCAATCTTTGTCCCATCCGGGTAGGAGAAGGGTTCCTATTTTTTTTATCGTTGTTTTTCCTTTTTCCTCTCTATTTCTCTGTTTCCCTTCTTCTCCTAATCAACCCTTCTTCCCAAATCTGCCCGATTGCTATTTTCCGGATTTGCCAAAGTGACCAACTGCCGGAACCCCTATGCTCAGATCTCCACGTGACGCCGTCGCCTTGCACCACCAACATCGATCTGGGAGATCCAAGCCACGGCCGAAGTTCTCGCCCCGGCCTCCTCCTCCTTCCATCAGTCTGACATAGCCCAGATCTGGACGATCCTTTCATCACTGGTTCCCTTTCATTGCTATCATCATAAGACCATCGAATGACCGTGCAACCGTGCTACCTTTCTCATCTCTGCCTCGCCAACACCTCAGATCACCTCTGCCTGATCTTCCCATCCGACAGACCGATCAAACTACTCCACCGACCGAAAATCACCCTCCGGCCCAGTGCCCTCGTCCGTCTCCTCCACTCCCATCTCCACCCGCGATGACACACCAATGGCCTTCCAGCTCACTGCTGCCATGATGCCTGACGCCTACCGAAGAGCCGCCCGCCACCTTCCCGTGCCGCTGCCATCATGCCACCACCATCTCTGGCGAGAGCCCACTGGATCTGTCCCTTCAATGCAGATCCCCTTGTTCCACTGTCCGTACCGTTCTTCTCCCCACCGAGCCACTGCCATTCACCGGAGCAAGGCCGCACTGCCTTTCCCCGGGCTGCCATCCTTGTCGCCAGCCCCATCACCGACGAAGCTGGCCGGATCTCCACATCCGGGACCTTCCCTCGATTTTGCACACCCGTCAAAGCACCGAGAGAAGAAGTGCACGATCATAAAAGTAGGGAAGGAGTTTTGCATGCGTCTCAAAGCCATTCCACTCCCCTTTGTCAACTTCTTTTCCTACATGGTTCTCAAAGCTAGCTGGCTCCCAAACACCGACTTCAAGCATAGGAAATAAAGAAAAAAAAAGAAAGAAAATAGAAAAAATATAAAATAAAAAAAAGTATTGTTTTTATAATTGGGCCTGGTTGTACCTAGCCTAAAGGTCGTTTCCTAGCATCCAACGGTCTGATCTCCTAGAATAAAATCTTGATCGGGGGCATCTTCCATATCAACTTGGTATCAGAGCATGTTTAGGTTTGGTTAGGTTACTCATTTTTAATTACATTATTTGTATTAAAAGAAAATTTCAGTCTACAGATGATGCATCGAAAAGCAAATTTTCTAAAGCCTGACTCGACGGAGTTGAGTTCTCCCCACCTCAGAGAAAATGATGGGGACATCGACTAGCTCAGAATCTGAAGTAGCTCAGATCAAACCTGAAGCCCAGCCCAGCCTAAAACCTGAAGCCAGCCCAATCCAGAAGCCAGCCTAGAACCTGAAGCCAACCTAGTCCAAACCCTGGGGCCCAAGATCCTGGAGTCAATGAGCACACATTTCGATGCATCACAAATCTCGAAGTACACAAATCTCGGAGCAGGATAAATATAATATTTGATTTCTATGGGTGTACAAGGGATTGGGGTATCTTGAAATTTTAGGATTAGTTTCCATATGATTTTTTAGAATTTATTTTTTCTTTATTTTAGGATTTATCTTGTTTTCAGGATTTAGGTGGAATAGTTTAATTTTAATAGTTTGAATGTTTAGGATTGAGTTGAGGTATTAGGATATAGGATATCTCAAGTAGCCTATTTATTATTTTAGCTATCAAATAAGATTATTATGATGAATTATTGAAAAAAGAATTTTTGCTTCGTTTCTCCGAGTAGGGAGATTATTGTTTCTCCGGGTAGGGAAGGACCCTTCCAGGTAAGAGAATGGTGCCTCAATCTTTGTCCCTTCCGGGTAGGAGAAGGGTTCCTATTTTCTTTTATCATTGTTTATCCTTTTTCCTCTCTATTTCTCTGTTTCCCTTCTTCTCCTGAATCAACCCTTCTTCTCAAATCTGCCCGATTGCTATTTTCCGGATTCGTCCAAGTGACCAATAGCCAGAACCCCCTATGCACAGATCTCCATGCGATGCCATCGCCTTGCACCACCGACACCGATCTGGGAGATCCAAGCCATGGCTGAAGTACTCGCCCCGGCCTCCTCCTTCCATCGGTCCGACACAGACCAGATCCGGCTGAGCCTTTCATCATCGGATCCTTTTCATCGCTGTCGTCATAAGACCATCGAAGGACCGTGCAACCGTGCCACATTTCTCCTCTCTACCTCGCTGATGCTTCGGATTGCCTCTGCTCGATCTTCCCATCCGATAGACCGAGCAAACCACTCCGCCGATCAGAAATCACCCTACAGCCTAGCACCCTCATCCGTCTCCTCCACTACTGTCTCCACCCGCGATGACACACCGACGGCCGCATAGCTCTCTGCTGCCATAATGCCTGACACCCGCCGAAGGGCTACGCCGCCACCTTCCCATGCCACTGCCGTCATGCCGCCACCATCACCGACGAGAGCCCGCTGGATTTGCCCCTTCAACACTGATCACCTTGTTCCACTATCCGTACCATTCTTCTCCCCACCGAGCCATCACCATTCGCCAGAGCAGGGCCGCGCCGCCTTTCCCCGTGCCGTCGTCCTCATCCCTAGCCCCGTCACCGACGAAGCCAGCCGGATCTCCATATCTGGGACCTTCCCTCGATTTCACACGCCTGTCAAAGCACCGGGAGAAGAAGTGCATGAACATGAAAGCAGGGAAAGAGTTCTGCACACTTCTCAAAGCCATTCCACTCCCCTTTGCCAACTTCTTTTCCTGCACAGTTCTCAAAGCGAGCTGGCTCCCATATGCCAACTTCAAGCATAGGAAATAAAAAAAAATAGAAAAAAAAGAAGATAGAAAAAAAGTATTTTTTTTATAATTGGGCCTGCTTGAACCAAGCCTAAAGATCGTTACCTAGTGACCAACGGTCTGACTCCTAGAATAAAATCTTGATCGGGGGCATGTTTCCCATCACATTCCTTCATAGGGAACTGAAATGACAACCAGACCTTTATTCCTTGAAGTGCTGGGATGTCATTCCCGATTAAGAGAATGTCATCCACATACAACACAAGGAATACAATTACATAACCATTAGCCCATTTATAAATGCAAGGCTCTTCTTCATTTCTAACGAAGCCATATGACTTAATACACTTATTAAATCACATGTTCCAACTCCATGAAGCTTGCTTCAGTCCATAGATGGATTTTTGAAGCTTGCACACCTTTGACTTGTATGTGGATGTGAACCCTTCAGGTTGTATCATATACACCTTCTCTTCCAGCTCACCATTCAAGAAAGCTGTTCAGACATCCATTTGCCAGATTTTATAGTCAAAGTATACCTCTAAAGCAAGCATTATCTGAATGGATTTGAGCATTGCCACAGGAGAGAACGTCTTCTCATAGTCAATACCATAATATGGATGATACCCCTTGACAACCAGATGGGCTTTATACGTCTCTACCTGCCCGTCTGAGCCCCTTTTTTTTGAAAATCTATTTTCACCCAATGGATTTTATCCCTTCAAGTGGATCAACCAATGTCCATATATTGTTGATTTCCATGGACTCCATTTCATATTTCATGGCTCCTAGCCATTTCTCAGAGTCGGACCTCTACATCACATCCATATAAGTGATTACCCTCATTGTTCTCATCGAGTTGAATGGGACCACCGTCTCGGACCAAGAAATTGTAGTATCTGTCCGGTCAACTCGGTACCCTACCGGATCTCCTTAATGATTCCTGTATGGGCTCAGGGTGTGATCTAATCACAACCGGTTCTATGTTATCCCTTAAGTGTATCGGTTCTTCTACTTGTTGAACTTCACTAAGTTCGATTTTAGTGGCTACAGTTCCTTCACCAAGAAACTCCTTTTCCAAAAAGATAGCCCTATGACTGATGAACAACTTTTGTTCCTCGGCCAAGTAGAAGTGATATCCCTTAGACTCTTTTGGATACCCAACAAATAGGCACCTGTTAGACCTAGGTCCAAGTTTGTCCGTTTCCAAACACTTTACATAAGTCGGGCAACCCCAGACCCAAAGGTGTGAGAACGTCGGCTTACGTCCAGACCATATCTCATATGAGGTTTTGCTAATAGACTTACTCGGAGCCCTATTCAAAAGGTAACAGGCTGATTCTAGAGCATATCCCCAAAAGGATAACATAGAGAAGCAAAGCCCATCATGAACCAAACCATGTCTAATAGGGTTTGATTCCTCCTTTCAGACACTCCATTTAACTGAGGTGTCCCTAGAGGTATCCACTGAGAGAGAATCTTATTTTTCTCAAGATATGTCAGAAACTCACCAAAAAGGTATTCACCGCCTTGATTTAATCAAAGAGTTTTGATACACCTTCCAATTTATTTTTCTACTTCACTATGATATCGTTTGAACATTTCAAATGATTCAGATTTATGTCTCATCAAGAAGACATAACCATACCTCGAAACATCATCTATAAATGTAATAAAATAACTATACCCACTTCTGGCACTAATATTCTTGGGTCCGCATACATCAGTATGTACCAGACTTAGGATCTCTTTGGCTCGTTCACCTTTTCCAACAAAAGGTGACTTTGTCATCTTTTCAAGAAGACATCACTCACAGGTTGGCAATGAACCATTTTCACTAAAATCAGGAGACCCTTGCTTTTCAATCATTTATCCTGTTCTTGTTAATATGACCTAGCCTACAATGGCACAGGTATGCATCACTGATATTATATATCCTAAGTCATTTGCTAGACATGTATATTACACTAACAGGTCGTAATAGTACATAAATGCCATTGTTCATATATCCAATCATCATTACAGAACCATTCCAAATGATTTTGCAAATGTCATTCTTTATTGATAGTTCATAACCATACATGGCCAATTGGCCTAAAAAAATGACATTCAAGATAAAATACGGACAGTAATGACACTCATTCAAAATGATTGTACAAGACTCGAAAACTAGTTTGAGGACTCTGTTGCCCAGGTGGCTTCCCAAGAGGGGGTTGAATTGGGATTATAAAAACTTTAGCAAGTATGTGCAATTTGAAATCCTTTTAGTATTGTGGTGAACAATGCAATGCGAAAGCAAGTAAATAAATGCAATGAAGTTAAACAAGCACAATCACAAACACAAAGAATTAAGAGTGGTTCGAAGCAACCTGCTCCTACATCCACTATCCAAGCACCACTTGGGATTTCCACTATATCTCCCACCGGAATATAATCAGATTATTTTAACAGGATCACAATCCAAACCTATACACTTTGGTTTTACCGGGATCACCAAAGAAAACCAACACTTGGTTTTAACACAGGCTAACCAAGAATCTAAATCCATTTTATTTTTAGAACCGGGCTCACCAAAGAAAACCCAAACTTAGGTTTTAATAGGTTCACCTAAAAACCTTTAAAGCACTCTCAAGACACAGCCCCTTGCTATTATTAGAGAGAAGACAAGATATAACAAATGTAAATTTGCAACTTTATAACAAGCCAAACATGTTTGAGTGTTGCCGATGAAGATCAAATCGAAGCCTAGCTTTGAATGCTCTTAATAATCTTCAAGCTGCTTCTTTACTTCTTCAAAAGGTTGGATTCAAGGTTAAAGATCAATTGGTGAAGCTTTGAATCCTTACTTGAATGCTCTTGAAGTGGGTAGGTGAAATACTTGAAAATTCTTCAACTTCCAAAGGATAATCAATGAATAATTTCTCGAAAATTGTTTAAATCATCATAAATACTCTTTTATGTATCTTCAATCAAAACTAGCCATTGTAGGGCCTAGAAAACTGAAATAGAGTCGTTGGAGGGTTTTTGGAATCCAAAAAAAAATCCTGCAACTAGCTGTTAGATTGCAAAAACTCGTCACTCGAGTCGGCTCAAGGTCCATGAGTTTGCTCGAAGTCTCAGACAACCCAAAAAAAAATTCTATTCGAGTCGGCTCTTCTGGGTTGAGTCGGCTTGAACTCTCAATCAATAGAAAATCAAATTCTACATGAGTCGGCTCTCAAGTCTAAGTCGGCTCCAAGTCACAGTCACCAAGAAAACAAACTCTGGACGAGTCGGCTCTTCTGGGCTTGAGTCGGCTTAAGGTATCAGTCACCAAAAACATAAGTTCTTCATTGAGTCGGCTATTAAGGCTTGAGTCAGCTCGAGGTTCTGAAACTCTGAAATTTTTATGCCTTGCCAGAACAGGAGTCGGCTCCTGATCCATGAGTCAGCTCTTACAAAACTTCTTCTTATGCATTCAAAGTTCTCCAAACATCTTCAATTCAAGGTTCCAACAAGAGCAAGTCTTCAAAAAGCTTCAAAGAGCTTACTAAACAAGTTCTAACCTACTTACTCTCATTTTTTACAATTTTAGAGCCCTTTTTACAAGATTACATAAATGAAGGATTAGGGCTTTACAACTTGAAGTATACAAGAGTTCATACAATGTTGGAATACCTTTCAACTAAATAGAAAACCAACTAATGTAAAGACAAATACTTTCCTGCAAAACTTCTTGAATAATTGAAAGAATTAGTAAAGCATACATGCTCCAATATTTTGTAATCATCAAAATCATTCCAGGGGTCAACAAACTCCCAATGCCATGATTGGAACTTGGCTTCCATTTCCCATATTCAAGAATCTCTCGCCGTCCTCAAATCTTCTACTAACATGAAGTCCCTGCAAAGAACAACAAATATGAAATGGACTTCCTGTATCCAATACCCAGTTAGTAGTATCACAGATAGAGAAATTACAAGGTGTTATCATATAAATACCTTGTCCAGCACCGTCCTGCTGCTTTCTCTTCTTGAACCTGTTCGGGTCAAGGAATGCTATGTAAAGAGGACAGTTCCTCTTCTAATTACCCTGCTTCTTGTAGAAGAAGCACTCCGCATGGTGCTTATCAGCCTTCACCCTTTTGGCCTGACTGGACCCATAAGCATTCTGTACCTTTTCTCTTTATTTTTCTTTTTCCCTTCCTTAAAAGGATGATGCCCTGCCAAAGATCCTCCCACTAGATTTACCATCCCTTTGTTCAGTTGGTGGTCTTTCTTATAAGTCTATAATAACCCCAACAGACCATGGTAGTTAACTGCAAGCTTATTCATTCTATAATGATCGAGAAAATCTAGATAGGAAGAGGGCAAGGAATTCAGAATCGCATCCTTCCCAAGCTATTCATGCAAGGGACATTCGAGCTTGCCCAGGCACTCAATCATCTCGATCATATATGGTACGTGATCAGTGACTGAGACCCCATCACGCATCCACGCATTGTAGAAGCACAGGAGACCCTATGCCTCTCAACGTCATCTGGTGTGCAAAAGCACTCCTTCAACCTTTGAAGGATTTCCTCTGGCTGGGGTTCCTCAACATGCGACTGAACTCATCGTTCATCGCTGCCAACATTATGCAATGGACAGTAGTCCTATCAGAGTGCCACTTCTGATAAGTGTCTCTGACTGAACCCCGAGCATTGGGAGCAAGAATTTCAGGTGCCAAATCTAATATCATATATAGGATCTGCTCATGCTCCAGGACAATCTTGAGCCTTCGATACCAGCTATCGAAGTTGGGTCCATTGAGCTTCTCGTTGTCTAGAAGATATCGGATTGACAGGTTGGAAGACATCTGAAAGGAAAACCAAAATTTTATTAGTTTATATAAATTATTAACCTAAAGATATGGACTTTGGTCTAAAGTCCCCTCCCATCATTTTGTTCAGACTGGTAGCCTCTACCTCCAATCTAAGGAATTACTTTAATTCCTTAGTGGGTACTAGAGTCCAATAGATAACACATGAGCCCAACATTGGTCGGCCCACCCATGCACATCTAAAGGTAGGTTCTTCAATCGATTACTTCTCCAAGTAACCTCTAGTATTTAGGTTTTGTCCCAAGGTGCACTTCAATCAGCCTTTGGACCTCCTATTGAAGGTTCCGGTTAGGTCCAACCATTAAGATGATAAAATTCAATGCTTCTAACTAACGAATAGCCAAGCCCGACTTTGACCGGCCCACCTGACCACCGTTAAGAGAGTCATACTAAGCCATCATATTAGGAACAGTAATTTCAATAGCCTAATGAACACCCGATCTTTGGATCTATCAATGAACACCCAACTATTGGACCCATTACCATCCCACTTAATGGGAGGCTAGGACTTGGTTATCCCTATAACTTCATCCTTTTATGAATTTAAAAATTTAGAGGATTTAATTTTAATATAATAGAAGAAGAGATGAGAAGATATGGATCAACCTTCCACTGACCACATCAGCAATCAAGGAGGGTTACACATAACTAATGATCCATGGGCACCTAAAATCAGTTAAGACTGATTAACCTTGGGTGACATGGGTTAACACGAGTGAATGAGCTATCCAATCAATCCTAATCTACCACATTGGCCAAGTAAGTGAGATCATGGGTTGGGTTCCACCATTAACCATCTTGCCATAGACACCAACCGAGTTGGCCAGGTAAGAGGTAGCCCCAAAGAACTAAGATCAAAATGCTAAACTTATCTTGGACACCAATTGGTTCATAAGACACGATTAGACTAGCATAAAGACTCGGGCTGACCACTGAACCAAAAATTAGGTCCATTTAGATTTATGGATTAATCAATCTAACTATTAGAGAGATCTATAGAGATGAAATCTTAATTAAACATTTGATTAGATTAGTTCTTTATTTAGTCCAATACATCTAAACTTAGGTCTAACCTAATTAAGGACCTAATAGAAGCTAACCCATGACCCTTAAGGCTTATTGCAATGACTTAAAATCTTTGAATCATATTCCTAGAGTTCTTTATTATTCAAGGTAACTTAATTTTTAATTAAGTTCAATAGCCTTCATAAATTAAACAATTTTAATTCATAATGTAAAACACTTTTACAACAAATCAAAATTTGAATTTAGTATTTTTTGGCATTCTCATGACTAGTGTCGACTCACCAGGAGCAAGTGTCGATACTAGGTGTCGACACTTGGGTCGACTTATAGCCTAAGACAGGAAGAAAAAATAGAATGCCATGTTTTCTGGTATGCGCTAATGAGTCGACACCTTCAAGGGAAAGTGTTGACTCACGAGCCCAAGTGTCGACTCCTCCTGGTCAATTTTTGACACTTCAGCCTTCATGAATCAACTTAAGGATCGACTCAAGGCTTGTCATAGGGCAAAAACAATGATTTCAAAACCAAAGTTTTACCAAACTTATAATCAAAGTCGATCAAAACAAAACTCTTAGATCTCATCTAAATTTTTTTCATGATCATAACATTAAATTAAAATATTTTTAATTTACATTTTCTCTTACTTTACTTTTCATGAGTCAATCATAAGCGGTACCCGTACACGCCATAGGAGACCCCATTGAATGGAAAGAGAGGGTCTTGCAGCCCTACTTCTCTCCTATGACCGGACGGCCATGGTGAAGCACTCAATCCAAGTATTTAAGAGAAAACAATGATGTTAAAGCATGCTATCATTATTGTACTATGAAGAAAACCTAGCTCTGATACCATTGAAGAAAAAAAGGCAAAGGAAAGCAGGCATGCAAGGCAAAAATATGATATTTTATAACTATTTTAAAATATATAGCGGAAGGCTCGGTAGATAGATCAAAATGATCTACTGATCTGCCTATAGTAGGACCTAGTATAACAATGTAGCATGCTATAAAATATCAACAGCAAGAAAAGAGTCAATAGGCTTAAAGGTACCTTATCGCTATACCTTAAAGATGGAGGTAGTGAAAAGCTCTCAAGCCATACATGCGTCTAGCCTCTATGAGTAGTTCATACCGAGGCTCGACTCTGATCAACTTTCTCGGAGTGCTAGCTTTTGGGATCCTTCGGGCCGATCTTCTTCTTCTCGAAAGATAAGGAGGAGAGGTGGAACCCTTCCTAACCAGCTCTCTTTCCAAGACCTAGCTTAAGTGCTAGGTATTCTCACACCCAATCCCAAATCATCACAAACCCCCTTTTTCTTTCTAGTTCTTCAACCAAACAACAGCCCCTAAAATAACCTTTATTTATAGAGGTAGCCATGAGAGGGAGAAAGAGAAAGGAGAAGTGATTGGGGGAGAAGGTCAAGGGCCATACCAAATGGATCCAAGCTAGAAAAAGCATGTATGACCATCATACCATGAAAACGTGGAGCCAAAAATGCCTAAAATTCAAAATTCGATGTCAAAACCTTCCTAGAAAACTTTTTAGAAATTCTACTCGTCAGTCAAGTATCGACACTTCCATTTTACCAAGTGTCAACACTTGCAAGTATCGACACTTCGAACATGGTCAATCACATTGACCTCTAGTATCGTCAAACGATTCTTAATTGCCGATCAACCTTTACATCAGATACAAACCCCTATGGTTTGTGACCCCATAGGTTCGAACACTAAGCTTGTAGCACTGGAACACTTCTAGTACTGGTCAAAGTCCTCATCTAGCAATGATACCCAATGTCCGGATAGGTCAAAGATTGCAAAGCAATTTACAAGAACCTCTGACATATGGTTACCACATAATTCATCCTTTAACCTCATAATGCTTAGGATGACCTAGGATTTGACTGCCAACCCTAATTTTGTTCATCCAGATTATGTCTCAACTTTATAGGTTCTGTGACCCTTACAAGAACTACCCTAGCCAAGATTTTGCTAAATTGGGATATAGTGAGTCATTCACTCCAAACTATTTGGAGGGGTCAATTCCATCTTGATCCACCATCGCTCTACAAGTACTTGACTGTACCTAGAAATCTTTCATCACTAGATAAAAAATCCAGGTAGTCTAGTACCAAAGTATAGTGAGTTGCTTGTAAGCTACTATGGTGACCTCAGGTATGAGGTACACATATATCCATATCCCTTCGCTAGCAACCTTTTGGTGAAGGGAGCTCCATAGATGGTCAAGTTCAGTGAGATGTCACACATGTAACTTGTATGTCACATCAGCATCACCACACTCCTTGGTCAAGAAGACAACCAACCAATGTGAGATACAACAACCTATACTTGATACATCATCGTCCTATAACAATATATCCTTTGGTTGAGAACCAGTTCAAG
This sequence comes from Areca catechu, assembly GCA_021397845.1. NCBI lineage: Eukaryota > Viridiplantae > Streptophyta > Magnoliopsida > Arecales > Arecaceae > Areca > Areca catechu. The sequence goes on from CM038050.1 coordinate 100,297,440, forward strand.
AACTACTTGATATATCCTCTCTATACCAAATATAATGTAGTTCTAAAGACTCCATCACACAAGAGTTCTTTTCAAGAAAATGCACATGTGATGAACAGTTAAAAGAATAACTTTTATTCATTAAGAAATTCATATATAATTACAAAAGTAGAACTATCTATAGCCTTGATGATAGCTTTGGGACACAATTCCCAACAACTCCCACTTGGACTAAAGCCAATCGGTACAGAATATTATTCTCATTTTTCATTTACAACTGTCGAACTCTCGAATTTTGATGGCTTTAATGAAGGGGTCAGCCAGGTTCTCTTTTTCATCGATCTTCTGAAGGTCAATGTCACCTCGTTCCACGATCTCTCATACAAGGTGATACCACCACAGAATGTGCTTTGTGCGGTGATGATACTTTAGCTCTTTAGCTTGAGCAATGGCTCTAGTGCTATCACAATATACCGAAACAGGACCATCCAGGGAAGGTGCCACTCCTAGTTGCCAAGGAACTTTCACAACCACATAGCTTCTTTCGCTGCATCCGATGCTGCAATGTATTCTGCTTTGCATACTGAGACTGCCATAGACGCTGCTTGGAACCTTTCCAGCAGATTGCTCCTACATTTAGGGTAAAGATAAATCCCGACACACTCTTGCTGTCATCCTTATCTGACTGGAAACTGGAGTCAGTATACCTCACAAGTTTCAAGTCAGGTTCTCCATAAATCAGCCATTGGTCCTTAATATTTTGCAAATACTTAATGATGGTCTTTACCACTTTCCAATGAGCTTCACCTGGGTTAGACTGGTATCTGCTCACCACGCTTAGTGAGTATGCCACGTCTGGTCTATACATCATGGCATATATGATAGATACCACTACCGAAGCATACGGGATTCTACTCATACGCTCTCTCTCCTCAGGAGTTGTCGTATAATTTTTTTTAGAGAGAGCAATTCTAGTGCCTATCGGGAGGTAGCCTTTCTTGAAATTTTTCAGCTGAATCGCTTTAGCACAGTGTCGATGTACATATACTGGGACAGTTCTAGAAGCCTCTTAGATCTATCTCTATAGATCTTCATACCCAATATATAAGAGGCTTCACCCAAGTCCTTCATAGAGAACTGAGATGACAACCAGGCCTTTTTTCCTTGCAGTGCTGGGATGTCATTCCCGATTAAGAGAATGTCATCCACATACAACATAAGGAATACAATTACAGAACCATTAGCCCCTTTATAAATGCAAGGCTCTTCTTCGTTTCTAATGAAGCCATATGACTTAATACACTTATTAAATTGCATGTTCCAACTCCATGACGTTTGCATCAGTCCATAGATGGACTTTTGAAGCTTGCACACCTTTGACTCGTCTGTGGATGTGAACTCTACAGGTTGTATCATATACACCTCCTCTTCCAGCTCACCATTCAGGAAAGCTGTTCGGATATCCATTTGCCAGATTTTATAGTCAAAGTAGATATTTCAAAGCTGAATGATCATAGAAATCAGAACCTTGGATCCTAGTAGATATGAGCAAAACTTTTCAAGGATGAACACTATAGCTAGCAAATCTTTTTCGATTATGGTGTAGTTCATTTGCACATCAAAAAGAGTTTTACTAACATAGTAGATCAGTGTGGCTCCTTATTGTGTTTTTGGCCTAAGATGACACCTCTTCTAAAATTAGAGACATCACATTTGATCTCAAGTGGAATGGAACAGTCAAGGGGTTTTATGATGGGTGCTATTGTCAAAGCAGTTCACAATGCATGGAAGGCTTTCAAATAGTCTTCATCAAAGGCAAATGGTCTGTCCTTGACTGGCAGATTACACAAAGGACTTGAAATTTTGTTAAAGTCTTTGAAGAAGTACCTATAAAATATGGTATGACCTAGAAAAGATCATACCCATTGAACCAAGGTCGAGGGTAGTAGTGTTGATATCCCCTCCACTTTAGCTTTATCTACCTTAATTTCACTTTTAGATATAATGTGATGGGGATCCAGGGCAGGTCCAGGTTCTTTTTCATTTCTCTTAATTTTCTCATTTTTTTTATTTTCCTATTCCCGCTATTCCACCTATTCCTACTATTCCAGCTTTATCCCAAATTTATCCCCAACTTATTCCTGTCTTATTCCATCTCCTTCATGTGATTTTAAAAAAAACTTTGCAAACCCTAGACATCGCCCCGCCGCCCCCAGATCCAGGCTGCCCGACCTGCGGCCGCTGTCGCCGACCCTCCGCCGGTTCTCACCGGCCCTGCCCTCACTGGAAAATCTGGCCGCCCACCGCCCAAGACCATGGGAAGATGAACGGATGCGGAGGTGTCCGCTCGTTGCCTGCCCATGGCCGCAACTGTCGCCGCCGCCGCCGACCACCCACTGGCTCACTCCTGGCTGCTGGAGGGCTCTCACCGTTGCGCATGGGCCCCACGACCATGGGAAGCCCAAACATCATGCCGTGCAGTCGTGCCGCCCCTGCGCCGCCACCCACGCTGTCGCAGCCGTCATCCCGTCGGAGCCACCGTCCGGCCGTACGCCATCTTGCTGGAGCCTCGCTGGCGCCCAGGGGTCCCCCACGCCCATGGGAGACCAAACGGAATGCCCTGGGCGTGCCGTGTCATCTCTGTGCCGTCGCCCCACCTGCAGCTATCGCTGGCCATCCGCCGCTCGCCGTCCGTCGACCTCGTCCGCCGCCCGCTTCCCGGTCGCTGCCCGTCCGCCAGTTGCCACCTAAGATGATTTCCATCCCCCTGTGCACGGCCACGAGTAGAGTCCACACAGATTTTGGAGCATCCCAGTATTCAGAGTAGCATGCATCTTAGAGCAGATCATCAAGTCGACATGCTTCTCAGAGCAGATCATCAAGTTGACACGCTTCCCATAGCAGATCAGTACCAATATTGATGTAGCATGGATTTTGATATAATTTATTTTTCCTTTTTTGGATTTCTTGTTGGCTAAGTAACTGAGGGTTTTGGTTTTTCTATATAATGGCCCCCTCCCCCTCTTGTAAAGAAGTTTGATATAAAATTTTTTAGTTTTCTATTGGTTCTGGTTCTGGGCTGAAGCCCGTCTTTCCTTCATCTACGGGTGTCGAGGGGTGTGAGACCCCACTTCCTTCGCTCCATGCGAGCGTCGAGGGGCATGAGGCCCTAGTTATCTCCTTTCCATTGAGTCCCCGTCTAGGTCTTAGAGATTTTTCTTTATCGTCCCAGGTAGCGATTTGGGTGAGATGCCCTAGGCTCCGTTGAAGGAAAACCTGGTGTAGCAGAAGCCTACTCTAGGCATGCAACACTAGGGAGCATGTATTGCATAATAAAAAATTTTTAAACATGCAGCGGAAAGTACCTACTCATGCACAGGATCTAATATATCATGATGCATGTAGCATAATATACACGCATGTATAGGCAATTGCATCAATTATAAATCATATGATAACAACTAGATCTGGGCATGCATGATCTCAAAATAAAATATACTTGATCGAAGCGGACTCCCTCAGTCTTCAGATCAGATCAGCAGTGATCAGTTGAACTCTTTCAACAGCAAAATAAGATCTGCAACAGCTAAATAAATAGGTCGACGCAACCTCTCGAGGTATCCAAGCATCCACCCTCTAGAGTATCCACGCACAGGGCTCTCGCTGATCTGACTTCTAGATGGATGCTTGTCCATCAGAAATCAATAAACTGATCACGGAAGGTGGAGCAAGAAAAACAAACATATCGCACGGACAGTCTTCTCCAAGACTGCCTAGACTCCACAAATACCACACACTGGAAACAGTAAAATCAGGGAATGATTCACAGGACACTTCAACGTTTTATCAACTCACAGCCAATTGCAAAACTCCTGCTTCACTCCTCCCACGGCCTTGAAAACCAGTATACAATAATACTTAGAAATCCCGTGAAAGCCAATAGGAAAATAAATCTGCTCTTCTCTTCTCCCTCTCGCTGCTCCTCTCTTACTTCTTTCTTACTTCTCTCTTGTACCTCTTGGCGTTCAACCCTTGGTCTTTATTTATAGGCATAGAAACCAAACCGTGAAGGGAAGGGAAGTGCAGTCCAGATCGGTGTATAGGAAATAGTTTTCCCAAGTGCAAACGAACTCTTGCAGCGCACGATCTTTCAACATACGATAAAGAACATCCAAAAACTGAGCATCCATTCTGAGAGCCCTCCCGGATCGCAAGGAGCATCCGTGAAGCAGCAAAAAGATCTCTCCCGGTCCAAAACAAATTGATCTTCCAAGTGAAAGAAAACTACTGCTGTACTTATTTCCACGCGGTTGTAACAATGGCAGCAGGAGAAATTACCGAGAGAAGCAAAGTTCGTGAGAGAGAGAAAGAGGCAAGCTGGGTTGGTCGAACTCCTCTCTGATCTTATCCTGCGTGGCATCCAAACCGATCGCGGTGATGAAGCAGCGACGTCCAAACTTGATGCTTTGAAATGCTTGGAGAAGTGAATACATGAAGACCTTGAAACAGGGGAGGAGTCTTCCTTTTAAAACTGGTTTCCTAAGAATTCTAGGAGAAGACCATGCTGACTTGTCAAGCATTGTTAAACCGTTTAAACCATTCCATGGAGAAGAACCAAGACAAAGCATGAACCGATTCAACTATTCCAAATAAGAAAACTGGTTCACCTATTTCAAAAGTTGGTTTAATAAAATCCTGTCCGACTAAACCCAATAATAAAATCCGGTTCAGTCCTGGTCTTCCAGGAACAATTCCTGGCTGACCCAAACCCATCCTGGTCGATCCAAATCGGACCAGAAAATCCAATGTGTGCTTAATCAATCCATTTGACCTAAATACCGAAATGATTCCCAATCGTTGATCGGTTCCTGGATCAGGAAAAAATCCTCGATGGCGTGTGACCTCATAGGTTCGAACCTAAACAGTAGTACTAGAACGCTTCCAGTACCAGCATAAGATACCATCTAGCAATGGGTCCCGGTGTCCGGATAGGCCGAAGATGCGAGAGCAATCTATAGAACCTCTGGCATATGGTTATCGTACAATTCATCCCTTTGACCTCCAATGCTCTAGATGACCTAGGGTTAGACTGCCAACCCTAGCCGAGTCAATCCACAACATGTCTCAACCTCGCAAGTCTAGTGACTCCTCACTGGGACTACCCCGGGCGAGGATTTGCTAAATTGAGACACTGCGAGACATTCAATCCAAATGATTTGGACAAGTCAATTCATCTTGGTCCACCACTGCTCTACAAGTACTTGCCTGTACCTAGAAACCTTCCATCACCGGAATTAGAAATCTGGGTAGTCCGGCACCAAAGCATAGGGAGTTGCTTGCAAGCTACCATGATAACCTCAGGTCGGAGGGACACATATACCCATATCCAATCACGAGCAATCTTTTGGCAGAAAGGAGCTCCACGGAGTCACATTCAATGAGATGTCACACATCCCACTTACAAATCACATCAGTGTCACCACACTCCTTTGATTAAGAGGACAACCAAATGATGTGAACCACAACAACCTATAATTGATACATTACCGTCCTGTACTATGTATCCATTGGTTGTGATCCTGTTTTAAAGGACCACTCGATATATCCTCTCTATATCGAAGTCAGTGCAGTCCTAAGGACTTCATCACATAAACAGAGTTTATTACAGGGAAATGTAGAATGCAATGAGCTACAAAAATAAAGTTTTATTAATTCATATACTGATTGCAATACTGAGCACAACCACCTATAACCTAGGCGATTGACTTTGGGACACAATTCCCAACTCCCACTTGTACTAAAGCCAATCATAACAGTATCTAATACCCATTTCCCATTTACAATAGTCAAACTCTTTGATTCCGACGGCTTTAGTGAACGGGTCGGCCAGATTCTCCTTTCCATCGATCTTCATAAGATTGATGTCGCCTCGTTCCACGATCTCTTGCATGAGGTGATAGCACCGCAGAATATGCTTGGTGCGGTGATGAGATTTCGGCTCCTTAGCTCGAGCAATGGTACTTGTGCTGTCACAATACACTAGAAAAGGACCATCTAGGAAAGGTGCCACCCCTAGCTCTCCAAGAAACTTTCGCAACCACATGGCTTCCTTTGCTGCATCTGATGCCCCAATATACTCTACTTCACATACTAAATCTGCAACTATTGCCTGCTTGGAACTCTTCCAGCATATCGCTCCTCTATTCAGGATAAACACAAATCCAGACACACTTTTGCTATCATCTCTGTCAGACTGAAAACTGGAATCAGTATACCCCATAAGTTTCAAGTCAGGTTCTCCATAAATCAGCCATTGATCCTTAGTACTTCTTAAATACTTTAGGATGGTCTTAACCACCTTCCAATGCACCTCACCTAGGTCAGACTGGTATCTGTTCACTACTCCTAGTGAGTATGCCATGTCTAGTCTAGTACATGTCATAGCATACATGATAGAGCCCATTGCTGAAGCATAAGGAACTCTACTCATGCGCTCTCTTTCCTCAGGAGTTGTCACATAATCCTTCTTAGAAAGAGTAATTCCAAAACCTATCGGGAGATAGCCTTTCTTGGAATTTTCCATGCTGAACCATTTCAGCACGGTATCAATGTACGTAGACTGGGACAATCCCAGAAGCCTTTTAGATCTATCTCCATAGATCTTCATACCCAGTATGTAAGAAGCTTCACCCAAGTCCTTCATGGAGAACTGAGATGACAACCATACCTTTATTCCTTGCAATACTGCGACGTCATTCCCGATTAAGAGAATGTCATCAATATACAGTACCAGGAATACAATCACAGAACCATTAACCCACTTATAGATGTAGGATTCCTCTCCGTTCCTAACAAAGCCATATGATTTGATACACCTATCAAATCGCATGTTCCAACTTCGAGATGCTTGCTTGAGTCCATAAATGGATCTCTGCAATTTGCACACTTTTGACTCGTCTGTGGATGTGAACCTTTCAGGCTGTATCATATACACCTCCTCTTCCAGCTCCCCATTGAGGAAAGCAGTTCGGACATCCATCTGCCAGATCTCATAGTCAAAATATGCTCCCAAAGCAAGCATGATCCGAATGGACTTGAGCATTGCCATAGGGGAGAATGTCTCGTCATAATCGATACCATATCACTGACGATACCCCTTGGCAACCAAACGGGCTTTATAGGTCTCCACCTTTCCATCTGCGCCCCTTTTCCTCTTGAAAATCCACTTGCACCTGATGGGTTTTATCCCTTCAGGTGGATCAACCAATGTCCATACATTATTGATCTCCATGGACTCCATCTCAGATCGCATGGCTCCAAGCCACGCCTCAGAGTCAGATCTCTGAAGTGCATCCATATAGGTGATCGGATCCTCATCATTCTCATCGAGCTCAATGGGATCCCCATCCTGGACCAAGAAATCATAGTATATATCCGGCTGACGCGGTACTCTACCGGATCTCCTAATAATAGGTTCTGGGTGTGATTTAATCACAACCGGTTCTATGATGTCCTTAGAGTGTTCAGGTTCTTCTACTGGTTGAATTTCACCAAGTTCAATCTTAGAAGCTACAGTTCCTTCTCCAAGAAACTCCTTTTCTAAAAAGATAGCCCTAAAAGCAACGAACACTTTCTGTTCATCCTCCAAGTAAAAGAAATACCCTTTTGTTTCCTTAGGGTACCCAATAAATAGGCACCGATTAGACCTAAGACCAAGTTTATCTGAGTCTAAACGCTTTACATAAGCCAGACAACCTCAGACCCGAAGGTGTGAAATTGAGGGCTTACATCCAGTCCATAACTCATATGGAGTGGAGACAACAGACTTACTTGAGACTTTATTCAGCAAGTAACAAGCTATTTCAAGTGCATATCCCTAGAAGGATAGCGACAGAGTTGCAAAGCCCATCATGGATCGAACCATGTTCAACAGGGTTCAATTCCTCCTTTCGGACACACCATTCAACTGGGATGTACCTGGAGGAATCCACTGAGAAAGAATCCCATTCTCCTCAAGATATGTCATGAACTCATCGGATAGGTATTCACCACCTTGATCAGATCGAAGGATTTTAATACTCTTTCCAGTTTATTTTTTCACTTCATTACGATATCGTTTGAACATTTCAAATAACTCAGATTTATGTCTCATTAAGAAGACATAACTATACCTGAACAGGTCGTCTGTAAACGTAATGAAATATCTGTATCCATCTCTGGCACTAATTGTCATGGGTCCACATACATCAGTATGTATGAGACTTAGAAGTTTTGTAGCTCGTTCACCTTTTCCAGTAAAAGGTGACTTGGTCATTTACCAAGCAAACAGGATTCACAAGTGGGCAGTGAGTCAGAATCACTAACATCGAGGAGGCCATCTCCTCGCAACTTGTTTATCCTATTCTAGTTAATATGACATAGCCTACAGTGCCATAGATACAAGTCACTAACATTTCTATCCTTCGGCATTTGCTAGACGTGTACATTACATTAACAAGCTGTAACAAAACATAAACGCCATTATTCAACTTAGCTTTCATTATCATAGAGTTATTCATAATAACTTGACAAAAATCTCCTTTTATTGAAAGTTCATAACCACAATTGGCTAATAGGCCTACAGAGATAATGCTCATAATGAAACTAGGACAACAATGACAGTCGTCTAAATCGACAATACTAGACTCTAAAAGAAGACACAGAACTCCGATCGCCAGCACTGGAACACGATTTTCATTTTCGACGCTCAGGAACTAATCCCCATCCTCAAATCTTTTGCTAACTTGCAGCCCTGCAACGAATTGTAAACATGAATAGGACTACCAGTATCCAATACCCTGTTAGCAGTGTCACAAATAAAAAAATTACAAGGTTTTATCATATAAATACCTTGTCTAGCACCTTGCTGCTTTCTCTTCCTTAGCCTGTTCAGTTTTAAGGATGCCAGATAAATAGGACAGTTTCTCTTCTAGTGTCCATGCTTCTTACACTAGAAGCACTCTGCTTTATTTTGATCAGCTTTCACTTTCTTGGTCTAACTTATGCCAGGAGCACTTTGCACCTTCTTTCCTTTATTTTTCTTTTTCCCTTTCTAAATGGATGACGACCTCTAGAACCTCCTACTAAATTCACCACCCCTTTATTCAGTTGGTGGTCCTTCTCGTATGTCTACAGCAACCCCATCAAACCATGGCAATTGACTTCAGGCTTATTCATTCTATAATGATCAAGAAAGTCAAGATAGGAGGAAGGTAGAGAATTCAGGATCGTATCCTTGCCGAGTTGCTCGTGCAAGGGACATCCGAGCTTGCCTAATCGTTCGATCATCTCGATCATGTACAATACATGATCAGTGACCGAACTGCCATTATGCATTTTGGCATTATAGATGGCACAAGACACTTTGTACCGCTCTACATCATCTGGCATGCCAAAAGATTCCTTCAACTTTTGAAGGATCTCGTCTGGCTCGGCCTTCTCAAATTTGCGACTGAACTCGTCGTTCATAGCTGCCAACATTATGCATCGGACAGTAGTCCGATCAAAAACCACTTCAAATAAGTGTCCCTGACCAAACTCCGAGCATTGGCAGAAGGGATTTCGGGTGCTGGATCCGTTATCACATAAAGGATCCGCTCGTGCTCGAGGACAATCCTCAACATTCGATACCAGCTATCGAAATTGGGACCCTTTAACTTCTCGCTATCGAGAAGTGACCGGAGCGAAAGGTTTGAAGACATCTGAAAGGAAAATTGAGACCATGTTAGTATATGAATTAATTAAATAAACTAAAAGACTTGGATTTTAGTCTAAAGGTCCCTCCCACTAATTTTTCAGATTGGGAGCCTCTAACTCCAATCCATGAAAACAACATTTCATAGTGGGTACTGAAATCCAATAGACCACGTATGAGCCCGACTATGGCCAGCTCACCCATACGCGCCTAAAGGTAGGTTCTCTAACCAATTGCTTCTCTAAGCAACTTCTAGTAATCAATTTTGCCCCACAGAATCCCCAATCGACCTAGGGGCCTCCTATTGCGGGTCTCTGGTTAGGTCCAACCATCAATATAACAAATCCAATGCTTTCAGCTAACGAATGACCAAGCCTGACTATGGCCGGCCCACCTGATCACCGTTAAGAAGGTTACACTGCACCATCATCTATGAGAGAGTAATTCTAGTAATCGGATGTACACCCGTTCTTTGGAACTGCCGATGTACACCAAGCTAAAGGACACATTACTAACCACTCAATGGAAGGCTAAGACACCATCAACTCATTGACTTAGTATTTTTCAGGACCTAATAATTTTAGAAGATTTTAATTAAATTATGACAGAAGAATAGAGAGAAGAACATGGATCAACCTCCCACTAATCAAATCAATTCCAGGAGGGTTGAATTCAATTCAACGAATTGGTCCATGGGCACCTAAAGATCAATCAAGCTGATCAACCTGGGCGACATGGGTTAACTCGAATCAATAAGCTACTATAATCAGTTCTGGTTGATCAGATTGGCCAGGTAGGTGAGATCATGGATGAGTAACCACCATTAACCGTCTTTCCTAGACACCAACCAAGTTGGCCAAGAAAGAGGTAGCCTCATGCAACCATGATCAAAAATACCAAACCTGCCTAGATACCAATCGATTAACCAGACTCGATTAGAGCAGTCTAAGGACTTGGGCTTTCCATAGAGCCACTAATTAGATCCATTTAGAAGAATAGACTAACCCATCTAACTATTAGATAGATACTAAAGAGAAGGTCCTTAATCAACATTTGATTAGTTCTCTTAAATCCAATTCAACTAACCTCAGGTCTAACCCAATTAATGGACCCAATCAGACATCTAACCCAATTAACCCGGATAGCTTATTCAAATGACATTAGGTTTCATAAACCCTAATTAAACTTATCATTTAATTAATCTTTCAAATCATAATTGTTAGATTAATAAGCCATCTTTTAATTAAAATATTTTTAATTAAATTCATGTAAAACTCTTTTTACATGTTTCATGCATCATATTTAGTTTCATCATATCAATTATAATATTGCAAGCCCTAAACATTTTAGTCATGCCAATGTACATGAATTAGGATTAAAACACTTTTAATACCATAGGTTTCTTTTAAGGATCTTTTTGAAAAGGCCAACACAGATGAACCGCCTCGTGCCGTAGAAAATTAAGGTTTCAAACCCTGATTAACCTGGATACACGACCATGGTGAAGGTCTCAACTAGGTTTCTAAAAGTAATCCCTAAAACATGCAATCATGATATGCTATACAGGAACCTGTGGCTCTGATACCATTGTAGGAAATCCTGGTGTAGCAGAAGCCTACTCTAGGCATGCAACACTAGGGAGCAAGTATTGCATAATAAAAATTTTTAAACATGCAGCGGAAAGTTCCTACTCATGCACAGGATCTAACATATCATGATGCATGTAGCATAATATACAATCATGTATAGGCAATTGCATAAATTATAAATTATATGATAACAACTAGATCTAGGCATGCATGATCTTAAAATAAAATATACATGATCGAAGCCGACTATCTCAGTCTTCAGATCAGATTAGCAGCGACCGGTTGAACTCTTTCAACAGCAAAATAAGATCTGCAACAGCAAAATAAATAGATCGATGCAACCTCTCGAGGTGTCCAAGCGTCCACTCTCTAGAGTATCCACATGCAGGGCTCTCGCTGATACGACTTTCAGATGGATGCTAGTCCACCAGAAATCAATAAACTGATCATGAAAGGTGGAGCAAGAAAAACAAACATATCTCACGGACAGTCTTCTCCAAGACTGCATAGACTTCACAAATAGCACACACCGGAAACAGTAAAATCAGGGAATGATTCACAGGACACTTCAACGTTTTATCAACTCACAGCCAGCTGCAAAACTCCTGCTTCACTCCTCCCACGGCCTTGAAAACCAGTATACAATAATACTTAGAAATCCGGTGAAGGCCAGCAGGAAAATAAATCTGCTCTTCTCTTTTCCCTCTCGCTGCTCCTCTCTTACTTCTTTCTTACTTCTCTCTTGTACCTCTTGGCGTTCAACCCTTGGGCTTTATTTATAGGCACAAAACCAAACCGTGAAGGGAAGGGAAGTGCAGTCCAGATCTGTGTATAAGAAAGAGTTTTCCCAAGTGCAAACGAACTCTTTCAGCGCACGGTCTTTCAAGAACTGAGCATCCATCGTGAGAGCCCTCTCGGATCGCAAGGAGCATCCGTGAAGCAGCAGGAAGATCTCTCCCGGTCCAAAACAAATTGATCTTCCAAGTGAAAGAAAACTGCTGCTGTACTTATTTCCACGCGGTTGTAACAAGGGCAGCAGGGGAAATTACCGAGAGAAGCAATGTTCGTGAGAGAGAGGGAAAGAGGCAAGCTGGGCAGGTCGAACTCCTCTCTGATCTTATCCTGTGCGGCATCCAATTCGATCGCGGCGATGAAGCAGCGACGTCCAAACTTGATGCTTTGAAACGCTGGGATAAGTGAATACGTGAAGACCGTGAAACAGGGGAGAAGTCTTCCTTTTAAAACCGGTTTCTTAAGAATTATGGGAGAAGACTGTGCTGACTTGTCGAGCATTGTTAAACCGTGTAAACCATTCCATGTAGAAGAGCCAAGACAAACCATGAACCGGTTCAACTATTCCAAATAAGAAAACTGGTTCACCAATTTCAAAAATTGGTTTAATAAAATCTGGTCCGACTAAACCTAAAAATAAAATCTGGTTCAGTCCTGGTTTTCCAGAACAATTCCTGGTTGACCCAAACCCATCCTGATCGATCTAAATCAGACCAGAAAATCTAATGTGTGCTTAATCAATCCGTATGACCTAAATACCGAAACGATTTCCAATCGTTGATCTGTTCCTGGATCAGAAAAAAAATTCTCGATGGCATGTAACCTCATAGGTTCGAACCTAAACGGTAGTACGGGAACGCTTCTAGTACTAGCACAAGATACCATCTAGCAATGGGTCCCGGCATCCGGATAGGCCGAAGATGCGAGAGCAATCTATCGAACCTCTGGTATATGGTTACCGTATAATTCATCCCTTTGACCTCCAATGCTCTAGATGACCTAGGATTAGACTGCCAACCCTAGCTGAGTCAATCCACAACATGTCTCAACCTCGCAAGTCTAGTGACTCCTCACTGGGACTATCCCGACCGAGGATTTGCTAAATTGAGACACTGTAAGACATTCAATCCAAATGATTTGGACATGCTAATTCCATCTTGGTCCACCACTGCTCCACAAGTACTTGCCTGTATCTGAAAGGGATATGCCCTACAAGCCAATCTATGTTGTATCTCCCAAACCATTGTAATTGACAATTTTCTAAATAAAGGCATTATTTTTCATCATACGCTGTTTTTATATTATATAATGAACCCCATAGATTAGGGCTATGATTTTAGGGTTATGATGAGATCATACCAGTGAGACCTAAAATCTTAAAACCTTAATCTAAAGTAATCCTAGTCAAAGGAACCCTGAGTAGGGGATCAGGGTTTTCCGGTAAGACTAGCACATCCCATGTATACTGGAAAGGGTGACTGCTCTCACAGTCACTTGTGTATGACACTAATACTGGGATGTGGGTGCTCATTGGAGAATGAGTTCACTGATATGATCCAACTTGAGAACATCTAATGGAGTCTTAGCTACATGTCAATAGAAGGTTCTCATAGTGGGAGTGGTACAAGTAATCATTTTACCTGAGACTGCCATAAGTACCTTATGTACATGAACCCATGCTTTGGTTCAATCCTAATCATGACACTGAGTCATGCACAGGATTGATACTGGGAATGGTGAATTGGATATGAAGGTAATGAGTAGGTCAACAAGGAATCGATCACTCTTAGTAAGAGGAGATTGCATCCAGCTAGTTAACAATCGGATGATGATTTAGGGAATCTTTGATCAAAGTAAAGATATTAGAGATGGTTTCTAATATCAAGATAATTGAATCATCAATATAAGATTGAGCTAGAAATAAATATAACATTGGATTTGACATATATCCATATCCATAGTTATATTTTGGGTGCAGGCTGATCGAAAGATTTAATTGTACGGTAACTCTTTACTGAAGGGTAATTTTGGTATTTCACCAGAATTTCCATATTTTCCTGGTAGATATGATACGTTGCTAGACGTCAATCTTGTCTTGTGCGTTGATCAAATTCAAAGATCATTTATTAGGAAGAGTCCTAATTGATCAAATCGGGTAAGCCCGGTTTGACCTAAATCGATTAGAAAGAGTTCTAATCAAATTAGGTCAACTTGTATTCGAACCCACTGCTGGCTAGATGTGGAACCCAATGGGTCACACACTTAAGAGGATTGATCAAGAGTTTAATTTGGAATTAAATCATCTTTGTAGGATAACACTCTAGCAGGTGTGGCAAACCCTAGCTTCTATTCGAATTGGATTCGAATTAGGGTTCCGGATTGGTTCAAATTGGGTTCTAATTGGACCTAATTAGACCCTAATTATGAAAATAGGGATTATAGCTAACCCTAATGGCTAGCCATGTAACTAGGCTAGCTTCCCCACCCGCCCCTTTCCATTTTCATGCCAAATACCAAGAGTCCATGCGCTTATGGACTCTTGGCATGCCATTTGGAAGAGTCCATGGCGCATGGACTCTTGGTGCGCCCCGCTTAATTCTCCGATGAATTAAGATGGGGCGGCCTCCTTTCTTAATAATTAGCGCACCTCTTGTCCCCCCTGGATGGGAATCCAACGGTTGATGGATTTTAAGAAAGAAGGAAGGCGCTGACTCTTCCCGGTTGCACGAAACAACGTCTCTTCGGAGACCGAAACATCGCGATTCCTTTCTTCTGAAATTTCACGACTTCTCTTTTAGGAAAAGCCATGAGATTTAATCTGGAAGGGCGTGAGAATGAGGGAAGGGGGCATGAGAAATAGGGAAGGGGCGTGAGACAAAATGGAATGGTGTTTACGGAGAGTTGTGAAGACATCTCTTTGTAATCTATTTAAGGAACAGAGGTCTCGGGTGTTTGACTAATGTACGACAGAGGTTTTATTTTTCTTTTCTTTCTAGGAAACTGATTCCTCCTTAGCTTGTTTAGGACACAGAGAGTTTCCCTCTTATAGAGTTCTCTTCTCTGTTAAAACTCAAGTCCAAAACAAGAGATAGGAATAATCTCTCGATCGGTAAAAGAAAAGAACTACTACTCTGTTTCTAATTCCTTTTACTTTAAGACATTAGTGTCTTAAACCTTCTCCTCCTTCAAGACAAGAGTTTTATTCTTAGGACAAGGTCTTAAGAAAGGGAGAGGAAGAAGAAAGAAAGGAAGTAAGGAGCCCCTACCGTGGAGTTTTAAAGCCATAGTCCTCTTGAGTTCTAGGATAAGAATTCAAGTGGAGAAATTTTGAAGAAGCTAGCATCTTGATCAATCATCTTGTGGATCACCATTGGAGGGTGGACATTTGGATGCCTGGTGAAATCAAAAGGGGCATTCAACACCAAGTTTTGATTCTACATCAAAAATTGGATTTAGCGTTAACAGGTTGGTGCCCTAATTCTAACAATGTGAGTTTGTATATTTATTATATGTTTTAATCCTGAATAAGAAGATCTTGGCTAAGGGATTATGGTGCAAATTTCATCATTTTGAAATTACACTTCCGCTGCGGTGCACCGGATTCCCAACAGTATCCAGAAACCTTTCGTCACCGGATTAGAAATCTGGGTAGTCCAGCACCAAAGCACAGGGAGTTGCTTGCAAGCTACCATGATGACCTCAAGTCGGAGGGACACATATATCCATATCAAATCACGAGCAATCATTTGGCAGAAAGGAGCTCCACGGAGTCAAGTTCAATGAGATGTCACACATCCCACTTGCAGATCACATCAGTGTCACCACACTTCTTTGATTAAGAGGACAACCAAACAATGTGAACCACAATAACCTATACATGATACATTGCCATCCTGTATAATGTATCATTTGGTTGTGAACCTGTTTTAAAGGACCACTCGATATATCCTTTCTATATCGAAGTCAGTGCAGTCCTAAGGACTTCATCACATAAACAGAGTTCATTATAGGGAAATGTAGAATGCGATGAGCTGCCAAAATAAAGTTTTATTAATTCATATACTAATTACAATACTGAGCACAACAGCCTACAACCTAGGCGATTGGTTTTGGTTTTTCTATATAATGGCCTCCTCCCCCTCTTGTAAAGAAGTTTGATATGAAATTTTTGGGTTTTCCATTGGTTCTGGTTTTGGGCTGAGGCCCATCTTTCCTTCACCTACGGGTGTCGAGGGGTGTGAGACCCCACTTCCGATGCTCCATGCGAGCGTCGAGGGGCGCGAGGCCCTAGTTATCCCCTTTTCCATTGAGTCACCCTTTAGGTCTTAGGGATTTTTCTTTACGGCCTCAGGTAGCGATTTGGGTGGGATGCCTTAGGCTCCGCATGTAGTGAGATGGGTGGGATGCCCTAGAATACATGTAGTGGGGTGGGTGAGATGCCCTAGAGGTGCGACGTCTCTCCGTGAAGGTGAGTCCCCAGTCCTAGAGTGTCCATGTTTTCTATCCTCCATCCCATTGTTCCTCCACCAAGAAAATTGAAAACCAAATGAGTTCAGCTATTTTAGGGTTTAGTGTCAGTTCACCTTAGTCCTGGGAGGCTTCTTAGCCCTCCCACGGTCCTAGTTTGTTTAGGTGGTTTTCCCTTTTCCAAGTAAACCAGGTTATGTCCAAACGGATGCGGAGGCGTCCGCTCGTCGCCTGCCCATAGTCGCCGCTACCATCGCCGCGCCGGCCTGCTGCTAGCCACCCGCCCGTCGCCCACCGGCTCACGCCAAGCCGCCGGAGGGCCCTCATCGGTGCGCATGGGCTCCATGGCCGTGGGAAGCCCAAACGGCATGCCATGCTGCCGTGCCACCCCGGTGCTGCCGCTTGCTGCTGCCGCATGCAGCCACCGCCGACGTCCCACCAGAGCCACCGTTCGGTCGTCCGCCATCTCGCCGGAGCTTCGCCGGTGCCCAGGGGTGCCCCATGCCTCTGGGAGACCAAGCAGCACGCCGTGGGCATGTCGTGTCATCTCTGTGCCGCCGCCCTGCCTGCAGCCACAGCTAGTCGTCCGCCGCTCGCCGTCCGTCAGCCTCGTATGCCGCCCACTTCACGATCGCCGCCCGTTCACCGGCCTCGTCCGTCGCCCGCTTCCTGGTCGCCGCCCATTCATCGATTGCCACCGGAGATGATTTCCTTCCCCCTATACACGGCCACGAGTAGAGTTTGCACGGATTTTGGAGCATCCCAGTATTCAGAGCAGCACACTTTTTAGAGTAAATCATCAAGTCGACACGCTTCTCAAAGTAGATCAGCACCAATATTGATGTAGCATGGATTTTGATGTAATTTAATTTTCTTTTTTGGGTTTCTTGTAGGCTAAGTAACTGAGGGTTTTGGTTTCTCTATATAATGGCCCCCTCCCCCTTTTGTAAAGAAGTTTGATATGAAAATTTTGGGATTTCCATTGGTTCTGGTTCTGGGCTGAGGCCCGTCTTTCCTTCACCTACGGGTGTCGAGGGGAGTAAGACCCCACTTCTTTCGCTCCATGTGAGTGTCGAGGGGCACGAGGCCCTAGTTATCCCCTTTTCCATCGAGTCCCCCTCTAGGTCTTAGGGATTTTTCTTTACAGCCCCAGGTAGCGATTTGGGTGGGATGCCCTAGGCTCCGCGTGTGATGAGATGGGTGGGACATCCTAGACTACATGTAGTGGGGTGGGTGAGATGCCCTAGAGGTGCGATGTCTCTCCGTGAATGTGAGTCCCCAGTCCTAGAGTGTCCATGTTTCCTCTCCTCCATCCCATTGTTCCTTCACCAAGAAAATTGAAAACCAAAAGAGTTCAGCTGTTTTAGGGTTTAGTATCAGTTCGCCCTAGTCCCGGGAGGCTTCTTAGCCCTCCCACGGTCTTAGTTTGTTTAGGTGGTTTTCCCTTTTTCAAATAAACCAGGTTACGTTTCATTCGTCCCTCATCAATTTTGGTATCAGAGCAAGAGAGGATTTGGGATGAAAAAAAAAGTTAAAAAAAATAGAGAGAAAAAAAGAAGAGAAAATTAAGAAAAATGGAAAAAGAACCTGGACCTGCCCTGGATCCCCATCATAATGTGCACCAATACAATCCCTTCTTGAACCATAAGATGGCTCTTTTCTTAACTTAGGACAAGGTTTGTCTCCTTACATTGTTCTAATTCCTTAGATATGTTCTGAAGACAATCCTCAAATGTTGTACCAAATATAGAAAAATTATCTACAAAAATTTTTAGGAACTTATCTACCATATCGAAGAATATGGCTAGTACACATCGCTAAAATGTAGCGGGTGCATTGTAGAGATCAAAGGGCATGCACCGATAAGTGAACGTGCTAAAGGGATAGTTGAAGGTTGTTTTCTCTTGATCATTAAAAAAAATAGGTATTTGATTGTATCCTGAATAGCATCCAAAAAGAAAAAGAAGCTTTGCCCTACAAGCTGTTCCAGGATTTAATCAATAAATGGTCAAGAAAAGTGATCTTTCCTAGTATCAAAGTTTAGTTTATGATAATCTATACATAGCCACCAGTTAGATGCTATACGAGTAGCGAGTAGGTCACCTTCCTTATTTTCCATTATAGTAATACCTAATTTTTTAGGTATTACTTGAGTGGGGCCAACCCATTTACTATCCAATATGGGGTAGATGATTCCAGCATCTAGCCGCTTGACAACTTCCTTCTTGACTACCTCTCGCATATTAGGATTTAGTCTCTTCTACATGTCTCTATGTTGTTTGGCATCTTCCTTGTAATGAATGTGGTGCATGCAGATGGAGAGGTCAATTCCTTTTAAATTAGCAATTGACCAGCCAATAGTCTCTTTATGTTTCTTAAGGACACCAACCAATTATTCTTCCTGATTAGGGGTCAAGTTTGATGCAATGATCACTGGGAGGGAGTCATCAGGTCTGAGAAATACATATTAAGAGTGGTAGGAAGTGGTTTTAGTTTTAGTATAGGCAGTGATTATAAAGATAGGGCTATAAGTGTACTAGCTAACGAAGGCAATGACTCATACTTGATCATCCATGGAGGCATAGTTTTGGTATGGGGTTTATCTAATAAGGTGTTAACTTCATGAATATGTTCCTCTATATCAAAGTCATCTCCTCCATATTGAGCCAAGCAGGTGTTTAGGAGATCTTGTGTAAGAATCAGGGATGTTGCTTCCTCCATAATGTCTTTCTGTATATTGATTTCAAAGCAACTATCTATTGATGGTCCTTGAGTAGCACCAAACATATTCAATCTCAATTTCTTATTTCCAAATGATACATCGATGACTCCTATCCTATGATTGATGCATGTGTTTGCTATAGCTAGGAAGGGTCGGTTTAGGATAACGAAAATTTGTCTTGGATTGCGACTTAATTCCATGTCAAGGACTAGAAAGTCAATTGAAAAATAAAACTCATCTACCTTAACCAAGACATCCTCAAGCATCCCATGTGGTATCTTGATTGATCTATCGGCTAACTGCAAGGTGACCAATATAGGTTTCAATTCTCCAAGTCCAAAAAGTTCATACACTGAACTAGGTAAAAGGTTTACACTTGCCTTTAAGTCCAGGAGACCTTTTTTAACATGAATGTTTCCTATAACACAGGAAATGATGAGAGCTCTAGGATCCTTAAGTTTTGGAGGGGTAGTATGCTGGAAGACAGAACTAGCATGCTCAGTAAGGTATACTTTTTTTAGGATATATAATCTAGATTTATGTTTTTGGATACACAAATCTTTTAAAAAATTTGAATATGCCAGGACCTGTTTGATTGCATCTAAGAGGGTGAGATTTATTTGGACTTGCTTAAACAATTCTAGCATCACATCGAGTCCTCCCTTCTTCTTAGCAGGAATAGGGGCTTTTAAAACATCTAGAATGGAACTTTGGACAAGTAAGGTGGTTCCAGTGCAATCGGTTCATCTTCTATTTTTGGGTCCTCCTTGTTCTTAGATGATTTGGATTCAGATTAGGTTAGAGATTTAGGGTTGGTTTCATTGGTTTTGCTAGTTTGTTCGATGACCTTTCCATTCTTGAGATTCATGACTGATTTAGCATGTTTAGAAAAGATTTTTAGGATATTGGTGCTTTCAGCCATGAATTGCCCTCTTAGATTATTCTCAGGTTGAGATGATAATTTACCTCCTTCCCTTCTGCCCATATTTGCTGCTAGTTGCCCAATTTGAGTTTCTAACCTAGTGATGGATTGTGTATAGAAATTGATAGATTGTGAATGGGAGTTGAGGGTCTGAGTATTGACTTCTATCCAGTCTAAAGCCTTCAAAACTCTCCTTAAATGTAGAGCTATAAAGTAGTGGTGGATAGTTGAGGAGGGTTTTGGTATTGTGAGTGAGGTGTGTTTCTATAGTTGGTTTTTTGATAGTTCAATCTTGGTGGGATCAGTGCAATAGATGGCTACGGTTTCTATGAAAAATTAGGATGATTTCACAAACCTGGATTGTAGGTGTTCGAATATGGGTCATTTCCTAGTTTACAACCTTATTGGACTTGAGCTTGTTAGACCTATTCATGGATAAATTTAAGAAACTGGGTTGTGGCTGGACAGTCAATTATGTAGTAGGTGGGGCTAAAACAAATTATGCAGACTTCTTGTTGTGCACTAGGCATGGGTGGAGTAGGAGAGTGTCCCATATTAAGCATGCATTCTATTTTTTGGGACAACTTATCTACTCTATGATCCATCCTTTGTGATATCTCATCCATTTTGCTATGGATATCTATGTAGTGACCAACTTCATAGATTCTGCTGCACCTAGACGGCTCACCCTTAGCTGAAACTGGCCCATTCTGGCACTTCGACCGGGCCACCCCTTCAAGGTTCCGACTGCTAGAGGCCCAACCCACTGGAGAAGAGGTCCGACCGACCCTCTCCTGCTGGGGTTCGGCCCGTCGCTCTTCTTCAGGGGTCCTACCCACGGGAGCTGAGGTTCGATCGACCCTCTCCTACTAGGGTCTGGCCCATCACTCTCCTTCAGAGGTTCGACCCACCGAAGCTGAGGTCCGACCGACCCTCTCCTGCTGGGTTCCGGCCGACTTGCTTCCCCATGGCCGACGTCCGACAAGCATGCCTTTGCATCCAGGGAATTCCAGAAGCGCCTTTCTGTTACTACGGGATCTTGCTATCCCAATAGCCCTGCTCCACTACTTCCACGATGTCGCCATATCTGCATGCCACGTGGCCACTCTCCAGATTCTCCTAGGGGCAGATTGATCTTTCTCAGCCTCTCCCCTAACGGATTTTGGACAGTTCTGCGACTATATAAGGTACTCAGGGGACCCCCATTGGAAGGTAGAAGAACCCTTCCCTCTTCATACGCTGTTGATTCCTTGATTCCTTCATTCTGTTGCCGTCAAACTCCTGCTAACTTAGACATTGAAGGGTCCCCCGCCGGAACACCACCGGCGCCCTTGGGGACTTTGTTGCAGGTTCATTCGGGAGAGGAGCGCTCCAGCACATCCAGCCACCCCGGTCCCCGATCCAGGAGTTGATGCCGTAATAGATTGGTGTTAGAAGGAGGGCCTCCCTTCTCTAAAGGAGGAATCCATCACCCCTGCTATGAAATGACTAAGGGAAAAGCTCCAAATGCCATTGCCAGAAAAGGTATCTCCCCTTCCAGGTCTGAGGAACCTCCTAGGGAGAATGATACCGTCGCCACCGCCGCTACTACCGTTGAACCTATGATCATACTGGGGTTGCAGCAGTTCCAGACCTTTGTAAACTGCATCGAAACACTCACTACTGCAGTTCAGCATTTCCAGGAAGCAGCCGACAACCGGCAACAACACCAGCTATTTCCTACACCAATCTTCCCACTGCTGCTGAGGGTAGCCGATGGTCGAAGGTCCCTCAGTACTATTCTCATGTCATCACGGAGCCCCGCAGGTCATTGGGCGATCGTGTTGATGGCAAAAGGGCGAGGTCTGCTTCGCCTTCCTTCGTTGAATTCGTTCCGGTCGGCAGTCGGCCTGCTGCTGAACCTCCAAGGGACTATGCCAGCAAGATCATGCGCATGGAGGAGCGCATTGTTGAAATCATCCTCCGACAGAAGGCCGAAGGGGGACAGGTATACGACTCCCGCTCACCGTTCTCTGAAGAGATCCTGGCAGAGATGATTCCCCACCATTTCAAGATTCTGCAGGTGGACCCCTACGATGGTACCATCGATCCGATGGACCATCTGGGAACGTACAAGGCCCATAAGATGGTACAAGGCACCTCCGATGCCCTCCACTGCATCGCCTTCCCTGCCACCCTTAAGAAGATCGCTCGGATGTAGTTCTCTGCCATCCGGCCATGTACGATCCACTCCTTTTCTTAACTTGAATCACTTTTTCTTTCCCATTTCAGGACTTGCAGTCAGATCCCACGGAATACCGACTGCCTCTTCCTCGTGCTGCAAAAGGAGGGAGAGACCCTTCGGGATTTCATGGCCCGTTTCAACTCAGCGGTGATGGAAGTCCTGAATTTGAATGAGGCTGTGGCCATGTCAGTTTTCAAGCGAGGGCTCCGCTCGTCTAGGCTGATCTTCTCCTTGGACAAGAAACATTTGACAAGCTACATCAAACTCTTGGCCAGAGTGCAGAAGTATGTCCTGGCAGAGGAGCAGACAGCCGACCGACATCAAGCTTAGGGAAGGCCGACCCCTAGAAGCGGAGCGATTAGGCTCCTGAGGTCCAACCTCTGAGTGAGAGTCAACGGTCGACTCAGCGCTGAAGTCCGAAGCCGAGGGACTTCCCCCAGAGGTTTGAGACTTATGCTCCTTTGTCCTTGCCAAGAGAGAAGATCCTGTTGGAGATCGAGAACGAGGCCTTTATGTAAAGGCCCCGGCCGATGAGGGGTCCCCCTATCCAAAGAAACAAAGATAAATTCTGTAAGTATCATAGGGACCATGGGCACAGTACTGAAGAGTTCCTGCAGCTGAAAGATGCCATTGAAGACCTCATCCGAAGGGGGTACCTGTGCAAGTACGTCGGACTCCATCAGGATCGGGCCAGGGCGTCAAACACCAGAAACCCTCCGGAGGAGATGGAGCTCCCCAATCAGAGGCCGACTGGCGGGGATGTCGGCATGCTGCATCGACGGTCCGGAGGAAGCTACGAGGACAGGCTCGATATCGCTAAGAGGTCCAGGGGCTCCAATGCAATCACCTTCTCTGATGAAGATCTTTTGGAAAATCATGTTTTTGAAAATGACCCTATTGTCGTGTCGGCAGTGATTGCCAACTACGATGTAAGGAGAATACTTATAGATAATGGAAGCTCAACAGAGGTGTTGCTGTACGATGCTTTTATGAGAATGAATTTGTCCAGGTCCATGTTGCGGGAACCCCCCGCACCGTTGACAGGCTTCGGGGCCAACTCCGTAGGAGTAGAACGGGAGATAGTTCTCCCTGTGACGATCGAGATGGAGCCTTTCTAGAAAACCCTCCCAATCAACTTTGTGGTCATCCGGATGACCTCGCCTTATAATGCCATTCTGGCCCGATCGACCCTTAACAAATTCAGAGCCATTGTATCCACTTATCATTTGTTGGCCAAATTTTCTACCAGGAGCAGGGTCGGAGTGATGAGGGGAGAGCGATGGATGGCCAGGCAATGTCTGACCATTCTGAACCAACAGTCCGAAGGCCATCCCACTCTGGAGCAACTCGACTCGAGGGCTGAGGATGATGGCCTTGGTCAGCCAGGAGAAAAGATTCTGTTTGTCCCCCTTCGGGAGGATGATCCCACCAAAGTTCTTCAGATTGGGGGTTCCCTTAGCGAAGACATTAAGTCAGAACTAATCGGCTTCCTCAAGAGTAACGCCAACATTTTCGCTTGGTCAGCATCGGACATGCACGAAATACCGTCGAAGGTCATCACTCACCAGCTCAAGGTGGATCCGACTTACTGACCTGTCCGACAGAAGAAGAGAAGTTTTGCCGTCGAAAGGTAGAGAGCCGTCGATGAGGAAGTGAAAAAGCTCTGTGATGCTGGCTTCATCAGGGAAGTCCACTACCCTGAGTGGCAACAAATGTTATTATGGTAAAGAAGGCCAACGGGAAGTGGAGGATCTGTGTAGATTACACCGACCTCAATAAGGCTTGTCCGAAGGATAGCTTTCCAGTGCCCAAGATTGATCAGCTGGTGGATGCCATGGCCGACCACCAGCTTCTCAACTTTATGGATGCCTTTTTTGGCTACAACCAAATCAAGATGCATCCGGAAGATGAGGAGAAGACCGCCTTTGTAACCGACAAGGGTCTATACTGCTATCGGATGATGCCCTTCGGCTTGAAGAACGCCGGTGCCACTTTTGAAAGGCTGATCAATTGAGTGTTTGAAGGTCAGCTGGGCAGGAACATGGAAGCCTACGTGGTTGACATGATAGTGAAGAGTCTCGATAAGGCCGACCATATCAGGGATTTGCGGGAATCCTTCGATGCACTCAGGCACCATCGGATGAAGCTGAACCCCATGAAGTGTACTTTTGGGGTAACCTCTAGCAAGTTCCTTGGTTTTCTGGTCAGACAGAGGGGAATTGAAGTGAACCCCGACAAGATAAAGGCCATCACTGAGATGGCACATCCGACCAACAAAAAGTAGGTGCAGGAGCTCACCGGCCGAATCACCTCTCTCAGCCATTTCATTTTCCATTCAGCTAAAAAGTCTCTGCCATTCTTCAAGATCCCTGTGCCGGTCGGAGAGTTTTGTTTGGACTAATGAATGTCGGTCAGCTTTTGAAGCCCTGAAGGAGTACTTGAAGAACCCTACACTGCTAGCCAAGCTGATGGAGGGGGAACTCTTGTACCTCTATCTTTCGACGTCGGACGAAGCGATCGGTGCCATCCTTGTGCGAGTTGGAGAGGACAGATAGCAGAAGCCCATCTATTATATCAGCAAAGTCCTCCATGACACCGAAACAAGGTATCCCAAGATGCAAAGGTTGATATATTCTTTGGTCACGTATGCCAAGCAGCTCCAACCATATTTCCAGGCATATCCGATTATGGTGATGATCGTCCAACCTCTCAAGGCAATCCTCCGGAGCCCAGACACATCCAGATGGCTTGCAAAGTGGGCGTCAAGCTAAGCAATTTTACATCTCTTTCCAGCCATGATCTGCCTTAAAGGCCCAGGTAATCGTTGACTTCATTGCAGAGTGTACATGGAGACAAGAGACACCCCCTCAAATGCCGAAGTACCTGAAGCCGAACCAGCTTGGACCCTCCATGTGGATGGAACGTCCAACCTTGTGGGCTGCGGGGCCGGACTGATCCTGGCTAAACCGAATGGAGAAAGCCTGGAGTATGCATTGCATTTTTTATTTCAGGTGTCAAACAATCAGGCGGAATACGAAGCCCTCCTCGTGGGGCTATGGATCGCCAATGAACTGGGCATCGACCGACTCAGAGTCTTCTCTAACTCACAACTGGTGGTTAATCAAGTAAAGGGAGAATTTGAAGTGAGGGATCCGACCCTGGAAAAATACTTGAACAAGGTACAAAACCTTATCTCTCGACTAAGATTTTTTGAAATTCTCCACATACCTCATCTGCAGAACTCTCGGACAGACGCTCTATCAAGGTTGGCCACGGCCACCATCAGTACTTCTGACTGAACTTTTGTGGAGCATCTGCATCACCCAAGTATTACGGAAGAGCCGACCGAGGTCCACCAGGTGAAACAAGAAACTTCTTGGATAGATCCGATCCTTACTTTCTTGACTAAGGGAACTCTTCTGGAAGATCCGACAGAGGCCAAGCGAGTGCGCTCGATGGCCTCTAAGTATGTCATCCTCGATGGCATTCTGTATAAGCGGTCATTCTCATAGCTGCCGTTGAAATGCTTCGGGCTGACAGATGCTAACTATGCGCTTAGATAAGTCCATGAAGGCATTTGTGGCGACCATCTTAGAGGAAGGTCCTTAGCTTACAAGATCATCTGACAAGGGTACTACTGGCCTAGCATTCAGAAAGATGCATCGGACTTCGTCCGAAGGTGCGACGCATGTCAAAGGTACTCCGTTATTTAAAGAAGGCCTGCCAGTGAGCTGACTCCAATCACTGCCTCATGGCCATTTGCATAATAGGGGATGGATATCTTGGGACCCTTTCCCCCGATGTTCGGGCAATGAAAATTTTTGTTTGTGGCCATCGACTTCACCATGTGGGTGGAAGCCGAACCACTGGCACAGATAATGGAGGCCAATGTGGAGAACTTCATCTGGAATAACATCATCTTTCAGTTCGGCATTCCCCGGACGATTATCACTAACAATGGAAGATAGTTTGACAACTCCAGATTCCAAGATTTTTGTCAGCAATTTCACATCTCTCATCGACTCACGTCGGTCGGTCACCCTCAGTGTAATGGAGAGGCTGAGGTCACCAATCGGACAATCTTACACGGGCTGAAGACCCGGCTCAATGAGGCAAAGGGACTTTGGATGGAGGAACTCCACTCAGTATTATGGGCATATCGGACGACTGCCAGAACATCGACCGGCGAAATCCAATTCAACCTCACTTATGGAAGTGAAGCCGTCATCCCTATTGAGACCTCTCTTCAATCTCTCCGGATTGACCACTATGCCGAGCTGGCCAACTCCGAGCAGTGAAGAGTTGACCTGGACTTGCTCGAAGAAACTAGACTTTGGATAAACATGAAGATGGCGGTATACCACAAGAAGATGGCAAAATATTATAACTCGCGAGTCAAGGCACGAGCTTTCCTAGTCGGAGACCTAGTCTTGCAGAGGATGGAAGTTTCGAGGCCGACCGAGTAAGGCAAGCTTTCCCCAAATTGGGAAGGACCTTATCAGGTCGTTGAAGTGGTTCGAGCCGGCAACAATCGACTTGAATTTTTGGACGGATGACAGATGGCACGTCCGTGGAATGTAGATAATCTTCGCAAGTATTATCAATGAAGTCTACAATTCATCCACGAACCACTTCTGAAAGTCCGACTCCGGTCGGCAGAGGCTCTAGGGCAGCCCACTTCTGAAAGCCCGACTCCGGTCGGTAGAGGCTCTAGGGCAGCCCACTTCCGAAAGTCCGACTCTGGTCGACAGAGGCTCTAGGGCAGCCCACTACCGAAAGTCCAACTCTGGTCGGCAGAGGCTCTAGGGCAGCCCACATCCGAAAGTTCGACTCTGGTCAGTAGAGACTCTAGGGCAACCCACATCCGAAAGTCAATTCTGGTCGGCAGAGGCTCTAGGGTAGCCCACTTCCGAAAGTCTGACTCTGGTCGGCAGAGGCTCTAGGGTATCCTACTTCCAAAAGCCCGACTCCGGTTGGTAGAGGCTCTAGGGCAGTCAACTTTCGAAAGCCTGACTCTGGTCGGCAGAGGCTCTAGGGCAACCCACTTCCGAAAGCCTGACTCCATTCGGCAGAGGCTCTATGGCAGCCCACTTTCAAAAGCCCGACTCCGATCGGTAGAGGCTCTAGGGCAACCCACTTCCGAAAGTCCGACTCCAGTCGATAGAGGCTCTAGGGCAGCCCACTTCCGAAAGTCTGACTCCGGTCGATAGAGGCTCTAGGGCAGCCCACTTCGAAAGTCTGACTCCGGTCAGTAGAGGCTCTAGGGCTGCCCACTTTTGAAAGTCTGACTCTAGTCGGCAGAGGCTCTAGGGCATCCTAATTCTGAAAGTCCGACTCCGGTCGACAGAGGCTCTAGGGCAGCCCACTTCCGAAAGTTCGACTCCGGTCGACAGAGGCTCTAGGGTAGCCCACTTCCGAAAGTCTGACTCTGGTCGATAGAGGCTCTAGGGCAGCCCACTTCCGAAAGTCTGACTCTGGCGACACAGGCTCTAGGGTAGCCTACTTCCGAAAGTTTGACTTTGGTAAGGAGAGGCTCTAGGGTAGCCCACTTTCGAAAGCCCGACTCCGGTTGGTAGAGGCTCTAGGGCAGTCGACTTCTAAAAGCCTGACTCTGGTCGGCAGAGGCTCTAGGGAAACCCACTTCGAAAGCCCGACTCCGGTTGGCAGAGGCTCTAGGGCAGCCTACTTCCGAAAGCCCGACTCCGATCAGTAGAGGCTCTCTAGGGTAACCCACTTCCGAAAGTTCGACTTCGGTCGGCAGAGACTCTAGGGCAGCCCACTTCCAAAAGTTTGACTCCGATCGACAGAGGCTCTAGGGCAGCCCACTTCCGAAAGTCCACTCCGGTCGGCATAGGCTCTTGGGCTGCCCACTTTCGAAAGTCCGACTCTAGTCGACAGAGGCTCTAGGGCAGCCCAATTCCGAAAGTCTGACTCCATTCGACAGAGGCTCTAAGATAGCCCACTTCCAAAAGTTTGACTCCGGTCGGTAGAGGCTCTATGGCAGCCCACTTCCGAAAGTCCGACTCTGGTCGGTAAAGGCTCTAGGGCAGTCCACTTCCGAAAGTCTGACTCTGATCGGTAGATGCTCTAGGACAGCCCAATTCCAAAAGTCCGACCCCGGTCGGCAGAGACTCTAGGGCAGTCCACTTTGAAAGTCCGACTCTGGTCGGCAGAGGCTTTAGGGCAACCCACTTCCGAAAGTCCGACTCTAGTCAGCAGAGGCTCTAGGGCAACCCACTTCCGAAAGTCCGACTCCAATCGGTAGAGCTCTAGGATAGCCCACTTTCGAAATTCTGACTCCAGTCGGTAGAGGCTCTAGGGCAGCCCAGTCCAGAGAGCCGACAGCTGCCTCAACTACTTCTGGGTCCGGAGAGCCGACAGACCAACACTTAGGTTGAAATTCCTAAGCTCGTTGCTCCTTCCAGTGCTACCATCCGACCGTTGCCTCAACTACTTCTGGGTCCGGAGAGCCAACGGACCAACACTTAGGTCGAAATTTCTAATCTCATTGCTCTGGCCTGTGCTACTATCCGACCGTTGCCTCAACTACTTCTTGGTCCGGAGAGCCGACGGACCAACACTTAGGTTGAAATTCCTAAGATCGTTGCTCTGGCCTATGCTACCATCCGACCACTGCCTCAACTACTTCTGGGTCAGGAGAGCCGACGGACCAACACTTAGGTTGAAATTCCTAAGCTCGTTGCTCTGGCCTGTGCTACCTTCTGACCATTGCCTCAGCTACTTCTAGGTTCGGAGAGCCGACGGACCAACACTTAGGTTGAAATTCCTAAGCTCGTTGCTCCGGCCTGTGTGATGCGGGACTAATATGCATGCAATTCTTTTTGTATATTTTATATGTGGGGTTAGGTGATTAATTCCTAAATTTTAGATCAAAATTAGTTGTAGGGAATTTTGTATGAATTTTTGAAGCCAAGCATGTAGATTAGAACCTAGAAAAGTACTAAAGAAGGATCGCCGGGGCTGAGAAGCCTCGGTTAGGGCAAGTTCTCCTACAATATAAAGACTAGAGGTAGAGGGGATGTACCTGACAACATCTGAAGTACCCGGTGAAGATCGCAGTAAAGGGATATCTCGTTTCTTGACAGATGCGGCCCGGAAAATCGAGCCAAAGACCCGTGGATACCTGGCTTTCTGCTCGGTAGTCCGATTGAGGCTTGGCTGGAGTCGTTGGATTCGTAGAAACTCGGGAACCTAAAATGACCTGCCAGGGGTTAGAAAACTCAGAGAAAATCAAGAAAACAAAGGAAAATAGCAAAGGGAAAAAAGTTTTGGAGGGGGCTGGAAGGATGGTTGGCGGCAGGAAGATGGTTGCAAACACCGGGAAGAAGAACTCTTAAACCCCTTTTATGCACATAGCAGGGTAATCACACAAAACAATATAAGAACTCAAGGTTTATTTCATATCAAAAATCTATCCTCATACAAGAGACTAGGGTCCTTTAAATAGACCCTTAGTCTTGGGCTCCAAGTAAGGACACATTAGTCTTTACATAAGAATCCTACTCCTACTCAAACCCTAGCTAGAAAATAAGGAAACATTAGGTAGAAAAAATCCCTAAAAATTCTCTTGACTTGGTCAACACTCCAAGGACTCCTAAGGGGGCATGTTGGGCTTCTAAGAGCATCAAGAGGCCAGCCCAAAGGGGCTTGGGCACATGGGCTTGGGCCTCCGGAAGCTGGGGTGGCCTGGTAGCCAGGTAGCAGGAATATTCCTTGGTATCTTGCTTCTTTGGGGCTTGGGCTTGGCGCCTGGGCTTATTTCTTTCGGCTAGGATGCAGGTGGACCTCTGGAATCATGGATGCCCTAGTTTATGAATATATTCTGGCATCTGGAAGGGAATCTGGGCATCTGGAGGGCATCTACAAGGAATCAGAGTTTTCTGAATTTTCCTCCTGGGGTCTTCAAATCTTCAAGCTGGGTTGGACTTGGGCTATACTCCATGTCTTCAATTTGGTTGGACTTGGTCTTCACTTGTATGATGTGGTCTTGACTCTTCAATATGGTTGAACATGACTCAAAAAAATAAAAATAGCTCAACATGAGCTGACTAGCATTGGACTGAACTAGCTCAACATGAGCTGACTAGTACAAAACTGAAATAACAATTCAAAAGACTCAAATAATAACTAAAATGGACTCAGATGGGATAATCCCTTATTGTAGATAGACTCATAAATTATTGATCAATCCACAAAGGGTTGAAAAGTCTTTATCTTATTCTGGTGCCTCTAGTATCCGCACCAATTCTCCCGAGGTGGGAGGAACTCAACCCTGTCGAGTGAAGATCAGACTGGCTCACATATCTCTCGAGAAGGTCTGGGTTGAGGCATTGCATGTCCTCTCAAGAAATCCATGAATCGTCCGACTCTGGCCGGCCTTGCCATTGGACTAGGAAGCGTTGATAACCGCGGCCCTGGGTCGTGATGGCTTGATCGTCCAGGATACGCTCGATCCATTCTCCTCTCTCAGGCCAAGTTTGTTAGTGGACACTCTGAGTTAGGATCACTCATAATATGTGGGGATAGGTCCAAAAGCCTCACTAGGTATCGCTGCCGGTTCCCTGTACTCAACCAGGTCTATATTGAATGTAGAACTAATGCCCAAATCCAAAGGCAAGTCTAACACCTAGGCATTTGATCAAACCTTCTCTATCACTTTAAAAGGTCTGGCTCTATGAGCATGAAGCTTCTTTTAGGCCTAAGCCTAACCAAGATAGAATGCACTACATCAAATTCTTTGGTCAATCTTCGGGAATTAGCTAGTTTGTTTTAAGATTAGTGCAGGTGGTGAACATGCTGGGCACATGTAGACTCCTAACAAGATGATGCAAAGGACTCAAACCTATACCTAACAAGCTCGACTCTGCATTCCTATGGAAGGAAATTTTATTGAACTCTTATGGGCCTAAACCTAAGAGATTATAGGTTCTCTAGGTTTGATCCTAGATTGACATGCACATGAAAATTTACAATAGGCTCCTAGGAAATTCCAAAGGGTATGCCAGAAGTATAATGCAAACCTAACATGCATAATGAATGCATGCAGTGTGCTAATCTCAACTAAATACAATCTAATGATCCTAGAAATACTGGAGGTGTCAGGAAAGGGCAGAAAATAGGAAGTGGATTCAAAATTAGTCTGGTAGGGTAGGAAAAAAGGTTCAAGGTTAGTTGGATAAAGTAGGATAAAAGAAGGGGCGTTAGGGACTAATCCTAGACTAATGAGGCTAACCTTATGGGGTTGCGGTATATCTATGGGCAAGAAAAGGTCCATGCTATGGAAGGATGGGTTATTAATCTCAGGGAAGAGGTCCTTAATGGAGACTATAGGAGGAGGCTCATCTTGAGGGTATTCATTCAAACAGATCAGGTCCTTAACAAATTCTTCTTGTTCTTGTATTTTTGGACTAGACTCTATAATTTGGCTCTCCTCTATGGTTTCTTCAGGTAAGGCTTTAGCAGCAGTACCTAGGTTCTCTTCCTCTATTTGTTCTTCCACTATAGCCTTAGGTTGGATGTGGTCAAGGTCAACTAGCTCTGGGTTGGTTTCTACTTGGGTATCTACTAGGTCAGCTAATTCTAGGTCTACTAAAGGTGTCTCCTCTCCTCTTTCATACTCATCCACTAGGCTCGCATCAGCTTGATACGCTTCCACGTTAATGTAAGCCTTGTCAATCTCAGGAATGGTTGGAGAAGGTCGGCTAGGAGAAAATTGGCTAGGTCCTGGTTTCTGATTATTGACACTAATCCTAGTAGGTTCAGGTTGCCTAAGGGGTAGTGGCTCACTACCGGGCTCATATTTAGGGGTACTAATCCTATGGGGTTCAAGTTGACTAAGGGAAACCTGACTAGTACTAGATTGATACATAGGGGTTATGGGCTCCCTAGGCTCATAGGACAAGGGTGCAGATCTATGGGTCACGAGATTATAAGATCTGGGGTCATAGGATTTGTGTTCAGCTCTATGGGTCTTGGGTCTACTGGACTCATGGGATATGGGTTCGTAGATTCTAGAGTCAGAGGATTTGGAGTCATAAGATCTATAGGTTGTGGGTATACTAGGCTTATAGGATGTGGGTAAATAGGATCTATCTTCCTGGTCTACAAAATCCTGATTGGGTCTTCTAGGACTAACCTTAGGGATTGGGTCATGATGATAGGCTCTCCTAGGTTCAGCCTCAAGGTATGGATCAAGGTTTGGGGTCCTCCTAGGTTCAGTATCATTGTATGGGTCATGACGATGGGCTCTCCTAGGTTCAACCTCTCGGTAGGGATCAGGGTTTGGGGTCCTCCTAGGTTCAGTATCATAGTATGGGTCATGATGATGGGCTCTCCTAGGTTCAACCTCATGGTAGGGATCAGAGTTTGGGGTCCTCCTAGGTTCAGTATCATAGTATGGGTCATGATGATGGGCTCTCCTAGGTTCAACCTCATGGTAGGGATCAGGGTTTGGGGTCCTCCTAGGTTCAGTATCATAGTATGGGTCATGATGATGGGCTCTCTTAGGTTCAACCTCATGGTAGGGATCAGGGTTTGGGGTCCTCCTAGGTTCAGTATCATAGTATGGGTCATGATGATGGGCTCTCCTAGGTTCAACCTCATGGTAGGGATCAGGGTTCGGGGTCCTCCTAGGTTCAGTATCATAATAAGGGTCATGACGATGGGCTCTCCTAGGTTCAACCTCATGGTAGGGATCAGGGTTTGGAGTCCTCCTAGGTTGAGGATTGTAGTAAGGGTCAGGATGAGGGGCTCTCCTAGGTTCGAACTCATGGTATAGATCAGGGTTTGGGGTCCTCCTAGGTTGAGGGGACTTAGGATCTGGCTCAGACTATGACCCATGGGTTCTTTCTATGGTCCCTACACGGCCTTCTAACTGGTCAAACCTATTGGCAAAATGGTCAATTCTATTGTTGGTTTGGGTACCAGACTGAGTTAACTAGGTAGTCAACTAGGCCATTGATTGGGTTAG
Source organism: Areca catechu (assembly GCA_021397845.1). Taxonomy (NCBI): domain Eukaryota; kingdom Viridiplantae; phylum Streptophyta; class Magnoliopsida; order Arecales; family Arecaceae; genus Areca; species Areca catechu. Next base: position 100,330,858 of record CM038050.1, read on the forward strand.
TTGCTCAGTGAATGCTTTTATTTGGGCTTGCAAATTTTCTATGGGTTCAAACATTTGTGAAGGAGGTGGGTGATATGAAACCCCTGATCTAGTGCTCACGGAAGACTCGATCAAACCGACTACAGCTAACTAGACCTAGAGTCCAAAACTAAGGGCTCAATCAGGGTGGCAAACTAGCCTATAGTAACCCTGTACTCAACCAGGCAGGTGTAAGGGGAGTGTTAGGTTCTTGATTGTCAATCCTAGACACCAATCAGAGATTGGCCAGGTAGGCGGACCAGCACTCAAGCCCTTCGGGATTGAATTCCTAAACCACCATTCTAAACACTGAGCACAAGGCACACACAGGTTAGCTTGACACAATGATCTGACACTTAGCCCGGACCCGACCAGTTGGTGTCCCTAGCCCACTAGGGCAAATTAAGTCTAGTTAATTTTAGGTTAAGGCTTGGGACCGAATGCAAGGGATGTGGTTTTGGGCTAAGGAGAGGTGATCAAATCCTCCCCCCATCTGATATAGCAAGAGTGCCCTTAAAAGTAAATTATGCAATGATGGTAGGCAGATGAGGATGCAAATTAGGGTTTAGATGTTTTTGGTATTTTTGAAGAATATGTAATTTTTTTTTTATTTTAGTATTTTCTTAAATAGAAGAAAGCATGCAAATTATGGCCTAATATGCAGGAAATTTACTAAAATTAAAAGATATGCAAAAGATGCTAAACAAAATCCTAAAACTTCCAAACTTGTCTTGTTGAAAAAAACAGAGCCAAAACTTTGTAGGCTGTATTTTGGCTTGTAGAAAATTCACAGGCCGAAATAAAATCTAAAAAATTCTGAGAATTACTGTGCATTATGATGAATCAAAACAATAAATTTCAAAATTTTTGGAGTTTTTATCAGGAAGAAATAATTTAAAAAATAGAGCATATACGGACAGAAAAATTACAGAAAACAAGCCCTAATCTAAGCTCTGATTCCAAATGATGCGGGACTAATATGCATGCAATTCTTTTTGTATATTTTATATATGGGGTTAGGTGATTAATTCCTGAATTTCAGATCAAAATTAGTTGTAGGGAATTTTATATGAATTTTTGAAGCCAAGCATGCAGATTAGAACCTAGAAAAGTACTAAAGAAGGATCGCCGGGGCTGAGAAGCCTCGGTTAGGGCAAGTTTGATGCGGCAAGCATATGATTAATGTTTTGAATATGGTTTGTAGAGCAATGAAACCTAATTACACTAGCATTGTACTCATCATAATAAGACTTAAGGATTATAAGAAATGGGATTTTTACTTGATTAGACACAATCCTAAACTAAGAAGGAAGAAGATCTAGACAATAGGGGCTAATGATTGTGGACTTACCTTATGAGCTTTCCAACCTTCTTTTGATTCATACCTTGAAACTACCAACGCTCAGAACTGAAGAACCTGGATAACAGAGATCAGAACCCTGGACTTGGGGCTTCAGCTTGTTGGTTCTTTGTCAAGGTGAACCCGGTTCACAACTCAAAGACTTCGAAGGACCCTGCAATGAAGATCAAAGTTAAGGAAGAAGGATAAGAACATATAGAAGGGATGGAAGAATTTATGAACTAAGAATAGAAATTTGAGAAGATCTGGCTGACTCCAATGCCTTCACGTGAGCTTGGAAGATGCTATGCTAGGGGAAATGAATGGCTTTAGCGTGGAGGAAGAGGATGGAAAACTTTCACATAAGGAAAAAAAAAACACAAGACAACTTCTACTTCCAAAATTCAACTTCAATTTTCATTCATTCCCAAAATCAATCCCCTTTACAATGGGCATCCAAGGCCTTTAATAGCCTCACAAAGCTAGCTTTTGAAATTTAAAAACTCCCCAAATTGAGGAGGATTACAAAGGGGGGTTGGAGGATTTGGTGGAGAGTTTGGAGGGATGGGGGGAGGTTGGAGGATTTGGTGGAGCACTTGGAGGGGTGTGGCCAACCTCCTTGAATTGAATCTTCCTTGTTGGTGCCAAAGAGTGATGAGGTGGCTAGTGAGATGGCGCCTGATGACGTGGCATGATGAGATGGTCTTATACTTGGATAAGGAATGACATGTGGTGCCAAGTGGTCCTAGTTGATGGTCCTTTTCTCTTGCTTGGTTGATGTGTCTTCTCTTCTTCATGTGGTCAAATTCTGGGATCCAGAATTTGAGTCTTGTTGCTGGCTTTTATTGCTTTAAGACTTGATTAACTTGAAATAGACTTAACTCAACTGAACTGACTTGACTGACCTAAACTTTAAAACTTGAAACGGACTTAGAGGAAATGAAATTTTTTTTAAAAGTAATTACAGGACTCAATAAACACTCTTCATCATTTACAGGACTCTTGAAAAGGAAATGGCACTTGAAAATAAAACATTTTTGAACTAAAGAATACAAGGTAACCTAATTATCTTCGATCCAAATTGGGATAAGGCTAACCTTGTTGGAGTGAAGTTTGCTAACCTTGTTGGAGTGAAGTTTCTTTCAGTTTCTGGTGTCCACACCAAAGTTGGTAGGGGATGCAAAGTGAAGATGAAACTATGCAACTCTAAAGGAGATTAGTGAAGATTAATTAGCAAGTTCTATCGACATATGAAGAGTTCAGCATAATTTATCAAAGATAAGTTAATGAAGCAAACTTGAATGATCATGCATAACCCTAATTACCGAGACTTCGAAATAATAAAGAAATAGGACAGAATTAAAACCACCAGTCATGCTAGTCAGATTAATGTCTCAGACCTAATTGATACTGACTTACCTGGCATTGATTTTCTAATAAGAATAAGATCACTCTTGAGGGGATCTTTTTAATGACCAGGCCATGCTACAGGTTGGAACTCTTCTTGTTTTCTGGATTGGTGGCAAGAGATCCTTCCTCTTGATGTCGGAATTCCAGAGAACCCTGCAACAAAGAAATCCCTAAGATGAAAGAACTTAACAAAACATGAAATGGAGAAAGGGAAGAGAGGTGGATGAAGCATTGATGGGGATCCTTCTTGGCGCCATGGTGGAGTGCTTGAGATGGAACGGTTGGTCTCCTTGTGTTGATCCTCTTGATTCACCATTGCATGTTGAAGGCTCACTTGAGATTGGAGAGGAAGAAAGGAGTCCTTGGGCGTTGGAGATGGAAGAAGGGAGGAACTAGAGTGGGTGTGGAAGAGGAGAAAGACTAAACCACATAGACACAAAGACAATCACATAGAAAGAATAATCTAAGCCAAAAATTTTATTCATCCATTACCCTTACAATGGGGCATCCCAAAGTCTTTAATAGGAGCCTTACAAATCTTTAAAATTTGAAAATCCCTAAAATGTGGAGGATTACAAGGAGAGTTAGAGGATTTGTAGGCCTTGATGCTTGATTTGTGGAAGAGGGTAAATCTTTAAAATTTGAAAATCCCTAAAATGTGGAGGATTACAAGGAGAGTTAGAGGATTTGTAGGCCTTGATGCTTGATCTGTGGAAGAGGGTGGCCAACCAACATTTTGAATTCAAACTTTCTTCTTGGGCGCCCTCTTGGAGTTCCTTCAACCCATGACAAGTGGCACCAAAGTGGGGACCACTTGATGAGGTGGCTTCTAGCTGAGACGGCGCTGAGGTGGCAAGTGGTAGCTGATGTGGCGCTGAGGTGGCAAGTGGCATGTGGCACCACTTGGCTTTGGACTTGTCTTGATGCTGCAAAATCTGACTTTCAACTGGACTAAGGCTTCAAATTGGACCCGACCCAGCATGGACTCGAAATTAATTGGACTAAGACTTTGACTTCAACTGGACCAGACCCCATATGGACTCGAAATTAATTACAAGATTATTTGGACTCAAAATTGAAAGAGAAATTATAAGGACTAATTACAGGACTAATCCAACCATAAGGACTCAGACTTGAATTGAATAGGTTGGAGTCTTTTCCTGATTCTGGTTCCCACACCAATTCTCCCGGGGTGGGAGGAACTCGACCCTATCGAGTGAGGGTTGGCTTGATAAGCTTCTAATGAATCCGGGTCAATTTGTTGTAGGTCCTCTCGAAAAAATCCAGGAGTCTTCAGATTCAGGACATCCTTGCAATCTAACCAGATAACGTTGGTAGCCTTTATTTCTAGTAGTAATGATCTGGTCATCCAAGATCCTTTCAATTCTCTCCTTTCTCTCAAAAACACTTGGTGGTGGACACTCATTTGGTGTTTCACTCTCAAAAGAAACATTAGGACCAAAAAACTCACTAGGTATCAATGCAGGTTCTTTGTATTCTTTTAAGTCTGAAACATTAAAGGTTGAACTAATGCCATAACCTGGTGGTAATTCCAATACATAAGCATTGGGTCCAATTTTCTTTATTATTTTGAAGGGTCCGGCTCCCCGGGCATGGAGTTTCTTCATAGTTCCCGGCGGAAACCTTTCAGGTTTAAATTTGATCATAACGGAGTCCCCTTCATTAAATTCTTTTAACCGTTTATGTGAATTAGTCATATGCTGATAGAGTTCATTGCTCGATTGGATCTTTTGGCTAATCTCCTTATGCAATTCCCTAATATGTTGTGCATATGACTCAGCAGACTCAGACACTCATGCATGTGTGGGTAATGGGGCTAGGTCTAAAGGTTTTCTAGGTCTGTATCCATGGATCACTTCGAACGGACTTTTCCCAATAGACCTATTAACTGAGCTGTTGTAGGCAAATTCAGCACGAGGAAGTAATAGGTCCTAGTTTCCCAGGTTGTCACCAACCAAACATCTCAACAGATTTCCTAAGCTTCGGTTTACTACCTCTGTCTGGCCATTGGTTTGAGGATGATAGGCAGTAGAGAATTTCAGCTTGGTACCTAACATGTGCCAGAGGGTTTTCCAGAAATAGCTAGTAAATTTGACATCTCTATCGGACACAATGGTTTTGGGTAAACCATGAAGCCTAACAACCTGATCGAGAAAAAGCTTGGCCACCTTCGAAGCATCTAAAGTCTGAGAACAAGGAATGAAGTGAGCCATCTTGGAGAAACGATCGACAACCACAAAGACAGAATCATGCTTCCTAGACGTCTTAGGGAGGCCTACTACAAAATCCATGCTGATATCATGCCATGGACAAACAGGGACAGTAAGGGTGTGTACAGACCGGTGTTCTGTCTTTGCTGTTTTGCAACAGCACAGGTATGGCACTGAGCTTGTCTTTGCTCTGATACCAAGAATGGTAGGGGATGCAAAGTGAAGATGAAACTATGCAACTCTAAAGGAGATTAGCGAAGATTAATTGGCAAGTTCTATCGACATATGAAGAGTTCAGCAAAATTTATCAAAGATAAGTTAATGAAGAAAACTTGAATGATCATGCATAACCCTAATTACCGAGACTTCGAAATAAAAAAGAAATAGGACAGAATAAAAACCACCAGTCATGCTAGTCAGATTAATGTCTCAGACCTAATTGATACTGACTTACCTGGCATTGATTTTCCAATAAGAATAAGATCACTCTTGAGGGGATCTTCCAGATGACCAGGCCATGCTACAGGTTGGAGACTCTTCTTGTTTTCTGATTGGTGGCAAGAGATCCTTCCTCTTGAAGTCGGAATTCCAAGAACCCTGCAATAAAGAAATCCCTAAGATGAAAGAACTTAACAAAACATGAAATGGAGAAAGGGAAGAGAGGTGGATGAAGCATTGATGGGGATCCTTCTTGGCGCCATGGTGGAGTGCTTGAGATGGAACAGGTTGGTCTCCTTGTGTTGATCCTCTTGATTCACCATTGCATGTTGAAGGCTCACTTGAGATTGGAGAGGAAGAAAGGAGTCCTTGGGTGTTGGAGATGGAAGAAGGGAGGAACTAGAGTGGGCGTGGAAGAGGAGAAAGACTAAACCACATAGACACAAAGACAATCACATAGAAAGAATAATCCAAGCCAAAAATTTTATTCATCCATTACCCTTACAATGGGGCATCCCAAAGTCTTTAATAGGAGCCTTACAAATCTTTAAAATTTGAAAATCCCTAAAATGTGGAGGATTACAAGGAGAGTTAGAGGATTTGTAAGCCTTGATGCTTGATTTGTGGAAGAGGGTAAATCTTTAAAATTTGAAAATCCCTAAAATGTGGAGGATTACAAGGAGAGTTAGAGGATTTGTAGACCTTGATGCTTGATATGTGGAAGAGGGTGGCCAACCATCATTTTGAATTCAAACTTTCTTCTTGGGCGCCCTCTTGGAGTTCCTTCAACCCATGACAAGTGGCACCAAAGTGGGGACCACTTGATGAGGTGGCTTCTAGCTGAGACGGCGCTGAGGTGGCAAGTGGTAGCTGATGTGGCGCTGAGGTGGCATGTGGAATGTGGCACCACTTGGCTTTGGACTTGTCTTGATGCTTCAAAATCTGACTTTCAACTGGACTAAGGCTTCAAATTGGACCCGACCCAGCATGGACTCGAAATTAATTGGACTAAGACTTTGACTTCAACTGGGCCAGACCCTATATGGACTCGAAATTAATTACAAGATTATTTGGACTCAAAATTGAAAGAAAAATTACAGGACTAATTACAGGACTAATCCAACCATAAGGACTCAGACTTGAATTGAATAGGTTGGAGTCTTTTCCTGATTCTGGTTCCCACACCAAAAGTTCTCCTATAATATAAAGACTGAAGGTAGAGGGGGTGTACCTGACAACGTCTGAAGTGCCTAGTGAAGATTGCAGCAAAGGGATCTCTCGTTCCTCGATGGATGCGGCCTGGAAAACAGAGCCAAAGACCTGCGGATACCCGGCTTTCTGCTCGGTAGTCCGATTGAGGCTTAGCTGGAGTCGTTGGATTCGTAGAAACTCGGAGACCTGCAAACGACCTGTCAGGGGTTAGAAAATTCAGAGGAAATCAAGAAAACAAAGGAAAACAGCAAAGGAAGAAAGTTTTGGAGGGGGCTGGAAGGATGGTTGGCGGCAGGAAGATGGTTGCAAACACCGGGAAAAGAACTCTCAAACCCCTTTTATGCACACAGTAGGGTAATCACACAAAACAATATAAGAACTCAAGGTTTATTTCATATCAAAAATCTATCTTCATACAAGAGACTAGGGTCCTTTAAATAGACCCTTAGTCTTGGGCTCCAAGTAAGGACACATTAGTCTTTACATAAGAATCCTACTCCTACTCAAACCCTAGCTAGAAAATAAGGAAACATTAGGTAGAAAAAATTACTAAAAACTCTCTTGACTTGGTCAACACCCCAAGGATGCCTAGGGGGGCGTGTTGGGCTTCTAAGAGCATCAAGAGGCTGGCCCAAAGGGGCTTGGGCGCATGGGCTTGGGCCTCTGGAAGCTGGGGTGGCCTGGTAGCCAGGTAGCAGGAATATTCCTTGGTATCTTGCTTCTTAGGGGCTTGGGCTTGGCGCCTGGGCTTGATATCTTTGGGCTAAGATGCAGGTGGTCCTCTGGAATCATGGATGCCCTGGTCTATGAATATATTCTGGCATCTGGAAGGGAATCTGGGCATTTGGAGGGCATTTGCAAGGAATTAGGGTTTTCTGAATTTTTCTCCTAAGGTCTTCAAATCTTCAAGCTGGGTTGGACTTGGGCTATACTTCCATGTCTTCAATCTGGTTGGACTTGGTCTTCACTTGTATGATGTGGTCTTGAGTCTTCAATATGGTTGAACAGGACTCAAAAAAATAAAAATAGCTCAACATGAGCTGACTAGCATTGGACTGAACTAGCTCAACATGAGCTGACTAGTACAAAACTGAAATAACAACTCAAAAGACTAAAATAACAACTAAAATGGACTCAGATGGGCTAAGCCCTTATTATAGATGGACTCATAAATTATTGATCAATCCATAGAGGGTTGAAAAGCCTCTGTCTTATTCTGGTGCCTCTGGTGTCCGCACCACTGTGCTACCATTCGACTGCTGCCTTAACTACTTCTAGGTCCGGAGAGCTGACAGACCAACTCTTAGGTTGAAATTCCTAAGCTTGTTGCTCCGGCCTGTGCTACCATTCAACCATTGCCTCAACTACTTCTAGGTCCGGAGAGCCAACAGACCAACACATATGTTGAAATTCCTAAGCTCATTGCTCCGGCTGGTGCTGCCATCCGACCGCTGCATCAACTACTTCTGGGTCCGGAGAGCCGACGGACCAACACTTAGGTTGAAATTCCTAAGCTCGTTGCTCCGGCACGTGCTACCATCCAACTGTTGCCTCAACTACTTCTGGGTCTGGAGAGCCGATGGAGCAACACTTAGGTTAAAACTCCTAAGCTTGTTGCTCCGGCCTGTGCTACCATCGGACCGCTGCGGCAATTACTTCTGGGTCTGGAGAGCTGACGGACCAACACTTAGGTTGAAATTCCTAAGCTCGTTGCTCTGGCCTGCGCTACCATCCGACCGCTGCCTCAACTACTTCTGGGTCCGGAGAGCCGACGGACCAACACTTAGGTTGAAATTCCTAAGCTTGTTGCTCCGGCTCGTGCTTCCATCCGCATGTTGCCTCAACTACTTCTGGGTCCGGAGAGCCGATGGACCAACACTTAGTTTGAAACTCATAAGCTCGTTGCTCCAGCCTGTGCTACCATCCGACCGTTGCCTCAACTACTTTTGGGTCCGGAGAGCCGACGGACCAACACTTAGGTTGAAACTCCTAAGCTCGTTGCTCTGGCCTGTGCTAACATCTGACTATTGCCTCAACTACTTCTAGGTCCAGAGAGCCGACTAGTCCACACTTAGTGAAATTTCAGAGAGAAGAGAATGAAGCATTATGAAAAAAATAGTTCTTCATTACTTCCAAAAGGTTCTTTACAAAATTGAAGGTCAGACCTTTATAAACGACTAGGTCTGACCCTCGAGAGATACATTATCTACGGCCGCTCGGCCCCCTCGGTAGCAACAGCCGCTTCGGCCCCCTCGGCCCCTCTAGCTACTTTTGCTTCGGCTCCAACTTGGGCATCCGTTTTGGCCACTTCTACGATGACCTCCACTGGACATCAGTCGCTCGGGCGGTCGGATCCGCCATCTCCAAGCCTTCCTCTTCCACCGGCTTCGGTGGCTGAAGGAATGAAAGATCGAGGTCTGGGAAGGCTGCACCAACCTTTCCCAGGCACTTGTCATATCCGTAATCAAAGCCGATGGTCCCGGCTTCGTTCATCTCCTCAGTGAAGTCCTCAGAGGCTTTATAAGTCATGACGGCCTTCTCGCCGGCCATCTTCAGTATTCCTGGGCCGTTTTGAACAGGCCCTTGTACCTCTCCGCTGCCGCCTGATAGCCCTACGAGCGGACCTCACATTCGGTCAAGTGCCCCTCCTCGATGGCCAGTCGATGGGTTAGGGCATTGATCTTCTTCTTCTTGTTCTTCAGACTTGCCTCCCGGTCCACCTTCTGGGCCAGCAGGTTCTCTAACTGCTTCTTCTGGGCCTCTGACTCGGCCCGCAAGGTGGACACCTCTTCTGCTACGGCCCTCAAGCCGAGCACCTCCCCTCTGGAGGCCGTCAGTGCCTCCCAAGCCATGTCCCTCGCCAGCTCTGCTGCTTCAGCCCTCTGGGTCAACTGCTCTTTCAGATAGAGCAGCTCGCCTAGGCCATCGTCCATCAGCAGGTTATCTTTGACGAGCTGCCGATAGACACATATAGTTAGAAAATCACCATCCATGAGTTCAGAGTGGATAAATAAAAAGTGATACTTACCGCCAGAAGATGGCGGAGAGAACTCCTAGCGGCCTCATTGACCGACCGCCCATCATTGTCGGGGGTGGCCCTCTGAAGCAGTTCCTTGGCCTTCTCGATGTCGCGCCGCTCCTAGCGCTCCTCCTCATCGCAAGCACCATCGGCCCTCTCATCAATGGCCGACGACCCCTCCTCCCTGGAAGTTCGCCTAATTGTCGGGGAGGCCACCTCGGTCAGCGCTAACTGTGGAGACGAAGGGGCTGCATCTGCCCCTGTCGGTGTCAGAAGCCTCTCCTACGCTTGGGCGACCGGTTGCCCGACCGAGGAGGATCGCTTGGACATAATCACCCTTCGACGTTCAGTTAGGGGCATGTCATCCCTTGACTCGATCGATACCACCATGTTGGACGGTTCTACCATCCATCATTTCTTCGGCCTCTCGGGCACCGGCTCTGCCGCCCGCTTCTTCGGCTCCTGTGGAGTCGGCTCCGCAATGCGGACAGCCCTCCACTATGCAGATCGTGCCAAAAGGATTGCCCAATCCGGCTTCATCTTGCCTCCTGTCAACAAACAAAATCAGAGTAAGGTACGGTTGCAAAGCTGACAAGAGATAAAGTAGTCGGTCTCTCTCTATGACTCTGTCCTACCTAACATCGGGTGCCGACTTAGTCCAGCCTGATGAAGACTCCCCTCATGGAGCATGAAGCCAACGAACTTCGGGTCCTCATCATCCAATCTATGGAAGTCAGCCTCGTCGGCCCTCGAGACCTTCCTCCCGTTCAAAGAATTCGGCCTCGGCTTCCTCCAAGCTGCCTCAAAGCCCCACGGCTCCAAGCTATCTACAAAGAAGTACCGGGACTTCCATCCCTGAATGGCGGACAGAAGCCCCCCTAGTATCTTCCGGCCAAGGCATGGACTGAACATCCACCACTCCTGACTTCAGAAGTCCTGGTTCAACAATAAAAAATTTGAAAATAAAGACACCCTCGGCTCGATGTCGGCCTCCCGACATAGAACCATGAAGCCACAGAGAACCCGAATGCTATTCGAGGTTAGCTGGGAAGGAGTGATCCTAAGAAAAGGGCTCATACAATTATCCTTGACTAATGGGGTTGACCTTAAGGTTTGGACACTGAATTATGTCCACAGGTAATAAAGGGTCAGCCTGAAAAAAGGATGAATCAAGAATTTCAGGAAAGAGATACTCAATTGGGACTAATGTGGTGAACTCTTCCTGAGGGTGCTGGTTTGGGAAAATCAAGTCCTCACTGTTGCCGCCAAGATCATCATGTTTCGTAGCTACTGTCGGTGTCAGATAGCCCCTCGTTTCTTCGGGACCTGCAAAATAGAGATAGAGACCCGGGCCAGGGATTCCGATGGGGGCACTCTGACGGTCAAGTCAGTGACAATCAAGGGGAATAGATCCTCCTGGTCGAGCCCCTGAGGTGGACTCCATGCTAGGAGTGAATAATATGTGGGTGGAGTGCATGTGTGCTGGGAAAAGTGAGGGTCGAGTTGAACTGGTGATAGTTCTCCTTTGTGGCCTCTTCTTCCACACTTGCTTGAGTGTGTTGGAGTATGTCCGTTACCTCCTCGTTGGGGGTGTTGCTGGCTCTTTTAAGTCTAGGTGGCTGCTAAATGCCTACCTCGAGATCTTCCTGTGTCAGTAGGCACGTGCGGCGGTGTTCCATGATATGGACGAGACGTCTTTCCCGATACGTGTTAGGGGAACCCGCTATGCTCTCTGACATTCCTTCCAGTCACTCCATTCTGAGAAACTTGGCAGGGCCTCAATCGGGGGGCCGCTACCCATGGGATCCAAATCTCCTGGTTGACTTCCTCTTTCGGATGGTGCAGGCTGTTGGTGGTGAGCGTGGCACCTCGATCAAGGAGCTTCTTCCTCTTCTGGTATAAGTGGTAGCTGCAGGCAGTTATTACGGCATGGAGGGCACTTCCTTGTAGTCCTTTGGTGGCTCGTCAGTGCCCAAGGAGGGCAGCATCTCTCTCTCGATGGCCCGCACCTTTGTCCGAGGTGGAGGCCAAACTAGAAAGGCAGGGCTTGAACCCTGCCTAGGGGGCCCGACTTCGAGGGGGTGCGGCCTAGCGGAGCGGGGCAAGGCTTGACTCCTACATAGAGGGCTCGACCTCGGAGGGGTTCGACCTAGCGAAGGAGGCAGGGCTCAACTCCGGCCCAGTGGTCTCGACCTCGGAGGGGCTCAATCTGGCAGAGGTCAGTGTGTGACTCCAGCCCAGAGGGCTCAGCCTCGGAGGGGCTCGAGCTGGTAAAGGAGGGCTGGACTCGACTCCGGCCCAGGGGGCTCGTGGTGCGGACACCGACAACGGTCTTCACTCACTATGGATCGACTCCTGAAGCAGCACATCCAACCCTGACTTGCAGAACAATTTTATCTTGTTAGAATAATACAAGCAAGACAACTACCAGGACAACTACCAGTCAACTACCAGAGCAACTAACAATCAACTACCATCAAAAGACTACCAAGCAACTACTTCTCAACTTCTCTTGGGATTACTACATCATCATGCCACTTCACCAAGCTTAGAGGGTGCCACATCATCATCCACATCATCAAGCAACACCACCTAATGGGATTGCCACCACATGTGCCACCTCACCCATTGAAGAGGGGGACCAAGAAGAAGTCAAATTCAAATTTGGGCGGCCAAACTAAACCTCCACCTCATGTAACCACTTCCCCCATATCTCTCCAACCATCCCATGTATCTCTCAACTATCCCATGTATCTCTCAACTATTCCATGTATCTCTCAACCATCCCATGTATCTCTCCTCTCTTTTAAATTTTAAACAAAGGGCTTGGTAGCTTATAAAAGGAGATCCAACGCCCCATTGTAAGGAGTTGATTTTTTTTGGGATAAAATGAAATGAAGAAGAAGGTCTTTGTCTTGCCATTATTTGAGTGTTTGTGATATTCTCTTATAGCTTTTTAGATAAAGTTCTAGTTTGAAGTTTGAGAAGCATTTCTTCTTTGGGCGTACAACTTCCATCTAGTTTCAAGGGTCAATTCCATTTTCAAGAAGAAGACATCAAGGAGACATCCTTCTATGGATCCCATCTTCCCCAACAAGAGTTTCTCGAGCCTCCATAAGAAGAACAATTCTTATGATCTCCTCTTTTCCTTTGTGTTTTGATCTTTTCAAATATTCCATTTCTAATCCTTTCCTTGCAGGGTTCTCTTTAATCCGGAGTTCAAGAGCTCATCATCTTGCCAAAGGAGCACGAATGGATGGGGCGTAATTCTTCGGAACGATCATCTTCTCATCCAGGATTGGTTTATTCGAATGTTACTACGGGTCTATCACTTCAAAAAGAGAGCTCATCATTGGTAACAAATCTTCCTCATCTCTTCATTTCTGATCTATTGAAGGTTAACCTCTAGGTTCTTAATCCTTTAGCCTTAGATTTAATCTTTTTTAGGACAATTTGGTTATTATTGTGGCATATGTTTAAGAATTACCAAATCTTTCTCTAGGTCTTGCTTGAGTCTCTTAGATTGAAAGCTAGTTCATGTGTTTAGATTTTCATTGCTCAACTTTTAACTCATCCTCAATAGAAAGCATTTTCATGCCACATCATTTTGGTATCAGAGCATGGTTGGATTAGGGTAGGATTTGCATAGATGCTGAATTCATTGTTTGCTGGAATTCTGCACATAGAGTTTTAATATCTTGCATAGCCTGTTAAGTGTTTGCATAATTGCATATTAAATACCAAGGTGAAATCTGGTTGTCCTACTATAAGGGGGAATCCTTATAGTGTAAGGTTGTCCTATCTTGGTCATTACCATTGTTAGCATAGATTAATTTCTCAATTGTCTTACTTGCTGGAATTTTCTGAATCTATGCGTATATGGTCTGATAAATGAATTTTTTTCTCGGCATAGAATTCAGAATTTAATGATTCTTATTTTTTTAGATCCTCTATAATTGATAGAAGTTTACATAATTTTTCTAGAATTTTTAGTTAACTGTGAATTTTCGAGCTATGATTTAGTACTATTATGTCTAAAATTTCAGTAGAGTTAATTTTCAGCATGGTTGTGTGCATTCATCTTAACTCAATTAAGGGCACCAATATGACATGGGGGCAGGATTGATCACTAGTCCTTAGCCCAAGAACAACAACCCTCATTGTGCATCGAACCCAATCCCCTAATTAAAATTGAGTAGAACCTTATTTGCCCTAGTGGGTTAGGGACATCAATTGGTCGAGTCCTGGTTAGTGTCAAGTCATTGTGTCAACTAGTCTTGTGTGTGCCCTATTACTTGGTGACAAGGATTGGAATTAAGGGCTTGGGTGCTGATCCATCTACTGGGCCAATTCCACCGGGCCTAGGTAGGCCAAAGAAGGGATCTCACACTCCCCTTGTTCTGACACCAGGCCAAGTGTAGAGTTACTACAATCTAGTTTGCCACCTTGATTAGGCGACTAGTTTGGGACTCTAGGTCTAGTTCAAGTCAATTGGGACAAGCTTGTGCAACCAATTCTTCACATATTATTTGAAGCTGGTGTCAAGGATCGAGGTTAAGTGGTTAAGCCTAAGCGGTTCTTGTGGTTTTTAATTAGGTCCCAGCGAGAGCTGGGGAAACCTCCCACAGACCCACCTCCTGACTGGCCAGTGGAAAAGAGTAGTTGTTGGTTTGATTGTACCTAGCCAACTCAGTTTATTTGAGCTAACAAGTCTAGAAAACCTTAGCCCGAGTTTGAGTCCACTTGCATGCATGACAACTAGAGCAGGGACATCATATTCACCAGCCCAAGCCCAGTCAAGTGTAGCCATGGACCAAAATCTTGGAAATCTGATTAAAGCCTTGAATGATCAAGTGGCCCAACTAAACAAAAATTTGACTGAGCAATTGGCCCAAACCAACCAGAACGTGGCCAGACCAACCAGAGCATGAATGATCAGTTAGCCCACATCACGACTAGGTTGGATCAATTAGAATGTAGAACTCCTGGAGGAAACCATGAAGTCCAGAATGAACCCGAACCTGAGTTTGAAACACCAGTCAACCCTAGAAGGGTCCCATGCCAAAACCATTTCCATGAGCCCAACCCTAGGAGACCTCAGCAAGACCATTTCTGTGAACCAAATCCTAGGGGGCCCAATCATGAGCAAGCCCACGTACCCAATCCAAGGAGACTCTATCTTGAGCCCACTTATGAACCAAATGTCAGGAGACCCACTCCAATTCAGTTAGACCAAGATGATCGAGCCATAAAAAATGTTAGGTTGGAAGCACCAACATTTGATGGAATCTTAGATCCCAAAATTTACATCGATTGGGAAGGAGAGATGGACCAGTACTTTGACTGGTATGACATGACTGAGGAAAGAAAATGTAAGTTTGCGAAACTAAAGTTGGTAAGACAAGCTAGGCTCTATTGGGGAAATGTTGAGCGATTAGCTAGGCAAAGAGGTGATGTGCCTATAGTAACCTGGAAAGCGATGAAACTTAGGCTTAGGAAAAAATACCTTCCTATGTCCTACCACCAAAGACTCCTAGATCAATGGCAAAGACTTACTCAAGGAAATAGGAGTGTCGCAGAGTACATTGCCAAATTTGATGAGTTTGTAATGAGGTGCAATGTTGATGAATCTGAGTCGGAAACCCTGTCTAGATTTAGAGTCGGACTGAGAAAAGAAATCCAGAAGGAATTATTCATGAGGGAAGTCCATGATCTAGAACTGGCCTATCAGATAGCTAGAGATGCTGAGAGATTTCACAGGAGTCTAGTTTATCGTAGACCCGACGCCCCTAGGATTAGTGTACCTAATCAGCAGATAGGACCCAGTCAGTCTAGATTCAACCGACCCAATCCTAATGCACCTGTGACCCGAAGAGATGATAAAGGGAAATCACCTGAAGTCCAAAGAAATCCGAATGCATGTTTCAAATGTCAGAAGGTAGGTCACTATGCTAGCAACTGTCCAAATCGATCCTTACACATAGGGGAAGTAGAAGAGGAAGCGATAGAACCCTAAGATGAGTGTGAAGAGGAAATATACCAGGCAGATGAGAATTTGGCTGAAGAATATGAAGGTGATGAAGCCCTGGTAGATCATGATCTTTTAGGAGTGGTTAGGTGTATCCTCACCCAAACCAAAGTCCAAGAAGACTGTCGTAGGACTAGTATCCTACAGACTTTCATCAAGATAGGCGAAAAAGTGTGCAAGGTCATCTTAGATAGTGGTAGCTGTGTCAATGCCATATCCACCAACATAGTCAAAAACCTAGGATTGTCCACTGTACCCCATCCTAATCCATATAAGGTATCCTGGATAGACTCAACCTCTATTCCCATCAAGTCTAGGTGCATAGTTACCATCCAGTTCCAGTCTTACCAAGAGAAAGTTTGGTGTGATGTTCTTCCAATAGGAGTTAGCAGTATCATTTTAGGATGACCATGGTTATACGATCATGACGTTATACTCTATGGTCGCTCTAATTCATGCTCGTTTACTCATAATGGGAAGAAGATTGTAATCCATTCTTCTCCACCTAAGGACCCAATTAAAAGAGGATCTAGCCAATTGAGAAATAAGACACAAGGGATAAATGTGATCACTGCTAAAGAATTGGAGCAAGAGATTAGCAATGGTTCACCTGTTTGGGTTTTGACAACTAAGGAACATCAAGAGCCCTCCCCAAAAGAACAACCTCAGGAAGTCGTTGAAGTGCTAGATGAGTATAAGGATGTTTTCCCCGATGAGTTACCCGACCAACTCCCACCCCTTAGGGACATCCAACATGCAATAGACTTAGTCCCTGGAGCGACCTTACCGAACCTTCCCCATTATAGAATGAACCCTACCGAACATTAAGAATTGCAACGACAAGTAGGAGAACTTCTTAGGAAAGGATTCATTAGGGAGAGTTTAAGCCCATGCGCAGTCCCAGCCTTACTCACCCCTAAGAAAGATGGCACGTGGAGGATGTGGGTCGATAGTCGTGCCATAAATAAGATCACAGTGAAATATAGGTTTCCCATCCCCAGATTGGATGACATGCTAGATATGATGGCCGGTGCGACGATATTTTCTAAGATTGACCTGAAGAGCGGCTATCACCAAGTTAGGATCAGACCAGGGGATGAATGGAAGACTGCCTTTAAGACTAAGGATGGGTTATTTGAATGGGTAGTCATGCCTTTTGGACTATCAAACGCCCCTAGCACCTTTATGAGAATCATGAACCAAGTCCTACGATCCTTTATCGGAAAGTTTGTCGTTGTGTATTTTGATGACATCCTTATCTATAGTAGGACTAGAGATGATCATTTGAACCATCTGAAGCAAGTATGTTTGGCACTTAGGAAGGATAATCTCTATGCCAATTTGAAGAAATGTGATTTTGTGACTACTAGAGTTATCTTTCTAGGATTTGTTGTAACCCTTGAAGGAGTATCTGCTGACCCTGAGAAGATTAGAGCAATTGTAGACTGGCCAACACCCAATAATATTCATGAAGTAAGAAGTTTTCATGGCCTCGCTACATTTTACAGAAGATTCATTAGAGGGTTTAGCACCATAGTTGCTCCTATTACGGATTGCATTAGGAAAGGCAATTTTGAATGGACAAAAGCTGCTGATAAGGCCTTCCTAAACATTAAGGACAGGATGACACAAGCACCGATCTTAAGATTACCCGATTTTTCTAAGATTTTTGAGGTAGCTTGTGATGCCTCTGGAGTAGGAATTGGAGGAGTCTTAAGTCAAGAAAGTCATCCGGTGGCATTTTTTAGTGAAAAGATGAATGAGGCTTGGATGATATACTCAACCTATGACAAGGAGTTATATGCGGTAGTTCAGGCTTTGAGGTACTGGAGACACTATCTGCTACCGCAAGTGTTTGTCTTATTCTCGGATCATGAAGCCCTTAGGTTTCTTAGCTCCCAGAAAAAGTTGAACCCTAGGCATGCCATGTGGGTAGAGTTCATCCAAGCCTATATCTTCGTCCTAAAGCACTGTGTGGGAACTGAGAATAGGGTTGCTGATACCTTAAGTCATAGAGCGTTGCTCTTAAATTCAGTCAGCACCGAAGTCATAGGTTTTGAGAGACTTAAGGAGGAATACGAAACCTATCTGGATTTTGGAGAGATCTATCATGCTTTACATCTAGGACCATCTAGCAATCATAGTGACTATACCCTTCTAGATGGTTATCTTTTTAGAGAAAATAGGCTCTGTGTTCCAAGAACCTCCTTAAGGGATAATCTAGTTTGGGAGACACATGCTGGAGGTTTGGCTGGCCATTTTGGGCGAAACAAGACTATCTTAGCTGTTGAGGAACAATTCTACTGGCCAGGCCTTAAGAGACAGGTAGCAAACCTTGTAGCCCGATGTAGGACATGTGCTATTGCAAAATAGCAGAAACAGAATACCGGGTTATACACTTTTTTACCTGTACCTGAGTGTCCATGGCAGGATCTTAGCATGGACTTTGTTCTAGGGTTACCCAAGACCATTAGAAAACATGATTCAATCTTTGTATTGGTCGACCGATTTTCGAAGATGGCCCATTTCCTACCCTGCTCCCAAACTTCTGATGCCTCTAGGGTAGCCAAGCTCTTTCTTGATCAAGTAGTCAAGCTACACGGGCTACCAAAAACCATTGTTTTTGATAGGGATGTCCGTTTTACAAGTTACTTCTGAAAAACCCTTTGGCACCTATTAGGAACCAGACTGAAATTTTCAACTGCCTACCAACCCCTGACTGATGGACAGACTGAAGTTGTGAATAGAAGTCTGGAGAATTTGTTGAGATGTCTAGTGGGAGATAGTCTAGGAAACTGGGATTTGTTATTGCCTCGTGCTGAGTTTGCTTATAACAGTTCGGTCAGTCGATCTACGGGCAAAATTCCATTTGAAATAGTCCATGGTTACAAACCTAGAAAGCCTTTAAATCTAATCCCACTACCCACAAATGCACGAGTTTCTGAGTCTGCTGAATCCTATGCACAGCATATTAAGGATTTACATCATGAAATAAACAAGAAAATTAACTTGAGCAATGAATCCTATAAACATAAGGCTAATTCACGAAAAAGAGTCAAGGAATTCTATGAGGGGGATCATGTAAAACTCAAACCTGAAAGATTCCCATCAGGGACTTTTAAGAAATTACAGGCCCATGGCGCAGATCCATTCAAGGTCATAAAGAAGATTAGCTCTAATGCTTATGTACTGGATTTACCTTCTGACCTAGGTATCAGTCCAACCTTCAATGTTTCAGACTTAATAGAGTATAAGGAACCAATGATGATACCGAGTGAGCCTTTTGGGCCTGACCCTATTTTTGAGAGCGAACTTGTCCCAGAGTGTCCACAAACCACCTTTCCAAAGAAACGAGAGAAAATTGAACAGATTCTGGATGATAAGATTGTCACCACCAGGAACAAGGACTACTATCGTTATTTGGTCCGTTGGCAAGGGCGACCTGAATCTGACAACTCTTGGATCACTGGAGAGGACCTGCAACAAATGGACCCGGATTTATTTGAACAATATCAAAGCCATATTGGACCATATTCGATAGGGTCAAATTCTCGTCACCCCGGGAGATTTGGTGCGGACACCGACAATGGTCTTCACTCATATGGATCGACTCCTGATGCGGCACATCCAACCCCGACTTGCAGAACAATTTTATCTTGTTAGAATAATACAAGCAAGACAACTACCAGGACAACTACCAGTCAACTACCAGAGCAACTAACAATCAACTACCAGAGCAACTAACAATCAACTACTATCAAAAGACTACCAAGCAACTACCTATCAACTTCTCTTGGGATTACTACATCATCATGCCACTTCACCAAGCTTAGAGGGTGCCACATCATCATCCACATCATCAAGCAACACCACCTAATGGGATTGCCACCACATGTGCCACCAAATCCATTGAAGTGGGCGACCAAGAAGGAGTCAAATTCAAATTTGGATGGCCAAACTAAACCTCCACCTCATGTAACCACTTCCCTACATATCTCTCCAACCATCTCATGTATCTCTCAACTATCCCATGTATCTCTCAACAATCCCATGTATCTCTCAACCATCCCATGTATCTCTCCTCTCTTTTAAATTTTAAACAAAGGGCTTGGTAGCTTATAAAAGGAGATCCAATGCCCCATTGTAAGGAGTTGATTTTTTTTGGGATAAAATGAAATGAAGAAGAAGGTCTTTGTCTTGCCATTATTTGAGTGTTTCTGATGTTCTCTTATAGCTTTTTAGATAAAGTTCTAGTTTGAAGTTTGAGAAGCATTTCTTCTTTGGGCGTACAACTTCCATCTAGTTTCAAGGGTCAATTCCATTTCCAAGAAGAAGACATCAAGGAGACATCCTTCCATGGATCCCATCTTCCCCAACAAGAGTTTCTCTAGCCTTCATAAGAAGAACAATTCTTATGATCTCCTCTTTTTCTTTGTGTTTTGATCTTTTCAAATATTCCATTTCTAATCCTTTCCTTGCAGGGTTCTCTTTAATCCGGAGTTCAAGAGCTCGTCGTCTTGCCAAAGGAGCACGAATGGATGGGGCGTAATTCCTCGGAACGATCATCTTCTCATCCAGGATTGGTTTATTCGAATGTTACTATAGGTCTATCACTTCAAAAAAAGAGCTCATCATTGGTAACAAATCTTCCTCATCTCTTCATTTCTGATCTATTGAAGGTTAACCTCTAGGTTCTTAATCTTTTAGCCTTAGATTTAATCTTGTTTTAGGACAATCTGGTTATTATTATGGCATATGTTTAAGAATTACCAAATCTTTTTCTAGGTCATGCTTGAGTCTCTTAGATTGAAAGCTAGTTCATGTGTTTAGGTTTTCATTGCTCAACTTTTAACTCATCCTCAATAGAAAGCATTTTCATGCCGCATCAGCTCGACCTCGGAGGGGCTCAATCTGGCGAAGGAGATTGCTACGTGACTCCAGCCCAGAGGGCCCGACCTCGGAGGGGCTCGACCTGGCGGAGGAGGGCTGGGATCAACTTCGGTCCAAGGGGCTCGACCTCGGAGGGGCTCAATCTGGCGAAGGAGATCGCTCAGCTCCATCCTAGGCATCCCAGTCTTGTGGGAGCTGACCTGGTGGAGGACAGAACTCAGCTTCGATGGGCCACCCGAATATTTTGAGGGAGCCTGACCTGGACAAGGAGTCCGAGGAGTAGTGTCCGTCGTGATAGCTTTCTTTGACATGGTACTTGATAGGGACTACACATCCACATTCTTCCACATCATTTGCCCCACACTCCTGATTCTCGTTGGCACTGGGCACTCGGGGCAAAGGGAGTAAATGCAATGCTGACATGGAAAGGCAAGAATTTGGTGCTATGATGTCCCAGATCGCCGACACTTCATGAAGCGATTTCTATAGCCTATCCGGGGGAGCCACATGGATACGTTCGAGGAGTAGTTATTACGGACACAAAATTCATAGCAACCATAGTCGAAACCAAATGCCAGCCTTGTCGATTGATGACACGTGGCACGGATCCATCGGTGGGGGAGCTGTAACGGTACGGTCAGGTGCTGGTCACTTCGAAAGGGAATGCAAACTTTCCCAAAACATATCTTTTTCCAAATCCTGCATGCCTGCCATCATACCAAAGTTCTTCCTTCGCTCTCGTGGCTATCTTTGTCTTCTCAAGTTCAGCAGGTTAGTCTCCTTCCTCCCCATCCCGGTCGAGTAGAGACTCCCTTCTAGGGCCAGTTTCTTCCCGGGCTCTTGTCCGTCTTCTCCTATCTTCTTCCTCCATTCTATTTTTTTTTTGCCTTCATCTTCTTCTCCATGTCTCGCTTCGGCCCGAACCTTCATCCCACTACCAACCAGGATGAGACCGGGCCTTCTGGGCCGAGGCTACCTTCTTCTTCTTTTCATGAGGAGAAGGATGTGGTGCGCTTCGAGCTCAGCAGAAGACCCGCACCTAGAGGGATATTAATTAGGAAACCTGCATCTTCACCTTCGCCTCATCTTCTTCCTCCACCTGAGCCTGTCCCTGATCCTCCTCGATCGATAGGTCCTGGCGGGATTGCTTCAGCGATCACTACTGTGGAGCTGGCGACCATCTGGGAGACTTATGTTATCCCGGACTCTGTCAAACTCTCGGTCCCTCAACCGAGGGAGCGGGTTACTTCTAGTGGCCCGCATCGGATAGCCCTTTACGAAGAAGCTCTCGCGGGGGCATCCAGTTTCCATTCCATCCATTTTTTCTTTCCATCTTGGACAACTACCACCTTTTTCCTACCCAACTCGTCACGAACGCCATTAGGACAATTTCTTGCTTCATTGATTTGTATCATTTTCATGGGATAGTTGCTGTTTTTCCTTGTTCAGGGCCTTTTTTACCTTGAAATGCCACCCCACCGAGGAGGGGTGGTGGTCTCTTTCTTCTCGTCCAAGGGGCATCACGTTCAAACTCCCTCTTCCATCAAAGGATGGAAGAGTAGATATATTTTTGAATTGGTTGAAGGGGTTGATTGGGTTTGGAGTGACCCAGATCGGACCCCTAATCAGAACTCTATGGTCGAGGAGGCCGAACGAGATGTATATTACCAGCTCCGCTCCACTGAAACCCCTTCACTTGAGGTCCTACAGTTCGAGCAGAATCTCTTTGAGGCTGAGGTCAACCTAATATGAGCATTGGTTGAGTTCGGCTGGAACCTTATTTTCTTCTGCTCTTTCTTTTTCTTTTCTTTTCACCATTTTTTTTTATAGAGCTGATGCCTTCTTTCTTGGTGTAGGCATGATTTTCTCTATTGAAGAGCTCCTCTCGTTCTTTGAGGAAAGGGGCCAAGCTGAGGGGGTCAACAAGCTTGCTTCGAAGCGAGCTCGAATAGATGAAGGTGCGAGGGCCATACCTACCGTGCTAGCCAAGCCTGCTCTCGAGCTGAGCAGGAGGGTCACCGACCCCACCCCCAAGCCCGACCTCGAGCCTTCGAGGTAGCTCGATCTGATCCCGGCACCGAAATTCGAAGTGGTCACCCAGGCCAGATCTGCTATCGATGCTGCTATGGTTGTGTCTCCCCCTCTGAAGATCTCGAGGTCGAGGAGGGTGGAGAGCCGGAGGATACAGGGCTGACATCGGTGGTGTCGTCTAAAGCAGTGGCGAGCCCTCTGCCTACACCGGAAGCTTCTCCCGTCGAGGGGGCAGGTGAACCCGTGCTGGCGACGGGCAAGAAGGATAGGGACTACCATCGGGTGCCTTTCAGGCTGGGACCCAATGTTTTTTTGGTCAAGGACCTGGTCCTCTTCGAGCAAATGATGGATTTCACCATCCAGTCATGCAACCAGCGAGAGAGGTTCGGGAAACTTTTGGGCGATGCTATCAGTGCCATATTCTCCCACCTCTTCACCGTAAGCAATTCTTTACCTTGCCCTGCTTCCTCTATATTTTTGTCTTTACGACTGACATCCTCTTCGATGTAGCAAGGCATTGAGCTTTTTCTTTTCATGGACTACTGCTGCACTTGGGCCAGGAAAAATAGGGAGTGAGAGGCGGATCTCGAATCCCTGAAGGACGACCTGAGGCTGGTAAACGATGAGTCCTGGGAGGCCAACATGAAGATCAAAAGGCTCCGGGGTGAAGTTGTGAGCATCGAGCAGCTTTCGAAGAAGCTCGAAGAGGAGCTTAGGGCCAAAGGGTCCTGGCTGAGGGAGCTCAGAGTCGAGTTGGAGGCGGCGAAGTGGCAAGTTACCTCCACCAAGAAGAAGGCCGCAGCTATCGAGCAAAAAGCTGTCGAGGTAGAGGGAAAGTCTCCATCGCAGTCAGCTCAGCAGAGGCTCGTAAAGGGTGGTGGCTGAGGCTATCTGCTGGGTTGAGAATACCAGAAAAGTGGTGGCCGAGGTGATTCTCTGGGTAGAAGCCACCAGCAAGGAGGTCCCGAGGCGGTGGCCAAATATAAGGCTTCTCTAGAGTTCAAGCTCGACTTCAAGGTGGCGATGACGAACTCCTTCTTCAAGGGGTTCACATACTGTCGGTCCTTGCTCTGCATCATCCTCTCAGATAACCGATGGCTAGCGTCCACCTTCCAGGCTCCACGGGAAGAACACCTTCGACTCCCACATCGATGGCAGTAGAGGAGCGAGCTGCCATGGCTGAACCAACATCACGGGTGGTGGTGGCTGAACAGACCCTATCGGTGGTGGTGGCTAAAGAAGGGGCCTCGGTCCCGGAGGCCGGAGAGGGTGAGACCCCTGCTGGGCACCGTTTGTGGAAGAGACCAGCAGAGTAGAGTAGGAGTCCATAGCTATTGTAAGCCCCATTTCTTCTTTGTTTTTGACCTGGGCTGCCCGGCATGTCGGGGCCCAGGGATAATGTATCATTTTGCCAAGTAGCAATGAAAGTATTTTTCACCCAACTTGAGTTATTTCTTCTTCTCTTTGCTTGTACTTATGTATTGCAAATGTCTCCTCTCCACTTCTTGATCATCTAGATGCATGTACTTGTGCAGGAACACGGCCCTGAAGTACCAAGTGCATGGGAGGCCCTTCCCACAGATCCTCGGATAAGTGAAGAGGTGAAAGAGAAGTTGTCTTGCTTGATCATGCCCAGCTCAGGGGCGAAGTTGCTGTGAAGATCTCCCCACTTTGCTCAACATCAGGAAGCTTGGGTCTTGGTGTTAGAGGGGCGTGAGATCCAGACATTGAATTCTAGGAAGCTAGGCTCTTGTAGTCGAAGCAGGGTCTGGTCTTTGGTATCGGAGAGTCATGGGATCCAGGCTTTGAATGAAAGGAAGCTAGGCTCCTGGTGCCAGAGTAGTGTCCGATCTTTGGTTTCGGAGAGTCGTGGGATCCGAGCTTTGAATGCTAGGAAGCAGGCTCTTGGTACCGGAGCAGGGTCTGGTCTTGTGTGCTGGAGAGTCATGGGATTCGGGCTTTGAATGCTAGGAAGCTAGGCTCCTGGTGCCGGAGCAAGGTCCGGTCTTTGGTGCCGAAGAGTCATGAGATCCAGGCTTAGATTGCTAGGAAGCTAGGCTCCTGGTGCCAGAGTAGGGTCCGATCTTTGGTGCTGGAGAGTCATGGGATCTGGGTTTAGAATGCCAGGAAGATAGGATCCTGGTGCTAGAGCAGTGTCCGATCTTTGGTGCGGGTGAGTCATGGGATCCGGGGTTTTGCATGCCGGACCTGGGGTCGGGCGATGATTTCGTGCAGGGCAAAAAGGATTTGCATAAGGAGAACCTTTATCATTAGTGAGGAAGGATCTTACACTATTGATGCTAAAGAACTGGGCCTCGGGCTTCGATGCCGGAGAGCTTGGCTCCAGGCTTGAATGTCACAGAGTTGGGCTCCGGGTCAGAAAGTTGGAAAGCTGGGCTCCGTGCTTAGGTGCCGGAGAGCTAGGCTCCGGGCTTGAGCATGCAGGGGAGCTGGGCTCCAGGCTTGAGCGTGCCAGAGAGCTGGGCTCTTGATTAGAATGCTAGAGAGCTATGCTCCGTGCTTGGATGTTGGAGAGCTGGGCTTCGAGCATGAGCATGCCAGATCTTGGGCCTGGCAGTGAAATCCCTGCAAGGAAGAGAGCAATTTGTGCAAAAAAAAATCTTTATTATTATTAGGAGAAAGCCTTACACTACTGATAGTATATTATCGGGTTGCAGGCATTCCATATTCGTGGGAATCTGGCACCGTCTAGATCCTCAAGATAGTAGTCTCCATGTGGAAGAGCTTCGGCTACCTTGTAGGGGCCCTCCCTGTTTGACGAGAGCTTGCTGCAGTCCCGGGGTTGAGACGATTCAGCTTGGTGCAGCAACAGGTCACCAGGTCGGAAGACCTTTGGCCTTACCCATGCATTGTAGTATTGGGCCACTCGTTGCCAGTAAGCTAACATCCAGAGCTGAGCTTTGTCCCTGGTTTCTTCAAGGAGGTCCAAGTTGAGTAGGAGGCACACCAGATTCTCTGTTTCGTCATACTGCTTTACCCGTAGTGTGGGCACGTCGTGCTCAACTGGGATGATGACCTCAATGCCAAAGACGAGGTTGAAATGCATTTCATCCGTCACCATTCTAGGCATTGTGTGGTAGGTCCACAGGATTCTTGGGAGTTCTTCTGCCCACCTGCCCTTGGCCTAGTCTAGCCTGGTCCTGAGTCCTTGAAGGATGGTTCGATTAGTCACCTCGGCTTCCCCGTTTGTTTGGGGGTGAGCGACCGAGATGAAGCGGTGTTGGATGCCGTGCTCGGCATAGAACCCTTTGAACACCCGGTTATCGAACTGCCATCCATTGTAAGTGATGATGCAGAGGGCGAGTTCGAAGCAGCAGATAATAGATTTCCAGAAGAACTTGCAGACCTTGGCTTCAATGATTTGCACTAGTGGCTCTGCTTCCACCGACTTGGTGAAGTAGTCGATAGCTACCAGTAGAAATCTTCACTGCCCCGGTGCATGGGGAAATGGCCCTAAGATGTCCATTCCCCACTGGGCAAAAGGCCAAGGGGCGGAGAGCTAGGAGAACGGCACCACTGGTTGATGCAATATGTGAGCATGGCGCTGGCATCTATCATACTTCTTCATGAAGTCGGTGGCATCCCCTCTCATAGTCTCCTAGAAGTATCCCTGGTGGAGAGCTTTGTACATTAGCATTCTTCCTCCCACATGGTTCCCGTAGAGGCCTTCATGTATCTCTTGGAGTATGAAGGCTGCCTCTACGGGTATCAAGCATTTTAGAAGTGGATAGGAGTAGAATCGGTGGTAGAGCTGCCCTTCCATCAGGACAAACTGGGAGGCTTTCTTCTAGATGAGGCCAGCTTCCGTGCAGTCCTCTGGTAAGGTGCAATCAGTGATGTATTTGACGTACATGTCCATCCAGCTCAGCTCCAGGGTGACCTACTGCACCTCCTCTGGGGCTTCGTAGATTGGATTCTCGAGGTACTCAATGTGGGCATGCCCCAGTGACGAGTCTGACAAGATCATGAGTCTCTGATGCAGAACAAATAAAGGGATGCGATGCGGAAGTAAATTAAGATTAACTAATTTTTTTGTTGTTTTTATATGTTTGTAGAAGTTGGCTTCAAATCAAAGAAAAGTTAACCTAACATTGAAAGATACTAATATGATAATTGAAAGCACAATTTTAAGGAAACTAAATTATCAGAGTAGTTCAGAAGCAAAGGATCGCTGGGGGTTGAGAAACTCCCAGACCTAGGGTTTCGCTCCGAACTTTCAACAGAACAGAAATAAAGGGAAGAGATGGTTTACCTAACCAGACAATGATCTTCACAGATTTTGGTGGAAGAACTCTCCCGAGCAGATTGTTGGATCCTTGGATTCAGATATCTTCGCAATGGATCCTCCAATACTGGTCCTTTGGCGGGTTGGCTTCTCCAGAACTCAAGATCTGGAAGAGAAGAAAAATAATTGATGGAATCAGAGAGTCAAGGGAAAAATTTACCAGGTTGATGAACTTGAAGATTGAAATTGCTGAAAACTGGATTCTCCTGGAAGCTGATGTGATTTTCCTTGGAACTTGCTCTGGATCTGAAGTAGCCGGACTGGATCTGGATGAAGGTGGACGGCCTAGACTTGTAGAGAGAGAGGCCGTGGGAGATGGAAGGAGCTAGGGTTTGATGGATTGAAAATAATGAAGGGCGGCTAGGGTTTTGGATTTTTAAGTGGCTAACCTAGGGTTTTGGATAAAGATGGAGATCTCTCACCTCCTCAAGGCTCCAATGGAACCCGGATTACCCCCTCACGGAGCTCAACACTTAGAATAGTGCGGAAGAAAAGAAACCTAGGTTACTCAACACAAGAGAATAACAAAAATATTTTTTCTTCATTGATTGTTTAAAGTTACAAAGAGAGGTCTATTATATAGACCTAAAATTTTCTCCAAGTTTGTACAAATTCCCATGTGGGACTAAACTCCTCCAACCTCTAGATTAGGTAGAAAACCTCCTCTCTTGGCCGACCAAGAATTCAAAAAAATTTGGGACGGCCATAAAGGATTTTTTTTGGAATTTTTTTTTTTTTTTATGGCGCCTTCTTTGGAGTTGGATTTGGATTTGGAGTCCTCTTCTCCTTATGGCATTTCTTCTTTTCTTCCACTCCAAGTTAAGCTCTTTGATTTTGATTTGAACTTCAATTAGGAGTAGGTTGGATGTCCTTCTTTGACTTTTTCTCCAAGAGAAGTCCCTTTCCTTTTTTGCTTAGACAAAATTGGCAGGTATGGGCGCCTCCTTTAAATTGGCTTCCAATTTGATTTTTTTCTTCTTTGGATGTGGGGACCATGACACTGGGATGCCTCTGTGGTGCCTCCTGGACCCTGGCATGTGCTCGAAGTGTGGCTGGGCGTGTGGCTTGGAGTGTGGCCTCCACTTGCTTGGACCTTGATTTGATTGGAAGACAAATGTGGCACCATTTTGGACCTTGATTTGATTGGAAGACAATTGCGGCACCATTTTGGATAAAATTGAAACCACATCGGGACTTGCACCGAGTCAACATGACTCAACAAAATTTAAATGGTGACTCAAGAAATAAATAAAAATAAATAAACTGGTTGACCAGGTCAACCTTTATTACAAACCCTAATTTCTCGGGCAATGTCAATCAGAGATCCAAATGGAGCTCTGAAGTCTTCTTATGAGTCTGGTGCCCGCACCAATTCTCCCGGGGTGGGAGGAACTCGACCCTGTCGAGTAAGGCTCAAGTTGGCTCTGGTATCTCTCCAAGAGGTCTGGGTCCAATTCTTGTAATTCTTCTCGGGAGATCCAAGAGTCATCAGAATCTAGCCTTCTTTGCCAGCGGACCAGGTACCTTTGGTATCCTCGATTACGAGTAGAGATAACCTGATCATCCAGGATCTTTTCAATCTGCTCTTTCCTCATAGGCCAGTTTGTTGGTGGACACACAGGGTCGGGATCACTCTCAATGATAGGGTTAGGCTCAAAAGGCTCACTAGGAATCACAGCTGGCTCCCTGTACTCTACTAAGTCTGTAATGTTGAAAGTAGAGCTAAAGCCTAGTTCTGGAGGCAACTCGAGCACATAGGCATTGGATCCTACTCTCTTTACCACTCTAAATGGTCCAGCTCCCCTAGCATGTAACTTTCTAACGGTTCCAGGAGGAAACCGTTCAGGCCTTATCCTAATCATCACATAGTCTCCCTCAACAAAAGATTTGACTCGTCTTTGAGTATCAGCCAACTTCTTATAAGTTTCATTACTTAAATTTATTTTGGCATGAATTTCTTTATGCAAGTCTTTTACATGCTATGCAAAATTCTCAGCAGACTCGAAGACTCGAGTGTGGACAGGTAAAGGGACTAGGTCAAGAGGTGTGTGAGGTTTGAACCCATGTACAATTTCAAATGGACTCTTACCCGTAGACCTATTGACCGAGTCATTGTACGCAAATTCTGCCCTTGGTAGGTATAAATCCCAATTTCTGGTGTTTTCACCAACAAGACATCTCAGCAGATTTCCTAGGCTACGGTTCACTACTTCAGTTTGGCCATCAGTTTGGGGATGATAGGCAGTTGAAAACTTAAGTTCTGTTCCTAACTTATGCCAAAGGGTCTTCCAAAAGTAACTGGTGAATCGGACATCCCTATCTGAAACGATTGTCTTAGGTAGGCCATGGAGTCTAACTATCTCATTGAAGAAAAGTGTGGCTACCTTAGACGCATCAAAGGTTTGGGAACAAGGCAAGAAGTGGGCCATTTTAGAGAATCGGTCGACTACGACACAGATAGAATCATGTCTCCTCTGGGTCTTAGGTAAACCTAACACAAAATCCATACTCACATCTTGCCAAGGACGATCTGGGACAGGGAGTGGGGTATAAAGGCCAGTGTTTTGTTTTCGCTGTTTGGCAACAGCGCAGGTTCGACATCTAGCTACAATATTAGCTACATCCCTTTTCAACCTAGGCCAGAAAAAGTGGTTTTCAATAGCTAGAATGGTCTTGTCTTTTCCAAAATGGTCGGCTAAACCTCCAACATGGATTTCCCAAATCAAAAATTCCCTAAGAGAAGTTCTAGGGATGCAAAGCCTATTTTTGAAGAACAAAAAACCATCTACAAGGGTATAATCCTGGTGATTACTAGATGGTCCTTGAACTAGATCCTGATACACAGTTGTGAAATCCGGACAAGACTCATATTCCTCTTTGATTTGCTCAAAACCTATGACCTCAGTTCTAACAGAAGTTAATAACAGAGATCGGCGACTAAGGGCATCAGCTACCTTATTCTCAACTCCAGCCTTATGTTTCAGGACAAAAGTATAGGACTGGATATATTCTACCCACTTAGCATGCCTAGGGTTAAGCTTCTTTTAGGAGTTCAGAAATCTAAGAGCCTCATTGTCCGAAAATAGTACAAATTCCTACGGTAGCAAATAATGTCTCCAGTAACGCAAAGCTTGCACCACCGCATAAAATTCCTTATCATAGGTAGAATACCTAAGCATAGCATCATTAAGTTTTTCACTAAAGAATGCTATGGGATGATTCTCTTGGCTTAGGACTCCACCTATTCCTACACCTGAAGCATCACAGGCAACCTCAAATACTTTAGAAAAATCGGGTAATCTCAGAATGGGTGCTTGGGTCATTTTATCCTTTAGATCTAGGAAGGCTTTATGGGCTGACTTAGTCCAATGAAATTCTCCCTTCCTAATACAATCAGTGATAGGAGCAGCTAAAGTACTAAACCCCTTGATGAATCACCTATAGAAGGTAGCCAAGCCATGGAAACTTCTAACTTCATGCACATTGGTTGGCTCTGGCCAGGCTACTATGGACCTAATCTTCTCAGGATCGGCCACCACGCCGTCAGGGGTTACTACAAAACCAAGAAAGATAACTCTACTAGTCATGAATTCACACTTCTTAAGATTACCATAGAGTCTATCATTCCTCAAAACTTGGCAGACTGCTCTAAGGTGGCCTAGGTGATCTGCTGGGGTCTTACTATAGATCAGGATGTCATCAAAATAGACCACCACAAATTTTCCTATGAAAGCTCTAAGTACCTGGGTCATAATTCTCATGAAAGTACTAGGGGCATTGGACAACACAAAAGGCATAACAACCCATTCATAAAGACCATCCTTAGTCTTGAAAGCAGTTTTCCATTCATCCCCCGGTCTAATCCTAACCTGATGATAGTCGCTTTTGAGATCAATCTTAGAAAAAACCATTGCACCAGCCATCATATCAAGCATGTCATCTAGTCTAGGGATGGGAAACCTATATTTGATTGTAATTTTATTGATGGCACGACTGTCAACACACATCCTCCACGTGCCATCTTTCTTTGGGGTCAGTAAGGCTGGGACTGCACAAGGGCTAAGACATTCTCTAATAAACCCCTTCTTCAATAATTCTCCAACCTGCTTTTGCAGTTCTTCATGCTCAGATGGATTCATCCTGTAATGGGGCAAGTTGGGCAAAGTCGCTCCTGGGATTAGATCTATGGCATGCTGGATATCCCTAAGAGGTGGAAGGTGGTCTGGCAAATCCTCGGGAAAGACATCCTCAAATTCTTTTAACACAGGTTTAACTTCTTGAGGAGGCTCTGAGGGTTCCGAAGTTCTAAGTTCCTTAGCAGTCAACATCCAGATGGGTGAACCACTATGAATTTCTTGTTCTAGATCCTTAGCACTGATTAGGTTCACTCCAGTTTTCATCTCCTTAACCTTACCGGCTCCTTTAGTTACCTTGTCCTTAGGGGGAACTGAATGGATCGTAATCTTCTTCCCATTGAAACTAAAGACACAGGTATTGGATTTTCCTAAGAGGGTGGCATCATGATCATACAACCAAGGTCTTCCGAGAATTATACTGCTCACCCCCATGGGTAAGACATCGCACCAAATCTTTTCATGATAAGATTGCATTTGGATTTGGACTTGACATCTAGACTGGATGGGTATGGCGGTAGAATCTACCCAAGAAACCTTATAGGGGTTGGGATGGGGAACTGGGATTAAGCCTAACATCTTGACAGTGCTAGTAGAGATGGCATTTACACAGCTCCCACTATCTATGATGATCTTA
Source organism: Areca catechu (assembly GCA_021397845.1). Taxonomy (NCBI): domain Eukaryota; kingdom Viridiplantae; phylum Streptophyta; class Magnoliopsida; order Arecales; family Arecaceae; genus Areca; species Areca catechu. The sequence goes on from CM038050.1 coordinate 100,362,550, forward strand.
CATACCTTATCCCCTAATTTAAGAAAAGTCTATAGGATGTTAGTCCTACGCCAATCCTCTTGAACTAGATTCTGGGATAGGATGCATCTTACAACTCCTAATTGGTCAGATTCATTGGGTTCCTCCTCTCCTTCATACTCCTCAACCAAATTCATTCCGGCCTCATAAACTTCTTCTTCAAATTCCTCACTGGGCTCGGAATTATCATTCTCTCCCTCTTCTATGTAAAGGGATCTCCGTGGGCACTGGCTAGCAACATGACCTACCTTATGACACTTGAAACAAGCTATGGCAGTACACTGACTGGAAATGTGACCTGGTTTCTGACACTTAAAATAGGTGATATTTGAACTAGGGGTTCTCTGGGTGTCAGGTGCCTTACCTTTGTCCATGGGCCTAGGGGTAGAAGTACCCTGAAAAGGTTTACTAGGGATAACTTGGCTAGGTCCATTCCTTAGGATTGGGGCACTAACCCTAGAAGGTATAGGTCCTCTCTGAAATTTCTCAGTGTTCAGTGCAATCTGGTAGGCTTGGTCTAGATCAGTAACCTCTCTCAGAAATAGTTCTCTCTTGATATCTTCCCTCAGTCCAGCCCTAAATCTAGACAAAGTGACTTCGTGGGCTTCACTCACATCACATCTCATTAGGTATTCATCAAAAGTAGCTATGTAGTCTGAGACAGATCGGTTTCCTTGTTTCAGGTTTTGCCATTGGTCTAACAGGTTTTGCTGGTATGAAATGGGTAGGTATTTATCTCTCAGTTTTTCTTTCATACCCTGCCAAGTGGTTATGGGCTCAACATTCCGTCTCCTAGTGGTTAGCTCAATGTTCCCCCAGTATAACCTAGCTTGACGCACTAATTTCATCTTGGCAAACTTGTATTTCCTCTCCTCAGACATAGCATACCACTCAAAGTATTGGTCCATCTCACCCTCCCAATCAGAATACACCTTAGGGTTCAGACTACCATCAAAAGTGGGTGCATCTAATTTGATGTTCCTGATGAACCTATCATCTCTATCTTCAGGCTCTGGGTCAGGCCTCCTATGATTTGGTTCAGGATCTCTATATAAAGGCCTTCTAGGCTCCTGATGTGGGTGAGGTTGAGGCACATTAAAATCGGGGTCAGGAGTCCAATTCCGATGTCTAGGTTCTTCAAGTACTTGGACTCGGTCCCTAAGTTGGGTAAGATCCTCATGAATTTGTGCGCTAAACTGGGCCACAGTGTTTGTCATATCCTGATTCATTTTAGCCATACTTTCAGTAAGAGTTCTGATCATGGCCTCTAAATCAGGTTGGGTTTGACCAGGTTGATATGGCACTCCGTTTCTGGTAGACATGATGATTCAAGCAAGCACACAAAATGAGACTAGACTAAATCGACTACTGGATCACTAGACCTAGAGTCCAAACTAGATGCCCAATCAGAGTGGCAAGCTAGCCTGTAGTAACTCAGGACTCAGCCAGGCAGGTGTAAGGGGAGTGTTAGGTCCCTGATTGCCAATCCTAGACACCAATCAGTGATTGGCCAGGTAGGCGGACCAGCACACAAGCCCTTCGGGAATGGATCCCTGAACTACCGTTCTAGACACTGAGTGCTAAGCACACACAGAATAACTCGGCAAACTGACTCAACACTAGCCTAGACCCGACCAATTGGTGTCCCTAGCCCACTAGGGCAAATTAGGTCTAACTGATTTTAAATTAGGTCTAGGTTCGAATGATTGGATGGTGGTTTTCGGCTAAGGAGAGGTAATCAACTCCTCCCCTTATCTTAGATTCTCAATTGCCCTTAAGTAAATTATGAGATGATCACTCCAAAAAGAATTGAATTGCAGAACACAAAAAATAGAGTTGTTGTATTTTAAAGGTCAGAATTTTAACTGAAACCAATAAATCACAGAAAAATTAAGGAAACTAGGCTCAATTATACTGGTTTCAAAGAAGCAAAAATCATGCAATTCGGAGTTTTATGCAGGGAGAAATAATTCAGACAACAGGGTAATTACGGGCTGCAACTAGATTGTCTTCCCCGTTTATAATCCCTGCTACGAAGTTATAACCAAATGGATCCCCTACACGCCCTAGGAACACCCCATGGAATGGGAGGAGGAGGCTTGCGCCTCGCTTAGTTCCTAGGACCGGACGTCCTGGGGAGTCTACTTCGAGCAGACAAAATAAAAAGAGAAAACAATCAAAACAAGCAAGCAAGCAAATCAGAAACCCTAGACTGGGCTCTGATACCAAAAATGATGCAGAACAAATAAAGGGATGCGATGCGGAAGTAAATTAAGATTAACTAATTTTTTTGTTGTTTTTATATGTTTGTAGAAGTTGGCTTCAAATCAAAGAAAAGTTAACCTAACATTGAAAGATACTAATATGATAATTGAATGCACAATTTTAAGGAAACTAAATTATCAGAGTAGTTCAGAAGCAAAGGATCGCTGGGGGTTGAGAAACTCCCAGACCTAGGGTTTCGCTCCGAACTTTCAACAGAACAAAAATAAAGGGAAGAGATGGTTTACCTAACCAGACAATGATCTTCACAGATTTTGGTGGAAGAACTCTCCCGAGCAGATTGTTGGATCCTTGGATTCAGATATCTTCGCAATGGATCCTCCAATACTGGTCCTTTGGCGGGTTGGCTTCTCCAGAACTCAAGATCTGGAAGAGAAGAAAAACAATTGATGGAATCAAAGAGTCAAGGGAAAAATTTACCAGGTTGATGAACTTGAAGATTGAAATTGCTGAAAACTGGATTCTCCTGGAAGCTGATGTGATTTTCCTTGGAACTTGCTCTGGATCTGAAGTAGCCGGACTGGATCTGGATGAAGGTGGACGGCCTAGACTTGTAGAGAGAGAGAGGCCGTGGGAGATGGAAGGAGCTAGGGTTTGATGGATTGAAAATAATGAAGGGCGGCTAGGGTTTTGGATTTTTAAGTGGCTAACCTAGGGTTTTGGATAAAGATGGAGATCTCTCACCTCCTCAAGGCTCCAATGGAACCCGGATTACCCCCTCACGGAGCTCAACACTTAGAATAGTGCGGAAGAAGAGAAACCTAGGTTACTCAACACAAGAGAATAACAAAAATATTTTTTCTTCATTGATTGTTTAAAGTTACAAAGAGAGGTCTATTATATAGACCTAAAATTTTCTCCAAGTTTGTACAAATTCCCATGTGGGACTAAACTCCTCCAACCTCTAGATTAGGTAGAAAACCTCCTCTCTTGGCCGACCAAGAATTCAAAAAAATTTGGGACGGCCATAAAGGATTTTTTTTGGAATTTTTTTTTTTTTTATGGCGCCTTCTTTGGAGTTGGATTTGGATTTGGAGTCCTCTTCTCCTTATGGCATTTCTTCTTTTCTTCCACTCCAAGTTAAGCTCTTTGATTTTGATTTGAACTTCAATTAGGAGTAGGTTGGATGTCCTTCTTTGATTTTTTCTCCAAGAGAAGTCCCTTTCCTTTTTTGCTTAGACAAAATTGGCAGGTATGGGCGCCTCCTTTAAATTGGCTTCCAATTTGATTTTTTTCTTCTTTGGATGTGGGGACCATGACACTAGGATGCCTCTGTGGTGCCTCCTGGACCCTGGCATGTGCTCGAAGTGTGGCTGGGCGTGTGGCTTGGAGTGTGGCCTCCACTTGCTTGGACCTTGATTTGATTGGAAGACAAATGTGGCACCATTTTGGACCTTGATTTGATTGGAAGACAATTGCGGCACCATTTTGGATAAAATTGAAACCACATCGGGACTTGCACCGAGTCAACATGACTCAACAAAATTTAAATGGTGACTCAAGAAATAAATAAAAATAAATAAACTGGTTGACCAGGTCAACCTTTATTACAAACCCTAATTTCTCGGGCAATGTCAATCAGAGATCCAAATGGAGCTCTGAAGTCTTCTTATGAGTCTGGTGCCCGCACCAATTCTCCCGGGGTGGGAGGAACTCGACCCTGTCGAGTAAGGCTCAAGTTGGCTCTGGTATCTCTCCAAGAGGTCTGGGTCCATTTCTTGTAATTCTTCTCGGGAGATCCAAGAGTCATCAGAATCTAGCCTTCTTTGCCAGCGGACCAGGTACCTTTGGTATCCTCGATTACGAGTAGAGATAACCTGATCATCCAGGATCTTTTCAATCTGCTCTTTCCTCATAGGCCAGTTTGTTGGTGGACACACAGGGTCGGGATCACTCTCAAAGATAGGGTTAGGCTCAAAAGGCTCACTAGGAATCACAGCTGGCTCCCTGTACTCTACTAAGTCTGTAATGTTGAAAGTAGAGCTAATGCCTAGTTCTGGAGGCAACTCGAGCACATAGGCATTGGATCCTACTCTCTTTACCACTCTAAATGGTCCAGCTCCCCTAGCATGTAACTTTCTAACGGTTCCAGGAGGAAACCGTTCAGGCCTTATCCTAATCATCACATAGTCTCCCTCAACAAAAGATTTGACTCGTCTTTGAGTATCAGCCAACTTCTTATAAGTTTCATTACTTAAATTTATTTTGGCATGAATTTCTTTATGCAAGTCTTTTACATGCTATGCAAAATTCTCAGCAGACTCGAAGACTCGAGTGTGGACAGGTAAAGGGACTAGGTCAAGAGGTGTGTGAGGTTTGAACCCATGTACAATTTCAAATGGACTCTTACCCGTAGACCTATTGACCGAGTCATTGTACGCAAATTCTGCCCTTGGTAGGTATAAATCCCAATTTCTGGTGTTTTCACCAACAAAACATCTCAGCAGATTTCCTAGGCTACGGTTCACTACTTCAGTTTGGCCATAAGTTTGGGGATGATAGGCAGTTGAAAACTTAAGTTCTGTTCCTAACTTATGCCAAAGGGTCTTCCAAAAGTAACTGGTGAACCGGACATCCCTATCTGAAACGATTGTCTTAGGTAGGCCATGGAGTCTAACTATCTCATTGAAGAAAAGTGTGGCTACCTTAGACGCATCAAAGGTTTGGGAACAAGGCAAGAAGTGGGCCATTTTAGAGAATCGGTCGACTACGACACAGATAGAATCATGTCTCCTCTGGGTCTTAGGTAAACCTAACACAAAATCCATACTCACATCTTGCCAAGGACGATCTGGGACAGGGAGTGGGGTATAAAGGCCAGTGTTTTGTTTTCGCTGTTTGGCAACAGCGCAGGTTCGACATCTAGCTACAATATTAGCTACATCCCTTTTCAACCTAGGCCAGAAAAAGTGGTCTTCAATAGCTAGAATGGTCTTGTCTTTTCCAAAATGGTCGGCTAAACCTCCAGCATGGATTTCCCAAATCAAAAATTCCCTAAGAGAAGTTCTAGGGATGCAAAGCCTATTTTTGAAGAACAAAAAACCATCTACAAGGGTATAATCCTGGTGATTACTAGATGGTCCTTGAACTAGATCCTGATACACAGTTGTGAAATCCGGACAAGACTCATATTCCTCTTTGATTTGCTCAAAACCTATGACCTCAGTTCTAACAGAAGTTAATAACAGAGATCGGCGACTAAGGGCATCAGCTACCTTATTCTCAACTCCAGCCTTATGTTTCAGGACAAAAGTATAGGACTGGATATATTCTACCCACTTAGCATGCCTAGGGTTAAGCTTCTTTTAGGAGTTCAGAAATCTAAGAGCCTCATTGTCCGAAAATAGTACAAATTCCTACGGTAGCAAATAATGTCTCCAGTAACGCAAAGCTTGCACCACCGCATAAAATTCCTTATCATAGGTAGAATACCTAAGCATAGCATCATTAAGTTTTTCACTAAAGAATGCTATGGGATGATTCTCTTGGCTTAGGACTCCACCTATTCCTACACCTGAAGCATCACAGGCAACCTCAAATACTTTAGAAAAATCGGGTAATCTCAGAATGGGTGCTTGGGTCATTTTATCCTTTAGATCTAGGAAGGCTTTATGGGCTGACTTAGTCCAATGAAATTCTCCCTTCCTAATACAATCAGTGATAGGAGCAGCTAAAGTACTAAACCCCTTGATGAATCACCTATAGAAGGTAGCCAAGCCATGGAAACTTCTAACTTCATGCACATTGGTTGGCTCTGGCCAGGCTACTATGGACCTAATCTTCTCAGGATCGGCCGCCACGCCGTCAGGGGTTACTACAAAACCAAGAAAGATAACTCTACTAGTCATGAATTCACACTTCTTAAGATTACCATAGAGTCTATCATTCCTCAAAACTTGGCAGACTGCTCTAAGGTGGCCTAGGTGATCTGCTGGGGTCTTACTATAGATCAGGATGTCGTCAAAATAGACCACCACAAATTTTCCTATGAAAGCTCTAAGTACCTGGGTCATAATTCTCATGAAAGTACTAGGGGCATTGGACAACCCAAAAGGCATAACAACCCATTCATAAAGACCATCCTTAGTCTTGAAAGCAGTTTTCCATTCATCCCCGGGTCTAATCCTAACCTGATGATAGTCGCTTTTGAGATCAATCTTAGAAAAAACCATTGCACCAGCCATCATATCAAGCATGTCATCTAGTCTAGGGATGGGAAACCTATATTTGATTGTAATTTTATTGATGGCACGACTGTCAACACACATCCTCCACGTGCCATCTTTCTTTGGGGTCAGTAAGGCTGGGACTGCACAAGGGCTAAGACATTCTCTAATAAACCCCTTCCTCAATAATTCTCCAACCTGCTTTTGCAGTTCTTCATGCTCAGATGGATTCATCCTGTAATGGGGCAAGTTGGGCAAAGTCGCTCCTGGGATTAGATCTATGGCATGCTGGATATCCCTAAGAGGTGGAAGGTGGTCTGGCAAATCCTCGGGAAAGACATCCTCAAATTCTTTTAACACAGGTTTAACTTCTTGAGGAGGCTCTGAGGGTTCCGAAGTTCTAAGTTCCTTAGCAGTCAACATCTAGATGGGTGAACTACTATGAATTTCTTGTTCTAGATCCTTAGCACTGATTAGGTTCACTCCAGTTTTCATCTCCTTAACCTTACCGGCTCCTTTAGTTACCTTGTCCTTAGGGGGAACTGAATGGATCGTAATCTTCTTCCCATTGAAACTAAAGACACAGGTATTGGATTTTCCTAAGAGGGTGGCATCATGATCATACAACCAAGGTCTTCCGAGAATTATACTGCTCACCCCCATGGGTAAGACATCGCACCAAATCTTTTCATGATAAGATTGCATTTGGATTTGGACTTGACATCTAGACTGGATGGGTATGGCGGTAGAATCTACCCAAGAAACCTTATAGGGGTTGGGATGGGGAACTGGGATTAAGCCTAACATCTTGACAGTGCTAGTAGAGATGGCATTTACACAGCTCCCACTATCTATGATGATCTTACATACCTTATCCCCTAATTTAAGAAAAGTCTATAGGATGTTAGTCCTACGCCAATCCTCTTGAACTAGATTCTGGGATAGGATGCATCTTACAACTCCTAATTGGTCAGATTCATTGGGTTCCTCCTCTCCTTCATACTCCTCAACCAAATTCATTCCGGCCTCATAAACTTCTTCTTCAAATTCCTCACTGGGCTCGGAATTATCATTCTCTCCCTCTTCTATGTAAAGGGATCTCCGTGGGCACTGGCTAGCAACATGACCTACCTTATGACACTTGAAACAAGCTATGGCAGTACACTGACTGGAAATGTGACCTGGTTTCTGACACTTAAAATAGGTGATATTTGAACTAGGGGTTCTCTGGGTGTCAGGTGCCTTACCTTTGTCCATGGGCCTAGGGGTAGAAGTACCCTGAAAAGGTTTACTAGGGATAACTTGGCTAGGTCCATTCCTTGGGATTGGGGCACAATCCCTAGAAGGTATAGGTCCTCTCTGAAATTTCTCAGTGTTCAGTGCAATCTGGTAGGCTTGGTCTAGATCAGTAACCTCTATCAGAAATAGTTCTCTCTTGATATCTTCCCTCAGTCCAGCCCTAAATCTAGACAAAGTGACTTCGTGGGCTTCACTCACATCACATCTCATTAGGTATTCATCAAAAGTAGCTATGTAGTCTGAGACAGATCGGTTTCCTTGTTTCAGGTTTTGCCATTGGTCTAACAGGTTTTGCTGGTATGAAATGGGTAGGTATTTATCTCTCAGTTTTTCTTTCATACCCTGCCAAGTGGTTATGGGCTCAACATTCCGTCTCCTAGTGGTTAGCTCAATGTTCCCCCAGTATAACCTAGCTTGACGCACTAATTTCATCTTGGCAAACTTGTATTTCCTCTCCTCAGACATAGCATACCACTCAAAGTATTGGTCCATCTCACCCTCCCAATCAGAATACACCTTAGGGTTCAGACTACCATCAAAAGTGGGTGCATCTAATTTGATGTTCCTGATGAACCTATCATCTCTATCTTCAGGCTCTGGGTCAGGCCTCCTATGATTAGGTTCAGGATCTCTATATAAAGGCCTTCTAGGCTCCTGATGTGGGTGAGGTTGAGGCACATTAAAATCGGGGTCAGGAGTCCAATTCCGATGTCTAGGTTCTTCAAGTACTTGGACTCGGTCCCTAAGTTGGGTAAGATCCTCATGAATTTGTGCGCTAAACTGGGCCACAGTGTTTGTCATATCCTGATTCATTTTAGCCATACTTTCAGTAAGAGTTCTGATCATGGCCTCTAAATCAGGTTGGGTTTGACCAGGTTGATATGGCACTCCGTTTCTGGTAGACATGATGATTCAAGCAAGCACACAAAATGAGACTAGACTAAATCGACTACTGGATCACTAGACCTAGAGTCCAAACTAGATGCCCAATCAGAGTGGCAAGCTAGCCTGTAGTAACTCAGGACTCAGCCAGGCAGGTGTAAGGGGAGTGTTAGGTCCCTGATTGCCAATCCTAGACACCAATCAGTGATTGGCCAGGTAGGCGGACCAGCACACAAGCCCTTCGGGAATGGATCCCTGAACTACCGTTCTAGACACTGAGTGCTAAGCACACACAGAATAACTCGGCAAACTGACTCAACACTAGCCTAGACCCGACCAATTGGTGTCCCTAGCCCACTAGGGCAAATTAGGTCTAACTGATTTTAAATTAGGTCTAGGTTCGAATGATTGGATGGTGGTTTTCGGCTAAGGAGAGGTAATCAACTCCTCCCCTTATCTTAGATTCTCAATTGCCCTAAAGTAAATTATGAGATGATCACTCCAAAAAGAATTGAATTGCAGAACACAAAAAATAGAGTTGTTGTATTTTAATGGTCAGAATTTTAACTGAAACCAATAAATCACAGAAAAATTAAGGAAAATAGTTTCAATTATACTGGTTTCAACGAAGCAAAAATCATGCAATTCGGAGTTTTATGTAGGGAGAAATAATTCAGAAAATAGGGTAATTACGGGCTGCAACTAGATTGTCTTCCCCGTTTATAATCCCTGCTACGAAGTTATAACCAAATGGATCCCCTACACGCCCTAGGAACACCCCATGGAATGGGAGGAGGAGGCTTGCGCCTCGCTTAGTTCCTAGGACCGGACGTCCTGGGGAGTCTACTTCGAGCAGACAAAATAAAAAGAGAAAACAATCAAAACAAGCAAGCAAGCAAATCAGAAACCCTAGACTGGGCTCTGATACCAAAAATGATGCAGAACAAATAAAGGGATGCGATGCGGAAGTAAATTAAGATTAACTAATTTTTTTGTTGTTTTTATATGTTTGTAGAAGTTGGCTTCAAATCAAAGAAAAGTTAACCTAACATTGAAAGATACTAATATGATAATTGAATGCACAATTTTAAGGAAACTAAATTATCAGAGTAGTTCAGAAGCAAAGGATCGCTGGGGGTTGAGAAACTCCGAGACCTAGGGTTTCGCTCCGAACTTTCAATAGAACAGAAATAAAGGGAAGAGATGGTTTACCTAACCAGACAATGATCTTCACAGATTTTGGTGGAAGAACTCTCCCGAGCAGATTGTTGGATCCTTGGATTCAGATATCTTCGCAATGGATCCTCCAATACTGGTCCTTTGGCGGGTTGGCTTCTCCTGAACTCAAGATCTGGAAGAGAAGAAAAACAATTGATGGAATCAGAGAGTCAAGGGAAAAATTTACCAGGTTGATGAACTTGAAGATTGAAATTGCTGAAAACTGGATTCTCCTGGAAGCTGATGTGATTTTCCTTGGAACTTGCTCTGGATCTGAAGTAGCCGGACTGGATCTGGATGAAGGTGGATGGCCTGGACTTGTAGAGAGAGAGAGGCCATGGGAGATGGAATGAGCTAGAGTTTGATGGATTGAAAATAATGAAGGGCGGCTAGGGTTTTGGATTTTTAAATGGCTAACCTAGGGTTTTGGATAAAGATGGAGATCTCTCACCTCCTCAAGGCTCCAATGGAACCCGGATTACCCCCTCACGGAGCTCAACACTTAGAATAGTGCGGAAGAAGAGAAACCTAGGTTACTCAACACAAGAGAATAGCAAAAATAATTTTTCTTCATTGATTGTTTAAAGTTACAAAGAGAGGTCTATTATATAGACCTAAAATTTTCTCCAAGTTTGTACAAATTCCCATGTGGGACTAAACTCCTCCAACCTTTAGATTAGGTAGAAAACCTCCTCTCTTGGCCGACCAAGAATTCAAAAAAATTTGGGATGGCCATAAAGGATTTTTTTTGGAATTTTTTTTTTTTTTTTTATGGCGCCTTCTTTGGAGTTGGATTTGGATTTGGAGTCCTCTTCTCCTTATGGCATTTCTTCTTTTCTTCCACTCCAAGTTAAGCTCTTTGATTTTGATTTGAACTTCAATTAGGAGTAGGTTGGATGTCCTTCTTTGATTTTTTCTCCAAGAGAAGTCCCTTTCCTTCTTTGCTTAGACAAAATTGGCAGGTATGGGCGCCTCCTTTAAATTGGCTTCCAATTTGATTTTTTTCTTCTTTGGATGTGGGGACCATGACACTGGGATGCCTCTGTGGCACCTCCTGGACCCTGGCGTGTGCTCGGAGTGTGGCTGGGCATGTGGCTTGGAGTGTGGCCTCCACTTGCTTGGACCTTGATTTGATTGGAAGACAAATGTGGCACCATTTTGGACCTTGATTTGATTGGAAGATAATTGCGGCACCATTTTGGATAAAACTGAAACCACATCGGGACTTGCACCGAGTCAACATGACTCAACAAAATTTAAATGGTGACTCAAGAAATAAATAAAAATAAATAAACTGGTTGACCAGGTCAACCTTTATTACAAACCCTAATTTCTCGGGCAATGTCAATCAGAGATCCAAATGGAGCTCTGAAGTCTTCTTATGAGTCTGGTGCCCACACCAGTCTCGACTGTGTATCTGCACGGGCATTCTCTCCACGGGGGATATGGAAGATGTCGAAACATTAGAAGCTTGTCGTGCTTGAGCGGACTCGCTCTAGGTACTTCATCATTTGGGGGTCTCTAGCTTTATATTCTCTGGAGATTTGTCTGGCCACCAGTTGGTAGTCGTTAAAGACTTTGAAGCTTTGTACACCTAGATCGCAGGAGACCCTTAGGCCCACAAGGAGCGTCTCGTACTCTGCCCGGTTATTTATTATGCCGAACTTGAAGCAGAGAGCATACTCTGCCATGACCCTGTCAATATCGGCAAAGATAAGGCCTACTCTGCTCCAGCCAGAGTTGGATGCACTGTCCATGTGGAGGATCTAGTTATCCTCAGCTCCATGGTTAACTTAATGCTCTGGGGTTGTCTACTCTGGTTCCTCAGTGAGTCCCGTGCACTCGACCAGGAAGTTGGCTAGGACTTGGGCCTTCTATGATGACCTCGACTGATATGCAATGTCGAACTCGCTCAGCATTAGGGACCACTTAGCCATCCTCCCAGAGATTTCGGGTTAACTAAGTATGGTCCTCAGTGGCTGATCCATCACGATCGTAATCGGATGCGCTTAGAAGTATGGCCTGAGGCACTTAGCAGACATTATTAGAGCAAAAATAAGTTTCTCGGAGCGAGTATACCTAATCTCTGCATCAAGGAAGATTTTGCTAGTGTAGCACACCAGCTTCTGAGATCCGTCCTCATGTGCATGGATGAGGACCGAGCTGACGGTTCCAGGTGTGACCGCCAGGTAGAGTAGGAGCTCCTCTCCATCTTTCGAACTAGAGCAGTGGAGGAGACACCAAGAACTTCTTCAACTCTTCAAAGGCCATCCTGCACTCTGTCTAGGTGAAGTCGTTCATCTTGTGAATGGCCTTAAAAAGGGGAAGGCATCGATCAGCCAATCTCGAGATGAACTTGCTTAGAGATGCAATCTGGCCTGTCAGGCGCAGGACCTGCTTCTTAGATGTCGGGTGCTCCATGTCGACGATCGCCTAGACCTTCTCCAGGTTCACTTCAATGCCCCTTTGGGTGACCATGAAGCTAGGGAATTTTTCTACCGCCACTCCAAAAGCACACTTTGCCAGGTTCAGCTTCATATGGTATTTCTGGAGGTTTTGAAAGGCCTCAACGAGGTCGGTAATGTTGTCCGAGCTCGGCTTGCTCATGACGAGCATGTCATCCATGTACACCTACATATTCCAGCCAATTTGATCTTTGAAGATCCTGTTGACCAGACTTGGTACGTGGCCCCAGCATTCTTTAGATCGAAGGGCATCATCCTGTAGCAATACGTCCCTTGGTTGGTGATGAAGGCAGTGTGCTTTTCATCTTCTAGGTGCATCTGGATCTGGTTGCATCCAAATAATGCATCCATGAAGGAGAGTAGCCGGTGCCCCGAGGTGGCATCCACTACTGGTTGATCTTCGATAGACGGAAGCTGTCCTTTGGACATGCCTTGTTGAGGTCGGTGTAGTCTATAAAGATCCTTCATTTGCCATTACTCTTTTTCACCATCACTACATTCACCAGCAAGCTTGGGTACTGCACCTCCCGAACGAAGCCGGTGGCGAGGAGTTTGTGCACTTCCTTTTTGATCGCCGCCTGCCTCTCCGGGGTGAAGCTTCTCTTCTTCTACCGAATTGGCTAGTGCTTTGGGTGAATACTTAGCTTGTGGGTGATGATGTCAGGGGGAATACCTGGCATGTCTACCACCATCCAAGCGAACACATTTGCATTCACCCGTAGGAACTCCAGTAGGCGGGCCCTCTCTTCGTCTTGCAATTGGGTCCCAATCAGCACCATGTTCGCCTGGTCAGCTCTGAGTGGATCAGATAGCAGGCGCTCGACCGGGCCACCCCTAGGGTCCTGCACCCTTTGGTCGAGGTCATCCATGTTGAGGTCATCCTTGGGGGCCTTATCCCCAAGGATAGTCTCGAGACAATGCTGTATTGGCTGAGGTGCCCCCCTCATCTCCCCGACGCCATAGGGGATGGGGAACTGCACCAACAGCCATTTTATGGAAATGACGGTGCCGAGCAGGTTGAGCCCGGGTCGGTCGACGTTATCGTTGTAGGCTGAAGGAAGCCTGGAAATAGTGAAGGTTATCATAACAGTGCTCTAACGAGATGGGGTCCTGGTAGTGACTGGGAGAGTGATTTCTCCATCAAACCTTACAGAGGCCCCCGTGAAACCGACAAGGGGTGTATGCACAGGTCTGAGCTGAGTGGAGGACAAGTTCATTCTGGAGAAGGCATCATAAAAAAGGATATCAATCGAGCTTCCACAATCGACCATAATCCATTTTACATGATGCTTCGTGATCATCATCTCGACGACCATGGTATCGTTATTTACATTCTTCCCCCATTTCCCCATTCCCTCATAAAGGGGAATACATTTTCAAGACACTCTACCCCTGATGGGGGACTTACTAAATGCAAGATGAAATGATGTAGGTGAATTGTTGTTTTGTGGCTTTTAGGGTTTTGAATTCAGTTGAGGATTTTCGAAGACAAGAAAGAGTAGATCTAGGATTCTATACTAACAAGAACCTCAGGCAAGCAAGTAGTCCATAAGTAATGATAAATAGAGGACCCCGGGGTTGAGAAACCTCGTAGGACTTAGCTCTCAGAACAATACCTACTTAGGAGTCTAGGGTTGCAAACCTCAAAGATCTGAAGTGCCCGATACCGAAATCACTCACTCTCATGGATGCGGCCTGGATGATCGAGCCCTCAATCCTGTGGATGTACCGACTTTCAGTCTGGAGGTCTCGTAGGCAAGGAAGGCTAATTCCATGTTCGTGGTACCTGGAGGACCTGCGAGCATTCAAAGAAGAAGAGTTAGGTTTCGATCAAAAGATAGCAATAGAAGAAGGAAAGAGAGTTGAGGTGGTGATGGGTGGAGTCTTCTTGCTAGGTGCTCGGGTGGATGATCCCAATGGGCTCTGATTCGACATTGGAGGATGGAGTTGCATAAGAGATGGTAACTTGAGGCCTCACACCTCTCGACGCTCGAAGGCAAAGGCGCTCCCTTACAGAGATCAACGTTCCTAGTGAACGAAGGCAACTAAAGAAAAATTGGCTCTCACAAACTTATATATTTTTTTTATTCAATATCAGTCAAACATACGAAGGTGGGGTAAGGTCCTTTTTATATGCACCTTAGGACCCCATTTGAATTTCAAATAAAAAAAACAAGTCCTCTTTGGAGAGGTGCCCAAAAACTTCAAAAAAATTCAGATTTCACTTCTTTGGCCGACCTTGACTTTGGATTTGATTTTGTGGGGCTTGACTTGAGGCTTGGAAGAGGGATCTTGGCACCCTTGACTTGGTAGGTTGACCTCTTATTTGGAAGAAGACTTGAAGTAGGGCTTGTAGTAAGGCATGTGTTCTCCTCCATTCCTTGGTTGTGCATCCAACTTTGGAACAAGGCATGATGTGGGGAGTGGGAGATGGAGGCACCCATGGATTCTTGCCTTCCTTCCATAGTTGTTCACGTAATTTTGGAAGATAGCTTGATAGGAGGGCTTAAAGCAAGGGATTCAGATTCTCCATATTTCAAACTCCTTTGACCTTCCCTTGGCCGGCCACCTTTACTTGGAAAAGAGCATGATAAGGGGGAGGGAAAGAATGATGCGGAATGCCAGCTCTGATATCAATAAAGATGATGCGGGACAGTTATGATGTGGTATAAGATGATTCAATTTAAGCCTAGATAATTTAAGAGAGCATTGATCATAGTAAAGCAACTAACATAATAGATTGAAAGAATAAAGAAGGCAATTAACCACTTACCCACGATCCGCTCCATAAGCTATGAAGAATATGGACCCGACGGCTAGGAAACCATCTTAGATCAGGCTATTCCATGCTTCAATTTCCAAATCTAATGAGAAAAGGGTTGGTTACTTACCCCAATAGGGATTCACTTTGAATTGAGTTGGATCTACTACTCGGTCGCTCAGATTTCACAGTAAGATGAAGATCAGGACTCCAGATTCCAGATCCACCGTCAGATCTTGGTTCGGAAGCAAACGATCCATCCTCTAAGGTCCTTGAACACCTAGGATCTGCAAAGAAGGCAGCAAACAAAACTTAAGATTGATGTAATTTAGATCCGAAATGGGAAAACAGAAAGATTGGATTCGAAGAGCTTGAAGAAGATCGGTAGCAATTGTTGAATCCGGCAGAACCTCCACTCAAGGACCTCACCGCCTTGAGCTCTGAAAGACCTCCCCACCTTGAGCTCTTAAGGACTTATGGGGATCCAGGGCAGGTCCAGGTTCTATTTTCTATTTTTTCTTATTTTCTCAAATTTCTTTTATTTTTTCTATTCCGACTTTTCCACCTATTCCTGCTATTCCACCTTTATCCCAATTTTATTCCTGATTTATTCCTACACAATTCCATCTTCTCCCGTGATTTTTTTAAATGCCCAAACCCTAGCCTCCTCCCCCTTCGGCCCCAGATTCGGGCTGCCCGACCCCCCCCCCCCCGCCCTCGCTAGAGAAGCCGCCGCCGCCGCCCACGCCCGGGGAAGACGAATGGTCGTGGGAAGACCAACCGTTGCCCACGTCCCATGGTCGCCGCCGCTGCCTGCCATCGTCGGCCTGCCATCGGCCACCTGCCCATCACCCGTCGACTCATGCCTGGTTACCGGAGGGCCCCTGTCGGTGCCTTTGGGCCCCATGGCTGTGGGAAGCCCAAACGGCATGACCGTGCATGCCGTGCCGCCCCTGCACCACTGCCTGTCGTTGCCGCCTGCCACCGCCGCCTGCCTATCCACCGGCCACTGTCCCACCATCCTCGGCCTCCCCCGTCGTTCTCCGGCTACACCGGTGCCCAGGAGGTCTCTCACGACCGTGGGAGACCAAACGGCATGCTGGGCGTGCCGTGCCGTTCCCTGTGCTGCCTCGCCTGTGGCCCGCCGCCAGCCGTCCGGCGCTCGCCGTCCACCGACCCCGTCCATTGCCGGCTTCCCGGTCACCGACCGTGTGCTCCATCGGGAGATCGATCCTCTGCACGGCCATGAGATGTGTTTGCATGGATTTCAGAGCTGTCACATTTTCAGAGCAGCACGCTTTCTGCAGCAGATCATCAAGCCGACATGCTTCTTAGAGCAGATCAGCACCACTTTTGATGCGACATGAATTTTGATGTAATTTATTTTCCTTTTTTAGTTTTCTCAAAGGCTAAGAAACTGAGGGTTTTGGTTTTTCTATATAAAGGCCCGCTCTCCCCCTATAATAGATGAGAGATGATTTGATATAGATTTTTGGGTTTTCTATTGGTTCTGGTTCTAGTTCTGGGCTAAGGCCCGTTTGCCTTCGTTCCCTATTGTATAGATAATGGGTTCGTTGGGGGGGTGTGAGAGTCCTACTTTGTGGATGATGGGTTCGAGCACCCTAGTTATCTCCTATCTCGTCTTCTTTATCCCCTCGTGTCCTTTGAGAGTCATTCTAGTGCATCTTTATGAGAGCCCTACTATGTGGATGATGGGCTCGATGAGAGCTCAGGGTAGCTATTGCTTTGATCCCTCATGAGGGTAGCTATGTGCTTTGATCCCTCGGACGGGTAGCTTTATGCTTTGATCCCTGACTTTCTGTGTGCTCTCCCCATTAGAGTGAGTCCCAAAGCCATGAGTTTCAGTTTCAGTCCCCCATCTCCATCCTTCCTTCACCACCTCCATCAAGAAAATTGAAAACCAAAAAGAGATAAGCTGTTTTAGGGTTTTAGTTTGAGTCGCCCGAGTCCCGGGAGGCTTCTTAGCCCTCCCACGGTCCTAGTTTGTTTAGTTGTTTCCATTTTCCAAATAATCCAGGGTTACGTCGAGTCATGTCTCGCATCAAGGACCTCCCCGTCCTTAAAGAAAATCATTAAGCCTACCCATCTTTTTGGAAAAAGACAGCATTTCATTTCATAATTCAATAATCAATAATTACAAAGGGTATGGGGTCTTATTTATAGAGTTCTTCACACATGAAGATACTGTAGGACTCTTTCAAATTTAAATTGTATTTAAAGTCAAACACTCCATGAATTTGAAATTTAAATTGACTAGGGCCACTTGAGAAAATGTGCGACAAAAAATGGCACGCTTCCCTTCCTTGGCGCTAATCCTTCTTCCTTTGGCGCTAACTTTCTTCTTAATCTTAATTGGCATCACATCTCTTTGATCAGCAATCATGGGATAGAATATTTGAATTTGAACCCTCCACTTGAATTTTTAAAAAAAAGGCTTGCTTAATCCTCTCTTGATTCGTAGATAAGACTCCATTTGAAATGAAGATGAAAGGATATAACTTGATAAGGGAGAACTCTTTGATTTTTGGATGAAACTTTTTTTGAATTTGAAATCTTCTTTGAATTTGAATGTAGATATCTCCACCTATCTTGGACTCTTCCTCCCATTTAATTTTTGAATGGATGTGGCCGTCATCTGGAATGGGCAACAAAAATATGAGGGGGGTCAATCTTCGAGAAAATGGTTAAACCGGCCATCATATCTAACATATCATCCAAACGGGGAATTGGAAACCTATATTTAACAGTGATTTTATTGATGGCTCTACTGTCGACACACATCCTCCAAGTGCCATCTTTCTTGGAGGTTAACAAGGCTGGAACTGCACAAGGACTAAGACTCTCCCTAATGAATCCTTTCTGAAAAAGCTCCCCTACTTGTCTTTGCATCTCTAAGTGTTATGTAGGGTTCATCCTATAATGTGGGATGGTAATGACAGTACATCATCTTGTCGTAGCTAGTGGACGACTTCATCGAAGGTTGGTGCTTCATGTAGGGCTCATGTTCGATCTCCAAGAGGATCTTCATCCTCGTAGCGAGGAGAGGGGTAAACCTCTCCTCTGGAATGGGGGCACTGCTCGGTCTCGCCCTTGGTGGAAGTTCAGAGCCGGGGGTCCTGGCTTCCACGTCTCGGATGCCTCGGTGGGAGTCGGCTTCTTTAGCGACTTCTCGTGTAGCTCCCTTCTTATACGATCCGCCTTCTCGGCATGGATGTACTTTTGGGCTCAGAGGAAGAACTCGGAGTAGGTCTTGGGGGATTTCTTGTCGAGCGAGTAGGTCAGGTAGGAGGTCCTAAGCCCTTACTTCAGTGCCAGCATGGCAACTGGCTCATCGAGATTGTTGATCTCCAACGCGATGACCTAGAAATGAGCCATGTAGTCCCATAGGGGTTCACGATCCTATTATCGGGTGGAGAAGAGGCTGTTTGCCTCCATGGCACCTTCCAACAGGCATCAAAGTGGGCCACAAACTTTTGCTCCACCTGAGTGAAAGAGTCGATGTTTTCCGGCTCGAGGTGGTTGAACAAGATCCGAGTCGCTTTCTGGAGGGTTACTGGGAAGGTGATGCAAAAAAGGGTGTCGGTGGTTCCTTGGACCCTCATGATGGTTTTGTAGCTTTCTAGGTGGTCTAGGGAGTCGGTGGTCACACCATAGGGATCCACCTGTGGCATACAGAACCGGTTGGGAATCGATTTCTCTTGGATTTCTCGGGAGAAGGGGGGACGGGCATCGTAGCCCGTTGGCTCATCAGTGGAGCCCTGCATATTTGCAAACCGGTGAGATAGCTCCACCAACTTGTGCTCATGCTCCTCCAGGCGCTTCTCGGTTGTGCGCTTGATGGCCTCATCGATTGAACCCCCTACTAAGGCCGAAGGAGACAGAGAAAATGACATGAGGTGGTTTTCATGATGGAGGATCTTGCCTTTTTGACCTCGACATGGTTTGGCTATTACCCACTCGAGCATTGGGGACTGGCTCTCCCGATCGATAGATTTGGCCCATTATCTCTTCGCTAGCATCTTGTAGCTTCCCTGGTGGTCGGTGGTGGCCTGTGGCTACGAAGGCCTTCTATAGAAGGAATGCAAGCTATTGCAGGGTGCCGTGGCATGGGCTGCAGGAGTTCCTGGCTACTGGTGGGTAGCTAAGGACCGGTGCTGGTGCAAGAGCGGTGCACTGCTGTAGTAAAGATCTGCATCTACTGGGTGGGTGCAGCCAGCTGGGTTTCCATCGGAGGTGGTTGACCTTGAGTGGGGAGCTCCCCTTCTGGGTTGTGCGGGTATCCATGGGAAGGGGATCTCCCGCACGGCTGGTAGAGACTTCTCTCGCTCGTGTCATCACCATCCCCTCGGTGGTTAGCTTACAAGGGGACTGGGCTAGATCAATATGCATCCTGCTACTCCCTTCCTGGCACGCCAATCTGTTGCCTCAAGATCATCGTGGCCTGTAGTTGCTATCGGTGTCGGATCGCCCCTCGTTTCTTCGAGACCTACAAAATAAGGTTAGAGACCCAGGCCGGGGAATCTGGTGGGGGCACT
Source organism: Areca catechu (assembly GCA_021397845.1). Lineage (NCBI taxonomy): Eukaryota > Viridiplantae > Streptophyta > Magnoliopsida > Arecales > Arecaceae > Areca > Areca catechu. The sequence continues at coordinate 100,382,198 of CM038050.1, forward strand.
CTGATAGTCAAGTCAGTGATGATCAAAGGAAATAGATCCTCCTGGTCGAGCCCCTAACATGGACTCCATGCTAAGAGGAGTGAATAATATGTGGGTTGAGTGCAAGTGTTCTAGGAAAAGTGAGGGCAGAGGTGAACTGGTGATAGTTCTCCTGTGTTCCTCTTCTCCCTCACTTGCTTGAGTGTGTTGGAGTATGTCCGTTACCTCCCCGTTGGGGGTGTTGCTGGCTCTTTTAAGTCCAGGTGGCTGCTAAACACCTACCTTAGGATCTCCCGTATGTCAGCAAGCACGTGCGACGGTGTTCCATGCTGTGGATGGGACATCTTTCCCAGTTTGTGATAGGAGAACCTGTTACGTGCTCTGATATTCCTTCCGATCGCTCCATTCTAGAAAACTTGGTAGGGCCTCGATCGGGGGGCCACCACCCCCGGGATCCGAATCTCCTGGTTGACTTCCTCTTTTCGGTGGTGCAGGCGATTGGCGAAGAGCGTGGCACCTCGATCAGGGAGCTTCTTCTTTTTCTTGTGTAAGTGGTAGCTGCGGGCAATTATTATGGCCTGGAGGGTGCTTCCTTGCAGTCCTTGGGTAGCTCACCAGCGCCCAAGGTGGGCGGCATAGCTCTCTCAATGGCTAGCACCTTTGTCTGAGGTGGAGGTCGAACCGGAGAGGCAGGGCTCGACCCCGGCTAGGGGGCCCGACTTCGAGGGGGCGTGGCCTGGAGGATAGGGCCAAGGCTCAACTCCTGCATAGAGGGCTCGACATCGAAGGGGCTCGACCTGGTGGAGGAGGCAGGGCTCGACTCTGGCCTAGGGGGCTCAGCCTCGTAGGGGATCAATTTGGAGGAGGAGGTTAGTGCATGACTCCAGCCCAGAGGGCTCGGCCTTGGAGGGGCTCGGCCTCGGAGGGGCTCGACCTGGCGGAGGAGGGCTGGACTCGACTCCAGCCCAGGGGGCTTGTCCTTGGAGGGGCACAATCTGGTGAAGGAGATCACTGCGCAACTCTAGACAAAGGGCTCGACCTCGGAGGGGCTCGAGCTGGCGGAGGAGGGCTGGGCTCGACTCCGGTCCATGGGGCTCAGCCTCGGAGGGGCTCAATCCGGCGAATGAGATCGCTCGGCTCCAGCCTAGGCATCCCAGTCTTGTAGGAGCCGACCTGGCAGAAGATGGAACTCGGCTTTGGAGGGCCACCCCGATATTCTGAGGGAGCCCAGCCCGGCCAAGGAGTCCGATTAGGAGTGTCCATCGTTGCAGCTTTCTCTGACATGGTACCTGACAGGGACTACATGTCAGCGTTATGCCACATCACTCATTGATTACTTTAGGTTCATGATTTTCAGGACTAGGCTCTATGATTTGGCTCTTTTCTAATTTTTCCTCAGGTAAAGTCTCAACAGTAGGGTTAGGTTCCTCATGGTTTTTTTTTCTAATGGTCCTTCTAGTATAGTTTTAGTCAGGGTACGATTACGGTCAACTAACTCTGGATCTATTCTATATATTTCCTTAGTGGTAAGATCCAGACTGTTGATCCTCTAGTGATCTCGTGTTCTAATTCTTTAGCATTAATTAGGTTCAATCCTGGTTCTTTCTCTCTCAAATGATTTAATGGGGATCCAAGGCAGGTCCAGGTTTTTTTTTCTATTTTTTCTTATTTTCTCAGATTTTTTTTATTTTTTCTTTTCCTGCTATTCCACCTATTCCTGCTATTCCACCTTTATCCCAATTTTATTCCTGATTTATTCCTAGACTATTCCATCTTCTCCCGTGATTTTTTTAAAACACCCAAACCTTAGCCTCCGCCCCCTTCGGCCCTAAATCCGGGCTGCCCGACCCCAGGCCGCCCCCGCCATACCGCCGCCGATGCTCACCGGCCCCCGCCCTCGCCGGAGAAGCTGCCTTCGCCGCCCATGCCCGGGGAAGACGAATGGCCATGGGAAGACCAAACGTCGCTCACGTCCCACAGTTGCCGCCACCGTCGCCTTCCACCGCCGGCCTGCCATCGACCGCCTGCCTGTCGCTCGCTGGCTCATGCCCGGCCGCGGAGGGCCCCCACCAGCGCCTTTGGGCCCCACGGCCGTGGGAAGCCCAAACAGCACGGCCGTGCATGCCGTGCCGCCCCTGCACCGCCGCCCACTGTTGCCACCGCCGCCCGCCTGTCCGTCGGCCACCGTCCCCCATCCCCGACCTCCCCCGCTGTTCACCTGCCACGCCGGTGCCTAGGAGGTCTCCCACGGCCGTGGGAGACCAAACGGCACACTGGGCATGCCATGCCATTCCCTATGCCGCCTCGCCTGCAACCCGTCGCCAGCCATCCGCGGCTCGCCGTCCGTCAGCCCCATCCGCCGCCTGCTTCTCGGTCGCCGGCCATGTGCTCCGTCGGGAGATCGATCCTCCACACGGCCGTGAGATGTGTTTGCATGGATTTCAGAGCAGTCCCATTTTCAGAGCAGCACGCTTTCTGGAGCATATCATCAAGCTGACATGCTTTTCAAAGCAGATCAGCACCACTTTTGATGCAACATGAATTTTGATGTAATTTATTTTTCTTTTTTAGTTTTCTTAGAGGCTAAGAAACTGAGGGTTTTGGTTTTTCTATATAAAGGCCCCCTCTCCCCCTGTAATAGATGAGAGATGATTTGATATAGATTTTTGGGTTTTCCATTGGTTTCGGTTCTAGTTCTGGACTGAGGCCCATTTGCCTTCGTTCCCTACTGTGTGGATAATGGGTTCGTTGGGGGGGTGTGAGAGTCCTACTTTTTGGATGATGGGTTCGAGCACCCTAGTTATCTCCTATCTCATCTTCTTTATCCCCTCGTATCCTTTGAGAGTCATTCTAGTGCATCTTTATGAGAGCCCTACTATGTGGATGATGGGTTCGATGAGAGCTCAGGGTAGCTGGTGCTTTGATCCCTCGAGAGGGTAGCTATGTGCTTTGATCCCTCGGGAGGGTAGCTTTACGCTTTGACCCCTGACTTTCTGTGTGCGTCTCCTAGTTAGAGTGAGTCTTAGTGCCATGAGTTCCAGTTTCCAGTCCCCCATCTCTATCATTCCTTCGCCACCTCCACCAAGAAAATTGAAAACCAAAAAGAGATCAGCTATTTTAGGGTTTTAGTTTGAGTCGCCCTAGTCCCGGGAGGCTTCTTAGCCCTCCCACGGTCCTAGTTTGTTTAGTTGTTTTCCTTTTCTAAATAATCCAGGGTTACATCGAGTCATGTCCCGCATCATGATTAGACCCTCTTTTAATATTATCTTTGGATGGGGTCGAATTAATCATAATTCTTTTTTCATGGTGTGTAAAGGAACATGAGTTAGTATGGCCAAAGAGGGTTGCATCATAATCATATAACCATGGTCTGCCTAGAATGATACTACTAACCCCCATTTGACTCACATCACACCATACTTTCTCTTGGTAAGATTGAATTTGGACTGGGACCTGGCATTGTAACCTAATAGGAATGGATGTCGATATAGGATACCTTATATTGGCTAGGAAGTGGTACTGTGGGTAAGCCTAAACTCTTAACAACGTTGGTGATATGGCATTCACACAACTTTCACTTTCTATAATAATCTTGCATACTTTATCTCCTAGCTTAATAAAGGTCTGTAAAATATTTGTCCTATGCCAATCCTCGTTCTTCTTGGTCCGAGCTAGAATACACCTAACTACACCTAGTAGGTCAGATGACTCTATGGGCTCTTCATCACCTTCATACTCTTCTACTAAATCTTCCTCAGCTTCATAAATTTCATTTTCAAATTACTCAACATTTTCCAGGTTCTCTTCTTCACACTCACCTATATGTAAGGTCCTTACAGGGTAGTCAGCAGCAAAATGACCTGTTTCATGATACCTAAAACATAATATGTTCTTGTTCCTTTCTCTTTGGACTATAGGTGCCTTTCATTTATCTTCCCTACGAGCTGGTTGGGAGGCAAGATTGGGTTGGCTAGGTGGAAATCGACTAGGGCTAGGTCTACTCCCAGGGGTATCGAACCTATTTAACTCAGGTCGATGGGTAACAGGTCTCCTCTGAAATTGTTCACAATCCCTAGCAATCTGATATGCCTGATCTAAATCACTAACCTCTCTCAAGAATAGCTCCCTCTGGATATCTTCATGTAGGCCAGCTCCAAATCTCGATAAGGTAATAGCTTCTAATTTGACTGCACTACACCTCATAACGAACTCATCAAATTTGGCTATATAGTCAGCCACAGATTAATTTCCTTTAGTCAAGTTATGCCATTGATCCAACAATTTTTGTTCATATTAGAGTGGTAGGTATTTCTCCTTAAGCTTTACCTTATTTGCTTGACGTGTGTCTATAGGTACATCACCTCTTTGTCAGTTCAGTCATTATACATTTCCCCAATACAATCTAGCCTCTCGGACTAGCCTAAGCTTAGGAAATTTAAATTTTCTCTCCTTCGACATTTTGTACCATTCAAAGTACTGGTCCATATCACTCTCCCAATCTATATAGACCTTAGGATCTAAACTACCCTCAAATGTGGTGTCATCTAATCGAATGCTCCTAAGAATCCTTTCTTCCTGTCATTCACATCAGGGGTGTGGCGCCTAGGAATTGGGTCAGGGGTAATTTTCCTATGTTGTGCTCTTGGACTTGGGGAAGCAAGTTCCATATATTGACCTCTTGGATCTAGGGGTGTGAGTTGTGCTCGTGGAATTGGGGGAATTGGTCTAGGCATCTTAGAGCTTTGACCTAGGGAAGTGGGTCTAGGTGTTTCAGGATCTGATCTAGTCGAATGGGATTCTTCAAGGTTACCTAGTCTCTCTTCCATTTGGTCAAACCTTGTAGTAAGCTGTCTAAATTGATCAATTATAGTTCTCATAAAATTCTCCATATTAGGGTCCATGGGTAGATTGGTTTGGTTGAGTAGGCTAATAGGGTATACCTGACCTAGTTGCCATGTAATGCAATCACACGGAACTCGACTTGGACTAGGATTTCCTAGACTTAGAGCTCAAGTAGAATGGGTCAGCTCAAATTACAGCCAATTCAGTAATTATTCTGTCCACTGGCCAGGTAAGAGGTGGGGTCGTGGGAGGCTCCCCATGCTCTTGCATGGTCCTAATTAAAAACCACGAAACCACTTAGGATGTTTGCTTCTGGACCTCTAGCCTTAGACACTAGATTCAAGTGATAATCAAAGGATTGGGTGCACTAACTTTCACACAATACTTGGAACTCGACCTGTTAGTGTCCCTATCTTACTAGAGCAAATTAAGTCTAATTAATTTTAATTAGATTGGGCTCAGATGCAAAAGAAGGTTGTTGTGGGCCCAGGATGGGTGATGAGATCTTGCCCTGATCTGAGATGCTCAAGTGCCCTTAAGTTTTGGTTATTTGATGGTGCACACATAAGATGAAACTCTAATATGCAATGAAGCAATAAAATAATTAAAAAAGCAAAAAAATAGAAATTATTTTTTTTTATTTCAAAATTAAATTTCAGATCTAATCCGATCTTGGGATATCATGTCCGGCCTAGCTCATTACTCCCATGGGTCATGACAGTATACTTGCATATACCCACTTAGGAGGCATGATTTCCTTCCACTAAAAAATAGCAAATAAAAGTTTTTTATCTGATTTTTTTCTGAGATTAATAGAGGATTAATAAAAGATTAACAAAAAATTATTCCTAATTTTTTTGAATTTTTTAGTTAGGTTTTATGCAGTTTTAATCTCAGCCTAGTTCTAGGTATGCAGAAATTTAAGAACTAGTAGATAAACCCTAGTTTAACCTTTGCTCTGATATAAAAATGATACAGGATAATTATGAAAACATAGTTTACTAATTATTAACCTAATTAAAAAAAAAATAGAGATTAATTTATTTATAATTTTTTGTTTTTTTAATGACTCAAAGGAAGCAAATAAGGAAACTAGTCAACTAGTTTATGCCCACACGAGTAGATCTAACGAAGCAACTAGAAAATCAGGATTTGGTGGCTAAGAAACCACCGTAAACTAGGGTCTACTTTCAAAGATCAGACACTAAAGAGTAGGAAAAGGTTTTTGAATTTTACCAACAAAGAATTTTCCCTCTGAAGTAGATTTGTTGGAACTCTTAGGATCTCGCGGTAGGGCTTCAAGATCTCGATCTTCAGGTTCCGATCTTCCACGATATCAGTTCCAAGGCAAGAACACCTGACTTTAATCCTTGATCACCTGCAATCACTCAACAAAGAAAGATCGAGAGTTAAAAAGAAGAAATGAAAGGAAGAGAATGGAAAAAAATGAAAGAGAAGGGAAGTAGTCAGCTAGGGTTTTCTGATGTCTTGATAAGTAGGATAACTAGTGCCTCACATCCCGCGATGTTCCAAAGAACAAAGAAAAGGGCCTCACACCCTGCGATGCATACAGTAAAGGAAAAATTCGACAGAATGCCATTGTATTTCATCAATAATCATTTTTTTTACAAGGGGGGTTGATGGAGTATTTATAAACCAACAACGAGAGATGTAAGGGTTACAAAGACTGGTGTTTGTTTCCCATAGTCAACAACTCCTGGAGACCTTGATCTGGGCATCTTGGACTCCTGCTCTTGGGCTAATCTGGGACTTTCCTTGGGCTTGATTTCATTTGTGTGTCAAGATGATATGGGTGGCATAACTCCTTGAAAATTGGGCGACAAAAGAGTGGGAGAGAGGAGAAGTCCTTCTCTCTCACTCATCTTAAAAGTGGCGACACTTTTATGTACTTTGAATTGGTGACAATTGAGATGTGGAGTCCTCTTCTTTCTCAAAATTGGCATGAATCCCTTGCATTTGAACTCTAAGATAAGGTAGGTCTTCTTTGATATTTGAATTTCTTTTCATGATAGACATCCCCTTAAAGTAAAACACTCTAATAATGGGTGATGAAATGAGGATGGCACTCCTTGGCATTTGGGTGACAAAGAGGAGATAAGGTGAGGCATCCTTCTCTCTTACTTTTCTTAAAACCAGCAACAACTTGAAAAAAACTGAGGTGCCCTCCTTGGATAAGATATGAGGAGCTAATTGAAGACTCCTCATTTACTTATCTTAAAAAGAAGGGGCACTAAACTTGATTTCATTTGGTCGACCAAAAGGGTGACATGGCAAATGGTGTGTTATCCCGATGAAGTGTCAAGTGGTGTTGTCCCGATGAAGTGTCAAGTGAAGTTTAGAAATCATATAATGTTATCCAAATTCTTGAAAAAGGTGGCACCAAGAAGTAGTTGCATATGACAAGTGACTTGGGCTAGCACTTGGAGTCACATGGCTTTTCTTGAGCTAGCGCATGGAGTCACATGGGTCTGGACTTGGGTCCTCCTTGTATTATAGGACTCAACTATCTAACTAATCACATGATTTAATTAGCTAAAAATCAACTCTAAGCCCAACTTGATCAAATTGATCAAAAGGCATAAACATGCAAACAAGTGGTTCAACTTGGTAAAAGGGGTTTGGCCCAAAAGGCTAAAAAGAAAACCTTAATTACAGTTGGTAAAAAGGGTTAACCCAACAAAGCCAAAATAATAGAATTTATAATAAAATATTTACAGGTAAAAGGGATTTGGGTTCAGGACTTTATTCATAGGTGATCCACAGGGATGTGGGTTTAACCTGTCGATATTTTCTGGCCCTAATGTCCACACCAGATTTCCTTTGAGCAACCTTGTATGCGATGTAGAGAGAATGCATCATGTAGTTCATAAACTGGTTCACGACCAAAGGATATGATGTTTCAGGATGATGGTGTATCAAGAGTAGGTCATTGATGTCATATCTGTTGGTTGTCTTCTTAATCAAGTAGCATGGAGATGCTGGTATGACATCAGGTGTTGTGTTCGACACTTCACTGAGCATGACTCTCATGCGAAATTCTCTTTATGCCAAAGAGAAGTTTTGCATTAGAAATGGACATGAATTATTCCTCTGACTTGAGATCACTATGGCAGTTTGCAAACAACTCACTGTGTTTAGGTTCCAGACTATCCTGATTTCCAATCCGGTGATGGAAGGTTGCTGCATACAGTCAAGTACTTGTGTAGCGATAGTAGGATCAATGGTGCGGACACCAGAGGCACCAGAATAAGACAGAGGCTTTTCAATCCTCTGTGGGTTGATCAATAATTTATAAGTCCATCTGTAATAAGGGCTTAGCCCATCTGAGTCCATTTTAGTTGTTATTTGAGTCTTTTGAGTTGTTATTTCAGTTGAGTATTAATCAGCTCATGTTGAGCTAGTTCAGACCAATGCTAGTCAGCTCATGTTGAGCTAATTTTTTTTTTTTGAGTCCTGTCCAAGTACACTAAAGACTCAAGACTACATCATACAAGTAAAGACCAAGTCCAACCAGATTGAAGACATGGAAGTATAGCCCAAGTCCAACCCAGCTTAAAGATTTGAAGACCCCAGGAGGAAAATTCAGAAAACCCTAATTCCTTGCAGATGCACTCCAGATGCCCAGATTCCCTTCCAGATGCCAGAATATATTCAAAGACCAGGGCATCCATGATTCTAGAGGTCCACCTTCATCCTAGCCCAAAGAAATCAAGCCCATGCGCCAAGCCCAAGCCCCTAAGAAGCAAGATACCAAGGAATATTCCTGCTACCTGGCTACCAGGCCACCCCAGTGTCCAAAGGCCCAAGCCCATGCGCCCAAGCCCCTTTGGGCCGGCCCCTTGCTGCTCTTAGAAGCCCAACACGCCCCCCTAGGCATCCTTGGAGTGTTGACCAAGTCAAGAGAGGAGGGGAGAATTTTTAGGGATTTTTCTACCAAGGTTTCCTTACTTTCCTAGCTAGAGTTTGAGAGGGAAAAGGATTCTTAAGTAATGTCAAATGTACCCTTACTTGGAGCCCATGACTAAGGGTCTATTTAAAGGACCCTAGTCTCTTGTATGAGGATTGATTTTGATATATGAATTAAAACTTGAGTTCTCTTCAATTGCTGTATGTTACCCTGCTGTGTGCATAAAAGGGTTTTGAGAGTTTCTTCTTCCCGGTGTTGCAACTGCCTCCAGCCATCATCGAAGCCTCCTCTTCCCACGCCCTTGCTGCCTTATTTCTGATTTTTTTTCTTGTGCTCCCAACCTTGTTTTCTCACCCCTGATGGTTGTTTGCAGGTCCCCAAGTTCCTACGAATCCAACGACTCAAGCCAAGCCTCAATCGGACCACCGAGCAGAAAGCCGAGTATCCGCGGGTCTATGGCTCGGTTTTCCAGGCTGCATCCATCAAGGAACGAGAGATCCTGGTGTGGGCACCAGGATCCGACAGAGGCTCCTCAACCCTCTATGGATCTCAGATTAGGGTTCCATTTCTTCGTGTCTTGTAATAAGGCTTCAAGCCTCAAATTTGTAATTATCTTTTGCTTTGAATTGAGTCTGTACCTTGACCAATTAGGTCAAATTGAGTCCTGTACTAAGTCGAGTCGCAAATCGAGTCTAGTCTGAGTCTCTTAGAAGTATGGGTCAATTGCAAGAGTGGGTCTTAAAATTTAGTCTCCTTGGAAGCAAGTAAGGAAAGAAGCCAAGTCAGCTCAGGGCCCACCTGTGCATCCTACATGGCGCCATGACATCTTGCCATGTGGGAAGCACACATGGCATGCAAGGATGCCCAATGGGGAGGACCACTTCACTTGGCTCTAGCCTTTTTCCCCTCCCCCTATCAAGCTCATTGCCATACAAGGGTGGTCGGCCAAGGTGGAAGTCAATGGGAGTTAAAGTGGGGAATTCAAATCCCTTGCTTCAAGCCATCCAATCAAGTCTTCTTCCCAAATTGCTTCAACCTCTTTGGAAGGGAGAGACAAGATCCTTGGGCGCCTCCACCTAACACTCCCCATGTCAAGCCTTATACCAAAGAAAGGGTGTGCAACAAAGGAAGGAAGTAGAACATAAGCCATGCTACAAGCCCCTCTTCATGTCTTTTTACAAAACAATGAAGATTCTTTCTAACTTCAAGGTTCCATGATCCCTCCTCCTAGCCTTGATTCATGCCATGCCCATTTAAGAAAAAGAAGAAGAAATTTTGTATTCTTGCATTTGAATTTCAAAATGGGCCTTGGGTGCCTATTTAAAGGACCCAATCCCTCCCTTATAGAACTAATGAATGAATGAATGAATGAAAAATTGAATGATTGAGTGCTTCATGAAAGTTTGTGTTTTTTCCACCCTCCAACCATTGTCTCTTTGGCTAGGTTCGAGTTGAATTGCCTTCATCCCCAGGGACGTCGAGTGGTGTGAGGCCACCTGTCCATCGCCCCAAGGCATCGCGAATCCTTCGTCCCCCAGGATGTCGCGTGGTGTGAGGCCACATTCCTTCATCCTCCGGGACGTCGCGGGGTGCGAGGCCCCAAGTTATCTCCAACTTTGACTTCGAATCTAGCCAGACAGCGGGCTCGAAGCCCCTTCCCAACTCCAGTTCAATTCCTTTCCATGCATCTCCACATACCATTGACCTTTCTTTTGTTTGCCTACAGGTCCTCCCTGGCATCTCGAACATTGGAGACAGTCAGCTTTGCCATCGCGACCTCCAGACCCAAAGCCAGAGCTCCCACGTGTTCGAGTGCTCGGGCATCCAGGCTGCATCTGCTGAGTTGAGCGATCTCTGCACCGGGCGCTTCAGAAGTTTGAGGTTTGCCTTCTCTTTATCTATAAGTAGATATTGTAGGTCGAGCTAGTCCTACCGGGGTTTCTTAATCCCGGGGTCCTATTCTCGTTCTTACTTCTAGGGCTTTGAACTGCTAGCATAAGCTTCCATTACTGCTCTTCATATTTCTTATTTTTGCTTGTGATCGGGAATCGAAACCCTAAACAATGAAGAAGAACAACAAGAAACATAAAAAAAAAAAAAAAATCATCATCAACCCTAAAAAGAATTCCTTTGCATCGTAAGCATCCTTATTAGCATCCAGCATCCCTAGCCCTAACCCCCTTGTTCCACATCAGATCCCTTCACTGCAATCTTCATCGGGCACATCAGACGTTGCCAGGTACACCCCCTCTACTGCCAGTAATTTTATTGTGGGAGAACTTGCCCTAACCGAGGCTCCTCAGCCCCGGCGATCCATCTTTACTGCTTTCTTAGGTCCTAATCTGCATGCTTAGTTATAAAATTTATATAGAATTTCCTACAACTTATTTTGATTTGATTTTCGGGATTTAATCACTTAACTCCACATAAAATACACAAAAATAATTGCATGCATATTAGTCCCGCATCATCTGGTATCAGAGCTTAAATTAGGGCTTATTTTCTGCATTTTTATAGTTTGTATATACTCTATTATTTTAGTTATTTCTCCTTGTTCAAAACTCTAAAATTTTTGAAATCATTTTTCTGGATTCATCATAATTCAATGTATTTTATTGGATTTTTTCATATTTTATTTCAGTCTGTGCAGTCTCTACAAGCCGAAATACATCCTACAAATTTTCGGCCCTTTTTTTTAGCAAGACAAATTTGGAAGTTTTAGGGTTTTGTTTAGCATCTCTTTGCATATCTTTAATTTTAGTATGTTCCTCGCATATTAGGTCATTGGCTGCAAATCATATTTCTACAAAAGGAACAAAAAAAAAATACATATAATCAAAAAAACACCAAAAAAATATCTAAACCCTAATTTGCATCCTCATCTGCCTGCCATCCTTGCATAATTTACTTTTAAGGGCACTCTTGCTATATCAGATAAGGGGATGAGTTGATAACCTCTCCTTAGCACAAAACCATACCCCTTGCATTCAGTCCCAAGCCTAACCTAAAATTAACTAGACTTAATTTGCCCTAGTGGGCTAGGGACACCAACTGGTCGGGTTCGGGCTAGTGTTAGATCACTGTGTCAAGTTAACCTGTTATGCCTTGTGCTCAGTGTCTAGAATAGTGGTTCAGGGATTCAATCCTGAAGGGCTTGTGCGCTGGTCTGCCTACCTGGCCAATCTCTGATTGGTATCTAGGATTGGCAATCAGGGACCTAACACTCCCCTTACACCTGTCTGGCTGAGTACAGGGTTACTATAGGCTAGTTTGCCACCCTGATTGAGCACTTAGTATTAGACTCTAGGTCTAGTCAGCTGTAGTTGGTTTGATCGAGTCTTGCATGAGCACTAGATCAGGAGCATCATATCAGCCATCATCTCCATCTCCTTGAACCCATGGATAAGCTGGAAGCCAAGATTCAAGCCCTTATAGACCAAGTAGCCCAGATGAACCATAAGTTTGACCAAACGGAGAATAGGATAGGAACCCTAGAGAAAACCCGTAGGACCCAGACTAGATCCAAACCTGAGCCACCTTTACCCTATGTACCCAAAACCTTTGAACATAGATCCTATCAATCCACTCCCTATAAGCCTAGTATACCCACAACCTATAGATCTTATGACTCCAAAGCCTATGACTCTAGAACTTTGAGCCCATATCCCATGAGTCCAGTAGACCCAAGACCCAAAGAGTTGAACCTAAATCCTATGACCCAGATCCTATAATTCCATGACCCATAGATCTGCACCCTTGTCCTATGAGCCTAGGGAGCCCATAACCCCTAGATATTAGCCTACTACTAGTCATGTTTCCCCTAGTCAACTCTAACCCCATAGGATTAGTATCCCTAAATATGAACCCAGTAGTAAGCCACTACCCCTAAGGCAACTTGAACCTACTAGGAGTAGTGCCCATAATCAAAAACTAGGACCTAGCCAATTTTTCCTTAACCGACCTTCCCCTACCATCCCTTGGAGTGACAAGGTTTACATTAACGTAGAAGTGTATGAAGCTGATGTGAATTTAGCAAATGAGTATGAGGGAGAAGATGACACGCCTCTAGATGACCTAGAATTAGTTAACCCCGTAGGTACCCAAGTAGAAGCCAACCCAGAGGTAGTTGATTCTAACCACATCCAGCATAAAGCTATAGTGGAAGAACAATTAGAGGAAGAGAACCTAGATATTGCTGCTAGAACCTTTCCTGAGGAAACCATGGAGGGGGGCCAAATTATAGAGTCTAGTCCTAAAATACAGGAGCCAGAAGAATTTATTAAGGACATGATCTCTTTGAATCAGTACCCTCAGGATGAGCCCCCTCCTATAGTTCCCATTAAGGACCTCTTCCCTGAGATTGGCAACCCATTCGTCCATTATACAAACCCCATAGATATACCGCAACCCCTTAAGGTTAGCCTCATTAGTCTAGGATTAGTACCTGATGCCCCTTCTTTTATCCAACTTTATCCAACTAACCTTGAACCTTTTTCCCTACCCTACCAAACTAATTTTGGACCCACTTCTTATTTTCTGCCATTTCCAGACACCTCCAGCATTTCTAGGATTATTAGATTGTATTTAGTTGAAATTAGCATACTGCATGCATTCATTATGCATATTAGGTTTGCATTATACTTCTGGCATACCCTTTGGAATTTGCTAGGAGCCCATTGTAAGTTTTCATGTGCATGTTAAGCTAGGATCAAACCTAGAGAACTTATAATCTCTTAGGTTTAGGTCCAAAAGAGTTCAATAAAATTTTCTACTATAGGAATGCATAATCAAGTCTGTTAAGTGTTAGGATGAGTCCTTTTCATCATTTGTTAGGAGTCTGCATGTGCCCAGCATGTTCACCACCTGCACTAATTTTGAAACAACTGGCTAATTCCCGAAGATGGATCAAAGAATTTGATGTAGTAGATTCTATCTTTGTTAGGCTTAGGCCTAAAAGAAGCTTCATGCTCGCAGAGACGGACCTTTTAAAGTGATAGAGATGGTTGGATCAAATGCCTAGGTGTTAGACTTGCCTTCGGATTTGGGCATTAGTTCTACCTTCAATATTACAGACCTGGTTGAGTACAGGGGCCCGACACTGATACCTAGTGAGGCCTTTGGACCTATCCCTCTTGTTGTGAGTGACCCTAACCCAGAGTGTCCACTAACAAATTTGGCCTGAGAGAGGAGAACGGATCGAGCGTATCCTGGATGATAAGCCATCACGACCCGGGGTTGCGACTATCAACGCTTCTTAGTCTGATGGTAAGGCCGGCCAGAGTCGGACGATTCATGGATTTATCGAGATGACTTGCAGTGCCTCAACCCAGACCTCCTCGAGAGATATGTGAGCCAGCTTGATTTTCACTCGACAGGGTCGAGTTCCTCCCACCCCGGGAGAATTGGTGCGGACACCAGAGATACCAGAATAAGACAGAGGCTTTTCAATCCTCTGTGGGTTGATCAATAATTTATAAGTCCATCTGTAATAAGGGCTTAGCCCATCTGAGTCCATTTTAGTTGTTATTTGAGTCTTTTGAGTTGTTATTTCAGTTGAGTATTAGTCAGCTCATGTTGAGCTAGTTCAGACCAATGCTAGTCAGCTCATGTTGAGCTAATTTTATTTTTTCGAGTCATGTCCAAGTATACTGAAAACTCAAGAGTACATCATACAAGTGAATACCTAGTCCAACCAGATTGAAAACATGGAAGTATAGCCCATGTCCAACCCAGTTTGAAGATTTGAAGACCCCAAGAGGAAAATTCAGAAAATCCTGATTCCATGCAGATGCCCTCTAGATGCCCAGATTCCCTTCCATATGCTAGAATATATTCATAGACCAGGGAATCAATCATTCTAGAGGTCCACCTACATCCTAGCCCAAAGAAATCAAGACCAGGCGCCAAGCCCAAGCCCCTAAGAAGCAAGATACCAGAGAATAATCCTGCTACCTGGCTACCAGCCACCATAGCTTCCAGAGGCCCAAGCCCATGCACCCAAGCCCCTTTGGGCCAGTCCCTTGCTACTCTTAGAAGCCCAACACGCCCCCCTAGGCATACGTGGAGTGTTGACCAAGTCAAGAGAGGAGGAGAGAATTTTTAGGGATTTTTCTACCAAGGTTTCCTTACTTTCCTAGCTAGAGTTTGAGAGGGAAAAGGATTCTTATGTAATGTCTAATGTACCCTTACTTGAAGCCCAAGACTAAGGGTCTATTTAAAGGACCCTAGACTCTTGTATGAGGATTGATTTTAATATATGAATTAAAACTTGAGTTCTCTTCAATTGCTATGTGTTACCTTGCTGTGTGCATAAAGAGGTTTCGAGAGTTTCTTCTTCCCGGTGTTGCAACTGCCTCCAGCCATCATCGAAGCCTCCTCTTCCCATGCCCTTGCTGCCTTGTTTCTTATTTTTTTTGTTTCTTATTTTTTTCTTGTACTCCCAACCTTGTTTTCTCACCCTTGACGGTTGTTTGCCTGTCCTCAAGTTCCCACGAATCCAACTACTCCAGCCAAGCCTCAATCGGACCACCGAGCAGAAAGCCGGGTATTCGCGGGTCTATGGCTAAGTTTTCTAGGCTGCATCCATTGAGGAACGAGAGATCCCTTTACTACGATCTTCATCAGGCACATCAGACATTGCCAGGTACACCCCCTCTGCCACCAGTAATTTTATTGTGTGAGAACTTGCCCTAATCGAGGCTCTGAGCCCCGGCAATCCATCTTTACTGCTTTCTTAGATCCTAATCTATATGCTTAGTTTTTAAAATTCATATAGAATTCCCTACAACTTATTTTGATCTGATTTTCGGGATTTAATCACTTAACTCCCCATACAAATTCATATGGATTCTTTGTTTGAGACATATTGAGATGGGCTGATTAGGGTTGGAAAATTTAATCCTAAGCTATCTGAGCATTAGGAGATTAAAGGAATAAGTTCAGTGGTATTCCATATTCGACAGGTTCTTGTTGCTCTGCAACTTTCGACCTATCCGAACGCCGGGTGTTATTGCTAGATGGCGACATTGGCTGGTAACAGAAATATTCCTATGCTACCGGTTTAGTTTTTGAACCTATGGAGTTACTCACCATGAAGTTTCTTCTTGATTTGTTGGCATGAGAATGATTGGGAATCATTCCGGACTCGTTTGACAAGAGTTGTCAAAACTGCCTATGAGTCGACACATGAATGAGTCGACTCATGCGATTCAGCTTGAGTCGACTTGACTGATGGACTCTACTAAAAATCAAAACTGCTTCATTAATGCCTGTAACTATTATGGGACTTAATGGTGGGCATTTCAGGGTTTTAATGGCTGCTATTGCAGAATTCTAAGCATTTATAACACCTTGAATTCGAAGGGACTCAAACTCTCTTTATAATCTCTCATCAAATCAGAATTTGTAGGTTGATAGTTTTCAGTTCACAAGATTTTGTCCTATTATGAATTCTACTGGAAGAACAGAAAAGGAGATCAAGAGACTCTCCCATTTTCTCATTGTTAGAGTTCATACTTGATCTCTGAGAGATTATTAGAGAAGGGGTTTGAGTTTTGGGAGGGATTCTCGAGTGCATACCTTCTATTGAAGGTTTGGGATAGAGAGTTGGGAAGGGTTCTCAAGAGTCTTGTTCCATCTTTGCTTCGGTAGTAGTTCTTCAAGGAGTTAAAGAAGCAGTCTATGGTTCTTCAATGAGTTGAACATGAAGTCCTTGCTATTGACACTATTTCTGGAGAGGCTAGCACCTCGAAGGAAGGAGGAGAAATCCCGTACCTTGGTGTGAACCACCTATAGAGGTAGTACACGTGTGCTGCTCATAGAGCCGTTCTTCTTCCTTCTAGTTGAAGCACTTCTTAGTGATTGTCACTGAGGTATGCTTGTACATTTTATGTATGACATATCTTGCTCGCTACATCATTATATGATTCAAGAATGGTTCTCTATGTTTCATACCATGCATGCTTGATTTCACACATGCATTATTCTATGTGCATCAAGATCCATGTAGGGTCATGTGTTAATTAGATTAACATATCATAGATAAAAGTGTTTTATCTTCTTCCGCTACACCATGCTCTTTAGAAAAAAAAATTAAATTGCATGCATCGGGCCCACCGCTATCTTTACCTTACAATGGTATCAAAGCATGGTTGTGATGCATGTCTAGTTTAATGATTTTATATAAAATTGATTTAATTTCCTTCATAAAATACTTGTATTAAGGTGGATTCGCCATGGCCGTCTGGTCATAGGAGAGAAGTTTGGTTTAAAGGCCATCTCTTCCCATTCACTGGGATTCTCCTATGACGTTTAAGGGTGCCGCTGCATCACGACCTTATGAAGAAGAAAGTGAGGGATTTGATAGGTTAAAATGATTTTAATCTATGGTTGATAGATCATAACTATGCTTAGATAAGATCTAAAAGATGTATGATCTAAAACTTTGAAAAGTTCAAGTAAAAAAGATTGAAACATGAAGTTAATGTTTCTTCTCTGATGAATCGAGCTGACTCGACCCCTGCTCGAGTCGACTCAATTCTGCAGATAGAATAATCTATCTGTATTTTGTCTTCTGGATGAGCTGACTTAACCTGCTCGAGTTGACTCGACTAGAAAAGCCTGAAACAGTAAGTTTGAAGTTCAGAATTTTTTTTATGAAATTGTTTCACTTGATTTTGCAATGGTTCGAATATATGGTTTAATTGAAAATATTTTAATTGGCATGTTACACTTAATTGAAAATTAAGTTGTAATTTTTGAAACCTTTAAGATTTAGGATGTGATTCTAATCTTATATCATGAATGATAAACCATGGGTTGATTGGGTTAGCTAGAATTAGGTCCTTAAATGGGTTAGACCTAGGTTTAAATGAATGGATTAATTAGAGAAAAGACTAATCAAAAGGTGAATTAGGTCTCTCCTCTATAGATCTATCCAATAGTTAGTTAGATCCGTCCATACATTTAAATGGACTTGATTCATGGCTTCGTGGTGAGCACGAGTCTTTAGGTTAATCTGATTGAGTCCGGTAAACCACTTAGTGTCTAAGATAAGTTTGATAGTTGTGATCAAGTTTCTTTGGGGCTAACTCTTATCTGGCCAACTATGGTTGGTTTCTAAGGCAAGAGGTTTACTTGGCTTAACCCATCACTTGATCTTACTTACCTGGCTAATGTGGTGACCGGATTTGATTAGATTATCTATTGATTTGAGTTAACCTATTTCAATTAGGGTTAATCAGTTTGATGGTTTATAGGTGCCCATGGATCTATTTGATCTTGAAATCTTCTAAGCATTTGGTGGGAGTTTTCTTGATCAAGGTCCATGCTGATGTGGGCATCAGGGTTTGACTTGAGCCCTTCAAACTTTGGGGGATCTCTGATTAGGGTTCTGTGTTTATCGAGTCCTGTAATAAGGCTGTTAGCCTCTAGTTTATTTGCTTAAATGGAGTCTGTACCTCGACACATCGGGTCGAGCTGAGTCTTGTAATAAGTCGAGCCGAGTCTAAGCCCATGAATTCTTTAGTGGTTCAAAAGTTAAGTCTCTTTTAAGCCTAACAAAGGCAAGGAGACATGTCAGCTCAGGGCCCACCTTATCTGTTTATGTGGCGCACTGAGGTGATGACATGTGGTTTGTTTTGGGCGCCAAGAAAGGGGACCACTCATATGATCCATGCCCCCTTCCCCTCCCCTCTTCAAGCTCTCTTCCAATCTAGGATGGGCGGTCATGGAAAGAAGTTTCAAATCCCTTGATGCATGCCTCCACTCAAGACTCCTTCCATAAAGAAGTCAAGCAAGAAAGGTATCCTCGATTCTCCAAGTGGAAAGAAGTTTCAAATCCCTTGATGCATGCCTCCACTCAAGCCTTCTTCCATAAAGAAGTTAAGCAAGAAAGGCATGGTGAAGACATCAAGCCTCAATCCAAGCCTTCTACCAAAATAAGCCATGCAAGGAAGGAAGGTCAAAGACCAATCCCCCTCTCCAAGCCTCAAATCATGCCACGCCGAGGATTATTCCCATTTGGTCGACCTTGAATCAAGCCAAGAAAAGTCAAAGTGGGACAAATCCCTCCAAGCTAGCCTCACTTCATGTTTTCTACCAAAACCAAGCAAGCAAAGAAGGAAGTCCAAGGAGCAACTCCTCCACTCCAAGCCAAGCATCATGCCATACCAAGCTGGTCAGCCAAGAAGAAAGCTTTCCAAAGTTTGGGTGCCACTTTCAAATTGAGTTGTATTTTGGTTCAAATTTTGAATGGGTTTTCTTTTGAATTTTGAATGTATCATTGGGTAACTATTTAAAGGACCCAAACCCCTCTTTGTAACAGTTAGTGAATGAATACAAAAAAAAATTTCGAGTGTTTTCTTCTCCAATCCTCTGTCTCCCTAGAATAGGTTGTGAGTGAGTGAAACTCTTCCTTCATCCCCAGGGATGTCGAGTGGTGTGAGGCCACGTTCCTTCGCCTGAGGGCGTCGAGTGGTGTGAGGCCACGTTCCTTCGCCTCAGAGCGTCGAGTGGTGGGAGGCCACAATTCCTTCGTCTTCCGGGATGTCACGGGGTGCGAGGCCCCAAGCTATCAACTTCGATTTCGGACTCCAGTCGGATACCGGGCTCGAAGCCCTGTTTCCTCTACCCTAACCCTATTTCAACTTCAACACTTTTCATCTCTTTGCTAACCGTTCTTTCTCTTGCTGTCTACAGGTCTTCCTCGGTGCTACGGACATCGGAGATGGGTCGTCTTGCCATCACGGCCACATGATCGGGAACCGGCGCATCCACGGGCACGATTGCTCGGACATCCAGGCCGCATCCGTCGAGTGGAGCAATCTCTGCACCAGGCGCTTCAGAATTTGAAAGGTTTGCATCCCCATCTCCTAGGTAGGTATTGGGTGTATCGAGCTAGTCCTAATCCTGGGGTTCCTTAATCTCGCGGTCCTGGTCTATCATTTCTTAGGGATTGTTCTACTAGCATAGACCTCTTTTCTTTCAGTTTTCCTAGGTTCTCTTTGCTTGCAATCAGAAACCAAAGAAAAAATCCTAAAAAGAAAACAAGATATAACCACCTTTGCATCATCCGTATTAGCATCATCACCCTCATCCTTTTTTTTTCCGCATCATTCTTGGTATCAGAGCCTAGGCTAGGACTAGTGCTCTTGCATTTAGGTCTCTGCATTCTGTCCAGCCCATATATAGTCTGCTCTTTTAATTTTTTCTCTTTGTAGGAATCTCTGTTTTATTTGATTTTTTTTTTTATGGATCTGCTGCATTTAGAGGGTTTTTCTGCTCTTTTCTCAGATTTTATTTCAGCCTTTAGAAATTCTACAAACCGAAATACCATCTAAGAAAATCTCAGGCCTGCAGTTTCAGCAAGCATCTCTTTCTTGTCTCATTTAGTTAGTTCATGCAATTAGTTCATATTTAGACTTCTTTTGCACTTTGCTTATCATCCATATATCCGAAATATATATATATATATATTAAATCTTTATCTTAGACATTTCTGTGCCTACATTGTTCATAAAACACTTAAGGGTGGCAATTTGACATAGGGTCAGGAGTTCATCACCTGTCCCTAGCCCACAAACCACTAACCTGCATCGCGAACCCAAACCCTAACTAAAATCAGTTAGACACCTAATTGCTCTAGAGAGCTTAGGGACACCCATTTGGTCGAGTCGAGACCAAGTGTCTAATCTTGGTGACAGCCCAATCTGTTTGTACTGAGTTCTTGGTGTCTAGGCTTGGTAAATCAGGGCTTGTGGGTTGGTTCGCTTACCTGACCAATTGCAAAATTGGTGTCTAAAGAAAGCAGAGAGGAATCTCCACTCCCCTCCACCTACCTGGCCAAGGACAAGGCTACTACAGACTGGTTTGCCACTCTGACCTAGGCAACTGGTTGAGATTCTAGGTCTATTAGATCTTAGACGTTCGTTGTGTGTTGCATGACTAGTCTAGAATTAGGAGTCCTTTAGCCTAACTGCCCTTTAGCTAGTCAGTATTTTCATGGCATCTAACCCTAGAGTCTATCCTCGGTTTTGTCCTTTTCGAGGAAGTCATGATCGTCAGATTTATATTGATTGGGAGGATGATATGGATGAATATTTTAAGTGGAGCGATCTGTGTGTGGATAGTAAGGTCAGGTTTGCCCAAATGCATCTTCGAGGTTCTGCCGAATGTTATTGGTTTGATGTTAGAGGAAGAATGAAGTATGAGAGACAAGAGTCTAAGGTAACTTGGAAAGACATGAGAAGTAAGTTGAGAGCAGGGTACCTAGGTGAATCCTATGAGCAAAGACTTCTAGGCCGGTGGTACCAATTGAGACAAGGTAATAGGCCAGTGTCTGAGTATATCAAGGACTTCCTGTGGTATGTCATGAAATGTAATACCATTGAGACCGAGGTTCATATCACACTGAGGTTTAGGGCTTGGCTACACCTAGACATCTATAGAAAATTAGGCTTTGAAAAGATCAATAAGTTAGAGCAAGCCTACCAAGAAGCCCAAGACTGTGAGTGGTCTTTAAGATATACTCGATCTAATACTTTGGACTTAAAGCCGACCTCTACCAACTTGAATCAAATCCCTATTGATCCGACATATGTAGTGAACCAGTCTTTTGTTTATCAATCCCCACCCGTGTCACCTCTTGACCAGAAAGAAAACACTGAGAAGGAGTTAGGTATGGCCATCCCAAAAGTAGTTGACCCAACCATAGTCGTGCCTATAAAGGAACCAAAGGAAAAAGGATTAGAACCCTTCAGTGAGTTTGAAGAGGTCATATATGAGCCTGACATAAGCTTGATTAATGAATATGAAGAAGAAGAAGAATGTGAGGAGGCATCGCCTGATAATTTAATTGATCAGCTCCCACCTGATGGAATCATTAAGGATACCCCAGAACTTAGCAAGGACCCAAATGATAATGATCCTGAGTCCACTATAGACCTTGTAGTAGAACTGACCAAGCCAGGATCAAACGAAATAGATGAAGGTATAGATTCTCAAGATGAATGTTCCAAAGACCTTCCCATAAGCCCTCCACTATCTAGGAGCATCCTGCCTACCCGAGAACTTGCACCTATCGATCCTCCTAGTACTGACCATGAGGTTAAGATGAGCACACCTTTAGACCTTCATTCATACATTAAGGTCAGCTGCCTAAACTTTGAACCAGTCCCTGAGTCTCCTTTTTATTCCCTGCCTTTTCTTAAGCCATCTCATATCCCTAGAGCCAGGAGGTTACTTTTTATTGAGACTACCAGAATGTATGACTCCTTAGAGCCCATCCCATTTGCCCTCTACTTCTGGTATACTTTATGGCATCTGTTAGGGATCCTAAAAAATTTTTCTTGTGCATACCAGGCTAGGGTCAAGCCTAGAGAACCAATGGTCTAGTAGGTTTAGGCCCTAGGACCCCAATAAATTCCTCTTACTAGGAATACCTAGTTTAGTTTGCTTTTGTTGAGTGTTACTTGAGTCTCAGAATCTGCATGATCTCTTGCATTGCATACTAGGGACACGAAAATTAATAATTAAAATTTGGTTGTTCCTGAAAGCAAGCTAAGTAGAGAATTGGGGATTCTAAAATAATAAAGAAGTTTTTATGCTCGCTGAATTGGTCCCTTAGAGTGATAGGAGAGTGACCCTAATACCCTGATTTGGGACAATAGCTCAACTCTCAATATCTTGCACTTAGTTGAGTATAGGGAACCAGCAAACCACCTAGCGAGTGATTTGAGCCTAATCCTTTTTGGAGAGTAAACCTGACCAGAGTGTCCACTTCCAAATTGACCTGAGTAAGGAGTGCGGATCGAGCGTATCTTGGATGGTCGAGCTACCGCAGCCCAGGGCAAAGGCTTTCAGGTTACTTGGTCCATTGGCAAGGCCGACCCCAAATCTGATGACTCGTGGATCACCCAGGAGGACCTGCCATTCACCGACTGCTGGAGAAGTACCAAAGCCAAATCAACTTCCACTCGACAGGGTCGAGTTTCTCCCACCCCGGGAGAATTGATGTGGGCATCAGGGTTTGACTTGAGCCCTTCAAACTTCGGGGATCTCTGATTAGGGTTCTATGTTTATCGAGTCCTGTAATAAGGCTGTCAGCCTTTAGTTTATTTGCTTAAATGGAGTCTGTACCTCGACCCATCGGGTCAAGCTGAGTCTTGTAATAAGTCGGGCCGAGTCTAAGCCCATGAAGTCTTTAGTGGTTCAAAAGTTAAGTCTCTTTTAAGCCTAACAAAGGCAAGGAGACATGTCAGCTCAGGGCCCACCTTATCTGTTTATGTGGCGCACTGAGGTGATGACATGTGGTTTGTTTTGGGTGCCCAAGAAAGGGGACCAATCACATGATCCATGCCCCCTTTCCCTCCCCTCTTCAAGCTCTCTTCCAATCTAGGATGGGCGGTCATGGAAAGAAGTTTCAAATCCCTTGATGCATGCCTCCACTCAAGACTCCTTCCATAAAGAAGTCAAGCAAGAAAGGCATCCTCCATTCTCCAAGTGGAAAGAAGTTTCAAATCCCTTGATGCATGCCTCCACTCAAGCCTTCTTCCATAAAGAATTTAAGCAAGAAAGGCATGATCCCTTGATGAAGTTAAGCAAGAAAGGCATGGTGAAGACATCAAGCCTCAATCCAAGCCTTCTACCAAAATAAGCCATGCAAGGAAGGAAGGTCAAAGACCAATCCCCCTCTCCAAGCCTCCAATCATGCCATGCCTAGGATTATTCCCATTTGGTCAACCTTGAATCAAGCCAAGAAAAGTCAAAGTGGGACAAATCGCTCCAAGCTAGCCTCACTTCATGTTTTCTACCAAAACCAAGCAAGCAAAGAAGGATGTCCAAGGAGCAACTCCTCCACTCCAAGCCAAGCATCATGCCATACCAAGCTGGTTGGCCAAGAAGAAAGCTTTCCAAAGCTTGGGTGCCACTTTCAAATTGAGTTGTATTTTGGTTCAAATTTTGAATGGGTTTTCTTTTGAATTTTGAATGTATCTTTGGGTACCTATTTAAAGGACCCAAACCCCTCTTTGTAACAGTTAGTGAATGAATACAAAAAATAATTTCGAGTGTTTTCTTCTCCAATCCTCTGTCTCACTATACTAGGTTGTGAGTGAGTGAAACTCTTCCTTCATCCCCAGGGATGTCGAGTGGTGTGAGGTCACGTTCCTTCACTTGAGGGCATCGAGTGGTGTGAGGCCACGTTCCTTCGCCTGAGAGCGTCGAGTGGTGGGAGGCCACAATTCCTTCGTCCTCCGGGACGTCGCGGGGTGCGAGCCCCCAAGTTATCAACTTCAATTTCGGACTCCAATCGGATACCGGGCTCGAAGCCCAATTTCTCTACCCTAACCCTATTTCAACTTCAACACTTCTCATCTCTTCACTAACCGTTCTTTCTCTTGCTGCCTACAGGTCTTCCTCGGTGCTATGGACATCGGAGATGGGTCATCTTGCCATCACGGCCACATGATCGGGAACCGGCGCATCCACGGGCACGATTGCTCGGACATCCAGGCCGCATCCGTCGAGTGGAGCGATCTCTGCACCAGGTGCTTCAGAATTTGAAAGGTTTGCATCCCCATCTCCTAGGTAGGTATTGGGTGTATCGAGCTAGTCCTAATCCCGGGGTTCCTTAATCTTGGGGTCCTAGTCTATCATTTCTTAGGGATTGATCTACTAGCAAAGGCCTCTTTTCTTACAGTTTTCCTAGGTTCTCTTTGCTTGCAATCAGAAACCAAAGATAAAACCCTAAAAAAAAAACAAGATATAACCACCTTTGCATCATCACCTCATCTTTTTTTCAGCATCACATGCCTTCTTTTTATGTGTCACAAAATTTAAACCCTCTAAATTATTAGGTCCATAAAAAGACTCAATTATATGATAGCCTAAGTCTTAGTGATATGGTGACATTCGCTGACGTGGAGCACACGAGCGGCTATGACGATAGAAGACTTGCCACCCGAGCATGGTGCCACAGCCCCTTACCTAGGCCGGGCTCATTGGGCAAGCCACCCGTTTGAGGCCAGCTCCATAAAGAGGACAGCTGTGAACCGAGGCCAGGCTCATTAGGCAAGCCCCCCATTTCAGGCCAACTCCTTGCTGAGGACAGCTCCCAGCCAAGGTCAGGCTCATTGGGTGATCACCCCGTCTGAGGCCGGCTCCCTGCCAAGGTCAGCTCCCAGCCTAGGCTAGGCTCATTGGGCGAGCCCCCCCCGTCTGAGGCCAGCTACCTACCGAGTTTAGCTCCCAACTGAGGCCGGGCTCATTGGGCGAGCCCCCCTGTCTGAGACTGGCTCCCTGCCGAGGTCAGCTTGCAATCGAGGTCCGGCTCATTGGGCGAGCCCCCCATCTGAGGCCATTTTCTTGCTAAGGTCAGCCTCCAACTGAGGCCAGGCTCATTGGGTAAGCCCTTCATCTAAGGTCGGCTCCCTACCGGGGATGTGTTCGTACCCTAGAGTGGAGCCCCCGATATAGAGTTCCTGCCAAAGGAATAGATATTTGAATTATAGTGAAGCAAAGTCTAGGCACCCGTAGCTTTCTACAGGCGATGCCAGAAGTATGACGTGGGAGCCCCCAGACCCCACGCCTGGCGATGCACTGCCACGTTCATAACTGCACCACCAATAGCCATCGACAGTCATGGCACAATTCTCAGAGCTTCCCTCAAAGGAGAATCCGGCCAAGGCCCCAAGACTTGCAGCCTTGGGTGATCTCTCCTGAAATCGAAGTGCCCCTCCTATAATGGGCATCGAAGCCAAGAAGAAGGGGGAATCTTGCTGGCTGGTGAGCTGGCAGGCTCTCTCTCTCTCTAGAGAGCACTCTCCAAAGGGAGCGCCCTGATAAGCAGGTGGACTTTCTCGGCTCGGAGCGCCACCTGAAGGTCCAAGAAAGGGAGGACAGAGTCTTGCTCTCTCTCTCTCTCTGAGGTTCCCTCAAGGCCACAGGGGTCCAACCTAGTCTCTGGAGGAAGGTTAAAAAGGTAAGCACACAGGGAAAAGTGAGGGAGAGGTTTGTAGGCAGGCGACCAAGCACCACTGGGCGATCCACCGGCCCGAGATGCCTCCACGCTCTTAGCTCTCGATCCCTCCTCTTTTACATTTCTATACATTCCTGTTCTCAAGTCACACCCTCCTGGCAAACGGGTCCCCCAAGCCCTACGCCACAGAGGTCTTGTCTGTTCTCCTCGATCATTCCACTGACTTGATCGTCAGAGTGTCCTTGTCAGAATTCCTGGCTCGGGTCCCCTCTATCTTGTAGGATGTAAGGAAGAGGACTGACATGGCCATTAGCGAGTAGCCGTAGAATGGGACAGAGTAGATGGGTCCCCGAGAGGCCCATCGTGGTGCCCGATGGTGATGGGAGGATCCTCTGGCATGACAAAGCTACCGGCGGCGGTGATCTTGGTGGTAACAGATTGGCGCACTAGGTAGGGGTAGTTTTCAAGATCCTCGTAACCAACAGCTTGGTGTGCCAGGTAGGGAAAAGTTTTCAAGACCACCCTCAACCCTGGGGGCAGACCGGGGGTACAAAAAAAAAAAAATGACCGTGCTTTCCCGAATGCCGGTCGCCTTCCGCCGTGCCCTCCAGTCAAAATCGGCCTCTTCAATCTTCCCTTAAGCCGATGATCAACGAGTTCAACCCATATTTCTCCCCTCAAAGGAGTAACTCACTGCTATCCAAGTGACCAGAGTCTAATGGGTAACTCTCTCCCCCTATCACCTTCAATATGTGAAAAGCTATGTGACAGTTCCATAGGGAAAGCTTTCATCTTGCCATCAATGGCAAGCATTGCAGTCTAACACCTACTGCTGGGGCCAAAGTCCAAGGGATTCCAACCGAGAACCTTAGGGGTCCCACCATCTACCGCTTGACACTCAGCTCAGCCCTGGCCATGCTTGCAGTTCGAAGATGTACGCGGTGACTCAACACAATGCCGCCATATACCAAGAGGCTCAAAGTTTGGCAACTGCTGCGCTAATAGTCCGGAGATGTCCGTGGAGTCTTCGAAAGGTCCCTCCATCTACTACATGGCTCTTAGTTCACCTCTTGTGATGTGGAATGATGTGGAACTATGCTCTGATAAAAATTAACCTAAAAATTCGTATGAATACCGATGCTTATAATAAATACAGATTAAAATAGGGCAAGTTTTAGATAGGCATTCCCTCATGCTAGGCTCAATAAAATGAAAAAGAACCATGACTTAGAGATTGAGAAACCCCTGATCATGGATATGCACATATTTCAAAGTTTTAGATCTAAAGTAGGTAAAGAGAGATAGGACCTTACGACGGTAATAGCTATTTTCTTGTGATGAGATCACTTAACCTTAGAAGATGTAGACTGGGTGATCAACAATCAGTCATCCAACGACAGGCATCAGGAGCATGGGTTGATGGCTAGGATCCTTTCAAGGCTCGATATCGGAAAGGACCTAACACAATTAGCCTATGATTAGCCTTAGTGAGATAATCAAAGGCAAAAACACAGCCCAAATTAAAGTAAACGAGGCTTATTCCAATATGGAATAAATCTGGGATAAGTGCAGAATAGAAGGAATATCTGGAATAGCTATTCATGTCTTCTTTCAACAATAGGTCGACGAGTTTTCTTCAACGGCCAAATGCTTTGTGGAACAGGGGAACTGGGTGGGCAGTGATCCAGAGAAGAAGGCGTCTGGGTGGACCTCCGGAGAAGAAGATGGCGATCTCTGTGATGTAGTGTTCTGAAGCTGACGATGGCATCGCGGTGGGCCAGAGGTGGGAGGTCAGGTGACGGGTGGACCGTAGGCGTGAAGCCTGTTGACAGGAGGCCGGAGGAGGGAAGTCCGGCTAGGGATGACTGGAAAAGTGAAAACATGGCGATAGGAGGCTGGAGGAGGGGAGTCTAGTGACGAGGACATCCGGGAAGGCTGCTTGTGAGCTAGAGTGGCAGGGGAGGTGAACCGGGCTGAAAGGATCGGAGGTGGATGGTCGGGTGATGGTGGACCGGGAGGAGGGAGGGTCAGGTGATGGGAGGATCGGTGGAGGGCTGTTTGGTGGATGGGAAGACCGGAGGAGGTTGTTGGGGTGATGGGCTTGGATCTGAGCTTCAGGGAAGATAGTGAGGGGGGGAGTCTGGACCGGAGGAAGAAGGTTTGGCGATGGAGAAACCTGGGACTGCCTTCTTTGAGGATCGAGCAGTAAGTTGGGAAGGAGTTTGGGGATGACGGGGTCGGTCGTGGGGTGGAGGTGTAGTGGTCAGAGATGGCATGGGAAGGATGGTGCAGTGGGATGATGGAGATCGATGGGGGCCTCGCACCCCTCGACGTTGCAGTCACGATGATGGCTTAGACGGGGCCTCTCACCCCTCGACCTCACCTCGGCAATGAAGGCAAGAAGAAGACGCAATCAGAGACGAAGAAGATGGGAGGTTTCATTACAATTCCATCTTTCCCCGTTGTACAGAGATCGAGCCTTTTTAAAGGCTTCGAATGGATGCTTCCAGAGCAACCTTAAATAGGTTTACTCGATAACTAATCCAAAGATTAGTTTCCAAACACAACTAAACCTAAGAGGTGGCGGGGGAAATTTGTTACACGAGATTTCATGGGATTTTATTTTATTTTTCAATGCCAAAAATTGAAATAAAAAGTAAAAGATTTTTGGAAACTTTTGGAAATCTCTGGAACTTGGGATTCGGTTCGATCGTGTCTTGAGTCGGCTCAGCGGTGCAGGTCCTATTCTCCTTGTACTGTGATCCAGATAGGTTCTTGAAGCTTGGTCTTGGTCTTAGTGTCCCCACCATCTTGCCCTGCTAACAGTCCGGAGATGTCCGCGGTGACTCAGCACAGCCCCGCCATCTACTACGAGGTTCACAGCTTGGCATCTACTAAGCTAATAGTCCGAAGATGTCTCTAGGAATCCTGTCAATCCCGTGGTATATCACCTGACTTGCAGTAGGGTTAATAAATCGGCTTACATTCAAGCCTTGAGCCTGGAGTAGGGTCAAGGATGTAAGGCTTTTTCCTTGATTATTGAAACTCACCTCCAGTGAAACCTTGTCTTCCATTTGTGCAGGGACTCATTCAACCAGCTCTAAGCTGGCCAAATTCCAGAAACTCCAGAAGCCCGACACTCTAAGCCTGGAAACTCTCGAAGCTAGGCAATCTAAGCCCAGAAACACTCGAAGCCCAGCACTCTAAGCCCGAAAACACCCGAAGCCTGTCCCTCTAAGCCCAGAAACTCTAGAAGCCCATCACTCTAAGCCTAGAAACACTTGAAGTCTAGCACCTTAAGCCCAGAAACTCTCGAAGCCCAGCACTCTAAGCTTGGAAACTCTCGAAGCCTAGCACTCTAAGCCTAGAAACTCTCGAAGTCCAGCACTCCAAGCTTAGAAACTCTTGAAGCCCGGTACTCTAAGCATGAAAACTCCCGAAGCCCAACACCTTAAGCTCCAAAACTCTAGAAGTCTAGGACTCTAAGCTTGGAAACTCCCAAAGCCTAGCACTCTAAGCCCCGAAACTTACGAAGCCCGGAACTTAGGACCAGAAGCTCCACCGGCCTCCTGGCTCCGGTCGTCTTTGATGCAGAACTAATATGCATGCGATTATTTTTTTATGTTTTAGGGGTTGGATGAGATGGTTAAATCTCAAATATCAGATCAAAATATGATGTAGATAATTCTATAAGAATTTTAAAAGCTACGCATGCAGATCATGACCTAGGAAAGCAATACAGAGGGATCACCGGGGCTGAGAAGCCTCGGTTAGGGCTAGTTCTCCTATAATAAAACTACTGGTGGTAGAGTGGGTGTACCTGGCAATGTCTGAAGCATCTGATGCAGATCGTAGTGAAGAGATCACTCGTTCCTCGATGGATGTGTCCTGGAAAACCAAGTCAAAGGCCCGCGGATACCTGGCTTTCTGCTCGGTGGTCCGATTACGGCCCGGTTGGAGTCGTTGGATTCGTAGGAACTCGGGGACCTACAAACAACTGACTGGGGTGAGAAAACAAGTTGGGAAACAAAAAAAATCTCAGAAAAATAGCAAGAGGTGTGTGGAAGAAAGGCTTGAAGGAGGTTGGTCGGCTACGGTTTCTTTTGGCAGCACTTCGGAAGGACTTCAGGATCCCTTAATGCACACAGCAGGGAGGCACACAGCAAGAGAAGAATTCAATAGAATATTTTATATCAAAGATTTCTCTCATAGAAGAGACTAGGGTCCTTTAAATAGACCCATAGCCTTGGGCTCCAAGTAAGGATACATAAGTAATTACATAGGAGTCTTATTCCCACCCAAAACTAAGCTAGAAAATAAGGAAAAAATATGTAGAAAAAATTCCTAAAATTTCTCTCCCTCCTCTTTCCTTGGTTGGCCATGGGAGGTGACCGTAGTGGATGACCAAGGGTGGTAAGAATATGGTCTTGGCACCACTTATCTCCCTTCTTGGGCCTGGGCTGGCCCAACTTTGCTTCCGGCTGGTCCAGGGCTTCAAGGATTCTGATTTCTCCTCCTAGGATCTTCAAATCTTCAAACTGGGTTAGACTTGGGCTATTCTTCCATGTCTTCAATCTGATTGGACTGGTCTTCACTTGTATGATTTGGTCTTTAGTCTTCAGTGTGTTAGGACAGGACTCAGAAAAATAAAATTAGCTCAACATGAGCTGACTAGCACTGGTCTGGACTAGCTCAACATGAGCTGACTAATACAGGACTCAAATAAAGACAACCTAGATGAACTAAGCTTTATTACAATGGTCTTAAAAGTAGCTAAGTAATCCATAGAGGGTTGAGAAGCCTCTGTCTTATTCTAGTGCCTTTGGTGTCCCCACCAATTCTCTCAGGGTGGGAGGAACTCGACCCTGTTGAGTGTAGATCAGGCTGGCTCACATATCTCTCGAGAATGTCTGGGTTGAGGCATTGCAAGTCCTCTTGAAAATTTCATGAATCATCCGACTCTGGCCGACCTTGCCATCGGACCAAGTAGCGTTGATAGCCATGGCCCCAGGTCATTAAGGCTTGATCATCCAGGATATGCTTGATTCGTTCTCCTCTCTCAGGCCAATTTATTGGTGGACACTCAATGTTAGGGTCACTCACAATGGAAGGAGTAGGTCCAAAGGCCTCACTAGGTATTGCTGCCGGTTCCCTAAACTCAACCAGGTCTGTAATATTGAAGGTAGAACTAATACCCAAATCCGAAGGAAAATCTAACACATCGGCATTTGATCCAACCTTCTCTATCACTTTAAAAGATCCGGCTCTGCGAGCATGAAGCTTCTTTTAGGCCTAAGCCTTACCAAGATAGAATCCACTACATCAAATTTCTTGGCCCTTCTTTGGGAATTAGCCAGTTTCTTTCAAAATTAGTGCAGGTGGTGAACATGCTGGGCACATGCAGACTCCTATCAGATGATACAAAGGACTCATACCTACACCTAACAGACTCGACTCTACATTCCTATGGAAGGAAATTTTATTTAACTCTTTGGATCTAAACCTAACAGATTATAGGTTCTCTAGGTTTGACCCTAGCTTGACATGCAAATGAAGATTTATAGTGAACTCCAAGCAAATTCCAAAGAGTAAGCCAGAAATAAGATGCAAACCTAACATGCATGATTAATGAATGTAGTATGCTAATCTCAGCTAAATGCAATCTAATGATCCTAGAAATGCTGGAGGTGTCTGGAAAGGGCAGAAAATAGGAAGTGGGTTCAAAATTAGTCTGGTAGGGTAGGGAAAAAGGTACAAGGTTAGTTGGATAAAGTAGGATAAAAGAAGGGGCGTCAGGGACTAATCCTAGACTAATGAGGTTAACCTTATAAGGTTAAGGTATATCTACAGGATTTGTGATGCGGGATGAAAATCGATATAACCTGGATTATTTGGTAAACGGAAACAACTAAACAAACTAGGACCGTGGGAGGGCTAAGAAGTCTCCCGTGACTAGGGTGACACTGAAACTAAAACCCTAAATCAACTGATCTCTTTTGTTTTTAATTTTCTTGGTGGAGGTGGTGAAGGAAGGATGGAGATGGGGGACTGGGAACTGGAACTCATGGCCCTGGGACTCACTCTAATAGGGAGACGTACACAGAAAGTCAGGGGTCAAAGCATAAAGCTCTCTCCCGAGGGATCAAAGCTCATAGTTACCTTCCCAAGGGATTAAATCACCAGCTACCCTGAGCTCTCATCGAGCCCATAATCCACATAGTAGGGCACTTATAGAGGCCGCTAGGATGACTCTCAAAGGACACGAGAGGATAAAGAAGACGAGATAGGAGATAACTAGGGTGCTCGAACCCATCATCCACAAAGTAGGACTATCACACCCTCCAACGAACTCATTATCCACACAGTAGGGAATGAAGGCAAACGGGCCTCAGCCCAGAACCTGAACCGGAACTAATGAAGAACCCAAAAATTTATATCAAATCATTAATTATTATAGGGGGAGAGGGGGCCTTTATATAGAAACCAAAATCCTCAATTTCTTAGCCTCTAAGAAAACTAAAAAAGAGAAAATAAATTACATCAAAATTCTTGTTGCATCAAAAATGGTGTTGATCTGCTTTGAGAAGCATGTCGGCTAGATGATCTGCTCCAAAAAGCATGCTGCTCTGAAAATTGGATTACTCTGAAATCCATGCAAACTCCAACTCATGGCTGTGTGGAGGATTGATCTCTCAATGGAGCACACGGCCGGCGACCGGGAAGCAGGCAATGGATGGGACCGACGGACGGCGAGCGACAGAAGGCTGGCGGTGGGCCGCAGGCGAGGTGGCACAGGGAATTGCACGGCACGCCCAGCGTGCCATTTGGTCTCCCATGGCCGTGGGTGACCTCCTGGGCACCGACGTGACCGGTGGATGGCGGGGGAGGCCGAGGACGGCGAGATGGTAGCCGGCGGACAGGCTGGCGGTAAGCGACAACAGCTGGTGGTGGCACAGGGGCGGCACGGCATGCACGGCAATGCTATTTGGGCTTCCCACTGCCATGGGGCCCAAGGGCACCGGCGGGGTCCCTTCGACGGCCGGGCTTGAGCCGGCTGGCGGGCGGCCGGTGGCAGGCCTGCAGCAGCGCACGGTAGCGACGGTCGTGGGACATGGGCAACGATTGGTCTTCCCACGACCGTTCGTCTTCCATGGGCATGGGCGGTGGTGGCGACTTCTTCGATGATGGCGGGGGCCGGCGAGCGTCGGTGGTGGTCAGGCGGTGGTGGCCGGGGGTCGGGCGGCCCAGATCTGGTGCTGGAGAGGGTGGTGGCTATGGTTTGGAAGTTTTAAAAAATCACGGGAGAAGGATGCAGGAGATGGAATAAGACTGGGATAACTTAGTGATAAACCAAGAATAAAACCAGAATAGCTGGGATAGGTGGAATAGTGAGAATAGGGAAATAAAAAAATGCAAGAAAATTAAAAAATGGGAAAAAAAAAAACCCGGACGATGGCTGGATCCCCATCATTCTCCTCGACCGTGAAGAACTCGACTTCGTCGAGTTTAAAAAATGGAGCACACCCTAATCCACAACTCGCTCTGATACCAAAATTGATGCGGGATGAAAATCGATGTAACCTGGATTATTTGGAAAAGGGAAACAACTAAACAAACTACGACCATGGGAGAGCTAAGAAGCCTCCCGGGACTAGCGTGACACTGAAACTAAAACCTTAAAATAGCTGATCTCTTTTGTTTTCAATTTTCTTGGTGGAGGTGGCAAAGAAAGGATGGAGATGGGGGACTGGAAACTGGATCTCATGGCCCTGGGACTCACTATAACGGGGAGACACACATAGAAAGTCAGGGGTCAAAGCATAAAGCTACCCTCCCGAGGGATCAAAGCACATAGCTACCCTCCGAAAGGATCAAAGCATCAGCTACCCTGAGCTCTCATCGAGCCCATCATCTACATAGTAGGGCTCTCATAGAGGCCGCTAGGGTGACTCTCAAAGGACACGAGAGGATAAAGAAGACGAGATAGGAGATAACTAGGGTGCTCAAACCCATCATCCACAAAGTAGGACTCTCATACCCTCCAACGAACCCATTATCCACACAGTAGGGAACGAAGGCAAACGGGCCTCAGCCAAGAACCAGAACCGGAACTAGTGAAGAACCCAAAAATTTATAACAAATCATTAATTATTACAGGGGGAGAGGGGGCCTTTATATAGAAAAACCAAAACCCTCAATTTCTTAGCCTCTAAGAAAACTAAAAAAAGGAAAATAAATTACATCAAAATTCATGTTTCATCAAAAATGGTGCTGATTTGCTCTAAGAAGCGGGTTGGCTTGATGATCTACTCCAGAAAGCATGTTGCTATGAAAATTGGACTACTCTCAAATCGGTGCAAACTCCAACTCACAGCCATGCAGAGGATCGATCTCCCGATGGAGCACATGGCCAGCGATCGGGAAGCAGGCGGTGGACAGGACCTATGGACGACGAGTGGTGGACGGCTGGCGGCAGGCCGCAGGCGAGGCGGCACAGGGAATGGCACGGCATGCCCAGCATGCCGTTTGGTCTCGCATAGCCGTGGGAGACCTCTTGGGCGCTGACATGGTCAGTGGACGGTGGGGGAGGCCAGGGACTGCATGATGGTGGCCTGTCCTGTGGGAGACCTCTTGGGCGCCGACGTGGTCAGTGGACGGTGGGGGAGGCCAGGGACTGCATGATGGTGGCCGACGGACAGGCGGGCGGCGGTGGCAAGCGGCGATGGCAGGCGGCGGTGCAGGTGCGGCACGGCATGCACGGCCGTGCCGTTTGGGCTTCCCACGGCCGTGGGGCCCAAGGGTGCCAGCGGGGGCCCTTCGGCGGTCAGGCATGAACTGGCGGGCGACGGGCGGGCGGTCGGTAGCAGGCGGTGGCTGTGGGATATGGGTGATGGTTGATCTTCCCACGGCCGTTCATCTTCCATGGGTGTGGGCGGCGGCGGCAGCTTCTTCGATGAGGGTGGGGGCCGGCGAGCATCAACGGTGGTCAGGCGGGGGTGGCCCGGATCTGGGGCCGGAGGGGTTGGCGGCTATAGTTCAGAAGTTTTAAAAAATCATGGGAGAAGGATGCAGGAGATGGAATAAGGCTTGGATAACTCAGGGATAAACCAAGAATAAAACCAGAATAGCGGGGCTAGGTTGAATTGCGAGAATAGGGAAATAAAAAAATGCAAGAAAATAAAAAAAATGGGAAAAAAAATATCCGGACGATGGTTGGATCCCCATCAGTTTGCGTAATGGAAGGATGGGTTTTTAATCTCAAGGAAGAGGTCCTTAATGGGAACTATAGGAAGAGGCTCATCCTGAGGTTACTGATTCAAAGAGATCTGGTCCTTAATAAATTCTTCTGGTTCTTGTATTTTAGGACTTGACTCTATAATTTGGCTCTACTCTATGGTTTCCTCAGGTAAGGCTCTAGCAGCAGTATCTAGGTTCTCTTCCTCTAATTGTTCTTCCACTATAACATTAGGCTGGGTATAGTCAAGGTCAACTAACTCTAGGTTGGCTTCTACCTAGGTACCTATGGGGTCAATTAATTCTAGGTCTTCTAGAGGTGTGTCCTCTTCTCCCTCGTACTCATCCGCTAAATTCACATCAGCTTCATACACTTCCATATTAAAGTAAGCCTTGTCAATCAAAGGGATGGTAGGGGAAGGTCGGGTAAGGAAAAATTGGCTAGGTCCTGGTTTCTGATTATGGGCACTACTCCTAGTCGGTTCAGGTTGTCTAAGGGATAGTGGCTTACTACTGGGCTCATATTTAGGGTTACTAATCCAATGGGGTTCAGGTTAATGGCCTATGGGTTCATTATGCTCATTGGTCATGGGTTCAGATCTATATGTCATGAGTCTACTGGGCTTATAGGGTGTGGGTAAATAGGATCTAGAGTCATAGGATCTAGGTTCATAGGTTTTAGGTACATAGGATCTAGGTTCATAGGATTTGGAGTCATAAGATCTACAGGTTGTGGGTCTCTTGGACTGATAGGACTTGGGTAGGTACTTTCTCCTTAGTTCATGTTTCAGTCACTCCAGGTAGTTATGGGTTCGTAGCCTTCTAGCCTTAGTATTCTCTCAACACTATCCCAGTCTAACCTGGCCTGGTGAACTAACATAGCTTTAGCAAACTTGAATTGACATCTTTCAAAATCGAAACCCCAATTTTGTTCAAAATACAGGTCCATATCTTTTTCCCAAGCAAGATAATCCTCACACTCAGGATCACAAAATTTTGGTGCTACCAACACAACATACCTAGTGGCTCTCCTAGGGTTGGGCTCCAAATAGAGGTCATGGTAAGGGGTTCTTCTAGGGTTGGGCTCCCTATATGGGTCAGAGTATTGGGTTCTCCCAGGATTGGACTCCCTATATGGGTCGGAGTATTGGGTTCTCCTAGGATTGGACTCCCCATATGGGTCAGAGTATTGGGTTCTCCTAGGGTTGGGCTCCATGGTTTCACTAGGTTAAGTTGGGTTGAGGATATCGGTCTGGGTCAACTGAGTCATCTGGGTAGTCATCTGGGTACTTAACTGGGTAGTCATCTTGGCCATTTGATCAGTAAGGGCTTTAATCTGGGCTTCGAGATTGTCCATGGATTCAGGTAAAAGTAGAGATGGTGGATGATATGAAACCCCTGATCTAGTGCTCATACAAGACTCGATCAAACCACTATAGCTCCCTAGACCTAGAGTCCAAAACTAGGTGATCAATCAGGGTGGCAAACTAGTCTATAGTAACCCTGTACTCAGCCAGGCAGGTGTAAGGGGAGTGTTAGGTCCCTAATTGCCAAATCCTAGACACCAATCAGAGATTGGCCAGGTAGGCGGACCAGCACACAAGCCCTTAGGGACTAAATCCCTGAACCACCATTCTAGACACTAAGCACAAGGCACACACAGGTTAGCTTGACATAGTGATCTAACACTTAGCCCGGACCCGACCAGTTAGTGTCCCTAGCCCACTAGGATAAATTAAGTCTAATAGATTTTAAGTCAGGCTTGGGACCGAATGTAGGAGATGTGGTTTTGGGCTAAAGGGAGGTGATCAAACCCTCCACCCATCTGACATAGCAAGAGTGCCCTTAAAGGTAGTTTATGCAATGATGGCAGGCAGATGATGCAAAATTAGGGTTCAAGTATTTTAGGTAGCTTTTATTTATGTAATTTTTTTTTTATTCTTTTGCAGAAATATGATTTGCAGCCAATGACTTAATATGCTAGAAACATATAAAAATAAAAGATATGCAAAAGAGATGCTAAACAAAACCCTAAACCTTCCAAAGTTGTCTTGTGGAAAAACAGAGCTGAAAATTTGTAGGCTGTATTTTGACCTGAAGAAACTGTATAGATCAAAATAAAATCTGAAAAACTTATGAAAAATAACTTGAATTAAGTTGAATTCTGAAAACTAAAAATTATAATTTTTGAAGTTTTTTGAAGAGAGAAACAATTAAAAGAACAGAGCATATATGGACTATAAAGGATGCAGAAAATAAGCCCTAATCTAAGCTCTGATACCAGATGATGCGGAACTAATATACATGCGATTATTTTTTTATTTTTTAGGGGTCAGATGAGGTAGTTAAATCCCAAATATCAGATCAAAAAATGATATAGATAATTCTATATGAATTTTAAAAGCTACGCATGCAGATCAGGACCTAGGAAAGCTGTACAAAGGGATCGTTGGGGCTGAGAAGCCTCGGTTAGGGCTAGTTCTCCTACAATAAAACTACTGGTGGTAGAGGGGGTGTACCTGGAAATGTCTAAAGTTCCTGATGAAGATCGCAGTGAAGAGATCGCTCATTCCTTGACGGATGTGGCCCGGAAAACCAAGTCAGAGACCTGCGGATACCCGGCTTTCTGCTCGGTGGTCCGATTGCATTCCGGTTTGAGTTGTCGGATTCGTATGAACTTGAGGACTTGCAAACAACCATCAGGGGTGAGAAAACAAGGTGGGAAACAAGAAAAATCTTAGGAAAATAGCAAGAGGCATGTGGAAGAAAGGCTTGAAAGAGGTTGGTCGGCTAGGGTTTCTTTGGGCAGCACTTCGGTAGGACTTCAGGATCCCTTAATGCACACAGCAAGGAGGCACACAGCAAGAGAAGAACTCAATAGAATTTTATATATCAAAGATTTCTCTCATACAAGAGACTAGGGTCCTTTAAATAGACCCATAGCCTTGGGCTCCAAGTAAGGATACATAAGAAATTACATAGGAGTCTTATTTCCACCCAAACCTTAGCTAGAAAATAAGGAAAAAATATGTAGAAAAAATCCCTAAAATTTTTCTCCCTCCTCTTTCCTTGGTTGGCCAAGGGAGGTGACCGTAGTGGATGACCAAGGGTGGTAAGAATAAGGTCTTGGTGCCACTTATCTCTCTTCTTGGGCCTGGGCTGGCCCAACTTTGATTCTGGCTGGTCCAGGGCTTCAGGGTTTCTGATTTCTCCTCCTGGGATCTTCAAATCTTCAAGCTTGGTTGGACATGGGCTATTCTTCCATGTCTTCAATCTGATTGGACTTGGTCTTCATTGGTATGATGTGGTATTGAGTCTTCATTGTCTTTGGACAGGACTCAGAAAAATAAAATTAGCTCAGTATGAACTTATTAGCATTGGACTGGACTAGCTTAACATGAGCTGACTAATATAGGACTCAAATAAAGACAACTTAGATGAACTGAGCTTTATTACAATGGTTTTGAAAGTAGCTAAGTGATCCACAGAGGGTTGAGAAGCCTCTGTCTTATTCTGGTGCCTTTGGTGTCCCCACCAGTCTTGCTCACAGTCCGGAGATGTCCGCCGGGAAACTCTAGAAGTCCCGACCATCTACTGGTTGACTCATAGCTTGGCGCATCAAGCCTCCTGCCTCCTACATCAGGCCTCTCGACCTCCTTCTTCATCAGGCCTCCTAGCCACCTTTAGCTAGCCTCTCGACTCTGACCACCTTGCTCACAGTCCGGAGATGTTCACCAGGAAACTCCAAAAGTCCAGGCCATCTATCACCAGACTCATAGCTTGGTACATCAGGCCTCCGAGCCGCCTCCATCAAGCCTCCCAACCTCCTCCTTCATAAGGACTCCTAGCCTCCTTCAGCCGGCCTCCCAGCTCCGATCGCCTTACTCACAGTCCGGAAATGTCCACCGAGAAACTCTAGAAGTCCCAGCCATCAACCGCCTGACTCATAGCTTGGCACATCATGCCTCCAGGCCTCCTCCATTAGGCCTCCTAGACTCCTCCTTCATCAAGCCTCCTGACCTCTTTCAGCCAGCCTCTTGGCTCTGATAGCCTTGCTCACAGTTTAGAGATGTCCGCTAGGAAACACCAGAGTACTGGCCATTTATCGCTTGACTCATAGCTTGGCATATCAGGCTTCCCAGCATCCTCTAACAGCACTCCAGGCCTCCTTCAGCTGGCCTCCTGGCTCTGGTCGCCTTGCTCACAGACCGAAGATGTCCACTGAGAAACTCCAAAAGTCCCGGCCATCTAAAGCCTGACTCACAGCTTAATGCATCAGGCCTCCCGGCCTCCTCAATCAGGCCTCCCGGCCTCATTCTTCATTAGGCCTCCTAGCCTTTTTTAGCTAGCCTCTTAATTTCAACCGTCTTGCTCATAGTTCAGAGATGACTGCTAGGAAACTCTAGAAGTCCCAGCCATCTATCACTTGACTCATAGATTGGCGCATCAGGCCTCCTGGCCTCCTCCATTAGGCCTCTCGGTCTCCTCCTTCATCAGGCCTCCTAGCCTCCTTCAGCCGGCCTCCCAGCTCCGATAGCCTTACTCACAGTCTGGAGATGTCCATCGAGAAACTCCAGAAGTCCCAGCCATCTACCACCTGACTCATAGCTTGGCGCATTAGGCCTCCTGACCTCATTCAGCCAACCTCTCCGCTCTGACCGCCTTGCTCATAGTTCGGAGATGTCCATCGAGAAACTCTAGAAGTCCCGACCATCTACCACCTGACTCACAGCTTGGCACATCGGGCCCCTTAACCTCCTTCATCAGGCTTCTCACCCTCCTTCACCAAGCTCCTCAGCCTCCGTTGCTAGGCCTCTTAACCTCCTCCACCAGGTTCTTCAGCCTCCGATGCCAGGCCTCTTGACCTCCTCTATCAGGCTCCTTGGCCTCCTTCATCAGGCTTCTCAACCTTCGTTGTTAGGCCTCTCGGCCTATTTCATCAGGCTCCTCAGCCTCTTCCATCAGGCCCCTCGACCTCCACCATTAGGCTTCTCAGCCTCCTTCACTAGGCTCCTCAACCTCCGGTGCCAGGCCTCTCAGCCTCCTCCATCAGGTTTCTTAGCCTCCTTCACCAAGCTTCTCAACCTCCGGTGCCAGGTCCCTCGACATCCTCCATCAGGCTTCTCAGCCTCCTTTACCAGGCTTCTTAGCCTCTGGTGCCAGTTCCCTCGGCCTCCCGTTCCAGCAACCTCAGCCTCAGGTGCCTAGCCCCTCAGCCTCCTCCATCATGCTTCTCAGCCTCCTCCTCCAGGCTCCTTAGCCTCCGGTGCTAGGCCTCTAGGCATACTCTACTAGGCTCCTCAACCTCCATTGCCATGCCTCTTGGCCTTCTCCATCAGGCTCCTCAGCCTCCTTCATCAGGCTTCTCAGCCTTCGATGTCAGGCCTCTTGGCCTTCTTCATCAAGCTCCTCGGCCTCATCCATCAGGCCCCTCGGCCTCCTTCATCAAGCTTCTCAGCCTCCTTCACCAAGCTCCTCAACCTCTAGTGCCAGGACCCTCGGCCTCCTCCATCGGGCTTCCAGGCCTCCTTCACCAGGATTCTCAACCTTCAATGCCAATTCCCTTGACCTCCTCCATCAGGCTTCTCAGCCTCTTTCACCAAGCTTCTCAGCCTTCGGTGCTAGGCCCCTCGGCCTCCCCCACCAGGCTCCCCAGCCTTCGACGCCAGGCCCCTCGGCCTCCTCCATCAGGCTTCTAAAACTCTTCCACGAGGATCCTTAGCCTCTGGTGCCAGGCCTCTCAGCCTCCTCCATCAGGTTCTTCGACCTCTGACACTAGGCTCTTTAGCCTCCGGTGCCAGGCTCCTCAGCCTCCTTCACCGGGCCTCCCGGCCTCCTCCTTCACTAAGTCCCTCGGCCTCCTTCATCAGGCTCCTCAGCCTCCGGTGTCAGGCCTCCTTCATCAGGCCTCTCGACCTCCTTTTTCATCAGGCCCCTTGGCCTCCTTCCTCAGGCTCCTTAGCCTCGAGCATCATCTTACAAGAGCTAAAGGTCTGGAATAGACTTAGATGGCCCTGAGTGCATACCTCCCTGTTCTAAAAACTAAAGAAGGGAAAGAGAAAATAGAGACACATGGATGATAGAAGAAAAGATTTATTTTTATTTGATCAAAAGTTTCTTACATCAAAGGTGATACCCTAACAGGCCGGGAGATCTCTCAAAGGGTAGATTACAAGTAGAGAGAAAGGGGAGCTCAGACCAATGAATGGGCTCTCCCCCCCCCCCGGTGATGACCTCTACCTTTAGAAGTATGCTGGCCTTCTCTACTATGATGGATCCCCTTTTTGGGTGTTTTGCTAGACATTGGCTGAGGAAGAAGCATCCCTCCACCACCGCCTCTACCGTGACATCCTTGGAACTCAACAATCCCGTGATTCCAAGAGTAGCTAAAGCGGTGCCCCGTTAGGCTCCCTTCTGCAGCACCATAGCGGCCATGGCCTCCTCCCATCGACGACCACCCGGGTCACCGTCGCATCATCAAGGACCTTCGATCTCGAGGGGAGGTGCGAGCAGCCTCTTTCTCATTCTTTAGCTATACTACCCCATTTTTGAGAGCAGCCTCTTTTTCTCTCCTCTGGGGGTCCTCACTAGAGGGAACCTTGAGCTCGATGGATTTCTTCTCCATCCTGGACATCCATGCCTTGGTACCATCCGATCACCCTAGAAGAGGGTGGAAGGACACTCACTCCCCCTCTACCTACTTGATCGGAGGATTGAAGTCCATCAGGGGCCCTCCTCTAGCTCAGTCAAAGGTGAGGGGAGGGAAGAAAGAAAAAGCATGGATGAAGGAAAGGAGCGCACTGTGGAATGTTGCGCATTGGCACCCAAAAGATCCCTTAAAAAGGCATGGTAGTAGGCCCTTCATAGTAAAGATCACCACGTGCCTCCGCTTCATCTTGATGCAGAGCATGTGCCCTTTCAACTTCCTGTCCAATGGGAGGTCATTGTGTGGCCCTTCAGGATGCCCCTGGTAGGCTAAACCCTTCATCTTTGCTTCGATTCAAATGAAGTAGTTATGTTACTCAGTAGGAACTGTGCGAAGCATCGCCTCGTTTGTACTAGGGGCATGATATTCGGGCCATAGGTGCCCGAGGCATTGATGGCATCGCAAGAACATCCCCCATGTTAGTGGGCTCATAACTCCCTTCATCCCGAGCACTACCACACCCTCAAGGCTTGGGAGTGGGGAGCATCTGATATGGTGACATTCGTTGATGTGGAGCACACGGGTGGCTTCGATGATAGA
Organism: Areca catechu; assembly: GCA_021397845.1. NCBI lineage: Eukaryota > Viridiplantae > Streptophyta > Magnoliopsida > Arecales > Arecaceae > Areca > Areca catechu. Next base: position 100,424,402 of record CM038050.1, read on the forward strand.
AGACTTGCCACCTGGGCATGGCACCCCAGCCCCTTACCAATGCTGGGCTTATTGGGTGAGGCCGGCTCCCTACCAAGGTTAGCTCCCAACCGAGGTCGAGCTCATTGTGCATGCCCCCATCTATGGTAGGCTCCCTGTCGAGGTCAGCTCCCAACTGAGGCCGGGCTTATTGGGTGTGCCCCTTATCTGAGGCCGGCTCCCTGTCAAGGTCAACTCCCAGTTGAGGTTGGGCTTATTGGGTGAGCCTTCTTGTTTAAGGCCGGCTCCCTACTGAGGTCAGCTCCCAGCTAAGGCCGGGCTCATTGGGTGAGCCCCGCATCTGAGGCCATTTCCCAGCGAGGTCAGTCCCCTATCGAGGTCAGCCCCCAACCGAGGCTGGCTCATTGGGCGAGCCCTCCATCTGAGGTCGTCTCCTTGCTGGGGACGTGTCTGTACCCCGATGTGGAGCCCCCGATATGGAGAATCCCAAAAGAGGCTATCTTTTGATAGGTCATGGAATTACTCTTTCCAAGAAGGATTGTAAGACAACTCTTGAGGAAAAAGAGCGTATAAGTAGGATTCTATATACTTCTGCAGTGGGTTCTATTATGTATACTATGCTATGTACTAGACCAGACATGGCATACTCACTAGGGATAGTGAGTAGATACCAGTTTAACCTAGGTGAAGCTTATTGAAAAGTTGTTAAGAACATCCTTAAGTATTTGAGAAATACTAAGGACTAATGACTTATTTATGGAGATTCTAACTTAAATCATGTGGGGTACACTGACTCTAGTTTTTAGTCAGATAGAGATGATAGCAAGAGTGTATTTGGTTTTATGTTACCCTCAAAGATGGAGCTGTCTGCTGGAAACGTTCTAAGCAGTATACAATTGCTAATTTTATTTACAAGGTGGAGTATATTGCAGCATCATATTTAGCAAAGGAGGCTATGTGGTTACAGAGGTTCTTAGGCAAGCTAGGAGTGGCACCTTCCTTGGATGTGTTAGGTGTATTCCTTGAAAGCCATGTTGGCTTGACACATTTTAATTTAGGGCATGAACCTTGTACTTAATTTTCCTTATCAATTAAAGGGCATTAGTTTCATTCATATTAGTGTGTCTATGAATCATCCATGGAGTTAATGAACAATGACACATATTCTCAAGAGTTGAGAATTTGAGACATGTTTTTATAGATTTACTCCTAAAAGCTCTCGATTGTTAGAATATCACGAGGACGATGATTGATCCATTCAAATCGGTGCATATATCACTTCCCTTTTGGATAGATGAGTCTCTGACCTACAGTGTTTAGAGTGAGGTACAGGTAGTTGATAGAGATCAACGGTACTAAGCATGACTAAGTACAGAAAGTTATACAGATGACTACTCACTCCTCGATAACTTCCTGATGTTGTAGTCGTGTGAAAAGTTCCTTGACCTAGAGTGTCTTAGCTACTCACAATAAGTTTTCTTAGTTTGATAGCACAATCACATGGTTCCTATCCATATGGGACATTGCGATGTTCGTTGGCTACAGTAAGTTTATTGTTGGAGTAGGGTGTTCACTTGTAGGGATCTATCAGCCTTAGTATTAAGGTATAATCCTATGCAAGCTTAATGAGACCAAGTCCAGAAGTCTATGGCCATAGCAGGGTGATAATGAAAAGGTGATTTCATTAATATCATAATTGGACTTGAGTTGATTAGGTTAAGCATATGACTGATGGGTTTGATGAGTATCCGTAACCAACATCATGTCGGGATTTTGATAGAGGAACCAAATCAATGGTAACTATACCTAGGATTTCTAATCTTATTCTGCTGGGTTGCCACTACATATTGCTAAGTGTCTTTGATGGATTATGAGAGCCAGTTAGGATCATTCTCGGATCGATGATCCTAATTAGGGTTAAGCTGAAATTATTTCAATCAATCGAAAAAGCTTCGATGATGTATAATGGAGATTATAGGATGTCTCTTTAACAGACAGGATAGGACATGAGGGGTCACACACATTAGGAGCTCAAGTAACCAATCAACAAATCAATTTGGACCTAATTATAAGTGTTACAATTAATATTTGACCTAATTATAAATATTATAATTAATTGAATATGGATTAATGTTAATTAATTTAAAATAGATTTAATTTAATTGAGTTAGACTCAATTAATTAATACTAATTGATTCGGGTCAATTTCTGCTTCAAAATGGTTCGATTGGATTTAAAATCAACTTTAGTTTGACTTAAAATCACTTCGTTTGGACCAAGACCCAGAGTCTAGTTAGACTTCGACTCTCCCTCCAAATCTCCCCCTCCCTCCACAGCCCTACCTAGTGGGCCCCTTGTGTTTGGGTGACAAAAGAGAGGATGCATGAAAAAAAGGTTGGTGGAAAGAGTTTGGCATGAAAAATATTAAGAGAGGCAAGAGTCCTTCTCTTCCACTCCTCTTAGATCCTAGCCAAATAAAATGAAACACCGGTGTTTTATTTTATTGTGATGGGAGAACTTAAATTTAAAAAGGAAGAAAGGTGGCCAATGAAGAGAGATCACAATTTGCATGAAAAATATTCTCCTTTCATCGTGAAAAATCCCCTCTTGGTCGTGAGATTCTCTTTTGGGGCATTTTCACCTGAGGTTCTCTATCTTGGTGCCAAGTCCTTCTCTCCCTTTTTATTTGTTTCCTTTTTTCTTCTGAGAGATATAGAGAGTGATTCTACAAGAAGAAGAAGAGAGGAAAAGGTCCAAGATCTTGCATAGTCTGATTTGCAAGACAGAAGCCGAAAGCCAGTTCGAGTTCGAATTGGCACAGTTTTTAAAGTGGATGATTTGCTGAAAGAGGAGAGGGCTGCAAGGATCTAGTAGTCCGATGCCCTCTATGACTTAGTTGCGAGAGCTTCGTGTGGATACAAACAGTGCCCGGGTGATTGTGCGGCTCCGACAGAATCCCGATTTTTCAGTAGCGGATCTGCATGCTTTTCAAAGCAGGCCAGGATAGCGATCCAAGTTAGTATTTTATGTTTAAAATGATTTTTATTTTAATTTTGATATTTTTCTCGTATGTTGCAGCATGTTAGGAATTTATTATAAATAAATTAGATTATTTTTGAATTGCATGATTAGATATAAATTAATTTTATATCTACTTTCACTGCGACAATCTGTTATGCCTGTTCGATTGCAATTTTCTATTCCTAGGAGAAAACCAATAGTGGTATCAGAGCCACGATTCTCCTTCTTAACATGCATGCATGAGAATCAGATCTAAAAAATATTTAGATCAGTTAGATAGATTATGATTTTCGAATCTATGTTGAACATGAGATTATTCTAGCATAGAATTTTATGTTTTGAAAATTATTTTCAAAATTAAAATCATATTTTTTAGATCTGAAATTTAATCTAATAATCTGAAATTTAATTGTCAAGTCTTGCACAAAGTGATATAAGGTTGTCCTACTATAGGGTTTACCCCCTATAGTGCAAAGGTTGTCCTACTTTGATTTATACATGGTTTTGAAAAGGGATTTTCAAAAGGGTTTTGATCAACAAATGATTATGTATGTTGTTGTATGTGATGCACAAAATTAGGGTTTAGATCTTAAATATGATTCATGTTCATAAGCCATTAATGTCATGCACTTGAACCTAATTTTAAAATTGATTTGTTCAAGAAAATCAAATTAGGTGCATGAGGGTTTGGGTTGAACAAATTAGGTCTAGAGATTAGGCTACGGTAATTAGAGCTTGATTAGATTAACAAGTAACCCTAATATGATATCGAGCAAGTAACTTAACCTAATTGGATGATGATTAGGGTTAGGTCAAGTGTGCTCAAAATTGGTTTTAGATGTAGTCTGGTCAAATCGATTTATTTGATAGTGAATCGATAAGTTAAGACCTAATTTGGCTCAGTGATGAGCCCAGGTTATTAGTTAACCTAATTGAATCTTTTCAGTCAATTGGTGTTTAAGGAAGGTTTCGATCATAGTTTTAATTGGGGCTAACTCTTTCTCAACCAACTAGTTTGGCAGAAAGAGGGTAAATTGGCAGAACCCTCTCATGGATCAAACTGACCTGGCCAATTTGGTTGATTAAGTTTTCAAAAGGGTCACTTTTGATTTGAGTTCACCCATGCTAACTAATTTTAGTCAAACATGAGATTGTGCTGACTGAATGTAATTAGTCAGACATGAGATTGTATTGACTTAATGTAATTGATTAGTCATGATTTGGTTGATCAATTTAGAAGAGACCTAAATCCAAGCCCAATGAATATTAAGTCATAGGTCTTCCACCATTGTAGGTGTGCGGGTGTCCTACAGGTGTTGATTATTTTTGACTTGTTATAGTGGTCTAGTTGCATCAGGAAGACACAACCACCCTATTAGGCATGAGATGTTGCTAGGCATTTATGGGTTTAGGCCCAATAAATGGGATCGTTGAGGGACTCAATGATGGCTTTGTCTAGCAAGAATGGTGGGTCTGACTTAACTAATGATTCGACCAATACATAGGCACGTTGAGTTTCAATGCTTTAGAGACTAATTAGCTACAACTTGTATTAGATACATTAGACAAGAGTTGGCCATTATTGGTGTAGGCGTGTTACCAATAATTGATAGTGAGGTGCCGCACATCGATGGTACTGTATGCCAGCCACTAGAAAACTTGAGTTGTAGGGTTTTCACATCTCCACAGGAGTGTGAGAGATCCAAGAAATTGTCTGAGTTCTAAAATTATTTCTTAAAGACCATAAAATAATTTTTATGATTAGGTATAAAGCATCTAACTTGAATCTTCTACTCTTGCAATTAACCATGTCTGCTTCAAATCCCTTAGTTCGTATTCTAAAGACAACTGACTTGTAGGCCTCGATTTTAAAGATTGGTTGAGAAACATCAAAATTGTTTTGAGTTCTGAGAAGCTGGGCTATGTGCTTGACCAAAAACCTCCTGTCTTACCTAGCCATCCAAATGCTCGTCAAACGACTGCACAAGAAAAATGGATGGAAGATGATAATAAGGTTAAGTGTTATATGTTGGCCTCAATGTCAAATGAATTGCAAAGCCAATATGAGGATATGCCAACTGCTAAATCGATTCTGATTCACCTACAAGAGTTATATGGTGAACAAAGTCGGATTGCACACTTCGAAGTGTTGAAAAGGCTTTTCAACAACAAGATGCATGAAGGGTAGTCAATGCACGATCTTTGTTTGACAATGATCAAGGACATCGAACAGCTTGAAAAGCTGGGTATTCTTATTCATAAGGAGCTACAGGTGGATTTGATCCTCCACTCCTTGACTTGTTCATATGCTCAGTTTGTAATGAACAATAATATGAACAAGTTGAATTACACTTTGCCTGAATTATTGAACATGCTGGTAAAAAATGAGGGGACCCTAAAAAGTTCAAAGGCTTTGTTTTTTCTGTGAGCAATCTTCCTCCAAAAGAAAGTCTACTTGGAAGAAGAAGAAACTTGCAAAGAAGCAGAAGAAGGAAAGCAAATAGAAGAAGGACACTCCAAAGAAAGCCAAGGTTAGCAAAGGGAAATGTTTCCACTGCAATACAGATGGCCACTAGAAAAGAAATTGTCTTCTCTACCTGGAAAGCCTAAAGAAATAAGAGGATAGACCTTCTAAGGTAAGCCTATGCTCGTTATTGAATCTAACTTATTGGTTTCATCTACTTCTAGTAGGATTTTTGCTCATATATGCATTTTAATGTAGGGCTTAGAAAGAAGTAGAATGCTGAGAGAAGGTGAGATGATCCTACGTGTCAGAAATGGAGCAAGAGTTGCTACTCAAGCTATTGGATCGTATTCTCTGGTGTTACCTTTAGGGTATCGATCAGTACTTAGTGACTATTATTTTGTGCCTTGAGCTAGTAGAAATTTGATTTCGTCTCTATGCTAGCATTAGAAGGATTTGAATTTATATTCAATAAAGACTTTTATAGTATTATTTGAGAAATAAATTGGTTGCAAAAGCTACTTTAATTACAGTCTCTATCATTTGCATGCCGATGCACTTTGAATATTAACGAGAAAATTAAAGTGAATGTCATAGGACATAAATGTCCTAGAGATGACCTAAATGATAAATACATGTGGTACCTAAAGCTCGATCATATAGGTGAGGACAGAATAAACAACTAAAAAGGATGGGATCTTAGATTCAGTTAATTATGAATCATATCCACTTTGCGAGTCATGTCTTCGAGGAAAAATGACCAAGATGCCCTTTGTAGGACATAGGGAGAGGTCCACAAAATTACTTGCCCTGGTACACACTGATGTGTGTGGTCCATATGATGTGCAGTCCAGGGGTGGTTTTACTATTTCATAACCTTTACTAATGATGTCTCACAGTATGGTTTATGTGTTTTTTATGAGACACAAATCTGAAGCTTTTGAAAAGTTCAAGGAATTTATACATGAGGTAGAAAAACAAATAGGTAATACTCTTAAGGTTCTCCGATCAGATCGAGGAGGAGAATACCTTAGTAAGAAATTTTTAGGTTATCTTAAGGATAATGGCATAGTCTCACAATGGACTCCACCTGGTACGTTTCAGCTCAACGGGGTGTCTGAGAGGAGAAATAGGATATTATTAGATATGGTCTAATCCATGATGAGCTTCACTGACTTACCTTTCTTTCTTTGAAGAGATGCCCTACAAACTTCAATTTATATTCTAAAAAGGGTTCTATCTAAATCTGTTCCTACCACACCATATGAGATTTGGCATGGTAAGAAACCAAGTCTTGCTCATTTCAAGATTTGGGGATGTCCAGTCTATATCAAACAAGACTAATGATAGACAAGTTGGAATCTTGATCTTTGAAAGCTCAATTTGTAGGATATCCTAAAAAAACTTTAGGGTATTACTTTTACGTTCTAGAAGATTATAATGTGATTTGAGCAAACATGCCATATTTCTTGAAAAACAGTTTATTCAAAAAGATGGTAATGGGAGGTTAATTGAGCTCGATGAGAAAGTCTCTGAAGAGCAACCAGCTGGAGATCAGATCGAACCTAATCAACCAATACACGTAAATACTCTTCCACCTCATAGGTCTATTAGAGTCTCCATACCTCCTGAAAGGTACTTGGGTATGCTTATAGAGGATATAAAGGAAATGTTTCTTATTGGGGACAAGGATCAATTGATTGATCCTAAGACTTATGATGAGGCGATGTCAAACATTGACTCCAAAAAATGGTTGAATGATATGAAGTTAGAAATTGATTTAATGCATTCTAACCAAGTTTGGTCCTTAGTGGTTCTACCAAAGGGTATCATACCTATTAGTTGTAAATGGATCTACAAAAGGAAAATAGTTGTTGATGGTAAGGTAGAGACCTTTAAAGCTAGGTCAGTGGCAAAAGGGTATAGTCAACTTGAAGGCATTGACTATCATGATAGCTTTTCACCAGTAGCTATGCTAAAATTCATCCATATATTGCTTGCAATTGAGCATATCATGATTATGAGATATGGTAGATGAATGTGAAAATTACATTCCTGAATGGATATATTGAGGAAGATATCTATACGGAGCAGCCTTTGGGTTTCACTTCCAATGATGAAGATCATAAGGTCTGCAAGCGGCATAGATCAATCTACAGATCGAAGCAAGCTTCTCGGAGTTGGATACTCATTTTGATGATACAGTCAAATCATTTGATTTTATCAAGAATGAGGATGAGCCATGTGTTTACAGGAAGGTCAGTAGGAGGGCAGTGAATTCTTCGTATTGTACGTAAATGACATCCTCCTTATAGGGAATGATATTCACATGTTGACTTCGATCAAAAGTTGGTTATCTAAAGAATTCCATATGAAAGACTTAGGTGAAGCATCTTATATTTTGGGGATTAAGGCCTATAGAGATAGATCTAATCGGATGCTTGGCCTTTCATAAAAATTGTACATAGAAGAAATGCTGAAAAGTTCAGCATGGAGAACTCTAAAAGAGGATTGTTACCTCTTCGGAATGGTATTAATCACTCCAAGAAAATATGTCCCAACACACCTGAAGAGATTCGATGCATGAGCAAGATTTCATATGCTTCGGCAATTAGAAGCCTTATGTATGTCATGTTTTGTACTCGACCTGATAGTTCTTGTTATGAGTGTCAGGAACAGATATCAGTCGAATCCAGGTGAAAAACATTGGATAGCTATGAAGAACATTCTTAAGTACTTGAGAAAGACTAAATATTTGTTTTAGTCTTTGGTGGGAGTTCAGAATTAGGGATAAAAGGATATACAGACTCAGACTTTATGTCTGATCCTGATGATAGAAAGTCTACATCAGGGTTGTGTTTTTGTGCAATGTTGGGGTAACTAGTTGGAAAAGTTCCAAGCAGCCCATCATATCAGATTCAACAATGGAAGCAGAGTACATTGCTACCTCTGTAGCTACAAAAGAAGCCTTATAGTACAAAAAGTTCATTATGGAGCTTGGAGTGATGCCATCTGATGCCATCCCCATATATTATGACAATAATGGTGCAATAGCTCTAGCTAAAGAGCCCAGGTCTCACCAGAAGTCTAAGAACATTGAACGTGGTTCATATCATACGCGACTACCTCGAGAAGAAATATGTTGAGGTGTAAAGAGTAGACTCCACGGACAACGTGGCAGAATCACTGACTAAGACTCTGAGCCATCAGAAGGCTGAAGTCCACTTTGAGAAAATGGGACTTAGATATGTAGCCAATTGGCTTTAGTGCAAGTGGGAGATTATTAGGTGTATGCCCTGAAAGCCATGTTGGCTTGACATATTTTAATTTATGTTATGAACCTTGTACTTAATTTTCCTTATCAATTAAAGGGCATTAGTTTCATTCATATTGTTGTGTCTATGAATCATCCATGGAGTTAATGGACAATGACACATTCTCAAGAGTTGAGAATTTGAGACATGTGTTTTATAGATTAACTCCTAAAAGCTCCCGATTGTTGGAATATCATGAGGACGGTGATTGATCCATTAAAATCGGTACATAAATCACTTCCCTTTTGGGAGATGAGTATCTGACCTATAATGTGGTGACACTGGAGTGAGAGTACAGGTAGTTGATAGAGATCAATAGTATTGATCGTGACTACTCACTCGTCGATAACTTCTCGATGCTGTAGTCATATGAATAGTTCCTTGACCTGGAGTTTCTCAGCTACTCATAATAAGGTTACTGTGGTTTGACAGCATAATCATATGGTTCCTATCCATATGGGAACTTGTGTTGTTCGTTGACTGCAGTATGTTTATTATAGGAGTAGGGTGTTTAATTATAGGGATCTATCAGCCTTAGTAATAAGGTATAATCATATGCAAGCTTAATGACTAAGTCCAGAAGTTTATTGCCATAGCAGGAAGATAATGAAAAGGTGTTTTCATTAATATCACAACTGGACTTGAGTCGATTAGGTTAAGTATATGACTGATGGATTTGACGAGTATCAGTAACCAACATCATGTCGGGATTTTGATAGAGGAACCGAATCACATGGTAACTACACCTAGGGTTTCCAATCATATTCTGCTGGGTTGCCACTATATATTGCTAGGTGTCACTAGTGGATTATGAGAGCCCGTTAGGATCATTCTCGGATTGATGATCTTAATTAGGGTTGAGTTGAAATTATTTCAGTCCATCGAAAGGTTTTCGATGATATAAATGGAGATTATATCATATCTCATTACCAGATAGGATAGGACCTGAGCGGTCACACACATTAGGAGCTTAAGTAATCGATCAACAAATCAATTTGGATCTAATTGTAAGTGTTATAATTAATATTTGACCTAAGTATAAATGTTTCAATTAATTGATTATGAATTAATTATGAATTAATTAAATTAGATTTAATTTAATTGAGTTAGACTCAATAATTAATCAAAATTGATTCGGTCAATGTCCGCTTTGGAATGGTTTGATCGGATTTAAAATCGGCTTTAGTTTGACTATAAAATCACTTCATTGGAAAGACCTAGAGTCCAGTTAGACTGCGACTCTCTCTCCATGTCTCCCCCTCCCTCCAAATGCCTACCTTGTGGGCCTCTTGTGTTTGGGTGATAAAAGAGAGGAGGCGTGAATAAAAGCTAGGCGCAAAGAGTTTGGCATGAAAAATATTAAGAGAGAGAAGAGTCCTTCAATTCCACTCCTTTTAAATCCTAGCCAGATAAAATGAAACACTGGCGTTTTGTTTTATGAGATGGGAGAACTTAAATTTAAAATGAAGAAAGGTGGCCGACCAAGAGAGATCACAATTGGCATGAAAAATATTCTCCTTTCATCATGAAAAATTCCCTCTTGGCCGTGAGCTTCTCTTTTGGGGCATTTTCTCCTGAGGTTCTCCCTCCTAGCGCCAAGTCCTTTTATCCCTTTTTATTTGTTTCCTTCTTTATTCTGAGAGATATAAAGAGTGATTCTACAAAGAAGAAGAGAGGAAAGGGTCCAAGATCTTGCATAGTTCGATTTGCAAGATAGAAGCCAAAAGCCGATTCGGATTTGGATCGGCACAGTTTTTAAAATGGCCGATTTGCTTAAAGAGGAGAGGGCTGCAAGGATCTAGCAGTCTGGTGCCCTCTACGATTCAGTTAAAAGAGCTTCATGTGGATACCAGTAGAGGCCGGTCGATTGCGTGGCTTTGATAGAATCCCAGTTTTTCAGTAGCAGATCTGCATGCTTTTCAGAGCAGGACATGATAGCGATCCAGGTGAGTATTTTATGCTTAAAATAATTTTTATTTTAGATCTGATATTTTTTTCATATGCTGCAGCATGTTAGAAATTTATGATAAATAAATTAGATTTATTTATGAATTTCATGATTAGATATAAATTATTTTTATATCTGCTTTCGCTGTGATAGGCTATTAATGCCTGTTCGATTGCAATTTTCTGTTCCTGGTAGAAAACAAACAGGATGGTCCTATTCCGATGTATTGTGATAACACTGATGCCATAGCTCAAGCCAAAGAGCCAAAATCATATCAGCAGACCAAGCACATTCTGTGTCGTTATCACCTTGTTCGGGAGATTAAAAGGAGGTGACATCGAGCTTCTAAAGACCGATGGTAAAGAGAACTTGGCTAACCCCTTCACTAAAGCCATTGGAATACAAGAGTTTGACGATTGTAAATGGAAGATGAAAATCAGATTCTGTTTTGATTGGCTTTAGTCCCGGTGGGAGTTGTTGGAAAATGTGTATCCTAAAGCCAATCGTTTAGGCTGCAGATAGTTATGCGACTCATGTAAATGCATATGGATTATTGAATTGAATAAAAAGTTTATTCTAGTTGTTCTTCACATGTCATCATCCTAATTGAACTCTTGTGTGATGATGTCCTTTGAGCTATCTTGTATGTGATGTAAAGAGGATACATCATGTAGTTCATAAATTGGTTCGTGACCAAAGGATATGCTATTTCAAGACGATTGTGTATCGAGAGTAAGTCATTGATGTCATGTTTGTTGGTTGTCCTCTTAACCAAGTAGCATGAAGATGCTGGTATGATATCAGGTGTTGTGTTCAACACTTCACTGAGCATGTCCTTTATGCGAGATTCTCTTTCTACCAAAGAGAAGTTTTGCATTAGAATATGGACATGAATTATTTCTCTGACTTGAGATTACAATGGCAGCTTGCACGCAACTCACTATGCTTAGGTGCTAGACTACCTGGATTTTTGATCTGGGATGGAAGGTTGCTGGGTACAGTTATGTACTTGTGTAGAGATAGTAGGATCAAGATAGGATTGATCTCTCCAAATGGTTTGGATTGAATACTTAATATGCCTCAATTGAGAAAGACCATGGCCATGGCTTTCCTTGTAAGGAGTTATAGGGATTCTTTGTTTGAGACATATTGAGAAAGACCGATTAGGGTTGGGTAGTTTAACCCTAAGCCATTTGGAGCATTAGGAGATTAAAGGAATAAGTTTAGTGGTATTCCATTTTCGATAGGTTCTTGTTGCTCTGCAACTTTCGACCTATCTGGATACCGGGTCATTGCTAGATGGCAACTTTGGCTGGTACTAGAAATGTTCCTGTGCAACCGATTTAGTGTTTGAACCTACACGTCACACATCATGGGGTTTCTTCTTGATTTGTTGTTATGGGAATGATTAGGAATTATTCTCGGACTTGTTTGACAAGTGTTGTCAAAATTGCCTATGAGTCGAGTCATGAATGAGTAAACTAATGTGATTCAGCTCGAGTTGACTAGAATAGTCGATTCGACTCGATTGACGGACTCTGCTAAAAATCAAAACTACTTCATTAATGCCTGCAACTATTGTGGGACTTAATGGTGCGCATTTCAGGGTTTTAATGGCTACTATTAAAGAATTCCAAGGGTTTATAACACCATGAATTCCAAGGGACTGAAACTCTCTTTATAATCTCTCATCAAATTAGAATTTGTAGGTTGACAATTTTTAGTTCACAAGGTTTTGTCCTGTTCTGAATTCTGCTGGAAGAATAAAAAAGGAAATCAAGAGACTCTCCCATTTTCTCATTGTTAGATTTCATACTTGATCTTTAAGAGATTATCAAAGAGGGGGTTTGAGTTTTGGGAGGGATTCTTGAGTGCATACCTTATGTTGAAGGTTTGGGATAGAGAGTTGGAAAGGGTTCTCAAGAGTCTTGTTCCATCTTTGCTTCAGCAACAATTCTTCAAGGAGTTGAAGAAGTAGTCCATGGTTCTTCAAGGAGTTGAACAAGGTGTCCTTGCTGCTGACACTATTTCTGGAGAGTTTAGCACCTCAAAAGAAGTAGAGATCGTGTACCGTGGTGTGAACCACCTGTAGAGGCAGAACACGTGTGCTGCTCGCAGAGCTGTTCTTCTTCCTTCCAATTGGAGCACTTCCTGATGATTGTCATTGAGGTATGCTTGTATATTTAATGTATGACATATCTTGCTTGATGCATCATTGTATGATTCAATAATGGTTCTCTATGTTTCATACCATTCATGCTTGATTTCACACATGCATTACTCTAGGTGCATCAAGATCTATATAGGGGCCTGTGTTAATTAGATTAACATATCATAGATAAAAGTATTTTATCTTCTTCCGCTATGCCATGCTCTTTAAAAAAAGTTTTAAATTGCATGCATCGGGCCCACCACTGTCTTAACCTTACAATGGTATCAAAGCGTGGTTGTGATGCATGTCTAGTTTAATGATTTTATATAAAATATATTTAATTTCTTTCACAAAGTACTTGGATAAAGATGGATTCGCCATGGTCATTTGGTCATAAGAGAGAAGTATGGTTTTAAGGCCATCTCTTCCCCATTCATGGGATTCTCCTATGACATGTACGGGTGCCATTGTGTCACGACCTTATGAAGAAGAAAATGAGGGATTTGATAGGTTAAAATAGTTTTAATCTATGGTTAATATATCATAACTATGCTTAGATAAGATCTAAAAGTTGTATGATCTAAAACTTAAAAAATTCAAGTGAAAAAGACTGAAACTTAAAGTTACTTTTTCTGCTCTGATGAACCAAGTCGACTTGTCCCTTGCTCGAGTTGACTTGATTCTGCAGACAGAATAATCTATCTATATTTTTTCTTCTAGATGAGCTAACTCAACCTACTCGAGTCGACTAGACCAAAAAGCCTAAAATAGTAAGTTTGAAGTTCAGAATTTTTTTTATGAAATTGTTTCACTTGATTTTGCAATTGTTGACCCCATAAGTGATTTTGATGATAACCAAATATTGGTGCATGCATTTGTTTTTGGTGCGGGCACCAGACTCAGAAGAAGACTTCAGGGCTCCAGCTGGATCTCTGATTGACCTTGCCCGAAAATTAGGGATTTTCTGGTTTTGTAATAAGGGTTGACTTGGGCAACTCAATTTTTTTGAGTCTGTATTTCCCTACATTTAAATTTTGTTGAGTCATGTTGACTCAGTACAAGTCCTAGTAAGTGGTCTAGGTCTTCTCCAGGGTGCCACATTTTCTCCCAAGCCCAAGCAAGTGGGCGCCACATTCCCAGCCACATGCCAGAGTCCAGGAGGTGCCACATCTCCATCCTAGTGTCTTGGTCCCCACACCCAAGGGAGCAAGAATTTTTCTTGAAGCCAAAATCAAGGAGGCGCCCCATATATACCTTAAAAGGCCAAGCTAAAGGAGGAAAGAGGCATTTCTTGGGGAGCACTTCAAGGGGGTGCCCAATCCATGCCTAAAAAGACCAAAGAAAAGTTAGGAAGAGCCATGACTTGGGGAGAAAGAAAAGGAGGTGTCCAAAAGAGTTGAGCCATGGAAGGAAAAAAAATTTTTCTTGAAGAGCAAGGCTAGGAGGCGCCACCTACTTACCATTTGGAGCCACCAATCAACACTTATGGAAGCTCTTGGCCGGCCATATGAGAAGGATTTGATTCTACAAGCCTAATTTGAAGATCCATCCTATTAGTCCCACATGGGAAGATGTAAAACCCTGACCTCTTGTAAAGACTTATAAAATAAACCCTCTTGTAAGTTTTAGAGAACATCTGATGAATGAATCCAATTTATGTGTGAGAAAACTTTGTGTTTCTCTCTTCCGCACTTGCATCCAGGTGTTGAGCTCCGTGAGGGAGTAAATCTGGGTTCCCCAGGAACCTTGAGGAGGTGTGAGATCTCCAACTCCAAAACCCTAGGTTAGCCACTTCACTTCCAAACCCTAGCCGCCCATCATCCTCTTCTTTCCACCAACCCTAGCCTACCCCTTCTCTCACGGCCACTCTCTCCAAGTCAAGGCCGACCACCAGCATCTAGGTCCAGTCCGGATACTTCAGATTCAGAGCAATTCCCAGAGAAAGTCAGATCAGCCTCCAGGAGAATCCGGATTTCAGCAACACAGCTTTCAAGTTCTTCTATCTGGTAAATCCTTCCTTGAGTATCTGGTTCCATAATTTATTATTCTTCTTTCCCAGATCTTGAGTTCAGAAGAAGCCAACTCTGCCAAAGGGCCAGTATCGGAGGATCCATTACGAAGATATCTGAATCCGGGGATCCAACAATCTGCTCAAGAGAGTCCTTCCACTAAACTCTGTGAAGATCACTGCTTGGTCTGTAACCCTTCTCTTCTCTTTACTTCTGTCCTGTTGAAAGTTCAGAGCGAAACCCTAGGTCTGGGAGTTTCTCAACCCCCAACGATCCTTTACTTCTGAATTACTCTGATAACCTAGTTTTTTAAATTGTGCTTTCAATTATTACATAGTTTCTTTCAATTTAGTTTAACTTTCCTTTGAGTCAAAGCCGACTTCTGAAAATATATAAAAAAAAAAAAAATAGTCTTAATTTACTTCCGCATCGCATCATCTCTTCTTCCGTTCTGCATCAGTTTTACTAATAACTCTTCAAGTGGTCTACAAGTTTTGTAGGAAGAATTCTTTGTTCAAACTTCAACTCCTATATTTGTATTTCTTGTTTTGAGTTGTGTTGTAATTGAAATTTGTAAAGAAGAACCCAAAGGAAAAATTAAGAAAGATCATAAATTGGGTTACTTCTAAATGTGTTTCAAGCTTTGCGTATCTTGTTGAAATTGAAGACTTTTGAAGCTTGAAGACTTGCTGGATGAATTCTGGAGATAGATTGAAAAATTCATTGAAACATTCATTCAAGCCAACTCGAGGAGAAGAGAGCCGACTTTGGCATAGGGCAAGCGAGAGGATTCTAGCTTGCAAACATCCGAGCCGACTCTAAGGGACCCAAGCCGACTCGTCCAGAGTGTTGTTTCTTGAATCAGACAGGTGAGCCGACCCGAAAGAACTCTGGGCTGACTCTATCACATGGTCAGACATTTGAGCTGACTATTTAGAAGATTGAGCCGACTCCTCCAAAGTCCATAAAATGGTTTCTGAGAAGAACAGCATTCAAGTCGACTAGAGTGAAAGTTAGTCGACTCGACCAAACTAACATTTTGAAGGCCTGAGGATCCTAATCGACTGGAATCAGGCGAGCTGACTCTTATAGAGTGAAGAATCAGACACTGTGTAAGCGAGCTGATTGGATTGAAGAGAGTCGACTCTACCAAAACTCTTCTATGGATCCGAGCCGACTTGAGTGATTCGAGTTGACTCGAAGGTCGATTTTAGAATTACAATGGCTAGTTTCAAAACTCAGAATTTGAATCTAAAAAGTGCTCCAATGGTCAAATGTCATATCCCAATGGTCTATAATGACTTAAACTACCTTGGATGATGGAAGGCCATATATTTGAGTGATTTGAACTTCTTTGAAGTAAGTATTAGAGAGTTCCTCAAAGATTTAATGCTTTATTGAATATCCAACCAACCACAAGGAAGAGAGCACTAAGAGAATTCAAGACAGCCTTCAAGTCTTCATCAACTCACATATGAAGCTTGAAGCACTTAGCAAAGAAGCAAAAGAAGCCATTAAAGTGCATTGAAGTGCATTCAAGTGGGCTTCTCTCGAGCTGCATCGGAAACCACTCAACAAAATTTTTGTTTATCACTTTGTTGCATTTACTTTCAATTCATTCTTGAATTGTTGGATTATTGGAGAGCCCAGTTGAAAAACCAATAGGTTCTACGTGAGCCTTTGTTAAAAACCAAGTGTCTGGTTCTTGGTGATCCTGGTAAAACCAAGTTAGGTTTTTGGTGATCTTGTGTTAAAAATAACTTGGGTTTCTTTGGTGATCCCGGTAAAACCAAAGTGCAGAGGTTTTGAATTGTGATCCTGTAAAACAATCCTACTATATTCGGATATGAATATAGTAGAAATCCCAAGTGGTAATCTTACATACTGGACGTAGGAGCTGGGTTGCTCCGAACCACTATAAATTTTGTGTGTTTGTGTTGTGCTTCTTTGATCTTATTTAGCTTCTACAGTTAATTACTTTGTCACAGCACCTAACACTCTTAAAGGAATTTTCAAGAGCATATTATCTTCTTAAATTTTTAAATTCCCAATTCACCCTCCTCTTGTGAAAGCCACCTGGGCAACAACTGGTATCATAGCAGTGTCTCTGATTACATTAGAGTAAAGATTGATGGCTCATCCCGTGAGTACATCCTTGGCTGAAGGCCAATCTACTAATAGACCTCCACTTTTCATAGGCACAAATTATTCTTATTGGAAAGCAAGAATGAAAATCTATATACAAGCTGTTGATTTTTAATTATAGAAGGTCATTCTTAAAGGGCCACATATTCCCATTATCAAAGTTGATGGCATGGATATCCCTAAGCCTAAAGAGGTCTAGGATGAACACAATATGAAAATAGGGAATTAAATGCCAAAGCAATGAATTTGCTATACTGTGCTTTGGATTCAAATGAGTTTAATCGAATTTTCACTTACCCTTCGGCAAAGAAAATTTGGATAAACTTGAAGTAACCCACGAAGGAACTTTCCAAGTGAAGACTTCAAAAATAAATCTTCTAGTACATTGCTATGAATTATTAAAATAAACCTACTGAAAATATCTCTGCCATGTATACTAGATTTACAGATATTATTAATGATTTTAAAAGACTTGGTAGGGTTTACTCAAATGCTGACTTAATACAAAAGATCTTGATATCAAATCCAAATAAATGGGACCCTAAAGTGACGGCCATCCAGGAAGCTAAAGATTTAAACACCTTGCCTATGGATGAATTAATGGGTTCACTCATCACACATGAACTAGCCATGCAGTACAGAACTGATGATGATCTAAAAAAGGAAAAGACAATTGCTTTCAAGGTTACATTGGAATCAAAAAAAGATGAGAAATCAGAAGATGACTCCATCTCCTCAGAAGACGATCTAGAAGACGAAGACATCATAATGGTCGTGAGGAGATTTAGAAATTTTATGGGAAGGAAGAAAGGAAGATTCAATAGAAAAATCTATAAACGAGGAGAGCATTCTAAGGAAAAGGACAAGGATAAAGAAAGGAAAAGGAACAAGTCCCCACTTGCTATGAATGTAGGAAACTGGGGCACATTTGTCCAGATTGTCCATTATTAAAGAAATTCTTCAAGAAGAAGAAAAAGAAAGCAATGGTTGCCACATGACGCGATGGTGAGGAATACACCTCAATTGAAGAAGAAGAGATCACAAAAAAAGCTAATTTATGTCTAATGGGTCTCGAGGATGAGGTAACATCTCCCAATGCTCAAATTGAATTTATATTTGATGAGTTAAATTCTACATTTCATGATCTTTTATCTGAATTTAAAAAGGCCGAGTAAAGATTAAATCTTTAAAGAATATCAATGATTCTTTACTCAAAGAAAAAGAGAAGATTTCATAAAAGAATATTTTATTGCAAAAAGAACTTCATGTCTTTTCTGAAAATTGTAAAGCTTTGAAAACTGAGAATAGTGATTTTCTTGACAAAATAAGCTTTGTTGAATGAAAATAATGAGTTGAAAAAGGATGTTGAAAAACTCAAGCCTCTTGTTGAAAAACTTACTTTATCTTCTAACAAGCTTGAGTTGGTTCTTAAAGAATAAAAAGTTTCTAGTAACAAAGCTGGAATTGGTTTTAATGCTTCAAATTCAAATAGTATTTCAGCAACTACTTTTGTGAAATCAAAAGCTTATATTCCAAAATTAGTATCACAAAACTTTATTACAAACATTTCTGCTTCCACCATGAAAGCTATATTGTATGTTCCTAAGAATTTGAAAATAAAATCTTTTATATCTACATCTCATCCATCAACATCTAGGACTTTAAAATCTGCACATTTTCAAAATCCTAGAATGAAATGTTTTGCTTGCGATGGGTTAGGACATAAAGCATTTAAATGCAATATTATTATAAATGTCCAAAGTAAATCAAAAAATATTTGGGTTCCCGAAAGAACCTCCTCTGCTAACCTACAAGCCCAAGTCAGCTTGGGTACCTAAAAGAACTTCTTGATTATCTTGCAGAAATGTCTTGCAACCCAAAAATTGAAGAAAGATGGTATCTCGACAGTGGTTGTTCAAGGCATATGACGGGTGACAAGGATCAATTCATCACCCTAGAAATGAAAGAAGGAGGTATGGTTACTTTTGGAGATAATGGCAAAGAGATAATCGAATTGATAAGATCAAAATAACTCCCTGTACTTTCATTAAAAATGTATTGCTAGTAGATAAATTGAAGCATAATTTATTAAGTATCAGTCAATTATGTGATAAAGGCTTCAAGGTTATCTTTGAATCATCTATGTGTATTATAACAAACTCTCTTAATTCTAGTAGCAAATTCATTGGACATAGACTTGGAAATATTTATGTGGTTGATCTTAATGATCTTGCCATGTCAAGTAGTTCAAGTCAGTTGCGATAAATACTAAGACCAAGGAGTCTTCTTTACTTCGAAATAGATGATTAGGTCATGCTAGCATGCATACTATTGCCAAGTTAATTTCCAAAAACTTAGTTAGAGGCATGCCTAAGTTTAAAATAGACTTTGATCATGTTTATGATGCATGCCAAATGGATAAAAAACTAGGGGAAGCTTTAAACCCAAAAATATGATTTTAACTACTAGACCTTTAGAACTACTTCACATGGACTTATTTGGACCAACTAGGACTACAAGCCTAGGAGGAATGAAATATGTCCTTGTGATTGTAGATGATTTTTCAAGATTTACATGGTTTTATTTATTGCTTACAAAGATGAAACCTTCAAAGTATTTCAAAAATTTCATAAAAAGGTTTCAAATCAAAAAATCTTTCATAATTTCAATTAGGAGTGATCACGGTACTGAATTTCAAAATCAATATTTTGATGATTATTGCATAGAAAATGGCATTGATCACACTTCTTCGCTCCTAGGACATCACAACAAAATGGTGTTGTAAAAGGAAAAATAGGACTTTGGAAGAAATAGCCCAATGATGTAACGTGAAGGTAATCTTCCAGGTACTTTTGGGCAGAAGTGGTGAACATTGCTTGTTACATTTTAAACCGTATTTTGATCCATCTATTTGAAGAAAACCCCCTATGAGCTTTGGAATGAAAAGAAATCCAATATTAATTATTTTTATATTTTTGAATGTAAGTGCTTTGTGCTTAACAATGGTAAAAGATAATCTAGGAAATTTGATGCTAAATTTGATGAAGCAATTTTCCTTGGTTATTCATTATATAGCAAAGCATATAGAGTATTTAATAAAAGAACTCTTACTGTAAAAGAGTCAATGCATGTTATTTATGATGAAACTAACCCTTGACCTTCTAAGAAAGAAGAGTGCATAGACAATGATGTAGGTACAATTCAAAAAGAGATAGAAGACATGAGCATACAAGAAAGACTAATTGAAGAAGGAGAAGAAATGGTAAGGATCATGCTGATCTACCAAGAGATTGGAGGTACATAACTTTCCATCCTAGAGAATTAATTATTGGTGATCCTTCACAAGGTATTAAGACAAGGTCATCACATAGAACTGCACATGACTACCTAGCCTTTGTATCATAAATAAAACCTCATATCTTAGAAGAAGCTGAAAATGACCCAAACTAGATGATGGCAATGCATGAAGAATTGAATCAGTTTGAAAGAAATAAGGTTTGGATATTAGTTGATAGACCTTCAGACCATCAAATCATAGAACCAAATGAGTTTATAGAAACAATTAGATGACAAAGAACTGTTGTAAGAAATAAAGATAGATTAGTAGCTACGGGATAAAACCAAGAAGAGGGCTTTGATTTTGATGAAACATATGCACCCATAGCAAGACTAGAAGCCATTAGATTACTTCTTGCATTTGCTTGCTATATAACTTTTAAACTTTTTCAAATAGATGTAAAGTGTGCATTTTTAATTAGTTTTATCTCTGAACAACTTTTTGTAGAACAACCACCGGGTTTTGAATATTATGTTTTTCCAAACCATGTGTTTAAACTGAATAAAGCATTGTTTGGTTTGAAACAAGCACCTAGAAACTGCTATGATAGATTTAGCACTTTTTTAATTGAAAATGATTTTCAAGAGGAAATGTTGATAAAACTCTTTTCATCAGATGAAAAATAATGATATATTAGTTATGCAAATTTATGTTGATGATATTATATTTGGTGCAACTAATGAAACTCTTTGTAGAGAATTTGCTAAGTAATGCAGGGAGAATTTGAAATGAGCCTAATGGGTGAACTTAACTACTTCCTTGGACTTCATGTGAAACAAACAAAGGAAGGGATCTTTATCAACCAAGCCTAATACACCAAAGAAACAATCAAAATGTTTGGGATGGAGACAAGAAAACAAATGAACACACCATGAGCCCAACTTGAAGATTGGACAAAGTTGAAAATGGATCCAATGTTGACCAAAAGCTTTATACAGGTATGATTGGATCCCTATTATATTTGACTGCGAGTAGACCTGATATCTTGAATGGCATATGTGTATGTGCTAGATTCCAATCTAATCATAAAGAATCACATATGCTTGATGTTAAAAGAATTATCAGATATTTGAAAGGTACAAGTAATATAGGTCTTTGGTTTTCAAAACATTTGTCATTGAATTAAATAGATTTTCATATGCTGATTATGCTGGTTGTAGAGTTGATAGGAAAAACATTAGTGGAACATGTCAATTTCTAGGGTTGAATTTAATCTCATGGCACTGTAAGAAACAAAACTCCGTAGCATTTTCTACTACTGAGGCAAAGTATGTTGCTGCAGGGAGTTGTTGTGCACAAGTTGGTGTGGGCACCAGAATCCAACAGAGGCTCCTCAACCCTCTATGGATGTCCAATTAGGGTTCTAACTTTTCAGGTCTTGTAATAAGGCTTCAAGCCTAAACCGTGTAATTTTTTTTAGCTTTGAATTGAGTCTCAAGTGTCTATGTCTAGTCCTGTATTTTGACCAAGTTGTTCAAGTCGAGTCCTGTACTGAGTCCAGTCCCGTAATGAGTTCAGTCCGAGTATGTTTGAAGCAAGATTGATCTTGAAGTCTAGTCACTTTTTGAGCCAATCATGAAGGAAGCCAACTTAGCTCAGGGACCACCTCTTCATCCTACATGACACCACTTCACCATGCCATGTGGGCGGCACACAAATCAGATTTTGGATGCCAAAAAGGGGCGGACACATCACTTGATACACTCCCTTTTTCCCTCCCCCCTATCAAGCTATTTTCCAAACATGGCCTGCCAAGGAAGGTCAATGGGAGTTAAGGTTTGGAGAATTCAAATCCCTTGCTTCAAGCCTCCTATCAAGCTTTATTCCCAAACAACTTGAACAACTTTGGAAGGAATAGCAAGATCCATGGGCGACTCCACTTCCCACTCCCCATATCATGCCTTGTACCAAAGGTGGAAGCACAACCAAGGAAAGGAGGAGGACACAAGCCTTGCTCCAAGCCTCACATCAAGCCACATTCATGGTCGGCCAAGAAGGAAGAATTTTTTTGAATTTTTGGGTGCCCCATCAAGAAGAGATTTGTAATTTTCATTTGAAATTTAAATGGATCCTAAGGTTTCTATAAAAGGGACCTTACCCCTGCTTTGTAAAGCTAATTGATGATGATTGAAAAAAACCAAGTTTTCTTGAGAGCCAATTCTCTTTAGTTGCCTTCGTTCATTAGGAACGTCGATCTCCATGAGGGAGCACCTTCTCCTTCGAGCGTCGAGAGTTATGAGGCCTCGAGTTACTATCTCTTTCGCAAATCCATCCTCTAACTTCGAGTTCGAAGTCCATCGGAATCATCCAACCGGGCACCTAGCAAGAAGAAATCCATCCACCACAAATATCAACTCTCATTCCTTCATCCCTTGCTTTCTTTTTGTTGAATCCTAACTCTTTTCTTGAATGCTCGCAGGTCTTCTAGGTGCCACGAACATGGAGTCGGTTTCCCTTGCCTTCGAAACCTTCGGACAGCAAGCCGGCGCATCCATGAGGTTGAAGGCTCGATCATCCAGGCCGCATCTACAAGAGCGAGTGAACTCGACATCGGGCGCTTCGGATCTTTTGAGGTTTGCCACCCTAACTCCTATGTAGGTATTGATCCGAGCTAAGTCCTACGGGTTTCTCAATCCCGGGGTCTTCTTTTTATCTTTGCTTAGGGGCTAATTTACATGCTAGTAGTTCTTATCGTTATAAAATCCCTAGATCTATTCTCTCTTGTCTTTGGGAATCCTTAACTTCATTAAAACCCTAAAAATCATAAAAAAAAAAAAATCACCTGCATCAGCCTTGTATCTAGTTAGTCCCCCATCATTTTTTGTATCAGAGCATGGTTAGGACTTAGCACTTCTTAAGTACTTTGGATTAGGTGCTTCACCAGGCCATCCGATTTAGGAGAAAAGTAGGTTTCAAGACCCTCTCCTTCCATTCCACGGGATCTCCTAAGGTGTGTAGGGTACCATTATGGTAGGCCTTTGAAGAGGAACACAAGAAGAAAAGTTTTAAGAAAAAAAAAAAATTGCATCATTAGATCTCATTGTCTTTTAATTCCTACATTTTTTCCTTTCTGAATATGGTCTGTTGTTTCTAGTATTTCTATTTGTAGGAATCTCCAAATTTGCCTATTTTTATTTTGTTAGATCATGCATAATTTATAATACTTTTTATGATTTTCTCAGATTTTATTGCATCTTGTAGAATTTCTACAAGCCAGAATACTACCTGAGGAGAAATTCTATTTTGAGAATTTTAGCAAGTGCTTTTTTTTATGTTGTTTTCATTTCTTAGATAGTTTAATTTGCATTTAGCTTTATCTCGTGTCATTTCCATCATCTTATCTCTATTATCATACATCAAAAACCCAAAAAGAAATATAACTTAGTGACATCTCATTAGATCATTTGTTTGCCATCATTTTCATAAATTATCATAAGGGCAGCAATTTGATATAGGGTCAGATTTCATTACTCGTCCCTACCCCAAAATCACTAACCTGCATAACGAACCCAACCTCTAATTAAAATTAAATAGACACTTAATTACTCTAGTGAGCTAGGGACACCCACGAAGTCGGGTCGAACCAAGTGTCAAGCCAAGTTAGACAACTGGTTTGTGTGTGCTTGAGTAGCTGGTGTATAGGCAAGTGGTTCAGGGACAAGAGCCCAAGAAGGTGGGTTGGTTCTCTTACCTGGCCAATTTCAAATTGGTGCCTAAGGCAAGCAAAGAGGAACCTCCACCAACCTTACACTTACTTGGCCAGGTGCCAAGTTACTACTACCTAGTTTGTCTTCTTGACCTAACTTTTGGTTTGATCTTTTAAGTCTAGCAACCCATAACATCTTCCGATGTGTGTGCATGTCGACTAGATCCGGAGTCCCTTGTCATCCCAATCATTCCCAATCAGGTGAACCCATGGAAAACACCCGAGAAGATCAATTAAGGTCATCATGAAACAATTGGCTAAGATGAACAGTAAGCTTGATCAATTTGATGAAAGATTTAAAGCCCGCAAGGCCCATTCTAAATCCAACTCCTTTAGGCCCAATTCCCTTGATCCAAGAGCCTATGATCATGATCTTTCCACTAAGTCTAGCCCTAAGAGCCCATACCTATACTGGGTTGACTCTGAGGAGGGACCCATTAAAAGCATCAAACCTTATGCACCCACTTTTGATGGATGTCAAGAGATGTATATCGATTGGGAGGAGAGCATGGATCACTATTTCGAGTACACTAGGATGTCAAAGTTAGAAAAATTAAGATTAGCCATACGTACGTTAACCTGATATGCTAAGTAGCATTGGGTAGCTATTGAGGATGAATGTTATCAAAGAGGAGAAATAATACGTAGCTGGAAAACCATGAGAAGTAGGTTAAGAGAAAAGTACCTAGGTAGATTTTATGAACAAAGACTTTAGACCAATGGTACAAACTGAGACAGGGCGATAGACCAGTTCTGAGTATATTGAGAAATTTAATAGATTATTAAGATGTAGCAGAGTTGAGTCTGAGGCTATAATGATATCGAGGTTTCAAGCTAGCCTGCGTAGGGACATCCAGGAGGAACTATTCCATTGGAAAATTCAGAATCATGAGGAAGCCTATGATATAGCTAGAGAGTTCGAGTCTTATCAAAGGGAATTCATGACCAGTCACTCTCAGTCCACATGTTTAGTACCTTTGAAACCAAGCCCAACCCTAACCCGAGTCGACCCACCCTTGCTACCCCATGTGTTCACCATGGTAACATTAAAGAGGAGGAATATATTGCAAACATGGAATTGGTTGACCAAAAGAACACCCAGGCTGAATCTATTTTGGAAGGACCCTCAGAAGATCCTAAACCCACCAGTGAGTCTGAAGTAGAAGTATATGAGGTTGACATGAGTCTGGTAGATGAATATGAAGGAGAAGACTGTGAGAAGGACAACTCTAGTACCTTACCAGAGGAACCCTGGGAGAAGATAAGATTGTTGAGCCTAGTCCAGAAACATCAGAACAACAAGAAATTAGTGAGGACCTGGTTCCTGTAAGTCAATGCCCTCAGGAAGAAACCAGTCTTTAGCCTCACCCAAGACCTCATTCCTCTAACCCTAGTTGATGATCTTTTTCTAGAACTGACTAAGTTTTCCCTTCTTGAAAAACCTGTACTTACAATGACCAAATTTGACCTTATGACACCCATAGGTCAATATTCAAATCTTCAAGACATCTGGAGTAACCATGGTATGTTTCATGCCTCGCATAAATTGCCCCAAGACTCTAATTCCCATTTCTTACCTTTTCAAGTGTACACATGTTTCTAAAGCCATTAGGTTACATTTTACTGAAATCACCAGATTGCATGAACCTTGAGCCCATCCATTTGCAACCTACTTTGGAAGACCTTATGACATTTGCTAGGAATCCATGATAAATTCTCATGTGCATAATAAAGTAAAATGTGGTGCAGGTGCCTACGCTAAGCATGCAACAGCACAGGGAGCAGGTAAATATTTTAAAATATATTTAAAAATAAATGCGAAAAGCACCTACTATGCACAGGATCTAGCATATGCAAGATGCATGTATTGGCATGATACAGATCATATAATATTTATAAACAATTTTATAAATCTAGATCTACATATACACGAAAATAGAACCAAAAAACATACCTTATTCCTAGCTGGAATAAGTCTGGGATAAACCTGGAATAGACTAGAATAACTGGAATAAAGTTATTCCAGTCGTCTTCCACCTTGGGCTGAAAACAGGGCTTCCGAAAGTCCCCGGAACGTCGCCTTCCGGACCTCCGATCGCTCCCCAATTTGAGTGGTAGATTCTTAAGGAAGTCCTCTTCGATTTGGCACTAGTTTTTGCAAGAAAAACTAAGCCAATAAATCGTCAAAATTCGCCAAAGTCTGCTGCACAAAATGGCAGCAGAACAGAGTAGCTGTCTCCGTCGTTGGATTTCGGGCAACTGGAGCGATCCCGGCTCGCTTGGTTTGCTCCGAGGAGTAGAGTGGTACTCCCTCTAGACGGGAGACATGCCCGGGACTCTCGGATCCGCCTCCATGCACGGTGCTAGCCGTCGGAAGAGGGCTTCACGGTCACAGAATTCTGCAGCAGAACTGGGCAGAATTTGAGCTTGAAACAATGAGATTTTCTCTGCCTCTAAGGCTTCTAAACCCAGCCCAAAACCCTCCCTTAAGCCTCTCAAAGAAGAGGAATGCCCAGATCTTTTCTTGCTTTCCTTTGGTCTCACACGGTGGATAATTGAACTCACGGTGAAACCTTCGTTGAAACTTCATTTCCAAAAAAGAAAAGGGGACGCTGGGTGTGGTATAAGAAAGGCAGCGGAGAGGGGAAATAGAGAGGGATGGAAGGCCAAGATTAGCAGTGGGAACAGAAAAACACCCAAACAGCCATAAGGACAGTGGCATCCCAACACCCAATTAACAGCCTTAAACCAGGATTAAAAAGGCATTATCAAAACGGTGGAGGGAGAAGAAAAACGCCCAGCGATTTGGCTTCCTCAGACTCATTTGGCCTTTTGAAATTCCTTTCAGCACAAGGCCTTCCAGCAATCGTTTGGACTTCCTCCATTCAAATGACCGTGTAAAACAGTCCATGAAGAAAAAAAAAACATCGGTTCATCCAAAACTGGTCCAACCAAAAATGGTCCAATCCCATTAAACCAATTTGGTTCAAACCCAATAGTGGTTCAATCCAATTAACCTGGTTCAGGAATAAAATTGGTTCACAACCAATTGGAGGCCGAAACGAAGTCCGAATCAGTTCAAAACTGATTCAGAAAAATCCTGGCACAGTGCTGGTCACCCGGAACATTTTCCGGTCGACACAGACAAGGCAAGACGGGGAAAGAGTGCTCAAAAATACTGTGACCATAAAACCAAGATGATTCGCAATCGTAATCGGTATCCGGATTAGAGAGTTATCCTCTATGGTGTGACCTCATAGGTTCGAACCTAAATGGTAGCTCTAGAACAATTTCTAGTACCAGCACAGAAAACCAAATAGCAAGGGTCCCGGCGTCCGGATAGGTCGAAGATGCGGGAGCAAACTATCGAACCTCTGGCATATGGTTACTGTATAATTTATCCTTTTGACCTCTAATGCTCATGACGACTGAGATTGGGCTGCCAACCCAGACTGAGTCAGTCGACTACGTGTCTCAACCTCGCAAGCCCGTGACTCTTCACTAGGACTACCCCGGCCGAGGATTTGCTAAATTGAGATACTGCGAGACATTCAATCCAAACTGTTGGACAGGTCAATTCCATCTTGGTCCATCACTGCTTCACAAGTACTTGCCTGTACCAGAAACCTTCCGTCACCGTATTAAAAATCCGGGTAGTCCGGCACCAAAGCACAGGAAGTTGCTTGCTAGCTACCGCGATGACCTCAGGTCAGAGGGACACATGTACCCATATCCAATCGTGAGTATCCCTTTGGAGAAAAGAGGCTGCACGGGTCACGTTCAATGAGATACCACATATCCCACTTGTAGATCACATCAGTGTCACCATACTCATTTGGTCAAGAGGACAACCAAACGATGTGAACTGCAACAACCTATACTTGATATATTGCCGTCCAGTACAATATATCATTTGGTTGTGAACTGGGTTTAAGGACCACTCAATACATCCTCTCTATATCGAAGTCAGTGTAGCCCTAAGGACTTCATCACTTGGAAAAGTTCATTTTCAGGGAAAATCAATATGTGATGAGCTGCCAAAAATAATTTTATTAATTCATAAATAAATACAGTGCTGAGCACAACCGCCTACAACCCAGGCGATTGGCTTTGGGACACATTTCCAACAACTCCCACTTGTACTAAAGCCAATTAGAGGAGTATCTTATACCCATTTCCCATTTACAATAGTCGAACTCTTTGACTCCAAGGGCTTTAGTGAAGGGGTCGGCCAGATTTTCTTTCCCATCGATCTTCAGAAGATTGATGTCGCCTCGCTCCACGATTTCTCGTATGAGGTGGTAGCGCCGCAAAATGTGCTTGGTGCGGTGATGATCTTTTGGCTCCTTAGCTTGAGCAATGGCTCCAGTGCTGTCACAGTACACCGGAACAGGACCATCTAGGGAAGGTGCCACCCCTAGCTGTCCAAGAAACTTTCGCAACCACACAGCTTCCTTTGCTGCATCTGATGCTGCAATATATTCTGCTTCGCATACCGAGTCTGCAACAGTTGCCTGCTTGGAACTTTTCCAGCAGATCGCTCCTCCGTTCAGGGTAAATACAAACCCTGACACACTCTTGCTATCATCTCTATCTGACTGGAAACTGGAGTCAGTGTACCCCACAAGTTTCAAGTCAGGTTCTCCATAAATCAGCCATTGATCTTTAGTATTTCTCAAATACTTGAGGATGGACTTAACCACCTTCCAATGCGCCTCACCTGGGTCAGACTGGTATCTACTCACTACTCCTAGTGAGTATGCCACGTCTGGTCTAGTACAAGTCATAGCATACAAGATAGAGCCTACTGCAGAAGCATAAGGTACTCTTCTCATGCGTTCTCTTTCCTCAGGAGTTGTCGCACAATCCCTTTTGGAAAGAGTAATTCCAGAACCTATCGGAAGATAGCCTTTCTTGGAATTTTCCATGCTGAACCGTTTCAGCACGGTATCAATGTACGTAGACTGGGACAGTCCCAAAAGCTTCTTGGATCTATCTCTATAGATCTTCATACCTAGTATGTAAGAAGCTTCACCCAAGTCCTTCATGGAGAACTGAGATGATAACCAGACCTTTATTCCTTGTAATGCTGCGACGTCATTCCCGATTAAGAGAATGTCATCAACATACAATACTAGGAATACAATCACAGAACTATTAACCTTTATAGATGCACGGTTATTCTCCGTTCTTAACGAAGCTGTAAGATTTGATATACCTATCAAACCGTAAGTTCCAACTTCGAGATGCTTGCTTGAGTCCATAAATGGACCTCTGCAACTTGCATACTTTTGATTCATCTGTGGATGTGAACCCTTCAGGCTGTATCATATACACCTCCTCTTCCAGCTCCCCATTTAGGAAAGCGGTTCGGACATCCATCTGCCAGATCTCATAATTAAAATATGCTGCCAAAGCAAGCATGATCCGAATGGACTTGAGCATTGCCACAGGGGAGAAAGTCTCGTCATAATCGATACCATATCGTTGACGATACCCTTGGCAACCAGACGGGCTTTATAGGTCTCTACCTTCCCATCTGTGCCCCTTTTCTTCTTGAAGATCCATTTACACCCGATGGGTTTTATTCCTTCAGGCGGATCAACCAATGTCCAAACATTGTTGATTTCCATGGACTCCATTTCGGATCGCATGGCTCCAAGCCATGCTTCAGAGTCAGATCTCTGAAGTGCATCCATATAGGTGATCGGATCCTCATTGTTCTCATCGAGCTCAATGGGATCGCCGTCCCGGACCAAGAAACCGTAGTATCTGTCCGGCTGACGTGGTATTCTACCAGATCTCCTAATGGATTCTGGGTGTGATTCAATCACAGCCGGTTCTACGATGTCCTTAGAGTGTGTAGGTCCTTCTATTGGCTGAACTTCATCAAGTTCAATCTTAGAGACTATAGTTCCTTCTCCAAGGAACTCCTTTTCCAAAAAGATAGCTCTAAGAGCAACGAACACCTTTTGTTCATTCTCCAAGTAGAAGAAATACCCTTTGGTTTCCTTAGGATAACCAACAAATAAACACCGATCAGACTTAGGACCAAGTTTGTCTGAGTCTAAACGCTTTACGTAAGCCGGACAACCCCAGACCCGAAGGTGTGAGATTGATGGTTTACGTCCATTCCACATCTCATATGGAGTGGAGACAACAGATTTACTTGGAACATTATTTAATAAGTAACAGGCTGTCTGAAGCGCATATCCCCAAAAGATAGCGGCAGAGTTGCAAAGCCCGTCATGGATCGAACCATGTCCAACAAGGTTCGATTCCTCCTTTCGGACACACCATTCAACTGTGGTGTTCCTGGAGGAGTCCTCTGAGAGAGAATTCCATTCTCCTCAAGATATGTCAAAAATATAGATAAGTAATCACCACCTCGATCAGATCGAAGGGTTTTAATACTTTGTCCAGTTTGCTTTTCTACTTCATTATGGTATCGTTTGAACATTTCAAACGACTCAGACTTATGTCTCATTAGAAAGACATAACCGAATCTCGAAAAGTCGTCTGTAAATGTAATGAAATATTTGTATCCTTTTTTGGCACTAATTGTCATTGGTCCACATACATCAGTATGTATTAGACTTAGGAGTTCTTTAGATCGTTCACCTTTTCCAAAAAAGGTGACTTGGTCATTTTACCAAGTAAACAGGATTCACAAGTGGGCAGTGATTCAGAATCACTGACCTCGAGAAGTCCATTTCCTCGCATCTTGTTTATCCTATTTTAGTTAATATGACCTAGTCTATAGTGCCAAAGATACAAATTATTGACATTATCTAACCTTGGGCGTTTGCTAGAAGTGTACATTACACTAACAGGCTTTGACAGTACAAATATGCCATTATTTAATCTAGCTTTCATTATTACAGCATTATTCAAAATAACATTGCAAAAATCTCCTTTATTGATAGTTCAAAACCACAATTGGCCAAAGGCCTACAGAGATTATACACATAATGAAACTAGGACAATAGTGACAGTCGACTAGTTCGACAGTACAAGACTCAAAGACAAGACGCAGGACTCCAACCGCCAGTATTGGAACACAATTTCCATTCCCGACGCTCAGAAACTGTTCTCCATCTTTAAATCTTCTGCTAACTTGAAGTCCCTATAACGAATTACATACATGAATTGGACTACCAGTATCCAATACCCAGTTAGCAGTATCAACAATTGTGTAATTACAAGGTCTTATCATATAAATACCTTGTCCAGCAGACTTCTGCTTTCTCGGCTTGTTCGGATCAAGGGATGCTATATAAAGAGGACAGTTCCTCTTCCAGTTTCCCTTCTTCTTGCAGTGGAAGCACTCTGCAGAAGACTGATCAGCCTTAAACTTCCTGGTCTGACTCGGGCCAGGAGCATTCTGGCCTTCTTTCCCTTTTATTTATTTTCTTCTTCCATTTCTTAAAGGGACGACAACCTCTACCTCCTCCCACTAATTCACCACCCCCTTATTAAGTTGGTGGTCTTTCTCGAAAGTCTGCAGTAACCCCAAAAGACCATGGTAGTTTACTTCAGGCTTGTTCATTCTGTAATGATCAAGAAAGTCAAGATAGGAGGAGGGAAGAGAATTTAGGATCGCATCCTTGCCGAGCTGCTCATGCAAGGGGCATCTGAGTTTGCCCAGTTTTTCAATCAGCTCGATCATGTACAATACATGATCAGTGACTGAACCACCATTCGGCATCTTGGAGTTGTAGATGGCACAAGACACTTTGTACCGTTTACATCATCCGGGGTGCCGAAGGATTCCTTCAACTTTTGAAAGATTTCATTAGGTTGGGCCTCCTCGAATTTGCGAGTGAACTCGTCGTTCATCGCCGCTAGCATAATGCAACGGACAGTAGTCCGATCAGAGACCCACTTCAGATAAGCATCTCTGACCGCACTCCGTGCATTAGCGGGAGGGATTTCAGGTGCCGGATCCGTTATCACATACAGGATCCGTTCGTGCTCCAGAACTATTTTCAACTTTCGATACCAACTATCGAAGTTGTGACCCTTTAACTTCTCGTTATCGAGAAGTGACCGGAGCGATAAATTTGAAGACATCTGAAAAGAAAATAAGACCAAATTAGTTTATGAATTAATAACTTAACCAAAAGACTTGGACTTTAGTCTAAAGGTTTTTCCCACTAATTTTTCAGATTGGTAGCCTCTGACTCCAATCCGTGAAAACAACATTTTTCAAGTGGGTACTGAAATCCAATAGGCCTCGCATGAGCCTGACTATGGCCAGTTCACCCATACGAGCCCAAAGGTAGGTTCGTAAACCAATTGTTTCCCTAAACAATTTCAGTATAAAATTTTGCCCCAGAGAACACCCCAATCGGCCTAGGGGCCTCCTATTGCGGGTCTCTGGTAAGGTCCAACCATTAAAATGATAAACCCAATGCTTCCAGCTAACTAAAGACCAAGCCCGACTATGGCCGGCCCACCTGGTCCCGTTAAGGAGGTTGCACTGAACCATCATCATCAGATAGAAATTCCAGTCACCGGATGTACACCCATTCTATGAAACTGCCGATGCACACCAAGCTAGTGGACATGTTTCTATCCAACTTAATGGAGGCTAAGACACTGTCAACTCTTGACTTAGTCTTTTAAGGACCTTATAATTTTAGAGGATTTTAGTTGTGACAGAAGAGAAGAGACAAGGACATGGATCATCCTCCCACTGAATCAATCAGATTTCAGGAGGTTTGAATTGAATCAACAAACGATCCATGGGCACCTAAAGATCAGTCAGATGATCAACCTGGGTGACATGGTTAACTCGAGTCATTGAGCTTTTCAAATCAGTTCTGGTTGACTCGACTAGCCAGGTAGGTGAGATCATGGGTGAGTATCCGCCATTAACCATCTTTCCTAGACACCAACCAAGTTGGCCAGGAAAGAGGTAGCCTCATACAACCATGATCACAATTGCCAAACCTACCTCGACACCAGTCGGTTTACCAGACTCGATCAGACTAGCCTAAAGACTCGGGCGTCCACTGAGCCACTAATTGGATCCATTTTAGATGAACGGATCAACTAATCTAACTATCAGATAGTTCTAAAGAAGGACCTTAAACACATTTGTTTAATCTTCTTTTAATCCGATTCAACTAAACTTAGGTCTAACCCAGTTATGGACCCAACTAATCAGCTAACCCAATTAACCAATTTGGTTTATGCAAATTTTATTAGATTTCATAAACCAAAAATTTTTATTTTTTTTTTATTAAGCCAAATACTTAATTAAAATATTTTTTAATTAAGTCTCCATGTAAAATAATTTTACATCTTAAATCATGCATCATATCTAGATTTATACTTTTATAAATATTATATGACTCAAATAACAAAATTATAAATCATGCCGAAGTTATAAAATAATTTTAATTTCTTTTTGATTTCGTTAAAGGATCCTTCTGAAGAGGCCAACACAGACGAACCGCATCGTGTCAGAGACACACGGCCATGGTGAAGGTCTCAACTAGGTTCCTAAAAGTACTCTCTAATTCCAAGATTAAACAATTTAATCTACTATACATGCATCAAGATATGTTACTCTAGAACCTGCTCTGATACCACTGAAGTAAAAATGTAGTGCAGGTGCCTATGCTAAGCATGCAACAGCACAGGGAGCAGGTAAATATTTTAAAATACTTTTAAACTAAATGCGAAAAGCACCTACTCCGCACAGGATCTAGCATATGCAAGATACATGTATTGGCATGATACAGATCATATATATTTATAAACATTTTATAAATCCAGATCTACATATGCACGAAAATAGAACCCAAAAAACAACCTTATTCCCAGCTGGAATAAGTCTGGGATAAACCTGGAATAGACTGGAATAACTGGAATAAAGTTATTCCAGTCGTCTTCCACCTTGGGCTGAAAATAGGGCTTCCGAAAAGTCCCCGGAACGTCGCCTTCCAGACCTCCGATCGCTCCCAAATTTGAGATGTAGATTCTTAAGGAAGTCCTCTTCGATTTGGCACTAGTTTTCTGCAAGAAAAACTAAGCCAATAAATCATCAAAATTCGCCGAAGTCTGCTGCACGAAAATGGCAGCAGAACAGAGTAGCTGTCTCCGTCGTTGGATTTCGGGCAACTGGAGCGATCCCGGCTCGCATGGTTTGCTCTGAGGAGTAATTGGTACTCCCTCTAGAGGGGAGACACCCCGGGACTCTCGGATCCACCTCCACGCACGGTGCTAGCCGCCGGAAGAGGGCTTCACGGTCACAGAATTCTACAGCAGAACTGGGCAGAATTTGAGCTTGAAACAATGGGATTTTCTCTCCCTCTAATGCTTCTAAACCAGCCCAAACCCTCTCCTTAAGCCTCTCAAAGAAGAGAATGCCCAGATCTTTTTCTTGCTTTCCTTTGGATCTCACACGGTGGATAATTGAACTCACGGTGAAACCTTCGTTGAAACTTCATTTCCAAAAAAAAACAGGGGACGGCTAGGTGGTATAAGAAGGCAGCGGAGAGAGGGAAATAGAGAGGGAGGGAAGGCCAAGAGACAGTGGCAGCCATAACACGCAATTAACAGCCTTAAACTAGGATTAAAAAGGCATTATCAAAACGGTGGAGGGAGAAGAAAAATGCCCAGCGATTTGGCTTCCTCGGACTCGTTTGGCCTTTTGAAATTCCTTCCAGTGCAAGGCCTTCCAGCAATCGTTTGGACTTCCTCCATTCAAATGACCGTAAAACAGTCCATGAAAAAAAAAAAAACATCGGTTCATCCAAAACCAGTCCAACCAAAATGGTCCAATCCCATTAAACCAATTTGGTTCAAACCCAACAGTGGTTCAATCCAATAAACCTGGTTCAGGGAATAAAATTGGTTCACAACCAATTGGAGGCCGAAACGAACTCTGAATCAGTTCAAAACTGATTCAGAAAAATCCTGGCACAGTGCTGGTCAACCCGGAACATTTCCGGTCGACACAGACAAGGTCAAGACGGGGAAAAGTGTGCTCAAAAATACTGTGACAATAAAACCAAGAAGATTCCCAATCGTAATCGGTATCCGGATCAGAGAGTTATCCTCTGGCGTGTGACCTCATAGGTTCGAACTTAAACGGTAGCTCTAGAACAATTTCTAGTACCAGCACAGGAAACCATCTAGCAATGGGTCCCGGCGTACGGATAGGTCGAAGATGCGGGAGCAAACTATCGAACCTCTGGCATATGGTTACCGTATAATTTATCCTTTTGACCTCTAATGCTCATGACGACTGAGATTGGGCTGCCAACCCAGACTGAGTCAGTCGACTACGTCTCAACCTCGCAAGCCCAGTGACTCTTCACTAGGACTACCCCGGCCGAGGATTTGCTAAATTGAGATACTGCGAGACATTCAATCCAAACTGTTTGGACAGGTCAATTCCATCTTGGTCCATCACTGCTCCACAAGTACTTGCCTGTACCCAGAAACCTTCCATCACCGGATTAAAAATCCGGGTAGTCCAGCACCAAAGCACAGGGAGTTGCTTGCAAGCTACCGCGATGACCTCAGGTCAAAGGGACACATATACCCATATCCAATCATGAGTATCCCTTTGGCAGAAAGGGGCTACACGGAGTCACGTTCAATGAGATACCACATATCCATCTTGATCACATCAGTGTCACCAACTCATTGGTCAAGAGGACAACCAAACGATGTGAACTGCAACAACCTATACTTGATATATTGCCGTCCAGTACAATATATCATTTGGTTGTGAACTGGGTTTAAGGACCACTCGATACATCCTCTCTGTATCGAAGTCAGTGTAGCCCTAAGGACTTCATCACTTGGAAAAAGTTCATTTTTAGGGAAAATCAATATGTGATGAGCTGCCAAAAAATAATTTTATTAATTCATAAAATAAATATAGTGCTGAGCATAACTGCCTACAACCCAGGCGATTGGCTTTGGGACACATTCCCAACACATACCACAACAGGGTCAAACCTAGAGAGTCATTAGTCTGTTAGGTTTAGACCCTAGAGAGTCCAACAAAATTTCGCTCTATAGGATTGCATCGTTGAGTCTGCATTTTGCATCATGCATAAGTATAAATTTTAAAATATTTTGACTGATACCGAAAGTGAACCAAAGAGTTTGAAATTGGGGATTCTGTAATGATTAAGCTTAGGCCTGAACGATTTCCACCAGGAACCGTTATGAAACTTCATGCTTGTGGAGCTGGCCCCTTTAGAGTGATAAAAGAGTTGGCCCTAATGCCTACGTTCTTGAGCTTCCCCCAAATTATGGCATTAGCTCGACTTTCAATATCTCAGACTTAGTCGAGTACAGGGAACTAGCAAACATACCTAGCGAGCCATTTGGCCTGACCATTCTTTTAAGAGTGAACCCGAACCTGAGTGTCCACCTCTAATTTTACTTGAGAGAGGAGAGCAAAATGAGCGTGTCCCGGATGACCAAGCTATTACCATCCAGGGCAAAGGTTATCAACATTTCTTAGTCCGATGGCAAGGCTGACCTGGGTCCGATGACTCGTGGATTACCCGGAGGACTTGCAGCGCCATGACCCTGACATCTGAAAGAGTACCTAAGCCAACTCAACTCTTACTCGACAGGGTCGAGTTCCTCCCACCCCGGAGAACTGTTGTGGTCACCAGAATCTGATAGAGGCTCCTCAACCCTCTATGGATGTCCAATTAGGGTTCCGACTTTTCAGGTCTTGTAATAAGGCTTCAAGCCTAAACCATGTAATTTTCTTTAGCTTTGAATTGAGTCTCAAGTATCTATGTCTAGTCATGTATTTCGACCAGTTGGTCAAGTCGAGTCTTATACCGAGTCCACTCCCGTAATGAGTCCAGTCCGAGTCTGTTGGAAGCAAGATTGGTCTTGAAGTCTAGTCAGTTTTTAAGCCAAGCCATGAAGGAAGCCAACTCAGCTCAGGGGACCACCTCTTCATCCTACATGGTGACACTTCACCATGCCATGTGGGTGGCACACAATTCAGATTTTGAACTCCAAAAAGGGGGGGTCACATCACTTGATACACTCTCTTTTTCCCTCCCCTGTATCAAGCTATTTTCCAAATATGGGTGGCCGGCCATGGAAGGTCAAAGGGAGTTAAAGTTTGGAGAATTCAAATCCCTTGCTTCAAGCCTCCTATCATGCTTTATTCCCAAACTACTTGAACAACTTTGGAAGGAATAGCAAGATCCATGGGCGCCTCCACATCCCACTCCCCATATCATGCCTTGTACCAAAGATGGAAGCACAACCAAGGAAAGGAGGAGTACACAAGCCATGCTCCAAGCCTCACATCATGCCACATTCATGGTCGGCTAAGAAGGAAGAATTTTTTTGAATTTTTGGGTGCCACATCAAGAAAAGATTTGTAATTTCATTTGAAATTAAATGTGGTCCTAAGGTGCCTATAAAAGGGACCTTACCTCCCTTTGTAAAGCTAATTGATGATGAATGAAAAAAACCAAGTTTTCTTAAGATCCAATTCTCTTTAGTTGCCTTCGTTCATTAGGGCATCGATCTTCGTGAGGGAGCACCTTCGCCTTCGGGCATCGAGATTTGTGAGGCCTCGAGTTACTATCTCTTCCGCAAATCCATCCTCTAACTTCGAGTTCAGAGTCCATCGGGATCATCCAACCAGGCGCCTAGCAAGAAGAACTCCATCCACTACCAACATAACTCTCATTCCTTCATCCCTTGCTTTCTTTTGTTGAATCCTAACTCTTCTCTTGAATGCTTGCAGGTCCTTCATGTGCAATGAACATGGAGTCGATTTTCCTTACCTTCGAGACCTTCGGACAGCAAGCTGGCGCATCCGCAGGGTTGAAGGCTTGATCATCTAGGCCACATCTAGAAGAGCGAGTGAACTCGGCATCAGGCACTTTGGATCTTTTGAGGTTTGCCACTCTAACTCCTAAGTAGGTATTGATCCTAGAGCTAAGTCCTACGGGATTTCTCAATCCCGGGGTCCTCTTTTTATCCTTGCTTAGGGGATAATTTCCATGCTAGTAGTTCTTATCATTATAAAATCCCTAGATCTACTCTCTCTTATCTTCAGGAATCCTTAACTTCATTAAAATCCTAAACTCACAAAAAAAAAAAAAAAAAAAAATCACCTACATCAACCTAGCATCTAGTTTGTCCCCCATCATAAGTATTATGGATTAACAACAACTAGAAGACTTTAGTGTTATGCAATCTAAGATTCCAATCAACTGTGATAACACAAGTGCTATAAATTTGACCAAAAATGTTATTTAGCATTCTAGAATTAAGCATATAGAGATTAGACACCATTTTATTAGAGATCATGTTTTGAATGGTAACATTGAACTAGAATTTATCCTAACTGAAAACCAGTTAGCTGACATTTTTACTAAGCCACTGAATCAAGATAGATTTTAATTGCTTAGAGGAGAATTAGGTCTTTGTGATCCTTTCTAGATTTCCCTAACCAAGTTTCCTTCAAAATTAAGAAAAATTATCTAGAAAACCTCCTACAACTATTCAAGTATTTTGAACAACTTTTCTTGAAATTTCATTGAATTAAACTCAATTTTTGAATCATTTCAACTTTTGTGGAAAGATTCTGCTCGAGTCGACTCGAGCAATTTTGCTCTGGTAGAGCCAGCTCGAATCTCTGATTTTTTTGCTTTTACTCTGGTCGAGCTGACTAGGTCAATTTAGGGTTTGCCTAGCCGACTCGGATTTCTGTTTGTTCTGAGTTTGCTCTGGTCAAGCCGACTCGGATGATTTTAGGACAAAGCGAGCAGACTCGGATGTCGAGAAAAAGATTTTTTAATAGAGCTAAGTAAACTCTTTTTCAAATCTTATGCTTTCATTTTCACCCTAAACTCTTTCATTCCACTCAAAACTTTCACCAAAACTCCAAAAATCTTTCCCCGAAGCCTTGATTTCCAATTTCTTGCAAATTTGTTGCAATGGCCCCAAGAAGATCTGCACGGAAGCTTCCTCACATAGCTGAATCAAGCACTCCCTGTAAAGATCTGAAGGAAAAGAAAGAAAAGAGAAAAAGGTCCTCTACTGAACAAAAAGAAGAAGAAACACCCACCCTCTCCAACCGAGAATCCACTTCAATGGACAAAAGCCGATTACATGTGGCAAAGAATTGAATTTCTTCTTCCTGGAAGAACTAGAAATGAAGATTGGGAGTTAGATTGACAACCTATGTTGAAGTTTTTTGCTCATTGGACATTCTGACCTACCCTTCCATGGTAAGAACATTTTTTAAAATCTAGTTCTTGGAGAATACATCTAGAATCTGCAGAATCCATTGTCAAAAAAGTAAAAATTGTATGGATGAAAAGAAATAAGCAACCTACTCCAATGTTGACTGACGGTGCAACTGGCTAAAACCCTAAAAGACAAGGATTAAACACTAAGGTTCATCTTGAATGATCCAGATTAAGCTCCATCAAATATGTCAAGCCAA
Source organism: Areca catechu (assembly GCA_021397845.1). NCBI lineage: Eukaryota > Viridiplantae > Streptophyta > Magnoliopsida > Arecales > Arecaceae > Areca > Areca catechu. Next base: position 100,463,943 of record CM038050.1, read on the forward strand.
CCTGCTATCCATGGAAATACGAATGCTCCACAAATGATAGGTCAATTTTTTTCTCCCCAATCGATCATTTCCGACTGGGTAAGTGAACAGGATATGATTTTTATGGGATATCTATTTATTGAAGAAGAACCCCTCAACTTCCATACATCATGATGATACAAATGAGGGAGGCAGCAAGAAAGATAAAGGTATGCTTGCCATATGGTTTGGTATTCACCTTGCTATTTGAAGATGTTGGAATTGACCTAACTGATGAAATCGACAGCCTCTTCACCACTTAGACCTATTCAATTAACTCTCTTCGGAGAATGGGATATCAACTGCAAGAGGGAGTCTGGATAATGAAAATGTCTGGTCAGATAGCTGCCACATCCTTCGATGATGACATGGGAACCTACTGCTGTTGAAGGTAATGAATCTGAAAACAAGAATGTAGACACTTCCGAACATCCAATGATAACTCCATCTGAACTTAAAGAACTGATATATCAAAAGATGGAAACAATCTCTGATACTCTTACAAGCATATCAATTCTGCCCTTATTAAACTACACCAATCAATTGATAGCAGCTTTTAGAAGATCAAGCCAGAACAGAAGCTACATGAAGAGAAGATGGAGAAAAAGATGAATAGTTTCAAAGAGGAAATTCAAAGTATCCTACTGCTCTCTCATAAGGAAATATTCATTGCTAAGGATGCTTTTTTACAGACCTGCAAAGAGTCACCTGGACCTCCTGCTCAATCATCTCTTATGACTTCAAAATTTCCTTCATCTGATCCACCTTCATCCAAAGTTAGACCTGCTCTAACCAAAAAGAAACCAAAAACCAAGAAAACTAAGACATCTTCAGCCCCAGTTAGAACTAGATTCAGGGATCTAAGGTTCAAACCTCTTAGAACTAAAACCTCTGATAAGGTTATAGATGTTACCTCTTCTTCCAGTGAAGAAGAAGAATAGAAAATAAAATTGCTTAGTCTTTTGGTTGTATTGATCACATCTTTGTACTTCCAACTTTTTACAGAATGTACGCTTTACTTCTTATCTTTTACAATCAAGAAACTTGGTTGATTGTACTTTCTTTCATATTCTATACTTGTATTGAACCTTTTTTAAATGAAATGAAAGCTATTTTGATATTTACTGTCTTAAATTATTTTGAGCTGATGCAATGTCTTCAATACAACTGTGATGAATTTAATTAGAATATCCAAATGAATTTAATAAAGTGAAATTATCTTAAACAAATATTAAAAACTTTCTCATACTGTTTAAGAATTAAGCTTTATTGCAAATACCTTTTTGAATGTTTGACATAAAGGGGGAGAACATTGAACTATCATGAAAACATCTGAGTTAAAAATTTAAGCTAAAAAGAGAATTTTGAGCTTCCTGTTCATAAAGTGCATAAAATGATTGAAAAAGGGGGAGCATATATGTGATTGAAATGATTGTGATCAAATGAGCCTAATTGTTTCAAAATTTAAAGACCTATAGAAAGGGGGAGAAATTTTATTGAACCAAATGGCTTTAGCTCTAAACCCTATCTTTTCTTTGATTGCTCTAAAATTAGCATTAATTCTTTCAATTTTAAATTTGATACTTCATGTTTGTGCTACTTCTGAAACTCTGAAGTATAGAAAGCTTAATACCTTGATACATGCTAAAGCACTAACATTGAAATTGTATAGTTTCTTTATTAGAGATTTGAGAATTATTGCAAAAATAATTAGCTCTGATACATGTGCATACTTACTTTCAAATACTATTATACATGTAATTGTAAAGAATTTTTTATGCCCAGTATTTTGTCATCATAAAAAAAGAAGAGATTGTTGACCCATAAGTGATTTTGATGATAACTAAACATTGGTGCATGTATTTGTTTTACTAACAACTCTTCAAGTGGTCTACAAGTTTTTTTATAAAGAATTCTTTGTTCAAACATCAACTCCTACATTTGTATTTCTTGTTTTGAGTTGTGTTGTAATTGAAAGTTGTAAAGAAGAACCCAAAGGAAAAATTAAGAAAGATCATAAAATTGGGTTACTTCTAAATGGGTTTCAAGCTTTGTGTATCTTGTAGAAATTGAAGACTTCTTGAAGCTTGAAGACTTGTCGGATGAATTCTGGAGATAGACTGAAAAATTCATTAAAACTTTCATTTGATCCTAGTCGAGGAGAAGAGAGCTGACTCTGGCACAGGGCAAGCAAGAGGGTTCTAGCACGTAAACATTCGAGCTGACTCTAAAGAAGCCAAGCCAACTCGTCTAGAGTGATGTTTCTTGAATTAGACAGGTAAGCTGACTCAAAGGAACTTAGAGCCAACTTTATCACATGGTCAGACATTAGAGCAAAAGATTGAGCTGACTCCTCCAGAGTCCAGAAATTGCTTTCTGAGAAGAATAGCTATCCGAGTCGACCAGAGTGAAAGTTAGCCGACTCAACCAGATTAACATTTTGAAGGCTTGAGGATCCGAGTCAATTGGAATCAGGTGAGCCTACTCTTATAGAGTGAAGAATCAGACACTATGCAAGCGAACCACTTGAATTGACTAGAGTCAACTCAACCAAAACTCTTCTATGGATCCAAGCCGACTCTAGTGATCCAAGTCGACATGAAGGTCGATTTCAGACTTGCAATGGCTAGTTCCAATACTTAGAATTTGAATCTAAAAAGCACTCCAATGGTCGAATGTCACATCCCAATGGTCTATAATGAATTAAACTACCTTGGAATGATGGAAGGCCATATATTTAAGGGATTTGAACTTCTTTGAAGTAAGTATTATAGAGTTCCTCAATGATTTAATGCTTTATTGAATATCCAACCAACTAACAAGGAAGAAAACACTAAGAGCATTCAAGACAGCCTTCAAGTCTTCACCAACTCACATCTGAAGCTTGAAGCACTTAGCAAAGAAGTAAAAGAAGCCATTAAAGTACATTGAAGTGCATTCAAGTGGGCTTCTCTCGAGCTGCATCGGCAACCACTCGATAAAATTTTAGTTTGTCACTTTGTTGCATTTACTTTCAATTCATTCTTGAATTGTTGGGTTATTGGTGAGCCCGGTTGAAAAACCAAATAGGTTCTTGGTGAGCCTTTGTTAAAAACCAAGTATTGGGTTCTTGGTGATCTTGGTAAAACCAAGTTAGGTTCTTGGTGATCCTGTGTTAAAACCAAGTTGGGTTTCTTTGGTGATCCCGGTAAAACCAAAGTATAGAGGTTTGGATTGTGAGCTGTAAAAACATCCTACTGTATTTGGGTGTAAATATTGTGGAAATCTCAAGTGGTAATCTTGGGTAGTGGATGTAGGAGTGGGTTGCTCCGAACTACTATAATTTTTGTGTATTTATGTTGTGCTTCTTTGATCTTATTTAGCTTCTATATTTAATTACTTTGTCACAGCACCTAACATTCTAAAAGGGATTTTCAAGAGCACATTATCTGCTTAAATTTTTTAAATTCCAATTCACCCCACCTCTTGGGAAAGCCACCTAGGCAATAGCAATGGTTTCAATATATGGTTTAATTCAAAATATTGCAATTGGAATGTTACACTTAATTGAGAATTAAGTTGTAATTTTTTAAAACATTTAAGATTTTGGATGTGATTCTAATCTTATGTCATGAATGATATACCATGGGTTGATTGGGTTAGCTAGAATTGGGTCCTTAAATGAGTTAAACCTAGGTTTAGATGAATGGATTAATTAGAGAAAAGACTAATCAAAAGTTGAATTAGGTCTGTCCTCTATAGATCTATCTAATAGTTCGTTAGATCAGTCCATACATCTAAAGAGACTTGATTCATGGCTTTGTGGTGAGCTCGGGTCTTTAGGTTAGTCTGATTGAGTATGGTAAACCACTTAGTGTCTAAGGTAAGTTTGACATTGTGATCAAGGTTCTTTGGGACAAACTTTCACCTGGCCAACTCATGGTTGGTGTCTAAGGCAAGAGGCTTACTTGGCTTAACCCATCCCTTGATCTTACTTACCCGGCTAATGTGGTGAACCAGATTTAATTAGATTATCTATTGATTCGATTTGACCCATGTCAACTAAGGTTAATCAGTCTGACTGGTTTATAGGTTCCCATGGATCTATTTGATTTTGAAATCCTCTAAGAGTTTGGTGGGATTTTTCTTTATTAAGGTCCATGCCATCTTTTCATGTGTCACAAAATTTAAATCCTCTAAATTATTAGGTCCATAAAAAGACTCAGTTATGTGATAGCCTAAGTCTTAGCCTACCACTAAGTTGGATTGGTAATGAGTCCATATGTTTGGTGATCATCGACAGTTTCAAAGAACTGGTGGTCATCAAGCAAGTAAAATTGCCATTCAACATATGATGGCTCAGTGCAACTATCTTAACATGTGGTCAAGTGGGCTGGCCAAAGTCGGGCTTGATCATGCGTTAGTTAGAAGCATTGAATTCGATCATGTTAATGGTTGGACCAAACTAGGACCTTCAATAGGAGGCCCAAAGACTGATTATGAGGACCCCTAGTGCTAAATGAATACTAGAAGTTGCTTGGAGAAGCAATTGGTATTGTACCTACCTTTAGATACATGGATTGGCCAGCCAAAGTCGAGTGCATGTATAATCTATTGGATCCTAGTACCCACTAAAGGGTAAATGTTATTCTTCGGATTGGAGTGTAAAGGCTACTAGTTTGAATAAAATAGTGGGAGTGGAGAAACCTCAGACTAAATTCATGTCTTTAGGATGTTTAAAATAATTCATATACTCAAAGGTCTTGCTCTTCTTTTTCAAATAATGTCGACCACTTATATCGCTCCGATCATTATTGGATAAAGACAAACTTCTGGACCCAACTTCGATAGCTGGTATCAAAAACTCAGGATAGTCCTAGAGCACGAGCGGATCCTTTATGTGATAATGAATCTTGCACCAGAAATCCCAGCCCCCAATGCTCATGGCATTGTCAGGGACACTTACCAGAAGTTGATCTCTAACTGCACCACGATGCATTGTATTATGTTGGCTGCGATGAAAGATAAGTTCAGTCAAAAATTTAGGAGGCCAAACCAGAAGAGATTTTTCAAAGGTTGAAGGAATCTTTTGGCACGCCGGATGATACGGAGAGATACCAGATCTATTCCATCATCTATAATAGGTGTATGCATGATGGAGCTTCGGTGATTGATCATGTAATGTATATGATCGAGTTATTTGTGCATTTGGACAAACTTAGATGTCCTTTGCATGAGCAGCTTGGCAATGACGCGATACTAAATTTTCTACCCCTTTCCTACCAGGTCTTTCTTGATAATTTCAGAATGAATAGGCTACAGTAAACTATCATGAGATGTTAGGATTACTGCAGACTTATGAGAGAAACCACTACCTTAATAAGGTGTTGGTGAATCTGGTAGGAGGTTTTGGAGCGGGGCATCGTCCATTTAGGAAAGGGAAGAAGAAGAAGAAGAATAAGAAAAATAAGAAGGTGCAAAGTGTTGGGCCTAGTCAGACTAGACAGAGTGCTTCTTCTGTAAGAAGCCAGGTCACTAGAAGTGGAATTGTTCTGCTTACCTTGCCACTCTAGACCCGAATAGGCCAAGGAAGGGAAAGCAGCAAGCTATTGCTAGTCAAGATATTTATATGATAAATTCTTGTAGTTTCTCTATTTATGACACTACTAGCTAGGTATTGGATACCGGAAGTCCTTACCATATTTGCAATTCTTTGCAGGGACATCAAGTTAGTAGGAGATTCAAAAGCGATGAAAGGTTTCTGAATGTTAGGAATGGAAGTCGAGCTCCAGTTCTGGCATTGGGAACTATTTCTTTGTGTTTTGAGACTTATACTGTCATTCTTAATGATTATCATTTTGTCCTTCGTTTTTGGTGAATATAATTTTGTAGGCCTGATGGCCAAAGATGGTTATGAATTATCTATAAAAAATGATATTTGCAAAATCATATGAATGGTTCTAATGTGATGTTACGACAAGTGAAGAATGGTGTATATGTACTGTCATAGCCTGTTATTGTATTGTCACTGCTAATAAACGCCCTAGGTTAGATAAAGTCAGTGATATTTATCTTTGGCACCATAGGCTAGGTCATATGAATAAGAATAGGATAAATAAGTTGGTGGGAGAAGGTCTCCTAGATATCACTGAGAGTGAATCTTTACCAACTTGTAAATCTTGTCTTCTTGGGAAAATGACCAAGTCACCTTTTCTGGAAAAGGTGAAAGAGCCAGTGATATTATAAGTCTGGTATATATTGATGTATGTGGACCTATGAATGTAAGTGCAACAGGTAGATATAGTTATTTCATTACGTTTACAGATGATCTTTCGAGATACGGTTATGTCTACATGATATGATAAAATCTGACTCGTTTGAAATGTTCAAACATTATTGTAATGAAGTTGAAAAACAAACTGGGAAGTTTATTGAAACCCTTCGATCAGATTGAGTGTGTGAATATCTTTCTAGTAAGTTTCTGACTTATCTTGAGGAGAATGAGATTCTCTCTCAATGGACTCCTCTAGGAACACCTCAGTTAATAGTGTGTTTGAAAGGAGGAATCAAACTCTATTGGACATGGTTCGATCCAAGATGGGTGTTGACCTCAAAAGTGATTTGATGATAACCAAACATTAGAGCATGTGCTTATTTTACTAACAACTCTTCAAGTGGTTTAGAAGTTTTTGTAGACAGGATTATTAGTTCAAACTTCAACTCTGAATTTATAATTCTTGTTTTGAGTTGTATTGTAATTTTGTTTTGTAAAGAAGAACCCAATGAAAAAGTAAAGAATAATCATGTAAAAGGGTTACTTCTATGTGTGCTATGCATTAAAATTATTTTGAGTTGGTTTGTTTTAACTGTTTGAGAGTTTGGTGAGAGTGTTCTTATATTAATTGTAAGAATTCCTAAAGAACTTACTCGAGCCGACCCAAAATCAAAAGAGTTGACTCCATCTCATGGCATGCACTAAGGATTATAGCATGTAGCAATCCGAGCCTACTCGGAGGAAACAAGGCGACTTGAGTAAATCTGAATCGATTAGAATAAGTCCGAGCCAACTCTTCTAGAGTCCAGTTTTGAAGTCTTCTGAGAATAAGCCAGGCGAGCCGACCCGAACCATAACGAGCTGACTCTGTCAGAACAAGTTTTGAAGACCTGAGGAAGAGAGCCGACCCGATCTGCAACGAGCCAACTCCTCTAGAGTAATGTTTTCTGATTCTGAGAAGAAGAGTCGACCCAAGTAGAAGCGTGCCGACTCCTTATTTCAATGTGTTCAATGATAGAAGTTTGAGTCGACCCGAGCTATCAAGAGCTAATCATTTAGAGTGAAGTTTTTGCACCCAGAGATAGAGAGCCGACCCTGCTGAAGAATTGGCGACTCGACCTATCGACTCGAAGGATCCGAGCCGACTCGAAGAATCCGAGTCGACTCGAGTGTCATTGTCATGTACATAATGGCTAGTTCCAAAATTTCTTTTTGAATGCCAAAAAGGTGCTCCAATGGTCAAATGTCATATCCCAATGGTCTACAACATCTCAAATTGCCTTGGAGTGATGGAAGACCATATTTGAGGATTTTAACTTCCAAAAAGAAAGAGTAAGAAAGTTCCTCAAGTTTTAAGGTTTTATTGAATATCCAACCTACCAATAAGCAAGAAGAGCACAAAGAGCATTCAAGTCAGTCTTCAAGTCTTCACCAACTCTAATCTGAAGCTTGAAGCACTTTGGAAGGAAGCCACTGAAGCTTTTAAAGCGCATTAAGTGCATCCAAGTGGACTTCTCTTAAGCTACATTAGCAACTATCCAACAACTAGAGTTTGTCATTTATTGTTGCATTTATTTTTCAATTCATTCTTGAATGTTGGGTATTGGTGAGCCCATTTAAAAAACCAAATAGGTTCTTGAGAGCCTTAGATAAAACCAAGTGTTGGGTTCTTGGTGATCTTTGAAAACCAGGTTAGGTTTCTTTGATGATCCTGTTCAAAACCAAAGGGTGTTGGATTTTCTTTGGTGATCCCTGTAAAACCAAAGTATAGAGGTTTGGATTGTAAGCCTATAAAATAATCCTACTGTATTCGGGTGTGAATATAGTGAAAATCCCAAGTGGTATTGGGTAGTGGACGTAGGAGTTGGGTTGCTCCGAACCACTATAATTTTTGTATGTTTGTGTTGTGCTTCTTTGATATTATTTAGCTTCTGTAAGTCGTTTTTGCCACAGCACCTAACACTTTAAAAGGAATTTTTAAGTGCACATTATCTGCTTAAATTTTTTAAATTTCTAATTCACCACCTCTTGGGTAGCCACTTGGGCAACAACTGGTATCATAGCGGTATCTCTGATTACATTAGAGTAAAGATTGATGGCTCATCCCATGAGTACATCCTTGGCTGAAGGCCAATCAACCAATAGACCTCCACTCTTCACAGGCATAAATTATTCTTATTGGAAGGCTAGAATGAAAATCTATATACAAGCTGTCGATTTTCAATTATGGAAGGTCATTATCAAGGGGCCACATGTTCCCATGATCAAAATTGATGGTGTGGATGTCCCTGAACCTGAAGAGGAATGGGATGAACACAACATGAAGTTAAGGGAATTAAATGCCAAAGCTATGAATCTGCTATATTGTGCTTTGGATTCAAACGAGTTTAATAAAATTTTCACTTGCTCTTCAGCAAAGAAAATTTGGGATAAACTTGAGGTGACCCATGAAGGAACTTTCCAAGTGAAGACTTCAAAAATTAATCTTCTAGTATACAATTATGAATTATTTAAAATGGAACCTAAAAAAATATTTCTGCCATGTAAACTAGATTTACTGATATTATTAATGGTTTGAAAATTCTTGGCAGGGTTTACTCAAATGCTGATCTAGTATACAAGATATTGAGATCACTTCCAGACAAATGGGACCCTGAATTTACAGCCATCCAGGAGGCTAAAGATCTAAACACTCTGTCTATGGATGAATTAATGGTTCTCTCATCACACACGAATTGGCCATGCAGCACAGAACTTATGATAATCAAAGAAAAAGAAAACTATTTCATTCAAGGTTGCATGGAAATCTAAGAAAGATGAAGAATCAGAAGATGATTCTACCTCTTCCGAAGATGATCTAGAAGATGAAGATATCGCAATGATCGTGTGGAGATTTAGAAAGTTTATGGGAAAGAAGAAAGGAAGATTCAATAAAAAATTTTATAAACGAGGAGAGCATTCCAAGGAAAAGGACAGGACAAAGGACAAAGAAAAAAACAAAGGAACAAGTCCCCACCTGCTATGAATGTAAGAAACAAGGGCACATTCATCCAGATTGTCCCAATTGAAGAAATTCTTCAAGAAGAAAAAAAAGAAAGTGATGGTTGCCACATGAAGCGACAGTGAAGAATCCACCTTAATTGAAGAGGAAGCGACCACAAAAATAGCTAATCTATGTCTAATGGGTCTCGAGGATGAGATAACTTCTCCTAATGCTCAAATGAATTTACATTTGATGAGTTAAATTCAGCATTCCATGATCTTTTATCTGAATTTAAAAAGGCCGGAGTAAAGATTAGATCTCTAAAGAATACTAATGATTCTTTACTTAAAGAGAAAGAGAAAATTTCAGAAGAGAATGTTTTGTTACAAAAAGAACTTATGTCTTTTCTGAAAATTGTAAAGCATTGAAAACTAAAAAATAATGATTATCATGACAAAAAACAAAGTTTGTTGAATGAAAATCATGAGTTGAAAAAGGAGGTTGGAAAGCTTAAGCCACTTGTTGAAAAACTAACTTTATCTTCTAACAAGCTTGAATTGATTCTTAAAGAGCAAAGGATTTCTGGTAACAAGGCTGGAATTGGTTTTAATTCTTAAAATCAAATTTTATTTCAGCAACTACCTTTGTGAAACAAAAAGATTTTGTTCCTAAGATAACATCTCAAAAGGCTTTTGCTACAAAAGGTTCTACTTCCATTCGAAAGCTATCTTGTATGTTCCTAAAATTCAAATACAAAATCTGCTATTTCTGCATCTCACGCATCTAGAATTTTCTAATATAATTCTTTTCAGAATTCTAGAATCAAATATTTTGCTTGCAAAGATCTAGGACACAAAGCTTTTGAATGCAACATTATTAGAAATGTCCTTAATAAATCAAGAATGATTTGGGTTCACAAAGGAACCACCTCAACTAACCTGCAAGGACCCAAGTTAGCTTGGGTACCTAAAAGAACTCCTCATTGTCTTGCAAGAATGTCTTACAGCCAAGAAATTGAAGAAAAGATGGTATCTCGATAGTGGCTATTCAAGGCATATGACGGGTGACAAGGATTAGTTCATCACCATAAAAATGAAAGAAGCAGGTATGGTTACTTTTGAAAAAATGGCAAGGAAAAAATAATCGGAATCAGTAAGATCAGGATAACCCCCTATACTTTTATTGAAGATGTATTGCTAGTAGATAAATTAAAGTATAATTTATTAAGTATTAGTCAACTTTGTGATAAAGGCTTCATGGTTATCTTTGAATCATCTATGTGTATTGTAACAAACTCTCTTGACTCTAGTAGTAAGTTCATTGGACACAGACTTGGAAACATTTATGTAGTTGATCTCAATGATCTTGCTATGTCAAGTAGTTCTAATCTAGTTGCAATGAATACTATGTCCAAGAGAGTCTTGTTTACTTTGGCATAGACGATTGGGTCATGCTAGCATGCATACTATTGCCAGATTAATTTCCAAAAATTTAGTTAGAGGCATGCCTAAATTTAAAGTTAATTTTGATCATATTTGTGATTTACGCCAAATGGGTAAACAAATTAGGGGAAGCTTTAAACCCAAAATATGATTTCAACTACTAGACCTCAAGAACTACTTCACATAGACTTATTTAGACCAACTAGGACTACATGCATGTGAGGTATGAAATATGCCCTTATGATTGTAGATGATTTTTCTAGATTTACATGGGTTTTGTTTATAACTCACAAAGATGATACCTTCAATGTATTTCAAAAATTTTATAAAAGGTTTTAAATCTAAAAAATCAGACAATAATTTCAATTAGGAGTGATCATGGCACTGAATTTGAAAATCAATTTTTTGATGAGTATTGCATAGAAAATGGCATTGATCATAACTTCTCTGCTCCTAAGACACCACAACAAAATGGTGTTATAGAGAGAAAGAATAGGACTTTGGAAGAAATGGCCCTAACCATGTTGTGTAAAGGTAATCTTCCAAGGTACTTTTGGATAGAAGTAGTGAACATTGCTTATTATATTTTAAATCGTGTTTTGATCCATCCTATTTTAAAGAAAACCCTCTATGAGCTTTGGAATGAAAGAAACACAATATCAATTATTTTTATGTGTTTGATGTAAATGCTATATGCTTAATAATAGTAAAGATAATCTAGAAAAATTTGATTCTAAATATGATGAAGCATTTTTTCTTGGTTATTCATTACATAGCAAAGCATATAGAGTTTTAATAAAAGGACTCTTACTGTAGAAGAGTCCATGTGTTATTTTGATAAACTAACCATTCACCTTCTAGAAAAGAAGAGTGTGTAGACAATGATGCAGGTACAATTCAAAAAGAGATAGAAGACTAAGCATACAAGAAAGACCATTGAAGAAGGAGAAGAAATGATAAGTAAGGATCATACAGATCTACCAACAGAATGAAGGTACATAACTTCTTATCTTAAATAGTTAATCATTGGTGATCCTTTACAAGGTATTAGGACTAGGTCATCATATAGAATTGAACATGACTACCTTCTAGCCTTTGTATCTCAAATTGAACCTCATACCTTAGAAGAAGCTGAAAATGACCCAAATTGGATGTTAGCCATGCATGAGAATTGAACCAATTTGAAAGAAATAAGGTTTGGACATTAGTTGATAGACCTATAGACCACCCAATCATAGGAACAAATGGGTCTATAGGAACAAATTATATGAACAAGGAAATGTCATTAGAAACAAAGCTAGATTAGTGGCTAAGGGATATAGTCAAGAAGAAGCATTGATTTTGATGAAACATATGCACCGGCAGCAAGATTAGAAGCCATAAGATTACTTCTTGCATTTGCTTGCTACATGAATTTTAAACTTTTTCAAATGATATAAAAAGTATATTTTTAAATTGTTTATCTCCGAACAAGTTTTTGTAGAACAACCACCGGGTTTTGAAGATCATACTTTCCCAAACCATATATTTAAACTAAACAAAGATTTATACGATTTGAAACAAGCACCTAGAGCCTAGTATGATAGACTTAGCACTTTCTTGATTGAAAATAATTTTTCAAGAGAAAATGTTGATAAAATTTTTTTCATCAAAAAGAAAAATAATGATATATTAGTTATTCAAATTTATGTTATTGATATTATATTTGGTGCAACTAATAAAAATTTTTGTGAAGAATTTGCGAAGTTAATGCAGGGAGAATTTGAAATAAGCCTAATGGATAAACTTAATTACTTCCTCGGGCTTCAAGCAAAGCAAACTAAGGAATCTTCATCAACAAGCCAAATCACCAAGAAAATAATCAAAAGTTTGGTATGGAGATGAGCAAACAAATGAGCACACCCATGAGCCCATCTTGTAGATTAGACAAAGATGAAAATGGATCCATTGTTGACTAAAAGCTATATAGAGGTATGATCGGATCCTTGTTACATTTAACTGCAAGTAAACCGGATATCTTGTATAGTGTATGTGTATGTGCTAGATTTCAATGTAATCCTAAAGAAACACATATACTTGCTATCAAAAGAATAATCAAATATTTGAAAGGTACAAGAAATCTAAGTCTTTGTTTTTCAAAACAGTCCTTATTGAATTTAATTGAATTTTGAATGCTGACTATGCTAGTTGTATAATTGATAGAAAAAGCACTAGCGGCACATACCAATTTCTAGGATTGAATTTAATCTCATAGCAATGCAAGAAAAATAACTAGGTAGCACTTTCTACTACTGAGGTAGAGTATGTTGCTGTAGGGAGTTGTTGTGTACAAGTGTTATGGATTAAACATCAACTAGAAAATTTTGGCGTTACATAATTCAAAATTCTAATCAAGTGTGATAACACAAGTGCTATAAATTTGACCAAGAATCATATTCAGCATTCTAGAACTAAGCATATAGAGATTAGGCATCATTTATTAGAGATCATGTTTTGAACGGTGACATTGAACTATAATTTATCCCAACTAAAAAATAGATAGCTGACATTTTCACTAAGCCACTGAATCAGGATAGATTTGAATTACTTAGAGGAAAATTAGGCTTTTTAATCCTTTCTAGATTTATTTAACCTAATTTCCTTCAAATTAAGAAAAAATTATCTAGAAAATCTCTCACAACTATTCAAGTATTTTGAACTACTTTTCTTGAGATTTCATTCAATCAAACTCAATTTCTCAATCATTTTATTTCTATGGAAAGTTTTTGTTCAAGTCGACTCGAGCAAATTTGCTCTAGTCGAGCCGGCTCGAATATCTGATTTTTCTGCTTGTTCTGAGTTCACTTCGGTCGAGTCGACTCAGATATTTTTAGGGTTAGGTTAGCCAACTCGAATGTCGAGAAATTGCTTTTTAAATAGAACTGAGTAATCTTCTTTGACATTTCACTCTTTCCATCTCACTTTAAACTCTTTCTACTTCACTCAGAACATCCACCAAAAACTTCAAAAACCATTCCCCAAAACTCTAATTTCTTAAATCCCTCAAATGGCTCCAAGGAGATCGTCATGAAAGACTCCTCAAGCAGCTGAAACTAGCATAAACAGTGAAGACCTGAAGAAAAAGAAGAAAAAGAGAAAAAGGGAGAAAAGAGAAAAAGGTATTCTCCTGAACTAAAAGAAGAAGAAACACCCTCTCCAACCGTGAAATCCTCTTCAATACCAATAGGCCTGTCACTTGTGATAGAAGGATCGATTTCTCCTTCCTGGAAGAAATGGAAATGAAGATTGGTAGTTGGATTGACAACCAGGGCTGGAAATTTTTTGTTCATTGGATATTCTGACCTACGCTACATTGGTAAGAACTTTCTATGAAAATTTAGTTCTTGAAGATTACCATTTTATTTGGGACAACTCTAAGACTACTAAGCATGCATGGAAAATAGTAAGATGATTTTTTGTGATTTTTTATAAGTTTATTTGCAGGCTAGATTCCCAAAATAAAGTGAAAACAAGTGGAAAGACTAGCAGTGCAAAGAATCATCGGATCGCATGCGAACTCATGCAAACTAATGGAATAGTCAGGACCCGAGAGTTGAGAGACTCCTAGTTTAGGATAGTTTATCTTCATCAAAATCAGATAATAAAAGAATGGAAGGTTTCTTACCAATCAGAGATTGAAATTCAGAAACAGCAGGGATCACTCACAACTCTTATCAGAGCCTGGAAGAAGCCTTGTTTCCCTTGAATCTGATGGCGAATCTAGGCGATCAGGGCAGCATAGAATGACTCCTCAGGGGAGGGAAAACACCTCAAGGATCTTGCAAGCATTAAAGATTAATCAAAGCAAAAAATAAAATTAGAAAAAGAACTAGGTTTGAAGGAAATCAGGATTTGGGCTAAAAGCTGTTAATCAAGGAAAAAAGAGCTTAGGCTTGGATGGTAGCAAGGACTCCTGTTCCTTGGGTGTGGCTGATCTCCAGGGATGCCAAGAGATGCTAGGGTAGTGGGGCTTCAATCCGGAACACAAGGAGAGCACTCAAAGAGAGAACCAAAACTCAAACTCAAGATAATTTCACAAAATTTTAGCAAGGTTTATTCATAAGAAAAAGATGCTTACAAGAGGGGAAGGGGTAGGGTATTTATAGAGTTCCCATGCCCTCACTAACCATGGTTACACTTGGGTTACAAGTCCTCTTCCAAATTGGAATACAAGTCCTCTCCTTGCTAGGTTAGAATTACAAAGTTTAAAAGGATTAGAAATCCTAACTAGGTTAGGAATAAACATGGTCTTCCACTTCTTCTCTTCAACTTGGACTTGGTCAAACCTCTTTGGACGTGGTCAACACTTCAAGGATGCCTAAGGGGGCATGTTGGGCCTCTAGGAGCAGCAAGGGGCCAGCCCAAAGGGGCTTGGGTGCATGGGTTTGGGCCTTTAGAAGCTAGGGTGGCCTGGTAGCCTGTAGCAGGAATATTCCCTGGAATCTTGCTTCTTAAGGGCTTGGGCTTGGCACCTAGGCTTGATTTCTTTGGGCTAGGATGTAGGTGGACCTCTGGAATCATGGATGCCCTTGTTTAAAAATATGCTCTGGCATCTGGGGAGGAATCTGGGCATCTGGAGGACATCTAGATAGAATCAGGGATTCTGGAAACATCTTGGATTCTAGGTTGTTACACAAAATCCAATGGACTGATGTAGTGGCCTCTGACTCCTAGATGTAGCCTGGTAGAACTCCAAAATAGGGTGACCTCTTCTCTTGTATAAAAATCGGGCTCATAGTGGACTCATAATTATTGTACAGGACTCAAAATACTGATTAGGTTGAGGGTTGAGACAAATCAACTAACCTCAACTTATTACATGACTCAATTCTACTTGATTACAAAATTTGACACATGGCTAGGTAAACCAAAAAAAGCCCAGTAATCTGTGTCTGATCCTAGTGCCCCCACCAATTCTTCCATGGTAGGAGGAACTCGACCTCGTCGAGTGTGGGATAACTTGGCTCTCATAGTATTTGAGTAGGTTTGGGTTAAGGCGCTGCAGATCCTCACGGGTGATCCACGAGTCCTCAAATTCTAGCCGACCTTGCCACCGGACAAAATACCTCAGATAGCCTTGATTTCAGGTACATATGGCTTGATCATCGAGGATTCTCTTAATATTTTCCTCACTATTTGGCCAATTAGTTGGTGGACACTCTGGGGTGGGTTCTCTCTCAAAGGGAGGAATAGGTTCAAGATGCTCGCTAGGTATCACTGCTGGCTCCCTAGACTCTATAAGATTTGAGATGATGAAGGTAGAGCTAATATTTAAATCAGGTAGTATCTCATGCACATAGGCATGGGTCCATAGATATTCATTATCTTGGATGGGCCAGCTTCGTGAGCAGAAAATTTTTTAGAACTACAAAATCCCCTGCAAAATTTTTATCTCTCTTTTGGGAATTAGCCAAGTTGTTATTTATTTCATTAGTTTTGTTCAGCTTTTGACTAATTCCATATATATATGCTATGCAGAGGGTAGTGCAGGTGTAGATATGTAACTTAGGTTATGCATTTATTGGACTTAACTAATATCTATTAGACTCGACTAAACTTTCCTATCGAAGGAAATTTTATTGGACTTTTTAGGGTCTAACCTAACACACTATAGACTCTCTAGGTTTAACCCTAGCATGGCATGTACATGAGAATTTACTATGTATGCCTACTAAATGCCAAGGGTATGCAAAAAGTAAGATGCAAACTTATCATGTGCAAGAAATGAATGTAACATGCAAACCTCTACATGATGTTAGTGAATGGTTAAAGAAATATAAGAAAACTCAAGAAAAGGAAAAAAATATGAGGTGAATTCGAGGTTAGTCTGGTTGGGTGGAAAGTAAGAAAAGGGTTTAGGGTTAATTGGATAGACTAAGATATAAGAAGGGGTGTCAGGGATTAATCCTAAGCTAATAAGGTTGACCTTAAAGGGTTGGTGTCTATCCACTAGGTCTACATAATGAAAGAAAAGGTCATTGATTACAAGAAAGTGGTCAAGTGGAGTCAAAAAGGTGACTTCATCCTGAGGGCATTGATCTAAAGAGATTAAGTCCTTAATAAACTCTTCTAGTTCATAAATCAAAGGACCGGGCTCTCTAATTGGTCTTTCTTCTAGTGGCTCCTCAAATAAAGGTCTAATAGTGGGACTGGATTCCTCATGGTCTTCTTCCTTTAAAGGTTCTTCCATTATAGGTTGGGTGTGGTTAAAGTCAGCTAACTCTACGGTGGCTTCAACATGGGTATCTACTGATCAACTAACACTGGATTGGCTTCTACCTGGGTTTCTACTGGATCAACTAACATTGGATTGGCTTCTACCTATGTTTGGTCAGGGTCAACTGATTCTAGTGTGGTGGATTGGGTAAACTGGGTTTAGAATTGGGTAATTTTCTGGGTCCATTATTCAATTAGGGCCTTGAGGGTTCTATATTGGACTCCATGGTTAAACTGGGTTGGACTTCAGACTTAACTAATTCTGGGTTGGTTTCTAATGGGGTTTGGTTATAGTCAAGTACTTCTGGGTCTTCTATAGGTGTTTCTTCCTCTAGATCTACAATAGACTCATCATCTTCATACTCCTCCACTAAACTTGGGTCAGCCTCATATATTTCTTCTTCTAGGTCATCTTGGTGAACCAATGGGGATGTAGGAGGGGTTTGGCTAAAGGAAAACTGACTAGGGTCTGGGGTGCTGATCTATGGGGTTCAGGTTGAAAAGGATTATAGGTTCATAGGTTATGGGTTAAGTCCTAAGGGTTGACTCAAATTCCAAAGCTATGTTATAGGCTTTCTCTAAGTTTTGAATTTGCTAATGAGATAGTTCCCACTGGATGTCTTCATGAAGGCCAGTCTCAAACCTAGATAAGGTCACTGATTCGGGTTCGTCTAAGCAACACCTAAGGGCACATTCTTCAAATTGGGCTATATACTCAAATACAGACCTATTTCCTTGATATAACATATTTCATTGGTCTAGAAGGCACTGTCGATATTATGGGGGAACATACTTAGCCCTAAGCTTCAACTTCATGGCTTTCCAGTGGTAATGTGTAGGTTGCCTATCTGATTATTGAGTCTTTCTACTTAGTCCCAGTATTATCTAGCTTAATTAGTTAGCCTGGGCTGGACAAATTGATACTTTTTTTCATCACTCAAGCCATACCATTCAAGATATTGTTCCATGTCTTTTTCCCAGTCTGTGTAATCCTTAGGATTTGAGGTGCCACTGAAGGTGGGTACTTGATAATTGGGCTTCCTATAGTTGGACTTCTGGTAAGGGTTAGTGTATTGGCTTCTCCTAGGGTTGGGCTCTAAGTATGGGTCATGGTATGGGGTTCTCCTAGGGTTGGGCTCCCTATATGGATCAGAGTATTGGGCTCTCCTGGGGTTGGACTTCATGGTCACACTAGTTGGGTTGGATTAAGTCTACTAGTATTGGGTTCCTAATCTAGTGGTCATGCAACAAATCAAACAATCAAAATGAAATAATGCAACCAAGCATGCAAAAGAAAAAGAAAATGCTAGTATAATCTAGGGTTTCCAAGACCTAGAGCCTGAAACTAGGTAGGTCAGCTCAACTTACACCTAACCCAATAGCTGATCCTTCCACTAGCCAGGTAGGGGGTGGGAGTGTAGGAGGCCCCCCTGCTTTTGCAGGGACCCAATTAAAAACAACAACACCGCTTATGTAGTTTGACTCTGACCCCCAGCCTTAGACACCAGCTTTCAGTAATAGCTAAAGGATTAAATGCACTAGTTGATCCACACGGTTCAGACCCAACCTGTTGGTGTCACCTAGCCCTCTAGGGCAAATTAAGTCTAATCAATTTTAATTATGTCTTGGGTGAAATATACTGTGTAGTTGTTTTGGGCCCAGGAGGTTATGACCTCCTGCCTTGATGTTAGATGGAATTGCCCTTAAGATTAGGTTAAAGATGATGGCAATCGATTGTCCTGTTGCAATCTAAAAACAATCAAAAAATAAAATATTTTTTAATTATTTTATGATGTGACAAATTAAATTCAAGTTAACTGGGGTTAGCAAACAAGGTTTGGCTTGGGATTGCGGCTTTGGAAGTTAATTAGGTTTGGTTTGGACAAGTATGCAAACAGTAGAAATCAAAAATTTAGGGTTCAGATGATGCAAAATTTGGCACAGATCCTTATGAAAAAAAAAATTAAAAAAAATGTGGAACAGAGCATGGACGGTGATGATGAAACCTACCAAATTTCATGCATAACAAAAATAATATGTTAATGAAAAACTTAGGGTTTTCTTGACTGATGCAGAAATTATCAAGATTCTGTTAGGGTTTCTAATATGCCAATTTTTAAAGATTTAGGTTTTCAATAAAATTAAATAAAAATTATGATAATTACTATGACAAAATGGAGACATGAAATGCAAATCTCATAGAAATATAAAATGTTTATGGTGCCAAAATCAGATGGAAACTGGACACCTAATGCAGTGGACAGAATGTAGAATTAGGGTTTGTGAATGCAAAAAAAAAAAAAACTATCCTAAACTGTTCTAAAACCAAACTGATGTGGGATGACTCTAAGACTACTAAGAATGCATGGAAAATAGTAAAATATTTTTTTGTAATTTTTTATAAGTTTCTTTGCAGTCTAGATTTTCAAAATAAAGTAAAAACTAGTGGAAAGACTAGCAGTGCAAAGAATCATCGGATCGCAGGCAAACTCATGCAAACTAATGGAATAGCCAAGACCCGAGAGTTAAGAAACTCCCAGTTTATGATAGTTTATCTTTATCAAAATTAGATAATAAAAAAATGGAAGTTTCTTACTAGTCAGAGATTGAAATAAGAAGCAGCAGGGATCACTCACAACTCTGATCGGAGACTGGAAGAAGAAGCCTTGTTTCCCTTGAATCTGATGGTGAATCTGGGTGTTCTGGGCAGCATAGAAGGCCTCCTCAGGGGAGGGGAAACACCTCGAAGATCCTGCAAGTATCAAAGATTAATTAAAGCAGCAAATAAAAATTAGAAAAGGAACTAGGTTTGAAAAAAATCAAGATTTGGGCTAAAAGATGGCAATCGAGGAAAAAGGAGTTCTTGGGCATGGATGGCAGCAAGGACTCTTGTTCCTTGGGCATGGCTGATCTCCACGGATGCTAAGGGATGCTAGGGTAGTGGGGTTTCAATCTAGGAACACAAGGAAAGCACTCAAAGAAAGAACCAAAACTCAAACTCAAGACAATTTCACAAAATTTCAGCTAGGTTTATTCATAAGAAAAAGATGCTTACAAGAGGGGAAGGGGTGGGGGTATTTATAGAGTTTCCATGCACTCACTAACCATGGTTACACTTAGGTTACAAGTCCTCTTCCAAACTGGAATACAAGTCCTCTCCTAGCTAGGTTAGAATTACAAAGTTTAAAAGAATTAGAAATCCTAACTATGTTAGGAATAAACTTGGTCTTCTCCTTCTTCTCTTCAACTTGGACTTGGTCAAACCTCTTTGGACGTGGTCAACACCTCAAGGATGCCTAGGGGGGCATGTTGGGCTTCTAGGAGCAGCAAGGGGCCGGCCCAAAGGGGCTTGGGTGCATGGGTTTTGGTCTCTGGAAGCTGGGGTGGCCTGGTAGCCTTGTAGCAGGAATATTCCCTGGAATCTTTCTTCTTAAGGCCTTGGGCTTGGCACCTTGGCTTGATTTCTTTGGACTGGGATGCAGGTGGACCATTGGAATCATGGATGCCCTAGTTTAAAAATATGCTTTGGCATCTGGGAGGAATCCGGGCATTTGGAGGATATCTGGAAAGAATCAGGGTTTCTGGAAACATCTTGAATTTGGGTTGTTACACAAAATCTAATGGGCTGACGTAGTGGCCTTTGACTCCTGGATGTGGCCTGGTGGAATTCCAAAATAGGGTGACCTTCTCTCTTGTATAAAAATCGAGCTCATACTGGACTCATAATTGATGTATAGGACTCAAAATACTAACTAGGATGAGGGTTGAGACAAATCAACTAATTTCAACTTATTACAGGACTCAATTCTAGTTGATTACAAAATTTGACACATGGCTAGGTAAACGAAATAGGGCCCAATAATCTGTTTCTAATGTTGGTGCCCTCACCACAATTGGAATCAACTATTAAGGGAGTTAAAGTCGTTGTGGATGAAGAAAAGTTGAGCAGCTTACTTCAAATGCCAACTGACGGTGCCACCGAGCTTACCCTAAATGACAAAGAACATACACTAAAGCTCATTTTGGAAAGAAAAGATGTAAGCTCCATCCAATATGTTCAAGCCAACATGCTATCTAGGGAGATGCGACTACTTCACAACATGACTAGCAGAATTTTTCTTCATAGAACCAGTCGTTTCGACTAGGTGAGTGAAAAGGACATGACTTTTATAGGATAGGTAATTGAAGAAGAACCTCTCAACCTTCCTTTCGTCATGATGATTCAAATGAGAGAAGCAGCAAAAAACTCAAAGCATGCTTGGTGCGGATACCAGAGGCACCAGAATAAGGCAGAGGCTTCTCAACCCTCAATGGATCACTTAGTTACAATTGAGTCCATTTGTAATAAAGCTTAGTTCATTTAAGTTGTTTTTACTTAAGTCCTATTTTTACTTGAGTCCTGTTTTTACTGGAGTCCTGTACTAGTCAACTCATGTTGAGCTAGTTATCTTCTGCGAGTTCATTATGTGTAATGACTCCTACAAGTGGAGACCAAGCCAACCCAAGTGAAGAGCAAACCAACTAAAGCTAGGAGGAGAAATCACAAGCCTGGAAGAAGAAATCAGAAGCTCGAGAGACAAGTCTAAAACCCTAAAGCCCTGAACTATAGAAGAAATCAAAAGCCCGGGAGACAAGTCTGAAACCTTGAAGCCCTGAACTGTAGCCTGAAGCAAACTGAGCCAGCCCAGGCCCAGGAGAGGAGAAAGTGGTGCCAAGGCCTTATGCTCACCACCCTTGGTCAGCCACTAGGGTCACCTCCCTTGGCCGACTAAGGCAAGAGGAGAAGGGAGAGTTTTTAGGGAATTCCTCTACCTAACTTTCCTAATTTTTTAGCTAGAATTGGGAGGGGATTCAAATTGCTATGTAATATCATTTTTAACCTTACTTGGAGGCCAAGTTCTTATAGTCTATTTAAAGGGCCCTAGTCTCTTGTATGAAAACTAGTTTTGATATATGAAATAATCTTTGATTCTCCAATTGCTGTGTGCTACCCTGCTGTGTGCTTAAGGGGTTCGGTGTGAGCCCTTCCTTTCCCGATGCCCTGCGATTGCTTCCTGCTGCCATCCTGCTCTCCAAAGCCCTGGCCGCCCACTCAAAACAACCTCTTCCCCTTGCAGTTTTTCATTTATTTCTTATTCCCCTTTGAGTTTTCTAACCCCTGACAGGTCGTTTGTAGGTCCCTTAACTCCAACGAATCCGATGACTCCAGCCAGGCTGCAAGCGAACCACCGAGCAGAAAGCCGGGTATCCACGGGTCTCTGGCTTGGTTTTCTAGGCCGCATCCAGAGCGAGAGCGATCTCTTCATATACGATCTGCACCTGGTGCTTCCACCATTTCCAAGTACACCCCCTCTGCCACCAGTAGCCTTATTATAGGTGAACAAGCCCAACCGGGGCTTCTCAGCCTCGACGGTCCTTTTCTTTCTATTGCTTTTAGGTCCTATCTTACATGCTTTAGTTTCTTATCTTGCATAGTTTTCCCTGCTTAGATTCTTGGTCTGTTCTTCAGGATTAATCACACAACATAATATTAAAATATAAGAAAAATACTTGCATGCATATATAGTTCCGCATCAATTTGGTATCAGAGCCTGTTTGGGCTTAGTTCTCTTTGGATACTCGGATCGGGTGCTTCACCATGGCCATCCGGTCATAAGAAATTAGTAGGGCTTCAAAATCTTCTTTCCCAATCGACAGGATCTCCTATGGTGGTAGGAGTGCCACTGTGAATTGACCCTTGAAGAAGAATACAAAGAGTTCTTTTAGGGTTTTTTTTCATTTTGGCCATTTAGTATATGCACTGTTCTTTTAATTATTTCTCCCTGTTCAAAACTCCTAAAATTCTGATTTTTATTTTTTTGATTCATATTAATTCAAAGTATTTTATTGAATTTTTTCAGATTTTATTTCAACCTGTGCAGTTTCTGTAAGCTGAAATACAGCCTACAAATTTTCAGCTCTATTTTTTTTCAGCAATACAATTTTGGAAGGTCTAGGGTTTTGTTTAGCATCTATTTATATATCTTTATTTTTAGCATATTTCCTACATATTAGAGAATAATATACAAATATCTTGCTATTTAAGAAAATTTCAAAAAAAAATTACATATATACAAAAACTCAAAAAAAAAATACTTAAACCCTAATTTTGCATCATCTGCCTGCCATCATTTTAAAAACTACCTTTAAGGGCACTCTTGCTATGCCATATAAGAGAAGGAGGTCATTACCTTTCCTTAGCACAAAACCACCATCCCCTGCATTCGATCCCAAGCCTATCTTAAAATCTATTAGAGTTAATTTGACCTAGTGGGCCATGGACACCAACTGGTCGGGTCCGGGCAAAGTGTCAGATCACTGTTTCAAGCTAACATGTGTGTGCCTTGTGCTTAGTATCTAGAACGGTGGTTCAAGGATTCAGTCCCAAAGGGCTTGTGTGCTGGTCTACCTACTTGGCCAATCTCTGATTGGTGTCTAGGATTGGCAATCAGGGACCTAACACTGCCCTTACACCTGCCTAGCTGAGTACAGGGTTACTATAGGCTAGTTTGCCACCCTGATTAAGCATCTAGTTTTGGACTCTAGGCTAGGGAGCTATAGTTGGTTTGATCGAGTCTTGCTTGAGCACTAGATCAGGAGCATCATATCACCCACCATCTTCACCTTTGACTAAACCCATGGATAACTTTGAAGCCCAAATGAAAGCCCTTGCTGATCAACTAGCCCAATCCTTCACTCAGCTGAATCAGAGGTTTGACCCGATAGGGAATAGGATAGGGAACTTAGAGAGAACCCATGGGTCACAGTTTGAACCAGATCCGCAGTCACCTCCCCATCCTAGGGGAACCCCTCGCTATGACCTATACTATGAGGCTGAACCTAGGATGACCCCAAACTCTGATCCCTACTTTGAAGCTGAACCTAGGAGAGCCCATCGTCATGACCCAATCCCTGAGGTTTATCCTAGAAGACCCAATCAGGATTTTGTAGACCAGGAAGATAGATCATATAGACACATTAAACTGGATGCCCCAACTTTTGATGGTTGTCTTGATCCTAAGGTCTATATAGATTGGGAGGGAGAAATTGATCAATATTTTGAGTGGTACGATATGTCTGAGGACCGTAAGTTTAGGTTTGCTAAACTTAAGTTGGTCTAGGAGGCCAGGTTGCATTGGGCTAGTGTTAAGAGAACCCTTAGACTAGGAGGACATGATCCCATAGTCACCTGGAGGGCCATGAAGGGTAAGCTTAGGGAGAAATACGTTCCACTATCATATCGCTATGGTTTAATGGATCAGTGGTAGCGTTTGAATCAGGGTAGCAGGAGTGTAGATGAGTACATCACAAAATTTGATGAGTATTTCATGCGATGTGACTTAAATGAATCTGAAGATATTGTTTTGTCTAGGTTTAGGGCTGGACTGAAAGATGATATTAAGAGGGAGCTCTATATGAGAGAGGTTAGAGACCTGGACCATGCCTATCAGATTGCTAGGGATCATGAGCATTTCAAGAGAGGGCTAGTCTACCGTAAACCTAAGCCCACCATATACCCTAGTCATAGCCAGGAGCTAGCCAGTCCCACCAAAGCCGACCTAGCCCTAGCCGACCTAATCCGAGTTGACCCAATTTAAGTCACCGTGACCCAAGTCGACCCCAACCAAGTACTCCTTTGACCTGTAGAGATGATAGAGGAAAATCTGTGGAGGTCCACATGAGTAACAATCCCAAGAAGACCTGTTTTAAATGTCGGAAATCAGGCCACTTTATGAGCCAATGCCCAGTTAGTGCCCAGCACTTAGGTGAGCTAGAGGAAGAGGAGCCTGAACCTGTAGCTGAACCTGAGGGAGAAAATTATATGGCTGATGACCAGTTTTTAGAGGAGTATGAAGGTTAGGAGGAGGAACTTGAGTCTGAGACCCAATTAGGAGTGGTTAGGTGCATCTTAACCCAAACCCCAATTAAGGAGGATGTCTTCCCTGATGATTTACCTGATCAATTACCATCCCTTAGAGACATCCAACATGCAATAGACTTAGTCCCAGGAGCCACTTTACCAAACCTTCCTCATTATAGAATGAACCTCTGTGAGCATCAAGAATTATAGAGTCAAGTGGGAGAATTACTTAGGAAGGGTTTCATTAGGGAGAGCTTGAGTCCATGTGCAGTCCTTGCTCTACTGACCCCTAAGAAAGATGGTACCTGGAGGATGTGTAGACAGTAGAGCCATCAACAAAATAACTGTGAAATATAGGTTTTCCTTCCTCGATTGGATGATATGTTAGACATGATGGCCGGAGCCAAAGTTTTCTCAAAGATAGACCTTAAGAGCGGCTATCATCAGGTTAGGATTAGACCTGGGGATGAGTGGAAAACCGTATTCAAGACTAAGGATGGCCTGTTTGAGTGGGTTATGATGCCTTTCAGACTTTCCAATGCACCAAGTACCTTTATGAGGATTATGACCCAAGTCCTGAAAGAATATATTGGAAAAATTTGTTGTGGTCTACTTTGACGACATCTTAATTACAGCAAGACTAAGAAGGACCACCTTAGTCATCTAAGACTAGTATGCCAGACCCTTAGGGAGAATAGCCTCTATGCCAATTTTAAGAAGTGTGAGTTCATGACATATAGGGTTATCTTCTTAGGTTTTGTTGTCACCCTTGAGGGAGTTTTATAGATCCTGAAAAGGTAAGGGCATTTGTTGAGTGGCTTATACCCACTAGTGTCCACGATGTGCGCAGCTTCCATGGCCTAGCAACCTTTTACAGGAGATTTATTACGGGTTTTAGTACAGATGTCGCACCTATAACTGATTGCATTAGGAAGGGTACATTTGAGTGGACCAAAGCAGCTGATAAGGCCTTCCTAGAGCTTAAGGATAAAATGACCCATGCACCCATCCTTAGATTTCCTGACTTCACTAAGGTGTTTGAGGTTGCTTGCAACACCTCGAGAGTAGGAATAGGTGGGGTACTAAGTCAAGAGAATCACCCTGTAGCCTTCTTCAGTGAGAAGCTGAATGAGGCTAAACTTAAGTACTCTACCTATGACAAGAAATTTTATGCGGTAGTCCAGGCCCTTAGATATTGGAGACATTACTTACTACCATGGGAGTTTGTCTTATTTTCATACCATGAGGCACTCCGGTTCCTAAACTCCCAAAAGAAACTTAACCCACGGCATGGTAAATGGATCGAGTACATTCAGGCCTACACCTTTATCCTGAAGCACCGTGCTAGAACAGAAAATAAGGTAGCAAACGCCCTTAGCCATAGTTCTTTTCTATTAGGATCAGTTAGCACCCAGGTCATAGGGTTTGATAGGTTAAAGGATTAATATGAAACCTGCCCAGACTTTGGAGACATTTACCAGACCCTCAGGCTAGGACCATTCAGTATCCATAGTGAGTATACCATTTAGGATGGCTACCTTTTCCAAATATATCGACTATGTATACCTAGAACTTTTCTTAGGGAGTTCCTAATTTGGGAGACCCATGCTGGAGGTTTAGCTGGTCACTTGGTAGGAATAAGACAATCTTAGTGATAGAGGACCAGTTCTTTTGGCCAGGATTGAAAAGACATGTTGCGCAGATTGTAGCCAGATGTAGAACTTGATGGAAATTATGTCCCAAAGCTAATCGCCTAGGCTATATGCGGTTGAGCTGAGTATTGTACTCTATGTATGAATTAATAAATATTATTTTGGTAGTTCATCACATTCTTACTTTTCCCTATAATCAACTCTTTTTCATGTGATGAAGTTCTTAGGACTACATTAACTTCGATATAGAGAGGATATATCGAGTAGTCCTTAAACCAGGTTCACGACCAAAAGATACATTGTACTAGATGGCAATGTATCAAGTATAGGTTATTGTGGTTCACATCGGTTGGTTGTCCATTTAACCAAAAGAGTGTGGTGACACTGATGTGATCTGCAAGTGGGATATATGATATCATTGAACGTGACTCCGTATAGCCCCTTTCTGGCAAAGGGATACTTAC
Source organism: Areca catechu (assembly GCA_021397845.1). NCBI lineage: Eukaryota > Viridiplantae > Streptophyta > Magnoliopsida > Arecales > Arecaceae > Areca > Areca catechu. The sequence goes on from CM038050.1 coordinate 100,490,910, forward strand.
GATTGGATATGGGTATATGTGTCCCTCTGACCTGAGGTCATCATGGTAGCTTGCAAGCAACTCCCTGTGCTTTGGTGCCGGACTACCCGGATTTCTAATCCGATGAAAAATGTTTCTGGGTACATGCAAGTACTTGTGGAGCAGTGGTGGACCAAGATGGAATTGACCTGTCCAAATAGTTTAGATTGAATGTCTTGCAGTGGCTCAATTTAGCAAATCCTTAGTCGGGGTAGTCCTAGTGAGGAGTCACTAGATTTGCGAGGTTGAGACATGTTGTGGATTGACTCAGTTAGGGTTGGCAGTCTAACCCTAGGTCATCCTGAGCATTGGAGGTCAAAGGGATGAATTATACGGTAACCGTATGCCAGAGGTTCGATTGATTGCTCTCGCAGCTTCGACCTATCCGGATGCCGGGACCCATTGCTAGATGGTCTCTTGTGCTGGTACTGGAATTGTTCCAGTCTACCGCCTAGGTACGAACCTATGAGGTCACATGCCATAAAGGATCTCTCCCTAATCCATGTACTAATTTATGATTAAAAATTATTTCGATAACGGTTTGATTGAGCACTCTTTGGATTGACTCGATTTTGGGTCGATCAGAATTTGTTCAGGTCCACTGGAAATTGTTTCTAGGTGACCGGGACTTGACCAAGTCTATTATTAATTAGATTTTGATCTAATTAACTAGTGAACCGGTTTAGAACCGGTTTGGGATTTTTTAAGCCCGTTGTGAATCGGTTTGAACCATCAACATGGTATCATGGCTTGGGCGAATAGGGGTTTTAAAGGCATCTTTTCCTCTTCCTCTTCCACTCGGTTTTGGCTAGGATTTATCCACCATTTTGTGGCTTTTGATTGCTTCATTGAATACGTATTCAATTGGTTTTAATACCGTGTGGCCTTTTGGATTCCCAACGCATCTCTTTAGCATCCCAAATCACCGTTCTTGCTGTTATAAAATTCCGGGCTCTGAAAATGGTAAGTGCTGAAAATAAAACTTTAAGAGTATTCTCCCTTTGAGAGCTTCCACCTTCCATTCCACCGATGTCTTTGGGGCCTGGGTTTGGTTGAGAGACTGGGAGTGAAAGAGTGCTTTGATTCCCTATTTTGTGGTGCTCAATCGGTGGAAGAAAGGACTGTTTTGGAGAAAATAGATTTCAGAACAGAGTATTCTGTTCTTCTTCCTCCTCTCACTGGTTCAAGTATTTTCAGTGACTAGCATCGTGCAAGAAGCTGGATCAGAGGAGCCCCAGGCATGTCCCCCCTCTAGAGGGTGTTCCCTTGAGCACCTGAGAGTTTTCACAACCTCCCTTGCTGGTGTTTTGTCTTGCTCTATTTTTGAATTGCAGAATTTCTATTGCTGCTTTTGGAGAAGAGGACGACAGCAATCCAAGCAATCCAGAAGCTCTCCTTTGAAGCAACTTCCATCAAGTTGTTGCCTTGCTGTTGGTGAATGGAGAGAGACCAAAGAATTAGCCATTTGTAGATTGGGCTTGCTGCTGTTGGAGAACACATGAACAACTTTCAAGAGGTTGATGGAAGAAGAAGACTGGAATAAGTTTATTCCAGATATTCCAGCTATTCCATTATTATTCCTGGTTTATTCCAAGCAAGAATAAGGTAATATTTTGGTTTTAATTTTTCATGCATGCCTAGATCTAGGTTTATAAAATAGTTTATAAATATTACATGCCAATGTTATGCCTTGTTATGCTTGTACATGCATCTTGAATATGTTAGATCTTGTGCGGAGTAGGTTTTTCCACTGTAATTTAAAATGATTTTAAAATACATACCTGCTCCCTGTGCTGTTCATGCTTAGTGTAGGCACTGGCAACCCGCATTTTCTTTCAGTGGTTTCAGAGCCACGTTCAGGTGTAACATATCTTGATTGCATGTATGGTAGATTAAAATGTTTAATCTTTTGATATGTATTTGTATCTTAATCATAAGGTATGATTAGAGAGTACTTTTAGGAACCTAATTAAGACCTTCACCATGATCGTGTATTTTTGGCATGATGTGGTTCGTCTGTGTTGGCCTCTTCAGAAGGATCCTTTAAGGAAATCAAAGGAATTAAAATTATTTTAATTCAGATGCATTTTTGGCATGACTTATAAATTTGTTTTTGGTAATGTAATATTTATAAAAGCATTTAACTAGATATGATGCATGAATTGATATGTAAAAATAGTTTACATGTTTTAATTAAAATTATTTTAATTAAAAATTGGCTTATATTCAAATAATTTGAATTGTATGATTAATTAAATGACAATTTATCTTAGGGTTTATGAAACCTAATGTCATTTAAATAAGCCAATTGGGTTAATTGGGTTAGCTATCTAATTGGGTCATTTTTTGGGTTAGACCTATGTTTAGTTGAACTAGATAATAAGAAGACTAATCAAAAGTTGATTAAGGTCCTCTTTAGAACTATCTAATAGTTAGATAAGTTAGTCCATTCATCTAAAAAGGATCTAATTAGTGTCTCCATGGAAGCTCGAGTCTTTAGGCTAGTCTGATCGAGTCTGGTAAACCGGTTGGTGTCGAGGTAGGTTTGGCATTGTGATCATGGTTGTATGAGGCTACCACTTTCCTGGCCAACTTGGTTGGTGTCTAGGAAAGATGGTTAATGGAGATTACTCACCCATGATCTCACCTACCTGGCCAATCGAGTCGACCAGAACTGATTAGAAAAGCTTATTGACTCGAGTCAACCCATGTCACCCAGATTGATCAGTCTGACCGATCGGTAGGTGCCCATGGATCAATTGTTGAATTGTTTCAACTCTCCTGAAATCTGATTCGTTCAGTGGGAGGATGATCCATGTTCTTCTCTTTTTCATCTATCATAACCTAAAATCCTCTAAAATTATTAGATCCTGAAAAAGACTAAGTCAAAGAGTTGATGGTGTCTTAGCCTTCCATTAAGTGAGTTAGTAATGCGCCCTTTAACTTGGTGTTCATCGGCAGTTCCATAGAACGAGTGTGCATACGGTTGCTTGAATTGCTCTCTCATCGATGATGGTTCAGTGCAACTTTCTTAATGGTGATCAGGTTGGCCAGCCATAGTCGGGGTTGGTCATTCGTTGGCTGGAAGTATTGGATTTATCATGTTAATGGTTGGACCTAACCAGAGACCTGCAATAAGAGGCCCCTAGGATGATTGGGGTGTTCTCTAGGGCAAAATAAATTACTGGATGTTGCTTAGGGAAGCAATTGGTTGGTGAACCTACCTTTAGGCACGTATGGGTGAGCTGGCCATAGTCGGGCTCATACATGGTCTATTAGATTTCAGTACCCACTATGAAATAGTGATTTCATGAATTGGAGTTAAAGGCTCTGATGCAGAACGAGAGCTCTGATACCAAAATGATGCAGAACGAGAGCTCTGATACCAAAAATGATGCAAAACAAAAAAGAGATGATGAAGTGACGCGGAAGTAAATTAAGGCTAATTCTTTTTTTTGTTGTTTTTATTTTTTAATATTTTAGAAGTCGGCTTTGACTCAAAGGAAAGTTAAACTAAATTGAAAGAAACTAGGTAATAATTGAAAGCACAATTTAAATAAAACTGGGTTATCAGAGTAGTTCAGAAGTAACGGATCGCTGGGGGTTGAGAAACTCCCAGACCTAGGGTTTCGCTCTGAACTTTCAACAGGACAGAAATAAAGAGAAGAGATGGGTTACCGACCAAACAGTGATCTTCACAGAGTTTTGGTGGAAGAACTCTCTCGAGCAGATTGTTGGATCCTTGGATTCGGATATCTTCGTAATGGATCCTCCAATACTGGTCCTGTGGCTGAGTTGGCTTCTCCTGGACTCAAGATCTGGGAAAGAAGAGGAACAAGTGATGGAATCAGATACTCAAGGAAGGATTTACCAGATTGAAGAACTTGAAAGCTGAAGTTACTGAAATCAGGATGCTCCTGGAGGCTGATCTGACTTCCTCTAGGAATTGCTCTGGATCTGAAGTATCCGAGCTGGACCCGGATGCTGGTGGTCAGCCTTGACTTGAAGAGAGTGGCCGTGAGAGGTGGGATAGGCTAGGGCTTGGTGGAAAGAAAAGGATAATGGGCGGCTAGGGTTTGGGAGTGAAGTGGCTAACCTAGGATTTGGGGTTTGGAGATCTCACACCTCCTTAAGGTTCCTGGGAAACCCGGATTTACTCCCTCACGGAGCTCAACACCTAGATGCAAGTGTGGAAGAGAGAAAACACAGAGTTTGCTCACAAAAAAGTTTGAATTCATTCCTCATTAAATTCAAGAGTTACATAGAGTTGAATATATAGACATAACAAAGAAATAAATTTTTATACATTTCCCATGTGGGACTAATAGGACTAACCCACACTTTAGACATCAAATTCTCTTCCCAAGACTCCTTCCATGAGTGGGCAGCCCAAAAAACTCCAAGAAAACTTGAAAATCAGCTCCAAATGGCAGGTATGGGGGTGTCTCCTAGTATCTCTCCATGAATCAAGGATTTTCCCTTCATGGGTTGGCTCTTTTGGACAACTCCTAGTCTTGCTCCATAAGTTAGGCTTCTTCCTTTCATGGCTTTGGCACTTTCGGAAACTTTTGGGTGCCTCCTTGATTTTCTCCCCAAGACATGCTCTCTTCCCTTTTATAACTTGGATTTTTATGGAACATTGTGGGGCACTCCTTGATCCTCTCTTCAAGAAAAATTCTTGCCATCCTGGCTTGGGTTAATCTGGAAAGAAGTTGGCTCCCTTGGATTGAGGTATCTTGATGGATTTCTCCTCCAAGTGGTGCAAGAAAAAAGAACTGCTTACTTGAGGCATGGGGACCAAGTACATTGGATGGAGATGTGGCAAGGAGTGTGGCACCCACTTGTAGCTGGAAATTGTGGTGCCCTATGGCAAAAGGGGAATGAAACCTACCTGGCCTTGGACTTGGAATGAGTCAACATGAACCAACAAAAATCGAAATGACAAAATTACAGACTTAAAATGAGTTGATCAGGTCAACCCTTATTACAAAACCAGAAAACCCTAATCTTCGGGCAAGGTCAATCAGAGGATCCAGATGGAGCTCTGAAGTCTTTTTCTGAGTCTGGTGCCCGCACCAGGCTCCCAATCTGAAAAATTAATGGGAGAGACCTTTAACTAAAGTCCAAGTCTTTTGGTTAATTGATTAATCATACTCTAATTTGGTCTTATTTTTTCTTTCAGATGTCTTCAAATCATTCGCTCCGTCACTTCTCATAACGAGAAGTTAAAGGGTCACAACTTCCATAGTTGGTATCGAAAGTTGAGAATTATCGTGGAGCATGAACGAATCCTTTATGTGATAATGGATCCGGCACCTGAAATCCCCTATGCCAATGCTCAGAGTTCGATTAGGGACACTTATCAAAAGTGGGTTTCTGATCAGATTACTGTCAGATGCATTATGCTAGCAGCAATGAACGACGAGTTCAGTCGCAAGTTCGAGGAGACCCAATATGATGAGATCCTTCAAAAGTTGAAGGAATCTTTTGGCACACCAGACGATGTAGAGTGGTAAAAAGTATCTTGTGCCATCTACAATCCCAAGATGCCAAATGGTGGTTCTGTCATTGATCATGTATTGTACATGATCGAGCTGATAGAAAAGTTGGGCAAGTTCGGATGTCCTTTACACGAGCAGCTCAGCAAGGATGTGATCTTGAATTCTCTGCCCTCCTCCTATCTTGACTTTCTTGACCATTATAGAATGAACAAGCCTGCAGTCAATTACCATGGTTTGATGGGATTACTGTAGACTTACGAGAAAGACCACCAACTGAACAAGGGGGTGGTGAATTTAGTGGGAGGTTCTAGTGGTCGTCGTCCCTTGAAGAAAGGGAAGAATAAAAGGAAGGGAAAGAAGGTGCTGAATGCTCTAGGCCCGAGTCAGACCAGGAATGTGAAAGTTGACCAATCTACTGCAGAGTGCTTCTACTACAAGAAGCGGGGACACTGGAAGAGGAACTGTCCTCTTTACCAAGCATCCCTTGATCTGAACAAGCCAAGGAAGGGAAAGCGTAGACTGCAGGATAAGATATTTATATGATAAAACCTTTAATTTCTCTATTTGTGATACTGCTAACTGGGTATTGGATACCGGTAGTCCTATTTATGTTTGTAATTCGTTACATGGACTGGAGGTTAGCAAGAGATTCGAGGATGGGGAACAGTTCCTGAGCATTGGGAATGGAAATCGTGTTCCAGTACTGGCGATCGGGGTTCTGAATCTTGTCTTCGAGTCTTATACTGTCAATTTAGTCGACTGTCATTACAGTCCTAGTTTCATTATGTGCATAATCTCTATAGGCCTTTTGGCTAATTGTGATTTTGAACTATCAATAAAAGGAGATATTTGTCAAGTTATTTTGAATAACTCTATGATAATGAAAGCTAAGTTAAATAATGTCATTTATGTACTGTCACGGCCTGTTAGTGTAATGTACACATCTAGCAAATGCCCAAGGTTATAAAATATCAGTGATCTGTATCTTTGGCACTATAGGCTAGGTCATCTTAACTAGAATAGGATAAACAAGATGCGAGGAGAAGGTCTCCTCAAGGTCAGTGATTCTGAATCACTGCCCACTTGTGAATCCTGTTTACTTGGTAAAATGACCAAGTCACCTTTTACTGAAAAGGTGAATGAGCTACAGAGCTTCTAAGTCTCATACATACTGATGTATGTGGACCCATGACAATCAGTGCTAGAGGTGGATACAGATATTTCATTACATTTACAGACGACCTTTCAAGGTTCGGTTATGTATTTTTGATGAGACATAAATCTGAATTATTTGAAATGTTCAAATGATACCGTAATGAAGTAGAGAAACAAACTAGAAAAAGTATTAAAACCCTTCGATCTGATCAAGGTGGTGAATACCTATCTAGTGAGTTTTTGAAAAATCTTGTGGAGAATGGGATTCTCTCTTAGTGGACTCCTCCAGGAACACCATAGTTGAATGGTGTGCCTGAAAGAAGGAATCAAACCGTGTTGGACATGGTTCGATCCATGATGGGCTTTGCAACTCTGCCACTATCCTTTTGGGGATATGCACTTGAGACAGCTTGTCATTTGTTAAATAATGTTCCGAGTAAGTCTGTTGTCTCCACTCCATATGAGATGTGGACTGGACGTAAGCCCTCAATCTCACACCTTCGGGTCTGGGGTTGTCCGGCTTATGTAAAACATTTAGACTCAGATAAACTTGGTCCTAGGTCAGATCGGTGCCTTTTTATTGGTTACCCTAAGGAAACCAAAGGGTATTTCTTCTACTTGGAGGATGAACAGAAAGTGTTCGTCGCTCTTAGGGCTATCTTTTTAGAAAAGGAGTTCCTTGGAGAAGGGACTGTAGCCTTTAAGATTGAACTTGTTGAAGTTCAGCTAGTAGAAGAACCTGCACACTCTAAGGACATCATAAAACCGGTTATGATTGGATCATACCCAAAACCCATTATTAGGAGATCCGGAAGAGTACCGCGTCAGCCAGACAGATACTATGGTTTCTTGGTCTGGGACGGTGATCCCATTGAGCTCGACGAGAATAATGAGGATCCAATCACCTATATGGATACACTTCAGAGATTTGACTCTGAGGCATGGCTTAGAGACATGCGATCCAAAATGGAGTCCATGGAGATCAACAATGTATGGACATTGGTTGATCCACCTGAAGGGATTAAATCCATCGGGTGCAAGTGGATCTTTAAGAGGAAAAGGGGCAAAGATGGGAATGTGGAGACCTATAAAGCCCATATGGTTGCCAAGGGGTATCATCAATGATATGGTATCGATTATGATGAGACTTTCTCCCCTGTAGCCATGCTCAAGCCCATTCAGATCATGCTTGCTTTTACAGCATATTTTGATTATGAGATATGGCAGATGGATGTTCAAACTGCTTTCCTAAATAGGAAGCTGGAAGAGGAGGTGTATATGATACAGCCTGAAGGGTTCACATCCTCAGATGAGTCAAACGTATGCAAGTTGCAGAGGTCAATTTATGGACTCAAGCAAGCATATCGATGTTGGAACTTACAGTTTGATAGGTGTATCAAATCGTATGGCTTCGTTAGAAATGGAGAAGAACCATGCATCTATAAGTAGGTTAATGGTTCTGTGATTGTATTCCTGGTACTGTATGTTGACGACATTCTCTTAATCGAGAATGACGTCGCAGCATTACAATGAATAAAGGTCTGGTTATCATCTCGGTTCTCCATTAAGGACTTAGGTGAAGCTTCTTACATACTGGGTATGACAATCTATAGAGATAGATCTAAGAGGCTTCTGGGATTGTCCCAGTCTACGTACATTGATACCGTGCTGAAATGGTTTAGCATGGAAAATTCCAAGAAAGGCTATTTTTTGATAGGTTCTAGAATTACTCTTTCCAGGAAGGATTATGCAACAACTCCTGAGGAAAGAGAGCGCATGAGTAGAGTACCTTATGCTTTTGTAGTAGGCTCTATCATGTATGCTATGACATGTACTAGACCAGATGTGGCATACTCACTAGGAGTAGTGCACAGATACCAGTCTGACCCAGGTGAGGTGCATTGGAAGGTGGTTAAGTCCATCCTGAAGTATTTGAGAAATCCTAAAGACAAATGGCTAATCTATGAAGAATCTGACTTGAAACATGTGGGATATACTAACTCCAGTTTTTAATCAGATAGAGATGATACAAGAGTGTGTCAGGTTTGTATTTACCCTGAATGGAGGAGCGATTTGATGGAAAAGTTCCAAGCATGCGATAGTTGCAGACTCGGTATGCGAGGTAGAGTACCTTGCAGCATCAGATGCAGCGAAGAAAGCCATGTGGTTGCAGAAGTTCCTTGGAGAGCTAAGGGTGGCATCTTCCCTAGATGGTCGTGTTCCAGTATACTGTGATAGCACTGGAGCCATTGCTCAAGCTAAGGAACCGAAAGCTCATCACCGCACCAAGCATATTCTGTGGCACTACCACCTCGTACGAGAGATCGTAGAACGAGGCAACATCAATCTTATGAAGATCGATTGTAAGAAAAATATGGCCGACATTTTTACTAAAGCCCTCGAAATAAAAGAGTTCGACTTTTGAAAAAGGGAAATAGGTATTAGATACTATTCTGATTGGCTTTAGTACAAGTGGGAGTTGTTGGGAATTGTGTCCTAAAACCAATCGCCTAGGCTGTAGGTGGTTGAGCTGAGTATTGTGCTCTTTGTATGAATTAATAAATATTATTTTGGTAGTTCATCACATTCATACTTTTCCCTATAATGAACTCTTTTTCATGTGATGAAGTCCTTAGGACTATACTAACTTTGATATAGAGAGGATATATCGAGTGGTCCTTAAAACAGGTTCACGACCAAAAGATACATTGTACTGGACGGCAATGTATCAAGTATAGGTTGTTGTGGTTCACATCGTTTGGTTGTCCTTTTAACCAAAGGAATGTGGTGACATTGATGTGATCTACAAGTGGGATATATGATATCTCATTGAACGTGACTCCGTGTAGCCCCTTTCTGCCAAAGGGATACTCACAATTGGATGTGGGTATATGTGTCCCTCGGACCTGAGGTCATCATGGTAGCATGCAAGCAACTCCCAGTGCTTTGGTGCCGGACTACCAGGATTTCTAATCCGGTGATGGAAGGTTTCTGGGTACAGGCAAGTACTTGTGGAGCAGTGGTGGACCAAGATGGAATTGACCTGTGCAAATAGTTTGGATTGAATGTCTCGCAGTGTCTCAATTTAGCAAATCCTCGACTGGGGTAGTCATAGTGAGGAGTCACTGGACTTGCAATGTTGAGACATGTTGTGGATTGACTCAGCTAGGGTTGGTAGTCTAACCTTAGGTCATCCTAAGCATTGGAGGTCAAAGGGATGAATTATATGGTAACCATATGCCAGAGGTTTGATTGATTGCTCTTGCATCTTCATCCTATCCGGACGCCGGGACCCATTGCTAGATTGTATCTTGTGCTGGTACTGGAATTGTTCCAATGCTACCGCCTAGGTTCTAACCTATGAGGTCACACACCATAGAGGATCACTCCTAAATCCAAGTACTGATTTATGATTAGGAATCATTTCGATAATGGTTTGATTGAGCACTCTTTGGATTGACTCAATTTTGGATCGATCAAAATTTGTTCGGGTCCACCAGAAATTGTTTCTGGGTGATCGGGACTTGACCAAGTCTATTATTAATTAGATTTTGATCTAATTAACTAGTGAACTGGTTTAGAACTAGTTTGGGGTTTTTTAAACCCATTATGAACCAGTTAGAACCATCTACACAGTATTATGGTTTGGGCGAACAAGGGTTTTAAAGGCTTCTTTCCTCTCCCTCTTCCACTCGATTTTTGCTGGGATTTATCCACTATTTTGTGGCTTTTGATAGCTTCATTGAATATGTATTCAATAGGTTTTAATACCGTGTGGCCTTTTGGATTCCCAGCACGTCTCTTTAGCTTCCCAAATCACCGTTCTTGCTGCTATAAAATTCTGGGCACTGAAAATGCTATGTGCTGAAAAAAAAACATTGAGAGTATTCTCCCTTTGAGAGCATCCACCTTCCATTCCACCAGTGTCTTGGGGCCTGGGTTTGGTTGAGAGACTGGGAGTGAAAGAGTTCTTTGATTCCCTATTTTGTGGTGCTCAATCAGTGGAAGAAAGGACTGTTTTGGAGAAAACTATTTCAGAACAGAGTATTCTGTTCTTCCTCCTCTCTCCGGTTCAAGTGTTTCCAGCGACTAGCATCATGTGAGAAGCCGGATCAGAGGAGCCCCAGGCGTGTCCTCCCTCTAGATGGTGTTCCCTTGAGCACCTGAGAGTTTTCACAACCTCCCTTGCTGGTGTTTTGTCTTGCTCTATTTTTGAATTGCAGAATTTCTACTGCTATATTTGGAGAAGAGGAAGACAACAATCCAAGCAATCCAAAAGCTCTCCTTTGAAGCAACTTCTATCAATTTGTTGCCTTGCTGTTGGTGCAGGAAGAGAGACCAAAGAATTGGCCATTTGTAGATTGGGCTTGCTGCTATTGGAGAACACGTGAAGAACTTTCCAAGAGGTTGCTGGAAGATGAAGACTGGAATAAGTTTATTCAAGATATTCCAGCTATTCCAATGATATTCCTAGTTAATTCCAAGCAGGAATACGGTAATATTTTGGTTTTAATTTTTCATGCATGCCTAGATCTAGGTTTATAAAATAGTTTATAAATATTACATGCCAATGTTATGCCTTGTTATGCCTGTACATGCATCTTGAATATGTTAGATCTTGTGTAGAGTATGTTATTTTCGCTGTAATTTTAAAATGATTTTAAAATACATACCTGCTCCCTGTGCTGTTGCATGCTTAGTGTAGGCACTAGCAACCCGCATTTTCTTTCAAAACTTGTGCTGTTGCAAAATAGCAAAAGCAAAACACTGGTCTCTACACACCTTTACCAGTGCTTGATCGTCCCTGGCAGGACTTAAGTATGGACTTCGTGTTAGGATTACCAAGACCCAGAAGAGACATGATTCTATCTTTGTAGTGGTCGATAGGTTCTTTGAGATGGCTCACTTCTTCCCCTATTCCTAGACCTTTGATATGTCTAGAGTAGCTAAGCTTTTCTTAGATCATGTGGTTAGACTCCATTACCTACCCAAGACCATCATATCTGATAGGGATGTTAGGTTCACCAGTTATTTCTAGAAAACTCCATGGCACCTGTTAGGGACCAAGCTTATGTTTTCTATAGCCTACTACCCCCAAACAGATGGCCAAACCGAAGTGGTGAACTGTAGTTTAGGAAACATCATTAGATGCCTGGTAGGTGAACACATTGAAACTTGGGATCTATTGTTGCCTAGAGCAGATTTGCTTACAATAGCTCAGTGAATAGGACAACGGGCAAGAGTCCTTTTGAGATAGTCCATGGGTACAAGCCTAATCGCCCAATTGACTTGATTCCTTTACCTGTTCATGCACGAGTATCAAAGTTTGCAGAATCATTCACACAGCATATTAGAGACTTGCATAAGGACATTAGCCAAAAAATAAACCTAAGCAATGAAACATATAAGAAACTGGCTAATTCCTGAAGAAGGGCCAAGAAATTTGATGTAGGGAATTCTGTCATGATTAGGCTTAGGCCTGAGTGGTTCCCACCTGGGATCATTAAGAAACTTCATTCTCGCAGAGCCAGACCTTTTAAATTGATAGAAAGGGTTGGACCAAATGCCTGTGTTATATTTGCCTTCGGATTTGGGCATTAGTTCTACCTTCAATATCGTAGACCTGGTTGAGTACAGGGAACTGGTAGTGATACCTAGTGAGGCCTTTGGACCCATTCCTTTCATTGAGAGTGACCCTAGCCCAGAGTGTCCACCAATAAATTGGTTCGAGAGAGGAGAATGGATCAAGCATATCCTGGACGATCAAGCCTTAACGATCTGGGGCCGCGGCTATCAACTCTACCTGGTCCGATGGCCAGGCCGGCCAGAGTCGGACGATTCATAGATTTCTCGAGAGGACATGCAACGCCTCAACCCAGACCTCCTCGAGAGATATGTGAGCCAGCTTGATTTTCACTCGACAGGGTCGAGTTCCTCCCACCCCGGGAGAATTGGTGTGGACACCAGAGTCACCAAAATAAGGCAGAGACTTTTTAACCCTCTGTGGATCACTTAGTTACATTTGATTCCATTTGTAATAAAGCTTAGTTCATCTAAGTTGCTTTTACTTGTGTCCTGTACTTGTTAGTTCATGATGAGCTAGTTATCTTCTAGGAGTTCAGTACATGTATTGACTTCTACAAGTGGAGACCAAGCCAACCCAAGTGAAGACCAACCCAACTGAAGCTAGGAGGAGAAATCACAAGCCTAGGAGAAGAAATCAGAAGCCCGTGAGACAAGTCTGAAACCCTAAAGCCCTGAACTACAGAAGAAATCAAAAGCTTGGGAGACAAGTCCGAAACCCTGAAGCCCTGAACTGTAGCCTGAAGCAAACTGGGCCATTCCAGGCCTAGGAGAGGAGAAAGTGGTGCCAAGTCCTTATGCTCACCACCCTTGGTCAGCCACTAGGGTCACCTCCCTTGGCTGACCAAGGCAAGAGGAGAAGGAAGAGTTTTTAGGTATTTCTTCTACCTAAGTTTCCTTATTTTCTAGCAAGAGTAGGGAGGGGATTCAAATTGCTATGTAATGTCATTTTTAACCTTACTTAAGGGCCAAGTTCTTTGAGTCTATTTAAAGGGCCCTAGTCTCTTGTATGAAAACCAATTTTGATATATGAAATAATCTTGTGGTGTGGGCACCAGACCTCTAATTAGGGTTTCAATTTTTGGATCCTGTAATAAGGTTTCAAGCCTATGCATTGTAATTTTTAGTCATGAAGTTAGTCTCAATTATTTTTGTTTAGTCCTGTACATTGACAAATTTGGTCAAGTTATGTCCTAAATTAAGTCCAGTCCGAGTCTAGGTCCAAGCCGAAGTGGTCTTTGAGTCCAGCTTAACTACTATTTGGCCGAGCCTTGAAGGTCATATGTCAACCCTAGGGCACCACATCACCACCCCATGTGGTGCTATTTCATCATCCCATGTGGCACCACCTCATCCAGCCATGTGGGCGGCACAAGTTAGATTTTCTTGGGTGCCAAATGGAGACACATCAAATATCCTTTCCTCCTTTCCCTCTCTCCATCAAGCCAATTACTAAAGGAGTCATGGGCAACCAAGGAAAGGTTGAAGACAAAGGCCTTGTTCCAAGCCTCATATCAAGCTTCTCTCCAAAAAAGGGTGAGCAACCAAGGAAAGGTTGAAGACAAAGGCCTTGCTCCAAGCCTCATATCAAGCTTCTCTCCAAAGAAGGGTGATCATTCAAGGAAAGAGGGAGACACAAGCCTTGCATCATGCCTTCTTCCCAAAATTGAAGGTCAACTTTCCAAGTCCAAGGGAGCCAAATTCCTTCTTCCAAGCTTATTGTCATGCCACACCCAAATCCAAGAAGCTTTGGTCGGCCAAGGAGTTTGAATTTCAGAATTTTGGAATTTTTGAATTTTTTTTTTTGGCACCTTAGCAAGAAAAGAAATGTATTTTTTCATTCAAATTTTGAAAGGGTCTAAGGTGCCTATATAAAGGACCTTACTCCCTACCTTGTAAGGTTAATGTTGATGAATGAAAAAAAGTTATTTGAGTGTTATTCTTAGTTGCCTTCGTTCCTTAAGAACGTCGATCTCCGTGAGGGAGCACCTTCACCTTCGAACATCGAGAGGTGTGAGGCCTCAAGTTACCGTCTCTTCCGCCACTCCATCTTGCAACTTCGAGTTCGTAGTCCATCGTGATCATCCAACCGGGCATCTAGCAAGAAGAACTCCATCCACCACCAACATCAACTCTCATTCCTTCTTCTCTTGCTTTCTTTTTATGAAATCCTAACTCTTCTCTTGAATGATCACAGGTCCTCCAGGTACCATGAATACGGAGTAGATTTTCCTTGCCTTCGGGACCTTCGGATAGGAAGCCGGTGCATCCACGGGGGGTTGAAGGCTCGATCATCCAGGCCGCATCCGCGAGAGCGAACGAACTTAGCATCGGGTGCTTCAAAACTTTAAGGTTTGCAACCCTAGACTCCTAAGTTGATATTGATTTTAGTGCTAAGTCCTACGGGATTTCTAAATCCTGGGGTCCTCTTTTATCCTTGCTTGGGGGATAATTTACATGCTAGTAGTTCTTATCATTGTTGAATCCATAGATCTACTTTTGCTTGTCTTCAGGAATCCATAACCTATTTTAAAAAAAAACCTAAAAATCACAAAGAAACAAATCACCTGCATCATTTCATCCTGGCATCTAGTTAGTCCCACATCACTTTGATTCTCCAATTGCTGTGTGCTTAAGGGGTTCTATGTGAGCCCTTCCTTTTCCCGGTGCACTGTGATTGCTTCCTGTCACTAGCCTGCTATCCAAAGCCCTGGCCGCCCACTCCAAACAACCTCTTCCCCTTGCTATTTTTTCTTTATTTCTTCTTCTCCTTTGAGTTTTCTAACCCCTGACAGGTCGTTTGTAGGTCCCTCGACTCCAACGAATCTGACGACTCCAACCACGCCGCAATCGGACCACCGAGCAGAAAGCTGGGTATCCGTGGGTCTCTGGCTTGGTTTTCCTGGCAGCATTCGAAGCGAGAGCGATCTCTTCATGTACGATCTGCACCGAGCACTTCCATGATTGCTAGGTACACCCCCTCTACCACCAGTAGCCTTATTGTAGGTGAACTAGCACAACCGGGGCTTCTCAGCCTCGGTGGTCCTTTTCTTTCTGTTGCTTTTAGGTCCTATCTGCATGCTTTATTTTCTTATCTTGCATAGTTTTCCCTGCTTAGATTCTTGGTCTGTTCTTCGGGATTAATCACACAACTTAACATTAAAAATACAAAAAAAATACTTGCATGCATATATAGGTTCCGCATCAATGCTTTCCTTACGGTATGGTATTCACCCTACTATTTGAAAATGCTGGAATTGACCTAACTAACGAGATCGGTGGGCCTTACATCATTCAGATGCTTATTCCTTCAACTCTCTTAAAAGAATGGGATATAAACTGTAAGAGGGAATATGGATAAAGAAAATGTTTGGTCAAATTGCTGCCACTTTGTCCGATGATGATATGGATGAACCTGCTACTGTTAATACTGATGAACCTGTAAACAAGAATGAAATCAGATCTAAAAATGAAATTATAACTCCATCTAAACTTAAGGAGTTAATATTTCAAAAGATGGAGATAATTTCTAATTCACTGACAGGTCACATAAATTCTGCACTTGACGGTTTACAAAATTCAATTAATGCTAGCTTGTAGAAAATGAGGTCAGAACAAATGCTTCACAAAAAAAAGATGGAAAAGGAAATGGAGAATTTTAAAGAAGAAATTAGAAGTATCCTACATCAATCTCAAAAGGAAACATTCACTGCTGAGGATACTCCTTCATTGATCAACAAAGAGCCACTTGAAACTTCTACTCAACCATCTCCTGCTCCTTCAAAAATTCCTTCATCCGATCCACCTTCACTCAAATCTGAACCTGCTGTGATCAAAAAGAAGTCGAAGGCCAAGAACATAAGGCATCTATAGCTCCAGTTAGAACTAGATTTAGGGATTTAAGGTTTAAACCTCTGAAAACCAAAACCTCTGATAAGGTTATAGATGTTGGCTCTTCTTCTAGTGAAGAAGAAGAATAGATTGATTAGCTACTCTTTTGATTATATTGATCACATCTTTGTAATTCTGACTTTTTACAATGTGTATGCTGTACCTTTATCTTTTACAATTAAGAAACTCTATGAATAGAAAGAATTCTTCTTCAATTAATGTACTTTCTTTCATACTTTGTACTTTATATGAAAAACATTCCAATGAAATGAAAGTTCTTTTAGTAATTTTTTCTACTCTAATGAATTTCCTTTCTAATTATACAATGTTTTTTATACAACTGTGATGAATTTTAATTAGAATTTCCAAATCAAACTGAGAAAGTGAAATTATCTCAAATAAATATTAAAAACTTTCTTAATCTATTTCAAAATCAAAGTTTTTTTTTGAAAATACCTTTTGATTGCTTGACAAAAGGGGGAGAATGGTATCAATATCATTATTGAAGATTAAGCTGTCATGAAAATTCTATGCTGAGCTTCCTTCCAATTATTCTTAAAGTGCATAAAATGAATGAAAAAGGGGGAGCACAAAAATGATTGCATTTAAATGAACCTAACTATTTCATTTTTTTAAAACCTAGAGAAAAGGGGAGATTCTCTTTAACTCTAAACTCTTCTTTTGCTCTAACTGCTCTAAAGTTAATCTTAATTCTTTCAATTTTAGGCTCTGAAACTCTTTGTTTGTGCTAATTTCAATACTTTAAAGCACGCAAAGCTTAATATCTTGATATATATAAAGGCACTAACATCGAGGCTATACAATTTCATCACTAGAGCTCTGATACTTATTTACAAATATAGTTAGCTCCAATACATGTGAATACTTACTTTTGAATACTTTTATACATGTAAATGTAAATAATTTTTCATGCCCAGTATTTTGTCATCATCAAAAAGGGGGAGATTGTTGACCCCATCAGTGATTTTGATGATAACCAAACATTGAAGCATGTGCTTATTTTACTAACAACTCTTCAAGTGGTTTACAAGTTTTTGTAGGATGGATTATTTGTTCAAACTTCAACTCCTACATTTATAAATCTTGTTTTGAGTTCTGTTGTAATCTTGTTTTGTAAAGAACACAATGAAAAAGTTAAGAATAATCATGTAAAAGGGTTACTTCTATGTGTGCTATGCATTAAATTTATTTTGAGTTGGTTTGTTCTAACTGCTTGGGAGTTTGGTGAGAGTGTTCTTATATTAAACTGTAAGAATTCCTAAAGAACTTACTTAAGCTGACCCAAACTCAAAAGAGTCGACTCCATCTCATGGCACGCACTAAGGATTCTAGCACACAGCAATCCTAGCCAACTCGAAGGAAACCGAGCCGACTTGAGTAAATCCAAGTTGACTGGAATAAGTCCGAGTCAACTCTTTCAGAGTCCAATTTTGAAGTATTCTGAGAACAAGCATGGCGAGCTGACCCGAACCACAATGAGCTGACTCTACCGGAAGAAATTTTGAGACTTGAGGAAGCAAGTCGACCCGATATGCAATGAGTCGACTCCTCCAGAGTAAAGTTTTCTGATTTTGAGAAGAAGAGTCGATCCAAGTAGAAGCGAGCCGACTCCTCCTGTTCAATGTGTTCAACGATAGAAGTTCAAGTCAACCCGAGCTATCAAGAGCTGACTCATCTAGAGTGAAGTTTTTGCACCCATAGACAGAGAGTCGACCTTGCTGAAGAATTGGTGACTCGACTTATTGACTCGAAGGATTCGAGCTGACTCAAAGAATCCGACCCAACTCGAGTGTCATTCTCAGGTACATAATGGCTGGATCCAGAATTTCTTTTTGAATGCCAAAAAGGTGCTCCAACGGTCAAATGTCACATCCAAATGATCTACAACATCTCAAATTGCCTTGGAGTGATGGAAGACCATATATTTGAGGATTTGAACTTCCAAAAAGAAAGAGTAAGAAAGTTCCTCAAGTTTTAATGTTTTATTGAATATCCACCATACCAAGAAGCAAGAAGAGCACAAAGAGCATTCAAGTCAGTCTTCAAGTCTTCACCAACTCTGGTTTGAATCTTGAAGCACTTTGGAAAGAAGTCATTGAAGCTTCTAAAGTGCATTAAAGTGCATCCAAGTGGACTCCTCTCAAGCTACATCGATAATTATCCAACAACTAGAGTTTGTCATTTATTGTTGCATTTATTTCTTAACTCATTCTTGAATTGTTGGGTTATTGGTGAGCCCATTTGAAAATCCAAATAGGTTCTTGGTGAGCCTTAGATAAAAACCAAGTGTACGGTTATTGGTGATCCTGTAAAAACCAAGTTAGGTTTCTTTGGTGATCCTGATCAAAACCTAAGGATGTTGTGTTTTTTTTTATGATCCCGGTAAAACCAAAGTGTAGAGGTTTTGGATTGTGAGCCTGTAAAATAATCCTACTATATTCAGGTATGAATATAGTGAAAATCCTAAGTGGTATCTTAGATAATGGATGTAAGAGCTTGGTTGCTCCGAACCACTATAATTTCTATGTATTTGTGTTTTTCTTCTTTGATATTATTTAGCTTTTGCAAGTCATTATTTTGCCACAGCACCTAACACTTTAAAAGAGATTTTTAAGTGCATATTATCTGCTTAAATTTTTTAAATTCCAAATTCACCCCCCTTTTGGGTAGCCACTTGGGCAACAATGGGCTTAGCAAGTCTACCTAAATCTTTTTGGGGATATGCTCTTGAGTCAGTGTCTTACATTCTAAATAGGGTTCCAAGTAAATTCATTAATAAAACACCATATGAGATACAAACTAGGCATAATGCCAACTCTCTCTCACCTCCGGGTTTGGGGGTGTCTAGCTTATGTCAAACGTTTGGAGATGGATAAGCTAGGACCTAAGCTTAATAAGTGTCTTTTTGTTAGGAATCCTAAAGAATCCAAAGGATATTATTTCTTTCTATCCGAGGAACAAAAGTTGTTCATCAGTCTTAGAGCAACCATTTTAGAAAGGGAGTACCTTGGTGAAGGCACTCAAGCTACTGAGGTTGAACTTGGGGAAGTTTAATAGATAGATGAACCTTCTCACTCTAAGGCCATTATAGAACCAGATTTGATTAGATAAGATCTAGGGCCCATAGTGTAACTATTAAGGAGATCTGGTAGAGTACCATATCAACCGGATAGATACTACGGTTGATTGGTTAGGACGGTGATCCTGTTGAACTCGATGAGAACAACGAGGATCCGATCACCTATATGGATGCAATTTCAAGGTCCAATTCTGAGTCATGGCTAAGAGCCATGAAATCCGAAATGGAATCCATGGAAATCAACAATGTATGGACATTGGTTGACCACCTGAAGGGATAAAATCCAATGGGTGCAAGTGGATCTTAAAGAGAAAGGGGAGCATAGATGGGCATGTGGAGACCTATAGAGCCCGTCTGGTTGTTAAGGGATATCGTCAGCATTATGGCATTGACTATGATGAGATATTTTCCACTGTGTCAATGCTCAAGTCCATTCGGATTATGCTTGCTATAGCAGTACATTTAGATTATGAAATCTGACAAATGGATGTCCGAACAGCTTTCTTAAATGGTGAGCTGGAAGAGGAGGTGTATATGATGCAACCTGAAGGGTTCATATCCAAAGATGAGTCTAAAGTATGCAAGCTGCAGAGGTCCATTTATGGACTGATATAGGCTTCTTGGAGTTGGAACATGCATTTTGATAAATGTATCAAGACGTATGGCTTCATTTGGAACGGAGAGGAACCTTGTATATATAAATAGGTAAATGATTCTATAGTTGTTTTTCTTATTTTGTATGTGGATGACATTCTCCTAATCGAGAATGACATTCCAGCATTACAAGGAATAAAGTTCTAGCTTTCATCTCATTTCTCTATGAAAGACTTGGGTGGGCCTCATTCATACTAGGTATGAAGGTCTATAGAGATAGATCTAAGAGGCTTTAGGAACTATCCCAATATACGTACATAGACACTGTGTTGAAGTGGTTCAGCATGGAGAATTCCAAAAGAGGCTATCTTCTGATAAATCATGGAATTACTCTTTCCATGAAGGATCGTGCGACAACTTTTGAGGAAAGAGAGAGTATGAGAAGGATTCCATATGCTTCGATAGTGGGTTCTATTATGTATGCTATGCTATGTACTAGACCAGATATGGCATACTCACTAGGGGTAGTGAGTAGATACCAGTATGACCCAGGTGAAGCTCATTAGAAAGTTGTTAATAACATCTTTAAGTATTTGAGAAATACTAAGGACAAATGGCTTATTTATGGAGATTCTAACTTAAGACTTGTTGAGTACACTGACTCTAGTTTTTAGTCAGATAGAGATGATAGCAAGAGTGTATATGGTTTTGTGTTTACCATTAATGATGGAGCTGTATGCTAGAAAAGTTCTAGTTTTTGTGTTTACCCTTATGTGATGGCCTAAGTCTTAGTGATGTGGCGACATCTGCGACATGGAGCACACAGGCGGCTACGATGATAGAATAATTGCCACCCAGGCATGGCACCCTAGCCCCTTGTCAAGGTCGGGCTCATTGGGCAAGACACATGTCTAAGGCAAGCTCCCTGCCAAGGTCAACTCCCAGCTGAGGTTAGCTCCCAGCTGAGGTCAGCTCCCAACTGAGGCCAAGCTCATTGGGCGAGCCCCCCATCTGAGGCCGACTCCCTACCAAGGTCAGCTCCCAGTCGAGGCCAGGCTCATTAGGTGAGCCACCTGTCTGAGGCTATTTCCCTGACAAGGTCAGCTCCCAGTCGAGGTCGGGTACATTGGGCGAGCCCTCCGTCTAAGGCCGACTCCATGACGGGAAGTGTCGTACCCCAGAGTGGAGCCCCCGATATGGAGTTCCCGCTAGATGAACTGATATTTGAATTATGGTGAAGTGAAGTCTGGCCACCCGTAGCTTTCTGTAAGCGGTGCCAGAAGTACGATATGGGCACCCCCAGATCCCACTCCTGGCGATGCACTACCACGTCCATAGCTACACCACCAATAGCTGCCGACGGTCATGGCGCAATACTCAGAGCTTCCCCAAGAGGAGAATTCGGTCAAGGCCCTAGGACCTATAGCCCTGGGCGATCTCTCCTGAAATAGAAGCGCCCCTTCTATAAGTGGCATTGAAGCAAATAAGAAGGGGGCTCTCGCCAACTGGCGGGCTGGTGGGCACTCTCCCTATGGAGAGTGCTCTCGGGAGGGAGCTCCCTAGGAAGCAGGATGACTATCCTGGCTTGGAGCACGACTTGAAGGTCTAAGAAAGGGAGGACAGAGTCTTGCTCTCTCTCTCTGAGGTTCCACCAAGGCCACAGGGACCCGACCTAGCCTCCGGAGGAGGGTAAGGAAGGTAAGCACGCGAGAAAAAGCGAGGGAGAGGTAAGTAGGTAGGCGACAAAGCACCGTTGAGCGATCCACTAGCCCGAGAAGCCTCCCCGCTCCCAGCTCTCAGTCCCTCCTCTTTTCCATTTCTTTACATTCCTATTCTCTAGTTACACCCTCCCGATGAATGAGTCCCTGAAGCCCTACGTCACGGAGGTCTTTTCTATTCCCCTCGATCGTCCCACTGACTTTATCATCGATGTATCCTCCTCGAAATCCCCAACTCGGGTCTCTCTTGTCTTGTAGAAAAAAGGAAGAGAGCCGGGACAGCTGTCAACGGGCAGCCACAGAATGGGACAGAGCAGATAGGTCCCCAAGAGGCCCATCGCGGTGCCTGACAGTGACAGGAGGATCCCCCAGTATGATAGAGCTACAAGTGGCGGTGATCTTGGTGGTAACAGATTGGCATGTTTGGTAGGGGGAAGTTTTCAAGATCCTGGTGACCAACAGCTTGGCGTGCCAGGTAGGGGAAAGTTTTCAAGACCACCCTCTACCCTAGGGCGCAGACCGAGGGTACAAATAAAAAAAAAATAATCATGCTTTCCCAAACGTCGGTCACCTTCCGTCGTGCCCTCCAGTCAAAATCGGCCTCTTCAATCTTCCCTTAAGTCAATGATCAATGAGTTCGACCCATATTTTTTCCCTAAAAGTAGTAACTCACTCCTATCCAAGCGACCAGAGTCCGACAGGTAACTCTCTCCCCCTATCACTTTCATTATGTGAAAAGCTATGTGATAGATCCATAGGGAAAGCTTCCGTCTTGCCATCAACAGCAAGCATCGTAGTCTAACACCTACTGCTAGGGCCAAAGTCCAATATATGCCAACCTGGAAACCCTAGGGTTCCCGCCATCTATCGCTTGACTCTTAGCTCAGCCCTTGCCAAGCTCGCAATCTGAAGATGTCCGCATTGACTAAATGTAGTCCCGCCATCTACCATGAGGCTCATAGTTTGGCAACTGCTGTGCTGATAGTCCGGAGATATCTACAGAGTCTCCGAAAGGTCCTGTCATATGCTACTTAACTATTAGTTCAGCTCTTGCCCTGCTCATAGTCCAAAGATGTCCGTGGTGACTCAGCACAGCCCCGCCATCTATCACAAGGCTCATAGTTTGGCATCTACTGAACTAATAGTCTGGAGATGTCCCAAGGAATCCCGTCAATCCCATGGTATATCACCCGACTTGCAGCACGGTCAACCGATGGGCCTTCATTCAAGCCCTGAGCCTGGAGTAGCTCGCCACCTCATCAAGGATGTAAGGCTCCTTCCGTGATTATTGAAACTCACCTCCAGTGCAACCTTGTCTTCTGTCTATGCAAGGACTCATTCAACCAGCTTTGAGCCAACCTAAGCCTAGAAACTATCGAAGCCCGGCACTCTAAGCCCAGAAACTCCCAAAGCCCAGCACTCTAAGCCCAGAAACTCTTGAAGCCTGGTAGTCTAAGCCCGGAAACTCCTGAAGCCCAGCACCTTAAGCTCAGAAACTCCCGAAGCCTAGCACTCTAAGCTTGGAAACTCTTGAAGCCTGGTACACTAAACCTAAAAACACCCAAAACCCGGCACTCAGCCCAGAAATTCCTGAAACATGGTACTTTAAGCCCAGAAACTCCTGAAACATGGTACTCTAAGCTCGGAAACCCTTGAAGCCGGGCACCTTAAGCCCAAAAACTCCCGAAGCCCAGCACCTTAAGCCCGAAAACTCCCGAAGCCCGATATTTTAAGCCCAAAAAATTTCGAAGCCTGGTACTCTAAGCTCAGAAACTTACGAAGCCCAGCACTCAAGACCAGAAGCTCCGCAAGCCTTCCAACTTCGGTTGCTTTGCTCATAATCCAAAGATGTCCACCGAGAAACTCCAGAAGTCCGACCATCTACTGCTTGACTCACAACTTGGTGCATCAGGCCTCTCGGCCTCCTTCATTAAGCCTCTTGGCCTCCTTCTTCATCAAGTCTCCAAGCCTCTTTCAGCTAGCCTCTCAACTCTGACCACCTTGCTCACAGTTCGAAGATGTCCGCCGGGAAACTCCAGAAGTCCAGGCATCTATCGCCTGACTTGTAGCTTGGCACATCAAGCCTCCTAGCCTCCTCCTTCATCAGGCCTCCTGGCCTCCCGGCTTTGGTTGCCTTGCATATAGTACGGAGATGTCCACTGAGAAACTCTAGAAGTCTGGGCCATCTACCGCCTGACTTACAGCTTAGCACATCAGGCCTCCCGACCTCCTCCATCAGGCCTCCTGACCTCCTCCTTTATCAGGCCTCCTGACCTCCTTCAACCAGCCTCTCGAGTCTGATTTCCTTGCTCATAGTCCAGAGATGTCCACCGAGAAACATCAAAAGTCCCAGCCATCTTGATGCGGGACTAATATGCATGCAATTCTTTTTGTATGTTTTATATGTGGGGTTGAGTGATTAATTCCCAAATTTCAGATTAAAATAAGTTGTAAGGAATTTTATATGAATTTTAGAAGATCAGCATGCAGATTAGGACCTAGAAAAGTAGAAAAGAAGGATCGCCGGGGCTGAGAAGCCTCGGTTAGGGCAAGTTCTCCTACAATAAAACTACCAGAGGTAGAGGGGGTGTACCTGACAATGTCTGTGGAGATCGCAGCAAAAAGGTCTCTCGTTCCTCGATGGATGCGGCCTGAAAAACCGAGCCAATGACCCGCGGATACCCGGCTTTCTGCTCGGTGATCCGATTGAGGCTTAGTTGGAGTCGTTGGATTCGTAGGAACTCGGGGACCTGTAAACGACCTGTCAGGGGTTAGAAAACTCACAAAGGAACAAGAAAACAAAGGAAAAACATCAAGGAAAGGCTTCTTTTGGAGTGGGCATCCAGGGATCTGAGATGCTTGTTGGCAGCAGGAAGATGATTGCAGCACTGGGAAGAAAACCTCTCGCAAACCCCTTTATGCACACAGCAGGGTATCACACAACTCAATAAAAGAACTCAAGGTTTTCATTCATCAAAAATTTTCCCTTTATACAAGAGGCTAGGGTCCCTTAAATTGACCCTTAACCTTGGGATTCAAGTAAGGGCACATTAGTCTTTACATGAGAATCCTTTTCCCTCTCAAACCCTAGCTAGAAAATAAGAAAACATTAGGTAGAAAAAATCCCTAAAATATCTCTTGACTTGGCCAACACTCCAAGGACACCTAGGGGGGCGTGTTGGGTTTCTAAGAGCAGCAAGGGGCTGGCCCAGAGGGACCCGGGTGCATGGGTTTGGGCCTCTAGAAGCTGGGGTGGCCTGGTAGCCAGGTAGCAGGAATATTCCCTGGTATCTTGCTTCTTAGGGGCTTGGGCTTGGTGTCTTGGCTTGATTTCTTTGGGCTAGGATGCAGATGGACCTCTAAAATCATGGATGCCTTGGCCTATGAATATATTTTGGCATCTGGAAGGAAATCTGGGCATCTGGAGGGCATCTGCAAGGAATCAGGGTGTTTGATTTTCCTCCTGGGGTCTTCAAATCTTCAAACTTGGTTGGACTTGGGGTAAACTTCCATGTCTTCAATCTGGTTGGACATGGTCTTTACTTGTATGATGTGGTCTTGAGTCTTCAGTATGCTTGGATAGGACTCAAAAAAAATAAAATTAGCTCAACATGAGCTGACCAGCATTGGACTGAACTAGCTCAACATGAGCTGACTAGTACATAACTGAAATAACAACTCAAAATACTCAAATAACAACTAAAATGGACTCAGATGAGCTAAGCCCTTATTACAGATGG
Source organism: Areca catechu (assembly GCA_021397845.1). Classification (NCBI taxonomy): domain Eukaryota; kingdom Viridiplantae; phylum Streptophyta; class Magnoliopsida; order Arecales; family Arecaceae; genus Areca; species Areca catechu. The sequence goes on from CM038050.1 coordinate 100,516,210, forward strand.
ACTCATAAATTATTGATCAATTTACAGAGGGTTGAAAGGCCTCTGTCTTATTCTGGAGCCTCAGGTGTCCGCACCAATTCTCCCGGGGTGGGAGGAACTCGACCCTGTCGAGTGAAGGTCAGACTAGCTCACATATCTCTCGAGAAGGTCTGGGTTGAGGTGTTGCAAGTCCTCTCGAGAAATCCATGAATCGTCCGACTCTGGCCGGCCTTGCCATCGGACCAGGAAGCGTTGATAGTCATGGCCCTGGGTCGTGATGGCTTGATCATCCAGGATACGCTCGATCCGTTCTCCTCTCTCAGGCCAAATTTATTTATGGACACTCTAGGTTAGGGTCACTCATAATGAAAAGGAATAGGTCCAAAGGCCTCACTAGGTATCGCTGCCGGTTCCCTATACTCAACCAGGTCAGTAATATTGAAGGTAGAACTAATGCCCAAATCCAAAGGCATGTCTAACACCTAGGCATTTGATCCAACCTTCTCTATCACTTTAAAAGGTCCAGCTCTGCGAGCATGAAGCTTCTTTTGGGCCTAAGCCTAACCAAGATAGAATCCACTACATCAAATTCTTTGATCGTTCTTCGGGAATTAGCCAGTTTGTTTAAAATTAGTGTAGGTGGTGAACATGCTGGGCACATGCAGACTCCTAACAAAATGATGCAAAGGACTCAACTAACACCTAATAGACTCTACTTTGCATTCCTATCGAAGGAAATTTATTAGACTTTTATGGGCCTAAACCTAAGAGACTATAGACTCTCTTGGTCTGACCCTAGTGTGGTGTGCACAAGAGTATTTACAATGGACTCCAAGCAAATGCCAAAGGGTATGCCAGAAGTATAATGCAAACCTAACATGCGTAATGAATGCATGCAGTACGCTAATTTCAATTAAATGCAATCTAATGTTCTTAGAAATGTTGGAGACGTCTGGAAAGGGTACAAAATAAGAAGTGGGTTCAGAATTAGTTTGGTAGGGTAGAGAAAAAGGTTCATGGTTAGTTGGATAAAGTAGGATAAAAGACGGGGTGTCAGGAACTAATCCTATACTAGTGAGGTTAACCTTACGAGGTTGAGCCATATCTACAGGGTTTGCATAATGGAAGGATGGGTCACCAATTTCGGAGAAGAGGTCCTTAATGGGAACTGTAAGAGGGGACTCATCTTGAAGGTATTGATTCAAAGAGATCAGGTCCTTAATAAATTCTTCTGGTTCTTGTATTTATGGACTGGACTCTACAATTTGGCTCTCCTCTATGATTTCCTCAGGTAAGGCTTCAGCAGCAGTACCTAGGTTATCTTCCTCTATTTGTTCTTCCACTATAGCTTTAGGTTGGATGTGGTCAAGGTCAACTACCTCTAGGTTGGCTTCTACCTGGGTATCTATTGGGTCAGCTAATTCTAGGTCATCTAAAGGTGTCTCCTCTTCTCCCTCATACTCATCCACTAAGTTTGCATCAGCTTCATACACTTTCGCATTAATGTAAGCCTTGTCAATCTCAGGAATGGTTGGAGATGGTCGGCTAGGAGAAAATTGGCTAGGTCCAGGTTTCTGATTATGGACACTAATCCTAGTAGGTTCAGGTTGCCTAAGGGGTAGTGGCTCACTACTGGGCTCATATTTAGGGGTGCTAATCCTATGGGGTTCAAGTTGACTAAGGAAAACCTGACTAGTACTAGATTGATATCTAGGGGTCATGGGCTCCCTAGACTCATAGGATAAGGGTGCAGATCAATGGGTCACGGGATTATAAGATCTAGGGTCATAGGATTTGGGTTCAGCTCTATGGGTCTTGGGTCTACAAGACTCATGGGATATGGGTTCGTAGATTCTAGAGTCAGAGGATTTGAAGTCATAAGATCTATATGTTGTGGTTATACTAGGCTTATAGGATGTGGGTAAATAGGATCTAGAGTCATAGGATCTAGGTTTAGTATCATAGTATGGGTCAGGCTGAGTGGCTCTCCTAGGTTCAACCTCACGATATGGTTCAGGGTTTAGGGTCCTCCTAGGTTCAGGATTATAGTATGGGTCAGGCTGAGGGGCTCTCCTAGGTTCAACCTCTCGGTATAGATCAGGGTTTGGGGTCCTCCTAGGTTGAGGATTGTAGTACGGGTCAGGATAAGAGGCTCTCCTAGGTTCGTCCTCATGGTATAGATCAGGGTTTGGGGTCCTCCTGGGCTCAGTGTTGTAGTATGGGTCATGACGATGGGCTCTCCTAGGTTCAACCTCTCGGTAGGGATCAAGGTTTGGGGTCCTCCTAGGTTGAGGATTGTAGTACGGGTCAGGATGAGGGGCTCTCCTAGGTTCGACCTCATGGTATAGATCAGGATTTGGGATCCTCCTAGGTTGAGGGGACTCAGGATCTGGATCAGACTGTGACCCATGAGTTCTTTGTATGGTCCCTACACGGCCTTCTAACTGGTCAAACCTGTTGGCAAGATGGTCAATTCTCTTGTTGGTTTGGGTACTAGACTGAGTTAACTGGGCCATGGATTGGGTTAGTTGCTCAGTGAGTGCTTTTATTTGGGCTTGCAAATTTTTCATGGGTTCAGACATTTGTGAAGGAGGTGGGTGATGTGAAACTCCTGTTCTAGTGCTCATGCAAGACTCGATAGACTGACTATAGCTGACTAGACCTAGAGTCCAAACTAGATTCTCAATCAGGGTGGCAAACTAGCCTATAGTAACCCTGTACTCAGCCAGGAAGGTGTAAGGAGAGTGTTAGGTCCCTGATTGCCAATCCTAGACACCAATCGAGATTGGCCAGGTATGATGCGGGACTAATATGCATGCAATTTTTTTTGTATGTTTTATATGTGGGGTTGAGTGATTAATTCCCGAATTTTAGATTAAAATAAGTTATAAGAAATTTTATATGAATTTTAGAAGATCAGCATGCAGATTAGGACCTAGAAAAGTAGAAAAGAAGGATCACCGGGGCTGAGAAGCCTCGGTTAGGGCAAGTTCTCATATAATAAAACTATTGGAGGTAGAGGGGGTGTACCTGACAACATCTGTGAAGATCGCAGCAAAAGGGTCTCTCGTTCTTCGATGGATGCGGCCTGGAAAACCGAGCCAGAGACCCGCGGATACCCGGCTTTCTGCTCGGTGATCCAATTGAGGCTTGGCTGGAGTCATTGGATTCGTAGGAACTCGGGGACCTACAAACGACCTGTCAGGGGTTAGAAAACTCACAAAGGAACAAGAAAACAAAGAAAAACAGCAAGGGAAGGCTTCTTTCGGAGTGGGCATCCAAGGATCTGAGATGCTTGTTGGCAGCAGGAAGATGATTGCAGCACTGGGAAGAAAAACTCTCGCAAACCCCTTTATGCACACAGCAGGGTATCACACAACTCAATAGAAGAACTCAAGGGTTTCATTTATCAAAAATTCTCCCTTCATACAAAAGGCTAGGGTCCCTTAAATAGACCCTTAACCTTGGGCTCCAAGTAAGGGCACATTAGTCTTTACATGAGAATCCTTTTCCCTCTCAAACCCTAGCTAGAAAATAAGGAAACATTAGGTAGAAAAAATCCCTAAAATTTCTCTTGACTTGGCCAACACTCCAAGGACACCTAGGGGGCGTGTTGGGCTTCTAAGAGCAGCAAGGGGCCGGCCCAAAGGGCCCGGGTGCATGGGTTTGGGCCTCTGGAAGCTGGGGTGGCCTGGTAGCAAGGTAGCAGGAATATTCCCTGGTATCTTGCTTCTTAGGGGCTCGGGCTTGGTGCCTGAGCTTGATTTCTTTGGGCTAGGATGCAGATGGACCTCTAAAATCATGGATGCCTTGGTCTATGAATATATTTTGGCATCTGGAAGGAAATCTGGGCATCTGGAGGGCATCTGCAAGGAATCAGGGTTTCTATTTTTTCTCATGGGGTCTTCAAATCTTCAAGCTGGGTTGGACTTGGGCTAAACTTCCATGTGTTCAATCTGGATGGACTTGGTCTTTACTTGTATGATGTGATCTTGAGTCTTCAATATGGTTGAAAATGACTCAAAAAAATAAAATTAGCTCGACATGAGCTGACTAACACTAGACTGAACTAGCTCAACATGAGCTGACTAGTACAGAACTGAAACTCAAAATCAATTAAAATGGACTCAGATAGGCTAAGCCCTTATTACAGATGGACTCATAAATTATTGATCAATTCATAGAGGATTGAAAAGCCTCTATCTTATTCTGGTGTCTTTGGTGTCCCCACCAATTCTCCCGGGGTGGGAGGAACTCGACCCTGTCGAGTGAAGGTCAGACTGGCTCACATATCTCTCGAGAAGGTCTGGGTTGAGGCGTTGCAAGTCCTCTCGAGAAAACCACGAATCGTCCGACTCTGGCCAGCCTTGCCATCGGACCAGGAAGCGTTGATAGTCATGGCCCTGGGTCGTGATGGCTTGATCGTCCAGGATACGCTCGATCCGTTCTCCTCTCTCAGGCCAAATTTGTTTGTGGACACTCTAGGTTAGGGTCACTCATAATGAAAAGGAATAGGTCCAAAGGCCTCACTAGGTATCGCTGCCGGTTCCCTATACTCAACCAGGTCTGTAATATTGAAGGTAGAACTAATGCCCAAATCCGAAGGCAATTCTAACACCTAGGCATTTGATCCAACCTTCTCTATCACTTTAAAAGGTCCGGCTCTGCGAGCATGAAGCTTCTTTTAGGCCTAAGCCTAACCAAGATAGAATCCACTACATCAAATTCTTTAATCCATCTTGGGAATTAGCCAGTTGTTTCAAAATTAGTGCAGGTGGTGAACATGCTGGGCACATGCAGACTCCTAACAAGATGATGCAAAGGACTCATACTGACACCTAAGACTCGACTATGCATTCGTATCCAAGGAAATTTTATTGAACTCTTTGGATCTAAACCTAATAGATTATAGGTTCTCTAGGTTTGATCCTAGCTTGACATGCACATGAAAATTTACAGTGAACTCCTAGCAAATTCCAAAGAGTATGCCAGAAGTAAAATGCAAACCTAACATGTGTGATGAATGCATGCAGTATGCTAATCTCAGTTAAATGCAATCTAATAATCCTAGAAATGCTGGAGGTGTTAGGCAAGGGCAGAAAATAGGAAGTGGGTTCAGAATTAGTTTGGTAGGGTAGGGAAAAAGGTTCAAAGTTAGTTGGATAAAGTTCGATATAAGAATGCATGTCAGGGACTAATCCTAGAATAATGAGGCTATCCTTACGAGGTTGCAGTATAGCTATGGGGTTTGCATAATGGAAGGATGGGTTACTAATCTCAGGGAAGAGGTCCTTAATGGGAACTATAGGAGGTGGCTCATCCTGAAGGTATTGATTCAAAGAGATCAAGTCCTTAATAAATTCTTCTGGTTCTTGTATTTTAGGACTAGACTCTATAATTTGGCTCTCCTCTATGGTTTCCTCAGGTAAGGCTCTAGTAGCAGTACCTAGGTTCTCTTCCTTATTTGTTCTTCCACTATAGCTTTAGGTTGGATGTGGTCAAGGTCAACTACCTCTAGGTTGGCTTCTACCTGGGTATCTATTGGGTCAGCTAATTCTAGGTCATCTAAAGGTGTCTCCTCTTCTCCCTCATACTCATCCACTAAGTTTGCATCAGCTTCATACACTTCTGCATTAATGTAAGCCTTGTCAATCTCAGGAATGGTTGGAGAAGGTTGGCTAGGGAAAAATTGGCTAGGTCTTGGTATCTGATTATGGACACTAATCCTAGTAAGTTCAGGTTGCCTAAGGGGTAGTGGCTCACTACTGGGCTCATATTTAGGGGTACTTATCCTATGGGGTTCAAGTTGACTAGGAGAAACCTGACTAGTACTAGGCTGATACTTAGGGGTTATGGGTTCTCTGGGCTCATAGGACAAGGGTGCAGATCTATGGGTCATGGGATTATAGGATCTGGGGTCATAGGATTTTGGGTCAGCTCTATGGTCAGGTTCTAAGGATGGATCATGGTATGGGGTCCTCCTAAGGTTGGGCTCCCTATATGGGTCAGGATATTAGGTTCTCCTAGGGTTGGACTCCCTATATGGGTCAGAATATTGGGTTCTCTTAGGGTTGGTCTCCCTATATGGGTCAGAGTATTGGGTTCTCCTATGATTGGACTCCCTATATGGGTCAGAGTATTGGGTTCTCCTAGGATTGGACTCCCTATATGGGTCAGAGTATTGGGTTCTCTTGGGTTCAGTATCATAATAAGGGTCATGGTAAGGGGTTCTTCTAGGTTCAGTATCATAATAAGGGTCATGGTAAGGGGTTCTTCTAGGATCAGTATTTTTGCATGGGTCAGGCTGAGGGGCTCTCCTAGGTTCAACCTCTCTGTATGGATCAGGGTTTGGGGTCCTCCTAGGTTGAGGATTGTAGTACAGGTCATGATAAGGGGCTCTCCTAGGTTCGACCTCATGGTATAGATCAGGGTTTAGGGTCCTCCTAGGTTGAGGGGACTCAAGATCTGGCTCAGACTGTGACCCATGGGTTCTTTGTATGGTCCCTACATGGCCTTCTAACTGGTCAATCCTATTGGCAAGATGGTCAACTCTGTTGTTGGTTTGGGTACTAGACTGAGTTAACTGGGCCATGGATTGGGTTAGTTGCTCAGTGAGTGCTTTTATTTGGGCTTGCAAATTTTCCATGGGTTCAGACATTTGTGAAGGAGGTGGGTGATATGAAACTCCTGATCTAGTGCTCATGCAAGACTCGATCAGATCGACTACAGCTGACTAGACCTAGAGTCCAAACTAGATGCTCAATCAGGGTGGCAAACTAGCCTATAGTAACCTTTTACTCAGCCAGGCAGGTGTAAGGGGAGTGTTAGGTCCCTGATTGCTAATCCTAGACACCAATCAGAGATTGGCCAGGTAGGCGGACCTGCACACAAGCCCTTCGAGATTGAATCCCTAAACCACCATTCTAGACACCAAGCACAAGGAACACACAGGTTAGTCTTGACACAGTGATCTAACACTTAGCCCGGACCCGACCAGTTGGTGTCCCTAGCCCACTAGGGCAAATTAGGTCTAATCGAATTTAAGATAGGCTTGGGACCGAATGCAAGGAAGGTGGTTTTGGGCTAAGGAAAGGTAATGATCTCCTTCCCTTATCTGGTATAAAGAGAGTGCCCTTAAAGTAAATTATGTAATGATGGCAGGCAAATGAGGATGCAAATTAGGGTTTAGATATTTTTTGGTATTTTTGGAGAATATGTAATTTTTTTTTTTTTGGTATTCTTTTGAAATAGAAGAAAACGTGAAAATCATGGCCTAATATGCAAGAAATATACTAAAATTAAAAGATATGCAAAAAATACTAAACAAAACCCTAAAACTTCCAAACTTGTCTTGCTGAAAAAAAATAGAGCCAAAAATTTGCAGGCTGTATTTCGGCTTGTAGAAAATTCACAGGCCATAATAAAATCTGCAAAAATTATTAAAATTACTATAAATTATGATGAAACCTGAAAAACAATTTTAGAATTTTTGGAGCTTTTATCATGGAGAAATAATGAAAATAACAGAGAATATACGGACTAAACAATTACAGAAAACAAGCCCTAATCTATGCTCTGATACCAAATGATGCGGAACTAATATGCATGCAATTTTTTTTGTAAGTTTTATATGTGGGGTTGAGTAATTAATTCCTGAATTTAGATTAAAATAAGTTGTAGGAAATTTTATATGAATTTTAGAAGATCAGCATGCAGATTAGGACCTAGAAAACTAGAAAAGAAGGATCGCCGGGGCTAAGAAGCCTTGGTTAGGGCAAGTTCTCCTACAATAAAACTACTGGAGGTAGAGGGGGTGTACCTGACAATGTCTGTGAAGATCACAGCAAAAGGGCTCTCGTTCCTCGATGGATGCGGCCTGGAAAACCGAGCCAAAGACCCGCGGATACACGGCTTTCTTTTCGGTGATCCGATTGAGGCTTGGATGGAGTCGTTGGATTCGTAGGAACTCGGGGACCTGTAAACGACCTTTCAGGGGTTAGAAAACTCACAAAGGAACAAGAAAATGAAGGAAAAACATCAAGAGAAGGCTTCTTTTGGAGTGGGCATCCAGGGATCTGAGATGCCTGTTGGTAGCAGGAAGATGATTGTAGCACTGGGAAGAAAAACTCTCGCAAACCCCTTTATGCACACAGCAGGGTATCACACAACTCAATAAAAGAACTCAAGGTTTTCATTCATCAAAAATTCTCCCTTCATACATGAGGCTAGCATCCCTTAAATAGACCCTTAACCTTGGGCTCCAAGGGCACATTAGTCTTTATATGAGAATCCTTTTCCCTCTCAAACCCTAGCTAGAAAATAAGGAAACATTAGGTAGAAAAAATCCCTAAAATTTCTCTTGACTTGGCCAACACTCCAAGGACACCTAGGGGTGCATGTTGGGCTTCTAAGAGCAGCAAGGGGCCGGCCCAAAGGAGCCCGGGTGCATGGGTTTGGGCCTTTGGAAGCTGGGGTGGCTTGGTAGCCAGGTAGCAGGAATATTCCCTGGTATCTTGCTTCTTAGCGGATTGGGCTTGGTGCCTGGGCTTGATTTCTTTGGGCTAGGATGCATATGGACCTCTAAAATCATGGATGCCTTGGTCTATGAATATATTTTGGCATTTGGATGGAAATCAGGGCATCTGGAGGGCATCTGCAAGGAATCATGGTTTCTGATTTTCCTCATGGGGTCTTCAAATCTTCAAGCTGGGTTGGACTTGGGCTAAACTTCCATGTCTTCGATCTGGTTGGACTTGGACTTTACTTGTATGATGTGGTCTTGAGTCTTCAATATGCTTGGATAGGACTCAAAAAAAATAAAATTAGCTCAACATGAGCTGACCAGCATTGGACTGAACTAGCTCAACATGAGCTGACTAGTACATAACTGAAATAACAACTCAAAATACTCAAATAACAACTAAAATAGACTCAGATGAGCTAAGCCCTTATTACAGATGGACTCATAAATTATTGATCAGTTTACAGAGGGTTGAAAAGCCTCTGTCTTATTCTGGTGCCTCAAGTGTCCACACCACATCTACTGCCTGACTAATAGCTTGGCGTATTAGGCCTCCCGACCTCCTCCATCAGGCCTCCTAGCCTCTTCCTTCATCAAGACTCCCAGCCTCCTTCAGTTGGCCACCCAGCTCTGGTCGCCTTGCTCACAATCCGGAGATGTCTGCCGGGAAACTCCAGAAGTCCCGACCATCTACCGCCTGACTTATAGCTTAATGCATCAGGCCTCCCGGCCTCCTCTATCAGGCCTTCTGGCCTCCTTCTTCATCAGGCCTCCCAGCCTCCTTCAGCTAGCCTCTCTAATGGGGACTTGGGGTCTATCAGCTGCCATGTGGAGTCCCAACAGGCATCATCCACCCTATTAAGCATCCTAGGATTCTCATATACCCACTCAAGCACAAAAGGCAGTAGATCAACATCACGTATGAAATTAGGGACCACTCTGGAAAGGATGAAAGGGAGTATCAAGCAAATAAAGCATCATTTAGACACCCACTCTCCTTCTCTCTTTCATGAGATTTTATTTCCTTGTGTTGACCACCCTTTTTATGGAATGTTTTGTGGCGCCCTCCATCTTTTCTTGTAGCATAAAATCTCTTGCCCTTCTAGCCCCATCCCTTATGGCATGTAGTTGACACCAACAAGGAAGCTTGTTGGTGCCCCTTTTTATGTTTATTTTTTTATGTATTCCAAGGGCTAGGGTTTCTTATATAAGGACCCCTCTCTTGTATTGAAATCAATAATAATGATGATGATTTGAGAAGAGTGATTCTTTGTTCTGCCTCCGTAAAGGAGTGGGCGTGAGGCACATCTTGCCTTTACCTTCAGGTGTTGAGGGGTGTGAGACCCTATATGCCTTCACTTTCGAGCATTGAAGGGTGTGAGGCCCTAGTTATCCCCTTCCCCGTCGAGTCCTCTTTATGGTCTTAGAGATTTTCCTTCACGGTCCTAGGTACCAATTTAGGTGGGATGCCCTAGGCTCCACATGTAGTGAGATGGGTGGGATGCCCTAGGCTGCATGTAGTGGAATGGTTGAAATGCCCTAGAGGTGAGAGGTCTCTCCATGGATGTAAGTCCCAAGTTCGTAGAGTGTCCATCTTTTTTATCCCTCCATAGCCTTGGAATGTTACCCTCACGACTCCATTAGTATGGTGGGTGAGATGCCCTAGAGGTGAGAGGTCTCTCCATGAGTGTGAGTTTCCAAGTCCATGGCAGTCCAAACCCCTACCTTCCATCCCCGTTGTTTCCTTCACCACCTCCATAAAAATATAATTTTTTTTGTGGCACCTTAATCCCTGGCAACTTCTCAGCTCACCAACAATCCTACCCCCCACACCTATCCCGCATCATTTTTTGGTATCAGAGCATGGTTAAGACTTAGTTTTTCTTTAAGTACTCGGATCGGGTGCTTCACCATGGTCGTCCGACCATAGAAAAAAGTAGATCTGCAAGACCCTCACATCCCATTCAAGGGGATTTTCTATGGCATGTAGGGGTGCCGATGTGATTGATCCTTAAAGAATAAAGTAAAGAGATAGGTATCTTAAGTCCTCAAGAAAATTTTTGCATAACTAAGTTCTGCATCATTAGATTTTTGCATCATTAAATTCTGCATCATGTTAATTTTTGCAATGATTAGATTTCAGCATATAGTTTTCAGCTTCATTAGATTTCAGCATTTTTTCATTTCTGCATACTGAGGAGTTAATTACATGATTTTTGCATAGTTTAGTTTCTGCACTTCAGGTTCATATCATTTAATTTCCAGCAACTAATATTTCTGCTAATTGACATCAAAATATAAAAAAACTTAAAAGCACTTCATTAGATTTCATGTGTTTGCCATCAAATGCATAACTTACTTTATGGGCAACAATATCATAAGATAAGGAAAGGAGGTCATTACCTTTCCTTGGCCCGAAAACCACCACCTTTGCATTTTGAACCTAAGCCTAACTTAAAATCTATTAGCAACCTAATAGCTTAGGGACATCAACAACTTGGGTTTAACCATTGTGGGAAACTAGTGCATGCAACCCTTCAATTAGCACAGGGAAGCTGGTATCTAAGGCAAGAGGTCCGGTGTCAAACGACCTAAGCGGTGTTGTGGTTCCTTAATTGGGTCCCTGCGAATAGCACGGGGGGCCACCCACACTCCCACCTCTTACCAGGCCAGTGAAAGGGCTGGTTGTTGTGCTATGTATAGTTTGAGTTAACCCATTCTATTTGAACTCATAGGTATAGCAAATCATAGCACCTTCCATTGTGTATTGCATGTCAACTAGGTCAGGAGTCTAGTATCACCCATATCACACTCAGTCAAGTGAACCCATGGATAGTCCAAATCTTGAAACCCGTATGGCCCATGCTAAACATAAATCATCTAGGCCCAATTTCTTTGATCCAAGAGCCTATTATCATGATCTTGCCCCTGAGTCTAACCCTAGATGTCCATACCCATACTTGGTTGACTCCGACGAAAGACCCATTAGGAGCACCCAACCATATGCACCCACTTTTGATAGAAGCCTAGATTCTAATGTGTGTATTGATTGGGAGGAGAGAATGGATAAGTATTTTGAGTACACTAAGATGTTGAAATTAGGGAAAGTTAGATTTGCCACACGTAAGTTATCCCGACATGCTAAGTGGCACTGGGAAGTTATTGAGAATGAATGTTACCAAAGAAGAGATGAAATACTTACTTGGAAAGCCATGAGGAGTAAGTTGAGAGAAAAGTATCTAGGTCAATTTTATGAGAAAAGAATTTTAGACCAATGGTACATATTGACAGAATAATAAAACTATTTGAATACATTGACCAATTTAATGAGTTTTTTAGGAGATGTAACACAGTTAAATCCGAGTCTAAGATCGTTGATGGGGACCCGAGAGTCTAGTATATTTTATTTTGAGTCTAATTGAGTCCATTTAGTCGAGTCCAGTTATTTTCAGTCCAATCAAGTGAGTTGACCGAGTCCTATAATTTTTATACATGTCAAGATCCAAGAGGAGACAAAGCATACTTGGAGATTCACCAGGCCCACCCTAATCATAACTGGATTCCATGCATCTGGGCCCTTACATAACTCCAAGCCCACAAGCGAGAGCTCCAGTCCAAGACAAAGGCCCAATGTTGACCAGGTCCACCAGGGTTTCTTGTCCCACAAGTTAGGGTTTCTTAGCCCTTAAGTCATGTACCCTGGGGTGAATCAATAAATACCCCACCCCCTCTTGTATTTTTTGAATGCTATGGATCAATAAAATTTTTGAGTTCTATGTGAAGGATCTGTATGATCCCAGGGTATCTATGTGATCCCTGACTTACTGTGTGAGGGCATCTATGTGAGCCTAGGATATCTATGTGATCCTTGATTTACTGTATGAGGGCATTTGTGTGAGCCTAGGGTATCTATGTGATCCCTATTATTCCTAGGGGTATCTGTGTGATCTCTTCCCCATTCTTTTCAGGGTATTTGTGTGATCCCTAGGGCATCTGTGTGAGCCCCTTTGCTATGTGCTTGTCCTTCTAGGCGAATCTATGTGAACCCCATTTATCTTTCTAAATCCTTCACCCTTTTCTTTCTTCTTCCAGGCAAACACTAATCCCCTAGTAACTTCTCAGCTCACCAGCGATCCAACCCCGATCTCTATCCTACATCATTTCGTATCAGAGCTAGAGGACTAGGATTTTTCTCTTTTTCCTCGGCTCCACATCCTTCCTCCCATCCATATTCCCCCTGTGCAAGACTCCTTCTCAAACCTCGATCAGCCACCAGCCTCCATCTCCGGTCTGTCAACAGCCTGACATCTACTTCCCTCCCGTGACCCCCAATGCCCGTATGGGATGTCCCTGTTTTGAAGCCACACCCAAGCATTGCTATCAATATCTCTCTCGCATGTTGGGATCCTCTGCATCGAGGACTTGGATCTCGCCGCGGTCTGCTCCATGCCCCACCTCATCAAGATCCTCCCGCCAACCAAGGTCTCGCTGGATCAGCACCATGGTCACAGTGCCAACCTATGCCTCACCAGCTCGTTTTCAATGTCGATCTACCTCGTGGCTAGCCTCCCCTCAAACCAGTATGCCTCGCTCGCACATCACTCTAGTCTGCATAGACATGGCCGCCGGCTTTCTCGCTGGGACCTCCATCGAAGCATGTGGAGGAGGCAGAGCAGATGGCTGCACCCTTCCATCACCCTAATCATTCCATCGATGAGAATGACACCCAGCTCTTCTGCTTTTGCTTCACCGATGCTGGATGCCCTATCCCATCTCCAGGCTGCCATCACCATCCTCCGCTGACTCGATCATGACCACCACCACCAGTGAAGCACGTCGAAAGTCCCTCTGCTCTGCCCAGCCACCATCCATGGAGATCTCCCCGTGCACGATCGTAAAAGCAATTGCCTTTCACGGTTGCCGACTTCATGGAAGAAGAGCATGCCGATCTCCTCCTTCAAAGCCCCCACCACTGCCAACGATGCCGTCCACCGCTCCCACCTTCAATCGATGCCACTACAGCCAATTAAGTCATTGGCCATGGTAGCCTCTTCCTCCCTTCCGATTTGGCCACGTTTCCTCTACTACTAGCCAATCGGAGAGATCCAAGACCAGTCAAGAGATCACCATGCCGGCCATCTCCTCATCCATGCCGCCATCATCGCCCAGTGCTAGTATTGGTGAAGCCCACCAGAGTCTCTTTATTCCACCCTGTGTCAGACAGAGAGAGGAAGAAGCACATGAACGTGAAAGCTGCATGCTCCTCAAAGCCACACAGATCTCTAAGTTGCATAACTTTTAGAGCTACATAGATTGCAAAGCTTCATAGATCTCAGAGCAGAGCTGATTAAGAAAAAAGAAATCTAGGATTTGTTTGAAAAGAAAAAGAAAACAAAAAGGGTGAACCTAGCCTAAGAGCCTTTCTTGATTTGATTAGTTTTGGTTCCATCAAACCCTCGTTGAGCCTAACTTGATGGAGTCGAGTTCTCCCCACTCTAGGAAAATGATGGAGACCCGAGAGTCTAGTATATTTTATTTTGAGTCCAGTTGAGTCCATTTATTCGAGTCCAGTTATTTTCAGTCCAATCAAGTAAGTTAGATTGAGTCCTATAATTTTCATTCACGTCAAGATCCAAGAGAAGACTAAGCACACCTGGAGATTCACCAGGCCCTCCCCAATCAGAACTAGAGTTTATGCATCTAGGCCCTTACATGCCTCCAAGCCCATAAGAGAGAGCTCTAGTCCAATACAAAGGTCCATATTGACCAGGTCCACCAGGGTTTCTTGGCCCACAAGTTAGGGTTTCTTAGCCCTCAAGTCATGTACCCTGGGGTGAATCGATAAATACCCCACCCCCTCTTATATTTTTTGAATGCCATGGCTGCATAAAATTTATTGAGTTTTGTGTGAAGGATCTATATAATCCCAGGGTATCTGTGTGATCCCTAACTTACTGTGTTAGGGCATCTATGTGAGCCCAAGATATCTGTGTGATCCTTGATTTACTATGTAAGGGCATCTATGTGAGCCCAGGGTATCTGTGTGATCCCTATTATTCCTAAGGATATCTGCGTGATCCCTTCCCCATTCTTTCCAGGGTATCTATACAATCCCTAGGGCATCTGTGTGAGCCCCTTTGCTATGTGCTTGTCCTTCTTGGAGAATCTGTGTGAACCCTAGTTATCTTTCTAAACCCTTTGCCCTTTTCTTTCTTCTTTCAGGCAAACCCTAATCCCTTGGTGACTTCTCAGCTTGCTAGCGATCCAGCCCCGATCTCTGTCCTGCATCAATCATATCTAGGTTTCAAGATGGCCTATGTAGGGACATCCAGTAGGAACTATTTCAATGGAGAATTTATGACTTGGATGATGCCTATCGACTTGCTATGGAATTCAAGTAAAGTCAGAGGGAACCCATGAACTATCGAGTTGAGCCCAACAGGATTAGTACCTCTGAACCCAAACCCAACCTTAACCCGAGTCAACCCAACCCTAATCTGAGTTGACCCACCCCTGCTACCCTATATGTTCATCAGGATGATATTAAGAGGAGGAATATATTGTAGACCTAGAATTGGTTGACCCATAAAACACCTAGACTGAAGCTATATTGGAAGGACCCTTAGAAGAAGATCCTGAACCCACTAGCAAGCCTGAAGTAGAAGTGTAGAAGCTAAGCACACTTAGTGGATGAATATGAAGAACAGTTAGAGGGAGAAAGCCATGACACTGATACTACAATGGCTTTACCTGAGGAGACACTAGAAGATAATCCAATTATCGAGCCTAGTCCTAAAACCCAAGAGAAAATTATTGATGATATGGTCTCTTTAATTCAGTACCCTAAGGAGGAGCTCACCCCTTTAATCCTAGTTCAGGATCTCTTCCTAGAAATTGTTGACCCATCCATCCATAGCATGGACCTTTTCTTGCCTATAGATATAACTCAATGTTCAAATCTTAAGGTCATCCCGAGTAACCAAGGTTTGTTTCATGCTTCCAATAGATTGTCCCAAGACTCTGATTCCTATTTCTTGTCATACCCTAAGGCTTCCAATGTTCCCCAAACTTTCAAATCACACTGTGTTGAGGTTGTTCAGTTGTACCAGTTCTTTGAGTATGTTAGGTTTGTGACCTACTTTAGGAAGACCTTATGGCATTTGCTAGGAATCCATTGTAATTTTTTGTCTGCATACCAAACCAGGGTCAAACCTAGAGAGTCTATAGTCTATTAGGTTTAGGCCCAAAGAGTCAAAAAAAATCCCTCTCAATAGGAATGCAAATTTGAGTCTGCATTTTGTTAGGTGGTAGTATAAGTCTCATAGTCCGCAGAGTCATTCGTATAGCATGCATAAGGAGATTAGCCAACAATCAATCTAAGTAATATTACATAAAAGAAATTGGCTAATTCCTGAAAGCGACCCAAATAATTTGACATAGGGGATTCTATAACGATTAGGCCTAGGCTTGAACAGTTTCAATCAGGAACCATTAAGAAACTACATGCTCGTGGAGTTGGCCCCTTTAGAGTGATAAGAAGATGATGCGGATAATTAAAATAGCACTTAATTTTTTTTTTATTTTTTAATGGAGAACTCAAAAGAAATAGTAAAGAAAATTAGTAGGTCTAATACCCACCCAAGTAACCTAAAAGCGATTAAAACAGCAGGACCTGATGGTTGAGAAACCACCATAAACTAGGATTTCGATGAATTAGAATTTATCAGAAGGAAAAAGGTTTAGTGTTACCAACGTAGATTGCTCTTTTGATGCAGATCTGGTAGGACTCTCAACATCAAAGAGATGGGACTTTAGGATCTCGCTTTCGAGCTTAGATTTTCCACGTGATGCCAGTTCCAAGACAAGAATGACATATCTGGATTGTTGGTCACTTGAGAAACACTCAGCAAAGGAAGGTAAGGTTAAAAGCAATAAGAGAAAGAAAAGGAGAGAAGGGAAAGGATTAGAAGTAAAGAAGGGATCTTCTCATCGGATTGATAAATAGGGCCTCACACCCCATGATGCTCCGATGGAACAAAGGAAGGGCCTCACACCTTGTGATGCACACAGCAAAGGAAAATTCAGCAGAATTTTGTTGGATTTCTCTATTAATTCATGAATTACAAGGAGGGGTGTAAGGGTATTTATAGACCCCTAACCAGAGAAGTGAGGGACTCAGATACAAGAGTTTCATTACAACACTAGACTTCAAGTTTACATTGCTTGGACTCCTGCTGGATGAAAAATTATGGACTCTATCTATAGTTGGCGCCAAGATGGAGATGGAGATGATCTTTGATGAAGGGCCACGATTTCTTCCCGGTTGGTCATGATGATTGGACTCCAGTGTCTTGATAATGTAGTCTTCTACAGATGCATGGACTCTTCAGTTTGGATTGGAGAGAACTCTAGAGTCCTAATGAAATTTTAGAGTCCTTGAACCTTGAGCAGCTTGCAACCAGTTTGAATAAAATGCTATGAGTAGAAACCCATCAAACTTTCTTCCTTAAACCAGGGACTCTTCTTGAAGTCGGTGACAAGAAGAAACTTCTTTGATGAGTGGCCGACTTTGGATTTTAGCATGGAATAATTTGGAGTGGGAGGGCGCCATTTGGAGAAGTCCTTCTTTACTTCTCTTAAAAATATGAGTCACCAATTATTTTCTCTTCATGGGCCGACCAAAAGAGGTTGTCTTGATGAGTGTAGCTTGTCCAAATTCAAGTGGTAGGCCATGTGTCATTGTCACCTTGGTGATGTGGCAGTAGTTGTCCTGAAATCATGCAAAGTTGACATTTAAATTAGGCTAGCATATGACAAGAGCTTGTGCTAGCACATAGGTCACATGGGCTTTTATTTAGCTAGCACATGGGTCTTGATTTGAGTCACATGGGTTTTAAAATTGGTCTCCCTGTAACACAAGACTCAACAACTAAATTTTATAGGACTCAATAAATAACTAAAGTCCTATTTGATCAATTGGAACCCAATTTGATCAAAAGGGCAAGACATGCAAATAAGTAGTTCAACTTGGTAAAAGGGGTTGAGCCCAAAAGGCTAAATAAATAAAACCCTAATTCCAGTTGGTAAAAGGGGCTAACCCTAACTAATCCAAAATAACAAAAACTAAATAAATTATTTACATCGATAATAGGGTTGGGTCCAAGGCTTTATTCATAGGTGATCCAAAGGGATGTGGGTTCAACCTGTCGATATTTTCTGGCCTTGGTGTCCGCACCAATTCTCCCTGTATGGGAGAAACTCGACTCTCTCGAGTATGGATCAATGTTGCTAACATAGCACTCTAGCAAGTCCTCTCTAGTGATTCAAAAATCATCAGACTCAGGTCATCCTTGCCAACGAACCAGATATCGCTAATAATCCTTGCCACGGGTAGCAATGGTCTTGTCATCCAAGATCCGTTCGATCTTGTCTCTCCGGGCTGGTGGTATGGTAGGTGGACACAGTTGGGTTGGCTCACTCTCTAGGACTGGATTAAACCCAAATGGCTTACTAGGAATCAATGTTGGTTCCCTATACTCGATAAGGTCTGAAATGTTGAAAGTATTACTAATGCCTAGTTCAGGTGGCAATTCAAGCACGTAGGCATTAGGTCTTATTCTCTTAATTACTTTGTAAGGTCCACTACTACGGGCATATAATAGTTCCAGGTCATAGCCTAACCATAACAAAGTTTCTTTTATTGTATTCTTTGAGTCTCCTTTTTGTGTTAGCCATATGATTCTTATACAATCTTTAATATATTATGCATATGACTCTGCAAATGTCTAATAAACTCAACTATGCATTGATAGTAAAATTATTTATTTATTTTTATTTTTATTATATTTTTTTTGTCTATTTAAGTCCTTAATTTCAATGCTATGCTTGACCCTTGGTCGGTGGATGACATGCAGATGAAAACCTGACATGCACTCCTAATAAATGACATAGGGTATGCCAGAAATAAGTTGTAAACCTAACATGCTCAATGGGCTTATGCAACATACTAACCTCTACAAAATGCAAACTAATGGTCCTAGAAATATAGGAAGCTTCAGGAAAGGGTAGAAAATAGGAAGTGGATTCAGGGGTGACTTGTTAGGGTAGTAAATAAGAAAAGGGTTCGGGTATTTGTCCTGGACTAATAGTGTTGACCTTAAGGGTTTGATGTATAGCTACAGGGTCTACCCTAAAAAAGAATGGATCACTAATCTCAGGGAAGAGATCTCCAATGGGAACTACATGAGAGGATTCATCCTAAGGGTATTGGATTAAATAAGCCAAGTCCTCACTGATTTTCTTTGGTTCTTGAATTTCAGGACTAGGCTCTATGACTTGAGTCTCTTCTAGTATTTCCTCAAGTAAAGTCTCAGTAGTAGGGTTAGGTTCCTCTTGGATCTTTTTTTCTAAGGATCCTAACAGTACAATTGTAGTTTGGGTAGGGCCATGGTTAACTAATTCTGGGCTGGCTTCAGTTTGGGTGCCTATCGATTCAGCTAATTCTGAGTCAATCCTACCTACTTCCTCTTCGATGTTATACTTGGGAACAACTGGGGTAGTAGGGGTTGGTTGACTAAGGGGAGGTGGACTGATTCAAAGGTTCTAACTAGGTATACTGATCCTAGTGGGTTCTGGCCAACTAATGGTCATGGGTTCCGTAGGTTCATAGGATATAGGTTCTGCTCTATAGGTCATGGATCTGGATTCATAGGAGCTGGGTTCAAAGGATTTGGGTGTATAGGAACTAGGTTCATTAATTTTGGCCAAGTACTTTTTTGTAAGTTTAAGTTTCATGTCACCCCAGTGGTGTGGAGTAGGGGGGCTAGTGATGCTAAGTGATGGATGCTTACGATGCAAAGGAACTCTTTTTTTAGGGTTGATGAGTTTTTAGTTGTTTTTCTTAGGGTTTTGATTACTGATCACAAGCAAAGATGAGAAATAAGAGAATTAAAAAACTGAAGCTTACACTAGCAATTCAAATCCCTAAATAATGAAAACAAGAACAGGATCTCGGGATTAAGAAACTCCGGTAGGACTAGCTCGAGACGCAATACCTACTTAGGAGATAGAGAGAGCAAACCTCACACGTCTGAAGCACCTGATGCAAGGATCGCTCAACTCGGTGCATGCGGCCTGGATGCCCGAGCAGTCGAACCCGTGGAAGCACTAGCTTTTGGTCGGAAGGTCGCGATGGTAAAGCCGACTGTCTCCGATCCCAGAGATGCTAGGGAGGACCTGTAGGCAAACAAAATAGGGATTAGCGAAATAGAGAGATATACTGAAAGGGACTGAGATGGGGTTGAGAAGGGCCTTCGAGCCCGGTGTCCGGCTGGATTCCGAAGTCGAAGACGGAGATAACTTGGAGCCTCGCACCCCGCGACGTTCCGGAGAACGAAGGATTGTGGCCTCACACCACTTGACGTCCAGGAGGACGAAGGCAACTTCACTCAAACCTAGTCTAGGAGACAATGGTTGGAGGATAGAAAACTCAAACTCTTTTTTTTTCATTAATCATTCAATAGCCTTACAATGGAGGGATAGAAAACTCAAAATCAGGGAAGGATTTCAGGGGATTTTATTTTTGAATTTCGAAAGGGATTTGGGCATCTATAAATACCCATACTCCTCTTGTAATAAAGTAGTTGATGAAAATGAATTTTTAGAGTGTTTTTACACTTGTGTGTGGTTTTGGGCTGAGGCCCGTTTGCCTTCGTCCTTCGGGACGTCGAGGGGTGTGAGGCCCCAACTTACCTTCATCCTTCGGGACGTCGAGGGGTGTGAGGCCCCAGGTATCCCATTCTTTCTCCCATCCTCATGTCTCTCCCAGTTCCCCTCGTGACCTTGAGATTCATCCAAGCGCCTCCAAGTATTGAGGACGGCGTAATGCCTTAGAGGTGAGAGGTCTCTTTGTTAGGATGAGCCCTAAGGTCCATGAGTTCCAGTCCCCTGTCTCCCATCCCCGTCCTTCCTTCGCTACCTCCACAAAGAAAACTAAAATCAAAAGAGTCTGGCTGTTTTAGGACTTTCGGCGTCGTCCTATCCTAGTCCTGGGAGGCTTCTTAGCCCTCCCACGATCCTTGGTTTGCTTTAGATTTTTTTTCCCATTTACGAATAACCCCAGGTTTCTTCGTGTTCGCCATCACCACATCAAATTGGTATCAGAGCTAGCAGCGGACTAGGATTTGCTTCGTCCTCAAACTCGTCGGAGTCGAGTTCTTCGTACTGCAGGAGAATGATGGGGGACCCGAAACCCATCCGGGTTTCTCTTTTTATTTTTTTTTAAATTTTTTTTTAGTTATTCCCGCTATTCTCCCTATCCCTTTTATTCCTGTTTTATTCCAGGTTTATTCTCGAGTTATCCCTCTACTATTCCTGTCCTCTTCTTCCTTAAAACCATCGCCCAGAACACCGATTTTTCTACTGCCGGTCCCAGATCCGCCGTGCCCGATCCCGGCCGTCTTCGCCGGCCTGCCCGTCGGTGCCCGCCGACCCCGCCCTCGCTGGAAACCCTGGCGTCCACCTCACCGTCCGTGGAAGACGAAGGGTTGGCCGTGGGAAGAACAACCGTCGCCCAGGCACTCCGCCGCCGCTGCCCGGCCGCCCGCCTGACACCGCCCAGCCGCCAGCCGCCCCTGGCCCCCGCTCGGCCGGCCGGAGGCCTCGCTAGTGCCAAGCCAAAGGCCATGGCCACCGAAGGTGAACGAGCACTCGTGACGCCCCGTGCCGCCCATCCGTGCCACCGTGCCGCCCCGCCGCCGTTGCCCGCCCGCTGGCACGCCGCCCCGCCATCGCCCGCTGGGCCGGTCGCCGGAGATCCAGCCCCCCTTGTTGCTCGGCCGTGAATGAGTTTTCTGCATGCTTCTCATAGCAGCTAGAAGGAGACTGTTTCGCACGAATTTTGGATCGACACAAATATCAAAGCAGAGGGGATTTCAATATTCAAATAAATGGGATTTATTTGGTATTTTTTTAATGAATGTAATTTGGAAAATTTGAGATTTTGATTTTGAATTTAAATTCAGAATCAGGGGAGGATTTTAGGGGATTTTATTTTTGAATTTCGAAAGGGATTTGAGCATCTATAAATACCCATACTCCTCTTGTAATAAAGTAGTTGACGAAAATGAGTTTTTAGAGTGTTTTTCCACTTGTGTGTGGTTTTGGGCTGAGGCCCGTTTGCCTTCATCCTTCGGGACGTCGAGGGGTGTGAGGCCCCAACTTGCCTTCGTCCTTCGGGATGTCGAGGGATGTGAGGCCCCAACTTGCCTTCGTCCTTCGGGATATCGAGGGGTGTGAGGCCCCAGGTATCCCATTCTTTTCTCCCATCCTCATGTCTCTCCCTGTTCCCCTCGTGACCTTGAGATTCATCCTAGCGCCTCCAAGTATCGAGGAGGGCGTAATGCCTTAGAGGTGAGAGGTCTCTTCGTTAGGATGAGCCCCAAGGTCCATGAGTTCCAGTCCCCTTTCTCCCATCCCCGTCCTTCCTTCGCCACCTCCGCCAAGAAAACTAAAAATCAAAAGAGTCTGGCTGTTTTAGGACTTTCGGGGTCATCCAATCCTAGTCCCAGGAGGCTTCTTAGCCCTCCCACGATCCTTGGTTTGCTTTAGATTTTTTTTTCCATTTCCGAATAACCCTAGGTTTCTTCGTGTCCGCCATCACCACATCACATAGTCCGGAGATGTCCTTCGAAAAACTCTAGAAGTCTTGGCCATCTATTGACTGACTCAGAGCTTGGCTTATTAGGCCTCCCGGCCTCCTCCATCAAGCCTCCAGTCCTCCTTCAACATGCCTCCTAGCTTCGATCACCTTGCTTACAATCCGAAGATGTTCACCGGGAAACTCCAAAAGTCCAGGCCATCTACTGCCTGACTCAAAGCTTGGCACATCAGACCTCCCAGCCTCCTCCATCAAGCCTCCCTGCCTCCTCCTTCATCAGGCCTCCTAGCCTCTTTCAGCTAGCCTCTTGGCACTGATCACCTTGCTCACAATCTGGAGATGTCTGCCAGGAAACTCTAGAAATCCCAGCTATCTACCGCCTAACTCATAGCTTGGCGCATCAGACCCCTCGACCTCCTCCACCAGGCTTCTCAGCCTCCATCACCAGGCTCCTCAACCTATGGTGCCAAGCCTCTCGGCCTCCTCCACCAGGCTCCTTAACCTCTGGTGCCAGGTCTCTCGGCCTCCTCCATCAAGCTCCTCGGCCTCCTTCATCAGGCTTCTCAACCTCAGATGTTAGGCCTCTCAACCTCCTTCATCAATCTCCTCAGCCACTTCCATCAGGTCCCTCGGCCTCCTTCATCAGGCTTCTCAACCTCATTCACCAGGCTCCTTAGCCTCCGGTGCTAGGCCCCTTGGCCTCCTCCATTAGGCTTCTCAGCCTCCTTCATCAGGGCTTCTCAGCCTCCGGTGCTAGGCCCCTCTGCCTACTCCATCAAGCTTCTTAGTCTACTTCACCAGGCATCTCAGACTTTGGTGCCAGGCCCCTTCGCCAACTTCACCAAGCTCCTTATCCTCCAGTGCCAAGCCCCTCAGCCTCCTCCATCAAGCATCTCAGCCTCCTCCACCAATCTCCCCAACCTCCGGTGCCAGGCCTCTTCGCCTCCTCCATTAGGCTCCCCAACCTTCGGTGCTAAGCCTCTCGGCCTCCTCCATTAGGCTCCTCAGCCTCCTTCATCAGGCTTCTCAGCCTCTGGTGTCAGGCCTCTCGGCCTCCTTCATCAAGCTCCTCAGTGGTGCGGGCACCAGACTCAGAAGAAGAATTCAGGGCTCCATCTGGATCTCTGATTGACATTGCCCGAAGAATTAGAATTTTCTGGTTTTGTAATAAGGGTTGACTTGGTCAACTCAATTTTAGTTTGAGTCTGTATTTCCCTATAATTTAAATTTTGTTGAGTCATGTTGACTCAATACAGGTCCTA
The DNA here is from genome assembly GCA_021397845.1 of Areca catechu. Lineage (NCBI taxonomy): Eukaryota > Viridiplantae > Streptophyta > Magnoliopsida > Arecales > Arecaceae > Areca > Areca catechu. Next base: position 100,539,629 of record CM038050.1, read on the forward strand.
GTAGTGGTCTAGGTCTTCTCCAAGGTGCCACATTTTCTCCCAGGACCAAGCAAGTGGGCGCCACACTCCCAGCCACACGCCAGAGTCCAGGAGGCGCCACATCTCCATCCAGTGTGCCTTGGTCCCCACACCACAAGAAAGCAGGTCCCTTCTTTCATGCACCACTTGGGGGAGAAATCCATCAAGATACCTCAATCCAAGGAGGAGCCAACTTCTTTCCAGATAAACCCAAGCCAGGATGGCAAGAATTTTTCTTGAAGAGAGGATCAAGGAGGTGCCCCACAATGTTCCATAAAAACCCAAGTTATAAAAGGGAAGAGAGCATGTCTTGGGGAGAAAATCAAGGAGGCATCCAAAAGTTTCCTAAAGTGCCAAAGCCATGAAAGGAAGAAGCCTAAACTTGTGGAGCAAGACTAGGAGGTGTTTAAAAGAGCCAAACCATGAAAGGAAAATCCTTGACTCATGGAGAGATACTAGGAGACACCCCCATAACCTGCCATTTGGAGCTGATTTTCAAGTTTTCTTGGAGTTTTTGGGCTGCCCACTCATGGAAGGAGTCTTGGGAAGAGAATTTGATGCCTAAAGTATGGGTTAGTCCTATTAGTCCCACATGGGAAGTGTATGAAATTTTATTTCTTTGTTATGTCTATATATTCAACTCTATGTAACTCTTGAAAAAAAAATGATGAATGAAATTAATTTCTTTGTGAGCAACTTTGTGTTTCTCTCTTCCGCACTTGTATTCAAGTGTTGAGCTCCGTGAGGGAGTAAATCCGGGTTCCCTAGGAACCTTGAGGAGGTGTGAGATCTCCAACCCCAAAACCCTAGCTTAGTCCACCCATCTCTACTCCACCACCACCAAACCCTAATTTTCCATCTTCATCCCACGGCCCCTCTCTTCCACATCGAAGCCGGTCACCAACATCCAGGTTCAGATCAACTGTTTCAACTACAGAGCCAGTTCAAATGAGAGTTAGATCAGTATCAAGATCTCCGGAACTTCTACATCCAACAATCTTCATTAAGTCCTCAGGTTAGTGTCTTTCTTTGAGTTTCTGGTTCTTCTTTTGTTCTTCTTCTTCCAGATCCTGAGTTCGAGAAGGAGGCCAACCTTGCCATAGGACTACAATCCGAGGATCCATTGCGAAGATACCCCATCTCCAAGGATCCTACAATCTGCTCGAGAGTGTCCTCCAATTGAAGCAACGAGAGATATCAATGCTAGGTAACAAGAACCTTCCCTTCTCACTTTGTCTGTTTCGTTGAAACTCAGAGCAAACCTTAGATCTGGGGGTTTCTCAATCCCCAGTGATCCTACTTTTGAGTTACTCTGATAATCCACTCCTTTTAATTGTGCTCTCTGTCATTTCTTAGTTTCTTTCAACATTAGTTTATCTTTCCTTTGAGTCAAAGCTGACTTCTAAAAATATATTAAAAGAAAATAGATTAATTTTAATTTACTTCCGCATCGCATCATCTTTTTTGTTCTGCATCATTTTTGGTATCAGATCTTTCGTTCTGCATCATTTTTGGTATCAGAGCCCTGTCTAGGGTTTCTGTTTGATTGCTTGTTTGAGTCTCTCTCTTTTACTTTGTCTGCTCGAAGTAGACTCCCCAGGATGTCCGGTCCTAGGAACGAAGCGAGGTGCAAACCTCCTCTTCCCATTCCACTGGGTGTTCCTAGGGCGTGTAGGGGATCCGTTGGGTTACAACTTCGTAGCAGGAATTGTAAACGGGGAAGTACTCTATTTTCAGCCCGTAATTGCCCTATTGCAAGAATTATTTCTCACTGCAGGTAACTCCAAATCTGGTGATTTTTATTTTACTGAAACCAGTATAATTGAAGATATTTCTCATAATTTTATGTGATTTATTGGTTTCCGTGAGATTTCTGAGAATTAAATCACTGTAACTCTATTTTTGTGTTTCTGCAATTCAATTATTTTTGAATGTTCAACACTTAATTCATCTTAAGGGCATTTGAGCATCTAAGATAAGGGGAGGAGTTGATAACCTCTTCTTAGCCCAAAACCACCACCCACTCATTCGAACCTAAGCCTTTAATCTTAAAATTAATTAGACCTAATTTGCCCTAGTGGGCTAGGGACATCAACAAGTCGGGTCAAGGCTAGTGTTGAGTCAGTTTGTCTGGTTACTCTGTGTGTGCTTTGTACTCAGTGTCTAGAACGGTGGTTCAGGGATTCCATCCCGAAGGGCTTGTGTGCTGGTCCGCCTACCTGGCCAATCTCTGATTGGTGTCTAGGATTGGCATTTAGGGACCTAACACTCCCCTTACACCTGCCTGGCTGAGTCCTGAGTTACTACAGGCTAGCTTGCCACTCTGATTGGGCATCTAGTTTGGACTCTAGGTCTAGTGAGCCAGTAGTCCTTTAGTCTAGTCACATTTTGTGTGCTTGCTTGCATCATCATGTCTGCCCGGAATGGAGTACCCTACCAACCTAGTCAAACCCAACCAGATTTAGAGGCCATGGTTAGAAATCTTACCAAAAGTATGACCAAATTGAGTCAGGACATGAATGAGGGTTTTTCCCAGTTTAGGGATCGAGTCCAAGTACTTGAGTAACGTAGACATCAAAATTGGACCCCTGATCCAAAATTTAATAGGCCCCAACCTCACCCATGCCAGGAACCTAGGAGGACCTTATACCGTGATCCCGAGCATAACCTTAGGAAGCCTAACCATGATATCTATAGTGTGGATCGTGTCTATGAGAGGTCCTTACAATATTCTAGACCAGTCACTCAACAACCCAAGTCTTCTAGATCAAACCATTTAGATCCACACCCATGCCCAAGTAAGGTCTCTACTAGCTTGAAACCCAGTGTGACCCAGGTTCATATATCTCAAGAATGTTTGTTTTGTGGAGAAAGAGGCCATAAATCTAGTCAGTGCCCATGCATAGGACTGGCTTGTGCACAGCTAAGTGGTAAGAATCCTAAGGATGACATTAATGAGGGAGAACCCAAGCCTACCAATGAGGAAGAATGGTTAGGTATGACAAGCCTAGAATCAGTTGACCCGATTACCACTGACCCGAAACCCATTGAAGATGGCATCGAGGAAGTATATGATGCTGGCTTGAGTCTAGTTGATGAATGTGAGGGGGAAGAACATGAAGAATGTGACATTGATACTATTGGTTCCTTACTTGAGGAGACCTTGGAAAGCAACCAACTGATAGGACCTAGTTCAGAAATTCAAGAGATTTGTGAGAACCAGGTTCCTTTAGTCAAATACCCCCAGGAAGAACTCATAGTGTTAGCCCGAGCTATTAGTTCGTACCCTCTAATGACAGTCATTCCCCAAGTTCCAATTGAAGATCTTTGCACTGAACTGTTTAGGTTTGCCCACCCTATGGTAGATCCTCTCCTTAGGATGACTGAATCAAGCCTCTTACAATTGGATCTTGTCCCATGCCCAGCCACTAAGGTCTCTCCTGTAATCTCAGTTGAACATCCCTGTCTTGAGCGGATTGATTCACCCAGTCCTGTAGAAGTCCTCCTTATGGCCCCAAACCCCTTCCTTTGCATGACTGACCTACCCTTCTATAGAGTATACCTTTCCACACCCATAGGTCAAATTTCAAGTCTTGAGGTCATCATCCATAGGCCCTCCCATGAATCATTCTCTAATCCAGTTCTTGAGAAAGTGGATCATTATTTGCTTAGAGAACAAACCTTTACTATTGCAATCACATGTCCTAGGCTACTTCCCGAACCATCTCTTGATCCATTCCTGGGAGTAGCAAACTTTTCCTTTCGTAAGGATGACCAGTTGACACTCATAGATCACCATTCAAACCTTCAGGTCACCACCTTTAGTCAACAGGTAATTCGAGACTCCACCTCATATCTCCTCCCTTTCTCTAGGACTTCCAATGCTTCTTACACCATCCAAGTATACTTTGTCGAAGCCTTTAGAGTGAACCACGTGTCAGAACCTATTAGGTTTGCCACCTACTTTTGGAAGACCTTATGGCACCTACTAGGCATCCATAAAAAGTTTTCATGCTCTGCATGCCCTCCTCCGACCCAAGGTCAAACCTAGAGAGCCTTAGTTTCTTAGGTTTAGACTTAGGGTTCCTTTGTAATAAAGTCCATTCTTTAGGAATGCGTCATCAGTCTAGTTTAGTTTTCTTGACCCTTTACTAGGCTTTGGCTCAGATTTTGGTTTGATTGAGAGCACTAGGAATTGGGATTTGTATTTTGTCCAGGGCTGAAATTGCATTCAATGTTTCGATCAATAGGTCTATAGGCTAGAGTCCCTTTGAAATTGTTCATGGATACAAGCCTCACACACCACTTGATCTGATTTCACTATTAGCCCACACACACAAGTCTCTTGATGCACTTGCATAGCATGTAAAGAACTTGCATAAAGAAATTCATGCCAAAAGAACTTTAAGTAATGAAACTTATAAGAAGTTGGCTGATTCTCAAAGACGAGTCAAAACTTTTGTTGAGGGAGACTATGTAATGATTAGGTTAAGGCCTGAACGGTTTCCTCCTAGAACTGTTAGAAAGTTACATGCTAGAGGAGCTGGACCATTTAGAGTGGTGAAGAGAGTAGGGTCCAATGCCTATGTGCTCGAGTTGCCTTCAGAACTAGGCATTAGCTCCACTTTCAACATTACAGACCTAGTAGAGTATAGAGAGCCAGCTGTGATTCCCAGTGAGCCTTTTTGAGCCTAATCCTGCTCTTGAGAGTGAACCCAACCCTGTGTGTCCACCAACAAACTGGCCTGTGAGAAAAGAGCAGGTTGAAAAGATCCTGGATGATCAGGTTATCTCTACTCGTAATCGAGGATACCAAAGATACCTGGTCCGCTGGCAAGGAAGGCCAGATTCTGATAACTCATGGATCTCCCGAGAAGAATTACAAGAATTGGACCCAGACCTCTTGGAGAGATACCAGAGCTAGCTTGATCCATACTCTATAGGGTCGAGTTCCTCCCACCCCGGGAGAATTGGTGCGGGCACCAGACTCAGAAGAAGACTTCAGGGCTCCATCTAGATCTCTGATTGACATTGCCCAAAGAATTATGGTTTTCTGGTTTTGTAATAAGGGTTGACTTGGTCAACTCAATTTAATTTGAGTCTGTATTTCCCTGTAATTTAAATTTTGTTGAGTCATGTTGACTCAATACAGGTCCTAGTAGTGGTCTAGGTCTTCTCCAAGGTGCCACATTTTCTCCCAGGACCAAGCAAGTGGGCGCCACACTCCCAGCCACACGCCAGAGTCCAGGAGGTGCCACATCTCCATCCAGTGTGCCTTGGTCCCCACACCACAAGAAAGCAGGTCCCTTCTTTCATGCACCACTTGGAGGAAAATCCATCAAGATACCTTAATCCAAGGAGGAGCCAACTTCTTTCTAGATAAACCCAAGCCAGGATGGCAAGAATTTTTCTTGAAGAGAGGATCAAGGAGGTGCCCCACAATGTTCCATAAAAACCCAAGTTATAAAAGGGAAGAGAGCATGTCTTGGGGATAAAATCAAGGAGGCACCCAAAAGTTTCCTAAAGTGCCAAAGCCATGAAAGGAAGAAGCCTAAACTTGTGGAGCAAGACTAGGGGGTGTCCAAAAGAGCCAAACCATGAAAGGAAAATCCTTGATTCATGGAGAGATACTAGGAGACACCCCCATAACCTGCCATTTGGAGATGATTTTCAAGTTTTCTTGGAGTTTTTGGGCTGCCCACTCATGGAAGGAGTCTTGGGAAGAGAATTTGATGCCTAAAGTGTGGGTTAGTCCTATTAGTCCCACATGGGAAGTGTATGAAATTTTATTTCTTTGTTATGTCTATATATTCAACTCTATGTAACTCTTGAAAAAAAAAATGATGAATGAAATTAATTTCTTTGTGAGCAACTTTGTGTTTCTCTCTTCCGCACTTGTATTCAAGTGTTGAGCTCCGTGAGGGAGTAAATCCAGGTTCCCTAGGAACCTTGAGGAGGTGTGAGATCTCCAACCCCAAAACCCTAGCTTAGTCCACCCATCTCTACTCCACCACCACCAAACCCTAATTTTCCATCTTCATCCCACGTCCCCTCTCTTCCACATCGAAGCCGGTCACCAGCATCCAGGTTCAGATCAACTGTTTCAACTACAGTGCCAGTACAAATGAGAGTCACATCAGTATCAAGATCTCCAGAACTTCTACACCCAACAATCTTCATTAAGTCCTCAGGTTAGTGTCTTTCTTTGAGTTTCTGGTTCTTCTTTTGTTCTTCTTCTTCCAGATCCTGAGTTCGAGAAGGAGGCCAACCTTGCCATAGGACAACAATCCGAGGATCCATTGCGAAGATACCCCGTCTCCAAGGATCCTACAATCTGCTCGAGAGTGTCCTCCAATTGAAGCAACGAGAGATATCACTACTAGGTAACAAGAACCTTCCCTTCTCACTTTGTCTGTTTCGTTGAAACTCAGAGCAAACCCTAGATCTGGGGGTTTCTCAATCCCCAGCGATCCTACTTTTGAGTTACTCTGATAATCCACTCCTTTTAATTGTGCTCTCTGTCATTTCTTAGATTCTTTCAACATTAGTTTATCTTTCCTTTGAGTCAAAGCCAACTTCTGAAAATATATTAAAAAAATATATATTAATTTTAATTTACTTCCACATCGCATCATCTTTTTTGTTCTGCATCATTTTTGGTATCAGATCTTTCGTTCTGCATCACTCAGCCTCCACCATCAGGCCCCTCGGCCTCCTTCATTAGGCTTCTCAGCCTCCTTCACCAGGCTCCTCAGCCTCCGGGGCCAGGCCCCTTGGCCTCCTCCATTAGGCTTCCGGCCTCCTTCATCAGGCTTCTCAACCTCTAGTGCCAGGCCCCTCGGCCTCCTCCATCAGGCTTTTCAACCTCTTTCACCAAGCTTTTCAACCTCAAGTGCTTGGCCCCTCGGCCTCCTCAACCAGGCTCCTCAGCCTCCGATGCCAGGCCCCTCGACCTCCTCCATCAGGCTTCTCAGCCTCCTTTACCGGGCTCCTCAGCCTTCGATGCTAGGCCTCTCAGCCTCCTCCATCAAGCTCCTCAGCCTCCGGCATCGGGCCCTTAAACCTCCGATGCCGAGCTCCTCAGCCTCCTTCACTAGGCCTCCCAGCCTCCTCCTTCACTAAGCCCCTCGGCCTCCTTCATCAGGCTTCTCCACCTCGGTGTCAGGCCTCCCAGACTCCTTCATGTGGCCTCCCAGCCTCCTCCTTCATCAGGCCCCTTGGCCTCCTTCATTAGGCTCCTCAGCCTCCAGCATCATCCTGCGGGAGTCGAAGGTCTGGAATAGACTTAAGATAGCCCTGAGCGCATACCTCCTTTTTCTAAAGACTAAAGAAGAGGAAGAAAAAATGGAGACACACCGGATGACAGAAGAAATATATTTTTTTATTTGATCAAAAGTCTCTTACATCAAAGGAGATTCCCAGATATGCCGGGAGATCTCTCAAAGGGTAGATTACAAGCAAAGAGAAAGGGGAGCTCAGACGAATGAATAGGCTCTCCCCCCCGGTGATGACCTCTACCTCCAGAAGTATGCCAGTCTTCTCTGCTATGATGGATAACATTCCTTATGTGTTTCGCTCACCATTGACTAAGGAAGAAGCATCCCTCCACCATCACACCTACCGTGCCATCCTTGTAACTCACCAATCTCGTGATTCCAAGAGCAGCAGCAGCGATGCCCTGTTAGGCTCCCTTCCACAGCACCATAGTGGCCATGGCCTCCTCCACGTCGATGACCACTCGGGTCGCTACCGCATCATCAAAGATCTCCGATCTTGAGAGGAGGCACGAGCAGCCTATTTCTCCCTCTTCAGCTCTACAACCTTCATTTTTGAAAGCAACCTCTTTTTCTCTCCTCTAGGGGTCCTCACTGGAGGGAACTTCAAGCTCAATGGATTTCTTCTCCATCCTAGATGTCCATGCCTTGGTACCGTCTGATCGGCTTTGAAGAGGGTGGAAGGACTCCCGCTCCCCCTCTGCCTCCTCGACCGGAGGACTGAAGTCCATCAGAGGCCCTCCTCTAGTGCAGCTCGAAGGTGAGGGGAGGGAAGAAGGAAAAAGCATGGAGGAAGGAGAGGAGAGCACTGTGGAATGCTATGCATTGGCACCCAAAAGATCCCTTAAAAAGGCATGGCAATAGGCCCTTCGCAGTAAAGATCGCCGCGTGCCTCCGCTTTGTCTCGATGCAGAGCATGTGCCCTTTTGACTCCCTGTCCAACAGAAGGTCACCATGTGGCCCTTCAGGATGCCCTAGATAGGCCAAACCCGTGGTCGTAGCTTCGATTCAAATGAAGCAGTTATGTTACTTGATGGGAATTAAGAGAAGCTTCTCCTCTTTTGTACCAAGGGCATGATTTTTGAGCCGCAGGCACCCGAGGCATTGATGGCATCACAGGAATGACCTCCACATCAGCGGGCTCATTACTCCCTTCGCCCCGAGCACTGCCACACCCTCAAGGCTCGGGAGTGGGGTGATGCGGGACGGGATAGTGAGGAGTGATGTGCCATGCTTGATTTCTATATATATATATATTATGCATTTTGAGAGAAATAACTAATATCCTAACAGCAAAAGTAAACAGGAATACCTAAAGAAAATAAAGTGATAACTAGTTATCGAAATTACCTACCCGCATGCGGATCTTGTCAAATAATTGTAAAGGAGGATTGCACGGGATGGTGATGAGTGATGTGCCATGCTTATCTTGATATATATATATATATTGTATTTCGAGAGCAATAACTTATATCCTAACAGCAAAAACAAACAGGAAGACCTAAAGAAAATAAAGTGACAACTAGTTATCGAAATTACCTATCCACATGCGGATCTTGTCAAATAACTATAAGGGAGGATCATGGTGATTGAGAAACCACCCTAGATTAGGTTACCTACTTTCGAGTTTCAGATCTAGAGGAAGGGAAGGGGTTTAGATTTACCAATACACTTTAAAATTTCCTCGGTTGAAGATCTAGATCGCAACACTCTAGGGTTGACGAACCCGACTACAAAATCGATTGATCCGACATCTAGAATCCAATCACACCAGTTCCAAGGCAAGGACTCCGATCTTCAATGTTGGTTCTCGAAAGGATCCACAAAAATAATAGAGTTAATTACTAGAAAGGTGCTAAGAATGCCAAGAACTCAAAAGAATAGAGTTAAAGGGGGGAAGAAGGTTTACATCAAGGTTGATTGTGCTCCCGGGGTCTTCTTCTTTGACTTGCTTCAGGATTCTCCTCAAAGGATTGGATGTAGACCTTAAAGAGTCTTCAAATGGCAAATTTGGTCGAAAGAAAGGAACCGATAAGTAGAGAATCACACCCTACGAAACTTGGACATCGCACCCAAGTTGTTCTAGGCATCTCACCTAACACCTTCAAGCAAACTAGCTATGAAGGAATTGGAGAAAATGGAACAGCACTTTGTCTTTTCATTACTCAAAATATCATGCTTAGAAAGAAGGATTTTGGGCTCTTTTATAGCCTCATTACAAGTAGAAAGATGGGTTGAAACTCAAATTCAAAATAAAAGAAGAGGGAATTATAATTTTTTTGAATTTAAATTAAGGTTTTGGAATGGGTGCCAATGCTTCATAAAGATGGTTATCTTGACTTGATCCTCCACCCTTCAATTTGATCTTCTCCCTTTTCTTTCCTTGGTCGATTGAAGTTAGATTGCTGCATTTAAATGGGTGTGGAGCCCACCTAAAACACCTCCAAGAGAGAGAATTCATGAGGAGAGGAAGAGAATTTGTGAACGGTAGAAAAGCTTTAGCCAACTTTCTTAAATGCTTCAAAGCTTGTGCCTCTTAAATGCCTTCAAAGCTTGTACCTCTTAAATGCCTTCAAAGCTTTCTTCAAGAAACTCCCCCCACCTTTAAAGCTCCTTAATTGCTACCTTCATAAAGCTTTCTTCAAGAAACACCCTCCACCTTTAAAGCTCCTTAATTGCTACCTTCATAAAGCTCCTTCCACCGATTTTTAACTCTTTGTTTGGTGAGAGAATACGTGAAAGGTTTTCTTGGAGGAAGGAATAAGCGTGGAGCTTCCTTTCTTCCAGTAGACAACCAAATGAATGTAGATGTGGACCTCCCTTAACTTCCTTCTTGTGATGTAGACTTAATCAACTCAATACAAAAATAACTTAGGTCCAATTTAAACCTAAAATGGATCCAAAAACTAATTACTATACCCAAACAACAATTTAGACCCAATTGAGACCGAATTGGACCAATTACAACTTCTTCATGATCCCAAATACAATTTTATTGGACTCCATAGACTCAAATCGAAATTCAAACAGACTCAAATTAAACTAAATCAAATCCTAACTAAACTTAATGACTCATTAAATTAGATTGGATCAACTAGTAATAATCCAAATAGAGATAAGGTGGCATGGATGCTTCTTTCTGGCTCTGGTGTTCCAACCAATTCTTCCCAGGTGGGAGGAACTCGACCCTGTCGAGTAAGGGTCGCTCTGCTCAAGTACCTCTCGAGCAAACTCGGATCAATCTTTTGCAGATCCTCCTAAGTTATCCAAGAATCAGTGGAGTTGGGATGTCCTTGCCAATGAACCAAGTATCGCTGGTAGTCCTTGTTTCAAGTGACAATCATTTTGTCATCCAAAACTCATTCAACCCTATCTCTCCGATTTGAGGTTTTGGCCAGTGGACAGTCAGGGTTGGGCTCACTCTCAAGAATGGGGTCAGGCCCAAACTGCTCACTAGGTAGCAGTATCGGCTCCTTATACTCTACAAGATCTGATACGTTGAAAGTTGGACATATGCCTAAATCTGGTGGTAACTCAATCTCATAAGCATTAGATCCAAACTTGCAAATTATTTTGAAAGGTCATGCACTTCGGGCATGTAATTTCTTGATCGTTCCAAAAGGAAATCGCTTAGGTATGAGCCTGATCATAACTTGGTCCCCTACTTTAAATTCTTTAAAACTTTTGTTTGAATTAGCTATTTTTTTATATGAGTCATTGCTCTCTTTAATTTTTTTAATGATTTCATGATGCAAGTTCTTTATGTGTTATGCAAATTACTTAGCAGACTCAGATATGCATGCATTAATAGGTAAAGGAACCAAATCTAATGGCTTCCTAGGTTTGTATCCATGAACAATTTTGAATGGACTTTTCCCAGTAGATCTATTGACTGAATTATTATAGACAAACTCGGCTATATGCAATAATAGATCCTAATTAGCAGTACTCCCTCCCACTAGACTCCTTAATAGGTTCCATAGACTTCGATTTACTACCTCAGTTTGACCATCAGTCTAGGGGTGGTAGGTAGTAGAATATGTAAATTTGGTTCCTTGCATATGCCATAAGGTTTTCCAAAAGTAGCTAGTCAACTTAGCTTCTCGGTCTGTAGGATGTTGGTCCAACGCCAATCCTCATTCTTTTTAGAGTGAGTCAGGATACATCTAACCACTCCTAGTTGATCCATACCGATGATTTCTTCCTCCTCCACGTACTCATCTATTAGTTCAGTTCCAGCCTCATAAACCTCTTCATCATAAGACTCCTTAGTTTAAAGTTCCTCAAATTCAGGTCCCCCTATGTGTAGGTGGTGTGGGCACCAGGATTTGATAGAGGCTCCTCAACCCTCTAAGGATCGTGGATTATGGTTTCATCTTTTGGGTTCTGTAATAAGGCTTTAAGCCTAAGCATTGTATTTTTTTAGTCATGAATTTAGTCTCAATTGCTTTTATTTTAGTCATGTACCTTGACCAATTTGGTCATGTTATGTCTATGGGTCCTGTGAAAGGATTATGCCCTATAAGCCAATATTTGTATCTCCCAGACCATTATAAATTGACAAGTTAATAAAGGCAATATTTTTTCATCATTCGCTGTGTCATTATATGATGAACCCCATAGATTAGGGCTATGGTCCTAGGGCTATGATGAGATCATACCAGTGAGATCTAAGGCCTTAAAACCCTAATCTAGAATATTCCTAGTCATGGGAACCCTGAGTTGGGGATCAGGGTTTCCGGTTAGACTGGCACATCCTATGTATGCTGAAAAGGGTGACTGCTCTCACAGTTACTTGTGTGGGACACTAATACAAGGATGTGGGTGCTCATTAGCGAATGAGTTCACTGAATAGATCCAGTTTGAGAACATCTAATGGAGCCTTCGCTGCATGTCAATAGATGTTTCACATAGTGGGAGTTGTACAAGTAGTCCTATGACCTGAGACTGCCATAATACCTTATGTACATGAACCCATGCTTTGGTTCAATCTCAATCATGACACTGGGTCATGCACGAGGTTGATGCTGGGTATGGTGAATTGTATATGAAGGTAATGAGTAGGTCAACAAGGAATTGATCACTCCTAGTAGGAGGAGATTGCATCCAGCCAAATTAGGTCAGATGATGATTCAGGAAATCTTTGATCAAAGTACAGATATTAGAAATGATTTCTGATATCGAATTAATTGAATCATTAGTGTATGACTGAGCTGGGAATGAGTATAAACTGGTTTTGACATGATTCCATATCCATAGTTATATTCGGGATGCAAGATGATTAAAGGATCGAATTGTACGGGAACTTTCCACTGAAGGGTAGTTTTGGAATTTCACCAGAATTTCCATATCTTCCGGGTAGACATGACACGTTGCTAGACGTCAATCTTGTCTTGTGGGTTGATCAAATTAAATGTTTAATTGGATCACAAATTAGGAGGAGTCCTAATTGACTATCTCGAGTAAGCTTGATTTGACCTAAATCGATTAGAATGAGTTCTGATCAAGTTAGGTCAACTTGCACTCGGACCCACTGCTGGCTAGGTATGGAACCCAATGGGTCACACACTTAGGACAGATAATCAAGGATTTAATTTGGAATTAAATCTCGTTTGCAGATGAACACACTAGCATGTGTTGCAAACCATGGCTTCTACTTGAATCGGATTCGAGTTAGGGTTCCGATTTGGTCTTTTTTAGATCCAAATTCATTCCGGTTTGAATCTAATTGAAGATTCAAAACATTGGGCTAACAGTAGGCTAGCAATTGGGCTAACCTAAGAGGCTAAACCCTTTCCCACATCGCCTAAAAACCCTCCCCCTCTCTTCCCACGCGCGCGCGCAAGGAGAAGAGTCCACACGCGCGTGGACTCTCTCCAAGTCGCGCCTTTGCGTGAAAAGAAAGAAAATGACCGGCGTTTTTGGCTGATGATGCGTGGATCAGAGTCCACCTAGGCGTGGACTCTTCAAAAATTGGAATTACCATGAAAAGAAAGAAAAAAAACACCGAAGGGGCGCGACTCTTCTTTCTGCGCGCGCCCTTCTGAGTTTTTTCACGATCCCTCTTCGCGTCTTTCCATCCCAAAGGCCGTGAGATTAATCCCAAAGGCCGTGAGATTAATCCCAAGGGCCGTGAGATAAAGAGAGAAGACGTGAGAAGGGAGAGAGGGACGTGAGAGGATGTTTTCAGATGAGAAGGCGCCTCTCTGTCGCCTATTTAAGAAGAAGGCTTCACCGTAAAATATGATTCCAGATTTTCTATGGCGAAGCCTTGCTTCTCTTTCCTTCTCCCTCTCCAGAAGATTGTTTCCCCCTCCCCTCTTTCCTCTTTGATTCCTTTACAGAGCCTAGGCTCTGTCGAATCTCAGAACAGAAGGAGAGTCAGAGAGAGAAACTCTCCGACGGTAAAGGAAGAAGGCGCCTCTTTCCTTCTTTCTTACATTCAGACAACTTTGTCTTAATTTTCTTCTCCCTCCAAGACAAGCCTTGTCTCATTTTAGGACAAGGGCTTATTCTTAAGACAAGAGTGTCTTAAGGGGCCAAAGTTGCTAAAAACTAGGAGAAGAGTAAGAGAGAAAGTTTTAGTCCCCGTTTGGCTAGAGGAGTCCTAGCCAATAGCCCATATATCAAGTTCTTGGGGTAGAACTTGATTGGAAGGAACCCAATTGAGGAGTCACTGTCTTGATCATCTGCCCGTGTGGATCACCATCGGAGGGCGGACAAGTGGACGCTTGGTGTGTTCAAAAGGTTACTCTATTTGGAGTTTATTTCTACATCAGATTGGATATAGCGATCTGAGGTTAGTATCTAAACTATGTTTAAATTTGGACATGCATGTAGTCATAAGTTTTAATTGCTAATAAGGAGATTTTGGGATTAGGGTTCGGACCTGATTTCATAAAGTTTTGAAATCCACACTTCCGCACTGGTTCCCGAACCTAACAGTGGTATCAGAGCATCCTTATTAGGATTAAAACTTATGCAGTTCAATTCATGATGTAGTATCATGTTAAAGTTTTTATTGATGCACAGTGCATGTCTTTGATTGAACATGAGTTTGATGATTGCCACCAGTTAGGGTTTTCCACTGAAACCCTAATTGTCTTAGAGATATGATTAGCCCTGGAGCCATCATACTGAAATAAGGTTGCCCTGGCATAATGGTGTATCCATTATGTGGTAAATGGTTGTCCTAGTATGATGGCACACATTTCACATATTTGCTTAGTTTAAAGCATGTATTAATATATGTGATGGCTTTTAATTGAATGTGCTGGCATTGCATGAACCCCTCTTAAAATTATATTAAGTGGTAGTATAGTTAACCGATAAGCATTATTAGTCATGATGGATAATTAGTCATTTCGGTGTCTAGAAAGGTGGTTCTGGGAAGGTAAAGGGAATCGTGGTTTTTAATTGGTTCCGTTGACTGACCTGGCCAATTTTAAATTGGTGTCTAGGAAAGCAACGGGGGGACCCCCACATCTCTTCCACTAGCCTGGCCGATCTGATTGATTTAACTCTTGACTAACATGCTTGGTGTTAAAATACTATTATTGGCCTTCCTTCATGATAGGTCATCATTGTGTTACGATCTATACTAGGTTTGTTGTGTACACACAAGACCTAATATGGTGACTAACATAATTTTTTGGCCTGATACAATTATTTGTTTATGGCATGATTTAAAGTAATATTTTGTTGTGTACACACAAGGGTATTACTATTAAAGTCATGACTATATGGCTATGAAGGGTCTTACTTAACTAAAATATTATAGTTTGTTGTGTATACACAAGGCTATTAATATTTTAGAGGCCGAGATAAGTTGAGAATTGTACAGGTTACAATTGGAAAGAGTTTTCCTACCTATGAACTTATATAAGATTTGTTGTGTACACACAAGGTCTTTTATAAGGGATTGGGATCTCAACCCCACTAAGAAAGATCAATTAAGGTTTTCTCGATCATCGTATAGAGGGTTATGATGCTCGATAAAATAGTGGGAGACATAATTAAATTAAAGTCCTAATTTAATTATGTGTTGTCATTTCATGGTTGTTTGCTTATGTTTTCGTTCTTTGTTTAAATGTAGATAAATGGCCTCTTCACTCTCACTCCGTAGTATTTTAGATGCCAACAAATTGACTGGGCCTAATTATGTTGATTGGCTGAGAAATTTGAAAATAGTACTCAGTCAAGAAAGAATTTCCTATATTCTTGATACCCCGATTTTGGAACCACCAAGGGAAGATGCCTCGCAAGAGGAGAAGACCACATATAATATGTGGCAAAATGACTCACTTACTGTCAAATGTGTTATGCTTGCCTCTATGACTAACGAGTTGCAAAGGCAGCATGATAGCATGGATACTAACTCCATACTGCTAAATTTAAAAGAGCTTTATGGAGAACACAGTAGAACTGCTAGATATGAAATATCTAAGCAGTTGTTCCGTGCAAGGATGACAGAAGGTACATCAGTACAAGACCATGTATTAAAGATAATTGATCTAATCACTCGATTAGGTCAATTAGGTTTTGTAATGGATGGGGAGTTGAATCAAGACTTGATCTTGCAATCACTCCCAGAGTCATTTTCACAGTTTGTTCTTAATTACCATATGAACAAACTTAATTCTTCCTTGCCTGAGCTGTTGAATATGTTGAAAACAGCAGAGAGCCATGTAAAGAAAAATAAGGCTCCAGTTCTTCTTGTGGATAAGAAGAAGACAGGCAAAAGGGGTTCCAATAAGAGGATGAATCCAAAAGGGGGCATTAAGAAGAAGAAAGGAAAGAAGGCCTCCGGACAGATGACCTGCTTTCATTGTGGCAAGCCGGGTCATTGGAAAAGAAACTGCAAGGTTTATCTTGCAAGTTTGAAGCCTGGTGCATCAGAGGCACCAAAAGGTATGAAAGAAGTTCATACTATTTTGTCATTGGATTCTTCCATTTCAAATACTTGGGTGTTGGATACCGCCTGTGGTCATAACATCTGCAAATCATTGCAGGGACTTCAGGGGCTTAAAGTATTGAAGGAAGGTAACTTTGAGCTCTACGGTGCTGGAGGGGACCCCATACAAGCAGAAGCTGTAGGGACTTATATTTTGAAGTTACCTTCAGGGAAGATCTTGGTGCTAAGGAACTGTTACTATATGCCAAAAATCATTAGAAATATCATATCTGTACCCTTGTTACTTAAACAAGGATATACTATGAATGTAATGAGCAGTGGCTGCTCAATTTCTTTATCTAATGAAATTATATGTTATGGCATATTCTGCAATGGTCTATTAACTCTTTCCACTAATGACAATATTTTTCATGTTTCTAACAAACGGAAAAGAGATGATGTAAACAATACCTTACTTTGGCATTGTCATCTTGGACATATTAGTGAGACTAGGATTAACAAGTTATACAAAGAAAATTTCTTTGATCCTTATGACTATGAGTCATTAGGAACTTGTGAATCATGTCTCATGGGTAAGATGACCAAGACTCCATTTAGTGGACATGGAGAAAGGACAAAAGAGTTATTGGGACTCATACACACAGATGTATGTGGGCCTATGACAACTCAAGCCTATGGTGGCTACTCATACTTCATCACATTTACTGATGATTTTTCAAGGTATGGATTTGTGTATCTAATGAAACATAAGTCCGAGGCTTTTGAAAAATTTTTAGAGTATCAAAGTATGGTAGAGAAACAGACAGGAAAAAGTATAAAGATCCTCCGATCAGATAGAGGAGGTGAGTACTTATCCACTGAGTTTCTTGATCACCTTAAAGATAAGGGGATCATCTCTGAATGGACTCCTCCTTACACACCACAATTAAATGGTGTTGCTGAAAGGAGGAATCGTACTTTATTGGATATGGTACGATCCATGATGTGCTTCACGGAGTTACCTTTTTCTTTCTGGGGATATGCTTTGGAAACAGCAACTTATATCTTGAATAGAGTACCATCTAAAACTGTCTCTAGCACTCCATATGAATTATGGAGAAGTAAGAAGCCCAATCTTAAGTATATTAAGATATGGGGATGTCCAGCCTATGTAAAAAGGAATTTTGGACATAAACTAGATGCTAGAGCAGACAAATGTCTATTTATCGGATATCCTAGAGATAGTATAGGATATGTGTTCTACCACCCTACTGAACAAAAAGTTTTGGTCAGTAGGCATGCCACTTTTATGGAAAAGGAATTTATCCTACAAAAGGGCACTGGTAGAAATATCGAACTTAATGAGATTCAACAAATAGACACTTCTCAGTCAAGTAACAAAATAGTTAATATAGAACCTGAACACACTCCTATCCGTAGGTCTGATAGGGTACGACAGGCACCTGAGAGGTATGGGTTCATAATTGAAAATAATGAAGCCCAAATCATTCAAAATGATGAGCCTCTAACCTATACGGAAGCAGTCATGAGTAGGGACTCAGACAAATGGCTGGAAGCCATGAGATCCGAGATGGACTCCATGCATGTCAACCAAGTATGGTCTTTGGTTGATGCACCAGAGGGTATTAACCCTATTGGGTGTAAATGGGTCTATAAAAGGAAGATTGGGGCAGATGGCCAAGTTGAAACTTATAAAGCCAGATTGGTGGCTAAGGGTTTCAGACAAAAACAGGGAATAGATTATGATGAAACATTTTCCCCTGTTGCCATGCTCAAATCTATTCGGATTATGCTTGCTATAGCAGCATATCATGATTATGAGATCTGGCAAATGGATGTAAAAACTGCATTCCTCAATGGTTTCCTTGAGGAAGAGGTTTATATGTCACAACCAGAAGGTTTTGTCTTGGAGACTAAACCTAATCAGGTATGCAGGCTAAAGAAATCCATTTATGGATTAAAGCAAGCATCCAGGAGTTGGAACATCCGATTTGATAAAACAGTCAAAGAATTTGATTTTTTCAAAAATGAGGATGAACCTTGTGTGTACAAGAAGACTAGTGGGAGTGCCATAGTTTTCTTAGTTCTATATGTTGATGATATACTTCTTATTGGGAATGATATCCCAATGTTACAATCAGTCAAAGTGTGGTTATCGAAACAGTTTTCCATGAAAGACTTGGGAGAAGCATCCTATATACTGGGTATAAAGATCTATAGAGATAGATCAAGAAGGATGCTTGGCTTGTCCCAGTCTAGGTACATTGACCAGGTGCTAAAGAGATTTAGCATGGAGGAAAGTAAAAGAGGTTACTTACCTATTGGTCATGGCATACGTCTTTCTAAGAGGATGTCTCCTAAGACACCTGAAGAAAGAAATAGAATGAATTCTATACCTTATGCTTCGGCTATAGGGTCGATTATGTATGCTATGTTATGTACCAGGCCTGATGTGGCATATGCCTTGGGTGTAGCCAGTAGATTTCAGGCTGATCCAGGAGAGGATCACTGGAAGGCTGTGAAAAATATTCTTAAGTACCTGAGAAGGACTAAGGATATTTTTCTTATATACGGAGGATCTGATCTTAAACAAGAAGCCTATTCAGACTCTAGTTTTCAATCAGACCCAGATGATAGTAAATCCATTTCAGGGTATGTCTTTACCTTGAATGGTGCAGCAGTAAGTTGGAAGAGCACTAAACAGCAGACTGTAGCTGACTCAACTACCGAGGCATAGTACATAGCTGTCAGTGAAGCCGCCAAGGAAGCTGTCTCGATGAAGAAATTCATCACAGAGTTGGGAGTAGTTCCTGAGATTGAGAACCCGGTGCCACTCTATTGTGATAACACTAGAGCAGTTGCTCAAGCAAAGGAACCGAGAGCCCATCACAAGTCCAAGCACATTCTGAGACGCTTCCATCTTGTCCGAGAGATAATCGAGAGACAAGAAGTCTGCATCAATAGAGTGGATACAAAGAACAACATAGCAGACCCGTTCACTTAGGCTCTACCACAGCGGGAGTTTGATCGCCACCTCGATAGTATGGGGTTAAAGAATAAGAGCGATTGGCTTTAGTGCAAGTGGGAGATTGAAAGGATTATGCCCTATAAGCCAATATTTGTATCTCCCAGACCATTATAAATTGACAAGTTAATAAAGGCAATATTTTTTCATCATTCGCTGTGTCATTATATGATGAACCCCATAGATTAGGGCTATGGTCCTAGGGCTATGATGAGATCATACCAGTGAGATCTAAGGCCTTAAAACCCTAATCTAGAATATTCCTAGTCATGGGAACCCTGAGTTGGGGATCAGGGTTTCCGGTTAGACTGGCACATCCTATGTATGCTGAAAAGGGTGACTGCTCTCACAGTTACTTGTGTGGGACACTAATACAAGGATGTGGGTGCTCATTAGCGAATGAGTTCACTGAATAGATCCAGTTTGAGAACATCTAATGGAGCCTTAGCTGCATGTCAATAGATGTTTCACATAGTGGGAGTTGTACAAGTAGTCCTATGACCTGAGACTGCCATAATACCTTATGTACATGAACCCATGCTTTGGTTCAATCTCAATCATGACACTGGGTCATGCACGAGGTTGATGCTGGGTATGGTGAATTGTATATGAAGGTAATGAGTAGGTCAACAAGGAATTGATCACTCCTAGTAGGAGGAGATTGCATCCAGCCAAATTAGGTCAGATGATGATTCAGGAAATCTTTGATCAAAGTACAGATATTAGAAATGATTTCTGATATCGAATTAATTGAATCATTAGTGTATGACTGAGCTGGGAATGAGTATAAACTGGTTTTGACATGATTCCATATCCATAGTTATATTCGGGATGCAAGATGATTAAAGGATCGAATTGTACGGGAACTTTCCACTGAAGGGTAGTTTTGGAATTTCACCAGAATTTCCATATCTTCCGGGTAGACATGACACGTTGCTAGACGTCAATCTTGTCTTGTGGGTTGATCAAATTAAATGTTTTAATTGGATCAC
This sequence comes from Areca catechu, assembly GCA_021397845.1. Lineage (NCBI taxonomy): Eukaryota > Viridiplantae > Streptophyta > Magnoliopsida > Arecales > Arecaceae > Areca > Areca catechu. The sequence continues at coordinate 100,559,852 of CM038050.1, forward strand.
AAATTAGGAGGAGTCCTAATTGACTATCTCGAGTTAGCTCGATTTGACCTAAATCGATTAGAATGAGTTCTGATCAAGTTAGGTCAACTTGCACTCGGACCCACTGCTGGCTAGGTATGGAACCCAATGGGTCACACACTTAGGATAGATAATCAAGGATTTAATTTGGAATTAAATCTCGTTTGCATATGAATACACTAGCATGTGTTGCAAACCATGGCTTCTACTTGAATCGGATTCGAGTTAGGGTTCCGATTTGGTCTTTTTTAGATCCAAATTCATTCCGGTTTGAATCTAATTGAAGATTCAAAACATTGGGCTAACAGTAGGCTAGCAATTGGGCTAACCTAAGAGGCTAAACCCCTTTCCCACATCGCCTAAAAACCCTCCCCCTCTCTTCCCACGCGCGCGCGCAAGGAGAAGAGTCCACACGCGCGTGGACTCTCTCCAAGTCTCGCCTTTGCGTGAAAAGAAAGAAAATGACCGGCGTTTTTGGCTGATGAGGCATGGATCAGAGTCCACCTAGGCGTGGACTCTTCAAAAATTGGAATTACCATGAAAAGAAAGAAAAATAACACCGAAGGGGCGCGACTCTTCTTTCTGCGCCCGCCCTTCTGAGTTTTTTCACGATCCCTCTTCGCGTCTTTCCATCCCAAAGGCCGTGAGATTAATCCCAAAGGCTGTGAGATTAATCCCAAGGGCCGTGAGATAAAGAGAGAAGACGTGAGAAGGGAGAGAGGGATGTGAGAGGATGTTTTCAGATGAGAAGGCGCCTCTCTGTCGCCTATTTAAGAAGAAGGCTTCACCGTAAAATATGATTCCAGATTTTCTACGGCGAAGCCTTGCTTCTCTTTCCTTCTCCCTCTCCAGAAGATTGTTTCCCCCTCCCCTCTTTCCTCTTTGATTCCTTTACAGAGCCTAGGCTCTGTCGAATCTCAGAACAGAAGGAGAGTCAGAGAGAGAAACTCTCCGACGGTAAAGGAAGAAGGCGCCTCTTTTCCTTCTTTCTTACATTGAGACAACTTTGTCTTAATTTTCTTCTCCCTCCAAGACAAGCCTTGTCTCATTTTAGGACAAGGGCTTATTCTTAAGACAAGAGTGTCTTAAGGGGCCAAAGTTGCTAAAAACTAGGAGAAGAGTAAGAGAGAAAGTTTTAGTCCCCGTTTGGCTAGAGGAGTCCTAGCCAATAGCCCATATATCAAGTTCTTGGGGTAGAACTTGATTGGAAGGAACCCAATTGAGGAGTCACTGTCTTGATCATCTGCCCGTGTGGATCACCATCGGTGGGCGGACAAGTGGACGCCTGGTGTGTTCAAAAGGTTACTCTATTTGGAGTTTATTTCTACATCAGATTGGATATAGCGATCTGAGGTTAGTATCTAAACTATGTTTAAATTTGGACATGCATGTAGTCATAAGTTTTAATTGCTAATAAGGAGATTTTGAGATTAGGGTTCGGACCTGATTTCATAAAGTTTTGAAATCCACACTTCCGCACTGGTTCCCGAACCTAACATCCTGTAATGATTCCAGTTTGAGTCTATTTGAAGATTGGGCCTAAGCCGGGGTGGTCTTCGAGTCTAGTACAATTTGTAATGGGTCAAGACATCTCCCAAGCCATGAAAGATGCCACTTTGTGCCACCTCATCCATCCCATGTGGTGCCACATCACCTTGACAAGTCGGCGGCCAAGGCAAGAAGGGAATGCTGGAATTTTTGGATGCCATTTCTTGATTCTTTCCTCCCTTCCCTCCCCCTATCAAGCCTCTTTCCAAAGGAGCTGTGGACATCCAAGGAAGGTCAATGGGCAATAAAGGCATGATCCTTGTTTCAAGCCCCATATCAAGCTATCTTCCTAAAGTGCTTAGTTAGCTATGGAAGAAAAGCATTGACCCTCAAATCAAGAAGACAACTCCCTTCTTTCAAGCCCCAAATCAAGCCACAAGACCTTGGTCAACCAAAGGAAGAAGAAATTTCAATTTGGGCACCCTCTTCTTGAAGCTTTGTAATTTTTGAAATTTGAATGGTTTTTAAGGGGCCTATATAAAGGGCGTTACCCATCCCTAGTAAAGTTTAATTTTGATGAATGAAAAGAAAATATTTGAGAGCCATTTTCTTTGTCAGTTGCCTTCGTTCCTTAAGAATGTCGATCTCCGTGAAGGAGCGCCTTCGCCTTCAGGCATCGAGAGGTGTGAGGCCTCGAGTTACTTTCTCTTTCGCAAATCCATCTTCCATCTTCGAGTTCGGAGGCCACTGGATGATCCATTTAGGCGCCCAGCAAGAAGACCCCCAATTAACATCATCTCCAACCTCTCCTCCCTTATTTCTTCCTGATACTTGTTGATTCCTAATCCTTCTATTAATTGTTCGCAGGTCCCCCAGGTACCACGAATACAAAGTCTGTTTCCCTTGCCTTCGAGAGCTTGGATGGAAAGCCGGTGCATCCGCGGGGGTTGAAGGCTCGATCATCCAGGCCACATCCATGAGAGCGAGCGAACTCGGCATCGGGCGCTTCAGAACTTTAAGGTTTGCAACCCTAGACTCTTAAGGGGTTATTGATTTGAGAGCTAAGTCCTATGGGGTTTCTCAATCCCGGGGTCCTCTTCCTATCCTGTATAGGGACTTACTTGCTTGAATTTCTTTTCATTGTAGAACCCATGATCTTCTTTTTATCTGTCTTCGAGAATCCTAAACCCTAAAAAAAAGAAAAAAAAAACCTAAAAATCACAAAGAACAAAAATTACTTGCATCATTTCATCCAGGCATCTAGTTAGTCCCGCATCATGTTTGGTATCAGAGCATGGTTAGGACTTAGCACTTCTTAAGTACATGGATTAGGTGCTTCACCAGGCCGTCCGGTCTTAGGAGAAAAGTAGGGTTTCAAGACCCTCTCCTTCCATTCCACGGGAATCTCCTAAGGTGTGTAGGGGTGCCACTGTGATAGACCTTTGAAGAGGAACACAAGAAGAAAAGTTTTAAAAAAAAACTCAAAAGAAAATTTTTGCATCATTATATCTCATCTTCTTTAATTTCTGCATTTTTTTCCTTTCCATACATGGTCTATTGTTTTAGGTATTGCTGTTCGTAAGAACCTCCAAACTCTCAAATTTTTATTTTGTTAGATCACACATAATTGAAATTATTTTTGATAATTTTCTCAAATTTTATTGCATCCTGTAGAAATTCTACAAGCCAGAATACTACCTAAGAGCAAAACCTATTCTGTGATTTTTCAGCAAGTGCATCTTTTCATGTTTTCAATTTTCAATTAGTTTAATTTTGTATTTAGTGTCATCTCTTGTCATTTCCATCATTTTATTTCTGCTTTCATCCATCAAAAACATTCAATATATATATATATAAATTAGATCCTTCTCATTAGATCATTTGTATGCCATCATTTTCATAAATCATCTTAGGGGCATCAATTTGACATAGGGTCAGGATTTCATTACCTATCCCTAGCCTAAAAAATCATCAACCTGCATAACAAACCCAACCCCTAAGTAAAACAAAGCAAACACTTAACTTGCTCAGTGAGCTAGGGATGCCCATGAAGTTGGGTCGAACCAAGTGTCAAGCCAATTTAGACAACTTGTTTGTTTGTGCTTGAGTATTTGGTGTCTAGGCAAGTGGTTCAGGGACAAGTGCCCGAAGGAAGGTGGGTTGGTTTGCTTATCTGGCCAATTTCAAATTGGTGTCTAAGGCAAGCAAAGAGGAACCTCCACCAACCTTACACTTACCTGGCCAGGTGCCAAATTACTACCACCAAGATTGTCTTCTCGACCTAACATTTGGTTTGATCTCTTAGGTCTAGCAAACCCATAACATCTTTCGTTGTGTGTTGCATGTCAACTAGATCAGGAATCCCCTATCACCCCCACCATTCCCAATCAAGTGAATCAATGGAGAACGATCGAGAAGTGCAATTTAAGGTCCTCATTGAACAGTTAACTAGGATAAATAATAGGTTAGATAAGCTTGATCAAGAGAGGACCCGGAAGCCCCACACTAAATCAGAGTTTAATTCACTTCCCTATCATAGGAGATTCCCTTAACATGAGCCCTCCTTAAAGGCTAAGTCCGGAAGAGTCCCACACCCTAAACTAGCCCGAGAGGTTTACCCTAGGAGACCCAATCAAGAGTTCATGGACCAGGTTAAAAGAGAATTAAGTAGCCTTAAGGAAAAGAAACCTATAGTCAACCTGATTAGTGACAAGGAGTTAAAAAAGGAGAATACCGAGGCAACACCTACCACTAGAGGAATTCATGAATCAACCAAGAGAGAAGAACCTTCTAAAAAACTTCAAGGAGAAAAGATTAAGCCCACTAAGAATTTAAGTGAACAAACCCCTGAGCCTAGTGAGGAATCCATAGAAGACATCTTTGAATCAAGTCTAGTGGAGAAGTGTGACGTAGATGGACCCAAGGCTGAAATCACTATAGAATCAAAGGATAATGATCCTGAACCCACTACAGAACTTGAAGAAGAAATGACCAAGTCCGGATCAAACAAAGTAGATGAAAGTAAAGGTTCTCAAGTATTGCCCATAGAGAAGGTCCAAGAACAAGAAGTAGACATTAGTTTAGAGGACTTTCAAGATAAACTTTCCAAAGACAATCCTGATGACCTTCCACCTTCTAGGAGCACCTAGCCTACCCTAGAACTTGCACCTATAGATCCTCCTAGTACTAATCATGAGGTTAGGACAAGCACACCTATAGACCAACATTACCACATTAAGATCAGTCTCTTTAACTTTGAACCAGTCCCTGAGTCTCCTTCCTATTTCCTACCCTTTTCTAAGTCTACACATGTTGCTAAAGCCATTGGGTTACATTTTATTGAGATCACCAGGTTGCATGAACCCTTAAAGCCCATCCCATTTGCAATCTATTTTTGGAAGACCTTATGGAATTTGCTAGGAACCCATGGTAAATTCTCATGTGCATACCAAACTAGGGTCAAACCTAGAGAGTCAATAATCCATTAGGTTTATGCCCTAGAGAGTCCAATAAAATTCCACTTTATAAGAATGCTTAGTTGAGTCTGCATTTTGTATCATGTTAGAATTCTGCATTAAGTACAAAGTTTAAAATAATTTGACTAATTCCCAAAAGAGAACCAAAGAGTTTGATTAAGGGGATTATGTAATGATTAGGCTTAGGCCTGAACGGTTTCCACCGGGAACCGTTAAGAAACTCCATGCTCGTGGAGCTGGCCCCTTTAGAGTGATAACGAGAGTTGGCCCTAATGCCTATGTGCTTGAGCTATTCCCAGATTATGGCATTAGCTCGACTTTCAATATCCCGGACTTAGTCGAGTATGGGGAACCAGCAAACATACACAGTGAGCCATTTGGGCCTAACCTTTCATTTGAGAGCAAACCCGACCCAGAGTGTCCACCTCCAATTTTACCTGAGAGAGGAGAGCAGATCGAGCGTGTCCTGGATGTTCAAGCTATGGCCACCCGGTGCAAAGGCTATCAGCATTACTTGGTCTGATTGCAAGGCCGACCGCATTACGATGATTCATAAGATACCCGAGAGGACTTGCAGCACCTCGACCCTGACCTTCTGAAAAAATATCAAAGCCAAATCAACCCTTACTCGACAGGGTCGAGTTCCTCCCACCCTTGGAGAATTGGTGTGGGCACCAACATCTGACAGAGGCTCCTCAACCCTCTGAGGATCACAGATTAGGGTTTCATCTTTTGGGTTCTGTAATAAGGCTTCAAGCCTAAGCATTGTATTTTTTTAGTCATGAATTTAGTCTCAATTGCTTTTGTTTTAGTCATGTACCTTGACCAATTTGGTCAAGTTGTGTCTATGGATCCTGTAATGATTCCATTTAGAGTCTGTTTGAAGATTGGGCCCAAGCCGGGGTGGTCTTCAAGACTAGTCCAATTTGTAATGGGTTAAGCAATCTCCCAAACCATGAAAGATGCCACTTGGTGCAACCTCATCCATCCAATGTGGCGCCACATCACCTTGACAAGTGGGCGGCCAAGGCAAGAAGGGAATGCTAGAATTTTTGGATGACATTCCTTGATTCTTTCCACCCTTCCCTCCCCCTTATCAAGCCTCTTTCCAAAGGCGCTATGGACATCCAAGGAAGGTCAATGGGGAAAAAAGGCATGATCCTTGTTTCAATCCCCATATCAAGACATCTTCCCAAAGTGCTTGGTTGGCTATGGAAGAAAAGTATTGACCCTCAAATCAAGATGGCAACTCCCTTCTTTCAAGCCTCAAATCAAGCCACAAGACCTTGGTCGACCAAAGGAAGAAGAATTTGAATTTGGGTGCCCTCTTCTTGAAGCATTGTATTTTTTGAAATTTGAATGGGTTTTAAGGTGCCTATATAAAGGGCCTTACCCCTCCCTTGTAAAGTTTAATGATGATGAATGAAAAGAAAATATTTGAGAGCCATTATCTTTGTTAGTTGCCTTCGTTCCTTAAGAACATCGATCTCTATGAGGGAGAGCCTTCGCCTTCGGGTGTCGAGAGGTATGAGGCCTCGAGTTAAGTTCTCTTTCACAAATCCATCTTCCATCTTCGAGTTCGGAGGCCACTGGATGATCCATCTAGGTGCCTAGCAAGAAGAACCCCAATCAACACATCTCCAACCTCTCCTCCCTTATTTCTTCCTGATACTTGTTGATTCCTAATCCTTCTATTGATTATTCACTAGTCCCCAAGGTACCATGAATACGGAGTCGATTTCCCTTGCCTTCGAGACCTTGGACAGAAAGCTGACGCATCCATGGGGTTTGAAGGCTCGATCATCCAGGTTGCATTCGCGAGAGATAGCGAACTCGGCATCGGGCGCTTCAAAACTTTAAGGTTTGCAACCCTAGACTCCTAAGGGGTTATTGATTCAAGAGCTAAGTCCTACGGGATTTTTCAATCCCGGGGTCCTCTTCCTATCTTGTTTAGGGACTTACTTGCTTGAATTTCTTTTCATTATAGAACCCTAGATCTTCTTTTGGTCTATATTCAGGAATCCTTAACCCTCTAAAAAAAAAACTAAAAATCACAAAGAACAAAAATCACCTGCATCATTTCATCCTGGCATCTAGTCCTGCATCAGTAAGGCTCGTAATAGGCATTGAGAGACAAAATGACCAGTCTGGTTACACCTAAAACATAGTGTGGTATGGTTCCTATCCTTCTGAACCATAGGTGCTTTCCCTTTATCATTTTTATGAATAGGCTGGGGATCAGGTTTAGATCAATTGGAAGGAACTTGGTTCTGATTTGGCCTATTTCCAGAAGCACTAAACCTAGCCAAGTCAGGTTGATAAGTAACGGGTCTACTCTAAAACCTTTCAGAAACCAGAGCAATCTGGTAGGCGTGTTCTAAATCATGTACCTCTCTTAGAAATAGTTCCGTACTTATGTCATCATTTAGGCTTGCTCTGAACCTAGATAAAGTAACCGACTCAGACTCGGACACACCACACCGCATAGCATATTCATCAAAAAGAGTGATGTATTCGGACACAGTTCGATTTTCTTGGGTCAACCTCTGCCATTGATCTAATAACCTCTGTTTATAAGACAAAGGTAGGTATTTGGCCCTTAATCTGTATTTCATCTCCTGCCACATATCTATAGGTTGGTTTTCCCTCTGTCGCTCTAGTCTCTCCATAGTATCCCAATATAGTTGTGCCTGTCGGACTAATCTAAACTTAGCGAATTTGACCTTACGCTCTTTCGACATAGGATATCATTCGAAATACTGATCCATGTCACTTTTCCAATCAGAGTAAATTATAGGATCTAAGATACCGTCAAATATGGGTGCATCAAATCTAATACTCCTGAGGGCTCGCTCTTCTTGATCATCTATGTCATATTGTGGCCTCCTAGGAATAGGGACAGGGATAACCCCTCTATGCTGGACTCGATGCCTGGGAATTTGGTCAGGTCTTACCTCTCTATGTTGGGCTCGATACCTAGGGATTGGTTCAGGGGTAACTTCTCTATGCTAGGCTCGATACCTAGGAATTGGGTCAGGAGTCAATTCTGGTTGCTAGGATCCTAGGTCATGCCGAGGGGTAGCTCCAATGGGTGTAGGTTCAAGTTGAGACACATGTGATTCTTTTAGTGAACTTATTATTCCATTCATCTGATCAAACCTCTGTTCGACTCAAGTGCTAAGCTGCTTAAGCTGCTCTGATGGGGGATAGGGGGTAGGATCGTTGGTGAGCCTAGAAGTCACCAAAATTAGGGTATCATATTTTTTTTGGAATTTATTAGGTAGAGGGTGGCGAAGGAATAGTGGGGCTGGAAGACAGGGTTTAGAACTCAAGGACTTTGGGACTCACCCTAACGAAGAGACCTCTCACCTCTAGGGCATTACACCCTCCTCGATACTTGGAGGTGCTAGGATGAATCTCAAAGGTCATGAGGGGATAAAGAAGATGGAATGGGAAGGGGGATAACTAGGGCATCTCGTCCATGCCCGAAGGCAAGAAGAATCACTCTTCTAAAAACTAAAAATTTTTTTTTCTCAAAAACACTTTTTTTTTTTTTTTTAGCAAAGGGAAAGGCTTTCAAAAAAAATTTCTTCTTCATTCATCATTACCATTACAAGAGAATTCTAAGAGCTTTTATAAAACTTAAGCTCCTTTTCAAATTCAAAATTCAACACTTTTCATGGAGAAAATCAAGGGGTGTCCCATGAAGATAGGAGTGGCCCATTCAAATTTAAATCTCCTAATTACAAGGTGGGCACCCATAAAGAGGGGAGCTTCATTCAAATTTGAAAATTCAAGGTTAATGTGTCTTGGTGATGTGGCATGATTTATCCTCCAAGTTGGCATGACTTGTCTTCCAAGGTGGCATGGTGCTTTGATGATGTGGTGCTCCAAGTAGTTGGTGAAGTTGGTTGCACTCATTCTTGCTTAATTGAAGCCCAATGCAAGTAGATCATGAACCTGACTCAATACAAAGCCAATTTAACTCTAATTGGACCCAAATTAAAATAAAACAGGACTCAATTATTCAAATAAAAATAAATAAAGGACTCATAGACTTATTACATGACTTAAATTCCTAGTCTTCTATGCATAAAGAACATGGCATTAGCTGAAGTCTCTTCCTGAGCCTGGTTCCCGCACCAATTCTTCCCGGGTGGGAGGAACTCGACCCTGTCGAGTAAGGATCAGTTTGACTGTGGTATATTTCTAATATATCTGGGTCAATTTGTTGTAGATCCTCTTGGGAAATCCAGGAGTCCTCAGATTCTGGTCGACCGTGCCAACGAACCAGATAATGCTGATAACCCTTATTTCTAGAAGTAATCACTTGGTCATCTAAGATACGTTCAATCTTGTCTCTCCGGTCTAGTGGAATTGCTGGTGGACACTCAGGTAAGGTTTCGCTCTCAAAGGCAGGGTGAGGCTCAAAAGGCTCACTCGAAATTAATGCCGGTTCTTTAAATTCTTTCAGATCAGAAATATTAAAAGTGGAGCTAATGCCATAATCATGTGGTAACTCTAATACATATGCATTAGATCCTATTTTCCAAATTATTTTGAAAGGTCCAGCTCCCCGGGCATGCAATTTCTTCATAATTGCCGGTGGAAACCTTTCAGGTCTAAGTTTTAACATGACAGAGTCCCCTTCATTAAATTCCTTTATCAGTTTACGTGAATCAGCCACATGCTTATAAACTTCATTACTCATTTGAATTTTCTTACTAATTTCCTTATATAATTCTTTAAGATGCTGTGCATATGACTCGACATACTCAGATACACGTGCGTTTATGGGTAATGGGATAAGGTCGATAGGTCTCCTAGGTCTGTAACCATGGACAACCTCAAAGAGACTTTTACGAGTAGACCTATTGACTGAGCTGTTGTATGCGAACTTAGTACGAGGTAATAGTAAATCCCAATTTCCCAGACTCTCACCAACAAGGCACCTTAATAAGTTTCCTAGACTTCTATTTACAACTTCAGTTTATCCTTCAGTTTGAGGGTGGTAAGCAGTTGAGAACTTTAGTTTTGTTCCTAGTAGGTGCCAAAGAGTTTTTCAAAAATAGCTTGTGAATCGGACATCCCTATCTGAAACAATGGTTTTAGGTAACACATGTAACTTGACTACTTGATCGAAAAAAAGCTTGGCTAACTTGGAGGCATCAAAAGTTTGGGAACAGGGTATAAAATGTACCATTTTCGAAAATCTGTCGACCATTATAAAGATTGAATCATGTTTTCTATGGGTCTTGGGTAGTCCTAAAATGAAGTCTATGCTAAGATCCTGCCATAGGCAATCCGGTACAAGTAAAGGAGTGTATAACCCAGTGTTTTGTCTCTGATGTTTGGCAACTGCACATGTCCTATATCGGGCAACAATATTGGCTACTTGTCTCTTAAGGCCTGGCCAGCAAAATTTCTCCTCAATTATCAATATGGTCTTGTTTCTTCCAAAATGGCCAGCCAAACCTCCAGCATGGGTTTCCCAAATTAGAAAATCTCTCAAGGAAGTCTTCGGAACACAAAGCTTGTTCTTCTTAAACAAATAACCATCTAAAAGGGTGTACTCATTGTGGTCACTAAATGGTCCTAATTTCAGAGCTTAGTAAACTTCACTAAAGCCTGGACAATTATCATACTCATCCGTAAGTCTTTCAAATCCAACGACTTTAGTGCTAATCGAGTTCAGAAGCAGGGCTCTATGACTTAACACATCAGCCACCTTGTTCTCAGTTTCAGCACGGTGTTTTAGGACAAACATGTAGGTCTGGATGTATTCGACCCACTTGGCATGCCTAGGATTCAGCTTTTTCTAGAAACTAAGGAATCTAAGGGCCTCGTGATCAGAAAACAGGCCAAATTCATGCGGTAGTAGATAGTGCCTCCAATAGCTTAAAGCTTGCACTACCGCATAGAGCTCCTTATCATTGGTGGAATACTTAAGCTTGGCTTCATTTAATTTTTCACTAAAGAAAGCTATGGGATGGCTCTCCTGGCTTAAAACTCAACCTATTCCAACTCCAGATGCATCACAAGCAACCTCAAAAACCATGGAAAAATCAGCCGATCTTAAGATAGGTGCTTGTGTCATTTTCTTCTTAACATCTAGGAAGGCCCTATTAGCAGCTTTTGTCCATTCAAATTGGTCTTTCCTAATGCAATCTATGATTGGCACAACTATGGTATTAAACCTTCGAATGAATCTTCTATAAAAAATAGCTAGGCCATAAAAACTTCATACTTCATGAACACTTTTTGGCACTGGCCACTCTACAATTGATTTGATCTTTTCAAGGTCAGCAAAAACTCTGTCAGGTATGACAACAAAACCTATGAAAATGACTCTATGGGTAAAAAAGTCACATTTCTTAGGGTTTGCAAAGAGACTATTTTCCTTAAGAGCTAAACAGACTTGATTCAAGTGGTCCAAATGGCCCTTCTGGGTCCTGCTATATATAAGAATGTCATCGAAGTAAACTATGACAAACTTTCCTATAATTAACCGTAGGACTTGATTCATAATCTGCATAAAGGTACTAGGAGCATTGGACAGTCCGAAAGGCATTACTACCCAGTCAAAAAGACCCTCCTTGGTATTGAATGCAGTCTTCCACTCATCCCCTGGTCTAATCCTAACATGATGATAGTGACTCTTAAGGTCAATCTTTGAAAATATTGTTGCTCCGGCCATCATATCTAACATGTCATCCAAACAGGGTATGGGAAACATATATTTCATTTTGATCTTATTAATGGCACGACTATCAATGCACATCCACCAAGTGCCATCTTTCTTAGGGGTCAGTAATGCGGGTACTGCACAGGGACTCAAACTCTCTCTAATAAATCCTTTCCTAAGGAGATCCCCTACTTGTCTTCGTAACACTAAAAATTCGGTTAGGTTCATCCTATAGTATGGAAGGTTGGGTAGGGTGGCTCCTGGGACTAAGTCAATGGCGTGCTGGATGTCCCTATGTGGTGGAAGCTGGTCAGGTAGGTCATCTAGAAATACATCCTTAAAGTCTTCTAACACTTTAGCCACTTCCTGAGGGCATTCTTTCTGGGAAGGCTCCTGAATTTCCTTAGTGGTTAAAATCCAAACATGTGTACCCTCAGTGAGTTCTTTCTCAATTTCATTTTCAGTGATCAAATTGACTCCTGTTTTCTTTTCCATTAGGTGGCTTGATCCTCTCTTAACAGGGTCCTTAGGTGGTGTTGGGTTGATCACAAACTTGTTTCCTAGGTGCATGAATGAGCAAGAATTTGATCGACCGTATAGGGTCGCGTCATGGTCAAATAACCAGAGTCGACCTAGGATAATATTACTCACTTCCATTGATAAGACATCACACCACACTTTCTCCTGATAGGACTGTAACTAGATTTGGACTAAGCACCTATGTTTGATAGGAATCGAAGTGGAGTCTATCAAGAAACCTTATATGGAGTTGGATGGGGAACTGTGGACAAGCCTAAAGTTTTGACAACACTGGTGGATATGGCATTTACACAACTCCCACTATCTATGATTATTTTACATACCTTATCACCTATTTTGACGAATGTTTGTAGGATGTTAGTCCTATGCCAATCATCCTGTGTCACGTTTTGGGTAAGGATGCATCTAACTACTCCCAACATATCAGGCTCTATTTATTCCTCGTCTCCTTCATACTCTTCATCCAAATTGTCCTCAACCTGATATACTTCCTCGACATTATCACCTAGGGGTTTTTTGGGTTCAGACTCACTTTCTTCTAATTCTCCTATGTGTAAGGCCGTAGTTGGACAATTGCTAGCGTGGCGGTGGAGCTTGGATCTGAGCTTCAGGGAAGACCTTGCGGACTAAAACAGAGGGTGGGGGTGCTCTGGCGATGGGAGATGGGGAAGGAAGGTCTGGCGGATCGGGGTCGTCGGAGTGGGATCTTGGCGACGGGAGGATCGTCGGCTATCTTCTTTGAGGACAGGGAGGTGGGTTGGAACAGGCGCTTTGGGGAAGATGGGGAGGGCAGTGATCGATGGAGACGGTCATGGAATGGGCGGTGCGGCGATCGAAGATGGCGTGGAGGAGGGAGGTTGGATGGATAAAACCGGAAGAGGCTTACGGATGACATGGTGGCTGGAGGAAGCTTACGGATGACGGGAGGCTTGGGCCATGGCGGGCACGAGCAGACGCGCGTGGGTTTGAGGAAGACGATGTCTGCAGCGTTCGATCATGGTCCGACGAAATAGCAACGGAACAATGGCGATCGATGGGAAGGAAAATAGCGATGGAGGTAGACGGGGGAGGCGACCAAGGGGTGCTGGACCTGGTGGAAGATGGAGGACGGGGATGATGAGGGCTGGCGGGATAGAAGGGAATCTGTGTACCCTAATTTTTTCTAGGCTTTGATACCAAAATTGATGGGGGACAGGGGGTAGGATCGTTGTTGAGCCTAGAAGTCACCAAAATTAGAGTTATATTTTTTTTTGAATTTTTTAGGTAGAGGGTGGCGAAGGAATAGTGGGGTTGGAAGACAGGGTTTGGAACTCATAGACTTTGGGACTCACCCTAACAAAGAGACCTCTCACATCTAGGGCATTACACCCTCCTCGATACTTGGAGGTGCTAGGATGAATCTCAAAGGTCACGAGGGGATAAAGAAGATGGAATTAGAAGGGGGATAACTAGGCCATCACGCCCATGCCCGAAGGCAAGAAGAATCACTCTTCTAAAAACTCAAAAATTTTTTTTTATCAAAAACTCTTTTTCTCCTTTTTTTTTTTTTTAGCAATGGGAGAAGCTTTCAAAAAAAAATTCTTCTTCATTCATCATTACCATTACAAGAGAATTCTAGGAGCTTTTATAAACCTTAAGCTCCTTTTCAAATTCAAAATGCAACACTTTTCATGGAGAAAATCAAGGGGTGTCCCATGAAGAAAGGAGTGGCCCATTCAAATTTAAATCTCCTAATTACAAGGAGGGCACCCATAAAGAGTGGAGCTTCATTCAAATTTGAAAATTCATGGTTGATGTGTCTTGGTGATGTGGCATGATTTATCCTCCAAGTTGGCAAGACTTGTCTTCCAAGGTGGCATGGTGCTTTGATGATGTGGTGCTCCAAGTAGTTGGTGAAGTTGGTTGCACTCATTCTTGCTTAATTGAAGCCCAATGCAAGTAGATCTTGAACCTGACTCAATACAAAGCCAATTTAACTCTAATTGGACCCAAATTAAAATAAAGCAGGACTCAATTATTCAAATAAAAATAAATAAAGGACTCATAGACTTATTACATGACTTAAATTCCTAGTCTTCTATCCATAAAGAACTTGGCATTAGCTGAAGCCTCTTCCTGAGCTTGGTGCCTGCACCAATTCTCCCCGGGTGGGAGGAACTAGACCCTGTCGAGTAAGGATCGGTTTGACTGTGGTATTTTTCTAATATATCTAGGTCAATTTGTTGTAGATCCTCTCGGGTAATCCAGGAGTCTTTAGATTCTGGTCGACTGTGCCAACGAGCTAGATAATGCTGATAACCCTTATTTCTAGTAGAATCACTTGGTCATCTAAGATACGTTCAATCTTGTCTCTCCGGTCTAGTGGAATTGCTGGTGGACACTCAGGTAGGGTTTCGCTCTCAAAGGCAGGGTGAAGTTCAAAAGGCTCACTCAGAATTAATGCCGATTCTTTAAATTCTTTCATATCAGAAATATTAAAAGTGGAGCTAATGCCATAATCAGGTGGAAACTCTAATACATATGCATTAGATCCTATTTTCCTAATTTTTTTGAAAGGTCCAGCTCGCCGGGCATGCAATTTCTTCATAGTTCCCGGTGGAAACCATTCTGGTCTAAGTTTTATCATGACAGAGTCCCCTTCATTAAATTCCTTTATCCATTTACGTGAATCAGCCACATGCTTATAAACTTCATTACTCATTTGAATTTTCTTACTAATTTCCTTATGTTATTCTTTAAGATGCTGTGCATATGACTCGATAGACTCAGATAGACGTGCATGTGTGGATAATGGGATAAGGTCGATAGGTCTCCTAGGTCTATAACCATGGATAACCTCAATGGGACTTTTACCAGTAGACCTATTGACCGAGCTATTGTATGCAAACTCAGCACGAGGTAAAAGTAAATCCCAATTTCCTAGACTCTCTCCAATAAGGCACCTTAATAAGTTCCCCAGACTTCTATTTACAACTTCAGTTTGTCCATCAGTGTGAGAGTGGTAAGCAGTTGAAAATTTCATTTTGTTCGTAGTAGGTGCCAAGAGTTTTTCAAAAATAGCTTGTGAAATGGACATCCCTATCTGAAACAATGGTTTTAGGTAACACATGTAACTTGACTACTTGATCGAGAAAAAGCTTGGCTACCCTGGAGTCATCAAAAGTTAGGGAACAGGGTATAAAATGTGCCATTTTCGAAAATCTGCCGACCACTACAAAGATTGAATCATGTTTTCTAAGGGTCTTGGATAGTCCTAAAACGAAGTCCATGCTAAGATCCTGCCATGGACAATCCGGCACAGGTAAAAAAGTGTATAACCCGTTGTTTTGTCTCTGATGTTTGGCAACTGCAAATGTCCAATATCGGGCAACAACTTTGGCTACTTGTCTCTTAACGCCTGGCGAGTAAAAATTCTCCTCAATTATCAATATGGTCTTGTTTCTTCCAAAATGGCCAGCCAAACCTCCAGCATGGGTTTCCCAAATTAGAAAATCTCTCAGTGAAGTCTTCGGAACACAAAGCTTGTTTTCCTTAAACATATAACAATCTAAAAGGGTGTACTCATTGTGGTCACAAGATGGTCCTAATTTCAGAACTTGGTAAACTTCACTAAAGTCTGGACAATTATCATACTCATCCATAAGTCTTTCAAATCTAAGAACTTCAGTGCTAATCGAGTTCAGAAGCAGGGCTCTACGACTTAATGCATCGGCCACCATATTCTCAGTTCCTACATAGTGTTTTAGGGCAAACGTGTAGGCCTGGATGTATTCGACCCACTTGGCATGCCTAGGATTCAGCTTTTTCTGGGAACTAACGAATCTACGGGCCCCATGATCAGAAAACAGGACAAATTCATGCGGTAGTAGATAGTGCCTCCAATACCTTAAAGCTTGCACTACCGCATAGAGCTCCTTATCATAGGTGGAATACTTAAGCTTGGCTTCATTTAACTTTTCACTAAAGAAAGCTATGGGATGGCTCTACTGGCTTAAAATTCCACCTATTCCAACTCCAGTTGCATCACAAGCAACATCAAAAACCTTGGAAAAATCAGGCAATCTTAAGATAGGTGCTTGTGTCATTTTCTTCTTAACATCTAGGAAGGCCCTATCAGCAGCTTTTGTCCATTCAAATTGGCCTTTCCTAATGCAATCTGTGATTGGCGCAACTATGGTACTAAACCTTCGAATGAATCTTCTATAAAAAGTAGCTAGGCCATGAAAACTTCGTACTTCATGAACACTTTTTGGCACTGGCCTCTCTATAATTGATTTGATCTTTTCAGGGTCAGCAGAAACTCCATCAGGTGTGACAACAAAACCTAGGAAAATGACTCTATGGGTAAAAAAGTCACATTTCTTAAGGTTTGCAAAGAGACTATTTTCCTTAAGAGCTAAATAGACTTGATTCAAGTGGTCCAAATGGTCCTTCTGGGACCTTTTATATATAAGAATGTCATCAAAATAAACTATGACAAACTTTCCTATAAATAACCGTAGGACTTGATTCATAATCCGCATAAAGATACTAGGAGCATTGGACAGTCAGAAAGGCATTACTACCAACTCAAAAAGACCCTCCTTGGTATTGAATGCAGTCTTCCACTCATCCCCTGGTCTAATCCTAACATGATGATAGTGACTCTTAAGGTCAATCTTTGAAAATATTGTTGCTCCGGCCATCATATCTAACATGTCATACAAATAGGGTATGGGAAACCTATATTTCATTATGATCTTATTAATGGCATGACTATCAATGCACATCCACCAAGTGCCATCTTTCTTAGGGGTCAGTAATGCGGGTACTGCACAGGGACTCAAACTCTCTCTAATAAATCCTTTCCTAAGGAGATCCCCTACTTGTCTTCGTAACACTAAAAGTTCGGTTAGGTTCATCCTATAGTGTGGAAGGTTGGGTAGGGTGGCTCCTGTGACTAAGTCATTGGCGTGCTGGATGTCCCTAAGTGGTGGAAGCTGGTCAGGTAGGTCATCTAGAAATACATCCTTAAAGTCTTCTAACACTTTAGCCACTTCCTGAGGGCATTCTTTCTGGGAAGGCTCCTGAATTTCCTTAGTGGTTAAAATCCAAACATGTGTACCCTCAGTGAGTTCTTTCTCAATTTCATTTTCAGTGATCAAATTGACTCCTGTTTTCTTTTCCATTAGGTGGCTTGATCCTCTCTTAACAGTGTCCTTAGGTGGTGTTGGGTTGATCACAAACTTGTTTCTTAGGAGCATGAATGAGCAAGAATTTGATTGACCGTATAGGGTCACATCATGGTCAAATAACCAGAGTCGACCTAGGATAATATTACTCACTTCCATTGATAAGACATCACCCCACACTTTCTCCTGATAGGACTGTAACTAGATTTGGACTAGGCACCTATGTTTGATAGGAATCGAAGTGGAGTCAATCCAAGAAACCTTATATGGAGTTGGATGGGGAACTGTGGACAAGACTAAAGTTTTGACAACACTGGTGGATATGGCATTTACACAACTCCCACTATCTATGATTATTTTACATACCTTATCACCTAATTTGACGAATGTTTGTAGGATGTTAGTCCTATGCCAATCTTCCTGTGTCACGTTTTGGGTAAGGATGCATCTAACTACTCCCAACATATCAGGCTCTATTTATTCCTCGTCTCCTTCACACTCTTCAACCAAATTGTCCTCAACCTGATATACTTCCTCGACATTATCACCTAGGGGTTCTTTGGGTTCAGACTCACTTTCTTCTAATTCTCCTATGTGTAAGGCCCTAGTTGGACAATTGCTAGCGTGGCGGTGGAGCTTGGATCTGAGCTTCAGGGAAGACCTTGCGGACTAAAACAGAGGGTGGGGGTGCTCTGGCGATGGGAGATGGGGAAGGAAGGTCTGGCGGCTCGGGGTCGTCGGAGTGGGATCTTGGCGACGGGAGGATCGTCGGCTATCTTCTTTGAGGACAAGGAGGTGGGTTGGAACAGGCGCTTTGGGGAAGATGGGGAGGGTAGTGATTGATGGAGACGGTCATGGAATGGGCGGTGCGGCGGTCGAAGATGGCGTGGAGGAGGGAGGTCGGATGGATAAAACCGGAAGAGGCTTACGGATGACATGGTGGCTGGAGGAAGTTTACGGATGACGGGAGGCTTGGGCCATGGCGGGCACGAGCAGACGCGCGTGGGTTTGAGGAAGACGATGTCTGCAGCGTTTGATCATGGTCCGACGAAACAGCAACGGAATAATGGCGATCGATGGGAAGGAAAACAGCGATGGAGGTAGATGGGGGAGGCGACCAAGGGGTGCTGGACCTGGTGGAAGATGGAGGGCGGGGATGATGAGGGCTGGCGGGATAGAAGGGAATCTGTGTACCCTAATTTTTTCTGGGCTTTGATACCAAAATTGATGGGGGACAGGGGGTAGGATCGTTGTTGAGCCTAGAAGTCACCAAAATTAGACTATTATATTTTTTTTGAATTTTTTAGGTAGAGGGTGGCGAAGGAATAGTGGGGTTGGAAGACAGGGTTTGAAACTCATAGACTTTGGGACTCACCCTAACAAAGAGACCTCTCACATCTAGGGCATTACACCCTCCTCGATACTTGGAGGTGCTAGGATGAATCTCAAAGGTCACGAGGGGATAAAGAAGATGGTATTAGAAGGGGGATAACTAGGCCATCACGCCCATGCCCGAAGGCAAGAAGAATCACTCTTCTAAAAACTCAAATTTTTTTTTTATCAAAAACTCTTTTTCTCTTTTTTTTTTTTTTTAGCAATGGGAGAAGCTTTCAAAAAAAATTCTTCTTCATTCATCATAACCATTACAAGAGAATTCTAGGAGCTTTTATAAACCTTAAGCTCCTTTTCAAATTCAAAATGCAACACTTTTCATGGAGAAAATCAAGGGGTGTCCCATGAAGAAAGGAGTGTCCCATTCAAATTTAAATCTCCTAATTACAAGGTGGGCACCCATAAAGAGTGGAGCTTCATTCAAATTTGAAAATTCATGGTTGATGTGTCTTGGTGATGTGGCATGATTTATCCTCCAAGTTGGCAAGACTTGTCTTCCAAGGTGGCATGGTGCTTTGATGATGTGGTGCTCCAAGTAGTTGGTGAAGTTGGTTGCACTCATTCTTGCTTAATTGAAGCCCAATGCAAGTAGATCTTGAACCTGACTCAATACAAAGCCAATTTAACTCTAATTGGACCCAAATTAAAATAAAGCAGGACTCAATTATTCAAATAAAAATAAATAAAGGACTCATAGACTTATTACATGACTTAAATTCCTAGTCTTCTATCCATAAAGAACTTGGCATTAGCTGAAGTCTCTTCCTGAGCTTGGTGCCTGCACCAATTCTCCCCGGGTGGGAGGAACTAGACCCTGTCGAGTAAGGATCGGTTTGACTGTGGTATTTTTCTAATATATCTAGGTCAATTTGTTGTAGATCCTCTCGAGTAATCCAGGAGTCTTTAGATTCTGGTCGACTGTGCCAACGAACTAGATAATGCTGATAACCCTTATTTCTAGTAGTAATCACTTGGTCATCTAAGATACGTTCAATCTTGTCTCTCCGGTCTAGTGGAATTGCTGGTGGACACTCAGGTAGGGTTTCGCTCTCAAAGGCAGGGTGAAGTTCATAAGGCTCACTCAGAATTAATGCCGATTCTTTAAATTCTTTCATATCCGAAATATTAAAAGTGGAGCTAGTGCCATAATCAGGTGGAAACTCTAATACATATGCATTAGATCCTATTTTCCTAATTTTTTTGAAAGGTCCAGCTCGCCGGGCATGCAATTTCTTCATAGTTCCCGGTGGAAACCATTCTGGTCTAAGTTTTATCATGACAGAGTCCCCTTCATTAAATTCCTTTATCCGTTTACGTGAATCAGCCACATGCTTATAAACTTCATTACTCATTTGAATTTTCTTACTAATTTCCTTATGTTATTCTTTAGGATGCTGTGCATATGACTCGATAGACTCAGATAGACGTGCATGTGTGGATAATGGGATAAGGTCGATAGGTCTCCTAGGTCTATAACCATGGACAACCTCAATGGGACTTTTACCAGTAGACCTATTGACCGAGCTATTGTATGCAAACTCAGCACGAGGTAAAAGTAAATCCCAATTTCCTAGACTCTCCCCAATAAGGCACATTAATAAGTTCCCCAGACTTCTATTTACAACTTCAGTTTGTCCATCAGTCTGAGAGTGGTAAGCAGTTGAAAATTTTAGTTTTCTTCGTAGTAGGTGCCAAGAGTTTTTCAAAAATAGCTTGTGAAATGGACATCCCTATCTGAAACAATGGTTTTAGGTAACCCATGTAACTTGACTACTTGATCGAGAAAAAGCTTGGCTACCCTGGAGTCATCAAAAGTTTGGGAACAGGGTATAAAATGTGCCATTTTCGAAAATCTGTCGACCACTACAAAGATTGAATCATGTTTTCTAAGGGTCTTGGATAGTCCTAAAACGAAGTCCATGCTAAGATCCTGCCATGGACAATCCGGCACAGGTAAAGGAGTGTAAAACCCGTTGTTTTGTCTCTGATGTTTGGCAACTGCACATGTCCTATATCGGGCAACAACTTTGGCTACTTGTCTCTTAACGCCTGGCCGGTAAAAATTCTCCTCAATTATCAATATGGTCTTGTTTCTTCCAAAATGGCCAGCCAAACCTCCAGCATGGGTTTCCCAAATTAGAAAATCTCTCAGTGAAGTCTTCGGAACATAAAGCTTGTTTTCCTTAAACAGATTACAATCTAAAAGGGTGTACTCAATGTGGTCACTTGATGGTCCTAATTTCAGAACTTGGTAAACTTCACTAAAGTCTGGACAATTATCATACTCATCCGTAAGTCTTTCAAATCTAACAACTTCAGTGCTAATCGAGTTCAGAAGTAGGGCTCTACGACTTAATGCATTGGCCACCTTATTCTCAGTTCCTACATAGTGTTTTAGGGCAAACGTGTAGGCCTGGATGTATTCGACCCACTTGGCATGCCTAGGATTCAGCTTTTTCTGGGAACTAAGGAATCTACGGGCCCCATGATCAGAAAACAGGACAAATTCATGCGGTAGTAGATAGTGCCTCCAATACCTTAAAGCTTGCTCTACCGCATAGAGCTCCTTATCATAGGTGGAATACTTAAGCTTGGCTTCATTTAATTTTTCACTAAAGAAAGCTATGGGATGGCTCTACTGGCTTAAAATTCCACCTATTCCAACTCCAGATGCATCACAAGCAACATCAAAAACCTTGGAAAAATCAGGCAATCTTAAGATAGGTGCTTGTATCATTTTCTTCTTAACATCTAGGAAGGCCCTATCAGCAGCTTTTGTCCATTCAAATTGGCCTTTCCTAATGCAATCTGTGATTGGCGCAACTATGGTACTAAACCTTCGAATGAATCTTCTATAAAAAGTAGCTAGGCCATGAAAACTTCGTACTTCATGAACACTTTTTGGCACTGGCCTCTCTATAATTGATTTGATCTTTTCAGGGTCAGCAGAAACTCCATCAGGTGTGACAACAAAACCTAGGAAAATGAATCTATGGGTAAAAAAGTCACATTTCGTAAGGTTTGCAAAGAGACTATTTTCCTTAAGAGCTAAACAGACTTGATTCAAGTGGTCCAAATGGTCCTTCTGGGACCTTTTATATATAAGAATGTCATCAAAATAAACTATGACAAACTTTCCTATAAATAACCGTAGGAATTGATTCATAATCCGCATAAAGATACTAGGAGCATTGGACAGTCAGAAAGGCATTACTACCAACTCAAAAAGACCCTCCTTGGTATTGAATGCAGTCTTCCACTCATCCCCTGGTCTAATCCTAACATGATGATAGTGACTCTTAAGGTCAATCTTTGAAAATATTGTTGCTCCGGCCATCATATCTAACATGTCATCCAAATAGGATATGGGAAACCTATATTTCATTATGATCATATTAATGGCACGATTATCAATGCACATCCACCAAGTGCCATCTTTCTTAGGGGTCAGTAATGCGGGTACTGCACAGGGACTCAAACTCTCTCTAATAAATCCTTTCCTAAGGAGATCCCCTACTTGTCTTCGTAACACTAAAAGTTCGATTAGGTTCATCCTATAGTGTGGAAGGTTGGGTAGGGTGGCTCCTGGGACTAAGTCAATGGCGTGCTGGATGTCCCTAAGTGGTGGAAGCTGGTCAGGTAGGTCATCTAGAAATACATCCTTAAAGTCTTCTAACACTTTAGCCACTTCCTGAGGGCATTCTTTCTGGGAAGGCTCCTGAATTTCCTTAGTGGTTAAAATCCAAACATGTGTACCCTCTGTGAATTCTTTCTCAATTTCATTTTCAGTGATCAAATTGACTCCTGTTTTCTTTTCCATTAGGTGGCTTGATCCTCTCTTAACAGTGTCCTTAGTTGGTGTTGGGTTGATCACAAACTTGTTTCCTAGGTGCATGAATGAGCAAGAATTTGATCGACCGTATAGGGTCGCATCATTGTCAAATAACCAGAGTCCACCTAGGATAATATTACTCACTTCCATTGATAAGACATCACCCCACACTTTCTCCTGATAGGACTGTAACTAGATTTGGACTAGGCACCTATGTTTGATAGGAATCGAAGTGGAGTCTATCCAAGAAACCTTATATGGAGTTGGATGGGGAACTGTGGACAAGACTAAAGTTTTGACAACACTGGTGGATATGGCATTTACACAACTCCCACTATCTATGATTATTTTACATACCTTTTCACCTAATTTGACGAATGTTTGTAGGATGTTAGTCCTATGCCAATCTTCCTGTGTCACGTTTTGGGTAAGGATGCATCTAACTACTCCCAACATATCAGGCTCTATTTATTCATCGTCTCCTTCATACTCTTCAACCATATTGTCCTCAACCTGATATACTTCCTCGACATTATCACCTAGGGGTTCTTTGGGTTCAGACTCACTTTCTTCTAATTCTACAATGTGTAAGGCCCTAGTTGGACAATTGCTAGCGTGGCGGTGGAGCTTGGATCTGAGCTTCAGGGAAGACCTTGCGGACTAAAACAGAGGGTGGGGGTGCTCTGGCGATGGGAGATGGGGAAGGAAGGTCTGGCGGCTCGGGGTCGTCGGAGTGGGATCTTGGCGACGGGAGGATCGTCGGCTATCTTCTTTGAGGACAGGGAGGTGGGTTGGAACAGGCGCTTTGGGGAAGATGGGGAGGGCAGTGATCGATGGAGACGGTCATGGAATGGGCGGTGCGGCGGTCGAAGATGGCGTGGAGGAGGGAGGTCGGATGGATAAAACCGGAAGAGGCTTACGGATGACATGGTGGCTGGAGGAAGTTTACGGACGACGGGAGGCTTGGGCCATGGCGGGCACGAGCAGACGCGCATGGGTTTGAGGAAGACGATGTCTGCAGCGTTTGATCATGGTCCGACGAAACAGCAACGGAACAATGGCGATCGATGGGAAGGAAAATAGCGATGGAGGTAGATGGTGGAGGCGACCAAGGGGTGCTGGACCTGGTGGAAGATGGAGGACGGGGATGATGAGGGCTGGCGGGATAGAAGGGAATCTGTGTACCCTAATTTTTTCTGGGCTTTGATACCAAAATTGATGGGGGACAGGGGGTAGGATCATTGTTGAGCCTAGAAGTCACCAAAATTAGAGTATTATATTTTTTTTGAATTTTTTAGGTAGAGGGTGGCGAAGGAATAGTGGGGTTGGAAGACAGGGTTTGAAACTCATAGACTTTGGGACTCACCCTAACAAAGAGACCTCTCACATCTAGGGCATTACACCCTCCTCGATACTTGGAGGTGCTAGGATGAATCTCAAAGGTCATGAGGGGATAAAGAAGATGGAATTAGAAGGGGGATAACTAGGCCATCACGCCCATGCCCGAAGGCAAGAAGAATCACTCTTCTAAAAACTCAAAATTTTTTTTTTATCAAAAACTCTTTTTCTCTTTTTTTTTTTTTAGCAATGGGAGAAGCTTTCAAAAAAAAATTCTTCTTCATTCATCATTACCATTACAAGAGAATTCTAGGAGCTTTTATAAACCTTAAGCTCCTTTTCAAATTCAAAATGCAACACTTTTCATGGAGAAAATCAAGGGGTGTCCCATGAAGAAAGGAGTGGCCCATTCAAATTTAAATCTCCTAATTACAAGGTGGGCACCCATAAAGAGTGGAGCTTCATTCAAATTTGAAAATTCATGGTTGATGTGTCTTGGTGATGTGGCATGATTTATCCTCCAAGTTGGCAAGACTTGTCTTCCAAGGTGGCATGGTGCTTTGATGATGTGGTGCTCCAAGTAGTTGGTGAAGTTGGTTGCACTCATTCTTGCTTAATTGAAGCCCAATGCAAGTAGATCTTGAACCTGACTCAATACAAAGCCAATTTAACTCTAATTGGACCCAAATTAAAATAAAGCAGGACTTAATTATTCAAATAAAATAAATAAAGGACTCATAGACTTATTACATGACTTAAGTTCTTAGTCTTCTATCCATAAAGAACTTGGCATTAGCTGAAGCCTCTTCCTGAGCTTGGTGCCTGCACCAATTCTCCCCGGGTGGGAGGAACTAGACCCTGTCGAGTAAGGATCGGTTTGACTGTGGTATTTTTCTAATATATCTAGGTCAATTTGTTGTAGATCCTCTCGGGTAATCCAGGAGTCTTTAGATTCTGGTCGACTGTGCCAACGAACTAGATAATGCTGATAACCCTTATTTCTAGTAGTAATCACTTGGTCATCTAAGATACGTTCAATCTTGTCTCTCCGGTCTAGTGGAATTACTGGTGGACACTCAGGTAGGGTTTCGCTCTCAAAGGCAGGGTGAAGTTCAAAAGGCTCACTCAGAATTAATGCCGATTCTTTAAATTCTTTCATATCAGAAATATTAAAAGTGGAGCTAATGCCATAATCAGGTGGAAACTCTAATACATATGCATTAGATCCTATTTTCCTAATTTTTTTGAAAGGTCCAGCTTGCCGGGCATGCAATTTCTTCATAGTTCCCGATGGAAACCATTCTGGTCTAAGTTTTATCATGACAGAGTCCCCTTCGTTAAATTCCTTTATCCGTTTACGTGAATCAGCCACATGCTTATAAACTTCATTATTCATTTGAATTTTCTTACTAATTTCCTTCTGTTATTCTTTACGATGCTGTGCATATGACTCGATAGACTCAGATAGACGTGCATGTGTGGATAATGGGATAAGGTCGATAGGTCTCCTAGGTCTATAACCATGGACAACCTCAATGGGACTTTTACCAGTAGACCTATTGACCGAGCTATTGTATGCAAACTCAGCACGAGGTAAAAGTAAATCCCAATTTCCTAGACTCTCTCCAATAAGGCACCTTAATAAGTTCTCCAGACTTCTATTTACAACTTCATTTTGTCCATCAGTCTGAGAGTGGTAAGCAGTTGAAAATTTTAGTTTTCTTCGTAGTAGGTGCCAAGAGTTTTTCAAAAATATTTTGTGAAATGGACATCCCTATCTGAAACAATGGTTTTAGGTAACCCATGTAACTTGACTACTTGATCGAGAAAAAGCTTGGCTACCCTGGAGTCATCAAAAGTTTGGGAACAGGGTATAAAATGTGCCATTTTTGAAAATCTGTCGACCACTACAAAGATTGAATCATGTTTTCTAAGGGTCTTGGATAGTCCTAAAACGAAGTCCATGCTAAGATCCTGCCATGGACAATCCGGCACAGGTAAAGGAGTGTATAACCCGTTGTTTTGTCTCTGATGTTTGGCAACTGCACATGTCCTATATCGGGCAACAACTTTGGCTACTTGTCTCTTAACGCCTGGCCAGTAAAAATTCTCCTCAATTATCAATATGGTCTTGTTTCTTCCAAAATGGCCAGCCAAACCTCCAACATAGGTTTCCCAAATTAGAAAATCTCTCAGTGAAGTCTTCGGAACACAAAGCTTGTTTTCCTTAAACAGATAACAATCTAAAAGGGTGTACTCATTATGGTCACTAGATGGTCCTAATTTCAAAACTTGGTAAACTTCACTAAAGTCTGGACAATTATCATACTCATCCGTAAGTCTTTCAAATCTAACAACTTCAGTGCTAATCGAGTTCAGAAGCAGGGCTCTACGACTTAATGCATCGGCCACCTTATTCTCAGTTCCTACATGGTGTTTTAGGGCAAACGTGTAGGCCTGGATGTATTCGACCCACTTGGCATGCCTAGGATTCAGCTTTTTCTGGGAACTAAGGAATCTACGGGCCCCGTGATCCGAAAACAGGACAAATTCATGCGGTAGTAGATAGTGCCTCCAATACCTTAAAGCTTGCACTACCGCATAGAGCTCCTTATCATAGGTGGAATACTTAAGCTTGGCTTCATTTAATTTTTCACTAAAGAAAGCTATGGGATGGCTCTACTGGCTTAAAACTCCACCTATTCCAACTCCAGATGCATCACAAGCAACATCAAAAACCTTGGAAAAATCAGGCAATCTTAATATAGGTGCTTGTGTCATTTTCTTCTTAACATCTAGGAAGGCCCTATCAGCAGCTTTTGTCCATTCAAATTGGCCTTTCCTAATGCAATCTGTGATTGGCACAACTATGGTACTAAACCTTCGAATGAATCTTCTATAAAAAGTAGCTAGGCCATGAAAACTTCGTACTTCATGAACACTTTTTGGCACTGGCCTCTCTATAATTGATTTGATCTTTTCAGGATCAGCAGAAACTCCATCAGGTGTGACAACAAAACCTAGGAAAATGACTCTATGGGTAAAAAAGTCACATTTCTTAAGGTTTGCAAAGAGAATATTTTCCTTAAGAGCTAAACAGACTTGATTCAAGTGGTCCAAATGGTCCTTCTGGGACCTTTTATATATAAGAATGTCGTCAAAATAAACTATGACAAACTTTCCTATAAATAACTGTAGGACTTGATTCATAATCCGCATAAAGATACTAGGAGCATTGAACCGTCAGAAGGGCATTACTACCAACTCAAAAAGACCCTCCTTGGTATTGAATGCAGTTTCCACTCATCACCTGGTCTAATCCTAACTTGATCATAGCCAATCTTAAGGTCAATCTTTGAAAATATTGTTGCTCCAGCCATCATATCTAACATGTCATCCAAACGGGGTATGGGAAACCTGTATTTCGTTGTGATCTTATTAATGGCACGACTATCAACACACATCCTCCAAGTGCCATCTTTCTTAGGGGTCAGTAATGCGGGTACTGCACAGGGACTCAAACTCTCTCTAATAAATCCTTTCCTAAGGAGATCCCCTACTTGTCTTTGTAACTCTAAATGTTATGTAGTGTTCATCCTATAGTGTGGAAGGTTGGGTAGGGTGGCTCCTGGGACTAAGTCAATGGCGTGCTGGATGTCCCTAAGTGGTGGAAGCTGGTCAGGTAGGTCATCTAGAAATACGTCCTTAAAATCTTCTAACACTTTAGCCACTTCATGAGGGCGTTCTTTCTAGGAAGGCTCCTGAATTTCCTTAGTAGTTAAAATCCAAACATGTGTACCCTTAGTGAGTTCTTTCTCAATTTCCTTTTCAGTGATCAAATTGACTCCCATTTTCTTTTCCATTAGGTGGCTTGATCCTCTCTTAACAGTGACCTTAGGTGGTGTTGGGTTGATCACGAACTTCTTTCCTAGGTGCATGAATGAGCAAGAATTTGATCGGCCGTATAGGGTCACGTCATGGTCAAATAACCAGGGTCGACATAGGATGATATTGCTCACTTCCATTGGTAAGACATCACACCACACTTTCTCCTGATAGGACTGTAAATGGATTTGGACTAGGCACCTATGTTTGATAGGAAACGAAGTCGAGTCTATCCAAGAAACCTTACATGGAGTCGGATGGGGAACTGTGGACAAGCCTAAAGTTTTGACAGCTCTAGTGGATATGGCAGTTACACAACTCCCACTATCTATGATTATTTTACATACCTTATCCCTTAACTTGATGAATGTTTGTAGGATGTTAGTCCTACGCAAATCTTCCTGTGTCGTGTTTTGGGTAAGGATGCATCTAACTACTCTTAACAAATCAGGCTCTATTTGTTCCTCGTCTCCTTCATACTCTTCAGCCAAATTGTCCTCAGCCTGATATACTTCCTCGATATTATCACCTAGGGGTTCTTTGGGTTCAGACACACTTTCTTCTAATTCTCCTATATGTAATGCCCTAGTTGGACAATTGCTAGCATGGTGGTGGAGCTTGGATCTGAGCTTCAGGAAAGACCTTGCGGAGTGAAACAGAGGGGGGGGTGCTCTGGCGATGGGAGATGGGGAAGGAAGGTCTGGCAGCTCGGGGTAGTCAGAGTGGGATCTTGGCGATGGGAGGATCGTCGGCTGTCTTCTTTAAGGACTGGGAGGTGGGTTAGAATAAGGGCTTTGGGGAAGATGGGGAGGGCAGTGATCAACGGAGATGGTCGTGGATTGGGCGGTGCGGCAGTCGGAGACGGCGTGGATGAGGGAGGTCGGACGGATAAAACTGAAAGAAGCTTATGGATGACAGGGTAGCTGGAGGAATCTTACGGACAATGGGAGGCTTGGGCCATGGCGGATGCGAATGGATGGGCGTGGGTTTGAGGAAGACGATGTCTACAGCGACCGGTCATGGTCCGATGAAACAGCAATGGAACAATGTTGATCGATGGGAAGGAAAACAGCGATGGAGGTAGGTGGGGTAGGCGACCAAGGGGTGCTGGACCTGGTGGAAGATGGAGGACGGGGATGATGAGGGCTGGCAGGATAAAAGGGAATCTGGTTACCCTAAATTTTTCTGGGCTCTGATACCAAAATTGATGGGGGACAGGGGGTAGGATCATTGGCGAGCCTAGAAGTCACCAAAATTATGGTATCATATTTTTTTTGGAATTTTTTAGGTAGAGGGTGGCGAAGGAATAGTGGGGCTAGAAGATAGGGTTTGGAACTCATGGACTTTGGGACTCACCTTAACGAAGAGACCTCTCACTATTAGGGCATTACACTCTCCTCGATACTAGGAGGTGCTAGGATGAATCTCAAAGGTCACGAGGGGATAAAGAAGATGGAATGGGAAGGGGGATAACTAGGGCGTCACGCCCATGCCCGAAGGCAAGAAGAATCACTCTTCTAAAAACTCAAATTTTTTTTATCAAAAACTCTTTTTTTTTTAGCAAAGGGAGAAGCTTTCAAATAAAATTTCTTCTTCATTCATCATTACCATTACAAGAGAATTCTAGGAGCTTTTATAAACCTTAAGCTCCTTTTCAAATTCAAAATGCAACACTTTTCATGAAGAAAATCAAGGGGTGTCCCATGAAGATAGGAGTGGCCCATTCAAATTTAAATCTCCTAATTACAAGGTGGGCACCCATAAAGAGTGGAGCTTCAATCAAATTTGAAAATTCATGGTTGATGTGGCATGATTTATCCTCCAAGTTGGCATGACTTGTCTTCCAAGGTGGCATGGTGTTTTGATGATATAGTACTCCAAGTAGTTGGTGAAGTTGGTTGCACTCATTCTTGCTTAATTGAAGCTCAATGCAAGTAGATCTTGAACCCGATTCAATACAAAGCCAATTTAGCTCTAATTGGACCCAAATTAAAATAAATCAGGACATAATTATTCAAATAAAAATAAATACATGACTCATAGACTTGTTACAGGACTTAAATTCTTAGTCTTCTATCAATAAAGAACTTGGCATTAGCTAAAGCCTCTTCATGAGCCTGGTGCCCACACCATGCTCAATCGTAGATCTCATGAGATTTTCAAGGTTTGAATCCATGGATGTACTAGGTTGGTCCTGGAGAACTTGATATGGTGTTCCAGTCCTAATAGTCATGCAATCAACTCAATGCACTCAAACAAGCCTAACCGACTATAGCTAGCTAGACCTAGAGCCCAAACCAAATGTTAGGTCAAAATGATAATCTTGGTTGTAGTAACTTGGCACCTAGCCAGGCAAGTATAAGGTTGGTGGAGGTCCCTCTTTACTTGCCTTAGACAACAATTTGAAATTGGCCAAGTAAGCGGACCAACCCACCATCCTTCGGGCTCTTGT
This sequence comes from Areca catechu, assembly GCA_021397845.1. Taxonomy (NCBI): domain Eukaryota; kingdom Viridiplantae; phylum Streptophyta; class Magnoliopsida; order Arecales; family Arecaceae; genus Areca; species Areca catechu. The sequence goes on from CM038050.1 coordinate 100,590,129, forward strand.
CGTTGAACCACTTGCCTAGACACCAGACACACAAGCACACACAAATAAGTTGTCTAAATTTGCTTGACACTTGGATCGACCCGACCTTGTGGGTGTCCCTAACTCTCTAGAGCAATAGCAATTAAGTTTCTACTCGATTTTAATTCAAAGCTTGGGTTCGAATGCAATGTTGGTTGTTTTGGGCTAAGGAAAGGTTATCAGCTCCTTCCCCTATCTGACATGTTCGAATTGCCCTTAAAATCACTTGATGTATGAATGCAGTAGACAAACATGCAAACTAATGAAAACCCAAACCATAATGAATCAAAATCATGCTTGCTGAAGTTTTGATAGACTCTGTTCTCAGGCCGAAAACAGAAAAGCAAAAATTTCACAGAACTCAGTAAATCATGGAAAAATGCAGTAAAATACTTTCAAATGCATGCACTCAACAAAAAAATTTCATGAATTCGCGACTTATCTATAAACAGAAACAATTAAAACATCAAACCATATATGAGTAAATGCATAACAGAAACTAGATGCAATGATGATAACCTAATCTAAGCATGCTCTGATACCAAATTTGATACGGGACGGGATGGTGATGAGTGATGTGCCATGCTTATCTTGATTTTTATATATGTATATTTTTTTTGTATTTTGAGAGCAATAACTGATATCCTAACGGCAAAAACAAATAGGAAGACCTAAAGAAAATAAATTGACTACAAGTTATCAAAATTACCTACCCGCATGCGGATATTGTCAAATAACTGTACGGGAGGATCGCGGTGATTGAGAAACCACCCTAGATTAGGTTACTTACTTTTGAGTTTCAGATTTTGATTAAGGAAAAGGGTTTATATTTACCAATATGCTTTGAAATTCCCTCGATTGAAGATCTAGATAGCAACACTCTAGGGTTGACGAACCCGACTCCAAAACCGACTGATCCAGCATCTGGAATCCAATCACACTAGTTCCAAGGCAAGGACTCTGATCTTCAAAGTTGGTTCTTGAAAGGATCTACAAAAATATCAGTGTTAATTACTAAAAAAGTACTAAGAATGCCAAGAACTTAGAAGAATAGAGGTAAAGGGGGGAAGAAGGTTGGCATCAAGGTTGATTGTGCTCCCAGGGTCTTCTTCTTCGACTTGCTTCAGGATTCTCTTCAAAGGATTGGATGTAGACCTTAAAGAGTTTTCAAATGGCAAATTTGGTGGAAAGAACAGAACCGATAAGTAGAGTGTCACACCCTACAAAACTTGGACGTCGCACCCAAGTTGTTCTAGGCATCTCACCTAGCACCTTCAAGCAAACTAGCTATGGAGGAATTGGAGAAAATGCAACAGCACTTTGTCTTTTGATTACTCAAAATATCATGCTTACAAAGAAGGGTTTTGGACTCCTTTTATAACCTCATTACAAGTAGAAAGATGGGTTGAAACTCAAATTCAAAATAAAAGAAGAGGGAATTACAATATTTTTGAATTTAAATTAAGGTTTTGGTATGGGTGCCTATGCTTCATAAAGGTGGTTATCTTGACTTGATCCTCCACCCTTCAATTTGATCTTCTCCCTTTTCTTTCCTTGGCCGATTGAAGTTAGATTGCTGCATTTAAATGGGAGTGGAGCCCACCTAAAACACCTCTAAGAGAGAGAATTCATGAGGAGAGGAAGAGAATTTGTGAATGGTAGAAAAGCTTTAGTCAACTTTCTTAAATGCCTTCAAATCTTGTGCCTCTTAAATGCCTTCAAAGCTTGTGACTCTTAAATGCCTTCAAAGCTTTTTTCAAGAAAATCCCTCCACCTTTAAAGCTCCTTAATTGCTACCTTCATAAAGCTTTCTTCAAGAAACTCCCTCCACCTTTAAAGCTCCTTAATTGCTACCTTCATAAAGCTCCTTCCACTGAAATTTAACCCTTTGTTTGGTGAGAGAATACGTGAAAGGTTTTCTTGGAGGAAAGAATAGAAGTGGAGCTTCTTTTCTTCAAGTAGCCAAACAAATAAATGTAGATATGGACCCCTCTTAACTTCCTTCATGTGATGTAGACTTAGTCAACTCCATACAAAAATAACTTAGGTCCTATTTAAATCCAAAATGGACCCAAAAACAAATTACTAGACCCAAACAACAATTTAGACCCAATTGGACCAATTACAAATTCCTCATAATCCCAAATACAATTTTATTGGACTCCATGGACTCAAATTGAAATTCAAACATACTCAAATTAAACCAAATCAAATCCTAATTGAACTTAATGACTCATTAAACCAGATTGGATCAACTAGTAGTAATCCAAATAAAGATAAGGTGGCATGGAGGTTTTTTTCTGGCTCTAGTGTCCCCACCATGGGGGGTATCTGATGTGGCGACATCCACTGACGTGGACCACACAGGCGGCTACGACGATAGGAGACTTGCCACTTGGGCTTGGTGCCCCAGCCCCCTATTGAGGTTGGGCTCATTGGGTGAGCCCCCCGTCTGAGGTTGGCTCCCTACCGAGGTCAGATTCCAACCAAGGCCAGGCTCATTGGGCGAGCCCCCCATCCGAGGCTGGCTCCCTATCGAGGTCAGCTCCCAGTCAAGGTCGAGCTCTTTGGGCGAGCCCCCCGACTGAGGCCGGCTCCCTGCCTAGTTCAACTCCTAGCCGAGATCAGGCTCATTGGGTGAGGCCTCCCATCTGAGGCCAGCTCCCTATCGAGGTCAGCTCCCAGTTGAGGCCGGGCTCATTAGACGAGTGATGGGGACATCAGGTCAACCCTAGTTCATTATGAGTCCTTGAGTTTTGAGTCCCTTAGCCTTGATTCAAGTTTTATCTTTGAGTCCAATAATCTGGCTGTGTTAGCCATTTGAGTCCTATATTTGGATCTTGAGTTTTGTTTTTCAGGCCTTTTTACACTTGAGTCATGTATTTAAAATCGACTCACACCATTAGGATTTATGAGTCAAGTTTTGAGTTATGTTGAGCTCTGTTGAGCTTAGTTGATCAAGTCAGTTCATTATGAGTCTTTAATCATTTTGGTCTTGCTATGTCATTTTGGGTCATGTGTCAATTTGAGTCCTGTAGTTTTTTCAAGTCCTATGTTGAGTCCAGTCCAGTTCAGTAAGAAGAAGGCTCAAGACATTGATGGACCATAGCCAAAGTGAAAATTTTGACAACTTCAAGGAGTCCCGTCATACTTGAATTTGCCACCTTGGATTGCTTGAAAAGAACCTTGAAGATCATCATTCTTGAAGATCAGGGCAATAGCTCAGCCTGCCAGGAAGGATATCGAAGAAATCCTAAAGCCTGCCCGGGATTGAAGTGGGCCGCCCTAAGCCCAATGCTCTTCATGAATGAGGGCACCCCACCTTATGGTCACCTTCTATATGGCACCCTCTTATGGTTACCTCCCTTGACCACCCAATCCATCAAGGAGAGGAAGAGAGAGAGTATTAGCCTAATTAGGATAGGACACTTCCATGTATTGAGTGGGAAAAGGATACTTAAGGTTTTACATGTATACCTTACTTGGAGCTGAATCTTGAATGCCTATACAAAGGCCCCCCTCTCATTATATTTTGATGTTATTGAATATGAAAATTTCTTGAGTTCTTCATAACTTTCTATGTGAATTCTATGTAAAATTTTGTGATTTAAGGGTATCTGTGTGATCTCTCATGGTTTCTGTGTGATCCCTGCACCCTCCCTCCAAGCCACTAGCCTTCTTCATCTCTTGGCCGCCTTTGTCAAACATCTTTCCTTCTTCTTCTTTCAGCCATCTATCCTACTTTTCCTTGTTTTCTATCCCATGTTAGCTGATTTGCAGGTCCCTTAGAGTTCACGAATCCAAGGATTCCTTTGACTAGCTTTCGGGTCACCATATTGAAAGCCATGAATCCATAGGGTCGATAGCTTTGTTTTCCAAGCCACATTCGGGAGCGATGAGCGAACTCTTCATAAATCGATCTTCAAATCTCTACCAAGTACACCTCCTAGACTCCTCTGATAGTGTTATTGCAGTAGAGCTAGTCCTAACTAGGGCTTCTTAGCATTGGCAATCCTATTTCTTCACTTTTAGGATTTATTTCTACATACTTGTGCTTCAGATTTTCTATAGAATTCTCTATTTAATATATTGGCATGAAATTCAGGATACAAACTCCTAACTTAATGCCTAATAATAAAAAAATAACTAGCATGCACAAATAGTCCCGTATCAGTTTGGTATTATATTATGTTTAGGGCTAGTTTCTGCATCTTGTAATTCCTATACATGGTCTATTCTTTTTACTTCTTCTATATGTAGATAGATTAGAAAACCTTGATTCTTATTTTTCTCGATTCCAAATAATTGAAAATATTTATCAGAATTTTTCCATGATTTATTTTTGCCTGTAGAATCTTTGCATGCCTGTTTTTTTTTGCCATAGAAAATTTCTACATCCTATCCTTGCATTAGGGGTCTGAATTTTAGTTTGTTTCATCAACCTAGGAATTCTACTTTTCTATGAAATTTGCATCACGTCATCAATGTGGCATCCATTATTTTTCTGATATTTCTCTCAGGTTTTACCAAACCAAAATATATAAGAAAAATGGCTTCTTAGAAACCCAAACCAGAATTCTATGTTATCCTACACCCAGTTAGTAACCCTAGGTTTTGCATCATCATACCATTTTTGTTTGCATAAAATTTCTTATGAAGTATACCTACATGTCATTCGATGTTCTGTAGAATTTTTATGCATTGAAACCCATGCTAACTTCTGCATCAAACAAACCCTAATTTCAATTTCTGCACACCTGACTGAACCAAACCAAACTCACTTCCAAACCCCACTTCACCCAAGCCAACTTTTGTTTGCTAACTTAATCAACATAAATTTAATTTACCACCTCATAAAAGATTTTTTTTTTTTTTTCTGATTGTTATTAGTTGCATTAGGGCTCATCGATTGTCATCATCTCATTTAATTAATCTTAATGGCAATTTCCCATCTCAGATCAGGGCAGGATTTCATCACCTGTCCTAGGCCCAAAATAACCACCCAGCATCAAGACCCAAGCCTTAATTAAAATTAATTAGCAATCTAATTTGCTCTAGTGAGCTAGGGATACCAATAGGTGAAGTGCGGGTTATGTGGGTATACTAGTGCACTTAATTCTTCAACTATTACTGAAAACTGGTATCTAAGGCTAGAGGTCCAGAGGCAAATGCCTTAAGTGGACTGGTGGTTTATAATTATGACCCTATCATGGGAAGGGGGAGCCTCTCACCACCCCACCTCTTACCTGGCAAGTGGAAGGATTAGCTGCTGAGTTAAGTATAAGTTTTGTAGACCCATTCAATTTTGTCTATAGGTCTAGCAAACTGTTGTCCATTTTCACCTTGTGTGCCTGACTGCATCATACCACATTGTTGATTGTTTGCATGACCCCTGGGATGAAAGCCTAATACTAGTAGTCTCAAACCAACCTAGCTTAACCATGGAACACACCCTTGAGACATTCCATAGGACCGTGAGTGATCAAATAGCCCAGATGAACCGAATGACGGCCTAATTAAATAGCTAGATGAACCAAATGAATGTCCAATTGACCACACAGATGAACCAATCGATTACCCAAATGAATCATAGATTTGACCAATTGATCTAATCGAATAACCAAACAACCGATAGGTTGGACCAAGTAGGGGACCAATTAGGAAACCTAGGGAAAACCCCTAAATCCCATACTATACCTAAACCTGAGCCTGACACTAAGATCCATGCAGAGCCTAACCCTAGGAGAGCCCCATACTCTGACCCATACCAAGAGCCAAACCCTAGGAGAGCACCATACTCTGACCCATACCAGGAGCCCAACCCTAGGAAACCCAATCATGATTTCTTTGACCAGGATAAGAGAGCCACAACCTATAGACCTGAGTCCAAATCCTATGAACCTAGTTCCTATGCACCCAGATCCACAACCTATAGACCTGATTCCAAATCCTATGAACCTAGTTCTTATGCACCCCGATCCTTTGAACCCAGATCCTATATAACCCCATCCTATGTGTCAAAGGGACCCATGACCCTTAGTCGACCTAAATCCAATTGGAAGAGTATCCCTAGATATGAGTCCAGTACTAGGCCAGTTTTTCTTAGCCAACCTGAACCTGATAAGATTATTACCTATGGGTATAGCCTAGTTTCCCCTAGTCAGCCTGAATCCCATAAGATCAATACCCCTAGATATGAGCCTAGTATTAGTCCACTTTCCTTTAGTCAACCTAAACCCTTTAGGACTAGTTTCTCTAGCCTAGGACTAGATCCTAACCAGCCTGAGCCAACCCCGGCCCAGTACCACTATGGCTTGTAGGGGAGATAGAGGCATGTCTTTAGAGGTTCAAAGGAGTTCCAATCCCCTGAGAGTGTGTTTAGATGTCACCAACTAGGCCATTTTGTTAGCCAGTGTCCAGTCAGCGCCCTATACCTAGGTAAGTTAAATGAAGATCAGTCTGAACCCATTATTGAACCCAACGTAGAAGTATATGAGGCTGATCCAAGTTTAGTAGATGAATACGAAGGAGAATACTTTGAGGAGGAATGTAAAGAAGAACAAGAGAGTGAACCCATTGAGGAATCAAAGGATAAAGATCCTGAACCCACTATAGAATTTGAAGGAGTGACTTAGCGAGGATTGAACAAAGTAGATGAAAGTGAAGGTTCACAAGAGTTGTCCATAGAGGAGGTCCAAGAACAAGTCCTTAAGAAACCTGACCCTTCTGTTAGAATCTTGCCTAAGGAGCTACTAGAAGAAATGCTAATTATAGAGCCCAGTCCTAAAATTCAAGAGCCCAAGGAATTATTGAGGACATGATCTCTTTAATTCAGTACCTTCAGGATGAATCCCCTTCTATAGTTTTCATTGAAGATCTCTTCCCAGAAATTATTGACCCATCTCTCTATAACATGGACCTTTTCTTGCCCATAGATATAACTCAATGATCATATATTACGGTCAGTCTCCATAGCCCAGAACCAGTCCCTGAATCCCCTCCTTATTTCCTACCCTTCCCAGATTCTTCTCATGTCTAGAACCATTAGGTTAAATTTTGTTGAGATTACCAAGTTGCATGAATCCTTAGAGCCCATCCCATTTACAACCTACTTCTAGAAGACCCTCTGTTATTTACTAGAAGTTCATTGTATATTTTCATGTGCATGTCAAACCAGGGTCAAACATAGAGAGTCTATAGTCTGTTAGGCTTTGGCCCAAAGAGTCCAATAAATTTTCTTCGATAGGAATGCCTAGTCGAGTCTATTAAGTATTGATTTTGAGTCTAATAAGTCCACAAACCTAATCCATCTATCCACACCTGCATTGATCGCTGTACAGCATTTGCATCAAGACATTGCCAAAAGATTAATTAAGAAATGAAACATATAAGAAACTAGCTAATTCCTGAAAGAAAGCCAAGGAATTATGTAAGAGATTCCATTATGGTTAAGAAGCTTTATGCTCATGGAGTTGGACCCTTTAGAGTGATAAAAAAAGTGGAACCTAATGCCTATGTGCTTGATCTGCCCCTGGATTTTGGCATTAGCTCTACCTTCAATATCACGGACTTGGTTGAGTATAGGGAACCGACAGTGATTACTAGTGAGGCTTTTGGACCTATTCCATATTTTAAGAGTGAACCTAACCCAGAGTGTCCACTTATAAATTGGCGTGAGAGAGGAAAATGGATCGAGAGTATCTTGGATGATCAAGCTATCATGACCCGGGGCTGCGACAATCAACTCTACCTGGTCCGTTGGCAATGTCGACCAAAATTTGACGATTCATGGATTACTCGAGAGGACTTGCATTGCCTCGACCCAGACCTCCTTGAGCAATACCAGAGCCAGAGCGATCCTTACTCAATGGAGTCAAGTTCCTCCCACCCTAGGAGAATTGATGGGGACATCAGGTCAACCCTAGTTCACTATGGATCCCTGAGTTTTGAGTCCCTTAGCCTTGATTCAAATTTTATCATTGAGACCAATATTATGGCTATGTTAGCCATTTGAGTCCTGTATTTGGACCTTGAGTTTTATTTTTCAAGCCTTGTTACACTTGAATCCTGTATTTAGAATCGACTCACACCATTAGGATTTTTGAGTCAAGTTTTGGGCTATGTTCAGCTTAGTTGAGCTTAGTTGTTCAAGTTAGCAAATTGTGAGTCTTTAGTCATTTTGGTCTTATTAGTAATTTTGGGTATTGTGTTAATTGAGTCCTGTAGTTTGTTCAAGTCTTATGTTGAGTCCAATCCAGTTCAGTAAGAAGAAGGCTCAAGACACTGATGGACCCCAGTTAGAGTGAAAAATTTGATAACTTCAAGGAATCCCCGTCATATTCGAATATGCCACCTTGGATTGCATGAGAAGGACCTTGAAGATGAGGACAACAGCATCAGCCTGCTAGGAAGAAGGACAATCTAAGAAATCCTAAAGCTTGCCCGGGATTGAAGTGGACCGCCCTAAGACCAATGCTCTTCATGAATTAGGTGCCCCACCTTATGGTCACCCTTTATATGGTGCCCTCTTATGGTTACCTCCCTTGGCCGCCCAATCCAACAAGGAGAAGAAGAGAGAGAGTATCAGCCCATTAAGAGAGGACACTTCCATGCATTTGAGTGGGAAAAGGATACTTAAGGTTTTACATGTATACCCTTACTTGGAGCTGAATCATGAATGCCTATATAAAGGCCCCCCTCTTATTATATTTTGATGTTATTGAATATGAAAAATCTCTTGAGTTCTTCATAACTTTTTATATGAATTCTGTGTGAATTTTTGTATGATTAAGGGTATCTGTATGATCCCAGCGCCATGCCTCCAAGCCACTAGCCTTCTTCATCTCTTGGCTGCCTTCGTCAAACCTCTTTCTCTTCTTCTTGTTTCAGCCATCTAGCATACTTTTCCTTGTTTCCTAATTGATGTTAGGTGATTTGCAGGTCCCTCAGAGTTCATGAATCCAAGGATTCCATCTAACCAGCTTTCAGGTCACTGGATTGAAAGCCGTGAATCTGTAGGGTCGATAGCTTTATTTCCATGCCATATTCGAGAGCGACGAACGAACTCTTCATGGATCGATCTTTAAATATCTACCAGGTACATCCCCTTTGCTCTTCTGGTAGCGGTATTGTAGAAGAGCTAGTCCTAACCAGGACTTCTTAGCCTTGGCGATCCTATTTCTTCACTTTTACGGTTTATTTCTGCATGCCTGTGCTTTAGATTTTCTATTGAATTCCTTACTTAATATCTTGGCTTGAAATTTGGGATTCAAACTCCTAACTTAATTCCTAACAATAAAAAATTAACTACCATGCATAAATAGTCCCGCATCAGCGAGCTCCCATCTGAGGCCATTTTTCTGCCGAGGTCAGCCCCCAGTCGAGGCCGGGCTCAATGGGCAAGCCCTCCGTCTGAGGCCGGCTCCCTGCCGAGGATGTGTCCATACATCGAAGTGGAGCCCCCGATATGGAGTTCCTACCAGAGGAATAGATATTTGAATTATGGTGAAACAAAGTCTGACCGCCCGTTGCTTTCTGTAGGTGGTGCCAGAAGTATGACATGGGCAACCCCAGACCCCATGCTTGGCGATGCACAGCCATGCCCATCGCTGCACCACCAATAGCCATCGATGATCATGGTGCAACACTTAGAGCTTCCCCAAGAGGAGAATCTGGCCAAGGCCCCAAGACCTGCAGCCCTGGCCGGTCTCTCCCAAAATAGAAGCGCCCCTCCTATAAGGGGCATCGAAGACAAAAAGAAGGGGGGCTCTTGCTGGCTAGCGAGCTGGCTGTCTCTCTCTCTAGAGAGTGCTCTCTAGAGGGAGCTCCCTGGGAAGTAGGAGGACTTTCTTGGCTTGGAGCACCACCTGAAGGTCCAAGAAAGGAAGGACAGAGTCTCGCTCTCTCTCTCTCTGAGGTTCCCCCAAGGCAACAGGGGTCTAACCTAGCTTCTGGAGGAAGGTAAGGAAGGTAAGCATGTGGCGAAAAGTGAGGGAGAGGTAAGTAAGCAAGCGACCAAGCACTGCCGGGCGATCCATCAACCCAAGAAGCTATCCATTAGCCCGAGAAGCCTTCCCGCACCCCACTCTTGATCCCTTCACTTTTTCATTTCTTTACATTCTTATTCTCGAGTCACACCCTCCCGGCGAACGGGACCCCCAAGCCCTACACTGAGGAGGTCTTGTTTGTTCCCCTCGATCATCCCACTAACTTGATCATCGGAGTGTCCTCGCCAGAATCCCTGCCTGGGTCTCCCCTATCTTGCAGGAAAAAAGGAAGAGGGCCAACGCAGCCATCAGCGGGTAGCTACAGAATGGGATGGAGTGGATGGGTCCCCAAGAAGACCATAATTGTGCTCGACGATGATGGGAGGGACCCTCGACATGATAGAGCTGTAAGCGGCAACACTTATCCTCCCATTAAGTTGGATTGGTAATGAGTCCGTATGTTGGGTGATCATTGGCAGTTCCAAATAATGGGTGGTCATCAGGAAAGTGGAATTGCCATTCAACATATGATGGCTCAGTATGACTATCTTAACACGTGGTCAGGTGGGCCGGCCAAAGTCGGGCATGATCATGCATTAGTTGAAGCATTAAATTCGATCATGTTAATGGTTGGACCTAACCAAGACCTTCAATACGGGGCTCGAAGGCCGATTGTAAGGACCCCTGGGGCAAAATGAATACTGCGAGTTGCTTGGAGAAGCAATTGGTATTGTACCTACCTTTAGACGCATGTGGGTTGGCCGGTCAAAGTCGGGCTCATGTGTAGTCTATTGGATCCTAGTACCCACTAAAGGATAAATGTTATTCTTTAGATTGGAGTGTCGAGGCTACCAGTCTGATAAAAATAGTGGGAGAAATCTTCAGACTAAAATCCATGTCTTTAGGATCTTTAAAATATTCATATACACATAGGTCTTGTTCTCCTTTTTCAGATAATGTTGACCACTTTATCGTTTTGATCATTATTGGATAATGACAAACTTTCTGGACCCAACTTCAATAGCTGGTATTGAAAACTAAGGATAGTCCTGGAGCATGAGTAGATCCTTTATGTGATAATGGATCTGGTACCTGAAATCCTGGCCACCAATGCTTATGGCACTATCAGGGATACTTACCAGAAGTGGATCTCTGACCACACCATAATGCATTGTATTATGTTGCTGCGATGAACGATGAGTTCAATTCCAAATTTGAGGAGGCCCAACCAGAAGATATTCTTCAAAGGTTGAATGAATCTTTTGGCACTCCGGATAATATGGAGAGATACCGGATCTCTTCCGCCATCTATAACACGCGGATGCATGATGGAGATTTGATGACCGATCATCTAATGTACATGATCGAGTTATTTATGTGTTTGGGCAAACTTTGATGTCCTTTGCATGAGTAGCTTGGCAAGGATGCGATATTGAATTCTCTGTTCCCTTCCTACCGGGTCTTTCTTGACAATTTTAGAATGAATACGCCTGCAGTAAACTATCATGAGATGTTAGGGTTACTACAGACTTATGAGAGAGACCACAACCTCAACAAGGGGTTGGTGAATCTTGTAGGAGGTTCTGGAGCGGGGCATCGTTCATTTGGGAAAGAAAAGATGAAGAAAAATAATCAGAAAAATAAGGTGCAAAGTCCTGGGCCTAGTCAGACTAGGAGGGTGAAGGCTTACAAGAGTAAGGCAGAGTGGTTCTTCTGTAAGAAGTTGGGTCACTGGAAGTAGAACTGTTATGCTTACCTTGCCACTTTAGACCCGAAAAGGCTAATGAAAGGAAAGTAGCAAGCTATTGCTAGTCAAGGTATTTGTTGTGGGACAAAAAGGGAGGCTAGGAGGATCATTGGAGAGCTAAGAAGTCTCCTATGATTAGGGTCAAGAAGGTGGAAAGAAAATTTAGGGGAAAGAAAGATGGATACTCAATGGACTTGGGACTTACCTTCATGGAGAGACCTCTCACCTCTACGGCATCTCACCCACCCCACTACATGTAGCCTAGGGCACCCCACCCATCTCACTACATGCAGAGCCTAGGGCATCCCACCCAAATCGCTACCTGGGGCTGTGAAGGTGAAGCTCCAAGATCATAGAGGGGACTCAGAGAGGAAAAAGATAACTAGGGCCTCACGCCCCTCGACGCTCGAAAGCGAAGGCTGTGGTGTCTCACATGAAAGGATTATGCCCTAAAGGCCAATCGAAATATTGTATTTCGATGGAATTTTCTTTTGTATCCTAAACCAGTGTATTGACATTATCAATTAATAAAGGCATTTTATTTTCATCATATGCTGTGTATTATTAATTTTATTAAGATATGATGAACCCCATAGATTAGGGCTTAAGGCATTTTATTTTCATCGTACGCTGTCTTATTAATTTTATTAAGATATGATGAATCCCATAGATTGGGGCTATGGTTCTAGGATTATGATGAGATCATACCAGTGAGACCTAAAGCCTTAAAACCCTAATCTAGAATATTCCTGGTCAATGGGATATTGAGTAGGGGATTGATGTTTCCGGTAAGACCAGCACATCCTATGTATGCTTGGTGAAGAGGGTGACTGATCTCACAGTCACTTGTGTCTGACACTAATACTATGATGTGGGTGCTCTTTAGAGAATGAGTCATTGAATGGATCCAGCTTGAGAACATCTAATGGAACCTTATCAGTTTGTCAATAGATAGTTCTCATAGTGGGAGTAGTGCATGTGGTCCTTTGACCTGAGATTGCCATGGTACCTTGTATGCATGAATCCATACTTTGGTTCACACTCAATCATTACACTGAGTCATGCATGGGGTGATACTGGGTATGGTAGATTGCATATGGAGGTTGTGAGTAGGTCAAAAAGAATCGATCAACCCTAGTAAGAGTGAAGCGCATCCAGATGATTTCAATCAAATGAAGATTCGGGAAATCTTTGATCAAAGTATGAACATTAGAATAGTTTCTAATGGTTCATTAATGAATCATCATTATTAGATTGAGCAAGGAATGAATATGAAATTGGATTTGACAAGTATCCAAATCCACAGTCATATTCAGGGTGCAAGTAGATCGAAGAACTAAATTGCCCGGTAACTCACCACTGAAGGGTATTTTGGTAAATCCACCAAAATTCCTCATCTTCTAGGTAGGCATGAAACATTGCTATACATCAATCTTGTCTTGTAGGCCTTCATGAACCAATTGATTTGGTTTCATGAGTTAATTCGATGTGTGATTCGAATTGGACAATTAGGTGAGCCAATTTGACCTAATTAGGTCAATCGAGTTCGATCGGATCAAATCGGCTCAAACCTAAACCTACTGCTGGCTAGATGTGGAACCCAATGGATCACACACAATAGAGACTTGGCCAAGAAGTCATTCATGATTTAATTAGGGTCATAGGATCCTAATTGGTTAGCCGGATTACATACTAGCATATGTAGGCTAACCTAATTCCTAACCCAATTGGATTGGGTCCGGTTGCTTGCTAATTAGGCTAATATAATTACGGGAAACCTAAATTAGGTTGAGTCCTAAGTGGGGCTAGCATAATCAGAGCTAAATCTGATTTTAATTTGGATTTAAGGGCATTTTAGGCGCCATACATGAAGAGTCCCAATGGCATGGGACTCTTGATACTTAAATGATACCTTAACTTCAAAAGGGCACAGAATGAGCTACAGATCTCTGATTTGAATATAATTTATATGATTAGAAAGAAATTTTATGCTCTTTCCAATGACACCTATATTTCCTATGTTTTGACTGGTCAACATTCTTTGAAATTTGTATGGAAGAAGGATGGCGCGCGAAGTGCATGAAGAGTCGCAACTCTTCATGTGGCGCGCGGTTCTGATGGAGAGTCCTTCTGCTCTCAAGACTCTTCATAATCTTCAATGTTTGGAGATTGAAGAGGCACCTCTTGGCCTCCCAGGGACTGGTAATTGACATGTGGCAAGTGAGAATTCGTCCAGATAAAAGAAGGGATGTGAATAAGGCCTTCGGTACATGAATGGACTTATTAGATATGATTTTTCAAGCCAGATAAATTCTCTTCAGTCTTGAAAAGTCATATCTGATAAGGTGATGGGAGGACATATCACACGCCCCTCTTGTATCTATAAATAGGGGGCAGTGAAATGAGTCTCATATATGAATTCCACCGAAGTACTATTCTGAGTGTCTCTCTCTCCTTCCTTCTTTCTTTAAGACAAGACTTGTCTTGTTAAGACAAGGTCTTTTCTACTAGGACAAGGCTTTGTTTTAGGACATAAGCCTAAGGGGTCCTAGAGGAGGGTTGTCCAAAAACCAAGAGTGGTTTAGGAGAGTGTCTTTAGTGCCCTACAGTCGGACAGGGTGTCCTACAATGGTTAATAGACCAAAGGCTACCGAAAGAGTTCTACTTCTCCAAGCAACTTGAAGAAAGAGTTCTTCCTTGGTCTGAGTTTCGTGTGGATCACTGTTGGAGGGTGAACATTTGGGTGCCTGGTGGAGAAGAAGGCTGAATCAGGGTTTTCTTCATCGAATTGGATACTAGCGGTTCAGGTTAGTGCCTAAACTCTAGTTTATATTATATATGCATGTTTGTATGTTTTAATTCCTAGTAAGAGATCTTGGGTTAAGGGTTTGGTAGTGATTTCTCCCTGGTCACGAAAACCCTTATAGTGGTATCAGAGCCACCTTATTAGGGCTAAATCATACAAAATTTGAAGTTGCCCAATTTTTTAGGACTCTTGAGGTTGCCCATTATGGTAGGACTCTACAAAATTTGAAGTTGCCAAATTTTGTAGGACTCTTGAGGTTGCCCATTTTGGTAGGACTCTACAAAATTTGAAGTTGCCCAATTTTGTAGGACTCTTGCGGTTGCCCATTTTTTTAGGACTCTACAAAATTTGAAGTTGCCTAATTTTGTAGGACTCTACAAAAGTTTAAAGTTACATATGATTGATATGTTTATGCATATATGTATGTCATTGGTTACGGTTTTCACTTAAACCTTAACTGATATAGAGATATGTTTAGCTTTCTAGTCATCATACTGAAATAAGGATGCCCTAGCATAATGGTGGATCCATTATGTGGTAGATGGTTGTCCTAGTATGATGACACACTTGGCACATTATAAAATGATATATGATGCATGGTTGATGAATGGTAATATTAGAATGTGCTACTGTTTGAAATGCCCTCTATTAAAATTATATTAAGTTGTAGTGTCATATACCAAAAGCAAAATAATCAAGATGATTAGTTGATGATTCGGTGTCTAGGAAAAGTGGTTCATGATCGGTAAAGAGGATGTGGTTTTTAATTGGTTCTGTTGACTGACCTGGCCAATTTTTATTGGTGTCTAGGAAAGCAACGAGGGGACTCCCACTACTCTTCCACTTACCTGGCCAATAAGATTAACTTAATTCTTGATTGATATGCTTAGTGTAATATTCACTACATTAGGCCTTCCTTCATGCTAGGTCATTATTATGTTATGATCCGTATTAGGTTTGTTGTGTACACACAAGGCCTATTTGGTGACTAACATAATTTTGGCCTGGTGCATTTGATGCTTATGGCATGATTTAATATAATACTTTGTTGTGTACACACAAGGGTATTGTTATTATAATCATGACTATAAAGGAATGAATGGTCTTACTTAACTAAAATATTATAGTTTGTTGTGCACACACAAGGCTATTAATATTTTAGAGACCAGGATATGTTGAGAATTGTATGAGATAAAATTGGAAAGAGTTTTCCTACCTTTGAACTTATAAAAGATTTGTTGTGTACACACAAGGTCTTTTATAAGGAATTATGATCTCAACCCTACTAAGAAAACCAATTAGGGTTTCTCGATCATCATATAGAGGGTTATGATGCTTGATAAAATAGTGAGAGGCATAATTAAGTTAAAGACCTAATTTAATTATGTTTTGTCAACATTGGTTGTTTGCTTATGTTATGTTCTTTGTTAATGTAGACTAAATGGCCTCTTCACTCTCACTCCGTAGTATACTTGATGCTAATAAATTGACTGGACCGAACTATGTTGAGTGGTTGAGAAACCTAAAGATAGTACTCAGCCAGGAAAAAATTTCTTACATTCTTGATACCCCTACCTTGGAACCTTTACGGGATGATGCCTCGCAAGAGAAAAATATCACATACAAGATGTGGCAAAATGACTCACTCACTGTCAAATGTTTCATGCTTGCCTCTATGACTAATGAGTTGTAGAGGCAAAATGATAGCATGGACACTAACTCCATATTGCTCAATCTGAAAGAGCTATATGCAGAACATAGTTGAACTGCTAGATATGAGATATCTAAGTAGTTGTTCCGTGCGAGAATGATAGAAGGTACATCCGTACAAGACCACGTACTGATGGTTATTGACCTGATCACTCGATTAGGTCAATTAGATTTTGTTATGGATGGGGAGTTGAATCAGGATTTGATCCTGCAGTCACTCCCGGAGTCATTTTCACAGTTTGTTCTTAATTCTTATATGAAAAAACTTAACACTTCCTTGCCTGAGTTGTTAAACATGTTAAAAATAGTAGAGATCCATTTAAAGAAAAATAAGGCTCCACTTCTTCTTGTGGATGGGATCAACAAGAAGAAGTCATGCAGAAAGGGTTCTAAGAGGATATTGAACCCAAAAGGGGGCATCAAGAAGAAGAAAGGAAAGAAGGCCTCCGGACAGATGACCTGCTTTCATTGTGGCAAGCCAGGTCATTGGAAGAGGAACTGCAAGGCTTACCTTGCAGGTGTGAAGCCTGGTGCATCGGATGCACCAAAAGGTATGAAAGAAGTTCATACTATTTTGTAATTGGATTCTTCCATTTCAAATATTTGGGTATTGGATACCGCCTGTGGTCATAATATCTACAAATCATTGCAAGGGCTGCAGAGGCTTGAAGTATTGAAGGAAGGAGACTTTGAGCTCTACGGTGCTGGAGGAGAGTCCATCCAAGTAGAGGCCATAGGGACTTATATCTTGAAGTTACCTTCGGGGAAGATTTTAGAGCTGAGAGATTGTTACTATATGCCTAAGGTCATTAGAAATATCATATCTGTACCCTTGTTACTTAGACAAGGTTATACTATGAATGTGATGAGCAATGGTTTCTCAATCAGCTTTTCTAATGAAATTATATGTTGTGGCATATTTTGCAATGATCTTTTAACTCTATCCACTAATGACAATATACTTCATGTAAGTAACAAACGAAAGAGACATGATGTAAACAATACTTTACTCTGGCACTGTCGGCTTGGACATATTAGTGAAACTAGGATTAGCAAGTTATACAAGGAAAATTTCCTTAATCCTTATGATTATGAATCATTAGGAACTTGTGAATCATGTCTCATAGGTAAAATAGCCAAGACTCCATTTAGTGGACATAGAGAAAGGACAACTGAGTTATTATAACTCATACATATAGATGTACGTGGGCCTATGACAACTCAGGCCAAGGGTGGATACTCTTATTTCATCACGTTTACTGATGATTTTTCAAGGTACGGATTTGTATATCTTATGAAACATAAGTCTGAAAGCTTTGATAAATTTTAGAGTATCAAAGTATGGTAGAGAAACAAATGGGAAAATTATTAAAATCCTTCGATCAGAACGAGGAGGTGAATACTTATCCACCGAGTTTCTCGATCACCTTAAAGAAAAGGGGATTATCTCTGAATGGACCCCTCCTTCATACCATAATTAAATGGTGTTGCTGAAAGGAGGAACCGTACCATATTAGATATGGTACGATCCACGATGTGCTTCACAGAGTTACCTGTTTCCTTCTGGGGATATGCCTTGGAAACCGTGGCTAATATCTTAAATAGAGTACCATCTAAATCTATCTCTAGCACTCCATATGTGATATGGAGGGGTAAGAAACCCAATCTTAAGTATCTTAAGATATGGGGATGTCCAGCCTATGTCAAAAGAAATTTTGGACATAAGCTGGATGCTAGAGAAGATAAGTGTCTATTTGTGGGATATCCTAAAGATAGTATAGGATATCTGTTCTACCACCCTACTGAATAAAAGGTTTTTGTCAGTAGGTATGCCACTTTTCTGGAGAAAGAGTTCATCCTACAAAAGGGCAGTGGGAGAAATATTGAACTTGAAGAAGTTCAACAAATAGATACATCTCAACTAAATGATAACATAGTTAGTATAGAACCAGAACACACCACTCCTATCCGTAGGTCTGATAGGGTATGTCATGCACCTGAGAGGTACGGGTTCATTATTTAAAATAATGAAGCTCGGATCATTGAAAATGATGAGCCTCTAACCTATACAGATGCTGTCTTGAGTAGGGACTCAGACAGATGGCTGTAAGCCATGAGATCCGAAATGGACTCCATGTATATCAACCAAGTGTGGACTTTGGTTGATGCACCAGAGGGTGTTAACCCTATTGGATGCAAATGGGTCTATAAGAAAAAGATTGGGGAAGATGGCCGAGTCGAAACTTATAAAGCCAGATTAGTGGCTAAGGGTTTCAGACAAAAACAGGGAATAGATTATGATAAAACATTTTCTTCTATTGCCATGCCAAATCTATTCAGATCATGCTTGCTATAGCAGCATATCATGATTATGAAATCTAGCAGATGGATGTGAAAACTGCATTCCTTAATGGTTTCCTTGAGGAAGAGGTCTATATGTCATTCCTAGAAGGTTTTGTCTTGGAGACTAAACCAAATCAGGTATGTAGGCTGAAAAAATCTATTTATGGGTTAAAGCAAGCATCCAGGAGTTGGAACATCCAATTTGATAAGACAGTCAAAGAGTTTGACTTTATCAAAAATGAGGATGAACCTTGTGTGTACAAGAAGACTAGTAGGAGTGCCATAGTTTTCTTGGTTCTGTATGTGGATGACTCCTCATTGGAAATGATATCCCAATGTTACAATCAGTCAAGGTATGGTTATCTAAACAGTTTTCCATGAAAGACTTGGAGAAGCATCCTATATACTGGGTATCAAGATCTATAGAGATATATCTATGAGGATGCTAAGCTTATCCCAGTCTAGGTACATTGACCAAGTGCTAAAGAGATTTAGCATGGAGGGAAGTAAAAGTGGTTACTTGCCCATTGGTCATGGCAAACATCTTTCTAAGAAGATGTCTTCTAAGATACCTGAAGAAAGAAATAGAATGAGTTCTATACCTTATGTTTCGACTGTAGGATCTATAATGTATGCTATGTTATGTACCAGGCCTGATGTGGCATATGTCTTTGGTATAGCCAGCTGATTTCAGGCTGATCTAGGAGAGGATCACTGGAAGGCTGTGAAAAATATTCTTAAGTACTTGAGAAGGACTAAGGATATTTTTATGATATTTGGAGGATTTGATCTTAAACTATAAGCTTATTCAGATTCTAGTTTTCAATCGGATCCAGATGATAGCAAATCTATTTCAGGGTATGTTTTTATCCAAAATGGAGGAGCTGTAAGCTGGAAGACTTCTAAATAGCAGACGTAGCTGACTCAACAACTGAGGCAGAATACATTTTTGTTAGTGAAGCTACCAAGGAAGCTGTTTGGATGAAGAAGTTCATCTCAGAGTTGAGCGTTGTTCCGGAGATTGAAGGTCCAGTACCACTTTACTGTGATAATACTAGAGCCGTCGCTCAAGCTAAGGAACCTAGAGATCATCACAAATCAAAACACATTCTAAGACGCTTCAATCTTATTCGAGAGATTGTTGAAAGATAAGAAGTCTACATTAAAAGAGTTGAAACGAAGAACAACAAAACAGACCTGTTCACTAAGGCTCTACCACAGCGAGAGTTTCATCGCCACCTCGATTGTATGGGGTTAAGATTTAAAGGCGATTGGCTTTAGTGCAAGTGGGAGATTGAAAGGATTGTGCCCTAAAGGCCAATCGAAATATTGTATTTCGATGGGATTTTCTTTTGTATCACAAACCAGTGTATTGACATTATCAATTAATAAAGGTATTTTATTTTCATCATACGCTGTGTCTTATTAATTTTATTAAGATATGATGAACCCCATAGATAAGGGCTATGGTTCTAAGGTTATGATGAGATCATATCACTTAGACCTAAAGACTTAAAACCCTAATATAGAATATTCCTGGTCGATGGGATATTGAGTAGGAGATCAATGTTTCTGGTAAGACCAGCACATCCTATGTATGCTTGGTGAAGAGGGTGACTGATCTCACAGTCACTTGTGTTTGAGACTAATACTAGGATGGGGTGTTTATTAGAGGATGAGTTCACTAAATGGATCCAGCTTGAGAACATCTAATGGAACCTTATCTGTTTGTTAATAGATAGTTCTTATACTGGGAGTAATGTATGTGGTCCTTTGACTTGAGACTGCCATGGTACCTTGTATGCATGAATCCATACTTTGGTTCACACTCAATCATGACACTGAGTCATGCATGGGGTGATATTGGGTATGGTGGATTGCATATGGAGTTTGTGAGTAGGTCAAAAAGGAATCGATCAACCCTAGTAAGAGGGAAGCGCATCCAGATGATTTCAATCAAATAAAGATTCGGGAAATCTTTGATCAAAGTATGAACATTAGAAATAGTTTCTAATGGTTCATTAATGAATCATCATTATTAGATTGAGCAAAGAATGAATATGAAATTGGATTTGACAAGTATCCATATCCATAGTCATATTCAGGGTACCAGTAGATCGAAGGACTGAATTGCCCGGTAACTCACCACTGAAAGGTATTTTGGTAAATCCACCAAAATTTCTCATCTTCCGGGTAGGCATGACACATTGCTAGACATCAATCTTGTCTTGTAGGTCTTCATGAGTAAATCGATTTTGTTTCATGAGTCAATTCGATGTGTGATTCGAATTGGACAATTAGGTGAGCCAATTTGACCTAATTAGGTCAATCGGGTTTGATCGGATCGAATTGGCTCAAACCTAAACCTACTGATGGCTAGATGTGGAACCCAATGGGTCACACACAATAGAAACTTGGCCAAGGAAGTCATTCATGATTTAATTAGGGTCATAGGATCCTAATTGGTTAGCCTGATTACATACTAGCATATGTAGGCTAACCTAATTCCTAACCCAATTGGATTGGGTTCAGTTGCTTGCTAATTAGGCTAACCTAATTATGGGAAACCTAAATTAGGTTGAGTCCTAAGTGGGGCTAGCCTAATCAGAGCTAAATCTGATTTTAATTTGGATTTAATGGCATTTTAGGAGTCATACATGAAGAGTCCCAATGGCATGGGACTCTTGATATCTAAATGATACCTTAACTTCAAAAGGGCACAGAATGAGCTATAGATCTCTGATTTGAATATAATTTATATAGTCGAAAAAGAATTTTATTCTCTTTCCAATGAAACCCATATTGCCTATATTTTGACTTGTCAACATTCTTTGAAATTTGCATGGAAGAAGGATGGTGTGCGTGGTGCATGAAGAGTCGCAACTCTTCATGTGGCGCGCGGTTCTGATGGAGGGGTCCTTCTGCTATCAGGACTCTTCATAATCTATGATGTTTGGAGATTGAATAGGCACCTCTTGGCTTCCCAGTGACCAGTAATTGACATGTGGTAAGTGAGAATTCATCTAGATAAAAGAAGGGATGTGAATAAGGCCTTCGGTACATGAATGGACTTATTAGATATGATTTTTCAAGCCAGATAACTTCTCCTCAGTCTTGAAAAGTCATATCTAATAAGAAGATGGGAGGACATATCACACGCCCCTCTTGTATCTATAAATAGGGGGCGGTGAAATGAGTCTCATATATGAATTCCACCGAAGTACTATTCTGAGTGTCTCTCTCTCCCTCCTTCTTTCTTTAAGACAAGACTTGTCTAGTTAAGACAAGGTCTTTTCTACTAGGACAAGGCTTTGTTTTAGGACATAAGCCTAAGGAGTCCTAGAGGAGGGTTGTCCTAAAACGAAGAGTGGTTTAGGAGAGTGTCCTTAGTGCCCTACAGTAGGACAGTGTGTCCTACAGTGGTAAATAGTTCAAGTACTGCCGAAAGAGTTCCACTTCTCCAAGCAACTTGAAGGAGTTTTTTCTTGGTCCGAGTTTCGTGTGGATCATCGTTGGAGGGAAAACTTTGGGCGCCTGGTGGAGAAGAAGGATGAATTAGGATTTTCTTCATCGGATTGGATACTAGTGGTTCAGGTTGGTGCCTAAACTCTGGTTTATATTATATATGCATGTTTGTATATTTTAATTCCAAGTAAGGAGATCTTGGGTTAAGGGTTTGGTAGTGGTTTCATAAAAAAATTTTGAAATCCATGCTTCTTCCCTGGTCACCAAAATCCTTAACCCCTCGATGCCTTAAGGCGATGCCAAAATAGGCCTCAAGCCCACTCCTATCAAAGGCAGAACCAAGAACACCCTTTTTTTCAAAAATTCATAATTCTTTGTTAAAAAAAAACCAAATACAAGAGGGGATGCCTTTTTATAGGCTTAAATGACTTAGGAATCAAGTAGGATATACATGAAATTTATTTATTTTATTATTATTATTTTGAATCCTAAACCAGTAGCTTTGAAATCCATGCAGAGCTATTTTTGCATCAAGATCTGTGCAAATCCTTCTCCAGTGACCATGGAACTGGGGATCAAGCTGAATGGGTTGGAGGATGTGGACCTCGACGTGGAGCTCACAAGCGTAGGTGGAGGACGTCGGCCAGTGGATTTGGAGGAGGCCGATGGATTTGGAGGAGGATGGTGGATTTGAAGGAGGCTGGTGGATTTGGAGGAGGATGGCATATTTGGAGGTGGCGGTACTCGCAGGCGAGGCGGAGGGCAGATGAGTCGGAGGATCTCGGGGGACGGTCGCGATAGCGTTGGGTCGGGGGGTTTGTCGTTGATTTGAAGCTTTGAGATGGTGTAACTGATGGAGATGGCAGAACGGACAGTGACGATCGATGGAACAGTAGGTTGGGCGATTCGGCATTGGGAGGGCGATCACCGAAGGGCTGCGGCAAATGTAGCGATGACCGCGAACTTCATCGGCAATAGTGTTTGGTTGGCCGAGGGCAGCTGTGGCTAATTTCCGAGAAGATGCAGTAGCCGGTGGTAGTAGTGGTCGATGGTAGCAGTGGCAAGGATGGCCGGTGGCAGCATAGGGAAGATCCAGTGACTGCGGTGTTGATGGCTGGAGGCATCGGAGGCAGTGGCGAGGAGGGAGACAGTGGTGACGGTTTGGTCATGGATGAGATGGGGGCTTGAATTAGAGAGGAGAGGTGGAAGAAGATGACAGGAATAAATCAGGGATAAGGAGGGAATAAAATGGAAATAGAAGGGATAAATGGAATAGATGAAATAAGAATTATAAAATAAAATAAAATAAAATCTGGGAGAAAAGATAAATAACCCTAATGGGTTTTGATTTCCCCATCATTCTCCTGGGGTGGGGAGAACTCGACTCCATCGAGACAAGCTCGATGCTATAATAATTTTTTTTCTCTTTTTTTTTCTTTTTTTCTTTTTTTCTTTTTTTCTAAACCCTAATCCTCTCCCGCTCTGATACCGATATGGGACAAAAGGAGGGGACTAAGAGGATTGCTGGAGAGCTGAGAAGTCTCTATGATTAGGGTCAAGAAGGCAAAAAAAATGTAGGGGAAAGAAAGATGGATACACTATGGACTTGGGACTTACCTTCATGGAGAGACCTCTTACCTCTATGGCATCTCACCCACCCAACGACATGTAGCCTATGGCATCCCATCCATCTCACTGCATGCAGAGCCTTGGGCATCCCACCCAAATCGCTACCTGGGGCCATGAAGGAGAAGCTCCAAGATCAAAGAGGGGACTCAGCGAAAAAGAAGATAACTAGGGCCTCACACCCCTCAATGCTCGAAAGCAAAGGCAGTGGAGTCTCACATCCCTCGATGCCCGAAGGCGAAGGCAAAATGGGCCTCATGCCCACTCCTAATGGAGGCAAAACCAAGAATATCTTTTTTTCAAAAATTCATAATTCTTCATTAAAAAAAACAAATACAAGAGGGGATGCCTTTTTATAGGCTTACAAGACTTATGAACCAAGTAGGATATACATAAAAATTTATTTATTTTATTATTATTATTATTATTATATTATTTTGAATCCTAAACCAGTAGCTTTGTGATCCGTGTAAAGCTATTTTTGCATCAGGATTTGTGCAAATCTTTATCTTGTGATCATGGAACAGGGGATCGAGTGAAATGGGGTGAAGGACATGGACCTCGATGTCGAGCTCACAAGTGCAGGCGAAGGATGTGGACCTCAACGTCGAGTTCACAAGCGTAGGCGAAGGACGAGGGCCGGCAGATTTGGAAGAGGCTGGCAGATTTGGATGATGATGGCAGATTTGGAGGAGGCCGATGGATTTGGAGGAGGCCAGCGGATTTGGAGGAGGCAGTACTCACGGGCGAGGTGGAGGGCCGACGGGCCAAAGGATCCTAAAGGATGGCCGCGACGGCATGGGGTCGGGGGTCTGTCGTTGATCTACAGCTTTGAGATGGAGAAACCAACAAAGATGGTGGAATGGATGGTGACGACCGGTAGAACAGTAGGTTGGGCTATCCGGCGTAGGGAAGGCAGTCACCGTGGGGCTACGGCACAGGCAAGGAGGACCGGCGGACTTCATCGGCAACGTTGCTGGGTTGGCTGGGGGCAGTGATGGCTGATTTCTATGAAGATGCAGTGGCTGGTGGAAGCAGTGGTTGGTGGCAGCAATGGCTGGGATGGCTAGTGGCAGCGTAGGGAAGATCCGACGGCTATGGTGATGACGGCGGGAGGCATCAGAGGAGGTGGCGAGGAGGGAGACAGCAATGGCGATCTGGTCACAGATGAGATGGGGGCTTGAATCAGAGAGGTGAGGTGGAAGAAGATGATAGGAATAAATCAAGGATTAGGAGGGAATAAAATGGGAATAGAGGGGATAAATGGAATAGCTGGAATAAAAATTATAAAATAAAAAAAATAAAATATGGGAGAAAAGATAAAAAACCTTGATGGGTTTTGATGTCCCCAATAGTATTTATATGATAAATCATTGTAGTTTCTCTATTTGTGACACTACAAGCTAGGTATTGGATACCGGAAGTCCTTACCATATTTGCAATTTTTTGCATGGACTTCAAGTTAGTAGGAGATTCAAAAGTGGTGAAAGGTTCTGAACATTGGGAATAGAAGTTGAGCTCCAGTTCTGGTATTGGGAACTATTTCTTTGAGTTCGAGTCTTGTATTGTCATTCTTAATGATTGTCATTTTTGTCCTTTTTTGACGAATATCATTTCTGTAGGCCTAATGGCCAAAGATGGTTATGAATTATCTATAAAGAATGATATTTTGAAAATCACATTGAATGGTTCAAATATGATGTTTAGACAAGTGAAAAATAGCATATATATACTGTCATAGCCTGTTACCGTATTATACACTACTAATAAATGCCGTAGGTGGTGCAGACACCTGAGGCAACAGAATAAGATAGAGGCTTCTCAACCCTCTATGGATTACTTTGTTGCAATTGAGTCCATTTGTAATAAAGGCTTAGCCTATTTGAGTTGTCTTTTATTATTTGAGTCCTGTACCAATCAGCTCATGTTGAGCTAGTCTTCTTCCTGAGTCCTAAACATGTTAGTCCAAGTTCAAGTGAAGACATGTCAGCACAAGTACAAGTGAAGACCGAGCTAGTACAAGTAAAGATCAACCAATCTTGAAGTTATGAAGATCATGGAAGGCTTAGTAGAAGAAATCATAAGCCCTGGAGTTAAGTCGGAAGCCCTAAAGCCCTGAACCATAGCCTGAAGCAGATTGGGCCAGCCAAGGCATAGGAGGGGAGCTAGGGCACCATCCACCCTATGGTACCACCCCTTGGTTGGCCACTAGGGTCACCTCCCTTGGCCGACCAAGGCAAGAGAAGGGAGAGTGATTTGAGAGATTATAAATCCTAGTCCTACCATGTATTCTAGCTAGGGTTTGGGTGGAATTCAAATACCTAGAAAAAGTCTATTGTGACCTTACTTGGGGGCCAAGTTTAAGAGTCTATTTAAGAGACTCTATTCTCTTATATGAAGGAACCTTTTGGAATGAATACAATTGATTTCTCTCATTGCTGTGTGCTACCTACTGTGTGCTAAGAGAATCCTATGTGAATCCCTCTTCTTCTTCTTGTGTTCTGTGCCCTGTCTCTAGTCTCCATCCGCCTCTCCAAGCCCTAGCTGCCCACATCAATCCCCTTCTTCCCCTTGTTTTTTCTCAATTAATCCTTCATCTTTGCTTTGTTTTCTTTCCCTAGAATGGTTGTTTGCGGGTCCCTTGACTCCTACGAATCCAACGACTCCAGTTGGGTAGCGATAGGATTACCGGGTTGAAAGCTGAGAATCCGTGGGTCTCTGGCTTGATTTTCCAAGCCGCATCGGGGAGCGAGAGCGATCCCTTCATCTACGATCTGCATCGGGTGCATCAACCATTGTCAGGTACACCCCCTCGGCCTGCTAGTAGCCTTATTGGAGATGAACTAGCCTAACCGAGACTTCTCAGCCTCAACGGTCCTCTTTCTTATTGCTTTTAGGTTATACTTTGCATGCTGTTATTTCTTACTTGCATAGAATTCTCTACTTAGGTTCTTGGTCTGTTCTTCGGGATTTAGATTCACAACTTAACCTAAAAAAATTACAAAAATATATTTGCATGCAATTTTAGTTTTGCATCACTAGGTTAGATAAAGTCAATGATATTTATCTTTGGCACTGTAGGCTAGGTCATATAAACAAGAATAGGATAAATAAGTTAGTGGGAGAAGGTCTCCTAGATATCACTGAGAGTGAATCTTTACCAACTTGTGAATCTTGTCTTCTTTGAAAAATTACCAAGTCCCCTTTTTCTAGAAAAGGTGAAAGAGCTAGTGATATTCTAAGTCTAGTACATACTGATGTATGTGGACCTATGAATATCAGTACAAGAGGTGGATATAGTTATTTCATTATGTTCACAGATGATCTTTTAAGATACGGTTATGTCTACCTGATGATACATAAATCTGACTCATTTGAAATGTTCAAAAGTTATCGTAATAAAGTTTAAAAATAAACTAGGAAGTTTATTAAAACCCTTCAATCAGATCAAGATGGTGAATATCTTTCCAGTGACTTTCTAACTTATCTTGAGGAGATTGGGATTCTCTCTCAATGGACTCCTTCAGGGACACCTCAGTTAAATAGTGTGTCTGAAAGGAGGAGTCAAACTTTATTGGACATGGTTCGATCCATAATTGGCTTAGCAAGTCTGCCTTAATCTTTTTGGGGATATGCTCTTGAGTCTGCATCTTACCTTCTAAATAGGGTTCCAAGTAAATCCGTTAATGAAACACCATATGAGATATGGACTGGGCAAAGGCAACTCTCTCTCACCTTCGGGTTTGGGGGTGTCCAGCTTATGTCAGACATTTGGAGATGAATAAGCTAGGACCTGAGTCTGATATGTGTCTTTTTGTTGGGTATCCTAAAGAATCCAAAGGGTATTATTTCTTTCTATTTGAGGAACAAAAGTTTCTGAGGAACACAAGTTGTTCGTCAGTCTTAGAGCAACCTTATTAGAAAGGGAGTACCTTGGTGAAGGCACTTAAGCTATTGAGGTTGAACTTAGGGAAGTTCAACAGATAGATGAACCTTCCACTCTAAGGCCACTATAGAACCGGATTTGATTAGATCAGATCCAGGGCCCATAGTGTAATGATTAAGGAGATCTAGTAGAGTACCGAGTCAACTAAATAGATACTATGATTTCTTGGTCTAGGATACTGATCTTGTTTAGCTCGATGAGAACAACAAGGATTCGATTACCTATATGGATGCAATTTCAATGTCCAATTCTGAGTCATGGCTAGGAGCCATGAAATCCAAAATGGAATCCATTGAAATCAACAATGTATGGACATTGGTTGATCTATCTGAAGGGATAAAATTCATTGGATGCAAGTGGATCTTCAAGAGAAAGCGAGGTGCAGATGGGTAGGTGGAGACCTATAAAGCCCATCTGGTTGCCAAGGGATATCGTCAGCATTATGGTATTGACTATGACGAGGTGCTTCTCCCTGTGGCAATGCTCAAGTCCATTCAGATTATGCTTGCTATAGCAGCACATTTAGATTATGAAATCTAGCAAATGGATGTCCAAATAGCTTTCTTAAATGGTGAGCTGGAAGAGGAGGTGTATATGATACAACCTGAAGGGTTCATATCCATAGTTAAGTCTAAAGTATGCAAGCTGCAGAGG
Organism: Areca catechu; assembly: GCA_021397845.1. Taxonomy (NCBI): domain Eukaryota; kingdom Viridiplantae; phylum Streptophyta; class Magnoliopsida; order Arecales; family Arecaceae; genus Areca; species Areca catechu. The sequence goes on from CM038050.1 coordinate 100,618,430, forward strand.
TCCATTTATGGACTGAAGCAAGCTTCTCAAGGTTGAAACATGCAATTTGAAAAATGTATCAAGATGTATGGCTTCATTTGGAATGGAGAGGAACCTTGTATATATAAATGGGCAAATGGTTTTATAGTCGTGTTTCTTATTTTGTATGTGGATGACATTCTCCTAATCGGGAATGACATTCCAGCATTACAAGGAATAAAGGTCTGGCTTTCATCTTACTTTTCTATGAAAGACTTGGGTGAAGCCTCATTCATACTGGGTATGCAGATCTATAGAGAAAGATCTAAGAGAATTATGGGATTGTCGCAATAAATGTATGTAGATACTAAGCTGAAGCAGTTCAGCATGGAGAATTTCAAAAGAAGTTATATTCTGATAGGTCATGGAATTACTCTTTCCAAGAAGGATTGTGTGACAACTCCTGAGAAAAGAGAGCATGTGAGTAGGATTCCATATGCTTCGGCAATGGGTTCTTTTATGTATGCTATGCTATATACTAGACTAGACATCGCATACTCACTAGGGGTAGTGAGTAGATACCAGTTTGACCTAGGTGAAGCTCATTGGAAAGTTGTTAAGAACATCCTTAAGCATTTGAGAAATACTAAGGACCAATGGCTTATTTATTGAGATTCTAACATAAGACTTGTGGGGTACACTGACTCCAATTTTCAGTCAGATAGAGATGATAGCAAGAGTATATCTAGTTTTGTGTTATCCATAATGATGGAGCTGTCTGCTATTAAAGTTCCAAGCAGCATACAGTGGCTGATTCTATTTACAAGGTGGAGTATATTACAGCATCAGATGTAGCAAAGGAGGCTGTGTGGTTATAGATGTTCTTAGGCGAGCTGGGAGTGGCACCCTCCTTTGATGGTCCTATTTCGGTCTATTATGATAGCACTGGAGCCATAGCTCAAGCAAAAGAGTTGAAATCACATCTGTGGACCAAGCACATTCTGTGTCGTTATCACCTTGTCCAGGAGATTATTGAATGAGGTGACATCGAGCTTCTAAAGATCGATGGTAAGGAGAACTTGGCTAACCCCTTCACTAAAGCCATTAGAATACAAGAGTTCGATGATTACAAATGGAAGATGGAAATCAGATTCTATCCTAATTGGCTTTAGTTCAGGTGGGAGTTGTTGGAAAATGTGTGTCCTAAAGCCAATCGTCTAGGCTGCAGACAGTTGTGCGACCCAAGTAAATATATATGAATTATTGAATTGAATAAAAAGTTTATTCTGGTTGTTCATCACATGTCATCTTTCTAATTGAGCTCTTGTATGATGATGTCCTTTGAGCTACCTTGTATGTGATGTAGAGAGGATACATTATGTAGTTCGTAAATTGGTTCACGACCAATGGACACATTATTTCAGGATGATGGTGTATCAAGAGTAGATTATTGATATCATGTCTATTGGTTGTCCTCTTAACCAAGTAGCATGGAGATGCTGGTATGACTCAAGTGTTGTATTCAACACTTAACTAAGCATGACTCTCGTGTGAGATTCTCCTTCTATCAAAGAGAAGTTTTGTATTAGAATATGGACATAATTATTCATCTGACTCGAGGTCACAATGAGAACTTGCAAGCAACTCACTGTGCTTAGGTGCCAGACTACCCGGATTTCTAATCTGGTGATGGAAGGTTACTGGGTACAGTCATGTACTTATGTAGCAGTAGTAGGATAAAGATAGGATTGATCTCTCCAAATAGTTTTGATTGAATACTTAATATACCTTAATTGTGAAAGACCATGGCCATGGCATTCCTTGTAATAAGTTATAGGGATTCTTTATTTGAGACATATTGAGATGGACTGATTAGGGTTGGGCATTGAAAGATTGTGCCCTGAAAGCCAATTGAAATATTGTATTTTGATCCCAAAATCAATGAATTGACATTTTTTTTTTTATAATAAAGACATTATTTTCATCATACGCTGTGTCTTTATGATTTTATGATGAACCCCATAGATTAGGGCTATGGTTCTAGGGTTATGATGAGATCATACCAGTGAGACCTAAAGCCTTAAAACCCTAATCTAAAATATTCCTGGTCGATGGGACATTGAGTTGGGGATCAATGTTTCCGGCAAGACCAGCACATCCTATATATGCTTTGTGATGAGGGTGACTGATCTCACAGTCACTTGTGTATGACACTAATACTAGGATGTGAGTGTTCATTAGAGAATGAGTTCACTGAATTGATCCAGATTGAGAATATCTAATGGAACCTTATCTGTTTGTCAATAGATAATTCTCATAGTGGGAGTAGTGCATGTGGTCCTTTGACCTGAGACTACCATAGTACCTTATATATATGAATCCATACTTTGGTTCACAATCAATCATGACACTGAGTCATGCACGAGGTGATACTGGTTATGGTGGATTGTATATGGAGGTTGTGAGTAGGTCAACAAGGAATTGATCAGCCCTAGTAAGAGGGAATTGCATCCAGCTAATTTCAAACGATGGATTCAGGAAATCTTTGTTCAAAGTATGAACATTAGAGTTATTTTCTAATGGTTCATTAATGAATCATCATTATAAAGATTGAGCTATGGATGAATATGAAATTGGATTTGACAAGTATCCATATTCATAATCATATTCGGGATGCAAGTTGATCAAAGGACTGAATTGCCCGATAACTCACCACTGAAGGGTATTTTGGTAATTCCACCAAAATTCCACATCTTCCGGGTAGACATGATACGTTGCTAGACGTCAATCTTGTCTTGTAGGTATATGATTGAGTTATGGTAATTCAAATCAGTTAATTAGAATTAGATTCTTATTGACCGAGTCGAGCTAGTTTGAGTTGACCTAAATCGGCTTAGTTGAGATCTATCCGAATTAAGTCAAATAGCACTCGGACCTACTGCTGGCTAGGTGTGGAACCCAATGGATCGCACACAAAAAAATTGATGAAGGATTTAATTTGGAATTAAATCATGCTTGCAGGATAAACACACTAGCATGTGTTGCAGACCAAATTTCTATTCGAATCAGATTCGAATTTGGTTCCGAATTGGGCTTAATTGGGTTCTAATTGAACCTGATTAAGATCTAATTTAAATTTTAGGACATTGGGCTAACCCATGGCTGAACCCAAGTGAATTAAGTTCACTGAGACCCTCTCTCCAAGTCGCCCTCTCCCTTTCTCACCCGCGCGCGCCAAGAAGAAGAGTCCACGCGCGTGGACTCCTCTTCACGTGCGTAAGAAAGAAAATAACATCGGAGAAAAAAATCTGAAAAAAGGGGTGATTTAGATCATTGTCTGGCGCCCTTGGATCTGGATCTAATGGCCAAAAAAATTAAGGAAAATATCCATCGCTTTTCGGTCGCAAATCCGTCTCCAAAAGTCGCGATTCTTCCTGAAGTTTTTCCGAGAGTCCTCCTCGTTGAAAAAAAAAAATGAAATTGGAGAATCATGATTTTTGGTTGAGGAGATGCGTGAGGAATGAGGGATCATGATTCCTGGGGTTTCAGAGGGTTGCGTTGTTTTGAGAAGACGCCCCTCTGAGATCTATAAATAGAGGGTTGCGTTGTTTTGAGAAGACGCCCTCTGGGGTTTCTCATGTAAGATAATTTAGAGATCTGATTCCTTTTCTTCCTCTCCAGAATACTCCTTCCCCTTGTTCTTGTTGGGTATTGTTTCCCTTACAGAGGTATCCTTTATCGAAACTCTGACCCTAAACAAGAATAAAAGGAAGGTCTTGAACGGTAAAGGAAAGAAAAAGGAAAGGATCTGTTCTTCTTCTTTTCCTTCTTGAATTAAGACTTTGCCTGTCTTAATTTTTCTTCCAATTCAATTCAAGAAAAGGAATTCAAGAAAAGGAATTCTTGGAAAAATTCAAGAAGAGGAAAGAAGGAAGAAAAGAAATTTTCAAGAAAGAAAATTTCAGCCTAAAAGTCCAAGAATTGAATTCTTGAAAAAGAATTCAAGAAGAGGAGCCAAGAACAAGAAATTGTTGTCTTCATCTTTTTCTGTGTGGATCACCATTGGAGGGTGAACATTTGGCCACCTGGTGGAGATTCAGAGTTTGGATTTTAGCGATACAGGTTAGTACTTTAATTTGAGATTAAATCTTATATACATCTTATATGTTTTAATTCTTTTAAGGAGATCTTGGGTTGAAGGTTTGGTGAAGATTTCATAAAGATAAAATTTTTGAAATCTACGACTCTGCCTTGCCACCGAACCCTACAGTGGTATCAGAGCCTCCTTATTAAGATTAAAATATATATGCTGATTTTTAGATGCATATTTATATAAGTAACATGAGATGTAGTTTATGTTTGATGTAATGTCACCAATTAGGGTTTTCACTCAAACCCTAATTGTTGTAGAGATATGTTTAGAGATCTAGTCATCATACTGAAATAAGGTTGCCCTGACATAATGGTGGATCCATTATTTGGTAAATGGTTGTCCTAGTATGATGAAATACTAATCACATATTTGTGTTAATTATACATATATGTTTGATGTATGCCACTAATTATGGTTTTCACTTAAACCTTAATTTGTATAGAGATATGTTTAGCCTTCTAGTCATCATACTGAAAAAAGGTTGCCCTGTCATGATGGTGGATCCATTATGTGGTAAATGGTTGTCCTAGTATGATGGCACACTATGGCACATATTTGCTAGAATGTGCTTTGTTTTAATAAAGCCCTCTTTAAAAACATATTAAGTTGTAGTGTCATATACCAAAAGCAAAAATAATCAATATGATTAGTTTATCATTCGGTGTCTAAGAAAAGTTGTTCATGATCGGTAAAGAGGACGTGGTTTTTAATTGGTTCCGTTGACTGACCTGGCCAATTCTTATTGGTGTCTAAGGAAAGCAACGGGGGGACTCCCCCCACTCTCCCACTTACCTGGCCGATAAGATTAACTTAATTATTGATTGATATGCTTAGTGTAATATTCACTACATGTGGCCTTCCTTCATGCCAAGTCATTATTATGTTATGATCCATATTAGGTTTGTTGTGTACACACAAGGCCTTTTTTTTATGGTGACTAACATAATTTTGTCTTGGTACATTTGATGTTTATGGCATGATTTAATATAATACTTTGTTGTGTACACACAAGGGTATTATAATTAATATCATGACTATATAGCAATGAAGGGTCTAACTTAACTAAAATATTATAGTTTGTTGTGTACACACAAGGCTATTAATATTTTAGAGGCCAAGATAAGTTGAGAATTGTATGAGTTACAATTGGAAAGAGTTTTCCTACCTATGATCTTATATAAGATTTGTTGTGTACACACAAGGTCTTTTGTAAGGAATTAGGATCTCAACCCCACTAAGAGAACCAATTAGGATTTTCTCGATCATCACATGGAGGGTTATGATGCTTGATAAAATAGTGGGAGACATAATTAAGTTAAAGTCCTAATTTAATTATATTTTGTTAACATTGATTGTTTGCTTATGTAATGTTCTTTGTTAATGTAGATTAAATGGCCTCTTCACTCTCACTCTGTAGCATTCTTGATGTAAATAAATTGACTGGACAAAACTATGTTGATTGGTTGAGAAACCTGAAGATAGTACTTAGCCAAGAAAGAATTTCTTATATTCTTGATACCCCAACCTTGGAACCATTAGGGGAAGATGCCTCGCAAGAGGATAAGACCACATATAACACGTGGCAAAATGACTCACTTACTGTCAAGTGTATAATGCTTGCCTCTATGACCAATGAGTTACAGAGGCAACATGAAAGCATGGACACAAACTCCATATTGCTCAATTTAAAAGAACTTTATGGAGAACATAGTCGAACTGCAAGATATGAAATATCTAAGCAGTTATTCCGTGCAAGGATGACAGAAGGTACATCCGTACAAGACCATGTATTAAAAGTTATTGACCTAATCACCCGATTGGGTCAATTGGGTTTTGTTATGGATGGGGAGTTGAATCAGGATTTAATCCTGCAGTCACTCCAAGAGTCATTTTCACAGTTTGTTCTTAATTATCATATGAACAAACTTAACACTTCCTTGCCTAAGCTGTTGAATATGTTAAAAACAGCAGAGAGCCATTTAAAGAAAAATAAGTCTCCACTTCTTCTTGTGGATGGTGTAAACAAGAAGAAAATAGGCAAAAGGGTTCCAAGAGGAGGTTGAACCCAAAAGGGGGCATCAAGAAAAAGAAAGGAAAGAAGGCCTCCAGACAAATGACCTACTTTCATTGTGGCAAGCCGAGTCACTGGAAAAGAAACTGCAAGGTTTACCTTGCAAGTGTGAAGCCTAGTGCTAGTGATGCACCAAAAGGTATGTATGAGATACATGCAATTTTGTCATTAGACTCTTCTAATTCAAACTCTTGGGTATTGGATACTGCTTATGGTCATCATATCTATAAATCATTGCAGGGACTACAGAATATTAGAGTTTTGAAGGAAGGCGACATCGAGCTCTACGGTGCTGGAGGAGATTCCATCCAAGCAGAAGCTGTAGGGACTTATATGTTGAAGCTGCCTTCTAGGAAGATTTTAGAGTTAAAAAATTATTATTTTATGCCTAGAACATTAGAAACATCATATCTGTACCCTTGTTACTTAAACAAGGATATATTATGAATGTAATGAGCAGTGGCTGCTCAATCATTTTTCTAATGAAATAATATTTAATGGCATATTTTGCAATGGTCTCTTAACTTTATCTTCTGATGACAATATACTACATATTAGTAATAAACGAAAAAGAGATGAAGTAAACAATACTTTACTTTGGCACTGTCATCTTGGACATATTAGTGAGCAGAGGATTAACAAGTTATACAAGGAAAAATTGCTTAATCCTTATGACTATGAATCATTAGGAACTTGTGAATCATGTCTCATGGGTAAAATGACCAAGACTCCATTTAGTGGACATAATGAAAGGACAACAGAGTTATTAGGACTCATACACACTGATGTTTGTGGACCTATGACAACTCAGGCCAAGGGTGGATACTCATATTTCATCACATTCACTGATGATTTTTCAAGGTACGAATTTGTGTATCTAATGAAACATAAGTCTGAAGCTTTTGAAAAATTTTTAGAGTATCAAAGTATGGTAGAGAAACAAACGGGAAAAAGTATTAAGATCCTTCGATCAGATAGAGGAGGTGAATACTTATCCACCGAGTTTCTTGATCACCTTAAACAAAAGGGAATCATCTCTGAATGGACTCCTCCTTACACACCACAATTAAATGGTGTTGCTGAAAGAAGAAATTGTACTTTATTAGATATGGTACGGTCCATGATGTGCTTCACAGACTTACCTATTTCTTTCTAGGGATATGCCTTGGAAAAGCGGCTAATATTTTAAATAGAGTACCATCCAAATCTGTATCTAGCATTCCTTATGAGTTATGGAGGGTAAAGAAACCCAATCTTAAGCACCTTAAGATATGGGGATGTCCAGCCTATGTCAAAAGAAATTTTGGACATAAGCTTGATGTTAGAGCAGAAAAGTGTCTATTTGTTGGATATCCTAAAGATTGTATAGGATATCTGTTCTACCACCCTACTGAACAAAAGGTTTTAGTCAGTAGGCATGCCATTTTTATGGAGAAAGAGTTCATCCTACAAAAGGGCAGTGGGAGAAATATTGAACTTGAAGAAGTTCAACAAGTAGATACATCTCAACAAAATCATAACATAGTTAGTATAGTACCTGAACACACCACTCATATCCATAGGTCTGATAGGGTGCGACATGCACCTGAGAGGTATGGGTTCATTATTGAAAATAATGAAGCCCGAATCATTGATAATGATGAGTCTCTAACATATACGGATGCTGTCATAAGTAGTGACTCAGACAAATGGCTGGAAGCCATGAGATCCGAAATGGACTCCATGTATGTCAACCAAGTCTGGACTTTGGTTGATGCACCAGAGGGTGTTAACCCTATTGGATGCAAATGGATCTATAAGAAAAAGATTGGGGCAGATGGCCAAGTTGAAACTTATAAAGCCAGATTAGTGGCTAAGGGTTTCAGACAAAAACAGGAAATAGATTATGATGAAACTTTTTCTCCTGTTACCATGCTCAAATCTATTCGGATCATGCTTGATATAGAAGCATATCATGATTATGAAATCTGGCAGATGGATGTGAAAACTGCATTCCTCAATGGTTTCCTTGAGGAAGAGGTTTATATGTCACAGCCAGAAGGTTTTGTCTTGGAGACTAAACCTAATCAGGTATGTAGGCTGAAGAAATCTATTTATGGATTAAAGCAAGCATCTAGGAGTTGGAACATTCGATTTGATAAGACAGTCAAAGAATTTGACTTTATCAAAAATGAGGATGAACCTTGTGTGTACAAGAAGACTAGTGGGAGTGCCATAGTTTTCTTGGTTGTGTATGTAGATGACATACTCCTCATTGGGAATGATATCCCAATGTTACAATCGGTCAAGGTATGGTTATCTAAATAGTTTTCCATGAAATACTTGGGAGAAGCATCTTATATACTAGGCATCAAGATCTATAGAGATAGATCTAGGAGGATGCTAGGTTTATCCCAGTCTAGGTACATTGACCAAGTGCTAAAACGATATAGCATGGAGGAAAGTAAAAGAGGTTACTTACCTATTGGTCATGGCATACATCTTTCTAAGAAGATGTCTCCTAAGACACCTGAAGAAAGAAATAGAATGAATTCCATACCTTATGCTTCGGCAGTAGGGTCTATTATGTATGCTATGCTATGTACTAGGCCTGATGTGGCATATGCCTTAGGTATAGCCAGCAGGTTTCAGGCTGATCCAGGAGAGGATCATTGGAAGGCTGTGAAAAATATTCTTAAGTACTTAAGAAGAACTAAGGATATTTTTTTAATATATGGAGGATCTGATCTTAAACTAGAAGCTTATTCAGATTCTAGTTTTCAATCAGATCCGGATGACAGCAAATCTATATCTGGGTATGTTTTTATCCTTAATAGAGGAGCTGTAAGCTGGAAGAGTTCTAAACAGCAAACTGTAGCTGACTCAACAACTGAAGCAGAGTACATTGCTGTTAGTGAAGCTGCCAAGGAAGCTGTCTAGATGAAGAAGTTCATATCAGAGTTGGGCGTAGTTCCTGAGATTGAAGGTCCAGTATCACTTTACTGTGATAATACGGGGGCTGTTGCTCAAGCAAAGGAACCAAGAGCTCATCACAAATCAAAGCACATTATGAGACGCTTCCATCTCGTTCGAGAGATTGTCGAAAGACAAGAAGTGTGCATTAAAAGGGTAGAAACGAAGAACAACATAGCAGACCCGTTCACTAAGGCTCTATCACAGCGAGAGTTTGATCGCCACCTTGATTGTATGGGGGTAAGATTTAAAGGCGATTGGCTTTAGTGCAAGTGGGAGATTGAAAGATTGTGCCCTGAAAGCCAGTTGAAATATTGTATTTTGATCCCAAAATCAATGAATTGACATTTTTTTTTTTATAATAAAGGCATTATTTTATCATACGCTGTGTCCATATGATTTTATGATGAACCCCATAGATTAGGGCTATGGTTCTAGGGTTATGATGAGATCATACCAGTGAGACCTAAAGCCTTAAAACCCTAAACTAAAATATTCCTGGTTGATGGGACATTGAGTTGGGGATCAATGTTTCCGGCAAGACCAGCACATCCTATATATGCTTTGTGATGAGGGTGACTGATCTCACAGTCACTTGTGTTTGACACTAATACTAGGATGTGAGTGTTCGTTAGAGAATGAGTTCACTGAATTGATCCAGATTGAGAAAATCTAATGGAACCTTATCTGTTTGTCAATAGATAATTCTCATAGTGGGAGTAGTGCATGTGGTCCTTTGACCTGAGACTACCATAGTACCTTATATATATGAATCCATACTTTGATTCGCAATCAATCATGACACTGAGTCATGCACGAGGTGATACTGGTTATGGTGGATTGTATATGGAGGTTATGAGTAGGTCAACAAGGAATTGATCAGCCCTAGTAAGAGGGAATTGCATCCAGCTAATTTCAAATGATGGATTCAGGAAATCTTTGTTCAAAGTATGAACATTAGAGTTATTTTCTAATGGTTCATTAATGAATCATCATTATAAAGATTGAGCTAGGGATGAATATGAAATTAGATTTGACAAGTATCCATATTCATAATCATAATCGGGATGCAAGTTGATCAAAGGACTGAATTGCCTGGTAACTCACCATTGAAGGGTATTTTGGTAATTCCACCAAAATTCCACATCTTCCGGGTAGACATGATACATTGCTAGACGTCAATCTTGTCTTGTAGGTATATGATTGAGTTATGGTAATTCAAATCAGTTAATTAGAATTAGATTCTTATTGATCGAGTCGAGCTAGTTTGAGTTGACCTAAATCGGCTTAGTTGAGATCTAACCGAATTAAGTCAAATAGCACTCGGACTTACTGCTGGCTAGGTGTGGAACCCAATGGGTCACATACAAAAGAAAATTGATGTAGGATTTAATTTGGAATTAAATCATGTTTGCAGGATAAACACACTAGCATGTGTTGCAGACCAAATTTCTATTCGAATCAGATTCGAATTTGGTTTCGAATTGGGCTTAATTGGGTTCTAATTGAACCTGATTAAGGTCTAATTTAAATTTTAGGACATTGGGCTAACCCATGGCTGAACCCAAGTGAATTAAGATCATTGAGACCCTCTCTCCAAGCCGCCCTCTCCCTTTCTCACCCGCGCGCGCCAAGAAGAAGAGTCCATGCACGTGGACTCATCTTCACGTGCGTAAGAAAGAAAATAACATCGGAGAAAAAAAATCTGAAAAAAGGGGCGATTTAGATCATTGTCTGGCGCCCTTGGATCTGGATCTGATGGCCAAAAAAAATTAAGGAAAATATCCATCGCTTTTCGGTCGCAAATCCGTCTCCAAAAGTCGCGATTCTTCCTGAAGTTTTTCCGAGAGTCCTCCTCGTCGAAAAAATAAAAATTAAATCGGAGAATCATGATTTTTGATTGAGGTGATGCATGAGGAATGAGGGATCATGATTCCTGGGGTTTCATAGGGTTGCATTGTTTTGAGAAGATGCCCCTCTGAGATCTATAAATAGGGTTGGGTTCTCGGGGGTTTTCATGTAAGATAATTCAAAGATCTGATTCCTTTTCTTCTTCTCCAGAATACTCCTTCCCCTTGTTCTTGTTGGGTATTGTTTCCCTTACAGAGATATCCTCTGTCGAAACTCTGACCCTAAACAAGAATAAGAGGAAGGTCTTGAACGGCAAAGGAAATAAAAAGGAAAGGATCTGTTCTTCTTCTTTTCCTTCTTGAATTAAGACTTTGCCTGTCTTAATTTTTCTTCCAATTCAATTCAAGAAAAGGAATTCAAGAAAGGGAATTCTTGGAAAAATTCAAGAAGAGGAAAGAAGGAAGAAAAGAAATTTTCAAGAAAGAAAATTTCAGCCTAAAAGTCCAAGAATTGAATTCTTGAAAAAGAATTCAAGAAGAGGAGCCAAGAACAAGAAATTGTTGTCTTCATCTTTTTCTGTGTGGATCATCATTGGAGGGTGAACATTTGGGCACCTGGTGGAGATTCAGAGTTTGGATTTTAGCGATACAGGTTAGTACTTTAATTTGAGATTAAATCTTATATATACATCTTATATGTTTTAATTCTTTTAAGGAGATCTTGGGTTGAAGGTTTGGTGAAGATTTCATAAAGATAAAAATTTTTGAAATCTACGACTCCGCCTTGCCACCGAACCCTACAGGCATTTTAATCCTAAGCCATCCGAAGCATTAGGAGATTAAAGGAATAAGTTTACTGGTATTCCATATTTGATAGGTTCTTATTGCTCTGCACTTTCGACCTATCAGGATGCCATGTGTCTTACTAGATGGCAACTTTGGCTGGTACTGGAAATGTTCCTATGCAACTGGTTTAGTATTTGAACCTAAGAGGTCACACACCATGGGATTTCTTCATGATTTATTAGCATTGGAATGATTTGGAATCATTCCAAACTTGTTTGACAAGAGTTGTCAAAATTGCCTATGAGTCAACTCATGAATGAGTCAACTCATGCGATTCAGCTTGAGTCAACTCGAACAGTCAAGTCAACTCGACTGACGGACTCTGCTGAAAATCGAAATAGCTTCATCAATGCCTGCAATTATTATGGGACTTATTGGTGGGCATTTCAGGGTTTTAATGGCTACTGTTACAGAATTCCAAGGGTTTGTAACACCTAGAATTCCAAGGGACTCAAACTCTCTTTATAATCTCTGATCAAATCAAAATTTGTAGGTTGACAGTTTTCAGTTCACAAGGTTTTGTCCTATTCTGAATTATGTTGGAAGTACAAAAAAGGAGATCAAGTGACTCTCTCATTTTCTCATGGTTAGAGTTCATACTTGATCTCTAAGAGATTATCAGAGAAGGGGTTTGAGTTTTGGGAGGGATTCTCGAGTGCATACCTTCTATTGAAGGTTTGGGATAGAGAGTTGGGAAGGGTTCTCAAGAGTCTTGTTCCATCTTTGCATCAGCAACAGTTGTTCTAGGAGTTGAAGAAGCAGTCTGTGGTTCTTCAAGGAGTAAAACAAGGAGTCCCTTCTGCTGACACTATTTTTGGAGAGGATAGCACCTCGAAGGAAGGGGGAGAAATCCTATACCCTAGTATGAACAACCTGTAGAGGCAGAACATGTGTGCTACTCGCAGTGCCATTTTTCTTCCTTCCAGTTGGAACACTTCCTGGTGATTGTCACTGAGGTATGCTTGTACATTTTATGTATGACATATCTTGATTGCTGCATCATTGTATGATTCAAGAATGGTTTTCTATATTCATACCATGCATGCTTGTTTTAACACATGCATTATTCTTGCTGTATCAAGATCTATGTAGGGGCCTGTATTAATTAGATTAACATATCATAGATAAAAATATTTTATCTTCTTCCACTGCGCCATCCTTTAAAGAAAAAGTTTTTAAATTGCATGCATTAGGCCCACTGCTGTCTTAACCTTACAATGGTATCAAATCGTGGTTGTGATGCAAGTCTGTTTATTGATTTTATATGAAATCGATTTAATTTCCTTCATAAAGTAAATGGATTTAGGTGGATTTGCCATGGCCATCTAGTCTTAAGAGAGAAGTATGGTTTAAAGGCCATCTCTTCCCATTCATTGGGATTCTCCTATGACATGTAGGGGTGCCGCTACATCATGACCTTATGAAAAAGAAAGTGAGGGATTTGATAGGCTAAAATGGTTTTAATCTATGGTTGATAGATCATAACTATGCTTAGATAAGATCTAAAAGATCGATGATCTAAAACTTTGAAAAGTTCAAGTGAAAAAGACTGAAACTTAAAGTTATTATTTCTGCTCTGATGAACCGTGCAGACTCGACCCCTGCTCGAGTGAACTTGATTCTACAGATAGAATAATCTGTTGGTATTTTGTCTTCTGGATGAGGTGACTCAACCTACTCGAGTCGACATGACCAGAAAAGCCAAAAACATTAAGTTTGAAGTTCATAATTTATTTTTATGAAATTGTTTCACTTGATTTTGTAATGGTTTCAATATGTGGTTTAATTAAAAATATTCAATTGGCATGTTACATTTAATTGAGAATTAAGTTGTAATTTTTTAAACCTTTAAGATTTAGGATGTGATTATAATCTTATGTCATGAATGATAAACTATGGGTTAATTGGGTTAGCTAGAATTAGGTCTTTAAATGGGTTAGACCTAGGTTTAGATGAATGGATTAATTAGAGAAAAGACTAATCAAAAGTTGAATTAGGTCTATCCTCTATAGATCTATCTAATAGTTAGTTAGATCAGTCCATACATCTAAATGGACTTGATTCATTGCTTCGTGGTGAGCCCAGGCTAGTGTCTAAGGTAAGTTTAACATTATGATCAAGGTTCTTTGGGGCTAACTCTTACCAAGCCAACTCATGGTTGGTGTCTAAGGCAAGAGGCTTGCTTGGGTTAATCCATCCCTTGATCTTAATTACCTGGCTAATGTGGTGAACCGGATTTGATTAGATTATCTATTGATTCGAGTTGACCCATGTTAACTTAAGTTAATCAATCTGACTGGTTTATAGGTGCCCATGGATCTATTTGATCTTGAAATCCTCTAAGAGTATGGTGGGAATTTTCTTAATCAAGGTCCATGCCTTGATATGGGATGACAATAGATGTAACCCGGTTATTTGGAAAACAGGGAAAAACACCTAAAAAACTAGGACCGTGGGAGGGCTAAGAAGCCTCCCAGGACTAGGGCATACTGACACTAAAATCCTAAGATAGCTGATTTCTTTTGTTTTCAATTTTCTGGATGGATGTGGCGAAGGAAGGATGAAGATGGGGGACCGGGAAGTAGAACTCATGGCCCTAAGACTCACTTTAGCGGGGGATGCACACAGAAAGTCAGGGGTCAAAGCCTAAAGTTACCCTCTTGAGGGATCACAGCACCAGCTACCCTGAGCATAAAGCTACCCTCCCAAAGGATCACAGCACCAGCTACCCTGAGCGCTCATCGAACCCATAATGCACATAGCAAGGCTCTCACATGGATGCTCTAGGATGACTCTCAAAGGACACGAGGGGATAAAGAAAACGAGATAGAAGATAACTAGGGAGCTCAACGAACCCATAATGCATATAACAGGGAATGCCTCACACCCCTTATTGAACCCATAATGCACACAGCAGGGAACGAAGGCAAACGGGCCTCAGCCCAGAACTAGAACTGGAACCAATGGCTAAACCAAAATTTTCATTCAACTCTCTCTTTGATTATTACAGGGGGAGAGGGGGCCTTTATATAGAAAAACCAAAACCCTCAGTTTCTTAGCCTCTAAGAAAACTAAAAAAGGAAAATAAATTACATCAAAATTCTTGTTGCATTAAAAATTATAAAAATCTACTCTGAGATGCATGTCGGCTTGATGATCTACTCCAGAAAGCGTGCTGCTCTGAAAATGGGACTGCTCTGAAATCCATGCAAACTCATCTCACGATCGTGCGGAGGATCGATCTACCGATGGAGCACATGGCCGACAACTGGGAAGCAGGCGACGGACGGGGCCGGTGGACGACGAGCGGTGGCCGGCCGGTGGTGGGCTGCAGGCGGGGCGGCACAAGGGAAACAGCACGGCACGCCCAGTGTGTCGTTTGGTCTCCCACGGTAGTGGGAGACCTCCTAGGCACCGACGAGACCTCCTGCGGCCCAGCGAGCGGCGGACCAGCGACGGGCGGCGGCAGGCGGGAGGTGGCGCAGGTGGACGACAGTGCAGGCGGGCGACGGCACATGGGCGGCACGGTACACACGCCGTGCCGCTTCGGCTTCCCACGATTGTGGGGCCCAAGGGCGTCGACGGGGGCCATCCGGTGACCGGGTGTGAACCGATGGGCGGCGGGCGGGCGACCGGTGGCAGGTCAGCGGTGGCAGGCGGCGACGGCAGCCATGGGACGTGGGTGACAGTTTGTCTTCTCATGGCCGTTCGTTTCCACGGGTGAGGGCGGTGGCGGCTCCTCCGGTTAGGGCGGGGGCGGTGAGAGGGGCGGCGGTACAGTGGGGGTGGCCAGGGGTCGGGCGGCCCGGATCTGGGGCCGAAGTGGGAGGCGGCTGGGGTTTTGAAATTTTTTTAAATTCACGGGAAGAAGATGGAATAAGGCTGGAATAAGATAGGAATAATATTGGGATAAAGCTGGAATAGAGGGAATAGATGGAATAGTGGAAATAGGTAAAAAAAAAAATGCGAGAAAATAAGAAAAAAATAGAAAAATACCATGACCTGCCCTGGATCCCCATCATTCTCCTCGATCGCGAAGAACTCGACTCCATCAGTTCGAAAAATGGAGCACACCCTAATCCACAACTCGATCTGATACCAAAATTGATGCGGGACGACAATCGATGTAACCTGGTTATTTAGAAAATAGGAAAAAACACCTAACAAACTAAAACCGTGGGAGGGCTAAGAAGCCTCCGGGACTAGGGCATACTAACACTAAAATCCTAAGATAGCTAACCTCTTTTGTTTTCAATTTTTTTGGTGGATGTGGCGAAGGAAGGATGAAGATGGGGGACCAAGAAGTGGAACTCATGGCCCTGAGACTCACTCTAGCGGGGGATGCACATAGAAAGTCAGGGGTCAAAGCCTAATGCTACCCTCCTGAGGGATCACGGCACCAGCTACCCTGAGCATAAAGCTACCCTCTCGAAGGATCACAGCACCAGCTACCCTGAGCTCTCATCGAACCCATAATGCACATAGCAGGGCTCTCATATGGATGCACTAGGACGACTCTCAAAGGACACGAGGGGATAAAGAAGACGAGATAGGAGATAACTAGGGTGCTCACCGAACCCATAATGCACACAGCAGGGAATGCCTTACACCCCTCATCGAACCCATAATGCACACAGCAGGGAACGAAGGCAAACGGGCCTCAGCTCAGAACCAGAACCGGAACCAATGGCTAAGCCAAAAATTTCATTCAACTCTCTCTCTGATTATTGTAGGGGGAGAGGGGGCCTTTATATAGAAAAACCAAAACCCTCAATTTCTTAGCCTCTAAGAAAACTAAAAAAGGAAAATAAATTACATCAAAATTCATGTTTTATCAAAAATGATGCTGATATGCTCTGAGAAGCATGTCGGCTTGATGTTCTGCTCCAAAAGTGTGCTGCTCTGAAAATGGGACTGCTCTGAAATCCATGCAAACTCATCTTACGGCCGTGTGGAGGATCGATCTACCAATGGAGCACACGGCTGGTGACCGGGAAGCAGGCAGAGAATGGGGCCGGCGGATGACGAGTGGCGGTCGACCGGTGATGGGCTGCAGGCGGGGCAGCACAGGGGAAACGACACGGCACACCCAGCATGCCATTTGGTCTCCAACGGCCGTGGGAGACCTCCTGGGTGCCGGCGAGGCCTCCGGCGGCCCAGCGAGCGACGGACCGGTGGCGGGCGGCGGCAGGCAGGAGGAGGCGCAGGCAAGCGGCGGCAAGCGGGATGCGGTGCAGGCGGGCGACGGTGCAGGCGGGCGGCACGGTACGCACGCCATGCCGCTTGGGCTTCCCACGGTTGTGGGGCCCAAGGGCGCCGGCACGTGCCCTCTGGTGGATGGGTGTGAGCCGGCTGGTGGTGGGCGGGCGGTCGATGGTAGGCCAGCCATGGCAGGCGATGACGGTGGTCGTAGGACATGGGTGATGTTTGGTCTTCCAACGGCCGTTCATCTTCTACGGGCGAGGGCGACGATGACGGCTCCTCCGACGATGGCGGGGGCTGGCGAGCGGCGTCGGCGAGCAGCGTCGACGGTCTGGCAGAGGCGGTCGGGGGTCGGGCGGCCCGAATCTGGGGTCGGAGGGGGCGGCGGCTAGGGTTTTGAATTTTTTTTAAAATCACGCGAAGAAGAAGGAATAAGGTTGGAATAAGATAGGAATAATATTGGGATAAAGCTGGAATAGAGGGAATAGGTGGAATAGCGGGAATAGCTAAAAATAAAAAAATGCAAGAAAATAAGAAAAAAATAGAAAAATATCCAAAGCTGCCCTGGATCCCCATCATGCCTTGTTTTCATGTGTCACAAAATTTAAATCCTTTAAATTATTAGGTCCATAAAAAGACTCAGTTATTGGAAGTGATTTCATAAGTTGGGTGATCATTGGCGGTTCCAAAGAACAGGTGGTCATCAGGCAAGTGGAATTGCCATTCAACATATGATGGCTTAGTGCGACTATCTTAACACGTGGTCAAGTGGGCTGGCCAAAGTCAGGCTTGATCATGCATTAGTTAGAAGCATTGAATTCGATCATGTTAATGGTTGGACCTAACTAGGACATTCAATAGGAGGCCCAAAGGCTGATTGTGAGGAATCCTGGTGCAAAATGAATACCGAGAGTTGCTTGGACAAGCAATTGGTATTGTACCTACCTTTAGATGCATGTGGGTTGGCCGACCAAAGTCGAGCTCATGTGTAGTCTATTGGATCCTAGTACCCACTAAAGGATAAATGTTATTCTTCGAATTGGGATGTAGAGGCTACCGGTCTGAATAAAATAGTGGGAGAAACCTTCAGACTAAAATCCATGTCATTAGGATGTTTAAAATAATTCATATACTTATAGGTCTGAATAAAATAGTGGGCCTACCAGATCTTTTATGTGATAATGGATCTGGCACCTGAAATCCCGACCCCCAATGCTCGTGGCATTGTCAGGGACACTTACCAGAAATGGATCTCTAACCTCACCATGATGCATTGTATTATGTTGGCTGTGATGAATGACGAGTTTAATCACAAATTTGAGACCCTACGAGAAGAGATTCTTCAAAGGTTGAACGAATCTTTTGGCACACCGGATGATATGGAGAGATACCGAATCTCTTCCGCCATCTATAACACGTGTATGCATGATGGAGCTTCGGTGACTGATCATGTAATGTACATGATCGAGTTATTTGAACATTTGGGCAAACTCAAATGTCTTTTGCATGAGTAGCTTGGCAAGGACACGATACAGAATTCTCTACCACATTCCTACCAAATCTTTCTTAACAATTTCAGAATGAATAGGCCTGAAATAAACTATCTTGAGATGTTATGGTTACTGCAGACTTATGAGAGAGACCACAACCTCATCAAGGGTTTGGTGAATATGGTAGGAGGTTTTGGAGCGGGGCGTCGTCCATTTGGGAAAGCGAAGAAGAAGAAAAAGAATAAGAAAAATAAGAAGGTGCAAAATGCTGGGCCTAGTCAGACTAGGAGGGTAAAGGCTGACAAGAGTAAGGCAGAGTGCTTCATTTATAAGAATCTGGGTCACTGGAAGCAGAGCTATTATGCTTACCTTGCTACTCTAGACCTGAACAAGCAAAGGAAGGGAAAGCAGCAAGCTGTTGTTGGTCAAGGTATTTATATGATAAATCCTTGTAGTTTTTTTATTTGTGACACTACCAGCTGGGTATTGGATACCAGAAGTCCTTATAACATTTACAATTCTTTGCAAGGACTTCAAGTTAGTAGCAGATTCGAAAGCGATGAAAGGCTTCTAAATGTTGGGAATGGAAGGCGAGCTCCAGTTCTGGCGTTGGGAACTATTTCTTTGTATTTTGAGTCCTGTACTGTCATTCTTAATGATTGTCATTTTTGTCCTTCTTTTTGGTGAATATCATTTCTATAGGCCTGATGGCCAAAGATGGTTATGAATTATCTATAAAGAATGATATTTGCAAAATCACATTAAATGGTTATAATGTGATGTTTGGACAAGTGAAGAATGGCATATATGTATTGTCACAGCCTGTTACTATATTGTACACCGCTAACAAATGCCCTAGGTTAGATAAAGTCAATAATATTTATCTTTGGCACTATAGGCTAGGTCATATAAACAAGAATAGGATAAATAAGTTTGTGGGAGAAGGTCTCCTAGATATCACTGAGAGTGAATCTTTACCAACTTATGAATCTTGTCTTCTTGGAAAAATGACCAAGTCACCTTTTTTTGGAAAGGTAAAAGAGCTAGTGATATTTTAATTCTGGTACATACTGATGTATGTAGACTAATGAATATCAGTGCAAAAGATAGATATAGTTATTTCATTATGTTTACAGATGATCTTTCGAAATACAGTTATGTCTACCTGATGAAACATAAATTTGACTCGTTTGAAATATTCAAACGTTATCGTAATGAAGTTGAAAAATAAACTGGGAAGTTTATTAAAACCCTTCTATCAGATCAAGGTGGTGAATATCTTTCTAGTGAGTTTCTGACTTATCATGAGGAGAATGGGATTCTCTCTTAATGGACTGTTCAATGGACACTTCAGTTAAACGGTGTGTCTAAAAGGAGGAATCAAACTCTATTGGACATGGTTCGATCCAGATGGGCTTAGAAAGTCTGCCTAAATCTTTTGGGGATATGCTCTTGAGTCAGCGTCTTACCTTCTAAATAGGGTTCCAAGTAAATCCGTTGATAAAACACCATATGAGATGTGGACTGGGTGTAAGCCAACTCTCACTCACCTCCGGGTTTGGGGGTGTCTAGCTTATGTCAGACGTTTGAAGATGGATAAGCTAGGACCTAAGTCTGATAAGTGTCTTTTTGTTAGGTATCCTAAAGAATCCATAGGATAATATTTCTTTCTATCTGAGGAACAAAAGTTGTTCGTCAGTCTTAGAGAAAACTTTTTAGAAAAGGAGTACCTTGGCAAAGGAACTCAAGTTACTGAGGTTGAACTTAGGGAAGTTCAATAGATAGATGAACCTCCTCACTCTAAGGCCACTGTAAAATCAGATTTGATTAGATCAGATCCAGGGCCTATGTGCAACCATTAAGGAGATCTGGTAGTGTACCATGTCAACCGGACAAATACTATGGTTTCTTAGCCCAGGACGGTGATCCTGTTGAATTTGATAAGAACAATCAGGATCCGATCACCTATATGGATGCAATTTCAAGGATTCGATCACCTCTATGTCTCGTCATAGTCTATACCATAATGTTGACGATATCCCTTGGCAACCAAACAAACTTTATAGGTCTCCACCTACCCGTTTGTGCCCCTCTTCTTCATGAAGAACCATTTGTACCCAATGGATTTTATCCCTTCAGGTGGATCAACCAATGTCCATACATTATTTATTTCCATGAACTCCATTTCGGATTTCATGGCCTCAAGCCAATTCTCAGAGTCAAACCTCTACATTGCATCCATATAGGTGATCGGATCCTCGTTATTCTCATCGAGCTCAACAAGATCACCGTCCCAGACCAAAAAATCATGATATCTATCCAGCAGATGTAGTACTCTACCGGATCTCTTTAATGGTTGCATAATAGGCTCAGATCTTATTAAATCTGGTTCTATAGCGGTCCTAAAATGTGTTGTTTACTCTACCTATTGAACTTTCCCAAGTTCAACCTTAGCAGCTCGAGTACCTTAAATAAGGTACTCCCTTTCCAAAAAGGTCACCCTAAGACTGACGAACAATCTATGTTCCTTAGGCAGATAGAAGAAATACCCTTTAGACTCCTTTGGATACCCAACAAAGAGGCACCTATCAGACCTAGGTCCCAGTTTATCCATCTGCATTCATTTGACATAAGTCGGACACCCCCAAACCCGAAGATGTGAAAGTGTTAGCTTACGCCCAATCCATATCTCATATGGAGTTTTGTCAACGGATTTACTAGGAACCCTATTCAGAAGATAACATGTTGACTTTAGAGCATATCCCCAAAAGGACATAGGTAGAGTGGCTAAGCCCATCATGGATCTAACCATTTCTAATAGAGTCCGATTTCTCCTTTCAGACATTCCATTTAACTGAGATGTCCCTGGAGGAGTCCATTGAGAAAGAATCTCATTCTCCTCAAGATAAGTTAGAAACTCACCAGAAAGATACTCACCACCTCGATCTGATCGAAGGGTTTTAATAAACTTTCCATTTTATTTTTCTACTTCATTACGACATTGTTTGAACATTTCAAACAACTCAGATTTATATCTTTTTAAAAAGACATAATCGTACCTAGATAGGTCATCTGTAAATATAATGAAATAGTTATACCCATCCCTAGTATTGATATTCATTGATCTACATACATCAGTATATACCAGACTAAGAATATCATTAGCTCACTCACCTTTTCTAGTAAAAGGTGACTTGGTCATTTTATCAAGAAGACAAGATTCACAAGTTGGTAGTTATTCACCATCACGGATATTCAGGAGACCTTCTTCGACTAACTTGTTGATCCTGTTCTTGTTAACATGACCTAGCCTATAGTGCCAGAGATAAGTATCATTGACATTATCTATCTTAGGGCATTTGCAAAAAGTAGTCATTACTGTAACAGGTCATTATAGTAAGTATATGCCATTACTTAAACATCCATCCATAAGTTTCACACCATTCACAATGATAGAGAAAATATCATTCTTTATTGAAAATTCATAATTTTGTTAGCCAACTGGCCTACAAAAATGACATTCATAAGAAAAGATGGACATTAATGACAGTCATTCAAAATGACATTACAAGACTTGAAAACTAGCTTGATAATCCCAATTCCAGGACTGGAACTTGACTTCCATTTTCCATGTTTAAGAATTTCTCGCCATCCATGAATCTCCAACAAACTTGAAGCCCTTGCAAAGAATTGCAAATATGAATTGGACTTTCGGTATCAAATACCCAATTAGTAGTATCACATACAGAGAAATTATAAGGTATTATCATATAATTACCTTGTGCAGCAACAGCTTACTACTTTCTCTTCTTCGACCTGTTTGGGTCAAGAGTAGCAAGGTAGGCAGGATAGTTCCTCCTCCAATAACCCTGCTTCTTGCAATAGAAGTACTCTACCTTACTCTGATCAGCCTTCTTCCTTGTTTGACTAGGCCCGACACTATGCACATTCTTGGATTTATTCTTTTTCCTTTTCCCTTTCTCAAAGGGACGACGTCATGCTGCACTCCTCCCACTAGGTTCACCAACCCTTTATTGAGCTGATGATCTTTCTTGTAGGTCTACAGTAAACTTAACAAACAATGGTTGTTTACTACAGGCCTATTCAATCTATAGTGATCGAGAAAGTCCAAGTAGGAGGGAGGCAAGAAATTCAAAATCACATCTTTCCCTTGCAGCTCATGTAAGGAAAATCCGAGCTTGCCCAAACGCTTAATCAACTCGATCATATACAGTACATGATCAGTGACTGATGCTCCATCATGCATCCGAGTGCTAAAAATGGTAGAGGAAATCCTATATCGCTCAACATCATCAGGTGTGCCAAAAGACTCCTTCAACTTTTGAAGGATCTCCTCTGGCTGGGCTTCCTCGAACCTACTACTGATCTCATCATTCATTGCTACCAACATAATACATCACACTATATTATGGTCAGAGAGCCACTTCTGATAAGCATCCCAAACTGCATTACTGGCATTGGCAGTAGGTTCCTTAGGTGCAGGATCCGCTATCACATATAGGATCCTTTCATGCTCTAGAACTATTTTGAGTCTTTGATACAAGTTATCAAAGTTGGGACCCATAAGTTAATCATTGTCAAGCAATGATCGGAGCGACAGACTAGTAGACATTATCTGAAAGGAAAAATCCCCAAGAATATTAGTGTATGTGAATTTTTAATATCCTAAAGACATGGACTTTAGTCTAAAGGTTTCTCCCACTATTTTGTATAGATTGGTAGCCTCTACACTCCAATCCGAAGAATTACACTTACTCCTTAGTGGGTAGTAGAATCCAATAGATTACACATGAGCCCAACTTTGGCCTGCCAACCCATGTGCATCTAAAAGTAGGTTTACAACCAATTACTTCTCCAAGCAATATCTTGTAAATAATTTTTGCCCCAGGGTGCCAATCAATCGATCTTTGGGCCTCCAATTGAAGGTCCTGGTTAGGTCCAACCATTAACATGGCCAAACTCAATGCTTCTAACTAACGAATGATCAATCCCGACTTTGGCTGGCTAACCTGACCACTTGTTAAGATAGCTGCACTAAGCCATCATATTATAAATGGCAATTTCACCAGCCTGATGACCACTCGATCTTTGGATTTGTTGATGATCACCGAACTAATGAACTCATTACCATCCACTTAATGAGAGGCTAAGACTAGGTTATCCTATAAATTTGTGGTGCGGATACCAAAAGCACCAGAATAAGGCAGAGGCTTCTCAACCCTCTGTGGATCACTTAATTGACATTCAAGTCCACTATAATAAAGCTTAGTCCAGCTAAGTTATTTTATTTGAGTTCTGTAATTAGTCAACTCATGTTGAGCTAGTTCAGTTCAGTATTAGTCTGCTCAGGTCGAGCTAATTTTATTTTTTTGAGTCCTGTCCATGCATATCGAAGACTCAAGACTACATCATACAAGTGAAGACCAAGTCCAACCTAATTGAAGATATGGAAGTTGAGCCCAAGTCCAATCCAACTTGAAGACCTGAAGATCCCAGGAGGAGAAAATGAAAACAGAAACAAACTTGAAGCCCTGATCCAGCCAGAAGCAAACTGGGCCAGCGTAGGCCCAAGAAGAGGAATTAGGGCTCCACTGCTTAAGATTATCCTCCTCTTGGTCGGCCACTGATAGTCACCCCTTTATCCGACCAAGACAAGGAGAGGGAGTCCAAGTGCTTTAGTGATTTCTCCCTAGGTTGCCTTGTATTCCTAGTTAGGGTTTGAAAGGGAGAAGGAGTCCTATGTGAAGTCTAAAGTACCCTTACTTGGGGCCCAAGGTTAAGGGTCTATTTAAGGGACCCTAGCCTCTTGTATGAAGCTTGATTTTGATATGAAATAAACTTTGAGTTCTTATTTTGCTTTGTATGATTACCCTGCTGTGTGCATAAAGGGGTTAGAGAGTTCTTCTTCCCGGTGTTTGCAACCATCTTCCTGCCACCAACCATCCTTCCAGCCCCCTCCAAAACTTTCTTTCCTTTGATATTTTCTTTTGTTTTCTTGATTTCCTCTGAGTTTTATAACCCCTGACAGGTTGTTTGCAGGTCCCCGAGTTCCTACGAATCCAACGACTCCAGCCAAGCCTTAATCCGACCACCGAGCAGAAAGCCAGATATCCGCGGGTCTTTGGCTCGATTTTTCAGGCCACATCCATCGAGAAACGAGAGATCCCTTCACTACGATCTTCACCAGGCACTTCAGACAGTGTCAGGTACATCTCCTCTACCTTCAGTCTTTATATTGTCGGAGAACTTGCCTTAATCGAGGCTTCTCAGCCCCGGCGATCCCTCTTTAGTACTTTTCTAGGTTCTAATATGCATGCTTTGCATCAAAAATTCATACAAAATTCCCTACAATTAATTTTGATCTAAAATTTGGGAATTTATCACCTAACCCAACATATAAAGCATACAAAATGAATTGCATGCATATTAGTCCCGCATCATTTGGTATCAGAGCATAGATTAGGGTTTGTTTTCTGTAATTTTTCAGTCCGTATATACTCTATTAATTTAGTTATTTCTCCCTGTCCTGAACTTTAAAAATTCTGAAGTCTATTTCTTAGAATTCATAATAATTCAATGTATTTTTCAGAATTTCTACAGATTTTATTTCGGTATGTGAATTTTCTTCAAGCCAAAATACAGCCTGTAAATTTTCAGCTCTGCTTTTTTTTCAGCAAGACAAGTTTGGAAATTTTAGGGTTTTGCTTAGCATCTTTTGCATATCTTTTAATTTTAGTATATTTCCTGCATATTAGGCCATAATTTGAAAGTTTTTTTATATTTAAAAAAATATCAAAATATATTAAAAAAATATACATATTCTCCAAAAATATCAAAAACATCTAAATCCTAATTTGCATCCTCATATGCTTGCCATCATTGCATAATTTACATTAAGGGCACTCTCTTTATTCTAGATAAGGGAAGGAGGTCATTACCTTTCCTTATCCCAAAACCACCTCCCTTGCATTCGATCCCAAGCCTAACTTAAAATCGATTAGACTTATTTGCCCTAGTGGGCTAGGGACACCAACTGGTCGGGTCCAGGCTAAGTGTCAAATCACTGTGTCAAGCTAACCTATGTGTGCCTTGTGCTTAGTGTCTAGAACGGTGGTTCAGGGATTCATTCCCGAAGGTCTTGTGTGCTGGTCTGCCTACCTCGCCAATCTTTGATTGGTGTCTAGGATTGGCAATCAGGGACCTAACACTCCCCTTACACCTGCCTGGCTGAGTACAGGGTTACTATAGGCTAGTTTGCCACCCTGATTGAGCCCTTAGTTTGGACTCTAGGTCTAGTCATCTGTAGTCAATATGATCGAGTCTTGCATGAGCACTAGATCAGGGGTTTCATATCACCAACCTCCTTCAAAAATGTCTGAACCCATGAAAAATTTGCAAGCCCAAATGAAAGCACTCATTGAGCAACTAACCCAATCCATGGCCCAGATGGCTACACAAAGAACTACCCAGTTGACTTCCCAGTTAACTCAGTCTGGTACCCAAACCAACAATAGACTTGACCATCTTGCCAATAGGTTTGACCAGTTAGAAGGCCATGTAGGGACCATAGAAAGAACCCATGGGTCACAGTCTGAGCCAGATCCTGAGTCCCCTCAACCTAGGAGGACCCCAAACCCTAATCCATACCATGAGGTGGAACCTAAGAGAGCCCCTCATCTTGACTCATACTATAATATTCAACCTAGGAGGACCCCAAACCCTGATCCATACCATGAGGTCGAACCTAGGAGAGACCCTCATCCTGACCTATACTATAATCCTCAACCTAAGAGGACCCCAAACCCTGATCCATACCGAGAGGTCGAACCCAGGAGAGCCCTTCAGCCTGACCCATACTATAATCATGAGCCTAGGAAGACCCCAATCCCTGATCCATATCTTGAGGCTGAACCTAGAAGAGACCATCGCCCTGACCCAATCCCTGAGGTTCATCCTAGAAGGCCCAATCAGGATTTTGTAGACCACGAGGACCGATCCTATAGACATGTTAAGCTTGATGCCCGAACTTTTGATGGTTGTCTAGATCCTAAGGTCTATATAGATTGGGAGAGAGAGATAGATCAATATTTTGAGTGGTATGATATGACGGAGGAGCATAAATTTAGGTTTGCTAAGCTTAAGTTGGTTTGGGAAGCCAGGTTACATTGTGCTAGTGTTGAGAGAACCCTTAGTCTAGGAGGGCATGATCCTATAACCACCTGGTGGGCTATGAAGGGTAAGCTTAGGACAAGATACGTTCTAGCTACATATCGTAGTGGGTTACTAGATCAATGGCAACGATTTAATCAGGGTAACAGGAGTATAGATGAGTACATTGCAAAATTTGATGAGTATTCCATGCGATATGATTTAAGGGAGTCTGAGAATGTTGTCTTATCTAGGTTTAGAGCTGGACTGAGAGATGACATTAAGAAAGAGCTCTATCTGAGAGAGGTTAGAGACCTGGACCATGCTTACTAGATTGCTAGGGATCAAGAGCATTTTCATAGAGGGCCCGTTTACCATAGACTTGAGCCCACTAGATACCCTAGTCAGTATCCAGGAGCTAGCCAGCCCAATCAGAACTGACCCATGCCTAGCCGACCTAGCCCAAGTCGACCTAGTCCTAGTCAGCCAGGCCCGAATCGACCCTGTCCTAGTTAGTCAGGCCCGAGTCGACCCCAGCCTAGTAATCCTTTGACCCGTAAGGATGATCGAGGAAAATCTACAGAGGTCAATAAGAGTTACACTCCCCATAAGATCTATTTTAGATGTAATAAACCAAGACACTTTATGAACCAATGTCCAGATAGTGCCTTACACCTAGGTGAACTGCAGAAATAAGAGCTTGAATCTGTAGTCGAACCTGAGGGAGAAGTTTATGAGGCTGATGATCAGTTAATAGATGAATATGAAGGTGAGGAGGAGGAACCTGAGTCTAAGAACCAATTAGGTGTGGTTAGGTGCATCTTAGCCCAAACCCCGATTAAGGAAGATTGGCGTAACTAGCATCCTACAGACTTTTGTTAAGGTAGGGGGTAAGGTTCTTAAGATCATCATAGATAGTAGGAGTTGTGTCAATGCCATCTCTGCCAAGATAGTTAAATCTTTAGGGTTGATCACAGTTCCCCATCCTAGCCCGTACAAAGTTTCTTGGGTAGATTCCACCTCCATCCAGATTCATGTTAGATGCCAAATCTTAATTAGATTGCAGACCTATGAGGAAAAGATTTGGTGTGATGTCATCCCCATGGAAATAAGCAGTATCATTCTAGGTCGACCTTGGCTTTTTGATCACGATGCAACCCTGTATGGTTGAACCAATGTTTGTGCTTTTAACTACCATGGGAATAAGTTTGTTATCAATCCATCCCCCCCTAAGGACCCAGTTAAGAGGGGTTCTAGTGGCCTTAAGAACAAGAAACCTATAGTTAACCTGATTAAGGCTAGGGAGTTAGAAAATGAGATTGTTGAGGGTAACCCTGTTTGGATATTGACCTCCAAGGAAATACTTGAACCAACCCAAAAAAAATACCCTAAAGAAATTGTTGAAGCTCTGAAAGAATTTAAGGATGTCTTCCCTGAAGATTTACCTGATCAACTACCACCCCTTAGAGATGAAAGGATCATGCCCTATAAGCCAATATTTGTATCTCCCAGACCATTGTAAATTGACAAGTTAATAAAGGCAATATTTTTTTCATCATTCGCTGTGTCATTATATGATGAACCCCATAGATTAGGGCTATGGTCCTAGGGCTATGATGAGATCATACCAGTGAGATCTAAGGCCTTAAAACCCTAATCTAGAATATTCCTAGTCATAGGAACCCTGAGTTGGGGATCAGGGTTTCCGGTTAGACTGGCACATCCTATGTATGTTGAAAAGGGTGACTGCTCTCACAGTCACTTGTGTGGGACACTAATACAAGGATGTGGGTGCTCATTAGTGAATGAGTTCACTGAATAGATCCAGTTTGAGAACATCTAATGGAGCCTTAGCTGCATGTCAATAGATGTTTCACATAGTGGGAGTTGTACAAGTAGTCCTATGACCTGAGACTGTCATAATACCTTATGTACATGAACCCATGCTTTGGTTCAACCTCAATCATGACATTGGGTCATGCATGAGGTTGATGCTGGGTATGATGAATTGTATATGAAGGTAATGAGTAGGTCAACAAGGAATTGATCACTCCTAGTAGGAGGAGATTGCATCCAGCCAAATTAGGTCAGATGATGATTCAGGAAATCTTTGATCAAAGTACAGATATTAGAAATGATTTCTAATATCGAATTAATTGAATCATTAGTGTATGACTGAGCTGAGAATGAGTATAAGCTGGTTTTGACATGTTTCTATATCCATAGTTATATTCGGGATGCAAGATGATTGAAGGATCGAATTGTACGGGAACTTTCCACTGAAGGGTAGTTTTGGAATTTCACCAGAATTTCCATATCTTCCGGGAAGACATGACACGTTGCTAGACGTCAATCTTGTCTTGTGGGTTGATCAAATTAAATGGTTTAATTGGATCACTAATTAGGAGGAGTCCTAATTGACTAACTCGAGTTAGCTCGATTTGACCTAAATCGATTAGAATGAGTTCTGATCAAATTAGGTCAACTTGCACTCGGACCCACTGCTGGCTAGGTATGGAACCCAATGGGTCACACACTTAGGACAGATAATCAAGGATTTAATTTGGAATTAAATCTCGTTTGCAGATGAACACACTAGCATGTGTTGCAAACCATGGCTTCTACTTGAATCGGATTCGAGTTAGGGTTCCGATTTGGTCTTTTTTAGATCCAAATTCATTCCGGTTTGAATCTAATTGAAGATTCAAGCCATTGGGCTAATAATAGGCTAGAAATTGGGCTAACCTAAGAGGCTAAAACCCCTTTCCACATCGCCTAAGCCCCTTCCCCTGTTTTCCCACGCTCGCGCGCAAGGAGAAGAGTCCACGCGCGCGTGGACTCTCTCCAAGTGGCGTTTTTGCATGAGAAAAGGAAAGGGGTCGGCATTTTTTGGCTGAAGAGGTGTGGAAGAGAGTCCACCTAGGCGTGGACTCTTCAAAAATGGGATTACCGTGAGAGAAAAAAAAAAACACCGAAGGGGCGCGACTCTTCTCTTCTGCGCGCGCCCTTCTGTGTTTTTTGCGACTCTTTCTTGCGTCTTCCCATCCCAAAGGCCGTGAGATTAATTCAAGGGCCGTGAGATAAAGGGAAAGGACGTGAGAAGGGAGAGAGGGGGCATGAGACGGTGATTACAGATGGGTAGGCGCCTCTCTGTCGCCTATTTAAGGAGAAGACTTCACCGTAAAATTATTCTTTTTTTTCTCTACCACAGCGAAGCCTTGCCTCTTTATTTTCTCCCTCTCCAGAAGATTGTTTCCCCCTCCTCTCTTTCCTCTTTGATTCCTTTATAGAGCCTTGGCTCTGTCGAATCTCAGAACAGAAGGAGAGTCAGAGAGAAACTCTCCGACGGTAAAGGAAGAAGGCGCCTCTCCTTTCTTTCTTACATTAAGACAATCTTGTCTTAATTTTCTTCTCCCTTCAAGACAAGCCTTGTCTCATTTTAGGACAAGGGCTTATTCTTAAGACAAGAGTGTCTTAAGGGGCCAAAGTTGCTAGAAGACAAGGAGAAGGGTAAGAGAGAAGGTTTAGTCCCAGTTTGGCTAGAGGAGTCCTAGCCAATAGCCCATATATCAAGTTCTTGGGATAGAACTTGATTGGAAGGAACCCAATTAAGGAGTCAGTGTCTTGATCATCTGCCCGTGTGGATCACCATCGGAGGGCGAACAAGTGGATGCCTGGTGTGTTCAAGAGGCTGCTCAATTTGGAGTTCATTTCTGCATCAGACTGGTTATAGCAATCTGAGGTTAGTATTTAAACAATGTTTAAATTTGGACATGCATGTAGTCATAGTTTTTAATTGCTAATAAGGAGATTTGGGATTAGGGTTCGGACCTGGTTTCATAAATTTTTGAAATCCACGCTTCCGCACTGGTTACCGAACCCAACAGTGGTATCAGAGCCTCCTTATTAGAATTAAAACTTATGCAGTTCAATTCATGATGTAGTATCATGTTAAAGTTTTTATATTGATGCACAATGCATGTCTTTGATTGAACATGAGTTTGATGATTGCCACCAGTTAGGGTTTTCCACTGAAACCCTAATTGTCTTAGAGATATGATTAGCCCTGGAGCCATCATACTGAAATAAGGTTGCCCTGGCATAATGGTGTATCCATTATGTGGTAAATGGTTGTCCTAGTATGATGGCACACATTTCACATATTTGCTTAGTTTAAAGCATGTATTAATATATGTGATAGCTTTTAATTGAATGTGCTGGCATTGCATGAATCCCTCTTAAAATTATATTAAGTGGTAGTATAGTTAACCAATAAGCATTATTAGTCATGATGGATAATTAGTCATTTCGGTGTCTAGAAAGGTGGTTCTGGGAAGGTAAAGGGAATCGTAGTTTTTAATTGGTTCCGTTGACTGACCTGGCCAATTTTAAATTGGTGTCTAGGAAAGCAACGGGGGGACCCCCACATCTCTTCCACTAGCCTGGCAGATCTGATTGATTTAATTCTTGACTAACATGCTTGGTGTTAAAATACTATTATTGGCCTTCCTTCATGATAGGTCATTATTGTGTTACGATCTAGACTAGGTTTGTTGTGTACACACAAGACCTAATATGCTGACTAACACAATTTTTGGCCTAATACAATTATTTGTTTATGGCATGATTTAAAGTAATATTTTGTTGTGTACACACAAGGGTATTACTATTAAAGTCATGACTATATGGCTATGAAGGGTCTTACTTAACTAAAATATTATAGTTTGTTGTGTATACACAAGGCTATTAATATTTTAGAGGCCAGGATAAGTTGAGAATTGTACGGGTTACAATTGGAAAGAGTTTTCCTACCTATGAACTTATATAAGATTTGTTGTGTACACACAAGGTCTTTTATAAGGGATTGGGATCTCAACCCCACTAAGAAAGACTAATTAGGGTTTTCTCGATCATCGTATAGAGGGTTATGATGCTCGATAAAATAGTGGGAGACATAATTAAATTAAAGTCCTAATTTAATTATGTGTTGTCATTTCATGGTTGTTTGCTTATGTATTGTTCTTTGTTTAAATGTAGATAAATGGCCTCTTCACTCTCACTCTGTAGTATTTTAGATGCCAACAAATTAACTGGAACTAATTATGTTGATTGGCTGAGAAATTTAAAAATAGTACTCAGTCAAGAAAGAATTTCCTATATTCTTGATACCCCAATTTTGGAACCACCAAGGGAAGATGCCTCGCAAGAGGAGAAGACCACATATAATATGTGGCAAAATGACTCACTTACTGTCAAGTGTGTTATGCTTGCCTCTATGACTAATGAGTTGCAGAGGCAGCATGATAGCATGGATACTAACTCCATACTGCTCAATTTAAAAGAGCTTTATGGAGAACACAGTAGAACTGCTAGATATGAAATATCTAAGCAGTTGTTCCGTGCAAGGATGACAGAAGGTACATCAGTACAAGACCATGTATTAAAGGTAATTGATCTAATCACTCGATTAGGTCAATTAGGTTTTGTAATAGATGGGGAGTTGAATCAAGACTTGATCTTGCAATCACTCCCAGAGTCATTTTCACAGTTTGTTCTTAATTACCATACGAACAAACTTAATTCTTCCTTGCCTGAGCTGTTGAATATGTTGAAGACAGCAGAGAGCCATGTAAAGAAAAATAAGGCTCCAGTTCTTCTTGTGGATAAGAAGAAGACAGGCAAAAGGGGTTCCAGTAAGAGGATGAATCCCAAAGGGGGCATTAAGAAGAAGAAAGGAAAGAAGGCCTCCGGACAGATGACCTGCTTTCATTGTGGCAAGCCGGGTCATTGGAAAAGGAACTGCAAGGTTTACCTTGCAAGTGTGAAGCCTGGTGCATCAGAGGCACCAAAAGGTATGAAAGAAGTTCATACTATTTTGTCATTGGATTCTTCCATTTCAAATACTTGGGTGTTGGATACCGCCTGTGGTCATAACATCTGCAAATCATTGCAAGGACTTCAGGGGCTTAAAGTATTGAAGGAAGGTAACTTTGAGCTCTATGGTGCTGGAGGGGACCCCATCCAAGCAGAAGCTGTAGGGATTTATATTTTGAAGTTACCTTCAGGGAAGATCTTGGAGCTAAGGAATTGTTACTATATGCCAAAAATCATTAGAAATATCATATCTGTACCCTTGTTACTTAAACAAGGATATACTATGAATGTAATGAGCAGTGGCTGCTCAATTTCTTTATCTAATGAAATTATATGTTATGGCATATTCTTCAATGGTCTATTAACTCTTTCCACTAATGACAATATTTTTCATGTTTCTAACAAACGGAAAAGAGATGATGTAAACAATACCTTACTTTGGCATTGTCGACTTGGACATATTAGTGAGACTAGGATTAACAAGTTATACAAAGAAAATTTCTTTGATCCTTATGACTATGAGTCATTAGGAACTTGTGAATCATGTCTCATGGGTAAGATGACCAAGACTCCATTTAGTGGACATGGAGAAAGGACAAAAGAGTTATTGGGACTCATACACACAGATGTATGTGGGCCTATGACAACTCAAGCCTATGGTGGATACTCATACTTCATCACATTTACTGATGATTTTTCAAGGTATGGATTTGTGTATCTAATGAAACATAAGTCCGAGGCTTTTGAAAAATTTTTAGAGTATCAAAGTATGGTAGAGAAACAGACAGGAAAAAGTATAAAGATCCTCCGATCAGATAGAGGAGGTGAGTACTTATCCACTGAGTTTCTTGATCACCTTAAAGATAAGGGGATCATCTCTGAATGGACTCCTCCTTACACACCACAATTAAATGGTGTTGCTGAAAGGAGGAATCGTACTTTATTGGATATGGTACGGTCCATGATGTGCTTCACGGAGTTACCTTTTTCTTTATGGGGATATGCTTTGGAAACAGCAACTTATATCTTGAATAGAGTACCATCTAAAACTGTCTCTAGCACTCCATATGAATTATGGAGAGGTAAGAAGCCCAATCTTAAGTATATTAAGATATGGGGATGTCCAGCCTATGTAAAAAGAAATTTTGGACATAAACTAGATGCTAGAGCAGACAAATGTCTATTTATGGGATATCCTAGAGATAGTATAGGATATCTGTTCTACCACCCTACTGAACAAAAGGTTTTGGTCAGTAGGCATGCCACTTTTATGGAAAAGGAATTCATCCTACAAAAGGGCACTGGTAGAAATATCGAACTTAATGAGATTCAACAAATAGACACTTCTCAGTCAAGTAACAACATAGTTAATATAGAACCTGAACACACTCCTATCCGTAGGTCTGATAGGGTGCGACAGGCACCTAAGCGGTATGGGTTCATAATTGAAAATAATGAAGCCCAAATCATTTAAAATGATGAGCCTCTAACCTATACGGAAGCAGTCATGAGTAGAGACTCAGACAGATGGCTGGAAGCCATGAGATCCGAGATGGACTCCATGTATGTCAACCAAGTATGGTCTTTGGTTAATGCACCAGAGGGTATTAACCCTATTGGGTGTAAATGGGTCTATAAAAGGAAGATTGGGGCAGATGGCCAAGTTGAAACTTATAAAGCCAGATTGGTGGCTAAGGGTTTCAGACAAAAACAGGGAATAGATTATGATGAAACATTTTCCCCTGTTGCCATGCTCAAATCTATTCGGATTATGCTTGCTATAGCAGCATATCATGATTATGAGATCTGGCAAATGGATGTAAAAACTGCATTCCTCAATGGTTTCCTTGAGGAAGAGGTTTATATGTCACAGCCAGAAGGTTTTGTCTTGGAGACTAAACCTAATCAGGTATGTAGGCTAAAGAAATCCATTTATGGATTAAAGCAAGCATCCAGGAGTTGGAACATCCGATTTGATAAAACAGTCAAAGAATTTGATTTTTTCAAAAATGAGGATGAACCTTGTGTGTACAAGAAGACTAGTGGGAGTGCCATAGTTTTCTTAGTTCTATATGTTGATGATATACTTCTTATTGGGAATGATATCCCAATGTTACAATCAGTCAAAGTGTGGTTATCGAAACAGTTTTCCATGAAAGACTTGGGAGAAGCGTCCTATATACTG
The DNA here is from genome assembly GCA_021397845.1 of Areca catechu. Lineage (NCBI taxonomy): Eukaryota > Viridiplantae > Streptophyta > Magnoliopsida > Arecales > Arecaceae > Areca > Areca catechu. The sequence goes on from CM038050.1 coordinate 100,653,180, forward strand.
GGTATAAAGATCTATAGAGAAAGATCAAGAAGGATGCTAGGCTTATCCCAGTCTAGGTACATTAACCAGGTGCTAAAGAGATTTAGCATGGAGGAAAGTAAAAGAGGTTACTTACCTATTGGTCATGGCATACGTCTTTCTAAGAGGATGTCTCCTAAGACACCTGAAGAAAGAAATAGAATGAGTTCTATACCTTATGCTTCGGCTATAGGGTTGATTATGTATGCTATGTTATGTACCAGGCCTGATGTGGCATATGCCTTGGGTGTAGCCAGTAGATTTCATGCTGATCCAAAAGAGGATCACTGGAAGGCTGTGAAAAATATTCTTAAGTACCTGAGAAGGACTAAGGATATTTTTCTTATATACGGAGGGTCTGATCTTAAACTAGAAGCCTATTCAGACTCTAGTTTTCAATCAGACCCAGATGATAGTAAATCCATTTCAGGGTATGTCTTTACCTTTAATGGTGGAGCAGTAAGTTGGAAGAGCACTAAACAGCAGACTGTAGCTGACTCAACTACCGAGGCAGAGTACATAGCTGTCAGTGAAGCCGCCAAGGAAGCTGTCTGGATGAAGAAATTCATCACAGAGTTGGGAGTAGTTCCTGAGATTGAGAGCCCGGTACCACTCTATTGTGATAACACTGGAGCAGTTGCTCAAGCTAAGGAACCGAGAGCCCATCACAAGTCCAAGCACATTCTGAGACGCTTCCATCTTGTCCGAGAGATAATCGAGAGACAAGAAGTCTGCATCAATAGAGTGGATACAAAGAACAACATAGTAGACCCGTTCACTAAGGCTCTACCACAGCGGGAGTTTGATCGCCACCTCGATTGTATGGGGTTAAAGAATAAGAGCGATTGGCTTTAGTGCAAGTGAGAGATTGAAAGGATTATGCCCTATAAGCCAATATTTGTATCTCCCAGACCATTGTAAATTGACAAGTTAATAAAGGCAATATTTTTTTCATCATTCGCTGTGTCATTATATGATGAACCCCATAGATTAGGGCTATGGTCCTAGGGCTATGATGAGATCATACCAGTGAGATCTAAGGCCTTAAAACCCTAATCTAGAATATTCCTAGTCATAGGAACCCTGAGTTGGGGATCAGGGTTTCCGGTTAGACTGGCACATCCTATGTATGCTGAAAAGGGTGACTGCTCTCACAGTCACTTGTGTGGGACACTAATACAAGGATGTGGGTGCTCATTAGCGAATGAGTTCACTGAATAGATTCAGTTTGAGAACATCTAATGGAGCCTTAGCTGCATGTCAATAGATGTTTCACATAGTGGGAGTTGTACAAGTAGTCCTATGACCTGAGACTGCCATAATACCTTATGTACATGAACCCATGCTTTGGTTCAACCTCAATCATGACACTGGGTCATGCACGAGGTTGATGCTGGGTATGATGAATTGTATATGAAGGTAATGAGTAGGTCAACAAGGAATTGATCACTCCTAGTAGGAGGAGATTGCATCCAGCCAAATTAGGTCAGATGATGATTCAGGAAATCTTTGATCAAAGTACAGATATTAGAAATGATTTCTAATATCGAATTAATTGAATCATTAGTGTATGACTGAGCTGGGAATGAGTATAAGCTGGTTTTGACATGTTTCCATATCCATAGTTATATTCGGAATGCAAGATGATTGAAGGATCGAATTGTACGAGAACTTTCCACTGAAGGGTAGTTTTGGAATTTCACCAGAATTTCCATATCTTCCGGGAAGACATGACACGTTGCTAGACGTCAATCTTGTCTTGTGGGTTGATCAAATTAAATGGTTTAATTGGATCACTAATTAGGAGGAGTCCTAATTGACTAACTCGAGTTAGCTCGATTTGACCTAAATTGATTAGAATGAGTTCTGATCAAATTAGGTCAACTTGCACTCGGACCCACTGCTGGCTAGGTATGGAACCCAATGGGTCACACACTTAGGACAGATAATCAAGGATTTAATTTGGAATTAAATCTCGTTTGCAGATGAACACACTAGCATGTGTTGCAAACCATGGCTTCTACTTGAATCGGATTCGAGTTAGGGTTCCGATTTGGTCTTTTTTAGATCCAAATTCATTCCGGTTTGAATCTAATTGAAGATTCAAGCCATTGGGCTAATAATAGGCTAGCAATTGGGCTAACCTAAGAGGCTAAAACCCCTTTCCACATCGCCTAAGCCCCTTCCCCTCTTTTCCCACGCGCGCGCGCAAGGAGAAGAGTCCACGCGCGCGTGGACTCTCTCCAAGTGGCATTTTTGCATGAGAAAAGGAAAGGGGTCGGCGTTTTTTGGCTGAAGAGGCATGGAAGAGAGTCCACCTAGGTGTGGACTCTTCAAAAATGGGATTACCGTGAGAGAAAAAAAAAAAAAACATCGAAGGGGCACGACTCTTCTCTTCTGCGCGTGTCCTTCTGTGTTTTTTGCGACTCTTTCTTGCGTCTTCCCATCCCAAAGGCCGTGAGATTAATTCAAGGGCCATGAGATAAAGGGAAAGGACATGAGAAGGGAGAGAGGGGGCGTGAGATGGTGATTACAGATGGGTAGGCGCCTCTCTGTCGCCTATTTAAGGAGAAGACTTCACCGTAAAATTATTCTTTTTTTTCTCTACCACAGCGAAGCCTTGCCTCTTTATTTTCTCCCTCTCCAGAAGATTGTTTCCCCCTCCTCTCTTTCCTCTTTGATTCCTTTACAGAGCCTTGGCTCTGTCGAATCTCAGAACAGAAGGAGAGTCAGAGAGAAACTCTCCGACGGTAAAGGAAGAAGGCGCCTCTCCTTTCTTTCTTACATTAAGACAATCTTGTCTTAATTTTCTTCTCCCTCCAAGACAAGCCTTGTCTCATTTTAGGACAAGGGCTTATTCTTAAGACAAGAGTGTCTTAAGGGGCCAAAGTTGCTAGAAGACAAGGAGAAGGGTAAGAGAGAAGGTTTAGTCCCAGTTTGGCTAGAGGAGTCCTAGCCAATAGCCCATATATCAAGTTCTTGGAGTAGAACTTGATTGGAAGGAACCCAATTAAGGAGTCAGTGTCTTGATCATCTGCCCGTGTGGATCACCATCGGAGGGCGGACAAGTGGACGCCTGGTGTGTTCAAGAGGCTGCTCAATTTGGAGTTCATTTCTGCATCAGACTGGTTATAGCAATCTGAGGTTAGTATTTAAACAATGTTTAAATTTGGACATGTATGTAGTCATAGTTTTTAATTGCAAATAAGGAGATTTGGGATTAGGGTTCGGACCTGGTTTCATAAATTTTTGAAATCCATGCTTCCGCACTGGTTACCGAACCCAACAAGAGACATCCAGCATGCAATAGACTTAGTTCCAGGAGCCACTTTACCAAACCTTCCTCACTATAGACTGAATCATAGTGAACATCAAGAATTACAGAAACAAGTGGGAGAATTTCTTAGGAAGGGTTTCATTAGGGAGAGCCTGAGTCCATGTGCAGTCCCTGCTCTACTGACCCCTAAGAAGGATGGTACCTGAGGATGTGTGTAGATAGTAGAGCTATCAACAAGATAACTGTGAAGTATAGGTTTCCCATCCCCTGATTGGATGATATGTTAGACATGATGGCTGGAGCTAGAGTTTTCTCTAAGATAGACCTTAAGAGCGGCTATCATCAGGTTAGGATTAGACCTGGGGATGAGTGGAAAACAATTTTCAAGACTAAGGATGGCCTGTTTCAGTGGGTTGTAATGCCTTTCGGACTTTCCAATGCACCAAGTACTTTTATGAGGATTATGACCCAGGTCCTGAAAGAGTTTACAGGGAAATTCGTTGTGGTCTACTTTGATGATATTCTGATCTATAGCAAGACCAAGAAGGACAACTTTGGTCATCTAAGACTAGTATGCCAGACCCTTAGGGAGAATAGCCTTTATGCCAACTTTAAGAAGTGTGATTTCATGACACATTAGGTTATCTTCCTAGGTTTTGTTGTTACCCATGAGGGAGATTCTGTAGATCCTGAAAAGGTTATGGCAATTATTGAGTGGCCTACACCCTCTAATGTCCACGATGTGCATAGTTTCCATGGCCTAGCAACCTTTTACAGGAGATTTATTAGGGGTTTTAGTACAGTCGTCGCCCCTATCACTAATTGCATTAAGAAGGGTACATTTGAGTGGACCAAAGTAGCTGATAAGGCCTTCCTAGAGCTTAAGGATAAGATGACCCAAGCACCCATCCTTAGATTACCTGATTTTACTAAGTTGTTTGAGGTCGCTTGCGACGCCTCGGGAGTAGGAATAGGTGGGTTACTAAGTCAAGAGAATCACCTTGTATCCTTCTTCAGTGAGAAACTGAATGAGGCTAAACTTAAGTACTCTACCTATGACAAAAAATTTTATGCGGTAGTCCAGGCCCTTAGATATTGGAGACATTACTTACTACCGCAGGAGTTTGTCTTATTTTCTGACCATGAGGCACCCCGATTCCTGAACTTCCAAAAGAAACTAAACCCACGGCATGGTAAATGGATTGAGTACATTCAGGCTTACACTTTTATCCTGAAGCACCGTGCCGGCACTGAAAATAAGGTAGCAGATGCCCTGAGCCATAGGTCTCTACTGTTAGGATTAGTTAGCACCCAAGTCATAGGGTTTGATAGGTTAAAGGATGAATATGAAACTTTCCAAGACTTTGTAGACATTTATCAGACCCTCAGGCTAGAACCATCCAGTACCCATAGTGAGTATACCCTTCAGGATGGCTACCTTTTCCAGAATAATCGACTCTACATACCCAAAACTTCCCTTAGAGAATTCCTAATTTGGGAGACCCATGCTGGAGGTTTATCTGGTCACTTTGGTAGAAATATTACGATCTTAGCAATAGAGGACCAGTTCTAATAAATTTTAAAATTAGGCTTAGGATCGAATGAATGGGTGGTGGTTTTGGGATAAGGAGAGGTTATCAACTCCTCCCCTTATCTTAGATGCTCAATTGCCCTTAAGATGAATTAGGAGATGATCACTCAAAAAAATTGAATTGCAGAAACACAGAAACAGAATTGCTGTAATTTAACTCTCAGAAATTTCACAGAAATCAATAAATTACAGTAAAATTATGTAAAATAGATTCAAATATACTGGTTCCAGCAAAATAAAAATCACGTAATTTGGAGTTATGTACAATGAGAAACAATTTCTAAAATAAGGTAGTTATAGACTGAAAACAGAATGCTTCCCCCGTTTACAATTCCTGCTACGAAGTTGTAACCCAGCGGATCCCCTACATGCCCCAGGAACACCCCGTGGAATGGAAAGAGGAGGCTTGCACCCCACTTCATTCCTAGGACCGGACGTCCTGGGAAGTCTACTTCGAGCAGACAAAGTAAAAAGGAGAGACACTCAAAACATGCAAGCAAGTCAGAAACCCTAGACAGGGCTCTGATACCAAAAATTGATGCAGAACGAAAGCTCTGATACCAAAAATTGATACAGAACAAAAGCTCTGATACCAAAAATAATGCAGAACAAAAGAGATGATGCGATGCAGAAGTAAATTAAGACTAATTCCTTTTCTTCTTTTTTTTTATATTTTTAGAAGTCGGCTTTGACTCAAATGAAAGTTAAACTAAATTGAAAGAAACTATATAATAATTAAAAGCACAATTCAAAGAAACTAGATTATCAGAGTAGTTCAGAAGGAAAGGATCGCTGGGGGTTGAGAAACTCCCAGACCTAGGGTTTCGCTCTGAACTTTCAACAGGACAGAACTAAAGAGAAGGGAAGGGTTATGTACCAGGCAGTGATCTTCACAGAGTTTGGTGGAAGGACTCTCTCGAGCAGATTGTTGGATCCTCGGATTCGGATATCTTCGTAATGGATCCTCCAATACTGGTCCTTTGGAAGAGTTGGCTTCTCCTGAACTCAGGATCTGGGAAAGAAGAAGAACAAGTTAAGGAACCAGAAACTCAAAGAAAGGATTTACCAGATAAGAAGAACTTGAAAAAATTGATGTTGCTGAAATCCTGATTCTCCTGGATGTTGTTCTGACTTCCTCTGGGATTTGCTCTGTATTCAAAGTAGCCGATCTGGACCTGGATGCTGGTGGTCAGCCTCTACTTGGAAGAGAGGGGCGGTGAGATGATGAGGTAGATTAGGGTTTGGATGATTGGTGGAATGAAGAAGATGATGGCGGCTAGGGATTGGAATTGAAGTGGCTAACCTAGGGTTTTGGTAGGGTTTTGGGGTTGGAGATCTCACACCTCCTCAAGGTTCCTAGGGAACCCGGATTTACTCCCTCACGGAGCTCAACACCTGAATACAAGTGCGGAAGAGAGAAATACAAAGTTGCTGACACAGAAATTGATTTCATTCATCATTTGTTTTCAAAACTTACAAGAGGGGTTTATTTTATAGGTCTTTAAAAGAGGTCAGGGTTTTACATCTTCCCATGTGGGACTAATAGGGTTGATCTTCAAATTTGGTTTATAGAATCAATTCCTCCTCATATGGCCGGCCAAGAGGTTCCATAAGTGTTGATTAATGGCTCCAAATGGTAAGTAGGTGGCGCCTCCTAGCCTTGCTCTTGAAGAAAAATTTTTTTCCTTCCATGGCTCAACTCTTTTGGACACCTCCTTTTCTTTCTCCCCAAGTCATGGCTCTTCCCAACTTTGCTTTGGGCTTTTTAGGCATGGATTGGGCGCCCCCTTGAAGTGCTCCCCAAGAAATGCATCTTTCCTCCTTTAGCTTGGCCTTTTAAGGTACATATGGGGCGCCTCCTTGATTTTGGCTTCAAGAAAAATTCTTGCTCCCTTGGGTGTGGGGACCAAGACACTGGGATGGAGATGTGGCACCTCCTGGACTCTGGCGTGTGGCTGGGAGAGAATGTGACACCCTTGAGAAGACCTAGACCACTACTAGGACTTGTACCAAGTCAACATGACTCAACAAAATTTAATTGCAGGGAAATACAGACTCAAACTAAAATTGAGTTGACCAAGTCAACTTTTATTACAAAACCAGAAAACCCTAATTCTTCAGGCAAGGTCAATCAGAGATCCAGATGGAGCTCTGAAGTCTTCTTCTGAGTCTGGTGCCCGCACCAAAACCGACAACGATACCCAATGAGGCTTTTGGACATATCCCTTCTATTGAGAGTGATCCTTACCCAGAGTGTCCACCAATTAATTGGCCTGAGAGAGGAGAATGGATCGAGCATATCCTGGATGATCAAGCCATTATGACCCGGGGCTACGGTTATCAATGCTTCCTGGTCCGATGGCAATTCTGGATAGAATCGGATGATTCATGGATTTCTCGAGAGGACTTGCAACGCCTCAACCGAGACCTTCTTGAGAGATATGTGAGCCAGTTTGATCTTCACTCGATAGGGTCGAGTTCCTCCCACCCGGTGAGAATTGGTGCGGATACCAAAGGCACCCGAATAAGGCAGAGGCTTCTCAACCCTCTATGGATCACTTAATTGACATTCAAGTCCACAGTAATAAATTTTAGTCCAGCTGAGTTATTTTATTTGAGTCCTGTAATTAGTCAGCTTATGTTGAGCTAGTTCAATTCAGTATTAGTCAGCTCATATCGAGCTAATTTTATTTTTTGAGTCCTGTCCAAGCATATCAAAGACTCAAGTCCACATCATACAAGTGAAGACCAAGTCCAACCTAATTGAAGACATGGAAGTTGAGCCAAGATCCAACCCAACTTGAAGACCTGAAGATCCCAGGAGGAGAAAATGAAAATAGGAACAAACCTGAAGCCCTGATCCAGCCAGAAGCAAACAGGGCCAGCCCAGGCCCAGGAAGAGGATTTAGGGCGCCACTCCTTAGGTTTACCCTCCTCTTGGTTAGCCACTTATGGTCACCCCTTTGGCCGACCAAGACAAGGAGAGCGAGTCCATTTGCTTTAGGGATTTCTACCTAGGTTGCCTTGTATTCCTAGTTAGGGTTTGAAAGGGAGAAGGAGTCCTATGTAAAGTCTAAAGTACCCTTACTTGGGGCCCAAGGTTAAGGGAACATTTAAGGGACCCTAGCCTCTTGTATGAAGCTTGATTTTGATATGAAATAAATCTTGAGTTCTTATATTGCTTTGTGTGATTACCCTGCTGTATGCATAAAGGGGTTTGAGAGTTCTTCTTCACGGTGTTTGTAACCATCTTCCTGCCGCCAACCATCCTTCCAGCCCCCTCCAAAACATTCTTCTCTTTGCTATTTTCCTTTATTTTCTTGATTTCCTCTGAGTTTTATAACCCCTGACAAGTCATTTGTAGGTCCCCGAGTTCCTACGAATCCAACGACTCCAGCCAATCCTTAATCAGACCACCGAGCAGAAAGCCGGGTATCCACGGGTCTTTGGCTCGGTTTTCTAGGCTGCATCCATCGAGGAACGAGAGATCCCTTCACTGCAATCTTTACCGGGCACTTCAGACATTGTCAAGTACACCCCCTCAACCTCCAGTCTTTATATTGTAGGAGAACTTGCCCTAACCGAGGCTTCTCAGCCCTGGCGATCCCTCTTTAGTACTTTTCTAGGTTCTAATCTGTATGCTTGGCTTCAAAAATTCATAAAAAATTGCCTATAATTAATTTTGATCTGAAATTCGAGAATTAATCACCTAACCCAACATATAAAACATACAAAAAGAATTGCATGCATATTAGTCCCGCATCACTTTGTCTTATGAAGGACCTAATAATTTAGAGGATTTGATTCATCATGACACATTAAGAGAAAACATGGACATATTCAAGAAACCTCCCATTATCTTATAGAGGGGTTCATGATCAATTGGTCCTTGGGCACCTTATAACAAGTCATGACAGATTAACCTTAGTTGTCATGGGTTAACTCGAATCAACAAGTTATCCAATCAATTCTGATTCACCGCATTGGCCAGGAAGGTGAGATCAAGGGATGGGTTGTACCAAGTAAGCCTCTTGCCTTTGACACCAACCTTGAGTTGGCCAGGTAAGAGTTAGCCCCAAAGAACCTTGATCAAGATGCCAAACTTGATGGGGATCGAGAGTCTATTTTATTTTATTTTATTTGAGTCCATTAGTCCTGTGTCACTTGAGTCAAAGTGAGCCAATAGTGTCCTGTAATAAAGTGAGACAACTGAGTTAGTTGCGTCCACGTAGTCAGGTCCAGCTTTTTAGTCCAGTCAAGTCCAATCGAGTCCATGTAGTTTTCATTCTAAAGGAGAGTCAGCAACACGGAGATTCACCAGGCCTCCCCAACCAGAGCTGGACTTCATGCACCTAGGCCCTTTCATGTCGCTAAGCCCGCAAGAGAGAGCTCCAGCCCAAGAAAAAGGCACAATGTTGACCAGGTCCACTAGGGTTTCTTAGCCCACAAGTCAGGGTTTCTTAGCCCTCAAGTCATGTATCCTGGGGTTAATCTATAAATACCACCCCTCCCCTCTTGTATGAAGTATCTTTTTTTCCCATGAATACAACTTAAAATAGAAAGTTATTTTGTCTGAGTTTTTTTCTCTGAATTGGAGTGGGTGTGACGCTCTGTTCTATGTTCTTGTGTGCAAGACCTAATCCTTTGGTGACTTCTATGCTAGCCAGCGATCCTCCCACTTTCCCATCCTGCATCAACTTGGTATCAGAGCCCGGTGGATTAGGGTTTCCATCCTCCCGATCACAGATCCCGCCACCATCAAGCCAGATATAGCCAGTCACCCACCAACATTCCTCTCTTCTAGCCCTCACCCATGCTTTCCTCGTCATCCACACCACTGATCGAAACATTCCACCCAGATCCAAGCCCCTCCTCTTCACTCAGTGCTACTAACCATCCAGGAAACTTCAACGATCGACGCCTGTCTCCTCACCCACTGATCGACCCTGATGCCATCGGATCAGAGCCCATGCCACAGTTCGTCTTCACTGTCAGCACTCTGACCACACACCACCACCAATCAGACACCGAAGATCATCATCAATGCACTGCACCCGAGCCCCTCTCCCCTCTACCGCCCATGAAGCCCGTCTCAAGCACTGCCTCCGATCAAGTCTCCCCCTCCTCCGCCTCCTTCGTGTGAAGCCTCCCATCTCTGCAGCTGATCGATGCCGCCCACCGGTATCTGTCTCCAATCAACGCCCAGCAGATGGAACCCCGTGCCGTAGAATTTTGCATGTGGTCCACCGATTCGACCACCTATGTCACCCCCGGGAAGATCCATCTTAGCTCCTGCCCCGACCTCCTCCTCCCAGCGAGAGGTTGCCGACATGGTAGAAGGGGCTAAATAGAAGAAGAGAGTGCTGGATCTGCTCCCGGCCTCCTCTCACTATCGACGACGTCGACACACCCGGCCGCTGCCACTGCCAGCACTGGCAAGACCCCCTCCGCCACCCGCTTTAGCTTGGACCAGACTCTGGCAGCCCATCTTGCTCCCCCTCAGATCAGACCACGTCTGATGACCCTAGATGCACCCATGCCAGGATGCCGCCTGCCCCCTACTGTCGCTCGCGCCCCCATCACCGTCGAACACCATCTCCACCCCAGCACCACCACCGACGAAGCTTGCTAGACTTCCCTCCCCCTCTGCGAGCCTCCCCTATTTTTGGTTCATGAAGAAGGAACTCCACAGCATGATCATGAAGGCAAATGCCTTCATTGTTGTCGACTTCAGTGCACGATTTCTGGAGCAGCATGCTTTCTGGAGCAGCATGTCTTTTAGCACCGCACGACTTCCAAAGCTACATGGGTTTTAGTGCAAAGATGAAGAAAAAAGAAAAGAAAAGAAGTTGAAAAAAAAAAATAAAAATAAAAATGGGTGAACCCAGCCTTGGAGTCCCTTTTTGATTGGTTTCAGTTCCATCAAACCCCCGCTCAGCCTGACTCGATGGAGTCGAGTTCTCCCCATCGTAAGGAAATGATGGGGACCGAGAGTCTATTTTATTTTATTTGATTTTAGTCCATTAGTCTTGTGTCACTTGAGTCAAAGTGAGCCAATTGAGTCTTATAATAAAGTGAGACAATTGAGTCAATTGAGTCCACTTAGTTAAGTCTAATTTTTTAGTCCAGACGAGTCCAATCGAGTCCATGTAGTTTTCATTCAAAAGGAGAGTCAGCAACCTAGATGGTGGGGGCACCAGGTTTAGAAAGAAGCTTCAACTAATACCAAGTTCTTTATGGATTGAAACTAGGAACTCAAGTCTCGTATGAGTCCTGTATGTTTATTCAGTCATGTTTTATTTTCTTTTGGGGTTTTTAAAGTTCAATTAGAGTCAATTAGGCTTTATACTGAGTCAAGTTCAAGAGCTACTTGAAATTGGGCCAGACCAGCTTTACTTGGAGTGCCACATCATCATGGACCACCTATGCCAACTCATCACCAAAGAATGCCACATCACCTTTTTGCCAAGTCATCTCCAAGGGGTGCCATGGAGAAGAATGCGCCATGTCACCATGCCATTTCACCTTGACACATCATTGGATTTGGAAACCACCTCGCCATGCCAACTCACTTTGCCAAGTCATCACCAAGTGGTGCCACATCAAAACAACTTCAAAGTGGGGACCTCACCATGCCAACTCACCTTGCCAAGTAATCACCAAGAGGCGCCAACTTCAAGTGGGGACCAAGGATTCAAATCCTCCACATTCCATGTAATCCTCCACCAAATCCTCCACCTTCCATGTAACCCTCCACCAAATCCTCCACATTTCATGTAACCCCCCCTAATATTTCTCCATGATATGAAAAATTTCAAATTGATTGAAAGGCCAATAAAAGCCTCTTGTACAAAAAAAAAAAAAAAAAAAAAAACTTTTGGATGATGAAACAAGGAGTAGTTTTTCTATGAAGCAAGTGTTTTGTAGTGTGGTTGTGTTTCAATCTTGGCGTGTGATCTTCTACCTCCCAAGCCAACGACTTCTCCAAGGATCCCAACTTCCCTCAACGACCACTTGTTTTCTTAATTCCTTCCTCCTACTTTGATTTAGTATTCCTTCAAATCAGCTTAGTCCTAATTCCTTCATTGCGCAGGGTTCCTTCTACGATCCGGAGTTTAAGAAGGGGGTCATTGCCATCAGATCAAGTATGGTGAGAACTTGTTTCGATGGAAGAGTCATCTTTTCATCCAGGGCTTGTTTGTTTGATTGCTTCAACGAATCTACACCAACAAGGAGTGCTCATCATGGTAACAATTCCCTTCTAATATTCTTGAGTCTGGGTTATTGAAGACAGTTTTCCAGGGTTTAGATTCCATAATCATTAGTCCTAATTTTCTCTAGGATTTAAAAAACTACATCGCGGTGTAAGTTCCAAATTTCTGTGCTCCTTCCATAGCTTTACCTTAATACTTTTGATCTAAAATTTAGTACCTGTTAATAGGCTTCATTACTCTCATTTCTCAATTCATCATTTAGATTGCATTCTCATCATCGTGCCGCATCACCAGAGATTCTCTAGGCCTTCCCAACCAGAGCTGGCCTTCATGCACTGGGCCCTTTCATGCCACCAAGCCCGCAAGAGAGAGCTCCAGCCCAAGATAAAGGCCCACTGTTGACCAGGTCCACCATGGTTTCTTGGCCCACAAGTCAGGATTTCTTAACCCTCAAGTCATGTACCCTGGGGTGAATTTATAAATACCACACCTCCCCTCTTATATGAAGTATCTTTTTTCCCATGAATACAACTTAAAATTGAAAGTTATTTTGTCTGAGTTTTTTTCTCCGGATTGGAGTGGGTGTGATGCCCTATTCCCTGTTCTTGAGTGCAAGCCCTAATCCTCTGGTGACTTCTACGCTCTCCAGCAATCCTCCAGCTCTGTCCCGCATCTGTGTGGGGTTCTCCTAGGATTGGGAAGTGGGGGACATGGTGTCCTAAGGTCAGGGTCAGGTTTAGGTCCGGTATGGGGCTTAGGAGTTTTTCCTAGACTTCCTAATATGTTCCCTGCCTGGTCAAACCTCTCATTCATTAGAGTGTGGGATTGGGTCAATTAGTCAAGTCTTTGATTTATTTAGAGATTCATCTGGTTCATCTGGTCATTCATGGTCTTTATGAGAGTTTCAAGATTGGATTCCATGGTTGAGCTGGGTTGAGGTTTAGACCAATGGTACTTGACTTCTGACCTAGTGATCATGCAATCAATCAATCAAAGTGTTATGATACAGTCGAGCACACAAAGGCTAACACGAGCTAAGGCTTGCTAGACCAAGTGCCAAAACCTAATGAGTAAACTCAACTTACACTCAACACAGCACCTAATCCTTCCACTAGCTAGGTAAGAGGTGGGGTGGTGGGAGGCTCCCCCTATGATGGGGGACTAATATGCATGCAATTCTTTTTGTATGTTTTACATGTTGAGTTAGGTGATTAATTCCAGAATTTCAGATCAAAATTATTTGTAGGGAATTTTGTATGAATTTTTGAAGATCAGCATGCAGATTAGGACCTAGAAAAGTAGCAAAGAAGGACTGCCGAGGCTGAGAAGCCTCGGTTAGGGCAAGTTCTCCTACAATAAAACTACTAGAGGTAGAGAGGTGTACCTGACAACGTCTGTGAAGATCGCAGCGAAGGGGTCTCTCGTTCCTCGACGGATGCGGCCTGGAAAACTGATCCAATGACCCGCGGATACCCGGCTTTCTGCTCGGTGGTCCGATTGAGGCTTGGCTGGAGTCGTTGGATTCGTAAGAACTCAGGGACCTGCAAATGTCCTGTCAGGGGTTAGAAAATTTATAAAGGAATAAGAAAACAAAGGAAAAATAGCAAGGGAAGGCTTCTTTTGGAGTGGGCGTCCATGGATCTGGAGGGTTTGTTGGCAGCAAGAAGATGATTGCAAACACCGGGAAGAAAAACTCTCAAAAAACCCTTTATGCACACAGCAGGGTATCACACAACTCAATAGAAGAACTCAAGGTTTAATTCATATCAAAAATTAGGTTTCATACAAGAGGCTAGGGTCCCTTAAATAGACCCTTAACCTTGGGCTCCAAGTAAGGGTACATTAGTCTTTACATAAGAATCCTTTTCCCTCTCAAACCCTAGCTAGAAAATAAGGAAACATTAGGTAGAAAAATCCCTAAAAATTCTCTTGACTTGGCCAAAACTCGAAAGATGCCTAGGGGGGCATGTTGGGCTTCTAAGAGCAACAAGGGGCTGGCCCAAAGGGGCCCGGGTGCATGGGTTTGGGCCTCTGGAAGCTGGGGTGGCCTGGTAACCAAGTAGCAGGAATATTCCCTGGTATCTTAATTCTTAGGGGCTTGGGCTTGGCGCATAGACTTGATTTCTTTGGGCTAGGATGCAGATGGACCTCTAAAATCATGGATGCCTTGGTCTATAAATATATTTTGACATCTGGAAGGAAATCTGGGCATCTGGAGGGCATTTGCAAGGAATCAGGGTTTTCTGAATTTTTCCTCCTGGGGTCTTCAAATCTTCAAGCTGGGTTGGACTTGGGCTATACTTCCATGTCTTCAATCTGGTTGGACTTGGTCTTCACTTGTATGATGTGGTCTTGAGTCTTCAATATGGTTGAATAGGACTCAAAAAAATAAAATTAGCTCGACATGAGCTGACTAACACTAGACTGAACTAGCTCAACATGAGCTGACTAGTACAGAACTGAAATTCAAAAGACTCAAATAACAACTAAAATGGACTCAGATAGGATAAGCCCTTATTACAGATGGACTCGTAAATTATTGATCAATTCACAGAGGGTTGAAAAGCCTCTGTCTTATTCTGGTTCCTCCGGTGTCCCCACCACCCTGCCTGTGATAAGGTCCTAATTAAAAATCACCAGTCAACTTAGGGCATTTGCCACTTGACCTCTAGCCTTAGACACCAGCTTTCAGTAATAGATGATCGGTTGGGTGCACTAGTTCCCTCACTAGACTTGGACCCGACTTGTTGGTGTCCCTAAGCTATTAGGTTTCTAGTCAATTATAATTAAGGCTTGGGTTCTGATGCTGGGTAGTTATTTTGGGCCCAGGATAGGTGATGAAATCCTTCCCTGATCTGATAGAGTAAAATTGCCCTTAAGATTAGTTTAATGATATGATGCACAATCGATGAACCCTAATGCAATCTAATAACAAAATAAAAAAATATTTTTTTTTTTGTATCTTTTTATGATGTGGCAACTTAATTATAAGTTGATTAAGTTATCACACTAAACTTGGCTTGGGTTTCAGGGGGGTTAGGATGTGAGTTAGTTTTGGTTCAGTCAAGTGTGCAGAAATCATAGAATCTGAAGTTAAGGTCTATTTTGATGAAGAAGTTATCATGGGTTTTAGTGCATAAAAAAATTCTAAAAGACTTCAAAATAGAGGATTAATAGTGAAGATAATTTCTACCAAATTTCATGCAAAAAAAATAGTATGATGATGAAAAACCTAGGGTTTATAGCTAGGTACAGGAAAAACAGAATTCTGGTTAGGATTTTTTTTGGATGCAGAATTTAATTAATTTTCTTGACCTATAAAAATTAACAAAAGTTTTGAAAAAATAGAGGACTCAACAGAGAAGACGTGATGCAAGTTTTGGAGAAAAACAATATGCCTAAGTTGATGAAACAGATCTAAACTCGGACCTCTAATGTAGATGATAGGATGCAAATTTTTGTTAAGGTTTTACTTTTATCATTTTTTTGTTTATTTTTGGATATGAAGAATTCTACAAAAATAACATGAAAATAGAGGAAAAAATAGAGGATATTCACCATGAAAATTATAAAATAATCAAAACATTTGATTGGGGAAACAGTCCTATGTTTTGAGGGGTTATGCAAAATTTAGGATGCAGAAAACCTAAACAATGATGCAAGAACATGCCCTAATCCCGCTCTGATACCAAAATTGATGAGGGATGGGATTCTAATATCATGCAGGATGATATGCAAGGAATGAAGATGAAGGAAATCAGAATAAAGCAAGCAAATATTTTTGGATTTTTTTATGGTTTTAATTCTTGAAACTAGCCTAGATTAGGTTAGGGTTATCCTATATCAATTAGCATCCTACCCACATGCTAGTTCAATCAAAAAGATAAGAAAATCAGAATCCTAGGTCTAAGAAGGCCTATTAGGAGCATGTTCAACTTCAAGAAATCAGAAAAAGTAAGAAGAGAAGGGGTCCACATACCTAGTAATGATTTGCATGATGTCATAGAAGAAATTTCTCAACTCAACTCGGTGCCTAGATGATCTAGTCACTTTCCTGTGGATCCATTGTCTTTTTATCAACTTCGTTCTGAGGCAAGGAAGACTTCATCCAAGGAAGGTTTCACTGGAGGGATCCTGCAAACGTTAGGGGTTAGGGTTATAGATGATGAGAAAAATAATAAAATTGAAGAAGATGGAAGAGGGGAAGGGAAGGGCTGTGGAGAGGCTGGCAGCCTTCTTGAGAAGATGGAGGATGCCTGGCTTTGAGAAGTTGGCGCATCCTTGGGGCTTCAACTAGTATGTTGGTCGGCTAGGGTTTAGAGGATGAAGGAGGGATGGCTGGCGGTTAGGGTTTGCTCACAAGAAAATAACACAAGTCTCACACCGCACAATTTGACATAATAACTTTAGAAGTATTCATGATAAAGATTGATTACAAGAGGGGGAGGGGTGGGGTATTTATAGGTTCAACCAGGGTCCTCTCGTTATCTAATTTGGAGTACAAGTCTTTGTAGAAATAAAACTCAAAATAAACTTGGACTGGAAGACTGGTCTCCTGGTAAAACAGGGCTAGCTGACTCCTCCTTGGACTGATAATCTTTGCTTGGGCTTGGGTGAAAGGGATATGCCCTACAAGCCAATCTATGTTATATCTCCCAAACCATTGTAATTGACAATTTTCTAAATAAAGGCATTATTTTTCATCATACGCTGTTTTTATATTATATGATGAACCCCATAGATTAGGGCTATGATTTTAGGGTTATGATGAGATCATACTAGTGAGACCTAAAATCTTAAAACCTTAATCTAAAGTATTCCTAGTCAAAGGAACCCTGAGTAGGGGATCAGGGTTTTTCCGATAAGACTAGCACATCCCGGGTATACTGGAAAGGGGACTGCTCTCACAGTCACTTGTGTATGACACTAATACTGGGATGTGGGTGCTCATTGGAGAATGAGTTCACTGATATGATCCAACTTGAGAACATCAAATGGAGTCTTAGCTACATGTCAATAGAAGGTTCTCATAGTGGGAGTGGTACAAGTAATCTTTTGACCTGAGACTGCCATAAGTACCTTATGTACATGAACCCATTCTTTGGTTCAATCCTAATCATGACACTGAGACATGCACAGGATTGATACTGGGAATGGTGAATTGGATATGAAGGTAATGAGTAGGTCAACAAGGAATCGATCACTCTTAGTAAGAGGAGATTGCATCCAGCTAGTCAACAATCGCATGATGATTCAGGAAATCTTTGATCAAAGTGAAGATATTAGAGATGGTTTCTAATATCAAGATAATCGAATCATCATTATAAGATTGAGCTAGAAATAAATATAATATTGGATTTGACATATATCCATATCCATAGTTATATTTTGGGTGCAGGCTGATCGAAAGATTTAATTGTACGGTAACTCTCTACTGAAGGGTAATTTTGGTATTTCACCAGAATTTCCATATCTTCCGGGTAGACATGACACGTTGCTAGACGTCAATCTTGTCTTGTGGATTGATCAAGTTCAAAGATCACATGTTAGGAAGAATCCTAATTGATCGAATCGGGTAAGCCCGATTTGACCTAAATCGATTAGAAAGAGTTCTAATCGATTAGGTCAACTTGTATTCGAACCCACTGCTGGCTAGATGTGGAATCCAATGGGTCACACACTTAAGAGGATTGATCAAGAATTTAATTTGGAATTAAATCATCTTTGCAAGATAACACTCTAGCAGGTGTTGCAAACCCTAGCTTCTATTCGGATCGGATTCGAATTAGGGTTCCGGATTGGATCAAATTGGGTTCTAATTGGACCTAATTAGACCCTAATTGAGAAAACAGGAATATGGCTAACCCTATTGGCTAGCCATGTAGCTTGGCTAGCCTCCCCACCCGCCCCCTTTATTTTTCCACGCCAAATGCCAAGAGTCCATGCGCATATGGACTCTTGGCGCGCCATTTGAAAGAGTCCATGGCGCATGGACTCGTGGCGCGCCCCAAATATTTCTCCGATGATTTTATTTGGGGTAGCCTCCTTCTTAAGCAATTAGCGCACCATCTCTCCCCCCTTGGATGAGAATCCAATGGCTGATGGGATTTTGAGAAAGAAGGAATGCGCTAACTCCTCCCGGGCGCGCGAAATAACATTTCTTCGGAGATGAAAAGTCGCGACTTCCTTCCTTTTAAAACACCGCGGTTTTTTCTTTAAGAAAAGTCGTGGGATTTAATCTGGAAGGCCGTGAGATGGGAGGATTGGGCGTGAGAAATAGGGAAGGGGCGTGAGACAAAGTGGAATGGGGTTTACGGAGAGTTGTGTTCTTTTGAGAAGACATCTCTTTGTAATTTATTTAAACAACAGAGGTCTCGGGTGTTTAAACTAATGAACGACAGAGTTTATTTATTGTCTTTTCTTTCCAGGAAACTGATTCCTCCTTAGCTTTTTTAGGACAAAGAGAGTTTCCCTCTTGCAGAGTTCTCTTCTCTATTGAAACTCAAGTCCAAAACAAGAGATAGGAAGAATCTCTTGATCGGTAAAAGAAAGGAACACCTACTCTGTTTCTATTTTCTTTACTTTAAGACATTAGTGTCTTAAATCCATCTCCTCCTTCAAGACAAGAGTTTTATTCTTAGGACAAGGTCTTAAGAAAGGGAGAGGAAGAAGGAAGAAAAAAAATAAGGAGCCCCTACCTTGAAGTTTTAGAGCCATAGTCCTCTTGAGTTCTAGGATAAGAATTCAAGTGAAGGAATTTTGAAGAAGCTTGCATCTTGATCAATCATCTTGTGGATCACCATTGGAGGGTGGATATTTGGATGCCTGGTGAAATCAAAAGAAGCATTCAACACCAAGTTCTGATCCTACATCAAAATTGGACTTAGCGTTAAAAGGTTGGTGCCCTAATTCTAACAATGTTAGTTTGTATGTTTTAATTCTGAATAAGGAGATCTTGGCTAAGAGATTTTGGTGCCAATTTCATCATTTTTGAAATTACACTTCCGCTATGCTGCACCAGAATCCCCAACAGTGGTATCAGAGCAATCCTTATTACAGTTAAAACATATGAAAATTATTTATATGCATTTTTGTTGTAGTATCGCAATTAGGGTTTTAAACCCTTGAATACTGATACACTTAGAATAATTTAAGGGATGCATATATGATAATTAATGTTTTGATTTATGCCACTAGTTAGGGTTTTTTTTTCACTCAAACCCTAATTATTATAGAGATCTGATTAGTTTTGAAGTCATCATACTAAAATAAGGTTGCCCTGGCATAATGGTGGATCCATTATGCGGTAAATGGTTGTCCTAGTATGATGACACACTTAGCACATATATGTTTATCAAAGTGATATCATTGTGATATGTTTTTATAAGAATGTGCTGGCAATTTTAATAAAGCCCTCTTCTTAAAATTATATTAAGTCATAGTATATTTAACTAATGAGCATCACTAGTCATGATGAACAATTGATCATTCGGTGTCTAGAAAGGTGGTTCTAGGAAGGTAAAGAGAATCGTGGTTTTTAATTGGTTCCGTTGACTGACCTGGCCAATTTTTATTGTTGTCTAGGAAAGCAACGGGGGGACTCTTACATCTCTTCCACTTGCCTGGCCGATTTGATTATATTTAAATCTTGACTTATATGCTTAGTGTTAAAAAAATGCTATATGTTGGCCTTCCTTCATGCTGGATCATTACTGTGTTATGAACCACATTAGGTTTGTTGTGTTATCTGCAAGACCTAATAGGGTGATTGACATAATATTGGTCTAGTGCAAAAATATGCTTACAGTGTATTCAGTATAATGCCTTGTTGTGTTATCTGCAAGGGCATTATATTTGAGTACTGACTGTATAGAAATGAAAGGGTCTTGACTTAACTAGAACATTATGGTTTGTTGTGTTTTCTGCAAGACTTATAATGTTCTAGAGGCCAAGTTATTTTTGAGAATTATATGAGATATAATTGGAAGAGTTTCCTACCTTTGAACTTATAAAAGATTTGTTGTGTTATCTGCAAGATCTTTTATAAATTATAAGGATCTCGATCTCACTAAGAAAACCGATCAGGGTTCTTCTCGATTATCATAGTGAGGGCTATGATTTTTGATAAAATAGTGGGAGACATAATTAAATTGAAGACCTAATTTAATTATGTAAGTTATTTCATGGTTGTTTGCTTATGTATTGTTCTTAATTAAATGTAGATAAATGGCATCTTCATTATCACTGAGAAGAATCTTAGATACCAACAAATTGACTGGTCCAAACTATGTGGACTGGTTGAGAAACTTAAAGATTGTACTGAGTTCAGAAAAACTTTCTTATATTCTTGATACCCCTAGTCTTAATCCACTAGGGGATGATGCCACACAGGAAGATATGGCCACATACAAAATGTGGCAGAATGACTCCCTCACTGTCAAGTGTATCATACTGGCCTCAATGACCAATGAGTTATAGAGGCAGCATGAAAGCATGGATACTCAATCCATAATGCTCAATTTAAAGGAGCTTTATGGAGAACAAAGCAGAACTGCTAGATACGAAATATCTAAGCAGTTATTCCATGCTAGGATGACAGAGGGTACATCCATTCAGGATCATGTCCTGAAGGTAATTGACTTAATCACCAGATTGGGTCAATTAGGGTTTATTATGGATGGGGAGCTGAATCAGGATTTAATCCTGCAATCACTCCCGGAGTCATTTTCTCAGTTTATCTTGAATTATCACATGAACAAACTGAACACTTCCTTGCCTGAGCTATTAAATATGTTAAAAACAGCAGAGAGCCACGTTAAGAGAGAAAAGGCTCCACTTCTTCTTGTTGATAAGACCAATAAGAAGAAATCGGGCAAAAAGGGTTTTAGTAGGAGGCTAAACCCTAAGGGTGGCATCAATAAGAACAAGAAAAGAAAGAAGGCCTCAAAACAGTCAACCTGTTTCTTTTGCGGCAAAGCGGGACATTGGAAAAGGAATTGCAAGGCTTACCTTGCAACTGTGAAGCCTGGTGCGGCAGACGCACCAAAAGGTATGTATGAGATACATACTATATTGACATTAAATTCGTCTATATCAAATACTTGGGTATTGGATACCGCTTGTGGTTACCATATATGCAAATCTTTGCAGGACCTCCACAAGCTTAAAGTATTGAAGGAAGGTGACTTCAATCTCTACGTTGCTGGTGGTGATATCATCCAAGCAGAAGCTGTAGTGACCTATATTCTGAAGTTGCCTTCAGGGAAGATCTTGGAGCTAGAGAATTGTTACTATATGCCAAAGATTATTAGGAACATTATATCTATTCCTTTGTTATTAAAACAAGGATATGTAATGGATGTAACGAGCACTGGTTGCTCGATAATGTTATCTAATAAAATTATTTGTTCTGGTATATTTAGCAATGGGCTCTTAACTCTTTCTTCCAATGACAGTATTTTTCATGACAATACTAAAAGGAAAAGAAAAGACTTTAATGATACTTTACTTTGGCATCATAGACTTGGTCATGTTAATGAGTCTAGGATTAGCAAGTTATACAAGGAAAAATTCCTTGATCCTTATGAGTATGAATCATTAGGAACTTGCGAATCATGTCTCATGGGTAAGATGACAAAAACTCCATTCATTGGACATGGGAAAGGTGGTGCGGGCACCAGACTCAGAAGAAGACTTCAGAGCTCCATCTGGATCTCTGATTAACCTTGCCCGAAGAATTAGGGTTTTTTTTTGGCTTGTAATAAGGGTTGACTTGATCAACTCAATTTTAGCTTGAGTCTATATTACCTGCATTTTTATTTTGTTGAGTCATGTTGACTCAGTAGTGGACTAGGGCTTCAACCTGGGGTGTTACATCTTCTCCCAAGGCCAAGCAAGTGGGCGCCACACTCCCAGCCACACTCCCAGCCATATGCCTGAGTCCAGGGGGCGCCACATCTCCATCCAGCAGGCTTTGGTCCCCACACCACAGATAGCAGCTCCCCTCTTTCATGCGCCAATTGAGAAGAAATCCACCAGGGGTCCACAAAATCAAGGGGGCGGTCCAAGACTTCCCAAAGAACCAAACTATGAAAGGGAAGAAATTCTCTTGGGGAGAGATTCAAGGAGGCGCCCATTACCTGCCAGAAATACTCAAACAAAGTTAGAAGGAGCCATAACTTGGGGAGAAATAAAAGGAGGTATCCAAAAAGGGTTGAGCCATAGAAGGAAGGAGATTTCTCTTGAAAAGCAAGGTTAGGAGGCGCCCTAATCATTCCAACTAAAGCCAGATATAAAAGGAAACAAATTTTCTCTTGAAGGGCAAGGTTAAGAGGCACCCAAACCTTCCAGATAAGGCTAAGCATAGAAGGAAAAAAATATTTTCTTGGAGGGCAAGACAAGGAGGTGCCACCCACTTTCCTTTTTGAAGCTTCAATCAACTTTGGAATTAATTGGCCAGCCATATGAGTAGGGATTGATATCCTAATTTGAAGATCCCCTCCTTTAGTCCCATATGGGAAGATGTAAAACCCTACTCTCTTGTAATGGCCTATAAATTAAACCCCCATGTAAGTTTGAAGAGGAATCAAATGAATGAAAGAAATTTTTTTTATGAGCAAACTTGTGTTTTCTCTTTTCCGCACTTGCTTCCAGGTGTTGAGCTCCGTGAGGGAGTAAATCCGGGTTCCCCAGGAACCTTGAGGAGGTGTGAGATCTCCAAAACCCCAAACCCTAGGTTAGCCACTCCACTCCCAAACCCTAGCCACCATCACCCTTCTCTTTCCACCAAGCCCTAGTCTATTTCCCTTCTCACGGCCACCATCTCTACAAGTCCAGGCCGTCCACCTTCATCCAGATCCAGTCCGGCTACTTCAGATCCAGAGCAAGTTCCAAGAAAAATCACATCAACATCCAGGAGAATCCAGTTTTCAGCAATTTCAATCTTCAAGTTCATCAACCTGGTAAATCTTTCCCTTGACTCTCTGATTCCATCAATTGTTTTTCTTCTCTTCCAGATCTTGAGTTCAGGAGAAGCCAACCCGCCAAAGGACCAGTATTGGAGGATCCATTACGAAGATATCTGAATCCGAGGATCCAACAATCTGCTCGGGAGAGTTCTTCCACCAAAATCTGTGAAGATCATTGTCTGGTTAGATAAACCATCTCTTCTCTTTATTTCTGTTCTGTTGAAAGTTCGGAGCGAAACCCTAGGTCTGGGAGTTTCTCAACCCCCAGCGATCCGTTATTTCTGAACTACTCTGATAATTTAGTTTCCTTAAAATTGTGCTTTCAATTATCATATTAGTATCTTTCAATGTTAGGTTAACTTTTCTTTGATTTGAAGCCAACTTCTACAAACATATAAAAACAACAAAAAAAAAAAATTAGTTAATCTTAGTTTACTTCCGCATCGCATCCCTTTATTTGTTCTGCATCATTTTTGGTATCAGAGCCCTGTCTAGGGTCTCTGTTTTGATTGCTTGTTTGAGTCTCTCTTTTTACTTTGTCTGCTCGAAGTAGACTCCCCAGGACGTCCGGTACTAGGAATGAAGTGAGGTGCAAACCTCCTCTTCCCATTCCACGGGGTGTTCCTAGGGCGTGTAGGGGATCCGTTGGGTTACAACTTCGTAGCAGGAATTGTAAACGAAGAAGTACTCTGTTTTTAGCCCGTAATTGCCCTGTTGCAGAAATTATTTCTCACTGCAGGTAACTCCAAATTTAGTGATTTTTATGTTTCTGAAACCAGTATAATTGAAACTATTTTGCATAATTTTCCTGTGATTTATTGGTTTCCGTGAGATTTCTGAGGATTAAATTACTGCAACTCTATTTTTGTGTTTCTGCAATTCAATTATTTTTGAGTGATCATCTCTTAATTCATCTTAAGGGCATTTGAGCATCTAAGATAAGGGGAGGAGTTGATAACCTCTCCTTAGCCCAAAACCACCACCCACTCATTCGAACCTAAGTCTTTAATCTTAAAATTAATTAGACCTAATTTGCCCTAGTGGGCTAGGGACATCAACAAGTCGGGTCAAGGCTAGTGTTGAGTCAGTTTGTCTGGTTACTCTGTGTGTGCTTTGTACTCAGTGTCTAGAATGGTGGTTCAGGGATTCCATTCCAAAGGGCTTGTGTGCTGGTCCGCCTACCTGGCCAATCTCTGATTGGTGTCTAGGATTGGCATTTAGGGACCTAACACTCCCCTTACACCTGCCTGGCTGAGTCCTGAGTTACTACAGGCTAGCTTGCCACTCTGATTGGGCATCTAGTTTGGACTATAGGTCTAGTGAGCCAGTAGTCGCTTTAGTCTAGTCACATTCTGTGTGCTTGCTTGCATCATCATGTCTGCCCGGAATGGAGTACCCTACCAACCTAGTCAAACCCAACCAGATTTAGAGGCCATGGTTAGAAATCTTATTAAAAGTATGACCAAATTGAGTCAGGACATGAATGAGGGTTTTTCCCAGTTTAGGGATCGAGTCCAAGTACTTGAGAAACGTAGACATCAAAGTTGGACCCCTGATCCAAAATTTAATAGGCCCCAACCTCACCCATGCCAGGAGCCTAGGAGGACCTTATACCATGATCCCGAGCATAACCTTAGGAAGCCTAACCATGATATCTATAGTGTGGATCGTGTCTATGAGAGGTCCTTACAATATTCTAGACCAGTCACTCAACAACCCCAGTCTTCTAGATCAAACCATTTAGATCCACACCCATGCCCAAGTAAGATCTCTACTAGCTTGAAATCCAGTGTGACCCAGGTTCCTATATCTCAAGAATGTTTGTTTTGTGGAGAAAGAGGCCATAAATCTAGTCAGTGCCCATGCATAGGACTGGCTTGTGCACAGCTAAGTGGTAAGAATCCTAAGGATGACATTAATGAGGGAGAACCCAAGCCTACCAATGAAGAAGAAAGGTTAGGTATGACAAGCCTAGAATCAGTTGACCCAATCACCATTGACCCGAAACCCATTGAAGATGGCATCGAGGAAGTATATGATGCTGGCTTGAGTCTAGTTGATGAATATGAGGGGGAAGAACTAGAAGAATGTGACATCGATACTATTGGTTCCTTACCTGAGGAGACCTTGGAGAGCAACCAAGTGGTAGGACCTAGTTCAGAAATTCAAGAGATTTGTGAGAACCAGGTTCCTTTAGTCAAATACCCCCAGGAAGAACTCATAGTGTTAGCCCAAGCTATCAGTTCGTATCCTCTAATGACAGTCATTCCCCAAGTACCAATTGAAGATCTTTGCACTAAACAGTTTAAGTTTGCCCACCCTATGGTAGATCCTCTCCTTAGGATGACTGAATCAAGCCTCTTACAATTGGACCTTGTCCCATGCCCAGCCACTAAGGTCTCTCCCGTAATCTCAGTTGAACATCCTTGTCTTGAGCGGATTGATTCACCCAGTCCTGTAGAAGTCCTCCTTATGGCCCCAGACCCCTTCCTTCGCATGATTGACCTACCCTTCTATAGAGTATACCTTTTCGCACCCATAGGTCAAATTTCAAGACTTGAGGTCATCTTCCATAGACCCTTCCATGAATCATTCTCTAATCCATCTCTTGAGAAAGTGGATCATTATTTTCTTAGAGAACAAACCTTAACTATTGCAATCACATGTCCTAGGCTACTCCCCGAACCATCTCTTGATCCATTCCTAGGAGTAGCAAACTTTCCCTTTCGTAAGGATGACCAGTTGACACTCATAGATCACCATTCAAACCTTCAGGTCACCACCTTTAGTCAGCAGGTAATTCGAGACTCCGCCTCATATCTCCTCCCTTTCTCTAGGACTTCCAATGCTTCTTACACCATCCAAGTATACTTTGTCGAAGTCTTTAGAGTGAACCACGTGTTAGAACCTATTAGGTTTGCCACCTACTTCTGGAAGACCTTATGGCACCTACTAGGCACCCATGATAAGTTTTCATGCTCTGCATGCCATCCTCCGACCCAAGGTCAAACCTAGAGAGCCATAGTTTGTTAGGTTTAGACCTAGGGTTCCTTTGGAATAAAGTCCATTCTTTAGGAATGCGTCGTCAGTCTAGTTTAGTTTTTCTTGACCCTTTACTAGGCTTTGGCTCTGATTTTGGTTTGATTGAGAGCACCAGGAATTGGGATTTGTATTTTGTCCAGGACTAAATTTGCATATAATGTTTCGATCAATAGGTCTATAGGCTAGAGTCCCTTTGAAATTGTTCATGGATACAAGCCTCACACACCACTTGATCTGATTTTACTATTAGTCCACACACACAAGTCTCTTGATGCACTTGCATAGCATGTAAAGGACTTGCATAAAGAAATTCATGCCAAAATAAATTTAAGTAATGAAACTTATAAGAAGTTGGCTGATTCTCAAAGACGAGTCAAAACTTTTGTTGAGGGAGACTATGTAATGATTAGGTTAAGGCCTGAACGGTTTCCTCCTGGAACCGTTAGAAAGTTACATGCTAGAGGAACTGAACCATTTAGAGTGGTGAAGAGAGTAGGATCCAATGCCTATGTGCTCGAGTTGCCTCCAGAACTAGGCATTAGCTCCACTTTCAACATTACAGACCTAGTAGAATATAGAGAGCCAGCTGTGATTCCCAGTGTGGCTTTTGAACCTAATCCTGCTCTTGAGAGTGAACCCAACCCTGTGTGTCCACCAACAAACTGGCCTGTGAGGAAAGAGCAGATTGAAAAGATCCTGGATGATCAGGTTATCTCTACTCGTAATCGAGGATACCAAAGATACCTGGTCCGCTGGCAAGGAAGGCCAGATTCTGATGACTCTTGGATCTCCCGAGAAGAATTACAAGAATTGGACCCAGACCTCTTGGAGAGATACCAGAGCCAACTTGATCCAAACTCGACAGGGTCGAATTCCTCCCACCCTGGGAGAATTGGTGCGGGCACCAGACTCAGAAGAAGACTTCAGAGCTCCATCTGGATCTCTGATTAACCTTGCCCGAAGAATTAGGGTTTTTTTTTGGCTTGTAATAAGGGTTGACTTGATCAACTCAATTTTAGCTTGAGTCTATATTACCTGCATTTTTATTTTGTTGAGTCATGTTGACTCAGTAGTGGACTAGGGCTTCAACCTGGGGTGTTACATCTTCTCCCAAGGCCAAGCAAGTGGGCGCCACACTCCCAGCCACACTCCCAGCCATATGCCTGAGTCCAGGGGGCGCCACATCTCCATCCAGCAGGCTTTGGTCCCCACACCACAGATAGCAGCTCCCCTCTTTCATGCGCCAATTGAGAAGAAATCCACCAGGGGTCCACAAAATCAAGGGGGCGGTCCAAGACTTCCCAAAAGAACCAAACTATGAAAGGGAAGAAATTCTCTTGGGGAGAGATTCAAGGAGGCGCCCATTACCTGCCAGAAATACTCAAACAAAGTTAGAAGGAGCCATAACTTGGGGAGAAATAAAAGGAGGTATCCAAAAAGGGTTGAGCCATAGAAGGAAGGAGATTTCTCTTGAAAAGCAAGGTTAGGAGGCGCCCTAATCATTCCAACTAAAGCCAGATATAAAAGGCAACAAATTTTCTCTTGAAGGGCAAGGTTAAGAGGCACCCAAACCTTCCAGATAAGGCTAAGCATAGAAGGAAAAAAATATTTTCTTGGAGGGCAAGACAAGGAGGCGCCACCCACTTTCCTTTTTGAAGCTTCAATCAACTTTGGAATTAATTGGCCAGCCATATGAGTAGGGATTGATATCCTAATTTGAAGATCCCCTCCTTTAGTCCCACATGGGAAGATGTAAAACCCTACTCTCTTGTAATGGCCTATAAATTAAACCCCCATGTAAGTTTGAAGAGGAATCAGATGAATGAAAGAAATTTTTTTTATGAGCAAACTTGTGTTTTCTCTTTTCCGCACTTGCTTCCAGGTGTTGAGCTCCGTGAGGGAGTAAATCCGGGTTCCCCAGGAACCTTGAGGAGGTGTGAGATCTCCAAAACCCCAAACCCTAGGTTAGCCACTCCACTCCCAAACCCTAGCCACCATCACCCTTCTCTTTCCACCAAGCCCTAGTCTATTTCCCTTCTCACGGCCACCATCTCTACAAGTCCAGGCCGTCCACCTTCATCCAGATCCAGTCCGGCTACTTTAGATCCAGAGCAAGTTCCAAGGAAAATCACATCAACATCCAGGAGAATCCAGTTTTCAGCAATTTCAATCTTCAAGTTCATCAACCTGGTAAATCTTTCCCTTGACTCTCTGATTCCATCAATTGTTTTTCTTCTCTTCCAGATCTTGAGTTCAGGAGAAGCCAACCCACCAAAGGACCAGTATTGGAGGATCCATTACGAAGATATCTGAATCCGAGGATCCAACAATCTGCTCGGGAGAGTTCTTCCACCAAAATCTGTGAAGATCATTGTCTGGTTAGATAAACCATCTCTTCTCTTTATTTCTGTTCTGTTGAAAGTTCGGAGCGAAACCCTAGGTCTGGGAGTTTCTCAACCCCCAGCGATCCGTTGTTTCTGAACTACTCTGATAATTTAGTTTCCTTAAAATTGTGCTTTCAATTATCATATTAGTATCTTTCAATGTTAGGTTAACTTTTCTTTGATTTGAAGCCAACTTCTACAAACATATAAAAACAACAAAAAAAAAAATTAGTTAATCTTAATTTACTTCCGCATCGCATCCCTTTATTTGTTCTGCATCAAAAGGTCAACTGAGTTATTAGGACTTATACATACTGATGTATGTGGTCCAATGACAACTCAGGCCAGAGGAGGATACTCATATTTTATCACTTTTACAGATGATTTATCTAGGTTCGGATATGTGTATCTTATGAAACACAAATCTGAAGCCTTTGATAAATTTAAGGAGTATCAAAGTATGGTCGAAAAACAAACCGGGAAAAGTATTAAAGTTCTTCGTTCTGATCGAGGAGGAAAATACTTATCCACGGAGTTTTTAGACTATCTTAAAGTTAATGGAATTCTTTCTGAATGGACCCCTCCTTATACAGCACAGCTAAATGGTATAGCTGAAAGGAGGAATCGTACCTTATTAGATATGGTATGATCCATGATGTGCTTCATAAATTTACCCATTTCCTTCTGGGTCATGCCCTAGAAACTGCTGTTTATATTCTGAACAAGGTACCTTCTAAATCCGTTGTTAGTACTCCATATGAAATTTGGAGTGTAAAGAAACCGTATCTTAAATATTTTAAGGTATGGGGATGTCCAGCTTATGTTAAAAGAAATTTTGAACATAAGTTGGAACCTAGAGCGGATAAATATCTATTTGTAGGATATCCTAAAGAAGGTAGATAATATCTATTCTACCATCCTACTGAACAAAAGATTTTTGTCAACAGGCATGCGACTTTTCTAGAAAAAGAGTTCATTTTAGAAAAGGGCAATGGTAGAACTATTGAACTTGGAGAAGTACAAGAAATACAGATAGACAATTCTTAACCATTAGAACATATAGTTAGGACAGAACCAGAACACAAAACTCCTCCTCGTAGGTCTGATAGAGTGCCACGGGCACCTGAGAGGTATGGGTTTATTATTGAAAATAATGAAGCCCAAGTCATTCAAAATGATGAACCTCTGACCTATACGGAAGCTATCTTGAGTACTGATTCAGATAAATGGCAAGAAGCCATGGAATCCGAAGTAGACTCTATGTATGTAAACCAAGTATGGTCTTTGGTCGATGCACCAAAGAATGTTAATCCTATTGGGTGCAAATGGGTCTATAAGAAAAAGATTGGGGCTGATGGCCAAGTTGAAACCTATAAATCCAGATTAGTGGCAAAAGGTTTTAGACAAAAACAGGGAATTGATTATGATGAAACATTCTCACCTATTGCCATGCTCAAATCAATTCAGATTTTACTTGCTATAGCAGCATACCACGATTATGAGATATGGCAGATGGATGTGAAGACTGCATTCCTCAATGGTTTCCTTGAGGAAGAAGTCTATATGTCACAGCCAGAAGGTTTTATTTCAAAGAATAAACCTAATCAAGTATGCAAGCTAAAGAAATCCATTTATGGATTAAAGCAAGCTTCAAGGAGTTGGAACATCCATTTTGATGAAACTATTAAAAGGTTTGGTTTTATCAAAAATATGGATGAACCTTGTGTTTATAAGAAGACTAGTGGGAGTGCCATAGTCTTCTTGGTTCTGTATGTAGATGACATACTCCTCATTGGGAACGATATCCCAATGTTACAATCAGTCAAGGTTTGGCTATCAAACCAGTTTTCCATGAAAGATTTAGGAGAAGAATCCTATATACTAGGTATTAAGATCTATAGAGATAGATTAAGAGGATGCTAGGTTTATCCCAATCTAGGTACATTGACTTAGTGCTGAAAAGATTCAGCATGGAATGAAGTAAAAGAGGTTATCTTCCTATGAGTCAAGGCATACATCTTTCTAAAAGGATGTCTCCTAAGACACCTGAAGAAAGAAATAGGATGAATTTTATACACTATGCTTCGGCAATAGGGTCCATAATGTATGCCATGTTATGTACCAGGCCTGATGTGGCATATGCTTTAGGCATTGTCAGTAGGTTTCAGGCTGATCCAGGAGAGGATCATTGGAAAGCAGTTAAAAATATTCTTAAGTACCTAAGAAGGACTAAGGATATTTTTCTGGTTTATGGTGGTTCTGATCTTAAACTAGAAGCTTATTCTGATTCTAGTTTTCAATCAGACCCTGATGATAGCAAATCCATTTTGGGATATGTTTTTACCCTAAATGGTGGAGCAGTGAGTTGGAAGAGTACCAAGCAGTAGACTATAGCTGACTCAACCACAGAGGCAGAATACATAGCTGTTAGTGAAGCCGCCAAGGAAGCAGTCTGGATGAAGAAGTTCATCACAGAGTTGGGTGTTGTTCCTCAAATTGAAAACCCAGTGCCACTTTATTGTGACAACACTGGGGCTGTTGCTCAAGCTAAGGAACCAAGAGCTCATCATAAGTCCAAGCACATTCTGAGATGCTTCCATGTTGTCCGAGAAATAGTAGAGAGACAAGATGTCTACATAGATAGAGTTGATACAAAGAACAATGTAGCAGACCCGTTCACTAAGGCTCTACCACAGCGAGATTTTGATCGCCACCTCGAATGTATGGGATTAAGATTCAAAGGCGATTGGCTTTAGTGCAAGTGGGAGATTGAAAGGGATATGCCCTACAAGCCAATCTATGTTGTATCTCCCAAACCATTGTAATTGACAATTTTCTAAATAAAGGCATTATTTTTCATCATACGCTGTTTTTATATTATATGATGAACACCATAGATTAGGGCTATGATTTTAGGGTTATGATGAGATCATACTAGTGAGACCTAAAATCTTAAAACCTTAATCTAAATTATTCCTAGTCAAAGGAACCCTGAGTAGGGGATCAGGGTTTTTCCGATAAGACTAGCACATCCTGGGTATACTGGAAAGGGTGACTGCTCTCACAGTCACTTGTGTATGACACTAATACTGGGATGTGGGTGCTCATTGGAGAATGAGTTCACTGATATGATCAAACTTGAGAACATCTAATGGAGTCTTAGCTACATGTCAATAGAAGGTTCTCATAGTGGGAGTGGTACAAGTAATCTTTTGACCTGAGACTGCCATAAGTACCTTATGTACATGAACCCATTCTTTGGTTCAATCCTAATCATGACACTGAGACATGCACAGGATTGATACTGGGAATGGTGAATTGGATATGAAGGTAATGAGTAGGTCAACAAGGAATCGATCACTCTTAGTAAGAGGAGATTGCATCCAGCTAGTCAACAATCGCATGATGATTCAGGGAATCTTTGATCAAAGTGAAGATATTACAGATGGTTTCTAATATCAAGATAATCGAATCATCATTATAAGATTGAGCTAGAAATAAATATAATATTGGATTTGACATATATCCATATCCATAGTTATATTTTGGGTGCAGGCTGATCGAAAGATTTAATTGTACGGTAACTCTCTACTGAAGGATAATTTTGGTATTTCACCAGAATTTCCATATCTTCCGGGTAGACATGACATGTTGCTAGACGTCAATCTTGTCTTGTGGGTTGATCAAGTTAAAAGATCACATGTTAGGAAGAATCCTAATTGATCGAATCGGGTAAGCCCGGTTTGACCTAAATCGATTAGAAAGAGTTCTAATCGATTAGGTCAACTTGTATTCGAACCCACTGCTGGCTAGATGTGGAACCCAATGGGTCACACACTTAAGAGGATTGATCAAGAGTTTAATTTGGAATTAAATCATCTTTGCAAGATAACACTCTAGCAAGTGTTGCAAACCCTAGCTTCTATTCGGATCGGATTCGAATTAGGGTTCCGGATTGGTTCAAATTGGGTTCTAATTGGACCTAATTAGACCCTAATTGAGAAAACAGGAATATGGCTAACCCTATTGGCTAGCCATGTAGCTTGGCTAGCCTCCCCACCCGCCCCCTTTATTTTTCCACGCCAAATGCCAAGAGTCCATGTGCATATGGACTCTTGGCGCGCCATTTGAAAGAGTCCATGGCGCATGGACTCTTGGCGCGCCCCAAATATTTCTTCGATGATTTTATTTGGGGCGGCCTCCTTCTTAAGCAATTAGCGCACCATCTCTCCCCCCTTGGATGAGAATCCAATGGCTGATGTGATTTTCAGAAAGAAGGAATGCGCTAACTCCTCCCGGGCGCGCGAAATAACATCTCTTCGGAGATGAAAAGTTGCGACTTCCTTCCTTTTAAAACACCGCAATTTTTCCTTTAAGAAAAGCCGTGGGATTTAATCTGGAAGGCCGTGAGATGGAAGGATTGGGCGTAAGAAATAGGGAAGGGGCGTGAGACAAAGTGGAATGGGGTTTACCGAGAGTTGTGTTCTTTTGAGAAGACATCTCTCTGTAATCTATTTAAACAACAGAGGTCTCGGGTGTTTAAACTAATGAATGACAGAGTTTATTTATTGTCTTTTCTTTCCAGGAAACTGATTCCTCCTTAGCTTGTTTAGGACAAAGAGAGTTTCCCTCTTACAAAGTTCTCTTCACCGTTGAAACTCAAGTCCAAAACAAGAGATAGGAAGAATCTCTTGATCGGTAAAAGAAAGGAACTCCTACTCTGTTTCTATTTCCTTTACTTTAAGACATTAGTGTCTTAAATCCATCTCCTCCTTCAAGACAAGAGTTTTATTCTTAGGACAAGGTCTTAAGAAAGGGAGAGGAAGAAGGAAGAAAGGAAGTAAGGAGCCCCTACCCTGAAGTTTTAGAGCCATAGTCCTCTTGAGTTCTAGGATAAGAATTCAAGTGAAGGAATTTTGAAGAAGCTTGCATCTTGATCAATCATCTTGTGGATCACCATTGGAGGGTGGACATTTGGATGCCTGGCGAAATCAAAAGAAGCATTCAACACCAAGTTCTGATCCTACATCAAAATTGGACTTAGCGTTAAAAGGTTGGTACCCTAATTCTAACAATGTGAGTTTGTATGTTTTAATTCTGAATAAGGAGATCTTGGCTAAGGGATTTTGGTGCCAATTTCATCATTTTTTGAAATTACACTTCCGCTGCACTGCACCGGAATCCCCAACATTGGGTTAGCTGGGGCGCCACTTGGAATGGTGCTTGGGCTAGGGTGCCAAGGTATGAATGGGCTTGGGAGGGCACCAGCTCCAGATAGGACAAGGTAGGGGCGCCAAGGCCTGGGGCACCAAAAGCTGGAGGGCCAATCCCTGGGGCGCCATGGGCCAAGTGTCATGGGCCAGGGGGATGCTAGAATTCTGTGGACTTGGGGTGCCACATCTTGATGGGCTGGGGCTTCATTCACCAAGGTTTGGGCAGCATGAACAAGGGACCCAGATGCTGTAGTGATGTCTTGAGTGTGGGTCCAATAATCCTCCTTTTGAGCATGAAAGTTACAGGACTTATATGACTAAATTGAAACTTGGTGGACTTTTTGACTAGACTAACATAACTTACAAATGGACTCAAGTAATAGGACTCAATAGACTAAACAAGGAACTTCAACTGACTTAGTGAACCCAACTGGCTCACTTTATTACAGGACTTAACAAAAAATTAATCAACATATGACTTAGGGAACAAATTGGAGCTTGAAGTCTATTTCTAATATGATGTCCTCATCACTAGTATTTGCGCCTTGATTGATGGTCAAGTTTGATACTTGATATAAAACTTTGAGAGCTCAATTGCCTACTTGGTGATGCACCAAAATATGTTAGGTTAGTAGAGAATGTTTTTCATGGACTGATCGGTCAACAAATTGATGGTGTGAGCCTAAAAAAATAAATAGAGCTTTTGAGCATAATGAGGAGAACATATACCTACTTCTCAAGCTTTGAATATTGGTCTATGCATCTCTTAAGATTTTGCTGACATAGAAGATAGATTTTTGGACCTTGTCCCTCTCTTAGATCAGCACCACACTCATCGTCGAGGAAGAAGTTGCTAAATACAGGAATAGCTCTTCACCAAGATTTGACCTTTCTAATGATGAGGGAAAGCTGGGATAACTCTTGAGATCATCGAAGGCCTTTCGATATTCTTCCATCCACTAGAAATCCTTTGGATGATAAAAATGGAAGGCAATGCTAGACTAATTTGGAGATGAATCTATGAAGGGCTATGATGGTGTGGGCACCAGACTCAGAAGAAGACTTCAGGGCTCCATCTGGATCTCTGATTGACCTTGCCCGAAGAATTAGGGTTTTCTGGTTTTGTAATAAGGGTTGACCTGATCAACTCAATTTTGAGTCTATAATTTTGTCATTTCAATTTTTGTTGGGTCATGTTGACTCAGTCCAAGTCCAAGGCCCAGGTAGGTGTCATTCCCTTTGCCATAGGGCACCACATTTTTCAGCTACAAGTGGGTGCCACACTCCCTGCCACATCTCCATCCAGTGTACCTTGGTCCCCACGCCTCAAGTAAGCAGGTTCTTTTTTTCTTGCACCACTTGGGGGAGAAATCCATCAAGATACCTCAATCCAAGGAGGAGCCAACTTCTTTCCAGATAAACCCAAGCCAGGATGGCAAGAATTTTTCTTGAAGAGAGGATCAAGGAGGTGCCCCACAATGTTCCATAAAAATCCAAGTTATAAAAGGGAAGAGAGCATGTCTTGGGGAGAAAATCAAGGAGGCACCCAAAAGTTTCCAAAAGTGCCAAAGCCATGAAAGGAAGAAGCCTAAACTTGTGGAGCAAGACTAGGAGGTGTCCAAAAGAGCCAAACCATGAAGGGAAAATCCTTGATTCATGGAGAGATACTAGGAGACCCCCCATAACCTGCCATTTGGAGCTGATTTTCAAGTTTTCTTGGAGTTTTTGGGCTGCCCACTCATGGAAGGAGTCTTGGGAAAAGAATTTGATGCCTAAAGTGTGGGTTAGTCCTATTAGTCCCACATGGGAAATGTATAAAATTTTATTTATTTGTTATGTCTATATATTCAAGTCTATGTAACTCTTGAATTTAAATGATGAATGAAATCAATTTCTTTGTGAGCAACTTTGTGTTTCTCTCTTCCGCACTTGTATTCAGGTGTTGAGCTCCGTGAGGGAGTAAATCCGAGTTCCCTAGGAACCTTGAGGAGGTGTGAGATCTCCAACCCCAAAACCCTAGCTTAGTCCACCCATCTCTACTCCACCACCACCAAACCCTAATTTTCCATCTTCATCCCACGGCCCCTCTCTTCCACATCGAAGCCGATCACTAGCATCCAGGTTCAGATCAACTGTTTCAACTACAGAGCCAGTTCAAATGAGAGTCAGATCACTATCAAGAACTCCGGAACTTCTACATCCAACAATCTTCATTAAGTCCTCAGGTCATTGTCTTTCTTTGAGTTTCTGGTTCTTCTTTTGTTCTTCTTCTTCCAGATCCTGAGTTCGAGAAGGAGGCCAACCTTGCCATAGGACTACAATCCGAGGATCCATTACGAAGATACCCCATCTCCAAGGATCCTACAATCTGCTCGAGAGTGTCCTCCAATTGAAGCAACGAGAGATATCACTGCTAGGTAACAAGAACCTTCCCTTCTCACTTTGTCTGTTTCGTTGAAACTCAGAGCAAACCCTAGATCTGGGGGTTTCTCAATCCCCAGCGATCCGACTTTTGAGTTACTCTGATAATCCACTCCTTTTAATTGTGCTCTTTGTCATTTCTTAGTTTCTTTCAATAATAGTTTATCTTTCCTTTAAGTCAAAGCCGACTTCTGAAAATATATATAAAAAATAAGAATTAATCTTAATTTATTTCCGCATCGCATCATCTCTTCTTTCATTCTGCATCATTTTGGTATCAGAGCATTCGTTCTGCATCATTTTTGGTATCAGAGCCCAGTCTAGGGTTTCTGTTTTGCTTGCTTGTTTTAAGTCTCTCTCCTTTTTACTTTGTCTGCTCGAAGTAGACTCCCCAGGACGTCTGGTCCTAGGAACGAAGCGAGGTGCAAACCTCCTCTTCCCATTCCATGGGGTGTTCCTAGGGCATGTAGGGGATCCGTTGGGTTACAACTTCGTAGCAGGAATTGTAAACGGGGGAAGCACCCTGTTTTCAGTCCATAACTATCCTGTTGCAGGAATTGTTTCTCAGTGCAAATAACTTCAAATTATGTGAGTTTTATTTTGCTGGAACCAGTATAATTGAAACTATTTTATATAATTTTCCTGTGATTTATTGGTTTCCGTGAAATTTCTGAGAGTTAAATTACCGCAACTCTATTTTTGTGTTCTGTAATGCAATTTTTTTGAGTGATCATCTCCTAATTCATCTTAAGGGCAATTGAGCATCTAAGATAAGGGGAGGAGTTGATAACCTCTCCTTAGCCCAAAACCACCATCCACTCATTCGATCCTAAGCCTAACTTTAAAATTTATTAGACTTAATTTGCCCTAGTGGGCTAGGGACATCAACAAGTCGGGTCAAGGCTAGTGTTGAGTCAGTTTGTCTAGTTAATCTGTGTGTGCTTTGTACTCAGTGTCTAGTACGGTGGTTCAAGGATTCTATCTCGAAGGGCTTGTGTGCTGGTCCGCCTACTTGGCCAATCACTCATTGGTGTCTAGGATTGGCATTTAGGGACCTAACACTCCCCTTACACCTGCCTGGCTGAGTCCCGAGTTACTACAGGCTAGCTTGCCACTCTGATTGGGCATCTAGTTTGGGCTCTAGGTCTAGTTAGCCCGTAGTTATTTCAGTCGAGTCTCATTTGGTGTGCTTTCTTGCATCATCATGTCCACTCGGAACGGAGTACCCTACCAACCTGGTCAAACCCAACCTAATTTAGAGGCCAAGATTAGAACTCTTACCGAAAGCATGACCAAATTGAGTCAGGATATGACTGATACTGTTGCCCAGTTTAGAGACCGAGCCCAGGTACTTGAGGAGCCTAGGCACCGAAATTGGACCCCTGACTCAGAATTTGGTAGACCCCAACCTCACCCACACCCAGAGCCTAGGAGACCTTTATACAGGGATCCTGAACCTAATCATTGGAGGTTTGATCTAAGAGCCTATGACCAAGATCTTGCCCCTGAGTGTAGCCTTAGGAGCCTATACCCATACTTGGTTGACTCGGAGAAGGGACCCGTTAGGAACACCGAACCTTATGCACCCACTTTTGATGGAAGACAAAAGTCATATATTAAGTGGGAAGAACAAATGGATCGGTATTTTGAGTGCGCTAACATATCGGAATTAGGTCAAGTTAGGTTGGCCAAAACCAAGTTCAACAAACATGCTAGGTCGCATTGGTATGCTATTGAGCGTGAGTGTTATCAAAGAAAAGAGGAAATATATACTTGGAGAGATATGAGAAGTAAGTTGAGAGATAGGTACCTCGGTAGATCCTATGAGAAAAGACTTTTAGACCAATGGTACCAATTGCGACAAGGTAATATGCCTGTGTCTAAATATATCGAGTACTTCCAGTTGTTTGACATGAAATGCAATACCATTGAGACCAAAGCTCAAATCACATCGAGGTTTAGGGTTGGGCTACACCCAGACATTTATATGAAGCTATGCCTTGAAAAGACCAATAAGTTAGACCGAGCCTACCAAGAAGCCCAAGACTATGAGTGGTCTTTAAGATATAACCAATCAAATACTTTGGACTTAAAGCCAACCTCTACCAACTTGAGTAAAGTTTCGATTGATCCGACACCCGTAGTGAACCAGACTTTTGTTTGTCAATTCCCACTTGTGTCACCTCTTGACCAGAAGGATAACACTGAGGAGTTAGGCATGGCCATCCCAAAATTAGTTGACCCGACCAGAACCATACTTAAAGAGGAATCAAAGGAGAATATATTAGAACCTTTCAGTGAGATTAAGGAAGAAATATATGAGCCTGACATAAATTTGATAGATGAATATGAAGAAGAAGAATTTGAGGATATCTCTCCCGATAATTCAATTAACCAACTCCTACCTAATGAGGTTATTGAGGGGACCCCTGCCACTCAAGGAATTCAGGAGCTAACCCTAAGAGAAGACCCTTTTGAGGAAGTTCAGGAAGAGGAAATTACACCCAATGAAAGTTTAAGTGAGAATACCCCTGAACTCATTGAGGAATCTAAAGAAGACACCCCTGAGTCAAATCTGGTAGAGACGTGTGAAGAAGGAAGGAGTTCACAAGAATTGCCCATTGAAAAGGTCCAAGAATAAGAAAAAGATAGTAGCTTAGAGGACTTTCTAGATAAACATTCCAAAGACCTTCCTGATAACCTTCCACCTTCTAGGAGCACCCAGCCTACCCTAGAACTTGCACTTGTAGACCCTCCTAGAGCAAATCATGAGGTTTGGATGAGTGCACCTATAGAACAATGTCCTCATTTTAAGGTCGTCATGAATAACCAAGGTATGTTTCTTGTTTCCTATAAGCCATCTCAAAACTCTGATTCTTATTTCCTACCCTTTCCTGAATCTTCTCATGTTTCTAGAGCTATGAAATTACACTTTTCTGAGATTTCTAGGTTGCAAGACTCCTTAGAACCTATTAGGTTTGTCACCTACTTCTGGAAGACCTTATGGCACCTACTAGGTATCCATAATAAGTTTTCATGCTCTGCATGCCCTCCTCCGACCCAAGGTCAAACCTAGAGAGCCTTAGTTTGTTATGTTTAGATCTAGGGTTCCTTTGTAATAAAGTCCATTCTTTAGGAATGCGTCGTCAGTCTAGTTTAGTTTTTCTTGACCCTTTACTAGGCTTTGGCTCAGATTTTGGTTGGATTGAGAGCACCAGGAATTGGGATTTGTATTTTGTCCAGGGCTGAAATTGCATTCAATGTTTCGATCAATAGGTCTATAGGCTAGAGTCCCTTTGAAATTGTTCATGGATACAAGCCTCACACACCACTTGATCTGATTTCACTATTAGCCCACACACACAAGTCTCTTGATGTACTTACATAGCATGTAAAGGACTTGCATAAAGAAATTCATGCCAAAATAACTTTAAGTAATGAAACTTATAAGAAGTTGGCTGATTCTCAAAGACGAGTCAAAACTTTTGTTGAGAGAGACTATGTAATGATTAGGTTAAGGCCTGAGCAGTTTTCTCCTGGAACCGTTAGAAAGTTACATGCTAGAGGAGCTGGACCATTTAGAGTAGTGAAGATAGTAGGATCCAATGCCTATGTGCTCGAGTTGCCTCCAGAACTAGGCAATAGCTCTACGTTCAACATTACAGACCTAGTAGAGTACAGGGAGCCAGCTGTGATTCCTAGTGAGCCTTTTGAACCTAATCCTGTTATTGAGAGTGATCCCGACCCTGTGTGTCCACCAACAAACTGGCCCGTGAGGAAAGAGCAGATTGAAAAGATCCTGGATGATCAGGTTATCTCTACTCGTAATCGAGGATACCAAAGATACCTGGTCCGCTGGCAAGGAAGGCCAGACTCTGATGACTCTTGGATCTCCCGAGAAGAATTACAAGATTTGGATCCATACCTCTTGGAGAGATACCAGAGCCAACTTGAGCCTTACTCGACAAGGTCAAGTTCCTCCCACCCCGGGAGAATTGGTGCGGGCACCAGACTCAGAAGAAGACTTCAGGGCTCCATCTGGATCTCTGATTGACCTTGCCCGAAGAATTAGGGTTTTCTGGTTTTGTAATAAGGGTTGACCTGATCAACTCAATTTTGAGTCTGTAATTTTGTCATTTCAATTTTTGTTGGGTCATGTTGACTCAATCCAAGTCCAAGGCCCAGGTAGGTGTCATTCCCTTTGCCATAGGGCACCACATTTTCCAGCTACAAGTGGGTGCCACACTCCCTGCCACATCTCCATCCATTATACCTTGGTCCCCACGCCTCAAGTAAGCAGGTTCTTTTTTTCTTACACCACTTGGGGGAGAAATCCATCAAGATACCTCAATCCAAGGAGGAGCCAACTTCTTTCCAGATAAACCCAAGCCAGGATGGCAAGAATTTTTCTTGAAGAGAGGATCAAGGAGGTGCCCCACAATGTTCCATAAAAATCCAAGTTATAAAAGGGAAGAGAGCATGTCTTGGGGAGAAAATCAAGGAGGCACCCAAAAGTTTCCAAAAGTGCCAAAGCCATGAAAGGAAGAAGCCTAAACTTGTGGAGCAAGACTAGGAGGTGCCCAAAAGAGCCAAACCATGAAGGGAAAATCCTTGATTCATGGAGAGATACTAGGAGACACCCCCATAACCAACCATTTGGAGCTGATTTTCAAGTTTTCTTGGAGTTTTTGGGCTGCCCACTCATGGAAGGAGTCTTGGGAAGAGAATTTGATGCCTAATGTGTGGGTTAGTCCTATTAGTCCCACATGGAAAATGTATAAAATTTTATTTATTTGTTATGTCTATATATTCAACTCTATGTAACTCTTAAATTTAAAAGATGAATGAAATCAATTTCTTTGTGAGCAACTTTGTGTTTCTCTCTTCTGCACTTATATTCAGGTGTTGAGCTCCGTGAGGGAGTAAATCCAGGTTCCCTAGGAACCTTGAGGAGGTGTGAGATCTCCAACCCCAAAACCCTAGCTTAGTCCACCCATCTCTACTCCACCACCACCAAACCCTAATTTTCCATCTTCATCCCACGGCCCCTCTTTTCCACATCGAAGCCGGTCACCAGCATCCAGGTTCAGATCAACTGTTTCAACTACAGAGCCAGTTCAAATGAGAGTCAGATCAGTATCAAGAACTCCGGAACTTCTACATCCAACAATCTTCATTAAGTCCTCAGGTCAGTGTCTTTCTTTGAGTTTCTGGTTCTTCTTTTGTTCTTCTTCTTCCAGATCCTGAGTTCGAGAAGGAGGCCAACCTTGCCATAGGACTACAATCCGAGGATCCATTACGAAGATACCCCATCTCCAAGGATCCTACAATCTGCTCGAGAGTGTCCTCCAATTGAAGCAACGAGAGATATCACTGCTAGGTAACAAGAACCTTCCCTTCTCACTTTGTCTGTTTCATTGAAACTCAGAGCAAACCCTAGATCTGGGGGTTTCTCAATCCCCAGCGATCCTACTTTTGAGTTACTCTGATAATCCACTCCTTTTAATTGTGCTCTCTGTCATTTCTTAGTTTCTTTCAATATTAGTTTATCTTTCCTTTGAGTCAAAGCCGACTTCTGAAAATATATATAAAAAATAAGAATTAATCTTAATTTATTTTTGCATCGCATCATCTCTTCTTTCGTTCTGCATCATTTTGGTATCAGAGCATTCGTTCTGCATCATATGATGTGGCAAGCCACTGATATGGCACCCAAATCAAACACAGCTAGTCAATGAGGTGGCTAATAGCACCACCTGGTATGTTCGAGGTGAGCTCCCATCTGAGGTCGAGCTCCCGTTTGAGGTGAGTACCTGGTCAAGGTCAAGCTCCCATTCGAGGTGAGCATCCAATCGAGGTCGAGCTCCCATCCGAGGTGAAC
This sequence comes from Areca catechu, assembly GCA_021397845.1. Taxonomy (NCBI): domain Eukaryota; kingdom Viridiplantae; phylum Streptophyta; class Magnoliopsida; order Arecales; family Arecaceae; genus Areca; species Areca catechu. Next base: position 100,695,188 of record CM038050.1, read on the forward strand.
TCCCAACCAAGGTCAAGCTCTAGTTCAAGTGAGCTCCCAACCAGGATCGAGCTCCAATCCAAGGAGAGTTCTCGATCGAGGTCGAGCTCCCATCCGAGGTAAGCTCCTAGCCAAGGTTGAGCTCCCATCTAAGGTAAGCTCCTGGTTAAGGTTGAGCTCTTATCCAAAGTGAGCTCTCAGACAAGGTCGAGCTCCTGTCTAAGGTCGAGCTCCTATTCATGATAAGCTTTCATCAGATGTTGAGCTCCTGTTTGAGGTCGAGCTCCCAACCGAGGTTGAGCTCTTGTCCGAGGTGAGCTCCAAGCCAAGGTTGAGCTCTCATCAGAGGTTGAGCTCCTATTCGAAGCCAAACTCCCGGTCGAGGTCGAGCTCTTGGTCAAAGAGATCTTTAGACCAATCAAGTTCCTACCAAACCAAGTCCCCGAGGGTGAGAAGACATCCCCCCAACCGTACTGGGAGGAACAATAGGAGGTGAGACACAACTCCTGAAGGATAGACACCAAAGAGGCCCAAATGGTGACATAAGGGGGTGACGTTGCCGTCTCCACTAGACCGATAGTAATTCTTGTGGAGCCTAGTGCTCCACCGAGGCTCCAGGCCCTATAGTGTGCCACCTGCATCTCCTATAAGAGGGGTGCTCCACCAGGGCTCCCGGCCCTATAGCATGTTGCCTGCATTTCTTGTAAGAGGGGTGCTCCACTGGACCTCCAGGCCCTATAGCACACCACATACATCTCTTGCAAGAGGAGAGTCTCCACCGGGGCTCCAGTTCCTGTAGCACGCCACAAACATCTCTTGCAAGAGGAGAGTGCTTTGTCGAGACACTAGGCCCTATAGCACGCTATTTGTCCTTCCTGCAAGAGAAATGCTCTGTCAGGGGTCCAGGCCTTGTAGCATGCCATCTACCCCCTATAAGTAGAAGAACTCAACCGTGGCTCCATATCCTATGGCACGCCACCTGAACCTTCTACAAGGGATCACTATTAGGAAATGTGTCCCAAAGCTAATCATCTAGCTTGTAGACGGTTGAGCTGTTATTGAATTGTATATGAATTATATTGAACAAAATGTTTATTCTAGTTATTCATCACATTTCACATCTTCCTGTAATGAACTCCTATGTGATGAAGTCCTTAGGACAACTTTGATGTGATATAGAGAGGATATATCATCTAGTCCTTAAATTCGTTCATGACCAAATGATACATTGTCACAGGACGATGGTGTATCAAGTGTAGGTCATTGTATATTATAGTCATTGGTTTTCCTCTTAACCAACGAGTGTAGAGACACTAGTATGGCATACAGGTATTGTGTATGACACTTTACTAGACGTTACCCATCTGTAGAGCATTCTTTCTACAAAAGAGTAGTTTGCATTAGGATATGGATATAAGTGTTCGTTTGACTTGAGATCACCATGGTAGCTTGCAAGCAAATCATTGTGCTTATGTACTGGACTACCCAAATTTTTAATCCGGTAATGAAAGGTTGCTGGGTATAGTCAAGTACTTATGTAGCAATGATTGGATCAAGATAGGATTAACCCCTCTAAAAGAGTTTGGAGTGAATGACTCATTATATCTTAATTGAGTAAAACCTTGGCCAGGATAGTCCTTATAAGCTGTTACAGGGATTTTGAGTTTGAGATATATTATGATGAACTATTCTAGGGTTGGGCAGTTAAACCCTAAGTCATCCAAAGCATTGAGGGTTAAAGGAATGTATTATATAATTATCATATCCATTTGGTTCTTGATAGTTGCTCTGCAACCTTTGACCTATCCGGACACCGGGTGTCATTGTTTGATGGTAACTTTGGCTGGTACTAGAAGTTTTCCAATACTACAGGGTTAGTGTTCGAACCTATGGGGTCACACACCACAGAGGTTTCTGATTATCCTAATGGCTATTGAATGATTGGGAATCATTTTTGGACTCTTTGGATAATTTGATTATCCATCTAAATTTCAGAGTCGACTAGAATCATGAGTCGACTCAGTATAGGGATTTGATGATTTGTCAAGGTTGACACATCATGTTACAAATATTGTGACAAAGATTTTAATTACTAAATGTTGGTAATTATATGGATGGTTAGTGGCAATGTGATTGCTTGATTAAATTCATTTTGATTAAACAATCTAGTTTGGGTCAAACCGAATGTGATTCGGTTTGGGCTTTGGTTTGGTCCAATGTGATTTAGCAAAATCATTGCATCCAATTTCAAATTTGAGTTTGAATTATGAATTCAAATTTTAATTTAAGTTTTAAATTTAGAATTTACTTTGAATTTAAAAGGATGTAACCCCATGGCCTTGAATAATAACACCCCACCTTTATGTAACACATAACTCATGTAACTCCCCCCTTTTCCTCTCTCCCCACTTACCTATATGTTTAGGGGCTTAATGAGGATGTGAATAAGAAGGTTTTCTGAAATTTAATTGCTGGAAATTCTTCAAAAAGAAAAAGAAATGAAAAGGAAGAAGGAGAGCTTGAAACCTTTGTGTGGGGAAGAAAGGTTTGGGTTTGGGTGTGTGCTGCCTAGTGTTCTAGGCTTGGAAAGAGTGTCTTGTAAAGGGTTCTTGAGTGCACTTCCTACACCCAATATAGTCCTTCTTCATCTCCTGGAGCATCTCGAAGAAGAAGAAGAAGAAGAGTCCATAAGCCAATTCATTCCAGCAAAGCTAGCTTTTCAAAGGAAGGAGGTCAACGAAGAACTCCGGTGTGGATTACCTGTAGAGGCCAGACACACGTGCCGCTTCCGAAGTGATTGTCCTCCTTGGTGACCCTTTCTTTAACCTGGTGAGTGTCAAATCGGATTAAAGGTAAGGCTCTTGGTGAGTTTTCTAAAGAAGTGTTCTTTGGTATGTGCATCGAACATAGAATGATTCTATGTGATGCACAACTTTGTATGCTTGTATTGTCTTTCATTTACATGTTAATATTCATACATGATCCTATTTGTAGGTATATATTAGAAATGTTCTAATATTATATGTTGATTAATATGATTAATTTAGTCTTCCGCTACAATGCAAGGTTAAAAATTTTAAAGTTGCATCACCATTGCCTACAACATGTTTCCTAATAATGGTATCAGAGCCAAGTTCATTTGTATGATTATTTAACATATAGATGTAAATTCTTAGTTTCCTTTCACATAAGAAGTACTTGGATTAAGGTGAATTCGCCATGGCCATCCAGTCATGGGAGAAACGTAGTGTTTAAAGGCCCTCTCTTCCCATCAATGGGGTCTCCTATGATGTGTAGGGGTGCCGCTTGCATCATGATCTTATGAAGAAGAATAGTGAAAGGTTTGGTAGATTAAAATGATTTTAATCTTGTATGTTAGATTTTAATTTATTTACGTATGATCTAATACAATGATATGATCTAAATCCACCAAAAAGTTTAGTGAATATCTATGAATTTTTGTAACATTGTTTCACATATTTGAAATTGTTTCTAAAAAAAAGGTGATAGTTGAAAATGTTTCAATTGGAATTGATAAACTTAATTATTAATTAAGTTGTCTAATAACCTTTCAAGATTTAGGAATGTGATTCAAAAATCTTGAGACATGATCATAACCTTGGGTTAATTGGGTTAGCTATGATTAAGTCCTCAATTGGGTTAGATCTAAGTTTAGATGAAATAAATTAAATAAAGAATAAGTCTAATCAAATATTGTATCAGGTCTCTTATCTATTTATCACTCTAATTATTTAGTTTGATTGGTCCATCATCTAAATGGACTTGATTTTTGGCTTCGTGGTGAGCCTGAGTCTTTAGGTTGGTCCAATTGAGTCTGGTAAACCAATTGGTGTCTAAGGTAAGTCTTGATGTGGTACAAAGGGGGGCTAGCTAGGAGGATCATTGGAGAGCTGAGAAGTCTCCTATGATTAGGGTCAAAAAGGCAGAAAAAATATGTAGAGGTAAGAAAGATGGATACTCTATGGACTTGGGACTTACCTTCACGGAAAGATGTCGCACCTCTAGGGCATCTCACCCACCCCACTACATATAGTCTAGGGCATCCCACCCATCTCACTACATGGGAAGCCTAGGGCATCCCACCCAAATCGCTACCTGGGGTCGTGAAGGAGAAGCTCCAAGATCATATAGGGGACTCAGCAAGGGAGAAGATAACTGGGGCCTCACACCCCTCGACACCCACAGGTGAAGGAAAAATGGGCCTCATGCCCACTCCTAACGAAGGCAGAACCACGAAACTCTTTTCTCAAAAATTGATATTCTTTATCATATTTTATTCAAGAGAGGAGGTGCCTTTATATAGTCTTACAAAACTTGGGGTCCAAGTAAAAAATACAAGGCATGCAGCCCAAAAAAAGGTGTCATCCCAAACCTGCTTTTTTTGCAGCATGTAAACATGGTAGAAATCTAAACACAATCTTCCCTATATGATGGAAAATAAAACTAATCCTAATCTAAAACTAATTTAAAAAAAATGTCCCAACTGGTCCATACATCCAGATTTAAAACAAATAAAATAAAATCCAAATTCATCAAGATCCATACTAAGTTGCTCTGAAATCCATGCAGGCTCGATGACCGTGTAGAAAATTTTTGCTCTGAGAAGCATGAGCTTTGAAAATCATGCAAAATTATTCTGCTCTGAGATCTGTGCAGAAACTCCTTTGACCGTGGAATAGGGGTGGCGGACGAGGAAGAGGGTCTTCGGGAGACTTCACCGACGCCGATGGCTGGTGGAAAGAGGTGGCACAACCGGTGGCGACGGTGGAGTTGGTGGAGACCGGCCATGAGCATGGCTTGGCTGTGGGTCTTCCAAACGGGAGGGAGTGATGATGGAGCAGGGCGACGGTCGGTGGCGCGGTGGAGAGGGCGTGGCACGGTGGTAGCGGGGTCACCAGTCAGCAGCACGATGGACAGGGCCGCGGCATGGGCGGAGCCGCATGGGGCGAAATAGTCGTCGCCAGTTCGTGGGATTCACCGACGTTCCCACGAGAAGATTATCACCGGGGAAGGTGGACGGACTTCGAGGGGGGCACCGGTGGTCAGGCATTGCAGATCCAGGATGAACAGGAAGAAAAATGGAGAAAAAATGGAGTTTTGGGAGTTTTCTGGGAGGAAGAAGATGATAGAGATAAACATGAAATAAGTTGGAAATAAAATAAGGATAAAGTTGGAATTGTTGGGTTCGGGAACCAGTGCGGAAGCGTGGATTTCAAAATTTATGAAACCAGGTCCGAACCCTAATCCCAAATCACCTTATTAGCAATTAAAACTATGACTACATGCATATCCAAATTTAAACATTGTTTAAATACTAACCTCAGATCGCTATTACCAGTCTGATGGAGAAATGAACTCCAAATTGAGTAGCCTCTTGAACACACCAGGCGTCCACTTGTCCGCCCTCCGATGGTGATCCACACGGGCAGATGATCAAGACACTGACTCCTTAATTGGGTTCCTTCCAATCAAGTTCTATCCCAAGAACTTGATATATGGGCTATTGGCTAGGACTCCTCTAGCCAAAACGGGACTAAACCTTCTCTCTTACACTTCTCCTTGTCTTTTAGCAACTTTGGCCCCTTAAGACACTCTTGTCTTAAGAATAATCCCTTGTCCTAAAATGAGACAAGGCTTGTCTTGGAGGGAGAAGAAAATTAAGACAAGATTGTCTTAATGTAAGAAAGAAAGGAGAGGCGCCTTCTTCCTTTACCGTCGGAGAGTTTCTCTCTGACTCTCCATATGTTCTGAGATTCGACAGAGCCAAGGCTCTGTAAAGGAATCAAAGAGGAAAGAGAGGAGGGGGAAACAATCTTCTGGAGAGGGAGAAGAAGAAAAAGAGGCAAGGCTTCGCTGTAGAAAAACTTGGAATAAATTTTACGGTGAAGCCTTCTTCTTAAATAGGCGACAGAGAGGTGCCTATCCATCTGGAATCACCTTCTCACACCCCTCTCTCCCTTCTCACATCCTTTCCCTTCATCTCATGGCCCTTGATTTAATCTCACGGCCTTTGGGATGGGAAGACGCAAGAAAGAGTCGCGAGAAAACACAGAAGGGCGCACGCAGAAGAGAGGAGTCGCGCCCCTTCGGTGTTTTCTTTTTTTCTTTCATGGTAATTCCCCTTTAAGAAGAGTCCATGCCTAGGTGGACTCTCTTCCACGCCCTCTCAGCCAAAAACGCCGACCCCTTTTTTTTCCTTTTCATGCAAAGACGCGACTTGGAAAGAGTCCACGCGCGCGTGGACTCTTCTCCTTGCGCGCGCGCGTGGGAAAAGAGGGGGAGGGACTTAGGCGATGTGGGAAAGGGGTTTAGCCTCTTAGGTTAGCCCAATTGCTAGCCTACTGTTAGCCCAATGTTTTGAATCTTCAATTAGATTCAAACCGGAATGAATTTGGATCTAAAAAAGACCAAATCGGAACCCTAACTCGAATCCGATTCAAGTAGAAGCCATGGTTTGCAACACATGCTAGTGTGTTCATCTGCAAACGAGATTTAATTCCAAATTAAATCCTTGATTATCTATCCTAAGTGTGTGACCCATTGGGTTCCATACCTAGCCAGCAGTGGGTCCGAGTGCAAGTTGACCTAATTTGATCAGAACTCATTCTAATCGATTTAGGTCAAATCGAGCTAACTCGAGTTAGTCAATTAGGACTCCTCCTAATTAGTGATCCAATTAAAACATTTAATTTGATCAACCCACAAGACAAGATTGACGTCTAGCAACGTATCATGTCTACCCGGAAGATATGGAAATTCTGGTGAAATTCCAAAACTACCCTTCAGTGGAAAGTTCCCGTATAATTTGATCCTTTAATCATCTTGCATCCAGAATATAACTATGGATATGGAAACATGTCAAAACCAGCTTATACTCATTCCCAGCTCAGTCATATACTAATGATTCAATTAATTCGATATTAGAAATCATTTCTAATATCTATACTTTGATCAAAGATTTCCTGAACCATCATCTGACCTAATTTGGCTGGATGCAATCTCCTCCTACTAGGAGTGATCAATTCCTTGTTGACTTGCCCATTACCTTCATATACAATTCACCATGCCCAGCATCAACCTCGTGCATGACCCAGTGTCATGATTGAGATTGAACCAAAGCATGGGTTCATGTACATAAGGTATTATGGCAGTCTCAGGTCATAGGACTACTTGTACAACTCCCACTATGAGAAACATCTGTTGACATGCAGCTAAGGCTCCATTAGATGTTCTCAAACTGGATCTATTCAGTGAACTCATTCGCTAATGAGCACCCACATCCTTGTATTAGTGTCCCACACAAGTGACTGTGAGAGCAGTCACCCTTTTCAGCATACATAGGATGTGCCAGTCTAACCGGAAACCCTGATCCCCAACTCAGGGTTCCTATGACTAGGAATATCCTAGATTTGGGTTTTAAGGCCTTAGATCTCACTGGTATGATCTCATCATAGCCCTACAACCATAGCCCTAATCTATGGGGTTCATCATATAATGACACAGCGAATGATGAAAAATTATTGCCTTTATTAACTTGTCAATTTACAATGGTCTGGGAGATACAAATATTGGCTTATAGGGCATAATCCTTTCAATCTCCCACTTGCACTAAAGCCAATCGCTCTTATTCTTTAACCCCATACAATCGAGGTGGCGATCAAACTCCCGTTGTGGTAGAGCCTTAGTGAACAGGTCTGCTATGTTGTTCTTTGTATCCACTCTATTGATGCAGACTTCTTGTCTCTCGATTATCTCTCGGACAAGATGGAAGCGTCTCAGAATGTGCTTGGACTTGTGATGGGCTCTCGGTTCCTTAGCTTGAGCAACTGCTCCAGTGTTATCACAATAGAGTGGCACCGGGTTCTCAATCTCAGGAACTACTCCCAACTCTGTGATGAATTTCTTCATCCAGACAGCTTCCTTGGCGGCTTCACTGACAGCTATGTACTCTGTCTCGGTAGTTGAGTCAGCTACAGTCTGCTGTTTAGTGCTCTTCCAACTTACTGCTCCACCATTCAAGGTAAAACATACCCTGAAATGGATTTACTATCATCTGGGTCTGATTGAAAACTAGAGTCTGAATAGGCTTCTAGTTTAAGATCAGATCCTCCGTATATAAAAAAAATATCCTTAGTCCTTCTCAGGTACTTAAGAATATTTTTCACAGCCTTCCAGTGATCCTCTCCTGGAGCAGCCTGAAATCTACTGGCTACACCCAAGGCATATGCCACATCAGGCCTGGTACATAACATAGCATACATAATCGACCCTATAGCCGAAGCATAAGGTATAGAACTCATTCTATTTCTTTCTTCAGGTGTCTTAGGAGACATCCTCTTAGAAAGACGTATGCCATGACCAATAGGTAAGTAACCGCTTTTACTTTCCTCCATGCTAAATCTCTTTAGCACCTGGTCAATGTACCTAGACTGGGATAAGCCTAGCATCCATCTTGATCTTTCTCTATAGATCTTTATACCCAGTATATAGGATGCTTCTCCCAAGTCTTTCATGGAAAACTGTTTCGATAACCACACTTTGACTGTTTATCAAATCGGATGTTCCAACTCCTGGATGCTTGCTTTAATCCATAAATGGATTTCTTTAGCCTACATACCTGATTAGGTTTAGTCTCCAAGACAAAACCTTCTGGCTGTGACATATAAACCTCTTCCTCAAGGAAACCATTGAGGAATGCAGTTTTTACATCCATTTGCCAGATCTCATAATCATGATATGCTACTATAGCAAGCATAATCCGAATAGATTTGAGCATGGCAACAGGGGAAAATGTTTCATCATAATCTATTCCATGTTTTTGTCTGAAACCCTTAGCCACCAATCTAGCTTTATAAGTTTCAACTTGGCCATCTGCCCCAATCTTCCTTTTATAGACCCATTTACACCCAATAGGGTTAATACCCTCTGGTGCATCAACCAAAGACCATACTTGGTTGACATACATGGAGTCCATCTCGGATCTCATGGCTTCCAGCCATCTATCTGAGTCTCTACTCATGATCGCTTCCGTATAGGTTAGAGGCTCATCATTTTGAATGATTTGGGCTTCATTATTTTCAATTATGAACCCATACCTCTCAGGTGCCTGTCGCACCCTATCAGACCTACGGATAGGAGTGTGTTCTGGTTCTATATTAACTATGTTGTTATTTGACTGAGAAGTGTCTATTTGTTGAATTTCATTAAGTTCGATATTTCTACCAGTGCCCTTTTGTAGGATGAATTCCTTTTCCATAAAAATGGCATGCCTACTGACCAAAACCTTTTATTCAGTAGGGTGGTAGAACAGATATCCTATACTATCTTTAGGATATCCCATAAATAGACATTTGTCTGCTCTAGCATCTAGTTTATGTCCAAAATATCTTTTTACATAGGCTGGACATCCCCATATCTTAATATACTTAAGATTGGGCTTCTTACCTCTCCATAATTCATATGGAGTGCTAGAGACAGTTTTAGATGGTACTCTATTCAAGATATAAGTTGCTGTTTCCAAAGCATATCCCCAGAAAGAAAAAGGTAACTCCATGAAGCACATCATGGACCGTACCATATCCAATAAAGTACGATTCCTCCTTTCAGCAACACCATTTAATTGTGGTGTGTAAGGAGGAGTCCATTCAGAGATGATCCCCTTATCTTTAAGGTGATCAAGAAACTCAGTGGATAAGTACTCACCTCCTCTATCTGATCGGAGGATCTTTATACTTTTTCCTGTCTGTTTCTCTACCATACTTTGATACTCTAAAAATTTTTCAAAAGCCTCGGATTTATGTTTCATTAGATACACAAATCCATACCTTGAAAAATCATCAGTAAATATGATGAAGTATGAGTATCCACCATAGGCTTGAGTTGTCATAGGCCCACATACATCTGTGTGTATGAGTCCCAATAACTCTTTTGTCCTTTCTCCATGTCCACTAAATGGAGTCTTGGTCATCTTACCCATGAGACATGATTCACAAGTTCCTAATGACTCATAGTCATAAGGATCAAAAAATTTTCTTTGTATAACTTGTTAATCCTAGTCCCACTAATATGTCCAAGTCGACAATGCCAAAGTAAGGTATTGTTTACATCATCTCTTTTCTGTTTGTTAGAAACATGAAAAATATTGTCATTAGTGGAAAGAGTTAATAGACCATTGAAGAATATGCCATAACATATAATTTCATTAGATAAAGAAATTGAGCAGCCACTGCTCATTACATTCATAGTATATCCTTGTTTAAGTAACAAGGGTACAGATATGATATTTCTAATGATTTTTGGCATATAGTAACAATTCCTTAGCTCCAAGATCTTCCCTGAAGGTAACTTCAAAATATAAGTCCCTACAGCTTCTGCTTGGATGGGGTCCCCTCCAGCACCGTAGAGCTCAAAGTTACCTTCCTTCAATACTTTAAGCCCTGAAGTCCCTGCAATGATTTGCAGATGTTATGACCACAGGCGGTATCCAACACCTAAGTATTTGAAATGGAAGAATCCAATGACAAAATAGTATGAACTTCTTTCATACCTTTTGGTGCCTCTGATGCACCAGGCTTCACACTTGCAAGGTAAACCTTGCAGTTCCTTTTCCAATGACCCGGCTTGCCACAATGAAAGCAGGTCATCTGTCCGGAGGCCTTCTTTCCTTTCTTCTTCTTAATGCCCCCTTTGGGATTCATCCTCTTACTGGAACCCCTTTTTCCTGTCTTCTTCTTATCCACAAGAAGAACTGGAGCCTTATTTTTCTTTACATGGCTCTCTGCTGTCTTCAACATATTCAACAGCTCAGGCAAGGAAGAATTAAGTTTGTTCATATGGTAATTAAGAACAAACTGTGAAAATGACTCTGGGAGTGATTGCAAGATCAAGTCTTGATTCAACTCCCCATCCATTACAAAACCTAATTGACCTAATCGAGTGATTAGATCAATTACCTTTAATACATGGTCTTGTACTGATATACCTTCTGTCATCCTTGCATGGAACAACTGCTTAGATATTTCATATCTAGCAGTTCTACTGTGTTCTCCATAAAGCTCTTTTAAATTGAGCAGTATGGAGTTAGTATCCATGCTATCATGCTGCCTCTGCAACTCATTAGTCATAGAGGCAAGCATAACACACTTGACAGTAAGTGAGTCATTTTGCCACATATTATATGTGGTCTTCTCCTCTTGCGAGGCATCTTCCCTTGGTGGTTCCAAAATTGGGGTATCAAGAATATAGGAAATTCTTTCTTGACTGAGTACTATTTTTAAATTTCTCAGCCAATCAACATAATTAGGCCTAGTCAATTTGTTGGCATCTAAAATGCTACGGAGTGAGAGTGAAGAGGCCATTTATCTACATTTAAACAAAGAACAATACATAAGCAAACAACCATGAAATGACAATACATAATTAAATTAGGACTTTAATTTAATTATGTCTCCCACTATTTTATCGAGCATCATAACCCTCTATACGATGATCGAGAAAACCCGAATTAGTTTTTCCTAGTGGGGTTGAGATCCCAATCCCTTATAAAAGACCTTGTGTGTACACAACAAATCTTATATAAGTTCATAGGTAGGAAACTCTTTCCAATTGTAACCCGTACAATTCTCAACTTATCCCGGCCTCTAAAATATTAATAGCCTTGTGTATACACAACAAACTATAATATTTTAGTTAAGTAAGACCCTTCATTGCCATATAGTCATGACTTTAATAGTAATACCCTTGTGTGTACACAACAAAATATTACATTAAATCATGCCATAAACAAATAATTGTATTAGGCCAAAAATTGTGTTAGTCACCATATTAGGTCTTGTGTGTACACAACAAACCTAGTATAGATAGTAACACAATAATGACCTATCATGAAGGAAGGCCAATAATAGTATTTTAACACCAAGCATGTTAGTCAAGAATTAAATCAATCAGATCGGCCAGGCTAGTGGAAGAGATGTGGGGGTCCCCCCGTTGCTTTCCTAGACACCAATTTAAAATTGGCCAGGTCAGTCAACGGAACCAATTAAAAACCACGATTCCCTTTACCTTCCCAGAACCACCTTTCTAGACACCGAAATGACTAATTATCCATCATGACTAATAATGCTTATCGGTTAACTATACTACCACTTAATATAATTTTAAGAGGGATTTATGCAATGCCAGCACATTCGATTAAAAGCTATCACATATATTAATACATGCTTTAAACTAAGCAAATATGTGAAATGTGTGCCATCATACTAGGACAACCATTTACCACATAATGGATACACCATTATGCCAGGGCAACCTTATTTCAGTATGATGGCTCCAGGGCTAATCATATCTCTAAGACAATTAGGGTTTCAGTGGAAAACCCTAACTGGTGGCAATCATCAAACTCATGTTCAATCAAAGACATGCATTGTGCATCAATATAAAAACTTTAACATGATACTACATCATGAATTGAACTGCATAAGTTTTAATCCTAATAAGGAGGCTCTGATACCACTGTTGGGTTCGGGAACCAGTGCGGAAGCATGGATTTCAAAATTTATGAAACCAGGTCCGAATCCTAATCCCAAATCACCTTATTAGCAATTAAAACTATGACTACATGCATATCCAAATTTAAACATTGTTTAAATACTAACCTCAGATCGCTATTACCAGTCTGATGGAGAAATGAACTCCAAATTGAGTAGCCTCTTGAACACACCAGGCGTCCACTTGTCCGCCCTCCAATGGTGATCCACACGGGCAGATGATCAAGACACTGACTCCTTAATTGGGTTCCTTCCAATCAAGTTCTATCCCAAGAACTTGATATATGGGCTATTGGCTAGGACTCCTCTAGCCAAAACGTGACTAAACCTTCTCTCTTACCCTTCTCCTTGTCTTTTAGCAACTTTGGCCCCTTAAGACACTCTTGTCTTAAGAATAAGCCCTTGTCCTAAAATGAGACAAGGCTTGTCTTGGAGGGAGAAGAAAATTAAGACAAGATTGTCTTAATGTAAGAAAGAAAGGAGAGGCGCCTTCTTCCTTTACCGTCGGAGAGTTTCTCTCTGACTCTCCTTCTGTTATGAGATTCGACAGAGCCAAGGCTCTGTAAAGGAATCAAAGAGGAAAGAGAGGAGGGGGAGACAATCTTCTGTAGAGGGAGAAGAAGAAAAAGAGGTAAGGCTTCGCTATAGAAAAACTTGGAATAAATTTTACGGTGAAGCCTTCTTCTTAAATAGGCGACAGAGAGGTGCCTATCCATCTGGAATCACCTTCTCACGCCCCTCTCTCCCTTCTCACGTCCTTTCCCTTCATCTCATGGCCCTTGATTTAATCTCACGGCCTTTGGGATGGGAAGACGCAAGAAAGAGTCGCGAGAAAACACAGAAGGGCGCGCGCAGAAGAGAGGAGTCGCGCCCCTTCGGTGTTTTCTTTCTTTCTTTCATGGTAATTCCCCTTTATGAAGAGTCCACGCCTAGGTGGACTCTCTTCCATGCCCTCTCAGCCAAAAACACCGACCCCTTTTTTTTCCTTTTCACGCAAAGACGCGACTTGGAAAGAGTCCACGCGCGCGTGGACTCTTCTCCTTGCGCGCGCGCGGAAAGGGGTTTAGCCTCTTAGGTTAGCCCAATTGCTAGCCTACTGTTAGCCCAATGTTTTGAATCTTCAATTAGATTCAAACCGGAATGAATTTGGATCTAAAAAAGACCAAATCGGAACCCTAACTCGAATCCGATTAAAGTAGAAGCCATGGTTTGCAACACATGCTAGTGTGTTCATCTGCAAACGAGATTTAATTCCAAATTAAATCCTTGATTATCTGTCCTAAGTGTGTGACCCATTGGGTTCCATACCTAGCCAGCAGTGGGTCCGAGTGCAAGTTGACCTAATTTGATCAGAACTCATTCTAATCGATTTAGGTCAAATCGAGCTAACTCGAGTTAGTCAATTAGGACTCCTCCTAATTAGTGATCCAATTAAAACATTTAATTTGATCAACCCACAAGACAAGATTGACGTCTAGCAACGTATCATGTCTACCCGGAAGATATGGAAATTCTGGTGAAATTCCAAAACTACCCTTCAGTGGAAAGTTCCCGTACAATTCGATCCTTTAATCATCTTGCATCCCGAATATAACTATGGATATGGAAACATGTCAAAACCAGCTTATACTCATTCCCAGCTCAGTCATACACTAATGATTCAATTAATTTGATATTAGAAATCATTTCTAATATCTGTACTTTGATCAAAGATTTCCTGAACCATCATCTGACCTAATTTGGCTGGATGCAATCTCCTCCTACTAGGAGTGATCAATTCCTTGTTGACTTGCCCATTACCTTCATATACAATTCACCATGCCCAGCATCAACCTCGTGCATGACCCAGTGTCATGATTGAGATTGAACCAAAGCATGGGTTCATGTACATAAGGTATTATGGCAGTCTCAGGTCATAGGACTACTTGTACAACTCCCACTATGAGAAACATCTGTTGACATGCAGCTAAGGCTCCATTAAATGTTCTCAAACTGGATCTATTCAGTGAACTCATTCGCTAATGAGGACCCACATCCTTGAATTAGTGTCCCACACAAGTGACTGTGAGAGCAGTCACCCTTTTCAGCATACATAGGATGTGCCAGTCTAACCGGAAACCCTGATCCCCAACTCAGGGTTCCTATGACTAGGAATATTCTAGATTTGGGTTTTAAGGCCTTAGATCTCACTGGTATGATCTCATCATAGCCCTACAACCATAGCCCTAATCTATGGGGTTCATCATATAATGACACAGCGAATGATGAAAAATTATTGCCTTTATTAACTTGTCAATTTACAATGGTCTGGGAGATACAAATATTGGCTTATAGGGCATAATCCTTTCAGGAATAGCGGGGATAGGTGGAATAGGAGGAATAAGAAAAAAAAATAAAAGAAAATCTGGGATAAAAAAACAAAAACCCGGATGGGTTTTGATGTCCCCATCATTCCCTTGGGATGGGAAAAACTCAACTCCGTCGAGGCAGGCTCGCTGTAATTTTTTTTTCTCTTCTTTTTCTTTTCTTTCTCTTTTTTTTTCCAACCCTAATCCTCTCCTGCTTTGATACCAAAATTGATGCGGGACAAAGGGGGGGCTAGCTAGGAGGATCGTTGGAGAGCTGAGAATTCTCCTGTGATTAGTGTCAAAAAGGTTAAAAAAATATGTGGGGGCAAGAAAGATG
Source organism: Areca catechu (assembly GCA_021397845.1). Taxonomy (NCBI): domain Eukaryota; kingdom Viridiplantae; phylum Streptophyta; class Magnoliopsida; order Arecales; family Arecaceae; genus Areca; species Areca catechu. Next base: position 100,710,418 of record CM038050.1, read on the forward strand.
GATACTCTATAGACTTGGGACTTACCTTCACGTCGCACCTCTAAGGCATCACACCCACCTCACTACATGTAGTCTAGGGCATCCCACCCATCTTACTACATGCGGAGCATAGGGCAACCCACCCAAATCGCTACCTAGGGCCATGAAGGAGAAGCTCCAAGATCATAGAGGGGACTCAGCAAGGGAAAAGATAACTGGGGCCTCACACCCCTCGACACTCGCAGGTGAAATAAAAATGGGCCTCATGCTCACTCCTAACGAAGGCAAAACCAAGAAACACTTTTCTCAAAAATTCATATTCTTCATCATATTTTATTCAATAGAGGAGGTGCCTTTATATAGGCTTAAAAAACTTGGGGTCCAAGTAAAGAATACAAGGCATGTAGTCCAAAAAAAGGTGACATCCCAAACCTGCTTTGTTTGCAGCCTGAAAACATGGTAGAAATCTAAACACAATACTTCCTATATGGTGGAAAATAAAACTAATCCTAATCTAAAACTAATTTAAAAAAAACTTCCCAATTGGTCCATACATCCAGATTTAAAACAAATAAAATAAAATCCATATTCATTAAGATCCATACTAAGTTGCTCTGAAATCCATGCAGGCTTGATGACTGTGAAGAAAATTCTTGCTCTAAGAATCATGCACTTTGAAAATCTTGCAAAATTGTTCTGCTCTGAGATATGTGCAGAAAACTCCTTATGTGACCATGGAACAGGGGTGGAGAATGGAGAAGAGGGTCTTCAGGAGACTTCGCTGACACTGGCGGCTGGTGGAAGGAGGCGGTAGGCGGTGGCACGGCCGATGGCGACGACGGAGACGGTGGAGATCGGCCATGAGCGTGGCTTGGCCGTGGGTCTTCTAAATGAGAGGGAGCGACGGTGGAGCAGGGTGGCGGTCGGTGGCGTGGAAGAGAGAGCGCAGCACGGTGGCAGCAGGGGTGGCGGTCAGCAGCGCGGCGGAGAGGGCCGTGGCATGGGTGGAGCTGCATGGGGGGAAATGGCCATGGGCTGTTCGTGGGATTCACCGGCATTCCCATGAGAAGATTATCACTAAGGAAGGTGGATGGACGTCGGGGGGGGCGCCGTTGGTCTGGCATGGCAGATCCGGGATGAACGATAAGAAAAATGGAGAAAAAAAGGAGTTCTGGAAGTTTTCTGGGAGGAAGAGGATGATAGAAATAAACATGGAATAAGTTGGGAATAAATTAAGGATAAAGTTGGAATAGCGGGGATAGGTCGAATAGGTGGAATAAGAAAATAAAAAATAAAAAGAAAATTTGGGATAAAAAAATAAAAACCTAGATGGGTTTTGATGTCCCCATCATGTACCATGACCCATACTAGGAGCCCAACCATATGAGAACCCAATGCCAGGAACCCTACGAGGAGCACAAACTTTTAGAACAATGGTACAATTTGAGATATGGTAACAAAACTATGTCTGAATTCATTGTCCAATTTAATGAGTTTATTAGAAGATGTAACACAGTTGAACCTCAGTCTAAGATCATATCGAGGTTTTGAGCTGGCCTACATAGGGACATCCAGTGGGAACTATTTCAATGTCAAATTCAGGACCTAAAGGAAGCCTATCACATAGCTAGGAAATTCGAGTAATATCAGAGCAAACTAATGATCAGTAAATCTAAGTCCAACAAGAGCAACCCTCCTAAACCCAATCTTGGACCTAGCCGACTTCCTGCATACCAGCCAATTTCCATTGCCCCTAGCCAGACATTAGGACCTAGTCAGGTATGTCCGAGCCAAGCCAACCCTTGTCAACCTGAATCCTATAGGATTAGTACCCTTAGATATGAGCCCATTATTAGTCCACTTCCTCTTAGTCAACACACCCCTACCCCAGCCATTAGTCAATTTTTTCTTAGTCAAACACCTTTTACCACCTTATTGGTTCACTAGAATGACCTTGAAAAGGAGATATATGAAGCTGATGTAAGCTTAGTGGATGAGTATGAGGAAGAAGAAGAAGAGATACCTACAGAAGACCTAGAATTAGCTGACCTAGTAGATACCCAGACTAAAGCCAACCCAGAATTAGTTGACCCTGACCATACCCAAACTGAAGCCAACCCAAAGTTAGTTGACCCTAACCACATCCAAACTGAACCTGTAGTGGAAGACCAGTTAGAGGAAGAGAACCCAGATACTACTATTAGAATCTTACCTGAGGAGCCACTAGGAGAAAGCTGAATTATAGAGTTTAGTCCTAAGATTCAAGAATTCGAGGAATTTATTAAGGACCTGATCTCTTTAAACCAGTATCCTCAGGAAGAATCCTCTCTTATAATTCTCATTGACGATCTCTTCCTTCAAATTAGTGACCCATTCTTCTATAAGGTAGACCCTGTAGGTATACATCAACCCCATAAGATCAACCTTATTAGTCTAGGACTAATCTCTGACTCCCCTTCCTGTATCCTATTCTATCCGATCAATCCCGAACCCCCTTCTCACATTCTACCCTAACATACTAACTCTTAATCGACCTCGTATTTTCTATCTTTTCTTGAATCTTCTTATGTTTCTTTAACCATTCATCTGCATTTTGTAGAGGTTTGCATACTGCATTCATTCATTGAGCATGTCATGTTTGCATCTTACTTTTGGAGGACCATATGGAACCTAATAGGAGTCCATGCACCATTCTCATCTGCATGTCACCCTCCTGAAAAAGGGTTAATAAACCCACAGTTGTAGTTTAGGATTTAATTGAGTCAACATATCAATAAGTGTTGGCAAGAGTCATTTACCTGCATTAGGTATTATGAGTTTTACACTGCATGATTAGAGATCTGCATGAGGAATTAATCATAAGATTACTGTAAATAATGATTTTTGTAAGAACATGGTTAATTCCCGAAAAGAGTCTAAGAGTTCGCTAGGAAAATCTTGTGATGATTAGGCTACATACCAATGAGCTGGATCCATCAAAGTGATAAAAAATGTTGGACCTAGTGCCTGAGTTACCTCCTTAGGCATTAAGCTTAACCTTCAATATCTCAGACTTAATAGAGTATAGGGAGCCAGCAATGATACCCAGTGAATTTTGAGCCTAACCCTTTTATTTGAGAGTGAACCCAACCCTGAGTGTCCACCATCAATTTAGCCTGTGAGAGGAAAGATTGAGCGTATCCTAGACGAGCAAGCCATTAGTACCCAGATCAAAGGCTATCATGTCACTTGGTTCGTTAGCAAGGTTGACTAAGATTTGAGGATTCATAGATCACTCGAGAGGATCCACAAGGCCTCCACCTAGACCCATCAGAGCAGTGCTTGAGCCATATCGACCTTCTTACTTGATAGGATCGAGTTCCTTCCACCTTAGGAGAATTGATGACGACATCAGATCAGACATAGACTTCAAGCTCCAATTTGTTCTCTATGTCATGTGTAGGTCAATTTTTTGTTAAGTCCTGTAATAAAGTGAGCCAGTTGGGTTCACTAAGTCAGTTGAAGTTCTTTGTTTAGTCCATTGAGTCTTGTTACTTGAGTCCATTTGTATGTTATGTTAGTCTAGTCAAGAAGTCCACCCAGTTTCAATTCAATCATATGAGTCCTGTAACTTTCATGCTCAAGAGGAAGATTATTGGACCCACACTCAAGACATCAGCACAGCATCCGGGTCCCTTGTTCATGCTACCCAAATCCTGGAGAATGAAGCCCTAGCTGTTGCCCAAATATGGTGCCCAAGAGGTGGGGTGAATTGGGTATTTTAAAAATTAAAGCAATATATGTGCTATCAAGTTCAAATGTGAAGAGTGATAGTGCTCAAGTAATTGTGCAATGGAAGCAATGAAATATAACAACAATTAAAGAGCAAAAGAAGATAGAGAGTAAAGAAATGCAAACACACAAGAAATATAGTGGTTCGGTGCACCTAGCACCTACATCCACTCCCCAAGCTCCACTTGGGAATTTCCACTATAATCTTTAGATTACAGCCGACTTGTTTTACCAGGCTCACAAGTCAAAACCTTACACACTTGTTTTGGCTTCGGGCTTACAAGCAACCCTAGTTGGTTTTATCAATTGGCTCATCAACAAACCTCACACTAGTTTCAAATTCCCTTGAAACTAGCCTAAGACAAAAAGAATATGAATACAATGAATAAAACAAGACAAACTCCTTTTGAGCAAAAAGTAATTCGATGTAGCTCTTGATGGAGACTCTTCAAGCCTTTCTCTTGGAATCTTTGGACCTCACTAAATGCCAAACTCTTGAAAATTGGATTCCTCAAAGATGGTATGCTTTTGGCTAAGGAATCTCTTGGTTTTCTCAATCTTTTTGGCTTGGAATTGATTGAAGGCTTTGTACTTTCACTCTAATCCATTTCACTTTGTCTCCTTGTCTTTATTGAAGTTAGGTGGAGGTTAAATACCTCATTCAAGCTGAAACAACTCCACAAGACTGTTAGAATCAAAGATATGGCCATTTATGGCCGTTAGAAATCAAATCAAAAGTTCAGAAAAACTAGCCGTTATGCCATGAGTCAACCTCATGAGTCGACCTCTGGATCAAGTGTCGACCTCATGAGTCGACCTCCAGTTTATCTTAGGCAAAAATCCAGAAAACCATATTCTGTCTAGTTTGAATTCTCAGGCTATGAGTCGACCTCTAGTGTCGACCTCTGCACAGGTGTTGACCTCTAGTGGTCGACCTCTGGAGCGTGCCACTAAAATTTTGCCATGCCGGCCTTGCTGAACTTTTCTTTTCTTCATGAGTCGACCTCTGGTGGTCGACCTTTGACAAGGTGTCGACCTCTGGTGGTCGACCTTGACAAGGTGTCGACCTCTGGTGGTCGACCTCTGATCTGAATTTTTCTGAAACTCTAGAGAGGTGCGTGCCATGCTTGAGTTTCTCTAAGCCTTTGTTTCTTTTGTCAATTACTTCTTTACAAGAAGGTCCAATATGAGAAATTTGATCTTGTTCAAGGTAGAAAAGCTCTTTCCCAAATCAGGCAAGCTTGGTTTCATCATTGTACTCTTGATAATTTTTTTGAATAACCTAAGTCCTAAAACTTTATCTTGAAATGAAACATTAGTCCAAACATATACTCAACCTTTTGTTAATCATCAAAACTAAGGAGCCAAAGCCAACAATCTCCCCCTTTTTGATGATGACAAAACCTTGAGTATATATGCAATTAAGTCCAAAAGCAAAATATATCAATAATAAAAATTTTCAATGAATCCTTATATGCATGAGTATACCATAAAAATTTTACTTTTCATCTACTTTTTGTGAAAACATTCTCATGAGTCAAAAAGATTTTACTTTTCATTTACTTCTTTCTTTTTGTGAAAACATTCTCATGAGTCAACAAGATTTTACTTTTCATTTACTTCTTTCTTTTGTGAAAACATTCTCATGAGTCAACAAGATGAGGACCATAATAGTTTTACTCTATTCTATGAAAGAGTCATACTTTACCATATATACTTTACAAACATTACTATACTCCCCCTTTTTGTCAAGAATCAAAAAGTGCATTCTTTGTAGTAAAAGATATATTAAGGAAAATTATGTTCCATTACAATGAAGTACTTAGTTGCATAAAATACATGCTCCCCCTCAATTTGTGCATTCAATATAAAAACATTCTAACTTGAGGGTTTAAAAAGATAAATGCTAAGAGCTGGTATCAGACAGTAAAATATCACAATGTAGATAAGTATATAAATGTATTCAGTTACAAAATTACTTACATAGTAAGCACAAGACACTGATACATCAGATCATACAAAGCAAACTAAGTACAACATACATCAAGTAAATCTATGAGGCTACTCCTCATCAGAAGGTATATCAAAAGAGATAGGAGTTGAGATCCTAGATGAGGATTTTGGAGTCCTATGAGTGAGACTCCGAGTCCTCAGAGAGGGACCAGACCTAGGGGTAGTCCTACGAGATCTATAGGTCCGAGGAAAAGGCTCCACAGGTGTCCTAACAGAAGCAGTAGTAGAAGGAGTAGATGGATCAGTATGATGAGTAGACTGAGCTGGAGTGTGCCTGCTGACTAGCTCATAAGTAGTGGGATGATCAATATCTGTCTCTGTATGCTCATCTCTATCATCTGGAATCCCTGTAATAGTCTCAAAAAGTGACTCAGTAAACTCAATATCTACTGGCACATCTGTAGCTGGAGGATCTGTACTGGGAAGATCAGTAGAAGGGGGAATCTCTGGAATCGGATCTGCAGGTGGAACATCAGAGCTACCTGCTCTGGGCTGATCTCCATCACTGTCATTGTATCCACTAGAGTCATCATCATCATCATCAGAATGTGGAGGAGGTACTATCAGATCTATAGTCCCTGGTGGCAATGCTAATCTCAGTAGGCTGAGGATCTGTCGGAATCCTGCATCTACACTAGCTGAGAGAGCTCCAATACGCATATCTATGTGGATCTGCAGACCATGTAGCTTCTGTCGTACACCAGCAATCTCTATCCGGACCTCTGAAATGTGATCAGTCACTCTCTACTCAAAGTCCGATATGCTCGCTATAGTCCTCCGTGGTGTAGCAGTGGCAGTAGGTGCTGGAGCAGATGAGGGTGGTGGCGTGAATGGCTCAGGCTCCACAGTCTCTGACTCTGGTGCTGGGCGAGGAGGTGTACCATGATCAGTAGGCTCTGAAGGCCCTGCCTCAGCTGCTCGGATCTCATCCTCCTCATCTGGCTCCTGGCCAGACTCTCGTCGCACCCAACGGTCACCAATCAATCGAAATCCCATCCTATGCAGGGATTTCTCTCCATATGTATCAGTATGCTGCAGCTGACTGAAAGGTATACCATCAAATGAAACTCCATGCTCCCTGAATAGCTGTGTCAGCCCCATACCATATGGCTGAACTAGTCTCCTGTGAGATGCTGCCTCACCCATCTGCTGAAGCATGATCCTGGGAAGGTTGATGGGAGTCCGCTATCTCAGGAACACCATCAACACCAGCTCACGCTCAGTGATAAAGTCGAACCTCCCGCTCTTCGGAATCAAGATACGGGCGATGATATGATGCAGCACTCTCATCTCCAGTGAAAGCTGGTTAGAAGCTACTGTGGAAATGCCACTAACATCCTCACGCTCTAGAATACATCTGAAGGCATGCTCTCTATCGCTGATAGAAGTGGCAGCAGTGCCATGAAGTGGAATCCTCCAAACACGACTGATGACCTTCGGTGTCACTGGAATCTCGATCCCACGTACAGTAGCTGACCATCCAATGCCATCAGTGGCCATGGATGCATAGAACTCCCTGATGAGATCTGGGTAGAATCTCTCAGTCATCGTGCAGAAGTGAACCAGACCTGCATCTCTCAGCACATCTCCTATAAAAAAGTGATGCAGATCCCAGAAAGGTATGTCCACACGTCTCCCACTCGCAATGCTCTTCCATACTAAGCTGGCTGGCACTGGTGCAGGTGGCTCTGGGGTCGGCTCACGCTCATGTCTGACCTTTCTTCGTCGCTCAGTGCTACCTTGGCCTTGTTCCATTCTCCTTTTCCTTACTGCTAAGTGCTTTCTTGGACCCATATGGATGGAAGAGGGGTAAATTAGGGAGAAGTAGGATAATGCAAGGCTAAGAGGGAAGGAGCCAAGAAAAGAGAGGAGAAGAGAGGTTCACGGTTTGAGAAAAAAGAGGAAATGGTGAAATGGTGAGATAGGGTTTGTGAAAATGGAGAAAATCGAGAGTAAATGGAGAAAATGCAAGAAACGGAGGAAAGAAATGAGTGATTTCAATTGAAAAACAACCGATATTTGAGGGTAGATAGAAGCAAAAGCTTTCGATTGTCCAAAACCAAGAACACGTTCAAAACGGTTAGGTTCAAAGGAGAACAAGAGGAGAGGAGAAGATTTACCCAAAAAGATGAAGGAGAGGGTTGGAAATCCACTGTTTAGAGCTTTAGGGAAGTTGGAGGGGGACCACACGAAGGAGAAATGGAAAGAAATGGAAAAAAAAAAGGGCTTGCGGATGGGTTTTTAAAAAAGGAGATTTTCGTTCAAGTGTCGACCTCTAAAAATTCTCAGGGGTCGACCTCAAGTGTCGACCTCCGAAAACCTTAGGGGTCGACCTCAAGTGTCGACCTCCGAAAATTAAAGTGTCGACTTCCAAAAATAAATTAGCCAAAATAAAATTCGGTAAAATTTAAAAAATTGATAAAATTTAGAAAAATAACCTTTAAACATATTTGAGAATTTATAAATCATTTTTGAGGAATTTTGATGAGAATTGAAGAGTTTCAAGCAAAAGGATCAATGACTCCCAGTTCTCTTCTGATCATACAAAATCTATCTTCATTCAATGGTTTTGTGAATATATCAGCCAATTGATAATCAGTACAAATAAATTCTAACAACACATTAGAGTTTTGAACGTGATCTCTTATGAAGTGATGTCTTATTTCAATATGTTTGCTTCTTGAATGTTGTACAGGATTTTTCGTTAAATTGATTGCACTAGTATTATCTCATCTTATGGGTGTCTTAGTTAGTTTGATGCCAAAGTCCTCGAGTTATTGTTTGATCCATAGAATCTGAGCACAATAGCTTCCAGCTGCTATATATTCGGCTTCCGCCGTAGATAGAGCAACCGAATTCTGTTTCTTGCTGCTCCATGAAATCAAATTAACTCCTAGGAATTGATAAGTTCCACTAGTACTTTTACGATCAAGTTTACACCCAGCAAAATAAGCATCAGAATATGCAATTAATTCATATGATGACTCTCTAGAGTACCAAAGACCAATTTCAATTGACCCAGATAAGTATCTAAATATACGTTTTACAGCTAAGAGATGTGATTCTTTAGGAGCAGACTGAAAACGTGCACACATACAAACACTAAACATTATATCTGGTCTACTGGCAGTTAGATATAGCAATGAACCAATCATGCCTCTATATAATTTTGGTCTACTGATTTACCACATTCATCTTTGTCTAATTTACATGAAGAGCTCATAGGGGTACCTTTGGTTTGGTAGTCTCCATCCCAAACTTTTTCAATATTTCCCTTGTGTACTTGGCTTGGTTGATGGAGATCCCCTCTTTGGTTTGCTTAATTTGGAGTCCGAGGAAGAAGTTGAGTTCTCCCATCATGCTCATCTCGAACTCACTCTGCATTAACTTTGCAAATTCTTGACAAAGACATTCGTTAGTAGCACCAAAAATAATATCATCTACATAGATTTGTACTACTAAGAGATCATCATTTTTCTTTTTCAAAAACAATGTATTATCTACATTACCTCTAGAAAAATCATTCTTCATCAAAAATGAACTTAATCTATCATGCCAAGCTCTAGGAGCTTGCTTTAAGCCATACAATACTTTATTTAATTTAAAAACATGGTTAGGAAATTCATGATTTTCAAAACCAGGAGGTTGTTCAACATAAACTTTCTCTTCAATAAATCCATTTAAAAAAGCACTTTTAACATCCATTTGAAATAACTTGAAATCCATAAAACACGCAAAAGCAAGTAAAAGTCTAATTGCTTCTAGCCTAGCAATAGGAGCAAAGGTTTCATCAAAGTCGATCCCTTCTTCCTGGTTGTAGCCTTTAGCAACAAGTCTAGCTTTGTTTCTAGTTACAATACCATGTTCATCAAGTTTATTTCTAAAAACCCATTTTGTGCCAATTACAGAAACATTAAGGGGTCTTTCAGTTAAAGTCCAAACGTTATTTCTTTTAAATTGATTTAGTTCATCTTGTAGAGCATTAATCCAGTTACAATCTTTTTCAGCTTCTTCAAATGACTTAGGCTCTATCTGAGATACAAAAGCTAAATAATCACAAACATTTCTAATAGAAGAGTGTGTACTTACTCCCTTTGACGGATCACCAATAATTAGCTCTTTGGGGTGTCCGTGTGCATACCTCCATTCTTTAGGTAAAGTTTTGGTGAAGTTGCATTGATCTCTTGAGTTTGATCTTGATTTTCTTGATCATCATCTCCTTTGGGCTCATCTTCATTGATTGTCAATTGTTCAAGCTTCTTTGTACCTGTTTCATCATCAATAGAATCTTCTTTTCTAGAAGATTTTTCGTTAGATTCATCAAACACTACATGAATTGATTCTTCAACCAGAAGAGTTCCTCTGTTGAAGACCCTGTATGCCTTGCTAGAAGTAGAGTATCCTAAGAAGATACCCTCATCTGACTTGGTATCAAATTTACTGATATTGTCTTTGCCATTGTTTAATATGAAACAGCGGAAACCAAATACACGAAAATACTTGAGATTAGGTTTTCGATTTTCTAAAGCTCATATGGTGTTTTCTTCAAAATAGGTCGAATTAAAACACGATTTAAAATGTAACAGGAGGTATTAATGGCTTCTGCCCAAAAATATCTAGGTAAATCGTTTTCGCAAAAAATTGTGCGTGCCATTTCTTCAAGTGTCATGTTCTTTCTTTCTACCACCCCATTTTGTTGAGGTGTCCTAGGTGCAGAAAAATTATGACTAATGCCATTTTCATTACAAAAAGCTTCAAAATCATGATTGTCAAATTCAGTTCCATGATCACTACGCAAAGAAACAATAGTGAGATCTTTTTCATTTGAAACCCTTTTATGAAATTTAACAAAAGCTGAAAACGTTTCATCTTTATGAGCTAAAAACATTACCCAAGTAAATCGTGAGTAATCATCTACAATTACTATCCCATATTTTTTACCTCCCAAACTAGTTGTTCTGGTTGGTCCAAAGAGGTCCATATGCAATAATTCAAGGGGTCTAGTAGTAGATACTACTCCTTTAGGTTTGAAAGTAGATTTAGTTTGTTTTCCAAATTGACATGCAGCACAAATCTTATCTTTTTCAAATGTGAGTTTTGGTAATTCTTTTACAAGATTCTTTTTGCTTAATTTTGAAATCAACTGCATATTAGCATGCCCTAGCCTACGACGTCAAAGCCAACTAGTTTCACTTGCCTTGGCTTCCCTAGCCACTAGGCATTGACCACTTTCCATGGCTAGATCATCAAGATCAACCATGTAAATGTTTCCATACCTATGACCAGTGAACTTGATGCCATCGACATCAAGACTAGATACCATGCACAAAGATGATTCAAAATTACTTTAAAACCCTTATCACAAAACTGACTAATGCTAAAAAGATTATGCTTCAAGCCATCAACAAATAATACATTATCTACATAAGCATTAGAGGTGATATGGATTTTACCAATTCCGATGATTTTGCCTTTTCCATTATCACCAAAAGTAACGTTTCCACCATCAATAGCTGCTAGTGATGAGAATTGTTTCACATCCCCAGTCATGTGCCTTGAGCAACCACTATCCAGATACCACATTCTTCTTTTATTTTTGGTTGCAAGGCACACCTGCAAAAATTAATCAAGTTGAAACTTTAGGTACCCAAGTCATCTTGGGTCCTTTAGGGTTAGTCAAATTGGTTCCTTTTGGAACCCAAATCTTTTCAAAAGTATTTAATTTTCTTCTATTACAAATATATGATTTATGTCCTAACTTACCACATGCATAACAGGTAATATTAGAAGATGCAGGTATGAAAAAGTTTTTGTAAAGTTTTGCTGATTGTATGGCTTAAATCCAAGTCCAGCTTTGTTAAAAACTGCATGTTGACTATTTAAAAGCATACTTAATTTTTCTGAACTATAAGTAAACTTTTCTACAAAAGGTTTTACTTTTTCTAACTCTTCTTTCTAATTCTTGTTTTGAAGCAATAGTTCTTTGTTTGTTTTCAATTTTCTCATTAGTTTTAAGACTTCTATTTTTTTCAAAGAATCATTTTCTTTTAAAAGATTATCCTTATCATCTTTCAAGGTCTTTACTTGTTCAGTTAATTTCTTGTTTTCTTGAATTAAATCTTCAATTTTAGTTGAAAACTTTTCTAAATTTTTGGTAAGCTCAAGATTTAGCTTTCTTAATTTCTTATTTTTCAGTTTTAATTTTTCAATTTCATAACTAAATCATCAAAAGCATCATGAATTCATTGAAAGTAAATTCAATTTCAGGTTCAGAATTTACCTCATTATCTTCATTGGCCATGAAACACAGGTTGGCGACTACCTGCTGCTCTTCATCACTGTGGAGTCCTCACTCTCACTCCAGGTAGCTATCATGGCTTTCTTTCTCAACATCCTTCGACTCTTTTTAAGCAAAGGGCAATCCGTTTTATAATGTCCAGGCTTCTTGCACTCGAAGCAGATGGGTGGATCCCTTTCTTTTTTTTCTCTTTTTCTTTATTGTGATCACCTTTTTGTGGCCTTTTCTTGTAGAAGCCCTTCTTCTTTCTCATGAATCTTTTGAATTTTCTTGTAATGAGGGCTGTCTCATCATCATCAGCTTCTTCTTCTGATTCATCACTTGACTCTTCCTTTGTAGTGGACTTGAAGGCTATGGCTTTCTTTTTCTTGTCATTGTCCACTGTCTTCTGCTTTAGTGAAAGCTCGTAAGTCATCAGTGATCCAAGAAGCTGCTCAAGAGGTAGAGTATTGACATCCTTGGCTTCTTCTATGGCTGTTACCTTCGCATCCCATGAAGCCGGAAGAGACCTGAGAAGTTTGTTAACCAGTTCACCATTAGATATAATTTTTCCCAAACTCCTCATACCATTTACTATATTTGTAAATCTAGTATACATTTCACTGATACTTTCAGTTGGTTCCATCCTGAACATCTCATACGAATGAATGAGCATGTTCACCTTTGTGGTCTTCACTTGGTGTGTACCCTTATGGGTAACCTCAAGTGTATCCCAAATTTCTTTGGCGGAAATACAATTTGATATTTTGTTAAATTCACTAGGGTCAAGTGCACAGAATAGCAAATTCATCGCCTTAGCATTTAACTCAGCTTGTTTGATGTCATTGTCATCCCATTCTTCTTCAGATTTTGGGGTGATAATGCCATTAACCATGTGAGTGGGCTGATGAGGCCCTTTAGTAATTACTCTCCATATATGATAATCTACAGCTTGTAAATAAATACGCATACGAGTTTTCCAGTATGTGTAGTTTGTGCCATTAAAGAAAGGAGGGCGATTTGATGCTTGTCCTTCAACTACACCCATTCCAATTGGGGCGGCCATGATCTTTCACTCAAGATCGTTGGACCTACAAGAGAGTACCGGTGCTCTAATACCACTTGTTGCCCAGATATGGTGCCCAAGAGGGGGGGTGAATTGGGTATTTTAAAAATTAAAGCAATATATGTGCTATCAAGTTCAAAGGTGAAGAGTGATAGTGCTCAAGTAATTGTGCAACGGAAGCAATGAAATATAACAACAATTAAAGAGCAAAAGAAGATAGAGAGTAAAGCAATGCAAACACACAAGAAATATAGTGGTTCGGTGCACCTAGCACCTACATCCACTCCCCAAGCTCCACTTGGGAATTTCCACTATAATCTTTAGATTACAGCCGACTTGTTTTACCAGGCTCACAAGTCAAAACCTTACACACTTGTTTTGGCTTCGGGCTTACAAGCAACCCTAGTTGGTTTTATCAATTGGCTCACCAACAAACCTCACTCACTTGTTTTGGCTTCGGGCTTACAAGCAACCCTAGTTGGTTTTATCAATTGGCTCACCAACAAACCTCACACTAGTTTCAAATTCCCTTGAAACTAGCCTAAGACAAAAAGAATATGAATACAATGAATAAAACAAGACAAACTCCTTTTGAGCAAAAAGTAATTCGATTAGCTCTTGATGGAGACTCTTCAAGCCTTTCTCTTGGAATCTTTGGACCTCACTAAATGCCAAACTCTTGAAAATTGGATTCCTCAAAGATGGTAAGCTTTTGGCTAAGGAATCTCTTGGTTTTCTACTCTTTTGGCTTGGAATTGATTGAAGGCTTTGTACTTTCATTCTAATCCTTTTCACTTTGTCTCCTTGTCTTTTTTGAAGTTAGGTGGAGGTTAAATACCTCATTCAAGCTAAACAAACCACAAGACCGTTAGAATCAAAGATATGGCCTTATGGCCATTAGAAATCAAATCAAAAGTTCAGAAAAACTAGCCGTTATGCCATGAGTCGACCTCATGAGTCGACCTCTGGATCAAGTGTCGACCTCATGAGTCGACCTCCAGTTTATCTTAGGCAAAAATCCAGAAAACCATAGTTCTGTCCAGTTTGAATTCTCAGGCTATGAGTCGACCTCTGGACAGGAGTTGATCTCTGGTGGTCGACCTCTGGAGCGTGCCACTGAAATTTTGCCATGCCGGCCTTGCTGAACTTTTCTTTTCTTCATGAGTCGACCTCTAGTGGTCGACCTTTAACAAGGTGTCGACCTCTGGTGGTCGACCTCTGATCTGAATTTTTCTGAACTCTAGAGAGGTGCGTGCCATGCTTCAGTTTCTCTAAGCCTTTGTTTCTTTTGTCAATTACTTCTTTACAAGAAGGTCCAATATGAGAAATTTGATCTTGTTCAAGGTAGAAAAGCTCTTTCCCAAATCAGGCAAGCTTGGTTTCATTATTGTACTCTTAATACTCTTTTTGAATAACCTAAGTCCTGAACATTATCTTGAAATGAAACATTAGTCCACATATACTCAACCTTTGTTAATCATCAAAACTAAGGAGCCAAAGCCAACACTAGCCCATCAAGAGGAGGCACCCCAAGTCGATAGAATTCCAGCACCCCCCATGGCCCATGACTCCTGGCCCATGGCGCCCTAGGGATTGGCCCTCTAGCTTTTGGCACCCCAGGCCTTGGCGCCCCTACCTTGGCCCATCTGGAGATGGCGCCCTCCTAGGCCCATTCATAACTTGGCACCCTAGCCCAAGAACCATTCCAAGTGGCACCCCATCTAGCCCAAGCCCAAGCAAAGCTTCTCAGTCCAAGGAGGAGTCAGCCAACCCACTTCTACCAAGAGTCAGCTAGCCCAGTTCTACCAGGAGTCTAGTCTTCCAGTCCACATTTATTTTGAGTTTTATTTCTATAAAAACTTGTACTCTTAATTAGATAAGGAGAGGATCCTGGGTGAACCTATAAATACCCCACCCCTCCCCCTCTTGTAATCAATCTTTTTCATGAATGCAATCTAAAGTTACTCTATCAAATTGGGTGGTGTGAGACTTGTGTTATTTTCTTGTGAACAAACCCTAACCGCCAGCCATGCCTCCTTCATCCACCAAACCCTAGCCGACCAACATACCAGCTGAATCCCCAAGGACACCCCAACTTCCTCCAAGCCAAGCATCCTCCATCTTCTAAAGCAGGCCGCCAACCTCTACACAGCCCTTCCCTTCCCCTCTTCCATCTTCTTCCAGTTTATTATTTTTTTATCAACTGTGACCCTAACCCCTGACATTTGTAGGATCCCTCTGGTGAAACCTTCCTTGAATGAAGTCTTCTTTGCCTCTGAACGAAGCTGATAAAAAGCTGACATATCCATGGAAAAGTGACCAGATCATCCAGGCACCGATCTGAGTTGAGAGATTTCTTTCGTGACATCATGCAAATCATTGCTAGGTATGTAGACCCCTTTCCTTCTCACAATTTTGATTTCTTAAAGTTGAACATGCTCCTAATAGGCCTTCTTAGACCTAGGATCCTGATTTTCTTTTCTTTCTAATTGAACTAGGATGTGGGTAGGAGCTAATTGATATAAGATAACCCTAACCTAATCTAGGCTAGTTTCTAGAATCAAAACCATAAAAAATCCAAAAATATTTGCTTGCTTTAATCTGATTTCTTTCATCTCCATCCCTTGCATATCATCCTGCACCATATTAGAATCTTGTCCCTCATCAACTAGCTAACTTCCTAGTTGAATGCACCATTCTTAATGAACTAATTAAACAAGAAGCATTGGAACCATCATTGGTCTCCCCTCCAAGCTTGAATGATACCTAGGAGATGTATGTGGATGGGTCATCCAATCCTAAAGGATTGGGGGTAGGGATAGTCATCATCAACCTAGAAGGAATTATTGTTGAGCATGGTCTATGTCTTGAATTCCCTGTAACAAACAATAGGCTGAAAATGAAGCCCTGATAGCAAGGCTCAATATTGCCAAGGAGTTGGGAGTGCAAGATCTGAGAGTCTATAATGACTCATAATTGGTTATCGGCCATGTTAAAGGAGACTCTGAGGCTTGGGAAGGAAACATTATCAAATATCTTTGAAAGGTAAAAAAACTAACCAATGATCTTCAACACTTTGGGATTAATTAGATTCCAATGGAAGACAACTCCTGAGCAGATTTGTTGGCCAAACCCGTACTACCACACCTATGGCACTTCCCTGGAGAGCCTACTTCCAACAAATTAAAAAGCTAACCATTGAGGAGTCATAAAAAATCATGCAGCTCGATGATGAACCATGCTAGATTGATCCATTGATTAACTTTTGAGAGATGGTCGACCCCTACCAACTAAAAGGTGAACGATAAAATCAAGTACAGATCCTCCAAGTACTTGGTATATAAGGGAAAACTCTATAAGTGGTCATTTTCTCTACCTCTTCTCAGATGCTTGCAGCAATCAGAAGTGGAATTTGCACTAAGGGAAGTTCATGAAGGGATCTACGAAGATCATGTTGAGAAGAAAGCCGTAGCATACAAGCTGCTCTAACAGGGCTATAATTGTTCTACCATGCAGTAGGATATCAAGAGATTTATAATAAAATATGATGCCTGTCAAAGGAATGCTAATATTCAGTGTCTCCCAGCTATACTGATCACACCTATATGCATCCCATGCTGTTTTACATATGGTGAATGGATAACCTTTGTCCATTCCCTCCGACTTTTGAGCAACATAAGTTCCTATTAGTTGCTATCAATTAATTTACAAGATGGGTGGAGGCCGATCCACTAGCTTGTATCAATGAATCTAAAGTGATAAATTTCATGTGGAGAGTCATCATATGCCACTTTGCCATCCTCTAGGTACTAATCACTGATAATGGATGGTAGTTCATCAGAGAGCCTGTTTCAAGGAATACTATGAAGATCAAGGAATCTCACATCACCTCACCTTAGTGGCACATCCCCAAGCCAATAGAGAGTCCAAGATTATAAATCAGGCCATCCTACAAGAAATTAAGAAGAGCTTAGCGAGGCCAAAGGGTTATGAGTTGATGAGTTCCACCATGTGCTTTGGGCATACCGAACTATGCCAAGGGTTCTAACAGGAAAAACATCTCTCAGCCTAGCTTTTGGGATGGTGGTGATACTTGTCAAGAACAAAGTACCCTCAGCATGGGACATAAATTATAGTAAGAAAACCAACCTAGAAAGGTAACTTACAGACTTGGACCAAATAGATGAGGTTCGGGAGAAGGTGCACATCAAGATGATAGCATATTAGTATAGGATTGCCCATTAATTTAACACCAAGGTCCAGGGCAAAGTTTTCAAAGTTGGAGATCGATATTATGCTTAGTGAAAGTTTCTAACTTGGCCAAAAAGGCAAGCTCTCCCTCATTAGGAGGGGCCCTACTAGGTAGAAGAAATTGTCAAGCCAAGGACATATCGATTGAAGCAACTAAATGGAACTCATCTACTCCGACCATGGAACTCCGTGAATCTATGGATCTATCACTAGTAATGTGCCATGTTCATTTAATAAAGATTCATTTTCTTATTGACGTCTATGGTCAAAGGGGTCCTTTGATAGAAGTCCCTCGAGCACAATTCCCTTAGGTCGAATGAGATCCAAGAAATTCATCTAAAACCACTTTTGTTAAGAGAAAATCCACTCATAGGATCGAGATCCCATGTTGGGAAGCATAGAAATCCATTGGTCTAAGGGATTCGCCAAAGGACTGACATGAAAGGATCCTTAACTAAAAATAGAACTACTAATAATGATCAAAAGCCCATAGGCTCTAGCAATTAGAAAAGTGATGATCGAAGCCCATAGAGTCCAGCAATCAAAGAAATAGTGATCAAAATCCCATAGGCTCCAGCGATTGGAAGAATAATGATTGAAAGCCCAGATGCTCTTGTGATAGGAAGAATAGTGATCGGAGGCCTATAGGCACTAGTGATTTGAAGAATAACAATCAGGATCTCATAGGCTTCAATAATCGGAAGAGTAACGATCAGAAGTCCATAGGCTCCAGCAATCAAAAGAGTAATGATCAAAACCCTATAGGCTCTAACGATTGGAAAAGTAACGACCGAAAGTCCATAGGCTATAGCGATTAGAGAAATAGTGATCAAATGCTCATAGGCTCTATTGATCGGAGAAATAGTATGTTGACCCCTAAAGTGATTTTGATGATAACAAAATATTGGAGCATACATTTGGTTATCTAACAACTCTTCAAATGATTGACAAGTTTTTGTAGGACAACTACATTGACACAATTTTAATCCCTACAATCTTTAATGTTTTGTGTTGAGTTGTAAAGTATTTAGAATCTTGTAAAGAAGAACCCTACAAAAATTTTCTATTAAAATCAAGTTTAAGGGTT
Organism: Areca catechu; assembly: GCA_021397845.1. Lineage (NCBI taxonomy): Eukaryota > Viridiplantae > Streptophyta > Magnoliopsida > Arecales > Arecaceae > Areca > Areca catechu. The sequence continues at coordinate 100,728,862 of CM038050.1, forward strand.
ACTTCTAGTAGTCCTTCTTGCTTCAAGTTTTCTTGAATTTATTGTAAGTAGTTCTTGAAGAGATCTTTAAAGCATGGGACAAGTGTTGTAGAAGTTTGAAGTTGATCTGGCTGAAGAACCACCTTCGAGCCGACTAGATGGACAACCCAGCCGACTCTGGCACTGGCACTGAAGACAAATTCTCTAGCACATAGATCCAGCTGACTGGCACCAAGGCCCAGCCGACTCATCCAGAACATGGTTGAGAACGTTCTGAGATTCTCAGGAATCCGAACCGACTAGAATTAGATCCAGTCGACTCATCCAGAACTCAGTTGAGAATGGTCTGAGAGCCCCTGAGATTCCAGCCGACTGGAATTCAGCCTAGCCGACTCGTCCAGAGTGAGATATTTTCTCAATTATGGAAGCTAGCCGACTGGCACTCAGCCTAGTCGACCCTAACTTTATCCGAGCCAACTCAAAGTTTGTCGAGTCGACTAGAATGACGGGGTCACCTCCAATGGCTAGTTCTAGTTCTCAGTTTTTGAATTCCAAATGTGCTCCAACGGTAACTTGTCACCTCCCAACGGTCTACAATGTTCAAAATCAAGGGAAGGCAGCTGACGTCTTTATAAATAAGGTATGAGAATATCTTTGAAGAGGCTAATGAATTATTGAGCATTTATTGAACACTTATTGAAGTGAAGAGAGAGAGCACTAGAGCATTAAAGTCTATCTTCAAGCCTACAACAACTCTTACCAGTAGCTTGAAGCACCATTTAAGGAAAGCAAGGAAGCCATTGAAGTGCATTGAAGAGCATTCAGTGGATCTTCACTCTAGCTGCATTGGCAACCACCCAGAAAATAGAGTTTGTCTTTATTGTTGCTTTTTATTCTATCATTTAGAATATCTGGGTTATTGGTGAGCCCGGTTGTAAAAACCAAATAGGTTTCTTTGGTGAGCCTTTAAAAACCAGAGTGTAGAGGTTTCTTTGGTGAGCCTATCTAAAAACCAAAGTGTAGAGGTTTTAGGTGATCCTGTAAAAACCTAGCTTGGGTTTCTTTGGCGAGCCCGATTTCAAAAACCAAAGTGTAGAGGTTGGGATTGTGAGCCTTTAAAACAATCAAACTGTATTCCGATTGGGAGATATAGTAGAAATCCCGAGTGGTGAACTTGGGTAGTGGACGTAGGAGCTGGGTTGCTCTAAACCACTATAAACCTGCTTTGTTTGTATTGTGTTTGTTTATCTTTTAGCTTCTGCATTCTTACTTGACTAACATAGCACCTAACTACTAAAAGAAATTACTTGTGCACATACTTGCAAAAATTTTGTAATTCCCAATTCACCCCCCTCTGGGACTAAGCCACCTGGGCAACAACTGGCATCAGAGCAGTGTCTCTGATTACTTGAGTTAAGATTGATGGCTCATCGCATGAGTACATCCTTGGCCGAGGGCCAATCAACAAATAGACCTCCACTATTCACAGGCACAATTATTCATATTGGAAAGCACGAATAGAAATTTACATACAAGCTGTAGATTTTCAATTATGGAAGGTCATCTTGAAAGGGCCACACATTCCCATAATTAAAGTTGATGGCATGGACATCCCTAAGCCTGAAGAGGACTGGGATGATCATGACATGAAGATGGGGAATTGAATGCCAAAGCAATGAACTTATTATATTGTGCTTTGGATGCAAACAAGGTCAACCGAATTTCCACTTGCTCCTCAACAAAGAAAATCTGGGATAAACTCGAAGTGACCCATCAGGAAACTTCCCAAGTGAAAACCTCAAAGATAAATCTTTTAGTTCATAATTATGAATTATTCAAAATGGAACCATCTGAATAATATCTGCCATGTTCTCTAAATTTACAGATATTATTAATGGTTTAAAGAGTCTTGGCAGGGTATACTCTAATGCAAATCTAGTTTAGAAGATCCTTTGTTCTTTGCCCGATAAGTGGGGTCCCAAGGTGACTGCGATCCAGGAAGCCAAAGATCTAAACACATTGCTGCTGGATGAATTGCTGGGATCTCTCATCACCCACGAGCTGATAATGCAACACAGAATAGAAGATGAGCAGAAGAAAAAAAAGACAATAGCCTTCAAAGCTGCTTCCGATTCAAAGAGGGATGATGAAGAATCTGAAGAAGAAAGCACCTGTTCCAATGACGACCTAGAAGACGAAGACATTGCTATGGTTGTGAGGAGATTCAGAAAATTTATGGGAATAAGAAAGGAAGGTACAACCAAAAATTTCACGGGAAGGATTATGGAAAGGAAAAGGAAAAGGACAGAGAGAAAGACAAAGAGGTAGTCCCCACATGGTACGAATGCAAGAAGTCGGGGCACATATGTCTGGACTGTCCACTATTGAAGAAATCCTTCAGACAAAAGAAGAAAAAGAAAGCCATGGTTGCCACATGGTCTGACAGTGAAGACTCATCATCTGAAGAAGGAGAGACCACCAAAACTGCAAATCTTTTCTTAATGGGTCTCGAAGATGAGGTAACATCTCCTAACAATTGCACTTAATTTACTTTCGATGAATTAAATTCTGCTTTTCATGACTTACTTTCGGAATTTAAGAAAGTTGGAGTAAAGATAAAATCATTGAAAAATATGAATGATTCTTTACTCAAACAAAAGGATGAAATTTCAGAAAATAACATTTTATTACAAAAGGAATTGCATGACTTTTCTGAAAAATTTGAAAAACTGAAAAACAAAAATCTTTCATATGAAAAGGAAAACAATGATTTACTTGCTGAAATAATGAATTAAAAAAGGAGGTTACAAAACTCAATCCTTTGGTTGAAAAACTCACTTTATCTTCAAATAAGCTTGAGCTAATTTTAAAAGAACAACGAATTTCTGGAAATAAAGCTAGAATTGGTTTCAACACTTCTTTTGTAAATGGAATTTCAACAACGACTTTTGTGAAATCCAAAACACCTGCTCAAAATATTTTATTTCAAAAAGTTTCAGCTACACCAAAATTGTTTCTACTTCAAAGTCTTTATCATATGTTCCTAAGAATTTGAGCAAAAATGCATACATTCTAAAAGGTTCAAAATCTACATCAAGTACATCAACTTTTAGAACTTCAAATTCTATTTCCATTAAAAATTCTAAAGTTGTTTGCTATGCTTGTAAAAGAATAGGACATAAAGCTTTTGAATGCAATAATCTTAGAAATGTCCATAAAAAGGTAAAAAAGATTTGGGTTCCCAAAGGAACCATCTCTGCTGACCTGCAAGGAGCAAAGGTAGCTTGGGTACCTAAAAGAATTCATTGACTATTTGCAGGAATGTCTTGCAGCCCAAAAATTGAAGAAAAGGTGGTACTTAGACAGCGGCTGCCCAAGACATATGAGGGTGACAAGGACTAATTCATCATCCTTGAAATGAAAGAAGGAGGTATGGTCACCTTTGGAGATAATGGCAAAGGGAGAATAATCGGTATTGGTAAGATCAAAATAACTCCCTTTACTTTTATTGAAAATGTTTTGCTAGTAGACAAATTGAAGCATAATCTCTTAAGTATAAGTCAATGTGCGATAAAGGCTTCAAGGTTGTCTTTGAGTCTTCTATGTGCATAGTAACTAACTCTTTAGATTCTAGCTATAAATTTATTGGACATATACTCGAGAATATCTATGTAGTAGATCTTAATGATCTTGCCATGTCTAGTAGCCCTAGTCTAGTTGCAATGAATGCTAAGACCAAAGAGTCAGGTTACTATGGCATAGACGATTAGGTCATGCTAGCATGCATACAATTGCTAAATTAATTTCTAAAGTTCTTGTTAGAGGCATGCCTAAGTTTAAAGTTGATTTAAATCATGTTTGTGATGCATGCCAAATGGATAAACAAACTAGGGGGAGTTTTAAATCAAAGAATATAGTTACTACAACAAGACTGTTGAACTACTTCACATGGATCTTTTCAGACCTACTAGGACCACAAGCCTAGGAGGGATGAAATATGCTCTTGTGATAGTAGATGATTTTTTGAGATTTACGTGGGTTTTGTTCATTGCTTCGAAAGATGAAACTTTTCATATTTTCAGAAAATTTCATAAAAAGGTTTCAAACCAAAAGAACTTATCTTTGATTTCAATTAGAAGTGATCATGGAACTGAATTTGAAAATCAATTTTTGAAGATTACTGTACTGAATTTGGCATTGATCACAACTTCTCCGCTCCTAGAACACCTCAACAGAATGGCGTTGTAGAGAGGAAAAATAGGATATTGGAAGAAATGGCTTGCACAATGTTGTGTGAAGGCAATCTTCCAAAGTACATTTGGGCAGAAGCGGTGAACACTACATGTTATATTTTAAATCGCGTTTTGATCCATCCTATCTTTAAAAAAACCTCCTATGAGCTTTGGAATGACAAAAAACCCAATATTAGTTATTTTCATGTGTTTGGTTGTAAATGCTTTGTGCATAACAATGGTAAAGATAATTTAGGAAATTTTGATTATAAAGCTGATGATGCAATTTTCCTAGGTTATTCATTACATAGCAAAGCATATAGGGTTTTTAATAAAAGGACTCTTACTGTTAAAGAGTCAATTCATGTTGTATTTATTGAAACTAACCCTACACCTTCTAGACAAGAAGAGTGCATAGATAATGATGTAGGTATATTGTGAAAAGGAATGGATGACTTGAGCATTCAAGACAAAGACACTCAAGGTGGAGAAGAAACGATAAGTAAGGATCACACTGATCTACCAAGGGATTGGAGGTATGTTACATCTCACCCTAAAGAATTAATAATAGGAGATCCTTCACATGGTGTTAGGACTAGGGCTGCACATAAGGATGCACATGGTTACCTAGCCTTTGTATCACAAATAGAACCCCATAGCTTAGAAGAGGCTAAGACTGACCCAAACTGGATGATGGTAATGCATGAAGAATTAAACTAGTTTGAAAGAAATAAGGTTGGACACTTGTAGATAGATCTTCAGACCATCCAATTATAGGAACTAAATGGGTCTATAGGAATAAATTAGATGAGCAAGGAAACATTATAAGGAACAAAGCTAGATTAGTGGATAAGGGATAACCAAGAAGGAGGTATTGATTTTGATGAAACCTATGCATCCGTAGCAAGACAGAAAGCCATTAGATTACTACTTGCATTTGTTTGCTACATGAACTTCAAACTCTTTCAAATGGATGTAAAAGGTGCATTTCTTAATGGTTTTATCTCTGAACATGTTTTTGTGGAACAACCACCAGATTTTGAAAATCACACTTTTCCAAACCATGTATTCAAATTAAATAAAGCATTGTATGGTTTGAAACAAGCACCTAAAGCCTGGTATGATAGACTTAGCACTTTCTTAATTGAAAATAATTTTTCAAGAGGAAATGTGGACAAAACTTTATTTATCCAAAAGAAGAATGATGATCTTAGTTGTACATATATATGTTGACGACATCATTTTTGGTGCAACTAACGAATCTCTATGTAAAGAATTTGCTAAGCTTATGCAGGAAGAATTTGAAATGAGCTTAATGGGCTAGCTGAACTACTTCCTTGGACTTCAAGTAAAACAAACAAAGGAATGGATCTTCATCAACCAAGCCAAATACATCAAGGAAATCATTAAAAAGTTTTGTATGGAGAGTAGCAAATCAATGAGCACACCCATGAGCCCAGCTTGCAGACTGGATAAAGATGAGAATGGATCCAATGTTGACCAAAAGCTATATAGAGGTATGATCGGATCCTTATTGTATTTAACTGCAAGTAGACCTGACATATTATACAGTGTATGTGTATGTGCTAGATTTCAGTCATCACCAAAAGAACATATATGCTTGCTATAAAAAGAATAATTAAATATTTAAAAGGAACAAGTAATTTAGGAATTTGGTATTCTAAACATTCTACTTTGAATTTGATTGGATTCTCTGATGCTGATTATGTTGGTTGTAAAATAGATAGAAAAAGCACTAGCGGTACATGTCAATTTCTAGGGTTGAATTTAATTTCATGGCACTATAAGAAGCAAAACTCCGTAGCCTTGTCCACAGCTGAGAATGAGTACATGGCTGCCGGTAGTTGTTGTGCTCAAGTGTTATGGATTAAACAATAACTAGAAGACTTTGGTGTATCACAATCTAACATTCCAATTAAATGTGATAACACAAGTGCTATCAATTTGACAAAGAATATAATTCAACACTTCAGAACAAAGCACATTGAAATTAGACATCATTTTATTAGAGATCATGTTTTAAATGGTAATATTGTGCTTGACTTTGTGCCTACTGAAGATCAACTAGCTGACATATTTACCAAGCCACTCAATTAAGATAGATTTGAGCTGATTAGGAGTGAATTAGGACTTTGTGATCCCTTCTAGATTTTCTATCCTAATTCCTTCAATTCTAAGGAAATTTCATCTAGAAAATCTCCTCAATTTATTCTATTTTATTAAGCCTTAATTTATGTTGAAATTCTATTCAAAGTCCTTCTGAATTTTTGTTCAATGTTTTTTTTCAAAACTCTATTTTTTCTGTTCGAGTCGACTGGATCTCAATCCGAGTCAACTGGATTTCTCTGAGAGTTTTGAACTTGTTCTGGCCTAGCCGACTCGAACAATTTTGAGTCGACTAGATTTTCTGATGGTTTTAGAAGAGCTCTGGCCGAGCCGACTCGAGCCTTTTTAGGGCTACTCGAGTCGACTGGAATTTCGCGCCGAAGCATTTTGCTTAGGGTTATAAACTCTTCTCTAAACCATTTAGCTTCTATGTTATCTTCTCTAACGGTTCACTCATCTCCAAAACCTACTCCAAATACTCCCTTCTCCCTTCCAAGCACTCCATTTTCTTGTTTATCCATCTTTTCTAGCTATGGCACCCAAACGTGTGACAAGTAAATTCCGTTAGGGTTGTGATGCAGAACGAAAACTATGATACCAAAAATGATGTAGAATGGATATGTGGAATGCGGAAGCAAATTAAAATTAATATATATATTTTTTAATATATATTTTTAGAAGTCGGCTTTGACTCAAAGGAAAGATAAACTAATGTTGAAAGAAACTAAGAAATGACAGAAAGCACAATTAAAAGGAGTGGATTATCAGAGTAACTCAGAAGTATGATCATTGGGGATTGAGAAACCCCTAGATCTAGGGTTTGCTCTGAGTTTCAATGAAACAGACAAAGTGAGAAGGGAAGGTTCTTCTTACTTAGCAGTGATATCTCTCCATTTGGTGGAAAAAGACTCTCTCGAGCAGATTATTGGATCACGGGAGTCAAGGTATCTTCGCAATGAATCCTCCGATAATGGTCCTTGGCAAAGTTGGCCTCTTCTTGAACCCTGGATCCTGGAGAGAAGAAGAACAAGGTTAGGAACAAGAGACTCAGGGAAGAGAGTTACCCGAGTAGAAGAAAGGATGGGATCTGAAGGTCTTCAGCTGATCTGGAACTCCTAGGTTGCGGATTTGGGACTTCTTCTCCTGGATCTGCTGGATGGACTCTGAAGCAGTGGTAGCTGACTTGAAGATGGCTGGACTGGGGTCCTGGTGGTCGGCCACCCTTTGGAAGAAGAACCTTGGAGATGGTGTAGAGGCTATGGTTTGATGGTGGTGGAGTAGAGATGGGTGGACTAAGCTAGGGTTTTGGGGTTGGAGATCACACCTCCTCAAGGTTCCTAGGGAACCCAAATTTACTCCCTCACAGAGCTCAACACTCAGAATAAGTACGGAAGAACAAGACTTTGCTCAAAAACAAGGGATTTCATTCATAAGATTTCATAAGATAAGTTTAAGTTACAAAAGGGGTCTAATATATAGACCTATAAAAAAATCAAAATCATACAAGTTCCCATGTGGGACTAATAGGACTAATCTACACTTTAAGCATCAAATTCTCTTCCCTTGGCCAACCAAGACTCCTTCCATGAGTGAGCAGCCCAAAAACTCCAAGAAAACTTGAAAATCAGCTCCAAATGGCAGGTTATGGGGGTGTCTCCTAGTATCTCTCCATGAATCAAAGATTTTCCTTCATGGTTTGGCTCTTTTGGACACCTCCTAGTCTTGCTCCACAAGTTTAGGCTTCTTCTTTCATGGCTTTGGCACTTTAGGAAACTTTTGGGTGCCTCCTTGATTTTCTCCCCTAAACATGCTCTCTTCCCTTTTATAACTTGGATTTTTATGGAACATTGTGGGGCACCTCCTTGATCCTCTCTTCAAGAAAAATTCTTGCCATCCTGGCTTGGGTTTATCTGGAAAGAAGTTGGCTCCTCCTTGGATTGAGGTATCTTGATGGATTTCTCCCCCAAGTGGTGCAAAAAAAGGGGAACTTACTTCTTATGGTGTGGAGACCAAAGACACTAGATGGAGATGTGGTAGGGAGTGTGGCACCCACTTGTAGCTGGACCATGGAAGAAAAAATGTGGCACCCTATGGCAAAGGGAATGGCGCTAACCTAGACCTGGACTTGGATTGAGTCAACATGACTTAACAAAAATTGAAATGATAAAATTACAGACTCAAAATTGGATTGATCAGGTCAATCCTTATTACAAACCCTAATTTTCTCGGGCAAGGTCAATCAAAGATCCAGATGGAACCCTAAAGTCTTCTTCTGATTCTGGTGCCCGCACCAATTCTCCCGGGGTGGGAGGAACTCGACCCTGTCGAGTATGGATCAAGCTGGCTCTGGTATCTCTCCAAGAGGTCTGGGTCCAATTCTTGTAATTCTCTCTAGAGATCCAAAAGTCATCAGAATCTAGCCTTCCTTGCCAGCGGACCAGGTATCTTTGTTATCCTCAATTACGAGTAGAGATAACCTGATCATCCAGTATCTTTTCTATCTGCTCTTTCCTCACAGGCGAGTTTGTTGGTAGACACACAGGGTCGGGATCACTCTCAATAACAGGATTAGGTTCAAAAGGCTCACTGGGAATCACAGCTAGCTCCCTGTACTCTACTAGGTCTGTAATGTTGAAAGTGGAGCTAATGCCTAGCTCTGGAGGCAACTCAAGCTCATAAGCATTGAGTCCCACTCTCTTCATCACTCTAAATGGTCTAGCTCCTCTAGCATGTAGCTTTCTAACGGTTCCAGGAGGAAACCGCTCAGGCCTTAACCTAATCATTACATAGTCTCCCTCAACAAAAGTTTGAGCTCGCCTTTAAGAATCAGCCAACTTCTTATAAGTTTCATTACTTAAAGTTATTTTGGCATGAATTTCTTTATGCAAGTTCTTTACATGCTGTGCAAAGTCTTCAGTAGATCGGAGACTCGTGTGTGGACTGGCAAAGGAACTAGGTCAGGTGGTGTGTGAGGCTTGTACCCATGAACAATCTGAAAAGGGCTTTTACCTATAGACCTATTGACCGAGTCATTATATACAAATTCAGCCCTGGGTAAATACAAATCCCAATTCCTGGTATACTCACTCAACCAAAATCTGAGTCAATGTCTTAAACTCGACTGACGACGCATTCAAAGAATGGACTTTATTCAAAGGAACCCTAGGTCTAAACCTAACAAACTAAGGCTCTCTAGATTTGACCTTGGGTCGGAGGATGGCATGCAGAGCATGAAAACTTATCACGGATGCCTAGTAGGTGCCATAAGGTCTTCCAGAAGTAGGTGGCAAACCTAATAGGTTCTAAGGAGTCTTGCAACCTAGAAATCTCAGTAAAGTGTAATCCCATAGCTCTAGAAACATGAGAAGATTCAGGGAAGGGTAGGAAATAAGAATCAGAGTTTTGAGGTGGCTTATAGGAAACAAGAAACATACCTTGGTTATTCAGGACGACCTTAAAATGAGGACATTGTTCTATATGTGCACTCATCCAAACCTCATGATTTGCTCTAGGAGGGTCTACAAGTGCAAGTTCTAGGATAGGCTGGGTGCTCCTAGAAGGTGGAAGGTTATCAGGAAGGTCTTTGGAATGTTTATCTAGAAAGTCTTCTAAGCTACTGTCTTTTTCTTGTTCTTGGACCTTCTCAATGGGCAATTCTTGTGAACCCCTTCCTTGTTCACACTTCTCTACCAGATTTGACTCAGGGGTGTCTTCTTTGGATTCCTCAATGAGTTCAGAGGTATTCTCACTTAAACTCTCATTGGGTGCAATTTCATCTTCCTGAACTTCCTCAAAAGGGTCTTCTCTTAGGGTTAGCTCCTGAATTCCTTGAGTGGCAGGGGTCCCCTCAATAACCCCATCAGGTAGGAGTTGGTTAATTGAATTATCGGAGAGATATCCTTAAATTCTTCTTCTTCATATTCATCTATCAAACTTATGTCAGGCTATATATTTCTTCCTCAATCTCACTGAAAGGTTCTAATCTATTCTCCTTTGATTCCATTTTAAGTACGGCTCTGGTCAGGTCAACTAATTTTGGGATGGCCATGCCTAACTCCTTCTCAGTGTTATCCTTCTGGTCAAGAGGTGACACAAGTGGGAATTGACAAACAAAAGTCTGGTTCACTACGGGTGTCGGATCAATCGGAACTTGACTCAAGTTGGTAGAGGTTGGCTTTAAGTCCAAAGTACTTGATTGGTTATATCTTAAAGACCACTCATAGTCTTGGGCTTCTTGGTAGGCTCGGTCTAACTTATTGGTCTTTTCAAGGAATAGCTTCCTATAAATGTCTGGGTGTAACACAACCCTAAACCTCGATGTGATCTGAGCTTCGGTCTCAATGGTATTGCATTTCATGTCATACCACTGGAAGTCCTCGATATATTTAGACACAGGCCTATTACCTTGTCGCAATTGGTACCATTGGTCTAAAAGTCTTTTCTCATAGGATCTACCTAGGTACCTATCTCTCAACTTACTTCTCATATCTCTCCAAGTATATATTTCCTCTTTTCTTTGATAACACTCACGCTCAATAGCATACCAATGCGACCTAGCATGTTTGGTGAACTAGGTTTTGGTCAACCTAACTTGTCCTAATTCCGATATTGGTGTAGGAACCAGAATCAGAAAAGACTCCAACCTATTCAATTCAAGTCTGAGTCCTTATGGTTGGATTAGTCCTGTAATTTCTCTTTCAATTTTGAGTCCAAATAATCATGTAATTAATTTCGAGTCCATATTGGGTCTGGTCCAGTTGAAGTCAAAGTCTTAGTCCAATTAATTTCGAGTCCATGCTGGGTCGGGTCCAATTTGAAGCCTTAGTCCAGTTGAAAGTCAAATTTTGAAGCATCAAGACAAGTCCAAAGCCAAGTGGTGCCACATGCCACTTGCCACCTCAGCACCACATCAGCTACCACTTGCCACCTCAGCGCCATCTCAGCTAGAAGCCACCTCATCAAGTTGTCCCCACTTTGGCGCCACTTGTCATGGGTTGAAGGAACTCCAAGAGGGCACCCTAGAAGAAAGTTTGAATTCAAAATGTTGGTTGGCCACCCTCTTCCACAAATCAAGCATCAAGGCCTACAAATCCTCTAACTCTCCTTGTAATCCTCCACATTTTAGGGATTTTCAAGTTTAAAAGATTTATAAGGCTCCTATTAAAGGCTTTGGGATGCCGCATTGTAAAAGGAGATGGATGAATAAAATTTTGGCTTGGATTATTCTTTCTATGTGATTGTCTTTGTGTCTATGTGGTTTAGTCTTTCTCCTATTCCACACCCACTCTACTTCCTCCCTTCTTCCATCTCCAACGCCCAAAGACTCCTTTCTTCTTCTCCAATCTCAAGTGAGCCTTCAACATGCAATGGTGAATCAAGAGGATCAGCACAAGGAGACCAACCTGTTCCATTTCAAGCACTCCACCATGGAGTCAAGAAGGATCCCCATCAATGCTTCATCCACCTCTCTTTCCTTTCTCCATTTCATGTTTTGTTAAGTTCTTTCATCTTAGGGATTTCTTTGTTGCAGGGTTCTCTGGGATTCCGACTTTAAGAGGAAGGATCTCTTGCCACCAATCCAGAAAGCAAGAAGAGTCTCCAACCTGTAGCATGGCCTGGTCATCTGGAAGATCCCCTCAGGAGTGATCTTATTCTTATTGGAAAATCAATGCCAGGTAATTTAGTATCAATTAGGTATGAGACATTAATCTGACTAGCATGACTGGTGGTTTTAATTCTGTCTTATTTCTTTATTATTTCGAAGTCTCGGTAATTAGGGTTATGCATGATCATTCAAGTTTGCTTCATTAACTAATCTTTGATAAATTATGCTGAACTCTTCATATGCCGATAAAACTTGCCAATTAATCTTCGCTAATCTCCTTTAGAGTTGCATAGTTTCATCTTCACTTTGCATTCCCTACCAATCTTGGTATCAGAGCATGGTTGCATTAGGGTAGAATAGTTTTCTCTTAGATCCAAACTAGATCAAAAACTCATGCCTCCTGAGCGGGTGTACTCCAGTACACTGTCACGACCCATAGGAGTAATGAGCCTTCGGGCCAGACATGAAGTTTAGATTAGAGTTTGGTAAAGCATCGCAATTCCTTTAATTTCTTTTTTTTTTTTGTGAATCTGAATCTGCTGGCTATGATCAAAAAAAAAAATATATTTCAAACAAAAAAAAAAATAGTACATTTTGCATTGTCATAATTTTTTTTGATTCCATATAATGTTAGTTATAATCACACAAATTTTTAGCATCAGAAGAAATTTATGGAAAATACTAAAATTCCTACTTCAATCTTCTATCCTGCTGAAATAGTCTATAGTATATGGTCTGTTGTTTTTATTGTTTCTCTATATAGACAGATCAAAATTTTCTGATTTTTGTTTTTCTGGGATCCCCATAATTTATATTATTTCTCAAAAAATTTTAGATTTTATTTCGATTGTTAGAATTTCTAGCATTCGAAATACTCTCTGAGATTGAATCTAAATTGAAATTCCAGCAAGAACCAATCTCAGAAAATTTTTGAATTTGAAGTTCAAATTTTAAATTTTAAAATTTTGAATTCTGACATTATAGAATCTGAAACTTGAAGTTTGAAATTTAAATTTTAAATTTAAGTTTGAATTTGAAATTGTTTGAAAACTAATCAAGTCAAATAATTAAGTCAGCTCATAAAACACAAAAAAAAAAAAAAATTGCATTCATTTGAAAACATCTTAAGGGCATCAATATGACATGGGGGCAAGAGTTCATCACTTGTCCTTAGCCCAAAACCACAACCCATCATCTTGATCCCAATCCTTAATTAAAACCGATTAGACCTAATCACCCTAGTGGGTTAGGGACACCAACGAGTCGGGTTCAGATTAGGGTCAAGTTGATTGTGTCTACTAATTGGTGTGTGCTTACGGGCATGGTGTCTAGGATTGGTGTATTAGGGCTTGTGGGTTGGTCCGCCTACCTGGCCAATCACAGATTGAGTCTAAGGTTGGCAGAACAGGGACATCCACTCCCCTTCCCACCTACCTGGCTAAGTCACATAAGTTACTACTAGCTAGTTGGTCCTTTTAATTAGATCTCTAATTCGTACTCTAGGTCTAGAAATCCTTAGCCCGAGATTGAGTCTAATTATTTGCATGACAACTAGATCAGGAAATCCTTACCACCCTTCACAAGACCAACCAAGTTCATCCATGGACACTAGTATGGAAACCCTTATGAGATCTATGATTGAGCGACTTGAACGTTTGGATTCTAGGTTTGATCAATTCGAGGAAAGGATAGGAAACCTAGAGGAATCTAGGTTGACCCTAACTGAACCACCTTCACCCAGATTACCTTTAGTTCGCCTTAGAGCCCAACGACAGGAACATACACCTGATCCAATTCATAGAAGGCCACATCAGGATTATGCTGAACACACTCCAGAGCCATATCCTAGAAGACCTCGCCATGATACTTTTGATCAGGATGATCGGGCCTTAAGGAATATCCGTCTAGATGCACCAACCTTTGAGGGAAGCCAAGATCCTAAGGTGTACATAGACTGGGAGGCTGACATGGACCAATATTTTGACTGGTATGATATGTCTGATGAGAAAAGATTCAAGTTTGCCAAAATCAGACAAGTCCGTCAGGCTAGGTTGTATTAGGAAAATGTCGAACGCATAGCTAGGCAGAGGGGAGACTTACCTATAGCGACCTGGAGAGACATGAAGAGAAAGCTTAGAGAGAAATATTTGCCTATGTCTTATCAGCAAAGGTTGTTAGATCAGTGGCAGCGATTGACACAAGGAAATAAGACCGTTTCTGAATACGTTCCTAAATTTGATGAGTTTGTAATGCGATGCAACGTAGTCGAGTCTGAGGCAGCCACTTTATCGAGGTTTAGATCAGGATTGAATGAAGATATAAAAGGAGAATTATTTTTTAGAGAAGTCCATGATTTAGAACAGGCATACCAAGTTGCCATGGACTATGAGAGGTTTCAGAGGAAAGCTTCATTTAGGCGACCAGAGCCCACTAGGTTTAATCCTCCTGTTAGTCGACCTAGTTCAGTCCCTAATACAGCCAATAGACCAAGACCTAGCTCGAATCCAACCCCTAGACCCAACCCTGCCATTCCTCCAATTCCTAGAGAAGACAAAGGAAAGAGCCCTGAAGTTCGAGGTGAGAGGGAGCGAGTCTGCTATAAGTGTCGTAAACCGGTCATTTCCTGAGCCAATGTCCCTCTAGAGCTTTACATATAGGGGAGGTAGAAGAAGAAGAAGAATCAGAACCCCTGGAGAATAATGAAGAGGAGGTTTATGAAGCTGGGGATTGCTTAGCTGATGAGTATGAAGGAGATGAAGAAAATGTAGACTCATCAGATGTGTTAGGAGTTGTGAGATGTATCATGACACAGACCAAAGAGGAAGACTGGCGTAGGACTAGCATCCTACATACATTTATCAAAATAGGAGAAAAGGTCTGTAAGATCGTGATCGATAGTGGAAGCTGTGTCAACGCCATTTCCACTAGTGCAGCCAAGAGTCTAGGATTACCCACTGAACCACATCCCAATCCATATAAGGTATCCTGGATCGATTCCACTTCTATCCCAATCAAGCAGAGATGTCAGGTTCGACTCCAACTTCAGTCCTATTAGGAATGAATCTGGTGTGATGTGCTCCCTATGGGAGTAAGTAGCATCATCCTAGGTAGGCCATGGCTGTTTGACCATGATGTGACAATTTTTGGTCAAACAAACTCCTGTGCTTTCAATTTCAGTGGCAAGAAAATTGTCATTCATCCAACCCAGCCTAAGGGCAACACTAAAAGAGAAGATAGCAGCCTGAAAGAAAAAAGGACTGGATTAAATTTGATAGGTGCAAGAGAATTAGAAAAAGACATTAATGAGGGAGCACCTATTTGGATGGTAGCTGCTAAGGAAACTAAGGACCACACCCCTGTAGAAAACCCTCAAGAGGTGGTCCAATTATTGAAAGAATTTGAAGACGTGTTTCCCGAGGACCTACCCGATAGTCTTCCACCTTTAAGGGACATACAGCATGCCATAGATGATGTGGGACAGGGATTGGACTGGATCCCTGGTGACGGGGTGGGGACATGCAAGATGAGAATGCAACTATGCAACCCTAAAGGAGATTAGCAAAGATTAACTTAGCAATTTCTTATTTTCATATGATTAGTTCAGCATATAGTATCAAAGGAGGTCTAATGAAGAGAACTCGAACGATCAAATGTAAACCTAATTAATAAGACTATCAAAATAACAAAGAAATAGGAATAAGATTCGAACCACACAAGTTAAGCTAGGCAAATTTAATATTTCAGACCTAATCGATACTAGAACATACCTAGCATTAATCTTTCAAGTAGATCAAGATCACTCATGAAGAGACCTCCCAAATGACAAGACCATACTACAAATTGAGGGCCCTTCTTGTTTTCTAGATTATGGCAAGTAATTCCTTCCTCTTGAGTTCGGAATCCCGGAGAACCCTACAACAAAGAAACCTTGAGATTAGGAACTTGGTAAAATACGTTAGTCATGAAATGGAGAAACTAAAGAAGAGTCGAGGAAGCATTGTTGAAGAATAATCTTGGCGCCATGGTAGATCACTTGAAATGGATTTGGCCGGCCTCCTTGTGATGGTCTTCTTGATCAACCTTGAATATTGAAGAGCTAGCTTGAGATTGGAGAAGAAGGAGAGTGTCTTAGGCGTTGGAGATGGAGGAGGAGAAAGTAGGGTTGGCGTGGGATAGGGAGAGGAATTTAGAATTACCACTTAGGCACATAGAACTCACATAGAAGAAATTTTTTATTTTTCTTTTCATCCTCCCTTTACAAGAAGACTAAGAGTCTTTTATAGACTATTAAGCCATTTTGAATTCAAACTACACCAAATATCATGGAGAAAATTTGTGGAGAAAAATATGGGGCATCCCATGAGTAGTGGAGGAAGTTGTGGAGGAGGTTGTAGCCAATTCAAATTCAAATTCCCCTTTTCTTCTCTTGGGTGGCAACCTTGGATGGTGAGGTGGCATGTGTGATGTGGCAGCAACCTTGGATGGTGAGGTGGTATGTGTGATGTGGCAGCAACCTTGGATGATGAGGTGGCATGTGTCATGTGGCATGTGGTCCCCACTTGAGATGGCTTTGGTCTTGCTTTGGAGTATAAGTCTTGAGTCTTCTTTAGTCTTCAAATGTGGTTTGGTTTGATTCTTCATGGAGGTTTGGTTTGATTCTTCATGGATTGGACTTGACTCATTTGGACCCAACTCTCAAATACAAGATTAATCAGGCTGGACTAGTCCCAACATAAAATTGAAATGGACTCGAATTACATAATTATTTGGACTCAAAATAAAGAAAGAAAAAAATTACAGGACTTTCTTTTACTCATCCAACCATAAGGACTCGGATTTGACTTGAATTGGTTGGAGTCTCTTCCTGATTCTGGTGCCCACACCAATTCTCCGGTGGGAGGGGGTGGGAGACCCTCGATCGAGTGAGGGTTGGCTTGATAAGTTTCTAATGCATCCGGGTCGATTTGTTGTAGGTCCTCTCGGGAAATCCAAGAGTCTTCAGATTCAGGACATCCTTGCCATCTAACCAGATAACGTTGGTAGCCTTTATTTCTAGTAGTAATGATCTGGTCATCCAAGATCCTTTCAATTCTCTCCTTTCTCTCAGGAACACTTGGTGGTGGACACTCATTTGGTGTTTCACTCTCAAAAGAAACATTAGGACCAAAAAGCTCACTAGGTATCAATGCAGGTTCTTTGTATTCTTTTAAGTCTGAAACATAAATGTTGAACTAATGCCATAACTTGGTGGTAATTCTAATACATAAGCATTTGGTCCAATTTTCTTTATTATTTTGAAAGGTCCGGCCCCGGGCATGGAGTTTCTTCATAGTTCCCGGCGGAACCTTTCAGGTTTAAGTTTGATCATGACGGAGTCCCCTTCATTAAATTCTTTTAATCGTTTATGTGAATTAGTCATATGCTGATAGAGTTCATTGCTCATTTGAATCTTTTGGCTAATCTCCTTATGCAATTCCCTAATATGCTGTGCATATGACTCGGCAGACAGACACCCGTGCATGTGTGGGTAAAGGAGCTAGGTCTAAAGGCTTCCTAGGTCTGTATCCATGGACCACTTCGAATGGACTTTTCCCAATAGACCTATTAACTGAGCTGTTATAGGCAAATTCAGCACGAGGAAGTAATAGGTCCCAGTTTCCTAGGTTGTCACCAACTAAGCATCTCAACAGATTTCCTAAGCTTCGGTTTACTACCTCAGTCTGGCCATTGGTTTGAGGATGATAGGCAGTAGAGAATTTCAGCTTGGTACCGAGCATGTGCCAGAGGGTTTTCCAGAAATAGCTAGTAAATTTGACATCTCTATCGGACACAATGGTTTTGGGTAAACCATGAAGCCTAACGACCTGATCGAGAAAAAGCTTGGCCACCTTCGAAGCATCTAAAGTTTGAGAACAAGGAATGAAGTGAGCCATCTTGGAGAAACGATCGACAACCACAAAGACAGAATCATACTTCCTAGACGTCTTAGGGAGGCCTACTACAAAATCCATGCTGATATCCTGCCATGGACAATCAGGACAGGTAAGGGTGTGTACAGACCGGTGTTCTGTCTTTGCTGTTTGCAACAGCACAGATACGGCACTGAGCTACAATCTGGGCCACATTTCTTTTGAGACCAGGCCAAAAGAATTGGTCTTCTATTGCTAAGATGGTCTTATTCCTACCAAAATGTCCTGCTAAGCCCCCAGCATGAACTTCCCAGATCAGAAATTCCCTAACAGAGGTCTTGGGAATACACAACTGATTTCCTCTGAAAAGGTATCCATCTAAAATGATATAATCACTATGCTCACTAGATGGTCCTTGTTGAAGGGATCGATAGATGTCACCAAATCAGGGCATGTAGGATATTCCTCTTTTAATCTTTCAAACCCTACTACCTCAGTGCTCACAGAATTCAACAACATTGAACGACGACTCAATGCATCAGCAACCCTATTTTCAGTTCCGGCACGATGTTTCAGTACGAACGTATAAGCTTGTATGAACTCTACCCATTTCCCGTGCCTAGGGTTCAATTTCTTCTGAGAACTAAGGAACCTAAGAGCTTCATGGTCAGAAAATAGGACAAACTCTTGTGGTAGAAGATAATGCCTCCAATAACGTAATGCCTGAACTACCGCATACAGCTCCCTATCATAGGTGGAATACCTTAGTCTCGCTTCATTTAACTTCTCACTGAAATATGCTACTGGGTGATTCTCTTGACTTAAGACACCTCCAATTCCTACCCTAGAAGCATCACAAGCAACCTCGAACACTTTGGCAAAATCGGGTAACCTCAAGACGGGTGCGTGTGTCATTTTTCCTTAATGTTAGGAAGGCTTTGTCTGCTGCTTTAGTCCATTCAAAAGTTCCCTTCCTAATACAATCAGTGATTGGAGCCACTATTGTACTGAACCCTCTAATGAATCTCCTATAGAAGGTGGCTAAACCGTGAAAACTACGGACATCATGGATACTCTTGGGTACAGGCCACTCTACTATTGACTTAATTTTCGCAGGGTCAGCGGACACTACTTCAGATGTTACTACGAATCCTAGAAAGATAACTCTATGTGTTAAGAAATCACACTTCTTGATATTGGCATAGAGGCTATCCTTTCTAAGGACTTGGCAAACTTGTCTTAGGTGGGTTAAATGGTCTGCCTTAGTCTTGCTATAAATAAGAATGTCATCAAAGTAGACCACCACAAATTTCCCGATGAAAGTTTTCAACACCTGATTCATAATTCTCATAAAGGTGCTGGTGCATTGGACAGACCGAACGCATGACTAACCACTCATATAATCCATCTTTAGTCTTAAAAGCGGTCTCCATTCATCTCCAGGCCTAACCCTAACTTGGTGATAGCCACTCTTTAAGTCTATCTTGGAGAAAATTGTTGATCCGGCTATCATATCTAACATATCGTCCAGTCTTGGGATTGGAAACCTATATTTGACAGTAATCTTGTTAATGGCACGGCTGTCTACACACATCCTCCAGGTACCATCTTTTTTAGGGGTTAACAAGGCAGGGACTGCACAAGGGCTTAAACTTTCTCTAACAAACCCCTTTCTAAGAAGTTCACTAACTTGCCTTTGTAACTCTTGATGTTCAGTTGGATTCATCCTATAATGAGGCAAATTAGGTAAAGTCGCGCCAGGAACTAAATCTATGGCATGCTGTATGTCCCTTAAAGGTGGAAGATTGTCGGGAAGATCCTCGGGAAACACGTCTTCAAAGTCTTTCAATAATTGGACCACCTCTTGAGGGTGTTCTACAGGGGTGTGGTCCATAGTTTCCTTAGCAGCTACCATCCAAATAGGTGCTCCCTCATTAATGTCTTTTTCTAATTCTCTTGCACCTATCAAATTTAATCCAGTCCTTTTTTCTTTCAGGCTGCTAACTCCTCTTTTGGTGTTGTCCTTAGGCTGGGTTGAATGAATGACAATTTTCTTGCCATTGAAATTGAAAGCACAGGAATTTGATCGACCAAAATTGTCACATCATGGTCAAACAGCCATGGCCTACCTAGGATGATGCTACTTACTCCCATAGGGAGTACATCACACCAGATTCGTTCCTGATAGGACTGAAGTTGGATTCGGACCTGACATCTCTGCTTGATTGGGATAGAAGTGGAATCGATCCAGGATACCTTATATGGATTGGGATGTGGTTCAGGGGTAATCCTAGACTCTTGGCTGCACTAGTGGAAATGGCATTGACACAGCTTCCACTATCGATCACGATCTTACAGACCTTTTCTCCTATTTTGACAATGTGTGTAGGATGCTAGTCCTACGCCAGTCTTCCTGCTCCTTGGTCTGTGTCATGATACATCTCACAACTCCTAACACATCTGATGAGTCTACATTTTCTTCATCTCCTTCATACTCATCAGCCAAGCAATCCCCTGCTTCATAAACCTCCTCTTCAACATTCTCCAGGGGTTCTGATTCACCTTCTTCTCCTCCCCTATATGTAAAGCTCTAGAGGGACATTGGCTCACGAAATGACCTGGTTTACGAAATTATAGCAAACTCGCTCCCTCTCACCTCGAACTTCAGGGCTCTTCCTTTGTCTTCTCTAGGAATTGGGGGAATGGCAGGGTTGGTCCTAGGGGTTGGATTCGAGCTGGATCTTGGTCAATTGGTTGTACCAGGGACTGAACTAGGTCGACTAACAGGAGGATTAAACCTAATGGGCTCAGGTCGCCTAAATGTAGCTCTCCTTTGAAACCTCTCATAGTCCATGGCAACTTGGTATGCCTGATCTAAATCATGGATTTCTCTCAAAAACAGTTCCCCTTTATATCTTCATTCAATCCTGATCTAAACCTTGACAATGTGGCTGCCTCAGACTCGACTACGTTGCATCGCATTACAAACTCATCAAATTTAGCAACGTACTCAGAAACGGTCTTATTTCTTGTGTCAATCGTTGCCACTGATCTAACAACCTTTGCTGATAAGACATAGGCAAATATTTCTCTCTAAGCTTTCTCTTCCATGTCTCTCCAGGTCACTATAGGTAAGTTCTCCCCTCTGCCTAGCTATGCCGTTCGACATTTCCCCAATACAACCTAGCATGACGGACTAGTCTGATGATTTTGGAAAACTTGAATTCTTCTTCTTCAGACTATATCTACCAGTCAAGATATTGGTCCATGTCAGCTTCCCAGTCTATGTACACCTTAGGATCTAGGCTTCCCTCAAAGGTTGGTGCATCTAGACGTATATTCCTTAAGGCCCGATCATCCTGATCAAAAGTATCATGGCGAGGTCTTCTAGGATTTGGCTCCGGAGTGTGATCAATATAATCCTGATGTGGCCTTCTATGAATTGGATCAGGTGTATGTTCCTGTCGTTGGGCTCTAGGGCGAACTGAAGGTAATCTGGGTGAAGGTGGTTCAGTTGGGGTCAACCTAGATTCCTCTAGGGTTCCTATCCTTTCCTCGAACTGGTCAAACTTAGCATCCAAACGGTCCATCTTCTCGATCATAGATCTCATAAGGCTTTCCATACTAGTATCCATGGATGAACTAGGTTGGGCTTGTGAAGGGTGGTAAGGTGTGCCTGACCTAGTTGTCATGCAAACAATTAGACTCAGACCCGAACTACGAGTTTTCTAAACCGGTTAGTCCAAATAAACTGAGTTGACTAGATACAATCAAATCAACATCTACTCTCTTCCTCTGGCCAGTCAGGAGGTGGGTCTGTGGGAGGTTCCCCCAGCTTTCACTGGGTCCTAATTAAAAACCACAAGAACCGCTTTGGCTTGAGCCACTTAACCTCTATCCTTGACACCAGCTTTCAATAATAGATGAAGAAATGGGTTGCACAAGCTTTCCCAATTGAATTGAACTGGACCTAGAGTTCCAAGCTAGTTGCCTAATCAAGGTGGCAAGCTAGATTGTAGTAACTCTATACTTGGCCAGGTTTTAGAACAAGGGAGTGTGAGATCCTGTCTCTGGCCTACCTAGGCCCGGTGGAATTGGCCCGATAGACGGATCAGCACCCAAGCCCTTAGTCCCAATTCTAGACACCAAGTAATAGGGCACACACAAGACTAGTTGACATAATGAGTTGACAATAACCCGGGCTCGACCAAATTGATGTCCCTAACCCACTAGGGCAATTAATGTCTAATCAATTTTAGTTAGGGATTGGATCGATATGCAATTTGGTGATTTTTGGGCTAGGGACAGGTGATGAAATCCTGACCCTATGTCAATTTCATGCCCTTAATTTGATTTGTCATGAGATGCATGCAAATTTCAAATTTCAGGTGCAGAAGTAGTGTGTTGCAGTTTAAATATGGTATTGATAAGTGCAGAAAAAAATATCAGAAAAATTTAAAAAATCACAGAAAACTCCTAACTTATAGATGACATACCAGATGAAACAAAATTTCAAAATAAAATCTGTACTATTCTAGGCAGATTCTGAAATGAAGATAATGAAAAGGAACAGAACAGAACAGAAACCTTAATTACACTGATGGACTGCAGGAATTTTCATTTTTTTGTAATTTTTTTCTCAGATTTAAATTTAAAACGGTGATAAACAACTTAAAATGGAATAGGAAAAAAAATATTCCAACGAGGAATGTGATACTTGCCTTTGGAGTTGCAGGCGGATTACAGTCAGCCTACAGAAAATACAGCAAGCAGAAAAACAGAACGTGACCAATACAAAATTCACAAATGAAATCTAAAAGTCCTTTGGCTTTCTTTTTCACGAGTCAATCACAATGGCACCCCGACACGCCTTAGGAGATCCCCGTGGAATGGGAAGAGAGGGTGTTTAAACCCTACTTTCTCCTAAGACCGGACGGCCTGGTAACGCCCCCGATCCAAGTACTTCAAGGACTTAATGCTATGCAATCAGGAACTTATTCTACCATGCTCTGATACCAAGAATGGTGGGACATGCAAGATGAGAATGCAACTATGCAACCCTAAAGGAGATTAGCAAAGATTAACTTAGCAATTTCTTATTTTCATATGATTAGTTCAGCATATAGTATCAAAGGAGGTCTAATGAAGAGAACTCGAACGATCAAATGTAAACCTAATTAATAAGACTATCAAAATAACAAAGAAATAGGAATAAGATTCGAACCACACAAGTTAAGCTAGGCAAATTTAATATTCAGACCTAATCGATACTAGAACATACCTAGCATTAATCTTTCAAGTAGATCAAGATCACTCATGAAGAGACCTCCCAAATGACAAGACCATACTACAAATTGAGGGCCCTTCTTGTTTTCTAGATTATGGCAAGTAATTCCTTCCTCTTGAGTTCGGAATCCCGGAGAACCCTACAACAAAGAAACCTTGAGATTAGGAACTTGGTAAAATACGTTAGTCATGAAATGGAGAAACTAAAGAAGAGTCGAGGAAGCATTGTTGAAGAATAATCTTGGCGCCATGGTAGATCACTTGAAATGGATTTGGCCGGCCTCCTTGTGATGGTCTTCTTGATCAACCTTGAATATTGAAGAGCTAGCTTGAGATTGGAGAAGAAGGAGAGTGTCTTAGGCGTTGGAGATGGAGGAGGAGAAAGTAGGGTTGGCGTGGGATAGGGAGAGGAATTAGAATTACCACTTAGGCACATAGAACTCACATA
Organism: Areca catechu; assembly: GCA_021397845.1. Classification (NCBI taxonomy): domain Eukaryota; kingdom Viridiplantae; phylum Streptophyta; class Magnoliopsida; order Arecales; family Arecaceae; genus Areca; species Areca catechu. The sequence goes on from CM038050.1 coordinate 100,752,448, forward strand.
GAAGAAAATTTTTATTTTTTTCTTTCCATCCTCCCTTTACAAGACGACTAAGAGTCTTTTATAGACTATTAAGCCATTTTGATTCAAACTACACCAAATATCATGGAGAAAAATTGTGGAGAAAAAATATGGGGCATCCCATGAGTAGTGGAGGAAGTTGTGGAGGAGGTTGTAGCCAATTCAAATTCAAATTCCCCTTTTCTTCTCTTGGGTGGCAACCTTGGATGGTGAGGTGGCATGTGTGATGTGGCAGCAACCTTGGATGGTGAGGTGGTATGTGTGATGTGGCAGCAACCTTGGATGATGAGGTGGCATGTGTCATGTGGCATGTGGTCCCCACTTGAGATGGCTTTGGTCTTGCTTTGGAGTATAAGTCTTGAGTCTTCTTTAGTCTTCAAATGTGGTTTGGTTGATTCTTCATGGAGGTTTGGTTTGATTCTTCATGGATTGGACTTGACTCATTTGGACCCAACTCTCAAATACAAGATTAATCAGGCTGGACTAGTCCCAACATAAAATTGAAATGGACTCGAATTACATAATTATTTGGACTCAAAATTAAAGAAAGAAAAAATTACAGGACTTTCTTTTACTCATCCAACCATAAGGACTCGGATTTGACTTGATTGGTTGGAGTCTCTTCCTGATTCTGGTGCCCACACCAATAGATTTAGTCCCTGGTGCGACTTTACCTAATTTGCCTCATTATAGGATGAATCCAACTGAACATCAGGAGTTACAAAGGCAAGTTAGTGAACTTCTTAGAAAGGGGTTTGTTAGAGAAAGTTTAAGCCCATGTGCAGTCCTGCCTTGTTAACCCCTAAGAAGGATGGCACCTAGAGGATGTTGAGACAGCCGTGCCATCAACAAGATTACTGTTAAATATAGGTTTCCAATCCAAGACTGGACGATATGTTAGACATGATAGCCGATCAACAATTTTCTCTCAAGATAAACTTAAAGAGTGGCTATCACCAGGTTAAGGTTAAGCCTGGAGATGATGGAAGATCGCTTTTAAGACTAAAAATAGATTATATGAGTGTTAGTCATGCCATTCGTTCTGTCCAATGCACCCAGCACCTTTATGAAATTATGAATCAGGTGTTGAAAACTTTCATCGGGAAATTTGTTGGTCTACTTTGATGACATTCTTATCTATAGCAAGACTAGTGGTGTGGGCACCAGGTTAACAAAAAGACTTCAACCCATCCAAAAGTCCTTATGGTTGGAGTAACAAATCATGTCAATATTTTATTTCAAAATAAATGTAATCAAGGACAGGTTAGTCCGCTGTTGGGTCAGTCAATCCAGTCAACTCACTTTTGAAGACTTATCAAGAAGCAACTCGGGCTTCAAAGTACCACTTCATCACTTCACCACCAATGGAGCCCACACTTGAAGACACATCACCACCCTAGAGCCGACTCTTGAAGGCACATCACCACCACCTTGGAGCCGACTCTTGCCACCTCATCAGACACCTCACCACTAAAGGAGCTGACTCTTAATCAAGTCCCAAGGAGCCAATTCTTGAAGAAAGTCAATTAGTCAAAGTCCAAAGTCATGGAGATGGTCAAATTGTCAAAATCAAGAAGGAGGTCAAATCACCAAGTCCAAGTTTTTGAAGATGGTCAACCAAGTCAAGCCTTAGCATGTCATTTGAATTTAAATTCATGCTTGGCCGACCAAAGCTCTCCAAAGCAAGGGTGGTCGGCCAAAGTGAGGGGGGACCACTCCTCCAAATCATATCAAACCTATTCCCACAATTCTCTCCTTATTCCATGTAACTTCCCCATGATATCCTCCACCAAATTAGGTTAGTTTGAATTCAAATGTAAGTCTTTAAAAAGCCTTGGGCATGAGAAATGTGGGAGATTGATAAATGAATGAAAAAAAAGCTCTTTCTTCTATGTGAAGGTCTTGGCTATGTGCCCCTCTTTGGCTTTGTGCCTAGGTTTCTTTTAGGTCTATGTGACCTTGTTTCTCTCTTTCCTCTTCCTCCTCTTTTCTCCACTTCAAACACTTTCTTTCCATTGCATCTCTCAAAGAAGATCAAGTTCGCATCAAAGTTCAAGAAGAAATCAAGCCAAGAATCAAGTGATCAAGCAAGGAGCCGGTTCTCCAACCCTAGGAATCAGAAAGGAGTCGATTCCCTCAAGAAGAAGAAGCCTTCATCCATCCTTCAACCCATCATTCTTCCCTTCTTTATTTGAGTTCTTTAGCTTGTTTCTAATCCCAGGTTTCTTTGTGACAGGGCCTCCGGAATCCAGACTTTAGAAGAAGGAACTTCTTGCCAGAACCCAGAATGCTGAGTGAGCCACCAAGTGGTGTATTTTGGTCATCCTAGAACTTACCTTGAGAGAAATCCTTTGGATTGATCAAGGTCAGGTAATCCCTAACTTCTTAGGGTTTGGATTATTAAAAAGTAGGACTAGCTTAATTTAGATGGTTAATTTACTATGGTAGATCATTATTATTCTGTTTAGTCCACTCTAGATTTGCGTTTAATCATATTGAGTTGTGTTCATTAAATTCCTAGTCATTATAGTTCGATTAGCCATATGCTTAAGAAATTAATTAGATTGATCTTTAACTAATCTCCTTTAGAATATTTAGTCTCATTCCTTCATCTCATAAAGCATTTTTTTTCATTTCTTCTTCCCCATCATTTTTGGTATCAGAGCAGGTTGATTAGGGCATATCTGTGTTTAGGGTTTGCATCGATTTATCTTTGGTGCTATAAGATTATAGCCAACCCTTGCATTGCAAAACCAAGATGAAATCAGGTTGTCCTACTATAAGGTGGATCCTTATAGTGTAAGTGTCCTATCTTGGTCATTGCTTTGGACTACATAGAAGAATTCTATGTAAGTCTGATTTTTCCCTGCTTGCTGTAATTAGGTGTAGGCTGACTGTAATCCGCCTGCAGCTCCAAAGGCAAGTAGTGCATTTTTCTTTGACATATTTTTTTTCTTGTTCCATTTTAAGTTGTTTATCACCGTTTAAAATTTCAGCTTCAGAAAAAAATTACAAAAAAAATGAAAATTCCTGCAGTCCGATAGTGTCATTAGGTTTTCTGTTCTGTTCTTGAGCTTTTAGTGCCTTTATTCAGGATCTGCCTAGAACAGTCTAGATTTTATTTTGAAATTCTGCTTCACCTGGTATGACATCTATAAGTTAGGAGTTCTCATTAATTTTTTTCAAATTTTTTTGACGTTTTTTACTGCACCTTCCAACATCACTTTCGAACTGCAACACACCACTCTGCATCAGTAATTTAGTCATGCATTCATTTCATGATTAAGCTATCTAAGGGCATGAAATTAACATAAGGTCAGGAAGTAATTACCTGTCCTTAGCCCAAAAAAACCCACCTCCTTCATCATTCGAACCCAATCCTTAATTAAAATCAATTAGACCTAATACCCTAGTGGGTTAGGGACACCAACAGGTCGGGTTCGAATTAGAAATCAAGTTGATTGTATTAGCTAGTTAGTGTGTGCTTATTAACTTGGTGTCTAGGATTGGTGTGTAAGGGCTTGTGGTTTGATCCACCTACCTGGCCAATCTCTGATTGGTGTCTAAGGTTGGTATTCAGGGATCTCCAGCTCCCCTTCCACCTACCTGGCCAAGTGATATAAGTTACTACTGGTTAGTTAGTCTTTCAATTGGGTTCTTAACTTGTGCTCTAGGTCTAGGAGCCATAGTCGTTCGAGTGCATCATTTTCATGACCACTAGATCAGGAACACCATTCCACCGTTCACAAGATCAACCAAGTTCGTCCATGGACCCTAATATGGAGAGTCTCATGAAGTCTATGATAGAGCAAATGGCTACAATGAATGCTAAGCTTGATCGGGTCGAGGATAGAATAGGGGTCCTAGAGGAAGCTAGGTTAACTCCAACTGAACCACCATCTCCCAGATTACCTCCAGACCATCCCAGAGCCCAACGGCAAGAACGCACTCCTGACCCAACCCATAGAAGGCCACAACACGATTTTGATGATCACACCCCTGACTTAATCAAAGAAGGCATCACCATGAAAATTTCGATCAGGATGACCGGGCCTTAAGGAACATCCGTCTAGATGCACCAACTTTTGAAGGAAGCTTAGATCCTAAGGTGTATATAGATTGGGAGGCTGACATGGACCAGTATTTTGATTGGTATGACATGTCAGATGAGAGGAGATTCAAATTTGCTAAGATCAGGCTGGTTCGACAGGCTAGACTACATTGGGGAAATGTAGAGCGCACGATTAGACAGAGGGGAGATGTACCGGTAAGCACATGGAGAGATATGAAGAGAAAACTTAGAGAAAAATACCTACCCATGTCTTATCAAGAGAGATTACTAGATCAGTGGCAACGGTTAACACAAGGAAACAAAACCGTCTCTGAGTATGTCACCAAATTTGACGAGTTTGTCATGCGGTGCAACGTGGTCGAGTCGGAGGCAGCCACTTTGTCTAGGTTTAGATCAGGGCTGAATGAAGACATCAAGGGGGAATTATTTTTGAGGGAAGTCCATGATTTAGAGCAGGCATATCAGGTTGCCATGGACTATGAGAGATTTCAGAGGAGATCTACTTTTAGGAAACCAGAGCCCTCTAGGTTCAGTCCACTTGCTAGTAGACCCAGTTCGGTTCCTACTCCCACAGCTAAGCCTAGGTCCAGCTCAAATCCAATTCCTAGGCCCAATTCAGCCACCCCATCTAGAGAAGATAAAGGAAAAGGGCCTGAAAGTCAAGGTAGGACAAGTCAAGTATGTTATAAGTGCCGTCAACCGGGTCATTATATGAGTCAGTGTCCCTCTAGAGCTTTACACATTGGTGAAGTAGAGGAAGAAGGCTTAGAGCATTTAGAGAATGGTGACGAAGAAGTGTATGAAGCAGAAGATTGCTTAGCTGATGAGTATGAGGGAGATGAGGAAAATTTGGACTCATCAGATTTACTAGGAGTCGTTAGGTGTATCATGACACAGACCAAAGAACAAGAAGACTGGCGTAGGACTAACATCCTACAAACATTTGTCAAAATTAAGGAAAAGGTCTGTAAGATTGTGATAGATAGTGGAAGCTGTGTCAACGCCATTTCCACTAGTGCAGCAAAGAGTTTAGGGTTATCCGTTGTACCACATCCCAATCCATATAAGGTATCCTGGATAGACTCTACATCTATTCCAATCAAGCTACGGTGCCAAGTCCAAATCCAAATTCAATCCTATCAAGATAAGGTCTGGTGTGATGTGCTTCCTATGGGAGTAAGTAGCATCATCTTAGGCAGGCCATGGCTGTTTGATCATGATGTGACCATCTTTGGTCGGTCAAACTCCTGTGCTTTCAATTTTAATGGCAAGAGAATTGTCATTCATCCAAAAGAGCCTAAGGACAATGTCAGGAGAGGAACCAGTAGCTTGAAGGAAAGAAAACTGGATTAAATCTGATAGGTGCAAAAGAAATAGAACAAGATATCCAAGAGGGAGCCCTATTGGGTGGTAGCAGCAAAAGAGGTTAAGGACCACACACCTATAGAACACCCTCCAGAGGTGGTCCAATTATTAGAAGAGTATAAGGACGTATTTCCCGAAGATCTTCCCGATAGCCTTCCACCTTTAAGGGACATACAGCATGTCATAGATTTAGTCCCCGGGGCAACTTTACCTAATTTGCCTCACTATAGGATGAACCCAGCTGAACATCAGGAAATGCAGAAACAGATTGGGGAATTACTTAGGAAGGGGTTTATTAAGGAAAGTCTAAGTCCTTGCGCAGTCCCCGCATTGTTAACCCCTAAGAAGGATGGTACTTGCGGATGTGTGTAGATAGCCGAGCCATCAATAAGATTACGGTGAAGTATAGGTTCCCGATCCCACGACTTGACGACATGTTAGATATGATAGCCGGAGCAACAATTTTCTCCAAAATTGATTTAAAGAGTGGCTATCATCAGGTTAGAGTTAGACCTGGGGATGAATGGAAGACCGCTTTCAAGACTAAAGATGGATTATATGAGTGGTTAGTCATGCCATTCGGTCTTTCCAACGCACCCAGCACATTTATGAGGATCATGAATCAGGTGTTGAAAGCCTTCATAGGAAAATTTGTTGTGGTCTATTTTGATGATATCCTTATATATAGCCAAACCAAGGCAGACCACTTAGATCACCTGAGCCAAGTTTGTCAAGTTCTTAGAAAAGATAGCCTCTATGCCAATATCAAAAAGTGTGACTTCCTCACACATAGAGTCATCTTTCTAGGATTTGTAGTTACTTCTGAAGGAGTGTCAGCTGACCCAGAGAAAGTCAAATCCATAGTAGAATGGCCTGTACCCAAGAACATCCATGAAGTACGTAGTTTCCATGGTCTAACCACTTTCTATAGGAGTTTATTAGGGGATTCAGTACGATAGTGGCACCCATCACTGATTGCATTAGGAAAGGAAATTTTGAATGGACTAGAGCGGCTGATAAAGCTTTCCTAATGATTAAAGAGATAATGACACAAGCACCTGTTTTAAGGCTTCCGGATTTTTCCAAATTATTTGAGGTCGCTTGTGATGCTTCTGGGGTTGAATTGGAGGAGTTTTAAGTCAAGAGAATCACCCAGTAGCATTCTTTAGTGAGAAGTTGAATGATGCGAGACTAAGGTATTCAACCTATGATAAGGAGCTATATGCGGTAGTACAAGCTTTACGCTATTGGCGTCACTACCTTTTACCGCAGGAATTTGTTTTATTTTCTGATCATGAAGCTCTTAGGTTCCTTAGTTCTCAGAAGAAGTTGAACCCTAGGCACGGGAAATGGGTAGAGTTCATACAAGGGTACACGTTCGTTCTGAAACATCGTGCCGGTACTGAGAATCGAGTTGCTGATGCATTAAGCCGTCGATCTATGTTGATGAATACTGTGAGGACTGAGATAGTAGGATTTGATAGGTTGAAGAGTGAGTATTCTACATGCCCTGACTTTGGTCATATCTATCACTCCCTCCAACAAGGTCCGTCTAGTGAACATAGCGATTACATTCTATTAGATGGATACCTTTTCAAGGAAAATAGGCTGTGCATTCCAAAACTTCTGTTAGGGAATTTCTGATCTGGGAAGCCCATGCTGGAGGATTAGCTGGACATTTTGGTAGAAAAAAACCATCTTGGCTATGGAGGATCAATTTTTCTGGCCTAGTCTTAAGAAGAATGTTGCCCAGATAGTAGCCCAGTGTCGAACCTGTGCGGTAGCAAAGCACCAAAAACAAAACACTGGTTTGTACACACCTTTACCTGTCCCTGAAGGTCCGTGGCAAGACATTAGTATGGATTTCGTGACAGGTCTCCCTAGAACTCCCAAGAAACATGATTCTATCTTTGTGGTTGTCGATCGATTTTCTAAGATGGCGCACTTTATTCCGTGTTCTCAGACTTTAGATGCGTCAAAAGTGGCCAAACTTTTCTTGGATCATATCGTTAAGCTTCATGGTTTACCTAGAACCATTGTGTCAGATAGAGATGTCAAGTTCACCAGTTACTTCTGGAAAACCCTCTGGCACATGTTAGGTACCAAACTGAAATTCTCTACAGCCTATCACCCTCAAACTGATGGCCAAACCGAGGTTGTAAACCGAAGCTTAGGTAATCTATTGAGGTGTTTAGTTGGAGAAACTTAGGGAACTGGGATCTTTTACTTCCTCGTGCTGAGTTTGCTTATAATAGCTCAGTCAATAGATCTATTGGGAAGAGTCCATTTGAAGTGGTCCATGGATATAAACCTAAGAGACCTTTAGATCTAGTCCCATTACCAGCACATGCACGGGTGTCGGAATCCGCCGAATCATATGCACAGCATCTTAAGGACTTGTATAAGGAGATTAGCCAAAAGATTCAAACAAGCAATGAATTTTATAAGCATACGGCTGATCTACATAAACGGCTTAAAGAATTTAATGAAGGGGATTTAGTAATGATTAAACTCAAACCAGAGAGGTTTCCACCCGGAACAATGAAGAAACTCCATGCCCGGGGAGCCGGACCCTTCAGAATAATAAAGAGATTGGATCTAATGCTTATGTAGTAGATTTACCATCTAGTTATGGCATTAGTTCTACTTTTAATATTTCTGACCTCAAAGAATACAAGGAACCTGTACCAATACCTGATGAGCTTTTTGGTCCTAGTGTATCCTTTGAGAGTGATGTCCCAAATGAGTGTCCACCACCAAATATTCCTGAGCAAAGAGAGAGTGTTGAAAGAATCTTGGATGACCAGATTATCACCACTAGAAATAAGGGCTACCAACGCTATCTGATTCGATGGCAAGGACGTCCTGAATCTGAAGACTCCTGGATCACCCGAGAGACCTGCAACAAATCGACCCGGATATAATAGAAACATATCACTCGACAGGGTCGAGTTCCTCCCACCCTGGGAGAATTGGTGTGGGCACCAGGTTAACAAAAAGACTTCAACCCATCCAAAAGTCCTTATGGTTGGAGTAACAATCATGTCAATATTTTATTTCAAAATAAATGTAATCAAGGACAGGTTAGTCCGCTGTTGGGTCAGTCAATCCAGTCAACTCACTTTTGAAGACTTATCAAGAAGCAACTCGGGCTTCAAAGTACCACTTCATCACTTCACCACCAATGGAGCCCACACTTGAAGACACATCACCACCCTAGAGCCGACTCTTGAAGGCACATCACCACCACCTTGGAGCCGACTCTTGCCACCTCATCAGACACCTCACCACTAAAGGAGCTGACTCTTAATCAAGTCCCAAGGAGCCAATTCTTGAAGAAAGTCAATTAGTCAAAGTCCAAAGTCATGGAGATGGTCAAATTGTCAAAATCAAGAAGGAGGTCAAATCACCAAGTCCAAGTTTTTGAAGATGGTCAACCAAGTCAAGCCTTAGCATGTCATTTGAATTTAAATTCATGCTTGGCCGACCAAAGCTCTCCAAAGCAAGGGTGGTCGGCCAAAGTGAGGGGGGACCACTCCTCCAAATCATATCAAACCTATTCCCACAATTCTCTCCTTATTCCATGTAACTTCCCCATGATATCCTCCACCAAATTAGGTTAGTTTGAATTCAAATGTAAGTCTTTAAAAAGCCTTGGGCATGAGAAATGTGGGAGATTGATAAATGAAAAAAAAAAGCTCTTTCTTCTATGTGAAGGTCTTGGCTATGTGCCCCTCTTTGGCTTTGTGCCTAGGTTTCTTTTAGGTCTATGTGACCTTGTTTCTCTCTTCCTCTTCCTCCTCTTTTCTCCACTTCAAACACTTTCTTTCCATTGCATCTCTCAAAGAAGATCAAGTTCGCATCAAAGTTCAAGAAGAAATCAAGCCAAGAATCAAGTGATCAAGCAAGGAGCCGGTTCTCCAACCCTAGGAATCAGAAAGGAGTCGATTCCCTCAAGAAGAAGAAGCCTTCATCCATCCTTCAACCCATCATTCTTCCCTTCTTTAATTTGAGTTCTTTAGCTTGTTTCTAATCCCAGGTTTCTTTGTGACAGGGCCTCCGGAATCCAGACTTTAGAAGAAGGAACTTCTTGCCAGAACCCAGAATGCTGAGTGAGCCACCAAGTGGTGTATTTTGGTCATCCTAGAACTTACCTTGAGAGAAATCCTTTGGATTGATCAAGGTCAGGTAATCCCTAACTTCTTAGGGTTTGGATTATTAAAAAAGTAGGACTAGCTTAATTTAGATGGTTAATTTACTATGGTAGATCATTATTATTCTGTTTAGTCCACTCTAGATTTGCGTTTAATCATATTGAGTTGTGTTCATTAAATTCCTAGTCATTATAGTTCGATTAGCCATATGCTTAAGAAATTAATTAGATTGATCTTTAACTAATCTCCTTTAGAATATTTAGTCTCATTCCTTCATCTCATAAAGCATTTTTTTCATTTCTTCTTCCCATCACTAAGGCAGACCATTTAACCCACCTAACGCAAGTTTGTCAAGTCCTTAGAAAGGATAGCCTCTATGCTAATGTCAAGAAGTGTGATTTCTTAACACAGAGTTATCTTTCTAGGATTCGTAGTCACATCTGAAGGAGTGACCGCTGACCCTGCGAAAATTAAGTCCATAATAGATTGGCCTGTACCCAAAAGCATCCATGATATCCATAGTTTCCACGTTTAGCCACCTTCTATAGGGATTCATTAGAGGGTTCAGTACGATAGTGGCTCCAATCACAGATTGTATTAGGAAGGAACTTTTGAGTGGACTAAAGCAACAGACAAAGCCTTCCTAACAATTAAGGAAAACTGACACACGCACCCGTCTTGAGGTTACCTGATTTTACCAAAGTATTCGAGGTTGCTTATGATGCTTCTAAGGTAGGAATTGGAGGTGTCTTGAGTCAAGAAAATCACCCAGTAGCATATTTCAGTGAAAAGTTAAATGAAGCAAGACTAAGGTATTCCACCTATGATAAGGAGCTGTATGCGGTAGTTCAGGCATTACGTTATTGGAGGCATTATCTTCTACCACAAGAGTTTGTCCTATTTTCTGACCACGAAGCTGTTAGGTTCCTTAGTTCTCAGAAGAAATTGAACCCTAGGCACGGGAAATGGGTAGAGTTCATACAAGCTTATACGTTCGTACTGAAACATCATGCTGGTACTGAAAATAGGGTTGCCGATGCGTTGAGTCGTCGTTCCATGTTGTTGACTTTTGTGAGCACTGAGGTAGTAGGGTTTGATAGATTGAAAGAAGAGTATCCTACATGCCCTAATTTTGGTAACATCTATCGATCCCTTCAACAAGGACCATCTAGTAAGCATAGTGATTATACCCTTTTAGATTGATACCTTTCAAAGGAAATCAATTATGTATTCCCAAGACCTCTGTTAGGGAATTTCTGATTTGGGAAGTTCATGCTGGAGGTTTGTCAGGACATTTTAGTAGGAATAAGACCATCTTAGCAATAGAAGAACAATTCTTTTAGCCTGGTCTCAAAAGAAATGTGGCCTAGATTGTAGCTCAGTGCCGTACCTGTGCTGTTGCAAAACAACAAAGACAGAACACCGGTCTATACACATCCTTACCTATCCCTGATTGTCCATGGTAGGATATCAGCATGGATTTTGTAGTAGGCCTCCCTAAGATGTCTAGGAAGTATGATTCTGTCTTTGTGGTTATCGATCGTTTCTCTCCAGATGGCTCACTTCATTCCTTGTTCTCAAACTTTAGATGCTTCAAAGGTGGCCAAGCTTTTTCTCGATCAGGTCGTTAGGCTTCATGGTTTACCCAAAACCATTGTGTCTGATAAAGATCTCAAATTTACTAGCTATTTCTGGAAACCCTCTGGCACATGTTCGGTACCAAGCTGAAATTCTCTACTGCCTATCATCCTCAAACCAATGGCCAGATAGGGGTAGTAAACCGAAGCTTAGGAAATCTGTTGAGATGTTTAGTTGGTGACAACCTGGGAAATTGGGACCTATTACTTCCTCGTGCTGAATTTGCCTACAACAGCTCAGTTAATAGGTCTATTGGGAAAAGTCCGTTCGAAGTGGTCCATGGATACAGACCTAGGAAACCTTTAAACCTAGCTCCATTACCCACACATGCATGAGTGTCTATGTCTGCTGAGTCATATGCACAGCATATTAGGGAATTGCATAAGGAGATTAGCCAAAAGATCCAATCGAGCAATGAACTCTATAAGCATATGACTAATTCACATAAACGGTTAAAAGAATTTAATGAAGCGGACTCCGTTATGATCAAATTTAAACTTGAAAGGTTTCCGCCGGGAACTATGAAGAAGCTCCATGCCCGGGGAGCTGGTCCTTTCAAAATAATAAAGAAAATTGGACCTAATGCTAATGTATTACAATTACCACCAGGTTATGTCATTAGTTCAACCTTTAATGTTTCAGACTTAAAAGAATACAAAAAACCTGCATTGATACCTAGTGAGCTTTTTGGTCCTAATGTTTCTTTTGAAAGTGAAACACCAAATGAGTATCCACCACCAAGTGTTCCGTGAGAAAGGAGAGGATTGGAAGGATCTTGGATGACCAGATCATTACTACTAGAAATAAAGGCTACCAATGTTATCTGGTTAGATGGCAAGGATGTCCTGAATCTGAAGACTCCTGGATTTCTCGAGAGGACCTACAACAAATCGACCCGGATGCATTAGAAGCTTATCAAGCCAACCCTCACTCGATAGGGTCGAGTTCCTCCCACCCCGGGAGAATTGGTGTGGAAACCAGAATCAGGAAAAGACTCCAACCTATTCAATTCAAGTCTGAGTCCTTATGGTTGGATTAGTCCTGTAATTTCTCTTTCAATTTTGAGTCCAAATAATCATGTAATTAATTCGAGTCCATATTGGGTCTGGTCCAGTTGAAGTCAAAGTCTTAGTCCAATTAATTTCGAGTCCATGCTGGGTCGGGTCCAATTTGAAGCCTTAGTCCAGTTGAAAGTCAGATTTTGAAGCATCAAGACAAGTCCAAAGCCAAGTGGTGCCACATGCCACTTGCCACCTCAGCACCACATCAGCTACCACTTGCCACCTCAGCGCCATCTCAGCTAGAAGCCACCTCATCAAGTTGTCCCCACTTTGGCGCCACTTGTCATGGGTTGAAGGAACTCCAAGAGGGCGCCCTAGAAGAAAGTTTGAATTCAAAATGTTGGTTGGCCACCCTCTTCCACAAATCAAGCATCAAGGCCTACAAATCCTCTAACTCTCCTTGTAATCCTCCACATTTTAGGGATTTTCAAGTTTAAAAGATTTATAAGGCTCCTATTAAAGGCTTTGGGATGCCGCATTGTAAAAGGAGATGGATGAATAAAATTTTTGGCTTGGATTATTCTTTCTATGTGATTGTCTTTGTGTCTATGTGGTTTAGTCTTTCTCCTATTCCACGCCCACTCTACTTCCTCCCTTCTTCCATCTCCAACGCCCAAAGACTCCTTTCTTCTTCTCCAATCTCAAGTGAGCCTTCAACATGCAATGGTGAATCAAGAGGATCAGCACAAGGAGACCAACCTGTTCCATTTCAAGCACTCCACCATGGAGTCAAGAAGGATCCCCATCAATGCTTCATCCACCTCTCTTTCCTTTCTCCATTTCATGTTTTGTTAAGTTCTTTCATCTTAGGGGTTTCTTTGTTGCAGGGTTCTCTGGGATTCCGACTTTAAGAGGAAGGATCTCTTGCCACCAATCCAAAAAGCAAGAAGAGTCTCCAACCTGTAGCATGGCCTGGTCATCTGGAAGATCCCCTCAGGAGTGATCTTATTCTTATTGGAAAATCAATACCAGGTAATTTAGTATCAATTAGGTATGAGACATTAATCTGACTAGCATGACTGGTGGTTTTAATTCTGTCTTATTTCTTTATTATTTCGAAGTCTCGGTAATTAGGGTTATGCATGATCATTCAAGTTTGCTTCATTAACTAATCTTTGATAAATTATGCTGAACTCTTCATATGCCGATAAAACTTGCCAATTAATCTTCGCTAATCTCCTTTAGAGTTGCATAGTTTCATCTTTACTTTGCATTCCCTACCAGATATGTTAGTGCTCTCAAAATACCGATCCATTTGTTCTTCCCACTTAATATATGTCTCTTGTCTTCCATCAAAAGTGGGTGCATAAGGTTCGGTGTTCCTAACGGGTCCCTTCTCTGAGTCAACCAAGTATGGGTATAGGCTCCTAGGGCTAAACTCAGGGACAAGATCATGGTCATAGGCTCTTAGATCAAACCTCCAATGATTAGGTTCAGGATCCTTGTATAAAGGTCTCCTAGGCTCTGGGTTTGGGTGAGGTTGGGGTCTACCAAATTCTGAGTCAGGGGTCCAATTTCTATGCCTAGGTTCCTCAAGTCCCTGGGCTCGGTCTCTAAACTAGGCAAAACCCTCATTCATATACTGACTCAATTGGTCATACTTTCGATAAGAGTTCTAATCATGGCCTCTAAATCAGGTTGGGTTTGACCAGGTTGGTAGGGTACTCCGTTCTGGGTGGACATGATGATGCAAGCAAGCACACCAAATGAGACTCAACTGAAACGACTACAGGATAACTAGACCTAGAGCCAAACTAGATGCCCAATCATAGTGGCAAGCTAGCCTGTAGTAACTCGGGACTCAGCCAGGCAGGTGTAAGGGGAGTGTTAGGTCCATAATTGCCAATCCTAGACACCAATCAGTGATTGGCCAGGTAGGCGGACCAGCACACAAGCCCTTCGGGATAGAATCCCTGAACCACCATTCTAGACACTGAGTACAAAGCACACACAGAGTAACTAGACAAACTGACTCAACACTAACCTAGACCCGACCAGTTGGTGTCCCTAGCCCACTAGGGCAAATTAGGTCTAATTAATTTTAAGATTAAAAGCTTATGTTCGAATGCACAGGAGGTGGTTTTGGGCTAAGGAGAGGGTCTCAATCCCCTCCTTATGTTGCAACTTCGGTGCCCTTAAGATAGATTCAATTTATGCACACTCAAATAGAAAAAACATTTTGCAGAAAATAAAAACCAGAACAGTAGTAAAATTGATCTCAGAAAATCTACAGAAATTATTAAATCATGAAAATTTTATGTAAATTACTTTCAATTATATTGGTTCCATAAAAATAAGAATTACTTAATTTGAAATTTTTACAGAGAGAAATAATTTGAATAACAGGATAGTTACTGGCAGAAAACAGAACGTGTGTCCCGTTTACAATCCCTGCCTAGAAGTTATAACCCAGCAACATCCCTACACGCCCTAGGAACCCCAGTAGAATGGGAGGAGGAGGCTTGCATCTCGCTTGTTCCTAGGACCGGATGGCCAGGGGAGTCTACTCCAGGCAGCAAAAGTAAAAAGGAACGAAAAAAAATAATCAAACAAGAAAGAACCCTAGACAGGGCTCTGATACCAAAATGATGCAGAACGAAAGCTCTGATACCAAAATGATGCAGAACGAAAACTCTGATACCAAAATGATGTAGAACGGATATGTGGAATGCGGAAGCAAATTAAAATTAATGTATTTTTTTTTTTTATTATATATTTTCAGAAGTCGGCTTTGACTCAAAGGAAAGATAAACTAATGTTGAAAGAAACTAAGAAATGACAGAAAGCACAATTAAAAGGAGTGGATTATCAGAGTAACTCGGAAGTAGGATCGCTGGGGATTGGGAAACCCACAGATCTAGGGTTTGCTCTGAGTTTCAACGAAATAGACAAAGTGAGAAGGGAAGGTTCTTGTTACTTAGTAGTGATATCTCTCCATTTGGTTGAAAAAGACTCTCTCGAGTAGATTATTGGATCCCGGGAGTCAAGATATCTTCGCAATGAATCCTCTGATAATGGTCCTTGGCATAGTTGGCCTCTTCTTGAACCCTGGATCCTGGAGAGAAGAAGAACAAGGTTAGGAACAAGAGACTCAGGGAAGAGAGTTACCCGAGTAGAAGAAAGGATGGGATCTGAAGGTCTTCAGTTGATCTAGAACACCTAGGCTGTGGATTTGGGACTTCTTCTCCTGGATCTGCTGGATGGACTCTGAAGCAGTCATAGCTGACTTGAAGATGGCTGGATTGGGGTCCTGGTGGTCGGCCACCCTTTGGAAGAAGAACCTTGGAGATGGTGTAGAGGCTAGGGTTTGGTGGTGGTGGAGTAGAGATGGGTGGACTAAGCTAGGGTTTTGTGGTTGGAGATCTCACACCTCCTCAAGGTTCCTAGGGAACCCGGATTTACTCCCTCACGGAGCTCAACACTCAGAATATGTCCGGAAGAACAAGACTTTGCTCAAAAACAGGGATTTCATTCATAAGATTTCATAAGATAAGTTCAAGTTACAAAAGGGGTCTAATACATAGACCTATAAGAAAATCAAAAACATACAAGTTCCCATGTGGGACTAATAAGACTAATCTACACTTTAGGCATCAAATTCTCTTCCCTTGGCCAACCAAGACTCCTTCCATGAGTGAGCGGCCCAAAAACTCCAAGAAAACTTGAAAATCAGCTCCAAATGGCAGGTTATGGGGGTGTCTCCTAGTATCTCTCCATGAATCAATGATTTTCCCTTCATGGTTTGGCTCTTTTGGACACCTCCTAGTCTTGCTCCACAAGTTTAGGCTTCTTCTTTTCATGGCGTTGGCACTTTAGGAAACTTTTGGGTGCCTCCTTGATTTTCTCCTCAAGACATGCTCTCTTCCCTTTTATAACTTGGATTTTTATGGAACATTATGGGCACCTCCTTGATCCTCTCTTCAAGAAAAATTCTTGCCATCCTGGCTTGGGTTTATCTGGAAAGAAGTTGGCTCCTCCTTGGATTGAGGTATCTTGATGGATTTCTCCCCCAAGTGGTGCAAGAAAAAGGTGAACTTACTTCTTATGGTGTGGGGACCAAAGACACTGGATGGAGATGTGGCAGGGAGTGTGGCACCCACTTGTAGCTGGACCATGGAAGAAAAAATGTGGCACCCTATGGAAAAGGGAATGGCGCCAGCCTGGACCTGGACTTGGACTGAGTCAACATGACTCAACAAAAATTGAAATGACAAAATTACAGACTCAAAATTGGGTTGATCAGGTCAATCCTTATTACAAACCCTAATTTTCTTGGGCAAGGTCAATCAAAGATCCAGATGGAACCCTGAAGTCTTTTTCTGATTCTGGTGCCCGCACTAGGTTGCTCCATCGTTTGAAAAAGAATGAAGGTCCAAAAGGCGGCAAGAAGAGCCAAGCAGTGAAGAAATTGCAGAGGAAGCCACAAGAGGAGCTGCAATCGCTCCTAGCCAAGTGCCCTTAATGTCTACACGTCCGGTAACCTCCGGCCACCGAATTAATTTTGAGTTTATTAAGGGCATTGGGTTAAAAATAGTAGATTTAATTGAATACCAAGGGTGGAGAAAATTTTGTTCATTGAATGAGAAGACCTATCCCTCTTTGGTTAGAAGTTTTTATGAGAACTTAAGAATCCACTGTTAAAGGAAAAAGGGTCATTGTCAATGAGGAATCTTTACATGAGTACCGGATATCCTTTTTGATGGACTGAAATTTTAGTAATTAGTGATAATAGAAAGAAGACTCTAAAAACAATTCTAAAAAAAGAAGATGTTGGAGGAATTGGCATTATTTTTGCTAACACCCTATCACTGGAAATGAGACTACTTCACAACATTATTTGTAGAATTTTCTTGCAAAGAACCGGTAGGTTCGATTGGGTGAGTGAAAAGGATCTATGTCCCATGGAGAACATTCTAGAGAGAACTCCTGTCAATCTGCCATATATTATAATCATGCAAATGAAGGAGACTGTAAAGAAAGCTAAATCCTGTCTGCCCTATGGAATGATGCTTACTTTATTGTTTAAATCCCATAGAGTCAATTTGGATGGTGAAGATGGATTAGAATTGCATCACACTGATATCTACACTTCTAAAACTCTTGAGAGGATGGGATATTTCCAAGTGGAAGGAGTATAGAGAAAGAAAGGCACAAATGTAAGGGCCATTGGCAGCTCCAGTAGTAGTGAAGAAGAAGAAGAGGAAGAAAATGTAGAAGCTGCTGGAACTTCTTTTGCACCTGTACCAAAGCCTGAGACATTTATATCTGAGCCTGCTGCTATTACTGAGGAGACTAGAGCACCTTCACCTATGTTTGATATGCTTGCAGCAGAGTTTGGTTTGCCTGCACCAGAGTTTGACCCGCCTGCAGCTGATATTCCTTTACCTGATTACCCTACTGCAGCTCCACAACCTCCAATTGTTCAAGTTCAAATTGAAGAGCAATTGAAATACTTAACAGATTCACTGACAGGTACAATAACTTCTTTGTTTAGTGATTCGAAACAGTCAGTGGACAGCAGATTGGATAGATTAGAAGTGCATGTGTCAAGTCTATAAGGAAAGGTTGAAGCTATAGAAGCTTCAAGGTCTGCACCTCAGATAGATCTTCAACCAATTTTGAATTGTATCTCTTCAAGTTCTGAAACAATTTTGAAGTTTGTGGATGCCACTTTGAATGAATATCAAACTAAATTCAAAGAGCTTAGAGGCAAAGTGGGAACTATTATAGATATAAGAGGTATGACAGAGGATTACACTAGAGGCATTGGGATCATAAGATCAGAGCTTGGCAGACTTCGAGGATCAGCTGAAACATTCAACAATGTCCAAGCAGTTGAGCTTGTATCAATGCAGAAAGAATAGGTGAAATGAAGGAGGCAGTAAACAAAGTGCCAGTTAGCCTCAAGGACTTGGAGCAACAGATAGGAGCAATTTGGATGGAAATGGTGTCTCTCTGTGGCACTGTCAGATCTTTGGAAGTCACATCTAAGACAAGACCATTGTATGATCCGCACCCCATTTCCACTAGGGCTCCTAGTACCTCTGTTAACCCTAGGGCTCCTCCTCCTCATGCTTTATCTAGTTGATCACCTAGACCCACTTCTTGGCAAGGTGTTAATGTTCCTAGAGATGATTCTGATTAGACAATTTGTAGTTTCAGTACCTTTTGAATATTTTTTTTGAAACTTTTGTAATGGTTGATGTACTGAACACCTTTTTGATAGAAATGAAATGAACACTTTTTAATCACTGTGTAATGTGTGTATATTTGTATTATCTTGTTTACATCTCTATTTATTTAAATAGAATTCTCTCTCTAAGTTGAGCAAGTGAAATTATCTCAAACAAATCTTGAAATTTTCTCAATCTATTTAAAATTCTGAGCTTACCTATTTAAACTTTTTGAATTGTTGACAAAAAGGGGGAGAATCATAGAGTGCATGAAAGAATACATGAAAGAAAAAGCTTAATGAATTGCAATTGAAACTCTAAAGTAATGTAGATAGGGGGAGTTTTTAAGGTATTTCTGAATGATCTCTTGCATATTATTCTGATAAAATGTTCAAATGAATGTCAAAGGGGGAGAAACATAGAGAAAATTTATATTTTCTAGAAATCTTATAAACAGGGGAGATATACATGTTTAATTTACATGCTTCAATGATTACTATGATGCTCTCAACTTATTATATCTATCAATCGATACTTAATGCTGCTTGATACATACAAGCAATCAATCTCTAATATTTACAGTTTATGAATTTAATTTTGTGCATAACTGTATGGCACATACTGATATACATTTGAGATTATAGTTGATTTAATGAATTATCAAACAAATGTAAATGCTTGCATACTTGTGAATAGATTAGATTCTTTTTATGCCCAGTGTTTTGTCATCATCAAAAAGGGGAAGATTGTTGACCCCTAAAGTGATTTTGATGATAACAAAACATTGGAGCATACATTTGTTTATCTAACAACTCTTCAACTGATTGACAAGTTTTGTAGGACAACTACAATGACACTTTTTAATCCCTACAATCTTTAATATTTTGTATTGAGTTGCAAAGTATTTAGAATCTTGTAAAGAAGAACCCTACAAAAATTTTCTATTAAAATAAAATTTAAGGGTTACTTCTAGTAGTCCTTCTTGCTTCAAGTTTTTTTGAGTTTATTGTAAGTAGTTCTTGAAGAGATCTTTGAAGCATGGGATAAGTGTTCTGGAAGTTTGAAGTTGATCTGGCTGAAGAAGCACCTTCGAGCCGACTGGATGGACAACCCAGCCGACTCTGGCACTGGCACTGAAGATAAATTCTCTAGCATATAGATCTAGCTGACTAGCACCAAGGCCCAGCCGACTCGTCCAGAACATGGTTGAGAACATTCTGAGAATCTCAAGAATCTGAGCCGACTGTAATTAGATCAAGCCGACTCATCCAGAAATTAGTTGAGAATGGTCTGAGAGCCTCTGAGATTCCAGCCGACTGGAATTCAGCCCAGCCGACTCATCCAGAGTGAGGTATTTTTTCAACTGTGGAAGCTAGCCAACTGGCACTCAGCCCAGTCGACCCGAACTTCATCCGAGTCGACTCAAAGTTTGTCCGAGCCGACTGGAATGACTGGGTCACCTCCAACGGATAGTTCTAGTTCTCAATTTTTGAATTCCAAAAGTACTCCAGCGGTAACCTGTCACCTCCCAATGGTCTACAACGTTCAAAATCAAGGAAAGGTAGCTGAAGTCTCTATAAATAAGGTATGAGAACATCCTTGAAGAGGCTAATGAATTATTGAGCATTTATTGAACACTTATCGAAGTGAAGAGAGAGAGCACTAGAGCTTTAAAGTCTATCTTCAAGCCTAAAACAAATCTTACCAGTAGCTTGAAGCACCTTTTGAGGAAAGCAAGGAAGCCATGGAAGTGCATTGAAGAGCACTCAGTGGATCTTCACTCGAGCTGCATTGGCAACCACCTAGACAATAGAGTTTGTCTTTATTGTTGCTTTTTTATTTTATCATTTAGAATATCTGGGTTATTGGTGAGCCCAGTTGTAAAAACCAAATAGGTTTCTTTGGTGAGCCTTTAAAAACCAGAGTGTAGGGGTTTCTTTGGTGAGCTTATCTAAAAACCAAAGTGTAGAGGTTTTAGGTGATCTTGTAAAAACCTAGCTTGGGTTTCTTCAGTGAGCCCGGTTTCAAAAACCAAAGTTTAGAGGTTGGGATTGTGAGCCTGTAAAACAATCCGATTGTATTCTGTTTTGGGGGATATAGTGGAAATCCTGAGTGGTGAACTTGGGTAGTAGACGTAGGAGCTAGGTTGCTCTGAACCACTATAAACCTGCTTTGTTTGAGTTGTGTTTATTTTATCTTTTAGCTTCTGCATTCTTACTCTGACTAACACAGCACCTAACCACTAAAAGGAATTACCTGTGCACATACTTGTGAAAATTTTGTAATTCCCAATTCACCCCCCTCTTGGGACTAAGCCACCTAGGCAACATAGTAATTGAAAGCCCATAGGCTCTAGTGATTAGAAGAATAACGATCAAAAATCCATTGGCTCTAGTGATCAAAAGAATAATGATTGAAAGCCCATAGGTTCTAGCAATTGAAGAATAACTTTCAAAAGCCAATAGGCTCCAATGATCGGAACCATAATGATCAGAAGCCCATAGGCTCTAGTGATTAGAAAGGTAATGATCGAAAATCTATAGGCTCCAATGATTAGAAAGTAATGATCAGAAGCCCATAGGCTCTAGCGATTTGAGATATGGTCATTAGGCTTCTGCAGTTTAAGATTGGAAAAAATATGATCGATGGTACTATGGTCGATTACCCAAACCTCCACCATTTGCATGAACATGATTTTGTGATCATGCAATATGAAGTAAACAAGCAATTCAAGAAACAACCCATAGATGCAACAAAAGTACAAAAATGCTTAATATTTTTCATTAATGTAATTGAATTACATGTATAGTGATGGGGACATCAAAACCCATCAGGTGTTTTTTTTTTTTCTCCCAGATTTTTTATTTATTTTATATCTTTATCCCAGCTATTCCACTTATCCCCACTATTCTTGTTTTATTCTTACTTATCCTGACTTATCCCTGACTTATTCCTATCATCTTCTTCCTCCACCCATAGCCTAGATCGCCTTTGATCAACCATCACGATCGATTTATCAACACCACCAGTGCCCAACCCATGCAATCGGAGCCGCCTTGCCGCCGTCTCCACCATCTCCGCCCGGCACCGCTGACTGAGCCACAAATCCATGGTTGAGCCAACCGTGCCCTCGGCCACCTCACCCATCCAGATCTGAACGGTACCTCCTTCCCTACACTAGATCGACTCCCGCTGTTTCATCGGTCATGCGCCGCCTTGCTGCCGATGACAAGGCCACTGTGCACCCCAATCACCAGATCTCATCCCATCCAAAGAAGCCATCCACCTTCCACAGATGCCTGACACCGATGCCCTGCCGGATCTTCACACCGCTCCCTGTCGGTCGCCTGTTCTAGCTACCGGCTGTGCCGCCGCCTACCCCAGCATTGACGCCGGCGAAGCCTACCTGCAAGTCCCTCTTCCTGTCCATCGTCATCCCTCTGTTCCACGATCATAGAGAAGGACCTACACAGATCTCAGAGCAGAGCAACTTTGCACTAATCTCAAAGATGCACGCTTCTCAGAGCATGAATTTTTTGCATAGTTATCATGCTTGCATAGATTTTAAAGCAACTCAGCATGGATCCACCTTTTTCGGCATAGATCTTGATGCATTCAAATTATATTTTATTTATCTTATTTTTTTAATCTGGATGTATTGATTAGTTTGAAACTATTTTAATTTCAAGTTTGTTTTAGATTAAGATTATTAGTTTCAAGTATGTTAGGATTATTAGTTTGAGAGGGTTTAGGATTCCTAGAAAATTCCATGTATACCCTTACTCGGCTCCTAAGTTATGTAAGCCTATATAAAGGCACCCACTCTTGTATTTGGAAGATGGTGAATAAAGATGAATTTTTAGAAGAGTGATTCTTCTGCCTCCGTAAAGGAGTGGGTGTGAGGCCCATTTTCCTTCGCCTTCAAGCATTGAGGGGTGTGAGACCCTATACCTTCGCTTTCTAGCATCGAGGGGTGTGAGACCCTATGCCTTCGTTTTCGAGTGTCGAGGGGTGTGAGACCCTATTCCTTTACTTTCGAGTATCGATGGGTGTGACGCCCTAGTTTTCATTTGTTCTTCAAAACATCGTGTTGTGTGAGGCCCTAGTTATCCCCTTTTTGACCCTAATCCCAGGAGACTTTTATCTCTCCAACGATCCTCCTAGTCTTGTCCCCCATCATATAGCCTTGCAGCCAAATTACAAGGATTTAGAGCCTCTCGACTGATAACGTTACTCCCTAGGCTACTAAGCTACAAGAAAGATAGTAGCCCACTGGACTGGATGTCTCCTAAAATTCTAATCTTCTATAAAGCTAGGATTGCCTTCTGAGTAGTCAAGTGCATAAGAGCCCTTGATGAGATGACTGGGAAAACAAGAAATGATCGAGGGCATAGGCGCAGCACCTGATAGGCCGTGATGTTGTCGTTAAGACACCATGGCTATCAGTTTAATTAACTGACTTCTAAATTAAATTAAAAATATGTAGAAAGGGTGAGTCGGGTCGAATCCACAAAGAAGGTAGTGCTTAGGATAATTTTGAAATCTTTGATTTTTTATAAAATAAAAGAAAGTATTTTGAAGTTGCAAAAAATAGAAACTAAAAGTGCAAAATAAATAAAAACCTAGTATGTTCAATTTGCTAATAGATCTTAGCATCTACTTACAATAAAATTGATAACAAAAATTTAAAGTGCATAAAAATAAATATTATATTAATTAAAAAGAGAATTCTATTACAAGAAAGAAAAGGGTAATTTAATAACTAAGAAAAAATTCTAAGAAAAATTATAACAAAGATTGGAAGTAGATTGACATAGCCTAGTCAGGAAGATGATCGATGACTCCTTTCTTCTTTCATACTCCCCAGAGTGAACTGGCTTTCTTTGCTTCTTTTTCCTTGGATCTTGATCTAGAGATCGGTGTAGGTGAAAAGAAGGCATAGAAGACAACTTCTACTCTAAGAAGCCTCACTCTTAGAGGCCAACTCGTAACCCAAAGCTAGACCTCCTATCCTCTGTACTCCTCTCACCAAGATGCTTTCTTCTATAATCCAAGGGTCCTTTAAATAGAGCTCATCTAGGGCTTCCTCCTGGTCAAATTTGGACTTAATTGAGCTTTAGATTGACCAAATATCATGCAGGGAATTGTTAGCCATTCATAGCCTTGGATCATGCTAGGATTCATGCAACATGTCTTCCTTTCCTTCTTGGCTAAATAAAGTCAAATCTAGACTCGTAGAATCTCAAAATCCCACTTTCCTATTCGATCAAGACTTGGATTTCAGCATGGTGGTGTGGGGCAGCAACGGTGGGCAGCGACGTGGGGTGGTGGCAGTGGCAGGAGGTGGTGGCGAGATGGTGCAGTGGTGTTGGACAACAAAAAATGGGAAGAAATCACTGATCAAGGGGAGGAACCATTGGCATGGCGGTCTTGGGCTTCTCGACGGTGATGGGTGATTATCGACGATGGGGGTTTTGATGGAAAGAAGGTCGATAATGAGCAGCGATGGGAGTTGGAGTCGATGGTGACTGATCAGTGAATAAAATGATGGCCAGTGGTTTTTCCATAGTTTTTCTGTTGAGGGAAGGGTTCTCGGCAACTATTATGGCTACGGGGGACGTTTCTGGTGAATGATGGCTTGAATCGATGTTGGTGGTCCATGAACATGGACTGACAATAATGGCTACCTATGGACCATCCAGGCATCTGTTGATCGAGAGGCAATCCATGGTGGACCGGCTACTCCAAAAATCATGCACTTCTTTTATTAATTTTAAAACTCAATTTTGAGCCTGTCTAAACTCTGATTTGAGTATCGTCTATATTGTTGGACTCCAAAAATTGAGCTCTTTACAATGACAATCTTCTTTCCTATAAATAATGTATAAAATATCAATTTGAAATAAATAAATATAGTTTAATTATTAAATTAATACTTTATATGTATATATAATATAATTAGCACACCCTCTAACATGAACTTTGCTCATCCTCGAGTAAAACAAATAAATTATCTATGTATACAAACTCATCCTTGAATTAAAAGTTGACTTAAGCAGTCCTAAAGGTAGCTAATACCTGGCCAACTATTAAAAATGTACTTCATTGGATCACTGAGTCAACCCAATAAGTGGTCGAGTGTTGACCATAGAAATCTTTAGAGATCTTTCTTATTATCTCTCCAACTTACTCTTTAAATCCTCTAACTTAATTTTTTTAGGTTTGTTACCTTTTTATACTTTAGTCCTTTTGTTTTTTTTTAAGAAGTCCAGTGCAATGTCTTGACCTCTTAAGTATTAGCATCCTCACCTTTTGATGCAAACCACAATGCTTATAGGCGAAGGGACCTGATTCTCAATAAGAGTTCAAGAAGAGCTGTCAGGTTAGACTGACTCTCTAATTTTTTTTTAAAAGGACTTTTGTATATCTCAACATTTCCATCCCTAATCTCAATAAGCAAATTCTTTATTGAGATAAGAAGGGAGAGCATTCTGGAATCACTTCCAAAATTTAACTTGGTAACATCTTACCATTTGTTAGGTTTCCTCAGTGATTTGCCTCTTAGTATCTCTAAAACTATCTAGACTGTTAATCAATCATTGATTAGGGTGCCTAATTAACTTCAAATTAAGAAAAAATTTGGATACAAAATTAATTACTTCTGGTTATACTTGAGGACTTAATTATATTAGTTATTCTCCCCCCCAACTTAATTGACATTGTCCTCAATGGAGAAGGAAAATAAAGGGTCTAATATTTAAAAAGAAATAGGAAAGAGTACACTTGGAGTGAATGTGCTTTAGGAGTTGAAGAAGGCTTTGTGAATTAGTGAGCTATTGTACTTCCATATAAGTTATTGTAGTCATACTAAAGAAAAAAATGTGATTGTTGGGTTGCCACCCAACCAGGTTAAGTTTAACATTTTTAGGCAGACATTATGAGGGAGTCTAGTAGATAGTTAACTTTAATGAGTTTCTCATAACATCAAAAGGACAAGGTCAATTAGTAAGCCTTGTCATCATGTTAAAAAATTATTCATAGAGTACTCTAAAATGATTAGCCCTAGTCAACAAAGTATATTGGGCAAGTTTGTTATTCCAGGATTAAAAATATTATTATAATTTTGTGATAACTAGGAAGAGTATGCTTGTTGGGCCGAGATTAGAGATGGTAGTTTAAACATTTCTTTAATTATCGGTTGGTCTATCCTATCCCCTTCTCGGGCATGATGTGCTTAGTTAATATCCCTTCCCATTTTAAAGGTAGGCACCTCTTCCAGACTAATACTAGCACAGTCTCCATACATTGTTTTAATATCATGGAAAGGTTTTGGAGGCAATTCTCAAAATTGGTGCCAGATAAGAGAAATCAATTATAAAATTTCTTAGATCATGATCCCTCATTTTAGTAATATCCCATCTGATAGCTTTTTTATGTGCATTTAGAATACCATCGAGTTGGGCTTCTTGGATACAGTTCACTGGAAAAGTTTCAATGGGTGCATCAAGAAGTGGCTTTAGTTCTAGGTCAAGTAGTAATACTAACAAAGGGGCTATTAGTGGGCTAGGTGTTGTCTCTTGTTGTTCATCAATTAAAAGTGAGTGATTTCAAAGTAGGATATTGTATCGGGTCATTTACTTGTGAGGTATACCCATCTATGTTAAAATCATCTACCATAAGTTGAGCCAGGTAGGGATCTAATAAACTCGGGGAAGAATTATGGGGGTGGCTTCCTCTATTGAATTATGCATTTGTGGTTCTTGGAAAGTCTCTACCAATTCCATCATTGCATCAATTTGTTCTCCCATCCCATTAAAAGGCATAGATGATTCTAGGACACTAAAAAATAGGGCTATAGATGAGTGGGATAATGATGGAATTGGTTCATCCCATAAGTTTAAATTTTTCATGTATTTTTTTGCCCTAGCCAAATTATCTATATTGGTCTTTATGGTTGTGCAAAGTTGTTATAAGACCAATTCATTCCCGGGAGTCAGAGTTGATTGTTCATGAAAAGATAGAGGGTCATTAAAGTTTTGAGCTAGGTGTGGTCCCTCTAGGTTACTCTTGGGTTGACTAGGTAGTTCACCTCCCTCCTTTTTATTAAGCTCACTTAATCATTGGTCAGTTTGATCATTAGCTTATTAATAGATTATTGTTGAGCTATAATCATTTGTTGAAATTGAGAAAACTTATCGACATGTAGGTTAGTCTATAGGAGAGGTGGGAATGATGCTTGTTGAACCTTCTCTTCAAATGATGGGCTATAATTAATTGGAGAAGGTTGATAATGGAGATGGGGCTGATCATAATAGGGTTCATCTATAAGCATGGATCCTCGGGTTGCCGGGATAACCATGGGGTGTGGTTGCCATAAAAATTTTGGTTAAGCCTCCCAACCTGAATTATAGGCATTAAGGTATAGGTTACCTTTTGAGCTGTAGGTCATTTGGATTTAATCTTGATAAACTTGGTCATACATAGACTAAAGAGGTTAGTACATGGTTGGGTATTCACTCTTAAAGTGTGTGGGGCTTGAATAAACTTGGTGTGCCGGGAGAAAGGATACTCTACTATAAGGATTCATTCTCTTGGCACTGATTTAGTCTATCGGATTATTCTAATTATTTGGATATGCAATCAAAGTTTTAGATTAGAACAATTTTATTTATTATGTATTCATTTATTATTATTATTATTAATTTTTTTAAAGAGTAGTGGTGAGATGAAGAAGGAAAATAGTTCTAAAGAAAAAGGCCTAAGGAGTCCTAGAGCTATGAGAGAGAGGAAGAATTAGTTAGGATTTGATGTTATTTACAAATAAGTTAGCATACACTGGCTAACTATCCTAGGGTTATCCTAGATCTAGATAGCTCCTAACCACCAAGGCCACCTTGAAGCCCTCCAATTCAAAAACTAACTAATCAACTAGCTAGGTAAGGATAAGATCAGTGGGGGTCCCCAGTGCTTTCTTTAGACACCAATTAGATTGGCCAGGTTAGTCAATGGAATCAATTAAAAATCACTTTTCTTCAGGACTACATCATCTTTGAATCCCTTTTCTAGATATTTGTTAATCAACCAATCCTAGCTCGGTCCAACTCTTTTGTTGCCTTGTCCTATTGAGCTCGAGTTCCTAGGGGCTGACATCTAATTCTTTTTAATTAATAGGCTTGGATCAATGTAAAATATAGGGTGGTAGTTTGTGGGTCAAGAAAGGGTTATCAACTCCCCATCTTATGTTGTTTATGGGTTAATGCCCTTAAGATGTTTTATGGAAGTATGCAATGCAAAAAAGAAAGATGTCCCAAACAAGTAGTAATCTTTTAAGTTTTAATTAGTTATGCTATTTTAGTTAAGTATTATATGGTATTTTTGTTTTCTTTTTATTTCTATTATTTCAAGCAAGAGAGGCAAAAGGTAGCTTTAATCTTGGTTAAATAGATGTGTAAAAAAAACTAAATTAGATTAAACTGATAAAAAAACTATAGGTCTTATAATTAAGGAAAGAAATCAAAGTAGTATTTAAGGCAGTTAATTAAAAAGTTAATTGATTTTTTGGATAATTTTTTAAAGGAAGAAATTAAAAATAAATTATCTTAGCTTAAAAAAGGAAATTAATTAAAAGGAAAAAACTAAAAAGGAATTTCTTAATGTTACTTGGAAAAGGAGGAGAGTAGTAAAGGAAATAAATCTAAAAAAAATTTGGTAGTTTTTTTTTAAAAATAAAAGGCTACTCAAAGGAAAAAAAAGGATTTTTTTGGTTAATATGAAAAGGCAAAAATTAATTAGAAGTAAGTAAAAAAGAAAATAAATCTAAGGTTAGGATTGATCTCATCAAAATGTAGAAATTTCCCTCTCCTCCTTTTTTTTTTTCTTTTTTTACTTTTTTTTAATTTGCACAAAAAATGACAAGAAAAAAATTAGTATATTGAATTTACAAGATCAAAAATGTTAGTATTCATACCTTCCCTGGCAACGGCATCAAAAATGATAGGCCATGGTATTATTTTGAAGATACCATGGCTATCAGTTTAATTAACTGACTTCTAAATTAAATTAAGAATATTAAAAAGGGTGAGTTGGATCGAATCTATGGAAAAGGCAGTGCTTAGGATAATTTTTAGATTTTTAATTTCTATAAAAAAAAGAAAGTATTTTGAAGTCAGGAAAAATAAAAACTAAAAGTATAGAATAAAATAAAAATCTGGTATGTTCGATTTGCTAATCATATCTTAGCATCTACCTACAAAATTGAAAATAGAAATTTAAAGTGCATAAAATTAAATATTATATTAATTAAAAAGAGAATTCTATTATAAGAAAAAAGGATAATTTGATAACTAAGAAAAAATTCTAAAAAAAATAGTAACAAAAACTGGAAGTAAATCGACATAGCCTGGTTAGGAAGATGGTCAATGACTCCCTTCTTCCTTCATACTCAAGTAAACAGGCTTTCGCTACTTCTTCCTCCTTAGGTCTTGATTTGGAGATCGGTGTAGTAGAAAAAGATAGCATAGAATAGCTTCTCCTCTAAGAAGCCTCACACTTAGAGGCCAACCCGCTACCCAAAGCTAGACCTCCTATCCTGTAACGTACTCCTCTCTCCAAGATGCTTTCTTCTATAACCCAGGGATCCTTTAAATAAAGCTCATCTAGGGCTTCCTCCTAGTCATATTTGGACTCAATCAAACTCTAGATTAGCTAGATATCATGTAGAGAATTGTTAGCCATTCATAGCCTTTGATCGTGCCAGGATTCATGCAATGTGGCTTCCTTTCCTTCTCGGTCAAACAGAGTCCAATCCAGACTTGTAGAATCCCAAAATCCCAGTTTTTCTCTTTGATCAAGACCTGGATTTGAGCATGGCGGCTTGGGGCAGTGGCGACGATAAGAGGTGGCGGCGGGATGGTGGCAATGGTTTTGGTCAACAAAAAATTGGAAGAAGGCACTGATCAAGGGGAGAAACTGTCGGCACGGTGGGCCTAGGCTTCTCGATGGTGTTGTGTGATGGCCAGCGATGGGGGATTTGATGGAAAGGAGGCCAACAGGAGTGGCGGTGGGAGATGGAGTTGATGGTGATCGATCGGTGAAAAAAATGATGCCTGGCGGCTTTTCCATAGTTTTTCTGGTGAGGAAAGGCTTCTCGGCAACTCCTCTAGTGATGAGGGATGTTTCTAGTGAACGATGGCTTGAATCAGAGATGGTGGTCACGAAATGGTCCCATGGATTGGCTACAATGGTTGCCTATGGATAGCCCAGGTTTTTATAGACGAGCGGTCGATCCATGGTGGACTGGCTGCTCCAAAAATCATGCACTTCCTTTATTAATTTTCAAAATTCAATTTTAGTTCTATCTAAACTCTGATTTGTGTCATATGCACCGTTGGACTCCAAAAATCAAGCTCTTCACAATGACGGTTTTCTTTCCTACAAATGATATATAAAAGTATCAATTTGATATAAATAAAAATAGTTTAATTATTAAATTAATGCTTATATAATAATATAATTATCAGCACCCTCCTCCAGGATATAGCCAATGTGATGAAGAGCACACCTGGCTACCCCAGTGAGGAGGACAAGGTGGAAGTGAAGTTGAGTAGTAGCATTCAGCAAAGTAGCCCACCGACAGAAGGAGGAAGTTCACGGGTGCATGAAGGCCTACCAAGAAGTGGGAAGCTGCCCCTAATTCACCCTCGTACAACTCCCACCATCCATAACCTCTAGGGAGAGCTCCCAATCTACTTTCCCAATGAAGCAAAGTAGCCTATTAAGGCTTGGAAGAAGTAGCACAAAGCATGAGCCCTCGACATGTCTTAAGTCCACTGACAAGCTATAGTTGTAGTGATGCAACTTGACTACCGATCATTAAGTCTGCCAACTGATTACAACGATGGTGGTATAACAATGGTACCAAATGTCCATGAAATCTTCTAGGGAGAACCTCTCCTTCAAAAAGAGTAGCCTTGCCATTCTAGCACCTCCATCAAAGGTCGACTATAATGGTCCCTTTGAGATCTTCAGCAACATGGTGACTGAAATGATTTATGGAGGCCTAACATCCCCCAGGCTATCCTTTATAGTGAAACTAGTGGGAGACCAACTGCCCTAATAACAAATCAAGGTATGGCAAATGTTGTCCTCTTAGAAGATGGGTAGCACCGGGAAGGAGTGACTAAGGTTGTAGTGGGTTTCCCTGGCCTTCATCTCCTCATGAATTATGCCTAAAAGACCTATCTTAATTAAAGCACGACCGATCAAAGCTCCTCAAAAACTAAGTACCACACCAATTGGCACTTCTCGATGAAGGGAAATTCCTGGAGGTTGGAGAAATCAAGGCACCACTCAAGTGATCAACACCCACTAGCTCTAAGTAACCGAGTAGTGCTTGATCAAAGCCCTTAGGTGATCAATGCCTACCTAGCTCCAAGTGATTGAGTAGCATCGGTCAGAGCCCTTAAGTGATCAATGCCCACCTAGCTTCAAATGATTGAGTAGCACTCGATCAAAGTCCTCAAGTGATCAATATCCACTAGTTCCAAGTGATCAAGTAATGCTCGGTCAAAGACCTCAGGCGATCAATACCAACCTTGCTCCAAGTGATCAAGTAGCACTCAATCAGGCCCTCATGTGATCAATGTCCACCTGGATTCAAGTGATCGAGTAGTACTCAATCAATCCCTCATGCAATCAACACTGACTGGCTCTAAGTGATCGAGTAGCACTCAATCAGAGCCCTCAGGCGATCAATACTCACTAGCTCCACTGATCAAGTAGTACTCGATTAGAGACCTTAGGTGATCAATGCCCACTAGCTCTATGCGATCTAGTAGCACTCAATCAATGTCCTTGGGTGATCAATGCCCACCGGTTCAAAGTGATTAAGTAGCACTTATCAAAGCCCTCAAGTGATCAACCCCCACCGGCTCTAAGTGATCAAATAGCACTCGGTCAGATCCCTGGATGATCAATATCCATTGGTTCCAAGTGATTAAGTAGCGCTTGGTCAGAGCCCTCGGGTGATCAATGCCCACTAGCTCCAACTAATCAAGCAACACTCGATTAAAGTCCTCAGGTGATCAACACCTACTAGCTCCAAGTGATCAAGTAGTGCTCGATCAAAGCCCCTGAGCAATCAATTTCCACTAATTCTATGTGATCGAGTAGCACTCAATTAGAACCACAAGTGATCAATGCCTACCTGGCTCAAGTGATCGAGTAGTACTTTATTAGAGCCTTCTGGTGATCGTTGCCTACTAGCTTCAAGTGATCAAGTAGTACTTAGTCAGATCCCTAAAAGACCAGCACCCACCTAGCTCCAAGTGACCGAGAAGCACTCGATCAAAGCCCCCTGATGACCAATGATCGCCAATCTTAAATTGATAAATAATCGACTAAAGCACATGGATATTTAAGTACCCATGATGAGCAGTTAAATCTCGAGTAATTGAAATCTAAAAGGAACTGATGTTCTTAGAGAGTCTATAATCCGTTTGAGGAGAAGGATGGTTATAGATCATATAAGCTCAAATGAAGACAATACAAAAAGGAAACTTTCATTGCTTTTCAAACAATATGCTTGAGGACTACAAAAAGATAATATAAAGATTGAAGCAAAGCAAAACATAACTAGGCCTTTGATGCTCATTTTAGATGGTGGTTGGTCATCATCACTCCAAGAGCCTACCTTGGATGATTAACCATCGGTTTTTTTTGGTCTTGCAGGCTCCATTGTAGCAAGAAATGGATCTTTGAAAACTTCTGAGCCCCCAAGAAGATTCTTCTACCAAAGTGATGCCCCTCGAACCTTTCCTCCCATGGAAAACTTGGATTCATTGCAGGTTCTATGATGAACTTGCCTAAATCCATGCCAAAAGAGGTAGATGATGAAGATTGATTTTTGAGTAGAGAAACCATATAAGAGATTTACAGTTGCTGTACCCGACCTTGTGGCTCTGATCAAATATATATTTTTCTATGACTCTATTTTCTTACATCTCCTAACCTCCAGCAATGTGATAGGACTCCTTAAGTAGGATCGATGGCCAAATAGGTGATGGCTCTATGACTGAGATCGATGGCTTGATCAATGGTGGCTATATGCCATCGATCAATCTAGTGAGATGGCATCGGTCAATGCCTTGATCTAGTCATGGAACCCTCTACAGTGCTAGTGCTGGGCTTGTGGCGCATCCCTTCTACGGGTAGTTGATACGATCGACATGGTGCTATGATGGGCCTCCCTAAACCATCTTCGGGAACAACTATAGATGATCAACCGCTAGATGATAGATGGAACTCTACAAGGGGTGACCTAATCGATATAGGGACAACTGGCGAAGGTAGCCCCCCAATCTCTGGATCGATTGCTATGCCTTTGCGCCTCGAAGCCCACTTGAGGCTAGAAATCTTTTCCCTAGCCCAATAGAGTTCGTGGTGCAGCACCAGACTCAGAAGAAGAATTCAGATTTCCATCTGGATCTCTGATTAACCTTGCCCGAAGAATTAGGAGTTTTTGGCTTGTAATAAGGGTTGACTTGATCAACTCAATTTAGCTTGAGTCTGTATTACCTGCATTTTTATTTGTTGAGTCATGTTGACTCAGTAGTGGTCTAGGACTTCAACCTGGGGTGTTACATTTTCTCCCAAGGCCAAGCAAGTGGGCGCCCACACTCCCAGCCACACGCCTGAGTCCAAGGGGTGCCATATCTCCATCCAGTATACTCTGGTCCCCACAACACAGATAGCAGCTCCCTTCTCTCATGCGCCAATTGAGGAGAAATCAACCAGGGATCCACAAATCAAGGGGGCGGCCCAAGACCTTCCAAAAGAGCCAAACTATGAAAGGGAAGAAATTTTCTTGGAGAGAACTTCAAGGAGGCACCTATTCCCAGCCAAAAATACCCAAAACAAAGATGGGAAGGACCTTGTCTTAGGGAGAAAGAAAAGGAGTAGTCCAAAGAGTTGAGCCATGGAAGGAAAGGAATCCTCTCTTGAAGAACAAAGCTTGGAGGCGCCATCTACCTCCTTTTAAAACCCAAATCAATTTTTTTGGAACCTTTGGCCGGCCATATGTGTAAGGATTGATCCTACAATCCTAATTTACAGATCCCTCCTTTAGTCCCATATGGGAAGATGTAAAACCCTACTCTCTTGTAAAGTCCTATAAATTAAAACCCCTTTGTAAATTCTAATGAATCTGATGAATGAAACCAACTTTTTTTGTGAGAAAACTCTGTGTTTCTCTCTTCCGCACTTGCATCCAGGTGTGAGCTTCGTGAGGGAGTAAATCCGGGTTCCCCAGGAACCTTGAGGAGGTGTGAGATCTCCAAACCCCAAACCCTAGGTTAGCCACTTCTACTCCAAAACCCTAGCCACCATCATCCACTTCAATCCACCAAACCCTAGCCTATCCCACCTCCCACGGCCTCTCTCTCCAAGTCCAGGCTGACCACCAGCATCCAGCTCCAGTCCGGATACTTCAGATCCATAGCTCTTTCCAGAGGGAGTCGAATCAGCCTTCAAGAGAATCCGGATCTCAGCGACATCAGCCTTCAAGTTCTTCGAACTGGTAAATCCTTCCCTGAGTATCTGAATCCATCACTTTTTTCTTCTTCCCAGGTTAGGAGAAGCCAACTCTGCCAAAGGGCCAGTATTAGAGGATCCATTGCGAAGATATCTAAATCCGGGGATCCAACAATCTGCTCAAGAGAGTCCTTCCACTAAACTGTGTGAAGATCACTGCCTGGTCTGTAACCCTTCTCTTCTCTTTACTTCTGTCATGTTGAAAGTTCAGTGCAAAACCCTAGGTCTGGGTGTTTCTCAACCCCAGCGATCCTTTACTTCTGAACTACTCTGATAATCTAGTTCCTTTAAATTGTGCTTTCAATTATTATCTAGTTTCTTTCAATTTAGTTTAACTTTCGTTTGAGTCAAAGCCGACTTCTGAAAATATATATAAAAAAAAAGAGGTAAAATAAGAAAAAAAAAAGAAAAAAATATTAGTCTTAATTTACTTCGATAGCATCGTCTTTTCATTCTGCATCATTTTTGGTATCAGAGCCCTATCTAGGGTTTTGTTTTGATTGCTTGTTTGAGTCTCTCTTTTTTACTTTGTCTGCTCGAAGTAGGATCCCCAGGATGTCCGGTCTTAGGATGAAGCGAGGTTGCAAACCTCCTCTTCCCATTCCACGGGGTGTTCCTAGGGTAGGGGGGATCGTTGGGTTACAACTTCGTAGCAGGAATTGTAAACGGGGAAGTACTATATTTTTAGTCCATAACTACCCTGTTGCAGGAATTGTTTCTCATTGTAGATAATTCTAAATTGGTGATTTTGTTTTTCTGAAACCAGTATAATTGATAATATTTGTATAATTTTCCTGTGATTTATTGGTTTCCATGAGATTTCTGAGAGTTAAATTACTGTAACTCTATTTTTGTGTTTCTGCAATTCAATTATCTTGAGTGATCATCTCCTAATTCATCTTAAGGGCATTCGAGCATCTAAGATAAGGGGAGGAGTTGATAACCTCTTCTTAGCCCAAAACCACCACCCACTCATTCGATCCTAAGCCTAATTTTAAAATTAATTAGACCTAATTTGCCCTAGTGGGCTAGGGACATCAACAAGTCGGGTCAAGGCTAATGTTGAGTCAGTTTGTCTAGTTACTCTGTGTGTGCTTTGTACTTAGTATCTAGAACGGTGGTTCAGGGATTCCATCCCGAAGGGCTTGTGTGCTGGTTCGCCTACCTGGCCAATCTTGATTGGTGTCTAGGATTGGCATCTAGGGACCTAACACTCCCCTTACACCTACCTGGCTGAGTCCTGAGTTACTACATGCTAGCTTGCCACTCTGATTGGGCATCTAGTTTGGGCTCTAGGTCTAGTTAGCCGTAGTCGTTCAGTTGAGTCTCATTTTGTGTGTTTGCTTGCATCATGTCTACCCGGAATGGAGTGCCCTACCAACCTGGTCAAACCCAACCTGATTTAGATGCCATGGTTAGAGCTCTTACTGAGAGTATGAACAAATTGAGTCAGGATGTGACTACCACTGTGCCCAGTTTAAAGAACAAGTCCATGAGGATTTTGCCCAGCTTAGGGATCGAGTCCAAGTACTTGAGGAACCTAGGCATCGGAATTGGACTCCTGACCCAGATTTTAATATGCCTCAACCTCACCCACACCAAGAGCCTAGAAGGCCTTTATACAGAGATCCTGAACCTAATCATAGGAGGCCTGACCCAGAACCTGAAGATAGAGATGATAGGTTCATTCGGAACATCAAGTTAGATGCACCCACTTTTGATGGTAGCTTAAATCCTAAGGTGTATTCTGATTGGGAGGGTGAGATGGACCAGTACTTTGAGTGGTATGCCATGTCTGAGGAGAGGAAATTCAAGTTTGCCAAGATGAAGTTAGTACGTCAAGCTAGGTTATACTGGGGGAACATTGAGCTGACCACTAGAAGACGAAATGTAAAGCCCATAACCACTTGGCAGGGTATGAAAGAGAAGCTTAGAGACAAGTACCTACCCATTTCATACCAGCAAATCTGTTAGACCAATGGCAGACTTTGAAACAAGGGAACCGATCTGTATCAGACTACATAACCACCTTTGATGAGTACCTGATGAGATGTGATGTGAGTGAGGCCCATGAGGTCACTTTGTCTAGATTTAGGGCTGGACTTAGGGAAGACATTAAGAGAGAGTTTTTCTGAGAGAGGTTACTGACCTAGACCAAGCCTATCAGATTGCACTGAACACTGAGAAGTTTCAGAGAGGACCCATGCCTTCTAGGGTTAGTGCCCCAATCCAAGAAATGGACCTAGCCAGGTTACCCTAGCAAGCCTAATCAGGGTATTCCCACCCCTAGGCCCATGGACAAAGGTAAGGCACCTGACACCCAGAGAACCCTAGTATCATCTGTTTTAAGTGCCAGAAGCCCGGTCATATCTCCAACAGTGCACAGCCATAGCTTGTTTTAAGTGCCATATGGTAGGTCATGTTTCTAGCCAGTGCCCTCGTAGATCCCTTTATATAGAAGAGGGAGGAGAAGAGAATTCCGAGCCCAATGAGGAGTTTGAAGAAGAAGTTTATGAGGCCGGAATGAATTTGGTCGATGAGTATGAAGGATAGGAAGAATCCACAGAGTCTGACCAATTAGGGGTTGTGAGATGCATCCTGTCCCAGACTAAAGTTCAGGAAGATTGGCGTAGGACTAACATCCTACAGACTTTCCTTAAACTAGGGGATAAGGTATGTAAAATCATCATAGATAGTGGGAGCTGTGTGAATGCCATTTCTGCTAGCACTGTCAAGATGTTAGGCTTAACTCCTGTCCCCCACCCCAACCCCTATAAGGTTTCTTGGGTAGACTCTACCTCTATACCCATCCAGTCTAGATGTCAGGTCCAAATCCAAATGCAATCCTATCAAGAGAAGATTTGGTGTGATGTCTTGCCCATGGGGGTGAGCAGCATAATTCTTGGAAGACCTTGGTTATATGATCATGATGCCACCCTCTTAGGAAAATCCACACCTGTGTCTTTAGTTTTAATGGGAAGAAAATCACAATCCATTCAGTCCCTCCTAAGGACAAGGTAGCTAAAGGACCCAATAAGGTCAGAGAGATGAAGACTGGGGTGAACCTAATTAGTGCTAAGGATCTAGAACAAGAAATTCATAGTGGTTCACCTATTGGATGTTGACTGCTAAGGAACTTAGGACTCCTACACCCTCAGAGCCTCCTCAGGAAGTTAAGCCTTTATTAGAAGAATTTGAGGATGTTTTTCCCGAGGATCTGCCAGACCACCTTCCACCTCTTAGGGATATTCAGCATTCCATAGATTTAGTCCCAGGAGCTACTTTACCCAACTTGCCCCATTATAGGATGAATCCATCTGAGCATAAAGAACTGCAAAAGCAGGTTGGAGAATTGTTGAGGAAGGGGTTCATTAGAGAGAGTCTTAGCCCTTGTGCAGTCCCTGCACTTCTAACCCCGAAGAAGGATGGCACGTGGAGGATGTGTGTTGATAGTCGTGCCATCAACAAAATCATAATCAAGTATAGGTTCCCCATCCCTAGACTAGATGACATGCTAGATATGATGGCCGGTGCCATGGTTTTTTCTAAATTGATCTCAAGAGCGGCTATCATCAGGTTAGGATTAGACCAGGGGATGAGTGGAAAACCGCCTTCAAAACTAAGGATGGTCTCTATGAATGGGTTGTTATGCCTTTTGGGTTGTCCAATGCCCCTAGTACTTTCATGAGGATTATGACCCAGGTACTTAGAGCTTTCATAGGAAGTTTGTAGTGGTCTATTTTGATGACATCCTGATCTATAGTAAGACCCCTGCAGATCACCTAGGCCACCTTAGACAAGTCTGCCAAGTTTTGAGGAATGATAGTCTCTACGGTAATCTCAAAAAGTGTGAATTTATGACCAGTAGAATTATCTTCCTTGGTTTGTGTAACCCCTGACGGCGTGGCTGCCGATCCAGAAAAGATTAGGTCCATAGTAGAATGGCCAGAGCCGACCAGTGTGCATGAAGTCAGAAGTTTCCATGGCTTGGCTACCTTCTATAGGCGATTCATCAAGGGGTTTAGTACTGTAGTTGCTCCTATCACAGACTGTATTAGGAAGGGAGAATTTCAGTGGACTAAAGCAGCCCATAAAGCCTTCCTAGATCTTAAGGATAGGATGACCCAGGCACCCATTTTGAGGTTACCGGACTTTTCAAAGGTATTTGAGGTTGCCTGTGATGCTTCAGGAGTAGGTATAGGTGGAGTCCTAAGCCAAGAGAACCATCCCATAGCATTCTTTAGTGAAAAACTTAATGATGCTAAGCTTAGGTATTCTACCTATGATAAGGAATTTTATGCGGTAGTGCAAGCTTTGCGTTACTGGAGACATTATTTGCTACCGCAAGAATTTGTGCTGTTTTCGGACCATGAGGCTCTTAGATTCTTGAGTTCCCAGAAGAAGCTTAACCCTAGGCATGCTAAGTGGGTAGAGTATATCTAGTCCTATACTTTTGTTTTGAAGCATAAGGCTGGGTCTGAAAATAAGGTAGCTGATGCCCTTAGTCGTCGATCTTTGTTGTTGAATTCTGTTAGGGCTGAAGTCATAGGGTTTGAGCAAATCAAAGAGGAATATGAGTCGTGTCCGGATTTTAAGATTGTGTACCAGGATCTAACTCAAGGACCATCTAGTGATCGTAAGGATTATTCCCTTTTAGATGGCTTTCTGTTCTTTAAGAATAGGTTGCATCCCAAGAACCTCTCTTAGGAATTTTTGATTTGGGAAACTATGCTGGAGGTTTAGCTGGCCATTTCGAAAAAGATAAGACCACCCTGGCTATTGAAGACCACTTTTTCTGGCCTAGCTTAAAAAGAGATGTAGCACACATTGTGGCTAGGTGTCGGACCTGCGCTGTTGCCAAACAGCGAAAACAGAACAACCGCCTTTATACCCCACTCCCTGTCCCAGATCGTCCTTGGCAAGATGTGAGCATGGACTTGTGTTAGGTTTGCCTAAGACCCAGAGGAGGCATGACTCCATCTGTGTTGTAGTAGACCGATTTTCCAAGATGGCCCATTTCTTGCCTTGTTCCCAAACATTTGATGCGTCTAAGGTAGCCACCCTGTTCTTTAATGAGATAGTTCGACTCCATGGCCTACCCAAGACCATTGTTTCAGATAGGGATGTCCGGTTCACCAGCTATTTCTGGAAAACTCTTTGGCATAAGTTAGGGACAAAACTTAAGTTTTCAACTGCCTATCATCCCCAGACTGATGGCCAAACCGAAGTAGTGAACCGTAGTTTAGGCAATCTATTAAGGTGTCTTGTTGGTGAAAACATTAGGAACTGGGATTTGTACTTACCTAGAGCTGAATTTGCATACAATGACTCAGTCAATAGGTCTACAGGTAAGAGTCCATTTGAAATTGTGCATGGTTACAAACCTCACACACCTCTTGACCTAGCTCCTTTACCAATCCACACACGAGTCTCCGAGTCTGCCGAAGTTTTTGCACAGCATATAAAAGACTTGCATAAAGAAATTCATGCCAAAATAAATTTAAGTAATGAAACTTATAAGAAGTTGGCTGATTCTCAAAGGCGAGTCAAAACTTTTAATGAGGGAGACTATGTAATGATTAGGTTAAGGCCTGAACGGTTTCCTCCTGAACCGTTAGAAAGTTACATGCTAGAGGAGCTGGACCATTTAGAGTAGTGAAGAGAGTAGGATCCATGCCTATGTGCTCGAGTTGCCTCCAGAACTAGGCATTAGCTCCACTTTCAACATTACAGACCTAGTAGAGTATAGAGAGCCAGCTGTGATTCCCAGTGAGACTTTTGAACCTAATCCTGCTCTTGAGAGTGAACCCAACCCTGTGTGTCCACCAACAAACTGGCCTGTGAGGAAAGAGCAGATTGAAAAGATCCTGGATGATCAGGTTATCTCTACTCGTAATGAGGATACCAAAGATACCTGGTCCGCTGGCAAGGAAGGCCAGATTCTGATGACTCTTGGATCTCCCGAGAAGAATTACAAGAATTGGACCCAGACCTCTTGGAGAGATACCAGAGCCAACTTGATCCATACTCGACAGGGTCGAGTTCCTCCCACCCTGGGAGAATTGGTGCGGGCACCAGACTCAGAAGAAGACTTCAGAGCTCCATCTGGATCTCTGATTAACCTTGCCCGAAGAATTAGGGTTTTTTGGCTTGTAATAAGGGTTGACTTGATCAACTCAATTTTAGCTTGAGTCTGTATTACCTAATTTTTATTTTGTTGAGTCATGTGACTCAGTAGTGGTCTAGGACTTCAACCTGCGGTGTTACATTTCTCCCAAGGCCAAGCAAGTGGGCGCCACACTCCCAGCCACACTCCCAGCCACACGCCTGAGTCCAAGGGGCGCCACATCTCCATCCAGTATACTCTGGTCCCCACAACACAGATAGCAGCTCCCTTCTCTCATGCGCCAATGAGGAGAAATCAACAGGGATCCACAAATCAAGGGGGCGGCCCAAGACCTTCCAAAAGAGCCAAACTATGAAAGGGAAGAAATTTTCTTGGAGAGAACTTCAAGGAGGCACCTATTCCCTGCCAAAAATACCCAAAACAAAGATGGGAAGGACCTTGACTTAGGGAGAAAGAAAAGGAGTAGTCCAAAAGAGTTGAGCCATGGAAGGAAAGGAATCCTCTCTTGAAGAACAAAGCTTGGAGGCGCCATCTACCTTCCTTTTAAAACCCAAATCAATTTTTTTTGGAACCTTGGCCGGCCATATGTGTAAGGATTGATCCTACAATCCTAATTTGCAGATCCCCTCCTTTAGTCCCACATGGGAAGATGTAAAACCCTACTCTCTTGTAAAGTCCTATAAATTAAACCCCTTGTAAATTCTAATGAATCTGATGAATGAAACCAACTTTTTTTGTGAGAAACTCTGTGTTTTCTCTCTTCGCACTTGCATCCAGGTGTTGAGCTCCGTGAGGGAGTAAATCCGGGTTCCCCAGGAACCTTGAGGAGGTGTGAGATCTCCAAACCCAAACCCTAGGTTAGCCACTTCTACTCCAAAATCCTAGCCGCCCATCATCCACTTCAATCCACCAAACCCTAGCCTATCCCACCTCCACGGCCTCTCTCTCCAAGTCCAGGCCGAACCAGCATCCAGCTCCAGTCCGGATACTTCAGATCCATAGCTCTTTCCAGAGGGAGTCGAATCAGCCTTCAAGAGAATCCGGATCTCAGCGACATCAGCCTTCAAGTTCTTCGAACTGGTAAATCCTTCCCTGAGTATCTGAATCCATCACTTGTTTTTCTTCTTCCCAGATCTTGAGTTCAGGAGAAGCTAACTCTGCCAAAGGGCCAGTATTGGAGGATCCATTACGAAGATATCTGAATCTGGGGATCCAACAATCTGCTCAAGAGAGTCCTTCCACTAAACTCTGTGAAGATCACTACCTGGTCTGTAACCCTTTCTTCTCTTTACTTCTCATGTTGAAAGTTCAGTGCGAAACCCTAGGTCTGGGAGTTTCTAAACCCCCAGGATCCTTACTTCTGAACTACTCTGATAATCTAGTTCCTTTAAATTGTGCTTTCAATTAATCTAGTTTCTTTCAATTTAGTTTAACTTTCCTTTGAGTCAAACTCGACTTCTGAAAAATATATAATAAAAAAAAGAA
The DNA here is from genome assembly GCA_021397845.1 of Areca catechu. NCBI lineage: Eukaryota > Viridiplantae > Streptophyta > Magnoliopsida > Arecales > Arecaceae > Areca > Areca catechu. The sequence goes on from CM038050.1 coordinate 100,794,129, forward strand.
GAGTAGTAAAAAAAAAAAAAGAAAAGAAAAAATATTAGTCTTAATTTACTTCCGCATCGCATCGTCTCTTTCGTTCTGCATTAGTTCGTCTTGAAGCTCAGCTGACCAAGTGGCAATCTCCCAATGAGCATTCATAGATGTGAGGTATGATCTCAAATCGGAGATTTCTACATAAGTAGATGAAAGCTGATCTAGCATTTGGGCCACCTTCGTAGTAGCATCCTAGATCACTTTGTGCTGGGGACACAAGGATCAGACACAGATCCCTATATCCATATTGTTTACTAATTAGGATTTTTTTAGAACCTTAGTCATGTGTCATAATTTTGAAAGCAAGTAAGATTGAGCCCTGTAATAAGTTGAGACTAGTTGATTTGTCTTAACCTAGTCCAGTCCATTGAGTCCTGTACTTGAGTATTAGTCCATTATGAGTTCCATTTTGTATAAGAGAAGAGGTTACACAGTTTTGAAGTTCCACCAGGTCTCATCCAGGAGCTAGAAGCCTTCACAGCAGCTTATTGGGCCTTGTTTGCCATCCCAGGGTCTAAGATTCCTTCCAGATACCCTCCAAATGCTTTCCAAATCCTTGATACCCTCTAGATGCCACAGAATATTCCCAGATCAGGGCACCTAATAATTCCAGGAATATGCCAGCACCCAGGCCAAGAAATTCCAAGCCCAGAGTCAAGCCCATGAGCCCCTGAACCAAGATTCCAAGGAATATGCTGATACCAGGAGGCCCATGCACCCAAGCCCTTTGGAGGCCGCCCAAGCCCAATGGAGGATGTCCCTTGCTATCCTAAAGTCCAAGCCCAAGTTTCATAAGGCATCCAAGCCCAAAGAAGCCCCTTTGACCAAGTCAAATGAGGAGATAAATCCAAATAGAATAAGGATAACAAGTTTTATTTTCATTCAAAATGTATTATCCTAGTCTTAAGCAAACTTGTAATCCCTCTCCCTCTTAACTTTGTAATCCTATCCTAACTAGGAGAGGACTTGGGGAACATCTATAAATACCCCACCCCTCCCCCTCTTGTAAGCAACTTTTATTCATGATATTAAACTTTGCTAAAATTTTGGTTTAGAAGTTTGTGTGCTTGTGTTGGTGTTGGAGTTTTTGTATTTCATTGGTTACTATTGTACTTAGCCTAATCCATGCTACCCTAGCATCCTTCCATGCCCTAGCTTGATGCCATCCAAGCCTTCACATGACCAAAAACGAGTGCCCTAGCAGCGATCCAAGCCAAAAACAAGCACCCTACTTCTAGCCACTAGCTTCAAACTTCTATCCTGATTTCAATATAACCATAGTTTCTTTCCTTTGTTTATTTGCTATTTTGATTGAACCCTGATGCTTGCAGGATCCCCGAGATGTTTCACCTCCCTGAACGAGGCTTTTCTTGCCTCTAGTACTATCCAAATCAGTCATCAACTTCAAGGGAACCGAGCTTCATCATCCAGGCTCCAATCAGAGTGCTGTGTGATCTCTTTATCGGAAGTTCTTCAAATCTCTAATTGGTAACATCCTTCCCTTCTCTTATGATGCGGGACTATTCATGCATGCCAATTATTTTTCATGTATTAAACAATAAATTAGGAGTTTATATCCCAAATTTCAAGCCATGACTTGAAATAAAAATTCTATAGAAATTCTAGAAGCAAATGCATGCAGAAATAGCTCCTACAAGTGAAGAAATAGGACCGCCAAGGCTAGAAGTCCTGGTTAGGACTAGCTCTTCTGTAATACCACTACTGATGAGTCTAGGGGGTGTACCTGGTAGAGATTTGAAGATTGATCCATGAAGAGTTTGCTCTATGCTCGACAGATGCAGCCTAGAAAACAAAGCTATTGATCTTGCAGCAAGATTCGTGGCTTTCAATCCGGTAACCCGAAAGCTTATCGATTGAAATCCTGGATTCATGAACTCTGAGGGACCTGTAAATCACCATTTAAGCATTACAAAATAAAGAATAAAAAGCTGTCGGCTTGGAGGCGGGGCACAGGGATCATATAGATACCCTAAATCACACAAAAAACCTCACACAATTTTGAGAAACTCAAGAATAATTCATTCATCAATAATCAGCAATAATACATGAGGGGGGGAAGGGGCCTTTATATAGGCATACAAGTTAGGGCATACAAGAGATTTTACATGGTCTTCCTTTTCCTTTACAAACTCATCCACAAGTCCTCTCCCAAATAGGTTCAAATTTCTTCTCGCAACTAGGATTACTCCTCGCCTCCTCTTTGACTTGGTCTTCTCCTTCGCTTTGACTTGGTCCAAGGGGGGTAATCATAAGGGGGCGCCATATGGAGGGTGACCATAAGGTGGGGTGCCATATATAGAACTTTGGGCTTTGGGCGGCCCACTTCAGTGCTGGGCTGGGTCTTTTAGTGTTTCTTTCAGTTGTCCATCTCCTCATGGTGGATTGATGTACTTGTCATCCAGATCTTTTATGATAGCTCCAAGAATCCTTCTATGCTTTCCAAGTGACACAATTATGTGGATGACAGGATTCCATGCAATGGTTGTAGTATTATGTTGACTGGCTTCATAAGTGACTTGAGTCTTCTTACAAAATTGGACTGGACTTAATATAAGACTTACAAAATTGGACTGAATGCATAAAACTCAAAACTTACAGGACTCATAAGACTACTAAGTATCCAAAACTTGACTCAATACTCTAATTACAGGACTCAACTTTAGAAAGGCCCTAAACAGGACTCAGGGGCCAAAATATAGACTCATGTGTAACAAGGCTTGTAAAACAAACTCAAGGTCCAAATACAAAACTCAAATGGCTAACATAGGCAAATTATTGGACTCAAAGACAAAATTTGCATCATGGTTAGGGACTCAAAACTCAGGGACCCATAGTAAACCAGGGTTGACCTGATGTCCCCATCAATTCTCCCGGGGTGGGAGGAACTCGATTCTGTTGAGTAAGGATGACTCTGGCTCTGGTATCGCTCAAGGAGGTCTAGGTTGAGGCACATCAAGTCATCTCAAGTAATCCATGAATCATCGAATTTTGGTTGACCATAACAACATACCAGGTAGCATTGATAATGCGGCCCTGGGTCGTGATAGCTTGATCATCCAGGTGACGCTCTATCCATTCACCTCTCTCAGCCCAATTTATAAGTGGACACTCTGGGTTAGGTTCGCTCTCAAAGGATGGAGTAGGTTCAAAACCTCACTAAAAATCACAACCGGTTCCCTATACTCAACCAAGTTAGCAATATTGAAGGTAGAGCTAATGTCAAAATCCGAGGGCTAATCTAGTATATAAGCATTGGATCCTACCTTCTCTATCACTCAAAAGGGTCCAGCTCTGTGAGCATGAAGCTTCTTAACCATAACAGAATCTCCTACATTAAATCTCTTGGCTCTCTTTTCGGGAATTAGCAAGTTCTTTTCAAAATTAATGCTTAATGCAAATGATGCACCTGACTTGTACTGACACCTAACAAAAATGAAGACTCAACTATTCATTCCTATTGAGAGGAACTTTATTGGACTCCTCTGGGCCTAAACCTATTAGACAATAGGTTCTCTAGGTTTGACCCTGGTTTGACATGCACATAAAAACATACATTGAACTTCTAGTAAATGCCAGAGGGTATGCAAGAAGTAAGATGCAAACCTAATATGTACAATGAATGTTTGCAACATGCAAACTTCTATAAATTGCAATCTAATAATGAGAATATTAGGAGAATATTCAAAAAATGGTAGAAAATAAGAAGTGGGTTCAGGGTTAGTCAGGTAGGGTAGAAAGTAAGAAAAGGGTTCAAGGTTGATTGGATAGAAGAGGATGTAAGAAGGTATGTCAGGGATTAGTCCAAGACGAATAAGGTTGACCTTATGGGATTGATGTACATCTACTGGGTTTGTATAATGGAAGGATGGGTCACTAATTTCAGGGAAGAGATCTTTAATTGGGGTTAATGGAGTGACTTCATCCTGGGGGTGTTGATTTAAAAATATCAGGTCCTTAATGAATTCTTCTGGTTCTTGAATCAAAGGACTAGACTCTACAATTAGGCTTTCTTCTAGTGGCTCCTCAGGTAAGATCCTAATAGTAATATCTTGGTTCTCTTCCTCTAATTGGTCTTCCATTATAAGTTTAGTTTGGGTGGGGTCAGGGTCAACTAACATTGGATTGGCTTTTACCTGGATATCTACTGGGTCAACAATTCTAGGTTGGCTTCTACCTGGGTATATACCTGGTCAACTATTCTAGGTCTTCTGTAGGTAACTCCTCTTCTTCTTCCTCATACTGTTTCACAAAGCTCATGTCAGCTTCATATACATTCTCTTCAATGTCAGCTTTGTGAACCAAAGGAGTAGTAGGAGGGGGTTGGCTAAAGAAATATTGACTAATGACTCGGGTGGGGGTGGGTTGACTAAGGAATAGTGGGTTACTATTGGGTTCATATCTAGGGACTATGGGTTCCTGGGGTCTATAGGGCAAGGGTTCAACTCTATGGGTCTTTCCTAGGGTTCCTAATTGGTCTCCTACTTGGTCAAAACTATGAATTACTTGATTACTTTATTAGATCAGTTGCTCAAGCTTATGGTTCAATTGTTCACCCATGGATTTATGAGGGCTTCTAGATGGGATTCCATGGTTGAACTGGGTTGGGGTTTAGACTGTTGGTATTGGGTTCCTAGTCTAGTGGTCATGCAAACAAGCAAACAATCAAGGTGAAATGATGCAGCCACGCATGCAAAGGGTAGTACAAACTAGGGTTTCCTAGACCTAGAGTCAAAACTAAGAGGGTTAGCTCAACTTACACTTAACCTAGCAGCTAATCCTTTCTCTGGCTAGGTAGAGGGTGGGAGTGTGGGAGGCCCCATACTTTCGTAGGGACCCAATCAAAAACCACAACTCCACTTAGGTCGTTTGACTTTGGACCCTCAGCCTTAGACACCAGATTTCAGTAATAGCCACAAGATTAAATGCACTAGTTGGCCCACACGGTTCGGACCAAACCTGTTGGTGTCACCTAGCCCATTAGGGCAAATTATGTCTAGTTAATTTTAATTAAGGTTTGGGTTAGAATGCAAGGGGGTTGTTTTGGGCCTAGGATAGGTAATGACCTCCTGCCCTAATCTGAGAAAGTAAAATTGCCCTTAAGATTGATTTAATGAAATGATGAACACACTATGAAACCTGATGCAATTTAAAACACTATAGAAAATAAAAGAAATTTGTCTCTTTTATGAAGTTGCAGCTTAATTTAAGTTGGTTAGGTTATCAAACAAAATTAGCCTAGGTTGGGAGGGGTTTGGTAGTTGATTAGGTTTAGTTTAGTGAGATATGCAGAAACTAAAATTAGGGTTTGGATTGATGCAGAAGTTAGCATGGATTTCAATACAGAAAAATTCTAGAAAATTTAAAGAACATAGAATGACGTGTGTTTATGATTCATATCAAATTTAATGCAAAACAAAAATTCTATGATGATGCAAAACCTACGGTTTCTTACTAGGTGTAAGAAAGAATAGAATTCATGTTAGGTTTTCTAGGAAGCAGGTTCCTTACTGTTTTTAAATTAAGAAAAATTAATAAAAATATCAGTAAAATAGAGGACTAAATGGTTGCTCAGTCTAGAATTCAGATAAAAATAGTAACTCTATGATGGGAAACTCGGCCTAAACTTGGACTCCTAATGCATAATAGGATGCAAAGATTTTCTAGGGCAAAAAAAAATAGGCTTGAAAAAACTTTTAGTGATAGAAATAAATCATATAAAAAAATTTAAATTACTAAGAATTATGCAGGATCTAACAAAAGAAAAATCAAAATTTTTTGATCTACTACATGTAGAAACAGGAAAAAAAAATAGACCATGTACAGGAATGATAGGATGCAGAAACTAGCCCTAAACATGCTCTGATACCAAATTGATGCAGGACTATTCATGCATGCCAATTACTTTTCATGTATTAAGCATTAAATTAGAAGTTTATATCCCGAGTTTCAAGAGAAGACTCGAAGTAGGAAATTCTATAGAAATTCTAGAAGTAGATGCATGCAGAAATAGCTCCTACAAGTGAAGAAACAGGACCGCCATGGCTAAGAATCCCTTGTTAGGACTAACTCTTCTACAATACCGCTACTTGATGAGTCTAGGGGGTTGTACCTAGTAGAGATTTGAAGATTGATCCATGAAGCGTTTGCTCTATGCTCGACGGATGCAAACTGGAAAACAAAGTTATCGATCTTGTGGATTCGCGGCTTTCAATCCGGTGACCCAAAAGCTTGTCGATTGGAATCCTGGATTCGTGAACTCTGAGGGACCTATAAATCACCACTCAAGGGTTAGAAAATAAAGAAGAAAAAAGGTTAAATCACTGATAGAAGAAGGGAAGGAAGGGAAGGAAGAGGGGCGGCTAGGAAGATGAAGAGGCTGTCGATTTGGAGGCGGGGCGCAGGGATCACACAGATACCCTAAATCACACAAAAAACTTCACACGCAATTTTGAAGAACTCAAGAATAATTCATTCATCAATAATAAGCAATAATACATGAGGAGGGGAAGGGGCCTTTATATAGGCATACAAGTTAGGGCATACAAGAGATTTTACATGGTCTTCCTTTCCTTTTCAACCTCTTCCACAAGTCCTCTCTCAAATAGGTTCAAATTTCTTCTCCCAACTAGGATTACTCTTCTCCTCCTCTTTGACTTGGTCTTCTCCTTCTCTTTGACTTGGTCCAAGAGGGGTAATCATAAGGGGGCGCCATATGGAGGGTGACCATAAGGTGGGGCGCCATATGAAGAACTTTGGGTGGCCCACTTCAATGATGGGCTACATCTTTTAGGGTTTCTTCCGGTTGTCCATCTCCTCATGGTGGGCTGATGTACTTGTCATCTAGATCCTCAATGATAGCTCCAAGAATCCTTCTATGCTTTCCAAGTGGCACAATTATGTGGATGACTAGATTCCATGCAGTGGTTGTAGTATTATGCTGACTGGCTTCATAAGTGACTTGAGTCTTCTTACAAAATTAGACTAGACTCGATATAAGACTTACAAAATTGGACTGAATGCATAAAACTCAAAACTTGCAGGACTCATAAGACTCACTAAGCATCCAAAACATGACTCAATACTCTAATTGCAGGACTCAACAATAGAAAGGCCCTAAACAGGACTAAGGGGCCAAAATATAGACTCAAGTGTAACAAGGCTTGAAAAACAAACTCAAGGCCCAAATACAAAACTCAAATGGCTAACATAGGCAAATTATTGGACTCAAAGACAAAATTTGCATCATGGTTAGGGACTCAAAACTCAGGGACCCAAAGTAAACCAGGGTTGACCTGATGTCTCCATCAATTCTCCTGAGGTAGGAGGAACTCGATTCCATTGAGTAAGGATCGCTCTGGCTCTGGTATCGCTCAAGGAGGTCAAGGTTGAGGCACTGCAGTCCTCTCATGTTATCCATGAATCATTGAGTTTTGGTCAACCATGCCAACAGACTAGGTAGCATTGATAATCGCGGCCCCGGGTCATGATATCTTGATCGTCTAGGATACGCTTGATCCATTCACCTCTCTCAGGCAAATTTATAAGTGGACACTCTGGGTTAGGTTCGCTCTCAAAGGATGGAGTAGGTTCAAAACCTCACTAGAAATCACTACCGGTTCCCTATACTCAACCAAGTTAGCAATATTGAAGGTAGAGCTAATGTCAAAATCCGAGGGTTGATCTAGCATATAAGCATTGGACCCTACCTTCTCTATCACTCGAAAGGGTCCAGCTCTGTGAGCATGAAGCTTCTTAACCATAACAGAATCTCCTACATTAAATCTCTTGGCTTTATTTTCAGGAATTAGCCAATTCTTTTCAAAATTAATGCTTAATTTGAATGATGCACCTGACTTGTACTGACACTTAACAAAAATGAAGACTCAACTATGCTTTCCTATTGAGAGGAACTTTATTGGACTCTTTTGGGCCTAAACCTAATAGACTATAGGTTCTCTAGGTTTGACCCTGGTTTGACATGCACATGAAAACATACAATGAACTTCTAGTAAATGCCAGAGGGTATGCAAGAAGTAAGATGCAAACCTAATATGTACAATGAATGTATGCAGCATACAAACTTCTATAAATTACAATCTAATAATGTGAAAATTAGGAGAAGTTTCAAAAAAGGTAGAAAATGAGAAGTGGGTTCAGGGTTAGTCAGGTAGGGTAGAAAGTAAGAAAAGGGTTCAAGGTTGATTGGATAGAATAGGATGTAAGAAGGGATGTCAGGAATTAGTCCTAGACAAATAAGGTTGACCATATAGGATTGATGTACATCTACTGGGTTTGTATAATGGAAGGATGGTTCACTAATTTTAGGGAAGAGATCTTCAATTGGGGTTAATGGATTGACTTCATCCTGAGGGTGTTGATTTAAAAAGATCAGGTCCTTAATGAATTCTTCTGGTTCTTGAATCAAAGGACTAGACTCTATAATTAGGCTTTCTTCTAGTGGCTCCTCAGGTAAGATCCTAAGAGTAATTTCTGGGTTCTCTTCCTCTAATGGTCTTCCATTACAGGTTCAGTTGGGTGGGGTCAGGGTCAACTAACTTTGGATTATCTTTTACCTGGGTATCTACTGGGTCAACAAATTTTAGGTTGGCTTCTACCTGGGTATATACCTGGCCAACTAATTCTAGGTCTTCTATAGGAAACTCCTCTTCTTCTTCCTCATACTGTTCCACTAAGCTCATGTCAGCTTCATATACTTCCTCTTTAATGTCAGCTTTGTAAACAAATGGGGTAGTAGGAGGGGGTTTACTAAAGAAATATTGACTAATGACTGGGGTGGGGGTGGGTTGACAAAGGGATAGTGGGTTACTATTGGGTTCATATCTAGGGACTATGGGTTCCTGGGGTCTATAGGGCAAGGGTTCAACTCTATGGGTCTTTCCTAGGATTCCTAATTGGTCTCTTACTTGGTCAAAACTCTGAATTGCTTGATTACTTGATTGGATCAGTTGGTCAAGCTTATGGTTCAATTGTTCACCCATGGCTTTTATGAGGGCTTCTAGATGGGATTCCATGGTTGAACTGGGTTGGGGTTTAGACTGTTTGTATTGGGTTCCTAGTCTAGTGGTCATGCAAACAAGCAAACAATCAAGGTGAAATGATGCAGCCAAGCATGCAAAGGTTAGTACAATCTAAGGTTTTCTAGACCTATAGTCAAAACTAAGTGGGTTAGCTCAACTTACACTTAACCCAGCAGCTAATCCTTTCTCTGGCCAGATAGAGGGTGAAAGTGTGGGAGGCCCCCCTACTTTTGCAGGGACCCATTCAAAAACTACAACACCTCTTGGGTCATTTGACTCTGGACCCTCAGCCTTAGACACCAGATTTTAGTAATAGCCACAAGATTAAATGCACTAGTTGGCCGACGTGGTTCGGACCCGACCTGTTGGTGTCACCTAGCCCACTAGGGCAAATAAGTCTAATTAATTTTAATTAAGATTTGGATTAGAATGTAAGGGGGTTGTTTTGGGCCCAGGACAGGTAATGACCTCCTGCCCTAATCTGAGAAAGTAAAGATTGATTTAATGAGATGATGAACACACTATGAAACCTGATGCAATCTAAAATACTATAGAAAATAAAAGAAATTTTGTCTCTTTTATGAAGTTGCAGCTTAAATTTTAGTTGGTTAGATTATCAAACAAAATTGGCCTAGGTTGGGAGGGGTTTGGTAGTTTATTAGGTTTAGTTAGTGAGATATGCAGAAACTGAAATTAGGGTTTGGTTTAATGCAGAAGTTAGCATAGATTTCAATGTAGAAAAATTTTAAAAAATTTAAAGAACATAGAATGAGTGTGATTATGATTCGTACCAAATTTCATACAAAACAAAAAAAAATGTTATGATAATGCAAAACCTAGGGTTTCTAACAGGTGTAGGAAAGAACAGAATTCATGTTAGGGTTTCTAGGAAGCATGTTTCCTTACTATTTTAGATTAAAAAAATCAAAAAAATATCAGTAAAATAGAGGACGACTAAGTGGTTACTTAGTCTAGAATTCAGATAATAATAGTTACTCTAATATGGAAACACCACCTAAACTTGGACTCCTAATGCAGAATAGGATGCAAAGATTTTCTAGGGCAAAAAAAAATAGGCTTGAAAAAACTTTTAGTGATAGAAATAAATCATAAAAAAAATTTAAAAATTACTAAAAATCATGTAGGATCTAATGAAAGAAAAATCAAATTTTTTGATCTACCTACATGTAGAAACAAGAAAAAAAAATAGACCATGTACAGGAATGACAGGATGCAGAAACTAGCCCTAAACATGCTCTGATACCAAATTGATGCGGGACTATTCATGCATGCCAATTACTTTTCATGTATTAAGCATTAAATTAGGAGTTTATATCTAGGACCCGAGAGTTGAAAAACTCCCAGTTTGGATAGCTTATCTTCATTAAATCATAAAATAAGAGTTGGAAAGGTTTCTTACCAGTCAGAGATTGAAATTCAAAAGCAGCAGGGTTCACTCACAACTCTGATCAGAGCTGGAAGAAGAAGCCTTGTTTCCCTTGAATCTGATGGCGAATCTGGGCAGTTCAGGCAGTAAAGAAGGCCTCCTCAGGAGAGGGGAAGCACCTCGGGGACCCTTCAAGCATCAGGGTTAATCAAAACAGCATGTAAGAAAAAAAAAGGAATTAGGTTTAGAAGGAATCAGGTTATGGTTTAGAAGCTGGGCTGTTTGAAGCTTGTTGAAGATCTCCCTGCATGGTGGCTAGGGCACTCCTTCTTAGACGTGTGAAGGCTTGGATGGCAGTGAGTTAGGGTGTGGAAGGATGCTAGGGCAGCAAGGAATTCATCCAAACACAAAAACACAACCTATAGAACCAAAACAATATACCAACATAAGGTAATAACTCAAAATTCAGTAAGTTGTATTCATAAGAAAGAGATGATTACAAGAGGGGAAGGGGTGGGGTATTTATAGAGTTCCCATGCCCTCACTAACCATGGTTACACTTGGGTTACAAGTCCTCTTCCAAATTGGAATACAAGTCCTTTCCTAGCTAGGTTAGAATTACAAAGTTTAAAAGGATTAGAAATCCCCACTAGGTTAGTAATAAACTTGGTCTTCTTCTTCTCTTCAACTTGGACTTGGTCAAACCTCTTTGGACATGGTCAACACTTCTAGGATGCCTAGGGGGGCATGTTGGGCCTCTAGGAGTAGCAAGAGGCCGGCACTAAGGGGCTTGGGTGCATGGGTTTGGGCCTCTGGAAGCTGGGGTGGCTTGGTAGCAGGAATATTCCCTGGAATCTTGCTTCTTAAGGCTTGGGCTTGGCCTTGGGCTTGATTTCTTTGGGCTGGGATGCAGGTGGACCTTTGGAATCATGGATGCCCTAGTTTAGGAATATGCTCTGGCATATGGGGAGGAATCTGGGCATCTGGAAGGAATCAGGGTTTCTAGAAGCATCTTGGATCCTTGGTTGTCACACAAAATCTAATGGGCTCATGTAATGGCCTCTGACTCCTGGATGTGGCCTGGTAGAATTCCAAGATAGGGTGACCTCCTCTCTTATACAAAAATTAGGCTCATACTGGATTCATAATTGATGTACAGGACTCAAAATATTGAATAGGTTGAGGGTTGAGACAAATCAACTAACCTCAACTTATTACAGGACTCAATCTTAATTGATTACAAAATGTAACACATGGCTAGGTAAACTAAATAGGGCCCAGTAATCTATGTCGAATCCTGGTGCCCCCACCAATTCTCCCGGGGTGGGAGGAACTCGACCCTATCGAGTGTGGGATAACTTGGCTATCATAGTACTCGAGTAGGTCTGGGTTGAGGTACTGCAGATCCTTATGGGTGATCCACGAGTCCTCAGATTCTAGCCGACCTTGCCACCGAACCAAATACCTCTGATAGCCTCTATTCTAGGTACATATGGCTTGATCATCCAGGATTCTCTCAATATTTTCCTCACTATTTGGCCAATTGGTTGGTGGACACTCTGGGGTAGGTTCTCTCTTAAAGGGAGGGATAGGCTCAAGGTGCTCGCTAGGTATCGCTGCTGGCTCCCTAGACTCTATAAGATCTGAGATGATGAAAGTGGAGCTAATACCTAAATCAGGTAGTATCTCACGCACAAAGGCATTAGGTACACCGATATTCATTATCTTGGATGGGCTAGCTTCGCGAGTAGAAAATTTCTTTACAACTACAAATTTCCTGCAAAATCCTTTATCTCTCTTTTGGGAATTACCCAAGTTGTTAGTTGGTTCATTAGTTACATTCAGCTTTTGACTAATTTCCATATGCATATGCTGCACAGAGGGTAGTGCAGGTGCAGGCATATAATTTGGGCTATGAATTAATTGGACTCAAAACTAATACCTAATAGAGTCGACTAAACATCCCTATCAAAGGATGTTTTATTGGACTCTAAGGGACAAAACCTAATAGATTATAGACTCTTTAGGTTTGATCCTATCATGGCATGCATATGAAAATTTATTATGTACTCTTAGCAAATGCCACAAAGTATACCAAAAGTAATATGCAAACCTAACATGGGAAATAAATGAATGCAACATGCAAACCTCTACATGATGTAGGTGAATGATTAAAGAAATATAAGAAAACTCAAGAAAAGACAAAAAATATGAGGTGGATTCAAGGTTAATCCGATTGGGTGGAAAGTAAGAAATGGGTTCGGGGTTAATTATATAGACTAAGATGTAAGAAGGGGTGTCCGGAATTAATCCTAGACTAATGAGGTTTACCTTATGGGTTTAATGTCTATCTAAAGGGTCTACATAATGGAAGAAAGGGTCATTGATTTTAGGAAAAAGATCAAGTGGAGTCAAAAAGGTGACTTCATTGAGGGCATTGATCTAAAGAGATTAAGTCCTTAATAAACTCTTTGGTTCATAAATCAAAGGACCGGGCTCTCTGATTGGGCTTTCTTCTAGTGGCTCCTCAAGTAAAGCTCTAATAGTGGTACTAGATTCGTCATGGTCTTCTTCCTTTAAAGGTTCTTCCACTACAGGTTGGGTGTGGTTAAAGTCAACTAACTCTATGGTGGCTTAAACCTGGGTATCTATTGGATCAACTAACACTGGATTGGCTTCTACCTGGGTTTCTACTGGATCAACGAACATTGGATTGGCTTCTACCTGGGTTTGGTCAGGGTCAATTGATTCTAGGGTGGTGGATTGGGTAAATTGGGTTTGGATTGGGTAATTTTCTGGGCCCATTGTTCAATTAGGGCCTTGAGGGTTTCTAGATTGGACTCCATGGTTGAACTGGGTTGGACTTCAGACTCAATTAATTTTGGGTTGCTTTCTATTGGGGTTTGGTCATAGTCAACTACTTCTGGGTCTTCTATAGGTATTTCTTCCTCTAGATCTACAATAGACTCATCATCTTCATACCCCTCTACTAAACTTGGGTCAGCTTCATATATTTCTTCTTCTAGGTCATCTTGGTGAACCAATGGGGTAGTAGGAGGGGTTTTGCTAAAGGAAAACTGGCTAGGGTCTGGGTTACTAATCCTATGGGGTTCAGGCTGACTAAGGATTATGGATTTATAGGTTATGGGTTAGTCCTAAGGGTTGACTCGAATTCCAAAGCTATGTTATAGGCTTCCTCTAAGTTCTGAATTAGCCAATGAGATAGTTCCCACTGGATGTCTTCATGAAGGCCAGTCTCAAACTTGGATAAGGTCACTGATTCGGGTTCGTCTAGGCAACACCTAAGGGCACATTCTTCAAATTGGGCTATATACTCTGACACAGACCTATTTCTTTGATATAACATATTCCATTGGTCTAGAAGGCACTATCGATAGTATGGGGGAACATACTTAGCCCTAAGCTTTAACTTCATGGCTTCCCAGGTGGTAATGGGTAGGTTGCCTATCTGATTATTGAATCTTTCTACTTGGTCCCAGTATAATCTACCTTGATCAGTTAGCCTGAGCTGGACAAATTGATACTTTTCTCATCACTCAAGCCATACCATTCAAATATTGTTCCTTGTCTTTTTCCCAGTCTATGAAATCCTCAGGATTAAGGTACCACTAAAGGTGGGTATTTTATAATTGGGCTTCCTATAGTTGGACTTCTGGTAAGGGTCAGAGTATTGGGTTCTCCTAGGGTTGGGCTCCAAGTATGGGTCATGATATGCGGTTCTCCTCGGGTTAGGCTCCCTATATGGATCAGAGTATTGGGCTCTCCTAGGGTTGGACTTCATGGTCACACTAGTTGGGTTGGATTAAGTCTACTGGTATTGGGTTCCTAATCTAGTGGTCATGCAACAAATCAAATAATCAAAATGAAATGATGCAACCGAGCATGCAAAAGAGAAATAAAAGGCTAGTATAATCTAGGGTTTCCTAGACCTAGAGTCAGAAACTGGGTGGGTCAGCTCAACTTATACCTAACCCAATAGCTAATCCTTCCACTGGCCAGGTAGGGGGTGGGAGTGTGGGAGGCCCCCCCTGCTTTCGTAGGGACCCAATTAAAAACCACAGCACCACTTAGGTCGTTTGACTCTAGACCCCCAGCCTTAGACACCAGCTTTCAGTAATAGCTAAAAGGTTAAATGCACTAGTTGGCCCACACAGCTTGGACCCGACCTGTTGATGTCTCCTAGCCCACTAGGACAAATTAGGTCTAACTGATTTTAATTAGGCTTGGGTTAGTATGATGATGGTGGTTTTGGGCCCAGGACAGGTGATGAAATCCTGCCCTAATCTGAGATAGAGAATTTTCCTTAAGATTAGGTTAAGAATGATAGCAATCGATGGCCCTGATGCATTCTAAAACAATCAAAAAATAAAATATTTTTTTAATGATTTATGATGTGTTAAGTTAGGTTTAACTTAACTGGGGTTAGCAAACAAAGTTTGGGATTGGGGTTGTGGAAGTTGATTAGGTTAGGTTGAGTCAAGATGCAGAATTTAGCAGAAATCAGAAAATTTAGGGTTTAGATGATACAAAAGATGACACAGATCCCGAAGCATAAAAAAATCAAAAAAAATCTGGAACATAGATGGATGGTGTTGATGAAACATACCAAATTTTATGCAGAAAAAAAATAATATGATGATGCAAACCTAGGGTTTAATTGGACTACTGTAGAAATTATTAGGATTCTATTAGGGTTTCTAATGCCAGATTTGTAGAATTTATATTTCTTGTAAAATTAATTAAAAATCTCTATAAAATGGAGGACTCAACAGAGAACAATTCTTGCAAATTTCATAGAAAAATAAAATTTTTTAATAGTTGAAAAAAGATGCAAAACTGATACCTAATGCAGTGGACAGAATGCTAAAATTAGGGTTTGTGATTGCAATGCAGATAAAAACTATCCTAAACCTGCTCTGATACCAAATTAATGCAGGATGACTCTAAGAATGCTAGATATATAGTAAAGGTTTCCTCAAAGTAAAGTAAAAAAACTAGCAGGTATTCAGCAACTCTAAGAATCAAATTGTTGTAGGCATACTCATGCAAACCAATGAAATATACAGGACCCAAGAGTTGAAAAACTCCTGGTTTAGGATAGCTTATATTCATTAAATTAGAAAATAAGAGTTGGGAAGGTTTCTTACCAGTTAGAGATTGAAATTCAAAAGTATCAGGGTACACTCACAACTCTGATCGGAGCTTGGAAGAAGAAGCCTTGTTTTCCTCGAATATGATGGCGAATCTGGGCAGTTCGGGTAGCAAAGAAGGCCTCCTCACGGGAGGGGAAGTACCTTGGGGACCCTACAAGCATCAGGGTTAATCAAAACAGCATGTAAGAAAAAAAAAGGAATTAGGTTTAGAAGGAATCAGGTTATGGTTTAGAAGCTGGGCTGTTTGAAGCTTGTTGAAGATCTCCCTACTTGGTAGCCTAGGGCACTCCTTCTTGGATGTGTGAAGGCTTGAATGGCAGTGAGTTAGGGTGTGGAAGGATGCTAGGGCAGCAAGGAATTCGTCCAAACACAAAAACACAACCTAAAGAACCAAAATAAAATACCAATACAAGGTAATAACTCAAAATTTCAGCAAGTTGTATTCATAAGAAAGAGATGATTATAAGAGGGGGGGGGTGGAGTATTTATAGAGTTCCCATGCCCTCACTAACCATGGTTACACTTGGGTTACAAGTCCTCTTTTCAATTGGAATATAAGTGAAAGAAACCGGGTGCAGGTGGTTTGACATGATCCTACGCTAGGCATGCAAACAGCTACGGGAGCAGAATGGATTTTAAAACAATTTTAAAAATCACGCAGCGGAAAACTGCTCCACCCAGAACCTAATCTATTCAAGCTGCAAACAGGCATGTAAAATGATATAAAATATTTATAAAAATTTGAATTAATAATTCAAAACATGCATGAAAAAAAATAATTTTTTCATACCTTATTCCGGCTGGAATAACCCTGGGATAAACCTGGAATAGACTGGAATAACTGGAATAAAGTTATTCCAGTCGTCTTCCTCCTTGGAACTCTATTTTTGGATTGCAAAACTTCATCAGAACACCACCTTCCGGACCTCTGTTTGCTCCCAAATTCGAGCAGCGATAACTTGGACAAGTGCTCTTCAATCTCCAATCGAAATATGCAAGAAATGGTTAGCCAAATAATTATAAAAAATCACCAAAGTCTGCTGCAAGATTTCTGTAGCAGAACTGGGCAGCAGACTTTGGCCTTCATTTTGGAGCAGCTGGAGGGATCCCGGTCCGCGTAGCTTGCTCCTAGGAGTAGAAGGGTACTCCCTCTAGAGGGGAGACATGCCCGGGGCTCTCGGATCCTTCTCCACGTGTGGTGCTAGCCGCTGGAAGAGAGCTTCACGGTCACAGGAATTCTGCAACAGGGCAGAACTGAGCACTTGAAACAAGGGATTTAAAGCCTTGTTTCTCTCCCTCACAAGCTCTTAAACCCAGCCTATAAGAGCAAAGTCTAAGATCTCACCCAAGGGATCTCACAACCTCTCAAAGAAGAACGCCCAGGGCTTTTCACGGCTGAAAAAATCTCATTGGAAACAGGGCAATGGCTGGTATAAATAGGCAGCAGAGGGAGAGAGGGAAGTGGAGAGATAGGGAGAGGAAGAGGCACAGCTGCCATTCACCATTAACCAGCAATAACCAAGGATTAATGGAAGGGTGGAGGAGAGGAAGGGACGCCCAACCGGTGTCAAAACCTTAGGACGTTTGGCTTCATTTGGGACGTTAGGACATTTGGCATTCCACTCCCAGCGAAATGGAAAAAGACCGTGTAAACGGTCACAAGGGAGAAGAAATAAAATCGGTCCATTCCCAATAAATGGTTCAATCCCATTAAACTACTTGGTTCAATCCAATTGAACCGGTTCAAGCCAATTAAATTGGGTTCAATTGGTTCACAACCAATTAGAGGCCGAAACGAACTCCGAATCAGTTCAAAACTGATTCAGAAAAATCCTGGCGCAATGCTGGTCAACCCGGAACAATTTTCGGTTGACACAGACAAGGGCAAGATGAGAAAAATAATGCTAAAAATATTGTGACCATAAAATCAAGACGATTCCCAATCGTAATCGATATCCGGATTAGAGAGTTATCCTCTATGGCGTGTGACCTCATAGGTTCGAACCAAAATGGTAGCACTAGAACAATTTTAGTACCAGCACAGGAAACCATCTAGCAATGCATCCCGGCATCCAGATAGGTCAAAAATGCGGGAGCAAACTATAGAACCTCTGGCATATGGTTACCGTATAATTCATCCCTTTGACCTCTAATGCTCAGGACGACTGAGATTGGGCTGCCTACCCCGACTGAGTCAGTCGACACGTGTCTCAACCTCGCAAGCCAGTGACTCTTCACTAGGGCTACCCCGGTCAAGGATTTGCTAAATTGAGATACTACGAGACATTCAATCCAAACTATTTGGACAGGTCAATTTCATCTTGGTCCATCACTGCTCCACAAGTACTTGCCTGTACCCAGAAACCTTCCGTCACCAGATTAAAAATTCGGGTAGTCCGGTACCAAAGCGCAGGGAGTTGCTTGCAAGCTACCGTGATGACCTCATGTCGGAGGGACACATATACCCATATCCAATCGTGAGTATCCCTTTGACAGAAAAGGGGCTGCACGGAGTCACGTTCAATGAGATACCACATATCCCACTTGTAGATCACATCAATGTCACCTCACTCATTTGGTCAAGAGGACAACCAAACGATGTGAACTACAAACCTATACTTGATATATTTCCATCCAGTACAATATATCCTTTGGTTGTGAACAGGGTTTAAGGACCACTCGATACATCCTCTCTGTATCGAAGTCGGTGTATCCCTAAGGACTTCATCACATGGAAAGAGTTCATTTCATGGAAATACAATATGTGATGAGCTGCCAAAAAATAATAATTTATTAATTCATAAAATGAATACAATACTGAGCCCAACCGCCTACAACCCAGGCGATTGGCTTTGGGACACAATTCCCAATAACTCCCACTTGTACTAAAGCCAATCAGAAGAGTATCTAATACCCATTTCCCATTTACAAAAGTCGAACTCTTTTATTCCGAGGGCTTTAGTGAAGGGGTCAGCCAGATTTTCCTTTCCATCGATCTTCAGAAAATTGATGTCGCCTCGTTCCACGATCTCTCATACGATGTGGTAGCGCCGCAAAATGTGCTTGGTGCGGTGATGACTTTAGGCTCCTTAGCTT
The DNA here is from genome assembly GCA_021397845.1 of Areca catechu. NCBI lineage: Eukaryota > Viridiplantae > Streptophyta > Magnoliopsida > Arecales > Arecaceae > Areca > Areca catechu. The sequence continues at coordinate 100,812,875 of CM038050.1, forward strand.
GAGCAATGGCTCCAGTGCTGTCACAGTACACCGGAACAGGACCATCTAGGGAAGGTGCCACCCCTAGCTCTCCAAGGACCGTAAAGAAATTACATGCTCGTAGAGCTGAACTATTCAAATAATAAAGAGAGTTTGATCCAATGCCTATGTGCTCGAGTTGCAATATATTCTGCTTCGCATACCAAGTCTGCAACAGTTGCCTGCTTGGAACTTTTCCAGCAGATCGCTCCTCCATTCAGGATAAATACAAACCCTGACACACTCTTGCTATCATCTTTATCTGACTGGAAACTGGAGTCAGAGTACCCCACAAGTTTCAAGTCAGGTTCTCCATAAATCAGCCATTGTTCTTTAGTATTTCTTAAATACATAAGAATGGACTTAACCACCTTCCAATGCGCCTCACCTAGGTCAGACTGGTATCTGCTCACTACTCCTAGTGAGTATGCCATGTCTGGTCTAGTACAAGTCATAGCATACATGATAGAGCCTACTGTAGAAGCATAAGGTACTCTACTCATGCGCTCTCTTTCCTCAGGAGTTGTCGCACAATCCTTCTTAGAAAGAGTAATTCCAGAACCTATCGGGAGATAGCCTTTCTTGGAATTTTCCATGCTGAACCGTTTCAGTACGGTGTCAATGTACGTAGACTGGGACAATCCCAAAAGCTTCTTAGATCTATCTCTATTGATCTTCATACCTAGTATGTAAGAAGCTTCACCCAAGTCCTTCATGGAGAACAGAGATGATAACCAGACCTTTATTCCTTGTAATGCTGAACATCATTCTCGATTAAGAGAATGTCATCAACATACAGTACTAGGAATACAATCACAGAACCATTAACCCATTTATAGATGCATGGTTCTTCTCCGTTCCTAACGAAGCCATATGATTTGATACATCTATCAAACCGTAAGTTCCAACTTCGAGACGCTTGCTTGAGTCCATAGTTGGACCTCTGCAACTTACATACTTTTGATTCATCTATGGATGTGAACCCTTCAGGCTGTATCATATACACCTCCTCTTCCAGCTCCCATTTAGGAAAGCGGTTCGGACATCCATCTGCTAGATTTCGTAATCAAAATATGCTGCCAAAGCAAGCATGATCCGAATGGACTTGAGCATTGCCATAGGGGAGAAACTTTCATCATAATCGATACCATATCGCTGACGATACCCTTTGGCAACCAGACGGGCTTTATAGGTCTCTACTTTCCCATCTACCCCCTTTTCCTCTTGAAGATCTATTTACACCCGATGGGTTTTATACCTTCAGGCGGATCAATCAATGTCCATACATTGTTGATTTCCATGGACTCCATTTCGGATCGCATGGCTCCAAGCCATGCCTCAGAGTCAGATCTCTGAAGTGTATCCATATAGGTGATCGGATCCTCATTGTTCTCATCGAGCTCAATGGGATCGCCATCTGGACAAGAAACCATAGTATCTATCTGGCTGACATGGTATTCTACCAGATCTCCTAATGGGTTCTGGGTGTGATTCAATCACAGCCGGTTCTACAATGTCCTTAGAGTGTGCAGGTTCTTCTATTGGTTGAACTTCATCAAGTTCAATCTTAGAAGCTATAGTTCCTTCTCCAATGAACTCCTTTCCAAAAAGATAGCTCTAAGAAAAACGAACACCTTTTGTTCATTCTCCAAATAGAAGAAATACCCTTTGGTTTCCTTAGGATAACCAATGAATAAACACCGGTCAGACCTAGGACCAAGTTTGTCTGAGTCTAAACGCTTTACGTAAGCCGGACAACCCCAAACCCGAAGGTGTGAGATTGAGGGTTTACATCCAGTCCACATCTCATACGGAGTGGAGACAACAGACTTACTTGGAACATCATTTAAAAAGTAACAGGCTGTCTGAAGCGCATATCCCCAAAAGGATAGCGGCAAAGTTGCAAAACCCATCATGGATCGAACCATGTCCAACAAGGTTCGATTCCTCCTTTCAGACACACCACTCAACTGTGGTGTTCCTGGAGGAGTCCACTGAGAAAGAATTCCACTCTCCTCAAGATATGTCAAAAAATCACCAGATAAGTATTCACCACCTCGATCAGATCGAAGGGTTTTAATACTTTTTCTAGTTTGCTTTTCTACTTCATTACGGTATCGTTTGAACATTTCAAATGATTCAGACTTATGTCTCATTAAAAAGACATAACCGAACCTTGAAAAGTCGTCTGTAAAAGTAATGAAATATTTGTATCCTCCTCTGGCACTAACTGTCATCGGTCCACATACATCAATATGTATTAGACTTAAAAGTTCTGTAGCTGTTCACCTTTTACAGTAAAAGGTGACTTGGTCATTTTACCAAGTAAACAGGATTCACAAGTGGGCAGTGATTCAGAATCACTGACCTCGAGGAGTCCATCTCCTAGCATCTTTTTATCCTATTTTGGTTAATATGACCTAGCCTACAGTGCCAAAGATACAAATCGTTGACATTATCTAACCTTGGGTGTTTGCTAGAAGTGTACATTACACTAACAGGCCTTGATAGTACATATATGCCATTATTTAATCTAGCTTTCATTATAACAGAGTTATTCAAAATAACATTGCAAAAATCTCCTTTTATTGATAGTTCAAAACCATAATTGGACAAAAGGCCTACAGAGATTATGCTCATAATGAAACTAGGACAATAGTGACAGTCGACAAGTTCGACAGTACAAGACTCAAAGACAAGACGCAGGACTCCAACCGCCAGTACTGGAACACGATTTCCATTCACGACGCTCAGAAACTGTTCTCCATCTTCAAATCTTCTGCTAACTTGAAGTCCCTGTAACGAATTACAAACATGAATTGGACTTCCAGTATCCAATACCCAGTTAGCAATATCAACAATTGAGTAATTACAAGGTTTTATCATATAAATACCTTGTTCAGCAGACTTCTGCTTCCTCGGCCTGTTCGGATCAAGGGACGCAATATAAAGAGGACAGTTCCTCTTCCAGTGTCCCTTCTTCTTACAGTAGAAGCACTTTGTAGAAGATTGATCAGCCTTATACTTCCTGGTCTGACTAGGGCCAGGAGCATTTTGCACCTTCTTTCCCTTTTTATTTATTTTCTTCTCCCTTTCTTAAAGGGACGACGACCTCTACTTCCTCCCACTAAATTCACCACCCCTTATTCAGTTGGTTGTCTTTCTCGAAAGTCTGCAGCAACCCAAAAGACCATGGTAGTTGACTGCAGGCTTGTTCATTCTATAATGATAAAGAAAGTCAAGATAGGAGGAGGGAAGAGAATTCAGGATCGCATCCTTGTCGAGCTGCTCGTGCAAGGGACATCTGAGTTTGCCCAACTTTTCAATCAGCTCGATCATGTACAATACATGATCAGTTACTGAACCACCATTCGGCATCTTGGACTTGTAGATGGCACAAGACACTTTGTACCGTTCTACATCATCCGGGGTGCCGAAGGATTCCTTCAATTTTTGAAGGATTTCATTAGGTTGGGCCTCCACAAATTTTTGACTAAACTCATCGTTCATCGCCGCTAACATAATGCAACGGACAGTAGTCCGATCAGAGACCCACTTCAGATAAGCGTCTCTGACCGCACTCCGTGCATTTGCGGGAGGGATTTCAGGTGCCGGATCCGTTATCACATAAAGGATCCGTTCATGCTCCAGAACGATTCTCAACCTTCGATACCAACTATCGAAGTTGTGACCCTTTAACTTGTCGTTATCGAGAAGTGACCGGAGCGATAAATTGGAAGACATCTGAAAAGAAAACAAGATCTAATTAGTGTATGAATTAATAATTTAACCAAAAGACTTGGACTTTAGTCTAAAGGTTTCTCCCACTAATTTTTTTTTTAGATTGGTAGCCTCTAACTCCAATCCGTGAAAACACTTTTTCAAGTGGGTACTGAAATCCAATAGGCCTCGCATGAGCCTGACTTTGGCCGGCTCACCCATACGAGCCTAAAGGTAGGTTCGTAAACCAATTGTTTCCCTAAACAATTTTCAGTATTACATTTTGCCCCAGAGAACACTGCAATCGACCTTGGGGCCTCCTATTACGGGTCTCTGGTTAGGTCCAACCATTAATATGACAAATCCAATGCTTCCAGCTAACAAAAGACCAAGCCCGACTTTGGCCGGCCCACCTGGTCCCGTTAAGGAGGTTGCACTGAACCATCATCGATCAGATAGAAATTCCAGTCGCCGGATGTACACCCGTTCTTTGGAACTGCCGATGCACACCAAGCTTGTGGACACATTTCTAACCGACTTAATGGGAGGCTAAGACATTATCAACTCCTTGACTTAGTCTTTTTAAGGACCTAATAATTTTAGAGGATTTTTTTAATTGTGACAGAAGAAAAGACAAGGACATGGATCAACCTCCCACTGAATCAATCAAATTTCAAGAGGGTTGAACTAAATCAACAAACAATCCATGGGCACCTATAGATCAGTCAGACCGATCAACCTGGGTGACATGGGTTAACTCGAGTCATTGAGCTTTCCAATCAGTTCTGGTCGACTCGACTAGCCAGGTAGGTAGGTGAGATCATGGGTGAGTATCCGCCATTAACCATCTTTCCTAGACACCATCCAAGTTGGCCAGGAAAGAGGTAGCCTCATACAACCATGATCACAATGCCAAACCTACCTCGACACCAATCGGTTTGCCAGACTCGATCAGACTAGCTTAAAGACTCGGGCGTCCACTGAGCCACTAATTGGATCCATTTTAGATGAACGGATCAACTAATCTAACTATTAGATAGTTCTAAAGAAGGGCCTTAAACAACTTTTGTTTAATCTTCTTGTTATCGGTTCAACTTAGGTCTAACCTAGTTATGGACCCAACTAGTTAGCTAACCCAATTAACCCAAATGGCTTATGCAAGTGTTTTAGATTTCATAAACCAAAAAGATTTTAATAGGCCAAAGATTTAATTAAAATAATTTTTAATTAAGTCACAATGTAAAACATTTTTACATAACCAAAAAATCATGCATCAAGATATTTTACACATATTTTATATCCTATAGAAAACATGCCCAAAACCATGTATCATCAAATCAAAACATTTTTAATTTTAATATTCTTTAAGGATCCTTCTAAAGAGGCCAACACAGACGAACCGCATCGTGTCAAAGACACACGGTCATGGTGAAGGTCTCAACTAGGTTTCAAAAAGAAAATTTTGATACATCATTAGATTAAACCAATTTTAATCTACATACATGCAAACATAAATAGATTACACATGCAACCTGGCTCTGATACCACTGAAAGAAATCGGGTGCAGGTGGTTTGACATGATCCTACGCTAGGCATGCAAACAGCTACGAGAGCAGAATGGATTTTAAAAAATTTTAAAAATCACGCAGTGGAAAACTGCTCCACCAGAACCTAATCTATTCAAGTTGCAAACTGGCATGTAAAATGATATAAAATATTTATAAAATATTTGAATTAATAATTCAAAACATGCATGAAAAAAAAATTTTTTCATACCTTATTCTGACTGAATAACCATGGGATAAACCTGGAATAGACTGGAATAACTGGAAAAAGTTATTCCAGTCATCTTCTTTTTGGAACTCTATTTTTGGCTTGCAAAACTTTATCGGAACACCACCTTCCGGACCTCCGTTTGCTCCCAGATTTGAGCAGCGGCAACTTGGACAAGTGCTCTTCAATCTCCAATTGAAATCTTCAAGAAATGGTTAGCCAAATAATTATAAAAAATCACCAAATTTGCTGCTAGATTTCTGCAGCAACAGAACTGGGCAGCAGACTTTGGCCTTCATTTTGGAGCAGCTGGAGGGATCCCGGTCCGCGTAGCTTGCTCCTAGGAGAAGAAGGGTACTCCCTCTAGAGGGGAGATATGCTCGGGGCTCTCGGATCCTTCTCCATGCGCGGTGCTAGCCGCTGGAATAGAGCTTCACGGTCACAGGAATTCTGCAACAGGGCAGAACTGAGCACTTGAAATAAGGGATTTAAAGCCATGTTTCTCTCCCTCACAAGCTCCTAAACCCAGCCTGTAAGAGCAAAGTCTAAGCTCTCACCCAAGGGATCTCACAACCTCTCAAAGAAGAACATCCAGGGCTTTTCACGGCTGAAAAAATCTCATTGGAAATAGGGCAATGGCTGGTATAAATAGGCAGTAGAGGGAGAGAGGGAAGTGGTGAGATAGGGAGAGGAAGAGGCATAGTTGCCGTTCACCATTAACCAGCAATAACCAAGGATTAATGGAAGGGTGGAGCAGAGGAAGGGATGCCCAACCGGCATCAAAAACTTGGGACGTTCGGCTTCATTTGGGACGTTGGGACGTTTGGCATTCCACTCCCAGCAAAATGGAAAAAGACCATGTAAATGGTCACAAGGGAGAAGAAATAAAATCAGTCCATTCCCAATAAATTGTTCAATCCCATTAAACCACTTGGTTCAATACAATTGAACCGGTTCAAGCCCAATTAATTGGGTTCAATTGGTTCACAACCAATTGGAGGCGAAACGAACTCCGAATCAGTTCAAAACTGATTCAGAAAAATCCTGGCGCAATCTGGTCAACCCAGACAATTTTCGGTTGACACAGACAAGGGCAAGATAGGAAAAATAATGCTCAAAAATACTGTGACCATAAACCCGTGATGATTCCCAATCGTAATCGGTATCCGGATCAGAGAGTTATCCTCTGTGGCGTGTGACCTCATAGGTTCGAACCTAAACTGTAGCACTAGAACAATTTAGTACCAGCACAGGAAACCATCTAGCAAAGGATCCGGTGTCCGATGATAGGTCGAAGATGCGGGAGCAAATTATCGAACCTCTGGCATATGGTTACCGTATAATTCATCCCTTTGACCTCTAATGCTCAGGACGACTGAGATTGGGCTGCCAACCCAGACTGAGTCAGTCGACACGTGTCTCAACCTTGCAAGCCCAGTGACTCTTCACTAGGGCTACCCCGGCCGAGGATTTGCTAAATTGAGATACTGCGAGACATTCATTCCAAACTGTTTGGACACGTCAATTCCATCTTGGTCCATCATTGCTCCATAAGTACTTGCCTGTACCCAGAAACCTTCCGTCACCGGATTAAAAATTCGGGTAGTCCGGCACCAAATCACAGGGAGTTGCTTGCAAGCTACCGTGATGACCTCAGGTTGGAGGGACACATATACCCATATCCAATCGTGAGTATCCCTTTGGCAGAAAAGGGGCTGCACGGAGTCACGTTCAATGAGATACCACATATCTCACTTGTAGATCACATCAGTATCACCACACTCATTTGGTCAAGAGGACAACCAAACGATGTGAACTACAACAACCTGTACTTGATATATTGCCATCAGTACAATATATCCTTTGGTTGTGAACAGGGTTTAAGGACCACTCGATACATCCTCTCTATATCGAAGTCAGTGTAGCCCTAAGGACTTCATCACATGAAAAGAGTTCATTTCAGGAAAATACAATATATGATGAGTTGCCAAAAAATAATAATTTATTAATTCATAAAATGAATACAATACTGAGCCCAACCGCCTACAACCCAGGCGATTGGCTTTGGGACACAATTCCCAACAACAAGTCCTTTGCTAGCTAGGTTAGAATTATGAAGTTTAAAAGGATTAAAAATCCCAACTAGGTTAGGAATAAACTTGGTCTTCTCCTTCTTCTCTTCAACTTTGACTTGGTCAAACCTCTTTGGACGTGGTCAACACTTCAAGGATGCCTAGGGGGGCGTGTTAGGCCTCTAGGAGCAGTAAGGGGTCGGCCCAAAGGGGCTTGGGTGCATGGGTTTGGGCCTCTGGAAGCTGGGGTGGCCTGGTAACAGGAATATTCCCTGGAATCTTGCTTCTTAAGGGCTTGGGCTTGGCACCTGGGCTTGATTTCTTTGGGCTAGGATGCAGGTGGACCTTTGAAATAATGGATTCCTTAGTTTAGGAATATGCTCTGGCATCTGGGGAGGAATTTGAGCATTTGGAGGGCATCTGGAAGGAATTAGGGTTTCTGGAAGCATCTTGGATCCTGGGTTGTCACACAAAATCCAATGGGCTGATGTAGTGGCCTCTGACTCCTGGATGTGGCCTGGTGGAATCCCAAAATAGGGTGGCCTCCTATCTTATAAAAAAATTGGGCTCATACTGGATTCATAATTGATGTACAGGACTTAAATATTGAATAGGTTGACGTTTGAGACAAATCAACTAACCTCAACTTATTACAGGACTCAATCTTAATTGATTATAGAATTTAATACATGGCTAGGTAAACCAAATAGGGCCCAGTAATCTGTGTTTGACCCTGGTGCCCCACCACTCACCCACCCCACTACATGTAGCCTAGGGCATCCCACCCATCTCACTACATGTGGAGCCTAGGACATCCCACCCAAATCTCTACCTAGGGTCATGAAGGAGAAGCTCCAAGATCATAGAGGGGACTCAGCATGGAAGAAGATAACTAGGGCCTCATGCCCCTCGATGCTCGAAAGTGAAGGCAGTGGGGTCTCTCACCCCTCGACACTACAGGTGAAGGAAAGACGGGCCTCATGCCCCTCCTAACAGAGGCAAAACCAAGAACACTCTTTTCTCAAAAATTCATAATTCTTCATATATTATTCAAGAGAGGAGTTGCCTTTATATAGGCTTACAAAACTTGGGGTCCAAGTAAAGAATACAAGGCATGCAGCTCATAAAAGGTGACATCCCCAACCTGCTTTATTTGTAGCCTGAAAACATGGTAGAAAACTAAACACAATCCTCCCCATATGGTTGAAAATCAAACTAATCCTAATCTAAAACTAATTTAAATAACATTTTAACTGGTCCATACATCCAGATTTAAAATATATAAATTAGGCATACTCTGAATTCACCAAGATTAGTGCCTGCTCTGAAATCTATGCAAACACCTATGCTTTAAGATCCATGCAAAATTTTCTCCTTCTCATGGAATAAAGAGATCAGCGGACGGGGCGGAGGACGCGAAGGCCATAGGTAGGATAGCGGGGGTGAGGCGAAGGGCAGACGGGTTGGAGTGCCATATCGCGAAGATCAGGCCCAAGACATCAAGCTCGGGGAGAGGCGAAGGGCGGACAGTTCAGAGGGGTTGGAGCCACAGCACGAGGATGTGGCCCAGGCTCATAAGCTAGGTGGAATGCAGACGAGTCGGAGGGATTGGTGCGGGCACCAGAATCAGAAGAAGACTTTAGGGTTCCATCTGGATCTCTGATTGAGCTTGCCCGAGAAAATTAGGGTTTGTAATAAGGATTGACCTGATCAACCCAATTTTGAGTCTGTAATTTTGTCATTTCAATTTTTGTTGAGTCATGTTGACTCAGTCCAAGTCCAGGTCCTGGATGGCGCCATTCCCTTTGCCATAGGGTGCCACATTTTTTCTTCCATGGTCCATCTACAAGTGGGTGCCACACTCCCAGCCACATCTCCATCCAGTGTCTTTGGTCCCCACACCATAAGAAGTAAGTTTCCCTTTTTCTTGCACCACTTGGGGGAGAAATCCATCAAGATACCTCAATCCAAGGAGGAGCCAACTTCTTTCCAGATAAACCCAAGCCAGGATGGCAAGAATTTTTCTTGAAGAGAGGATCAAGGAGGTGCCCCACAATGTTCCATAAAAATCCAAGTTATAAAAGGGAAGAGAGCATGTCTTGGGGAGAAAATCAAGGAGGCACCTAAAAGTTTCCTAAAGTGCCAAAGCCATGAAAAGAAGAAGCCTAAACTTGTGGAGCAAGACTAGGAGGTGTATAAAAGAGCCAAACCATGAAGGGAAAATCCTTGATTCATGGAGAGATACTAGGAGACACCCCCATAACCTGCCATTTGGAGCTGATTTTCAAGTTTTCTTGGAGTTTTTTGGCCGCTCACTTATGGAAGGAGTCTTGGTTGGCCAAGGGAAGAGAATTTGATGCCTAAAGTGTAGATTAGTCCTATTAGTCCCACATGGGAACTTGTATGGTTTTGATTTTCTTATAGGTCTATATATTAGACCCCTTTTGTAACTTGAACTCATCTTATGAAATCTTATGAATGAAATCCCTTGTTTCTGAGCAAAGTTTTGTTCTTCCGGACATATTCTTGAGGTTAGCTACCACTGCTTCAGAGTCCATCCAGGGATCCCAGGAGAAGAAGTCCCAAATCCGCAGCCTAGGAGTTCCAGATCAGCTGAAGACCTTCAGATCCCATCCTTTCTTCTACTCTGGTAACTCTCTTCCTGAGTCTCTTGTTTCTAACCTTGTTCTTCTTCTCTCCAGGATCCAGGGTTCAAGAAGAGGCCAACTTTGCCAAGGACCATTATCGGAGGATCCATTGCGAAGATACCTGACTCCCGGGATCCAATAATCTGCTCGAGAGAGTCTTTTTCCACCAAATGGAGAGATATCACTGCTAGGTAACAAGAACCTTCCCTTCTCACTTTGTCTGTTCGTTGAAACTCAGAGCAAACCCTAGATCTGGGGGTTTCTCAATCACCAGCGACCCTACTTCTGAGTTACTCTGATAATCCACTCCTTTTAATTGTGCTTTCTGTCATTTCTTAGTTTTTTTCAACATTAGTTTATCTTTCCTTTGAGTCAAAGCCGACTTCTGAAAAAATATATATATATAAAAAAAAAATACATTAATTTTAATTTTCTTCCGCATTCCACATATCCATTCTGCATCATTTTTGGTATCAGAGCTTTCGTTCTGCATCAATTTTGGTATCAGAGCCCTGTCTTGGGTTCTTGCTTGTTTGATTATTTTTTCATTCCTTTTTACTTTTGCTGCCTGGAGTAGACTCCCCTGGCTGTCCGGTCCTAGGAACAAGCGAGACGCAAGCCTCCTCCTCCCATTCCAGGGGGTTCCTAGGGCGTGTAGGGGTGCCGCTGGGTTATAACTTCTAGGCAGGGATTGTAAACGGGACAACGTTCTGTTTTCTGCCAATAACTACCTGTTATTTGAATTGTTTCTCCCTGTATAGAATTTAAATTAAGTAATTCTTATTTTAATGGAACCAGTATAATTGAAAGTAATTTATATAAAATTTTCATGATTTATTAATTTCTATAGATTTTCTGAGATCAATTTAACTTCTGTTCTGCTTTTTATTTTCTGCAAGATATTTTTTATTTGAGTGTACATAAATTGAATCTATCTTAAGGGCACCGAAGTTTCAACATAAGGGGAGGATTGAGACCCTCTCCTTAGCCAAAAACCACCTCCCGTGCAATCGAACCTAAGCCTTTAATCTTAAAATTAATTAGACCTAATTTGCCCTAGTGGGCTAGGGACACCAACTGGTCGGGTCCAGGCTAGTGTTGAGTCAGTTTGTCTAGTTACTCTATATGTGCTTTGTACTCAGTGTCTAGAACGGTGGTTTAGGGACTACGTCCCAAGGGCTTGTGTGCTGGTCCGCCTACCTGGCCAATCACTGATTGGTGTCTAGTTTTGGCAATTAGGGACCTAACACTCCCCTTACACCTGCCTAGCTGAGTCCGAGTTACTACAGGCTAGCTTGGCACTTGATTAGGCATCTAGTTTGGGCTCTAAGTCTAGTTAGCCCGTAGTCGTTTCAGTCGAGTCTCATTTGGTGTGCTTGCTTGCATCATCAGGTCCACCCGAAACGGAGTACCTTACCAACCTGGTCAAACTCAACCTGATTTAGAGGCCATGATTAGAAATCTTACCGAAAGTATGACCAAATTGAGTCAGGATATGAATGGGGTTTTGCCCAGTTTAGAGACCGAGCCCAGGGACTTGAGAAATGTAGACATCAAAATGGACCCCTGATCCAAATTTAATAGGCCCAACCTCATCCATGCCAGTGAGCCTAGGAGGACCTTATACCGTGATCCCGAGCATAACCCTAGGAGCCTATATCCATACTTGGTTGACTCAGAAAAGGGACCCGTTAGGAACACCGAACCTTATGCACCCACTTTTGATGGAAGATAAGAGACATATATTAAGTAGGAAGAACAAATGGATCGGTATTTTGAGTGCACTAACATATCGGAATTAGGACAAGTTAGGTTGGCCAAAACCAAGTTCACCAAACATGCTAGGTCGCATTGGTATGCTATTGAGCGTGAGTGTTATCAAAGAAAAGAGGAAATATATACTTGGAGAGATATGAGAAGTAAGTTGAGAGATAGGTACCTAGGTAGATCCTATGAGAAAAGATTTTTAGACCAATGGTACCAATTGCGACAAGTAATAGGCCTGTGTCTAAATATATCGAGGACTTCCAGTGGTATGACATGAAATGCAATACCATTGAGACCGAAGCTCAGATCACATCGAGGTTTAGGGTTGGGTTACACTCAGACATTTATAAAAAGCTATGCCTTGAAAAGACCAATAAGTTAGACCGAGCCTACCAAGAAGCCCAAGACTATGAGTGGTCTTTAAGATATAACCAATCAAGTACTTTGGACTTAAAGCCAACCTCTACCAACTTGAGTCAAGTTTCGATTGATCCGACACCCGTAGTGAACCAGACTTTTGTTTATCAATTCCCACTTGTGTCACCTCTTGACCAGAAAGATAACATTGAGAAGGAGTTAGGCATAGCCATCCCAAAATTAGTTGACCTGACTAGAGCCATACTTAAAGAGGAATCAAAGGAGAATATATTAGAACCTTTCAGTGAGATTGAGGAATAAATATATGAGCCTGACATAAGTTTGATAGATGAATATGAAGAAGAGAATTTGAGGATATCTCTCCCGATAATTCAATTAACCAACTCCTACCTGATGGGGTTATTGAGGGGACCCCTGCCACTCAAGGAATTCAGGAGCTAACCCTAAGAGAAGACCCTTTAAGGAAGTTCAGGAAGAAGAAATTGCACCCAATGAGAGTTTAAGTGAGAATACCCCTGAACTCATTGAGTAATCCAAGAAGACACCCCTGAGTCAAATCTGGTAGAGAAGTGTGAAGAAGGAAGGGGTTCACAAGAATTGCCATTGAGAAGGTTCAAGAACAAGAAAAAGACAGTAGCTTAGAAGACTTTCTAGATAAACATTCTAAAGACCTTCCTGATAACCTTCCACCTTCTAGGAGCACCCAGCCTACCCTAGAACTTGCACTTGTAGACCCTCCTAAAGCAAATCATGAGGTTTGGATGAGTGCACCTATAGAACAATGTCCTCATTTTAAGGTCGTCCTGAATAACCAAGGTATGTTTCTTGTTTCCTATAAGCCACCTCAAAACTCTGATTCTTATTTCCTACCCTTCCCTGAATCTTCTCATGTTTCTATAGCTATGGGATTACACTTTACTGAGATTTCTAGGTTGCAAGACTCCTTAGAACCTATTAGGTTTGCCACCTACTTCTGGAAGACCTTATGGCACCTACTAGGCACCCATGATAAGTTTTCATGCTCTGCATGCCATCCTCCGACCCAAGGTCAAACCTAGAGAGCCTTAGTTTGTTAGGTTTAGACCAAGGGTTCCTTTGAATAAAGCCCATTCTTTAGGAATGCATCGTCAGTCGAGTTTAGGACATTACTCAGATTTTGGTTGAGTGAGAATACCAGAAATTGGGATTTGTATTTACCAAGGGCTGAATTTACATATAATGACTCGGTCAATAGGTCTATAGGTAAAAGCCCTTTTGAGATTGTTCATGAGTACAAGCCTCATACACCACTTGACCTAATTCCTTTGCCAGTCCACACACGAGTCTCCGAGTCTGCCGAAGACTTTGCACAGCATGTAAAGAACTTGCATAAAGAAATTCATGCCAAAATAACTTCTAAGTAATGAAACTTATAAGAAGTTGGCTGATTCTCAAAGGCGAGTCAAAACTTTTGTTGAGGGAGACTATGTAATGATTAGGTTAAGGCCTGAGCAGTTTCCTCCTGGAACCGTTAGAAAGCTACATGCTAGAGGAGCTGGACCATTTAGAGTGATGAAGAGAGTGGGACCCAATGCCTATGTGCTTGAGTTGCCTCCAGAGCTAGGCATTAGCTCCACTTTCAACATTACAGACCTAGTAGAGTACAGGGAGCTAGCTGTGATTCCCAGTGAGCCTTTTGAACCTAATCTTGTTATTGAGAGTGATCCCGACCCTGTGTGTCCACCAACAAACTGGCCTGTGAGGAAAGAGCAGATTGAAAAGATCCTGGATGATCAGGTTATCTCTACTCGTAATCGAGGATACCAAAGATACCTAGTCCGCTGGCAAGGAAGGCTAGATTCTGATGACTCTTGGATCTTCCGAGAAGAATTACAAGAATTGGACCCAGACCTCTTGGAGAGATACCAGAGCCAGCTCGATCCATACTTGACAGGGTCGAGTTCCTCCCATCCTGGGAGAATTGGTGCGGGCACCAGAATCAGAAGAAGACTTCAGGGTTCCATCTGGATCTCTGATTGACCTTGCTCGAGAAAATTAGGGTTTGTAATAAGGATTGACCTGATCAACCAATTTTGAGTCTGTAATTTTGTCATTTCAATTTTTGTTGAGTCATGTTGACTCAGTCCAAGTCCAGGTCCAGGATGGCGCCATTCCCTTTGCCATAGGGTGCCACATTTTTTCTTCCATGGTCCAGCTACAAGTGGGTGCCACACTCCCTGCCACATCTCCATCCAGTGTCTTTGGTCCCCACACCATAAGAAGTAAGTTCCCCTTTTTCTTGCACCACTTGGGGGAGAAATCCATCAAGATACCTCAATCCAAGGAGGAGCTAACTTCTTTCCAGATAAACCCAAGCCAGGATGGCAAGAGTTTTTCTTGAAGAGAGGATCAAGGAGGTGCCCCACAATGTTCCATAAAAATCCAAGTTATAAAAAGGAAGAGAGCATGTCTTGGGGAGAAAATCAAGGAGGCCCTTCTCGTAGGCTTGCCAACTAGGCAACAAGTAGTATCAGAGCAGTGTCTTTGTAACCCAATCACTTAGCGAAAAGATCTATGACAAACCACATGAGCACATCTTTGGTCAAAGGCCAATCAAGTAATAGACCTCCACATTTCACTGGAACAAATTATAGTTATTGGAAAGCTAAAATGAGGATTTATATTCATGTTATTGATTTTTAACTATGAAAAATTATCATAAAAGCATCACACACCCCCATGAAGGTTAATGGAGTTGACATCCCAAAATTAGAAGAGGAATGGGATGATAATGAAATGAAAATGGGTGAGCTTAATGCTAAAGCCATGAACCCTCTCTATTGTGCCTTGGATGCGTATGAGTTTAACCAAATTCCCACTTGTGCTTTAGCAAATGAAATTTGGGATAAACATCAAGTTACACATGAAGGCACTAACCAAGTTAAAACATTAAAAATTAATAAGTTAGTGCATAGTTATGAACTGTTCAAAATGAATCCCAATGAGTCTATATCTCAAATGTTTACAAGGTTTACTGATATTATTAATGGTTTGAAAAGTCTTTGCAGGACTTATGTAAATGTGGATCTTGTTCAAAAAATCTTGCGATCCTTGCGGACAAATGGGATCCTAAAGTAACTACAATCCAAGAGGCAAAGGACTTGGACAATCTTCCATTGGATGAACTTCTTGGATCCATCATCACACACAAGCTTGCAATGAAATGCCATACTAAAGATGATGGAAAAAAGAAGAAGAACATTACACTTGAAGTTGTATTGGAGGAGAAGAGACCTAAAGAAGTAGAAGAAGAAACTCTCTCCTTAGGTGAAGAACTTGGACATGATGAAATGGCTTTGGTCATGCAAAAACTTAGAAGATTTATGGGTAAAGGAAAAGGAAGGTATAGGAAGAGATTCATATCTAAGGATGAACAAAACAAGGAAAAAGAAAAGGATAAAGAGCAACACCCTATATGCTACGAGTGTAAGAAGCCCGGACATTATCGATCTGAATGTCCTACCCTAAAGAAAGGCTGCAAAAAAAAGAAAAAGAAAGCTATGGTGGCAACATGGACTGACAGCAAGAAATCATCCTCAAGTGAAGAAAAAGATCAATCAAAATTAGAAATATTTGCTTGGTGGGATTAGAGGATGAGGTATCTTTTAAACCTACCTTGATTTCACTTATGATGAATTGTATGCTGCATTTCATGACCTTCTAACTAAATATAAGAAGCAGACTTAAAGGTAAAATCACTAAAACATGAAAATGATAGTTTGCTAAAAGAAAAGAGTGAAGTTTCATCAAAGAATAATGTTTTGCAAAAGGATTTGAATGAGCTTTCAAAAAAATATAGAGCTTCGCAAAAGAAAATGAGGAATATTTAGAAAAGAATCATGTTTTGCAAAAAGAGAAACAAGATATGTGGAAAGAGATGGATAGATTAAGACCACTAGTTGATAAATTAATAATAAGTTCTGAAAAATTGGAAATGTTTATGAAAAGTCAAAAGAAAACCTTCAATAGAGCTGGAATTGGATACAAAAAGATTTTAAAAATAGATTTTCTGCACCTATGTTCATTGCATCTTCCTCATCACAAAAATCAAAGATTGTATGCTTTTGTTGTAATGGATTAGGACAAAATGCAAATGAGTGTAATTTGAAATGGAAAAGGAAGAACAAAACAAAGAAAATATGGGTTCCTAAAAGAACCAAGGTAACTAACCTTCAAGGACCCAAGAAAGCTTGGGTACCTAAAAAATCTATTTGATTTATTTTGCAGGGATGTCTTGCAGTCCAAAATCATTAAATGAGATGGTATTTGGATAGTGGCTACTCAAGACATATGATGGGTGATAAGGAATAATTCATCATCCTTGAGATAAAAGGTGGAATGGTCACATTTGTTGACAATGGTAATGGGAAGATCATTGGCATTGGTAAGATTAAAATCACCCCTACCACTTTTATTGAAAATGTATTGCTAGTTGATAAATTGAAGCATAACTTATTGAGTATTAGTCAATTATATGATAAAGGCTTTAAAGTGATGTTTGAATCTTTTATATGCATAGTAACTAGCACACTTGATTCTAGCATTAGATTTGTAGGTCATAGACTTGAAAATATCTATGTGGTAGATTTAAATGATCTAGCCATGTTGAGTAATTCAAGTCTAGTGGCAATGAATGCTAAAACCAAAGAATCTAGTCAACTTTTGCATAGAAGATTAGGTCATGCTAGCATGCATACATTCAAAGTTGATCTCTAAAAACATAGTAAATGGTTTACCAAAAGTTAAAGTTGATGTTGATCATATTTGTAATGCTTGTCAATACGGTAAACAAACTAGGAGGAGTTTTAAAGCTAAAAACATTATTTCAACTTCTTAGAACTACTTCACATGGATCTATTTGGACCAACTAGGACCATGAGCCTAGGAGATAAAAAGTATGGACTTGTGATAGTAGATGATTTTTCAAGATACACATGGGTTTTGTTTTTGGCACATAAAGATGAAGCATTTAATGTCTTTCAAAAGTTTTATCGATAGATTAAAAATTAGAAAAACTTTTCAATTATTTCAATTAGAAGTGATCACGGCACTAAATTTGAAAACCAATATTTTGAACAATTTTGCACTGAGCATGGCATTAAACATAACTTTTCAGTTGATGCAGAACAAAGAGATGATGCGATGCGGAAGTAAATTAAGACTAATTCTTTTTTTTTTTTTTTTTTAATATTTTCAGAAGTCGGCTTAGACTCAAAGAAAAGTTAAACTAAATTGAAAGAAACTATATAATAATTGAAATCACAATTCAAAGAAACTAGATTATCAGAGTAGTGAAGTAAAGGATCGTTGGGGGTTGAGAGAAACTCCCAGACCTAGGATTTTGCTCTGAACTTTCAACATGACAGAACTAAAGAGAAGGGAAGGGTTATGTACAAGGCAGTGATCTTCACAGAGTTTGGTGGAAGGACTCTCTCGACCAGCTTGTTGGATCCTCGGATTCGGATATCTTCGTATGGATCCTCCAATACTGGTCCTTTGGCAGGGTTAGCTTCTCCTGAACTCAGGATCTGGGAAAGAAAAGAACAAGTTAAGGAACCAGATACTCAAGAAAAGATTTACCAGATAAGAAGAACTTGAAAATTGATGTTGCTGAAATCCTGATTCTCTTGGATGCTGATCTGACTTCCTCTGGGATTTGCTCTGTATTCGAAGTAGCTGATCTGGACCCGGATGCTGGTGGTCGGCCTCTACTTGGAAGAGAGGGGCCGTGAGATGATGAGGTAGATTAGGGTTTGGATGATTGGTGGAATGAAGAAGATGTTAGACGGCTAGGGTTTGGAATTGAAGTGGCTAACCTAGGGTTTGGTAGGGTTTTGGGGTTGGAGATCTCACACCTCCTCAAGGTTCCTAAGGAACCCGGATTTACTCCCTCACGGAGCTCAACACCTGAACACAAGTGCGGAAGAGAGAAACACAAAGTTGCTCACAAAGAAATTGATTTCATTCATCATTAAATTCAAGAGTTACATAGAGTTGAATATATAGACATAACAAAGAAATAAATTTTATACATTTTCCATGTGGGACTAATAGGACAACCCACACTTTAGGCATCAAATTCTCTTCCCAAGACTCCTTCCATGAGTGGGTAGCCCAAAAACTCCAAGAAAACTTGAAAATCTGCTCCAAATGGCAGGTTATGGGGGTGTCTCCTAGTATCTCTCCATGAATCAAGGATTTTCCCTTCATGGTTTGGCTCATTTGGACACCTCCTAGTCTTGCTCCATAAGTTTAGGCTTCTTCCTTTCATGGCTTTGGCACTTTTGGAAATTTTTGGTAACCTCCTTGAATTCCTATCCAAGACATGCTCTCTTCCCTTTTATAACTTGGATTTTTATGGAACATTGTGGGGCACCTCCTTGATCCTCTCTTCAAAAAAAATTCTTGCCATCCTGGCTTGGATTTATCTGGAAAGAAATTGGCTCCTCCTTGGATTGAGGTATCTTGATGGATTTCTCTCCCAAGTGGTGCAAGATAAAAAGGAACTTACTTCTTGTGGTGTAGGGACCAGAGACACTGGATGGAGATGTGGCGCCTCGTGGACTCTGGCGTGTGGCTGGGAGTGTGGCGCCACTTGCTTGGGCCTGGGAAAAAAATGTGGCACCCTGGACCTTGACTTGATTGAAAAAAAAGTGGCACCAACATGGAGAAGACCTAGACCACTACTAGGACTTGTACTGAGTCAACATGACTCAACAAAATTTAAATTGCAGGGAATACAGACTCAAGACTAAAATTGAGTTAACCAAGTCAACCCTTATTACATAACCAAAAATCCTAATTCTTTGGGCAAGGTCAATCAGAGATCCAGATGGAGCCCTGAAGTCTTCTTCTAAGTCTGGTGCCCGCACCAATTCTCCCGGGGTGGGAGGAACTCGACCCTGTCGAGTATGGATCAAGCCGGCTGTGGTATCTCTCCAAGAGGTCTAGGTCCAATTCCTGTAATTCTTCTCGGAGATCCAAGAGTCATCAAAATCTGGCCTTCCTTGCCAGCGGACCAGGTATCTTTGGTATCCTCGATTACGAGTAGAGATAACCTGATCATCCAGGATCTTTTCAATCTGCTCTTTCCTCACAGGCCAGTTTTTTGGTGGACGCACAAGGTTGGGTTCACTCTCAAGAGCAGGATTAGGCTCAAAAAGCTCACTGGGAATCACAGCAAGCTCCCTATACTCTACTAGATCTGTAATGTTGAAAGTGGAGCTAATGCCTAGTTCTGAAGGCAACTCAAGCACATAGGCATTGGACCCTACTCTCTTCACCACTCTAAATGGTCCAGCTCCTCTAGCATGTAACTTTCTAACAGTTCCAGGAGGAAACCGTTCAGGCCTTAACCTAATCATTACATAGTCTCCCTCAACAAAAGTTTTGACTCGCCTTTGAGAATCAGCCAACTTCTTATAAGTTTCATTACTTAAATTTATTTTGGCATGAATTTCTTTATGCAAGTCTTTTATATGCTGTGCAAAAACTTCAGCAGATTCGAAGACTCGTGTGTGGACTAGTAAAGGAGCTAGGTCAAGAGGTGTGTGAGGTTTGTAACCATGCACAATTTCAAATGCACTCTTACCTGTAGACCTATTGATCGAGTCATTGTATGCAAATTCAGCCCTAGGTAAGTACAAATCCCAATTCCTGGTATTCTCACTCAACCAAAATCTGAGTCAATGTCCTAAACTGGACTGACGACGCATTCCTAAAGAATGGACTTTATTCAAAGGAACCCTAGGTCTAACCTAACAAACTACGGCTCTCTAGTTTTGACCTTGGGTCAGAGGATGGCATGCAGAGCATGAAAACTTATCATGGGTACCTAGTAGGTGCCATAAGGTCTTCCAGAAGTAGGTGGCAAACCTAATAGGTTCTGACACGAGGTTCACTCTAAAGACTTTGACAAAGTATACTTGGATGGTATAAGAAGCATTGGAAGTCCTAAAGAAAGGGAGGAAATATGAGGTGGAGTCTCGAATTACCTGCTGACTAAGGTGGTGACCTGAAGGATTGAATGGTGATCTATGAGTGTCAACTGGTCATCCTTATGAAAGGAAAAGTTTGCTACTCCCAGGAATGGATCAAGAGATGGTTCGGGGAGTAGCCTAGGACATGTGATTGCAACAGTTAAGGTTTGTTCTCTAAGCAAATAATGATCCACTTTCTCAAGAAAGGATTAGAGAATGATTCATGGAAGGGCCATGGATGATGACCTCAAGACTTGAAATTTGACCTATGGGTGCAGAAGAAAGGTATACTCTATAGAAGGGTAGGTCAGTCATGCGAAGGAAGGGGTCTGAGGCCATAAGGAGGACTTCTACAGAACTGGGTGAATCAATCCGCTCAAGACAAGGATGTTCAACTGAGATTACGGGAGAGACCTTAGTGGCTGGGCATGGGACAAGGTCTAATTGTAAGAGGCTTGAATCAGTCATCTTAAGGAGAGGATCTACCATAGGGTGGGGCAAACTTAAACAGTTCAGTGCAAAGATCTTCAATTGGTACTTGGAAATGACTGTCATTAGAGGGTACGAACTGATAGCTCGGGCTAACACTATGAGTTCTTCCTGGGGGTATTTGACTAAATAAACCTGGTTCTCACAAATCTCTTGAATTTCTGAACTAGGTCCTACTACTTGGTTGCTCTCCAAGGTCTCCTCAGGTAAGGAACCAATAGTATCGATGTCACATTTTTCAAGTTCTTCCGCCTCATATTCATCAACTAGACTCAAGCCAGCATCATATACTTCCTCGATGCCATCTTCAATGGGTTTCGGGTCAGTGGTAATCGGGTCAACTGATTCTGTGCTTGTCATACCTAACCTTTCTTCCTCATTGGTAGGCTTGGGTTCTCCCTCATTAATGTCATCCTTAGGATTCTTACCACTTAGCTGTGCACAAGCCAGTCCTATGCATGGGCACTAACTAGATTTATGGCCTCTTTCTCCACAAAACCAACATTCTTGCGATATAGGAACCTGGGTCACACAGGGTTTCAAGCTAGTAGAGACCTTACTTGGGCATGGGTGTGGATCTAAATGGTTTGATCTAGAAGACTTGGGTTGTTGAGTGACTGGTCTAGAATATTGTAAGGACTTCTCATAGACACGATCCACACTATAGATATCATGGTTAGGCTTCTAAGGTTATGCTCGGGATCACGGTATAAGGTCCTCCTAGGCTCCTGGTGTGGGTGAGGTTGAGGCACATTAAAATCTGGGTCAGGAGTCCAATTATGATGTCTAGGTTCCTCAAGTACTTGGACTCGATCCCTAAGCTGGGTAAGATCCTTACGGACTGGATTCCTATACTGTGCAACAGTATCAGTCATATCCTGACTCAATTGGTCATACTTTCGGTAAGAGTTCTAATCATGGCCTCTAAATCAGGTTGAGTTTGACCAGGTTGGTAGGGTACTCCATTCCGGGTGGACATGATGATGCAAGCAAATACACCAAATGAGACTCGACTGAAATGACTACGGGCTAACTAGACCTAGAGCCCAAACTAGATGCCCAATTAGAGTGGCAAGCTAGCCTGTAGTAAATCGGGACTCAGCCAGGCAGGTGTAAGGGGAGTGTTGAGTCCCTAAATACCAATCCTAGACACCAATCAGTGATTGGCCAGGTAGGCAGACCAACACACAAGCCCTTCGGGATAGAATCCCTGAACCACCATTCTAGACACTGAGTACAAAGCACATACATAGTAACTAGACAAACTGACTCAACACTAGCCTAGACCCGACCAGTTAGTGTCCCTAGCCCACTAGGGCAAATTAAGTCTAATAAATTTTAAAATTAGGCTTAGGATCGAATGAATGGGTGGTGGTTTGGGCTAAGGAGAGGTTATCAACTCCTCCCCTTATCTTAGGTGCTCAATTGCCCTTAAGATGAATTAGGAGATGATCACTCAAAAAAAAATTGAATTGCAGAAACACAGAAATAGAATTGCTGTAATTTAACTCTCAGAAATTTTGCAGAAACCAATAAATTACAGTAAAATTATGTAAACTAGTTTCAATTATACTGGTTCCAGCAAAATAAGAATCATGCAATTTAAATTTACCTCTAATGAGAAACAATTCCTGCAACAGGGTAGTTATAGACATAAAATAGAATGCTTCCCCCGTTTACAATTCCTGCTACGAAGTTGTAACCCAGCAGATCCCCTACACGCCCTAGGAACACCCCATGGAATGGGAAGAGGAGGCTTGCACCTCGCTTTGTTCCTAGGACCAGACGTCCTGGGGAGTCTACTTCGAGCAGACAAAGTAAAAAAGAGAGATACTCAAAACATGCAAGCAAGTCAGAAATCCTAGACAGGGCTCTGATACCATAATTGATGCAGAACGAAAGCTCTGATACCAAAATTGATGCAGAACAAAAGAGATGATGTGATGCGGAAGTAAATTAAAACTAATTCTTTTTATTTTTATTTTTTTTTTATATTTTCAGAAGTTGGCTTAGACTCAAAGAAAGTTAAACTAAATTGAAAGAAACTATATAATAATTGAAAGCACAATTCAAAGAAACTAGATTATCAGAGTAGTTCAGAAGTAAAGGATCGCTGGGGGTTGAGAAACTCCCAGACCTAGGGCTTCGCTCTGAACTTTCAACAGGACAGAACTAAAGAGAAGGGAAGGTTATGTACCAGGCAGTGATCTTCACAGAGTTTGGTGGAAGGACTCTCTCGACCAGATTGTTGGATCCTCGGATTCGGATATCTTCGCAATGGATCCTCCAACTGGTCCTTTGGCAGGGTTAGCTTCTCCTGAACTCAGGATATGGGAAAGAAGAAGAACAAGTTAAGGAACAAGATACTCAAAGAAATGATTTACCAGATAAGAAGAACTTGAAAATTGATGTTGCTGAAATCCTAATTCTCCTGGATGCTGATCTGACTTCCTCTAGGATTTGCTCTGTATTCGAAGTAGCTGATCTGGACCCGGATGCTGGTGTGCAGCCTCTACTTGGAAGAGAGGGGCCGTGAGATGATGAGGTAGATTAGGGTTGGTTGATTGGTGGAATGAAGAAGATGTTGGGCGGCTAGGGTTTGGAATTGAAGTGGCTAACCTAGGGTTTTGGTAGGGTTTTGGGGTTGGAGATCTCACACCTCCTCAAGGTTCCTAAGGAACCCGGATTTACTCCCTCACGGAGCTCAACACCTGAACACAAGTGCGAAAGAGAGAAACACAAAGTTGCTCACAAAGAAATTGATTTCATTCATCATTAAATTCAAGAGTTACATAGAGTTGAATATGTAGACATAACAAAGAAATAAAATTTTATACATTTCCCATGTGGGACTAATAGGACTAACCCATACTTTAGGCATCAAATTCTCTTCCCAAGACTCCTTCCATGAGTGGGCAGCCCAAAAACTCCAAGAAAACTTGAAAATCTGCTCCAAATGACAGGTTATGGGGGTGTCTCCTAGTATCTCTCCATGAATCAAGGATTTTCCCTTCATGGTTTGACTCATTTGGACACCTCCTACTCTTGCTCCATAAGTTTAGGCTTCTTCCTTTCATGGCTTTGGCACTTTTGGAATCTTTTGGGAACCTCCTTGAATTCCTCTTCAAGACATGCTCTCTTCCCTTTTATAACTTGGATTTTTATGGAACATTGTGGGGCACCTCCTTGATCCTCTCTTCAAGAAAAATTCTTGCCATCCTGGCTTGGGTTTATCTGGAAAGAAATTAGCTCCTCCTTGGATTGTGGTATCGTGATGGATTTCTCTCCCAAGTGGTGCAAGAAAAAAAAGGAACTTACTTCTTGTGGTGTAGGGACCAGAGACACTAGATGGAGATGTGGCGCCTCCTGGACTCTGGCGTGTGGCTGGGAGTGTGGCGCCCACTTGCTTGGGCCTGGGTGAAAAAATGTGGCACCCTGGACCTTGATTGAAAAAAAAGTGGCACCAACATGGAGAAGACCTAGACCACTACTAGGACTTGTACTGAGTCAATATGACTCAACAAAATTTAAATTACAGGGAAATACAGACTCAAGACTAAAATTGAGTTGACCAAGTCAACCCTTATTACAAAACCAGAAAATCCTAATTCTTCGGGCAAGGTCAATCAGAGATCTAGATGGAGCCCTGAAGTCTTCTTCTGAGTCTGGTGCCCGCACCATCAATCCAACAAAATGGTGTTGTTGAAAGGAAGAATAGAACATTGGAAGAAATAGCCCGAACCATGTTATGTGAAGGCAATCTTCCAAGGTACATTTGGACAGAAG
This sequence comes from Areca catechu, assembly GCA_021397845.1. Taxonomy (NCBI): domain Eukaryota; kingdom Viridiplantae; phylum Streptophyta; class Magnoliopsida; order Arecales; family Arecaceae; genus Areca; species Areca catechu. The sequence goes on from CM038050.1 coordinate 100,837,544, forward strand.
CTGTGAACACTACTTGCTACATTTTAAATCATGTTTTGATTTAGACCTATCTTAAAGGAAACCCCCTATGAGCTTTGGAGAGATAGAAAGCCAAATGTTAATTACTTTCATGTTTTTTGTTGTAAATGATTTGTATTGAATAATGTAAAGGATGACCTTAGAAAATTTGATGCTAAAAATGATGAAAGAATATTTCTTGGTTATTCAACTTCTAACAAAGCATATAGAGTTTTCAACAAAAGAACATTAACTATAGAAGAGTCTATTCATGTAATATTTGATGAAACTAACTCATCACCTTCCAGAAAAGAAGAGTGTATTGATAATGATGCAGGTACAGTTGACAAAGCAATGAAAGACATGAGCTTAAAGGACAAACAAGTAGAAAAAGGAGATAAAATGGTAAGTAAAGAGCATGGTGATTTGCCTAAGGAATAAAGATATGTACATCACCATCCCAAGAAATTAATTATTGAAAATCCATCTGAAGGTGTTAGAACTAGATCATCACTTAGAGATGCACATGATTATCTTGCTTTTGTCTCATAAGTAGAACCTGTTGCCGACCTTACCATCATGGCCTGTAGCTAGAAGTGGCACTGGTGTCTGCCCCTTTACTCCAGAATTCTTGCATTCCCAGACGTGTAAAATAATGTTAGAGACCCGGGCTGGGTATCCTGGTGAGTGTACTCTGATGATCAAGTTAGCGGACAGTAAAGCAAAATAGATCCCCTAAGGCGAATCCCACTTCGGTCTCCATTCTTAGAGAAGTTTATAATAAAGAACTGAGTGGAAGAAGATGAGAGAGAAATAGTGCTTGAGTTGCGATGACCGTGCTTGCTGGACTCGCTCCAGGAGTCCTCTAGGAGCTTCCTACCCTTAAGTCACTCGTCTCTTGCTATCTTGTGTGCTTGCTCTCTCTTAGTTGCTTACCTTCTTTCTTATCCATTGGTGCCTTTGTAGATCACTGATTGCTTTCGTGCCTCGATTTGCCCTCTCTTGGGGGCTTAAGGATGAACGGTGTCCATTGGCTGCTCCCCCGAGGTCATTTTCTCTTATAGTTGGGAGTTAAGTTGTGAACTTATCTTGCCTGGTATGTTGTCATGAAGGGGGGAACTAGGTGGAACCTCGATCTGCGCACAACCACCCTTGGGTCTGAGATACTGAATGCGGCCTTCTCCTTTGGGGGGTTCTAGGTGGTCGACCATAGGATCTGACATCTCGATCGAGGTGCCCCTTCTAAACTGGTGCAAATGAGGTTACGCACACCGTTGCAGATTTGGGATGCCGTAATGAGCGCCATGCACTGTGTGCACCTACTCCGGCAGCGATCTCGGGGCTGGCACCTTCACCTTTCCTAATGCTTCCAAGGAGAGGGCTCAACTTTGGTTAAGGGGGGCTCGACTTTTGGGGAGCCACCTAGCGAAAGAGCGGAGGAGGGCTCAACTCAGGCCGAGGTGGGCTCAACCCTTGGAGAGCCACCTGGCAAAGGAGCGAAGGAGGGTTTGACTATGGTCGAGGTGGGCTAGACCCTTAGGGAGCCATCTAGCAAGGGAGCGAAGAAGGGCATGACTCTGATCGAGGTGGGCTCGACCTTTGGGGAGCCACCTGGCGAAGGAGCGATGGATGGCTCAACTCCGGTCGAGGTGGACTCGACCCTTGGGGAGCCACCTGGAGGAGGAGCGAAGAAGGGCTTGACTCTAACCGAGGTGGGCTCGACCTTTGGGGAGCCACCTGGTGAAGGAGTGGAGAAGGGCTTAACTACGGTCTAGGTGGGCTCGACCCTTGGGGAGCCACCTGACGAAGGAGCGGAGATGCCGAGCTCAAGCCGAGGTGAGCTTGACTTCAACCGAGCTAGACTCAAACTGGGATGGCCATCTGGTGAACGAGTAGGGGTTCTGAGCTCGAGCCTAGGTGGGCTCGACCGTTGGTGAGGCTACCTGGTAGGGGAGCTCGAAGGAGAACTTGACGTGGAGCTATCTGCCTGCCCAGCTTCGAGGTGTACTCCACATCAGCAGTCTGGCCATAACATTTACCCCCCATTCCCAAGTCCTATCGAAGCATCGTGGCTAGGACGTGGGGAGTTAATACAAAGATGGTGTGGGAGAACAAAAACCTTTTGTAATTATTACCACGATTGCCACCACTCTACATGTCATGCCCGAGGTCCAATGAGCGGTGCCATGTCTGCGATTTTGATAGACCATAATTACACCGTGCCATACTCGAGGAAGTTTTCGACAAACCAAAGCATCGTCACCGAGCACCTTCACACTTGGCACTCATCAAATGGTAGGGCCAAAAAAGGATTGTATGGCCACTGTCGATTGACTTTGAAAAGAGAGGGGACTTTCCAGAAATGAGGTATATTGATTTTCTCGTACCTCGCCGATGGTTTCAACGGTCCCTCTTCTTCTCCTAGGTGGCCTTTCTTCATAAAAACAATATGGTGAGTGCCCTGTGATCTACTTTTCTTCTCCTGCTTCTTCTCAGACTTTGGTCCTTCCCTCTGTTTTAGGTGCACCAAGCCTTCTTTAGGTTTTCTGTCCACCTTCTCTTCTTCTCAAACCTTTCATCTACCAATGGCTCCTTCGGGCTATCGCCCTCATTTCTCCAATAACCCGAACGAGGCAGGTCCCTCTCGGTAGAGGACCCTGTCATCTTCCGATGAGGAGGACGAGGTTCCTCTCGAAGTCCGGAGGCAACTACACCCGGGTGGGATAGTTATCGGAAGCCCTAGGGCCCCTAAGGTTCCTTCTCCCATTCCTGTTCTTCATTCTGCCTCTGTCGTTGCCCCTCCGATGGTAGAGGCTTCCTCCGGTCCCTTTGGCTTCACCTCGACGATGACTGGAGAAGATCTTTCCATGATCTAGGATCTGTTCAGGGTCCTGGATTCTATCCAGCTCTCGCTCTCGAGACCGGGGTAGTGGGCTACCTCGAGCGGCCCTGGCCGGGTTGCTTTCTACGAAGACTTCCTTTCCGGCAGTCTTCATTTTCCACTTCACCCTTTTTTCCTTTCCTTAGCCACTTCCGCCTCATTCCAGCCCAGTTGGCTCCTAATGCCATCAGGGTCATCTTTGCCTTCATCATGTTCTGTCACTTCCATGAGTTTGTTGCCCATTTTTCATTGTTTAGGGCCTTGTTCATCCTGAAGCACCTCTCCATCGATGATGGATGGTGGTACCTTTCCCCAAAATCTAAGTACCTCCAGTTCGACCTCCCAACATCCATTAAGGGGTGGAAGAACTGGTTCTTCTTTGCCTCGGTTGGGGACGTTGACTGGGTCTAGAGTGAGCCAGACCGGTCGCCGAACCAGAATGTCCAGGTAGTACCGGCTGACCGAGTGATGTGGGATGAAATGGAATGATGCAATCTAAGAGGAGATAGTAGTAACTAAATGAAAAAAGAAGCAAAGCCAGGCTACTTTTCCATGTAAAAGAATAAAAATTTTTATGAAGGGATTTGCATGTTAAACTAGACTTGAATGAAAACCTTCAAAGTAGTATAGAGAAAGGATCTTTGTGGCTATGAAACCACACAGGCTAGGACTTAGTTACTCTAATATTTTAGGTCTAAACACATTGAAAGAGGGGTACTCGGTCATTAACATTTCAGCGATTGGAAGGATTACACTCAAGGATGAAGCTCTTGGATGTCAAGAAGATTTCTCTGGATGGTAGGACTTTTTGTCTCTGTTTCTTATCTCGGAAGACCTTCTTCTTTGGAACCTGAAAATTTTGGGGATCCTACACAAACCATATTAGAGTCAGGAAGTAAATTGAAAGGTGGAGTACTAATAAAGTGAAGGTTGATGTTGAGAAGAAATTTTGGTGGAGTGGAAGTAGCTTGGCCGGCCTCCTTTGAATGGTCTCCTTGCACCTTGGATGATGGAATGGAATGATTGGATGGAATGGAAAATAGGCTAATGGTTCTTGGCATGGATGATGGTTTTTCTTGAAGTAGCTAAGGGCCTCTCACCCACTCCCTCTCGGAGGACATTTGATAACACAAATGGAAGTGAAGAAACTTAACTTTTCATTCATACCATCATCCATTTACAAGAGAGGTTGGAGTAGATTTTATAAGCCTCCAAGGAACTTTGAAAATTTAAAATACATGGAGCTTTTCATGGGAAGTTGCTAGCTATAAGCGTGGAAATTCGAATTACATGGAGATTTTCATGGGAATTGCAACCTTAGCTAGCTATAAGGGTGGAAGGTTGAGACACCTTGGCCGGCTCCTTTGAATTTGAAATTCCCTTGGTGATGTGGCATGCGGTGATGTGGCTTGATGAGGTGTACACCAAGTGGTTGGGAGGTTGACATGGCATCCAACAATGCTTGCTGAAGTGGTGTCCACTTTTGATTAATTTGTTGGAGTGGTTGAATGCATCCAATCTTCAAGTGAGCTTGCTTACATTGAACCAATTCCAAACCTCTCTTGGACCCAACTACTAAACTCACTAAATACAAGACCAATTTGACCCTAATTAGATTCGAAAACCCAAATGGACTAAAAAAAAACCAAATTGAAATAAACCCAACCTTAATTACAAGATTCAAATTCAAGTAAAATTACTCTATTTACAAAACACAAGTTCAATGAAAGAATTAAAGCCATACTGAATTAGACTGAAGCCTCCTTCCAACTTTGGTGCTCGCACCATCGAGAGGCCTTCTCCCAGCTATTCAGTGATGAGCTTCCTTCCCTCAAGGCTTTACTCTCAGAGCAGACTTATTCGAGGCCGGGGTCAGCCCGATTCGGATGATTGGTGAGGCTCCATGCCTCTCTCTTCTTTTTCCTCTTTTTTCTTTTTTCTCCTTTTTCTTTTTTTTTTGTTGACCCCCTTTGACCTTTTTCTTTTCTAGGGATGAAATTCTCGGTAGACAACTTGATAAAATTAGCCTGCAATTGGAGTGTCTCAACTGGGACTTGGGACCCTATGCCGAAGAGGGCTCGGGTGGAAGCGGACCACAGGCCCAAGCCCACTTCGACCTCTGTGTAGAGGGTGGTGGACTCGGCCCCCCGGCCACCTCCGCAGTAGGCTCCATCCCCGGTGGTCGTTGATGTTGATGGGGGAAGGGAGGTCGAGCAACCAATGCATCCGACTCCTCTGACAGTCACAGTGGCCAGTGTCCCAAAGATGGCTATGACGGCTACGGTTGCGGTGGTGTGCACCCATGCCTTCATGTGCCGAAGTCTCGCCTACCTAGCCTTCATTTGAGCCCTGCTATGCACCGGTGGGGATTCCTGGGAACGCCTCCATCATCCGTGATCAGGTTCTAGTAGAGAAGATGATGGAATATGTGGTCCAGCCTTGGGACCACCGCTTGAAGGGAGGCAGGGACTATGCGGCAGCCTTGCTAGGGATTCTCCCTCAACTCTTCTCAGTAAGTGCCTTGTATTTTTTTTTGTTTTTAATGTTCCAATTGGATTCCAGGGAGTTTAACCTCTCTTTTGATGATGGTTGGGACCGACGTGCTCCTGCTCTTGGACTTCCTCATCAGCTTGGTGAAGAAGGAGGCCGGAAAGGAGAAGAAGCTAGCCAAGCTCGCGATCAATGTAAAAGAGTTGATGGAGAAGGGCCAGGAAATGAAGGAGAGCAATAGGATTCTCCGAGGGGACCTAGCTCGTGCTGAGGAGCGCACCAAGGACCTTGAGAGCTCCCTTTCTGAAAAGAGGATCCTGACCCAGTGCTGCATCGAGGAGACCACGACTGAGGTCAGGCCCCTGGAGGGGCGATCCCGGGCTTTGGAGACCCGGGTAGAGGAGGTTCTGGCATTGTTGGTAGAGACCAAGGAGAAGATGTTGCACATCACTGGGCTGCTGGAAGCCATGCAGAGGGAAGTGCTCGAGGCTGTGCCGAAGTTTTGGGCATCATAGGAGTTCTAGGATGAGGTCCACGTGGCTACCGTGGACTCATTCCTAAAGGGGTTTGAGGTCTACCGGTAGAGGGTGGCCTCACTCTTCCCGGAGCTCGACCTGGGACGCGTCACTATTGCTGGTGCTGAGCAATGGCCTGAGGAGTCGGAGCCATCTTCGGGGCCAGCTAAGGAGGTGACCGTCGGGTAGCTAGCCGAGTAGGCAGCTGGTGACGTAGAGGTCGACCAACTTGGAAGTGAGACGGTGACCTTGTGACCCTAGGTCCTTCTTCATTTCATGCTTTGTACATAGCATAGGGTCTTTACATTTTGTCTTTTTTGCGGATGCCCGGCCTGTCGGGGTCCTCTCCAGATGTAAAACCCTTACTACAAAAATGAAGTTCTTTTTCTTCACATCTTCATGCTTTTCCTGTCTTCTATTTTGTCTTGTCATGTGACTTTTATAATTTCATTTGCTTCAATCTTGTCTGACTTCAAGCTTTGACCCTCATTGAAGTCGATGGTAGATCTGGGATCCCCTGGTTTCTATCAAAGCCAAGCATATGACTTTGGCTAGAAGTTCAACTTCAACTATCAGTCAGAAAGTCTATTATTGGAGGCTTCCAAGCTTCGGTGCTATACTTTTGGAGCTTCCGTTGCCGGAGCTTTCAACCTTATGTTCCCAGGCTCCATGAGTTTTTGGTGCTGGGGCTTCCAGTATTTAGTTGCCAGACTGGAGTCCGGTCTTTAGGTGCCGGCCTTCAGGAGTTTCTGGTCTTTATTTAACAGGCTTCAAAAGTTTTCGATGCTAGACTTGAAGATTTTTCGGTCTTTGTTTCCTAGGCTTCAGGAGTTTCCGATGCCGGGCTTGAAGAGTTTTTAGTCTTTGTTTCCCTGTCTTCAAGAGTTTTCGGTGCTAGGCTTGAAAAGTTTCTGGTCTTTGGTTGCCGGACTGGAGTCCGGGCTTTAGGTAACAGGCTTCTGGAGCTTTCGATTTTTGTTTGCCGAACTAGAGTCTGGGCTTTAGGTGCTGGGCTTCTGGAGTTTCTGGTCTTTTGTTGCTAGTTGGACTCCAGGCTTTAGGTGCTGGGCTTCTGGAGTTTCTGGGCTTTTGCTGCCAGACTGGACTCCTGGCTTTTACTGCCGAATTGGACTCCGAGTTTTTGCTACCGGACTGGACTCCGGGCTTTTACTACCTGACCGAACTCTGGGCTTTTATAGTCCTACGAGATAGAGACAAGCATCATGCAAAATAGAATTTCATTATTAATGTTAGGAGGTCTTACATTATTGGTAATACATCTTCAAGTTGGCGGCGTTCCATGTCCGTGGAAATCATGCCTTATTGAGCTCGACGAGCTAATAGATCCTTTGAGGAAGTGCTTCAACCACCCTATAAGGGCCTTCCCAGTTCAGAGAGAGCTTGGCACACTCTCGAGGTTAGGAGGCTTCCGTCCATCATAGCATAAGATCTCTTGGGTGGAAGGACTTCGGCCTCACCTTGGAGTTATAGTATTTGGCCACCCATTGCTGGTAGGCTGCCATGCGGATTCGAGCCTTGTCCCTCATCTCTTTAAGTAAGTCTAGATTCAGTAGGAGGCATGCTAGGTTCTTGACCTCATCGTACTGCTCCACCCGTAGTGTTGGTAGGCTTAGCTCCATTGGGATAACCGCTTCTGTGCCGAAGACGAGGTTGAATGGAATTTCATCTATGGCCATCCTTGGTGTTGTGTGGTATGCCCATAGGACATTGGGGAGTTCTTCGGCCCACCTACCCTTGGCTTGGTCCAATCTTGTTTAGAGTCCTTGGAGGATAGTCCGGTTGCTCACCTCGGCCTCTCCAATAGTCTGAGGATGTGTCACCGAGGTGAAGCGATGGTGGATGCTGAGGTTGCTGCAGAACTCCTCAAACTCCCAATTATCGAACTGCCTTCCATTGTTGGTGATGATCATGTGAGGGAGCCCGAAGAGGCATACGATGAATTTCCAGAAGAACTTGCTAACATTCATCTCCATCATCCGGGCTAATGGTTCAGTCTTGACCCACTTCGTGAAGTAGTCGAAGGTGACTATCAGGAACTTACACTGCCTAGACAAGGGAGGAAAGGGGCCAAAGATGTCCATGCCCCACTAGGCGAACAGCCAGGGGGTAGAGAGCTGGGAGAGCTACGCAACTGGCTGGCGTTGCATGATAGCATGATGCTGGTAGTGGTCACATCTTTTGACCAAGTTGGCTGCATCCTCCCTTATTATTTCCCAGTAGTATCTCTGGTGGAAGGCCTTATATGCCAAAGTTCTACCTTCCACGTGATTTTCGTAGAGGCCTTCATGTATCTCCTGGAGCATGACTGCTGCCTCTGAGGGTCTCAAGCATTTGAGGAGTGGGTAGGAGTAAAACCTTTGGTAGAGTAGCCCATCCATCAACACAAAGCGGGCGGCCTTCCTTTTGATGAGGCCAGCCTTTATTCGATCTTCGGGCAAGGTATCATCGGTGATGTACTTGACATACTTGTCCATCTAACTGGACTCCAGAGTAACTTGTTGGACCTCCATGGAAGCTTCGTAGCTCGGGGTTTGAAGATGCTCGAAGTAGGCATGGCCCAGCGAAGAGTCTAGGAAGGTGGTGCGGGCACCAGACTCAGAAGAAGACTTCAGAGCTCCATCTGGATCTCTGATTAACCTTGCCCGAAGAATTAGGGTTTTTTTTAGCTTGTAATAAGGGTTGACTGGATCAACTCAACTTTAGCTTGAGTCTACATTACCTGCATTTTATTTTATTGAGTCATGTTGACTCAGTAGTGGACTAGGGTTTCAACCTGGGGTGTTACATTTTCTTCCAAGGCCAAGCAAGTGGGCGCCACACTCCTAGCCACACTCCCAGCCATACGCCTGAGTCCAGGGGGTGCCACATCTCCATCCAGCATGCTTTGGTCCCCACACCACAGATAGCAGCTCCCCTCTTTCATGCGCCAATTGAGGAGAAATCCACCAGGGGTCCACAAATCAAGGGGGCGGCACAAGACTTCCCAAAAGAACCAAACTATAAAAGGGAAGAAATTCTCTTGGAGAGGAATTCAAGGAGGCGCCCATTACCTGCCAGAAAAACTCAAAACAAAGTTAGAAGGAGCCATAACTTGGGGAGAAAGAAAAGGAGGTATCCAAAAAGGGTTGAACCATGGAAGGAAGGAGATTTCTCTTGAAAAGCAAGGTTAGGAGGCGCCCTAATCATTCCAACTAAAGTCAGATATAAAAGGCAACAAATTTTCTCTTGGAGGGCAAGGTTAAGAGGCACCCAAACACTTCCAGATAAGGCCAAGCATAGAAGGAAAAAAATATTTTCTTGGAGGGCAAGACAAGGAGGCGCCACCCACTTTCCTTTTGAAGCTTCAATCAACTTTGGAATTAATTGGCCGGCCATATGAGTAGGGATTGATATCCTAATTTGAAGATCCCCTCCTTTAGTCCCACATGGGAAGATGTAAAACCCTACTCTCTTGTAATGGCCTATAAATTAAACCCCCATTTAAGTTTGAAAAGAATGAGATGAATGAAACCAAATTTTTTTTTAGTGAGCAAACTCTGTGTTTTCTCTCTTCGGCACTTGCATCCAGGTGTTGAGCTCCGTGAGGGAGTAAATCCGGGTTCCCCAGGAACCTTGAGGAGGTGTGAGATCTCCAAAACCCAAACCCTAGGTTATCCACTTCTACTCCAAAACCCTAGCCGCCCACCATCCACTTCAATCCACCAAACCCTAGCCTATTCCACCTCCCACGGCCTCTCTCTCCAAGTCCAGGCCGACCACTAGCATCCAGCTACAGTCCGGATACTTCAGATCCAAAGCTCTTTTCAGAGGGAGTCGAATCAGCCTTCAAGAGAATTCGGATCTCAGCGACATCAGCCTTCAAGTTCTTCGAACTGGTAAATCCTTCCCTGAGTCTCTGAATCCATCTCTTGTTTTTCTTCTTCCCAGATCTTGAGTCCAGGAGAAGCCGACCAAACCACGAGGCCAGTATTGCAGGATCCATTGCGAAGATAGCCGAATCCGAGGATCCAACAATCTGCTCGAGAGAGTTCTTCCACCCAAATTCTGTGAAGATCACTATCTGGTTGGTAAACCATCTCTTCTCTTTATTTCTGTCCTGTTGAAAGTTCAGAGCGAAACCCTAGGTCTGGGAGTTTCTCAACCCCCAGCGATCCGTTACTTCTGAACTACTTTGATAACTTAGCTTCTTCTAAATTGTGCTTTCAATCCTTACCTAGTTTCCATCAACTTAGTTTACTTTACTTTGAGTCGAGGCCGACTTTTGAAAATATTAAAAAAATAAAAAAAAGGAATTAATCTTAAATTTACTTCCTCATATGCTTCTTTGTTCTTTGTTCTGCATCATTTTTGGTATCAGAGCTTTCGTTCTGCATCAATTTTTTGGTATCAGAGCCCTGTCTAGGGTTTCTGTTTGATTGCTTGTTTGAGTCCCTCTCTTTTTACTTTGTCTGCTCGAAGTAGACTCCCCAGGATGTCCGGTCCTAGGAACGAAGTGAGGTGCAAACCTCCTCTTCCCATTCCACGGGGTGTTCCTAGGGCGTGTAGGGGATCCGTTGGGTTACAACTTCGTAGCAGAAATTGTAAACGGGAAAATGCTCTGTTTTTAGCCCGTAATTGTCCTATTGCAGGAATTATTTCTCACTACAGGTAACTCCAAATTTAGCGATGTTTATTTTGCTGAAACCATTATAATTGAAGCTAAGTTTCATAATTTTCTCATGATTTATTGGTTTCCGTGTGATTTCTGAGAATTAAATTACTGCAACTCTATTTTTATGTTCTGCAATCCATTTATTTTTGAGTGTTCATCTCTTAATTCAACTTAAGGGCATTTGAGCATCTAAGATAAGGGGAGGAGTTGATAACCTCTCCTTAGCCCAAAACCACCACCCCTTCATTCGAACCTAAGCCTTTAATCTTAAAATTCATTAGACCTAATTTGCCCTAGTGGGCTAGGGACATCAACAAGTCGGGTCAAGGCTAGTATTGAGTCAGTTTGTCTGGTTACTCTGTGTGTGCTTTGTACTCAGTGTCTAGAATGGTGGTTCAGGGATTCTATCCCGAAGGGCTTGTGTGCTGGTCCGCCTACCTGGCCAATCACTGATTGGTGTCTAGGATTGGCATCTAGGGACCTAACACTCCCCTTACACCTGCCTGGCTGAGTCCCGAGTTACTACAGGCTAGCTTGCCACTCTGATTAGGCATCTAGTTTGGGCTCTAGGTCTAGTTAGCCAGTAGTCGCTTTAGTCTAGTCACATTCTGTGTGCTTGCTTGCATCATCATGTCTACCCGGAATGGAGTACCCTACCAACCTAGTCAAACCCAACCAGATTTAGAGGCCATGGTTAGAAATCTTACCGAAAGTATGACCAAATTGAGTCAGGACATGAATGAGGGTTTTTCCCAATTTAGGGATCGAGTCCAAGTACTTGAGAAACGTAGACATCAAAATTGGACCTCTGATCCAAAATTTAATAGGCCCCAACCTCACCCATGCCAGGAACCTAGGAGGACCTTATACCGTGATCCCGAGCATAACCTTAGGAAGCTTAACCATGATATTTATAGTGTGGATCGTGTCTATGAGAGGTCCTTACAATATTCTAGACCAGTCACTCAACAACCCAAGTCTTCTAGATCAAACCATTTAGATCCACACCCATGCCCAAGTAAGGTCTCTACTAGCTTGAAACCCAGTGTGACCCAGGTTCCTATATCTCAAGAATGTTTGTTTTGTGGAGAAAGAGGCCATAAATCTAGTCAGTGCACATGCATAGGACTGGCTTGTGCTCAGCTAAGTGGTAAGAATCCTAAGAATGACATTAATGAGGGAGAACCCAAGCCTTCCAATGAGGAAGAAGGGTTAGGTATGACAAGCCCAGAATCAGTTGACCCGATTACCACTGACCCGAAACCCATTGAAGATGGCATCGAGGAAGTATATGATGCTGGCTTGAGTCTAGTTGATGAATATGAGGGGGAAGAACTTGAAGAATGTGACATTGATACTATTGGTTCCTTACCTGAGGAGACCTTGGAAAGCAACCAAGTGGTAGGACCTAGTTCAGAAATTCAAGAGATTTGTGAGAACAAGGTTCCTTTAGTCAAATACCCCCATGAAGAACTCATAGTGTTAGCCCGAGATATCAGTGCGTATTCTCTAATGACAGTCATTCCCAAAGTACCAATTGAAGATCTTTGCACTGAACTGTTTAAGTTTGCCCACCCTATGGTAGATCCTCTCCTTAGGATGACTGAATCAAGCCTCTTACAATTGGACCTTGTCCCATGCTCAGCCACTAAGGTCTCTACCGTAATCTCAGTTGGACATCCTTTTCTTGAGCGGATTGATTCACCCAGTCCTGTAGAAGTCCTCCTTATGGTCCCAGACCCCTTCCTTCGCATGACTGAGCTACCCTTCTATAGAGTATACCTTTCCGCACCCATAGGTCAAATTTCAAGTCTTGAGGTCATCATCCATAGGCCCTTCCATGAATCATTCTCTAATCCATTTCTTGAGAAAGTGGATCATTATTTGCTTAGAGAACAAATTTTAACTGTTGCAATCACATGTCCTAGGCTACTCCCCGAACCATCTTTTGATCCATTCCTGGGAGTAGCAAACTTTTCCTTTCATAAGGATGACCAGTTGACACTCATAGATCACCATTCAAACTGTCAGGTCACCACCTTTAGTCAACAGGTAATTCGAGACTCCACCTCATATTTCCTCCCTTTCTTTAGGACTTCCAATGCTTCTTACACCATCCAAGTATACTTTGTCAGAGTCTTTAGAGTGAACCACGTGTCAGAACCTATTAGGTTTGCCACCTACTTCTGGAAGACCTTATGGCACCTACTAGGCACCCATGATAAGTTTTCATGCTCTGCATGCCATCCTCCGACCCAAGGTCAAACCTAGAGAGCCGTAGTTTGTTAGGTTTAGACCTAGGGTTCCTTTGAATAAAGTCCATTCTTTAGGAATGTATCGTCGGTCGAGTTTAGGACATTGACTCAGATTTTGGTTTGATTGAGAGCACCAGGAATTGGGATTTGTATTTTGTTCAGGGCTGAAATTGCATTCAATGTTTCGATCAATAGGTCTATAGGCTAGAGTCCCTTTGAAATTGTTCATGGATACAAGCCTCACACACCACTTGATCTGATTTCACTATTAGCCCACACACACAAGTCTCTTGATTCACTTGCATAGCATGTAAAGGACTTGCATAAAGAAATTCATGCCAAAATAATTTTAAGTAATGAAACTTATAAGAAGTTGGCTGATTCTCAAAGGCGAGTCAAAACTTTTGTTGAGGGAGACTGTGTAATGATTAGGTTAAGGCCTGAACGGTTCCCTCCTGGAACCGTTAGAAAGTTACATGCTAGAGGAGCTGGTCCATTTAGAGTGGTGAAGAGAGTAGGATACAATGCCTATGTGCTCAAGTTGCCTCCAGAACTAGGCATTAGCTCCACTTTCAACATTACAGACCTAGTAGAGTATAGAGAGCCAGCTGTGATTCCCAGTGAGCCTTTTGAGCCTAATCCTGCTCTTGAGAGTGAACCCAACCCTGTGTGTCCACCAACAAACTGGCCTGTGAGGAAAAAGCAGATTGAAAAGATCCTGGATGATCAGGTTATCTCTACTCGTAATCGAGGATACCAAAGATACCTGGTCCGCTGGCTAGGAAGGCCAGATTCTGATGACTCTTGGATCTCCCGAGAAGAATTACAAGAGTTGGACCCAGACCTCTTGGAGAGATACCAGAGCCAACTTGATCCATACTCGACAGGGTCGAGTTCCTCCCACCCTGGGAGAATTGGTGCGGGCACCAGACTCAGAAGAAGACTTCAGAGCACCATCTGGATCTCTGATTAACCTTGCCCAAAGAATTAGGGTTTTTTTTAGCTTGTAATAAGGGTTGACTGGATCAACTCAACTTTAGCTTGAGTCTATATTACCTGCATTTTATTTTATTGAGTCATGTTGACTCAGTAGTGGACTAGGGTTTCAACCTGGGGTGTTACATTTTCTCCCAAGGCCAAGCAAGTGGGCGCCACACTCCTAGCCACACTCCCAGCCATACGCCTGAGTCCAGGGGGTGCCACATCTCCATCCAGCATGCTTTGGTCCCCACACCACAGATAGCAGCTCCCCTCTTTCATGCGCCAATTGAGGAGAAATCCACCAGGGGTCCACAAATCAAGGGGGCGGCCCAAGACTTCCCAAAAGAACCAAACTATAAAAGGGAAGAAATTCTCTTGGAGAGGAATTCAAGGAGGCGCCCATTACCTGCCAGAAAAACTCAAAACAAAGTTAGAAGGAGCCATAACTTGGGGAGAAAGAAAAGGAGGTATCCAAAAAGGGTTGAACCATGGAAGGAAGGAGATTTCTCTTGAAAAGCAAGGTTAGGAGGCGCCCTAATCATTCCAACTAAAGCCAGATATAAAAGGCAACAAATTTTCTCTTGGAGGGCAAGGTTAAGAGGCACCCAAACACTTCCAGATAAGGCCAAGCATAGAAGGAAAAAAATATTTTCTTGGAGGGCAAGACAAGGAGGCGCCACCCACTTTCCTTTTTGAAGCTTCAATCAACTTTGGAATTAATTGGCCGGCCATATGAGTAGGGATTGATATCCTAATTTGAAGATCCCCTCCTTTAGTCCCAAATGGGAAGATGTAAAACCCTACTCTCTTGTAATGGCCTATAAATTAAACCCCCATGTAAGTTTGAAAAGAATGAGATGAATGAAACCAAATTTTTTTTTAGTGAGCAAACTCTGTGTTTTCTCTCTTCGGCACTTGCATCCAGGTGTTGAGCTCCGTGAGGGAGTAAATCCGGGTTCCCCAGGAACCTTGAGGAGGTGTGAGATCTCCAAAACCCAAACCCTAGGTTATCCACTTCTACTCCAAAACCCTAGCCGCCCACCATCCACTTCAATCCACCAAACCCTAGCCTATTCCACCTCCCACGGCCTCTCTCTCCAAGTCCAGGCCGACCACTAGCATCCAGCTACAGTCCGGATACTTCAGATCCAAAGCTCTTTTCAGAGGGAGTCGAATCAGCCTTCAAGAGAATCCGGATCTCAGCGACATCAGCCTTCAAGTTCTTCGAACTGGTAAATCCTTCCCTGAGTCTCTGAATCCATCTCTTGTTTTTCTTCTTCCCAGATCTTGAGTCCAGGAGAAGCCGACCAAACCACTAGGCCAGTATTGGAGGATCCATTGCGAAGATAGCCGAATCCAAGGATCTAACAATCTGCTCGAGAGAGTTCTTCCATCCAAATTCTGTGAAGATCACTGTCTGGTTGGTAAACCATCTCTTCTCTTTATTTCTGTCCTGTTGAAAGTTCAGAGCGAAACCCTAGGTCTGGGAGTTTCTCAACCCCAGCGATCCGTTACTTCTGAACTACTCTGATAACTTAGCTTCTTCTAAATTGTGCTTTCAATCCTTACCTAGTTTCCATCAACTTAGTTTACTTTACTTTGAGTCGAGGCCGATTTTTGAAAATATTAAAAAAACAAAAAAAAAAAAGAATTAATCTTAAATTTACTTCCGCATATGCTTCTTTGTTCTTTGTTCTGCATCATTTTTGGTATCAGAGCTTTCGTTCTGCATCAGAAGGTTGCGAGCGGGGAAAGGAAGTTAGCGTGCATGTTCTCTCCACGTGCAATGTGGGAAATACTGAAGCACTTGAAACATACCATACATGCACGTACCAGCTCCAAGTACTTCGACATTTGAGGGTCCTGGGCCTCGAATTCGCCCGAGACTTGCCCAGCCACCAATTATGAGTCGGTGAAGACTTTCAAGCTGGGGACGCCGAGTTCGTGGGAGACTCTCAGTCCTGTGAGGAGTGCTTCATATTCCGCCTAGTTATTGGTGGTAGCGAACTAGAAGCGGAGTGTGCATTCGGTGATGACTCCTTTGCTGTTGGCGAGGATGAGTCCAACTCTAGTTTTGCTTAAGTTAGATGCTCCATCCACATGTAGAACCCAGATGTCCTTGGTGTGGGAACCAGAATCAGGAAAAGACTCCAACCTATTCAATTCAAGTATGAGTCCTTATGGTTGGATTAGTCCTGTAATTAGTCCTGTAATTTCTCTTTCAATTTTGAGTCCAAATAATCTTGTAATTAATTTAAAGTCCATATGGGGTCTGGTCCAGTTGAAGTCAATGTCCTAGTCCAATTAATTTCGAGTCCATGCTGGGTCGGGTCCAATTTAAAGCCTTAGTCCAGTTGAAAGTCAAATTTTGAAGCATCAAGACAAGTCCAAAGCCAAGTGGTGCCACATGCCACTTGCCACCTCAGCGCCACATCAGCTACCACTTGCCACCTCAGCGCCATCTCAGCTAGAAGCCACCTCATCAAGTGGTCCCCACTTTGGTGCCACTTGTCATGGGTTGAAGGAACTCCAAGAGGGCGCCCAAGAAGAAAGTTTGAATTCAAAATGATGGTTGGCCACCCTCTTCCACAAATCAAGCATCAAGGCCTACAAATCCTCTAACTCTCCTTGTAATCCTCCACATTTTAGGGATTTTCAAATTTTAAAGATTTACCCTCTTCCACAAATCAAGCATCAAGGCCTACAAATCCTCTAACTCTCCTTGTAATCCTCCACATTTTAGGGATTTTCAAATTTTAAAGATTTGTAAGGCTCCTATTAAAGACTTTGGGATGCCCCATTGTAAGGGTAATGGATGAATAAAATTTTTGGCTTGGATTATTCTTTCTATGTGATTGTCTTTGTGTCTATGTGGTTTAGTCTTTCTCCTCTTCCATGCCCACTCTAGTTCCTCCCTTCTTCCATCTCCAACGCCCAAGGACTCCTTTCTTCCTCTCCAATCTCAAGTGAGCCTTCAACATGCAATGGTGAATCAAGAGGATCAACACAAGGAGACCAACCTGTTCCATCTCAAGCACTCCACCATGGCGCCAAGAAGGATCCCCATCAATGCTTCATCCACCTCTCTTCCCTTTCTCCATTTCATGTTTTGTTAAGTTCTTTCATCTTAGGGATTTCTTTATTGCAGGGTTCTCTGGAATTCTGACTTCAAGAGGAAGAATCTCTTGCCACCAATCCAGAAAACAAGAAGAGTCTCCAACCTGTAGCATGGCCTGGTCATCCGGAAGATCCCCTCAAGAGTGATCTTATTCTTATTGGAAAATCAATGCCAGGTAAGTCAGTATCAATTAGGTCTGAGACATTAATCTGACTAGCATGACTGGTGGTTTTAATTATGTCCTATTTCTTTATTATTTCGAAGTTTCGGTAATTAGGGTTATGCATGATCATTCAAGTTTGCTTCATTAACTTATCTTTGATAAATTATGCTGAACTCTTCATATGTCGATAGAACTTGCCAATTAATCTTCGCTAATCTCCTTTAGAGTTGCATAGTTTCATCATCACTTTGCATCCCCTACCATTCTTGGTATCAGAGCATGGTTGCATTAGGGAAGAATAGTTTTCTCTTAAATCCGAACTAGATCAAAAACTCACGCCTCCTGAGCGGGTGTACTCCAGTACACTGTCATGACCCACGGGAGTAATGAGCCTCCGGGCCGGACGTGAAGTTCTAGATTAGAGTTTGGTAAAGCATCGCAATTCCTTTAATTTCTTTTTTTCTATGAATCTGAATCTGCTGGCTATGATCAAAAAAAAAATTCAAGAAAAGAAAAATAGTACATTTTGCATTGAAATAAGTTTTTTTTGATTCCATATAAGGTTATCTATAATCACACAAAGTTTTAGCATCAGAAGAAATTCATGAAAAATACTAAAATTCCTACTTCAATCTTCTATCCTGCTAAAATAGTCTACAGTACATGGTCTATTATTTTTATTGTTTCTCTATATAGATAGATCAAAATTTTATGATTTTTGTTTTTCTGGGATCCTCATAATTCATTTTATTTCTCAAAAATTTTTCAGATTTTATTTTGATTGTTAGAATTTCTAGCATTCGAAATACTCTCTGAGATTCAATCTAAACTGAAATTCCAGCAAGAACCAATCTCAGAAAATTTTTGAATTTGAAGTTCAAATTTTAAATTTTAAAATTTTAAAATTCTGACATTATAGAATCTGAAACTTGGAGTTTGAAATTTAAATTTTAAAATTTAAGTTTGAATTTGAAATTGTTTGAAAACTAATCAAGTCAATTAATTAAGTCAGCTCATAAAACACAAAAAAAAATAATAATAATAATTTTCGCATTCATTTGAAAACATCTTAAGGGCATCAATATGACATGGGGGCAAGAGTTCATCACTTGTCCTTAACCCAAAACCACAACCCATCATCTCGATCACAATCCTTAATTAAAACCAATTAGACTTAATCACCCTAGTGGGTTAGGGACACCAACGAGTCGGGTTCGGATTAGGGTCAAGTTGATTGTGTCCACTAATTGGTGTGTGCTTACGAGCTTGGTGTCTAGGATTGGTGTATTAGGGCTTGTGGGTTGGTCCGCCTACCTGGCCAATCACAGATTGGTGTCTAAGGTTGGCAGAACAGGGACCTCCACTCCCTTTCCCACCTACCTGGCTAAGTCACGTAAGTTACTACTAGCTAGTTGGTCCTTTTAATTAGATCTCTAATTCATACTCTAGGTCTAGAAATCCTTAGCCCGAGTTTGAGTCAAATTGTTTGCATGACAACTAGATCAGGAACTCCTTACCACCCTTCACAAGACCAACCAAGTTCATCCATGGACACTAGTATGGAAACCCTTATGAGATCTATGATTGAGCGACTTGAACATTTGGATTCTAGGTTTGATCAATTCGAGGAAAGGATAGGAAACCTAGAGGAATCTAGGTTGACCCCAACTGAACCACCTTCACCCAGATTACCTTCAGTTCACCCTAGAGCCCAACGACAAGAACATACACCTGATCCAATTCATAGAAGGCCACATCATGATTATGCTGATCACACTCCAAAGCCATATCCTAGAAGACCTCGCCATGATACTTTTGATCAGGATGATCGGGCCTTAAGGAATATCCATCTAGATGCACCAACCTTTGAGGGAAGCCTAGATCCTAAGGTGTACATAGACTGGGAGGCTGACATGGAACAATATTTTGACTGGTATGATATGTCTGAAGAGAGAAGATTCAAGTTTGCCAAAATCAGACTAGTCCGTCAGGCTAGGTTGTATTGGGGAAATGTCGAACGCATAGCTAGGCAGAGGGGAGACTTACCTATAGCGACCTGGAGAGACATGAAGAGAAAGCTTAGATAGAAATATTTGCCTATGTCTTATCAGCAAAGGTTGTTAGATCAGTGGCAGCAATTGACACAAGGAAATAAGACCGTTTCCGAATACGTTGCTAAATTTGATGAGTTTGTAATGCGATGCAACGTAGTTGAGTCTGAGTCAGCCACATTGTCGAGGTTTAGATCAGGATTGAATGAAGATATAAAAGGGGAACTATTTTTGAGAGAAGTCTATGATTTAGATCAGGCATACCAAGTTGCCATGGACTATGAGAGGTTTCAAAGGAGAGCTACATTTAGGCGACCTGAGCCCATTAGGTTTAATCCTCCTGTTAGTCGACCTAGTTCAATCCCTGGTAAAACCAATAGACCAAGATCCAGCTCAAATCCAACCACTAGGCCCAACCCTGCCATTTCCCCAATTCCTAGAGAAGACAAAGGAAAGAGCCCTGAAGTTCGAGGTGAGAGGGAGCGAGTCTGCTATAAGTGTTGTAAACCAGGTCATTTCGTGAGCCAATGTCCCTCTAGAGCTTTACATATAGGGGAGGCAGAAGAAGGTGAATCAGAACCCTTGGAGAATGATGAAGAGGAGGTTTATGAAGCAGGGGATTGCTTGGCTGATGAGTATGAAGGAGATGAAGAAAATGTAGATTCATCAGATGTGTTAGGAGTTGTGAGATGTATCATGACACAGACCAAGGAGCAGGAAGACTGGCGTAGGACTAGCATCCTACACACATTTGTCAAAATAGGAGAAAAGGTCTGTAAGATCATGATCGATAGTGGAAGCTGTGTCAATGCCATTTCCACTAGTGCAGCCAAGAGTCTAGGATTACCCACTGAACCACATCCCAATCCATATAAGGTATCCTGGATCGATTCCACTTCTATCCCAATCAAGCAGAGATGTCAGGTCCAAATCCAACTTCAGTCCTATCAGGAACGAATCTGGTGTGATGTGCTCCCTATGGGAGTAAGTAGCATCATCCTAGGTAGGCCATGGCTGTTTGACCATGATGTGACAATTTTTGGTCGATCAAATTCCTGTGCTTTCAATTTCAATGGCAAGAAAATTGTCATTCATCCAACCCAGCCTAAGGACAACACCAAAAGAGGAGCTAACAGCCTGAAAGAAAAAAGGAGTGGATTAAATTTGATAGGTGCAAGAGAATTAGAAAAAGACATTAATGAGGGAGCACCTATTTGGATGGTAGCTGCTAAGGAAACTAAGGACCACACCCCTGTAGAACACCCTCAAGAGGTGGTCCAATTATTGAAAGAATTTGAAGACGTGTTTCCCGAGGACCTACCCGATAGTCTTCCACCTTTAAGGGACATACAGCATGCCATAGATTTAGTACCTGGCGCGACTTTACCTAATTTGCCTCATTATAGGATGAATCCAACTGAACATTAGGAGTTACAAAGGCAAGTTAGTGAACTTCTTAGAAAGGGGTTTGTTAGAGAAAGTTTAAGCCCATGTACAGTCCCTGCCTTGTTAACCCCTAAGAAGGATGGCACCTGGAGGATGTGTGTAGACAGCCGTGCCATCAACAAGATTACTATTAAATATAGGTTTCCAATTCCAAGACTGGACGATATGTTAGACATGATAGCCGGATCAACGATTTTCTCCAAGATAGACTTAAAGAGTGGCTATCACCAGGTTAGGGTTAGGCCTAGAGATGAATGGAAGACCGCTTTTAAGACTAAAGATGGATTATATGAGTGGTTAGTCATGCCGTTCGGTCTGTCCAATGCACCCAGCACCTTTATGAGAATTATGAATCAGGTGTTGAAAACCTTCATCGGGAAATTTGTGGTGGTCTACTTTGATGACATTCTTATCTATAGCAAGACTAAGGCAGACCATTTAACCCACCTAAGGAAAGTTTTCCAAGTCCTTAGAAAGGATAGCCTCTATGCCAATATCAAGAAGTGTGATTTCTTAACACATAGAGTTATCTTTCTAGGATTCGTAGTCACATATGAAGGAGTGTCCGCTGACCCTGCAATAATTAAGTCCATAGTAGAGTGGCCTGTACCCAAAAGCATCCATGATATCCATAGTTTCCACGGTTTAGCCACCTTCTATAGGAGATTCATTAGAGGGTTCAGTATGATAGTGGCTCCAATCACTGATTGTATTAGGAAGGGAACTTTTGAGTGGACTAAAGCAGCAGACAAAGCCTTCCTAACAATTAAGAAAAAAATGACACACGCACCCGTCTTGAGGTTACCCGATTTTACCAAAGTGTTTGAGGTTGCTTGTGATGCTTCTGGGGTAGGAATTGGAGGTGTCTTGAGTTAAGAGAATCACCCAGTAGCATATTTCAATGAAAAGTTAAATGAAGCGAGACTAAGGTATTCCACCTATAATAGGGAGCTGTATGCGGTAGTTCAGGCATTACGTTATTGGAGGCATTATCTTCTACCGCAAGAGTTTATCCTATTTTCTAACCACGAAGCTCTTAGGTTCCTTAGTTCTCAGAAGAAATTGAACCCTCGGCATGGGAAATGGATAGAGTTCATACAAGCTTATACGTTTGTACTGAAACATCATGCTGGTACTGAAAATAGAGTAGCCGATGCATTGAGTCGTCGTTCCATGTTGTTGACTTCTGTGAGCACTGAGTTAGTAGGGTTTGATAGATTGAAAGAAGAGTATCCTACATGCCCTGATTTTGGTAACATCTATCGATCCCTTCAACAAGGACCATCTAGTAAGCATAGTGATTATACCCTTTTAGATGGATACCTTTTCAAAGGAAATCAGTTATGTATTCCCAAGACCTCTGTTAGGGAATTTCTGATCTAGGAAGTTCATGCTGGAGGCTTGTCAGGACATTTTGGTAGGAATAAGACCATCTTAGCAATAGAAGACCAATTCTTTTGGCCTGGTCTCAAAAGAAATGTGGCCCAGATTGTAGCTCGGTGCCGTACCTGTGCTGTTGCAAAACAGCAAAGACAGAACACCAGTCTGTACACACCCTTACCTGTCCCTGATTGTCCATGGCAGGATATCAGCATGGATTTTGTAGTAGGCCTCCCTAAGACGTCTAGGAAGCATGATTCTGTCTTTGTGGTTGTCGATCGTTTCTCCAAGATGGCTCACTTTATTCCTTATTCTCAAACTTTAGATGCTTCAAAGGTGGCCAAGCTTTTTCTCGATCAGGTCGTTAGGCTTCATGGTTTATCCAAAACCATTGTGTCCGATAGAGATGCCAAATTTACTAGCTATTTCTAGAAAACCCTCTGGCACATGTTAGGTACCAAGCTGAAATTCTCTACTGCCTATCATCCTCAAACCAATGGCCAGACAGAGGTAGTAAACTGAAGCTTAGGAAATCTGTTGAGATGTTTGGTTGGTGACAACCTGGGAAACTGGGACCTATTACTTCCTCGTGCTGAATTTGCCTACAATAGCTCAGTTAATAGGTCTATTGGAAAAAGTCCGTTCGAAGTGGTCCATGGATACAGACCTAGGAAACCTTTAGACCTAGCCCCATTACCCACACATGCACGAGTGTCTGAGTTTGCTGAGTCATATGCACAGCATATTAGGGAATTGCATAAGGAGATTAGCCAAAAGATCCAATCGAGTAATGAACTCTATCAGCATATGACTAATTCACATAAACGGTTAAAAGAATTTAATGAAGGGGACTCCGTTATGATCAAATTTAAACCTGAAAGGTTTCCGCTGGGAACTATGAAGAAACTCCATGCCCGGGGAGCTGGACCCTTCAAAATAATAAAGAAAATTGGACCCAATGCTTATGTATTGGAATTACCACCAGGTTATGGCATTAGTTCAACCTTTAATGTCTCAGACTTAAAAGAATACAAAGAACCTGCATTGATACCTAGTGAGTTTTTTGGTCCTAATGTTTCTTTTGAGAGTGAAACACCAAATGATTGTACACCACCAAGTGTTCCTGAGAGAAAGGAGAGAATTGAAAGGATCTTGGATGACCAGATCATTACTACTAGAAATAAAGGCTACCAACGTTATCTGGTTAGATGGCAAGGATGTCCTGAATCTGAAGACTCCTGGATTTCCCGAGAGGACCTACAACAAATTGACCCGGATGCATTAGAAGCTTATCAAGCCAACCCTCACTCGATAGGGTCGAGTTCCTCCCATCCCGGGAGAATTGGTGTGGGAACCAGAATCAGGAAAAGACTCCAACCTATTCAATTCAAGTCTGAGTCCTTATGGTTGGATTAGTCCTATAATTAGTTGTATAATTTCTCTTTCAATATTTAGTCCAAATAATCTTGTAATTAATTTCGAGTCCATATGGGGTCTGGTCCAATTGAAGTCAAAGTCTTAGTCCAATTAATTTCGAGTCCATGCTGGATCGGGTCCAATTTGAAGCCTTAGTCCAGTTGAAAGTCAGATTTTGAAGCATCAAGACAAGTCCAAAGCCAAGTGGTGCCACATGCCACTTGCCACCTCAGTGCCACATCAGCTACCACTTGCCACCTCAGCACCATCTCAGCTAGAAGCCACCTCATCAAGTGGTCCCCACTTTGGTGCCACTTGTCATGGGTTGAAGGAACTCCAAGAGGGCGCCCAAGAAGAAAGTTTGAATTCAAAATGATGGTTGGCCACCCTCTTCCACAAATCAAGCATCAAGGCCTACAAATCCTCTAACTCTCCTTGTAATCCTCCACATTTTAGGGATTTTCAAAATTTAAAGATTTACCCTCTTCCACAAATCAAGCATCAAGGCCTACAAATCCTCTAACTCTCCTTGTAATCCTCCACATTTTAGGGATTTTCAAATTTTAAAGATTTGTAAGGCTCCTATTAAAGACTTTGGGATGCCCCATTGTAAGGGTAATGGATGAATAAAATTTTTGGCTTGGATTATTCTTTCTATGTGATTGTCTTTGTGTCTATGTGGTTTAGTCTTTCTCCTCTTCCATGCCCACTCTAGTTCCTCCCTTCTTCCATCTCCAATGCCCAAGGACTCCTTTCTTCTTCTCCAATCTCAAGTGAGCCTTCAACATGCAATGGTGAATCAAGAGGATCAACACAAGGAGACCAACCTGTTCCATCTCAAGCACTCCACCATGGCGCCAAGAAGGATCCCCATCAATGCTTCATCCACCTCTCTTCCCTTTCTCCATTTCATGTTTTGTTAATTTCTTTCATCTTAGGGATTTCTTTGTTGCAGGGTTCTCTGGAATTCCGACTTCAAGAGGAAGGATCTTGATGGGGAACTAATATGCATGCAATTTTTTTTATATGTTTTATATGTGGGGTTGGGTGATTAATTCCCGAATTTCAGATTAAAATAAGTTATAGGGAATTTTATATGAATTTTAGAAGATCAGCATGCAGATTAGGACCTAGAAAAGTAGAAAAGAATGATCGCCGGGGCTGAGAAGCCTCGGTTAGGGCAAGTTCTCCTACAATAAAACTACTGGAGGTAGAGGGGTGTACCTGACAACGTCTGTGAAGATCGCAGCAAAAGGGTCTCTCGTTCCTCGACGGATGCGGCCTGGAAAATCGAGCCAAAGACCCGCGGATACCCGGCTTTCTGCTCGGTGATCCGATTGAGGCTTGGCTGGAGTCGTTGGATTCGTAGGAACTCGGGGACCTGCAAACGACCTGTCAGGGGTTAGAAAACTCACAAAGGAACAAGAAAACAAAGGAAAAACAGCAAGGGAAGGCTTCTTTTGGAGTGGGCGTCCAGGGATCTGAGATG
The DNA here is from genome assembly GCA_021397845.1 of Areca catechu. Taxonomy (NCBI): domain Eukaryota; kingdom Viridiplantae; phylum Streptophyta; class Magnoliopsida; order Arecales; family Arecaceae; genus Areca; species Areca catechu. Next base: position 100,862,398 of record CM038050.1, read on the forward strand.
CTTGTTGGTAGCAGGAAGATGATTGCAGCACTGGGAAGAAGAACTCTCGCAAACCCCTTTATGCACACAGCAGGGTATCACACAACTCAATAGAAGAACTCAAGGTTTTCATTCATCAAAAATTTTCCTCATACAAGAGGCTAGGGTCCCTTAAATAGACCCTTAACCTTGGGCTCCAAGTAAGGGTACATAAGTCTTTACATAAGAATCCTTTTCCCTCTCAAACCCTAGCTAGAAAATAAGGAAATATTAGGTAGAAAAATCCCTAAAATTTTTCTTGACTTGGTCAAGACTCCAAGGACGCCTAGGGGGGTGTGTTGGGCTTCTAGGAGCAGCAAAAGGCCGGCCCAAAGGGGCCCGGGTGCATGGGTTTGGGCCTCTGGAAGCTGGGATGGCCTGGTAGCCAGGTAGCAGGAATATTCCCTGGTATCTTGCTTCTTAGGGGCTTGGGCTTGGCACCTGGGCTTGATTTCATTGGGCTAGGATGCAGATGGACCTCTGGAATCATGGATGCCCTTATTTATGAATATACTTTGGCATCTGGAAGGGAATCTGGGCATCTGGAGGGCATCTGCAAGGAATCAGGGTTTCTGATTTTTCTCCTGGGGTCTTCAAATCTTCAAGCTGGGTTGGACTTGGGCTAAACTTCCATGTCTTCAATCTGGTTGGACTTGGTCTTCACTTGTATAATATAGTCTTGAGTCTTCAGTATGCTTGGACAGAACTCAAAAAAAATAAAATTAGCTCAACATGAGCTAACTAGCATTGGACTGAACTAGCTCAACATGAGCTGACTAGTACAGAACTGAAATAACAACTAAAATGGACTCAGATGAGCTAAGCCCTTATTACAGATAGATTCATAAATTATTGATCAATTTACAGAGGGTTGAAAAAGCCTCTGTCTTATTCTGGTGCCTCAGGTGTCCCCACCAATTCTCCCGGGGTGGGAGGAACTCGACCCTGTCGAGTGAAGGTTAGACTGGCTCACATATCTCTCGAGAAGGTCTGGGTTGAGGAGTTGCAAGTCCTCTCGAGAAATCCACGAATCGTCCGACTCTGGCCAGCCTTGCCATCGGACCAGGAAGCATTGATAGTCATGGCCCTGGGTCGTGATGGCTTGATTGTCCAGGATACGCTCGATCCGTTCTCCTCTCTCAGGCCAAATTTGTTTGTGGACACTCTAGGTTAGGGTCACTCACAATGAAAAGGAATAGGTCCAAAGGCCTCACTAGGTAGCGCTGCCGGTTACCTATACTCAACCAGGTCTGTAATATTGAAGGTAGAACTAATGCCCAAATCCGAAGGCAAGTCTAACACCTAGGCATTTGATCCAACCTTCTCTATCACTTTAAAAGGTCCAGCTCTACGAGCATGAAGCTTCTTTTAGGCCTAAGCCTAACCAAGATAAAATCCACTACATCAAATTCTTTGACCCTTCTTCGGGAATTAGCCAGTTGTTTTAAGATTAGTGCAGGTGGTGAACATGCTAGGCACATGCAGACAAATGATGCAAAGGACTCATACTGATACCTAACAGACTCGACTATGCATTCCTATCGAAGGAAATTTTATTGAACTCTTTGGATCTAAACCTAATAGATTATAGGTTCTCTAGGTTTGATCCTAGCTTGACATGCACATGAAAATTTACAGTGAACTCCTAGCAAATTCCAAAGAGTATGCCAGAAGTAAGATGCAAACCTAACATGCATGATGAATGCATGCAGTATGCTAATCTCAGCTAAATGCAATCTAATGATCCTAGAAATGCTGGAGGTGTCAGGAAAGGGCAGAAAATAGGAAGTGGGTTCAGAATTAGTTTGGTAAGGTAGAGAAAAAGGTTCATGGTTAGTTGGATAAAGTAGGATAAAAGACGGGGTGTCAGGAACTAATCCTATACTAATGAGGTTAACCTTATGAGGTTGAGCTATATCTACAGGATTTGCATAATGGAAGGATGGGTCACTAATTTCGGGGAAGAGGTCCTTAATGGGAACTATAGGAGGGGACTCATCTTGAAGGTATTGATTCAAAGAGATCAGGTCCTTAATAAATTCTTCTGGTTCTTGTATTTTAGGACTAGACTCTATAATTTGGCTCTCCTCTATGGTTTTCTCAGGTAAGGCTCTAGTAGCAGTATCTAGGTTCTCTTCCTCTATTTGTTCTTCCATTATAGCTTTAGGTTGGATATGGTCAAGGTCAACTAGCTCTGGGTTGGTTTCTACCTGGGCATCTACTGGGTCAGCTAATTCTAGGTCTACTAAAGGTGTCTCCTCTTCTCCCTCATACTCATCCACTAGGCTCACATCAGCTTCATACACTTTCGCGTTAATGTAAGCCTTGTGAATCTCAGGAATGGTTGGAGAAGGTCGGCTAGCAAGAAATTGGTTAGGTTCTGGTCTCTGATTATGGGTACTACTCCTAGTAGGTTCAGGTTGTATAAGGGGTAGTGGCTCACTACTGGGTTCATATTTAGGGATACTAATCCTATGGGGTTCAAGTTGACTAGGGGAAGCATGACTAGTACTAGGTTGATACTTAGGGGTTATGGGTTCTCTAGGCTCATAGGACAAGGGTGCAGATCTATGGGTCATGGGATTATAGGATCTGGGGTCATATGATTTTGGGTCAGCTTTATGATCAGGTTCTAAGGATGGATCAAGGTATGGGGTCCTCCTACGGTTGGGCTCTCTATATGGGTCAGGATATTGGGTCCTCCTAGGATTGGACTCCCTATATGGGTCAGAATACTGGGTTCTCCTAGGGTTGGACTCCCTATATAGGTCAGAATATTGGGTCCTCCTAGGGTTGGACTCCCTATATGGGTCAGAATATTGGGTGTTGGGTCTACTAGGCTCATAGGGTGTGGGTGCATAGGATCTATGATCGTGGGATCTAGAGTCATAAGATCTATAGGTTGTAGGTATACTAGGCTTGTAGGGAGAGGGTAAATAGGATCTATCTTCCTGGTCTATAAAATCCTGATTGAGTCTTCTAGGACTAACCTTAGGGATTGGGTCATGACGATAGGTTCTCCTAGGTTCAGCCTCAAGGTATGGATCAGGGTTTGGGGTCCTCCTAGGTTGAGGATTGTAGTACGGGTCAGGATAAGGGGCTCTCCTAGGTTCGACCTCATGGTATAGATCAGGGTTTGGGGTCCTCCTAGGTTGAGGGGAGTCAAGATCTGGCTCAGACTGTGACCCATGGGTTTTTCTTGGGGTCCCTACCCGGACTTTTAACTGATCAAACCTATTGGCACGATGGTCAATTCTATCATTGGTTTGAATACGAGACTGAGTTAACTGGGTCATCTGGATAGTTATCTGGGCAATTTGATCAGCTAGGGCTTTTATTTGGGCTTGTAAATTTTCCATGGGTTCAGACATTTATGAAGGAGGTGGGTGATATGAAACTCCTGATCTAGTGCTCATGCAAGACTCGATCAGACCGACTATAGCTGACTAGACCTAAAGTCCAAACTAGATGCTCAATCAGGGTGGCAAACTAGCCTATAGTAACCCTGTACTCAGCCAGGCAGGTGTAAGGGGAGTGTTAGGTCCCTGATTGCCAATCCTAGACACCAATCAGAGATTGGCCAGGTAGGCGGACCAGCACACAAGCCCTTCGGGATTGAATCCCTAAACCACCGTTCTAGACACTAAGCACAAGGCACACACAGGTTAACTTGACACAGTGATCTAACACTAGCCCGGACCCGACCAGTTGGTGTCCCTAGCCCACTAGGGCAAATTAAGTCTAATTAATTTTAGGTTAAGGCTTGGGACTGAATGCAAGGGATGTGGTTTTGGGCTAAGGAGAGGTGATCAAATCCTCCCCCCATCTGATATAGCAAGAGTGCCCTTAAAAGTAAATTATGCAATGATGGCAGGCAGATGAGGATGCAAATTAGGGTTTAGGTTTTTTTTTTTTGATATTTTTGGAAAATATGTATATTTTTTTTTTTGGTATTTTTTAAATAGAAGAAAACTTGCAAATCATGGCCTAATATACTGGAAATATACTAAAATTAAGAAATATGCAAAAACTCCTAAACAAAACCCTAAAACTTCCAAACTTGTCTTGCTAAAAAAAATAGAGCCGAAAATTTTCAGGCCCTATTTTGGCTCGCAGAAAATTCACAGGCCATAATAAAATATGAAAAAAATTTTAAAATTACTGTGAATTATGATAAATCCAGGAAAATAAATTTCAGAATTTTTGGAGTTTTTAACAGGGAGAAATAATTAAAATAACAGAGTATATACGGGCTGAAAAATTGCAGAAAACAAGCCCTAATCTAAGCTCTGATACCAAATGATGGGGAACTAATATGCATGCAATTTTTTTTATATGTTTTATATGTGGGGTTTGGTGATTAATTCCCGAATTTCAGATTAAAATAAGTTATAGGGAATTTTATATGAATTTTAGAAGATCAGCATGCAGATTAGGACATAGAAAAGTAGAAAAGAATGATCGCCGGGGCTGAGAAGCCTCGGTTAGGGCAAGTTCTCCTACAATAAAACTACTGGAGGTAGAGGGGTGTACCTGACAACGTCTGTGAAGATCGCAGCAAAAGGGTCTCTCGTTCCTCGACGGATGCGGCCTGGAAAATCGAGCCAAAGACCCGCGGATACCCGGCTTTCTGCTCGGTGATCCGATTGAGGCTTGGCTGGAGTCGTTGGATTCGTAGGAACTCGGGGACCTGCAAACGACCTGTCAGGGGTTAGAAAACTCACAAAGGAACAAGAAAACAAAGGAAAAACAGCAAGGGAAGGCTTCTTTTGGAGTGGGCGTCCAGGGATCTGAGATGCTTGTTGGTAGCAGGAAGATGATTGCAGCACTGGGAAGAAGAACTCTCGCAAACCCCTTTATGCACACAGCAGGGTATCACACAACTCAATAGAAGAACTCAAGGTTTTCATTCATCAAAAATTTTCCTCATACAAGAGGCTAGGGTCCCTTAAATAGACCCTTAACCTTGGGCTCCAAGTAAGGGTACATAAGTCTTTACATAAGAATCCTTTTCCCTCTCAAACCCTAGCTAGAAAATAAGGAAATATTAGGTAGAAAAATCCCTAAAATTTTTCTTGACTTGGTCAAGACTCCAAGGACGCCTAGGGGGGCGTGTTGGGCTTCTAGGAGCAGCAAAAGGCCGGCCCAAAGGGGCCCGGGTGCATGGGTTTGGGCCTCTGGAAGCTGGGGTGGCCTGGTAGCCAGGTAGCAGGAATATTCCCTGGTATCTTGCTTCTTAGGGGCTTGGGCTTGGCACCTGGGCTTGATTTCATTAGGCTAGGATGCAGATGGACCTCTGGAATCATGGATGCCCTTATTTATGAATATACTTTGGCATCTGGAAGGGAATCTGGGCATCTGGAGGGCATCTGCAAGGAATCAGGGTTTCTGATTTTTCTCCTGGGGTCTTCAAATCTTCAAGCTGGGTTGGACTTGGGCTAAACTTCCATGTCTTCAATCTGGTTGGACTTGGTCTTCACTTGTATAATATAGTCTTGAGTCTTCAGTATGCTTGGACAGGACTCAAAAAAAAAAATTAGCTCAACATGAGCTAACTAGCATTGGACTGAACTAGCTCAACATGAGCTGACTAGTACAGAACTGAAATAACAACTAAAATGGACTCAGATGAGCTAAGCCCTTATTACAGATAGATTCATAAATTATTGATCAATTTACAGAGGGTTGAAAAAGCCTCTGTCTTATTCTGGTGCCTCAGGTGTCCCCACCAGATCTCTTGCCACCAATCCAGAAAACAAGAAGAGTCTTCAACCTGTAGCATGGCCTGGTCATCTGGAAGATCCCCTTAAGAATGATCTTATTCTTATTGGAAAATCAATGCCAGGTAAGTCAGTATCAATTAGGTCTGAGACATTAATCTGACTAGCATGACTGGTGGTTTTAATTCTGTCATATTTCTTTATTATTTCGAAGTCTCGGTAATTAGGGTTATGCATGATCATTCAAGTTTGCTTCATTAACTTATCTTTGATAAATTATGCTGAACTCTTCATATGTCGATAGAACTTGCCAATTAATCTTCGCTAATCTCCTTTAGAGTTGCATGTTTCATCTTCACTTTGCATCCCCTACCAGTCATCCTCTAGTTTGGGTCCCGTCTATTACGCTTGGGGGCTTTCTTTCAACCCCTCTCCTAGGCATGCACACTCAACCAAGAAGTCAGCCAGTACCTGAGCCTTCATGGATGACCTCGGGCGATAGGTGATGTCAAACTCTCTGAGCTTCAGCGCCCACTTTGCCAGGCATCTGGATGTGTTTGGGTGACTTAGTATGGCTTTCAGTGGTTGATCCGTCAGAACTGTGATTGGGTGTGCTTGGAAGTAGGGCCTAAGGTGCTGGGTAGACACAACGAGTGAAAAAATTAACTTCTCAGATCGAGAGTACCTGACCTCGACATCACGGAGAAGTTTGCTCGTGTAGTACATGGACCTCTGGATTCCTCCTTCATCCGTATAGACCAGGACCGAGTTGACGGCCTCTAAGGTGATCGCCAAGTACAAAAGGAGCTCCTCTCCATCCTCTGGTCAGGAGAGTAGTGGTGGTGATGCCAGGGTCTTCTTCAGCTCTTCAAAGGCCTCCTGGCACTCCTTCATCCAAGTGAAGTCGTGCATCTTCTGCAGTGCCTTAAAGAAGGGTTTGCAACGATCGGCATATCATGAGATGAATCAGCTCATGGTTGCTATCCGACCGATGAGTCGCTGAACTTGCTTCTTAAAGGTGGGCTGCTCCATGTCAAGAATCGCTCGAACCTTCTCTAGGTTGGCTTCAATCTCCCTCTGGGTGACCATGAAGCTAAGAAATTTTCCTGCTACTATGTCAAAGGCACACTTTATCGGGTTCAACTTCATTTGATGGAGGTGAAGATTGTGGAAGGTCTCTGCTAGGTTGTCGATGTGGTCTGAGGTTGGCTTGCTCATGATGAGCATGTCATCAACGTATACTTGCATATTACGACCAATTTGATATTTAAAGATCTTGTTGATCAATCGCTGGTACGTGGTGCCAGCATTCTTCAGGCCAAAGGGCATCATCCTGTAGCAGTACATCCCACGGTCAATGATGAATGCAGTGTGCTCCCCGTCCTCTAGATGCATGTATATCTAGTTGTACCCAGAAAATTTATCCATGAAGAAGAGGAGGTGGTGCCCCGAGGTGGCATCCACGAGCCGATCAATTTTTGGAAGGGCGAAGCTATCTTTTGGGTAGGCACGGTTGTGATCAGTGTAGTCTACATAGATCCTCCACTTCCCTTTGTTCTTCTTGACCATGACTATGTTCGCTAGCTAGCTAGGGTACTGCACTTTGCAAACGAAGCAGGCGGTGCTTCTCTACTTCATCATTGATAGCCATCTGCCTCTCCAAGGCAAAGCTCTTTTTATTCTGCCCTACTGGATGGCACTTCTGATCGATCTTCAACTGGTGGGTGATTACATCTGGGGGAATACCTGGCATATCTGCCATAGTCCAGGCGAACACATCCGCATTCACCCAGAGAAAATTCAGTAAGCAAGCTCGTTCATCTTCTAATAGTTGGGCTCCTATCTGCACCATCTTCAGTGGACCCATGCCGAGAGGATACGTCAGAAGGTGCTCGATGGTGGTGCGGGCACCAGACTCAGAAGAAGACTTCAGGGCTCCATCTGGATCTCTGATTGACCTTGCCCAAAGAATTAGGGTTTTCTGGTTTTGTAATAAGGGTTGACATGGTCAACTCAATTTTAGTTGAGTCTGTATTTCCCTGCAATTTAAATTTTGTTGAGTCATGTTGACTCAGTTCAAGTCCTAGTAGTGGTCTAGGTCTTCTCCAAGGTGTCACATTTTCTCCCAAGACCAAGCAAGTGGGTGCCACACTCCCAGACACACTCCCAGCCACACGCCTGAGTCTAGGGGGAGCCACATCTCCATCCAGTATGCTTTGGTCCCCACACCACAAGATAGCAGGTCCCTTCTCTCATGCGCCACTTAAGGAGAAAATGATCTGGGATCCACAATTCAAGGGGGCGGCCAAAACATTTCCATAAGAGCCAAGCTATGTAAAGAAAGAAGCACTTCTTGGGGAGCACTTCAAGGGGGCGCCCAATCCATGCCTAAAAAGTCCAAAGCAAAGATGGGAAGAACCATGACTTAGGGAGAAAGAAAATGAGGTGTCCAAAAGAGTTGAGCCATGGAAGGAAAGAAATTTTCTCTTGAAGAGCAAGGCTAGGAGGCGCCACCTACTTACCTTTTGGAGCCACCAATCAACACTTTAGGAACCTCTTGGCCGGCCATATGTGTGGGAATTGATTCTACAAACCTAATTTGAACATCCATCCTATTAGTCCCACATGGGAAGATGTAAAACCCTACTCTCTTATAAAGTCCTATAAATTAAACCCCTCTTGTAAGTTTTAAAAATATCTGATGAATGAATTCAATTTATGTGTGAGCAAACTTTGTGTTTCTCTCTTCCGCACTTGCATTCAGGTGTTGAGCTCCGTGAGGGAGTAAATCCAGGTTCCCTAGGAACCTTGAGGAGGTGTGAGATCTCCAACCCCAAAACCCAAGGTTAGCGACTTCCATTCCAAACCCTAGCCGCCCGGCATCCTCTTCATTCCACCAAACCCTAGCCTACCCCATCTCTTACAGCCCCTCTCTCCAAGTAGAGGCCGACCACCAGCATTCAGGTCCAGTTCGGCCACTTCGAAGATAGAGCAAATCCCAGAGGAAGTCAGATCAGCATCCAGGAGAATCAGGATTTCAGCAACATCAGCTTTCAAGTTCTTCTATCTGGTAAATCCTTCCTTGAGTATCTGGTTCCATAACTTGTTCTTCTTCTTTCCCAGATCTTGAGTTTAGAAGAAGCCAACTCTACCAAAGGGCCAGTATTGGAGGATCCATTGCGAAGATATCTGAATCCGGGGATCCAACAATCTGCTTAAGAGAGTCCTTCCACTAAACTTTGTGAAGATCACTGCTTGGTCTGTAACCCTTCTCTTCTCTTTACTTCTGTCCTGTTGATAGTTCAGAGCGAAACCCTAGGTCTGGGAGTTTCTCAACCCCCAGCGATCCTTTACTTCTGAACTACTCTGATAACCTAGTTTCTTTAAATTGTGCTTTCAATTATTACATAGTTTCTTTAAATTTAGTTTAACTTTCCTTTGAGTCAAAGCCGACTTCTGAAAATAAAAATAAAAAAAAAATTAATCTTAATTTACTTCCGCATCGCATCATCTCTTTTTTGTTCTGCATCATTTTTGGTATCAGAGCCCTATCTAGGGTTTCTGATTTGCTTGCATGTTTTGAGTATCTCTCTTTTACTTTGTCTGCTCGAAGTAGACTCCCCAGGACGTCCGGTCCTAGGAATGAAGCAAGGTGCAAACCTCCTCTTCCCATTCCACGGGGTGTTCCTAGGGCGTGTAGGGGATCCGCTGGGTTACAACTTCGTAGCAGGAATTGTAAACGGGGGAAGCACTCTGTTTTCAGTCTGTAACTACCCTGTTGCAGGAATTGTTTCTTATTGAAGATAACTCCAAATTGCATGATTTTTATTTTTTTGGAACCAGTATAATTGAAAATATTTTACATAATTTTACTGTGATTTATTGGTTTACGTGAAATTTCTGAGAGTTAAATTACAGCAACTCTGTTTCTCTGTTTCTGCAATTCAATTATTTTTGAGTGATCATCTTCTAATTCATCTTAAGGGCAATTGAGCATCTATGATAAGGGGAAGAGTTGATAACCTCTCCTTAGCCCAAAACCACCACCCATTCATTCGATCCTAAGCCTAATTTTAAAATTTATTAGACTTAATTTGCCCTAGTGGGTTAGGGATATCAACAAGTCGGGTCAAGTCTAGTGTTGAGTCAGTTTGTCTAGTTACTCTGTGTGTGCTTTGTACTCAGTGTCTAGAATGGTGGTTCAGGGATTCTATCCTGAAGGGCTTGTGTGCTGGTCCGCCTACCTGGCCAATCACTGATTGGTGCTAGGATTGGCATCTAGGGACCTAACACTCCCCTTACACCTGCTTGGCTGAGTCCCGAGTTACTATAGGCTAGCTTGCCACTCTGATTGGGCATCTAGTTTGGGCTCTAGGTCTAGTTAGCCCGTAGTCGTTTCAGTCGTGTCTCATTTGGTGTGTTTGCTTGCATCATCATGTCTACCTGGAATGGAGTACCCTACCAACCTGGTCAAACCCAACCTGATTTAGAGGCCATGGTTAGAGCTCTTACTGAGAGTATGAACAAATTGAGTCAGGATGTGACTGCTACTGTTGCCCAGTTTAAAGAGCAGGTCCTTGAGAATTTTGCCCAGCTTAGGGATCGAGTCCAAGTACTTTGAGGAACCCAGGCATCAGAATTGGACTCCTGACCCAGATTTTAATGTGCCTCAACCTCACCCACACCAAGAGCCTAGAAGACCTTTATACAGAGATCCTGAACCTAATCATAGGAGGCCTGACCCAGAACCTGAAGATAGAGATGATCGGTTCATTCGGAACATCAAATTAGATGCACCCACTTTTGATGGTAGCTTAAACCCTAAGGTGTATTCTGATTGGGAGGGTGAGATGGACCAGTACTTTGAGTGGTATGCCATGTCTGAGGAAAGGAAGTTCAAGTTTGCCAAGATGAAGTTAGTACGTCAAGCTAGGTTATACTGGGGAAACATTGAGCTAACCACTAGAAGATGAAATGTAGAGCCCATAACCACTTGGTAGGGTATGAAAGAGAAGCTTAGAGATAAGTACCTACACATTTCATACCAGCAGAATCTGTTAGACCAATGGCAGACTTTGAAACAAGGGAACCGATCTGTATCAGACTACATAACCACCTTTGATGAGTACCTGATGAGATGTGATGTGAGTGAGGCCCATGAGGTCACTTTGTCTATATTTAGGGATGGACTTAGGGAAGACAAGGGGATGAGTGGAAAACAGCTTTCAAAACTAAGGATGGTCTCTATGAATGGGTTGTTATGCCTTTTGGGTTGTCCAATGCCCCTAGTACTTTCATGAGGATAATGACCTAGGTGCTTAGAGCTTTCATAGGGAAGTTTGTAGTGGTCTATTTTGATGACATCCTGATCTATAGTAAGACCCCTGCAGACCACCTAGGCCACCTTAGACAAGTCTACCAAGTTTTGAGGAATGATAGTCTCTACGGTAATCTCAAAAAGTGTGAATTCTTGACCAATAGAGTTATCTTCCTTGGTTTTGTAGTAACCCCTGACGGCATGGCTGTCGATCCAGAAAAGATTAGGTCCATAGTAGAGTGGCCAGAGCCGACCAGTGTGCATTAAGTCAGAAGTTTCCACGGCTTGGCTACCTTCTATAGGCGATTCATCAAGGGGTTTAGTACTGTAGTTTCTCCTATCACAGACTGTATTATGGTGCGGGCACCAGACTCAGAAGAAGACTTCAGAGCTCCATCTGGATCTCTGATTAACCTTGCCCGAAGAATTAGGGTTTTTGGTTTGTAATAAGAGTTGACTAGATCAACTCAATTTAGTTTGAGTCTACATTACCTGCATTTTATTTTGTTGAGTCATGTTGACTCAGTAGTGGACTAGGGTTTCAAAATGGGATGTTACAATTTCTTCCAAGACCAGGCAAGTGGACATCACACTCCCAGCCACACTCCCAGTCCAGGGGGCGCCATATCCACATCCAGCAAATTTTGGTCCCCACTCCACAGATGGCAACCTCCTTCTCTCATGCACCAGATAAGGAGAAGTCCACCAAGAGACCACCAATCAAGGGGGCGGCCAAGACTTTCCCAAGAAAATCCAAGCCAAGAAGGGAAGAAATTTCTCTTGGAAGAGCATATCAAGGGGCGCCCATTACCTGCCAAAAAAACCTAAAACAAAGATGGGAAGAGCCTTGACTTAGGGAGGAAGAAAAGGAGGAGTCCAAAAGAGTTCATCCAGGGAAGGAAGAAAATTTTTCTTGAAAATCCAAGCAAGGTGGTGCCATCTACCTGCCATTTATAACCCAAATCCTAATTTTTGGTATTTTGGCCGACCATATGTAAGGGATTTGCCCTAATTTGGAGATCCCCTCCTTTAGTCCCACATGGGAAAATATGAAACCCTTCTCCCTTGTAAAGCATTATAAATTAAACCCTTTTGTAAGTTGAAAAAAATCATAGATGAATGAAAGAAATTTTTTTCTTGAGCAAACTTGTGTTTTCTCTTGTCCGCACTTGCTTCCAGGTGTTGAGCTCCGTGAGGGAGTAAATCCGGGTTCCCCTGGGACCTTGAGGAGGTAAGAGATCTCCAAAACCCTAAACCCTAGGTTAGCCACTCAATTCCCAAACCCTAGCCGCCATCACCTTTTTTTTTCCACCAAGCCCTAGTCTTTTCCTCTTCTCACAGCCACCTTCTCCAAGTCCTGGCCGACCACCAGCATCCGACTCCAGTCCAGATACTGCCGGCCTACAGCAATTCTAAGGGGAAGTCAGATCGGCCTCCAGGAGAATTTGATTTCAGCAACTTCAGCTTTCAAGTTCTTCAACCTGGTAAGATCTTTTCTTGAGTTTCTGAATTCCATCATTTGTTCCTCTTCTTTTCCAGATCTTGAGTCCAGGAGAAGCCGACCAAACCACGAGACCAGTATTGGAGGATCCATTGCGAAGATAGCCAACTCCGAGGATCCCACAATCTGCTCGAGAGAGTTCTTCCACCAGAATCCTGAGAAGATCACTGTCTGGTGAGTAAACCGTCCCTCCTCTCTATTTCTATTCTGTTGAAAGTTCAGAGCGAAACCCTAGGTCTGGGAGTTTCTCAACCCCCAGCGATCCGTTACTTCTGAACTACTCTGATAATTTGGTTCCTTCAAAACTGTGCTTTCGATCCTTACTTAGTTTCCTTCAAATTAGTTAGCTTTACTTTGAGTCAAAGCCAATTTCTAAAAAAAAATATATAAAAAAAAAAAAGAATTAATCTTAATTTTACTTCCGCATACACTTCTTTGTTCTTTGTTCTGCATCATTTTTGGTATCAGAGCCCTGTCTAGGGTTTCTGTCTGATTGTTTGTTTGAGTCCCTCTCTTTTTAGTTTGTCTGCTCGAAGTAGACTCCCCAGGACGTCCGGTCCTAGGAATGAAGCGGGGTGCAAACCTCCTCCTCCCATTCCACGGGGTGTTCCTAGGGCGTGTAGGGGATCCGTTGGGTTACAACTTCGTAGCAGAAATTATAAACGGGGAAGTGCTCTGTTTTCAGCCCGTAATTTCCCTGTTACAGGAATTATTTCTCACTACAGGTAACTCCAAATTCAGTGATTTTTGTTTTCTTGAAACCAGTGTAATTGAACCTAATTAACATAATGTTTTCATAATTTATTGGTTTCCGTGCGATTTCTGAGAATTAAATTACTGCAACTCTGTTTTGTGTTCTGCAATCCTTTTATTTTTGAGTGTTCATCACTTAATTCGACTTAAGGGCATTTGAGTATCTAAGATAAGGGGAGGAGTTGATAACCTCTCCTTAGCCCAAAACCACCACCCCTCATTCGAACCTAAGCCTTTAATCTAAAATTGATTAGACCTAATTTGCCCTAGTGGGCTAGGGACATCAACAAGTCGGGTCAAGGCTAGTGTTGGGTCAGTTTGTCTAGTTACTCTGTGTGTGCTTTGTACTCAGTGTCTAGAACGGTGGTTCAGGGATTCCATCCCGAAGGGCTTGTGTGCTGGTCCGCCTACCTGGCCAATCTCTGATTGGTGTCTAGGATTGGCATTCAGGGACCTAACACTCCCCTCACACCTGCCTGGCTGAGTCCTGAGTTACTACAGGCTAGCTTGCCACTCTGATTGGGCACCTAGTTTGGGCTCTAGGTCTAGTTAGCCCGTAGTCGTTCAGTTGAGTCTCATTTTGTGTGTTTGCTTGCATCATGTCTACCCGGAATGGAGTGCCCTACCAACCTGGTCAAACCCAACCTGATTTAGAGGCCATGGTTAGAGCTCTTACAGAGAGTATGAACAAATTAAGTCAGGATATGAATGAGAATTTTGCCCAGCTTAGGGATCGAGTCCAAGTACTTGAGGAACCTAGGCATCAGGATTGGACTCCTGACCCAGATTTTAATGTGCCCCAACCTCGCCCACACCAAGAGCCTAGAAGACCTTTATACCGAGATCCTGAACCTAATCATAGGAGGCCTGACCCAGAGCCTGAGGATAGAGATGATAGGTTCATTCGGAACATCAAGTTAGATGCACCCACTTTTGATGGTAGCCTAAATCCTAAGGTGTATTCTGATTGGGAGGGTGAGATGGACCAGTACTTTAAGTGGTATGCCATGTCTGAGGAGAGGAAATTCAAGTTTGCTAAAATGAAATTAATACGTCAAGCTAGGTTATACTGGGGGAACATTGAGCTGACCACTAGAAGATGAAATGTAGAGCCCATAACCACCTGGCAGGGTATGAAAGAGAAACTTAGAGACAAGTACCTACCCATTTCATACCAGCAAAATCTGTTAGACCAATGGCAGACTTTGAAACAAGGGAACCGATCTGTTTCAGACTACATAACCACCTTTGATGAATACCTGATGAGATGTGATGTGAGTGAAGCCCATGAAGTCACTTTGTCTAGATTTAGGGATGGGCTTAGAGAAGATATTAAGAGAGAGTTGTTTCTGAGAGAGGTTACTGACCTAGACCAAGCCTATCAGATTGCACTGAACACTGAGAAATTTCAGAGAGGACCCATGCCTTCTAGGATTAGTGCCCCAATCCCAAGAAATGGACCTAGCCAGGTTACCCCTAGCAAGCCTAATCAGGGTATTCCCACCCCTAGGCCCATGGACAAAGGTAAGGCACCTGACACCCAGAGAACCCCTGGTATCGTCTGTTTTAAGTGTCAGAAGCCCGGTCATATCTCCACCCAGTACACAGCCATAGCTTGTTTCAAGTGTCATAAGGTAGGTCATGTTTCTAGCCAGTGCCCTCGTAGATCCCTATATATAGAAGAGGGAGGAGAAGAGAATTCCGAGCCTAATGTGGAGTTTGAAGAAGAAGTTTATGAGGCCGGAATGAATTTGGTTGATGAGTATGAAGGAGAGGAAGAATCCACTGAATCTGACCACTTAGGGGTTGTGAGATGCATCCTGTCCCAGACTAAAGTTCAAGAAGATTGGCGTAGGACTAACATCCTACAGACTTTCCTTAAACTAGGGGATAAGGTTTGTAAAATTATCATAGATAGTGGGAGCTGTGTGAATGCCATTTCTACTAGCACTGTCAAAATGTTAGGCTTAACCCCAGTCCCCCACTCCAACCCCTATAAGGTTTCTTGGGTAGACTCTACTTCTATACCCATCCAGTCTAGATGTCAGGTCCAAATCCAAATGCAATCCTATCAAGAGAAGATTT
Organism: Areca catechu; assembly: GCA_021397845.1. NCBI lineage: Eukaryota > Viridiplantae > Streptophyta > Magnoliopsida > Arecales > Arecaceae > Areca > Areca catechu. The sequence goes on from CM038050.1 coordinate 100,877,792, forward strand.
GGTGTGATGTCTTGCCCATGGGGGTGAGCAGTATAATTCTTGGAAGACCCTGGTTGTATGATCATGATGCCACCCTCTTAGGAAAATCCAACACCTGTGTCTTTAGTTTCAATGGGAAGAAAATCACAATCCATTCAGTCCCTCCTAAGGACAAGGTAGCTAAAGGAACCAGTAAGGTTAAGGAATGAAGACTGGAGTGAACCTAATTAGTGCCAAGGATCTAGAGCAAGAAATTCATAGTGGTTCACCCATTTGGATGTTGACTGCTAAGGAACTTAGGACTCCTACACCCTCAGAGCCTCCTCAGGAAGTTAAGCCTTTATTAGAAGAATTTGAGGATGTTTTTCCCGAGGATCTACCAGACCACCTTCCACCTCTTAGGGATATTCAGCATTCCATAGATTTAGTCCCAGGAGCTACTTTACCCAACTTGCCCCATTATAGGATGAATCCATCGGAGCATAAAGAACTGCAAAAGCAGGTTGGCGAATTGTTGAGGAAGGGGTTCATTAGAGAGAGTCTTAGCCCTTGTGCAGTCCCTGCACTTCTAACCCCGAAGAAGGATGGCACGTGGAGGATGTGTGTTGACAGTCGTGCCATCAATAAGATCACAATCAAGTATAGGTTCCCCATCCCTAGACTAGATGACATGCTTATATGATGGCCGGTGCCATGGTTTTTTCTAAAATTGATCTCAAGAGCGGCTATCATCAGGTTAGGATTAGACCAGGGGATGAGTGGAAAACCGCCTTCAAAACTAAGGATGGCCTCTTTGAATGGGTTGTTATGCCTTTTGGGTTATCCAATGCCCCTAGTACTTTCATGAGGATTATGACCCAAGTACTTAGAGCTTTCATAGGGAAGTTTGTAGTGGTCTATTTTGATGATATCCTGATCTATAGTAAGACCCCTGCAGATCACCTAGGCCACCTTAGACAAGTCTGTCAAGTTTTGAGGAATGATAGTCTCTACGGTAATCTCAAAAAGTGTGAATTTATGACCAGTAGAATTATCTTCCTTGGATTTGTTGTAACCCCTGACGGCGTGGCTGCCGACCCTGAAAAGATTAGGTCCATAGTAGAATGGCCAGAGCCGACCAGTGTGCATGAAGTCAGAAGTTTCCATGGCTTGGCTACCTTCTATAGGCAATTCATCAAGGGGTTTAGTACCGTAGTTGCTCCTATCACAGACTGCATCAGGAAGGGAGAATTTCAGTGGACCAAAGCAGCCCATAAAGCCTTCCTAGATCTTAAGGATAGGATGACCCAGGCACCCATTTTGAGACTACCAGACTTTTCAAAGGTATTTGAGGTTGCCTGTGATGCTTCAGGAGTAGGTATAGGTGGAGTCCTAAGCCAAGAGAACCATCCCGTAGCATTCTTTAGTGAAAAACTTAATGATGCTAAGCTTAGGTATTCTACCTATGATAAGGAATTTTACGCGGTAGTGCAAGCTTTGCGTTACTGGAGACATTATTTACTACCGCAAGAATTTGTGCTGTTTTCGAACCATGAGGCTCTTAGATTCTTGAATTCTGAGAAAAGCTTAACCCTAGGCATGCTAAGTGGGTAGAATATATCCAGTCCTATACTTTTGTTTTGAAGCATAAGGCTGGGTCTGAAAATAAGGTAGCTGATGCCCTTAGTCGTCGATCTTTGTTGTTGAATTCTGTTAGGGCTGAAGTCATAGGGTTTGAGCAAATCAAAGAAGAATATGGGTCGTGTCCGGATTTCAAGACTGTATACCAGGATCTAACTCAAGGACCATCTAGTGAACATAAGGATTATTCCCTTATAGATGGCTTTCTGTTCTTTAAGAATAGGCTTTGCATCCCTAGAACCTCTCTTAGGGAATTCTTGATTTGGGAAACTCATGCGGGAGGTTTAGCTGGCCATTTCGGAAAAGATAAGACCACCCTGGCTATTGAAGACCACTTTTTCTGGCCTAGCTTAAAAAGAGATGTAGCACACATTGTGGCTAAGGTGTCGGACCTGCGCTGTTGCCAAACAGCAAAAACAAAACACCGGCCTTTATACCCCTCTCCCTGTCCCAGATCGTCCTTGGCAAGATGTGAGCATGGATTTTGTGTTAGGTTTGCCTAAGACCCAGAGGAGGCATGACTCTATCTGTGTTGTAGTAGACCGATTTTCCAAGATGGCCCATTTTTTGCCTTGTTCCCAAACTTTTGATGCGTCTAAGGTAGCCACCCTGTTCTTTAATGAGATAGTTCGACTCCATGGCCTACCCAAGATCATTGTTTCCGATAGGGATGTTCGGTTCACCAGCTATTTCTGGAAAACCCTTTGGCATAAGTTAGGGACGAAACTTAAGTTTTCAACTGCCTATCATCCCCAGACTGACGGCCAAACCGAAGTAGTGAACCGTAGTTTAGGCAATCTGCTAAGGTGTCTTGTTGGTGAAAACATTAGGAACTGGGATTTGTACTTACCTAGAGCTGAATTTGCATATAATGACTCGGTCAATAGGTCTACGGGTAAGAGTCCATTTGAAATTGTGCATGGTTACAAACCCCACACCTCTTGACCTAGCTCCTTTACCAGTCCACACACGGGTCTCTGAGTCTGCCGAAGTTTTTGCACAGCATATAAAAGACTTGCATAAAGACATTCAAGCCAAAATAAATTTAAGTAACGAAACTTATAAGAAATTGGCTGATTCTCAAAGGCGAGTCAAAACTTTTGACGAAGGAGACTATGTAATGATTAGGTTAAGGCCTGAATGGTTTCCTCCTGGAACCGTTAGAAAGTTACATGCTAGGGGAGCTGGACCATTTAGAGTGGTAAAGAGAGTAGGATCCAATGCCTATGTGCTCGAGTTGCCTCCAGAACTAGGCATTAGCTCCACTTTCAACATTACAGACCTAGTAGAGTATAGGGAGCCAGCTGTGATTCCCAGTGAGGCTTTTGAACCTAATCCTGCTCTTGAGAGTGAACCTGACCCTGTGTGTCCACCAACAAATTGGCCTGTGAGGAAAGAGCAGATTGAAAAGATCCTGGATGATCAGGTTATCTCTAATCGTAATCGAGGATACCAAAGATACCTGGTCCGCTGGGTAGGAAGGCCAGATTCTGATGACTCTTGGATCTCCCGAGAAGAGTTACAAGAGCTGGACCCAGACCTCTTGGAGAGATACCAGAGCCAACTTGATCCATACTCGACAGGGTCGAGTTCCTCCAACCCTGGGAGAATTGGTGCGGGCACCAGACTCAGAAGAAGACTTCAGAGCTCCATTTGGATCTCTGATTAACCTTGCCCGAAGAATTAGGGTTTTTGGTTTGTAATAAGAGTTAACTAGATCAACTCAATTTAGTTTGAGTCTACATTACCTGCATTTTATTTTGTTGAGTCATGTTGACTCAGTAGTGGACTAGGGTTTCAAAATGGGATGTTACAATTTCTTCCAAGACCAGGCAAGTGGACATCACACTCCCAGCCACACTCCCAGTCCAGGGGGCGCCATATCCACATCCAGCAGCTTTTGGTCCCCACTCCACAGATGGCAACCTCCTTCTCTCATGCGCCAGATAAGGAGAAGTCCACCAAGAGACCACCAATCAAGGGGGTGGCCAAGACTTTCCCAAGAAAATCCATGCCAAGAAGGGAAGAAATTTCTCTTGGAAGAGCATATCAAGGGGTGCCCATTACCTGCCAAAAAAACATAAACAAAGATGGGAAGAGCCTTGACTTAGGGAGGAAGAAAAGGAGGAGTCCAAAAGAGTTCATCCAGGGAAGGAAGAAAATTTTTCTTGAAAATCCAAGCAAGGTGGTGCCATCTACCTGCCATTTATAACCCAAATCCTAATTTTTGGTATTTTGGCCGACCATATGTAAGGGACTTGCCCTAATTTGGAGATCCCCTCCTTTAGTCCCACATGGGAAAATATGAAACCCTTCTCCCTTGTAAAGCATTATAAATTAAACCCTTTTGTAAGTTGAAAAAAATCATAGATGAATGAAAGAAATTTTTTCTTGAGCAAACTTGTGTTTTCTCTTGTCCGCACTTGCTTCCAGGTGTTGAGCTCTGTGAGGGAGTAAATCCGGGTTCCCCTGGGACCTTGAGGAGGTGAGAGATCTCCAAAACCCTAAACCCTAGGTTAGCCACTCAATTCCCAAACCCTAGCCGCCATCACCTTTTTTTTTCCACCAAGCCCTAGTCTTTTCCTCTTCTCACGGCCACCTTCTCCAAGTCCTGGCCGACCACCAGCATCCGACTCCAGTCCAGATACTGCCGGCCTACAGCAAGTCTAAGGGGAAGTCAGATCGGCCTCCAGGAGAATTTGATTTCAGCAACTTCAGCTTTCAAGTTCTTCAACCTGGTAAGATCTTTTCTTGAGTTTCTGAATTCCATCATTTGTTCCTCTTCTTTTCCAGATCTTGAGTCCAGGAGAAGCTGACCAAACCACGAGACCAGTATTGGAGGATCCATTGCAAAGATAGCCAACTCCAAGGATCCCATAATCTGCTCGAGAGAGTTCTTCCACCAGAATCCTGAGAAGATCACTGTCTGGTGAGTAAACCGTCCCTCCTCTCTATTTCTGTTCTGTTGAAAGTTCAGAGCGAAACCCTAGGTCTGGGAGTTTCTCAACCCCCAGCGATCCGTTACTTCTGAACTACTCTGATAATTTGGTTCCTTCAAAACTGTGCTTTCGATCCTTACTTAGTTTCCTTCAATTAGTTAGCTTTACTTTGAGTCAAAGCCAATTTCTGAAAAAAAAAATATATATAAAAAAAGAATTAATCTTAATTTTACTTCCGCATACGCTTCTTTGTTCTTTGTTCTGCATCATATTAGGAAGGGAGAATTTCAATGGACTAAAGCAGCCTAAAATGCCTTCCTAGATCTTAAGGATAGGATGACCCAGGCACCTATCTTGAGGTTACCCGACTTTTCTAAAGTATTTGAGGTTGCCTGTGATGCTTCAGGAGTAGGCATAGGTGGAGTCCTAAGCCAAGAGAACCATCCCGTAGCATTCTTTAGTGAAAAACTTAATGATGCTAAGCTTAGGTATTCTACCTATGATAAGGAATTTTATGTGGTAGTGCAAGCTTTGCGTTACTGGAGACATTATTTGCTACCGCAAGAATTTGTGCTGTTTTCGGACCATGAGGCTCTTAGATTCTTGAATTCCCAGAAGAAGCTTAACCCTAGGCATGCTATGCGGGTAGAGTATATCCAGTCCTATACTTTTGTTTTGAAACATAAGGCTGGGACTGAAAATAAGGTAGCTGATGCCTTTAGTCGTCGATCTTTGTTATTGAATTCTGTTAGGGCTGAAGTCATAGGGTTTGAGCAGATCAAAGAGGAATATGAGTCGTGTCCGGATTTTAAGACTGTGTACCAGGATCTAACTCAAGGACCATCTAGTGATCATAAGGATTATACCCTTTTAGATGGCTTTCTGTTCTTTAAGAATAGGCTTTGCATCCCTAGAACTTCTCTTAGGGAATTTTTGATTTGGAAAATTCATGCTGGAGGTCTAGCTGGCCATTTCGGAAAAGACAAGACCACCTTGGCTATTGAAGACCACTTTTTCTGGCCTAGCTTAAAAGAGATGTAGCACACATTGTGGCTAGGTGTCGGACCTGCGCTGTTGCCAAATAGTGAAAACAGAACACCGGCCTTTATACCCCACTCCCTGTCCCAGATCATCCTTGGCAAGATGTGAGCATGGACTTTGTGTTAGGTTTGCCTAAGACCCAGAGGAGGCATGACTCTATCTGTGTTGTAGTCGACCGATTTTCCAAGATGGCCCATTTCTTGCCTTGTTCCCAAACATTTGATGCATTTAAGGTAGCCACCCTATTCTTTAATGAGATAGTTCGACTCCATGGCCTGCCTAAGACCATTGTTTCAGATAGGGATGTCCGGTTCACCAGCTATTTCTGGAAAACCCTTTGGCATAAGTTAGGGACAAAACTTAAGTTTTCGACTGCCTATCATCCCCAAACTGATGGCCAAACCGAAGTAGTGAACCGTAGTTTAGGCAATCTGTTAAGGTGTCTTGTTGGTGAAAACATTAAGAACTAGGATTTGTACTTACCTAGAGCTGAATTTGCATACAATGACTCGGTCAATAGGTCTACAGGTAAGAGTCCATTTGAAATTGTGCATGGTAACAAACCTCACACACCTCTTGACCTAGCTCCTTTACCAATCCACACACGAGCCTCCGAGTCTGCCGAAGTTGTTGCACAGCATATAAAAGACTTGCATAAAGAAATTCATGCCAAAATAAATTTAAGTAATGAAACTTATAAGAAGTTGGCTGATTCTCAAGGCGAGTCAAAACTTTTGATGAGGGAGACTATGTAATGATTAGGTTAAGGCCTGAATGGTTTCCTCCTGGAACTGTTAGAAAGTTACATGCTAGAGGAGCTGGACCATTTAGAGTGGTGAAGAGAGTAGGATCCAATGCCTATGTGCTCGAGTTGCCTCCAGAACTAGGCATTAGCTCCACTTTCAACATTACAGACCTAGTAGAGTATAGAGAACCAGTTGTGATTCCCAGTAAGCCTTTTGAGCCTAATCCTGCTCTTGAGAGTGAACCCAACCCTGTGTGTCCACCAACAAACTGGCCTGTGAGGAAAGAGCAGATTGAAAAGATCCTGGATAATCAGCTTATCTCTATCGTAATCGAGGATACCAAAGATACCTGGTCCGTTGGCAAGGAAGGCCAGATTCTAATGACTCTTGGATCTCCCGAGAAGAATTACAAGAATTGGACCCAGACCCCTTAGAGAGATACCAGAGCCAACTTGATCCATAATCGACAGGGTCGAGTTCCTCCCACCCCGGGAGAATTGGTGCAGGCACCTGACTCAGAAGAAGACTTCAGGGCTCCATCTGGATCTCTGATTGACCTTGCCCGAAGAATTAGGGTTTTCTGGATTTGTAATAAGAGTTGACATGGTCAACTCAATTTTAGTTGAGTCTGTATTTCCCTGCAATTTAAATTTTGTTGAGTAATGTTGACTCAGTTCAAGTCCTAGTAGTGGTCTAGGTCTTCTCTAGGGTGTCACATTTTCTCCCAAGACCAAGCAAGTGGGCGCCACACTCCCAGCCACACTCCCAGCCACACGCCTGAGTCTAGGGTGCACCACATCTCCATCAAGTACCCACACTACAAGATAGCTGGTCCCTTCTCTCATGCACCACTTAAGGAGAAAATAATCTGGGATCCACAATTCAAGGGGGCGGCCAAAACATTTCCATAAAAGCCAAGCTATGTAAAGAAAGAAGAACTTCTTGGGGAGCACTTCAAGGGGGCACCCAATCCATGCCTAAAAAGTCCAAAGCAAAGATGGGAAGAACCATGACTTAGGGAGAAAGAAAAGGAGGTGTCCAAAAAAGTTGAGCCATGGAAGGAAAGAAATTTTCTCTTGAAGAGCAAGGCTAGGAGGCGCCACCTACTTACCTTTTGGAGCCACCAATCAACACTTTATGAACCTCTTGGCCGGCCATATGTGTGGGAATTGATTCTACAAACCTAATTTGAAGATCCATCCTATTAGTCCCACATGGGAAGATGTAAAACCCTGCTCTCTTGTAAAGTCCTATAAATTAAACCCTTCTTGTAAGTTTTAAAATATATGATGAATGAATCCAATTTATGTGTGAGCAAACTTTGTGTTTCTCTCTTCCGCACTTGCATCCAGGTGTTGAGCTCTGTGAGGGAGTAAATCCGTGTTCCCCGGGAACCTTGAGAAGGTGTGAGATCTCCAACCCCAAAACCCTAGGTTAGCCACTTCACTTCCAAATCCTAGCCGCCCATCATCCTCTTCTTTCCACCAAACCCTAGCCTTCCTCATCTCTCACAGCCACTCTCTCCAAGTCAAGGTCGACCACCAGCATCCAGGTCCAGTCTGGATACTTCAGATTCAGAGCAATTCCCAGAGGAAGTCAGATCATCCTCCAAGAGAATCCGGATTTCAGCAACCTCAGCTTTCAAGTTCTTCAATCTGGTAAATCCCTCCTTGAGTTTCTGGTTCCATAAATTGTTCTTCTTCTTTCCCAGATCTTGAGTTCAGGAGAAGCCAACTCTGCCAAAGGATCAGTATTGGAGGATTCATTGCGAAGATATCTGAATCCGGGGATCCAACAATCTGCTCAAGAGAGTCCTTCAACTAAACTCTGTGAAGATTACTGCTTGGTCTGTAACCCTTCTCTTCTCTTTACTTCTGTCCTGTTGAAAGTTCAGAACGAAACCCTAGGTCTTGGAGTTTCTCAACCCCCAGCAATCCTTTACTTCTGAACTACTCTGATAACCTAGTTTCTTTAAATTGTGCTTTGAATTCTTACATAGTTTCTTTCAATTTAGTTTAACTTTCCTTTGAGTCAAAGCCGACTTCTAAAATAAAAAATAATAATAATAAATAATCTTAATTTACTTCCGCATCGCATCATCTCTTTTTTGTTCTGCATCGATGGGGCCACCCTTAGTGTTGTGTGCCCTTTGGTCAAGATCATCAACATCGGAGTCGAGCTTAGTACTGCGGGCCCCTGGGATAGCCTATAAGCAATAAGGATAGGCTGAGCTGCCCCCTTATCTCTCCCACACCGTAAGGGGTCGAGAAATGTACCAACAATCTCTTAGTAGATAGATCGCATCCAGTAGGTCGAGTTTGGGGTGGCCTAGGATAGCATTGTATGGTGATGAGAATATGATGATGGTAAAGGTCATCATAACCATGCTCTACTGGGGTTGTGAACTGGTGGTGACAGGGAGAGTAAGTTCTCACTCGACTCCCACTGAATCTCCGGTAAAGCCCATGAGAGGGGTGTGCACTAGCCTTAACCAATTGGGGTACAAATTCATCCGAGAGAAAGCATCATAAAAAAGCACATCTATGGAGCTCCCACCATCAACCATGATGCATCTTACAGGATGCTTGGTGATGGTCATCTCAACCATGATAGCATCATTATTTACATTTTCTTCATCACCTCCCTTCCCCTTCACAAAGGGGAGTACATTTTTCATATCTCCTCCCTTCTGGGCTCTCTTTGATGTGTGCTCTATTCCACAAGAAATTATGCCCACGGGCTTCTTAGTGGGCCGATTATCAACTGCAGGAATAGGGTGAGAGCCGTTAGTGGTTGATCCTCCATCAAAACCTCACTCCACATGAACTTTCTGAGGTTGCCTCTCCTGATCTGGTCCTCAATTTTCATTCTCAGGTTGCGACAGTCCTCAGTGTCATGGCCAAGGTCGCGGTGGAACTGGTAGTACTTCATCTTGTTGCAATTGCTTGACAACCTTAGCGAGGGAGGTTGGCATGGGTGCACTCTCCCTCATTCTCCATCAGAATCTTTGATCTTAGAGCTTGGAGGGGAGTGAAAGTCTTCTCAGGAATGGGGCCATCTCTCGGCTTTGGTCCTGTTTGGAAGTCCACAGGTGGCTCGGGTCTTCACGTCCCAAGTGCATCTCTTGGGACTAGCTTCTTTGGAGGCTTCCCATCCAGTTCTCTTCTATGCGGTCGGCCTCCTCGGTGTGGATGTACTTGTGGATGTGGACAAGTTCAAAATAAGTCGACAGGTTCATCCAAACTATAGATCTCCAAGGCGGCAGCTTTGAAGCGGGTTACATAGTCCTGCAGGAGCTCTTGGTCTTGCTGGCAGATAGAAAAGAGGCTATCCACCTCTTGTGGCACCTTTTGACAAGCATCAAAGTGGGCCATGAACCACCTCTCCAGCACTGGAAGGAGTCGATGCTTTCAAGCTCGAGGCGAGTGAACCAGACTCGAGCGACATTTCGGAGGGTGGCCGAAAAGGTGATGCACAGGAGGGCATCCGTCGCCTCTTGGACTCTCATGAGAGCCTTGTAGCTCTCCAGGTGGTCTAGGGGGTCGATGGTCTCATCATAAGGATCCACCTGAGGCATGCGAAACTGACTCGAATTCAGTTCCTCTTGGATTTTTTGGAGAAGGGGGGTTGGGCATCAAAGCCCACTAGCTCTATGGAGGAGCCCTGTATGTTGGGAAACTGGCGAGAGAGCTTCGCCAGCTTGCACTCTTGCTCTTCGTGGTGCCTCTCAGCCAGGTGCTGGATGGCCTTATCAATGGAGCCTTCCATTGAGGCCACTGGAGAAGAAGGAGTTGATAGCTGGTGGTGTTTGCGATGGGGGGCCTTGCCCCGGCAGTGCTTGTCGTGCTTGATGATGTAATTATCGTCTGTCGGGGATCAGCTCTCCTAGTCCACCGACCCAGAGCGGTTTCTCTTCGCGGGGGTCTAGTGACTCCCGGGGGGATTGGTTGTGGCCCATAGATGAGATGGCCTACCTTGGATGGAGTGCAAGCTTCCGGGGGGGCCCATGGCTTGGGCCGCGGGGGTTCCTGGCTAAGGTTGAGTGACCAAAAGCGCTGCTGATGCTGCAACTACCTCACGACTGAGATCAATGCCTACATCTGTTGGACAAGTGTGGCATAATAGAGTTACAGGGGGTTGTTAAGGAGGAGCGGGAATCTCTCTCTATGGGATTTGTGGGCCCGGAGGAGAGGGAGCATCTCCCGCTTGACTGGTGGAGGCTTCTCTTTCGTGAGTCACCACCATGCTTCGAGTGGAGATGCTCTCAAGCTCGTGGGGGGGCTTGCTTGTACAGGGGCTTTCCCCCTTCCTGGTGCGCCAATCTGTTGCCGACCTTACCATCATGGCCTGTAGCTGGAAGTGGCCCCGAACGTTTGCCCCTTCACTCTAGAATCCTTGGATTCTTGGACCTACAAAATAGTGTTAGAGAGCCCGGCCAGGATCCCGACGAGGGCACTCTAACGATCAAGTTAGCTGATGATAAAGCATAATAGATCCCCTAAGGCAGATCCCACTTCGATATCCATGCTTAGAGGAGTTTGTAATAAAGAACTGAGTGGGAGAAGATGAGAGAGAAACGGTGCTTGAATTACGGTGACCATGCTCACTAGACTCACTCCGGGAGTCCACTGGGAGCTTCCTGCCTTCAAGTCACTCATTTCTTGCTATCTTTGTGCTTGCTCTGTCTTGGTCGCTTACCCTTTTTCTTGTCTGTTGGCACCTTTCTAGATCGTTGATTGCTCTCATGCCTCGATTTGCCCTCTCTGCAGGGCTTAAGGGTCAATGATGTCCGTTGGCCGCTCCCCAGAGATCATTCCTCTTATAGTTGGGACTTAAGTTGTGAACTTGTCTTGCCTGGTGTGTTGTCATGAATGGGGAATTAGGTGGAACCTCGATCTGGGCATAGCTGCCCTCGGGTTTGAGACACTGAACATGGCCTTCTCCTTCGGGGGTTCCAGGTGGTCAGCCATAGAATCTGACATCTAGATCGGGGCACCCCTCCCAAATTGGTGCATACAAGGTTACGCGCACCATTGCAGATTTGGGGTGCCATACTGAGCGCGACACACTACGCGTGCCTACTTCGGTAGCGATCTTGGGTTGGAACCTTCATCCTTCTCGATGCTTCCAAGGTGAGGTCTCGACTATGGTCGAGGCGGGCTCAACCCTTGGGGGGCCACTTAGTGAAGGAGCGAAGGAGGGCTCGACTTCGGTTGAGGAGGGCTTGAACCTTGGGGAGCTGCCTTATAGAAGAGCGGAGGAGGGCTCGACTCCGGCCAAGGTGGTTTCGACCCTTGGGGAGCTACTTGGTGAAGGAGCGGACGAGGGCTCAACTCTGGTCGAGGTGGGCTCAACCATTGGGGAGCCACCTAGCGAAGGAGCAGAGGAGGGCTCGACTCTGGCCGAGATGGGCTTGACCCTTGGGGAGCCACCTGGCAGAGGAGCGGAGAAGGGCTCGACTACAACCGAGATGGGTTCTACCCTTGGGGAGCCACCTGGCGAAGGAGCGGAGGAGGGCTTGACTCCTGTCGAGGTAGGCTCGACCCTTGGAGAGCCACCTAGCGGAGGAGCAGAGAAGGGCTCAACTCTGATCGAGGTGGGCTCGACCCTTAGGGAGCCACCTGGCAGAGGAGCGGAGAAGGGCTTGACTTCGGTCGATGTGGGCTCGACCCTTGGAGAGACACTTGGCGGAGGAACAGAGTTGCTGAGCTCGGGCTGAGGTGAGGTAGCTTCGGTCGAGCTAGGCTAGAACTGGGGGGCCTTCTGGCGAAGGAACAGGGGTGCCTGGTGCGGACACTAGAGGCAACAGAATAAGGCAGAGGCTTCTCAACCCTTTGTGGATCACTTAATAACATTCGAGTCCATTGTAATAAAGCTTAGTTCAGCTAAGTTGTCTTTATTTGAGTCCTATATTAATCAGCTCATGTTGAGCTAGTTCAGTCCAGTGTTCGTCAGCTCTTGTCGAGCTAATTTTATTTTTTTGAGTCTTGTCCAAGCACAATGAAGACTCAAGACCACATCATACAAGTGAAGACCAAGTCCAATAAGATTGAAGACATGAAAGAGTAGCCCAAGTCCAAGCCAGCTTGAAGATTTGAAGACCCCACGGGAGAAATCAGAAACCCTGAAGCCCTGGACCAGCCGGAAGCAAAATTGGGCCAGCCTAGGCCCAGGAGGTTCTAGGGCGCCAAGGCTTATGGTGACCCCCCATGGTCGGCCCCTTAGAGTCACCCACTTGGCCAACCAAGGCAAGGAGAGAGGGAGAGTTTTTAGGGATTTATTCTACCTAATGTTGCCTTATTTTCTAGCTAGGGTTTGGGTGGGAATAAAATTTTATGTAAAGTCTAATATACCCTTACTTGGAGCCCAAGACTAAGGATCTATTTAAAGGACCCTAGTCTCTTATATGAGAGTTGATTTTGATATATGAGATATACTTGAGTTCTCTACAATTGCTTTGTGCTACCCTGCTTTGTGCTTAAGGGTTTATTGGTGTCTTCTTCTTCCCGGAGTTGCAACTGACTCCAGCCTTCATCCAAGCTTCCTCTTCCCATGCCCTTGCTGCCTTGTTTCTAAGATTTTCTTGTGTTTCCAACCTTTCTTTCTCACCCTTGATTGTTGTTTGCAGGTCCCCAAGTTTCTATGAATCCAACGACTCCAACCGGGCCATAATCGGACCACCAAGCAGAAAGCCGGGAATCCACGAGTCTCTGGCTTGATTTTTCAGGCCGCATCCATAGAGGAACGAGTGATCTCTTTACTGCGATCTTCACCAGGTGCATCAGACATTGCCAGGTACACCTTATCTACCACCAGTAGTTTATTGTAGGAGAACTAGTCCTAACCGAGGCTTCTCAGCCCCGGCGATCCCTCTTTACTGCTTTCTCAGGTCCTGATCTGCATGTATAGCTTTTAGAATTCATATAGAATTATCTACATTATATTTTGATCTAATATTTTGGATTTAACCACCTCATCCAACTCCTAAAACAGAAAAAAATAATTGCATGCATATTAGTTCCGCATCATCTGGTATCAGAGCCTAGATTAGGGCTTGTCTTTTGCATTTTTATAGTCCATATATGCTCTATTCTTTTAATTATTTCTCTCTGCTCAGAACTCCAAAAATTCTAAAACTTATTTTTCTGGATTTATATTATTTCAAAGTATTTTACATAAGTTTTTTAGATTTTATTTTGGTCTGTACAGTTTCTGCAAGTCGAAACATAGCCTACAAATTTTTGGCTCTATTTTTTTAGAAAGGCAAATTTGGAAGGTTTAGGGTTTTGTTTAGTATCTTTTTTGTATATCTTTTAATTTTAGTATATTTCCTGAATATTAGGCCATAATTTTCATGTTTTCTTCTATTTAAGAAAATACAAAACTATAAAAGAAATATATATATTACATATTCTCCAAAAATACCAAAAAATTATCTAAACCCTAATTTGCATCCTCATCTACCTGCCATCATTGCATAATTTACTTTAAGGGCACTCTCTTTATGCCAGATAAGGGAAGGAGGTCATTTCTTTCCTTAGCCCAAAACCACCATCTTTGCATCCCATCCCAAGCCTAACATAAAATTAACTAGACTTAATTTTGTCATAGTGGGCTAGGGACACCAACTGGTCGGGTCCGGGCTAAGTGTCAGATCACTGTGTCAAGCTAACCTATGTGTGCCTTGTGCTTAGTGTCTAGAACGGTGGTTCAGGGATTCAATCCCGAAGGACTTGTGTGCTGGTCTGCCTACCTGGCCAATCTCTGATTGGTGTCTAGGATTGGCAATCAGGGACCTAACACTCCCATTACACCTACCTGGCTGAGTACAGGGTTACTATAGTCTAGTTTGCCACCTAGATTGAGCACCTAGTTTTGGTCTCTAGGTCTAGGGAGCTGTAGTCAGTTTGATCGAATCTTGCATGAGCACTAGATCAGGAGCATCGTATCATCCACCAACTCCACCTTTGGCTGAACCCATGGATAAGCTGGAAGCCCAAATTCAAGCCCTTGTTGATCAAATGGCCCAGATGAACCATAGGTTTGAACATATAGATAACCGACTGGGAAACCTAGAGGAGGCATGTAGGCCTCATAGTGATCCAGATCCTGAGTCATCTCCCCATCCTAGGAGGACTCCAAACCCTGATCCACACTTTGAGGCTGAGCCAAGGAGAGCCCATCATCATGACCCATATTATGATACTGAACCTAGGAGGGTCCCAAACCCTAATCCATACCTTGAGGCTGAACCTAGGAGAGCCCGACGTCATGAACCCATCCCTGAGGTTCATCCTAGAAGACCCAATCAGGATTTTTTAGATCAGGAGGACAGATACTATAGACACATTAAACTTGATGCCCCGATTTTTGATGGATGTCTTGATCCTAAGGTCTACATAGATTTGGAGGGAGAGATTGATCAATACTTTGAGTGGTACGATATGACGGAAGAGCGTAAGTTTGGGTTTGCTAAACTTAAGTTGGTCCGGGAGGCCAGGTTACATTGGGCTAGTGTTGAGAGAACCCTTAGATTAGGACATCATGATCCCATAGTTACCTGGTGGGCCATGAAGGGTAAGCTTAGGGCAAAGTAAGTTCCACCATCATATCGTGGTGGTCTACTGGATCAGTGGCAGTGATTGAATCAGGGTAGCAGGAGTATAGATGAGCACATTGCTAAATTTGATGAGTATTCTATGCGATGTGATTTGAGTGAGTCTGAGGATGTTGTTCTGTTTAGGTTTAGGGCTGGACTGAGAGATGACATTAAGAAGGAGCTCTATATGAGGGACGTTAGAGACCTGGACCATGCTTACTAGATTGCTAGGGATTATGAACGTTTTCAGAGAAGGCCCGTCTACCGTAAACCTGAGCCTAGATACCCTAGTTAGTATCCAAGAGCTAACCAATCTACTCAAAGCTGACCCATGCTTAGCTGGCCTAGCACGAGTTGACTTAGTCCTAGTTAGCCAGGCCCGAGTCGACCCCAGCCTAGTACTCCTGTGACCCGTAGAGATGATAGAAGAAAATCTGTAGAGGTCCATAGGAGTAACAATCCCCAGAATACCTGTTATAGGTGTAAGAAACCAGGCCATTTTATGAGTCAATGCCAAGTTAGTGCCCTACACTTAGGTGAGCAAGTGGAGGAAGAGCTTGAACCAGTAGCCGAACCTGAGGGAGAGATTTATGAGGCTGATGATCAGTTGATAGACAAGTATGAGGGTGAGGAGGAGGAACCTGAGTTTAAGAACCAATTAGGAGTGGTTAGGTGCATCTTAACCCAAACCCCAGTTATGGAAGATTGGTGCAGGACTAGCATCCTACAGACTTTTGTTAAGGTAGGGGGTAAGGTACTTAAGATCATCAAAGATAGTGGGAGTTGTGTCAATGCTGTCTCTGCCAACACAGTTAAATCTTTAGGATTGACCACAGTTTTCCATCCTCGCCCTTACAAAGTTTCTTGGGTAGATTCCAACTCCATCTAGATTCAAGCTAGGTGCCGATCTTAGTTAGACTACAAATCTAAGAGGAAAAGATTTGGTGTGACATCATCCCCATGGAAGTGAGTAGTATCATTCTAGGTCGACCCTGGCTTTTTGATCATGATGCAACCCTGTATGGTCGAACCAATGTTTGTGCTTTTAACTACCATGGGAATAAGTTTATTATGCACCCAGCTCCCCCTAGAGACCCATTAAGAGGGGTTCTAGTAGCCTTAAGGACAAGAAACCTGGAGTTAATTTGATTAAGGCTAGGGAGTTAGAAAAAGAGATTGCTGAGGGGAACCCTATTTGGATCTTGGCCACCAAAGAAATACATGAGCCGACCCAAAGGGAACACCCTAAAGAAATTATTGAGGCTCTAAAAGAATTTGAGGATGTCTTCCCTGATGATTTACCTGATCAATTACCACCCATTAGACACATCCAACATGCTATAGACTTAGTCCCAGGAGCCACTTTACCAAACCTTCCTTACTATAGAATGAACCCCAGTGAGCATCAAGAATTACAGAAACAATGGGAGAATTGCTTAGGAAGGGTTTCATTAGGGAGAGCCTGAGTCCATGTGCAGTCCATGCTCTACTGATCCCTAAGAAAGATGGTACCTGGAGAATGTGCGTAGACAATAGAGCCATCAACAAAATAATAGTGAAATATAGGTTTCCCATCCCCCGATTGGATGATATGTTAGACATGATGGTCGGAGCCAAAGTTTTCTCAAAGATAGATCTTAAGAGTGGCTATCATCAGATTAGGACTAGACCTAGGGATGAGTGGAAAACTACATTCAAGACTAAGGATGGCTTGTTTGAGTGGGTTGTAATGCCTTTCGGACTTTCCAATGCACCAAGTACTTTTATGAGGATTATGACCCAGGTCCAAAAAGAGTATACCAGAAAATTCGTTGTGGTCTTCTTTGATGATATCTTGATTTATTGCAGGACTAAGAAGGACCACCTTAGTCATCTGAGACTAGTATGTTAGACTCTTAGGGAGAATAGCCTCTATGCCAACTTTAAGAAGGTGAATTCATGACACATAGGGTTATCTTCCTAGGTTTTATTGTCACCCCTGAGGGAGTTTCTGTAGATCCTGAAAAAGTTAGGGCAATTGTTGAGTGGCCTACACCCACTAGTGTCCACGATGTGCGTAGTTTCCATAGCCTAACAACCTTTTATAAAAGATTTATTAGGGGTTTTAGTATAGTCGTCGCACCTATCACTGATTGTATTAGGAAGGGTACATTTGAGTGGACCAAAGCAGTTGATAAGGCCTTCCTAGAGCTTAAGGATAAGATGACCAATGCACCCATCCTTAGATTACCTGACTTCACTAAGGTGTTTGAGGTTGCTTGCGATGCCTCGGGAGTACGAATAGGTAGGGTACTAAGTCAAGAGAATCACCCTGTAGCCTTCTTCAGTGAGAAGCTGAATGAGGCTAAACTTAAGTATTCTACCTATGACAAGGAATTTTATGCGGTAGTCCAGGCCCTTAGATATTGGAGACATTACATACTACCGTAGGAGTTTGTCTTATTCTCTGATCATGAGGCACTCTGATTCTTAAACTTCCAAAAAAAACTTAACCCACGGCATGGTAAATGGATCGAGTACATTCAAGCCTACACCTTTGTCCTGAAGCATCGTGCCAGCATAGAAAATAAGGTAGCAGATGCCCTAAGCCATAGGTCTTTGCTATTAGGATCAGTTAGCACCCAAGTCATAGGGTTTGATAGGTTAAAAGATGAGTATGAAACTTTCCTACACTTTGGAAACATTTACTAGACCCTCAGGCTAGGACCATCTAGTACCCATAGTGAGTATATCATTCAGGATGGCTTCCTTTTCCAAAATAATCAACTCTTTATACCTAAGACTTCACTTAGAGAATTCCTAATTTGGGAGACCCATGCTGTCCTTTGGTAGGAATTAGACAATTTTAGCGATAGAAGACCAGTTCTTTTGGCCAGGATTGAAAAGGCATGTTGCACAGATTGTAGCCATGTGTAGAACTTGTGCTGTTGCAAAACAGCAAAGCAAAACACTAGTCTCTACACACCTTTACCAGTGCTTGATTGCCTTTGGCAGGACCTAAGTATGGACTTCGTGTTAGGATTACCTAAGACCCAGAAGAAACATGATTCTATCTTTGTAGTGGTCGATAGGTTCTCTAAGATGGCTCACTTCATCCCCTGTTCCCACCTTTGATGCGTATAGAGTAGCCAAGCTTTCCTTAGATCATCTAGTTAGACTCCATGGCCTACCCAAGACCATCATATCTGATAGGGATGTTAGGTTCACCAGTTATTTCTAGAAAATCCTATGGCACTTGTTAGGGACCAAGCTTAAGTTTTCCACTCTGCCTACCCCCACAACCGATGGCCAATTGAAGTGGTGAACCATAGTTTAGGAAACCACCTTAGATGCCTGGTAGGTGAACATACTAGAACTTGGGATCTATTGTTACCTAGAGCAGAGTTTGCCTACAACAATTCAGTAAATAGGACAACGGGTAAGAGTCCTTTTGAGATAGTCCATGGGTACAAGCCTAATCACCCCATTGATCTGATTCCTTTACCTATTCATGCACGAGTCTCAGAGTCTGCAGAGTCATTCGCACAGCATATTAGAGACTTGCACAAAGACATTAGCCAATAGATAAACCTAAGCAATGAAACTTATAAAAAATTGGTTATTTCCCGAAGAAGGATCAAGGAATTTGATGTAGGGGATTCTGTCATGATTAGGCTTAGGCCTGAGTGGCTCCCACCCAGGACCATTAAGAAACTTCATGCTCTTGGAGCCGGACCTTTTAAAGTGTTTAAGAAGGTTGGATCAAATGCCTATGTGTTAGACTTGCCTTCGGATATAAGCATTAGTTCTACCTTCAATATTAAAGACCTGGTTGAGTACAGGGAACTGGTAGTGATACCCAGTGAGGCTTTCGACCTATCCCTTCTATTGAGAGTGATCCTTACCCAGAGTGTCCACCAATTAATTGGCCTGAGAGAGGAGAACGATCGAGCGTATCTTGGATGACCAAGCCATTACAACCCGGGCCGCGCACTATCAAAGCTTCCTGGTCCGATGGCAATGCCTGCCAGAGTCGGACGATTCATAAATTTCTCGAGAGGACTTGCAATGCCTCGACCTAGACATTGTCGAGAGATTATGAGCCAGCCTAATCTGCACTCGACAGAGTCGAGTTCCTCCTACTCTGGGAGAATTGATGCGGGACACCAGAGGCACCAGAATAAGGCAGAGGCTTCTCCAACCCTCTGTGGATCACTTAATACATTCGAGTCCATTGTAATAAAGCTTAGTTCAGCTAAGTTGTCTTTATTTTAGTCATGTTTAGTCAGCTCATGTTGAGCTAGTCCAGTCTAGTGTTAGTCAACTCCTGTCGAGCTAATTTATTTTTTGAGTCCTGTCCAAGCACACTGAAGACTCAAGACCACATCATACAAGTGAAGACCAAGTCCAATCAGATTGAAGACATGGAAGAGTAGCCCAGTCCAAGCCAGCTTGAAGATTTGAAGACCCCAGGAGGAGAATCAGAAACCCTGAAGCCCTGGACTAGCCGGAAGCAAAATTGGGCCAGCCCAGGCCTAGGAGGGAGCTAGGGCGCCAAGGCTTATGGTGACCACCCCTTGGTCGGCCCCTTAGAGTCAGTCCCCTCTGGTTGACCAAGGCAAGGAGAGGGAGAGTTTGTAGGGATTTATTCTACCTAATGTTGCCTTATTTTCTAGCTAGGGTTTGGTGGGAATAAATTCTTATATAAGTCTAATATACCCTTACTTGGACCCAAGACTAAAGATCTATTTAAAGGACCCTAGTCTCTTGTATGAGAGTTGATTTTGATATATGAAATATACTTGAGTTCCTTACAATTGCTTTGTGCTACCTTACTTTGTGCTTAAGTGGTTTATTGGTGTCTTCTTCTTCCCGGAGTTGCAACTGACTCCAGCCTTCATCCAAGCTTCCTCTCCCATGCCCTGCTACCTTATTTCTAAGATTTTCTTGTGTTTTCACCTTGCTTTCTCACCCTTGATGGTTGTTTGCAGGTCCCGATTTCTTACGAATCCAATGACTCCAACCGGGCCGCATCGGACCACCGAGCAGAAAGCCGGGAATCCGCGGGTCTTTGGCTTGATTTTCTAGGCCGCATCCATTGAGGAATGAGTGATCGCTTCACTGTAATCTTCACCAAGTGCATCAGACATTGCCAGGTACACCCCCTCTACCACCAATAGTTTTATTGTAGGAGAACTAGCCCTAACCGAGGCTTCTCAGCTCCGGAGATCCCTCTTTACGCTTTCTTAGATCCTGATCTGCATACGTAGCTTTTAAAATTCATATAGAATTATCTACATTATATTTTGATCTGATATTCGGGATTTAACCACCTCATCCAACCCCTAAAATATAATAAAATAATCTCATGCATATTAGTTTCACATCAGTGCCGAGCTCAGGCCGAGATGGGCTTGACCGTTGGTGAGGCCACCTGCAGGGAGCTCGAAGGAGAACTTGACGTGGTGCTAATTACCTACCTAGCTGCTAGCTGGATCCGATGTGTACTCGATGTTAGTGGTCTAGCCATATCAAAACCAAATTGCATAGAAAAGATTGAAAATGACCCAAATTGGATTATGGCTTTGTAAGAAGAACTTAATAAATTCGAAAGAAATAATGTATGGACCTTAATAGATAGATCCTCTGAACATCCTGTTATAGGTACTAAATGGGTATACAGGAACAAATTATGAAAAAGGTAATGTAATTAGAAATAAAGCTAGATTATTTGACAAAGGGTATAACCAAGAAGAAGGAATATATTTTGATGAAACTTATGCACCTGTATCAAGACTAGAAGCTATTAGACTTTTAGTTGCATTTGCTTACTACATGAACTTTAAATTATTTAAAATGGATTTGAAAAGTATATTTTCAAATGGATGTGAAAATTTGTTTTTGTAGAACAACCCCCCAATTTGAAAACCATGCTTTACCTAATCGTGTTTCAAATTCAATAAAACATTATATGATTTAAAACAAGCACCTAGAGCATGGTATGATAGAATAAGTAAATTCTTACTAGAAAAAATTTTACTAGAGGTAATGTAGACACAACTCTATTCATTAAAAGAAAAGAAGATGATATGTTAGTTGTATAAATTTATGTCGATGATATAATTTTTGGTGCAACTAATGAAGATTTGCGTGGAGAATTTGCTAAGCTTATGTAGGGCAAATTTGAAATGAGCTTAATAGGTGAGTTGACCTCTTCCCTGGACCTCAAATTAAGCAAACAAAAGAAGAAATACTTATCAACCAAGCTAAGTACATCAAGGAGATTCATAAAAAGTTTGGTATGGAGTCAACTAAAAAAATTGGCACACTCATGAGCCTTACCTGCAGACGTGACAGGATGATGATGGAAACAGTTTATCAAATACTTTATAGAGATATGATTGGATCATTGTTGTACTTGACTGCTAGTAGACCTGATATCTTATTCAGGATTTGTATAAGTGCTAGATTTCAATCTAATCCAAATGAATCACATATACTTGCTATTAAAAGGATTTTAAGATATCTAAAAGGAATAAGTAATCTAGGTCTATGGTATTCTAAACAATCTTCCTTAGAATTAATTGGATACATTGATGCTGATTATGATGGATGCAAAATAGATAGAAAAAGTACTAGTGGCACATGTCAATTTATAGAGTTGAACTTATTCTCTTGGCATAGTAGAAAGTAAAACTCTGTGGCATTATCCATTGCTTGATGTGGGACTAATATGCATGCAATTCTTTTTGTATATTTTATATGTGGGGTTAGGTGATTAATTCCTGAATTTCATATCAAAATTAGTTGTAGGGAATTTTGTATGAATTTTTGAAGCCAAGCATGCAGATTATAACCTAGAAAAGTACTAAAGAAGGATCGCCGGGGATACCGAGCCAAAGACCCGCGGATACCCGCTTTCTACTCGGTGGTCCGATTGAGGCTTGGCTAGAGTCGTTGGATTGGTAGGAACTCGGACCTGCAAACGACCTGTTAGGGGTTAGAAACTAAAAGGAGATCAATAAAATAAAGGAAAATAGCAAAGAAAAGAAAGTTTTGGAGGGGGCTGAAGGATGGTTGGCGGTAGGAAGATGGTTGCAAACACCGGGAAGAAGAACTGTCAAACCCCTTTAATGCACAGCATGGTAATCACTCAAGCAATAGAAGAACTCAAGGTTTATTTCATATGTCAAAATCAAGTTTCATACAAGAGGCTAGGTTTCCTTAAATAGACCCTTAACCTTGGGCTCCAATTAAGGATACAATAGTCTTTACATAAGAATCCTACTCCTACTCAAACCCTGGCTAGAAAATAAGGAAACATTAGGTAAGAAAAAATACCTAAAAATTTCTTGACTAGGTCAACACTCCAAGGATGCCTAGGGGGTGTGTTGTGCTTCTAGGAACAGCAAGAGGCCTGCCTAAAGGGCTCGGGTGCATGGGCTTGGGCTTCTGGAAGCTATGGTGGCCTGGTAGCCAGGTAGCAGGAATATTTCTTGGTATCTTGCTTCTTAGGGGCTTGGACATGGCGCCTGGGCTTGATTTCTTTGGGCTAGGATGCAGGTGGACCTCTGGGATCATGGATTCCCTGGTCTATGAATATATTCTGGCATCTAGAAGGGAATCTGGGCATCTGGAGGCATTGGAGGGCATCTACAAGGATCAGGTTTTCTGAATTTTCCTCCTGGGGTCTTCAAATCTTCAAGCTGGGTTGGACTTGGGCTATACTTCCATGTCTTCAATCTAGTTGGACTTGGTCTTCACTTGTATGATGTGGTCTTGAGTCTTCAGTATGCTTGGACTGGACTCAAAAAAAATAAAATTAGCTCAACATGAGCTGACTAGCATTGGACTGAACTAGCTCAACATGAGCTGACTAGTACAGAACTAAAATAACAACTCAAAAGATACAAATAACAACTAAAATGGACTCAGATGGGCTAACCCTTATTACAGATAGACTCATAAATTATTGATCAATCCATAGAGGGTTGAAAAGCCTCTGTCTTATTCTGGTGCCTTTAGTGTCCCCACCAATTCTTCTTGGGTGGGAGGAACTTGACCCTGTCGAGTGGAGATCATACTAGCTCACATATCTCTCGAGATGGTCTAGGTTTAGGTGTTGCAAGTCCTCTCGAGAAATCCACGAATCATCCGACTCTGGCCGGCCTTGCCATTGGACCAGGAAGTTATAGTCACGCCCCAGGTTGTGATGGCTTGATCATCCAGGATACGCTCGATCCATTCTCCTCTCTTAGGCCAATTGTGTTAGTGGACACTCTTGGTTAGGGTCACTCACAATGAAAAGGAATAGATCCAAAGGCCTTACTAGGTATCGCTGTCGGTTCCCTATACTAACCAGGTCTGTAATATTGAAGGTAGAACTAATGCCTATATCCGAAGGCATGTCTAACATTTAGACATTTGATCCAATCCTTCTCTATCACTTTAAAAGGTCCGCTCTGCGAGCATGAAGCATCTTTAGGCCTAAACCTAACTAAGATAGAATCCACTACATCAAATTCTTTGACCCTTCATCAGGAATTAGCCAGTTGTTTTAAGATTAGTGCAGGCGGTGAACATGCTAGGCACATGCAGACTCTTAACAAATGATGCAAAGGACTCATACTGACACCTAACAGACTCGACTATGCATTCCTATCGAAGAAATTTTATTGAACTCTTTGAATCTAAACCTAACATATTATAGGTTCTCTAGGTTTGATCCTAGCTTGACATGCACATGAAACTTACAGTGAACTCCTAGCAAATTCCAAAGAGTATGCCAGAAGTAAGATGCAAACCTAACATGCGTGATGAATGCATGCAGTATGCTAATCTCAGCTAAATGCAATCTAATGATCCTAGAAATGCTGGAGGTGTTTGGAAAGGGCAAAAAATAGGAAGTGGATTCAAAATTATCTGGTAGGGTAGGAAAAAGGTTCAAGGTTAGTTGGATAAAGTAGGATAAAAGAAGGGGCGTCAGGGACTAATCCTAGACTAATGAGACTAATCTTACGGGATTGCGGTATATCTATGGGCAAGAAAAGGTCCATGCTATGGAAGGATGGGTCAACAATTTCTGGGAAGTGATCTTCAATAGGAATGGCAGGAAGGGATTCATCCTTAGGGCAATGGGTTAAGTAAGCCGAATCCTGAATAAGTCTTCTTGTTCATGGAATTTAGGAATAGGCTCTACAATTAGATCCTTTTCTAGTGTTTCCTCAGGTAAAATCCTAGTATCATAGTTCTCTTCCTCTAATTGTTCTTCCACTATAGCTTTAGGTTGGATGTAGTCAAGGTCAACTAGCTCTAGGGTGGTTTCTACCTGGGTATCTACTGGGTCAGCTAATTCTAGGTCTACTAAAGGTGTCTCCTCTTCTCTTTCATACTCATCCACTAGCCTCGCATCAGCTTCATACACTTTCTCGTTAATGTAAGCCTTGTTAATCTCAGGAATGGTTAGAGAAGGTCGGCTAGGGAAAATTGGCTAGGTCCTACTTTCTGATTATGGACACTAGTCCTAGTAGGTTCAGGTTGCCTAAGGGGTAGTGGCTCACTACTGAGCTCATATTTAGGGATACTAATCTTATGGCATTCAAGTTGACTAAGGGAAACCTGACTAGTACTAGATTGATACTTATAGGTTATGGGCTCCCTAGGCTCATAGGACAAAGGTGCAGATCTATGGGTCATGGAATTATAGGATCTGGGGTCATAGGATTTAGGTTCAGCTCTATGGGTCTTCGGTCTACTGGGCTCATGGGATATGGGCTCATAGGTTCTAGATTCATAGGATTTGGAGTCATAAGATCTATAGGTTGTGGGTACACTAGGCTTATAGGATGTGGGTAAATAGGATCTATCTTCCTGGTCTACAAAATCTTGATTGGTCCTTCTAGGACTAACCTTAGGGATTGGGTCATGACGATGGGTTCTCATAGGTTCAGCCTCAAGGTATGGATCAGGGTTTGGGGTCCTCCTAGGTTCAATATTATAGTATGGGTCATGACGATGGGCTCTCCTAGGTTCAACCTCATGGTAGGGATCATGGTTTGGGGTCCTCCTAGTTCAGTATCATAATATGGGTCATGATGATGGGCTCTCCTAGGTTCAACCTCACGATAGGGATCAGGGTTTGGGGTCCTCCTATGTTCAATATCATAGTATGGGTCATGATGATGGGCTCTCCTAGGTTCAACCTCACGGTAGGGATCAGGGTTTGGGGTCCTCCTAGGGTCAGGATCATAATATGGGTCATGGAGAGGGTTCTCCTAGGCTGAGGGGACTCAGGATCAAGCTCAGACTGGGTCCTACATGTCTCCTCTAGGGTTCCTAATCGGTCATCTATTTGTTCAAGCTTCTGGGTCAATTGGGCATTTTCTTGCCCAAACCTAAGATTGAGGGTTTGGACTAACCTTTCTCCAAGGGCATCAAATTTGGCATCAAAATGGTCCATGGATTCAGGGAGATGGTGAATGAGATGGGACTCCTGATCTAATGCTCATGCAAGACTCGATCATACCGACTACAGCTGACTAGACCTAGAGTCCAAAGCTAAGGGCTCAATCAGAGTAGCAAACTACCCTATAGTAACCCTGTACTCAGCCAGGCAAGTGTAAAGGGAGTGTTAGGTCCCTGATTGCCAATCCTAGACACAAATCAGAGATTGGCCAGGTAGGTGGACCAGCACACAAGCCCTTAGGAACTAAATCCCAAAACCACCATTCTAGACATCGAGCACAAAGCACACACAGGTTAGCTTGACACAATGATCTGACACTTAGCCCGGACCCGACCAGTTGATGTCCCTAGCCCACTAGGGCAAATTAAGTCTAGTTAATTTTAGGTTAAGGCTTGGGATCGAATGCAAGGGGTATGGTTTTGGGCTAAGGAGAGGTGATCAAATCCTCCCCCAATCTGACATAGCAAGAGTGCCCTTAAAAGTATATTATGCAATGATGGCAGGCAAATGATGCAATTAGGGTTAGATGTTTTAGTAGCTTTAGAGATTATGTAATTTTTTTTTTTTTGTAATTTCTTAAATAGAAGAAAACTTTCAAATTATGGCCTAATATACAGGAAATATACTAAAATTAAAAGATATGCAAAAGATGCTAAACAAAATCCTAAAACTTCCAAACTTGTTTTTGCTGAAAAAATAAGCCAAAATTTGCAGGCTGTATTTTGGCTTGTCGAAAATTCAAAGGCTTAAATAAAATCTTAGAAATTCTGAAAATTATTGTGAATTAAGATGAATCCAGAAAATAAATTTCAGAATTTTTGAAGTTTTTATCTGGGAGAGATAAATTAAATAACAGAGCATATACAGACTGAAAAATTATAGAAAACAAGCCCTAATCTAAGCTCTCTACCAAATGATGCGGGACTAATATGCATGCAATTATTTTTATATATTTTATATGTGGGGTTAGGTGATTAATTCCAGATTTCAGATCAAAATTAGTTGTAGAAGTTTTGTATGAATTTTGAAGCCAAGCATGCAGATTAGAACCTAGAAAAGTACTAAAGAAGGATCGCCGGGAAGAGAAGCCTCGGTTAGGGAAAGTTCTCCTACAATATACAGACTAGAGGTAGAGGGTGTACCTGACAACATCTGAAGCACTAGGTGAAGATTGCAGTGAAGGGATCTCTCGTTCCTCGATGGATGCGGCCTGGAAAACCGAGCCAAAGACCCGCGATATACCCGCTTTCTACTCGGTGGTCCGATTGAGGCTTGGCTAGAGTCGTTGGATTCGTAGGAACTCGGGGACCTGCAAATGACCTGTCAGGGTTAGAAAACTCAAAGGAGATCAAGAAAATAAAGGAAAACAGCAAAGGAAAGAAAGTTTTGGAGGGGGCTGGAAGGATGGTTGGTGGTAGGAAGATGGTTGCAAACACCGGAAGAAGAACTCTCAAACCCCTTTATGCACACAGCAGGGTAATCACTCAAAGCAATAAAAGAACTCAAGATTTATTTCATATATCAAAATCAAGTTTCATACAAGAGGCTAGGGTCCCTTAAATAGATCCTTAACCTTGGGTTCCAAGTAAGGACACATTAGTCTTTACATAAGAATCCTACTCCTACTCAAACCCTAGCTAGAAAATAAGGAAACATTAGGTAGAAAAAATCCCTAAAAATTCTTTTGACTTGGTCAACACTCCAGGATGCTTAGGGGGTGTGTTTGGCTTCTAGGAGCAGCAAGAGGCTGGCCCAAAGGGGCTCGGGTGCATGGGCTTGGGCTTCTGGAAGCTAGGGTGGCCTGGTAGCCAGGTAGCATGAATATTCCTTGGTATCTTGCTTCTTAGGGGCTTGGGCTTGGCACCTAGGCTTGATTTCTTTGGGTTAGGATGTAGGTGGACCTCTGGAATCATGGATTCCCTGGTCTATGATATATTTTGGCATCTGGAAGGGAATCTGGGCATCTGGAGGGCATCTACAAGAAATTAGGGTTTTCTGAGTTTTCTCCTGGGGTCTTCAAATCTTCAAGCTGGGTTGGACTTGGGCTATACTTTCATGTCTTCAATCTAGTTAGACTTGGTCTTCACTTGAATGATGTGGTCTTGAGTCTTCAGTATGCTTGGCCTGGACTCAAAAAAATAAAATTAGCTCAACATGATAGCTGACTAGCATTGGACTGAACTAGCTCAACATGAGCTGACTAGTACAGAACTAAAATAACAACTCAAAAGACACAAATAACAACTAAAATGGACTCAGATGGGCTAAGCCCTTATTACAGATGGACTCATAAATTTTTGATCAATCCATAGAGGGTTGAAAAGCCTCTGTCTTATTGTGGTGCCTTTGGTGTCCCCACCACTACTAAGGCATTATATGTGGTGTGGGCAGTTTTGCACACAAGTGCTTTGGATTAAGCAATAGCTAGAAGACTATGGTGTTAATCAAACTAAGATTCCTATAAGATGTGATAATACCAGTAATATAAACTTAACAAAGAGTCCAATTCAACACTCAAGAACAAAGCACAAAAAAATTAGACATCACTTCATTAGAGATCATCTATAAAATGATGACATTGAACTTGAATTTGTTTGTACTGAAAAATAATTAGTTGATTTTTTCACAAAACAACTTAATGAGGAGAGATTTAGAATGATTAGAGGAAATTAAGGCTATGTGATCCTTTTTAAGAAATTATTAGAAATTCTCGTAGAAAATCCTAGAAAATTTTTTTGACCCATTTCTTATCAATTTATGAAAAATGCATGCCTATTTTAAGGTTTAAAATAGAATAGTAGCCTATCCATTTATTTTCTGTGCCAAAAATCGAAGTTTAACTCGAGCCAACGAGTAGAAAAGTGTTATGGCCGAGCCGACTCGGTGACGGGTTCTTACTTTTTTTAAAAAAAAGCATAGGACCCAAAACCTAGGTCTCATTCTTTCCTGTTGAACCCTACCCAAAACCTAGGTCTCATTCTTTCCTGTTGAACCCTAGCCAAAGAATAAACAATCCCCTTCCAAGCCTTAGGGACCACTCCATTCTCCCATTTTCCCTTAGATCCGTGATCTATGGCTCCAAAGAAGGCTACCACTCAACAAAAAAAATAGAAGGCCTCGAGCTTGGGTATAATGGAATGAAAAGTCAAAGGTCGCCATGAGCAGTCAACTTGGAGAGATTTACCGATTTCCCCACCAAGGCAAGTGATTTTGATGGAAAATTGTCTGGTTACTTCTAGCAAATAGGTAATCATTGAATTTCTTGAGAAAGAACATTTTTGGATGGATTAGATCACATTTCAAGGTTGGGAGTTTTTTAGTTCTTTAGATTTACCCACATACTCCACATTAGTAAGATCTTTCTGCGAAAACTTAACACTTGGAGCATATCAAATCATGTCTACTATTAAAGGAGTGAACATTATTATGGATGACCAAGTTCTGAGCAAAGTTTTACATCTTCCTACTAGGGGAAAGTGTCATCTGACTTTGAAGAACAAGCAAGCTACTTTGAGGACAGTTTTGGAGAGAAAAAATGTAAGTGGTATTGTAAATCTTCAAGCTAATCAACTCACTTTGGAAATGAGGCTGCTGCATAACTTTATTAGTAGAATTTACTTGCCTAGAATAGGTAGATTCAATTGGATAAGTGAAAGAGATATGTTTTTCATGAGCTATATGATTGAGGGGGAGCAGATTAACCTACCCTTCATTATGTTGACACAAATGAGGGATGCAGCTAGGAAAGCTAAAGCGTGCATACCATATGGCATGGCTTTTACCTAAATATTTAGAGATTTTGGAGTTGACTTGATTGGAGAGGATGCTAGGCCTTTGTTACATACTGATAGATACTCTAAAAAATATCTTCATCGAATAGGATATCATAAGATTGAAGGACAATGAGTGAAGAGGACATCTGGACAGAGGATAGAACATCCTTCTGATGATGAGGAGGAGGTGCTTGAGATGACTGCTGCTACTATTAAACAGGAGGAGGACTCAGATGAGGATGCAAATTCAAAGTCCAATGAGAGCTCTGATAGTGATGGTGACTCTACTAGAGAGGAGGCTGAGGCACAGGATGATGTTGCACCTCCACTTGCTGAGATGGGTGGATAGCCTGGTAGTCCGAGGACTCCACCTGGCCCATTTATAGATCTTTCAGCCCCTTCTACTTTAGTTGCTGCTTCTACTTAGACTACAATGACTATTGAGTTTGCAGATACCCTGACTGGCAAATTCAACTCTATGTTCGACGATCTTCATCAAACAATTGATAGTGGCCTTCAAGAGTTTTGTAATGATATGAGAGAGCTCACTTTGAGAGTAGAGCAGTCGAGCATAGATAGAGGATGCAGGAGGATTATCAGACTGATCTTAGAGATCTGCATTCCAACTTTCGTAGGCTTCGTGGCATTGCTGATTCATTTCTAGCACATCAGGCTTTGACTTTACATGATATTCAGCAGGGAACACAGAGGATAGAGACTAAGCTCAGAGATGTTATGCTTGGCTTTACTAGAGTGAGACCCAGCTTTGGAGCATCTTCCTCTAGATAGCCACCTAAGCCACCTCCATAGTCTGCTCCTAGGACTAGACAGTCTCCTTCACATTCTAGACCACCTCGTAGAGCTAGACCCGCTTCTAGGACTCGTAACTCTAGAGGACCTTCACCTCGCATTAGATCATCTAGAGTGCATACTTTTGAGACTCTAGATATAGATTCTAGTAGTGAGAGTAACCATGATATCTTTTAGATACTCATTAGGATGTATTACATTTTGTATGTCTTATGCTATGACACTACAGGCTATAATTTCTTGGATATATATGTAATGTATCTTTTTGGTAGTAATAATACATATTTTTCAGCTCAATGTGTAATGATATATCTCTTATTCATTTTATTTTACATTTTTTGTTGATGATAAAAAGGGGGAGTAGTAATAATGATGCATGGAAAATAAAAGCTTCATGGAAAATATTTTATGTGATGTAAAATGTATGCATGAAAATATGCAAGAAAAAAAAAAGGGGGAGAAGTTATTTGTGCATGGAAATGAATTGGAAGTTAATTCATAGAATATGTAATTCTAGAGCAAAGGGAAGTTTTTGATAAACTCAATATTGGTTTTGATACCTTCTGATACATTACTGATACATCTTGATACTTTCTAATACACCTCAATTTAAACTATATACAAGTCACTTTGATACTTCTTAGTGTTCATACAATACATATACATAACTGTAAAGTTTAAAATTCCTCCATGCCCAGTATTTATCATCATCAAAAAGGAGGAGATTGGTGACCCTGGAATGATTTTGATGATAAAAAAGCATTGGAGCATGTATTTGTTACTAATGATCTTCAAGTACTTTAAAAGTTTTTGTAGGTATTTCCAAGTGGGAGTTTGACATTATACACTATTAAGACCATTGGCACACCTTCAGGTATCAAAAATAAATTTAAAGTAACATTTATATCATTTGAAAGCCCTAAGGTATGATAACTTGTAATATTTATGTAAAAGGGGCAAAATAATGGAATTTCATGTATTTTGTAAGGAAAACATGTTAGATTAGGTTTAAAATTAGTTTAGGTAAAGTTTGAAGATGTTTGAAAGCAATTTGGAGCTTTTTGAAGTGTGTCAACTCGAGCCGGCTCTATTGGTTCGAGCTGATACATGGGATGGCACAGCACGGGATAGAACTGAAGGCACTTAAAGTTGCTAGAGTCAACTTGACCAGAAGGCCTGAGAACTGAGCCAACTCCTTTAAAGTGAAGTAAAATTCAGTTCTGAGAAACTAGTCAACCGAGCTGACTCAATTGAAATGAGTTGACTTTGACAAAAATTTGGTTTTACATGTCTGAGCATTCGACGACTCGAAGTCATCCGAGCCGACTCGAATCCTAGTTTTTCAAATTGCAACGGCTACTTCTAGAAATACTTTTTCAAATCCAAAATGTTCCTAACGGCCATATTTCAGTTCCCAATGCACTCCAATGGCCAAATCCACCCAGCGACACTCCAAGGAGATATAAATGATAGATTTAAAGAAAAAGAATTAAAGAGAAGGAGAGCATTTAATATTCGAAGAGCATTAAAGCAAGAACTGAGGTCTTCAACAACTTCCAATCAAATTCTTGAGTCAATCATAAAAGAAGCTTAGATAGCCTTGAAGAGTATTGAAGAAGCATTAAAGAGGCCCTCATTCAAGAGCTTTAACTGCAACAACTCAGTGTCTCAGAGTTTGTTTTTGTTGCACTTTTATTACTATATTTTGGGTACTGTAGCAAGTGCAGTAGGGGCAGCAACTTGTGACTTTGTTTAAGATTTTTGGTGAGCCTTGGAAACCAAGTTTGGATTATTTGTGAGCCCATGAAAGCAAACATTGTAGTGGGTTGTGGATTGTGAGCCATTTAAAATAATCTGGCGATATTCTTGAAAGAATATAGTGAAAATCCCAAGTGTGTACCTTGGGTAGTTGACATAGGAGCCGAGGGTTGCTCCGAGCCATTATAAATTTTTGGTGTTTGAGTGTGCTTGTTTCTTCACTCTACTCTTTATACTTTATTGCTTTCGCATTGCATTGCACATTACTAACACATACACAACCTAGTGTTTAATTGCACATACTTTCTTAAAATTTTTAAAACATCCAATTCACCCCCCCTCTTGGGCTTGCCAACTGGGCAACACCTCTGGTCGACCCTAGCTCGGTAGACCCCAATCATTTATGAAAGGACAAGAGATAAACAAGAAATGTTCCTTCCACCCTTTAATGATGGAAGGGGCACCCTTGAACAATGGTTCTATCCCCCTCTAGGCAGTAAGGTACCACCATGCCTTAGCATATGGATGTATTTGGATGGTAAAGAATACATAAAACAAGGAAAGAGTGGGTTGAATTTCGGTCAAAAAATAAAGAACTTGAAACCATATGATATGTAAAACGGAATTTGGGATCAAGATGCACAAAGGGATTCTATAAAAATGGAGGAGTTCAAAAATAGAACAGGACAGAGAAACCTTAGCCTGGCCTCAAATACCTCCTCATATACTCCTAGATGATCGGGAGGAGGGTCGTTGATTCGAGCATTCGGGCCAGGTAATTCTAGTTCAAAACCCTTCGGGATACAATATGCTAATCATATGAGGGATAGGTACTTCCCATCCACTATAAATGAATACATCTCTAGACCGAATGTCACTAGGTGAAATGTGCCCTTTTTGTAGGGTGTTAAGATCTTTTGACCCCTCCTTCCTATTGCCTCATGATGGTTTCCCCTTCCTAACATCCCTTGGGCTTGACATCTATTTCAATTTCTAAGAAGAAAAAAAAATAGCTACAAGAAAGGGAAAGAGAACTGACCTGGAACTTGGATAAGATAGAAGATCAAAGATAGAAGACCCTCCAAAGAAAATCATGAAGAATGGAAAGAAGACTGGTGCCTAGAGACTGAAGATGATAACCAAAGGCTTTAGGAGAAGTTCCAAATCAAGAATATGAAAGAAACCATGGAGAGGTATAGTGTCTTTCCAAAGAAGATGAGTAGCCTCAAGCTACCTTAAAGGGTTTTTCTACCGCCATGAGGTAGGTTCTCATTGCACCAAATGGTCGTAAGTCACCTGGAGTAAATGCAGCATGTCCTTCAAAGTACCATCAAAAAATATAAGACAAGGTGCAGCATCGCCCTGTCCATTCGAATCCATCTTGGAGATAGTGCATCTCCAAGTTAAGAGAAGGGTTCTCATATCCTCGACCCTTCTTTTTTTTCCAGGATACTTCTATGATCTAACCAAAGCCCAAGATTAGAAAGTAAAAGGTTATCTATTGGTAGAAATTATGATCGGGCTAGGAACATGGGATCCATGATGGTGTGAGTGCTCCATCGACCAGACAATGTGCACCTTAATTGAGGACACTAGCTAAGAAGAGTATGATGGACATGACACCCTTTGATCGAGCGAGTACAACATAGGCCTTAGCCTCATCGACTGCCCTTAAGGTGCTTGCCAGAAGCCATCGGGCACGTATTGGTAGCGGTTGACTCCTATGCCTAGAAGGTATCAGTGAGCCCTGCTAACCACCCCTAAGATACTCAGCCATAAGCCCTAAGGTACATATTGATAGTAGTCAACTCCTATGCTTAGAAGGTATCAGCAAGTCCCACTGACTACCCCTAAGGCACTCAACCAAAAATCCTTAAGCATGTATCGACAACAATCAATTCTTGTGCTTGGAAGGTATCAATGAGCTCCATCGAACAACCCTAAGGTACTTAGCTAGAAGCCCTCGAGTGCGTATTGATAGCGATCGACTTCTATGCCTGGAAGGTATCAGCAAGTCCCATCGACTGTCCCTAGGCACTCAACCAAAAGCCCTCGAGCAGATATCGGTAGTGGTTGACTCCTATTCCTGGAAGGTATCAGCGAGCCTCGCTGACTGCCCCTAAGGGACTCGACCAACAGCCCTCAAGCAACTATCGGCAATGGTCACTCCTATGCTTGGAAGGTATCAACAAGCCTCATCGACTGCTTCTAAGGCACTCAGCCAGAAGCCCTTGAGCACGTATCGATAGCTGTTGACTCCTATTCCAAGAAAGTATTAGCAAAACCCATCAACCATCACTAAGGTGCTTCACCAAAAGCCCTCAGCATGTATCAGTAGTGATTGACTCCAATACTTAGATGGTATCGGTGAGTCCCAACGATCGCCCCAAAGGTGCTTGGCCAGAACCCTCGAACGTGCATTAATAGTAGATAATTTGGCCTAGAAGATCATTGAACCCTCATCAATTTTTTCTAAGGTGCTCAGCCACACACTCTACAGCCTATCCAAGCTCACATTCTGAGAGCACCATTTAGCCGACAAAACCTAGGCAATGTCGCTACTATAGCCCTTGAAGACACGATACTCCAATGCTCACTATCGATGCTTCTACCAAATGGTGAGACTCTCTGTCACATCCTAAAATCATCAAATCATTGTAGGATTTCAGCAAGTGAGAAGGGAATACTTAGATACTCCTTAACCTAGTTTACCATTTAATGAAGCATGGCCTACCTTCAACTAGCGATAATGATACATTTAAAGAGATAAGATTCCCCCTACCAACAAGAAGGCTCTAAGTGACATGTGGAAGGTCATGCCTCTCTTCACCAGAACCAATAGGATCTTGGTCATGCCAAAGTACCACCAAATCTCTAGCTATAAAGAAGATTCTTGTGAGTCTCTAGAGGTAGGCGAGTTCTCCCACTTATATCCCCCATGCTGTTGATATTCACACTAACTTGAGTGTCAGAGTGCTATTGCCGGGGCCATCTTCGGTGGAACATTTTTGTAGGTACCATCTCCTAGAGAGCCATCTACATCATTCACTCCAACACCACCTCCAGCTCTTCCTTCAGTGCTTGAAAAATTTTGATACCAATACCTTTACGAGAGACAGAAATGCTCCTTGGGACAGTGCTACACACGCTTCCAGATTGATTTTGTTAGATTTAGCATTTTATGTAAGTATTTTTTAATATTATTTTGTTAGTCATTCTTAAACAAACCCACTATTCCCAACTACTTATGTTCTAATAGTCTAAGGAGTATTTCTACCCAGATATTATTAAGAAGCTAACAAGCTAACATAAAATATTGAATATATAATTATTTTCTATCGTTTTCTTTTTTTATCAATATTTATTGCTTTGACATAAGTTGCCTTGGCATAATTAGAATTATGTTGTATGGTTGACTTAGGGCATGACAGGTTGCTTAAGCATCATAAAATAATTTTTTTGCTAGAACAAGGAACCCTAAGAGTTGGACTAGTTTAGGGTTAATGAATTAACTAGTGTCTAAGGAAGTGGTTTAAGGACAAGATCCTGAAGGAAGGTGGTTACTTAATTGTTTCATTTGCTAACCTAGTCAATTTAATTGGTATAAGGAAAGTAATGGGGGGACCCTCACCGATCTTACACTTACCTGGCTAGTTGGTTGGTTAGCCTCTAACTTGGAGTGCTTAAAGACAACTTAAGTAGATAGAGTTTTTAGTGTGCTTTATAATAGTTTATTTATTGCTAAATTTTTATATACTTAAAACTATATATCCAATACTATTTTAAAGGATTTAACAATCTGATATCTACAATAGATAATTAAAAAAGAAGTTTTTTTAAAAATTGGGTAGAATTTTTGGGTTTGTTTTGTAGCTATTCTTCTTTAATTTCATTTAAAATGGATAGTGATAATGTCTCTAATTTAAAACTTGAAAAATCTCATAGTTCAGGATTTGCTAGATAGTAAGAACATCTAGAAGCTTGGTTGATAACATCAGGACTCATTTTCGCTATAGAAAAAGATGCTCCTTATCCATCTTCTAGTTCCTCTGATTCAAAATTGTATTAGCTAAATCTTTAAAGAAAATAGAATTTCACTATAGGTTTAGAATCAGAGAAAATAAAATTATATTAGATGAACTGTATGAAATCTATAGAAAATATAAAAATGCTAAGAAACTTGGTATGCCTTGGAAGATGCCTTTATAAGAGATAATAAAGATATTAAAAGGTTTATTATTATAGATTTCAATAAATTTAAGATGGTAGATAATGTTCTTATCAATGACCAAATCCATCAATTTCAAAACTATACCATAAAATATACTGGGGAGGTTCTATGCTAGATGAAAACTATCAAGTCTGTAGCTAGTTAGATAAGTTACTACCTACTTAGTCAAAATTTGCTCAAGATACTAGAAGAATCTAAGAAACTCTCAGTCATCAATCTGTAATTCAATCTATTAGAATAGAAGATCAACATCAACTCAAGGAGGTTAAAGAGAATTAACTGCAAGCCAAAGTTAACTTAATTAAGCATTATTCTCATGGTCAAAATCATAAGGGCTATCAACTTAGGAACTATCGAACCAAAATTTTAAATCTAAGAGAAGAAACTTTAAGCCCAAAAACAAAGGCTTTAAATGTAAATCTAAATCTAATTAACCTAAAAAAATAGGAAGAATAGTAATGGAAGGTTATTCTATGTTTATGGAAAAGATAACCACCTAGTTGCTAACTACTACCATAAAAAGAGAGAGAAGGTTGTTACCTTCAAGATTGGTAACTCAAATCAACTCAAGTCTCAAGTCAACATGATTGAGACTAGACCTTTTGACCCAACCTTTAAGTTAGTATCCTTTATATCCACTATCAATCTTACCTTTTCAAACTTAGATTGGTGGCTAGATTCTAGTGTTGATGTTCATGTGTGTACTAATAGAGTTTGGTTTTGCTCATATCAGGATTCAAGTAGAGGAAGTGTAACTGTTGGAGATGGGGCAACTATCAACATGTTAGGGTTAGAACTGTCAAGCTGAAACTAACTTCTAGAAAGATCCTTACCTTACATGGAGTGCAGCATATTCTTGAGATTCATAAAAACCTAATAAGTTGATCTTTGTTGGTTCAATCGGTTATAAAGTTATATTTGAATCAAATGAAGTTGTAATCTCCAATAAAGAAATGTTTATTGAAAAAGGTTTTGTATCTAAAGATCTATTCAAAATTAATGTACTACCTTTCTCAATCAATAAATTATCTTCATCTCAATCCTTAGTACTGAATATTAAATCTTATGATGTATGGCATGGTAGCCTAGGACATGTAAATCATAGGTCAATCTTGAAAATATTGAATTTAAATTTAAGTCCTAAATTCAAAATTGAATACAATGCTGAGTGTGAAATCTGTGCATAATCCAAATAGCCTAGAAAATCTTTCAAATCCATCTTAATTAGGAATACCAAAAAAATTAGAACT
The DNA here is from genome assembly GCA_021397845.1 of Areca catechu. Lineage (NCBI taxonomy): Eukaryota > Viridiplantae > Streptophyta > Magnoliopsida > Arecales > Arecaceae > Areca > Areca catechu. The sequence goes on from CM038050.1 coordinate 100,914,982, forward strand.
TATTCATAATGATGAATATGATTGAAATAGAGTACCTACGAGAGGAGGAAGTCATTACTTTGTGACTTTCATGGATGACTTTTCTTGATATTGTTATACATATCTTTTAAAAACTAAAGATGAAGTTCTCAATAAATTTAATATATATAAAATTGAGGCTGAAATCAATAAGATAAAAGATTAAAATTTTAGAACTGATCGAGGTGGTAAATATAATTCAAATAAATTTACTATATTTTATGAACAACATGGTATAATTCATGAAGTTACAACTCTTTACTCACCTCAATTAAATGGTATTGCTAAGCAAAATAACTAAACCCTACTAAACATGGTCAATGCCTTGATTATATGCTCAGGAGTACATCAAAACTTGTTGGGGGAGGCTCTTTATCAACCTGTTTATTCCAAATAGAATTCCACCTAAGAATAAAGAAGAAAAACCTTATGAACTTTGGAAAGGGCATTTGTCTAATCTAAGTTACTTCCAAAATGAGATTGTTTAGCTAAGGTTGAAATCCTTGAACCTAAACAAAGATTGGACCTAAAACTATAGATACTATTTTTATAGAATATTCTCTAAATAGCAACACTCAAGATTTCTAGTAACCAACTCTAAAATCACTGAAATCTCCAATGACACTATAATTGAATCTAGATATACCACTTTCTTTGAAAATATCTTTCCTTTCAAAACTCAACTCTCTAGTCAAGTACCTGATCATTTGTCCATTACCTCATCTAATCATCATCTACCTCTTAGTCCAATCCTATAGAATATAATCTTCCAATTGAACCTAGGAGGAGCAAGAGAGCTAGAATTGCAAAGAGTTTTTGTGGAGAATTCTTTATGTTTGTGGTTGAAAAAACACCCAAAACTTATCAAAAAGATAAGAGTTCTTCTGAAGCTCTATTTTGGAAGGAGGTAATAAATAATGAGATAGAATGAATCATTGAAAACTTACTGACATACCTCCTAGCAACAAAGATTTAAGATGTAAATGGATCTTTAAGAAAAAAGCCTAGAGTGGATGGATCTGTTGAATGGTATAAGGCTCATCTTGTAGCTTAAGGACTTGGGCAAAAGGATGGCTTTGACTTTTTTGATACCTATTCTCTTGTGTCCATATATCAATAATTAGAGCCCTTCTTGCTTTAACTTCAATTCATAAACTTCATGTTCATCAAACAAAATATATGAGTCAACCTAAAGGTTTGTTAGTACCTAAGTTTGTAGGATGTCTGGTCAGAAGAGACAGGTCATAAGGGACAGGAGAGACTAGAGTCACCTGCTTAGAGAGTCGAGCCCTCCTCTCCACCCAAAGTATCTTGATGTAGCTTTAGCACCTTCTGTAGTTCCAGCCTCATCCCTTAGGACTCTCCATACTCCTTGCCACTAGAGCAGACTACATGATTAGATGTGTAGAGGATTGTCGAAATAGTGAGTCAATCTATCAGGACTGAGATTCAAGCATTATTTGATAAAGTTGATGGCCTCCAAACAAAGATGAGATAAATTTTAAGCAATAACCTAGAGGCTTCACAGTACTTGCAGACACTTATAGACTCTAACAAAGGCTTGATGATAGATTTTTAGATATTCAGACTACCATTGATCGCCTAGGCATGTCTCAGTATACGGAGATGCTTTTTTTATTTCTCATACTCTATCTCACCTTATTGAGATGTTAGTGGCATAGGTATCACAAGCAGCTTTAGTGGCATCTCCAGCATCTTCTTTGGTAGTTGTAGCTTCCAGCAGGCAACTTTCTAGGACCTCTCCTCCTTGTACTTCATAGTCTATCTCCAACTAGCTAGGACCTTCAACCCATTTATGACCTATCATAGGCCTTCTACGAGTCATCCACCTCCTGCCATAGGACCAGTCACTAAGACTAAGAGCCAGACAATTCATCCTTCCTCTTCTAGAGTAGGCTCCTTAGCCACCTTAGAGATCCACTCAAATGATGAAAGCTATATGTTTAGGATCTCTTAGATATTTCATAGGATGATATCTATATATTACTTCTATTTTATCTTTGGCACTATTTTTATCTTATACTTGTATCTCAGTATACTTCTTGGATAGTATCACTTTTTATATGTAATACACTCTTCGCGCCATTTATGATATCTTATCTTATCATGAATGGTATCCATCATTTTACATGATTTGTGTTTGCTTTATGACTGGTACCCCTCATATTTCTTACATCCATCCTAGTTTCTCCTAAAATTTTATATAGGGGGAGCTATTTCTCTTATGTCTCTTAGATGATGATGACATAAAGGAGGAGAAAGATATATAAATGAGGCGAATGAATCATTATAAGGCAACTCATAAGGCAAATGATAAGGCAAATAGTATGATTTTAGATTTTTGAAATTGCAACTAGGTCACACTTATATATTTTGATATTTATAACAAGCTCGAATACCTTGGTCACTATATTTTGTAATGGTTTTGATACTTTGATATTATATTATGATACTTTGACTTATGCATTGATACCCTAATACTGTCCTTAATATTATGCTTTAGTGCTCGATACAAATTTGATATATATTCTAATACTTGATATAGTAATACTCAATACTGTAATATACTCTAATATTAAATTTTTAATTCATATACCTTGATGCTCTAAGTGTAATTCCTCAAAAATTTCTCTAATAATCCCAAATACTCTAATACCTTAGTAATGGAATCTATAAGGTAAATTATATTATGATTTTTTGTGAAATCAACACTCCTTGAACTACTTTAACTTAATTTGAAATCTTCAAGAGTACTATATTATTTTGATATCATTTACTTAAATACTCAGAGTTTTGTCATCACCATCAAAAAGGGAGAGATTATTCACCCCAATAATTGATTTTGATAAATAACAAATATTTGAGTATATAATGTAACTAGTAAGTTAAATAAGTTCATCTTTTAAGAAATAGCAAAGTCTTAAAAGAAAGGTTTTAGGTAACAAGTTTTAATGTAAAAGAAGCTCCAAAGAAAAGGAAAAATTAGTGAAATTCAAGCAAAAATAATATATTGGGATGTGTAATCAAAACTTTTTTGAAGGCTCAAAGTTTCATCCCTATATGAAAAGTTTCAACTTAGCATATAAAGAGTTTCAGCCAGCATGCTGATAGGCCGATTATAATGAAAACCAAGTTGACTCGACAGTGGTAGCTAAAAATTATAGAATTGATAACTAAGTTGATCCAAATATCAACTAAGCTGACTTGAATGGTCTTGCCCAGACAACAATCCAAAGCGGGGGTGAATTGTGTTTTCAAAAAATTTAGCAAAATTGTACACTTTAAAAACATTATGCTAGTAAGCCAAGCAAAGTGTGAGTTATGCTGAATGCAAAGATAGAGAGAATAATAAGTATGCACATACAAATAGTTAGGATTTGTAATGGTTCAGTGCAATCCTAGCATTCATATCCACTCCCAAAAGTCTACTTGGGATTTTTCACTATATTCCCTCAAAAATATAGCTAAATTATTTTTACAGGCTCACAACCCAAAACCCAATATATATTTATTTTAACATGGGCTCACAAACAAACCCAATTGGCTTTCCAGACTAGCTAATCACAACCTATACAAACAATCGCATGTTTCAGATCCCACTGAAACTTATAACACAAAAATTAAAATAGAAAAATGCAACAAAAAATAAACACTCACAAGAGTAGGTTGTTGCCGTTGAAGGTTGACTTGAAGTTACTTGAATGCTTCAATGATTACTCTTCAATGCTCTTCTAGTTGCTCACTAATTTCTTCAAAAGAGTTGGTTGGGAAGTAGTTGGAATAGCTAGAGTTTTCAATCAAAGCTCTCTCGCTTTTTTGAATATTCCTTTTGTTCTCAATAATTGTCAATGAATGTCAATGAATGTGTTATTTTCTATACTTAATACTTATTTATATACCTCTTCCAATGAATAGCAATGAGTTTATAGGCTCTATTAGCCATTTCTAGCCATTAAAAACCAAAAACTAGCTATTAGAATCAATTTTTCATGAATTCTAGAAGGTTGCAGAACTAGCCATTGAAGTGCTATCAGAGGGTAATGAGTTGGCTCACCTGATCAGGAATCAACTTGCAAGAATAAATTTAGAAATTTAGTATTTTATATCTCTAAGAGAGTCAACTCTTCTTCTACAAGAGTGGCTCTTTGCCTTTCCAAAAAGCTCTTTTGTATCATTGAAAAGTTGCTTTTATCTGAGTATCTTGAAAATTAAGCTATTCTTCTTGTCATATATTTGTGTTTACTATGGTTTTGTATCTTGAAATTAACTTCTATTTGTCTTGTCTTAGAGAGTGTGTTGTTGTTATGTTAGATTATTGCTTGATTAGAGATGTAACTTATTATTATAGATTCTACTAATTATTTCTACTACATATTAGTTGTTCTATTCAATAGTTATTGTTCTAATTTCTTCTATTGTAAGTCATACTTTTCATTCTAAATTATTTCAACATATTATCTCTAATGTAGAATATCTAACTTGTGTAGGTCTTTTCATTTAAATATGATTCTAACATACATACTAATAAGTTCCTTAAGCTCTCAAAATGTTCTAATTGTTTCATAACACTCCCTAATGATTCATACGAGCTCACTAAAACTTTCCAATGGTTTCATGAAACTTTAATAATTCAGAGCCAGTAGAATGCTCTCTCAAAAAAAATTCTTAAATAAGTAAAAAATTAGTATACTTTTTCATGCTTCAATATTTTGTAATTATCGAAACATTCCTGGGATCAACAATCTCCCTTTTTTAATGATGATAAAATACTGGACAGGAGATTAAAATACTTTATAATATAAAATGTATCATAGCTTTTAACTTTAAATCTAAGATAATCAAGCTTTATGTAAATGTATCAGAATGGTTATCATGTATAGAGCAATATTGGAGTATTCATCATGTATTAGAGTAAATGTATGTATATGTATCAGAGCTTATAAAATGTATCGAAGCTATAGGTATGTATATCAGAGCTATAAATATTAGCATGTATCAGAGCTTACAAGGTGTATCAATAATGTATTAGAACTTATATATTTAAATGTATCAAGCTATATATTCAATTATTAAATCTAAATATGTTTTAGAGATATACTGCAAATGTATTAGAGTTAATGTATCAGAGCGGTATAATTTATAAAGTTTTGTACGAGGCTCTCCCTCAATATAAGATTTCCTTTTTTTATGATTTTATATCAGAGCAAAAATATTTGTATCAGAGTAAAAGGAACTTATATATCAAAAAAAATCTTTAATTATGTATCATAGCTTAATTTTTAATCTCATATATGTCTTTTCTTTCTCTCTCTTTTCATATGTCTTTTTTTTTTCTCACATCTTACTCATTTTGTCATCAGTGACTAGGGTAAAAATAATGCAGAACATTGTAAACATATGTTAATGAAGTCAATACCATAATTTATTTCATTCATAAGTCTCAATACATAGTACCAAAAAGTGACTACAATATTTAAGTCAGTACATAGATAACACCAAAATGAACATAAAATCTTCAATACAATACAAAAGTAAACACGATACTATAGACATCTTAATACATAGAACTTAATAAGCTAAGATATCCTAGTATGAGTTTGGAAACTCTATAATAGGAGTAGGAGCAGTTGAAGAAGATGAGGTGGCATTAGTAATGTAGGTCCTCGAAGTAGGTCCTAAAATGGTAGGTAGAAATTCAATGCCTGGGTGCATTGTGGAGCTCATGGGGGCTAAGTAGATGCCGATTGAAACTATCATCTTCAAGACTGACTAAAGGATTCAACTAGAAGATATGCTTCTAATCAGAAGGGCCCCTATCTTTGACTCAATCTAATTTATGCCCTGATAAATATCTCCTACCATACCACGTGATTGACCATAAAACTATCCATCTTCTTCATCATCTTCTTAACATCTTCTATCAAAATAGTAATATCTAGATGAGTGTTAGGATTCAATCATAGACAACTAGCATGCAGAACTAGGTTTTAAACCCTAGATGCAATGGAAGCAGAGATCATGAAAAATATTTTTATAAGCATGCTGATGTAAATTTATCTTAAATTATCTATTTAACCTTTTAATATGCTAGAATAATAGTAATATCATATCTGAAATCTTATAAAATTTAAGATGAAGGTTCTACTTACCTAGATCACTTAAACTCTCTCTTCTAGTATAGGATCTGTAATCAATCAAATCTATTAGATTCATTAGTGTCGTGCATGCACTCGATCTCTGTTGGTATATTAAGGGCCTTCCTCACCGAATCCCAAAGATAAGATACCCAGATTGCTAGATCCTTGCAGGTCTTTCTTCAAGCATAGAGATGGACCTTCTTCTTCTAGTCTAACCAAACTCATCACCTTCTCTCTCTCCTTTTCTCTCAAGAATTAAATACCAAAAAATAAAAGAGTATTTTTTGATGTTTTTTATGAAACTCTCATCTCTTAGATTTTATAAAGGTATATTTTATACTCTATTTTTCATAAGAAAAAAATAGAATGAATTTTGAAAGGATCTATGTTAGAATTCATTCTACATAGCCTAGTTTCTGTGCCTCTTAAAAACAATGAAAATTTCCCTCAAAATATCTTTTTAAAATCTAGAAAAAATTGGTGTTTTATTTAATTTGATCAAACATCAAATCTAGATAAGAGTCTAATTTTATCTAGTAGGAGAGAGAGTCACAGATGAGAAACAGGGGTGCCAACTTGGCACCTCCCTCTTCTCACCATGCGTTCCAAGAGGAGGTGCACATTTTCAAGCCCTCCTCTTCATTTCTGCAAAGATGAGAGAGAGACCCAATGAACTGGATTTTCTAGTTCTTAGTCAATTTTGAATATATTTTGATTGAGTTTAAAATCTTTTTCACACTTGAATTCAACCAAAATTAAAAAAAGGATGTTGACCCAGGTCAAAAAATCAAGTCAAACATAAATTACCAATCCAATTAACTTTAAATACAGTTAATAATAACTATGTCTAATTTAATTAAGTCATATAATAGTTAAAAATCATTGCAACATTTATGAATAGGTCCGTCAAGCTAAAATTAGCAAGTACTTAAACTAGTATGTGCTAATTTCAGCAAGTACCAAAATTAGCAAGTGCCAAACTAGCATGTACTAAATATGTAATTATTACATAAATCTATGCTCATGGTTAAGTTGTTTCCTATTTTATGTGACTCCTCAGTTCTATTCCATCTGGTAGTGAGATATACTATAATCTCTATCATAGTATCATCAAAACTCTTTTAATGGACTAAAATTTTAGCTACCTCAACCCTAACTTGGATCGTTGATCTAAAAATGATCCTAGTAAGTTCTCACAATCCATTAGTGATACCTAGTAGTATGTAGTGATAACCCAGTAGAATAGAAATGAATCCCTAGGTATAATTACTGTGTAATCAAATTTCTCTATCAAAATTCTGAATGGATGCAAGTCACGGAAACTCATCAAATTCTATGCATCCGTCATATGTCAAATTTAATTAGCTCGAGTCCAATTATGATTTCAATGAAAACTCTTTTCCATATCATATTACTATGGTCACAGATTCAAGGACTTAGCCAATTAGGTCACATAGGATTATATCTTAACTACTAAGACCGATAGATCCAATATAAGTAAACACCCTACTCTATAGTGAAGCTACTATAGCCAATGAACACCACAAGGTTTCGAATGGCTAGGGACCTTGTTAATGTTCTATCAAACCATTACATCCTTACTATGAGTAGTCAAGATATTGCAGGTCAAGGAATTACTCACATAACTATAGCTTTGAGAAGTCACTAACAAGTAAGTAGACATCCATGTGACTTCTCAAACTTGGTTATGCTCGGTGTCATTGTTCACTAACAACCACTTGCACTCTCACTTCAATATCTCTATACTATATACTCAAGATTCATCTATTAAAAGAGAGGTGATTCATGCACCAGTCTTGATGGATCAACCACCATCCTCATGATGATCTAATGATTGGAAGCTTTTAGGAGTTAATCTATAATAACACATATATCAAATTCTCAACTCATGAGAATATATGTCATTGTCCATTAACTTCATGGATGATCCGTAGACATATTAGATATGAATGAAAAGAACAAAGTCTAAATTTATTGATTTCAATGAATTAAGTACAAAATTATATCCTAAAAAGGTTACAATGTTCTGCAACTTGTCTTCTTAATATACATCTAACAATCTCCCACTTGCACTAAAGCCAATGGGTCATATATTTAAGCCCATCCTCTCAAGGTAGACTTCAGTCTTCTACTAGCTCAACTACTTCGTTAGTGGGTCTACCATGTTATTCATAGAGTCTACTCTTTGCACCTCGATGTACTTTTTCTCAAGGTAATCGTATATGATATGAAACTGCCACTCAATGTGCTTGGATTTTTGTGAGACTTGGGCTCCTTAGCAGGGCTATGGTACCATTGTTGTCTCAATAAAAGGGGATGGTATCTGATGGCATCACTCCAAGCTCTTCAATATTTTTTTTGTACTAAAAGGCTTCCTTTATAGCCTTAGAGGCAGTGATGTACTCAACCTCCATTGTAGAATCAGTAAGAATAGGTTTGGAACTTTTCCAGCTAGTAGAATCACCATTCTAAAAACACAACCTGGTGTAAACCTTCTATCATAAAGATTAAACATAAAGTCTGAATCAGTATATCCCTCTACCCATAAATCAGGACTCCTCCAAAGACCAAAAATAAATCCTTAGTTCTTCTTAAGTATTTAAGGATATTCTTCATAGAAATCCAATGCTCTTTGCCTGGATTTGACTGATACCTGCTCATGACACTCACAGCTAGGGCAATATCAAGTCGAGTACATAACATGACATAGTTGTTGAAGCATATAAGATCTTGTTCATGCACAATATCTCCTCAGGTGTGCTAGGACACATTTTTTTAGAAAGATATATGCTATGTCTAAGAGGTAATAATCCCCTTGTAAAGTTCTCCATGCTGAATCTTTTCAATACTTCTTTTATGTATAATTTCTATAAAAGGCCAAAATTCTATTCAGTCTATCTCTATAGACCTTAATTTCTAGAATTTAAGATGCTTCATCTAGGTCTTTCATAATTCCTTAGATAACCAACTTTTAACTAAAGTTAACATGGGAATATCATTTCCAATTAAAAGGACGTCATCTACGTACAATATGAGGGATGTCACAACCCTTCCATAACCTTCTTGTATACACAAGGCTTCTCCTCATTCTTGATGAAATTAAAATAATTTGATCGCATCATTGAAACAAGTATTCCAACTTCGAGAAGCTTGCTTTAATCCATAATGGATCTATTCAACTTGAAGACCTTGTGATCTCCATCACTAGAAGTAAAACCCAAAGGCTACTCTATATAGATACCTTCTTTGAGAAATTCATTAAGGAATGCAATTTTCACATTCATCTACCACATTTCATAATCATGAAATGCTAAAATGGCAAGCAATGTGTAGATAGATTTTAGTATGGTATTGATGAGAAAATATCTTGATAGTCAATGCCTTCGCACTAACTATAACTTTATAAGTCTTTTAATTATCCTTATTTAACCACTTAAAATAAAAATTAATTAATATATATGTATTAAGAATTTATAATTTTTATTAGTGTTTTATAGAAAAGGAGTCCACGGATGGAAAGAGCTTATTTTTGGAGTCCAACAGTGCAGACGGTACTCAAATGAGAGTTTAAATGGACCTGAAATCAAAATTAAATTTATTAAAGAAAAGCATAATTTTAGAGCAGTCGGTCCATGGTGGATCAGTCGCTCAATCTACAAAATGGGGAGTGGTCCACAAGCAGCCATTGGAGCAAGTCCACAACCCCTACCTATGAACCACCATCGCCATTTCAAGCCGTTCGGCCACCGAAGTTGTCCCCCACAACCGGGAGCTCCCCCTCACCATTGAGAGCCATTTATCATTGAAACAACCATCGAAGAAGCCTTCTACCATCTTTCGGTCACCACTCCTTTGTTATCTACTTTCCAATCAATCTCCCCATCGTCGGTCACCACTCCACGCTACCACATCACCATCCGCCATCCTCCATGCTGCCCCGATGCTGCTGACCACCGAACTCCCCTTTTGATTGGCCTCTTTCAATCACAACCACCACCGTTTCTCCACTACTTGCCTCATGCCACCACCCAACGCCGTGCCTTCCCCACCGCCATCACCTATCATTGTCCACTCCATCAACATCGAGAGAAATGGATCCAAGTTTGATTAGGAGTCAAGAATCCAAGATTCAGAGGAGTCTAATTCGGACTCGCTTTGCCCAAGAAGGAAGAAGAACTATTTGCATGAATGCTAGTGTGCTCCAAGCTTTATGGTGTAGAATTGATGGCTGAGATGTGTTCTCGCAATATCTAGCCAATCTCAAGCCCGATTGACTCTAAATTTGATTGGGAGGAAGCCCTAAAGGAGCTCTATAAATGGAGGACCCTAGGTAGCAGTCCAGGCATTAATTTCTACAACAATTATTTCTTTTTCTTTTATTTAGATCATTGTATTAGGCTTAGAAAAAAGAAAAATTTTGGAGGAGATGCCAGCGGTAGTGGTGCATGGCTAGACTCCTTCAACCTGGGATGAAGATGAAGCCTGTAACTAGGTTTTATCTTTCCTTTTATACTTAATTTCTAAGAAATAAAGATTATGCCTTTCTTGTTTATATCCCTTGAGTTATTTTTCTAATCAAGATTTTAATCTGGCATACACAACCTTCATTCTCTATCGATGTACCATGATCTTAAGATACAGTACGTGTCTCAAGAGGTAGATCCTAGAATGGTAGATTAGATCCTTAATCTTGAAAATCAAGTAGATAATTTATACTCCAAGTTGACATGTCATGATCTCTGGATACAACCTATACCTAATAGGAGATAAATTGTTCTAACATTGAACTACAGAATTATTGATATTGCAACATAAAGAAAAGATGATAAACCCAGTTTGCATGGTGGATTCGGATTTCTATGTTACTTCTGCTAACTGATTTAACTAAGTAATTAGTTGTTATCTTAATTACTACTTTCAATTTAATCTTTATTTTTTTCATGAAATAATTGCCATTGGTCCCCGAGGATACGATCCCAACTCACCACTAGCTATAGTAGTGAGTAGGTTTTATTTTTGACCACCTACGATAGCGATCAAATTTTGGCATCATTATCGAGGATCAAGGCATGATTGTTTCATAAAAGAATTGTAAAAAAAAATTATAGTTATTGCTCTTTTTAGTTTATTACATTTTTTAGTTGCCTTAATCATTATATTCCTTATTTTCTTGTTACCAAAAAAACTTACTATCCTTATTTGCATAAGTCAACTCCTAACATAATTAACTTTTCCTCTTAATTAACTTGCCTTAAATAACCCACAAGAAAATCCTAAGTCACCTTCTATAAAATGTAATTAATTTAAGGAAGCAAATTAATAACATTAAAAGACTTCTTAACTTGTTTGGACATCTTGCTTGATTTGCATTGCATTTTCATAAAACACTTTAAGGACACACCCCTAAACAATATAAGGTGGGGGTTTCACTACCCTTCTTTGGCCTAAAAACCACCACCCTGCATACTGTATAACCCAAGCCTTAATCTAAAATCAATTAGATATTAGCCCCTAAGGAATTTCAAGCTCACTAGGACAAGGGACCCGGAGAGTTGAACTAGCTCAGTATTAACTAGTTCACTGGTATCTAGGAAAGGGGTTCAAGGAGGATGTAGCCCTGAAAGAAAGTAGTTCTTTAATTGGTTCTATTATCTAACATAGCCAATTTAATTGGTTTCTAAGAAAAGCAATAGGGGGACCCCCACTAACCTTACCCTTACCTGGCCAGTGACTAGTTAGTATATGACTTTGACGACTCAAAGGCAAACATGGTAGTTGGGAGCCATCTAGACATGGAGTAACCCTAGGATAGAGAGTCCATTATATGATAACTTGGTTGTGCTAACAAAATTCTAACCAAATTAAATTACCCTTCTATATCATCTATAGATTTAGGATCCTTTAGGTTTTTCATCTTTAGACTTCTTCTCTCTCTCTTTCTTCCCTCTTCTTCTCTCCTCTCTCTACATAATATTAAAAAAAAGCTAATCAAAAAAATTATTCATGCTAAAATAAAAGGATGATTGATCTGGTTCAATCTAAACCATACAAGATTAAAAGGTCATGGATCCTACTAGATGACCCAAAGGTCTAATGGAGTATTGCTTTCTTGATCCTCCTGAATGACCTCAAACCCTACATGAATATTGGGACAAGATTGACTCTAACTGACTATTTAGAATAAGAGCCCAAACTAACAATTATGATTCAATCATAATAAATTGATATGCATCCTAATTTTATGAGATTTGAAGATGCATACAATCATCCAAGGAACTGGTGGGTGTTGGGAATTATGTTCCAAAGCCAATCATCTAGGCTGTAGATGGTTGTGCGACTCATGTATATGTAAATGAATTATTGAATTGAATAAAAAGTTTATTCTAGTTGTTCATCACATGTCATATTCCTAATTGAACTCTTGTGTGATGATGTCCTTTGAGCTACCTTGTATGCGATGTAGAGAGGATGCATCGTGTAGTTCATAATTGGTTCGCGATCAAAGGATACTGTGTGGATACCAAAGGCACCAGAATAAGATAGAGACTTTTCAACCCTCTATGAATTGATCAATATTTATGAGTCCGTCTGTAATAAGGGTTAGCCTATCTGAGTCTATTTTAATTGATTTTGAGTTTCAATTCTGTACTAGTCAGCTCATGTTGAGCTAGTTCAGTCCAGTGTTAGTCAACTCATGTCGAGCTAATTTTATTTTTTTGAGTCCTATTCAACCATATTGAAGACTCAAGACCACATCATACAAGTAAAGACCAAGTCCAATCAGATTGAAGACATGGAAGTTTAGCCTAAGTCCAACCCAGCTAGAAGATTTGAAGACCCCAGGAGGAAAATCAGAAATCCTGATTCCTTGCAGATGCCCTCCAGATGCCCAGATTTCCTTCTAGATGCCAAAATATATTCATAGACCAAGGCATCCATGATTTTAGAGGTCCATCTGCATCCTAGCCCAAAGAAATCAAGCCCAGGCGCAAAGCCCAAGCCCCTAAGAAGCAAGATACCAGGGAATATTCCTGCTACCTGGCTACCAGGCCATCCCAGCTTCCAGAGGCCCAAACCCATGCACCCGGGCCCCTTTGGGCCGGCCCCTTGCTGCTCTTAGAAGCCCAACACGTCCCCCTAGGTATCCTTGGAGTGTGGCCAAGTCAAGCGAATTTTAGGGATTTTTTCTACCTAATGTTTCCTTATTTTCTAGCTAGGGTTTGAGAGGGAAAAGGATTCTCATGTAAAGACTAATGTGCCCTTACTTGGAGCCCAAGGTTAAGGGTCTATTTAAGGGACCCTAGCCTCTTGTATGAAGGGAGAATTTTTTATGAATGAAAACCTTGAGTTTTTCTATTGAGTTGTGTGATACCCTGCTGTGTGCATAAAGGGGTTTGCGAGAGTTTTTCTTCCTAGTGCTGCAATCATCTTGTTGCTGCCAACACATCTCAAATCCCTGGACGCCCACTCCAAAAGAAGCCTTCCCTTGCTATTTTTTCTTTGTTTTGTGTCCTTTGTGAGTTTTCTAACCCCTGACAGGTCGTTTACAGGTCCCCGAGTTCCTACGAATCCAAAAGTCCAGCCAAGCCTCAATCGGATCACCGAGCAGAAAGCCGGGTATTCGCGGGTCTTTGGCTCGGTTTTCCAGGCCGCATCCATCGAAGAACGAGAGACCCTTTTGCTGCGATCTTCATAGATGTTGTCAGGTACACCCCCTCTACCTTCAGTAGTTTTATTGTAGGAGAACTTGCCCTAATCGAGGCTTCTCAGCCCAGGCGATCCTTCTTTTCTACTTTTCTAGGTCCTAATCTGCATACTGATCTTCTAAAATTCATATAAAATTCCCTACAACTTATTTTAATCTGAAACTCGGGAATTAATCACTCAACCCATATAAAACAATACAAAAAAATTGCATGCATATTAGTCCCCCATCAGATATGCTGTTTCAGGACGATGGTGTATCGAGAGTAGGTCATTGATGTTATATCTATTGGTTGTCCTCTTAACCAAGTAGCATGGAGATGCTGGTATGATATCAGGTGTTGTGTTTGATACTTCACTAAACATGACTCTCATGCGAGATTCTCTTTCTACCAAAGAGGAGTCTTGCATTAGAATGTGGACATGAATTATTCTTCTAACTTGATATCACTATGATAGCTTGCAAGTAAATCACTATGCTTAGGTGCCGGACTACTTGGATTTCTAATCCGATGATGGAAGGTTGTTGGGTATAGTAAAGTACTTGTATAGCAGTAGTATAATCGAGATAGGATTGATCTCTTCAAATGATTTGGATTGAATGCTTAATATGCCTCAATTGAGAAAGACCTTGGACATGGCATTTCTTGTAAGGAGTTACAAGGATTCTTTTTTTAAGACATATTGAGATGGACAGATTAGGGTTGGGCAGTTTAACCCTAAGCCATATGAAGCATTAGGAGATTAATGGAATAAGTTCATTGATATTTTATATTCGATAGGTTCATATTGCTCTACAACCTTCAACCTATCCGTACATCGGGTGTCATTGCTAGATGGTGACTTTGGCTGGTACTGGAAATGTTCTCGTACTATCGATTTAGTATTTGAACCTATGAAGTCACACACCAAGTGTTTCTTCTTGCTTTGTTGGCATGCGAATGATTAGGAATCATTCCGGACTCGTTTGACAAGGTGTTGTCAAACCTGTGTTCGACCGACTCATATGGATGAGTCGACTCGAGTCAAGTCAACTCGAATGGTCGAGTTGACTTGTCTGATAGACTATTGAAATTTAAGAATGCTTCATTAAATGCTATAATGGTTATGAGATTTAATGCTAGGCATTTCAAGTTTTAATAGTTGCTGTTGCTAAATTCGAAGGGACTTCTAACCTCCATGGAATCTCAAGAGATCCCAAACTGCTCATTAATCTCTCATTATACCTCCTTAATGGTCTTGGGGGCTGTTGCTATTATAAAAGCAGGGCTAAAGAAGGTGAATGGTTCACGTTCGTCACATTCATCATTCCACCTCCAGATTTGGATCAAGGTTGAGACTCTGCCTAGAAAATTTATAGATAGAGATCCTACCTGATCCTTGAGAGATTACGAGATTTGATCTCCTGGATAGAGTGAGGTTTGGGTTTTGGGATTCTTATGTGCTACCTTCTGTTGAAGGTTTGGGACAGAGAGTTAGGAAGGGTTCATAGGAGTCCTTGTTCCAGCACCACTACAGCAACAACCCTTCAAGGAGTTGAAGGAGTCCGCACATCTTCAAGGAGTTGAAGAAGGAGTCGGTCCTACCATCATGTTTCCGGTGAGGCTAGCACCTCGAAGGAAGGAGAAGAAATCATGCTACATGGTGTGAACCACCCGTAGAGGCGGTGCGGTGCACGTGCATCGCTTGTAGAGCTCGATCTTCTTCCTTGCTGGTAGACCCGGAGCTCTTCCCACAGTTTGCTACATCCTTTGGTGAATGTCACTAAGGTATGTCTTTATTTTATGTATGACATAATTATCATTGCTGCATCATTATGTGATTTCTAGAATGGTTCTATTTTTCATATAATGTTTGCATGATTTCATATTTATGTTACTCTAGATGCATCAAAATCCTAGTAGGGGCTTGTGTTAATTAGATTAACATCTACAGATAAATGGTTAAATCATTTTTTACTGCTGCATGCTTTTAGAAAAGTTTTAAAATGCAAATATCATCCCTTAAAAACAATTCCTTATAATGGTATCAGAGCATCCAGGTTGGATGAACATCTAGTCTAATGTTTTATATGAAATCAAATTTTTTCCTTCATAAAGTACTCGGATTAAGGTGCATTCGCCATGGCCATCCAGTCATAGGAGAGAAGTATGGTTTAAAGACCATCTCTTTCCATTCCAAGAAATTCTCCTATGACGTGTAGGGGTGCCGCTGCATCATGACCTTATGAAGAAGAAAGTGAAGAATTTGATGGATCAAAATGGTTTTAATCTATAGATAATAGATCATAACTGTGTTTAGATGAGATCTAAAAGATATTTGATCTAAAACTTTAAAAAGGTCAAGTGAAAATGATTGAAAATTGAAGTTACTGTGTTCTAGAAGAGCTAACTCGAGCTGTAAGAGTTGACTTAACCAGAAATCTATGTTCTGGAAGAGTTGACTCGAGTAGAAGAGCTGACTTGACCAGAAATCTATGTTCTGGAAGAGTCGACTCGAGCACAAAATCCGACTCGACAAGCAAACTGTATTCTAGAAGAGCTGACTCAAGTAGAAGAGCTAGCTCGACTAGAAAACTATGAAACAATAATTTTAAGCTTCAAATTTTTATGAAATTGTTCCATTTCATTTTGAAAATGTTTTAAATAGTGTGATACACTTAATTGGAAATTAAGATGTATATTTTTAAGATTTAGGATATGATTCTAATCTTAAGTCACGATTGATAAATCATGGATTGATTGGGTTAGCTCGAATTGGATCCTTAAATGTGTTGACCTAGGTTTAGATGAATGGTTTAAATAGAGAAAAGACTAATCAAAAGTTGAATTTGGTCTCTCCTCTATAAATCTCTCTAATAGTTTGTTAGATCAGTCGATACATCTAAATGAACTTGATTCATGGCTTCGTGGTGAGCCTAGATCTTTAGGTTAGTCTGATTGAGTCTGGTAAACAACTTGGTGTCTAAGATAGTTTGATAGTTGTAATAAGGTTCTTTGGGGCGAACTCTTACTTGGCCAACTCATGGTTGGTGTCGAAGTCAAGAGGCTTTCTTGGCTTAACCCATCCCTTGATCTTACTTACCTGGCTAATGTGGTGAATCAAATCAGATTAGACTACTATTGATTCGAGTTGACCCATGTCAACTAAGGTTAATCAGTCTAACTGGTTTATAGGTGCCCATGGACCAAATTGATCTAGAAACCCTCTAAGTGTTTGGTGGGAGTTTTCTTGATCAAGGTCCATGTCTTCCTCTCAAATGTCACAAAATTGAAATCCTCTAAATTATTAGAACCATAAAAAGACTAACTTATGAGATAGCCTAAGTCTTAGCCTCCCATTAAGTTGGAATGGCAATGAGTCCATTAGTTGGGTAATCATTGGCAATTCCAAAGAATGGGTGCTCATCATGCGAGTGGGATTGCCATTCAACATATGATGGCTCAGTACGACATCTTAACACATGGTCAGGTGGGCCGACCAAAGTCAGGCTTGATCATGGGTTAGTTAGAAGCATTGAATTTGATCATGTTAATGGTTGGACCTAACCAGGACCTTCAATAAGAGGCCCAAAGGTCGATTGTAAGGACCCCTGGGACAAAATGAATACTAGAAATTGCTTGGAGAAGCAATTGGTATTGTACCTACCTTTAGATGCATTTGAGT
The DNA here is from genome assembly GCA_021397845.1 of Areca catechu. Lineage (NCBI taxonomy): Eukaryota > Viridiplantae > Streptophyta > Magnoliopsida > Arecales > Arecaceae > Areca > Areca catechu. The sequence goes on from CM038050.1 coordinate 100,932,549, forward strand.
TGGCCGGCCAAAGTCGAGCTCATATATAGTCTATTGAATCCTAGTACCCGCTAAAAGATAAATGTTATTCTTTATATTGGAGTGTAGAGGCTACCAATCTGAATAAAATAGTGGGAGAAACCTTTAGACTAAAATCCATGTCTTTAGGATATTTAAAATAATTCATATACTGATAGGTCTTGTTCTCCTTTTTTAGATAATGTCAACCACTTTGTCACTCCAGCCATTATTAGATAATGATAAACTGTCTGGACCCAAATTCGATAGCTGGTATCGAAAACTGAGGATAGTCCTGGAGCATGAGCGGATCCTTTATGTGATAATGGATCTAGCACCTAAAATCCCAGTCCCCAATGCTCGTGGCACTGTCAGGGACACTTACCAGAAGTGGATCTCTGACCGCCATGGTGCATTGCATTATGTTGGCTGCAATGAACAATGAGTTCAGTCGCAAGTTTGAGGAGGCCTAGCTGAAGAGATTCTTCAAAAGTTGAAGGAGTCTTTTGGCACTCCAGATGATACGGAGAAATACTGGATCTATTCCGCCATCTATAACACGTATGCATGATGGAGCTTCAGTGACTGATCATGTAATGTACATGATCTAGTTATTTGAGCATTTGGGCAACTCGGATGTCCTTTGCATGAGCAGCTCGGCAAACACGCGATACTAAATTCTCTGCCCCCTTCCAACCAGGTCTTTCTTGATAATTTTAGAATGAATAGGCCTATAGTAAACTATCATGAGAGTTTAGGGTTGCTGCAGACTTATGAGAGAGACCATAACCTAAATAAGGGGTTAGTGAATCTGGTGGGAGGTTCTAGAGCAGGACATCATCCCTTCGGGAAAGGGAAGAAGAAGAAAAAGAATAAGAAGGTGCTTAGTGCTAGGCCAAGTCAGACTAGGAGGGTAAAGGCTGATAAGAGTAAGGCAGAGTGCTTCTTTTGCAAGAAGCCAGGTCACTGGAAGTGAAATTGTTTTGCTTACCTTGTTACTCTGGATCCGAATAGGACATGGAAGAGAAAGCATCAACGTGTTGCTGGTCAAGGTATTTATATGATAAATCCTTATAGTTTCTCTATTTGTGATACTACTAGCTGGGTATTGGATACCAGAAGTCCTTACCATATTTGTAGTTCTTTGCAAGGATTTCAAGTTAGTAGGAGATTCGAAAGCGGTGAAAGGTTCCTGAATGTTGGGAATGAAACTCAAGTTCTAGTTCTGGCATTGGGAACTATTTCTTTGTATTTCGAGTCTTGTACTGTCATTCTTAATGAATGTCATTTTTGTCCTTTTTTGGTGAATATCATTTCTGTAGGCTTGTTGGCCAATGATGGTTATTAATTATTAATAAAGAAAGATATTTGCTAAAAGAAAAGTGCCCTAAAAGCCAATCATTATAAAGGGCATTTTTGTAATCTTCCAACTCTTTTATGATATTATATTAATAAAGGAATTTATTTTCATCATATATTGCTATGTCTTATTTATGGATTATAATAAACCCCATAAATTAGGGCAATGGAATTAGGGTTATGATAAAGATCATAACAATGAGACCAAAGTTCTTATAAGTCTTAATCAAATGTTCCTAGTCAATGGACCATCGATTAGTAGATCGATTAATCCGGTAAAACTAGCTTATCCTATGTATGCTTAGTTAATGAAGATGGTTGGTCTCACAACCATTTATATAGAGACACTAATACAAGGATAAGGGTGCTCATCAGGGTATAAGCATATTGAACTAATCCACACCGAGACCATCTTATGGAAGTCTTACTGCTTGTCAAAAGATTGGTCCCAGAGTAGGAGTTGTGCATGTGATCTTTAGACCTGAGGTCACCATGGTTCCTTGTGTAAACTAAGCCATATTGTGGTTCATACTCATTCATGATATTGAGTCATGTACGGGGTGTTCTGGGTATGGTGGAAGGTGTACAAAGGATGTGAGTGGACCAACAAGGAATCGATCGTTCCTGGTAAGAGGAATTATTATCCCATGTAATCTTTTCGATGAGTGACTCAAGGAGCCTTTGATCAAAGCAGGATGAGATTAGAAGTGATTTCTAATCAGTCATCAGCTGAGTCCTCATGATCAAGCTAAGACTCGATATGACTAAGTGTTAGGGTTTGACATATATCCATACCTATCACTTAATCGGGATAATGGGAGATCGAAAGATCGAATTGCACGGTAACTTTCTACTGAAGGGTATTTTGGTACTTTCCATCAAATTCAATATTTTCTGGGTAGGCATGACATGCTGCTAGACGTCAATCTTATCTTGTAGGTTTTCATGAACCAATTGGATTGGTTTCATAAGTCAATTCGATGGATGATTCAAATTGGAGAATTTGGTTAGCCAATTTAACCTAATTAGGTCAATCATGTTTAATTGGATCGAATTAGCTCAAACCTAAACCTACTGCTGGCTAAATGTGGAACCCAAAGGGTCACACACATTAGGGAGTTGGCCAAGGAAGTCATACATGGTTTAATTAGGGTCATGGCATCCTATTTGGTTAGCCAGATTACACACTAGCATGTGTAGGCTAACCCAATTCCTAACCCAATTGATTTGGGTCTAGTTGCTTGTTAATTGGACTAACCTTATTGAGGAAAACCTACATTAGGTTGAGTCCTAAGTGGGGCAGCCTAAACCAGATATTATCTAGTTTTATTTTAACATTAAACCCGATTTATTGAAGAGTCCTGGGTTGAAGGCCCACGTAGGCAACCCAAGAGGGGGGGGTGAATTAGATTTTATAAAACTTTTGTACTATTTAAAAGATGAACTAAAGCAAGTATATGCTAATGCAATTTAAGTGCTTGTGTATTTCAAATAAATGCAATGGAAATAATGAAATAAAAGCATAAAGAGAACAATCACACAAACACAAGGATTTATAGTGGTTCGGTGCCAACCAAGCACCTACATCCACTCTCCAAGAAACCCTTGGGAATTACTAAGTTTGGTTTTATAACTTAGGCTCACCAACAACCTTTACAACTTATTTGTCTTCGGGCTCACAAGTCAAACCCTAGTTGGTTTCAAGGCTCACCAACAACCACCCTTGGTTTTACGGGATAACCAAGAACCTAAACAACTTGTTTTGGCTTCGGGCTCACAAGTAAATCCTAGTTGGTTTCAAGGCTTACCAACAACCACTTTGGTTTTCCAAGGCTCACCAAAAACCTCTTTGGTTTTTCAAGGCTCACCAAAAACCTTAAGTAAAACAATGTAAGAGCAAGTATAAATGAATACAATAAAAGCTTTCTAAAATAAAGCAAATATCTCTTTGAAGCCCGTTGAGAGTTGATGAAGATCTTGTCTTCAAGTTGATGAAGCCTTTGATTGATGCTTGAGGATGTGAACTTTGGATGCTTTCTTTGAAACTTGGAAGCTTGAAGGCTTGAACCACTCAACTCTTGAATCCTTGAAGAATATTCAAAAATCTCACCAAAGGATCACTCTCAATTGATTTTTGATGTTTATATAGCCTCCCAACACTTAAATGACCGTTTATAGCCGTTAGGGAGGAAAATATGACCGTTTGGAAGCAAGTTGGAGAAGTTCTGCAGCCCAGAAAACTAGCCGTTACTGTTCAAGTGTCGACACTTCACCTTCAGGTGTCGACACTTCAGTTTCAAGTGTCGACACTTCAGTTTCCAGGTGTCGACACTTCACTTCCAAGTGTCGACACTTCAGCTCCAGGTGTCGACACTTCACTGAAAGAGCTTTCTGAAGTTTTCTGTTTGTCTCAGGCCTTGAGTCGACACTTCACTCTTCAAGTGTCGACACTTGTTCCTCAGGTGTCGACACTTCATTTCCAAGTGTCGACACTTGTCTGTGCCATTGCTGAAATATCTTCAAATTGAAACTTTAACCTCTTCAAGTTCTTCCATATTAATTCCAAAGTTCATATACTTGATTTTCATTAATTTAAGGACTTTTTCAACTGAAATACAAGCATTTCTTCATTCAACATAGTTGAGTACTAAGATCTGAAAAATATACTTAAAATATAATTAGTACTCATATATACTTAAACATTTTGTCAATCATCAAAATCAAGACCAGAGTCAACAATCTCTCCCTTTTTGATGATGACAAAACCTTTAAGTATATGAATAGGGTAAGCTTAAAAAAGATTAACAGTAAGATAAACATGTAAGCTCAAAACAATAAGCACCAAGCTCCCCCTCAAAATATGATCAAAAAATCTTCAAAAATATTTTTCAAAATATGCAAAAAAATTTTAAATTTTTAAATTTCTTCTTCTTACTAATTCTTTCCTTTAGATAAAAACATTTTACATTCTTCTCCCCCTTTTGCACTTTCTTTCATTTCTCAAATGATTTTTCATGTTTATCCAATCTTCCGCTTTTCATACTTAACAATTTCTCCCCCTTTTTGACATCATGAAAAAGGGTGAAAGGCAATACAAAGTAGGAATGAAGTTGGAAAGAATGGCAAGTAGGTCATCAAAATCAATGCATGAAATCAAATATTTATGATATCAATTGAATATGATATAAATTGAACAAGATACCACATAATGTAAGCACATGCAAGAAATGATTTGATGTATATTATCCATTCGCCTTACTTGTTCATGGGATAAGGTCACAGGCACCCCTACACATCATAAGAGAGCCCATTGAATGGGAAGAGAGGGTCTTTAAGCCCTACTTATCTCCTATGACCGGACGGCCATGGTGACTAACCCAATCCGAAGCGGTTACTAGGAATTCTTTTAAAAATAATTTTGATACCAATAGAATATGATACCATTTGAATGTAACTCCCCTCAAAGAATTAGATTTGAAAACAAGAAGGAGTATCAGAGCAATATAAGCAAAGCATGATATCAACAAGATATTCAAAGCATCAAATATGATAACAAATCTTTGGATGCTCCCCCTGAATGTTATTCCTCCTTTAAAAATATGCATTTATTTCAGGAATAAAACATGAAAGCTTATGCATCAAGATTTGAAATTTTTCAAGATATTCATGATTTTCAAAATACAAAGCATTTATATCACTTAAAAACTTTTAGCATGATTTCAAATTCATTTTAAGATGATTTGATATTCATACAAATGCTAGAAGTAATATGATATCAAGTCTAGATATTAGAGCAAGGGTTTGTCAATAAGCATACCTTTTTTTAAAAGTAACCCTTAACTACTAGTATCTATACTTGATCCAAATTATTTCTAGATTATGCATAGATGCCAGAAATAAAAACATATAAATCATAGCATTTCACTTGAATAATTTAGAAACTATATTAATCAAAATCAAGTGAAGATCTATAATCACAAGTTTGACCATGAGAGCTTGAAATCCATCAACATCAAAATGGTCATGATCACACCAAATGATTATTAGTCTAAGCTTGATTCTAATCAATCAATTAAAATCATTTTTCAAATCATATGCATCTTTAAAAGTATTTTTCATGAAATACATTAATCAAAATCAAGTGAAGGTCCTTACAATCATAAATTTAATCATGATAGCATGAAATTCATCAACACCAAAAGGTTCATGATCATAGCCAATGATAAGTCCAACTTGATTCTAATTAACTATTTAAAATAATTTTTCAAAATAATTGATGCAATAAAATTAATCTACATTTTATTATGGAAGGAGCTGTTTAGAATTTACCAATATACATAATCCTTCCTTTTACCATTTAGTCCAAAATGTAGCTTGTCCACTTCTTTAAATTGTCTTGTACAACCTCTTTCAAGAACTTCCTTTCTTCATGTTGGGTTGCAAGACATTCCTGCAAAATAAATTAAGTGGACATTTTTGGTAACCCAAACTTTCTGGGTCTTTTATGATTATAATTATGGTTCCTTTTGAATCCAAACTTTTCTTATCTAGAAGGATAGCATTGAACCCACATTATAAGAAAATTGAAAGAAGCAGGAATTGAAGTTCTTCCAAAGTTTTTTGCTTCTTTTCCTCAATCAAAATATTTTTCTCATTAAAACTTTATCACATAAATCTTTAAAATAACTTTTCTTTTTCTAAAAATTCTTTTTCTTTAGAAAAATTATTATTTTCATTTTTCAAAATATCAATCTTGGCATTTAAAATCATCATTTTATTTGCAAGATTGGTGTTATCAAGAGAAAATGAATCTACATGCCTATTAATTTCTTGTGCTGAATTTTTAGCAATCTATATTCATGCACAAGATCATTAGATGCATCTGTGATTCTTTAAAGGTAAAATCATATTATTTTTAGACACATACCTTTTCTCCTCATTTCCATGAAACAGAGATGGGCAATTTCATCATCCGTATTTGAATCTTCGCTATCGCTCCAAGTTGCCATCATTGCCTTGAATTTCATTTTGGCCTTGAGAGCTATTATTTTCTTTTCTGTATCAGCTTCCACTATCCTTTGCCATAAGTTCAACTCATAGGTCATGAGTGAACCGATAGCTCCTCCAAAGGTAAGGTTTCTACATCTTTAGCTTCTGAGCGCCGTCACCTTTGGATCCCATGATTTTGGCAGGATCTAAGTAATTTTGTTCACCAAATCAGCATTAGTATAGATTGTGCAAAGACTTTTTAATTCATTAATAATAGTCATAAATCTTGAAAACATATCAGATATAGATTCATAATGCATCATGTCAAAATTTCAAAGAATGTATAGCAAATTAATTTTAGTGTTCTTCACTTGAAGAGTACCCTCATGAGTAACTCAAGTGTATCCCATATTCCTTCACTGATGTGCATGTAGAAATCTATTAAATTCATTTAAGTCCAATGCACAATAAATCAAGTTCATTGCTTTAGCATTGATTTCAATTTGTTTAATGTCATATCATTCCAATCCTCTTCGAGCTTTGGAATGGAAATGCCATTAACCAAAATGGAAGGAATATGAGGACCACTAACAATAATTTTTCAAAAAAGATAACTAATATATTGAATATATATGCGCATGCGAGTTTTCCAAAATGTGTAATTTATGCCATTGAAAACCGGTGGTCTAACACTAATACCTACAAGGGTTGCCATAATCTTTAAACTCAAAATCGTTAGATTTACAATAAGCACCGAGCTCTAATACCATTGAAGGCCCACGTAGGCAACCCAAGAGGGGGATGAATTGGGTTTTATAAAACTTTTGTACTATTTAAAAGATGAACTAAAGCAAGTATATGCTAATGCAATTTAATGCTTGTATTTCAAATAAATGCAGTGAAATAATGAAATAAAGCATAAAAGAACAATCACACAACACAAGGATTTATAGTGGTTCGGTGCCAACCAAGCACCTACATCCACTCCCCAAGAACCCCTTGGGAATTCTACTAAGTTTGGTTTTATAACTTGGCTCACCAACAACCTTACAACTTGTTTTAATCTTCGGGCTTACAAGTCAAACCCTAGTTGGTTTCAAGGCTCACAACAACCACCCTTGGTTTTACGGGTAACCAAGAACCTAACAACTTGTTTTGGCTTCGGGCTCACAAGTCAAATCCTAGTTGGTTTCAAGGCTCACCAACAACCCCCTTGGTTTTACGGGATAACCAACAACCACTTTGGTTTTCCAAGGCTCACCAAAACCTCTTTGGTTTTTCAAGGCTCACCAAAAATCTTAAGTAAATAATGTAAGAGCAAGTATAAATGAATACAATAAAAGCTTTCTAAAATAAAGCAAATATCTCTTTGAAGCCCGTTGAGAGTTGATGAAGATCTTGTCTTCAAGTTGATGAAGCCTTTGATTGATGCTTGAGGATGTGAACTTTGGATGCTTTCTTTGAAATTTGGAAGCTTGAAGGCTTGAACCACTCAACTCTTGAATCCTTGAAGAATATTCAAAAATCTCATCAAAGGATCACTTCCCCAATTGATTTCGATGTTTATATAGCCTCCCAACACTTAAATAACCGTTTATAGCCATTAGGGAGGAAAATATGACCGTTTGGAAGCAAGTTGGAAGTTCTGCAGCCCAGAAAAACTAGCCGTTACTGTTCAAGTGTCGACACTTCACCTTCAGGTGTCGACACTTCAGTTTCAAGTGTCGACACTTCAGTTTCCAGGTGTCGACACTTCACTTCCAATGTCGACACTTCAGCTCCAGTTGTCGACACTTCACTGAAAGAGCTTTCTGAAGTTTTCTGTTTGTCTCAGGCCTTGAGTCGACACTTCACTCTTCAAGTGTCGACACTTGTCCTCAGGTGTCGACACTTCATTTCCAAGTGTCGACACTTGTCTGTGCCATTGTTGAAATATCTTCAAATTGAAACTTTAACTTCTTCAAGTTCTTCCATATTAATTCCAAAGTTCATATACTTGATTTTTCATTAATTTAAGAACTTTTTCAACTGAAATACAAGCATTTCTTCATTCAACATGGTTGAGTACTAAGATCTGAAAAATATACTTAAAATATAATTAGTACTCATATATACTTAAACATTTTGTCAATCATCAAATCAAGACCAGAGTCAACATGGGTGCTCAGGACTCTTGGCGCCTCTTGCGCACGCGGGAGAAGAGACGCTCATAGAAGGATTGAGAGTCCTTTTGTAGATAAAACTCTGAGAGTTTCTCATCTGGGATGCCTCTTTAGATTATCTCCATTCCTTTTGGTTTTTTGAATGACCGGTCAAAGAGGGATAAAGGGACGGCATGAATGGGAAAGAAGTTAGCGCGCGCAAATGAAGAGTCACATCTCCTCATCTACGCACGATTCTGAGGCAAGTCCTTCTGCTCTCAAGATTCTTCTTCTACAATTTTAAGATATGAAAAGATGCCTCTTTTCTTTCCCTTGAGTTCAATACATTCCATGTGGCATAAGGAGAGTTCATCTGGAAACTAAGAGAACTCAGATAAGACTCCTGAATCCTGAAGAGTCATATTTGATAAGAAGCATTGAGATGCTTTTTACGCCCCTTAAGCATGTTAAGCAGCTCTAATAATGAAAGGTTCAGTTTGTTCATGTGGTAGTTCATGACAAACTGAGAGAAGGATCTGGGAGTGATTGCAAGATTGAATCCTGATTAAGCTTCCCATCCATGTAAAGCCTAATTGACCTAATTTGGTGATTAAGTCAATCATCTTGACATGGACCTGTACGTGCGATCTATCACTCATATGTGCCCGAAATAACTGCTTCGATATTCCATATCAAGCAGTCCTACTATGCTTTCCATACAGCTCTTTTGAGATTGAGCAGTATGGACTAAGGTTCCATATCTTCATGTTGCCTCTAAAGCTCGTTGCTCATCGAGGTTAACATGTGCACTCGACAATCAAGCTATCATTCTGCCACATTCTATAAGTGGCCTTTTCCTCCTCTATCGCATCATCTTTGATCAGATCTAGATCCAAAGAATCGAGGATGTAGGATACTTTTTTCTGAGCAAGTACTATTCTCAGGTTCATTAACCAGTCCATATAGTTTGGTTCGATCTTTTTATTGGCATCTAATATGCCCCATAGTGAAAGAGTAGAAGCCATTAATTTAAGACTACAATCAAACAAGAACAATACATAAGTAGACCACACAAGACGATAACCACAATTAGATAAGGACTTAAAATCTAATTGTGTCTCCTATTATTTTCTACGAAAACCATAACCCTCTACTATGGTAAAGGAGAAATCAATATCCAGTTTCTTTAGTGGGGTTGAGATCCTAATTCCTTATAAATGCCTTGTGTTTGTACAATGAACATTTATAAGTTCAAGGATAGGAAATTCCTTTTCAATTGCATCCCTTGCAACTTTCAATATAACACTTACCTCTAAGACACTTACACCTTATATTTACACAACAAACCATAATGTCTTAGTTTAGTCTGACCCTTCATTTTTATAGTCATGATTGAATATTGTCACCCTTAAGTTTGTTCAACAAGTACATTATCAAACATACTATAAAGCATAAAATGTATCATATCAATTATATCTCAAACCCTAATAGTAAGCCTTTAGTTTTCTTAACAAACCTACTATAGTTTGATACAAATTTTGCTTAGCATGAAGAAAGATAATTTGTAGTGTGCTTAATCAATTAGCATTTCCAATTTAAGATCTAGATATAACTAAATTGGCTAGGTAAGTGAAAGAGATGGGGGGTCCCCTTGTTGCTTTCCTTAGATACTAAATGAATTGGCCAAGTCAGATAACATAACCAATTAAAAAACCTCATTCTCTTTACCTTCCCAGAACCAATTGCCTAGTCACCAATTGACTAATCAAATCCTAATCGAATTTGCTTCATGATTAACTTATACTATGACTAAATATAATTTTGATGATAGCTTTGATGGTCTCAAACATATCCTAATTAACCATGCTGGCATGACACATATCCATCAAAAAAGCATATTAACCCTAATATGCATAACCATAGCATGATTCAAACATAATCCTTTCACCTTACTTGTTCATGGGATAAGGCCACAGTGGCACCCCAACACACCATTGATGGGGATCCAGGGCAAGTCTGGATTCTTTTCCCTATTTTTTCTTATTTTCCCACATTTTTTTTATTTTTCCTATTCCCCCGCTATTCTACCTATCCCAACTATTCTAGCTTTATCCCAACCTATCCCCACTTTATTCCATCCTTATTCCATCTTCCTCCCGTGTTTTTTAAAACCTCCCAAACCCTAGCCCATGCCTGGCCGCTGGAGGTCCTTGCTGGTGCCCTTGAGCCCCATGCCCGCGGGAAGACCAAATGACATGCTCGTGCGTGCCGTGCGACCGTGCCGCCCCTACGCCATCGCCCGTCGCTGTCGCCTGCTGTCGTAGCCCGCCTACCATCGCCCTCCACCGATCCGCCACCCGCCAGTCACTGGAGGTCCTCGCCGGTGCACAGGATCCCCATGCCCACGAGAAGACCAAACGGCATGCTCGTGCGTGCCGTGCGGCCGTGCCGCCCCTGAACCACCGTCATCGTCCGTCGCCTGCCCACCGCCCACCGTCCGTCGCTGTCCCACTGTATGCCAACCAATGTTCAACCACCAGAGACCTCGCCGTGCCCAGGGGTCCCCCACGATCGTGGGAGATTAAACGGCATGCCCTGGGCATGCCGCATCACCTCTGTCCCGCCGCCTTGCCTGTAGCCACCACCGGCCGTCCATCGCTTGCCATCCGCCGGCCCCATCCACCACCCAATTCCCGACTACCGGCCATCCACCGATTACTGTCGGAGATCATTCTCTTCCCTGTACACGCCACGAGACGATTCTGCATGAATTTTGGAGCAGTTTAGTTTTCAGAGCAGCACGATCTTCAGAGCACTTCATCAAGCCAACATGCTTTCCATAGCAGATCAGCACCATATTGATGTAGCATAGATTTTGATGTAGTTTATTTTCCTTTTTTGGGTTGCTTGTAGGCTAAGTAAGTGAGGGGTTTGGTTTTTCTATATAAAGGCCCCCTCCCCTCCTGTATTACTGAGTTGATATGAAATTTTTGGTTTAGCCACTGGTTCTGGTTCTGGTTCTGGGTTGTGGCTCGCTTGCCTTCGTTCCCTGCTGTGCATTATGGGTCGATGAGAATGAGAGCGCCCTGTTATCCCCTATCCCATCTTCTTATCCCCTCATGTCCTATGAGAGTCACCCAAGCGAGATGCCTTTGTTGTGTGCTATTGAGAGCCCTATGTGTGTATTATGGGTTCGATGAGCGAGGCATCTATTGAGAGCCCTGCTGTGTACATTATGGGTTCGATGAGAGCTCAGGGTAGCTGTGTGCTTTGATCTCTGACTTTCTGTGTGCGCTCCCCATTAGAGTGAGTCTTAGGGCCATGAGTTCCCGTTCCCAGTGTCCCATCTCCATCCTTCCTTCGCGACCTCCACCAAGAAAATTGAAAACAAAAGAGATCATCTATTTTAGGATTTTAGTTTCAGTTTTTCCCTAGTCCTGGGAGGCTTCTTAGCCCTCCCACGGTCCTAGTTTGTTTAGGTTTTTTCTCTTTTCCAAATAATCCCAGGTATCGTTGAGTCTGTCCCGCATCAATTTGGTATCAGAGCGAGTTGTGGATTATGGTGTGCTCCATTTTTCAAACTCGACAGAGTCGAGTTCTTCATGGTTGAGGAGAATGATAGGGATCCAGGACAAGTCTGGATTCTTTTTCCTATTTTTCTTATTTTCTCACATTTTTTTTATTTTTCCTATTCCCATTATTCTACCTATCCCCACTATTCCAGCTTTATCCCAACCTATCCCCACTTTATTCTAGCTTTATTCCATATCCCTCCCATGTTTTTTAAAACCCCCAAACCCTAGCCCACTGCCCCACCACCCCCAGTTCCGGCTGCCCGACCCCCGGCTACCCCGCCGCCTGCCCGACGGTGCTCGCAGGCCCCACCCTTGTTAGAAACTAGCGACCACCGCCTGCCCATGGAAGACGAAGAAACGGTCATGGGAAGACAAGCGTCGCCCACGGTCGGCGCTGCTGCCCGCTACCGCTGGCCTACTACCGTCCATCGACCCACGCCCGACCGCCGAGGTCCTCACCGGTGCCCTTGGGCCCCATGCTCGCGGGAAGACCAACCGGCTGCTCAACGTACATGCGGTGCGGCCGTGCCGCCCCTGCACCATCACTCACTGTTGCCACCTGTCGATGCCGCTGCCTGTCGCTGCCCACTGTCGATTCGCCAGCCGTCGGAGGTCCTCACCGGTGCACGGGTCCCCATGCCCACGGGAAGACCAAATGGCATGCTCATGCATGCCATGCGACTGTGCCACCCCTGCACCACCGCCCCACCACCGCCATTCGTCGCCTGGCCACCGCCCACCATTCACCACCATCCCACCATCCGCCAGCCAAAGTCTGGCAGCCGGAGGCCTCACCAGCACCCAGGGGTCCCCCACGACCGTGGGAGACCAAACGGCTTGCCCTGGGCGTGCCGTGCCACCTCTGTGTCGCCACCCTACCCGCAACCACCGCCGGCCATCCACGCTCTCCCCGGCCCCGTCTGCCGTCCGCTGCTCGCCATCCACCAACCCCGTCCGCCGCCCGCTTCCCGATCGCCGGCCGTCCGCCATTGCCGCCGGCCGTCCGCCGATTGCCGCCGGAGATCGTTCTCTTCCCTGTGCATGGCCATAAAAGGATGGTGCGAGCACCAGGTTCAGGAAGAGGCTTCAACTAATACCAAGCTCTTTATGGTTAGAAGACTAGGAATTTAAGTCCTGTAATAAATCTTTGAGTCCTGTATTTATTTTATTTGAATAATTGAGTTATGTTTTATTTTAATTTGGGTCCAATTAGAGTTCAATTAGGCTTTGTATTAAGTTGGATCCAAAAGCTACTTGACGCTGGGTTTCAATTAAGCCAGATTAAGTGCAACCAGCTTCACCAACTACTTGGAGCACCACATCATCATTGAACCATGCCACCTTGGAAGACAAGTCATGCCACTTGGAGGAGAGAACATGCCACATCACCAAGACAAGTCAACCATGGATTCCCACCCAAGAAAAATTCAAATGAAGCTCCACTCTTCTTGGGACGCCACCTTGCAAGAGCCATTCCACCTTCTTTGGGATGCCCTTGATTTTCTCCCTTGCAAGTAGGAATTTCAAATTTAAAAGGGCCCTCCTCTCTTCATGGGACGCCCCTTGATTTTCTCCATGAAAGGAGGTATAGTTTGAATTTTGAAAGGAATCTTAAAGTTTATAAAAGCTCCTAAGTTCTCTTGTAATAGGGATGATGAATGAAATGAATTTTTTTCCTAAGAAAGCTTACTTCCTTTGCTAGCCAAAGACCCTTGAGAGAAGGTAGGTGTGAGACCTAGGATACTTAACCAAACAAGCTACTAATCCCTCTTCCAATCCCCTTCGACCACCCTTGAAGAACCCTCTTCAAGCTTCTCCAATTCATTCATCCCACCTTCCAAAGGAGATCATCTACAATGGAGTTCCCCACACCAACAAGCAAAGCAGATTCAAGCTATGGGCGCCAAATTGGATCTACTTCATTCCAAGCCTAAACCTCTTCTTCTATTCCTAATTTTCCACTTCCATTCCTCCAACCTTCCTTCTTAACCATTTAATGTTTCCATCTATTTGTGCAGGATCCCCGGGTCTCATGGCTTCCAAGATGAAGGTCTATTGTGCCAAGATTCAAATACGGAGTGCCTTGAACCTAGAGTAATCTCTTAGTCATTTAGTACTTCTTCTTGAGTGTCCTTTTCCTCATTTCAGAATATTAATGCCGGATAACCATCTTAATCTTCCTTCATATCTGAAATAGTGAGTAAGTTAACCCTAATCTGTGTGGTTTCCTAACCACGAAGATCCCTTTTTTAGTTATTTTGATAGAGTCTTTTCCAGTCTAGTTTATTTCATTATGTTCCTTTCATGTAATCCTGTTCCTTTTACATAGAATAGCTGCATATTTATCTGTTTCATTTTCGTTTAGTCCCTCTAATTCCTAGAAATGCATTATTCGATACTTGTCCCCCATCATATATGGTATCAGAGCATGGTGGGTTAGGGTTACTTTTGAATTTGTGCATTTAGGTAGGTTGCTGAAATTTTCTGCATGCATAGCATTCATACATGCTACCTAGTTATTATTTTTAAAATCCAATCTAGATCTAAAATTCATGCCTCCTGAGCGGGTGTACACCAGTATACTGTCATGACCCATGGAAATAATGAGCCCCTGGCTGGACGTGAATTTTTAGATTGAAGTTTGGTATGTAAATGTCTTTGTTTGTTTAATTATGCTTGTTGTATTTCTGAGTGGGCTGACTGAGATTCGCATAAGAGTCTGAATGAAAGTAGTTAATCTTTCATTGAAATAATTTTTTTCCTATTCCATATTAAGTTAATTATCAGCATGTAAAACTTCATCCTCAGAAGAAAATTATAAAAAAATGAAAATTTATGCATTCCATCACTATCACTGAAATTCCTTTATGTTCGGTCATGTTTTTTTTTTTTCTCATTATCTAGTTTTCGGTATCTGCTCAGCATAGTATAGATTTTATTTTAAATTTTCTTTTATGTGGAATCATCTAGAAGTTAGCAATCTTCTGTGAATTGTTTAAATTTTTTTAATCTATTACATTGCACTTTTCCATCACTTTAGAACTGCAACATACTAATTCTGCACCTGAAATTTGGATCCATATGTTTGTGGCATTCATTTCATGGAAAACCAAATTAAGGGCATCAAATTGGCATAGGGTCAGGATTTCATTACCTGTCCCTAGCACAAAAATCACTAACTTGCATAACGACCCAACCCTAATTAAAATGGATTAGACATTTAATTGCTCTAGCGAGCTAGGGACACCCACAGGTCGGGTCGAATCAAGTGTCAAGCCAACTTTGACACCCTGTTTGTGTGTGCTTGTATCTGGTGTCTAGGCAAGTGGTTCAGGACAACAGCCCAAAGGAAAGTGGGTTGGTTCGCTTACCTGGCCAATCTCAAATTGGTGTCTAAGGCAAGCAAAGAGGAACCTCCATTATGTAAGGTTTTGGTGACCAAGGCAGAAGCGTGGATTCAAAAATTTATTATAAAACTACTACCAAACCCTTAACCCAAGACCTCCTTACTAGGAATTAAAACATACAAATATGCATATATAATAAAACTAGAGTTTAGGCACCAACCTGAACCACTAGTATCCAATCCGATGAGAAACCCTGATTCAGCCTTCTTCTCCACCAGGCGCCCAAACGTTCACCCTCCAACGGTGATCCACATGAAACTCGGACCAAGGAAGAACTCCTTCTTCAAGTTGTCTGGATAAGTGGAACTCTTTCAGCAGCCTTTGGTCTATTGACCACTATAGGACACCCTGTCCTACTGTAGGGCACTAAAGACACTCTCCTAAACCACTCTTTGTTTTAGGACAACCCTCCTCTAGGATCTTTTAGGCTTATGTCCTAAAACAAAGCCTTGTCCTATTAAAAAAGACCTTGTCTTAACAAGACAAGTCTTGTCTTAAAGAAAGAAGGAGGGAGAGAGAGACACTCAGAATAGTACTTCGATGGAATTCTTCATTATCAGACTCATTTCACACCGCCCCTATTCATAGATACAAGAGGGGCGTGTGATATGTCCTCCCATCAACTTATCAGATATTTTTTCAAGACCGAAGAGAAGTTATTTGGCTTGAAAAATCATATCTAATAAGCCCATTCATGCACCGAAGGCCTTATTCACATCGCTTCTTTTATCTGGACGAATTCTCACTTGCCACATGTTAATTACTAGTCCCTAAGAATCCAAGATGCTCCTCTTGAATCTCCAAATATCAGAGATTATGAAGTGTCCTGATAGCATAAGGACTCTCCATCAGAACCGTGGGCCACATGAAGAGTTGTGACTCTTCATGCACCACGCACCCATCCTTCTTCCCATGAAAATTTCAAAGAATGTTGTCTAGTCAAAATAGGTAGTATGGGTGTCATTGGAAAGAGAATAAAATTTCCTTTCTGACCATATAAATTATATTCAAATCTGAGATTTATAGCTCATTCTGTGCCCTTTTGAAGTTAAGGTATCATTTAGGTACCAAGTGTCCCATGCCATTTGGACTCTTCATGTATGGCACCTAAAATGCCCTTAAATCCAAATTAAAATCAGATTTAGCTCTGATTAGGCTAGCCCCACTTAGGACTCAACCTAATTTAGATTTTTCATAATTAGGATAGCCCAATTAGCAAGCAACCGGACCCAATCTAATTGGGTTAGGAATTTGGTTAGCCTACATATGCTAGTATGTAATCCGGCTAACCATTAGGATCTTATGACCCTAATTAAATCATGAATGACTTCCTTGGCCAAGTCTCTATTGTGTGTGACTCATTGGGTTCCACATCTAGCCAGCAGTAGGTTTAGGATTGAGCTGATTCGATCCGATCGAACCCGATTGACCTAATTAGGTCAAATTTGCTCACCTAATTGTCCAATTCGAATCACACATCAAATTGACTCATGAAACCAAATCAATTAGTTCATGAAGACCTATAAGACAATATTGATGTCTATGCAACATGTCATGCCTACCTGGAAGATGAGGAGTTTTGGTGGATTTACCAAAATACCCTTTAGTGGTAAGTTACCGGCAATTCAGGCCTTCAATCTACTTGCACCCTGAATATGACTATGGATATGGATACTTGTCAAATCCATTTCATATTCATTCCTTGCTCAATCTGATAATGATGATTCATTAATGAACTATTAGAAACTATTTCTAATGTTCATACTTTGATCAAAGATTTTCCCAATCTTCATTTGATTGAAATCATCTGGATGCGCTTCCCTCTTACTAGGATTGATCGATTCCTTTTTGACCTACACACAACCTCCATATACAATCCACCATACCCAGTATCACCCTATGCATGACTCACTGTCATTATTGAGTGTGAACCAAAGTATGGATTCATGCATACAATGTACCATGGCAGCCTTAGGTCAAAGGACCACATGCACTACTCCCACTATGAGAACTATCTATTGACAAACAGATAAGGTTCCATTAGAGTTCTTAAGCTGGATCCATTCAGTGAACTCATTCTCTAATGAGCACCCACATCCTAATATTAGTGTCAAACACAAGTGATTGTGAGATCAGTCACCCTCTTCACCAAGCATACATAGGATGTGCTAGTCTTACCAGAAACTTGATCCCCTACTCAATATCCCATCGACTAGGAATATTCTAGATTAGGGTTTAAGGCTTTAGGTCTCACTGGTATGATCTCATCATAACCTTAGAATCATAGCCCTAATCTATGGGGTCCATCATATCTTAATAAAATTAATAAGACACAGTGTATGATGAAAATAAAATGCCTTTATTAATTGATAATGTCAACACACTGGTTTGGGATACAAAAGAAATCCCATCGAAATACAACATTTTGATTGGCCTTTAAGGCATAATTCTTTCAATCTCCCACTTGCACAAAAGCCAATCACCTTTAAATAATAACCCCACACAATCGAGGTGGCGATCAAACTCCCGCTATGGTAGAGCCTTCGTGAATTGGTCTACTATTTGTTCTTCGTTTCTTTTCTACTCTTTTAATGCAGACTTCTTGTCTTTCAACAATCTCTCGAACAAGATGGAAGCATCTTAGAATGTGCTTTGATTTGTGATGATGCTAGCTCTAGTTCTTGCTTGAGCGATGACTCCAGTATTATCATAGTAAAGTGGTACTGGACCTTCAATCTCCGGAACAATGCCCAACTCTGAGATGAACTTCTTCATCGAGACAGCTTCCTTGGCAGCTTCACTAACAGCAACGTATTCTGCCTCAGTTGTTGAGTCAGCTACAGTCTTCTATTTAGAACTCTTCCAGCTTGCAGCTCCTCCATTTAAGGTAAAAACATACCCTGAAATAGATTTGCTATCATCTGGATCCGATTGAAAACTAGAATATGAATAAGCTTCCAGTTTAAGATCAAATCCTCTATATATCAGAAAAATATTCTTAGTCCTTCTCAAGTACTTAAGAATATTTTTCACAACCTTCCAGTGATCCTCTCCTAGATCAGCCTGAAATCTGCTGGCTATACCTAAGGCATATGCCACATCAGGCCTGGTACATAACATGGCATACATTATAGATCCTACAGCCGAAGCATAAGGTATAGAACTCATTATATTTCTTTCTTCAGGTGTCTTAGGAGACATCTTCTTAGAAAGATGTATGCCATGACCAATGGGCAAGTAACCTCTTTTACTTCCCTCCATGCTAAATCTCTTTAGCATTTGGTCAATGTACCTAGACTGGGATAAGCCTAACATCCTCCTAGATCTATCTCTATAGATCTTGATACCCAGTATATAGGATGCTTCTCCCAAGTCTTTCATGGAAAACTGTTTAGATAACCATACCTTGATTGATTGTAACATTGGGATATCATTCCCAATGAGGAGTATGTCATTCACATACAGAACCAAGAAAACTATGGCACTCCCACTAGTCTTCTTGTACACAAAAAGTTCATCCTCATTTTTGATAAAGTCAAACTCTTTGACTGTCTTATCAAATCAGATGTTCCACTCCTAGATGCTTGCTTTAATCCATAAATGGATTTCTTCAGTCTACATACCTAATTAGGTTTAGTCTCCAAGACAAAACCTTCTGGCTGTGACATATAGACCTCTTCCTCAAGGAAATCATTAAGAAATGTGATTTTCACATCCATCTGCCAGATTTCATAATCATGATATGCTGCTATAGCAAGCATGATCCGAATACATTTGAGCATGGCAATAGGAGAAAATGTTTCATCATAATCTATTCCCTATTTTTGTCTGAAACCCTTAGCCACTAATCTGGCTTTATAAGTTTTGACTTGTCCATCTGCCCCAATCTTTTTCTTATAGACCCATTTGCATCCAATAGGGTTAACACCCTCTGTTGCATCAACCAAAGTCCACACTTTGTTGACATACATGGAGTCCATTTTGGATCTCATGGCTTCCAGCCATCTGTTTGAGTCCCTACTCATGACAGCATCCGTATAGGTTAGAGGCTCATCGTTTTCAATGATCCAGGCTTCATTATTTTCAATAACGAATCCATACCTCTCAGGTGCATGACGCACCCTATCAGACCTATGGATAGGAGTGGTGTGTTCTGGTTCTATACTAACTATGTTATCATTTGGTTGAGATGTATCTATTTGTTGAACTTCTTCAAGTTCAATATTTCTCCCACTGCCCTTTTGTAGGATGAACTCTTTCTCCAAAAAAGTAGCATGCCTACTGACAAAAACTTATTGTTCAGTAGGGTGATAGAACAGATATCCTATACTATCTTTAGGATATCCTACAAATAGATACTTATCTGCTTTAGCATCCCTTATGTCCAACATTTCTTTTGACATAGGCTGGACATCCCCATATCTTAAGATACTTAAGATTGGGTTTCTTACCCTTCCATATCTTATATGGAGTGCTAGAGATAGATTTAGATGGTACTCTATTTAAGATATTAGCCACCATTTCCAAGGTATATCCCCAGAAGGAAACAGATAACTCTGTGAAGCACATCATGGACCGTACCATCTCTAATAAGGTACGGTTCCTCCTTTCAGCAACACCATTTAATTGGGGTGTGTAAGGAGGGGTCCATTCAGAGATAATCCCCTTTTCTTTAAGATGATCGAGAACTCGTGGATAAGTATTCACCTCCTCAATCTGATCAAAGGATTTTAATACTTTTCCCCATTTGTTTCTCTACCATACTTTGATACTCTAAAAATTTATCAAAGGCTTTGGACTTATATGTTTCATAAGATACTACCAACTCCATACCTTGAAATAATCATCAGTAAAGGTGATGAAATAAGAGTATCCACCTTGGCCTGAGTTATCATAAGCCCACATACATCTGTTGTATGAGTCCTAATAACTCAGTTGTCCTTTCTCTATGTCCACTAATTGAGTCTGGCCATTTTACCCATTAGACATGATTCACAAGTTCTAATGATTCATAATCATAAGGATTAAGGAAATTTTCCTTATAACTTGCTAATCCTAGTCTCACTAATATGTCCAAGCCGATAGTGCCAGAGTAAAGTATTATTTACATCATCTCTCTTTCGTTTGTTACTTACATGAAGTATATTGTCATTAGTGGATAGAGTTAAAAGACTATTGCAAAATATGCCATAACATATAATTAATTAGAAAAGCTGATGAGCAACCATTGCTCATCACATTCATAGTATAACCTTGTCTAAGTAACAAGGGTACAGATATAATATTTCTAATGACCTTAGGCATATAGTAACAATCTCTCAGCTCTAAAATCTTCCCCGAAGGTAACTTCAAGATATAAGTCCTACGGCCTCTACTTGGATGGACTCTCCTCCAGCACCATAGAGCTCGAAGTCTCCTTCCTTCAATACTCTAAGCCTCTGCAGCCCTCCTGTGATGATTTGCAGATATTATGACCACAGGCGGTATCCAATACCCAAGTATTTGAAATGGAAGAATCCAATGACAAAATAGTATGAACTTCTTTCATACCTTTTGGTGCATCTGATGCACCAGGCTTCACACCTGCAAGGTAAGCCTTGCAGTTCCTCTTCCAATGACCCGGCTTGCCATAGTGAAGCAGGTCATCTGTCTAAGGCCTTCTTTCCTTTCTTCTTCTTGATGCCCCTTTTTGGGTTCAATCTTCTCTTGGAACACTTTCTGTCTGACTTCTTCTTGTTGATCCCATCAACAAGAAAAAGTGGAGCCTTATTTTTTTTAAATGGCTCTCTACTGTTTTAACATGTTAACAGCTCATGCAAGGAAGTGTTAAGTTTGTTCATATGATAATTAAGTACAAACTATGAAAATGACTCCGGGAGTGACTGCAGGATCAAATCCTGATTCAACTCCCCATCCATAACAAAACCAATTGACCTAATCGAGTGATCAGGTTAATAACCATCAGTACATGGTCTTGTACGGATGTACCTTTTGTCATTCTCGCATGGAACAACTGCTTAAATATCTCATCTAGCAGTTCGACTATGTTCTCCATATAGCTCTTTTAGATTGAGCAGTAGTATGGAGTTAGTGTCCATGCTATCATGTTGCCTCTGCAACTCATTGGTCATAGAGGCAAGCATGATACATTTGACAGTGAGTGAGTCATTTTGCCACATCTTGTATGTGGTCTTTTCCTCATGCGAGGCATCTCTTCCCTAAAGGTTTCAAGGTAAGGGTATCAAGAATGTAAGAAAGTTTTCCTGGCTGAGTACTATCTTTAGGTTTCTTAACCAGTCAATATAGTTCGGTCCAGTCAATTTATTGGCATCAAGTATACGGACGGAGTGAGAGTGAAGAGGACATTTAATCTACATTAACAAAGAACATAACATAAGCAAACAACCAATGTTGACAAAACATAATTAAATTATGACTTTAACTTAATTATGTCTCCCACTATTTTATCAAGCTTCATAACCCTCTATATGATGATCGAGAAACCCTAATTAATTTCTTAGTGGGGTTGAGATCCTAATTCCTTATAAAAGACCTTATGTATACACACAAATCTTTTATAAGTTCAAAGGTAGGAAAACTTTCCAATTGTATCTCATACAATTCTCAACAAAACCTGGCCTCTAAAATACTAATAGCCTTGTGTGTGCACAACAAACTATAATATTTTTAGTTAAGTAAGACCCTTCATTCCTTTATAGTCATGATTGTAATAATAATACCCTTGTGTGTTCACAACAAAGTATTATATTAAATCATGCCATAAGCATCAAATGCACCAGGCCAAAATTATGTTAGTTACCATAATAGGCTTTGTGTGTACACAACAAACCTAATATGGATCATAACATAATAATGACCTAGCATGAAGGAAGGCCTAATGTAGTGAATATTACACTAAGCATATCAATCAAGAATTAAGTTAATCTTATCAACCAGGTAAGTGGGAGAGTAGTGGGAGTCCCCCCATTGCTTTCCTAAACACCAATAAAAATTAGCCAGGTCAGTCAACGGAACCAATTAAAAACCACGTCCTCTTTACCGATCATGAACCACTTTTCCTAGATATCAAATGATCAACTAATCATCTTGATTATTTTGCTTTTGGTATATGACACTACAACTTGATATAATTTTAATAGAGGGCAATTCAAACAGAAGCACATTCTAATATTACCATTCATCAACCATGCATCATATATCATTTTATAATATGCCAAGTGTGTCATCATACTAGGATAACCATCTACCATATAATGGATCCACCATTATGCCAGGGCAACCTTATTTCAGTATGATGACTAGAAAGCTAAACATATCTCTATATCGGTTAAGGTTTAAGTGAAAACCCTAACCAATGACATACATATATGCATAAACATATCAATCATATGTAACTTTAAACTTTTGTAGAGTCCTACAAAATTGGGCAACTTCAAGTTTCATAGAGTCCTACAAAAATGGGCAACCTCAAGAGTCCTACAAAATTGGGCAACTTCAAATTTTGTAGAGTCCTACCAAAATGGGCAACCTAAAGAGTCCTACAAAATTGGGCAACTTCAAATTTTGTAGAGTCCTACCAAAATGGGCAACCTCAAGAGTCCAGATAAGGTGGCTCTGATACCACTGTAAGGGTTTTGGTGACCAGGGCGGAAGAATGGATTTTAAAAATTTATTATGAAACATTACCAAATGATGCGGGACTAATATGCATGTAAGTATTTTTGTATATTTTATATGTGGGGTTAGGTGATTAATTTCTGAATTTCATATCAAAATTAGTTGTAGAGAATTTTATATAAATTTTTGAAGCCAAGCATGCAGATTAGAACCTAAAAAAGTACTAAAGAAGGATCGCCGGGGCTAAGAAGCCTCGGTTAGGGCAAGTTCTCAATCAATAATAAGACTGGAGGTAGAGGGAGTGTACCTGACAACATCTGAAGCACCCGTGAAGATCGCAGTGAAGGGATCTCTCGTTCTTCGATGGATGCAGACTGGAAAATCGAGCCAAAGACCGTGGATACCGGCTTTCTGCTCGGTGGTCCGATTAAGGCTTGGCTGGAGTCGTTTGATTCGTAGGAACTCGGGGACCTACAAATGACCTGTCAGGGGTTAGAAAACTCAAAGGAGATCAAGAAAATAAAGAAAAATAGCAAAGGAAAGAAAGTTTTGGAGGGGGCTGGAATGATGGTTGGCGGTAGGAAGATGGTTGCAAACACCAGGAAGAAGAACTTTCAAACCCCTTTATGCACACAGCAGGGTAATCACTCAAAACAATATAAGAACTCAAGGTTTATTTCATATCAAAGTCTCCCTTCATACAAGAGGCTAGGGTCCATTAAATAGACCCTTAACCTTGGGCTCCAAGTAAGGCACAAAAGTCTTACATAAGAATCCTTTTCCCTCTCAAACCCTAGCTAGAAAATAAGGAAATATTAGGTAGAAAAATTTCTAAAAATTCTCTTGACTTGGCCAACACTCCAAGGATGCCTAGGGGGGCATCTTGGGCTTCTAGGAGAGCAGCAAGAGGCCTGCCCAAGGGGCTCGGGTGCATGGGTTTGGGCCTTTGGAAGCTGGGGTGGCTGGTAGGCCTGGTAGAGGTAGCAGGAATATTCCTGGTATCTTGCTTCTTAGGGGCTTGGGCTTGGCGTTGGGCTTGATTTCTTGGGCAAGGAAGTAGATGGACCTCTAAAATCATGGATGCCTTGGTCTATGAAATATTTCGGCATCTAGAAGGGAATCTAGGTATCTGGAGGGTATTTGCAAGGAATCAGGGTTTCTGATTTTCCTCCTGTGGTCTTCAAATCTTCAAGCTGGGTTGGACTTGGGCTAAACTTCCATGACTTCAATCTGGTTGGACTTGGTCTTCACTTGTATGATGTGGTCTTGAGTTTTCAGTATGCTTGGACAGGACTCAAAAAGATAAAATTAGCTCAACACGAGCTGACTAGCATTGGACTGAACTAGCTCAACATGAGTAGACTAGAACAGAACTGAAATAACAACTTGTTGGCTTTGGCTCCTTAGTTTTGATGATTAACAAAAGGTTGAGTATATGTTTGGACTAATGTTTCATTTCAAGATAAAGTTTCAGGCCTTAGGTTATTCAAAAGAGTATCAAGAGTACAATGATGAAACCAAGCTTGCTTGATTTGGGAAAGAGCTCTTCTACCTTAAACAAGATCAAATTTCTCATATTGGACCTTCATATTAAGAAGTAATTGACAAAGAAACAAAGGCCAAGAGAAACTCAAGCATGGCACGCACCTCTCCAGAGTTTCAGAAAATTTCAGACCAGAGGTCGACACCTTGCCAAAGGTCGACCACCAAAGGTCGACTCATGAAGAAAAAAAAAGTTCAGCAAGGCCGGCACGGCAAATTTTAGTGGCACGCTTCAAAGGTCACCACCTGAGGTCGACACCTGTCCAGAGGTCGACACCAGAGGTTTACTCATCGCCTGAGAATTCAAACTGGGCAGAACTATGGTTTTCTGGATTTTTGCCTAAGATAAACTGGAGGTCGACTCATGAGGTCGACACTTGACCCAGAGGTCGACTCATGAGGTCGACTCATGGCATAATGGCTAGTTTTTCTGAACTTTTGATTTGATTTCTAACGGCCATATTTTTATTCTAACGATCTTGTGGAGTTGTTTCAGCTTGAATGAAGTATTTAACCTCCACCTAACTTCAAAGAGTTCAAGAAGAAAAAGTGAAAAAGAAAAGAGTAAAAGTACAAAGCTTTCAATCAATCCTAAGCCAAAAAGAGAGAAAATCCAAGAGATTCCTTAGCCAAAAGCTTTCCATTTTTGAGGAATCCAGCTTTCAAGTCTTTGGCATTTAGTGAGGTCCAAGATTCCAAGAGAAAGACTTGAAGAGTCTCCAACAAGAGCTACATCGAATTGTTTTTTGCTCAAAAAGGAGTTTGTCTTGTTTTTATTCATTGTATTCATACTCTATTTGTGCTTGCCTAGTTTCAAGAGAATTTGAAACTAGTGTGAGGTTTGTTGGTGAGCCAATTGTTAAAACCAACTAAGGTTGCTTGTAAGCCCGAAGCCAAACAAGTGTGTAAGGTTTGTTGGTGAGCCTAGGTAACAAAACCAACTTAGGTTTTGACTTGTGAGCCTTGTAAAATAAGTCGGCTGTAATCTAGAGAATATTATAGTGGAAATTTCCAAGTGGAGCTTGAGGAGTGGATGTAGGTGCTAGGTGCACCGAACCACTATACATTTTGTGTGTTTGTATTGCTTTACTCTCTATTGCTCTTTAATTGTTGTTATCTTTCATTACTTCCGTTGCACAATTACTTGAGCACTATCACTCTTCACATTTGAAATTGATAGCACATATATTGCTTTATTTTTTAAAAAGACCCAATTCACCCCCCCTCTTGGGCACCATATCAGGGCAACAAGTGGTATCAGAGCACCGGTACTCTCTTGTAGGTCCAACGATCTTGAGTGAAAGATCATGGCCGCCCCAATTGGAATGGGTGTAATTGAAGGTCAAGCATCAAATCGCCCTCCTTTCTTTAATGGCACAAACTACACATACTGGAAAACTCGTATGCGCATTTATTTACAAGCTGTAGATTATAATATATGGAGAGTAATTACTAAAGGGCCTCATCAGCCCACTCACTTGGTTAATGGCATTATCACCCCAAAATCTGAAGAAGAATGGGATGACAATGATATCAAACAAGCTGAGTTAAATGCAAAGGCGATGAATTTGCTATTCTGTGCACTTGGCCCAAGTGAATTTAACAGAATATCAAATTGTATTTCCGTCAAAGAAATTTGGGATACACTTGAGGTTACCCATGAGGGTACACACCAAGTGAAGACCACAAAGGTGAACATGCTCATTCATACGTATGAGATGTTCAGGATGGAACCAACTGAAAGTATTAGTGAGATGTATACTAGATTTACCAATATAGTAAATGGTATGAGGAGTTTGGAAAAGATTATATCTAATGGTGAACTTGTTAACAAACTTCTCAGGTCTCTTCCGGCTTCATGGGATGCAAAAGTAACGGCCATAGAAGAAGCCAAGGATGTCAATACTCTACCTCTTGAGTAGCTTCTTGGATCACTGATGACTTATGAGCTTTCACTAAAACAGAAGACAGTGGACAATGACAAGAAAAAGAAAGCCATAGCCTTCAAGTCCACTACAAAGGAAGAGTCAAGTGATGAATCAGAAGAAGAAGCTGATGATGATGAGACAGCCCTCATTACAAGAAAATCAGAAGATTTATGAGAAAAGAAGGGGCTTCTACAAGAAAGGCCATACAAAGGTGATTACAATAAAGATCAAGAGAAAGAAAAAGAAAGGATCCACCCATCTGCTTCGAGTGCAAGAAGCCTGGACATTATAAAATGGATTGCCCTTTGCTAAAAAAGAGTCGAAGGATGTTGAGAAAGAAAGCCATGATGGCTACCTGGAGTGAGAGTGAGGACTCCAGCAGTGATGAAGAGCAGCAGGAAGTCGCCCACCTGTGTTTCATGGCCATGAAGATGATGTGGTAAATTCTGACCTGAAAATGAATTTACTTTTAATGAACTACATGATGCTTTTGATGATTTAGTTATGGAATATGAAAAACTAAAACTGAAAAATAAGAAATTAAGAAAGCTAAATCAAGAGCTTATCAAAAATTCAGACAAGTTTTCAACTGAAATTGAGATTTAATTCAGAAAACAAGAAATTAAATGAACATGTAAAGACCTTGAAAAATGATAAGGACAATCTTAAAAAGAAAAGGATTCTTTGAAAAATAATAGAAAGTTTTGAAACTAATGAGAGAATTGAAAAACAAAACAAAGAACTGTTGCTTCAAAACAAGAATTACAAAGAAGAGTTAGAAAAGTGAACCTTTTGTAGAAAAGTTTACTTATAGTTCAGAAAAATAAGTATGCTTTTAAACAGTCAACATGCAGTTTTTAATAAAGCTGGACTTAGATTTAAGTCACAGAATCAGCAATCATTTTCAAAAACTTTTTCATACCTGCATCTTCTAATATTACTTGCTATGCATATGGTAAGTTAGGACATAAATCATATATTTGTAATAGAAGAAAATCAGTACCTTTGGAAAGATTTGGGTTCCAAAAGGAACAAATTTGTCTAACCCTAAAGGACCCAAGATGACTTGGGTACCTAAAGTTTCAACTTAATCAATTTCTGCAGGTGTGTCTTGCAACCAAAATAAAAGAAGAATATGGTATCTGGACAGTGGTTGCTCAAGGCACATGACTGGGGATGTGAAGCAATTCTCATCACTAGTAGCTATAAATGGTGGAAACGTTACTTTTGGTGATAATGGAAAAGGTAAAATCGTGGAATTGGTAAAATCCATATCACCCCTAATGCTTATGTAGATAATGTATTATTTGTTGATGGTTGAAGCATAATCTTTTCAACATTAGTCAGTTTTGTGATAAGGGTTTTAAAGTAATTTTTGAATCATATTTGTACATGGTGCCTAGTCTAGATGTCGATGGCATCAAGTTCACTGGTCATAGGCATGGAAACATTTACATGGTTGATCTTGATGATCTAGCCATGAAAGTGGTCAATGCCTATTGGCTAGGGAAGCCAAGGCAAGTGAAACTAGTTGGCTTTGGCATCGCAGGCTAGGCATGCTAGTATGCATTTGATTAAAAATTAAGCAAAAAGAATCTTGTAAAAGAATTGCCAAAACTCATATTTGAAAAAGATAAGATTTATGCTGCATGTCAATTTGGAAAACAAACTAAATCTACTTTCAAACCTAAAGTAGTATCTACTACTAGACCCCTTGAATTATTGCATATGGACCTCTTTGGACCAACCAGAACAACTAGTTTGGGAGGTAAGAAATATGGGCTAGTAATTGTAGATGATTACTCATGATTTACTTAGGTAATGTTTTTTAGCTCATAAAGATGAAACGTTTTCAGCTTTTGTTAAATTTCATAAAAGGGTTTCAAACGAAAAAGATCTCACTATTGTTTCTTTGCGTAGTGATCATGGAACTGAATTTGATAATCATGATTTTGAAGTTTTTTGTAATGATAATGGCATTAGTCATAATTTTTCTGCACCTAGGACACCTCAACAAAATGGGGTGGTAGAAAGAAAAAACAGGACTCTTGAAGAAATGGCATGCACAATGCTTTGCGAAAATGATTTACCTAGATATTTTTGGGTAGAAGCCATTAATACTTCCTGTTACATTTTAAATCGTGTTTAATTCGACCTATTTTGAAGAAAACACCATATGAGCTTTGGAAAAATCAAAACCTAATCTAAATATTTTCGTGTATTGGTTGCCGCTGTTTCATATTAAAACAATGGCAAAGATAATATCAGTAAATTTGATGCCAAGTCAGATGAGGGTATCTTCTTAGATACTCTACTTCTAGCAAGGCATACAGGGTCTTCAACAGAAGAACTCTTCTAGTTGAAGAATCAATTCATGTAGTGTTTAATGAAACTAACGAAAAATCTTCTAGAAAAAAGATTATATTGATGATGAAACAAGTACAAAGAAGCTTGAACAATTGACAGTCAATGAAGATGTGCCCAAAGGAAATGATGATCAAGAAAATGAAGATCAAATTCAAGAGATCAATACAACTTCACCAAAACCTTTACCTAAAGAGTGGAGGTATGCACACGGACACCCAAAGAGCTAATTATTGGTGATCCGTCAAAGGAAGTAAGTACACGCTCTTCTATCAGAAATGTTTGTGATTATTTAGCTTTTGTTTCTCAAATAGAGCCTAAGTCAATTGAAGAAGCTGAAAAAGATTGTAACTGGATTAATGCCATGCAAGATGAACTAAATCAATTTAAAAGAAATAATGTTTGGACTTTAACTGAAAGACCCTCTAATTTTCTGTAATTAGAACAAAATGGGTTTTTAGAAATAAAATTGATGAACATGGTATTGTAACTAGAAACAAAGCTAGACTTGTTGCTAAAGGCTACAACCAGGAAGAAGAGATTGACTTTGATGAAACCTTGCTCCTGTTGCTAGGCTGGAAGCAATTAGACTTTTACTTGCTTTTGCTTGTTTTATGGATTTCAAGTTATTTCAAATAGATGTTAAAAGTCCTTTTTAAATGGATTTATTGAAGAGGAAGTTTATGTTGAACCTCCTGGTTTTGAAAATCATGAATTTCCTAACCATGTTTTTAAATTGCATAAAGCATTGTATGGTTTAAAGCAAGCTCCTAGAGCTTGGTATGATAGATTAAGTTCATTTTGATGAAGAATGATTTTTCTAGAGGTAATGTAGATAATACATTGTTTTTGAAAAAGAAAAATGATGATCTCTTAGTAGTACAAATCTATGTAGATGATATTATTTTTGGTGCTACTAACGAATGTCTTTATCAAGAGTTTGCAAAGTTAATGCAGAGTGAGTTCGAGATGAGCATGATGGGAGAACTCAACTTCTTCCTCGGACTCCAAATTAAGCAAACCAAAGAGGGGATCTTTATCAACCAAGCCAAGTACACAAAGGAAATATTGAAAAAGTTTGGATGGAGACTACCAAACCAATAGGTACCCCTATGAGCTCTTCATGTAAATTAGACAAAGATGAATGTGGTAAATCAGTAGACCAAAAATTATATAGAGGCATGATTGGTTCATTGCTATATCTAACTGCCAGTAGACCAGATATAATGTTTAGTATTTGTATGTGTGCACGTTTTCAGTCTGCTCCTAAAGAATAACATCTCTTAGCTGTAAAACGTATATTTAGATACTTATCTGGGTTAATTGAAATTGGTCTTTGGTACTCTAGAGAGTCATCATATGAATTGATTGCTTATTCTGATGCTGATTTTGCTGGGTGTAAACTTGATCATAAAAGTACTAGTGGAACTTGTCAATTCCTAGGAGTTAATTTGATTTCATGGAGCAGCAAGAAATAGAATTCGGTTGCTCTATCTACGACGAAGCCGAATATATAGCAGTCGAAAGCTATTGTGCTCAGATTCTATGGATCAAACAACAACTCGAGGACTTTGGCATCAAACTAACTAAGACACCCATAAGATGTGATAATACTAGTGCAATCAATTTAACGAAAAATCCTGTACAACATTCAAGAAGCAAACATATTGAAATAAGACATCACTTCATAAGAGATCATGTTCAAAACTCTAATGTGTTGTTAGAATTTATTTGTAGTGATTATCAATTGGCTGATATATTCACAAAACCATTGAATGAAGATGGATTTTGCATGATCAAAGAGAATTGGGAGTCATTGACCCTTTTGCTTGAAACTCTTCAATTTCCTTCAAAATTCCTCAAAAATGATTTATAAATTCTCAAAATATTTAAAGCTTCTTTAAGAATTCATTCTAAATTTTATCAATTTTTTATTTTACCAAATTTTATTTTGACTAATTTATTTTCGGAGGTCGACACTTAAAATTTCGGAGGTCGACACTTGGGGTCGACCCTTGAAATTTTTGAGAGGTCGACACTGGTCGAAAACCTATTTTTTTAAAAACCCATCCGCGAGCCCTTTTCCTCCATTTCTTTTTGCTTTCTCCTTCGTGTGGTCCCCCTCCAACGTTCCTAAGCTCTGAATAGTGGATTACCACCCTCTCCCTCCTCTTTTTGGTAATTTTCTCCTCCCCTCACGATTTCTCTCTTGGACCAAACCAGTTTTTACCATGTTTCTCGTTTTTGGGCAACCGTAGGTTTTTGCCTCTATTTACCCTCAATTATCGGTTGATATTCGATTGAAAACACTCATTTTTTCCCTCCATTTCGTGCATTTCCTCTATTTGCTCTCTTTTTTTTTCAATTTCACAAACCCTCACTTACCTTTACACGGTTCCTTCATTTGCTCAACCGTGAATTCCTTTTCTCCTCTCCAAAATTCTTAGATCTTTTTTTTTCTT
This sequence comes from Areca catechu, assembly GCA_021397845.1. Lineage (NCBI taxonomy): Eukaryota > Viridiplantae > Streptophyta > Magnoliopsida > Arecales > Arecaceae > Areca > Areca catechu. Next base: position 100,963,951 of record CM038050.1, read on the forward strand.
AGCACTGCATTATCCTACTTCTCCCTAAATTACCCTCTTCCATCCATATGGGTCCAAGGAAGCAGTTAGCTATAAGGAAAAGGAAATTGGAACAAGGCCGAAGTAGTACTGAGCGACGAAGAAAGACCAGACATGAGCATGAGCCATCCCCAGAGGAACCTGCACCAGTGCCAGCCAGCTTAGTACGGAAGAGCATTGCGAGCGGGAGACGTGTCGATATACCCTTCTGGAATCAGCATCACTTTTTTATAGGAGATGTACTGAGAGATGCAGGTCTGGTTCACTTCTGCACGATAACTGAGAGATTCTACCCAGACCTCATCAGGGAGTTCTATGCATCCATGGCCACTGATGGCATTGGATGGTCTGCTACTATTCGTGGGATCGAGATTCCAGTGACACCGGAGGTGATCAATCGTGTTTGGAGGATTCCACTTCATGGCACAGCCGCCACTACTATCAGCGACCGAGAGCGCGCCTTCAGATGTATCTTAGAGTGTGAGGATGTTAGCGGCATTTCATAGTAGCCGCTAACCAGCTATCATTGGAGATGAGAGTGCTGCATCATATCATCGCCCACATCTTGATTCCAAAGAGCGGGAGGTTCGACTTTATTACTGAGAGTGAGCTAGTGTTGATGGTGTCCCTGAGACAGCGGACTCCCATCAACCTTCCCAGGATCATGCTTCAGCATACGAGAGAGGCAGCATCTTATAGAAACTAGTTCAGCCATATGGCATGGGGATGACACAGTTATTCAGAGAGTATGGAGTATCATTTGATGGTATACCCTTCAGTCAGCTGCAGCATACTGACACATACGGAGAGAAATCCCTGCATAGGATGTGATTTCGACTGATTGGTGATCTTGGGTGCGACGGGAGTCTGGCCAGGAGCCAGATGAGGAGGAGGAGATTCGAGTAGCTGAGGCAGGGCCTTCAGAGCCTTCTGATCATGGTACACCTCCTCGTCCAGCACCAGAGTCAGAGACTGCGGAGCCTGAGCCATTCACGCCACCACCCTCATTAGCTCCAGCACCTTCTAATACTGCTACACCACAGAGGACTACAGCGAGCACATCGGACTTTGAGCAGAGAGTAACTGATCACATTTCAGAGGTCCGGACAGAGATTGCTGGTGTATGACAGGAGCTACATGGTCTACGGATCCACACAGACATGCGCATTGGAGCTCTGTCAGCTACTGTCGATACAGGATTCTGACAGATCCTCAGCTTACTGAGATTGGCATTGCCACCAGGGACTGTAGATCCGACAATGCCTCCTCCACATTCTGATGATGATGATGATGATGATGATGATGATGATGACTCCAATGGCTACAGTGACAATGATGGAGATCAACCTGGAGTAGGTAGCTCTGATGTTCCACCTGCTGATCCGATTCCAGAGATTCCCCCTTCTGCTGATCCTCCTTCTACTGATCTTCCTAGTACTGATCCTCCAGCTACAGATGTGCCAGTAGATACTGAGATTACTGAGTCACTCTGAGTCTATTACAGGCATTCCAGATGATAGAGTGGAGCATACAGAGACTGATATTGATGATCCCACTACTTATGAGCTTGTCAGCAGGCACAATCCAGCTCAGTCTACTCAGCATACTGATCCACCTACTCCTTCTGCTACTACTTCTGTTAGGACACCTTCGGAGTCTTTTCCACGGACCTATAGATCTCGTAGGACTACCCCTAGGTCTGGTCCCTCTCTGAGGACTCGGAGTCTCACTCATAGGACTCCAAAATCCTCATCTAGGATCTCGGCTCCTATCTCTTTTGATGTACCTTCTGATGAGGAGTAGCCTCATAGATTTGCTTGATATATGATGTTTACTGACGTACTAGTTTGCTTTGTATGTTCTGATGTATCAGTTTTATGTGCTTACTATGTAAGCAATTTTTGTAACTGAATACATTCATATATTATGGTATTTTACTGTCTGATGCCAGCTCTTAGCATTTATCTTTTTAAACCCTCAAGTTAGAATGTCTTTGCTATATCGAATGCACAAATTGAGGGGGAGCATGTATTTTATGCAACTAAGTACTTCATTGTAATGGAACATAATTTTCTTTAGTATATCTTTTACTACAAAGAATGCACTTTTTGATTCTTGACAAAAAGGGGGAGTATAGTAAAGTATATATGGTTCTTATGACTCTTTCATAGAGTAAAGTAAAGCTTGTATGGTTCTTAACTTTTTGACTCATGAGAATGTTTTCACAAAAAAGGGAGAGTAGATGAAAAGTAAATTTTTATGATATACTCATATATGTGAAGTTTCTTTGAAAATTTTTTAATGATATATTTTGCTTTTGGACTTAATTTCATATATACTCAAGGTTTTGTCATCATCAAAAGGGAGAGATTGTTGGCTTTGGCTCCTTAGTTTTGATGATTAACAAAATATTGAGTATATGTTTGGACTAATGTTTCATTTCAAGATAAAGTTTTAGGCCTTAGGTTATTCAAAAGAGTATCAAGAGTACAATGATGAAACCAAGCTTGCTTGATTTAGGAAAGAGCTCTTCTACCTTAAACAAGATCAAATTTCTCATATTGGACCTTCATATTAAGAAGTAATGACAAAAGAAACAAAGGCCAAGGGAAACTCAAACATGGCACGCACCTCTCCAGAGTTTCAGAAAATTTCAGACCAGAGGTTGACACCTTGCCAAAGGTCGACCACCAAAGGTCGACTCATGAAGAAAAGAAAAGTTCAGCAAGGCCGACACGGCAAAATTTCAGTGGCACGCTTCAAAGGTCACCACTTGAGGTCGACACCTGTCCAGAGGTCAACACCAGAGGTCGACTCATCGCCTGAGAATTCAAACTGGGCAGAACTATGGTTTTCTGGATTTTTGCCTAAGATAAACTAGAGGTCGACTCATGAGGTCGACACTTGACCCAGAGGTCGACTCATGAGGTCGACTCATGGCATAACGGCTAGTTTTTCTGAACTTTTGATTTGATTTCTAACAGCCATATTTTTTATTCTAACGGTCTTATGGAGTTGTTTCAGCTTGAATGAAGTATTTAACCTCCACCTAACTTCAAAAAGGTCAAGGAGAAAAAGTGAAAAAGAAGAGAGTAAAAGTACAAAGCTTTCAATCAATCTTAAGCCAAAAGAGAGAAAATCCAAGAGATTCCTTAGCCAAAAGCTTTCCATTTTTGAGGAATCCAGCTTTCAAGTCTTTGGCATTTAGTGAGGTCCAAGATTCCAAGAGGAAGACTTGAAGAGTCTCCAATAAGAGCTACATCAAATTATTTTTTGCTCAAAAAGGAGTTTGTCTTGTTTTTATTCATTATATTCATACTCTATTTGTGCTTGCCTAGTTTCAAGGGAATTTAAACTAGTATAAGGTTTGTTGGTGAGCCAATTGATAAAACCAACTAGGGTTGCTTGAAAGCCCGAAGCCAAATAAGTGTGTAAGGTTTGTTGGTGAGCCTAGGTAACAAAACCAACTTAGGTTTTGACTTGTGAGCCTTGTAAAACAAGTCGGCTGTAATCTAGAGAAGATTATAGTGAAAATTCCCAAGTGGAGCTTGGGGAGTGGATGTAGGTGCTAGGTGCACCGAACCACTATACGTTTTATGTGTTTGCATTGCTTTACTCTCTATTGCTCTTTAATTGTTGTTATCTTTCATTGCTTCCGTTGCACAATTACTTGAGCACTATCACTCTTCACATTTGAAATTGATAGCACATATATTGCTTTATTTTTTTAAAAAGACCCATTCACCCCCCCTCTTGGGTACCATATCTGGGCAATACAACTCAAAAGACTCAAATAACAACTAAAATGGACTCAGATGGGCTAATCCCTTATTACAGATGGACTCATAAATTATTGATCAATTCACAGAGGGTTGAAAAGCCTCTGTCTTATTCTGGTACCTCCGGTGTCCCCACCAATTCTCTCGGGGTGGGAGGAACTCGACCCTATCGAGTGAAGATCAAGCTAGCTCACATATCTCTCGAGGAGGTCTGGGTTGAGGTGCTACAAGTCCTCTTGAGAAATCCATGAATTGTCCGACTCTGGCCGGCCTTGCCATCGGACCAGGAAGCGTTGATAGTCACGGCCCTGGGTCGTGATGGCTTGATCATCCAGGATACGCTCGATCCGTTCTCCTCTCTCAGGCCAATTTGTTAGTGGACACTCTAGGTTAGGATCACTCACAATGAAAAGGAACAGGTCTAAAGGCCTAACTAGGTATCGCTGCCGGTTCCCTATACTCAACCAGGTCTATAATATTGAAGGTAGAACTAATGCCAAATCCGAAGGCAAGTCTAACCCTAGGCATTTGATCCAACCTTCTCTATCACTTTAAAAGGTCCGGCTCTGCGAGCATGAAGCTTCTTTTAGGCCCAAGCCTAACCAAGATAGAATCCACTACATCAAATTCTTTGATCCATCTTCGGCAATTAGCTAATTATTTTAAGATTAGTGCAGGTGGTGAACATGCTAGGCACATGCAGACTCTGAACAAGATGATGCAAAGGACTCAAACTAACATCTAATAGACTCGACTTTGCATTCCTATCGAAGGAAATTTATTAGACTTTTATGGGCCTAAACCTAAGAGACTATAGACTCTCTAGGTCTGACCCTTGTATGGTGTGCACAAGAGTATTTACAATGGACTCCAAGCAAATGCCAAAGGGTATGCCAGAAGTATAATGCAAACCTAACATGCATAATGAATGCATGCAATACTAATCTCAACTAAATGAATCTAATGATCCTAGAAATGCTGGAGATGTCTGGAAAGGGTAGAAAATAGGAAGTGGGTTTAGAATTAGTTTGGTAGGGTAGAGAAAAAGGTTCCGGTTAATTGGATACAGTAGGATAAAAGAAGGCATGTCAGGAACTAATCCTAAACTAATGAGGCTAACCTTACGGGGTTGCAGTATATCTATGGGGTTTACATAATGGAAGGATGGGTTATTAATCTCAGGAAGAGGTCTTTAATGGGAACTATAGGAGGAGGCTCATCCTGAGGATACTGATTCAAAGAGATCAGGTCCTTAATAAATTCTTCAGGTCTTGTTTTTAGGACTAGACTCTATAATTTGGCTCTCCTCTATGGTTTCCTCAGGTAAGGCTCTAGCAGCAGTACCTAGGTTCTCTTCCTCTATTTGTTCTTCCACTATAGCTTTAGATTGGAGGTGGTCAAGGTCAACTAGCTCTAGGTTGGTTTCTACCTGGGTATCTACTAGGTTAGCTAATTCGAGGTCTACTAAAGGTGTCTCCTCTTCTCCTTCATACTCATCCATTAGGCTCGCATCAGCTTCATACACTTCCGTGTTAATGTAAGCCTTGTCAATCTCAGGAATGGTTGGAGAAGGTCGCTAGGGAAAAATTGGCTAGATCCTGGTATCTGATTATGGACACTAATCCTATTAGGTTCAGGTTGCCTATGGGTTAGTGGCTCACTACTGGGCTCATATTTAGGGGTACTAATCCTATGGGGTTCAAGTTGACTAGGGGAAACCTGACTAGTACTAGGCTGATACTTAGGGGTTATGCATTCTCTGGGCTCATAGGACAAGGGTGCAGATCTATGGGTCATGGGATTATAGGATCTGGGGTCATAGGATTTTGGGTCAGCTCTATGGTCAGGTTCTAAGGATGGATCATGGTATGGGGTCCTCCTAAGGTTGGGCTCCCTATATGGGTTAGGATATTGGGTTCTCCTAGGGTTGGACTCCCTATGGGTTTGAATATTGGTGTTTGGTCTACTAGGCTCATGGGATATGGGTGCATAGGATCTATGATCATGGTCTACAAATCCTGATTGGGTCTTCTAGGACTAACCTTAGGGATTAGGTCATGAGGATGGGCTCTTCTAGGTTCAGCCTCAAGGTATGGATCACGGTTTGGGGTCCTCCTAGGTTCAGTATCATAGTATGGGTCATGATGATGGGCTCTATTAGGTTCAACCTCTTGATAGGGATCAGGGTTTGGGGTCCTCCTAGGTTCAGTATCATAGTATAGGTCATGACGATGGGCTCTCCTAGGTTCAACCTCACGGTAGGGATCAGGATTGGGGTCTTCCTAGGTTCAGTATCATAGTATGGGTCATGACGATGGGCTCTCCTAGGTTCAACCTCACGGTAGGGATCAGGGTTTGGGGTCCTCCTAGGTTCAGTATAATAATAAGGGTCATGGCGATGGTCTCTCCTAGGTTCAACCTCACGTAGGGATCATGGTAAGGGGTTCTCCTAGGGTTCGGCTCCTTATATGGGTCAGAGTATTGGGTTCTCCTAGGATCGGACTCCCTATATGGGTCAGAGTAGTGGGTTCTCATAGGGTTGGCTCTATGGTTTCACTAGGTTGAGTTTGGTTTGAGGCTATTGGTCTGGGTCAACTGAGTCATTTGGGTAATTAACTGGGTAGACATCTGGGCCATTTGGTCTATAAGGGCTTGAATCCTAGCTTCCTGCTTATCCATGGGTTCAGGGAGATGGTGGATGAGATGGGACTCCTGATCTAATGCTCATGCAATACTCGATCAAACCAACTACAGCTAACTAGACCTAGAGTCCAAAACTAGGGCTCAATCAGGGTGGCAAACTAGCCTATAGTAACCCTGTACTCAGCCAGGCAGGTGTAGGGGAGCGTTAGGTCCCTGATTGCCAATCCTAGACACCAATCAGAGATTGGCCAGGTAGGCTGACCAGCACACAAGCCCTTCAGGATTGAATCCCTAAACCACCATTCTAGACACCGAGCACAAAGCACACACAGGTTAGCTTGACACAATGATCTGATACTTAGCCCGGACCCGACCAGTTGGTGTCCCTAGCCCACTAGGGCAAATTAAGCCTAGTTAATTTTAGGTTAAGGCTTGGGACTGAATGTAAGGATGTGGTTTTAGGCTAAGGAGAGGTGATCAAATCCTCCCCCATCTGATATAGCAAGAGTGCCCTTAAAAGTAAATTATGCAATGATGGCAGGCAGATGAGGATGCAAATTAGGGTTTAGATGTTTTTGGTATTTTTGGAATATATAATTTTTTTTTGGTATTTTCTTAAATAGAATAAACTTGCAAATTATGGCCTAATATGCAAAAATATACTAAATAAAAGATATGCAAAAAATGCTAAACAAAACCCTAAAACTTCCAAACTTGTCTTGCTGAAAAAACATAGCCAAAATTTGCAGGCTATATTTCGGCTTGCAGAAAATTCACAGGAAAATAAAATCTGAGAAAATCTTGAACATTACTGTGAATTATGTTGAATCCAGCAAAATAAATTTTAGAATTTTTAGAGTTTTGATCAGGGAGAAATAATTTAAATATAGAGCATATACGGACTGAAAAATTATGGAAAACAAGTCCTAATCTAAGCTCTAATACCAAATGATGGGGGACTAATAAGTATGCAATTATTTTTTTATGTTTTATACGTGGGGTTAGGTTATTAATTCCTAAATTTTAGATCAAAATTAGTGTAGGGAATTTATGAATTTTTGAAGCCAAGCATGCAAATTAGAACCTAGAAAAGTACTAAGAAGGATCGCCGGGGCTGAGAAGCCTCGGTTCGGGCAAGTTCTCCTACAATAATAAGACTGGAGGTAGAGGGGGTGTACCTGACAATGTCTGAAGCATCGGTGAAGATCGTAGTGAAGGGATCTCTCGTTCTTCGATGGATGCGGCCTGGAAAACCGAGCCAAAGACCCGCGGATACCCGGCTTTCTGCTCGGTGGTCCGATTGAAGCATGGCTGGAGTCGTTGGATTCGTAGGAACTCGGGGACCAACAAACGACCTGTCAGGGGTTAGAAAACTCAAAGGAGATCAAGAAAATAAAAGATAATAGCAAAGGGAAGAAAGTTTTGAGGGGCTAGAAGGATGGTTGGCGGTAGGAAGATGGTTGCAAACACCGGGAAGAAGAACTCTCAAACCCTTTTATGCACACAGCAGGGTAATCACTCAAAACAATATAAGAACTCAAGGTTTATTTCATATCAAAATCTCCCTTCATACAAGAGGCTAGGGTCCATTAAATAGACCTTTAACCTTGGGCTCCAAGTATGGGCACATAATTCTTTACATAAGAATCATTTTCCCTCTCAAACCCTAGCTAGAAAATAAGGAAATATTAGGTAGAAAAATCCTTAAAATTCTCTTGACTTGGCCAACACTCCAAGGATGCCTAGGGGGGCATGTTGGGCTTTTAGGAGCAGCAAGAGGCTGGCCCAAAGGGCTCGGGCGCATGGGTTTGGACCTCTGGAAGCTGGGGTGGCCTGGTAGCCAGGTAGCAGGAATATTCCCTGGTATCTTGCTTCTTAGGGGCTTGGGCTTGGTGCCTGGGCTTGATTTCTTTGGGCTATGATGCATATGGACCTCTAAAATCATGGATGCCTTGGTCTATGAATATATTTTGGCATTTGGAAGGGAATCTAGGCATCTGGAGGGTATCTGCAAGGAATCAGGGTTTCTGATTTTCCTCCTGGGGTCTTCAAATCTTCAAGCTGGGTTGGACTTGGGCTAAACTTCCATGTCTTCAATCTGGTTGGACTGGTCTTCACTTGTATGATGTGCTCTTGAGTCTTCAGTATGCTTGGATAGGACTCAAAAAAATAAAATTAGCTCAACACGAGCTGACTAGCGTTGGACTGAACTAGCTCAACATGAGCTGACTAGTACAGAACTGAAATAACAACTCAAAATGCTTAAATAACAACTAAATGGACTCAGATGGGCTAATCCCTTATTACAGATGGACTCATAAATTATAATCAATTCACAGAGGGTTGAAAAGCCTCTGTCTTATTCTGGTGCCTCCAGTGTCCCCACCACCAAACCCTTAACCCAAGACCTCCTTACTAGGAATTAAAACATACAAACATGCATATATAATATAAACTAGAGTTTAGGCACCAACCTAAACTGCTAGTATCCAATCCGATGAAGAAAGCCCTGATTTAGCCTTCTTGTCCACCAGGCGCCCAAATGTTTGCCCTCCAACGGTGATCCACACGAAACTCAGACCAAGGAAGAATCCTTCTTCAAGTTGCTTTGATACGTGGAACTCTTTCGGTAGCCTTTGGTCTATTGACCACTGTACGACACCCTATCCTACTGTAAGGCACTAAAGACACTCTCCTAAACCACTCTTGGTTTTTGGACAACCCTCCTTTAGGACCCCTTAGGCTTATGTCCTAAAACAAAGCCTTGTCCTATTAGAAAAGACCTTGTCTTAACAAAACAAGTCCTGTCTTAAAGAAAGAAGGAGGAGAGAGAGAGACACTCAGAATAGTACTTCGGTGGAATTCTTCATTATCAGACTCATTTCACCACCCCCTATTTATAGATACAAGAGGTGCATGTGATATGTCCTCCCATCAACTTATCAGATATAATTTTTCAAGACCGAAGAGAAGTTATATGGCTTGAAAAATCATATCTAATAAGCCCATTCATGCACCGAAGGCCTTATTCACATCCCTTCTTTTATCTAGACGAATTCTCACTTGCCACATGTCAATTGCCAGTCCCTAGGAAGCCAAGAGGTGTCTCTTCAATCTTCAAACATCAGAGATTATGAAGAGTCCTGATAGCAGAAGGACTCTCCATCAGAACCGCACGCCACATGAAGAGTTGCGACTCTTCATGCACCGCGCGCGCCATCCTTCTTCCACACAAATATCAAAGAATGTTGACCAATCAAAACATAGGCAAAATGGGTGTCATTGGAAAGAGCTTAAAATTTCCTTTCTGACCATATAAATTATATTCAAATCAGAGATCTATAGCTCATTCTGTGCCCTTTTGAAGTTAAGGTATCATTTAGGTACCAAGAGTCCCACGCCATTGGGACTCTTCATGTATGGCACCTAAAATGCCCTTAAATACAAATTAAAATCAGATTTAGCTTGATTAGGCTAGCCCCACTTAGAACTCAAACTAATTTAGATTTCCATAATTAGGTTAGCCCAATTAGCAAGCAACTGGACCCAATCCAATTGGGTTAGGAATTTGGTTAGCCTACATATGCTAGTATGTAATCCGGCTAACCAATTAGGATCCTATGATCCTAATTAAATCATGAATAACTTCCTTAGGCCAAGTCTCTATTGTGTGTGACCCATCGGGTTCCACATCTAGCCAGCAGTAGGTTTAGGTTTGAGCCATTAATCAGATCGAACCGATTGACCTAATTAGGTCAAATTGGCTCACCTAATTGTCCATTCGAATCACACATCAAATTGACTCATGAAACCAAATCAATTGGTTCATGATCCAAGACAAGATTGACGTCTAGCTATGTCATGCCTACCCAAAGATGAGAAATTTTGGTGGATTATCAAAATACCCTTCAGTGGTGAGTTACTGAGCAATTCAGTCCTTCGATCTACTTGCACCGAATATGACTTGGATATGGATACTGTCAAATCCAATTTCATCATTCATCCCTTGCTATCTGATAATGATGATTCATTAATGAACCATTAGAAACTATTATATGTTCATACTTTGATCAAAGATTTTCCGAATCTTTCATTTGATTGAAATCATCTGGATGCGCTTCCCTCTTACTAGGGTTGATCGATTTTTTTTGACCTACTCACACCTCCATATGCAATCCACCATACCCAGTATCACCCCATGCATGACTAAGTGTCATGATTGAGTATGAACCAAAGTATGGATTCATGCATACAGGTACCATGGCAGTCTCTGGTCAAAGGACCACATGCACTACTCCCACTATGAGAACTATCTATTGACAAACAGATAAGGTTCCATTAGATGTTCTCAAGCTGGATCATTCAGTGAACTCATTCTCTAATGAGCACTGACATCCTAGTATTAGTATCAAACATAAGTGACTGTGAGATCAGTCACCCTCTTCACCAAGCATACATAGGATGTGCTGGTCTTGCCAGAAATATTGATCCCCTACTCATATCCCATCGACTATGAATATTCTAGATTAGGGTTTTTAAGGCTTTAGGTCTCACTGGTATGATCTCATCATAACCCTAGAACCATAGACCTAATCTATGGGGTTCATCATATCTTAATAAAATTAATAGACACAGTGTATGATAAAATAAAATGCCTTTATTAATTGATAATGTCAATACACTGGTTTGGATACAAAAGAAACCCCATCGAAATAAAACATTTCGATTGGCCTTTAGGGCATAATCCTTTCACACTAACCTTACACTTGGCCAGGTGCCAGTTACTACAACCCAGATTGTCAATTCGACCTTACATTGATTTGTACTCTAGGTCTAGCAAACCCCTAGTCTGAGTTGAGTCCGTGTGCATGGCAACTAGATCTGGAGCACCTTAGCAGCAAACTCAAGCCCAATCTAGTGTAAACATGGAACAAAACTTTGAGTGTCTGAAATCTTTGAATGACCAAATGACTAGGCTGAACCAAAAACATACACATCATCATTAGCCCAGACCAATCAAAACTTGACTGATCAGATAACCCACATCACTGCTAGACTTGATCAATTAGAAGCTCGTACCCCTAGAGGAAATCATGAAGTCCAAAATGAGTTAGAGCCTGAATCTGAGTTTGAGACACCCATCAACCCTAGAAGAGCTCTTCATCAAGACCATTTCTTCAGCCAAATCCTAGGAGGCCCAATCCTGATCAAGTCCATGACCTAAACCCTAGGATAGCACACCATGATCCAGTCTATGAGCCAAACCCTAGGAGACCAATCAGGATCAAGCCACCTAAAGGAAAAGAAAACGGGAGTCAATTTGATCACTGAAAAGGAAATTGAGAAAGAACTCACTGAGGGTACACATGTTTGGATTTTAACCACTAAGGAAATTCAGGAGCCTTCCCAAAAAGAATGCCCTCAGGAAATGGCTAAAGTGTTAGAAGACTTAAGGATGTATTTTCAGATGACCTACCTGACCAGCTTCCACCACTTAGGGATGTCCAGCACGCCATTGACTTAGTCCCAGGAGCCACCCTACCCAACCTTCCACACTATAGGATGAACCCTACCGAACATTTAGAGTTACAAAGACAAGTAGGGGATCTCCTTAGGAAAGGATTTATTAGAGAGAGTTTGAGTCCCTGTGCAGTACACACATTACTGACCCCTAAGAAAGATGGCACTTGGAGGATGTGCATTGATAGTTGTGCCATTAATAAGATCACAATAAAATATAGGTTTCCCATACCCCATTTGGATGACATGTTAGATATGATGGCTGGAGCAACAATATTCTCAAAGATTGACCTTAAGAGTGGCTATCATCATGTTAGGATTAGACCTGGGGATGAGTAGAAAACTGCATTCAAGACCAAGAAGGGTCTTTTTGAGTGGGTAGTAATGCCATTCGGACTGTCCAATGCTCCTAGTACCTTTATGCGGATTATGAATCAAGTCCTATGGTAATTTATAGGAAAGTTTGTCGAAGTTTACTTCGATGACATTCTTATATATAGCAGGACCAAGAAGGATCATTTGGACCATTTGAATCAAGTATGTTTAGCTCTTAAGGAAAATAGTCTCTTTGCAAACCTTAAAAATATGATTTTTTTACCCATAGAGTCATTTTCCTAGGTTTTGAAGTCACACCTGACGAAGTTTTCTACTGACCCCAAAAAGATTAAGTCAATTGTAGAGTGGCCTGTGCCCAAAAATGTTCATGAAGTACGAAGTTTTCATGGCCTTGCTACTTTCTATAGAAGGTTCATTCAGGGTTTTAGTACTATAGTTGCACCAATCACGGATTGCATTAGGAAAGGCCAATTTGAATGGACAAAAGCTGCTGACAGGGCCTTCCTAGATGTTAAGAAGAAAATGACACAAGCACCTATTTAAGATTGCCTGATTTTTCCAAGGTTTTTGAGGTTGCTTGTGATGCATCTGGAGTTGGAATAGGTGAAGTTTAAAGCCAGGAGAGCCACCCCATAGCTTTCTTTAGTGAAAAATTAAATGAAGCCAAGCTTAAGTATTCCACCTATGATAAGGAGCTCTATCCGGTAGTGCAAGCTTTAAGGTATTGGAGGCACTATCTACTACCGCATGAATTTGTCTTGTTTTCTGATCATGAGTCCCTTAGATTCCTTAGTTCCTAGAAGAAGCTGAATCCTAGGCACGCTAAGTGGGTAGAATACATCCAGGCCTACACATTTGTCTTGAAACACATGCTGGAACTAAGAATAAGTAGCCAATGCTTTAAGTCATAGAGTCCTGTTTCTAAACTTGATTAGCACTGAAGTCATTGGATTTGAAAGACTTACGGATGAATATGTTAATTGTCCAGACTTTAGTGAAGTTTACCAAGCTTTAAAATTAGGACCATCTAGTGACCATAATGAGTACACCATTTTAGATGGTTATCTGTTCAAGGAAAACAAGCTTTGTGTCCCAAAGACGTCCCTGAGAGATTTTTAATTTGGAAACCCATGCTGGAGGTTTGGCTGGCCATTTTGGAAGAAACAAGACCATATTGATAATTGAGGAGAAATTTTACTAGCCAGGCCTTAAGAGACAGGTAGCTAATGTTGTTGCCCGATGTAGGATATGTGCGGTTGCCAAACATCAAAGACAAAACACCGGGTTATACACACCTTTACCTATGCCGGATTGTCCATGGTAGGATCTTAGCATGGACTTCATTTTAGGACTGCCCAAGATCCTTAGAAAACACGATTCTATCTTCGTAGTGGTCGACCAATTTTCGAAAATGGCCCATTTTATACCCTGCTCCTAAACTTTTGATGCCTCCAGGGTAGCCAAGCTTTTTCTCGATCAAGTAGTCAAGTTACATGGGTTACCTAAGACCATTATTTCTGATAGGGATATCTGATTCACAAGCTATTTTTGGAAAACCCTTTGGCACCTATTAGGAATAAAACTGAAATTCTCAACTGCTTACCACCCTCAGACTGATGGACAACTGAAGTTGTATATAGAAGTCTAGGGAACTTATTAAGATGCCTTGTTGGAGAGAGTCTGGGAAATTGGGATTTACTTCTGCCTCGTGCTGAGTTCGCATACAACAGCTCGGTCAATAGGTCTACCGGTAAAAGTCCCTTTGAAATCGTCCATGGTTACAGACCAAGGAGACCTATCGACCTTATCCCATTATCCACACTCACGTGTATCTGAGTCTGCCGAGTCATATGCACATCATCTTAAAGAATTACATAAGGAATTAGTAAGAAATTCAAATGAGTAATGAAGTTTATAAGCATGTGGTTGATTCACGTAAACGGATAAAAGAATTTAATGAAGGAGACTCAGTCATGATAAAACTTAGACATGAAAGGTTTCCACCGGTAACTATGAAGAAATTACATGCTTGGGGAGCTGGACCTTTCAAAATAATTAAGAAAATAGGATCTAATGCATATGTGTTAGAGTTACCACCTGATTATGGCATTAGCTCCACTTTTAATATTTCTGATCTGAAAGAATTTAAAGAACCGGCATTAATTCCTAGTGAGCTTTTAGGCCTCACCCTGCCTTTGAGAGCGAAACCCTACCTGAGTGTCCACCAGCAATTCCACTACATCGGAGAGACAAGATTGAACGTATCTTAGATGACCAAGTGATTACTACTAGAAATAAGGGTTATTAGCATTATCTGATTCATTGGCATGGTCGACCGAAATCTGAAAACTCCTGGATTACCCGAGATGATCTACAACAAATTGACCCAGACATATTAGAAAATACTACAATCAAACCAATCCTTACTCGACAAGGTCGAGTTCCTCCACCCAGGAAGAATGGTGCGGGCACCAGGTTCAGGAAGAGGCTTCAACTAATGCCAAGCTCTTTATGGTTAGAAGACTAGGATTTTAAGTCCTGTAATAAGTCTTTAAGTCCTGTATTTATTTTATTTGAATAATTGAGTTATGTTTTATTTTAATTTGGGTCCAATTAGAGTTCAATTAGGCTTTGTATTAAGTTGGATCCAAAAGCTACTTGAAGCTGGGTTTTAATTAAGTCAAATTAAGTGCAACCTGCTTCACCAACTACTTGGAGCACCACATCATCATTGAACCATGCCACCTTGGAAGACAAGTCATGCCACTTGGAGGAGAGAACATGCCACATCACCAAGAAAGTCAACTATGGATTCCCACCCAAGAAAAACTCAAATGAAGCTCCACTCTTCTTGGGACGCCACCTTGCAAGAGCCATTCCACCTTCTTTGGGATGCCCTTGATTTTCTCCCTTGTAAGTAGGAATTTCAAATTTGAAAAGGCCCTCCTCTCTTCATGGGACGTCCCTTGATTTTATCCATGAAAGGAGGCGTAGTTTGAATTTTGAAAGGAAGCTTAAAGTTTATAAAAGCTCCTAAGTTCTCTTGTAATGGGATGATGAATGAAATGAATTTTTTCCTAAGAAAGCTTTCTTCCTTTGCTAGCCAAAGACCCTTGAGAGAAGGTACGTGTGAGAGCTAGGATACTTAACCAAATAAGCTACTAATCCCTCTTCCAATCCCCTTCGGCTACCCTTGAATAACCCTCTTCAAGCTTCTCCAAATTCGTCCATCCCACCTTCCAAAGGAAATCATCTACAATGGAGTTCCCCACACCAACAAGCAAAGCAGATTCAAGCTATGGGCGCCAAATTGGATCTACTTCATTCAAAGCCTAAACCTCTTCTTCTATTCCTAATTTTCCACTTCCATTCCTCCAACATTCATTCTAAACCATTTAATGTTTCCATCTATTTGTGCAGGATCCCTGGGTCTCATGGTTTCCAAGATGAAGGTCTACTGTGCCAAAGATTCAAATACGGAGTGCCTTGAAACCTAGAGTAATCTCTTAGTCATTTAGTACTTCTTCTTGGTGTGTTTTTTCCTCATTTCAGAATTTAACACCGGATAACCATCTTATCTTCCTTCAGATCTAAAATAGTGAGTAAGTTAACCTAATCTGTGTAGTTTCCTAACCACGAAGATCTCTTTTTAGTTTTTTGATAGAGTCTTTCTAGTCTAGTTTATTTCATTATTTCCTTTCAGGTAATCCTGTTCCTTTTACATAGAATAGCTGCATGTTTATCTTTTCATTTTCATTTAGTCCCTTTAATTCCTAGAAATGCATCATTTGATACTTGTCCCCCATCAGAGGATTCTGCATGGATTTTGGAGCAGTCCAGTTTTTAGAGCAGCACACTCTTCAGAGCACTTCATCAAGCCAACATGCTTTCCAGAGTAGATCAGCACCAATATTGATGTAGCATGGATTTTTTGATGTAGTTTATTTTCCTTTTTGGGTTGCTTGTAGTTTAAGTAAGTGAGGGGTTTGGTTTTTCTATATAAAGGCCCCCTCCCCTCCTGTATTACTGAGTTGATATGAAATTTTTGGTTTAGCCACTGGTTCTGGTTCTGGTTCTGGGTTGTGGCTCGCTTGCCTTCGTTCCCTGCTGTGTGCATTATGGGTTCGATGAGGGATGAGAGTGCCCTAGTTATCCCCTATCCCATCTTCTTATTCCCCTCATGTCCTTGAGAGTCATCCAAGCGGGATGCCTTTGCTGTGTGCTATTGAGAGCCCTGTTGTGTGCATTATGGGTTCGATGAGCGAGGCATCTATTGAGAGACCAGCTGTGTGCATTATGGGTTCGATGAGAGCTCAGGGTAGCTGTGTGCTTTGATCCCTGACTTTCTGTGTGCATCTCCCTATTAGAGTGAGTCCTAGGGCCATGAGTTACCGTTCCTAGTCTCCCATCTCCATCCTTCCTTCGCCACCTCCACCAAGAAAATTGAAAATAAAAGAGATCAGTTGTTTTAGGATTTTAGTTTCAGTTTCACCATAGTCCCGGGAGGCTTCTTAGCCCTCCTACGGTCCTAGTTTGTTTAGATTTTTTTTCTTTTCCAAATAATCCCAGGTATCGTCGAGTCTGTCCCGCATCAACCATAGGAGATCCCATTGAATGAGAAGATAGGGTCTTTAAACCCTACTTAGTTCCTATGACTGGACGACCATGGTGACTAACCCAATCTGAAGCAGTTAATAGGAACACAACATATCATATATGTAATATAAACTAATCATGCAAGAGTCATAGAAAAACAAGCAATTAACACTAAGATGGCCACTAATTACATGCATCAAGATGGCTCTGATACTACTATTGGGTTCCTGGCAAGCTCAGTGAAAGGCTGTGTTTCAAATTTTTATTATTGAAGCCCTAATTGATGGGGAAATATTAGCATGCAAGGAATTTTTGTGGATTTAGCATTATGTTAGAATTTTAATTCCCAATTTTAGATCTAATAGATAAAAGAGTGATCCTATAGAAATTCTAGATCACAAGCATGCAAAAAATACCCTCAAAAGAGATGAAAATAGGATCGCCAGGGTTAAGAAATCCCAATAGGACTAGCTCTTCTACAATAACCCTAGATCTAGAGGGTGGGTGTGTGTACCTGGCAATGATTGTTGCTGCTTCTATGAAGAGATCGCTTTACACTCTCAGATGCAGCTTGGAAAGTCAAGCTGAATATCTATGGATCTATTGACTTTTCATCCGCTAACCCGATGGCTAAGCAAATGAAACCCTAAAGTCATGAAACTCGAGGGATATGCAAACACCTAGAGAATGTTAGAAAATGATAAGAAAGATGGCTAGATGGCTGAAAGAAACGAGGAAGAAAGAAAGAGCAGGGGGCGGCAAAGGAGGGCTGATGATGGTCGGCTAGGGTTTGATAAATAAGCTCTCACACCGCTCGATGCTCAAAGAGCAAAGGCAACACTCCCTTACGGAGCTCAATGTTCACAAGAACATGGGCAAAATAGAAGAAAGAACACTCAAATTTCCTCTGAAAATACATTCATTCATTCAATCAACCATTCATTCAAAATTGTTACAAGAGGGTGGAGGGGTGGGGTATTTATAGGCTCACCTAGGTCCTCTCCTTATTAGGATTGGATTACAAAGCTACTAGGACTAGGAATACATAGTTTGATTAGAAAGAAAATTACAAAATGACTAGGACTAGGAGTACATAATTTGAATAGAATAAAACTTGATTCCTAGTTGGATGTGGACTTCTCTCTCCTTCTTGGACTTTGTCAAAAGGCTCCTTGGACTTGGTCAAAAGGCTTCTCTTGAGCTTGGACCTTGGGTGCCATATTGTTGGACTGGGCTTGGGCTAGTTGGGGCATTACTCATGAATGGGCTTGGGCTGGGGTGCCATGTCTTGAAGGAGCTTGGGCTGGGGTGCCAAGTTATGAAGAGGGCCTAGGAGGGGTGCTAGATTGTGGACTTGAATGGTGGAGGCCTGGGGGCCATCTTCTGATGGGCTTCAGGGCTTCTGGGCTTGGGCTCCTGAAAGGAAGAATATTCCCTGGTGACCGAGTATCTTCAAGTGTGGAGGCTCTGTGGGCTTGGACTCTGCTCTGATCTGGGAGGGCCTGGTGAATGCCTTGGCTGGTGATCCTTCTCTTGTACAAACTGGGCTAACTAAAACTTATGGGACTCAATTGGACTTATAAGGTTAAGACAAGGGATTCACTAGACTTAATGGTCTTCTTGCCTTAACTTATTATAGGACTCAATTATCTGACTAACTTTATTAATTCTATTACAGGACTCAAAATTGATAAAAGGCTCACAATGAGCTGACTTGATCCACTAAGCTCGAATGAGCCAAACATAATCCAAAGCTTGAATCATGAACCCTAATGACATGAGTCGATTCTAGATATAGGACTCGGTGTAACAAAGCTCAAGGCCTAAATACAGGACTCAAGGGGCACAATCGGGCTTAACTGAATAAACCCTAATTATCAAACACAAAGGGCTTCCTTGGGCTCACATGATAAAACCCTTATTATAGATTTCAAATGACTAAACTCCTTAAGCCCTACTTACAAGACTCGAAGGGCTAACAGGATTTGATTTTTGGATTCAAAGATAAAATTTGAAAAATGACTAAGGGACTCAAAATTCAGGGAACCATAGTGAACTAGGGTTGATCCTGATGTCCCCATCAATTCTCTTAGGGGGACAAACTCGACCTTGTCGAGTAAAGGTAATCTGGTGCAGGTAAAGGGTTGGGTCGTGGTGTTGTGGGTCCTCTCGAGGAATCCACAAACATTAAGAGTCCGATCGACTTTGCCATCAAACCAAACGATATGGATAGCCTTGGTCCCGGGTCATAACAGCTTGGCCGTCCAGGTTACGCTCGATCCGTATTCCTCTCCCAGGATAACTTAGTGGACACTCGGTAAGGTTTCTCTCTCAAGAATAGTGTAAGGTCCAAAAATCTCATTGGGTATCATTGCTGGTGCCCTATGCACAACTAGGCTCAAGATATTGGAAGTCGTGCTAATGCCAAAATTTGGTGGTAGCACATAGGCACTAGGGTCAACTATCCTTATCACTTGTAAGGGTCCAGCTTCACAGGCATGCAACTTCTCAATAGCTCCTAGAGGAAACCACTCAGGTCTAGACCTAATCTCTACATGATCTCCCTCAGCATACTCTTTAACTTGAATTCGAGAATTAACCTTGTTATTATCGGTGTTCAAATGAATGCTAATGTCTTGATGCAGATGCTATGCAGAGATCTGTGCATGTGTGAACAGTGGGATTAGGCCTAGGGATCTTTCAAAATTAAAACCACAGATCTGTGCATGTGTGAACAGTGGGATTAGGCCTAGGGATCTTTCAAAATTAAAACCACGTAGCACATCATCTTCTAGTCTTACTTTTTCCCCTATGTTAAAGATGTAGACCCAAAATTCAATCCATCTTTTAGGTTTTAAACTTAAAATTTTCTGGGAATCATAAAACTAAAAGTCTTATGGTATGGGTACCGTAATTTTTCTAGGGGCAGTAAATATTCTCTCCAGAACTGTAGGACATGGATTGTAGCATAGAAGTCCTTAGGATAGACATGGTTCAATAGGCTCCTATGCGTAAGAGAAATTAACTGGGTGCATGTCCTAACCACATGTTTGGCACTAGAGTGGTTTACAGGCACTAGTTCTAGAGTAGGCTAAGAATCCATTATTAGTGGAAAGTTATCAGGAAGGTCTTTGTGAAGCTTACTAGGAAAGTCCTCTAAAATAATATCAACTTCCTTAGATTGTTCCTTAGGGATTAGTTCCTGGACCTCCTCAATGGACAGTTCTAGTGAACTCTCACTCTCATCAACTATGTTTGATCCTGACTTAGTCACTTCTTCTCCAAATTCTATAGTGGGTTCAGGATCTTTTTCCTTTGATTCCTCAATGGGTTCACTCTCTTGTTCCTCTTCTTCACATTCCTCTACTGGACTCAATTCATAGTGTCTTCTTTAGATTTAGGAGTTTCTTTCTTTAGAATTTAAATGAGTTCATCTTCTTCATACTCCTCTAATAGACTTGGATCAGCCTCATACACCTCTTCTTCAAGTTTAGTAATGGGTTCAGACTCATTCTCTTCTAGCTTTCCTATATGTAAGGCTTTGGTTGGACATTGGCTAGCATAGTGTCCCGATTTGTGGCATCTAAAGCACGTGATGTTGGGTCTTCTCTAAACCTCTGGTGACTTGCACTTATTCTTTTCTAGCTCCTCACCTAGGGATACCCAAAATCTTGAATATTGGTGCAATCAATTTGAACTTTAGGGTCCTCACTCCTATCGTATATGGGAATTAGTGGGTTATTGGGCCTGGTCAGCTCGGGTTGGGTCGGCTCGGGTTGGCTTGGCTAGGACCTGGTCTTGGGTTAGGGGCACTAGTCCTAATGGGCTTAGGTCGACTAAAAGGTACATGATTAATACTTGGATCAACTCTAGGGGTACTAATCCTATGGGTTTCAGGTTGACTAGGAGAAATCGGGCTGGTACTAGGCTGATACCTAGAGATTATGGGTTCCTAGGGCTCATAGGACAAGGGTTCAGCTCTATAGGTCTGGGATTTATTGGGCTCATAGAATATGGGTGCATAGGTTCTAGAGTCATAGGATCTAGAGTCATAAGATCTAGTGTCATAGAACTTGGGCTCAGATCAATAGGTTGTGGATCTCCTGGGTTTAGGGTATGGCACTCTCCTAGGATTAGGCTCTGAGTATGGGTCAAGGTATTGGGATTTCCTAGGGTTGGACTCAGGTTTAGGCCTGAGATGGGTTTTAAGGGTTTTCTCTAAATCTTTTAATTGGTTCCCTACCTGGTCAAAACTATTAATAAAGGGGTCAAGCCTATTGGCTGCTTGGTTATTTGATTGGGTCATTTGGTCAAATCTATGATTCATTTGGGTCACCTAGGTGGTCAATTGGGCAAACTGATTTTAGGATTGGGTATTCATTTGGTTCATCTGGGTGGTCAATTGGGCAACCATCTGGTCATTCATGGCTTTTATGAGAGTTTCAAGGTTGGATTCTATGGTTGAGCTGGGTTGGGGTCTAGACTGATGATATTGGGTTCCTAACCTAGTGGTCATGCAATCAATCAAACATGGTGTATGATACAGTCAGGCACACAAAGCTAGCACGTACTACAGCTTGCTAGACCTAGAGCCAAAGTTGAATGGGTTGACTCAACTTATACTCAACTCAGCAACTAATCCTTCCACTGGCCAGGTAAGAGGTGGGTTGGTAGGAGGCTCCCCATGCCTGTGATAGGGTCCTAATTAAAAACCACCAGTCCACTTAGGGTGTTTGCCTCTAGACCTCTAGCCTTAGACTGACGCTGGACTAAAATGCATGCAATTCATTTTGTATATTTTATATGTGAGGTTAGGTGATTAATTCCCGAATTTCAGATCAAAATTAGATGTAGGGAATTTGTATGAATTTTTGAAGCCAAGCAGGCAGATTAGAACCTAGAAAAGTACTAAAGAAGGATCGCCGGGGTTGAGAAGCCTCGGTTATGGCAAGTTCTCCTACAATATAAAGACTAGAGGTAGAGGGGTGTACCTGACAATGTCTGAAGCACCCGGTGAAGATCGCAGTGAAGGGATCTCTCGTTTCTCGATGGATGCGGCATGGAAACCGAGCCAAAGACCTGCGAATACCCGGCTTTATGCTCGGTGGTCCGATTGAGGCTTGGCTGGAGTCGTTGGATTCGTAGGAACTCGGGGACCTGCAAATGACCTATCAGGGGTTAGAAAACTCAAGGAGATCAAGAAAATAAAGGAAAATAGCAAAGGAGAAAGGAATTTTGGAGTGGGTGGCCAAGGCTCTGGAGGATTGGTGGCGGCAGGATGATGGTTGCAGCACCGGGAAGAAGAACTCTCAAACCCCTTTATGCACACAGCAGGGTAATCACTCAATGCAATAAAAGAACTCAAGGTTTATTTCATATATCAAAATCTAGTTTCATACAAGAGGCTAGGGTCCCTTAAATAGACCCTTAACCTTGGGCCCCAAGTAAGGATACTTTAGACTTTACATAGGACTCCTTCTCCCTTTCAAACCCTAACTAGGAATACAAGGCAACCTAGGTAGAAATCCCTAAACACTTGGACTCCCTCTCCTTGTCTTGGTCGGCCAAGGGGGTGACCATAAGTGGCCGACCAAGAGGAAGGTAATCCTAAGAGGGGGCGCCCTAATTCCTCTTCCTGGGCCTCGGCTGGCCCAATTTGCTTCTGGCTGGAACAGGGCTCCAGATTTGTTCCTATTTTCATTTTCTCCTCCTGGGATCTTCAGGTCTTCAAGTTGGGTTAGATTTGGGCTCAACTTCCATGTCTTCAATAGGTTGGACTTGGTCTTCACTTGTATGATGTGGTCATGAGTCTTCGATATGCTTGGACAGGACTCAAAAAATAAAATTAGCTCGACATGAGCTGACTAATACTGAACTGAACTAGCTCAACATGAGCTGACTAATTACAGGACTCAAATAAAATAGCTAAGCTTATTACAGTGGACTTGAATGTCAATTAAGTGATCCATAGAGGGTTGAGAAGCCTCTGCCTATTCTGGTGCCTTTGGTGTCCGCACCAATTCTCCCGGGGTGGGAGGAACTCGACCCTATCGAGTGAAGATCAGACTGGTTCACATATCTCTCGAGAAGGTCTGTGTTGAGGCGTTGCAAGTCCTCTCAAGAAATCCACAAATCATCCGACTCTGGCCGGCCTTGCCATCGGACTAAGAAGCATTGATAACCATGGCCCCGAGTCGTAATGGCATGATCATCCAGGATATGCTCGATCCGTTCTCCTCTCTCAGGCCAATTAATTGGTGGACACTCTGGGTAAGGATCACACTCAACAGAAGGGATAGGTCCAAAAGCCTCACTAGGTATCGTTGTAGATCCATATACTCAACCAGGTCTGTAATATTGAAGGTAGAACTAATGCCCATATCCGAAGGCAAGTCTAATACATAGGCATTTGATCCAACCTTCTTTAACACTTTAAAAGGTCCGGCTCCATGAGCATGAAGCTTCTTAACGATCCCTGGTGGGAACCGCTCAGGCCTAAGCCTAATCATGACAGAATCCCCTACATCAAATTCCTTGATCCTTTTTCGGAATTAACCAATTTTTTATAAGTTTCATTGCTTATGTTTATCTTTTGGCTAATGTCCTTGTGCAAGTCTCTAATATGCTATGCAAATGACTCTACAGACTCTGAGACTCATGCATGAATAGGCAAAGGAATTAGATCAATGGGACGATTAGGCTGGTACCCATAGAGTATCTCAAAAGGACTCTTACCCGTTATCCTATTTACTGAACTGTTGTAGGCAAACTCTGCTCTAGGTAATAATAGATCCCAAGTTCCAACATGTTCACCTACCAGGCATCTAAGGAGGTTTCCTAAACTACGGTTCACCACTTCAGTTTGGCCATCTATTTGAGGGTGGTAGGCTGTAAAAAACTTAAGCATGGTCCCTAACAGGTGCCATAAGGTCTTCCAGAAATAACTGGTGAACCTAACATCCCTATCATATATGATGGTCTTGGGTAGGCCATGGAGTTTAACCACATGATCTAAGAAAAGCTTGGCTACTCTAGACGCATCAAAGGTCTGGGAACAGGGGATGAAGTGAGCCATCTTAGAGAACCTATCGACCACTACAAAGATAGAATCATGTCTCTTCTGGGTCTTAGGTAATCCTAACACGAAGTCCATACTTATGTCCTTCCAAGGGCGATCAGGCACTGGTAAAGGTGTGTAAAGACTAGTGTTCTGCTTCTGCTGTTTTGCAACAGCACAAGTTCTACACCTGGCTACAATCTGTGCAACGTGCCTTTTCAATCCTGGCCAAAAGAACTGGTCCTCTATTGCTAAGATTGTCTTATTTCTACCAAAGTGACCAGCTAAACCTCTAGCATGGGTCTCCCAAATTAGGAATTCTCTAAGGGAAGTTTTGGGTATACAGAGTTGATTGTTCTGGAAAAGGTAGCCATCCTGAAGGGTATACTCATTATGGGTACTTGATGGTCCTAGCCTGAGGGTCTGATAAATGTCTCCAAAGTCTGGGCAAGTTTCATATTCATCCTTTAACTTATCAAACCCTATGACTTGGGTGCTAACCGATCCTAACAATAGAGACCTACAGCTCAGGGCATCTGCTACCTTATTTTCAATGCTGGCACGGTGCTTCAGGACAAAAGTGTAAGCCTGAATGTACTCAATCCATTTACCGTGCCATGGGTTTAGCTTCTTTTGGGAGTTCAGGAATCGGAGTGCCTCATGGTCAGAAAATAAGACAAACTCTTACGGTAGTAAGTAATGTCTCCAATATCTAAGGGCCTGGACTACCGTATAAAATTCCTTGTCATAGGTAAAGTACTTAAGTTTAGCCTCATTCAGCTTTTCACTGAAGAAGGCTACAGGGTGATTCTCTTGACTTAGTACCCCACCTATTCCTACTCCCGAGGCGTCGCAAGCGACCTCAAACACCTTAGTAAAATCAGGTAATCTAAGGATGGGTGCATGGGTCATCTTATCCTTAAGCTCTAGGAAGGCCTTATCAGCTACTTTGGTCCACTCAAATGTACCCTTCCTAATGAAATAGTGATAGGTGCGACGACTGTACTAAAACCCCTAATAAATCTCTTGTAAAAGGTTGCTAGGCCATGGAAACTATGCACATCATGGACACTAGAGGGTGTAGGCCAATCAACAATTACCCTAACCTTTTCAGGATCTGCAGAAACTCCCTCAGGGGTGACAACAAAACCTAGGAAGATAACCCTATATGTCATGAAATCACACTTCTTAAAGTTGGCATAGAGGCTATTCTCCCTAAGGGTCTGGCATACTAGTCTTAGATGACTAAGGTGGTCCTTCTTGGTCTTGCTATAAATCAGAATATCATCAAAGTAGACCACAATGAATTTTCCTGTAAACTCTATCAGGACCTGGGTCATAATCCTCATAAAAGTACTTGGTGCATTGGAAAGTCTGAAAGGCATTACAACCCACTCAAACAGCCCATCCTTAGTCTTGAAAGCAGTTTACCACTCATCCCCAGGTCTAATCCTAACCTGATGATAGCCGCTCTTAAGGTCTATCTTGGAGAAAACTGTGGCTCCGCCATCATGTCTAACATATCATCCAATCGGGGGATGGGAAACCTATATTTCACAGTTATTTTGTTGATAGCTCTACTATCTACACACATCCTCCAGGTACCATCCTTCTTAGGGGTCAGTAGAGCAGGGACTGCACATGGACTCAGGCTCTCCCTAATGAAACCCTTCCTAAGTAATTCTCCCAATTGTTTTTGTAATTCTTGATGCTCACTGGGATTCAGTCTATAGTGAGGAAGGTTTGGTAAAGTGGCTCCTGGAACTAAGTCTATTGCATGCTGGATGTCTCTAAGGGGTGGTAGTTGATCAGGTAAATCCTCAGGGAAGACATCCTCAAATTCTTTCAGAGCTTCAACAATTTCTTTAGGGTGTTCCTTTTGGGTCTGCTCTAATATTTTCCTTGGAGGTCAGGATCCAAACAGGGTTACCCTCAATAATCTCCTTTTCTAACTCTCTAGCCTTAATCAGCTTAACTCCAGGTTTCTTGAGCTTAAGGCTACTAGAACCCCTCTTAACTGGGTCCCTATGGGGAGCTTGATTTATAACAAACTTATTCCCATGGTAGTTGAAAGCACAAACATTGGTCCGACCATATAGGGTTGCATCATGATCAAAAAGCCAAGGTCGACCTAAAATAATACTACTTACTTCCATGGGGATGACATCACACCAAATCTTTTCCTCATAGGTCTACAATCTAATTAAGATTTGGCACCTAACTTGAATCTGGATGGAGGTGGAATCTACCCAAGAAACTTTGTACGGGCTAGGATGGGGAACTGTGGTCAATCCTAAAGATTTAACTGTCTTGGCAGAGACGGCATTGACACAACTCCCACTATCTATGATGATCTTAAGAACCTTACCCCCTACCTTAACAAAAGTCTGTAGGATGCTAGTCCTACGCCAATCTTCCTTACTGGGGTTTGGGCTAAGATGCACCTAACCACTCCTAATTGGTTCTCAGACTCAGGTTCCTTCTTCTCACCTTCGTACTCCTCTATTAACTGATCATCAGCCTCATAAACTTCTCCCTCAGGTTCGACTACGGAGTCAGGCTCTTCTTCCTGCAATTCACCTAGATGTAAGGCACTAACTGGACATTGGCTCATAAAGTGGCCTGGTTTATTACATCTAAAACAGGTCTTCTAGGGAGTGTAACTCTTATTGACCTCTACAGATTTTCCTCGATCATCCTTACGGGTCAAAGGATTACTAGGCTGGGGTCGACTCGGGCCTGACTGACAAGGACTGGGTCGACTCGGGCTAGGTCGGCTGGGCATGGGTCGGCTCTGATGGGGCTGGCTAGCTCCTAGATACTGACTAGGGTATCTAGTGGGCTCAGGTCTATGATAAACAGGCCCTCTATGAAAACGCTCATGATCCCTAGCAATCTGGTAATCATGGTCCAGGTCTCTAACCTCTCTCATATAGAGCTCTTTCTTAATGTCATCTCTCAGTCCAGCCCTAAACCTAGATAAGACAATATCCTCAGACGCCCTCAAATCACATCGCATGGAATACTCATCAAATTTTGCGATGTACTTATCTATACACCTGTTACCCTGATTAAATCATTGCCATTGATCTAGTAACCCACTACGATATGATGCTCGAATGTATCTTGTCCTAAGCTTACCCTTTATGGCCCACCAGGTGGTTTTAGGATCACGCCCTCCTAGACTAAGGGTTCTCTCAACACTAGCCCAATGTAACCTGGCTTCCCGAACCAACTTAAGCTTAGCAAATCTAAACTTACGCTCCTCTGTCATATCGTACCACTCAAAATATTGATCCATCTCTCCCTCCCAATCTATATAGACCTTAGGATCTAGACAACCATCAAAAGTTGGGGCATCAAGCTTAACATGTCTATAGGATCTGTCCTCCTGGTTTACAAAATCCTAATTGGGCCTTCTAGGATGAACCTCAGGGATTGGGTCAGGACAATGGCCTCTCCTAGGTTCAGCCTCAAGGTATGGATCAGGATTTGGGGTCCTCCTAGGCTCAGGATTATAGTATGGGTCAGGCTGAGGAGCTCTCCTAGGTTCAACCTCTTGGTATGGATCAGGGTTTGGGGTCCTCCTAGGTTGAGGATTATAGTATGGGTCAGGATGAGGGGCTCTCCTAGGTTCAACCTCACGGTAAGGTTCAGGGTTTGGGGTCCTCCTAGGATCAGGATCATAATAAGGGTCATGGCAAGGGTTTCTCCTAGGCTGAGGGGACTCAGGATCAGGCTCAACAGGGTCCTACGTGTCTCCTCTAGGGTTCCTAGTCGGGCATCTATTTGTTCAAGCTTCTGGGTCAATTGGGCATTTGCTTGCTCAAACCTAAGACTGAGGGTTTGCTCAAACCTAAGATTGAGGGTTTGGGCTAACCTTTCTCCAAGGGCATCAATTTTGGCATCAAAATGGTCCATGGATTCAGCCATTTGTGAAGGAGGTGGGTGATATGAAACCCCTGATCTAGTGCTCATGCAAGACTCGATCAGACTGACTACAGCTGACTAGACCTAGAATCCAAACTAGATGCTCAATCAGGATGGCAAACTAGCCTATAGTAACCCTGTACTCAGCCAGGCAGGTGTAAGGGGAGTGTTAGGTCCCTGATTGCCAAGCCTAGACACCAATCAGAGATAGGCCACGTAGGCAGACCAGCACACAAGCCCTTCGGGATTGAATCCCTGAACCATCGTTCTAGACACTGAGCATAAGGCACACACAGGTTAACTTGACACGGTGATCTAACACTAGCCCGGACCCGACCAGTTGGAGTCCCTAGCCCACTAGGGCAAATTAAGTCTAGTTAATTTTAGGTTAAGGCTTGGGACCGAATGCAAGGGATGTAGTTTTGGGCTAAGAAGAGGTTATCAACTCCTTCCCTTATCAGATATAGCAAGAGTGACCTTAAAGATAGATTATGCAAATGATGGCTGGCAGATGAGGATGCAAATTAGGGTTTAGATGTTTTTGATATTTTTGGAGAATATGTAATTTTTTTTGGTATTTTCTTAAATAGAAGAAAACTTGCAAATTATGGCCTAATATGCAGGAATATACTAAAATTAAAAGATATGCAAAAGATGACTAAACAAAACTAAAACTTTCAAAATGTCATGCTGAAAAAACAGACGAAATTTGCAGGCTATATTTCGTTTTGAAGAAAATTCACATGCCGAAATAAAATCTAAAAAATTCTAAAAATTACTTTGAATTATGATGAATCCAGAAAAATAAATTTGAGAATTTTTTGAGTTTTGATCAGGATAATAATTTAAATAATAGAGCATATATGGACTGAGAAATTACAGAAACAAGCCCTAATCTAAGCTCTGATACCAAATGATGCGGGACTAAAATGCATGCAATTCTTTTTGTATATTTTATATATGGGTTAGGTGATTAATTCCTGAATTTTAGATCAAAATTAGTTGTAGAAAATTTTGTATGAATTTTTGAAGCCAAGCATGCAGATTAGAACGAAAAGTACTAAAGAAGGATCGCCGGGGCTGAGAAGCCTCGGTTAGGGCAAGTTCTCCTACAATATAAAGACTGGAGGTAGAGGGTGTACCTGACAACATCTGAAGTGCCTGGTGAAGATTGCAGCAAAGGGATCTCTCATTCCTCGATGGATGCGGCCTGAAAAATCGAGCCAAAGACCCGATACCAGCTTTTGCTCGGTGGTCCGATTGAGGCTTGGCTGGAGTCGTTGGATTCGTAGGAACTCGGGACCTCAAACGACCTATCAGGGATTAGAAAACTCAAGGGATCAAGAAAATAAAGGAAAACAACAAAGGGAAAAGGATTTTGGAGTGGGTGGCCAAGGCTCTGGAGGATTGGCTGGCAGCAGGATGATGGTCGTAGCACCGAGAAGAAGAACTCTCAAACCCCTTTATGCACACAGCAGGGTAATCACTCAAAGCAATAGAAGAACTCAAGGTTTATTTCATATATCAAATCTCTAGTTTCATACAAGAGGCTAGGGTCCCTTAATAGACCCTTAACTTGGCCCCAGTAAGGGTACTTTAGACTTTACATAGGACTCCTTCTCCCTTTCAAACCCTAACTAGAATACATGGCAACCTAGGTAGAAATCCCTAAACCCTTGGACTACCTCTCCTTGTCTTGGTTGGCCAAGGGGTGACCATAAGTGGCCGACCAGAGGAAGTAATACTAAGAGGGGGCTCCCTAATTCCTCTTCCTGGGCCTGGGCTGGCACATTTTGCTTCTGGCTAGAACAGGGCTCCAAATTTGTTCCTGTTTTCATTTTCTCCTCCTTGGATCTTCAGGTCTTCAAGTTGGGTTAGATTTGGGCTCAACTTTCATGTCTTCAATTAGGTTAGACTTGGTCTTCACTTGTATGATGTGGTCATGAGTCTTCGATATGCTTGGACAGGACTCAAGAAAATAAAATTAGCTCGACATGAGCTGACTAATACTGAACTGAACTAGCTCAACATGAGCTGACTAATTACAGGACTCAAATAAAATAGCTAAGCTTTATTACAGTGGACTTGAATGTCAATTAAGTGATTCATAGAGGGTTGAGAACCCTCTGCCTTATTCTGGTGCCTTTGGTGTACGCACCATAGACACCAGTTTTCAGTAATAGTTGGAGGATTGAATGCACTAGCTTAGCCACATAACTCGGACCCGACCTGTTGATGTCCCTAGCTCACTAGAGCAAATTAGGTTACTAATTAATTTTTATTAAGGCTTTGGTTCTGATGCTAGGTGGTTGTTTTGGTCCCAAGACAGATGATGAATCCTACCCTGATCTGAGATAGGAAATTGTCCTTAAGATTAATTGAATGAGATGATGAACACACAATGAAACCTGATACAATCTAATAACAATCAGAGAATACAATATATATATATATATATATATATATATATATATATATATATATATATATATATATATATATATATTAGTCTTTATGAGGTGGCAAATTAAGTTTAAGTTATGTAAGTTATCAAACAAATTTGGCTTGGATGAGGTAGGGTTTGAAAATTGAATAGATTTGGTTTAGTCAAGTACGCAAAAATATTAGAACTAAATTAGGGTTTGATTTGATGCAGAATTCACAAAAAATCTCAGGACATAGGATTAACAATGAAGATGATCCTTACCAAATTTCATGTAAAACAAAATTTAGAGGATGATGCAACACGTAGAGTTTCAGATTGTGTGCAAAAAACTCAGAATTTCTGTTAGGATTTCTAGGATGTAGATTTCTATATTTTTTTTCTATAAAAAAATTATCAAGACTGGACATAGAGTATGCCGTGCAAGTTTTAGATAAAAATAAAAAACCTAAGATGACAAACTAGATCAAAATCAGACCCCTAATGAGATGACGGGTCACAGAGATTTCTCTGGGCAGAAAATAGGCAAGCAAAAATTTTAAAAGAAGAAATAAATCATAAAAAAAATTATAGTAAATATTTTTAATTATGAAGAATCTAAAAAAATAAGAATCAAGATTTATTATGATCTACCTATGAAGAAACAATTAAAATAATAGACCATATGCAAGAATTATGGGATGCAAAAAATTAGCCCTAAAGTTCTCTAATACCAAATGATGGGGAACTAATTAGTATGCAAGGGAATTTTCATGGATTCAACATTAAGTTAAGATTTTAATTTCTAAATTTCAGGTCTAATAAATAAAAGGGTGATCCTATAGAAATTCTAGACCACAAGCATGCAAAAAAGACCATCAAAAAGATGAAAATAGGACCGCCAGGGCTAAGAAACCCCGGTAGGACTAGCTCTTCTGCAATAACCTGATCTAGAGGGATAGGATGTATGTACCTGGCAATGATTGCTGCTGCTTCCATGATGAGATCGCTCTACACTCTTGGATGCGGTCTGAAAAGTCAGCTGAATACTTGCAGATACGTCGACTTTTCATCTGCTGACCCGACGGCTAGGCAAACGGAACCCTAAAGTCATGAAACTCGAGGGATCTGCAAAACACCTAGAGAAAGCTAGAAAATGATAGGAAAGATGGCTAGATGGCTAAAAGAAATGGGAAAGAAAGAAAGAGCAGGGGGTGGCAAGGGAGGGCTGATGATGGTCGTCTAGGGTTTGATAAATAGGGTCTCACACCCCTCGATGCTCAAAGAGCAAAGGCAACACTCCCTCACGGAGCTCAATGTTCACAAGAACATGGGCAAAATAAATGAAAGAATGCTCAATTTTCTCTCAAAATATATTCATTCATTCAATCATTCATTCATTCAAAATTGTTACAAGAGGGTGGAGGGGTGAGGTATTTATAGGCTCACCAAGGTCCTCTCCTTGTTAGGATTGGATTACAAAGCTACTTAGGACTAGGAGTACATAGTTTGATTAAAAAGAGAATTACAAAATGACTTAGGACTAGGAGTACATAATTTGAATAGAATTAAAACTTGATTCCTAGTTGGATGTGGACTTCTCTCTCTTTCTTGGACTTGGTCAAAGGGCTCCTTGGACTTGGTCAAAAGGCTTCTCTTGGGCTTGGACCTTGGGTGCCACATTGTTGGACTGGGCCCGGGCAAGCAAGAGCATCACTTATGAATGGGCTTACGCTGGGGTGCCATGTCTTGAAGGAGCTTGGGCTGGGGCACCAAGTTATGAAGAGGGCCTAGGAGGGGCACCAACTTGTGGACTTGAATGGTGGAGGCCTAGGTCACCATCTTCTGATGGGCTTCTAGGCTTAGGCACCTAGAAGGAAAAATATTCCCTGGGTGCCTATTATCTTCAAGTGTGGAGGATTCATGGGCTTGGATTATGCTTTGATCTGGGAGAGCCTGGTGAATACCTTGGCTGGTGATCCTTCTCTTGTACAAACTGGGCTAACTCAAACTTATGGGACTCAATTGGACTTATGAGTTGAGACAAGGGATTCACTGGACTTAATGGACTTCTTGTCTTAACTTATTACAGGACTCAATTATCTAACTAACTTTATTAAATTCTATTACAGCACTCAAAATTGATAAAAGGATCACAATGAGCTGACTTGATCCACAATCTCAAATGAGCTAAACATAATCCAAAGCTTGAATCATGAACCCTAATGGCATGAGTCGATTCTAGATACAGGACTCAGTATAATAAAGCTCAAGGCCCAAATACAGGACTCAGGGACATAATCGGGCTTAACTAATAAAACCCTAATTATCGAACACAAAGGGCTACCTTGGGCTCACATGATAAACCCTTATTACAGGATTTCAAATGACTCAACTGACTTAAGCCCTACTTACAAGACTCAAAGGACTAATAGGACTTGATTATTGGACTCAAAGATAAAATTTGAAAAATGACTAAGGGACTCAAAATTCAGGGACCCATAGTGCACTAGGGTTGATCTTGATGTCCCCATCACTAATCGGTTGGAACCCTAAACCCTAGGACCACTTGACTATAATGACTAAAACATAGCTTTAGGATTATAGAAGAATACCTGGAGTGCTATACTCCTTAATTTCTACAAGGCACATAATTGTATGCCCTTTAGAGGTGATCCACACAAGAACCAGACTAAGGAAGCACTCCAACCAAGCTTGTTTATTTGACTAGGACTCTTCCCGGTAGCCTTTCTTCCTTTTCCTTTGCTGGAACCCCTACACTCCTGTACGGCACTCAAAGATCTCTTTGAATCCTCTTTCAAAATATGATTATCCCTCTTATATCTCTTCTAGGCTCTTGTCTTAAAATGATAAGTCTTGTCTTAAAAGGACAAGCCTTGTCTTGAAGGGACAAGGAAGAGAAATAAAAAGTTTTGGGACATAATTGAATCTATTGGCATCATATTATCGATGCCTATTTATAATGAGAGAAGGGGTGACTGATAAGTCTTTCCCTTAGCCCTTGATAAGATCCTTCAAGTAGAAGAAGTCATTTGAAAAGGATTATCATGATGTATCATTTCATGCACCAAGAGATATATAAGTATCTCTTTATTTTTTTAGCCATTTTCTCTACTTGCCATGTGGCAAGTTACCAGTTAGATAAAGGCTAAGAGGCATGGGATCCCAAGAGATGTCATGGAGAAAATAAAGGCCTTCAAATAGAAGGACTCCTACATTTTAAATATATGCCAAAATGAAGGGACGCATCCCTTCATTGTGCACGCCACAATTCCATGCCAATTCCTTCTTCTTTTGATCGATCAACACCCATCCAATTGCATGTAGAGATAAGGGAGAGGGTCCTTGAGTTTATTTGGTATTTTTGATTAAGTGGCAGAAGGACTCTTGATCCTTCTGCATACCTTATTCTTGGTGCATGCCAATATGGCGCCAAGAGTCCTTTTCTACTTGGACTCTCTCATAAATCAAAGATAAAGCTCCAAATAATTATAGATAAATATTGATTAAGGCTGCCTCAATTAGGACTCAACCCAATTTAAGTTTTACTTAAATTGGTTAGCCTAAATAGTATGCTAATTGACCCAATCCAATTGAGTTAGGAGTTGGGCTAGCCAACATATGCTAGTATATTAATTAGCTAGCCAATTAGGATCCCATGACCCTAATTAAATCCAATTAACTTTCTTGCCCAATTTTCTAATGTGTGTGACCCTTTGGATTCTACATCTAGCCAATAGTAGGTCCAGGTCCAAGCTATTTCGATCCAATCATAATTGATTGACCTAATTAGATCAAATCGAGCTGACCCAAGTTGCCAATTGAAACCAATTTCTAATTTGACTCATGAATCCATCCAATTTGATTCATGAAAATCTACAAGATATGATTGACATCTAGCAATGTGTCATGCCTACTCGAAAGATGAAGAATTTGATGAAAATTATCAAAATACCTGTTGCCACCTAAATCACCGTGGCTCGTAGCTCTGACGTGTCATGGATGCATCGGGCTTCCCTGGATGCTTGGTCTTCTTTTCGGTTAGTTGCTTGGTTGGTTGCCCTGCAAAAAAGAGGATACCTAGATTGGAGGTTCCGGTAGTGACACTCCGATGATCAAGTCAGTCGAGATGATCAAGTCAGTCGAGATGATCAAGGATAACAGACCCTCTATGATGGAGGATTAGGACACCTCCACATAGAAAAGAAAGTAAGATCTAATGGAAAGAGATGAATGAATGGGAGCTTAGAGTGCTAGGAGGTCCCTCCCCTTGGTTCCTTTTCCCTTTTGCTCTCCTTGTCTTACCGATCCTTTCTCATTACCGGAGGTCCCTTCTTCCATTTTATATGAGAGAAATGGCCCAGACCAGATCTGCAACTTCATCGAGATGTTGTTGGGTTCTGTGCAATGCAGCAGCGGAAGGGTAATTTCAAAATTGAAACTAAATTCACACCAAAACCCTAAACCAGGAACTCCTTAAATACTAGAACATATGACAAGCATATCTATGCAAATTAGGATTAGGGTACCAACCTGTAATCGCTAATTCCAACAAACTTGAAGTTGAAGGGGCTAACTGAATTCACCAGGCATCCAGGTGTCTGCCCTCTGATGGTGATCCACACAGAGCAATGATCAAGAAACACTAACTTCTTTTCAATGGTCCCTCCATTGAGTTCTTCTTTCTAGAACTCAATTTCTCGGATTATGGCTTGAATTCTTCCACACAAGAGGTAGCCTTCCTTTCCTTGATCTCTTCTCCTCCTTCCACTAAGACCTTGGCCCTTTAGACACCCTTGTCTTGAAGAAAAGACCTTGTCCTAAGAGGATATAGGCTTGTCTTAAGTTGGAGGAGAAATTAAGACAATAATGTCTTATGTAAGAAAGAAGAAATAAATCAGAACTCCTTTCTTTCCTTTACCGTCGGAGACTTTTACTCTTATTCTTGTTCAGTAGCAAAGTTTCGATAGAGGTGTACTCTGTAAAGGAAACAGTGCAAGAGCAAGAAAAGAATAAAAGAGTCTTTAGGAGAGGAAGAAGGAATAAAAGAAAACATTAACCTTGTTCTGATTTTCGCGACCCTTTAAATAGATCTCAGATAGGCGCCACACACCTCTCCGTAAACACCCATCTCACGCCCTTCTCATTTTCTCACACCCCTTCCCTTTCTCACAGCCTTTCTTAAAGAAAAGTCGCGGTGTTTTTAAAAAAAAAGGAGTCGCGACTTTTCATCTCCGAAGAGATGTTATTTCGCGCGACCGGGAAGCAACAGGCGCTTTCTTCCTTTCTTAAAAAATCATCAGCCGTTGGATTCCCATCCAAGGGGGCATATCTGAGGTGCTAACTCTAAGAAAGGAGGCCGCCCCAATAAAACCTCGGAGAATTAAGTGGGGCGCACCAAGAGTCCATGCCCATGGACTCTTCCAAATGGCGCGCCAAGAGTCCATTAGCGCATGGACTCTTGGCATTTTGGCGTGAAAAATGCTAAGGGGCGGATGGGGGCTAGCCTAGGTGCATGGCTAGCTAATAGGGTTAGCCATAATCCCTATAACCTCAATTAGGGTCTAATTAGATCTAATTAGAACCCAAATTGAACCAATCCGAACCCTAATTCGAATCCAATTCGAATAGAAGCTAGGGTTTGCAACACCTGCTAGAGTGTTATCCTGCGAAGATGATTTAATTACAAATTAAACACTTGATCAATCCTTTAAGTGTGTGACCCATTGGGTTCCACATCTAGCCAGCAGTGGGTTCGAATACAAGTTGACCTAATTTGATTAGGACTCTTTCTAATCGATTTAGGTCAAACCGGCTTACCCGATTTGATCAATTAGGACTCTTCCTAATAAGTGATCTTTGAATTTGATCAATCCACAAGACAAGATTGACGTCTAGCAACGTGTCATGTCTACCCGGATATGGAAATTCTGGTGAAATACCAAATTACCCTTCAGTAAAGAGTTACCGTACAATTAAATCTTTCGATCAGCCTACATCCAAATATAACTATGGATATGGATATATGTCAAATCCAATATTATATTTATTTCTAGCTCGATCTTATATTGACGATTCAATTATCTTGATATTAGAAACCATCTCTAATATCTTTACTTTGATCAAAGATTCCCTGAATCATCATCCATTGTTAACTAGCTGGATGCAATCTCCTCTTACCAAGAGTGATCGATTCCTTGTTGACCTACTCATTACCTTCATATCCAATTCACCATTCCCAGTATCAATCCTGTGCATGACTCAGTGTCATGATTAGGATTGAACCAAAGTATGGGTTCATGTACATAAGGTACTTATGGCAGTCTCAGGTCAAAAGATTACTTGTACCACTCCCACTATGAGAACCTTCTATTGACATGTAGCTAAGACTCCATTAGATGTTCTCAAGTTGGATCATATCAGTGAACTCATTCTCCAATGAGCACCCACATCCCAGTATTAGTGTCATACACAAGTGACTGTGAGAGCAGTCACCCTCTCCAGTATACATGGGATGTGCTAGTCTTACCGGAAAACCCTGATCCCCAACTCAGGGTTCCTTTGACTAGGAATATTCTAGATTAAGGTTTTAAGACTTTAGGTCTCACTGGTATGATCTCATCATAACCCTAAAATCATAGCCCTAATCTATGGGGTTCATCATATAATATAAACACAA
Organism: Areca catechu; assembly: GCA_021397845.1. Lineage (NCBI taxonomy): Eukaryota > Viridiplantae > Streptophyta > Magnoliopsida > Arecales > Arecaceae > Areca > Areca catechu. Next base: position 101,000,952 of record CM038050.1, read on the forward strand.
CGTATGATGAAAAATAATGCCTTTATTTAGAATATTGTCAATTACAATGGTTTGGGAGATACAACATAGATTGGCTTGTAGGGCATATCCCTTTCAATCTCCCACTTGCACTAAAGCCAATCGCCTTTAAATCTTAATCCCATACACTCGAGGTGGCGATCAAACTCTCGCTGTGGTAGAGCCTTAGTGAATGGGTCTGCTACATTGTTCTTTGTATCAACTCTATTTATGTAGACATCTTGTCTTTCTACTATTTCTCGAACGAGATGGAAGCATCTCAGAATGTGCTTGGACTTATGATAAGCTCTTGGTTCCTTAGCTTGAGCAACAGCCCCAGTGTTGTCACAGTAAAGTGGCACTGGTTTTTCATTCTCAGGAACAACACCCAACTCTGTGATGAACTTCTTCGTCCAACTGCTTCCTTGGCGGCTTCACTGACAGCTATGTATTCTGCCTCTATGGTTGAGTCAGCTACAGTCTGTTTTTTTTTGGTACTCTTCCAACTCACACTCCGTTTAGGGTAAAAACATATCCCGAAATGGATTTGCTATCATCATCAGGGTCTGATTGAAAACTAGAATCAGAATAAGCTTCTAGTTTAAGATCAGAACCACCATAAACCAAAAAATATCCTTAGTCCTTCTCAGGTACTTAAGAATATTTTTTACTGCTTTCCAATGATCCTCTCCTAGATCAGCCTGAAACCTACTGACAATGCCTAAAGCATATGCCACATCAGGCCTGGTACATAACATGGCATACATTATGGATCCTATTGCCGAAGCATAAGGTATAGATTCATTCTATTTCTTTCTTCAGGTGTCTTAGGAGACATCCTTTTAGAAAGATGTATGCCTTGACTCATAGAAAGATAACCTCTTTTACTACCATCCATGCTGAATCTTTTCAGCACTAAGTCAATGTACCTAGATTGGGATAAACCTAGCATCCTCTTAGATCTATCTCTATAGATCTTAATACCTAGTATATAGGATGCTTCTCCCAAATCTTTCATGGAAACTGGTTTGATAGCCAAACCTTGACTGATTGCAACATTGGGATATCATTCCCAATGAGGAGTATGTCATCTACATACAAACCAAGAAGACTATGGCACTCCCACTAGTCTTCTTATAAACACAGGGTTCATCCACATTTTTGATAAAACCAAACCTTTTAATAGTTTTATTAAAGCGGATGTTCCAACTCCTGGAAGCTTGCTTTAATCCATAAATGGATTTATTTAGCTTGCATACTTGATTAGGTTTATTCTTTGAAATAAAACCTTCTGGCTGTAACATGTAGACTTCTTCCTCAAGGAAACCATTGAGGAATGCAGTCTTCACATCCATCTGCCAGATCTCATAATCATGGTATGCTGCTATAGCAAGTAAAATCCGGATTGATTTGAGCATGGCAACAGGTGAGAATGTTTCATCATAATCATTTCCTATTTTTGTTTGAAACCTTTTGCCACTAATCTGGCTTTATAGGTTTCAACTTGGCCATCAGCCCCAATCTTTTTCTTATAGACCCATTTGCACCCAATAGGATTAACACCCTCTGGTGCATCGACCAAAGACCATACTTGGTTTACATACATAGAGTCTATCTCGGATTCCATGGCTTCTTGCCATCTATCTGAATCAGTACTCAAGATAGCTTCCGTATAGGTCAGCGGTTCATCATTTTGAATGACTTGGGCTTCATTATTTTCAATAATAAACCCATACCTCTCAGTGCCCGTGGCACTCTATCAGACCTACGGGAGGAGTTTTGTGTTATGGTTCTGTCCTAACTATATGTTCTAATGGTTGAGAACTGTCTATCTGTGTTTCTTGTACTTCTCCAGGTTCAACAGTTCTACCATTGCCCTTTTCTAAAATGAACTCTTTTTCTAGAAAAGTGGCTTGCCTGCTGACAAAATCTTTTGTTCAGTAGGATGGTAAAACAGATATCCTCTACCTTCTCTGGGATATCATACAAATAGACATTTATCCGCTCTAGGTTCCAACTTATGTCCAAAATTTTTTTTAACATAGGCTGGACATCCCCATACCTTAAAATATTTAATATACGATTTCTTTCCACTCCAAATTTCATATGGAGTACTAACAACGAATTTAGAAGGTACCTTGTTCAGAATGTAAACAGCAGTTTCTAGGGCATGACCCTAGAAGGAAATGGGTAAATTTGTGAAGCACATCATGGATTGTACCATATCTAATAAGGTACGATTCCTCCTTTCAGCTATACCATTAGTTGTGGTGTATAGGAGGGGTCCATTCAGAAAGAATTCCATTGACTTTAAGATAGTCTAAAAACTCCGTGGATAAGTATTCTCCTCCTCGATCAGAATGAAGAACTTTAATACTTTTCCAGGTTTGTTTTTCGACCATACTTTGATACTCCTTAAATTTATCAAAGGCTTCAGATTTATGTTTCATAAGATACACACATCCGAACCTAGATAAATCATCTGTAAAAGTGATAAAATATGAGTATCCACCTCTGGCCTGAGTTGTCATTGGACGACATACATCAGTATGTATAAGTCCTAATAACTCAGTTGACCTTTCTCCATGTCCAGTAAATAGTCTTGGTCATCTTACCCATGAGACATGATTCACAAGTTCCTAATGATTCATACTCATAAGGATCAAGGAATTTTTCTTGTATAACTTGCTTATCCTAGACTCATTAACATGACCAAGTCGATGATGCCAAATAAAGTATAATTAAAGTTTTTTCTTTTTCTTTTATTATTGACATGAAAAACACTATCATTGGAAGAAAGAGTTAAGAGCCCATTACTAAATATGCCAGAACAAATAACTTTATTAGATAACATTATCGAGCAACTAGTGCTCGTTACATCCATTACATATCCTTGTTTTAACAACAAAGGAATAGATATAATGTTCCTAATAATCTTAGGCATATAGTAACAATTTTCTAACTCCAAGATCTTCCCTGAAGGCAACTTCAAAATATAGGTCCCTATAGCTTCTTCTTGGATGATATCACCACTAGCACCATAGAGATTGAAGTCACCTTCCTTCAATACTTTAAGCTTGTGGAGGTCCTGCAAGATTTGCATATATGGTAACCACAAGCGGTATCCAATACCCAAGTATTTGATATAGATGAATTTAATATCAATATAGCATGTATCTCATACATACCTTTTGGTGCATCTGCCGCACCAGGCTTCACAGTTGCAAGGTAAGCCTTGCAATTCCTTTTCCAATGTCCCGCTTTGCCGCAAAAGAAACAGGTTGACTGTTTTGAGACCTTCTTTCCTTTCTTATTCTTATTGATGCCACCCTTAGGATTTAGCCTCCTATTAAATCCTTTTTGCCTGATTTCTTCTTATTGGTTTTAACAACAAGAAGAAGTGGAGCCTTTTCTTTCTTAACATGGCTCTCTGCTGTTTTTTACATATTTAACAGCTCAGGCAAAGAAGTGTTCAGTTTGTTCATGTGATAATTCAAGATAAACTGAGAAAATGACTCCGGGAGTGATTGCAGGATTAAATCCTGATTCAACTCCCCATCCATAATAAAACCTAATTGACCCAATCTGGTGATTAAGTCAATTACCTTCAGAACATGATCCTGAACGGATGTTCCCTCTGTCATCCTAGCACGAAATAACTGCTTAGATATTTCGTATCTAGCAGTTCTGCTTTGTTCTCCATAAAGCTCTTTTAAATTGAGCATTATGGATTGAGTATCCATGCTTTCATGCTATCTCTGTAACTCATTGGTCATAGAGGCCAGTATGATACATTTGACAGTTAGGGAGTCATTCTGCCACATTCTGTATGTGGCCATATCTTCCTGTGTGGCATCATCCCCTAGTGGATTAAGACTAGGGGTATTAAGAATATAAGAAAGTTTTTCTGAACTCAGCATAATCTTTAAATTTCTTCGACCAGTCCACATAGTTTGGACCAGTCAGTTTGTTGGTATCTAAGATACTTTGCAGTGATAATGATGATGCCATTTATCTACATTAATAAAGAACAATATATAAGCAAACAACCATGAAATGACTTACATAATTAAATTAGGTCTTCAATTTAATTATGCTTCCACTATTTTATCAAAATCATAGCCCTCACTATGATAATCGAGAAGAACCCTGATCGATTTTTCTTAGTGAGATTGAGATCCTAATAACTTATAAAAGATCTTGCAGAAAACACAACAAATCTTTTATAAGCTCAAAGGTAGGAAACTCTTCCAATTATATCTCATATAATTCTCAAAAATAAATTGGCCTCTAGAACATTATTAGTCTTGCAGAAAAACATAACAAACCATAATGTTCTAGTTAAGTCAAGACCCTTTCATTTCTATACAGTCAGTACTCAAATATATGCCCTTGCAGATAACACAACAAGGCATTATACTGAATATACTATAAGCATATCTGTGCACTAGACTAGTATTATGTCAATCACCATATTAGGTCTTGCAGATAACACAACAAACCTAATGTGGTTCATAACACAATAATGATCCAGCATGAAGGAAGGCCAATATATAGTATTTTTAACACTAAGCATTTTAGTCAAGATTTAAATATAATCAATCGGCCAAGCAAGTGGAAGAGATGTGGGAGTCCCCCCGTTGCTTTCCTAGACACCAATAAAAATTGGCCAGGTCAGTCAACGGAACCAATTAAAAACCATAATTCTCTTTACCTTCCCAGAACCACCTTTCTAGACACCGAATGATCAATTGTTCATCATGACTAGTGATGCTTATTAGTTAAATACTATGACTTAATATCATTTTTAAGAGGAGTTTTATAAAATTGCCAGCACATTCTTATAGAACATATCACAATCATATCATTCTGATAAACAAATATGTGCTAAGTGTGTCATCATACTAGGACAACCATTTACCACATAATGGTTCCACCATTATGCCAGGGCAACCTTATTTCAGTATGATGACTTCAAAACTAATCATATCTCTATAATAATTAGGGTTTGAGTGAAAAACCCTAACTAGTGGCATACACCAAAACATATATGCAACAAAAAAAATATGCTAAGTGTAATAGCATATTAGGACTTTAAAAACCCTAATATGTAACACACAAAATATCATAGATTATAGTCCTAATTAAGGTGGCTCTGATACCACTGTTGGGTTCCGGTGCAACGCAGCGGAAGGGTAATTTCAAAATTGAAACTAAATTCACACCAAAAACCCTAAACCAGGAACTCCTTAAATAAGACTAGAACATATGACAAGCATATCTATGCAAATTAGGATTAGGGTACCAACCTGTAATCGCTAATTCCAACAAACTTGAAGTTGAAGGGGCTAACTGAATTCACCAGGCATCCAGGTGTCTGCCCTCCGATGGTTATCCACACAGAGCAATGATCAAGAAACACTAACTTCTTTTCAATGGTCCCTCCAATTGAGTTATTCTTTCTAGAACTCAGTTTCTCGGATTATGGCTTGAATTCTTCCACATAAGAGGTAGCCTTCCTTTCCATGATCTCTTCTCCTCCTTCCACTAAGACCTTGGCCCTTTAGACCCCTTGTCTTGAAGAAAAGACCTTGTCCTAAGAGGATATAGGCTTGTCTTAAGTTGGAGGAGAAATTAAGACAATAATGTCTTAATGTAAGAAAGAAGGAATAAATCAGAACTCCTTTCTTTCCTTTACCATTGGAGACTTTTACTCTTATTCTGTTCAGTAGCAGAGTTTCGATAGAGGTGTACTCTGTAAAGAAACAGTGCAAGAGCAAGAAAAGAAAAAAGAGTCTTTAGGAGAGGAAGAAGGAATAAAAGAAAACATTAACCTTGTTCTGATTTTCGCGACCCTTTAAATAGATCTCAGATAGGCGCCCACACACCTCTCCGTAAACACCCATCTCACGCCCTTCTCATTTTCTCACGCCCCTCCCACTTTCTCATGGCCTTCTAGATTAAATCCCACGGCCTTTCTTAAAGAAAAAGTCACGGTGTTTTAAAAAAAAAGAGTCGCGACTTTTCATCTCCGAAGAGATGTTATTTCGCACGACCGGAAGCAACAGGCGCTTTCTTCCTTTCTTAAAAAATTCATCAGTCATTGGATTCCCATCCAAGGGGGCATATCTGAGGTGCTAACTCTAAGAAAGGAGGCCGCCCCAAATAAAAACATCGGAGAATTAAGTGGGGCACGCCAAGAGTCCATTAGCGCATGGACTCTTGGCATTTTGGCGTGAAAAATGCTAAGGGCCGGATGGGGGCTAGCCTAGGTGCATGGCTAGCCAATAGGGTTAGCCATAATCCCTATAACCTCAATTAGGATCTAATTAGATCCAATTAGAACCCAAATTGAACCAATCCGGAACCCTAATTCGAATCCAATTCGAATAGAAGCTAGGTTTGCAACACCTGCTAGAGTGTTATCCTGCAAAGATGATTTATTACAAATTAAACTCTTGATCAATCCTCTTAAGCGTGTGACCCATTGGGTTCCACATCTAGCCAGTAGTGGGTTCGAATACAAGTTGACCTAATTTGATTAGGACTCTTTCTAATCGATTTAGGTCAAACCGGGCTTACCCGATTTGATCAATTAGGACTCTTCCTAATAAGTGATCTTTGAATTTGATCAACCCACAAGACAAGATTGACGTCTAGCAACGTGTCATGTCTACCCGGAAGATATGGAAATTCTGGTGAAATATCAAAATTACCCTTCAGTAGAGAGTTACCGTACAATTAAATCTTTCGATCAGCCTGAATCCAAAATATAACTATGGATATGGATATATGTCAAATCTAATATTATATTTATTTCTATCTAAATCATATATTGACGATTCAATTATCTTGATATTAGAAACCATCTCTAATATCTTTACTTTGATCAAAGATTCCCTGAATCATCATCCGATTGTTAACTAGCTGGATCCAATCTCCTCTTACCAAGAGTGATCGATTCCTTGTTGACCTACTCATTACCTTCATATCCAATTCACCATTCCAGTATCAATCCTGTGCATGACTCAGTGTCATGATTAGGATTTAACCAAAGCATGGGTTCATGTACATAAGGTACTTATGGTAGTCTCAGGTCAAAAGATTACTTGTACCACTCCTACTATGAGAACCTTCTATTGACATGTAGCTAAGACTCCATTAGATGTTCTCAAGTTGGATCATATCAGTGAACTCATTCTCCAATGAGCACCCACATCCCAGTATTAGTGTCATACACAAGTGACTGTGAGAGCAGTCACCCTCTCCAGTATACATGGGATGTGCTAGTCTTACCAGAAAACCCTGATCCCCAACTCAGGGTTCCTTTGACTAGGAATATTCTAGATTAAGGTTTTAAGACTTTAGGTCTCACTGGTATGATCTCATCATAACCCTAAAATCATAGCCCTAATCTATGGGGTTCATCATATAATATAAACATAGCGTATGATGAAAAATAATGCCTTTATTTAGAATATTGTCAATTACAATGGTTTGGGAGATACAACATAGATTGGCTTGTAGGGCATATCCCTTTCAGATGTCACTTTCTCGATACCCTTTTTTGGTGGGATTTTTCTCTATCAGCAACCTCCCCCCTGTCGTACTGGTCCTCAAAAGGAGATCTTTCTATTAGTGGTGTTCACCGATGTAATTCAGGTCCTATCCTTCTGGTGGAGCAATTTCCTGTAGGAGGTGCGGACGCCGTACCACTGAGCCCCGAGCCATGGTGGATCATTTCTATTCCCGGAGGGACTGTCGAAGTGCTGTAAGACCTGGAGCCTTAATAGGATACTCCTCTTGGAGACAGCACAGATGTCATGTCATAGGAATTGGAGCCTCGGTTGCATGGCAAGGGTGCATGCGGTGTGCTACAGTGCTTGGAGATTGGTGGAGCATGCGTCGTGTAGAGTGTGCAGGTGGCGTGTTGCAGAGTCTGGGGAACTCAATAGGATTGCACCACCTTCTAGGGGCTGTAGGTAGCTTAGAGCCTCCGCATCATGATTTGAATTCCTTCTAGTCTTTTTCTTCTTGCTCCTGGCTGACCCTCTAATAGTTAATGATGCCTTTTAGTCCTGGATGGGAACAATCTTGGAAAATTGGATCTTCATCTCGACCCCGGGAGGTGGGAACATGACCTTAGGAAGCAAGAGCATGACCTCGATCGGGAGCTTGACCTTGGATGGGAGCTGACCATGACCAGGGGCTCGACCTCGGAAAGCAGGACCATGACCTCAGCCTGGAGCTCTACCTTGGATAGAAGCTGACCTCGATCGGAGGCTCGATCTTGAAAGGCAGGAGTATGACCTCGACTGGGAGCTCGACCTTGGATGGGAGCTGACTTGATTGGGGGCTTGATCTTGGAAGGCAGGAGCAAGAACTTGACCGGGAGCTTGACCCTGGATGGAAGCTAACCTCAATCGAGGGCTCATCCTTAGAAGGTGGGAGCATGACCTTAGGAAGTAGGAGCACGACCTCGATCGAGAGCTCAACCTTGGATAGGAGCTAACCATGACTGGGCACTCAACCTTGGAAGGTGGGAGCATAACCTCGACTGGGAGCTCAACTTTGGATAGGAGTTGACCTCGACCGAGGGCTCGACCCTGAAAGGTGGGAGCACGACCTCAGCCAGAAGCTTGACCTACGATGGGAGCTGACCTCAGCTGGGGCCTTGACCTTGGAAGGCAAGAGCACAACCTCGATCGGGAGCTCAACCTCTGATGGTAGGAGCATGACCTCGGTCGGGAGCTCGACCCTGGATGGGAGCTCACCTCGATCAGGGGCTCGACCTCAGAAGGCGAGAGCATGACCTTGACCAGGAGCTCGATCTCGGATGGGAGCTGACCTCGACTGAGGGCTCGACCTCAGAAGGTGAGAGCATGACCTTGACCGGGAGCTCGACCTTGATGGGAGTTGATCTCGACCGGGGCTCGACCTTGGAAGGTGGGAGCACGACCTCGACTAGGAGCTTAACCTTGGATAGGAGCTGACCTCGACCGGAGGCTCGACCTTGGAAGGCTGGACCACGACCTCGGCCGGGAGCTCGACCCTAGATAGGAGCTGACCTCGATCGGGGCTAAACCTTAGAAGGCAGGAGCATGATCTCAGTCGAGAGCTCAATCCCAGATGGGAGCTGACCTCGGCCGGGGCCGACCTGGCCACCGCATCTAGGTGGCACCTCCTGCTATCATGGCTGCCAACTAGATCTGACATGGGCTCCACATCAATGATCGTGCCACATCAGGTGCCCCTATTCTCGAGCCCATAGTGCATTACGGTGCTCGGGGTGAAGGGAGTAATGATGATGCTGACATAGAGGGGTGCTCATTCTATGGTATTAATGCCTCGAGCACTGGCATCCTGAAGGTTGTGCTTTCACACCAACGAGGGGACACCATGTCAGCCCACCAGAAGGGACATATTTGCCATACCAGACTCGAAGTGATTTCTTCCTTATTGAAGTGTTGCCTTTAGAAGATCTCGATGTATGGCAGGCACTCATTGCCTCAAAAAAAGAAAGGATGCATGTTTTCGACCACTATGATGTGACGGGGGATTTGCAGGCTTTTCTGAAAGGAGTCATCTTTTTGGGCCATTCCTTAAGAACTTTTAAGTGAGGAGGGTGAAGTTTTTGTATAGCTCTTCCCTCTCCTCGTTCATTCTTCTCTTTGGCCTGTGCTGAAGGGGATCCCGTAGAGTCCTTAGGTCTTCAATTCTTCGTCCTCACCTTCTTTTCTTCATGAGTTCCTTGGCAAAGGGCACCACCATCTGGATCACTCCGCCGAGACGGGGCCATCTTAGCCGAGACCTTCTTCCTTGGATAGCGAGGAGGAGGAAGTTTTCTTAGCAATCCACAGGGGTCCTCGTCGGACAGGGATAGTCATAGGCACCCCTATGGCTCCTCTTCCCCCTTCTCCTCCCATCCAGGAGTTGGTTGGTCCTTCCAGCATCACTTTGACGATGACCCCGAAGGACATCATTCATCTTTGGAGTAGTTATGGTGATGGGGGATTAAATATGCATGCAACGTATTTTTTCATGATTAAGCATGAAGTTAAGGTTTTAGATCCCGAATTTCAAGTCAAGATTCAAAGTATAGAATTCTATGAGAATTCTGGAAGTCATGCATGCAGAAATAAATCCTAAAATAATAGATAAGCAGGATCGCCAAAGGTTGAAGAACCCTGGTCAGGCTAGCTTTCCTATAATACCACTACTGATGAATCAAGGGGGTGTACCTGGCAATGGTAGAAGTGTCTGCTGAAGATCATTTCATGAAGAGATCGCTCACACTCCTGATGCAGCCTAGAAGAATAAGCTTATGACCTTGCAAATTCGTAGCTTCTACTCGGTAATCCAATGGCTGATCGGAAGGTATCCTCGAACTCGTGGGAGCTGAGGGACCTACAAATCATCACCTGGGGTTAGAAAACTAAGAGTATTAAGATCGAATAATTGAAAGAATGAAAAAAAAAGGCTCTTGGATGATGGCAGCCAAGGATTGGAAGGAAGGGACGGCTAGGGTTTTGATGTTGTAGATGTAGGTAGGGCGCAGGAACAAGAAGAACTCGCATACAGCTCGCACACAGCACGCACACAGCAAGGGCACATAGCAAAGAGAGAAAACTCAAATTTAATTCATCAATATTCAGAAATTACATGAAGGGAGGCCTTTAATAGGCTTACAAACTTGGGGCTTAAGTAAGGGTATTCATGAGAAATTACATTAGTCCTGAACCCATACAAAGACATAGACTAAGGCTCTCCACTTTTGACTAAGCCTCTCTCTCTCCCTCTCCTTCTCTTGGTCGGCCAAAGAGGGGTGACTTTAAGGGAGGTCGACCAAGGGGGGGTGACCATAAGGGTTGGTGCCCCTCTTGATGCTCCTCATGGGCCTTATGTGGCCCAGCATGCTCCAGGCTACGGTCCAGGATTCCAAGGCTTTCAAATTCTCTTGCTGGGGTCTTCCATGGTCTTTAAGTGTAGCTCCATGACTTTAAGCTGGTTGATCTTCGATTATCTTGAGTCTTCTATTTTGGTGCGGACACCAGAGGCACCAGAATAAGACAGAGGCTTCTCAACCCTCTATGGATCACTTAATGACATTCGAGTCCATTGTAATAAAGCTTAGTCCAGCTAGTTGTTGTTTATTTGAGTCCTGTATTAGTCAGCTCATGTTGAGCTAGTCCAGTCCAGTGTTAGTCAGCTCATGTCGAGCTAATTTATTTTTGAGTCGTGTCCAAGCTATTGAAGACTCAAGACCACATCATACAAGTGAAGACCAAGTCCAACCAGATTGAAGACATGGAAGTTTAGCCCAAGTCCAACCCAGCTTGAAGACTTGAAGACCCCAGGAGGAGAAAATAAAAACAAATATAAACCCTGAAGCCCTGGACCAGTCGAAAGCAATTGGGCCAGCCTAGGCCCAGGAAGGAGCTAGGGCGCCAATCCATATGGTGACTCTCCTCTTGGTCGGCCACTTAGGGTCACCCCTTGGCCGACCAAGTCATGAAGAGGGGGAGAGTTTAAAGGGATTTTGTCTCCAAAGTTTCCTTATTTTTTAGCTAGGGTTTGGGTAGGAGTAGGATTCTTATGTAAAGATTAATGTGCCCTTACTTGAATCCTAAGACTAAAGGTCTATTTAAAAGACCCTAGTCTTTGTATGAGGATTGATTTTGATATATAAAAGAATACTTGAGTTTTCTACAAACTATTGTGTGTTACCCTGCTGTGTGCATAAAGGGGTTTTGAGAGTTTCTTCTTCCCGGTGTTGCAACTATCTTCCTGCTGCCAGCCAGCCTTCCAGAACCCTGGCGCCCACTCAAAAGACACCTCATCCTTGCTGTTTTTCTCTTATTTTCTTCATCCCCTCTTAGTTTTCTAACCCCTGACAGGTCATTTGCAGGTCTCTCGAGTTCCTACGAATCCAACGACTCTAGCTAAGCCTCAATCGGACCACCGAGCAAAAAGCCAGGTATCCACGGGTGGCTGATTTCCATGCCGCATCAGGAGAGATCCATTCTGCGATGCATCGGGTCATTTATGCCGATTCGAATGCGACTCAGCTGGACTATGCGATCGAGAGACATCTTCAATGTGATCATCAGAGACAGTATCACACCCCCTGCATGCTCAATAATATTTATTGGGAGAACTATCCCTAACGAGCTCCCTCGATCCCCGACTGCGATCTTAGCTGTCTATTCTTAGTTCCTAATCTAACGAGCTAGAATCTACAAACTAATAGATAGTCTCCTACAAATATTTTCATTTGATATTTCAGAATTAAAACCTACCAATACTTTAATTCACATCCCATTAATTGCTTATGCATCTGTGATTATTCCATATTCCATATTTTTTATGGCTAAAATATATAGATTCCTACAACTATTTTGATTGATATCAGGAAAATCACTAACACATACAAAATCACAAATTTATTGCATGCATATAGTTCATACATATTTGTAAAATTGACTAGACATTATAAAATTTACAAGACTAAGAAAATAACTACAAGAACTGACTTGACTGATAACTCAAAACTTATAGGACTCAAAACTTGACCTGACTCAATGACTTGGTATTCTAAATACAGGACTCAAGTGTAGATAGGACTCCAATGGACTTACTCACAAAACTCAAATGAACTCACTCAAATTGACTAAGCCCTAAATACAAATTGAACAAAACTTGGACTCACATCCTAAACTCTAATTGATAACCACAGAGGGTTGAAATGCCTCAGCCCAAGTCTGAGGCCTTTGATGTCCCCATCATATGGGATCCTGGATTCCATCCGGCTTTCGACTCCAGGACCGGAGGAGCAAGTCACTTCCAGTGGCCTGGGCCGGATCAACCTATACAAGGACTTCATCCTCGGGGGCCTTCATCTTTCCTTCCATCCCATCTTGCTCTCTTTTTTAGTAACTTTTGTTTGGGTTTGGCCCAACTCACCCCCAATGCTGGTAGGATCATATTGTTTCATCGTCCTTTGTCACATCCACAGGATAGTTATTCGTTTCTCCCTGTTCAGGGCCTTCTTCACTTGAAGTGCCACCCAGTCGATAACGGGTGGTGGTTTATGGCCCCCCGCCTAGGGGCTATCAACTAGAACTACCCTCTTCCATCAAAGGATGGAAGAGCAGGTTTTTGTTCACCTCGATTGAGGGGGTGGATTGTGTTTGGAGTGACCCAGACCGCTTTCCTAAACGGTAGTCCTCTGTTGAGCCGGTCGATAAGGAGGTATATGACTGGCTCGTCACCTCCAAGGTCCTGGCTCTCCGGGACCTGCTGACCGAGCGGAACCTCACCGACGCCGAGCTCAACCCCACCCAATCTCAGGGTAAGGCTCGACATCAGGGTTTTTTTTCCTAAGATAGATTTTGCTTTAGTTAGTGACTAATTAATCTTCTTTTCTCTTACAGAGATGAGGTTCACGATGGAGCAGCCCTGTAGATGTCAAAGAAAAAAGCTTCCTCTATAGGCCCAGGGAGGAGCCATTGAAGAAGGACTGGGAGGAGGTGGAGCGGAGGCCCAGTAAGGGACCTTCTACTAGGTCAGCGGAGAGGGGGTCGGTCGTAGCACCAAACCGCATCTGGGTCGATGGCCTAGCCCCTGGCCTGCAGGCCCGGGAGGGGGCCATAACTGAGGAAGGGGCCATGCCAGTTGCTTCGGCGGCCCCTCCCAATACCAGAGCTTCGCTACAATCGAAGGTGGTGGAGGTGGTGGACAATGCCACGCGGAGAGTCCGGCATAGCCATCAACAACTAGAGTTGTCGACACCTAGCTTATGACCACCGCACCTCCACCAACTACCACGCCGGGGTCCATAGTGCCCTCTGTGGAACCAGGCCCAGGGGTGAAAATGGTGATCACCTACTTGCTGCCACATGCAGTGGTGATGACTGATGCCAAGTTTGTCGAGCAAATCCTAAATATAATCATCTAGCTATGAGACCTCTGAGAGAAGAGCAACCAGCAGCTGGTAGAGGTTATCTCCGGGTGTTTCCTCAGCTCCTATCAATAAGCTAGTTTCTGATTTGCCTCATTCTTTTCCATCTATGTAAATGCCAACTAACTCTTTTTTGCTACTACTGTAGGTGGTCGCTGATGCTCAACTCATCCAAGACTCATGCCTGGGGCTGATGAAGCAGGACCACAACCTCCATAAGTAGAAGGAGGCTATCGAGGCTGAAGCCTGGACCCAGACGGTCCGGGTGCAAGAATTGGAGTGTCAAGTGAAGGCCCTCCATATCGAGCTGGCCATCTCCCGGACAATGGCAACAGAGCTTAAGAGGAAGCTTGCCACCTTGACGGGGCTCTGAAGGTGGAGAAGGAGAAGACCTCCTATCTGATCGAGAAGGAGGCCTGCACTGCAATGGAGGTGGCATGCCTAGAGGGACGGGCACAAACCCTCCAGGTTCAACTCAACGAGGTGACAGCCCGAGCCATGGTGGCAGAGGAGAAGGCCACTACGACGATGGCCCTGATGGAGGTGGCGAAGAAGGAGGCCACTGAAGCTATCTCAAGATTTAAGGCATCAAAGGCCTTTATCGATGAAGTCTCGAATGTAGTCCTGGACTCCTACCAGAAGGGGTTCGAGGACTTTAGGAGGAAGACCCAAGTGCTCTTCAGGCTCAAAGGTCTAGAGAACATCACTCTGGACCTACCTTCCATTGCTAGGATGCCAGGATCACCTCCTGTCGAGGCCAGCCTAGGGCCAGATATGGAGCCAGAGGCTGAAGTAGAGGCTGGCCTGAGGTTGGATGCAGAGCCAAAGGCCAAAGCTAGGGCTATTGCCAACTCAACCACCCTACCAGTCGAAGCACTACCAGAGTCTGGGGCGACGAACCCATCGGCCCGGGAATGAATCGGCCTCTTTAGCTTAGTTAAGATTTTTTTTTCTTTATACTAAAAATTTTTGAAGGACTTCCCAGCTTGTCGGGGGTCTTTACAATTGTAAAAAAAAAAACTTTAATGAATATAGATAGTCTTTTTCCACTTGATGAGTCCTCTTCTCTTTCTTTTTTCACATACTTTGAAGAATTGTTTGGCAAGTAGGGATCTTCACATTGTAGAGGACTTATTTCAGCAACGAGGAATAAGCCTCACTTTGCCAACAAACTTTGCCTTGCTCTTTTTCCTTTAGTTTCTCTTCCTTTTTCCTGATAGGAAGATAGACTTTATAGCAGCCAAGCTTAAGACATCCCAGGTCCCGTCCATTTTTGGCTAAGTCTAAAATGTTACGATCAGCTACAAGAAATCCAGGAATTTTTTGGCTCCCCTCACTGGTCTTGAGGTCATGAAGATGCGAATGTAGGGCTTCTAAAGTTTTCTTGGCTTGCATCTCTGGATCGAAGGAATGAGATGAATAAATGTCAAGCACGGGGCTTCTTGAGTTCCTAGCTTTGAGTGCGGGCTTCTGGAGTTTTTCTACTTTGGATGCAGGGCTTTGGAGTTCTTGGCTTTGAGTGCAGGGCTTCTAGAGTTTCCTGCTTTGAGTGCGGGGCTTTTGGAGTTTCCTAGCTTTGGATGTGGGGCTTCTAGAGTTCCCAGCTTTGAGTGCGGGGCTTCTAGAGTTTCTCAGCTTTCTTCACCAGACTTGGAGTCGGGCAGATGAGTGTAAGGCTTCGTAAGTTTTTTGGCTTTAGGTGCAGGTTTTGGAGTTTCTTGGCTTTAAGTATGGGGCTTCTGGAGTTTCCCAGCTTTGCATGCGGGGCTTCTAGAGTTTCCCAGCTTTGAGTGCAGGGCTTCTAGAGTTTCCGGCTTCGAGTGCGAGGCTTTGTGAGTTTCTTTGCTTGCTTGCCAGACTTGGAGTCGAGTGGATGGAGTCCCTACATAGGTGGAAATAGTGTTGCACCAAAAAGGAACTTTATTATTAAGGGAGAGTATTACGTTATTGGTAGTACATCTTCAAGTTGCTGGTTCCATGTTCGAGGGAACTGGGTGCCATCAAGTTCAGCGAGCTAGTAGGCTCCATGTGGTAGAGCCTGAACCACCTTACAGGGACCTTCCTAGTTCAGAAAAAGTTTGCCACATTTCCCTGGTTGGGAACTTTTGATCGCTTGAGAACGAGGTCACCTGGATGGATCATCTTGTGCCTGATGTAGGAGTTGTAGTAGCAAGCTACCTGCTACCGGTATACCCCCATTTGGAGCGAGCTTTATCCCTAGTCTCATCCAGTAGATCTAGGTTGAGTAGAAGGCGAGCTAGATTCTCCATTTCGCTGTATTGCTCCACCCGCAATGTGGGCAGGCCACCTCCATTGGAATTATAGCCTCGAAACTAAAAACGAGGCTAAAGGGTGTCTCACCTATTGCCATCCGAGGAGTGGTGTGGTAGGCCCATAGTACACTAGGAAGCTCCTCGACCCATTGGCCATTGGCCTCATATAGTCTTGTGCGGAGCCCTTGCAAGATGGTCTGGTTAGTCACCTTAACCTCCCTGTTGGTCTGAGGGTGATCCACCGATGTGAAGTAATGGCGGATGTTGAGGTCAGTGCAAAATTCTTTGAAAGCCTCATTGATGAACTGCCACCCATTATGGATGATGACCAAGTTTGGGAGTCCAAAATGGCATTTGATTAACTTCCAAAAGAAGGATCTGGCCTTGACCTTAGTGATCTATGCCAGGGGCTCTACCTTGACCTACTTGGTGAAGTAGTCGATGGCCATGATTAGGTACTTCCATTGATTGGACACAGGGGGAAAGGGACCCAAGATGTCCATTCCCCACTAGGCGAATGGCCACGAAGCAGAAAGTTAGAAGAGTAGTGTGGCTGACTAATGTTGGATGTAGGCGTGTGTTGGTAGTAGTCACAGTTTCTTATGAAGTCAGCGGCATCTTCTTGCATGGTCTCCCAGAAGTATCCTTATCGGAGTGCCTTATAAGCCAAAGTCCTGCCCCCCACATGATTCCGCATATGCCTTTGTGTATCTCATGGAGCATATAGGCAGCTTCTAGGGCCTCAAGCATTTTAGTAAGGGATAGGAATAAGACCTCCGATAAAGCTGCTCGTCCATCAGTACGAAGTGTGTGGCCTTCTTCTTAAGGAGGCCAGCTTCCTTGCAATCCTTGGGCAGGGCACCAGCGGTGATGTATTTGATGTAGGGATCCATCCAGCTTGCCTCAAAGGTGACTTGCTGGACCTTTATTGCAAACTTGTAGTGCGGTCTCTAGATATTCAACAAAGGTACACCCTAGTAACGAGTCTGGTAAGGTTGCCAACCGGGAGAGGATGTCGGCCTGAGCATTCTCTGCATGAGGTATGGGAAATGCTGAAGTACTAGAGTTTGCTATGTATGAGCATACCTTGTCCAGATACTTTGCTATCATGGGGTCCCGAGCCTTATACTCACCAGAAACTTGGTCCATCATGAGCTATGAATCCATGAAGACCTTTAGGTGCTTTACATCCAGCTCATGAGACACCTTCAATCCCGTAAGGAGCACCTCATACTCTGCCTGATTGCTGGTCACCTTGAAGAGGAATCGCAGCGTGTACTCAATAATGACTCCAACTGAGTTGGTGAGGATGAGCCCGACTCCACTCCCTTCGGTGTTGGATGCTCCATCAATGTGGAGGATCCACATCATCACTTCTGGGGTTGAGCCCTATATGGGCTTGGCTTGCTTGTCCATCTCCTCTAGATCCTCAGCCGTCCAGGTACATTACAATAGGAAATCAGCGAGGACCTAGGTTGTTTGCACTGGCCTTGAATGGTAGGTAATGTCGAACTCATTGAGCTTCACTGTCCACTTGGCCAAGCACCCTGATTATCAGGGTGGCTTAGAATAGCCCTTAGGGGCTGGTCGATGAGGACTGCAATTAGATGTGCTTGGAAGTAGGGCCCGAGATACTGTGCAGACATGATGTGTGCAAAGATATTTTTTTTGGATCGAGTGTACCTAGTTTTTGTATCATAGAGCAGCTTGCTAGTTAGTAGACCGGCCGCTAGGAGCCATCCTTATCGATGCAAACCAGCATTGAGCTGACCGCCTCCGGTGAGGTTGCCGGTACAAGAGGAGCTCCTCTCTGGGCTCCAGCCTAGACAGCAATGGCAGGGAGGTGAGGAGCTTCTTCAGTCCCTTAAAGGCCTCTCGACACTCCTCCATCTAGATGAAGTCATGCATCTTGCACAGCACCTTGAAGAATGGCTGACAGCACTCGACAGAACACGAGATGAAATGGCTTAATGCCGTAATACGTCCGGTCAAGCACTGAACCTCCTTCTTGGAGATGGGATGTCTCATGTTGATGATTGTCTGGATCTTCTTAAGGTTGACCTCTATCCCCTGCTGGGTGACCATGAATCCCAGGAATTTTTCCACCACAACACCAAATGTATATTTGGCAGGGTTCAGCTTCATTTGGTAAGGCGAAAGTTGTCAAAGGCCTCTGCAAGTAGCGATATGATTTGCAGTTAGTGATGATGATTGAATACATGCATGATGAATGTCATGCATAAATGTGAAACACCTGCTGACGCACCTGGATGCTGCAGGCACTGGTAACGGCAACAATTCTTGAGGCCAAACGGCATCATCCTGTAGCAATACATAACTTTATCAATCATGAACACTGTGTGCTCCTCATCTTCTGGGTGCATACAGATTTGGTTATACCTAAAAAATGCATCCATGAAAATAAGAAACTTATGGCCCGAGGTTGCATCCACCAGCTGGTCAACCTTGGGAAGCAGGAAGCTATCATTCAGCAGGCCTGATTGAGGTTAGTGTAGTCCATGTAGACCTCCACTTCCTAGAAGCTTTCTTGACCATCACTACATTAGCCAGCCAGTCAGGGTATCGTACCTCACGGATAAAACCTGCATCGAGGAGCTTCTCGACCTCTTCATCGATCACCTTCTGTCTCTCAGGGGTGAAGCTCTTCTTCTTCTACCAGAGTGGGTGGCTATTGTGGTCAACATTTGCTATTGAGTGATTACTTTTGGAGGGATCTTGGGCATATCTACTATGGTCCAGGCGAAGACATCCGCATTGGCCCATAAGAAGTTGAGCAGGTAGGATCTCTCTTCCTCGAGCTGTAGGGCTCCCACTACATAGTCTTCATCGGGTCCTCTCTTAGAGAAAAAGATAGCAAGGGCTCAATCGGCCCACCCTTCAGCTCCAACTCCGTCAGGCTCTGTTGGTCAATGGCTGGGTTCTGCCTAGCCTCTTGCACTCCTAGGATCATCTGCAGGTAGTGCTGGACTGGCTATTAGGATCCTCTCATCTCCCCGGTCCCCTAAGGAGTTGGGAACTGGATGAGAAGTCGTCTGGTGGAGATAGTGGCATTGAGCAGATTGAGTCCAGGATGCCCTAGGATTGCATTGTAAGGCAAGGGAAGTCTTACAACTATGAATGTTGTCAACACAGTACATTGCCGAGGTGGCATTTTGGCAGTTATCAGAAGTGTAATTTCTCCTTCAACCCTGATTGAATCCTCGGTGAAATCGACCAAGGTTATGAACACTGACTTTATTAGATCAGTGGACAAGTTCATCCATGCAAGCATCATAAAAAAGGATGTCAGCAAAGCTTCCACTATCAACCATAATTTATTTTACAGGGTGCTTAGTGATCATCATTTCTACAATAATAATATAATTATTTGCATTATCTACCCTGGCCGGCCCTTCTCCCTCGTAAGGGAGTACATCATCACCCTCTTCTCTCCCCCTAGCCCTTTTCGAGCTTCTTCTTGCTCCCCAAGAGATTATTCCCACTAGCTTCTTAGTGGGCTGATTGTCGATGGCGAGTGGCCGGGCCTCTTCATCCCGAGCTGCTGGGTAGATCCTCCCTCCACATACTTCCCAAGGTAGCAGCGCTTGAACAAGTCTTCTAGCTCCCTTTCTAGGTGGCGACATTCTCTGTGTCCTGGTCGTTGTCCCGATGGAAGTGGCAATATTGTGACTGCCTGCCTGGTGACTGGCCTCAATGGGGGAGGACGATGCAGGAAACACTCACCCTCAATCTCCATGGGGATCTTTGATCTCAAGGTGAAGAAGGGAGTGAGTTTCTCTCCTTGGCAGGGTCATCCCTGGGTCAAGGCCCGATCGAGGGGTCGATGCAGTCTTTGAGCCAGGGGGCCAATGCTTCCCCCATGCCTGCCTCTTCAGTGGGCTCCAGTCCACTCCCTCCTAGTATGGTCAGACTCCTTCGCATAGATGTACTTGTGGGCCTAGAGGAGAGCTTCGAGTAAGTCTTTGAAGGCTTCTGATTAAGAAGTAGGTGAAGCAAGAGATCCTGAGTCCTCTCTTCAGTGCCAGCATGGTGACTAGCTTATCGAGGTGGTAGATCTCCAGGGTGCCAACTTTAAATTGGGATATGTAATCTCGAAGGGTTCTCGATCTTGCTGCTCGATAGAGAAAAGGCTATCAGCCTCACATGGCACCTTCCAACATGCATCAAAGTATACCACAAACCATTTTTCAACAGTTCGAAGGAGTCAATGTTCCTAGGCTCAAGTTAGGAGAACCAGGCTTAAGTAGCCTTGCAGAGTGTAGCTAGGAAGGTGACACGAGGAGGGCAGTGGTAGCCCCTGGACCCTCATGAAAGCCTTGTAACTCTCGAGATGGTCAGGTGGTCGGTTATCCTGTCATAGGGATCAACCTGAGGTATGCGGAACTGATTAAGAATTAGTTCCTCTTGGATTCTATGAGAGAAGGGGGGACGGGTGTTGTAATCCATGAGCTCACTACAGGAGCCCTGAATCTTCACAAACTAGCATGATAGATCAGCCAGCTTGCACTCTTGCTCCTCAAGGTGCCTTTTTGCTCGATGATGGATGGCCTCGTTTGTGGATCCCTCGATGAAGGTCATCAAGGGTGAAAGGGGCACAGAGTGGAGGAACTCCTATCTCAGTTCCCAGCCACATCGATGCCATCAATGTGAGAGTGCACCATGGATCAAGGTCGGGGATCGACTCTCCTGGTCGGTTAGGCCATCCTGATGTTCCTTCCTGATCGCTACTAGTCTCCTAGCGGGTAGAGGCTGCACGTGATGGTCCCTCTCAGAACGATCGTAGGCTGGTGTGGGGATCGATGATATAGGCCACTGGCATCCTCGGCTACTGCTGTGTTGCCAGGGATCGGTGTTGTTAATGAAGCTGACGCACCATTGTAGCCAAGGCCTGGACTTGCTGGGTGAGTGCAACGATCTAGGGGTCCACTGGAGGTGGCAGTGGTGGAGCGGGCAGCTCTGTCTTCGGGCTCTACTGGTCATCATGGTGAGGAGGGTCCCCTACATGGCTAACGAAAGCTTTCCATGCGTGCATCATCACCATGGGGCCATAATTGTCCATGGGTACTCTTTTAGTAGTGGGGGACTTGCTATAGTCAATGGCTCTTCATGCACCATCTACTTGGTGCGCTAATCTATTGCCACCTAGATTACCATGGCCCGTAGCTCTGATTTGTCTTGGACACGTCGAGCTCCCCCCTGATGCTTGGTTCTCTTTCTGGTCAGTTACTTGCTCGGCTAGCCCTGCAAAAAAGAGGAGACCCGAGTAGGGGATTCTGGTGAGGACACTTCGATGATCAAGTCAATCAGGACGATCAAGGAGAATAGACCCTCTTTGATGGAGGATTAGGATACCTCTACGTAGAGGAGAAAGTAAGATCTAATGGAAAGAGATGAAATGAATGGGAGCTTAGAGTGCCAGGAGGTCCCTCCCCTTGGTTCCTTTACCC
The DNA here is from genome assembly GCA_021397845.1 of Areca catechu. Classification (NCBI taxonomy): domain Eukaryota; kingdom Viridiplantae; phylum Streptophyta; class Magnoliopsida; order Arecales; family Arecaceae; genus Areca; species Areca catechu. Next base: position 101,022,650 of record CM038050.1, read on the forward strand.
TTTTGCTCTCCTTGTCTTACTGGTCCTCTCTCCTTATCGAAGGTCCCTCTTCCATTTTATATGAGAAAAATAGCCCATACCAGATCTTGGGCTTCATCAGGATGTCACTTTTTCGATACCCTCTTTTGGTAGGATTTCATTTATCAACAGCCTCTCCCTTGTCGGACCAGTCCTCAAAAAGAGATCTTTCTAATGGGGGTGTTTGCTGGAGTAATGCAGGTCCTGTCCCTCTGGTGGAGCAGTTTTCCATGGGAGGTGCGGGCGCCATGCTACTAAGCCCGGAGCCATGGTGGAGCATTTTTATTCCTAGAGGAACCGTCGGAGTGCTGTAGGGCCTGGGGCCTTAATAGGATACTCCTCTTGGAGAAGGCACAGATGCCGTGTCACGGGAACTAGAGCCCCAATTACACCGCAAATGGCACAGGCAATGTGCTATACGGCCTAGAGATTGGTGGAGCATGCATCGCATGGAGTGTGCGTGTGGTGTGTGGTAGAGTCTGGGTCCTCCAGTAGGACATGCGCCACCTTCTAGAGGTTGTAGGTAGCCTGGAGCCTCCGTGCCATGATTTGAATTCCTTCTAGTATTCTTCTCCTTGCTCCTGGCTGACCCTATAATAGTTGATGATGCCTCTTGGTCCTAGACAAGAATAATCTTAGAAAACGGGATCTTCATCTTAACCCCGAGAGGTGGGAGCACAACCTCGGGAAGCGGGAGCATGACCTCGACCGGGAGCTCGATTTCATATGAGAGTTGACCATAGCCGGGGGCTCGACCTTGGAAGGCGAGAGCACGACCTCGGCCATGAGCTTGACCTTGGATGGGAGCTGACCACGACCGGCGGCTCAACCTCGGAAGGTAAGAGCATGACCTCAACCAGGAGCTCATCCTCGGATGGGAGCTGACCTCGGCCGGGGCTCGACCTTGGAAGGTGGGAGCACGACCTCGACCGAGAGCTCGACCCCAGATGGGAACTGACCTTAATTAGGGGCTCGACCTCGAAAGGCAAGAGCATGACCTCGAGAAGTGGGAGCACGATCTCGGTCAAGAGATCGACCTCGGATAGGAGCTGACCATGGTCGGGGGCTCGACCTTGGAAGGCGATAGCTTGACCTCGACCCGGAGCTTGACCTCGGATGGGAGATGACCTCGACTGGGGACTGACCTTGGCCGGGGCTCGACCTTGGAAGGTGGAACACGACCTCGATCGGGAGCTCGACCCTGGATGGGAGCTGACCTCGGCCAGGGGCTCGACCTCGGAATGTGGGAGCATGACCTTGGCCGAGAGCTCGACTCCGAATTTGAGTTGACCTCGACCGGGGCTCGACCTCGAAAGGCGAGAGCATGACCTCGACTAGGAGCTCGATACCAGATGGGACTGACCTCGACTGGGGGCTCATCCTTGAAAGGCAGGAGCATGACCTTGGCCGAGAGCTCGACCCCGGATGGGAGCTGACCTCGACCAGGGGCTCAAACTTGAACGGGGGAGCACGACCTTGACCGAAAGCTCAACCCGGATGGGAGTTGATCTCGACCAAGGGTTCGACCTCAGAAGGCTAGAGCATGACCTTGGCGGGAGCTCGACCCCGGATGGGAGCTGACCTCAACCGGGAGCTTGACCTGGCCACCGCATCCAAGTGGCACCTCTTGCCATCATGGCTACCAATTGGGTTTGACGTGGGCTCCACATCAGGAGCGTGCCACATCAATACCCTTTAGTGAAAAGTTACCGTGCAATTCAATCATTCAATTTTCATTTATCCCGATTAAGTGATGGGCATAGATAAATGTCAAACCCTAGTGCTTAATCTTTTCGAATCTCAATTTTATAATGAAGACTCAATCAATGAAAGATTAAAAACCCTATATAATCTCATCCTACTTTGATCAAAGACTTCCTAAGTAAACAATCAAAAAGATTACATGGAATAAGTCCTTGTCTTACTAGGAGTGATCAATTCCTTGTTGACCGACTAATTACCTTTATATACAATCTACCATATCTAGAAGCACCCTATACATGACTTAATTGCCATGAATGTGTAAGCACCAAAACATGGATTCATGTGCATAAGATACTATGGTAGCCTTAGGTCTAAGGATCACATGCATAACTCTCACAAAGAGAACATTATTTTTGACAGTAAGACTTCCATTAGATATTCTCTTGTCGGATCAATTCAGTGAACTCATAACCTAATGAGCACCCACATCCTGGTATTAGTGTCACTACACAAGTGGTCATGAGACCAACCACCTCTCATCGAGTATACATAGTGTGCTATCTATTCAGATTCATTGATCCTCGAATCGATGATCCTATGACTAGAAATATTCTAGATTAGAGTTTATAGATTTTAAATCTCACTGTTATCCCTGTAACCCTAAAACCATTATCCTAATCTATAGATTCATCATAATCTTATAACTAAAATACAAGACACATATATGATGAATTAAGAAATTGCCTTTATTAATATTAATCTTGAGTTGGGAGAATACAAAAATACCACTGATATAATAACTATGATTGGCTTTCAGGGTGCGATTCTTTCAGTGAGCTGGCATGTCACTGTTCCTAAAAGAACAGTTTGCTCAAGATGGTGGTACTGGGAGATTAATTGAACTCGATGAATAAATCTCTGAAGAATAGCCAGCTAAAGATCAGGTTAAACCTAATGAACTAGTAGATGTAGTTGCTCCACCACCTCATAGGTCTAGTAGGATCTCTTGTCCTCCTAAAAGATATTTGGGTATGTTTACAGATGACGTAAGGAAATGTTTATTATAGGAGACAAGGATCAAATAATTGATTCTAAGACCTATGATGAGGTGATGTTAAACATCGACTTTGAGAAATAGTTATGCTATAAAGTCAGAAATTGACTCAATACATTCAAACCAGGTCTAGTCCTTAGTGGATCCACTTGAGAGGATAGTACCCAATGGATATAAATGGATCCATAAAAGAAAGATAGGTACAGATTGTTGACCCCTGGAATGATTTTGCTGATAACAAAATATTGGAGCATGTATTTTTTACTAATACTTTTGAATGTTTGAAAAGTTTTTGTTGGATAATTTAAATGAACAACCACTCTTCCTACAATTTTGATCTTATTGATGTATGTCAAGTTTATTTTTGACAAAGTATCATATAATGAAGAGCCAAAAGAAAAATTACTTATGTATTCATGAAAGTGAGCCAATTCTATGTAAATTTCATGTTTAAATTACTTAGAATAGACCTTAAAAGAGTTTGAAAGAGCATAGAAGTCTATTGGAAGCTTTTGGAGAAGTTTGGAAGGTTTTTGATAAAAATCACTCGAGCCGACTCAAAGCAAGAGAGCCAACTCATTATTCTGGCATGGCATGAAGTTTCTGCTTACAGTCATCTGAGCCGACTCGAAGAAAATAAAGCTGACTCATCCAAAGCTATAATTCTTCAGTCAGATAACCGAGCTGACTCGATAGAAATCTGAGCCGACTCAAATATTTAGTCAGACAATCGAGTCAACCCAATAAAAAATCGAGCCAACTCCTCTAGAGTATAGAAAAATTAGTTCTGAGAGAACCAGTCAGCAAGCCAACTTGTCAGTAAAGAGCCGACTCAACCAGTGTTCAATTTTTGAAGGACTAAGAATCCGAGCTGAATCAACTCATCTGAGCCGACTTGAATTCCTGGTTCAGGTGCATAACAGCTAGTTCCAAAATTAATTTTTTTAATCCAAAAAATGCTCCAATGGCCATATTTCAATTCCCAAGGCTCTACAATGGTTATCATCTGAGATTAGTTCAAGGACTATAAATAAGGGATTTATAACAACTTTTGAAGAACTTTTAATGAGACTTTAAAAGAACATTCAGTATTCAAGAGAGCTTTGAAGAGAGAACTCAAGACTTCACCAACTCCCATTCTTTTCTTGAATCATTTATTGAAGAAGATTGGAAGCCTTGAAGAGCATTAAAAGAGAAATCAAGAAGGCTTCTCAAAGTGCATCAACTGCAACAACTATCCGATAATATTTTGTTTTCATTATTGTTGCCTCTGTTTCTTAACTCCTTTTGAGTTGTTCCAAGTACAAGAGGGGCTATAACTTGGGGATTGTTATAAGCTTTTGGTGAGTCTTTGAAAATCAAGTTTGGATTGTTAGTGATCATATGAAAAATAACATTATACTGGGTTCTTGGTGATCCCGGTGTAAACCAAGATGGGTTTTGGTTTGTGAGCCCGGTGTAAACAAACGACTGGTATTCTGTTTGGTGAATATAATGAAAATCCAAGTGGTATCTGGGATAGTGAGAGTAGGAGCTAGGTTGCTTCGAACCACTAAAATTGCTCATGTTTGCGCTTATGCTAATTGTGTTCTTTACTTGCTTCTACTATTCACACTTAAATCACATCACTCATAACACAAAGTTTTAAAAGAGCACATATTTGTAAAAAAATTTAAATACCCAATTCACCCCCCCCCTCTTGGGGTGGCCACCTAGGCAACAACTGGTATCAGAGTAGTGTCTCTGAAATTTACTAGAGAAAAGATCTATGGCAACCTATGAGTACCTCTTTTGCTAAGCAATTCAAAATAACCTCACAAATAGAACCTCACATCTGAAATTTACTAGAGAATATGACCTCCGCTGACCTACCTTCACTTTTCAGGTACAAATTATACCTACCGAAAGCATGAATGAAAATTTACATTCAAGTAGTAGATTTTTAATTATGAAAAATAATTTAAAAGGACCTCACACACTCACAAAGAAGGTTGATGGCATAGACATCCCAAAACCTGAAAAGGAATGGGATGAACATGACATGAAAATGGGTAAGTTAAATGCCAAAGCCATGAATCTTTTATATTGAGCTTTGGATGCAAATGAGTTTAACCAGATTTCTACTTGCATATCTGCAAAAGAAATTTGAGATAAACTTGAAGTAACCCATGAAAGAACCTCCCAAGTTAAAACTTCTAAAATCAATATTCTTGTTCATACTTATGTGTTATTTAAATAGAACGAATGAAACTATATCTGTCGTGTTCTCAAGGTTTAAGATATTATAACAGTTTAAAGAGTCCTAGCAGGATATAATCAAATGCAGACCTTGTACAAAAAATTTTGAGATCACTTCCAGATAAATGGGATCCGAAGGTCAATGCTATCCAAGAAGCTAAGAACTTGAACACTTTATCATTGGATGAGCTCCTTGGATCATTAATCATGCATGAACTCACAATGCAGCATAGAAGTGAGGATGATATCAAGAAGAAAAAATTGATAGCCTTTAAAGCTACTGAAGAATTAAAGAAACAAGAAGAAGAATTAGAAGAAGAAAGCCCTTTCTAAGATGAAGATGAACTTGAAGACGATGATATTGCTCTAGTATGAAAAAATTTAAGAAATTCTAGGCAGAAGAAAGGCAAGACATTGGAGAAACACTATAAAAAAGGAGAACATAGCAAAGAGAAAGAAAATGAAAAATAAAGAGACAAAGAGCAACGGCCTATCTCTATGAGTGTAGGAAGCTGGGGCACTTCCATCTTGGTTGTCCCACTTTGAAGAAAGCCTACAAAAAGAAGAAGAAGAAAGCGATGGTCGCAACTTGGAGTGACAGCGAGGAGTCTACATCAAATGAAGAAGAAGAGACTACCAAAATAGCTAATATATGTTTGATTGGTCTCGAGGATGAGGTAATGTCTCCTAAACCTAACAATGAATTTACATATGAAGAATTGAATACTGCTTTTTATGAGCTATTATCTGAATATAAAAGGTAGGTTTAAAAATTAGACTTTAAAAAATAAAAATAATGTTTTAATGAAAGAAAAAGATGAAATTTTAGAAAAGAACAACATTTACAAAAAGAATTGAGCTATATTTCAAAAAAATATAGAGTCTTGCAAGTTGAAAAGAATGATTATCTTGAAAAGAATAAGGCTCTACATGAAGAAAATATATGTTTGTAAAAAGAAGTTGAAAAAATCCAAGCCCTTAGTTAAAAATTAACTTTGAGTTCAAATAAGCTTGAGCTGGTTTGAAAAGTCAAAGGAATTCAAATAACAAAGCTGGAATTGGTTACAATTCATTACATTCTAATAGAGTTTCAGCTACAAAGTTTATAGCTTTAAAATCATATGTACCTGAGTTTTTAACTCAAAAATCTCTTGCATCAAAAGTTTTAGCACTTGCACCTTTTCAAAAATCAAGAGTTATATGTTATTCTTACAATGGGGGTTGGTCACAAATCCTTTGAATGTAATTTGAAAAAGAATAGTAAAAGTAAATTGAAAAAGAATAGTAAAAGTAAAGTGAAAAAGATTTGGGTTCTTAAAGGAATCACTTCTACTAATCTGCAAAGACCAAGAAAGCTTAGGTACCTAAAAGAACTACTTGATTGTCTTGTAGGAATATCTTGTAGCCAAGAATTCAAAGAAAAGATAGTATCTGGACAGTGACTGTTCAAGACATATGACGGGTGACAAAGAACAATCATCACCCTAGAAATGAAGGATGGAGGATTGGTCACTTTTGGTGACAATGGTAAGGGGAAGATCATTGGCATTGCTAAGATCAAAATTACCATTCTACATTCATTAAAAATATATTACTAGTTAACAAATTGAAGCATAATTTATTAAGTATAAGTCAATTATGTGATAGAGGCTTCAAGGTTGTCTTTGAATCTTCAGTGTGCATAGTAACTAACTCACTTGATTCTATCACTAAGCTCATTGGTCATAGACTTGGAAAATATATATGGTATATTTAAATGATCTAGCCATGTCTAGTGGTACAAGTTTTGTGTCAATAAACACTAAAACCATGAAATCTAGCTTACTTTGGCATAGGAGGTTAGGTCATGCTAGCATGCATACAATAGCTAAATTAATTTTCAAAGATCTAGTTAGAGGTTTACCAAAATCTAAAGTTGATTTTGAACATGTTTGTGATGCATGCCAATTTGGCAAACAAACTAAGGAGAGTTTTAAATTGAAAAATATGGTTTCTATTTCTAGACCTTTAGAGCTACTATACATAGACCATTTGGACCAATTAGGACCACAAGCCTAGGTGGTATGAAATATGGACTTGTAATAGTAGATGATTTTTCGAGATTTACTTGGATTTTATTTATTGCACATAAAGATGAAGCTTTTAAAGTTTTTCAATAATTTTATAAGAAAGTTTCAAGCTAGAAAAATCTTTCGGTTATCTCTATTAGAAGTGATCACAGCACAGAATTTAAAATCAATATTTTGATGAATATTGCAATGAGCACGCATTGATCACAACTTCTCCGCTCCTAGAACACCATAGCAAAATGGTGTTATAGAGAGGAAGAATAGGACATTGGAAGAGATGGCCCAAACTATATTACATAAGGCAAACTTTCAAGGTACTTAGAACAGAAGCTATGAATACCGCCTATTATATTTTGAACCATATTTTGATAAGACCTATTTTAAAGAAACCCCTTATGAACTTTGGAATGATAGAAAACCTAGCATTCATTATTTTCATGTTTTGGTTGTCAATACTTTGTGCTAAACAATGGAAATGATAACCTAGAAAAATTTGATGCTAAATCTGATGAAGCAATTTTTCTTAGTTATTCAACTTATAGCAAAGCTTATAGAGTATTTAATAAAAAACATTGACTGTTAAAGAATCTATTCATTTTATATTTGATGAATCTACCCCTCACCTTCTAGAAAAGAAGAGTATATTGATAATGATGTAGATATAATCGACAAAGCTATGGAGGACATGAGCCTAAAGGACAAACCAACAGGACAAGAAGGAGAAATGATAAGTAAAGATCATGGTGATTTACCAAGAGAATGGAGGTATGTAACTTCACACCCTAAAGATTTAATTATTGGTGATCTCTCACAAGGTGTTAGGACTAGGTCATCACTTAAAGATGCACATGACTATCTAGCATTTGTTTCACAAGTAGAACCAATAGCATAGAAGAAGCAAAAAATGATCCTAATTGGATGATGGCAATGCATGAAGAACTTAAACAATTTGAAAGAAATAATGTATGGACTTTAGAAATAGACCCTTAGATCATCCTATTATTGGCACTAAATGAGTTTATAGAAATAAACTAGATGAAAAAGGCCAAGTAATTAGAAATAAAGCTAGATTAGTGGTTAAAGGATATAATCAAGAAGAAAGAATATATTTTGATGAAACCTATGCACCTGTAGCAATATTAGAAGCTATTAAATTATTACTTGCATTTGCTTGCTACATGGATTTTAAATTATTTCAATGGATGTAAAAAGTATATTTTAAAATGGTTATTTCCAGAAGAAGATTTTGTAGAACAACCACCAGGATTTAAAAATCATGCTCTTCCAATCATATTTTTAAACTTAATAAAGCATTATATTGTTTAAAACAAGCACCTAGAGCATGGTATTATAGATTGAGTAAATTCTTGAAAATGATTTTATTAGAAAAAATGTAGACACTACTTTATTCATTAAAAGAAAAGTAAATAATATGTTAGTTGTACAAATTTATGTAGATGATATTATTTTTAGTGCAACTAATAAAATTTGTGTAAAGAATTTGCTGAGCTTATGCAGGGCGAATTTGAAATAAGCTTGATGGATGAACTAACATACTTTCTTGGACTCCAAATTAAGCAAACAAAGGAAGGTATATTTATAAACCAAGCAAAGTACATCAAGGAGATCATTAAGAAGTTTGGTATGGAGTCAGTCAAAGAAATGAGCACACCATGAGCCCCTCCTGATGAAGATGGAAGTAATGTTGATCAAAAACTCTATCTAGATATGATTGGATCTATTATATTTAACTGCTAGTAGGCCTGATATCTTGTTTAATGTATGTATATATGCTAGATTTCAATCAAATCCAAAAGAATCACATATACTTGCTCTCAAAAGAATCATAAAATATCTAAAAGGAACAAGCAATCTAGGTCTATAGTATTCCAAGCAATCTTTATTAAATTTAATTGAGTTTTTTGATATTGATTATGGTGGATATAAAATTGATAGAAAAAGTACTAGCAGTACTTGTCAATTTCTAGGGTTGAACTTAATTTCATGCACAGTAAGAAACAAAACTCTATAGCACTGTCTACTACTAATGCAGAGTATATGGCTGTAGGGAGTTGTTGTGCACAAATATTATGGATTAAGAAATAACTAAAATACTATGATATTATTCAAACAAAGATTCATATCAAATGTGATAACACAAGTGCTATTAATTTGACAAAGAATCTAATTCAACATTCTAGGACAAAACACATAGAAATTAGACATCACTTTATTAGGGATCATGTACAAAATGGCAATATTAAACTTGAATTTGTTCCAACTGAAAATCAATTAGTTGACATCTTTACTAAGCCACTTAATGAAGATAGATTCTAATTGATTAGAGGATAATTAGATTTATGTGACCCATTTTAGTATTTTTGACCTAATTCCTTCAAATTTAAAGAAAAATTATCTAGAGGATCTCCATTACCAATCTAAGGTCACCAACCACCCTATCTAGTGTAATTTTAGAGAATAAATACCTTTTTATTGGTTTTTTTAGCCATTTTAAGTGTTCTGGCTTGAGCTGACTTGAGCAGAGGTCGAGTCGACTCGAAGGTCAAATCCTGTTATAAAACCATAAGCCCTAAAGTTCCATTCACTTTCCATTTTCACTGCTCAATAGAAGTTCTAGGGGGACCACTTCCCTTCTGATCCTAGATCCACCCGAAACCTTTTGTTCCAACCTTAGATTCCCTCCAGATGGCTCCAAAGAAAGCAGTTGCAAAGAGACCTAGGCATGCAGAATCAAGCTCCATCCAATGGGAAAAGAGATCTAAACAGTGTGAGGATGAGCCGACTCAGGTTAAAGAGCAAGAAGAACCAAGAAATTTATCTCCTGCACTGGCAAAACAAGTCATTCCCATGGGAAACTGATCTGTTACCTCTGGTAGGCATATCAATTTCAGATTTCTTGAATTGGTTGCTGGATTGAACAGCAAGGATGGGATTTCTTTTGTTCTCTTGATATTCTTACTTATCCTTCTTTTATAAGGACATTCTTTGAAAATCTATCACTTGGGGAGAATGAGATTTTATCAACTATAAAAGGAATCCAAATGTGCATAGATGAAGATATATTGAGTAGAGTTTTAAGAATGCCCAAGGAAGGAAAGAATTATTTGAATTTAAAGGATAAACAGAGGACACTAAGACTTATTCTGGAGAGGAGAAGTATAGAAGGGATTTCTAATATGCCATCTAATATATTATCCCTAGAAAATAGACTTCTCCACAACATCATCAATCGAATCTTCTTACCCCGTACTGGTCGCTTCGATTGGGTGAGCGAATGTGATTTGGTATTTATGAGATTCATGATTGAGGGGGAGGCCTTCAATCTTTCATTCATCATGTTGGTATAGATACGGGACATAGCCCAGAGAGCGAAGGCCTGTCTGCCGTATGGGATGCTGCTCACTCTATTATTCCAGGAGTTTGGTATCGACCTAACCAGAGAGGATGGACGACCCCTTCACCACACTAATAGATACTCGGTGAAATTCCTCCATACGATGGGTTATCACCATGTAAAGGGTGTTTAGGTCAAGAAGACATATGGTCAAAGAGTGGTACATCACTCTGATTCTGATGATGAGGTTGAGGCTACTGAGTTTGCAGATACCGCTGCTAGAGAGATTGATAGAGGTGATGAGCATGAGTCTGATTGTGACAGTTCTAATGAAAGTGATGAGGATTCCACTATAAGGAGATCCAGGGACAGGTGGGATGATTGGATAGACCAGCAGCCCCAAGACACCTCCTGTACCATCAGTTGAACCTGCACCTTCAGGACCATCGACTTCAGCACCATTGACTACCACTCAGGTAGATATTGTTAAGCAGCTCACTCATTTTGGTGAGACTCTGACAGAATCATTTTGATCGATGTTTGGCGATCTACGCCAAACACTTGAGACTGAACTTTAGGAGTTCCGTACAGAGATGAGGGAGTTGGCATGCAGGATTGAGTATGTTAAGATGAGACAGAGGCTCCAGGATGAGCACAACACTGACCTCATGATGGGGATCTCGGAGCAGCACTGATCTGGAGCAGCACTGATCCGGAGCAGCACTAATCTCGAAGCAGCACTGATCCCGGAGTAGCACAGATTTTAATAAATTAGTTTGGGATTTATCTTTTGTTTAAAATTTGAATTAGGATTTGGTTGGTTAGGATTGAGATATGGATAGGCTTACTTATCCTATCTTGTATTTGAATTTGAATCATCTCTATCTTTTTATCTTGTATTCAAATTCAAATTAGGATTGAACATGTCTATAAATAGCACCCTCAGTCCTTTGTAAAAAAATAGTTTGGTCAATAAAAATGAGTTTTTAGAAAAGAGAGATTCTTTTCTTTCACTCCGTGAGAAGAGGGTGTGAGGCCCAACCTCAGGACATGATGATAGGTCATGTCTAGTTATCCCCCTTCCCTTTGATTCCATTTTCTTTATCCTCTCATGTCCTTTGAGATTCATCCTAATGCCTCTAAGTATCGAGGTAGGTGGAATGCCCTAGAGGTGAGAGGTCTCTTCGTTAGTGTGAGTCCCAAAGTCCATGAGATCCAGATCCCTGTCTTTCATATCCATTATTTCCTTCACCACTCCCTTACAAAAAAATATGATACCTTAATTTTGGTGACTTCTAGGCTCGCCAACGATCCTATCCCTGTCCCGCATCACCTCAAAGATTTATGCTCTAATTTTAAGAGACTTCGAGGAGCAGCTGACGCATTTGCTAGAGAGCAGGCCACTACACTTCATAAGCTACAAGAGGAAATTCAGAAGATTGGCACTGAGCTTCGGATTGTCTGGGTCTTTGTGTTTGGATTGCGATCTGGAGCTGGAGCATCTGGTGCATCTACTTTAAGACAGCCACCTACTCAGCCTTCATCTATACCAAGGCAGCCTCCATCGCATGCCAGACCTACATAGCCACCTCCACCACCTTCAGTTCAACCTAGCATACCCTCTATAGATATCAAGACTGAGCCTACCTCTTCTAAACCTAAAGCTAGACCAAAAGCTAAATCCACTACACCTAAGGCTCCTACTAGAACTAGGCTTAGAGATCTTAGGCACAAACCCTTGAAAACTAAGGTACTTCTACTCTCTTAGAAATAGGTTCTTCCTCTAGTGAGGAAGAAGATGATTTGATGTTGTTTGATCTTGATTATATCTTCTACATGTTGATTTTAATGGTTGTATCTTTTTGTATCAAAAACCTGCTCTTATATATATATATGAGTGTGTGTGTGTGTGTGTGTGTGTGTATACACTTTGCTTTAATGTCATTGTCATTCTTTTTTCTTTACTTTTCTATGATGCATACAGCTTAGACTCAATAGGAAATATCAAACAATTGTCATTGAAAAAGAAAGAAAAATATAATAAGAATATCACAATTATAAAGAGAAGGTAAAATTATCTTAAATCATGTTAAGATTCTTATTCTATTTCAAAAATCATTGAATGCTTAAAGAACCTTTTTATTGAAGATAAAAAGGGGGAGTAATGTTTGTGTTGTGCATGGAAAATTCAAAACTTCATGAAAATATGCAAGTTAGGGGGAGAAATTATTTATGCTTGAAAGATAATTAATGAACTTTAGCCTTGAGCTTTGATAAATCTTAATACTAAATGATAGCTCTTATACATTCATGAAAATTAATTTGCTCTGATACATTTTAATGCTCAGTAAAGCTCTGATACTTTCTTGATGCTAAATTAATGGAAATTAACTTGAATTTGCTTTAATTTATCTTGATTAGCCTTTGATTAGCTCTAACACCATTTAATATCCAATATTCATTAGCTCTGATACATTCACACTTTGGATTTTATTAACTGTGATACTTCTTGATACTAGAAGGAAATCAGCTTTGATACATTTGAATTTAGCTCTGATACATCTTGAAATGCTCTATCAACTATGATACACTTTGATTAACTCTTGACTAGCCCTAATATTTTTGACATTTAATTGACTCTGATACTTCTATAGCAAAAGCAAATTTTGATAAACATTGGATCTGATACAAAATGCTCTAATTTTTTTTAAAGTTCTGATACTTTTGATACATTATTGATACTCACTTCTAAGTATTTATATATACTTCATAGTAAAGTTTTTTCATGCCCAGTATTTTATCATCATCAAAAAGGGAGAGATTGTTAACCCCTAGAATGATTTGATGATAACAAAACATTGGATCATGCATTTGTAACTAGTATTTTAAATGTTTGAAAAGTTTTTGTAGGATTATTTAAATGAACAACCACTCTTCCTACAATTCTAATCTTATTGATGTATGTCAAGTTTATTTTTGACAAAGTATCATGTAATGAAGAGCTCAAAGAAACAATACTTATATATTCATGAAAGTGGGCTAATTCTATGTAAATTTCATGTTTAAATTACTTAGAATAGACCTTAAAAGAGTTTGGAAGAGCATAGAAGTCTGTTGGAAGCTTTTGGAGAAGTTTGGAAGGTTTTTGATAAAAATCACTCAAGCCAACTCAAAGCAGGAGAGCAGACTCATTATTCTGGCATGGCACGAAATTTCTGCACGTCGTCATCCAAGCCAACTCGAAGGAAATAGAGCCAACTCATCTAAAGCTACAATTCCTCAATCAGATAATCGAGCTGACCTGATAGAAATCCAAGCAGACTCAAATATTCAGTTAGACAATCGAGTCAACCCGATAGAAAATCGAGCCGACACCTCTAGAGTATGGAAAAATCAGTTCCGAGAGAACCAGTTAGGCGAGCTAACTTGTTAGTGAAGAGCCACTCGACCAGTGTTCAATTTTTTAAGGACTGAGAATCCGAGCTGACTCGACTCATCCAAGCCGACTCGAATTCCTGGTTCAGGTGCATAACGGCTAGCTCAAGAATTAATTTTTTGAATCCAAAAAGTGCTCCAAGGGCCATATTTCAATTTCAAAGGCTCTACACATTCATATTCATCTGAGATCAATTTATGGACTATAAATAAGGGATTTAAAATAACTTTTGAAGAACTTTTAATGAGACTTTAAAAGAACATTCATTATTCAAGAGAGCTTGGAAGAGAAGAACTCAAGACTTCACCAACTCCCATTCTTTTCTTGAGTCATTTATTGAAGAAGATTGGAAGCCTTGAAGAGCATTAAAGGAGGAATCAAGAAGGCTTCTCAAAGAGCAGCAATTGCAACTATCCGATAATGTTTGGTTTGTCATTATTGTTGCTCTGTTTCTTAACTCCTTTTGAGTTGTTCCAAGTACAATAGGGGCTGTAACTTGGAGATTGTTATAGGTTTTTAGTGAGCCTTTGAAAACCAAGTTGGGTTGTTAGTGAGCCCGAGAAAACTAACATTGTATTGGGTTCTTGGTGATCCCAGTGTAAAACCAAGATTGGGTTTTGGTTTATGAGCCCAGTGTAAAACAAACCGACTGTATTCCATGGGTGAATATAATTGAAATCCCAAGTGGTATCTTTGGTAGTGGATGTAAGAGCTAGGTTGCTCCAAGCCACTATAAATTGCTGTGTTTGTGCTTGTGCTAATTGTATTCTTTGCTTGCTTCTACTATTCACACTTAAATCACATCACTCACCACACAAAGTTTTAAAAGAGCACATATTTGTAAAAAATTTTAAATACCCAATTCACCCCCCTCTTGGGTTGGCCACCTGGGCAACACATATGGTAAGGTAAAGATCCATACTAGGCTGGTGGCAAAGGGGTACAGTCAGTGCAAAGGCATTGACTATCAAGATACTTTTTTACCAATAGCCATGCTGAAATCAATCTGCACACTGCTTGCTACTGTAGCATTTCATGATTATAAATATGGTAGATGGATATGAAAATTGCATTCCTTAATGGATATCTCAGGAAAGATATCTGTATGAAGCAGCCTTTGGATTTTACTTCCAGTGATGAAATCACAAAGTCTACAAGCTGCATAGATCCATTTATGAGTTAAACCAAGCTTTTCAGAGCTGGAATACTTGTTTTAATGATGCAATCAAATCATTTAATTTCATAAAAAATAAGAAGGAGCCTTATATATATAAGAAGGTCAATGGGAGGGCTGTGACATTCCTTGTATTATCTATGGATGACATCCTTTTAATTGGGAATGATATTCTCATGTTAACTTCTATTAAAAGTTGATTGTCTAGGTATTTTTCATGAAAGACCTAGGTGAAGCATCTTATATTTTAAGAATTAAGATCCTTGAAAAAAGAGTGAATCAGATGCTTGGCCTTTCAAAAAAATTGTACATAGAAGAAGTGCTTAAAAGATTCAGTATGGAGTACTCTAAGAGGAGATTATTATCCCTTAGGCATGACATTAATCTCTCCAAGAAGATATATCCTAGCACACCTGAGCAGATACAATGTATGAGCAAGATCCCGTATGCTTCTTTAATTGGAAGCCTCATGTATGCCATATTATGTACTTGACCTGATATTATGCTTGCTATGAGTGTCACAAGCAGGTATCAGTTGAATCCAAGTGAAGAGCACTGGATTACTGTGAAGAACATTCTTAAATATTTAAGAACTAAGGATTTATTCTTGGCCTTTGGAGAAAGTTCTAATTTATGGATAGAGGGATACTAGTGAGGACACTAGAGCTAGAAAGAAACGACAAATCACTTCCAGCTCCTTGTGGATCACCAATGAATAAGTTATCTCGGTTTTAATCTTAGCTTGAGTCCTATAATTAAAGTTTAGTCTACTTTAATTTTGTTTTAGTCTTATAATTTGGTCCAATTAGGTTCAATTTGATCAAGTTAGGTTTGCTTTAGTCTTAATTAGTCAAGCCGAGTCAAGTTGGTCTTGTAATTGGTTAAGGGGTTCACAAATTGTCAAGATGGGAGCAACCACCTCATTGTGACACATGGATTCCACATCACCACCACATGGAAACCTATTCAAATTCAAATGGATGAGGACTTCACATTCAAATGGAGGATGCCCCTTATCTCTCTTGAAATTCATGTTCCAAAGGAGGTTGTCGCCCACTCTCATGAAGAAACCATTTGAAATTCAAACCCAAGGAAGGACGAATTACAAGTCATGAAGAACTCAGAAGAAAATACCCATGTATTTTCCTTCTTTCATTCAAGTTGTCCTCCACTTCATTTTTTTCTTTCATGAAGACTTAAATTCAAAAGAAGTCGACCAAGTGTCATGAAGGAAAGGTGCCTACTTATGAAGCATTCAAAATTCAAATATCACAAGGATTGTCATCCACTCCAACAAGAGCAAGTTTGAAATCAAGAGAAGTTGGAAGCCCTCCTTTATCCACACTTATCCTTATCTTATCTAGAATGGATAGGCCTTATCATGTGTTTTAAGCCCTTATCCTTATCTTGTATTTGAATTTGAATCCTTAACATTCTATCTTGTACTCAAATTTTAAATGAGGGCTTGGAAAAGTCTATAAATACCACTCTCATTTCCCCTTGTAAGCACTTTTGATGATTGAATGAAGAATTTTTTTTTTCTCATATTCCTTTGTTGTGAGAGCATTGTCATCCATGAGGGAGGGCATGAGGTCCAAGTTATCCACCAAGATCCAAGAAAATGCCATCAAGCCTTCTCCACCCTTTCTTCTTTCCACCTTTCAATTTATTTCTTTCCTTCCATCACCCTCCACGGTCACTAACCTCTTCTTTGGTAGGATCCCCGGTGTCCACAATCTAAAGTGAGGGTCTTCTTTGCTTTAGAACCATCGACGTTGAAGATCTACACCTGAGAAATAGAAGTCTTATAGTTCAACCACAAATCCTGAGTGCAGAAATTGAATCTACAATAAGAGTGCGTAAAAATCATCCCTGGTAAGTAAACCCAATCCTAATCTCTCAAGATCTATTTGAAGTTGATAGTCCTGATTTAGATGGTTTTCCAACCATTGGATCATTGTTTCTTTATTTGATTGTGTGAAATTACATTGCGGGAATCTTAGCTATCATCTAATAGTCTTCTTGATTAGTTCTTTTGATTAATCTTTGCATGAGATTGCTAATGTTTTAATGATCATTGCTTACTTTAAGAAAATGATTAGCTTATAAGATTTAGATTAGCTTCTTGCATCTCGTATCATTTTGGTATCGGAGCCAGGTTAGACTAGGGCATAAAAACTAGTGGCTGAAATTTTTGCATTCAACTAAGGACTAGTCCCGAAAGCTTATCTCATAGCCTTTTGGAACATAGTTTAAAATATTTTTTTTTAGTGATTCATGCTAGGTTAAATCAGATCTAAAATCTCCTCCATAGATTTCAAATCTGAAAGTTTTAAAAAAAAAAATTATTTCTTTTTAGTATTCTCTCTAGTGGAAGGAAATCATGCTTCCTGAGCGGGTATATTAAAGAATACTATCACGACCCATGGGAGAAATAAGCTACGGCCAGGACGTGATAACCTGATATTGAAGGAACTGTTGTGCTTAGTGTATGCTTGTATGATTGATTTATTGATTGTTTAAATTGCATATTTAATTTTCTAAGCACAATCTAGGTTAAAATTTCTGGCACATTTTGAATCCTGAAGACATCTAACCATAACTCAAACATTTAAATTTAAAATCTGAATGTTGAAATCTGAAATTCAAAATTTGAAATCCAAATCTGAAATTCAAATTTGAAATTCAATTTTGAAATCTAAATTTAAAATTTAAATTTGAATTGAATGTTAGGTCTAGTCTTTCTATCTTCCTGAGTAGTTAGATTGATTGTGAATTCATTCATTTGAAAATACTTTAGGGCATCTTATCATAATATAAGAGAAGGATTTCATCACCTTTCCTTGGCTCAAAAACCACCAACTTCATCTTGCATTGACCTAAACCTAACTAAAATTGAGTAAGAACTTAAAGTTAGGGACATCAACAGGTCAAGTTCAAGTAGTGTGTTGAGGCTAGTGTGAATCAATTCTTCACTTACTTCTGGAGATTGGTGTCTAAGGCTAGGGGTCCAATGGCAAATGCCTTAAGCGAATTTGTGGTTCTTTAATTAGGATCTCACGAAATTGAGGGGAGCCTTCCACAATCCCACTTCTTACCTGGCCAGTTGAAAGGGTAATTGTAGTCTTGATCTATACTTAGTCAATTCATGCTATATTGAACTTCTAGGTCTAGGAGCCCTAGAAGCTAGGATTGTATTGCATGACCACTGGATCAGGAACTCCATATCAACTTTCCCAACCCCAAACAAGTCCCACCATTGATCCTAATTTGGAAGCCTTGATGAGATCTATGACTGAATAATTTAGGCAACTCAACACTAGGTTTGACCAAATGGAGGAAAGAATGGGAACCCTTGAAGAGTCCCATATGACCCATACCTAGCCTGAGTTACCTAGACACACTCCCCTAGGTCCAAGAGCCCAACATCATAAAGTTACCCCTGAACCGAATCCTAGGTGCCCATACCAAGATGTTAATGATCAAGAGGAAAGAGCCCTTAGGAACATTCGACTTGATGAATGAAATGAAAGCTTAAAGTTTTCTTCTTCTCCTTGGCCATGTGCCATTATATTCGCTCCAAGTATGGAGAGGGTGAGAGGCCTACTAATCACTTCACAAGGAGAGCATGAGAGGTGCAAATCAATCGCTCCACAAGGAGAGCACGAGAGGCACAAATCAATCACTCCATAAGGAGAGCATGAGAGGTGCATCCCTGGACATGTTGATTTACATCATGTCTAGTTATCCCTTTCCTTATGATTCCATCTTCTTTACCGTCTTCATGACCTTTGAGATTCATCCTAATGGCTCCATGTAGTGAGATGGGTGAGATTCTCTAGAGTTGAGAGGTCTCTCCATGAGTGTGAGTCCAAAAGTTCATGAGAGTCCAAACTTATGTCTTCCATCTTCATTGTTTCCTTCACCACCTCCTTAGAAAAGAAAAAAAATAATAATAATCTAGTGGTACCCTAATCTTTGGTGACTTCTCAGCTCACCGACAGTCCTTCATCTCATCATGTCCCGCATCAAATACATTGATTCAAACTTTTTATTTGAACCTGATGATAGAAAGTCTACATCAAGATGTGTGTTTCTTTGTAATGGTGGTTTTATAGCCAGAAAAATTAAGCAACGCATCATTGCTAATTCTACTATGGAAGCTGAATACATCACCACCTCCGAAGCTATAAACAAAGCCTTCTAGTATAAAAAATTTATTATGGAGCTCGAAGTGATGCCATCAAAAGCCATCCCCTCATATTGTAAAAATAATGGTGCCATAGCCCTTGCTAACGAGCCCAAGTCTCATTAGAAGTCCAAGTATATCGAGTGGCAGTTCTATATCATATGTGATTACCTTAAAAAAATGTTAACTCCTATATTGATTTTGATGAATAACAAATACTTAAGTATATTTGAGAATTATTTGTTTGTTAAAAGTATGTTTACCAGATAAGGTACTCATCAAAGCTATATTATTGTGAAGAATTCAAATGCTTATCATACTATTGAAGAAGACATCTAAATTAATAGAATTTCAAGTTATATGGACTTTAGTGTTGGGAATTGTATATCCCAAAGCCAATCATCTAGGTTATAGACGGTTGTGCGACTCATGTATATGTATATGAATAATAGAATTGAATAAAAAAATTATTCTGGTTGATTCATCACATGAATCTTTCTAATTGAACTCTTGTATGATGATATACTTTAAGCTACCTTGTATGCGATGTAAAGAGGATGCGTCGTGTAGTTTATAAACTGGTTCGCAATCAAAGGATATACTATTTCAAGATGATGGTGCATCGAGAGTAGGTCATTGATGTTATGTATGTTGGTTGTCCTCTTAACTAAGAGCATGAAGATGCTGGCATGACATCAAGTATTGTATTTGACACTTCATTGAGCATGACTCTCATGCGAGATTCTCTTCCTACCAAAAAAAGTTTTGTATTAGAATGTGGACATGAATTATTCCTCTGACTTGAGATCACTATGGTAGCTTGCAAGCAACTCACTATGCTTAATGCCAAACTACCCAAATTTCTAATCCGGTGATGGAAGATTGCTGGGTACAGTCAAGTACTTGTGTAGTGGTAGTAGGATCAAAATAGGATTAATCTCTCCAAATGGTGTGGATTGAATGCTTATATGCCTCAATGAGAAAGACCTTGGCAGTATCCTGTAAAGTTACAGAATTCTTGTTTTGAGACATATTGAGATGGACTGATCAGGGTTGGCAGTTTAATCCTAAGCCATCCGGAGCTTTAGGAGATCAAAGGAATAAGTTCAGCGGTATTCCATGTTCGACAGGTTCTTGTTGCTCTGCAACATTCGACCTATTCGGACACCGAGTGTCATTGCTAGATGTGACTTTGGCTGTACTGAAATATTCCTGGCTATCATATTAGTATTTGAATCTATGGGGTCACCACCCATGGGGTTTCTTCTCGATATATATCTTGGAATGATTGAAAATCATTCTGGATTTGTTTGACAAGAAGTTGTCAAACTACCAATCAAGTCGACTCGAGGTGAGTCGACTCAAGGCGAGTCATCTCGTCTGATGGACTCTGCTAAAAATTCAAGAATGCTTCATTGATTGCTGTAAAATTTTGTTGCCCAGTGAAGATGCAACCCAAGAGGGGGGGGTGATGGGTTTTATAAAACTTTCAAACTATTTGCAATAAACTAAATAAGTATGTGCTAATTCAAAACATGTGTTTGTGAGATCAAGATAATGTGTAGTGAAAATTAACAAGGAAATGCAAGAATAAAACAATCACAAATATAAAATAATTTATAGTGGTTCGATGCACTCCAAGGCACCTACATCCATTCCCCAAGATCTCCTTGAGAATTCACATAATCTCAACCGATTACAGTCGATTAGTTTTTCGGGCTCACTAATCAAAATCCGACTTGTTTCACAAGGCTCACAAGTCAAAACCTCACTTGGTTTTACGGGCTAACTAAGAACTTAAATAGTTTTAAGACTCACCACCAACCTTCCTTAGTTTTGCGGGCTAACCAAGAACCTAATTGTTTTCCAAGGCTAACCAATAACCTCCCATCATTTTGCGGGCTAACTAAGAACCTAATTGGTTTTAAGGCTCACCAACAACCTTCTTAATTTTTCGGGCACCAAGAATCTTTACAACAAAATAAGAATGAAAGTAAAGAATAATAAAGCTTTCTAAAATAAACAAATATCTCTTTGAAGCTCTTGGATGATGTTGAAGAAGCTTGTCTTCAATTTGTTGAAGCCTTTGAATGAAGCTTGATGTTGTGGACTTGGAAGCACTCTTTGAAATGGATGCTTGAAGGCTCAATTCTCTCAAAATATGAATCCTTAAAGTGTATGGAACTTTTCTCTCAAAGGATTACCTCTCCATTTGATTTGTGTTGATTATATAGCTCTCCAAACCTTAAATGACCATTAGAGACCTTTGGAGAGGAAAACTAGCCGTTACAAATATTTTGGAAAGTTCTTTCTTCAGAACTAGCCATTGCCAAAGCTGTCGTCTGTTCAAGTATCGACGTTTCAGGTCATGTGTCAACACTTAGGGTCGACACTGGAACAGTGAGTTGATACTTGACCAAAGAAATGTCTTCTAAAGTCCTCTATTCTGCACTGGTGAGCCGACACTTCATTTGATGAGTTGACACTTTGAGTCGACACTGTCATCCATATATCGATACTTCAGGCAAGTCTTCAATTTTAGTAAGTTCTGTAACTCAAAAATCTCAGGCGATGACTGATCCATGTGTCGACACTTTGAGTCGATACAACACATCTATGTGTTGACACTTCAGCCATGCCAACTGAAACTTTCTCTACGTGCCGCATGTGTCGATACTTCACTATCATGTGTCGATACTTCACTATCATGTGTCGACACTTTAAGTCAACACCTTGAGTCATGTGTCGACATTTTGAGTGACACATCACTGAGATTTTATTTAAAACTTTTGAACTTATGTGAATCAAGTTTGTGTTGAACTCATATGTCCATTCAAGCAATTTTCAACTATCGAAGTCTTTTTTGAGCAGATTTTTCATCTAAATTTGGACTTCTTCAATTGAATGACAATCTTTTCAATCTTTCAATATTTAATGAGTACCTGAAACTGATAAACACTTTTAACATGCATTAGTACTCATATATACTTTAATATTTTGTCATCATCAAAATCAAGACCAGAGTCAACAATCTCTCCCTTTTTGAAATAACAAACCTTTAGTATATGAACATGATAAGATTAAAAAGATTAACATGTAAGCTCAAAAATCAGTAAGCATCAAGCTCTTCTTTAAAATATGATCCAAAAAATCTTCAAAATATTTTTCAAAATATACAAAATTTTCAAATTTCTTCCTCTTACTAATTCTTTCCCTAAGATTATAATATTTTGCTTTCTTATCCCCCTTTTGTACTTTCTTTCATTTCTTATATGATTTTTCATGTTTATCCATCTTTTTCTTTTTCATACTTAATATTTTTCTCCCCCTTTTTGTCATCATGAAAAAGGATGAAAGGCAATACAAAATAGAAATGAAGGTGAAAAGAATAGCAAGTAGATCATCAAATTCAATACATAAAATCAATTAATCATGATACCACTTAAATTTGTTACAGATTGAACATGATATAGTACTTGAAATATGATACCACTTGAAATATGAATTGAATATGATACCATAAAAATGATATGCACATGTTAAGAAATAATTCAATACACTGATATGCATATTATCCATTCATTTGTTCATGGGATAAGGTCACAGCGACACCCCAATATGTCATAAGAGATCACAGTGAATGGGAAGAGAGGATCTTTAAACCCTACTTAGCTCCTATGACCGGACGGCCATGGTGACTAACCCAATCCGAAAGTATTAAGGAGTATCAGAGTAATATAAGTAAAGCATGATATCAAACAGAATATTCAAGGCATATATATAGATAACAAATCTTTGGATGCTTCCCCTAAATGTTATTCCCTCTAAAAAATGCATTCATTTGAGGAATAAAACATGAAAGCACATAGCATCATAATTTTAGACAATTTGAGATATGAACATAAATTCTAAGTCTGATAGTAAATATTTGATATTTTCAAGATATTCATGATTTTCAAACTACAAAGCATTCATACCACTTAAAAACTTTTAGCATGATTTTAAATTCATTTAAAATGATTTGATATCCATACAAATGCTAGAAGTAATTAATAAAAAGTCTAGTTACTGGATTAAAGGTTTTCAATATACATACCTTCTTTTTAAATGTAATCCTTAACTTCTAGTTCTATACTTGTTTTAAATCATTTCTAACTAAAGCATAGATGTCAAAAATGAGAACACATAAATCATAGCATTTCACTTGAAATAGTTTAAAACTATATAATCAAAATCAAGTGAAAGTCTAATAATCATAAGTTTAATCATGAGAGCATGAAATCCATCAACATCAAAGAGTTCACGATCATAACAAATGACTATTAGTCTAAACTTGATTCTAATTAATCAATTGAATAATTTTCAATTCAATATGCACCTTTAAAAGTACTTTTCATGAAATAATTAAGATACATTATCAAAATCAAGTGAAGGTCTTACAATCAAAAGTTTAATCATGATAGCATGAAATTCATCAATAAAAAAGTTCATGATCATAACCAATGATTATAAATCCAAACTTGATTCTAATTAAACATTTTAAATAATTTTTCAAAATAATTGATGCAATTTTATAACAGATATTCAACTACTTTTTAATATGGAAGGAAATGTTTAGAATTTTCCAATATATATAATCCTTCCTTTACCATTTAGTCCAGAATGTAGTAGGTCCACTTCTTTAAATTATTTTGCATGCCCATTTTTCAAAAACTTTCTTTCTTCATGTTGGGCTGCAAGACATTCCTGCAAAATATACTAAGTGGATAATTTTGGTACCCAAACTTTCTTGGATCCTTTAGAGTTAGTAAATATGGTTCCTTTTGGAACCCAAACTTTTCTTATTTTATAAGGATATGCATTATGTCTAGATTTACAATATATCAATTGGAAGAAGCAAGAATAAGGAAATTCTTCAAAAATTTTTGCTTCTTTTCTTCAATCAAAATATTTTCTCATTCAAAGATTTTCACATAAAACTAGAATCTGTATAGCCTTCTAGTTTCAACTCAGACTACCATATACTAGAAAAATATCTTTAGTCCTTCTCAGGTACTTAAGAATATTTTTTATAGCTTTCCAATGATCCTCTCCTGGATCTGCCTAAAATCTGCTCACTATGCCCAAGGCATAATGATGGGGACATCGTCCAGCCCAAATCTGAAGCAGCCCAGATCAAACCTGAAGCCCAGCCCAGAACCAGAAGCCTAGCCCGGAACCAGAAGCCCAACCCAGCCCCAGAGCCCAGCCTAAAACCTGAAGCCAACCCAGCCCAAACCCTAGGGCCCAAGATCCTAGAGTCGATGAGCACACATCCTGGAGCAGCATGAATCCCGGAGCATATCCAAATGAAGATAATGTAAATTTTTTATGGGTGTACGAGGGATTGGGATATTAGGATTTGATTTGGTTCTGTTTGATTATTTGAATTTAGGATTTATTTTATCCCTAGTTGGATTAGTTTATTTTTTTTAAAATAAGTAGTTTGAATTTGTTAGGGGCATCTGATCAGGATATCGGATATCTTTGATTAGTCTATTTAAGATGTTTTGTCATCAAATAAAAAGATAGCGAAGAATATTATTATGAAAAGAGCTTGGGTGTTATCCCGTCTCCTCCCCTCTCCTCTATCCCTCTTCTAGTTCTTCTTTCCTCCGATACTCTTCCTCCGGCTGCTCTCCTCTCTACTTCCTTTCTTCTCCCGGTCTTTCTTCTTGCTTCCCTCTTCTAGTTCTTTCTTTCCCAAACTTTTCTTTCTCTTTCCTCCTGGTTCTCTACTTCTTATTTTTCCCGTCGCTCAAAACTTCAGAGGATCCTTCTGAAGTCTCCCCTGTTTCGACCAGATCCCACACCACCGTCATCCATCCACTGGCCAAACCGAGGGAGCGACCCTCTATTATTTCTGTCTCTTTGTGTGAAGATCCACCCGAGAATCAAGCATCGAGCATCTCCATGGATCCCCCGACCACCATCTTCTGGACCGCCGGTCACCACCTCTTCCATCCATGACAAAACCACCACTCGGCCGCACCACGATCGGATACCATTGGATCCATCCCGCCGAATCTCCCGCCTGGAGTCGCCCACAGCCTAGATGATGATTGCTGCCACCACTGCCAATCATCGGAAACTCTGCGCCGCCCTCTTCCTCCACAAGATCGAGAAGAACCCCACACAGATCCATGCCATGCTGACCGGAACCACCTTCATCCTCCACTCCATCCATGGCGTCGAGGCCCCTGTCCACTCCTCCCCTCATGGTGCCGATCGAGTTCCACCGTCTCCCGCCCAATGCCCTCGTCGGTGAAACCCCTCCAAGCCGGCACCCCCATGCTGCCCGTGTCATATATTCAAAGCCGCTGCCCTCATCGCCCATATCCCACATTGCTGCCAACATTCGGAGCAGGGCCATGCCATCTTCCCAAGCTGCCACTCCTTCCCAGCGCCATCACCGGCAAGAGCCCGCCGATCTTCCATCCGAAGCCCATCCCCTCCCCTATTCGGCATGATCGTGAAGGCGCACGATCGTGAAGGCGAAGCTAGCCACCTATGTCGACTTTAGAATAAAGGCTGAAAAAAAAGAGAGGTGAAGAAATATAGAAAAGAAAAATTAACATGGAAAAAAAACGTGAGAAAAAAAGTGAAAAGGAAATAAGAAAAAAATTTAAAAAAAAAGGTTATTTGAATTTAAAAAATGTAAAAATAAATTGGGTTTGACCTAGCCTAGGGTCATTTCTTAATGACCAATGATCCATCCCTATAATATTCTTGATCGAGGTCTGTCCCACTTCAAATTTGGTATCAGAGCCAGGTTTAGGTTAGGTTAGTCATTTTCATTGCACTATTTGTATAAGTATATATATATATATATTTCAATCTACAGATGATGCATCGAGGAGCCACTTTTCTAAAGCTTGACTCGACGGAGTCGAGTTCTCCCCACCTCAGGGAAAATGATGGGGACATCCACCAGCCCAGAATCTGAAGCAGCTCAGATCAAACCTGAAGCCCAGCCCAGAACCTGAAGCCCAGCCCAGAAGCCACCCAGCCCAAAGCCACCTAGAACCTGAAGCCAACCCGCCCAAACCCTGCGACCCAAGATCCTAAAGTCGATGACACACATCCCGGAGCAGCATGAATCCCGAAGCATATCCAAATAAAGATAATGTAAGTTTTTTATGGGTGTACGAGGGATTGGGATATTAGGATTTGATTCGGTTCTCTAGTTTGATTATTTGTTTTTAGGATTTATTTTATTCCTAGTTGGATTAGTTTATTTTTTTTAAATAAGTAGTTTGAATTTTTAGGGGTATCTGATCAGGATATCGGATATCTTATATTAGTCTATTTAAGATATTTTGTCATCGAATAAAAAGATAGCGAAGAATATTATTGTGAAAAGAGCTTGGGTGTTATCCCGTCTCCTCGCCCCTCCTCTATCCCTCTTCTGGTTCTTCTTTCCTCTGATACTCTTCCTCTGGCTACTCTCCTCTATGCTTCCTTTCTTCTCCCGGTCTCTTCTTCTTCTTCCCTCTTATGGTTCTTTCGTTTCCAGACTTTTCTTTCTCTTTCATCCTGGTTCTCTACTTCTTATTTTTCCCGTCGCTCAAAACTTCCTAGGATCCTTCCGAAGTCTCCCCTGTTTTCGACCAGATCCCACACCACCATCATCCATCCACCAGCCAAACCGAGGGAGTGACCCTCTCTCATTTCTGTCTCTCCGTGTGAAGATCTACCCGAGAATCAAGCATCAAGCATCTCCTCGAATCCACCCGACCACCATCTTCCGGACCGCTGGTCACCACCTCTTCCGTCCATGAAACAACCACCGCTCGGCCGCACCACGATCGAATACCGTTGGATCCATCGCTGTCGAATCTCCCACCTGGAGTCACCCATAGCCGAGACGACGATTGTTGCAATGCCGCCACCATTTGCCAAAGCAGGGCCGTGCCATCTTCCTGAGCTACCACCTCCTTCTCAGCACCGTCACCGATGAGAGCCCGCCAGTCTTCCATCCGAAAGCCCATCCCCTCCCCTGTTCAGCACAATCGTGAGGGTGCACAGTCATGAAGGTGAAGCCGGCCACCTATGCCGACTTTAGAATAAAGGCCAAAAAAAAAAGAGGTGAAGGAAATACAGAAAAGAGAAAAAAAACATGGAAAAAAAATCGTGAGAAAAAAAAAGTGAAAAAAGGAAATAAAAAAATATAAAAAAATATGAAAAAAAAGGTATTTGAATTTAAAAAATGGAAAAAAAATAAATTGGGTTTGACCTAGCCTAGGGTTTTTCTTAACGACCAACGATCCAATCCCTAGAATAATTCTTGATCAGGGTCTGTCCCGTGTCACATAAGCAACGTCAGTCTGGTACATAACATAGCATACATAATTGATCCTACATCCGAAGCATAAGAAATCATAGCCATTCTCTCTCTTTCTTCATATCTTAGGAGACATTTTCTTAGAGAGGTGTATGCCTTGACTTATAGGCAAGTAACCTTTCTTAGTTCCATCCATGTTGAATCTCTTCAACACTAAGTCTATGTACCTAGACTGGGATAAGCCTAGCAGCCTTTTAGATCTATCTCTATAGATCCTTATACCTAGTATATAGGATGCTTCTCCCAAATCTTTCATGGAAAACTTTGATGATAGCCAAGTTTAATTGATTGTAACATTGGGATATCATTCCCAATATATTAGTATGTCATCAACATACAAGACCAAGAAAATAAAGGCACTCCCACTTGTCTTCTTATATACACATGGTTCATCCACATTTGACAAAACCAAAACTCTTGATTGTTTCATCAAAATGGATGTTCCAACTCCTTGACGCTTGCTTTAGTCCATAAATACTTTTTTAACTTGCATACCTGGTTTGGTCTCCCACTTAAGACAAAACCCTCTGGCTATGTCATATAGACTTCTTCCTCAAGGTTTCAATTAAGAAAAGCATTCTTGAGATCCATCTGCCAGATTTCATAATCATGGTATACTGCTTTGGCAAGCATAATCCGAATGGATTTGAGCATGGCTACTAGAGAAATGGTTTCATCATAGTCAATGCCATGTTTTTGTCTAAATTCTTTTGCTACCAGCCTGACCTTGTAGGTTTCTACTTGACCATCTGCTCCTATCTTCTTCTTGAAGATCCATTTACACCCTATTGGATTAATTCTATCAGGTGGATCTACCAAGGTCCAAAGCTGATTAGAATACATGGAATCCATTTCAGATTTCATGGCACTTAGCCATTTGTCAGAGTCTTTTCTCTTGACAGCTTTCGAATAGGTCATAATATCATCATCCTGAATAATACTGGCTTCATTATTATCCCCGATGACAAAACCATATCTCAGAGGTGCTCCCCGCACCCTGTCTGACCTTCAGAGAGGAGGTGTGTATAGTGGCTATTCTTGATCTACATTAACTTCTAGTTGAGGAATTTTATTTGAAGGCTCAATAAGTTGTTGGTTCTATTCTTCACGTAACTCAAGTGAAGAATCACTACTTCTTTCTTGCATAAATTCTTGCTCCAAGAATGTAGCATGCCTACTGACAAAAATCTTTTGATCAGTAGCATTATAAAAGAGGTATCCAATACCTTCTTTAGGATAACCATCAAACCTACACTTATTAGCCTTAGCACTTAACTTATGTCCAAAGTTATTTTTGACATAAGCATAGCAACCCCAAATCTTTAAGTACTTAAGACTTGGTCTTTTGCCATTCTATAACTCATATGGAGTGCTACTTACTGACTTAGATGGAACTCTATTCAAAATATGTGCAGCAGTTTCTAGGGCATGTCCCTAGAAGGAAATGGGAAGATTTGTGAAGCTCATCATGGACCTCACCATGTCCAACAAGGTGCGATTTCTCCTTTCTGCCACACCATTTAACTGGGGTGTATAAGGAGGGGTCCATTCAGAAATTATGCCTTTATCTTTAAGATGGTTTAGAAACTCACTAGACAAGTATTCACCTCCTCGATCAGAATGAAGAGCTTTAATACTATGTCCAGATTATTTTTCAACCATACTTTGATATTCTTTAAACTTATCAAAAGCTTCAGACTTGTGTTTCATGAGATACACATGACTAAACCTTGATAAATCATCAATAAAAGTGATGAAGTAAGAATATCCATCTCCAGCTTGAGTTGTCATAGGTCCACATACATTAGTATGCACAAGACCTAGTAACTTAGTTACCCTATCTCCATGTCTAGTGAATGAAGACTTGGTCATTTTTTCCTTTGAGGTAGGACTCAAGTTCCTAATGATTGGAAATCATAAGGGTCACAGTAATTATGTTTGACTAACTTGTTTATCCTTAACTCACTGATATGACCTAACCTGCAATGCCAGAGATATGTGACATTGACATTATCTATCTTTCTCTTCTTATCATTAATAAAAAGTATTTCATCATTGAGTTCCAAAGTAAGAAGACCATTAATAAAACAACCATGCCAAATATTTTATTATTTTGAAGAATAGAGCAGCCACTACTTTTTACATTTATTTCATATCCTTGTTGTAATAACAAGGGTATAGAAATAATGTTTCTTACAATATTGGGTATGTAGTAACATTCTTCTAACTTTAATATATTATCCAAAGGTAATAATAAGATACAGGTGCCCACAGCTTTAGCATAAATGGCCTACCACTTGCCCCATATAGCTTGAAGTCACCTTTCTTCAAATTCCTAATTTGGTGGAGTCCCTGCAATGAATTGCAAATATGAGATCCACATGCAGTATCCAATACCCATGAATTAGAATTTGAAGAACTCAATGATAAATTTGTTTGTATCATGTACAAACCTTTAGATGCTCCACTTGCATCTTGCTTCACACTTACAAGATATACCTTGCAATTTTTCTTCTAATGCCCTTGCTTGCCATAGTGGAAACAGGCTCCAACACCTTCTTAGCTTTCTTCTTATTCTGGAAGCTCTTCTTAGGGTTGAATTTTCTTTTCAAGCCCTTCTTCTTTTCCTGTTTCTTTCTTCCATCAACTAGAAGAAGATGAGCCTTGTCTCCTTTTGAATGGCTCTCTGCTATCTTAAGTATATTAAGCAGCTCTAGCAATGAAGTATTCAGTTTGTTCATATGGTAATTAAGAACAAACTGAGAGAAGGAATCTGGGAGTGACTATAGGATCAAGTCCTGATTGAGTTCACCATCAATGACAAACCCTAATTGACCTAATCGGGTGATTAAGTCAATCATTTTCAATACATGGTTTGTACAGATGAACCCTCACTCATCTGTGGATAAAACAACTACTTCGATATCTCATATCGAGCAGCCCTACTTTACTCTCTGCATAGCTCCTTTAAATTGAGCAATATAGACTGAGGTTTCATACCTTCATGTTACCTCTAGAGCTCATTGCTCATGGAGGCCAACATGATGCACCTGACAGTTATACTGTCATTTTGCCACATTCTTGTGAGACAATTTCCTCCTTAGAAGCATCCTCTCCAATCATCTCAGGATCCGAAGAATCAAGAATATAGGAAAGCTTCTCCTGAGTTAGTACAATCCTCAGGTTCCTTAGCCAGTCCACGTAATTGGGACCGGTTAACTTGTTGGCATCTAAAATGCCTCGCAGTGATAAATTTGAAGCCATTATGTAAATTTTGTACATTTAATTAAAGAACAATATCAGCAGACCATCCAAGATGACATTCATAATTAGATAAGGACTTTTTATATCTAATTATGTCTCCCACTATTTTTTTCAAATACCATAACCCTCAATCTATGGTAAGCGAGAAACCTTACTGATTTCTTTAATGGGGTTGAGATCCTAATTCCTCATGAATGCCTTGTATGTACACAACAAAGACTCATGAGTTCAAAGGTAGGACTTTCTTTCCAATTGCAATCTATGCAATTCTCAACTATTAAACTTGCCTCTAAGATACATATGGCCTTGTGTGTACACAACAAACCATAATATCTTAGTTTAGTCAGACCCTTCATTTCTATATAGCCATGATTGAAAAATGTTGCCCTTGTATATACACAACAAAGCAACAATTCCAATCATGCTATAAAGCACCTAGTGCACCAAGATAAAATTCATGTCAAACCCTAAAGTAGGCATTGTGTGTACACAACAAATCTACTATAGTATTGACATAAATTTTGCTTGGCATGAAGGAAGGCAAATTACAGTATTCTTAATCAATTAGCATTCCCAAATTATGGTTTTAAATATGACCAAATTGGCCAAGTAAGTGGAAGGGGTGAAGGGGTCCCCCCATTGCTTTCCTTAGACACCAATTAAATTGGCTAGGTCAGACAACGTAACCAATTAAAAACCTCAGTCCCTTACCTTCCCAGAACCACTTTGCCTAGACACCAACTGGCTGATCATAACCCTAATTGGTTTTGCATCATGATTAAGTTTATACCATGACTAAATAAATTTTTAATAAGGGCTTTGATGGTCTCAAACACATCCTAAATAATCATTCAAATAATGTTCATAACAACAAGTATAAACATAAAATATATCATTCCAGCATATACATAACATTGCATGATTACATAGCAATCATATCATAGCATGATATTTCATTACCCCGTTCACCTCACTTTTTCATGGGATATGGCCACAGCGGCATCCCTACATGCCATAGGAGACCCATTGAATGGGAGGAGAGGGCCTTTAAACCTCACTGGCTCCTATGACCAAACGACCATGGTGACTAACCCAATCCATAGTTACTAGGTTCAATCAACATGCATAATTTCATACTTGACATAATATCATGCATTTCATAAAAACTAAAATTAAACATATTACTCTAATATGCAAAATTTCATACAATTGCATTATCATATCATTTTATAAAGAAACCAGAAATCATGCATATGAATTTGGTCGGGTCGACTCAACAGGGTTCGAGTCGGCTCGGTAGTGGAATTTCATAAAACTCCAAAAATGGTTCATAATTGGTATGCCACAAGGATGGCTTTAATACCACTGATGGAAATTCTCCCAGGGTGCCAGGAACCATGCAGCATGCAGAAGTGAATTTCAAAATAAAAATTCTAAGCATGAAACCCTAATTGGCTGAAAACCCTAATTCCTAGGAACCCCTCATGCAATACCAATTAATAAACATAAATGAAGTCAGAAAACATACCTGGATCGCTGAAATCCAATCCTTTTCCATGAGGCTTACAAGTGCAAGCCCTCCAACGGTGATCCACACAAGAATGGTACCAAGGAAGAATCCCTACCAGGGTTACTTGGTTCAACAGAATTCTTAGGGCAGCCTTTGGACCGTTGACCATTGTAGGACACCCTGTCCTACTGTAGGGCACTAAGAACACTGTCCTAAACCACTCTTGGTTTTAGGACAACCCTCCTCTAGGACTCCTTAGGCTTATATGTAAGAAAAAAGCCTCGTCCTAAAAGACTAGACCTTGTCTTAACAAGACATGTCTTGTCTTAAAGAAAGGAGGAGGGAGAGAGAAGCAAAAAGAGACACTTGGATGACTCTCGGGAAAATGGACTCCTATTTCTGATGACCGAATCATGAATGAAATCTCAAATCACTGTACACCCTTAAATAATAGTTTAAGAGGCATGAAGAGCATATTGACATTTCTTATCAGATATGTTATTTCATATCTGATAAGACTCTTCGGGTTTCTAGAGTCTTATCTGAGTCCTTCTTATTTCCAGGTTAAATCCCCTTATGCCATGTGGCATATATCGGTCAAGAAGAATGGAAGGAGGCATCTTTTCAAGTTTAAAAGCCATGGGAAAAGTAGAGTCCTGAGAGTAGAAGGAATCTGCCTCAGAACCATGCGCAGATGAAGAGACACAACTCTTTATCTGCGTGCGCTAATTCCTTTCTCATTTCACCGCCTCTTATCCTCTTTTGACCGGTCATTCAAAAACCAAACAGCATAAGGATTAAGTGAACAGGTGCCTCATAAAAGAAACACCCAGAGTTTCATCTGCAGAAGGACTCTCAGTCCTTTTACATGCACCCCCTTTCTCCCGCTTACGCCAAGAGGCGCCAAGAGTCCATAGCGCCTTGGACTCTTCATAAAATTCGGTATAATGCCCAAATGAAACTAGGTAAAACCTGGTTTAAGATTTCCCACTTAGGACTCAACCTAATCTAGGTTTCCCTTAAATAAGTTAGCCCAAATACCAAGCAACCGAACCTAATCCAATTGGGTTAAGAATTGGGTTAGCCTACATATGCTAGTATGTAATCTGGCTAACCAATTAAGATCCCATGACCCTAATTAAATCATGAATGACTTTCTTGGCCAACTCTCTATTATGTGATCCATTGGGATCCACATCTAGCTAGCAGTAGGTTTAGGTTTGAGCCAATTCGATCCGATCGAACCTGATTGACCTAAATAGGTCAAATTGGCTCCTAATTATCTAATTCGAATCATACATCGAATTGACTCATGAAACCAAATCAATTAGTTCATGAAAACTTACAAGACAAGATTGATATCTAGCAATAGTCATGCCTACCCGGAAAATGAGGAATTTGTTGAAAATTATCAAAATACCCTTCAGTAGTAATTTATCGTGCAATTCAATCTTTTGATCTCCCATTATCCCGATTAAGTGATAGGTTTGGATATATATCAAACCCTAACACTTAGTCATATCAAATCTTAGCTCAATCATGAGGACTCAGTTGATGACTGATTAGAAACCAATTCTAATCTCATCCTGCTTTGATCAAAGGATTCTTGAGTCACTCATCAAAGAGATTACATGGGATAACATTCCTCTTACTAGGAACGATCGATTCCTTGTTGGTCCACTCTCATCC
This sequence comes from Areca catechu, assembly GCA_021397845.1. Classification (NCBI taxonomy): domain Eukaryota; kingdom Viridiplantae; phylum Streptophyta; class Magnoliopsida; order Arecales; family Arecaceae; genus Areca; species Areca catechu. The sequence continues at coordinate 101,056,733 of CM038050.1, forward strand.
TTCATACACCTTCCACCATACCCAGAACATCTCGTACATGACTCAATATCATGAATGAGTATGAACCAAAAATATGGCTTAGTGTGCACAAGGAACCATGGTGATCTCAGGTCTAAAGATTACATGCACAACTCCTACTTTAAGACCTATCTTTTGATAAGCAGTAAGACTTCCATAAGATAGTCCTGGTGCAGATCTGTTCAGTGTACTCATACCCTGATGAACACCCTTATCCTTGTATTAGTGTCTCTACACAAATGATTGTGAGATCAACCATTCTCATTAACTGAGCATACATAGGATAAGCTAGTCTTACCGGATTCATCGATCCTCAAATCGATAGTCCATTGACTAGAAACATTTTTTTTTTTATTAGGATTTATAGGAACTTAGGTCTCACTATTATGATCTTTATCATAATCCAAATTCCATTGCCCTAATCTATGGGGTTCATCATAATCCATAAATAAGACACGGCAGTATATGATGAAAATAATGCCTTCATTAATATAATGTCATACAAAAGTTGGAAGATTACAAAAATGTCCTTATAATGATTGGCTCTTAGGGCACTTTATTCTTTCATTTGGGTCGAAGCTGTAATACTGCATGTTATATTTTAAACCAAGTTTTAATCCGACCAATTTTAAGAAAATACCTTATGAACTTGGAAAGAAAGAAAATCTACTTTAAAATATTTTCATGTAATTGGTTGCCAATGTTTTATATTGAATAATAGAAAAGATAATTTAAGCAAATTTGATGCCAAGTCAGATGAAGGTAACTTTCTAGGATACTCTATATATAGCAAGGCATACAGAGTTTTTAATAAGTCCTCTAGAAAAATCTACTAACAAGTCTTATGAGCCCTCTAAAAAGAAGGATGCTTTGATGATATTACAGGTATTGAAAAACTTAAGAAGCTGACATTAGATGATCATTCTTCCAAAGACAACAAAGAATATCAAAATGAAGAGAATGAAGAAGTCACAAGATCCTTATCAAAGGACAATGATCTACCCAAAGAATGGAGGTATGCTCATGGACATCCTGAGGAATTAATCTTAGGTGATCCATCAAAGGGATAAGAACTAGATCTTCTATTAAAAATAAATGTGATTATATTGCTTTTATTCGCAAGTAGAACCTAAATGTATTGAAAAACCTGAAAAAGATCCAAATTGGATGATTGCTATGCAAGAGGAATTAAATCAATTTAAAAGAATAAAGCTTGGACATTAATAGAAAGACATATAATGCTTCCATAATTGGTACTAAATGGATATTTTGGAATAAATTAGATGAAAAGGTATAGTAACAAGAAACAAGGCTAGACTGGTAGCTAAGGGTTATAATCAAGAAGAAGAAATTGATTTTGATGAAACTTTGCTCCAGTAGCTAGACTTGAAGTCATTAGATTACTTCTAGATTTTGCATATTTTATAAATTTTAAATTATTTCAAATGGATGTTAAAAGTGCATTTTTGAGTGGTTACATAGTTGAAGTTTTATAGAACAACCACCCATTTTTGAAAGTTATGCATATCCTGACCATATTTTAAATTGCATAAAGTACTTTATGGTTTAAAACAAGCCCTCGTGCATGGTATGAAAGGTTAAGTAAATTTTTTATTAAAAATGATTTTACTAGGGGTCATGTACGTACAACCTTATTTTTAAAGAAAAAGGCTGATGATCTCTTAGTAGTACAGATCTATGTTGATGATATCTCTTTGGTACCACTAATGAATCTCTTTGTCAAGAATTTACTAAGCTAATACAGGACAGTTCGAAATAAGCATGATTGAAGAATTGAGCTACTTCCTTAAACTCCAGATCAAATAAACAAATGAAGGGATCTTCATCAACCAAGCTAAATACATAAAGAAGATTCTGTAAAAGTTTAAGATGGAGAAGACTAAACCTATTGGTACATCTATGAGCCCTTCATGTAAGCTTGACAAGGATGAAACTAATAAGAAAGTTGATCAAAAACTTTATAGAGATATCGTTGGATCTTTACTGTACTTAACTACAAGTTGACCAGATATTATATTTAGTATATACATGTATGCTAGATATCAGTCTGACCCTAAGGAATCACATTTATTGGCTATTAAACGCATACTTAGATATTTATCTAGTACTCTTGATATTGGATTATGGTACTCTAAAGAATTCAGCTATAGATTTAATTGCATATTCTAATACTGATTTGTTGGCTATAAGTTAGATAGAAAAAGCACTTCTGGAACTTACCAATTCCTTGGAGTTAATTTAATCTTATGGTTTAGCAAGAAATAAAATTTAGTTACACTATCTACAACTGAAGCTGAATATATTGTAGCTGGAAGTTGTTGTACTCAAATCTTGTAGATTAAACAATAACTCAAGGACTTTGGCACCAAATTAACTAAGATACCCATAAGATGTAATAATATAAGTACAATTAACTTAACTAAAAATCCAGATCAATACTCAAGAACTAAGCATATAGAAATTAAACATCATTTTATTAAAGACCATAGTCAAAACAATGATGTTATGCTTGAATTTATTTGTACTAAAATGCAATTAACTGATATTCTGACCAAGCCTCTTAATGAAGATAGGTTCAGTATGATTAGAAGAAATTAGGGATCATTAATTCTTTTAATTAAATCTTAATCATTCTTTTGTGATCCTTGGAATTCCCCTTAAAAATTCTTAATCAAATATCCTTGAAGATCATATTCAATCATTTATTGGCCATTAAAATCAATTATATTGATTTTCTATGATTTTTACCTATTTTCCTGATTTTTTCTCGAAGGTCGATACTTAAAAGTGTCGACATCTCGAAGTTTCAACATTTGGTTTAAGCCTGTGAGTCAACACTTGATCGACGGGAATCGATGAAGAAATAGAGAAAATGATATGATTTTTTTCATTTTTCCTCCCATTCCTCTTGAGCCGACACATCCCCTTACTATTCCCTAACTTCCATTAGCTTCCATTTAGTTTACAAACTATTCTATTTTGATTTTGAGCCCTCTTTCCCTCTCGTTTTCTCTATTCTTTATGGTTTCACCAAGATTTTCTTGTGAATTTCCCTTTCCATCCTTATTTTCTCTTTTTCCTGGACCATGGGACCTAGGAAGCAGTTGGTTAGGAGGCCACGTTTAGTATCCTGAGGTGCAAGGCACTGCACAAAGGCCAAACACGATGATCAGCCTACAGAGGCAATAGCACAACCAACATTCTTGTTTGACCTCCACCAGTCCCTAGGGCAGACCACATGGCTTCTAAAGCCATAGTTAGGGGATGGAGAGTGGATTTTGACTTTATGGACCAGCAGCATTTTAGGATTGGTGATTGGCTGAGACATGCTGGTCTTGCACAGTTCAGTTCCCTCCAAAAGCAATTTTATCCAGCATTGATGAGGGAGTTCTATGGGACATTGGCCCGAGGTGCTGATGGTTGGATTGCAGAGGTGCGAGGGATTTCTTTTCCAATGATAGCAGAGTATTAAGCAGGGTATGGGAGATCCCAATGAGTGGTACAATAGCAGACTCACTTGTAGATAGGATCAGTGGCTACAGGTGCATCTTTGAGATAGATGATATTGGAGAGGGAGCCAGCATTGTTGTTTCATGGCTATCACCAGAGATGAGGCTCTTGCATCACATAGTTGCCTAGATCTTGCTGTCGAAGATCGGGAGGTTCAACTTCATCACTAAGAGGGAGCTCCTTGTGATGGTTGCCCTGATATAGAGGACTCCAGTTTGCCTACCTGTGCTCATGATACATCAGATGATGGAGGCAGTGACCAGCAAGAGACTTTGTCTGCCATATGGAATGGGTCTCACTATATTGTGAAAGAAAAGTATCCTAAAAGCCAATCTTTGTAAGGATATTTTTGTAATTTTTCAACTCTTGTATAACATTATTGTATTAATAAAAGGTATTTTGTTTCATCATGTTGATGTGTCTTATTTAAAGATTATGATGAACCCCATAGTTTAGGGTAAAGGAATTAGGGTTATGATGAAGATCATAATGGTAAGACCTAAGTTCCTATAACCCTAATCTAAAATATTTCTAGTCGTTGGATCATCGATTCGGGGATCGATGCCTTTGGAAAGACTAGATTGTCCTATATATGCTCGATAGAGAGGGTGGTTGGTCTCATAGCCACTTGTGTAGAGATACTAATACAAGCATAAAGGTGCTTATTAGGATATGAGTTCACTGAACTGATCCATACAGAGAATATCTTATGAAGTATTACTACTTGTCAAAAGATAGTTCTCATAGTGGAAGTTATGCAAGTGATCTTTAGACCTGAGATCACCATGGTTCCTTATGCACATTAAACTATATTTTGGTTCATACACATTCATGACATTGAGTCATGTGCGGGGTATTTTGGATATGGTGGAAGGTGTATGAAGGATGTGAGTAGATCAATAAGGAATCGATCATTCCTAGTAAGAGAAAATGTTATCCCATGTAATGTCTTTTATTAATAACTTAGAGAGTCTTTGATCAAAGCAGATGAAATTAGAAGTGTTTTCTAATTAGCCATCAGCAGAGTCTTCATTATCGAAGTAAGATTCGAAATGACTAAGTACTAGGGTTTGATAATTATCCATACCCATCACTTATTCGGTATAAAGGAAAATCAAAAGATTGAATTGTATGCTAACTTTCACTGAAGGGTATTTTAGTATTTTTATCAAATTTCACATCTTTCGGGTAGGCATGACATGTTTCTAGATATCAATCATATCTTGTAGGTTTTCATGAATCAATTCGATTGGATTCATAAGTCAATTCGAAAGTTGGTTCGAATTGGCAACTTAGGTCAGCTCAATTTGACCAAATTAGGTCAATCAGATTCGATTGAAACAAATTTGCTTAGACCTAAACCTACTATTAGCTAGATGTGGAATTTAAAGGGGCACACACATTAGAAAGTTGGCCTAGGAAGTCAATTGGTATTTTAGTAGGGTCATGGGATCCTAATTGGTTAGCTAGATTACATTCTAGCATGTGTAGGCTAACCTAACTCCTAAGCCAATTGAATTGGGTCTGTAAGGTTTCTTAATGGGCTAACCAATTTGAGAGAATCCTAGATTGGATTGAGTCCTAAGTGGGGTGATTTAATCTGATATTATTAAAGCTCTTATGCGCAAAATATCAAGAGTCCCAAAGGCAAGGGACTCTTGGCACCAAATGTGATATACGGTAATTAAAGGGGTTCAGAAGGACCAGAAGGACCAAGAGTCCTTCTATTTGTTCATCACCTTTTAGGTGATAAAGCTCTTTTAACCCTCTTTCATATGACACCCATATCAGGTATGTTTTGATCGATCAAAGAAGTGAAATGGCATGGAGAAAGGATGGCGCATAAAGTGAAGAATCGTGACTCTTCACTTTGGCGTGCAGAATCATAACCAGAAGTCCTTCTGTTTAAAGGCTTCTTGGTTGATCGACACTTCTCTTGGAGTCTCACATTCCATGGCCTTTTATTTACTAGTCAATTGCCACATGTCAAGAGGGGAAATGTGCTGGAATTGTGAAGAGATGCAAATGTCTCTCTTGGTGCATGAATAGCCATATACATTCACTCATAAGACTCCTTTTGTGAAGAGTCTTATTTGATCTTTTGAATGCTTATCAAGGGTAGATAAGAAGACATATCTGGCACCTCCCCATCTCCTATTTAAAGCCTTTGATGTTTATGGTGAAGGTATCTGATTTCCTTTCTTTCTTACTCTTACACTCTGCCATATTGTCTTCCTTATCTCTTCCTTCCCTTGTTAGGACATAGGTCTTGTTTTAAGACAAGTCCACCATTTTAAGACAAGGGTAAAAAGAAAATTAAGAAGTGATAAACTGAGTGAAGAAGGGTTTTGAAGAGGGCTCAAAGTGCTTTACTGGAGGGCAAGGGTCTGAGCAAGGAAGGAGAGGCTGCCAAAGGAAGAAAGGCCATTAGAAGAGTCCCAATGGATTAAGCAACCTACTAAGGAGTGGTTCCTAGGTTCAATTCCTATGTGGATCAACTCTGGAGGGCAGGCACACAACATGCACTTGTGTGCCTTGTGGAAAGAAGAAAGAATTAGCATTCCAGGTTGATGTGGCAACATCCGCTGATGTGGAGCCTACGCGACCTCCAGCCAGTAGCCACATGGGTGGGGACTGCCACCTAGATGCGGCCCCCGACCGGGGTCGAGCTCGTGAAGTGAGCCCCCCTGCCGAGGTCAGCTCCCGACCAAAGCATAACCCATAAAGCCAGCCTTTCGTTAAGGTTAGCTCCCAGTCGGGGTCGAGTTAATGGGGTGAGCCCTCCGTATGAGGTCAACTCTCAGCTAGGGTGAGCTCATGCTGCCGAAAACGGACCTCCCTGGGAGGTCCTTCCCTGCCATATGAAGGCCAGAATTCTTGCCAGTGGTGAAGGAGGGAAAGTTTAACAAGAATTCAAACCACGGTACGGAGGTCCCTGTCCACCTGCAATCTCCGGAAGGTGGCACATGTCCTGCCACCAATGCCAGTTCTGCAACACACCACCCGCATCTTTGCATGAGGTGAGACCAGTCGACCCAGGGCCCTGTGGCATGCCATCATGTCAACGACCCTATGGTCAAAGACCCAGAGTTTCCCTAGAAGGAGAACCCTGTCAAAGCCATAGGCCCTGCAATGCTCGGGTGGCCCCTCCGGGAATGGAAACTCCTTGTGATGGCATGGGGCTCAAGGGCGTAGCGCCTACCCTAGGCGGAGGAGGAAAAAGAAAGAAAATGAGGGAGGATCTGGGAGTGAAAGGGGAAGGGAGTTAGAGTGCCCTCTAGAGAGCTCTCAGTAGAGCTCCCCAGAGGGCTCACCGAAAGCTAGAAGAGGACTAGTCCGAGAGTGAATGAGAAGCTCCAAGAGGCCCAAGGATCACCTCCTCCTCGGGAAAAACCATTACGAGAGGGGAAGGGAAGAAGGAGAAGCCGCGGGCCATAGCAAGCCCCTCCGGAGAAGGCACCGTAGGAGGGCACCTCAAGAAGGACACCGGGACTAAGTCCCCAACTCGGGCGGGGCCATCACCCAAGGCATGAATAAGGGATCTTAGGCTTAGAGTTTTTAGTTGTTTGGAGTTTGAAAATAAAATTTTGAAATCCATTCTTCTATTGTACCATCAAAACCCAACATATTGTTTAGAGCATACAGAGTCGACCTAGATGGTGAGCCATTCTGACAGCTACTCTACATAGATGTGTATGATGAGAGATCGCTGCATCTCATAGGGTATCACAGGTATCGAGGTCAGTGGAGATGGAGAGTCTCTGAAGAGGCTGACTCAGACTTAGATGATGTTGATGCAGATGCCAAGGAGGATGTACATAGAGATGAGGCTAAGCCTTCTGAGCCATCACATGCTACACCAAGGATGCAGGCTGAGCCATCAGTATCGACATATGCTAAGGTGCCACCTCTTGGAGATTCTACTATTAACAGAATCACTCGACTGGAGGATGAGATGCAAATCATTAGATAACGAGTGGATCTGATGCATGAGGAGATGAGATCAAGTTTTCAAGAGATGAGGGAGGAATTTGCCTTATTATTACAGGGATTATCCTCTAGCAACCACCTTCACCTCCACCAGCACCTCCTGCTCCACTAGCTCCACCAGCTTCACCTGTAGATACTGAGACAGGAGACAGCTAGGGTGACTCATTCGCTGATTTTGATGTTGTTGACTTCATAGTAGATCCTGAGCCGGACACTATAGTTGACCAAGATGCTGAGCCCATAGTGGATACGGTGAGGTCTCATGAGGATGCTCCGACCCCATCTAGTCCAGCTATTTAGACCCCCGTCCTTTCGAGTACCCCCATTATACTTGATTCTTCTGACCCAGTTGTTTCGACATCTGTCCTTTATTCTGACCCATCTGTTGACTTATCTACACCATCATTTTCTATACATCCTACCATTTTTGATTTTGATAGGACAACAGTTTTACATTCCACATCTCTACCTAGTTTCTCTTTATCCAGAGAGTTAGGATCTTACACTCTTGGATTTCACATTCTTTCATCTAGTCTTATATTTGATTCACTCTACCTATTCTTGATACTGATCTGACTAATCTAGACCCTGTACCATTTCCTAATTCTACTCCAGATGTTGCTTCTTCTTCAGCACAAGCCCGAGGGAAAGCATGACCCAGAAGCCAAAGCCGAGGACATGGTGATGTTCTTAGAGCAGTCCGCACTAGGCTTGCTGATCTTCGGTCGATGTGGCCGCAACCCCATCCCTCTAAGATTATAGAGCCTATCATTCTAAAGATTGGGTCTTCCTCTAATGAGGATAGTACCCCTTAGGATTGGTCACTATATTAGTTGATGTCATTTCAGTTAGATGTATGAGATAGTTATGTATCAGTTAGTTATGTTTGTATCAAACTATGTTTTATTTTATCAAAGATTGAAATTATAATATAATGATGACATTTTCAGCATCTTCTTGTGTACTTCTATACTCTTCTTACTATAATGCTTTTCATTTTATCTTCACTTTTCACCTTTTTTTTTGATGATGATAAAAAAGGAGAGAAATAATGGTAAAGAAGTAATGGTAATGATGAGAATATTGGTACAAATGGCATAATATTTAATATTTGTAGTATCAAAATGATAAACAAAGGGGGAGAATAAATGATGTAAGTAAAAAAATGGGATGAAAAGTACTAAAGAAGGAAATCTTGAAAATTATAACATTTCTAACCTATTGAAAATATTTTTTTTTGAAAAATGCTAATACATGTAAGTTTTGAAAAAATATTTAGATCATATATTGAGGAAGAGCCCTGGTTGCATGCTCTGATACTCTTTAGTTTTATGCTCTAATACTTTAATTTTATGCTCTGATATTCCTATTTATTTTCATGCTCCGATACTCTCTAGATTTATGTTTTGATACTCCTTATTTTATTTATGCTCTGATACTTTTTATTTTTTATGCTCTGATACTCTTTAATTCTTATGCTCTGGTACTCTTTATTATCATGATCTGATACTCTTATGCTCAAATATTTTTGCTCTGATACTCTCAATCTTTATATTATATTATTTGCTATAATATGCTCTGATACTTTTCATGCTGCTTGATACTCTCTATGTAGTATTGCTTTCTTTGATACTCTTAAAGATTTTGCTCTGATACTCTTCACGTTCAACCTATTTTTACTCTAATACTCAACCTTCAAATTTATTTTAGCTCTGATACATCTTTTGAACATCTCATATAAGTATATAGCTCTGATACATTTTAATTACAGCTCCGATACATTGGAACTATATGAATTGAACTCTTCCTATAGATATATCTACAGCTCTAATATGTTGAAATTGAATTCTCTCTTATATATATATACTATATAGCTCTGATACATTGAAGATGAGTTTTTGCTTTTGATAATCACTTCAACTTAGCTTTGATACTTATTATCATTAGCTCTGATACTGATAGTCAAATGCTCTAAAACTTATTACAAATCTTTTGAGCTTATAATGTGTATATTTAAAGATTTTGTTATCATCAAAAAATGGGAGATTATTGACTCCTATCTTGATTTTGAAGAATAATAAAATACTTATGTATATATGAGTACTAACTGTATGTTAAAAGTATGTTTACCAGAATAAGATACTCATCAAAGCTATATTATGTTAAGAATTCAAATGCTTGTCAAACAATTGAAGAAGTCACCTAAATTAATAAAATTTCAAGTTATATGAACTTTGGCACATAAGAATGATCTTTGAAGGACTTAAGTTTTGAATTTGGACAAGTTTTAGCCAAGTATCGACTCATGAAGATCAGTGTCAACTCAAGGAGTCGACTCATAGAACCTTGTGCTGATACGTAGAAAGAGTTTCAGTTGGCATGCATGAAGTGTTGACTCATGAAAATCAAGTATCGACACATGAGTCAACTCATGATCAAGCAAGTGTCGACTCAAGGACTGAGACCAAAAATGATACATAACGCTAATTTTGGAATTTTGTCCAAGTATCGACTCATGAAGATGAAGTGTCGACTCAAGTGTCAACTCATCAAAAGAAGTGTCGATGCACTAGAACACTCTAGAGAGCTTCAAAAAATATTTTTTGATCTGGTGTTGACTCAAGTGTCGATACATGAGTCAACTCATGACCTGAAGTATCGACACCTACAGGTCTAGATGAATAGTAATGGCAAGTTTTTTGAAGTGCAGAACTTTCTAACTTATTTCTAATGGCTACTTTCTCCTCTCCAATGGTCATAAATGATCATTTAAGACTTGGAAAGGCATTTAAAGTCCCAAATACAGGAGAAAGATATTCATCAAGAGTGATAAGCATTCAAAACATTCATTCAAATATTCATTAAAGAACTACTACCTTTAAGTGAAGTTGAGCCTTTAAGCATTCAAGAGCATTCAAGTCCAATTCATTCAAGTAATGATTAAGGCTTCACACAACTTGGAGACAAGCTTTCTCAATAGCAATCAAAAGCTTCAAAGAGATATTTGCTTTTATTTTGAAAGCTACTTGTATTCTTTCATTTACTTGAATTATTTGTTATTCCTATTTTGAGTGAATTAAAACTAGTATTTGGGTTGTTGGTGAGCCTTTTTGAAAACCAACTAGGTTGTTGGTGAGCCTTGTGAAAACCAACTAGGATTTTGTTAGCCTTGTGAAAACCAAAGGGATTTTGATTAGTGAGCCAGGAAAACTAATCTACTATAATCAAGGAAGGATTATAGTGAAATATCCAAGTGAACCTTGGAGAGTGGATGTAAGGTACTTGGAGTGCACCGAACTATTATAAATTCTGTATTTATGATTGCTTATATCTTTCTTCTTGCATTTACTTTACTACTTCTACTGCATACTTTTGTTAAACACATAATACTTTGCAAACACACTAGCACTTATCTTTAATCTTTGCAAAACTTTTTAAAACCTAATTCACCTCCTTCTCTTGGGTTCCTTTAGTTGGGCAACAAAAAAGTATATCAAGGTATGAGAGTAGACTCCGTAGATAATATAGCAAAGCCATTGACAATATAGTTTAGCCAGCAGAAGATTGAAGTCCACCTTAAAAAGATGGGACTTAGATATATTGCCAATGGCTTTAGTCCAAGTGAAGATTGTTAGATATATTTCTTAGAAGCCAAGTTAGCATGACACATTATATCTATTCTAAGATAATTTTATACTTAATTTATTAAAATTAATAAAATTAGATTTTATTTTTTTCATTCATATTTAATGTGTCTATTAATCGTCTATAAAGTTAATAGATAATAAAATATATTCTCATGAGTTAAGAATTTGATATATGTGTTATTATAGATTAACTTCTAAAAGCTCTCGATCATTAGATCATTTTGAGAATTTAAGATTGGTGCATGAATTGCCTCTCTTCTGGGTAGACGAGTCTTGAGCCTATAGTATAGAGATACTAGAGCAAGAATACAAGTAGTTATTAAAGAATAATGATACTAAGCATGACCAAGTTTGAGAAGTTATATTGATGCTACTCACTCATTAGTGACTTCTCAAATGCTGTAGTTGTGTGAGTATTTCTTAACCTACAGTGTCTTGACTACTCATAATGAGATTGCTATGGTTTGATAGTACATGAATATGGTCCTAGCTATTTCGAACCTTGTAGTATTTAGGGAGTACACTTATAAAGGATTTTCGATCTTAATAGTTAATGTATTATCCTATGCAATATAATAGGTTGAGTCCTTAAATCTGTGGCCATATTAATATGATATTGAAAAGGAGTTTTCAAGAAAATCATAATTGGATTCAAGCTAATTAAGTCTGGCATAATGGGTGCTCAGGATTTGATAAGTTTCCATGACCTGCATCCTGTTGAGATTTTTGATAGAGAAATTTGATCATATAATAACTACACTTAGGGATTCATTTATATTCTACTGGGTTACCACTAAATATTTCTAGATATCACTAATAGATTGTTAGAGGCTCACTAGGATCATTTTCAGATCAATAATCCAAGTTAGGGATTGAGCTGAAATTATTTATCTATCGGAAGAGTTTTGATGATACTATGATAGAGATTATAGTATATCTCACTACTGATAGAATAGAACCTAATGGTTCATACATAAAAGGAGTTCAACCTAACCAAAGCATGAATCTATATAAGAGTTACATATTTAGTATCTGCTAATTTTGGCACCCGCTAAAATTGGTACTTATTAAAATTGGCACATGCTAATTTTAGCATGATGGACCTATTTACAAATATTGTAATAATATTTGACTTTATTATTTAACTCAATTAAATTAGATTTAATAATTATTAACTTAATTTAAAGTTAATTGGATTGATAATTCAAGATTTGACTTGAATTATTTACCTAATTGAATTGGATCAATAGCTTTTTTGAATTTGATTTAATTTGGGCATGAAATAGTTTCAAAATTAGTCAAAAATTGAGTCAAATTGGACTAATAGCTTAAAAACCTAGTTGACTAGGTCTCTCTCCATTCTCATGCAAAAACTAAGAGGAGGGCATGGAATTGTGCATCCCCTCTTGGCACACACGGTGAGAAGGGAGGTGCCAACTTAGCATATATCTTCCTTATCTAGGACTCTCTCTCCTTCCAGATTAAGATGTATTCTTTTCTAATTTGAGTTTTGTTCATATCAGATTAGAATTTATTTTTTTAGAATTTTAGGAGGTGTGGATTGGGATTTGTCATGAACTTTAAGAAGGGAGGAAACTAGGCAGCGCATAACAAGAATTATCACCCACTTTTCTTTTCCCCATTCCTAATTATTTTTCCTCTATATCATATATGTTCTCTATATCAAAAGAAAGTAGAGAGGGTTTAGTTTATAGAAAAGAGAAAATCAGAAATAGGTTCTTAATAGTTCTGGTGATTATTTCTTTTAGAAAATAATAAAAGGTTGCTAGGTTCTAGATCTTCGTCTAGATGTAGAAGGTTTATCTCTGTGTTTGAAGAAAAACCTACAATGATATAGTAGTTTGGGTGTCTTGGTGATTTGGTCAAGAAGGCACCGCATAGATACCAGTAGAGATTGGGCATGTATACATCTCTGACAAATTCCATCAAATCCAATTGATCTAACAGATCTAGTATGAGAAGAAGGATTTTAGCGATAAAGATAAATTAAATCCTTCATCTTATAATTTTATTAGTTTTTATATTTGATTTATTTTTATTATAGCATATTAAGTGGCATGGTTAGATGATGTTTAGATTTATTTTAAATCAGCATGCTTTTGAAAAATTATTTTCATGATTTCTGCTTTTGTTGCATCTAAGGTTTAGGACCTAGCTTGCATGCTAGTCATCTTTGTCAGGAACTTAACAAGCAGACATCCACTGCTATATTAGGACAACTTTATTTTAGAATGATTACTAAATAATCTATACATATTTCTATGTCAATTAGGGTTTAAGTAAAATATCTAATCAGTGGCATTTACAAAGCAATATATGTTACAACTATTATGCTAGATCTATAACATAACATACATAAGTCTAATAATAAATAGACCATTAATTGAATCAATCAAGGTTGCTTTGATATTATTGTAGGGTTATAGTTATGTAATGGAAGAATAGATTTTAAAATATTTTCAATATTGACATCCTAGTCAATCGAAACCCTAGACCCGGTCCCTTGATTATAACAATTAATTAAGATAATATAGAAAGGACCTAGAAAAATACCTATAATGCTATATCCTAGTATTTCCACAGGCACACAAGGTATGCCCTTCAGAGATGATTCACATAAAAATCAATCCAAAAACAAGACTCCTTTCAAAAATCTTATTAATGAGTTCTAACCTATAAAACTCAGTTTGACTTGACCTGATCAAATCCACTCTTGACTTGGACTTGGACTCTCTTTATCTTAGAATTGGACTTCTAAACTATCCTTTCCAAACTTTAATTTCCTCACAATTATCTTTCTAGACTCTTGTCTCATGTAGGCAGACTTATCTTAATATTAAGACCTTGTCTTAATAAGAGAAGGAAGGACTCAAAGCCACATAAATCAACATATCAAAAATTAAGAATCTTATATGAGAAGGACTCTTAATTATGAGATATGTCAATTTGCCTCCCCTGTGCATGCCCCATTGTGAAGAAAAATATTTGATGCCCTTTCATAAATCCAAAAATTTTTGATTTTGCCATGTAGATAGCACTTTTAATCAGCTTTCTAATGGCACAAATCTTAGATTAAAAAATATTATATTTTGTCCAAAATAGATAAAACATCATGCATTGCTTTGCATGATTATCTACCATGCATGCCAGAGAAAAACATGAGTTGCACACTCCTTGAGGTTGACACATACTTTAAAATGTGTGTCCACATGATGGAGGACTTAGAGGGCTGCCACATGGGTTTGAAACATTTGAGAAAACCTTTATCAAATAGAACTCTAAGTTGCACAAAACAATCAGCCTTATCCTTAGTGTGAAACATGATAAAGTCTATGTCAACTTAGACTATATAATTAATACCATAAATTACTGAAAAACATCCAATAAAATCCAAATAAAATCAATCCAAGTTAGAGGCTAACCTAATTTAATTAATAACTTAATTGGATTAATTAATTCAACAAGATTTTGATCAAATCAAATCGATTAAGGAGCTAGGGTTGATGCCACATTATAGCATGTTTCCTAGCTACCCTAATTGGTTCCTTTGGTCCAATTAACCAACTAAATCTTGTTCTTAGTTAATTTTCCTGTGTGTGTGATCCTATGGATTTTACATCTAGCCAGTAGTAAATCCAGGTACATATTTAACCTAATCAATAAGAATTCATCTAATCGATTTGGATCAAACCCATGCTAACCCTAATTATCAAATTAGACTTTCTTTCTAATTGACTTATAAATTAATTGCTTTAATTCATATAAACCTACAAGACATGATTGACATCTAGTAATGTTTCATGCCTACCCGAAAAGATAAAATTCGGTAAAAATTATCAAAATATTCTTCAGTGGTAAGTTAGTATGCAATTCAATCATTCGATCATCTTTATCCTGAATAAATGATGGATATGGAAATTTGTCAAATCCTAAAATTTATTCATTTGAATTTCAATCCAATAATGAAGACACAACCGATCAAAGATTAGAAATCTTTCTTAATTTTATCTTGCTTTGATCAAAAACTCCTTGAATCATCATATGATGAGATTATAGAGAATAAATTCCTCTCTTACTAGGAGTGACCAATTCTATGTTGATCTACCCACAACCTCCATACACAATCCACCATATTTATAAACACCCCATATATGACTTAGTCATGAATGAGTATGAATTAAAATATGGATTCATGTGTATAAGATCTATGGTGATCTCAGGTTTAAAGGTCACTTGTGCAATTCCTACTAAGAGAACCATCTTTTGATAAGTAAGACTCCATAAGATGTTTTCATGGCAGATCAATTCAATGGACTCATTCCTTGATGAGCACCCATATCCTTGTATTAGTGCTCCTACACAAGTGATTGTGAGACTAACTATTGGGTTTCTTGGATTTCGATGGCACAGCGGAATAATGGATTTCAAAAATTTCATTCTTAAAAACCTTAACAACTTGAAACCCTAAGCCCAAGATCCCTTATTCATTACAATCAACAAGTCATTAAATTAGGGTTATAAAGAATACCTGGAATGCTAATTCCTTCTTCTTTCCACCAGGCACACAAGTGCATGCCCTTCAACGGTGATCCATATAGGAGTCAAGCCTAGGAACCACTCCTAAGCAGGTTGCTTAAGCCACTGGGACTCTTCTGAAAGCCTTTCTTCCTATGGTAGCCTCTCCTTCCTTGCCCAGGTCCTTGCCCTCCAGTAGGGCACTTTGAGCCCTTTCCAAAACACTCTTCACTTTCACTTTCACTTCCTAATTTACTTCCTAAAACCCTTGTCTTAAAATGAAGAACTTGTCTTAAAACAAGACCTAAATTCTAACAAGGGAGGAAGAGAGAAGGAGAGTGTGGCAGAGTGTGAGTGTAAGAATGCAAGAAAGAAAGGATTTTGTGATGCCATCGGCTTAAATATCGATGGCTATATATAGGAGATGGGGAGGCACCAGATAAGCCTTATCAGATCTGTCCAAACACAGATCATATAAGACCCTTCACGAAGAAGCAGTCTTATCTTGAAGCACCATGTCCCTTCTTGTGCCAAGAGACAAGATTTTTTGTCTCTTTGGTTCCTAGCTGAATTCTCCACATGCCACATGTGATTTTTTGGTTGCAGGAAGGCCAAGAGATATGGCTTTTGAATGAGAAGTATCGGTGATTTAAGGGACTTAAGCAGAAGGACTCTACTTACTTGAATTAGCGCCAAAGTAAAGAGACGCGACTCTTCACTTTGTGCCAACTTCCTTCCATGCCATCTTTCCTTTATTTGATCGGTCAAAGACCATGCAATATGGGTGTCATATGAAAGAGGACGAAAAATAGTTTATCACCTTATAAGTGATTAACAAGCAGAAGGACTCTTGGTCCTTCTGCGCCCCTTTAATTGCCAATCCCTTCATTTGGCGCCAAGAGTCCTTCCAACTTAGGACTCTCTGAATAAATCTGGATAAAACCATATTAGTGCTGCCCCACATTGGACTAAACCCAATCCAAGATTCCCTCAAATTCGCTTGCCCATTAAGCAACCTTATAGACCCAATTCAATTAGGTTAGGAATTAGGTTAGCCTACACATGCTAGTGTGTAATCTAGCTAACCAATTAGGATCCCATGACCCTAATTAACTTCCTAGGCCAACTCCCTAATGTATGTGACCCTTTGGGTTCTACATGTAGCCAGCAATAGGTCTAGGTCTGAGCCAATTCGATCCAATCGAATTCGATTGATCCAATTAAGTCAAATTGAGCTGACCTAAGTTACCAATTCGAACTAGCTTTCGAATTGACTCATGAATTCAATCCAATTGATTCATGAAAACCCATAAGACATGATTGATGTCTAGCAATGTGTCATACCTACCCGAAAGATGAAAAATTTGGTAGAAAGTATCAAAATACCCTTTAGTAGAAAGTTATCGTGCAATTCAATCTTTCGATCTCTCTTTATCCCGAATAAGTGATGGGTATGGATAATTATCAAATCCTAGCACTTAGTCATTTTGAATCTCAATCCGATAATGAAGACTCTGCTGATGACTGATTAGAAAATACTTCTAATGTCATCCTGCTTTGATCAAAGTCTCCTTGAGTCAACAATTAAAAGATTACTTGAATAACATTTCCTATTACTATGAGCGATCAATTTCTTGTTGGTCCACTCACATCTTTCATACACCTCCCACCATATCCGAGAACACCCGTACATGACTCAATGCCATGAATGAATATGAACCAAAACATAGCTTAGTGTGTATAAGGAACCATGGTGACCTCAGGTCTAAAGATCACTTGCACAACTCCAACTATGAGAACTATCTCTTGACAAGTAGTAAGACTTCCATAAGATATTCTTAATACGGATCAGTTTAGTGAACTAATATCCTAATGAGCACCCTTATCCTTGAATTAGTGTCTCTACATGAGTGGTTGTGAGACTAACCACCCTCTCCATCGAGTATACATAGGATAAGCTAGTCTTTCCGAAAGCATCGATCCCCGAATTGATGATCCAATAACTATGAACATTTTAGATTAGGGTTTATAGGAACTTAGGTCTCATCGTTTTGATCTCTATCATAACCCTAAATCCTTTACTAATGGTGACATCGCCAGCACAGATCCCGGAGCAAGCACAAATCTTGGAGCTGCACGAATCTCGATGCATATCTAGAATAAATTAGTTTAGGATTTATCTTTTATTTAAAATTTGAATTAGGATTTGGTTAGTTAGGATTGAGATATGGATAGGCTTATCTTATCCTATCTTGTATTTAAATTTGAATTATCCCTATCCTTTATTTGGTATTTAAATTCAAATGAAGGTTGGTAAGGTCTATAAATACCACCTTCAGTCCTTTGTAAAAAAATAGTTTGGTTAATCAAATGAGTTTTTAGAAAAGAGTTTTTCTTTTCGTTCGTCCCGTATGGGGAGGGTGAGAGGCCTGTCTGTCCTTCACCTTCGGGCATCAAGGGGGTGTGAGACCTTAGTTATCCTCTTTCCCTGTCGAGTCCCCTCTATGGTTTTAGGGATTTTCCTTCATGGTCCCAAGTAGCGATTTGGGTTGGATGCCCTAGGCTCCGCATGTAGTGAGATGGGTGGGATGCCCTAAGCTTCGCATGTAGTGAGATGGGTGAGATGCCCTAGGCTACATGTAGTAGGATGGGTGAGAGGTCTCTCCGTGAATGTCAGTCCCCAGTCCTAGAGTGTCCAATTTTCCTACCCTCCATCTCCATTTTTCCTTTGCCACCACCATAGAAAAAAATAAAATCAAAAAAAAATTAGAATACCCTAATCTTCGGCAACTTCTTAGTTCGCTGACGATCTTACCCTTATCCGTCCCCCATCATTTGCCCTAACCTATAGGGTTCATCATAATCTTTAAATAAGACACAACAGTATGATAAAACAAAAAATGCCTTTAATTAATATAAAATGTCATACAAGAGTTGGAAGATTATAAAAATATCTGGTGTGGGCACCAGGATAGACAGAGGCTCCTTAACCCTCTATAGATCTTGGATTAGGGTTTTTAATTTGTTGGGTCCTGTAATAAGGCTTCAAGTCTGAGCATTTATTTTTTGAGTCATGAATTTAGTTTCAATTTTTTTTTAGTCATGTACCTTAGCCAATTTGGTCAAATTGGGTCAATGGGTCCTATAATAAGCTGAATTGGTTCACAAGCTCAAGTCAATTTGAAATTGGGCTCAAGCTTGTTTGAAGTTGGTCCACAAGTGGGCATTCAAATCAAGCCCAAATGGTGGACAGGTCAAGCCCTCTCTCCACACCAAGCAAGAGTGCCACTTCAACTCTTGGAGCACCACCTCATCAGTGCCACTTGATAGGATGAAGCGCCACTTCACCAAGCTACTTGGGCGGCCAAGAGAAGATGGAAGCTTCAAAGTCAATGACATGTGGACGCCCCATCAAGCCTCTCTTTGATCCAAGCCAACCACTTCCTCCCTTCCCTCTCCATATCAAGCCTCTTTCCATAGAAGCATGACCGGCCAAGGGTGAATCCTAAAGTCAACTAAGCATCCCATGATCCTTGAGGACAAGATCCTTTCTTCACTCCCCCACATCAAGCCCTTTTCCAAAGAAGCATGGTCGGCCAAGAAAAGATTCTAAAGTCAATGGAGCATCCCTTGATCCTTGAAGACAACTTTCCCCACATCAAGCCTTCTTCCCAAAGAACCATGGCTGGCCAAGAAAATATTCTAAGGTCAATGGAGCATCCCTTGATCATTGAAGACAACTTCCCCCACATCAAGCTTTCTTCCCAAAGAACCATGGTCGTTCAAGACTCATGAAAGGAGTTTCAAAATTTGAATAGGGACAACCTCCTCTCTTCCCTCCCAAATCAAGCATTCCACCAAATCAAGGCCGGCCAAAGAAGGATTTCAAGAGTCAAATTCAGATTTTTTGGCGCCTCTTTGATGATGGCTTGTAACCTTTCTTTTGAAATTTGAATGGGACTTAGGAGCCTATATAAAGGGCCCTACCCCTTGTAAGAAACTAATTTTTGATGAATGAAAAAGTGAGAAGTTCTTCTTCCATTAGCCCTTATCTTCTTAGACTATGAACTCTGTGAGATAGTGCCTTTGTCCTTTGGGACATCGAGGGATAAAAGGCCCTAAGTTATCATCCTTCTTTGCAAGCCACAATTCCATCTTCAAGCAGGGACGCCACCTGGAAGATCCACCTAGACGCCCAACGAGAAGAGCCTTCCTCGACCACCATCTTTGACTCCTTTCCCAACACTTCCTACTTTATTATACCCCTACTTGCTGTTTTCTAATCCTTTACTGGTTGCTCGCAGGTCCTCCAGGTGCCACGGACAAAGGATTCGATCTCCCTTGCCTTTGGGACTATCGAATGAAAAGTCGATGAATCCACGAGGTCGAAGGCTTGATCCTCCATGCTGCATCCGCAAGTGTAAGCGAACTCGGCATCGGGCGCATCAGAATCTTCAAGGTTTGATCTCCCTGGTCTCCTAAGTATGTATTGATTTAGAGCTAAGTTCTACGGGATTTCTCAATCCAAGGATCCTCTCTTCATCATTGTTTAGGGGCTAAGCTTGCATATTAGAAATTTCTTGTGCTTATAGAATCTCTAGACTAATCTTTGCTTGACTTCGGGAAACAGAAAATCTCTTAAAACCTAAATCACAAAAGAAAAAAAATTCATTTGCATATCCATCTCATCATTAGTATAGTCCCGCATCATCTTAGTCCCACATCAATATCCTTACAAAAATTGGCTTTTAGGGCACTTTTTTTTTACTAACTGCACTCTCCATTGAGCATGCATAGGATATGCTAATCTTACCAGAAATATCGATATCTAACTCGATAATCCTATGACCGAAAATGTTTTAAACTAGGATTTAAAAGATTTTAGGTCTTACTATTATGAACTCATCATAACCCTAAATCTATTACTTTAATCTATGGGGTTCATCATAATCTTAAGAAAATAATATAAGATAAAGCAAATAATAAAACATAAATACATATTTATTAATAAATTGTTATACATGAGTTGAAAAAATTTACAAAAAAGTCTTTATCACATAAGAAATATGATTGGCTTGTAGGA
The DNA here is from genome assembly GCA_021397845.1 of Areca catechu. Taxonomy (NCBI): domain Eukaryota; kingdom Viridiplantae; phylum Streptophyta; class Magnoliopsida; order Arecales; family Arecaceae; genus Areca; species Areca catechu. The sequence continues at coordinate 101,077,538 of CM038050.1, forward strand.
TAGTATTCTTTCAGAGGATAGTGATGAAACTAACAAGGCTAGAGACAGCGAAGAGGCTGGCAGCGACCTTTCATTGGAGAAATAGGATGGTGGCTTTCACAATCAGCCACTTCTTATCACTACTAGAGGCCATAGGGATAGTGGCGGTGTTAGCAATCTGAATAGGTGGAGGGGAGACACGATTTGAGTCATGGGATGAGAGGCAAGCAATACCATTTAAATGGATAATAGTGGTAATTAGGAAAATTATTAATAAACTAGATTTGTACCCATGTGATGCATGGGATATTTTTTTTATTTCATTACTATTTTGCTTGATTAATATATAAAAATGAAAGAAAGGAAAGAAACAAAAGAATATGAAAAGAAAAAAAATGATAGATTTTGAAAAAAAAATAAATTATTTTTCTATTTTAAAATTTTAAATTTAAAGGTCTATTATTTATTTACTATTTTAAAATTTGAAAAGCAAAATATTTAAAATTTTAATTTAAAGGTTATGAAAATTTGACATGTGGTAGCATTTGAATCCAGATAGTTGTGGGAATTGTGTCCCAAAGCCAATCGCCTGGGTTGTAGGCGGTTGTGCTGAGTATTGTATTCATTTTATGAATTAATAAAATTATTATATTTGGCAGCTCATCACATATTGTATTTTCCTAAAAATGAACTCTTTCCATGTGATGAAGTCCTTAGGGCTACACTGTCTTCGATACAGAGAGGATGTATCGACTGGTCCTTAAACCTAGTTCACAACCAAACGATATATTGTACTGGACAGCAATATATCATGTATAGGTTGTTGCAGTTCATATCGTTTGGTTGTCTTCTTGACCAAATGAGTGTGGTGATACTGATATGATCTGCAAGTGGGATATATCATATCTCATTGAACGTGACTCCGTGAAACCCCTTTATACCAAAGGGATACTCACGATTAGATATGGGTATATGTGTCCCTATGACCTGAGGTCATCACGGTAGCTTGCAAGCAACTCCCTGTGCTTTGGTGCCGGACTACCCGGATTTTTAATCCGGTGACGGAAGGTTTCTGGGTACAGTCAAGTACTTGTGGAGCAGTGATGGACCAAGATGGAATTGACCTGTCCGAACAGTTTGGATTGAATATCTCGCAGTATCTCAATTTAGCAAATCCTCGGCCGGGGTAGCCCTAGTGAAGAGTCACTGGGCTTGCGAGGTTGAGACATGTAGTCGACTGACACAGTCTGGGTTGGCAGCCCAATATCAGTCGTCCTGAGCATTAGAGGTCAAAGGGATGAATTATACAATAACCATATGCCTGAGGTTCGATAGTATGCTCCCGTATCTTCGACCTATCCGGACGCCGGGACCCATTGCTAGATGGTTTCCTGTGCTGGTACTGGAATTGTTCCAGTGCTACCGTTTAGGTTCCAACCTATGAGGTTACACGCCAAGAGGATAACTCTCTGATCCAGATACCGATTACGATTGGGAATCGTCTCGGTTTATGGTCACGGTATTTTTTGAGCACTCTTTTCCGGTCTTGCCCTTATTTGTGTCAACCGGAAATTATTCCGGGCTGACCTGGTCTGCGCCAGGATTTTTCTGAATCAGTTTGAACTGATTCAGAGCTAAATTCGGCCTCCAATTGGTTGTGAACCAATTGAACTAAATTTATTTGGGCTTGGACCGGTTCAATTAGATTGAACCGAAAATTTTGGGATTGAACCAATCTGTTTATTGGCTCGAACCGGTTTTTCTTTTGAACCTTTGGGTTTAATTGATTTGAACCAAAATTATTTGAACCATTGTTTTTTCTTCCAATGACCGGTTTACACGGTGATTTCACGCTGGATGAATTCCAAGCATCGGAAGCCCTTCGGCGTCTTCTCATCTCCTCCCCGCTAACCTTAAACCCCATTTAATTGGTTTAATGGCTGTTTAATGGTGTTAATCCCACCGGCGTCGTTTGGCTTCCCAGCCTTTTCCTTTTCTCCTTCGTTGCTGCTTTTATAAACCCTGCAGTCCCCTCGTTCAAAGGCTGAGATGTCACCGTGTGAGAGGTGAAAAACCTGTGAGAGTTCTTCTCTCTTTGCAGAAATTCTTTCCCATTCCATTGGTGAAATTGAGGGCTGGGATTTGGTTGCAGGTTTTCAAGTTGCTGAAATTTCTGGTGCTGTTTTTGGTTGAAAGGAAGGACACCAAAATGTTGAATCTTCTTCTCCCTTTTGAAGGAAGACCAACCATCTTGTTCCCTAGCTTTTGGTGTTGGAAGGGAGATCAATTCGTAGGCAAAATCCTCTGTTGTTTTGCTACAGTTTTTGGAGAAAAGAAGCAACCTGTCAACGTGCTGGAAGTAGAAGACAACAGGAATAAATTTATTCATGTTATCCCAGCAATTCCAGCTTTATACCAAGGCTATTCCAGGCAGGAATAAGGTATATATCTTCTTTTTTTTTTTTTTTCATGCATGTATAGATCTAGGTTTTTTAACTGTTTATAAATATTACATGGTCTTGTACATGCCCTGTATTGCCTATACATGCATCCGGAATTTGTTAGATCCTGTGCGCGAGCAGGTATTTTTCCGCTGTGAATTTAATTTTAAAATTCAAGCCTGCTCCCTGCTTTGCATGCTTAGCGTAGGCACTTGCAACCGCACTTCCTTATCTTTCAATAGTAAAAAATAAAATAATTTTAAAATTTAAATTAAAGACCAAAACCATGAAAAAATCGAACGAAAAAAAGACTACAAAAATTTGACATGAAACTAGACTATACTACTTTAGTTATATAGTTATTAAAAATATTTATTAGATATAATGATTAAAATTATTAATATGTTATATATTTAATATCTAAATAAAATATCAAAATAAATAAAATGAATAAAAAATAATTAATTTTTATTTACTAAAATAAATAAAATGAAACACATCTAAAAACTATTAAATAAGATAAAAAATATTAAAAATAAATAATTTTTGAAAATTTTAATTAATTTTGATTTTGATTTTTAAATTATCTAAATAATAATAATGAGAATCATTCATTCATTCTCATTTTAATTTTGGTCTTGAACCATATGCCTTAGAAGATTTTGCTTTTCGATTTTGATTTCAATTCTAGTTCCAATTTCTATTTTGATTCCAATTATAGACTAAATATCTCTATAATAATAATAATAATAATAATAAGAGAGTAAAAGTATTTAAAGCAACGAAGTTTGTCGGAGATATCAATCCAAAATGCCTGTCATAAATTTACATGCAGTTATTCTTCATGTTCTGAATTTGATCATGTTTTGAGCTGAATATTTTTTACATATTTTATTTCTCTCTATTTTTTTTTTTTGGGTAAGTCTCTCCGACCTTTCATTGGCACTAGTTTGCCCTATTTTCTTTTTCTTTTTTTTTTCTTTGATAGGGCGAAAAGGAGAGGAAGGATAAATCCAGTGTAACTATCCTCACTGGGTTCCAACTTCACCTGGCTATGTTCGATTTATATTCGATTCGAACAATAATTTTTTTATGTATGATTGATCACGTATTTCAAAAAAAATTTTAAATTTAATTAAATTATTTATAGATGAAAGATGAGGTTAAATCTTTATCAATCGGACTATTATCTTAGCAATGCCTCATTTTCTATAATAAGTTGAAAGTTTCGTGGAGTTGAGATTTTGGCCAGCCATATTGCAATCCACATCAGCGAAGCTATTCACGTGTTCATCACATGCAGGCAAGTTTTGTCATAGTAATAATAGCTCTATCTTGTCAAAGTTTACTACCATCGTCATTTCTTGTAAAAATGTTCTCCAGTGGTGCATCAGAAATGCGGCTCAAACTCTCCCCCCTTTCTCAAGAATTAAATAAGGTAAACGACTATGTAAGGCGTAAATGATAAAAGAGACCAAGGAAAGATAAAACGAAAGCAATAACGATAATAATGGCGGTTTCTACTGATTTATCGTTACCTCTCGGCTGGTAAAGAGGTACACCGTCTGCTCGTGGCTTCAGCTTCGGTTTTAAGCAACCAACCAGGCTCCCCTCCACCAATTTCTCTCTCTTTGTTGAGCCTTCGATCGAGCGAGCCATCTCTAGGCTCCGATCCGACCCCGCGGCGAAATCCTTTCGCGGTGCTAATCCCCTCCCTGAAATGCTCCATCGCCGACGCCTGAAATCCTGGAAACCCGAGTTCGTTCGCTGCGCAGGCGGTGAAGATCTGGGCTTCCCCTAGGCTTTAGTAGGAATCCCCTGCGCTTGCAGAGCTCGGCTTAGGGTCTCCCCACTTCCTTCTCCGGGTCTTGGGAAACCAGCTGGTTTTCCTGGTTCAAAGAGCTTCTTGTGGATAACTGTTGGGGCATGGTTTGAGGTCGAGGCGTGGTTGGAGGGAAGCTCGTTCTGGTGCTCAGGGAGCTTTTGTTGCTCGCTTGATGTGCTGGGACAGCTTCTGAGGTGAGATCTGGGTGATTTCCAGTTTACATTAGGGTTTCTTCTCAAATGTGCTGGGCTTTCTTCGAGTTGGGGTGGTTCGAGCTACTCTCTTGAGGTTTTGAGAGCTGTCTCTGGGGATGCTTGAGATTTTGTGGGGTTTTGATTGAAAGTTTTCTTGTTTTGTAGGATTATTTCTCGGCTGCTTCAGTTGAGTTGGCAGGTGTACTTTTAGCTTGGTTGTTTCTCATTTCTTGAGGCTTTTAATCTCTGGTTACCAGCCTGGCTGCTCTTGTTCGAAACCTGGGGTGGAGGTTACTAAAGCAGGAGTTTTAATTAGAATTGCTTCTGACGTTGGGAAGCCCAGGCTGTACTAGGCCCGAGGAAACGGAAACTTGTGAAATCTGGGATCTTGACCTTGGTTTCAGCGGAATTTCTTTGTCAGAAAGTGGAAATAACCTTTTCATATATCGAATTGACATATGAAACTCTAGTGCTTGCATGGCGAATGTCAGGAGCTGATGAAACTGGACACGAGAATTCCCTGCCGTGGACCTGGCTTCGGTGAAGGGTGTGAGTATATATCTTCTGGCTTTCTTTCAGCAGGCGTAATATTTCAGGCCAATTTTGTGTTGGTCCTCTTCTTGAAGGTGTAGCTGTTGGATGAACTGAAGCGGTGGGTTCTGTGCTCTGGAGAATAACATAAATGCAGTTTTAATTGCATTTTCAGGCAGGGAGGATAAAAGTGATAGTTTTGTTGCCGAAGTGCCTCCGTTCAGACAATTGACTGGTGTGTTGAAGTAAAGGAGGAACTTTTGTCTTCAGCTTTGTTTTGGTTCCTTTTGCATTAAACCTTTCCACATCTGTGAAAGATGAGGCCCTCGTCATCAGGCCTTGAAAACCAGCCTCAGGAAGGTGAGCTTCTAAGCAGCTTATTTCTTATTTGTCTAAAAACTTTGTGTTCTTGGAACTACACAGTGTTAGTACCATGCATTCTATGCGACTGTTGTAGATTCATATTTTTATATTTTAGCTCATTATTGTGTTTTTATTTCCATAGAATGCATGGAAGAAGGTTACATTGTACAGGTTTTTGGTTCTTCTTCAATTTTGGCTTTTTTGCTCTAATCCATGCATCATGGATGTGTGCACTTTGCTCTTTCAGAATTTGACTTCCCTGTTGAAACTCCTATGGAAGTCTTAGAATTTGAGCTGGTTGCTGGTTGGTCACTACATCATGAACTACTTAAGTAATATATTTTCTGCTCCTATGAACTGGTCTTTAAGCTTTATGGCAGGTCCCAATGTTGTGTTGGTCTGTAAATTAGCATTATTTAGAAGGTCAATGTCACATTGATGTCCATTGCTAGACTTGCGAAGCCTTGATATGTCCTGTATCCATAAAGACAAACCCATATAGATGTGATAAAATGCAAGCAGGCTGAAGCTAAGGTATAGCTTGTGGATGGATAAGGGTGTCCTGGTTGGAATTTCTAGTTTGAAGTTTGGAATTTGAGATTTTTGTTATTGGCTCCAGGTGACTATTTTTTGGGTCTTTTGTTCTCCTGAAGATATCGGCATGCTTTGGATTTAGTTTTCAATTTGATCTTGTTTGGGTTTCATGGTGCACACTGCACAGGCTCTGAATCCTCTGCAACCCAAATGTTGGAATTTTTTACAGTTTCAGTATGTCAAGCTATACGATGCACATCTAAGTTTCTCCTTCTTCGTCTAAATTACCCTCATCTGGCTGTATTGGTTACAGGCCAGTTGTTGCACAAAAGAACTATCCAGTGAGCATTTGCCACATTTGCAAAATGTATGTATCCCATGTCTGTGCTTGTAGAGGCTTGAAAGTCTATCATGCATCCCAGTCTTGCATAGTTGGAAAGTTAGTCAACCTTGCTCAGACAGTGGATTCAATCTGTGATATACTTGTAGGGGTTACCTATTTTTCACAGAGTCACAGACAGAGAGATACCAGTTTTCTCTGAGAAGCTGTGATACTAAAAGAGACATGTTCAGGAGATATGAATGATAGATCTATAACATTCCTTAATCTAATAGGAGGAGAGCAGCATCCTCTGCAGACATAGGCTTAGCTTTTCTAGTTGTACTTGTAGTTTTGCATTGTATGGTTGACTTTAGATAATGATAGAGTTTTTGTGTTTTTTTTTTTTTTTTTTTAATTTAAATCTTGAAACAGCTTGCGATATTCAATGGTTTTGTTTATACATCTTTCTATTTATTTAGCATGTTAGCTAAGGTTTCAAAACCATCCTATTTATGGAATATGCATCTTTAGCTATAATTGAAATACTTCACTGATCGATTCCAAGTCATGATCATTTTCACCTTGTTGCATCCTTTTGAAATTGCTTCTAATGAGTGCCATCTATGCGCCATCATTTGCAGAAGAACAAAGATGCCTGAATTCAGAGTTATGGCATGCATGTGCTGGGCCTCTTGTATCATTACCTGCTTTTGGAAGTCGTGTGGTATATTTCCCGCAGGGCCATAGTGAGCAGGTCAGTTCTTTCACTTAAAATTATAGATCATCTATGTTTCACTCATTGGATTACAATGGTGGCACTATTCTAAATGTTGTTTGGTTTAACTGGAGTAATGGCCAGTACTTTTAGATTCACATTGATGGAACATATTGCATGCATTTTCACTAGCTTGCTAACGGTGATGCACTTTCTACTTTCTTATGTCTTTTATGTTTCATAAATTTGCATGTTATGTTATTTTTCAGTTATTTATTCTTTTGTTTTAGTATATATAACCTTGTATTGTTGAAATGCTTGATGGATTCTGTAAAAGGTTCTCTAATTCAGCTTGACTATAAGCAATCTTCCTTGATAAGGATCGGGCCTTCTGTCATATAAATTTTTTGGGTTCCTTATTATTTTGGAAGTACAATACTTTCTGTACCAAGCAGTGCTGCATCAACAAATAAGGAAATCGATTCCCATATTCCCAACTACCCAAGTTTACAGCCTCAGCTGATCTGTCAGTTGCATGACGTTATGATGCATGTAAGTTAGATATTCATTTTTTGGGCATGTATGGTTTCATGTCCAGCTGCCTGATGCATCAATGCATGTTGTGAACACTTCAGGCAGATGCAGAGACAGATGAAGTCTATGCCCAGATGACATTGCAACCTTTGAGCCTGGTAAACAACAGTATCTTCCTTGTTATAACATTATGCATGCTTCACTGCTTTGTATAAATTTTGGCATTATCTTATCTACAGCAAGAGCAAAAAGAGCCCTATCACCCTACTGAATTGGGTACTTCCAGCAAACAGCCAACCAATTATTTCTGTAAGACACTGACTGCAAGTGACACCAGTACACATGGTGGTTTCTCTGTTCCCCGTCGAGCAGCTGAAAAGGTTTTTCCTCCATTGGTGAGTCTGTTTTGTCTTGTGAATTTTAAACAGACTAAATGACTGCTTTTCTGAAAATATGCATTACAAACTGCTCGCCTTCTTATTCTTCTATATCTACATCACTTTTCCAGGATTTTTCACAGCAGCCTCCTCCTGCACAGAGTTGATTGCGAGGGACCTTCATGGAACGAGTGGAAATTCCGTCACATCTTTCGTGGTATGCAAGAAGGATCAATACTATCAACATTATATCTTACTTTAAATGTACCTTGTTTGTTCATCAGTATGCTTTTGCTAACCAAGTTACTTGTTATGATTAAGTATTGGAAATCTTTTATTTGAAAAGATATTCACTCGGTGGCTATATGACATTTTAAGACAATTGGTACATTTATTGAGCTCTAAGAAAACCTTGGCTTCTTCTATTCTTTGTCCAAACTCTTTCTCCAATTCCAGGAGATATAGAGGCTTTCCTCCTAGTTTGCAAACTAAATTGCTTAACCAGTAAGGTAGGTGTTCAATTTTGCCCACTAGTATTGCATGTATCATGGCAGGCTTTCTCTTGTATAATGTTGCTTTTACTAAAAGCTCAACACTAACTTCTAGGGAGTGAAATATCAGATTCCAAGCTTGTCGTATAAGAAAGCTTGTTTAACGATGGATAATACTTTGATCCTAAAATAATCCCCAAGATAGTCTTCTTCGCATTACAGTAGTCAAATGATATGCAAGACATTTTGATCTTGTTCATATATGTCCTTTCCATCTTTTTTTTTTTTTTGGTGTGTGTGTGTGTGTGTGTGATGATGATGCATGGTATTAATATCTCAAATGAGCTTTAAGCTGATTATTTTGACTATGTTATCTTTCAATATGAATCATGTTGAATATATGGCCTTCTTCTCATTGACTAGAGAGGAAGGGATGTATAGGCATATGCTTCGAGATTTCCTTATGCCAGGTCAATCGTAGAATTCCTGACATAAGGATTGTAAGAACATGTTTTATCAAGAAGATCAGAAATAAGAAATTAAAAAGATGCTTGTGTATACTATGCTTTAATGTGCTTATACCAAGATAAGTTTGTGCGTGGATGCATTTAATAAGGTAAATAACTGGTAAACATGAAGTGAGCATGACAATGAGAGGTTAAAGCTCCAAGTTGTGCAATTGAAGATTAGAAGCATGAATAAATGTGGCCAGCTCTTAGAAAGTTGAAGGTCTACAACATCCTATGATGTGATCATATAGAAGAGTGAATGGCCAAATAGGAGTGTAACAGGTAATTTTGGTAATACAGGATTTGCTATGGTTCTGCTCATCATAATCTTTATTGATTTATGATGTGACATATCACAATTGTTCAAAGTGGATGAATGGTTGAGGATGAATTAAAAATTTCATGAATGTTGCTTTTGCCAGCTTTACATTTGGGGAAAATTGAACTTTAAACTTCCTCAACCATTCACAATGGTTGAGGATGAATTAAAAATTTCATGCATGTGCTATTGTGAATGGTCTTTGGATAGTAGCAAAGGGTGATATAAGAATTAGTTGTGCAATCATGTGGATGTAAGTTGTTTTATGTGAGTCAGACCTCCTTTACTGCCTTGGTGGCATGGGCCTCTCCCCCGATAACCTTGTCAAGGATTTGAGGATTGGCACCCTCTTCCCCATCAAAGCTGTTTTTCTTTTTATCCTTAGGGTGATTAGTTAGCTATCACTAGGAATGCATTGCCTTATTTATTTTCTTTCTTGCATCAGAAATTATGAGTCAGCACTTGTGCGTCTGTTGATATTTTGTTGACTAATGAACAATTATTAGGTCATGCAATAAGTGCACAAGTTTTCTGATGTACTTTGGTTATACCATCTTTTTATTTGTGTAAACATCATTGATAACCATCTCCTGCGCATTCCATCATTGTAAGATAGCAAACAACAGTGTTTTTTTAGTTTAGCATTCATCCTTTTCCTAGCAAGGATTCAGGTCCCGGTGGGACATCCCACGGGACACTGGGATGGGGTACCATCCCATGGTGTCGGGATAGGACATCCTGCCACCGTTCCAGTGTCTCAATCGGGACACCTTGGGACATCCCTTGTCCCGAGTGTCGGGACGCCGACGCATCCCATTCCAGGAAAAAACCTGGACAGCCCTATCCTACTCCTACGGGATTTAAAACCTTGTTTTCTAGTCCAAAATTTTGGTTTGGATATGTTAATTTATATCTGCAATGTACAATAAACAAACATAAGTGGAATACATCTTGCTTTTAGTGCAGCAGGTATTAGTGATTTTCAAGTATCCAGTATAACTTTGCTTCCTTAACTACACATTTAGTTTTCAGCAGTTGTCTCATAAATTCTGTATTGCTTTTGATGATTTAATGCTCTACTGTGATCATTGAGAAAGTTAGAGCTTGATGCTGATGAGACTTTAACATTACTCAAATGCTTATTTGCATTTAGGTGCTCTACTTTAAGAGCTTTGTGTCATCATGTTAAAGAGTCACTTTGTTCTTGTGTTAAAGAGTCACTTTGAAATGATAACTCAGTCATGCAATGTGGAATGTATGATATAACATGCATGTAACATGAAGTATGATTCTGGTTACCTTATCCTAATAGTATCATGAAATTGTGACTGTTTAACTGAGGTTCTGTTGATCACTTTTTGGCCCTAAGAGCATATGTTCTTTGATGCATGAACATGAAATTTACATTTGCACATTTGGTTTCAAGTATTTCATTGATATTGTTTGTCCTTGATGCACTTATTCTGCCACAAGCTGTTGGAGCATTTGTGTTTTAGCAAGCTTGATACACTACTTGCTTGCTGGTAGACACCAATGAGAGGCAAGGGACATGCAAATAAGTTGTGCATTCTGCATTGGTCTGCCATTATGGCTAGATGAGGTCTTTGTCAGGGCTGAGATGAAGAATGGGCCAATGAGGTGTTCAACCTTGCATGATAGTCTTAATTTGCAGCATTTGATCATAAGTGTTTGTGTCATATATTCCTCAAAAGGGTTTGGGTTCTTGTTTGGCATGACTAAGAAGTTGCAAACATCATGTTGGTGTCTTGTCAACATGATATGAACTTTTCATGTCTGTTGGATGTGGTTTTAGGTTGAAATTTCAAGTTAAGCTAGTCATTGAAATTTGTTTAACATAACTTGTGTTGTTGACTTAAGTTGATTTAGGCATAGCACTATTCCTTCAAAAAAAAAAAAGGGCATAGCACTTGTGTTACATGGTTTAATCTGGTATGAAGTATTATGTATTCAATTCGATCTTTCATATTATGTAATTCTGTAGAATGTTGAGGATACTGTCTTTGTAATTAATCCTCTTGGATTACATTTTTGAAGGCCTATATTTTTGTATCTTCTACCTAGTCTTGTTCTCGTTTCATGCGATATTGTTGAAAATGCTGGAAAGTGCTAACTGATACATGTGGTTTACATACATACATACATACATACATACATACCTACCTACCTACCTACCTACCTACCTACCTACATACACATACATACATACATACACATACATACATACCTACATACATATACATACATACATACATACACATACATACATGTATGTATGTATGTATGTAGATGTGTACATGTATGTATATGTACATGTACAACATGCATGCATGTACATATGCACACACATAAACATATACATATACACATATAATGCTTGGCAAGTTTGCTACTTTGTCAAATCTGGCGTTCTAACCACAAGGACACATTCCTGATGCAGGTCAGCCCAAGAGACATCTTCTTACAACGGGATGGAGTGTTTTTGTAAGTGCCAAAAGACTTGTTGCTGGGGATTCAGTCCTCTTTATCTGGTATTGTAATATAGCCTTGTTTCTGTTGCAAAAGGCTTTGGCACTTACATAAATTTATGTTGCTAACACTCAAGTATATTGACTTGTTAGGAATGAAAATAATCAGTTACTTCTGGGCATTCGGCGTGCTAATCGACCACAAACAGTTATGCCTTCATCCGTTTTGTCAAGTGATAGCATGCACATAGGCCTTCTTGCTGCAGCAGCTCATGCTGCTGCTACAAATAGCCGTTTTACGATATTTTATAACCCGAGGTAGAGTGGTGCATTTTGCAGTGCCTAATGTTCTAACTTTTGCCAATTGATGATATTTTATATTATTTGATTTCAGGGCAAGCCCTTCTGAATTTGTTATACCGCTAGCTAACTATGTTAAAGCAGTCTATCATGCACGTGTTTCTGTGGGCATGCGTTTCCGAATGCTTTTTGAGACAGAAGAGTCAAGTGTTCGCCGGTAGGTTTGTATAAGTTTTATCATTTGTTTAAATTTTTGAGCATGTTCTTATATGTGCACCATCATGTACTGATTGTGCACTTTAAGATTTCTGCCCTGCATTTAGTTATTGATTTATGTACCATCAAGCATCACTTGGAACAGGTTCTCCACATTTGTATTGTTTCAACTCTTGTAATACTTTGCCTTGTTTATTTCCAGATACATGGGCACAATTACTGGGATAAGTGATCTGGACCCTGTCCGTTGGCCAAACTCTCATTGGCGTTCTGTGAAGGTAAATATTCTCAAACAACTTTTATATTTGATTTTCAATATAGACTACTCTGTTCTCACAATGATATTTTAAGATTTATTGTAAGCTTGTTGTCTGGCCACTTGCGCAAAGGTGACTGCTTGGATAGGGTGCACATGTGCCATCTTTGGAATAAATTATAAGATTGGGGCTTATTGATTCAGGTTGGCTGGGATGAATCAACTGCTGGAGAGAGGCAGCCGAGGGTGTCACTATGGGAGATTGAGCCTCTAACAACATTCCCAATGTATCCATCTCGTTTTCCTCTCAGGCTTAAGCGTCCATGGCCTACAGGATTGCCCTCTCTGCATGGTATCCCTTCTGATTGCGTTTTCCAACTGCTTGAAATGGTTATTTTAGCCAAAAAAAAAGTCTCAATTGCTTTTTGCTGTACTTCTCCCCATCTTACCCTCATTTTACTTTTTGTAGGTGGAAAAGATGATGATCTTGATCTGAGTTCTCCACTGAGGTGGCTTCGAGATGGTGGAAACCCAGGGATCCAATCTCTGAATTTCCAAGGAAGTGGTGTTACACCTTGGTTGCACCCAAGACTCGATGCTTCAATACTTGGCCTGCAACCTGACATGTACCAGTCAATGGCTGCAGCTGCACTTCAGGAAATAAGAACTGTGGATTCTACAAAACAGGTATCACCAACTATGCTGCCATTCCAGCAACCTCAAGTAACTAGCAGATCCCCCCCTCTGTTACCAAGCCAGATGCTGCAGCAAGTGCAACCTCAATCACAGCAAAGCTTCCACCATACCATTCAAGAGAACCAGGTTTCAAGCCAGACTCAGTCCCAATTCCTTCAGCATCAGTTGCAGCATTGCAACTCATTTGATGAGCAGAAGCTGCATCAACAAATTCAGCTGCAAAAAAAACCACAGCAGCAGCAGCAGCATCTGCAAATACACCAGCAACAACATCATGAACAAATACACCAACAGAAGCACTTGTCTGATCATCAACAAATTCCTAACATAGTGTCTGCCCTGTCTCAGTTTTCCTCTGCTTCTCATTCCCAGTCTCCACTGCAAAAGATTTCCTCATTTTCCCAGCCACAGAACCTTCCAGATTCTAATGGCAACTCTGTTTCAACGTCTAGTTCCTTCCCCCTGCATAATATTTTGCAGCCATTTTCTCCAGATGACACACCACTCAGATTGCCAAGACCACCCCTCTAATCACTTCCATTCCGTGGCCATCTAAACGAGTTGCACTTGAGTCGATTATCCTGTCTGGAGCTCAGTATGTTGTGCCCCATGTAGAACAGTTAGGTGCTACACAGCCTAACACCTCTCCACAATCGGTAACATTGGCACCTTTTCCTGGAAGGGAATGTTCGGTGGAACAAGATGGTAGCATGGATCCCCAAAACAATTTGTTGTTTGGCATTAACGTAGATTCCTCATCGCTTCTAGTGCCGAATGGCATGCCAAACCTTAGAAATGTTGTCAATGAAATGGATTCAGCGGCCATGCCATATGCTGCTTGCAATTTTTTTGAGTCCCTCAGGAACTGACTTCCCATTGAATCAAGGACTGAGTTGTTTAGACAAATCAGGATTTTTGCATTCCATTGAGAATGTGGATCACGCGAACCCTCAGAGTAGAACCTTTGTGAAGGTGAGTGAATTTCTTTTTAAATGGATAATAGTTGACTTTGCCATTCTCTTATCTGGACTTTTGTTTCCTCCAGAGCATTTCAGATGGGGGAAATTAGATTTGTTTTCTCTAAAACAATCACCTAATGCTTTTTTATATTATTTCATTTTTCAAGTTAAAGGCTTGGCATATGACTGAGTCTTACAATGATGTAGATACTACATATGATGGAGATGGTAATTTTTGGTCAAACAATGTTGATATGTTCTGCCCTTTCTTCTCGAGAAAGCTGATATAACAGATATCATGCTAACTCATTAGACAGTATATAATAACTGCTAACATGTATATGTTATACCTCACCAGAAAAATATATATACATCTAAATTGAAAAATGCTGATTTTGGGTTGTATGAGTTTTCTAATTAGACAACCATTGTACATGATTGATCTGTGCATCTTGAGTGAATTAGTGGAAGTATGCTATCACCTATCCTCTTTTGTTGGAATCTTAGGTTTACAAGTCAGGGTCAATGGGAGGTTGCTGTATATCACCAGGTTTAGCAGCTATCGTGAGCTGCGAATGAGCTTGGGTTTCTGTTGGCCTTGAAGGCCAGTTAGAAGACCCTGTGAGATCAGGCTGGCAGCTTGTATTCGTTGACCGGGAGAATGATTTTCTCTCTGTTGGTGATGATCCTTGGCAGTATGTATCTTTCTGTTTTCACCTTCTCTATTGGTCAAGACTTCTTCGGCTGCTCTATCTGGATGAGGATTTAATTATAGTTGTTCGCTTTTTTAAAGTGAAAAACATCTGTTTTAGATCTTGGACTGGTTATGTTGCTTTGATTAAATGTTGCTAGGAAATATGCTGTTTCTGCCATGTCGGTATTGAAGTAACTAGTTTTTGTATGTCTTTATTATTTAAGATAACGTTGGCATAGAATGAATTGTACTTCAGGATTTTTTTTTTCTTTGACATTTTATATGCTTCTCACATTTCTCTGGGTTGTGCTTACAGGGAGTTTGTGAACAACGTATACTGCATAAAGATACTCTCGCCCCAAGAAGTGCAGCAGATGGGCAAACAAGGTGTTGATCTTCTGAACTCGGCCCCCATCATAAGGCTCCCAGGCAACAGTTGTGATGACTACGGAAGCCAGCAGAACTCGAGAAGTCAAAGTACTGTATTACATCTGTGGGGTCCTCGAATTATTGAAGAAGTTTACCAGGCTCAGCCCCTTGTATTTTGCTGCACTAGCTCGTTTTAGATGCTAGACTGGAGCACCAAATCAGCTGTGTATGTCTAATACCTGTATCATATGATATCCGCTCTTAACCTTCATATATGTGCTGAGCACTTATTATCTAAATACTGATTCTGTGAATGTGGTCTATTTTATTAACTAGTCCTGGTACAAGGTATTGGCAACAAGCTTCTAAATTGTTGAACTTCTTGATACTCTTTTGTGGTTTTGTTTGTTTTGCTTTTTTTTTTTGTTCCGTGTACAAATAATACTTCTTTTACTTTAATCTAATTGTAATAAAATGCTGTACCATAAGGTGTGTTATATACGACCGATCGGATCTGAGATGAGCCGGACAAGGCATTCAGTCGTTTAAGGTGGATTGAAGCCGACCTAAGAAAAGCCGACCATCTAAGAGCCGATCAACTTGAGGCAGCTGATCTACATTTGTACAGCTCGTCGGGTTCATTCCCGTTCAAGGAATTGCCTGAAAGTTCTAGAGAGTTCCCTTCACCTGGTACCGAAGGATTTTGTTGTAACGAGTTTCACAACGTGGTCACAATCCTGTGCCACCTGGCCATCTCCTTGATCCTCCCAGGGGCAGATTCAGGATTTCGTCTCTGCCATCTAACGAATTTTGGCAGCATCTCATGCCTATAAAAGGTGCTTTAGGGATTTCCACGGGGGGTAAGAGGCTCTTTCTCTTCCACTCTCGCTTTAGGCTCTTTCTCTTCCACTCTATCTTTTCTTTGATCCTCTCACTCTGTTGTTCCAAAATCTCTCGCTAACTTAAGCATCGAAGTGTCTCCTGTCGGAGCACCTCCAGCGCTCAGGGGACCTTTTTGCAGGTTGTCCGACCAGGGAGCTCTCCATCGCAACGAAGCAAGCCCGGTCCAGGGGTTAGCGCAGCAATAGATTGGTGCTAGAGGAAGGGGCCTGAATCTCCGTTCCGCTCCCTGTTATAAAAGGAGAGATCGACTAAAGAAAGCTACAGATGGTGAGAGGAAGAATGCAGTGTGTCTTCGCTAGAGGGAGCACTCCCCCCACGGGCCTGAAGTACTCCGCGAGGAGGACGCCACGATCGTCGCTTCGAGCCCACCATCACTCTGGGGCTGCAGCAATTTCAAATGCTGGTAAACCGCATTGAAACACTTGCCTCAGTGGTCCAGTATTTTCAGGAAGCGGTTGAAGACCGGCGGCAGTTGCCCGCGATGTCCTGCATCAACCACCAACAGCTCCCAGGGGGAGTCAGCAGCCGGAGGAGCTGCCCCCTCTCTCCCATGCTGCTCCGGAGCCCCGAGATCTTTGGGGGCTCACTCTAGCGGGAAAGGGGAGAGGTCAGCTTCCCCATCTTTCGCTGACTCTACTCCCCTCGGCAGTCGGCGCCTTGCTGAAGACCCGCATGACTACGGCAGTAAGATCATGCGCATGGCGGAGATTATCGAATAGCAGAAGGCCGAAGGGGGGCAGGCCTATGACACCCGCCCGTCTTTTTCTGTTGAGATCTTGGGGAGTCCATTCCCCGATACTTCAAGATTCCCCAGGTGGACCCCTATGATGATACCGCCGACCCACTAGATCATTTGGGCACTTACAAAGCCCATATGATGGTACAGGGTGCTTCTGACGCCTTCCACTGTATCGCCTTTCCAGCCACTCTGAAAAAGGCCACCCGGATGTGGTTCGCGGCCATCCGACCAGGTACGATCCGGTCTTTTTTCCAACTTGAGACTCTTTTTCTTTCGCATTTTAGGACATGCAGTCGAGCCCCGAAGAACACCGACTGCCTCTTCCTCATACTCTAGAAGGAGGGGGAGGCTCTCCGGGACTACATGGCCCGCTTCAATTCAACGGCCATGGAAGTCCCAGATTTGAACGAGGCGGTAGCAATGTCCACCTTCAAAAGAGGCCTCCGATCGTTCAGGCTTACATTCTCCCTGGACAAAAAGTTTCCAAAGGACTACACTGAGCTGTTGGCCAGGGCCCACAAGTACGCCTGGTAGAGGAGCAATCTGCAAGCCACCGCCAAGCTGAGGGGAGGTCAGCCACTAAGAAGCGAACGATAAAGCTCCCGCAGTTCGACCTCCCGGCGATGACGGCCGACCTACTCGGTGCCGAAGCCTGAAGCTGAGAGACCTCTTTAAGAAGTTTGAGACCTATGTGCCCCTCTCCCTCCCGAGGGAGAAAATCCTCATGGAAATCGAGAACGAGGCTTATTTCCAAAGGCCTCGATCAATGAGGGGCCCCCCTGCCGCCAGGAACAGGAACAAGTATTGTCGGTTCCACAGGGACCATGGACACGATACTGAGGAGTGCCTCCAACTGAAGGACACTATCGAAGACCTCATCAAATACGTCCATCCCCGCCGGGATCGGGCTGAAGCCTCCACTATTAGAAACCCACCTGAAGAGGCCGAGCTCCCCAATCAGCATCCGACGGGCGGAGGTGTAGGCATGTTGCACCGAAGGTCCGACCAATCATTGCCAGTTATGATGTAAAACGTGTCCTTATTGACAATAGAAGCTGTGCGAAAGTTTTGCTGTATGACGCCTTCATTCGGATGAATTTGTCTAGGTCAAGGCTGCGGGACTCCTTGATGCCACTCACTGGCTTTGGGGGAAACTCCGTTGAGGTAGAAGGAGAAATTATCTTACCTATAACCTTGGGACAGAACCTTGCAACGGACTTTTCCCATCAACTTTGTGGTCGTCCGTACGACCTCGGCATACAATGCCATCTTGGGCCGACCGTTCTTACAAGTTCCGCGCCATTATATCCACTTACCACTTACTGGCAAAGTTCCCAACTCGCAACGAGGTTGGGGAACTGTGGGGAGATCGCAGGGTGGCCAGACAATGTTTGGCCATTCATGACAGGTAGCTGGAGGAGCACCCTACACTCGAGCTACTGGATCCCAGGGACAAGGCTGATGACTGCGGTCAGCCAGTCAAAAAGGTGGTGTTTGTTCCACTCAGAGAGGATGATCCCACTAAAGTGCATCAAATTGGGAGTACACTAAGTGAAGAAGCTCAGTAGGAGCTGATAGGGTTCTTAAGGAGCAACGCTGATGTCTTTGCCTGGTCAGTCTCAGACATGCCAAGCATCCCGTCGGATGTCATTACTCACCAACTCAAGTCGATCCGACGTATAGGCCCGTTCGGCAAAAGAAAAGAAGCTTTGTCATCGAGAGGCAAAGGGCCATTGAAGAAGAGGTGAAAAAACTCCTTGACGCCGGGTTTGTTAGGGAATCCCACTATCCAGAATGGGTTGCTAATGTTGTTATGGTAAAGAAGGCAAGTAAAAAGTGGAGGATCTGTGTGGACTATATGGACCTCAACAAAGCTTGTCCGAAGGATAGCTTCCCCCACCAAAGATCGACCAGCTGATGGATGCCACAGCTGGCCACCAGCTATTGAGCTTCATGGACGCGTTCTCGGGGTACAACCAGATCAGGATGCACCCCGAAGATGCGGAGAAGATGGCCTTCATCATGGATAGGGGGTTGTATTGTTATAGGATGATGCCTTTTGGCCTGAAGAATGCGGGCGCTACCTTCCAACGGCTGATCAACCGAGTCTTCGAAGGGCAACTTGGAATAAATATGGAGGCTTACGTTGACGACATGATTGTTAAGATCCTCCGAAAGACCAACCACATCAGAGACTTGCAGAAATCCTTCGACGCGCTTAGACGTCATCAGATGAAGTTAAACCCTGCTAAGTGCATCTTTAGGATGACCTCTAAGAAATTCCTCAATTTCCTGGTCACCCAGAGGGGGATTGAAGTCAACCCTGAGAAAATCAGGGCCATCATGGACATGTCACATCCGACCAGCAAGAAGCAAGTGCAGGAGCACATAGGCCGTATCGCCTCTCTCAACCGTTTCAGTTCCTGGTCAGCTGAGAAGTCTTTGCCCTTCTTCAGAACTTTACGCCGGTCGGACCATTTTCAGTGGACCGATGAGTGCCGGTCAGCTTTCGAAGCCTTGAAGGATTACTTGAAGAACCCCCCACGTTGAGACAAGGTACCCCAAGGTCCAAAAATTGGTTTACTCGCTAGTCATGGCGGCGAAGCACCTCAGGCCTTGTTTCCAGGCGCACCCAATCGTCGTACTAACTGACCAGCCCCTCAAGGCGATCCTCCGAAGTCCGGACACCTCTGGACAGTTCGCCAAGTGGGCCGTCAGGCTAGGTGAGTTCGACATCTCCTTTCGATCCTGGTCGGCCTGAAGGCCCAGGTAATTGCTGATTTTATTACAGAGTGCACCTGGGGGACGGAGGCCGCCCCTTCAATTGCTGAAGTACCTGGGACCGATCCAGCTAGAGGGTCCAAGCCCACCTGGACTCTCCACGTAGACGAAGCCTCTAATCTCGTCGAATGCAGGGCGGGCCTGATCTTAGCCGACCCCGACAGACAATGTTTAGAGTACGCCCTACATTTCGCATTTCAAGCCTCCAACAACCAGGCGGAGTACGAAGCTTTACTTGCAGGGCTGAAGATAGCTGGTGAGTTGGGTATCAACCGAATTTAGGCCTTCTCTGACTCCCAGTTGGTTGTCAATCAAGTGAGCGGTGAGTTCGAAGCGAGGGACCCTACCCTGGCTAGGTACTTAAACAAGGTACGAGGCTTTACGTCTTTGCTCAAGATTTTCAAGATTCTCCACATCCCTCGGTAGCAGAACTCCCAGGCGGACGCTCTGTCACGGCTAGTCACGGCTGTGGTCAGCACCTCCGACCAGACCTTTGTGGAGCATTTACAGCATCCAAGCATTGCGGAATAGATGACCGACATCCATCAAGTTAGCCAAGGGGCATTGTGGATGGACCCGATCCATACTTACTTGGCCCAGGGTGCCCTTCCGGATGACTCGATTGAAGCCAAGCGTCTACGCTCGACGGCCTCCAAATACGTCGTTCTCGATGGAACTCTCTACAAGCGGTCGTTCTCACAGCCATTGTGAAGGTGCTTGGGGTCGACCGATGCAGACTATGCCTTAGGGAGGTCCATGAAGGCATTTGGGGCGACCATCTTGGAGGAAGATCCCTGGCCTACAAAAGTATCCGGCAAGGATATTACTGGCCCATAATTCAGAAAGATGCGTCAGACTTCGTGCAGAAGTGTAACACGTGTCAAAGGTACTCGGGGATCCAGAGGAGGCCCGCCAGTCAGCTGACCTTGCTTGTAGCGCCGTGGCCATTTGCCCAGTGGGGCATGGATATCCTGGGACCTTTTTCCCCAGCATCTAGCCAACGAAATTCCTCCTCGTGGCCATTGATTACTTTACCAAGTGGGTGGAGGCAGAAGTAGTGGCGTAGATAACGAAAGCCAAGGTGGAGAACTTCGTCCGAAATTGCATTATCTTCAGATTCGGTATCCCACGGATGATCATCACAGATAATGGAAGACAATTTGACAACTCAAGGTTTCAAGATTTTTGCCATCAGTACCACATTTCTCATCGGCTCACCTCGGTCGGCCACCCGCATCTAACGAAGAAGCTGAGGTCACCAACCGGACGATCTTGCATGGGTTGAAGACTCGGCTAAATGAGGCCAAAGGACTTTGGACGAAAGAACTTTATTCCGTATTGTGGGCATATCAGACCGGACAGTGATCGGGGAAACTCCATTCAACTTGACCTACTAGAGTGAGGCGGTCATTCCCGTAGAAATCTCTTTGCAATCCCTGCGGGTTGACCACCTCACCGAGCCGACCTACTCGGAGCAGCGAAGAGCGGACCTGGATTTGCTGGAGGAGACCAGGCTATGAGCGAGCATGAAGATGGCAGCTTACCGGTAGAAGATGGCTCGATATTACAATTCGAGGGTTAAGGCACGAACCTTCCAGGTTGGGGACTTGGTCTTGCGGAGGACGGAGATTTCAAGACCGACCGAGCAAGAAAAGCTTTCTCCTAATTGGGAGGGCCCCTATCGAGTCAGTGAAATAATCCGGCTCGGAACCTACGGGCTTGAGCAGTTGGACGGGCAGCAAATATCATGCCCGTGGAATGTAGACAATCTTCACAAGTACTATCAATAAAGTCTGTAGTTTCCCTCATGCTCACTCCGAAAGTCCGACTCCGGTCGACAGAGGCCCTAGGGCGGCCCATTCCAAAAGTCTGACTCAGTCGACAGAGGCCCTAGAGCGGCCTATTCTGAATGTCCGACTCCGATCGGTAGAGGCCCTAGGGCGGCCCATTCCGAAAGTCCGACTTCGATCGGCAGAGGCCCTAAGGCGACCCATTCCAAAAATCCAACTCCGGTCGGCAGAGGTCCTAGGGCGGCCCATTTCGAAAGTCCGACTTCGGTCGGCAGAGGCCCTAGGGCGACCCATTCCGAAAGTCCGACCCCGGTCGGTAGAGGCCCTAGGGCGGGCCATTCCAAATGTCCGACCCCGATCGGCAGAGGTTCCAGGGTAGCTCATTCCGAGAGTCCGACCCCGATCGGCAGAGGTTCCAGGGCAGCCCATTCCGAGAGTCCGACTCTGGTCGACAATCACCGCGCGTGGCCTAGGTGGGATCACGCGATGAACAGATGGCTAACTTGAGCCACCTGACGAAGCAAAGCGGGAGCAAATCTCCTAGTTCATGAGTCCGAACTAAATAGTTGCCAACCTTCCTACTTCGGACTTCAAAAAGCTGACCGAGAATACTTGGAAGATTTCCTAACTATTCGAACTGGACTTTAAAAAGCCGATCGGAATTACTTGAAAAAAAAATTTTGGAAGAAAAAGAAAGTAACTTATGGTACAGAGAAGCCGACTAACAAGACTTAGAAAAATTTGGAGAGAACATCAAGCCCAATACATACATACATAAGACAAAGGTAATATCTTTCATTATATTCAAAAGCAGATGCTTACAAAGGGTGGGTCGGACCTTTACAAACCCCTAGGTCGGACCCACGAAGGTGCATCGGGGCCCCGGCTTCGGCCCCGTTTGCTACATCTGGAAGGATGGCCAAGACTATGGCGCTAGGGGATTCGACCGGGACACTTGCCACCTCTTTCTCGACCCTGGCCTCCTCCATCTCCCCTTCGCCTTGGGGCTCTCCCTCTTCTGCAGGTCCTTTCAGCTCCGCACCCAACAGGTCTAGCTCCGGGAAAAGGAGGGCCACCTTCTTCATGCAGTCGTCGTAGCCCTCCCGGTAGAAGTCCGACGCCGCCTCTTCGACCTCCTCGTCGAAGTCGGAGGAGGCCTTATACATCGTCACCGCCTCTTAGGCCTGCCTTGCAGCCTGCTCCCTGGCTTCCTCAAGCTGGGCCGACAGCCGCACCACCGTGGCCCTTTCAGCCTGGGCTCTCTTGTCAGCCTCCAGGAATCAACCCTCTTCTTCATGCAGCCAGTGCGTGAGGGAGGCCACTTTCGCCTTCCTCTTCTTCAACCTGGCATCCCAGTCGGCCAGTCGGCCCTTTGCCTCCTTCAGGGCCTCCTTCGATGATTCGGCCTTTGCTTGAGAGGCCTACGACTTCTCCTCCGCGGACTTCAAGGACGCCTCCAGGGCGGCCTGAGTTGCCTCCATGGCAGCCTGAGTGGCCTCCAGCTCTTGCACCCTTTTAGCGAAGGTTTTGGCCGAATGGATCACTCGATCGATACCATCGTCCATCAAGAAATGTCATGGAGGAGCTGCGGGCACAAGACTAAGTTAGAGCCGAAAGAAGAAGGGAGAAAGGGGGGCAAAAAATTGAATAAGTTGCAAAGGGTTAAGTGAAGTGCCTTACCCTCATGAGATTGCGGTAGGACCCCCCCGCCACATCACTCAGGTTCCTTTGGATTGACCACTCCCAATCGAAGTCGGTCATTGCCCCTCTAAGCAGGCTCCGCGCTCTCCGGGGGTGGTCTAGAGCGTTCCAGTGTTGGAACTCCTCTTGGCGGCCCTTGTTATCCGATCCTTCTTCGGCCTCCTCCTCGTCGGCCTCTTCTGCCGCTGCTTCTTTTCCTTTGCCCCTGAGGACCCTGCTGTATCCGGAACGATAGGTGCAGAAGCTGGCGCAACTATTGTACTGGGTAGGTCTGACCGATCCTGTTCCTGTGAGGCAGCCGACTCCCCGACGGTGGATGGAACCCCGGACGCCCCGGATGCCTTCCTGGCCAGCACCTCCGTAAGAGGGGCGTCATCCTGGTCGGACTCCACTTCCACGACCAGTGCGGGCGGTCCCTCCTCCCATTTCTTCTTTTGTCTTTCGGCCATCGGTGTTGGAGCCGACTCTGGGGCGGACCTTTTTCGCACCGCCCGTTGATTAACTTTGCTTGTCATCTTCCTCATCCCTCTTCCTGTTGCAAAGAAGGTCAGGGTTAGTCAAAGAGAAAGAAATAAGCGATGGAGACAGAAGAGCGAACTGTGAGAAAGGAGATCGGCCCTTGCCTAAGAATCTCTGGGAGCTAATTCCTGCCCGATGAAGGCGGTCTTTGCCCAGCAGCTCAAACGCCGCGGTCGAACCAGCTCCGTTGAGTTCATTGTAACTGACCTGGTCAGCCATCAAGATCGACCTTCCCTCTCAGAGTCTCGCCCACGGCTCCCTCCACAAGGGCTCAAACCCCCAGGGCTGAAGACTACTTACGAAGAAAAACCAGGCCTTCCACCCATGGATGGCCGATGGAAGATACTTTAGGATTTTTTGGCTGGGACGGGGACTGAACATCCACCATTCCTGGCTCCTAAAGTCCTTTTTCAAGAGGAAGAAATTACCATAAAGGGGTAACCTAAGTTCAAATCCAGCCCTATGATACAATACTATGAAGCTGCAGATGATCCGAATGCTATTCGGAATCAACTGTGCTGGGGTTATCCTATAGTGCCGGAAGACCTCTACAAAGAAGGGATGTAGCGGGAACCTCAGGCCGGCCTTGAGGTGGGACTCGTACATCAGTAAGGTTCCCGGCCCTTGGGTTGTTCACTCTCCCCTCTCGGCCCGGCAACGTAAGGTGCAGAGTGGTGGGGATCCCGTACACTACTCTAAGGTTCTCTACCTGCTCTCGGGTCATGGACGATGGAATCTCGCTCGGCCCTGGCTGCCTAGGTCGGTGGACTGGGCCCTAACCAGTAGTCGCCATTAATAATGAAGGAGGAAGACTTGGGAGCTAACCTGAAGACGACCTTCTAAGAACCGGGTCTCGTGAGGGAAGAAGAAGGAGCTCTCTCGTAGAGTATAGACACAGCCAGCAAACCTTCCTGGGGCACGCCGCCCCTCCTTCTATAGTTCTCTGGGGGGCATCGCTTCGTTCTTAGCGGGCGTTTCAACCGCCCCATGAGGAGACGTATCCGTCCACGTTCCCCGAAACTGAGGCAACAAGTTGATGGCAGGCGGTGATCCGTATGAAAGCCGAACCAACGGTAAAGAAGCCGTCTGGAAGTTGAAGTTGACCGTCCGGATGCTGCCACCTGGCGCAGCACGTCCCCTCATTTTCGCCAGCACCCCTGGACGCCTGACACTCATAATGATGTCCTTCCCCCAATTAATTACAACCCTCGGCCCCCCCAATGAGGGTCGACATCTGTCCAGGAGGCCAATCATGGGAAGATTTGAAGCGACCCGTCGCGACGATCCCGTCAGGCCCGTATGGGCGCGATCTGCACCGAGAATTATGCTACTACACTTCGAGGTCACGTGCCTCCTCAAAGCTCAACAGCAGGGGGGCAACTGTTATATACGCCCGGTTGGACCCGAGATTGAGCCGGACAAGGCATTCGGCCGGTTGAGGCGGATTGAAGCCGACCTAAGGGAAGCCGACCACCTAAGGGCCAACCAGCTTGAGGCTGGCCGACCTACATTTGTACAGCTCGCCGGGTTCATCCGTGTCTAAGGAATTGGCTGAAGGTTCTAGAGAGTTCCCTCCAGCTGGTACCGGAATTCTTTTGCAACGGGTTCCACGACGTGGCCACGACCCTGTGCCACCTGGCCATCTCCTTGATCCTCCCAGGGTAGATCCGTAGCTCTCGTCTCTGTCCTCTAACAATTTTGGCAGCATCTTATGCCTATAAAAGGTGCTCAAGGGACCTCCACGGGGGTAAGAGGTTTCTTTCTCTTTCACTCTACGCTTTTCTTTGATCCTCTCCACTCTGTTGCTCCAAAATCCTCGCTAACTAAGCATCGAAGTGTTCTCCGTCGGAGCACCTCCGGTGCTCAGGAGACCTTTTGCAGGTTGTCCGATTAAGAGCTCTCCACCGTAACGAAGCAAGCCCGGTCCAGAAGTTAGTGCAGCAACAAGATGTATTCTAAAGAGATAACCTTTCAAACCCAAAAGAACTGAATGGTGTCAGCTTCTGCAGCTGCTTCAGAAAATGACCTCTAGAGCTGGACCACACACAGAAGGTCTCGGCTCTCTCCATGTGATCCGGTCGGTTTCCAACTTTTGGAATTTCCACCCATCCAAGCATGGAAATAAACCACTTCTTTGGGACCGCGATGGGATGCTTTTACTCCCTTCGATCCAATTTCTACCCTCTCCATCGTTCTCCCGTGCTCGTATCTGTGTCTCTTTTCCGAAGCCAAGCGATCCGTTTATCTAAAATTCAACTTCTCTGCTTTATCTCGGTGCAGCGTGGATTTCATGCTGCCCGAACGTCCGGAGGATGTGTTTGGTTGACCGGAGCGACGCATCGGCCTTCTTGATATTAAATGCGAGCATGTGGCCTCCATTAACTCGCTTGCCAGCATTTTCCTCTTCCATCATTTTCTGGTGATTCCGTCCCTTTCGTGTATCTTTGGCGGGTCCAAAGGCCTCAGATCTGGTCTTCTATCTTTGACCGCTCTGTGCTCAAAGTGCCTTTGTTTCTTCTATAGCACTCGGGGCGGTAACTACTTGAAACCGTTCTGCCCTTTCTTTCTTGTAATGCGTACAGTCTCGCAACGAGCCACGTTGCTAGTTAGATTACAGCTGTATCATACACGAAGAGTTTGAATACGGCATTGGATGAAAAGAATTTTTTAAAAAATAATATAAAATAATTTTTTTTTATTATTTTAGTGTTTGGTAATATAATTATCAAACTAGGTATTTTCGGGGACATGGTAGCTAGTGCGGAACTAAAATCGTCATGGTAAATATTGGGATATGTCGGTTCAAGCACAGATCAGCCATCGGTTCGATCGGCCGAAGACATTCCTCCCGAACCATGTACTTTAAATCAAAGTGTCCGAAGGAAACCGAACAACTGACGGACAAGCCGAAACTCTCAACTCCGGCTGAAGAGTCAGCCTGTGGCCCCTGCTGAAGACAAGGCCCTCAGCCTGAACCGAAGACATGATCTTCACTATCAGCCGAAGACTACGTCGAAGACAAAATCTTCGACCTATGCCGAAAACATGATCTCCAATCTGTCTCAAAGAAGTCTGAAAACGAAGGCTAATGGGGGACAGAATCAAGGTAGGATCGTCGACGAACTGATAAGTCGCCGAAGATTAGGGTATCCTATTTTTTAATTTTTTTTTTGATTTTTCAATGGTGGTGGCGAAGGAAAAATAGGGATGGAGAGCAGGAAAATTGGACATTCTAGGACTTGGAACTTACATTCACGGAGAGACATCTCACCTCTAGGACATCTCACCCATCCCACTACATGTAGACTAGGGCATCTCACCCATCTCACTACATACGGAGCGTAGGGCATCCCAGCCAAATCGCTACCTGGGGCCGTGAAGGAAAATCCCTAAGACCTAGAGGGGACTCAACGGGGAAAAAGGGATAACTAGGGTCTCTCACCCCTCAATGCTCGAAAGCGAAGGACTAGGGTCTCTCACCTCTCGATGCCCGAAGGCGAAGGACAGACGGGCCTCTCACCCTCCCCATACGGGGCGAACAAAAAGAAAACTCTTTTAAAAAAACTCTTTATTGACCAAACTATTTTTATACAGGACTGAGGGTGGTATTTATAGATTTTCCAACCCTCATTTGAATTTGAATACAGGATAAAAGACAGGGATAACTCAAATTTAAATACAAGATAGGATAAGATAAGCCTATCAATATTTCATCATAACCAACAAAATCCTAATTTAAATTTCAAATAAAAGATAAATCCTAAATTTATTCTTCAAATTTAAAATTATTTGCTGCTCCGAAATTTGTGCTGCTCCGAGATTCATGCAGGTTGATGTCCCATCATTCTCCTGAGGTGGGAAGAACTCGATTCTGTTGAGTCAGGGTTAGCGGGGACTTTGGTGGAACCGAATCCATTCAGAAAGAAGTTCTGCTCTGAGATCTGTGCAACTCTGAAATCTGTGCAGCACTGCTTGTGTCAAAATCTGTGCAGCTCTGAGATCGATGCTTCATCATCTCGATTCATTCAAAATCCAACATTTCTTTTTTTTTGACAGCCCTGCTCTGAGATTTGTGGAGCTTTGACATTCGTGTAACTTTGAGATCTGCACAGCTTTCAAATTCGTACAACTTTGAAATGCGTGCAGCTCAAACTCGTGCGGGACTTGAAGTCGGCAACAGCGGGTTTCTTTTCCATGGATCGAAGGGGAACGGAGCAGGGGGGTCTTCCGGCCGGATCTCAGGCGTTCACCGGTGGCGGGTTGGGGCGGCTGGCAAAGATGGAGATCTGGTGGGTGATCGTCATGATCCGAGCAGTGGTGAGGATGGCGGAGGTGGAGTCCGGCGGTTGGGAGTCGGCGCGCTTGGAAGAAACAGGCGGAGGAGATGAGGGGGGACGTGGCGGCGGCAGCGGGCTCGGGATTGTCGCGGACGACGGGGTTTGGATCCGGCATGGGTTTGGGTGGAGAACGGCCGGTGGTTGTAGGTTCCACGGGAAGATCCGATTGAGGAGGCACAGATGGGCTGGAGCTGGCAAGAAGATCTCCTGGATCTTGGCCTGGATGGCTAGGATCCAGCGGTTGTGGCGATGGCGGCGGTAACATCGTTAGAGTCGTCGTCTTCTTCGAGGGAGTAGATGGATGAGGAGTTGGTGTTGCGGAGGGAAAGGCAGAGGAGCAGCATGGGCTTGGATCTGGTTTGGTTCCGGCAGTTGGCGGTGGACGGAAGGGGCCCGAGAGCGCCCTCCTCGAAGATGGCACGACGGGAGGCGTCGGAGGCGTTGGCAATGAGGGAGATAGCAGTGGCGGCTTGGTCATGGATGAGTTGGGGGAAGAAGATAATAGGCATAAATTAGGGATTAATCAGGGATAGGAAAGGAATAAACTGGGAATAGAGGGGATAGGTGGAATAGCTGGAATAAGACCCGTCTCACTACATGCGGAGCCTAGGGCATCCCACCCAAATCGCTACCTGGGGCTGTGAAGGAAAATCCCTAAGACCTAGAGGGGACTCGACAGGGAAAAGGGGATACTAGGGTCTCTCACCCCTCGACGCTCGAAAGCGAAGGACTAGGGTCTCTCACTCCTCGACGCTCGAAAGCGAAGGACTAGGGTCTCTCACTCCTCGACGCTCGAAAGCGAAGGACAGATGGGCCTCTCACCCTTCCTATACGGGGCGAACGAAAAGAAAAACTCTTTTTCAAAAAAACTCTTTATTGACCAAACTATTTTTACAAAGGACTGAGGGTGGTATTTATAGATTTTCCAACCCTCATTTGAATTTGAATACAGGATAAAAAGATAGAGATAAGTCAAATTCAAATACAAGATAGGATAAGATAAGCCTATCCATATCTCAATCATAACCAACAAAATCCTAATTTAAATTTCAAATAAAAGATAAATCCTAAATTTATTCTTCAAATTTAATTTATTTGTGCTGCTCCGAGATTCATGCAGGCTGATGTCCCCATCAAAGGCGCCTCTTCAATTCGGCTAAAAATATTTCTCCAAAAAAGAAGCATGAAGACAGATCTCCGATCTGTCTTAGATCCCCATGAACGTGACAAACATGGTTATCATCGACTACCTAACTACCTCCAGAGCACAACCATGACACGTAATCCTTAACTCCAGCGGCAACGTCTCCGGCCTAGCCAGAACCGTTTAGTAGCCGTTCATGATTACGAATAGTGGGAAAGGAATTAACTCCCCCATCGTAACTGCTGGAGGGAGAATGGAACTGCAGGCCGGACAACTCAATATAAATATTGGTAAGAGAGGATACTCGAGGTAAGGCACAAGATACTCCTAAAAATTTCAGAGTCTTTTCCTCTCCATTTATCCTCCTCAGAATCATCCCCATTCTATGGCTGGAGCCCGCTTCTGACTTAGGCATCGGAGTGTCCCCCGCTGGAGCAACTCCAGCTAGGAATTTGTTTGGCAGGTGAACCAGGAAGCAGACCTGCGATCCAATAGCTCCGCCCGGTCGGAAAAGGAACTCTATGCTAATAAATTAGTGCGCCAGGTAGGGGAAGGTGACATTTAAGAATCCATTGCTAAGCTCCCCTCCTTGAAAAAGAGGAAGTGTAAGAAGTTCTCGATGGTAAGAGGAATCGCCTCAGCAAGTCGAAGTCATGCTCCTTCCCACGGGGTGAACCCCCGGTAGAGAACGACATTCCATCTCCCATGCTTGTCGTGGAAAAACAACAGTTTGGGAATCTCCTGAACCCGGTCAACACTCTCACGGCCATGGTTCAGCACTTCCAGAACAAAGCTTTTCAGGTGGGGCATCCGCCAGCCACCTCTAGGCATAGCTCTCGATCCCGGAGGAAGAGAGCCCCTCGAGAGGGGTCCACCCATCTTTCCCTCCATCCTCGACCCTCCCCTGAGGGCCGAAGTTCAAGAATGCCCAGGCCCACCGATTCCTTGCAAAGAGGAAAAAGGCCTAGGAAAACTCCCTCTCCTTCTTCTGAAGACTCTACTCCTATGGAGAATCTGTCGAAGCAAGTTCTCCCCGATTACAATGGAAAGTTTAAAGCCATCGAATCGGAGATTGCAAAAATCCGGGAGCGAAGGGATCATAACGACATAGCGACGTGTGAACTGCACACTCCTTACACTGACCGCATCATGGCCGAGTTGTTCCTTGGTACTTTAGGGTTCCCCAGATGGAGCCCTACGATGGCACCTCCGATCCTTTTGATCATCTGGACAGTTTCAAAGCCCACATAATGATCTAAGGAGCTTCGGACGTGATGTACTACCTCGCGTTCCCGGCCACCTTGAAGAAAGCTGCTCGGATGTGGTACTTGAGCATACGCCCAGGTACCATCGATTCTTTTTTTGAACTAGAAAAATTATTTATCTTGCATTTCAGGACCTGTCGTAAGACCCCCTGCAACATGGATATGCTGTTCCTCCTTCACCAGAACGAAGGAGAAAGTCTATGTTGCCTAGGTGGCTACTCAAGAGGGGGGGTAAATTGGGTCTTTTAAAAAATTGAAGGCAAGTAATGTACAATTCAAAATCCTTTGCAAGTGGTAGGTGCTATGATAGAATTATAAAATGCAGAAGCTAAATAGAGTCAAGAAAGTACAACACAAACATACCAAATTTATAGTGGTTCGGAGCAACCCAGCTCCTATGTCCACTATCCAAGATACCACTTAAGATTTTCACTATATTCATACCCGAATACAGTAAGATTGTTTTACAGGATCACAATCCAAAACCTCTACACTTTGGTTTTACGGGATCACCAAAGAAAACCCAACACCCTTTGGTTTTAACAGGCTCATCAAAGAAACCCAACTTGGTTTTCATAGGATCATCAAGAACCTAACCCTTGGTTTTAACAAGGCTCACCAAGAACCTAACCCTTGGTTTTAACAAGGCTCACCAAGAACCTAATTGGTTTTTCAACCGGGCTCACCAATAACCCAACAATTCAAAATTGAATTGAAAATAAATGTAACAAGATGACAAACTCAATTTGTTGGATAGTTGCCGATGCAGCTTGTTGGAAGTCCACTTGAATGCACTTGAATAAGCTTTAATGACTTTAGTGGATTCTTCCTAAAGTTGTTTAAAGCTTCAGATTGGAGTTGGTGAAGACTTGAAAGCTTGACTTGAATGCTCTTGTGCTCTTTTGCTGTTGGTAGGTAGGATATTCAATGAAGCTCTCTTTTCTTTGAAGAACTCACTAATAACTTGCTTCAAGAAAGTTCAAATCCTTCAAATTTAAAAGTCTTCCATCATCCCAAGGTAGTTCTAGCCATTGTAGACTGTTGGGGAATGATTTGTGACCGTTGGAGCACCTTTTAGCATTCAAAAATAAATTCTGGAACTAGCCATTGGATACCTGAAAGCGACATTCGAGTCAGCTCGGATCCTTCGAGTTGATAGGTTGAGTCGCCAAATCTTCAATGCAGTCAGTTCTCTATCTCAGGGTGCAAAATATCACTCTGGACGAGTCGACTCTTTGTAGCTCGGGTCAGCTCGAACTTGAATCTTGAAAATCTTGAACTCGAGGAGTCAGCTCTTTTCAGCTTGGGTTGGCTCTTCTTCTCAAGTTCAAAAATCTCACTCTGAAAGAGTCGGCTTGATGCAGTTCGAGTCGGCTCGCTTTCTCAGGCTTTCAGAATTAGGTCTGGCAGAGTCGGCTCTTTTTGGTTCAAGTCGGCTCGCCTGGCTGTTCTTAGAAATCTTCAGAAAATGGACTCTGGAGGAGTCGGCTTGGACTGATTCAAGTCGACTCGGATTCACTGGAGTCGGCTCGCTCAGATTGTTGCATTCCAGAATCCTTACCGCGTGCTAGTAAGCAGAGTCGGCTCTTCATCACTTGGGGTCGGCTCGAGTATCTTCTTCATGATTTTTAATTGAACTTAAAGAAAACTCTCACCAACTTTTTTACAATTTCACACAAACCAACTCAAACTAAAATTCATGGCACACACACTCATAGAAGTAACCCTTTTAATTGATTTTTCTTAGTATTTTTGATTGGGTTCTTCTTTACAAAACCATTTACAACACAACTCACAACCAAGAAAATAGAAGTGTAGGAGTTGAAGTTTGAACATGTTATTCATCCTACAAAAACTTGTCAAACACTTGAAGAGTTGTCAGAAATAAATGTACATGCTCCAATATTTGGTTATCATCAAAATCACTTATGGGGTCAATAATCTTCCCCTTTTTGATAATGACAAAACACTAGGCATGAAAAATTCTTTACACTTTATATGTATAATAGTATTTAAAAATTAAATATTCACATATATCAGAGCTAATAGAATTAGTAAATAAGTATCGGAGCTTAGAGATGATATCATAGTATATCATCAAAGTATTGAACTTCTCATGCTTCATGATATTATAATTAGCACAAAACATGGAGTATCAGAGTTCCAAAAAGAAATTGACAGAATTAACATCAATTTTAAATCAGAGCATGCAATAGTAATTAGAGCATTAAGATAATAATTAGAGCAAGATCATTTCAAGAGAATCTCCCCCTTTCTCTAGATTTTTAAAGTAGTTTAAGCAGTGCTATCATTTTTGTGCTCCCCCTTTTTCACTATTTTTATGCACTTTAAGAGTAGTTGGTAGGAAGCTCAACATATATACTAATTTTCCATTCTTTTCATATTTCTCCCATCTTTCTTTTCACATTTTTCATAACTCTCATTTTTCATAATTCTTCCCCTTTTTGTCAATCAATCAAAAAGGTGATTTCAAATAAGCTCAGATTTTAAATAGATTGAGAAAGTTTTTAATATTTGTTTGAGATAATTTCACATTCTCAATTTGAAATTCTAATTAAAATTTTATTATAGTTGTACTATAACAAGTGCAAAGATTGAATCATTGTACAGTAAGAAAATCAAAAGATACTTCATTGATAAGATTTTCATACAAGTTCAAAATCGAAGTACATTTATATTGCAGAATATAAAAAGTATAACATTAATAAATTTAGAAACAACCAAAAGACTAACTAAAAGATCTATTCTTCTTCTTCTTCATTAGAAGAAGAAGAGCCTACCTCTATAACTCTATCAGAGGTCTCAGTCTTCAGGGGTTTAAACCTTAAATCCCTGAATCTAGTTCTAACAGGAGCTGTAAGAACTTTAGTCTTTTTGGTTTGGGTTCTTTCTTGTCTTAGTAGGTTTAGGTGGATCAGATAAAGGAACAGGAGTAGGAATGTCAAGTGATTCGTTGATGATCTGTTCAGGAGCACCTTCAGTTGGATAGTTTTCTTTTGTGATTGCAATATGATGTTTCTGATCTCTTCCTTGAAGTCCTCCATTTCCTTTTTCACTTTTTGCTGGTGAAGCTCTTGTTCATATCTTAATTTCTGCAATCTAATATCAACTGACTTTCTGATTTCCTCAATTGCAAAATCCATATGATCAGTCAAGAGTTGGAGATAGTTTCCATCTTTTGAAGTATCAGATTTTTTAGGTCAGATGGAGTAACCATTGTTTCTTCAATCCCTTCTTCATCAGCAGCTTCATCTTCTTCAGAAATGGTAGCAGCAACCTGACTAGGCATCTTGATTATCCATTCTCCTTCTTGCAACTTGTATCCTATTCTTTTTAGTGAATTGAAGGAGTAGATATCAAAGTGGTGTAATGGCTTGCCTATTTCATTTGATAAGTCAACTCCTACTTCTTCAAATAACAAAGTGAAGACCATACCGTAGGGTAGACAGGCTTTGACCTTTCTTGCTGCTTTAGTCATTTGGATCATCATTATGTAGGAAAGGTTGAGAGACTTTTCTTTAATTAAGTGTCCCATAACTGTCATATCCTTCTCACTGACCCAATCAAAGCGGCCAATTCTTAGAAGAAATATCCTGCTGATCATATTGTGTAGCAGCCTCATTTCTTCGATAATAGATTGGCTTGTACATGTTGGTCTATGCTCATATCTTTTTTTTCCAAAATTAATTTTAGAATATGTTCTTTGTCCAGTAAAAGAAGCTTAGTAGCACCGTTCGTTGGCATTTACAGCAACCTGCCCGATCTTTCTTCATCTACTATAACTATCTTACCCTTGACTGTAGATTCCAAATGAAATTCTTTAATGATAATATTTTCATAAAACATCCATACCAGTGAAGGGTAGGTCAATATATTCAAAGAACAGAAATGCTTCCACCCTTGACTCTCTATCCAGTTTCCGATTTTCATTCCCATTTCTTCTAGGAATGCAAAGTCGATCCTTCTTCCGCAAGTGACAGGATGATTGATCATTGAGACATGCTGTCCGGGAGGACGAGTTTCTTCATCTTGGTGGATTGGAGTAGACCTTTTTCTCTTTTCCCCTCTTCCTCTTGCATCTATACTCCGAATGCTTGATTTACCGATTTGAAGAACCTTCTTCGCATATCTTCGAGGAGCCATTGCAAAGGGATTAAGGAATTTTAGGCTCTAGGGAATGATTTTTGGGAGAATGGTAAAGCTTTCGAGGGAAGTGGAGTGTGTTCAAAGTAAAGTAAAAGAGTGAAGTACTTAGAAAAGACAGTTCATAACTTCCTAAATAGTGATTTTTCGACTTTCGAGTCGCTCGCTCAGCCCTAAAAATATCCGAGTCGGCTCGACCAGAGAGAACTCATAACAACCAGAATACCGAGTCGGCTAAGCAAAGACTTAGTCGGCTCGACCAGAGTAAGAGTATGAGACTCAGATATTTGAGCCAGCTCGACCAGAGCAAAATTGCTCGAGTCGACTCGAATAGAAACTTTTCAAATGAAATCAATGATTTAGAAATTGAATTCGATATACTGAATAATTCAAGGAAAGTTGTTCAAAAAAAATAATGAGTAATTGTAGGAGGTTTTTTAGATAATTTTTTCTTAGTTTTTGAAGGAAATTAGGTTTACTAAGTCTAGAAAGGATAACATAGCCTTAATTCTCCTCTAAGCAACTCAAATATATCCTGATTTAGTGGATTGGTAAAGATGTCAGCCAGTTGTTTTTCTGTTGGGAATAATTCTAGTTCTATGTCACCATTCAAAATAGGTCTCTAATGAAATGGTATCTAATCTCTATGTGCTTAGTCCTAGAATGCTAAATAGTATTTTTAGATAAATTTATAGCACTTGTATTATCACACTTAATAGGAATTTTGCATTGAGAAACACCAAAATCTTCTAGTTGTTGTTTAATCCATAACACTTGCGCACAACAACTCCTGGCAGCAACATGCTCTGCCTCAGCAGTAGAAAGTGCTACCGAGTTTTGTTTCTTGCAGTGCCATGAGATTAAATTCAACCCTAGAAATTGACAAGTATCACTAGTGCTTTTTCTATCTACTTTACAACCAGCATAATCAGCATCAAAAAATCTGATTAAATTTAAAGATGATTCTTTTGAAAACCAAAGACCCAGATTACTTGTACCTTTCAAGTATTTTAATATTCTTTTAATAGCAAGCATATGTGTTTCTTTGGGATTACATTGAAATATAGCATACACATATACACTATATAAGATATCTAGTCTACTTGCAATTAAATATAACAAGGATCCGATCATACCTCGATATAGCTTTTGGTCAACATTGGATCCACTTTTATCTTTGTCCAATTTGCAGGTTGGGCTCATGGGTGTGTTCATTTGTTTGCTCATCTCCATACCAAACTTCTTGATGATTTCTTTGGTGTATTTGGATTGGTTAATGAAGATCCCTTCCTTTGACTGTTTTACTTGAAGTCCGAGAAGTAATTCAGTTCACCCATTAGGCTCATTTCAAATTCTCCCTGTATTAGCTTAGCAAATTCTTCACAAAAACTTTCATTAGTTGCACCAAAAATAATATCATCAACATAAATTTGTACAACTAATATATCATTATTTTTCTTTTTAATGAAAAGAGTTTTATCAACATTTTATCTTGAAAAATCATTTTCAATTAAGAAAGTGCTAAGTCTATTATACCAGGCTCTAAGAGCTTGTTTCAAATCATATAAAGCTTTATTGAGTTTATACACATGGTTTGGAAAAGCATGATTTTCAAAACCCGGTGGTTGTTCTACAAAAACTTATTTGGCGATAAAATATTTAAAAATGCACTTTTTACATCTATTTGAAAAAGTTTGAAATTCATGTAGCAAGCAAATGAAAGAAGTAATCTAATGGCTTCTAATCTTGCTACAGGTGCATAAATTTTATCAAAATCTATACCTTCTTCTTGACTATATCTCTTAGCCACTAATATAGCTTAGTTTCTAATGACATTTTCTTGTTCATCTAATTTGTTCTTATAGACCCATTTGGTTCCTATAATTGGGTGGTCTTTAGGTCTATCAACTTGTATCCAAACCTTGTTTCTTTCAAACTAGTTCAGTTCCTCATGCATGGATAACATCTAGTTTGGATCATTTTCTGCTTCTTCTAAGGTGTGAGGCTCAATTTGAGATACAAAGGCTAGGTAATCATGTGCAGTCCTATGTGCAGACCTAGTCCTTATACCTTGAGAAGGATCACCAATAATTAATTCTTTAGGATGGGAAGTAGCGTACCTCCATTCAGTTGGTAGATCGGTATGATCCTTACTTACCGTTTTTTCTTCTTCAACTGGTCTTTCTTGAATACTCATGTCTTCCATCTCCTTTTGAATGGTACTTGCATCATTATCAATACACTCATCTTTTCTAGATGGTGATGGGTTAGTTTCATCAAAAATGACATGCATTGACTTTTCAACAGTAAGAGTCCTTTTACTAAAAACCCCATATGCTTTGCTATGCAGTGAATAACCAAGGAAAATACCTTCATCAGATTTAGCATCAAACTTTCCTAGATTATCCTTACCATTGTTAAGTACAAAGCATTTACATCCAATATATAAAAATAATTTATATTGGTTTTCTTTTCATTCCAAAGTTCATAGAGGTTTTTTTCAAAATAGGACGAATCAAAATGCGGTTTAAAATATAACATACAGTGTTCACTGCTTCTGCCAAAAGTACCTTAGAAGATTACCTTCACATAACATTGTTTGGGCCATTTCTTCCAAAGTCCTATTTTTTCTCTCTACAACACCATTTTGTTGTGGTGTTCTAGGAGTGGAGAAGTTGTAATCAATGACGTTTTCAGTACAATAATCATTAAAAAATGATTTTCAAATTTAGTTTTGTAATCACTCCTAATTGAAATTATAGTAGAATTTTCTAATTTGAAACCTTTTCTGAAATTCTTCAGTACAATAATATTAAAAAAAACATTGATTTTCAAAGTATTTGTAATCATCTAATTGAAAATATAGTTCAGAATCATTGAAACTTTTTCTGGAAATTTTTCTAAACCATTTTGAAAGTTATCTTTGTGTGCAATAAACAAAATCCATGAAATCTAGAAAAATCATCTACAATCACAAGGATATTTCATACCTCTAGGCTTGTGGTCCTAGTTGGTCCAAATGATCCATATGAAAGTTGAAATCGATTTTGGATTAAATCCTCCCCTAGTTTGTTTACCCATTTGGATGCATCACAAAATGATCAAAATCAACTTTAAACTTAGGCATGCCTCTAATAAAATTTTTAGAAATCAACTTGGCAATTGTATGCATGCTAGCATGACCCAATCTTCTATGCATAATAAGCAAGACTCCTGGTCTTAGCATTCATTGCAACCAAACTGGAGCTACTTGACATGGTAAGATCATTTAGATCTACCACATAAATATTTCTAGTCCGTGTCCAATGAATTTACTGCTAGAGTCAAGAGAGTTTGTTACTATATAAATAGATAATTCGAAGATAACTTTGAAGCCTTATCACATAATGATAATCTCAATAGATTGTGCTTCAACTTAATTACTAGTAATACATTTCATAAAAGTACAGGAGTTATTTTGATCTTACAATTTCGATTATTTTCTCTTTGTCATTGTCTCCGAAAGTAACCATACCTCCTTTTTTCATTTCCAGGGTGATAAATTGATCCTTGTCACCCGTCATATGCCCTAAACAGCCACTGTCGAGATACCATCTTTTTTTTTAATTTCTGGGCTGCAAGACATTCCTGCAAGAAAATCAAGGAGTGCTTTTAGGAACCCAAGTTAACTTGGGTCCTTTCAGTTAGCTGAGGTGGTCCCTTTAGGAACCCAAATTTTCTGATGTACTTTGGACATTTTTAATAATATTGCATTGAAAGCTTATATCCTAATTTTTTGCAAGCAAAAATCTGATTCTAGAATTTTGAAATATTTAGACTTTGAAGTTCTATATGCATGAAGTGCAGAAATAGTAGGTTTTGTATTTAAATTCTTAGGAACATATAAATTAGGTTTTGAAATGGAAATAGAGTCTTTTGTAATAAAGGTTTTATGAGAAGTAAACTTGAGAATAAATCTTTTTGTTCATAAATGTAGTAGCTGAAACATAATTTGAATTTGAAGCATTAAAACCTATTCTAGCTTTATTTCCATAAATTCTTTGATCTTTAAGAATTAACTCAAGCTTATTAGAAGATAAAGTTATTTTTTAACAAGTGGCTTGAGTTTTTCAACCTCTTTTTTTAACTCATTTTTTTTTCATCAAAATATTATTTTTGTCATGAAATTCTCTATTCTCAGTTTTCAAGGCATTACATTTTTCAGAAAAGGTATGAAATCTTTTTGCAATAAATTATTCTTTTAAGAATCTCATCTTTTTCCTTGAGTAAAGAATTATTGATATGCTTTAATGATCTAATCTTTATTCCTGCCTTTTTAATTTAGATAATATCATGTAATGCATAATTTAATTCCTCAAAAGTAAATTCAATTGTGTGTCGGGGGAATTTACCTCATCCTCGAGACCCATTAGACATAAATTTGCTATTTTTGTGGTCTCTTCTTCTTCAATTGAAGTGGAGTCTTCATTAATGCTCCATGTGGCAACCATCGCTTTCTTTTTCTTCTTTCTGAAAATTTCTTTAATTGAGGGTAGTCTGGATGAATGTGTCCTGGTTTATTACATTCATAGCAGGTGGGGACTTGTTCCATATCCTTGTCTTTGTCCTTGTCCTTTCTCTTGATTGTTCTCCTCGTTTATGAAAATTTTTATTATATCTTCCTTTCTTCTTTTCATAAACTTTTGAATCTCCTCACGACCATTGCAATGTCTTCATCTTCAAGATCATCTTCAGAGGAGGTAGAGTCATCTTCCATCTCTCATCATTTTTTGATTCCGATGCAGTTTGAATGCAATTTTTCTTCTTTTTCTGATCATCATCCATTCTATGCCGCATGGCTAGTTCATGTGTGATGAGAGATCCCATTAATTCATCCATTGACAGAATGTTTAAATCTTAGCTTCCTGGATGGCAATGACTTTAGGATCCCATTTATCAGAAGTGATCTCAAAATCTTCTATACTAAATAGCATTTGAGTATACCCTGCCAAGACTTTTCAAACCGTTAATAATATCTGTAAATCTAGTATACATGGCAGAAAATTTTCATTAGGCTCCATTTTAAACAATTCATAGTATTACAAAGATTTATCTTAAGTTTTCACTTGTGAAGTTCCTTCATGGTCACTTCGAGTTTATCCCAAATTTTTTTTGTGAAGAGCAAATTGAAATTCGATTAAACTCATTACTATCCAAAGCACAATATAACAAGTTCATGGCTTTGGCATTTAACTCTCCCATCTTCATGTTATGTTCATCCCAATCCTCTTCAGGTTTAGGAACATCCACTCCATCAATTTTAACCATGGGGATATAAGGACCCTTTAGAATGACCTTCCATAACTGAAAGTCAACTGCTTGAATATAGATCTTCATTCTAGCTTTCCAATATGAATAATTTGTGTCTGCGAAGAGTGGAGGTTTATTAGTTGATTGGCCTTCCGCCAAGGATGTACTCTTGGATGAGCCATCAATCTTTACTAATATATTCAGAGACACTACTCTGATACCAGTTGTTGCCCAGGTGGCTATCCAAGAGGGGGGGTGAATTGGATCTTTTAAAAAATTGAAGGCAAGTAATATACAATTCAAAATCCTTTGCAAGTGGTAGGTGCTGTGATAGAATTATAAAATGCAGAAGCTAAACAGAGTCAAGAAAGCACAACAGAAACACACCAAATTTATAGTGGTTCGGAGCAACCCAGCTCCTACGTCCACTACCCAAGATACCACTTGGGATTTCCACTATATTCACACCCGAATATAATAGGATTGTTTTACAGGATCACAATTCAAAACCTCTACACTTTGATTTTACGGGATCACCAAAGAAAACCCAACACCCTTTGATTTTAACAGGCTCACCAATGAAACCCAACTTGGGTTTCATAGGCTCACCAAGAACCTAACCCTTGGTTTTAACAAGGCTCACCAAGAACCTAACCCTGGGTTTTAACAAGGCTCATGATGGGACTAATATGCATGCAATTATTTTGTATGTTTATATGTGGGGTTAGGTAATTAATTTCTGAATTTTAGATCAAATTAGTTGTAGGAATTATGTATGAAATTTTGAAGTCAAGCATGCAGATTAGAACCTAGAAAGTATTAAAGAAGGATCGCCGGGGCTGAGAAGCCTCGGTTAGGGCAAGTTCTCCTACAATATAATTACTGGAGGTAGAGAGGGTGTACCTGACAACATCTGAAGCGCCCGGTGAAGATCGCAGCGAAGAGATCTCTCATTCCTCGATGGATGCGGCCCTGGAAAACCGAGCCACAAGACCATGGATACCCGGCTTTCCTCTGCTCGGTGGTCCGATTAAGGCTTGGCTGGCGTCGTTGGCTTCGTAGGAACTCGGGGACCTGCAAACGACCTGTCAGGGATTAGAAAACTCAAAGGAGATCAAGAAAATAAAGAAAAAATAGCAAGAGGAGGTGTCTTTTGTAGTGGCGGCCAGGGTTCTGGAAGGTTGGATGGCGGCAAGAAGATGGTT
The DNA here is from genome assembly GCA_021397845.1 of Areca catechu. Taxonomy (NCBI): domain Eukaryota; kingdom Viridiplantae; phylum Streptophyta; class Magnoliopsida; order Arecales; family Arecaceae; genus Areca; species Areca catechu. Next base: position 101,118,485 of record CM038050.1, read on the forward strand.
GCAGCACTGGGAAGAAAAACCCTCAAACCCCTTTATGCACGCAGCAGGGTAACCTCAAAGCAATAGAAGAACTAAAGGTTTATTTCATATGCCAAATCAATCCTCATACAAGAGACTTGGGTCCTTTAAATAGACCCTTAGTCTTGGGCCCCAAGTAAGGACATAAAGTAAATACATAGGACTCTTATCCCACTCAAATCCTAGCTAGAAAATAAAGAAATATTATTAGAAAAAATCCCTAAAAATTCTGTTGACTTGGTCAACACTCCAAGTATACCTAGGGGGGCGTGTTGGGCTTCTAGGAGAAGCAAGGGGCTGGCCCAAAGGGGCTCCGGAACATTGGTTTGGGCCTTTGGAAGCTGGGGTGGCCTAGTAGCTAGGTAGCAGGAATATTCCCTGGTATCTTGCTTCTTTAGGGCTTGGCTTGGTGCCTGGCTTGATTTCTTTGGGCTAGGATGCAGATGGACCTCTAAATCATGGATGCCTTGGTCTATGAATATACTTTGGCATCTGGAAGGGAATCTGGGCATCTGGAGGGCATCTGCAAGGAATCAGGTTTCTGATTTTACTCATGGGGTCTTCAAATCTTCAAGCTGGGTTGGACTTGGGCTAAACTTCCATGTCTTCAATCTGGTTGGACTTGATCTTCACTTGTATAATATGGTCTTGAGTCTTCAATATGATTGAACAGGACTCAAAAAATAAAATTAGCTCGGCATGAGCTAACTAACAATAGACTGAACTAGCTCAACATGAGCTGACTAGTATAGAACTGAAATAACAACTCAAAAGACTCAAATAACAACTAAAATGGATTCAGATGGGCTAAGCCCTTATCACAGATGGACTCATAATTATTGATCAATCCATAGAGGGTTGAAAAGCCTCTGGCTTATTCTGGTGTCTCTGGTGTCCACACCAGCTCACCAAGAATCTAATTGGTTTTTCAATCGGGCTCACCAATAACCCAACAATTCAAAAATTGAATTGAAAATAAATGCAACAAGAATGACAAACTCAATTTGTCGGATAGTTGCCAGTGCAGCTTGTTGGAAGTCCACTTGAATGCACTTGAATAAGCTTTAATGACTTTAGTGGCTTCTTCCTAATGTTGTTTCAAGCTTCATATTGGAGTTAGTGAAGACTTGAAAGCTTGACTTGAATGCTCTTGTGCTCTTTTGCTGTTGGTAGGTAGGATATTCAATGAAGCTCTCTTTTCTTTGAAGAACTCACTAATAATTTGCTTCAAGAAAGTTCAAATCCTTCAAATTTAAAGTCTTTCATCATCCCAAGGCAGTTCTAGCCATTGTAGATCATTGGGGAATGATTTGTAACGGTTGGAGCACCTTTTAGCATTCAAAAATAAATTCTGGAACTAGCCATTGGATACTTGAAAGTGACATTCGAGTCGGCTCGGATTCCATCGAGTCAGCTCGGATCCTTTGAGTCGATAGGTCGAGTCGCCAAATCTTCAATGCAGTCGGCTCTTTGTCTCAGCGCAAAACATCACTCTGGATGAGTCGGCTCTTTGTAGCTTGGGTCGGCTCGAACTTGAATCTTGAAAATCTTGAACTCGAGGAGTCGCTCTTTTCAGCTTGGGTCGGCTCTTCTTCTCATGTTCGAAAAACCTCACTCTGGAAGAGTTGGCTCGATGCAGTTCGGGTTGTTTCACTTTCTCAGGCTTTCAGAATTAGGTCTGACAGAGTCGGCTCTTTTTGGTTTGGGTCAGCTTGCTTGGCTATTCTCAGAAATCTTCAAAAAATGGACTATGGAGGAGTCAGCTCGGACTGATTCCAATCGACTCAGATTCACTGGAATCGGCTTGCTTTCCATCGAGTCGGCTTATATTGCTGCGTTCCAGAATCCTTACTGCGTGCCAGTAAGCAGAGTCGGCTCTTCATCACTTGGGGTCGGCTCGAGTGTCTTCTTTAGGATTTTTATAATTGAACTTAAAGAAAACTTTCACCAACTCTTTTACAATTTCACACAAATCAACTCAAACTAAAACTCATGGCACACACACTCATAGAAGTAACCCTTTTAATTGATTTTTCTTAGCATTTTTGATTGGGTTCTTCTTACAAAAAACATTTACAACACAACTCAACGAAGAAAACAGAAGTGTAAGAGTTGAAGTTTGAACATGTTATTCATCCTACAAAAACTTGTCAAACACTTGAAGAGTTGTTAGAAATAAATGTACATGCTCCAATGTTTTGTTATCATCAAAATCACTTATGGGGTCAACAGTCTGCGAGATTACATCTCCAGATTTAATGCGACCATGCTCGAGATCCCTGATCTCAACGAGCATGTGGCCATGTCTGTCTTAAAAAAGGGACTTCATATGTCCAGGCTCACTTTTTTCCTGGACAAGAAATTTTCTAAAAGCTATGCTAAGCTCTTGTTGAGAGCACAGAAGTATGTCAACGTCGAAGAGAAAGTAGCGAATCGGCGTTTAGTTGAAGGGAAGCCCCCTTTGAAGAAGAAGAACAATGGGGGACAAGGCTCGCTTACTTCCAACAACTACAACAAATATACCGACCGATAATGGAGTCCCAGGCCCAGAGCATCAGACGGAAGATTCGACTCCTATACCCCCCTCAACCTTCCTCGAGAAAAAATTCTCTTGAAGATAGAGAAAGAAAACTATCTTCAACGGCCACGTCCAATGAAGGCATCCTCTTCCACAAAGAACAGGAACAAATACTGTCATTCCATCAGGACCACAGTCATAATACTGAAGAATGCACCAGTTGAGAGATGCTGTAGAGGATCTTATCAAGAGAGGATATCTGAGATGGTACATTGGTTACCAAGGACTTCGGTCATAAGCTACAGTTCCTTAGAGGGCCCCTAAAGAGACTGAATTGCCAAATCAGAGGCCCACTAATGGAGATGTGGTGATGATACATAGACCTACCAACTAGAGAAGAGCCGAAGATGATTCCCCGAAGCAACTTAAAGACAACAATTCTATTCTCTTCTTTGATGATAACCTTGCGGGGGCTCGACTCCCACACGATGATCCTGTTGTAATTTCGGCCATCGTGGCCAATTACGATGTAAAATGAATCTTGGTTGATAATGGAAGCTTAGCCGATGTCTTGATCTACGATGCATTCTCTCGGATGTGTTTGCCTAAAAAAAATTACAAAGATCTCCTTTACCACTTTCCAGCTTCGGAGGTAACCAGGTTGATGTCGAGGAAGAAATAATACTGACTGTAACCCTCGACACCGAATCCCAATAAAAGACACTGCTAATTAATTTCACGGTGGTCCGAATCCCTTTGGCCTACAACGTGATTCTGGGACAGCCCACCCTGAACAAATTTCAGGCCATAGTGTCAACTTACTATCTCCTGGTACGTTTTCCCACCAGGAATGGCATCGGAGAGGCCAAAGAAGATCAGAGAATGGTGCGATAGTGCTTGATGATCCAGGACAAGCATTCCAACGATCCTATAACTTGGGATTAATTAGATCCGAGGGACCTGACCGCAGACTCTGGTGAACCCATAGAGAGAACCATTTCAGTACCATTGATTGAAGAGGACCCCATCAGGGTCATGCAGATCGGAAGCATGCTTGACGAGAAGACCAAAGTGGAGCTGATCTGTTTTCTCAGAAGTAATGCTGATGTTTTGCTTGGTTGGCTTCGAACATGCCAGGGATTCTAGCCAAAGTAATTATTTATCAGCTGGAAGTTTCTCCTGAATATATGCCAGTCCGGTAGAAGAAAAGAAGTTTCACCCCCGAAAGGCAAAAGTCAATAGATGAAGAAGTAAGCAAGCTCCTCAAGGCAGGGTTCATTCAAGAAGCTCATTATCCTGAGTGGTTGGCAAATGTGGTAATGGTGAAGAAAGCTAACGGAAAGTGGAGGATCTGCATTGATTACACAGACCTCAATAAGGCTTGCCCAAAAGAGCTTTCCTCTTCCAAAGATCAACCAACTAGTCGACGCCACTGCTGGGCACCAGCTGCTAAGCTTCATGGATGCTTTCTCTGGATATAATTAGATCCGAATGGATCCTCAGGATGAAGAGAATACGGCCTTCATCACAAATAAAGGTCCATATTACTACAAAATGATGTCGTTTGGGCTAAAAATGCTAGGGCGACATTCCAAAGATTGATCAATAAGGTGTTCAAGGAGCAATTGGAGAGAAACATGGAGGCCTATGTTGATGACATGATCGTCAGAAGCCTCCTTAGAAAAGATCACATCAAGAACCTAGAAGAATCGTTTGGTGCCCTGTGATGCCATCGCATGAAGTTAAATCCAACGAAGTGCGCCTTCAGGGTAACTTTGGGCAAGTTCTTAGGGTTCTTCATTACCAAATGGGGAATTGAAGCAAATCCTGAGAAAACCCAGGCCCTTAAAGATATGAGGCATCCATCTTGCAAGAAGGAATTAGAATAGCTAACAGGAAGGATCGCTTCCTTAAGTAGATTTATCTCCCGGTAGGCCGAGAAATGCCTCCCATTCTTCAAAGTACTTCAGCAATCTCGAGGCTTTGAATGGATCAAAGACTGCCATACTGCTTTTGAAAAGCTAAAGAAGTACTTGGAGACCCCATCTCTACTCTGTAAACCTCAAGAGGGCGAAGTACTCTACTTATACCTTTCTGCTTCGAACGAAGTAGTCAGTTCAATCCTCGTTCGAAGAGAAGGAGACAGCTCCCACAAGTCGATCTACTACATCAGCAAAGTCCTAAACGATACCAAAACGAGATATTCAAAAATGCAGAAGTTGATCTATTCTTAATAATTGTGGAAAAGCGACTATGACCTTACTTCCACGTCCATGCCATTATGGTGCTGACTGATCAGCCTCTTAAGGCCATTCTCCGATACCCTGATACTTTAGGAAGAATAGCCAAATGGGTTGTCAAGCTAAGTGTTGCCCAGGTGGCTTCCCAAGAGGGGGGTGAATTGGGATTAAAAACTTTTACAAGTATGTGCACTTTGAAATTCTTTTAGTGTATAAGTGAAGTGTGCAAAGTGGAAGTAAATAAATTGAAGCAATAAAGAAATGAAAGCACAATCACAAATGCCAAGAAATAGAGTAGTTCGAAGCAATCAACTCTTACATCTACTACCCAAGGACCACTCGGGATTTCCACTATATCTTCCAACCGGAATACAGTCAGATTGTTTTACCAGGCTCACAATCCAAACCTATACATTTTGGTTTTACCGGGATCACCAAAGAAACCCTAACTTCCTTTGGTTTTATACGGGATCACCAAAGAAAATCCAAACACTTGATTTTAAGCAGGGAAAACCAAGAACCCAAACTTAGGTTTTACAAGGTTCACCTAAAAACCTTTAACTCTCTTTTAAGATACAGCCACTTGCTATTTTAAGAAAGCAACAAAGATAAAGACAATGTAATCAAGCAACTACAACAAATCATGTTTGTTTTGGTGTTGCTGATATAGATCAAGATGAAGTCAAGCCTTGAGTGCTCTTCAATGCTGCTTCTTCCCTTCTTTAATGAGTGGATTCAACGATAGAGTAGAGTGGTGAAGCTTTGAATCCAACTTGAATGCTCTTTGAGGTAGGTAGTTGAGTAACTTGAAAGCTCTTTGATTTCTCAAGAAAATTCAGCAATAAATCTTAATCAATTGTTTAATCCTTCAAAAATAATTCCCTTTATAGTTTTCCATGAGATATGTCCGTTGTAGGGCCTTGGAATTCATGAAATGGCCGTTGGAGATGAATTGGAGTTCAAATTTCAATTTCAGCAACTTGTCGTTGAAGTGCAGACAACGGCTCCACGAGCTGGCTCGAGCTCTAGGAGTCGGCTCGAAGTCTCAGATTGGCCAAAAACAAACTTTGTGGGAGCCAGCTCTTGGACTAGGAGTCGGCTCTTGCCTTCAAGCTTTCAGTCAAGACAAATATATATACCTAGAGTCGGCTCTTGAACTGGGAGTCGGATCTAGTTCTCAGAACTTCAAAAAATATATTTTTGGAAGAGTCGGCTCTAGATTCTGAAACATTGAATCTTTCTCTGTGCCGTGCCACCATGAGTCAGCTCTTGCAAATCTTAAAAAATTGCTTCAAGCTTCTCCAAAGATCTTCAACATTGAATCAACTAGAAGCTAATCTACATATCTTATCAAATTTTTATAATTTTAAGCCCATTTTACATGATTACAACATTCATAAGTTAGGGCTTTTACAAACTTAATTGAATTACCCTTAAGTAAATTTGAAAACCACTTTAAACAAAGGTAACCAATTCTTGCAAAACTTCTTAAACAATTTGAGAAGAGTTAGTTCAAATACATGCTCCAATGTTTTGTGATCATCAAAATCATTCCAGGGTCAACAATCTCTCCCTTTTTAATGATGACAAAACACTGGGCATGATTAAAAAATTGAAAGCAATTTACAATTGCAGTATTTTCAAGTCTATGCATATCATATAGGTTAGGTATCGGTGTATCGATACAATATGCCAAAATATATCAAATGTATGGTATTGAATACTACATATCATGTGTATCAAGTATATCGAAACATGATGTATCATATGTATCATAACATGATGTATCGATACATGATGTATCAAGGGTATTAATTATACAATACGTATCAAAACTTATGAAATTTTCAAACTTTTGAAGTAAACTTAAGTTTCATCAAATTTTCATGAATCAACCATTCATTTCATCAAAGTTTCATAACATTCAATTATCCGTATAGCATTTGTAAACAATTCTTGAGCAATTTTCATGAATCAACATGGTTTTATCAACATAGTTCATGAATATAGCATAGATTTATCAATATAGCTTTTTCTTTTACATGCCACACACAGTCTCCATTCTTCCCTTTTTGTCATCAACAAAAGGTATATGAGAAATGGACATTCATTTATAACATCAATTCCATCATAACATTAATTCATTCATAACACTAATTCAAGTGAATATGTATCATAACAAGTGAATTATATATATATATGAGAAAAAGCTAATACATAGCATATGTGATACTTTATAAATGTGCCATAGCACAACAAATAGTATCACACACAAACAACACAACAATACCTAAAGTAAAGAAAAATAAAACCTAACATCAGAATGAAGTTCTAGGATCACTATCAGGTTTCCTCATCAGAGGAGGAACCAACCTCTAGAATACCTGGACTAGGTTTGAATTTGGGGAACCTAGGGCGGAGATCCCTAATCCTAGTCCTAGTAGGTGTAGAAGTCCTAGTTACTTTAGATTTAGGTTTAGCTTTGGTTTTTGATTCTGATGAAATAAAGATGGGTGTAGGTCTGGCAGTAGGTGGATCAACAGATAGGGCCAAAGTGCTGGTGGATGAAAGCATCTGAGTAGCAGGAGTCACTCCAACATTAGCAGATCCAGCAGCCTCCATACTATCCTGAGGCTCACCAACAGCAGGTGTGGCGAGATAAGGTGCATCAGTGCAATGTGTCTCCTGTCCCTGCTCAGCATGAGTGCCAGTACCAGTCCAGTGCCCGTGCCAGTCGCTGTGCCAGTAGAAGGTGCATGCTGGCTGGCCATAGATAGCTGTCTCAATATAGCCAAAATATCATGAAAGCCCTACTGCATCTCGGACTGTAGAGAACTAATCCTCTTGCCAGTGTCAGTCCTGAGACAAGAAATCTCCTCTAAAACTCTGTGAAGTCTATCATCAGTATCAAGTTTAGCAGCAGTAGGAGTCCTGACTGGTGAGTGAGGTGAAGCAGGAGCTGGCTCGGATGGTCCAGCCTCATCAATCTGTCCCTCAGTCTCTCACCATGTCCCTGAACAGCCTGTACATCATCATTTGAGTCCTCTGAATGTGCTACAGGAACTCCTGAAGTCTTTCTGATCCAATTTCCATCAACTTTAATAAATCCCTTTCTGGTCAGGGATTTCACTGTGTACCTATATGTGTGCAGCAACAGACGACAGTCCTCTCTAGTAAGATCAATATTAGCATCCTGGAATAACAAAGTAAACACCATCCCGTAACGTAAACAGGCTTGTTCCCTACGTACAGCCTCTCTCATCTAAGAAATCATAATAAATGGAAGGTTGAGGGGCTCCCCCTCAATCAGTTGCCTCATGAACATAAGATCTCTCTCACTAACCTAGTCGAATCTCCCCGTCCTGGATAGGAAAATCTGGCTAATGATGTTGTGCAACAGCCTCATTTCCAATGAGAGCTGATTTGCACTTACATGAATAATCCCTTTCACGTTAGATCTTCCCAAGATGAGTCTAAGTGTTTTCACTTTTTCCTTCATGACTAAATAGCTTTCTCCATCTTTAGGTATATTCAATAAACTTGAAAGCTTTTGCACATTTACCTCTATGAATTTCCCTTTCACTGTTCCTTCAATATGAAAAGCTCCTAGTGACATGCTCTCAAAGAATTGACGAACTAGATTTGGGTAAGTTGGAACATTCAATTGACAAAAATCCTTCCAACCCTGTCATTCAAGCCAAGCACCAATATTCAACTGTTCTTGTTCTAGAAAACTAAAATCGATGCACCTACCAAGGGTCACTTGTCGATTTCCCATTGGAATGACTTGCCGGGGTGCTGGAACAACTTCCTCTTGCTTAATTGGATGTTCCTCTTATGGAATTGAAGTATCCAATCGCCTCTTGCTCCTCGTTCCTCAGCCACAGTCTAAACAACTCTTCTTGCTTTCTTTGCCACAACCTTGCGAGGCACCATTTTTCAAAGATCAAAGATTTGAAGAGGTTTGAGAGGGTTTTTGGAGAGTTCCTAGTGTGGAGTGAGGAGTCGGCTAGAAAGAAACAGTCAAAACCTAGAAAAGATAATGAATAGGAAAATTGGAAACCCTATTTAAAAGCTTCGGCCCGACATGCGAGTCGGCTCACCCAGAGCCCTGAGAACTCGAGTTGGCTCGAGCAAAAAGCCAAACTAAAAGTCAAAAGGATCAAATTCAGTTTCTAAGGGTTTCTAGAGTCTAAACTAAGTTGTCCTATGCTCTAAAGAAAAATTTAAAATTTCTAGATAATTTTTTCTTAATTTAAAAAATTAGGTCAAATAGGTTTAAAATGGGTCACATAGTCCTAATTCTCCCTAATTTTCTCAAATCTATCTAGACTTAATGGTTTAGTGAAAATGTCCGCTAGTTGGTCTTCAGTAGGTACAAATTCAAGTTCCACAACATTGTTTAAAATATGATCACAATAAAATGATGTCAAATTTCAATGTGCTTAGTTCATGAGTGCTGAATTAGATTTTTTGATAAATTAATAGCACTAGTATTGTCACATTTAATAGGAATTTTAGATTGGACAACACCATAATCTTCTAGTTGTTGCTTGATCCATAACACTTGAGCACAACAGCTCCCAACAGCTACATATTCTGCCTCAGCAGTAGATAAAGCTACAGAGTTCTATTTGCGACAGTGCTAGGAAATCAAGTTAACACCTAGAATTTGACAGGTGCCACTTGTGCTCTTTCTATCTATTTTACATCCTCCATAATCAGCATCATAATAGCTAATTAACTTTAATAATGTGTGTTTAGAATACCATAAGCCAACATTGCATGTACCTTTCAGGTATTTAATAATTCTCTTAACAGCTATGATGTGTGATTCTTTAGGATTAGATTGCAAACGTGCACACATACAAACACTAAATAATATATCAGGTCTACTAGCTGTTAAATAAAGTAATGAACCCGATCATACCTCGGTACAGCTTTTGATCAACATTTGTGCTATTCTCATCTTTGTCAAGTCTACATGCAGGACTCATTGGTGTTCCATTTAGCTTGCATGATTCCATGCCAAACTTCTTGATTATTTCTTTAATATACTTTGCTTGGTTGATCAGAATACCTTCTTTAGTTTGTTTAATTTGAAGTCCAAGAAAGTACTTAATTCGCCCATCAAGCTCATTTGAATTCTTCCTGCATTAGCTTAGCAAAGTCTTGATACAAAGATTCATTAGTAGATACAAAGATTCATTAGTAGATCCAAAGATAATGTCATCAACATATATTTGAACAATTAAACTATCATTTTCTTTCTTTGAATAAACAGTGTGGTGTCAACACTACCTTTACAAATTCATTTGCAATTAAAAATTTGCTTAGTCTATCATACCAGGCTCTAGGTGCTTGTTTCAGACCATATAATGCTTTATTCAGTTTGAAAACATGATTTGGGAAAGTGTGATCGATAAAACCAAGAGGTTGCTCAACAAAAACTTCTTCAGATAAAAGACCATTCAAAAATGCACTCTTTACATCCATTTGAAATAACTTGAAATTCATAAAACATGCATAAGCTAGTAGCGATCTAATGGCTTCTAATCTAGCTACTGGTGCATAAGTTTCATCAAAATCTATTCCTTCTTCTCGATTATATCCTTGTGCAACCAATCTAGCCTTATTTCTAATTACATTTCTATCTTCATCTAGTTTATTTCTGTAAACCCACTTAGTGCCTATTACAGGATGATCATTGGGTCTTTCAACTAGGGTCCAGATATTATTTCTTCTAAATTGGTTTAATTCATCATGCATTGCTAACATCCAATTAGGATCAGTTTTGGCTTCTTCTATATTATGAGGTTCTACATGATAAACAAAAGCAATTAAATCATGTGCATCTCTATATGCAGATATAGTTTTAACACCTCGAGGTTGGTCTCCTATAATTAATTCTTTAGGGTGTGATTGTACATACCTCCATTCTTTAGGTATATCATCATGCTTTTTAATCACTTCTTCTTCATTTGGTTGACCTGATTGTGTCTTTGAGGGTCAAGTCTTTCATTCCATGCTCTAGTGTACCTGCATCATCATCAGCAAAATCTTTCTTTCTCAAAGATGTAATGTCAGATTCATTGAAAACAACATAAACAGATTCTTCAACAGTCAAAGTTCTTTTATTAAAAACTCGATAGGCTTTACTATTTAAAGAATATCCAAGAAAAATAGCCTCATCGGATTTTGCATCAAATTTACCAAGATTGTCTTTTCCATTGTTAAGAGCAAAACATTATTATCTGAAAACATGAAAATATTTGATATTTGGTTTTCTATTGTTCCAAAGTTTATAGGGAGTTTTTCTGATAATAGGTCTAATCAAAACTCTGTTTACAATATAGCATGCGGTATTAACAGCTTCTACCCAAAAGTATTTTGGAAGATTTTCTTCAGAAAGCATTGTTCTGGACATTTCTTCCAAAGTACGATTCTTTCTTTCTACAGCACCATTTTGCTGTGGTGTTCTAGGTGCAGAAAAGTTATGATCAATACCGTGCTTTGTGCAAAAATGATCAAAATATTGGTTTTCAAATTCGGTGCCATGATCACTACGAATTGAAATAATAGATAAGTTTTTCAAATTTGTAACTCTTTTGTAAAACTTTTTGAATACATTAAAAGTATCATCCTTATGTGCAATAAACAAAACCTATGAGTATCTTGAAAAATCATCTACAATTACAAGTCCATATTTCATACCACCTAGGCTGGTAGTCCTAGTAGGTCCAAATAGGTCCATGTGAAGTAGCTCTAAGGGTCTAAAAGTTGAAACTATGTTTTTAGATTTAAAACTCCCTCTCACTTATTTTCTTAACTGACATGCATCACAAACATAATCAAAATTAACTTTAAGCTTCGGCAAACCATTGACTAAGTCCTTTGAAATCAATTGAGCTATTGTGTCCATACTAGCATGACCAAGTCGCCTATGCCATAGTAAACTTGATTCCTTGCTCTTGTCATTCATTGATACAAGACTTGCATTACTTGACATAGCTAGATCATTAAGATCTACCACATAAATGTTACCAAATCTGTGTCCAATGAATTTAGTACTAGAGCTAAGTGGATCAACTACTATACACATTGATGACTTGAAGAATACATAAAACCAATGTCACATAGTTGACTAATACTCAAAAGATTATACTTTAATTTTACTACAAGTAATACATTTTCAATAAATGTAAAAGGAGTAATTTTGATTTTACCAATATCGATTATCCTTCATCTTCTATTGTCACCAAATGTTACCATTCCACCATCCTTCTGTTCTAGAGTGAAAAATTGATCAGCATCACCCGTCATGTGTCTTGAACAGTTGCTATCCAAATACCATCTTTTCTTTATGCTTTGGCTGCAAGACATCTCTGCAAAACAATCATTTAATAAATTTAGGTACCCAAGCTTTCTTGGGTCCTTGCAAGTTAGCGAAAATGGTTCCTTTGGGAACTCAAACTTTCTTAATTTTTCTTTTGTCATTATGTTTCAAATGACATTCAAAGCTCTATGACCAATGTTATTACATGCATAGCATACAATCCTGAATTTGAATAATAACTACGAGATGATGCAAATTTAGGTCTAACATGTTTAGAACTAATGAATTTAGGAGCATATGAAGTAGAAGCAGAAAATATGTTTGAAATAGAGCCTGTATAACCAATTCCAAATCTATTTTTTGTTTCTTTTTGATCTTTTAAGATTAACTCAAGTTTGCTAGAACTTAGGATTAATTTTTCAACTAAGGGTTTCAATTTTGAACTTCTTTTTTTAGGTCATCATTTTCATTTTTCAAATCCTTATTTTTCTCAAAAAGCTCTTTTTTTAACTTGAACAATCTTAAGTTTTTCACAAACCAAATTTAGTTCTCTTTGCAAGATTTTGTTTCTTTCACAAGATTTATTTTTGTCATTTTCAAATGCATCACATTTATTTTTTAAATCTCTCAATTTTAAACTAGCTTTTTTATATTCTATCAATAGTTCAAAAAAAGCATTATGCAATTCATCATAAGTGAATTCTAAATTAGGTTCATATGTACTTACCTCATCCTCCAAACCTATAAGACATATTTGTGCAGTTTTTGTTGTCTCTTCATCCTTTTAGTAGACGTAGTTTCATCACCATCACTCCAAGCAGCTAGCATTGCCTTCTTTTTCTTTCTAGGGAATATCTTTTTCTTTCCTTCGGGACAATCAGGGCGGATGTGTCTTGGTTTCTTACATCCATAGCAGATAGGTACTTTCTTTATCTTTCTCTTTATCTTTTTCTTTCTCTTTTTCCATTTCTTTTCCAGAGTCACCTTTTCTATAATGCTTTCTCCATCTGTTTGTTTTTCTTATGCCCATAAACCTTTTGAATTTTCTCATGACTAGGGCAATTTCGTCACTTCCAAGATCATCATTATCTGATGAATCAGATTCTTCATTCTTATCTTCTTCAGTAGCTTTAAATGCAATGGCTTTCTTTCTTTTTGTATTTTCTTCAGTCCTTTGTTGCATAGCCAATTCATGTGTGATTAAGGATCCAAGTAGTTCATCAAGTGGCAATGTATTTAGGTCCTTTGCTTCTTGAATTGCTGTCACTTTGGCTTCCTACTTATCTGGCAAAGATCTTAAGACTTTTTGGACAAGATCAGCATTAGAATAAGTTCTACCTAGACTCTTAAGACCGTTTATGATATCAGTAAAACGAGTATACATGGTAGATATAGTCTCACTAGGATCCATCTTGAACAACTCATAATTATGTACAAGTAGATTGAGTTTTGATGTCTTAACTTGAGAAGTGCCTTTGTGTGTGATTTCTAATTTGTCCCAAATTTCTTTAGCAGAATTGCAAGTTGAAATTCTGTAAAACTCATTTGGATCCAAAGCACAATACAATAGTTCATTGCTTTGGCATTCAATTCAGCTAATTTCAAATCATTCTCGTCCCAATCCTCTTTTGATTTGGGAACCTCTACATCATTAACTTTAATTGTGGGTGTGTGAGGTCCTTTCATGATGATTTTCCATAGGTGAAGTCGACGGCTTGAATGTATATATTCATTCTTGCCTTCCAATAAGTATAATTAATTCCGGTGAAAAGTGGTGGTCTATTTATGGATTGACCTTCGGCCAATGAAGTGCTCATGGGATGTGCCATATGTCTTTACTCTAACTAACATTCAGAGACTCTGCTCTTATACCACTTGTTGCCCAGGTGGCTTCTGATGTGGGACTAATATGCATGCAATTTTTTTTTGTATTTTATATGTGGGGTGAGTGACTAATTCCCAAATTTTAGATTAAAATAAGTTATAGGGAATTTTGTATGAATTTTAGAAGATCAGCATGCAGATTAGGACCTAGAAAAGTAGCAAAGAAGGATCGCCGGGGCTGAGAAGCCTCGGTTAGGGCAAGTTCTCCTACAAAAAACTACTGGAGGTAGAGGGGTGTACCTGACAACGTCTGTGAAGATCGCAGCAAAGGGGTCTCTCGTTCCTCGATGAATGTGGCCTGGAAAACCGAGCCAATGACCCGCGGATACCTGGCTTTCTGCTCGATGGTCCGATTGAGGCTTGGTTGGAGTCGTTGGATTTGTAGGAACTCGAGGACCTGCAAATGACCTGTCAGGGATTAGAAAACTCACAAGGAACAAGAAAACAAAGGAAAAACAGCAAGGGAAGGCTTCTTTTGGAGTGGGCGTCCAGGGATCTGGAGGGTTTATTGGCAGCAGGAAGATGATTACAAACACCGGGAAAAAAAACTCTCACAAACCCCTTTATGCACACAGCAGGGTATCACATAACTCAATAGAAGAACTCAAGGTTTATTTTATATATCAAAATCTTCCTTCATACAAGAGGCTAGGGTCCTTTAAATAGACCCTTAGTCTTGGGCTCCAAGTAAGGATACATTAGTCTTTACATAAGAATCCTACTCCTACTCAAACCCTAGCTAGAGAATAAGGAAACATTAGGTAGAAAAAATCCCTAAAAATTCTCTTTACTTGGTCAACACTCCAAGGACACCTAGGGAGGCGTGTTGGGCTTCTAGGAGTAGCAAGAGACTGGCCCAAAGGAGCTCGGGCACATGGGTTTGGGCCTTTGGAAGTTGGGGTGGCCTGGTAGCCAGGTAGCAGGAATATTCCCTGTATCTTGCTAATTAGGGGCTTGGGCTTGGCGCATGGGCTTGATTTCTTTGGGCTAGGATGCAGATGGACCTCTAAAATCATGGATGCCTTGGTATATGAATATATTTTGGCATTTGGAAGGGAATCTAGGCATCTGGAGGGCATCTGCAAGGAATCAGAGTTTTTGAATTTTTCTTCCTGGGGTCTTCAAATCTTCAAGCTGGGTTGGACTTGGGCTATACTTCCATGTCTTCAATCTGGTTGGACTTGGTCTTCACTTGTATGATGTGGTCTTGAGTCTTCAATATGGTTGAATAGGACTCAAAAAAATAAAATTAGCTCGACATGAGCTGACTAACACTGGACTGAACTAGCTTAACATGAGCTGACTAGTACAGAACTGAAACACAAAAGAATCAAATAACAACTAAAATGGACTCAGATGGGCTAAGCCCTTATTACAGATGGACTCATAAATTATTGATCAATTCACAGAGGGTTGAAAAGCCTCTGTCTTATTCTGGTGCCTCCGGTGTCCCACCAATTCTCCCGGGGTAGGTGGAACTCGACCCTGTCGAGTGAAGATCAGACTGGCTCACATATCTCTCGAGAAGGTCTGAGTTGAGGTGTTTCAAGTCCTCTCAAGAAATCCACGAATCGTTCGACTCTGGCTGGCCTTGCCATTGGACCAGGAAGCGTTGATAGTCACGGCCCCGGGTCATGATGGCTTGATCGTCCAGGATACGCTCGATCCATTCTCCTCTCTCAGGCCAATTTATTAGTGGACACTCTGGGTTAGGGTCACTCACAATGAAAAGGAATAGGTCCAAAGGCCTCACTAGGTATCGCTGCCGGTTTCCTATACTCAACCAGGTCTGTAATATTGAAGGTAGAAATAATGCCCAAATCCGAAGGCATGTCTAACACCTAGGCATTTGATCCATATTATGATACCCTCACTAGGTATCGCTGCCGGTTTTCTATACTCAACCAAGCCCCTAAGAAGCAAGATACCAGGGAATATTCCTGCTACCTGGCTACCAGGCCACCCCATCTTCCAAAGGCCCAACCCATGCGCCCAAGCCCCTTTGGGCCGGTCTCTTGCTGCTCCTAGAAGCCCAACACGCTCCCCTAGGTGTCCTTGGAGTGTTGACCAAGTCAAGAGAATTTTTAGGGATTTTTTTACCTAATGTTTTCTTATTTTCTAGCTAGGGTTTGAGTAGGAGTAGGATTCTTATGTAAAGACTAATGTATCCTTACTTGGAGCCCAAGACTAAGGGTCTATTTAAAGGACCCTAGCCTCTTGTATGAAGGGAGATTTTGATATATAAAATAACGTTGAGTTCTTCTATTGAGTTGTGTGATACCCTGCTGTGTGCATAAAGGGGTTTGTGAGAGTTTTTCTTCCCGGTTTTGCAATCATCTTCCTGCTACCAACAAACCCTCTAGATCCCTGGACGCCCACTCCAAAAGAAGCCTTCCCTTGCTATTTTTCATTTGTTTTCTTGTTCCTTTGTGAGTTTTCTAACCCCTGACAGGTCGTTTGCAGGTCCCCGAGTTCCTACGAATCCAACGACTCCAGCCAAGCCTCAATCGGACCACCGAGCAGAATGCCAGGTATCCATGGGTCATTGGCTCGATTTCCAGGTTGCATCCATCGAGGAACGAGAGACCCCTTCGCTGCAATCTTCTCAGACATTGTCAGGTACACCCCTCTACCTCCAGTAGTTTTATTGTAGGAGAACTTGCCTTAACCGAGGCTTCTCAGCCCCGGCGATCCTTCTTTGCTACTTTTTTAGGTCCTAATCTGCATGCTGATCTTCTAAAATTTATACAAAATTCTCTATAACTTATTTTAATCTGAAATTTGGGAATTAGTCACTCACCCCACATATAAAACATACAAAAAAGAATTGCATGCATATTAGTCCCATATCAGCTTCCCAAAAGGGGTGAATTGGGATTAAAAAATTTTACAAGTATGTGCACTTTGAAATTCTTTAGTGTAGAAGTGAAGTATACAAAGCGAAAGTAAATAAATTGAAGCAATAAAGCAATGAAAGCACAATCACAAACACCAAAAAATAGAGTGGTTCGGAGCAACCGGCTCCTACATCCACTACCCAAGGACCACCTGGGATTTCCACCATATCCCTCACCGGAATATAGTTGGATTGTTTTACCAGGCTCACAATCCAAACCTATACACTTTGGTTTTACCAGGATCACCAAAGAAACCCTAACTCCCTTTGGTTTTATACGGGATCACCAAAGAAAATCCAAACACTAGGTTTTAAGTCGGGAAAACCAAGAACCCAAACTTAGGTTTTACAAGGTTCATCTAAAAACCTTTAACTCTCTTTTAAGTTATAGCCCTTGATATTCTAAGAGAGCAAACAAAGATAAAGACAATGTAATCAAGCAACTACAACAAACCATGTTCGTTTTGGTGTTGCCGATATAGATCAAGATGAAGTCAAGCCTTGAGTGCTCTTCAATGCTCTTCAATGCTGCTTCTTCCCTTCTTTAATGAGTGGATTCAATGATAGAGTAGAGTTGGTGAAGCTTTGAATCTAACTTGAATGCTCTTTGAGGTAGGTAGTTGAGTAACTTGAAAGCTCTTTGATTTCTCAAGAAAATTTAGCAATAAATCTTAATCAATTGTTTAATCCTTCAAAATTAATCCCCTTTATAGTTTACCATGAGATATGGCTGTTGTAGGGCCTTGGAATTTGTGAAATGGCTGTTGGAGATGAATTGGAGTTCAAATTTCAATTTCAACAACTAGCTATTGAAGTACAGACAATGGCTCCACGAGCCGGCTCGAGCTCCAGGAGTCAGCTCGAAGTCTCAGATAGCAAAAATAAACTTCTGTGGGAGTCAGCTCTTGGACTAGGAGTCGGCTCTTGCCTTCAAGCTTTCAGTCAAGACAAACATACATATCTAGAGTCGGCTCTTAAACTGGGAGTCGGCTCTTGTTCTCAGAACTTCAAAAAATATATTCTGGAAGAGTCGATTCTTGAACTGGGAGTCGGCTCTAGATTCTGAAACTTTGAATCTTTTTCCGTACCATGACACCATGAGTCAGCTCTTGCAAATCTTAAAAAATTGCTTCAAGCTTCTCCAAAGATCTTCAACATTGAATCAACTAGAAGCTAATCTACATATCTTATCAGTTTTATAATTTTAAGCTCATTTTACATGAGACAGCATTCATAAGTTAGGGCTTTTACAAACTCAATTGAATTACCCTTAAGTAAATTTGAAAACCACTTTAAACAAAGGTAACCAATTCCTGCAAAACTTCTTAAACAATTTGAGAAGAGTTAGTATCAAATACATACTCCAATATTTTGTGATCAACAAAATCATTCCAGGGGTCAACACTAAGCGAGTTCGATATTAGTTTCCAGCCTCGATCGGTTATGAAGGCCCAGGTGCTTTCAGATTTCTTGGCTGAATGCACTTGGAAGTCTGAAGATGAAGCGCATTTAGCAGAAGAGAAAATTTCAAAGGACATGGAGTCTATTTGGGTGCTCCATGTAGACGAAGTCTCCAACTCCACTGAGTGTGGAGTTGGTCTCATACTGGCTGAACCATATGGGCATACAGTAAAGTATGCACTTCGATTTTTCTTCTGCGCTTTGAACAACCAGGCCGAATATGAAGCCCTATTTGAAGGACTTCGGATCGCCAAGAGCTTAGGAGTTCAGAGACTCCAGGCCTTTTCGAATTCCCAGTTGGTGGTGAACCAAGTCAAAGGGGAATATGAAGCTAGAGATCCTATCATGGTACAGTGCTTGGAAAAAGTACAAGCCCTACCTTTTTAACTATAGTTTTCAAAATCATTCATGTTCCTCAATCAGAGAACTCTTGGGCAGATGCATTGTCCAGACTTGCTACCACCATCCCAGAATCCCTGGTCGTACCTTCATCAAACATCTCGAAACCCCAAGTATAGTTGAAGAAACTTTGGAGGTGCACCAAATCAAGACCGAACCAAGTTGGATGGATCCCATCCTCAAGTTCTTAAATGAGGGTATATTGCTAGAAGACAAAGCAGAGGCCAAAAAGATTTACTGGATGGCTTCCCTATATGTCATCTTAAACAGAACCCTCTACAAAAGATCATTCTCTCAGCCTCTGCTGAAATGATTAGGACCATCAAATGCTGACTACGCTTTAAGGGAGGTCCATGAAGGAATATGTGGTGATCACTTGGAAGGCAGGTCTTTGGCATACAAAATAATACATCAAAGATACTATTGGCCCTCCATTCAAAAAGATTTAGCCAACTTCGTATGGAGATGTGATCAATGCCAAAGGTATGCCAATATAGAGGCAACCAACGAGTCATTTGACCCAGCTGACAGCACCCTGGCCCTTCGCCTAATGGGGCATGGATATCCTTGGCCTGTTTCCACCGGCATCCAGGCAGAGGAAGTTCCTCCTTGCGGCAATCGACTACTTTACTAAATGGATCAAAGTGAAACCACTGTCTCACATCATGGAGGGCAAAGTCGAGACATATAATTATCACTAACAATGGGAGGCAGTTCAATAATCTAAAGTTTAAAGACTTCTGCGCTCAGTACCATGTGCAACATAGGCTAACTTTCATCGCCCATCTGTAGTCCAATGGAGAAGCCAAAGTGACTAATCGACCATTCTCCATGGCCTGAAGACAAGGTTGAACGCTGCTAAAAGATTTTGGGCAGAAGAGCTGACCTCCATTCTTTGGGCATATAGGACGACCCCGAGAAAGGCTACCGGCAAATCTCCATTCAACGTGGCATACTGTACCAAAGCCATCCTCCCTATTGAAGTCTTCCTCCAATCTCTAAGAATTGACAAGTATGAAGAGCCTGAAAACTCTGATCACAGAAGAGTTGATCTGGATCTACTGCTGAGTACCAGGCTCCAGGCCCAAATGAAAATGAAGACATATCAATAAAAGTTGCCAAATATTATAACTCCAGAGTAAAGGAACAGATTTTCTATATGAGGGATATGGTGCTACGAAGAACTGAAGTATCCAGGTCAACGGAGCAAGGCAAGCTTTCTCCCAACTAGGAAGGACCATACCAAGTTGAGGAAGTCATACGTCCAGGAACGTATCGACTCAAGACCTGGATGGTAAAGTCCTGTCCCGGTCATGGAATGTACAAAACCTTTGCAAGTACTATCAATAAACAGACCCTAGTATCTTTCATGAAAATCTATTCGACTCTAAACAACTCGTTGTACTAGCAGAATGACAACGGTTTCAATGGTTCGATCGAAAGAATCAGCTAGAAGTGCAAAGGAGAGTCTGATCCACTCACCTTATTGGTATGCTCGATGAGCATGACGGACGGCCCAATCAGGCTACCAAAATGATCAAAGGCACAGGGATGGTTCATGTAACATACCCTATGGTAAATCCAAAAATGTGCCAGGGCAGGTCTAATTAGCCTACCTTACACCAAAGAAGGTGCAGGGATGGTTCGTATAACCTACCATACGGTAAATCCGAAGACGTGCTGAGGCGGACCTGAATAGCCTACCTTAATCATGATAGGGATGCACAGGGACGGCTTAGATGCCCTACCCTACAAAAAATTCAAAAACGTGCTGAAGTAAATCTACATCACTCACCCTATCAGCAGTAAACATTTGGTGAGATGGCTCAATCGATCGCATCCCTTCTGCAGATCCCTAATGGCTTTGTAAAATCTATGCTTGCATCATGTCACAAGGTCTACATTTCGTAGTACCTTAAGATACACCATTCACAAAGAAAAAAAAAGTGAGAAGAAAATTGATTTCTTGATTTCATTCTTATAATCCTACAAAAATAAAGAAAACAAAACAAAAAATAGTGCAGATAATGGGAAAGTAGATCTAGAGACCACCTACTGGCCCTTTCCCATGCCGGTGGGAGGTGTCGAAGCTCTGGAAGGAGGATGGAGAGGCCCTGGAGTTCCCTTCTGATTCAGACTCCAACTCTTCTTCGAAGTCAGAGTCAAATTCATGACCAGGGAAGGGGACAGAAAGCCTAATATTTTCCAAGCCCTTCAAATTGAAGAACTTGAAAGCCTTGTCCTGGTGCTCCCGGAACCCTTGGTGGTATGAATCCAGGACCACCACCTCATCGACTTCATCCTTATAGGCATCAGATGCCATAAATTCGAAGAATTGGCCTCCACCAACCTTCTTCTATCCTCCTCCGCCTCTACAGTGGGCTACCTCGCCTCGAGCCCTAGCCTCCTCCAGCAGGCCTCCAAGACCCGGATCTTCTTCTCAATTATTCATGACCCCCTATGGGTTTTCATCTCACCCTCTCCGGGGAGCCTTTTCTAGGCTCACCCTCGTTCGAGTTCTAGAGGCCCTCTTCATAGCTGCCTTCCGAAGATCGGAAATGCTAAACTTCATTTTGTTGGTGTGCTGAGGAAGGAGGGCAGTTTTCAAAATGGGAGTCTAAAATTCTGATGACCTATGACCGGAAAGACAGGGTCCTATTTAAAAGGATCCTACACCTATGAAGGGCCATGGAGAAACATGCTCCACACCTTTTCACAGACACGCCAAGGTGCCACGTGTTGAAACGATGCCTCGAAACCCAGGTGGCCACTTGGGAACCTAGATTATCTCCCTCGGATGGTTACAACATTAATGGCCTTCTCTCAAAAAGAAAGATATGGCGGCACCCAGGATGCGCAGGGATGCAACCATTCAAATATCCATGCACTCGACACGGGCAACGAAAATTATGCTCAATGTTCCTCAATCAATGGCCAATAAGAAAATGACACCTGGCTGCCACGTCCATTCTAAGATAGAAGGAATAATTATGATGGATAACTGATGTCAGCCTAACCTAATCGAGGTCAATCATCGACAGCAGCATTCCGATCTTACTTCGGAATTCGTCTTCAACATCAACCTCAAATTGAATAGTCTTTGGCTTACCCATCAACCAAAAAGAATCAGCCCAAAAGAGACTAGTTTGAAAGAAATTAGTTATTTATTTTGAGGATGAAAAACCTCATCCAAAGGGAGGACATTACAGATAGCTGAAAGAAAAATAAAGTAGATTTTACTTCTTGTCAGCCTCTTCGGCAGTCGAAATGAGCGTAGGGTCGACATCATTTCAGGCTAAACCTTGGAGGCTATAGATCTATCCTCCAAAACAGCAGCAAGGAGAAGTCCAGGCTGGGGTCAAGCTCCTTAATTTTACCTAGACAATCGGTGTACCTAAAGAGTATCCTTCCGACGCAACTTTACTTGCCTCATCTTTGAAGGCCCAAGAAGTTTGATAATCCTCAACAGCCTCAGAAGACCTCTCTTTGGCCTGTGCAGCCCTTTGCTTGGCCACCAAAAGGCTTGTCTCCAGCTCTTCAACCCTCCTCTTCAATTCGACCAAACGTGACTTCGGCTCCTCAGCATCCCGTAGGGTCTCCCTCAGCATCCATTCAAGAGAGACTACTTCCTCCTTCTCTCCTATGCAATGATCGACACTTCGGCCGCCTGTGCTTGAATAGTACTCGTCTATCTCTTCAAGACATCGTTCGAGGCAACTGCCTTGTCCCTCTCTTCTTCTGTAGCAGCCCAAAGCTTCTCGGCGAGATCTTTTCGGCTATGGCTAAATCCATACGACTTCGGAGGTCTTCGCTGTAGCTAATAGATTCGTGAGCACCTTTCTCCAACAAAGAAAGGTTGTGAGAAACCTGTGGAATGAGGAACATATACAAGGTCAGTTCAATTGACGAATGTGGATAGGTAACGCGCATGCCGAAGGCTACCTGTTGTATCCCAAGGAGGATAGTAGGAAAAGAATTCCCAGATTCCTGCCTCCCGGCTCCGATGATAGGGGTATTGCACCCCATTGGACTTCTTTTCCCTACAATCAAGCCGTAGGCTTGGCACCTTCAACATATGGGGAAGCCCCATCAACATCCCATGGGATTGGCCTCTCAGATGGCTCGGTCGGCATGGCTCTCCTGGGAGAAATCGCTTCCTCCCTTGAGGAAGAACCTATCTTGATAGGATCACTACTCCTGGCCTTGGCACACGGTAATGCCAACACATATCTTTGCCTTTGATCTGATCTCCTCACCCAGAAGCCTCTCATTGGTTTCTCCTTGGCTACTCGCCTGATCTATGCTAGGTTTGACCTCACGGCGCAGCAAACCCTCAGAGCGACGTGAGGATGAGGAAATAGGAATGGCATTAGAAACGGTGTTCCAAGGTGAATAGCAGTTGATCCAAGGAAATTCCCTTCCTTATATTAAGACTAGGGAAATTTAAAAGCCCTCATTTGCAACGGGCTCCTAGGCATGCCATGCGCGGTTGCCCTAATGAATCAGGGCTACAACTAGTGTGCTGGGAGGGACCACCAAAAGGCTACAGCCATGATGATCCCTGTTTCCATGCACAGTCATTATGGACTTGATCGCCACTACCTCTCCAGCGACGACATGGTGGTCACTACACCCTGGTAAGCCGGTAAGCTAGGGGTCCCCTTATTAGGAACTTTCTTATTTGTTTTGCAGTCCAAAACGAGAAGACTATATTTGTAAGAATAGACCCACAAGGGCATGTGATTCAAGCCATCACTAAAACCAATGACTCTACATAAACCAAGTTAAAAAAATGCAACACTTGGAAGCATCATAGTATACACAGAAAAGAAAATGCTCATTAATTAAGGAGAGTTGGTCGGTTACATGATAAAGGAAGAAAAGAAGAGATACAGTGCCCAAAGCCTAACAAGTCCTAAGGATCAGCCGAGAGGGATCTAGCATCACAAGATTGGAGTATCCTATCAATCTAGGCAGAAAGGGTCTCCTCAACTTGGGCTAGATCTAGAGAGCCTTCAACCTGACCAGAATTACACCCGAGTTCTCAGCTACAATTGGGATTTCTTCCCTTAGGCTTGGAATTTTTATAGCCTCTTCAGCCTGGACAGAATTACACTTGAGTCCTTGGCTACGATTGGGGTTTCTTCTCTCCAGCTTGGCATCTCTTCAACCTCCTGTATGGCCCCGACTCTCTCTCCTCTCTTCCTCCTCAATGTCAAAATAGGATGCTGGAAAGATCAAGATCGGAAAAAACTGCACTGACCTTGGCGAGTTTGTCATTAAAGCCATACTGGTAGCTGTATAATCTCGCTTCATCTCTTGTTGGAATTGTGAGGATTTCTTGAAATCCGCAACAACTCTAGCCACCTGCTTTTTCATGGCTTCGGACTTCCTCCTAGCTACTTCGACCTCCAAGGCCGCCTCTTCGGCTCTTGTAGATGCCTCTTTGGCTCTCAAAGATGCCTCCTCGACCCTCTTGGTCGCCTCCTCAGCCGCCATGGTTAGGTCTTCAGCCCCCTCCTGACTCTCCTTGGTAGATTGTTCCAAGGAGTCAATCTGCTTCTTACTCCTCCTCAACTCTGTCCCTTGCCCTGCGATCGTCAAGTGGGCATTCTTCAATTCACCCTTCAGGCCCCGAACTTCGGCGTCCATGCGAGTAAGTCGATTCTCCATGGACTGCTTCAATTCCTTGATCACCTCCCTTTCGCCCTGGCCACTTGGAGCTCCTCCTTCAAACCGTGAATGAGGCCATCAACACTCCCCAGGCCTTCTTCCATGAAGGTAATGTCATAGACCAGCTACAACAAAACAAAGTATAAGATCAAGTCATAGATTGAATGACTTATCGGGCAAAGAAAGGATGATGAAGATCTCACCTATTGCAGGGAAGAATAGGTAGAATCAAATATCCTAGCGAGGCTTCGACCTCAACAACTGCCAAGTCATGAGGTAGCAAAGTATCCTTCAGTGCCTTCCTAGCCACGGCGGGAACCAAAAGACCCCCCATAGGGGAAAGCTCCAAAGAGCCTACAGGATGGCTCCCACTCGAAGAAGCCTCCCGAACGGACTCCTCCTCGAAGTGCGGTGCCTTGCCCCTTTCCACCGCAAGGGGGCAAGGCGATGGCACATCAACCACCAGAGACAGACTCTCCCTCATCTGAACTAGAGAGCTAGCCATCAATAGAGATTCAACTAGCTGAGGCCCTACGGGAGCCTCCATCATCGATACCCCATCTCCCTCAGAGGTTCCTCTGGAGGACAAAGTGCTTCTACTTCTCTCAGGATCATCCCCTCGAGCCTTCTTCCGAGCCTCTGATCCTAAAGGAGGAGCTTGAGCTGTTCTCTTTTTGGAAGACTGGCAAAGCCAGCCCAAGTTAGGCTTCATTCCATCACCTGCAAATAGAAAGGCCCTTCTAAGTCAACTGGGCTATAAAGTAGATAAAAGAGAAGAGCTGAAAAACTTCTGCCATTTGTACCTAATGCAGGAAACTCGCTGATCCCTGCAAGATGGAGATTCCTCTCCTCCAACAGTTCACGAATGGAAACGGCCTCTGAACCAGTCAGTAAGACATAATCAGACTGATCGTTCACCAAAACCTTTTTCCCATCATTGGCAACTAGGCGTGGCTCCCTCCACTCGCTAATGAACCCCATGGTTCGGTAGACAACACAAAACAAATTTGGGCTTTCACCTATAGATGGTGCTGGGCATATCCTTATGATCTTGTGTCCAGGCCGAGGATCGATCACCCACCATTCATGACCATGGAAATCCCTCTTGAGAACAAAAGGCGGTGAACAAATTGGTCCCAGGATTCACGTTGGCTATATGGCACCGGACCAAAAACCCATAGATATTTCGAATGCTATTCGGAGTCAACTGCGCAGGCACTATTTGGTACATGTGAAAAACCATGACGAAGAAGGGATGCAAGGGAAATCGAAGACTAGCCTTTAAATGGTCTTCGTATATGGCAAGACACCTGATGGGAGGTTTATGTACCCGCTCTTCAAACTTGGGAAGTGTTAGAGGAAACCCTTCGGAAATATGATAACGCTCTCAAAGGTGGGCAATCTTTCTCAGTGAGACGGAGTTGGAAACTAACTCCAGACTCACCACATCATCAATCCTAGAGG
Organism: Areca catechu; assembly: GCA_021397845.1. Classification (NCBI taxonomy): domain Eukaryota; kingdom Viridiplantae; phylum Streptophyta; class Magnoliopsida; order Arecales; family Arecaceae; genus Areca; species Areca catechu. The sequence goes on from CM038050.1 coordinate 101,144,374, forward strand.
GCCCAACTTTTTTTCCTTGACTTCCTACAGACTCAGCCATGACAAAAGAATAAAACAAAGAAACACAAAGAAGATTCTACCTACAGAAGGGACCTATGGCCAAGAACAGGGAAAGCTAGGTCAAAGTTGAAGGTATGTAAGGATGAAGAAGCTTCCTCAGCCAGACCTTTTCTCCTTCTCATAAAGGATAAGAAAACTCCAGGGCGACATCTCGATAGATGGAATCATCTCCCCAAATCTGCCATGGATGCTTGAGATGGGTGCGCAAATTCTAAACAGCCCTAAACTAATTTGATAAGGAATGGACCGAAGGTCATAATCCATGCAAATCAACGGCTAAGGTGGAACACACTTCTTATCTGAGGGACGGGAAGTGGCCATGATCGCCACCCAAATCCCAACCAAAAGATCGGCTGAACCATCGCACAATAGAAAACAGAGGGATAGTTCCTGTTCTGCCTACTTCTTTTTCACACCCCAATCAGGAGGTGACAGCTATCCATCACCTGATCCTCGAATCAGTCAGTATTTATGGCAGACGATCCAATCAGAGATTTCGTATCATCTACCGCACCATTCCCTAGAAAAAATGATAAACCAGTAATACTCTCACTCTTTGCATCAGATCGTCGCTTCAAAAACTGAGAGTGCGGGGCAACTACTGGAATATTTTGGTTCAAGTATAGATCAACCACCGGTTCGACTGGTCGAAGACATTCCTCCCGAACCATGCACTTTAAATCAAAGTATTTGGAGGAAATCGAACAATTGACAGAGAAGCCAAAGCTGAAGCTCTCAACTCCGGCTGAAGAGTCAGCCCGTGGCCCTTGCTGAAGACAGGGCCCTCAGCCTGAACCGAAGACACAATCTTCACTATCAGCCGAAGACACAGTTTTCGGCCTATGTCGAAGACAAAATCTTCGATCTGTGCCAAAAACATGATCTCCAATCTATCTCAAAGAGTCCGAAGATGAAGTGCACCTTCAATTCGGCTACAAATATTTCTCCGAAAAAGAAGCCTGAAGATAGATCTCCAATCTATCTCAGATCCCCACGAATGTGGTAAACAACGATTATCATCGACTACCTAACTACCTTCAGAGCATGACCATGACACGTGATCCTTAACTCCAGCGGTATTGTCTTTGGCATAGCCAAAACCATTTATTAACCATCCATGATTGCGAACAGAGGAGAAGGAATTAACTCCCCCATCGTAACTGCAGGAGGGAGAATGGAACCGCAGGCCGACAACTCAAAATAAATATTGGTAAGAGGGGATACTTGAGGTAAGGCACAAGATACTCCTGAAAATTTTAGTCTTTTCCTCTACATTTATCCTCAGAATCTTCCCCATTCTGTGGCTAGAGCCCGTCTCTGACTTAGGCATCGGAGTGTCCCCCATCGGAGCAACTCCGGCCAAGGATTTATTTTGCAGGTGAACCAAGGAGCGGACCTGTGATCCAATAGCTCCACCTGGTCAGAAAAGGGACTCTATGCCAACAGCATAGATGATTTTAAATTGGGTTGAAATCATCTTTGCCAAAGATGATTTGCAAAGATGAATTCAAATTGGGTTGAAGGAAGGTGATTTCAATGCATAATTTTTTTTAAAAGATTATAATTTGAAATTAGGGTTATATAAATAATTAATTACATTAATATTATTAATTACATTAAATGAAACTAATTATATTAAATAATTAATTATTCCAAGTCCTCATCCTGTATCTTGAGGTACTGATAAGTGACCGGTCATCCTCCGCACGAACGTGCGATCGGTGCAGTAAACCCTAAACCCTAAATCCTAAACCTTAGACCAACCCTAGATCATAAACCCTAAATCCTAAACACAAAACCCTAAACCCTAAACCCTAAACCAACCCTAGACCATAAACCCTACACCCTAAACCCTAAACACTAAATCCTAAACCGTAAACCATAATCCTTATACCGTAAACCCTAATCGTAAACCATAAACCCTAAACCTTTGGTCGAGCTATGGCCGAGCCCCACGGGCACCAGCCTATCGGGCATGGGCCATGAGTGGCACGAACACAACATTTTTTGAATTCACCGTGTTGAGCATGCGAGCACTGGGCAGGTACGATCTCCCGAAGGTCACCGGTCATGCGTTGGCATGAACCATAGCATGTACAATCACTTATTGATCATTTATTATGCCATTGCATGGTGCGGGCCTCATGAAGGTGCAGGCCAGACTGGATGTTAGACCATCGTCAGTCTGCTCTGCTAGTTTTGGCCACCAATCTGATTGCCAGTTTGACCACCGGTCCGATAGATTGTCTGTTTATCAATTCAATTGGCAATTTGGCCGTAGGTCGATGCCAGTCTGGCTGCCAGGTAGGCCAATTGCAGTCCGATTGCCAGTTGGTGCCAATCTGACTCGAACTAGCGATCGAACTGGTGCCAAGCAAGGAATCGGACTAACACCGGGTTGTTGACCGAACTGGTACCATACTGGTGATGGGATGCATCGACCTTGTGGTATGCCTCCAGTTTGGGCACCTCCCGATCTCCACATACCATTTGCATCACTCGTGGTATGCCCCCGTGCCTTTATGAGCCCTGCATGATATTATGGCACGATAAGCGACCGGTCGTCCTACCTCATGTCCATTCATGCGACCAGCACCCTTTGGTAGACCGTGCCTTGCCCCATGTCCGCACGTCAGTTAGTAGAGTAACCCCTTATGATTTTGTAACTGCAAGATAATGAACTTAGGGTAACAAGGTAGAGGAGCAAATTTTGATAGTGTTCCCAACATACTTTCCTGGGTGGATGTTGGTGGTGCTATCTCTGAAATTTTCATGGAACCGCCTGGATGCCGCACTATGTAAAAAATCTTTCCAACCCTCTTGATTCAATATTATGTATGGTAAATATTTTTTTTCTTTTTCTCTTTTGGTAGATTTAGTCTAGTGGCTTAGATTTTGAAACAGTATATAGATAGATTAATTCCTTTATACATGTACAATTCTATCTACTTTTATCTTATCATTCATTATGCTAGGGTTGGTCCCATGAATACAGTTAGGGAGCATAATGGTAGTCCAGTTGAAGAAAAGTGTAAGACTTGAGAATCTGGTGCTGAATAGAACGTCTTTTGCACAGACTGTACAGAGCATATTTGCTTTATCATTTTTGGTGAAAGATGGCAGAGCTCAAATTATTGTGAATGAAAGTAGACATTTCTACCATATTATTTCATTGTATATATGTTATTTATCTTAATTCATATATTGTGCTTTAATAGATGATGGATTCTATTGCCATTGATGAGGAGTTGATGCCACATAGGAGAGGCATGAGTACACCAGGCACCTAGTCCATGATGATTCTCAGTCCACTACAGCTATGACATAGATTAGAAAGTTGACTCGAAACCATGGCTTGGTTGATGCGGGATGAAAGAGATGCTATTCTAATGTTTAGTAACCTATCTTTTTAAAGGAGCAATGAACATTAAGATTTCAGCAAACTCATGCAAAAGAGATCAATAGAACTAATTAAAAAGACTATTAGAATACTACTAAGATACCTGCAATAAAATTTCATACAATCAAATGAAGAAATCAGGATCCAATGGTTGAGAAACCATCCAAACTAGGATGGTCAACTTCAATGGATCAGATCTAGAGAGTTTGGGATTGGGTTTGACACGTATTCAGCAAGCATACCGGTCATGCAAGTAATACAGGATAGTACCCAATGTCGTCCTCTAAAATCAGAGACAATCACCCAAATTATGATACCTACTTATATTGTTTGGAAAATTGATTTCGAGTATAAAAAAATTAAATTGAAAATTAAACACACTATCAAACTATGGTGTCATAAAGTTTTAGAAGAAGACAGAATCTAGAATAGCTAAGGCATCGGGAATTTAACCAAATCGATGTGATAATTAATTCTGAATATGCTAATTTGATTTTATGTTTTACAGGCTAGCAGGTTTTCTTAATTGATTAATGCGCTTTCATTCAAATTGCACTAATCCTATCCAAAATTATTAACCACGGTGGTTAAGATGTGATTTAAATAATTCATATGCATTAAATTTTTATAATCCTAATCACTACATAGATCAGTCCTAGTTATTCAGATAGGATTTTAATCTATGGATTTCTTTTACTTTTCAACCTAAAAATTTAATAGATCAATTAAACTCTAGAAAAATCATTGAGGAATTAATCGAATCACCCAAAGCATTACAATCACAAAAGAAATCTCAAGTAAACACACAAAATTAAATTAGCCATTGAAATCCATAATCACCACATCAGTTAAATCCTTAAGCCTTAGCAGAAATAATTAGTTGCACATATTTAGATTGAAAATAAATAAAGACAAGAAGAATATAAATCAATAAATTCATGACTAATTAATTTCTCCTTTTCTTTAGTTGATTTTCTATGTTGATGTTCTTCCTCTCTTCCCTTCTTTTCCTTGCACTGCCTTCTTCTTTTCTTTTCTGCGTCCGCTCTTCTTTCCTGTGTCTGTCGACTTTCCGAGCATTCTCCCTCCATGCGTGCTCTGGGGTTCCTCTGCTCTTTCCTTTCTTTTTTCTTTTTTTCTGCTGGCCTGTGTGTTTTCATTTCTTTTGTGTCCACTTACTCCACGTCTCACATCTCTCTTTTTTCCACAGCACGTTTTTTTTTTCTTTTTTTTTTTCCATGCAATCTCCTTTCTTGCTCCTCCATGTTATTTTTTCTTCTCTTTTCATGTTCTGTTTCTTTCACTCCACCACTACCTGACATCCTTTACATTACTTTTTATTATTTTATATTTTATTTTTTTCTTCTCACATTGCCCTCTTTCTCCTTTCAACGTTACTTTTTCCCTCTTCTCCTTCACGTGTCCCAATTCTTTTACTCCACTGTTGCAAGGCTGATGATAGATAAGTGGTAGCCGGCTAGCATGAATCTCATCAAGTTTAGGTCCATAGTCCGTGAACGGCCCATTTGTAGTTACTTGCAATATAGTTCATGAACATTGACTCATTTGAATGCATCTTCATATTTTCTTTTGGACTGGGCCTTGGTTTCTTCTAATGCATGTGAATTAAATTGGTAGCCTCCCTTTCACTTCTTGGTCCATTTTGCTTCTGAAACTATCCTAGCACGCATACCTAAAATAAATAAAATAATTACGTGCAAATAGACTGCAAATGCTATTAACTTAACAACAATTACACCAAATTTCTATACAATTAAGATCAAAATATTTCTATATAAATCACATTCATCAAATACCCCCTAACTTAAACCTTTGTCATCCCGTGCAAAGCATAAATAAAAGTCAACATCAATTTTAAATAAATAATCAACCCGGGTAACAACTGAAATCTTCTCCAATAACTTTTCTTTAGGACTATCAATTCATAAAATCTCAAAATATCAACCATAACATTGCAATTCCTTATCAAGGCATGTTATAATGAAATCAACTCAAAATTACTTTTATCATCTTAAAACATTAATCAATACTTGTCACCTTTTTTTTTTTTTTCTTTCAAGCTATTACCACATAATAAAACTAGGACAACACCTTTCAATTGGGTTAGCTTTTTTTTTTTTTTTTCATGTGTTGTTTGCGGTTCTCAACTATGTAATGTTATAAACTTGCCTTTTTCTACAAAAGTTTCAAAATTGGCTTTTATCATAAAACAACACATCAGTTGAGTGCTTTGCATACTCATGCATTGGTTACCGTTTGACGTGAATGTTGACATTTGCTAGTGCCAAACCTCTGGTTACTATGTCATCCCAACACAACGGAGTAAGGTGCATGGGTTAGTAATTGCAGTTAGCATCTACTCGGTGTATCTTAATTTCATTATGCGTAGCTATAACCTTCAGAATCAAAACTTTTTAACATTTGATTTAAGCTGACAGAAATAATCCTTAGTTTTAATCAATTAAAACATGCCTATCAAAGTTCAAGCATTCTCATAGTCTCAATTCTAAGCTCCTAATCCTATCAAATCTTCAATTCCAAGTCACTTTTGATTCATCCAATTAGTACACGAGTAGACTCCTTATTTAAAAGATAGTTTAAAGTCTTATACACTTACTTGGTTCAAACAAAGATTTATGTTGATTGATGAAAGATTTAATTTTTTTTAAAAAAATTTGGATCAAAACAATTTCCTATCTCAAAATTCCACTAATCTCTAATAAATACCCCCCAACTTAAAACAGACATGTCCCTAATGTTCGAAGACAATAAATTAAGCTAATATAGAAGAAAGGGAAAGGATAGCTGATACTCCCCTGGTTGCAAGATTCAATTGGAGATAGGTAATATATGATCGTGCCTCTATTTGTTCACTCCATCCTTGCATGTTTCAGTTGTACCTTTGATCATCTTTGATAGGTAATTGGAGACTTCAATGGCAGCCACATCTAACAAGAAAACACCAAAATCAATAAATTGAAGTAGAAAAACATAAAACAAACTAAAGCAAAAAGGGAAAGACTATTGGATTGCCTCCCAACCAGTGCTATATTTAGAGTCTATATCTAGACTGTCCTCTCTTTTTGGGTCTCTCGTCATAATGATGGCTTTGAAAGATTCCAAGCCACCACTAACATATGGTTTCAGCCTCTGCCCATTTACCTTGAAAGTGACACCTTTTTGATCTTTCACCTCCACTATTCCATAGGGAAAAACTTGTGTCACAATATACGGTCTATACCATTTAGATCGAAGCTTACCTAGAAATAGCCTTAGTTTGGAATTAAAGAGCAAATCCTGTTGTCCCCCCTCAAACTCCTTTCTCATGATGTGTTTGTCATGCCATCTCTTGGTTTGTTCTTTATAGATCTTGGCATTCTCATAAGCTTGCTCTTTAAACTCATCCATCTCATTCAGTTGCAATGCTCTTTTCTCACATGCATCAAGCAATTTGATCGTCTCAGCTTTAACTATCTCTTTCATGGCTGGGTTGAGTCTTCTTTGAGGCTGCACTGATGGTTTGAATTGCTCCTCAATGAGTATCTTGTGTGTGCATATTTTGGGCTGATTCCATGGATATCTGCTATTGTCCAACCAATGGCCCTTTTGTGAGCTCTCAACACTCTCAACAGCTTCTCCTCCATCGCATCTATCAAAAGAGAAGAAATAATAACAGGTAAATGAGATGGAGGTAATACAAATGCATATTTTAAAAGTGAGGGAAGTTGTTTTAATTCTGATTTTGGTGGTTGGTCAATGGATGGTATGAGATAATTGATAGCTCTTCTCTCTAGCTCTTCAAATGGTCTCCTTTGTGTGTAAATATATCTATTATCCATCATTGCTGCATTTGGGCTTTCTTCTTCGCTTCCTCCTTCATTTCTGTTGGTTGAAATTAAGGTGTGTTGCAATTCATCTCCAGTCATCATCTCTCCAACCTTTTCCTGCACAAGGCAATCAATGCAATCAATCTGAAAACATGATGCTACATCTTGTGGCTTTTTCATAGCTTTAAAAACATTGAATGTTACTTGCTCATTATGAATTCTTAATATCAGTTTGCCTTCGTGCACATCTATTAATGCTTTACCTGTGTTAAGAAATAGTCATCCTAAAATGATAGGTATAATATGATCTTCTTCCATATCTAGGACTATAAAGTCAACTGGCAAGATAAATTTATCTACTTTGACCAAAACATCTTCTACTATTCCTCTGGAGTAGGTTATAGATCTATTTGCCAATTGCAATGATACCATGGTTGGCTTAGGCTCACCAAGTCCTAGTTTCTTAAATATTGTGAGTGACATTAAATTGATGCTAGCTCCTAAATCGATTAATACATTAAAAGTGCAACTACTTATTAAGCAAGGTATATTAAAGCTCCCTGGATCCTTAAGCTTCTGTGGTAGTCTATTCAATAGGATGGCCGAACATTCTTCAGTGAGTGCCACCATCTCACAATCTTTTAGCTTCCTTTTGTTTGATAGGATCTTCTTGAAGAACTTGGCATAGCTGGGCATCTGAGAAATAACATCAACAAATGGAAGATTAATATGCAATTATTTTAAAATTTCTAAAAATTTAGAAAATTGCTTATCCATTTTTTGCTGATGTTGTCTCTAGGAAAAAGGCAGTCATGGCTTATAAGGAGCAACTGTAAGAGCTTTTGCTGGTGTTTCATCCTTTTTATTCTTGTCCCTTTCTTCATCAACAATCTCTTCTACATCAGGCCTTTCTGTTGCACTTTTGGCTCCTCTATCTCTCTTCCACTTCGTAGGCTAATAGCTTGCACATGCTCCCTGGGATTCTTTTCTATATTACTTGGCAAAGTTCCAAGTCCTCTGTTAGCCAACATGTCAGCTATCTGCCCAACTTGTGTCTCCAAATTTTTTAATGTTGCCTCATTTGCTTGGAATCTAGCTTCATTTTGTTGCATGTAATTTCACATAATTCTTTCAAGCTAGGCCTCTTCTCTTCTTGAGTCGGTTGTGATGGTGGTGGTGGTGGCGTTGCTAGAAACCAGGTGGTTGATATGGCCTCTGAAGTGGTGGTGGATTCTGAATGTTTTGGCTTCTCCAAGATATGTTGGGGTGATTGCGAAGTCCTGGATTGTATGTATTATCCATGTGGTTGTTTCTGAAATTACCAAACACATAATTAGCATTTTCAGGTATTGAATTTGAAAAGTTACCTTGTGGGCAGTTATTATATGTGTGAGGTCCTCTGCACAGCTCGCACTTCATCACTATAGTTGATGCTTGTGGTTGAGATACTGCTAGAGCTTCAATCTTTTTGTTCATTGCATCAAGCTGAGCTGAAAGTGTGGCCACAACATCCACTCCGTACATACCACTGGGTCTCCTGTGATTCTGTCTTTCTGAGTTCCAATTCACATTGCTATCTGCCATATCTTCCAATAGGCTATAAGCTTCATGGTTGTACTTCTTTGAAAATAAACCACCTGTAGCTGCATCTAAAACTGCTCTCATATAAGGAAGTTAGCCACATAAAATTCATGTACTTGTTCCCATATTTCAAGACCATGGTGGGAACACTTTCTACATAATTCCTTAAAACTCTCCCATGCCTCTCTAAAGCTCTCATCCTCATACCGTGTAAATGTGGAGATGTTTAATCTAAGCTTTGCTATTTTGGAGGGGGGAAAATATTTGTTTATGAACTTATCAGCTAAGTCATCCCATGTAGTTATGGATTCAGTTGGAAAAGAGTCTAACCAACTTTTTGCTCTGTCTCTCAATGAAAATGGGAACAGCCTAAGTCTAATGGCATCTTCAGAATTCCATATGTTTAAAAGTGTCACATAACTCAAGAATTGACTTAAATGCTCGTAAGGGTCATCAGAAGCAAACCTGAAAATTGGAGAGAGTTCTGGATCATCTGGATAAAGGCAGGCTTTATCTGAAAATTGTTCGCATGAATGGGTGGCCTCCTAATGCTTGATTGTGCTTCCATGACTCTAGGCCTGATGTACTCAAACAAAGGTCTGTCTCCATGTAGGTTTTGCACCTCCTCATTGAGTACATGTGGAGATTCTGAGGGTTATGTTCACCAACATCTTCCATGGTTATGCTTTTGATATCCACCAAATCTATACTTAACCCTTCCAGTAGTTGTCTGAGTCCACGCTGTCTTTCCTTAAGCATTCTTTCTATTTCTAAATCAAAATCTTCCAAAGTATCTGCAGTTCTCCAGGACATAAAAAGTTAATAACACAAAATAATAAAGGATGCAATATAATAATAAAAAAAATCCAAATCAATTAGCAGATATGAATTTGAATGTTATTTGTTGCTGATCCCCGGTAACGGTGCCAAAAACTTGACATATGTTAGGCAAGCATATCGGTCGTGCAAGTAATACAGGATAGTAATCCAATGTCGTTCTCTAGGATCAGAGACAATCACTCAAATTATGATACCTACTTATATTATTTGAAAATTTGATTTTGAGTAAAAAAAAAATTAAATTGAAAATTAAAACACTATCAAACTATGGTGGTCCAAAGTTTTAGAAGAAGATGGAATCTAGAATAGCTAAGGCATTGGGAATTTAACCAAATCGATGTGATAATTAATTCTGAATATGCTAATTTGATTTTATGATTTTACAAGCTAGCAAGTTTCTTAATTGATTAATGCACTTTCATTCAAATTGCACTAATCCTATTCAAAATTATTAACCATGGTGGTTAAGACATGGTTTAAAATAATTCAGATGCATTAAGTTTTTATAATCCTAATCACTGCATAGATCAGCCTAGTTATTCAGATAGGATTTAAATCTATGGATTTCTTTTACTTTTTAACCTAGAAATTTAATAGATCAATTAAACTCTAGATAAAATTCATTGAGAAATTAATCAAATCATCCAAAGCATTATGATCACAAAGAAATCTTAAGTAAACACACAAAATTAAATTAGCCATTGAAATCCATAATCACCACATTAATTAAATCCCTAAGCCTTAGTAGAAATAATTAGTTGCATATATTTATATTGAAAACAAAATAAAGATAGGAATATAAAATCAAATAAACCTCAGACTAATTAGTTTTCCTTGTCTTTAGTTTTATTTTCTCGTTGAAGTTATTCTTCTCGTCCCCTATTGTCCTTCGCTCTGCTTTCTTCTTTTTCTTTCTGCGTCCGATTCTCTTTCCTGCCTTTTCAACTTTTCGAGCGTTCTCCCCTCCTGCTGCTTTGGGCGTTCCTCGCTCTTCCTTTTCTTTTTTTTTTTTCTGCTGCCCGTTTGTTTTCGTTTCTTTCTTCTGTGTCCGGTTACTCCACATCTCACATCTCTCTTTTTTCCTGGCCCATTTTTTTTTTTTTTTTTTTCCGTGCAATCTCCTTTCTTGCTCCTCCACGTTATTTTTTCTTTTCTCTTTTCAACATTTCTGTTTCTTTTACTCCACACACCCTGACATCTTTTACATTACTTTTTATTATTTTATTATTTTATTTTTTTTCTTCTCACATTGCCTCTTTCTCCTTTTCACGTTACTTTTTTTTCCTTCCCCTTCACGTGTCCCAATTCTTTTACTCCACCATTACAAGGCTGATGATAGAAAGTGGCAGCCGCTAGCATGAATCTCATCAGTTTAGGTCCATAGTCCATCAATAGCCCATTTGTAGTTATTTGCAATATAGTTCATGAACATTTGGCCCATCTGAATGCACCTTCATATTTTCTTTTGGACTGGGCCTTGGTTTCTTCTAATGCATGTGAATTAAATTGGCAGCTTCCCTTTCACTTCTTGGTCCATTTTGCTTTCGAAACTCTCCTAGCATGCATACCTGAAACAAATAAAATAATTACGTGCAAATAGACTGCAAATGCTACTAACTTAACAATAATTACACCAAATTTCTATACAATTAAGATCAAATATTTTTATATAAATTATTCATCAGTTTACTCACCAACAATGATGTATCGTACCTTTGAAGTAGAATCAATTTCTGCACTCAGGATTTTGCGGCTGAACTTGAGACTTCGTTCCTCGGGTGTAGATCCTCAATGTTGATGGTTCCAGGCAAGGAAGATCTTCACTTCATATAGTGGACACCAGGGATCCTACAAAAGAATCAGTTAGTGGTCGTGGAAGGTAAGAGAAGAATGGAAAAGAATGGAAGGTAGAATGGAGAAAGGGAAGGAGGTGGCTTGATGGCGTCTTGGAACTTTGGATCGGTGGTTGATGGTTGGAAGATAACTTGGACCTCACGCCTAATGGACCTCACGCCTCTCTCATAGATGACAATGCTCTCATAGCAAGGAGTTGGAGAAAATAATTTCATTCATCATAAAAATTTGATTATAATGGGGGATGAGGGTGGTATTTATAGACCCTCATTTGCATGATAGAAAGATAAGAATAAAGCTAATTTGAATACATGATAAGGCCTATCCCTACTAGATAAGTGGAGAGGATAAGTGTGGATAAGGTGGGCTTCCAACTTCTCTTGATTTCAAACTTGCTCTTGTTGGAATGGATGACAATCCTCTTGATATTTAAATTTTGAATGCTTCATAAGTAGGCACCCTCCCTTCATGACACTTGGCCGACTTCTTTTGAATTTAAGTCTTCATGAAAGAAAAGAGAAGTGGGAGAAAACTAATTTGAATTCTTCTCTTGAAAATACATGGCCTCCTCTTGAATTTGTATCTTCATATGGCTGACTCCTTCCAAGTTTGAATGATGTTGATCTTCTTGCCAGATAAGGCATCTTCCTTGAATTTGAGTTCATAATGAATATAAGAAGATAAGAAGATGAGGGTTCCACCATTTGAACTTTTCTTTATCTTGAAGTAAAGTTTGAAGTCCCTTCATGTCTTGGCTGACCAAGGAGAGTGGGGTGATGATGTGTCATGATGAGGTGACGTGGCATGCTCCTTTGGGCATCCTTCCACTTGGCTTGATCAAAATGTCTTGTCTTGGCTAGCTTGTAAACCCCTTGACTAATTCAAGACTCAACCATAGTAAACCTAACTTGATCAAATTGAACCTAATTTGACCAAATTACAAAATTAAAGTAGACTAAAATTTAATTACAGGACTCAATGACTCATGCTGAAATTAAATTAAGATAGGTTATTCATTGGTGATCCACAAGGAGTTGGAAGTGCTATGACATTTCTTTCTAGCTCTAGTATCCTTACCAATTCTCCGGGTTGGGAAGAACTCAACCCTATCAAGTATGGGTTAACTCAACTCTGGTAATGCTCTAGCAAGTCTGGGTTTATCCTTTGCAGATCATCTAGAGTGATCCATGAATCTTCGGATTCAGGTCTACCTTGCCAACGAACCAAGTAACGTTGATAATCCTTACTCTGAGTAGTGACAGTCTTGTCATCCATAATCTGCTCAATCCTATCTCTCCATTCTGGTATTTTGGCTGGTGGACACTTAGGGATAGGGTCACTCTCAAAAATAGAATCAGGTCCAAATGGCTCACTAGGTATCATCATTGGTTCCTTATACTCAACAAGGTCTAAAACATTGAAGGTTGGACTAATACCTAATGAAGGTGGTAATTCTAATACATAGGCATTAGATCCAATTTTCTTTATAATCTTGTATGGTCCTGCACTAGGGTATTAAATTTTTTCATGGTTCCAGGTGGGAAATGTTCAGGTCAAAGCCTGATCATAACAGAGTCTCCTTCATCAAATTCTTTGAGTCTTTTACATGAGCTAGCCATATGCTTTATAATTCATTGCTCCCATTAATATTATTATTATTATTTTTCTATGCAATTCCTTAATATGCTATGCATATGATTCAATAGACTCAGAAATGCATGCATGCATGGACAAGGGATTAAGGTCTAAAGGCTTTTTGATGAGGGACGGGATTTTAATATGATGCAGGATGATATGCAAGGGATGAAGATGAAGAAAATCATATTAAAGCAAGCAAATATTTTTGAATTTTTTTATGGTTATGATTCCCGAAACTTGCCTAGATTAGGTTAAGATTATCCTGTATCAATTAGCATCCTACCCACATGCTAGATCAATAAAAAAGAATAGAAAATCAAGATCCTAGGTCTAAGAAGGCCTATTAGGAGCATGTTCACCTTCAAGAAATCAGACAAAAAGAGATAGAAATTAGGTTTAACATACCAGGCAATGATTTCTAGTTACTGTGGAAGAGATCGCTCCGCTCATATCTGTACATAGATGATCAGGTCACGTTCCCGCAGATTCGTCAGCTTTTTATTCGCTTTGTTCGAAGGAAAAGAAAACTTCATTTGAGGATGGTTTCACCGGAGGGATCTAGTTAACGTCAAAGGTTAGAGGCAAACAAGAAGGAAAAAAATAAGAAACTGGAGATCGAGTTGAAGGATGATTGGAAGATGGAGTTGCAGGGGGTTGGCGGCCTTGGAGGAAGCTTTAGGCATCTGGATCTTGGAGAGGGCTGATGGTGGGCGTCTTAGGGCTCTTGCTTGTATGGACAGTGGCTAGGGTTTAATCACAAGAAGAAAAAAACAAGTCTCACACCACTCCAATTTGGAGCACACAATTTGACAAAATAACTTCAAGTTGTATTCATGAAAAAGAGATTATCTTATAAGAGGGGGAGGGGTGGGATATTTATAGATTCACCCAGGGTCCTTTTCCTGTCAAAATTGGATTACAAGTTTGTATAGGACAAGGAGTACAAGGTTTAACTAGAATTAGGAGTACAAAGTTTGATTTAAATCAGGAGGCCTAAATTCTTGTAGGACATGGATATTGGACTCTTTGTAGAACTTCAAAGCTTTGACTTTTCTCCATGGGCTTGGCTAGGATGAAATCCTTTTGAGCTGCTTTGACATTTCCCTCGCTGGTGGGCTTGGATGAATCTTTTTTGATTGGGTCAAAGCCTGGGCATCTTGAACTCGGTTAAAGGCATGGGTGCCAATTGTAGTGGGCCTGGGAAGGAAGGGTGCCATGGGCTTGAGGGCTTGGTTCTAGGCACCACTTCCTTGGAGATCTAGACTGGGCGCCATTCAACATATGAGCTTATAAGCTTGAGGCACCTAGGGCCTGGTATGCTAGGGCACCATCTCCTAGAGGGCTTGGGTGACATGAAGGGAGTCCAGATGTTGGGCTAGTGACTTGAGTGTGGATCCACTAGTTCCTCCTCTTGAATGAAACATACACAACTCTTGACTAAACTAAAACAACTGAACTCAAATGACAGGACTCAATGGACTTAGTGAATCGAACTGACTCACTTTATTATAGGACTCAAAAATAATTCCATAACATGACTCAATATTGACAAACACATGACTTAGAGAACAAATTAAAGCTTGAAGTTTATGTCTGATTTGATGTCCCCATCAATTCTCCAGGGTGGGAGGAACTCGACCCTGTCGAGTAAAAAGGTTGATCTAGCTCAGGTACTGCTCTGACGGGTCTGGGTTGAGGTGTTGCAGATCCTCTCGAGTGATCCATGAATTCTCAAATCTCGGTCGAACTTGCCAACAAACCAGTGATGTGGTAGCCTTTGATCTAGGTACTAGTGCCTTGGTCATCCAGGAAACGCTCAATCTTTTCCTCTCACAAGCTAATTTGATGTGGACACTCAGGGTTGGATTCGCTCTCAAAGAAAGGGGTTAGGCTCAAAACTTACTGGGTATCAATGCTGGCTCCCTATACTCAACTAAGTTTGAGATATTGAAGGTTGAGCTTAATGCCAAATTAGGTAACTCAGGCACTAGGTCCAACTCTCTTTATCACTTTGATGGATCTAGCTTACATGTATGTAGCCTAATTGTTACAAAATTTTTCTAGTGAACTCTTAGTCTCTTTTCAAGAATTAACCATATTTTTTATAAAAACAGTTACCCAGGTGGCTTCCGAAGAGGGGGGTAAATTGAGATTATAAGAACTTTAGCAAGTATGTGCAATTTAAAATTTTTTTAATGTTTGTGATGATATATGCAATGTAGAAGCAAGTAAATAAAAGCAATGAAGTTAAACAAGCACAATCACAAACACAAAGAATTTAGAGTGGTTCGGAGCAACCTACTCCTACGTCCACTACCCAAGCACCCTTGAATTTCCACTATATCCCCCACCAGAATACAATCGGATTGTTTTTAACAAGCTCACAATCCAAACTTATACACTTTGGTTTTACCGGAATCACCAAAGAAAACCCTCATTTGGTTTTAACATAGGCTAACCAGAACCTAAATCCATTTGTGTTGCCTAGGTGGCTACCCAAGAGGGGGGTGAATTGAGAAATTAAAAATTTAAAGCAAGTATGTGCAATTAAAATTTCTTAGAAGGTGTTAGGTGCTGTGACATAGTTATAAATTGCAGAAGCTAAAAAGAAGTAAAGAAGAACAAACCAAACACACCAAATTTATAGTGATTCGGAGCAACCCAGCTCCTACATCCACTACCCAAGATACCACTTGGGATTTTCACTATATTCACCCGAATACAATAGGATTGTTTTACAGGATCACAATCCAAAACCACTATACTTTGGTTTTACGGGATCACCAAAGAAAACCAAACACCCTTTGGTTTTAGCAGGCTCACCAAAGAAACCTAACTTGGTTTTACTAGGATCACCAAGAACCCAACACTTGGTTTTTATCAAGGCTCACAAAGAACCTATTTGGTTTTTCAACCGGGCTCACCAATAACCCAACAATTCAAAAATGAATTGAAAGTAATGCAACAAAAATGACAACTCAATTTATCGGATAGTTACTGGTGCAGCTTGATGGAAGTCCACTTGAATGCACTTAAATAAGCTTTAATTACTTCAGTGGCTTCTTCCCAAAGTTGCTTCAAACTTCAAATCAGAGTTGGTGAAGTCTTGAAGTCTAGCTTGAATGCTCTTGTGCTCTTTTGTTGTTGGTTGGTAGGATATTCAATGAAGCTCTCTTAACTTTTTGAACTCTCTTTGTCTCGTCTTTAAGAAAACTCAAATCCTTCAAATATAAAGTCTTCCATCACTCTAAGGCAGTTAGAGATGTTTTTGACCGTTGGGATGTGACTTGTGACCGTTGGAGCACCTTTTAGCATTCAAAAATAAATTCTGGAACTAGCCATTAGATACCTGGAAATGACGTTCGAGTCGGCTCGGATTCCTTCGAGTCAGCTCGGATCCTTCGAGTCGATTGGTCGAGTTACCAAATTTTCATTGTAGTTGGCTCCTTATCTTATGGGCACAAAACATCACTCTGGACGAGTTGGCTCTTGATAGCTCGGGTCGGCTCGAACTTCTTTCTTTGAAAAACTTGAACTTGAGGAGTCGGCTCTTTTCAGCTTGGGTTGGCTCTTCTTCTCAGGTTCGGAAATCCTCACTATGGAAGAGTGGCTTGATGCAGTTTGGGTTAGCTCGCTTTCTTAGGCTTTCAGATTTAGGTCTGGCAGAGTCGGCTCTTTCTGGTTCGGGTCGGCTCACCTGGCTGTTCTCAGAAATCTTCAGAAATTGAACTCTAGAAGAGTCGGCTCGAACTGATTCCAGTCGACTTGGATTCATTAGAGTCGACTCGGTTACCTTCGAGTCACTCGGATTGCTGCATTCTAGAATCCTTGCTGTGTGCCAGTAAGTGAGTCGGCTCTTCAACAAGTTGGGCCAGCTCGAGTATCATCTTCAGGATTTTTACACTTGAACTTAAAGAAAAACTCTTACCAACTCTTTACATTTTCAAGCATACCAACTCAAAACTAATTTTAAGGCACACACACACAGAAGTAACCCTTTTTCACATGATTTTTTCTTAGCTTTTTCATTGGGTTCTTCTTTACGAAACACATTACAACACAACTCAAACAAGAAAATAGAGTTGTAGGAGTTGAAGTTTGAACATTTAATCCATCCTATAAAAACTTGTCAAACACTTGAAGAGTTGTCAGAAATAAATGTACATGCTCTAATATTTGGTTATCATCAAAATCACTTATGAGGTCAACAATCTCCCCCTTTTTGATGATGACAAAACACTAGGCATGAAAAATCAATATAACACTTTATAGTTACTTGTATAATCATATTTGCAAGTATATGGAACAAGTAAAACAAGTTGACTTCAATTAGTGCCAAATAATGAAAGAGAATTAGGGCAGAGAAAAATAATCTCCCCTCAATAAGATACTCCATGATTTGGCTTACTTTCTATGTATTTTCAAAGCTCACAATGTTTCAACATTAAGCATCAGAGCTATTAAAAGTCAAAATATATATCATTAGTATAAGAGCCTCTTTGATGCAGAATGGAAGCTCTGATACCAAAAATGATGCTAACAAAGAACAAAGAAGCGTATGCGAAGTAAAATTAAGATTAATTCTTTTATATATATATATATATATATATTTCAGAAATTGGCTTTGACTCAAAGTAAAGCTAAACTACGTTGAAGGAAACTAAGTAAAGATTGAAAGCACAGTTTAGAAGGAACCAAATTATCAGAGTAGTTCAGAAGTAACGGATCGCTGGGGGTTGAGAAACTCCCAGACCTAGGGTTTCGCTCTGAACTTTCAACAGAACAGAAATAGAGAGGAGGGACGGTTTACTCACCAGACAGTGATCTTCTCAGGATTCTGGTGGAAGAACTCTCTTGAGAAGATTGTGGGATCCTCGGAGTCGGCTATCTTCGCAATGGATCCTCCAATACTGGTCTCGTGGTTTGGTCGGCTTCTCCTGGACTCAAGATCTGGGAAAGAAGAGGAACAAATGATGGAATTCAGAAACTCAAGAAAAGATCTTACCAGGTTGAAGAACTTGAAAGCTGAAGTTGCTGAAAACGAATTCTCCTGGAGGACGATCTGACTTCCTCTTAGAATTGCTGTAGATCTGCAGTATCTGGACTGGAGTCGGATGCTGGTGGTCGGCCAGGACTTGGAGAAGGTGGCCGTGAGAAGAGGAAAAGACTAGGGCTTGGTGGAAAGAGAAGGGTGATGGCGGCTAGGGTTTGGGAATTGAGTGGCTAACCTAGGGTTTAGGGTTTTGGAGATCTCTTACCTCCTCAAGGTTCCAGGGGAACCCGGATTTACTCCCTCATGGCTCAACACCTGGAAGCAAGTGCGGACAAGAGAAACACAAGTTTGCTCAAGAAAAAAATTTCTTTCATTCATCTGATTGTTGTAAACTTACAAGAGGGGTTTAATTTATAAGGCATTACAAGGGAGGAGGGTTTCACATCTTCCCATGTGGGACTAAAGGAGGGGATCTCCAATTAGGGCAAATCCCTTACATATGGTCGGCCAAAATACCAAAAAAATAGGATTTGGGTTATAAATGGCAGGTAGATGGCGCCACCTTGCTTGGATTTTCAAGAAAAATTTTCTTCCTTCCCTGGATCAACTCTTTTGGACTCCTCCTTTTCTTCCTCCCTAAGTCAAGGTCCTTCCCATCTTTGTTTTGATTGTTTTTGGCAGGTAGTGGCGCCCCCTTGAAGTTCTTTTCCAAGATTTCTTCCCTTCTTTGTTTTGGAATTCTTGGGAAAGTCTTGGCCGCCCCCTTGATTGGTGGTCTCTTGGTGGACTTCTCCTTATCTGGCGCTAATAAGAAGGAGGTTGCCATCTGTGGAGTGGGGACCAAAAGCTGCTGGATGTGGATATGGCGCCCCCTGGACTGGGAGTGTGGTGTCCACTTGCCTGGTCTTGGAAGAAAGTGTAACATCCCAGTTTGAAACCCTAGTCCACTACAGAGTCAACATGACTCAACAAAATAAAATGCAGGTAATGTAGACTCAAGCTAAATTAAGTTGATATAGTCAACTCTTATTAAAAACCAAAAAAACCCTAATTCTTCGGGCAAGGTTAATCAGAGATCCAGATGGAGCTCTGAAGTCTTCTTCTGAGTCTGGTGCCCGCACCAATTCTCCCAGGGTGGGAGGAACTCCACCCTGTCGAGTATGGATCAAGTTGGCTCTGGTATCTCTCCAAGAGGTCTGGGTCCAGCTCTTGTAACTCTTCTCGGGAGATCCAAGAATCATCAGAATCTGGCCTTCCTAGCCAGCGGACCAGGTATCTTTGGTATCCTCGATTATGAGTAGAGATAACCTGATCATCCAGGATCTTTTCAATCTGCTCTTTCCTCACAGGCCAATTTGTTGGTGGACACACAGGGTCAGGTTCACTCTCAAGAGCAGGATTAGGTTCAAAAGCCTCACTGGGAATCACAGCTGGCTCCCTATACTCTACTAGGTCTGTAATGTTGAAAGTGGAGCTAATGCCTAGTTCTGGAGGCAACTCGAGCACATAGGCATTGGATCCTACTCTCTTTACCACTCTAAATGGTCCAGCTCCCCTAGCATGTAACTTTCTAACGATTCCAGGTGGAAACCGTTCAGGCCTTAACCTAATCATTACATAGTCTCCTTCGTCAAAAGTTTTGACTCGCCTTTGAGAGTCAGCCAATTTCTTATAAGTTTCATTACTTAAAGTTATTTTGGCATGAATTTTTTTATGCAAGTCCTTTACATGCTATGCAAGTGCATCAAGAGACTTGTGTGTGTGGGCTAATAGTGAAATCAGATCAAGTGGTGTGTGAGGCTTTTATCCATGAACAATTTCAAAGGGACTCTAGCCTATAGACCTATTGATCGAAACATTGAATGCAATTTCAGCCCTGGACAAAATACAAATCCTAATTCCTCGTATTCTCACTCACCCAAAATCTGAGACAATGTCCTAAACTCGACTGACAATGCATTCCTAAAGAATGGACTTTATTCCAAAGAAACCCTAGGCCTAAACCTAACAAACTATGGCTCTCTAGGTTTGACCTTGTGTCGGAGGATGGAATGCAGAGCATGAAACTTATCATGGGTGCCTAGTAGGTGCCATAAGGTCTTCCAGAAGTAGGTGGCAAACCTAATAGATTCTGACACGTGGTTCACTCTAAAGACTTCGACAAAGTATATTTGGATGGTGTGAGAAGCATTGGAAGTCCTAGAGAAAGGGAGGAGATATGAGGTGGAGTCTCGAATTACCTGTTGACTAAAGGTGGTGACCTGAAGGTTTGAATGGTGATCTATGAGTGTCAACTGGTCATCCTTATGAAAGGAAAAGTTTGCTACTCCCAGGAATGGATCAAGAGATGGTTCGGGTAGCCTAGGACATGTGATTGCAATAGTTAAGGTTTGTTCTCTAAGCAAATAATGATCCACTTTCTCAAGAACTAGATTAGAGAATGATTCATGGGAGGGCCTATGGATGATGACCTCAAGACTTGAAATTTGACCTATGGGTGTGGAAAGGTATACTCTATAGAAGGGTAGGTCAGTCATGCAAAGGAAGGGGTTTGGGCCATAAGGAGGACTTCTACAGGACTGGGTGAATCAATCCGCTCAAGACAAGGAGTTCAACTGAGATTACGGGAGAGACCTTAGTGGCTGGGCATGGGACAAGGTCCATTGTAAGAGGCTTGATTCAGTCATCCTATGGAGAGGATCTACCATAGGGTGGGTAAACGTAAACAGCTCAGTGCAAAAATCTTCAATTGGTACTTGGGGAATGACTGTTATTAGAGGGTACGAACTGATAGCTCGTGCTAACACTATGAGTTCTTCCTGGGGGTATTTGACTAAAGGAACCTGGTTCTCACAAATCTCTTGAATTTCTGAACTAGGTCCTACCAGTTGGTTGCTTTCCAAGGTCTCCTCAGGTAAGGAACCAATAGTATCAATGTCACATTCTCAAGTTCTTCCCCCTCATATTCATCAACTAGACTCAAGCCAGCATCATATACTTCCTCGATGCCATCTCCAATGGGTTTCGGGTCAGTGGTAATCGGGTCAACTGATTCTAGGCTTGTCATACCTAACCGTTCTTCCTCATTGGTAGCTTGGGTTCTCCCTCATTAATGTCATCCTTAGGATTCTTACCACTTAGCTGTGCACAAGCCATTCCTATGCATGGGCACTGACTAGATTTATAGCATCTTTTTCCACAAAACAAACATTCTTGAGATATAGGAACCTGGGTCACACCGGGTTTCAAGCTAGTAGAGACCTTACTTGGGCATGGGTGTGGATCTAAATGGTTTGATCTAGAAGACTTGGTTGTTGAGTGACTGGTCTAGAATATTGTAAGGACCTCTCATAGACACGATCCACACTATAGATATCATGGTTAGGCTTCCTAAGGTTATGCTCGGGATCACGTATAAGGTCCACCTAGGTTTCCTGGCATGGGTGAGGTTGGGGCCTATTAAATTTTGGATCAGAGGTCCAATTTTGATGTCTACGTTTCTCAAGTACTTGGACTCGATCTCTAAACTGGGAAAACCCTCATTCATGTCCTGACTCAATTTGGTCATACTTTCGGTAAGATTTCTAACCATGGCCTCTAAATCAGGTTGGTTTGACCAGGTTGGTAGGGTACTCCATTCCAGGTAGACATGATGCAATCAAGCACGCAAAATGAGACTCAACTGAACGACTACGGGCTAACTAGACCTAGAGCCCAAACTAGATGCCCAATCAGAGTGGCAAGCTAGCCTGTAGTAACTCAGGACTCAGCCAGGCAGGTGTAAGGGGAGTGTTAGGTCCCTGAGTGCCAATCCTAGACACCAATCAGAGATTGGCCAGGTAGGCATACCAGCACACAAGCCCTTCGGGATGGAATCCCTGAACCACCGTTCTAGACACTGAGTACAAAGCACACACAGAGTAACCAGACAAACTGACTCAACACTAGCCTTGACCCGACTTGTTGATGTCCCTAGCCCACTAGGGCAAATTAGGTCTAATCAATTTTAGATTAAGGCTTAGGTTCGAATGAAGGGGTGGTGGTTTTGGGCTAAGGAGAGGTTATCAACTCCTTCCCTTATCTTAGATGCTCAAATGCCCTTAAGTTGAATTAAGAGATGAACACTCAAAAATAAATGGATTGCAGAACAAAAAAATAGAGTTGCAGTAATTTAATTCTCAAAAATTGCACGGAAACCAATGAATCATGAGAAAATTATACAAATTAGTTTCAATTATACTGGTTTCAGCAAAACAAAAATCACTAAATTTGAAGTTACCTGCAGTGAGAAATAATTCCTGCAATAGGGAAATTACGGACTGAAAACAGAGCACTTCCCCGTTTACAATTTCTGCTACGAAGTTGTAACCCAACGGATCCCCTACACGCCCTAGGAACACCCCGTGGAATGGGAAGAGGAGGTTGCACCTCGCTTCGTTCCTAGGATCGGACGTCCTGGGGAGTCTACTTCGAGCAGACAAAGTAAAAAGAGAGGGACTCAAACAGGCAATCAACAGAAACCCTAGACAGGGCTCTGATACCAAAATGATGCAGAACGGAAGCTCTGATACCAAAAATGATGCAGAACAAAGAACAAAGAAGCGTATGCAGAAGTAAAATTAAGATTAATTCTTTTTTTTATATATATATATATATTCAGAATTGGCTTTGACTCAAAGTAAAGCTAAACTGCGTTGAAGGAAACTAAGTAAGATTGAAAGCACAGTTTAGAAGGACCCAATTATCAGAGTAGTTCAGAAGTAACGGATCGCTGGGGGTTGAGAAACTCCCAGACCTAGGGTTTCGCTCTGAACTTTCAACATAACAGAAATAGAGAGGAGGGATGGTTTACTCACCAGACAGTGATCTTCTCAGGATTCTGGTGGAAGAACTCTCTTGAGCAGATTGTGGAATCCTCGGAGTCGGCTATCTTCGCAATGGATCCTCCAATACTGGTCTCGTGGTTTGGTCGACTTCTCCTGGACTCAAGATATGGGAAAGAAGAGGAACAAATGATGGAATTCAGAAACTCAAGAAAAGATCTTACCAGGTTGAAGAACTTGAAAGCTGAAGTTGCTGAAAACGAATTCTCCTGGAGGCCGATCTGACTTCCTCTTAGAATTGCTGTAGATCTGCAGTATCTGGACTGGAGTCGGATGCTGGTGGTCGGCCAGGACTTGGAGAAGGTGGCCGTGAGAAGAGGAAAAGACTAGGGCTTGGTGGAAAGAGAAGGGTGATGGCGGCTAGGGTTTGGGAATTGAGTGGCTAACCTAGGGTTTAGGGTTTTGGAGATCTCTCACCTCCTCAAGGTTCCAGGGGAACCCGGATTTACTCCCTCACGGAGCTTAACACCTGGAAGCAAGTGCGGACAAGAGAAAACACAAGTTTGCTCAAGAAAAAATTTCTTTCATTCATCTGATTGTTGTAAACTTACAAGAGGGGTTTAATTTATAAGGCATTACAAGGGAGGAGGGTTTCACATCTTCCCATGTGGGACTAAAGGAGGGGATCTCCAAATTAGGGCAAATCCCTTACATATGGTCGGCCAAATACCAAAAAAATAGGATTTGGGTTATAAATGGCAGGTAGATGGCGCCACCTTGATTGGATTTTCAAGAAATTTTCTTCCTTCCCTGGATCAACTCTTTTGGACTCCTCCTTTTCTTCCTCCCTAAGTCAAGGTCCTTCCCATCTTTGTTTTGATTGTTTTTGGCAGGTAGTGGGTGCCCCCTTGAAGTTCTTTCCAAGAGAATTTCTTCCCTTCTTTGTTTTGGAATTCTTGGGAAAGTCTTGGCCGCCCCCTTGATTGGTGGTCTCTTGGTGGACTTCTCCTTATCTGGCGCATGAGAGAAGGAGGTTGCCATCTGTGGAGTGGGGACCAAAAGCTGCTGGATGTGGATATGGCGCCCCCTGGACTGGGAGTGTGGCTGGGAGTGTGGTGTCCACTTGCCTGGTCTTGGAAGAAAGTGTAACATCCCAGTTTGAAACCCTAGTCCACTACAGAGTCAACATGACTCAACAAAAAAAATGCAGGTAATGTAGACTCAAGCTAAATTAAGTTGATCTAGTCAACTCTTATTAAAAACCAAAAAAAACCCTAATTCTTCGGGCAAGGTTAATCAGAGATCCAGATGGAGCTCTGAAGTCTTCTTCTGAGTCTGGTGCCCGCACCACTCTTAAATATGTATCATGATGTATCAGAGCTTAATTTGAGTTAGCTTTCAGGCTTTATGCATTAGAACAAATATATAATCATGAAAATATTTTCTCCTTTTCATTCTTTTCATGCAAATATTTTACAGCATACCATTCTTCCCCTTTTTGTCAATCAATCAAAATGGTAGAGTAGGAGTTAAGCTTAGATTTTAAAAATAGAATGAGAAAGTATTTAAAATTTGTTTGAGATAATTTCACTTTCTCATATTCATCTTGAAATTCTAATTAAAATATCAGTCAATGTATGAACAATCGAACATAAACATTCGTAGAGAAATAGAACAAAATGTGTACTTTTCATTTCATTAAAAAAGTTCAGTACAAAGTGCAAAGTGAAGAGTAATACACTTAGTCACTATCTAAGTTTACTCTAGGATGTGAAGGTTGACCGAGAATCTGAATGCCAGGTGGTAGAGAAGCAATTGGGTCAACAAATTATGGTATATCATGGGTTCCTTGTGGCCTAAGGTGTGGAGAAGGTTGTCTAGGATGAGTAGAATGACTAGGAAAAGGTGTAGAAGGAGGAGGAGGAGGAGCGCCCTAAGCAGCTTGAATTTCTTCAATCTTAGTCGTTATCTTCCACAAGAAGCTGTTCATAGGTTTGAGTTCTACTTCCATTTTCTTTGTTCTTTTAGAGGCAATTAAATCTTCTATTGATTCCTTTATTTATGCCACTTCTTTTTGCAGTGTAAACAATTCTGTGGCTTGAACATTGGCAAATGCCTCTACTGATCCTCTTAATTTGCTAAACTCACTTCTAATTATACCAATACCTTTGGTATAATCATCTTCCATCCTCTTTCTTGCTTCAACTGACCCCATTCTTATTCTCAAGTTGTCCATTTCAGTTCTATATGCTTCAAGAACTTGAGTGATTGAGTTTTTGGTAGATTCAGAACTTGATGCAATCAATTGAAGGATTGGCTGTAGATTAGTTTCTTTTGCACCAGTTGCAGTTTTGGAGGTTTCAAGTGTGTCTATCCTTCTCTTCAGATCATCTATCTACCCTCAAAATTGAGTTAGTCTATCATCAACTGACTTTTGAAGTTCTCCAAACATTGTAACCATAAATGACTTGATAGATTCAGTCATGTTATTCATTTGTTGTGTCATGAAGTCTTGTAACAATGAATTATCTATAGCAGGGGTAGTAGTAGTGTGACTTTGAATTGGAACATCAGTAGACTAAGTAAAAGTAGCTGTACCACATGGTATATCAGGCATATCTAGTACTGAGATGTCCAGAAAAAAGGTATCGAAGTCTACCTGTACTGAAGATCCCATCTATGGTTGTGGTTCTGGAATATGCACTGTAGTGTCTTCACCAGCCGCTAATTCTGTTTGTTCTTGAATCTCTTCAGTTTCTTCAACTACTGGGATATTGGTTTTCTTTCTCCAAGTGCCATTTGACAATAGATATCCTATTCTTTGAAAAGTTTTTGTAGTGTATGTATCAGTATGGAGTAGTGTCCTGCTGTCCTCCCTGTTAGATCTACATTTGCATTTTGAAAGAAGAGAGATAAAACCATTCCATAGGGTAGACAGGCCTTGACTTTTTTTATTGCCTCCTTTATTTAGCAAATCATAATTACTGGCAAATTGATCATATCTCCATTAATCAAGAGCTCCATAAAGCACAGATCTCTTTCACTAACCCCATCAAAATGTCTAGTTCTGGGTAAGAAGATCCTACTAATAAAATATATAGAATTCTCATCTCAATAGATAACATGCTTGCCTTGAGAATCCCTATCTCGTTTACCTCAGTTCTCTCTAAAATTATTTGCAGTGCCTTGGTTCCATCTTTCAGTATTAAATACTCTGTGCCTTCAAAAGGCATTTCCAAACACTTCCCAAAATTTTGGCAGATATAATTATCCTTCTTCCCTTAACAAAATATTCAATGAAGTTTTCGCCAAACTTAATTTTCATAGAACATTCTTACTAGGTTTGGGTAGATTTTAACATCTAGAGAACATAAATTCCTCCATCCTTGATTTTCAATAAAATCGCTAATCACAAAGCCTATCTCCTTCAGATATTCAAATAAAACCCGTCTGCTCGTGGTGATTGGTCTCATACCTAGAGAGATTTGTGACTGGGAGAAGTTGGACTAGCTTCTTCTTTAGACTGAGGAGGATTCTGGGAAACATGGTCTTCTCGGAATTTCGTCCTCCTTTCTTGCAGAGCCGCATCACTAACTCTTCCTGATTTCTTTCCAACAGCTCTTTTTGGTGCCATAGAGTGCAGAAATTCAAATCGTGATGCTGTTCTTGGAAGTTGGAAGTATTTGGAAGGTTTTTAGAAAGAGACAGAATAGGATTTTGGAGTAAAAACGGGAAAATCAAACCCTATGGCTCGAACTAAAAAGAGACGGCTCGACATCCGAGCCGGCTCGACCAACAGTTCATCTGCTCGAGTCGGCTCGAGCAGAGGGAGCACAAAATATAATTTTGGATTTCAATCAAAGCTCATTTTATCACAAAATTTGAATTAGGAAGTTTTCTAGATAATTTATCCTTAAGATTATGGAAGTATTTCTAAAGAGGGTCACATAATCCTAGTTCATTTCTAATCATTGTAAATCTATCAACATTCAATGGTTTGGTAAAAATATCAGCAGTTGGTTTTTAGTTGGCACATATTCAAGAATAATATCATTATTCAATACATGTTCTCTTATAAAATGGTGCATAATTTCAATGTGCTTTGTTCATGAATGTTGAACAGGATTTTTTGTTTAATTAATGGCACTGTGTTATCACATTTGATTTGAGTTTTAAATAGTGTAACACCAAAGTCTTCTAGTTGTTGTTTAATCCATAACATTTGAGCACAACAACTACCAGTAGCAACGTACTCTGCCTCAGCAGTGGACAATGCTACGGAGTTTTGCTTCTTACAGTGCCATGAAATTAAATTCAATCCTAGAAATTGGCATGTACTACTAGTTGTCTTTCTATCAATTTTGCAACCAGCATAGTCAGCATCAAAATAACCAATTAAGTTCAAAGATGATTCTTTAGAATACCAAAGACCTAAATTACTTGTACCTTTCAAGTATTTAAAATTCTTTAACAGCAAGCATATGTGTTTCTTTAGGATTGCATTGAAATCTAGCACAAACACATACACTGTACAAGATATCAGGTCTACTGGCTGTTAAATATAAAAGGGATCCGATCATACCTCTATAAAGATTTTGGTCAACATCAGATCCACTTTCATCTTTGTCTAGTCTGCAGGTAGTGCTCATGGGTGTGTTAGCCTCTTTGCTAGTTTCCATGCTGAGTTTCTTGATCATTTCTTTGATGTACTTGGCTTGGTTTATAAAGATTCCTTCCTTCATTTGTTTGACTTGTAATCCAAGGAAGTAGTTGAGCTCACCCATAAGGCTCATTTCAAACTCACCTTGCATCAGCTCAGCAAATCTCCATAGAGATTTCCATTAGTTGCACCAAATATTATATCATCAACGTAAATTTATACAACTAACATATCATTTCCTTTGGTTTTAATAAAAAGGGTTTTGTCAACATTTCCTCTTTTGAAATTATTTTCAAGTAAAAATTTGCTCAATCTATCATACCAGGCCCTAGGTGCTTGTTTAAAACATACAAAGCTTTGTTTAAATTAAATACATGATTGAAAAATCATAATTTTCAAAACCTGGTGGCTGTTCTACAAAACTTGTTCAGAAATAAATCCATTTAGAAAAGCACTTTTGACATCCATCTGAAAAAGTTTAAAGTTCATGTAGCAAGCAAATGCAAGAAGTAATCTAATGGCCTTTAGTCTTGCTACGGAGCATAAGTTTTATCAAAATCAATAGCCTCTTTTTGATTGTATCATTTTGCTACCAACCTTGCTTTATTCCTTATAACCTTGCCATTCTCATCTAGTTTGTTCCTATAGATCCATTTGGCTCCTATGATTAGATGGTCTGTAGGTCTACTAACTAGTGTCCAAACATTATTCCTTTCAAACTAGTTTAATTCATCATGCATGGCCATCATCCAGTTATGATCAGTTTCAACTTCTTCTAAACTGTGTGGTTCAATTTGAGATACAAAGGCTAGGTAGTCATGTGCATCTCTATGTGCTGACCTAGTCCTAACACCATGAGAAGGATCACCAATAATTAAATCTTTGGTATATGAAGTTACATACCTCCATTCCTTTGGTTAATCAGCATGATCCTTGCTTACCATTTCACTTCCATCTTGCATTGGCTTGTCTTGAATGCTTAGATCTTCCATTTCCTTTTGTAAAGTACCTGCATCATTATCTTTTCTAGATGGTGAGGGGTTAGCTTCATCAAAGATAACATGAATTGACTTTTCTACAGTAAGAGTCCTTTTGTTAAACACTCCATATGCTTTGCGATGTAAGGAATAACAAAGGAATATAGATTCATCAGATTTTGCATCAAATTTTCCTAGGTTATCTTTGCCATTATTTAACCAAAGCATTACACCCAAAAACATGAAGTAATTGATATTTGGTTTTCTTCCATTCCAAAGCTCATAGGCGATTTTCTTTGAAATTGGTCGTATTAAAACTCGATTTAAAATATAACAGCAGTGTTCACCACTTTTGCCCAAAAGTACCTTGGAAGATTACCTTCATATAACATCGTTCGGGCCATTTCTTCCAAAGTCCTATTTTTTCTCTCTATAATACCATTTTGTTGTGGTGTTCTAGGAGCGGAGAAGTTGTGATCAATGCCATGCTCATGCAATACTCATCAAAAAATTGATTTTGAAATTCAGTTCCATGATCACTTCTTTTTGAAATAATGGAAAGATTTTTCTCATTTGAAACTTTCTTATGAAATTTTCTAAAAACATCAAAAGTTTCATCTTTATGTATAATAAAATATCCATGTGAATCTAGAAAAGTCATCTACAATCACAAGGCCATATTTCATACCTCAAGGCTTGTGGTCCTAGTTGGTCCAAATAAGTCCATGTGAAGTAGCTCAAGGGGTCTGGTTGTTGAAATAATATTTTTCAATTTAAAACTTCTCCTAGTTTGTTTAACTAATTGACAAGCATCACATACATAATCAAGATCTACTTTAAAATGTGGCAAACCTCTAACTAGATTTTTTGAGATTAATTTGGCAATTGTATACATGCTAGCCTGACCTAATCGTCTATGCCATAATAAACATGACTCCTTGGTCTTAGCATTCATTGCTACTAGACTAGAACTACTGGACATGGCTAGATTATTTAGATCTACCACATAGATGTTTCCAAGTCTATGGCCAATGAATTTATTGCTAAAATCAAGATAGTTAGTTACCATACACATAGATGATTCAAAGATAACTTTTAAGCCTTTATCACATAATTGACTAATACTCAGTAAATTATGCTTCAATTTATCTACTAGGAGTACATCTTCAATAAAAGTACAGGGGTTTATTTTGATCTTATCGATTCTGATTATTCTCCCATTGCCATTATTTCCAAATGTAACCAATCCTCCTTTCATTTGTAGGGTGATGAACTGATCTTTGTTACCCATCATATGCCTTGAACAGCCGATCAAGATACCATCTTTCTTTAATTTGTAGGCTGCAAGACAATCCTGCAAAACAATCAAGGAGTGATTTTAGGTACCCAAGCTAACTTGGGTCCTTTCGGGTTAGCAAAATTGGTTCCTTTTGGAACCCAAACAGTTTTATATTTCAATGCACCAATCATGAAATTTTTTAACGAATTGCATTGATAAGATTTATGCCCAAATTTATGACATGCATAACAAATAAGTTTATCATTTTTGAATGATACATGCTTTGAAGCTATGAAAGATGCAGAAACAGAAATGTTCAGTTTGAAAGATTTTTGCATAGAATTCTTAGGAACATATTTTAAGCCATTTGAAATAGATTTCGATGGAAAAGCTTTTTCAAGTTTACATTTAAAGCTGAAGCTTTTGAAGATATAAATCTTGTTGCTGAAATTCCTTTATCATTTAAAGCATTAAATCCAATTCCAGCTTTACTTTTTGAATTCTTTTATTCTTTCAAAATTAGCTCAAGCTTTTTGGAACTCAAAGTAAGTTTTTCAACTAAAGGTTTAAGCTTTTCAACCTCCTTTTTTAATCAATATTTCGGCAACTAAAATATTGTTTGTCTCATTTAAAGCATTTTTATCATTATTCAAAACAATAATATTTTAGAAAAGTTATTCAATTCTTTTTGCAAAATGTTATCTTTTCAAAAATTTCATCATTGTCTTTCAATAAAACATCATTTTGTTTCTTCAAGGATTTAATTTTAACCCTAGCTTTCTTGAATTCAATAAGTATGTCATGAAATGCTGAATTCAGTTCATCATAAAAAAATTCAGTTTGTAGCTCAGGGGATGATACCTCATTTTCAAGACCCATCATACATAGATTTGCAGATTCATGGTCTCTTCTTCTTCTTCTTTTCATGAGGATGCTTCGCTGTCGCTCCACGTCGCTATCATAGCATTCTTTTTCTTTTTCTTAAATCCCTTTTTCAGTAATGGATAATTTGGTCGAATGTGCCCTAGCTTTTGCATTCATAATATTTGGGCACTTCTTTTTCTTTTTCTTTTCTTTGTCCTTCTCCTTACTGAAATCTTTGTTCTTGTGGAATTTTCTGAAGTGTCTTCCTTTTCTTCTTCCCAAGAACCTTCTAAATTTTCTGACGACCTTGGCAACGTCTTCATCATCTCCATGTCACTTTCAGTAGAGTAGCTTTCTTCTCCGATTCTTCATCCTTTCTAGAATCCATAGCAACATTGAAGGCGGTTGATTTCTTCTTCTTTTGATCATCTTCAGTTCGATGCTACATGGTCAGTTCATGTGTGATGAAGATCCTAGCAGTTCATCCAATAATAGGATATTCAAATCTTTTGCTTCCTGGATGGCAACCACTTTCGGATCCCATTTATCTGGAAGAGATCTCAGTATCTTTTGCACTAGATCTGCATTAGTATATACCTTGCCAAGACTTTTTTAAGCCATTAATAATGTTAATGAAATGTGAAAACATGGCAGAGATTGTTTCATTCGGTTCCATCTTAAATAGTTCATAACTGTGCATAAGAAGATTAATTTTAGAATATTTCACTTGAGAAGTTCCTTCATGGGTCACTTCGAGTTTATTCCCAAATTTCTTTTGCAAAAGAACAAATAGAAATTTGATTAAACTAATTATTATCCAAGCATAATATAATAAGTTCATGGCTTTGGCATTTAATTTTCCCATCTTCATGTCATGTTCGTCCCAATCATCTTCAGGTTTAGGAATGTCCACTCCATCAATTTTAGTCATGGGGATATAAAACCCTTTAGAATGACCTTCCATAACTGAAAATCAACTGCTTGAACATAAATTTTCATTCTAGCTTTCCAAAATGCATAATTTGTGCCAGTGAAAAGTGGAGGTCTATTAGTTGATTGGCCTTATGCCAAGGACGTACTCATTGGACGAGCCATCAATCTTTACTATTATGTATTCAAAGACACTGTTCTAATACCAGTTGTTGCCCAGTGGCTACCCAAGAGGGGGGTGAATTAAGAAATTAAAAATTTAAAGCAAGTAATGTGCAATTAAAATTTCTTAGAAGGTGTTAGGTGCTGTGATAGAGTTATAAATTGTAGAAGCTAAAATGAAGTAAAGAAGCACAACACAAACACACCAAATTTATAGTGATTCGGAGCAACCCAGCTCCTACATCCACTACCCAAGATACCACTTGGGATTTTCACTATATTCACACCCGAATACAATAAAAATTGTTTTACAGGATCATATCCAAAACCACTACACTTTGGTTTTACGGGATCACCAAAGAAAACCAAACACCCTTTGGTTTTAGCAGGCTCACCAAAGAAATCTACTTGGTTTTACTAGGATCACCAAGAACCCAACACTTGGTTTTTATCAAGGCTCACCAAGAACCTATTTGGTTTTTCAACCGGGCTCACCAATAACCCAACAATTCAAAAATGAATTGAAAGAAATGCAACAAAAATGACAAACTCAATTTGTCGGATAGTTGTCGGTGCAGCTTGATGGAAGTCCACTTGAATGCACTTGAATAAGCTTTAATTGCTTTAGTGCCTTCTTCCAAAGTTGCTTCAACTTCAAACTTCAAATTAGAGTTGGTGAAGTTTTGAAGTCTAGCTAGAATGCTCTTATGCTCTTTTGCTGTTGGTTGGTAGGATATTCAATGAAGCTCTCTTAACTTTTGAACTCTCTTTTTCTCTTGTCTTTAAGGAAATTCAAATCCTATAAATATAAAGTCTTCTATCACTCCAAGGTAGTTAGAGACATTTTTGACCATTGGGATGTGACTTGTGACCATTGGAGCACCTTTAGCATTCAAAAATAAATTCTGGAACTAGCCATTAGATACCTGTAAACGACATTCAAGTCAGCTCAGATTCCTTCGAGTTGGCTCGGATCCTTCGAGTTGATAGGTCGAGTCGCCAAATTCTCATTGCAGTTGGCTCTTTGTCTAGGGCACAAAACATCACTCTGGACGAGTCGGCTCTTGATAGCTTGGATCGACTTGAACTTCTTTCTTTGAAAAACTTGAACTCGAGGAGTCGCTCTTTTCAGCTTGGGTCAGCTCTTCTTCTCAGGTTCAGAAATCCTCACTCTAGAAGAGTCGGCTCGATGCAGTTCTAGTCGGCTCTCTTTCTCAGGCTTTCAGAATTAGGTCTAGCAGAGTCGGCTCTTTCTGGTTCGGGTCGGCTCGCCTGGCTGTTCTCAAAAATCTTCAAAAATTGGACTCTGAAGAGTCGGCTCGGACTAATTCCAGTCGACTCGGATTCATTAGAGTTGGCTCGGTTACCTTCGAGTCATCTCGGATTGCTGCATTCCAGAATCCTTGCTATGTGCCAATAAGCGGAGTCGGCTCTTCAACAAGTTGGGTTGACTCGAGTATCTTTTTCAGGATTTTTACACTTGAACTTAAAGAAAAACTCTCACCAACTCTTTACATTTTCAAGCATACCAACTCAAAACTAATTTTAAGGCTGCACACACAGAAGTAACCATTTTCACATGATTTTTTTTAGCTTTTTCATTGGGTTCTTCTTTACAAAACACATTACAATACAACTCAAACAAAAATAGAGGTACAGGAGTTGAAGTTTGAATATTTAATCCATTCTACAAAAACTTGTCAAACACTTGAAGAGTTGTCAGAAATAAATGTACATGCTCTAATATTTGGTTATCATCAAAATCACTTATGGGGTCAACACTTCGGTTTTTAAAATCGGGCTCACCAAAGAAAACCCAATCTTGGTTTTATACCGGGATCATAAAGAACCCAAACTTCGATTTTAAAAGGCTCACCTAAAAATCTTTAACACACTCTCAAGACACAGCCCTTTGCTATTCTTAGAAAGAAAAACAAGATATATCACTGTGTACCAGCACCTATACAACAACCCAAACTTTTTGAGAGCTGCTGGTAAAGATCAAATTGAAGTCTATCTTGAATGCACTTTAGTGCTCTTCAAGCTACTTCTTTTCTTCTTCAAAAAGTTGGATTCAAGAATGAAGATCAGTTGGTGAAGCTTGAATCCTTTTTTGATGCTCTTGAAGTGAGTTGGTGAAAGACTTGAAAACTCTTCAACTTTCAAAGGATAATCAATGAGTAATCTTTCAAAAAAAATTTTAAAACTTCATAAATACTCCATTTTATAGTCTTCAATCAAAAATAACCATTGTAGGGCCTAGGAAACTGAAATAGAGCATTGGAGGGTTTTTGAATTCAAAAATAAGATTATGCAACTAGCTATTAGACTGCAAAAACCTGTCACTCGAGTCGACTTGAGGTCCATGAGTCGGCTTGAAGTCTCAGATAACCCAAATAAAAATTCTGTACGAGTCAGCTCTTCTAGGTTGAGTCACTCGAACTCTCAATCAATGAAAAATCAATTCTGCATGATCGGCTCTTCAAGGCTAAGTCGGCTCGAAGTCACAGTCACAACAAAACAAACTCTAGACGAGTCGACTCTTTGGGCTTAAGTTGGCTCGAGGTCTCAGTCACCAAAAATATAAGTTCTTCATTGAGTCAGCTCGAGATTCCGAAACTCTGGGATTTTTATGCCGTGCCATAATTGGAGTCGGCTCTTGATCCATGAGTCGGCTCTTACAAAAATTCTTCTTATGCATTCAAACTTCTCTAAACTTCTTCAATTCAAGATTCCAATAAGAGCAAGTCTTCCAAGAAGCTTCAAAGAGCTTACCAAACAAATTCTTACATACTTACTCCTATTTTTACAATCTTAGAGCCCTTTTTACAAGATTACATACATGAAAGATTAAGGCTTTACAATTTGAAGTATACAAGAGTTCATACAATGTTGGAATACCTTTCAACTAGATAGAAACACAACTAATGTAAAGATAAATACTTTCCTGCAAAACTTCTTGAGTAATTGAAAGAATTAGTAAAGCATACATGCTCCAATATTTTGTAATCATCAAATTATTCTAAGGGTCAATAATCTTTCCCTTTTTGATGATGACAAAACACTGGGCATGAAAAAGATTTAAAAACACTTTACAATTACCTGTAATGATATACTATGTACCATATTCACATGTATTAAAAAGTATATCAATGCAAATAAAGTGTCAAGTTGTTTTTGTTGAAGTGAAGAGTATTAAACAATGTATCATCTATTATTCATGCACTAAGTATCAAATCATCACAATACTAACTTTGCATTCGAAATAAGCTTTAACAAAAGCTTAGCAAAAGCTCTCCCTTTCTTATATAACATACTCTCTTCACATTTTCATTCTCAACTCATTTTTCATGCTCATCTCCCACTTTTTCATATTTTTCCATGCTCTATTCATTTTCGTGCATGCTCTTCTCCCCCTTTTTGTCATCAACACAAAAGTATATAATTTAAGGAGAACGTTCATTCACAAATTAAATCATTCACAATCATTTAAACGTGTATCAAGTGAAACATAAGAAAAGATATATATATATATATATATATATATATATATATATATAAATGTCATACAAAGGTGATACATTAAAAAGTGCCAAAGCATACCAAAATAGTATCACAAACAACCATAGGAAATACTAAACAATAAATCCTAAAATCAAATCAAATGACTAGGCTCATCATCACTAGTTCATCTTCACTAGAAGAAGAACCAACCTCTAAAATACCAAGAGCAGTTTAAATTTAGGGAACCTAGGTGTAAGGTCCCTATGTCTAGTCCAAACAGGGTTGAAGTCTTAGAAGTTCTAGGTTTATATTTAGTTGCAGGCTCAAAGAAATCAAGATAGGTGTAGACCATCTAGAAGCAGGATCAATAGATAAAGCTAGGGTGCTAGTAGTCGATAGAATCTGCATCATAGGAGTGTCCTATACGCCAGTGCTCGGACCCTAAGTACCAGTACCAAGCACAACAGGATGCAGCTATAGTAGGAATATCAGTAGAATGCTCTGCTTCTCCCTGTCCACAGTCAGTATCATGAATATCAGGTCCAGCTGAAGATGGAGGAGGTGCTGAATGAATGGCTGCCCTGATCTACTGAAGAATCGATAGAATCTCCTAGAAGCCATCTCGCATCTCTATCTGAAGTGCCAATATCTTGGCATTTGTCTCTACCCTACCTCACTGTAGAGTAGAGATCTCATCCAGAATAAGCTGCAATCTGCAATCATCACCTGAACCATCAGTAGTAGATCCTCTCACAGGTGAATGAGGTGTAGTAGGTGCTGGCTCAGAAGGTCCAACCTCATCAGTCTGTGGCTTAGCCTCAGTATCCTGTGCTTGACCAGTCTGGTCATCATCACCTGACTCCTCGTCTGAATATGTCACTGGTAGTCCTGAAGTCTTACTAATCCAGCATCCATCAACCTTCAGAATCCCATCCTGATCAATGACTTAACATTATATATGTCTATATGAAGTAATGGTCTGCTATCCTCACCAGACAAATCTACCTGAGCATCCTAAAAGAACAATGTGAATACCATGCCATAAGAAAGACATGCTCGTGCCCTACGAGCAAGCAGCTTCCTTCATCTAGGAAATCATGATATAAGGTAAGTTGAGGGCCTCCCCCTCAATAAAACATCTCATAAATACTAGATCCCTCTCGCTCACCCAGTCAAACCTTCTATTCTGGGTAGAAAAACATGACTGATGATATTATGAATCAACCTCATCTCTAAAGAAAGTTGATTAGCCTTGACATGTACCACACCAGTAACATCATTCCTCTTAAGAATTATCCTCAAAGTCTTTTGTTTTTCCTTTATTACCAAAAAGCTTTCTCCTTCCTTAGGTATTTGAAGAATGTTACTTAATTTTTGCTCATTTATCTCAATATGCTTCCCTTTCACCATTGATTCCACGTGAAATGCACCAAGGGACAAATTTTCAAAGAACTGTCTTACTAAATTTGGAAATATAGGTAAATTCAACATGCAAAATGATTTCCAACCTTGTGCAATGACCCAATCACCAACTCTCAAATTTTCTTTCTCTAAAAATGTAAAATCAACGCAACGTCTGGAAGTAACTTGCCTATTACCCATAAGAATAACTTGTCATGGATCTTCCGGAGCTTCTTCATGTTCGTCTTGTGGTTCTTCCATGGGATTTGAAGTGTCAAGCCTCCTCTTGGTTCTTCTCTCCTCTGCTACAGTCTGCACAACCCTTAGTTTCTTCCTTACGGCTTTCTTAGGTGCCATTTTGGTTGGATTAGGGTTTAGGAAAGGTTTGGTGGAGTTCTAAGGCTTTTCTTAGGTTTGGAATAGGGAACGATTGAAGTAAAATAGGAAGGGTAGAAAGAAAAATAAGATTTGAAATCTATGATGCCCCATTTAAAAAGGTTGGCTTGACTCTCGAGTCGGCTCGACAGATCAGTAGGGTGCTCGAGTCGGCTTGAGCAAAAATCAAAGTTAAAGCTCAGAAGACTAAAAAATAAAATTTTATAGGTTCCTTAGTACTAGAGGAGGTGGTCATAAGCTCCAAAGAAATTTTGAGACATCTAGATAATTTTTCCTTATTTTTGAAAAATTAAGTCAAAGCTCTTAATATGGGTCACATAGGTCTAACTCACCTCTAATCTTTTCAAATCTATCTTGGCTAAGAGGTTTGGTAAAAATATCAGCAAGTTGATCTTCTGTAGGCACAAATTCTAATTCTACAACATTATTCAAAACATGGTCTCTAATGAAATGATGTCTATTTTTATATGCTTAGTTTTAGAATGCTGAATTGGATTTCTAGATAAATTAATAGCACTAGTGTTATCACATTTAATAAAATTTTAGACTGGATAACACCATAATCTTCTAGCTATTGCTTGATCCACAATACTTGTGCACAACAGCTCCCTAAAGTCACATACTCTATCTCAACAGTAGACAGTGTTATCATATGGCCGACTCCTTCCAAGATTGAATGATGTTGATCTTCTTGCTAGATAAGGCATCTTCCTTGAATTCGAGTTCTCATGAAGATCATAAAAAGATAAGAGGGTTCCTCCATTTGAACTTTTCTTTATCTTGAAGTGATGTTTGAAGTCCCTTCATGTGTTGGCTAACCATGGAGAGTGGGGTGGTGATGTGTCATGATGAGGTGACATGGCATGTTCCCTTGGGCATCCTTCCACTTGTCTTGATCAAAATGTCTTGTCTTGGCTAGCTTGTAACCCCTTGAATTGTCAACCCCTTGACAAATTCAAGACTCAACCATAGTAAACCTAACTTGATCAAACTGAACCTAATTTGACCAAATTATAAAAATAAAGTAGACTAAACTTTAATTACAGGATTCAATGACTCATGCTGAAATTAAAAATAAGATAGGTTATTCATTGGTGATCCATAAGGAGCTGGAAGTGATATGACATTTCTTTCTAGCTCTGGTGTCCTCACCATTGGTCTTACATGAGAAATCACTCATTGATGACTCATCAAAAATACTTTTGGTGGAAGCGCATGTATCTTTACTGAGACATATGCCTGATCATGTCTTAACCACTCAATTTTTTGTGGCTATCTGTACATAATGCATTTGGAGAAGCTGACTCTAGTTAGAGCTGTACCCTATTAATATGGATGTAATCTTTCAAAGGCATGAGTATTGAGAATTATTATCACTCTTTGATGTTCTGAATAGTGGTTATTTTTATATCATATTTTATTATCATTTTCTATCTCTATCTAAATGCAACAATATTTTTTATATTTTTTTATTTTATTTTTTTTTGCATTTTCCTGAATTTTTTAAGCAAATAAATGATTCTCTAAGCTACTAACATGACCAAATAGTTTATTAGCTTTCACAAACACATAAATAAATAAACTCAGAATATAGGTTTACAAATATAATACATAAATAAATAAAAATAAAGATCGTAGGTCCCACAAGGTGGCCGTCACTTCCTGTGTGCAGGCTACACACACGACGAGGCATCTACGCAACTTCACCTGGTCCCTTATGCTCTGTCATATGCTCCACGTCATGTGATGCTTGCTGTGCAGATACGTGATATGACGATCCTTCACCATAGGACTATCCTCGATGTTTGGAATAATCATGCTGCATCACATAGTCTA
Organism: Areca catechu; assembly: GCA_021397845.1. Classification (NCBI taxonomy): domain Eukaryota; kingdom Viridiplantae; phylum Streptophyta; class Magnoliopsida; order Arecales; family Arecaceae; genus Areca; species Areca catechu. Next base: position 101,183,420 of record CM038050.1, read on the forward strand.
GTGCAGTGGTATAATCAAAATATACAAGCATATCATCAGTAGATGTGAACTCAGGCATCAAATATGGAGAGGTACTATGTCATCGAGTACCTGATCTGATGCGGGACTAATTATGCATGCCAATTACTTTTTTGTTATTAGGCATTAAGTTAGGAGTTTGTATCCTGAATTTCAAGCCAAGAAACTAAGTAATTCTAGAAAAACTCAGAAGTACAGGCATGTTGAACTAAACCCTAAATAGTGAAAGCGAAGGATCGCCAAGGCTGAGAAGCCCTGGTAAGGCTAGCTCTTCTGCAATACCATAATTGGAGAGTCAAGGGTGTGTACCTGGTAGAGATTTGAAGATGAACCCATGAAGAGATCACTCGTCGCTCTCGAATGCGGCCTGAAAAATAAAGCTGAAGACCCTACAAATCTGCGGCTTTCAATCCGGAGACCCGAAAGAAACAAGAATCCTAGAATCGTGACGTGAACTGAGGGACCTGCAAGACACCTAACAAGGATTAGAAAAATAAGAAGAAAGAGGTTAGTAGGCTGAAAGAAGAAGGGAAGGAAGGGAAGGATGAGGGGTGGCTAGGGCTTCTGGTTGGAAGGCTTGGAGGCAGGGCACAGGGGTTGGGATTACATAGATACCATTCACACAGAATTCACATAGAAATTTGAGAAGAACCCAAATTTTTTTTTCATTCATATTGATTCAAATACACATGAGAGGGGGCCTTTATATAGGCATACAAGCTTGGGCTCCAAGTAAGGGCATACAAGTAAAACCCTAAGCATCCTTTTCCTTTACAAATACATAGAGATCTCCTCTTCCTAATAGGTTCAAACTTCTTCTTCTCACTAGGATTACTCCTCTCCTTCTCTTTGACTTGGTCTTGGTCGGCCAAGGGAGGTGACCATAAGTGTGGCCGACCAAGGGTGGTAATCCTAAAGAGAGGTGCCAATTTATGAAGGGCTTTGGGCTTTAGGGTGGCCCACTTCAGTGCTGGGCTGGTTCTAGGATTTCTCTGGTCTCCATCTTCTCAGCAGGCTGATGATGTGAAGATCTTCAAGGTCCTTCTCATGCAATCCAAGGTGGCACATCCAAATATGACTGGGACTCCTTGAAGTTGGCAAGTTATCATTCAGGCTGGGGTCCATTAGTGTCTTGAATCTTCTCTTACTAGACTGGACTTAATATAAACTTACAGGACTCATAGGACTCAAAATTGGGTCAACATGAGCTGACTTAACTCAAGACTTGACTTAACTAAATATGACTCAACTTGACTTGACTCAAATGAACTAGACATATCCCAAGACTGATCCCAAAAATCTTAATGGTATGGGTGACTCTGAATATAGGACTCAAATGTAGAAAGGTCCAAAACATGACTCAAGGGCCAAAATACAGACTCATGTGGGCTAAGCCCTTATTACAAAATTGGACTCAATTACTCAAAACATTGCTCAGATAACCACAAAGGGTTGAGAGGCCTCTGTCTTATTCTGGTGCCTCTGGTGTCCGCATCAATTCTCCTGGGGTTGGAGGAACTCAACCCTGTCGAGTAAGGATCACTTTGGCTCAGGTATCTCTTAAGAAGGTTTGGGTCGAGGCATCGCAAGTCCTCTCGAGTAATCCATGAATCATTAGATTTTGGTCGACCCTGCTAATGGACCACATAGCATTGATAGCCGCAACCCTGGGTCCTGATAGCTTGATCATCCAGGATACGCTCTATCTGTTTTCCTCTCTTAGGATAATTTATAGGTGGACACTCTGGGTTAGGTTCGCTCTTAAAGGATGGAGCAGGTCCAAAAACCTCACTTGGAATTGTTGCGGTTCCCTATACTCAACCAAGTCTACGATATTGAAGGTAGAGCTAATGCCAAAATCCGAGGATAGATTTAGCACATAGGCATTGGGTCCTACCTTCTCTATCACTCTAAAAGGTCCAGCTCCATGAGCATGAAGCTTCTTAATGGTTCCAGGTGTGAACTGCTCATGCCTAAGCCTAACCATAACAGAATCTTCTACATTAAATTTCTTGGCTCTCTTTCGAGAATTAGCCAGTTTCTTATATGTTTCAAGCCTTCTTTCCCTCCCCCTACCAAGACATTTTCTGAAAGGACCATGGACGGCCAAGGTAGAAGATTCAAATGGGAGACCACATTCTTCCCTTCCCTCCCCCTATAATGCTTATCTCCAAAGATGGGTGGGCGGCCAAGGAAAGTCAATAGGAGTTGAAGATTTGTGAGGACATAAGCCTTGCTACAAGCCCCATATCATGTTTCTCTCCAAAGATGGGTGGGCGGCCAAGGAAAGTCAATGGACATTGAAGAAGGTGTAAGGACGTGATCCTTGCTACAAGCCCCATATCATGCCTTCTTCCCAAAATGTGAGATCAGCCATCAAAGATCAAGGGTGCCAAGATCCACCTTCCAAGCCCCAAATCAAGCCATGCCCAAACACAAGCAAGGCCTTGGTCAGCCAAAGAGGAAATTTCAGAAATTTTTTGGTGCCTTCTCAAATGAAGACTTGTAATTTTTTTTTGAATTTGAATGGGTCCTAAGGTGCCTATATAAAGGACCTTACCCCTCCCTTGTATGGCTAATTTTGAATGAATGAAAAAGAAAAGTTTGAGTGCTATTCTTCTAGTTTGCCTTCGTTCCTTAAGAACGTCAATCTCTGTGAGGGAGCGCCTTCGCCTTCGGGCATCGAGGGGTGTGAGGCCCCAAGCTACCATCTCTTCTGCACAAGCCATCTTCCATCTTCAAGTTCGGAGGCCATCTGGATGATCCAACTGGGTGCCTAGCAAGAAGATTCCCCCCATCATCACCATCTCCAACCTTGTTCTCTCATTTCTTCTTGCTTCTTGCTGACTCCTAACCTTTCTCTTGATTGCTCGTAGGTCCTCCAGGTGCCACGAACACAAAATTGGTCTCCCTTGCCATCGTGACCTTCGAATAGAAATCCGGTGCATCTACAAGGTTGAAGGCTTGATTCTCTAGGCCGCATCCGAGAGAGCGAGTGAACTTGGCATCGGGTGCATCAGAGCTTTACAAGGTTTGCAACCCTAAACTCCTAAGTTGGTATTGATTCAAGAGCTAAGTCCTACGGGTTTCTCAATTCCGGGGTCCTCTTCTTATCCTTGTTTAGGGACTTATTTGCTTGCTAGAAGTTCTTATTGTTATTGAAACCCTAGATTGCTCTTGCTTGTCTTCGGAATCCTTAACTCCATAAAAAGACTTAAAAATCATAAAAGAAAAAAATCATTTATTCATTAGCATGCATCCTAGCATCTTAGTCCCGTATCATGTTTAGTATCACCCTCCTCACCCATGCGGGGTGAATGAAAAAAAAAAATCTTCTAAAAAAATTTATTTTATTCTTCACCAGCTTTCAAATATAAGAGGGGATTCCTTTATATAAGCTTACAAAATTTAGGACCCATACATAAAATTTTTGTTATTTATTTATTTATTTATTTATTGAAATCCTAAACCAGTAGCTTTGAGATCAGTGTAGAGCTGTTCTGCATCTGGATTTGTGCCTCTCCTGCAACTGTGGAATAGAGGATTGGCGGATAGGGTGGAGGGGAGCTGGGGTAGATTTGGCATTGATGAGGGAGATCCTCCACATCCAGGGTGTCCAATATGGAAATCGAGGCCAAGTCCTGGGAGGTGATCACGGGATCGACCATGCCAGGAATTATTCGACGATTCCAACCTCCAGCTCGAGCGAATCAATGTCTATTCAACGAGGCAAGCGAAGGCCATTCATCCCACGGGCGGTGCTCGTGGATCTGGAGAATCATCCATGAGATCCGGCGGCTATGGAGATGGTGTCGACGGTGGTGACAAGGCAGGGAGCGGATCGATGTTGATTGTAATGAGGCCAGCGATGGAGATGATGGATAGATCGAGGATGAAATCACCGATGGCGATGCCAGGGCGAGCAGGAGGAGGAGGCGAGGAATCATCGACGATGATGGCGGAGGAGGGCTTGGGGTGGAAGATGTCGAAGGGGAGCGGTCGCACCGGTGGAGGTGCTAGGCAGAGATGGCAGAACGGATGCTGGAGTCTTCGTGGTGAGGGGAGGTGATCACCGTGGCAGCAAGGCAGTGGGATGAAGGCTCACAACATTGAGCCACGGGCGAGGTGGAGGGCGGACAAGCCAACAAATCCCGGGGGATGGCCAGATGGCGTGGGGCCGGAGCATGTCGATGATCTGCCCCTTGAGCACCTATGACCGTGGAACAGAGGATCGCTTGTGATGGTGCTCGCGGGCGATGTGGAGGGCGGACAGGTCGGCGGATCCAGTGGGATCCGATCAGCATCGATGGCGGCTGGAGACGACTCTGGGCGGAGGGGCATCGAGCGCGAAGATGTGGAGGTGTCACGGGCATGGGCGGCGTAGATGCAGGGAGAGGAGGACACGATTCCATCGGCTCGGGCTCTCCGACGGGTGTCGGGCATCATGGCGGTAGGCCGGTGGTTAGCAAGGTGCATCAGAGACTGGCGGCGTGGGGGAGAAGGGCAGTGGGAGATGGGGCGGCTCGGTTGACGGTTGGTGTGACTTAGATCTGGGCGGTTGGTCGTGACAGTGGAAGGAAGAAGACAACATGAATAATAGAGGGATAATTCAGGATAAATAGGGAACATAATGGGAATAGCTGGGATAGGTGGAATAGCCGGAATAATAAAAAAACAAAATAAAAAATAAAAAATCTAGGTGAAAAGATAAATAACCTAGATGGGTTTTGATGTCCCCATCATTTTCCTAGGGTGGGGAAAACTCAACTCCGTCGAGTTAGGCTCGCTACAATTTTTTTTTCTCTTCTTTTTGTTTTTATTCTCTTTTATTCTTTTTTTTTTCCAACCCTAATCCTCTCCTGCTCTGATACCAAAACTGATGTGGGACTGAGATGGGAGGATCGTCAGAGAGCTGAGAAGTCTCCAGGGATTAGGGTCAAGAACGGGGTAACCACTGCCTCACATCCCTCGATGTCCCGAAGGACAAAGGCAAACAAAGCCTCACACCCCTCAATGTCCCACACGACAAAGGCAAACAACACCTCACACCCCTCGATATCGTGCAGGACAAAGGCATAAGGTCTCGCACCCCTCGATGCCTGAAGGCAAAGGCAAAATGGGCCTCACACCCACTCCTTTACAGAGGTCGACATTCTCAAAGAACAAAGGCAACACTACTGGGCCTTTCACCCTCCCCGCCCATGCGGGGGTGAACACTATTGGGCCTCTCACCCTCCCTGCCCATGCGGGGGCGAACACTATCGGGCCTTTCACCCTCCCCGCCCATGCAGGGGCGAACGGGAAAAAAAAATCTAGGAGAAAAGATAAATAACCAGGATGGGTTTTGATGTCCTCATCAATAAAGCTCACGTAACGGGACACGTGCATGCTCGCCGATAATAAAAAAGATGGAGAGGCATACATCCTTTATAGTCTGAGAGACCATCGCTATGGAACCTGGCCGAGCAAGCTCATGTATTGTTGCCTAGTTGGCCAACCTAAGAGGGGCGGTGAATTGGGTTTGAAAATTTTCTTCACAAATATGTGCTCTTTAGAAGTCTTAGTATGGTGAGTGATGTGAATTAGAAATTAATACGAAAGAAAAAGAAAGAACATAGAAAACCATTCACAAATACCACATATTTTATAGTGGTTTGGAGCAACCAGCTCCTACGTCCACTATCCAAGATACCACTTGGGGTTTTCACTATATTCACCATGGAATACAGCCGGTTTGTTTTACACCGAGCTCACAAACCAAAATCCAATCTTGGTTTTACACCGGATCACCAAGAACCCGATACAATGTTAGTTTTCCCAGACTTACTAACAATCCAAACTTGGTCTTCAAGGGTCACCAAAATCTTAAACAACTCACAAGTTATAGCCCCTACTGTACTTGGAACAACTCAAACAAAGAGTTAAAAAGAAAGAAACACTAATGACAACCTAAACTTTGTCGGATGGTTGCACTTGATACTCTTTAAGAAGCCTCCTTGATTGTTCCTTCAATGCTCTTTAAGGCTTTCAAACTTTTCTAATAAATGACTCAAGAGAATGATTGGAGTTTGGTGAAGTCTTGAGTTCTTCCTTGAATGCTCTCTTGGATATTCAATACTCTCATAAGTTTTTAAAAAGTTTTTCTAATCTTTTATTTATGAACTTTAGAACTGATCCCAAGTAGATATGACCGTTGTAGTACCTTGGGAGTAAAAATATAGCCATTGGAGAACTTTTTGGATTCAAAAAATCAATTCTGGAACTAGCCGTTACTCACCTGAAACTAGGATTCAAGTCGCTCGGTTAGGTTGAGTCGGCTCGGATTCTCAGACAAGTTAAAATAGCACTCTGGTCGAGTCACCTTTTCTCAGTTGAGTCGGCTTGCCTGACTAGTTTTCTCAGAACAGGTTTTTGCTCACTTTGAAGGAGTCAGCTCAGTTGCTTGTCGAGTCACCTCGAATTACTAATTTTAGAAAACTATAATTTTGGTACCATGGATGAGTCCGCTCAATCTTCATCGAGTCGGCTTGATTGCCTGTGTGCTTGAAACCTTTATACCGTGCCAGAACAATGAGTTGGCTCTCTTGCTTGAGTTGGCTTGAGTTACTTTTGTCCAAAAACTTCCAAACTTCTTCAGATTTCTTCCAAAGACTTCCAACCAACTTCCAAAGACTATCCAACATCTTCTAAACATAATCTAAGTAATTTAACTCAAAAAATTACATAGAAATGCCCCTTTCTACAAGTATATGCAATTAAGTTTTCTAGTGCTCTTCATTACATGAATATTTTTACAAAGAAACTTGATATATTACTACAATTTCGGATTTGTAAAAAGAATAGTTGTGCATTAGAATCATCCTACAAAAACTTCTTAAACATTCAAAAGTGTTAGTATCAAATACATGCTCCAATATTTTGTTATCATCAAAATCATTCTAGGGGTCAATAATCTCCCCCTTTTTGATGATGACAAAATACTGTGCATGAAAAAATTTTATAGTTATGTATATATGACACTTAAAAGTATCAAAGTGACTCGTGTATATCCTAAATTGATAAGTATCAACATGTATCAAGAATATATCAATAAGTATTAGAGCTTTTTGTATCGGAGCCAATATTTGTCAAAAACTACTTTTGCTTTAGAATGTATTGGAGCCAATTAAGTATCAAAGTGTATCAAAGTGAATAAGTATCAAAAATATATCAGAACCATTAAATTCCATTAATTTAGCATCAAGAAAATATCAGAGCTAATTGAGCATTAAAATGTATCAGAGTCAAGTTATTATCATTGATTTCCATGCATAATTGACTTCTCCCCCCCTCTTGCATATTTTTATGAAGTTTGAGTTTTCCATGCACAACATTAATATTACTCTCCCTTTTTGTCATCAACAAAAAAAGTTCTTTAAGCATTCAAATTTTTTGAAAAAGAGTAGGAATATTAGGATGTTTTGAGATAATTTCACCTTCTCTTTATATTTTTGATATTCTTGTTAACATTTCAAACTTTTTGCATCACAGAAGAGTTAAATGATACAGTAAAATGCCAGAGTCATTCAAACAAAGTACACATATATATATAGAAAAACAAGTTTTAATATAGAGCCAATAAAAGCAAGATCTAAAAGACCTAATCTTCTTCTTCCTCACTGGAAGAAGAACCTATTTCTTAAATAGAAGATGATATATAGTTTTCATGGGTTCAGGTCAGAGATATCTAAATCTAGTCTTAGTGGGAGCTTTAGGTACATTGGTTTTGGCTTTAGGTTTAGCTTTAGGTCTAGTAGGAGTAGGAGTAGGCTCAGTCTTAACATCTCCAGAATGCATATCAGTCTGAACAGAAGGTGGAGGTTGCTGTCTGGCATGTGGTGGAGGCTATCTAGGTTCAGGTGAGGGCTGTGAAGTTGGCTGCCAAGAAGTAGAAGCTCTGGATCCTGAATGCACTCCAATGATGAAGAGTAGAACAGTCCTTAACTCTATCCCCATCTTCTGAATCTCCTGCTGGATGCCATGTAATGCAACAGCGTGGTCTCGAGCAAAAGTATCTGTTGCTCCCCGAAGCCTACCAAAGTTAGAGCACAAATGTATCAAATCTGTCATGTGGTTTTCCTGTGTCCTCTGACCCATCTCTACAGACTCCACTCTGAGTGTCAGCTCCCTCATTTCTATCCTGAACTCCTCTAGGCCTCTCTCTCTCGAGTGTTTGGCAAAGATCGCCAAACATCGATCTGAAAGAACTAGTGAGGGTCTTGGTGAACTGTAAGAGTTGCTCCAAAGTGATAGAGATCTGAGTGGAAGGCACTGCAAATGTCGAAGGTGTTGAAGGTTTTATTGATGGTCTTGGAGGAGTCCTCGGACTGTCAGTCGGTCTATCCATCTCCTTATGAGCTCTAGCCTCTACATCAAATGAATCATCATCATTGCTAGAGTCAAAATCTATCTCCTCATCTAAATCCTCCTATATAGCAGTAGCTGCAGTATCAGTAGTAGTAGCAGGCTCGACCTCCTCATCAGAATCAAAATGATGTACAACTCTCTGCCCAAGAAGTCTTCTTGACCCAAACACCCTCTACTTGGTGATATCCCATCCTTTGTAGAGATTTCACCGAATATCTGTAGTGTGGTGTAGGGGTCGACTGTCTTCTCCTGTCAAATCAACTCTGAAGTCCTGGATAATAAAGTAAACACCATTCCATATGGCAAATTGGCCTTATCCTTTTGGGCTATATCTTGAATCTAGGTAAGCATAATAAATTGTAGATTGAGAGCTTCCTCCTCAATCATATATCTCATAAACATCATATCTTGTTCGCTGACCCAATCAAAATGGCCTGTCCAGGGTAGAAAAATCCTACTGATGATATTATGTAAGAGCCTCATTTTCAAAGATAATATGTTGGCCTGAACATTTGTTATTCCATCAACATTTCTCCTTTCCAGTACTGTTCTCAATGTCTTCTGCCTATCTTTCAAATTCAAATAATACTTTCCATTTCTAGGCATTTGTAAAACCCTACTAAGCCTATCCTCATCAACTATCATACTTATTCCCTTCACAGTGGACATTACATAGTTCTCTCCAAAAGACAAGTTTTCAAAGAAATTTCTCACAAGATTGGGATAGGTAGGTATATCTAGAGAACAAAAGTAACTCCAACCTTGATTTTCTATCCATTCTTTGATTCTAAGTCCTGATTTTCAAGAAATACAAATCTATTTTCCTTCCATTAGTTACTGGATGATTTTCCATAAGAATTACTTGCCTTTGAGGTGCTTGTGGTTGAACCTTGGGCTTCTTTCGGGTCTTCTTAAGAAGTCGGCTCATCCGCTCTTCATTTAGATCTCCTCTCTGCCTCAACTACCCCAAGAGCCGTCCGATTAGATCTCTTTGCAACTGCCCTTCTTGGTTCCATTAGGTCAAAGTTTAGGATGAAAAGGGAAGGAATCGATAGTTCTAAGGTGGAATATGCTATGGTCCCCTTAATTTTAAAGGAATTAGGTCAGAATTTCTAAAAGGGTCACACAAATCTAATTCTCCTCTAATCATTCGAAATCTATCTTCATTTAGTGGCTTAGTAAAGATGTCAGCTAATTGATTTTCTGTTAGAATAAATTCAAGTTCAATATTACCATTTTGTACATGATCCCTAATGAAATGATGCCTAATTTCTATGTGTTTTGTCCTAGAATGCTGAATTGGATTTTTTGTTAGATTAATAGCACTTGTATTATCACATTTGATAGAAATTTTAGTTTGAATAGCACCATAATCTTTAGTTATTGCTTAATCCAAAGCACTTGAGTACAACAACTCTCTGCAGCCACATACTTTATCTCAGCAGTAGACAGTACTATGGAGTTTTACTTCTTACTATGCCATGAGATTAAGTTCAACCCTAGAAATTGACAAGTACCAGTAGTACTTTTTCTATCAATTTTACATCCACCATAATCATCATCAGAAAAATCAATTAAATTCAATGAAGATTGTTTAGAATAATACCATAGACCTAGATTACTTGTTCATTTTAGATATTTTATGATTGTTGCCCAGAAATAAAGTCCAAGAGGGGGATGAATTGGGTCTTTTGAAAATTTAAACAACTCTGTGCTGGTCTTGATGTGTTTGTGAAGCAAAGTGATTAAACTCAAAATGAATATGCAGCGGAAATGGCAAATTAAAGGCAAGCAATAAAGAGCAAGTAGTAGAGAGAGAAATCACACACAAACACAAAGTTTTATAGTGGTTCGGTGCAATCCAAGCACCTACATCCACTCCCTAAGCCTCCCTAAGGAATTATCACTATAATCTCTTCAAGATTACAACCAACTTGTTTTCCAAGGATCGCAAGTTAAAATCCAAGTTGGTTTTGTAACCTAGGCTCAACAACAACCTTTACAACTTATTTTCTTCAGACTCACAAGTTAAACCCTAGTTGGTTTATACCTTTGGCTCACCAACAACCTTAACAACCTACTTTCAAAAACCTTAAAAGCTAGGTCAGCAAAAATAAAGTTAAGATACAAGAATAAAGCACAATCAAACTCTCTTCTAGAGTGGAATATGGAAGCTTTAAGGCTCTTGAAGATTACTTATCTTGTTTTCTCTTTGGAATCTCTTCAAAGATACTTTTGGAAAGCTGAAATGATGGGCTTGTAAGCTTTTTTAGTGGAATCTCTTCTTTTTGCCTTTGGAAGTGAAGTTCTTGAAAAATATTTATCTCTAGTGTGTTCAATACTTCATGAATGAGTTTGGTGAAGCTTAAATATTTTAAAAACTTCTAAAAAATGGTTTAATACCATTGAAGGAGCAAAACTAGCCATTGGAGCTTGTAGGGATGAATTCTGTATCTCAAAAAATATAACCGTTATTGCTGTCAGAACCCATGAGTCGACACTTGACTTCTGTGAGTCGACACTTGAGTCTTCATGAGTCGACACTTGATTTCTGTGAGTTGACACTTGAGTTTCCTAGTTGACACTTGAATTTTTTGAGTCGACACTTGAGTCAAAAACTTTCAAATGGCCTAGTTCTATATTTTCAAAAATCTCAAGCTTTGAGTCGACACTTGAATCTCCTGAGTCGACACCTAAAGTCTCCTGAGCCGACACTTGATAGAAAATCTTCCAAAAAGACATGTCCTGTATGTCCAAAAGTCTCAGGCCTTGGTCGACACTTGAAATCTTTGAGTCGACACTTGTGTTCCATGAGTCGACACTTGAAATCTTTGATTCAACACTTGGCATGCCAGACAAAATTTTTGTGTGCCAGTTTCTAAAGTGTCGACACTTAGTATATCATAAGTTGACACTTGACTCTGCAACTTGTCAAAACATGTGCCAACCTTCCAAATTCAAATGATCTTCAATAAGACTTCAATACACTTTATATAAAGCACAACTGGTCTATTTTGAGGCAATTTTAGATGAGAAGACTTCTTAAAACATAAGAATTTCTCATCTTCCAATAAGTGCCATGATACTTTTATTTTGAAAATTGAGGTGCTTGTATCCTGAAACTCATAACTACAATTGAAACATTAGTATAAAATATGTACTCAACGTTTTGTTAGTCATCAAAATCAAGGGCTAAAGCCAACAATGATTCTTTTAATAGCAAGTATAAGTGATTCTTTTAGATTAGATTGAAATCTAGCACATATACAAATGCTAAACAAGATATCAGGTATACTAGTTGTTAAATACAACAATGATCCAATCATATCTCAATAAAGCTTTTGATCAATATTATTTCCATCTTTATCTTTGTCAAGGCTATAGGTGGGACTCATGGGTGTGCCAATTTCTTTGACTGACTCCATACGAAACTTCTTGATGATCTCCTTGATGTACCTAGCTTGGTTGATAAATATTCCTTTCTTTGTTTGCTTTATTTGGAGTCCAAGAAAGTAGGTTGTTCACCCATTAAGCTCATTTCAAATTCGCCTTGCATAAGCTCAGCAAATTCTCTACACAAATTTTTATTAGTTGCACCAAAAATTATATTATCTACATAAATTATACAATTAACATATCATTTTTTTCATTTTAATAAATAGAGTGGTATCTACATTACCTCTAATAAATTATTTTCAAGCATAACTTACTTAATCTTTCATACCATGCTCTAGGTGCTTGTTTTAACCATACAATGCTTTATTAAGTTTGAAAACATGATTTGGAAGAGCATGATTTTTAAATTCTGGTGGTTGTTCTACAAAAATTTCTTCTGAAATATAACCATTTAAAAAAATACTTTTTACATCAAGTTAAAATAATTTAAAATTCATGTAGCAAGCAAATGCAAGTAATAATCTAATAGCTTCTAATCTTGCTACAAGTATATAGGTTTCATCAAAATCTATTCCTTCTTCGTGATTATATCCTTTAGCAACTAATCTAGCTTTATTTCTAATTACATTCTCTTTTTCATCTAATTTATTCCTATAAACTGATTTAGTGCCTATAACAAGATGATTAGAGGTCTAGCTACTAAGGTCCATACATTATTTCTTCAAATTGATTAAGTTCTTTATGCATGGCCATCATCCAATTTGGGTCATTTTTTGCTTCTTCTATGTTATTAGGTTATACTTGTGAAACAAATGCTAGGTAATCATATGCTTCTCTAAGTGATGACCTAGTCCTAACTCCTTGTGAGGGATCACTAATAATTAAATCTTTAGGATGTGATGTTACATACTTCCATTCTTTAGGTAAATCACCATGATCTTTGTTAAGCATTTCTTCTGCTTCTTCAACTTGTTTGTCTTGTAAGCTTATGTCCTTCAAAACATTGTCAATTGTACCTGCATCATTATCAATGTACTCTTCTTTTGTAGAAGGTGAGGGGTTAGTTTCATCAAATATAACATGGATAGGTTCTTCAACCGTTAATGTTCTTTTATTGAATACTTTATATACTTTGCTAGATGTTGAATATCCAAGAAATATAGTTTTATCAGATTTAGCATCAAATTTTCCAAGGTTATCATTTCCATTATTAAGTACAAAGCATTTACATCCAAAACATGAAAATAATGAATACTAGATTTTCTATCATTCCAAAGTTCATAGGGGGTTTTCTTTAGAATAGGTTTGATCAAAACACGGTGCAAAATATAACATGTAGTGTTCACAGTTTCTGTCCAAAAGTACCTTGAAAGATTGCCTTCACATAACATAGTTCTAGCCATCTCTTCCAATGTCTTATTTTTCTTCTCTAGAATACCATTTTGCTGTGGTGTTCTAGGAGCAGAGAAGTTATGATCAATGTCGTGCTCAACACAATATTCTTCAAAATATTGATTTTCAAATCTATACCATGATCACTTCTAATAGAAATAACTAAAAGATTTTTCTGATTTGAAACTTTATTGTAAAACTTTTGAAATACTTTAAAAGATTCATCTTTATGTGCAATAAACAAGACCCATGTAAATCTCAAAAATCATCTACTATCACAAGTCCATATTTCTTACCTCCTAGGCTTGTGGTCCTAGTTGGTCCAAATATGTCCATGTATAGTAGCTCCAAAGGTCTAGAAGTTGAAACCATATTTTTTGATTTAAAACTTCTCCTAGTTTGTTTACCAAATTGGTATGCATCACAAACATGTTCAAAATCAACTTTAAACTTAGGTAAACCTCTAACTAGATCTTTGAAAATTAATTTAGATAATGTATGCATGCTAGCATGACCTAATCTTCTATGCCACAGTAAGTTAGATTCCTTAGTTTTAACATTCATTGCCACTAGACTTGTACTACTTGACATAGCAAGATCATTTAAGTCTACCACATAAATGTTTCTAAGTCTATGACCAATAAATTAGTGCTAGAATCAAGAGAACTAGTTACTATACACGTTGAAGATTCAAAGACAACCTTGAAACCTTTATCACATAATTGACTTATACTCAATAAATTGTGCTTCAATTTGTCTACTAGCAATACATTTTCAATAAAAATAGAAGGGGTAATTATGATCTTACCAATGCCAATGATCTTCTCCTTATCATTATCACCAAAAGTTACTAATCCTTCATCTTTCATTTCCAGGGTGATGAATTGTTCTTTGTCACCCGTCATATGTCTTGAACAGTCGCTATCTAGATACCATCTTTTCTTTGAATTCTTGGCTGCAAGACATTCCTGTAAAATAATTAAGTAATTCTTTTAGGTACCTAAGCCTTCTTGGATCCTTGAAGGTTAGTAGGAATGGTTTCTTTAAGAATCCAAATCTTTTTCACATTACTTTTATTTCTCTTTCTTAAATTGCACTCAAAAGCTTTATGACCAACCCCATTGCATGAATAACCAATGACTTTTGATTTTTGAAAGAATGCAGATATTGAAACTTTTGATACAAAAGATCTTTGAGCTGAAAATTTTGGTACATAAGATTTTGAAGCTGAAAACTTAGTAGCTGAAACTTTATTTATGTGCACTAAATTATAACCAAATCTAGCTCTATTGTTTGAATCCTTTTGATTTTTCAAGATCAGCTCAAGCTTATTTAAAATCAAAGTTAGTTTGTCAACTAAGGACTTGAGTCGACTCATTTCATTTTCTAAACTTTTGTTCTTTTCAATGCATTCATTCTTTTCATTTTGCAAAACTTTATATTTTTTAGAAATGCTCTTGAGTTCTTTTTGCAAGATATTATTCTTTTCTAAAACTTCTTCCTTTTCTTTCATCAAGGTATCATAATTATTTTTCAAAATCTTAATTTTTGAACCAACCTTTTTGTACTCCGACAAAAGCTCATAAAATGTAGTATTTAGCTCATTATATATAATTCATCATTCGATTCAGGAGACATTACCACATCTTCGAGTCCCATGAGACATATATTTGTAGTTTTAGATGTCTCTTTCTCTTTGTTTTGATTTGGACTCATTGCTGTCGATCCACGTGGCAACCATTACTTTCTTCTTCTTTTCTTGTAACCTTTCTTTAATATGGGACAATCTGAACGATAATGCCCCGCTTCTTGCACTCATAGCATATCGGTTGTTGCTCTTTATCTCTTTCTTTATCTTTCTCTTTCTCTTTACTAAGTACCCCTTTTCTATGGTTTTTCTTCCAATACCTTGATTTTTTCCTGTCCATAAATCTTTTGAATCTCTTCATGACTAGAGCAATATCATAATCTTCAAGTTCTTCATCTAAGGAGGGGCTTTCTTTTTTTATTTCTTCTTGCTTTTTTAATTTTGCTGCAGCTTTAAAGGTGATTGATTTCTTTTTGATGTCATCCTCATTGTGGTGTTGCATTGTAAGCTCATGTGTGATTAATGATCTAAGAAGCTCATCCAATTGCAGTGTGTTCAAGTCCTTAGCCTCTTGAATAGTAGTGACTTTCGGATCCCATTTGTCAGGAAGTGATCTTAGAATTTTTTGTACAAGATCTACATTTGAATATATCCTACCAAGACTCTTTAAACCATTAATAATATCTATAAATCTTGAGAACATGGCAGATATTGTTTCATTGGACTCCATCTTAAATAATTCATAATTATGATAAGAATATTGATTTTTGATGTTTTCACTTGAGATGTTCCTTCATGGGTTACTTCAAGTTTATCCCAAATTTCTTTTGTAGACATGCAAGTAGAAATCCAGTTAAACTCATTAGATCCAAAGTATAATACAAGAGATTCATTGCTTTGGCATTCAATTCACCCATTTTCATGTCAGTCATCCCATTACTCTTCAGGTTTTGGGATATCTATGCCATCAACCTTCTTTGTGGGTGTGTGAGATCCTTTCAGGATAACTTTTTATAATTGAAAATCTATTGCTTGAATATAAATCTTCATTCATGATTTTTAGTAGGTATAATTAGTTCCTGTGAAAAGTGAAGGTTTATTTGTAGATTGTCCTTCGACCAAAGAGGCACTCATAGGATTTGCCATAGATCTTTTCTCTAGAAAAATAAATTATAGAGACACTGCTTTGATACCAGTTATTTCCCAGTTGGCCAACCCAAGAGAGGGGGTGAATTAAGTTTGAAAACTTTTTCCATAAATATGTGCTTTTTAGAAGTCTTAGTGTGGTGAGTGATGTGAATTAGAAATTAAATACAGAAGCAAAAGAAAGAACACAGATAAACCAATCACAAACACCATAAATTTTATAGTGGTTTGGAGCTACCCAGCTCCTATGTCCATTACCCAAGATACCACTTGGGATTTTTACTATATTCACCATGGAATACAACCAGTTTGTTTTACACCGGGCTCACAAACCAAAACCCAATATTGGTTTTATATTGGGATCACCAACCCAATACAATGTTAATTTTCCTGGGCTCACTAACATCCTAAACTTGGTTTTCAAGGCTCACCAAAAACCTTAAATAACTCACAAGTTACAGCCCCTGCTATACTTGGAACAACTCAAACAAATAGTTAAAAAGAAAACAACACTAATGACAAACCAAACATTGTCGGATGGTTACACTTTATGCTTTTTGAGAAGCCTCCTTGATTATTCCTTCAATGTTCTTTAAAGCTTCTAAACTTCTCCAATAAATGACTCAAGAGAATGATTGGAGTTTGGTGAAGTCTTGAGTTCTTCCATGAATGCTCTCTTGGATATTTAATACTCTCATAAAAGTATTTTAAAAGTTGTTCAAATCCTTTATTTATAAACTTTAGAACTGATCCCAAGTAGATATGACTGTTGTAGTGCCTTGGGAGTCGAAATGTAGCTGTTGGAGCACTTTTTGGATTAAAAAAATCAATTCTGGAGCTAGCCATTACTCACCTAAATTGGGATTCGAGTCAGCTCGGTTGGGTTGAGTCAGCTCAGATTCTCAAACAAGTTAAAATAGCACTCTGGTCGAGTCACCTCTTCTCAGTCAAGTTGGCTTGCTTGACTAGTTTTCCATAACTAGTTTTTGCTCACTTTAGAGGAGTCGGCTCAGATTATTAATTTTAGAAAATTACAATTTTGGTACTTTGGACAAGTCAGCTCTATCTTCATCGAGTCCTCGGTTGCTTGTGTGCCTGAAACCTTTGTACCATGCCAGAACAATGAGTTGGCTCTCTTGCTTGAGTCGGCTCGAGTGACTTTTGTCCAAAAACTTCCAAACTTCTCCAAATTTCATCTAAAGACTTCCAACCAACTTCCAAAGACTATCCGACATCTTCTAAACATAATATAAGTAATTTAACTCAAAAAATTACATATAAATGCCTCTTTCTACAAGTATATACAATTAAGTTTTCTAGGGCTCTTCATTACATGAACATTTTCATAAAGAAACTTGATATATTACAACAATTTCAAATTTGTAGGAAGAATAGCTATGCATTAGAATCATCCTACAAAAACTTCTTAACATTCAAAAGTGTTAGTATCAAATACATGCTCCAATGTTTTGTTATCATCAAAATCATTCCAGGGGTCAACAAGTATCATCATGATACCATTGCTTTGTAAGTTACATATAAATAATGAGTTTCAAGAAATTAAAAATTTAACATTATTAAATAGCAAAACTTAAATTCTTACCATGTAATCATATACCGCACCTTGATGACTGATGAATCGATGAGTGATGCTGTGGTACCACTGCATATAGGGATTGTGATAATCCATGATATCATCAATTAGAGCACCATCTATAATATAATCATGTCGACTCATCCATAACTGAATATAATACTGATGAGTGATAGACCAGTCCTGCTCGAATCGCCCCTCATATCGATATGGTGCAGTGCCGAATCCATATCAAATTGATCTGGTATGACCTGTTGAATCCCAACTGGCACATCACTCTATTAGGTAAGTTCCACTCTACTATATGAAAACAAATAAGTGGCACTCAAGCAGACCAAATGTCCAGACCATATAGACAGTAATCTGGTAACTGTACAAGCATATTGGTAATATATGGCTACCATATCACCTATTTATAAATAATTTAAAGCATAATACATTAAACAAGAACAATCAATCATTTAAAAAATAAGCAATAATCATCACCTGATTTACTCTCAGGTGATCTATTAAGTATCGATATGAAGAGACCACATGTGTAGGCACCTGTGTCAAAGAAAAAACATCTCTCCATCTACAAAATAAATAAATTAAATTTTTTAAATAAATCAGTAAATATTGTACACAACATAAAATATAATATAAGCACAAAACTTACCTCATCCCTAATGGACCCTGTGGTAGACCAGCTCCACCATCATTAAAATCGATCATAGGATCTGGAGCCTGTCGGAGTAATCTACGGGGTGCAAGGATTAAAAATCTATCCCATGCCCATAGCTGTAGTAGTAATAAAGGATCAACAATATCATTAGCATCTCTCTTGCTCACCCTATACATCTCTTTGTACAACCATGTGAGCCCTACACTATCCCAATTATACTGTCTAGCAGACTCAAAGTCCACTAATAGGGGTAGAAACATGAGATGCATCATATTTCCAAATTTATCCATAAATAAGCACCTACCCATCAGCTATAAAATATATGCTCGAGCATAGCACTATATAGCTATCTCCTCGACATTAAAAGCTAACTCCTGAAAATGCTCGGTAAGCCAGACCAGACTCAATCATGATCCATGGAGTCTACCATGTGATGGAATAACCCCTAATAAATCATGACAAAGTTGTGCCCAATCTACCTAGGTAGAACCTGCCACTGGTAGACCATGAACTGGCAAATCTAGCTGAATGGTAATATCTTAAAGTGTGATGGTGAACCTCTCCTTGCAAAAAATGAAAAGTATGTCTCTGGGCGCCAGCGCTCGATAAGAGCAGTGATCAAAGCTAGTTTAATTTAATAATCCAACACGAGCAGTGCATAAAATCTAGACTACAATAATAAAGACAATATGCACGATCGAGCAGTATCGATGTGTGCATAATTATCTCTCGACATCGACAATGTAGAACAGAGTATCTATCCCTCCCATACTAGAGATGATCCATGTAAATCCTGATCGTGTAGTACACCTATGATCTAAAGGACCGGGATCTATAACTGTGATATACAATAACTCAAAGATAATGAAATAAGCAATCACAAGCACCCTAACATAATATTTTTCTTAAAAAATTAATAAGAATATATCATAAGATCAAACATAATAAAAATCTTACATAAACAGTAATGACATCAACCATAAAACAAAGTATTGACATTAGACAATAAATACATCACAAACCATATGAATATATTACAATCCAACAAATATAATACAAGCAATGATATGAACATGAACATCTGATAGGTCTCCCGAAGCAACAACCAAATCCTGTCCTAACACTTCAACAAAATTTAAACAATGAAAGCAATATGAGTATAGTTGTAATGATTAATAAATAACATCACAAAATAACAGAAATAACTGATGTACCTTAAAACATCTGTGAAATATGACTACTATAATTTTACTAATCTACTTATAAAAGTCTTGGACATGACCATCTATCATGCCCTTCCTCCTTATAGATGTACACCTGCATTTGTTACCAGCTTCTCTGATATCCATATCATTCCTAATCCTTGTGGAACATGGCCTACCTTTCTATCGTAACCTATTTTGGTTAGGGACAATGATACCATGTCCACTTTATTGGGACCAATATTCTTTGTAAGGATTGGTTAAAATTATGGTGCATAGTTTGATGATAATGACGTAAGGTATAGCACCGATCAATATATCTATGAAAATCAATGGCAACATGTGCATAAGCAACCATGATGAGAGTAAGGTAAATGATAACACTGCCATTTTTGACATGTACATGTCCACTGTGAAAGACGAACAACCTACAGCATGAAAAACCATAATTGGCATATACACAACATAATATATAATATTTTTGATTTAATAGATAAAGAAAATAAGTACCTATGTATTGTTGCCCCTGTTCATGTTCAGACCATGTCTAGCAGTTTGGACTTGGAACAAGCCACTTTGTTACCCAGATATGGTGCCCAAGAGGGGGGGTGAATTGGGTATTTTAAAAATTAAAGCAATATATGTGCTATCAAGTTCAGATGTGAAGAGTGATAGTGCTCAAGAATTGTGCAACGGAAGCAATGAAATAAAACAACAATTAAAGAGCAAAAGAAGATAAAGAGTAAAGCAATGCAAACACACAAGAAGTATAGTGGTTCGGTGCACCTAGCACCTACATCCACTCCCCAAGCTCCACTTGGAATTTCCAATATAATCTTTAGATTACAGCCGACTTGTTTTACCAGGCTCACAAGTCAAAACCTTACACACTTGTTTTGGCTTCGGGCTTACAAGCAACCCTAGTTGGTTTTATCAATTGGCTCACCAACAAACCTCACACACTTGTTTTGGCTTCGGGCTTACAAGCACCCTAGTTGGTTTTATCAATTGGCTCACCAACAAACCTCACACTAGTTCAAATTCCCTTGAAACTAGCCTAAGACAAATAAATATGAATACATGAATAAAACAAGACAAACTCCTTTTGAGCAAAAAGTAATTCGATGTAGCTCTTGATGGAGACTCTTCAAGCCTTTCTCTTGGAATCTTTGGACCTCACTAAATGCCAAATACTTGAAAGTTGGATTCCTCAAAGATGGAAAGCTTTTGGCTAAGGAATCTCTTGGTTTTCTCACTCTTTTTGGCTTGGAATTGATTGAAGGCTTTGTACTTTCACTCTAAGCTTTTTCACTTTGTCTCCTTGTCTTTTTTGAAGTTTGGTGGAGGTTAAATACCTCATTCAAGCTGAAACAACTCCACAAGACCGTTAGAATCAAAATATGGCCGTTTATGGCCGTTAGAAATCAAATCAAAAGTTCAGAAAAACTAGTCTTATGCCATGAGTCGACCTCATGAGTCGACCTCTGGATCAAGTGTCGACCTCATGAGTCGACCTCCAGTTTATTTTAGGCAAAAATCCAGAAAACCATAGTTCTGCCCAGTTTGAATTCTCAGGCTATGAGTCGACCTCTGGTGTCGACCTCTGGACAGGTGTTGACCTCTGGTGGTCGACCTCTGGAGCGTGCCACTGAAATTTGCCATGCCGGCCTTGCTGAACTTTTCTTTTCTTCATGAGTCGACCTCTGGTGGTCGACCTTTGACAAGGTGTCGACCTCTGGTGGTCGACCTCTGATCTGAAATTTTCTGAAACTCTAGAGAGGTGCGTGCCATGCTTGAGTTTCTCTAAGCCTTTGTTTCTTTTGTCAATTACTTCTTAACAGGAAGGTCCAATATGAGAAATTTGATCTTGTTCAAGGTAGAAGAGCTCTTTTCCCAAATCAGGCAAGCTTGGTTTCATCATTGTACTCTTAGTACTCTTTTTGAATAACCTAAGTCCTGAAACTTTATCTTGAGATGAAACATTAGTCCAAACATATACTCAACCTTTTGTTAATCATCAAAACTAAGGAGCCAAAGCCAACAATCTCCCCCTTTTTGATGATGACAAAATTTTGAGTATAATGCAATTAAGTCCAAAAGCAAAATATAGCACTAATAAAAATTTTAAAGAAACCTCACATGCATGAGTATATCATAAAAATTTTACTTTTCATCTATTTATTTATTTATTTTTTTGTGAAAACATTCTCATGATTCAAAAAGTTAAGAACCATAATAGCTTTACTATACTATATGAAAGATTTTACTTTTCATTTACTTCTTTCTTTTTGTGAAAATATTCTTATGAGTAAAAAAAAGAACATTATAGCTTTACTCTACTCTATTCTATGAAAGAGTCATACTTTACCATATATACTTTACAAACTTTACTATACTCCCCCTTTTTGTCAAGAATCAAAAAGTGCATTCTTTGTAGTAAAAGATAAAAACAAATGATACCATTCCATTGCAATGAAATACTTAGTTGCATAAAATACATGCTCCCCCTCAATTTGTGCATTCGAGATAACAAATCATTCTAACTTGAGGGTTTAAAAAGATAAATGCTAAGAGCTGGTATCAGACAGTAAATATCACAATATAGATAAGTGTATAAATGTATTCAATTACAAAATTGCTTACATAGTAAGCACAAAACACTGATACATCAGATCATACAAAGTAAACTAAGTACAACATACATCAAGTAAATCTATGAGGCTACTCCTCATCAGAAGGTATATCAAAAGAGATAGGAGCCGAGATCCTAGATGAGGATTTTGGAGTCCTATGAGTGAGACTCCGAGTCCTCAGAGAGGGACCAGACCTAGGGGTACTCCTACGAGATCTATAGGTCCGAAAAGGCTCCACAGGTGTCCTAACAGAAGCAGTAGCAGAAGGAGTAAATGGATCAGTATGCTGAGTAGACTGAGCTGGAGTGTGCCTGCTGACTAGCTCATAAGCAGTGGGATCATCAATATCTGTCTCTGTATGCTCATCTCTATCATCCGGAATCCCTGTAATAGTCTCAAAAAGTGACTCAGTAAACTCAGTATCTACTGGCACATCTGTAGCTGAAGGATCTGTACTGGAAAGATCAGTAGAAGGAGGATCAGTAGAAGGGGAATCTCTAGAATCGGATCTGCAGGTGGAACATCAGAGCTACCTGCTTCGGCTGATCTCCATCACTATCACTGTATCCACTGGAGCCATCATCATCATCATCAGAATGTGGAGGAGATACTGTCGGATCTACAGTCCCTGGTGGCAGTGCTAATCTCAGTAGGCTGAGGATCTGTCGGAATCCTGCATCTACACTAGCTGAGAGAGCTCCAATGCGCATATCTGTGTGTATCCGCAGATCATGTAGCTCCTGTCGTACACCAGCAATCTCTGTCCGACCTCTGAAATGTGATCAGTCACTCTCTGCTCAAAGTCGATATCCTCGCTGTAGTCCTCCGTGGTGTAGTAGTAGCAGTAGGTGCTGGAGCTGATGAGGTGGTGGTGTGAATGGCTCAGGCTCCGCAGTCTCTGACTCTGGTGCTGGGCGAGGAGGTGTACCATGATCAGTAGGCTCTAAAGGCCCTGCCTCAGCTGCTCGGATCTCATCCTCCTCATCTGGCTCCTGGCCAGACTCTCGTCGCACCCAACGATCACCAATCAGTCGAAATCCCATCCTATGCAGGGATTTCCTTCATATGTATCAGTATGCTGCAGCTGACTGAAGGGTATACCATCAAATGAAACACCATGCTCCCTGAATAGCTGTGTCAGCCCCATACCATATGGCTGAACAAGTCTCCTGTGAGATGCTGCCTCACCCATCTGCTGAAGCATGATCCTGGGAAGGTTGATGGGAGTCCGCTGTCTCAGGGACACCATCAACACCAACTCATGCTCAGTGATAAAGTCGAATCTCCCGCTCTTCGGAATCAAGATACGGGCGATGATATGATGCAGCACTCTCATCTCCAGTGAAAGCTGGTTAGCGGCTACTGTGGAAATGCCGCTAACATCCTCACGCTCTAGAATACATCTGAAGGCATGCTCTCTGTCGCTGATCGAAGTGGCAGCAGTGCCATGAAGTGGAATCCTCCAAATGTGACTGATGACCTCCGGTGTCACTGGAATCTCGATCCCACGTACAGTAGCTGACCATCCAATGCCATCAGTGGCCATGGATCCATAGAACTCCCTGATGAGGTCTGGGTAGAATCTCTCAGTCATCGTGCAGAAGTGAACCAGACCTGCATCTCTCAGCACATCTCCTAAAAAAAAGTGATGCTGATCCCAGAAAGGTATATCCACACGCCTCCCACTCGCAATGCTCTTCCGTACTAAGCTGGCTGGCACTGGTGCAGGTGGCTCTGGGGTCGGCTCACGCTCATGTCTGACCTTTCTTCGTCGCTCAGTGCTACCTTGGCCTTGTTCCAATCTCCTTTCCTTACTGCCAAGTGCTTTCTTGGACCCATATGAAAGGAAGAGGGGTAAATTAGGGAGAAGTACGATAAAGCAAGGCTAAGAGGAAAGGAACCAAGAGAAGAGAGAGAAGGAGAGGTTCATGGTTTGAGAAAAAGAGGAAATGGTGAAATGGTGAGATAGGTTTGTGAAAATGGAGAAAATCGAGAGTAAATGGAGAAAATAAAGTAAAAAACGGAGGAAGGAAAATAAGTGATTTCAATTGAAAAACAACCGAGATTTGAGGGTAGATAGATGCAAAAGCTTTCGGTTGTCCAAAACCAAGAACACGGTCAAAAAATGGTTTGGTTCCAAGGAAAGCAAGAGGAGAGTGAGGATTACCCAAAAAGATGAAGGAGAAGGTTGGAAATCCACTGTTTAGAGGTTTAGGGAAGTTGGAGGGGGACCACACGAAGGAGAAATGGAAAGAAATGGAGAAAAAGTGGCTTGCGGACAGGTTTTAAAAAAGGAGATTTCCGTTCAAGTGTCGACCTCTAAAAATTTTCAGGGGTCGACCTCAAGTGTCGACCTCCAAAAACCTTAGGGGTCGACCTCTAGTGTCGACCTCCAAAATTAAAGTGTCGACCTCCAACAATAAATTACCCAAAATAAAATTCTGTAAAATTTAAAAATTTGATAAAATTTAAAAAAAAACCTTTAACATATTTGAGAATTTATAAATCATTTTTGAGGAATTTTTGATGAAAATTGAAGAGTTTCAAGCAAAAGGATCAATGACTCCCAGTTCTCTTCTGATCATACAAAATCTATCTTCATTCAATGGTTTGTGAATATATCAGCCAATTGATAATCAGTACAAATAAATTCTAACAACACATTAGAGTTTTGAACGTGATCTCTTATGAAGTGATGTCTTATTTCAATATGTTTGCTTCTTGAATGTTGTACAGGATTTTTCGTTAAATTGATTGCACTAGTATTATCACATCTTATGGGTGTCTTAGTTAGTTTGATGCCAAAGTCCTCGAGTTGTTGTTTGATCCAGAGAATCTGAGCACAACAGCTTCCAGCTGCTATATATTCGGCTTCCGCCGTAGATAGAGCAACGAATTCTGTTTCTTACTGCTCCATGAAATCAAATTAACTCCTAGAATTGACAAGTTCCACTAGTACTTTTACGATCAAGTTTACACCCAGCAAAATAAGCATCAGAATATGCAATTAATTCATATGATGACTCTCTAGAGTACCAAAGACCAATTTCGATTGACCCAGATAAGTATCTAAATATACGTTTTACAGCTAAGAGATGTGATTCTTTAGGAGCAGACTGAAAACGTGCACACATATAACACTAAACATTATATCTGGTATACTGTAGTTAGATATAGCAGTGAACCAATCATGCCTCTATATAATTTTTGGTCTACTGATTTACCACATTCATCTTTGTCTAATTTACATGAAGAGCTCATAGGGGTACCTATTGGTTTGGTAGTCTCCATCCCAAACTTTTTCAATATTTCCCTTGTGTACTTGGCTTGGTTGATGGAGATCCCCTCTTTGGTTTGCTTAATTTGGAGTCCGAGGAAGAAGTTGAGTTCTCCCATCATGCTCATCTCGAACTCACTCTGCATTAACTTTGCAAATTCTTGACAAAGACATTCGTTAGTAGCACCAAAAATAATATCATCTACATAGATTTGTACTACTAAGAGATCATCATTTTTCTTTTTCAAAAATAATGTATTATCTACATTACCTCTAGAAAAATCATTCTTCATCAAAAATGAACTTAATTTATCATACCAAGCTCTAGGAGCTTGCTTTAAACCATACAATGCTTTATGCAATTTAAAACAATGGTTAGGAAATTCATGATTTTCAAAACCAGGAGGTTGTTCAACATAAACTTCCTCTTCAATAAATCATTTAAAAAAGCACTCTTAACATCCATTTGAAATAACTTGAAATCCATAAAACATGCAAAAGCAAGTAAAAGTCTAATTGCTTCTAGCCTAGCAACAGGAGCAAAGGTTTCATCAAAGTCGATCCCTTCTTCCTGGTTGTAGCCTTTAGCAACAAGTCTAGCTTTGTTTCTAGTTACAATACCATGTTCATCAAGTTTATTTCTAAAAACCATTTTGTGCCAATTACAGAAACATTGAGGGGTCTTTCAGTTAAAGTCCAAACGTTATTTCTTTTAAATTGATTTAGTTCATCTTGCATAGCATTAATCCAGTTACAATCTTTTTCAGCTTCTTCAATTGACTTAGGTTCTATCTGAGATACAAAAGCTAAATAATCACAACATTTCTAATAGAAGAGCGTGTACTTACTCCCTTTGACGGATCACCAATTATTAGCTCTTTGGGGTGTCCGTGTGCATACCTCCACTCTTTAGGTAAAGGTTTTGGTGAAGTTGCATTGATCTCTTGAGTTTGATCTTCATTTTCTTGATCATCATCTCCTTTGGGCTCATCTTCATTGATTGTCAAATGTTCAAGCTTCTTTGTACCTGTTTCATCATCAATAGAATCTTCTTTTCTAGAAGATTTTTATTAGATTCATCAAACACTACGTGAATTGATTCTTCAACCAGAAGAGTTCTTCTGTTGAAGACCCTGTATGCCTTGCTAGAAGTAGAGTATCCTAAGAAGATACCCTCATCTGACTTGGCATCAAATTTACTGATATTGTCTTTGCCATTGTTTAATATGAAACAGCGGCAACCAAATACACGAAAATACTTAAGATTTGGTTTTCGATTTTTCCAAAGCTCATATGGTGTTTTCTTCAAATAGGCTGAATTAAAACATGATTTAAAATGTAACAGGAAGTATTAATGGCTTCTGCCCAAAAATATCTAGGTAAATCATTTTCGCAAAGCATTGTGCGTGCCATTTCTTCAAGTGTCCTGTTCTTTCTTTCTACCACCCCATTTTGTTGAGGTGTCCTAGGTGCAGAAAAATTATGACTAATGCCATTTTCATTACAAAAAGCTTCAAAATCATGATTGTCAAATTCAGTTCCATGATCACTATGCAAAGAAACAATAGTGAGATCTTTTTCGTTTGAAACCTTTTATGAAATTTAATAAAGCTGAAAATGTTTCATCTTTATGAGCTAAAAACATCACCCAAGTAAATCGTGAGTAATCATCTACAATTACTAGCCCATATTTTTTACCTCCCAAACTAGTTGTTCTGGTTGGTCCAAAGAGGTCCATATGCAATAATTCAAGGGGTCTAGTAGTAGATACTACTCCTTTAGGTTTGAAAGTAGATTTAGTTTTTTTCCAAATTGACATGCAGCACAAATCTTATCTTTTTCAAATGTGAGTTTTGGCAATTCTTTTACAAGATTCTTTTTGCTTAATTTTGAAATCAACTGCATACTAGCATGCCCTAGCCTACGATGCCAAAGCCAACTAGTTTCACTTGCCTTGGCTTCCCTAGCCACTAGGCATTGACCACCTTCCATGGCTAGATCATCAAGATCAACCATGTAAATGTTTCCATGCCTATGACCAGTGAACTTGATGCCAACGACATCAAGACTAGATACCATGCACAAAGATGATTCAAAACTACTTTAAAACCTTTATCACAAAACTGACTAATGCTAAAAAGATTATGCTTCAAGCCATCAACAAATAATACATTATCTACATAAGCATTCGGGGTGATATGGATTTTACCAATTCCGACGATTTTGCCTTTTCCATTATCACCAAAAGTAACGTTTCCACCATCAATAGCTGCTAGTGATGAGAATTGCTTCACATCCCCAGTCATGTGCCTTGAGCACCACTATCCAGATACCACATTCTTCTTTTATTTTGGTTGCAAGACACACCTGCAAAAATTAATCAAGTTGAAACTTTAGGTACCCAAGTCATCTTGGGTCCTTTAGGGTTAGTCAAATTGGTTCCTTTTGGAACCCAAATCTTTCCAAAGGTATTTAATTTTCTTTTATTACAATATATGATTTATGTCCTAACTTACCACATGCATAGCAGGTAACATTAGAAGATGCAGGTATGAAAAAGTTTTTGTAAAGTTTTTGCTGATTGTGTGGCTTAAATCCAAGTCCAGCTTTGTTAAACACTGCATGTTGACTATTTAAAAGCATGCTTAATTTTTCTGAACTAAAAGTAAACTTTTCTACAAAAGGTTTTACTTTTTCTAACTCTTCTTTATATTCTTGTTTTGAAGCAATAGTTCTTTGTTTTGTTTTTCAATTTTCTCATTAGTTTTAAGACTTCTATTATTTTTCAAAGAATCATTTTCTTTTAAAAGATTATCCTTATCATTTTTCAAGGTCTTTACATGTTCAGTTAATTTCTTGTTTTCTTGAATTAAATCTTCAATTTCAGTTGAAAACTTTTCTGAATTTTTGGTAAGCTCAAGATTTAGCATTCTTAATTTCTTATTTTTCAGTTTTAATTTTTCATATTCCATAACTAAATCATCAAAAGCATCATGCAATTCATTGAAAGTAATTCAATTTCAGGTTCAGAATTTACCTCATTGTCTTCATTGGCCATGAAACACAGGTTGGCGACTACCTGCTGCTCTTCATCACTGCTGGAGTCCTCACTCTCACTCCAGGTAGCCATCATGGCTTTCTTTCTCAACATCCTTCGACTCTTTTTAAGCAAAGGGCAATCCATTTTATAATGTCCAGGCTTCTTGCACTCGAAGCAGATGGGTGGATCCCTTTCTTTTTCTTTCTCTTTTTCTTTATTGTGATCACCTTTTTGTGGCCTTTTCTTGTAGAAGCCCTTCTTCTTTCTCATGAATCTTTTGAATTTCTTGTAATGAGGGCTGTCTCATCATCATCAGCTTCTTCTTCTGATTCATCACTTGACTCTTCCTTTGTAGTGGACTTGAAGGCTATGGCTTTCTTTTTTTTGTCATTGTCCACTGTCTTCTGCTTTAGTGAAAGCTCGTAAGTCATCAGTGATCCAAGAAGCTGCTCAAGAGGTAGAGTATTGACATCCTTGGCTTCTTCTATGGCTGTTACTTTCGCATCCCATGAAGCCGAAGAGACCTGAGAAGTTTGTTAACCAGTTCACCATTAGATATAATTTTTCCAAACTCCTCATACCATTTACTATATTTGTAAATCTAGTATACATTTCACTGATACTTTCAGTTGGTTCCATCCTGAACATCTCATATGTATGAATGAGCATGTTCACCTTTGTGGTCTTCACTTGGTGTGTACCCTCATGGGTAACCTCAAGTGTATCCCAAATTTCTTTGGCGAAATACAATTTGATATTCTGTTGAATTCACTAGGATCAAGTGCACAGAATAGCAAATTCATCGCCTTAGCATTTAACTCAGCTTGTTTGATGTCATTGTCATCCCATTCTTCTTCAGATTTTGGGGTGATAATGCCATTAACCAAGTGAGTGGGCTGATGAGGCCCTTTAGTAATTATTCTCCATATATGATAATCTACAGCTTGTAAATAAATACGCATACGAGTTTTTCAGTATGTGTAGTTTGTGCCATTAAAGAAAGGAGGGCGATTTGATGCTTGTCCTTCAACTACACCCATTCCAATTGGGGCGGCCATGATCTTTCACTCAAGATCGTTGGACCTACAAGAGAGTACCGGTGCTCTGATACCACTTGTTGCCCAGATATGGTGCCCAAGAGGGGGGTGAATTGGGTATTTTAAAAATTAAAGCAATATATGTGCTATCAAGTTCAGATGTGAAGAGTGATAGTGCTCAAGAAATGTGCAACGGAAGCAATGAAATAAACAACAATTAAAGAGCAAAAGAAGATAAAGAGTAAAGCAATGCAAACACACAAGAAGTATAGTGGTTCGGTGCACCTAGCACCTACATCCACTCCCCAAGCTCCACTTGGGAATTTCCACTATAATCTTTAGATTACAGCCGACTTGTTTTACCAGGCTCACAAGTCAAACCTTACACACTTGTTTTGGCTTCGGGCTTACAAGCAACCCTAGTTGGTTTTATCAATTGGCTCACCAACAAACCTCACACACTTGTTTTGGCTTCGGGCTTACAAGCAACCCTAGTTGGTTTTATCAATTGGCTCACCAACAAACCTCACACTAGTTTCAAATTCCCTTAAACTAGCCTAAGACAAATAAATATGAATACAATGAATAAAACAAGACAAACTCCTTTTGAGCAAAAAGTAATTCGATGTAGCTCTTGATGGAGACTCTTCAAGCCTTTCTCTTGGAATCTTTGGACCTCACTAAATGCCAAATACTTGAAAGTTGGATTCCTCAAAGATGGAAAGCTTTTGGCTAAGGAATCTCTTGATTTTTCACTCTTTTTGGCTTGGAATTGATTGAAGGCTTTGTACTTTCACTCTAAGCTTTTTCACTTTGTCTCCTTGTCTTTTTGAAGTTTGGTGGAGGTTAAATACCTCATTCAAGCTGAAACAACTCCACAAGACCGTTAGAATCAAAAATATGGCCATTTATGGCCGTTAGAAATCAAATCAAAAGTTCAGAAAAACTAGCCGTTATGCCATGAGTCGACCTCATGAGTCGACCTCTGGATCAAGTGTCGACCTCCAGTTTATTTAGGCAAAAATCCAGAAAACCATAGTTCTGCCCAGTTTGAATTCTCAGGCTATGAGTCGACCTCTGGTGTCGACCTCTGGACAGGTGTTGACCTCTGGTGGTCGACCTCTGGAGCGTGCCACTGAAATTTGCCGTGCCGGCCTTGCTGAACTTTTCTTTTCTTCATGAGTCGACCTCTGGTGGTCGACCTTTGACAAGGTGTCGACCTCTGGTGGTCGACCTCTGATCTGAAATTTTCTGAAACTCTAGAGAGGTGCGTGCCATGCTTGAGTTTCTCTAAGCCTTTGTTTCTTTTGTCAATTACTTCTTAACAGGAAGGTCCAATATGAGAAATTTGATCTTGTTCAAGGTAGAAGAGCTCTTTTCAAAATCAGGCAAGCTTGATTTCATTATTGTACTCTTAGTACTCTTTTTGAATAACCTAAGTCCTGAAACTTTATCTTGAGATGAAACATTAGTCCAAACATATACTCAACCTTTTGTTAATCATCAAAACTAAGGAGCCAAAGCCAACACACTTCCTCTATCAAACCTTGTAAGTGTATGCGATGTTGCTTTAGCTTGCTTGGAGATGACATGTCCCATGAAAAAAAAGTAACCTTTCATTTTTGTCCATTGCCTCATTTGCTTGAGCATGTCGACCTTCAAAGTATGACACAAGCTAAAAGAAAGTTAACTACACCAATGTTATTGGCATAAATCAAGCATTTATCAAAACTCCATTGAAACACTTGGATATGTTAGTTGTCATCATCCTATACCATTGTCCGTTGTCATCAGAACGTGTCTATTTCGCTAAAGGGATTTCATTTAACCACTGAACAGCTTTTGGATTAAAATTTTCAATATTCCTCACATATTTCTAGAATTTTCTGGTCTATGATTGCATTCCAGCTTTTTTCAAGACATCCCTTAGTTTGGGATCACAAAATCTTGAATTGAAATTACTTGCCACACGATGTAGGTAATAAACATGATAAGCATTCGGTGGCTACCAACCAAGATACTCATTCTGTACTGCAGCAAGAATACCAGCATGTCGATCAGAAATTAGACAAATTTCCTGACATGATCTAACAAAATTTCTAATGCAAGTGAAGAACCAACCTCAGGTGTCAGCTGACTCGTCATCAATAATACCAAATGCAAGTGAAAATATCTGATTATTTTCATCTACAACAGTTGCAATCAACAACTTCTCCTTATACTTTTCATACATGAAAGTAGCATCAACACTTATGACTAGTCGACAATACTTAAAACCTTCAATCAAGGGTGCAAAGGCCCAAAATACGATCAAATTGAGCACAAGCTGGAATACTAATTGGAGTGCTGATAAATTTCATTTAGGAACTGGGATTAAATTCTTCTACAGCATGTAACCATTTTGTTAGCAATTGATATGACATATCCCAATCCCCAAACAACATGGCTATTACCTTCTATTTGGCTTCCCATAATTTTTTATAACTTGGTGTATAGTTGTACTTGTTCTTTATCACTACACCAAGTCCAGCAACAATTGTAGGAATTTCTTTCACTAGTCCCGAATTTCATTTGCAATTAATGTGGAGTCCATCCCAGAATGATCCTGAGATATCATTATAGATAGGCATGTATGAGGACTAATATTTCATGAGATCTCAAAATAATCATGATGTTTAATAGCTCTCACCATCCACTGACATCCCGTATCTCTATTCTTATATTTTACAAGCCATAGATTTGGATTCGACTAAATAACCTTGAGTTCATGATGTCTTTCAATAGAATACTGCTTTACTACAATCTATAATTCTGCCTTTTCTGTAAAGTGAAGTCTTTACATAATTCCTTATCCCTTTGCCATATAACATTTTGTTCCTAAAATGAATAATACATTGACACATTCGCAGCATTCCAATCAACCCGAGTGAATATTCTAGATGGAGCTTCAAATGCAGAATAGTTTGGAACAGTGGTATCCTCTGGACTTCATACTGGGTGTGAAGTACCGGCTTGATTAGCTTTGTCAGCCAAATCATGTTTGTTGCCCAGTAAGCAACCCAAGAGGGAGGGTGAATTGGATTTCTAAAAATGACTTGCAAGAATGCGTGCCAATTCAAATATCTAATCAAGTGCTAGTGTGAGGTGTAAGTGCATGCTCTTGAAGAGTATGCAGCGGAAATATAAATGCAACAAATATAAGAGAAAGTAAAGAGAGCAATAGAAAATTACAAACACAAGCCAAGTATAGTGGTTCGGTGCTTATTAATACACCTACATCCACTCCCCAAGGTCTACTTGAGAATTCACTATAATCTCCTATGATTACAGTCAATTAGTTTTCTGGGCTCACTAATCAAAATCCCTTTTGGTTTTTACAAGGCTCACTAAAAGAAACCTCTTGGTTTTCAAAGGCTAACCAATAACCTCCTTAATTTTTAACTAGGCTAACTAAAAACCTTCTTGGTTTTCAACGAGGCTTACCAAAAATCTCCTTGGTTTTCAAGTAGCCTAACCAAAACCTTCTTGGTTTTGTTCTTAGGTTAACCAAAAGCCTTTACAATAAAGATATAAGAAAAGAAAAGCAACAAGAAAAGCTTTCTAATATAAAGCTGATATCTCTTTGAAGCTTGGAGAAGTTGCTTGTCTTGAACTTGATGAAGCTTCAATCAATGCTCAAAAGTGTTAGACTTGAATGCTTCTTGATAGCTTTGAATGCTTGGAGACTTTCTTTTGCTTGAAGGTAGTTGCTCTCAATGAATGGAAGTGAATGCACTTGCTTCTCTCTTCTTTTTTTTGTTTCTCTTGTTCTCTTCTTTCTTGTATTTCTTGTTATGATTTTCTTGAATTCAAATGCTTAAATACCATCCCAAGGCCTTAAATATGGTTTATGACTGTTATACATAAAAAACTAGCCATTGGAAGACAAGAGGGCCGAGTTCTGTGTTTGAAAAACTAGCCGTTATTGTTTCCAG
This sequence comes from Areca catechu, assembly GCA_021397845.1. Lineage (NCBI taxonomy): Eukaryota > Viridiplantae > Streptophyta > Magnoliopsida > Arecales > Arecaceae > Areca > Areca catechu. The sequence continues at coordinate 101,216,787 of CM038050.1, forward strand.
AACTCCAAGTGTCGACACTTCATGCTATAAGTCAACACTTCAGTCCCATGAGTCGACACATATTTCAAAATTCTTCATTGAAGCTCTCTGGAATTCTCAAGTGAGTTGACACTTCTTCAAATGAGTCAACACTTGAGTCGACACTTGATATCCATGAGTCAGCACTTCAGGAAAGTCTTCAACTTCAGCATGTTCTGTAAGAAATTTTTCTCAGTCCTTGAGTCAATCCTTGAGTCAACATCTTGAGTTGACACTTGAGTGGCATGAGTCGATACTTCAATCATGCTATCTGAAACTCTTTCTGCATGCCGGCTTGAGTCAACACTTGCATTGCCATGAGTCGACACTTGAATTGTGAGTTGACACTTTGAGTTGACACTTGCTAAGATTTCTTCAAAAATCCCTGAAACTCTATTGAAACCTTTTTGAGCTGAACTCTTTAGGTCCTTTCAAACATTTCTCAAGTACTTAAGTCCATTTATAACTGATCTTTCATCTACAAAAATGGTTTCTTCATCATTTGACAAGCAATCCAATTTAGCTATTTTGATGAGTACCTTTTTTTATTAAACACACTTCAAGGAACATGTTAGTAATCAACTTATACTTAAGTATTTATCATCAAAATAACGGAGTCAACAATCTCTTCCTTTTTGATGATGACAAAACCTTTAAGTATAAATCATATGATAAGATCTTAAAAGAATTTTTAATTTGCATAAAGCTTACTGCATTTTGTATTAGAGTAAAGAAATGTAAGAGATAAGGTCTAAAAGCTCATTTGAATTAAATTAGAACTATTAGAGTATCAGAGTTAAAACAATTCATGTACCATGATACTCTAAATGAGTATCAGAGATAAAACATGCTTTAAGATAAGAAATTCAGTATAGAGCAATAGTGAATGTAATCAAAAAAGAATTTTTGAATAATATATTGAAGAGTATAAATACTCTCCTCAAAGATGATTCGAAAAACTAATTTTCAATGAGTTTTCATAAACCGAAAAGCTGAATTTAAAGATTTTGCAAGAAATTTAAGCAATCTAATTACATAATTCAGCAAAGGAAGGATTACTCCTGGAAGGATTACTCCTAGAAGGATTACTCCCCACACTCATTGCTCTTTTCTTTTTACTTTCGTTTTTCTTTCACACACAAATTGCTTTTCATTTTATTCTCATTGTTAACTCTTATACATATCTTTTTACTTATCTCTCCTATCTATCTCTCTTTTTTTTAATTTTTATCTCTCCCCCTTATTTCTCACTTAATTCTCCCCCTTTTTGTCATCATTAAAAAAGGTTAGAGGAGAGGGAAGGATGAAAGCATCACAAAAAATTAGCAATACATTTTCAAAGATAAAACACACATATATATAAAAAAGATTTCATTCATTTAAGTACAATTCATACAACTATACAAGTAAAGATACATGATAGCTAACAAACATAAATGCATATAAGAGTGCTGAAATATAACTATCTAAGCAATAAAGACTATCCTAAGCAGACTCCTCGTCATCCGAGGATCCAATCTCAATTGGTGTAATATCAGTAGAAGAACGAGATCGAGGCCACATGGGTCGAAGATCAGCAAGACAGGTCCTGGTCAGTCTCGACATGCCACGACGTCCTCGTCCTCTACGTCTAACATAAGTCCTGCCTCTAGCGGTGTGAAGGAGGTAGAAGCTATGTTAGTAGTAGGAGCTGCACTAACCAGAATGGTAGTATCAAAATCAGTATGAAGGGGGTTATGATCAAAGATAGGTTCTGAGTCAAGATGATGGAAACCAGGGGTATAGAGTCTTAGTTCCCTGATAATAGAGGATGTATGAACAGGTAGAGAATGTAACATGGAAGTATCAGAAGATGGAATGATAGAAGTAGGTGCAGGAATAGAAGTGTGATCATCAGGTCTGGAGAGAGGAGTAGATAAAATCGAAGTCTGAAAAGATGATCTAGATGGATGAGGAATAGGACTCCTAGGAAAGTCAGCTGCTATCTCTAGCACTGGCTTTGTCATCAGATTAGCAATGTCAAATTCAGTAGAGTCAGTCTCATCATCATCCAAATTAGGTCCTGGAGCTGAAGGTCCTGGAGGTGAATCAGCTGGAGTTGAAGGTGTAGGAGCTCTGCCTGATTAAGGTCTAGCCAATGCAGAAAAAATGGCAGAGATGCCATTACTCAATGCTTGATGGCTCTCTTTCATCTCCATTGAATCTTGTTAACTCGCTGGTGAATGATCATCATCTCAGTCTCAATACGAGCGACCTTGTCCTCTAAACTATCTCCAGTGCCAAGAAAAACTATCTATGCAATAAGGGTTGGCTCAGGCTGGGGAGTAGGCTCTGACTGTGCCAAAGGCTCAGGTTGAACCTTAGGATATCATCGTGTGGCTCTGAGATCCCTGCCTCACCTAAAAAGATGCGCTCCTCCACCGTCATATCATCATCTTGTCAGTGGCTTGACTAGATATGCATCGTCTCCACTGGCCTCTGACAAGCTGATACCCCATCTAGTGTAGTGATATGATGTCATAGACATTTGTGTGTAATAGCTATCTGTAGGGCTCATCGTCTATGATTACTCATAAGCTCTAAACAGTAATGTCAACCCCATCTCGTAGGGCAGACACAGTCTATGGCTGATCGATGCCTCAGTCAACTGATGTACCATGAGCACCGAGAGGCATACTAGAGTATGTTGTACCAGAAAAATCATGACCAAAAGCTCGTGCTCTACGATGAAGTCAAATTGATCGGTCTTCGATAGAAGGATCCAGGCAATGATATGGTGCAGCAACCTCATCTTAGGCAATAACCTCAAAGCTACTACAATGGCTCTCTCAGGTAGATCGTCTGTCTCAAAAAATATCGGAGACTACTGAATCTGTCAACTAGAGCATCTACAACAGACCCTCTCATGGGAATATCCCATACTCTACTAAGAATCTTTGCTAAAACTGGAACATCTCTCCCTCAGACTGAGGAATCCAGCCATAACTACCTCGGACAAGTGATCCATAAAACTCTCTAATTAGCCTCGGGTAAAATCATTCCGACAATAAGAAGAATGGTGCTAAACATACATCCCTCAGCCACTGGCCTATCTTGAAGTGCTACTGGTTTATGAAATAAAAATCCACTCGACGACAATCGAAGATAGTCTTTGATCTCATTCTGTTTGCTGCAAAAACTGGTGGTCTAGCTGGGATATCATGCTCAATCGCTGCACAGGCCTCATGCCTTGCTTTAGTTCTTTTTTCTTCCTCCTGAATGGATGGTCTTAGATGCCAGACAACTTGTTTCTTAGGCTCCATTATAGTGAATCAAGGAAGAAAAGCAAAAAAAGGGAAAACTAGTGTTTCTACAGTGCAAAACAAAGAAAACAAGGTGAAGAGCAATAGAAACTAGAAAAGAAACCATCCCAATTAAAGATTTGAGTGGTTTGGAGTTGAAGTCTGGAGGGAAGAAGACATTGGAAAATAGTTTGGGGATGAGTCAGCTTGATTTGGAATGAAAATAATGAAGTAAACACTTCATTTTGCTATTTTTATCTCGGTCTATCGCTGATCAATTGTCGACTCATGACACACAGGGTCAAGTATCGACGCTTCGACTTAAAACCAAAAAAAATGGGAAAACAAACCATTGATCAAAAGGAATAAAATTTCAAGGAATTCAAAAGGATTAGGCATGATTATCAGGCAACTTTGATCAATCAAGAGTTAAGATTATGAAGAGAGAAATTTCAGTCAAAAGGGTTGATGATCCCTAGTTCTTTTCTAATCATACTGAACCAATCTTCTTGGAGAGGCTTAGTCAAAATGTCAGCAAGTTATATTTTAGTACTAACAAATTCAAGCATAATATCATTATTTTCAACATGATGTCTAATAAAATGATGCCTTATTTCAATATGCTTTCTTCTAGAGTGCTGAACAGGATTTTTAGTTAAGTTTATAGTACTAGTATTATCATATCTTATGGGTGTCTCAATTAGTTTGACTCCAAAATCTTCAAGTTGTTACTTAATCCACAAGATTTGAGTACAACAACTTCTTGCTGTAATATACTCAGCCTCAGTTGTGGATAGTGCAACTGAAGTTTGTTTCTTGCTAAACCAGGAGATTAAGTTAACTGCAAGAAATTGGCAAGTTCCACTTGTGCTTTTTCTATCTAATTTACACCAAGCAAAATCAGCATCAAAATAACCAATCAAATCAATAGATGAATCTCTAGAATACCACAAGCCAATATCAATTGTACCAGTTAAGTATTTAAATATGTGCTTAACAGCCAAGATGAGATTCTTTAGGATTAGACTGATATCTAGCACACATACAAATACTAAATATGATATCTGGTCTACTAGCATCAGATATAATAATGAACCAATCATTCTTCTATATAATTTTTGATCAATTGATTTACCATGTTCATCTTTATTAAGTTTATAAGAGGGGGTCATAGGTGTACCTATTGATCTGGTAGTCTTCATCCTAAACTTCTTTAAGATTTCTCTTATATACTTAGCTTGGTTGATGAAGATTCCATCTTTGGTTTGCTTGATTTGGAGTTTGAGAAAAAGTTAAGTTCTCCCATCATGCTCATTTCGAACTCTCCTTGCATAAGCTTCGCAAACTCTTGACAAAGAAGTTCATTAGTAGCACCGAATATAATATCATCAATATAAATTTGTACTACTAATAAATCATCATTTTTCTCTTTAGAGATAATATAGTGTCAACATGGCTTCTAGAGAAATCATTTTCAATTAAAACTTGCTGAGTCTTTCATACCAGGCTAGGGATGCTTGCTTCAAACCATAAAGTACTTTGTGTAGTTTAAAAATATGATCAGGATGTGCATGATTTTCAAATCTAGGTGGTTGCTCAACAAACACTTCTTCATTAATAAAATCATTTAGAAAAACTTTTAACATCCATTTGAAATAATTTGAAGTTCATAAAATATGCAAATGCTAAAAGTAATCTAATTGCCTCAAGTCTAGCAACAGAAGCAAAGATTTAATAATATTTGATTCATAAAATATACAATACCATTTTCATCCAATTTATTCCTAAATATCCATTTTGTGCCAATAATAGAAATATTAGATGGTTTTTTTATTAGTGTCCAAATATTATTTCTTTCAAACTGATTTAATTCTTCTTGCATTGCATTAATCCAATTAGGGTCTTTTTCGGCATTTTCAAAATATTTTGGTTCAACTTAAAAAACAAAAGCAATATAGTCACATTCATTTCTAATTGAAGATCTTATTCTTACCCCTTTTGATGGATCACCTAGGATTAACTCTTTAAGATGTCCAAGAGCATACTTTCACTCCTTGGATATATCTTGATGCTTTGGTATGGATTGTATGGCTTCTCTTTCATTCTTGTCTTGATCTTCTTCATTTTGTTGAGAGAGTTGATCATCCAATGTCAGCTTCTTTAACTTTTCAGCACCTACACATGCATCAGAAGTATCTTCTTTTCTAGAAGATTTGTTAGCAAATTCTTCAAAAACTACAAGTATAGACTCCTCTACTACTAAAGTTCTCTTGTTAAAAACTCTGTATGCCCTGCTTGATGCAGAGTATCCTAAGAAGACACCTTCATCAGACTTGACATCAAATTTTTCTAAATTATCTTTACCATTATTCATGATAAAACATTTACAACCAAAAATACAAAAATATTTTAAAGTTGGTTTTCTTTGTTTCCAAAGATCATATAGAGTTTTCTTTAAAATCGGATGAATTAAAACACTATTTAAAATATAACAGGTGGTATTTACCGCTTCAGCCCAAAAATATCTTGGCAAATCATTTTTACAAAGCATAGTACGTGTCATTTCTTCTAAATACGATTTTTCCTTTTTATAACCTCATTCTATTGAGGTGTCCTAGGTGTAAAAATTGTGTTCAATTTTTTTTCATCGTAAAAGTTTTCAAAATCCTGATTTCCAAATTCAGAACCATGATCACTATGAATACAAATATCTGAATTACCTTTTTATTAAAAATTTTTGATAAAACTTCATAAATGCTGAAAATGATTCATCTTTGTGAGCTAAAAATAAAACCACGTAAACCATGAAAAATCATCGACTATAACTAAACCATATCTCTTACCTCCTAGGCTAGATGTCCTAGTTAGTCTAAAGAGATCCATATGGAGTAGTTTTAATGGCCTAGAAGTTGTAACAAAACCTTTAGTTTTGAAAGATGTTTTTACTTATTTTCTAAATTGGCATGCTTCACAAATTTTATCTTTCTCAAAACAAGTTTGGTAAATCCTTTACTAAATCCTTTTTGCAAAATTTTGATAGTAAATACATGCTTGCATGACCTATTCTACGATGCCAAAGCCAACTAGTCTTATTAATAGTGGAATTCATTGCAACCAGGTGTTCTTCATTAGGCAAAGATAGATTATCCAAATCAAGATAGATATTACCATGCCTTTTTTCAATGAATTTCACTCTAATTTTATCAGGACTAGCAATCATTCAAAAAGATGATTTGAAAATAACTTGAAAACCTTTATCGCAAAATTAGCTAATTCTAAGAAGATTATGCTTTAAGCCTTCAACTAAAAGAACATTATCAATCCAAGTAGAAGGGGAGATGTGAACCTTACCAATATCAATGATTTTTTATTTACCATTATCACCAAAGGTTACACTCCCTCTATTTATTACTTCAAGAGAGGTGAATTGCTTCACATCTTGTCATGTGTCTTGAGCAACCACTATCGAGATACCATAATCTTTTTTTTCATTGGTTGCAAGACATACCTACAAAATAAATTAAGTTTTGTTTTTAGGTACCCAAGCCAACTTGGGTCCTTTAGGGTTAGTATTAAAAGTGATTCCTTTTGGAATCCAAATCTTTCTAGAATCATTAATTTTTCTTAAATTACATTGAAAAGCTTTATGACCTACTCTTTTGTAAGAAACATGTAATGCTAGATGATGCAGGTACAAAGAAATTTTTGAAATACTTTTGCTATTTTTGAGGTCTATAACCTAATCCAGCTTTATTAAAAAGCTCTTTGATTGTTTAAAAGAAGATTTATCTTTTTAGAACTATATATGAATTTTTCAACAAAAGGTTTTATCTTATCAAGCTCATCTTTATATTACTTATTTTTTATTTCAAGATCTTTACTTTTTTTTCAAAAGTTTATTATTTGAAACAATAGCTTTAGGTCTTTTTAAAACTTCATTTTTCATAGATAAAGCTTTGTTTTTCTTTTCTAAAACATCAATTTTGTTTTTCAAATCATTGACTTCATTTAAAAAAGTAGTGTTTTCATGTAAAAATGTTTGCATGCTTTTTCAACTTTCTATTTTCAGAAATCATCATCTTATAGTTATGCATTAATTCATCAAATGCAATTCTTAATTCATCAAAAGTATAGTCTACTTCAAGATTAGAATGTACCTCTTCTTCTTCATGTCGTAGTGCCATGAAACATAGATTAGAAACTTTAGTTGGTTCTTTATCTGAACTGGAGTCCTCACTGTCACTCCAAGTTGCCATCATTGCCTTCTTTCTAAGCTTCTTTCTTGATTTCTTTAGGAGAGGGCAGTCATACTTGTAGTATCAAGGCTTCTTGTATTCGAAGCAGATAGGCAGTTCCTTCTCCTTTTTTCTTTCTTTCTCCTTTTCTTTTCCCTTTTCTTTGCTTGGTTGAAACTTTTTCTTGTAAGGAAATTTATTTCTCATCATGAATTTTCAGAATTTTCTTGCTAGAAGAGCTTCCTCACTCTCATCATCTTGTTTTTCTTTTGATTCTTCATTTGAGGATTCTTCTTGTATTGTAGACTTGAAAGCTATCCCCTTTTTCTTCTTGTCCAAATCCACAGACTTTTGTTTCAAATTTAGCTCATAAGTCATGAGCGATCCTACTAGCTGCTTCAATGGTAGTTTGTCAACATCTTTGGCTTCTTGTATGGCTATCACCTTTAGATCACAAGATATTGTAAGTGACTTAAGAACTTTGTTAACAAGATCGGCATTAGACATAATATTATCTAAACTTCTCATGCCATTTACAATGTTTGTGAATCTAGTGTACATGTTAGTGATAGATTCATTTGGTTCCATGCGGAACATCTCATAAGTTTGACTAACATGATAACTTTAGTGTTCTTCACTTGATCAGTACCCTCATGGGTAACCTCAAGTGTGTCATATATTTCTTTGGCTAATGTGCATGTAGAAATCCTATTGAACTCACTAGGATCCAATACATAATAAAGGAGATTCATTGCTTTCTCATTGATCTTGGATTGTTTAATGTCATTTTCATCCCAATCCTCTTCGAGCTTTGGGATGGAAACACCATTACAGTCAAAGGAATATGAGGACCCTTATCAACAACTTTCCATAAATTATAATCTATTGAATGCATGTAAATTCACATTCTAGTTTTCCAATAAGTATAATTTACTACATTAAAATATGGAGGTCTATTTGAGGCTTGTCCCTCAACTACTAGTACCAAGGGGGTTGCCATAGATATTTACTCAAGGTGGTTAGACCTATATACTGAGAACGTGGCTCTGATACCACTTGTTGTCCAGTAAGCAACCTAAGAGGGGGTTGAATTAGGTTTCTAAAAATTACTTGCAAGAATGTGTGCCAATTCAAATATCTAATCAAGTGATAGTGTGAGGTGTAAATGTATGCTCTTGAAGAGTATGCAGCGAAAATATAAATACAACAAATATAAGAGCAAGTAAAAAGAGCAATAGACAATTACAAACACAAGCCAAGTATAGTGGTTTGGTGTTTTCCAATGCACCTACATCCACTCCCTAAGGTTCATTTGGAAATTCACTATAATCTCCTACGATTATAGCCGATTAGTTTTTTGGACTCACTAATCAAAATCCCTTTTGATTTTTACGAGGCTCACCAAAAGAAACCTCTTGGTTTTCAAAGGCTAACCAATAACCTCCTTGGTTTTCAATTAGGTTAACCAAAAACTTCCTTGGTTTTCTACTAGGCTTATCGAAAATCTTCTTGGTTTTCAAGTAGGCTAACCAAAACCTCCTTGGTTTTGTTCTTAGGTTAACCAAAAACCTTTACAACAAAGATATGAGATAAAGTAAAGCAACAAGAAAAACTTTCTAATGTAAAGCCGATATCTCTTTGAAGCTTGGAGAAGTTGCTTATCTTGAACTTGATGAAGCCTCAATCAATGCTCAAAAGTGTTGGACTTGAATGCTTCTTGATAGCTTTGAATGCTTGAAGACTTTTTTTTGCTTGAAGGTAGTTGCTCTCAATGAATAGGACTTAATGCACTTGCTTCTCTCTTCTTTCTTTTTGTTTTCGCAAAGTGTTGGACTTGAATGCTTCTTGATAGCTTTGAATGCTTGAAGACTTCTTTTTGCTTGAAGATAGTTGCTCTCAATGAATAGGAGTTAATGCACTTGCTTCTCTCTTCTTTTTTTTTTGTTTTCTCAAAAGTATTGGACTTGAATGCTTCTTGATAGTTTTGAATGCTTGAAGAATTCTTTTTGCTTAAAGGTAGTTGCTCTCAATGAATGGGAGTTAATGCACTTGCTTTTCTCTTCTTTTTTTTTATTTTCTCTTATTCTCTTCTTTCTTGTATTTCTTGTTATAATTTTCTTGAATTCAAATCACTTAAATACCATCCCAAGGCCTTAAAGATGGTTTATGACCGTTAGACATGAAAAACTAGCTATTGGGAGCCAAGAGGGCCGAGTTCTATGTTTGAAAAACTAGCCATTCACTTCAAGCAATGAATCGACATTTAGGGTCGACACTTAAGTCCCATGAGTCGACACCTATTTCAAAATTCTTCATTGAAGCTCTTTAGAATTCTCAGGTGAGTCGACACTTCTTCAAGTGAGTCGATACTTGACATTCATGAGTCGATACTTCAGGCAAGTCTTCAACTTTAGCATGTTCTATAAGAAATCTTTCTCAGGCCTTGAGTCGATCCTTGAGTCGACACTGAGTGGCTTGAGTCGATACTTCAGCCATGCCATCAGAAACTCTTTTTGCATGTCAGTTTAATTTGACACTTGCACTGCCATGAGTCGACCCTTAAACTGTGAGTCGATATTTTGAGTCAACACTTGCTGGGATTTCTTCAAAAATCATTGAAACTCTGTTGAAACCTTTTTGAGCTGAACTCTTTAAGTCCTTTTAAGCATTTCTCATGTACTTAAGTCCATTTATAACCGATCTTTCATCCACATAAATGGCATCTTTATCATTCGATAAGTAATCTAATTTAGCTTTTTTGATGAGTACCTTTTTCTATTAAACACACTTCAAGGAACATGTTAGTACTCAACTTATACTAAGTATTTTGTTTATCATCAAAATCAATAACGGAGTCAACAATATTCACTTTCATCATCATTCTCATTAAAAAGTTGATTATCTACATCCACCATATCATCAGCAGCTGTATATATTGATACTTCTCTAATATTATTTTCTGATACAGTATTGTCCATCATATGTAACAGGTCTACAGTAAAAATTAAACCAATATTTTCCATATTATTAACTATGATGTTTGGAGTACTGTATGAAATTACCTGTCAGTTACACAAGTTGTTGCTATTTCGAACATCTTTTTCATAATCATCCTATTCGCAAACAAGTTCAGGAGGTTTAACGGTTTGGATATCTATGTACAACTCTGTACTTGAATACATTGATGTGAACTGATAGTTGAAAATATTATCTCCATGTCTTCATCATTTGTTAGTAGAACATGTTCATACTTTACAAATATCGATTGGACAACTTGTAGATATCTATAGATGGTCAATAATTTTTTCTAGTTCTATAAATATAGAGAACTCTATATATTTTGTTCTCCAACTCTTAAATGTCATACCAAAATTAATTCTAATTATCTTTTTCAGTCCCTGGTTGTACTCAATCCCATTTGTTCCATTAATCATAGAACCATTAATATAACATAATACTATGATTATTTCTCCCATTTCCCTACATGTTTAATAAACAAAATATATTTAGACATCATTTTCATGATATTTCTAATAACATCACTAACAAAAAAAATTAAACTAAATATAATCCACCATTAAGACTATGAAAACAATTATTCCTTTCTATAGATTATTATATTTTTAAATTAATATCTACGTACGATGTTTCTAAATAGTAAAGTGAAAAATGCATCTTATCACCAGCTAATAGGTAAAGATAGGTCCTATCCCATTCAGGAATTGTATTAATTTTATATATCACTTTACAATAAGCAAACGATGTGTAATGAAGATCAAATAAATTTTGATAGCATTTTTTCTTAGTTATCATCACATAAATATTTATGTATGTGGAGAATAAAAGAAAATGATGCACAAATTTTATTCGATCTCCAGTGCACATCATTTGCATGCTGTAAAGTGATATGTAAAATTAATTACAATTTTTAAACTGTCCATTTTAAATAATCAATTGATTAATGAGCACAGTTTTGTTACCCAGGTGGCTTCCAAGAGGGGGGTGAATTGGGATTATGAAACTTTATTGAGTATGTGCAATTTAAAATCCTTTTGGTATTGTGGTGCAATATGCAATGAGAAGCAATTAAATAAATGCAATAAAGTAAAGTAAGCACAATCATAAACACAAGGAATTTAGAGGGGTTTAGAGCAACCTGCTTCTACGTCCACTACCCAAGCACCACTTGGGACTTCCACTATATCTCCTAACCGGAATACAGTCGGATTGTTTTAACAGGCTCAAAATCCAAACCTATATACTTTGGTTTTATCGGGATCACCAAAGAAAACCCTACACCCTTTGGTTTTAAATAGGATCACCAAAGAAATCCTAATCTTGGTTTTATATCACGATCACCAAGAACCCAAATTAGGTTTTCAAAAGGCTCACTTAAAAACCTTTAACCCTCTCTTAAGACACAGCCCCTTACTGTTCTTAGAGACAAAACAAAGATATATCAAAATGTAAAGCAACTATACAACAAACCGTGTTTGTTTAAGTGTTACCGATGAAGATCAAAGTGAAGCCTAGCCTTGAATGCTCTTTAATGCTCTTCAAGCTGCTTCTTTACTTCTTCAAAGGTTGGATTCAATGATGAAAAATAGTTGGTGGAGCTTTGAATCCTATCTTGAATGCTCTTGAAGTGAGTTGGTGAAAGACTTGAAGACTTTTCAACTTCCAAAGAATAATCAATGAATATTCCCTCAAAAAATTGTTTAATCCATCAAAAATACTTCCTTTTATAGTTTTCCATCAGAAATAGCCATTGTAGGGCCTAGGAAATTGAAATAGAGTTGTAGGACGATTTTTTTATTTCAAAAATGACATTCTGCAACTAGCCGTTAGACTGCAAAAAATTGTCACTCGAGTTGGCTCGAGGTCCAAGAGTCGGCTTGAAGTCTTAGACAGCCCAAGTAAAAATTCTGTGCGAGTCGACTCTTTTGGGTTGAGTCGGCTCAAACTCTCAATCAGCATAAATTCAAGTTTTTCTTGAGTCGGCTCTTCAAGGCTGAGTCGGCTCGAAGTCACAGTCACCAACAAACATAATTCTGGACGAGTCAGCTCTTCTGGGCTTGAGTTGGCTTCTTGAGGTCTCAATCTTCAAAAATATTGGTTCTTCATGAGTCGGCTCTTGGGGCTTGAGTTGGCTCGAGGTACTGAAACTCTGAAAATTTTTGTGCCATGCCAGAAGGAGTCGGCTCTTGATCCATGAGTCGGCTCTTACAAAAACTCCTTTTAATGCTTCAAACTTCTCCAGAGTTTTTCAAATCAAGATCCAACAAGAACTAATCTACTCACTCTTATTTTCATAATTTTTATAGCCCTTTTACAAGATTACATAGATGAAAAAAATTAGGGCTTTACAATTTGAAGTACATAAGAGTCTATACAATATTGGAATACCTTTCAATCAATTAGAAAACCAACTAAAGTAAAGATAAATATTTTCCTGCAAAAACTTCTCAAGTAATTGAAAGAATTAGTAAAGCATACATGCTCCATGTTTTGTAATCATCAAAATCATTCCAGGGGTCAATAATCTCCCCCTTTTTGATGATGACAAAAAACTGGGCATGAACGGGATTTAAAAATATTTTACAATAACTATGTACCATATTCACATGTATCAAAGAATATTCAAAGTAGTGTGTGTCAAACCAGATCAAGTATCAAATTGTTAAACTGAAGAGTATCAACACAGTGTATCATTTGTATCATCCATGTACTAAATATCAAAAGTTCATAATATTAACTTGTATTTGAAGTGAGTTTAGTAAAAGCTTAACACAATATCCCCCTTACTAATATAATAATATTTTATTTATATTTTCATACTTAACTCATTTTCATACTTAACATATTTTCATACTTAACTCATTTTCATATTCTCAAGCTCACATTCATATTTGTCGAAACTCACATTTTCATGCACACTCTTCTTTCCTTTCTCCCCCTTTTTGTCATCAGCACAAAATTATATAACAGGGAGAACATTCATTGACAAAATAAGTTATTCACAACATATATCAGATGGAACATAAAAGATATATATATACATATATATATATATATATATATATATATATATATATGAAAGAGTGTCATATAAGAGTGATACAATACAAAAGTGCCATAGCACATCAAAAGTAGTATCACAAACAACAGAAAATGCTAAACATAAAGTCTTAAAAATCAAAATGATGGACTAAGGTCATCATCACTAGGCTCTTCCTCACTAGAAGAAGAACCGACCTCTAAAATACCAGGAGCAGGTTTGAATTTAGGGAACCTAGGTCTAAGGTCCCTAAGTCTGGTCCTAATAGGGGTTATAGTCTTAGAGGTCCTAGGTTTAACTTTAGTTGGAGGCTCAGAAGAAATCATGATAGGTGTAGATCGTACCGAAGGAGGATCAACAAATAAGGCAAGGGTGCTGGTAGTCAACAAAATATCTATCGCCGGAGTATCTCCAACATCAGTACTCGGATCCTCAGTACCAGTGCCAAGCTCAATAGGAGTAGCAGCTATAGGAATGTCAGTAGAGTGTACTACCTCTCCCTGTCCATAATCTATGTCAATATCCGATCCTGCTGAAGAAGGAGGAGGTGCAGAATGACTGGCTACTCTGATCTGCTGAAGAATAGTAGAATCTCCTAAAACCATGATGCATCTCTATCTGAAGTTTTGAAATCCTGGCATCTGTCTCTGCTCTGCCTCTTTGAAGACTGGAGATCTCATACAGTATCAACTGTAGTCTGCCATCTTACCTGATCCAATAGCAGTAGATCCTCTGACAGGTGATCGAGATGTAGAAGGAGCTAGCTCAGAAGGTCCAGCCTCATTAGCACATGGCTCAGCCTCGACATCCTGTCCCTATCTTGCCTGATCATCATCTCCTGAATCCTCATTAGAAGATGTGTCACTGGAAGTCCTGAACTCTTCCTGATCCAGTGACCCTCTATCTTTAGGAATCCTATCCTAGTCAAAGATTTAATGTTGTATTTGTCTGTATGTAATAATGGTCTGCTATCCTCTCCAGACAAATCAACTTGAGCATCCTGAAAAAGCAAAGTGAAGACCATGCCATAAAGAAGACATGCTCCTGCCCTACTAGCAGCTTCCCTCATCTCGGATAACATGATAAAAGGTAAGTTGAGGGCCTCTCCCTCAACCAAACATCCCATAAAGACTAGGTCCCTCTCACTCACCCAATCAAATCTCCCAGTCTGGGGTAGAAAAATGTGACTAATGATGTTATGTATCAACCTCATCTCCAATGAGAGTTGGTTAGCCCTGACATGTACCACACCAGTCACATTAGTTTTCTCAAGAATGATCCTCAATGTTTTCTGTTTTTCTTTTAGAATCAAAAAGCTTTCTCCCTCTTTAGGTATTTGGAGAATATGAGATAATTTTTGCTCACTGACCTCAATGTGCTTCCCCTTCAAAATAGATTCTATATGAAAAGCACCAAGTCACATGTTTCTCAAAAAACTGTCTGACTAGATTAGGAAATGTAGGTAGATTTAGCATACAAAATTCCTTCCATCCTTGTGCTACAAGCCAATCACCAATTTTCAGATTCTCCTATTCTAAAATAGTGAAATCAATGCAACATCCTGAGGTTACTTGCCTATTGCCCATCAAAACTACCTGCCTTGGAGCTTCCGGTTCTTCTTCTTGCTCTTCCTATGGCTCCACTACGGGATTTGAGGTGTCAAGCCTCTTTTTGGTCCTCCTCTCCTCTACCACGGACCGTACAACCCTTCTTGGCTTCTTCGCAACGGCTTTCCTAGGGCTATTTAGATTGGACTAGGGTTTAGGAACAGTTTAGAGGTGTTCTAAAGGTTTTTCTTAGGTTAGGAATAGGAAACAGTTAAGGCAAAAAAGGAAGGGTGGAAAAATTTTGCAATTTGAAACCCATGATGCCCTATTAAAAAGTGTTGGCCCAACTCTCGAGTCAGCTCGCCAGAATAGCAGGGTGCTCGAGTTGGCTCGAGCACAAATTTAGGTTAAAGCTCAAAAATCAACAAAATAAAATTCTAAGGGTTTCTTAGTACTAGAGAAGATGGTCATAAGCTCTAGAAAGAATTTTAAAATATCTAGATAATTTTTTCTTATTTTGAAAAATTAGGTCAAAACTTTAGTAAGGGTCACATAGACCTAACTCACCTCTAATCTTTTCAAATCTTTCTTGGCTAAGTGGTTGGTAAAAATGTCAGCAAGTTGATCTTCTGTAGGCACAAATTCTAATTCTACAACATTATTTAAAATATGATCTCGAATGAAATAATGTTATTTCTATATGCTTAGTTCAAGAATGCTGAATTAGATTTCTAGATAAATTAATAGCACTAGTGTTATCACATTAATAAAAATTTTAGATTGTACAATACCATAATCTTTTAGCTGTTGCTTGATCCATAACACTTGTGCACAACAGCTTCCCGCAGCCACATATTCTACTTCAGCAGTAGACAGTGCTACAAAGTTCTATTTACGACAGTGCCATGAAATCAAGTTGACACCTAGAAAGTGACAAGTACCACTTGTACTTTTTTATCAATTTTATAGCCTCCATAATCAGCATCAAAATAACTAATTAATTTTAAGGATGAATGCTTAGAATACCATAATCTTAGATTGCATGTGCCTTTAAGATACTTGATGATTCTTTTAACAGCAATGATGTGTGATTCTTTTGGATTAGATTAAAAATGTGTACATATACAAACACTAAATAGAATATCAGGTCTATTGGCAGTTAGATAAAGTAAAGAGTCGATCATACCTCTATACAATTTTTGATCAACATTTATGCTATTTTCATCTTCATCAAGTCTACATGCAGGATTTATGGGTGTTCCTATTTCTTTGCTTGATTTCATGCCAAACTTTTTGATAATCTCTTTAATATATTTTGCTTGGTTGATCAGAATCCTTCCTTTGATTGTTTGATCTGAAGCCCGAGGAAGTAACTTAGCTCACCCATTAAACTCATTTCGAATTCACCCTGCATTAACTTAGCAAAGTCCTCATCAGTAGATCCAAATATTATACCATTAATATAAATTTGAACAACAAAAATATCATTATTTTTTCTTTGAATAAATAAGGTAGTATCAACACAACCTCTTATGAATTTTCATTAAAAACTTACTTAATCTGTCATACCAGGCTCTAGGTGCCTGTTTAAGACCATATAAAGGTTTATTCAATTTAAAAACATGATTTGAAAATATGTAATCGATAAAATCCGGTGGTTGTTCGACAAAAACTTTTTCAGATGAAAAATATTTAGAAATGCACTCTTTATGTCCATTTGAAATAATTTGAATTTTATAAAACTTGCATATGCCAAGAGTAATCTAATAGCCTCTAGCCTAGCTACTAGTGTATAGGGTCTCAACAAAATCTATTCATTCTTCTTGATTATAACCTTGAGCTACCAATCTAGCCTTATTCCTAATTACATTACCTTGAACATCAAGTTGTTTCTATAAACCCATCTAGTACCTATAACAGGGTAGTCATTAGGTATTTCTACAAGTGTCTAAACATTATTTCTCCTAAATTAGTTTAACTCATCATGCATAGCTAACATCCAATTAGGGTCAGTTTCAGCTTCTTCTATAGTGTGGGTCTATATGAGATACAAAAGTAATCAAATCATGTGCATCCCTATATGTAGCTCTAGTTCTAAAATCTTGAGATGGATCTCCTATAATAAGTTCTTTAGGATGTGAGTGTACATACCTCCATTCTTCAGGTATATCATCATGATTTTTGCTTACCACTTTTTCATGTTGTTCACTTGTTTGTTTGTTTTAAGAGTCAAATCCTTCAGTCCATGTTCAAGTGCACCTGCATCATCATCAGCACAATCTTGTTTTCTAGAAGATGTAATGTCAGATTTATTGAAAACCACATATATTGATTCTTTCACAATAAAAGTTATTTTATTAAAAACTCGATAGGCTTTACTATTTGAAGAATAACCAAGAAAGATAGCCTCATCAAATTTTGCATCAAACTTACCAAGATTGACCTTACCATTATTAAGAACAAAATATTTACAGTCGAAAACATGAAAGTAATTGATATTTGGCTTTCTATTGTTCCACAGTTCATAGGAGTTTTTTTAATAATGGGTCTAATTAAAACTCTGTTCAAAATATAGCAGGCAGTATTTACAGCTTCTACCCAAAAGTATTTTGGAAGATTTCCTTCACAAAGCATTGTTCTGGACATTTCTTCCAAAGTTCAATTTTTCTTTCTACAACCCATTTTGTTATAGTATTCTAGGAGCTGAGAAGTTATGATCAATATCGTGCTTTTTGCAAAAGTGATCAAAATATTGATTTTCAAATTCAGTACCATGATTACTACGAATAAAAATAACAGAAAGATTTTTCAAATTTAAAACTCTTTTGTAAAACTTTTTTAATACTTTAAAAGACTCATCTTTATGTGCAATGAATAAAATCCAAGTGTATCTTGAAAAATCATCTACAATCACAAGGCCATACTTCATACCACCTAGGCTTGTTGTCCTAGTAGGTCAAAATAGGTCCATGTGAATTAGCTCTAAGGGTCTAGTAATAGAAACAATATTTTTAGATTTAAAACTCTCCCTCACTTGCTTTCCTAATTGACATGCATCACAGACATAATCAAAATTTACTTTGAACTTTGGCAAACCTTTAACCAAATCTTTTGAAATAAGTTTTGCAATGGTATCCATACTAGCATGTCCAAGTCGCATATGCCATAGTAAACTTGATTCCTTGCTCTTGTCATTCATTGCTACAAGACTTGTATTACTAGACATAGCTAGATCATTGGGATTTACTATATAAATATTACCAAGTCTATGTCCAATGAACTTTGTACTCGAGTCAAGTGGATCAACTACTATACACATTGAAGACTTGAAGAAAACATTAAAAACAATATCACAAAGTTGACTAATACTCAAAAGATTATGCTTTAACTTTTTTACAAGTAACACATTCTCAATAAATATAGGAGTAATTTTTATTTTACCAATACCGATTATCCTTTCTTTGTGATTATCACCAAAGGTTATCATGCCACCATCCTTTTGTTCTAGGATGAAGAATTGATCAATATCACCCATCATGTATCTTGAACAGCCGCTATCTAGGTACCATCTTTTCTTTACATTGTGGCTGCAAGACATCCCTGCAAAATAATCAGGTAATGGATTTAGGTACCCAAGCTTTCTTGGGTCATTGCAAGTTAGTAGGATTGGTTCCTATTGGAACCCAAATTTTTTGATTTTTTTCTTGCCATTATATTTCAAATGACACTCAAATGCTTTATGACCAACATTTTTACAAGCATAGCATACAATTTATGACTTTGAATAAAAAGTATATGATGATGCAAATTTAGGTCTATATTGTTTTGATGTAATGAACTTATGAGCATATGATGTGGATGTAGAAAATTTATTTGAATGTGAACCTTTATAACCAATTCCAAACTTGTTATTTGTATCTCTTAGATCTTTCAAAATCAGCTCAAGTTTGTTAAAGCTTAAGGTTAATTTTTCAACCAATGGTTTAAGCTTTTGGACTTCCTATTTCAAATTAGTATTTTCATTTTGCAAAGTTTTGTTTTCTCAAGAAGTTCTTCCTTTTCAAATTGAGTAGTTTTAAGTCTTTCATAGATCAAACTTAACTCTCTTTATAAAATCTTTTTTTCACAAGTTTCATTTTTATTTTTTCAATCATATCACAATTGTTTTTCAAATTCTTCATTTTCAAACCAGTCTTTTTGTATTCTACCAGTAATTCACAAAAAGTATTATGAAGCTCATCATAAGTAAATTCTAGATTAGGTTCAGAAGTAGTTACCTCATCCTCCAAACCCATAAGGCAGATCTGAGTAGTCTTTGTTTATCTTCATCTTCTTCAGTTGATGTAGATTCGTCACTATCACTCCATGCTGCAAGCATTGCCTTCTTTTTCTTTTTTTTAATCTTCTTTTTCTTAATCTTTGGACAATCAGGGCGTATGTGTCCCGGTTTCTTGCACTCATAGCTGATTGGAATTTGATCTTTATCCTTGTCCTTATCCTTTTCTTTGTCCTTTTTCTTTCTTTTCCAAAATCTCCTTTTCTAAATTGTTTTCTCCATCTATTTTTCTTCTTCTATCCATAAACCTTTTGAATTTTCTCATTACTAAGGCTATCTCATCATTTTCAAGATCATTATCATCAGATGAATTTGAATCTTCATCTTTGTCCTCTTTAGTAGCCTTAAATGCTATAGCCTTTTTCCTTTTAGAATCTTCATCAGTTCTTTGTTGCATGGCTAGCTCATGAGTAATTAATAATCCCAGCAACACATCAAATGGTAGGGTGTTCAAGTCCTTTGCCTCTTGAATTATTATTACTTTAGCTTTCCATTTATCTGGTAAAGATCTCAAAACCATTTGGACTAGATCAGCATTAGTATAAATCCTACAAAGACTTTTAAGACCATTGATAATATCAGTAAATGTGTATACATAGTGGATATAGTTTTACTAGGATCCATTTTGAATAATTCATAATTGTGCACAAGAAGATTGATTTTTGAAGTTTTAACTTGTGATGTGCCTTCATGTGTGATCTCAAGCTTATCCTAAATTTCTTTAGCAGAATTGCAAGGAAAATTCTATTAAACTCATTGGGTCCAAAGCACAATAAAGTAAATTCATAGCTTTGGCATTCAGCTCAGCTAATTTCATATCATTCTTGTCCCATTCCTCTTCCGGTTTAGGAACCTCAATATCATTAATTCTAACAGTGGGTGTGTGAGGTCCTTTTAGATTAATTTTTCATAAATAAAAGTCTACGACTTGAATGTATATTTTCATCCTAGCTTTCCAATATGTATAATTGGTTCCAGTGAAAAGTGGAGGTCGATTTGTGGATTGGCTTTCAACCAAAGAAGTCCTCATGGGATGTGCCATCAATCTTTACTCTAAGTAATTTTTAGAGATGCTGCTCTGATACCACTTATTGCCCAGGTGGCTTCCTCAAAAGGGGGTTGAATTGGGATTATAAAAATTTTATCAAGTATGTGCAATTTAAAATCTTTTTGGTGTTGTAGTGCAATATGCAATGTGGAAGCAATTAAATAAATGCAATAAAGTAAAGTAAGCACAATCACAAACACAAGGATTTAGAGTGGTTCGGAGCAACCCCTCTTACGTCCACTACCCAAGCACCACTTGGGATTACCATTATATCCCCCAACCAGAATATAATCGAATTGTTTTAACAGGCTCACAATCCAAACCTATATACTTTGTTTTACCGGGATCACCAAAGAAAACCCTACACCCTTTGGTTTTAAATAGGATCACCAAAGAAATCATAATCTTGGTTTTATATCGGGATCACCAAGAACCCAAATTAGGTTTTCAAAAAGCTCACTTAAAAACCTTTAACCCTCTCTTATGATACATCCCTTTGCTATTCTTAGAGAGAAAACAAAGATATATCAAAATGTAAAGCAACTATACAACAAACCGAGTTTGTTTAAGTGTTGTCGATGAAGATCAAAGTGAAGCCTAGCCTTGAATGCTCTTCAAGCTGCTTCTTTACTTTTTCAAAGGTTGGATTCAATGATGAAGAATAGTTGGTGGAGCTTTAAATCCTATCTTGAATACTCTTGAAGTGAGTTGGTGAAAGACTTGAAGACTTTTCAACTTCCAAAGAATAATCAATGAATAATCCCTCAAAAAATTGTTTAATCCATCAAAAATACTCCCTTTTATAGTTTTCCATCAGAAATAGCCGTTGTAGGGCCTAGGAAATGAAATAGAGCTGTTGGAGGGTTTTTGATTTCAAAAATGACATTCTGCAACTAGCTATTAGATTGCAAAAACCGTCACTCGAGTCGGCTCGAGGTCTACGAGTTGGCTCGAACTCTCAAACAGCCCAACTAAAAATTTTGTGTGAGTCAGCTCTTTTGGGTTGAGTCGGCTCGAACTCTCAATCAGCATAAATTCAAATTTTTCTTGAGTCGACTCTTCTAGGCTTGAGTCGACTCAAGGTCTCAGTCTTCAAAAATATTGGTTCTTTATTAAGTCGGCTCTTGGGGCTTGAGTCAGCTCGAGGTACTGAAATTCTGAAAATTTTTGTGCCATGATAGAAGGAGTCGGCTCTTGATCCATGAGTCGGCTCTTACAAAAACTCCTTTTAATGCTTCAAACTTCTACAAAGTTCTTCAAATCAAGAATCCAACAAGAACTAATCTACTCACTCTTATTTCATAATTTTTATAGCCCTTTTACAAGATTACATAGATGAAAAAAAATTAGGACTTTACAATTTGAAGTACATAAGAGTCTTTACAATGTTTGAATACCTTTCAATCAATTAGAAAACCAGCTAAAGTAAAGATAAACATTTTCCTGCAAAAACTTCTCAAGTAATTGAAAGAATTAGTAAAGCATACATGCTCCAATATTTTGTGATTATCAAAATCATTCCAAGGGTTAACAAGTTCTAATATCCGTACAAAATAAAAATAATATATGGATACCATAAATTATACATATTAATCAATTGACAGGTCTACATCTCAATGCAATGCAAATTTTATTGAATTATATACAGAATATCGGATTAGTAACCTAGCAATTAATATTTATTAGTAATACATGAATTATTTGTTAGTAAAACATAAATTTACAAATTAGTTTAGTGTAGCATATATATTACTAACCTTATTTACAATTTAATCTATTATTTTATACCATACCATATTCATATTTAATAATAAAACTATTTACAACCTAAATATTTTAATATGTTATAAATACCTAGTAAATTCATACCATAATTTTTTTATCATCTAAATTTATCATATTTCTAATATATACTATTTATAATTTTTTTATTATACTATTATTATTATTTCATTAATTTTCTTTATAAAATTACATACACTACTTATATACCATGATAAACTCATTTATAATTAATTAATTAATCACATCCTATAAATAATTATATATATTATTTATAGTAATAACATCAAAAAATTTTTATACAAAACAAATTTATTATTCAAATATTAGAAATTATTGATTATATATAAATTCATTTTTCATTTTTTATATCATTATATACTAATTTTTATTAATTATGTATTAAACATTTTAAAATAATGAAATAAATTTAATCATTTTTTAAAAACATAAAATATATTCATATTCCTTTACTGAATTTTTTTATCTTTATATTTTATATTTAATTATTCTTTATTTTAACATTAACAATATATATAACTTTTATAATTTTTATATAATAAATATTATACTTATTAACTAAATAATTAATCAAAACTTCTTAATAACTTTTAATTTTCCCAATTACACCATCAAACTATAAACAAATATATATTACTATATATCTATGTAATTTAATATAATTTTATTCTTGTCACATTAACAAATTATATTTTAATAAATTTTTAAAATATATAATTAACATTCAAGCACAAAAATAATATATTAAGAAAACATAAGAAAATTAACTACAATTACAACTGCATAAAAAATAACAACAGTATAACTTTGCAATATCAATTTCAAAATTAAATTACTAAATATAAAAAAATATCAAGCAACAAACTGTAATAATAATATTTAAATAATTAGAACAACATAAACAAGTAAGAAAATTACCTGTACATGTTTCTAATGATATCACTAACAAAAAAATTAAACTAAATATAATCCACCATTAAGATTATGAAAAAAATTATTCCTTTATATAAATTATAATATATTTAAAATTAATATCTATGTACAATGTTTCTAAAGAGTATAGTAAAAAATGCATCCTA
Source organism: Areca catechu (assembly GCA_021397845.1). Lineage (NCBI taxonomy): Eukaryota > Viridiplantae > Streptophyta > Magnoliopsida > Arecales > Arecaceae > Areca > Areca catechu. The sequence continues at coordinate 101,240,192 of CM038050.1, forward strand.
TCACCAACTAATAGGTAAAGATAGGTCCTATCCCATTCAAGAATTGCATTAATTTTATAGATCACTTACAGTAAGCAAACGATGTGCAATGGAGACTGAATAAAACTTCGGTAGCATTTTTTCTTAGTTATCCTTACACAAATATTTATGTATATGGAGAACAAAAGAAAATGATGCACAAAATTTTATTCAATCTTCACTGCACATCGTTTGTATGCTGTAAAGTGATCTGTAAATTAATTGCAATTTCTAAACTGTCTATTTTAGATAATCAATTAATTAATGAGCATAGTTCTAAGATCCATACAAATTAAAAATAATGTATGGATACTATAAATTATGTATATTAATCAATTGACAGGTTTACAGTTCAATACAATGCAAATTTTATCAAATTATATATAATATTGGATTAGTAACCTAGCAATTAATATTTGTAAGTAGAATAAGAATTATTTGTCAGTAACACATGAATTACAAATTAGTTTAATGTAGCAAAGGTTACTAACCTTATTTACAATTTTATCTATTATTTTATACCTTAACATATTCATATTTAATAATAAAATATTTACAACCTAAATATTTAATACATATAAATACTTAGTAACCTCATACCATAATTTATTTATATCAACTAAATTCTATCATATTTCTAATATATACTATTTATAACATTTTTATTATACTATTATTATTTTTTCATTAATTTCTTTATAAAATTACATACACTACTTATATACCATGATAAATACATTTATACTTAATTAATTAATAATATATTATAAATAATTATATATATTATTTATTTATAATAATAACATCAAAATTTATTTATACAAAACCAAATTTATTTTCAAATATTAAAAATTATTGAATAATATAAATTCATTTTTCATTTTTATATAATTATATACTAATTTTTATTAATTATGATAAAACATTTTAAAATAATAAAATAAATTTAATCATTAATTAAAACATATAAACATATATTAATATTCCTTTATTGAATTTTTATCTTTATATTTACATCTTTATATTTTATATTTAATTGTTTTTTATTTTAACATTAACAATATATATTATTTTCTATAATTTAATATAATAAATATTATACATATTAACCAAATAATTAATCAAAACTTCTGATAATTTTTAATTTTTCAATTACACCATCAAACTATAAACAAATATCTATTACTCTATATCCATGTAATTTAATATAATTTTATTTTTGTCATATTAAAAAATTATATTTTAATCAATTTTCAAAATATATTAACATTCAAGAACAAAAAGGAATATTAAGCAAACATAAAAAAATAATTACAATTACAACTGCATAAAAATAATAACACTATAACATTGTAATATCAATTTCAAAAATTAAATACTAAATATAAAAATATTTATATCTAGCAATAAACTGTAATAATAATATTTAAACAATTAGAACAACATAAACAAGTAAGAAAATTACCCGTACATGTTTCTAATGACATCACTAACAAAAAAACTTAAACTAACTATAATCCACCACTAAGATTATGAAAATAATTATTCCTTTCTATAAATATAATATATTTTTAAAATAATATCTATGTACAATGTTTCTAAAGAGTAAAGTAAAAAATGCATCATATCACCAACTAATAGGTAAAGATAGGTCCTGTTGGGATATCCCGGTTCAGCTACGAACTGAACTTGGTTCGATTGGCCGAAGCCCTTTTTCTCTGGACCACGGACTTCGGACCAGGGAAAGGCTAGGCCAACTGCAGGTAACCCAAGGCTTCTCACCGAACTACGACATCCGAAGGACAGAACTTCGGACGACGTCTTCGGCCCTGACCAAAGACCAAGTTTTTCATCGACTTCCGAAGACATGCTCTTCGGTCCTAGCCGTAGACACAATCTCCGGCCTCGGGGGAACGCCAAGTCTTCGACCCACTCAAAGGGGAAACCCGAAGATGGGACCACGATCTGGCCCAAATAGGCAACTGTAACCAACGGTTACAATTGACACTCTCCATGCCACGATCATGGCGCGCAACTCCAACTGCCACGCCTCCGATCTGGCCGAAACCACTCAATGACAATCCACGATTACCAATCATGGGAGAAATTGACTCCCCATAATCACCAAAAAACAAGCGGGCCGCAGGCCGGAGGCCTCCTTTTAAATGGTGGTAAGAAGAATGGCTGGGGAGGTAGGCAACACTCACAGATTTAACCATACTCTAAGAGCTTTTCTCTCATACTCTCGACACTCTTCCCCATTCTGTGGCTGGGATTTGCCACTGACTTAGGCATCGAAGTGTCCCTCGCTGGAACAACTCCAGTAAGGGACCTATTTTGGCAGGTGAACCAGGGAGCGGTCTTGCGGTGCAGCAGCTCGACAGGTCGATACAAGGACTCCACGCCATAGATTGGCACTCCAGAAGGGGGGCATTAACACTCTTTAGCTCCCTCCTAGATAAGAGGAGTAAGAAGTTCTTGATGGCGAGAGGAAAGACTCAGATAGCTTCTACAAGCCGAAGTCGTGCTCCGTTCCGATGGGGAGCACCCCCGGGGAAGAACAATGTCCCACCTCCCACAGTTGTTGTGGGACTACAGCAATTTGAATCCCTCATGAACTAGGTCACCAACCTCACGGCCATGGTTCAAGACTTCCAGCACAGAGCTTTTCTGATGGGAATCCAACGGCCGCCTCCAGACATAGCTCTCGGTCCCAAAGAAAGAGAGCCCCTTGGGAGGATCCTATACATCTCTCCTCCCATTCTCGGCCCTCTCCCGAAGGTCAAACTTCGAGATTGCCTAGGTCTGCCGATTCTTCATAGAAAGGTAAAAGGCCTAGGCAAACTCCCTCACCCTCCTTCGAAGACTCCACCTCCATTGAAGAGTGCCGAAGCAGACTCTTGATTACGATGGGAGATTCAGAGCCATCGAGTCAGAGATGGTGAAGGTGCGAGAACAGCGAATATGAGATCTGAAGGATCCCGATGATTTGATTGTGGGTGATCTACGTCCACCCTACACCGACCTATCATGGTCGAGGTTATTCCTCAGCACTTCAGGGTTCCCCAGATGGAATCCTACGTGGCACCTCCCGATCATCTCGACCACTTGGACAGTTTCAAGGCCCATATGATTTCTAAGGAGCTTTGGACGTGATGAACTACCTCGCGTTCCCGGCTACCTTGAAAAAAGCTGCTCGGTGTGGTACTCGAGCCTACACCTAGGTACCATTGACTCTTTTTTCGAGTTAGAAAAACTGTTTGTCTTGCATTTCAGGTCTTGCTGCAAGACTCCATGGAATATGGACATACTTTCCTCCTTCACCAGAATGAAGGAGAAAGCCTGCGAGATTACATCTCCAGGTTTAATGCGGTCACACTTGAGATCCCCGATCTTAACGAGCATGTGCCATATCTGCACTGAAGAAGGGGTTTCGTACCTCCAGGCTACCTTTTTCCTGGACAAGAAGTTCCCTAAAAGCTATGCTGAGCTCCTGTCAAGGGCTCAGAAATATGTTGATGCTGAAGGCAGGCGGCTAATCGATGACTGATCGAAGGGAAACCCCCTTCAAAAGAAGAATAATAGGGGACAAGTCCCCCAACTTCCAATAACAATGGTGGCAAATATACAGACCGTCAAAGAAGTCCTCCCAGGCTTAGAGCATCGGGAGAAAGATTCGACTCCTACACCTCCCTCAACCTCCCTCGAGAGAAGATCCTCATAGAGATAGAGAAAGAAAATTATCTCCAACAGCCTCGTCCCATGAAGGCCTCATCTTCCGTAAGGAATAGGAACAAATACTACCGATTCCACCGGGACCACGGCCACAACACTGAAGAGTGCATCCAGCTAAAAGATGTAATTGAGGATCTTATCAAAAGAGGGTATTTGGGGCGGTACATCGATTGCCAAGGACCTCGGTCGGAAGCTACTGTTCCCCAGCCACCTCCTGAAGAGGCCAAACTGCCAAATCAAAGGCCCACCAATGGAGGTGTAGGGATGATACAACCGACCCACCAACTGGAGAAGGGATGAGGACGAAGCCCCAAAGTGACTACGGCCATATTTCCATGCCCACGCTATTGTGGTGCTAACTGATCAACCTCTTAAGGCCGTTCTCCGATCTTTGTACACCTCTTGAAGGATAGCCAAGTGGGCTGTGAAGTTAAGTGAATTTGACATTAGTTTCCAGGCCGAGTAGCTATGAAGGCCCAGGTGCTCTCCGACTTCTTGGCCGAGTGCCCCTGGAAGTCCAAAGATGAAGCATCTTCAGTAGAAGACGAAGTCCTGAAGGAGTTGAAGTCCGTCTGGGTGCTTTTTGTGGACGGAGCTTCGAATGCTATTGGGTGCATGGCTGGATTCATGCTGGCCGAACCTGACGGTCACACCATATAGTACGCACTCTGGTTCTCCTTCCATGCTTCTAACAATCAGGCGAATATGAAGCCTTGCTCGCCGGACTTCGGATTGCCAAGAATTTGGGAGTTTAGCAACTCCGAACCTTCTCAGACTCCCAGTTGGTTGTAAATCAAGTTAACGGAGAGTATGCGGCCAAGGATCCAACCATGGTGCAGTACCTAGAGAAGGTACGGGCTCTATCCTCTCAATTGGAATATTTTGAGATCATCCATGTCCCACGATCAGAGAATTCCTGGACGGATGCATTATCTCAACTAGCAACTACAGTACCAGAATCTCTTGGGCGCACCTTTGTTGAGCATCTTGAAACTCCAAGCATAGCCGAAGAGGCTGCGGAGGTGCACGAGATCGACGTTGAACCAAGCTGGATGGATCCCATCATCATTCCTGAATGAGGGAGAGCTACTAGAAGACAAGGCAGAGGCCAGGAAAATCCGCTGGATGGCATCTCAATACGTCATCTTAGATGGAACCCTCTATAAGAGATCGTTCTCTCAGCACTACTAAAATGCTTAGGACCCACAGATGCAGATTATGCCCTGAAAGAGGTCTACGAGGGCATATGTGGTGATCATTTGGGAGGCAGGTCTCTGGCATACAAGATCATTCGACAGGGGTATTACTGGCCCTCCATCCAGAAGGAGTCGACTGATTTCGTGCAAAAGTGTGACCAGTGCCAGAGGTACGCCAATGTACAGAGATAGCCTGCGAGTCACCTAACCCAACTGGCAGCCCCATGGCCTTTTGCCCATTGGGGAATGGACATTCTTGGCCTATTCCCGCCAGCATCAGGGCAAAGGAAGTTTCTCCTTGTGGCCATCGACTACTTTATGAAGTGGGTAGAAGCCGAACCACTAGCCCAGATCATAGAAGGCAAGGTGGATAATTTTATGAAAAATTTTATCATATTCAGGTTTGGCATCCCACATGTCATCATCACGGACAACAGGAGATAGTTCGACAATCCGAAGTTCAAGTTCTTCTGTGCTCGATACCATATCCAACATCGACTGACATCCGTTGCTCATCCACAGTCCAACTGAGAAGCCAAAGTCACTAACCGGACCATCCTCCATGGTCTGAAGTTAAGGTTGAACACCGCTAAAGGGCTTTGGGCCAAAGAACTGACCTCCATTCTCTGAGCATACAGAACTACCCCGAGAATGACCACCGACGAGTCTCCGTTCAACCTGGAATATGGTACTGAAGCTGTACCACCTATTGAAATCTCCCTGCAGTCCCTGAGAGTTGACAACTATGAAGAGCCTGGGAACTCCGATCATAGAAGGATCGACCTAGATCTGTTGCCAAGCAGCAGGCTCCAGGCTCAGATAAGGATGATGGCGTACCAGCAAAAGGTCACCAAATACTACAACTCAAGGGTGAAGGAGCAAACTTTCTGCACAGGGGACATGGTATTGCGAAGGGCAGAGGTATCCAGGCCAACGGAATAGGGTAAACTCTCCCCCAACTGGGAAGGCCCATATCAAGTCGAAGAAGTCATTCGATCAGGAGCATATCGACTCAAGACCCTGGAGGGGAAGACTCTATCCTGGCCATGGAATGTACAAAACCTTCATAAATACTATCAATAAATGAGTTCCTAAAATTCCTGTGCAATGTTACTCAACCCTGCTCAACTCAGAATGGCTAGTTGCATCGACTGAATGAGAACATCCTAAGTGACCTGATCTGAAAAATCGATCAACTGCACAAAGGAGAGTCTGATCCACTCATCTTATCGGTATGCCCGACGAGCGCAACGGATGGCCTAACCAGGCCACCAAGAAGGTCAAAGGCGTAGAGATGGTTTTCGTAACCTACCCTACGGTAAACCTGACGACGCGTCAGAGCAGGCCTGAATAGCCTACCTTAATCATGACAGAAGTGCACACGGACGGTGTAAACACCCTACCTTATAGTAAATCCGAAAACGTGCCTAAAAGGACCACTATCGTCCTTTCTGTCGATAACAGATGTTCCAAGAATGGTCTAACTGACCTCACTTCTTCCCTATAGACTGAGAATGGTCTACAGAGTCTACATTCTAGACAAAACATGATACAACATGTCGCAAGAAATACATGGGAAGAGGTAAAGAAAAGATACTTCATTTCTTTTTTTGATTTTTTATAAAAAATAAAAGAAAGGGAGAAAAAAGAAAGAAGAAACCTTGACAAAGAGAGAACAAAGAGAAAATACTCTCAAAAAGAGAGACAAAAAAAAGGAGTAACATTGATAAGATGTGAAAAATTTTCAATAACCTCTTGCCGGGCTTTTCTCGTACCGGCAAGGGGAGATCTGGAGGGATGATGAAGGGCCCCCGGGGTTCCCATCCGAACCAGAATCCGATCCCTCATTAGAGTCAGAATCAAATTCATGTACGGGAAAGGGAATGGAGGGCTTGATGTTGTCCAGGCCCTTCAAGTTGTAAAACTTGAAGGCCTTCCTCCTATATTCCCGGAACCCCTGATGGAAGGAGTCCGAGCTGCCTCGGTGACTTCTTCCTTGAAGGCAGCAGACACCCTGAAGTCCGAGATGGCATTTGCCACCTCCCTCCTAGCCTCCTCCACCTCCGTGGCAGCCACCGCGACCTGGGCCCGAGCCTCCCTTAGTTGGGCCTTCAACAGGCGGACCTTCTTTTCAAGACGGTCCATGAGAGGCTCCTCGTCGCCATTCCCCAGCCCAAAGAATTCCGGACTCCTCTTCCTCTTTGGATCAATGGCCCTTTTCTTTGCGGCTCGACGGAGCTTAGAAGTGCTGAACCTCATTTTCAATGGAAAGAAGGAGTCTACAAGAATGATGGCCCTTGACAGCAGAAGGCAGGGTCCTATTTATAGGGACCCTACACCCACGACCGATTGTAGGGAGGCGTGCTCCACGTCCTTTCCCAGCCGCATCAGAAATTGCCACGTGTCTGGGCGATGCTTCAAGAACTAGAAGGTCGCTCGGGGGTCATTCTCAGGACAACAACTGCCATCGCTTCGAATCCAGAGAAATTCTCATCGTGCGATGGCAACATTAATGGCTTCTTTTTGGAAAAAGAAGACCTGGCGGCTGTAAGAAATTGTGACTGTATGAATATCGACGTGCCACATGGATAATAAAAATCATAATCAAACTTCCCTAATCACTGGTTGATGGGGAGTTAACGCCTGTCCGCCCTAATGGATAGATTTAATATCAAAAGGAACGTGACACCGGCCTGACCGATCGTAGACGGTCTTCGGCAATGGAGTTCTAATCCATTCCAGAGTTTGTCTTCATCAACTATCAACTAAACGGCCTTCGGCCACGATTGTTCGATCGAGCAGAAGAAATAATGAAATAAATTTAATCATTAATTCAAAACATATAAATATATATTCATATTCCTTTACTAAATCTTTTTATCTTTATATATACATCTTTATATTTTATATTTAATTATTATTTATTTTAACATTAATAGTATATATTATTTTTTATAATTTTAATATAATAGATATTATATATATTAACCAAATAATTAATCAAAACTTCTTAATAATTTTCAATTTTTCAATTACACCATCAAACTATAAACAAATATATATTACTTTATATCCATGTAATTTAATATGATTTTTATTCTTGTCACATTAATAAATTATATTTTAATCAATTTTCAAAATACATAATTAACATTCAAGCACAAAAAAAATATTAAACAAACATAAAAAAATTAATTACAATTACAACTGCATAAAAAATAATAATAGTGTAACATTACAATATTCAATTTCAAAAATTAAATTACTAAATATAAAAATAATTATATCAAACAATTAGAACAAGATAATATTTAAACAATTAGAACAACATAATCAAGTAAGAAAATTAAATTACTAATAATAAAATTTACATAATTAAAGTAACATTATCAAGTAAAAAAATTATGTATAATGATAAAAAAAAAATTTTTTTTAACTGGAAGACCTTGCGATATGGCTACATCGCTGACGTGGAACGTGTGTCAGATCTAGCTGGATGCCTCTGGTGCCATGTGGATTTTTTCTTTCAAAATCCCTGCTCTTTCGCCAGGTGGCACCCCAAGATGGGTCCACCTCGGCCGAAGTCGAGCTTCCCTCTACCACTTCGCCAGGTGTCCATGCAGGAGGGGTCCACCTCGGTCGAAGCTGGCAGCCCGCCTGCTCCCTCGTCAGGTGGCACCCTAAGATGGGTCCACCTCTACCGAGGTCGAGCAAGGCTCTCCTACTCCTTCGCCAGGTTGCACCCCAAGACAGGTCCACCTCGGCCGAAGTCTAGCCTCTCTCTACCACTTCGCCAGGTGTCCACCAAAGAGGGGTCCACCTCGGCAGAAGCTGGCAGCCCCCTGCTCCCTCGCCAGGTGGCATCCCAAGACGAGTCCACCTCTATCGAGGTCGAGCCAGGCTCTCCTGCTCCTTCGCTAGGTGGCACCCCAAGACGGGTCCACCTCGACCGAAGTCGAGCCTCTCTAAGATACTTCGCCAAGTGTCCACCCAGGGGGGTCCACCTCGGTCGAAGCTGGTAGCCCCATGCTCCCTCGCTAGGTGGCACCCAAAGATGGGTCCACCTTTATCGAGGTCGAGCCAGGCTCTTCTGCTCCTTCACCATATGGGACCCCAAGACAGGTCCACCTCGGTCGAAGTCGAGCCTCTCTCTGCCACTTCGCTTGGTGTCCACTCAGGAGGGGTCCACCTCGGCCAAAGCCGGCAGCCCTCTGCTCCCTTGCTAGGTGGCACCCCAAGATGGGTCCACCTTGGCCGAGGTCGAGCCGGGCTCTCCTACTCCTTCGCCAGGTGGCACCCCAAGACGGGTCCACCTCGGTCGAAGTCGAGCATCTCTCTGCCACTTCACCAAGTGTCCACCCAGGAGGCGTCCACCTCGGCCGAAGCTGGAAGCCCCCAGCTTCCTCGCCGGGTGGCACCCCAAGATGGGTCCACCTCTACCGAGGTCAAGCCAAGCTCTCCTACTCTTTCACCAGGTGGCACCCCAAGATGGGTCAACCTCGGCCGAAGTCAAGTCTCTCTCTGCCACTTCATCAGGTGTCCATGAAGGAGGGGTCCATCTCGACAGAAGCTGGCAGCCCCCTGCTCCCTCACAGGTGGCACCCCAAGACGGGTCCACCTCTATCGAGGTCGAGCCAGGCTCTTTTGCACCTTCACCAGGTGGCACCCCAAGATGGGTCAACCTCGGCCGAAGTCGAGCCGCTGTCTGCCACTTCGCCAGGTGTCTAGGTCCACCTCGATCGAAGCTGGTAGCCCCCTTCTCCCTCGCCAGGTGGAACCCCAAGATGGGTCCACCTCTGTCGATGTCAAGCCAGGCTCTCCTGCTCCTTTACCAGGTGGCACCCCATGACGGGTCCACCTCGACTGAAGTCGAGCCTCTCTCTGCCACTTCGCTAGGTGTCCACCCATTAGGGGTCCACCTCGACCAAAGCTGGCAGCCCCCTGCTCCCTCGCCAGGTGACACCCCAAGACGGGTCCACCACTGCCGAGGTCGAGCCAGGCTCTCCTACTCCTTCGCCAGGTGGCATCCCAAGACGGGTCCACCTTGGTCGAAGTCGATCCTCTCTCTACCACTTCGCCAGGTGTCCTCTCAGTAGGGGTCCAACTCGGCTAAAGCCGACAGCCCCCTGCTCCCTCGCCTGGTGGCAACGCATGACGAGTCCACCTCGACTGAGGTCGAGCCGGGCTCTCCTGATCCTTCGCCAGGTGGCACCCTAAGACGGGTCCACCTCGACCGAAGTTGAGCCTCTCTCTGCCACTTCGCCAGGTGTCCACCCAGGAAGGATCCACCTCGGCCGAACCTGGAAGCCCCCAGCTCCCTCGGGTGGAACCCCAAGACGGGTCCACCTCTGCCGAGGTCAAGCCTGGCTCTCCTGCTCCTTCGCCAGGTGGCACCCCAAGATGGGTCCAACTCGGCCGAAGTCGAGCCTCTCTTTGCCACTTCACTAGGTGTCCACCCAAGAGGGGTCCACCTCGATCGAAGCTGGCATCCCCCTGCTCCCTTGCCAGGTGGCACCCCAAGACTGGTCCACCTCGGTCGAGGTTGAGCAGGGCTTTCCTGCTCCTTCGCCAGATGGCACCCCAAGATAGGTCCATCTCGGCCGAAGTCGAGTCTCTCTCTGCCACTTAGCCAGGTGTCCACCCAGGAGGGGGCCACCTCGGCCGAAGCTGGCAGCCCCTGCTCCCTCGCCAGGTGGAACCCCAAGATTGGTCCACCTCTATCGAGGTCGAGCCAGGCTCTCCTGCTCCTTCGCCAGGAGGCACCCCAAGATGGGTCCACCTCGACCGAAGTCGAGCATCTCTGCAACTTCGCCAGGTGTCCACCCAGGAGGGGTCCACCTCGGTCGAAGTTAGCAGCCCCCTGCTCCCTCGCCAGGTGGCATCCCAAGACAAGTCCACCTTGATCGAGGTCGAGCCGGGATCTCCTGCTCCTTCGCTAGGTGTCACCCCAAGACGGGTCCACCTCAGCCGAAGTCGAGCCTCTCCTTGCCACTTTGCCAATTGTCCACCCAGGAGGGGTCCACATGGCCGAAGCAGGCAACCCCCTGCTCCCTCGCCAGATGGCACCCCTTGACTGGTCCACCTCTGTCGAGGTCGAGCCAGGCGCTCCTGCTCCTTCGCCAGGTAGCACCCCAAGATGGGTTCACCTCAGTCGAAGTTGAGCCTCTCTCTGCCACTTCGCTAGGTGTCCATGCAGGAGGGGTCCACCTCTGTCGAAGCTGGTAGCCCCCTGCTCCCTCGCCAGGTGGCACCCCAAGATGGGTCCAACTCTACCGAGGTCGAGCCAGGCTCTCCTGCTCCTTTGCAAGGTGGCACCCCAAGACGGGTCCATCTCGGATGAAGATGACCCTCTCTCCGCCACCTCGCCAGGTGTCCACCCAGGAGGGGTCCACCTCGGTCGAAGATGGCAGCCCCCTGCTTACCCACCGGGTGGCACCCCAAGATGGGTCCACCTCTACCGAGGTCGAGCCAGGCTCTCCTGCTCCTTCATAATTTGGCACCCCATGACGGGTCCATCTCGGTCGAAGTCGAGCCTCTCTCTGCCACTTCGCCAGGTGTCCACCCAGGAGGGGTCCACCTCGATCGAAGCTGGCAGCCCCCTGCTCACTCGCCAGGTGGCACCCCAAGATGGGTCCACCTCGGTCGAGGTCAAGCCGTGCTCTCCTGCTCCTTCGCCAGGTGGCACCCTAAGACGGGTCTAGCTCGGCCAAAGTTGAGCCTCTCTCTATAACTTTGCCAGGTGTCCACCCAGGAGGGGTCCACCTCGGCCGAAGCTGGTAGCCTCCTGCTCCCTCGTAGGGTGGCACCCCAAGATGGGTCAACCTCTACTGAGGTCGAGCCAAGCTCTCCTGCTCCTTCGCCAGGTGGCAATCCAAGTTGTGTCCACCTCGGTCGAAGTCGAACCTCTATCTGCCACTTCACCAGGTGTCCACGCAGGAGGGGTCCATCTCGGTCGAAGCTGGTAGCCTGCTGCTCCCTCGCCAGGTGGCACCCCAAGAGAGGTCCACCTCTGCCGAGTTCGAGCCAGGCTCTCCTGCTCCTTCGCCAGGTGGCACCCCAGGATGGGTCCACCTCGGTAGTTGTCGAGCATCTCTTTGCCATTTCGCCAAGTGTCCAGGTCTACCTCGATCGAAGTTGGTAGCCCCCTGCTCCTTAGCCAGGTGGCACCTCAAGATGGGTCCACCTCTGCCAAGGTTGAGCTAGGCTCTCCTGCTCCTTCGCCAGGTGGCACCCCAAGAACGGTCCACCTCGGTCGAAGCTGAGCCTCTCTCTGCCACTTCGCTAGGTGTCCACCTAGGAGGGGTCCACCTCGGCCGAAGCTGGCAGCCCCTGCTCCCTTGTAGGGTGGCACCCATGATGGGCCCACCTTTGCCAAGGTCGAGCCAAGCTTTCCTGCTCCTTCGCCAGGTGGCACCCCAAGATTGGTCCACCTTGGCCGAAGTCGAGCCTCTATTAGCCACTTCACCAAGTGTCCACGCAGGAGGACTCCATCTCTGTCGAAGCTGGCAGCCCTCTGCTCCCTCTCCAGGTGGCACCCCAAGATGGGTCCACCTCTGCAGAGGTCGAGCCAGGCTCTCCTGCTCCTTCGCCAGGTGGCACCCCATGACGGGTCCACCTCGGCCGAAGTCGAGCCTCTCTCTGCCACTTCTCTAGGTGTCTAGGTTCACCTCAGTCGAAGCTGGCAGCCCCCTACTCCCTCGCCAAGTGGCACCCCAAGATGGGTCCAACTCTGCCGAGGTCGAGCCAGGCTCTCCTGCTCCTTCGCCAGGTGGCACCCCAAAATCGGTCCATCTCGGCCGAAGTAAAGCCTCTCTCTGCCACTTCACTAGGTGCCCACCAAGAAGGGGTCCCCCTCGACCGATGCTGGCAGCCCCCTGCTCCTTCGCTAGGTGGCACCCCAAGACGGGACCACCTCGGTCAAGGTTCAACCTGGCTCTCCTACACCTTCACCAGGTGGGACCCCAAGATGGGTCCACCTCGACCAAAGTCGAGCCTCGCTATGCCACATCGCCAGGTGTCCACCCAAGAGGGCTCCACCTCGGTTGAAGCTGGCAGCCCCACGATCCCTCACCAGGTGGCACCCCAAGATGGGTCCATCAATGCCGAGGTCGAGCCAGACTCTCCTGTTCCTTCACCATATGGCACCCCAAGATGGGTCCACCTCTGTCGAAGTCGAGCCTCTCTCTACCACTTCGGCAGGTGTCCACCTAGGAGAGGTCCACCTCAGCCGAAGCTGGCAGCCCCCTGCTCCCTCACCAGGTGGCACCATAAGACGGGTCCACCTCGATCGAGGTCGAGCCAGGATTTCCTGCTCCTTCGCTAGGTGGCACCACAAGACGGGTCCACCTTGGCCAAAGACGAGCCTCTCTCTGCCACTTCACCGGTATCCACCCAGGAGGGGTCCACCTCCACCGAAGCAGGCAGCCCCCTGCTCCCTCACCGGATGGCACCCCAAGAAGGGTCCACCTCTATCGCGGTCAGGCCAGGCTCTCCTGCTCCTTCGCCAGGTGGCACCCCAAGATGGGTGCACCTCGACCGAAGTCGAGCCTCACTCTGCCACTTCGCCAAGTGTCCACGCAAGAGGGGTCCAGCTCGGTCGAAGCTGGCAACCCCCTGCTCCCTCGTCAGGTGGCACCCCAAGACGGGTCCACCTTTGTCGAGGTCTAGCCAGGCTCTCCTGCTCCTTTGCCAGGTGGCACCCCAAGACGGGTCCATCTCAAATGAAGATGACCCTCTCTCCGCCACTTCACCAGGTGTCCACCCAGGAGGGGTCCACCTCGGCCGAAGCTGGTAGCCCCCTGCTCCCTCGCCAGGTGGCACCCCAAGATGGGTCCACCTCTGCCGAGGTCGAGCTAGGCTCTCCTGCTCCTTCGCTAGGTGGCACCACATGATGGGTCCACCTCGACCTAAGTCGAGCCTCTCTCTGCCACTTCGCTAGGTGTCCACCCAGGAGGGGCCCACCTCGGTCGAAGCTAGCAGCCCCCTCCTCCCTCGCCAGGTGACACCCCAAGATGGGTCCACCTCGGCTGAGGTCTAGCCGGGCTCTCCTGCTCTTTCGTCTGGTGGCACCCCAAGATAGGTCCACCCTGGCCAAAGTCGAGACTCTCTCTGCCACTTCGCCAGGTGTCCACCCAGGAGGGGTCCACCTCGGCCGAAGCTGGCAGCCCCCTGCTCCCTCGCCGGGTGGCACCCCAGGATGGGTCCACCTCTGCCAAGGTAGAGCCAGGTTCTCTTGCTCCATCACCATGTGGCACCCCATGACAGGCCCACCTCGGCCAAAGTCGAGGCTCTGTCATACACTTCGCCAAGTGTCTACCCAGGAGGGGTCCACCTCGGCCGAAGATGGCAGCCCCTGCTCCCTTGCCAGGAGGCACTCCAAGATGGGTCCACCTTAGTCGAGGTCGAGCTGTGCTCTCCTGCTCCTTCGCCAGGTGGCACCCCAAGACGGGTCCACCTCGATCGAAGTCGAGCCTCTCTCTACCACTTTGCCTGGTGTCCACCCAGGAGGGGTCCACCTCGATCGAAGTTGGTAGCCCCCTGCTCCCTCGCCGGGTGGCACCCCAAGATGGGTCCACCTCTTTCGAGTTCGACCCGAGCCCTCCTGCTCCTTCGCAAGGTGGCACCCCCTGATGGGTCCACCTCGATCGAAGTCAAGCCTCTCTCTGCCACTTCGCCAGGTGTCCACCCAGGAGGTGTCCACCTCGGCCGAAGCTGGCAGCCCCCTGCTCCCTCACCGAGTGGCACCCCAAGACAGGTTCACCTCTTCCAAGGTCGAGCCGGGCCCTCCTGCTCGTTCGCTAGGTGGCACCCCTTGATAGGTCCACCTCGGCTGAAGTCGAGCTTCTCTCTGCCACTTCGCCAGGTGTCCACCCAGGAGGGGTCCACCTCGACCGAAGCTGGAAGCCCCCTGCTCCCTCGCTAGGTGGCATCCCAAGATGGGACCACCTCAGTCGAGGTCAAGCCGGGCTCTCCTGCTTCCTCACCAGGTAGCACCCCAAGACGGGTCCACCTCGGCAGAGGTCGAGCCAAGCTCTCCTGCTCCTTTGCCAGGTGGCACCCCAAGACGGGTCCATCTCGGTCGAAGTCGAGCCTCTCTCTACCACCCTGCCAGGTATCCACCCAGGAGGGGTCCACCTCTACCGAAGCTTGCAGCCCCCTGTTCCCTCGCCATGTGGCACCCCAAGATGGGTCCATCTCTGTCGAGGTCGAGCTGGGCCCTCCTGCTCCCTCGCTAGGTGGCACCCCCTGATGGGTCCACCTCGGCCAAAGTCAGCCCTACTTTGTAAAGCCTTAAGGAGGCAGAGACATGGGCCACGAGGTCACCACTAGAATTGGAGTGCGCCGCATCCCGTACAGGGTGCCAGTACAGCATGCAGTGGTGCACAAAACCGTATTTATATAAAAAAAGTAGGGCCCCACGATCGAGGAATAAAATCCTCGTGGATAGGAGCCTGGAATGCTAGAAGCCCACCATCAACGCCCCGAAAGGAGAGCTCCCGCACTTGGCTCGAGGTCTCGCTAGTTTTTCCCTTTCGTGACACACGACGGACGAGGCGTGCCGGCCATTTAACCCCGGACTTGGAGGAGAAGGGGGAGGGGAAGATTTAGAGATCTCCGGGAGCCTCCGGGATGGGACGTGGGCCAAAGGCAGTCCGGTGGTTTAAAAGGGCAGTAAAAGCGGACAAAAAGGTAAGTAAAAAAAAGGAGAGAGGAAAAAAGAATATCGGGAGAATGATCCTGGGACCCCCAAGAAGTCCTGAGGCATGAGCTCGGTGAACCTAGCGTAGGAAGCCGGGCTTCAACCCCTCTCTTCCCCACACTTATTTTATCTACACCTCCACTAAGCATGGGAATCCTTCGGGAACCTGCCTTAGAGGACCTGTTCCATCTTGCCTCTCTCTATCTTGACCGTCAGAGTGCCCCCGCCAGAATCGCTGGCCCGGGTCTCTGATTTTGTTTTGCAGGACCGAAAGCTTGGAGATCTCGAGGTGAGAGAGTCCGAGAATCGGTGCCAGCTCACGAGCTACGGGTTACAGCGCTAAGATCGACAATAGATTGGCATGCTAGGAAGGGGGGCAGAACAGTAATCCCTGCACAGATAAGCTTTTCATGAGCAAGAGCATATGTCGACCATGGTGGTGATGCGTGGGCACGAAGCATCCACCAGCCGAGTAGGAGAGGTTCCTTCTCCCTAGGGGCCGCGCAGCCCGAAGAGGGAACTTCCAACTCCACCTCCTCCTCCTCAGCTGTCCTTGGTGGACGATCCTTTCATAGCTGTTGTCCAGCAGCTGCAAACACTGACTATGGCCGTGCGGTAGCTGTAGCATCGGCAACGCTCCCTTGCCATTCAGCCCTAGCCAGGGACCCCCATGGAAGCCTGCGCTCCATCCAAGGCAGGCCTTCCCATCTACGGGCAGTTACCAACCCCCGCGGGAGCCATCAGACTCCCGCGAAGAGAAACCACTCCAGTTCGGTGGATCATGAGAGTCGATCCCTAGCCAACGATGCTGAAGCAGTACGGTGCAGCAGGCACCATCGGGGCAAGGCCCCTCGTCGAGACTGATCGGCACCTGCTTCTCCAGTGGCCTCGATGGAAGGTTCTACCGATGAAGCCATCAAGCGCCAGGCTAAGAGGCGTCTGGAAGAGCACGAGCGCAAGTTGGCCGAGTTCTCTCGCCGTTTTGCCAACATGCAAAGATCCCCAGCTGAGCCAGTGGGCTATAACGCCCAGCTACCATTCTCCCAAGAAATCCAAGTGGAACCGATCCCGAATTGGTTTCGCAGGCCCCAGGTGGATCCATAACTTGGGAAGAAAGAAAAGGAGGTATCCAAAAAGGGTTGAGCCATGAAAGGAAGGAGATTTCTCTTGAAAAGCAAGGTTAGGAGGCGCCCTAATCATTCCAACTAAAGCTAGATATAAAAGGCAAAAAATTTTCTCTTGGAGGGCAAGGTTAAGAGGCGCCCAAACAATTCCAGATAAGGCAAAGCATAAAAGAAAAAAAATATTTTCTTGGAGGTCAAGACAAGGAGGCGCCACCCACTTTCCTTTTTGAAGCTTCAATCAACTTTGGAATTAATTGGCCGGCCATATGAGTAGGGATTGATATCCTAATTTGAAGATCCCCTCCTTTAGTCCCACATGGGAAGATGTAAAACCCTACTCTCTTGTAATGGCCTATAAATTAAACCCCCATGTAAGTTTAAAAAAATCAGATGAATGAAATAAATTTCTGTGTGAGCAACTTTGTGTTTCTCTCTTCCGCACTTGTATCAGGTGTTGAGCTCCGTGAGGGAGTAAATCCGGGTTCCCTAGGAACCTTGAGGAGGTGTGAGATCTCCAACCCCAAAACCCTAGCTTAGTCCACCCATCTCAACTCCACCACCACCAAACCCTAATTTTCCATCTTCATCCCACGGCCCCTCTCTTCCATATCGAAGCCGGTCACCAGCATCCATGTTCAGATCAACTGTTTCAACTACAGAGCCAGTTCAAAGGAGAGTCAGATCAGTATCATGATCTCCGGAACTTCTACATCCAACAATCTTTATTAAGTACTCAGGTCAGTGTCTTTCTTTGAGTTTCTGGTTCTTTTTTTTGTTCTTCTTCTTCCAGATCCTGAGTTCGAGAAGAAGGCCAACCTTGCCATAGGACTACAATCTGAGGATCCATTGCGAAGATACCCCGTCTCCAAGGATCCTACAATCTGCTCGAGAGTGTCCTTCAATTGAAGCAACGAGAGATATCACAGTCAGGTATAAAACCTTCTCTTCTCTCTTCGTCTGTTTCTTGAAAGAGGAGTAAACCCTAGGTCTGGGGGTTTCTCAATCCCTAGCGATCCTACTTCTGAGTTACTCTGATAATCCACTCCTTTTAATTGTGCTTTCTGTCATTTCTTAGTTTCTTTCAATATTAGTTTATCTTTCCTTTGAGTCAAAGCCGACTTCTGAAAATAAATAAATAAAAAAAAATACATTAATTTTAATTTACTTTTGCATCGCATCATCTTTTTTGTTCTGCATCATTTTTGGTATCAGAGCATTCGTCCTGCATCAATTTTGGTATCAGAGCCCTGTCTAGGATTTCTGTTTTGATTGCTTGTTTGAGTCTCTCTCTTTTTACTTTGTCTGCTCGAAGTAGACTCCCCAGGACGTCCGGTCCTAGGAACGAAGCGAGGTGCAAACCTCCTCTTCCCAGTCCACGGGGTGTTCCTAGGTCATGTAGGGGATCCGTTGGGTTATAACATCGTAGCAGGAATTGTAAACGGGGAAGTGCTCTGTTTTCAGCCCGTAACTGCCCTGTTGCAGGAATTATTTCTCACTGAAGGTAACTCTAAATTTGGTGATTTTTTTTTCTAAAACCAGTATAATTTAAACTATTTTGCATAATTTTCCTGTGATTTATTGGTTTTTGTGGGATTTCTGAGAATTAAATTACTGCAACTCTATTTTTGTGTTCTGCAATCCAATTAATTTTGAGTGTTCATCTCTTAATTCATCTTAAGGGCATTTGAGCATCTAAGATAAGGGGAGGAGTTGATAATCTCTCCTTAGCCCAAAACCACCACCCACTCATTCGAACCTAAGCCTTTAATCTTAAAATTAATTAGACCTAATTTGCCCTAGTGGGCTAAGGACATCAACAAGTCGGGTCAAGGCTAGTGTTGAGTCAGTTTGTCTGGTTACTCTGTATGTGCTTTGTACTCAGTGTCTAGAACGGTGGTTCAGGGATTCTATCCCGAAGGGCTTGAGTGCTGGTCCGCCTACCTGGCCAATCACTGATTGGTGTCTAGGATTGGCATCTAGGGACCTAACTCTTCCCTTACACCTGCCTGGCTGAGTCCCGAGTTACTACAAGCTAGCTTGCCACTCTGATTGGGCATCTAGTTTGGGCTCTAGGTCTAGTTAGCCAGTAGTCGCTTTAGTCTAGTCACATTCTGTGTGCTTGCTTGCATCATCATGTCTACCCGGAATGGAATACCCTACCAACCTAGTCAAACCCAACCAGATTTAGAGGCCATGGTTAGAAATCTTACCGAAAGTATGACCAAATTGAGTCAGGACATGAATGAGGGTTTTTCCCAATTTAGGGATCGAGTCCAAGTACTTGAGAAACGTAGACATCAAAATTGGACCCCTGATCCAAAATTTAATAGGCCCCAACCTCACCCATGCTAGGAGCCTAGGAGGACCTTATACCATGATCTCGAGCATAACCTTAGGAAGCCTAACCATGATATCTATAGTGTGGATCGTGTCTATGAGAGGTCCTTACAATATTCTAGACCAGTCACTCAACAACCCCAGTCTTCTAGATCAAACCATTTAGATCCACACCCATGCCCAAGTAAGGTCTCTACTAGCTTGAAACCCAGTGTGACCCAGGTTCCTATATCTCAAGAATGTTTGTTTTGTAGAAAAGAGGCCATAAATCTAGTCAGTGCCCATGCATAGGACTGGCTTGTGCACAGCTAAGTGGTAAGAATCCTAAGGATGACATTAATGAGGGAGAACCCAAGCCTACCAATGAGGAAGAAAGGTTAGGTATGACAAGCCTAGAATCAGTTGACCCGATTACCACTGACCCGAAACCCATTGAAGATGGCATCGAGGAAGTATATGATGCTGGCTTGAGTCTAGTAGATGAATATGAGGGGGAAGAACTTGAAGAATGTGACATCGGTACTATTGGTTCCTTACCTGAGGAGACCTTGGAGAGCAACCAAGTGGTAGGACCTAGTTCAGAAATTCAAGAGATTTGTGAGAACCAGGTTCCTTTAGTCAAATACCCCCAGGAAGAACTCATAGTGTTAGCCCAAGCTATCAGTTCGTACCCTCTAACGATAGTCATTCCCCAAGTACCAATTAAAGATCTTTACACTGAACTGTTTAAGTTTGCCCACCCTATGGTAGATCCTCTCCTTAGGATGACTGAATCAAGCCTCTTACAATTGGACCTTGTCCCATGCCTAGCCACTAAGGTCTCTCCCGTAATCTCAGTTGAACATCCTTGTCTTGAGCGGATTGATTCACCCAGTCCTGTAGAAGTCCTCCTTATGACCCCAGACCCCTTCCTTCGCATGACTGACCTACCCTTCTATAGAGTATACCTTTCCGCACCTATATGTCAAATTTCAAGTCTTGAGGTCATCATCCATAGGCCCTTCCATGAATCATTCTTTAATCCAGTTCTTGAGAAAATGGATCATTATTTGCTTAGAGAACAAACTTTAACTGTTGCAATCACATGTCCTAGGCTACTTCTCGAACCATCTCTTGATCCATTCCTGGGAGTAGCAAACTTTTCCTTTCGTAAGGATGACCAGTTGACACTCATAGATCACCATTCAAACCTTCAGGTCACCACCTTTAGCCAGCAGGTAATTCGAGACTCCACCTCATATCTCCTCCCTTTCTCTAGGACTTCCAATGCTTCTTACACCATCCAAGTATACTTTGTCGAAGCCTTTAGAGTGAACCACGTGTCAGAACCTATTAGGTTTGCCACCTACTTCTGGAAGACCTTATGGCACCTACTAGGCATCCATAATAAGTTTTCATGCTCTGCATACCCTCCTCCGACCCAAGATCAAACCTAGAGAGCCGTAGTTTGTTAGGTTTAGACCTAGGGTTCCTTTGTAATAAAGTCCATTCTTTTGGAATGCGTCGACAGTCTAGTTTAGTTTTCTTGACCCTTTACTAGGCTTTGGCTCAGATTTTGGTTGGATTGAGAGCACCAAGAATTGGGATTTGCATTCTGTCCAGGGCTGAAATTGCATTCAATGTTTCGATCAATAGGTCTATAGGCTAGAGTCCCTTTGAAATTGTTCATGGATACAAGCCTCACATACCACTTGATCTGATTTCACTATTAGCCCACACACACAAGTCTCTTGATGCACTTGCACAGCATATAAAAGACTTGCATAAAGAAATTCATGCCAAAATAAATTTAAGTAATGAAACTTATAAGAAGTTGGCTGTTTCTCAAAGGCGAGTCAAAACTTTTGTTGAGGGAGACTATGTAATGATTAGGTTAAGGCCTGAGCGGTTTTCTCCTGGAACCGTTAGAAAGTTACATGCTAGAGGAGCTGGACCATTTAGAGTAGCGAAGAGAGTAGGATCCAATGCCTATGTGCTTGAGTTGCCTCCAGAACTAGGCAATAGCTCTACTTTCAACATTACAGACCTAGTAGAGTACAGGGAGCCAGCTGTGATTCCCAGTGAGCCTTTTGAACCTAATTCTGTTATTGAGAGTGATCCCGACCCTGTGTGTCCACCAACAAACTGGTCTATGAGGAAAGAGTAGATTGAAAAGATCCTGGATGATCAGGTTATCTCTACTCGTAATCGAGGATACCAAAGATACCTGGTCCGTTGGCTAGGAAGGCCAGATTCTGATGACTCTTGGATCTCCCGAGAAGAATTACAAGAGTTGGACCCAGACCTCTTGGAGAGATACCAGAGCCAACTTGATCCATACTCGACAGGGTCGAGTTCCTCCCACCCTGGGAGAATTGGTGCGGGCACCAGACTCAGAAGAAGACTTCAGAGCTCCATCTGGATCTCTGATTATCCTTGCCCGAAGAATTAGGGTTTTTGGCTTGTAATAAGGGTTGACTTGATCAACTCAATTTTAGTTTGAGTCTGTATTACCTGTATTTTTATTTTGTTGAGTCATGTTGACTCAGGACTGGACTAGGGCTTCAACTTGGGGTTGTTACATTTTCTCCCAAGGCCAAGCAAGTGGCCGCCACACTCCCAGCCACACACCCAGCCATACGCCTGAGTCCAGGGGGCGCCACATCTCCATCTAGCAGGCTTTGGTCCCCACACCATAGATAGCAGCTCCCCTCTTTATGCGCCAATTGAGGAGAAATCCACCAGGGGTCCACAAATCAAGGAGGCGGCCCAAGACTTCCCAAAAGAACCAAACTATGAAAGGGAAGAAATTCTCTTGGAGAGAAATTCAAGGAGGCGCCCATTACCTGCCAGAAATACTCAAAACAAAGTTAGAAAGAGCCATAACTTGGGGAGAAACAAAAGGAGGTATCCGAAAAGGGTTGAGCCATGAAAGGAAGGAGATTTCTCTTGAAAAGAAAGGTTAGGAGGCGCCCTAATCATTCCAACTAAAGCTAGATATAAAAGGCAACAAATTTTCTCTTGGAGGGCAAGGTTAAGAGGCGCCCAAACACTTCCAGATAAGGCCAAGCATAGAAGAAAAAAATATTTTCTTGGAGGTCAAGACAAGGAGGCGCCACCCACTTTCCTTTTTGAAGCTTCAATCAACTTTGGAATTAATTGGCCGGCCATATGAGTAGGGATTGATATCCTAATTTGAAGATCCCCTCCTTTAGTCCCACATGGGAAGATGTAAAACCCTACTCTCTTGTAATGGCCTATAAATTAAACCCCCATGTAAGTTTGAAAAAAATCAGATGAATGAAATCAGTTTCTGTGTGAGCAACTTTGTGTTTCTCTCTTCCGCACTTGTATTCAGGTGTTGAGCTCCGTGAGGGAGTAAATCCGGGTTCCCTAGGAACCTTGAGGAGGTGTGAGATCTCCAACCCCAAAACCCTAGCTTAGTCCACCCATCTCTACTCCACCACCACCAAACCCTAATTTTCCATCTTCATCCCACGGCCCCTCTCTTCCACATCGAAGCCGGTCACCAGCATCCAGGTTCAGATCAACTGTTTCAACTACAGAGCCAGTTCAAAGGAGAGTCAGATAAGTATCAAGATCTCCGGAACTTCTACATCCAACAATCTTCATTAAGTACTCAGGTCAGTGTCTTTCTTTGAGTTTATGGTTCTTTTTTTGTTCTTCTTCTTCCAGATCCTGAGTTCGAGAAGAAGGCCAACCTTGCCATAGGACTACAATCTGAGGATCCATTGCGAAGATACCCCGTCTCCAAGGATCCTACAATCTGCTCGAGAGTGTCCTTCAATTGAAGCAACGAGAGATATCACAGTCAGGTATAAAACCTTCTCTTCTCTCTTCGTCTGTTTCTTGAAAGAGGAGTAAACCCTAGGTCTAGGGGTTTCTCAATCCCCAGCGATCCTACTTCTGAGTTACTCTGATAATCCACTCCTTTTAATTGTGCTTTCTGTCATTTCTTAGTTTCTTTCAATATTAGTTTATCTTTCCTTTGAGTCAAAGCCGACTTCTGAAAATAAATAAATAAAAAAAATACATTAATTTTAATTTACTTCCGCATCGCATCATCTTTTTGTTCTGCATCATTTTTGGTATCAGAGCATTCGTCCTGCATCAATTTTTGTATCAGAGCCCTGTCTAGGGTTTCTGTTTTGATTGCTTGTTTGAGTCTCTCTCTTTTTACTTTGTCTGCTCGAAGTAGACTCCCCAGGATGTCCGGTCCTAGGAATGAAGCGAGGTGCAAACCTCCTCTTCCCATTCCACGGGGTGTTCCTAGGTCGTGTAGGGGATCCGTTGGGTTATAACATCATAGCAGGAATTGTAAACGGGGAAGTGCTATGTTTTCAGCCCGTAATTGCCCTGTTGCAGGAATTATTTCTCATTGAAGGTAACTCCAAATTTGGTGATTTTTGTTTTTCTGAAACCAGTATAATTGAAACTATTTTGCATAATTTTCTTGTGATTTATTGGTTTCCGTGGGATTTCTGAGAATTAAATTACTGCAACTCTATTTTTGTGTTCTACAATCCAATTAATTTTGAGTGTTCATCTCTTAATTCATCTTAAGGGCATTTGAGCATCTAAGATAAGGGGAGGAGTTGATAATCTCTCCTTAGCCCAAAACCACCACCCACTCATTCGAACCTAAGCCTTTAATCTTAAAATTAATTAGACCTAATTTGCCCTAGTGGGCTAAGGACATCAACAAGTCGGGTCAAGGCTAGTGTTGAGTCAGTTTGTCTGGTTACTCTGTATGTGCTTTGTACTCAGTGTCTAGAATGGTGGTTCAGGGATTCTATCCCGAAGGGCTTGTGTGCTGGTCCGCCTACCTGGCCAATCACTGATTGATGTCTAGGATTGGCATCTAGGGACCTAACTATTCCCTTACACCTGCCTGGCTGAGTCCCGAGTTACTACAGGCTAGCTTGCCACTCTGATTGGGCATCTAGTTTGGGCTCTAGGTCTAGTTAGCCAGTAGTCGCTTTAGTCTAGTCACATTCTGTGTGCTTGCTTGCATCATCATGTCTACCCGAATGGAATACCCTACCAACCTAGTCAAACCCAACCAGATTTAGAGGCCATGGTTAGAAATCTTACCGAAAGTATGACCAAATTGAGTCAGGACATGAATGAGGGTTTTCCCAATTTAGGGATCGAGTCCAAGTACTTGAGAAACGTAGACATCAAAATTGGACCCCTGATCCAAAATTTAATAGGCCCCAACCTCACCCATGCCAGGAGCCTAGGAGGACCTTATACCATGATCCCGAGCATAACCTTAGGAAGCCTAACCATGATATCTATAGTGTGGATCGTGTCTATGAGAGGTCCTTACAATATTCTAGACCAGTCACTCAACAACCCCAGTCTTCTAGATCAAACCATTTAGATCCACACCCATGCCCAAGTAAGGTCTCTACTAGCTTGAAACCCAGTGTGACCCAGGTTCCTATATCTCAAGAATGTTTGTTTTGTAGAGAAAGAGGCCATAAATCTAGTCAGTGCCCATGCATAGGACTGGCTTGTGCACAGCTAAGTGGTAAGAATCCTAAGGATGACATTAATGAGGGAGAACCCAAGCCTACCAATGAGGAAGAAAGGTTAGGTATGACAAGCCTAGAATCAGTTGACCCGATTACCACTGACCCGAAACCCATTGAAGATGGCATCGAGGAAGTATATGATGCTGGCTTGAGTCTAGTTGATGAATATGAGGGGGAAGAACTTGAAGAATGTGACATCGTACTATTGGTTCCTTACCTGAGGAGACCTTGGAGAGCAACCAAGTGGTAGGACCTAGTTCAGAAATTCAAGAGATTTGTGAGAACCTGGTTCCTTTAGTCAAATACCCCCAGGAAGAACTCATAGTGTTAGCCCGAGCTATCAGTTCGTACCCTCTAACGACAGTCATTCCCCAAGTACCAATTGAAGATCTTTACACTGAACTGTTTAAGTTTGCCCACCCTATGGTAGATCCTCTCCTTAGGATGACTGAATCAAGCCTCTTACAATTGGACCTTGTCCCATGCCTAGCCACTAAGGTCTCTCCCGTAATCTCAGTTGAACATCCTTGTCTTGAGCGGATTGATTCACCCAGTCCTGTAGAAGTCCTCCTTATGACCCCAGACCCCTTCCTTCGCATGACTGACCTACCCTTCTATAGAGTATACCTTTCCGCACCCATATGTCAAATTTCAAGTCTTGAGGTCATCATCCATAGGCCCTTCCATGAATCATTCTTTAATCCAGTTCTTGAGAAAATGGATCATTATTTGCTTAGAGAACAAACTTTAACTGTTGCAATCACATGTCCTAGGCTACTTCTCGAACCATCTCTTGATCCATTCCTGGGAGTAGCAAACTTTTCCTTTCGTAAGGATGACCAGTTGACACTCATAGATCACCATTCAAACCTTCAGGTCACCACCTTTAGCCAGCAGGTAATTGAGACTCCACCTCATATCTCCTCCCTTTCTCTAGGACTTCCAATGCTTCTTACACCATCCAAGTATACTTTGTCGAAGCCTTTAGAGTGAACCACGTGTCAGAACCTATTAGGTTTGCCACCTACTTCTGGAAGACCTTATGGCACCTACTAGGCATCCATAATAAGTTTTCATGATCTGCATGCCCTCCTCCGACCCAAGATCAAACCTAGAGAGCCTTAGTTTGTTAGGTTTAGACCTAGGGTTCCTTTGTAATAAAGTCCATTCTTTAGGAATGTGTCGACAGTCTAGTTTAGTTTTCTTGACCCTTTACTAGGCTTTGGCTCAGATTTTGGTTGGATTGAGAGCACCAAGAATTGGGATTTGTATTTTGTCCAGGGCTGAAATTGCATTCAATGTTTCGATCAATAGGTCTATAGGTTAGAGTCCCTTTGAAATTGTACATGGATACAAGCCTCACATACCACTTGATCTGATTTCACTATTAGCCCACACACACAAGTCTCTTGTTGCACTTGCACAGCATATAAAGACTTGCATAAAGAAATTCATGCCAAAATAAATTTAAGTAATGAAACTTATAAGAAGTTGGCTGTTTCTCAAAGGCGAGTCAAAACTTTTGTTGAGGGAGACTATGTAATGATTAGGTTAAGGCCTGAGCGGTTTTCTTCTGGAACCGTTAGAAAGTTACATGCTAGAGGAGCTGGACCATTTAGAGTAGCGAAGAGAGTAGGATCCAATGCCTATGTACTCGAGTTGCCTCCAGAACTAGGCAATAGCTCTACTTTCAACATTACAGACCTAGTAGAGTACAGGGAGCCAGCTGTGATTCCCAGTGAGCCTTTTGAACCTAATCCTGTTATTGAGAGTGATCCCGACCCTGTGTGTCCACCAACAAACTGGCCTATGAGGAAAGAGCAGATTGAAAAGATCCTGGATGATCAGGTTATCTCTACTCGTAATCGAGGATACCAAAGATACCTGGTCCGCTGGCTAGGAAGGCCAGATTCTGATGACTCTTGGATCTCCCGAGAAGAATTACGAGAGTTGGACCCAGACCTCTTGGAGAGATACCAGAGCCAACTTGATCCATACTCGACAGGGTCGAGTTCCTCCCACCCTGGGAGAATTGGTGCGGGCACCAGACTCAGAAGAAGACTTCAGAGCTCCATCTGGATCTCTGATTAATCTTGCCCGAAGAATTAGGGTTTTTGGCTTGTAATAAGGGTTGACTTGATCAACTCAATTTTAGTTTGAGTCTGTATTACCTGTATTTTTATTTTGTTGAGTCATGTTGACTCAGTAGTGGACTAGGGCTTCAACCTGGGGGTGTTACATTTTCTCCCAAGGCCAAGCAAGTGGCCGCCACACCCCCAACCACACTCCCAGCAATACGCCTGAGTCCAGGGGGTGCCACATCTCCATCTAGCAGGCTTTGTTCCCCACACCACAGATAGCAGCTCCCCTCTTTATGCGCCAATTGAGGAGAAATCCACCAGGGGTCCACAAATCAAGGGGGCGGCCCAAGACTTCCCAAAGGAACCAAACTATGAAAGGGAAAAAATTCTCTTGGAGAGAAATTCAAGGAGGCGCCCATTACCTGCCAGAAATACTCAAAACAAAGTTAGAAGGAGCCATAACTTGGGGAGAAAGAAAAGGAGGTATCCAAAAAGGGTTGAGCCATGAAAGGAAGGAGATTTCTCTTGAAAAGCAAGGTTAGGAGGTGCCCTAATCATTCCAACTAAAGCTAGATATAAAAGGCAACAAATTTTCTCTTGGAGGGCAAGGTTAAGAGGCGCCCAAACACTTCCAGATAAGGCCAAGCATGGAAGAAAAAATATTTTCTTGGAGGTCAAGACAAGGAGGCGCCACCCACTTTCCTTTTTGAAGCTTCAATCAACTTTGGAATTAATTGGCCGGCCATATGAGTAGGGATTGATATCCTAATTTGAAGATCCCCTCCTTTAGTCCCACATGGGAAGATGTAAAACCCTACTCTCTTGTAATGGCCTATAAATTAAACCCCCATGTAAGTTTGAAAAAAATCAGATGAATGAAATCAATTTCTGTGTGAGCAACTTTGTGTTTCTCTCTTTCACACTTGTATTCAGGTGTTGAGCTCCGTGAGGGAGTAAATCCGGGTTCCCTAGGAACCTTGAGGAGGTGTGAGATCTCCAACCCCAAAACCCTAGCTTAGTCCACCCATCTCTACTCCACCACCACCAAACCCTAATTTTCCATCTTCATCCCACGGCCCCTCTCTTCCACATCGAAGCCGGTCACCAGCATCCAGGTTCAGATCAACTGTTTCAACTACAGAGCCAGTTCAATGGAGAGTCAGATCAGTATCAAGATCTCTGGAACTTCCACATCCAACAATCTTCATTAAGTACTCAGGTCAGTGCCTTTCTTTGAGTTTCTGGTTCTTTTTTTTGTTCTTCTTCTTCCAGATCCTGAGTTCGAGAAGAAGGCCAACCTTGCCATAGGACTACAATCTGAGGATCCATTGCGAAGATACCCCGTCTCCAAGGATCCTACAATCTGCTCGAGAGTGTCCTTCAATTGAAGCAACGAGAGATATCACAGTCAGGTATAAAACCTTCTCTTCTCTCTTCGTCTGTTTCTTGAAAGAGGAGTAAACCCTAGGTCTGGGGGTTTCTCAATCCCCAGCGATCCTACTTCTGAGTTACTCTGATAATCCACTCCTTTTAATTGTGCTTTCTGTCATTTCTTAGTTTCTTTCAATATTAGTTTATCTTTCCTTTGAGTCAAAGCCGACTTCTGAAAATAAATAATAAAAAAAAATACATTAATTTTAATTTACTTCCGCATCGCATCATCTTTTTTGTTCTGCATCATTTTTGGTATCAGAGCATTCGTCCTGCATCATTTTGGTATCAGAGCCCTGTCTAGGGTTTCTGTTTTGATTGCTTGTTTGAGTCTCTCTCTTTTTACTTTGTCTGCTCGAAGTAGACTCCCCAGGATGTCCGGTCCTAGGATGAAGCAAGGTGCAAACCTCCTCTTCCCATTCCACGGGTGTTCCTAGGCGTGTAGGGGATCCGTTGGGTTATAACTTCGTAGCAGAATTGTAAATGGGAAGTGCTCTATTTTCAGACCATAATTACCCTGTTTCAAAAATTATTTCTTACTAAGGTAACTCCAATTTTGTGATTTTATTTTTCTGAAACCAGTATAATTGAATCTATTTTGCATAATTTTCTGTGATTTATTGGTTTCCGTGGGATTTCTGAGAATTAAATTACTGTAACTCTGTTTTTGTGTTCTGCAATCCAATTAATTTTGAGTGTTCATCTCTTAATTCATCTTAAGGGCATTTGAGCATCTAAGATAAGGGGAGGAGTTGATAATCTCTCCTTAGCCCAAAACCACCACCCACTCATTCGAACCTAAGCCTTTAATCTTAAAATTAATTAGACCTAATTTGCCCTAGTGGGCTAGGGACATCAATAAGTCGGGTCAAGGCTAGTGTTGAGTCAGTTTGTCTGGTTACTCTGTATGTGCTTTGTACTCAGTGTCTAGAACGGTAGTTCAGGGATTCTATCCTGAAGGGCTTATGTGCTGGTCCGCCTACCTGGCCAATCACTGATTGGTGTCTAGGATTGGCATCTAGGGACCTAACTCTTTCCTTACACCTGCCTGGCTGAGTCCCGAGTTACTACAGGCTAGCTTGCCACTCTGATTGGGCATCTAGTTCGGGCTCTAGGTCTAGTTAGCCAGTAGTCGCTTTAGTCTAGTCACATTCTGTGTGCTTGCTTGCATCATCATGTCTACCCGAAATGGAATACCCTACCAACCTAGTCAAACCCAACCAGATTTAGAGGCCATGGTTAGAAATCTTACCGAAAGTATGACCAAATTGAGTCAGGACATGAATGAGGGTTTTTCCCAATTTAGGGATCGAGTCCAAGTACTTGAGAAACGTAGACATCAAAATTGGACCCCTGATCCAAAATTTAATAGGCCCCAACCTCACCCATGCCAGGAGCCTAGGAGGACCTTATACCATGATCCCGAGCATAACCTTAGGAAGCCTAACCATGATATCTATAGTGTGGATCGTGTCTATGAGAGGTCCTTACAATATTCTAGACCAGTCACTCAACAACCCCAGTCTTCTAGATCCACACCCATGCCCAAGTAAGGTCTCTACTAGCTTGAAACCCAGTGTGACCCAGGTTCTTATATCTCAAGAATGTTTGTTTTGTAGAGAAAGAGGCCATAAATCTAGTCAGTGCCCATGCATAGGACTGGCTTGTGCACAGCTAAGTGGTAAGAATCCTAAGGATGACATTAATGAGGGAGAACCCAAGCCTTCCAATGAGAAAGAAAGGTTAGGTATGACAAGCCTAGAATCAGTTGACCCGATTACCACTGACCCGAAACCCATTGAAGATGGCATCGAGGAAGTATATGATGCTGGCTTGAGTCTAGTTGATGAATATGAGGGGGAAGAACTTGAAGAATGTGACATCGGTACTATTGGATCCTTACCTGAGGAGACCTTGGAGAGCAACCAAGTGGTAGGACCTAGTTCAGAAATTCAAGAGATTTGTGAGAACCAGGTTCCTTTAGTCAAATACCCCCAGGAAGAACTCATAGTGTTAGCCCGAGCTATCAGTTCATACCCTCTAACGACAGTCATTCCCCAAGTACCAATTGAAGATCTTTACACTGAACTGTTTAAGTTTGCCCACCCTATGGTAGATCCTCTCCTTAGGATGACTGAATCAAGCCTCTTACAATTGGACCTTGTCCCATGCCTAGCCACTAAGGTCTCTCCCGTAATCTCAGTTGAACATCCTTGTCTTGAGTGGATTGATTCACCCAGTCCTGTAGAAGTCCTCCTTATGACCCCAGACCCCTTCCTTCGCATGACTGACCGACCCTTCTATAGAGTATACCTTTCCGCACCCATATGTCAAATTTCAAGTCTTGAGGTCATCATCCATAGGCCCTTCCATGAATCATTCTTTAATCCAGTTCTTGAGAAAATGGATCATTATTTGCTTAGAGAACAAACTTTAACTGTTGCAATCACATGTCCTAGGCTACTTCTCGAACCATCTCTTGATCCATTCCTGGGAGTAGCAAACTTTTCCTTTCGTAAGGATGACCAGTTGACACTCATAGATCACCATTCAAACCTTCAGGTCACCACCTTTAGCCAGCAGGTAATTCGAGACTCCACCTCATATCTCCTCCCTTTCTCTAGGACTTCCAATGCTTTTTACACCATCCAAGTATACTTTTCGAAGCCTTTAGAGTGAACCACGTGTCAGAACCTATTAGGTTTGCCACCTACTTCTGGAAGACCTTATGGCACCTACTAGGCATCCATAATAAGTTTTCATGCTCTGCATGCCCTCCTCCGACCCAAGATCAAACCTAGAGAGCCTTAGTTTGTTAGGTTTAGACCTAGGGTTCCTTTGTAATAAAGTCCATTCTTTAGGAATGCGTCGACAGTCTAGTTTAGTTTTCTTGACCCTTTACTAGGCTTTGGCTCTGATTTTGGTTGGATTGAGAGCACCAAGAATTGGGATTTGTATTTTGTCCAGGGCTGAAATTGCATTCAATGTTTCGATCAATAGGTCTATAGGCTAGAGTCCCTTTGAAATTGTTCATGGATACAAGCCTCACATACCACTTGATCTGATTTCACTATTAGCCCACACACACAAGTCTCTTGATGCACTTGCACAGCATATAAAAGACTTGCATAAAGAAATTCATGCCAAAATAAATTTAAGTATTGAAACTTATAAGAAGTTGGCTGTTTCTCAAAGGCGAGTCAAAACTTTTGTTGAGGGAGACTATGTAATGATTAGGTTAAGGCCTGAGCGGTTTTCTCTGGAACCGTTAGAAAGTTACATGCTAGAGGAGCTGGACCATTTAGAGTAGCGAAGAGAGTAGGATCCAATGCCTATGTGCTCGAGTTGCCTCCAGAACTAGGCAATAGCTCTTCTTTCAACATTACAGACCTAGTAGAGTACAGGGAGCCAGCTGTGATTCCCAGTGAGCCTTTTGAACCTAATCCTGTTATTGATAGTGATCCCGACCCTGTGTGTCCACCAACAAACTGGCCTATGAGGAAAGAGCAGATTGAAAAGATCCTGGATGATCAGGTTATCTCTACTCGTAATCGAGGATACCAAAGATACCTGGTCCGCTGGCTAGGAAGGCCAGATTCTGATGACTCTTGGATCTCTCGAGAAGAATTACAAGAGTTGGACACAGACCTCTTGGAGAGATACTAGAGCCAACTTGATCCATACTCGATAGGGTCGAGTTCCTCCCACCCTTGGAGAATTGGTGCGGGCACCAGACTCAGAAGAATACTTCAGAGCTCCATCTGGATCTCTGATTAACCTTGCCCGAAGAATTAGGGTTTTTGGCTTGTAATAAGGGTTGACTTGATCAACTCAATTTTAGTTTGAGTCTGTATTACCTGTATTTTTATTTTGTTGAGTCATGTTGACTCAGTAGTGGACTAGGACTTCAACCTGGGGGTGTTACATTTTCTCCCAAGGCCAAGCAAGTGGCCGCCACACTCCCAGCCACACTCCCAGCCATACGCCTGAGTCCAGGGGGCACCACATCTCCATCCAGCAGGCTTTGGTCCCCACACCACAGATAGCAGCTCCCCTCTTTATGCGCCAATTGAGGAGAAATCCACCAGGGATCCACAAATCAAGGGGGCGGCCCAAGACTTCCCAAAGAACCAAACTATGAAAGGGAAGAAATTCTCTTGGAGAGAATTCAAGGAGGCGCCCATTACCTGCTAGAAATACTCAAAACAAAGTTAGAAGGAGCCATAACTTGGGGAGAAAGAAAAGGAGGTATCCAAAAAGGGTTGAGCCATGAAAGGAAGGAGATTTCTCTTGAAAAGCAAGGTTAGGAGGCGCCCTAATCATTCCAACTAAAGCTAGATATAAAAGGCAACAAATTTTTTCTTGGAGGGCAAGGTTAAGAGGCGCCCAAACACTTCCAGATAAGGCCAAGCATAGAAGAAAAAAATATTTTCTTGGAGGTCAAGACAAGGAGGCGCCACCCACTTTCCTTTTTGAAGCTTCAATCAACTTTGGAATTAATTGGCCGGCCATATGAGTAGGGATTGATATCCTAATTTGAAGATCCCCTCCTTTAGTCCCACATGGGAAGATGTAAAACCCTACTCTCTTGTAATGGCCTATAAATTAAACCCCCATGTAAGTTTGAAAAAAATCAGATGAATGAAATCAATTTCTGTGTGAGCAACTTTGTGTTTCTCTCTTCCGCACTTGTATTCAGGTGTTGAGCTCCGTGAGGGAGTAAATCCGGGTTCCCTAGGAACCTTGAGGAGGTGTGAGATCTCCAACCCCAAAACCCTAGCTTAGTCCACCCATCTCTACTCCACCACCACCAAACCCTAATTTTCCATCTTCATCCCACGGCCCCTCTCTTCCACATCGAAGCCGGTCACCAGCATCCAGGTTCAGATCAACTGTTTCAACTACAGAGCCAGTTCAATGGAGAGTCAGATCAGTATCAAGATCTCCGGAACTTCCACATCCAACAATCTTCATTAAGTACTCAGGTCAGTGCCTTTCTTTGAGTTTCTGGTTCTTTTTTTTTGTTCTTCTTCTTCCAGATCCTGAGTTCGAGAAGAAGGCCAACCTTGCCATAGGACTACAATCTGAGGATCCATTGCGAAGATACCCCGTCTCCAAGGATCCTACAATCTGCTCGAGAGTGTCCTTCAATTGAAGCAACGAGAGATATCACAGTCAGGTATAAAACCTTCTCTTCTCTCTTCGTCTGTTTCTTGAAAGAGGAGTAAACCCTAGGTCTGGGGGTTTCTCAATCCCCAGCGATCCTACTTCTGAGTTACTCTGATAATCCACTCCTTTTAATTGTGCTTTCTGTCATTTCTTAGTTTCTTTCAATATTAGTTTATCTTTCCTTTGAGTCAAAGCCGACTTCTGAAAATAAATAAATAAAAAAAATACATTAATTTTAATTTACTTCCGCATCGCATCATCTTTTTTGTTCTGCATCATTTTTGGTATCAGAGCATTCGTCCTGCATCAATTTGGTATCAGAGCCCTGTCTAGGGTTTCTATTTTGATTGCTTGTTTGAGTCTCTCTCTTTTTACTTTGTCTGCTCGAAGTAGACTCCCCAGGATGTCCGGTCCTAGGAATGAAGCAAGGTGCAAACCTCCTCTTCCCATTCCACGGGGTGTTCCTAGTGCGTGTAGGGGATCCGTTGGGTTACAACTTCGTAGCAGAATTGTAAATGGAGAAGTGCTCTATTTTCAGACCATAATTACCCTGTTTCAAAAATTATTTCTTATTACAGGTAACTCCAAATTTGTGATTTTTATTTTCTGAAACCAGTATAATTGAATCTATTTTGCATAATTTTCTTGTGATTTATTGGTTTCCGTGGGATTTCTGAGAATTAAATTACTGTAACTCTATTTTTGTGTTCTGCAATCCAATTAATTTTGAGTGTTCATCTCTTAATTCATCTTAAGGGCATTTGAGCATCTAAGATAAGGGGAGGAGTTGATAATCTCTCCTTAGCCCAAAACCACCACCCACTCATTCGAACCTAAGCCTTTAATCTTAAAATTAATTAGACCTAATTTGCCCTAGTGGGCTAGGGACATCAATAAGTCGGGTCAAGGCTAGTGTTGAGTCAGTTTGTCTGGTTACTCTGTATGTGCTTTGTACTCAGTGTCTAGAACGGTGGTTCAGGGATTCTATCCCGAAGGGCTTGTGTGCTGGTCCGCCTACCTGGCCAATCACTGATTGGTGTCTAGGATTGGCATCTAGGGACCTAACTTTTTCCTTACCCCTGCCTGGCTGAGTCCCGAGTTACTACAGGCTAGCTTGCCACTCTGATTGGGCATCTAGTTTGGGCTCTAGGTCTAGTTAGCCAGTAGTCGCTTTAGTCTAGTCACATTCTGTGTGCTTGCTTGCATCATCATGTCTACCCGGAATGGAATACCCTACCAACCTAGTCAAACCCAACCAGATTTAGAGGCCATGGTTAGAAATCTTACCGAAAGTATGACCAAATTGAGTCAGGACATGAATGAGTGTTTTTCCCAATTTAGGGATCGAGTCCAAGTACTTGAGAAACGTAGACATCAAAATTGGACCCCTGATCCAAAATTTAATAGGCCCCAACCTCACCCATGCCAGGAGCCTAGGAGGACCTTATACCATGATCCCGAGCATAACCTTAGGAAGCCTAACCATGATATCTATAGTGTGGATCGTGTCTATGAGAGGTCCTTACAATATTCTAGACCAGTCACTCAACAACCCCAGTCTTCTAGATCAAACCATTTAGATCCACACCCATGCCCAAGTAAGGTCTCTACTAGCTTGAAACCCAGTGTGACCCAGGTTCCTATATCTCAAGAATGTTTGTTTTGTAGAGAAAGATGCCATAAATCTAGTCAGTGCCCATGCATAGGACTGGCTTGTGCACAGCTAAGTGGTAAGAATCCTAAGGATGACATTAATGAGGGAGAACCCAAGCCTACCAATGAGGAAGAAAGGTTAGGTATGACAAGCCTAGAATCAGTTGACCCGATTACCACTGACCCGAAACCCATTGAAGATGGCATCGAGGAAGTATATGATGCTGGCTTGAGTCTAGTTGATGAATATGAGGGGGAAGAACTTGAAGAATGTGACATCGGTACTATTGGTTCCTTACCTGAGGAGACCTTGGAGAGCAACCAAGTGGTAGGACCTAGTTCAGAAATTCAAGAGATTTGTGAGAACCAGGTTCCTTTAGTCAAATACCCCCAGGAAGAACTCATAGTGTTAGCCCGAGCTATCAGTTCGTACCCTCTAACGACAGTCATTCCCCAAGTACCAATTGAAGATCTTTACACTGAACTGTTTAAGTTTGCCCACCCTATGGTAGATCCTCTCCTTAGGATGACTGAATCAAGCCTCTTACAATTGGACCTTGTCCCTTGCCTAGCCACTAAGGTCTCTCCCGTAATCTCAGTTGAACATCCTTGTCTTGAGCGGATTGATTCACCCAGTCCTGTAGAAGTCCTCCTTATGAACCCAGACCCCTTCCTTCGCATGACTGACCTACCCTTCTATAGAGTATACCTTTCCGCACCCATATGTCAAATTTCAAGTCTTGAGGTCATCATCCATAGGCCCTTCCATGAATCATTCTTTAATCCAGTTCTTGAGAAAATGGATCATTATTTGCTTAGAGAACAAACTTTAACTGTTGCAATCACATGTCCTAGGCTACTGCTTCGAACCATCTCTTGATCCATTCCTAGGAGTAGCAAACTTTTCCTTTCGTAAGGATGACCAGTTGACACTCATAGATCACCATTCAAACCTTCAGGTCACCACCTTTAGCCAGCAGGTAATTCGAGACTCCACCTCATATCTCCTCCCTTTCTCTAGGACTTCCAATGCTTCTTACACCATCCAAGTATACTTTTTCGAAGCCTTTAGAGTGAACCACGTGTCAGAACCTATTAGGTTTGCCACCTACTTCTGGAAGACCTTATGGCACCTACTAGGCATCCATAATAAGTTTTCATGCTCTGCATGCCCTCCTCCGACCCAAGATCAAACCTAGAGAGCCTTAGTTTGTTAGGTTTAGACCTTGGGTTCCTTTATAATAAAGTCAATTCTTTAGGAATGCGTCGACAGTCTAGTTTAGTTTTCTTGACCCTTTACTAGGCTTTGGCTCAGATTTTGGTTGGATTGAGAGCACCAAGAATTGGGATTTGTATTTTGTCCAGGGCTGAAATTGCATTCAATGTTTCGATCAATAGGTCTATAGGCTAGAGTCCCTTTGAAATTGTTCATGGATACAAGCCTCACATACCACTTGATCTGATTTCACTATTAGCCCACACACACAAGTCTCTTGATGCACTTGCACAGCATATAAAAGACTTGCATAAAGAAATTCATGCCAAAATAAATTTAAGTAATGAAACTTATAAGAAGTTGGTTGTTTCTAAAAGGCGAGTCAAAACTTTTGTTGAGGGAGACTATGTAATGATTAGGTTAAGGCCTGAGCGGTTTTCTCCTGGAACCGTTAGAAAGTTACATGCTAGAGGAGCTGGACCATTTAGAGTAGCGAAGAGAGTAGGATCCAATGCCTATGTGCTCGAGTTGCCTCCAGAACTAGGCAATAGCTCTACTTTCAACATTACAGACCTAGTAGAGTACAGGGAGCCAGCTGTGATTCCCAGTGAGCCTTTTGAACCTAATCCTGTTATTGAGAGTGATCCCGACCCTGTGTGTCCACCAACAAACTGGCCTATGAGGAAAGAGCAGATTGAAAAGATCCTGGATGATCAGGTTATCTCTACTCGTAATCGAGGATACCAAGATACCAGGTCCGCTGGCTAGGAAGGCCAGATTCTGATGACTCTTGGATCTCTCGAGAAGAATTACAAGAGTTGGACACAGACCTCTTGGAGAGATACCAGAGCCAACTTGATCCATACTCGATAGGGTCGAGTTCCTCCCACCCTGGGAGAATTGGTGCGGGCACCAGACTCAGAAGAATACTTCAGAGCTCCATCTGGATCTCTGATAAACCTTGCCCGAAGAATTAGGGTTTTTGGCTTGTAATAAGGGTTGACTTGATCAACTCAATTTTAGTTTGAGTCTGTATTACCTGTATTTTTATTTTGTTGAGTCATGTTGACTCAGTAGTGGACTAGGGCTTCAACCTGGGGGTGTTACATTTTCTCCAAAGGCCAAGCAAGTGGCCGCCACACTCCCAGCCACACTCCCAGCCATACGCCTGAGTCCAGGGGGCGCCACATCTCCTTCCACAGGCTTTGGTCGCCATACCACAGATAGCAGCTCCCCTCTTTATGCGCTAATTGAGGAGAAATCCACCAGGGATCCACAAATCAAGGGGGCGGCCCAAGACTTCCCAAAAGAACCAAACTATGAAAGGGAAGAAATTCTCTTGGAGAGAAATTCAAGGAGGCGCTCATTACCTGCCAGAAATACTCAAAACAAAGTTAGAAGGAGCCATAACTTGGGGAGAAAGAAAAGGAGGTATCCATAAAGGGTTGAGCCATGAAAGGAAGGAGATTTCTCTTGAAAAGTAAGGTTAGGAGGCGCCCTAATCATTCCAACTAAAGCTAGATATAAAAGGCAACAAATTTTTTTCTTGGAGGGCAAGGTTAAGAGGTGCCCAAACACTTCCAGATAAGGCCAAGCATAGAAGAAAAAAAATATTTTCTTGGAGGTCAAGACTAGGAGCGCCACCCACTTTCCTTTTTGAAGCTTCAATCAACTTTGGAATTAATTGGCCGGCCATATGAGTAGGGATTGATATCCTAATTTGAAGATCCCCTCCTTTAGTCCCACATGGGAAGATGTAAAACCCTACTCTCTTGTAATGGCCTATAAATTAAACCCCCATGTAAGTTTGAAAAAAATCAGATGAATGAAATCAATTTCTGTGTGAGCAACTTTGTGTTTCTCTCTTCCGCACTTGTATTCAGGTGTTGAGCTCCGTGAGGGAGTAAATCCGGGTTCCCTAGGAACCTTGAGGAGGTGTGAGATCTCCAACCCCAAAACCCTAGCTTAGTCCACCCATCTCTACTCCACCACCACCAAACCCTAATTTTCCATCTTCATCCCACGGCCCCTCTCTTCCACATCGAAGCCGGTCACCAGCATCCAGGTTCAGATCAACTGTTTCAACTACAGAGCCAGTTCAAAGAAGAGTCAGATCAGTATCAAGATCTCCGAAACTTCTACATCCAACAATCTTCATTAAGTACTCAGGTCAGTGTCTTTCTTTGAGTTTCTGGTTCTTTTTTTTGTTCTTCTTCTTCCAGATCCTGAGTTCGAGAAGAAGGCCAACCTTGCCATAGGACTACAATCTGAGGATCCATTGCGAAGATACCCCGTCTCCAAGGATCCTACAATCTGCTCGAGAGTGTCCTTCAATTGAAGCAACGAGAGATATCACAGTCAGGTATAAAACCTTCTCTTCTCTCTTCGTCTGTTTCTTGAAAGAGGAGTAAACCCTAGGTCTGGGGTTTCTCAATCCCCAGCGATCCTACTTCTGAGTTACTCTGATAATCCACTCCT
This sequence comes from Areca catechu, assembly GCA_021397845.1. Lineage (NCBI taxonomy): Eukaryota > Viridiplantae > Streptophyta > Magnoliopsida > Arecales > Arecaceae > Areca > Areca catechu. The sequence goes on from CM038050.1 coordinate 101,278,869, forward strand.
TTTAATTATGCTTTCTGTCATTTCTTAGTTTCTTTCAATATTAGTTTATCTTTCCTTTGAGTCAAAGCCGACTTCTGAAAATAAATAAATAAAAAAAAAATACATTAATTTTAATTTACTTCCGCATCGCATCATCTTTTTTGTTCTGCATCATTTTTGGTATCAGAGCATTCGTCCTGCATCAATTTTGGTATCAGAGCCCTGTCTAGGGTTTCTGTTTTGATTGCTTGTTTGAGTCTCTCTCTTTTTACTTTGTCTGCTCGAAGTAGACTCCCCAGGACGTCCAGTCCTAGGAATGAAGCGAGGTGCAAACCTCCTCTTCCCATTCCATGGGGTGTTCCTAGGGCGTGTAGGGGATCCGTTGGGTTATAACTTCGTAGCAGGAATTGTAAACGGGGAAGTGCTCTATTTTCAGCCCATAATTGCCTTGTTGCAGGAATTATTTCTCACTGCAGGTAACTCCAAATTTGGTGATTTTTGTTTTTCTGAAACCAATATAATTGATTCTATTTTGCATAATTTTCCTGTGAATTATTGGTTTCCGTGGGATTTCTGAGAATTAAATTACTTCAACTCTATTTTTGTGTTCTGCAATCCAATTAATTTTGAGTGTTCATCTCTTAATTCATCTTAAGGGCATTGAGCATCTAGAATAAGGGGAGGAGTTGATAATCTCTCCTTAGCCCAAAACCACCACCCACTCATTCGAACCTAAGCCTTTAATATTAAAATTAATTAGACCTAATTTGCCCTAGTGGGCTAGGGATATCAACAAGTCGGGTCAAGGCTAGTGTTGAGTCAGTTTGTCTGGTTACTCTGTATGTGCTTTGTACTCAGTGTCTAGAACGGTGGTTCAGGGATTCTATCCCGAAGGGCTTGTGTGCTGGTCCGCCTACCTGGCCAATCACTGATTGGTATCTAGGATTGGCATCTAGGGACCTAACTCTTCCCTTACACCTGCCTGGCTGAGTCCCGAGTTACTACAGGCTAGCTTGCCACTCTGATTGGGCATCTAGTTTGGGCTCTAGGTCTAGTTAGCCAGTAGTTGCTTTAGTCTAGTCACATTCTGTGTACTTGCTTGCATCATCATGTCTACCCGGAATGGAATACCCTACCAACCTAGTCAAACCCAACCAGATTTAGAGGCCATGGTTAGAAATCGTACCGAAAGTATGACCAAATTGAGTCAGGACATGAATGATGGTTTTTCCCAATTTAGGGATCGAGTCCTAGTACTTGAGAAACGTAGACATCAAAATTGGACCCCTGATCCAAAATTTAATAGGCCCCAACCTCACCCATGCCAGGAGCCTAGGAGGACCTTATACCATGATCCCGAGCATAACCTTAGGAAGCCTAACCATGATATCTATAGTGTGGATCGTGTCTATGAGAGGTCCTTACAATATTCTAGACCAGTCACTCAACAACCCCAGTCTTCTAGATCAAACCATTTGATCCACACCCATGCCCAAGTAAGGTCTCTACTAGCTTGAAACCCAGTGTGACCCAGGTTCCTATATCTCAAGAATGTTTGTTTTGTAGAGAAAGAGGCCATAAATCTATTCAGTGCCCATGCATAGGACTGGCTTGTGCACAGCTAAGTGGTAAGAATCCTAAGGATGACATTAATGAGGGAGAACCCAAGCCTACCAATGAGGAAGAAAGGTTCGGTATGACAAGTCTAGAATCAGTTGACCCGATTACCACTGACCCGAAACCCATTGAAGATGGCATCGAGGAAGTATATGATGCTGGCTTGAGTCTAGTTGATGAATATGAGGGGGAAGAACTTGAAGAATGTGACATCGGTACTATTGGTTCCTTACCTGAGGAGACCTTGGAGAGCAACCAAGTGGTCGGACCTAGTTCAGAAATTCAAGAGATTTGTGAGAACCAGGTTCCTTTAGTCAAATACCCCCAGGAAGAACTCATAGTGTTAGCCCGAGCTATCAGTTCGTACCCTCTAACGACAGTCATTCCCCAAGCACCAATTAAAGATCTTTACACTGAACTGTTTAAGTTTGCCCACCCTATGGTAGATCCTCTCCTTAGGATGACTGAATCAAGCCTCTTACAATTGGACCTTGTCCCATGCCTAGCCACTAAGGTCTCTCCCATAATCCTAGTTGAACATCCTTGTCTTGAGCGGATTGATTCACCCAGTCCTGTAGAAGTCCTCCTTATGACCCCAGACCCTTTCCTTCGCATGACTGACCTACCCTTCTATAGAGTATACCTTTCCGCACCCATATGTCAAATTTCAAGTCTTGAGGTCATCATCCATAGGCCCTTCCATGAATCATTCTTTAATCCAGTTCTTGAGAAAATGGATCATTATTTGCTTAGAGAACAAACTTTAACTGTTGCAATCACATGTCTAGGCTACTTCTCGAACCATCTCTTGATCCATTCCTGGGAGTAGCAAACTTTTCCTTTCGTAAGGATGACTAGTTGACACTCATAGATCACCATTCAAACCTTCAGGTCACCACATTTAGCCAGCAGGTAATTCGAGACTCCACCTCATATCTCCTCCCTTTCTCTAGGACTTTCAATGCTTCTTACACCATCCAAGTATACTTTGTCGAAGCCTTTAGAGTGAACCACGTGTCAGAACCTATTAGGTTTGCCACCTACTTCTGGAAGACCTTATGGCACCTACTAGGCATCCATAATAAGTTTTCATGCTCTGCATGCCCTCCTCCGACCCAAGATCAAACCTAGAGAGCCTTAGTTTGTTAGGTTTAGACCTAGGGTTCCTTTGTAATAAAGTCCAATCTTTAGGAATGCGTCGACAGTCTAGTTTAGTTTTCTTGACCCTTTACTAGGCTTTGGCTCAGATTTTGGTTGGATTGAGAGCACCAAGAATTGGGATTTGTATTTTGTCCAGGGCTGAAATTGCATTCAATGTTTCGATCAATAGGTCTATAGGCTAGAGTCCCTTTGAAATTGTTCATGGATACAAGCCTCACATACCACTTGATCTGATTTCACTATTAGCCCACACACACAAGTCTCTTGATGCACTTGCACAGTATATAAAAGACTTGCATAAAGAAATTCATGCCAAAATAAATTTAAGTATTGAAACTTATAAGAAGTTGGCTGTTTCTCAAAGGCGAGTCAAAACTTTTGTTGAGGGAGACTATGTAATGATTAGGTTAAGGCCTGAGCGGTTTTCTCCTGGAACCATTAGAAAGTTACATGCTAGAGGAGCTGGACCATTTAGAGTAGCGAAGAGAGTAGGATCCAATGCCTATGTGCTCGAGTTGCCTCCAGAACTAGGCAATAGCTCTACTTTCAACATTACAGACCTAGTAGAGTACAGGGAGCCAGCTGTGATTCCCAGTGAGCCTTTTGAACCTAATCCTGTTATTGAGAGTGATCCCGACCCTGTGTGTCCACCAACAAACTGGCCTATGAGGAAAGAGCAGATTGAAAAGATCCTGGATGATCAGGTTATCTCTACTCGTAATCGAGGACACCAAAGATACCTGGTCCGCTGGCTAGGAAGGCTAGATTCTGATGACTCTTGGATCTCCCGAGAAGAATTACAAGAGTTGGACCCAGACCTCTTGGACAAATACCAGAGCCAACTTGATCCATACTCGACAGGGTCGAGTTCCTCCCACCCTGGGAGAATTGGTGCGGGCACCAGACTCAGAAGAAGACTTTAGAGCTCCATCTGGATCTCTGATTAACCTTGCCCGAAGAATTAGGGTTTTTGGCTTGTAATAAGGGTTGACTTGATCAACTCAATTTTAGTTTGAGTCTGTATTACCTGTATTTTTATTTTGTTGAGTCATGTTGACTCAGTAGTGGACTAGGGCTTCACCTGGGGGTGTTACATTTTCTCCCAAGGCCAAGCAAGTGGCCGCCACACTCCCAGCCACACTCCCAGCCATACGCCTGAGTCCAGGGGGCGCCACATCTCCATCCAGCAGGCTTTGGTCCCCACACCACAGATAGCAGCTCCCCTCTTTATGCGCCAATTGAGGAGAAATCCACCAGGGGACCACAAATCAAGGGGGCGGCCCAAGACTTCCCAAAAGAACCAAACTATGAAAGGAAAGAAATTCTCTTGGATAGAAATTCAAGGAGGCGCCCATTACCTGCCAGAAATACTCAAAACAAAGTTAGAAGGAGCCATAACTTGGGGAGAAAGAAAAGGAGGTATCCAAAAAGGGTTGAGCCATGAAAGGAAGGAGATTTCTCTTGAAAAGCAAGGTTAGGAGGCGCCCTAATCATTCCAACTAAAGCTAGATATAAAAGGCAACAAATTTTCTCTTGGAGGGCAAGGTTAAGAGGCGCCCAAACACTTCCAGATAAGGCCAAGCATAGAAGAAAAAAAATATTTTCTTGGAGGTCAAGACAAGGAGGCGCCACCCACTTTCCTTTTGAAGCTTCAATCAACTTTGGAATTAATTGGCCGGCCATATGAGTAGGGATTGATATCCTAATTTGAAGATCCCCTTCTTTAGTCCCACATGGGAAGATGTAAAACCCTACTCTCTTGTAATGGCCTATAAATTAAACCCCCATATAAGTTTGAAAAAAATCAGATGAATGAAATCAATTTCTGTGTGAGCAACTTTGTGTTTCTCTCTTCCGCCCTTGTATTCAGGTGTTGAGCTCCGTGAGGGAGTAAATCTGGGTTCCCTAGGAACCTTGAGGAGGTGTGAGATCTCCAACCCCAAAACCCTAGCTTAGTCCACCCATCTCTACTCCACCACCACCAAACCCTAATTTTTCATCTTCATCCCATGGCCCTCTCTTCCACATCGAAGCCGGTCACCAGCATCCAGGTTCAGATCAACTGTTTCAACTACAGAGCCAGTTCAAAGGAGAGTCAGATCAGTATCAAGATCTCCGGAACTTCTACATCCAACAATCTTCATTAAGTACTCAGGTCAGTGTCTTTCTTTGAGTTTCTGGTTCTTCTTTTTGTTCTTCTTCTTCCAGATCCTGAGTTCGAGAAGAAGGCCAACCTTGCCATAGGAATACAATCTGAGGATCCATTGCGAAGATATCCCGTCTCCAAGGATCCTACAATCTGCTCGAGAGTGTCCTTCAATTGAAGCAAAGAGAGATATCACAGTCAGGTATAAAACCTTCTCTTCTCTCTTCGTCTATTTCTTGAAAGAGGAGTAAACCCTAGGTCTGGGGGTTTCTCAATCCCCAGCGATCCTACTTCTGAGTTACTCTGATAATCCACTCCTTTTAATTGTGCTTTCGTCATTTCTTAGTTTCTTTCAATATTAGTTTATCTTTCCTTTGAGTCAAAGCCGACTTCTGAAAATAAATAAATAAAAAAAATACATTAATTTTAATTTTCTTCTGCATCGCATCATCTTTTTTGTTCTGCATCATTTTTGGTATCAGAGCATTTGTCCTGCATCAATTTTGGTATTAGAGCCCTGTCTAGGATTTCTGTTTTGATTGCTTGTTTGAGTCTCTCTCTTTTTACTTTGTCTGCTCGAAGTAGACTCCCCAGGACGTCCGGTCCTAGGAACGAAGCGAGGTGCAAACCTCCTCTTCCCATTCCATGGGGTGTTCCTAGGGCGTGTAGGGGATCCGTTGGGTTATAACTTTGTAGCAGGAATTGTAAACGGGGAATTGCTCTGTTTTCAGCCCGTAATTGTCCTGTTGCAGGAATTATTTCTCACTGCAGGTAACTCCAAATCTAGTGATTTTTGGTTTCTGAAACCAGTATAATTAAATCTATTTTGCATAATTTTCCTGTGATTTATTAGTTTCCGTGGAATTTCTGAGAATTAAATTACTGCCACTCTATTTTTGTGTTCTGCAATCCAATTAATTTTGAGTGTTCATCTCTTAATTCATCTTAAGGGCATTTGAGCATCTAAGATAAGGGAGGAGTTGATAATCTCTCCTTAGCCCAAAACCACCACCCACTCATTCGAACCTAAGCCTTTAATCTTAAAATTAATTAGACCTAATTTTCCCTAGTGGGCTAAGGACATCAACAAGTCGGGTCAAGGCTAGTGTTGAGTCAGTTTGTCTGGTTACTCTGTATGTGCTTTGTACTTAGTGTCTAGAACGGTGGTTCAGGGATTCTATCCCGAAGGGCTTGTGTGCTGGTCCGCCTACCTGGCCAATCACTGATTGGTGTCTAGGATTGGCATCTAGGGACCTAACTCTTCCCTTACACCTGCCTGGCTGAGTCCCGAGTTACTACAGGCTAGCTTGCCACTCTGATTGGGCATCTAGTTTGGGCTCTAGGTCTAGTTAGCCAGTAGTCGCTTTAGTCTAGTCACATTCTGTGTGCTTGCTTGCATCATCATGTCTACCCGGAATGGAATACCCTACCAACCTTCAATGGGTCAACTGATTCTGGCCATCTTCAATGGGTTTCGGTCAGTGGTATTCGGGTCAACTGATTCTGGGCTTGTCATACCTAACCTTTCTTCCTCACTGGTAGGCTTGGGTTCTCCCTCATTAATGTCATCCTTAGGATTCTTACCACTTAACTGTGCAGAAGCCAGTCCTATGCATGGGCACTGACTAGATTTATGGCCTCTTTCTCCACAAAACCAACATTCTTGCGATATAGGAACCTGGGTCACACTGGGTTTCAAGCTAGTAGAGACCTTACTTGGGCATGGGTGTGGATCTAAATGGTTTGATCTAGAAGACTTAGGTTGTTGAGTGACTGGTCTAGAATATTGTAAGGACCTCTCATAGACACGATCCACACTATAGATATCATGGTTAGGCTTCCTAAGGTTATGCTCGGGATCACGGTATAAGGTCCTCCTAGGCTCCTGGCATGGGTGAGGTTGGGGCATATTAAATTTTGGATCAGGGGTCCAATTTTGATGTCTACATTTTTCAAGTACTTGGACTCGATCTCTAAACTGGGAAAACCCTCATTCATATCCTGACTCAATTTGGTCATACTTTCGGTAAAATTTCTAACCATGGCCTCTAAATCTGGATGGGTTTGACCAGGTTGGTAGGGTACTCCATTCCAGGTGGACATGATGATGCAAGCAAGCACACAGAATGTGACTAGACTAAAGCGACTACTGGCTCACTAGACCTAGAGCCCAAACTAGATGCCCAATCAAAGTGGCAAGCTAGCCTGTAGTAACTCGGGACTCAGCTAGGCAGGTGTAAGTGGAGTGTTAGGTCCCTAAGTGCCAATCCTAGACACCAATCAGAGATTGGCCAGGTAGGCGGACCTGCACACAAGCCCTTCGGGATAGAATTCCTGAACCACCATTCTAGACACTGAGTACAAAGCACACACAGAGTAACTAGACAAACTGACTCAACACTAGCCTAGACCAGACTTGTTGTTGTCCCTAGCCCACTAGGACAAATTAAGTCTAATAAATTTTAAAATTAGGCTTAGGATCGAATGAGTGGGTGGTGGTTTTGGGCTAAGGAGAGGTTATCAACTCCTCCCCTTATCTTAGATGCTCAATTGCCCTTAAGATGAATTAGGAGATGATCAATCAAAAAAAATTGAAATGCAGAAACACAGAAACAGAGTTGCTGTAATTTAACTCTCAAAATTTCATGAAAACCAATAAATAACAATAAAATTATGTAAAATAGTTTCAATTATACTGGTTCCATCAAAAAAAAAATTATACAATTTGAAGTTACTTGCAATGAGAAACAATTCCTGCAACAGAGTAGTTACAGACTGAAAACAAAATGCTTCCCCTGTTTACAATTCCTGCTACGAAGTTGTAACCCAGCGGATCCCCTACACGCCCTAGGAACACCCCGTGGAATGGGAAGAGGAGGCTTGCACCTCGCTTCGTTCCTAGGACCGGACATCCTGGGGAGTCTACTTCGAGCAGACAAAGTAAAAAAGAGAGACACTCAAAACATGCAAGCAAGTCAGAAACCCTAGACAGGGCTCTGATACCAAAATTGATGCAGAACGAAAGCTCTGATACCAAAAATGATGTAGAACAAAAGCTCTGATACCAAAATTGATGTATAACAAAAGAGATGATGCGATGCGGAAGTAAATTAAGACTAATTCCTTTTATTTTATTTTATTTTATTTTCAGAAGTCGGCTTTGACTCAAATGAAAGTTAAACTAAATTGAAAGAAACTATATAATAACTGAAAGCACAATTCAAAGAAACTAGATTATCAGAGTAGTTCAGAAGTAAAGGATCGCTGGGGCTTGAGAAACTCCCAGACCTAGGGTTTCGCTCTGAACTTTCAACAGGACAGAACTAAAGAGAAGGGAAGTGTTATGTACCAGGCAGTGATCTTCACAGAGTTTGGTGGAAGGACTCTCTCGAGCAGATTGTTGGATCCTCGGATTCGGATATCTTCGCAATGGATCCTCCAATACTAGTCCTTTGGTAGAGTTGGCTTCTCCTGAACTCAGGATCTGGGAAAGAAGAAGAACAAGTTAAGGAACCGGATACTCAAAGAAAGGATTTACCAGATAAGAAGAACTTGAAAAAATTGATGTTGCTGAAATCCTGATTCTCCTGGATGCTGATCTGACTTTCTCTGGGATTTGCTCTGTATTCGAAGTAGCCGATCTGGACCTGGATGCTGGTGGTCGGCCTCTACTTGGAAGAGAGGGGCCGTGAGATGATGAGGTAGATTAGGGCTTGGATGATTGGTGGAATGAAGAAGATGATGGCGGCTAGGGTTTGGAATTGAAGTGGCTATCCTAGGGTTTTGGTAGGGTTTTGGGATTGGAGATCTCACACCTCCTCAAGGTTCCTAGGGAACCCGGATTTACTCCCTCACGGAGCTCAACACCTGGATACAAGTGCGGAAGAGAGAAACACAATGTTGCTCACACAGAAATTGATTTCATTCATCATTTTTAATTCAAGAGTTACATAGAGTTGAATATATAGACATAACAAAGAAATAAAATTTCATACACTTCCCATGTGGGACTAATAGGACTAACCCACACTTTAGGCATCAAATTCTCTTCCCAAGACTCCTTCCATGAGTGGGCAGCCCAAAAACTCCAAGAAAACTTGAAAATCAGCTCCAAATGGCAGGTTATGGGGTGTCTCCTAGTATCTCTCCATGAATCAAGGATTTTCCCTTCATGGTTTGGCTCTTTTGGACACCTCTTAGTCTTGCTCCACAAGTTTAGGCTTCTTCTTTTCATGGCTTTAGCACTTTAGGAAACTTTTGGATGCCTCCTTGATTTTCTCCCCAAGACATGCTCTCTTCCCTTTTATAACTTGGATTTTTATGGAACATTGTGGGGCACCTCCTTGATCCTCTCTTCAAGAAAAATTCTTGCCATCCTGGCTTGGGTTTATCTGGAAAGAAGTTGGCTCCTCCTTGGATTGAGGTATCTTGATGGAGAGATACTAGAAGGGACCTGCTTTCTTGTGGTGTGGGGACCAAGGCACACTGGATGGAGATGTGGCGCCTCCTAGACTCTGGCGTGTGGCTGGGAGTGTGGCGCCCACATGCTTGGGCCTGGGGGAAAAAATTGGGCACCCTGGACCTTGACTTGATTTAAAAAAAATGGCACCAACCTAGAGAAGACCTAGACCACTACTAGGACTTGTACTGAGTCAACATGACTCAACAAAATTTAAATTGTAGGGAAATACAGACTCAAGACTAAAATTGAGTTGACCAAGTCAACCCTAATTACAAAACCAGAAAATCCTAATTCTTCGGGCAAGGTCAATCAGACATCTAGATGGAGCCCTGAAGTCTTCTTCTGAGTCTGGTGCCCGCACCAATCTTTTTGCATATCTTTTAATTTTAGTTTATTTCCTGCATATTAGGGCATAAATTGCATGTTTTCCTTATGTTTAAAAAATAACAAAAAAAAAATTACATATTCTCCAAAAATACCAAAAATATCTAAATCCTAATTTGCATCCTCATCTGCCTGCCATCATTGCATAATTTACTTTTAAGGGCACTCTTGTTATATCAGATGGGGGGAGGATTTGATCACCTCTCCTTAGCCCAAAACCACATCCCATGCATTCGGTCCCAAGCCTTAACCTAAAATTAACTAGACTTAATTTGCCCTAGTGGGCTAGGGACACCAACTGGTCGGGTCCGGGCTACGTGTTAGATCACTGTATCAAGTTAACCTGTGTGTGCCTTGTGCTTGGTGTCTAGAATGGTGGTTTAGGAATTCAATCCTGAAGGGCTTGTGTGCTGGTCTGCCTACTTGGCCAATCTTTGATTGGTGTCTAGGATTGGAAATCAGGGACCTAACACTCCCCTTACACCTGCCTGGCTGAGTACAGGGTTACTATAGACTAGTTTGCCATCCTGATTGAGCATCCAGTTTTGGACTCTAGGTCTAGTCAGCTATAGTTGGTTTGATCGAGTCTTGCATGAGCACTAGATCAGGAGTTTCATATCACCCACCTCTTTCACAAATGTCTGAACCCATGGAAAATTTGCAAGCCCAAATGAAAGCCCTATGGTGGGGACACCGGTGGCACCAGAATAAGATAGAGGCTTATCAATCCTCTGTAAATTGTTCAATAATTTATGAGTCCATCTGTAATAAGGGCTTAGCTCATCAGAGTCCATTTTAGTTGTTATTTGAGTATTTTGAGTTGTTATTTCAGTTCTGTACTAGTCAGCTCATGTTGAGCTAGTTCAGTCCAATGCTAGTCAGCTCATGTTGAGCTAATTTTATTTTTTTGAGTCCTATCCAAGCATACTGAAGACTCAAGACCACATCATATAAGTAAAGACCAAGTCCAACCAGATTGAAGACATAGAAGTTTAGCCCAAGTCCAACCCAGCTTGAAGATTTGAAGACCCCAGGAGAAAAATCAGAAACCCTGATTCCTTGCAGATGCCCTCCAGATGCCCAGATTCCCTTCCAGATGCCAAAGTATATTCATAAATAAGGGCATCCATGATTCCAGAGGTCCATCTGCATCCTAGCCCAAAGAAATCAAGCCCAGGTGCTAAGCCCAAGCCCCTAAGAAGCAAGATACCAGGGAATATTCCTGCTACCTGGCTACCAGGCCACCCCAGCTTCCAAAGGCCCAAATCCATGCACCTGGGCCCCTTTGGGCCGGCCCCTTGCTGCTCCTAGAAGCCCAACACGCCCCCCTAGGCGTCCTTGGAGTCTTGACCAAGTCAAGAAAAATTTTAGGGATTTTTCTACCTAATATTTCCTTATTTTCTAGCTAGGGTTTGAGAGGGAAAAGGATTCTTATGAAAAGACTTATGTACCCTTACTTGGAGCCCAAGGTTAAGGGTCTATTTAAGGAACCCTAGCCTCTTGTATGAAGAGAATTTTTGATGAATAAAAACCTTGAGTTCTTCTATTGAGTTGTGTGATACCCTGCTGTGTGCATAAAGGGGTTTGCGAGAGTTTTTCTTCCCAGTGCTTCAATCATCTTCTTGCTGCCAACAAGCCTCTCAGATCTCTGGACGCCCACTCCAAAAGAAGCCTTCCCTTGCTGTTTTCCCTTTGTTTTCTTGTTCCTTTATGAGTTTTCTAATCCTTGACAGGTCATTTGTAGGTCCCTGAGTTCCTACGAATCCAACGACTCCAGCCAAGCCTAAATCGGATCATCGAGCAGAAAGCCGGGTATCCGCGGGTCTTTGGCTCGGTTCTCCAGGCCGCATCCGTCGAGGAACGAGAGACCCTTTGCTACGATCTTCACAGACATTGTCAGGTACACCCCCTCTACCTCCAGTAGTTTTATTGTAGGAGAACTTTCCCTAACCGAGGCTTCTCAGCCTCGGCGATCCTTCTTTTCTACTTTTCGAGGTCCTAATCTGCATGCTGATCTTCTAAAATTCATATAAAATTCCCTACAACTTATTTTAATCTGAAATTCGGGAATTAATCACTCAACTCCACATAAAACAAAAAAAAAAAATTGCATGCATATTAGTCCCCCATCACCCTAGCTGACCAAATGGCCCAGATGGCTACCCAGATGACCCAGTTAACTCAGTCTGGTATTCAAACTAATGATAGAATGGACCATCTTGCCAATAGGTTTGATCAGTTAAAAGTCCGGGTAGGGACCCCAAGAAAAACCCATGGGTCACTGTCTGAGCCAGATCCTGATTCCCCTCAACCTAGGAGGACCCCAAACCCTGATCTATACCATGAGGTCGAACTTAGGAGAGCCCCTTATCCTGACCCATACTACAATCCTCGACCAAGGAGGACCCCAAACCCTGATCCATACCTTGAGGCTGAACCTAGGAGAGCCCATCGTCATGACCCAATCCCTAAGGTTAGTTCTAGAAGACCCAATCATGATTTTATAGACCAGGAAGATAGATCCTATTTACCCTCTCCCTATAAGCCTAGTATACCCACAACCTATAGATCTTATGACTCCAAATCCTATGAACCTAGAACCTATGAATCCATAACCTATGAAACTAGATCTTATGACTCTAGATCCCATGATCATAGATCCTATGCACCCACACCCTATGAGCCTAGTAGACCCAACACCCAATATTCTGACCCATATAGGGAGTCCAACCCTAGGAGAACCCACTATTCTGACCCATATAGGGAGTCCAACCCTAGGAGAACCCAGTATTCTGACCCATATAGGGAGTCCAACCCTAGGAGGACCCAATATCCTGACCCATATAGAGAGTCCAACCTTAGGAGGACCCATACCATGATCCATCCTTAGAATCTGACTATAGAGCTGACCCAAAATCCTATGACCCCAGATCCTATAATCCCATGACCCATAGATCTGCACCCTTGTCCTATGAGCCCAAAGAACCCATAACCCCTAAGTATCAATCTAGTACTAGTCAGGTTTTCTTTAGTCAACTTGAACCCCATAGGATTAGCACCCCTAAATATGAGCCCAGTAGTGAGCCACTACCCCTTAGGCAACTTGAACCTACTAGGACTAGTGTCCAAAATCAGAAACTAGGACCTAGCCAATTTTCCCCTAGCCAACATTCTCCAACCATTCCTGAGATTGACAAGGATTACATTAACGTGGAAGTGTATGAAGCTGATGCGAGCCTAGTTGATGAGTATGAAGGAGAAGAGGAGACACCTTTAGTATACCTAGAATTAGCTGACCCAATAGATACCTAGGTAGAAACCAACCCAGAGCTAGTTGACCTTGACCACATCCAACCAAAAGCTATAATGGAAGAACAAATAAAGGAAAAAAACCTAGGTACTGCTGCTAGTGCCTTACCTGAGGAAACCATAGAGGAGAGCTAAATTATAGAGTCTAGTCCAAAAATACAAGAACCAGAAGAATTTATTAAGGACATGATCTTTTTGAATCAATACCTTCAAGATGAGTCCCCTCCTATAGTTCCCATTAAGGACCTCTTTCCCGAAATTGGCGACCCATCCTTCCATTATGCAAACCCTGTAGATATAGCTCAACCTCGTAAGGTTAACCTCATTAGTATAGGATTAGTTCCTGACACCCCGTCTTTTATCCTACTGTATCCAACTAACCTGGAACCTTTTTCTCTACCCTACCAAACTAATTCTGAACCCACTTCCTATTTTCTGCCCTTTCCTGACACCTCCAGCATTTCTAGGATTATTAGATTGCATTTAACTGAGATTAGCATACTGCATGCATTCATTATGCATGTTAGGTTTTCATTATACTTCTGGCATACCCTTTGGCATTTGCTTGGAGTCCATTGTAAATACTCTTGTGCACACCACACTAGGATCAGACCTAGAGAGTCTATAGTCTCTTAGGTTTAGGCCCATAAAAGTCTAATAAATTTCCTTCGATAAGAATGCAAAGTCGAGTCTATTAGGTGTTAGTTTGAGTCCTTTGCATCATTTTGTTAGGAGTCTGCATGTGCCCAGCATGTTCACCACCTACACTAATTTTAAACAAACTGGCTAATTCCCGAAGATGGATCAAAGAATTTGATGTAGTGGATTCTATCTTGATTAGGCTTAGGCCTGAGCGATTCCCACCTGGGACCGTTAAGAAGCTTCATGCTCGTGGAGACGGACCTTTTAAAGTATTGAAGAATGTTGGATCAAATGCCTATGTACTAGACTTGCCTTCGGATATGGGCATTAGTTCTACCTTCAATATTACAGACCTGGTTGAGTACAGGTAACCAGCAACGATACCCAGTGAGGCTTTTGGACCTATCCCGTTCTGTTGAGAGTGATCCTTACCCAGAGTGTCCACCCATCAATTGGCCTGAGAGAGGAGAACAGATCGAGCGTATCCTGGACGATCAAGCCATTACGACCCGGGGCCATGGTTATCAACGCTTCCCGGTCCGATGGCAAGGCCGGCCAGAGTCGGACGATTCGTGGATTTCTCGAGAGGACTTGCAGCACCTCAACCCAGACCTCCTTAAGAGATATGTGAGCCAGCTTGATCTTCACTCGACAGGGTCGAGTTCCTCCCACCCTGGGAGAATTGGTGGGGACACCGGAGGCACCAGAATAAGACAGAGGCTTTTCAACCCTCTATGAATTGATCAATAATTTATGAGTCCATCTGTAATAAGGGCTTAGCCCATTCGAGTTTATTTTAGTTATTATTTGAGTCTTTTGAGTTGTTATTTCAGTTCTGTACTAGTCAGCTCAGTTGAGCTAGTTCAGTCCAATGCTAGTCAGCTCATGTTGAGCTAATTTTATTTTTTTGAGTCCTGACCAAGCATACTGAAGACTCAAGACCACATCATACAAGTGAAGACCAAGTCCATCTAGATTGAAGACATGGAAGTTTAGCCCAAGTCCAACCCAGCTTGAAGATTTGAAGACCCTAGGAGGAAAATTCAGAAAATCCTGATTTCTTACAGATGCCCTCTAGATGCCCAGATTCCCTTCCAGATGCCAAAGTATATTCATAGACCAGGGCATCCATGATTCTAGAGGTCCATCTACATCCTAGCCCAAAGAAATCAATCCCAGGTGCCAAGCCCAAGCCCTAAAGAAGCAAGATACCAGGGAATATTCCTGCTACATGGCTACCAGGCCACCCCAGCTTCCAGAGGCCCAAACCCATGCACCCGAGCCCCTTTGGGCCAGCCTCTTGCTGCTCCTAGAAGCCCAACACGCCCCCCTAGGCATCCTTGGAGTGTTGGCCAAGTCAAGAGAATTTTTAGAGATTTTTTCTACCTAATGTTTCCTTATTTTCTAGCTAGGGTTTGAGAGGGAAAGGGATTCTCATGTAAAGACTAATGTGCCCATACTTGGAGCCCAAGGTTAAGGGTCTATTTAAAGGACCCTAGCCTCTTGTATGAAGGGACTTTTGATATGAATTAAAATCTTGAGTTCTTTTATTGAGTTGTGTGATACCCTGCTGTGTGCATAAAGGGGTTTGTGAGAGTTCTTCTTCCCGGTGTTTGCAATCATCTTCCTGCTACCAACAAACCCTCCAGATCCCTGGACGCCAACTCCAAAAGAAGCCTTCCCTTACTGTTTTTCCTTTGTTTTCTTGTTTCTTTGTGAATTTTCTTACCCCTGACAGGTCGTTTGCAGGTCCCTGAGTTCCTACGAATCCAACGACTCCAGCCAAGCCTCAATCGGACCACCGAGCAGAAAGCCGGGTATCCGCAGGTCATTGGCTCGATTTTCCAGGCCGCATCCATCGAGGAACGAGAGACCCCTTCGCTGCAATCTTCACAGACATTGTCAGGTACACCCCTCTACCTCCAGTAGTTTTATTGTAGGAGAACTTACCCTAACCGAGGCTTCTCAGCCCCGGTGGTCCTTCTTTGCTACTTTTCTAGGTCCTAATCTGCATGCTGATCTTCAAAAATTCATACAAAATTCCCTACAAATAATTTTGATTTGAAATTCAGGAATTAATCACCTAACTCAATGTGTAAAACATATAAAAAAAATGGCATGCATATTAGTCCCACATCACTGGCCACATTAAGAGGAAGGCCACATGGTTCGTATTGATGGACGGGCTACTATATCGGAGGTCCTACTCCTACCCGCTCCTCAAGTATCCGAGACCCACCGAAGCCGCACTCATGCTCCAGGAGATCCATGAAGGCATTTGCGGGAACCATGTGGGGGGCAGGATGCTAGCGTATAAGGCCCTCCATCAAGGTTATTTTTGGGAGACCATGAGAGAAGATGCTGCTAACTTCGTAAAAAGGTGGGACCGATGTCAACGGCACGGTGTGGTGCAACATCAGCCTGCTACTCCACTCTTCCAGCTCTCCGCCCCATGGCCGTTCGCCCAGTGGGGCATGGATCTCCTAGGACCATTCCTTTCGACATTCGGGTAGAAAAAATTCCTGATTATGGTCATCGACTACTTCATGAAGTGGGTCGAGGCCGAGCCCTTGGCCCGGATCATGGAGACGAATGTCACCAAGTTCCTCTGAAAGTCGATCATTTGCCACTTCGGCTTGCCCCACACCATCATCACTGACAATGGATGCTAGTTCGATTGTCGAGAGTTTGAGGAGTTCTGCGATGACCTCGGAATCCATCATCGTTTTACCTCGGTGGTGCATCCTCAGAGAAATGGAGAAGCCGAGGTAACGAACAGGACCATCTTGCAAGGCCTCCGGACAAGATTAGACCAGGCCAGGGGGAGGTGGGCAGAAGAGCTCCCGAGCATCCTTTGGGCATACCACACTACCCCAAGGATGGCTATGGACGAGACCACATTCAACCTCCTCTTCGGGGTGGAAGCAGTTATTCCAATTGAGTTCAGCCTACTGACCTTGCACGTGGAGCAGTATGACAAGGTGAAGAATCTGGCCTGGCTGCTACTAAACCTGGACCTCTTTGAAGAAACGAGGGATAGGGCCCGAGTTCGGATGGTGGCTTACCAGCAACGAGAGGCCAGATACTACAACTCTAGGGTGTGACCAAAGTCCTTCCATCAGGAAGACTTTGTGCTATGCCGCGCTGAAGCTTCCCAGTCGCAGGAGTGCAGAAAGCACTCCCCAAATTGGGAAGGCCCTTATAGGGTGGCAGAGGCACTCCCCTATGGGGCATATTACCTGGAAGAGCTAGGCGGATCCCGGTTCCCTCGGACCTGGAATGCCTCAAACATGAGGATGTACCACCAATAGTGTAAGGCTACTTAAACTTTAGCAATAAAATCTTTTTCACCAAATGCCTACTTTCGTTTCACAGGATAAAAGCCATCCAGCTCTAGGTTCGGCAAGCATGGGCACGGTGAAAGCTCCGTGAAGGCGCGAAGTCTCCTCTGATAAAAATCCCGGAGTTTAGTCCAGAGCGTCGCACAGAATTAAATTCTGATGTGCAGCCCCGGAGTTCAGTCTGGAAGAGGTTCCGGAGACTTAGGTCCCGGTCCTACATAATCTTGGAGAATAGCTTGGTAGGTCGTGTAAGGCTCAATTCCAGCCTACGGCCCTGGGGTTCAGTCCGGAAGTTTGCAAGGAACCTGGTTCCAAAGCGAAGTCCTGGACCTCAGTCTGGAAGGTGGAGCAAAACCCAGTTCGCCCACGCAATCCCAGAGTTCAGCCTGGAACGCACCACGGGACTTAGTCCCGGTTGCTGGCACCGGGGTTCAGTCCGGAAGATGCAAAAAAAAAAATAATAATAATAACATAATATATATATATAAGGAACAAGTTAACGGAAAAGGAATTTTAATTTTTGATAAAAATTCCTTACAAAAGGGGGCCCCGATAGGCCAGGTGACCCCAAAGAAAGAAAAAGAACACATGTTCATGCAAAAATAAAGTGAAAGAAAATGGAGCCACTGGGCTACTTCGCTGTAGCCGCGTCCTCCTCCGGCTAGGGGGCACCCTCTTCGCCATCGACGTCGTCTGAAGGCTGTTCGGGAGCTGCCACCTCAGCAACCACCGCAGTCGGAGCTCCCTCGGTGGACTCCTTCCTCCGACCACCCAGAACTACTCCACTGAGGTCGAGCTCGGGCAAAAAGGAACTTACCTTTTCCCGGCACACCTCAAAGCCCTTCAGGAAGGAGTCGACGGCCGCCTCATGTACCTCCATCCTGAATTCTTTGGAGGCCCAGAACCTTGGCACGGCCTCTTGCACCTCCTTCTTGGATGCCTCCAGCAGCCCATTGATGTAGGAGTTCTTGTCCTTGGCTATGCTGAGCTCCTTGAGGACCTCCTCAACCCGGCGCTCCAAAGATCGGGATTGAGCTCTGAGGCGTGACATCTCCATCGCGTCGTCCTCAGCACGGTGCTGGCTCAAGATCCTCTCCTCCGACAGAGAGGTCTCGAGCTCCATCACGCGCCCCTCGGCACGACCTAGATCCGCTCGCAGTGCCTGGTTGCTTCCCCGCAGCTCGACCCCCTTTTCCTTGAGGTCCTTCACGTCAGCCACGAGTTTGTTTAGCTTCTTCTCCTTCTCGGCATCCTTCTTGGCGTAGCCCAAGAGGAAGTTCCTCAGCAGCAGAACATTGGTCCCGATCTGTGCCAAAGAAGAGACGAGATGTCAATAAGATCCAACTGGAACTTTAAAAGAGGAGAGCTCGGGACTTACCGTGAAGAGTAGAGGGAGGATCCCTAGCAACGAATCAGCATAGTCTCGGCCGCCCCTCAGATGACGGTCCCGGGAGGTGCTCGCGAACTCCATCACCCTTTCCACGAGCCCTTGGTCGCGGATAACGGAGGAGCTGGCGGTGAGGCCTGGGGGTGGAATGTGGGCATCGACAGCAGGCTAGGTGGCTATCCCTTCACCGGGCAATGTGGCCGTCGGTGGGGCTATCGTCGCCCTGGTGGCCACTGTGGAGATGACCGGCACGGCAATTGGAGCAGACATTGCCCGAGGGGGTTCCGGCATCCTCTCTCCCCCTACCCTATCGAGCTTGACGACAGGGACATCAGGCGCCCGGGACTGAGCCGGCCTAGGAGCAGGACCCGTTGTCCCGGGGATGGTGGCAGCAGAAGTGGGCGCGGGCCCCTGTCTCGCCTCAGTACGAGCCCTCTTCGCTGGGGCTGCTTGGGTCCCTTCAGCAGCGTCCCTCTTCTGGGTGCCCTCCATCTGGCTTTTGACGGAGAACTTCATACCTGAAGGAGAAAGATAGTTAGGCCAATTTAAAAGAAAAGAAGTGCAGAGCAAAAAGTGAAGGTGAAAGAAGGAGATCCGGGGTCTCACCCAACTCCCGGATGGGACTGATCCTTGCCTCGAATAAATTCTGCTCTGAAAGCAGAACATCGAGAGCTGGGACCATGTCACCCAGTATCTGAGTGTAGACTTCTTGGTCCGCCGGCTCAACCTGGGAATTCAGGTTCGGTGACCGGTCCGGCTCACTCCAGGCCCATTCGACGTCCTTGACCGAGGTGAAAAAGAAGCGGTTCTTCCAGCCCTTGATCAATGAAGGGAGGTCGAACCTAAGGCACCTAGGTTGGGATAAAATATACCACCATCCATCATCGGTAGAGTAGCATTTCAGGGTGAAGAGGGCCCTGAAAAGGATGAAATGGGCAATTAACCTGTGAAAGTGACAGAAGACGATGAAAGCAAAGATGACCTGGATGGCATTGGGAGCCAACTGGGCCGGGACAAGACGGTAGTGATTCAGAAACGAAAGAAAGAAGGGATGAAGGGGGAAATAAAGACACCCAACAAGGAAGTCTTCGTAGAAGGTGACCCTTCCAGGGCCACTCTAGGTTACTCGGTCCCTAGGTCCTAGGAGGGAGAGATGGATTGAATCCGGAACCCCATAGGTATCCCGTATCCAGGAAAGATCATCTCCAGTCATCATCGAGGCATAACCGGAGGGACCAGAAGAAGAGACTTCGGCAACTGGAAAAGGAAGAGAAGAAATGGGACGTGCAGAGATTACAGGGGGAGACCAAGGATCCCTAGGGACGCTTATGGTCAAAGTCCTCGGCTGAAGCTGCCTCCGGACCTCGATTGGAATCTCTTCCCCCTCTAAGGAGGAAGACGATGGAGTCCTCGGCTGGGAAGGGCCGGCCTCGTCCGGGTTTGAAGAAACATGATGGTGACGCACCATCAAGGAAGAAGCAAGAAGGAAACGGGGCTCGAAGTAGCGAGGAAATTGGAGATAGAAGAAGAAGGGAAAAGGTCACAGGCACTCACCGGGATGTTTTGAAATGAAGGAATGGCAACCCCTAGGAGATGAAGGGAGACCGCTACAACTATCGGCGAGGTGTGAGAAAGTCGAGAGACCTCATTTCTGGAAAGTCCCTCTCCTTTTCAAACTTAATCAACAGCAGCCGTACGCCTCTTTCCGTCCCGGGCCATCGGATGACCGCCACAAGGAGGCATGCCCAACATGATGCTTCGGTCTGATGGAAACTGCCTCATTTTCGAAATGGCATATTAATGGCCCGTCAGACATGTGCACGTGGTAGCCTCCCACAGGGTCTCGAGCGCAACAGAAGCGGGCGCAGCGTTCATGGCAATTATGGCACGGGATTTTTATCCTTTCCATGTCATCTCCGCATTAACTCCCCACATCCCAAGCCACGACAGTTCGATGGGACCTGGGGATGCGGGGCAACTGATATGGCTACATCGCTGACATGGAACGTGTGTCAGATCCAGCAGGATGCCTCCGGTGCCACGTGGATTTTTTCTTTCAAAATTCCTGCTCCTTCGCTAGGTGGCACCCCAAGATGGGTCCACCTCGATCGAAGTCAAGCCTCTCTCTGCCACTTCGCAAGTTGTCCACCCAGGAGGGGTCCACCATGGTCGAAGCTGGTAGCCCCCAGCTCCCTTGCTAGGTGGCACCCCAAGACGGGTCCACCTCTGTCGAGGTCGAGCGAGGCTCTCCTGCTCCTTCACAAGGTGGCACCCCAAGACGGGTCCACCTCGGTCAAAGTCGAGCCTTTCTCTGCCACTTTGCCAGGTGTCCACGAAGGAGGGGTCTACCTCGGTCGAAGCTGGCAGCCCCCCTGCTCTGTCGCCAGGTGGCACCCTAAGACGGGTCCACCTCTACCGAGGTCAAGCAAGGCTATCCTGCTCCTCCGCCTGCTGGCACCCCAACATGGGTCCACCTCGACTGAAGTCGAGCCTCTCTCTGCCACTTCGCCAGGTGTCCACACAGGAGGGGTCCACCTCGATCGAAGCAGCAGCCCCTTGCACCCTCGCCTAGTGGCACCCCAAGATGGGTCCACCTCGGTCAAGGTCGAGCCGGGCTCTCCTGCTCCTTTGCCAGGTGGCACCCCAAGATGGGTGCACCTCGGTCGAAGTCGAGCCTCTCTCTGCCACTTTGCCAAGTGTCCACACATGAGGGGTCCACCTCGACTGAAGCTGGCAGCCCCCTGCTCCATCGCCGGGTGGCACCCCAAGATTGGTCCACCTCTTCCGTGGTCAAGCCTTTGAAGGAAGATTTTTTGATTTTCTTTTTTTTTTTTTGTGTGCCTACACTAAGCAGAGGATAGGAACAGGTAGATGTTTAAAACAATTTTAATTAATTGCGGAAAAACCTGTCCCAAAACCAGGATCAAAAAATATATTTGCATAGAGAACAATAAAATGCATGGCATATATTTTTTTTTATAATTTTTGGATATGTATAAATGCATATAAAAATTAAATTGAACTTATTCCAGGCTGGAATAAGGGAGGAATAGGGTGGAATAGCAATGAGGAATAGGGTGGAATAGCTATTCCCGCTATTCCACCCTTCTTCAACCTCGGTCCAGAGATTGCTTACCATGGAGCAAGGTTCAGACGCCGACTGCGGCGCGCACAGGTCTCCAAACCCTGAGCTCCTAGGTTCGCTGGAATCCTTGCTTGACCGGCTACAAGGTGATGAAATCGGATCTCCAGGTCTCCAGCATTTTCCACTTCGAATCGGGGCTCCAAAAGTCATCCACGGCCACGGTTGCAGTAGGGGGATTTGAAGATCAAACTTTGATTACCTTGCACTGGAGCGATGACCTGCTCCCAGGATCTCAGGCGAAATCCTTCTAGAGGGGATACACGCCGTGGGAACTTCTGATCGGAGCTCCGGCGTCGCTAGCCGCCGGATCCCAAGTTTTCACGGATTTTGGAAAGATGGAGGAAGCTCTCAAAAAACCCACCGAAAGAGAGCAAGAAGGGGGTATAAAAATTATCTCTGGATGCCAACCGAAGGGGAGAGCAAGGGTCTTCAGTTTGGTGCGAAGGGGTGGTGGGATTTAATCGGAATAAATCAAAACAGCAGACGCCCTGTTTCGGTTTCAGAAACTCAAACGTCTCAGGCGAGAAGACGACGGTTCAAAAGGTGAACCGGCAAATGACCAAAAAGCCCTTCAGTCCAAAGGCAAAGCAGGGTCTATTTGGTTCAGGCCAAAACCCAGTCAAACGAAGTCCAAATCGAACGAAACTGGACTCAAAACGAAGCTAAGAACGAACCCTATCTTTCTACAGTCCAACCTCACTGATTTGAGTTGAAATCGATTTGCAACCGATTTAAAACAAAATCAATTAGACTTAGAAACATTCATCAAACCATTTGATGAACATGGGTTCAATCCTAGTCAGCCAGGAACACATTCCTGGTCGATCCAGAGAAGACCTGATCAACCCAAGACCGGGTCAATCAGAAGAAAACTCAACCAAAAACCGTGACAAAACACCGAAACGATTCCCAATCGAATCGGTTCCTGATCAGATAGAAATCCTCTGTGGCGTGTGACCTCATAGGTTCGAACCTAAACGGTAGTACTGGAACACTTCCAACACCAGCACAAGATACCACCTAGCAATGGGTCTCGGCGTCCGGATAGGTCGAAGATGCGAGAGCAATCCATCGAACCTCTGGCATATGGTTACCGCATAATTCATCCCTTTGACCTCCAATGCTCAGGATGACCTAGGGTTGAACTGCCAACCCCAGCTATGTCAATCCACTACGTGTCTCAATCTCGCATGTCCAGTGACTCTTCACTGGGACCACCCCGGCCGAGGATTTGCTAAATTGAGACACTGCGAGGCATTCAATCCAAATCATTTGGACAGGTCAATTCCATCTTGGTCCACTACTGCTCCACAAGTACTTGCCTGTACCCAGAAACCTTTCATCACCGGATTAAAAATCCGGGTAGTCCGGCACCAAAGCACAGGGAGTTGCTTGCAAGCTACCATAGTGACCTCAGGTCAGAGAGACACTTATGCCCATATCCATTCGTGAGCGATCCTTAGGCAGATAAGGTGCTACGCGGAGTCACGTCTAATGAGATATCAAATATCCCACTTGCAAATCACATCAGTGTCACCACACTCCTTTGGTCAAGAGGACAACCAAACAATGCAAACTACAATAGCCTATGCTTGATATGTTGCTATCCAGGTACAACATATCATTTGGCTGAGAACCCTGTTTAAGGACCACTCGATATATCCTCTCTATATCGATGTAATAGTAGTCCTAAGGATATCATCACTAAAGAATTCATTATAGGAAGATGTAAAGTGATGAGAAGCCAGAATAACTTTTATTCATTATAAAAATTACATAACAATTAGCTCAACCATCTACAACCTAGATGATTGGCTTTGGGATACAATTCCCAACAAACTCCCACTTAAACTAAAGCCAATCAGAACAGTATCGAATACCCATCTTCCATTTGTAACTGTCGAATTCTTTAATTCCGATGGCTTTGGTAAAGGGGTCGGCCGGATTTTCCTTTCCATCGATCTTCTGAAGGTCGATGTCACCTCGTTCCACGATCTCTCGTACAAGGTGAAAGCGCCGCAGAATATGCTTGGTGCGCTGAAGTGCCTTCGATTCTTTGGCTTGAGCAATCGCCCCTGTGCTGTCATAATGCAGAGGAATAGAATGCTCCAGGGAAGGTGCCACTCCCAGCTCGCCTATGAACTTCCGCAACCAGACAGCCTCTTTAGCTGCATCAGATGCGGCAATATACTCTGCTTCACAAACCGAGTCTGTAACACTATGCTGCTTGGAACTTTTCCAGCAGACAGCTCCACCATTCAGGATAAAAAAAAACAAATCCTGACACACTTTTGCTGTCATCATGATCTGACATAAAACTGGAGTCAGTATACCCCTCTAGTTTTAGGTCAGAATCTCCATAGAGTAGCCATTGATCTTTAGTATTTCGCAAATACTTAAGGATGGTCTTTACCACCTTCCAATGTGCTTCTCCTGGGTTAGATTGGTATCTACTCACTACCCCTAGTGAGTATCCCACATCGGGTCTAGTACACAACATAGCATACATAATAGAACCCACTGCCGAAGCATATGGTATTCTACTCATACGCTCTCTTTCCTCAGGGGTTGTCGCACAATCCTTTTTGGAAAGAGTGATTCCATGGCCTATCGGGAGATAGCCTTTCTTGGAATTTTCCATGCTAAACCTTTTTAACACGGTGTCAATGTATGTCGACTGGGACAATCCCAGAAGCCTCTTTGATCCATCTTTATATATTTTCATACATAATATGAATGAGGCTTCTCCCATATCCTTCATGGAGAATTGTGATGAAAGCCAAACTTTTATTCCCTGTAATGCAGGAACGTCATTCCCGATTAAGAGAATATCGTCCACATACAATACAAGAAATACAACTACAGAACCATTAGCCCATTTGTATATGCAAGGTTCTTCTCTGTTCCTAACGAAGCCATACGATTTGATACACTTATCAAACCGCATGTTCCAACTCCGAGATGCTTGCTTTAGCCCATAGATAGACTTCTGAAGTCTACACACTTTTGACTCGTCTATGGAAGTGAACCCTTCAGGTTGTGTCATATACACTTCCTCCTCCAGCTCTCCATTTAGGAAGGCTGTTCGGACATCCATTTGACAGATCTCATAGTCAAAATGTTTAGCTAAAGCTAGCATAATCCGAATGGATTTCAGCATTGCCACAGGAGAAAATGTCTCGTCATAGTCAATACCATAACGTTGACGATACCCCTTGGCAACCAGACGGGCTTTATAGGTCTCTACCTTCTCGTCTGCGCCTCTTTTCCTTTTGAAGATCCATTTGCACCCAATGGGTTTTATCCCTTCAGGTGCATCAACCAATGTCCATACATGGTTGATTTCGATGGACTCCATTTCGGATTTCATGGCTCCAAGCCATAACTCAGAATCAGACCTTTGCATTGCATCCATATAGGTGATCGGATCCTCGTTGTTCTCATCGAGTTCAACAGGATCGCCATCCTGGATTAGATATCCAAAATATCTATCCGGTGGACGCGATACTCTATCGGATCTCCTTAATGATTGCACAATAGGCTCAGGATTTGATCTTACCAAATCAGGTTCAATAGCAGCCTGTGGGTGCCTAGGTTCTTCTACTTGTAGAACTTCATCAAGTTCTATCTTAGAAGCTATAGTTCATTTAATAAGGAACTCCTTTTCTAAAAAGATAGCTCTAAGTCTGACGAACACCTTTTGTTCATCAGGCAAGTAAAAGTAGTATCCTTTGGATTCTTTTGGATAACCAACAAAAAAACATTTTTCAGACCTTGGCCCTAGTTTATCTGTTTCCAAATGCATGACATAAGCCGGACACCCCCAGACACGAAAACGTGAAAGGGTTGGCTTACGTCCTGTCCATATTTCATATGGAGTTTTGTCAACGGATTTACTAGGAACATTATTAAGAAGTTGACATGCAGTCTCCAATGCATATCCCCAGAAAAACATAGGCAAAGTAGCAAACCCCATCATAGATCGAACCATGTCCAACAAGGTCCGATTTCTCCTTTCAGACACTCCATTTAACTGAGGTGTCATAGGAGGAGTCCATTGAGAGAGAATCCCATTCTCCTCAAGATATGTCAAAAACTCACCTGAAAGGTATTCACCACCTCGATCTGATCGAAGTATTTTGATTTTCTTTCTAGTTTGTTTTTCAACTTCATTACGATATCGTTTGAACATTTCAAACGAATCAGACTTATGTCTCATGAGATAGACATAACCAAACCTCGAAAGGTCGTCTGTAAAAGTAATGAAATATCTAAAACCTCCTTTAGCACAGATAGACATAGGTCCACATACATCAGTATGTACAAGACCTAGGATATCTGAGGCTCGTTCACCTTTTCCTTTAAAAGGTGATTTGGTCATCTTTCCAATAAGACAAGATTCACAAGTTGGCAGTGATTCACAATCACTGACATCTAGGAGGCCATCTCCTATTAACTTGTTAATCCTATTTTTATTGATGTGACCTAGCCTACAGTGCCAAAGATAGGCTTCATTGACATCATCTATTCTAGGGCGTTTACTAGAACTTGTACTCATTACAATAACAGGCTGTGATAGTAAATATATGCCATTAACTAAGCTTCCATTCATGATAGTCTTACCATTCAAAATGATAGAACAAACGTTTTTCTTTATTGAAAATTCAAAATTTTCATTGGCCAGAAGGCCTACAGAAATAACATTAAGCATGAAAGAAGGACTATAATGACAGTCACTTAGAGTGACATTACAAGACTCATAAGACAAATCCAGAACACCCAACGCCAGAACTGGAACAGCATTTCCATTCCCTACGTTCAGGTACTTCTCACCATCTTCGAATCTTCTACTAACTCGAAGTCCCTGTAAAGAATTACAGATATGAATAGGACTTCCGGTATCTAATACCCAGCTAGTAGTATCACAAATAGTAAAGTTAGGATATATCATATATATACCTGGTGCAGCAACAGCTTGCTGCTTCTTCTTCTTCGGCCTGTTGGGGTCAAGTGAAGCGATGTAAAGAGGACAATTCCTCTTCCAATGACCCTGCTTCTTGCAAAAGAAGCACTCTGCCTTGCTCTGGTCTAACTTCTTCTTGGTCTGACTTGGACCAGGAGCAGACTGTACCTTCTTGCTCTTCTTCTTCTTCTTTTTCTTAAAGGGTCGAGGAGCACCTGTCGAGGAACCTCCTACATAATTCACTAGCCCTTTGTTGAGCTGGTGGTCCTTTTCATAGGCTTGCAGTAAACCTAACATCTCATGATAGTTTACTACCGGCCTATTCAATCTCCAATGATCGAGAAAGGACACGTAGGAGGGTGGCAGGGAGTTCAGGATCGCATCTTTTCCCAGCTGTTCGTGAAGGGGACAGCCGAGCTTGCCCAGGCGCTCGAACAACTCGATCATGTTCATAACATGATCAGTCACAGAAGCACCTTCACGCATACGCGTGTTATAGATGGCGCTGGAGATACGGTATCTCTCAGCATCATCAGGAGTGCCAAAAGACTCCTTCAACCTTTGAATGATATCCTCAGGCTGGGCCTCCTCAAACCTGCGACTGAACTCATCGTTCATCGCAGCCAGCATAATACATCGGACAGTGGTCCGATCAGAGATCCACTTCTGGTAAGTGTCTCTAACCGGTCCCCGAGTATTGGCAGCGGGAACTACAGGTGCCTGATCCGTCAGAACGTACAAGATCTGTTCATGCTCAAGGACTATCCTCAATCTTTGATACCAGCTATCGAAGTTGGGTCCAGTCAATTTTTCATTGTCCAACAATGGACGGAGCGACAGACTGGTGGACATCTGAAAGAAAAATATGACCAAAATTAGTTTATGTAATTTTCAAAAACCTAAAGACTTGGACTTTAGTCAAAAAGGTTCTCCCACTAACTTTTCAGAATAGGAGCCTCTACCTCCAATTCCGTGAAGTCATAATTCAAAGTGGGTACTAGAATCCAATAGACCACGTACAAGCCCGTCTAGGGTACGGCTCACCCATACGTGTTTAAAGGTAGGTTCTTTTAACCAATTGCTACCCTTAGCAATTTCTAGTAATCTATTTTGCCCCAAGATGCACTGTAATCGACCTAGGGGCCTCCTATTACAGGCTCTCGGTTAGGTCCAACCATTAACATGCCGAATTCAGTGTTTCCAACCAACAAATGACCAAGCCCGTCTAAGGTACGGCTCACCCGATCACTGTTGAGAAGGTCACACTCAACCTTCATATTAGGGAGAGTAATCCCAATAGCGTGATATACACCCGTTCTATGGAACTGCCGATGCATACCTAACTAATGGACATATTACAAACCCACTTAATGGGAGGCAAAGACCTTGTTAACTCCTTAACTAGGCCTTTTTAAGGACCTAATAATTTAGAGGATTTTAAAATTTGTGACATATAAAAAAATCATGAACCTTGATCCATAAACTCCCACTAAATCTTAGAAGGGTTTATGGTTAGGTTCATGGGCACCTAAATCAGTCAGACTGATAACCTTAAATGGCATGGGTTGATCTAACTCAATAATCTTTTCTAAATCAAATCAGGTTAGCCAATTTGGCCAGGTAAGTGCGGTCGAGGCATGAGTTACGGCATTAACCACTTTCCTTAGACACCAATTACAAGAACTGGCTAGGAAAGGGTACCCTCAAAGCCAAGGACCATAAGGCTGCTTACCTTAGACACCAAATTGGTTTACCGTCATCAATTAGATTAGAAAAATTGAGTTAGGTTAGCCACTGAGCCAGATTAGATCCATTTAGATGAATGGACTCAAGCTTCTAGCTAATTAAAAACTAGGAAAAGATAATCCTTAATCAACTTTTGATTAAAATTATTTTTAGAATTCATTCAACTAAACCTAGGTCTAGCCCAATTAGGATCTAATCCTAGCCCAACCATTAACCCATTTGGCTTATCAAATGACTTAAGGTTTTATAAACCCTAATTTGCATTTATCATTTAAATATTTCAAATAATTCATAATTATAAGAAATCAAGCCAATTATTTAATTAAAACAATTTTAATTAAATCTTGTAAAACTCCTTTTACAATTAATTCTTATTTACATTTAACATATCAAAAAATAAAAATAATACATGCCATCATTAATTCTTAATTAAAACAATTTTAATTAACAATTAAATAATTCAACTAATTACCAAATTAGTTAATTAAATAATTTTAATTAACTAAAAACATGCAAATATAATTTTAAATTGAACTTGGGCTCTGATACCATTTGAAGGAAGATTTTTTTGATTTTTTTTTTTTTTTTTGTGTGCCTACACTAAGCAGAGGATAGGAATAGGTAGATGTTTAAAATAATTTTAATTAATTGCGGAAAAACCTGTCCCAAAACCAGGATCAAAAAATATATTTGCATAGAGAACAATAAAATGCATGGCATATATTTTTTTTATAATTTTTGGATATGTATAAATGCATATAAAAATTAAATTGAACTTATTCCAGGCTGGAATAAGGGAGGAATAGGGTGGAATAGCAATGAGGAATAGGGTGGAATAGCTATTCCCGCTATTCCACCCTTCTTCAACCTCGGTCCAGAGATTGCTTACCATTGAGCAAGGTTCAGACGCCGACTGCGGCGCGCACAGGTCTCCAAACCCCGAGCTCCTAGGTCCGCTGGAATCCTTGCTTGACCGGCTACATGGTGATGAAATCGGATCTCCAGGTCTCCAGCGTTTTCCACTTCGAATCGGGGCTCCAAAAGTCATCCACGGCCACGATTGCAGCAGGGGGATTTGAAGATCAAACTTTGATTACCTTGCACTGGAGCGATGACCTGCTCCTAGGATCTCAGGCGAAATCCCTCTAGAGGGGATACACGCCGTGGGAACTTCTGATCGGAGCTCCGGCGTCGCTAGCCACCGGATCCCAAGTTTTCACAGATTTTGGAAAGATGGAGGAAGCTCTCAAAAAACCCACCGAAAGAGAGTAAGAAGGGGGTATAAAAATTATCTCTGGATGCCAACCGAAGGGGAGAGCAAGGGTCTTCAGTTTGGTGCGAAGGGGTGGTGGGATTTAATCGGAATAAATCAGAACAGTAGACGCCCTGTTTCGGTTTCAGAAACTCAAACGTCTCAGGCGAGAAGACGACGGTTCAAAAGGTGAACCGGAAAATGACCAAAAAGCCCTTCGATCCAAGGGCAAAGCAGGGTCTATTTGGTTCAGGCCAAAACCCAGTCAAACGAAGTCCAAATCGAACGAAACTAGACTCAAAACGAAGCTAAGAACGAACCCTATCTTTCTACAGTCCAACCTCACTGATTTGAGTTGAAATCGATTTGCAACCGATTTAAAACAAAATCAATTAGACTTAGAAACATTCATCAAACCATTTGATGAACATGGGTTCAATCCTAGTCAGCCAGGAACACATTCCTGGTCGATCCAGAGAAGACCTGATCAACCCAAGACCGGGTCAATCAGAAGAAAACTCAACCAAAAACCGTGACAAAACACCGAAACGATTTCCAATCGAATCGGTTCCTGATCAGATAGAAATCCTCTGTGGCGTGTGACCTCATAGGTTCGAACCTAAAAGGTAGTACTGGAACACTTCCAACACCAGCACAAGATACCACCTAGCAATGGGTCTCGGCGTCCGGATAGGTCGAAGATGCAAGAGCAATCCATCGAACCTCTGGCATATGGTTACCGCATAATTCATCCCTTTGACCTCCAATGCTCAGGATGACCTAGGGTTGAACTGCCAACCCCAGCTATGTCAATCCACTACGTGTCTCAATCTCGCATGTCCAGTGACTCTTCACTGGGACCACCCCGGCCGAGGATTTGCTAAATTGAGACACTGCGAGGCATTCAATCCAAATCATTTGGACAGGTCAATTCCATCTTGGTCCACTACTGCTCCACAAGTACTTGCCTGTACCCAGAAACCTTTCATCACCGGATTAAAAATCCGGGTAGTCCGGCACCAAAGCACAGGGAGTTGCTTGCAAGCTACCATAGTGACCTCAGGTCAGAGGGACACTTATGCCCATATCCATTCGCGAGCGATCCTTAGGCAGATAAGGTGCTACGCGGAGTCACGTCTAATGAGATATCAAATATCCCACTTGCAAATCACATCAGTGTCACCACACTCCTTTGGTCAAGAGGACAACCAAACAATGCGAACTACAACAGCCTATGCTTGATATGTTGCTATCCAGGTACAACATATCATTTGGCTGAGAACCCTGTTTAAGGACCACTCGATATATCCTCTCTATATCGATGTAATAGTAGTCCTAAGGATATCATCACTAAAGAATTCATTATAGGAAGATGTAAAGTGATGAGAAGCCAAAATAACTTTTATTCATTATAAAAATTACATAACAATTAGCTCAACCATCTACAACCTAGATGATTGGCTTTGGGATACAATTCCCAACAGCCATGCTCTCCTGTTCCTTCGCCTGGTGGCACCCCAAGACGGGTCAACCTCAGTCGAAGTTGGCAGCCCCCTGCTCCCTCGCCATGTGGCACCCCAAGACGGGTCCACCTCTACCGTGGTCGAGCCAGGCTCTCCTGCTCCATCGCCAGGTGGCACCCCAAGATGGGTCCACCTCGGTCGAAGTCGAGCCTCTTTGTGCCACTTCACTAGGTGTCCACCCAGGCGGGGTCCACCTAGGCCAAAGCTGGCAGCCCCCTGCTCCCTCGCCAGGTGGCACCCCAAGACGGGTCCACCTCCGTCGAGGTCGAGCCAGGCTCTCATGTTCCTTCGCCAGGTGGCACCACAAGACAGGTCCGCATAGGCCGAAGTCAAGCCTCTCTCTACCACTTCGCCAGGTGTCCACCCAGGATGGGTCCACCTCGGTCGAAGCTGGCAGCCCCCTACTCCCTGGCCAGGTGGCACCATAAGACGGGTCCACCTCGACCGAGGTCGACCCGGGCTCTCCTGCTCCTTCGCCAGGTGGCACCCTAAGACGGGTCCACCTCGGCCAAAGTTGAGCCTCTCTCTGCCACTTCGCCAGGTGTCCACCCAGGAGGGGTCCACCTTGGCCGAAGTTGGCAGCCCCCTGCTCCATCGTCGGGTGGCACCCCAAGATGGGCCCACCTCTGTCGATGTCCAGCCAGGCTCTCCTGCTCTTTTGCCATGTGGAACCCCAAGAAGGGTCCACCTCGGCGGAAGTCGAGCCTCTCTCTACCACTTCACCAGGTGTCCACCCTGGCGGGGTCCACCTCGGTCGAAGCTGGTAGCCCCCTACTCCCTCGCCAGGTGGCACCCCAAGATGGGTCCACCTTGGTCGAGGTCGAGCCAGGCTCTCCTGCTCCTTCGCCAGGTGGCACCCCAAGACGGGTCCACCTCGGCCATAGTCGATCCTCCCTTTACCATTTCTCCAGGTGTCCACCGAGGAGGGGTCCACCTCGGCCGAAGCTGGTAGCTCGCAGCTCCCTCGCCAGGTGGCACCCCAAGATGTGTCAACCTCTGTCGAGGTCGAGCCAGGCACTCCTACTCCTTCGCCAGGTGGCACCCCAGGATGGGTCCACCTCGGTCGAAGTCGAGCCTCTCTCTGCCACTTCGCCAGGTGTCCACCGAGGAGGGGTCCACCTCGGCCGAAGCTAGTAGCCCCCTGCTCCCTTGCCAGGTGGCACACCAAGACGGGTCCCCCTCGGCCGAGCTCGATCCGGGCTCTCCTGTTTCTTCGTCGGTTGGCACACCAAGATGAGTCCACATCGGCCGAAGTCGAGCTTCTCTCTGCCACTTCGCTAGGTGTCTACCCAGGAGGGGTACACCTCGGCCGAAGCTGGTAGCCCCCTGCTCCCTCGCTGGGTGGCACCCCAAGATGGGTCCACCTCTGTCGAGGTCGTGCCAGGCACTCCTGCTCCTTCGCTAGGTGGCACCCCAAGACGGGTCCACCTCAGCCGAAGTCGAGCCTCTCTCTGCCACTTCACCAAGTGTCCATGCAGGAGGGGTCCACCTCGGTCGAAGCTAGCAGCCCCTGCTCCCTCGCCAGGTGGCACCGCAAGACAAGTCCACCTCTACCAAGGTCGAGCTAGGCTATCCTGCTCCTTTGCCAGGTGGCACCCCAAGACGGGTCCTTCTCGATCGAAGTCGAGCCTCTCTCTGCCACTTCGCCAGGTGTCCACCCAGGAGGGGTCCACCTTGATCGAAGCTGGCAGCCCCCTGCTTCCTCACCAGGTGGCACCCCAAGATGGGTCCACCTGTGCCGAGGTCGAGCAAGGCTCTCCTTCTCCTTCGCTAGGTGGCACCCCAAGACTGGTCCACCTCGGTCGAAGTCGAGCCTCTCTCTGCCACTTCGCCAGGTGTCCACCAAGGAGGGGTCCACCTCGGCCAAAGCTGGTAGCCCACTGCTTCCTCGCCAAGTGGCACCCCAAGACGGGTCCACCTCGGTCGAGGTCGAGCCGGGCTCTCCTGCTCCTTTGCCAGGTGGCCCCCCAAGACGTGTCAACCTCGGTCGAAGTCGAGCCTCTCTATGCCACTTCGCCAAGTGTCCACCAAGGAGGGGTCCACGTTAGCCGAAGCTGGCAGCCCCTGCTCCCTCGCCGGGTGGCACCACAAGATGGGTCCACCTCTGCCAAGGTCGAGCCAGGCTCTCCTGCTCCTTCGCCAGGTGGCACCCCAAGATGGGTCCACTTCGATCGAAGTCGAACCTCTCTCTGCCACTTCGCTAGGTGTCCACCCAGGAGTGGTCCACCTCGGTCGAAGTTGGTAGCCCCCTGCTCCCTCGCTAGGTGGCTCCTTAAGACGGGTCCACCTCGGTCGATGTCGAGCCGGGCCCTCCTGCTCCTTCGCCAGGTGGCACCCCAAGACGGGTCCACCTCAATCGAAGTTGAGCCTCTCTCTGCCACTTCTTCAGGTGTCCACCGAGGAGGGGTCCACCTCGGCCGAATCAGGTAGCCCCCTGCTCCCTCGCCGGGTGGCACCCCTAGACGAGTCCACCTCTTCTGAGGTTAAGCCATGCCCTCCTGCTCCTTTGCTAGGTGGCACCCCCTGATGGGTCCACCTCGGCCGAAGTCGAGCCTCTCTCTACCACTTCGCCAAGTGTTCACCAAGGAGGGGACCACCTCGATCGAAGCTGGCAGCCTCCTGCTCCATCACCGGGTGGCACCCCAAGACGGGTCCACCTCTTCTGAGGTCGAGCCGGGCCCTCCTGCTCCTTCGCCAAGTGGCACCCCATGATGGGTCCACCTCGATCGAAGTCGAGCCTCTCTCTGCCACTTCGCCAGGTGTCCACCCAGGAGTGGTCCACCTCGGCCAAATCTGGCAGCCCCCTGCTCCCTCGCCAAGTGGCACCCCAAGATGGGTCCACCTCGGCCGAGGTCGAGCCGGGCTCTCTTGCTTTTTCTTCAAGTGGCACCGCAAGACGTGTCCACCTCGGCCGAAGTCGAGCCTCTCTCTGCCACCCCGCCAGTTGTCCACCCTGGTGTAGTCCACCTCGGCCAAAGCTGGTAGCCCCCTGCTCCCTCACCATGTGGCACCCCAAGATGGGTCCACCTCTACCGAGGTCGGGCCGGGCCCTCCTGCTCCTTCACCAGGTAGCACCCCCTGATGGGTCCACCTCGACCGAAGTCAGCCCTACTCTACAAAGCCTCGAGGAGCCAGAGACACGTGCCACGACGTCACCACTATAATTGGCATGTGCCTAATCCCGTACAAAATGCCAGTATGGCCCGTAGCGATGTGCGAAACCACGTTTATATCAAATAAGCAGGACCCCATGATCGAGGAATAAAACCCTCGTGGACAGGAGCCTGGAATGCTATAAGCCCACCGTCAACGCCCCGAAAGGAGAGCTCCAACACTTGGCTCAAGGTCTCGCCAGTTTTCCCCTTTTGTGACACACAGCGGATGAGGCATGCCTGCCACTTAACTCTTGGACTTGGAGGAGAAGGGGGTGGGGAAGATTCAAAAATCTCCGGGAGCCTCCGGGAGGGGACGTGGGCCAAAGGCGGTCCGGTGGTATAAAAGGGACAGTAAAAATGGATGGAAAGGTAAGTAAAAAAAGGAGAGAGGGAAAAAGAATATTAGGAGAACGATCCTTGGACCCCCAAGAAGTCCTGAGGCGTGAGCTCGGTGAACCCAGCGTAGGAAACCGGGCTTCAACCCCTCTCTTTCCCACACTTCTTTCATCTACACCTCCTCTAAGCATGGGAATCCTTGGGAACCCGCCTTAGAGGACTGTTCTATCTTGCCGCTCTCTAACTTGACCGTCGGAGTGCACACGCTGGAATCCCCGGCCCGAGTCTCTAACTTTGTTTTGCAGGACCGCAAGCTTGGAGATCTCGAGGTGAGAGAGTCCGAGAACCGGTGCTAGCTCACGAGCTACGGGCTACCGCGGTAAGATCTGCAACACCTTGGCTGCACTAAGACCAGATCTTCACAATGGAATCAGAAATCAACTTGAACCAGATTTTATTCCACTTAGATCAGATCTAGAGACATATAACAAACCACCATAAGGACCTAGACTAAACTAATGCAGAACGAAAGCTCTGATACCAAAAATGATGAAGAACAAAAGAGATGATGCGATGCAGAAGTAAATTAAGACTAATTTTTTTTTATATATATTTTTAGAAGTCAGCTTTGACTAAAATGAAAGTTAAACTAAATTGAAAGAAACTATATAATAATTGAAAGCACAATTCAAAGAAACTAGATTATCAGAGTAGTTCAGAAGTAAAGGATCGCTGGGGGTTGAGAAACTCCCAGACCTAGGGTTTCGCTCTGAACTTTCAACAGGACAGAACTAAAGAGAAGGGAAGGGTTATGTACCATGTAGTGATCTTCACAGAGTTTGGTGGAAGGACTCTCTCGAGCAGATTGTTGGATCCTCGGATTCGGATATCTTCGCAATGGATCCTCCAATACTGGTCCTTTGGCAGAGTTGGCTTCTCCTGAACTCAGGATCTGGGAAAGAAGAAGAACAAGTTAAGGAACCAGATACTCAAAGAAAGGATTTACCAGATAAGAAGAACTTGAAAAATTGATGTTGCTGAAATCCTGATTCTCCTGGATGCTGATCTGACTTCCTCTGGGATTTGCTCTGTATTCGAAGTAGCCGATCTAGACCTGGATGCTGGTGGTCGGCCTCTACTTGGAAGAGAGGGGCCGTGAGATGATGAGGTAGATTAGGGTTTGGATGATTGGTGGAATGAAGAAGATGATGGCAGCTAGGGTTTGGAATTGAAGTGGCTAACCTAGGGTTTTGGTAGGATTTTGGTAGGGTTTGGAGATCTCACACCTCCTCAAGGTTCCTTTGGAACCCGGAATCACTCCCTCGTGGAGCTCAACACTTGAGTACAAGTACGGAAGAGAGAAACACAAAGTTGCTCACAAAGAAATTGATTTCATTCATCATTAAATTCAAGAGTTACGTAGAGTTGAATATATAGACATAACAAAGAAATAAAATTTTATACATTTCCCATGTGGGACTAATAGGACTAACCCACACTTTAGGCATCAAATTCTCTTCCCAAGACTCCTTCCATGAGTGGGCAGCCCAAAAACTCCAAGAAAACTTGAAAATCAGCTCCAAATGGCAGGTTATGGGGGTGTCTCCTAATATCTCTCCATGAATCAAGGATTTTCCCTTCATGGTTTGGCTCATTTGGACACCTCCTAGTCTTGCTCCACAAGTTTAGGCTTCTTCCTTTCATGGCTTTGGCACTTTTGGAAACTTTTGGGAACCTCCTTGAATTCCTTCCCAAGACATGCTCTCTTCCCTTTTATAACTTGGATTTTTATGGAACATTGTGGGGCACCTCTTTGATCCTCTCTTCAAGAAAATTCTTGCCATCCTGGCTTGGGTTTATCTGGAAAGAAATTGGCTCCTCCTTGGATTGAGGTATCTTGATGGATTTCTCTCCCAAGTGGTGCAAGAAAAAAAAGGAACTTACTTCTTGTGGTGTAGGGACTAAAGACACTGGATGGAGATGTGGCGCCTCCTGGACTCTGGCATGTGGCTGGGAGTGTGGCGCCCACTTGCTTGGGCCTGGGAGAAAAAATGTGGCACCCTGGATCTTGACTTGACTGAAAAAAAAGTGGCACCAACCTGGAGAAGACCTAGACCACTACTAGGACTTGTACTGAGTCAACATGACTCAACAAAATTTAAATTGCAGGGAAATACAAACTCAAGACTAAAATTGAATTGACCAAGTCAACCCTTATTACAAAACCAGAAAACCCTAATTCTTCGGGCAAGGTCAATCAGAGATCCAGATGGAGCCCTGAAGTCTTCTTCTGAGTCTAGTGCCCGCATCAATGATGGGGAACTCACCTGCACGAATCCCGGAGCAAGCACGAATCTTGGAGCTGCACGAATCTTGGAGTATATCCAGAATAAATTTAGAATTTAATATTTATTTGAAATTTGAATTAGGATTTGGTTGGTTAAGATTTAGATATGGATAGGCTTATCTTATCCTATCTTGTATTTGAATTTGAATCATTCCTATCTTTTTATCTTATATTCAAATTCAAATGAGGGTTGGACATGTCTATAAATACCACCCTCAGTCCTTTGTAGAAAAATAGAGTTTAGTCAAGTTTTGAGAATGAAAATGAGTTTTAGAAAATAGTGGTTTTTTTATTTCACTCCGTGAGAAGAGGGTGCGAGGCCCAACCCTAGGACATGATGTGAGGTCATGTCTAGTTATCCCCCTTCCCATTCCATCTTCTCTATTCTCTCGTGGCCTTTGAGATCCATCATAGTGCCTCCAAGTATCGAGGAGGGTGTAATGCCCTAGAGGTGAGAGGTCTCTTCATTAGGGTGAGTCCCAAAGTCCATGAGTTCTAAACCCTGTCTTCCATTCCCACTATTCCTTCGCCACCCCTAAAAAAATACAAAAAAAAATAGTGGTACCCTAATCTTGGTGACTTCTAGGCTCGCCAATGATCCTACCCCTTTGTCCCCCATCAATTTTGGAAATGAATTTTTTTTTCTAAGAAAGCTTTTTTCCTTTGCTAGCCAAAGACCCTTGAGAGAAGGTAGGTGTGAGGACCTAGGATACTTAACCAAACAAGCTACTAGTCCCTTTTCCAATCCCATTCAGCCATCCTTGAAGAATCCTCTTCAAGCCTCTCTAATTTCAACCTTCCCATCTTCCAAAAGAGATCATCTATAATGGAGTTCTCCACGCCAACAATTGAAGATGATTCAAGCAAAGGACGCCAAAGGAGATCTACTTAAAGCCAAATCTAAGCCATTTCTTCCATTCCTAATTTCCTCTTCCATTTCTCCATTCTTCCACCTAAATCTTTTAATTTTACTATGTATCTATGCAGGATCCCCGGGTCTCCAAGTTTTCAAGGTGAAGGTCTACTGTGCCAAGGAATCATAAACAAGGTGCCTTTAGATCTATAGTAACTCATTACTATTCTTAGTACTTCATCTTGAGTGTCCTTTTCTGAATTTCAGATTATTAATAGCCGGATAGCCATCTTTATAATCTTCTTTCAGATCTGAAATAGGAAAGTAGGCTAGTCCTAACCTGTGTGGTTTCCTAACCACGAAGATCCCTTCTTAATTACTTTGAGAGATTCTTTTATAGTCTAGTTCTTTTCCTTATGTTCCTTTCATATAATTCTATTTCTTTTACGTAGAATAGCTACATGTTTATCTATTTCATTTTCATTTAGTCTATCTAATTCTTCAAATACATCATTCGATACATGTCTCCTTTGTCCCCTATCAACCAATTCTCCCGGGGTGGGAGGAACTCGACCCTGTCGAGTATGGATCAAGTTGGCTCTGGTATCTCTCCAAGAGGTCTGGGTCCAATTCTTGTAATTCTTCTCGGGAGATCCAAGAGTCATCAGAATCTGGCCTTCCTTGCCAAAGGACCAGGTATCTTTGGTATCCTCGATTACGAGTAGAGATAACCTGATCATCCAGGATCTTTTCAATCTGCTCTTTCCTCACAGGCCAGTTTGCTGGTGGACACACAGGGTTGGGTTCACTCTCAAGAGCAGGATTAGGCTCAAAAGGCTCACTGGGAATCACAGCTGGCTCTTTATACTCTACTAGGTCTGTAATGTTGAAAGTGGAGCTAATGCCTAGTTCTGAAGGCAACTCGAGCACATAGGCATTGGATCCTACTCACTTCACCACTCTAAATGGTCCAGCTCCTCTAGCATGTAACTTTCTAACGGTTCCAGGAGAAAATCGTTCAGGCCTTAACCTAATCATTACATAGTCTCCCTCAATAAAAGTTTTGACTCTGAGAATCAGCCAACTTCTTATAAATTTAATTTGGCATGAATTTCTTTATGCAAGTCCTTTACATGCTATGCAAGTGCATCAAGAGACTTGTGTGTGTGGACTAATAGTGAAATCAGATCAAGTCGTGTATGAGGCTTGTATCCATAAACAATTTCAAAGGGACTCTAGCCTATAGACCTATTGATCGAAACATTATATGCAAATTTAGCCCTGGGTAAATACAAATCCCAATTCCTGGTATTCTCACTCAACCAAAATTTGAGTCAATGTCCTAAACTCGACTGACGATGCATTCCTAAAGAATGGACTTTATTCAAAGGAACCCTAGGTCTAAACCTAACAAACTACGGCTCTCTATGTTTGACCTTGGGTCGGAGGATGGCATGCAGAGCATGAAAACTTATCATGGGTGCCTAGTAGGTGCCATAAGGTCTTCCAAAATTAGGTGGCAAACCTAATAGATTCTGACACGTGGTTCACTCTAAAGACTTCGACAAAGTGTATGATGCAGAACGAAAGCTCTGATACCAAAAATGATGCATAATGGATATATGGAATGCGGAAGCAAATTAAAATTAATATATTTATTTATTTATTTTTTTATATATTTTCAGAAGTCGGCTTTGACTCAAAGGAAAGTTAAACTAAATTGAAAGAAACTATATAATAATTGAAAGCATAATTCAAAGAAACTAGATTATCAGAGTAGTTCAGAAGTAAATGATCGCTGGGGGTTGAGAAACTCCCAGACCTAGGATTTTGCTCTGAACTTTCAACAGGACAGAAATAGAGAGAAGGGAAGAGTTATATACCAGGCAGTGATCTTCATAGAGTTTGGTGGAAGGACTCTTCGAGCAGATTGTTGGATCCTCAAATTCGGATATCTTCGCAATGGATCCTCCAAAACTGGCCCTTTGGCAGAGTTGGCTTCTCCTGAACTCAGGACCTGGGAAAGAAGAAGAACAAGTTAAGGAACCAGATACTCAAAGAAAGGATTTACCAGATAAGAAGAACTTGAAAAAAATTGATGTTGCTAAAATCCTGATTCTCCTGGATGCTGATCGACTTCCTCTGGGATTTGCTCTGTATTTGAAGTAGCCGATCTGGACCTGGATGTTGGTGGTCGGCCTCTACTTGGAAGAGAGGGGCCGTGAGATGATGAGGTAGATTAGGGTTTGGATGATTGGTGGAATGAAGAAGATGATGGGCGGCTAGGGTTTGGAATTGAAGTGGCTAACCTAGGGTTTTGGTAGGGTTTTGGGGTTGGAGATCTCACACCTCCTCAAGGTTCCTAGGGAACCCAGATTTACTCCCTTACGGAGCTCAACACCTGAACACAAGTGCGGAAGAGAGAAACACAAAGTTGCTCACAAAGAAATTGATTTCATTCATCATTTGTCCTCTAAAACTTACAAGAGGGGTTTATTTTATAAGTCTTTATAAGAGGTCAGGGTTTTAGATCTTCCCATATGGGACTAATAGGATGGATCTTCAAATTAGGCTTGTAGAATCAAATCCTTCTCAATGGCCGGCCAAGAGCTTCCATAAGTGTTGATTGGTGGCTCCAAATGCTAAGTAGGTGGCGCCTCCTAGCCTTGTGGTGCGGGCACCAGACTCAGAAGAAGACTTCAGGGCTCCATCTGGATCTCTGATTGACCTTGCCCGAAGAATTAGGATTTTCTGGTTTTGTAATAAGGGTTGACTTGGTCAACTCAATTTTATTTTGAGTCTGTAATTTTGTCATTTCAATTTTTGTTGAGTCATGTTGACTCAGTCCAAGTCCAGGTCCAGGTTGGCGCCATTCCCTTTGCCATAGGGTGCCATATTTTTTCTTCCATGGTCCAGCTACAAGTGGGTGCCACACTCCCTGCCACATCTCCATCCAGTGTCTTTGGTCCCCACACCATAAGAAGTAAGTTCCCCTTTTTCTTGCACCACTTGGGAGAGAAATCCATCAAGATACCTCAATCCAAGGAGGAGCCAACTTCTTTCCAGATAAACCCAAGCCAGGATGGCAAGAATTTTTATTGAAGAGAGGATCAAGAGGTGCCCCACAATGTTCCATAAAAATCCAAGTTATAAAAGGGAAGAGAGCATGTCTTGGGAAGGAATTCAAGGAGGTTCCCAAAAGTTTCCAAAAGTGCCAAAGCCATGAAAGGAAGAAGCCTAAACTTGTGGAGCAAGACTAGGAGGTGTCCAAATGAGCCAAACCATGAAGGGAAAATCCTTGATTCATGGAGAGATATTAGGAGACACCCCCATAACCTGCCATTTGGAGCTGATTTTCAAGTTTTCTTGGAGCTTTTGGGCTGCCCACTCATGGAAGGAGTCTTGGGAAGAGAATTTGATGCCTAAAGTGTGGGTTAGTCCTATTAGTCCCACATGGGAAATGTATAAAATTTTATTTCTTTGTTATGTCTATATATTCAACTCTACGTAACTCTTGAATTTAATGATGAATGAAATCAATTTCTTTGTGAGCAACTTTGTGTTTCTCTCTTCCGTACTTGTATTCAAGTGTTGAGCTCCACGAGGGAGTGATTCCGGGTTCCCTAGGAACCTTGAGGAGGTGTGAGATCTCCAACCCCAAAACCCTAGCTTAGTCCACCAATCTCTACTCCACCACCACCAAACCCTAATTTTCCATCTACATCCCACGGCCCCTCTCTTCCACATAGAGGCCGGCCACCAGCATCCAGGTTCAGATCAACTGTTTCAACTACAGAGCAAGTTCAACGAAGAGTCAGATCAGTATCAAGATCTCTGAAACTTCTACATCCAACAATCTTCATTAAGTCCTCAGGTCAGTGTCTTTCTTTGAGTTTCTGGTTCTTTTTTTTGTTCTTCTTCTTCCAGATCCTGAGTTCGAGAAGAAGGCCAACCTTGCCATAGGACTACAATCCGAGGATCCAATGTGAAGATACCCCATCTCCAAGGATCCTACTATCTGCTCGAGAGTGTCCTTCAATTGAAGCAACGAGAGATATCACAGTCAGGTATAAAACCTTCTCTTCTCTCTTCGTCTATTTCTTGAAAGAGGAGTAAACCCTAGGTTTGGGGGTTTCTCAATCCCCAGTGATCCTACTTCTGAGTTACTCTGATAATCTACTCCTTTTAATTATGCTTTCTGTCATTTCTTAGTTTCTTTCAACATTAGTTTATCTTTCCTTTGAGTCAAAGCCGACTTCTAAAAATAAATAAATAAAAAAATACATTAATTTTAATTTACTTCCGCATCGCATCATCTCTTTTGTTCTGCATCATTTTTGGTATCAGAGCTTCCGTTCTGCATCATTTTTGGTATCAGAGCTTCCGTTCTGCATCACCTTGCTCTTCAAGAAAAATTTTTTCCCTTCTATGGCTCAACTGGTGTGGGCACCAGACTCAGAAGAAGACTTCAGAGCTCCATCTGGATCTCTGATTAACCTTGCCCGAGGAATTAGGTTTTTTTTTTTGGCTTGTAATAAGGGTTGACTTGATCAACTCAATTTTAGCTTGAGTCTGTATTACCTGCATTTTTATTTTGTTGAGTCATGGGCATCAACCTGGGATGTTACATTTTCTCCCAAGGCCAAGCAAATGGGCGCCACACCCCCAGCCACACTCCCAGCCATACGCCTGAGTCCAGGGGGTGCCACATCTCCATCCAGTAGGCTTTGGTCCCCACACCACAGGATAGCAGGTCCCTTCTCTCATGCGCCATTTAAGTAGAGAGCAATCAGGGATCCACAATTCAAGGGGGCGGCCCACAATTTTCCATAAGAACCAAGCTATGAAAAGAAACAAATTCTTCTTGGAGAGTACTTCAAGGGGGCGCCCATCCCATGCCAAAATTGCCCAAAGCAAAGTTGGGAAGAGCCATAACTTGGGGAGAAAGAAAAGGAGGTGTCCAAAAAATGTTGAGCCATGGAAGGAAGGAGATTTCTCTTGAAGAGCAAGGTTAGGAGGCGCCCTAGTAATTCCAAATAAAGCCAGATATAAAAGAAAAGAAGTTTCTCTTGAAGAGCAAGGTTAAGAGGCGCCCAAACACTTCCAGATAAGGCCAAACATAGAAGGAAAAAAATAATTTTTCTTGGAGGTCAAGGCTAGGAGGTGCCACCCACTTTCCTTTTTAAGCCATCAATCAATTTTATGAAATTATTTGGCCGGCCATATGTGTAAGGATTGATCCTACAATCCTAATTTGCAGATCCCCTCCTTTAGTCCCACATGGAAAGATGTAAAACCCTACTCTCTTGTAAAGTCCTATAAATTAAAACCCCTTTGTAAGTTCTAAAAATCTGATGAATGAAGCCAACTTTTTTTTGTGAGCAAACTCTGTGTTTTCTCTCTTCTACACTTGCATCCAGGTGTTGAGCTCCGTGAGGGAGTAAATTCGGGTTTCCCAGGAACCTTGAGGAGGTATGAGATCTCCAAACCCCAAACCCTAGGTTAGCCACTTCTACTCCAAAACCCTAGCCATCCATCATCCACTTCAATCTACCAAACCCTAGCCTTTCCCACCTCCCACGGCCTCTCTCTCCAAGTCCAGGCCGACCACCAGCATCCAGCTCCAGTCCGGATACTTCAGATCCATAGCTCTTTTCAGAGGGAGTCGAATCAGCCTTCAAGAGAATCCGGATCTCAGCGACATCAGCCTTCAAGTTCTTCGAACTGGTAAATCCTTCCCTGAGTCTCTGAATCCATCACTTGTTTTTTTTCTTCCCAGATTTTGAGTTCAGGAGAAGGCGACCCAGCCACGAGACCAGTATTGGAGGATCCATTGCGAAGATAGCCGAATCCGAGGATCCAACAATCTGCTCGAGAGAGTTCTTCCACCCAAATTCTGTGAAGA
Source organism: Areca catechu (assembly GCA_021397845.1). Lineage (NCBI taxonomy): Eukaryota > Viridiplantae > Streptophyta > Magnoliopsida > Arecales > Arecaceae > Areca > Areca catechu. The sequence goes on from CM038050.1 coordinate 101,322,522, forward strand.
TCACTGTCTGGTTGGTAAACCATCTCTTCTCTTTATTTCTGTCCTGTTGAAAGTTCAGAGCGAAACCCTAGGTCTGGGAGTTTCTCAACCCCCAGCGATCCGTTACTTCTGAACTACTCTGATAACTTAGCTTCTTCTAAATTGTGCTTTCAATCCTTACCTAGTTTCCATCAACTTAGTTTAACTTCACTTTGAGCCAAAGCCAATTTCTGAAATATATAAAAAAAAAAGAATTAATCTTAATTTTACTTCTGCATGCGCTTATTTGTTCTTTGTTCTGCATCATTTTGGTATCAGAGCTTTTGTACTGCATCATCAACTCTTTTGGACACCTCCTTTTCTTTCTCCCCAAGTCATGGCTCTTCCCAACTTTGCTTTGGTCTTTTTAGGCATGGATTGGGCACCCCCTTGAAGTGCTCTCCAAGAAATGCCTCTTTCCTCCTTTAGCTTGGCCTTTTAAGGTATATATGGGGTGCCTCGTTGATTTTGGCTTCAAGAAAAATTCTTGCTCCCTTGGGTGTGGGGACCAAGACACTGGGATGGAGATGTGGCGCCTCCTGGACTCTGGCGTGTGGCTGGGAGTGTGGCGCCCACTTGCTTGGGCTTGGGAGAAAATGTGGCACCCTGGAGAAGACCTAGACCACATACTAGGACTTGTACTGAGTCAACATGACTCAACAAAAATTAAATTACAGGGAAATATAGACTCAAAAAAATTGAGTTGACCAAGTCAACCCTTATTACAAAACCAGAAAACCCTAATTCTTCGGGCAAGGTCAATCAGAGATCCAGATGGAGCCCTGAAGTCTTCTTCTGAGTCTGGTTCCCGCACCAGTATACTTGGATGGTGTAAGAAGCATTGGAAGTCCTAGAGAAAGAGAGAAATATGAGGTGGAGTCTCGAATTACCTGCTGGCTAAAGGTGGTGACTTGAAGGTTAGAATGGTGATCTATGAGTGTCAACTGGTCATCCTTACGAAAGGAAAAGTTTGCTACTCCCAGGAATGGATCAAGAGATGGTTCGGGGAGTAGCCTAGGACATGTGATTGCAACAGTTAAGGTTTGTTCTCTAAGCAAATAATGATCCACTTTCTCAAGAAATGGATTAGAGAATGATTCATGGAAGGGCCTATGGATGATGACCTCAAGACTTGAAATTTGACCTATGGGTGCGGAAAGGTATACTCTATAAAAGGGTAGGTCAGTCATCCGAAGGAAGGGGTCTGGGGCCATAAGGAGGACTTCTACAGGACTGGGTGAATCAATCCGCTTAAGACAAGGATGTTCAACTGAGATTACAGGAGAGACCTTAGTGGCTGGGCATGGGACAAGGTCCAATTGTAAGAGGCTTGATTCAGTCATCCTAAGGAGAGGATCTACCATAGGGTGGGCAAACTTAAACAGTTCAGTGCAAAGATCTTCAATTGATACTTGGGGAATGACTGTCATTAGAGGGTACGAACTGATAGCTCGGGCTAACACTATGAGTTCTTCCTGGGGGTATTTGACTAAAGGAACCTGATTCTCACAAATCTCTTGAATTTCTGAACTAGGTCCTACCACTTGGTTGCTCTCCAAGGTCTCCTCAGGTAAGGAACCAATAGTATCGATGTCACATTCTTCAAGTTCTTCCCCCTCATATTCATCAACTAGACTCAAGCTAGCATCATATACTTCCTCGATGCCATCTTCAATGGATTTCGGGTCAGTGGTAATCGGGTCAATTGATTCTGGGCTTGTCATACCTAACCTTTCTTCCTCATTGGTAGGCTTGGGTTCTCCCTCATTAATGTCATCCTTAGGATTCTTACCACTTAGCTGTGCACAAGCCAGTCCTATGCATGGGCACTGACTAGATTTATGGCCTCTTTCTCCATAAAACCAACATTCTTGCGATATATGAACCTGGGTCACACTGGGTTTCAAGCTAGTAGAGACCTTACTTGGGCATGGGTGTGGATCTAAATGGTTTGATCTAGAAGACTTGGGTTGTTGAGTGACTAGTCTAGAATATTGTAAGGACCTCTCATAGACACGATCCACACTATAGATATCATGGTTAGGCTTCCTAAGGTTATGCTCGGGATCACGGTATAAGGTCCTCCTAGGCTCCTGGTGTGGGTGAGGTTGAGGCACATTAAAATCTGGGTCAGGAGTCCAATTCTGATGTTTAGGTTTCCCAAGTACTTGGACTCGATCCCTAAGCTGGGTAAGATCCTCATGGACTTGTTCCTTAAACTGGGCAACAGTAGCAGTCATATCCTGACTCAATTTGTTCATACTTTCGGTAAGAGTTCTAACCAAGGCCTCTAAATCAGGTTGGATTTGACCAGGTTGGGAGGGTACTCCGTTCCGGGTGGACATGATGATGCAAGCAAGCACACAGAATGTGACTAGACTAAAGCGACTATTGGCTCACTAGACCTAGAGTCCAAACTAGATGCCCAATCAGAGTGGCAAGCTAGCCTGTAGTAACTCGGGACTCAGCCAGGTAGGTGTAAGGGGAGTGTTAGGTCCCTAATTGCCAATCCTAGACACCAATCAGTGATTGGCCAGGTAGGCGGACCAGCACACAAGCCCTTCGGGATGTAGTCCCTGAATCACCGTTCTAGATACTAAGTACAAAGCACACACAGAGTAACCAGACAAACTGACTAAACACTAGCCTAGACCCGACTTGTTGGTGTCCCTAGCCCACTAGGGCAAATTAAGTCTAATAAATTTTAAAATTAGGCTTAGGATCGAATGAATGGGTGGTGGTTTTGGACTAAGGAGAGGTTATCAACTCCTCCCCTTATCTTAGATGCTTAATTGCCCTTAGGATGAATTAGGAGATGATCACTCAAAAAAATTGAATTGCAGAAACACAGAAACAGAATTGCTGTAATTTAACTCTCAGAGATTTCACAGAAACCAATAAATTACAGTAAAATTAGGTAAAATATTTTCAATTATACTGGTTCCAGAAAAAAGAAATCATACAATTTGGAGTTATATGCAATGAGAAACAATTCCTGCAACAGGGCAGTTACATACTGAAACTAGAAGGCTTCCCCCGTTTACAATTCTTGCTACGAAGTTGTAACCCAGCGGATCCCCTACACGCCCTAGGAACACCCCGTGGGATGGGAAGAGGAGGCTTGCACCTCGCTTCGTTCCTAGGACCGGACATCCTGCAGAGTCTACTTCGAGCAGACAAAGTAAAAAAGAGAGACACTCAAAACATGCAAGCAAGTCAGAAACCCTAGACAGGGCTCTGATACCAAAATTGATGCAGAACGAAAGCTCTGATACCAAAAATGATGCAGAACAAAAGAGATGATACGATGTGGAAGTAAATTAAGACTAATTCTTTTTTTTTATATATATATTTTCAGAAGTCGGCTTCGACTCAAATGAAAGTTAAACTAAATTGAAAGAAACTATATAATAATTGAAAGCACAATTCAAAGAAACTAGATTATCAGAGTAGTTCAGAAGTAAAGAATCGCTGGGGGTTGAGAAACTCCCAGACCTAGGGTTTCGCTCTGAACTTTCAACAGGACAGAACTAAAGAGAAGGGAAGGGTTATGTACCAGGTAGTGATCTTCATAGAGTTTGGTGGAAGGACTCTCTCGAGCAGATTATTGGATCCTCGGATTCGGATATCTTCGCAATGGATCTCTAATACTGGTCCTTTGGCAGAGTTGGCTTCTCCTGAACTCAGGATCTGGGAAAGAAGAAGAACAACTTAAGGAACTAGATACTCAAAGAAAGGATTTACCGATAAGAAGAACTTGAAAATTTGATGTTGCTGAAATCCTGATTCTCCTGGATGCTGATCTGACTTCCTCTGGGATTTGCTCTGTATTCGAAGTAGCCGATCTGGACCTGGATGCTGGTGGTCGGCCTCTACTTGGAAGAGAGGGGCCGTGAGATGATGAGGTAGATTAGGGTTTGGATGATTGGTGGAATGAAGAAGATGATGGCGGCTAGGGTTTGGAATTGAAGTGGCTAACCTAGGGTTTTGGTAGGATTTCGGTAGGGTTTGGAGATCTCACACCTCCTCAAGGTTCCTTTGGAACCCGGAATCACTCCCTCACGGAGCTCAACACTTGAATACAAGTGCGGAAGAGAGAAACACAAAGTTGCTCACAAAGAAATTGATTTCATTCATCATTAAATTTAAGAGTTACATAGAGTTGAATATATAGACATAACAAAGAAATAAAATTTTATACATTTCCCATGTGGGACTAATAGGACTAACCCACACTTTAGGCATCAAATTCTCTTCCCAAGACTCCTTCCATGAGTGGGCAGCCCAAAAACTCCAAGAAAACTTGAAAATCAGCTCTAAATGGCAGGTTATGGGGGTGTCTCCTAATATCTCTCCATGAATCAAGGATTTTTCCTTCATGGTTTGGCTCATTTGGACACCTCCTAGTCTTGCTCCACAAGTTTAGGCTTCTTCCTTTCATGGCTTTGGCACTTTTGGAAACTTTTGGGAACCTCCTTGAATTCCTCCCCAAGACATGCTCTCTTCCCTTTTATAACTTGGATTTTTATGGAACATTGTGGGGCACCTCCTTGATCCTCTCTTCAAGAAAATTCTTGCCATCCTGGCTTGGGTTTATCTGGAAAGAAATTGGCTCCTCCTTGGATTGAGGTATCTTGATGGATTTCTCTCCCAAGTGGTGCAAGAAAAAAAAGGAACTTACTTCTTGTAGTGTAGGGACCAAAGACACTGGATGGAGATGTGGCGCCTCTTAGACTCTGGCGTGTGGCTGGGAGTGTGGCGCCCACTTGCTTGGGCCTGGGAGAAAAAATGTGGCACCCTGGACCTTGACTTGACTGAAAAAAAAGTGGCACCAACCTGGAGAAGACCTAGACCACTACTAGAACTTGTACTAAGTCAACATGACTCAACAAAATTTAAATTGCAGGGAAATACAGACTGAAGACTAAAATTGAGTTGACCAAGTCAACCCTTATTACAAAACCAGAAAACCCTAATTCTTCGGGCAAGGTCAATTAGAGATCCAGATGGAGCCCTGAAGTCTTCTTCTGAGTCTGGTGCCCGCACCATAAACCAATAGATCGTGGGGTAGGGAAGAAGGTAAAGTAGAAAGACTTGAAAGCCGGTGTGGGGCCGGGAGCCGGAATGGGGTTGGGGAGTCGGAGTGGGGCGACCAATCTGAGTGGGGCAAGGAACAGGAGTCGGGCAAGGTAAATAGGAAAAAAATGAGGAAATAGGGGCTTTACGGATGAAAAATCGTCATTGACAAAGATGAATTCTCAGTGAAATCATCTTTACCAAAGATGATTATTCAGCTTGGGCTGCCACGTGTCCCAGGGATTTCATATGATTATGCCACTTATTGCCAGGACTTCACCACTTACCGCAGGAGTGGGCCACGTAGAAATCATCTTTGCCAAAGATGATTTCAGCCTATCCACTTTTCGCCATGTGTTGCCATGTGTCATCGAGCTTTTACCCTTGTTGTAGCTATTTGGCTACGTGGGCAAAAGATACCTAGTTTGGTAATTATACTACCAAACACCTAAATTAATAAATATATTTTTATTTTACATTATTTTAAAAAAATTATGAGAAGCCTAGCAATTAATTCATCTTGTCGCCATGTGTTATCGAGCTTTTGCCACTATCGCACCTATTTGGCCACGTGGGCAAAGCACACCTAGTTTAGTAATTATATTACCAAATACCTAAATTAATAAATATTTTTTTATTTTACATTATTTATAAAAAAAATTCTGAGAAGCCTAGCAATTAATCCATCTTTTTGGAACTCTGTCATTCTGTTGTCCAAAGAACCAGTAGCAGAGGAGATTTAGCCCGGGACTTGAGGGGATAGCTTTCATCACCTAAGCCTAGCAATTAATTCATCTTTTTGGAACGCTGTCATTGTGTTGTCCAATAAACCAGTAGCAGAGGGCTTAAGCCCGGGACTTGAGGGGATAGCTTTAAGAACCTAACCAGCTAAGAGAGTTCGACGGACTTTGATTGAGCGTGGAAGTGTCCGGAACGCAGGCATCACGTCATGGATATAAACAATGGCCTATATTAGTTTATAGTTCGGGTGCTGCGTTTGACTTGCATGAGAGGGAAGAGAATATTAGGTGGCTGTGATCTTTGAAAAGAGAAAAGGGTGAGATAGGCATCAAGGTTGCAAATCAAGTGATTTTGCTACCATAGCTTTGGATGGAATTGGAGACATACTAGTGCAACTTTTTATTTTTCTTTTTCAGGTTACTTGTAATGTCATCAGATACATTTGTAGCAGCCAATTACAGTGTAGTAAAAACTATTACCAAACGTAAATGAAAAATGATCATGATGTTGCGGCCGCTGACATGGACATGGAAGGCTCTTAGACCATTAGATTCTTTGCCATCCACGGTGGACTATGGTGCTCAGTCCGATGTGAATAGGCTGGTGACTACATCCAGGACTTGAGGCCAATTGACTCATCATCTATGGATGACTAGAAGCGTGACCCATCTACGAACTGGTCCCATATGGGTCGATTAGTCGGCTCCGAGCTAGATAGTAGGAAGCAACTACAATCATCTAGTGTGACACCCCCACGCCTAATCTCGTCGATCTCCTATTCAACTTTGTCAATTAGTCAGTCATGCCGATCTGGTAAGCCCTGACATATGGATGAGTCTCCCTTCTCGCCTAGCGACAGCATCACCTGGATGGCTGGCGATTCGGTTAATCACAATTATCATGGCATATATTGTGACAAACATGATCCTAACAAATTCCAGTATCATAAAGGAAAAGATTTCTTAACTTGATATGCCAGGGAATAGGATATTGCCACCTCAGCCAAGTTTATTATACTTGTCAAAGATTAACACCCCACAACAATATTTTGTTATGCCATGTAACCCTATAAATAGATAAGAGGGACCTCTGAACCAGGTATGGCTTGAACATTCCCATATGGTTGCTCACATAGTCACTAGACCACCACTAGCTCTCAGCTCTGGCTACATAGCCTCACATTTTCTGATCACTAACTTGAACATCAGAGTGTCTCCATTAGTAATCCCAGTCCAGGGACCTTTTGCAAGTCATCGGAGCGAAGCAATTCCTGAAGACTTATGGTCCTTGCCGGAGAAGACCAATGCATTTTCTCTCAATCGTCAGAGGTAGTGATGGGCGAATTGATAGCAATAGATGGGGTGCTAAGAAGGAGGGAATTCAGATAGCCCATGATCATAAGTAGGCGATAGCTGCACGTGAACCAAAGCTTGGAGCTATGTTGGTGATGCGCATCCAAGATGCCTCCACCAGCCATGTGGAAAATCCTTCGCATCTTGATAATCAACACAGTCAAGAGGTGGAGCTGCCAACTCCACCACCTCTGTCGTTGTTAACTCACCATCCTTATCTAGCAAGTTAAAATGCTAGTAACGGTGGTCCAAGAGTTGCAGCACTAGCAACGTTCAGTGACCACATAGCAATAGCTAGGGACCCCAGTCGTCCTTATCACCATTGCTCGTGCCAGCAATCAATCCCTTCGGGGAAGCCCCTTCCATTGGCAGGGCCCCCTTCGTCGATGATCTCCTTCACCCCATCAGCAAAGCCCTTTTATTGATGGTCTTTCTCACTTTGTCGGGTTAGTCACCGGATCTTCCATGGGAGATCCCAGCACCATCGGACCACCTATAAGATGTGGTCCCCTATGCTACACTGGGATGGCCCCTCTCACCAAGAATGGTGGTTGGGGAAAGAGCCCAAGATGGGCAACCCCAATCTTCATCCACTTCGATCCCAGAATCTTCTAAAGAAGGGTCAATTGATGAGGTGATCTGGTGTCTAGCCAATCAGCACCTTGATGAATATGACCATAAATTGGTTGACCATAGCCACCAGTTTGCTAACTCCCAAGGTAGAAACCATGTGTTGACGGACTATGAGGCCCATCCTTTTTTCCATCGAGTTTTGGATGAACCGGTCCCTAATCGTTTAGAATGTCTCAGTTGGATCCATATGATGGCACCATGGATCCGTTGCACCACCTCGAGAGTACAAGGCTCTTATGTAAGTTTAGGTCATCTCCGATGCCCTCTTTTATATTGCCTTCAAGCCACCCTCTGTAAGGCTACCCGAGCCTGGTATTTCTAACTCCAGCCAAGGAGCATCGACTCCTTTAAACAACTGGAGAAGAAGTTTGTGTTACAATTTATTGCCCAGGTGGCTTTTCCCAAGAGGGGGTGAATTGGGAATTACAAACTTTCTTGCAAATATGTGCACAAGTAATTCCTTTTAGTGATTGAGTGTTGTGTTAATCAGAATTAAGTGCGGAAGTTGAAAAGTAAGTAAAGCACAACACAAACAAAATAAGTTTAGAGTGGTTCGAAGCAACCCAGCTCCTACGTCCACTATCCAAGTTCACCACTCAGGATTTCCACTATATCCCCCAAATCGGAATACAGTCGGATTGTTTTTCAGGCTCACAATCCCAACCTCTACACTTTGGTTTTGAAAGAGATCACCAAAGAAATCCAACACTAGGTTTTCACAGGCTCACCTAGAACCTCTACACTTTGGTTTTAAGTAGGCTCACCAAAGAAACCTATTTGATTTTTATAACCGAGTTCACCAATAACCCAAGTATTCTAAGAGTAGAATGAAAAGCAACAGAAATGACAAACTAAGTTGTCTGGTGGTTGCCAATGCAGCTCTAGTGAAGCTCAATTGAATGCCCTTCAATGCACTTCAATGGCTTCCTTGCTTTCCTCAAAAAGTTGCTTCAAGCTTCTGATAAGAGTTGGTGAAGGCTTGAAGGCTGACTTCGAAGCTCAAGTGCTCTCTCTTCTTACTTCAATAAATATTCAATAAATGTTCAACAACTCATTAGTCTCTCTAAGGATGTTCTCATACCTCATTTATAGAGACATCAACTGCCTTCCCTTGATTTTGAACGTCGTAGACCATTGTAAAGTGATAGGTTATCGTTGGAGCACTTTTGGAATTCAAAATCAAAAATCTGGAACTAGCCATTGGGAAGAGACCCCGACATTCCAACCGGCTCGAATATCTTCGAGTCGGCTCGGATCAGGTTCGGGTCGGCTGGGTTGAATACCAGTCGGCTAGGTTCCACAGTCGAGAAAATAGTTCACTCTGGACGAGTCGGCTAGGCTGAAATCCAGTCGACTCGGATTCTTGAGGTTCTCAGAACATTTTCAACCAAGTTCTGGACGAGTCGGCTGGGACTTGGTGCCAGTCGGCTGGGTCTGCATGCCAGAGATTTTCTTTCTTGTGCCAGTGCCAGAATCGACTGGTTCCTCCATCCAGTCAGCTCGAGATTGGTTCTTCAGCCAGACCAATCTTTATTCTCTAGAACTGACATGCCAAGCTTTGAAGACTTTCTTAAGATCTTCTTACAACAATATCAAGAGAAATTAGAGCTTGAAAACTAGTAGAAGCAACCCTTTATTTTTGATTCAAATAGGGAAATTTTTGTTGGGTTCTTCTTTACAAGATTCTACTTACTTACAACTCAACACAAAGAAATAAAGGTTGTAGGTTTAAAAAATATGTCAAAGTAGTCATCATACAAAAACTTGTCAACCATTTGAAGAGTTGTTAGATAACCAAATACATGCTCCAATGTTTTGTTATCATCAAAATCACTTCAGGGTCAACAATCTCCCCCTTTTTGATGATGACAACACACTGGGCATGAAAAAAAAATCTATTCTATTCACAAGTATAGATGTATATCATAGTAACCATTTACACTTGTTTGATGTATCACAATATTAACTGTATTCTCAAATGAGTATCAATGTATGCTATACAGTTATACACAAAGCCAATTCTATAAAATGTAAGCGTCAAGAATAAGTGCTTGTGTATATTAAGCAACATTAAGCATTGACAGTTAGATGTAATTAGTAGATAGCAGAATAGTAATCATTGAAGCAAATTAAACATGTATTTCTTCCCCTTTTTCATTTATTTGAACACTTCAGCAGAAAAGGTATGCAATATTCATTAAGCTCCCCCTGTCTAGTTAACTTTAGCAGTTTTATTCCAATTCTATTAAGTTTCTTCTTTCATGCACTTTATTGTATAATAGTTCTCCCCCTTTTTGTCATCAAATCAAAAAGTTATACAATTAAGCTTAGATTTTAAGTAGATTGAGATTGTATTAAGATTTGTTTGAGATAATTTAACTTTCTCAATTTAGAGAGAGAATCCTATTTAAAAAATATTAGAGAGTGTTAACAAGATAAAAGAAGTATACACATGTTTCCAAAAGGATATTCATTGTATTTCCATTAAAAGATTCAGTACATTAAACATTACACAATCTTCAAAAAAAAAAAATTTAAAAAGTACAGAAATTACCAAAGACATACTATCAGATTCTTCCTTAGGTACATTGATAGGCATACTTGCACCATACCAAGAAGCAGGTCTAAGAGGTCTACTGGAAGATGCATGAGGTGGAGGTGCTCTAGGATGGTGAGAAGTGGTAGGACCCATAGAGAAAATAGGAGGAGGATCATATAAAGGTCAAGTCATAGCAGTGATCTCAAAGTCCTAACAGTGCCACAGAGTGAAATCATCTCCATCCAGATTGCACCAAGTTGATTTTCCATGTCCTTGAGGCTTGTAGGTACCTTGTTCACAGCCTCTTTGACTTCACCAATTTCCTTTTGCATTGACAAAAGTTCATAAGCTTGGACATTAGCAAAAGCTTCAGCAGATCCTCTTAGTCTTCCAAGTTCTGATCTGATAATTCCAATGCCTTGTGTGTAGTCATCTACCATTTGTCTTGTTTCTGCAATTGTTCCCATAGTGCATCTGAATTCATTCAACTCAATTCTATACTCATTTAAGGTTGCATCAACTGATTTCTTTATGGCTTCAGAACTAGAAGAAATAAGGTCTAGGATATGTTGAAGTTCCACTTGAGGTGCAGATCTCGAAGTTTCTATTGCTTCAACTTTTCCTTGCAAACTTGTAACATGTTCTTCCAGTTGAGATAGTCTACTATCCACTGACTGTTTTAGATCACCAAAAAGTGAAGTGATAGTCCCTGTCAGTGAATCAGTCAAAGTCTTCATCTGATCTTCAATTTGACCTTGGATATTTGGAGGATGTGAAGCTGCAGGAGTGAAGTCTGGTTAAGGTATATCAGCTGTCATGAACTCAGGTGCAGGCATGTCAAATTCAGGGAAAGGTGCATCAGTCTCTTCAAAAGTGGCAGCAGGTTCACGAATGAGAGATTCTGGTTTAGGTGCAGGTGTAGTAGAGGTTCTAGCTTCAACAGTAGTAGTACCAGCAGTTTCTTCATTTTCTTCTTCTTCTTCTTCACTGCTTGACCTACCAATTGCCCTGATATTAGTTCCTTTCTTTTTCCAAACACCTTCAACTTGAATGTAACCCATTCTTTCTAGTGACTTGGAGGTGTAGATGTCAGTATGGTGCAAATCAACTCCATCCTCACCTTCCAAATTCACTTTTTTGGACTTGAATAGTAGAGTAAACATCATTCCATAAGGTAAGCAAGCCTTAGCCTTTCTAATAGTCTCTTTCATTTGCACAATGATAATATGAGATAAATTCATAGGAGTCTTTTCCATGATATGTTCCATAAGGCACAGGTCCTTCTCACTTACCCAATCAAACCTTCCAGTCCTTTGCAAAAAGATCCTACTAATGAAATTATGCAATAACCTCATTACAAGTGATAAAGTATTGGCAAAGACAGTTCCAATCCCACTGACATCTTCCTTGTTTAGGATAGTTCTCAAGGTCTTTTTTCTATCCTTAATTACTAGGTATTTCACCCCATCAATAGGTAAATCCAGTAGGTTGTACAGAACTTCTTCATTGATAAAAACTCTTCTTCCTTTAATTATAGACTCTATATGATTTGTACCTACTCTCAAATTTTCATAAAATTTCTTAACAAGTGAGGGGTAGGTTTTTCATTTAGAGAGCAAAATTTCCTCCAACCCTGATCCTCAATCAAATCACCAATCTTCAACCCTATTTCCTTAATAAATTCAAAGATGATACAATGGCCAGAAGTTACCGGTCTTGTGGACATTGAAGGGATTTGACTTGGAGCAATTGGAGCAGCCCTTGCAGGTTCTTCCATAAGTTCTTCACGATGAGTAGTGGCAGTCGGCTCTTCTTGACGCCTCTTCGTTCTTCTTTCCCTTTCCACGAATGGAGTAGCCCGTAAAGAGCATTTCCCGATAGCATGTTTAGGAGCCATTGCTAGGAAAGAGGAAGAGATGAGAGAATGGAGAGCTTAGAAGGGAGAGAGGAATATTTGGAATGGGATTAGGAGAGGAACGAACGATTAGAAGGATGAGATGGAGGTTAGAAAGCTAGGAATGGGGTTTACATCCCAAAATAAAAATCTCAGGCGTGATAAGCCAGTCGACTCGAAAAAGCCCTAGAAAGGCTCAAGCCGGCTAGGCCAGAACTCGCCCAAAACACACAGAGAATCCAGTCGACTCGGTTTAAGAACCAGTCGACTCGAACAGAGAAATCAAGTTTTGGAAAATTCAATCACAAACCTGAGAGATTTTTGGAGAGAACTTCTAAGGAAATTTAGGCTCTATGATAGAGAATGAGATCAGGAGGTTCTCTAGATGATGTTTTCTTAAATTTGAAGGAATTAATTAGAGAATTTAAAAAGGATCGCAAAGTCCTAATTCACTTCTAATTAGTTCAAACCTGTCTTGATTAAGTGGCTTAGTAAATATATCAGCTAATTGATCTTCAGTAGGAACAAAATCAAGCACTCTATCACCATTTGAAACATGATCTCTAATAAAATGATGTCTAATTTCAATATGCTTGGTTTTAGAGTGTTGAATTGGATTCTTTGTCAAATTGATAGCACTTATGTTATCACACTTAATTGGAATTTTAGATTGTGATACACCAAAATCTTCTAGTTGTTGTTTAATCCATAATACTTGAGCACAACAACTACCAGCAGCCATGTACTCAGCCTTAGTAGTGGACAAGGCTACGGAGTTTTGCTTCTTACAGTGCCAAGAAATTAAATTCAACCCTAGAAATTGGCATGTACCGCTAGTGCTTTTTCTTTCTATTTTACAACCAGCATGTCAGCATCAGAGAATCCAATCAAATTCAGGTAGAATGTTTAGAATACCAAATTCCAAAATTACTTGTTGCTTTTAAGTATTTAATTATTCTTTTAAGAGCAAGCATATGTGTTTCTTTTGGTGATGACTAAATCTAGCACATACACATACACTATATAATATGTTAGGTCTACTTGCAGTCAAATACAATAGAGATCCGATCATACCTCTATATTGCATTTGGTCAACATTGGATCCATTTTCATCTTTGTCCAATCTACAAGCTGGGCTCATGGGTGTGCTCATTGATTTTGATGGGGCTAGATCGTTGATGTGGCACGAGGTAGCTGACGTAGAGCCCCCATCAAACGCCACGACAAGCTTTCAGCACGAGCACCTTCGCTGGGCTTTGCTCCCCTGAAGCAACACCTCTGCCCATCGAAGCTGAGCTCCGTCCTCCGCCAGGTCCATTCTCGCAAGCTTGGAACACCTAGGCCAGAGCCGAGTCCGAGTCCCCACCCAAGGCGGACCCCTCGAGAACGGGCCCCGTGGTCAAGAGTCAAGCTCAGCCTCCTCTGCCATGAGGCACCCCTCCGAGCTCAGGTCCGCTGGGCTGGGCGTATCCCCGGTGCCGAGCTCGCCTGAAGCTAGGCCCCATGGTCAGGAGTCAAGCTCAGCCTCCTCCGCCACGAGGAGCCCCTCCGCAGTCGAGCTCAGCCCATCCCCACCCTGCCGAGCAGCACTGAGGCGAGTCCACCGAAGGTGGGCCCTACCCTTCCAGCTCGGCCTTTAGTTCAAACCAACGCGCCAGCCGCCAAGGGAGCCATGCCTCCCCTCCAAGGACAGTGACGATAATCCCGAGGGCCGTACGACAACACCAACCATGCCATAATTAATGCCCATGGCCGTCACTCACTCCAGAAAGGAAGGAAAGCTCACATCAAGATGCCATGCCCTCCGTCGATCCACCGTACAACCAAAGAAAGACCCTACCGGAGAGCGCAGGTCCCAAGACCAGTGGCCCGCTAATCGAGGCCTTGTCAGGCTCCTAGGAGGGTGACAGGCACAATGAATGTCAGAGATTTGTGGAAGCTTCTTCAACTGTCAAAACAGGAGAAACGTCCCATCTACGTTACGGTACCTCGCCGTACATGACAGCAGGGGGAGATCCCAAAGGAAACCAAGGTAGAAAATCCAGTCACAGTAAGCAAAAGAGGTATCTACATCTGATCTAGTATCACTACATCCATAGCATACTTTTAAATTCAAGACCCCTTCGCTGTGATCTTCATAGACATTGTCAGGTACACCCCTCTACCTCCAGTAGTTTTATTGTAGGAGAACTTGCCCTAACCGAGGCTTCTCAGCCCTGGCGGTCCTTCTTTGCTACTTTTCTAGGTCCTAATCTGCATGCTGATATTCAAAAATTCATACAAAATTCCCTACAAATAATTTTGATCTGAAATTTGAGAATTAATCACCTAACTCAACATGTAAAATATACAAAAAGAATTGCATGCATATTAGTCCCGCATCATTCTCCCACAGGCTCGTAGGAATGCAGAGCGAGGCGCCACCGATTTTGGCCATCATTGCACCAGATTTCTCTACCCTTCCACGTCAGCGCCATAATTACGCCCTTCGCCCCAAGCGACGCGCACCAATGGGCCTCGGGCATGGGGGGCAAATGATGGGGCCAGATCGCTGATGTGGCATGAGGCAGCTGACATGGCATGAGATAGCTGACGTGGAGCCCCCATCAGATGCCATGACAATCTTTTAGCACGAGCGCCTTCGCCAGGCTGAGCTCCCCTGAAGCAACACCTCTGCCCACCGAAGCCAAGCTCCATCCTCCGCTAGGTCCATTCCCACAAGCTCGGAACACCTAGGCCGGAGTCGAGTCCGAGTCCCAACCCAAGGCGGACCCCTCAGGATCGGGCCCCGTGGTCAGGAGTCGAGCTCAGCCTCCTCCGCCACGAGGCGCCCCTCCGAGCTCAGGTCCCCTGGGCTGGTGAAAGGGATCTGCCCTACAAGCCAATCTATGTTGTATCTCCCAAACCATTGTAATTGATAATATTCTAATAAAGGCATTATTTTTCATCATACGCTGTGTTTATATTATATGATGAACCCCATAGATTTGGGCTATGATTTTAGGTTATGATGAGATCATACCAGTGAGACCTAAAGTCTTAAAACCTTAACCTAAAATATTCCTAGTCAAAGGAACCCTGAGTAGGGGATCAGGGTTTTCCGGTAAGACTAGCACATCCCATGTATACTTGAAAGGGTGACTGCTCTCACAGTCACTTGTGTATTGGTGCGGGAACCAGACTCAGAAGATGACTTCAGGGTTCCATCTGGATCTCTGATTGACCTTGCCCGAAGAATTAGGACTTTCTGGTTTTGTAATAAGGGTTGACTTGGTCAACTCAATTTTAGTCTTGAGTCTGTATTTCCTTGTAATTTAAATTTTGTTGAGTCATGTTGACTCAGTACAAGTCCTAGTAGTGGTCTAGGTCTTCTCCAGGTTGGTGCCATTTTTTTTAAATCAAGTCAAGGTCCAGGGTGCCCAATTTTTTCTCCTAGGCCCAAGCATGTGGGCGCCACACTCCCAGCCACACGCTAGAGTCCAGGAGGCGCCACATCTCCATCCAGTGTGCCTTGGTCCCCACACCACAAGAAAGCAGGTCCCTTCTTTCATGCGCCACTTGGGGAGAAATCCATCAAGATACCTCAATCCAAGGAGGAGCCAACTTCTTTCCAATAAACCCAAGCCAGGATGGCAAGAATTTTTCTTGAAGAGAGGATCAAGGAGGTGCCCCACAATGTTCTATAAAAATCCAAGTTATAAAAGGGAAGAGAGCATGTCTTGGGGAGAAAATCAAGGAGGCACCCAAAAGTTTCCTAAAGTGCCAAAGCCATGAAAGGAAGAAGCCTAAACTTGTGGAGCAAGACTAGGAGGTGTCCAAAAGAGCCAAACCATGAAGGGAAAATCCTTGATTCATGGAGAGATACTAGGAGACACCCCCATAACCTGCCATTTGGAGCTGATTTTCAATTTTTCTTGGAGTTTTTGGGCTGCCCACTCATGGAAGGAGTCTTGGGAAGAGAATTTGATGCCTAAAGTGTGGGTTAGTCCTATTAGTCCCACATGGGAAGTGTATAAAATTTTATTTCTTTGTTATGTCTATATATTCAACTCTATGTAACTCTTGAAAAAATGATGAATAAATCAATTTATTTGTGAGCAACTTTGTGTTTCTCTCTTCCGCACCTGTGTTCAGGTGTTGAGCTCCGTGAGGGAGTAAATCCGGGTTCCCTAGGAACCTTGAGGAGGTGTGAGATCTCCAACCCCAAAACCCTAGCTTAGTCCACCCATCCTACTCCACCACCACCAAACTCTAATTTTCCATCTACATCCCACGGCCCCTCTCTTCCATATAGAGGCCGGCCACCAGCATCCAGGTTCAGATCAACTATTTCAACTACAAAGCAAGTTCAACAAAGAGTCAGATCAGTATCAAGATCTCCGGAACTTCTACATCCAACAATCTTCATTAAGTCCTCAGGTCAGTATCTTTCTTTGAGTTTCTGGTTCTTTTTTTTTGTTCTTCTTCTTCCAGATCCTGAGTTCGAGAAGAAGGCCAACCTTGCCATAGGACTACAATCCGAGGATCCATTGCAAGATACCCCGTCTCCAAGGATCCTACAATCTGCTCGAGAGTGTCCTTTAATTGAAGCAGCGAGAGATATCACAGTCAGGTATAAAACCTTCTCTTCTCTCTTCGTCTGTTTCTTGAAAGAGGAGTAAACCCTAGGTCTGGGGGTTTCTCAATCCCCAGCGATCCTACTTCTGAGTTACTCTGATAATCCACTCCTTTTAATTGTGCTTTCTGTCATTTCTTAGTTTCTTTCAACATTAGTTTATCTTTCCTTTGAGTCAAAGCCGACTTTTGAAAATAAATAAATAAAAAAAATACATTAATTTTAATTGCTTCCGCATTCCACATTTTCGTTCTGTATCATTTTTGGTATCAGAGCTTTTGTTCTGCATCAATTTTGGTATCAGAGCTTTTGTTCTGCATCAATTTTGGTATCAGAGCCCAGTCTAGGGTTTCTGTTTTGCTTGCTTGTTTTAAGTCTCTCTCCTTTTTACTTTGTCTGCTCGAAGTAGACTCCCCAGGACGTCCGGTCCTAGGAACGAAGCGAAGTGCAAACCTCCTCTTCCCATTCCATGGGGTGTTCCTAGGGTGTGTAGGGGATCCGTTGGGTTACAACTTCGTAGCAGGAATTGTAAACGGGGGGAGCACCCTGTTTTCAGTCTGTAACTACCCTGTTGCAGGAATTGTTTCTCAGTGTAAGTAACTCTGAATTATATAATTTTAGTTTTTCTGGAACCAGTATAATTGAACCTATTTTACATAATTTTCTTGTGATTTATTGGTTTTCGTGAAATTTCTGAGAGTTAAATTACTGCAACTCTATTTTTGTGTTCTGCAATGCAATTATTTTGAGTGAACATCTCCTAACTCATCCTAAGGGCATTTGAGCATCTAAGATAAGGGGAGGAGTTGATAACCTCTCCTTAGCCCAAAACCACCACCCACTCATTCGATCCTAAGCCTAACTTTAAAATTTATTAGACTTAATTTGCCCTAGTGGGCTAGGGACATCAACAAGTCGGGTCAAGGCTAGTGTTGAGTTAGTTTGTCTAGTTACTTGTGTGTGCTTTGTACTCAGTGTCTAGAATGGTGGTTCAGGGACTACGTCCCGAAGGGCTTGTATGCTGGTCCGCCTACCTGGCCAATCACTGATTGGTGTCTAGGATTGGCAATTAGGGACTGAACACTCCCCTTACACCTGCCTAGCTGAGTCCCGAGTTACTACAGGCTAGCTTGCCAGTCTGATTGGGCATCTAGTTTGGGCTCTAGGTCTAGTTAGCCCGTAGTCGTTCAGTTGAGTCTCATTTTGTGTGTTTGCTTGCATCATCATGTCTACCCGGAATGGAGTACCCTACCAACCTGGTCAAACCCAACCTGATTTAGAGGCCATGGTTAGAGCTCTTACTGAAAGTATGAACAAATTGAGCCAGGATTTGACTGCTACTGTTACCCAGTGTAAAGAACAAGTCCATGAGAATTTTACCCAGCTTAGGGATCAAATCCAAGTACTTGAGAAACGTAGACATCAAAATTGGATCCCTGATCCAAAATTTAATAGGCCCCAACCTCATCCATGCCAGAGCCTAGGAGGACCTTATACCGTGATCCCGAGCATAACCTTAGGAAGCCTAACCATGATATCTATAGTGTGGATCGTATCTATGAGAGGTCCTTACAATATTCTAGACCAGTCACTCAACAACCCAAGTCTTCTAGATCAAACCATTTAGATCCACACCCATGCCCAAGTAAGGTCTCTACTAGCTTGAAACCCAGTGTGACCTAGGTTCCTATATCGCAAGAATGTTTGTTTTGTGGAGAAAGAGGCCATAAATCTAGTCAGTGCCCATGCATAGGACTGGCTTGTGCACAGCTAAGTGGTAAGAATCCTAAGGATGACATTAATGAGGGAGAACCCAAGCCTTCCAATGAGGAAGAAGGGTTAGGTATGACAAGCCCAGAATCAGTTGACCCGATTACCACTGACCCGAAACCCATTGAAGATGGCATCGAGGAAGTATATGATGCTGGCTTGAGTCTAGTTGATGAATATGAGGGGGAAGAACTTGAAGAATGTGACATCGATACTATTGGTTCCTTACCTGAGGAGACCTTGGAAAGCAACCAAGTGGTAGGACCTAGTTCAGAAATTCAAGAGATTTGTGAGAACAAGGTTCCTTTAGTCAAATACCCCCAGGAAGAACTCATCGTGTTAGCCCAAGATATCAGTGCGTATCCTCTAATGACAGTCATTCCCCAAGTACCAATTGAAGATCTTTGCACTAAACTGTTTAAGTTTGCCCACCTTATGATAGATCCTCTCCTTAGGATGACTGAATCAAGCCTCTTACAAGTGGACCTTGTCCCATGCTCAGCCACTAAGGTCTCTCTCGTAATCTCAGTTGAACATCCTTGTCTTGAGCGGATTGATTCACCCAGTCCTGTAGAAGTCCTCCTTATGACCCCAGACCCCTTCCTTCGCATGACTGACCTACCCTTCTATAGAGTATACCTTTCCGCACCCAAATGTCAAATTTCAAGTCTTGAGGTCATCATCCATAGGCCCTTCCATGAATCATTCTTCAATCCAGTTCTTGAGAAAGTGGATCATTATTTGCTTAGAGAACAAACTTTAACTGTTGCAATCACATGTCCTAGGCTACTTCCCGAACCATCTCTTGATCCATTCCTAGGAGTAGCAAACTTTTCTTTCGTAAGGATGACCAGTTGACACTCATAGATCACCATTCAAACCTTCAGGTCACCACCTTTAGTCAGCAGGTAATTCGAGACTCCACCTCATATTTCCTCCCTTTCTCTAGGACTTCCAATGCTTTTACACCATCCAAGTATACTTTGTCGAAGTCTTTAGAGTGAACCACGTGTCAGAACCTATTAGGTTTGCCACCTACTTCTGGAAGACCTTATGGCACTTACAAGGCACCCATGATAAGTTTTCATGCTCTGCATGCCATCCTCCGACCCAAGGTCAAACCTAGAGAGCCGTAGTTTGTTAGGTTTAGACCTAGGGTTCTTTGAATAAAGTCCATTCTTTAGGAATGCATCGTCAGTCGAGTTTAGGACATTGTCTCAGATTTTGGTTGAGTGAGAATACCAGGAATTGGGATTTGTATTTTGTCCAGGGCTGAAATTGCATTCAATTTCGATCAATAGGTCTATAGGCTAGAGTCCCTTTGAAATTGTTCATGGATACAAGCCTCACACACCACTTGATCTGATTTCACTATTAGCCCACACACACAAGTCTCTTGATGCACTTGCATAGCAAGTAACGGACTGCATAAAGAAATTCATGCCAAAATAAATTTAAGTAATGAAACTTATAAGAAGTTGGCTGATTCTAAAAGGCGAGTCAAAACTTTTGTTGAGGGAGACTATGTAATGATTAGGTTAAGGCCTGAACGGTTTCCTCCTGGAACCGTTAGAAAGTTACATGCTAGAGGAGCTGGACCATTTAGAGTGGTGAAGAGAGTAGGATCCAATGCCTATGTGCTCGAGTTGCCTTCAGAACTAGGCATTAGCTCCACTTTCAACATTACAGACCTAGTAGAGTATAGAGAGCCAGCTGTGATTCCCAGTGAGCCTTTTGAGCCTAATCCTGCTCTTGAGAGTGAACCCAACCCTGTGTGTCCACCAACAAACTGGCCTGTGAGGAAAGAGCAGATTGAAAAGATCCTGGATGATCAGGTTATATCTACTCGTAATCGAGGATACCAAAGATACCTGGTCCACTGGCAAGGAAGGCCAGATTCTGATGACTCTTGGATCTCCTGAGAAGAATTACAAGAATTGGACCCAGACCTCTTGGAGAGATACCAGAGCCAGCTAGATCCATACTCGACAGGGTCGAGTTCCTCCCACCCCGGGAGAATTGGTGCGGGAACCAGACTCAGAAGATGACTTCAGGGTTCCATCTGGATCTCTGATTGACCTTGCCCGAAGAATTAGGACTTTCTGGTTTTGTAATAAGGGTTGACTTGGTCAACTCAATTTTAGTCTTGAGTCTGTATTTCCCTGCAATTTAAATTTTGTTGAGTCATGTTGACTCAGTACAAGTCCTAGTAGTGGTCTAGGTCTTCTCCAGGTTGGTGCCATTTTTTTTAAATCAAGTCAAGGTCCAGGGTGCCCAATTTTTTCTCCTAGGCCCAAGCATGTGGGCGCCACACTGCCAGTCACACGCTAGAGTCCAGGAGGCGCCACATCTCCATCCAGTGTGCCTTGGTCCCCACACCACAAGAAAGCAGGTCCCTTCTTTCATGCGCCACTTGGGGGAGAAATCCATCAAGATACCTCAATCCAAGGAGGAGCCAACTTCTTTCCAAATAAACCCAAGCCAGGATGGCAAGAATTTTTCTTGAAGAGAGGATCAAGGAGGTGCCCCACAATGTTCCATAAAAATCCAAGTTATAAAAGGGAAGAGAGCATGTCTTGGGAAGAAAATCAAGGAGGCACCCAAAAGTTTCCTAAAGTGCCAAAGCCATGAAAGGAAGAAGCCTAAACTTGTGGAGCAAGACTAGGAGGTGTCCAAAAGAGCCAAACCATGAAGGGAAAATCCTTGATTCATGGAGAGATACTAGGAGACACCCCCATAACCTGCCATTTGGAGCTGATTTTCAAGTTTTCTTGGAGTTTTTGGGCTGCCCACTCATGGAAGGAGTCTTGGGAAGAGAATTTGATGCCTAAAGTGTGGGTTAGTCCTATTAGTCCCACATGGAAGTGTATGAAATTTTATTTCTTTGTTATGTCTATATATTCAACTCTATGTAACTCTTGAAAAAATGATGAATGAAATCAATTTCTTTGTGAGCAACTTTGTATTTCTCTCTTCCGCACCTGTGTTCAGGTGTTGAGCTCCGTGAGGGAGTAAATCCGGGTTCCCTAGGAACCTTGAGGAGGTGTGAGATCTCCAACCCCAAAACCCTAGCTTAGTCCTACCCATCTCTACTCCACCACCACCAAACTCTAATTTTCCATCTACATCCCACGGCCCCTCTCTTCCATATAGAGGCCGGCCACCAGCATCCAGGTTCAGATCAACTGTTTCAACTACAAAGCAAGTTCAACAAAGAGTCAGATCAGTATCAAGATCTCCGGAACTTCTACATCCAATAATCTTCATTAAGTCCTCAGGTCAGTGTCTTTCTTTGAGTTTCTGGTTCTTTTTTTTTGTTCTTCTTCTTCCAGATCCTGAGTTCGAGAAGAAGGCCAACCTTGCCATAGGACTACAATCCGAGGATCCATTGCGAAGATACCCCATCTCCAAGAATCCTATAATCTGCTCGAGAGTGTCCTTCAATTGAAGCAATGAGAGATATCACAGTCAGGTATAAAACCTTCTCTTCTCTCTTCATCTATTTCTTGAAAGAGGAGTAAACCCTAGGTCTGGGGGTTTCTCAATCCCCAGCGATCCTACTTCTGAGTTACTCTGATAATCCACTCCTTTTAATTATGCTTTTTATCATTTCTTAGTTTCTTTCAACATTAGTTTATCTTTCCTATGAGTCAAAGCCGACTTCTGAAAATAAATAAATAAAAAAAAATACGTTAATTTTAATTTGCTTCCGCATTCCACATTTTCGTTCTGCATCATTTTTGGTATCAGAGCTTTTGTTCTGCATCAATTTTGGTATCAGAGCTTTTGTTCTGCATCATGTATGACACTAATACTGGGATGTGGGTGCTCATTGGAGAATGAGTTCACTGATATGATCCAACTTGAGAACATCTAATGGAGTCTTAGCTACTGTCAATAGAAGGTTCTCATAGTGGGAGTGGTACAAGTAATCCTTTGACCTGAGACTGCCATAAGTACCTTATGTACATGAACCCATGCTTTGGTTAAATCCTAATCATGACACTGAGTCATGCACAGGATTGATATTGGGAATGGTGAATTGGATATGAAGGTAATGAGTAGGTCAACAAGGAATCGATCACTCTTAGTAAGAGGAGATTGCATCCAGCTAGTTAACAATCGGATGATGATTCAGGGAATCTTTGATCAAAGTAGAGATATTAGAGATGGTTTCTAATATCAAGATAATTAAATCATCAATATAAGATTGAGCTAGAAATAAATATAATATTGGATTTTACATATATCTATATCCATATTTATATTTTGGGTGCAGCTGATCGAAAGATTTAATTGTACGGTAACTCTCTACTGAGGGGTAATTTTGGTATTTCACCAGAATTTCCATATCTTTCGGGTAGACATGACACGTTGCTAGACGTCAATCTTGTCTTGTGGGTTGATCAAATTCAAAGATCACTTATTAGGAAGTCCTAATTGATCAAATCGGGTAAGCCCGGTTTGACCTAAATCGATTAGAAAGAGTTCTAATCAAATTAGGTCAACTTGTATTCGAACCCACTGCTGGCTAGATGTGGAACCCAATAGGTCACACACTTAAGAGGATTGATCAAGAGTTTAATTTATAATTAAATCATCTTTGCAGGATAACTCTCTAGCAGGTGTTGCAAACCCTAGCTTCTATTCGAATTGGATTCGAATTAGGGTTCCGGATTGGTTCAATTTGGGTTCTAATTGGATCTAATTAGACCCTAATTGAGGTTATAGGGATTATGGCTAACCCTATTGGCTAACCATGCACCTAGGCTAGCCCCCCACCCGCCCCTTAGCTTTTTCACGCCAAAATGCCAAGAGTCCATGCGCTAATGGACTCTTGGCGCGCCATTTGGAAGAGTCCATGGTGCATGGACTCTTGGCGCGCTCCATAAAAAACTCTGATGTTTTTTATATGGGGCGGCTTCCTTTCTCATTATTAGTGCCTCACATGTGTGCCCTTGGATGGGAATACAACAGTTGGGGAATTTTTGAGAAAGACAAAAGGCACAGACTCTTCTCGGTTGCACGAAATAACATCTCTTCAGAGACCGAAACATCGTGACTCCCTTCTTCTAAAATTTCACGACTTTTCTTTTAGAAAAAGCCATGAGTTTTAATCTGGAAGGTCGTGAGAAGGAGGGAAGGGGCGTGAGAAAATGAGAAAGGGTGTGAGAAGTCTTTCACGGAGAGATGTGTGGGCGCCTATCTGAGATCTATTTAAAGGGTCGGGAAAATCAGAACTCGGTAATGTTTTCTTTTATTCCTTCTTTCTCTCGTAAAGACTCTTTCATTCTTTTCTTGCTCTTGCACTGTTTTCTTTACAGAGTACACCTTTGTCGAAACTCTGCTAATGAACAAGAATAAGAGTGAAAGTCTCTGACGGTAAAGGAAAGAAAGGAGTTCTGATTTATTCCTTCTTTCTTACATTAAGACATTATTGTCTTAATTTCTCCTCCAACTTAAGACAAGCCTATATCCTCTTAGGACAAGGTCTTTTCTTCAAGACAAGGGTGTCTAAAGGGCCAAGGTCTTAGTGGAAGGAGGAGAAGAGATCAAGGAAAGGGAGGCTACCTCTTGTGTGGAAGAATTCAAGCCATAGTTCAAGCAATTGAGTTCTAGGAAGAAGAACTCAATAGGAGGAACCATTGAAAAGAAGATAGTGTTTCTTGATCATTGCTCTGTGTGGATCACCATCGGAGGGTGGACACCTGGATGCCTGGTGAATTCAGTTAGCCCCTTCAACTTCAAGTTTGTTGGAATAAGCGATTACAGGTTGGTACCCTAATCCTAATTTGCATAGATATGCTTGTCATATGTTCTAGTCTTATTTAAGGAGTTCCTGGTTTAGGATTTTTGGTGTGAATTTAGTTTCAATTTCAAAATTACACTTTCATTGCGTTGCACCGGAACCCAACAGTGGTATCAGAGCCACCTTAATTAGGACTATAATCTATGATATTTTGTGTGTTACATATTAGGATTTTTTAAGTCCTAATATGCTATTACACTTAGCATATTTTTGGTTGCATATATGTTTTGGTGTATGCCACTAGTTAGGGTTTTTCACTCAAACCCTAATTATTATAGAGATATGATTAGTTTTGAAGTCATCATACTGAAATAAGGTTGCCCTGGCATAATGTGGATCCATTATGTGGTAAATGGTTGTCCTAGTATGATGACACACTTAGCACATATTTGTTTATCAGAATGATATGATTGTGATATGTTCTATAAGAATGTGCTGGCAATTTTATAAAACCCTCCTCTTAAAAAAATTATATTAAGTCATAGTATATTTAACTAATAAGCATCACTAGTCATGATGAATAATTGATCATTCGGTGTCTAGAAAGGTGGTTCTGGGAAGGTAAAGAGAATTGTGGTTTTTAATTGGTTCCGTTGACTGACCTGGCCAATTTTTATTAGTGTCTAGGAAAACAACGGGGGGACTCCCACATCTCTTCTACTTGCCTGGCCGATTTGATTATATTTAAATCTTGACTAAAATGCTTAGTGTTAAAAATACTATATATTGGCCTTCCTTCATGCTAGATCATTATTGTGTTATGAACCACATTAGGTTTGTTGTGTTATCTGCAAGACCTAATATGGTGATTGACATAATACTAGTCTTGTGCACAGATATGCTTACAGTATATTCAGTATAATGCTTTGTTGTGTTATCTGCAAGGGCATTATATTTGAGTACTGACTGTATAAAAATGAAAGGGTCTTGACTTAACTAGAACATTATGGTTTGTTGTGTTTTTCTGCAAGACTAATAATGTTCTAGAGGCCAAGTTATTTTTGAGAATTATATGAGATATAATTGGAAGAGTTTCCTACCTTTGAGCTTATAAAAGATTTGTTGTGTTTTCTGCAAGATCTTTTATAAGTTATTAGGATCTCAATCTCACTAAGAAAAACCATCAGGGTTCTTCTCGATTATCATAGTGAGGGCTATGATTTTTGATAAAATAGTGGGAGACATAATTAAATTGAAGACCTAATTTTATTTTGTAAGTCATTTCATGGTTGTTTGCTTATGTATTGTTCTTTATTAAATGTAGATAAATGGCATCATCATTATCACTACGAAGTATCTTAGATACCAATAAACTGACTGGTCCAAACTATGTGGACTAGTTGAGAAATTTAAAGATTGTGCTGAGTTCAGAAAAACTTTCTTATATTCTTGATACCCCTAGTCTTAATCCACTAGGAGACGATGCCATACAGGAAGATATGGCCATATACAAAATGTGGCAGAATGACTCCCTCACTGTCAAGTGTATCATACTGGCCTCTATGACCAATGAGTTACAGAGACAACATGAAAGCATGGATACTCAATCCATAATGCTCAATTTAAAAGAGCTTTATGGAGAACAAAGCAGAACTGCTAGACATGAAATATCTAAGCAGTTATTCAATGCTAGGATGACAGAGGGAACATCCGTTCAGGATCATGTTCTGAAGGTAATTGACTTAATCACCAGATTGGGTCAATTAGGTTTTATTATGGATGGGGAGTTGAATCAGGATTTAATCCTGCAATCACTCCCGGAGTCATTTTCTCAGTTTGTCTTGAATTATCACATGAACAAACTGAACACTTTCTTGCCTGAGCTGTTAAATATGTTAAAAACAGCAAAGAGCCACGTTAAGATAGAAAAGGCTCCACTTCTTCTTGTTGATAAGACCAATAAGAAGAAATCAGGCAAAAAGGATTTTAATAGGAGGCTAAACCCTAAGGGTGGCATCAATAAGAATAAAAAAGGAAAGAAGGCCTCAAAACAGTCAACCTGTTTCTTTTGGGGCAAAGCGGGACATTGGAAAAGGAATTACAAGGCTTACCTTGCAACTGTGAAGCCTGGTGCGGCAGATGCACCAAAAGGTATGTATGAGATACATGCTATATTGGCATTAAATTCGTCTATATCAAATACTTGGGTATTGGATACCGCTTGTGGTTACCATATATGCAAATCTTTGCAGGACCTCCACAAGCTTAAAGTATTGAAGGAAGGTGACTTCAATCTCTACGGTGCTAGTGGTGATATCATCCAAGCAGAAGCTGTAGGGACCTATATTCTGAAGTTGCCTTCAGGAAAGATCTTGGAGTTAGAAAATTATTACTATATGCCTAAGATTATTAGGAACATTATATCTATTCCTTTGTTGTTAAAACAAGGATATGTAATGGATGTAACGAGCACTGGTTGCTCGTTAATGTTGTCTAATAAAGTTATTTATTCTGGCATATTTAGTAATGGGCTCTTAACTCTTTCTTCCAATGATAGTGTTTTTCATGTCAATAATAAAAGAAAAAGAAAAGACTTTAATGATACTTTACTTTGGCATCATCAACTTGGTCATGTTAATGAGTCTAGGATAAGCAAGTTATACAAGGAAAAACTCCTTGATCCTTATGAGTATGAATCATTAGGAACTTGCGAATCATGTCTCATGGGTTGATGACCAAGACTCCATTTACTGGACATGGAGAAAGGTCAACTGAGTTATTAGGACTTATACATACTGATGTATGTGGTCCAATGACAACTCAGGCCAGAGGTGGATACTCATATTTTATCACTTTTATAGATGATTTATCTAGGTTTGGATATGTGTATCTTATGAAACATAAATCTGAAGCCTTTGATAAATTTAAGGAGTATCAAAGTATGGTCGAAAAACAAACCAGGAAAAGTATTAAAGTTCTTCATTCTGATCGAGGAGGAGAATACTTATCCACAGAGTTTTTAGACTATCTTAAAGTTAATGGAATTCTTTTTGAATGGACCCCTCCTTATACTCCACAGCTAAATGGTATAGCTGAAAGGAGGAATCATACCTTATTAGATATGGTACGATCCGTGATGTGCTTCATAAATTTACCCATTTCCTTCTGGGGTCATGCACTAGAAACTGCTGTTTACATTCTGAACAAGGTACCTTCTAAATTCGTTGTTAGTACTCCATATGAAATTTGGAGTGGAAAGAAACTGTATCTTAAATATTTTAAGGTATGGGGATGTCCAGCTTATGTTAAAAGAAATTTTGGACATAAGTTGGAACCTAGAGCGGATAAATGTCTATTTATGGATATCCTAGAGAGGGTAGAGGATATCTGTTCTACCATCCTACTGAACAAAAGATTTTTGTCAGCAGGCATGCCACTTTTCTAGAAAAAGAGTTCATTTTAGAAAAGGGCAATGGTAGAACTGTTGAACTTGGAGAAGTACAAGAAATACGGATAGACAATTCTCAACCATTAGAACATATAGTTAGGACAGAACCAGAACACAAAACTCCTCCCCATAGGTCTGATAGAGTGCCACGGGCACCTGAGAGGTATGGGTTTATTATTGAAAATAATGAAGACCAAGTCATTCAAAATGATGAACCTCTGACCTATACGGAAGCTATCTTGAGTACTGATTCAGATAGATGGCAAGAAGCCATGGAATCTGAGATAGACTCTATGTATGTAAACCAAGTATGGTCTTTGGTCGATGCACCAGAGGGTGTTAATCCTATTGGGTGCAAATGGGTCTATAAGAAAAGGATTGGGGCTGATGGCCAAGTTGAAACCTATAAAGCCAGATTAGTGGCAAAAGGTTTTAGACAAAAACAGGGAATTGATTATGATGAAACATTCTCACCTGTTGCCATGCTCAAATCAATTCGGATTTTACTTGCTATAGCAGCGTACCACGATTATGAGATTTGGCAGATGGATGTGAAGACTGCATTCCTCAATGGTTTCCTTGAGGAAGAAGTCTACATGTCACAGCCAGAAGGTTTTATTTCAAAGAATAAACCTAATCAAGTATGCAAGCTAAAGAAATCCATTTATGGATTAAAGCAAGCTTCCAGGAGTTGGAACATCCGCTTTGATGAAACTATTAAAAGGTTTGGTTTTATCAAAAATGTGGATGAACCCTGGGTTTATAAGAAGACTAGTGGGAGTGCCATAGTCTTCTTGGTTCTGTATGTAGATGACATACTCCTCATTGGGAATGATGTCCCAATGTTACAATCAGTCAAGGTTTGGCTATCAAACCAGTTTTCCATGAAAGATTTGGGAGAAGCATCCTGTATACTAGGTATTAAGATCTTTAGAGATAGATCTAAGAGGATGCTAGGTTTATCCAATCTAGGTACATTGACTTAGTGCTGAAAAGATTCAGCATGGATGGAAGTAAAAGAGGTTATCTTCCTATGAGTCAAGGCATACATCTTTCTAAAAGAATGTCTCCTAAGACACTTGAAGAAAGAAATAGAATGAATTCTATACCTTATGCTTCGGCAATAGGGTCCATAATGTATGCCATGTTATGTACAAGGCCTGATATGGCATATGCTTTAGGCATTGTCAGTAGGTTTCAGGCTGATCCAGGAGAGGATCATTGGAAAGCAGTTAAAAATATTCTTAAGTACCTGAGAAGGACTAAGGATATTTTTCTGGTTTATGGTGGTTCTGATCTTAAACTAGAAGTTTATTCTAATTCTAGTTTTCAATCAGACCCTGATGATAGCAAATCCATTTCGGGATATGTTTTTATCCTAAATGGTGGAGCAGTGAGTTGGAAGAGTACCAAGCAGCAGACTGTAGCTGACTTCAACCACAGAGGCAGAATACATGCTGTCAGTAAAGCCGCCAAGGAAGCAGTCTGGATGAAAAAGTTCATCACAGTTGGGTGTTGTTCCTGAGATTGAAGATCCAGTGCCACTTTACTGTGACAACACTGGGGCTGTTGTTCAAGCTAAGGAACCAAGAGCTCATCATAAGTCCAAGCACATTCTGAGACGCTTCCATCTCGTTCGAGAAATAGTAGAAAGACAAGATGTCTACATAAATAGAGTTGATACAAAGAACAATATAGCAGACCCGTTCACTAAGGCTCTACCATAGCAAGAGTTTGATCGCCATCTCGAGTGTATGGGATTAAGATTTAAAGGCGATTGGCTTTAGTGCAAGTGGGAGATTGAAAGGGATATGCCCTACAAGCCAATCTATGTTGTATCTCCCAAACCATTGTAATTGACAATATTCTAATAAAGGCATTATTTTTCATCATACGCTGTGTTTATATTATATGACGAACCCCATAGATTAGGGCTATGATTTTAGGATTATGATGAGATCATACCAGTGAGACCTAAAGTCTTAAAACCTTAACCTAAAATATTTTTAGTCAAAGGAACCCTGAGTAGGGGATCAGGGTTTTCCGGTAAGACTAGCACATCCCAAGTATACTGGAAAGGGTGACTGCTCTCACAGTCACTTGTGAATGACACTAATACTAGGATGTGGGTGCTCATTGGAGAATGAGTTCACTGATATGATCCAACTTGAGAACATCTAATGGAGTCTTAGCTACATGTCAATAGAAGGTTCTCATAGTGGGAGTGGTACAAGTAATCCTTTGACCTGAGACTGCCATAAGTACCTTATGTACATGAACCCATGCTTTGGTTCAATCCTAATCATGACACTGAGTCATGCACAGGATTGATGCTGGGAATGGTGAATTGGATATGAAGGTAATGAGTAGGTCAATAAGGAATCGATCACTCTTAGTAAGAGGAGATTGCATCCAGCTAGTTAACAATCGGATGATGATTCAGGGAATGGTTGATCAAAGTAGAGATATTAGAGATGGTTTCTAATATCAAGATAATTGAATCATCAATAAAATATTGAGCTACAAATAAATATAATATTGGATTTGACATATATCCATATCCATATTTATATTTTGGGTGCAGGCTGATCGAAAGATTTAATTGTACGGTAACTCTCTACTAAAGGGTAATTTTGTTATTTCACCAGAATTTCCATATCTTCCGGGTAGACATGGCACATTGCTAGACGTCAATCTTGTCTTGTGGGTTGATCAAATTCAAAGATCACTTATTAGGAAGAGTCCTAATTGATCAAATCGGGTAAGCCCGGTTTGACCTAAATCGATTAGAAAGAGTTCTAATCAAATTAGGTCAACTTGTATTTGAATCCACTGCTGGCTAGGTGTGGAACCCAATGGGTCACACACTTAAGAGGATTGATCAAGAGTTTAATTTGTAATTAAATCATCTTTGCAGGATAACACTCTAGCAGGTGTTGCAAACCCTAGCTTCTATTCGAATTGGATTCGAATTAGGGTTCCGGATTGGTTCAATTTGGGTTCTAATTGGATCTAATTAGACCCTAATTGAGGTTATAGGGATTATGGCTAACCCTATTGGCTAACCATGCACCTAGACTAGCCCCCCACCTGCCCCTTAGCTTTTTCATGCCAAAATGCCAAGAGTCCATGCGCTAATGGACTCTTGGCGTGCCATTTGGAAGAGTCCATGGTGCATGGACTCTTGGCGCGCTCCATAAAAAACTCCGATGTTTTTTATATGGGGCGGCTTCCTTTCATTATTAGCGCCTCACATGTGTGCCCTTGGATGGGAACCCAATGGTTGGGGAATTTTTGAGAAAGACAAAAGGCGCAGACTCTTCCCGGTTGCGCGAAATAACGTCTCTTCAGAGACCGAAACATCGCGACTCCCTTCTTCTAAAATTTCACTTCTTTTCTTTTAAGAAAAGCCATGAGTTTTAATCTGGAAGGTCGTGAGAAGGAGGGAAGGGGCGTGAGAAAATGAGAAAGGGCATGAGAAGTCTTTCACGGAGAGATGTGTGGGCGCCTATCTGAGATCTATTTAAAGGGTCGGGAAAATCAGAACTCGGTAATGTTTTCTTTTATTCCTTCTTCCTCTCCTAAATACTCTTTCATTCTTTTCTTGCTCTTGCACTGTTTCCTTTACAGAGTACACCTCTATCGAAACTCTACTACTAAACAAGAATAAGAGTGAAAGTCTCTGATGGTAAAGGAAAGAAAGGAGTTCTGATTTATTCCTTCTTTCTTACGTTAAGACATTATTGTCTTAATTTCTCCTCCAACTTAAGACAAGCCTATATCCTCTTAGGACAAGGTCTTTTCTTCAAGACAAGGGTGTCTAAAGGGCCAAGGTCTTAGTGGAAGGAGGAGAAGAGATCAAGAAAAGGGAGGCTACCTCTTGTGTGGAAGAATTCAAGCCATAGTTCATGCAATTGAGTTCCAGGAAGAAGAACTCAATAGGAGGAACCATTGAAAAGAAGATAGTGTTTCTTGAACATTGCTCTGTGTGGATCACCATTGGAGGGCGAACACCTGGACGCCTGGTGAATTCAGTTATCCCCTTCAACTTCAAGTTTGTTGGAATAAGCGATTACAGGTTGGTACCCTAATCCTAATTTGCATAGATATGCTTGTCATATGTTCTAGTCTTATTTAAGGAGTTCCTGGTTTAGGGTTTTTGGTATGAATTTAATTTCAATTTTGAAATTACACTTTCGCTCCGTTGCACCGGAACCCAACAGCTGGGCGGCACCCCGGTACCGAGCTCGCTTGAAGCCGGGCCCCGTGGTGAAGAGTCAAGCTCAGCCTCCTCCACCACGAGGCGCCCCTCCGCAGCCGAGCTCAGCTCGTCCCCACACTGTTGAGCAGCATCGAGGCGAGTCCACCGAAGGCGGGCCCTACCCTTCCAGCTCGGCCATTAGTTCAAACCAACGCGCCAGCCACCAAGGAAGCCATGCCTCCCCTCCAAGGACAGTGACGATACTCCCGAGGGCTGTATGACAACACCAACCATGCCGCAATTAATGCCCATGGCAGTCACTCACTCCAGAAAGGAAGGAAAGCTCACATCAAGGTGCCGTTCCCTCCACCGATCCACCTTACAACCAAAGAAAAGACCCTACCGGAGAGCGCGGGTCCTAAGACCGGCGGCCCGTCGATCAAGGCCTTGTCAGGCTCCCATGAGGGGGACAGGCACAAGGAATGTTAGAGATTTATGGAAGCTTCCTCAACTATCAAAATAGGAGAGACGTCCCGTCTACGTCACAGTACCTCGCCGTACACGACAACGGGGGGAGATCCCAAAGCAAACCAAGGTAGAAAATCTCGCCACAGTAAGCAAAAGAGGTATCTGCATCTGATCCGTATCACTATATCAATAGCATACTTCTTAATTCAAGAACACCAGAGGAACCGGAGCAACACAAGGGAGGAAGGCCAGAGAGGAGGGCAAGACCACCTCGGCCAAAACCACTCCCAGCTCGTCCTCATCTTCCACTCACACTATATTCACTCCTCCTAGCATGGAGCTCATCCAGAGGGGCACGACCAGGAGGATCTGTTCCCCTGGATCGTCACTGACTTGACCGTCGGAGTGCCCTCACCGGAATCCCTAGCCCGGGTCACTGACATTGCTTCCTTGCAGGTCCGGAGGTGCTAGAGGTTCCGAGGTGGGCGGACGCATGACACTTGACTCCGTCAGCAGCTACGAGCCATGATGATCTTGGCAGCAACAGATTGGCGCCAGGTAGGGGGATGGATAGATTAAACCACTTATGATCTAGTCCAATCCCTGTTCAAGCAGTCCATCAGAAGGATGGTGACCACTCGGGCAAGGCGAGTCTCTCCCAGCCATGTAGAGGCATCCCTTTCTCTCGGGAACCCGCACGATCCGAAGATGGAGCAGCCTGCCCCGGTTGAACCACCTCCACTGGAAGTTCAGCTGACTGCACTTGCTCAGCAGATGCATACTCTCACTACAGCAGTGCACCAGCTTCAGCACCAACATCTGTCTTTGGCTACACACCAGTAGTCGGAGACCCCCGCGGCCCATGCCGCAGCACCCCGTGACAGCTTGCATTCCTTCCATAGAAGGCCTTCGCAGTCGCGGGCTATGACAGATCCCCGGGGTACCCACCAAACTCCATTGAAGCGACGTCTGGCCGGGTCCACTGACGAAGAAAGCTGCTCACCGCACCTTGACCGCGGGGCATCCAGACCCCGTAAGGGTAGGAGGGGTAAGAACCCTCATCGTGGGCACCGTGCAGCTGCATCACCTTCCCCACCCCTCTCAGCAGAGGGGTCTACGGATGAAGCCATCAGGTGCATGGCGGAGAAGCGCCTGGAGGAGCATGACCGCAAGCTGGTGGAGCTGTCTCACCGGTTGCCAACTTGCTTGGCTCTACTATTGAGCCAGCGGGCTATGAAGCCCATCCTCCGTTCTTTTAGGAGATTCAGGCGGAGCCAATTCCCCGTCAGTTCCGCATGCTGCAGGTGGACCCCTACGACGGGACCATCGACCACCTGGAAAGCTATCGGGCCCTCATGAGGGTCCAGGGGGCCACCGATGCTCTGTTGTGCATCGCCTTCCCTGCTACTCTCCGGAAGGCGGCTCGAGTATGGTTCTCCCGCCTCAAGCTGGAAAGCATCAACTCCTTCGCCCAGCTGGGGCAGAAGTTCGTCGCTTATTTCGACGCTTGCCGGAAGATGCCACGTGAGGCGAACAACCTTTTCTTCATCAAGCAACAGGATCAGGAGCCGCTGTAGGATTACGTGGCTCGTTTCAAGGCTGCCGCCTTGGTGATCTACTATTTAGAGGAGCCGGTTGCCAAGCTGGCCCTGAAGCAAGGACTCAAGACATCCCGCTTGACATACTCGCTTGATAAAAAGCCTCCAAAGTCTTATTCCGAGCTCCTCATTCGTGCTCAGAAGTACATCCACACCGAGGAGGTGGATCGTACCCGGCGAGAGCTCGACAGGAATCCACCGAGGAGGCCCGCGCCCGCCAAGGTGCCCGAGGCACGGAAGCCGGCGCCACCAGCTCGGAGCTCCCATCCTGGACCAGGGCCAAGAAGCACTCCCATCCCTGAAAGGAATCTCACTCCCCTTCTCGCCTCGAGAACGAAGATCCTCATGGAGATCGAGGGTGAGACCTACCTGAGACGCCCACCGCCATTGAAGCCGTCTGCCACCCATGACAAATCAAAGTACTGTCGCTTTCACCGTAACCATGACCATGACACCGAGGAATGCTGCAACCTCAAATGGGAGATTGAGGAGCTCATCAAGAGAGGCTACCTCGGAAGGTATGTGGGGGGCAGATCTCAACTAGAATCTCAGGCACTCATCGCCCTTCCACCAGTCCCAGTGGTCGACAATCGCCTTACCGAGAAGCCGGTGGGGATGATACACTGGGGGACTGGGCACGCCTCCAAGAAGGCCCGGGAGGCAGGGAACCCTGAGATTGTACTCCCCTTTATAGGGGAATGGAGAGATGGAGTGAAAAATGTAAATAAAGATGCTGTGGTCATCGAGATGATGATCGCAAAACATCCTGTAAAACACATCATGGTAGATAGTGGAAGCTCCACATATGTGCTTTTCTACGATGCTTTCTCCAGGATGAATCTTCCCTCTGATCAGCTCAAGCCTGTACATACACCCCTCGTTGGTTTCACTAGGGATTCCGTGGGGGTGGAGGGGGAGATCACTCTCCCAATCACTACCGGGACACCACCTCGGCAGAGTACCGTCATGATGACATTCACGATTGTTAGGCTCCCATCGCCTTACAACGTGATCTTGGGCCAACCTGGGCTTTACCTTCTCGATGCTGTGGTCTCTACCAAGAGACTGCTCTTGCAATTCCCAACTCCGTGCGGCGTCGGAGAGATGAGGGGTACGCCCTAGCCGGTGCAGCACTGCTTCCAAACCCTCCCGGGGGCCCAGGTGCCCGAGGAGTTTCTTGAGCCGGATGAGCTCGACCAGCGGGTCCAGGACCCAGAGGAGGCCCGGTCGAGCACGTACTTCCATGCTAGCTCGGGGCCGACCTGACAAAGACCATGCAGTTTGGAGCTCAGCTGCCCGAGGAGGAGAAGGGTCCATTGCTGGAATTCCTGCGGGCCAACATAGATGTGTTTGCTTGGACAGCGGCAGACATGCCAGCATACCCCCTGAAGTCATCACCCACAAGCTCAATGTCGATCCAAGGTGCAAACCAGTTCGACAGAAGAAGAAGAGCTTCGCCCATGAGAGGCAAGCGGCCGTCAATGAAGAAGTTGAAAAACTTCTGGCCGCCGGCTTCGTTCGAGAAGTGCACTATCCAAGCTGGTTGGCAAATGTGGTGATGGTAAAGAAGAATAATGGCAAGTGGAAGATCTGTGTGGACTACACCGACCTTAATAAAGCATGCCCAAAGGACAGCTTCCCGCTCCCAAGGATAGACCAATTGGTGGACTCTACATCGGGGCATAGGTTGCTTTCCTTCATGGAAGCATTCTCCGGATACAACCAAATTCGGATGCACCCGGAGGACGAGGAGCATACTGCCTTCATCACTGACCGAGGTACATACTGCTACAGGATGATGCCCTTCAGCCTATAGAATGCTGGAGCCACGTACCAACATCTGGTCAATAAGGTTTTCAAAGACCAGATCGGCCGGAATGTGCAAGTGTACGTGGATGACATGCTCGCGATGAGCAAGTCGAGCTCGGACCATATCGCCGCCCTCGCTGAAGCCTTCCATAGCCTCTGAAAGTGCCAAATGAAGCTTAATCCAGCGAAGTGCGCTTTCGAGGTGGTGGCAGGGAAATTTCTCAGTTTCATGGTCACCCAAAGGGATATCGAGGCAAACCCGGAGAATGTCCAGGCGATCGTCGACATGGAGCACCCAACATCCAAGAAGCAGGTCCAATGCCTGACAGGGAGGATCGCAGCCTTAAGCCGATTCATCTCAAGGTCGGTCAACCGCTGCCTCCCTTTCTTCAAGGAGCTGTGCAAAATGCATGACTTCACCTAGACCGAAGAGTGCAAGATAGCCTTTGAAGAGCTGAAGGAGTTCTTGGCCTCTCTGCCTCTACTGTCCAGACCGGAAGAAGGGGAGGAGCTCCTACTCTACCTGATGGTGACTCTAGGGTATGCCAGCTTGGTCCTCGTCCATACGGACCATGACGGATCCCAGAAGTCGATGTACTACACTAGCAAAATCCTCTAGGATGCGAAGATCAGGTATACCCGTTCCAAAAAACTAATTTTTACACAAATTATGTATGCTAAATGCCTCGGGCCATACTTCCAAGTGCACCCCATTGTGATTGTCATCGATCAGCCACTAAGGACCATGCTAGCCCATCCAGAGACCTCCAGGAGACTGGCCAAATGGTCCCTGATGCTAAGCGAGTTCGACATTGCGTATTGGCCAAGGTCATCGCAGAAGGCCCAAGACTCCGGGAAATATGAGGCCCGAGACCCCCAGATGGTGAAGTACCTAGAAAAAGTTCATGCAAGCATGGTGGGCTTCCATTACTTCCACGTTTCCCACATTCCCTGTGGAGAAAATGCTCGGGCGGATGCGCTGTCAAGGCTTGCAACCTTACCAGACTCATCGCTAGGGCGTGCCTGTGTCAAGTACCTCGAGAGTCCAAGCTACGAGGGCCCTGAAGAGGTACAACAAGTGGCTCATGAGCCGAGCTGGATGGACAAATATGTCAAATACATCCAGGACGACCTCTTACCAGAGGACCGCCGGGAAGCTGGCCTCATCAAAAGAAAGGCCGCCCATTTTGTCTTAATGGACGGTCATCTCTATCACCGATCTTATTCCTACCCTCTCTTGAATTTCCTTAGACCCACGGAGGCAGCCTCCGTGCTCTAAGAGATACATGAGGGCCTTTGTGGGAACCATGTGGGAGGAAGAACTCTAGCTTACAAGGCACTCCGATAGGGATACTTCTGGGAGACGATGAGGGAAGATGCTGCTAAATTCTTCAAGAAATGTGACAAGTGCCAACGTCATTCCAACGTTCAGCGCCTACCGGCCCTACCCATCTCTCAGCTGTCATCACCTTGGCCTTTCGCGCTGTGGGGGATGGACATTCTAGGGCCATTCCCCACGGTGCTGAGGCAGCGGAAGTTTTTGCTGGTAGCAGTGGACTACTTCACCAAATGGGTTGAAGCCGAGCCGTTGGCCCAGATTACGGAAGCCAACGTCCGGCATTTCTTCTGGAAGTCAGTGATCTGCCATTTTGGACTCCCTAACTGCATCATTACTGACAATGGGAAACAGTTCGACAACAAGGAGTTCGAAGGAATTTGTGCTGAGCACGGGATCCAACATCGGTTCACCTTTGTTGCACATCCCCAGACGAACAGAGAAGCCGAGGTCACTAACAGAACCATCCTCCAAGGGCTCTGCACCAGGCTAGACCGGGCGAAGGGCAGATGGGCGGAAGAGCTCCCAAGCATCCTGTAGGCCTACCACACAATGCCCAGAATAGCAACGAACGAAATGCCATTCAACCTCGTCTTTGGCACGGAGGCAGTGATTCCAGTTGAGCTCAGCATGCCCACGCTCCACATACAGCAGTATGATGAAGAACGAAACTCGGTGCACGACCTCCTCAACCTGGACATCCATGAAGAAACGAGGGACAAAGCCCGGCTTCGGATGGCAGCGTATTGGCAACGGGTCGCCCAATATTACAACGCCCGGGTGAAGTTGAAGACCTTTCGACCTGGCAACCTGGTATTGTGCCGAGCTGAGGCGTCTCAACCTAGAGAATGTGGCAAACTCTCGCCGAACTGGGAAGGCCCCTACAAAGTGGCTGAGGACCTCTCATAGGGGGCCTACTATCTCGAGGACCTAGATGGTACCAGATTCCGTCGGATATGGAATGCTTGTAATCTGAGGAGATACTATCAATAATATAAGTTTTCTCTCCATTTGAAATAAAAGTCATTTTCCTGTGCAATGATTTTTTTACCTTGCAGGAACAACAAAGACCTGGGAAGCCCCAAGGCATCGGCGAGCACAGCCCCTCAGCATTAAAGACCTAGGAAGCCCCCAGGCACCAGCAAGCCCAGCTCCTCGGCATCAAAGACCTGAGAAGCCCCCAGGCACCGGCGAGCCCAGCTCCTCGACATCAAAGACCTAGGAAGCACCCAGGCACCGGCAAGCCCAGCTGCTCGGCATCAAAGACCTGGGAAGCCCCTAGGCACCGGTGAGCCCAGCTCCTCAGCATCAAAGACCTGGGAAGACCCCAGGCACCGACAAGCCTAGCTCCCCGGCATCAAAGCCCGGAGAAAAGTCCTCCGGCACAAAGACCTGGGAAGCCCCCAGGCACCAGCGAGCCCAGCTCCACGGCATCAAAGCCCGGAGAAAAGTCCTCCGGTATAAATACCTAGGAAGCCCCCGGGCACCGGCGAGCCCAGCACTCCGGCATCAAAATTCGGGAAGACATCTTCCATCACCAACCCTTCGAGCCCAGCTCCAAGATGCCAAGGTCCAGAACCTCGACTCCTGGCACCAAATATTCTAGTCAACAACATCCCCGAGCCCAGCTCCATTGCACCTGCTCAAGACCAGAGCTCAGACCTCCGGCCAAGGGCAACACCGAGCCACGTAGCTCATCATCATCAACATCCCCAAGCCCAGCTCCGGGATGCTTGCTCAAGATTGGAGCTCAGACCACCGGCCAAGGGCACCACCGAGCCATGCAGCTCATCATCATCAACATCCCCGAGCCTAGCTCCAGGATGCCTGCTCAAGATCGGAGCTCAGATCTCCGGCCAAGGGCACCTCTGAGCCACGCAGCTCGTCATCAACAACACCCCCGAGCATGACTCCATGATGACGGCTGAAGCTGGGCCTCATCCTCCGCTAGGTTAGCTCCCGCAATCCCGGGATGCCTAGGCCAGAACCGAGCACGAGCTCCCACCCAAGGCAGACCCCTCGAGATCTGGACTCATGGTCAGGAGTCGAGCTCAGCCTCCTCCGCCGCGGGGCACCCCTCCAAGCTCAAGTCCCTTTGGCAGGGCAGCATCATCACCAATCAAAGCTCGGAGAAAAGTCCTCTAGCACAAAGACTTGGGAATCCCCTAGGCATCGACGAGCCCAGCTCATCGACATCAAAGCCCGGAGAAAAGTTCTCTAGCAGAAAGACCTTGGAAGCACCCAGGCACCGGCGAGCCCAGCTCCCCGACATCAAAGCTCGGAGAAAAGTCCTCCAGCACAAAGACCTAGGTAGCCCCTAGGCACCGGCGAGCCCAGATCCCTGGCTTCAAAGACTGGACGACCTTCTAGCACCGACAAGCCCAGCTCCCTGGCAAAGGACCTGGGAAGCCCCCAAGCACATAGTGGCTCCGAGCCCAACTCCAGGATGCCATGGTCCAGAACATAGATTTCCGGCACCGCAATCCTCAATCATCAATGTCCTTGGGACTGGCTCTGAGACAATAAGGTTAAAGACTCAGGCTTCCAATACCAGGGATCTCAGCCTTCAACATCTCCGAGCCAAGATCCTAGACGGTGACTATTAAATCATGTCCCTAAGCAACTGAGTCCAAGGCCGATGTTCATCACTGGCATGACCTCAAGCTCAATGCCGAGTCCATGCCAGTCGAAGTCCTCGGCTCCCCTCTCGGACCTCCCTGCACTGAAAAAGAAGAAAAAGCAAAGAAAGGGTGGAGAAGAGAGGGAAGTGACATTCCATATTACAGATAATAGAGACACAATGATTCCAAAAGTGAATTTCATTACTAAATGAGTTGGTTACACTATCTTCTGGGCCCCGACAGGCCAGGTGACCTGGTCAAGAAGAAAAGAAAACAAAAGAAAAGTACAAGTATAAAAAGAAAAAAGATCCTATCCTTAGGAGCTGGCTCCTTCCCCGGGCGGTGCATGGCTGGGACCTCTCCCTCCTCCACCTCTGTCGCTTGGGCATGCCTGTAGAAGACCTCCGCTAGAAAAGCAGGTTCAGCTGCTGGAGTCGCTAGGGCCGGATCAGCTGCCTCGGGCTGTGGTGCAGGTGCTGCCCTCGTCGCCTTCGATATCGGCTCCCTGGGGCCTGGCGCCGTCGAGGTCACTGGGGTATGAGCCTCGGTTGGAGTAGCTCCTTGCTTTGCCGCCACCGTCATCATTGCAGAGGAGGCCTTCTTCCCCGGGACTCAGAGTGCGGCCAGCTGCTCCTCGGACAGGACTCCCTACAGCTGG
The DNA here is from genome assembly GCA_021397845.1 of Areca catechu. Classification (NCBI taxonomy): domain Eukaryota; kingdom Viridiplantae; phylum Streptophyta; class Magnoliopsida; order Arecales; family Arecaceae; genus Areca; species Areca catechu. The sequence goes on from CM038050.1 coordinate 101,363,048, forward strand.
GACCGGCAGTATGCGAACCCCTTGGCGAAGGAGTCTGTCGCTGCTTCTCGAAAGTCCTTGAGGTACTCTAGGGTCACCTTGAAAGCAGCCACTGCATCGACAGCTACTTTCTCTGCAACCTCAGCCCGATGCTGGACCTCCTCCAGCTGCACTCCCAGGCGCTCGGACAGACGGATAGCCGCCGCCAGTCCCTTCTCAGTAGTTTCGATGGCATGGTGGGAAAGAGCGGCCTTCTCCTCCGCATCGGCAGCTCTCTTCTCGGCCGTAGCCACCTTCTTCTCGGTGGAGGTGGCCCTCTCTCTGGCCACCTCCGACTCGTCCTGGAGCTCCTTCAGCCGGGCCTGCTTGGTCTCGAGCTCGCTGTCGAGCTCCTTCCTTATTCTGGCTGCATCGGCTACTTCGGTTTGGAGGCTCTTCACCTTCTGGCCAGCCTCCCGGACCTCCGTATCCTTCTGGCCTACCTCTGCCTTGAGGAACGCGAGCTTAACTCCCTCCTCTCTGTCCCTCCTCGCCCAGTTGCGGTAGTAATCCCTTATGAGGATTAGCTCCCACCGTTGCTACAGTGGGAAGAGCCAAATTAGCAACAAAATGAAGTAAAAGAAGGCAAAAAGACATCAAGGTAAAGAGAAGCTACTTCCAGCATATAGCTGGGCGAACGATGCCGTGATGACGTCACCGAGTAGTCGCCCACTCCCCTCGTGCCTTTCACATGACTGGACTGAGAAGTCCATCATGCTCTCTGCCAGGCTCGCGTCCTTCATCAAGGACACATTTGGGCCTAACCGAAAAGGGACTCGGCGGTAGTTCCTTTCCTGTGTTCCCGCCGATTCGGCTTCTTCGGCGATAGAAGGCTCCCATGGCGCCAACTAAGAGATTGGCACTACATCGGACCGGACTTGGGGCCGGCCTGACTTCTCGCACCCCCCCATCCTCCTCTGTGCTGGCGACCTCCGGGGGGGGGGCGCCGACCTGGCAGCAGCGACGACTGACCTTGCACGGACAACCACCTCGGACTCGGACACCACTACCGGCTCCCACTGCCCGGAAGGCTCAGGGACGGGCTCGACCGCCCTCTTCTGCCTGCGCTCCTATATTGGTGCATTCGCCCCAGCCTGCACCGGCCTCACCCCGTCCTCAGCTCGGGCTTTCTTTGGCACTAGCTTGGCAGCCCCGGTGGCCTGCTCTCGCTCCTCAGAGAACGAGAGCAGCTTGTCCATCGAGAACTTCATTGCTGCACCAAGATAGAAATAAGGTCAGACTTCAAAAAAAAAAAAAAAAGAGAAAATAAAAAGAGGGTGGCCAAGTGGAACTCATCCAACCCCTGTGCCGAGCCGACCCCAACATCATGGAGATTTTGCTCGGACAGCAAAACCTCGAGCGAGGGGATCTCCGCCGATTTGAGCTGCTCGTACAGTTTGACGTCGGCCGCCTCGATAGAAGAGTTCCTATTTGGGGACGATCCGGGTCACTCCAAACCTAATTGACCCCCTCTATGGAAGCAAAGAAAAATCTACTCTTCCATCCCTTGATGGATGAGGGGAGGACAAATTTTATTCCCCGAGGACAGGAAGAAAAGAGACCACCACACCTCCTTGGTGGGATAACGTTTCAAAAAGAAAAAAGTCCTCAAAAGGGAAAAACGGGCAACAATCCCGTGGAAGTGACACAAGACTATGAAGCTAAAGATTGTCCTAATGGCGTTGGGGACCAACTGAGCCGGGACAAGATGGTAGTTGGCTATAAATGAGAGGAAGAAGGGTTGAAGAGGAAAACGGAGGCCCCCAACGAAGGCCTCCTCATAAAAAGCGATCCGCCCAGGACCGCTAGAAGTCACCCGCTCCCCCGGACGAGGAACGGAGAGATGGACGGACTCGGGAATCCCAAAGGCTTCCCGGATGGCCAACAAATCTTCAGAGGTGATCGCCGAAGCAACATCGCCGGGTCCTGTTGACCGTAACAACTTGGATTCAAGAACAGGTGCAGGAGGAGGAGCAGGAACTAAGGCTAGACGAGCCGGAGGAGAAGACCCGGGTTTCCTAATGGTCACCGGGCCCTGGACAGGCCTCCTGCTGAGCTCAAACCTTGCTGCCTCCATCTCCTCGTAGGAGGAGGAGGGAGTCCTCGACTGGGAGGGTCCGGCTTTGACCTGGCAAGAGGGATGGAACTTCGGACTGAAGCGATCCATGGAGAAAAGAAAGAAGGAAAAAGAAAGAAAGGGACAGGAGAAACCCTAAGACGACTCCTAAAGGACAAGAAAGGGGGGCTAACCTGCAAAAATCCTAAGAAGTCACCAGCGGCCGGAGAGGAAGAAGGAGAGAGAGAATACTCCTGCGGGATGCTGGGAACGCAAAGTTTGAACGAGGGTAAGCTTCGAAAAGGCTTACCCCTCCTTCCTAAACTACCTATGCCTGACCGTACCTTTGCACCCCCTAGAAGGCACCCACCACGTGTCAACGATCCATTGGGCCAGCATGCCCATCCGACCACTATCACTCCGATTTTCGTGCCCACCTAAATGGCCCCCCTACGTGGCCACGTGGCATCCTAGTGGGGACACCGGAGGCACCAGAATAAGATAGAGGCTTTTCAACCCTCTGTGAATTGATCAATAATTTATGAGTCCATCTGTAATAAGGGCTTAGCCCATCTGAGTCCTTTTTTAGTTGTTGTTTGAGTCTTTTGAGTTGTTATTTCAGTTCTGTACTAGTCAGCTTATGTTGAGCTAGTTCAGTCCAATGCTAGTCAGCTCATGTTGAGCTAATTTTATTTTTTGAGTCCTATTCAACCATATTGAAGACTCAAGACCACATCATACAAGTGAAGACCAAGTCCAACCAGATTGAAGACATGGAAGTATAGCCCAAGTCCAACCCAGCTTGAAGATTTGAAGACCCCAGGAGGAAAATTCAGAAAACCCTGATTCCTTGCAGATGCCCTCCAGATACCCAGATTCCCTTCCAGATGCCAAAATATATTCATATACCAAGGCATCCATGATTTTAGAGGTCCATCTACATCCTAGCCCAAAGAAATCAAGCCCAGCTGCCAAGCCCAAGCCCCTAAGAAGCAAGATACCAGGGAATATTCCTGCTACCTAGCTACCAGGCCACCCCAGCTTCCAGAGGCCCAAACCCATGCACCCGAGCCCCTTTGGGCCAGCCTTTTGCTGCTCCTAGAAGCCCAACACGCCCCCCTAGGCATCCTTGGAGTGTTGGCCAAGTCAAGAGAATTTTTAGGGATTTTTTCTACCTAATGTTTCCTTATTTTCTAGCTAGGGTTTGAGAGGGAAAAGGATTCTTATGTAAAGACTTATGTGCCCTTACTTGGAGCCCAAGGTTAAGGGTCTATTTAAGGGACCCTAGCCTCTTGTATGAACCTAATTTTGATATGAATTAAAACCTTGAGTTCTTCTATTGAGTTGTGTGAAACCCTGCTATGTGCATAAAGGGGTTCGTGAGAGTTCTTCTTCCCGGTGTTTGCAATCATCTTCCTGCTACCAACAAACCCTCCAGATCCCTGGATGCCCACTCCAAAAGAAGCCTTCCCTTGCTATTTTTTCTTTATTTTCTTGTTCCTTTGTAAATTTTCTAACCCCTGACAGGTCGTTTGCAGGTCCCTGAGTTCCTACGAATCCAACGACTCCAGCCACGCCTCAATCGGACCACCGAGCAGAAAGCAGGGTATCCGCGGGTCATTGGCTCGGTTTTCCAGGCCGCATCCATCGAGGAACGAGAGACCCCTTCACTGCGATCTTCACAGACATTGTCAGGTACACCCCTCTACCTCCAGTAGTTTTATTGTAGGAGAACTTGCCCTAACCGAGGCTTCTCAGCCACGGCGGTCCTTCTTTGCTACTTTTCTAGGTCCTAATCTGCATGCTGATCTTCAAAAATTCATATAAAATTCTCTACAAATAATTTTTATCTAAAATTCAGGAATTAATTACCTAACTCAACATGTAAAACATACAAAATGAATTGTAAGCATATTAGTCCCGCATCATTTGGTATCAGAGCTTAGATTAGGGCATATTTTCTACAATTTTTTAGTCCATATATACTCTATTTTTTAATTATTTCTTCCTGATAAAAACTCTAAAAATTCTAAAATTTATTTTTCTGGATTCATAATAATTCACAGTAATTTTGAGAATTTTTTTAGATTTTATTATGGCCTGTGAAATTTCTTCAAGCCAAAATATAGCCTGCAAAATTTTGGCTCTATTTTTTCAGCAAGATAAGTTTGGAAGTTTTAGGGTTTTGTTTAGCATTTTTGCATATCTTTTTATTTTAGTATATTTTCTGCATATTAGGCCATAATTTGCAAGTTTTCTTCTATTTAAGAAAATACCAAAAAAAAAAATTACATATTCTCCAAAAATACCAAAAATATCTAAACCCTAATTTGCATCCTCCTCTGCCTGCCATCATTGCATAATTTACTTTTAAGGGCACTCTGGCTATATCAGATAAGGGGAGGAGTTGATAACCTCTCCTTAGCCCAAAACCACATCCCTTGCATTCGGTCCCAAGCCTTAACCTAAAATTAACTAGACTTAATTTGCCCTAGTGGGCTAGGGACACCAATTGGTCGGGTCCGGGCTAGTGTTAGATCACTGTGTCAAGTTAACCCGTGTGTGCCTTATGCTCAGTGTCTAGAACGATGGTTTAGGGATTCAATCCGAAGGGCTTGTGTGCTGGTCCACCTACCTGGCCAATCTCTGATTGGTGTCTAGGATTGGCAATCAGGGACCTAACACTCCCCTTACACCTGCCTGGCTGAGTATAGGTTACTATAGGCTAGTTTGCCACCCTGATTGAGCATCTAGTTTAGACTCTAGGTCTAGTCAGCTGTAGTCGGTCTGATCAAGCCTTGCATGAGCACTAGATCAGGGGTTTCATATCACCCACCTCCTTCACAAATGTCTGAACCCATGAAAAATTTGCAAGCCCAAATAAAAGCACTCACTGAGCATCTAACCCAATCCATGGCCCAATTGACTACCCAGTTAACTCAGTCTAGTACCCAAACCAACAATAGAATTAACCATCTTGCTGATAGGTTTGGCCAGTTAGAAGGCCATGTAGGGACCATAAAAAGAACCCATGGGTCACAGTCTGATCCAGATCCTGAGTCCCCTCATCCTGACCCGTACTACAATCCTCAACCTAGGAGGACCCCAAACCATGATCCATACCGAGAGGTTGAACCTAGGAGAGCCCCTCAGCCTGACCCATACAATAACACTGAACCTAGAAGAACCCCTTACCATGACCCTTATTATGATACTGAACCTAGAAGAACCCCTTACCATGACCCTTATTATGATACTGAACCCAGCACCTAATATTCTGACCCATATAGGGAGTGCAACCCTAGGAGAACCCAATATTCTAACCCATATAGAGAATCCAACCCTAGGAGAACCCAATATTCTGACCCATATAGGGAGTCCAATCCTAGGAGAACCCAATATCCTGACCTATATAGGGAGCCCAACCTTAGGAGGACTCCATACAATGATCCATCCTTAGAAGCTGACCATAGAGCTGACCCAAAATCCTATGACCCCAGATCCTATAATCTCCTGACCCATAGATCTGCACCCTTGTCCTATGGGCCTAGGGAGCCCATAACCCCTAGGTATCAATCTAGTACTAGTCAGGTTTTCCTTAGTCAACTTGAACCCCATAGGATTAGTACCCCTAAATATGAACCCAGTAGTGAGCCACTACCCCTTAGGCAACTTGAACCTACTAGGACTAGTGTCCATAATCAGAAACTAGGTCCTAGCCAATTTTCCCCTAGCCGACCTTCTCTAACCATTCCTGAGATTGACAAGGCTTACATTAACGTGGAAGTGTATGAAGCTGATGCGAGCCTAGTGGATGAGTATGAGGGAGAAGAGGCGACACCTTTAGATTACCTAGAATTAGCTGACCCAATAGATACCCAGGTAGAAGCCAACCAAGAGGTAGTTGACCCTAACCACATCCAACCTAAAGCTATAGTGGAAGAACAAATAGAGGAAGAGAACCTAGGTACTGCTATAAGAGCCTTACCCGAGGAAACCATAGAGGAGAGCCAAATTATAGAGTCTAGTCCAAAAATACAAGAACTAGAAGAATTTATTAAGGACCTGATCTCTTTGAATCAATACCTTCAAGATGAGTCCCCTCCTATAGTTCCCATTAAGGACCTCATTCCCGAAATTGGTGACCCATCCTTCCATTATACAAACCCTGTAGATATAGCTCAACCTCGTAAGGTTAACCTCATTAGTATTGGATTAGTTCCTGACACCTCGTCTTTTATCCTACTTTTTCCAACTAACCATGAACCTTTTTCTCTACCCTACCAAACTAATTCTGAACCCACTTCTTATTTTCTGCCCTTTCCAGACATCTCCAACATTTCTAGGATCATTAGATTGCATTTAGTTGAAATTATCATACTGCATGCATTCATTACGCATGTTAGGTTTGCATTATACTTCTGGCATACCCTTTGGCATTTGCTTGGAGTCCATTGTAAATACTTTTGTGCACACCACACTAGCATCAGACCTAGAGAGTCTATAGTCTCTTAGGTTTAGGCCCATAAAAGTCTAATAAATTTCCTTCGATAGGAATGCAAAGTCGAGTCTATTAGGTGTTAGTATGAGTCCTTTGAATCATTTGTTAGGAGTTTGTATGTGCCCAGCATGTTCACCACCTACACTAATTTTAAACAAACTGGCTAATTCCCGAAGATGGATCAAAGAATTTGATGTAGTGGATTCTATCTTGGTTAGGCTTAGGCTTAAAAGAAGCTTAATGCTCGCAGAGCCGGACCTTTTAAAGTGATAGAGAAGGATTGGATCAAATGCCTATGTGTTAGACTTGCCTTCGGATATGGGCATTAGTTCTACCTTCAATATTATAGACCTAGTTGAGTACAGGGAACCGACAGTGATACCTAGTGAGGCTTTTGAACCTATTCCTTTTCATTGTGAGTGACCCTAACCCAGAGTGTCCACTAATAAATTTGGCCTGAGAGAGGAGAACGGATCGAGCGTATCTTGGATAATCAAGCCATTATGACCCGGGGCCGCGGTTATCAATGCTTCCTGGTCCGATGGCAAGGCCGGCCAGAGTCGGACGATTCATGGATTTATTGAGAGGACTTGTAGCACCTCAACCCAGACCTCCTCGAGAGATATGTGAGCCAGCTTGATCTTCACTCGACAGGGTCGAGTTCCTCCCACCCCGGGAGAATTGGTGGGGACACCGGAGGCACTAGAATAAGATAGGGGCTTTTCAACCCTCTGTGAATTGATCAATAATTTATGAGTCCATCTGTAATAAGGGCTTAGCCCATCTGAGTCCTTTTTTAGTTGTTGTTTGAGTCTTTTGAGTTGTTATTTCAGTTCTGTACTAGTCACTTATGTTGAGCTAGTTCAGTCCAATGCTAGTCAGCTCATGTTGAGCTAATTTTATTTTTTTGAGTCCTATTCAACCATATTGAAGACTTAAGATCACATCATACAAGTGAAGACCAAGTCCAACCAGATTGAAGACATGGAAGTATAGCCCAAGTCCAACCCAGCTTGAAGATTTGAAGACCCCAGGAGGAAAATTCAGAAAACCCTGATTCCTTGCAGATGCCCTCCAGATGCCCAGATTCCCTTCCAGATGCAAAAATATATCATATACCAAGGAATCCATGAATTTAGAGGTCCATCTGCATCCTAGCCCAAAAAATCAAGCCTAGGTGCCAAGCCCAAGCCCCTAAGAAGCAAGATACCAGGGAATATTCCTGCTACCTGGCTACCAGGCCACCCCAGCTTCCAAAGGCCCAAACCCATGCACCCGAGCCCCTTTGGGTTGGCCTTTTGCTACTCCTAGAAGCCCAACACACCCCCGTAGGCATCCTTGGAGTGTTGGCCAAGTCAAGAGAATTTTTAGAGATTTTTTCTACCTAATGTTTCCTTATTTTCTAGCTAGGGTTTGAGAGGGAAAAGGATTTTATGTAAAGACTTATGTGCCCTTACTTGGAGCCCAAGGTTAAGGGTCTATTTAAGGGACCCTAACCTCTTGTATGAAACCTAATTTTGATATGAATTAAAACCTTGAGTTCTTCTATTGAGTTGTGTGATACCCTATTGTGTGCATAAAGGGGTTCGTGAGAGTTCTTCTTCCCGATGTTTGAAATCGTCTTCCTGCTGCCAACAAACCCTCCAGATCCCTGGATGCCCACTCCAAAAGAAGCCTTCCCTTGCTATTTTTCCTTTGTTTTCTTGTTCCTTTGTGAATTTTCTAATCCCTGACAGGTCGTTTGCAGGTCCCTGAGTTCCTAGGAATCCAACAACTCCAGCCACGCCTCAATCGGACCACCGAGCAGAAAGCCGGGTATCCGCAAGTCATTGGCTCGGTTTTCCAGGCCGCATCCATCGAGAAACGAGAGACCCCTTCACTGTGATCTTCACAGACGTTGTCAGGTACTCCCCTCTACCTCCAGTAGTTTTTTTGTTGGAGAACTTGCCCTAACAGAGGCTTCTCAGTCCCAGCGGTCCTTCTTTGCTACTTTTCTAGGTCCTAATCTGCATGCTGATCTTCAAAAATTCATACAAAATTCCATACAAATAATTTTGATCTGAAATTCGGGAATTAATCACCTAACTCAACATGTAAAACATACAAAAAGAATTGCATGCATATTAGTCCCGCATCATCCTCCCACAGGCTCGTAGGAATGCAGAGCGAGGCGCCACCGATTTTGGCCATCATTGCACCAGATTTCTCTACCCTTCCATGTCAGCGCCATAATTATGCCCTTCGCCCCAAGCACCGCGCGCCAATGGGCCTCGGGCGTGGGGGGCAAATGATGGGGCCAGATCGCTGATGTGGCATGAGGCAGCTGACATGGCATGAGGTAGCTGATGTGGAGCCCCCATCAGATGCCATGACAAGCTTTCAGCACGAGAGCCTTCGCCGGGCTGAGCTCCCCTGAAGCAACACCTCTGCCCACCGAAGCCAAGCTCCATCCTCCGCTAGGTCCATTCCCATAAGCTTGGAACACCTAGGCTGGAGCCGAGTCCGAGTCCCAACCCAAGGCGGACCCCTCAAGATCAGGCCCAGTGGTCAGGCGTCGAGCTCAGCCTCCTCCGCCATGAGGCACCCCTCCGAGCTCAGGTCCCCTGGGCTGGGCGGCACCCCGGTGCTGAGCTCGCCTGAAGCCGGGCCCCGTGGTGAAGGGTCAAGCTCAGCCTCCACCATGAGGTGCCCCTCCGCAGCCGAGCTCAGCTCGTCCCCACCCTATTGAGCAGCATCGAGGCGAGTCCGCCGAAGGCGGGCCCTACCCTTCCAGCTCGACCATCAGTTCAAACCAACACGCCAGCCGCCAAGGAAGCCATGCCTCCCCTCCAAGGATAGTGACGATACTCCCGAGGGCCGTATGGCAACACCAACCATGCCGTAATTAATGCCCACTGCCGTCACTCACTCCAGAAAGGAAGGAAAGCTCACATCAAGGTGCCGTGCCCTCCACCGATCCACCTTACAACCAGAAGAAAATACCCTACCGGAGAGCGCAGGTCCTAAGACCGGTGGCCCGTCGATCAAGGCCTTGTCAGGCTCCCACGAGGGGGACAGGCACAAGGAATGTCAGAGATTTATGGAAGCTTCCTCAACTGTCAAAATAGGAGAGACGTCCCGTCTACGTCACAGTACCTCGCCGTACACGACAACGGGGGGAGATCCCAAATCAAACCAAGAAAGAAAATCTCATCACAGCAAGCAAAAGAGGTATCTGCATCTGATCCAGTATCACTACATCCATAGAATACTTCTTAATTCAAGAACACTAGAGGAACCGAAGAAACACAAGTGAGGAAGGCCAGAGAAGAGGGCAAGACCACCTCGGCCAAAACCACTCCCAACTCGTCCTCATCTTCCACTCACACTATATTCACTCCTCCCAGCATGGAGCTCATCTAGAGGGGCACGACAAGGAGGATCTGTTCTGCTGGATCGTCACTGACTTGACCGTCGGAGTGCCCTCACTGGAATCCCTAGCCTGGGTCGCTGACATTGCTTCCTTGCAGGTCCGGAGGTGCCAGAGGCATTCCCAGGTGGGCTGACGCATGACACTTGACTCCGTTAGCAGCTACGGGCCACGATGATCTTGGTGGCAACAGATTAGCGCGCCAGGTAGGGGGATGGATAGATTAAAACACTTGTGATCTAGTCCAGTCCCTGTTCAAGCAGTCCATCAGAAGGATGGTGACCACTCGGGCAAGGCGAGTCTCTCCCAGCCATGCAGAGGCATCCCTTTCTCTCGGGAACCCGCATGATTCGGAGACGGAGCAGCCTGCCCCGATTGAACCACCTCCACTGGAAGTTCAGCTGACTGCACTTGCTCAGCAGATGCATACTCTCACTACAGCAGTGCACCAGCTTCAGCACCAACGTCTATCTTTGGCTACACACCAGTAGCCAGAGACCCCCGTGGCCCATGCCGCAGCACCCCGTGATAGCTTACGTTCCTTCCACGGAAGACCTTCGTAGTCACGGGCTGTGACAGATCCCCGGGGTACCCACCAAACTCCGTTGAAGCGACGTCGGGCCGGGTCCACTAACGAAAAAAGCTGCTCACCACACCTTGACCGGGGGGCATCCAGACCCCATAAGGGTAAGAGGGGCAAGAACCCTCATCGTGGGCACCGTGCACCTGCATCACCTTCCCCACCCCTCTCAGCGGAGGGGTCTACAGATGAAGCCATCAGGTGCATGGCAAAGAAGGACCTAGAGGAGCATGACCGCAAGCTGGCGGAGCAGTCTCACCGGTTCGCCAACTTGCTTGGCTCTACTATTAAGCCAGTGGGCTATGAAGCCCATCCTCCGTTCTCTTAGGAGATTCAGGCGGAGCCAATTCCCTGTCGGTTCGCATGCTGTAGGTGGACCCCTACGACGAGACCATCAACCACCTAGAAAGCTACCGGGCCCTCATGAGGGTCCAGGGGGCCACCGACGCTCTGTTGTGCGTCGCCTTCCCTGCTACTCTCTCGAAGGCGGCTCGAGTATGGTTCTCCCGCCTCAAGCTGGAAAGCATCAACTCCTTCGCCCAGCTGGGGCAGAAGTTCGTCGCTTATTTCGATGCTTGCCGGAAGATGCCACGTGAGGCGGACAACCTTTTCTCCATCAAGCAACAGGATCAGGAGCCGCTGTAGGATTATGTGGCTCATTTCAAGGCTGCCGCCTTGGAGATCTACTATTTGGAGGAGCCGGTTGCCTTGCTGGCCCTGAAGCGAGGACTCAAGACTTCCCGCTTGACGTACTCGCTTGACAAAAAGCCTCCAAAGACTTATTCCGAGCTCCTCATTCGTGCTCAGAAGTACATCCGCACCAAGGAGGTGGATCGTACCCGGCGAGAGCTCGACAGGAATCCATCGAGGAGGCCCGCACCCGCCGAGGTGCTCGAGGCACGGAAGCCGGCGCCACCAGCTCGGAGCTCCCATCCTGGACCAGGGCCAAGAAGCACTCCCGTCCCTGAAAGGAATCTCACTCCCCTTCTCGCCCCGAGAACGAAGATCCTCATGGAGATCAAGGGCAATACCTACCTGAGGCGCCCACCACCATTGAAGCCGTCTGCCACCCATGACAAGTCAAAGTACTATCGCTTTCACCATAACCACGGCCACGACACCGAGGAATGCTACAACCTCAAATGGGAGATTGAGGAGCTCATCAAGAGAGGCTACCTCGGAAGGTATGTGGGGGGCAGATCTCAACTGGAATCTCAGGCACTCATCACCCTTCCACCAGTCCCAGTGGTCGACAATCGCCTTACCGAGAAGCTGGTGGGGATGATACACTGGGGGACTAGGCACACCTCCAAGAAGGCCCGAGGGGTAGGGAATCCTGAGATTGTACTCCCCTTTATAGGGGAATGGAGAGATGGAGTGAAAAATATAAATAAAGATGCTGTGGTCGTCGAGATGATGACCGCAAAACATCTTGTAAAATACATCATGGTAGATAGTGGAAGCTCCACAGATGTACTTTTCTATGATGCTTTCTCCAGGATGAATCTTCCCTCTGCTCAGCTCAAGCCTGTACATACACCCCTCGTTGGTTTCACTGGAGATTCCGTGGGGGTGGAGGGGGAGATCACTCTCCCAATCACTACCGGGACACCATCTCGATAGAGTACCATCATGATGACATTCACGATTGTTAGGCTTCCTTCGCCTTACAACATGATCTTGGGCCAACCTGGGCTTAACCTTCTCGACGCTGTGGTCTCTACCAAGAGACTGCTCATGCAATTCCCAACTCCGTTCGGCGTCGGAGAGATGAGGGGTACACCCTAGCCGGTGCAGCACTGCTTTCAAACCCTCCCGGGGGCCCAGGTGCCCGAGGAGGTTCTTGAGCCGGACAAGCTTGACTAGCGGCTCCAGGACCCTAGAGGAGGCCCGGTCGAGCACGTACTTCCATGCTAGCTCGGGGCCGACCTGACAAAGACAATGCAGATTGAAGCTCAGCTGCCCGAGGAGGAGAAGGGTTCATTGCTGGAATTCCTGCGGGCCAACATAGATGTGTTTCCTTGGACAGCGGCAGACATGCCAGGCATACCCCCTGAAGTCATCACCCACAAGCTCAATATCGATCCAAGGTGCAAACCAGTTTGATAGAAGAAGAAGAGCTTCACCCCTGAGAGGCAAGCGGCCGTCAATGAAGAAGTTGAAAAACTTCTAGCCGCCGGCTTCGTTCGAGAAGTGCACTATCCGAGCTGGTTGGCAAATGTGGTGATGGTAAAGAAGAATAATGGCAAGTAGAAGATCTGTGTGGACTACACCGATCTTAATAAAGCATGCCCAAAGGATAGCTTCCCGCTCCCAAGGATATACCAATTGGTGGACTCTACATCGGGGCATAGGTTGTTTTCCTTCATGGAAGCATTCTCCGGATACAACCAAATTCGGATGCACCCGGAGGACGAGGAGCATACTGCCTTCATCACTGACCTAGGTACATACTGCTACAGGATGATGCCCTTTAGCCTAAAGAATGCTGGAGCCACGTACCAACATCTGGTCAATAAGGTTTTCAAAGACCAGATCGGTCGGAATGTGCAAGTGTACGTGGATGACATGCTCGTGATGAGCAAGCCAAGCTCGGACCACATCGCTGCCCTCGTTGAAGACTTCCACAGCCTTTGAAAGCACCAAATGAAGCTTAATCCAGTGAAGTGCGCCTTCGGGGTGGCGGCAGGGAAATTTCTCGGTTTCATGGTCACCCAAAGGGGTATCGAGTCAAACCCAGAGAATGTCCAGGCAATCCTTGACATGGAGCACCCAACATCCAAGAAGCAGGTCCAATGCCTGACAGGGAGGATCGCAGCCTTAAGCTGATTCATCTCAAGGTCGGTCAACCGCTGCCTCCCTTTCTTCAAGGAGCTATGCAAAATGCATGACTTCACCTAGACCGAAGAGTGCAAGACAGCCTTTGAGGAGCTGAAGGAGTTCCGGGCCTCTCCGCATCTACTGTCCAGACCGGAAGAAGGGAAGGAGCTCCTACTCTACCTGATGGTGACTCCAGGGTATGTCAACTCGGTCCTTGTCCGTACGGACCATGACGGATCCCAGAAGTCGATGTACTACACTAGCAAAATCCTCTATGATGCGGAGATCAGGTATACCCATTCCGAAAAACTAATTTTTACACTTATTATGTTTGCTAAATGCCTCAGGCCATACTTCCAAGCGCACCCCATTGTGATTGTCATCGATCAGCCACTAAGGACCATGCCAGCCCATCCAGAGACCTCCGGGAGACTGGCCAAATGGTCCCTGATGCTGAGCGAGTTCGACATTGCTTATTGGCCGAGGTCATTGCAGAAGGCCCAAGTCTCCTGGGAATATGAAGCCCGAGACCCCAAGATGGTGAAGTACCTAGAAAAAGTTCATGCAAGCATGGTGGGCTTCCATTACTTCCATGTTTCCCACATTCCCTGTGGAGAAAATGCTCAGGCGGATGCGCTGTCGAGGCTTGCAACCTTACCGGACTCATCGCTGGGGCGTGCCTATGTCAAGTACCTCGAGAGTCCAAGCTATGAGGGCCCTGAAGAGGTACAACAAGTGGCTCATGAGCCGAGCTGGATGGACAAATATGTCAAATACATCCAGGACGACCTCTTACCAGAGGACCGCCGGGAAGCTGGCCTCATCAAAAGAAAGGCTGCCCGTTTTGTCTTAATGGACGGTCATCTCTATCACCGATCTTATTCCTACCCCCTCTTGAAGTGCCTTAGACCCACGGAGGCAGCCTCCGTGCTCTAAGAGATACATGAGGGCCTCTTTGGGAACCATGTGGGAGGAAGAACTCTAGCTCACAAGGCACTCCGATAGGGATACTTCTGGGAGACGATGAGGGAAGATGCTACTGAATTCTTCAAGAAATGTGACAAGTGCCAACGTCATTCCAACATCCAGCACCTACCGGCCCTACCCATCTCTCAGCTGTCATCACCTTGGCCTTTCGCGCAGTGGGGGATGGACATTCTGGGGACATTCCCCATGATGCCGGGGCAGCGGAAGTTTTTGCTGGTAGTAGTGGACTACTTCACCAAATGGGTTGAAGCCGAGCCGTTGGCCTGGATTATGGAAGCCAACATCCGACATTTCTTCTGGAAGTCAGTCATCTGCCATTTCGGACTCCCCAACTGCATCATTACTGATAATGGGAAACAGTTCGACAACAAGGAGTTCGAAGGATTTTGTGCCGAGCACGGGATCCAACATCGGTTCACCTTTGTTGCACATCCCCAGACGAATGAAGAAGCCGAGGTCACTAACAGAACCATCCTCCAAGGGCTCCGCACCAGGCTAGACCAGGCGAAGGGCAGATGGGCGGAAGAGCTCCCAAGCATCCTGTAGGCCTACCACACAATGCCCAGAATGACAATGAACGAAATGCCATTCAACCTTGTCTTCAGCACGGAGGCAGTGATTCCAGTTGAGCTCAGCATGCCCACGCTCCGCATACAGCAGTATGACGAAGAACAGAACTCGGCGCATGACCTCCTCAACCTGGACCTCCTCGAAGAAATGAGGGACAAAGCCCGGCTTCGGATGGCAGTGTACCGGCAATGGGTCGCCCGATATTACAACGCCCGAGTGAAGTTGAAGACCTTTCAACCTGGCAACCTGGTATTATGCCGAGCTGAGGAGTCTCAACATAGAGAATGTGGCAAACTCTCGTCGAACTGGGAACGCCCCTACAAAGTGGCTGAGGCCCTCTCATTGGGAGCCTACTATCTCGAGGACCTAGATGGTAACAGATTCCACCGGATATGGAATGCTTGTAATATGAGGAGATACTATTAATAATATATGTTTTCTCTCCATTTGAAATAAAAGTCCTTTTCCTGTGCAATGGTTTATTTACCTTGCAGGAACATCAAAGACCTGGGAAGCCACAAGGCATCGACGAGCATAGCCGCTCAGCATTAAAGACCTAGAAAGCCCCCAGCAGCACCAGCAAGCCCAGCTCCTCGACATCAAAGACCTGGGAAGCCCCCAGGCACCAGCAAGCCCAGCTCCTCGGCATCAAAGACCTGGGAAGCCCCCAGGCACCGAAGAGCCCAGCTCCTCAGCATCAAAGACCTGGGAAGACCCCAGGCACCGATAAGCCTAGCTCCCCGGCATCAAAGCCCGGAGAAAAGTGATGCGGCAAGCATATGATTAATGTTTTGAATATGGTATGTAGAGCAATGAAACCTAATTACACTAGCATTGTACTCATCATAATAAGACTTAAGGATTATAAGAAATTGGACTTTTACTTGATTAGACACAATCCTAAACTAAGAAGGAAGAAGATCTAGATAATAGGGGCTAATGATTGTGGACTTACCTTGATGAGCTTTCCAACCTTCTTTTGATTCATACCTTGAAACTACCAATGCTCAGAACTGAAGAATCTGGATAACAGAGATCAGAACCCTGGACTTGGGGCTTCAGCTTGTTTGTTCTTTGTTAAGGTGAACCCAGCCCACAACTCAAAGACTTCGAAGGACCCTGCAATGAAGATCAAAGTTAAGGAAGAAGGATAGGAACATATAGAAGGGATGGAAGAATTGATGAACTAAGAACAGAAATTTGAGTAGATCTGGCCGACTCCAATGCCTTCACTTGAGCTTGGAAGATGCTTTGCTAGGGAAAAAGAATGGCTTTGGCATGGAGGAAGAGGATGGAAAACTTTCACATAAGAAAAAAATACAAGACAACTTCTACTTCCAAAATTTCAACTTCAATTTTCATTCATTCCCAAAATCAATCTCCTTTACAATGGGCGTCCAAGGCTTTTAATAGCCTCACAAAGCTAGCTTTTGAAATTTAAAAACTCCCCAAATCGAGGAGGATTACAAGGGGGGTTGGAGGATTTGGTGGAGAGTTTGGAGGAGGGATGTGGGGGGGTTGGAAGATTTGGTGGAGGACTTGGAGGGATGTGGCCAACCTCCTTGAATTTGAATCTTCCTTGTTGGCGCCCAAAGGGTGATGAGGTGGCTGGTGAAGTGGCACCTGATGACATAGCATGGTGAGGTGGTCTTCTACTTGGATAAGAATGACATGTGGCGCCCAGTGGTCCTAGTTGATGGTCCTTTTCTCTTGCTTGGTTGATGTGTCTTCTCTTCTTCATGTGGTCAAATTCTGGGGTCTAGAATTTGAGTCTTGTTGCTGGCTTTCATGACTTTAAGACTTGATTAGACTTAACTCAACTGAATTAGACTTAACTCAACTGAACTGACTTGACTGACCTAGACTTTAAAACTTGAAATGGACTTACAGGAAATGAAGTTTTAAAAGTAATTACAGGACTCAATAAACACTCTTGATTTGAAACTCAAATTAATTACAGGACTCTTGAAAAGGAAATGACTCTTGAAAATAAAATATTTTTGAACTAAAGGATACAAGGTAACCTAATTATCTTCGATCCAAATTGGGATAAGGCTAACCTTGTTGGAGTGAAGTTTCTTTCGGCTTCTGGTGTCCACACCAATTCTCCTGGGGTGGGTAGAACTTGACCCAGTCGAGTATGGTTCAGTTTTGCCCTGGTAATGCTCGAACAAGTCTGGGTTAAGTCTTTGCAGGTCCTCTCGAGTAATCCAAGAGTTGTCGGACTCAGGTCGACCTTGCCATTGAACCAGGTATCGCTGATAGTCCTTATTCCTGGTAGTAATGATCTTGTCATCCAGGATTCTCTCAATCCTCTCTCTCTGCTCAGGTAAGGTTGGTGGTGGACACTCGGAAATATGTTCACTCTCAATGAAAGTTTCTGGCTCAAAAGGCTCACTAGGTATTAGTAGTGGTTCTTTGTATTCTACTAGGTCTGAAACATTGAAGGTTGTACTAATACCCATATCAGGTGGAAGTTCCAAAACATATGCATTAGGCCCTATTTTCTTTAAGATCTTAAAAGGTCCCGCTCCATGGGCATGCAGCTTCTTTATGGTTCCAGGGGAAAACCGTTCAGGGTTGAGCCTAATCATCGCATAATCCCCTTCACAGAATTCTTTAGCCCTCTTATGTGAGTCAGCTAAGTGTTTGTAAGTTTCATTGCTCAGGTTGATCTTATTACTGATTTCTTTATGTAGATTTGTGACATGCTGTGCAAAAGACTCAGCAGACTCAGAGACTCGTGTGTGAATAGGTAGTGGGATTAGATCTAAAGGCTTCCTAGGCTTGCAACCATGGACTATCTCAAAGGGACTTTTGCCCGTAGATCGATTGACCGAACTGTTGTAAGCGAACTCAGCACGTGGCAATAACAAATCCCAGTTTCCTAGACTTTCTCCCACTAGGCATCTCAGCAAGTTCCCTAGACTTCTATTTACAACCTCGGTTTGTCCATCAGTCTGGGGATGGTAGGCAGTGGAGAATTTCAGTCTGGTTCCTAATAGGTGCCAAAGGGTTTTCCAGAAGTAACTTGTGAAGCGGACATCCCTATCAGAAACAATGGTTTTTGGTAACCCGTGGAGTCTGACTACTTGATCAAGAAAGAGTTTGGCTATCCTAGAGGCATCGGAAGTTTGGGTGCAAGGTATGAAATGGGCCATTTTTGAAAACCGGTCGACCACCACAAAGATTGAATCATGTTTTCGAATGGTCTTGGTAATCCTAGAACAAAGTCCATGCTTAGATCCTGCCATGGATACTCAGGTACAGGTAATGGAGTGTATAGCCCGGTATTCTTCTTTTGTTGCTTTGCAACAGCACATGTCCTACATCGGGCTACAATGTTTGCTACTTGTTTCTTAAGACCTGGCCAGTAAAATTGTTCCTCAACAGCCAAGATAGTCTTGTTTCGTCCGAAGTGGCCAGCCAAACCTCCCGCATGTATCTCCCAAACTAAAAATCTCTTAAGGAGGTTCTTGGGATGCAAAGCCTATTCTCTCTAAAAAGATAACCATCTAGAAGGGTATAGTCACTATGATCACTAGATGGTCCTTGACACAAAACCTGATAAATTTCATCAAAATCTGGACAGGTTTCGTACTGCTCCTTAAGTCTTTCAAAACCTATGACTTCAGTACTGACTGAAGTTAAAAGTAACGTTCTACGACTTAGGGCATCAGCTACATTATTATCGATTCCTGATTGATGCTTTAGGACAAACGTATAGGATTGGATGTACTCTACCTATTTGGCATGCCTAGGGTTTAGTTTCTTTTGGGAACTCAAAAACCTAAGGGCTTCATGGTCTGAAAATAAAACAAATTCTTGCGGTAGGAGATAATGCCTCCAATACCTTAATGCTTGCACTACCGCATAAAGCTCCCGATCATATGTGGAGTATTTTTTCCTGGCTTCATTCAATTTCTCACTAAAGAATGCTACGGGATGGTTCTCTTGACTCAGAACTCCACCAATACCTACTCCCGAAGCATCGCATGCTACTTCAAAGACCTTAGAAAAATTGGGTAGTCTTAAGACTGGTGCTTGGGTCATCTTATCTTTTATGTGAAGGAAGGCCTTATCAGCTGACTTCGTCCATTCAAAGTGGCCCTTCCTAATACAATCCGTGATAGGAGCAACTATGGTGCTAAACCCTCTAATAAATCTTCGATAAAACGTAGCGAGGCCATGAAAACTTCTTACTTCATGAATATTATTGGGTGTTGGCCACTCTACAATTTCCTTAACCTTCTCAGGGTCAGCGGATACTCCTTCAGGGGTCACAACAAATCCTAGGAAGATAACTCTAGTAGTCATGAAAGCACATTTCTTTAGATTGGCATAGAGGTTATCTTTCCTAAGTGCTAAACATACCTGCCTCAGATGTTGTTGATGATCTTCTCTAGTCCTACTATAGATAAGTATGTCGTCAAAGTAAACGACAACAAATTTTCCAATAAAGGCTCGTAGGACTTGGTTCATGATTCGCATAAAAGTGCTAGGGGCGTTTGATAACCCAAAAGGCATGACTACCCATTCAAATAACCCGTCCTTAGTTTTAAAGGCAGTCTTCCATTCATCCCCTGGTCTGATCCTAACTTGGTGATAGCCGCTCTTCAGGTCAATCTTAGAAAATATAGTTGCACCGGCCATCATATCTAACATATCATCCAAGCGGGGATGGGAAACCTATACTTCACCGTGATTTTATTTATGGCACGACTATCAACACACATTCTCCATGTGCCATCTTTCTTAGGGGTAAGTAAGGTTGGGACTGCGCATGGACTCAAACTCTCCCTAATGAATCCTTTCTTTAGGAGTTCTCCTACTTGACGTTGTAATTCTTGGTTCTCGGTAGGGTTCATTCTATAATGGGAAGGTTCGGTAGGGTTGCTCCGGGACTAAGTCTATCGCATGTTGTATATCCCTAAGAGGTGGGAGTTGGTCGGGCAAGTCATCGGGGAACACGTCTTTGAACTCCTCTAGCACTTGACTGACTTCTTGAGGTGTTCTTTTGAAAGAGGTTCTTGATGATCCTTAATGGTTAAAATCCAAACAGGTGACCCATTGCTAATTTCTTTCTCCATTTCTCTAGCAGTGATCACGTTTATCCCCTTTTTCTTATCACTCAATTGGCTTGATCCTCTCTTAATGGGGTTCTTAGGTGGAGAAGAATGGATTACAATCTTCTTTCCATTATGAGTAAACGAGCATGAATTAGAACGACCATAGAGTGTTACGTCAAGATCGTACAACCATGGTCGGCCTAAAATTATGCTACTTACTCCCATTGGAAGTACATCACACCATACTTTCTCCAGGTAAGATTGGAACTGAATGGTTACTAGGCACCTAGACTTAATGGAAATCGTGGTTGAGTCTATCCAGGATACCTTATAGGGATTAGGATGGGGTACGGTGGGCAATCCTAGGTTTTTAACTGTGTTGGTGGATATGGCATTGACACAGCTACCGCTATCTAAAATGACTTTGCATACTTTCTCACCTATCTTAATGAATGTCTGTAGGATGCTAGTCCTACGCCAATCTTCTTGGTTTTAGCTTGGGTGAGAATACACCTAACCACTCCTAACAGATCTTGATCTACCAGGACTTCCTCATCCTCATACTCTTCAGCCAAGTTCTCATCTGCCTGGTATACTTCCTCCTCAATTCACCTTGGGATTCTACGGCTTCCTCTTCTACTTCGCCTATGTGTAGGGCTCTATTAGGACAGTTGCTAGAATAGTGACCCACTTTGTTACACTTGAAACATGCGTTTGGAGTTCTTTGGGTCTCAGGTGTTTTTCCCTTGTCATCTCTACGGGTCACAGGCACATTAGGATTGGGTCGGTTGAATCTAGGCTGATTGGATCCTGACTGCTGATAAGGTGCACTAGTCCTAGGGGCTTCGGGCCTACGATAGACTGGACCTCTATGGAATCTCTCAGCATCCCTAGCTATTTGATAGGCCAATTCTAGGTCATGTACCTCTCGCATGAACAATTCTCTTTGAATTTCTTCCCTCAGTCCGGCTCTAAATCTAGACAAGGTCACCGACTCAGATTCATCAACATTGCACCTCATAACGAATTCGTCAAACTTCACTATGTACTCTGCGACACTCCTATTTCCTTGAGTAAGTCTTTGCCATTGATCTAGGAGTCTTTGGTGGTAGGACATAGGAAGGTATTTCTCCCTAAGCCTAAGTTTCATAGCTCGCCAGGTCACTATGGGCACATCACCTCTCTGTCTAGTGAGTCTCTCAATGTTTCCCCAATATAACCTAGCTTGGCGCACAAGTTTATGCTTTGCAAACTTACACTTGCCTCTTCACTCATCTCAAACCAGTTAAAATACTGGTCCATCTCACCTTCCCAATCAATGTAGATCTTGGATCTAAAATTCCATCAAAGGTGGGAGCTTCTAGCCTAATGTTCTTCATGGTTCGGTCATCTTGATCAAAGTGAATGGGGGTGGGTCTCCTGACATTGGGTTCATAGTTTAGGCTCATGATGGAATCTCCTGGGTTGGGCTCGATGGTTTGACCAGGGTGGGGTCCTCTAGGAATTGGATCATAAAACTGATCTGGGGAGCTCTCCTAGGGGGGGGTTCGTCTCGAGTTCAGGTGCAAGACTTGGCTCAGGCTCAGTCTGGGCTTCATGATTGCTTTCTGGTTCTAGCCTCTAACTGATCCAACCTAGTAGTGATGTGGGCTAACTGCTCATTCATGTCTTGGTTGGTTTGTGCCACATTCTGATTTGTTTGGGCCAATTGCTCAGTTAAACTCTTAGTCAGTTGGGCCACTTGATCATTTAGGCATTTGATCAAATTCCCTAAGTTTTGGTCCATGGCTACACTTGACTGGGCTTGGATTGGTGAATACGGTGTTCCTGCTCTAGTTGTCATGCATGCAAATGGACCCAAGTTCGAGCTAAGGTTTCCTAGACCTAGAGCACAAATTAGAAGTCTAATTAAGTGAACCAACTAGCTAGTAGTACTTATGGGACTTAGCCAGGTAGGTGGAGGGGAGTGTAGGTCCCTGATTGCCAACCTTAGACACCAATCTGAGATTGGCCAGGTAGGTGGACCAAATCACAAGCCCTGATGCACCAATCCTAGACACCAAGCCAGTAAGCACACACCAATTAGCTGACACAGTTAACTTGACCCTAACCTGAACCCAACTTGTTGGTGTCCCTAACCCACTTGGGCAATTAACGTTCTACTCAGTTTTAATTAACGGGCTGGGATCGATATGCTGGTTGGTGATTTTTGGGCTAGGGACAGGTGATGAAACCCTGACCCTATGTCAAATTGATGCCCTTAATTTGATTTCTCATGAGATGAATGAAATGCAAAGGTGCTGCAGAAGTGTGTTGCAATTTGAAAGTGGTGTGGAAAACGTGATGAAAAAAATGTCCAAAAATTCTGAAAAATTCACAAAGGATTCCTAACTTATATGTTTCAATGTAGATGAAAGGAATTTTAAAATTAAAATCTATACTAATCTAAGCAGATCCTACAAATGAAGATAAATAAAAAGGACAGAACATAACCCTAATGACAGTGTCAAACTGCAGAAATTTTTATTTTTTTTATAATTTTTTTCTGATGATGAAATTTAATATGGTGATAACTGACTTAAAAAGGAACAAGAAAAAAATATTTCAATAAAAATCAGTGACTTGCATTTGGAGCTGCAGACGGATTACAGTAAACAGATGCAAATTTTCAGAAAACAGAACCTAATCAAACAAGTGCAATTGCTTACCCAAAACTTCAATCTAAAAACTCACGTCCGGCCAGGGGCTCATTATTCCATGGGTCGTGACAGTGTACTGGAGTACACCTGCTCAGGAGGCTGAATTTTAGATCTTGCTTGGATTTAAAGAAAACTATTCTACCCTAATGCAACCATGCTCTGATACCAAGATGATGCGGCAAGCATATGATTAATGTTTTGAATATGGTTTGTAGAGCAATGAAACCTAATTACACTAGCATTGTACTCATCATAATAAGACTTAAGGATTATAAGAAATTGGACTTTTACTTGATTAGACACAATCCTAAACTAAGAAGGAAGAAGATCTAGACAATAGGGGCTAATGATTGTGGACTTACCTTGATGAGCTTTCCAACCTTCTTTTGATTCATACCTTGAAAATACCAATGCTCAGAACTGAAGAATCTGGATAACAGAGATCAGAACCCTGGACTTGGGCTTCAGCTTGTTTTTCTTTGTTAAGGTGAACCCAGCCCACAACTCAAAGACTTCGAAGGACCCTGCAATGAAGATCAAAGTTAAGGAAGAAGGATAGGAACATATAGAAGGGATGGAAGAATTGATGAACTAAGAACAGAAATTTGAGTAGATCTGGCCGACTCCAATGCCTTCACTTGAGCTTGGAAGATGCTTTGCTAGGGAAAAAGAATGGCTTTGGCTGGGGAAGAGGATGGAAAACTTTCACATAAGAAAAAAATACAAGACAACTTCTACTTCCAAAATTTCAACTTCAATTTTCATTCATTCCCAAAATCAATCTCCTTTACAATGGGCGTCAAGGCTTTTAATAGCCTCACAAAGCTAGCTTTTGAAATTTAAAAACTCCCAAATCGAGGAGGATTACAAGGGGGGTTGGAGGATTTGGTGGAGAGTTGGAGGGATGTGGGGGGGGTTGGAGGATTTGGTGGAGGACTTGGAGGGATGTGGCCAACCTCCTTGAATTTGAATCTTCCTTGTTGGCGCCCAAAGGGTGATGAGGTGGCTGGTGAAGTGGCACCTGATGACGTGGCATGGTGAGGTGGTCTTCTACTTGGATAAGAATGACATGTGGCGCCCAGTGGTCCTAGTTGATGGTCCTTTCTCTTGCTTGGTTGATGTGTCTTCTCTTCTTCATGTGGTCAAATTCTGGGGTCTAGAATTTGAGTCTTGTTGCTGGCTTTCATGGCTTTAAGACTTGATTAGACCTAACTCAACTGAATTAGACTTAACTAAACTGAACTGACTTGACTGACCTAGACTTTAAAACTTGAAAGGACTTACAGGAAATGAAGTTTTAAAAGTAATTACAGAACTCAATAAACACTCTTGATTTGAAACTCAAAATAATTACAGGACTCTTGAAAAGGAAATGACTCTTGAAAATAAAAATATTTTGAACTAAAGGATACAGGTAACCTAATTATCTCGATCCAAATTGGGATAAGGCGCCCTTGTGGAGTGAAGTTTCTTTCGGCTTCTGGTGTCCACACCAAAAAGTCCTCCGGCACAAAGACCGGGAAAGCCCCCAAGCACCAGCGAGCCCAGCTCCACAGCATCGAAGCCCGGAGAAAAGTCCTCCGGCATAAATACCTGGGAAGCCCCGAGGCACCGGCGAGCCTAGCACTCCGGCATCAAAATTCGGGAAGACGTCTTCTAGCACCAACTCTTCGAGCCTAGCTCCAAGATGCCAAGGTCAAGAACCTCAACTCCCAGCACCAAAAATCTAGTCAACAACGTTCCCGAGCCCAGCTCCATTGCACCTGCTCAAGACCAGAGCTCAGATCTCTGGCAAAGGGCAACACCGAGCCACGCAGCTCGTCATCATCAACATCCCCAAGCCCAGCTCCAGGATGCCTGCTCAAGATCGGAGCTCAGACCTTCGGCCAAGGGCACCATCGAGCCATGCAGCTCGTCATCATCAACGTCACCGAGCCCAGCTCCAGGATGCCTGCTCAAGATTGGAACGTAACTATGGATTTCTGATAGGATCCGGCGCGTTAGGGTGGTGATAATCGCACCCATCGTAGTCGTTCAAGATCATTCATTATAGCATAGGGAGCCGCTCCCCACCACGGGGAATAATGCTGCACCGGGACTTTGGGTCCTGTGGGACCAACGTCAGTGCATTGCACGGCGATCTTCGGACTTGGATCATTGCGGGCGGAATATCCCATGATGTGAGGAAAAATAAGGAATAGAATGAATATTAATCAAAAGGGAATATTTCGAGGAGTTAAGAAGGACATATCCGATCCGATGGTGGACAGAAAAATAGTCGAAAGTTAGAAAAAGGGGTGCAACACGAGGACTTTCATGGAGTCACCCAACCTAGTACTACTCTCGTCAAGCATGCTTAACTGCAGAGTTCTGATGGATCTGGTGCATTAGTGCTGGTTTGATCACAACCCATCACAGGTTCCCTGAAACATTTTATATATAGTTGTGGCCCTTGACCACTACATGGAAATCTCGGTCCTTCCAGTCTTGATCGGCCCACTACTCCTCGGTGGGACCCGCAGTGGTGCGTGGCCCAGGCGATATCAAGACCGGACAATTTCGAGAAGGGAACAACAAACGAGGAGGGAACGAGGAAAATCCTGGAAAAATATGAAAGGAACGTACGCGAAGGAGAGAGGGAGACGTGGGTAAATTTGGGAAACGAAGCCTATGCTCTGGGGAAGAAATGAGGAAAGCTGCACATTTATCTGAATGCATCTCGTGGAAGACAGAAAAATAGCGAACAATAAAGAAATGGGTGTAGAATGAGGATTTCCGAGTGGATGCCTTAGCCGTTAAGTTCCACGATCTGCCGCTGTCGAACAGGCATAAAATTTTCTGGAGTCGGAATCGCCTTTTAAGACCCCAATTCGGAAAGCTCTCTTCGTGCTCCACCCGTATGACCGCTCCCCCATCACGGCCAGGATCTGGGGTCGAATTAATTCATTGAAGGCCAACGAGCTCGGAAGATCCTTGGCGAGTTGGAAGTTTTTGCTTCCGCCTGCTCCGCGTTCGGAAAACATTGAGGCATCCAGACCACGTTCTAGAGAAAGGGCCTGTGGGCACCGTTGTCAACATCCTGCCCCATTCTACAATGTGGCCTTCACTACGCCGACTTCCCAGGGTCGCCCTTCGCTCGCCAAGGCATGCTTAACTATAGATTTTTGATAGGATCCGGCACGTTAGGGTGGTGATAATCGCACCCATCGCTAGTCGTTCAAAATCATTCATTATAGCAAAGGGAGCCGCTCCCAGCCGCAAGAGAACAATGCTGCCCCCGGGCCTTTTGGGTCATATGGGACCAACATTAGTGCATGGCGCCGGCGATCTTCGGACATGGATCGTTGCGGCGAACATCCCATGATGTGAGAAAATAAGGGAATAGAATGAATATTAATCGAAAGGAATATTTCGAGGAGTTAAGAAAATTGGATTATCAAGGGAGCGGATTAGTTCCAAAGAGGAAAAAATAGAGGACACGATAGAAATTTGAAGGACATATCCGATCCGATGGGGGACAGAAAAATAGTGGAAAGTTAGAAAAAGGGGTGCTACCGAGGACTTTCCATGGGGTCACCCAACCTAGTACTACTCTCATCCAAGCACGCTTAACTACAAAGTTCTGATGGGATCCGATGCATTAGTGCTGGTATGATCGCACCCATCACAGTTTCCTAAAAATTTTCATATATAGTTTCGGCGTTGCCCACTACTTAGAAATCTCGGTCCGTCCAATGTTGATGGGCCCATGACTCCTCGTGGGACCCGTGGGGTGCGTGGCCCCGGTGATATCAAGACCCGGACTGTTTCGGGAGGGAACAACAAACGGGGAGGGAACGAGGAGTATCCCGGAAAATATGAAAGGAACGTCGCGAAGAGAGAGGGAGACGTGGTAAATTCGGGAACTGAAGCATGCACGGGTGAAATATGGGAAAGCTGCATTATTTAATGCATGCATCTCGTGAAGACAGAAAAATAGCGGACATCAAAAAGTGGGTGAGAACGAGAATTCCGACGCAGACGACTTAGTTGGTAGTTCAGCGATCCGGGGGACCAGGCCCGATGGGTCAAGATATTGGGTTGATCGTCGCCAGTTTCGATGGCATTCGATCATGCCGCACTCAAATAGGCATAAATAGTTTCCCAGAGTCGGAATGCATTTAAGACCCCAATTCGGAAAGCTCTCTCCGTGCTCAACCCGGATGACCGCTCCGCCATCATGGCCGGATCTGTGGTCGAATTAATTCGTTTGAAAGGCCACCAGGAGCCCGGAAGATCCTTGGCGGCTGGAAGTTTTAGCTTCCGCCTGCTCCGCGTTCAGAAAAGACACGGAGGCATCCAGCCCACATTCTGGAAAAAAGGGCCTGTGGGCACTGTTGTCAGCATCCCTGCCCACATTTACAACGTGGCCTTCGCTACGCCGACTTCCCAGAGTCGACCCATCCGCTCACCAAGGCATGCTTAACTATGGATTTTTGATAGGATCCGGCACATTAGGGGGTGATAATCGCATCCAGTTCTAGTCGTTCAAAATCATTCATTATAGCATAGAGAAACGCCCCTGTCCGCCGGGAACAATGCTGTACCCGGGCATTTTGGGTCTTTTGAGACCACGTCAGTGCTTGGCACCGGCGATCTTCGAATTTGGATCGTTGCGGGCAAACATCCCATGATGAGAGAAAAATAAGGAATTGAATGAATAATTAAATCAAAGGAATATTTTGAGGAGTTAAGAAAAATGGATTATCATGGGAGCGGTAAGTTCAGGAGAGGAAAAAATAGAGGACATTAGAAATTTGAAGGACATATCCGATCCGATGGGGAACAGAAAAATAGTCGAAAGTTAGAAAATGGGGTGCAACACGAGACTTTCCATGGGGTCACCCAACCTAGTACTACTCTCGTCCAGCATGCTTAAGTGCGAAGTTCTGATTGGATCCGGTGCATTAGCGCTGGTTTGATCGAACCCATCACAGGTTCCCTGAAACATTTTCATATATAGTTGTGGCCGTTTCCCACCACATGGAAACCTCGATTCGTCCTGTCTTGATGGGCCCACGACTCCTTGGTGGGACCCGCAGTGGTGCACTGGTGAAGAAATAGGAAAGCCACACAATTTAATGCATGCATATCGTGGAAGACAGAAAAATAGCGGACAATCAAAAATGGGTGCAGAACGAGGAATTCTGACGTGGATCTTACCCGTAAGTTCCGCGATCTGGGGGACCGGCCCGATTGCAAGATATTGGGTTGATCGTGCCAGTTTCGTTGGCTTCTGATCGTGTCGTGCTCAAACGGGCATAAATATATTTTCTGCAGTCGGAATTGCCTTTAAGACCCAAATTTGGAAAGCTCTCTCCGTGCTCGACCCGCATGATGACCGCTCCACCGTCATGGCTAGGACTGTGGTCGAATTAATTCATTTGAAAGGCCACCAGGAGCCCGGATGATCATGGCGAGCTAGAAGTTTTAGCTCCGCCTGCTCCGCGTTAGGAAAATACATGGAGGCATCCAGCCCACATTCTGGAAAAAGGGCATGTGGGCACCGTGTGTCAGCATCCTGCCCACATTCTATACCGTGGCCTTCGCTACGCCGACTTCCTGGGGTCGACCCATCCGCTCACAAAGGCATGCTTAACTATGGAACTTTGATAGTATCCGGCACGTTAGGGCGGTGAAAATCATACCCATCGCTAGTCTTCAAAATCATTTTATAGCATAGGGTGCAGCTCCCCGTCACCGGGAAAATGCTGCACCCGGGCCTTCTGGGTCTTGTGGGTCCAACGTCAGTGCATGGCGCCAACGATCTAGACTTGGATCGTTGCGGCAAAGATCCCATGATGTGAGGAAAATAAGGGAATAGAATGAATATTAATCAAAAGAGATATTTCGAGGAGTTAAGAAAAATTAGATTATCATCGGAGCGGGATAGTTCTGGAGAGGAAAAAATAGAGGACATGATAGAAATTTAAAGGACATATCCGATTTGATGTGGGACAGAAAAATAGTCGAAAGTTAAAAAAAGGGTGCAATACAAGGACTTTCAATGGGGTCACCCAACCTAGTACTACTCTCACCCAAGCATGCTTAACTACGGAGTTCTGATGGATCCAGTGCATTAGTGCTGGTTTGATCGCACCCATCACAGGCTCCCTGAATATTTCCATATATAGTTGCGGTCGTTGCCCACTACATGGAAATCTCGGTCTGTCCAGTCTTGATGGGCCCATGACTCCTCGATGGGACCCCGGTGGTGCCTGGCCCCGGCGATATCAAGACCCGGACTATTTCGGTAGGGGAACAACAAACGGGGAGGGAACGAGAGAATCCTGAGAAATATGAAAGCAACGTCACGAAGGAGAGAGTGAGACGTGGTAAATTCGGGAACCGAAGCATATGCACGGAGAAAAAATAGGAAGCCACACAATTTAATGCATTCATCTCGTGGAAGATAGAAAAATAGCAGAAATTCAAAAAATGGGTACAGAACGAGGAATTCTGATGCGGACGCCTTAGCCTATAAGTTCCACGATCCGGGGGACCGGGCCCGATGGGTCCAGCTATTGGGTTGATCATGCCAGTTTCGGCGGCTTTCGATCTTGCCGTACTCAAACGGGCATAAATATGTTTTCCGGAGTCGGAATTGTCTTTAAGACCCAATTTGGAAAACTCTCGTTGTGCTCCACCCGGATAACCGCTCCGCCATCATGGCCGGATCTAAGATCGAATTTCGTTTGAAAGGCCATCGGGACCCGGAAGATCCTTGGCGAGCTGGAAGTTTTAGCTTCCGCCTGCTCCGCATTAGGAATGACACGGAGGCATCCAGCCCACATTCTGGAAAAAAGGCCTATGGGCACTGTTGTCAGCATCCTACCCACATTCTATAATGTGGCCTTCGCTACACCGATTTCCCGGGGTCGACCCATCCGCTCGCCAAGGCATGCTTAACAATGGATTTTTGATAGGATCCGGCATGTTAGGTGTGATAATTGCACCCAGCGCTAGTCGTTCAAAATCATTCATTACAACATAGGGGCCGCTCCCCATCGCCGGGGAACAATGCTACACCCGTGCCTTCTAGGTGTTGTGGGACCAACGTCAGTGCATGGCGCCAGCGATCTTCAGACTTGGATCATTACGGGCGAACATCCCTTGATGTGAGGAAAATAAGGGAATAGAATGAATATTAATCAAAAGGGAATATTTCGAGGAGTTAAGAAAAATTGGATTATCATGGGAGCGGATAAGTTCCGAAAGGAAAAAAATAGAGGACGTGATAGAAATTTGAAGGACATATCCGATCCGATGGGGGACAAAAAAATAGACGAAAGTTAGAAAAGTGGTGCAACACTAGGACTTTCCATGAGGACACCCAACCTGGTACTACTCTTGCCCAGCACGCTTATCTACGGAGTTCTGATGGGATCCGTGCATTAGTGCTGGTTTGATCGCACCCATCACAGGTTCTCTGAAACATTTTCCTATATTGTTGCGACTGTTGCCCACTACATGGAAATCTGATCGTCCAATCTTGATGGGCCCACGACTCCTCGGTGGGACCCGCGGTGGTGCCTGGCCCCGGTGATATCAAGACCCAGACAGTTTCGGGAGGGAACAACAAACGAGGAGGGAACAAAGAGAATCCCAGGAAATATGAAAGTCACGTCGTGAAGGATAGAGGGAGACGTGGTAATTCGGGAACCGAAGCATATGCACGGGGGAAGAAATGGGAAAAGCCGCATAATTTAATGCATTCATCTCGTGGAAGATAGAAAAATGCGGACAATCAAAAATGGGTATAAGAACGAGGAATTTCGATGCAGATGCCTTAGCCGGTAGTTCCGTGATCCGAGGGACCGGGCCCGATGGGGCAAGCTATTGGATGATCGTGCCAGTTTTGGCGTCTTTTGATCGTGCCCGTGCTCAAACGGACATAAATATGTTTTCTCTAGAGCGGGAATAGCCTTTAGGACCCCAATTCAGAAAGCCCTCTTCGTCCTCCACCCGATGACCACTCCGCCATCACGCAAGATCTTGGGTTGAATTATTCGTTTGAAAGGCCATCGGGAGCCCGAAAGATCCTTGGCGAGCTGGAAGTTTTAGCTTCCGCCTGCTCTGCATTCGAAAAAGACACGGAGGCATCCAGCCCACATTCTGGAAAAAGGGCCTGTGGGCACCGTTGTCAGCATCCTGCCCACATTCTTCAGCATGGCCTTCGCTACACCGACTTCCCGGGGTCGACCCATCCCTCCACCAAGGCATGCTTAACTATGGATTTTTGATCGGATCTGGCACGTTAGGGCGGTGATAATCGCACCCAGTGCTCATTCAAAATCATTCATTATAGCATAAGGAGCCGCTTACCATCGCCGGGAACAATGCTACACCCGGGCCTTCTGGTCTTGTGGGACCAACGTCAGTGCATGGCGCCGGCGATCTTCGGACTTGGATCGTTGCGGGCGAACATCCCATGATGTAGGAAAATAAGGGAATAGAATAAATATTAATCAAAAGGGAATATTTCGAGGAGTTAAGAAATTAGATTATCTGTGAGCGGATAAGTTCCAGAGAGGAAAAAAGTAGAGGACATGATAGAAATTTGAAGGACATATCCAATCCGATGGGGGACAGAAAAATAGTCTAAAGTTAGAAAAAGGGGTGCAACACGAGGACTTTCCATGGGGTCACCCGACCTAGTGCTACTCTCCCCAAGAACGCTTAATTGCGGAGTTCTGATGGGATCCGGTGCATTAGTGGTGGTTTGATCGCACCCATCACAGGTTCCCTGAAACATTTTCATATATAGCGGTGGTCGTTGCCCACTACATGAAAATCTCGGTCCGTCCAGTCTTGATGGGCCCACGATTTCTCGATGGGAACCGCGGTGGTGCCTGGCCCCGGCGATAACAAGACCCGGACTGTTTCAGGAGAGGAACAACAAACGGGTAGGGAACGAGGAGAATCCCAGGAAATATGAATGAAACATCGAAAAGGAGAAGAGGGAGAGACGTGGTAAATTCGGGAACCGAAGCATTTGCATGAGGGAAGAAATGGGAAAGCCGCACAATTTAATGCATGCATCCCGTGGAAGACAGAAAAATAGCGGACAATCAAAAAATGGGTGCATAACGAGGAATTCCGATGCGGTTGCCTTAGCCGGTAAGTTCCACGATCCGGGGGACCAGGCCCGATGGGGCAAGATATTGGGTTGATCGTGCAGTTTCGGTGGCTTTCGATCGTGCCATGCTCAAACGGGCATAAATAAGTTTTCTGGAATCAAAATCGCCTTTAAGACCCCAATTCGGAAAGCTCTCTCTGTTCTCCACCCGGATGACCGCTCGGCCATCACGGCCAGGATCTAGGGTCGAATTAATTCGTTTGAAAGGCCACCGAGAGCACGGAAGATCCTTGGCAAGCTAGAAGTTTTAGCTTCCGCCTGCTCCGCGTTCGAAAAAGACACGAGGCATCCAGCCCACATTCTGGAAAAAGGGCCTGTGGGCACCGTTTTGAGCATCCTGCCCACATTCAACAACGTGGCTTTCGCTATGCCGACTTCCCAGGGTCGACCCATCCGCTCGCCAAGGCATGCTTAACTATGGATTTTTGATAGGATCCGGCACGTTAGGGCGGTGATAATCGCACCCAGCGCTAGTCATTCAAAATCATTCATTATAGCATAGGGAGCCGCTCCCCGTCGCGGGGAACAATGCTGCACCCGGGCCTTCTGGGTCTTGTGGGACAAACGTCAATGCATGGCTCCGGCGATCTTCGAACTTGGATCGTTGCGGGCGAACATCCCATGATGTGAGGAAAATAAGGGAATAGAATGAATATTAATCAAAAGGGAATATTTCGAGGAGTTAAGAAAAATTAGATTATCATGGGAGCGGATAAGTTCCAAAGAGGAAAAAAATAGAGGACATGATAGAAATTTGAAGGACATATCCAATCCGATGGGGGACAGAAAAATAGTCGAAAGTTAGAAAAAGGGGTGCAACACGAGGACTTTCCATGGGGTCACCCGACCTAGTGCTACTCTCACCCAAGCATGCTTAACTACGGAGTTCTGATGGGATCCGGTGCATTAGTGCTGGTTTGATCGCACCTATCACAGGTTCCCTGAAACATTCCATATATAGTTGCGGCCATTGCCCACTACATGGAAATCTCGGTCTGTCCAATCTTGATGGGCCAACAACTCCTCAGTGGGACCCGGTGGGTTCCTGGCCCCGGTGATATCAAGACCCGGACTGTTTTGGGAGGGAACAACAAACGGGGTGGGAACGAGGAGAATCCCAGGAAATATGAAAGGAACGTCGCGAACTAAAGTGGGAGACGAGGTAAATTCGGGAAACGAAGCGTATGCACCGGGGACGAAATTGGAAAGCCGCATAATTTAATGCTTGCATCTCGTGGAAGACAGAAAAATAGCGGACAATCAAAAAATTGGTGCAGAATAGAAATTCCGAAGCGGACGACTTAGCTGTAAGTTTCGCGATCCGAGGGACCGGGCCCAATGGGGTAAGATATTGGGTTGATCGTGCCAGTTTCGGTGGCTTTCGATCATGCCGCGCTCAAATGGGCATAAATATGTTTTCCGGAGTCTGAATTGCCTTAATCAATTCGATAGCTCTCTCTCTCTCTCTCCGTGCTCCACCCGTATGACCGCTCGCCATCATGGCCAGGATCAGGGATCGAATTAATTCGTTTGAAAGGCCACCGGGAGCCCGGAAGATCCTTGGCGAGCTGGAAGTTTTAGCTTCCGCCTGCACCACGTTTGGAAAAGACACGAAGGCATCCAGCCCACATTCCGTTTTGAGCATCCTGCCCACATTCAACAACGTGGCTTTCGCTATGCCAACTTCCCAGGGTCGAACCATTCGCTCGCCAAGGCATGCTTAACTATGGATTTTTGATAGGATCGTACGTTAGGGCGGTGATAATCGCACCCAGCGCTAGTCATTCAAAATCAGTCATTATAGCATAGGGAGCCGCTCCCGTCGGCGGGGAACAATGCTGCACCCGGGCCTTCTGGGTCTTGTGGGACAAACGTCAATGCATGGCTCCGGCGATCTTCGACTTGGATCGTTGCGGGCGAAACATCCCATGATGTGAGGAAAATAAGGAATAGAATGAATATTAATCAAAAAGGAATATTTCGAGGGTAAGAAAAAATTAGTATCATGGGAGCGGATAAGTTCCAAAGAGGAAAAAAATAGAGGACATGATAGAAATTTGAAGGACATATCCAATCCGATGGGGGACAGAAAAATAGTCGAAAGTTAGAAAAAGGGGTGGCAACACGAGGACTTTCCATGGGGTCACCCGACCTAGTGCTACTCTCACCCAAGCATGCTTAACACGGAGTTCTGATGGGATCCGGTGCATTAGTGCTGGTTTGATCGCACCTATCACAGGTTCCCTGAAACATTTCCATATATAGTTGCGGCCATTGCCCACTACATGGAAATCTCGGTCCGTCCAATCTTGATGGGCCAACAACTCCTCAGTGGGACCCGCGGTGGTTCTGGCCCGGTGATATCAAGACCCGGACTGTTTCGGGAGGGAAACAACAAACGGGGTGGGGAACGAGGAGAATCCCAGGAAATATGAAAGGAACGTCGCGAACTAAAGTGGGAGACGAGGTAAATTCGGGAAACGAAGCGTATGCACCGGGGGACGAAATTGGAAGCCGCATAATTAATGCTTGCATCTCGTGGAAGACAGAAAAATAGCGGACAATCAAAAAATTGGTGCAGAATGAGAAATTCCGAAGCGGACGACTTAGCTGGTAAGTTCGCGATCCGAGGGACCGGGCCCAATGGGGTAAGATATTGGGTTGATCGTGCCAGTTCGGTGGCTTTCGATCATGCCGCGCTCAAATGGGCATAAATATGTTTTCGGAGTCTGAATTGCCTTTAAGACCTCAATTCGGATAGCTCTCTCCGTGCTCCACCCGTATGACCGCTCCGCCATCATGGCCAGGATCAGGGATCGAATTAATTCGTTTGAAAGGCCACCGGGAGCCCGGAAGATCCTTGGCGAGCTGGAAGTTTTAGCTTCGCCTGCACCACGTTTGGAAAAGACACGAAGGCATCCAGCCCACATTCTGGAAAAAAGGGCCTGTAGGCACCGTTGTCAGCATCCTGCCCACATTCTACAAACGTAGCCATCGCTATGCCGACTTCCCGGGGTCTCCCCATCCGCTCGCCAAGGCATGCTTAACTATGGATTTTTGATTGGATCCTACACGTTAGGGCGGTGATAATCGCACCCAGTGCTAGTCGTTCAAAATCATTCATTATAGCATAGGGAGCCGCTCCCCGTCACGGGGAATAATGCTGCACCCGGGCCTTCTGGGGGTCTTGTAGGACCAGCATCAGTGCATGGCACCGGCGATCTTCGGACTTGGATCGTTGCGGGCGAACATCCCATGATATGAGGAAAATAAGGTAATAGAATGAATATTAATCAAAAGGGAATATTTCGAGGAGTTAAGAAAAATTGGATTATCATGGGAGCGGATAAGTCCGGAGAGGAAAAAAATGGAGGACATGATAGAAATTTGAAGGACATATCCGATCCGATGGGGGACAGAAAAATAGTCGAAAGTTAGAAAAAGGGGTGCAACACGAGGACTTTCCATGGGGTCACCAACATAGTACTACTCTCGCCCAAGCATGCTTAATTGCGGAGTTCTAATGGGATCCGGTGCATTAGTGCTGGGTTGATCGCACCCATCACAGGTTCCCTGAAATATTTCCATATATAGTTGTGGCTGTTGCCCACTACATGGAAATCTCGGTCCGTCCTGTCTTGATGGGCCCACGACTCCACGGTGGGACCACGTGGTGCCTGGCCCTGTCGATATCATGACCTGGACTGTTTCGGGAGGGGAACAATAAACGGGGAGGAAACGAGGAGTATCCTAGGAAATATGAAAGGAACGTCGCAAAGGAGAGAGGGAGATGTGGTAAATTCGGGAACCGAAGAATATGCACGGTAGAAGAAATGGGAAAGCCACACAATTTAATGCATGCATCTCGTGGAGGAAGACAGAAAAATAGAGGACAATCAAAAAGGGGTGCAGAACGAGGAATTCCAACGTGGACGCCTTACTCGGTAAGTTCTGCGATATGGGTGACCGGGCCCGATGGGGCAAGATATTGGGATTGATCATGCTAGTTTCGGTGGCTTTCGATCGTGCCATGCTCAAACGGGCATAAATATATATTCGGAGTTGGAATCGCCTTTAAGACCCCAATTCAGAAGCTTTTTCTCGTGCTCCCACCGGATGATCGCTCAGCCATCACGGCCAGGATCTAGGTCGAATTAATTCGTTTGAAAGGCCACCAGGAGCCCGGAAGATACTTGGCAATTTGGAAGTTTTAGCCTGCTTCGCGTTCGAAAAAAAAACACAAAGACATCCAGCCCACATTCTGGAAAAAGGGCAAGTGGGCACCGTTGTCAGCATCCTGCCCACATTCTACAATGTGGCTTTCGCTACGCCGACTTTTCAGGGTCGACCCATCCGCTCGCCAAGGCATGCTTAACTATGGATTTATGATAGGATCCAGCATGTTAGGGCGGTGATAATCGCACCAATCCCTAGTCGTTCAAAATCATTCATTATAGCATAGGGAGCCGCTCCCCGCCGCCCGGGAACAATGCTACAACCAGGCCTTCTGGGTCCTGTGGGACCAACATCAGTGCATGGCGCCGGCGATCTTCGGACTTGGATCGTTGCGGGCAAACATCCCATGATGTGAGGAAAATAAGGGAATAGAATGAAAATTAATCAAAAGGAAATATTTCGAGGAGTTAAGAAAAATTGGATTATCATGGGAGCGGATAAGTTCCGTAGAGAAAAAAAATAGAGGACATGGTAGAAATTTGAAGGACATATCCGATCTGATGGGGGACAGAAAAATAGTCGAAAGTCAGAAAAAGGTGTCCAACACGAGGACTTTCCATGGGATCACCCAACCTAGTACATCTCTCCCAAGCACGCTTAACTGCTGAGTTCTGATGGGATCTGGTGCATTAGTGCTTGTTTGATCGCTCCCGTCATAGGTTCCATGAAAAATTTCATATATAGTTGCGGCGTTGCCCACTACATGGAAATCTCGATCCGTCTAGTCTTGAGGGGCCACGACTCCTCGATGGGACCCGCGGTGGTGCGTGGCCCAGGCGATATCAAGACCCGGACTGTTTCGGGAGGGGATAAACAAAATGGGCATGGAATGAGGAGAATCCCGGGAAATATGAAAGGAACGTCGCGAAGGAGAGAGGGAGATATGGTAAATTCGAGAACGAAGCGTATGCACGGGCGAAGAAATGGAAAAGCTGCAATTTAATGCATGCATCTCGTGGAAGATAGAAAATGAGTAGACAATCGAAAAATGGGCGCAGAACGAGAAATTCCGACGCGGACACTTTAGCTGGTAAGTTCTGCGATCCGGGGGACCGGGCCCGATGGGGTAAGATATTGGGTTGATCGTGTCAGTTTCGCGGCTTTCGATCGTGCAGCGTTCAAACGGGCATAAATATGTTTTCCAGAGTCGGAATCGCCTTTAAGACCCCAATTTGAAAAGCTCTCTCTGTGCTCCACCTGGATGACCGCTCCGCCGTTACGGCCAGGACCTAGGGTCGAATTAATTTGTTTGAAAGGCCACTGGGATCCCGGAAGATCCTTGGCGAGCTGGAAGTTTTAGCTTCCGCCTGCTCCGCGTTCCGAAAAGACACGGAGGCATCCAGCCCACATTCTGGAAAAAGGGCTTGTGGGCACCGTTGTCAACATCCTGCCACATTCTACAACGTGGCCTTCGCTATGCCGACTTCCAAGGGTCGACTCATCTGCTCGCCAAGGCATGCTTAACTATAGATTTTTGATTGGATCCGGCATGTTAGGGCAATGATAATCGCACCCATCGTTAGTCATTCAAAATCATTCATTATAGCATAGAGAGCCGCTCCCCGTCGCCAGAAAACAATGCTGCACCCGGGCCTTTTGGGTCTTGTGGGATCAACGTCAGTGCATGGCACTGACGATCTTCGGACTTGGATCGTTGTGGATGAACATCCCATGATGTGTGGAAAATAAGGGAATAGAATGAATATTAGTCAAAAGGGAATATTTCGAGGAGTTAAGAAAAATTAGATTATCATGGGAGTGGATAAGTTCTGGAGAGGAAAATAATAGAGGACATGATAGAAATTTGAAGGACATATTCGATCCGATGGGGGATAGAAAAATTATCAAAAGTTAGAAAAAGGGGTGCAACACGAGGAATTTCCATGGAGTCACCCAACCTAGTACTACTCTCGCCCAAGCATGCATCCTGCGGAGTTCTGATGGGATCCGGTGCATTAGTGCTGGTTTGATTGCACCCATCACAAGTTCCCTGAAACATTTCCATATATAGTTACGGCCGTTGCCACTACATGGAAATCTCGGTCCGTCCAGTCTTATTGGGCCCACGACTCCTCGGTGCGACCCGCGGTAGTGCCTGGCCCGGCGATATCAAGACTCGGACTTTTCGAGAGGGGAACAACAATCGGGGAGGGAACGAGGAGAATTCCGGGAAATATGAAAGGAACGTTGCGAATGAGAGAGGGAGACATGGTAAATTGGGAACCAAAGCATATGCACGGGGGAAGAATTGGAAAAGCGCACAATTTAATGCAT
This sequence comes from Areca catechu, assembly GCA_021397845.1. NCBI lineage: Eukaryota > Viridiplantae > Streptophyta > Magnoliopsida > Arecales > Arecaceae > Areca > Areca catechu. The sequence continues at coordinate 101,401,445 of CM038050.1, forward strand.
GCATCTCGTGGAATACAGAAAAATAGTGGACAATCAAAAAATGGGTGCAGAACGAGGAATTCTGATGTGGATGCCTTAGCCGATAAGTTCCGCCATCCGGGGGACCTGGCCCGATAGTGCAAGATATTGGGTTGATCATGCCAGTTTCAGCGACTTTCGATCGTGCCACGTTCAAATGGGCATAAATATATTTTCCGGAGTCGGAATCGCCTTTAAGACCCAATTCGGAAAGCTCTCTCCGTGCTCCACCCGGATGATCGCTCCAACACCACAGCCAGGATCTGGGGTCAAATTAATTCGTTTGAAAGCCCACCAGGAGCCGGAAGATCCTTGGCGAGCTGAAAGTTTAGCTTCTGCCTGCTCCGCGTTCGGAGAAGACATGGAGGCATCTAGCCCACATTCTGGAAAAAGGGCCTGTGGGCACCGTTGTTAGCATCATGCCCACATTTTACAATATTGCCTTCGCTACGCCGACTTCCTGGGGTCGACCCATCCGCTCGCCAAGGCATGCTTAACTATGGATTTTTAATAGGATCCGGCACGTTATGGTGGTGATAATCGTACCATCGCTAGTCATTTAAAATCATTCATTATAGCATAGGGAGCCGCTCCCCGTCGCCGGGGAACAATGCTGCACCCGGGCCTTCTGGATCTTGTGTGACCAACGTTAGTGCGTGGAGCCGACGATCTTCGGACTTGGATCGTTGCAGGCGAACATCCCATGATGTGAGGTAAATAAGGGACATAATGAATATTAATCAAAAGGGAATATTCGCGGAGTAAGAAAAAATGGATTATCATGGGAGCGGATAAGTTCCGGAGAGGAAAAAATAGAGGACAAGATTGAAATTTGAAGGACATATCCGATCCGATGGGGGAAAGAAAAGTAGTCGAAAGTTAGAAAAAGGGATGCAACACGAGGACTTTCCATGGGGCCACCAAACCTAGTACTACTCTCGCCCAAGCACGCTTAACTGCGGAGTTCTGATGGGATCCGGTGCATTGGTGCTAGTTTGATCACACCCATCACAGGTTCCCTGAAACATTTCCATATATAGTGCGGCGGCCGTTGCCCACTACATGAAAATCTCGGTCTGTCCAATCTTGATGGGCCCACGACTCCTCGATGGGACCCATGGTGGTGCCGTGCCCCGGCGATATCAAGACCCGGGCTGTTTCGGGAGGGGAACAACAAACGTGGAGGGAACGAGGAGAATCCTGGGAAATATGAAAGGAACGTCGTGAAGGAGAGAGGGAGACGTGGTAAATTCGGGAACCGAAGCGTATGCACTAGGGAAGAAATGGGAATGTTGCACAATTTAATGCATGCATCTCGTGGAAGATAGAAAAATAGCGGACAATCAAAAGATGGATGCAGAACGTGGAATTCCGACGCGGATGCCTTAGCTGGTAAGTTCTGCGATACGGTGGACCGGGCCCGATGGAGCAAGATATTGGGTTGATCATGCCAGTTTCAGCGGCTTTCGATCGTGCTGCGCTTTAACGGTCATAAATATGTTTATCGGAGTCGGAATCACCTTTAAGATACCAATTCGGAAAGCTCTCTCCATGCTTCACCAAGATGACCGCTCCGCCATCATGGCCAAGACCTGGGGTCTAATTAATTTGTTTGAAAGGACACCGGGAGCCGGAAGGTCCTTGGCGAGCAGGAAGTTTTAGCCTTTGCCTGCTCCGCTTTGCAGAAAAGACACGGAAGCTTTCAGCCCACATTCTGGAAAAGGCTTGTGGGCATCGTTGTCAGCATCCTGCCCACATTCTACAATGTGGCCTTCACTACGCCGACTTCCTGGGGTCGACCCATCTGCTCGCCAAGGCCTGCTTAACTATGGATTTTTGATAGGATCCGGCATATTAGGGCGGTGATAATCGCACCCATCACTAGTCATTCAAAATCATTCATTATAGCATAGGGAGCCGCTCCCCAGCCGGAAAACAATGCTGCACCCGGGCCTTCTGGGTCTTGTGGGATCAACGTCAGTGCATGGTGCTGACGATCTTCGGACTTGAATCGTTGCGGGCGAACATCCCATGATAGGAGGAAAATAAGGGAATATAATGAATATTAATCAAAAGGGAATATTTCGAGGAGTTCAGAAAAAATGGATTATCATGGGAGCGGATAAGTTCTGGAGACGAAAAAATAGAGGACATGATAGAAATTTGAAGGACATATCCGATCCGATGGGGGACAGAAAAATAGTCGAAAGTTAGAAAAAGGGGTGCAACACGAGGACTTTTCATGGGGTCACCCAACTAGTACTACTCTCACCCAAGCATGCTTAACTGCAGAGTTCTGATGGAATCCTGTGCATTAGTGCTGGTTTGATCGCACCCATCACAAGTTCCTAAAACATTTCCATATATAGTTGCGGCCGTTGCCCACTACATGGAAATCTCTGTCCGTCCAGTCTTGATGGGCCCATGACTCCTCGGTGGGACCCGCGGTGGTGCCTGGCCCGGCGATATCAAGACCCGGACTGTTTTTGGAGGGGAACAATAATCAGGGAGGGAACGAGGAGAATCCTGGGAAATATGAAAGGAACATCGCAAAGGAGAGAGGGAGATGTGGTAAATTCGGGAACCGAAGTGTATACATGGGGGAAGAAATGGGAAAGCCGCACAATTTAATGCATGCATCTCGTTGAAAATAGAAAAATAGCAGAAAATCAAAAAATGGGTGCAGAACGAGGAATTCCGATGCGGACGCCTTAGCCGGTAAGTTTCACGATCTGGGGGACCGTGCTCGATGGGGCAAGATATTGGGTTGATCGTGCCAGTTTCAGCGGCTTTCGATCGTGCCGCGTTCAAACGGGCATAAATACATTTTCCGGAGTCAGAATCGCCTTTAAGACACAAATTTGGAAAGCTCTCCCCGTGCTCCACCCGAAAGACTGCTCCGCCATCATGGCCTAGAGCTGGGGTCGAATTAATTTGTTTAAAAGGCCACCGGGAGCCCGGAAGATCCTTGGCGAGCTTGAAGTTTTAGCTTCCGCCTGCTCCGCGTTCGGAAAAGACACGGAGGCATCCAGCCCACATTCTGGAAAAAGGGGTTATGGGCACCGTTGTCAGCATCCTCCCCACATTCTACAACATGGTCTTCGCTACGCTGACTTCCCGGGGTCGACCCAACTGCTCGCCAAGGCATGCTTAACTATGGATTTTGATAGGATCCGGCACGTTAGGGGCGAGATAATCGCACTCATCGCTAGTCGATCAAAATCATTCATTATAGCATAGGGAGCCGCTCCCCGTCACCGGGGAACAATGATGCCCCGGGCCTTCTGGTCTTATGGACCAACGTCGGTGCATGGCACTGGCGATCTACGGACTTGGATCGTTGCGGCGCACGTCCCATGTTGCGAGGAAAATAAGGGAATAGAATGAATGTTAAAAGGGAATATTTCGAGGAGATAAGAAAAATTGGATTATCATGGGAGCGGATAAGTTCCGGAGAAGAAAAAATAGAGGACAGATAGAAATTTGAAGGACATATCCGATCCGATAGGTGACAGAAAAATAGTCGAAAGATAGAAAAGGGGTGCAACACGAGGACTTTCCATGATCACCCACCATAGTACTACTCTCTCGCCCAAGCACACTTAATTGCGGAGTTCTAATGGGATCCGGTGCATTAGTGCTGGGTTGATCGCACCCATCACAGGTTCCTGAAAATATTTCCATATATAGTAGTGGCTGTTGCCCACTACATGGAAATCTCGGTCCGTCCTGTCTTGATGGGCCCACGACTCCACGGGGGACCCACGGTGGTGCCTGGCCCTGTCGATATCATGACCTGGACTGTTTCGGGAGGGGAACAATAAACGGGGAGGGAACGAGGAGTATCCCGGAAATATGAAAGGAACGTCGCGAAGGAGAGAGGGAGATGTGTAAATTCGGGAACCGAAGCATATGCACGGTAGAGAAATGGGAAAGCCACACAATTTAATGCATGCATCTCGTGAAGACAGAAAAATAGAGGACAATCAAAAGGGTGCAGAACGAGGAATTCCGACGTGGATGCCTTACTCTGTAAGTTCTGCGATATGGGTGACCGGGCCCGATGGGGCAAGATATTGGGTGATCATTTTAGTTTCGGTGGCTTTCGATCGTGCCATGCTCAACGGGCAAATATGTATTTCGAAGTTGGAATCGCCTTTAAGACCCAATTTCAGAAGCTTTCTCCGTGCTCCACCCGGATGATCGCTCAGCCATCACGGCCAGGATCTAGGGTCGAATTAATTCGTTTGAAAGGCCACAGGAGCCCGGAAGATACTTGGCGATCTGGAAGTTTTAGCTTCCGCCTGCTTGCGTCGGAAAAACACAAAAAGGCATCCAGCCACATTCTGGAAAAAGGGCAGTGGGCACCGTTGTCACATCCTGCCCACATTCTACAATGTGGCTTTCGCTACGCCGACTTTCCAGGGTCGACCCATCCGCTCGCCAAGGCATGCTTAACTATGGATTTATGATAGGATCCGGCATGTTAGGGCGTGATAATCGCACCCAACGCACCATCGCTAGTCGTTCAAAATCATTCATTATAGCATAGGGAGCCGCTCCCCGCCGCCCGGGAACAATGCTACACCCAGGCCTTCTGGGTCCTGTGGGACCAACGTCAGTGCATGGCGCCGGCGATCTTCGGACTTGGATCGTTGCGGGCAAACATCCCACGATGTGAGGAAATAAGGGAATAGAATGAAATTAATCAAAAGGGAATATTCGAGGAGTTAAGAAAAATTGGATTATCATGGGAGCGGATAAGTTCCGTAGAGGAAAAAAATAGAGGACATGGTAGAAATTTGAAGGACATATCCGATCTGATGGGGGACAGAAAAATAGTCGAAAGTCAGAAAAAGGTGTCCAACACGAGGACTTTCCATGGGATCACCCAACCTAGTTTTAATCTCACCCAAGCATGCTTAACTGCTGAGTTCTGATGGGATCTGGTGCATTAGTGCTTGTTTGATCGCTCCCGTCATAGGTTCCATGAAATATTTTCATATATAGTTGTGGCCGTTGCCCACTACATGGGAATCTCGATCTATCCAGTCTTGATGGGGCCCACGACTCCTAGATGGGACCTGCGGTGGTGCGTGGCCCAGGCGATATCAAGACCCGGACTGTTTCGGGAGGGGAATAACAAATGGGGATGGAATGAGGAGAATCCCGGGAAATATCAAAGGAACGTCGCGAAGGAGAGAGGGAGATATGGTAAATTCGGGAAACGAAGCGTATGCACGGGCGAAGAAATAAAAAGCTGCACAATTTAATGCATGCATCTCGTGGAAGATAGAAAATGAGTAGACAATCAAAAAATGGGCGCAGAACGAGAAATCCGATGCGGACACCTTAGCTGGTAAGTTCTGCGATCCGGGGGATCGGGCCCGATGGGGTAAGATATTGGGTTGATCGTGTCAGTTTCGGCGGCTTTCGATCGTGCCGCGTTCAAACGGGCATAAATATGTTTTCCAGAGTCGGAATCGCCTTTAAGACCCCAATTTGAAAAGCTCTCTCTGTGCTCCACCCGGATGACCGCTCCGCGTTACGGCCAGGACCTAGGGTCGAATTAATTTGTTTGAAAGGCCACTGGGATCCCGGAAGATCCTTGGCGAGCTGGAAGTTTTAGCTTCCGCCTGCTCCGCGTTCCGAAAAGACACGGAGGCATCCAGCCCACATTCTGGAAAAAGGGCTTGTGGCACCGTTGTCAACATCCTGCCCACATTCTACAACGTGGCCTTCGCTATGCCGACTTCCAAGGGTCGACTCATCTGCTCGCCAAGGCATGCTTAACTATAGATTTTTTATTGGATCCGGCATTTTAGGGCAATGATAATCGCACCCATCGTTAGTCATTCAAAATCATTCATTATAGCATAGAGAGCCGCTCCCCGTCGCCAGAAAACAATGCTGCACCCGGGCCTTTTGGTCTTGTGGACCAACGTCAGTGCATGGCACCGACGATCTTCGGACTTGGATCGTTGTGGATGAACATCCCATGATGTGTGGAAAATAAGGGAATAAATGAATATTAGTCAAAAGGGAATATTTTGAGGAGTTAAGAAAAAATTATTATCATGGGAGTGGATAAGTTCTGGAGAGGAAATAATAGAGGACATGATAGAAATTTGAAGGACATATTCGATCCGATGGGGATAGAAAATTATCAAAAGTTAGAAAGGGGTGCAAAACGAGGAATTTCCATGGAGTCACCCAACCTAGTACTACTCTCGCCCAAGCATGCATCACTGCGGAGTTCTGATGGGATCCGGTGCATTAGTGCTGGTTTGATCGCACCCATCACAAGTTCCCTGAAACATTTCCATATATAGTTGCGGCCGTTGCCCACTACATGGAAATCTCGGTCCGTCCAGTCTTATTGGCCCATGACTCCTCGGTGCGACCCGCGGTAGTGCCTGGCCCCTGCGATATCAAGACTCGGACTGTTTCGAGAGGGGAACAACAATCGGGGAGGGAACGAGAGAATCCCAGGAAATATGAAAGGAACGTTGCGAATGAGAGAGGGAGACATGGTAAATTGGGAACCAAAGCATATGCACGGGGGAAGAATTGGAAAAGCCGCACAATTTAATGCATGCATCTCGTGGAATATAGAAAATAGTGGACAATCAAAAATGGGTGCAGAACGAGGGATTCTGATGTGGACGCCTTAGCCGATAAGTTCCGCCATCCGGGGGACCTGGCCCGATAGTGCAAGATATTGGGTTGATCGTGCCATTTTCAGCGACTTTCGATCATGCCGCGTTCAAATGGGCATAAATATATTTTCCGGAGTCGGAATCGCCTTTAAGACCCCAATTCAAAAAGCTCTCTTCGTGCTCCACCATGATCGCTCCAACATCACCACCAGGATCTGGGGTCAAATTAATTCGTTTGAAAGCCCACCAGGAGCCCGGAAGATCCTTGGCGAGCTAAAAGTTTTAGCTTCTGCCTGCTCCGCATTCGAAAGACACGAGGCATCTAGCCCACATTCTGGAAAAAGGCCTGTGGGCACCGTTGTCAGCATCTGCCCACATTTTACAATGTGGCCTTCGCTACGCCGACTTCCTGGGGTCGACCCATCCGCTCGCCAAGGCATGCTTAACTATGGATTTTTAATAGGATCCAGCATGTTATGGTGGTGATAATCGTACCCATCGCTAGTCATTTAAAATCATTCATTATAGCATAGGGAGCCGCTCCCCATCGCCGGGAACAATGCTGCACCCAGGCCTTCTGGATCTTGTGTGACCAACGTTAGTGCATGGAGCCGACGATCTTCGGACTTGGATCATTGCAGGCGAACATCCATGATGTGAGGTAAATAAGGGAACATAATGAATATTAATCAAAGGGATATTTCGCGGAGTTTAGAAAAAATGGATTATCATGGGAGCGGATAAGTTCTGGAGAGGAAAAAATAGAGGACAAGATTGAAATTTGAAGGACATATCCGATCCGATGGGGGAAGAAAAGTAGTCGAAAGTTAGAAAAGGGATGCAACACGAGGACTTTCCATAGGGCCACCAAACCTAGTACTACTCTCGCCCAAGCACGCTTAACTGCGGAGTTCTGATGGATCCGTGCATTGGTGCTAGTTTGATCACACCCATCACAGGTTCCCTGAAACATTTCCATATATAGTTGCGGCCGTTGCCCACTACATGAAAATCTTGGTCCGTCCAGTCTTGATGGGCCCACGACTCCTCGATGGGACCCGTGGTGGTGCCGTGCCCCGGCGATATCAAGACCCGGACTGTTTCGGGAGGGGAACAACGAACGGGGAGGGAACGAGGAGAATCCTGGGAAATATGAAAGGAACGTCGTGAAGGAGAGAGGGAGACGTGGTAAATTCGGGAACCGAAGCGTATGCACTGGGGAAGAATGGGAATGCTGCACAATTTAATGCATGCATCTCGTGCAAGACAGAAAAAGCGGACAATCAAAAAATGGATGCAGAACATGGAATTCCGACGCGGATGCCTTAGCTGGTAAGTTCTACGATACGGGGGACCGGGCCCGATGGATCAAGATATTGGGTTGATCATGCCAGTTTCAGCGGCTTTTGATCGTGCTGCGCTTTAACGGTCATAAATATTTTATCGGAGTCGGAATCGCCTTTAAGATACCAATTCGGAAAGCTCTCTCCATGCTCCACCAAGATGACCACTCCGCCATCATGGCCAGACTTGGGGTCTAATTAATTTGTTTGAAAGGACACCGGGAGCCCGGAAGGTCCTTGGCGAGCAGGAAGTTTTAGCCTTCGCCTGCTCCGCGTTCAGAAAAGACACGGAGGCTTTCAGCCCACATTCTGGAAAAGGGCGTGTGGGCATCATTGTCAGCATCCTGCCCACATTCTACAATGTGGCCTTCACTACTACGCCGACTTCCTGGGGTCGACCCATCTGCTCGCCAAGGCCTGCTTATCTATGGATTTTTGATAGGATCCGGCATGTTAGGGCGTGATAATCGCACCCATCACTAGTCATTCAAATCATTCATTATAGCATAGGGAGCCGCTCCCTCGCCGGAAAACAATGCTGCACCCGGGCCTTCTGGGTCTTGTGGGATCACGTCAGTGCATGGTACTGACGATCTTCGGACTTGAATCGTTGGGGCGAACATCCCATGATAGGAGGAAAATAAGGGAATATATGAATATTAATCAAAGGAAATATTTCGAGGAGTTCAGAAAAAATGGATTATCAGGGAGCGGATAAGTTCTGGAGACGAAAAATAGAGGACATGATAGAAATTTGAAGGACATATCCGATCCGATGGGGACAGAAAAATAGTCAAAAGTTAGAAAAGGGTGCAACACGAGGACTTTTCATGGGGTCACCCAACCTAGTACTACTCTCACCCAAGCATGCTTAACTGTAGAGTTCTGATGGAATCCTATGCAATAGTGCTGGTTTGATCGCACCCATCACAAGTTCCCTAATACATTTCCATATATAGTTGCGGCCGTTGCCCACTACATGGAAATCTTTATCCGTCCAGTCTTGATGGGCCCATGACTCCTCGGTGGGACCCGCGGTGGTGCCTGCCCCGGTGATATCAAGACCGGACTGTTTTGGGAGGGGAACAATAAACGGGAGGGAACGAGGAGAATCCTGGAAATATGAAAGGAACATCGCAAAGGAGAGAGGGAGATGTGGTAAATTCGGGAACCGAAGTGTATGCATGGGGGAAGAAATGGGAAAGCCGCAAAATTTAATGCATGCATCTCGTTGAAATAGAAAAATAGCATAAATCAAAAAATGGGTGCAGAACGAGGAATTCCGATGCGGACGCCGTTAAGCCGTAATTTTCGCGATCTGGGGGACCGTGCTCGATGGGCAAGATATTGGGTTGATCGTGCCAGTTTCAGCGGCTTTCGATCGTGCCGCGTTCAAACGGCATAAATACATTTTCCGGAGTCGAAATCGCCTTTAAGACACAAATTTGGAAAGCTCTCCCCGTGCTCCACCCGAAAGACGCTTCGCCATCATGGCCTAGAGCTGGGGTCGAATTAATTCGTTTAAAGGCCACCTGGAGCCCGGAAGATCCTTGGCGAGCTGGAAGTTTTAGCTTTCGCCTGCTCCGCATTCGGAAAAAACACGGAGGCATCCAGCCCACATTTGGAAAAAAGGGTTATGGGCACCGTTGTCAGCATCCTGCCCACATTCTACATGTGCCTTCGCTATGCTGACTTCCCGGGGTCGACCCAACTGCTCGCCAAGGCATGCTTAACTATGGATTTTTGATAGGATCCGGCACGTTAGGGCGGAGATAATGCACCATCGCTAGTCGATCAAAATCATTCATTATAGCATAGGAGCCGCTCCCCGTCACCGGGGAACAATGATGCACCCGGGCCTTCTGGGTCTTATGTGACCAACGTCGGTGCATGGCACTGGCTATCTACGGACTTGGATCGTTGCGGGGAACGTCCCATGTTGCGAGGAAAATAAGGGAATAGAATGAATGTTAATCAAAAGGGAATATTTCGAGGAGATAAGAAAATTGGATTATCATGGGAGCGGATAAGTTCCGGAGAGGAAAAAAAGAGGACAAGATAGAAATTTGAAGGACATATCCGATCCGATAGGTGACAGAAAAATAGCCGAAAGATAGAAAAAGGGGTGCAACACGAGGACTTTCCATGAGGTCACCCAACATAGTACTACTCTCGCCAAGCACACTTACTTCGAGTTTTGTTGGGATCCGGTGCATTAGTGCTGGGTTGATCGCACCCATCACAGGTTCCTTGAAATATTTCCATATATAGTTGTGTCTGTTGCCCACTACATGGAAATCTCGGTCCGTCCATCTTGATGGGCCCACGACTCCACGGTGGGACCCACGGTGGTGCCTGGCCCTGTCGATATCATGACTGGACTGTTTCGGGAGGGGAACAATAACGGGAGGGAACGAGGAGAATCCTGGGAAATATGAAAGGAACGTCATGAAGGAGAGAGGGAGACGTGGTAAATTCGGGAACTGAGGCATATTCACGAGCGAAGAAATGGGAAAGCTTACAATTTAATGCATGAATCTCGTTGAAGACAGAAAAATAACGGACAATCAAAAATTGGTGTAGAACGAGAATTTCGACACGGATGCCTTAGCCGTAAGTTCCGCGATCCGGGGTTCGGGACCGATGGGGCAAGATATTGGGTTGATCGTGCCAGTTTCGGTGGCTTTCGATCGTCCGCGCTCAAACGAGCATAATATGTATTCCAGAGTCTGAATCACCTTTAAGACCCCCAATTCGGAAAGCACTCTCCATGATCCACCCGAATGACCGCTCCGCCGTCATGGCCAGGATCTGGGATAGAATGAATTTGTTTGAAAGGCAATGGGAGCCCAGAAGATCCTTGGAGAGCTGGAAGTTTTAGCTTCCACCTACTCCGCTTCGGAGAAGACACGGAGGCATCGAGCCCACATTCTGAAAAAAGGGCCTGTGGGCACCGTTGTCAGCATCCTGTCCACATTCTGCAACGTGGCCTCGCTGCGCCGACTTCCGGGTGACCCATCCGCTCGACGAGGAATGCCTAACTATGGATTTCTGATAGGATCCGGCGCATCAGGGCAGTGATGATCGCACCATCGCTAGTCGTTCAACATCATTTGTTATAGCATAGCGAGCCGCTCCGCCCCATCGGGAAACAATGCTGCACCGGGCCTTCTGCGTCCTGTGGGACCAACGTCAGTGCATGGCACCCGGCGATCTTTGGACTTGGATCATTGCGGGTGAACATCCCATGATGTGAGGAAAATAAAGGAATAGATGAATATTAATCAAAATGGAATATTTCGAGGAGTTATGAAAAATCGGAATATCATGGGAGCGGATAAGTTTCCGGAGGGGAAAAAAAGTAGAAGACATGATAGAAATTGAAGGGCATATCGGATCCGATGGGGGTCAGAAAAATAGTCAAAAGTTAGAAAAAGGGGTGCAACACGAGGACTTCTCAGGGAGTCACCCATCCTAGTACTACTCTAGCCCAAGCATGCTTAACTGCGGAGGGCATAAATATGTTTTACGAAGTCGGAATCGCCTGTAAGACCCAATTCGGAAAGCTCTCTCCGTGCTCCACACGCATGACTGCTCCGCCATCATGGCCAGGATCTGGGGTCGTTAAATTTATCTGAAGGCCAAAGGGAGCCTGGAAGATCCTGGCGAGCTGGATGTTTCAGCTTCTTCCTACTCCGCGTTCGGAAAAGACACGGAGGCATCCAGCCCACACTTGGAAAAAGGGCCATGGCACCGTTGCAGCATCCTACCCCACATTCTGCAACGTGGCCTTCGTTGCGCCGACTTCCCGGGGTTGACCCATCCGCTCGATGAGGAACGCCTAACTATGGATTTCTGATAGGATCCGGGCGTCAGGGCGATGATGATCGCACCCATCGCTAGTTGTTCTACATCATTCGTTATAGCATAGCGAGCCATCCCTGCCGCCAGGGAACAATGCTGCGTCCGGGCCTTCTGCGACATGTAGGACCAACGTCAGTGCATGGCGCCGGCGATCTTTGGACTTAGATCGTTGCGGGCGAACATCCCATGATGGGAGGAAAATAAAGGAATAGAATGAATATAATCAAAAGGGAATATTTCGAGAGGGTAAGAAAAAACCGGATTATCATGGAAAAGGATATATGTTTCCGGAGGGGAGAAAAAGAGAAGATATGATAGAAATTTGAAGGAGGACATCGGATCCGATTGGGGACAGAAAAATAGTCGAAAGTTAGAAAAAGGGGCGTGCAACACGAGAACTTCCCAGGGGGTCACCATCCTAGTACTACTCTCGCCCAAGCACGCTTAACTGTAGAGTTCTGATGGGATCCGGTCCATTAGTGTGGTATGATCGCACCCGTCACAGGTTTTCAGAAACATTTCCATATATAGTTGCGACGTTGCCCACTACATGGAAATCTCGATCCGTCTAGTCTTGACGGGGCGACGAGTCCCTCGGTCGGACCCGCTGTGGTGCGTCGCCCCGGTGATATCAAGACCCGTATGCTTTGGGAGGGGAACAACAACCGGGGAGGGAACAGGTAGAATCCGGGAAATATGAAGGAACGCCGCGAAGGAGAGAGGGAGACGTGGTAATTTCGGGAACCGAAGCGTATGCACGGGGAAAGAAATGGGAAAGTTGCACAATTTATTGCATGCATCTCGTGGAAGACAGAAAAATAGCGGACAATCAAGAAATGGGTGCAGGACGAGGACTTCCGACGCGGACACCTTAGCCGTTAAGTTCCGCGATCCGGGGGACGGGCCCGGTGGGGCAAAATATTGGGTTGATCTTACCAGTTTCGGCGGCTTTCGACCGTGCTGCGCTCAAACGGGCATAAATTGTTTTACGAAGTCGGAATCGCCTGTAAGACCCCAATTTGGAAAGCTCTCTCCGTGCTCCAACCGCTGGACAGCTCCACCGTCATGGCCAGGATCTGCGGTCGATTTATTTCATCTGAAATGCCAACGGGAGCCTGGAAGATCCATGGCGAGCTAGAAGTTTCAGCTTCTTCTTGCTCCGCGTTCGAAAAAGACATGGAGGCATCCAGCCCACATTCTGGAAAAAGGCCCGTAGGACCGTTGTCAGCATACTGCCACATTCTACAACGTGGCTTCGCTGCGCCGACTTCCCAAGTTGACCCATCCGCTCGACGTGGAACGCCTAACAATGGATTTCTGATTGGATCCGGGGCGTCAGGGCGGTGATGATCGCACCCATCGCTAGTCGTTCAACATCATTCGTTATAGCATAGCGAGCCACTTCCCACCACTGGGGAACAATGCTGTGCCGGGCCTTTTGCATCCTGTGGGACCAACGTCAGTGCATGGCGCCGACGATCGTGGGACTTGGATCGTTGCGGGCGAACATCCATGATGTGAGGAAAATAAAGGAATAGAATGAATACTAATCAAAAGGGAATATTTCAAGGAGTTAAGAAAAATCAGATTATCATGGAAGCGGATAAGTTTCCGGAGGGGAGAAAAGTAGAAGACATGATAGAAATTTGAAGGACATATCGGATCCGATGGGGGACAGAAAAATAGTCGAAAGTTAGAAAAAGTGGTGCAACACGAGGACTTCCTAGGTGGTCACCCATCCTAGTACTACTCTCGTCCAAGCATGCTTAACTACGGAGTTCTGATGGGATCCGGTGCATTAGTGCTGGCATGATCGCACCCGTCACAGGTTTCCAGAAACATTTCCATATGTAGTTGTGACCGTTGCCCACTACATGGAAATCTCGATCGTCCAGTCTTTACAGGCGCACGAGTCCCTCGGTTGGACCCGCAGTGGTGCATCGCCCCGGTGATATGAAGACCCGTACTGTTTCGGAAGGGAATAACAACCGGCGAGGGAACCGTAGAAATCCCGGGAAATATGAAAGGAACGCCGTGAAGGAGAGAAGGAGACGTGGTAATTTCGGGAACCGAAGCATATGCACGGGGGAAGAAATGGGAAAGCCGCACAATTTATTGCATGCATCTCGTGGAAGACAAAAAAATAGTAGACAATCAAGAAACGGGTGCAGGATGAGGACTTCCAATGCGGACGCCTTAGCCGTTAAGTTCCGCGATCCGGGGGACCGGGCCCGATGGGGTATGATATTGGGTTGATCATGCCAGTTTCGGTGGCTTTCGACCGTGCCGCGCTCAAACGGGCATAATTATGTTTTTCGGAGTCAGAATCGCCTGTAAGACCCCAATTCGGAAAGCTCTCTCAATGCTCCACCCGCATGACCGCTCCGCCATCACGGCCAGGATCGGGGGTCGAATTAATTCATCTGAAAGGCCAATGGGAGACCGTAAGATCCTTGGCGAGCTGGAAGTTTCAGCTTCTTCCTGCTCTGCGTTCGGAAAAGACACGGAGGCATCCAGCCCACATTCTAGAAAGGGCCCGTGGGAACCGTTGTCGGCATCCTGCCCACTTCTACAACATGGCCTTCGCTGCGCCGACTTCCCGGGGTGACCCATCCGCTCGACGAGGAATGCCTAACTATGGATTTCTGATTGGATCCGCGCGTCAGGACTGTGATGATCGCACCCATCGCTAGTCGTTCAACATCATTAGTTTAGCATAGCGAGCCGCTCCGTGCCGCCAGGAAACAATGCTGCACCCGGGCCTTCTGCGTCTTGTGGGACCAACGTCAGTGCATGGCGCTGGCGATCTTTGGACTTCGATCGTTGTGGGCGAACATCCCATGATGTGAGGAAAATAAAGGAATATAATAAATATTAATCAAAAGGAATATTTCGAGGAGTTATGAGAAATCGGATTATCATGGGAGCGGATAAGTTTCCGGAGGGGATAAAAGTAGAAGACATGATAGAAATTTGAAGGGCATATCGGATCCGAGGGGGATAGAAAAATAGTCGAAAGTTAGAAAAGGGGTGCAACACGAGGACTTCACAAGGGTCACCCATCCTTGTACTACTCTAGCACAAGCATGCTTAACTGTGGAGTTCTGATGGGATCCTGTGCATTAGTGCTGGTATGATCGCACCCGTCACAGGTTTCCAGAAACATTTTCATATATAGTTGCGACTGTTGCCCACTACATGGAAATCTTGATCCGTCCAGTCTTGACGGGCGCACGAGTCCCTCGATCGGACCCGCGGTGGTGCGTCGCCCCGGTAATATCAAGACCCGTACTGTTTCGGGAGGGGAACAACAACCGGGTGGGAACGGGTAGAATCCTGGGAAATGAAAGGAACGCCGCGAAGGAGAGAGGGAGACGTGGTAATTTCAGGAACCGAAGCGTATGCACGGGGGAAGAAATGGGAAAGCCGCACAATTTATTGCATGCATCTCTTGGAAGACAGAAAAATAGCGAACAATCAAGAAATGGGTGCAGACGAGGACTTCCGATGCGGACGCCTTAGCCGTTAAGTTCCGTGATCCGGGGGATCGGGCCCGGCGGGGCAAGATATTGGGTTGATCGTGCCAGTTTCGGTGGCTTTCGACCGTGCCGCGCTCAAACGGGCATAATTATGTTTTCCGGAGTCGAAATTGCCTGTAAGACCCCAATTTGGAAAGCTCTCTCCATGCTCCACCCGCATGACCACTCCGCCATCACGCCCATGATTGGGGTCAAATTATTTCGTTTGAAAGGCCAACGGGAGATTGGAAGATCCTTGGCGAGCTGGAAGTTTCAGCTTCTTCCTGCTCCGCGTTTGGAAAAGACACGGAGGCATCAAGCCCACATTCTTGAAAAAGTGACCGTGGGCACCGTTGTCAGCACCCTGCCCACATTCTGCAACGTGTCCTTCGCAGCGCCGACTTCCCGGGGTGACCCATCTGCTCGTCGAGGAATGCCTAACTATGGATTTCTGATAGAATCCAGCGCGTCTGGGCGGTGATGATCGCACCCTCGCTAGTCGTTCAACATCATTCGTTATAGCATAGCGAGCCTCTCCGGCCGCCGGAAACAATGCTGCCCCGGGCCTTCTGCATCCTGTGGGACCAGCGTCAGTGCATGGCACCGACGATCTTTGGACTTGGATCGTTGCGGTCGAACATCCCATGATGTGAGGAAATAAAGGAATAGAATGAATATTAATCAAAGGGGAATATTCAAGGAGTTTATAAAAAACGGATTATCATGGGAGCGGATAAGTTTCTGGAGGGGAAAAAAGTAAAAGATATGATAGAAATTTGAAGGCATATCAGATCTGATGGGGGACAGAAAAATATCGAAAGTTAGAAAAGAGGTGCAACACGAGGACTTCCCAGGGGTCACCCATCATAGTACTACTCAAGCCCAAGAATGCTTAATTGCGGAGTTCTGATGGGATCCTGTGCATTAGTGCTGGTATGATCGCATCCGTCACAGGTTCCTTGAAACATTTCTATATATAGTTATGGTCGTTGCCCACTACATGGAAATCTCGATCTGTCCAGTCTTGATTGGCGCATGACTCCCTCGGTGGGACACGCGGTGGTGCGTCGCCGCGGTGATATCAAAACCCGTACTATTTCGGGAGGGGAACAATAACCGGGGAGGGAACGGGTAGAATCCCGTGAAATATGAAATGAACGCCGTGAAGGAGAGGGAGACGTGGTAATTTCTGGAACCGAAGCATATGCACGGGGAAGAAATGGGAAAGCCGCATAATTTATTGCATGCATCTCGTGGAAGTCAGAAAAATAGCGGACAATCAAGAAATGGGTGCAGGACGAGGACTTCCGATGCGGACATCTTAGCTGTTAAGTTTCGTGATCCGGGGACCGGCCTGGAGGGGCAAGATATTGGTTGATCGTGCTAGTTTCGGTGGCTTTCGACCGTGCCGTGCTCAAACGGGCATAAATATTTTTTCCGGAGTCAGAATCGCCTGTAAGACCCCAATTCAGAAGCTCTCTCTATGCTCCACTAGCATGACAGCTCCACCGTCACGTCCAATATCGAGGGTCGAATTAATTCGTCTGAAAGGCCAACGGTAGCCCGGAAGATCCTTGGTGAGCTGGAAGTTTCAGCTTCTTCCTGCTCCGCATTCGGAAAAGACATTGAGGCATCCAGCCCACATTCTGAAAAAAGGGCCCGTGGGCACCGTTGTTAGCATCCTGCCCACATTCAACAATGTGGCCTTCGCTGCACTGACTTCCAGGGGTGACCCATCCGCTCTACGAGGAACGCCTAACTATGGATTTCTAATAGGATCCGGTGCGTCAGGGCGGGGATGATCGCACCCATCGCTAGTCGTTCAACATCATTCGTTATAGAATAGTGAGCTGCTCCGTGCCGCCGAGGAACAATGCTGCGCTCGATCCTTCTGCGTCCTGTGGGACCAACGTCAGTGCATGGCACCAGCGATCTTTGGACTTGGATCGTTGCGGGCGAACATCCCATGATGTGAGAAAATAAGGAATAAAATGAATCTTAATCAAAAGAGAATATTTCGAGGAGTTATAAAAAATAGGATTATCATGGGAGCGGATAAGTTTCCGGAGGGAAAAAAAAGTAGAAGACATGATAGAAATTTGAAGGTCATATCGGATCCGATGGGGGATAGAAAATTAGTCGAAATTTAGAAAAAGGGGTGCAACATGAGGACTTCCAATGGGGTCACCGATCCTTGTACTACTCTAGCCCAAGCATGCTTAACTGTGGAGTTATGATGGAATCCGGTGCATTAGTGCTGGTTTGATCGCACCCGTCACAGGTTCCCTGAAACATTTCCATATATAGTCGCGGCCGTTGCCCAATACATGGAAATCTCGATGCGTCCAGTCTTGATGGGCGCATGACCCCCTCCGTGGGACACGCGGTGGTGCGTCACCCAGGTGATATCAAGACTTGTACTTTTTTTGGCGGCGAACAACAACTGGGGAGAGAACGGGTAGAATCTCGGGAAATATGAAAAGAACGCCGTGAAGGAGAGAGGGAGACATGGTAATTTCGGGAATAGAAGCATATGCACAGGGGAAGAAATGGGAAAGCCGTACAATTTATTGCATGCATCTCGTGGAAGACAGAAAAATAGCATACAATCAAGAAATGGGTGCAGAACTGAAAGATTGTGCCCTGAAAGCCAATTGAAATATTGTAATTTTGATCCCAAAATCAATGAATTGACATTTTATAAAGGCATTATTTTCATCATTTGCTGTGTCTTTTTGATTTTTTGATGAACCCCTTAGTTTAGGGCTATGGTTCTAGGGTTATGATGAGATCATACCAGTGAGACCTAAAGCCTTAAAACCCTAATCTAAAATATTCCTGGTCGATGGGACATTGAGTTGGGGATCAATGTTTCCGGCAAGACCAGCACATCCTATATATGTTTTGTAATAAGGGTGACTGATCTCACAGTCACTTGTGTTTGACACTAATACTAGGATGTGAGTGTTCATTAGAGAATGAGTTCACTGAATTGATCCAGATTGAGAATATTTAATGGAACCTTATCTGTTTGTCAATAGATAATTCTCATAGTGGGAGTAGTGCATGTGGTCGTTTGACCTGAGACTACCATAGTACCTTATATACATGAATCCATACTTTGGTTCGCAGTCAATCATGACACTGAGTCATGCACGAGGTGATACTGGTTATGGTGGATTGTATATGGAGGTTGTGAGTAGGTCAACAAGGAATTGATCAGCCCTAGTAAGAGGGAATAGCATCCAGCTAATTTCAAATGATGGATTCAGGAAACCTTTGATCAAAGTATGAACAATAGAGATATTTTCTAATGGTTCATTACTGAATCATCATTATAAAGACTGAGCTAGGGATGAATACGAAAATTTGATTTGACAAGTATCCATATTCATAATCATATTCGGGATGCAAGTTGATCAAAGGACTGAATTGCCTGGTAACTCACCACTGAAGGGTATTTTGGTAATTCCACCAAAATTCCACATCTTCTGGGTAGACATGATACGTTGCTAGACGTCAATCTTGTCTTGTAGGTATATGATTGAGTCATGGTAATTCAAATCAGTCAATTTGAATTAGATTCTAATTGACCGAGTCGAGCTAGTTTGAGTTGACCTAAATCGGCTTAGTTGAGATCTAACCGAATTAAGTCAAATAGAACTCGGACCTACTGCTGGCTAGGTGTGGAACCCAATGGGTCACACACAAAAGAAAATTGATGAAGGATTTAATTTGGAATTAAATCATGTTTGCAGGATAAACACACTAGCATGTGTTGCAGACCAAATTTCTATTCGAATCAGATTCGAATTTGGTTCCGAATTGGGCTTAATTGGGTTCTAATTGAACTAGATTAAGGTCCAATTTATTTTTTAGGACATTGGACTAACCCATGGCTGAACCCAAGTGAACTTAGTTCACTGAGACCCTCTCTCCAAGCCGCCCCCTCCCTCTTCTCACCCGCGTGCGCCAAGAAAGAAAAGTCCACGCGCGTGGACTTCTCTTAAAACGCGTGAGAAAGAAAACGTCGGAGAAAAAATCTGAAAAGGGGCGTTTCAGATCCTTGTCTGGCACCCTTGGATCTGGATCTGATGGCCAGAAAAATTTAAGAAAAAGACCCGTCGCTTTTCGGTCGCAAATCCGTCTCCAAAAGTTGCGATCCTTCCTGAAGTTTTTTCGAGAGTTCTCCTCGTCGGAAAAACGAAAATCAAATCGGAGAATCATGATTTTTGGTTGAGGGGATGCGTGAGGAATGAGGGATCATGATCCCTGGGGTTTCAGAGGGTTGCGTTGTTTCGAGATGACACCCCTCTGAGATCTATAAATAGGGTTGGGGTTCTCGGGGGTTTTCACGCAACATAGTTCAGAGATCCAATTTCCTCACTTCCTCTCCAGAATACTCCTTCCTCTTGTTCTTGTTGGGTATTGTTTCCCTTACAGAGGTATCCTCTGTCGAAACTCTGACCCTAAACAAGAATAAGAAGAAGGTCTTGAACGGTAAAGGAAAGAACAGGGAAAGGATCATTTCTTCTTTTCTTTCTTGAATTAAGACTTTGACTGTCTTAATTTTTTCTTCCAATTCAATTCAAGAAAAGGGATTCAAGAAAGGGAATTCTTGAAGAAAATTCAAGAAGAGGAAAGAAGGAAGAAAAAGAAATTTTCAAGAAAGAAAATTTCAGCCTAAAGGTCCAAGAATTGAATTCTTGAAAAAGAATTCAAGAAGAGGAACCAAGAAATAGAAATTTTGTCTTCATTGTTTTTCTGTGTGGATCACCATTGGAGGGTGAACATTTGGGCACCTGGTGGAGATTCAGAGTTTGGATTTTGCGATACAGGTTAGTATCTTAATTTGAGATTAAATCTTATATAAACATCTTATATGTTTTAATTCTTTTAAGGAGATTTTGGGTTGAAGGTTTGGTGAAGATTTCATAAAGATAAAAAATTTTGAAATCGATGATTCCGCCTTGCCACCGAACCCTACAGTGGTATCAGAGCCTCCTTATTAAGATTAAAATATATATTCTGAATTTTAGATGCATATTTATAAGTAACATGAGATGTAATATATGTTTGTTATAATGTCACCAATTAGGGTTTTCACTCAAACCCTAATTGTTGTAGAGATATGCATAGAGATCTAGTCATCATACTGAAATAAGGTTGCCCTGGCATAATGGTGGATCCATTATGTGGTAAATGGTTGTCCTAGTATGATGACACACTAATCACATTTTTGTGTTAATTATGCATATATGTTTGATGTATGCCACTAATTAAGGTTTTCACCTAAACCTTAATTTGCATAGAGATATGTTTAGCCTTCTAGTCATCATACTGAAATAAGGTTGCCCTGGCATAATGGTGGATCCATTATGTGGTAAATGGTTGTCCTAGTATGATGGCACACTATGGCACATATTTGCTAGAATGTGCTTTGTTTTAATAAAGCCCTCTTTAACAACATATTAAGTTGTAGTGTCATATACCAAAAGCAAAAATAATCAATATGATTAGTTTATCATTCGGTGTCTAGGAAAAGTGGTTCATGATCGGTAAAGAGGATGTGGTTTTTAATTGGTTCCGTTGACTGACCTGGCCAATTCTTATTGGTGTCTAAGGAAAGCAACGGGGGGACTCCCACCACTCTCCCACTTACCTGGCCGGTATGATTAACTTAATTGTTGATTAATATGCTCAGTGTAATATTCACTACATATGGCTTTCCTTCATGCCAAGTCATTATTATGTTATGATCCATATTAGGTTTGTTGTGTACACACAAGGTCTTTTCTTTATGGTGACTAACATAATTTTTTCTTGGTACATTTGATGCTTATGGAATGATTTAATATAATACTTTGTTGTGTACACACAAGGGTATTATGATTAATATCATGACTATATAGCAATGAAGGGTCTAACTTAACTAAAATATTATAGTTTGTTGTGTACACACAAGACTATTAATATTTTAGAGGCCAAGATAAGTTGAGAATTGTATGAATTACAATTGGAAAGAGTTTTTCCTACCTTTGAACTTATATAAGATTTGTTGTGTACACACAAGGTCTTTTATAAGGAATTAGGATCTCAACCCCACTAAGAGAACCAATTAGGGTTTTCTCGATCATCACATTGAGGGTTATGATGCTTGATAAAATAGTGGGAGACATAATTAAGTTAAAGTCCTAATTTAATTATGTTTTGTCAACATTGATTGTCTGCTTATGTAATGTTGTTTGTTAATGTAGATTAAATGGCCTCTTCACTCTCACTCCGTAGCATTCTTGATGCAAATAAATTGACTGGACCAAACTATGTTGATTGGTTGAGAAACCTGAAGATAGTACTCAGCCAAGAAAGAATTTCTTATATTCTTGATACCCCAACCTTGGAACCATTAGGGGAAGATGCCTCGCAAGAGGATAAGACCACATATAACACATGGCAAAATGACTCACTTACTGTCAAGTGTATAATGCTTGCCTCTATGACCAATGAGTTACAGAGGCAACATGATAGCATGGACACAAACTCCATATTGCTCAATTTAAAAGAACTTTATGGAGAACATAGTCGAACTGCAAGATATGAAATATCTAAGCAGTTATTCCGTGCAAGGATGACAGAAGGTACATCCGTACAAGACCATGTATTAAAGGTTATTGACCTAATCACCCGATTGGGTCAATTAGGTTTTGTCATGGATGGGGAGTTGAATCAGGATTTAATCCTGCAGTCACTCCCAGAGTCATTTTCACAGTTTGTTCTTAATTATCATATGAACAAACTTAACACTTCCTTGCCTGAGCTGTTGAATATGTTAAAAACAGCAGAGAGCCATTTAAAGAAAAATAAGGCTCCACTTCTTCTTGTGGATGGTGTAAACAAGAAGAAAATAGGCAAAAAGGGTTCCAAGAGGAGGTTAAACCGAAAAGGGGGCATCAAGAAAAAGAAAGGAAAGAAGGCCTCCGGACAAATGACCTGCTTTCATTGTGGCAAGCCGGGTCACTGGAAAAGAAACTGCAAGGTTTACCTTGCAAGTCTGAAGCCCGGTGCTAGTAATGCACCAACAGGTATGTATGAGATACATGCAATTTTGTCATTAGACACTTCTAATTCAAACTCTTGGGTATTGGATACTGCTTGTGGTCATCATATCTGCAAATCATTGCAGGGACTACAGAACATTAGAGTTTTGAAGGAAGGCGACTTCGAGCTCTACGGTGCTGGAGGAGATTCCATCCAAGCAGAAGCTGTAGGGACTTATATGTTGAAGCTGCCTTCTGGGAAGATTTTAGAGTTAAAGAATTGTTATTTTATGCCTATAATCATTAGAAACATCATATCTGTACCCTTGTTACTTAAATAAGGATATATTATGAATGTAATGAGCAGTGGCTGCTCAATCAATTTTTCTAATGAAATAATATTTAATGGCATATTTTGCAATGGTCTCTTAACTTTATCTTCTGATGACAATATACTACATGTTAGTAATAAACGAAAAAGAGATGAAGTAAACAATACTTTTCTTTGGCACTGTCGTCTTGGACATATTAGTGAGCAGAGGATTAACAAGTTATACAAGGAAAAATTCCTTAATCCTTATGACTATGAATCATTAGGAACTTGTGAATCATGTCTCATGGGTAAAATGACCAAGACTCCATTTAGTGGACATAATGAAAGGACAACAGAGTTATTAGGACTCATACACACTGATGTATGTGGACCTATGACAACTCAGGCCAAGGGTGGATACTCATATTTCATCACATTCACTGATGATTTTTCAAGGTACGGATTTGTGTATCTAATGAAACATAAGTCCGAAGCTTTTGAAAAATTTTTAGAGTATCAAAGTATGGTAGAGAAACAAACGGGGAAAAGTATTAAGATCCTACGATCAGATAGGGGAGGTGAATACTTATCCACCGAGTTTCTTGATCACCTTAAACAAAAGGGAATCATCTCTGAATGGACTCCTCCTTACACACCACAATTAAATGGTGTTGCTAAAAGGAGAAATCGTACTTTATTAGATATGGTACGGTCCATGATGTGCTTCACAGACTTACCTGTTTCTTTCTGGGGATATGCCTTGGAAACAGCGGCTAATATTTTGAATAGAGTACCATCCAAATCTGTATCTGGCATTCCATATGAGTTATGGAGGGGAAAGAAACCCAGTCTTAAGCACCTTAAGATATGGGGATGTCCAGCTTATGTCAAAAGAAATTTTGGACAAAAGCTTGATGCTAGAGCAGAAAAATGTCTATTTGTTGGATATCCCAAAAATAGTATAGGATATCTATTCTACCACCCTACTGAACAAAAGATTTTAGTCAGTAGGCATGCCATTTTTATGGAAAAGGAATTCATCCTACAAAAGGGCAGTGGGAGAAATATTGAACTTGAAGAAGTTCAACAAATAGATACATCTCAACAAAATCATAACACAGTTAATATAGAACCTGAACACACCACTCCTATCCGTAAGTCTGATAGAGTGCGACATGCACCAGAAAGGTATGGGTTCATTATTGAAAATAATGAAGCCTGAATCATTGATAATGATGAGCCTCTAACATATACGGATGCTGTCATAAGTAGTGACTCAGATAAATGGCTGGAAGCCATGAAATCCGAAATGGACTCCATGTATGTCAACCAAGTCTGGACTTTGGTTGATGCACCAGAGAGTGTTAACCCTATTGGATGCAAATGGGTCTATAAGAAAAAGATTGGGATAGATGGCAGAGTTGAAACTTATAAAGCCAGATTAGTGGCTAAGGGTTTCAGACAAAAACAGGGAATAGATTATGATGAAACATTTTCTCCTGTTGCCATGCTCAAATCTATTCGGATCATGCTTGCTATAGCAGCATATCATGATTATGAAATCTGGCAGATGGATGTGAAAACTGCATTCCTCAATGGTTTCCTTGAGGAAGAGGTTTATATGTCACAGCCAGAAGGTTTTGTCTTGGAGACTAAACCTAATCAGGTATGTAGGCTAAAGAAATCTATTTATGGATTAAAGCAAGCATCTAGGAGTTGGAACATCCGATTTGATAAGACAGTCAAAGAATTTGACTTTATCAAAAATGAGGATGAACCTTGTGTGTACAAGAAGACTAGTGGGAGTGCCATAGTTTTCTTGGTTCTGTATGTAGATGACATACTCCTCATTGGGAATGATATCCCAATGTTACAATCAGTCAAGGTATGGTTATCTAAACAGTTTTCCATGAAAGACTTGGGAGAAGCATCTTATATACTAGGCATCAAGATCTATAGAGATAGATCTAGAAGGATGCTAGGTTTATCCCAGTCTAGGTATATTGACCAAGTGCTAAAAAGATTTAGCATGGAGGAAAGTAAAAGAGGTTACTTACCTATTGGTCATGGCATACATCTTTCTAAGAAGATGTCTCCTAAGACACCTGAAGAAAGAAATAAAATGAATTCGGTACCTTATGCTTCGGCAGTAGGGTCTATTATGTATGCTATGTTATGTACTAGGCCTGATGTGGCATATGCCTTAGGTATAGCCAGCAGGTTTCAGGCAGATCCAGGAGAGGATCATTGGAAGGCTGTGAAAAATATTCTTAAGTACTTAAGAAGAACTAAGGATATTTTTCTAATATACGGAGGATTTGATCTTAAACTAGAAGCTTATTCAGATTCTAGTTTTCAATCAGATCCAGATGACAGCAAATCTATATCTGGGTATGTTTTTACCCTTAATGGAGGAGCTGTAAGCTGGAAAAGTTCTAAACAGCAAACTGTAGCTGACTCAACAACTGAGGCAGAATACATTGCTGTTAGTGAAGCTGCCAAGGAAGCTGTCTGGATGAAGAAGTTCATATCAGAGTTGGGCGTAGTTCCTGAGATTGAAGGTCCAGTATCACTTTACTGTGATAATACGGGGGCTGTTGCTCAAGCAAAGGAACCAAGAGCTCATCACAAATCAAAGCACAATCTGAGACGCTTCCATCTCGTTCGAGAGATTGTCGAAAGACAAGAAGTCTGCATTAAAAGGGTAGAAACGAAGAACAACATAGCAGACCCGTTCACTAAGGCTCTATCACAGCGAGAGTTTGATCGCCACCTTGATTATATGGGGTTAAGATTTAAAGGCGATTGGCTTTAGTGCAAGTGGGAGATTGAAAGATTGTGTCCTGAAAGCCAATTGAAATATTATAATTTTGATCCCAAAATCAATGAATTGACATTTTATAAAGGCATTATTTTCATCATTTGCTGTGTCTTTTTGATTTTTTGATGAACCCCATAGATTAGGGCTATGGTTCTAGGGTTATGATGAGATCATACCAGTGAGACCTAAAGCCTTAAAACCCTAATCTAAAATATTCCTGGTCGATGGGACATTGAGTTGGGGATCAATGTTTCCGGCAAGACCAGCACATCCTATATATGTTTTGTAATAAGGGTGACTGATCTCACAGTCACTTGTGTTTGACACTAATACTAGGATGTGAGTGTTCATTAGAGAATGAGTTCACTGAATTGATCCAGATTGAGAATATCTAATGGAACCTTATCTGTTTGTCAATAGATAATTCTCATAGTGGGAGTAGTGCATGTGGTCGTTTGACCTGAGACTACCATAGTACCTTATATACATGAATCCATACTTTGGTTCGCAATCAATCATGACACTGAGTCATGCACGAGGTGATACTGGTTATGGTGGATTGTATATGGAGGTTGTGAGTAGGTCAACAAGGAATTGATCAGCCCTAGTAAGAGGGAATAGCATCCAGCTAATTTCAAATGATGGATTCAGGAAACCTTTGATCAAAGTATGAACATTAGAGATATTTTCTAATGGTTCATTACTGAATCATCATTATAAAGACTGAGCTAGGGATGAATATGAAAATTGGATTTGACAAGTATCCATATTCATAATCATATTCGGGATGCAAGTTGATCAAAGGACTGAATTGCCCGGTAACTCACCACTGAAGGGTATTTTGGTAATTCCACCAAAATTCCACATCTTCCGGGTAGACATGATATGTTGCTAGACGTCAATCTTGTCTTGTAGGTATATGATTGAGTCATGGTAATTCAAATCAGTCAATTTGAATTAGATTCTAATTGACCGAGTCGAGCTAGTTTGAGTTGACCTAAATCGGCTTAGTTGAGATCTAACCGAATTAAGTCAAATAGAACTCGGACCTACTGCTGGCTAGGTGTGGAACCCAATGGGTCACACACAAAAGAAAATTGATGAAGGATTTAATTTGGAATTAAATCATGTTTGCAGGATAAACACACTAGCATGTGTTGCAGACCAAATTTCTATTCGAATCAGATTCGAATTTGGTTCCGAATTGGGCTTAATTGGGTTCTAATTGAACTAGATTAAGGTCCAATTTATTTTTTAGGACATTGAGCTAACCCATGGCTGAACCCAAGTGAACTTAGTTCACTGAGACCCTCTCTCCAAGCCGCCCCCTCCCTCTTCTCACCCGCGCGCGCCAAGAAAGAAAAGTCCACGCGCGTGGACTTCTCTTAAAACGCGTGAGAAAGAAAACGTCGAAGAAAAAATCTGAAAACGGGTGTTTCAGATCCTTGTCTGGTGCCCTTGGATCTGGATCTGATGGCCAGAAAAATTTAAGAAAAAGATCTGTCGCTTTTCGGTCGCAAATCCGTCTCCAAAAGTCGCGATCCTTCCTGAAGTTTTTCCGAGAGTTCTCCTCGTCGGAAAAATGAAAATCAAATCGGAGAATCATGATTTTTGGTTGAGGGGATGCGTGAGGAATGAGGGATCGTGATCCCTGGGGTTTCAGAGGGTTGCGTTGTTTCGAGATGACACCCCTCTGAGATCTATAAATAGGGTTGGGGTTCTCGGGGGTTTTCACGCAACATAGTTCAGAGATCCAATTCCCTCACTTCCTCTCCAGAATACTCCTTCCTCTTGTTCTTGTTGGGTATTGTTTCCCTTACAGAGGTATCCTCTGTCGAAACTCTGACCCTAAACAAGAATAAGAAGAAGGTCTTGAACGGTAAAGGAAAGAACAGGGAAAGGATCTTTTCTTCTTTTCTTTCTTGAATTAAGACTTTGACTGTCTTAATTTTTTCTTCCAATTCAATTCAAGAAAAGGGATTCAAGAAAGGGAATTCTTGAAGAAAATTCAAGAAGAGGAAAGAAGGAAGAAAAAGAAATTTTCAAGAAAGAAAATTTCAGCCTAAAGGTCCAAGAATTGAATTCTTGAAAAAGAATTCAAGAAGAGGAACTAAGAAATAGAAATTTTGTCTTCATTGTTTTTCTGTGTGGATCACCATTGGAGGGTGAACATTTGGGCACCTGGTGGAGATTCAGAGTTTGGATTTTGCGATACAGGTTAGTATCTTAATTTGAGATTAAATCTTATATAAACATCTTATATGTTTTAATTCTTTTAAGGAGATTTTGGGTTGAAGGTTTGGTGAAGATTTCATAAAGATAAAAAATTTTGAAATCGATGATTCCGCCTTGCCACCGAACCCTACAAGAATGAGGACTTCAGACGGGGATGCCTTAGCCGTTAAGTTCTGCGATCCCAGGGATCGGGCCTGGTGGGGCAAGATATCGAGTTGATCGTCCCAGTTTCGATGGCTTTCGACCGTGCCGCCCTCAAACGTGCATAAATATGTTTTTCAGAGTTGGAATCGCCTGTAAGACCCCAATTCGGAAAGCTCTCTCTGTGCTCCACCCGCATGACAGCTCCGCCGTCATGGCCAGGATCTGGGGTCGATTTAATTCATCTGAATGGCTAACGAGAGCCTGGAAGATCCTTGGCGAGATAGAAGTTTCAGCTTCTTCCTGCTCCGCGTTCGGAAAAGACACGGAGGCATCCAGCCCACATTCTGGAAAAAGGGCCCGTGGGCACCGTTATCAGCATCCTGCCCACATTCTGCAACGTGGCCTTCGCTGCGCCGACTTCTCGGGGTGACCCATCCGCTCGACGAGGAATGCCTAACTATGGATTTCTGATAGGATCCGGCGTGTCAGGGCGGTGATAATCGCACCCATCGCTAGTCGTTCAACATCATTCGTTATAGCATAACGAGCCGCTCCCCGCCACCGGGGAACAATGCTGTGCCTGGGCCTTCTACGTCCTGTGGGACCAACGTTAGTGCATGGCGCCGGCGATCTTTGAACTTGGATCGTTGCGGGCAAACATCCCATGAAGTGACGAAAATAAAGGAATATAATGAATATTAATCAAAAGGGAATATTTCGAGGAGTTAAGAAAAATCGGATTATCATTGAAGCGGATATGTTTCCGAAGGGGAAAAAAAGTAGAAAATATGATAGAAATTTGAAGGACAAATCGGATCCGATGGGGGACAGAAAAATAGTCGAAAGTTAGAAAAAGGGATGCAACACGAGGACTTCCCAGGGGGTCACCAATCCTAGTACTACTCTCGCACAAGCATGCTTAACTGCAGAGTTCTGATGGAATCTGGTGTATTAGTACTGATATGATCGCACCCGTCACAGTTTCCCTGAAACATTTCCATATATAGTTGCGGCCGTTGTCCACTACAAGGAAATCTCGATCCGTCCAGTCTTGATGGGTGCACGACTCCCTCGGTGGGACACGCGGTGGTGCGTCGCCCCGATGATATCAAGACCCGTACTTTTTCGGGAGGGAAACAACAACCGGGGAGGGAACGGGTAGAATCCTGGGAAATATGAAAGGAACGCCGCGAAGGAGAGAGGGAGATGTGGTAATTTCGGGAATGGAAGCATATGCACGGGGTACGAAATGGGAAAGCCAGACAATTTATTGCATGCATCTCGTGGAAGACAGAAAAATAGCGGACAATCAAGAAATTGGTGTAGAACGAGGACTTCCGACATGGATGCCTTAGACGTTAAGTTTCGCGATCCGGGGGACCAGGCCTGGTTGGGCAAGATATTGGGTTGATCGTGCCAGTTTCGGCGGCTTACGACCGTACCGTGCTCAAACGGGCATAAATATGTTTTTCGAAGTCGGAATCGCCTGTAAGATCCAAATTCAGAAAGCTCTCTCCGTGCTCCACCCGCATGATAGCTCCGCTATCACGGCTAGGATCTGGGTTCGAATTAAATCGTCTGAAAGGCCAACGGGAGCGCGGAACATCGTTGGAGAGCTGGAAGTTTCAGCTTCTCCTTGCTCCGCGTTCGGAAAAGACATGGAGGCATCCAGCCCACATTCTGGAAAAAGGACCTGTGGGCACCGTTGTCAGAATTCTGCCCATATTCTGCAACATGGCCTTCGCTGCGCCGACTTCCCGAGGGTGACCCATCCACTCGACGAGGAATGCCTAACTATGGATTTCTAATAGGATCCGGCATGTCAGGGCAGTGATAATCGCACCCATCGCTAGTCGTTCAACATCATTCGTTATAGCATAGCAAGCCGCTCCCCGCCACCGGGGAACAATGCTGCGCCCGAGCCTTCTGCGTCTTGTGCGACCAACGTCAGTGCATGGCACCGGTGATCTTTGGACTTGGATCGTTGCGGGCGAACATCCCATGATGTGAGGAAAATAAGGGAATAGAATGAATACTAATCAAAAGGAAAAATTTTGAGTTAAGAAAAATCGGATTATCATGTGAGCGGATAAGTTTCTAGAGGGAAAAAAAAGTAGAAGACATGATAGAAATTTGAAGGGCATATCGGATCCGATGGGAGATAGAAAAATAGTCGAAAGTTAGAAAAAGGGGTGCAACAGGAGGACTTTCCAGGGGGTCACCCATCCTAGTACAACTCTCGCCCAAGCATGCTTAACTGTAGATTTCTGATGGGATCCGGTGCATTAGTGCTGGTATGATCGCACCCATCACAGGTTCCCTGAAACATTTCTATATATAGTTGCGGCCGTTGCCCACTACATGGAAATCTCGATCCGTCCAGTCTTGATGGGCGCACGACTCCCTCGATGGGACACACGGTGGTGCGTCGCCCCGGTGATATCAAGACCCGTACTGTTTCTGGAGGGGAATAACAACCGAGGAGGGAATGGGTAGAATCCTGGGAAATATGAAAGGAACTCCGCGAAGGAGAGAGGGAGACGTGATAATTTCGAGAACCGAAGCGTATGCACGGGGGAAGAAATGGGAAAGCCGCACAATTTATTGCATGCATCTCGTGGAAGACAGAAAAATAGCGGACAATCAAGAAATGGGTGCTGATGCAGCACGAAAGCTCTGATACCAAAAATGATGCAGTACAAAAGCTCTGATACCAAAAATAATGCAGAACAAAGAACAAAGAAGCGTATGCGGAAGTAAATTTAAGATTAATTCTTTTTTCTTTTCTTTTTTTTTTTTTTATATTTCAGAAATTGGCCTCGACCCAAAGTAAAGTAAACTAAGTTGATGGAAACTAGGTAAGGATTGAAAGCACAATTTAGAAGAAGCTAAGTTATCAGAGTAGTTCAGAAGTAACGGATCGCTGGGGGTTGAGAAACTCCCAGACCTAGGGTTTCGCTCTGAACTTTCAACAGGACAGAAATAAAGAGAAGAGATGGTTTACCAACTAGACAGTGATCTTCACATAATTTGGATGGAAGAACTCTCTCGAGCAGATTGTTGGATCTTCGGATTCGGCTATCTTCGTAATGGATCCTCCAATACTGGCGTCGTGGCTGGGTCGGCTTCTCCTGAACTCAAGATCTGGGAAGAAGAAAAATAAGTGATGGATTCAGAGACTCAGGGAAGGATTTACCAGGTCGAAGAACTTGAAGGCTGAGTCGCTGAGATCCGGATTCTCTTGAAGGCTGATTCGACTCCCTCTGGTAAGAGCTTTGGATCTGAAGTATCCGGACTGGAGCTGGATGCTGGTGATCGGCCTGGACTTGGAGAGAGGGGCCATGGGAGGTGGAATATGCTAGGGTTTGGTGGAAAGAGAAGGGTGATGGCGGCTAGGGTTTGGGAGTGGAGTGGCTAACCTAGGGTTTGGGTTTTGGAGATCTCACACCTCCTCAAGGTTCCTGGGGAACCCGGATTTACTCCCTCACGGAGCTCAACACTTGGATGCAAGTGCGGAAGAGAGAAAACACAAAGTTTGCTCACAAAAAAAAATTTGGTTTCATTCATCTCATTTTTTCAAACTTACATGGGGGTTTAATTTATAGGCCATTACAAGAGAGTAGGGTTTTACATCTTCCCATGTGGGACTAAAGGAGGGGATCTACAAATTAGGGCAAATCCTTCACATATGGTCGGCCAAAGTACCAAAAAACTGGATTTGGGTTATAAAAGCCAGGTAGATGGCGCCACCTTGCTTGGATCTTCAAGAAAAATTTTCTTCCCTTCCATGGATCAACTCTTTTGGACTCCTCCTTTTCTTCCTCCCTAAGTCAAGGTCCTTCCCATCTTTGTTTTGGTTGTCTTTGGCAGGTAGTGGGCGCCCCCTTGAAATTCTCTTCCAAGAGAATTTCTTCCCTTCTTTGCTTTTGGTTTCTTGGGAAAGTCTTGGCCGCCCCCCTTGATTTGTGGTCTCTTGGTGGACTTCTCTTTATCTGGCACATGAGAGAAGGAAGTTGCCATCTGTGGAGTGGGGACCAAAGGCTGCTAGATGTGGATATGGCGCCCCTTGGACTGGGAGTGTGGCTAGGAGTGTGGTGTCCACTTGCCTGGTCTTGGGAGAAAATGTAATATCTCAGGTTGAAACCTTAGTCCACTACTGAGTCAACATGACTCAACAAAATAAAATGCAGGTAATGTAGACTCAAGCTAAATTGAGTTGATCTAGTCAACTATTATAATAAACCAAAAACCCTAATTCTTCGGGCAAGGTTAATCAGAGATCCAGATGGAGCTCTGAACTCTCTTCACCACTCTAAATGGTCCAGCTCCTCTAGCATGTAACTTTCTAATGGTTCCAGGAGGAAACCGTTTAGGCCTTAACCTAATCATTACATAGTCTCCCTCAACAAAAGTTTTGACTCGCCTTTGAGAATCAGCCAACTTCTTATAAGTTTCATTACTTAAATTTATTTTGGCATGAATTTCTTTATGCAAGTCTTTTACATGCTATTCAAGTGCATCAAGAGACTTGTGTGTGTGGACTAATAGTGAAATCAGATCAAGTGGTGTGTGAGGCTTGTATCCATGAACAATTTCAAAGGGACTCTAGCCTATAGACCTATTGATAGAAACATTATATGCAAATTTAGCACTGGGTAAATACAAATCCCAACTCCTGGTATTCTCACTTAACCAAAATCTGAGACAATGTCCTAAACTCGACTGACGATGCATTCCTAAAGAATGGACTTTATTCAAAGGAACCCTAGGTCTAA
The DNA here is from genome assembly GCA_021397845.1 of Areca catechu. Lineage (NCBI taxonomy): Eukaryota > Viridiplantae > Streptophyta > Magnoliopsida > Arecales > Arecaceae > Areca > Areca catechu. The sequence continues at coordinate 101,434,172 of CM038050.1, forward strand.
ACCTAACAAACTACGGCTCTCTAGGTTTGACCTTGGGTCGGAGGATGGCATGCAGAGCATGAAAACTTATCATGGGTGCCTAGTAGGTGCCATAAGGTCTTCCAGAAGTAGGTGGCAAACCTAATAGGTTCTGACACGTGGTTCACTCTAAAGACTTTGACAAAGTATACTTGGATGGTGTAAGAAGCATTGGATGTCCTAGAGAAAGGGAGGAAATATGAGGTGGAGTCTTGAATTACCTGCTGATTAAAGGTGGTGACCTGAAGGTTTGAATGGTGATCTATGAGTGTCAACTGGTCATCCTTACGAAAGGAAAAGTTTGCTATTCCTAGGAATGGATCAAGAGATGGTTCGGGGAGTAGCCTAGGACATATGATTGCAATAGTTAAGGCTTGTTCTCTAAGCAAACAATGATCCACTTTCTCAAGAAATGGATTAAAGAATGATTCATGGAAGGGCCTATGGATGATGACCTCAAGACTTGAAATTTGACCTATGGGTGAGGAAAGGTATACTCTATAGAAGGGTAGGTCAGTCATGCGAAGGAAGGGGTCTGGGGTCATAAGGAGGACTTCTACAGGACTGGGAGAATCAATCCGCTCAAGACAAGGATGTTCAATTGAGATTACGGGAGAGACCTTAGTGGCTGGGCATGGGACAAGGTCCAATTGTAAGAGGCTTGATTCAGTCATCCTAAGGAGAGGATCTACCATAGGGTGGGCAAACTTAAACAGTTCAGTGCAAAGATCTTCAATTGGTACTTGGGGAATGACTGTCATTAGAGGGTACGAACTGATAGCTCGGGCTAACACTATGAGTTCTTCCTGGGGGTATTTGACTAAAGGAACCTGATTCTCACAAATCTCTTGAATTTTTGAACTAGGTCCTACCACTTGGTTGCTCTCCAAGGTCTCCTCAGGTAAGGAACCAATAGTATCGATGTCACATTCTACAAGTTCTTCCCCCTCATATTCATCAACTAGACTCAAGCCAGCATCATATACTTCCTCGATGCCATCTTCAATGGGTTTCGGGTCAGTGGTATCGGGTCAACTGATTCTAGGCTTGTCATACCTAACCATTCTTCCTCATTGGTAGGCTTGGGTTCTCCCTCATTAATGTCATCCTTAGGATTCTTACCACTTAGCTGTGCACAAGCCAGTCCTATGCATGGGCACTGACTAGATTTATGGCCTCTTTCTCCACAAAACAAACATTCTTGCGATATAGGAACCTGGGTCACACTGGGTTTCAAGCTAGTAGAGACCTTACTTGGGCATGGGTGTGGATCTAAATGGTTTGATCTAGAAGACTTGGGTTGTTGAGTGACTGGTCTAGAATATTGTAAGGACCTCTCATAGACACAATCCACACTATAGATATCATGGTTAGGCTTCCTAAGGTTATGCTTGGGATCACGGTATAAGGTCCTCCTAGGCTCCTGGCATGGATGAGGTTGGGGCCTATTAAATTTTGGATTAGGGATCCAATTTTGATGTCTACGTTTCTCAAGTACTTAGACTCGATCCCTAAATTGGGAAAAACCCTCATTCATGTCCTGACTCAATTTGGTCATACTTTCGGTAAGATTTCTAACCATGGCCTCTAAATCTGGTTGGGTTTGACTAGGTTGGTAGGGTACTCCATTCCGGGTAGACATGATGCAAGCAAACACACAAAATGAGACTCAACTGAATGACTACGGGCCAACTAGACCTAGAGCCCAAACTAGATGCCCAATCAGAGTGGCAAGCTAGCCTGTAGTAACTCAGGACTCAGCCAGGTAGGTGTAAGGGGAGTGTTAGGTCCCTGAATGCCAATCCTAGACACCAATCAGAGATTGGCCAGGTAGGCGAACCAGCACACAAGCCCTTCGGGATGGAATCCCTGAACCACCATTCTAGACACTGAGTACAAAGCACACACAAAGTAACCAGACAAACTGACTCAACACTAGCCTTGACCCGACTTGTTGATGTCCCTAGCCCACTAGGGCAAATTAGGTCTAATCAATTTTAGATTAAAGGCTTAGGTTCGAATGAAGGGGTGGTGGTTTTGGGCTAAGGAGAGGTTATCAATTCCTCCCCTTATCTTAGATGCTCAAATGCCCTTAAGTTGAATTAAGAGATGAACACTCAAAAATAAATGGATTACAGAACACAAAAATAGAGTTGCAGTAATTTAATTCTCAGAAATTGCACGGAAACCAATAAATTACGAAAAAATTATGAAAATTAGTTTCAATTATACTGGTTTCAGAAAAATAAAAATCACTGAATTTGGAGTTACCTGAAGTGAGAAGTAATTCCTGCAATAGGGCAATTACGGGCTGAAAACATAGCACTTCCCCGTTTACAATTTCTGCTACGAAGTTGTAACCCAACGGATCCCCTACATGCCCTAGGAACACCCCGTGGAATGGGAAGAGGAGGTTTGCACCTCGCTTCGTTCCTAGGACCGGACATCCTGGGGAGTCTACTTCGAGCAGACAAAGTAAAAAGAGAGGGACTCAAACAGGCAATCAAACAGAAACCCTAGACAGGGCTCTGATACCAAAATGATGCAGAACGGAAGATCCGATACCAAAAATGATGCAGTACAAAAGCTCTGATACCAAAAATAATGCAGAACAAAGAACAAAGAAGCGTATGCGAAAGTAAATTTAAGAATAATTCTTTTTTTCTTTTTTTTTTTTTATATTTCAGAAATTGGCCTCGACCCAAAGTAAAGTAAACTAAGTTGATGGAAACTAGGTAAGGATTGAAAGCACAATTTAGAAGAAGCTAAGTTATCAGAGTAGTTCAGAAGTAACGGATCGCTGGGGGTTGAGAAACTCCCAGACCTAGAGTTTTGCTCTGAACTTTCAACAGGACAGAAATAAAGAGAAGAGATGGTTTACCAACCAGACAGTGATCTTCACAGAATTTGGATGGAAGAACTCTCTCGAGCAGATTGTTGGATCTTCGGATTCGGCTATCTTCACAATGGATCCTCCAATACTGGCGTCATGGCTGGGTCGGCTTCTCCTGAACTCAAGATCTGGGAAGAAGAAAAACAAGTGATGGATTCAGAGACTCAGGGAAGGATTTACCAGGTCGAAGAACTTGAAGGCTGAGTCGCTGAGATCCGAATTCTCTTGAAGGCTGATTCAACTCCCTCTGGAAAGAGCTTTGGATCTGAAGTATCCGGACTGGAGCTGGATGCTGGTGATCGGCCTGGACTTGGAGAGAGGGGCCATGGGAGGTGGAATATGCTAGGGTTTGGTGGAAAGAGAAGGGTGATGGCGGCTAGGGTTTGGGAGTGGAGTGGCTAACCTAGGGTTTGGGTTTTGGAGATCTCACACCTCCTCAAGGTTCCTGGGGAACCCGGATTTACTCCCTCACGGAGCTCAACACTTGGATGCAAGTGCGGAAGAGAGAAAACACAAAGTTTGCTCACAAAAAAAAATTTGGTTTCATTCATCTCATTTTTTCAAACTTACATGGGGGTTTAATTTATAGGCCATTACAAGAGAGTAGGGTTTTACATCTTCCCATGTGGGACTAAAGGAGGGGATCTACAAATTAGGGCAAATCCTTCACATATGGTCGGCCAAAGTACCAAAAAACTGGATTTGGGTTGTAAAAGGCAGGTAGATGGCGCCACCTTGCTTGGATCTTCAAGAAAAATTTTCTTTCCTTCCATGGATCAACTCTTTTGGACTCCTCCTTTTCTTCCTCCCTAAGTCAAGGTCCTTCCCATCTTTGTTTTGGTTGTCTTTGGCAGGTAGTGGGCGCCCCCTTGAAATTCTCTTCCAAGAGAATTTCTTCCCTTCTTTGCTTTGGGTTTCTTGGGAAAGTCTTGGCCGCCCCCCTTGATTTGTGGTCTCTTGGTGGACTTCTCTTTATCTGGCGCATGAGAGAAGGAAGTTGCCATCTATGGAGTGGGGACCAAAGGCTGCTGGATGTGGATATGGCGCCCCTTGGACTGGGAGTGTGGCTGGGAGTGTGGTGTCCACTTGCCTGGTCTTGGGAGAAAATGTAACATCCCAGGTTGAAACCCTAGTCCACTACTGAGTCAACATGACTCAACAAAATAAAATGCAGGTAATGTAGACTCAAGCTAAATTGAGTTGATCTAGTCAACTATTATTATAAACCAAAAACCCTAATTCTTCGGGCAAGGTTAATCAGAGATCCAGATGGAGCTCTGAAGTCTTCTTCTGAGTCTGGTGCCCGCACCAGGTGCAGGACGAGGACTTCCGACACATACGCCTTAGCCCTTAAGTTCCGCGATCCACGGGACCGGGCTCGGTGGGGCAAGATATTGGGTTGATCGTGCCAGTTTCGGTGGCTTTCGACCGTGCCGTTCTCAAACGGGCATAATTATGTTTTCCGGAGTCGGAATCGCCTGTATGACCCCAATTCGGAAAGCTCTCTCTGTGCTCCACCGACATGATAGCTCCGCCATCTCGGCCAGGATCGAGGGTCGAATTAATTCATCTGAAAGGCCAACGGGAGCTCGGAAGATCCTTGGCGAGCTGGAAGTTTCAGCTTCTTCCTGCTCCGCGTTCGGAAAAGACACGGAGGCATCCAGCCCACATTCTGGAAAAAAGGCCCGTGGGCACCGTTGTTAGCATCCTGCCCACGTTCTGCAACGTGGCCTTCGCTGCGCCGACTTTTCGAGGTGACCCATCCGCTCGACGAGGAATGCCTAACTTTGGATTTCTGATATGATCCGGCATGTCAGGCGGTGATGATCGCACCCATCGCTAGTCGTTCAACATCATTCGTTATAGCATAGCGAGCCGCTCCCCACCGCCGGGGAACAATGCTGCGCCCGGGCCTTCTATGTCCTATGGGACCAACGTCAGTGCATGGCGTCGGCGATCTTTGGACTTGGATCATTGCGGGCGAACATCCCATGATGTGAGGAAAATAAAGGAATAGAATGAATATTTATCAAAAGGAAATATTTCGAGGAGTTAAGAAAAATCGGATTATCATGGAAGCGGATATGTTTCCTGAGGGCAGAAAAAGTAAAAGACATGATAGAAATTTGAATGACATGTCGGATCCGATGGAGGACAGAAAAATAGTCGAAAGTTTGAAAAAGGGGTGCAACACGAGGACTTCCCAGTGGGTCACCCATCCTAGTGCTACTCGTGCCCAAGCATGCTTAACTGCAGAGTTCTGATGGAATCTGGTGCATTAGTGCTGGTATGATCGCACCAGTCACAGGTTTCCATAAACATTTCCATATATAGTTGCGACCGTTGCCCACTACATGGAAATCTCGATCCGTCCAGTCTTGATGGGTGCACGAGTCCCTCGGTCGGACCGACGGTGGTGCGTCGCCCCGGTGATATCAAGACCCGTACTGTTTCGGGAGGGGAACAACAACCGGGGAGGAAACGGGTAGAATCCCGAGAAATATGAAAGGAATGCCGCGAAGGAGAGAGGGAGACGTGGTAATTTCGGGAACCGAAGCGTATGCACGGGGGAAGAAATGGGAAAGCCGCACTATTTATTGCTTGCATCTCGTGGAAAACAGAAAAATAGTGGACAATCAAGAAATGGGTGCAGGACGAGGACTTCCGACGTGTATGCCTTAGCCCTTAAGTTCTGCGACCTGTGGGACCAACGTCAGTGCATGGCACCGGCGATCTTTGGACTTGGATCGTTGCAGGCGAACATCCCATGATTGGAGGAAAATAAAGGAATAGAATGAATATTAATCAAAAGGGAATATTTCGAGGAGTTATGAAAAATCGGATTATCATGGAAGCGGATATGTTTCTGGAGGGGAGAAAAAGTAGAAGACATGATAGAAATTTGAAGGATATATCGGATCCGATGGGGGACAGAAAAATAGTCGAAAGTTTGAAAATGGGATCGGATTATCATGGAAGCGGATATATTTCCTAATGGGAGAAAAAGTAGAAGACATGATAGAAATTTGAAGGACATATCGGATCCGATGGGGGACAGAAAAATAGTCAAAAGTTAGAAAAAGGGGTGCAACACGAGGACTTCCAAGGAGGTCACCCATCCAAGTACCACTCTCGCCCAAGCACGCTTAACTACGGAGTTCTTATGGGATCCGGTGCATTAATACTGGTATGATCGCACCCATCATAGGTTTTCAGAAACATTTCCATATATAGTTGCGACCATTGCCCACTACATGGAAATCTCGATCCATCCAGTCTTGACGGGCGCACGAGTCCCTCGGTCGAACCCGCGGTGGTGCGTCGCCCTGGTGATATCAAGACCCGTACCGTTTCGGGTGGGGAACAACAACCGGGGAGGGAACACGTAGAATCCTGAGAAATATGAAAGGAACGCCGCGAAGGAGAGAGGGAGACGTGGTAATTTTGGGAACCGAAGCGTATGCACGGGGGAAGAAATGGGAAAGCCGCATAATTTATTGCTTGTATCTCGTGGAAGACAGAAAAATAGCGGACAATCAAGAAATGAGTGCAGGACGAGGACTTCCGACGCGGATGCCTTAGCCGTTAAGTTCCGCGATCTAGGGTACCGGGTCCGGTGGGGCAAGATATTGGGTTGATCGTGCCAGTTTCGGTGGCTTTCGACCGTGCCGTGCTCAAACGGGCATAATTATGTTTTCCGGAGTCGGAATCGCCTGTAAGACCCCAATTTGGAAAGCTCTCTCCGTGCTCCCATCACCGGGGGTCGAATTAATTCGTCTGAAAGGTCATCGGGAGCCCGGAAGATCCTTGGTGAGCTGGAAGTTTCAGCTTCTTCCTGCTCCGTGCTCGGAAAAGACATGGAGGCATCCAGCCCACATTCTGAATAAAGGGCCCGTGGGCACCGTTTTCAGCATCCTACCAATATTTTGCAACGTGGCCTTCGCTGCGCCGACTTCCCGAGGTGACCCATCCGCTCAACGAGGAATGCCTAACTATGGATTTCTGATAGGATCCGGCGCGTCAGGGCGGTGATGATCGCATCCATCGCTAGTCGTTCAACATCATTCGTTATAGCATTGCGAGCCGCTCCACGCCGCCGAGAAACAATGCTGCGCCCGGGCCTTCTGCGTCCTGTGGGACCAACGTCAGTGCATGGCGACGGCAATCTTTGGACTTGGATCGTTGTGGGTGAACATCCCATGATGTGAGGAAGATAAAGGAATAGAATGAATATTAATCAAAAGGGAATATTTCAAGGAGTTAAGAAAAATCGGATTATCATGGAAGCGGATAAGTTTCCGGAGTGGAAAAAAAGTAGAAGACATGATGGAAATTTGAAGGGCATATCGGATCCGATGGGAGACAGAAAAATAGTCGAAAGTTAGAAAAAGGGGTGCAACACAAGGACTTCCTAGGGGGTCACCAATCCTAGTACTACTCTAGCCCAAGCATGCTTAATTGCGGAGTTCTGATAGGATCCGGTGCATTAGTGCTGGTATGATTGCATGGCTCCAAGCCATGCCTCAGAGTCAGATCTCTGAAATGCATCCATATAGGTGATCGGATTCTCATTATTCTCATCGAGCTCAATGGGATCGCCGTCCCAGACCAAGAAACCATAGTATCTGTCCGGGTGACGCGGTATTCTACTGGATCTCCTAATGGGTTTTGGGTGTGATTCAATCACAGCCGGTTCTACGATGTCCTTAGAGTGTTTATGTTCTTCTATTGACTGAACTTCATCAAGTTCAATCTTAGAAGCTATAGTTCCTTCTCCAAGGAATTCCTTTTCCAAAAAGATAGCTCTAAGAGCAACGAACACCTTTTGTTCATTCTCCAAGTAGAAGAAATACCCTTTGGTTTCCTTAGGATAACCAATGAATAAACACCTGTCAGACTTAGGACCAAGTTTGTCTGAGTCTAAACGCTTTATGTAAGCCGGACAACCCCAGACCCAAAGGTGTGAGATTGAGGGTTTACGCCCATTCCACATCTTAAACGGAGTGGAGACAACAGACTTACTTGGAACATTATTTAATAAGTAACAGGCTGTCTGAAGCGCATATCCCCGAAAGGATAGCGGCAGAGTTGCAAAGCCCATCATGGATCGAACCATGTCCAACAAGGTTCGATTCCTCCTTTCGGACACACCATTCAACTGTGGTGTTCCTGGAGGAGTCCACTGAGAAAGAATTCCATTCTCCTCAAGATATGTCAAAAAAGTATCAGATAAGTATTCACCACCTCGATCAGATCGAAGAGTTTTAATACTTTTTCCAGTTTGCTTTACTACTTCATTACGGTATCATTTGAACATTTCAAATGATTCAGACTTATGTCTCATTAAAAAGACATAACCGAATCTTGAAAAGTCGTTTGTAAAAGTAATGAAATATTTGTATCCTTCTCTGGCGCTAACTGACATCGGTCCACATACATCAGTATGTATTAGACTTAGAAGTTCTGTAGCCCGTTCACCCTTTCCAGTAAAAGGTGACTTGGTCATTTTACCAAGTAAACAGGATTCACAAGTGGGCAGTGATTCAGAATCACTGACCTCGAGAAGTCCATCTCCTCGCATCTTGTTTATCCTATTTTGGTTAATATGACCTAGCCTACAGTGCCAAAGATACAAATCATTGACGTTATATAACCTTGGGTGTTTGCAAGAAGTGTACATTACACTAACAGGCCTTGATAGTACGTATATGCCATTATTTAATCTAGCTTTCATTATAAAAGAGTTATTCAAAATAACATTGCAAAAATCTCCTTTTATTAATAGTTCAAAACCACAATTGGCCAAAAGGCCTACAGAGATTATGCTCATAATGAAACTAGGACAATAGTGACAGTCGACTAGCTCGACAGTACAAGACCCAAAGTCAAGACGCAGGACTCCGATCGCCAGTACTAAAACATGATTTTCATTCCCGACGCTCAGAAACTGTTCTCCATCTTCAAATCTTCTGCTAACTAGAAGTCCCTGTAATGAATTACAAACATGAATTGGACTACCAGTATCCAATACCCAGTTAGCAGTATCAACAATTGAGTAATTACAAGGATTTATCATATAAATACCTTGTTCAACAGACTTCTGCTTCCTCGGCCTCTTCCAGTGTCCCTTCTTCTTGCAGTAGAAACACTCTGCAGAAGACTGATCAGCCTTATACTTCTTGGTCTGACTAGGGCCAGGAACATTCTGCACCTTCTTTCCCTTTTTATTTATTTTCCTTTTCCCTTTCTTAAAGGGACGACGACCTGTACTACCTCCCACTAAATTCACCACCCCCTTATTCAGTTGGTGGTCTTTCTTGAAAGTCTGCAGTAACCCCAAAAGACCATGGTAGTTGACTGCAGGCTTGTTCATTCTATAATGATCGAGAAAATCAAGATAGGAGGAGGGAAGAGAATTCAGGATCGCATCCTTGCCGAGTTGCTCGTGCAAGGGGCATCCGAGTTTGCCCAACTTTTCAATCAACTCGATCATGTACAATACATGATCAGTGACTGAACCGCCATTCGGCATCTTGGAGTTGTAGATGGCACAAGACACTTTGCACCTTTCTACATCATCCGGGGTGCCGAAGGATTCCTTCAACTTTTGAAGGATTTCATCAGGTTGGGCCTCCTCAAATTTGCGACTGAACTCATCATTCATAGCCGCTAACATAATGCATCGGACAGTAGTCTGATCAGAGACCCACTTCAGATAAGCGTCTCTGACCGCACTCCGTGCATTAGCGGGAGGGATTTCAAGTGCGGGATCCGCTATTACATGGAGGATCCGTTCATGCTCTAGAACAATTCTCAATCTTCGATACCAACTATCGAAGTTGTGACCCTTTAACTTCTCGTTATCGAGAAGTGACTGGAGCGATAAATTGGAAGACATCTGAAATGAAAATTAGACCATATTAGTTGATGAATTAATAACTTAACCAAAAGACTTGGACTTTAGTCTAAAGGTTTCTCCCACTAATTTTTCAGATTGGTAGCCTCTAACTCCAATCCGTGAAAATACTTTTTCTCAAGTGGGTACTGAAATCCAATAGGCCTCGCATGAGCCCGACTATGGCCGGCTCACCCATACGAGCCTAAAGGTAGGTTCGTAAACCAATTGTTTCCCTAAACAATTTTCAGTATTTTATTTTGCCCCAGAGAGCACCCCAATCGGCCTAGGGGCCTCCTATTGCGGGTCTCTGGTTAGGTCCAAACATTAAAATGACAAATCCAATGCTTCCAGCTAACTAAAGACCAAGCCCGACTATGGTCGGCCCACCTGGTCCCGTTAAGGAGGTTGCACTGAACCATCATCAATCAAATAGAAATTCCAGTCGCCAGATGTACAACCGTTCTATGGAACTGTCGATGCACACCAAGCTAGTGGACACATTTCTAACCAACTTAATGGAAGGCTAAGACATTTTCAACTCCTTGACTTATTCTTTTTAAGGACCTAATAATTTTAGAGGATTTTTAATTGTGACAGAAGAAAGAGATAAGGACATGGATCATCCTCCCACTGAATCAATCAGATTCCAGGAGGGTTGAAATAAATCAACAAATAATCCATGGGCACCTATAGATCTTTCAGACCGATTAACCTGGGTGACATGGGTTAACTCGAGTCATTGAGCTTTTCCAATCAGTTCTGGTCGACTCGACTAACCAGGTAGGTGAGATCATGGGTGAGTATCCACCATTAACCATCTTTCCTAGACACCAACCAAGTTGGCCAGGAAAGAGGTAGCCTCATACAGCCATGATCACAATGCCAAACCTACCTCGACACCAGTCGGTTTACCAGACTCGATCAGACTAGCCTAAAGACTCGGGCGTCCACTGAGCCACTAATTGGATCCATTTTAGATGAACGGATCAACTAATCTAACTATTAGATAGTTCTAAAGAAGGACCTTAAACAACTTTTGTTTAATCTTCTTCTTATTATCCAGTTCAACTAAACTTAGGTCTAACCCAGTATTGGACCCAACTAGTCAGCTAACCCAATTAACCCAAAAATGGCTTATGCAAATTGTATTAGATTTCATAAACCTAAATTTTTTTTTTTTTTTTAATAAGCCAAACACTTAATTAAAATATTTTTTAATTAAGTCTTTATGTAAAACATTTTTATATACCAAATCATGCATCATAAATATTTTATAAATATTTTATAAAACATGCCTAAATCATGTATCTGCAAATTAAAATAATTTTAATTTGAGTAGATTTCGGACCTCCGTTTGCTTCCAAATTTGAGCAGTAGTAACTTGGACAAGTCTTCTTCGATTTGCCACCGATTTCTGTAATCAAATCTAAGCCAAAAAGATAAATAAATCACCAAAGTCTGCTGCCAGATTTCTGCAGCAGAACTGGATAGCAGACTTTGGCCTTCATTTCGAAGCAGCTGGGGCGATCTCGACTCGCGTGGTTTGCTCCTAGGAGTAGAATGGTACTCCCTCTAAAGGGGAGACATGCCCGGGACTCTCGGATCCGCCTCCACGCATATGGTCGAAGATGCGGGAGCAAACTATCGAACCTCTGGCATATGGTTACCGTATAATTCATCCCTTTGACCTCTAATGCTCATCACGATTGAGATTGGGCTGCCAACCTAGACTGAGTCAGTCGACTACGTGTCTCAACCTCGCAAGCCCAGTGACTCTTTACTAGGACTACCCCGGTCGAGGATTTGCTAAATTAAGATACTGCAAGACATTCAATCCAAACTGTTTGGACAGGTCAATTCCATCTTGATCCATCACTGCTCCACAAGTACTTTCCTGTACCCAGAAACCTTCCATCATTGGATTAAAAATCCGGGTAGTCCGGCACCAAAGCACAGTGAGTTGCTTACAAGCTATCGTGATGACCTCAGGTCAGAGGAACATATATATCCACATCCAATCGTGAGTATCCCTTTGGTAGAAAGAGGCTGCACGGAGTCACATTCAATGAGATATCACATATCCCACTTGCAGATCACATCAGTGTCACCACACTCATTTGGTCAAGAGGACAACCAAACGATGTGAACTACAACAACCTATACTTGATATATTGTCGTCCAGTACAATATATCCTTTGGTTGTGAACAGGGTTTAAGGACCACTCGATACTTCCTCTCTGTATCGAAGTCAATGTAGTCCTAAGGACTTCATCACATAGAAAAAGTTTATTTTAGGAAAATATAGTATGTGATGAGCTGCCAAAAACAATATTTTATTAATTCATAAAATGAGTACAATACTGAGCACAACCGCCTACAACTCAGGCGATTGGCTTTGGGACACATTTCCCAACAACAGGTTCCCAGAAACATTTCCATATATAGTTGCGACCGTTGCCCACTACATGGAACTCTCGATCCGTCCAGTCTTGACGGGCGCATGACTCCCTCGGTGGGACCTGAGTTGGTGCATCACCCCGGTGATATCAAGACCCGTACTGTTTTGGGAGGGGAACAACAACCGAGGAGGGAACTGGTAGAATCCCAGGAAATATGAAAGGAATGCCACGACGGAGAGAGGGAGACGTGGTAATTTCTGGAACCGAAGCGTATGCACGGGGGAAGAAATGGGAAAGCCGCACAATTTATTGCATGCATCTCGTGAAAGACAGAAAAATAGCGAACAATCAAGAAATGGGTGCAGAACGAGGACTTCCGACGTGGACGCCTTAGCCGTTAATTTCCGCGATCCGGGGGACTGGGCCCGGTGGGGCAAGATATTGGGTTGATCGTGCCAGTTTCGGCGGCTTTCGACCGTGCGGCACTCAAACGGGCATAAATATGTTTTCCGGAGTCGGAATCGCCTGTAGGACCCCAATTCGGAAAGCTCTCTCCGTGCTCCACCCGTATGATAGCTCGACCATCATGGCCAGGATCTGGGGTCTAATTTATTCATCTGAAAGGCCAATAGGAGCCCGGAAGATCCTTGGCGAGCTGGAAGTTTCAGCTTCTGCTTGCTCCGCGTTCGAAACAGACATGGAGGCATCCAGCCCACATTCTGGAAAAAGTGCCGGTGGGCACCGTTATCAGCAACCTTCCCACATTCTGCAACGGGGCCTTCGCTACGCCGACTTCACGGGATGACCCATCCGCTCGACGAGGAACGCCTAACTATGGATTTCTGATAGGATCCGGCGTGTCAGGGCGATGATAATCGCACCCATCGCTAGTCGTTCAACATCATTTGTTATAGCATAGTGAGCTGCTTCCCGCCGCCGGGGAACAATGCTGCCCCCGGGCATTCTGGGTCCTGTGGGACCAACGTCAGTGCATGGCGCCGGCGATCTTCGGACTTGGATCGTTGTGGGCGAAGATCCCATGATGTGACGAAAATAAAGGAATAGAATGAATATTAATCAAAAGGGAATATTTCGAGGAGTTAAGAAAAATTGGATTATCATGGGAGCGGATAAGTTTCCAGAGGGAAAAAAAAGTAGAAGACATGATTGAAATTTGATGGGCATATCGGATCCGATGGGGGACAGAAAAATATTCGAAAGTTAGAAAAAGGGGTGCAACATGAGGACTTCCCAGGGGGACACCCATCCTAGTACTACTCTCGCACAAGCATGCTTAACTGCGAAGTTCTGATGGGATCCGATGAATTAGTGCGGGTATGATCGCACCTGTCACAGGTTCCCTGAAACATTTCCATATATAGTTGCGACCATTGCCCACTACATGGAAATCTCGATCTGTCCAGTCTTGATGGGCGCACGACTCCCTCGGTGGGACCCGTGGTGGTGCATCGCCCCGGTGATATCAAGACCTGTACTGTTTCGGGAGGGGAACAATAACCGGGGAGGGAACGGGTAAATTCCCTAGAAATATGAAAGGAACGCCGCGTAGGTGAGAGGGTGATGTAGTAATTTCAGGAACCGAAGCGTATGCACGGGGGAAGAAATGGCAAAGCCACACAATTTATTGCATGCATCTCATGGAAGACAGAAAACTAGCGGACAATCAAGAAATGGGAGCAAAACAAGGACTTCCGACTCGGATGCCTTAGCCGTTAAGTTCCGTGATCCGGGGTACCGGACCCGGTTGGGCAAGATATTGGGTTGATCGTGCCAGTTTCAGCGGCTTTCGACCGTGCCACGCTCAAACAGGCATAAATATGTTTTCCGAAGTCGGAATCGCCTATAAGACCCCAATTCGGAAAGCTCTCTTCGAGCTCCACCCACATGACAGCTCCACCATCACGGCCAGGATCTAGTGTCTAATTTATTTGTCTGAAAGGCCAACGGGTGCCCGGAAGATCCTTGGCGAGCTGGAAGTTTCAGCTTCTGCCTACTCCGCGTTCGGAAAAGATATGGAGGCATCCAGCCCACATTCTGGAAAAAGGGCCCGTGGGCACCGTTGTCAGCATCCTGCCCACATTCTGTAACGTGGCCTTCGCTACGCCGACATCCCGTGGTGACCCATCCGCTCGATGAGGAACGCCTAACTATGGATTTCTGCTAGGATCCGGCGCGTCATGGCGGTGATAATCGCACCCATCGCTAGTCGTTCAACATCATTCATCATAGCATAGTGAGCCACTCCTCGCCGTCGGGGAACAATGCTGCGCTCAGGCATTCTGGGTCCTGTAGGACCAATGTCAGTGCATGGCGCCGGCGATCTTCGGACTTGGATCGTTGCGGGCGAACATCCCATGATGTGAGGAAAATAAAGGAATAGAATGAATATTAATCAAAAGGGAATATTTCGAGGAGTTAAGAAAATCATATTATCATTGGAGCGGATAAGTTCTCGGAGGGGAAAAAAAGTAGAAGATATGATAGAAATTTGAAGGGCATATCGGATTCGATAGGGGACAGAAAAATAGTCGAAAGTTAGAAAAAGGGGTGCAACACGAGGTCTTCCTAGGGGGTCACCCATCCTAGTACTACTCTCGCCCAAGAACGCTTAACTACGGAGTTCTGATGGGATCCGGTGCATTAGTGCTGGTATGATCGCACCAGTCACAAGTTCCCTGAAACATTTCCATATATAGTTGCGGCCGTTGCCCACTACATGGAAATCTTGATCCGTCCAGTCTTGATGGGCACACGACTCCCTCGGTGGGACACGCGATGGTGCATCGCCCCGGTGATATCAAGACCCGTACTGTTTCGGGAGGGGAACAACCACCGGGGAGGGAACGGGTAGAATCCCGGGAAATATGAAAGGAACGCCGCGAAGGAGATAGGGAGACATGGTAGTTTCGGGAACCGAAGCATATGCACGGGGGAAGAAATTGGAAAGCAGCATAATTTATTGCATACATCTTGTAGAAGACATAAAAATAGCGGGCAATCAAGAAATGGGTGCAGAACGAGGACTTCCGATGCGGACGCCTTAGCCGTTAAGTTCCACGATCCGGGGGATCGAGTCTGGTGGGGCAAGATATTGGGTTGATCATGCCAGTTTCGGCAGCTTTCGACCGTGCCATGCTTAAATGGGCATAAATATGTTTTCCGAAGTCGGAATCGCCTTTAAGACCCCAATTCGGAAAGCTCTCTCCGTGCTCCACCCGAATGACAGCTCCGCCATCACGTCCAGAATCTGGGGTCGAATTAATTCATCTGAAAGGCTAACGGGAGCCCGGAAGATCCTTGGCGAGCTGGAAGTTTCAACTTCTGCCTGCTCAACATTTAGAAAAGACATAGAGGCATCCAGCCCACATTCTGGAAAAAGGGCCTGTGGGCACCGTTGTCAGCATCCTGGCCATATTCTGCAACGTGGCCTTCGCTGCGCCGACTTCCCGAGGGTGTCCCATCCACTCGACGAGGAATGCCTAACTATGAATTTCTGATAGGGCGCGTCAGGGCAGTGATATTCGCACCCATCACTAGTCATTCAACATCATTCGTTATAGCATAGCAAGCCGCTCCCCGCCGCCGAGGAACAATGCTGCGCCCGGGCCTTCTGGGTCCTGTGGGACCAACGTAAATGCATGGCACCGGCGATCTTCGGACTTGGATCGTTGCGGGCGAACATCCCATGATGTGAGGAAAATAAGGGAATATAATGAATATTAATTAAAAGGGAATATTTCAAGGAGTTAAGAAAAATCGGATTATCATGGGAGCGGATAAGTTTCCGGAGGGGAAAAAAAGTAGAAGACATGATAAAAATTTGAAGGGCATATTGGATCCGATGGGGGACAGAAAAATAGTCGAAAGTTAGAAAAAGGGGTGCAACAAGAGGACTTTCCAGGGGGTCAACCATCCTAGTACTACTCTCGCCCAAGCATGCTTAACTGCGGATTTCTGATGGGATCCGGTGCATTAGTGCTGGTATGATCGCACCCGTCACAGGTTCCCAAAAACATTTCCATATATAGTTGCGACCGTTGCCCACTACATCGAAATCTCGATCTGTCCAGTCTTGACGGGCGCACGACACCCTCGGTGGGACCCGCGGTGGTGCGTCACCTCGGTGATATCAAGACCCGTACTGTTTTGGGAGGGGAACAACAACCGAGGAGGGAACGGGTAGAATCCCGGGAAATATGAAAGGAACGCCACGACGGAGAGAGGGAGACATGGTAATTTCGGGAACTGAAGCGTATGCACGGGGGAAGATATGGGAAAGCCGCACAATTTATTGCATGCATCTCGTGCAAGACAGAAAAATAGTAGACAATCAAGAAATGGGTGCAGAACGAGGATTTCCGATGCAGACGCCTTAGCCGTTAAGTTCTGCTATCCGGGGGACCGGGCCTGGTGGGGCAAGATATTGGGTTGATCGTGCCAGTTTCGGTGGCTTTCGACCGTGCCGCACTCAAATGGGCATAAATATGTTTTTCGGAGTCGGAATAGCCTGTAAGACCCCAATTCGGAAAGCTCTCTTCGTGCTCCACCCGCATGTCTGCTCCGCCATCACGGCCAGGATCTAGGGTCGAATTAATTTGTATGAAAGGCCAACAGGAGTGCGAAAGATCCTTGGCGAGCTGGAAGTTTCAGCTTCAGCCTGCTCCGCGTTCGGAAAAGACACGGAGGCATCCAGCCCACATTCTGAAAAAAGGGCCCGTGGGCACCGTTGTCAGCATCCTGCCCACATTCTGCAATGTGGCCTTCGCTGCGCCGACTTCCCGGGGTGACCCATCCGCTCGCCAAGGCATGCTTAACTATGGATTTTTGATAGGATCCGGCATGTTAGGGCGGTGATAATCGCACCAATCGCTAGACGTTCAAAATCATTCATTATAGCATAGGGAGCCGCTCCCCACCGCCAGAGAACAATGCTACACCCGTTCCTTCTGGGTCCTATGGGACCAACGTCAGTGCATGGTGCCGGCGATCTTCGGACTTGGATCGTTGCGGGCGAACATCCCATGATGTGAGGAAAATAAGGGAATGGAATGAATATTAATCAAAAGGGAATATTTCGAGGAGTTAAGAAAAATCGGATTATCATGGGAGCGGATAAGTTTCTGGAGGGTAAAAAAAGTAGAAGACATGATAGAAATTTGAAGGGCATATCGGATCCGATGGGGGACAGAAAAATAGTCGAAAGTTAAAAAAAAGGGTGCAACACGGGGACTTCCTAGTGGGTCACCGATCCTAGTACTACTCTCGCCCAAGCACGCTTAACTACGGAGTTCTGATAGGTGCATTAGTGCTGGTATGATCACACCTGTCACAAGTTCCCTGAAACATTTCCATATATAGATACGGCCGTTGCCCACTACATGGAAATCTCGATCCGTCTAGTCTTGATGGGTGCACGACTCCCTCGGTGGGACCTGCGGTGGTGCATCGCCCTGGTGATATCAAGACCCGTACTGTTTCGGGAGGGGAAAAACAACTGGAGAGGGAACGGGTAGAAACTCAGGAAATATGAAAGGAACGCCGCGAAGGTGAGAGGGAGACTTGGTAATTTCGGGAACCGAAGCGTATGCACGGGGAAAGAAATGGGAAAGCCACACAATTTATTGCATGCATCTCGTGGAAGACAGAAAAATAGCGGACAATCAAGAAATGGGTGCAGAATGAAGACTTTCGACACGGACGCCTTAGCCGTTAAGTTCCACAATCCGGGGTACCGGGCCCGGTGGGGCAAGATATTGGGCTGATCATGCCAATTTTGGCAGCTTTCGACCGTGCCGCGCTCAAACGGGCATAAATATGTTTTCCGGAGTCCGAATTAACTTTAAGACCCCAATTCGAACAGCTCTCTCCGTGCTACAACCGCATTACCGCTTCGCCGTCGCGGCCAGGATATGGCGTCGAATTAATTCGTTTGAAAGGCCAACGGGAGCACGGAAGATCCTTAGCGAGCTGGATGTTTCAGCTTCTGCCTGCTCCGCGTTCGGAAATGACATGGAGGCATCCAGCCCACATTCTGGAAAAAGGGCCCGTGGGCATCGTTGTCAGCATCCAGTCCATATTCTGGAATGTGGCCTTCGCTGCACCGACTTCCCGAGGGTTACCCATCCGCTCGACGAGGAACGCCTAACTATGGATTTCTGATAGGATCCGGCGCGTTAGGGCGGTGATAATCGCACCCATCGCTAGTCATTCAAGATCATTCATTATAGCATAGGGAGCCGCTCCCCACCGCCGGGGAATAATGCTGCACCAGGGACTTCTGGGTCCTGTGGGACCAACGTCAGTGCATTGCGCCGGCGATCTTCGGACTTGGATCATTGCGGGCGAACATCCCATGATGTGAGGAAAATAAGGGAATAGAATGAATATTAATCAAAAGGGAATATTTCGAGGAGTTAAGAAGGACATATCTGATCCGATGGTGGACAGAAAAATAGTCGAAAGTTAGAAAAAGGGGTGCAACATGAGGACTTTTCATGGAGTCACCCAACCTAGTACTACTCTCGTCCAAGCACGCTTAACTGCAGAGTTCTGATGGGATCTGGTGCATCAGTGCTGGTTTGATCGCACCCGTCACAGGTTCCCTGAAACTTTTTCATATATAGTTGTGGCCGTTGACCACTACATGGAAATCTCGGTCCTTCCAGTCTTGATCGGCCCACTGCTCCTCGGTGGGACCCGCAGTGGTGCGTGGCCCCGGCGATATCAAGACCCGGACAGTTTCGGGAAGAGAACAACAAACGAGGAGGGAACGAGGAAAATCCTGGAAAATATGAAAGGAACGTCGCGAAGGAGAGAGGGAGACGTGGTAAATTCGGGAACCGAAGCCTATGCACTGGGAAAGAAATGAGAAAGCTGCATAATTTATTGAATGCATCTCGTGGAAGACAGAAAAATAGTGGACAATAAAGAAATGGGTGCAGAACGAGGATTTCCGACGTGGATGCCTTAGCCGTTAAGTTCCACGATCTGGGGGACTGGACCAGATGGGGCAAGATATTGGGTTGATCGTGCCAGTTTTAGCAGCTTTCGACCGTGCCGCGCTCAAACGGGCATAAATATGTTTTTCGGAGTCAGAATCTCCTGTAAGACCCCAATTCAAAAATCTCTCTCCGTGGTCCACCTGAATGACCACTTCGCAACCACGGCCAGGATCTGGGGTCAAATTAATTCATGTGAAAGGCCAACAGGAGCCCAAAATATCCTTGGCGAGCTGGAAGTTTTATCTTCCGCCTGCTCCGCGTTCGGAGAAGACATGGAGGCATCCAGACCACACTCTGGAAAAGGGGCCTGTGGGCACCGTTGTCATCATCCTGCCCACATTTTACAACGTGGCATTCGCTATGACAAAATCACGGGGTCGACACATCCGCTCGCCAAGGCATGCTTAACTATGGATTTTTGATAGGATCCGGCACGTTAGGGCGGTGATAATCGCTCCCATCGCTAGTCGTTCAAGATCATTCCTTATAGCAAAGGGAGCCGCTCCCCGTCGCCAGGGAACAATGCTGCACCTGGGCCTTCTAGGTCCTGTGGGATGAACATCAGTACATTGCACCGGCGATCTTCGAACTTGGATCGTTGCGGGCGAACATCCCATGATGTGAGAAAAATAAGGGAATAGAATGAATATTAATCAAAAGGAAATATTTTGAGGATTTAAGAAAAATTGGATTATCATGGGAGCGGATAAGTTTCGGAGAGGAAAAAAATAGAGGATATGATAGAAATTTGAAGGACATATCCAATCCGATGGGGGACAGAAAAATAGTTGAAAGTTAGAAAAAGGGATTCAACATGAGGACTTTCCATGGGGTCACCCAACCTAGTATTACTCTCATTCAAGCATGCTTAACTGCGGAGTTCTGATGGGATCCGGTACATTAGTGCTTGTTTGATCGCACCCGTCACAGGTTCCCTGAAACATTTCTATATATAGTTGCGGTCGATGCCCACTACATGGAAATCTCGGTCCGTCCAGTCTTGATGGGCCCAGGACTCCTCGGTGGGACCCGCGGTGGTGCGTGGCCCCGGCGATAACAAGACCCGGACTATTTCGGGGAGGGAACAACAAATGGGGAGGGAACGAGGAGAATCCCGAAAAATATGAAAGGAACGTCGCGAAGGCGAGAGGGAGACGTGGTAAATTCGGGAACCGAAGTGTATGCATGGGGGAAAAAATGGGAAAGCCACACAATTTAATGCATGTATCTCGTGGAAGACAGAAAAATAGCGGACAATCAAAAAATGGGTGCACAACGAGAAATTCGGACGCGGACGCCTTCGCAGGTAAGTTTCGAGATCTGGGGGACCGGGCCCGATGGGGCAAGATATTGGGTTGATCATGCCAGTCTCGGCGGCTTTCGATCGTGCCGCTGTCGAACAGGCATAAATATGTTTTCTGGAGTCGGAATCGCCTTTAAGACCCCAATTCGGAAAGCTCTCTTCGTGCTCCACCCGTATGACCGCTCCCCCATCACGGCCAGGATCTGGAGTTGAATTAATTCATTTGAAAGGCCAACGGGAGCTCGGAAGATCCTTGGCGAGTTGGAAGTTTTTGCTTCCGCCTGCTCCGCGTTCGGAAAAGACATTGAGGCATCCAGAGCACGTTCTAGAGAAAGGGCCTGTGGGCACCATTGTCAACATCCTGCCCACATTCTACAATGTGGCCTTCACTATGCCGACTTCCCAGGGTCGACCCATTCGCTCGCCAAGGCATGCTTAACTATAGATTTTTGATAGGATTCGGCACGTTAGGGTGGTGATAATCGCACCCATCGCTAGTCGTTCAAAATCATTCATTATAGCAAAGGGAGCCGCTCCCAGCCGCAGGGGAACAATGCTGCCCCCGGGCCTTTTGGGTCCTATGGGACCAACATCAGTGCATGGCGCCGGCGATCTTCGGACATGGATCATTGCGGGCGAACATCCCATGATGTGAGAAAAATAAGGGAATAGAATGAATATTAATCAAAAGGAAATATTTCGAGGAGTTAAGAAAAATTGGATTATCAAGGGAGCGGATAAGTTCTAGAGAGGAAAAAAATAGAGGACACGATAGAAATTTGAAGGACATATCCGATCCGATGGGGGATAGAAAAATAGTGGAAAGTTAGAAAAAGGGGTGCAACACGAGGACTTTCCATGGGGTCACCCAACCTAGTACTACTCTCATCCAAGCACGCTTAATAGCGAAGTTCTGATGGGATCCGGTGCATTAGTGCTGGTATGATCGCACCCATCACAGGTTTCCTGAAAAATTTTCATATATAGTTTCGGCCGTTGCCCACTACCTAGAAATCTCGGTCTGTCCAATCTTGATGGGCCCACGACTCCTCGATGGGACCCGTGGTGGTGCGTGGCCCCGGTGATATCAAGACCCAGACTGTTTCGGGAGGGGAACAACAAACGGGGAGGGAACGAGGAGTATCCCGGAAAATATGAAAGGAACGTCGCGAAGGAGAGTGGGAGACGTGGTAAATTCGGGAACTGAAGCGTATGCACGGGTGAAGATATGGGAAAGCTACATTATTTAATGCATGCATCTCGTGGAAGATAGAAAAATAGCGGACAATCAAAAAGTGGGTGAAGAACGAGAAATTCCGACGCAGACGACTTAGTTGGTAAGTTCAGCGATCCGGGGGACCAGGCCCGATGGGTCAAGATATTGGGTTGATCGTGCCAGTTTCGATGGCTTTCGATCATGCCGCGCTCAAACGGGCATAAATATGTTTTCCAGAGTCGGAATTGCCTTTAAGACCCCAATTCGGAAAGCTCTCTCCGTGCTCCACCCGGATGACCGCTCCGCCATCATGGCCAGGATCTGTGGTCGAATTAATTCGTTTGAAAGGCCACCGGGAGCCCGGAAGATCCTTGGCGAGCTTGAAGTTTTAGCTTCAGCCTGCTCCGCATTCAGAAAAGACACGGAGGCATCCAGCCCACATTCTGGAAAAAAGGGCCTGGTGGGCACTGTTGTCAGCATCCTGCCCACATTTTACAATGTGGCCTTCGCTATGCCGACTTCCCAGAGTCGACCCATCCGCTCGCCAAGGCATGCTTAACTATGGATTTTTGATAGGATCCGGCATGTTAGGGCGGTGATAATCGCACCCAGTTCTAGTCGTTCAAAATCATTCATTATAGCATAGAGAGCCGCTCCCTGTCGTCGGGGAACAATGCTGCACCCGGGCATTTTGGGTCTTTTGAGACCAACGTCAGTGCTTGGCGCCGGCGATCTTCGAATTTGGATCGTTACGGGCAAACATCTCATGATGAGAGAAAAATAAGGGAATTGAATGAATATTAATCAAAAGGGAATATTTTGAGGAGTTAAGAAAATTTGGATTATCATGGGAGCGGATAAGTTCAGGAGAGGAAAAAAATAGAGGACATGATAGAAATTTGAAGGACATATCCGATCCGATGGGGAACAGAAAAATAGTCGAAAGTTAGAAAATGGGGTGCAACACGAGGACTTTCCATGGGGTCACCAAACCTAGTACTACTCTCGTCCAAGCACGCTTAAGTGCGAAGTTCTGATTGGATCCGGTGCATTAGTGCTGGTTTGATCGAACCCATCACAAGTTCCCTGAAACATTTCCATATATAGTTGTGGCCGTTTCCCACCACATGGAAACCTCGATTCGTCCAGTCTTGATGGGCCCACGACTCCTCGGTGGGACCCGCAGTGGTGCACTGGTGAAGAAATGGGAAAGCCACATAATTTAATGCATGCATATCGTGGAAGATAGAAAAATAGCGGACAATCAAAAAATGGGTGCAGAACGAGGAATTCCGACGTGGATCCTTACCCGGTAAGTTTCGCGATCTGGGGGACCGGGCCCGATAGGGCAAGATATTGGGTTGATCGTGCCAGTTTCGTTGGCTTCTGATCGTGTCGTGCTCAAACGGGCATAAATATATTTTCCGCAGTCGGAATTGCCTTTAAGATCCAAATTTGGAAAGCTCTCTCCGTGCTCGACCCGCATGACCGCTCCACCGTCATGGCCAGGAACTGTGGTCGAATTAATTCATTTGAAAGGCCACCAGGAGCCCGGATGATCAATGGCGAGCTAGAAGTTTTAGCTTCCGCCTGCTCCACGTTAGGAAAAGACATGGAGGCATCCAGCCCACATTCTGGATAAAGGGCATGTGGGCACCGTTGTCAGCATCCTGCCCACATTCTATAACGTGGCCTTCGCTACGCCGACTTCCTGGGGTCGACCCATCCGCTCACAAAGGCATGCTTAACTATGGAACTTTGATAGTATCCGGCATGTTAGGGCGGTGAAAATCATACCCATCGCTAGTCGTTCAAAATCATTTATTATAGCATAGGGAGCAGCTCCCCGTCACCGGGGAAAATGCTGCACCCGGGCCTTCTGGGTCTTGTGGGACCAACGTCAGTGCATGGCGCCAACGATCTTAGGACTTGGATCGTTGCGGGCAAACATCCCATGATGTGAGGAAAATAAGGGAATAGAATGAATATTAATCAAAAGGGAATATTTCGAGGAGTTAAGAAAAATTAGATTATCATCGGAGCGGATAAGTTCCGGAGAGGAAAAAAATAGAGGACATGATAGAAATTTAAAGGACATATCCGATTTGATGTGGGACAGAAAAATAGTCGAAAGTTAAAAAAAGGGGTGCAACACAAGGACTTTCAATGGGGTCACCCAACCTAGTACTACTCTCACCTAAGCATGCTTAACTGCGGAGTTCTGATGGGATCCAGTCATTAGTGCTGGTTTGATCGCACCCATCATAGGCTCCCTGAAACATTTCCATATATAGTTGCGGTCGTTGCCCACTACATGGAAATCTTGGTCTATCCAGTCTTGATGAACCCATGACTCCTCGATGGGACCCGCGGTGGTGCCTGGCCCCGGCGATATCAAGACCCGGACTATTTCGGTAGGGGAACAACAAACGGGGAGGGAACGAGGAGAATCCTGAGAAATATGAAAGCAACGTCGCGAAGGAGAGAGTGAGACGTGGTAAATTCGGGAACCGAAGCATATGCACGGGAGAAGAAATAGGAAAGCCACACAATTTAATGCATTCATCTCGTGGAAGATAGAAAAATAGCAGACAATCAAAAAATGGGTGCAGAACGAGGAATTCTGATGCGGACGCCTTAGCCTGTAAGTTCCGCGATCCGGGGGACCGGGCCCGATGGGTCTAGCTATTGGGTTGATCGTGCCTGTTTCGGCGGCTTTCGATCTTGCCGTGCTCAAACGGGCATAAATATGTTTTCCGGAGTCGGAATTGTCTTTAAGACCCTAATTTGGAAAGCTCTCGTTGTGCTCCACCCGGATAACCGCTCCGCCATCACGGCCAGGATCTAAGATCGAATTAATTCGTTTGAAAGGCCATCGGGAGCCTGGAAGATCCTTGGCGAGCTGGAAGTTTTAGCTTCCGCCTGCTCCGCATTCGGAAATGACACGGAGGCATCCAGCCCACATTCTGGAAAAAAGGCCTATGGGCACTGTTGTCAGCATCCTACCCACATTCTATAACGTGGCCTTCGCTACACCGACTTCCCGGGGTCGACCCATCCGCTCGCTAAGGCATGCTTAACAATGGATTTTTGATAGGATCCGGCACGTTAGGGTGGTGATAATCGCACCCAGCGCTAGTCGTTCAAAATCATTCATTACAACATAGGGAGCCGCTCCCCATCGCCGGGGAACAATGCTACACCCGTGCCTTCTAGGTGTTGTGGGACCAACGTCAGTGCATGGCGCCAGCGATCTTCGGACTTGGATCATTACGGGCGAACATCCCTTGATGTGAGGAAAATAAGGGAATAGAATGAATATTAATCAAAAGGGAATATTTCGAGGAGTTAAGAAAAATTGGATTATCATGGGAGCGGATAAGTTCTGAAGAGGAAAAAAATAGAGGACATGATAGAAATTTGAAGGACATATCCGATCCGATGGGGGACAAAAAAATAGACGAAAGTTAGAAAAAGTGGTGCAACACGAGGACTTTCCATGAGGACACCCAACCTGGTACTACTCTTGCCCAAGCACGCTTATCTACGGAGTTCTGATGGGATCCGGTGCATTAGTGCTGGTTTGATCGCACCCATCACAGGTTCTCTGAAACATTTCCATATATAGTTGCGACCGTTGCCCACTACATGGAAATCTTGATCCGTCCAATCTTGATGGGCCCACGACTCCTCGGTGGGACCCGCGGTGGTGCCTGGCCCCGGTGATATCAAGACCCAGATAGTTTCCGGAGGGGAACAACAAACGAGGAGGGAACAAAGAGAATCCCAGGAAATATGAAAGGAACGTCGTGAAGGATAGAGGGAGACGTGGTAAATTCGGGAACCGAAGCATATGCACGGGGGAAGAAATGGGAAAGCTGCACAATTTAATGCATTCATTTCGTGGAAGATAGAAAAAATGCGGACAATCAAAAAATGGGTATAGAACGAGGAATTTCGATGCAGACGCCTTAGCCGGTAAGTTCCATGATCCGAGGGACCGGGCCCGATGGGGCAAGCTATTGGGATGATCGTGCCAGTTTTGGCGGCTTTTGATCGTGCCGTGCTCAAACGGACATAAATATGTTTTCTGGAGCGGGAATAGCCTTTAGGACCCCAATTCAGAAAGCCCTCTCCGTCCTCCACCCGGATGACCACTCCGCCGTCACGGTAAGGATCTCGGGTCGAATTAATTCATTTGAAAGGCCACCGGGAGCCCGAAAGATCCTTTGCGAGCTGGAAGTTTTAGCTTCCGCCTGCTCTGCATTCGGAAAAGACACGGAGGCATCCAGCCCACATTCTGGAAAAAGGGCCTGTGGGCACCGTTGTTAGCATCCTGCCCACATTCTTCAGCATGGCCTTCGCTACACCGACTTCCCGGGGTCGACCCATCCGCTCACCAAGGCATGCTTAACTATGGATTTTTGATCGGATCTAGCACGTTAGGGCGGTGATAATCGCACCCAGTGCTAGTCATTCAAAATCATTCATTATAGCATAAGGAGCCGCTTCCCATCGCCGGGGAACAATGCTACACCCGGGCCTTCTGGGTCTTGTGGGACCAACGTCAGTGCATGGCGCCGGCGATCTTCGGACTTGGATCGTTGCGGGCGAACATCCCATGATGTGAGGAAAATAAGGGAATAGAATAAATATTAATCAAAAGGGAATATTTCGAGGAGTTAAGAAAAATTAGATTATCATGTGAGCGGATAAGTTCCAGAGAGGAAAAAAGTAGAGGACATGATAGAAATTTGAAGGACATATCCAATCCGATGGGGGACAGAAAAATAGTCTAAAGTTAGAAAAAGGGGTGCAACACGAGGACTTTCCATGGGGTCACCCAACCTAGTGCTACTCTCGCCCATGAACACTTAATTGTGGAGTTCTGATGGGATCCGGTGCATTAGTGGTGGTTTGATCGCACCCATCACAGGTTCCCTGAAACATTTTCATATATAGCGGCGGTCGTTGCCCACTACATGGAAATCTCGGTCCGTCTAGTCTTGATGGGCCCACAACTTCTCGGTGGGAACCGCGGTGGTGCCTGGCCCTGATGATAACAAGACCCGGACTGTTTCAGGAGAGGAACAACAAACGGGTAGGGAACGAGGAGAATCCCAGGAAATATGAATGAAACATCGAAAAGGAGAGAGGGAGACGTGGTAAATTCGGGAACCGAAGCATTTGCATGAGGGAAGAAATGGGAAAGCCACACAATTTAATGCATGCATCCTGTGGAAGACAGAAAAATAGCGGACAATCAAAAAATGGGTGCATAACGAGGAATTCCGATGCGGTTGCCTTAGCTAGTAAGTTCCACGATCCGGGGGACCAGGCCCGATGGGGAAAGATATTGGGTTGATCGTGCCAGTTTCGGCGGCTTTCGATCGTGCCATGCTCAAACGGGCATAAATAAGTTTTCCGGAATCAAAATCGCCTTTAGGACCCCAATTCAGAAAGCTCTCTCTGTTCTCCACCCGGATGATCGCTCGGCCGTCACGGCCAGGATCTAGGGTCGAATTAATTCGTTTGAAAGGCCACCGAGAGCACGGAAGATCCTTGGCAAGCTGGAAGTTTTAGCTTCCGCCTGCTCCACGTTCGGAAAAGACACGAAGGCATCCAGCCCACATTCTGGAAAAAGGGCCTGTGGGCACCATTTTGAGCATCCTGCCCACATTCAACAACGTGGCTTTCGCTATGCCGACTTCCCAAGGTTGACCCATCCGCTCGCCAAGGCATGCTTAACTATGGATTTTTGATAGGATCTGGCACGTTAGGGTGGTGATAATTGCACCCAGCGCTAGTCATTCAAAATCATTCATTATAGCATAGGGAGCCGCTCCCCGTCGGCGGGGAACAATGCTGCACCTGGGCCTTCTGGGTCTTGTGGGACAAACGTCAATGCATGGCTCCGGCGATCTTCGAACTTGGATCGTTGCGGGCGAACATCTCATGATGTGAGGAAAATAAGGGAATAGAAAGAATATTAATCAAAAGGGAATATTTCGAGGAGTTAAGAAAAATTAGATTATAATGGGAGCGGATAAGTTCCAAAGAGGAAAAAAATAGAGGACATGATAGAAATTTGAAGGACATATCAAATCCGATGGGGGACAGAAAAATAGTCGAAAGTTAGAAAAAGAGGTGCAACACGAGGACTTTCCATGGGGTCACCCGACCTAGTGCTACTCTCACCCAAGCATGCTTAACTACGGAGTTCTGATGGGATCCGGTGCATTAGCGCTGGTTTGATCGCACCTATCACAGGTTCCCTGAAACATTTCCATATATAGTTGCGGCCATTGCCCACTACATGGAAATCTCGGTCCGTCCAATCTTGATGGGCCAACGACTCCTCAGTGGGACCCGCGGTGGTTCCTGGCCCCGGTGATATCAAGACCCGGACTGTTTCGGGAGGGAAACAACAAACGGGGTGGGGAACGAGGAGAATCCCGGGAAATATGAAAGGAACGTCGCGAACTAAAGTGGGAGACGAGGTAAATTCGGGAAACAAAGCGTATGCACCGGGGACGAAATTGGAAAGCCGCATAATTTAATGCTTGCATCTCGTGGAAGATAGAAAAATAGCGGACAATCAAAAAATTGGTGCAGAATGAGAAATTCCGAAGCGGATGACTTAGCCGGTAAGTTTCGCGATCCGAGGGACCGGGCCCGATGGGGTAAGATATTGGGTTGATCGTGCCAGTTTCGGTGGCTTTCGATCATGCCGCACTCAAATGGGCATAAATATTTTTTCCGGAGTCTGAATCGCCTTTAAGACCTCAATTCGGATAGCTCTCTCCGTGCTCCACCCGTATGACCGCTCCGCCATCATGGCCAGGATCAGGGATCGAATTAATTCGTTTGAAAGGCCACCGGGAGCCCGGAAGATCCTTGGCGAGCTGGAAGTTTTAGCTTCCGCCTGCACCGCGTTTGGAAAAGACACGAAGGCATCCAGCCCACATTCTGGAAAAAGGGCCTGTAGGCACCGTTGTCAGCATCCTGCCCACATTCTACAACGTAGCCTTCGCTACGCCGACTTCCCGGGGTCTCCCCATCCGCTCGCCAAGGCATGCTTAACTATGGATTTTTGATTGGATCCTGCACGTTAGGGCGGTGATAATCGCACCCAGTGCTAGTCGTTCAAAATCATTCATTATAGCATAGGGAGCCGCTCCCCGTCGTCGGGGAATAATGCTGCACCCGGGCCTTCTGGGTCTTGTGGGACTAGCATCAGTGCATGGCACCGGTGATCTTCGGACTTGGATCGTTGCGGGCGAACATCCCATGATATGAGGAAAATAAGGTAATAGAATGAATATTAATCAAAAGGGAATATTTCGAGGAGTTAAGAAAAATTGGATTATCATGGGAGCGGATAAGTCCGGAGAGGAAAAAAATGGAGGACATGATAGAAATTTGAAGGACATATCCGATCCGAAGGGGGACAGAAAAATAGTCGAAAGTTAGAAAAAGGAGTGCAACAGGAGGACTTTCCATGGGGTCACCCAACATAGTACTACTCTCGCCCAAGCACGCTTAATTGCGGAGTTCTAATGGGATCCGGTGCATTAGTGCTGGGTTGATCGCACCCATCACAGGTTCCCTGAAATATTTCCATATATAGTTATGGCTATTGCCCACTACATGGAAATCTCGGTCCGTCCTATCTTGATGGGCCCATGACTCCACGGTGGGACCCACGGTGGTGCCTGGCCCTGTCGATATCATGACCTGGACTGTTTCGGGAGGGGAACAATAAACAGGGAGGGAACGAGGAGTATCCCAGGAAATATGAAAGGAACGTCGCGAAGGAGAGAGGGAGACGTGGTAAATTCGGGAACCGAAGCGTATGCACGGTTGAAGAAATGGGAAAGCCACACAATTTAATGCATGCATCTCGTGGAAGACAGAAAAATAGAGGACAATCAAAAAATGGGTGCAGAACGAGGAATTCCGACGTGGACGCCTTACTCGGTTAGTTTTGCGATATGGGTGACCGGGCCCGATGGGGCAAGATATTGGGTTGATCATGCTAGTTTTGGTGGCTTTCGATCGTGCCATGCTCAAACGGGCATAAATATGTATTTCGGAATTGGAATCGCCTTTAAGACCCCAATTCAGAAAGCTTTCTCCGTGCTCCACCCGGATGATCGCTCAGCCATCACGACCAGGATCTAGGGTCGAATTAATTCGTTTGAAAGGCCACCAGGAGCCCGAAAGATACTTGGTGATCTGGATGTTTTAGCTTCCGCCTGCTTCGCGTTCGGAAAAAAACACAAAGACATCCAGCCCACATTCTGGAAAAAGGGCAAGTGGGCACCGTTGTCAGCATCCTGCCCACATTCTACAATGTGGCCTTCGCTACGCCGACTTTCCAGGGTCGACCCATCTGCTCGCCAAGGCATGCTTAACTATGGATTTATGATAGGATCCGGCATGTTAGGGAGGTGATAATCGCACCAATCGCTAGTCGTTCAAAATCATTCATTATAGCATTAGGAGCCGCTCCCCGTCGCCCGGGAACAATGCTACACCCAGGCCTTCTGGGTCCTGTGGGACCAACGTCAGTGCATGGTGCCGGCGATCTTCGGACTTGGATCGTTGCGGGAAAACATCCCATGATGTGAGGAAAATAAGGGAATAGAATGAAAATTAATCAAAAGGGAATATTTCGAGGAGTTAAGAAAAATTGGATTATCATGGGAGCGGATAAGTTCCGTAGAGGAAAAAAATAGAGGACATGGTAGAAATTTGAAGGACATATCCGATCTGATGGGGGACAGAAAAATAGTCGAAAGTCAGAAAAAGGTGTCCAACACGAGGACTTTCCATGGGATCACCCAACCTAGTACTAATCTCACCCAAGCACGCTTAACTGCTGAGTTCTGATGGGATCTGGTGCATTAGTGCTTGTTTGATCACTCCCGTCATAGGTTCCATGAAATATTTTCATATATAGTTGCGGCCGTTGCCCACTACATGGAAATCTCGATCCGTCCAGTCTTGATGGGCCCACGACTCCTCGATGGGACCCGCGGTGGTGCGTGGCCCAGGCGATATCAAGACCCGGACTGTTTCGGGAGGGGAATAACAAATGGGGATGGAATGAGGAGAATCCCGGGAAATATGAAAAGAGCGTCGCGAAGGAGAGAGGGAGATATGGTAAATTTGGGAAACGAAGCATATGCACGGGCGAAGAAATGGAAAAGCCGCACAATTTAATGCATGCATCTCGTGGAAGATAGAAAATGAGTAGACAATCAAAAAATGGGTGCAGAACGAGAAATTCCGACACGGAAACCTTAGCCGGTAAGTTATGCGATCCGGGGGACCGGGCCCGATGGGGTAAGATATTGGGTTGATCGTGTCAGTTTCGGCGGCTTTCGATCGTGCCGCGTTCAAACGGGCATAAATATGTTTTCCAGAGTCGGAATCGCCTTTAAGACCCCAATTCGAAAAGCTCTCTCTGTGCTCCACCTGGATGACCGCTCCACCGTTACGGCCAGGACCTATGGTCGAATTAATTTGTTTGAAAGGCCACTGGGATCCCGGAAGATCCTTGGCGAGCTGGAAGTTTTAGCTTCCGCCTGCTCCGTGTTCCGAAAAGACACGGAGGCATCTAGCCCACATTCTGGAAAAAGGGCTTGTGGGCACCGTTGTCAACATCCTGCCCACATTCTACAACGTGGCCTTCGCTATGCCGACTTCCAAGGGTCGACTCATCTGCTCGCCAAGGCATGCTTAACTATAGATTTTTGATTGGATCCGGCATGTTAGGGCAATGATAATCGCACCCATCGTTAGTCATTCAAAATCATTCATTATAGCATAGAGAGCCGCTCCCCGTCGCCAGAAAACAATGCTGTACCCGGGCCTTTTGGGTCTTGTGGGACCAACGTCAGTGCATGGCACCGACGATCTTCGGACTTGGATCGTTGTGGACGAACATCCCATGATGTGTGGAAAATAAGGGAATAGAATGAATATTAGTCAAAAGGGAATATTTCGAGGAGTTAAGAAAAATTAGATTATCATGGGAGTGGATAAGTTCTGGAGAGGAAAATAATATAGGACATGATAGAAATTTGAAGGACATATTCGATCCGATGGGGGATAGAAAAATTATCAAAAGTTAGAAAAAGGGGTGCAACACGAGGAATTTCCATGGAGTCACCCAACCTAGTACTACTCTCGCCCAAGCATGCATCACTGTGGAGTTCTGATGGAATCCGGTGCATTAGTGCTGGTTTGGTCGCACCCATCACAAGTTCTTTGAAACATTTCCATATATAGTTGCGGCCGTTGCCCACTACATGGAAATCCCGGTCCGTCCAGTCTTATTGGGCCCACGACTCCTCGGTGCGACCCGCGGTAGTGCCTGGCCCCGGCGATATCAAGACTCGGACTATTTCAAGAGGGGAACAACAATCGGGGAGGGAACGAGGAGAATCCTGGAAAATATGAAAGGAACGTTGCGAATGAGAGAGGGAGACATGGTAAATTTGGGAACCAAAGCATATGCACGGGGGAAGAATTGGAAAAGCCGCACAATTTAATGCATGCATCTCGTGGAATACAGAAAAATAGTGGACAATCAAAAAATGGGTGCAGAACGAGGAATTCTGATGTGGATGCCATAGCCGGTAAGTTCCGCCATCCGGGGGACCTGGCCCGATGGTGCAAGATATTGGGTTGATCGTGCCAGTTTCAGTGGCTTTCGATCGTGCCGCGTTAAAATGGGCATAAATATATTTTCCGGAGTCGGAATCGCCTTTAAGACCCCAATTCAGAAAGCTCTCTCCGTGCTCCACCCGGATGATCGCTCCAACATCACAGCCAGGATCTGGGGTCAAATTAATTCGTTTGAAAGCCCACCAGGAGCCCGGAAGATCCTTGGCGAGCTGAAAGTTTTAGCTTCTGCCTGCTCCGCGTTCGGAGAAGACACGGAGGCATCTAGCCCACATTCTGGAAAAAGGGCCTGTGGGCACCGTTGTCAGCATCTTGCCCACATTTTACAATGTGGCCTTCGCTACGCCGACTTCCTAGGGTCGACCCATCCGCTCGCCAAGGCATGCTTAACTATGGATTTTTGATAGGATCCGGCACGTTATGGCGGTGATAATCGTACCCATCGCTAGTCATTTAAAATCATTCATTATAGCATAGGGAGCCGCTCCCCGTCGCCGGGGAACAATGCTGCACCCGGGCCTTCTGGATCTTGTGTGACCAACGTTAGTGCGTGGAGCCGACGATCTTCGGACTTGGATCGTTGCAGGCGAACATCCCATGATGTGAGGTAAATAAGGGAACATAATGAATATTAATCAAAAGGGAATATTTCACGGAGTTAAGAAAAAATGGATTATCATGGGAGCGGATAAGTTCCGGAGAGGAAAAAAATAGAGGACAAGATTGAAATTTGAAGGACATATCCGATCCGATGGGGGAAAGAAAAGTAGTCGAAAGTTAGAAAAAGGGATGCAACACGAGGACTTTCCATGGGGCCACCAAACCTAGTACTACTCTCGCCCAAGCACGCTTAACTACGGAGTTCTGATGGGATCCGGTGCATTGGTGCTAGTTTGATCACACCCATCACAGGTTCCCTGAAACATTTCCATATATAGTTGCGACCGTTGCCCACTACATGAAAATCTCGGTCCGTCTAGTCTTGATGGGCCCACGACTCCTCAATGGGACCCGTGGTGGTGCCGTGCCCCGGCGATATCAAGACCCGGATTGTTTCGGGAGGGGAAAAACAAACGGGGAGGGAACGAGGAGAATCCTGGGAAATATGAAAGGAACGTCGTGAAGGAGAGAGGGAGATGTGGTAAATTCGAGAACCGAAGCATATGCACTGGGGAAGAAATGGGAATGCTGCACAATTTAATGCATGCATCTCGTGGAAGACAGAAAAATAGCGGACAATCAAAAATTGGATGCAGAACGTGGAATTCCGACACGGATGCCTTAGCCGGTAAGTTCTGCGATACGGGGGACCGGGCCCGATGGAGCAAGATATTGGGTTGATCATGCCAGTTTCAGCGGCTTTCGATCGTGCCGCGCTTTAACGGTCATAAATATGTTTTTCGGAGTCGGAATCGCCTTTAAGATACCAATTCGGAAAGCTCTCTCCATGCTCCACCTAGATGACCGCTCCGCCATCATGGCCAAGACCTGGGGTCTAATTAATTTGTTTGAAAGGACACCGGGAGCCCGGAAGGTCCTTGGCGAGCAGGAAGTTTTAGCCTTCGCCTACTCCGCGTTCAGAAAAGACACGGAGGCTTTCAGCCCACATTCTGGGAAAAGGGCTTGTGGGCACCGTTGTCAGCATCCTGCCCACATTCTACAATGTGGCCTTCACTACGCCGACTTCCTGGGGTCGACCCATCTGCTCGCCAAGGCATGCTTAACTATGGATTTTTGATAGGATCCGGCATGTTAGGGCGGTGATAATCGCACCCATCACTAGTCATTCAAAATAATTCATTATAGCATAGGGAGCCGCTCCCCATCGCCGGAAAACAATGCTGCACCCGGGCCTTCTGGGTCTTGTGGGATCAACGTCAGTGCATGGTGCTGACGATCTTCGGACTTGGATCGTTGCGGGCGAACATCCCATGATGGGAGGAAAATAAGGGAATATAATGAATATTAATCAAAAGGGAATATTTCGAGGAGTTAAGAAAAAATGGATTATCATGGGAGCGGATAAGTTCTGGAGAGGAAAAAAATAGAGGACATGATAGAAATTTGAAGGACATATCCGATCCGATGGGGGACAAAAAAATAGTCGAAAGTTAGAAAAAGGGGTGCAACACGAGGACTTTTCATGGGGTCACCCAACCTAGTACTACTCTCACCCAAGCACGCTTAACTGCAGAGTTCTGATGGAATCCTGTGCATTAGTGCTGGTTTGATCGCACCCATCCCAAGTTCCCTAAAACATTTCCATATATAGTTGCGGCCGTTGCCCACTACATGGAAATCTCTGTCCGTCCAGTCTTGATGGGCCAATGACTCCTCGGTGGGACCCGCGGTGGTGCCTGGCCCCGGCGATATCAAGACCCGGACTGTTTTTGGAGCGGAACAATAATCAGGGAGGGAACGAGGAGAATCCTGGGAAATATGAAAGGAACATCGCAAAGGAGAGAGGGAGATGTGGTAAATTCGGGAACCGAAGTGTATGCATGGGGGAAGAAATGGAAAAGCTGCACAATTTAATGCATGCATCTCGTTGAAAATAGAAAAATAGCAAAAAATCAAAAAATGGGTGCAGAACGAGGAATTCCGATGCGGACGCCTTAGCCGGTAAGTTTCGCGATCTGGGGGACCGCGCTCGATGGGGCAAGATATTGGGTTGATCGTGCCAGTTTCAGCGGCTTTCGATAGTGCCGCGTTCAAACGGGCATAAATACATTTTCCGGAGTCGGAATCGCCTTTAAGACACAAATTTGGAAAGCTCTCCCCGTGCTCCACCCGAATGACTGCTCCGCCATCATGGCCTAGAGCTGGGGTCGAATTAATTTGTTTAAAAGGCCACCGGGAGCCCGGAAGATCCTTGGCGAGCTTGAAGTTTTAGCTTCCGCCTACTCTGCATTCGGAAAAGACACGGAGGCATCCAGCCCACATTCTGGAAAAAGGGCCTATGGGCACCGTTGTCAGCATCCTGTCCACATTCTACAACATGGTCTTCGCTACGCTGACTTCCCGGGGTCGACCCAACTGCTCGCCAAGGCATGCTTAACTATGGATTTTTGATAGGATCCGGCACGTTAGGGCGGAGATAATCGCACTCATCGCTAGTCGATCAAAATCATTCATTATAGCATAGGGAGCCGCTCCCCGTTACCGAGGAACAATGATGCACCCGGGCCTTCTGGGTCTTATGTGACCAACGTCGGTGCATGGCACTGGCGATCTACGGACTTGGATCGTTGCGGGCGAACGTCCCATGTTGCGAGGAAAATAAGGGAATAGAATGAATATTAATCAAAAGGAAATATTTCGAGGAGATAAGAAAAATTGGATTATCATGGGAGCGGATAAGTTCCGGAGAGGAAAAAAATAGAGGACAAGATAGAAATTTGAAGGACATATCCGATCCGATGGGTGACAGAAAAATAGTCGAAAGTTAGAAAAAGGGGTGCAACACGAGGACTTTCCATGAGGTCACCTAACATAGTACTACTCTCGCCCAAGCACACTTAACTGCGGAGTTTTGATGGGATCCGGTGCATTAGTGCTTGTTTGATCGCACCCATCACAAGTTCCATGAAACATTTCAATATATAGTTGCAGCCATTGCCCACTACATGGAAACCTCGGTTCATCTAGTCTTGATGGGCCCATGACTCCTCGGTGGGACCCGCGGTGGTGCCAGGCACCGGCGATATGAAGACCCGGACTGTTTCGGGAGGGGAACAACAAACGGGGAGGGAACAAGGAGAATCCCGGAAAATATGAAAGGAATGTCGCGAAGGAGAGAGGGAGACATGGTAAATTCGGGAACCGAAGCGTATACACGGGGGAAGAAATGGGAAAGCTGCACAATTTAATGCATGCATCTCGTCGAAGACAGAAAAATAGCGGACAATCAAAAAATGGGTGCAGAACGAGGATTTCCGATGCGGACGCCTTAGCCGGTAAGTTTCGCGATCCGGGGGACCGGGCCTGATGGGGCAAGATATAGGGTTCATCATGCCAGTTTCGGCGACTTTCGATCGTGCCACGCTCAAACGGGCATAAATATGTTTTTCGCAGTCGAAATCACCTTTAAGACCCCAATTCAGAAAGCTCTCTCTGTGCTCCACCCGGATGACCGCTTCCCCATCACGGCCAGAATCTAGGGTCTAATTAATTCGTTTGGAAGGCCACCGGGAGCCCGGAAGATCCTTGGTGAGCTGGAAGTTTTAGCTTCCGCCTGGTCCGCGTTCGGAAAAGACACGGAGGCATCCATCCCACATTTTGGAAAAAGGGCCTGTGGGCACCGTTGTTAGTATCCTGCCCACATTCTATAATGTGGCCTTCATTACGCCGACTTCCCGGGGTTGACCCATCCACTCGCCAAGGCATGCTTAACTATGGATTTTTGATATGATCCGGCACGTTAGGGCGGTGATAATCGCACCCATCACTAGTCGTTCAAAATCATTCATTATAGCATAGGGAGCCGCTTCCCACCGTCGGGGAACAATGCTGCACCCGGGCCTTCTCAGTCCTGTGGGACCAACGTCAGTGCATGGCACCAACGATCTTAGGACTTGGATCATTACGAGGAAACATCCCATGATGTGAGGAAAATAAGGGAATAGATTGAATATTAATCAAAAGGGAATATTTCCAGGAATTAAGAAAAATTGGATTATCATGGGAGCGGATAAGTTCCGGAGAGGAAAAAAATAGAGGACATGATAGAAATTTGAATGACATATCCGATCCGATGGGGGACAGAAAAATAGTCGAAAGTTAGAAAAAGGGGTGCAACACGAGGACTTTCCATGCGGTCACCCAACCTAGTTCTACTCACATCCAAGCATGCTTAACTTCGGAGTTTTGTTGGGATCCGGTGCATTAGTACTGGTTTGATCGCTCCCGTCATAGGTTCCCTGAAACATTTCCATATATAGTTGCGGTCGTTGCCCACTACATGAAAATCTCGGTCCGTCCAGTCTTGATGGGTCCACGACTCCTCGATGGGACCCGCGGTGGTGCGTGGCCCTAGCGATATCAAGACTCGAACTGTTTCTGGAGGGGAACAACAAATGGGGAGGGAATGAGGAGAATCCTGGGAAATATGAAAGGAACGTCACGAAGGAGAGAGGGAGACGTTGTAAATTCGGGAACTGAAGCATATTCACGAGCGAAGAAATGGGAAAGCTGTACAATTTAATGCACGAATCTCGTGGAAGACAGAAAAATAATGGACAATCAAAAAATGGGTGAAGAACGAGAAATTTCGACGCGGATGCCTTAGCCGGTAAGTTCCGCGATCCGGGGTTCGGGACCGATGGGGCAAGATATTGGGTTCGTCGTGCCAGTTTCGGTGGCTTTCGATCGTGCCGCGCTCCAACGGGCATAAATATGTATTCCGGAGTCGGAATCACCTTTAAGACCCCAATTCGGAAAGCACTCTCCATGATCCACCCGAATGACCGCTCCGTCGTCATGGCCAAGATCTGGGATAGAATTAATTTGTTTGAAAGGCCAATGGGAGCCCAGAAGATCCTTGGAGAGCTGGAAGTTTTAGCTTCCACCTACTCCGCGTTCGGAGAAGACACGGAGGCATCGAGCCCACATTCTGGAAAAAGGGCCTGTGGGCACCGTTGTCAGCATCCTGCCCACATTCTGCAACATGGCCTTCATTGCGCCGACTTCCCGGGGTGACCCATCCGCTCGACGAGGAATGCCTAACTATGGATTTCTGATAGGATCCGGCGCATCAGGGCGGTGATGATTGCACCCATCGCTAGTCGTTCAACATCATTCGTTATAGCATAGCAAGCCGCTCCGCGCCACCGGGAAACAATGCTGCGCCCGGGCCTTCTGCGTCCTGTGGGACCAACGTCACTGCATGGCGCCGGCGATCTTTGGACTTGGATCGTTGCGGGTGAACATCCCATGTTGTGAGGAAAATAAAGGAATAGAATGAATATTAATCAAAATGGAATATTTCGAGGAGTTATGAAAAATCGGAATATCATGGGAGCGGATAAGTTTCCGGAGGCGAAAAAAAGTAGAAGACATGATAGAAATTTGAAGGGCATATCGGATCCGATGGGGGTCAGAAAAATAGTCAAAAGTTAGAAAAAGGGGTGCAACACGAGGACTTCTCAGGGAGTCACCCATCCTAGTACTACTTTAGCCCAAGCATGCATAACTGCGGAGTTCTGATGGGATTCTATGCATTAGTGCTGGTATGATCGCAACCGTCATAGGTTCCCTGAAACATTTCCATATATAGTTATGGCCGTTGCCCACTACATGGAAATCTCGATCCGTCCAGTCTTGATGGGCGCACGACTCCCTCGGTGGGACACGCGGTGGTGCGTCATCCCGGTGATATCAAGACCCGTACTGTTTCGGGAGGGGAACAACAACCGGGAAGGGAATGGGTAGAATCCCGGGAAATATGAAAGGAACGCCGCGAAGGAGAGAGGGAGACGTTGTAATTTCGGGAACCGAAGCGTATGCACGGGGTACGAAATGGGAAAGCCACACAATTTATTGCATGCATCTCGTGGAATACAAAAAAATAACGGACAATCAAGAAATGGGTGCAGAACGAGGACATCCGACGCGGATGCCTTAGCCGTTAAGTTCCGCGATCCGGGGGACCGGGACTGGTGGGGCAAGATATTGGGTTGATCATGCCAGTTTCGGCGGCTTTCGATCGTGCCGCTCTCAAACGGGCATAAATATGTTTTACGAAGTCGGAATCGTCTGTAAGACCCCAATTCGGAAAGCTCTCTCCGTGCTCCACACGCACGACTGCTCCGCCGTCATGGCCAGGATCTGGGGTCGATTTAATTTATCTGAAAGGCCAAAGGGAGCCTGGAAGATCCTTGGCGAGCTGGATGTTTCAGCTTCTTCCTACTCCGCGTTCGGAAAAGACACGGAGGCATCCAGCCCACACTTTGGAAAAAGGGCCCATGGGCACCATTGTCAGCATCCTACCCACATTCTGCAACGTGGCCTTCGTTGCGCCGACTTCCCGGGGTGACCCATCCGCTCGATGAGGAACGCCTAACTATGGATTTCTGATAGGATCCGGCGCGTCAGGGCGATGATGATCGCACCCATCGCTAGTCGTTCTACATCATTCGTTATAGCATAGCGAGCCACTCCCTGCCGCCGGGGAACAATGCTGCGCCCGGGCCTTCTGCGACATGTAGGACCAACGTCAGTGCATGGCACCGGCGATCTTTGGACTTAGATCGTTGCGGGCGAACATCCCATGATGGGAGGAAAATAAAGGAATAGAATGAATATTAATCAAAAGGGAATATTTCGAGGAGTTAAGAAAAATCGGATTATCATGGAAAAGGATATGTTTTCGGAGGGGAGAAAAAGTAGAAGACATGATAGAAATTTGAAGGACATATCGGATCCGATTGGGGACAGAAAAATAGTCGAAAGTTAGAAAAAGGGGTGCAACACGAGAACTTCCCAGGGGGTCACCCATCCTAGTACCACTCTCGCCCAAGCACACTTAACTGCAGAACTGATGGGATCCGGTCCATTAGTGTTGGAATGATCGCACCCGTCACAGGTTTTCAGAAACATTTCCATATATAGTTGCGACCGTTGCCCACTACATGGAAATCTCGATCCATCTAGTCTTGACGGGCGCACGAGTCCCTCGGTCGGACCCGCTGTGGTGCGTCGCCCCGGTGATATCAAGACCCGTACTGCTTCGGGAGGGGAACAACAACTGGGGAGGGAACAGGTAGAATCCCGGGAAATATGAAAGGAACGCCGCGAAGGAGAGAGGGAGACGTGGTAATTTCGGGAACCGAAGCGTATGCACGGGGAAAGAAATGGGAAAGCTGCACAATTTATTGCATGCATCTCGTGGAAGACAGAAAAATAGCGGACAATCAAGAAATGGGTGCAGGACGAGGACTTCCGACGCGGATGCCTTAGCCGTTAAGTTCCGCGATCCGGGGGACCGGGCCCGGTGGGGCAAAATATTGGGTTGATCTTGCCAGTTTCGGCGGCTTTCGACCGTGCTGCGTTCAAACGGGCATAAATTTGTTTTACGAAGTCGGAATTGCCTGTAAGACCCCAATTCGGAAAGCTCTCTCCGTGCTCCACCCACTTGATAGCTCCGCCATCATGGCCAGGATCTGCGATCGATTTAATTCATCTGAAATGCCAACGAGAGCCTGGAAGATCCATGGCGAGCTGGAAGTTTCAGCTTCTTCTTGCTCCGCGTTCGAAAAAGATATGGAGGCATCCAGCCCACATTCTGGAAAAAGGGCCCATGGGCACCGTTGTCAGCATCCTTCCCACATTCTGCAACGTGGCCTTCGCTGCGCCGACTTCCCAAGGTGACCCATCCGCTCGACGAGGAACGCCTAACAATGGATTTCTGATTGGATCCGGTGCGTCAGGGCGGTGATGATCGCACCCATCGCTAGTCGTTCAACATCTTTCGTTATAGCATAGCGAGCTGCTCCCCACCACCGGGGAACAATGCTGTGCCCGGGCCTTTTGCATCCTGTGGGACCAACGTCAGTGCATGGCGCCGACGATCGTTGGACTTGGATCGTTGCGGGCGAACATCCCATGATGTGAGGAAAATAAAGGAATAGAATGAATACTAATCAAAAGAGAATATTTCAAGGAGTTAAGAAAAATCAGATTATCATGGAAGTGGATATGTTTCCGGAGGGGAGAAAAAGTATAAGACATGATAGAAATTTGAAGGACATATCGGATCCGATGGGGGACAGAAAAATAGTCAAAAGTTAGAAAAAGGGGTGCAACACGAGGACTTCCTAGGTGGTCACCCATCCTAGTACTACTCTCGCCCAAGCACGCTTAACTGCGGAGTTTTGATGGGATCCGGTGCATTAGTGCTGGTATGATCGCACCCGTCACAGGTTTCCAGAAACATTTCCATATGTAGTTGCGACC
This sequence comes from Areca catechu, assembly GCA_021397845.1. NCBI lineage: Eukaryota > Viridiplantae > Streptophyta > Magnoliopsida > Arecales > Arecaceae > Areca > Areca catechu. The sequence goes on from CM038050.1 coordinate 101,475,568, forward strand.
GTTGCCCACTACATGTAAATCTCGATCCGTCCAGTCTTTATGGGCGCACGAGTCCCTCGGTTGGACCCGCAGTGGTGCGTCGCCCCGGTGATATCAAGACCCGTACTGTTTCGGAAGGGGAATAACAACCGGGGAGGGAACTGGTAGAATCCCGGGAAATATGAAAGGAACGCCGTGAAGGAGAGAAGGAGGCGTGGTAATTTCGGGAACCGAAGCATATGCACGGGGGAAGAAATGGGAAAGCCGCACAATTTATTGCATGCATCTCGTGGAGGACAAAAAAATAGTAGACAATCAAGAAACGGGTGCAGGATGAGGACTTCCGACGTGAACGCCTTAGCCGTTAAGTTCCGCGATCCGGGGGACCGGGCCCGTGGGGTATGATATTGGGTTGATCGTGCCAGTTTCGGTGGCTTTCGACCGTGCCGCGCTCAAACGGGCATAATTATGTTTTTCGGAGTCAGAATCGCCTGTAAGACCCCAATTCGGAAAGCTCTCTCAATGCTCCACCCGCATGACAACTCCGCCATCACGGCCAGGATCGGGGGTCGAATTAATTCATCTGAAAGGCCAACGGGAGACCGTAAGATCCTTGGCGAGCTGGAAGTTTCAGCTTCTTCCTGCTCTGCGTTCGGAAAAGACACGGAGGCATCCAGTCCACATTCTAGAAAAAGGGCCCGTGGGAACCGTTGTCGGCATCCTGCCCACATTCTACAACGTGGCCTTCGCTGTGCCGACTTCCCGGGGTGACCCATCCGCTCGATGAGGAATGCCTAACTATGGATTTCTGATTGGATCCGGCGTGTCAGGACTGTGATGATCGCACCCATCGCTAGTCGTTCAACATCATTAGTTATAGCATAGCGAGCCGCTCCGTGCCGCCAGGAAACAATGCTGCACCCGGGCCTTCTGCGTCCTGTGGGACCAACGTCAGTGCATGGCGCTGGCGATCTTTGGACTTCGATCATTATGGGCGAACATCCCATGATGTGAGGAAAATAAAGGAATATAATAAATATTAATCAAAAGGGAATATTTCGAGGACTTATGAGAAATCGGATTATCATGGGAGCGGATAAGTTTCCGGAGGGGAAAAAAAGTAGAAGACATGATAGAAATTTGAAGGGCATATCGGATCCGAGGGGGGATAGAAAAATAGTCGAAAGTTAGAAAAAGGGGTGCAACACGAGGACTTCACAAGGGGTCACCCATCCTAGTACTACTCTAGCACAAGCATTCTTAACTGTGGAGTTCTGATGGGATCCTATGCATTAGTGCTGGTATAATCGCACCCGTCATAGATTTCCAGAAACATTTTCATATATAGTTGCGACTGTTGCCCACTACATGGAAATCTCGATCCGTCCAGTCTTGACGGGCGCACGAGTCCCTCGATCGGACCCACGGTGGTGCGTCGCCCCGGTGATATCAAGACCCGTACTGTTTCGGGAGGGGAACAACAACCGGGGTGGGAACGGGTAGAATCCTGGGAAATATGAAAGGAACGCCGCGAAAGAGAGAGGGAGACGTGGTAATTTCAGGAACCGAAGCATATGCACGGGGGAAGAAATGGGAAAGCCGCACAATTTATTGCATGCATCTCTTGGAAGACAGAAAAATAGCGAACAATCAAGAAATGGGTGCAGGACGAGGACTTCCGACGCGGACATCTTAGCCGTTAAGTTTCGCGATCCGGGGGAACGGGCCCGGAGGGGCAAGATATTGGGTTGATCGTGCCAGTTTCGGTGGCTTTCGACCGTGCCGTGCTCAAATGGGCATAAATATTTTTTCCGGAGTCGGAATCGCCTGTAAGACCCCAATTCGGAAAGCTCTCTCTATGCTCCACTAGTATGACAGCTCCACCGTCACGTCCAGGATCGAGGGTCAAATTAATTCGTCTGAAAGGCCAACGGTAGCCCGGAAGATCCTTGGCGAGCTGGAAGTTTCAGCTTCTTCCTGCTCCGCATTTGGAAAAGACACGGAGGCATCCAGCCCACATTTTGAAAAAAGGGCCCGTGGGCACCGTTGTTAGCATCCTGCCCACATTCAACAATGTGGCCTTCGCTGCGCTGACTTCCAGGGGTGACCCATCCGCTCTACGAGGAATGCCTAACTATGGATTTCTAATAGGATCCGGTGCGTCAGGGCGGTGATGATCGCACCCATCGCTAGTTGTTCAACATCATTCGTTATAGAATAGTGAGCCGCTCCGCACCGCCGAGGAACAATGCTGCGCCCGATCCTTCTGCGTCCTATGGGACGAACGTCAATGCATGGCGCCGGCGATCTTTGGACTTAGATCGTTGCGGGCGAACATCCCATGATGTGAGGAAAATAAAGGAATAAAATGAATCTTAATCAAAAGAGAATATTTCGAGGAGTTATAAAAAATAAAATTATCATGGGAGCGGATAAGTTTCTGGAGGGAAAAAAAAGTAGAAGACATGATAGAAATTTGAAGGTCATATCGGATCCAATGGGGGATAGAAAAATAGTCGAAATTTAGAAAAAGGGGTGCAACATGAGGACTTCCAATGGGGTCACCGATCCTTGTACTACTCTAGCCCAAGCATGCTTAACTACGGAGTTATGATGGAATCCGGTGCATTAGTGCAGGTTTGATCGCACCCGTCACAGGTTCCCTGAAATATTTCCATATATAGTCGCGGTCGTTGCCCAATACATGGAAATCTCGATGCGTCCAGTCTTGATGGGCGCATGACCCCCTCTGTGGGACACGCGGTGGTGCGTCACCCCGGTGATATCAAGACCTGTACTTTTTCTGGAGGGGAACAACAACTGGGGAGAGAACGGGTAGAATCTCGGTAAATATGAAAAGAACACCGTGAAGGAGAGAGGGAGACATGGTAATTTCGGGAATAGAAGCATATGCACAGGGGAAGAAATGGGAAAGCCGCACAATTTATTGCATGCATCTCGTGGAAGACAGAAAAATAGCATACAATTAAAAAATGGGTGCAGAACGAGGACTTCAGACGGGGACACCTTAGCCGTTAAGTTCCGTGATCCGGGGGATCGGGCCTGGTGGGGCAAGATATCGGGTTGATCATCCCAGTTTCGATGGCTTTCGACCGTGCCGCCCTCAAATATAGGTTGCCCATCCCTAGACTAGATGACATGCTTGATATGATGGCTGGTGCAATGGTTTTTTCTAAGATTGATCTCAAAAGCGGCTATCATCAGGTTAGGATTAGACCCGGGGATGAATGGAAAACTGCTTTCAAGACTAAGGATGGTCTTTATGAATGGGTTGTTATGCCTTTTGGGTTGTCCAATGCCCCTAGTACTTTCATGAGAATTATGACCCAGGTACTTAGAGCTTTCATAGGAAAATTTGTGGTGGTCTATTTTGATGACATCCTGATCTATAGTAAGACCCCAGCAGATCACCTAGGCCACCTTAGAGTAGTCTGCCAAGTTTTGAGGAATGATAGACTCTAGGTAATCTTAAGAAGTGTGAATTCATGACTAGTAGAGTTATCTTTCTTGGTTTTGTAGTAACCCTTGACGGCGTGGCGGCCGATCCTGAGAAGATTAGGTCCATAGTAGCCTGGCCAGAGCCAACCAATGTGCATGAAGTTAGAAGTTTCCACGGCTTGGCTACCTTCTATAGGCGATTCATCAAGGGGTTTAGTACTTTAGCTGCTCCTATCACTGATTGTATTAGGAAAGGAGAATTTCATTGGACTAAGTCAGCCCATAAAGCCTTCCTAGATCTTAAGGATAAAATGACCCAGGCACCCATTCTGAGATTACCCGATTTTTCTAAAGTATTTGAGGTTGCCTGTGATGCTTCAGGTGTAGGAATAGGTGGAGTCCTAAGCCAAGAGAATCATCCCATAGCATTCTTTAGTGAAAAACTTAATGATGCTAAGCTTAGGTATTCTACCTATGATAAGGAATTTTATGCGGTGGTGCAAGCTTTGCGTTACTGGAGACATTATTTGCTACCGCAGGAATTTGTACTATTTTCGGACCATGAGGCTCTTAGATTTCTGAACTCCCAAAAGAAGCTTAACCCTAGGCATGCTAAGTGGGTAGAAGATATCCAGTCTTATACTTTTGTCCTGAAACATAAGGCTGGAGTTGAGAATAAGGTAGCTGATGCCCTTAGTCGCCGATCTCTGTTATTAACTTCTGTTAGAACTGAGGTCATAGGGTTTGAGCAAATCAAAGAGGAATATGAGTCTTGTCCGGATTTCACAACTGTGTATCAGGATCTAGTTCAAGGACCATCTAGTAATCACCAGGATTATACCCTTGTAGATGGTTTTTTGTTCTTCAAAAATAGGCTTTGCATCCCTAGAACTTCTCTTAGGGAATTTTTGATTTGGGAAATCCATGTTGGAGGTTTAGTCGGCCATTTTGGAAAAGACAAGACCATTCTAGCTATTGAAGACCACTTTTTCTGGCCTAGCTTGAAAAGGGATGTAGCTAATATTGTAGCTAGATGTCGAACCTGCGCTGTTGCCAAACAACGAAAACAAAACACTGGCCTTTATACCCCACTCCCTGTCCCAGATCGTCCTTGGCAAGATGTGAGTATGGATTTTGTGTTAGGTTTACCTAAGACCCAGAGGAGACATGATTCTATCTGTGTCGTAGTCGACCGATTCTCTAAAATGGCCCACTTCTTGCCTTGTTCCCAAACCTTTGATGCGTCTAAGGTAGCCACACTTTTCTTCAATGAGATAGTTAGACTCCATGGCCTACCTAAGACAATCGTTTCAGATAGGGATGTCCGGTTCACCAGTTACTTTTGGAAGACCCTTTGGCATAAGTTAGGAACAAAACTTAAGTTTTCAACTGCCTATCATCCCCAAACTGATGGCCAAACTGAAGTAGTGAACCGTAGCCTAGGAAATCTGCTGAGATGTCTTATTGGTGAAAACACCAGAAATTGGGATTTATACCTACCAAGGGTAGAATTTGCGTACAATGACTCGGTCAATAGGTCTACGGGTAAGAGTCCATTTGAAATTGTACATGGGTACAAACCTCACACACCTCTTGACCTAGTCCCTTTACCTGTCCACACTCGAGTCTCCGAGTCTGCTGAGAATTTTGCACAGCATGTAAAAGACTTGCATAAAGAAATTCATGCCAAAATAAATTTAAGTAATGAAACTTATAAGAAGTTGGCTGATACTCAAAGGCGAGTCAAATCTTTTGTTGAGGGAGACTATGTGATGATTAGGTTAAGGCCTGAATGGTTTCCTCCTGGAACCGTTAGAAAGTTACATGCTAGGGGAGCTGGACCATTTAGAGTGGTAAAGAGAGTAGGATCCAATGCCTATGTGCTCGAGTTGCCTCCAGAACTAGGCATTAGCTCTACTTTCAACATTACAGACTTAGTAGAGTACAGGGAGCCAGCTGTGATTCCTAGTGAGCCTTTTGAGCCTAACCCTATCATTGAGAGTGATCCCGACCCTGTGTGTCCACCAACAAACTGGCTTGTGAGGAAAGAGCAGATTGAAAAGATCCTGGATGATCAGGTTATCTCTACTCGTAATCGAGGATACCAAAGGTACCTGGTCCGCTGGCAAGGAAGGCCAGATTCTGATGACTCTTGGATCTACCAAGAAGAATTACAAGAATTGGACCCAGACCTCTTGGAGAGATACCAGAGCCAACTTGAGCCTTACTCGACAGGGTCGAGTTCCTCCCACCCCTGGAGAATTGGTGCGGGCACCAGACTCATAAGAAGACTTCAGAGCTCCATTTGGATCTCTGATTGACATTGCCCGAGAAATTAGGGTTTGTAATAAAGGTTGACCTAGTCAACCAGTTTATTTATTTCTTGAGTCACCATTTAAATTTTGTTGAGTCATGTTGACTCGATGCAAGTCCCGATGTGGTTTCAATTTGGTCCAAAATGGTGCCACATTTGTCTTCCAATCAAATCAAGGTTCAAGCAAGTGGAGGCCACACTCCAAGCCACACGCCCAGCCACACTCCGAGCACACGCCAGAGTCCAGGAGGCGCCACAGAGGCATCCCAGTGTCATGGTCCCCACATCCAAAGAAGAAAAAAATCAAATTAGAAGCTAATTTAAAGGAGGCGCCCATACCTGCCAATTTTGTCTAAGCAAAGAAGGAAAAGACTTCTCTTGGAGAAAAAAATCAAAGAAGGACATCCAATTGAAGTTCAAATCAAAATCAAAGAGCTTAACTTGGAGTGGAAGAAAAGAAGAAATTCCATAAGAAGAAGAGGACTCCAAATCCAAATCCAACTCCAAAGGAGGCGCCATACAAATTCCAAAAAAAATTCCTTTATGGCTGTCCCAAATTTTTTTGAACTCTTGGTCGGCCAAGAGAGGAGATTTTCTACCTAATCTAGAGGTTGGAGGAGTTTAGTCCCACATGGGAATTTGTACAAGCTTGGAGAAAATTTTAGGTCTATATAATAGACCCCTTTTTGTAACTTTAAGAAATCAATGAAGAAAAATTATTTTTGCTAGTCTCTTGTGTTGAGTGACCTAGGTTTCTCTTCTTCCGCACTATTCTAAGTGTTGAGCTCCGTGAGGGGGTAATCCGGGTTCCATTGGAGCCTTGAGGAGGTGAGAGATCTCCATCTTTATCCAAAACCCTAGGTTAGCCACTTGAAATTCCAAAACCCTAGCCGCCCTTCATTATTTTCAATCCATCAAACCCTAGATCCATCCATCTCCCACGGTCTCTCTCTCTCTACAAGTCCAGGCCATCCACCTTCATCCAGATCCAGTCCGGCTACTTCAGATCCAGAGCAAGTTCCAAGGAAAATCACATCAGCTTCCAGGAGAATCCAGTTTTCAGCAATTTCAATCTTCAAGTTCATCAACCTGGTAAATTTTTCCCTTGACTCTCTGATTCCATCAATTATTTTTCTTCTCTTCCAGATCTTGAGTTTAGGAGAAGCCAACCCGCCAAGGACCAGTATTGGAGGATCCATTGCGAAGATATCTGAATCCGAGGATCCTACAATCTGCTCGGGAGAGTCCTTCCACCAAAATCTGTGAAGATCATTGTCTGGTTAGGTAAACCATCTCTTCCCTTTATTTCTGTTCTGTTGAAAGTTCGGAGTGAAACCCTAGGTCTGGGAGTTTCTCAACCCCCAGCGATCCGTTGCTTCTGAACTACTCTGATAATTTAGTTTCCTTAAAATTGTGCTTTCAATTATCATATTAGTATCTTTCAATGTTAGATTAACTTTTCTTTGATTTGAAGCCAACTTCTACAAACATATAAAAACAACAAAAAAATTAGTTAATCTTAATTTACTTCCGCATCGCATCCCTTTATTTGTTCTGCATCATGTTAAGTTCCGCGATCTGGGGGACCGGGCCCGGAGGGGCAAGATATTGGGTTGATCGTGCCAGTTTCGGTGGCTTTCGACCGTGCCGTGCTCAAACGGGCATAAATATTTTTTCCGGAGTCGGAATCGCCTGTAAGACCCCAATTCGGAAAGCTCTCTCTATGCTCCACTAGCATGACAGCTCCACCGTCATGTCCAGGATTGAGGGTCGAATTAATTCATCTGAAAGGCCAACGGTAGCCCGGAAGATCCTTGGCGAGCTGGAAGTTTCAGCTTCTTCCTACTCCGCATTCGGAAAAGACACGGAGGCATCCAGCCCACATTCTGAAAAAAGGGCCCGTGGGCACCGTTGTTAGCATCCTGCCCACATTCAACAATGTGGCCTTCGCTGCGCTGACTTCCAGGGGTGACCCATCCGCTCTACGAGGAATGCCTAACTATGGATTTCTAATAGGATCCGGCGCGTCAGGGCGGTGATGATCGCACCCATCGCTAGTCGTTCAACATCATTCGTTATAGAATAGTGAGCCGCTCCACGCCGCCGAGGAACAATGCTGCACCCGATCCTTCTGCGTCCTGTGGGACCAACGTCAGTGCATGGCGCCGGCGATCTTTGGACTTGGATCGTTGCGGGCGAACATCCCATGATGTGAGGAAAATAAAGGAATAAAATGAATCTTAATCAAAAGAGAATATTTCGAGGAGTTATAAAAAATAGGATTATCATGGGAGCGGATAAGTTTCCGGAGGGAAAAAAAAGTAGAAGACATGATAGAAATTTGAAGGTCATATCGGATCCAATGGGGGATAGAAAAATAGTCGAAATTTAGAAAAAGAGGTGCAACATGAGGACTTCCAATGGGGTCACCGATCCTTGTACTACTCTAGCCCAAGCATGCTTAACTGCGGAGTTCTGATGGAATCCGGTGCATTAGTGCTGGTTTGATCGCACCCGTCACAGGTTCCCTGAAACATTTCCATATATAGTCGCGGTCGTTGCCCAATACATGGAAATCTCGATGTGTCCAGTCTTGATGGGCGCATGACCCCCTCCGTGGGACACGCGGTGGTGCGTCACCCCGGTGATATCAAGACCTGTACTTTTTCTGGAGGGGAACAACAACTGGGGAGAGAACGGGTAGAATCTCGGTAAATATGAAAAGAACGCCATGAAGGAGAGAGGGAGACATGGTAATTTCGGGAATAGAAGCATATGCACAGGGGAAGAAATGGGAAAGCCGCACAATTTATTGCATGCACCTCGTGGAAGACAGAAAAATAGCATACAATCAAAAAATGGGTGCAGAACGAGGACTTCAGACGGGGACGCCTTAGCCGTTAAGTTCCGCGATCCGGGGGATCGGGCCTGGTGGGGCAAGATATCGGGTTGATCATCCCAGTTTCGGTGGCTTTCGACCGTGCCGCCCTCAAACATGCATAAATATGTTTTTCGGAGTTGGAATCGCCTGTAAGACCCCAATTCGGAAAGCTCTCTCTGTGCTCCACCCGCATGACAGCTCCGCCGTCATGGCCAGGATTTGGGGTCGATTTAATTCATCTGAATGGCTAACGGGAGCCTGGAAGATCCTTGGCGAGCTAGAAGTTTCAGCTTCTTCCTGCTCCGCGTTCGGAAAAGACACGGAGGCATCCAGCCCACATTCTGGAAAAAGGGCACGTGGGCACCGTTGTCAGCATCCTGCCCACATTCTGCAACGTGGCCTTCGCTGCGCCGACTTCTCGGGGTGACCCATCCGCTCGACGAGGAATGCCTAACTATGGATTTCTGATAGGATCCGACGTGTCAGGGCGGTGATAATCGCACCCATCGCCAGTCGTTCAACATCATTCGTTATAGCATAACGAGCCGCTCCCCGCCACCGGGGAACAATGCTGTGCCCGGGCCTTCTGCGTCCTGTGGGACCAACGTTAGTGCATGGCGCCGGCGATCTTTGAACTTGGATCGTTGCGGCCGAACATCCCATGAAGTGACGAAAATAAAGGAATAGAATGAATATTAATCAAAAGGGAATATTTCGAGGAGTTAAGAAAAATCGGATTATCATTGAAGCGGATATGTTTCCGAAGGGGAAAAAAAGTAGAAAACATGATAGAAATTTGAAGGACATATCGGATCCGATGGGGGACAGAAAAATAGTTGAAAGTTAGAAAAAGGGGTGCAACACGAGGACTTCCCAGGGGGTCACCAATCCTAGTACTACTCTCGCACAAGCGCGCTTAACTACGGAGTTCTGATGGAATCTGGTGCATTAGTACTGATATGATCGCACCCGTCACAGTTTCCCTGAAACATTTCCATATATAGTTGCGGCCGTTGTCCACTACAAGGAAATCTCGATCTGTCCAGTCTTGATGGGTGCACGACTCCCTCGGTGGGACACGCGGTGGTACGTCGCCCCGATGATATCAAGACCTGTACTTTTTCGGGAGGGAAACAACAACCGGGGAGGGAACGGGTAGAATCCCGGGAAATATGAAAGGAACGCCGCGAAGGAGAGAGGGAGATGTGGTAATTTTGGGAACGGAAGCGTATACACGGGGTACGAAATGGAAAAGCCGGACAATTTATTGCATGCATCTCGTGGAAGACAGAAAAATAGCGGACAATCAAGAAATTGGTGTAGAACGAGGACTTCCGACATGGATGCCTTAGCCGTTAAGTTTCGCGATCCGAGGGACCAGGCCTAGTTGGGCAAGATATTGGGTTGATCGTGCCAGTTTCAGTGGCTTTCGACCGTGCCGCGCTCAAACGGGCATAAATAAGTTTTCCGAAGTCGAAATCGCCTATAAGATCCCAATTCAGAAAGCTCTCTCCGTGCTCCACCCGCATGATAGCTCCGCCATCATGGCTAGGATCTGGGTTCAAATTAAATCATCTGAAAGGCCAACGGGAGCATGGAACATCGTTGGAGAGCTGGAAGTTTCAGCTTCTCCTTGCTCCGCGTTCGGAAAAGACATGGAGGCATCCAGCCCACATTCTGGAAAAAGGACCTGTGGGCACCGTTGTCAGCATTCTGCCCATATTCTGCAACATGGCCTTCGCTGCGCCGACTTCCCGAGGGTGAACCATCCACTCGACGAGGAATGCCTAACTATGGATTTCTAATAGGATCCGGCGCGTCAAGGCGGTGATAATCGCACCCATCGCTAGTCGTTCAACATCATTCGTTATAGCATAGCAAGCCGCTCCCCGCCGCCGGGGAACAATGCTGCGCCCGGGCCTTCTGCGTCCTGTGGGACCAACGTCAGTGCATGGCGCCGGTGATCTTTGGACGTAGATCGTTGCGGACGAACATCCCATGATGTGAGGAAAATAAGGGAATAGAATGAATACTAATCAAAAGGAAAAATTTCGAGTTAAGAAAAATCAGATTATCATGTGAGCGGATAAGTTTCTAGAGGGGAAAAAAAGTAGAAGACATGATAGAAATTTGAAGGGCATATCGGATCCGATGGGAGATAGAAAAATAGTCGAAAGTTAGAAAAAGGGGTGCAATAGGAGGACTTTCCAGGGGGTCACCCATCCTAGTACTACTCTCGCCCAAGCATGCTTAACTGTAGATTTCTGATGGGATCCGGTGCATTAGTGCTGGTATGATCGCACCCATCACAGGTTCCCTGAAACATTTCTATATATAGTTGCGGCCGTTGCCCACTACATGGAAATCTCGATCCGTCCAGTCTTGATGGGCGCACGACTCCCTCGATGGGACACTCGGTGGTGCGTCGCCCCGGTGATATCAAGACCCGTACTGTTTCTGGAGGGGAATAACAACCGAGGAGGGAATGGGTAGAATCCTGGGAAATATGAAAGGAACTCCGCGAAGGAGAGAGGGAGACGTGGTAATTTCGGGAACCGAAGCGTATGCACGGGGGAAGAAATGGGAAAGCCGCACAATTTATTGCATGCATCTCATGGAAGACAGAAAAATAGCGGACAATCAAGAAATGGGTGCAGGATGAGGACTTCCGACACATTCGCCTTAGCCCTTAAGTTCCGCGATCCGGGGGACCGGGCTCGGTGGGGCAAGATATTGGGTTGATCATGCCAGTTTCGGTGGCTTTCGACCATGCCGTTCTCAAACCGGCATAATTATATTTTCCGGAGTCGGAATCGCCTGTATGACCCTAATTCGGAAAGCTCTCTCTGTGCTCCACCGGCATGATAGCTCCGCCATCTCGGCCAGGATCGAGGGTCGAATTAATTCGTCTGAAAGGCCAACGAGAGCTTGGAAGATCCTTGGCGAGCTGGAAGTTTCAGCTTCTTCCTGCTCCGCGTTCGGAAAAGATACGGAGGCATCCAGCCCACATTCTGGAAAAAAGGCCCGTGGGCACCGTTGTTAGCATCCTGCCCACGTTCTGCAACGTGGCCTTCGCTGCGCCGACTTCTCGGGGTGACCCATCCGCTCGACGAGGAACGCCTAACTTTGGATTTCTGATATGATCTGGCGCGTCAGGGCGGTGATGATCGCACCCATCGCTAGTCATTCAACATCATTCGTTATAGCATAGCGAGCCGCTCCCCACCACCGGGGAACAATGCTGCGCCCAGGCCTTCTACGTCCTGTGGGACCAACGTCAGTGCATGGCGCCGGCGATCTTTGGACTTGGATCGTTGCGGGCGAACATCCCATGAAGTGAGGAAAATAAAGGAATAGAATGAATATTAATCAAAAGGAAATATTTCGACGAGTTAAGAAAAATTGGATTATCATGGAAGCGGATATGTTTCCTGAGGGCAGAAAAAGTAAAAGACATGATAGAAATTTGAATGACATGTCGGATCCGATGGAGGACAGAAAAATAGTCGAAAGTTTGAAAAAGGGGTGCAACACGAGGACTTCCCAGTGGGTCACCCATCCTAGTGCCACTCGCGCCCAAGCATGCTTAACTGCAGAGTTCTGATGGAATCCGGTGCATTAGTGCTGGTATAATCGCACCAGTCACAGGTTTCCGTAAACATTTCTATATATAGTTGCGACCGTTGCCCACTACATGGAAATCTCGATCCGTCCAGTCTTGACGGGTGCACGAGTCCCTCGGTCGGACCGGCGGTGGTGCGTCGCCCCGGTGATATCAAGACCCGTACTGTTTCGAAAGGGGAACAACAACTGGGGAGGAAACGGGTAGAATCCCGAGAAATATGAAAGGAACGTCGCGAAGGAGAGAGGGAGACGTGGTAATTTCGGGAACCGAAGCGTATGCACGGGGGAAGAAATGGGAAAGCCGCACAATTTATTGCTTGCATCTCATGGAAAACAGAAAAATAGTGGACAATCAAGAAATGGGTGCAGGATGAGGACTTCTGACGCGTATGCCTTAGCCCTTAAGTTCTGTGACCTATGGGACCAACGTCAGTGCATGGCGCCGGCGATCTTTGGACTTGGATCGTTGCAGGCGAACATCCCATGATTGGAGGAAAATAAAGGAATAGAATGAATATTAATCAAAAGGGAATATTTCGAGGAGTTATGAAAAATCGGATTATCATGGAAGCGGATATGTTTCTGGAGGGGAGAAAAAGTAGAAGACATGATAGAAATTTGAAGGATATATCGGATCCGATGGGGGATAGAAAAATAGTCAAAAGTTTGAAAATGGGATCGGATTATCATGGAAGCGGATATATTTCCTGATGGGAGAAAAAGTAGAAGACATGATAGAAATTTGAAGGACATATCGGATCCGATGGGAGATAGAAAAATAGTCGAAAGTTAGAAAAAGGGGTGCAACACGAGGACTTCCAAGGAGGTCACCCATCCAAGTACTACTCTCGCCCAAGCACGCTTAACTACGGGGTTCTTATGGGATCTGGTGCATTAATACTGGTATGATCGCACCCGTCATAGGTTTTCAGAAACATTTCCATATATAGTTGCGACCATTGCCCACTACATGGAAATCTTGATCCATCCAGTCTTGACGGGTGCACGAGTCCCTCGGTCGAACCCGCGGTGGTGCGTCGCCCTGGTGATATCAAGACCCGTACCGTTTCGGGTGGGGAACAACAACCGAGGAGGGAACGCGTAGAATCCTGAGAAATATGAAAGGAACGCCGCGAAGGAGAGAGGGAGACATGGTAATTTTGGGAACCGAAGCGTATGCACGGGGGAAGAAATGGGAAAGCCGCACAATTTATTGCTTGTATCTCGTGGAAGACAGAAAAATAGCGGACAATCAAGAAATGGGTGCAGGATGAGGACTTCCGACGCGGACGCCTTAGCCGTTAAGTTCCGCGATCTAGGGTACCGGGTCCGGTGGGGCAAGATATTGGGTTGATCGTGCTAGTTTCGGTGGCTTTCGACCGTGTCGTGCTCAAACAGGCATAATTATGTTTTCCGGAGTCGGAATCGCCTGTAAGACCCCAATTCGGAAAGCTCTCTCTGTGCTCCACCCGGATGATAGCTCCGTCATCACTACATGGATCGGGGGTCGAATTAATTCGTCTGAAAGGCCATCGGGAGCCCGGAAGATCCTTGGCGAGCTGGAAGTTTCAGCTTCTTCCTGCTCCATGCTCAGAAAAGACATGGAGGCATCCAGCCCACATTCTGAAAAAAGGGCCCGTAGGCACCGTTTTCAGCATCCTACCAACATTCTGCAACGTGGCCTTCGCTGCGCCGACTTCCCGGGGTGACCCATCCGCTCGACGAGGAACGCCTAACTATGGATTTCTGATAAGATCCGGCGCGTCAGGGCGGTGATGATCGCATCCATCGCTAGTCGTTCAACATCATTCATTATAGCATTGCGAGCCGCTCCACGCCGCCGAGAAACAATACTGCGCCCGGGCCTTCTGCGTCCTGTGGGACCAACGTCAGTGCATGGCGATGGCGATCTTTGGACTTGGATCGTTGTGGGTGAACATCCCATGATGTGAGGAAGATAAAGGAATAGAATGAATATTAATCAAAAGGGAATATTTCAAGGAGTTAAGAAAAATCGGATTATCATGGAAGCGGATAAGTTTCCGGAGGGAAAAAATAGTAGAAGACATGATGGAAATTTGAAGGGCATATCGGATCCGATGGGAGACAGAAAAATAGTCGAAAGTTAGAAAAAGGGGTGCAACACAAGGACTTCCTAGGGGGTCACCCATCCTAGTACTACTCTAGCCCAAGCATGCTTTATTACGGAGTTCTGATAGGATCCGGTGCATTAGTGCTGGTATGATCGCATGGCTCCAAGCCATGCCTCAGAGTCAGATCTCTGAAATGCATCCATATAGGTGATCGGATTCTCATTATTCTCATCGAGCTCAATGGGATCGCCGTCCCGGACCAAGAAACCGTAGTATCTGTCCGGGTGACGCGGTATTCTACCGGATCTCCTAATGGGTTCTGGGTGTGATTCAATCACAGCCGGTTCTACGATATCCTTAGAGTGTGTAGGTTCTTCTATTGACTGAACTTCATCAAGTTCAATCTTAGAAGCTATAGTTCCTTCTCCAAGGAATTCCTTTTCCAAAAAGATAGCTTTAAGAGCAACGAACACCTTTTGTTCATTCTCCAAGTAGAAGAAATACCCTTTGGTTTCCTTAGGATAACCAATGAATAAACACATGTCAGACTTAGGACCAAGTTTGTCTGAGTCTAAACGCTTTATGTAAGCCGGACAACCCCAGACCCGAAGGTGTGAGATTGAGGGTTTACGCCCATTCCACATCTCAAACGGAGTGGAGACAACAGACTTACTTGGAATATTATTTAATAAGTAACAGGCTGTCTGAAGCGCATATCCCCGAAAGGATAGCGGCAGAGTTGCAAAGCCCATCATGGATCGAACCATGTCCAACAAGGTTCGATTCCTCCTTTCGGACACACCATTCAACTGTGGTGTTCCTGGAGGAGTCCACTGAGAGAGAATTCCATTCTCCTCAAGATATGTCAAAAAAGTATCAGATAAGTATTCACCACCTCGATCAGATCGAAGAGTTTTAATACTTTTTCAGTTTGCTTTTCTACTTCATTACGGTATCATTTGAACATTTCAAATGATTCAGACTTATGTCTCATTAAAAAGACATAACCGAATCTTGAAAAGTCATTTGTAAAAGTAATGAAATATTTGTATCCTTCTCTGGCACTAACTGACATCGGTCCACATACATCAGTATGTATTAGACTTAGAAGTTCTGTAGCCCGTTCACCCTTTCCAGTAAAAGGTGACTTGGTCATTTTACCAAGTAAACAGGATTCATAAGTGGGTAGTGATTCAGAATCACTAACCTCGAGAAGTCCATCTCCTCGCATCTTGTTTATCCTATTTTGGTTAATATGACCTAGCCTACAGTGCCAAAGATACAAATCATTGACGTTATATAACCTTGGGCATTTGCAAGAAGTGTACATTACACTAACAGGCCTTGATAGTACGTATATGCCATTATTTAATCTAGCTTTCATTATAATAGAGTTATTCAAAATAACATTGCAAAAATCTCCTTTTATTAATAGTTCAAAACCATAATTGGCCAAAAGGCCTACAGAGATTATGCTCATAATGAAACTAGGACAATAGTGACAGTCGACTAGCTCGATAGTACAAGACCCAAAGACAAGATGCAGGACTCCGATCGCCAGTACTAAAACACGATTTCCATTCCCGATGCTCAGAAACTGTTCTCCATCTTCAAATCTTCTGCTAACTAGAAGTCCCTGTAATGAATTACAAACATGAATTGGACTACCAGTATCCAATACCCAGTTAGCAGTATCAACAACTGAGTAATTACAAGGATTTATCATATAAATACCTTGTTCAACAGACTTCTGCTTCCTCGCCCTCTTCCAGTGTCCCTTCTTCTTGTAGTAGAAACACTCTGCAGAAGACTGATCAGCCTTATACTTCCTGGTCTGACTAGGGCCAGGAACATTCTGCACCTTCTTTCCCTTTTTATTTATTTTCCTTTTCCCTTTCTTAAAGGGACGACGACCTGTACTACCTCCCACTAAATTCACCACCTCCTTATTCAGTTGGTGGTCTTTCTCGAAAGTCTGCAGTAACCCCAAAAGACCATGGTAGTTGACTGCAAGCTTGTTCATTCTATAATGATCGAGAAAATCAAGATAGGAAGAGGGAAGAAAATTCAGGATCGCATGCTTGCCGAGTTGCTCGTGCAAGGGGCATCCGAGTTTGCCCAACTTTTCAATCAACTTGATCATGTACAATACATCATCAGTGACTGAACCGCCATTCGGCATCTTGGAGTTGTAGATGGCACAAGACACTTTGCACCTTTCTACATCATCCGGGGTGCCGAAGGATTCCTTCAACTTTTGAAGGATTTCATCAGGTTGGGCCTCCTCAAATTTGCGACTGAACTCATCGTTCATAGCCGCTAACATAATGCATCGGATAGTAGTCCGATCAGAGACCCACTTCAGATAAGCATCTCTGACCGCACTTCGTGCATTAGCGGGAGGGATTTCAAGTGCGGGATCCGCTATTACATGGAGGATCCGTTCATGCTCTAGAACAATTCTCAATCTTCGATACCAACTATCGAAGTTGTGACCCTTTAACTTCTCGTTATCGAGAAGTGACTGGAGCGATAAATTGGAAGACATCTGAAATGAAAATTAGACCATATTAGTTGATGAATTAATAACTTAACCAAAAGACTTGGACTTTAGTCTAAAGATTTCTCCCACTAATTTTTCAGATTGGTAGCCTCTAACTCCAATCCGTGAAAATACTTTTTCTCAAGTGGGTACTGAAATCCAATAGGCCTCGCATGAGCTCGACTATGACCGGCTCACCCATACGAGCCTAAAGGTAGGTTCGTAAACCAATTGTTTCCCTAAACAATTTTTAGTATTTTATTTTGCCCCAGAGAGCACCCCAATCGGCCTAGGGGCCTCCTATTGCGGGTCTCTGGTTAGGTCCAACCATTAAAATGACAAATCCAATGCTTCCAGCTAACTAAAGACCAAGCCCGACTATGGTCGGCCCACCTGGTCCCGTTAAGGAGGTTGCACTGAACCATCATCAATCAGATAGAAATTCCAGTCGCCAGATGTACAACCGTTCTATGGAACTGTCGATGCACACCAAGCTAGTGGACACATTTCTATCCAACTTAATGGAAGGCTAAGACATTATCAACTCCTTGACTTAGTCTTTTTAAGGACCTAATAATTTTAGAGGATTTTTAATTATGACAGAAGAAAGAGATAAGGACATGGATCATCCTCCCACTGAATCAATCAGATTCCAGGAGGGTTGAAATAAATCAACAAATAATCCATGGGCTCCTATAGATCTTTCAGACCGATTAATCTGGGTGACATGGGTTAACTCGAGTCATTGAGCTTTTCCAATCAGTTCTGGTCAACTCGACTAACCAGGTAGGTGAGATCATGGGTGAGTATCCACCATTAACCATCTTTCCTAGACACCAATCAAGTTGGCCAGGAAAGAGGTAGCCTCATACAGCCATGATCACAATGCCAAACCTACCTCGACACCAGTTGGTTTACCAGACTCGATCAGACTAGCCTAAAGACTCGGGCGTCCACTGAGCCACTAATTGGATCCATTTTAGATGAACGGATCAACTAATCTAACTATTAGATAGTTCTAAAGAAGGACCTTAAACAACTTTTGTTTAATCTTCTTCTTATTATCCAGTTCAACTAAACTTAGGTCTAACCCAGTATTGGACCCAACTAGTCAGCTAACCCAATTAACCCAAAAATGGCTTATGCAAATTGTATTAGATTTCATAAACCTAATTTTTTTTTTTTTTTTAATAAGACAAACACTTAATTAAAATATTTTTTAATTAAGTCTTTATGTAAAACATTTTTATATACCAAATCATGCATCATAAAATATTTTATAAATATTTTATAAAACATGCCTAAATCATGTATCTGCAAATTAAAATAATTTTAATTTGAGTAGATTTCGGACCTCCGTTTGCTTCCAAATTTGAGTAGCAGTAACTTGGACAAGTCTTCTTCGATTTGCCACCGATTTCTGCAATCAAATCTAAGACAAAAAGATAAATAAATCACCAAAGTCTGCTGCCAGATTTCTGCAGCAGAACTGGATAGCAGACTTTGGCCTTCGTTTCGGAGCAGCTGGGGCGATCTCGACTCGTGTGGTTTGCTCCTAGGAGTAGAATGGTACTCCCTCTAAAAGGGAGACATGCCCGGGACTCTCGGATCTGCCTCCACGCACGGTGCTAGCCGCCGGAAGAGGGCTTCATGATCACAGAAATCTACAATTGGGCAGAACAAGAGCACTTCGAACAATGTGATTTTCTTCCCTTCTAAGGCTTCTAAACCCAGCCCCAAAGGTCTCTCCTTAAGCCTCTCCAAGAAGAAGAATGCCTAGATGTTTGGTAGCTTGTTCTTGATTCTCACACGGTGGGAAAAATTCAACTCACGGTGAAAACTTCTCCACGTTGAAACTCAACTCACAATCCTCCAACAGGGGAACGGCTGATGTAGTTTATATAAGGTGTTGGGAGGGAGAGGGAGGTGGAGCGACGGGAGGTGGAAAGGCAGCAGGTTGTTAACCCAATTAACAAGCCATAAACCCAGGATTAAATCCATTAATTCCAAACGGTGGACGGGGAAGAGGAAGAGACGCGCGCGTTCGGCCTTCACTGAACTCATTTGGCCTTTTGGACGTTAGGAAAAAATCTCTCTGCGCTTGGACTTCCTTTCCAATTACCGTGTAAAACGGTCAAAGGAATAAAAGAAAATCATGGAAACCAGTCCACCGATTCAAATAACCGGTCCAAGCCAATAAACCAACCCATTGGTTCAATCTCATTAAACCAAACGGTTCAATCCAATTGAACCTGGTTCAAGGAATAAAATTGGTTCACAACCAATTGGAGGCCGAAACGAACTCCGAATCAGTTCAAAACTGATTCAGAAAAATCCTAGCGCAATGCTGGTCAACCTGGAACAATTTTCGGTTGACTCAGACAAGGGTAAGATGGAGAAATGAGTGCTCAAAAATTCTGACCATAAAACTGAGACGATTCCCAATCGTAATCGGTATCCGGATCAGAGAGTTATCCTCTATGGCTTGTGACCTCATAGGTTCGAACCTAAACGGTAGCACTAGAATAATTTCTTGTACCAGCACAGGAAACCATCTAGCAATGGGTCCCGGCGTCCGGATAGGTCGAAGATGCGGGAGCAAACTATCGAACCTCTGGCATATGGTTACCGTATAATTCATCCCTTTGACCTCTAATGCTCATCACGACTGAGATTGGGTTGCCAACCCAGACTGAGTCAGTCGACTACGTGTCTCAACCTCGCAAGCCCAGTGACTCTTTACTAGGACTACCCCGGTCGAGGATTTGCTAAATTAAGATACTGCAAGACATTCAATCCAAACTGTTTGGACAGGTCAATTCCATCTTGATCCATCACTGCTCCACAAGTACTTTCCTGTACCCAGAAACCTTCCATCATCGAATTAAAAATCCGGATAGTCCGGTACCAAAGCATAGTGAGTTGCTTACAAGCTATCGTGATGACCTCAGGTCAGAGGGACATATATACCCATATCCAATCGTGAGTATCCCTTTGGTAGAAAGGGGCTGCACGGAGTCACATTCAATGAGATATCACATATCCCACTTGCAGATCACATCAGTGTCACCACACTCATTTGGTCAAGAGGACAACCAAACGATGTGAACTACAACAACCTATACTTGATATATCGCCGTCCAGTATAATATATCCTTTGGTTGTGAACAGGGTTTAAGGACCACTCGATACTTCCTCTCTGTATCGAAGTCAATGTAGTCCTAAGGACTTCATCACATAGAAAAAGTTTATTTCAGGAAAATATAGTATGTGATGAGCTGCCAAAAATAATATTTTATTAATTCATAAAATGGGTACAATACTGAGCACAACCGCCTACAACTCAGGCGATTGGCTTTGGGACACATTTCCCAACAACAGGTTCCCAGAAACATTTCCATATATAGTTGCGACCGTTGCCCACTACATGGAACTCTCGATCCGTCCAGTCTTGACGGGCGCACGACTCCCTCGGTGGGACCTGAGTTGGTGCATCACCCCGGTGATATCAAGACCCGTACTGTTTTGGGAGGGGAACAACAACCGAGGAGGGAACGGGTAGAATCCCGGGAAATATGAAAGGAATGCCATGATGGAGAGAGGGAGACGTGGTAATTTATGGAACCGAAGCGTATGCACGGGGGAAGAAATGGGAAAGCCGCACAATTTATTGCATGCATCTCGTGAAAGACAGAAAAATAGTGAACAATCAAGAAATGGGTGCAGAACGAGGACTTCCGACGTGGACGTCTTAGCCGTTAAGTTCCGCGATCCGGGGGACTGGGCCCGGTGGGGCAAGATATTGGGTTGATCGTGCCAGTTTCGGCGGCTTTCGACCGTGCGGCACTCAAACGGGCATAAATATGTTTTCCGCAGTCGGAATCGCCTGTAGGACCCCAATTCGGAAAGCTCTCTCCGTGCTCCACCCGTATGACAGCTCGACCATCATGGCCAGGATCTGGGGTCTAATTTATTCATCTGAAAGGCCAATAGGAGCCCGGAAGATCCTTGGCGAGCTGGAAGTTTCAGCTTCTGCTTGCTCCGCGTTCGAAACAGACATGGAGGCATCCAGCCCACATTCTGGAAAAAGTGCCGGTGGGCACTGTTATCAGCAACCTTCCCATATTCTGCAACGGGGCCTTCGCTACGCCGACTTCACGGGATGACCCATCCGCTCGACGAGGAACGCCTAACTATGGATTTCTGATAGGATCCGGCATGTCAGGGCGATGATAATCGCACCCATCGCTAGTCATTCAACATCATTTGTTATAGCATAGTGAGCTGCTCCCCGCCGCCGGGGAACAATGCTGCCCCCGGGCATTCTGGGTCCTGTGGGATCAACGTCAGTGCATGGCGCCGGCGATCTTCAGACTTGGATCGTTGCGGGCGAAGATCCCATGATGTGACAAAAATAAAGGAATAGAATGAATATTAATCAAAAGAGAATATTTCGAGGAGTTAAGAAAAATTGGATTATCATGGGAGCAGATAAGTTTCTAGGGAGAAAAAAAAGTAGAAGACATGATTGAAATTTGATGGGCATATCGGATCCGATGGGGGACAGAAAAATATTCGAAAGTTAGAAAAAGGGGTGCAACATGAGGACTTCCCAGGGGGACACCCATCCTAGTACTACTCTCGCACAAGCACGCTTAACTGCGAAGTTCTGATAGGATCCAATGAATTAGTGCGGGTATGATCGCACCTGTCACAGGTTCCCTGAAATATTTCCATATATAGTTGCGACCGTTGCCCACTACATGGAAATCTCGATCTGTCCAGTCTTGATGGGCGCACGACTCCCTCGGTGGGACCCGTGGTGGTGCGTCGCCCCGGTGATATCAAGACCTGTACTATTTCGGGAGGGGAACAATAACCGGTGAGGGAACGGGTAAATTCCCTGAAAATATGAAAGGAACGCCGCGTAGGTGAGAGGGTGATGTAGTAATTTCGGGAACCGAAGCGTATGCACGGGGGAAGAAATGGCAAAGCCACACAATTTATTGCATGCATCTCATGGAAGACAGAAAACTAGCGGACAATCAAGAAATGGGAGCAGAACAAGGACTTCCGACTCGGATGCCTTAGCCGTTAAGTTCCATGATCCGGGGTACCGGACCTGGTTGGGCAAGATATTGGGTTGATCGTGCCAGTTTCAGCGGCTTTCGACCGTGCCACGCTCAAACAGGCATAAATATGTTTTCCGAAGTCGGAATCGCCTGTAAGACCCCAATTCGAAAAGCTCTCTTCGAGCTCCACCCACATGACAGCTCCGCCGTCACGGCCAGGATATAGTGTCTAATTTATTTGTCTGAAAGGCCAACGGGTGCCCGGAAGATCCTTGGCGAGCTGGAAGTTTCAGCTTCTACCTGCTCCGCGTTCGGAAAAGATATGGAGGCATCCAGCCCACATTCTAGAAAAAGGGCCCGTGGGCACCGTTGTCAGCATCCTGCCCACATTCTGTAACATGGCCTTCGCTACGCCGACATCCCGTGGTGACCCATCCGCTCGACGAGGAACGCCTAACTATGGATTTCTGATAGGATCCGGCGCGTCACGGCGGTGATAATCGCACCCATCGCTAGTCGTTCAACATCATTCATTATAGCATAGTGAGCCACTCCTCGCTGTCGGGGAACAATGCTGCGCTCGGGCATTTGGGTCCTGTAGGACCAATGTCAGTGCATGGCGCTGGCGATCTTCGGACTTGGATCATTGCGGGCGAACATCCCATGATGTGAGAAAAATAAAGGAATAGAATGAATATTAATCAAAAGGGAATATTTCGAGGAGTTAAGAAAAATCGGATTATCATGGGAGCGGATAAGTTCTCGGAGGGGAGAAAAAGTAGAAGATATGATAGAAATTTGAAGGGCATATCGGATCCGATAGGGGACAGAAAAATAGTCGAAAGTTAGAAAAAGGGGTGCAACACGAGGTCTTCCTAGGGGGTCACCCATCCTAGTACAACTCTCACCCAAGAACGCTTAACTACGGAGTTCTGATGGGATCCGGTGCATTAGTGCTGGTATGATCGCACCAGTCACAAGTTCCCTGAAACATTTTCATATATAGTTACGGCCGTTGCCCACTACATGGAAATCTTGATCCGTCCAGTTTTGATGGGCACACAACTCCCTCGGTGGGACACGCGATGGCGCATTGCCCCGGTGATATCAAGACCCGTACTGTTTCGGGAGGGGAACAACAACCGGGGAGGGAACGGGTAGAATCCCGGGAAATATGAAAGGAACGCCGCGAAGGAGATAGGGAGACGTGGTAATTTCGGGAACCGAAGCATATGCACGGGGGAAGAAATTGGAAAGCAGCATAATTTATTGCATGCATCTTGTAGAAGACATAAAAATAGCGGACAATCAAGAAATGGGTGCAGAACGAGGACTTCGGACGCGAACGCCTTAGCCGTTAAGTTCCGCGATCCGGGGGATCGAGTCTGGTGGGGCAAGATATTGGGTTGATCATGCCAGTTTCGGCGGCTTTCGACCGTGCCATGCTTAAATGGGCATAAATATGTTTTCCGAAGTCGGAATCGCCTTTAAGACCCCAATTCGGAAAGCTCTCTCCGTGCTCCACCCGAATGATAGCTTCGCCATCACGTCCAGGATCTAGGGTCGAATTAATTCATCTGAAAGGCTAACGGGAGCCCGGAAGATCCTTGGCGAGCTGGAAGTTTCAGCTTCTGCCTGCTCAACATTCAAAAAAGACATAGAGGCATCCAGCCCACATTCTGGAAAAAGGGCCCGTGGGCACCGTTGTCAGCATCCTAGCCATATTCTGCAACGTGGCCTTCGCTGCACCGACTTCCCGAGGGTGTCCCATCCACTCGACGAGGAATGCTTAACTATGAATTTCTGATAGGGCGCGTCAGGGCAGTGATAATCGCACCCATCACTAGTCA
The DNA here is from genome assembly GCA_021397845.1 of Areca catechu. NCBI lineage: Eukaryota > Viridiplantae > Streptophyta > Magnoliopsida > Arecales > Arecaceae > Areca > Areca catechu. Next base: position 101,499,382 of record CM038050.1, read on the forward strand.
TTCAACATCATTCGTTATAGCATAGTAAGTCGCTCCCCGCCGCCGGGGAACAATGCTGCGCCCGGGCCTTCTGGGTCCTGTGGGACCAACGTAAGTGCATGGCGCCGACGATCTTCGGACTTGGATCGTTGCGGGCGAACATCCCATGATGTGAGGAAAATAAGGGAATATAATGAATATTAATCAAAAGAGAATATTTCAAGGAGTTAAGAAAAATCAGATTATCATGGGAGCGGATAAGTTTCCGGAGGGGAAAAAAAGTAGAAGACATGATAAAAATTTGAAGGGCATATCGGATCCGATGGGGGACAGAAAAATAGTCGAAAGTTAGAAAAAGGGGTGCAACAAGAGGACTTTCCAGGGGGTCAACCATCCTAGTACTACTCTCGCCCAAGCATGCTTAACTGCAGATTTCTGATGGGATCCGGTGTATTAGTGCTGGTATGATCGCACCCGTCACAGGTTCCCAAAAACATTTCCATATATAGTTGCGACCATTGCCCACTACATTGAAATCTCGATCTGTCCAGTCTTGACGGGCGCACGACACCCTCGGTGGGACCCGCGGTGGTGCGTCACCCCGGTGATATCAAGACCCGTACTGTTTTGGGAGGGGAACAACAACCGAGGAGGGAACGGGTAGAATCCCAGGAAATATGAAAGGAATGCCACGACGGAGAGAGGGAGACGTGGTAATTTCGGGAACTGAAGCGTATGCACGGGGGAAGATATTGGAAAGCCGCACAATTTATTGCATGCATCTCGTGCAAGACAGAAAAATAGTAGACAATAAAGAAATGGGTGCAGAACGAGAATTTCCGATGCAGACGCCTTAGCCATTAAGTTCTGCTATCCGGGGGACCAGGCCTGGTGGGGCAAGATATTGGGTTGATCGTGCCAGTTTCGGTGGCTTTCGACCGTGCCGCACTCAAACGGGCATAAATATGTTTTTCAGAGTCGGAATAGCCTGTAAGACCCCAATTCGGAAAGCTCTCTCCGTGCTCCACCCGCCTGTCTGCTCCGCCATCACGGCCAGGATCTAGGGTTGAATTAATTTGTATGAAAGGCCAACAGGAGTGCGAAAGATCCTTGGCGAGCTGGAAGTTTCAGCTTCGGCCTGCTCCGCGTTCGGAAAAGACACGGAGGCATCCAGCCCACATTCTGGAAAAAGGGCCCGTGGGCACCGTTGTCAGCATCCTGCCCACATTCTGCAATGTGGCCTTCGCTGCGCCGACTTCCCGGGGTGACCCATCCGCTCGCCAAGGCATGCTTAACTATGGATTTTTGATAGGATCCGGCATGTTAGGGCGGTGATAATCGTACCAATCGCTAGTCGTTCAAAATGATTCATTATAGCATAGGGAGCCGCTCCCCACTGCCAGAGAACAATGCTACACCCGTGCCTTCTGGGTCCTGTGGGACCAACGTCAGTGCATTGCACCGGCGATCTTCGGACTTGGATCATTGCGAGCGAATATCCCATGATGTGAGGAAAATAAGGGAATGGAATGAATATTAATCAAAAGGAAATATTTCGAGGAGTTAAGAAGGACATATCCGATCCGATGGTGGACAGAAAAATAGTCGAAAGTTAGAAAAAGGGGTGCAACACGAGGACTTTTCATGGAGTCACCCAACCTAGTACTACTCTCATCCAAGCATGCTTAACTGCAGAGTTCTGATGGGATCTGGTGCATTAGTGCTAGTTTGATCTCACCCGTCACAGGTTCCCTGAAACATTTTCATATATAGTTGTGGCCGTTGACCACTACATGGAAATCTCGGTCCTTCCAGTCTTGATTGGCCCACGACTCCTCGATGGGACCCGCAGTGGTGCATGGCCCCGGCGATATCAAGACCCGGACAGTTTCGGGAAGGGAACAACAAACGAGGAGGGAACGAGGAAAATCCTGGAAAATATGAAAGGAACGTCGTGAAGGAAAGAGGGAGACGTGGTAAATTCGGGAACCGAAGCCTATACATTGGGGAAGAAATGAGAAAGCTGCACAATTTATTGAATGCATCTCGTGGAAGACAGAACCTTAACGTGGAAGTGTATGAAGCCAACCTTCTCCAACCATTTCTGAGATTGACAAGGCTTACATTAACGTGGAAGTGTATGAAGCTGATGCGAGCCTAGTTGATGAGTATGAAGGAGAAGAGGAGACACCTTTAGTAGACCTAGAATTAGCTGACCCAATAGATACCTAGGTAGAAACCAACCCAGAGCTAGTTGACCTTGACCACATCCAACCAAAAGCTATAATGGAAGAACAAATAAAGGAAAAAAACCTAGGTACTGCTGCTAGTGCCTTACCTGAGGAAACCATAGAGGAGAGCTAAATTATAGAGTCTAGTCCAAAAATACAAGAACCAGAAGAATTTATTAAGGACATGATCTCTTTGAATCAATACCTTCAAGATGAGTCCCCTCCTATAGTTCCCATTAAGGACCTCTTTCCCGAAATTGGCGACCCATCCTTCCATTATGCAAACCCTGTAGATATAGCTCAACCTCGTAAAGTTAACCTCATTAGTATAGGATTAGTTCCTAACACCCCGTCTTTTATCCTACTGTATCCAACTAACCTGGAACCTTTTTCTCTACCCTACCAAACTAATTCTGAACCCACTTCCTATTTTCTGCCCTTTCCTGACACCTCCAGCATTTCTAGGATTATTAGATTGCATTTAACTGAGATTAGCGTACTGCATGCATTCATTATGCATGTTAGGTTTTCATTATACTTCTGGCATACCCTTTGGCATTCGCTTGGAGTCCATTGTAAATACTCTTGTGCACACCACACTAGGATCAGACCTAGAGAGTCTATAGTCTCTTAGGTTTAGGCCCATAAAAGTCTAATAAATTTTTTTCGATAAGAATGCAAAGTCGAGTCTATTAGGTGTTAGTTTGAGTCCTTTGCATCATTTTGTTAGGAGTCTGCATGTGCCCAGCATGTTCACCACCTACACTAATTTTAAACAAACTGGCTAATTCCCGAAGATGGATCAAAGAATTTGATGTAGTGGATTCTATCTTGATTAGGCTTAGGCCTGAGCGGTTCCCACCTGGGACCGTTAAGAAGCTTCATGCTCGTGGAGACGGACCTTTTAAAGTATTAAAGAATGTTGGATCAAATGCCTATGTACTAGACTTGCCTTCGGATATGGGCATTAGTTCTACCTTCAATATTACAGACTTGGTTGAGTATAGGTAACCAGCAACGATACCCAGTGAGGCTTTTGGACCTATCCCGTTCTGTTGAGAGTGATCCTTACCCAGAGTGTCCACCCATCAATTGGCCTGAGAGAGGAGAACAGATCGAGCGTATCCTGGACGATCAAGCCATTACGACCCGGGGCCATGGTTATCAATGCTTCCCGGTCTGATGGCAAGGCCGGCCAGAGTCGGACGATTCGTGGATTTCTCGAGAGGACTTGTTGCACCTCAACCCAGACCTCCTTAAGAGATATGTGAGCCAGCTTGATCTTCACTCAACAGGGTCGAGTTCCTCCCACCCTGGGAGAATTGGTGGGGACACCGGAGGCACCAGAATAAGACAGAGGCTTTTCAACCCTTTATGAATTGATCAATAATTTATGAGTCCATCTGTAATAAGGGCTTAGCCCATTCGAGTTTATTTTAGTTATTATTTGAGTATTTTGAGTTGTTATTTCAGTTCTGTACTAGTCAGCTCATGTTGAGCTAGTTCAGTCCAATGCTAGTCAGCTCATGTTGAGCTAATTTTATTTTTTTGAGTCCTGACCAAGCATACTGAAGACTCAAGACCACATCATACAAGTGAAGACCAAGTCCATCTAGATTGAATACATGGAAGTTTAGCCCAAGTCCAACCCAGCTTGAAGATTTGAAGACCCTAGGAGGAAAATTCAGAAAACCCTGATTTCTTACAGATGCCCTCCAGATGCCCAGATTCCCTTCCAGATGCCAAAGTATATTCATAGACCAGGGCATCCATGATTCTAGAGGTCCATCTACATCATAGCCCAAAGAAATCAATCCCAGGTGCCAAGCACAAGCCCTAAAGAAGCAAGATACCAGGGAATATTCCTGCTACATGGCTACCAGGCCACCCCAGCTTCCAGAGGCCCAAACCCATGCACCCGAGCCCCTTTGGGCTGGCCTCTTGCTGCTCCTAGAAGCCCAACACGCCCCCCTAGGCATCCTTGGAGTGTTGGCCAAGTCAAGAGAATTTTTAGAGATTTTTTCTACCTAATGTTTCCTTATTTTCTAGCTAGGGTTTGAGAGGGAAAGGGATTCTCATGTAAAGACTAATGTGCCCATACTTGGAGCCTAAGGTTAAGGGTCTATTTATTGGACCCTAGCCTCTTGTATGAAGGGACTTTTGATATGAATTAAAATCTTGAGTTCTTTTATTGAGTTGTGTGATACCCTGCTGTGTGCATAAAGGGGTTTGTGAGAGTTCTTCTTCCCGGTGTTTGCAATCATCTTCCTGCTGCCAACAAACCCTCCAGATCCCTGGACGCCAACTCCAAAAGAAGCCTTCCCTTACTGTTTTTCCTTTGTTTTCTTGTTCCTTTGTGAATTTTCTAACCCCTGACAGGTCGTTTGCAGGTCCCTGAGTTCCTACGAATCCAACGACTCCAGCCAAGCCTCAATCGGACCACCGAGCAGAAAGCCGGGTATCCGTGGGTCATTGGCTCGATTTTCCAGGCCGCATCCGTCGAGGAATGAGAGACCCCTTCACTGCAATCTTCACAGACGTTGTCAGGTACACCCCTCTACCTCCAGTAGTTTTATTGTAGGAGAACTTACCCTAACCGAGGCTTCTCAGCCCCGGCGGTCCTTCTTTGCTACTTTTCTAGGTCCTAATCTACATGCTGATCTTCAAAAATTTATACAAAATTCCCTACAAATAATTTTGATCTGAAATTCGGGAATTAATCACCTAACTCAATGTGTAAAACATATAAAAAGAATGGCATGCATATTAGTCCCGCATCACTGGCCACATTAAGAGGAAGGCCACATAGTTCGTATTGATGGACGGGCTACTATATCGGAGGTCCTACTCCTACCCGCTCCTCAAGTATCCGAGACCCACCGAAGCGCACTCATGCTCCAGGAGATCCACGAGGGCATTTGCGGGAACCATGTGGGGGGCAGGATGCTAGCGTATAAGGCCCTCCATCAAGGTTATTTTTGGGAGACCATGAGAGAAGATGCTGCTAACTTCGTAAAAAGGTGCGACCGATGTCAACGGCATGGTGTGGTGCAACATCAGCCTGCTACTCCACTCTTCCAGCTCTCCGCCCCATTGTCGTTCGCCCAGTGGGGCATGGTTCTCCTAGGACCTTTCCTTTCGACATTCGGGTAGAAAAAATTCCTGATTATGGTCATCGACTACTTCATGAAGTGGGTCGAGGCCGAGCCCTTGGCCCGGATCATGGAGACGAATGTCACCAAGTTCCTCTGAAAGTCGATCATTTGCCACTTCAGCTTGCCCCACACCATCATCACTGACAACGGATGCCAGTTCGATTGTCGAGAGTTCGAGGAGTTCTGCGATGACCTCGGAATCCATCATCATTTTACCTCGGTGGTGCATCCTCAGACAAATGGAGAAGCCGAGGTAACGAACAGGACCATCTTGCAAGGCCTCCGGACAAGATTAGACCAGGCCAGGGGGAGGTGGGCAGAAGAGCTCCCGAGCATCCTTTGGGCATACCACACTACCCCAAGGATGGCTACGGACGAGACCACATTCAACCTCCTCTTCGGGGTGGAAGCGGTTATTCCAATTGAGTTCAGCCTACTGACCTTGCACGTGGAGCAGTATGACAAGGTGAAGAATCCGACCTGGCTGCTACTAAACCTGGACCTCTTTGAAGAAACGAGGGATAGGGCCCGAGTTCGGATGGTGGCTTACCAGCAACGAGAGGCCAGATACTTCAACTCTAGGGTGTGACCAAAGTCCTTCCGTCAGGAAGACTTGGTGCTATGCCGCGCTGAAGCTTCCCAGTCGCAGGAGTGCAGAAAGCACTCCCCAAATTGGGAAGGCCCTTATAGGGTGGCGGAGGCACTCCCCTATGGGGCATATTACCTGGAAGAGCTAGGCGGATCCCGGTTCCCTCGGACCTGGAATGCCTCAAACTTGAGGATGTACCACCAATAGTGTAAGGCTACTTAAACTTTAGCAATAAAATTTTTTTCACCAAATGCCTACTTTCGTTTCACAGGATAAAAGCCATCCAGCTCTAGGTTCGGCAAGCATGGGCACGGTAAAAGCTCCGTGAAGGCGCGAAGTCTCCTCTGATAAAAATCCCGGAGTTTAGTCAAGAGCATCGCACAGAATTAAATTCTGATGTGCAGCCCCGGAGTTCAGTCTGGAAGAGGTCCCGGAGACTTAGGTCCCAGTCCTACATAATCTCGGAGAACAGCTTGGTAGGTCGTGCAAGGCTCAATTCCAGCCTACGGCCCTGGGGTTCAGTCCGGAAGTTTGCAAGGAACCTGGTTCCAAAGCGAAGTCCTGGACCTCAGTCTGGAAGGTGGAGCAAAACCCAGTTCGCCCACGCAATCCCGGAGTTCAGCCTGGAACGCACCACGGGACTTAGTCCCGGTTGCTGGCACCGGGGTTCAGTCCGGAAGATGCAAAAAAAAAAAATAATAAAATAATATATATATATATAAGGAACAAGTTAACAGAAAAGGAATTTTAATTTTTGATAAAAGTTCCTTACAAAAGGGGGCCCCGACAGGTCAGGTGACCCCAAAGAAAGAAAAAGAACACATGTTCATGCAAAAATAAAGTGAAAGAAAATGGAGCCACTGGGCTACTTCGCTGTAGCCGCGTCCTCCTCCGGCTAGGGGGCACCCTCTTCGCCATCGACGTCGTCTGAAGGCTGTTCGGGAGCTGCCACCTCAGCAACCATCACAGTTGGAGCTCCCTCGGTGGACTCCTTCCTCCGACCACCCAGAACTACTCCACTGAGGTCGAGCTCGGGCAAAAAAGAACTTACCTTTTCCCGGCACACCTCAAAGCCCTTCAGGAAGGAGTCGACGGCCGCCTCATGTACCTCCATCCTGAATTCTTTGGAGGCCCAGAACCTTGGCACGGCCTCCTGCACCTCCTTCTTTGATGCCTCCAGCAGCCCATTGATGTAGGAGTTCTTGTCCTTGGCTACGCTGAGCTCCTTGAGGACCTCCTCAACCCGGCACTCCAAAGATCGGGATTGAGCTCTGAGGCGTGACATCTCCATCGCGTCGTCCTCAGAATGGTGCTGGCTCATGATCCTCTCCTCTGACAGAGAGGTCTCGAGCTCCATCACGCGCCCCTCGGCACGACCTAGATCCGCTCGCAGTGCCTGGTTGCTTCCCCGCAGCTCGACCCCCTTTTCCTTGAGGTCCTTCACGTCAGCCACGAGTTTGTTTAGCTTCTTCTCCTTCTCGGCATCCTTCTTGGCGTAGCCCGAGAGGAAGTTCCTCAGCAACAGAACATTGGTCCCGATCTGTGCCAAAGAAGAGACGAGATGTCAATAAGATCCAACTGGAACTTTAAAAGAGGAGAGCTCGAGACTTACCGTGAAGAGTAGAGGGAGGATCCCTAGCAACGAATCAGCATAGTCTCGGCCGCCCCTCAGACGACGGTCCTGGGAGGTGCTCGCGGACTCCATCACCCTTTCCATGAGCCCTTGGTCACGGATAACGGAGGAGCTGGCGATGAGACCTGGGGGTGGAATGTGGGCATCGATAGCAGGCTAGGTGGCTATCCCTTCACCGGGCAATGTGGCCGTCGGTGGGGCTACCGTCGCCCTGGTGGCCACTATGGAGATGACCGGCACGGCAATTGGAGTAGGCATTGCCCGAGGGGGTTCCGGCATCCTCTCTCCCCCTACCCTATCAAGCTTGACGACAGGGACATCAGGCGCCCGGGACTGAGCCGGCCTAGGAGCAGGACCCGTTGTCCCGGGGATGGTGGTGGCAGAAGTGGGCGCGGGCCCCTGGCTCGCCTCAGTACGAGCCCTCTTCGCTGGGGCTGCCTGGGTCCCTTCAGCAGCGTCCCTCTTCTGGGTGCCCTCCATCTGGCTTTTGACGGAGAACTTCATACCTGAAGGAGAAAGATAGTTAGGCCAATTTAAAAGAAAAGAAGTGCAGAGCAAAAAGTGAAGGTGAAAGAAGGAGATCCAGGGTCTCACCCAACTCCCGGATGGGACTGATCCTTGCCTCGAATAAATTCTGCTCTGAAAGAAGAACATCGAGAGCTGGGACCATGTCGCCCAGTATCTGAGTGTAGACTTCTTGGTCCGCCGGCTCAACCTGGGAATTCAGGTTCGGTGACCGGTCCGGCTCACTCCAGGCCCATTCGACGTCCTTGACCGAGGTGAAAAAGAAGCGGTTCTTCCAGCCCTTGATCAACGAAGGGAGGTCGAACCTAAGGCACCTAGGTTGGGATAAAATATACCACCCTCCATCATCGGTCGAGTAGCATTTCAGGGTGAAGAGGGCCCTGAAAAGGGTGAAATGGGCAATGAACCCGTGAAAGTGACAGAAGACGATGAAAGCAAAGATGACCTGGATGGCATTGGGAGCCAACTAGGCCGGGACAAGACGGTAGTGATTCAGAAACGAAAGAAAGAAGGGATGAAGGGGGAAACAAAGACACCCAACAAGGAAGTCTTCGTAGAAGGTGACCTTTCCAGGGCCACTCCAGGTTACTCGGTCCCTAGGTCCTAGGAGGGAGAGACGGATTGAATCCGGAACCCCATAGGTATCCCGTATCCAGGAAAGATCATCTCCAGTCATCATCGAGGCATAACCGGAGGGACCAGAAGAAGAGACTTCGGCAACTGGAAAAGGAAGAGAAGAAATGGGACGTGCAGAGATTACAGGGGGAGACCAAGGATCCATAGGGATGCTTATGGTCAAAGTCCTCGGCTGAAGCTGCCTCCAGACCTCGACCGGAATCTCTTCACCCTCTGAGGAGGAAGACGATGGAGTCCTCGACTGGGAAGGGCCGGCCTCGTCCGGGTTTGAAGAAACATGATGGTGACGCACCATCAAGGAAGAAGAAGCAAGAAGGAAACGGGGCTCGAAGTAGCGAGGAAATTGGAGATAGAAGAAGAAGGGAAAAGGTCACAGGCACTCACCGGGATGTTTTGAAATGAAGGAATGGCAACCCCTAGGAGATGAAGGGAGACCGCTACAACTATCAGCGAGGTGTGAGAAAGTCGAGAGACCTCATTTCTGGAAAGTCCCTCTCCTTTTCAAACTTAATGAACAGCAGCCGTACGCCTCTTTCCGTCCCGGGCCATCAGATGACCGCCACAAAGGAGGCATGCCCAACATGATGCTTCGGTCTGATGGAAACTGCCTCATTTTCGAAATGGCATATTAATGGCCCGTCAGACATGCGCACGTGGTAGCCTCCCACAGGGTCTCGAGCACAACAGAAGCGGGGGCAGCATTCATGGCAATTATGGCATGGGATTTTTGTCCTTTCCATGTCATCTCCGCATTAACTCCCCACGTCCCAAGCCGCGACAGTTCGATGGGACCTGGGGATGCGGGGCAACTGATATGGCTACATCGCTGACATGGAACGTGTGTCAGATCCAGCAGGATGCCTCTGGTGCCACGTGGATTTTTTCTTTCAAAATTCCTGTTCCTTCGCTAGGTGGCACCCCAAGATGGGTCCACCTCGACCGAAGTCAAGCCTCTCTCTGCCACTTCGCAAGTTGTCCACCCAGGAGGGGTCCACCATGGTCGAAGCTGGTAGCCCCCAGCTCCCTTGCTAGGTGGCACCCCAAGACGGGTCCACCTCTGTCGAGGTCGAGCGAGGCTCTCCTGCTCCTTCACAAGGTGGCACCCCAAGACGTGTCCACCTCGGTCAAAGTCGAGCCTTTCTCTGCCACTTTGCCAGGTGTCCACGAAGGAGGGGTCTACCTCGGTCGAAGCTGGCAGCCCCCCTGCTCTGTCGCCAGGTGGCACCCCAAGACGGGTCCACCTCTACCAAGGTCAAGCAAGGCTATCCTGCTCCTCCGCCTGGTGGCACCCCAACATGGGTCCACCTCGGCCGAAGTCGAGCCTCTCTCTGCCACTTCGCCAGGTGTCCACACAGGAGGGGTCCACCTAGATCGAAGCAGCAGCCCCTTGCACCCTCGCCTAGTGGCACCCCAAGACGGGTCCATCTCGGTCGAGGTCGAGCCGGGCTCTCCTGCTCCTTTGCCAGGTGGCACCCCAAGATGGGTGCACATCGGTCGAAGTCGAGCCTCTCTCTGCCACTTTGCCAAGTGTCCACACATGAGGGGTCCACCTCGGCCAAAGCTGGTAGCCCCCTGCTCCATCGCCAGGTGGCACCCCAAGATTGGTCCACCTCTTCCGTGGTCAAGCCATGCTCTCCTGTTCCTTCGCCTGGTGGCACCCCAAGATGGGTCAACCTCAGCCGAAGTTGGCAGCCCCCTGCTCCCTCGCCATGTGGCACCCCAAGACGGGTCCACCTCTGCCGTGGTCGAGCCAGGCTCTCCTGCTCCATCGCCAGGTGGCACCCCAAGATGGGTCCACCTCGGTCGAAGTCGAGCCTCTTTGTGCCACTTCACCAGGTGTCCACCCAAGCGGGGTCCACCTAGGCCAAAGCTGGCAGCCCCCTGCTCCCTCGCCAGGTGGCACCCCAAGACGGGTCCACCTCCGTCGAGGTCGAGCCAGGCTCTCATGTTCCTTCGCCAGGTGGCACCACAAGACAGGTCCGCATAGGCCGAAGTCAAGCCTCTCTCTGCCACTTCGCCAGGTGTCCACCCAGGATGGGTCCACCTCGGTCGAAGCTGGCAGCCCCCTACTCCCTGGCCAGGTGGCACCACAAGACGGGTCCACCTCGACCGAGGTCGACCCGGGCTCTCCTGCTCCTTCGCCAGGTGGCACCCTAAGACGGGTCCACCTCGGCCAAAGTTGAGCCTCTCTCTGCCACTTCGCCAGGTGTCCACCCAGGAGGGGTCCACCTTGGCCGAAGTTGGCAGCCCCCTGCTCCATCGTCGGGTGGCACCCCAAGATGGACCCACCTCTGCCGATGTCCAGCCAGGCTCTCCTGCTCTTTTACCAGGTGGAACCCCAAGAAGGGTCCACCTCGGCGGAAGTCGAGCCTCTCTCTACCACTTCGCCAGGTGTCCACCCTGGCGGGGTCCACCTCGACCGAAGCTGGTAGCCCCCTACTCCCTCGCTAGGTGGCACCCCAAGATGGGTCCACCTTGGTCGAGGTCGAGCCGGGCTCTCCTGCTCCTTCGCCAGGTGGCACCCCAAGACGGGTCCACCTCGGCCGTAGTCGATCCTCCCTTTACCACTTCTCCAGGTGTCCACCGAGGAGGGGTCCACCTCGGCCGAAGCTGGTAGCCCGCAGCTCCCTCGCCAGGTGGCATCCCAAGATGTGTCAACCTCTGCCGAGGTCGAGCCAGGCTCTCATACTCCTTCGCCAGGTGGCACCCCAGGATGGGTCCACCTTGGTCGAAGTCGAGCCTCTCTCTGCCACTTCGCCAGGTGTCCACCGAGGAGGGGTCCACCTCGGCCGAAGCTAGTAGCCCCCTGCTCCCTTGCCAGGTGGCACACCAAGACGGGTCCCCCTCGGCCGAGCTCAAGCCGGGCTCTCCTGTTTCTTCGCCGGTTGGCACACCAAGATGAGTCCACATCGGCCGAAGTCGAGCTTCTCTCTGCCACTTCGCCAGGTGTCTACCCAGGAGGGGTACACCTCGGCCGAAGCTGGTAGCTCCCTGCTCCCTCGCTGGGTGGCACCCCAAGATGGGTCCACCTCTGTCGAGGTCGAGCCAGGCACTCCTGCTCCTTCGCTAGGTGGCACCCCAAGACGGGTCCACCTCAACCGAAGTCGAGCCTCTCTCTGCCACTTCGCCAAGTGTCCATGCAGGAGGGGTCCACCTCGGCCGAAGCTAGAAGCCCCATGCTCCCTTGCCAGGTGGCACCGCAAGACGAGTCTACCTCTACCAAGGTCGAGCTAGGCTATCCTACTCCTTTGCCAGGTGGCACCCCAAGACGGGTCCTTCTCGATCGAAGTCGAGCCTCTCTTTGCCACTTCCCCAGGTGTCCACCCAGGAGGGGTCCACCTCGACCGAAGCTGGCAGCCCCCTGCTTCCTCACCAGGTGGCACCCGAAGATGGGTCCACCTGTGCCGAGGTCGAGCAAGGCTCTCCTTCTCCTTCGCTAGGTGGCACCCCAAGACTGGTCCACCTCGGCCGAAGTCGAGCCTCTCTCTGCCACTTCGCCAGTTGTCCACCAAGGAGGGGTCCACCTCGGCCAAAGCTGGTAGCCCACTGCTTCCTCGCCAAGTGGCACCCCAAGACGGGTCCACCTCGGTCGAGGTCGAGCCGGGCTCTCCTGCTCCTTCGCCAGGTGGCCCCCCAAGATGTGTCAACCTCGATCGAAGTCGAGCCTCTCTATGCCACTTTGCCAAGTGTCCACCAAGGAGGGGTCCACGTTAGCCGAAGCTGGTAGCCCCCTGCTCCCTCATCGGGTGGCACCACAAGATGGGTCCACCTCTGCCGAGGTCGAGCCAGGCTCTCCTGCTCCTTCGCCAGGTGGCACCCCAAGATGGGTCCACTTCGATCGAAGTCGAACCTCTCTCTGCCACTTCGCTAGGTGTCCACCCAGGAGTGGTCCACCTTGGTCGAAGTTGGTAGCCCCCTGCTCCCTCGCTAGGTGGCTCCTTAAGACGGGTCCACCTCGGTCGAGGTCGAGCCGGGCCCTCCTGCTCCTTCGCCAAGTGGCACCCCAAGATGGGTCCACCTCGACCGAAGTTGAGCCTCTCTCTGCCACTTCTTCAGGTGTCCACCGAGGAGGGGTCCACCTCGGCCGAATCAGGTAGCCCCCTGCTCCCTCGCCGGGTGGCACCCCTAGACGAGTCCACCTCTTTTGAGGTTAAGCCGTGCCCTCCTGCTCCTTTGCTAGGTGGCACCCCCTGATGGATCCACCTCGGTCGAAGTCGAGCCTCTCTCTACCACTTCGCCATGTGTCCACCAAGGAGGGGACCACCTCGATCGAAGCTGGCAGCCCCCTGCTCCATCGCCGGGTGGCACCCCAAGACGAGTCCACCTCTTCTGAGGTCGAGCCGGGCCCTCCTGCTCCTTCGCCAAGTGGCACCCCATGATGGGTCCACCTCGATCGAAGTCGAGCCTCTCTCTGCCACTTCGCCAGGTGTCCACCCAGGAGGGGTCCACCTCGGCCGAATCTGGCAGCCCCCTGCTCCCTTGCCAAGTGGCACCCCAAGACGGGTCCACCTCGGCCGAGGTCGAGCCGGGCTCTCTTGCTTTTTCTTCAAGTGGCACCGCAAGACGTGTCCACCTCGGCCGAAGTCGAGCCTCTCTCTGCCACCCCGCCAGTTGTCCACCCTGGTATGGTCCACCTCGGTCGAAGCTGGCAGCCCCCTGCTCCCTCACCATGTGGCACCCCAAGATGGGTCCACCTCTACCGAGGTCGGGCCGGGCCCTCCTGCTCTTTCACCAGGTAGCACCCCCTGATGGGTCCACCTCGACCGAAGTCAGCCCTACTCTACAAAGCCTCGAGGAGCCAGAGACACGAGCCACGACGTCACCACTATAATTGGCATGTGCCTAATCCCATACAAGATGCCAGTACGACCCGTAGCGATGTGCGAAACCACGTTTATATCAAATAAGCAGGACCCCACGATCGAGGAATAAAACCCTCGCGGACAGGAGCCTGGAATGCTAGAAGCCCACCGTCAATGCCCCGAAAGGAGAGCTCCCACACTTGGCTCAAGGTCTCGCCAGTTTTCCCCTTTTGTGACACACGACGGATGAGAAATGCCTGCCACTTAACTCCCGGACTTGGAGGAGAAAGGGGTGGGGAAGATTCAGAAATCTCCGGGAGCCTCCGGGAGGGGACGTGGGCCAAAGGCGGTCCGGTGGTATAAAAGGGACAGTAAAAGCGGATGGAAAGGTTAGTAAAAAAAGGAGAGAGGGAAAAAGAATATTGGGAGAACGATCCTTGGACTCCTAAGAAGTCCTGAGGCGTGAGCTCGGTGAACCCAGCGCAGGAAGCCGGGCTTCAACCCCTCTCTTTCCCACACTTCTTTCATCTACACCTTCTCTAAGCATGGGAATCCTTGGGAACCCGCCTTAGAGGACTGTTCTATCTTGCCGCTCTCTAACTTGACCGTCGGAGTGCACCCGCTGGAATCCCCGGCCCGGGTCTCTAACTTTGTTTTGCAGGACCGCAAGCTTGGAGATCTCGAGGTGAGAGAGTCCGAGAACCGGTGCTAGCTCATGAGCTACGGGCTACCGCGGTAAGATCTGCAACACCTTGGCTGCACTAAGACCAGATCTTCGCAATGGAATCAGAAATCAACTTGAACTAGATTTTATTCTGCTTAGATCAGATCTAGAGACATATAACAAACCACCATAAGGACCTAGACTAAACTAATGCAGAACGAAAGCTCTGATATCAAAAATGATGTAGAACAAAAGAGACGATGCGATGCAGAAGTAAATTAAGACTAATTTTTTTTTTATATATATTTTTAGAAGTCAGCTTTGACTAAAATGAAAGTTAAACTAAATTGAAAGAAACAATATAATAATTGAAAGCACAATTCAAAGAAACTAGATTATCAGAGTAGTTCAGAAGTAAAGGATCGCTGGGGGTTGAGAAACTCCCAGACCTAGGGTTTTGCTCTGAACTTTCAACAGGACAGAACTAAAGAGAAGGGAAGGGTTATGTACCAGGCAGTGATCTTCACAGAGTTTGGTGGAAGGACTCTTTCGAGCAGATTGTTGGATCCTCGGATTCGGATATCTTCGTAATGGATCCTCCAATACTGGTCCTTTGGCAGAGTTGGCTTCTCCTGAACTCAGGATCTGGGAAAGAAGAAGAACAAGTTAAGGAACCAGATACTCAAAGAAAGGATTTACCAGATAAGAAGAACTTGAAAAATTGATGTTGCTAAAATCCTGATTCTCCTGGATGCTGATCTGACTTCCTCTGGGATTTGCTCTGTATTCGAAGTAGCCGATCTAGACCTGGATGCTGGTGGTCGGCCTCTACTTGGAAGAGAGGGGCCGTGAGATGATTAGGTAGATTAGGGTTTGGATGATTGGTGGAATGAAGAAGATGATGGCAGCTAGGGTTTGGAATTGAAGTGGCTAACCTAGGATTTTGGTAGGATTTTGGTAGGGTTTGGAGATCTCACACCTCCTCAAGGTTCCTTTGGAACCCGAAATCACTCCCTCGTGGAGCTCAACACTTGAATACAAGTACGGAAGAGAGAAACACAAAGTTGCTCACAAAGAAATTGATTTCATTTATCATTAAATTCAAGAGTTACGTAGAGTTGAATATATAGACATAACAAAGAAATAAAATTTTATACATTTCCCATGTGGGACTAATAGGACTAACCCACACTTTAGGCATCAAATTCTCTTCCCAAGACTCCTTCCAAGAGTGGGCAGCCCAAAAACTCCAAGAAAACTTGAAAATCAGCTCCAAATGGCAGGTTATGGGGGTGTCTCCTAATATCTCTCCATGAATCAAGGATTTTCCCTTCATAGTTTGGCTCATTTGGACACCTCCTAGTCTTGCTCCACAAGTTTAGGCTTCTTCCTTTCATGGCTTTGGCACTTTTGGAAACTTTTGGGAACCTCCTTGAATTCATTCCCAAGACATGCTCTCTTCCCTTTTATAACTTGGATTTTTATGGAACATTGTGGGGCACCTCTTTGATCCTCTCTTCAAGAAAATTCTTGCCATCCTGGCTTGGGTTTATCTGGAAAGAAATTGGATCCTCCTTGGATTGAGGTATCTTGATGGATTTCTCTCCCAAGTGGTGCAAGAAAAAAAAGGAACTTACTTCTTGTAGTGTAGGGACTAAAGACACTGGATGGAGATGTGGCGCCTCCTGGACTCTGGCATGTGGCTGGGAGTGTGGCGCCCACTTGCTTGGGCCTGGGAGAAAAAATGTGGCACCCTGGATCTTGACTTGACTGAAAAAAAAGTGGCACCAACCTGGAGAAGACCTAGACCACTACTAGGACTTGTACTGAGTCAACATGACTCAATAAAATTTAAATTGCAGGGAAATACAGACTCAAGACTAAAATTGAATTGACCAAGTCAACCCTTATTACAAAACCAGAAAACCCTAATTCTTCGGGCAAGGTCAATCAGAGATCCAGATGGAGCCCTGAAGTCTTCTTCTGAGTCTAGTGCCCGCACCAATGATGGGGACCTCACCTGCACGAATCCCGGAGCAAGCATGAATCTTGGAGCTGCACGAATCTTGGAGTATATCCAGAATAAATTTAGAATTTATCTTTTATTTGAAATTTGAATTAGGATTTGGTTGGTTAAGATTTAGATATGGATAGGCTTATCTTATCCTATCTTGTATTTGAATTTGAATCATTCCTATCTTTTTATCTTGTATTCAAATTCAAATGAGGGTTGGACAGGTCTATAAATACCACCCTTAGTCCTTTGTAGAAAAATAGAGTTTAGTCAAGTTTTGAGAATGAAAATGAGTTATAGAAAAGAGTGGTTTTTTTATTTCACTCCATGAGGAGAGGGTGCGAGGCCCAACCCTAGGACATGATGTGAGGTCATGTCTAGTTATCCCCCTTCCCATTCCATCTTCTCTATTCCCTCGTGGCCTTTGAGATCCATCATAGTGCCTCCAAGTATCGAGGAGGGTGTAATGCCCTAGAGGTGAGAGGTCTCTTCATTAGGGTGAGTCCCAAAGTCCATGAGTTCCAAACCCTATCTTCCATTCCCACTATTCCTTCGCCACCCCTAAAAAAATATAAAAAAAAATAGTGGTACCCTAATCTTGGTGACTTCTAGGCTCGCCAATGATCCTACCCCTTTGTCCCCCATCAATTTTGGAAATGAATTTTTTTTTCTAAGAAAGCTTTTTTCCTTTGCTAGCCAAAGACCCTTGAGAGAAGGTAGGTGTGAGGACCTAGGATACTTAACCAAACAAGCTACTAGTCCCTTTTCCAATCCCATTCAGCCATCCTTGAAGAATCCTCTTCAAGCCTCTCCAATTTCAACCTTCCCATCTTCCAAAAGAGATCATCTATAATGGAGTTCTCCACGCCAACAATTGAAGATGATTCAAGCAAAGGACGCCAAAGGAGATCTACTTAAAGCCAAATCTAAGCCATTTCTTCCATTCCTAATTTCCTCTTCCATTTCTCCATTCTTCCACCTAAATCTTTTAATTTTACTATGTATCTATGCAGGATCCCCGGGTCTCCTAGTTTTCAAGGTGAAGGTCTACTGTGCCAAGGAATCATAAACAAGGTGCCTTTAGATCTATAATAACTCATTGCTATTCTTAGTACTTCATCTTGAGTGTCCCTTTTCTGAATTTCAGATTATTAATAGCCGGATAGCCATCTTTATAATCTTCTTGCAGATCTGAAATAGGAAAGTAGGCTAGTCCTAACCTGTGTGGTTTCCTAACCACGAAGATCCCTTCTTAATTACTTTGAGAGATTCTTTTATAGTTTAGTTCTTTTCCTTATGTTCCTTTCATATAATTCTATTTCTTTTACGTAGAATAGCTACATGTTTATCTATTTCATTTTCTTTTAGTCCATCTAATTCTTCAAATACATCATTCGATACATGTCCCCTTTGTCCCCTATCAACCAATTCTCCCGGGGTGGGAGGAACTCGACCCTGTCGAGTATGGATCAAGTTGGCTCTGGTATCTCTCCAAGAGGTCTGGGTCCAATTCTTGTAATTCTTCTCGGGAGATCCAAGAGTCATCAGAATTTGGCCTTCCTTGCCAACGGACCAGGTATCTTTGGTATCCTCGATTACGAGTAGAGATAACCTGATCATCCAGGATCTTTTCAATCTGCTCTTTCCTCATAGGCCAGTTTGTTGGTGGACACACAGGGTTGGGTTCACTCTCAAGAGCAGGATTAGGCTCAAAAGGCTCACTGGGAATCACAGCTGGCTCTTTATACTCTACTAGGTCTGTAATGTTGAAAGTGGAGCTAATGCCTAGTTCTGAAGGCAACTCGAGCACATAGGCATTGGATCCTACTCTCTTCACCACTCTAAATGGTCCAGCTCCTCTAGCATGTAACTTTCTAACGGTTTCAGGAGAAAATCGTTCAGGCCTTAACCTAATCATTACATAGTCTCCCTCAACAAAAGTTTTGACTCACCTTTGAGAATCAGCCAACTTCTTATAAATTTCATTACTTAAATTTAATTTGGCATGAATTTCTTTATGCAAGTCCTTTACATGCTATGCAAGTGCATCAAGAGACTTGTGTGTGTGGACTAATAGTGAAATCAGATCAAGTCGTGTGTGAGGCTTGTATCCATAAACAATTTCAAAGGGACTCTAGCCTATAGACCTATTGATCGAAACATTATATGCAAATTTAGCCCTGGGTAAATACAAATCCCAATTCCTGGTATTCTCACTCAACCAAAATTTGAGTCAATGTCCTAAACTCGACTGACGATGCATTCCTAAAGAATGGACTTTATTCAAAGGAACCCTAGGTCTAAACCTAACAAACTACGGCTCTCTATGTTTGACCTTGGGTCGGAGGATGGCATGCAGAGCATGAAAACTTATCATGGGTGCCTAGTAGGTGCCATAAGGTCTTCCAAAATTAGGTGGCAAACCTAATAGATTCTGACACGTGGTTCACTCTAAAGACTTCGACAAAGTATATGATGCAGAACGAAAGCTCTGATACCAAAAATGATGCATAATGGATATGTGGAATGCGGAAGAAAATTAAAATTAATATATTTATTTATTTATTTTTTTATATATATTTTTAGAAGTCGGCTTTGACTCAAAGGAAAGTTAAACTAAATTGAAAGAAACTATATAATAATTGAAAGCATAATTCAAAGAAACTAGATTATCAGAGTAGTTCAGAAGTAAATGATCGCTGGGGGTTGAGAATCTCCCAGACCTAGGGTTTCGCTCTGAACTTTCAACAGGACAGAAATAGAGAGAAGGGAAGGGTTATGTACCAGGCAGTGATCTTCACAGAGTTTGGTGGAAGGACTCTCTCGAGCAGATTGTTGGATCCTCGAATTCGGATATCTTTGCAATGGATCCTCCAATACTGGCCCTTTGGCAGAGTTGGCTTCTTCTGAACTCAGGACCTGGGAAAGAAGAAGAACAAGTTAAGGAACCAGATACTCAAAGAAAGGATTTACCAGATAAGAAGAACTTGAAAAAAATTGATGTTGCTAAAATCCTGATTCTCCTGGATGCTGATCTGACTTCCTCTGGGATTTGCTCTGTATTCGAAGTAGCCGATCTGGACCTGGATGTTGGTGGTCGGCCTCTACTTGGAAGAGAGGGGCCGTGAGATGATGAGGTAGATTAGGGTTTGGATGATTGGTGGAATGAAGAAGATGATGGGCGGCTAGGGTTTGGAATTGAAGTGGCTAACCTAGGGTTTTGGTAGGGTTTTGGGGTTGGAGATCTCACACCTCCTCAAGGTTCCTAGGGAACCCAGATTTACTCCCTCACGGAGCTCAACACCTGAACACAAGTGCGGAAGAGAGAAACACAAAGTTGCTCACAAAGAAATTGATTTCATTCATCATTTGTCCTCTAAAACTTACAAGAGGGGTTTATTTTATAGGTCTTTATAAGAGGTCAGGGTTTTACATCTTCCCATATGGGACTAATAGGATGGATCTTCAAATTAGGCTTGTAGAATCAAATCCTTCTCATATGGCCGGCCAAGAGCTTCCATAAGTGTTGATTGGTGGCTCCAAATGGTAAGTAGGTGGCGCCTCCTAGCCTTGTGGTGCGGGCACCAGACTCAGAAGAAGACTTCAGGGCTCCATCTGGATCTCTGATTGACCTTGCCCGAAGAATTAGGATTTTCTGGTTTTGTAATAAGGGTTGACTTGGTCAACTCAATTTTATTTTGAGTCTGTAATTTTGTCATTTCAATTTTTGTTGAGTCATGTTGACTCAGTCCAAGTCCAGGTCCAGGTTGGCGCCATTCCCTTTGCCATAGGGTGCCATATTTTTTCTTCCATGGTCCAGCTACAAGTGGGTGCCACACTCCCTGCCACATCTCCATCCAGTGTCTTTGGTCCCCACACCATAAGAAGTAAGTTCCCCTTTTTCTTGCACCACTTGGGGGAGAAATACATCAAGATACCTCAATCCAAGGAGGAGCCAACTTCTTTCCAGATAAACCCAAGCCAGGATGGCAAGAATTTTTATTGAAGAGAGGATCAAGGAGGTGCCCCACAATGTTCCATAAAAATCAAAGTTATAAAAGGGAAGAGAGCATGTCTTGGGGAGAAAATCAAGGAGGCACCCAAAGTTTCTTAATGTGCCAAAGACATGAAATGAAGAAGCCTAAACTTGTGGAGCAAGACTAGGAGGTGTCCAAATGAGCCAAACCATGAAGGGAAAATCCTTGATTCATGGAGAGATACTAGGAGACACCCCCATAACCTGCCATCTGGAGCTGATTTTCAAGTTTTCTTGGAGTTTTTGGGCTGCCCACTCATGGAAGGAGTCTTGGAAAGAGAATTTGATGCCTAAATTATGGGTTAGTCCTATTAGTCCCACATGGGAAATGTATAAAATTTTATTTCTTTGTTATGTCTATATATTCAACTCTATGTAACTCTTGAATTAAAAAATGATGAAGGAAATCAATTTCTTTGTGAGCAACTTTGTGTTTCTCTCTTCCGCACTTGTATTCAAGTGTTGAGCTCTGTGAGGGAGTAAATCCGGGTTCCCTAGGAACCTTGAGGAGGTGTGAGATCTCCAACCCCAAAACCCTAGCTTAGTCCACCAATCTCTACTCTACCACCACCAAACCCTAATTTTCCATCTACATCCCACGGCCCCTCTCTTCCACATAGAGGCCGGCCACCAGCATCCAGGTTCAGATCAACTGTTTCAACTACAGAGCAAGTTCAACGAAGAGTCAGATCAGTATCAAGATCTCCGAAACTTCTACATCCAACAATCTTCATTAAGTCCTCAGGTCAGTGTCTTTCTTTGAGTTTCTGGTTCTTTTTTTTGTTCTTCTTCTTCCAGATCCTGAGTTCGAGAAGAAGGCCAACCTTGCCATAGGACTACAATCCGAGGATCCAATGTGAAGATACCCCGTCTCCAAGGATCCTACAATCTGCTCGAGAGTGTCCTTCAATTGAAGCAACGAGAGATATCACAGTCAGGTATAAAACCTTCTCTTCT
The DNA here is from genome assembly GCA_021397845.1 of Areca catechu. Taxonomy (NCBI): domain Eukaryota; kingdom Viridiplantae; phylum Streptophyta; class Magnoliopsida; order Arecales; family Arecaceae; genus Areca; species Areca catechu. Next base: position 101,520,603 of record CM038050.1, read on the forward strand.
CTCTTCGTCTGTTTCTTGAAAGAGGATTAAACCCTAGGTCTGGGGGTTTCTCAATCCCCAGCGATCCTACTTCTGAGTTACTCTGATAATCCACTCCTTTTAATTATGCTTTCTGTCATTTCTTAGTTTCTTTCAACATTAGTTTATCTTTCCTTTGAGTCAAAGCCGACTTCTAAAAATAAATAAATAAAAAAATACATTAATTTTAATTTATTTGCGCATCGCATCATCTCTTTTGTTCCGCATCATTTTTGGTATTAGAGCTTCTGTTCTGCATCATTTTTGGTATCAGAGCTTCCGTTCTGCATCACCTTGCTCTTCAAGAAAAATTTTTTTCCTTCCATGGCTCAACTGGTGTGGGCACCAGACTCAGAAGAAGACTTCAGAGCTCCATCTGGATCTCTGATTAACCTTGCCCGAGGAATTAGGTTTTTTTTTTTGGCTTGTAATAAGGGTTGACTTGATCAACTCAATTTTAGCTTGAGTCTGTATTACCTGCATTTTTATTTTGTTGAGTCATGGGCTTCAACCTGGGGTGTTACATTTTCTTCCAAGGCCAAGCAAATGGGCGCCACACCCCCAGCCACACTCCCAGCCATACGCCTGAGTCCAGGGGGCGCCACATCTCCATCCAGTAGGCTTTGGTCCCCACACCACAGGATAGCAGGTCCCTTCTCTCATGCGCCATTTAAGTAGAGAGCAATCAGGGATCCACAATTCAAGGGGGCGGCCCATAATTTTCCATAAGAACCAAGCTATGAAAAGAAACAAATTCTTCTTGGAGAGTACTTCAAGGGGGCGCCCATCCCATGCCAAAAATGCCCAAAGCAAAGTTGGGAAGAGCCATAACTTGGGGAGAAAGAAAAGGAGGTGTCCAAAAAAAGTTGAGCCATGGAAGGAAGGAGATTTCTCTTGAAGAGCAAGGTTAGGAGGCGCCCTAGTAATTCCAAATAAAGCCAGATATAAAAGGAAAGAAGTTTCTCTTGAAGAGCAAGGTTAAGAGGCGCCCAAACACTTCCAGATAAGGCCAAGCATAGAAGGAAAAAAATAATTTTTCTTGGAGGTCAAGGCTAGGAGGTGCCACCCACTTTCCTTTTTAAGCCATCAATCAATTTTATGGAATTATTTGGCCGGCCATATGTGTAAGGATTGATCCTACAATCCTAATTTGCAGATCCCCTCCTTTAGTCCCACATGGGAAGATGTAAAACCCTACTCTCTTGTAAAGTCCTATAAATTAAAACCCCTTTGTAAGTTCTAAAAATCTGATGAATGAAGCCAACTTTTTTTTGTGAGCAAACTCTGTGTTTTCTCTCTTCTGCACTTGCATCCATGTGTTGAGCTCCGTGAGGGAGTAAATTCGGGTTCCCCAGGAACCTTGAGGAGGTATGAGATCTCCAAACCCCAAACCCTAGGTTAGCCACTTCTACTCCAAAACCCTAGCCGTCCATCATCCACTTCAATCCACCAAACCCTAGCCTTTCCCACCTCCCACGGCCTCTCTCTCCAAGTCCAGGCCGACCACCAGCATCCAGCTCCAGTCCGGATACTTCAGATCCATAGCTCTTTTCAGAGGGAGTCGAATCAGCCTTCAAGAGAATCCGGATCTCAGCGACATCAGCCTTCAAGTTCTTCGAACTGGTAAATCCTTCCCTGAGTCTCTGAATCCATCACTTATTTTTTTTCTTCCCAGATTTTGAGTTCAGGAGAAGGCGACCCAGCCACGAGACCAGTATTGGAGGATCCATTGCGAAGATAGCCGAATCCGAGGATCCAACAATCTGCTCGAGAGAGTTCTTCCACCCAAATTCTGTGAAGATCACTGTCTGGTTGGTAAACCATCTCTTCTCTTTATTTCTGTCCTGTTGAAAGTTCAGAGCGAAACCCTAGGTCTGGGAGTTTCTCAACCCCCAGCGATCCGTTACTTCTGAACTACTCTGATAACTTAGCTTCTTCTAAATTGTGCTTTCAATCCTTACATAGTTTCCATCAACTTAGTTTAACTTCACTTTGAGCCAAAGCCAATTTCTAAAATATATAAAAAAAAAAGAATTAATCTTAATTTTACTTCTGCATATGCTTCTTTGTTCTTTGTTCTGCATCATTTTGGTATCAGAGCTTTTGTACTGCATCATCAACTCTTTTGGACACCTCCTTTTCTTTCTCCCCAAGTCATGGCTCTTCCCAACTTTGCTTTGGTCTTTTTAGGCATGGATTGGGCACCCCCTTGAAGTGCTCTCCAAGAAATGCCTCTTTCCTCCTTTAGCTTGGCCTTTTAAGGTATATATGGGGTGCCTCGTTGATTTTGGCTTCAAGAAAAATTCTTGCTCCCTTGGGTGTGGGGACCAAGACACTGGGATGGAGATGTGGCACCTCCTGGACTCTGGCGTGTGGCTGGGAGTGTGGCGCCCACTTGCTTGGGCTTGGGAGAAAATGTGGCACCCTGGAGAAGACCTAGACCACTTACTAGGACTTGTACTGAGTTAACATGACTCAACAAAATTTAAATTACAGGAAAATACAGACTCAAAAAAATTGAGTTGACCAAGTCAACCCTTATTACAAAATCAGAAAACCCTAATTCTTCGGGCAAGGTCAATCAGAGATCTAGATGGAGCCCTGAAGTCTTCTTCTGAGTCTGGTTCCCGCACCAGTATACTTGGATGGTGTAAGAAGCATTGGAAGTCCTAGAGAAAGAGAGGAAATATGAGGTGGAGTCTCGAATTACCTGCTGGCTAAAGGTGGTGACTTGAAGGTTTGAATGGTGATCTATGAGTGTCAACTGGTCATCCTTACGAAAGGAAAAGTTTGCTACTCCCAGGAATGGATCAAGAGATGGTTCGGGGAGTAGCCTAGGACATGTGATTGCAACAGTTAAGGTTTGTTCTCTAAGCAAATAATGATCCACTTTCTCAAGAAATGGATTAGAGAATGATTCATGGAAGGGCCTATGGATGATGACCTCAAGACTTGAAATTTGACCTATGGGTGCGGAAAGGTATACTCTATAAAAGGGTAGGTCAGTCATGCGAAGGAAGGGGTCTGGGGCCATAAGGAGGACTTCTACAGGACTGGGTGAATCAATCCGCTTAAGACAAGGATGTTCAACTGAGATTACAGGAGAGACCTTAGTGGCTGGGCATGGGACAAGGTCCAATTGTAAGAGGCTTGATTCAGTCATCCTAAGGAGAGGATCTACCATAGGGTGGGCAAACTTAAACAGTTCAGTGCAAAGATCTTCAATTGATACTTGGGGAATGACTATCATTAGAGGGTACGAACTGATAGCTCGGGCTAACACTATGAGTTCTTCCTGGGGGTATTTGACTAAAGGAACCTGATTCTCACAAATCTCTTGAATTTCTGAACTAGGTCCTACCACTTGGTTGCTCTCCAAGGTCTCCTCAGGTAAGGAACCAATAGTATCGATGTCACATTCTTCAAGTTCTTCCCCCTCATATTCATCAACTAGACTCAAGCTAGCATCATATACTTCCTCGATGCCATCTTCAATGGATTTCGGGTCAGTGGTAATCGGGTCAATTGATTCTGGGCTTGTCATACCTAACCTTTCTTCCTCATTGGTAGGCTTGGGTTCTCCCTCATTAATGTCATCCTTAGGATTCTTACCACTTAGCTGTGCACAAGCCAGTCCTATGCATGGGCACTGACTAGATTTATGGCCTCTTTCTCCACAAAACCAACATTCTTGCGATATATGAACCTGGGTCACACTGGGTTTCAAGCTAGTAGAGACCTTACTTGGGCATGGGTGTGGATCTAAATGGTTTGATCTAGAAGACTTGTGTTGTTGAGTGACTAGTCTAGAATATTGTAAGGACCTCTCATAGACATGATCCACACTATAGATATCATGGTTAGGCTTCATAAGGTTATGCTCGGGATCACGGTATAAGGTCCTCCTAGGCTCCTAGTGTGGGTGAGGTTGAGGCACAATAAAATCTGGGTCAGGAGTTCAATTCTGATGTTTAGGTTTCCCAAGTACTTGGACTCGATCCCTAAGCTGGGTAAGATCCTCATGGACTTGTTCCTTAAACTGGGCAACAGTAGCAGTCATATCCTGACTCAATTTGTTCATACTTTCGGTAAGAGTTCTAACCAAGGCCTCTAAATCAGGTTGGATTTGACCAGGTTGGGAGGGTACTCCATTCCGGGTGGACATGATGATGCAAGCAAGCACACAGAATGTGACTAGACTAAAGCGACTATTGGCTCACTAGACCTAGAGTCCAAACTAGATGCCCAATCAGAGTGGCAAGCTAGCCTGTAGTAACTCGGGACTCAGCCAGGTAGGTGTAAGGGGAGTGTTAGGTCCCTAATTGCCAATCCTAGACACCAATCAGTGATTGGCCAGGTAGGCGGACCAGCACACAAGCCCTTCGAGACGTAGTCCCTGAATCACCGTTCTAAACACTAAGTACAAAGCACACACAGAGTAACCAGACAAACTGACTAAACACTAGCCTAGACCCGACTTGTTGGTGTCCCTAGCCCACTAGGGAAAATTAAGTCTAATAAATTTTAAAATTAGGCTTAGGATCGAATGAATGGGTGGTGGTTTTGGGCTAAGGAGAGGTTATCAATTCCTCCCCTTATCTTAGATTCTTAATTGCCCTTAGGATGAATTAGGAGATGATCACTCAAAAAAATTGAATTGCAGAAACACAGAAATAGAATTGCTGTAATTTAACTCTCAGAAATTTCACAGAAACCAATAAATTACAGTAAAATTAAGTAAAATATTTTCAATTATACTGGTTCCAAAAAAATAAAAATCATACAATTTGGAGTTATCTGCAATGAGAAACAATTCCTGCAATAGGATAGTTACATACTGAAACTAGAAGGCTTCCCCCGTTTACAATTCCTGCTACGAAGTTGTAACCCAGCGGATCCCCTACACGCCCTAGGAACACCCCGTGGGATGGGAAGAGGAGGCTTGCACCTCGCTTCATTCCTAGGATCGGACGTCCTGCGGAGTCTACTTCGAGCAGACAAAGTAAAAAAGAGAGACACTCAAAACATGCAAGCAAGTCAGAAACCCTAGACAGGGCTCTGATACCAAAATTGATGCAGAACGAAAGCTCTGATACCAAAAATGATGCAGAACAAAAGAGATGATACGATGTGGAAGTAAATTAAGACTAATTCTTTTTTTTCATATATATATTTTCAGAAGTCGGCTTTGACTCAAATGAAAGTTAAACTAAATTGAAAGAAACTATATAATAATTGAAAGCACAATTCAAAGAAACTAGATTATCAGAGTAGTTTAGAAGTAAAGGATCGCTGGGGGTTGAGAAACTCCCAGACCTAGGGTTTCGCTCTGAACTTTCAACAGGACAGAACTAAAGAGAAGGGAAGGGTTATGTACCAGGCAGTGATCTTCACAGAGTTTGGTGGAAGGACTCTCTCGAGCAGATTGTTGGATCCTCGGATTCGGATATCTTCGCAATGGATCCTCCAATACTGGTCCTTTGGCAGAGTTGGCTTCTCCTGAACTCAGGATCTGGGAAAGAAGAAGAACAACATAAGGAACCAGATACTCAAAGAAAGGATTTACCGATAAGAAGAACTTGAAAAATTGATGTTGCTGAAATCCTGATTCTCCTGGATGCTGATCTGACTTCCTCTGGGATTTGCTCTGTATTCGAAGTAGCCGATCTGGACCTGGATGCTGGTGGTCGGCCTCTACTTGGAAGAGAGGGGCCGTGAGATGATGAGGTAGATTAGGGTTTGGATGATTGGTGGAATGAAGAAGATGATGGCGGCTAGGGTTTGGAATTGAAGTGGCTAACCTAGGGTTTTGGTAGGATTTTGGTAGGGTTTGGAGATCTCACACCTCCTCAAGGTTCCTTTGGAACCCGGAATCACTCCCACATGGAGCTCAACACTTGAATACAAGTGCGGAAGAGAGAAACACAAAGTTGCTCACAAAGAAATTAATTTCATTCATCATTAAATTTAAGAGTTACATAGAGTTGAATATATAGACATAACAAAGAAATAAAATTTTATACATTTCCCATGTGGGACTAATAGGACTAACCCACACTTTAGGCATCAAACTCTCTTCCCAAGACTCCTTCCATGAGTGGGCAGCCCAAAAACTCCAAGAAAACTTGAAAATCAGCTCCAAATGGCAGGTTATGGGGGTGTCTCCTAATATCTCTCCATGAATCAAGGATTTTTCCTTCATGGTTTGGCTCATTTGGACACCTCCTAGTCTTGCTCCACAAGTTTAGGCTTCTTCCTTTCATGGCTTTGGCACTTTTGGAAACTTTTGGGAACCTCCTTGAATTCCTCTCCAAGACATGCTCTCTTCTCTTTTATAACTTGGATTTTTATGGAACATTGTGGGGCACCTCCTTGATCCTCTCTTCAAGAAAATTCTTGCCATCCTGGCTTGGGTTTATCTGGAAAGAAATTGGCTTCTCCTTGGATTTAGGTATCTTGATGGATTTCTCTCCCAAGTGGTGCAAAAAAAAAAGGAACTTACTTCTTATAGTGTAGGGACCAAAGACACTGGATGGAGATGTGGCACCTCTTGGACTCTGGCGTGTGGCTGGGAGTGTGGCGCCCACTTGCTTGGGCCTGGGAGAAAAAATGTGGCACCCTGGACCTTGACTTGACTGAAAAAAAAGTGGCACCAACCTGGAGAAGACCTAGACCACTACTAGGACTTGTACTAAGTCAACATGACTCAACAAAATTTGAATTGCAGGGAAATACAGACTCAAGACTAAAATTGAGTTGACCAAGTCAACCCTTTTTACAAAACCAGAAAACCCTAATTCTTCGGGCAAGGTCAATTAGAAATCCAGATGGAGCCCTGAAGTCTTCTTCTGAGTCTGGTGCCTGCACCATAAACCAATAGATCGTGGGGTAGGGAAGAAGGTAAAGTGGAAAGACTTGAAAGCCGGTGTGGGACCGGGAGCCGGAATGGGGTTGGGGAGTCGGAGTGGGGCGACCAATCTGAGTGGGGCAAGGAACAGGAGTCGGGCAAGGTAAATAGGAAAAAAATGAGGAAATAGGGTCTTTACGGACGAAAAATCGTCATTGGCAAAGATGAATTCTCAGTGAGCAAACTGCTCGCCAAGGCATGCTTAACTATGGAATTTTGATAGGATCCGGCACGTTAGGGCGGAGATAATCGCACTCATCGCTAGTCGATCAAAATCATTCATTATAGCATAGGGAGCCGCTCCCCGTCACCGGGGAACAATGATGCACCCGGGCCTTCTGGGTCTTATGTGACCAACGTCGGTGCATGACACTGGCGATCTACGGACTTGGATCGTTGCGGGCGAACGTCCCATGTTGCGAGGAAAATAAGGGAATAGAATGAATATTAATCAAAAGGGAATATTTCGAGGAGATTAGAAAAATTGGATTATCATGGGAGCGGATAAGTTCCGGAGAGGAAATAAATAGAGGACAAGATAGAAATTTGAAGGACATATCCGATCCGATGGGTGACAGAAAAATAGCCGAAAGTTAGAAAAAGGGGTGCAACACGAGGACTTTCCATGAGGTCACCTAACATAGTAATACTCTCGCCCAAGCACACTTAACTGCGGAGTTTTGATGGGATCCGGTGCATTAGTGCTTGTTTGATCGCACCCATCACAAGTTCCATGAAACATTTCCATATATAGTTGCGGCCATTGCCCACTACATAGAAACCTCGGTTCATCTAGTCTTGATGGGCCCACGACTCCTCGGTGGGACCCGCGGTGGTGCCAGGCACCGGCGATATGAAGACCCGGACTGTTTCGGGAGGGGAACAACAAACGGGGAGGGAACGAGGAGAATCCTAGAAAATATGAAAGGAATGTCGCGAAGGAGAGAGGGAGACGTGGTAAATTCGGGAACCGAAGCGTATGCATGGGGGAAGAAATGGGAAAGCTGCACAATTTAATGCATGCATCTCGTGGAAGACAGAAAAATAGCGGACAATCAAAAAATGGGTGCAGAACGAGGATTTCCGATGCGGACGCCTTAGCCGGTAAGTTTCGCGATCCGGGGGACCGGGCCTGATGGGGCAAGATATAGGGTTCATCATGCCAGTTTCGGTGACTTTCGATCGTGCCACGCTCAAACGGGCATAAATATGTTTTTCGCAATCGAAATCACCTTTAAGATCCCAATTCGGAAAGCTCTCTCTGTGCTCCACCCGGATGACCGCTTCCCCATCACGGCCAGAATCTTGGGTCTAATTAATTTGTTTGGAAGGCCACCGGGAGCCCGGAAGATCCTTGGTGAGCTGGAAGTTTTAGCTTCCGCCTGGTCTGCGTTCGGAAAAGACACGGAGGCATCCATCCCACATTTTGGAAAAAGGGCCTGTGGGCACCGTTGTCAGCATCCTGCCCACATTCTACAATGTGGCCTTCATTACGCCGACTTCCCGAGGTTGACCCATCCACTCGCCAAGGCATGCTTAACTATGGATTTTTGATATGATCCGGCACGTTAGGGCGGTGATAATCGCACCCATCACTAGTCGTTCAAAATCATTCATTATAGCATAGGGAGCCGCTTCCCACCGCCGAGGAACAATGCTGCACTCGGGCCTTCTCAGTCCTGTGGGACCAACGTCAGTGCATGGCACCAACGATCTTAGGACTTGGATCATTACGAGGAAACAACCCATGATGTGAGGAAAATAAGGGAATAGATTGAATATTAATCAAAAGGGAATATTTCGAGGAGTTAAGAAAAATTGAATTATCATGGGAACGGATATGTTCCGGAGAGGAAAAAAATAGAGGACATGATAGAAATTTGAATGACATATCCGATCCGATGGGGGACAGAAAAATAGTCGAAAGTTAGAAAAAGGGGTGCAACACGAGGACTTTCCATGCGGTCACCCAACCTAGTTCTACTCCCTTCCAAGCATGCTTAACTTCGGAGTTTTGTTGGGATCCGGTGCATTAGTACTGGTTTGATCGCTCCCATCACAGGTTCCCTGAAACATTTCCATATATAGTTGCGGTCGTTGCCCACTACATGGAAATCTCGGTCCGTCCAGTCTTGATGGGCCCACGACTCCTCGGTGGGACCCGCGGTGGTGCGTGGCCCTGGTGATATCAAGACTCGAACTGTTTCGGGAGGGGAACAACAAATGGGGAGGGAACGAGGAGAATCCTGGGAAATATGAAAGGAACGTCACGAGGAGAGAGGGAGACGTGGTAAATTCGGGAACTGAAGCATATTCACGAGCGAAGAAATGTGAAAGCTGTACAATTTAATGCATGAATCTCGTGAAAGATAGAAAAATAACGGACTATCAAAAAATGGGTGTAGAACGAGAAATTTCGACGCGGATGCCTTAGCCGGTAAGTTCCGCGATCCGGGGTTCGGGACCGATGGGGCAAGATATTGGGTTGATCGTGCCAGTTTCGGTGGCTTTCGATCGTGCCACGCTCAAACGGGCATAAATATGTATTCCGGAGTCGGAATCACCTTTAAGACCCCAATTCGGAAAGCACTCTCCATGATCCACCCGAATGACCGCTCCGCCGTCATGGCCAGGATCTGGGATAGAATTAATTTGTTTGAAAGGCCAATGGGAGCCTAGAAGATCCTTGGAGAGCTGGAAGTTTTAGCTTCCACCTACTCCGCGTTCGGAGAAGACACGGAGGCATCGAGCCCACATTCTGGAAAAAGGGCCTGTGGGCACCGTTGTCAGCATCCTGTCCACATTCTGCAACGTGGCCTTCGCTGCGCCGACTTCCCGGGGTGACCCATCCGCTCGACGAGGAATGCCTAACTATGGATTTCTGATAGGATCCGGCGCGTCAGGGCGGTGATGATCGCACCCATCGCTAGTCGTTCAACATCATTCGTTATAGCATAGCGAGCCGCTCCGCGCCGCCGGGAAACAATGCTGCGCCTGGGCCTTCTGCATCCTGTGGGACCAACATCAATGCATGGCGTCGGCGATCTTTGGACTTGGATCGTTGCGGGTGAACATCCCATGATGTGAGGAAAATAAAGGAATAGAATGAATATTAATCAAAATAGAATATTTCGAGGAGTTATGAAAAATCGGAATATCATGGGAGCGGATAAGTTTCCGGAGGGGAAAAAAAGTAGAAGACATGATAGAAATTTGAAGGGCATATCGGATCCGATGGGGGTAAGAAAAATAGTCGAAAGTTAGAAAAAGGGGTGCAACACGAGAACTACTCAGGGAGTCACCCATCCTAGTACTACTCTAGCCCAAGCATGCTTAACTGCGGAGTTCTGATGGGATTCTGTGCATTAGTGCTGGTATGATCGCAACCGTTCCAGGTTCCCTGAAACATTTCCATATATAGTTACGGCCGTTGCCCACTACATGGAAATCTCGATCCGTCCAGTCTTGATGGGCGCACGACTCCCTCGATGGGACACGCGGTGGTGCGTTGTCCCGGTGATATCAAGACCCGTACTATTTCGGGAGGGGAACAACAATCGGGAAGGGAATGGGTAGAATCCCGGGAAATATGAAAGGAACGCCGCGAAGGAGAGAGGGAGACGTTGTAATTTCGGGAACCGAAGCGTATGCACGGGGTACGAAATGGGAAAGCCGCACAATTTATTGCATACATCTCGTGGAATACAGAAAAATAGCGGACAATCAAGAAATGGGTGCAGAACGAGGACTTCCGATGTGGATGCCTTAGCAATTAAGTTTCGCTATCCGGGGGACCGGGACTGGTGGGGCAAGATATTGGGTTGATCATGCCAGTTTCGGCGGCTTTCGATCGTGCCGCGCTCAAACGGGCATAAATATGTTTTACGAAGTCGGAATCGCCTGTAAGACCCCAATTCGGAAAGCTCTCTCCGTGCTCCACACGCATGACTGCTCCGCCGTCATGGCCAAGATCTGGGGTCGATTTAATTCATCTGAAAGTCCAAAGGGAGCCTGGAAGATCCTTGGCGAGCTGGATGTTTCAGCTTCTTCCTACTCCGCGTTCGGAAAAGACACGGAGGCATCCAGCCCACATTTTGTAAAAAGGGCCCATGGGCACCGTTGTCAGCATCCTACCCACATTCTGCAACATGGCCTTCGTTGCGCCGACTTCCCGGGGTGACCCATCCGCTCGACGAGGAACGCCTAACTATGGATTTCTGATAGGATCCGGCGCGTCAGGGCGATGATGATCGCACCCATCGCTAGTCGTTCTACATCATTCGTTATAGCATAGCGAGCCGCTCCCTGCCGCCGGGGAACAATGCTGCGCCCGGACCTTCTGCGACATGTAGGACCAACGTCAGTGCATGGTGCCGGCGATCTTTGGACTTAGATCGTTGCAGGCGAACATCCCATGATGGGAGTAAAATAAAGGAATAGAATGAATATTAATCAAAAGGGAATATTTCGAGGAGTTAAGAAAAATCGGATTATCATGGAAAAGGATATGTTTCCGGAGGGGAGAAAAAGTAGAAGACATGATAGAAATTTGAAGGACATATCGGATCCGATGGGGGACAGAAAAATAGTTGAAAGTTAGAAAAAGGGGTGCAACACGAGAACTTCCCAGGGGGTCACCCATCCTAGTACTACTCTCGTCCAAGCACGCTTAACTGCAGAGTTCTAATGGGATCCGGTCCATTAGTGTTGATATGATCGCACCCGCCACAGGTTTTCAGAAACATTTCCATATATAGTTGCAACCGTTGCCCACTACATGGAAATCTCGATCCGTCTAGTCTTGACGGGTGCACGAGTCCCTCGGTCGGACCCGCGGTAGTGCATCGCCCCGGTGATATCAAGACCTGTACTGCTTCGGGAGGGGAACAACAACCGGGGAGGGAACATGTAGAATCCCGGGAAATATGAAAGGAACGCCGCGAAGGAGAGAGGGAGACGTGGTAATTTCGGGAACCGAAGCGTATGCACGGGGAAAGAAATGGGAAAGCCACACAATTTATTGCATGCATCTCGTGGAAGACAGAAAAATAGCGGACTATCAAGAAATGGGTGCAGGATGAGGACTTCCGACGCGGACGCCTTAGCCGTTAAGTTCCGCGATCTAGGGGACCGGGCCCGGTAGGGCAAAATATTGGGTTGATCTTGCCAGTTTCGGCGGCTTTCGACCGTGCCGCGCTCAAACGGGCATAAATATGTTTTACGAAGTCGGAATCGCCTGTAAGACCCCAATTCGGAAAGCTCTCTCCGTGCTCCACCCGCTTGACAGCTCTGCCGTCATGGCCAGGATCTGTGGTCGATTTAATTCATCTGAAATGCCAACGGGAGCCTGGAAGATCCATGGCGAGCTGGAAGTTTCAGCTTCTTCTTGCTCCGCGTTCGAAAAAGACATGGAGGCATCCAGCCCACATTCTGGAAAAAGGGCCCATGGGCACCGTTGTCAGCATCCTGCCCACATTCTGCAACGTGGACTTCGCTACGCCGACTTCCCAAGGTGACCCATCCGCTCGACGAGGAACGCCTAACAATGGATTTCTGATTGGATCCGGCGCGTCAGGGCGGTGATGATCGCACCCATCGCTAGTCGTTCAACATCATTCATTATAGCATAGCAAGCCGCTCCCCACCACCGGGGAACAATGCTGTGCCCGGGGCTTTTGCGTCCTGTGGGACCAACGTCAGTGCATGGCGCCGACGATCGTTGGACTTGGATCGTTGCGGGCGAACATCCCATGATGTGAAGAAAATAAAGGAATAGAATGAATACTAATCAAAAGGGAATATTTCGAGGAGTTAAGAAAAATCGGATTATCATGGAAGCGGATATGTTTCCGGAGGGGAGAAAAAGTAGAAGACATGATAGAAATTTGAAGGACATATCGGATCCGATGGGGGACAGAAAAATAGTCGAAAGTTAGAAAAAGGGGTGCAACACGAGGACTTCCTAGGTGGTCACCCATCCTAGTACTAATCTCGCCCAAGCACGCTTAACTGCGGAGTTCTGATGGGATCCGGTGCATTAGTGCTAGTATGATCGCACCCGTCACAGGTTTCCAGAAATATTTCCATATGTAGTTGCGACCGTTGCCCACTACATGGAAATCTCGATCCGTCCAGTCTTTACGGGTGCACGAGTCCCTCGGTCGGACCCGCAGTGGTGCGTCGCCCCGGTGATATCAAGACCCGTACTGTTTCGGAAGGGGAATAACAACCGGGGAGGGAACCGGTAGAATCCCGGGAAATATGAAAGGAACGCCGTGAAGGAGAGAAGGAGATGTGGTAATTTCGGGAACCGAAGCATATGCACGGGGGAAGAAATGGGAAAGCCGCACAATTTATTGCATGCATCTCGTGGAAGACAAAAAAACAGTAGACAATCAAGAAATGGGTGCAGGATGAGTACTTCCGACGCGGACGCCTTAGCCGTTAAGTTCCGCGATCCGGGGGACCGGGCCCGGTGGGGTATGATATTGGGTTGATCGTGCCAGTTTCGGTGGCTTTCGATCGTGCCGCGCTCAAACGGGCATAATTATATTTTCCGGAGTCAGAATCGCCTGTAAGACCCCAATTCGGAAAGCTCTCTCAATGCTCCACCCGCATGACAGCTCCGCCATCGTGGCCAGGATCAGGGGTCGAATTAATTCATCTGAAAGGCCAATGGGAGACCGTAAGATCCTTTGCGAGCTGGAAGTTTCAGCTTCTTCCTGCTCTGCGTTCGGAAAAGACATAGAGGCATCCAGCCCACATTCTAGAAAAAGGGCCCGTGGGAACCGTTGTCGGCATCCTGCCCACATTCTACAATGTGGCCTTCGCTGCGCCGACTTCCCGGGGTGACCCATCCGCTCGACGAGGAATGCCTAACTATGGATTTCTGATTGGATCCAGCGCGTCAGGGCTGTGATGATCGCACCCATCGCTAGTCGTTCAACATCATTAGTTATAGCATAGCGAGCCACTCCGTGCCGCCGGGAAACAATGCTGCACCCGGGCCTTCTGCGTCCCGTGGGACCAATGTCAGTGCATGGCACTGGCGATCTTTGGACTTCGATCGTTGTGGGCGAACATCCCATGATGTGAGGAAAATAAAGGAATATGATAAATATTAATCAAAAGGGAATATTTCGAGGAGTTATGAGAAATCGGATTATCATGGGAGCGGATAAGTTTCCGGAGGGGAAAAAAAGTAGAAGACATGATAGAAATTTGAAGGGCATATCGGATCCGAGGGGGGATAGAAAAATAGTCGAAAGTTAGAAAAAGGGGTGCAACACGAGGACTTCACAAGGGGTCACCCATCCTAGTACTACTCTAGCACAAGCATGCTTAACTGTGGAGTTCTGATGGGATCCTGTGCATTAGTGCTGGTATGATCGCACCCGTTATAGGTTTCCAGAAACATTTTCATATATAGTTGCGACTGTTGCCCACTACATGGAAATCTTGATCCGTCCAGTCTTGACGGGCGCACGAGTCCCTCGATCGGACCCGCGGTGGTGCGTCGCCCCGGTGATATCAAGACCCGTACTGTTTCGGGAGGGGAACAACAACCGAGGTGGGAACGGGTAGAATCCTGGGAAATATGAAAGGAACGCCGCGAAGGAGAGAGGGAGACGTGGTAATTTCAGGAACCGAAGCATATGCACGGGGGAAGAAATGGGAAAGCCGCACAATTTATTGCATGCATATCGTGGAAGACAGAAAAATAGCGGACAATCAAGAAATGGGTGCAGGACGAGGACTTCCGACGCGGACGCCTTAGCCGTTAAGTTCCGTGATTCGGGGGACCGGGCCCGGTGGGGCAAGATATTGGGTTAATCATGCCAGTTTCGGTGGCTTTCGACCGTGCCGCGCTCAAACGGGCATAATTATGTTTTCCGGAGTCGGAATCGCCTGTTAGACCCCAATTCAAACTGCTCTCTCCGTGCTCCAACCGCATTACCGCTTCGCCGTCGCGGCCAGGATCTGGGGTCGAATTAATTCGTCTGAAAGGCCAACGGGAGCATGGAAGATCCTTGGCGAGCTGGATGTTTCAGCTTCTGCCTGCTCCGCGTTCGGAAATGACACGGAGGCATCCAGCCCACATTCTGGAAAAAGGGCCCGTGGGCATCGTTGTCAGCATCCAGTCCATATTCTGGAATGTGGCCTTCGCTGCACCGACTTCCCGAGGGTTACCCATCCGCTCGACGAGGAATGCCTAACTATGGATTTCTGATAGGATCCGGCGCGTTAGGGCAGTGATAATCGCACCCATCGCTAGTCGTTCAAGATCATTCATTATAGCATAGGGAGCCGCTCCCCACCGCCGGGGAATAATGCTGCACCCGGGACTTCTGGGTCCTGTGGGACCAATGTCAGTGCATTGCGCCGGCGATCTTCGGACTTGGATCATTGCGGGCGAATATCCCATGATGTGAGGAAAATAAGGGAATAGAATGAACATTAATCAAAAGGGAATATTTCGAGGAGTTAAGAAGGACATATCCGATCCGATGGTGGACAGAAAAATAGTCGAAAGTTAGAAAAAGGGGTGCAACACGAGGAATTCCAATGGGGTCACCGATCCTTGTACTGCTCTAGCCCAAGCATGCTTAACTGCGGAGTTCTGATGGAATCCGGTGCATTAGTGCTGGTATGATCGCACCCGTCACAGGTTCCCTAAAACATTTCCATATATAGTCGCGGTCGTTGCCCAATACATGGAAATCTCGATGCGTCCAGTCTTGATGGGTGCATGACTCCCTCCGTGGGACACGCGGTGGTGCGTCGCCCCGGTGATATCAAGACCTGTACTTTTTCTGGAGGGGAACAACAACTGGGGAGAGAACAGGTAGAATCTCGGGAAATATGAAAGGAACGCCGTGAAGGAGAGAGGGAGACATGGTAATTTCGGGAATAGAAGCATTTGCACAGGGGAAGAAATGGGAAAGCCGTACAATTTATTGCATGCATCTCGTGGAAGATAGAAAAATAGCGGACAATCAAGAAATGGGTGCAGAACGAGGACTTCAGACGGGGACGCCTTAGCCGTTAAGTTCCGCGATCCGGGGGATCGGGCCTGGTGGGGCAAGATATCGGGTTGATCGTGCCAGTTTCGGTGGCTTTCGACCGTGCCGCCCTCAAACATGCATAAATATGTTTTCCGGAGTTGGAATCACCTGTAAGACTCCAATTCGGAAAGCTCTCTCTGTGCTCCACCCGCATGACAGCTCCGCCGTCATGGCCAGGATCTAGGGTCGATTTAATTCATCTGAATGGCCAACGGGAGCCTGGAATATCCTTGGCGAGCTAGAAGTTTCAGCTTCTTCCTGCTCCAAGTTTGGAAAAGACACGGAGGCATCCAGCCCACATTCTGGAAAAAGGGCCCGTGGGCACCGTTGTCAGCATCCTGCCCACATTCTGCAACGTAGCCTTCGCTGCGCCGACTTCTCGGGGTGACCCATCCGCTCGACGAGGAATGCCTAACTATGGATTTCTGATAGGATCCGGCATGTCAGGGCGGTGATAATCGCACCCATCGCTAGTCGTTTAACATTATTCGTTATAGCATAGCGAGCCGCTCCCCGCCATCGGGGAACAATGCTGTGCCCGGGCCTTCTGCGTCCTATGGGACCAACGTTAGTGCATGGCGCCGGCGATCTTTGAACTTGGATCGTTGCGGGCGAACATCCCATGAAGTGACGAAAATAAAGGAATAGAGTGAATATTAATCAAAAGGGAATATTTCGAGGAGTTAAGAAAAATCGGATTATCATAGAAGTAGATATGTTTCCGGAGGGGAAAAAAAGTAGAAGACATGATAGAAATTTGAAGGACATATCGGATCCGATGGGGGACAAAAAAATAGTCGAAAGTTAGAAAAAGGGGTGCAACACGAGGACTTCCTAGGGGGTCACCAATCTTAGTACTACTCTCGCACAAGCACGCTTAACTGCGGAGTTCTGATGAAATCTGGTGCATTAGTACTGGTATGATCACACCCGTCACAGTTTCCCTGAAACATTTCCATATATAGTTGCGGCCGTTGCCCACTACATGGAAATCTCGATCCGTCCAGTCTTGATGGGCGCACGACTCCCTTAGTGGGACACGTGGTGGTGCGTCGCCCCGATGATATCAAGACCCGTACTTTTTTGGGAGGGAAACAACAACCGGGGAGAGAACGGGTAGAATCCCAGGAAATATGAAAGGAACGCTGCGAAGGAGAGAGGGAGACGTGGTAATTTTGGGAACCAAAGCGTACGCACGGGGTATGAAATGGGAAAGCCGCACAATTTATTGCATGCATCTCGTGGAAGACAGAAAAATAGCGGACAATCAAGAAATGGGTGTAGAATGAGGACTTCCGACGCGGATGCCTTAGCCGTTAAGTTTCACGATCCGAGGGACCGGGCCTGGTTGGGCAAGATATTGGGTTGATTGTGCCAGTTTCGGCGGCTTTCGATCGTGCCGTGCTCAAACGGGCATAAATATGTTTTCCAAAGTCGGAATCGCCTGTAAGACCCCAATTCAGAAAGCTCTCTCCGTGCTCCACCCGCATGATAGCTCCGCCGTCATGGCTAGGATCTGGGTTCGAATTAATTCGTCTGAAAGGCCAACGGGAGCGCGGAACATCGTTGGAGAGCTGGAAGTTTCAGCTTCTCCCAGCTCCGCATTCGGAAAAGACATGGAGGCATCCAGCCCACATTCTGGAAAAAGGACCTGTGGGCACCGTTGTCAGCATTCTGCCCATATTCTGCAACGTGGCCTTCGCTGCGCCGACTTCCCGAGGGTGACCCATCCACTCGACGAGGAATGCCTAACTATGGATTTCTGATAGGATCCGGCGCGTCAGGGCGGTGATAATCGCACCCATCGCTAGTCGTTCAACATCATTCGTTATAGCATAGCAAGCCGCTCCTCGCCGCCGGGGAACAATGCTGCGCCCGGGCCTTCTGCATCCTGTGGGACCAACGTCAGTAAATGGCGCCGGTGATCTTTGGACTTTGATCATTGCGGGCGAACATCCCATGATGTGAGGAAAATAAGGGAATAGAATGAATACTAATCAAACGGAAAAATTTTGAGTTAAGAAAAATTGGATTATCATGTGAGTGGATAAGTTTCCAGAGGGGAAAAAAAGTAGAAGACATGATAGAAATTTGAAGGGCATATCGGATCCGATGGGAGATAGAAAAATAGTCGAAAGTTAGAAAAAGGGGTGCAACAGGAGGACTTTCCAGGGGGTCACCCATCCTAGTACTACTCTCGCCCAAGCATGCTTAACTGCAGATTTCTGATGGGATCCGGTGCATTAGTGCTGGTATGATCGCACCCATCACAGGTTCCCTGAAACATTTCCATATATAGTTACGGCCGTTGCCCACTACATGGAAATTTCGATCCGTCCAGTCTTGATGGGCGCACGACTCCCTCGATGGGAAACACAGTGGTGCGTCGCCCAGGTGATATCAAGACCCGTACTGTTTCGGGAGGGGAACAACAACCGGGGAGTGAACGGGTAGAATCCTGCGAAATATGAAAGGAACGCCGCGAAGGAGAGAAGGAGATGTGGTAATTTCGGGAACAAAAGCGTATGCACGGGGGAAGATATGGGAATGCCGCATAATTTATTGAATGCATCTCGTGGAAGACAGAAAAATAGCGGACAATCAAAAAATGGGTGCAGAACGAGGACTTCCGACGCGGATGCCTTAGCCGTTAAGTTCCGCGATCCGGGGGACCAGGCCCGGTGGGGCAAGATATTGGGTTGATCGTGCCAGCTTCGATGGCTTTCGACCGTGCCGCGCTCAAACGGGCATAAATATTTTTTTCGGAGTCGGAATCGCCTGTAAGACCCCAATTCCAAAAGCTCTCTCCGTGCTCCACCAGCATGATAGCTCCGCCGTCATGGCCAGGATCGGGGGTCGAATTAATTCGTTTGAAAGGCCAATGGAAGCTCGGAAGATCCTTGGCGAGCTGGAAGTTTCAGCTTCTTCATGCTCCATGTTCGGAAAAGACATGGAAGCATCCAGCTCACATTTTGGAAAAAGGGCCCGTGTGCACCGCTGTCAGTATCCTGCCCACATTCTGCAACGTGGCCTTCACTGCGCTGACTTCCAGGGGTGACCCATCTGGTCGACGAGGAATGCCTAACTATGGAATTCTGATAGTATCCGGCGCATCAGGGTGGAGATGATCGCACCCATCGCTAGTCGTTCAACATCATTCGTTATAGCATAGCGAGCCGCTCCCCACCGCCGTGGAACAATGCTGCGCCCGGGCCTTCTGCATCCTGTGGGACCAACGTCAGTGCATGGCACCGGCGGTCTTTGGAATTGGAACGTTGCGGGCGAACATCTAATGATGTGAGGAAAATAAAGGAATAAAATGAATCTTAATCAAAAGGGAATATTTCGAGGAGTTATGAAAAATTGGATTATCATGGGAGCGGATAAGTTTGCAGAGGGAAAAAAAAGTAGAAGACATGATAGAAATTTGAAGGTCATATCGGATCCGATGGGGGACAGAAAAATAGTCAAAATTTAGAAAAAGGGGTGCAACACGAGGACTTCCCATGGGGTCACCCATCCTAGTACTACTCTAGCCCAAGCAAGCTTAACTGCGCAGTTCTGATGGGATCCTATGCATTAGTCATGGTATGATCGCACCCGTCACAGGTTCCCTGAAACATTTCCATATATAGTTATGGCCGTTGCCCACTACATGGAAATCTCTAGCCGTCCAGTCTTGATGGGCACATGACTCCCTCGGTGGGACACGCGGTGGTGCGTCGCCCCAGTGATATCAAGACCCATACTGTTTCGGGAGGGGAGCAACAACCGGGGAGGGAACGGGTAGAATCCCGGGAAATAAGAAAGGAACGCCACGAAGGAGAGAGGGAGACGTGGTAATTTCAGGAACCAAAGCATATGCACGGGGTACGAAATGGGAAAGTCGCACAATTTATTGCATGTATCTCGTGGAAGACAGAAAAATAGCGGACAATCAAGAAATGGGTGCAGAACGAGGACTTCCGACGCGGATCCTTAGCCGTTAAGTTCTGCGATCCAGGGGACCGGGCCTGGTGGGGCAAGATATTGGGTTGATCATGCCAGTTTCGGCAGCTTTCGACCGTGCCGTGCTCAAACGGGCATAAATTTGTTTTTCGAAGTCGGAATCGCCTGTAAGACCACAATTTGGAAAGCTCTATCCGTGCTCCACCCGCATGACAGCTCCGCCGTCATGGCCAGGATCTGGGGTCGATTTAATTCATCTGAATGGCCAACGGGAGCCTGGAAGATCCTTTGCGAGCTAGAAGTTTCAGCTTCTTCCTGCTCCGCGTTCGGAAAAGACACGGAGGCATCCAGCCCACATTCTGGAAAAAGGGCCCGTGAGCACCGTTGTCAGCATCCTGCCCACATTCTGCAACATGGCCTTCGCTGCACCGACTTCCCGGGGTAACCCATCCGCTCGACGAGGAATGCCTAACTATGGATTTCTGATAGGATCCGGCGTGTCAGGGCGGTGATAATCGTACCCATCGCTAGTCGTTCAACTTCATTCGTTATAGCATAGAGAGCCGCTCCCCGCCGCCGGGAAACAATGCTGTGCCCAGGCCTTCTGCGTCCTGTGGAACCAACGTTAGTGCATGGCGCCGGCGATCTTTGGACTTAGATCGTTGCGGGCGAACATCCCTTGAAGTGACGAAAATAAAGGAATAAAATGAATATTAATCAAAGGGGAATATTTCGAGGAGTTAAGAAAAATCGGATTATCATGGAAGCGGATATGTTTCCGGAGGGGAAAAAAAGTAGAAGACATTATAGAAATTTGAAGGACATATCGGATCCGATGGGGGATAGAAAAATAGTCGAAAGTTAGAAAAAGGGGTGCAACACGAGAACTTCCCAAGGGGTTACCCATCCTAGTACTACTCTGGCACAAGCACGCTTAACTGCGACGTTCTGATGGAATCTAGTGCATTAGTGCTGGTATGATCGCACCCGTCACAGTTTCCTTAAAACATTTCCAAATATAGTTGCGGCCATTGCCCACTACATAGAAATCTCGATCCGTCCAGTCTTGATGGGCGCACGACTCTCTCGGTGGGACATGCGGTGGTGCATCGCCCCGGTGATATCAAGACCCGTACTTTTTTGGGAGGGGAACAACAACCGGGGAGGGAATGGGTAGAATCCCGGAAAATATGAAAGGAACGCCATGAAGGAGAGAGGGAGACGTGGTAATTTCGGGAACCGAAGCGTATGCACGGGGTACGAAATGGGAAAGCCGCACAATTTATTGCATGCATCTCGTGGAAGACAGAAAATTAGCGGACAATCAAGAAATGGGTGTAGAACGAGGACTTCCGATGCGGATGCCTTAGCTGTTAAGTTCCGCGATCCGGGGGATCGGGCCTGGTGGGGCAAGATATTGGGTTGATCGTGCCAGTTTCGGCGGCTTTCGACCGTGCCGCGCTCAAACGGGCATAAATATGTTTTCCGAAGTCGGAATCGCCTGTAAGACCCCAATTCAGAAAGCTCTCTCCGTGCTCCACCCGCATGATAGCTCAACCATCATGGCCAAGATCTGGGGTCTAATTAATTCGTCTGAAAATCCAACAGGAGCCTGGAAGATCCTTGGCGAGCTGTAAGTTTCAGCTTCTTCATGCTCCGCGTTCGGAAAAGACACGGAGGCATCCAGCCCACATTCTGGAAAAAGGGCCCATGGGCACCGTTGTCGGCATCCTGCTCACATTCTGCAATGTGGCCTTCGCTGCGCCGATTTCCCTGGGTGACCCATCCGCTCGACGAGGAACGCCTAACTATGGATTTCTGATAGGATCCGGCGCGTCAGGGCGGTGATAATCGCACCCATCGCTAGTCGTTCAACATCATTCATTATAGCATAGCAAGCCGCTCCCCGCCGCCGGGGAACAATGCTGTGCCCGGGCCTTCTGCGTCCCGTGGGACCAACGTCAGTGCATGGCGCCGGCGATCTTCGGACTTGGATCGTTGCGGGCGAACATCCCATGATGTGACGAAAATAAAGGAATAGAATGAATATTAATCAAAACGGAATATTTCGAGGAGTTATTGAAAAATCGGATTATCCTGGAAGCGAATATGTTTCCGAAGGGAAAAAAAAGTAGAAAACATGATAGAAATTTGAAGGACATATCGGATCCGATGGGGGACAGAAAAATAGTCTAAAGTTAAAAAAAGGGGTGCAACACGAGGACTTCCTAGGGGGTCACCCATCCTAGTACTACTCTCCCCAAGCATGCTTAACTACAGAGTTCTGATGGGATCCGGTGCATTAGTGCCGGTATGATCGCACCCATCATAGATTCCCTAAAACATTTTCATATATAGTTGCGGCCGTTGCCCACTACATGAAAATCTCGATCTGTCCAGTCTTGATGGGCGCACGACTCGCTCGGTGCGACACGTGGTGGTGCGTCGCCCCGGTGATATCAAGACCCGTACTGTTTTGGGAGGGGAACAACAACCGGGTAGGGAACGGGTAGAATGCCGGAAAATATTAAAGGAATGCCGCGAAGGAGAGAGGGAGACGTGGTAATTTCGGGAACCGAAGCATTTGCACTGGGGAAGAAATGGGAAAGCCGCACAATTTATTGCATTCATCTCATGGAAGACAGAAAAATAGCGGACAATCAAGAAATGGGTGCAGAATGTGGACTTCAGACGCGGATGCCTTAGCCGTTAAGTTCTGCGATCCGTGGGACCGGGCCTGGCGGGGCAAGATATTGGGTTGATCATGCCAGTTTCGGCGGCTTTCGACCGTGCCGCCCTCAAACGGGCATAAATATGTTTCCCGGAGTCGGAATCGCCTGTAAGACCCTAATTTGGAAAGCTCTCTTCGTGCTCCACCCTCATGACAGCTCTGCCATCACGACCAGGATCTGGGGTCGAATTAATTCATCTAAAAGGCCAACGGGAGAGTGGATCATCCTTGGCAAGCTAGAAGTTTCAGCTTCTCCCTTCTCCGCGTTCTGAAAAGACACGGAGGCATCTAGCCCACATTCTGGAAAAAGGGCCCGTGGGCACCGTTGTCAGCATCCTGCCCATATTCCGTAACGTGGCGTTCGCTGCTCCGACTTCCCGGGGGTGACCCATCCACTCGACGAGGAAAGCCTAACTATGGATTTCTGATAGGATCCGGCGCATCAAGGCGGTGATAATCGCACCCATCGCTAGTCGTTCAATATCATTCGTTATAGCATAGTGAGCCGCTCCCCACCACTGGGGAACAATGCTGCGCCCGGGCCTTCTGGGTCCTTTGGGACCAAGTGAGTGCATGACGTCGACGATTTTTGTACTTGGATCGTTGCGGGCGAACATCCCATGATGTGAGGAAATAAGGGAAGAGAATGAATATTAATCACTAGGGAAAATTTTGAGTTAAGAAAAATCGGATTATCATGGAAGCGGATAAGTTTCCGGAGGAGAAAAAAAGTAGAAGACATGATGGAAAATTGAAGGGCATATCGGATCTGATGGGAGACAGAAAAATAGTCGAAAGTTCGAAAAAGGGGTGCAACACGAGGACTTCCTAGGGGGTCACCCATCTTAGTACTACTCTAGCCCAAGTATGCTTAACTGCGGAGTTCTGATAGGATCCGGTGCATTAGTGCTGGTATGATCGCACACGTCACAGATTCCCTGAAACATTTCCATATATAGTTATGGCCGTTGCCCACTACATGGAAATCTTGATCCGTCCAGTCTTGATGGGCACATGACTCCCTCGTTGGGACATGCGATGGTGCGTCACCCCGGTGATATCAAGACTCGTATTATTTTATGAGGGGAACAACAACCGGGGAGGGAACGGGTAGAATCCCGGAAAATATGAAAGGAACGCCGCGAAGGAGAGAGGGAGACGTGGCAATTTCGGGAACCGAAGCGTATGCACGGGGTACGAAATAGGAAAGCCACACAATTTATTACATGCATGTCGTGGAAGACAGAAAAATAGCGGACAATCAAGAAATGAGTGCAGAACGAGGACTTTCGATGCGGATGCCTTAGCCGTTAAGTTCCGCGATCCGGGGGACCGGGCCTAGTGGGGCAAGATATTGGGTTGATCATGCCAGTTTCGGTGGCTTTCGACCGTGCCGCGGTGATATCAAGACCCGGACTGTTTCGGGAGGGAAACAACAAACGGGGTGGCGAACAAGGAGAATCCCGGGAAATATGAAAGGAACGTCGCGAACTAAAGTGGGAGACGAGGTAAATTCGGGAAACGAAGCGTATGCACCGGGGACAAAATTGGAAAGCCGCATAATTTAATGCTTGCATCTCGTGGAAGATAGAAAAATAGCGGACAATCAAAAAATTGGTGCAGAATGAGAAATTTCGAAGCGGACGACTTAGCTGGTAAGTTTCGCGATCCGAGGGACCGGGCCCGATGGGGTAAGATATTGGGTTGATCGTGCCAGTTTCGGTGGCTTTCGATATGCCGCGCTCAAATGGGCATAAATATGTTTTCCGGAGTCTGAATCGCCTTTAAGACCTCAATTCGGATAGCTCTCTCCGTGCTCCACCCGTATGACCGCTCCGCCATCATGGCCAGGATCAGGGATCGAATTAATTCGTTTGAAAGGCCACCGGGAGCCCGGAAGATCCTTGGCGAGCTGGAAGTTTTAGCTTCCGCCTGCACCGCGTTTGGAAAAGACACGAAGGCATCCAGCCCACATTCTGGAAAAAGGGCCTGTAGGCACCGTTGTCAGCATCCTGCCCACATTCTACAACGTAGCCTTCGCTACGCCGACTTCCCGCGGTCTCCCCATTCGCTCGCCAAGGCATGCTTAACTATGGATTTTTGATTGGATCCTGCACGTTAGGGCGGTGATAATCGCACCCAGTGCTAGTCGTTCAAAATCATTCATTATAGCATAGGGAGCCGCTCCCCGTCGTCGGGGAATAATGCTGCACCCGGGCCTTCTGGGTCTTGTGGGACCAGCATCAGTGCATGGCACCGGCGATCTTCGGACTTGGATCGTTGCGGGCGAACATCCCATGATATGAGGAAAATAAGGTAATAGAATGAATATTAATCAAAAGGGAATATTTCGAGGAGTTAAGAAAAATTGGATTATCATGGGAGCGGATAAGTCCGGAGAGGAAAAAAATGGAGGACATGATAGAAATTTGAAGGACATATCCGATCCGATGGGGGACAGAAAAATAGTCGAAAGTTAGAAAAAGGGGTGCAACACGAGGACTTTCCATGGGGTCACCCAACATAGTACTACTCTCGCCCAAGCACGCTTAATTGCGGAGTTCTAATGGGATCCGGTGCATTAGTGCTGGGTTGATCGCACCCATCACAGGTTCCCTGAAATATTTCCATATATAGTTGTGGCTGTTGCCCACTACATGGAAATCTCGGTCCGTCCTGTCTTGATGGGCCCACGACTCCACGGTGGGACCCACGGTGGTGCCTGGCCCTGTCGATATCATGACCTGGACTATTTCAGGAGGGGAACAATAAACGGGGAGGGAACGAGGAGTATCCCAGGAAATATGAAAGGAACGTCGCGAAGGAGAGAGGGAGACGTGGTAAATTCGGGAACCGAAGCGTATGCACGGTAGAAGAAATGGGAAAGCCACACAATTTAATGCATGCATCTCATGGAAGACAGAAAAATAGAGGACAATCAAAAAATGGGTGCAGAACGAGGAATTCCGACGTGGATGCCTTACTCGGTAAGTTCTACGATATGGGTGACCGGGCCCGATGGGGCAAGATATTGGGTTGATCATGCTAGTTTCGGTGGCTTTCGATCGTGCAATGCTCAAACGGGCATAAATATGTATTTTGGAATTGGAATCGCCTTTAAGACCCCAATTCAGAAAGCTTTCTTTGTGCTCCACCCGGATGATCGCTCAGCCATCACGGCCAGGATCTAGGGTCGAATTAATTCGTTTGAAAGGCCACCAGGAGCCTGAAAGATACTTGGCGATCTGGAAGTTTTAGCTTCCACCTGCTTCGCGTTCGGAAAAAAACACAAAGACATCCAGCCCACATTCTGGAAAAAGGGCAAGTGGGCACCGTTGTCAGCATCCTGCCCACATTCTACAATGTGGCCTTCGCTACGCCGACTTTCCAGGGTCGACCCATCCGCTCGCCAAGGCATGCTTAACTATGGATTTATGATAGGATCCGGCATGTTAGGGCGGTGATAATCGCACCAATCGCTAGTCGTTCAAAATCATTCATTATAGCATTGGGAGCCGCTCCCCGTCGCCCGGGAACAATGCTACACCCAGGCCTTCTGGGTCCTGTGGGACCAACGTCAGTGCATGGCACCGGCGATCTTCGGACTTGGATCGTTGCGGGCAAACATCCCATGATGTGAGGAAAATAAGGGAATAGAATGAAAATTAATCAAAAGGGAATATTTCGAGGAGTTAAGAAAAATTGGATTATCATGGGAGCGGATAAGTTCCGTAGAGGAAAAAAATAGAGGACATGGTAGAAATTTGAAGGACATATCCGATCTGATGGAGGACAGAAAAATAGTCGAAAGTCAGAAAAAGGTGTCCAACACGAGGACTTTCCATGGGATCACCCAACCTAGTACTAATCTCACCCAAGCACGCTTAACTGCTGAGTTCTGATGGGATCTGGTGCATTAGTGCTTGTTTGATCGCTCCCGTCATAGGTTCCATGAAATATTTTCATATATAGTTGCGGTCATTGCCCACTACATGGAAATCTCGATCCGTCCAGTCTTGATGGGCCCACGACTCCTCGATGGGACCCACGGTGGTGCGTGGCCCAGGCGATATCAAGACCCGGACTATTTCGGGAGGGGAATAACAAATGGGGATGGAATGAGGAGAATCCCGGGAAATATGAAAGGAACGTCGCGAAGGAGAGAGGGAGATATGGTAAATTCGGGAAACGAAGCGTATGCACGGGCGAAGAAATGGAAAAGCCACACAATTTAATGCATGCATCTCGTGGAAGATAGAAAATGAGTAGACAATCAAAAAATGGGTGCAGAACGAGAAATTCCGATGCGGAAACCTTAGCCGGTAAGTTCTGCGATCCGGGGGACCGGGCCCGATGGGGTAAGATATTTGGTTGATCGTGTCAGTTTCGGCGGCTTTCGATAGTGCCGCGTTCAAACGGGCATAAATATGTTTTCCAGAGTCGGAATCGCCTTTAAGACCCCAATTCGAAAAGCTCTCTCTGTGCTCCACCCGGATGACCGCTCCGCCGTTACGGCCAGGACCTAGGGTCGAATTAATTTGTTTGAAAGGCCACTGGGATCCCGGAAGATCCTTGGTGAGCTGGAAGTTTTAGCTTCCGCCTGCTCCACGTTCCGAAGAGACACGGAGGCATCCAGCCCACATTCTGGAAAAAGGGCTTGTGGGCACCGTTGTCAACATCCTGCCCACATTCTACAACGTGGCCTTCACTATGCCGACTTCCAAGGGTCGACTCATCTGCTCGCCAAGGCATGCTTAACTATAGATTTTTGATTGGATCCGGCATGTTAGGGCAATGATAATCGTACCCATCGTTAGTCATTCAAAATCATTCATTATAGCATAGAGAGCCGCTCCCCGTCGCCAGAAAACAATGCTGTACCCTGGCCTTTTGGGTCTTGTGGGACCAATGTCAGTGCATGGCACCGACGATCTTCGGACTTGGATCGTTGTGGACGAACATCCCATGATGTGTGGAAAATAAGGGAATAGAATAAATATTAGTCAAAAGGAAATATTTCGAGGAGTTAAGAAAAATTAGATTATCATGGGAGTGGATAAGTTCTGGAGAGGAAAATAATAGAGGACATGATAGAAATTTGAAGGACATATTCGATCCGATGGGGGATAGAAAAATTATCAAAAGTTAGAAAAAGGGGTGCAACACGAGGAATTTCCATGGAGTCACCCAACCTAGTACTACTCTCGCCCAAGCATGCATCACTGCGGAGTTCTGATGGGATCCGGTGCATTAGTGCTGGTTTGATCGAACCCATCACAAGTTCCCTGAAACATTTCCATATATAGTTGCGGCCGTTGCCCACTACATGGAAATCCCGGTCCGTCCAGTCTTATTGGACCCACGACTCCTCGGTGCGACCCGCGGTAGTGCCTGGCCCCGGCGATATCAAGACTCGGACTGTTTCGAGAGGGGAACAACAATCGGGGAGGGAACGAGGAGAATCCCGGAAAATATGAAAGGAACGTTGCGAATGAGAGAGGGAGACATGGTAAATTTGGGAACCAAAGCATATGCACGGGGGAATAATTGGAAAAGCCGCACAATTTAATGCATGCATCTCGTGGAATACAGAAAAATAGTGGACAATCAAAAAATGGGTGCAGAACGAGGAATTCTGATGTGGACGCCATAGCCGGTAAGTTCCGCCATCCGGGGGACCTGGCCCGATGGTGCAAGATATTGGGTTGATCATGCCAGTTTCAGCGGCTTTCGATCGTGCCGCGTTCAAATGGGCATAAATATATTTTCCAGAGTCGGAATCGCCTTTAAGACCCCAATTCGGAAAGCTCTCTCCGTGCTCCACCCGGATGATTGCTCCAACATCACAGCCAGGATCTGGGGTAAAATTAATTCGTTTGAAAGCCCACCAGGAGCCCGGAAGATCCTTGGCGAGCTGAAAGTTTTAGCTTCTGCCTGCTCCGCGTTCGGAGAAGACATGGAGGCATCTAGCCCACATTCTGGAAAAAGGGCCTGTGGGCACCGTTGTCAGCATCTTGCCCACATTTTACAATGTGGCCTTCGCTACGCCGACTTCCTGGGGTCGACCCATCCGCTCGCCAAGGCATGCTTAACTATGGATTTTTGATAGGATCCGGCACGTTATGGCGGTGATAATCGTACCCATCGCTAGTCATTTAAAATCATTCATTATAGCATAGGGAGCCGCTCCCCGTCACCGGGGAACAATGCTGCACCCGGGCCTTCTGGATCTTGTGTGACCAACGTTAGTGCATGGAGCCGACGATCTTCGGACTTGGATCGTTGCAGGCGAACATCCCATGATGTGAGGTAAATAAGGGAACATAATGAATATTAATCAAAAGGGAATATTTCGCGGAGTTAAGAAAAAATGGATTATCATGGGAGCGGATAAGTTCCGGAGAGGAAAAAAATAGAGGACAAGATTGAAATTTGAAGGACATATCCGATCCGATGGGGAAAAGAAAAGTAGTCGAAAGTTAGAAAAAGGGATGCAACACGAGGACTTTCCATGGGGCCACCAAACCTAGTACTACTCTCGCCCAAGCACGCTTAACTACGTAGTTCTGATGGGATCCGGTGCATTGGTGCTAGTTTGATCACACCCATCACAGGTTCCTTGAAACATTTCCATATATAGTTGTGACCGTTGTCCACTACATGAAAATCTCGGTCCGTCTAGTCTTGATGGGCCCACGACTCCTCGATGGGACCCGTGGTGGTGCCGTGCCCCGGCGATATCAAGACCCAGACTGTTTCAGGAGGGGAACAACAAACGGGGAGGGAACGAGGAGAATCCTGGGAAATATGAAAGGAACGTCGTGAAGGAGAGAGGGAGACGTGGTAAATTCGGGAACCGAAGCGTATGCACTGGGGAAGAAATGGGAATGCTGCACAATTTAATGCATGCATCTCGTGGAAGACAGAAAAATAGCGGACAATCAAAAAATGGATGCAGAACGTGGAATTCCGACATGGATGCCTTAGCCGGTAAGTTCTGCGATACGGGGGACCGGGCCCGATGGAGCAAGATATTGGGTTGATCATGCCAGTTTCAGCGGCTTTCGATCGTGCCACGCTTTAACGGTCATAAATATGTTTTTCGGAGTCGGAATCGCCTTTAAGATACCAATTCGGAAAGCTCTCTCCATGCTCCACCTAGATGACCGCTCCGCCATCATGGCCAAGACCTGGGGTCTAATTAATTTGTTTGAAAGGACACCGGGTGCCCGGAAGGTCCTTGGCGAGCAGGAAGTTTTAGCCTTCGCCTGCTCCGCGTTCAGAAAAGACACGGAGGCTTTCAGCCCACATTCTGGGAAAAGGGCTTGTGGGCACCGTTGTCAGCATCCTGCCCACATTCTACAATGTGGCCTTCACTACGCCGACTTCCTGGGGTCGACCCATCTGCTCGCCAAGGCCTGCTTAACTATGGATTTTTGATAGGATCCGGCATGTTAGGGCGGTGATAATCGCACCCATCACTAGTCATTCAAAATCATTCATTATAGCATAGGGAGCCGCTCCCCATCGCCGGAAAACAATGCTGCACCCAGGCCTTCTGGGTCTTGTGGGATCAACGTCGGTGCATGGTGCTGACGATCTTTGGACTTGGATCGTTGCGGGCGAACATCCCATGATGGGAGAAAAATATGGGAATATAATGAATATTAATCAAAAGGAAATATTTCGAGGGGTTAAGAAAAAATGGATTATCATGGGAGCGGATAAGTTCTGGAGAGGAAAAAAATAGAGGACATGATAGAAATTTGAAGGACATATCCGATCCGATGGGGGACAGAAAAATAGTCGAAAGTTAGAAAAAGGGGTGCAACACGAGGACTTTTCATGGGGTCACCCAACCTAGTACTACTCTTACCCAAGCACGCTTAACTGCAGAGTTCTGATGGAATCCTGTGCATTAGTGCTGGTTTGATCGCACCCATCACAAGTTCCCTAAAACATTTCCATATATAGTTGCGGCTGTTGCCCACTACATGAAAATCTCTGTCCGTCCAGTCTTGATGGGCCCATGACTCCTTGGTGGGACCCGCGGTGGTGCCTGGCCCCGGCGATATCAAGACCCGGACTGTTTTTGGAGGGGAACAATAATCAGGGAGGGAACGAGGAGAATCCTGGGAAATATGAAAGGAACATCGCAAAGGAGAGAGGGAGATGTGGTAAATTCGGGAACCGAAGTGTATGCATGGGGGAAGAAATGGGAAAGCCGCACAATTTAATGCATGCATCTCGTTGAAAATAGAAAAATAACAGAAAATCAAAAAATGGATGCAGAACGAGGAATTTCGATGCGGACGCCTTAGCCGGTAAGTTTCGCGATCTGGGGGACCGCGCTCGATGGGGCAAGATATTGGGTTGATCGTGCCAGTTTCAGCGGCTTTCGATCGTGCCGCGTTCAAACGGGCATAAATACATTTTCCGGAGTCGGAATCTCCTTTTAGACACAAATTTGGAAAGCTCTCCCCGTGCTCCACCCGAATGACTGCTCCGCCATCATGGCCTAGAGCTGGGGTCGAATTAATTTGTTTAAAAGGCCACCGGGAGCCCGGAAGATCCTTGGCGAGCTTGAGGTTTTAGCTTCCGCCTGCTCCGCATTCGGAAAAGACACGGAGGCATCCAGCCCACATTCTGGAAAAAGGGCCTATGGGCACCGTTGTCAGCATCCTGTCCACATTCTACAACATGGTCTTCGCTACGCTGACTTCCCGAGGTCGACCCAACTGCTCGCCAAGGCAAGCTTAACTATGGATTTTTGATAGGATCCGGCATGTTAGGGCGGAGATAATCGCACTCATCGCTAGTCGATCAAAATCATTCATTATAGCATAGGGAGCCGCTCCCCGTCATCGAGGAACAATGATGCACCCGGGCCTTCTGGGTCTTATGTGACCAATGTCGGTGCATGGCACTGGCGATCTACGGACTTGGATCGTTGCGGGCGAACGTCCCATGTTGCGAGGAAAATAAGGGAATAGAATGAATATTAATCAAAAGGGAATATTTCGAGGAGATAAGAAAAATTGGATTATCATGGGAGCGGATAAGTTCCGGAGAGGAAAAAAATAGAGGACAAGATAGAAATTTGAAGGACATATCCGATCCGATGGGTGACAGAAAAATAGTCGAAAGTTAGAAAAAGGGGTGCAACACGAGGACTTTCCATGAGGTCACCTAACATAGTACTACTCTCGCCCAAGCACACTTAACTGCGGAGTTTTGATGGGATCCGGTGCATTAGTGCTTGTTTGATTGCACCCATCACAAGTTCCATGAAACATTTCAATATATAGTTGCGGCCATTGCCCACTACATGGAAACCTCGGTTCGTCTAGTCTTGATGGGCCCACGACTCCTCGGTGGGACCCGCGGTGGTGCCAGGCACCGGCGATATGAAGACCCGGACTGTTTCGGGAGGGGAACAACAAACGGGGAGGGAACAAGAAGAATCCCAGAAAATATGAAAGGAATGTCGCGAAGGAGAGAGGGAGACGTGGTAAATTCGGGAACCGAAGCGTATGCACGGGGGAAGAAATGGGAAAGTTGCACAATTTAATGCATGCATCTCGTGGAAGACAGAAAAATAGCGGACAATCAAAAAATGGGTGCAGAACGAGGATTTCCGATGCGGACGCCTTAGCCGGTAAGTTTCACGATCCGGGGGACCGGGCCTGATGGAGCAAGATATAGGGTTCATCATGCCAGTTTCGGCGACTTTCGATCGTGCCACGCTCAAACGGGCATAAATATGTTTTTCGCAGTCGAAATCACCTTTAAGACCCCAATTCGGAAAGCACTCTCTGTGCTCCACCCGGATGACCGCTTCCCCATCACGGCCAGAATCTAGGGTCTAATTAATTCGTTTGGAAGGCCACCGGGAGCCCGAAAGATCCTTGGTGAGCTGGAAGTTTTAGCTTCCGCCTGGTCCGCGTTCGGAAAAGACACGGAGGCATCCATCCCACATTTTGGAAAAAGGGCCTGTGGGCACCGTTGTCAGCATCCTGCCCACATTCTACAATGTGGCCTTCATTACGCCGACTTCCCGGGGTTGACCCATCCACTCGCCAAGGCATGCTTAACTATGGATTTTTTATATGATCCGGCACGTTAGGGCGGTGATAATCGCACCCATCACTAGTCGTTCAAAATCATTCATTATAGCATAGGGAGCCGCTTCCCACCGCCGGGGAACAATGCTGCACCCGGGCCTTCTCAGTCCTGTGGGACCAACGCCAGTGCATGGCACCAACGATCTTAGGACTTGGATCATTACGAGGAAACATCCCATGATGTGAGGAAAATAAGGGAATAGATTGAATATTAATCAAAAGGGAATATTTCGAGGAGTTAAGAAAAATTGGATTATCATGGGAGCGGATAAGTTCCGGAGAGGAAAAAAATAGAGGACATGATAGAAATTTGAATGACATATCCGATCCGATGGGGGATAGAAAAATAGACGAAAGTTAGAAAAAGGGGTGCAACACAAGGACTTTCCATACGGTCACCCAACCTAGTTCTACTCACATCCAAGCATGCTTAACTTCGGAGTTTTATTGGGATCCGGTGCATTAGTACTGGTTTGATCGCTCCCGTCACAGGTTCCCTGAAACATTTCCATATATAGTTGCGGTCGTTGCCCACTACATGGAAATCTCGGTCCGTCCAGTCTTGATGGGCCCACGACTCCTCGGTGGGACCCGCGGTGGTGCGTGGCCCTGGCGATATCAAGACTCGAACTGTTTCGGGAGGGGAACAACAAATGGGGAGGGAATGAGGAGAATCCTGGGAAATATGAAAGGAACGTCATGAAGGAGAGAGGGAGACGTGGTAAATTCGGGAACTGAAGCATATTCACAAGCGAAGAAATGGGAAAGCTGTACAATTTAATGCATGAATCTCGTGGAAGACAGAAAAATAACGGACAATCAAAAAATGGGTGTAGAACGAGAAATTTCGACGCGGATGCCTTAGCCGGTAAGTTCCGCGATCCGGGGTTCGAGACCGATGGGGCAAGATATTGGGTTGGTCGTGCCAGTTTCGGTGGCTTTCGATCGTGCCGCGCTCAAACGGGCATAAATATGTATTCCGGAGTCGGAATCACCTTTAAGACCCCAATTCGGAAAGCACTCTCCATGATCCACCCGAATGACCGCTCCGCCATCATGGCCAGGATCTGGGATAGAATTA
Source organism: Areca catechu (assembly GCA_021397845.1). Taxonomy (NCBI): domain Eukaryota; kingdom Viridiplantae; phylum Streptophyta; class Magnoliopsida; order Arecales; family Arecaceae; genus Areca; species Areca catechu. The sequence goes on from CM038050.1 coordinate 101,554,477, forward strand.
ATTTGTTTGAAAGGCCAATGGGAGCCCAGAAGATCCTTGGAGAGCTGGAAGTTTTAGCTTCCACCTACTCCGCGTTCGGAGAAGACACGGAGGCATCGAGCCCACATTCTGGAAAAAGGGCCTGTGGGCACCGTTGTCAGCATCCTGCCCACATTCTGCAACGTGGCCTTCGCTGCGCCGACTTCCCGGGGTGACCCTTCCGCTCGACGAGGAATGCCTAACTATGGATTTCTGATAGGATCCGGCACGTCAGGGTGGTGATGATCGCACCCATCGCTAGTCGTTCAACATCATTCGTTATAGCATAGCGAGCCGCTCCGCACCACCGGGAAACAATGCTGCGCCCGGGCCTTCTGCGTCCTGTGGGACCAACGTCAGTGCATGGCGCCGGCGATCTTTGGATTTGGATCGTTGCGGGTGAACATCCCATGATGTGAGGAAAATAAAGGAATAGAATGAATATTAATCAAAATGGAATATTTCGAGGAGTTATGAAAAATCGGAATATCATGGGAGCGGATAAGTTTCCGGAGGGAAAAAAAAATAGAAGACATGATAGAAATTTGAAGGGCATATCGGATCCGATGGGGGTCAGAAAAATAGTCAAAAGTTAGAAAAAGGGGTGCAACACGAGGACTTCTCAGGGAGTCACCCATCCTAGTACTACTCTAGCCAAGCATGCTTAACAGCGGAGTTCTGATGGGATTCTGTGCATTAGTGCTGGTATGATCGCAACCGTCATAGGTTCCCTGAAACATTTACATACATAGTTACGGCCGTTGCCCACTACATGGAAATCTCGATCCTTCCAGTCTTGATGGGCGCATGACTCCCTCGGTGGGACACGCGGTGGTGCGTCGTCCTGGTGATATCAAGACCCGTACTGTTTCGGGAGGGGAACAACAACCTGGAAGGGAACGGGTAGAATCCCGGGAAATATGAAAGGAACGCCGCGAAGGAGAGAGGGAGACGTTGTAATTTCGGGAACCGAAGCGTATGCACGGGGTACGAAATGGGAAAGCCACACAATTTATTGCATGCATCTCGTGGAATACAGAAAAATAGCGGACAATCAAGAAATGGGTGCAGAACGAGGACTTCCGACGTGGATGCCTTAGCCGTTAAGTTCCGCGATCCGGGCGACCGGGACTGGTGGGGCAAGATATTGGGTTGATCATGCCAGTTTCGGCGGCTTTCGATCGTGCCGCGCTCAAACGGGCTTAAATATGTTTTACGAAGTCGGAATTGCCTGTAAGACCCCAATTCGGAAAGCTCTCTCCGTGCTCCACACGCATGACTGCTCCGCCGTCATGGCCAGGATCTGGGGTCGATTTAATTTATCTGAAAGGCCAAAGGGAGCCTGGAAGATCCTTGGCGAGTTGGATGTTTCAGCTTCTTCCTACTCCGCGTTCGGAAAAGACACGGAGGCATCCAGCCCACACTTTGGAAAAAGGGCCCATGGGCACCGTTGTCAGCATCCTACCCACATTCTGCAATGTGGCCTTCGCTGCGCCGACTTCCCGGGGTGACCCATCCGCTCGATGAGGAATGCCTAACTATGGATTTCTGATAGGATCCGGCGCGTCAGGGCGATGATGATCGCACCCATCGCTAGTCATTCTACATCATTCGTTATAGCATAGCGAGCCACTCCCTGCCGCCGGGGAACAATGCTGCGCCCAGGCCTTCTGCGACATGTAGGACCAACGTCAGTGCATGGCGCCGGCGATCTTTGGACTTAGATCGTTGCGGGCGAACATCCTATGATGGGAGGAAAATAAAGGAATAGAATGAATATTAATCAAAAGGGAATATTTCGAGGAGTTAAGAAAAATCGGATTATCATGGAAAAGAATATGTTTCCGGAGGGGAGAAAAAGTGGAAGACATGATAGAAATTTGAAGGACATATCGGATCCGATTGGGGACAGAAAAATAGTCGAAAGTTAGAAAAATGGATGCAACACGAGAACTTCCCAAGGGGTCACCCATCCTAGTACTACTCTCGCCCAAGCACGCTTAACTGCAGAGTTCTGATGGGATCCGGTCCATTAGTATTGGTATGATCGCACCCATCACAAGTTTTCAAAAACATTTCCATATATAGTTGCGACCGTTGCCCACTACATGGAAATCTCGATCCGTCTAGTCTTGACGGGCGCACGAGTCCCTCGGTTGGACCCGCTGTGGTGCATCGCCCCGGTGATATCAAGACCCGTGCTGCTTCGGGAGGGGAACAACAACCGGGGAGGGAACAGGTAGAATCCCGGGAAATATGAAAGGAACGCCGCGAAGGAGAGAGGGAGACGTGGTAATTTCGGGAACCGAAGCGTATGCACGGGGAAAGAAATGGGAAAGCTGCACAATTTATTGCATGCATCTCGTGGAAGACAGAAAAATAGCGGACAATCAAGAAATGGGTGCAGGACGAGGACTTCCGACGCGGACGCCTTAGCCGTTAAGTTCCGCGATCCGGGGGACCGGGCCCGGTGGGGCAAAATATTGGGTTGATCTTGCCAGTTTCGGCGGCTTTCGACCGTGCTGCGTTCAAACGGGCATAAATTTGTTTTACGAAGTCGGAATTGCCTGTAAGACCCCAATTTGGAAAGCTCTCTCCGTGCTCCACCCACTTGATAGCTCCGCCATCATGGCCAGGATCTGCGATCGATTTAATTCATCTGAAATGCCAACGGGAGCCTGGAAGATCCATGGCGAGCTGGAAGTTTCAGCTTCTTCTTGCTCCGCGTTCGAAAAAGACATGGAGGCATCCAGCCCACATTCTGGAAAAAGGGCCCGTGGGCACCGTTGTCAGCATCCTGCCCACATTCTACAACGTGGCCTTCACTGCACCGACTTCCCAAGGTGACCCATCCGCTCGACGAGGAACGCCTAACAATGGATTTCTGATTGGATCCGGCGCGTCAGGGCGGTGATGATCGCACCCATCGCTAGTCGTTCAACATCATTCGTTATAGCATAGCGAGCCGCTCCCCACCACCGGGGAACAATGCTGTGCCCGGGCCTTTTGCGTCCTGTGGGACCAACGTCAGTGCATGGCGCCGATGATCGTTGGACTTGGATCGTTGCGGGTGAACATCCCATGATGTGAGGAAAATAAAGGAATAGAATGAATACTAATCAAAAGAGAATATTTCAAGGAGTTAAGAAAAATCAGATTATCATGGAAGCGGATATGTTTCCGGAGGGGAGAAAAAGTATAAGACATGATAGAAATTTGAAGGACATATCGGATCCGATGGGGGACAGAAAAATAGTCGAAAGTTAGAAAAGGGATGCAACACGAGGACTTCCTAGGTGGTCACCCATCCTAGTACTACTCTCGCCCAAGCACGCTTAACTGCGGAGTTCTGATGGGATCCGGTGCATTAGTGCTGGTATGATCGCACCCGTCACAGGTTTCCAGAAATATTTCCATATGTAGTTGCGACCGTTGCCCACTACATGGAAATCCCGATCCGTCCAGTCTTTACGGGTGCACGAGTCCCTCGGTTGGACCCGTAGTGGTGCGTCGCCCCGGTGATATCAAGACCCGTACTGTTTCGGAAAGGGGAATAACAACCAGGGAGGGAACCGGTAGAATCCCGGGAAATATGAAAGGAACGCCGTGAAGGAGAGAAGGAGGCGTGGTAATTTCGGGAACCGAAGCATATGCACGGGGGAAGAAATGGGAAAGTTGCACAATTTATTGCATGCATCTCGTGGAAGACAAAAAAATAGTAGACAATCAAGAAACGGGTGCAGGATGAGGACTTCCGACGCGGACGCCTTAGCCGTTAAGTTCTGCGATCCGGGGGACCGGGCCCGGTGGGGTATGATATTGGGTTGATCGTGCCAGTTTCGGTGGCTTTCAACCGTGCCGCGCTCAAACGGGCATAATTATGTTTTTCGGAGTCAGAATCGCCTGTAAGACCCCAATTCGGAAAGCTCTCTCAATGCTCCACCCGCATGACAGCTCCGCCGTCACGGCCAGGATCGGGGGTCGAATTAATTCATCTAAAAGGCCAATGGGAGACCGTAAGATCCTTGGCGAGTTGGAAGTTTCAGCTTCTTCCTGCTCTGCGTTCGGAAGAGACACGGAGGCATCCAGCCCACATTCTAGAAAAGGGCCCGTGGGAACCGTTGTCGGCATCCTGCCCACATTCTACAACGTGGCCTTCGCTGCGCCGACTTCCCGGGGTGACCCATCCGCTCGACGAGGAATGCCTAACTATGGATTTCTGATTGGATCCGGCGCGTCAGGACTGTGATGATCGCACCCATCGCTAGTCGTTCAACATCATTAGTTATAGCATAGCGAGCCGCTCCGTGCTGCCAGGAAACAATGCTGCACCCTGGCCTTCTGCGTCCTGTGGGACCAATGTCAGTGCATGGCGCTGGCGATCTTTGGACTTCGTCGTTGTGGGCGAACATCCCATGATGTGAGGAAAATAAAGGAATATAATAAATATTAATCAAAAGGGAATATTTCAAGGAGTTATGAGAAATCGGATTATCATGGGAGCGGATAAGTTTTCGGAGGGGAAAAAAAGTAGAAGACATGATAGAAATTTGAAGGGCATATCGGATCCGAGGGGGGATAGAAAAATAGTCGAAAGTTAGAAAAAGGGGTGCAACACGAGGACTTCACAAGGGGTCACCCATCCTAGTACTACTCTAGCACAGCATGCTTAACTGTGGAGTTCTGATGGGATCCTGTGCATTAGTGCTGGTATGATCGCACCCGTCATAGGTTTCCAGAAACATTTTCATATATAGTTGCGACTGTTGCCCACTACATGAAATCTCGATCCGTCCAGTCTTGACGGGCGCACGAGTCTCTCGATCGGACCCACGGTGGTGCGTCGCCCCGGTGATATCAAGACCCGTACTGTTTCGGGAGGGGAACAACAACCGCGGTGGGAACGGGTAGAATCCTGGGAAATATGAAAGGAACGTCGCGAAGAAGAGAGGGAGACGTGGTAATTTCAGGAACCGAAGCGTATGCACGGGGGAAGAAATGGGAAAGCCGCACAATTTATTGCATGCATCTCTTGGAAGACAGAAAAATAGCGAACAATCAAGAAATGGGTGCAGGACAAGGACTTCCGACGCGGACGCCTTAGCCGTTAAGTTCCGTGATCCGGGGGACCGGGCCCGGTGGGGCAAGATATTGGGTTGATCGTGCCAGTTTCGGTGGCTTTCGATCGTGCCGCGCTCAAACGGGCATAATTATGTTTTCCGGAGTCGGAATCGCCTGTAAGACCCCAATTTGGAAAGCTCTCTCCATGCTCCACCCGAATGACCGCTCTGCCATCACGCCATGATCGGGGGTCAAATTATTTCGTCTGAAAGGCCAATGGGAGATTGGAAGATCCTTGGCGAGCTGGAAGTTTCAGCTTCTTCCTGCTCCGCGTTTGGAAAAGACATGGAGGCATCAAGCCCACATTCTTGAAAAAGTGCCCGTGGGCACCGTTGTCAGCACCCTGCCCACATTCTGCAACGTGTCCTTCGCAGCGCCGACTTCCCGGGGTGACCCATCTGCTCGACGAGGAATGCCTAACTATGGATTTCTGATAGAATCCAGCACGTCAGGGCGGTGATGATCGCACCTATCGCTAGTCGTTCAACATCATTCGTTATAGCATAGCGAGCCTCTCCGGCCACGGGAAACAATGCTGCGCCGGGCCTTCTGCGTCCTATGGGACCAGCGTCAGTGCATGGCACCGACGATCTTTGGACTTGGATCGTTGCGGGCGAACATCCCATGATGTGAGGAAAATAAAGGAATAGAATGAATATTAATCAAAAGGGAATATTTCAAGGAGTTATGAAAAATTGGATTATCATGGGAGCGGATAAGTTTCCGGAGGGGAAAAAAAAGTAAAAGATATGATAGAAATTTGAAGGGCATATCGGATCTGATGGGGGACAGAAAAATAGTCGAAAGTTAGAAAAAGAGGTGCAACACGAGGACTTCCCAGGGGGTCACCCATCCTAGTACTACTCAAGCCCAAGAATGCTTAATTGCGGAGTTCTGATGGGATCCTGTGCATTAGTGCTGGTATGATCGCATCCGTCACAGGTTCCCTGAAACATTTCCATATATAGTTATGGTCGTTGCCCACTACATGGAAATCTCGATCCGTCCAGTCTTGATTGGCGCATGACTCCCTCGGTGGGACTCGCGGTGGTGCGTCGCCGCGGTGATATCAAAACCCGTACTATTTCGGGAGGGGAACAACAACCGGGGAGGGAACGGGTAGAATCCCGCGAAATATGAAATGAACGCCGCGAAGGAGAGAGGGAGACGTGGTAATTTCTGGAACCGAAGCATATGCACGACGGAAGAAATGGGAAAGCCGCACAATTTATTGCATGCATCTCGTGGAAGACAGAAAAATAGCGGACAATCAAGAAATGGGTGCAGGACAAGGACTTCCGACGCGGACATCTTAGCCGTTAAGTTCCGCGATCCGGGGGACCGGGCCCGGACGGGCAAGATAATAGGTGATCGTGCCAGTTTCGATGGCTTTCGACGTGCCATGCTCAACGGGCATAAATATTTTTTCCGGAGTCGGAATCGCCTATAAGACCCAATTCGGAAAGCTCTCTCTATGCTCCACTAGAATGACAGCTCCACCGTCACGTCCAGGATCGAGGGTCGAATTAATTCATCTGAAAGGCCAACGGTAGCCCGGAAGATCCTTGGCGAGCTGGAAGTTTCAGCTTCTTCCTGCTCCGCATTCGGAAAAGACACGGAGGCATCCAGCCCACATTCTGAAAAAGGGCCCGTGGGCACCGTTGTTAGCATCCTGCCCACATTCAACAATGTGGCCTTCGCTGCGCTGACTTCCAGGGGTGACCCATCCGCTCTACGAGGAACGCCTAACTATGGATTTCTAATAGGATCCGGCGCGTCAGGGCGGTGTTGATCGCAACACCGAGGAACAATGCTGCGCCCGATCCTTCTGCGTCCTGTGGGACCAACGTCAGTGCATGGCGCCGGCGATCTTTGGACTTGGATCGTTGCGGGCGAACATCCATGATGTGAGGAAAATAAAGGAATAAAAATAAATCTTAATCAAAGAGAATATTTCGAGGAGTTATAAAAAATAGGATTATCATGGGAGCGGATAAGTTTCGGAGGGAAAAAAAAGTAGAAGACATGATAGAAATTTGAAGGTCATATCGGATCCAATGGGGGATAGAAAAATAGTTGAAATTTGAAAAAGGGGAGCAACATGAGGACTTCAATGGGTCACCGATCCTTGTACTACTCTAGCCCAAGCATGCTTAACTGCGGAGTTCTGATGGAATCCGGTGCATTAGTGCTGGTTTGATCGCACCCGTCACAGGTTCCCTGAAACATTTCCATATATAGTCGCGGCCGTTGCCCAATACATGGAAATCTCGATGCGTCCAGTCTTGATGGGCGCATGACCCCCTCCGTGGGACACGCGGTGGTGCGTCACCCCGGTGATATCAAGACCTGTACTTTTTCTGGAGGGGAACAACAACTGGGGAGAGAACGGTAGTAGAATCTTGATAATATGAAAAGAACGCCGTGAAGGAGAGAGGGAGACATGGTAATTTCGGGAATAGAAGCATATGCACAGGGAAAGAAAATGGGAAAGCCGCACAATTTATTGCATGCATCTCGTGGAAGACAGAAAAATAGCATACAATCAAAAAATGGGTGCAGAACGAGACTTCAGACGGGGATGCTTAGCCGTTAAGTTCCGCGATCCGGGGGATCGGGCCTGGTGGGGCAAGATATCGGGTTGATCGTCCCAGTTGGTGGCTTTCGACCGTGCCGCCCTCAAACATGCATAAATATGTTTTTCGGAGTTGGAATCGCTGTAAGATCCCAATTCGGAAAGCTCTCTCTGTGCTCCACCCGCATGACAGCTCCGCCATCAAGGCCAGGATCTGGGGTCGATTAATTCATCTGAATGGCTAACGGGAGCCTGGAAGATCCTTGGCGAGCTAGAAGTTTCAGCTTCTTCCTGCTCCGCGTTCGGAAAAGACACGGAGGCATCCAGCCACATTCTGGAAAAAGGGCCCGTGGGCACCGTTTCAGCATCCTGCCCACATTCTGCACGTGGCCTTCGCTGCGCCGACTTCTCAGGGTGACCCATCGCTCGAAGAGGAATGCCTAACTATGGATTTTGATAGGATCCGGCGTGTCAGGGCGGTGATAATCGCACCCATCGCTAGTCGTTCAACATCATTCGTTATAGCATAAGAGACGCTCCCCGCCACCGGGAACAATGCTGTGCCCGGGCCTTCTGCGTCCTGTGGACCAACATTAGTGCATGGCGCCGGCGATCTTTGAACTTGGATCGTTGTGGCCGAACATCCCATGAAGTGACGAAAATAAAGGAATAGAATGAATATAATCAAACGGGAATATTTCGAGGAGTTAAGAAAAATCGGATTATCATTGAAGCAGATATGTTTCTGAAGGGGAAAAAAAGTAGAAAACATGATAGAAATTTGAAGGACATATCGGATCCGATGAGGGACAGAAAAATAGTCGAAAGTTAGAAAAAGGGGTGCAACACAAGGACTTCCCAGGGGGCACCAATCCTAGTACTACTCTCGCACAAGCACGCTTAACTGCAGAGTTCTGATGGAATCTGGTGCATTAGTACTGATATGATTGCACCCATCACAGTTTCCCTGAAACATTTCCATATATAGTTGCCCGGCCGTGTCCACTACAAGAAAATCTCGATCCGTCCAGTCTTGATGGGTGCACGACTCCCTCGGTGGGACACGCGGTGGTGCGTCGCCCCGATGATATCAAGACCTGTACTTTTTCGGGAGGGAAACAACAAACGGGGAGGGAACGGGTAGAATCCCAGGAAATATGAAAGGAACGCCGTGAAGGAGAGAGGGAGATGTGGTAATTTCGGGAACGGAAGCGTATGCACGGGGTACGAAATGGAAAAGCCGAACAATTTATTGCATGCATCTCATGGAAGACAGAAAAATAGCGGACAATCAAGAAATTGGTGTAGAACGAGGACTTCCGACATGGATGCCTTAGCCGTTAAGTTCGCGATCGAGGGACCGGGCCTAGTTGGGCAAGATATTGGGTTGATCGTGCCAGTTTCGGTGGCTTTCGACTCGTGCCGCGCTCAAACGGGCATAAATATGTTTTCCGAAGTCGAAATCGCCTGTAAGATCCCAATTTAGAAAGCTCTCTCCGTGCTCCACCCGCATGATAGCTCCGCCATCACGGCTAGGATCTGGGTTCAAATAAATCGTCTGAAAGGCCACGGGAGCGCGGAACATGGTTGGAGAGCTGGAAGTTTCAGCTTCTCCTTGCTCCGCGTTCGGAAAAGACATGGAGGCATCCAGCCCCATTCTGGAAAAAAGACCTGTGGGCACCGTTGTCAGCATTCTGCCCATATTCTGCAACGTGGCCTTCGCTGCGCCGACTTCCCGAGGGTGACCATCCACTCGACGAGGAATGCCTAACTATGGATTTCTAATAGGATCCGGCGCGTCAGGGCGGTGATAATCGCACCCATCGCTAGTGTTCAACATCATTCGTATAGCATAGCAAGCCGCTCCCCGCCGCGGGGAACAATGCTGCGCCGGGCCTTCTGCGTCCTGTGGGACCAACGTCAGTGCATGGCGCACCGGTGATCTTTGGACTTGGATCGTTGCGGGCGAACATCCCATGATGTGTGAGGAAATAAGGGAATAGAATGAATACTAATCAAAAGGAAAATTTCGAGTTAAGAAAAATCGGATTATCATGTGAGCGGATAAGTCTAGAGGGGAAAAAAAAAAGTAGAAGACATGATAGAAATTTGAAGGGCATATCGGATCCGATGGGAGACAGAAAAATAGTCGAAAGTTGGAAAAAGGGGTGCAACAGGAGGACTTTCCAGGGGGTCACCCATCCTAGTACTACTCTCGCCCAAGCATGCTTAACTGTAGATTTCTGATGGAATCCGGTGCATTAGTGCTGGTATGATCGCACCCATCACAGGTTCCCTGAAAAATTTTATATATAGTTGCGGCCGTTGCCCACTACATGGAAATCTCGATCCGTCCAGTCTTGATGGGCGCACGACTCCCTCGATGGGACACACGGTGGTGCGTCGCCCCGGTGATATCAAGACCCGTACTGTTTCTGGAGGGGAATAACAACCGAGGAGGGAATGGGTAGAATCTTGGGAAATATTAAAGGTACTCCACGAAGGAGAGAGGGAGATGTGGTAATTTCGGGAACCGAAGCGTATGCACGGGGGAAGAAATGGGAAAGCCGCACAATTTATTGCATGCATCTCGTGGAAGACAGAAAAATAGTGGACAATCAAGAAATGGGTGCAGGACGAGGACTTCCGACACATACGCCTTAGCCCTTAAGTTCCGCGATCCGGGGGACCGGGCTCGGTGCGGCAAGATATTGGGTTGATCGTGCCAGTTTCGGTGGCTTTCGACCGTGCCGTTCTCAAACGGGCATAATTATGTTTTCCGGAGTCGGAATCGCTTGTATGATCCCAATTCGGAAAGCTCTCTCTGTGCTCCACCGGCATGATAGCTCCGCCATCTCGGCCAGGATCGAGGGTCGAATTAATTCGTCTGAAAGGCCAACGGGAGCTCGGAAGATCCTTGGCGAGCTGGAAGTTTCAGCTTCTTCCTGCTCTGCGTTCGGAAAAGACACGGAGGCATGCAGCCAACATTCTGGAAAAAAGGCCCGTGGGCACCGTTGTTAGCATCCTGCCCACGTTCTGCAACGTGGCCTTCGCTGCGCCGACTTCCCGGGGTGACCCATCCGCTCGACGAGGAACGCCTAACTTTGGATTTCTGATATGATCCGGCGCGTCAGGGCGGTGATGATCGCACCCATCGCAGTCGTTCAACATCATTCGTTATAGCATAGCGAGCCGCTCCCCACCGCCGGGGAACAATGCTGCGCCCGGGCCTTCTACGTCCTGTGGGACCAACGTCAGTGCATGGCGCGGCGATCTTTGGACTGGATCGTTGCGGGGGCGAACATCCATGATGTGAGAAAAATAAAGGAATAGAATGAATATTAATCAAAAGGAAATATTTCGAGGAGTTAAGAAAAATCGGATTATCATGGAAGCGGATATGTTCCTGAGGGCAGAAAAAGTAAAAGACATGATAGAAATTTGAATGACATGTCGGATCTGATGGAGGACAGAAAAATAGTCGATAGTTTGAAAAAGGAGTGCAACACGAGGACTTCCCAGTGGGTCACCCATCCTAGTGCTACTCGCGCCCAAGCACGCTTAACTGCAGAGTTCTGATGGAATCCGGTGCATTAATGCTGGTATGATCGCACCAGTCACAGGTTTCCGTAAACATTCCATATATAGTTGCGACCGTTGCCCACTACATGGAAATCTCGATCCGTCCAGTCTTGACGGGTGCACGAGTCCCTCGGTCGGACCGGCGGTGGTACGTCGCCCGGTGATATCAAGACCCGTAATTTCGGGAGGGGACAACACAATCGGGGAGGAAACGGGTAGAATCCCGAGAAATATGAAAGGAACGCCACGAAGGAGAGAGGGAGACGTGGTAATTTCGGGAATCGAAGCGTATGCACGGGGGAAGAAAATGGGAAAGCCGCACAATTTATGCTTGCATCTCGTGAAAACAGAAAAATAGTGGACAATCAAGAAATGGGTGCAGGGACGAGGACTTCCGACGCGTATGCCTTAGCCCTAAGTTCTGCGACCTATGGGACCAACGTCAGTGCATGGCACCGGCGATCTTTGGGCTTGGATCATTGCAGGCGACACATCCCATGATTGGAAGAAATAAAGGAAATAATGAATATTAATCAAAAGGGAATATTTCGAGGAGTTATGAAAAATCGGATTATCATGGAAGCGGATATTTTCTGGAGGGGAGAAAAAGTAGAAGACATGATAGAAATTTGAAGGATATATCGGATCCGATGGGGGGACAGAAAAATAGTCGAAAGTTTGAAAATGGGATGGGCTGATCATGGAAGCGGATATATTTCCTGATGGGAGAAAAAGTAGAAGACATGATAGAAATTGAAGGACATATCGGATCGATGGGAGACAGAAAAATAGTCGAAAGTTAGAAAAAGGGGTGCAACACGAGGACTTCCAAGGAGGTCACCCATCCAAGTACTACTCTGCCCAAGCACGCTTAACTACGAGGTTCTTATGGGGAGACTGCATTAATACTGGTATGATCGCACCCATCATAAGTTTTCAGAAACATTTCCATATATAGTTGCGACCATTGCCCACTACATGGAAATCTCGATCCATCCAGTCTTGAGGGTGCACGAGTCCCTCGGTCGAACCCGCGGTGGGGCGTCGCCCTGGTGATATCAAGACCCGTACCGTTTCGGGTGGGGACCAACAACCGGGGAGGGGGAACGCGTAGAATCCTGAGAAATATGACAAGGAACGCCGCGAAGGAGGGAGGGAGGGGAGACGTGGTAATTTTGGGAACCGAAAGTATGCACGGGGGAAGAAAAGGGGAAAAGCCGCATAATTTATTGCTTGGATCTCGGGAAGACAGAAAAATAGCGGACAATCAAGAAATGGGTGCAGGACGAGGACTTCCGACATGGACGCTTAGCCGTAAGTTCCGCGATCTCGGGGTACCGGGTCGGTGGGGCAAGATATGGTTGATCGTGCCAGTTTCGGTGGCTTTCGACCGTGCTGTGCTCAAACGGGCATAATAGTTTTCCGGAGTCGGATCGCCTGTAAGACCCAATTCAGAAAAGCTCTCTCCGTGCTCCACCCGGATGATAGCTCCGTCATCATGCATGGATGGGGGTGGTGAATATTAATTTGTCTGAAAGGCCATAGGGAGAGCCCGGAAGATCCTTGGCGATGGGAAGTTTCAGCTTCTTCCGCTCCGTGCTCGGAAAAGACATGGAGGATCCAGCCCACATTCTGAAAAAAAGGGCCCGTGGGCACCGTTTTCAGCATCCTACCAACATTCTGCAACGTGGCCTTCGCTGCGCCGACTTCCCGGGGTGACCCATCCGCTCGACGAGGAACGCCTAACTATGGATTCTGATAGATCCAGGCGGTTAGGGCGGTGATGATCGCATCCATCGTAGTCGTCAACATCATTCGTTATAGCATTGCGAGTCGCTCCACGCAGCGAGAGGAAACAATGCTGCGCCGGTCCTTCTGAGTCTGTGGGACCAACGTCAGGGCATGGCGACGGCGATCTTTGAACTTGGATCGTTGTGGGTGAACACCCATGATGTGAGGAAGATAAAGGAATAGAATGAATATTAATCAAAAGGGAATATTTCAAGGAGAAGAAAAATCGGATTATCATGGAAGCGGATAAGTTCCGGAGGGGAAAAAAAGTAGAAGACATGATGGAAATTTGAAGGGCATATCGGATCCGATGGGAGACAGAAAAATAGTCGAAAGTTAGAAAAAGGGGTGCAACACAAGGACTTCCTAGGGGGGTCACCCATCCTAGTACACTCTAGCCCAAGCATGCTTAATTTACGGAGTTATGATAGGATCCGTTGCATTAGTGCTGGTATGATCGCATGGCTCCAAGCCATGCTCACAGTCAGATCTCTGAAAGCATCCATATAGGTGATCGGATTCTCATTGTTCTCATCGAGTCAATGGGATCGCCGTCCCGGACCAAGAAAACCGTAGTATCTGTCGGGGACGCGGTATTCTACCGGATCTCCTAATGGGTTCTGGGTGTGATTCAATCACAGCCGGTTCTACGATATCCTTAGAGTGTGTAGGTTCTTCTATGACTGAACTTCATCAAGTTCAATCTTAGAAGCTTGTTCCTTCTCCAAGGAATTCCTTTCTAAAAAGATAGCTCTAAGAGCAACGAACACCTTTTGTTCATTCTCAAGTAGAAGAAATACCCTTTGGTTTCCTTAGGATAACCAATGAATAAACACATGTCAGACTTAGGACCAAGTTTGTCTGAGTCTAAACGCTTTATGTAAGCGGACAACCCCAGACCCGAGGTGTGAGATTGGGGTTTACGCCATTCACATCTCAAACGGAGTGGAGACAACAGACTTACTTGGAACTATTTAATAAGTAACAGGCTGTCTGAAGCGCATATCCGAAAGGATAGCGGCAGAGTTGCAAAGCCCATCATGGTGAAGGAAGATTTTTTTTTTTTTTTTTTGTGCCTACACTAAGCAGAGGTAGGAACTGGTAGATGTTTAACCATTTATTAATTGCGGAAAAACCTGTCCCAAAACCAGGATCAAAAACTATATTTGCATAGAGAAACAATAAAATGTATGGCATGTATATTTTTATAATTTTTAGACATGTAAAATGCATATAAAAATTAATAAGGAAATTATTCCAGACTGAAAAGGGAGGAATGGGGTGGAATAGCTATTCTCGCTATCCACCGTCTTCAACCTCGGTCCAGAGATACCTTACCGTGGAGCAATGTTCAGACGCCGACTGCAGAGCGACAGGCCTCCAAACTCCGAGCTCCTAGGTCCGCTGGAATCCTTGCTGACCGGCTACAAGGTGATGAAATCGGATCTCCAGGTCTCCGGCGTTTTCCTCTTCGAATCGGGGCTCCAAAAGTCATCCACGGCCATGGTTGCAGCAGGGGGATTTGAAGATCAAACTTTGATTACCTTGCACTGGAGCGATGACTGCTCCGAGGATCTCAGGCGAAATCCCTCTAGAGGGGATAACCGCATGGGAACTTCTGATCGGAGCTCCGGCGTCGCTAGCCGCCGGATCCCATGTTTTCACGGTTTTTGGAGAAATGGAGGAAGCTCTCAAAAAACCACCGAAAGAGAGCAAGAAGGGGTATAAAAATTCCTCTGGATGCCAACCGAAGGGGAGAGCAAGGGTCTTGAGTTTTGTGCAAAGGGGTGGTGGGAATTAGTGAAATAAATCAGGGAAGGGAATGCCCTGTTTCGGTTTCAAAAACTGAAACGTCTCAGGCGTGAGGATGAAGACGACGGTTCAATAGGTGAACCGGCAAATGACCAAAAAGCCCTCGGTCCAAGGGCAAAGCAGGGTCAATTTGGTTGCCAAACCCAGTCAAACGAAGTCAAATCGAACGAAAACTGGACTCAAAACGAAGCTAAGAACGAACCCTATTTTCTACAGTTCAACCTCACTGATTTGAGTTGAAATCGACTTGCAACCGACTAAAACAAAAATCAATGGACTTAGAAACATCATCAAACCATTTGATGAACATGGGTTCAATCCTAGTCAGCCAGGAACATTCCTGGTTGATCCAGAGAAGACCCGATCAACCCAAGACGGGTCATCCAGAAGAAAACTCAACCAAAAACCACGAAAAACACCGAAACGATTCCCAATCGAATCGGTTCCTGATCAGATAGAAATCCTCTATGGCGTGTGACCTCATAGGTTCGAACCTAACGGTAGTACTGGAACACTTCCAGTACCAGCACAAGATCACCTAGCAATGGGTCTCGGCGTCCGGATAGGTCGAAGATGTGGGAGCAATCCATCGAACCTCTGGAATATGGTTAGCGCATAATTCGTCCTTTGACCTTCAATGCTCAGGATGACCTAGGGTGAACTGCCAACCCCAGCTATGTCAATCCACTACGTGTCTCAATCTCGCAAGTCCAGTGACTCTTCCACTGGGACCCCCGGCGAGGATTTGCTAAATTGAGACTGCGAGACATTCAATCCAAACCATTTGGACAGGTCAATTCCATCTTGGCCACTACTGCTCCACAAGTACTTGCCTGTACCCAGAAACCTTCCATCACCGGATTAAAATCCGGGTAGTCCGGCACCAAAGCATAGGGAGTTGCTTGCAAGCTACCAAAGTGACCTCAGGTCAGAGGGACACTTATGCCCATATCCATTCGCGAGCGATCCTTAGGCAGATAAGGTGCTACGCGGAGTCACGTCTAATGAGATATCAAATATCCCACTTGCAGATCACATCAGTGTCACCACACTCCTTTGGTCAAGAGGACAACCAAACAATGCGAACCACAACAGCCTATGTTTGATATGTTGCTATCCAGGTACAACATATCATTTGGCTGAGAACCCTATTTAAGGACACTCGATATATCCTCTCTATATCGATGTAATAGTAGTCCTAAGGATATCATCACTAAAGAATTCATTATAGGAAGATGTAAAGTGATGAGAAGCCAGAAATACTTTTATTCATTATAAAAATTACATAACAATTGCTCAACCATCTACAACCTAGATGATTGGCTTGGGATACAATTCTCAACAAACTCCCACTTAGACTAAAGCCAATCAGAACAGTATCGAATACCCATCTTCCATTTATAACTGTCGAATTCTTTAATTTCGATGGCTTTGGTAAAGGGGTCGGCCGGATTTTCCTTTCCATCGATCTTCTGAAGGTCGATGTCACTTCGTTCCACGATTTCTCGTACAAGGTGAAAGCGTCGCAGAATATGCTTGGTGCGCTGATGTGCCTTCGGTTCTTTGGCTTGAGCAATCGCCCCTGAGCTGTCATAATGCAGAGGAATAGAATGCTCCAGGGAAGGTGCCACTCCAGCTCGCCTATGAACTTCCGCAACTAGACAACCTCTTTTGCTGCATCAGATGCGGCAATATACTCTGCTTCACAAACCGAGTCTGCAACAGTATGCTACTTGGAACTTTCCAGCAGATAGCTCCACCATTCAGGATAAAAAACAAATCCTGACACACTCTTGCTATCATCATGATCTGACATAAAACTGGAGTCAGTAGCCCTCTAGTTTTAGGTCAGAATCTCCATAGAGTAGCCATTGATTTTAGTATTTCGCAAATACTTAAGGATGGTCTTTACCACCTTCCAATGTGCTTCTCCTGGGTTAGATGGTATCTACTCACTACCCCTACTGAGTATGCCACATCAGGTCTAGTACACAACATAGCATACATAATAGAACCCACTGACGAAGCATATGGTATTTACTCATACGCTCTTTTTCCTCAGGGGTTGTCGCACAATCCTTTTTGAAAGAGTAATTCATGGCCTATCGGGAGATAGCCTTTCTTGGAATTTCCATGCTAAACCTTTTTAACACGGTGTCAATGTATGTCGATTGGGACAATCCCAGAAGCCTCTTTGATCTATCTCTATAGATTTTCATACCTAATATGAATGAGGCTTCTCCCATATCTTTCATGGAGAATTGTGATGAAAGCCAAACTTTTATTCTCTGTAATGCAGAAACGTCATTCCCGATTAAGAGAATATCGTCCACATACAATACAAGAAATACAACTACAGAACCATTAGCCCATTTATATATGCAAGGTTCTTTCTGTTCCTAACGAAGCCATACGATTTGATACACTTATCAAACCGCATGTTCCAACTCCGAGATGCTTGCTTTAGCCCATAGATAGACTTCTGAAGTCTACACACTTTGACTCGTCTATGGAAGTGAACCCTTCAGGTTGTGTCATATACACTTCCTCCTCTAGCTCTCCATTTAGGAAGGCTGTTCGGACATCATTTGCCAGATCTCATAGTCAAAATGTGCAGCTAAAGCTAGCATAATACGAATGGATTTCAGCATTGCCACAGGAGAAAATGTCTCGTCATAGTCAATACCATAACGTTGACGATACCCTTGGCAACCAGACGGGCTTTATAGGTCTCTACCTTCCGTCTGTGCCTCTTTCCTTTTGAAGATCCATTTGCACCCAATGGGTTTTATCCCTTCAGGTGCATCAACCAATGTCCATACATGGTTGATTTCCATGGACTCCATTTCGGATTTCATGGCTCCAAGCCATAACTCAGAATTAGACCTTTGCATTGCATCCAATAGGGGATCGGATCCTCGTTGTTCTCATCGAGTTCAACAGGATCGCCATCCTGGATTAGATATCAAAATATCTATCCGGTGGACGCGATACTCTAGGATCTCCTTAATGATTGCACAATAGGCTCAGGATTTGATCTTACCAAATCAGGTTCAATAGCAGCCTGTGTGTGCCCAGGTTCTTCTACTTGTAGAACTTCATCAATTCTATCTAGAAGCTACAGTTCCTTTAATAAGGAACTCCTTTTCTAAAAGATAGCTCTAAGTCTGACGAACACTTTTGTTCATCAGGCAAGTAAAAGTAGTATCCTTTGGATTCTTTTGGATAACCAACAAAAAAACATTTTTCAGACCTTGGCCCTAGTTTATCTGTTTCCAAATGCATGACATAAGCCGGACACCCCCAGACACGAAAACGTGAAAGGGTGGCTTACGTCCTGTCCATATTTCATATGGAGTTTTGTCAACGGATTTACTAGGAACATTATTAAGAAGTTGACATGCAGTCTCCAATGCATATCCCCAGAAAAACATAGGCAAAGTAGCAAACCCCATCATAGATCGAACCATGTCCAACAAGGTCCGATTTCTCCTTTCAGACCCTCCATTTAACTGAGGTGTCATAGGAGGAGTCCATTGAGAGAGAATCCCATTCTCCTCAAGATATGTCAAAAACTCACTGAAAGGTATTCACCACCTTGATCTGATCGAAGTATTTTGATTTCCTTTCTAGTTTGTTTTCAACTTCATTACGATATCGTTTGAACATTTCAAACGAATCAGACTTATGTCTCATGAGATAGACATAACCAACCTCGAAAGGTCGTTTGTAAAAGTAATGAAATATCTAAAACCTCCTTTAGCACAGATAGACATAGGTCCACATACATCAGTATGTACAAGACCTAGGATATCTGAGGCTCGCTCAACTTTTCCTTTAAAAGGTGATTTGGTCATCTTTCCAATAAGACAGATTCACAAGTTGGCAGTGATTCACAATCACTGACATCTAGGAGGCCATCTCCTATTAACTTGTTAATCCTATTTTTATTGATGTGACCTAGCCTACAGTGCCAAAGATAGGCTTCATTGACATCATCTATTTTAGGGCGTTTACTAGAACTTGTACTCATTACAAACAGGCTGTGATAGTAAATATATGCCATTAACTAAGCTCCATTCATGATAGTCTTACCATTCAAAATGATAGAACAAACATTTTTCTTTATTGAAAATTCAAAATTTTCATTGGCCAGAAGGCCTACAGAAATAACATTAAGCATGAAAGAAGGACTATAATGACAGTCTTAGAGTGACATTACAAGACTCATAAGACAACTCCAGAACACCCAACGCCAGAACTGGAACAGCATTTCCATTCCCTACGTTCAGGTACCTCTCGCCATCTTCGAATCTTCTACTAACTCGAAGTCCCTGTAAAGAATTACGATATGAATAGGACTTCCGGTATCTAATACCCAGCTAGTAGTATCACAAATAGTAAAGTTAGGATATATCATATATATACCTGGTGTAGCAACAGCTTGCTGCTTCTTCTTCTTCGGCCTGTTCGGGTCAAGTGAAGCGATGTAAAGAGGACAATTCCTCTTCCAATGACCCTGCTTCTTGCAAAAAAAGCACTCTGCCTTGCTCTGGTCTAACTTTCTTGGTCTGACTTGGACCAGGAGCAGACTGTACCTTCTTGCTCTTCTTCTTATTCTTTTTCTTAAAGGGTCGAGGAGCACCTGCCGAGGAACCTCCTACATAATTCACCAGCCCTTTGTTGAGCTGGTGGTCCTTTCATAGGCTTGCAGTAAACCTAACATCTCGATCCGTCTAGTCTTGACGGGCGCACGAGTCCCTCGGTCGGACCGCTATGGTGCGTCGCCCGGTGATATCAAGACCCGTACTGCTTTGGGAGGGGAACAACAACCGGGGAGGGAACAGGTAGAATCCCAGGAAATATGAAAGGAACGCCGCGAAGGAGAGAGGGAGACGTGGTAATTTCGGGAATCGAAGCGTATGCACGGGGAAAGAAATGGGAAAGCTGCACAATTTATTGCATGCATCTCGTGGAAGACAGAAAAATAGCGGACAATCAAGAAATGGGTGCAGGACGAGGACTTCCGACGCGGACACCTTAGCCGTTAAGTTCCGCGATCCAGGGGACCGGGCCCGGTGGGGCAAAATATTGGGTTGATCTTGCCAGTTTCGGCGGCTTTCGACCGTGCTGCGCTCAAACGGGCATAAATTTGTTTTACGAAGTCGGAATCACCTGTAAGACCCCAATTCGGAAAGGTCTCTCCGTGCTCCACCCGCTTGACAGCTCCACCATCATGGCCAGGATCTGCGGTCGATTTATTTCATCTGAAATGCCAACGGGAGCCTGGAAGATCCATGGCGAGCTAGAAGTTTCAGCTTCTTCTTGCTCCGCGTTCGAAAAAGACATGGAGGCATCCAGCCCACATTCTGGAAAAAGGGCCCGTAGGCACCGTTGTCAGCATACTGCCACATTCTACAACGTGGCCTTCGCTGCGCCGACTTCCCAAGTTGACCCATCCGCTCGACGTGGAACGCCTAACAATGGATTTCTGATTGGATCCGGGGCGTCAGGGCGGTGATGATCGCACCCATCGCTAGTCGTTCAACATCATTCGTTATAGCATAGCGAGCCACTTCCCACCACTGGGGAACAATGCTGTGCCCGGGCCTTTTGCATCCTGTGGGACCAACGTCAGTGCATGGCGCCGACGATCGTTGGACTTGGATCGTTGCGGGCGAACATCCCATGATGTGAGGAAAATAAAGGAATAGAATTAATACTAATCAAAAGGGAATATTTCAAGGAGTTAAGAAAAATCAGATTATCATGGAAGCGGATATGTTTCCGGAGGGGAGAAAAAGTAGAAGACATGATAGAAATTTGAAGGACATATCGGATCCGATGGGGGACAGAAAAATAGTCGAAAGTTAGAAAAAGTGGTGCAACACGAGGACTTCCTAGGTAGTCACCCATCCTAGTACTACTCTCGCCCAAGCACGCTTAACTACGGAGTTCTGATGGGATCCGGTGCATTAGTGCTGGCATGATCGCACCCGTCACAGGTTTCCAGAAACATTTCCATATGTAGTTGCGACCGTTGCCCACTACATGGAAATCTCGATCTGTCCAGTCTTTACAGGCGCACGAGTCCCTCGGTTGGACCCGCAGTGGTGCATCGCCCGGTGATATGAAGACCCGTACTGTTTCGGAAGGGGAATAACAACCGGCGAGGGAACCGGTAGAATCCCGGGAAATATGAAAGGAACGCCGTGAAGGAGAGAAGGAGACGTGGTAATTTCGGGAACCGAAGCATATGCACGGGGGAAGAAATGGGGAAAGCCGCACAATTTATTGCATGCATCTCGTGGAAGACAAAAAATAGTAGACAATCAAGAAACGGGTGCAGGATGAGGACTTCCAATGCGGACGCCTTAGCCGTTAAGTTCCGCGATCGGGGGACGGGCCGATGGGGTATGATATTGGGTTGATCATGCCAGTTTCGGTGGCTTTCGACGTGCCGCGCTCAAACGGGCATAATTATGTTTTTCGGAGTCAGAATCGCTGTAAGACCCCAATTCGGAAAGCTCTCTCAATGCTCCACCCGCATGACCGCTCCGCCATCACGGCCAGGATCGGGGGTCGAATTAATCATCTGAAAGGCCAATGGGAGACCGTAAGATCCTTGGCGAGCTGGAAGTTTCAGCTTCTTCCTGCTCTGCGTTCGGAAAAGACACGGAGGCATCCAGCCCACATTCTAGAAAAAGGGCCGTGGGAACCGTTGTCGGCATCCTGCCCATTCTACAACATGGCCTTCGCTGCGCCGACTTCCCGGGGTGACCCATCCGCTCGACGAGGAATGCCTAACTATGGATTTCTGATTGGATCCGGCGCGTCAGGACTGTGATGATCGCACCCATCGCTAGTCGTTCAACATCATTAGTTATAGCATAGCGAGCCGCTCCGTGCCGCAGGAAACAATGCTGCACCCGGGCCTTCTACGTCTGTGGGACCAACGTCAGTGCATGGCGCTGGCGATCTTTGGACTTCGATCGTTGTGGGCGAACATCCCATGATGTGAGGAAAATAAAGGAATATAATAAATATTAATCAAAAGGGAATATTTCGAGGAGTTATGAGAAATCGGATTATCATGGGAGCGGATAAGTTTCCGGAGGGGATAAAAAGTAGAAGACATGATAGAAATTTGAAGGGCATATCGGATCGAGGGGGGATAGAAAAATAGTCGAAAGTTAGAAAAAGGGGTGCAACACGAGGACTTCACAAGGGGTCACCCATCCTTGTACTACTCTAGCACAAGCATGCTTAACTGTGGAGTTCTGATGGGATCCTGTGCATTAGTGCTGGTATGATCGCACCCGTCACAGGTTTCCAGAAACATTTTCATATATAGTTGCGACTGTTGCCCACTACATGGAAATCTTGATCCGTCCAGTCTTGACGGGCGCACGAGTCCCTCGATCGGACCCGCGGTGGTGCGTCGCCCGGTAATATCAAGACCGTACTGTTTCGGGAGGGGAACAACAACCGGGGTGGGAACGGGTAGAATCCTGGGAAATATGAAAGGAACGCCGCGAAGGAGAGAGGGAGACGTGGTAATTTCAGGAACCGAAGCGTATGCACGGGGGAAGAAATGGGAAAGCCGCACAATTTATTGCATGCATCTCTTGGAAGACAGAAAAATAGCGAACAATCAGAAGATGGGTGCAGGACGAGGACTTCCGATGCGGAGCCTTAGCCGTTAAGTTCCGTGATCCGGGGGATCGGGCCCGGCGGGGCAAGATATTGGGTTGATCGTGCCAGTTTCGGTGGCTTTCGACCGTGCCGCGCTCAAACGGGCATAATTATGTTTTCCGGAGTCGAAATTGCCTGTAAGACCCCAATTTGGAAAGCTCTCTCCATGCTCCACCCGCATGACCACTCCGCCATCACGCCCATGATTGGGGGTCAAATTATTTCGTTTGAAAGGCCAACGGGAGATTGGAAGATCCTTGGCGAGCTGGAAGTTTCAGCTTCTTCTGCTCCGCGTTTGGAAAAACACACGGAGGCATCAAGCCCACATCTTGAAAAAGTGACCGTGGGCACCGTTGTCAGCACCCTGCCCACATTCTGCAACGTGTCCTTCGCAGCGCCGACTTCCCGGGGTGACCCATCTGCTCGTCGAGGAATGCCTAACTATGGATTTCTGATAGAATCCAGGCGTCTGGGCGGTGATGATCGCACCCATCGCTAGTCGTTCAACATCATTCGTTATAGCATAGCGAGCCTCTCCGGGCCGCCGGGAAACAATGCTGCGCCCGGGCCTTCTGCATCCTGTGGGACCAGCGTCAGTGCATGGCACCGACGATCTTTGGACTTGGATCGTTGCGGGCGAACATCCCATGATGTGAGGAAAATAAAGGAATAGAATGAATATTAATCAAAAGGGAATATTTCAAGGAGTTATGAAAAAACGGATTATCATGGGAGCGGATAAGTTTCTGGAGGGGAAAAAAAGTAAAAGATATGATAGAAATTTGAAGGGCATATCAGATCTGATGGGGGACAGAAAAATAGTCGAAAGTTAGAAAAAGAGGTGCAACACGAGGACTTCCCAGGGGGTCACCCATCATAGTACTACTCAAGCCCAAGAATGCTTAATTGCGGAGTTCTGATGGGATCCTGTGCATTAGTGCTGGTATGATCGCATCCGTCACAGGTTCCTTGAAACATTTCTATATATAGTTATGGTCGTTGCCCACTACATGGAAATCTCGATCTGTCCAGTCTTGATTGGCGCATGACTCCCTCGGTGGGACACGCGGTGGTGCGTCGCCGCGGTGATATCAAAACCCGTACTATTTCGGGAGGGGAACAATAAACGGGGAGGGAACGGGTAGAATCCCGTGAAATATGAAATGAACGCCGTGAAGGAGAGAGGGAGACGTGGTAATTTCTGGAACCGAAGCATATGCACGGGGGAAGAAATGGGAAAGCCGCATAATTTATTGCATGCATCTCGTGGAAGTCAGAAAAATAGCGGACAATCAAGAAATGGGTGCAGGACGAGGACTTCCGATGCGGACATCTTAGCTGTTAAGTTTCGTGATCCGGGGGACCGGGCCTGGAGGGGCAAGATATTGGGTTGATCGTGCTAGTTTCGGTGGCTTTCGACCGTGCCGTGCTCAAACGGGCATAAATATTTTTTCCGGAGTCAGAATCGCCTGTAAGACCCCAATTCAGAAAGCTCTCTCTATGCTCCACTAGCATGACAGCTCCACCGTCACGTCCAATATCGAGGGTCGAATTAATTCGTCTGAAAGGCCAACGGTAGCCCGGAAGATCCTTGGTGAGCTGGAAGTTTCAGCTTTTCCTGCTCCGCATTCGGAAAAGACATTGAGGCATCCAGCCCACATTCTGAAAAAAGGGCCCGTGGGCACCGTTGTTAGCATCCTGCCCACATTCAAAAATGTGGCCTTCGCTGCACTGACTTCCAGGGGTGACCCATCCGCTCTACGAGGAACGCCTAACTATGGATTTCTAATAGGATCCGGTGCGTCAGGGCGGGGATGATCGCACCCATCGCTAGTCGTTCAACATCATTCGTTATAGAATAGTGAGCTGCTCCGTGCCGCCGAGGAACAATGCTGCGCTCGATCCTTTGCGTCCTGTGGGACCAACGTCAGTGCATGGCACCAGCGATCTTTGGACTTGGATCGTTGCGGGCGAACATCCCATGATGTGAGGAAAATAAAGGAATAAAATGAATCTTAATCAAAAGAGAATATTTCGAGGAGTTATAAAATAGGATTATCATGGGAGCGGATAAGTTTCCGGAGGGAAAAAAAAAGTAGAAGACATGATAGAAATTTGAAGGTCATATCGGATCCGATGGGGGATAGAAAATTAGTCGAAATTTAGAAAAAGGGGTGCAACATGAGGACTTCCAATGGGGTCACGATCCTTGTACTACTCTAGCCCAAGCATGCTTAACTGTGGAGTTATGATGGAATCCGGTGCATTAGTGCTGGTTTGATCGCACCCGTCACAGGTTTCCTGAAACATTTCCATATATAGTCGCGGCCGTTGCCCAATACATGGAAATCTCGATGCGTCCAGTCTTGATGGGCGCATGACCCCCTCCGTGGGACACGCGGTGGTGCGTCACCCAGGTGATATCAAGACTTGTACTTTTTTTGGCGGCGAACAACAACTGGGGAGAGAACGGGTAGAATCTCGGGAAATATGAAAAGAACGCCGTGAAGGAGAGAGGGAGACATGGTATTTCGGGAATAGAAGCATATGCACAGGGGAAGAAATGGGAAAGCCGTACAATTTATTGCATGCATCTCGTGGAAGACAGAAAAATAGCATACAATCAAGAAATGGGTGCAGAACGAAAGATTGTGCCCTGAAAGCCAATTGAAATATTGTAATTTTGATCCCAAAATCAATGAATTGACATTTTATAAAGGCATTATTTTCATCATTTGCTGTGTCTTTTTGATTTTTGATGAACCCTTAGTTTAGGGCTATGGTTCTAGGGTTATGATGAGATCATACCAGTGAGACCTAAAGCCTTAAAACCTAATCTAAAATATTCCTGGTCGATGGGACATTGAGTTGGGGATCAATGTTTCCGGCAAGACCAGCACATCCTATATATGTTTTGTAATAAGGGTGACTGATCTCACAGTCACTTGTGTTTGACACTAATACTAGGATGTGAGTGTTCATTAGAGAATGAGTTCACTGAATTGATCCAGATTGAGAATATTTAATGGAACCTTATCTGTTTGTCAATAGATAATTCTCATAGGGGGAGTAGTGCATGTGGTCGTTTGACCTGAGACTACCATAGTACCTTATATACATGAATCCATACTTTGGTTCGCAGTCAATCATGACACTGAGTCATGCACGAGGTGATACTGGTTATGGTGGATTGTATATGGAGGTTGTGAGTAGGTCAACAAGGAATTGATCAGCCCTAGTAAGAGGGAATAGCATCCAGCTAATTTCAAATGATGGATTCAGGAAACCTTTGATCAAAGTATGAACAATAGAGATATTTTCTAATGGTTCATTACTGAATCATCATTATAAAGACTGAGCTAGGGATGAATACGAAAATTTGATTTGACAAGTATCCATATTCATAATCATATTCGGGATGCAAGTTGATCAAAGGACTGAATTGCCTGGTAACTCACCACAGAAGGGTATTTTGGTAATTCCACCAAAATTCCACATCTTGGGTAGACATGATACGTTGCTAGACGTCAATCTTGTCTTGTAGGTATATGATTGAGTCATGGTAATTCAAATCAGTCAATTTGAATTAGATTCTAATTGACCGAGTCGAGCTAGTTTGAGTTGACCTAAATCGGCTTAGTTGAGATCTAACCGAATTAAGTCAAATAGAACTCGGACCTACTGCTGGCTAGGTGTGGAACCCAATGGGTCACACACAAAAGAAAATTGATGAAGGATTTAATTTGGAATTAAATCATGTTTGCAGGATAAACACACTAGCATGTGTTGCAGACCAAATTTCTATTCGAATCAGATTCGAATTTGGTTCCGAATTGGGCTTAATTGGGTTCTAATTGAACTAGATTAAGGTCCAATTTATTTTTTAGGACATTGGACTAACCCATGGCTGAACCCAAGTGAACTTAGTTCACTGAGACCCTCTCTCCAAGCCGCCCCCTCCCTCTTCTCACCGCGTGCGCCAAGAAAGAAAAGTCCACGCGCGTGGACTTCTCTTAAAACGCGTGAGAAAGAAAACGTCGGAGAAAAAATCTGAAAAGGGGCGTTTCAGATCCTTGTCTGGCACCCTTGGATCTGGATCTGATGGCCAGAAAAATTTAAGAAAAGACCCGTCGCTTTTCGGTCGCAAATCCGTCTCCAAAAGTTGCGATCCTTCCTGAAGTTTTTCGAGAGTTCTCCTCGTCGGAAAAAACGAAAATCAAATCGGAGAATCATGATTTTTGGTTGAGGGGATGCGTGAGGAATGAGGGATCATGATCCCTGGGGTTTCAGAGGGTTGCGTTGTTTCGAGATGACACCCCTCTGAGATCTATAAATAGGGTTGGGGTTCTCGGGGGTTTTCACGCAACATAGTTCAGAGATCCAATTTCCTCACTTCCTCTCCAGAATACTCCTTCCTCTTGTTCTTGTTGGGTATTGTTTCCCTTACAGAGGTATCCTCTGTCGAAACTCTGACCTAAACAAGAATAAGAAGAAGGTCTTGAACGGTAAAGGAAAGAACAGGGAAAGGATCATTTCTTCTTTTCTTTCTTGAATTAAGACTTTGACTGTCTTAATTTTTTCTTCCAATTCAATTCAAGAAAAGGGATTCAAGAAAGGGAATTCTTGAAGAAAATTCAAGAAGAGGAAAGAAGGAAGAAAAAGAAATTTTCAAGAAAGAAAATCGCCAGCCTAAAGGTCCAAGAATTGAATTCTTGAAAAAGAATTCAAGAAGAGGAACCAAGAAATAGAAATTTTGTCTTCATTGTTTTTCTGTGTGGATCACCATTGGAGGGTGAACATTTGGGCACCTGGTGGAGATTCAGAGTTTGGATTTGCGATACAGGTTAGTATCTTAATTTGAGATTAAATCTTATATAAACATTATATGTTTTAATTCTTTTAAGGAGATTTGGGTTGAAGGTTTGGTGAAGATTTCATAAAGATAAAAATTTTGAAATCGATGATTCGCCTTGCCACCGAACCTACAGTGGTATCAGAGCCTCCTTATTAAGATTAAAATATATATTCTGAATTTTAGATGCATATTTATAAGTAACATGAGATGTAATATATGTTTGTTATAATGTCACCAATTAGGGTTTCACTCAAACCCTAATTGTTGTAGAGATATGCATAGAGATCTAGTATCATCATATGAAATAAGGTTGCCCTGGCATAATGGTGGATCCATTATGTGGTAAATGGTTGTCCTAGTATGATGACACACTAATCACATTTTTGTGTTAATTATGCATATATGTTTGATGTATGCCACTAATTAAGGTTTTCACCTAAACCTTAATTTGCATAGAGATATGTTTAGCCTTCTAGTCATCATACTGAAATAAGGTTGCCCTGGCATAATGGTGGATCCATTATGTGGTAAATGGTTGTCTAGTATGATGGCACACTATGGCACATATTTGCTAGAATGTGCTTGTTTTAATAAAGCCCTCTTTAACAACATATTAAGTTGTAGTGTCATATACCAAAAGCAAAAATAATCAATATGATTAGTTTATCATTCGGTGTCTAGGAAAAGTGGTTCATGATCGGTAAAGAGGATGTGGTTTTAATGGTTCCGTTGACTGACCTGGCCAATTCTTATTGGTGTCTAAGGAAAGCAACGGGGGGACTCCCACCACTCTCCCACTTACCTGGCCGGTATGATTAACTTAATGTTGATTAATATGCTCAGTGTAATATTCACTACATATGGCTTTCCTTCATGCCAAGTCATTATTATGTTATGATCCATATTAGGTTTGTTGTGTACACACAAGGTCTTTTCTTTATGGTGACTAACATAATTTTTCTTGGTACATTTGATGCTTATGGAATGATTTAATATAATACTTTGTTGTGTACACACAAGGGTATTATGATTAATATCATGACTATATAGCAATGAAGGGTCTAACTTAACTAAAATATTATAGTTTGTTGTGTACACACAAGACTATTAATATTTTAGAGGCCAAGATAAGTTGAGAATTGTATGAATTACAATTGGAAAGAGTTTTTCCTACCTTTGAACTTATATAAGATTTGTTGTGTACACACAAGGTCTTTTATAAGGAATTAGGATCTCAACCCCACTAAGAGAACCAATTAGGGTTTTCTCGATCATCACATTGAGGGTTATGATGCTTGATAAAATAGTGGGAGACATAATTAAGTTAAAGTCCTAATTTAATTATGTTTTGTCAACATTGATTGTCTGCTTATGTAATGTTGTTTGTTAATGTAGATTAAATGGCCTCTTCACTCTCACTCCGTAGCATTCTTGATGCAAATAAATTGACTGGACCAAACTATGTTGATTGGTTGAGAAACCTGAAGATAGTACTCAGCCAAGAAAGAATTTCTTATATTCTTGATACCCCAACCTTGGAACCATTAGGGGAAGATGCCTCGCAAGAGGATAAGACCACATATAACACATGGCAAAATGACTCACTTACTGTCAAGTGTATGCTTGCCTCTATGACCAATGAGTTACAGAGGCAACATGATAGCATGGACACAAACTCCATATTGCTCAATTTAAAAGAACTTTATGGAGAACATAGTCGAACTGCAAGATATGAATATCTAAGCAGTTATTCCGTGCAAGGATGACAGAAGGTACATCCGTACAAGACCATGTATTAAAGGTTATTGACCTAATCCCCGATTGGGTCAATTAGGTTTTGTCATGGATGGGGAGTTGAATCAGGATTTAATCCTGCAGTCACTCCCAGAGTCATTTTCACAGTTTGTTCTTAATTATCATATGAACAAACTTAACACTTCTTGCCTGAGCTGTTGAATATGTTAAAAACAGCAGAGAGCCATTTAAAGAAAAATAAGGCTCCACTTCTTCTTGTGGATGGTGTAAACAAGAAGAAAATAGGCAAAAAGGGTTCCAAGAGGAGGTTAAACCGAAAAAGGGGGCATCAAGAAAAAGAAAGGAAAGAAGGCCTCCGGACAAATGCTGCTTTCATTGTGGCAAGCCGGGTCACTGGAAAAGAAACTGCAAGGTTTACCTTGCAAGTCTGAAGCCCGGTGCTAGTAATGCACCAACAGGTATGTATGAGATACATGCAATTTTGTCATTAGACACTTCTAATTCAAACTCTTGGGTATTGGATACTGCTTGTGGTCATCATATCTGCAAATCATTGCAGGGACTACAGAACATTAGAGTTTTGAAGGAAGGCGACTTCGAGCTCTACGGTGCTGGAGGAGATTCCATCCAAGCAGAAGCTGTAGGGACTTATATGTTGAAGCTGCCTTCTGGGAAGATTTTAGAGTTAAAGAATTGTTATTTTATGCCTATAATCATTAGAAACATCATATCTGTACCTTGTTACTTAAATAAGGATATATTATGAATGTAATGAGCAGTGGCTGCTCAATCAATTTTTCTAATGAAATAATATTTAATGGCATATTTTGCAATGGTCTCTTAACTTTATCTTCTGATGACAATATACTACATGTTAGTAATAAACGAAAAAGAGATGAAGTAAACAATACTTTTCTTTGGCACTGTCGTCTTGGACATATTAGTGAGCAGAGGATTAACAAGTTATACAAGGAAAAATTCCTTAATCCTTATGACTATGAATCATTAGGAACTTGTGAATCATGTCTCATGGGTAAAATGACCAAGACTCCATTTAGTGGACATAATGAAAGGACAACAGAGTTATTAGGACTCATACACACTGATGTATGTGGACCTATGACAACTCAGGCCAAGGGTGGATACTCATATTTCATCACATTCACTGATGATTTTTCAAGGTACGGATTTGTGTATCTAATGAAACATAAGTCCGAAGCTTTTGAAAAATTTTAGAGTATCAAAGTATGGTAGAGAAACAAACGGGGAAAAGTATTAAGATCCTACGATCAGATAGGGGAGGTGAATACTTATCCACCGAGTTTCTTGATCACCTTAAACAAAAGGGAATCATCTCTGAATGGACTCCTCCTTACACACCACAATTAAATGGTGTTGCTAAAAGGAGAAATCGTACTTTATTAGATATGGTACGGTCCATGATGTGCTTCACAGACTTACCTGTTTCTTTCTGGGGATATGCCTTGGAAACAGCGGCTAATATTTTGAATAGAGTACCATCCAAATCTGTATCTGGCATTCCATATGAGTTATGGAGGGGAAAGAAACCAGTCTTAAGCACCTTAAGATATGGGGATGTCCAGCTTATGTCAAAAGAAATTTTGGACAAAAGCTTGATGCTAGAGCAGAAAAATGTCTATTTGTTGGATATCCCAAAAATAGTATAGGATATCTATTCTACCACCCTACTGAACAAAAGATTTTAGTCAGTAGGCATGCCATTTTTATGGAAAAGGAATTCATCCTACAAAAGGGCAGTGGGAGAAATATTGAACTTGAAGAAGTTCAACAAATAGATACATCTCAACAAAATCATAACACAGTTAATATAGAACCTGAACACACCACTCCTATCCGTAAGTCTGATAGAGTGCGACATGCACCAGAAAGGTATGGGTTCATTATTGAAAATAATGAAGCCCTGAATCATTGATAATGATGAGCCTCTAACATATACGGATGCTGTCATAAGTAGTGACTCAGAAATGGCTGGAAGCCATGAAATCCGAAATGGACTCCATGTATGTCAACCAAGTCTGGACTTTGGTTGATGCACCAGAGAGTGTTAACCCTATTGGATGCAAATGGGTCTATAAGAAAAAGATTGGGATAGATGGCAGAGTTGAAACTTATAAAGCCAGATTAGTGGCTAAGGGTTTCAGACAAAAACAGGGAATAGATTATGATGAAACATTTCTCCTGTTGCCATGCTCAAATCTATTCGGATCATGCTTGCTATAGCAGCATATCATGATTATGAAATCTGGCAGATGGATGTGAAAACTGCATTCCTCAATGGTTCCTTGAGGAAGAGGTTTATATGTCACAGCCAGAAGGTTTTGTCTTGGAGACTAAACCTAATCAGGTATGTAGGCTAAAGAAATCTATTTATGGATTAAAGCAAGCATCTAGGAGTTGGAACATCCGATTTGATAAGACAGTCAAAGAATTTGACTTTATCAAAAATGAGGATGAACCTTGTGTGTACAAGAAGACTAGTGGGAGTGCCATAGTTTTCTTGGTTCTGTATGTAGATGACATACTCCTCATTGGGAATGATATCCCAATGTTACAATCAGTCAAGGTATGGTTATCTAAACAGTTTTCCATGAAAGACTTGGGAGAAGCATTATTATACTAGGCATCAAGATCTATAGAGATAGATCTAGAAGGATGCTAGGTTTATCCCAGTCTAGGTATATTGACCAAGTGCTAAAAAGATTTAGCATGGAGGAAAGTAAAAGAGGTTACTTACCTATTGGTCATGGCATACATCTTTCTAAGAAGATGTCTCCTAAGACACCTGAAGAAAGAAATAAAATGAATTCGGTACCTTATGCTTCGGCAGTAGGGTCTATTATGTATGCTATGTTATGTACTAGGCCTGATGTGGCATATGCCTTAGGTATAGCCAGCAGGTTTCAGGCAGATCCAGGAGAGGATCATTGGAAGGCTGTGAAAAATATTCTTAAGTACTTAAGAAGAACTAAGGATATTTTCTAATATACGGGATTTGATCTTAAACTAGAAGCTTATTCAGATTCTAGTTTTCAATCAGATCCAGATGACAGCAAATCTATATCTGGGTATGTTTTTACCCTTAATGGAGGAGCTGTAAGCTGGAAAAGTTCTAAACAGCAAACTGTAGCTGACTCAACAACTGAGGCAGAATACATTGCTGTTAGTGAAGCTGCCAAGGAAGCTGTCTGGATGAAGAAGTTCATATCAGAGTTGGGCGTAGTTCCTGAGATTGAAGGTCCAGTATCACTTTACTGTGATAATACGGGGGCTGTTGCTCAAGCAAAGGAACCAAGAGCTCATCACAAATCAAAGCACAATCTGAGACGCTTCCATCTCGTTCGAGAGATTGTCGAAAGACAAGAAGTCTGCATTAAAAGGGTAGAAACGAAGAACAACATAGCAGACCGTTCACTAAGGCTCTATCACAGCGAGAGTTTGATCGCCACCTTGATTATATGGGGTTAAGATTTAAAGGCGATTGGCTTTAGTGCAAGTGGGAGATTGAAAGATTGTGTCCTGAAAGCCAATTGAAATATTTAATTTTGATCCCAAAATCAATGAATTGACATTTTATAAAGGCATTATTTTCATCATTTGCTGTGTCTTTTTGATTTTTTGATGAAACCCATAGATTAGGGCTATGGTTCTAGGGTTATGATGAGATCATACCAGTGAGACCTAAAGCCTTAAAACCCTAATCTAAAATATTCCTGGTCGATGGGACATTGAGTTGGGGATCAATGTTTCCGGCAAGACCAGCACATCCTATATATGTTTTGTAATAAGGGTGACTGATCTCACAGTCACTTGTGTTGACACTAATACTAGGATGTGAGTGTTCATTAGAGAATGAGTTCACTGAATTGATCCAGATTGAGAATATCTAATGGAACCTTATCTGTTTGTCAATAGATAATTCTCATAGTGGGAGTAGTGCATGTGGTCGTTTGACCTGAGACTACCATAGTACCTATATACATGAATCCATACTTTGGTTCGCAATCAATCATGACACTG
Source organism: Areca catechu (assembly GCA_021397845.1). Taxonomy (NCBI): domain Eukaryota; kingdom Viridiplantae; phylum Streptophyta; class Magnoliopsida; order Arecales; family Arecaceae; genus Areca; species Areca catechu. The sequence continues at coordinate 101,587,740 of CM038050.1, forward strand.
AGTCATGCACGAGGTGATACTGGTTATGGTGGATTGTATATGGAGGTTGTGAGTAGGTCAACAAGGAATTGATCAGCCCTAGTAAGAGGGAATAGCATCCAGCTAATTTCAAATGATGGATTCAGGAAACCTTTGATCAAAGTATGAACATTAGAGATATTTTCTAATGGTTCATTACTGAATCATCATTATAAAGACTGAGCTAGGGATGAATATGAAAATTGGATTTGACAAGTATCCATATTCATAATCATATTCGGGATGCAAGTTGATCAAAGGACTGAATTGCCCGGTAACTCACCACTGAAGGGTATTTGGTAATTCCACCAAAATTCCATCTTCCGGGTAGACATGATATGTTGCTAGACGTCAATCTTGTCTTGTAGGTATATGATTGAGTCATGGTAATTCAAATCAGTCAATTTGAATTAGATTCTAATTGACGAGTCGAGCTAGTTTGAGTTGACCTAAATCGGCTTAGTTGAGATCTAACCGAATTAAGTCAAATAGAACTCGGACCTACTGCTGGCTAGGTGTGGAACCCAATGGGTCACACACAAAAGAAAATTGATGAAGGATTTAATTTGGAATTAAATCATGTTTGCAGGATAAACACACTAGCATGTGTTGCAGACCAAATTTCTATTCGAATCAGATTCGAATTGGTTCCGATTGGGCTTAATTGGGTTCTAATTGAACTAGATTAAGGTCCAATTTATTTTTTAGGACATTGAGCTAACCCATGGCTGAACCCAAGTGAACTTAGTTCACTGAGACCCTCTCTCCAAGCCGCCCCCTCCCTCTTCTCACCCGCGCGCGCCAAGAAAGAAAAGTCCACGCGCGTGGACTTCTCTTTAAAACGCGTGAGAAAGAAAACGTCGAAGAAAAAATCTGAAAACGGGTGTTTCAGATCCTTGTCTGGTGCCCTTGGATCTGGATCTGATGGCCAGAAAAATTTAAGAAAAAGATCTGTCGCTTTTCGGTCGCAAATCCGTCTCCAAAAGTCGCGATCCTTCTGAAGTTTTTCCGAGAGTTCTCCTCGTCGGAAAAATGAAAATCAAATCGGGAATCATGATTTTGGTTGAGGGGATGCGTGAGGAATGAGGGATCGTGATCCCTGGGGTTTCAGAGGGTTGCGTTGTTTCGAGATGACACCCCTCTGAGATCTATAAATAGGGTTGGGGTTCTCGGGGGTTTTCACGCAACATAGTTCAGAGATCCAATTCCCTCACTTCCTCTCCAGAATACTCCTTCCTCTTGTTCTGTTGGGTATTGTTTCCTTACAGAGGTATCCTCTGTCGAAACTCTGACCCTAAACAAGAATAAGAAGAAGGTCTTGAACGGTAAAGGAAAGAACAGGGAAAGGATCTTTCTTCTTTCTTTCTTGAATTAAGACTTGACTGTCTTAATTTTTTCTTCCAATTCAATTCAAGAAAAGGGATTCAAGAAAGGGATTCTTGAAGAAAATTCAAGAAGAGGAAAGAAGGAAGAAAAAGAAATTTTCAAGAAAGAAAATTTCAGCCTAAAGGTCCAAGAATTGATTCTTGAAAAAGAATTCAAGAAGAGGAACTAAGAAATAGAAATTTTGTCTTCATTGTTTTCTGTGTGGATCACCATTGGAGGGTGAACATTTGGGCACCTGGTGGAGATTCAGAGTTTGGATTTTGCGATACAGGTTAGTATCTTAATTTGAGATTAAATCTTATATAAACATCTTATATGTTTTAATTCTTTTAAGGAGATTTGGGTTGAAGGTTTGGTGAAGATTTCATAAAGATAAAAATTTTGAAATCGATGATTCCGCCTTGCCACCGAACCCTACAAGAATGAGGACTTCAGACGGGGATGCCTTAGCGTTAAGTTCTGCGATCCCAGGGATCGGGCTGGTGGGGAAGATATCGAGTTGATCGTCCCAGTTTCGAGGGCTTTCGACCGTGCCGCCCTCAAACGTGCATAAATATGTTTTTCAGAGTTGGAATCGCCTGTAAGACCCCAATTCGGAAAGCTCTCTCTGTGCTCCACCCGCATGACAGCTCCGCCGTCATGGCCAGGATCTGGGGTCGATTTAATTCATCTGAATGGCTAACGAGAGCCTGGAAGATCTTGGCGAGATAGAAGTTTCAGCTTCTTCCTGCTCCGCGTTCGGAAAAGACACGGAGGCATCCAGCCACATTCTGGAAAAAGGGCCCGTGGGCACCGTTATCAGCATCCTGCCCACATTCTGCAACGTGGCCTTCGCTGCGCCGACTTCTCGGGGTGACCCATCCGCTCGACGAGGAATGCCTAACTATGGATTTCTGATAGGATCCGGCGTGTCAGGCGGGCGGTGATAATCGCACCCATCGCTAGTCGTTCAACATCATTCGTTATAGCATAACGAGCCGCTCCCCGCCACCGGGGAACAATGCTGTGCCTGGGCCTTCTACGTCCTGTGGGACCAACGTTAGTGCATGGCGCCGGCGATCTTTGAACTTGGATCGTTGCGGGCAAAATCCATCCCATGAAGTGACGAAAATAAAGGAATATAATGAATATTAATCAAAGGGAATATTTGAGGAGTTAAGAAAAATCGGATTATCATTGAAGCGGATATGTTCCGAAGGGGAAAAAAAGTAGAAAATATGATAGAAATTTGAAGGACAAATCGGATCCGATGGGGGACAGAAAAATAGTCGAAAGTTAGAAAAAGGGATGCAACACGAGGACTTCCCAGGGGGTCACCAATCCTAGTACTACTCTCGCACAAGCATGCTTAACTGCAGAGTTCTGATGGAATCTGGTGTATTAGTACTGATATGATCGCACCGTCACAGTTTCCCTGAAACATTTCCATATATAGTTGCGGCCGTTGTCCACTACAAGGAAATCTCGATCCGTCCAGTCTTGATGGGGTGCACGACTCCCTCGGTGGGACACGCGGTGGTGCGTCGCCCCGATGATATCAAGACCCGTACTTTTTCGGGAGGGAAACAACAACCGGGGAGGGAACGGGTAGAATCCTGGGAAATATGAAAGGAACGCCGCGAAGGAGGAGAGGGAGATGTGGTAATTTCGGGAATGGAAGCATATGCACGGGTACGAAATGGGAAAGCCAGACAATTTATTGCATGCATCTCGTGGAAGACAGAAAAAATAGCGGACAATCAAGAAATTGGTGTAGAACGAGGACTTCCGACATGGATGCCTTAGACGTTAAGTTTCGCGATCCGGGGGACCAGGCCTGGTTGGGCAAGATATTGGGTTGATCGTGCCAGTTTCGGCGGCTTACGACCGTACCGTGCTCAAACGGGCATAAATATGTTTTTCGAAGTCGGAATCGCCTGTAAGATCCAATTCAGAAAGCTCTCTCCGTGCTCCACCCGCATGATAGCTCCGCTATCACGGCTAGGATCTGGGTTCGAATTAAATCGTCTGAAAGGCCAACGGGGAGCGCGGAACATCGTTGGAGAGCTGGAAGTTTCAGCTTCTCCTTGCTCCGCGTTCGGAAAAGACATGGAGGCATCCAGCCCACATTCTGGAAAAAGGACTGTGGGCACCGTTGTCAGAATTCTGCCCATATTCTGCAACATGGCCTTCGCTGCGCCGACTTCCGAGGGTGACCCATCCACTCGACGAGGAATGCCTAATATGGATTTCTAATAGGATCCGGCATGTCAGGGCAGTGATAATCGCACCCATCGCTAGTCGTTCAACATCATTCGTTATAGCATAGCAAGCCGCTCCCCGCCACGGGGAACAATGCTGCGCCCGAGCCTTCTGCGTCTTGTGCGACCAACGTCAGTGCATGGCACCGGTGATCTTTGGACTTGGATCGTTGCGGGCGAACATCCCATGATGTGAGGAAAATAAGGGAATAGAATGAATACTAATCAAAAGGAAAAATTTGAGTTAAGAAAAATCGGATTATCATGTGAGCGGATAAGTTTCTAGAGGGAAAAAAAAGTAGAAGACATGATAGAAATTTGAAGGGCATATCGGATCCTATGGGAGATAGAAAAATAGTCGAAAGTTAGAAAAAGGGGTGCAACAGGAGGACTTTCCGGGGTCACCATCCTAGTACAACTCTCGCCCAAGCATGCTTAACTGTAGATTTCTGATGGGATCCGGTGCATTAGTGCTGGTATGATCGCACCCATCACAGGTTCCCTGAAACATTTCTATATATAGTTGCGGCCGTTGCCCACTACATGGAAATCTCGATCCGTCCAGTCTTGATGGGCGCACGACTCCTCGATGGGACACACGGTGGTGCGTCGCCCCGGTGATATCAAGACCCGTACTGTTTCTGGAGGGGAATAACAACCGAGGAGGGAATGGGTAGAATCCTGGGAAATATGAAAGGAACTCCGCGAAGGAGAGAGGGAGACGTGATTTCGAGAACCGAAGCGTATGCACGGGGGAAGAAATGGGAAAGCCGCACAATTTATTGCATGCATCTCGTGGAAGACAGAAAAATAGCGGACAATCAAGAAATGGGTGCTATGCAGCACGAAAGCTCTGATACCAAAAATGATGCAGTACAAAAGCTCTGATACCAAAAATAATGCAGAACAAAGAACAAAGAGCGTATGCGGAAGTAAATTTAAGATTAATTCTTTTTTCTCTTTTTTTTTTTTTTATATTTCAGAAATTGGCCTTGACCCAAAGTAAAGTAAACTAAGTTGATGGAAACTAGGTAAGGATTGAAAGCACAATTAGAAGAAGCTAAGTTATCAGAGTAGTTCAGAAGTAACGGATCGCTGGGGGTTGAGAAACTCCCAGACCTAGGGTTTCGCTCTGAACTTTCAACAGGACAGAAATAAAGAGAAGAGATGGTTTACCAACTAGACAGTGATCTTCACATAATTGGATGGAAGAACTCTCTCGAGCAGATGTTGGATCTTCGGATTCGGCTATCTTCGTAATGGATCCTCCAATACTGGCGTCGTGGCTGGGTCGGCTTCTCCTGAACTCAAGATCTGGGAAGAAGAAAAATAAGTGATGGATTCAGAGACTCAGGGAAGGAATTTACCAGGTCGAAGAACTTGAAGGCTGAGTCGCTGAGTCCGGATTCTCTTGAAGGCTGATCGACTCCCTCTGGTAAGAGCTTTGGATCTGAAGTATCCGGACTGGAGCTGTATGCTGGTGATCGCCTGGACTTGGAGAGGGGGCCATGGGAGGTGGAATATGCTAGGGTTTGGTGGAAAGAGAAGGGTGAGTGCGGCTAGGGTTTGGGAGTGGAGTGGCTAACCTAGGGTTTTGGTTTTTGGAGATCTCACACCTCCTCAAGGTTCCTGGGGAACCCGGATTTACTCCCTCACGGAGCTCCACACTTGGATGCAAGTGCGGAAGAGAGAAAACCAAAGTTTGCTCACAAAAAAAATTTGGTTTCATTCATCTCATTTTTTCAAACTTACATGGTTTAATTTATAGGCCATTACAAGAGAGTAGGGGTTTACATCTTCCCATGTGGGACTAAGGAGGGGTCTACAAATTAGGGCAAATCCTTCACATATGGTCGGCCAAAGTACCAAAACTGATTTGGGTTATAAAACGGTAGTATGGCGCCACCTTGCTTGGATCTCAAGAAATTTTCTTCCCTTCCATGGATCAACTCTTTTGGACTCCTCCTTTTCTTCCTCCCTAAGTCAAGGTCCTTCCCATCTTTGTTTTGGTTGTCTTTGGCAGGTGTGGCGCCCCCTTGAATTCTCTTCCAAGAGAATTTCTTCCCTTCTTTGCTTTTGTTTCTTGGGAAGTCTTGGCCGCCCCCTTGATTTGTGGTCTCTTGGTGGACTTCTCTTTATCTGGCACATGAGAGAAGGAAGTTGCCATCTGTGGAGTGGGGACCAAAGGCTGCTAGATGTGGATATGGCGCCCCTTGGACTGGGAGTGTGGCTAGGAGTGTGGTGTCCACTTGCCTGGTCTTTGGGAGAAAATGTAATATCTCAGGTTGAAACCTTAGTCCACTACTGAGTCAACATGACTCACAAAATAAAAGCAGGTAAGGTAGACTCAAGCTAATTGAGTTGATCTAGTCACATATAATAACCCACAACCCTAATTCTTCGGGCAGGTTAATCATAGATCCAGATGGAGCTCTGAACTCTCTTCACCACTCTAATGGTCCAGCTCCTCTAGCATGTAACTTTCTAATGGTTCCAGGAGGAAACCGTTTAGGCCTTACCTAATCATTACTAGTCCTCCCTCAACAAGTTTTGACTCGCCTTTGAGAATCAGCCAACTTCTTATAAGTTTCATTACTTAAATTTATTTTGGCATGAATTTCTTTATGCAAGTCTTTTACATGCTATTCAAGTGCATCAAGAGACTGTGTGTGTGGACTAATAGTGAAATCAGATCAAGTGGTGTGTGAGGCTTGTATCCATGAACAATTTCAAAGGGACTCTAGCCTATAGACCTATTGATAGAAACATTATATGCAAATTTAGCACTGGGTAAATACAAATCCCAACTCCTGGTATTCTCACTTAACCAAATCTGAGACAATGTCCTAAACTCGACTGACGATGCATTCCTAAAGATGGACTTATTCAAGGAACCCTAGGTCTAAACCTAACAAACTACGCTCTCTAGTTTGACCTTGGGTCGGAGGCATGCAGAGCATGAAACTTATCATGGGTGCCTAGTAGGTGCCATAAGGTCTTCCAGAAGTATGTGGCAAACCTAATAGGTTCTGACACGTGGTTCACTCTAAAGACTTTGACAAAGTACTTGGATGGTGTAGAAGCATTGGATGTCCTAGAGAAAGGGAGGAATATGAGGTGGAGTCTTGAATTACCTGCTGATTAAAGGTGGTGACCTGAAGGTTTGAATGGTGAGCTATGAGTGTCAACTGGTCATCCTTACAAAGGAAAGTTTGCTATTCCTAGGAATGGATCAAGAGATGGTTCGGGGAGTAGCCTAGGACATATGATTGCAATAGTTAAGGCTTGTTCTCTAAGCAAACAATGATCCACTTCTCAAGAATGGATTAAAGAATGATTCATGGAAGGGCCTATGGATGATGACCTCAAGACTTGAAATTTGACCTATGGGTGGGAAAGGTATACTCTATAGAAGGGTAGGTCAGTCATGCGAAGGAAGGGTCTGGGGTCATAAGGAGGACTTCTACAGGACTGGAGAATCAATCCGCTCAAGACAGGATTTCAATTGAGATTACTGGAGAGACCTTAGTGGCTGGGCATGGGACAAGGTCCAATTGTAAGAGCTTGATTCAGTCATCCTAAGAGAGGATCTACCATAGGGTGGGCAAACTTAACAGTTCAGTGCAAAGATCTTCATTGGTACTTGGGAATGACTGTCATTAGAGGGTACGAACTGATAGCTCGGGCTAACACTATGAGTTCTTCCTGGGGGTATTTGACTAAAGGAACCTGATTCTCACAAATCTCTTGAATTTTTTGAACTAGGTCCTACCACTTGGTTGCTCTCCAGGTCTCCTCAGGTAAGGAACCAATAGTATCGATGTCACATTCTACAAGTTCTTCCCCCTCATATTCATCACTAGACTCAAGCCAGCATCATATACTTCCTCGATGCCATCTTCAATGGGTTTCGGGTCAGTGGTATCGGGTCAACTATTCTAGGCTTGTCATACCTAACCATTCTTCCTCATTGGTAGGCTTGGGTTCTCCCTCATTAATGTCATCCTTAGGATTCTTACCACTTAGCTGTGCACAAGCCAGTCCTATGCATGGGCACTGACTAGATTTATGGCCTCTTTCTCCACAAAACAAATATTCTTGCGATATAGGAACCTGGGTCACACTGGGTTTTCAAGCTAGTAGAGACCTTACTTGGGCATGGGTGTGGATCTAAATGGTTTGATCTAGAAGACTGGGTTGTTGAGTGACTGGTCTAGAATATTGTAAGGACCTCTCATAGACACAATCCACACTATAGATATCATGGTTAGGCTTCCTAAGGTTATGCTTGGGATCATGGTATAAGGTCCTCCTAGGCTCCTGGCATGGATGAGGTTGGGGCCTATTAAATTTTGGATTAGGGATCCAATTTTGATGTCTACGTTTCTCAGTACTTAGACTCGATCCCTAAATTGGGAAAAACCCTTATTCATGTCCTGACTCATTTGGTCATACTTTCGGTAAGATTTCTAACCATGGCCTCTAAATCTGGTTGGGTTTGACTAGGTTGGTAGGGTACTCCATTCCGGGTAGACATGATGCAAGCAAACACACAAAATGAGACTCAACTGAATGACTACGGGCCAACTAGACCTAGAGCCCAAACTAGATGCCCAATCAGAGTGGCAAGCTAGCCTGTAGTAACTCAGGACTCAGCCAGGTAGGTGTAAGGGGAGTGTTAGGTCCCTGAATGCCAATCCTAGACACCAATCAGAGATTGGCCAGGTAGGCGAACCAGCACACAAGCCCTTCAGGATGGAATCCCTGAACCACCATTCTAGACACTGAGTACAAAGCACACACAAAGTAACCAGACAAACTGACTCAACACTAGCCTTGACCCGACTTGTTGATGTCCCTAGCCCACTAGGGCAAATTAGGTCTAATCAATTTTAGATTAAGGCTTAGGTTCGAATGAAGGGGTGGTGGTTTTGGGCTAAGGAGAGGTTATCAATTCCTCCCCTTATCTTAGATGCTCAAATGCCCTAAGTTGAATTAAGAGATGAACACTCAAAAATAAATGGATTACAGAACACAAAAATAGAGTTGCAGTAATTTAATTCTCAGAAATTGCACGGAAACCAATAATTACGAAAAAATTATGAAAATTAGTTTCAATTATACTGGTTTCAGAAAAATAAAAATCACTGAATTTGGAGTTACCTGAAGTGAGAAGTAATTCCTGCAATAGGGCAATTACGGGCTGAAAACATAGCACTTCCCCGTTTACAATTTCTGCTACGAAGTTGTAACCCAACGATCCCCTACATGCCCTAGGAACACCCCGTGAATGGGAAGGGAGGTTTGCACCTCGCTTCGTTCCTAGGACCGGACATCCTGGGGAGTCTACTTCGAGCAGACAAAGTAAAAAGAGAGGGACTCAAACAGGCAATCAAACAGAAACCCTAGACAGGGCTCTGATACCAAAATGATGCAGAACGGAAGATCCGATACCAAAAATGATGCAGTACAAAAGCTCTGATACCAAAATAATGCAGAACAAAGAACAAAGAAGCGTATGCGAAAGTAAATTAAGATAATTCTTTTTTTCTTTTTTTTTTTTTTATATTTCAGAAATTGGCCTCGACCCAAAGTAAAGTAAACTAAGTTGATGGAAACTAGGTAAGGATTGAAAGCACAATTTAGAAGAAGCTAAGTTATCAGAGTAGTTCAGAAGTAACGGATCGCTGGGGTTTGAGAAACTCCCAGACCTAGAGTTTTGCTCTGAACTTTCAACAGGACAGAAATAAAGAGAAGAGATGGTTTACCAACCAGACAGTGATCTTCACAGAATTTGGATGGAAGAACTCTCTCGAGCAGATTGTTGGATCTTCGGATTCGGCTATCTTCACAATGGATCCTCCAATACTGGCGTCATGGCTGGGTCGGCTTCTCCTGAACTCAAGATCTGGGAAGAAGAAAAACAAGTGATGGATTCAGAGACTCAGGGAAGGATTTACCAGTTCGAAGAACTTGAAGGCTGAGTCGCTGAGATCCGAATTCTCTTGAAGGCTGATTCAACTCCCTCTGGAAAGAGCTTTGGATCTGAAGTATCCGGACTGGAGCTGGATGCTGGTGATCGGCCTGGACTTGGAGAGAGGGGCCATGGGAGGTGGAATATGCTAGGGTTTGGTGGAAAGAGAAGGTGATGGCGGCTAGGGTTTGGAGTGGAGTGGCTAACCTAGGGTTTGGGTTTTGGAGATCTCACACCTCCTCAAGGTTCCTGGGGAACCCGGATTTACTCCCTCACGGAGCTCAACACTTGGATGCAAGTGCGGAAGAGAGAAACAACAAAGTTTGCTCACAAAAAAAAATTTGGTTTCATTCATCTCATTTTTTCAAACTTACATGGGGGTTTAATTTATAGGCCATTACAAGAGAGTAGGGTTTTACATCTTCCCATGTGGGACTAAAGGAGGGGATCTACAAATTAGGGCAAATCCTTCACATATGGTCGGCCAAGTACCAAAAAACTGGATTTGGGTTGTAAAAGGCAGGTAGATGGCGCCACCTTGCTTGGATCTTCAAGAAAATTTTCTTTCCTTCCATGGATCAACTCTTTTGGACTCCTCCTTTTCTTCCTCCCTAAGTCAAGGTCCTTCCCATCTTTGTTTTGGTTGTCTTTGGCAGGTAGTGGGCGCCCCCTTGAAATTCTCTCCAAGAGAATTTCTTCCCTTCTTTGCTTTGGGTTTCTTGGGAAAGTCTTGGCCGCCCCCTTGATTTGTGGTCTCTTGGTGGACTTCTCTTTATCTGGCGCATGAGAGAAGGAAGTTGCCATCTATGGAGTGGGGACCAAAGGCTGCTGGATGTGGATATGGCGCCCCTTGGACTGGGAGTGTGGCTGGGAGTGTGGTGTCCACTTGCCTGGTCTTGGGAGAAAATGTAACATCCCAGGTTGAAACCCTAGTCCACTACTGAGTCAACATGACTCAACAAAATAAAATGCAGGTAATGTAGACTCAAGCTAAATTGAGTTGATCTAGTCAACTATTATTATAAACCAAAAACCCTAATTCTTCGGGCAAGGTTAATCAGAGATCCAGATGGAGCTCTGAAGTCTTCTTCTTCTGAGTCTGGTGCCCGCACCAGGTGCAGGACGAGGACTTCCGACACATACGCCTTAGCCCTTAAGTTCCGCGATCCACGGGACCGGCTCGGTGGGCAAGATATTGGGTTGATCGTGCCAGTTTCGGTGGCTTTCGACCGTGCCGTTCTCAAACGGGCATAATTATGTTTTCCGGAGTCGGAATCGCCTGTATGACCCCAATTCGGAAAGCTCTCTCTGGCTCCACCGACATGATAGCTCCGCCATCTCGGCCAGGATCGAGGGTCGAATTAATTCATCTGAAAGGCCAATGGGAGCTCGGAAGATCCTTGGCGAGCTGGAAGTTTCAGCTTCTTCCTGCTCCGCGTTCGGAAAAGACACGGAGGCATCCAGCCCACATTCTGGAAAAAAGGCCCGTGGGCACCGTTTTAGCATCCTGCCCACGTTCTGCAACGTGGCCTTCGCTGCGCCGACTTTTCGAGGTGACCCATCCGCTCGACGAGGAATGCCTAACTTTGGATTTCTGATATGATCCGGCATGTCAGTGCGGTGATGATCGCACCCATCGCTAGTCGTTCAACATCATTCGTTATAGCATAGCGAGCCGCTCCCCACCGCCGGGGAACAATGCTGCGCCCGGGCCTTCTATGTCCTATGGGACCAACGTCAGTGCATGGCGTCGGCGATCTTTGGACTTGGATCATTGCGGGCGAACATCCCATGATGTGAGGAAATAAAGGAATAGAATGAATATTTATCAAAGGAAATATTTCGAGGAGTTAAGAAAAATCGGATTATCATGGAAGCGGATATGTTTCCTGAGGGCAGAAAAGTAAAAGACATGATAGAAATTTGAATGACATGTCGGATCCGATGGAGGACAGAAAATAGTCGAAAGTTTGAAAAAGGGGTGCAACACGAGGACTTCCCAGTGGGTCACCCATCCTAGTGCTACTCGTGCCCAAGCATGCTTAACTGCAGAGTTCTGATGGAATCTGGTGCATTAGTGCTGGTATGATCGCACCAGTCACAGGTTTCCATAAACATTTCCATATATAGTTGCGACCGTTGCCCCCTACATGGAAATCTCGATCCGTCCAGTCTTGATGGGTGCACGAGTCCCTCGGTCGGACCGACGGTGGTGCGTCGCCCCGGTGATATCAAGACCCGTACTGTTTCGGGAGGGGACAACAACCGGGGGAACGGGTAGAATCCCGAGAAATATGAAAGAATGCCGCGAAGGAGAGAGGGAGACGTGGTAATTTCGGGAACCGAAGCGTATGCACGGGGGAAGAAATGGGAAAGCCGCACTATTTATTGCTTGCATCTCGTGGAAAACAGAAAATAGTGGACAATCAAGAAATGGGTGCAGGACGAGGACTTCCGACGTGTATGCCTTAGCCCTTAAGTTCTGCGACCTGTGGGACCAACGTCAGTGCATGGCACCGGCGATCTTTGGACTTGGATCGTTGCAGGCGAACATCCCATGATTGGAGGAAAATAAAGGAATAGAATGAATATTAATCAAAAGGGAATATTTCGAGGAGTTATGAAAATCGGTTTCATGGAAGCGGATATGTTTCTGGAGGGGAGAAAAAGTAGAAGACATGATAGAAATTTGAAGGATATATCGGATCCGATGGGACAGAAAAATAGTCGAAAGTTTGAAAATGGGATCGGATTATCATGGAAGCGGATATATTTCCTAATGGGAGAAAAAGTAGAAGACATGATAGAAATTTGAAGGACATATCGGATCCGATGGGGGACAGAAAAATAGTCAAAAGTTAGAAAAAGGGTGCAACACGAGGACTTCCAAGGAGGTCACCCATCCAAGTACCACTCTCGCCCAAGCACGCTTAACTACGGAGTTCTTATGGGATCCGGTGCATTAATACTGGTATGATCGCACCCATCATAGGTTTTCAGAAACATTTCCATATAGTTGCGACCATTGCCCACTACATGGAAATCTCGATCCATCCAGTCTTGACGGGCGCACGAGTCCCTCGGTCGAACCCGCGGTGGTGCGTCGCCCTGGTGATATCAAGACCCGTACCGTTTCGGGTGGGGAACACAACCGGGGAGGGAACACGTAGAATCCTGAGAAATATGAAAGGAACGCCGCGAAGGAGAGAGGGAGACGTGGTAATTTTGGAACCGAAGCGTATGCACGGGGGAAGAAATGGGAAGCCGCATAATTTATTGCTTGTATCTCGTGGAAGACAGAAAAATAGCGGACAATCAAGAAATGAGTGCAGGACGAGGACTTCCGACGCGGATGCCTTAGCCGTTAAGTTCCGCGATCTAGGGTACCGGGTCCGGTGGGGCAAGATATTGGGTTGATCGTGCCAGTTTCGGTGGCTTTCGACCGTGCCGCTCAAACGGGCATAATTATGTTTTCCGGAGTCGGAATCGCCTGTAAGACCCCAATTTGGAAAGCTCTCTCCGTGCTCCACCCGGATGATAGCTCCGTCATCACTGAAAGGATCGGGGGTCGAATTAATTCGTCTGAAAGGTCATCGGGAGCCCGGAAGATCCTTGGTGAGCTGGAAGTTTCAGCTTCTTCCTGCTCCGTGCTCGGAAAAGACATGGAGGCATCCAGCCCACATTCTGAATAAAGGGCCCGTGGGCACCGTTTTCAGCATCCTACCAATATTTTGCAACGTGGCCTTCGCTGCGCCGACTTCCCGAGGTGACCCATCCGCTCAACGAGGAATGCCTAACTATGGATTTCTGATAGGATCCGGCGCGTCAGGGCGTGATGATCGCATCCATCGCTAGTCGTTCAACATCATTCGTTATCATTGCGAGCCGCTCCACGCCGCCGAGAAACAATGCTGCGCCCGGGCCTTCTGCGTCCTGTGGGACCAACGTCAGTGCATGGCGACGGCAATCTTTGGACTTGGATCGTTGTGGGTGAACATCCCATGATGTGAGGAGATAAAGGAATAGAATGAATATTAATCAAAAGGGAATATTTCAAGGAGTTAAGAAAAATCGGATTATCATGGAAGCGGATAAGTTTCCGGAGTGGAAAAAAGTAGAAGACATGATGGAAATTTGAAGGGCATATCGGATCCGATGGGAGACAGAAAAATAGTCGAAAGTTAGAAAAAGGGGTGCACAAGGACTTCCTAGGGGGTCACCAATCCTAGTACTACTCTAGCCCAAGCATGCTTAATTGCGGAGTTCTGATAGGATCCGGTGCATTAGTGCTGGTATGATTGCATGGCTCCAAGCCATGCCTCAGAGTCAGATCTCTGAAATGCATCCATATAGGTGATCGGATTCTCATTATTCTCATCGAGCTCAATGGGATCGCCGTCCCAGACCAAGAAACCATAGTATCTGTCCGGGTGACGCGGTATTCTACTGGATCTCCTAATGGGTTTTGGGTGTGATTCAATCACAGCCGGTTCTACGATGTCCTTAGAGTGTTTATGTTCTTCTATTGACTGAACTTCATCAAGTTCAATCTTAGAAGCTATAGTTCCTTCTCCAGGAATTCCTTTTCCAAAAAGATAGCTCTAAGAGCAACGAACACCTTTTGTTCATTCTCCAAGTAGAAGAAATACCCTTTGGTTTCCTTAGGATAACCAATGAATAAACACCTGTCAGACTTAGGACCAAGTTTGTCTGAGTCTAAACGCTTTATGTAAGCCGGACAACCCCAGACCCAAGGTGTGAGATTGAGGGTTTACGCCCATTCCACATCTTAAACGGAGTGGAGACAACAGACTTACTTGGAACATTATTTAATAAGTAACAGGCTGTCTGAAGCGCATATCCCCGAAAGGATAGCGGCAGAGTTGCAAAGCCCATCATGGATCGAACCATGTCCAACAAGGTTCGATTCCTCCTTTCGGACACACCATTCACTGTGGTGTTCCTGGAGGAGTCCACTGAGAAAGAATTCCATTCTCCTCAAGATATGTCAAAAAAGTATCAGATAAGTATTCACCACCTCGATCAATCGAAAGTTTTAATACTTTTTCCAGTTTGCTTTACTACTTCATTACGGTATCATTTGAACATTTCAAATGATTCAGACTTATGTCTCATTAAAAAGACATAACCGAATCTTGAAAAGTCGTTTGTAAAAGTAATGAAATATTTGTATCCTTCTCTGGCGCTAACTGACATCGGTCCACATACATCAGTATGTATTAGACTTAGAAGTTCTGTAGCCCGTTCACCCTTTCCAGTAAAAGGTGACTTGGTCATTTACCAAGTAAACAGGATTCACAAGTGGGCAGTGATTCAGAATCACTGACCTCGAGAAGTCCATCTCCTCGCATCTTGTTTATCCTATTTTGGTTAATATGACCTAGCCTACAGTGCCAAAGATACAAATCATTGACGTTATATAACCTTGGGTGTTTGCAAGAAGTGTACATTACACTAACAGGCCTTGATAGTACGTATATGCCATTATTTAATCTAGCTTTCATTATAAAAGAGTTATTCAAAATAACATTGCAAAAATCTCCTTTTATTAATAGTTCAAAACCACAATTGGCCAAAAGGCCTACAGAGATTATGCTCATAATGAAACTAGGACAATAGTGACAGTCGACTAGCTCGACAGTACAAGACCCAAAGTCAAGACGCAGGACTCCGATCGCCAGTACTAAAACATGATTTTCATTCCCGACGCTCAGAAACTGTTCTCCATCTTCAAATCTTCTGCTAACTAGAAGTCCCTGTAATGAATTACAAACATGAATTGGACTACCAGTATCCAATACCCAGTTAGCAGTATCAACAATTGAGTAATTACAAGGATTTATCATATAAATACCTTGTTCAACAGACTTCTGCTTCCTCGGCCTCTTCCAGTGTCCCTTCTTCTTGCAGTAGAAACACTCTGCAGAAGACTGATCAGCCTTATACTTCTTGGTCTGACTAGGGCCAGGAACATTCTGCACCTTCTTTCCCTTTTATTTATTTTCCTTTTCCCTTTCTTAAAGGGACGACGACCTGTACTACCTCCCACTAAATTCACCACCCCCTTATTCAGTTGGTGGTCTTTCTTGAAAGTCTGCAGTAACCCCAAAAGACCATGGTAGTTGACTGCAGGCTTGTTCATTCTATAATGATCGAGAAAATCAAGATAGGAGGAGGGAAGAGAATTCAGGATCGCATCCTTGCCGAGTTGCTCGTGCAAGGGGCATCCGAGTTTGCCCAACTTTTCAATCAACTCGATCATGTACAATACATGATCAGTGACTGAACCGCCATTCGGCATCTTGGAGTTGTAGATGGCACAAGACACTTTGCACCTTTCTACATCATCCGGGGTGCCGAAGGATTCCTTCAACTTTTGAAGGATTTCATCAGGTTGGGCCTCCTCAAATTTGCGACTGAACTCATCATTCATAGCCGCTAACATAATGCATCGGACAGTAGTCCTGATCAGAGACCCCACTTCAATAAGCGTCTCTGACCGCACTCCGTGCATTAGCGGGAGGGATTTCAAGTGCGGGATCCGCTATTACATGGAGGATCCGTTCATGCTCTAGAACATTCTCAATCTTCGATACCAACTATCGAAGTTGTGACCCTTTAACTTCTCGTTATCGAGAAGTGACTGGAGCGATAAATTGGAAGACATCTGAAATGAAAATTAGACCATATTAGTTGATGAATTAATAACTTAACCAAAAGACTTGGACTTTAGTCTAAAGGTTTCTCCCACTAATTTTTCAGATTGGTAGCCTCTAACTCCAATCCGTGAAAATACTTTTTCTCAAGTGGGTACTGAATCCAATAGGCCTCGCATGAGCCCGACTATGGCCGGCTCGCCCATACGAGCCTAAAGGTAGGTTCGTAAACCAATTGTTTCCCTAACAATTTTCAGTATTTTATTTTGCCCCAGAGAGCACCCCATCGGCCTAGGGGCCTCCTATTGCGGGTCTCTGGTTAGGTCCAAACATAAAATGACAAATCCAATGCTTCCAGCTAACTAAAGACCAAGCCCGACTATGGTCGGCCCACCTGGTCCCGTTAAGGAGGTGCACTGAACCATCATCAATCAAATAGAAATTCCAGTCGCCAGATGTACAACCGTTCTATGGAACTGTCGATGCACACCAAGCTAGTGGACACATTTCTAACCAACTTAATGGAAGGCTAAGACATTTTCAACTCCTTGACTTATTCTTTTTAAGGACCTAATAATTTTAGAGGATTTTTAATTGTGACAGAAGAAAGAGATAAGGACATGGATCATCCTCCCACTGAATCAATCAGATTCCAGGAGGTTGAAATAATCACAAATAATCCATGGGCACCTATAGATCTTTCAGACCGATTAACCTGGGTGACATGGGTTAACTCGAGTCATTGAGCTTTTCCAATCAGTTCTGGTCGACTCGACTAACCAGGTAGGTGAGATCATGGGTGAGTATCCACCATTAACCATCTTTCCTAGACACCAACCAAGTTGCCAGGAAAGAGGTAGCCTCATACAGCCATGATCACAATGCCAAACCTACCTCGACACCAGTCGGTTTACCAGACTCGATCAGACTAGCCTAAAGACTCGGGCGTCCACTGAGCCACTAATTGGATCCATTTTAGATGAACGGATCAACTAATCTAACTATTAGATAGTTCTAAAGAGGACCTTAAACAACTTTTGTTTAATCTTCTTCTTATTATCCAGTTCAACTAAACTTAGGTCTAACCCAGTATTGGACCCAACTAGTCAGCTAACCCAATTAACCCAAAAATGGCTTATGCAAATTGTATTAGATTTCATAAACCTAAATTTTTTTTTTTTTTTTTAATAAGCCAAACACTTAATTAAAATATTTTTAATTAAGTCTTTATGTAAAACATTTTTATATACAAATCATGCATCATAAATATTTTATAAATATTTTATAAAACATGCCTAAATCATGTATCTGCAAATTAAATAATTTTAATTTGAGTAGATTTCGGACCTCCGTTTGCTTCCAAATTTGAGCAGTAGTAACTTGGACAAGTCTTCTTCGATTTGCCACCGATTTCTGTAATCAAATCTAAGCCAAAAAGATAAATAAATCACCAAAGTCTGCTGCCAGATTTCTGCAGCAGAACTGGATAGCAGACTTTGGCCTTCATTTCGAAGCAGCTGGGGCGATCTCGACTCGCGTGGTTTGCTCCTAGGAGTAGAATGGTACTCCCTCTAAAGGGGAGACATGCCCGGGACTCTCGGATCCGCCTCCACGCATATGGTCGAAGATGCGGAGCAAACTATCGAACCTCTGGCATATGTTACCGTATAATTCATCCCTTTGACCTCTAATGCTCATCACGATTGAGATTGGGCTGCCAACCTAGACTGAGTCAGTCGACTACGTGTCTCAACCTCGCAAGCCCAGTGACTCTTTACTAGGACTACCCCGTCGAGGATTTGCTAAATTAAGATACTGCAAGACATTCAATCCAAACTGTTTGGACAGGTCAATTCCATCTTGATCCCTCACTGCTCCACAAGTACTTTCCTGTACCCAGAAACCTTCCTCATTGGATTAAAAATCCGGGTAGTCCGGCACCAAAGCACAGTGATTGCTTACAAGCTATCGTGATGACCTCAGGTCAGAGGAACATATATATCCACATCCAATCGTGAGTATCCCTTTGGTAGAAAGAGGCTGCACGGAGTCACATTCAATGAGATATCACATATCCCACTTGCAGATCACATCAGTGTCACCACAATCATTTGGTCAAGAGGACAACCAAACGATGTGAACTACAACAACCTATACTTGATATATTGTCGTCCAGTACAATATATCCTTTGGTTGTGAACAGGGTTTAAGGACCACTCGATACTTCCTCTCTGTATCGAAGTCAATGTAGTCCTAAGGACTTCATCACATAGAAAAAGTTTATTTAGGAAAATATAGTATGTGATGAGCTGCCAAAAACAATATTTTTTAATTCATAAAATGAGTACAATACGAGCACAACCGCCTACAACTCAGGCGATTGGCTTTGGGACACATTTCCCAACAACAGGTTCCCAGAAACATTTCCATATATAGTTGCGACCGTTGCCCACTACATGGAACTCTCGATCCGTCCAGTCTTGACGGGCGCATGACTCCCTCGGTGGGACCTGAGTTGGTGCATCACCCCGTGATATCAAGACCCGTACTGTTTTGGGAGGGGAACAACAACCGAGGAGGGAACTGGTAGAATCCCAGGAAATATGAAAGGAATGCCACGACGGAGAGAGGGAGACGTGGTAATTTCTGGAACCGAAGCGTATGCACGGGGGAAGAAATGGGAAAGCCGCACAATTTATTGCATGCATCTCGTGAAAGACAGAAAAATAGCGAACAATCAAGAAATGGGTGCAGAACGAGGACTTCCGACGTGGACGCTTAGCCGTTAATTTCCGCGATCCGGGGGACTGGGCCCGGTGGGGCAAGATATTGGGTTGATCGTGCCAGTTTCGGCGGCTTTCGACCGTGCGGCACTCAAACGGCATAAATATGTTTTCCGGAGTCGGAATCGCCTGTAGGACCCCAATTCGGAAAGCTCTCTCCGTGCTCCACCCGTATGATAGCTCGACCATCATGGCCAGGATCTGGGGTCTAATTTATTCATCTGAAAGGCCAATAGGAGCCCGGAAGATCCTTGGCGAGCTGGAAGTTTCAGCTTCTGCTTGCTCCGCGTTCGAAACAGACATGGAGGCATCCAGCCCACATTCTGGAAAAAGTGCCGGTGGGCACCGTTATCAGCAACCTTCCCACATTCTGCAACGGGGCCTTCGCTACGCCGACTTCACGGGATGACCCATCCGCTCGACGAGGAACGCCTAACTATGGATTTCTGATAGGATCCGGCGTGTCAGGGCGATGATAATCGCACCCATCGCTAGTCGTTCAACATCATTTGTTATAGCATAGTGAGCTGCTTCCCGCCGCCGGGGAACAATGCTGCCCCCGGGCATTCTGGGTCCTGTGGGACCAACGTTAGTGCATGGCGCCGGCGATCTTCGGACTTGGATCGTTGTGGGCGAAGATCCCATGATGTGACGAAAATAAAGGAATAGAATGAATATTAATCAAAAGGGAATATTTCGAGGAGTTAAGAAAATTGGATTATCATGGGAGCGGATAATTTCCAGAGGGAAAAAAAAGTAGAAGACATGATTGAAATTTGATGGGCATATCGGATCCGATGGGGGACAGAAAAATATTCGAAAGTTAGAAAAGGGGTGCAACATGAGGACTCCCAGGGGGACACCCATCCTAGTACTACTCTCGCACAAGCATGCTTAACTGCGAAGTTCTGATGGGATCCGATGAATTAGTGCGGGTATGATCGCACCTGTCACAGGTTCCCTGAAACATTTCCATATATAGTTGCGACCATTGCCCACTACATGGAAATCTCGATCTGTCCAGTCTTGATGGGCGCACGACTCCCTCGGTGGGACCCGTGGTGGTGCATCGCCCCGGTGATATCAAGACCTGTACTGTTTCGGGAGGGGAACAATAACCGGGGAGGGAACGGGTAAATTCCCTAGAAATATGAAAGGAACGCCGCGTAGGTGAGAGGGTGATGTAGTAATTTCAGGAACCGAAGCGTATGCACGGGGAAGAAATGGCAAAGCCACACAATTTATTGCATGCATCTCATGGAAGACAGAAAACTAGCGGACAATCAAGAAATGGGAGCAAAACAAGGACTTCCGACTCGGATGCCTTAGCCGTTAAGTTCCGTGATCCGGGTACCGGACCCGGTTGGGCAAGATATTGGGTTGATCGTGCCAGTTTCAGCGGCTTTCGACCGTGCCACGCTCAAACAGGCATAAATATGTTTTTCGAAGTCGGAATCGCCTATAAGACCCCAATTCGGAAAGCTCTCTTCGAGCTCCACCCACATGACAGCTCCACCATCACGGCCAGGATCTAGTGTCTAATTTATTTGTCTGAAAGGCCAACGGTGCCGGAAGATCCTTGGCGAGCTGGAAGTTTCAGCTTCTGCCTACTCCGTGTTCGGAAAAGATATGGAGGCATCCAGCCCACATTCTGGAAAAAGGGCCCGTGGGCACCGTTGTCAGCATCCTGCCCACATTCTGTAACGTGGCCTTCGCTACGCCGACATCCCGTGGTGACCCATCCGCTCGATGAGGAACGCCTAACTATGGATTTCTGCTAGGATCCGGCGCGTCATGGCGGTGATAATCGCACCCATCGCTAGTCGTTCAACATCATTCATCATAGCATAGTGAGCCACTCCTCGCCGTCGGGGAACAATGCTGCGCTCAGGCATTCTGGGTCCTGTAGGACCAATGTCAGTGCATGGCGCCGGCGATCTTCGGACTTGGATCGTTGCGGCGAACATCCCATGATGTGAGGAAAATAAAGGAATAGAATGAATATTAATCAAAAGGGAATATTTCGAGGAGTTAAGAAAATCATATTATCATTGGAGCGGATAAGTTCTCGGAGGGGAAAAAAAGTAGAAGATATGATAGAAATTTGAAGGGCATATCGGATTCGATAGGGACAGAAAAATAGTCGAAAGTTAGAAAAAGGGGTACAACACGAGGTCTTCCTAGGGGGTCACCCATCCTAGTACTACTCTCGCCCAAGAACGCTTAACTACGGAGTTCTGATGGGATCCGGTGCATTAGTGCTGGTATGATCGCACAAGTCACAAGTTCCCTGAAACATTTCCATATATAGTTGCGGCCGTTGCCCACTACATGGAAATCTTGATCCGTCCAGTCTTGATGGGCACACGACTCCCTCGGTGGGACACGCGATGGTGCATCGCCCCGGTGATATCAAGACCCGTACTGTTTCGGGAGGGAACAACCACCGGGGAGGGAACGGGTAGAATCCCGGGAAATATGAAAGGAACGCCGCGAAGGAGATAGGGAGACATGGTAGTTTCGGGAACCGAAGCATATGCACGGGGGAAGAAATTGGAAAGCAGCATATTTATTGCATACATCTTGTAGAAGACATAAAATAGCGGGCAATCAAGAAATGGGTGCAGAACGAGGACTTCCGATGCGGACGCCTTAGCCTTTAAGTTCCCGATCCGGGGGATCGAGTCTGGTGGGCAAGATATTGGTTGATCATGCCAGTTTCGGCAGCTTTCGACCGTGCCATGCTTAAATGGGCATAAATATGTTTTCCGAAGTCGGAATCGCCTTTAAGACCCCAATTCGGAAAGCTCTCTCCGTGCTCCACCCGAATGACAGCTCCGCCATCACGTCCAGAATCTGGGGTCGAATTAATTCATCTGAAAGGCTAACGGGAGCCCGGAAGATCCTTGGCGAGCTGGAAGTTTCAACTTCTGCCTGCTCAACATTTAGAAAAGACATAGAGGCATCCAGCCCACATTCTGGAAAAAGGGCCTGTGGGCACCGTTGTCAGCATCCTGGCCATATTCTGCAACGTGGCCTTCGCTGCGCCGACTTCCCGAGGGTGTCCCATCCACTCGACGAGGAATGCCTAACTATGATTTCTGATAGGGCGTCGGCAGTGATATTCGCCAATATATCTCACCCTCACTAGTCATTCAACATCATTCTTATAGCATAGCAAGCCGCTCCCCGCCGCCGAGGAACAATGCTGCGCCCGGGCCTTCTGGTCCTGTGGGACCAACGTAAATGCATGGCACCGGCGATCTTCGGACTTGGATCGTTGCGGGCGAACATCCCATGATGTGAGGAAAATAAGGGAATATAATGAATATTAATTAAAGGGAATATTTCAAGGAGTTAAGAAAAATCGGATTATCATGGGAGCGGATAAGTTTCCGGAGGGGAAAAAAAGTAGAAGACATGATAAAATTTGAAGGGCATATTGGATCCGATGGGGGACAGAAAAATAGTCGAAAGTTAGAAAAAGGGTGCAACAAGAGGACTTTCCAGGGGGTCAACCATCCTAGTACTACTCTCGCCCAAGCATGCTTAACTGCGGATTTCTGATGGGATCCGGTGCATTAGTGCTGGTATGATCGCACCCGTCACAGGTTCCCAAAACATTTCCATATATAGTTGCGACCGTTGCCCACTACATCGAAATCTCGATCTGTCCAGTCTTGACGGGCGCACGACACCCTCGGTGGGACCCGCGGTGGTGCGTCACCTCGGTGATATCAAGACCCGTACTGTTTTGGGAGGGGAACAACAACCGAGGAGGGAACGGGTAGAATCCCGGGAAATATGAAAGGAACGCCACGACGGAGAGAGGGAGACATGGTAATTTCGGGAACTGAAGCGTATGCACGGGGGAAGATATGGGAAAGCCGCACAATTTATTGCATGCATCTCGTGCAAGACAAAAATAGTAGACAATCAAGAAATGGGTGCAGAACGAGGATTTTCGATGCAGACGCCTTAGCCGTTAAGTTCTGCTATCCGGGGACCGGGCCTGGTGGGGCAAGATATTGGTTGATCGTGCCAGTTTCGGTGGCTTTCGACCGTGCCGCACTCAAATGGGCATAAATATGTTTTTCGGAGTCGGAATAGCCTGTAAGACCCCAATTCGGAAAGCTCTCTTCGTGCTCCACCCGCATGTCTGCTCCCGCCATCACGGCCAGGATCTAGGGTCGAATTAATTTGTATGAAAGGCCAACAGGAGTGCGAAAGATCCTTGGCGAGCTGGAAGTTTCAGCTTCAGCCTGCTCCGCGTTCGGAAAAGACACGAGGCATCCAGCCCACATTCTGAAAAAAGGGCCCGTGGGCACCGTTGTCAGCATCCTGCCCACATTCTGCAATGTGGCCTTCGCTGCGCCGACTTCCCGGGGTGACCCATCCGCTCGCCAAGGCATGCTTAACTATGGATTTTTGATAGGATCCGGCATGTTAGGGGCGTGATAATCGCACCAATCGCTAGACGTTCAAAATCATTCATTATAGCATAGGGAGCCGCTCCCCACCGCCAGAGAACATGCTACACCCGTTCCTTCTGGGTCCTATGGGACCAACGTCAGTGCATGGTGCCGGCGATCTTCGGACTTGGATCGTTGCGGGCGAACATCCCATGATGTGAGGAAAATAAGGGAATGGAATGAATATTAATCAAAAGGGAATATTTCGAGGAGTTAAGAAAAATCGGATTATCATGGGAGCGGATAAGTTTCTGGAGGGTAAAAAAAGTAGAAGACATGATAGAAATTTGAAGGGCATATCGGATCCGATGGGGGACAGAAAATAGTCGAAAGTTAAAAAAAGGGTGCAACACGGGGACTTCCTAGTGGGTCACCGATCCTAGTACTACTCTCGCCCAAGCACGCTTAACTACGGAGTTCTGATAGGTGCATTAGTGCTGGTATGATCACACCTGTCACAAGTTCCCTGAAACATTTCCATATATAGATACGGCCGTTGCCCACTACATGGAAATCTCGATCCGTCTAGTCTTGATGGGTGCACGACTCCCTCGGTGACCTGCGGTGGTGCATCGCCCTGGTGATATCAAGACCCGTACTGTTTCGGGAGGGGAAAAACAACTGGAGAGGGAACGGGTAGAAACTCAGGAAATATGAAAGGAACGCCGCGAAGGTGAGAGGGAGACTTGGTAATTTCGGGAACCGAAGCGTATGCACGGGGAAAGAAATGGAAAGCCACACAATTTATTGCATGCATCTCGTGGAAGACAAAAAAATAGCGGACAATCAAGAAATGGGTGCAGAATGAAGACTTTCGACACGGACGCCTTAGCCGTTAAGTTCCACAATCCGGGGTACCGGGCCCGGTGGGGCAAGATATTGGGCTGATCATGCCATTTTGGCAGCTTTCGACCGTGCCGCGCTCAAACGGGCATAAATATGTTTTCCGGAGTCCGAATTAACTTTAAGACCCCAATTCGAACAGCTCTCTCCGTGCTACAACCGCATTACCGCTTCGCCGTCGCGGCCAGGATATGGCGTCGAATTAATTCGTTTGAAAGGCCAACGGGAGCACGGAAGATCCTTAGCAAGCTGGATGTTTCAGCTTCTGCCTGCTCCGCGTCGTTCGGAAATGACATGGCATCCAGCCCACATTCTGGAAAAAGGGCCCGTGGGCATCGTTGTCAGCATCCAGTCCATATTCTGGAATGTGGCCTTCGCTGCACCGACTTCCCGAGGGTTACCCATCCGCTCGACGAGGAACGCCTAACTATGGATTTCTGATAGGATCCGGCGCGTTAGGGCGGTGATAATCGCACCCATCGCTAGTCATTCAAGATCATTCATTATAGCATAGGGAGCCTCCCCACCGCGGGGAATAATGCTGCACCAGGGACTTCTGGGTCCTGTGGGACCAACGTCAGTGCATTGCGCCGGCGATCTTCGGACTTGGATCATTGCGGGCGAACATCCCATGATGTGAGGAAAATAAGGGAATAGAATGAATATTAATCAAAAGGGAATATTCGAGGAGTTAAGAAGGACATATCTGATCCGATGGTGGACAGAAAAATAGTCGAAAGTTAGAAAAAGGGGTGCAACATGAGGACTTTTCATGGAGTCACCCACCTAGTACTACTCTCGTCCAAGCACGCTTAACTGCAGAGTTCTGATGGGATCTGGTGCATCAGTGCTGGTTTGATCGCACCCGTCACAGGTTCCCTGAAACTTTTTCATATATAGTTGTGGCCGTTGACCACTACATGGAAATCTCGGTCCTTCCAGTCTTGATCGGCCCACTGCTCCTCGGTGGGACCCGCAGTGGTGCGTGGTCCCCGCGATATCAAGACCCGGACAGTTTCGGGAAGAAGAGAACAACAAACGAGGATGCTGGGAACGATGGAACATCCTGGAAAATATGAAAGGAACGTCGCGAAGGAGAGCGGGAGACGTGGTAAATTCGGGAACCGAAGCCTATGCACTGGGAAAGAAATGAGGAAAGCTGCAATTATTGAATGCATCTCGTGGAAGACAGAAAAAATAGTGGACATAAAGAAAGGGGGCGAAACGAGGATTTCCGACGTGGATGCCTTAGCCGTTAAGTTCCACGATCTGGGGGACTGGACCAGATGGGGCAAGATATTGGGTTGATCGTGCCAGTTTTAGCAGCCTTTCGGACCGTGCCGCGCTCAAACGGGCATAAATATGTTTTTCGGAGTCAGAATCTCTGTAAGACCCCAATTCAAAATCTCTCTCGTGGTCCACCTGAATGACACTTCGCAACCACGGCCAGGATCTGGGGGTCAAATTAATCATGTGAAAGGCCAACAGGAGCCCAAAATATCCTTGGCGAGGCTGGAAGTTTTATCTTCCGCCTGCTCCGCGTTCGGAGAAGACATGGAGGCATCCAGACCACACTCTGGAAAAGGGGCCTGTGGGCACGTTGTCATCATCCTGCCCACATTTTACAACGTGGCATTCGCTATGACAAAATCACCGTGGTCGACACATACGCTCGCCAAGGCATGCTTAAACTATGGATTTTTGATAGGATCCGGCACGTAGGTAGGCGGTGATAATCGTAACGCTCCATCGCTAGTCGTTCAAGATCATTCCTTATAGCAAAGGGAGCCGCTCCCCGTCGCCAGGGAACAATGCTGCACCTGGGCCTTCTAGGTCCTGTGGGATGAACATCAGTACATTGCACCGGCGATCTTCGAACTTGGATCGTTGCGGGCGAACATCCCATGATGTGAGAAAATAAGGGAATAGAATGAATATTAATCAAAAGGAAATATTTGAGGATTTAAGAAAAATTGGATTATCATGGGAGCGGATAAGTTTCGGAGAGGAAAAAAATAGAGGATATGATAGAAATTTGAAGGACATATCCAATCCGATGGGGACAGGAAAAATAGTTGAAAGTTAGAAAAAGGGATTCAACATGAGGACTTTCCATGGGGTCACCCAACCTAGTATTACTCTCATTCAAGCATGCTTAACTGCGGAGTTCTGATGGGATCCGGTACATTAGTGTTGTTGATCGCACCCGTCACAGGTCCCTGAAACATTTCTATATATGTTGCGGTCGATGCCACTACATGGAAATCTCGGTCCGTCCAGTCTTGATGGGCCCAGGACTCCTCGGTGGGACCCGCGGTGGTGCGTGGCCCCGGCGATAACAAGACCCGGACTATTTCGGGAGGGAACAACAAATGGGGAGGGAACGAGGAGAATCCCGAAAAATATGAAAGGAACGTCGCGAAGGCGAGAGGGAGACGTGGTAAATTCGGGAACCGAAGTGTATGCATGGGGGAAAAAATGGAAAGCCACACAATTTAATGCATGTATCTCGTGGAAGACAGAAAAAATAGCGGACAATCAAAAAATGGGTGCACAACGAGAATTCGACGCGGACGCCTTCGCAGGTAAGTTTCGAGATCTGGGGGGACCGGGCCCGATGGGGCAAGATATTGGGTTGATCATGCCAGTCTCGGCGGCTTTCGATCGTGCCGCTGTCGAACAGGCATAAATATGTTTTCTGGAGTCGGAATCGCCTTTAAGACCCCAATTCGGAAAGCTCTCTTCGTGCTCCACCCGTATGACCGCTCCCCCATCACGGCCAGGATCTGGGTTGAATTAATTCATTTGAAGGCCAACGGGAGCTCGGAAGATCCTTGGCGAGTTGGAAGTTTTTGCTTCCGCCTGCTCCGCGTTCGGAAAAGACATTGAGGCATCCAGAGCACGTTCTAGAGAAAGGGCCTGTGGGCACCATTGTCAACATCCTGCCCACATTCTACAATGTGGCCTTCACTATGCCGACTTCCCAGGGTCGACCCATTCGCTCGCCAAGGCATGCTTAACTATAGATTTTTGATAGGATTCGGCACGTTAGGGTGGTGATAATCGCACCCATCGCTAGTCGTTCAAAATCATTCATTATAGCAAAGGGAGCCGCTCCCAGCCGCAGGGGAACAATGCTGCCCCCGGGCCTTTTGGGTCCTATGGGGACCACATCAGTGCATGGCGCCGGCGATCTTCGGACATGGATCATTGCGGGCGAACATCCCATGATGTGAGAAAAATAAGGGAATAGAATGAATATTAATCAAAAGGAAATATTTCGAGGAGTTAAGAAAAATTGGATTATCAAGGGAGGGATAAGTTCTAGGAGGAAAAAAATAGAGGACACGATAGAAATTTGAAGGACATATCCGATCGATGGGGGATAGAAAAATAGTGGAAAGTTAGAAAAGGGGTGCAACACGAGGACTTTCCATGGGGTCACCCAACCTAGTACTACTCTCATCCAAGCACGCTTAATAGCGAAGTTCTGATGGGATCCGGTGCATTAGTGCTGGTATGATCGCACCCATCACAGGTTTCCTGAAAAATTTCATATATAGTTTCGGCCGTTGCCACTACCTAGAAATCTCGGTCTGTCCAATCTTGATGGGCCCACGACTCCTCGATGGGACCCGTGGTGGTGCGTGGCCGGTGATATCAAGACCCAGACTGTTTCGGGAGGGGAACAACAAACGGGGAGGAACGAGGAGTATCCCGGAAAATATGAAAGGAACGTCGCGAAGGAGAGTGGGAGACGTGGTAAATTCGGGAACTGAAGCGTATGCACGGGTGAAGATATGGAAAGCTACATTTTAATGCATGCATCTCGTGGAAGATAGAAAAATAGCGGACAATCAAAAAGTGGGTGAAGAACGAGAAATTCCGACGCAGACGACTTAGTTGGTAAGTTCAGCGATCCGGGGGACCAGGCCCGATGGGTCAAGATATTGGGTTGATCGTGCCAGTTTCGATGGCTTTCGATCATGCCGCGCTCAACGGGCATAAATATGTTTTCCAGAGTCGGAATTGCCTTTAAGACCCCAATTCGAAAAGCTCTCTCCGTGCTCCACCCGGATGACCGCTCCGCCATCATGGCCAGGATCTGTGGTCGAATTAATTCGTTTGAAAGGCCACCGGGAGCCCGGAAGATCCTTGGCGAGCTTGAAGTTTTAGCTTCAGCCTGCTCCGCATTCAGAAAAGACACGGAGGCATCCAGCCCACATTCTGGAAAAAAGGGCCTGGTGGGCACTGTTGTCAGCATCCTGCCCACATTTTACAATGTGGCCTTCGCTATGCCGACTTCCAGAGTCGACCCATCCGCTCGCCAAGGCATGCTTAACTATGGATTTTTGATAGGATCCGGCATGTTAGCGGGTGATAATCGCACCCAGTTCTAGTCGTTCAAAATCATTCATTATAGCATAGAGAGCCGCTCCCTGTCGTCGGGGAACAATGCTGCACCCGGGCATTTTGGGTCTTTTGAGACCAACGTCAGTGCTTGGCGCCGGCGATCTTCGAATTTGGATCGTTACGGGCAAACATCTCATGATGAGAGAAAAATAAGGGATTGAATGAATATTAATCAAAAGGGAATATTTTGAGGAGTTAAGAAAATTGGATTATCATGGGAGCGGATAAGTTCAGGAGAGGAAAAAATAGAGGACATGATAGAAATTTGAAGGACATATCCGATCCGATGGGGAACAGAAAAATAGTCGAAAGTTAGAAAATGGGGTGCAACACGAGGACTTTCCATGGGGTCACCAAACCTAGTACTACTCTCGTCCAAGCACGCTTAAGTGCGAAGTTCTGATTGGATCCGGTGCATTAGTGCTGGTTTGATCGAACCCATCACAAGTTCCCTGAAACATTTCCATATATAGTTGTGGCCGTTTCCCACCACATGGAAACCTCGATTCGTCCAGTCTTGATGGGCCCACGACTCCTCGTGGGACCCGCAGTGGTGCACTGGTGAAGAAATGGGAAAGCCATAATTTAATGCATGCATACGTGGA
The DNA here is from genome assembly GCA_021397845.1 of Areca catechu. Taxonomy (NCBI): domain Eukaryota; kingdom Viridiplantae; phylum Streptophyta; class Magnoliopsida; order Arecales; family Arecaceae; genus Areca; species Areca catechu. Next base: position 101,617,151 of record CM038050.1, read on the forward strand.
AGATAGAAAAATAGCGGACAATCAAAAAATGGGTGCAGAACGAGGAATTCCGACGTGGATCCTTACCCGGTAAGTTCGCGATCTGGGGGACCGGGCCCGATAGGGCAAGATATTGGGTGATCGTGCCAGTTTCGTTGGCTTCTGATCGTGTCGTGCTCAAACGGGCATAAATATATTTTCCGCAGTCGGAATTGCCTTTAAGATCCAAATTTGGAAAGCTCTCTCCGTGCTCGACCCGCATGACCGCTCCACCGTCATGGCCAGGAACTGTGGTCGAATTAATTCATTTGAAAGGCCACCAGGAGCCCGGATGATCAATGGCGAGCTAGAAGTTTTAGCTTCCGCCTGCTCCACGTTAGGAAAAGACATGGAGGCATCCAGCCACATTCTGGATAAAGGGCATGTGGGCACCGTTGTCAGCATCCTGCCCACATTCTATAACGTGGCCTTCGCTACGCCGACTTCCTGGGGTCGACCCATCCGCTCACAAAGGCATGCTTAACTATGGAACTTTGATAGTATCCGGCATGTTAGGGCGGTGAAAATCATACCCATCGCTAGTCGTTCAAAATCATTTTATAGCATAGGGAGCAGCTCCCCGTCACGGGGAAAATGCTGCCCCGGGCCTTCTGGGTCTTGTGGGACCAACGTCAGTGCATGGCGCCAACGATCTTAGGACTTGGATCGTTGCGGGCAAACATCCCATGATGTGAGGAAAATAAGGGAATAGAATGAATATTAATCAAAAGGGAATATTTCGAGGAGTTAAGAAAAATTAGATTATCATCGGAGCGGATAAGTTCCGGAGAGGAAAAAAATAGAGGACATGATAGAAATTTAAAGGACATATATTTGATGTGGGACAGAAAAATAGTCGAAAGTTAAAAAAAGGGGTGCAACACAAGGACTTTCAATGGGGTCACCCAACCTAGTACTACTCTCACCTAAGCATGCTTAACTGCGGAGTTCTGATGGGATCCAGTCATTAGTGCTGGTTTGATCGCACCCATCATAGGCTCCCTGAAACATTTCCATATATAGTTGCGGTCGTTGCCCACTACATGGAAATCTTGGTCTATCCAGTCTTGATGAACCCATGACTCCTCGATGGGACCCGCGGTGGTGCCTGGCCCGGCGATATCAAGACCCGGACTATTTCGGTAGGGGAACAACAAACGGGGAGGGAACGAGGAGAATCCTGAGAAATATGAAAGCAACGTCGCGAAGGAGAGAGTGAGACGTGGTAAATTCGGGAACCGAAGCATATGCACGGGAGAAGAAATAGGAAAGCCACACAATTTAATGCATTCATCTCGTGGAAGATAGAAAAATAGCAGACAATCAAAAAATGGGTGCAGAACGAGGAATTCTGATGCGGACGCCTTAGCCTGTAAGTTCCGCGATCCGGGGGACCGGGCCCGATGGGTCTAGCTATTGGGTTGATCGTGCCTGTTTCGGCGGCTTTCGATCTTGCCGTGCTCAAACGGGCATAAATATGTTTCCGGAGTCGGAATTGTCTTTAAGACCCTAATTGGAAAGCTCTCGTTGTGCTCCACCGGATAACCGCTCCGCCATCACGGCCAGGATCTAAGATCGAATTAATTCGTTTGAAAGGCCATCGGGAGCCTGGAAGATCCTTGGCGAGCTGGAAGTTTTAGCTTCCGCCTGCTCCGCATTCGGAAATGACACGGAGGCATCCAGCCCACATTCTGGAAAAAAGGCCTATGGGCACTGTTGTCAGCATCCTACCCACATTCTATAACGTGGCCTTCGCTACACCGACTTCCGGGGTCGACCCATCCGCTCGCTAAGGCATGCTTAACAATGGATTTTTGATAGGATCCGGCACGTTAGGGTGGTGATAATCGCACCCAGCGCTAGTCGTTCAAAATCATTCATTACAACATAGGGAGCCGCTCCCCATCGCCGGGGAACAATGCTACACCCGTGCCTTCTAGGTGTTGTGGGACCAACGTCAGTGCATGGCGCCAGCGATCTTCGGACTTGGATCATTACGGGCGAACATCCCTTGATGTGAGGAAAATAAGGGAATAGAATGAATATTAATCAAAAGGGAATATTTCGAGGAGTTAAGAAAAATTGGATTATCATGGGAGCGGATAAGTTCTGAAGAGGAAAAAATAGAGGACATGATAGAAATTTGAAGGACATATCCGATCCGATGGGGACAAAAAAATAGACGAAAGTTAGAAAAAGTGGTGCAACACGAGGACTTCCATGAGGACACCCAACCTGGTACTACTCTTGCCCAAGCACGCTTATCTACGGAGTTCTGATGGGATCCGGTGCATTAGTGCTGGTTTGATCGCACCCATCACAGGTTCTCTGAAACATTTCCATATATAGTTGCGACCGTTGCCCACTACATGGAAATCTTGATCCGTCCAATCTTGATGGGCCCACGACTCCTCGGTGGGACCCGCGGTGGTGCCTGGCCCCGGTGATATCAAGACCCAGATAGTTTCGGAGGGGAACAACAAACGAGGAGGGAACAAAGAGAATCCCAGGAAATATGAAAGGAACGTCGTGAAGGATAGAGGGAGACGTGGTAAATTCGGGAACCGAAGCATATGCACGGGGGAAGAAATGGGAAAGCTGCACAATTTAATGCATTCATTCGTGGAAGATAGAAAAAAATGCGGACAATCAAAAAATGGGTATAGAACGAGGAATTTCGATGCAGACGCCTTAGCCGGTAAGTTCCATGATCCGAGGGCCGGGCCCGATGGGGCAAGCTATTGGGATGATCGTGCCAGTTTGGCGGCTTTTGATCGTGCCGTGCTCAAACGGACATAAATATGTTTTCTGGAGCGGGAATAGCCTTTAGGACCCCAATTCAGAAAGCCCTCTCCGTCCTCCACCCGGATGACCACTCCGCCGTCACGGTAAGGATCTCGGGTCGAATTAATTCATTTGAAAGGCCACCGGGAGCCCGAAAGATCCTTTGCGAGCTGGAAGTTTTAGCTTCCGCCTGCTCTGCATTCGGAAAAGACACGGAGGCATCCAGCCCACATTCTGGAAAAAGGGCCTGTGGGCACCGTTGTTAGCATCCTGCCCACATTCTTCAGCATGGCCTTCGCTACACCGACTTCCGGGGTCGACCCATCCGCTCACCAAGGCATGCTTAACTATGGATTTTTGATCGGATCTAGCATGTTAGGGCGGTGATAATCGCACCCAGTGCTAGTCATTCAAATCATTCATTATAGCATAAGGAGCCTTCCCATCGCCGGGGAACAATGCTACACCCGGCCTTCTGGGTCTTGTGGGACCAACGTCAGTGCATGGCGCCGGCGATCTTCGGACTTGGATCGTTGCGCGGCGAACATCCCATGATGTGAGAAAATAAGGGAATAGAATAATATTAATCAAAAGGGAATATTTCGAGGAGTTAAGAAAAATAGATTATCATGTGAGCGGATAAGTTCCAGAGAGGAAAAAAGTAGAGGACATGATAGAAATTTGAAGGACATATCCAATCCGATGGGGGACAGAAAAATAGTCTAAAGTTAGAAAAAGGGTGCAACACGAGGACTTTCCATGGGGTCACCCAACCTAGTGCTACTCTCGCCCATGAACACTTAATGTGGAGTTCTGATGGGATCCGGTGCATTAGTGGTGGTTGATCGCACCCATCACAGGTTCCCTGAAACATTTTCATATATAGCGGCGGTCGTTGCCCACTACATGGAAATCTCGGTCCGTCTAGTCTTGATGGGCCACAACTTCTCGGTGGGAACCGCGGTGGTGCCTGGCCCTGATGATAACAAGACCCGGACTGTTTCAGGAGAGGAACAAACAAACGGGTAGGGAACGAGGAGAATCCAGGAAATATGAATGAAACATCGAAAAGGAGAGAGGGAGACGTGGTAAATTCGGGAACCGAAGCATTTGCATGAGGGGAAGAAATGGGAAAGCCACACAATTTAATGCATGCATCCGTGGAAGACAGAAAAATAGCGGACAATCAAAAATGGGTGCATAACGAGGAATTCCGATGCGGTTGCCTTAGCTAGTAAGTTCCACGATCCGGGGGACCAGGCCCGATGGGGAAAGATATTGGGTTGATCGTGCCAGTTTCGGTGGCTTTCGATCGTGCCATGCTCAAACGGGCATAAATAAGTTTTCCGGAATCAAAATCGCCTTTAGGACCCCAATTCAGAAAGCTCTCTCTGTTCTCCACCCGGATGATCGCTCGGCCGTCACGGCCAGGATCTAGGGTCGAATTAATTCGTTTGAAAGGCCACCGAGAGCACGGAAGATCCTTGGCAAGCTGGAAGTTTTAGCTTCCGCCTGCTCCACGTTCGGAAAAGACACGAAGGCATCCAGCCCACATTCTGGAAAAAGGGCCTGTGGGCACCATTTTGAGCATCCTGCCCACATTCAACAACGTGGCTTCGCTATGCCGACTTCCCAAGGTTGACCCATCCGCTCGCCAAGGCATGCTTAACTATGGATTTTTGATAGGATCTGGCACGTTAGGGTGGTGATAATTGCACCCAGCGCTAGTCATTCAAAATCATTCATTATAGCATAGGGAGCCGCTCCCCGTCGGCGGGGAACAATGCTGCACCTGGGCCTTCTGGGTCTTGTGGGACAAACGTCAATGCATGGCTCCGGCGATCTTCGAACTTGGATCGTTGCGGGCGAACATCTCATGATGTGAGGAAAATAAGGGAATAGAAAGAATATTAATCAAAAGGGAATATTTCGAGGAGTTAAGAAAAATTAGATTATAATGGGAGCGGATAAGTTCAAAGAGGAAAAAAATAGAGGACATGATAGAAATTTGAAGGACATATCAAATCCGATGGGGGACAGAAAATAGTCGAAAGTTAGAAAAAGAGGTGCAACACGAGGACTTTCCATGGGGTCACCCGACCTAGTGCTACTCTCACCCAAGCATGCTTAACTACGGAGTTCTGATGGGATCGGTGCATTAGCGCTGGTTTGATCGCACCTATCACAGGTTCCCTGAAACATTCCATATATAGTTGCGGCCATTGCCCACTACATGGAAATCTCGGTCCGTCCAATCTTGATGGGCCAACGACTCCTCAGTGGGACCCGCGGTGGTTCCTGGCCCGGTGATATCAAGACCCGGACTGTTTCGGGAGGGAAACAACAAACGGGGTGGGGAACGAGGAGAATCCCGGGAAATATGAAAGGAACGTCGCGAACTAAAGTGGGAGACGAGGTAAATTCGGGAAACAAAGCGTATGCACCGGGGACGAAATTGGAAAGCCGCATAATTTAATGCTTGCATCTCGTGGAAGATAGAAAAATAGCGGACAATCAAAAAATTGGTGCAGAATGAGAATTCCGAAGCGGATGACTTAGCCGGTAAGTTCGCGATCCGAGGGACCGGGCCCGATGGGGTAAGATATTGGGTTGATCGTGCCAGTTTCGGTGGCTTTCGATCATGCCGCACTCAAATGGGCATAAATATTTTTCCGGAGTCTGAATCGCCTTTAAGACCTCAATTCGGATAGCTCTCTCCGTGCTCCACCCGTATGACCGCTCCGCCATCATGGCCAGGATCAGGGATCGAATTAATTCGTTTGAAAGGCCACCGGGAGCCCGGAAGATCCTTGGCGAGCTGGAAGTTTTAGCTTCCGCCTGCACCGCGTTTGGAAAAGACACGAAGGCATCCAGCCCACATTCTAAAAAAGGGCCTGTAGGCACCGTTGTCAGCATCCTGCCCACATTCTACAACGTAGCCTTCGCTACGCCGACTTCCCGGGGTCTCCCCATCCGCTCGCCAAGGCATGCTTAACTATGGATTTTTGATTGGATCCTGCACGTTAGGGCGGTGATAATCGCACCCAGTGCTAGTCGTTCAAAATCATTCATTATAGCATAGGGAGCCGCTCCCGTCGTCGGGGAATAATGCTGCACCCGGGCCTTCTGGGTCTTGTGGGACTAGCATCAGTGCATGGCACCGGTGATCTTCGGACTTGGATCGTTGCGGGCGAACATCCCATGATATGAGAAAATAAGGTAATAGAATGAATATTAATCAAAAGGGAATATTTCGAGGAGTTAAGAAAAATTGGATTATCATGGGAGCGGATAAGTCCGGAGAGGAAAAAAATGGAGGACATGATAGAAATTTGAAGGACATATCCGATCCGAAGGGGGACAGAAAAATAGTCGAAAGTTAGAAAAGGAGTGCAACAGGAGGACTTTCCATGGGGTCACCCAACATAGTACTACTCTCGCCCAAGCACGCTTAATTGCGGAGTTCTAATGGGATCCGGTGCATTAGTGCTGGGTTGATCGCACCCATCACAGGTTCCCTGAAATATTTCCATATATAGTTATGGCTATTGCCCACTACATGGAAATCTCGGTCCGTCCTATCTTGATGGGCCCATGACTCCCGGTGGGACCCACGGTGGTGCCTGGCCCTGTCGATATCATGACCTGGACTGTTTCGGGAGGGGAAAATAAACAGGGAGGGAACGAGGAGTATCCCAGGAAATATGAAAGGAACGTCGCGAAGGAGAGAGGGAGACGTGGTAAATTCGGGAACCGAAGCGTATGCACGGGTGAAGAAATGGGAAAGCCACACAATTTAATGCATGCATCGTGGAAGACAGAAAAATAGAGGACAATCAAAAAATGGGTGCAGAACGAGGAATTCCGACGTGGACGCCTTACTCGGTTAGTTTTGCGATATGGGTGACCGGGCCCGATGGGGCAAGATATTGGTTGATCATGCTAGTTTTGGTGGCTTTCGATCGTGCCATGCTCAAACGGGCATAAATATGTATTTCGGAATTGGAATCGCCTTTAAGACCCCAATTCAGAAAGCTTTTCCGTGCTCCACCGGATGATCGCTCAGCCATCACGACCAGGATCTAGGGTCGAATTAATTCGTTTGAAAGGCCACCAGGAGCCCGAAAGATACTTGGTGATCTGGATTTTAGCTTCCGCCTGCTTCGCGTTCGGAAAAAAAACACAAAGACATCCAGCCCACATTCTGGAAAAAGGGCAAGTGGGCACCGTTGTCAGCATCCTGCCCACATTCTACAATGTGGCCTTCGCTACGCCGACTTTCCAGGGTCGACCCATCTGCTCGCCAAGGCATGCTTAACTATGGATTTATGATAGGATCCGGCATGTTAGGGAGGTGATAATCGCACCAATCGCTAGTCGTTCAAAATCATTCATTATAGCATTAGGAGCCGCTCCCCGTCGCCCGGGAACAATGCTACACCCAGGCCTTCTGGGTCCTGTGGGACCAACGTCAGTGCATGGTGCCGGCGATCTTCGGACTTGGATCGTTGCGGGAAACATCCCATGATGTGAGGAAATAAGGGAATAGAATGAAAATTAATCAAAAGGGAATATTTCGAGGAGTTAAGAAAAATTGGATTATCATGGGAGCGGATAAGTTCCGTAGAGGAAAAAAATAGAGGACATGGTAGAAATTTGAAGGACATATCCGATCTGATGGGGGACAGAAAAATAGTCGAAAGTCAGAAAAAGGTGTCCAACACGAGGACTTTCCATGGGATCACCCAACCTAGTACTAATCTCACCCAAGCACGCTTAACTGCTGAGTTCTGATGGGATCTGGTGCATTAGTGCTTGTTTGATCACTCCCGTCATAGGTTCCATGAAATATTTTCATATATAGTTGCGGCCGTTGCCCACTACATGGAAATCTCGATCCGTCCAGTCTTGATGGCCCACGACTCCTCGATGGGACCCGCGGTGGTGCGTGGCCCAGGCGATATCAAGACCCGGACTGTTTCGGGAGGGGAATAACAAATGGGGATGGAATGAGGAGAATCCCGGGAAATATGAAAAGAGCGTCGCGAAGGAGAGAGGGAGATATGGTAAATTGGGAAACGAAGCATATGCACGGGCGAAGAAATGGAAAAGCCGCACAATTTAATGCATGCATCTCGTGGAAGATAGAAAATGAGTAGACAATCAAAAAATGGGTGCAGAACGAGAAATTCCGACACGGAAACCTTAGCCGGTAAGTTATGCGATCCGGGGGACCGGCCCGATGGGGTAAGATATTGGGTTGATCGTGTCAGTTTCGGCGGCTTTCGATCGTGCCGCGTTCAAACGGGCATAAATATGTTTTCCAGAGTCGGAATCGCCTTTAAGACCCCAATTCGAAAAGCTCTCTCTGTGCTCCACCTGGATGACCGCTCCACCGTTACGGCCAGGACCTATGGTCGAATTAATTTGTTTGAAAGGCCACTGGGATCCCGGAAGATCCTTGGCGAGCTGGAAGTTTTAGCTTCCGCCTGCTCCGTGTTCCGAAAAGACACGGAGGCATCTAGCCCACATTCTGGAAAAAGGGCTTGTGGGCACCGTTGTCAACATCCTGCCCACATTCTACAACGTGGCCTTCGCTATGCCGACTTCCAAGGGTCGACTCATCTGCTCGCCAAGGCATGCTTAACTATAGATTTTTGATTGGATCCGGCATGTTAGGGCAATGATAATCGCACCCATCGTTAGTCATTCAAAATCATTCATTATAGCATAGAGAGCCGCTCCCCGTCGCCAGAAAACAATGCTGTACCCGGGCCTTTGGGTCTTGTGGGACCAACGTCAGTGCATGGCACCGACGATCTTCGGACTTGGATCGTTGTGGACGAACATCCCATGATGTGTGGAAAATAAGGGAATAGAATGAATATTAGTCAAAAGGGAATATTTCGAGGAGTTAAGAAAAATTAGATTATCATGGGAGTGGATAAGTTCTGGAGAGGAAAATAATATAGGACATGATAGAAATTTGAAGGACATATTCGATCCGATGGGGATAGAAAAATTATCAAAAGTTAGAAAAAGGGGTGCAACACGAGGAATTTCCATGGAGTCACCCAACCTAGTACTACTCTCGCCCAAGCATGCATCACTGTGGAGTTCTGATGGAATCCGGTGCATTAGTGCTGGTTTGGTCGCACCCATCACAAGTTCTTTGAAACATTTCCATATATAGTTGCGGCCGTTGCCCACTACATGGAAATCCCGGTCCGTCCAGTCTTTGGGCCCACGACTCCTCGGTGCGACCCGCGGTAGTGCCTGGCCCCGGCGATATCAAGACTCGGACTATTTCAAGAGGGGAACAACAATCGGGGAGGGAACGAGGAGAATCCTGGAAAATATGAAAGGAACGTTGCGAATGAGAGAGGGAGACATGGTAAATTTGGGAACCAAAGCATATGCACGGGGGAAGAATTGGAAAAGCCGCACAATTTAATGCATGCATCTCGTGGAATACAGAAAAATAGTGGACAATCAAAAAATGGGTGCAGAACGAGGAATTCTGATGTGGATGCCATAGCGGTAAGTTCCGCCATCCGGGGGACCTGGCCCGATGGGCAAGATATTGGGTTGATCGTGCCAGTTTCAGTGGCTTTCGATCGTGCCGCGTTAAAATGGGCATAAATATATTTTCCGGAGTCGGAATCGCCTTTAAGACCCCAATTCAGAAAGCTCTCTCCGTGCTCCACCCGGATGATCGCTCCAACATCACAGCCAGGATCTGGGGTCAAATTAATTCGTTTGAAAGCCCACCAGGAGCCCGGAAGATCCTTGGCGAGCTGAAAGTTTTAGCTTCTGCCTGCTCCGCGTTCGGAGAAGACACGGAGGCATCTAGCCCACATTCTGGAAAAAGGGCCTGTGGGCACCGTTGTCAGCATCTTGCCCACATTTTACAATGTGGCCTTCGCTACGCCGACTTCCTAGGGTCGACCCATCCGCTCGCCAAGGCATGCTTAACTATGGATTTTTGATAGGATCCGGCACGTTATGGCGGTGATAATCGTACCCATCGCTAGTCATTTAAAATCATTCATTATAGCATAGGGAGCCGCTCCCCGTCGCCGGGGAACAATGCTGCACCCGGGCCTTCTGGATCTTGTGTGACCAACGTTAGTGCGTGGAGCCGACGATCTTCGGACTTGGATCGTTGCAGGCGAACATCCCATGATGTGAGGTAAATAAGGGAACATAATGAATATTAATCAAAAGGGAATATTTCACGGAGTTAAGAAAAAATGGATTATCATGGGAGCGGATAAGTTCCGGAGAGGAAAAAAATAGAGGACAAGATTGAAATTTGAAGGACATATCCGATCCGATGGGGGAAAGAAAAGTAGTCGAAAGTTAGAAAAAGGGATGCAACACGAGGACTTTCCATGGGGCCACCAAACCTAGTACTACTCTCGCCCAAGCACGCTTAACTACGGAGTTCTGATGGGATCCGGTGCATTGGTGCTAGTTTGATCACACCCATCACAGGTTCCCTGAAACATTTCCATATATAGTTGCGACCGTTGCCCACTACATGAAAATCTCGGTCCGTCTAGTCTTGATGGGCCCACGACTCCTCAATGGGACCCGTGGTGGTGCCGTGCCCCGGCGATATCAAGACCCGGATTGTTTCGGGAGGGGAAAACAAACGGGGAGGGAACGAGGAGAATCCTGGGAAATATGAAAGGAACGTCGTGAAGGAGAGAGGGAGATGTGGTAAATTCGAGAACCGAAGCATATGCACTGGGGAAGAAATGGGAATGCTGCACAATTTAATGCATGCATCTCGTGGAAGACAGAAAAATAGCGGACAATCAAAAATGGATGCAGAACGTGGAATTCCGACACGGATGCCTTAGCCGGTAAGTTCTGCGATACGGGGGACCGGGCCCGATGGAGCAAGATATTGGGTTGATCATGCCAGTTTCAGCGGCTTTCGATCGTGCCGCGCTTTAACGGTCATAATATGTTTTTCGGAGTCGGAATCGCCTTTAAGATACCAATTCGGAAAGCTCTCTCCATGCTCCACCTAGATGACCGCTCCGCCATCATGGCCAAGACCTGGGGTCTAATTAATTTGTTTGAAAGGACACCGGGAGCCCGGAAGGTCCTTGGCGAGCAGGAAGTTTTAGCCTTCGCCTACTCCGCGTTCAGAAAAGACACGGAGGCTTTCAGCCCACATTCTGGGAAAAGGGCTTGTGGGCACCGTTGTCAGCATCCTGCCCACATTCTACAATGTGGCCTTCACTACGCCGACTTCTGGGGTCGACCCATCTGCTCGCCAAGGCATGCTTAACTATGGATTTGATAGGATCCGGCATGTTAGGGCGGTGATAATCGCACCCATCACTAGTCATTCAAAATAATTCATTATAGCATAGGGAGCCGCTCCCCATCGCCGGAAAACAATGCTGCACCCGGGCCTTCTGGGTCTTGTGGGATCAACGTCAGTGCATGGTGCTGACGATCTTCGGACTTGGATCGTTGCGGGCGAATATCCCATGATGGGAGGAAAATAAGGGAATATAATGAATATTAATCAAAAGGGAATATTTCGAGGAGTTAAGAAAAAATGGATTATCATGGGAGCGGATAAGTTCTGGAGAGGAAAAAAATAGAGGACATGATAGAAATTTGAAGGACATATCCGATCCGATGGGGGACAAAAAAATAGTCGAAAGTTAGAAAAAGGGGTGCAACACGAGGACTTTCATGGGGTCACCCAACCTAGTACTACTCTCACCCAAGCACGCTTAACTGCAGAGTTCTGATGGAATCCTGTGCATTAGTGCTGGTTTGATCGCACCCATCCCAAGTTCCCTAAAACATTCCATATATAGTTGCGGCCGTTGCCCACTACATGGAAATCTCTGTCCGTCCAGTCTTGATGGGCCAATGACTCCTCGGTGGGACCCGCGGTGGTGCCTGGCCCCGGCGATATCAAGACCCGACTGTTTTGGAGCGGAACAATAATCAGGGAGGGAACGAGGAGAATCCTGGGAAATATGAAAGGAACATCGCAAAGGAGAGAGGGAGATGTGGTAAATTCGGGAACCGAAGTGTATGCATGGGGGAAGAAATGGAAAAGCTGCACAATTTAATGCATGCATCTCGTTGAAAATAGAAAATAGCAAAAAATCAAAAAATGGGTGCAGAACGAGGAATTCCGATGCGGACGCCTTAGCCGGTAAGTTTCGCGATCTGGGGGACCGCGCTCGATGGGGCAAGATATTGGGTTGATCGTGCCAGTTTCAGCGGCTTTCGATAGTGCCGCGTTCAAACGGGCATAAATACATTTTCCGGAGTCGGAATCGCCTTTAAGACACAAATTTGGAAAGCTCTCCCCGTGCTCCACCCGAATGACTGCTCCGCCATCATGGCCTAGAGCTGGGGTCGAATTAATTTGTTTAAAAGGCCACCGGGAGCCCGGAAGATCCTTGGCGAGCTTGAAGTTTTAGCTTCCGCCTACTCTGCATTCGGAAAAGACACGGAGGCATCCAGCCCACATTCTGGAAAAAGGGCCTATGGGCACCGTTGTCAGCATCCTGTCCACATTCTACAACATGGTCTTCGCTACGCTGACTTCCCGGGGTCGACCCAACTACTCGCCAAGGCATGCTTAACTATGGATTTTGATAGGATCCGGCACGTTAGGGCGGAGATAATCGCACTCATCGCTAGTCGATCAAAATCATTCATTATAGCATAGGGAGCCGCTCCCCGTTACCGAGGAACAATGATGCACCCGGGCCTTCTGGGTCTTATGTGACCAACGTCGGTGCATGGCACTGGCGATCTACGGACTTGGATCGTTGCGGGCGAACGTCCCATGTTGCGAGGAAAATAAGGGAATAGAATGAATATTAATCAAAAGGAAATATTTCGAGGAGATAAAAAATTGGATTATCATGGGAGCGGATAAGTTCCGGAGAGGAAAAAAATAGAGGACAAGATAGAAATTTGAAGGACATATCCGATCCGATGGGTGACAGAAAAATAGTCGAAAGTTAGAAAAAGGGGTGCAACACGAGGACTTTCCATGAGGTCACCTAACATAGTACTACTCTCTCCCAAGCACACTTAACTGCGGAGTTTTGATGGGATCCGGTGCATTAGTGCTTGTTTGATCGCACCCATCACAAGTTCCATGAAACATTTCAATATATAGTTGCAGCCATTGCCCACTACATGGAAACCTCGGTTCATCTAGTCTTGATGGGCCCATGACTCCTCGGTGGGACCCGCGGTGGTGCCAGGCACCGGCGATATGAAGACCCGGACTGTTTCGGGAGGGGAACAACAAACGGGGAGGGAACAAAAAGAATCCCGGAAAATATGAAAGGAATGTCGCGAAGGAGAGAGGGAGACATGGTAAATTCGGGAACCGAAGCGTATACACGGGGGAAGAAATGGGAAAGCTGCACAATTTAATGCATGCATCTCGTCGAAGACAGAAAAATAGCGGACAATCAAAAAATGGTGCAGAACGAGGATTTCCGATGCGGACGCCTTAGCCGGTAAGTTTCGCGATCCGGGGGACCGGGCCTGATGGGGCAAGATATAGGGTTCATCATGCCAGTTTCGGCGACTTTCGATCGTGCCACGCTCAAACGGGCATAAATATGTTTTTCGCAGTCGAAATCACCTTTAAGACCCCAATTCAGAAAGCTCTCTCTGTGCTCCACCCGGATGACCGCTTCCCATCACGGCCAGAATCTAGGGTCTAATTAATTCGTTTGGAAGGCCACCGGGAGCCCGGAAGATCCTTGGTGAGCTGGAAGTTTTAGCTTCCGCCTGGTCCGCGTTCGGAAAAGACACGGAGGCATCCATCCCACATTTTGGAAAAAGGGCCTGTGGGCACCGTTGTTAGTATCTGCCCACATTCTATAATGTGGCCTTCATTACGCCGACTTCCCGGGGTTGACCCATCCACTCGCCAAGGCATGCTTAACTATGGATTTTTGATATGATCCGGCACGTTAGGGCGGTGATAATCGCACCATCACTAGTCGTTCAAAATCATTCATTATAGCATAGGGAGCCGCTTCCCACCGTCGGGGAACAATGCTGCACCCGGGCCTTCTCAGTCCTGTGGGACCAACGTCAGTGCATGGCACCAACGATCTTAGGACTTGGATCATTACGAGGAACATCCCATGATGTGAGGAAAATAAGGGAATAGATTGAATATTAATCAAAAGGGAATATTTCCAGGAATTAAGAAAAATTGGATTATCATGGGAGCGGATAAGTTCCGGAGAGGAAAAAAATAGAGGACATGATAGAAATTTGAATGACATATCCGATCCGATGGGGGACAGAAAAATAGTCGAAAGTTAGAAAAAGGGGTGCAACACGAGGACTTTCCATGCGGTCACCCAACCTAGTTCTACTCACATCCAAGCATGCTTAACTTCGGAGTTTTGTTGGGATCCGGTGCATTAGTACTGGTTTGATCGCTCCCGTCATAGGTTCCCTGAAACATTCCATATATAGTTGCGGTCGTTGCCCACTACATGAAAATCTCGGTCCGTCCAGTCTTGATGGGTCCACGACTCCTCGATGGGACCCGCGGTGGTGCGTGGCCCTAGCGATATCAAGACTCGAACTGTTTCTGGAGGGGAACAACAAATGGGGAGGGAATGAGGAGAATCCTGGGAAATATGAAAGGAACGTCACGAAGGAGAGAGGGAGACGTTGTAAATTCGGGAACTGAAGCATATTCACGAGCGAAGAAATGGGAAAGCTGTACAATTTAATGCACGAATCTCGTGGAAGACAGAAAAATAATGGACAATCAAAAAATGGGTGAAGAACGAGAAATTTCGACGCGGATGCCTTAGCCGGTAAGTTCCGCGATCCGGGGTTCGGGACCGATGGGGCAAGATATTGGGTTCGTCGTGCCAGTTTCGGTGGCTTTCGATCGTGCCGCGCTCCAACGGGCATAAATATGTATTCCGGAGTCGGAATCACCTTTAAGACCCCAATTCGGAAAGCACTCTCCATGATCCACCCGAATGACCGCTCCGTCGTCATGGCCAAGATCTGGGATAGAATTAATTGTTTGAAAGGCCAATGGGAGCCCAGAAGATCCTTGGAGAGCTGGAAGTTTTAGCTTCCACCTACTCCGCGTTCGGAGAAGACACGGAGGCATCGAGCCCACATTCTGGAAAAAGGGCCTGTGGGCACCGTTGTCAGCATCCTGCCCACATTCTGCAACATGGCCTTCATTGCGCCGACTTCCCGGGGTGACCCATCCGCTCGACGAGGAATGCCTAACTATGGATTTCTGATAGGATCCGGCGTATCAGGGCGGTGATGATTGCACCCATCGCTAGTCGTTCAACATCATTCGTTATAGCATAGCAAGCCGCTCCGCGCCACCGGGAAACAATGCTGCGCCCGGGCCTTCTGCGTCCTGTGGGACCAACGTCACTGCATGGCGCCGGCGATCTTTGGACTTGGATCGTTGCGGGTGAACATCCCATGTTGTGAGGAAAATAAAGGAATAGAATGAATATTAATCAAAATGGAATATTTCGAGGAGTTATGAAAAATCGGAATATCATGGGAGCGGATAAGTTTCCGGAGGCGAAAAAAAGTAGAAGACATGATAGAAATTTGAAGGGCATATCGGATCCGATGGGGGTCAGAAAAATAGTCAAAAGTTAGAAAAAGGGGTGCAACACGAGGACTTCTCAGGGAGTCACCCATCCTAGTACTACTTTAGCCCAAGCATGCATAACTGCGGAGTTCTGATGGGATTCTATGCATTAGTGCTGGTATGATCGCAACCGTCATAGGTTCCCTGAAACATTTCCATATTAGTTATGGCCGTTGCCCACTACATGGAAATCTCGATCCGTCCAGTCTTGATGGGCGCACGACTCCCTCGGTGGGACACGCGGTGGTGCGTCATCCCGGTGATATCAAGACCCGTACTGTTTCGGGAGGGGAACAACAACCGGAAGGGAATGGGTAGAATCCCGGGAAATATGAAAGGAACGCCGCGAAGGAGAGAGGGAGACGTTGTAATTTCGGGAACCGAAGCGTATGCACGGGGTACGAAATGGGAAAGCCACACAATTTATTGCATGCATCTCGTGGAATACAAAAAAATACGGACAATCAAGAAATGGGTGCAGAACGAGGACATCCGACGCGGATGCCTTAGCCGTTAAGTTCCGCGATCCGGGGGACCGGGACTGGTGGGGCAAGATATTGGGTTGATCATGCCAGTTTCGGCGGCTTTCGATCGTGCCGCTCTCAAACGGGCATAAATATGTTTTACGAAGTCGGAATCGTCTGTAAGACCCCAATTCGGAAAGCTCTCTCCGTGCTCCACACGCACGACTGCTCCGCCGTCATGGCCAGGATCTGGGGTCGATTTAATTTATCTGAAAGGCCAAAGGGAGCCTGGAAGATCCTTGGCGAGCTGGATGTTTCAGCTTCTTCCTACTCCGCGTTCGGAAAAGACACGGAGGCATCCAGCCCACACTTTGGAAAAAGGGCCCATGGGCACCATTGTCAGCATCCTACCCACATTCTGCAACGTGGCCTTCGTTGCGCCGACTTCCCGGGGTGACCCATCCGCTCGATGAGGAACGCCTAACTATGGATTTCTGATAGGATCCGGCGCGTCAGGGCGATGATGATCGCACCCATCGCTAGTCGTTCTACATCATTCGTTATAGCATAGCGAGCCACTCCCTGCCGCCGGGGAACAATGCTGCGCCCGGGCCTTCTGCGACATGTAGGACCAACGTCAGTGCATGGCACCGGCGATCTTTGGACTTAGATCGTTGCGGGCGAACATCCCATGATGGGAGGAAAATAAAGGAATAGAATGAATATTAATCAAAAGGGAATATTTCGAGGAGTTAAGAAAAATCGGATTATCATGGAAAAGGATATGTTTTCGGAGGGGAGAAAAAGAGAAGACATGATAGAAATTTGAAGGACATATCGGATCCGATTGGGGACAGAAAAATAGTCGAAAGTTAGAAAAAGGGGTGCAACACGAGAACTTCCCAGGGGGTCACCCATCCTAGTACCACTCTCGCCCAAGCACACTTAACTGCAGAACTGATGGGATCCGGTCCATTAGTGTTGGAATGATCGCACCCGTCACAGGTTTTCAGAAACATTTCCATATATAGTTGCGACCGTTGCCCACTACATGGAAATCTCGATCCATCTAGTCTTGACGGGCGCACGAGTCCCTCGGTCGGACCCGCTGTGGTGCGTCGCCCCGGTGATATCAAGACCCGTACTGCTTCGGGAGGGGAACAACAAGGGGAGGGAACAGGTAGAATCCCGGGAAATATGAAAGGAACGCCGCGAAGGAGAGAGGGAGACGTGGTAATTTCGGGAACCGAAGCGTATGCACGGGGAAAGAAATGGAAAGCTGCACAATTATTGCATGCATCTCGTGGAAGACAGAAAAATAGCGGACAATCAAGAAATGGGTGCAGGACGAGGACTTCCGACGCGGATGCCTTAGCCGTTAAGTTCCGCGATCCGGGGGACCGGGCCGGTGGGGCAAAATATTGGGTTGATCTTGCCAGTTTCGGCGGCTTTCGACCGTGCTGCGTTCAAACGGGCATAAATTTGTTTTACGAAGTCGGAATTGCCTGTAAGACCCCAATTCGGAAAGCTCTCTCCGTGCTCCACCCACTTGATAGCTCCGCCATCATGGCCAGGATCTGCGATCGATTTAATTCATCTGAAATGCCAACGAGAGCCTGGAAGATCCATGGCGAGCTGGAAGTTTCAGCTTCTTCTTGCTCCGCGTTCGAAAAAGATATGGAGGCATCCAGCCCACATTCTGGAAAAAGGGCCCATGGGCACCGTTGTCAGCATCCTTCCCACATTCTGCAACGTGGCCTTCGCTGCGCCGACTTCCCAAGGTGACCCATCCGCTCGACGAGGAACGCCTAACAATGGATTTCTGATTGGATCCGGTGCGTCAGGGCGGTGATGATCGCACCCATCGCTAGTCGTTCAACATCTTTCGTTATAGCATAGCGAGCTGCTCCCACCACCGGGGAACAATGCTGTGCCCGGGCCTTTTGCATCCTGTGGGACCAACGTCAGTGCATGGCGCCGACGATCGTTGGACTTGGATCGTTGCGGGCGAACATCCCATGATGTGAGGAAAATAAAGGAATAGAATGAATACTAATCAAAAGAGAATATTTCAAGGAGTTAAGAAAAATCAGATTATCATGGAAGTGGATATGTTTCCGGAGGGGAGAAAAAGTATAAGACATGATAGAAATTTGAAGGACATATCGGATCCGATGGGGGACAGAAAAATAGTCAAAAGTTAGAAAAAGGGGTGCAACACGAGGACTTCCTAGGTGGTCACCCATCCTAGTACTACTCTCGCCCAAGCACGCTTAACTGCGGAGTTTTGATGGGATCCGGTGCATTAGTGCTGGTATGATCGCACCCGTCACAGGTTTCCAGAAACATTTCCATATGTAGTTGCGACCGTTGCCCACTACATGTAAATCTCGATCCGTCCAGTCTTTATGGGCGCACGAGTCCCTCGGTTGGACCCGCAGTGGTGCGTCGCCCCGGTGATATCAAGACCCGTACTGTTTCGGAAGGGGAATAACAACCGGGGAGGGAACTGGTAGAATCCGGGAAATATGAAAGGAACGCCGTGAAGGAGAGAAGGAGGCGTGGTAATTTCGGGAACCGAAGCATATGCACGGGGGAAGAAATGGGAAAGCCGCACAATTTATTGCATGCATCTCGTGGAGGACAAAAAAATAGTAGACAATCAAGAAACGGGTGCAGGATGAGGACTTCCGACGTGAACGCCTTAGCCGTTAAGTTCCGCGATCCGGGGGACCGGGCCCGGTGGGGTATGATATTGGGTTGATCGTGCCAGTTTCGGTGGCTTTCGACCGTGCCGCGCTCAAACGGGCATAATTATGTTTTTCGGAGTCAGAATCGCCTGTAAGACCCCAATTCGGAAAGCTCTCTCAATGCTCCACCCGCATGACAACTCCGCCATCACGGCCAGGATCGGGGGTCGAATTAATTCATCTGAAAGGCCAACGGGAGACCGTAAGATCCTTGGCGAGCTGGAAGTTTCAGCTTCTTCCTGCTCTGCGTTCGGAAAAGACACGGAGGCATCCAGTCCACATTCTAGAAAAAGGGCCCGTGGGAACCGTTGTCGGCATCCTGCCCACATTCTACAACGTGGCCTTCGCTGTGCCGACTTCCGGGGTGACCCATCCGCTCGATGAGGAATGCCTAACTATGGATTTCTGATTGGATCCGGCGTGTCAGGACTGTGATGATCGCACCCATCGCTAGTCGTTCAACATCATTAGTTATAGCATAGCGAGCCGCTCCGTGCCGCCAGGAAACAATGCTGCACCCGGGCCTTCTGCGTCCTGTGGGACCAACGTCAGTGCATGGCGCTGGCGATCTTTGGACTTCGATCATTATGGGCGAACATCCCATGATGTGAGGAAAATAAAGGAATATAATAAATATTAATCAAAAGGGAATATTTCGAGGACTTATGAGAAATCGGATATCATGGGAGCGGATAAGTTTCCGGAGGGGAAAAAAAGTAGAAGACATGATAGAAATTTGAAGGGCATATCGGATCCGAGGGGGGATAGAAAAATAGTCGAAAGTTAGAAAAAGGGGTGCAACACGAGGACTTCACAAGGGGTCACCCATCCTAGTACTACTCTAGCACAAGCATTCTTAACTGTGGAGTTCTGATGGGATCCTATGCATTAGTGCTGGTATAATCGCACCCGTCATAGATTTCCAGAAACATTTTCATATATAGTTGCGACTGTTGCCCACTACATGGAAATCTCGATCCGTCCAGTCTTGACGGGCGCACGAGTCCCTCGATCGGACCCACGGTGGTGCGTCGCCCCGGTGATATCAAGACCCGTACTGTTTCGGGAGGGGAACAACAACCGGGGTGGGAACGGGTAGAATCCTGGGAAATATGAAAGGAACGCCGCGAAAGAGAGAGGGAGACGTGGTAATTTCAGGAACCGAAGCATATGCACGGGGGAAGAAATGGGAAAGCCGCACAATTTATTGCATGCATCTCTTGGAAGACAGAAAAATAGCGAACAATCAAGAAATGGGTGCAGGACGAGGACTTCCGACGCGGACATCTTAGCCGTTAAGTTTCGCGATCCGGGGGAACGGGCCCGGAGGGGCAAGATATTGGGTTGATCGTGCCAGTTTCGGTGGCTTTCGACCGTGCCGTGCTCAAATGGGCATAATATTTTTTCCGGAGTCGGAATCGCCTGTAAGACCCCAATTCGGAAAGCTCTCTCTATGCTCCACTAGTATGACAGCTCCACCGTCACGTCCAGGATCGAGGGTCAAATTAATTCGTCTGAAAGGCCAACGGTAGCCCGGAAGATCCTTGGCGAGCTGGAAGTTTCAGCTTCTTCCTGCTCCGCATTTGGAAAAGACACGGAGGCATCCAGCCCACATTGAAAAAAGGGCCCGTGGCACCGTTGTTAGCATCCTGCCCACATTCAACAATGTGGCCTTCGCTGCGCTGACTTCCAGGGGTGACCCATCCGCTCTACGAGGAATGCCTAACTATGGATTTCTAATAGGATCCGGTGCGTCAGGGCGGTGATGATCGCACCCATCGCTAGTTGTTCAACATCATTCGTTATAGAATAGTGAGCCGCTCCGCACCGCGAGGAACAATGCTGCGCCCGATCCTTCTGCGTCCTATGGGACGAACGTCAATGCATGGCGCCGGCGATCTTTGGACTTAGATCGTTGCGGGCGAACATCCCATGATGTGAGGAAAATAAAGGAATAAAATGAATCTTAATCAAAAGAGAATATTTCGAGGAGTTATAAAAAAAAATTATCATGGGAGCGGATAAGTTTCTGGAGGGAAAAAAAAGTAGAAGACATGATAGAAATTTGAAGGTCATATCGGATCCAATGGGGGATAGAAAAATAGTCGAAATTTAGAAAAAGGGGTGCAACATGAGGACTTCCAATGGGGTCACCGATCCTTGTACTACTCTAGCCCAAGCATGCTTAACTACGGAGTTATGATGGAATCCGGTGCATTAGTGCAGGTTTGATCGCACCCGTCACAGGTTCCCTGAAATATTTCCATATATAGTCGCGGCCGTTGCCCAATACATGGAAATCTCGATGCGTCCAGTCTTGATGGGCGCATGACCCCCTCTGTGGGACACGCGGTGGTGCGTCACCCGGTGATATCAAGACCTGTACTTTTTCTGGAGGGGAACAACAACTGGGGAGAGAACGGGTAGAATCTCGGTAAATATGAAAAGAACACCGTGAAGGAGAGAGGGAGACATGGTAATTTCGGGAATAGAAGCATATGCACAGGGGAAGAAATGGGAAAGCCGCACAATTTATTGCATGCATCTCGTGGAAGACAGAAAAATAGCATACAATTAAAAAAATGGGTGCAGAACGAGGACTTCAGACGGGGACACCTTAGCCGTTAAGTTCCGTGATCCGGGGGATCGGGCCTGGTGGGGCAAGATATCGGGTTGATCATCCCAGTTTCGATGGCTTTCGACCGTGCCGCCCTCAAATATAGGTTGCCCATCCCTAGACTAGATGACATGCTTGATATGATGGCTGGTGCAATGGTTTTTTCTAAGATTGATCTCAAAAGCGGCTATCATCAGGTTAGGATTAGACCCGGATGAATGGAAAACTGCTTTCAAGACTAAGGATGGTCTTTATGAATGGGTTGTTATGCCTTTGGGTTGTCCAATGCCCCTAGTACTTTCATGAGAATTATGACCCAGGTACTTAGAGCTTTCATAGGAAAATTTGTGGTGGTCTATTTTGATGACATCCTGATCTATAGTAAGACCCCGCAGATCACCTAGGCCACCTTAGAGTAGTCTGCCAAGTTTTGAGGAATGATAGACTCTAGGTAATCTTAAGAAGTGTGAATTCATGACTAGTAGAGTTATCTTTCTTGGTTTTGTAGTAACCCTTGACGGCGTGGCGGCCGATCCTGAGAAGATTAGGTCCATAGTAGCCTGGCCAGAGCCAACCAATGTGCATGAAGTTAGAAGTTTCCACGGCTTGGCTACCTTCTATAGGCGATTCATCAAGGGGTTTAGTACTTTAGCTGCTCCTATCACTGATTGTATTAGGAAAGGAGAATTTCATTGGACTAAGTCAGCCCATAAAGCCTTCCTAGATCTTAAGGATAAAATGACCCAGGCACCCATTCTGAGATTACCCGATTTTTCTAAAGTATTTGAGGTTGCCTGTGATGCTTCAGGTGTAGGAATAGGTGGAGTCCTAAGCCAAGAGAATCATCCCATAGCATTCTTTAGTGAAAAACTTAATGATGCTAAGCTTAGGTATTCTACCTATGATAAGGAATTTTATGCGGTGGTGCAAGCTTTGCGTTACTGGAGATAATTATTTGCTACCGCAGGAATTTGTACTATTTTCGGACCATGAGGCTCTTAGATTCTGAACTCCCAAAAGAAGCTTAACCCTAGGCATGCTAAGTGGGTAGAAGATATCCAGTCTTATACTTTTGTCCTGAAACATAAGGCTGGAGTTGAGAATAAGGTAGCTGATGCCCTTAGTCGCCGATCTCTGTTATTAACTTCTGTTAGAACTGAGGTCATAGGGTTTGAGCAAATCAAAGAGGAATATGAGTCTTGTCCGGATTTCACAACTATGTATCAGGATCTAGTTCAAGGACCATCTAGTAATCACCAGGATTATACCCTTGTAGATGGTTTTTTGTTCTTCAAAAATAGGCTTTGCATCCCTAGAACTTCTCTTAGGGAATTTTTGATTGGGAAATCCATGTTGGAGGTTTAGTCGGCCATTTTGGAAAAGACAAGACCATTCTAGCTATTGAAGACCACTTTTCTGGCCTAGCTTGAAAAGGGATGTAGCTAATATTGTAGCTAGATGTCGAACCTGCGCTGTTGCCAAACAACGAAAACAAAACACTGGCCTTTATACCCCACTCCCTATCCCAGATCGTCCTTGGCAAGATGTGAGTATGGATTTGTGTTAGGTTTACCTAAGACCCAGAGGAGACATGATTCTATCTGTGTCGTAGTCGACCGATTCTCTAAAATGGCCCACTTCTTGCCTTGTTCCCAAACCTTGATGCGTCTAAGGTAGCCACACTTTCTTCAATGAGATAGTTAGACTCCATGGCCTACCTAAGACAATCGTTTCAGATAGGGATGTCCGGTTCACCAGTTACTTTTGGAAGACCCTTTGGCATAAGTTAGGAACAAACTTAAGTTTTCAACTGCCTATCATCCCCAAACTGATGGCCAAACTGAAGTAGTGAACCATAGCCTAGGAAATCTGCTGAGATGTCTTATTGGTGAAAACACCAGAAATTGGGATTTATACCTACCAAGGGTAGAATTTGCGTACAATGACTCGGTCAATAGGTCTACGGGTAAGAGTCCATTTGAAATTGTACATGGGTACAAACCTCACACACCTCTTGACCTAGTCCCTTTACCTGTCCACACTCGAGTCTCGAGTCTGCTGAGAATTTTGCACAGCATGTAAAAGACTTGCATAAGAAATTCATGCCAAATAAAATTTAAGTAATGAAACTTATAAGAAGTTGGCTGATACTCAAAGGCGAGTCAAATCTTTTGTTGAGGGAGACTATGTGATGATTAGGTTAAGGCCTGAATGGTTTCCTCCTGGAACCGTTAGAAAGTTACATGCTAGGGGAGCTGGACCATTTAGAGTGGTAAAGAGAGTAGGATCCAATGCCTATGTGCTCGAGTTGCCTCCAGAACTAGGCATTAGCTCTACTTTCAACATACAGACTTAGTAGAGTACAGGGAGCCAGCTGTGATTCCTAGTGAGCCTTTTGAGCCTAACCTATCATTGAGAGTGATCCCGACCCTGTGTGTCCACCAACAAACTGGCTTGTGAGGAAAGAGCAGATTGAAAAGATCCTGGATGATCAGGTTATCTCTACTCGTAATCGAGGATACCAAAGGTACTGGTCCGCTGGCAAGGAAGGCCAGATTCTGATGACTCTTGGATCTACCAAGAAGAATTACAAGAATTGGACCCAGACCTCTTGGAGAGATACCAGAGCCAACTTGAGCCTTACTCGACAGGGTCGAGTTCCTCCCACCCTTGGAGAATTGGTGCGGGCACCAGACTCATAAGAAGACTTCAGAGCTCCATTTGGATCTCTGATTGACATTGCCCGAGAAATTAGGGTTTGTAATAAAGGTTGACATAGTCAACCAGTTTATTATTTCTTGAGTCACCATTTAAATTTGTTGAGTCATGTTGACTCGATGCAAGTCCCGATGGTTCAATTTGGTCCAAAATGGTGCCACATTTGTCTTCCAATCAAATCAGGTTCAAGCAAGTGGAGGCCACACTCCAAGCCACACGCCCAGCCACACTCCGAGCACACGCCAGAGTCCAGGAGGCGCCACAGTGGCATCCCAGTGTCATGGTCCCCACATCCAAAGAAGAAAAAAATCAAATTAGAAGCTATTTAAAGGAGCGCCCATACCTGCCAATTTTGTCTAAGCAAAGAAGGAAAAGACTTCTCTTGGAGAAAAAATCAAAGAAGGACATCCAATTGAAGTTCAAATCAAAATCAAGAGCTTAACTTGGAGTGGAAGAAAAGAAGAAATTCATAAGAAGAAGAGGACTCCAAATCCAAATCCAACTCAAAGGAGGCGCCATACAAATTCAAAAAAAAATCCTTTATGGCTGTCCCAAATTTTTTTGAACTCTTGGTCGGCCAAGAGAGGAGATTTTCTACCTAATCTAGAGGTTGGAGGAGTTAGTCCCACATGGGAATTTGTACAAGCTGGAGAAAATTTTAGGGTATATAATAGACCCCTTTTGTACTTTAAGAAATCAATGAAGAAAATTATTTTTGCTAGTCTCTGTTTGAGTGACCTAGGTTTCCTTCTTCCGCACTATTCTAAGTGTTGAGCTCCGTGAGGGGGTAATCCGGGTTCCATGGAGCCTGAGGAGGTGAGAGATCTCCACTTTATCCAAACCCTAGGTTAGCCACTTGAAATTCCAAAACCCTAGCCGCCCTTCATATTTTCAAGCCATCAAAATAGATCCATCCATCTCCCACGGTCTCTCTCTCTCTACAGTCCAGGCCATCCACCTTCATACAGATCCAGTCCGGCTACTTCAGATCCAGAGCAAGTTCAAGGAAAATCACATCAGCTTCCAGGAGAATCCAGTTTTCAGCAATTTCAATCTTCAAGTTCATCAACCTGGAAATTTTTCCCTTGACTCTCTGATTCCATCAATTATTTTTCCGCTTCCAGATCTTGAGTTTAGGAGAAGCCAACCCGCCAAGGACCAGTATTGGAGGATCCATTGCAAGATATCTAATCCGAGGATCCTACAATCTGCTCGGGAGAGTCCTTCCACAAAACTCTGTGAAGATCATTGTCTGGTTAGGTAAACCATCTCTTCCCTTATTTCTTTCTGTTGAAAGTTCAGGAGTGAAACCCTAGTGTCTGGGAGTTTCTCAACCCCCAGTGATCCGTTGCTTCTGAACTACTCTGATAATTTAGGTTTTCTAAAATTGTGCTTTCAATATCAATTAGTATCTTTCAATTTAGATTAACTTTCTTTGATTTGAAGCCAACTTCTACAAAATATATAAAAACAACAAAAAAATTAGTTAATCTTAATTTACTTCCGCATCGCCATCCCTTTATTTGTTCTGCATCATGTTAAGTTCGCGATCGGGGGACCCGGGCCCTGGTATGGGCCGAGATATTGGGTTGATCGTGCCAGTTTGGTGGCTTTCGACCGTGCCGTGCTCAAACGGATAAATATTTTTTCCGGAGTCGGAATCGCCTGTAAGACCCAATTCGGAAAGCTCTCTATGCTCCACTAGATGACAGCTCCACCGTCATGTCCAGGATTGAGGGTCGAATTAAGTCATCTGAAAGGCCAACGGTAGCCGGAAGATCCTTGGCGAGCTGGAAGTTTCAGCTTCTTCCTACTCCGCATTCGGAAAAAAGACACGGAGGCATACAGCCACATTCTGAAAAAAGGGCCCGTGGGCACCGTTGTTAGCATCCTGCCCACATTCAACAATGTGGCCTTCGCTGCGCTGACTTCCAGGGGTGACCCATCCGCTCTACGAGGGAATGCCTAACTATGGATTTCTAATAGGATCCGGCGCGTCAGGGCGGTGATGATCGCACACCATCGCTAGTCGTTCAACATCATTCGTTATAGATTAGTGAGCCGCTCCACGCCGCCGAGGAACAATGCTGCACCGATCCTTCTGCGTCCTGTGGGACCAACGTCAGTGCATGGCGCCGGCGATCTTTGGACTGGATCATTGCGGCGAACATCCCATGATGTGAGGAAAATAAAGGAATAAATGAATTTAATCAAAAGAGAATATTTCGAGGAGTTATAAAAAATAGGATTATATGGGAGCGGATAAGTTTCCGGAGGGAAAAAAAAAGTAGAAGACATGATAGAAATGTGAAGGTCATATCGGATCCAATGGGGGATAGAACAATAGTCGAAATTAGAAAAGAGGTGCAACATGAGCACTTCCAATGGGGTCAACGATCCTTGTACTACTCTAGCCCAAGCATGCTTAACTGCGGAGTTCTGATGGAATCCGGTGCATTAGTGGGGTTTGATCACACGTCACAGGTTCCCTGAACCTTCTCTCCTTCACGGCGTTCGTTTTCCTTTCATATTTCCCGGATTCTACCATTCCCTCCCCGTTGTATTCCCCTTCACGAAACAGTACGGTCTTGATATCACCGGGGCGACGCACCACTGCGGGTCCAACCGAGAGGGACTCGTGCGCCCATAAAGACGGACGGATCGAGATTTAACATGTAGTGGGCAACGGTCGCAAACTACATATGGAAATGTTTTCTGGAAACCTGTGACGGGTGCGATCATACCAGCACTAATGCACCGAATCCCATCAAAACTCCGCATTAGCGTGCTTGGGCGAGAGTAGTACTAGGATGGGTGACCACCTAGGAAGTCCTCGTGTTGCACCCCTTTTTCTAACTTTTGACTATTTTCTGTCCCCCATCGGATCCGATAATGTCCTTCAAATTTCTATCGTCTTATACTTTTTCTCTCCCCTCCCGGAAACATATCCACTTCCATGATAATCTGATTTTTCTTAACTCCTTGAATATTCTCTTTTCTTTGATTATTCATTCTATTCCTTTATTTTCCTCACATCATGGGATGTTCGCCCGCAACGATCCAAGTCCAACGATCGTCGGCGCCATGCACTGACGTTGGTCCCACGGAGCAAAGGCCCGGGCACAGCATTGTTCCCCGGTGGTGGGGAGCAGCTCGCTATGCTATAACGAATGATGTTGAACGACTAGCGATGGGTGCGATCATCACCGCCCTGACGCACCGGATCCAATCAGAAATCCATTGTTAGGCTTTCCTCGTCGAGCGGATGGGTCACCTTGGGAAGTCGCGCAGCGAAGGCCACGTTGCAGAATGTGGGAAGGATGCTGACAACGGTGCCCATGGGCCCTTTTTCCAGAATGTGGGCTGGATGCCTCCATATCTTTTTCGAACGCGGAGCAGAAGAAGCTGAAACTTCCAGCTCGCCATGGATCTTCCAGGCTCTCGTTGGCATTTCAGATGAATTAAATCGATCGCAGATCCTGGCCATGATGGCGGAGCTATCAAGTGGGTGGAGCACGGAGAGAGCTTTCCGAATTGGGGTCTACAGGCAATTCCGACTTCGTAAAACAAATTTATGCCCGTTTGAACGCAGCACGGTCGAAAGCCGCCGAAACTGGCAAGATCAACCCAATATTTTTGCCCCACCGGGCCCGGTCCCCCGGATCGCGGAACTTAACGGCTAGGCATCCGCGTCGGAAGTCCTCGTCCTGCCCCCATTTCTTGATTGTCCGCTATTTTCTGTCTTCCACGAGATGCATGCAATAAATTGTGTGCAGCTTCCCCATTTCTTTCCCCGTGCATACGCTCGGTTCCCGAATTACCACGTCCTCCTCCCTCTCTCCTTCGGGCGTTCCTTTCATATTTCCCGGGATTCTACCTGTTCCCTTCCCCGTTGTTGTTCCCTCCCGAAGCAGCACGGTCTTGATATCACCGGGGCGACGCACCACAGCGGGTCCGACCGAGGGACTCGTGCGCCCGTCAAGACTAGATGGATCGAGATTTCCATGTAGTGGGCAACGGTCGCAACTATATATGGAAATGTTTCTGAAAACCTGTGACGGGTGCGATCATCCAACACTAATGGACCGATCCCATCAGAACTTCTGCAGTTAAGTGCTTGGGCGAGAGTGGTACTAGGATGGGTGACCCCCTGGGAAGTTCTCGTGTTTGCACCCCTTTTTTCTAACTTTCGACTATTTTTCTGTCCCAAATCGGATCCGATATGTCCTTCAAATTTTCTATCATGTCTTCTACTTTTTCTCCCTCCGAAAACATATCCTTTCCATGATAATCCGATTTTTTTCTTAACTCCTCGAAATATTCCCTTTTGATTAATATTCATTCTATTCCTTTATTTTCCTCCCATCATGGGATGTTCGCCCGCAACGATCTAAGTCCAAAGATCGCCGGCGCCATGCACTGACGTTGGTCCTACATGTCGCAGAAGGCCCGGGCGCAGCATTGTTCCCCGCGGCAGGGAGTGGCTCGCTATGCTATAACGAATGATGTAGAACGACTAGCGATGGGTGCGATCATCATCGCCCTGACGCGCCGGATCCTATCAGAAATCCATAGTTAGGCGTTCCTCATCGAGCGGATGGGTCACCCCGGGAAGTCGGCGCAACGAAGGCCACGTTGCAGAATGTGGGTAGGATGCTGACAATGGTGCCCTGGGCCCTTTTTCCAAAGTGTGGGCTGGATGCCTCCGTGTCTTTCCGAACGCGGAGTAGGAGAAGCTGAAACATCGCTCGCCAAGGATCTTCCAGGCTCCCTTTGGCCTTTCAGATAAATTAAATCGACCCCAGATCCTGGCCATGACGGCGGAGCAGTCGTGCGTGTGGAGCACGGAAGAGAGCTTTCCGAATTGGGGTCTTACAGACGATTCCGACTTCGTAAAACATATTTATGCCCGTTTGAGAGCGGCACGATCGATCGAAGCCGCCGAAACTGGCATGATCAACCCAATATCTTGCCCCACCAGTCCCGGTCCCCCGATCGCGGAACTTAACGGCTAAGGCATCCGCGTCGGATGTCCTCGTTCTGCACCCATTTCTTGATTGTCCGTTATTTTTTTGTATTCCACGAGATGCATGCAATAAATTGTGGGCTTTCCCATTTCGTACCCCGTGCATACGCTTCGGTTCCCGAAATTACAACGTCTCCTCTCTCCTCCTTCGCGGCGTTCCTTTCATATTTCCCGGGATTCTACCATTCCCTTCCCGTTGTTGTTCCCCTCCCGAAACAGTACGGGTCTTGATATCACCGGATGACGCACCACCGCGTGTCCCACCGAGGGAGTCGTGCGCCCATCAAGACTGGACGGATCGAGATTTCCATGTAGTGGGCAACGGCCTAACCTATATATGGAAATGTTTCAGGAACCTATGACGGTTGCGATCATACCAGCACTAATGCACAGAATCCCATCAGAACTCCGCAGTTAAGCATGCTTGGGCTAAGTAGTACTAGGATGGGTGACTCCCTGAGAAGTCCTCGTGTTGCACCCCCTTTTTCTAACTTTTGACTATTTTTCTGACCCCCATCGGATCCGATATGCCTTCAAATTTCTATCATGTCTTCTACTTTTTTTCGCCTCCGGAAACTTATCCGCTCCCATGATATTCCTTTTTCAATAACTCCTCGAAATATTCCATTTGATTAATATTCATTCTATTCCTTTATTTTCCTCACAACATGGGATGTTCACCCGCAACGATCCAAGTCCAAAGATCGCCGGCGCCATGCACTGACGTTGGTCCCACAGGACGCAGAAGGCCCGGCGCAGCATTGTTTCCCGGTGGCGCGGAGCGGCTTGCTATGCTATAACGAATGATGTTGAACGACTAGCGATGGGTGCAATCATCACCGCCCTGATACGCCGGATCCTATCAGAAATCCATAGTTAGGCATTCCTCGTCGAGCGGATGGGTCACCCCGGGAAGTCGGCGCAATGAAGCCCATGTTGCAGAATGTGGGCAGGATGCTGACAACGGTGCCCACAGGCCCTTTTTCCAGAATGTGGGCTCGATGCCTCCGTGTCTTCTCCGAACGCGAGTAGGTGGAAGCTAAACTTCCAGCTCTCCAAGGATCTTCTGGGCTCCCATTGGCCTTTCAAACAAATAATTCTATCCCAGATCTTGGCCATGACGACGGAGCGGTCATTCGGGTGGATCATGGAGAGGCTTTCCGAATTGGGGTCTTAAAGGTGATTCCGACTCCGGAATACATATTTATGCCCTTTGGAGCGCGGCACGATCGAAAGCCACCGAAACTGGCACGACGAACCAATATCTTGCCCCATCGGTCCCGAACCCGGATCGCGGAACTTACCGTCTAAGGCATCCGCGTCGAAATTCTCGTTCTTCACCCCATTTTTTGATTGTCCTTATTTTTCTTTCTGTCTTCCACGAGATTCGTGCATTAAATTGTACAGCTTTCCCATTTCTTCATTCGCTCGTGAATATGCTTCAGTTCCCGAATTTACAACGTCTCCCTCTCTCCTTCGTGACGTTCCTTTCATATTTCCCAGATTCTCCTCATTCCCTCCCCATTTGTTGTTCCCCTCCAGAAACAGTTCGAGTCTTGATATCGCTAGGGCCACGCACCACCGCGGGTCCCCCGAGGAGTCGTGGACCCATCAAGACTGGAGGACGGACCGGATTTCATGTAGTGGGCAACGACCGCAACTATATATGGAAATGTTTCAGGGAACCTATGACGGGAGCGATCAAACCAGTACTAATGCACCGGATCCCAACAAAACTCCGAAGTTAAGCATGCTTGGATGTGAGTAGAACTAGGTTGGGTGACCGCATGGAAAGTCCTCGTGTTGCACCCCTTTTTCTAACTTTCGACTATTTTCTGTCCCCCATCGGATCGGATATGTCATTCAAATTTCTATCATGTCCTCTATTTTTCCTCTCCGGACTTATCCGCTCCCATGATAATCCAATTTTTCTTAATTCCTGGAAATATTCCCTTTTGATTAATATTCAATCTATTCCCTTTTTTCCTCACATCATGGGATGTTTCCTCGTAATGATCCAAGTCCTAAGATCGTTGGTGCCATGCACTGACGTTGGTCCCACAGGACTGAGAAGGCCCGGGTGCAGCATTGTTCCCGGCGGTGGAAGCGGCTCCCTATGCTATAATGAATGATTTTGAACGACTAGTGATGGGTGCGATTATCACCGCCCTAACGTGCCGGATCATATCAAAATCCATAGTTAAGCATGCCTTGGCGAGTGGATGGGTCAACCCCGGGAAGTCGGCGTAATGAAGGCCACATTATAGAATGTGGGCAGGATACTAACAACGGTGCCCACAGGCCCTTTTTCCCAAAATGTGGGATGGATGCCTCCGTGTCTTTTCCGAACGCGACCAGGCGGAAGCTAAAACTTCCAGCTCACCAAGGATCTTCCGGGCTCCCGGTGGCCTTCCAAACGAATTAATTAGACCCTAGATTCTGGCCGTGATGGGGAAGCGGTCATCCGGGTGGAGCACAGAGAGAGCTTTCTGAATGGGGTCTTAAAGGTGATTTCGACTGCGAAAAACATATTTATGCCCGTTTGAGCGTGGCACGATCGAAAGTCGCCGAAACTGGCATGATGAACCCTATATCTTGCCCCATCAGGCCGGTCCCCCGGATCGCGAAACTTACCGGCTAAGGCGTCCGCATCGGAAATCCTCGTTCTGCACCCATTTTTTGATTGTCCGCTATTTTTCTGTCTTCGACGAGATGCATGCATTAAATTGTGCAGCTTTCCCATTTCTTCCCCCGTGTATACGCTTCGGTTCCCGAATTTACCATGTCTCCCTCTCTCCTTCGCGACATTCCTTTCATATTTTTCTGGGATTCCCTTGTTCCCTCCCCGTTTGTTGTTCCCCTCCCGAAACAGTCCGGGTCTTCATATCGCGGTGCCTGGCACCACCGCGGGTCCCACCGAGGAGTCATGGGCCCATCAAGACTAGACGAACCGAGTTTTCATGTAGTGGGCAATGGCTGCAACTATATATTGAAATGTTTCATGGAACTTGTGATGGGTGCGATCAAACAAGCACTAATGCACCGGATCCCATCAAACTACTCCGCAGTTAGTGTGCTTGGGCGAGAGTAGTACTATGTTAGGTGACCTCATGGAAAGTCCTCGTGTTGCACCCCTTTTTCTAACTTTCGACTATTTTTCTGTCACCCATCGGATCGGATATGTCCTTCAAATTTCTATCTTGTCCTCTATTTTTTTCCTCTCCGGAACTTATCCGCTCCCATGATAATCCAATTTTTCTTATCTCCTCGAAATATTTCCTTTTGATTAATATTCATTCTATTCCCTTATTTTCCTCGCAACATGGGACGTTCGCCCGCAACGATCCAAGTCCGTAGATCGCCAGTGCCATGCACCGACGTTGGTCACATAAGACCCAGAAGGCCCGGGTGCATCATTGTTCCTCGGTAACGGGGAGCGGCTCCCTATGCTATAATGAATGATTTTGATCGACTAGCGATGAGTGCGATTATCTCCGCCCTACGTGCCGGATCAATCTAAAAATCCATAGTTAGCATGCCTTGGCGAGCAGTTGGGTCGACCCCGGGAAGTCAGCGTAGCGAAGACCATGTTGTAGAATGTGGACAGGATGCTGACAACGGTGCCCATAGGCCCTTTTTCCAGAATGTGGGCTGGATGCCTCCGTGTCTTTTTCGAATGCAGAGCAGGCGGAAGCTAAAACTTCAAGCTCGCCAAGGATCTTCGGGCTCCCGTGGCCTTTTAAACAAATTAATTCGACCCCAGCTCTAGGCCATGATGGCGGAGCAGTCATTCGGGTGGAGCACGGGAGAGCTTTCCAATTTGTGTCTTAAAGGCGATTCCGACTCCGGAAAATGTATTTATGCCCGTTTGAACGCGGCACGATCGAAAGCCGCTGAAACTGGCACGATCAACCCAATATCTTGCCCCATCGAGCGCGGTCCCCCAGATCGCGAACTTACCGGCTAAGGCGTCCGCATCGGAATTCCTCGTTCTGCACCCATTTTTTGATTTTTTGCTATTTTTCTATTTTCAACGAGATGCATGCATTAATTGTGCGGCTTTCCCATTTCTTCCCCATGCATACACTTCGGTTCCCGAATTTACCACATCTCCCTCTCTCCTTTGCGATGTTCCTTTCATATTTCCCAGGATTCTCCTCGTTCCCTCCCTGATTATTGTTCCTCTCCAAAAACAGTCCGGGTCTTGATATCGCCGGGGCCAGGCACCACCGCGGGTCCCACCGAGGAGTCATGGGCCCATCAAGACTGGACGGACAGAGATTTCCATGTAGTGGGCAACGGCCGCAACTATATATGGAAATGTTTAGGGAACTTGGTGGGTTGCGATCAAACCAGCACTAATGCACAGGATTCCATCAGAACTCTGCAGTTAAGCGTGCTTGGGTGAGAGTAGTACTAGGTTGGGTGACCCCATGAAAAGTCCTCGTGTTGCACCCCTTTTTCTAACTTTCGACTATTTTTTTGTCCCCCATCGGATCGGATATGTCCTTCAAATTTCTATCATGTCCTCTATTTTTTTCCTCTCCAGAACTTATCCGCTCCCATGATAATCCATTTTTTCTTAACTCCTCGAAATATTCCCTTTTGATTAATATTCATTATATTCCTTATTTTCTCCCATCATGGGATGTTCGCCCGCAACGATCCAAGTCCGAAGATCGTCAGCACCATGCACTGACGTTGATCCCACAAGACCCAGAAGGCCCGGGTGCAGCATTGTTTTCCGGCGATGGGGAGCGGCTCCCTATGCTATAATGAATGATTTTGAATGACTAGTGATGGGTGCGATTATCACCGCCCTAACATGCCGATCCTATCAAAAATCCATAGTTAAGCAGGCCTTGGCGAGCAGATGGGTCGACCCCAGGAAGTCGGCGTAGTGAAGGCCACATTGTAGAATGTGGGCAGGATGCTGACAACGGTGCCCACAAGCCCTTTTCCCAGAATGTGGGCTGAAAGCCTCCGTGTCTTTTCTGAACGCGGAGCAGCGAAGGCTAAAACTTCCTGCTCGCCAAGGACCTTCCGGGCTCCCGGTGTCCTTTCAAACAAATTAATTAGACCCCAGGTCTTGCCATGATGGCGGAGCGGTCATCTAGGTGGAGCATGGAGAGAGCTTTCCGAATTGGTATCTTAAAGGCGATTCCGACTCCGAAAAACATATTTATGACCGTTAAAGCGCGGCACGATCGAAAGCCGCTGAAACTGGCATGATCAACCCAATATCTTGCTCCATCGGCCCCGGTCCCCCGTATCGCAGAACTTACCGGCTAAGGCATCCGCGTCGGAATTCCACGTTCTGCATCCATTTTTTGATTGTCCGCTATTTTTCTGTCTTCCACGAGATGCATGCATTAAATTGTGCAGCATTCCCATTTCTTCCCCAGTGCATACGCTTCGGTTCTCGAATTTACCACGTCTCCCTCTCTCCTTCACGACGTTCCTTTCATATTTCCCAGGATTCTCCTCGTTCCCTCCCCGTTTGTTTTTCCCCTCCCGAAACAGTCCGGGTCTTGATATCGCCGGGGCACGGCACCACCACGGGTCCCATCGAGGAGTCGTGGGCCCATCAAGACTAGACGGACCGAGATTTTCATGTAGTGGGCAACGGCCGCAACTATATATGGAAATGTTTCAGGGAACCTGTGATGGGTGTGATCAAACTAGCACCAATGCACCGGATCCCATCAGAACTCCGCAGTTAAGCGTGCTTGGGCGAGAGTAGTACTAGGTTTGGTGGCCCCATGGAAAGTCCTCGTGTTGCATCCCTTTTTCTAACTTTCGACTACTTTTCTTTCCCCCATCGGATCGGATATGTCCTTCAAATTTCAATCTTGTCCTCTATTTTTTTCCTCTCCGGAACTTATCCGCTCCCATGATAATCCATTTTTTCTTAACTCCGCGAAATATTCCCTTTGATTAATATTCATTATGTTCCCTTATTTACCTCACATCATGGGATGTTCGCCTGCAACGATCCAAGTCCGAAGATCGTCGGCTCCACGCACTAACGTTGGTCACACAAGATCCAGAAGGCCCGGGTGCAGCATTGTTCCCCGGCGACGGGGAGCGGCTCCCTATGCTATAATGAATGATTTTAAATGACTAGCGATGGGTACGATTATCACCGCCATAACGTGCCGGATCCTATCAAAAATCCATAGTTAAGCATGCCTTGGCGAGCGGATGGGTCGACCCTAGGAAGTCGGCGTAGCGAAGGCCACATTGTAAAATGTGGGCAAGATGCTGACAACGGTGCCCACAGGCCTTTTTCCCGAATGTGGGCTAGATGCCTCCGTGTCTTCTCCGAACGCGGAGCAGGCAGAAGCTAAAACTTTCAGCTCGCCAAGGATCTTCCGGGCTCCTGGTGGGCTTTCAAACGAATTAATTTGACCCAGATCCTGGCTGTGATGTTGGAGCGATCATCCGGGTGGAGCACGGAGAGAGCTTTCTGAATTGGGGTCTTAAAGGCGATTCCGACTCCGGAAAATATATTTATGCCCATTTGAACGCGGCACGATCGAAAGCCGCTGAAACTGGCACGATCAACCCAATATCTTGCACCATCGGGCCAGGTCCCCCGGATGGCGGAACTTACCGGCTATGGCATCCACATCAGAATTCCTCGTTCTGCACCCATTTTTTGATTGTCCACTATTTTTCTGTATTCCACGAGATGCATGCATTAAATTGTGCGGCTTTTCCAATTCTTCCCCCGGCATATGCTTTGGTTCCCAAATTTACCATGTCTCCCTCTCTCATTCGCAACGTTCCTTTCATATTTCCGGGATTCTCCTCGTTCCCTCCCCGATTGTTGTTCCCCTCGAAACAGTCCGAGTCTTGATATCGCCGGGGCCAGGCACTACCGCGGGTCGCACCGAGGAGTCATGGGCCCAATAAGACTGGACGGACCGGATTTCCATGTAGTGGGCAACGCCGCAACTATATATGGAAATGTTTCAGGGAACTTGTGATGGTGCGATCAAACCAGCACTAATGCACCGGATCCCATCAGAACTCCGCAGTGATGCATGCTTGGGCGAGAGTAGTACTAGGTTGGGTGACTCCATGGAAATTCCTCGTGTTGCACCCCTTTTTCTAACTTTTGATAATTTTTCTATCCCCCATCGGATCGAATATGTCCTTCAAATTTCTATCATGTCCTATATTATTTTCTCTCCAGAACTTATCCACTCCCATGATAATCTAATTTTTCTTAACTCCTCGAATATTCCTTTTGACTAATTTCATTCTATTCCCTTATTTTCCCACATCATGGGATGTTCGTCCACAACGATCCAAGTCCGAAGATCGTCGGTGCCATGCACTGACGTTGGTCCCACAAGACCCAAAGGCCCGGGTGCAGCATTGTTTTCTGGCGACGGGGAGCGGCTCTCTATGCTATAATGAATGATTTTGAATGACTAACGATGGGTGCGATTATCATTGCCCTAACATGCCGGATCCAATCAAAAATCTATAGTTAAGCATGCCTTGGCGAGCAGATGAGTCGACCCTTGGAAGTCGGCATAGCGAAGGCCACGTTGTAGAATGTGGGCAGGATGTTGACAACGGTGCCCACAAGCCCTTTTTCCAGAATGTGGGCTGATGCCTCCGTGTCTTTTCGGAACACGGAGCAGGCGGAAGCTAAAACTTCCAGCTCGCCAAGGATCTTCCGGGATCCCAGTGGCCTTTCAAACAATTAATTCGACCTAGGTCCTGGCCGTAACGGTGGAGCGGTCATCCAGGTGGAGCACAGAGAGAGCTTTTCGAATTGGGGTCTTAAAGGCGATTCCGACTCTGGAAAACATATTTATGCCCGTTTGAACGCGGCACGATCGAAAGCCGCCGAAACTGACACGATCAACCCAATATCTTACCCCATCGGGCCCGGTCCCCCGGATCGCATAACTTACCGCTAAGGTTCCGTGTCGGAATTTCTCGTTCTGCACCCATTTTTTTGATTGTCTACTCATTTTCTATCTTCCACGAGATGCATGCATTAAATTGTGCGGCTTTTCCATTCTTCTTCTTCGCCCGTGCATATGCTTCGTTTCCCAAATTTACCATATCTCCCTCTCTCCTTCGCGACGTTCTTTTCATATTTCCCGGGATTCTCCTCATTCCATCCCCATTTGTTATTCCCCTCCCGAAACAGTCCGGTCTTGATATCGCCTGGGCCACGCACCACCGCGGGTCCCATCGAGGAGTCGTGGGCCCATCAAGACTGGACGGATCGAGATTTCCATGTAGTGGGCAACGGCCGCAACTATATATGAAAATATTTCATGGAACCTATGACGGAGTGATCAAACAAGCACTAATGCACCAGATCCATCAGAACTCAGCGTTAAGCGTGCTTGGGTGAGATTAGTACTAGGTTGGGTGATCCCATGGAAAGTCCTCGTGTTGGACACCTTTTTCTGACTTTCGACTATTTTTCTGTCCCCCATCAGATCGGATATGTCCTTCAAATTTCTACCATGTCCTCTATTTTTTTCCTCTACGGAACTTATCCGCTCCCATGATAATCCAATTTTTCTTAACTCCTCGAATATTCCCTTTTGATTAATTTTCATTCTATTCC
Source organism: Areca catechu (assembly GCA_021397845.1). Classification (NCBI taxonomy): domain Eukaryota; kingdom Viridiplantae; phylum Streptophyta; class Magnoliopsida; order Arecales; family Arecaceae; genus Areca; species Areca catechu. The sequence goes on from CM038050.1 coordinate 101,654,806, forward strand.
CTTATTTTCCTCACATCATGGGATGTTTGCCCGCAACGATCCAAGTCCGAAGATCGCCGGCACCATGCACTGACGTTGGTCCCACAGGACCCAGAAGGCCTGGTGTAGCATTGTTCCCGGGCGACGGGGCGGCTCCCTATGCTATAATGAATGATTTTGAACGACTAGCGATTGGTGCGATTATCACCCCCCCTAACATGCCGGATCCTATCATAAATCCATAGTTAAGCATGCCTTGGCGAGCAGATGGGTCGACCCTGGAAAGTCGGCGTAGCGAAGGCCACATTGTAGAATGTGGGCAGGATGCTGACAACGGTGCCCACTTGCCCTTTTTCCAGAATGGGGCTGGATGTCTTTGTGTTTTTTTTTCCGAACGCGAAGCAGGCGGAAGCTAAAACTTCCAGATCGCCAAGTATCTTCCGGGCTCCTGGTGGCCTTTCAAACGAATTAATTCGACCCTAGATCCTGGCCGTGATGGCTGAGCGATCATCCGGGTGGAGCACGGAGAAAGCTTTCTGAATTGGGGTCTTAAAGGCGATTCCAACTCCGAAATACATATTTATGCCCGTTTGAGCATGCACGATCGAAAGCCACCAAAACTAGCATGATCAACCCAATATCTTGCCCCATCGGCCCGGTCACCCATATCGCAAAACTTACCGAGTAAGGCGTCCACGTCGGAATTCCTCGTTCTGCACCCATTTTTTGATTGTCCTCTATTTTTCTGTCTTCCACGAGATGCATGCATTAAATTGTGTGGCTTTCCCATTTCTTCAACCGTGCATACGCTTCGGTTCCCGAATTTACCACGTCTCCCTCTCTCCTTCGCGACGTTCCTTTCATATTTCCTGGGATACTCCTCGTTCCCTCCCTGTTTATGTTCCCCTCCCGAAACAGTCCAGGTCATGATATCGACAGGGCCAGGCACCACCGTGGGTCCCACCGTGGAGTCATGGGCCCATCAAGACAGGACGGACCGAGATTTCCATGTAGTGGGCAATAGCCACAACTATATATGGAAATATTTCAGGAACCTGTGATGGGTGCGATCACCCAGCACTAATGCACCGGATCCCATTAGAACTCCGCAATTAAGCGTGCTTGGGCGAGAGTAGTACTATGTTGGGTGACCCCATGGAAAGTCCTCGTGTTGCACCCCTTTTTCTAACTTTCGACTATTTTTCTGTCCCCCTTCGGATCGGATATGTCCTTCAAATTTCTATCATTGTCCTCCATTTTTTTCCTCTCCGGACTTATCCGCTCCCATGATAATCCAATTTTTCTTAACTCCTCGAAATATTCCCTTTGATAATATTCATTCTATTACCTTATTTTCCCTATCATGGGATGTTCGCCCGCAACGATCCAAGTCCGAAGATCGCCGGTGCCATGCACTGATGCTGGTCCCACAGACCCAGAAGGCCCGGGTGCAGCATTATTCCCCGACGACGGGGAGCGGCTCCCTATGCTATAATGAATGATTTTGAACGACTAGCACTGGGTGCGATTATCACCGCCCTAACGTGCAGGATCCAATCAAAAATCCATAGTTAAGCATGCCTTGGCGAGCGGATGGGGAGACCCCGGGAAGTCGGCGTAGCGAAGGCTACGTTGTAGAATGTGGGCAGGATGCTGACAACGGTGCCTACAGGCCCTTTTTCCAGAATGTGGGCTGGATGCCTTCGTGTCTTTTCCAACGCGGTGCAGGCGGAAGCTAAAACTTCCAGCTCGCCAAGGATCTTCCGGGCTCCCGGTGGCCTTTCAAACGAATTAATTCGATCCCTGATCCTGGCCATGATGGCGGAGCGGTCATACGGGTGGAGCACGGAGAGAGCTATCCGAATTGAGGTCTTAAAGGCGATTCAGACTCCGGAAAAAATATTTATGCCCATTTGAGTGCGGCATGATCGAAAGCCACCGAAACTGGCACGATCAACCCAATATCTTACCCCATCGGGCCGGTCCCTCGGATCGCGAAACTTACCGGCTAAGTCGTCCGCTTCGGAATTTCTCATTCTGCACCAATTTTTTGATTGTCCGCTATTTTTCTATCTTCCACGAGATGCAAGCATTAAATTATGCGGCTTTCCAATTTCGTCCCCGGTGCATACGCTTCGTTTCCCGAATTTACCTCGTCTCCACTTTAGTTCGCGACGTTCCTTTCATATTTCCGGGATTCTCCTCGTTCCCCACCCCGTTTGTTGTTTCCCTCCCGAAACAGTCCGGGTCTTGATATCACCGGGGCCAGGAACCACCGCGGGTCCCACTGAGGAGTCGTTGCCCATCAAGATTGGACGGACCGAGATTTCCATGTAGTGGGCAATGGCCGCAACTATATATGGAAATTTTCAGGGAACCTGTGATAGGTGCGATCAAACCAGCACTAATGCACCGGATCCCATCAGAACTCCGTAGTTAAGCATGCTTGGGTGAGAGTAGCACTAGGTCGGGTGACCCCATGGAAAGTCCTCGTGTTGCACCTCTTTTTCTAACTTTCGACTATTTTTCTGTCCCCCATCGGATTTGATATGTCCTTCAAATTTCTATCATGTCCTCTATTTTTTTCCTCTTTGGAACTTATCCGCTCCCATTATAATCTAATTTTTCTTAACTCCTCGAAATATTCCCTTTTGATTAATATTCTTTCTATTCCCTTATTTTCCTCACATCATGGGATGTTCGCCCGCAACGATCCAAGTTCGAAGATCGCCGGAGCCATGCATTGACGTTTGTCCCACAAGACCCAGAAGGCCCAGGTGCAGCATTGTTCCCCGCCGACGGGAGCGGCTCCCTATGCTATAATGAATGATTTTGAATGACTAGCGCTGGGTGCGATTATCACCACCCTAACGTGCCAGATCCTATCAAAATCCATAGTTAAGCATGCCTTGGCGAGCGGATGGGTCACCTTGGGAAGTCGGCATAGCGAAAGCCACGTTGTTGAATGTGGGCAGGATGCTCAAAATGGTGCCCACAGGCCCTTTTTCCAGAATGTGGGCTGGATGCCTTCGTGTCTTTTCCGAACGTGGAGCAGGCGAAGCTAAAACTTCCAGCTTGCCAAGGATCTTCCGTGCTCTCGGTGGCCTTTCAAACGAATTAATTCGACCCTAGATCCTGGCCGTGACGGCCGAGCGATCATCCGGGTGGAGAACAGAGAGAGCTTTCTGAATTGGGTCCTAAAGGCGATTTTGATTCCGGAAAACTTATTTATGCCCGTTTGAGCATGGCACGATCGAAAGCCACCGAACTGGCACGATCAACCCAATATCTTTCCCCATCGGGCCTGGTCCCCGGATCGTGGAACTTACTAGCTAAGGCAACCGCATCGGAATTCCTCGTTATGCACCCATTTTTTGATTGTCCGCTATTTTTCTTGTCTTCCACGGATGCATGCATTAAATTGTGTGGCTTTCCCATTTCTTCCCTCATGCAAATGCTTCGGTTCCCGAATTTACCACGTCCCTCTCTCCTTTTCGATGTTTCATTCATATTTCCTGGATTCTCCTCGTTCCCTACCCGTTTGTTGTTCCTCTCCTGAAACAGTCCGGGTCTTGTTATCATCAGGGCCAGGCACCACCGCGGTTCCCACCGAGAAGTTGTGGGCCCATCAAGACTAGACGGACCGAGATTTCCATGTAGTGGGCAACGACCGCCGCTATATATGAAAATGTTTCAGGGAACCTGTGATGGGTGCGATCAAACCACCACTAATGCACCGGATCCCATCAGAACTCCACAATTAAGTGTTCATGGGCGAGAGTAGCACTAGGTTGGGTGACCCCATGGAACTCCATGGAAAGTCCTCGTGTTGCACCCTTTTCTAACTTTAGACTATTTTTCTGTCCCCCATCGGTTGGATCTGTCCTTCAAAGTTATATCATGTCCTCTACCTTTTCCTCTCTGGAATTTATCCGCTCCCAGATAATCTAACCCTTTTCTAATCCCGAAAATATTCCCTTTGATTAATATTTGTTCTATTCCCTTATTTTCCTCAATCATGGGATGTTCGCCCGCAAACGATCCAAGTCCGAAGATCGCCGGGCCATGCACTGACGTTGGTCCCACAAGACCCAGAAGGCCGGGTGTAGCATTGTTCCCCGGCGATGGGAAGCGACTCCTTATGCTATATGAATGATTTTGACTGACTAGCACTGGGTGCGATTATCACCGCCCTAACATGCCAGATCCGATCAAAAATCCATAGTTAAGCATGCCTTGGTGAGCGGATAGGTCGACCCCGGGAAGTCGGTGTAGCGAAGGCCATGCTGAAGAATGTGGGCAGGATGCTGACAACGGTGCCACAGGCCTTTTTCCAGAATGTGGGCTGGATGCCTCCGTGTCTTTTCGAATGCAAAGCAGGCGGAAGCTAAAACTTCCAGCTCGCAAGGATCTTTCGGGCTCCCGGTGGCCTTTCAAACGAACTAATTCGACCCCAGATCCTTGTCGTGAGGCGGAGTGGTCATGGGTGGAGGATGGAGAGGGCTTTCTGAATTGGGGTCCTAAAGGCTATTCCGCTCCAAAAACATATTTATGTCCGTTTGAGCGCGGCACGATCAAAAGCCGCCAAAACTGGCATGATCAACCCAATAGCTTGCCCATCGGGCCCGGTCCCTCGGATCATGGAACTTACCGCTAAGGTGTCTGCATCGAAATTCCTCGTTCTATACCCATTTTTGATTGTCCGCATTTTTTCTATCTTCCACGAGATGAATGCATTAAATTGCGGCTTTCCCATTTCTTCCCCCGTGCATATGCTTCGGTTCCCGAATTTACCACGTCTCCCTCTATCCTTCACGACATTCCTTTCATATTTCCTGGGATTCTCTTTGTTCCCTCGTTTGTTGTTCCCCTCCCGAAACTGTCTGGGTCTTGATAACCGGGGCCAGGCACCACCGCGGTCCCACCGAGGAGTCGTGGGCCCATCAAGATTGGACGGACAAGATTTCCATGTAGTGGGCAACGGTCGCAACTATATAGGGAAATGTTTCAGAGAACCTGTGATGGGTGCGATCAAACCAGCACTAATGCATCGGATCCCATCAGAACTCCGTAGATAAGCGTGCTTGGGCAAGAGTAGTACCAGGTTGGGTGTCCTCATGGAAAGTCCTCGTGTTGCACCACTTTTTTTAAATTTCGTCTATTTTTTGTCCCCCATCGGATCGGATATGTCCTTCAAATTTCTATCACATCCTCTATTTTTTTCCTCTTCGGAACTTATCCACTCCATGATAATCCATTTTTCTTAACTCCTCGAAATATTCCCTTTTAATAATATTCATTCTATTCCTTATTTTCCTCACATCAAGGGATGTTCGCCGTAATGATCCAAGTCCGAAGATCGCTGGCACCATGCACTGACGTTGGTCCCACAACACCTAGAAGGCACGGGTGTAGCATTGTTCCCCAGCGATGGGGAGCGGCTCCCTATGTTGTAATGAATGATTTTGAACGACTAGCGCTGGGTGCGATTATCACCACCCTAACGTGCCGGATCCTATCAAAAATCCATTGTTAAGCATGCCTTGGGAGCGGATGGGTCGACCCCGGGAAGTCGGTGTAGCGAAGGCCACGTTATAGAATGTGGGTAGGATGCTGACAACAGTGCCCATAGGCCTTTTTTCCAGAATGTGGGCTGGATGCCTCCGTGTCATTTCCGAATGCGGAGCAGGCGGAAGCTAAAACTTCCAGCTCGCCAAGGATCTTTGGGCTCCCGGTGGCCTTTCAAACGAATTAATTCGATCTTAGATCCTGGCCGTGATGGCGGAGCGGTTATCCGGGTGGAGCACAACGAGAGCTTTCCAAATTAGGGTCTTAAAGACAATTCCGACTCCGGAAAACATATTTATGCCCGTTTGAGCACGGCAAGATCGAAAGCCGCCGAAACTGGCACGATCAACCCAATAGCTAGACCCATCGGGCCCGGTCCCCCGGATCGCGGAACTTATAGGCTAAGGCGTCCGCATCAGAATTCCTCGTTTTGCACCCATTTTTTGATTGTCTGCTATTTTCTATCTTCCACGAGATGAATGCATTAAATTTGTGGCTTTCCTATTTCTTCTCCCGTGCATATGCTTCGGTTCCCGAATTTACCACGTCTCACTCTCTCCTTCACGACCGTTGCTTTCATATTTCTCAGGATTCTCCTCGTTCCCTCCCCGTTTGTTGTTCCCCTACCGAAATAGTCCGGGTCTTGATATCGCCGGGGCCAGGCACCACCGCGGGTCCCATCGAGGAGTCATGGGCCCATCAAGACTGGACAGACCGAGATTTCCATGTAGTGGGCAACGACCGCAACTATATATGGAAATGTTTCAGGGAGCCTATGATGGGTGCGATCAAACCAGCACTAATGCATGGATCCCATCAGAACTCCGCAGTTAAGCATGCTTGGGTGAGAGTAGTACTAGGTTGGGTGACCCCATTGAAAGTCCTTGTGTTGCACCCCTTTTTTAACTTTCGACTATTTTCTGTCCCACATCAAATCGGATATGTCTTTAAATTTCTATCATGTCCTCTATTTTTTCCTCTCCGGACTTATCCGCTCCGATGATAATCTAATTTTTCTTAACTCCTCGAAATATTCCTTTTGATTAATATTCATTCTATTCCTTATTTTCCTCACATCATGGGATGTTTGCCCGCAACGATCCAAGTCCTAAGATCGTTGGCGCCATGCACTGACGTTGGTCCCACAAGACCCAGAAGGCCCGGGTGCAGCATTTTCCCCGGTGACGGGGAGCTGCTCCCTATGCTATAATAAATGATTTTGAACGACTAGCGATGGGTATGATTATCACCGCCCTAACGTGCCGGATCCTATCAAAGTTCCATAGTTAAGCATGCCTTTGTGAGCGGGGGTCGACCCCAGGAAGTCGGCGTAGCGAAGGCCACCTTATAGAATGTGGGCAGGATGCTGACAACGGTGCCCACATGCCCTTTTTCCAGAATGTGGGCTGGATGCCTCCATGTCTTTTCCTAACGCGGAGCAGGCGGAAGCTAAAACTTCTAGCTCGCCATTGATCATTCGGGCTCCTGGTGGCCTTTCAAATGAATTAATTCGACCACAGTTCCTGGCCGACTGGTGGAGCGGTCATGCGGGTCGAGCACGGAGAGAGCTTTCCAAATTTGGGTCTTAAAGCGATTCCGACTGCGAAAAAATATATTTATGCCCTTGAGCACGACACGATCAGAAGCCAACGAAACTGGCACGATCAACCAATATCTTGCCCTATCGGGCCGGTCCCCCAGATCGCGGAACTTACGGGTAAGGATCCACGTCGGAATTCCTCGTTCTGCACCCATTTTTTGATTGTCCACTATTTTTCTGTCTTCCACGATATGCATGCATTAAATTATGTGGCTTTCCCATTTCTTCACCAGTGCACCACTACGGGTCCCACCGAGGAGTCGTGGGCCCATCAAGACTGGACGAATCGAGGTTTCCATGTGGTGGGAAAAGCCATAACTATATATGAAAAGTTTCAGGGAACTTGTGATGGGTTCGATCAAACCAGCACTAATGCACCGGATCCAATCAGAACTTCGCACTTAAGTGTGCTTGGACGAGAGTAGTACTAGGTTTGGTGACCCCATGGAAAGTCCTCGTGTTGCACCCCATTTCTAACTTTCGACTATTTTTCTGTTCCCCATCGGATCGGATATGTCCTTCAAATTTCTATATGTCCTCTAATTTTTTCCTCTCCTGAACTTATCCGCTCCCATGATAATCCAATTTTTCTTAACTCCTCAAAATATTCCCTTTTGATTAATATTCATTCAATTCCCTTATTTTTCTCTCATCATGGGATGTGTTCCCGCAACGATCCAAATTCGAAGATCGCCGGCGCCAAGCACTGCGTTGGTCTCAAAAGACCCAAATGCCCGGGTGCAGCATTGTTCCCGGCGACAGGGAGCGGCTCTCTATGCTATAATGAATGATTTTGAACGACTAGAACTGGGTGCGATTATCACCGCCCTAACGTGCCGGATCCTATCAAAAATCCATAGTTAAGCATGCCTTGGCGAGCGGATGGGTCGACTCTGGGAAGTCGGCGTAGCGAAGGCCACATTGTAAAATGTGTGCAGGATGCTGACAACAGTGCCCACCAGGCCCTTTTTTCCAGAATGTGGGCTGGATGCCTCCGTGTCTTTTCTGAATGCGGAGCAGGCGGAAGCTAAAACTTCCAGCTCGCCAAGGATCTTCCGGGCTCCCGGTGGCCTTTCAAACGAATTAATTCGACCACAGATCCTGGCCGTGATGGCAAAGCAGTCATCGGGTGGAGCACGGAGAGAGCTTTCCGAATTGGGGTCTTAAAGGCAATTCCGACTCTGGAAAACATATTTATGCCCGTTTGAGCGCGGCATGATCGAAAGCCATCGAAACTGGCACGATCAACCCAATATCTTGACCCATCGGGCCTGGTCCCCGGATCGCTGAACTTACCAACTAAGTCGTCTGCGTCGGAATTTCGTTCTACACCCACTTTTTGATTGTACGCTATTTTTCTGTCTTCCACGAGATGCATGCATTAAATTATGCAGCTTTCCCATATCTTCACCCGTGCATACACTTCGGTTCCCGAATTTACCACGTCTCCCTCTCTCCTTCGCGACGTTCCTTTCATATTTTTCGGGATACTCCTCGTTCCTTCCCGTTTGTTGTTCCCCTCCCGAAACAGTCCGGGTCTTGATATCACCGGGGCCACGCACCACCACGGGTCCCACCGAGGAGTCGTGGGCCCATCAAGATTGGACGGACCGAGATTTCTAGGTAGTGGGCAACGGGCGAAACTATATATGAAAATTTTTCAGGAAACCTGTGATGGGTGCGATCATACCAGCACTAATGCACCGGATCCCATCAGAACTTCGCAGTTAAGCGTGCTTGGATGAGAGTAGTACTAGGTTGGGTGACCCCATGGAAAGTCCTCGTGTTGCACCCCTTTTTTAACTTTCCACTATTTTTCTGTCCCCCATCGGATCGGATATGTCCTACAAATTTCTATCGTGTCCTCTATTTTTCCTCTCTGGAACTTATCCGCTCCCTTGATAATCCAATTTTTCTTAACTCCTCGAAATATTTCCTTTTGATTAATATTCATTCTATTCCCTTATTTTTCTCACATCATGGGATGTTCGCCCGCAACGATCCATGTCCGAAGATCGCCGGCGCCATGCACTGATGTTGGTCCCATAGGACCCAAAAGGCCCGGGGCAGCATTGTTCCCCGGCGGCTGGGAGCGGCTCCCTTTGCTATAATGAATGATTTTGAATGACTAGCGATGGGTGCGATTATCACCACCCTAACGTGCCGGATCCTATCAAAAATCTATAGTTAAGCATGCCTTGGCGAGCGAATGGGTCGACCCTGGGAAGTCGGCGTAGAAGGCCACATTGTAGAATGTGGGCAGGATGTTGACAACGGTGCCCACAGGCCCTTTTTCTAGAACGTGGTCTGGATGCCTCAATGTCTTTTCCGAACGCGGAGCAGGCGGAAGCAAAAACTTCCAACTCGCCAAGGATCTTCCGAGCTCCCGTTGGCCTTTCAAATGAATTAATTCGACCCAGATCCTGGCCATGATGGGGGAGCGGTCATGCGGGTGGAGCACGAAGAGAGCTTTCCGAATTGGGGTCTTAAAGGCAATTCCGACTCCAGAAAACATATTTATGCCTGTTCGACAGCGGCACGATCGAAAGCCGCCGAGACTGGCACGATCAACCCAATATCTTGCCCCATCGGGCCCGGTCCCCCGGATCTCGAAACTTACCTGCTAAGGCGTCCGTGTCGGAATTTCTCGTTGTGCACCCTTTTTGATTGTCCGCTATTTTTCTGTCTTCCACGAGATACATGCATTAAATTGTGCGGCTTTCCCATTTTTTTCCCCATGCATACACTTCGGTTCCCGAATTTACCACGTCTCCCTCTCGCCTTCGCGACGTTCCTTTCATATTTTTCGGGATTCTCCTCGTTCCCTCCCCAATTGTTGTTCCCTTCCCGAAATAGTCCGGGTCTTGTTATCGCCGGGGCCACGCACCACGCAGGTCCCACCGAGGAGTCCTGGGCCCATCAAGACTGGACGGACCGAGATTTCCATGTAGTGGGCATCGGCCGCAACTATATATAGAAATGTTTCAGGGAAACTGTGACGGGTGCGATCAAACCAGCACTAATGTACCGGATCCCATCAGAACTCCGCAGTTAAGCATGCTTGAATGAGAGTAATACTAGGTTGGGTGACCCCATGGAAAGTCCTCATGTTGCATCCCTTTTTCTAACTTTCAACTATTTTTCTGTCCCCCATCGGATCGGATATGTCCTTCAAATTTCTATCATGTCCTCTATTTTTTTCCTCTCCGGAACTTATCCGCTCCCATGATAATCCAATTTTTCTTAAATCCTCAAAATATTCCCTTTTGATTAATATTCATTCTATTCCTTATTTCCTCACATCATGGGATGTTCGCCCGCAACGATCCAAGTTCGAAGATCGCCGGTGCAATGTACTGACGTTCATCCACAGGACCTAGAAGGCCAGGTGCAGCATTGTTCCTGGCGACGGGGAGCGGCTCCCTTTGCTATAAGGAATGATCTTGAACGACTAGCGATGGGAGCGATTATCACCGCCCTAACGTGCCGGATCCTATCAAAAATCCATAGTTAAGCATGCCTTGGCGAGCGGATGTGTCGACCCCGTGATTTTGGCATAGCGAATGCCACGTTGTAAAATGTGGGCAGGATGATGACAACGGTGCCCACAGGCCCCTTTTCCAGAATGTGGGCTGGATGCCTCCGTGTCTTCTCCGAACGCGGAGCAGGCGGAAGATAAAACTTCCAGCTCGCCAAGGATATTTTGGGCTCCTGTTGGCCTTTCACATGAATTAATTCGACCCCAGATCCTGGCCGTGGTTGCGGAGTGGTCATTCAGGTGGACCACGGAGAGAGATTTTTGAATTGGGGTCTTACAGGAGATTCCGACTCCGAAAAACATATTTATGCCCGTTTGAGCGCGGCACGGTCGAAAGCCGCTGAAACTGGCACGATCAATCCAATATCTTGCCCCATCTGGTCCAGTCCCCCAGATCGTGGAACTTAACGGCTAAGGCATCCACGTCGGAAATCCTCGTTCTGCACCCATTTCTTTATTGTCCGCTATTTTCTGTCTTCCACGAGATGCATCAATAAATTGTGCAGCTTTCTCATTTCTTCCCCAGTGCATAGGCTTCGGTTCCCGAATTTACCACGTCTCCCTCTCTCCTTCGCGACGTTCCTTTCATATTTTCCAGGATTTTCCTCGTTCCCTCCTCGTTTGTTGTTCCCTTCCCGAAACTGTCCGGGTCTTGATATCACGGGGCCACGCACCACTGCGGGTCCCATCGAGGAGTCGTGGCCGATCAAGACTGGAAGGACCGAGATTTCCATGTAGTGGTCAACGGCCACAACTATATATGAAAATATTTCAGGGAACCTGTGACGGGTGCGATCAAACCAGCACTAATGCACCAGATCCCATCAGAACTCTGCAGTTAAGCGTGCTTGGACGAGAGTAGTACTAGGTTGGGTGACTCCATGAAAAGTCCTCGTGTTGCACCCCTTTTTCTAACTTTCGACTATTTTTCTGTCCACCATCGGATCGGATATGTCCTTCTTAACTCCTCGAAATATTCCCTTTTGATTAATATTCATTCTATTCCCTTATTTTCCTCACATCATGGGATATTCGCCCGCAATGATCCAAGTCCGAAGATCGCCGGCGCAATGCACTGACGTTGGTCCCACAGGACCCAGAAGTCCCGGGTGCAGCATTATTCCCCGGCGGTGGGGAGCGGCTCCCTATGCTATAATGAATGATCTTGAATGACTAGCGATGGGTGCGATTATCACCGCCCTAACGCGCCGGATCCTATCAGAAATCCATAGTTAGGCGTTCCTCGTCGAGCGGATGGGTAACCCTCGGGAAGTCGGTGCAGCGAAGGCCACATTCCAGAATATGGACTGGATGCTGACAACGATGCCCACGGGCCCTTTTTCCAGAATGTGGGCTGGATGCCTCCGTGTCATTTCCGAACGCGGAGCAGGCAGAAGCTGAAACATCCAGCTCGCCAAGGATCTTTCGTGCTCCCGTTGGCCTTTCAGACGAATTAATTCGACCCCAGATCCTGGCCGCGACGGCGAAGCGGTAATGCGGTTGGAGCACGGAGAGAGCTGTTCGAATTGGGGTCTTAAAGGCAATTCGGACTCCGGAAAACATATTTATGCCCGTTTGAGCGCGGCACGGTCGAAAGCTGCCAAAACTGGCATGATCAGCCCAATATCTTGCCCCACCGGGCCCGGTACCCCGGATTGTGGAACTTAACGGCTAAGGCGTCCGTGTCGGAAGTCTTCGTTCTGCACCCATTTCTTGATTGTCCGCTATTTTTCTGTCTTCCACGAGATGCATGCAATAAATTGTGTGGCTTTCCATTTCTTCCCCGTGCATACGCTTCGGTTCCCGAAATTACCAAGTCTCCCTCTCACCTTCGCGGCGTTCCTTTCATATTTCCCGAGTTTCTACCCGTTCCCTCTCCAGTTGTTATTCCCCTCCCGAAACAGTACGGGTCTTGATATCACCAGGGCGACGCACCACCGCAGGTCCCACCGAGGGAGTCGTGCACCCATCAAGACTAGACGGATCGAGATTTCCATGTAGTGGGCAACGGCCGTATCTATATATGGAAATGTTTCAGGGAACTTGTGACAGGTGCGATCATACCAGCACTAATGCACCTATCAGAACTCCGTAGTTAAGCGTGCTTGGGCGAGAGTAGTACTAGGATCGGTGACCCACTAGGAAGTCCCCGTGTTGCACCCTTTTTTTTAACTTTCGACTATTTTTCTGTCCCCCATCGGATCCGATATGCCCTTCAAATTTCTATCATGTCTTCTACTTTTTTTCCCCTCCGGAAACTTATCCGCTCCCATGATAATCCGATTTTTCTTAACTCCTCGAAATATTTCCTTTTGATTAATATTCATTCCATTCCCTATTTTCCTCACATCATGGGATGTTCGCCCGCAACGATCCAAGTCCGAAGATCGCCGGCGCCATGCACTGACGTTGGTCCCACAGGACCCAGAAGGCACGGGTGTAGCATTGTTCTCTGGCGGTGGGGAGCGGCTCCCTATGCTATAATGAATGATTTTGAACGACTAGCGATTGGTGCGATTATCACCGCCCTAACATGCCGGATCCTATCAAAAATCCATAGTTAAGCATGCCTTGGCGAGCGGATGGGTCACCCCGGGAAGTCGGCGCAGCGAAGGCCACATTGCAGAATGTGGGCAGGATGCTGACAACGGTGCCCACGGGCCCTTTTTCCAGAATGTGGGCTGGATGCCTCCGTGTTTTCCGAACGCGGAGCAGGCGAAGCTGAAACTTCCAGCTCGCCAAGGATCTTTCGCACTCCTGTTGGCCTTTCATACAAATTAATTCGACCCTAGATCCTGGCCGTGATGGCGGAGCAGACATGCGGGTGGAGCACGGAGAGAGCTTTCCGAATTGGGGTCTTACAGGCTATTCCGACTCCGAAAAACATATTTTTGCCCGTTTGAGTGCGGCACGGTCGAAAGCCACCGAAACTGGCACGATCAACCCAATATCTTGCCCCACCAGGCCCGGTCCCCCGGATAGCAGAACTTAACGGCTAAGGCGTCTGCATCGAAAATCCTCGTTCTGCACCCATTTCTTGATTGTCTACTATTTTTCTGTCTTGCACGAGATGCATGCAATAAATTGTGCGGCTTTCCCATATCTTCCCCCGTGCATACGCTTCAGTTCCCGAAATTACCACGTCTCCCTCTCTCCGTCGTGGCGTTCCTTTCATATTTCCCGGGATTCTACCCGTTCCCTCCTCGGTTGTTGTTCCCCTCCCAAAACAGTAGGGTCTTGATATCACCGGGGTGACGCACCACCCGGGTCCCACCGAGGGTGTCGTGCGCCCGTCAAGACTGGACAGATCGAGATTTCGATGTAGTGGGCAACGGTCGCAACTATATATGGAAATATTTTTGGGAACCTGTGACGGGTGCGATCATACCAGCACTAATGCACCGGATCCCATCAGAAATCCGCAGTTAAGCATGCTTGGGCGAGAGTAGTACTAGGATGGTTGACCCCTGGAAAGTCCTCTTGTTGCACCCCTTTTTCTAACTTTCGACTATTTTTCTGTCCCCCATCGGATCCGATATGCCCTTCAAATTTTTATCATGTCTTCTACTTTTTTTCCCCTCCGGAAACTTATCCGCTCCCATGATAATCCGATTTTTCTTAACTCCTTGAAATATTCCCTTTTAATTAATATTCATTATATTCCTTATTTTCCTCACATCATGGGATGTTCGCCCGCAACGATCCAAGTCCGAAGATCGCCGGCGCCATGCATTTACGTTGGTCCCACAGGACCCAGAAGGCCCGGGCGCAGCATTGTTCCCCGGCGGCGGGGAGCGGCTTGCTATGCTATAACGAATGATGTTGAATGACTAGTGATGGGTGCGATTATCACTGCCCTGACGCGCCCTATCAGAAATTCATAGTTAGGCATTCCTCGTCGAGTGGATGGGACACCCTCGGGAAGTCGGCGCAGCGAAGGCCACGTTGCAGAATATGGCCAGGATGCTGACAACGGTGCCCACAGGCCCTTTTTCCAGAATGTGGGCTGGATGCCTCTATGTCTTTTCTGAATGTTGAGCAGGCAGAAGCTGAAACTTCCAGCTCGCCAAGGATCTTCCGGGCTCCGTTAGCCTTTCAGATGAATTAATTCGACCCCAGATCCTGGACGTGATGGCGGAGCTGTCATTCGGGTGGAGCACGGAGAGAGCTTTCCGAATTGGGGTCTTAAAGGCGATTCCGACTTCGGAAAACATATTTATGCCCATTTAAGCATGGCACGGTCGAAAGCCACCGAAACTGGCATGATCAACCCAATATCTTGCCCCACCAGACTCGATCCCCCGGATCGCGGAACTTAACGGCTAAGGCGTCCGCGTCGGAAGTCCTCGTTCTGCACCCATTTCTTGATTGTCCGCTATTTTTATGTCTTCTACAAGATGCATGCAATAAATTATGCTGCTTTCCAATTTCTTCCCCCGTGCATATGCTTCGGTTCCCGAAATTACCACGTCTCCCTATCTCCTTCGCGGCGTTCCTTTCATATTTCCGGGATTCTACCCGTTCCCTCCCCGGTTGTTGTTCCCCTCCCGAAACAGTACGGGTCTTGATATCACCGGGGCGATGCACCATCGCGTGTCCCACCGAGGGAGTCGTGTGCCCATCAAGACTGGACGGATCAAGATTTCCATGTAGTGGGCAACGGCCGCAACTATATATGGAAATGTTTCAGGGAACTTGTGATGGTGCGATCATACCAGCACTAATACACCGGATCCCATCGAATCCGTAGTTAAGCGTTGTGGGGCGAGAGTAGTACTAGGATGGGTAGACCCCCTAGGAAGACCTCGTGTTGCACCCTTTTCTAACTTTCGACTATTTTTTCTGTCCCCTATCGGATCCGATATGCCCCTTCAAATTTCTATCATATTTCTAATTTTTTCCCCTCCGGAACTTATCCGCTCCCATGATAATCCGATTTTTCTTAACTCCTCGAAATATTCCCTTTTGATTAATATTCATTCTATTCCTTTATTTTCCTCACATCATGGGATGTTCACCCACAACGATCCAAGTCCAAAGATCGCCGGCGCCATGCACTGACATTGGTCCTACAGGACCCAGAATGCACGGGCGCAGCATTTCCCCGACGGCGAGGAGCGGTCTCACTATGCTATAATGAATGATGTTGAACGACTAGCGATGGGTTGCGATATCACACCGTGACGCGCCGGATCCTATCAGAAATCATAGTTAGCGTTCCTCGTCGAGCGGATGGGTCACCACGGGTGTCGGCGTTAGCGAAGGCCACGTTGCAGAATGTGGGCAGGATGCTGACAACGGTGCCCACGGGCCTTTTTCCAGAATGTGGGCTGGATGCCTCTATATCTTTTCTGAATGCGGAGCAGGCAGAAGCGAAACTTCCAGCTCGCCAAGGATCTTCCGGGCAACCCGTTGGCCTTTCAGATGAATTAATTAGACACTAGATCCTGGCCGTGATGGCGAAGCTGGTCAGGTGGGTGGAGCTCGAAGAGATCTTTCCGAATTGGGGTCTTACAGGCGATTCCGACTTCGGAAAACATTTATGCCTTGTTTGAGCGTGGCACGGTCGAAAGCCGCTAAACTGGCACGATCAACCCAATATCTTGCCCAACCGGGTCGGATCCCCGGATCACGAACTTAACGGCTAAGGCATCCGAGTCGGAAGTCGTTCTGCTCCATTTCTTGATTGTCCGCTAGTTTTATGTCTTATGAGATGCATGCAATAAATGGTGGGGCTTTGCCATTTCTTCCCCCGTGCATACGCTTCGGTTCCGAAATTACTACATCACCCTCTCACCTACGCGGCGTTCCTTTCATATTCCAGGAATTTACCGTTCCCTCCCTGGTTATTGTTCCCCTCCCGAAACAGTACAGGTCTTGATATCACGGGGCGACGCACCACCACGGGTCCCACCGAGGGAGTCGTGCGTCCATCAAGACTGGACAGATCGAGATTTCCATGTAGTGGGCAACGCTCGCAACTATATATGGAAATGTTTCAGGGAACCTGTGACAGGTGCGATCATACCGCACTAAGTCACCGGATCCCATCAGAACTTCGTAGTTAAGCGTGCTTGTGCGAGAGTAGTACTAGGATGGGTGTCCCCTTAGGAAGTCTCATGTTGCACCCCTTTTTCTAACTTCGATATTTTTCTGTCCCCCATCGGATCTGATATGCCCATCAAATTTCAATCATGCTTCTACTTTTTTTTTCCCTGGAAAACTTATCCGCTCCCATGATATATCCAATTTTCTTAACTCCTCGAAAATATCCCTTTTGATTAATATTCATTCTATTCCTTTATTTTTGTCACATCATGGGATCTTCACCCGCAACGATCCAAGTCCGAAGATCACGGCGCCATGCACTGACATTGGTCCCACAGGACCCAGAATGCCGGGGCAGCATTGTTCCCCGGCGGCGGGGAGCAGCTCACTATGCTATAACAAATGATGTTGAACGACTAGCGATGGGTGCGATTATCATCACCCTGACACGCCGGATCCTATCAGAAATCCATAGTTAGGCATTCCTCATCGAGCGGATGGGTCATCCTGTGAAGTCGGCGTAGCGAAGGCCCCATTGCAGAATGTGGGCAGGTTGCTGATAACGGTGCCCACCGGCACTTTTTCCAGAATGTGGGCTGGATGCCTCCATGTCTGTTTCGAATGCGGAGCAAGCAGAAGCTGAAACTTCCAGCTCGCCAAGGATCTTCCGGGCTCCTATTGGCCTTTCAGATGAATAAATTAGACCCCAGATCCTGGCCATGATGGTCGAGCTGTCATACGGGTGGAGCTCGGAGAGAGCTTTCGAATTGGGGTCCTACAGGTGATTCCGACTCGGAAAACAATTTATGCCGTTTGAGCGTAGCACGGTCGAAAGCCGCCGAAACTGGCATGATCAATCAATATCTTGCCCCACCGGGCCAGTCCCCGGATCGCGGAACTTACGGCTAAGGCGTCCACGTCGGAAGTCCTCGTTTGCACCCATTTCTTGATTGTTCGCATTTTTTGTCTTTCATGAGATGCATGCAATAAATTGTGCGGCTTTCCCATTTCTTCCCCCGTGCATACGCTTCGGTTCCAGAAATTACCACATCTCCCTCTCTCCGTCGTGGCGTTCCTTTCATATTTCCCGGGATTTACCCATTCCCTCCTCGGTTGTTGTTCCCCTCCAAAACAGTACGGGTCTTGATATCACCGGGGTGATGCACCAACTCAGGTCCCACCGAGGGAGTCGTGCGCCCATCAAGACTGGACGGATCGAGAGTTCCATGTAGTGGGCAACGGTCGCAACTATATATGGAAATGTTTCTGGGAACCTGTGTTGGGAAATGTGTCCCAAAGCCAATCGCCTGAGTTGTAGGCGGTGTGCTCAGTATTGTACTCATTTTATAAATTAATAAAAAATTATTTGGTAGAGTATCACATACTATTTTCCTGAAATAAACTTTTTCTATGTGATGAAGTCCTTAGGATACATTGACTTCGATACAGAGGGAAGTATCGAGTGGTCCTTACCCTGTCAAACCAAAGGATATATTGTACTGGATGGCAATATCAAGTATAGGTTGTTGTAGTTCACTCGTTTGGTTATCTCTTGACAATGAGTGTGGTGACATGATGTGATCTACAAGTGGGATAGTGATATCTCATTGAATGTGACTCCGTGGCGCTCCTTTTACCCAAGGGATACTCACGATGGATATGGGTATATATGTCCCTCTGACCTGAGGTCATCACGATAGCTGTAAGCAACTCATGGCTTTGGTGCCGGACTACCCGAATTAATCCGATGATGGAAGTTTCTGGGTACAGGAAGTACTGTGGAGCAGTGAGGATCAAGATGGAATTGACCTGTCCAAACAGTTTGGATTGAATGTCTTGCAGTATCTTAATTTAGCAAATCCTCGACCGGGTAGTCGTGTGAAGAGTCACTGGGCTTGCGAGGTTGGACACGTAGTCGACTGACTCAGTCTGGGTGGCAGCCCAATCTCAGTCGTGATGAGCATTAGAGGTCAAAGGGATGAATAACGGTAACCATATGCCAGAGGTTGATAGTTTGCTCCCGCATCTTCGACCTATCCTACCCCCAGGAGGGGACCCATTGCTAGATGGTTTCTGTGCTGGTACAAGAAATTATTCTAGTGCTACCATTAGGTTCGATCTATGAGGCACAAGCCATAGAGGATAACTCTTTGATCCGATATCGATTACGATGGGAATCGTCTCAGTTTTATGGTCAGAATTTTTGAGCACTCATTCCCGATCTTACCTTATCTGAGTCCCCAACCGAAAATTTTCCCAGGTGACCAGCATTCGCCATGATTTTTCTGAATCAGTTTGAACTGATTCGGAGTTTGTTTCGGCCTCCAATTGGTTGTGAAACAATTTTATTCCTTGAACCAGGTTCAATGGATTGAACGTTTGGTTTAATGGGATTGAACCAATGGGTTGGTTTATTTGCTTGGACCGGTTATTGAATCGGTGGACTGTGTTTCAGATTTCTTTTACTCCTTTGACCGTTTCTACACGGTAATTGGAAAGGAAGTCCAAGCGTGAGAGATTTTCCTAACGTCCAAAAGGCCAAACGAGTTTAGTGAAGGCCGAACGCGCGCATCTCTTCCTCTTCCCTTCCACCGTTTGGAATAATGGCTTTAATCCTGGGTTATGGCTTGTTAATTGGGTTAATAACCTGCTGCCTTTCACTCCCGTCGCTCCACCTCCCTCTCCCTCCCAACACCTTATATAAAACTACATCAGCATTCCCCTGTTGGAGGATTGTGAGTTGAGTTTCAACGTGGAGAAGTTTCAACGTGAGTTGAATTTTTCCACCGTGTGAGAATCAAGAACAAGCTACCAAACATCGGGCATCTTCTTCTTGGAGAGGCTTAAGGAGAGACCTTTAGGGCTGGGTTAGAAGCCTTAGAAGGGAAGAAAATCCCATTGTTCGAAGTGCTCTTGTTCTGCCCAATTGTAGATTTCTGTGATCGTGAAGCCCTCTTCCGGTGGCTAGCACCATGCGTGGAGGCGGATCCGAGAGTCCCGGGCATGTCTCCCCTTTAGAGGGAGTACCATTCTACTCCTAGGAGCAAACCACGCGAGTCGAGATTGCCCCAGCTGCTTCGAAATGAAGGCCAAAGTCTGCTATCCAGTTCTGCTGCAGAAATCTGGCAGCAGACTTTGGTGATTTATTTATCTTTTTGGCTTAGATTTGATTGCAGAAATTGGTGGCAAATCGAAGAAGACTTGTCCAAGTTACTGCTGCTCAAATTTGGAAGCAAACGGAGGTCCGAAATCTACTCAAATTAAAATTATTTTAATTTGCAGATACATGATTTAGGCATGTTTTAAAAAATATTTATAAATATTTATGATGCATGATTTGGTATATAAAAATGTTTTACATAAAGACTAATTAAAAAATATTTTAATTAAGTGTTGGCTTATTAAAAAAAAAAAAAAATTTAGGTTTATGAAATCTAATACAATTTGCATAAGCCATTTTTGGTTAATTGGGTTAGCTGACTAGTTGGGTCCAATACTGGGTTAGACCTAAGTTTAGTTGAACTGGATAATAAGAAGAAGATTAAACAAAAGTTGTTTAAGGTCCTTCTTTAGAACTATCTAATAGTTAGATTAGTTGATCCGTTCATCTAAAATGGATCCAATTAGTGGCTCAGTGGATGCCCGAGTCTTTAGGCTAGTCTGATCGAGTCTGGTAAACCGACTGGTGTCGAGGTAGGTTTGGCATTGTGATCATGGCTGTATGAGGCTACCTCTTTCCTGGCCAACTTGGTTGGTTGGTGTCTAGGAAAGATGGTTAATGGTGGATACTCATCCATGATCTCACCTACCTGGTTAGTCGAGTCGACCAGAACTGATTGGAAAAGCTCAATGACTCGAGTTAACCCATGTCACCCAGGTTAATCGGTCTGAAAGATCT
Source organism: Areca catechu (assembly GCA_021397845.1). Classification (NCBI taxonomy): domain Eukaryota; kingdom Viridiplantae; phylum Streptophyta; class Magnoliopsida; order Arecales; family Arecaceae; genus Areca; species Areca catechu. The sequence goes on from CM038050.1 coordinate 101,675,437, forward strand.
ATAGGTGCCCATGGATTATTTGTTGATTTATTTCAACCCTCCTGGAATCTGATTGATTCAGTGGGAGGATGATCCATGTCCTTATCTCTTTCTTCTGTCACAATTAAAAATCCTCTAAAATTATTAGGTCCTTAAAAAGAATAAGTCAAGGAGTTGATAATGTCTTAGCCTTCCATTAAGTTGGTTAGAAATGTGTCCACTAGCTTGGTGTGCATCGACAGTTCCATAGAACGGTTGTACATCTGGCGACTGGAATTTCTATTTGATTGATGATGGTTCAGTGCAACCTCCTTAACGGGACCAGGTGGGCCGACCATAGTCGGGCTTGGTCTTTAGTTAGCTGGAAGCATTGGATTTGTCATTTTAATGTTTGGACCTAACCAGAGACCCGCAATAGGAGGCCCCTAGGCCGATTGGGGTGCTCTCTGGGGCAAAATAAAATACTGAAAATTGTTTAGGGAAACAATTGGTTTACGAACCTACCTTTAGGCTCGTATGGGTGAGCCGGCCATAGTCGGGCTCATGCGAGGCCTATTGGATTTCAGTACCCACTTGAGAAAAAGTATTTTCACGGATTGGAGTTAGAGGCTACCAATCTGAAAAATTAGTGGGAGAAACCTTTAGACTAAAGTCCAAGTCTTTTGGTTAAGTTATTAATTCATCAACTAATATGGTCTAATTTTCATTTCAGATGTCTTCCAATTTATCGCTCCAGTCACTTCTCGATAACGAGAAGTTAAAGGGTCACAACTTCGATAGTTGGTATCGAAGATTGAGAATTGTTCTAGAGCATGAACGGATCCTCTATGTAATAGCGGATCCCGCACTTGAAATCCCTCCCGCTAATGCACGGAGTGCGGTCAGACACGCTTATCTGAAGTGGGTCTCTGATCGGACTACTGTCCGATGCATTATGTTAGCGGCTATGAACGATGAGTTCAGTCGCAAATTTGAGGAGGCCCAACCTGATGAAATCCTTCAAAAGTTGAAGGAATCCTTCGGCACCCGGATGATGTAGAAAGGTGCAAAGTGTCTTGTGCCATCTACAACTCCAAGATGCCGAATGGCGGTTCAGTCACTGATCATGTATTGTACATGATCGAGTTGATTGAAAAGTTGGGCAAACTCGGATGCCCCTTGCACGAGCAACTCGGCAAGGATGCGATCCTGAATTCTCTTCCCTCTCCTATCTTGATTTTCTCGATCATTATAGAATGAACAAGCCTGCAGTCAACTACCATGGTCTTTTGGGGTTACTGCAGACTTTCGAGAAAGACCACCAACTGAATAAGGGGGTGGTGAATTTAGTGGGAGGTAGTACAGGTCGTCGTCCCTTTAAGAAAGGGAAAAGGAAAATAAATAAAAGGGAAAGAAGGTGCAGAATGTTCCTGGCCCTAGTCAGACCAAGAAGTATAAGGCTGATCAGTCTTCTGCAGAGTATTTCTACTGCAAGAAGAAGGGACACTGGAAGAGGCCGAGGAAGCAGAAGTCTGTTGAACAAGGTATTTATATGATAAATCCTTGTAATTACTCAATTGTTGATACTGCTAACTGGGTATTGGATACTGGTAGTCCAATTCATGTTTGTAATTCATTACAGGGACTTCTAGTTAGCAGAAGATTTGAAGATGGAGAACAGTTTCTGAGCGTCGGGAATGAAATCGTGTTTTAGTACTGGCGATCGGAGTCCTGCGTCTTGACTTTGGGTCTTGTACTGTCGAGCTAGTCGACTGTCACTATTGTCCTAGTTTCATTATGAGCATAATCTCTGTAGGCCTTTTGGCCAATTGTGGTTTTGAACTATTAATAAAAGGAGATTTTTGCAATGTTATTTTGAATAACTCTATTATAATGAAAGCTAGATTAAATAATGGATATACGTACTATCAAGGCCTGTTAGTGTAATGTACACTTCTTGCAAACACCCAAGGTATCTAACGTCAATGATTTGTATCTTTGGCACTGTAGGCTAGGTCATATTAACCAAAATAGGATAAACAAGATGCGAGGAGATGGACTTCTCGAGGTCAGTGATTCTGAATCACTGCCCACTTGTGAATCCTGTTTACTTGGTAAAATGACCAAGTCACCTTTTACTGGAAAGGGTGAACAGGCTACAGAACTTCTAAGTCTAATACATACTGATGTATGTGGACCGATGTCAGTTAGCGCCAGAGAAGGATACAAATATTTCATTACTTTTACAAACGACTTTTCAAGATTCGGTTATGTCTTTTTAATGAGACATAAGTCTGAATCATTTGAAATGTTCAAATGATACCGTAATGAAGTAGTAAAGCAAACTGGAAAAAGTATTAAAACTCTTCGATCTGATCGAGGTGGTGAATACTTATCTGATACTTTTTGACATATCTTGAGGAGAATGGAATTCTTTCTCAGTGGACTCCTCCAGGAACACCACAGTTGAATGGTGTGTCCGAAAGGAGGAATCGAACCTTGTTGGACATGGTTCGATCCATGATGGGCTTTGCAACTCTGCCGCTATCCTTTCGGGGATATGCGCTTCAGACAGCCTGTTACTTATTAAATAATGTTCCAAGTAAGTCTGTTGTCTCCACTCCGTTTGAGATGTGGAATGGGCGTAAACCCTCAATCTCACACCTTTGGGTCTGGGGTTGTCCGGCTTACATAAAGCGTTTAGACTCAGACAAACTTGGTCCTAAGTCTGACAGGTGTTTTATCATTGGTTATCCTAAGGAAACAAAGGGTATTTCTTCTACTTGGAGAATGAACAAAAGGTGTTCGTTGCTCTTAGAGCTATCTTTTGGAAAAGGAATTCCTTGGAGAAGGAACTATAGCTTCTAAGATTGAACTTGATGAAGTTCAGTCAATAGAAGAACATACACACTCTAAGGACATCGTAGAACCGGCTGTGATTGAATCACACCCAAAACCCATTAGGAGATCCAGTAGAATACCGCGTCACCCGGACAGATACTATGGTTTCTTGGTCTGGGACGGCGATCCCATTGAGCTCGATGAGAATAATGAGAATCCGATCACCTATATGGATGCATTTTAGAGATCTGACTCTGAGGCATGGCTTGGAGCCATGCAATCATACCAGCACTAATGCACCGGATCCTATCAGAACTCCGCAATTAAGCATGCTTGGGCAAGTAGTACTAGGATGGGTGACCCCCTAGGAAGTCCTTGTGTTGCACCCCTTTTCTAACTTTCGACTATTTTTCTGTCTCCCATCGGATCCGATATGCCCTTCAAATTTCCATCATGTCTTCTACTTTTTTTCCACTCCGGAAACTTATCCGCTTCCATGATAATCCGATTTTTCTTAACTCCTTGAAATATTCCCTTTTGATTAATATTCATTCTATTCCTTTATCTTCCTCACATCATGGGATGTTCACCCACAATGATCCAAGTCCAAAGATTGCCGTCGCCATGCACTGACGTTAGTCCCACAGGACGCAGAAGGCCCGGGCGCAGCATTGTTTCTCGGCGGCGTGGAGCGGCTCGCAATGCTATAACGAATGATGTTGAACGACTAGCGATGGATGCGATCATCACCGCCTGACGCGCCGGATCCTATCAGAAATCCATAGTTAGGCATTCCTCGTTGAGCGGATGGGTCACCTCGGGAAGTCGGCGCAGCGAAGGCCAGTTGCAAAATGTTGGTAGGATGCTGAAAACGGTGCCCACGGGCCCTTTATTCAGAATGTGGGCTGGATGCCTCCATGTCTTTTCCGAGCACGGAGCAGGAAGAAGCTGAAACTTCCAGCTCACCAAGGATCTTCCGGGCTCCCGATGGCCTTTCAGACGAATTAATTCGACCCCCGATCCTTTCAGTGATGACGGAGCTATCATCCGGGTGGAGCACGGAGAGAGCTTTCCAAATTGGGGTCTTACAGGCGATTCCGACTCCGGAAAACATAATTATGCCCGTTTGAGCACGGCACGGTCGAAAGCCACCGAAACTGGCACGATCAACCCAATATCTTGCCCCACCGGACCGGTACCCTAGATCGCGGAACTTAACGGCTAAGGCATCCGCGTCGGAAGTCCTCGTCCTGCACTCATTTCTTGATTGTCCGCTATTTTTCTGTCTTCCACGAGATACAAGCAATAAATTGTGCGGCTTTCCCATTTCTTCCCCCGTGCATACGCTTCGGTTCCCAAAATTACCACGTCTCCCTCTCTCCTTCGCGGCGTTCCTTTCATATTTCTCAGGATTCTACGCGTTCCCTCCCCGGTTGTTGTTCCCCACCCGAAACGGTACGGGTCTTGATATCACCAGGGCGACGCACCACCGCGGGTTCGACCGAGGGACTCGTGCGCCCGTCAAGACTGGACGGATCGAGATTTCCATGTAGTGGGCAATGGTCGCAACTATATATGGAAATGTTTCTGAAAACCTATGATGGGTGCGATCATACCAGTATTAATGCACCGGATCCCATAAGAACTCCGTAGTTAAGCGTGCTTGGGCGAGAGTGGTACTTGGATGGGTGACCTCCTTGGAAGTCCTCGTGTTGCACCCCTTTTTCTAACTTTCGACTATTTTTCTGTCCCCCATCGGATCCGATATGTCCTTCAAATTTCTATCATGTCTTCTACTTTTTCTCCCATTAGGAAATATATCCGCTTCCATGATAATCCGATCCCATTTTCAAACTTTCGACTATTTTTCTGTCCCCCATCGGATCCGATATATCCTTCAAATTTCTATCATGTCTTCTACTTTTTCTCCCCTCCAGAAATATTCCCTTTGATTAATATTCATTCTATTCCTTTATTTTCCTCCAATCATGGGATGTTCGCCTGCAACAATGATCCAAGTCCAAAGATCGCCGGTGCCATGCACTGACGTTGGTCCCACAGGTCGCAGAACTTAAGGGCTAAGGCATACGCGTCGGAAGTCCTCGTCCTGCACCCATTTCTTGATTGTCCACTATTTTTCTGTTTTCCACGAGATGCAAGCAATAAATAGTGCGGCTTTCCCATTTCTTGCCCCGTGCATACGCTTCGGTTCCCGAAATTACCACGTCTCCCTCTCTCCTTCGCGGCGTTCCTTTCATATTTCTCGGGATTCTACCCGTTTCCTCCCGGTTGTTGTTCCCCTCCCGAAACAGTACGGGTCTTGATATCACCGGGGCGACGCACCACCGCCGGTCCGACCGAGGGACTCGTGCACCCATCAAGACTGGACGAATCGAGATTTTCATGTAGTGGGCAACGGTCGCAACTATATATGGAAATGTTTATGGAAACCTGTGACTGGTGCGATCATACCAGCACTAATGCACCAGATTCCATCAGAACTCTGCAGTTAAGCATGCTTGGGCACGAGTAGCACTAGGATGGGTGACCCACTGGGAAGTCCTCGTGTTGCACCCCTTTTTCAAACTTTCGACTATTTTTCTGTCCTCCATCGGATCCGACATGTCATTCAAATTTCTATCATGTCTTTTACTTTTTCTGCCCTCAGGAAACATATCCGCTTCCATGATAATCCGATTTTTCTTAACTCCTCGAAATATTTCCTTTTGATTAATATTCATTCTATTCCTTTATTTTCCTCACATCATGGGATGTTCGCCCGCAATGATCCAAGTCCAAAGATGCCGACGCCATGCACTGACGTTGGTCCCATAGGACGTAAGAAGGCCCGGGCGCAGCATTGTTCCCCGGCGGTGGGGAGCGGCTCGCTATGCTATAACGAATGATGTTGAACGACTAGCGATTGGTGCGATCATCACCGCCCTGACGTGCCGATCATATCAGAAATCCAAATTTAGGCATTCCTCATCGAGCGATATGGGTCACCTCGAAAAGTTCGGGCGCAGCGAAGCCACGTTGCAGAACGTGGGCAGGATGCTAACAACGTGCCCACGGGCCTTTTTTCCAGAATGTGGGCTGGATGCCTCCGTGTCTTTTCCGAACGCGGAGCAGAAGAAGCTGAAACTTCCAGCTCGCCAAGGATCTTCCGAGCTCCCGTTGGCCTTTCAGATGATTAATTCGACCCTCGATCCTGGCCGAGATGGCAGCTATCATGTCGTGGAGCACAGAGAGAGCTTTCCGAATTGGGGTCATACAGGCGATTCCAACTCCGGAAAACATAATATGCCCGTTTGAGAACGGCACGGTCGAAAGCCACCGAAAACTGGCACGATCAACCCAATATCTTGGCCCACCAGCCCGGGCCCGTGGATCGCGAACTTAAGGGCTAAGGCGTATGTGTCGGAAGTCCTCGTCCTGCACCTGGCGGCACCAGACTCAGAAGAAGACTTCAGAGCTCCATCTGGATCTCTGATTACCCTTGCCCGAAGAATTAGGGTTTTTGGTTATAATAAGTTGACTAGATCAACTACAATTAGCTTGAGTCTACATTACCTGCATTTTATTTTGTTGAGTCATGTTGACTCAGTAGTGGACTAGGGTTTCAACCTGGGATGTTACATTTTCTCCCAAGACCAGGCAAGTGACACCACACTCCCAGCCACACTCCTCCCAGTCCCAAGGGGTGCCATATCCACCCCAGCAGCCTTTGGTCCCCACTCCACAGATGGCAACTTCCTTCTCTCATGCGCCAGATAAAGAGAAGTCCACCAAGAGACCACAAATCAAGTGGGGCGGCCAAGACTTTCCCAAGAAACCCAAAGCAAAGAGGAAGAAATTCTCTTGGAAGAATTTCAAGGGGGCCCCACTACCTGCCAAAGACAACCAAAACAAAGATGGAGGACCTTGACTTAGGGAGGAAGAAAGGAGGATCCAAAAGAGTTGATCCATGGAAGGAAAGAAAATTTTCTTGAAGATCCAAGCAAGGTGGCGCCATCTACCGCCTTTTACAACCCAAATCCAGTTTTTTGGTACTTTGGCCGACCATATGTGAAGGATTTGCCCTAATTTGTAGATCCCCTCCTTTAGTCCCACATGGGAAGATGTAAAACCCTACTCTCTTGTAATGGCCTATAAATTAAACCCCCATGTAAGTTTGAAAAAATGAGATGAATGAAACCAATTTTTTTTGTGAGCAAACTTTGTGTTTTCTCTCTTCCGCACTTGCATCCAAGTGTTGAGCTCCGTGAGGGAGTAAATCCGGGTTCCCCAGGAACCTTGAGGAGGTGTGAGATCTCCAAACCAAACCCTAGGTTAGCCACTCCACTCCCAAACCCTAGCCGCCATCACCCTTCTCTTTCCACCAAACCCTAGCATATTCCACCTCCCATGGCCCCTCTCTCCAAGTCCAGCCGATCACCACATCCAGCTCCAGTCCGGATACTTCAGATCCAAAGCTCTTTCCAGAGGGAGTCGAATCAGCCTTCAAGGAATTCGGATCTCAGCAACTCAGCCTTCAAGTTCTTCGACCTGGTAAATCCTTCCCTGAGTCTCTGAATCCATCACTTGTTTTTCTTCTTCCCAGATCTTGAGTTCAGAGAAGCCGACCCAGCCATGACGCCAGTATTGGAGGATCCATTGTAAGATAGCCGAATCCAAGATCCAACAATCTGCTCGAGAGAGTTCTTCCATCCAATTCTGTGAGATGTCTGTCTGTTGGTAAACCATCTCTTCTCTTTATTCTGTCCTGTTGAAAGTTCAGAGCAAAACTCTAGGTCTGGGAGTTTCTCAACCCCCAGCATCCGTTACTTCTGAACTACTCTGATAACTTAGCTTTCTTCTAATTGTGCTTCAATCCTACCTATTTCCATCAACTTAGTTTACTTTACTTTGGGTCGAGGCCAATTTCTGAAATATAAAAAAAAAAAAAGAAAAAAGAATTATCTTAAATTTACTTTCGCATACGCTTCTTTGTTCTTTGTTCTGCATTATTTTTGGTATCAGAGCTTTTGTACTGCATCATTTTTGGTATCGATCTTCCGTTCTGCATCATTTTGGTATCAGAGCCCTGTCTAGGGTTTCTGGTTGATTGCCTGTTTGAGTCCCTCTCTTTTTACTTTGTCTGCTCGAAGTAGACTCCCCAGGATGTCCGGTCCTAGGAGGAAGCGAGGTGCAAACCTCCTCTTCCCATTCCATGGGGTGTTCCTAGGGTGTAGGGGATCCGTTGGGTTACAACTTCGTAGCAGAAATTGTAAACGGGGAAGTGCTATGTTTTCATCACATAATTGCCCTATTGCAGGAATTACTTCTCACTGCAGTAACTCCAAATTTAGTGATTTTATTTTTCTGAAACCAGTATAATTGAAACTAATTTTCATAATTTTTTCATGATTTATTGGTTTCCGTGCATTTCTGAGAATTAATTACTGCAACTCTATTTTTGTGTTCTGTAATCCATTTATTTTTGAGTGTTCATCTCTTAATTCAACTTAAGGGCATTGAGAGCATCTAAGATAAGGGGAGGAATTGATAACCTCTCCTTAGCCCAAAACCACCACCCCTTCATTCGAACCTAAGCCTTTAATCTAAATTGATTAGACCTATTTGCCCTAGTGGGCTAGGGACATCAACAAGTCGGGTCAAGGCTAGTGTTTGAGTCAGTTTGTCTGGTTACTTTGTGTGTGCTTTGTACTCAGTGTCTAGAATGGTGGTTCAGGGATTCCATCCCGAAGGGCTTGTGTGCTGGTTCGCCTACCTGGCCAATCTCTGATTGGTGTCTAGGATTGGCATTCAGGGACCTAACACTCCCCTTACACCTACCTGGCTGAGTCCTGAACTACTACAGGCTAGCTTGCCACTCTGATTGGGCATCTAGTTTGGGCTCTAGGTCTAGTTGGCCCGTAGTCATTCAGTTGAGTCTCATTTTGTGTGTTTGCTTGCATCATGTCTACCCGGAATGGAGTACCCTACCACCCTAGTCAAACCCACCAGATTTAGAGGCCATGGTTAGAAATCTTACCGAAAGTATGACCAAATTGAGTCAGGACATGAATGAGGGTTTTTCCCAATTTAGGGATCGAGTCCAAGTACTTGAGAAACGTAGACATCAAATTGGATCCCTGATCCAAAATTTAATAGGCCCCAACCTCATCCATGCTAGGAGCCTAGGAGGACCTTATACCGTGATCCCAAGCATAACCTTAGGAAGCCTAACCATGATATCTATAGTGTGGATTGTGTCTATGAGAGGTCCTTACAATATTCTAGACCAGTCACTCAACAACCCAAGTCTTCTAGATCAAACCATTTAGATCCACACCATGCCCAAGTAAGGTCTCTACTAGCTTGAAACCCAGTGTGACCCAGGTTCCTATATCGCAAGAATGTTTGTTTTGTGGAGAAAGAGGCCATAAATCTAGTCAGTGCCCATGCATAGGACTGGCTTGTGCACAGCTAAGTGGTAAGAATCCTAAGGATGACATTAATGAGGGAGAACCCAAGCCTACCAATGAGGAAGAATGGTTAGGTATGACAAGCCTAGAATCAGTTGACCCGATACCACTGACCCGAACCCATTGAAGATGGCATCGAGGAAGTATATGATGCTGGCTTGAGTCTAGTTGATGAATATGAGGGGAAGAACTTGAAGAATGTGACATCGATACTATTGGTTCCTTACCTGAGGAGACCTTGGAGAGCAACCAAGTGGTAGGACCTAGTTCAAAAATTCAAGAGATTTGTGAGAATCAGGTCCTTTAGTCAAATACCCCCAGGAAGAACTCATAGTGTTAGCCCGAGCTATCAGTTCGTACCCTCTAATGACAGTCATTCCCCAAGTACCAATTGAAGATCTTTGCACTGAACTGTTTAAGTTTGCCCACCCTATGGTAGATCCTCTCCTTAGGATGACTGAATCAAGCCTCTTACAATTGGACCTTGTCCCATGCCCAGCCACTAAGGTCTCTCCCGTAATCTCAATTGAACATCCTTGTCTTGAGCGGATTGATTCTCCCAGTCCTGTAGAAGTCCTCCTTATGACCCCAGACCCCTTCCTTCGCATGACTGACCTACCCTTCTATAGAGTATACCTTTCCTCACCCAGGTCAAATTTCAAGTCTTGAGGTCATCATCCATAGGCCCTTCCATGAATCATTCTTTAATCCATTTCTTGAGAAGTGGATCATTGTTTGCTTAGAGAACAAGCCTTAACTATTGCAATCACATGTCCTAGGCTACTCCCCGAACCATCTCTTGATCCATTCCTAGGAATAGCAAACTTTTCCTTTCGTAAGGATGACCAGTTGACACTCATAGATCACCATTCAAACCTTCAGGTCACCACCTTTAATCAGCAGGTAATTCAAGACTCCACCTCATATTTCCTCCCTTTCTCTAGGACATCCAATGCTTCTTACACCATCCAAGTATACTTTGTCAAAGTCTTTAGAGTGAACCACGTGTCAGAACCTATTAGGTTTGCCACCTACTTCTGGAAGACCTTATGGCACCTACTAGGCACCCATGATAAGTTTTCATGCTCTGCATGCCATCCATCCGACCCAAGGTCAAACCTAGAGAGCCGTAGTTTGTTAGTTTAGACCTAGGGTTCCTTTGAATAAAGTCCATTCTTTAGGAATGCATCGTCAGTCGAGTTTAGGACATTGTCTCAGATTTTGGTTAAGTGAGAATACCAGGAGTGGGATTTATTTACCCAGTGCTAAATTTGCATATAATGTTCTATCATAGGTCTATAGGCTAGAGTCCCTTTGAAATTGTTCATGGATACAAGCCTCACACACCACTTGATCTGATTTCACTATTAGTCCACACACAAGTCTCTTGATGCACTTGGATAGCATGTAAAGACTTGCATAAAGAAATTCATGCCAAAATAAATTTAAGTAATGAAACTTATAAGAAGTTGGCGATTTCTCAAAGGCGAGTCAAAACTTTGTTGAGGAGACTATGTAATGATTAGGTTAAGGCCTAAACGTTTCCTCCTGGAACCATTAGAAAGTTCCATGCTAGAGGAGCTGGACCATTTAGAGTGGTGAAGAGTAGGATCCAATGTATGTCAGTACTTCCAGAACTAGGCATCTCCACTGATTACAGACCTGTAGAGTATAAGCCAGCTGTGACACCAGTGAGATTAACCTAATCGAGAGTTGATGTTAACACTGGCCTGTGAGGAAAGAGCCGATTGAAAAGATCATTCAGGTTATCTCTACTCGAATCGAAGATACCAATAACTGGTTGGCTAGGATTCTGATGACTCTTGATCTCCCGAGAAGTTACAAGAGTTGGACCCAGACCTTTGGAGAGTGCTTGATAGTCACAGGGTCGAGTTCCTCACCTGGAGAATTGGTGCTGACTCAGAGTTCAGAGCTCATCTGGATCTCTGATTAACCTTGCCCGAAGAATTAGGGTTTTTGGTTTATTATAATAGTTGACTAGATCACTCAATTTAGCTTGAGTCTACATTACCTGCATTTTATTTGTGAGTCATGTTGACTCAGTAGTGGACTAAGGTTTCACCTGAGATATTACATTTTCTCCCAAGACCAGGCAAGTGGACACCACACTCCCAGCCACACTCCCAGTCCAAGGGGCGCCATATCCACATCTAGCACCTTTGGTCCCCACTCCACAGATGGCAACTTCCTTCTCTCATGTGCCATAAAGAGAAGTCCACCAAGACCACAAATCAAGGGGGGCGGCCAAGACTTTCCCAAGAAACCCAAAGCAAGAAGGGAAGAAATTCTCTGGAAGAGAATTTCAAGGGGGCGCCCACTACCTGCCAAAGACAACCAAAACAAAGATGGGAAGGACCTTGACTTAGGGAGGAAGAAAAGGAGGAGTCCAAAAGAGTTGATCCATGGAAGGGAAGAAAATTTTTCTTGAAGATCCAAGCAAGGTGGCGCCATCTACCTGGCTTTTATAACCCAAATCCAGTTTTTTGGTACTTTGGCCGACATATGTGAAGGATTTGCCCTAATTGTAGATCCCCTCCTTTAGTCCCACATGGGAAGATGTAAAACCCTACTCTCTTGTAATGGCCTATAAATTAAACCCCCATGTAAGTTTGAAAAAATGAGATGAATGAACCAAATTTTTTTTGTGAGCAAACTTTGTGTTTTCTCTCTTCCGCACTTGCATCCAAGTGTTGAGCTCCGTGAGGGAGTAAATCCGGGTTCCCCAGGAACCTTGAGGAGGTGTGAGATCTCCAAACCCAAACCCTAGGTTAGCCACTCCACTCCCAAACCCTAGCCGCCATCACCCTTCTCTTTCCACCACAAACCCTAGCATATTCCACCTCCCATGGCCCCTCTCTCCAAGTCCAGGCCGATCACCAGCATCCAGCTCCAGTCCGGATACTTCAGATCCAAAGCTCTTACCAGAGGGAGTCGAATCAGCCTTCAAGAGAATCCGGATCTCAGCGACTCAGCCTTCAAGTTCTTCGACCTGGTAAATCCTTCCTGAGTCTCTGAATCCATCACTTATTTTTCTTCTTCCCAGATCTTGAGTTCAGGAGAAGCCGACCCAGCCACGACGCCAGTATTGGAGGATCCATTGCGAAGATAGCCGAATCCGAAGATCCAACAATCTGCTCGAGAGAGTTCTTCCATCCAAATTATGTGAAGATCACTGTCTAGTTGGTAAACCATCTCTTCTCTTTATTTCTGTCCTGTTGAAAGTTCAGAGCGAAAACCTAGGTTGGGTTCTCAACCCCCAGCGATCCGTTACTGAACTACTCTGATAACTTAGCTTCTTCTAAATTGTGCTTTCAATCCTTACCTAGTTTCCATCAACTTAGTTTACTTTACTTTGGGTCGAGGCCAATTTCTGAAATATAAAAAAAAAAAAAGAAAGAAAAAAGAGTTAATCTTAAATTTACTTCCGCATCCGCTTCTTTGTTCTTTGTTCTGCATTATTTTTGGTATCAGAGCTTTTGTACTGCATCATTTTTGGTATCAGAGCTTTCGTGCTGCATCAGCACCCATTTCTTGATTGTCCGCTATTTTTCTGTCTTCCACGAGATGCATGCAATAAATTGTGCGGCTTTCCCATTTCTTCCCCCGTGCATACGCTTCGGTTCTCGAAATTACCACGTCTCCCTCTCTCCTTCGCGGAGTTCCTTTCATATTTCCCAGGATTCTACCCATTCCCTCCTCGGTTGTTATTCCCCTCCAGAAACAGTACGGGTCTTGATATCACCGGGGCGACGCACCACCGTGTGTCCCATCGAGGGAGTCGTGCGCCCATCAAGACTAGACGGATCGAGATTTCCATGTAGTGGGCAACGGCCGCAACTATATATAGAAATGTTTCAGGGAACCTGTGATGGGTGCGATCATACCAGCACTAATGCACCGGATCCCATCAGAAATCTACAGTTAAGCATGCTTGGGCGAGAGTAGTACTAGGATGGGTGACCCCCTGGAAAGTCCTCCTGTTGCACCCCTTTTTCTAACTTTCGACTATTTTTCTATCTCCCATCGGATCCGATATGCCCTTCAAATTTCTATCATGTCTTCTACTTTTTTTTTCCCTCTAGAAACTTATCCGCTCACATAATCCGATTTTTCTTAACTCAAAATTTTTCCTTTTGATTAGTATTCATTCTATTCCCTTATTTTCCTCACATCATGGGATGTTCGCCCGCAACGATCCAAGTCCAAAGATCACCGGTGCCATGCATTGACGTTGGTCGCACAGGACGCAGAAGGCCCGGCGCAGCATTGTTCCCCGGCAGGCGGGAGCGGCTTGCTATGCTATAACGAATGATGTTGAACGACTAGCGATGGGTGCGATTATCACTGCCCTGACATGCCGGATCCTATTAGAAATCCATAGTTAGGCATTCCTCGTCGAGTGGATGGGTCACCCTCGGGAAGTCGGCGCAGCGAAGGCCATGTTGCAGAATATGGGCAGAATGCTGACAACGGTGCCCACAGGTCCTTTTTCCAGAATGTGGGCTGGATGCCTCCATGTCTTTTCCGAACGCGGAGCAAGGAGAAGCTGAAACTTCCAGCTCTCCAACGATGTTCCGCGCTCCCGTTGGCCTTTCAGACGATTTAATTCGAACCCAGATCCTAGCCGTGATAGCGGAGCTATCATGCGGGTGGAGCACGGAGAGAGCTTTCTGAATTGGGATCTTACAGGCGATTCCGACTTCGAAAAACATATTTATGCCCGTTTGAGCACGGTACGGTCGTAAGCCGCCGAAACTGGCACGATCAACCCAATATCTTGCCCAACCAGCCCGGGTCCCCCGGATCGCGAAACTTAACGTCTAAGGCATCCATGTCGGAAGCCCTCGTTCTACACCAATTTCTTGATTGTCCGCTATTTTTTTGTCTTCCACGAGATGCATGCAATAAATTGTCCAGCTTTCCCATTTCGTACCCCGTGCATATGCTTCCATTCCGAAATTACCACATCTCCCTCTCTCCTTCGCGGCGTTCCTTTCATATTTCCCATGATTCTACCCGTTCCCTCCCCGGTTGTTGTTTCCCTCCCGAAAAAGTACGGGTCTTGATATCATCGGGGCGATGCACCACCGCGTGTCCCACCGAGGGAGTCGTGCACCCATCAAGACTGGACGGATCGAGATTTCCTTGTAGTGGACAACGGCCGCAACTATATATGGAAATGTTTCAGGGAAACTGTGACGGGTGCGATCATATCAGTACTAATACACCAGATTCCATCAGAACTCTGCAGTTAAGCATGCTTGTGCGAGAGTAGTACTAGGATTGGTGACCCCCTGGGAAGTCCTCGTGTTGCATCCCTTTTTCTAACTTTCGACTATTTTTCTGTCCCCCATCGGATCCGATATGTCCTTCAAATTTCTATCATATTTCTACTTTTTTCCCCTTCGGAAACATATCCGCTTCATGATAATCCGATTTTTTTTAACTCCTCAAATATTCCCTTTTGATTAATATTCATTATATTCCTTTATTTTCGTCACTTCATGGGATGTTCGCCCGTAACGATCCAAGTTCAAAGATCGCCGGCGCCATGCACTAACGTTGGTCCCACAGGACGTAGAAGGCCCAGGCACAGCATTGTTCCCCGGTGGCGGGGAGCGGCTCGTTATGCTATAACGAATGATTTGAACGACTAGCGATGGGTGCGATTATCACCGCCCTGACACGCCGGATCCTATCAGAAATCCATAGTTAGGCATTCCTCGTCGAGCGGATGGGTCACCCCGAGAAGTCGGCGCAGCGAAGGCCACGTTGCAGAATGTGGGCAGGATGCTGATAACGGTGCCCACGGGCCCTTTTTCCAGAATGTGGGCTGGATGCCTCCGTGTCTTTTCCGAACGCGGAGCAGGAAGAAGCTGAAACTTCTAGCTCGCCAAGGATCTTCCAGGCTCCCGTTAGCCATTCAGATGAATTAAATCGCCCCAGATCCTGGCCATGATGGCGGAGCTGTCATGCAGGTGGAGCACAGAGAGAGCTTTCCGAATTGGGGTCTTACAGGCGATTCCAACTCTGAAAAACATATTTATGCACGTTTGAGGGCGGCACGGTCGAAAGCCACCGAAACTGGGACGATCAACCCGATATCTTGCCCCACCAGGCCCGATCCCTGGGATCGCAAACTTAACGGCTAAGGCATCCCCGTCTACTGAAGTCCTCATTCTTGTAGGGTTCGGTGGCAAGGCGGAATCATAGATTTCAAATTTTTTATCTTTATGAAATCTTCACCAAACCTTCAACCCAAAATCTCCTTAAAAGAATTAAACATATAAGATGTTTATATAAGATTTAATCTCAAATTAAGATACTAACCTGTATCGCAAATCCAAACTCTGAATCTCCACCAGGTGCCCAAATGTTCACCCTCCAATGGTGATCCACACAGAAAAACAATGAAGACAAAATTTCTATTTCTTGTTCCTCTTCTTGAATTCTTTTTCAAGAATTCAATTCTTGGACCTTTAGCTGAAATTTTCTTTCTTGAAAATTTCTTTTCTTCCTTCTTTCCTCTTCTTGAATTTTCTTCAAGATTCCCTTTCTTGAATCCCTTTCTTGAATTGAATTGGAAGAAAAATTAAGACAGTCAAAGTCTTAATTCAAGAAAGAAAAGAAGAAAAGATCCTTTCCCTGTTCTTTCCTTTACCGTTCAAGACCTTCTTCTTATTCTTGTTTAGGGTCAGAGTTTCGACAGAGGATACCTCTGTAAGGAAACAATACCCAACAAGAACAAGAGGAAGGAGTATTCTGGAGAGGAAGTGAGGGAATTGGATCTCTGAACTATGTTGCGTGAAAACCCCCGAGAACCCCAACCCTATTTATAGATCTCAGAGGGGTGTCATCTCGAAACAACGCAACCCTCTGAAACCCCAGGGATCACGATCCCTCATTCCTCACGCATCCCCTCAACCAAAAATCATGATTCTCCGATTTGATTTTCATTTTTCCGACGAGGAGAACTCTCGGAAAAACTTCAGGAAGGATCGCGACTTTTGGAGACGGATTTGCGACCGAAAAGCGACAGATCTTTTTCTTAAATTTTTCTGGCCATCAGATCCAGATCCAAGGGCACCAGACAAGGATCTGAAACACCCTTTTCAGATTTTTTCTCGACGTTTTCTTTCTCACGCGTTTTAAGAGAAGTCCACGCGCGTGGACTTTCTTTCTTGGCGCGCGCGGGTGAGAAGAGGGAGGGGGCGGCTTGGAGAGAGGGTCTCAGTGAACTAAGTTCACTTGGGTTCAGCCATGGGTTAGCCCAATGTCCTAAAAAATAAATTGGACCTTAATCTAGTTCAATTAGAACCCAATTAAGCCCAATTCGGAACCAAATTCGAATCTGATTCGAATAGAAATTGGTCTGCAACACATGCTAGTGTGTTTATCCTGCAAACATGATTTAATTCCAATTAAATCCTTCATCAATTTTCTTTTGTGTGTGACCCATTGGGTTCCACACCTAGCCAGCAGTAGGTCCGAGTTCTATTTGACTTAATTCGGTTAGATCTCAACTAAGCCGATTTAGGTCAACTCAAACTAGCTCGACTCGGTCAATTAGAATCTAATTCAAATTGACTGATTTGAATTACCATGACTCAATCATATACCTACAAGACAAGATTGACGTCTAGCAACGTATCATGTCTACCCGGAAGATGTGGAATTTTGGTGGAATTACCAAAATACCCTTCAGTGGTGAGTTACCGGGCAATTCAGTCCTTTGATCAACTTGCATCCCGAATATGATTATGAATATGGATACTTGTCAAATCCAATTTTCATATTCATCCCTAGCTCAGTCTTTATAATGATGATTCAGTAATGAACCATTAGAAAATATCTCTAATGTTCATACTTTGATCAAAGGTTTCCTGAATCCATCATTTGAAATTAGCTGGATGCTATTCCCTCTTACTAGGGCTGATCAATTCCTTGTTGACCTACTCACAACCTCCATATACAATCCACCATAACCAGTATCACCTCGTGCATGACTCAGTGTCATGATTGATGCGAACCAAAGTATGGATTCATGTATATAAGGTACTATGTAGTCTCAGGTCAAAGGACCACATGCACTACTCCCACTATGAGAATTATCTATTGACAAACAGATAAGGTTCCATTAGATATTCTCAATCTGGATCAATTCAGTGAACTCATTCTCTAATGAACACTCACATCCTAGTATTAGTGTCAAACACAAGTGACTGTGAGATCAGTCACCCTTATTACAAAACATATATAGGATGTGCTGGTCTTGCCGGAAACATTGATCCCCAACTCAATGTCCCATCGACCAGGAATATCATTTTAGATTAGGGTTTTAAGGCTTTAGGTCTCATGGTATGATCTCATCATAACCCTAGAACCATAGCCCTAATCTATGGGGTTCATCAAAAAAAATCAAAAAGACACAGCAAATGATGAAAATAATGCCTTTATAAAATGTCAATTCATTGATTTTGGGATCAAAATTATAATATTTCAATTGGCTTTCAGGACACAATCTTTCAATCTCCCACTTGCACTAAAGCCAATCGCCTTTAAATCTTAACCCCATATAATCAAGGTGGCGATCAAACTCTCGCTGTGATAGAGCCTTAGTGAAGGTATGCTAGGTGTCTTCGTTTCTACCCTTTTAATGCAGACTTCTTGTTCTTCGACAATCTCTCGAACGAGATGGAAGCGTCTCAGATTGTGCTTTGATTTGTGATGAGCTCTTGGTTCCTTTGCTGAGCAACAGCCCCCGTATTATCACAGTAAAGTGATACTGGACCTTCAATCTCAGAACTACGCCCAACTTGATATGAACTTCTTCATCCAGACAGATCCTTGGCAGCTTCACTAACAGCATGTATTCTGCCTCAGTTGTTGAGTCAGCTACAGTTTGCGTTTAGAACTTTTCCAGCTTACAGCTCCTCCATTAAGGGTAAAAACATACCCTATAGATTTGCTGTCATCTGGATCTGATTGAAAACTAGAATTGAATAAGCTTCTAGTTTAAGATCAAATCCTCCGTATATTAGAAAAATATCCTTAGTTCTTCTTAAGTACTTAAGAATATTTTTCACAGCCTTCCAATGATCCTCTCCTGGATCTGCCTGAAACCTGCTGGCTATACCTAAGGCATATGCCACATCAGGCCTAGTACATAACATAGCATACATAATAGACCTACTGCGAAGCATAGGTACCGAATTCATTTATTTCTTTCTCAGGTGTCTTAGGAGACATCTTCTTAGAAAGTGTATGCCATGGACAAATAGGTAAGTAACCTCTTTTACTTCTCCATGCTAAATCTTTTTAGCACTTGTCAATATACTAGACTGGGATAAACCTAGCATCCTTCTAGATCTATCTCTATAGATCTGATGCCTATTATATAAGATGCTTCTCCCAAGTTTCAGGGAAACTGTTTAGATAACCATACCTTGACTGATTGTAACATTGGGATATCATTCCCAATGAGGAGTATGTCATCTACATACAGAACAAGAAAATATGCACTCCTACTAGTCTTCTTGTACACACAAGGTTCATCCTCATTTTTGATAAAGTCAAATTCTTTGACTGTCTTATCAAATCGGATGTTCCAACTCCTAGATGCTTGCTTTAATCCATAATAGATTTCTTTAGCCTACACCTGATTAGGTTTAGTCTCCAAGACAAAACCTTCGGGCTGTGACATTATAAACCTCTTCCTCAAGGGAAACCATGAGGAATGCAGTTTTCACATCCATCTGCCAGATTTCATAATCATGATATGCTGCTATAGCAAGCATGATCCGAATAGATTTGAGCATGGCAACAGGAGAAAATGTTTCATCATAATCTATTCCTGTTTTGTCTGAAACCCTTAGCCACTAATCTGGCTTTATAAGTTTCAACTCTGCCATCTATCCCAATTTTTTCTTATAGACCCATTTGCATCCAATAGGGTTAACACTCTCTGGGCATCCCAAAGTCCAGACTTGGTTGACATACATGGAGTCCATTGCGGATTTCATGGCTTCCAGCATTTATCTGAGTCACTACTATGACAGCATCCGTATATGTTAAGAGGCTCATCATTATCAATGATTCAGGCTTCATTTTTCAATAATGAACCCATACCTTTCTGGTGCATGTCGCACTCTATCAGACTTCGGATAGGAGTGGTGTGTTCAGGTTCTATATTAACTGTGTTATGATTTTGTTGAGATGTATCTATTTGTTGAACTTCTTCAAGTTCAATATTCTCCCACTGCCCTTTTTAGGATGAATTCCTTTCCATAAAAAATGGCATGCCTATGACTAAAATCTTGTGTTCAGTAGGGTGGTAGAATAGATATCCTATACTATTTTTGGGATATCCAACAAATAGACATTTTTCTGCTCTAGCATCAAGCTTTGTCCAAAATTTCTTTTGACATAAGCTGGACATCCCCATATCTTAAGGTGCTTAAGACTGGGTTCTTTCCCTCCATAACTCATATGGAATGCCAGATACAGATTGGATGGTACTCTATTCAAAATATTAGCCGCTGTTTCCAAGGCATATCCCCAGAAAGAAACAGGTAAGTCTGTGAAGCACATCATGGACGTACCATATCTAATAAAGTACGATTTCTCCTTTAGCAACACCATTTAATTGTGTGTGTGTAAGGAGGAGTCCATTCAGAGATGATTCCCTTTTGTTTAGTGATCAAGAAACTCGGTGGATAAGTATTCACCTCCCCTATCTGATCGTAGGATCTTAATACTTTTCCCCGTTTGTTTCTCTACCATACTTTGATACTCTAAAAATTTTTCAAAAGCTTGTCGACTATGTTTCATTAGATACACAAATCCGTACCTTGAAAAATCATCAGTGAATGTGATGAAATATGAGTATCCACCTTGGCCTGAGTTGTCATAGGTCCACACTACATCAGTGTGTATGAGTCCTAATAACTCTGTTGTCCTTTCTTATGTCACTAAATGGAGTCTTGGTCATTTTACCCATGAGACATGATCACAAGTTCCTAATGAGTCATAGTCATAAGGATTAAGGAATTTTCCTGTATAACTTGTTAATCTCTGCTCCACTAATATGTCCAAGACGACAGTGCCAAGAAAAGTATTGTTACTTCATCTCTTTTTCGTTTATTACTAACATGTAGTCTATTGTCATCAGAAGATAAGTTAAGAGACCCTTTGCAAAAATGCCATAAATATTATTTCATTAGAAAAATGATTGAGCGCCACGCTCATTACACATAATATATCCTTATTTAAGTAACAAGGGTACAAAGCTGATGTTTCTATGATTATAGGCATAAAAATAACAATCTTTAACTCTAAAATCTTCCCAGAAGGCAGCTTCAACATATAAGTCCCTACAGCTTCTGCTTGGATGGAATCTCCTCCAGCACCGTAGAGCTCGAAGTCGCCTTCTTCAAAACTCTAATGTTCTGTAGTCCCTGCAATGATTTGCAGATATGATGACCACAAGCAGTATCCAATACCAAGAGTTTGAATTAGAAGTGTCTAATGACAAAATTGCATGTATCTCATACATACCTGTTGGTGCATTACTAGCACCGGGCTTCAGACTTGCAAGTTAAACCTTGCAGTTCTTTTCCAGTGACCGGCTTGCAACAAGAAAGCAGGTCATTTGTCCGGAGGCCTTCTTTCCTTTCTTTTTCTTGATGCCCCTTTTCGGTTAACCTCCTCTTGGAACCCTTTTTGCCTATTTTCTTCTTGTTTACACATCCACAAGAAGAAGTGGAGCCTTATTTTTCTTAAATGGCTCTCTGCTGTTTTTAACATATTCAACAGCTCAGGCAAGGAAGTGTTAAGTTTGTTCATATGATAATTAAGAACAAACTGTGAAAATGACTCTGGGAGTGACTGCAGGATTAATCCTGATTCAACTCCCCATCCATGACAAAACCTAATGACCCAATCGGGTGATTAGGTCAATAACCTTTAATACATGGTCTTGTACGGATGTACCTTCTGTCATCCTTGCACGGAATAACTGCTTAGATATTTCATATCTTGCAGTTCGACTAGTTCTCCATAAAGTTCTTTTAAATTGAGCAATATGGAGTTTGTGTCCATGCTATCATGTTGCCTCTGTAACTCATTGGTCATAGAGGCAAGCATATACACTTGACAGTAAGTGAGTCATTTTGCCATGTGTATATGTGGTCTTATCCTCTTGCGAGGCATCTTCCCTAATGGTTCCAAGGTTGGGGTATCAAGAATATAAGAAATTCTTTCTTGGCTGAGTACTATCTTCAGGTTTCTCAAAAATCAACATAGTTTGGTCCAGTCAATTTTTGCATCAAGAATGCTACGAGAGTGAGAGTGAAGAGGCCATTTAATCGACATTAACAAACAACATTACATAAGCAGACAATCAATGTTGACAAAACATAATTAAATTAGGACTTTAACTTAATTATGTCTCCCACTATTTTATCAAGCATCATAACCCCAATGTGATGATCGAGAAAACCCTAATTGGTTCTTAGTGGGGTTGAGATCCTAATTCCTTATAAAAGACCTTGTGTGTACACAACAAATCTATATAAGTTCAAAGGTAGGAAAAACTCTTTCCAATTGTAATTCATACAATTCTCAACTTATCTTGGCCTCTAAAATATTATAGTCTTGTGTGTACACAACAAAACTATAATATTTTAGTTAAGTTAGACCCTTCATTGCTATATAGTCATGATATTAATTAATACCCTGTGTGTACACAACAAAGTATTATATTAAATCATTCCATAAGCATCAAATGTACCAAGAAAAAATTATGTTAGTCACCATAAAGAAAAGACCTTGTGTGTACACAACAAACCTAATATGGATCATAACTAATAATGACTTGGCATGAAGGAAAGCCATATGTAGTGAATATTACATGAGCATATTAATAAACAATTAAGTTAATCATACCGGCCAGGTAAGTGGGAGAGTGGTGGGAGTCCCCCGTTGCTTTCCTTAGACACCAATAAGAATTGGCCAGGTCAGTCAACGGAACAATTAAAAACCACATCCTCTTTACCGATCATGAACCACTTTTCCTAGACACCGAATGATAAACTAATCATATGATTATTTTTGCTTTTGGTATATGACACTACAACTTAATATGTTGTTAAAGAGGGCTTTATTAAAACAAAGCACATTCTAGCAAATATGTGCCATAGTGTGCCATACTAGGACAACCATTTACCAAAAGGATCCACCATTATGCCAGGGCAACCTTTTCAGTATGATGACTAGAAGGCTAAACATATCTCTATGCAAATTAAGGTTAGGTGAAACCTTAATTAGTGGCATACATCAAAAATATATGCATAATTAACACAAAAATGATTAGTGTGTCATCATACTAGGACAACCATTTACCACATAATGGATCCCACCATTATGCCAGGGCAACCTTATTTCAGTATGATGACTAGATCTCTATGCATATCTCTACAACAATTAGGGTTTGAGTGAAAAACCCTAATTGGTGACATTATAACAAACATATATTACATCTCATGTTACTTATAATATGCATCTAAAATCAGAATATATATTTTAATCTTAATAAGGAGGCTCTGATACCACTGTAGGGTTCGGTGGCAAGGCGGAATCATCGATTTCAAATTTTTATCTTTATGAAATCTTCACCAAACCTTCAACCCAAAATCTCCTTAAAGAATTAAAACATATAAGATGTTTATATAAGATTAATCTCAAATTAAGATACTAACCTGTATCGCAAAATCCAAACTCTGAATCTCCACCAGGTGCCAAATGTTCACCCTCCAATGGTGATCCACACAGAAAAACAATGAAGACAAAATTTCTATTTCTTGGTTCCTCTTCTTGAATTCTTTTTCAAGAATCAATTCTTGGACCTTTAGGCTGAAATTTTCTTTCTTGAAAAATTCTTTTCTTCCTTCTTTCTCTTCTTGAATTTCTTCAAGAATTCCCTTTCTTGAATCCCTTTTCTTGAATTGAATTGGAAGAAAAAATTAAGACAGTCAAAGTCTTAATTCAAGAAAGAAAAGAAGAAATGATCCTTTCCCTGTTCTTTCTTTACCGTTCAAGACCTTTCTTATTTGTTTAGGGTCAGAGTTTCGACAGAGGATACCTCTGTTAGGGGAAACAATACCCAACAAGAACAAGAGGAAGGAGTATTCTGGAGAGGAAGTGAGGAAATTGGATCTCTGAACTATGTTGCGTGAAAACCCCCGAGAACCCAACCCTATTTATAGATCTCAGAGGGTGTCATCTCGAAACAACGCAACCCTCTGAAACCCCAGGATCATGATCCCTCATTCCTCACGCATCCCCTCAACCAAAAATCATGATTCTCCGATTTGATTTCGTTTTTCGACGAGGAGAAACTCTCGAAAAAACTTCAGGAAGGATCGCAACTTTTGGAGACGGATTTGCGACCGAAAAGCGACGGGTCTTTTTCTTAAATTTTTCTGGCCATCAGATCCAGATCCAAGGGTGCCAGACAAGGATCTGAAACGCCCCTTTCAGATTTTTTCTCGACGTTTTCTTTCTCACGCGTTTTAAGAGAAGTCCACGCGCGTGGACTTTTCTTTCTTGGCGCCACGCGGGTGAGAAGAGGGAGGGGGGGCGCTTGGAGAGAGGGTCTCAGTGAACTAAGTTCACTGGGTTCAGCCATGGTTAGTCCAATGTCCTAAAAAATAAATTGGACCTTAATCTAGTTCAATTAGAACCCAATTAAGCCCAATTCGGAACCAAATTCGAATCTGATTCGAATAGAAATTTGGTCTGCAACACATGCTAGTGTGTTTATCCTGCAAACATGATTTAATTCCAAATTAAATCCTTCATCAATTTTCTTTTGTGTGTGACCCATTGGGTTCCACACCTAGCCAGCAGTAGGTCCGAGTTCTATTTGACTTAATTCGGTTAGATCTCAACTAAGCGATTTAGGTCAACTCAAACTAGCTCGACTCGGTCAATTAGAATCTAATTCAAATTGACTGATTTGAATTACCATGACTCAATCATATACCTACAAGACAAGATTGACGTCTAGCAACGTATCATGTCTACCCAGAAGATGTGAATTTTGGTGGAATTACCAAAATACCCTTCTGTGGTGAGTTACCAGGCAATCAGTCCTTTGATCAACTTGCATCCCGAATGATTATGAATATGGATACTTGTCAAATCAAATTTTCGTATTCATCCCTAGTCAGTCTTTATAATGATGATTCAGTAATGAACCATTAGAAAATATCTCTATTGTTCATACTTTGATCAAAGGTTTCCTGAATCCATCATTTGAAATTAGCTGGATGCTATTCCCTCTTACTAGGGCTGATCAATTCCTTGTTGACCTACTCACAACCTCCATATACAATCACCATAACCAGTATCACCTCGTGCATGACTCAGTGTCATGATTGACTGCGAACCAAAGTATGGATTCATGTATATAAGGTACTATGGTAGTCTCAGGTCAAACGACCACATGCTACTCCACTATGAGAATTATCTATTGACAAACAGATAAGGTTCCATTAAATATTCTCAATCTGGATCAATTCAGTGAACTCATTCTCTAATGAACACTCACATCTAGTATTAGTGTCAAACACAAGTGACTGTGAGTCAGTCACCCTTATTACAAAACATATATAGATGTGCTGGTCTTGCCGGAAACATTGATCCCCAACTCAATGTCCCATCGACCGAATATTAGATTAGGTTTTAAGGCTTTAGGTCTCACTGTATGATCATCATAACCCTAGAACCATAGCCCTAAACTAAGGGGTTCATCAAAAAATCAAAAAGACACAGCAAATGATGAAAATAATGCCTTTATAAAATGTCAATTCATGATTTGGGATCAAATTACAATATTTCAATTGGCTTTCAGGGCAATCTTTCAGTTCTGCACCCATTTCTTGATTGTATGCTATTTTTCTGTCTTCCACGAGATGCATGCAATAAATTGTACGGCTTTCCCATTTCTTCCCCGTGCATATGCTTCTATTCCCGAATTACCATGTCTCCCTCTCTCCTCACGGCGTTCTTTTCATATTTCCCGAGATTCTACCCGTTCTCTCCCAGTTGTTGTTCGCCGCCAAAAAAAGTACAAGTCTTGATATCACCTGGGTGACGCACCCCCGCGTGTCCCACGGAGGGGGTCATGCGCCATCAAGACTGGACGCATCGAGATTTCCATGTATTGGGCAACGGCCGCGACTATATATGGAAATGTTTCAGGGAACCTGTGACGGGTGCGATCAAACCAGCACTAATGCACCGGATTCCATCATAACTCCACAGTTAAGCATGCTTGGGCTAGAGTAGTACAAGGATCGGTGACCCATTGGAAGTCCTCATGTTGCACCCCTTCTAAATTTCGACTAATTTTATATCCCCCATCGGATCGATATGACCTTCAAATTTCTATCATGTCTTCTACTTTTTTTTCCCTCCGGAAACTTATCGCTCCCATGATAATCCTATTTTTTATAACTCCTCGAAATATTCTCTTTTGATTAAGATTCATTTTATTCCTTTATTTTCCTCACATCATGGGATGTTCGCCCGCAACGATCCAAGTCCAAGATCGCTGGTGCCATGCACTGACTGGTCCCACAGGAAGCAGAGAGGATCGAGCGCAGCATTGGCCTCGGCGGCACGGAGCAGCTCACTATTCTATAACGAATGATGTTGAACGACTAGCGATGGGTGCGATCATCCCCGCCCTGACGCACCGGATCCTATTAGAAATCCATAGTTAGGCGTTCTCGTAGAGCGGATGGGTCACCCCTGGAAGTCAGTGCAGCGAAGGCCACATTGTTGAATGTGGGCAGGATGCTAACAACGGTGCCCACGGGCCCTTTTTCAGAATGTGGGCTGGATGCCTCAATGTCTTTTCCGAATGCGGAGCAGGAAGAAGCTGCAAATTCCAGCTCACAAGGATCTTCGGGCTAACGTTGGCCTTTCAGACGAATTAATTCGACCCTCGATATTGGACGTGACGGTGGAGCGTCATGCTAGTGGAGCATAGAGAGAGCTTTCTGAATTGGGGTCTTACAGGCGATTCTGACTCCGGAAAAATATTTATGCCCGTTTGAGCACGGCACGGTCGAAAGCCACCGAAACTAGCACGATCAACCCAATATCTTGCCCTCCAGGCCCGGTCCCCGGATCACGAAAACTTAACAGCTAAGATGTCCGCATCGGAAGTCCTCGTCCTGCACCCATTTCTTGATTGTCCGCTATTTTCTGACTTCACGAGATGCATGCAATAAATTATGCGGCTTCCCATTTCTTCCATTTTTTCATTTGATGCTTCGGTTCCAGAGAAACCACGTCTCCCTCTCTCCTTCACGGCGTTCATTTCATACACGGGATTCTACCCGTTCCCTCCCCGGTTATTGTTCCCCTCCCGAAATAGTACGGGTTTTGATATCACCGCGGCGACGCAACACCGCGTGTCCCACCGAGGGAGTCATGCGCCAATCAAGACTGGACAGATCGAGATTTCCATCATGTAGTGGCAACGACCATAACTATATATAGAAATGTTTCAAGGAACCTGTGACGGATGCGATCATACCAGCACTAATGCACAGGATCCCATCAGAACTCCGCAATTAAGCATTCTTGGGCTGAGTAGTACTATGATGGGTGACCCCTGGGAAGTCGTGTTGCACCTCTTTTTCTACTTTCGACTATTTTTCTGTCCCCCATCAGATCTGATATGCCTTCAAATTTCTATCATATCTTTTACTTTTTTTCCCCAGAAACTTATCCGCTCCCATGATAATCCGTTTTTTCATAACTCCTTGAAATATTCCTTTTGATTAATATCATTCTATTCTTTATTTCCTCACATCATGGGATGTTCGCCCGCAACGATCCAAGTCCAAAGATCGTCGGTGCCATGCACTGACGCTGGTCCCACAGGATGCAGAAGGCCCGGGCGCAGCATTGTTTCCGGCGGCCGGAGAGGCTCGCTATGCTATAACGAATGATGTTGAACGACTAGCGATGGGTGCGATCATCACCGCCCAGACGCGCTGGATTCTATCAGAAATCCATAGTTAGGCATCCTCGACGAGCAGAGGTCACCGGGAAGTCGGCGCTGCGAAGGACACGTTGCAGAATGTGGGCAGGGTGCTGACAACGGTCGTGGGCAGGGTGCGACACGGTTGCCCACGGTCACTTTTTCAAGAATGTGGGCTTGATGCCTCCGGTCTTTTCCAAACGCGGAGCAGGAGAAGCTGAAACTTCCAGCTCGCCAGGATCTTCCAATCTCCCGTTGGCCTTTCAAACGAAATAATTGACCCCAATCATGGGCGTGATGGCGGAGTGTCATGCGGGTGGAGCATGGAGAGAGCTTTCCAAATTGGGGTCTTACAGGCAATTTCGACTCCGGAAAACATAATTATGCCCGTTTGAGCGCGGCACGGTCGAAAGCCCGAAACTGGCACGATCACCCAATATCTTGCCCCGCCGGGCCCGATCCCCCGGATCACGGAACTTAACGGCTAAGGCGTCCGCATCGGAAGTCCTCGTCCTGCACCCATTTTGATTGTTCGCTATTTTTCTGTCTTCCAAGAGATGCATGCAATAAAATTGTGCGGCTCTTTCCCATTTCTTCCCCCGTGCATACGCTTCGGTCCTGAAATTACCACGTCTCCCTCTCTCCTTCGCGGCGTTCCTTTCATTTTCCCAGGATTCTACCCGTTCCCACCCCGGTTGTTGTTCCCTCCCCGAAACAGTACGGGTCTTGATATTACCGGGGCGACGCACCACCGCGGGTCCGATCGAGGGACTCGTGCGCCCGTCAAGACTGGACGATCAAGATTTCCATGTAGTGGGCAAACAGTCGCAACTATATAGAAAATGTTTCTGGAAACCTGTGACGGGTGCGATCATACCAGCACTAATGCACAGGATCCCATCAGAACTCCACAGTTAAGCATGCTTGTGCTAGAGTAGTACAAGGATGGGTGACCCTTGTGAAGTCCTCGTGTTGCACCCCTTTTTCTAACTTTCGACTATTTTTCATCCCCATCGGATCCGATATGCCCTTCAAATTTCTATCATGTCTTCTACTTTTTATCCCCTCCGGAAACTTATCCGCTCCCATGATAATCCGATTTCTCAAACTCCTCGAAATATTCCCTTTTGATAAATATTTATTATATTCCTTTATTTTCCTCACATCATGGGATGTTCGCCCACAACGATCGAAGTCCAAAGATCGCCAGCGCCATGCACTGACGTTGGTCCACAAGACGCAGAAGGCCCGGGTGCAGCATTGTTTCCTGGCGGCACGGAGCGGCTCGCTATGCTATAACTAATGATGTTGAACGACTAGCGATGGGTGCGATCATCACAGTCCTGACGCGCCGGATCCAATCAGAAATCCATAGTTAGGCATTCCTCGTCGAGCGGATGGGTCACCCCGGGAAGTCGGTGCAGCGAAGGCCATGTGTAGAATGTGGGCAGGATGCCGACAACGGTTCCCACGGGCCCTTTTTCTAGAATGTGGGCTGGATGCCTCCGTGTCTTTTTCGAACGCAGAGCAGGAAGAAGCTGAAACTTCCAGCTCGCCAAGGATCTTACGGTCTCCCATTGGCCTTTCAGATGAATAATTCGACCCCCGATCCTGGCCGTGATGGCGGAGCGGTCATGGGGTGGAGCATGAGAGAGCTTTCCGAATTGGGGTCTTACAGGCGATTCTGACTCCGAAAAACATAATTATGCCCGTTTGCGCGCGGAACGGTCGAAAGCCACCGAAACTGGCATGATCAACCCAATATCATACCCCATCGGGCCCTGGTCCCCCGGATCGCGGAAACTTACGGCTAAGGCTGTCCGCATTGGAAGTCCTCATCCTGCACCCGTTTCTTGATTGTCTACTATTTTTTGTCTTCCATGAGATGCATGCAATAAATTGTGCGGCTTCCTTTCCCATTTCTTCCCCCGTGCATATGCTTCGGTTCCGGAATTACCACGTCTCTTCTTCCTTCACGGCGTTCCTTTCATATTTCCCGGGATTCTACCGGTTCCTCCGCCGGTTGTTATTCCCCTTCCGAAACAGTACGGGTCTTCATATCACCGGGGCGATGCACCACTGCGGGTCCAACCGAGGGACTCGTGCGCCTGTAAAGACTGGACAGATCGAGATTTCCATGTAGTGGGCACGGTCGCAACTACATATGGAAATGTTTCTGGAAACCTGTGACGGGTGCGATCATGCCAGCACTAATGCACCGGATCCCATCAGAACTCCTAGTTAAGCGGCTTGGGCGAGAGTAGTACTAGGATGGGTGACTACCTAGGAAGTCCTCGTGTTGCACCACTTTTTCTAACTTTCGACTATTTTTCTGTCCCCCATCGGATCCGATATGTCCTTCAAATTTCTATCATGTCTTCTACTTTTTCTCCCCTCCGGAAACATATCCGCTTCCATGATAATCTGATTTTTCTTAACTCCTTGAAATATTCCCTTTTGATTAGTATTAATTCTATTCCTTTATTTTCCTCACATCATGGGATGTTCGCCCGCAAACGATCCAAGTCCAACGATCGTCGGCGCCATGCACTGACGTTGGTCCCACAGGATGCAAAAGGCCCGGGCACAGCATTGTTCCCAGTGGTGGAAGTGGCTCGCTATGCTATAACGAATGATGTTGAACGACTAGCGATGGGTGCGATCATCACCGCCCTGACGCCCCGGATCCAATCAGAAATCCATTGTTAGGCGTTCCACGTCGAGCGGATGGGTCAACTTGGGAAGTCGGCGCAGCGAAGGCCACGTTGTAGAATGTGGGCAGTATGCTGACAACGGTGCCTACGGGCCCTTTTCCAGAATGTGGGCTGGATGCCTCCATGTCTTTTCGAACGCGGAGCAAGAAGAAGCTGAAACTTCTAGCTCGCCATGGATCTTCCAGGCTCCCGTTGGCATTTCAGATGAAATAAATCGAACGCAGATCCTGGCCATGACGGGGAGCTGTCAAGCGGGTGGAGCACGGAGAGACCTTTCCGAATTGGGGTCTTACAGGTGATTCCGACTTCGTAAAACAAATTTATGCCGTTTGAGCGCAGCACGGTCGAAAGCCGCCGAAACTGGCAAGATCAACCCAATATTTTGACCCCACGGGCCCGGTCCCCTGGATCGCGGAACTTAACGGCTAAGGTGTCCGCGTCGGAAGTCCTCGTCCTGCACCCATTTCTTGATTGTCCGCTATTTTTCTGTCTTCCACGAGATGCATGCAATAAATGGTGCAGCTTTCCCATTTCTTTCCCCGTTAATACGCTTCGATTCCCGAAATTACCCACGTCTCCCTCTCTCCTTCGCGGCGTTCCTTTCATATTTCCTGGGATTCTACCTGTTCCCTCCGGTTGTTGTTCCCCTCCCAAAGCAGTACGGGTCTTGATATCACCGGGCGACGCACATAGCGGGTCCGACCGAGGGACTCGTGCGCCCGTCAAGACTAGACGGATCGAGATGTTAGGTTTACTGCAGCCTATGAAAAGGACCACCAGCTCAACAAAGGGCTGGTGAATATGTAGGAGGTTCCTCGGCAGGTGCTCCTCGACCCTTTAGAAAAAGAATAAGAAGAAGAGCAAGAAGGTACAGTCTGCTCCTGGTCCAAGTCAGACCAAGAAGAAGTTAGACCAGAGCAAGGCAGAGTGCTTTTTTTGCAAGAAGCAGGGTCATTGGAAGAGGAATTGTCCTCTTTACATCGCTTCACTTGACCCGAACAGGCCGAAGAAGAAGAAGCAGCAAGCTGTTGCTACACCAGGTATATATATGATATATCCTAACTTTACTATTTGTGATACTACTAGCTGGGTATTAGATACCGGAAGTCCTATTCATATCTGTAATTCTTTACAGGGACTTCGAGTTAGTAGAAGATTCGAAGATGGCGGAGGTACCTGAACGTAGGGAAGGAAATGCTGTTCCAGTTCTGGCGTTGGGTGTTCTGGAGTTGTCTTATGAGTCTTGTAATGTCACTCTAAGTGACTGTCATTATAGTCCTTCTTTCATGCTTAATGTTATTTCTGTAGGCCTTCTGGCCAATGAAATTTTGAATTTTCAATAAAGAAAAACGTGTTGTTCTATCATTTTGAATGGTAAGACTATCATGAATGGAAGCTTAGTTAATGGCATATATTTACTATCACAGCCTGTTATTGTAATGAGTACAAGTTCTAGTAAACGCCCTAGAATAGATGATGTCAATGAAGCCTATCTTTGGCACTGTAGGCTAGGTCACATCAATAAAATAGGATTAACAAGTTAATAGGAGATGGCCTCCTAGATGTCAGTGATTGTGAATCACTGCCAACTTGTGAATCTTGTCTTATTGGAAAGATGACCAAATCACCTTTTAAAGGAAAAGGTGAGCGAGCCTCAGATATCCTAGGTCTTGTACATACTGATGTATGTGGACCTATGTCTATCTGTGCTAAAGGAGGTTTTAGATATTTCATTACTTTTACAAACGACCTTTCGAGGTTTGGTTATGTCTATCTCATGAGACATAAGTCTGATTCGTTTGAAATGTTCAAACGATATCGTAATGAAGTTGAAAAACAAACTAGAAAGGAAATCAAAATACTTCGATCAGATCAAGGTGGTGAATACCTTTCAGGTGAGTTTTTGACATATCTTGAGGAGAATGGGATTCTCTCTCAATGGACTCCTCCTATGACACCTCAGTTAAATGGAGTGTCTGAAAGGAGAAATCGGACCTTGTTGGACATGGTTCGATCTATGATGGGGTTTGCTACTTTGCCTATGTTTTTCTGGGGATATGCATTGGAGACTGCATGTCAACTTCTTATAATGTTCCTAGTAAATCCGTTGACAAAACTCCATATGAAATATGGACAGGACGTAAGCCAACCTTTCACGTTTTCGTGTCTGGGGGTGTCCGGCTTATGTCATGCGTTTGGAAACAGATAAACTAGGGCCAAGGTCTGAAAAATGTTTTTTTGTTGGTTATCCAAAAGAATCCAAAGGATACTACTTTTACTTGCCTGATGAACAAAAGGGTTCGTCAGACTTAGAGCTATCTTTTTAGAAAAGGAGTTCCTTATTAAAGGAACTGTAGCTTCTAAGATAGAACTTGATGAAGTTCTACAAGTAGAAGAACCTGGGCACACACAGGCTGCTATTGAACCTGATTTGGTAAGATCAAATCCTGAGCCTATTGTGCAATCATTAAGGAGATCCGATAGAGTATCGCGTCCACCGGATAGATATTTTGGATATCTAATCCAGGATGGCGATCCTGTTGAACTCGATGAGAACAACGAGGATCCGATCACCTATATGGATGCAATGCAAAGGTCTAATTCTGAGTTATGGCTTGGAGCCATGAAATCCGAAATGGAGTCCATGGAAATCAACCATGTATGGACATTGGTTGATGCACCTGAAAGGATAAAACCCATTGGGTGCAAATGGATCTTCAAAAGGAAAAGAGGCACAGACGGGAAGGTAGAGACCTATAAAGCCCGTCTGGTTGCCAAGGGGTATCGTCAACGTTATGGTATTGACTATGACGAGACATTTCTCCTGTGGCAATGCTGAAATCCATTCGGATTATGCTAGCTTTAGCTGCACATTTTGACTATGAGATCTGGCAAATGGATGTCCGAACAGCCTTCCTAAATGGAGAGCTAGAGGAGGAAGTGTATATGACACAACCTGAAGGGTTCACTTCCATAGACGAGTCAAAGTGTGTAGACTTCAGAAGTCTATCTATGGGCTAAAGCAAGCATCTCGGAGTTGGAACATGCGGTTTGATAAGTGTATCAAATCGTATGGCTTCGTTAGGAACAGAGAAGAACCTTGCATATATAAATGGGCTAATGGTTCTGTAGTTGTATTTCTTGTATTGTATGTGGACGATATTCTCTTAATCGGGAATGACGTTTCTGCATTACAGAGAATAAAAGTTTGGCTTTCATCACAATTCTCCATGAAAGATATGGGAGAAGCCTCATTCATATTAGGTATGAAAATCTATAGAGATAGATCAAAGAGGCTTCTGGGATTGTCCCAATCGACATACATTGACACCGTGTTAAAAAGGTTTAGCATGGAAAATTCCAAGAAAGGCTATCTCCCGATAGGCCATGGAATTACTCTTTCCAAAAAGGATTGTGCGACAACCCCTGAGGAAAGAGAGCGTATGAGTAGAATACCATATGCTTCGGCAGTGGGTTCTATTATGTATGCTATGTTGTGTACTAGACCTGATGTGGCATACTCAGTAGGGGTAGTGAGTAGATACCAATCTAACCAGGAGGCACATTGGAAGGTGGTAAAGACCATCCTTAAGTATTTGCGAAATACTAAAGATCAATGGCTACTCTATGGAGATTCTGACCTAAAACTAGAGGGCTATACTGACTCCAGTTTTATGTCAGATCATGATGATAGCAAGAGTGTGTCAGGATTTGTTTTTATCCTGAATGGTGGAGCTATCTGCTGGAAAAGTTCCAAGTAGCATACTGTTGCAGACTCGGTTTGTGAAGCAGAGTATATTGCCGCATCTGATGCAGCAAAAGAGGTTGTCTAGTTGCGGAAGTTCATAGGCGAGCTGGGAGTGGCACCTTCCCTGGAGCATTCTATTCCTCTGCATTGTGACAGCTCAGGGGCGATTGCTCAAGCCAAAGAACCGAAGGCACATCAGCGCACCAAGCATATTCTGCGACGCTTTCACCTTGTACGAGAAATCGTGGAACGAAGTGACATCGACCTTCAGAAGATCGATGGAAAGGAAAATCCGGCCGACCCCTTTACCAAAGCCATCGAAATTAAAGAATTCGACAGTTATAAATGGAAGATGGGTATTCGATACTGTTCTGATTGGCTTTAGTCTAAGTGGGAGTTTGTTGAGAATTGTATCCAAAGCCAATCATCTAGGTTGTAGATGGTTGAGCCAATTGTTATGTAATTTTTATAATGAATAAAAGTTATTCTGGCTTCTCATCACTTTACATCTTCCTATAATGAATTCTTTAGTGATGATATCCTTAGGACTACTATTACATCGATATAGAGAGGATATATCGAGTGGTCCTTAAATAGGGTTCTCAGCCAAATGATATGTTGTACCTGGATAGCAACATATCAAACATAGGCTGTTGTGGTTCGCATTGTTTGGTTGTCCTCTTGACCAAAGGAGTGTGGTGACACTGATGTGATCTGCAAGTGGGATATTTGATATCTCATTAGACGTGACTCCGCGTAGCACCTTATCTGCCTAAGGATCGCTCGCGAATGGATATGGGCATAAGTGTCCCTCTGACCTGAGGTCACTTTGGTAGCTTGCAAGCAACTCCCTGTGCTTTGGTGCCGGACTACCCGGATTTTAATCCGGTGATGGAAGGTTTCTGGGTACAGGCAAGTACTTGTGGAGCAGTAGTGGACCAAGATGGAATTGACCTGTCCAAATGGTTTGGATTGAATGTCTCGCAGTGTCTCAATTTAGCAAATCCTCGGCCGGGTGTGGTCCCAGTGAAGAGTCACTGGACTTGCGAGATTGAGACACGTAGTGGATTGACATAGCTGGGGTTGGCAGTCAACCCTAGGTCATCCTGAGCATTGAAGGTCAAAGGGACGAATTATGCGCTAACCATATGCCAGAGGTTCGATGGATTGCTCCCACATCTTCGACCTATCCGGACGCCGAGACCCATTGCTAGGTGGTATCTTGTGCTGGTACTGGAAGTGTTCCAGTACTACCGTTTAGGTTCGAACCTATGAGGTCACACGCCATAGAGGATTTCTATCTGATCAGGAACCGATTCGATTGGGAATCGTTTCGGTGTTTTTTCGTGGTTTTTTGGTTGAGTTTTTCTTCTGGATGACCCGGTCTTGGGTTGATCGGGTCTTCTCTGGATCAACCAGGAATATGTTCCTGGCTGACTAGGATTGAACCCATGTTCATCAAATGGTTTGATGAATGTTTCTAAGTCCAATTGATTTTTGTTTTAGTCGGTTGCAAGTCGATTTCAACTCAAATCAGTGAGGTTGAACTGTAGAAAGATAGGGTTCGTTCTTAGCTTCGTTTTGAGTCCAGTTTCGTTCGATTTGGACTTCGTTTGACTGGGTTTGGCCTGAACCAAATTGACCTGCTTTGCCCTTGGACCGAGGGGCTTTTTGGGTCATTTGCCGGTTCACCTATTGAACCGTCGTCTTCATCCTCACGCCTGAGACGTTTCAGTTTTTGAAACCGAAACAGGGCATTCCCTTCCCTGATTTATTTCACTTAATTCCCACCACCCCTTTGCACAAAACTCAAGACCCTTGCTCTCCCCTTCGGTTGGCATCCAGAGGAATTTTTTATACCCCTTCTTGCTCTCTTTCGGTGGGTTTTTGAGAGCTTCCTCCATTTCTCCAAAAACCGTGAAAACATGGGATCCGGCGGCTAGCGACGCCGGAGCTCCGATCAGAAGTCCCAGGCGTGTATCCCCTCTAGAGGGATTTCGCCTGAGATCCTCGGAGCAGGTCATCGCTCCAGTGCAAGGTAATCAAAGTTTGATCTTCAAATCCCCCTGCTGCAACCATGGCCGTGGATGACTTTTGGAGCCCCGATTCGAAGAGGAAAACGCCGGAGACCTGGAGATCCGATTCATCACCTTGTAGCGGTCAAGCAAGGATTCCAGCGGACCTAGGAGCTCGGAGTTTGGAGGCCTGTGCGCTCTGCAGTCGGCGTCTGAACATTGCTCCACGGTAAGGTATCTCTGGACCGAGGTTGAAGACGGGTGGAATAGCGGAATAGCTATTCCACCCCATTCCTCCCTTATTCAGTCTGGAATAAGTTCCTTATTAATTTTTATATGCATTTTTACATGTCTAAAAATTATAAAAATATACATGCCATACATTTTATGTTCTCTATGCAAATATATTTTTTGATCCTGGTTTTGGGACAGGTTT
Organism: Areca catechu; assembly: GCA_021397845.1. Lineage (NCBI taxonomy): Eukaryota > Viridiplantae > Streptophyta > Magnoliopsida > Arecales > Arecaceae > Areca > Areca catechu. The sequence goes on from CM038050.1 coordinate 101,711,698, forward strand.
TTCCGCAATTAATTAAAATTGTTTAAACATCTACCAGTTCCTATCCTCTGCTTAGTGTAGGCACACAAAAAAAAAAAAAAAAATCTTCCTTCACCATGATGGGCTTTGCAACTCTGCCGCTATCCTTTCGGGGATATGCGCTTCAGACAGCCTGTTACTTATTAAATAATGTTCCAAGTAAGTCTGTTGTCTCCACTCCGTTTGAGATGTGGAATGGGCGTAAACCCTCAATCTCACACCTTCGGGTCTGGGGTTGTCCGGCTTACATAAAGCGTTTAGACTCAGACAAACTTGGTCCTAAGTCTGACATGTGTTTATTCATTGGTTATCCTAAGGAAACCAAAGGGTATTTCTTCTACTTGGAGAATGAACAAAAGGTGTTCGTTGCTCTTAGAGCTATCTTTTTAGAAAAGGAATTCCTTGGAGAAGGAACTATAGCTTCTAAGATTGAACTTGATGAAGTTCAGTCAATAGAAGAACCTACCACACTCTAAGGATATCGTAGAACCGGCTGTGATGAATCACACCCAGAACCCATTAGGAGATCCGGTAGAATACCGCGTCACCCGGACAGATACTACGGTTTCTTGGTCCGGGACGGCGATCCCATTGAGCTCGATGAGAACAATGAGAATCCGATCACCTATATGGATGCATTTCAGAGATCTGACTGTGAGGCATGGCTTGGAGCCATGCGATCATACCAGCACTAATGCAACGGATCCTATCAGAACTCCGTAATAAGCATGCTTGGGCTAGAGTAGTACTAGGATGGGTGACCCCCTAGGAAGTCCTTGTGTTGCACCCCTTTTTCTAACTTTCGACTATTTTTCTGTCTCCCATCGGATCCGATATGCCTTCAAATTTCCATCATGTCTTCTACTTTTTTTCCCTCGGAAACTTATCCGCTTCCATGATAATCCGATTTTCTTAACTCCTTGAAATATTCCCTTTTGATTAATATTCATTCTATTCCTTTATCTTCCTCACATCATGGGATGTTCACCCACAACGATCCAAGTTCAAAGATCGCCGTCGCCATGCACTGACGTTGGTCCCACAGGACGCAGAAGGACCGGGCGCAGCATTGTTTCTCGGCTGCGTGGAGCGACTCGCAATGCTATAACGAATGATGTTGAACGACTAGCGATGGATGCGATCATCACCGCCCTAACGCGCCGGATCCTATCAGAAATCCATAGTTAGGCGTTCCTCGTCGAGCGGATGGGTCACCCCGGGAAGTCGGCGCAGCGAAGGCCACGTTGCAGAATGTTGGTAGGATGCTGAAAACGGTGCCCACGGGCCCTTTTTTCAGAATGTGGGCTGGATGCCTCCATGTCTTTTCCGAGCACGGAGCAGGAAGAAGCTGAAACTTCCAGCTCGCCAAGGATCTTCCGGGCTCCCGATGGCCTTTCAGACAAATTAATTCGACCCCCAATCCATGCAGTGATGACGGAGCTATCATCCGGGTGGAGCACGGAGAGAGCTTTCTGAATTGGGGTCTTACAGGCGATTCCGACTCCGGAAAACATAATTATGCCCGTTTGAGCACAGCACGGTCGAAAGCCACCGAAACTGGCACGATCAACCAAATATCTTGCCCCACCGGACCCGGTACCCGAGATCGCGGAACTTAACGGCTAAGGCGTCCATGTCGGAAGTCCTCGTCCTGCACCCATTTCTTGATTGTCCGCTATTTTTCTGTCTTCCACGAGATCCAAGCAATAAATTATGCGGCTTTCCCATTTCTTCCCCCGTGCATACGCTTCGGTTCCCAAAATTACCACGTCTCCCTCCCTCCTTCGCGGCGTTCCTTTCATATTTCTCAGGATTCTACGCGTTCCCTCCCCGGTTGTTGTTCCCCACCCGAAACGGTACGGGTCTTGATATCACCAGGGCGACGCACCACCGCGGGTTCGACCGAGGGACTCGTGCACCCGTCAAGACTGGATGGATCGAGATTTCCATGTAGTGGGCAATGGTCGCAACTATATATGGAAATGTTTCTGAAAACTTATGATGGGTGCGATCATACCAGTATTAATGCATCAGATCCCATAAGACCTCGTAGTTAAGCGTGCTTGGGCGAGAGTAGTACTTGGATGGGTGACCTCCTTGGAAGTCCTCGTGTTGCACCCCTTTTTCTAACTTTCGACTATTTTTCTGTCTCCCATCGGATCCGATATGTCCTTCAAATTTCTATCATGTCTTCTACTTTTTCTCCCATCAGGAAATATATCCGCTTCCATGATAATCCGATCCCATTTTCAAACTTTCGACTTTTTTCTGTCCCCCATCGGATCCGATATATCCTTCAAATTTCTATCATGTCTTCTACTTTTTCTCCCTCCAGAAACATATCCGCTTCCATGATAATCCGATTTTTCATAACTCCTCGAAATATTCCCTTTTGATTAATATTCATTATATTCCTTTATTTTCTTCCAATCATGGGATGTTCGCCTGCAATGATCCAAGCCCAAGATCGCCGGTGCCATGCACTGACGTTGGTCCCATAGGTCGCAGAACTTAAGGGCTAAGGCATACGCGTCGGAAGTCCTCGTCCTGCACCCATTTCTTGATTGTCCACTATTTTTCTGTTTTCCACGAGATGCAAGCAATAAATTGTGCGGCTTTCCCATTTCTTCCCCCGTGCATACGCTTCGATTCCCGAAATTACCACGTCTCCCTCTCTCCTTCGTGGCGTTCCTTTCATATTTCTCGGGATTCTACCCGTTTCCTCCCCGATTGTTGTTCCCCTCCCGAAATAGTACGGGTCTTGATATCACCGGGGCGACGTACCACCGCCGGTCCGACCGAGGGACTCGTGCACCCGTCAAGACTGGACGGATCGAGATTTCCATGTAGTGGGCAACGGTCGCAACTATATATAGAAATGTTTACGGAAACCTGTGACTGGTGCGATCATACCAGCATTAATGCACCGGATTCCATCAGAACTCTGCAGTTAAGCGTGCTTGGGCGCGAGTAGCACTAGGATGGGTGACCCACTGGGAAGTCCTCGTGTTGCACTCCTTTTTCAAACTATCGACTATTTTTCTGTCCTCCATCAGATCCGACATGTCATTCAAATTTCTATCATGTCTTTTACTTTTTCTGCCCTCAGGAAACATATCCGCTTCCATGATAATCCAATTTTTCTTAACTCCTCGAAATATTTCCTTTTGATTAATATTCATTCTATTCCTTTATTTTTCTCACATCATGGGATGTTCGCCCGCAACGATCCAAGTCCAAAGATCGCCGGCGCCATGCACTGACGTTGGTCCCACAGGACGTAGAAGGCCCGGGCGCAGCATTGTTCCCCGGCGGTGGGGAGCGGCTCGCTATGCTATAACGAATGATGTTGAACGACTAGCGATGGGTGCGATCATCACCGCCCTGACGCGCCGGATCATATCAGAAATCCAAAGTTAGGCGTTCCTCGTCGAGCGGATGGGTCACCCCGGGAAGTCGGCGCAGCGAAGGCCACGTTGCAGAACGTGGGCAGGATGCTAACAACGGTGCCCACGGGCCTTTTTTCCAGAATGTGGGCTGCATGCCTCCGTATCTTTTCCGAACGCAGAGCAGGAAGAAGCTGAAACTTCCAGCTCGCCAAGGATCTTCCGAGCCCGTTGGCCTTTCAGACGAATTAATTCGACCCTCGATCCTGCGCCGAGATGGCTGAGCTATCATGCCGGTGGAGCACAAGAGAGCTTTCCGAATTGGGATCATACAGCGATTCCGTCCGAAAACATACTTATTCCCGTTTGAGAACGGCACGGTCGAAAGCCACCGAAACTGGCACGATCAACCCAATATCTTGCCGCACCGGGCCCGGTCCCCCGGATCGCGGAACTTAAGTTAAGGATATGTCCGTCGGAAGTCCTCGTCCTGCACCCATTTCTGATTGTCCACTATTTTTCTGTCTTCCACGAGATGCATGCAATAAATTGTGCGGCTTCCCATTTCTTCCCCCTTGCATACGCTTCGTTCCCGAAATTACCACGTCTCCCTCTCTCCTTCGCGAGTACCTTTAATAGTTCCCAGGATTCTACCCATTCCTCCTCGGTTGTTATTCCCCTCCAAAACATACGGGTCTTGATATCACCGGGGCGACGCACCACCGTGTGTCCTATCGAGGGAGTCGTGCCCCATCAAGACTGGACGGATCGAGATTTCTATGTAGTGGGCAACGGCCGCAACTATATCGAAAATGGTTTCTGAACTTGTGAGGGTGCGATCATACCAGCACTAATGCACCGGATTCCATCAGAAATCTACTTAAGCATGCTTGGGCGAGAGTATACTAGGATGGGTGACCCCTCGAAAGTCCTCCTGTTGCACCCCTTTTTCCAACTTTCGACTATTTTTCTGTCTCCCATCGGATCCGATATGCCCTTCAAATTTCTATCATGTCTTCTACTTTTTTTCCCCTCTAGAAACTTATCCGCTCACATGATAATCCGATTTTTCTTAACTCGAAATTTTCCTTTTGATTAGTATTCATTCTATTCCTTATTTTCCTCACATCATGGGATGTTCGCCCGCAACGATCCAAGTCCAAAGATCACCGCGCCATGCACTGACGTTGGTCCCACAGGACGCAGAAGGCCCGGGCGCAGCATTGTTCCCCGGCGGCGGAGCGGCTTGCTATGCTATAACGAATGATGTTGAACGACTAGCGAGGGTGCGATTATCACCGCCTGACGCGCCGGATCCTATAGAAAATCCATAGTTAGGCATTCCTCGTCGAGTGGATGGGTCACCCTCGGGAAGTCGGCGCAGCGAAGGCCATGTTGCAGAATATGGGCATGCTGACAACGGTGCCCACAGGTCCTTTTTCCAGAAGATGTTGGCTGGATGCCTCCATGTCTTTTCCGAACGCGGAGCAAGGAAAGCTGAAACTTAGCTCTCCAACCATCTCCGCGCTCCCGTTGGCCTTTCAGACGATTAATTTGAACCCAGATCCTGCCGTGATGGCGGAGCTATCATGCGGGTGGAGCACGGAGAGAGCTTTCTAAATTGGGATCTTACAGGCGATTTCGACTCGGAAAACATATTTATGCCCGTTTGAGCGCGGCACGGTCGAAAGCCACCGAAACTGGCATGATCAACCCAATATCTTGCCCAACTAGGCCCCGGTCCCCCTCGTATCGCAAACTTAACGGCTAAGGCATCCATGTCGGAAGTCCTCGTTCTACACCAATTTCTTGATTGTCCGCTATTTTTCTGTCTTCCATGAGATGCATGCATAAATTGTGCGGCTTTCCCATTTCGTCCCCGTGCATACGCTTCGGTTCCCGAAATACCACATCTCCTCTCTCCTTCACGGCGTTCCTTTCATATTTCCCGGGATTCTACCCGTTCCCTCCCCTGTTGTTTTTCCCTCCCGAAAAAGTACAGGTCTTGATATCATCGGGGCGACGCACCACCGCGGGTCCCACCGAGGGAGTCGTGCACCCATCAAGACTGGACGGATCGAGATTTCTTGTAGTGGACAACGGTCGCAACTATATATGGAAATGTTTCAGGGAAACTGTGATGGGTGCGATCATACCAGCACTAATGCACCAGTTCCATCAAACTCCGCAGTTAAGCGTGCTTGGCTGAGTAGTACTAGGATTGGTGACCCCTGGGAAGTCCTTGTGTTGCACCCTTTTTCTAACTTTCGACTATTTTTTCTGTCCCCATCGGATCCGATATGTCCTTCAAATTTCTATCATGTTTTTCTACTTTTTTTCCCCTCCGAAACATATCTGCTTCAATGATAATCCGATTTTCTTAACTCCTCGAAATATTCCCTTTTGATTAATATTCATTCTATTCCTTTATTTTCGTCACTTCATGGGATGTTCGCCACAACGATCCAAGTTCAAAGATCGCCGCGCCATGCACTATGTTGGTCCCACAGGACGCAGAAGGCCCGGGCACAGCATTGTTCCCCGGTGGCGGGAGCGGCTCGCTATGCTATAACGAATGATGTTGAACGACTAGCGATGGGTGCGATTATCACCGCCCTGACACGCCGGATCCATCAAAAATCCATAGTTAGGCATTCCTCGTCGAGCGGATGGGTCACCTGAGAAGTCGCGCAGCGAAGGCCACGTTGCAGAATGTGGCAGGATGCTGACAACGGTGCCCACGGGCCCTTTTCCAGAATGTGGGCTGGATGCCTCCATGTCTTTTCGATGCGGAGCAGGAAGAAGCTGAAACTTCTAGCTCGCCAAGGATCTTCCAGGCTCCCGTTAGCCATTCAGATGAATTAAATCGACCCCAGATCCTGGCCATGATGGCGGAGCTGTCACGGGTGGAGCACAGAGAGAGCTTTCGAATTGGGATCTTACAGGCGATTCCAACTCCGAAAAACATATTTATGCATGTTTGAGGGCGGCACGGTCGAAAGCCACCGAAACTGGGATGATCAACCCGATATCTTGCCCACCAGGCCCGATCCCCCGATCGCGGAACTTAACGGCTAAGGCATCCCCGTCTGAAGTCATCGTTCTGCACCCATTTTTTGATTGTATGCTATTTTTCTGTCTTCCACGAGATGCATGCAATAATTGTGCGGCTTTCCATTTCTTCCCCTATGCATAGCTTCTATTCCCGAAATTACCATGTCCCCTCTCTCCTTCACGGCGTTCTTTTTATATTTACAAGATTCTCCCGTCTCTCCCCAGTTGTTGTTCCCCTCCAGAAAAAGTACAGGTCTTGATATCACCGGGGTGACGCACCCCGCGTGTCCCACGAGGGGGTCATGCGCCCATCAAGACTGACGCATCGAGATTTCCATGTATTTGGCAACGGCCGCGACTTATAATGGAAAGTTTTCAGGACTGTGACGGGTGCGTCAAACCAGCACTAATGCACCGGATTCCATCAGAACTCCGCAATGGGGTAGGATGCTGACAACGGTGCCCATGGGCCCTTTTTCCAAAGTGTGGGCTGGATGCCTCCGTGTCTTTTCGAACGCGGAGTAGGAAGAAGCTGAAACATCCAACTCGCCAAGGATCTTCCAGGCTCCCTTTGGCCTTTCAGATAAATTAAATCGACCCCAGATCCTGGCCATGACGGCGGAGCAGTCATGCGTGTGGAGCACGGAGAGAGCTTTCCGAATTGGGGTCTTACAGGCAATTCCGACTTCGTAAAACATATTTAGCCCGTTTGAGCGCGGCACGATCGAAAGCCGCCGAAACTGGCATGATCAACCCAATATCTTGCCCCACCAGTCCCGGCCGCCCGGATCGCGGAACTTAACGGCTAAGGCATCCACGTCGGAAAGTCCTCGTTCTGCACCCATTTCTTGATTGTCCGCTATTTTTCTGTATTCCACGAGATGCATGCAATAAATTGTGTGGCTTTCCCATTTCGTACCCGTGCATACGCTTCGGTTCCCGAAATTACAACGTCTCCCTCTCTCCTTCGCGGCGTTCCTTTCATATTTCCCGGGATTCTACCCGTTCCCTTCAGGTTGTTGTTCCCCTCCCGAAACAGTACGGGTCTTGATATCACCAGGACGACGCACCACCGCGTGTCCCACCGAGGGAGTCATGCGCCCATCAAGACTGGAAGGATCGAGATTTCCATGTAGTGGGCAACGGCCGTAACTATGTATGTAAATGTTTCAGGGAACCTATGACGGTTGCGATCATACCAGCACTAATGCACAGAATCCCATCAGAACTCCGCTGTTAAGCATGCTTGGGCTAGAGTAGTACTAGGATGGGTGACTCCCTGAGAAGTCCTCGTGTTGCACCCCTTTTTCTAACTTTTGACTATTTTTCTGACCCCCATCGGATCCGATATGCCCTTCAAATTTCTATCATGTCTTCTATTTTTTTTTCCCTCCGGAAACTTATCCGCTCCCATGATATTCCGATTTTCATAACTCCTCGAAATATTCCATTTTGATTAATATTCATTCTATTCCTTTATTTTCCTCACATCATGGGATGTTCACCCGCAACGATCCAAATCCAAAGATCGCCGGCGCCATGCACTGACGTTGGTCCCACAGGACGCAGAAGGCCCGGGCGCAGCATTGTTCCCGGTGGTGCGGAGCGGCTCGCTATGCTATAACGAATGATGTTGAACGACTAGCGATGGGTGCGATCATCACCCCCTGACGTGCCGGATCCTATCAGAAATCCATAGTTAGGCATTCCTCGTCGAGCGGAAGGGTCACCCCGGGAAGTCGGCGCAGCGAAGGCCACGTTGCAGAATGTGGGCAGGATGCTGACAACGGTGCCCACAGGCCCTTTTTCCAGAATGTGGGCTCGATGCCTCCGTGTCTTCTCCGAACGCGGAGTAGGTGGAAGCTAAAACTTCCAGCTCTCCAAGGATCTTCTGGGCTCCCATTGGCCTTTCAAACAAATTAATTCTATCCCAGATCCTGGCCATGATGGCGGAGCGGTCATTCGGTGGATCATGGAGAGTGCTTTCCGAATTGGGGTCTTAAAGGTGATTCCGACTCCGGAATACATATTTATGCCCGTTTGAGCGCGGCACGATCGAAAGCCACCGAAACTGGCACGACCAACCCAATATCTTGCCCCATCGGTCTCGAACCCCGGATCGCGGAACTTACCGGCTAAGGCATCCGCGTCGAAATTTCTCGTTCTACACCCATTTTTTGATTGTCCGTTATTTTTCTGTCTTCCACGAGATTCATGCATTAAATTGTACAGCTTTCCCATTTCTTCGCTTGTGAATATGCTTCAGTTCCCGAATTTACCACGTCTCCCTCTCTCCTTCATGACGTTCCTTTCATATTTCCCAGGATTCTCCTCATTCCCTCCCCATTTGTTGTTCCCCTCCCGAAACAGTTCGAGTCTTGATATCGCCAGGGCCACGCACCACCGCGGGTCCCACCGAGGAGTCGTGGGCCCATCAAGACTGGACGGACCGAGATTTCCATGTAGTGGGCAACGACCGCACTATATATGGAAATGTTTCAGGGAACCTGTGACGGGAGCGATCAAACCAGTACTAATGCACCGGATCCCAATAAAACTCCGAAGTTAAGCATGCTTGGATGTGAGTAGAACTAGGTTGGGTGACCGTATGGAAAGTCCTTGTGTTGCACCCCTTTTTCTAACTTTCGTCTATTTTTCTATCCCCCATCGGATCGGATATGTCATTCAAATTTCTATCATGTCCTCTATTTTTTTCCTCTCCGAACTTATCCGCTCCCATGATAATCCAATTTTTCTTAACTCCTCGAAATATTCCCTTTTGATTAATATTCAATCTATTCCCTTATTTTCCTCACATCATGGGATGTTTCCTCGTAATGATCCAAGTCCTAAGATCGTTGGTGCCATGCACTGGCGTTGGTCCCACAGGACTGAGAAGGCCCGGGTGCAGCATTGTTCCCCGGCGGTGGGAAGCGGCTCCCTATGCTATAATGAATGATTTTGAACGACTAGTGATGGGTGCGATTATCACCGCCCTAACGTGCCGGATCATATAAAAATCCATAGTTAAGCATGCCTTGGCGAGTGGATGGGTCAACCCCGGAAGTCGGCGTAATGAAGGCCACATTGTAGAATGTGGGCAGGATGCTGACAACGGTGCCCACAGGCCCTTTTTCCAAATGTGGGATGGATGCCTCCGTGTCTTTTCCGAACGCGGACCAGGCGGAAGCTAAAACTTCCAGCTCACCAAGGATCTTTCGGGCTCCCGGTGGCCTTCCAAACGAATTAATTAGACCCTAGATTCTGGCCGTGATGGGGAAGCGGTCATCCGGGTGGAGCACAGAGAGTGCTTTCCGAATTGGGGTCTTAAAGGTGATTTCGACTGCGAAAAACATTTTATGCCCGTTTGAGCGTGGCACGATCGAAAGTCGCCGAAACTGGCATGATGAACCCTATATCTTGCTCCATCAGGCCCGGTCCCCCGGATCGTGAAACTTACCGGCTAAGGCGTCCGCATCGGAAATCCTCGTTCTGCACCCATTTTTGATTGTCCGCTATTTTTCTGTCTTCCACGAGATGCATGCATTAAATTGTGCAACTTTCCCATTTCTTCCCCCGTGCATACGCTTCGGTTCCCGAATTTACCACGTCTCCTCTCTCCTTCGCGACATTCCTTTCATATTTTCTGGGATTCTTCTTGTTCCCTCCCCGTTTGTTGTTCCTCCCCTCATGTGGTAATTTCGGGACCAAAGCGTATGCACGGGGGAATATGGGAATGCCGCATAATTTATTGAATGCATCCGTGGAAGACAGAAAAATAGCGACAATCAAAAATGGGTGCAGAACGAGGACTTCCGACGCGGATTCCTTAGCCGTTAAGTTCCGCGATCCGGGGACCAGGCCCGGTGGGGCAAGATTTGGGGTTGATCGTGCCAGCTTCGATGGCTTTCGACCGTGCCGCGCTCAACGGGCATAAATATTTTTTCGGAGTCGGAATCGCCTGTAAGACCCCATTCCAAAAGCTCCTCCCGTGCTCCACCAGCATGATAGCTCCGCCGTCATGGCCAGTGATCGGGGTCGAATTAATTCGTTTGAAAGGCCAATGGAAGCTCGGAAGATCCTTGGCGAGCTGGAAGTTTCAGCTTCTTCATGCTCCATGTTTCGGAAAAGACATGAAGCATCCAGCTCACATTTTGGAAAAAGGGCCCGTGTGCACCGCTGTCAGTATCCTGCCCACATTCTGCAACGTGGCCTTCACTGCGCTGACTTCCAGGGTGACCCATCTTGTCGACGATGAATGCCTAACTATGGAATTCTGATAGTATCCGGCGCATCAGGGTGGAGATGATCGCACCATCGCTAGTCGTTTCAACATCATTCGTTATAGCATAGCGAGCCGCTCCCCACCGCCGGGAACAATGCTGCGCCCGGGCCTTCTGCATCCTGTGGGACCAACGTCAGTGCATGCACCGGCGGTCTTTGGAATTGGACGTTGCGGGCGAACATCTAATGATGTGAGGAAATAAAGGAATAAAATGAATCTTATCAAAAGGGAATATTTCGAGGAGTTATGAAAAATTGGATTATCATGGGAGCGGATAAGTTTGCAGAGGGAAAAAAAGTAGAAGACATGATAGATTTGAAGGTCATATCGGATCCGATGGGGGACAGAAAAATAGTCAAAATTTAGAAAAAGGTGCAACACGAGGACTTCCCATGGGTCACCCATCCTAGTACTACTCTAGCCCAAGCAAGCTTAACTGCGCAGTTCTGATGGGATCCTATGCATTAGTCATGGTATGATCGCACCCGTCACAGGTTCCCTGAAACATTTCCATATATAGTTATGGCCGTTGCCCACTACATGGAAATCTCTAGCCGTCCAGTCTTGATGGGCACATGACTCCCTCGGTGGGACACGCGGTGGTGCGTCGCCCCAGTGATATCAAGACCCATACTGTTTCGGGAGGGGAGCAACAACCGGGGAGGGAACGTAGAATCCCGGAAATAAGAAAGGAACGCCACGAAGGAGAGAGGGAGACGTGGTAATTTCAGGAACCAAGCAATGCACGGGTACGAAATGGGAAAGTCGCACAATTTATTGCATGTATCTCGTGGAGACAGAAAAATAGCGGACATCAAGAAATGGGTGCAGAACGAGGACTTCCGACGCGGATCCTTAGCCGTTAAGTTCTGCGATCCAGGGGACCGGGCCTGGTGGGGCAAGATATTGGGTTGATCATGCCAGTTTCGGCAGCTTTCGACCGTGCCGTGCTCAAACGGCATAAATTTGTTTTTCGAAGTCGGAATCGCCTGTAAGACCACAATTTGGAAAGCTCTATCCGTGCTCCACCCGCATGACAGCTCCCCGTCATGGCCAGATCTGGGGTCGATTTAATTCATCTGAATGGCCAACGGGAGCCTGGAAGATCCTTTGCGAGCTAGAAGTTTCAGCTTCTTCCTGCTCCGCGTTCGAAAAGACACGGAGGCATCCAGCCCACATTCTGGAAAAAGGGCCCATGAGCACCGTTGTCAGCATCCTGCCCACATTCTGCAACATGGCCTTCGCTGCACCGACTTCCCGGGTAACCCATCCGCTCGACGAGGATGCCTAACTATGGATTTCTGATAGGATCCGGCGTGTCAGGGCGGTGATAATCGTACCCATCGCTAGTCGTTCAACTTCATTCGTTATAGCATAGAGAGCCGCTCCCCGCCGCCGGGAAACAATGCTGTGCCCAGGCCTTCTGCGTCCTGTGGAACCAACGTTAGTGCATGGCGCCGGGCGATCTTTGGACTTAGATCGTTGCGGGCGAACATCCCTTGAAGTGACGAAAATAAAGGAATAAAATGAATATTAATCAAAGGGGAATATTTCGAGGAGTTAAGAAAATCGGATTATCATGGAAGCGGATATGTTTCCGGAGGGAAAAAAAGTAGAAGACATTATAAAATTTGAAGGACATATCGGATCCGATGGGGGATAGAAAATAGTCGAAAGTTAGAAAAAGGGGTGCAACACGAGAACTTCCCAAGGGGTTACCCATCCTAGTACTACTCTGGCACAAGCACGCTTAACTGCGACGTTCTGATGGAATCTAGTGCATTAGTGCTGGTATGATCGCACCCACAGTTTCCTTAAACATTTCCAAATATAGTTGCGGCCATTGCCCACTACATAGAAATCTCGATCCGTCCAGTCTTGATGGGCGCACGACTCTCTCGGTGGGACATGCGGTGGTGCATCGCCCCGGTGATATCAAGACCCGTACTTTTTTGGAGGGGAACAACAACCGGGAGGGAATGGTAGAATCCCGGAAAATATGAAAGGAACGCCATGAAGGAGAGAGGGAACGTGGTAATTTCGGGAACCGAAGCGTATGCACGGGTACGAAATGGGAAAGCCGCACAATTTATTGCATGCATCTCGTGGAAGACAGAAAATTAGCGGACAATCAAAAATGGGTGTAGAACGAGGACTTCCGATGCGGATGCCTTAGCTGTTAAGTTCCGCGATCCGGGGGATCGGGCCTGGTGGGGCAAGATATTGGGTTGATCGTGCCAGTTTCGGCGGCTTTCGACCGTGCCGCGCTCAAACGGGCATAAATATGTTTTCCGAAGTCGGAATCGCCTGTAAGACCCCAATTCAGAAAGCTCTCTCCGTGCTCCACCCGCATGATAGCTCAACCATCATGGCCAAGATCTGGGGTCTAATTAATTCGTCTGAAAATCCAACAGGAGCCTGGAAGATCCTTGGCGAGCTGTAAGTTTCAGCTTCTTCATGCTCCGCGTTCGGAAAAGACACGGAGGCATCCAGCCACATTCTGAAAAAGGGCCCATGGGCACCGTTGTCGGCATCCTGCTCACATTCTGCAATGTGGCCTTCGCTGCGCCGATTTCCCTGGGTGACCCATCCGCTCGACGAGGAACGCCTAACTATGGATTTCTGATAGGATCCGGCGCGTCAGGCGTGATAATCGCACCCATCGCTAGTCGTTCAACATCATTCATTATAGCATAGCAAGCCGCTCCCCGCCGCCGGGGACAATGCTGTGCCCGGGCCTTCTGCGTCCCGTGGGACCACGTCAGTGCATGGCGCCGGCGATCTTCGGACTTGGATCGTTGCGGGCGAACATCCCATGATGTGACGAAAAAAGGAATAGAATGAATATTAATCAAAACGGAATATTTCGAGGAGTTATTGAAAAATCGGATTATCCTGGAAGCGAATATGTTTCCGAAGGAAAAAAAAGTAGAAAACATGATAGAAATTTGAAGGACATATCGGATCCGATGGGGACAGAAAAATAGTCTAAAGTTAAAAAAAGGGGTGCAACACGAGGACTTCCTAGGGGGTCACCCATCCTAGTACTACTCTCCCCAAGCATGCTTAACTACAGAGTTCTGATGGGCCGGTGCATTAGTGCCGGTATGATCGCACCCATCATAGATTCCCTAAAACATTTTCATATATAGTTGCGGCCGTTGCCCACTACATGAAAATCTCGATCTGTCCAGTCTTGATGGGCGCACGACTCGCTCGGTGCGACACGTGGTGGTGCGTCGCCCCGGTGATATCAAGACCCGTACTGTTTTGGGAGGGGAACAACAACCGGGTAGGGAACGGTAGAATGCCGGAAAATATTAAAGGAATGCCGCGAAGGAGAGAGGGAGACGTGGTAATTTCGGGAACCGAAGCATTTGCACTGGGGAAGAAATGGGAAAGCCGCACAATTTATTGCATTCATCTCATGGAAGACGAAAAAATAGCGGACAATCAAGAAATGGGTGCAGAATGTGGACTTCAGACGCGGATGCCTTAGCCGTTAAGTTCTGCGATCCGTGGGACCGGCCTGGCGGGGCAAGATATTGGGTTGATCATGCCAGTTTCGGCGGCTTTCGACCGTGCCGCCCTCAAACGGGCATAAATATGTTTCCCCGAGTCGGAATCGCCTGTAAGACCCTAATTTGGAAAGCTCTCTTCGTGCTCCACCCTCATGACAGCTCTGCCATCACGACCAGGATCTGGGGTCGAATTAATTCATCTAAAGGCCAGGGAGAGTGGATCCCTTGGCAAGCTAGAAGTTTCAGCTTCTCCCTTCTCCGCGTTCTGAAAGACACGGAGGCATCTAGCCCACATTCTGGAAAAGGGCCCGTGGGCACCGTTGTCAGCATCCTGCCCATATTCCGTAACGTGGCGTTCGCTGCTCCGACTTCCCGGGGGTGACCCATCCACTCGACGAGGAAAGCCTAACTATGGATTTCTGATAGGATCCGGCGCATCAAGGCGGTGATAATCGCACCCATCGCTAGTCGTTCAATATCATTCGTTATAGCATAGTGAGCCGCTCCCCACCACTGGGAACATGCTGCGCCCGGCCTTCTGGGTCCTTTGGGACCAAGTGAGTGCATGACGTCGACGATTTTTGTACTTGGATCGTTGCGGGCGAACATCCCATGATGTGAGGAAATAAGGAAGAGAATGAATATAATCACTAGGGAAAATTTTGAGTTAAGAAAAATCGGATTATCATGGAAGCGGATAAGTTTCCGAGGAGAAAAAAAGTAAGACATGATGGAAATTGAAGGGCATATCGGATCTGATGGGAGACAGAAAAATAGTCGAAAGTTCGAAAAAGGGGTGCAACACGAGGACTTCCTAGGGGGTCACCCATCTTAGTACTACTCTAGCCCAAGTATGCTTAACTGTGGAGTTCTGATAGGATCCGTGCATTAGTGCTGGTATGATCGCACACGTCACAGATTCCCTGAAACATTTCCATATATAGTATGGCCGTGCCCACTACATGGAAATCTTGATCCGTCCAGTCTTGATGGGCACATGACTCCCTCGTTGGGACATGCGATGGTGCGTCACCCCGGTGATATCAAGACTCGTATTATTTTATGAGGGGAACAACAACCGGGAGGGAACGGTAGAATCCCGGAAAATATGAAAGGAACGCCGCGAAGGAGAGAGGGAGACGTGGCAATTTCGGGAACCGAAGCGTATGCACGGGTACGAAATAGGAAAGCCACACAATTTATTACATGCATGTCGTGGAAGACAGAAAAATAGCGGACAATCAAGAAATGAGTGCAGAACGAGGACTTTCGATGCGGATGCCTTAGCCGTTAAGTTCCGCGATCCGGGGACCGGGCCTAGTGGGGCAAGATATTGGGTTGATCATGCCAGTTTCGGTGGCTTTCGACCGTGCCGCGGTGATATCAAGACCCGGACTGTTTCGGAGGGAAACAACAAACGGGTGGCGAACAAGGAGAATCCCGGGAAATATGAAAGGAACGTCGCGAACTAAAGTGGGAGACGAGGTAAATTCGGGAAACGAAGCGTATGCACCGGGACAAAATTGGAAAGCCATAATTTAATGCTTGCATCTCGTGGAAGATAGAAAAATAGCGGACAATCAAAAAATTGGTGCAGAATGAGAAATTTCGAAGCGGACGACTTAGCTGGTAAGTTTCGCGATCCGAGGGACCGGGCCGATGGGGTAAGATATTGGGTTGATCGTGCCAGTTTCGGTGGCTTTCGATATGCCGCGCTCAAATGGGCATAAATATGTTTTCCGGAGTCTGAATCGCCTTTAAGACCTCAATTCGGATAGCTCTCTCCGTGCTCCACCCGTATGACCGACCGAATGAGTTGAACGACTAGCGATGGGTGCGATTATCACCCCGCCTGACGCGCCGGATCATATTAGAAATCCATAGTTAGGCATTCCTCGTCGAGTGGATGGGCCACCCTCGGGAAGTCGGCGCAGCGAAGCCATGTTGCAGAATATGCAGAATGCTGACAACGGTGCCCCACCGTCTTTTTCCAGAATGTGGGCTGGATGCCTCCATGTCTTTTTTCCGAACGCGGAGCAAGGAGAAGCTGAAACTTCCAGCTCTCCAACCATGTTCCGCGCTCCCGTTGGCCTTTCAGACGATTAATTTGAACCCAGATCCTAGCCGTGATGGCGGAGCTATCATGCGGGTGGAGCACGGAGAGATTTCTAATTGGGATCTTACAGGCGATTTCGACTTCGGAAAACATATTTATGCCCGTTTGGCGCGGCACGGTCGAAAGCCACCGAAACTGGCATGAATCAACCCAATATCTTGCCCAAGCTAGGCCCGGTCCCTCGGATCGCGAAACTTAACGGCTAAGGCATCCCATGTCGAAAGTCCTCGTTCTACACCAATTTCTTGATTGTCCGCTATTTTTCTTGTCTTCCATGAGATGCAGCAATAATTGTTCGGCTTTTTCCATTTCGTACCCCGTGCATACGCTTCCGTTCCCGAAATTACCACATCTCCCTCTCTCCTTCACGGCGTTCCTTTCATATTTCCGGGGATTCTACCCGTTCCCTCCCCGGTTGTGTTTCCCTCCCGAAAAAGTACGGTCTTGATATCATCGGGGCGACGCACCACCGCGTGTCCACCGAGGGAGTCCGTGCACCCATCAAGACTGGACGGATCGAGATTTTCTTGTAGTGGACAACGGCCGCAACTATATATGGAAATGTTTCAGGGAAACCTGTGATGGGTGCAATCATATCAGTACTAATGCACCAGATTCCATCAACTCTGCAGTTAAGCTGCTTGTGCGAGAGTAGTACTAGGATTGGTGACCCCTGGGAAGTCCTTGTGTTGCACCCCTTTTCTAACTTTCGACTATTTTTCTGTCCCTCATCGGATCCGATATGTTTCCTTCAAATTTCATCATGTTTCTACTTTTTTTTCCCTTCGAAACATATCCGCTTCAATGATATCCGATTTTTCTTAACTCCTCGAATATTCCCTTTTGATTAATATTCATTCTATTCCTTTATTTTCGTCACTTCAGGGATGTTCGGCCATCAAACGATCCAAGTTCAAAGATCGCCGCGCCATGCACTAATGTTGGTCCCACAGGACGCAGAAGGCCCGGGCACAGCATTGTTCCCCGTGGCGGGAGCGGCTCGCTATGCTATAACGAATGATGTTGACGCTAGCGATGGGTGCGATTATCACCCGCCCTGACACGCCGGATCCTATCAGAAATCCATAGTTAGGCATTCCTCTTCGCGCGGATGGGTCACCCTGAGAAGTCGGCGCAGCGAAGGCCACGTTGCAGAATGTGGGCAGGATGCTGACAACGTGCCCACGGGCCCTTTTTCCAGAATGTGGGCTGGATGCCTCCGTGTCTTTTTCCGAACGCGGAGCAGAAGAAGCTGAAACTTCTAGCTCGCCAAGGATCTTCCAGGCTCCCGTTAGCCATTCAGATGAATTAAATCGACCCCAGATCCTGGCCTTGATGGCGGAGCTGTCATGCGGGTGGAGCACAGAGAGAGCTTTCCGAATTGGGATCTTACAGGCGATTCCAACTCCGAAAAACATATTTATAGGCATGTTTGAGGGCGGCACGGTCGAAAGCCACCGAACTGGGGACGATCAACCCGATATCTTGCCCCACCAGGCCCGATCCCCCGGATCGCGGAACTTAACGGCTAAGGCATCCCCGTCTGAAGTCTCGTTCTGCACCCATTTTGATTGTATGCTATTTTTCTGTCTTCCACGAGATGCATGCAATAAATTGTGCGGCTTTTCCCCTTTCTTTCCCCTGTGCATATGCTTCTATTCCCGAAATTACCATGTCTCCCTCTCTCCTTCACGGCGTTCTTTTCATATTTATCAAGATTCTACCCGTTCTCTCCCCAGTTGTTGTTTCCCCTCCAGAAAAAGTACAGGTCTTGATATCACCGGGGTGACGCACCACACGCGTGTCCCACGGAGGGGGTCATGCGCCCATCAAGACTGGACGCATCGAGATTTCCATGTATTGGGCAACGGCCGCGACTATATATGGAAATGTTTCAGGGAACCTGTGACGGGTGCGATCAAACCAGCACTAATGCACCGGATTCCATCAGAACTCCGCAGTTAAGCATGCTTGGGCTAGAGTAGTACAAGGATCGGTGACCCCATTAGAAGTCCTCATGTTGCACCCCTTTTTCTAAATTTCAACTATTTTTCTATCCCCCATTGGATCCGATATGACCTTCAAATTTCTATCATGTCTTCTACTTTTTTTTTCCTCCGGAAACTTATCCGCTCCCATGATAATCCTATTTTTATAATCCTCGAAATATTCTCTTTTGATTAAGATTATTTTATTCCTTTATTTTCCTCACATCATGGGATGTTCGCCCCGCAACGATCCAAGTCCAAAGATCGCCGGGCGCCATGCACTGACGTTGGTCCCACAGGACCAGAAGGATCGGGCGCAGCATTGTTTCCTCGGGGTGCGATCAACACCGCCCTGACGCGCCGGATCCTATTAGAAATCCATAGTTAGGCGTTCCTCGTAGAGCGGATGGGTCACCCTGGAAGTCAGCGCAGCGAAGGCCACATTGTTGAATGTGGCAGGATGCTAACAACGGTGCCCACGGGCCCTTTTTTCCAGAATGTGGGCTGGATGCCTCCGTGTCTTTTCCGAATGCGGAGCAGGAAGAAGCTGAAACTTCCAGCTCGCCAAGGATCTTCCGGCTACCGTTGGCCTTTCAGATGAATTAATTCGACCCTCGATCCTGGACGTGACGGTGGAGCTGTCATTCTAGTGGAGCATAGAGAGAGCTTTCCGAATGGGGTCTTATAGGCGATTCCGACTCCGGAAAAAATATTTATGCCCGTTTGAGCATGGCACGGTCGAAAGCCACCGAAACTGGCACGATCAACCAATTATCTTGCCCGCCGGGCCGGTCCCCCGATCGCGGAACTTAACGGCTAAGATGTCCGCGTCGGAAGTCCTCGTCCTGCACCCATTTCTTGATTGTCCGCTATTTTTCTGTCTTCCACGAGATGCATGCAATAAATTGTGCGGCTTTTTTCCATTTTCTTCCGTCGTCATATGCTTCGGTTCAGAAATTACCACGTCTCCCTCTCTCCTTCGCGGCGTTCATTTCATATTTCGCGGGATTCTACCCGTTCCCTCCCCTTGTTGTTCCCCCCCGAAATAGTACGGGTTTTGATATCACCGCGGCGACGCACCACCGCGAGTCCCACCGAGGGAGTCATGCGCCAATCAAGACTGGACGGATCGAGATTTCCATGTAGTGGGCAACGACCATAACTATATATGGAAATGTTTCAGGGAACCTGTGACGGATGCGATCATACCAGCACTAATGCACAGGATCCCATCAGAACTCCGCAATTAAGCATTCTTGGGCTTGAGTAGTACTAGGATGGGTGACCCCCTGGGAAGTCCTCGTGTTGCACCTCTTTTTCTAACTTTCGACTATTTTTCTGTCCCCCATCAGATCCGATATGCCCTTCAAATTTCTATCATATCTTTTACTTTTTTTCCCCTCCGGAAACTTATCCGCTCCCATGATAATCCAATTTTTCATAACTCCTTGAAATATTCCCTTTTGATTAATATTCATTCTATTCCTTTATTTTCCTCACATCATGGGATGTTCGCCCGCAACGATCCAAGTCCAAAGATCGTCGGTGCCATGCACTGACGCTGGTCCCATAGGACGCAGAAGGCCCGGGCGCAGCATTGTTTCCCGGTGGCCCGGAGAGGCTCGCTATGCTATAACGAATGATGTTGAACGACTAGCGATAGGTGCGATCATCACCGCCCTGACGTGCTGGATTCTATCAGAAATCCATAGTTAGGCATTCCTCGTCGAGCAGATGGGTCACCCCGGGAAGTCGGCGCTGCGAAGGACACGTTGCAGAATGTGGGCAGGGTGCTGACAACGGTGCCCACGGGCACTTTTTCAAGAATGTGGGCTTGATGCCTCCATGTCTTTTCCAAACGCGGAGCAGGAAGAAGCTGAAACTTCCAGCTCGCCAAGGATCTTCCAATCTCCCATTGGCCTTTCAGACGAAATAATTTGACCCCCGATCATGGGCGTGATGGCAGAGCGGTCATGCGGGTGGAGCATGGAGAGCTTTCCAATTGGGGTCTTACAGGCGATTCCGACTCCGGAAACATAATTATGCCCGTTTGAGCGCGGCACATCGAAAGCCACCGAAACTGGCACGATCAACCCAATATCTTGCCCCACCGGGCCCGGTCCCCCGGATCACGGAACTTAACGGCTAAGGCGTCCGCGTCGGAAGTCCTCGTCCTGCACCCATTTTTTGATTGTTCGCTATTTTTCTGTCTTCCAAGAGATGCATGCAATAAATTGTGCGGCTTTCCCATTTCTTCCCCCGTGCATACGCTTCGGTTCCTGAAATTACCACGTCTCCCTCTCTTCTTCGCGACGTTCCTTTCATATTTCCCAGGATTCTACCCGTTCCCCGCGGTTGTTGTTCCCCTCCCGAAACAGTACGGGTCTTGATATCACCGGGGCGACGCACCACCGTGGGTCCGATCGAGAGACTCGTGCGCCCGTCAAGACTGGACGGATCGAGATTTCAATGTAGTGGGCAACAGTCGCAACTATATATGAAAATGTTTCTGGAAACCTATGACGGGTGCGATCATACCAGCACTAATGCACAGGATCCCATCAGAACTCCACAGTTAAGCATGCTTGTGCTAGAGTAGTACTAGGATGGGTGACCCCTTGTGAAGTCCTCGTGTTGCACCCCTTTTTCTAACTTTCGACTATTTTTCTATCCCCCCTCGGATCCGATATGCCCTTCAAATTTCTATCATGTCTTCTACTTTTTTTCCCCTCCGAAACTTATCCGCTCCCATGATAATCCGATTCTCATAACTCCTTGAAATATTCCCTTTTGATTAATATTTATTATATTCCTTTATTTTCCTCACATCATGGGATGTTCGCCCACAACGATCGAAGTCCAAAGATCGCCACGCCATGCACTGACATTGGTCCCACAGGACGCAGAAGGCCAGGGTGCAGCATTGTTTCCTGGCAGCACGGAGCGGCTCGCTATGCTATAACTAATGATGTTGAACGACTAGCGATGGGTGCGATCATCACAGTCCTGACGCGCCGGATCCAATCAGAAATCCATAGTTAGGCATTCCTCGTCGAGCGGATGGGTCACCCCGGGAAGTCGGCGCAGCGAAGCCACGTTGTAGAATGTGGGCAGGATGCCGACAACGGTTCCCACGGGCCTTTTTCTAGAATGTGGGCTGGATGCCTCCGTGTCTCTTCCGAACGCAGAGCAGGAAGAAGCTGAAACTTCCAACTCGCCAAGGATCTTACGGTCTCCCATTGGCCTTTAGATGAATTAATTCGACCCCCGATCCTGGCCGTGACGGCGGAGCTGTCATGCGGGTGGAGCATTGAGAGAGCTTTCCGAATTGGGGTCTTACAGGCGATTCTGACTCCGAAAACATAATTATGCCCGTTTGAGCGCGGCACGGTTGAAAGCCACCGAAACTGGCACGATCAACCCAATATCATACCCCACCGGGCCCGGTCCCCCGGATCGCAGAACTTAACGGCTAAGGCGTCCGCGTCGGAAGTCCTCATCCTGCACCCGTTTCTTGATTGTCTACTATTTTTTTGTCTTCCACGAGATGCATGCAATAAATTGTGCGGCTTTCCCATTTCTTCCCCCGTGCATATGCTTCGGTTCCCGAAATTACCACGCCTCCTTCTCTCCTTCACGGCGTTCCTTTCATATTTCCCGGGATTCTACCGGTTCCCTCCCTGGTTGTTATTCCCCTTCCGAAACAGTACGGGTCTTGATATCACCGGGCGACGCACCACTACGGGTCCAACCGAGGGACTCGTGCACCCGTAAAGACTGGACGGATCGGGATTTCCATGTAGTGGGCAACGGTCGCAACTACATATGGAAATATTTCTGGAAACCTGTGACGGGTGCGATCATACCAGCACTAATGCACCGGATCCCATCAAACTCCGCAGTTAAGCGTGCTTGGCGAGAGTAGTACTAGGATGGGTGACCACCTAGGAAGTCCTCGTGTTGCACCCTTTTCTAACTTTCGACTATTTTTCTGTCCCCCATCGGATCCGATATGTCCTTCAAATTTCTATCATGTCTTATACTTTTTTCTCCCCTCCGAAACATATCCGCTTCCATGATAATCTGATTTTTCTTAACTCCTTGAAATATTCTCTTTTGATTAGTATTCATTCTATTCCTTTATTTTCCTCACATCATGGGATGTTCACCCGCAACGATCCAAGTCCAACGATCATCGGCGCCATGCACTGACGTTGGTCCCACAGGACGCAAAAGGCCCGGCACAGCATTGTTCCCCGGTGGTGGAGCGGCTCGCTATGCTATAACGAATGATGTTGAACGACTAGCGATGGGTGCGATCATCACCGCCCTGACGCGCCGGATCCAATCAGAAATCCATTGTTAGGCGTTCCTCGTCGAGCGGATGGGTCACCTTGGAAGTCGGTGCAGTGAAGGCCACGTTGTAGAATGTGGGCAGGATGCTGACAACGGTGCCCACGGGCCCTTTTTCCCAGAATGTGGGCTGGATGCCTCCATGTCTTTTTCGAACGCGGAGCAAGAAGAAGCTGAAACTTCCAGCTCGCCATGGATCTTCCAGGCTCCCGTTGGCATTTCAGATGAATTAAATCGATCGCAGATCCTGGCCATGATGGCGGAGCTATCAAGTGGGAGCACGGAGAGAGCTTCCAAATTGGGGTCTTACAGGCAATTCCGACTTCGTAAAACAATTTATGCCCGTTTGACGCAGCACGGTCGAAAGCCGCCGAAACTGGCAAGATCAACCCCATATTTTGCCCCACCGGGCCCGGTCCCCCGGATCGCGGAACTTAACGGCTAAGGCGTCCGCGTCGGAAGTCCTCGTCCTGCACCATTTCTTGATTGTCCGCTATTTTTCTGTCTTCCACGAGATGCATGCAATAAATTGTGCAGCTTTCCCATTTCTTTCCCCGTGCATACGCTTCGGTTCCCGAAATTACCACGTCTCCCTCTCTCCTTCGCGGCGTTCCTTTCATATTTCCCGGGATTCTACCTGTTCCCTCCCGGTTGTTGTTCCCTCCCGAAGCAGCACGGGTCTTGATATCACCGGGGCGATGCACCACAGCGGGTCCAACCGAGGGACTCGTGCGCCCGTCAAGACTAGACGGATCGAGATTTCCATGTAGTGGGCAACGGTCGCAACTATATATGGAAATGTTTTTGAAAACTTGTGATGGGTGCGATCATACCAACTAATGGACCGGATCCCATCAGAACTCTGCAGTTAAGCGTGCTTGGGCGAGAGTAGTACTAGGATGGGTGACCCCTTGGGAAGTTCTCGTGTTGCATCCATTTTCTAACTTTCGACTATTTTCTGTCCCCAATCGGATCCGATATGTCCTTCAAATTTCTATCATGTCTTCCACTTTTTCTCCCCTCCGGAAACATTCTTTTCCATGATAATCCGATTTTTCTTAACTCCTCGAAATATTCCCTTTTGATTAATATTCATTCTATTCCTTTATTTTCCTCCCATCATAGATGTTCGCCCGCAACGATCTAAGTCCAAAGATCGCCGGCGCCATGCACTGACGTTGGTCCTACATGTCGCAGAAGGCCTGGGCGCAGCATTGTTCCCCGGCGGCAGGAGTGGCTCGCTATGCTATAACGAATGATGTAGAATGACTAGCGATGGGTGCGATCATCATCGCCCTGACGCGCCGGATCCTATCAGAAATCCATAGTTAGGCATTCCTCATCGAGCGGATGGGTCACCCCGGGAAGTCGGCGCAGCGAAGCCACATTGCAGAATGTGGGTAGGATGCTGACAACGGTGCCCATGGGCCCTTTTTCCAAAGTGTGGGCTGGATGCCTCCGTGTCTTTTCCGAACGCGGAGTAGGAAGAAGCTGAAACATCCAACTCGCCAAGGATCTTCCAGGCTCCCTTTGGCCTTTCAGATAAATTAAATCGACCCCAGATCCTGGCCATGACGGCGGAGCAGTCATGCGTGTGGAGCACGGAGAGAGCTTTCCGAATTGGGGTCTTACAGGCAATTCCGACTTCGTAAAACATATTTAAGCCCGTTTGAGCGCGGCACGATCGAAAGCCGCCGAAACTGGCATGATCAACCCAATATCTTGCCCCACCAGTCCCGGTCGCCCGGATCGCGGAACTTAACGGCTAAGGCATCCACGTCGGAAGTCCTCGTTCTGCACCCATTTCTTGATTGTCCGCTATTTTTCTGTATTCCACGAGATGCATGCAATAAATTGTGTGGCTTTCCCATTTCGTACCCCGTGCATACGCTTCGGTTCCCGAAATTACAACGTCTCCCTCTCTCCTTCGCGGCGTTCCTTTCATATTTCCCGGGATTCTACCCGTTCCCTTCCAGGTTGTTGTTCCCCTCCCGAAACAGTATGGTCTTGATATCACCAGGACGACGCACCACCGCGTGTCCCACCGAGGGAGTCATGCGCCCATCAAGACTGGAAGGATCGAGATTTCCATGTAGTGGGCAACGGCCGTAACTATGTATGTAAATGTTTCAGGGAACCTATGACGGTTGCGATCATACCAGCACTAATGCACAGAATCCCATCAGAACTCCGCTGTTAAGCATGCTTGGGCTAGAGTAGTACTAGGATGGGTGACTCCCTGAGAAGTCCTCGTGTTGCACCCCTTTTTCTAACTTTTGACTATTTTTCTGACCCCCATCGGATCCGATATGCCCTTCAATTTCTATCATGTCTTCTATTTTTTTTTCCCTCCGGAAACTTATCCGCTCCCATGATATTCCGATTTTTCATAACTCCTCGAAATATTCCATTTTGATTAATATTCATTCTATTCCTTTATTTTCCTCACATCATGGGATGTTCACCCGCAACGATCCAAATCCAAAGATCGCCGGCGCCATGCACTGACGTTGGTCCCACAGGACGCAGAAGGCCCGGGCGCAGCATTGTTTCCCGGTGGTGCGGAGCGGCTCGCTATGCTATAACGAATGATGTTGAACGACTAGCGATGGTGCGATCATCACCCCCTGACTGCCGGATCCTATCAGAAATCCATAGTTAGGCATTCCTCGTCGAGCGAAGGGTCACCCCGGGAAGTCGGCGCAGCGAAGGCCACGTTGCAGAATGTGGGCAGATGCTGACAACGGTGCCCACAGGCCCTTTTTCCAGAATGTGGGCTCGATGCCTCCGTGTCTTCTCCGAACGCGGAGTAGGTGGAAGCTAAAACTTCCAGCTCTCCAAGGATCTTCTGGGCTCCCATTGGCCTTTCAAACAAATTAATTCTATCCCAGATCCTGGCCATGATGGCGGAGCGGTCATTCGGGTGGATCATGGAGAGTGCTTTCCGAATTGGGGTCTTAAAGGTGATTCCGACTCCGGAATACATATTTATGCCCGTTTGAGCGCGGCACGATCGAAAGCCACCGAAACTGGCACGACCAACCCAATATCTTGCCCCATCGTCTCGAACCCCGGATCGCGGAACTTACCGGCTAAGGCATCCGCGTCGAAATTTCTCGTTCTACACCCATTTTTTGATTGTCCGTTATTTTTCTGTCTTCCACGAGATTCATGCATTAAATTGTACAGCTTTCCCCCATTTCTTCGCTTGTGAATATGCTTCAGTTCCCGAATTTACCACGTCTCCCTCTCTCCTTCATGACGTTCCTTTCATATTTCCCAGGATTCTCCTCATTCCCTCCCCATTTGTTGTTCCCCTCCCGAAACAGTTCGAGTCTTGATATCGCCAGGGCCACGCACCACCGCGGGTCCCACCGAGGAGTCGTGGGCCCATCAAGACTGGACGGACCGAGATTTCCATGTAGTGGGCAACGACCGCAACTATATATGGAAATGTTTCAGGGAACCTGTGACGGGAGCGATCAACCAGTACTAATGCACCGGATCCCAATAAAACTCCGAAGTTAAGCATGCTTGGATGTGAGTAGAACTAGGTTGGGTGACCGTATGGAAAGTCCTTGTGTTGCACCCCTTTTTCTAACTTTCGTCTATTTTTCTATCCCCCATCGGATCGGATATGTCATTCAAATTTCTATCATGTCCTCTATTTTTTTCCTCTCCGGAACTTATCCGCTCCATGATAATCCAATTTTTCTTAACTCCTCGAATATTCCCTTTTGATTAATATTCAATCTATTCCCTTATTTTCCTCACATCATGGGATGTTTCCTCGTAATGATCCAAGTCCTAAGATCGTTGGTGCCATGCACTGGCGTTGGTCCCACAGGACTGAGAAGGCCCGGTGCAGCATTGTTCCCCGGCGGTGGGAAGCGGCTCCCTATGCTATAATGAATGATTTTGAACGACTAGTGATGGGTGCGATTATCACCGCCCTAACGTGCCGGATCATATAAAAAATCCATAGTTAAGCATGCCTTGGCGAGTGGATGGGTCAACCCCGGGAAGTCGGCGTAATGAAGGCCACATTGTAGAATGTGGGCAGGATGCTGACAACGGTGCCCACAGGCCCTTTTTCCAAAATGTGGGATGGATGCCTCCGTGTCTTTTCCGAACGCGGACCAGGCGGAAGCTAAAACTTCCAGCTCACCAAGGATCTTTCGGGCTCCCGGTGGCCTTCCAAACGAATTAATTAGACCCTAGATTCTGGCCGTGATGGGGAAGCGGTCATCCGGGTGGAGCACAGAGAGTGCTTTCCGAATTGGGGTCTTAAAGGTGATTTCGACTGCGAAAAACATATTTATGCCCGTTTGAGCGTGGCACGATCGAAAGTCGCCGAAACTGGCATGATGAACCCTATATCTTGCTCCATCAGGCCCGGTCCCCCGGATCGTGAAACTTACCGGCTAAGGCGTCCGCATCGGAAATCCTCGTTCTGCACCCATTTTTGATTGTCCGCTATTTTTCTGTCTTCCACGAGATGCATGCATTAAATTGTGCAACTTTCCCATTTCTTCCCCCGTGCATACGCTTCGGTTCCCGAATTTACCACGTCTCCCTCTCTCCTTCGCGACATTCCTTTCATATTTTCTGGGATTCTTCTTGTTCCCTCCCCGTTTGTTGTTCCCCTCCCGAAACAGTCCGGGTCTTCATATCGCCGGTGCCTGGCACCACCGCGGGTCCCACCGAGGAGTCGTGGGCCCATCAAGACTAGACGAACCGAGGTTTCCATGTAGTGGGCAATGGCCGCAACTATATATTGAAATGTTTCATGGAACTTGTGATGGGTGCAATCAAACAAGCACTAATGCACCGGATCCCATCAAAACTCCGCAGTTAGTGTGCTTGGGCGAGAGTAGTACTATGTTAGGTGACCTCATGGAAAGTCCTCGTGTTGCACCCCTTTTTCTAACTTTCGACTATTTTTCTGTCACCCATCGGATCGGATATGTCCTTCAAATTTCTATCTTGTCCTCTATTTTTTTCCTCTCCGGAACTTATCCGCTCCCATGATAATCCAATTTTTCTTATCTCCTCGAATATTCCCTTTTGATTAATATTCATTCTATTCCTTATTTTCCTCGCAACATGGGACGTTCGCCCGCAACGATCCAAGTCCGTAGATCGCCAGTGCCATGCACCGACATTGGTCACATAAGACCCAGAAGGCCCGGGTGCATCATTGTTCCTCGATGACGGGGAGCGGCTCCCTATGCTATAATGAATGATTTTGATCGACTAGCGATGAGTGCGATTATCTCCGCCCTAACATGCCGGATCCTATCAAAAATCCATAGTTAAGCTTGCCTTGGCGAGCAGTTGGGTCGACCTCGGGAGTCAGCGTAGCGAAGACCATGTTGTAGAATGTGGACAGGATGCTGACAACGTGCCCATAGGCCCTTTTTCCAGAATGTGGGCTGGATGCCTCCGTGTCTTTTCCGAATGCGGAGCAGGCGGAAGCTAAACCTCAAGCTCGCCAAGGATCTTCCGGGCTCCCGGTGGCCTTTTAAACAAATTAATTCGACCCCAGCTCTACTAGGCCATGATGGCGGAGCAGTCATTCGGTTGGAGCACGGGGAGAGCTTTTCCAAATTTGTGTCTAAAAGGAGATTCCGACTCCGGAAAAATGTATTTATGCCCGTTTGAACGCGGCACGATCGAAAGCCGCTGAAACTGGCACGATCAACCCAATATCTTGCCCCATCGAGCGCGGTCTCCCCAGAATCGCGAAACTTACCAGGCTAAGGCGTCCGCATCGAAATTCCTCGTTCTGCACCTTTTTTGATTTTCTCTTTTATTTTTCTATTTTCAACGAGATGCATGCATTAAATTGTGCGGCTTTCCCATTTCTTCCCCCATGCATACACTTCGGTTCCGAATTTACCCATCTCTCCTCTCTCCTTTGCGATGTTCCTTTCATATTTCCCAGGATTCTCCTCGTTCCCTCCCTTATTATTGTTCCCCTCCAAAACAGTCCGGGTCTTGATATCGCCGGGGCCAGGCACCACCGCGGGTCCCCCACCAAGGAGTCATGGCCCATCAAGACGGGACGGACAGGAGATTTTTCATGTAGTGGGCAACAGCCGCAAACTATATATGGGAAGTTTTAGGGAACTGTGTGATGGTGCGATCAAACCATAAACTAATGCACAGGATTCCATCAGAACTCTGCAGTTAAGCGTGCTTGGTAAGAGTAGTACTAGGTTGGGTGACCCCATGAAAAGTTTCTCATGTTGCCCCCTTTTTCTAACTTTCGACTATTTTTCCCTGTCCCCCATCGGATCGGATATGTCCTTCAAATTTCTATCATGTCCTCTATTTTTTTCCTCTCCAGAACTTATCCGCTCCCATGATAATCCATTTTTTTCTTAACCCCTCGAAATATTCTTTTGATTATATTCTTATATTCCCATATTTTTCTCCCATCATGGGATGTTCGCCTCGCGCAACGATCCAAGTCCAAAGATCGTCAGCACCATGCACCGACGTTGATCCCACAAGACCCAGAAGGCCTGGGTTAGCATTGTTTTTCCGGCGATGGGAGCGGCTCCCTATGCTATAATGAAGATTTTGAATGACTAGTGATGGGTGCGATTATCACCGCCCTAACATGCCGATCCTATCAAAAATCCATAGTTAAGCAGGCCTTGGCGATCAGATGGGTCGACCCCAGGAAGTCGGCGTAGTGAAGGCCACATTGTAGAATGTGGGCAGGATGCTGACAACGGTGCCCACAAGCCCTTTTCCCCAGAATGTGGGCTGAAAGCCTCCGTGTCTTTTCTGAACGCGGAGCAGCGAAGGCTAAAACTTCCTGCTCGCCAAGGACCTTCCGGGCACCCGGTGTCCTTTTCAAACAATTAATTTAGACCCCAGGTCTGGCCATGATGGCGGAGCGGTCATCTAGGTGGAGCATGAGAGAGCTTTCCGAATTGGTATCTTAAAGGCGATTCCGACTCCGAAAAACATATTTATGACCGTTAAAGCGGGCACGATCGAAAGCCGCTGAAACTGGCATGATCAACCCAATATCTTGCTCCATCGGGCCCGGTCCCCCGTATCGCAGAACTTACGGCTAAGGCATCCATGTCGGAATTCCACGTTCTGCATCCATTTTTTGATTGTCGCTATTTTTTCTGTCTTCCACGAGATGCATGCATAATTGTGCAGCATTCCCATTTCTTCCCCAGTGCATACGCTTCGGTTCCCGAATTTACCACGTCTCCCTCTCTCCTTCACGACGTTCCTTTCATATTTCCCAGGATCTCTCGTTCCCTCCCCGTTTGTTGTTCCCCTCCTGAAACAGTCTGGGTCTTGATATCGCCGGGGCACGGCACCACCACGGGTCCCATCGAGGAGTCGTGGGCCCATCAAGACTAGACGGACCGAGATTTTCATGTAGTGGACAACGTCACAACTATATATGGAATGTTTCAAGGAACCTGTGATGGGTGTGATCAACTAGCACCAATGCACCGGATCCCATCAGAACTACGTAGTTTAGCTGCTTGGGCGAGAGTAGTACTAGGTTTGGTGGCCCCATGGAAAGTCCTCGTGTTGCATCCCTTTTCTAACTTTCGACTACTTTTTCTTTTCCCCTCGGAATCGGATATGTCCTTCAATTTCAATCTTGTCCTCTATTTTTTTTCCTCTCCGGAACTTATCCGCTCCCATGATAATCCATTTTTTCTTAACTCCGCGAAATATTCCCTTTTGATTAATATTCCATTATGTTCCCTTATTTACCTCACATCATGGGATGTTTCGCGCTGCAACGATCCAAGTCCGAAGATCGTCGGCTCCATGCACTAACGTTGGTCACACAAGATCCAGAAGGCCCGGGTGCAGCATTGTTCCCGGTTGACGGGGAGCGGCTCCCTATGCTATAATGAATGATTTTAAATGACTAGCGATGGGTACGATTATCACCGCCATAACGTGCCGGATCCTATCAAAAATCCATAGTTAGCATGCCTTGGCGAGCGGATGGGTCGACCCCAGGAAGCGGCGTAGCGAAGGCCACATTGTAACATGTGGGCAAGATGCTGACAACGGGTGCCCCAGGCCCTTTTTCCAGAATGTGGGCTAGATGCCTCCATGTCTTCTCGAACGCGGAGCAGGCAGAAGCTAAAACTTTCAGCTCGCCAAGGATCTTCCGGGCTCCTGGTGGCTTTCAAACGATTAATTTTACCCCAGATCTTGGCTGTGATGTTGGAGCAATCATCCGGGTGGAGCACAGAGAGAGCTTTCCGAATTGGGGTCTTAAAGGCGATTCCGACTCCGGAAAATATATTTATGCCCATTTGACGCGGCACGATCGAAAGCCGCTGAAACTGGCATGATCAACCCAATATCTTGCACCATCGGGGCCAGGTCCCCCGGATGGCGGAACTACCGGCTATGGCGTCCACATCAGAATTTCCTCGTTCTGCACCCTTTTTTGATTGTCCACTATTTTTCTGTATTCCACGAGATGCATGCATTAAATTGTGCGGCTTTTCCAATTATTCCCCCGTGCATATGCTTGGGTTCCCAAATTTACCATGTTCTCCCTCTCTCATTCGCAACGTTCCTTTCATATTTTCCGGGATTCTCCTCGTTCCCGTCCCCGATTGTTGTTCCCCTCTCGAAACCAGTCCGAGTCTTGATATCGCCGGGGCCAGGCACTACCGCGGGTCGCACCGAGGAGTCGGTGGGTCCATAAGACTGGACGGACCCGGCTTTTCCATGTAGTGGCAACGGCCGCAACTATTATGGAAATGTTTTCAGGGAACTTGTGATGGGTTCGATCAAACCAGCACTAATGCACCGGATCCCAATCAGAACTCTGCAGTGATGCATGCTTGGGCGAGAGTAGTACTAGGTTGGGTGACTCCATGGAAATATCCTCGTGTTGCACCCCTTTTCTAACTTTTGATAATTTTTTCTATCCCCCATCGGATCGAATATTCCTTCAAATTTCTATCATGTCCTCTATTTTTTCCTCTCCAGAACTTATCCACTCCCATGATAATCTAATTTTTCTTAACTCCTCGAAATATTTCCTTTTGACTAATATTTATTCTAGTCCCTTATTTTCCACACATCATGGATGTTCGTCCCACAACGATCCAGTCCGAAGATCGTCGGTGCATGCACTGACATTGGTCCCACAAGACCAAAAGGCCAGGGTACAGCATTGTTTTTCTGGCGACGGGGAGCGGCTCTCTATGCTATAATGAATGATTTTGAATGACTAACGATGGGTACGATTATCATTGCCCTAACATGCCGGATCCAATCAAAAATCTATAGTTAAGCATGCCTTGGCGAGCAGATGAGTCGACCCTTGGAAGTCGCCATAGTGAAGGCCACGTGTAGAATGTGGGCAGGATGTTGACACGGTGCCCACAAGCCCTTTTTCCAGAATGTGGGCTGGATGCCTCCGTGTCTCTTCGGAACGTGGAGCAGGCGGAAGCTAAAACTTCAAGCTCACCAAGGATCTTCCGGATCCCAGTGGCCTTTAAACAAATTATTCGACCCTAGGTTCCTGGCCGGTAACGGCGGAGCGGTCATCCGGGTGGAGCACAGAGAGAGCTTTTCGAATTGGGGTCTTAAAGGCGATTCCGACTCTGGAAAACATATTTATGCCCGTTTGAACGCGGCACTATGGAAGCCGCCGAAACTGACACGATCAACCAAATATCTTACCCCATCGGCCCGGTCCCCGGATCGCAGACTTACCGGCTAAGGTTTCCGCATCGGAATTTCTCGTTCTGCACCCATTTTTTGATTGTCTACTCATTTTCTATCTTCCACGAGATGCATGCATTAAATTGTTGTGCTTTTTCCATTTCTTCGCCCGTGCATACCTTCGTTTCCCGAATTACCATATCCCCTCTCTCCTTCGGCGACGTTCCTTTCATATTCCCGGGATTCTCCTCATTCCATCCCCATTTGTTATTCCCCTCCCGAAATAGTCCGGTCTTGATATCGCCTGGGCCACGCACCACCGTGGGTCCCATCGAGGAGTCGTGGGCCCATCAAGACTGGACGGATCGAGATTTCCATGTAGTGGGCAATGACCGCAACTATATATAAATATTTCATGGAACCTATGACGGGAGCGATCAAACAAGCACTAATGCAACCAGATCCCATCAGAACTCAGCAGTTAAGCGTGCTTGGGTGAGATTAGTACTAGGTTGGTGATCCATGGAAAGTCCTCGTGTTTGGACACCTTTTTCTGACTTTCGACTATTTTTTTCTGTCCTCCATCAGATCGGATATGTCCTTCAAATTTCTACCATGTCCTCTATTTTTTTCCTCTACGGACTTATCCGCTCCCATGATAATCCAATTTTTCTTAACTCCTCGAAATATTCCCTTTTGATTAATTTTCATTCTATTCCCTTATTTTCCTCACATCATGGGATGTTTGCCCGCAACGATCCAAGTCCGAAGATCGCCGGTGCCATGCACTGACGTTGGTACCCACAGGACCCAGAAGGCCTGGGTGTAGCTTGTTCCCGGGCGACGGGGAGCGGCTCCCAATGCTAAAATGAATGATTTTGAACGACTAGCGATTGGGGCGATATACACCGCCCTAACATGCCGGATCCTATCATAAATCCATAGTTAAGCATGCCTTGGCGAGCGGATGGGTCGACCCTGGAAAGTCGGCGTAGCGAAGGCCACATTGTAGAATGTGGGCAGGATGCTGACAACGGTGCCCACTTGCCCCTTTTCCAGAATGTGGGCTGGATGTCTTTTGTGTTTTTTTTTCCGAACGCGAAGCAGGTGGAAGCTAAAACTTCAGATCGCCAAGTATCTTTCAGGCTCCTGGGGCCTTTCAAACGAATTAATTCGACCCTAGATCCTGGCCGTGATGGCTTAGCGATCATCCGGGTGGAGCACAAAGAAAGCTTTCTGAATTGGGGTCTTAAAGGCGATTCCAATTCCAAAATACATATTTATGCCCGTTTGAGCATGCTGCAAAACAACGATCGAAGCACCGAAACTAGCATGATCAACCCAATATCTTGCCCCATCGGGCCCGGTCTCCCATATCATAGTAGAACTACCGAGTAAGGCATCCACGTGGAAATTCCTCGTTCTGCACCCATTTTTTGATTGTCCTCTATTTTTCTGTCTTCCATGAGATGCATGCATTAAATGTGTGGCTTTCCCATTTCTTCTACCGTGCATACGCTTCGGTTCCCGAATTTACCACGTCTCCCTCTCTCCTTCGCGACGTTCCTTTCATATTTCCTGGGATACTCCTCGTTCCCTCCCGTTATTGTTCCCCTCCTGAAATAGTCCAGGTCATGATATCGACAGGGCCAGGCACCACCGTGGGTCCCACCGTTGAAGTCGTGGGCCCATCAAGACAGGACTGACCGAGATTTCATGTAGTGGGCAACAGCCACAACTATATATGGAAATATTTTCAGGGAACCTGTGATGGGTGCGATCACCCAGCACTAAGTCACCGGATCCCATTAGAACTCCGCAATTAAGCGTGCTTGGGCGAGAGTAGTACTATGTTGGGTGACCCCATGGAAAGTCCTCGTGTTGCACCCCTTTTTCTAACTTTCGACTATTTTTCTGTCCCCCATCGGATCGGATATGTCCTTCAAATTTCTATCATGTCCTCCATTTTTTCCTCTCCGGACTTATCCGCTCCCATGATAATCCATTTTTCTTAACTCCTCGAATATTCCCTTTTGATTAATATTCATTCTATTACCTTATTTTCCTCATATCATGGGATGTTCGCCCGCAACGATCCAAGTCCGAAGATCGCCGGTGCCATGCACTGATGCTGGTCCACAAGACCCAGAAGGCCCGGGTGCAGCATTATTCCCCGACGACGGGGAGCGGCTACCTATGCTATAATGAATGATTTTGAACGACTAGCACTGGGTGCGATTATCACCGCCCTAACGTGCAGGATCCAATCAAAATCCATAGTTAAGCATGCCTTGGCGAGCGAATGGGGAGACACGCGGGGAAGTCGGCGTAGCGAAGGCTACGTTGTAGATGGGGCAGGATGCTGACAACGGTGCCTACAGGCCCTTTTTCCAGAATGTGGGCTGGATGCCTTCGTGTCTTTTCCAAACACGGTGCAGGCGGAAGCTAAAACTTCCAGCTCGCCAAGGATCTTCCGGGCTCCGGTGGCCTTTCAAACGAATTAATCGATCCCTGATCCTGGCCATGATGGAGAGCGGTCATACGGGTGGAGCACGGAGAGAGCTATCCGAATTTGAGGTCTTAAAGGCGTCATTCAGACATCCGGAAAACATATTTATGCCCATTTGAGCGCGGCATATCGAAAGCCACCGAAACTGGCACGATCAACCCAATATCTTACCCCCATCGGGCCCGGTCCCCATCGGATCGCGAAACTTACCAGCTAAGTCGTCCGCTTCGAAATTTCTCATTCTGCACCAATTTTTGATTGTCCGCTATTTTTTTCTATCTTCCACGAGATGCAAGCATTAAATTATGCGGCTTTCCCATTTTGTCCCCGGTGCATACGCTTCGTTTTCCGATTTACCTCGTCTCCACTTTAGTTCGCGACGTTCCTTTCATATTTCCCGGATTCTCCTTGTTCGCCACCCCCGTTTGTTGTTTCCCTCCCGAAACAGTCCGGGTCTTGATATCACCGCGGCCCGGTCGGTCGAAAGCCCCCGAAACTGGCATGATCAACCCAATATCTTGCCCACTAGGCCCGGTCCCCCGGATCGCGGAACTTAACGGCTAAGGCATCCGCATCGAAAGTCCTCGTTCTGCACTCATTTCTTGATTGTCCGCTATTTTTGTCTTCCACGACATGCATGTAATAAATTGTGTGGCTTTCCTATTTCGTACCCCGTGCATACGCTTCGGTTTCCCGAATTGCCACGTCTCCCTCTCTCCTTCGCGGCGTTCCTTTCATATTTTCCGGGATTCTACCCGTTCCCTCCCGGTTGTTGTTCCCCTCATAAAATAATACGAGTCTTGATATCACCGGGGGGACGCACCATCGCATGTCCCAACGAGGGAGTCATTGCCCATCAAGACTGGACGGATCAAGATTTCCATGTAGTGGGCAACGGCCAAACTATATATGAAATGTTTCAGGAATCTGTGACGTGTGCGATCATACCAGCACTATGCACCGGATCCTATCAGAACTCCGCAGTTAAGCATACATGGCTAGAGTAGTACTAAGATGGGTGACCCCCTAGGAAGTCCTCGTGTTGCACCCCTTTTTCGAACTTTCGACTATTTTCTGTCTCCCCATCAGATCCGATATGCCCTTCAATTTTCCATCATGTCTTCTACTTTTTTTTCTCCTCCGGAAACTTATCCGCTTCCATGATAATCCGATTTTTCTTAACTCAAATTTTCCCTAGTGATTAATATTCATTCTCTTCCCTTATTTCCTCACATCATGGGATGTTCGCCCGCAACGATCCAAGTACAAAAATCGTCGACGTCATGCACTCACTTGGTCCCAAAGGACCCAGAAGGCCCGGGCGCAGCATTGTTCCCCAGTGGTGGGGAGCGCTCACTATGCTATAACGAATGATATTGAACGACTAGCGATGGGTGCGATTATCACCGCCTTGATGCGCCGGATCCTATCAGAAATCCATAGTTAGGCTTTCCTCGTCGAGTGGATGGGTCACCCCCGGGGAAGTCGGAGCAGCGAACGCCACGTTACGGAATATGGGCAGGATGCTGACAACGGTGCCCACGGGCCCTTTTTCCAGAATGTGGGCTAGATGCCTCCGTGTCTTTTCAGAACGCGGAGAAGGGAGAAGCTGAACTTCTAGCTGCCAAGGATGATCCACTCTCCCGTTGGCCTTTTAGATGAATTAATTCGACCCCAGATCCTGGTCGTGATGGCAGAGCTGTCATGAGGGTGGAGCACGAAGAGAGCTTTCCAAATTAGGGTCTTACAGGCGATTCCCGACTCCGGGAAACATATTTATGCCCGTTTGAGGGCGGCACGGTCGAAAGCCGCCGAAACTGGCATGATCAACCCAATATCTTGCCCCGCCAGGCCCGGTCCCACGGATCGCAGAACTTAACGCTAAGGCATCCCGCGTCTGAAGTCCACATTCTGCACCCATTTCTTGATTGTCCGCTATTTTTCTGTCTTCCATGAGATGAATGCAATAAATTGTGCGGCTTTCCCATTTCTTCCCCAGTGCAATGCTTCGGTTCCCGAAATTACCACGTCTCCCTCTCTCCTTCGCGGCATTCCTTTAATATTTTCCGGCATTCTACCCGTCCCTACCCGGTTGTTGTTCCCCTCCCAAACAGTACGGTCTTGATATCACCGGGGCGACGCACCACCACGTGTCGCACCGAGCGAGTCGTGCGCCCATCAAGACTGGACAGATCGAGATTTTCATGTAGTGGGCAACGGCCGCAACTATATATGAAATGTTTTAGGGAATCTATGATGGGTGCGATCATACGGCACTAATGCACCGGATCCCATCAGAACTCTGTAGTTAAGCATGCTTGGGGAGAGTAGTACTAGGATGGGTGACCCCCTAGGAAGTCCTCGTGTTGCACCCCTTTTTTTTAACTTTAGACTATTTTTCTGTCCCCCATCGGATCCGATATGTCCTTCAAATTTCTATCATGTTTTCTACTTTTTTTTCCCTTCGGAAACATATTCGCTTCCAGGATAATCCGATTTTTCAATAACTCCTCGAAATATTCCGTTTTGATTAATATTCATTCTATTCCTTTATTTTCGTCACATCATGGGATGTTCGCCCGCAACGATCCAAGTCCGAAGATCGCCGGCGCCATGCACTGACGTTGGTCCCACGGGACGCAGAAGGCCCGGGCACAGCATGTTCCCCGCGGCGGGGAGCGGCTTGCTATGCTATAATGAATGATGTTGAACGACTAGCGATGGGTGCGATTATCACCGCCCTGACGCGCCGGATCCTATCAGAAATCCATAGTTAGGCGTTCCTCGTCGAGCGGATGGGTCACCCAGGGAAATCGGCGCAGCGAAGGCCACATTGCAGAATGTGAGCAGGATGCCGACAACGGTGCCCATGGGCCCTTTTTCCAGAATGTGGGCTGGATGCCTCCGTGTCTTTTCCGAACGCGGAGCATGAAGAAGCTGAAACTTACAGCTCGCCAAGGATCTTCCAGGCTCCTGTTGGATTTTCAGACGAATTAATTAGACCCCAGATCTTGGCCATGATGGTTGAGCTATCATGCGGGTGGAGCACGGAGAGAGCTTTTCTGAATTGGGGTCTTACAGGCGATTCCGACTTCGGAAAACATATTTATATGCCCCTTATGCCGTTTGAGCGCGGCACGGTCGAAAGCCGCCGAAACTGGCACGATCACCCAATATCTTGCCCCCACCAGGCCCGATCCCCAGGATCGCGGAACTTAACAGCTAAGGCATCCGCATCGGAGTCCTCGTTCTACACCCATTTCTTGATTGTCCGCTAATTTTCTGTCTTCCACGAGATGCATGCAATAAATTGTGCGGCTTTCCAATTTCTACCCGTGCATACGCTTCGGTTCCCGAAATTACCACGTCTCCCTCTCTCCTTCATGGCGTTCCTTTCATATTTCCGGGATTCTACCATTCCTCCCCGGTTGTTGTTCCCCTCCAAAAAAGTACGGGTCTTGATATCACCGGGGCGATGCACCACCGCATGTCCCACCGAGAGAGTCGTGCGCCCATCAAGACTGGACGGATCGAGATTTCTATGTAGTGGGCAATGGCCGCAACTATATTTGAAATGTTTTAAGAAACTGGGACGGGTGCGATCATACCAGCACTAATGCACTAGTTCCATCAGAACGTCGCAGTTAAGCGTGCTTGTGCCAGAGTAGTACTAGGATGGGTAACCCTTGGAAGTTCTCGTGTTGCCACCCCTTTTCTAACTTTCGACTATTTTTCTATCCCCCATCGGATCCGATATGTCCTTCAAATTTCTATAATGTCTTCTACTTTTTCCCCTCCGGAAACATATCCGCTTCCATGATAATCCGATTTTTCTTAACTCCTCGAAATATTCCCCTTGATTAATATTCATTTTATTCCTTTATTTTCGTCACTTCAAGGGATGTTCGCCCGCAACGATCTAAGTCCAAAGATCGCCGGCGCCATGCACTAACGTTGGTCCACAGGACGCAGAAGGCCTGGCACAGCATTGTTCCCGGCGGCGGGGAGCGGCTCTCTATGCTATAACGAATGAAGTTGAACGACTAGCGATGGGTACGATTATCACCGCCCTGACACGCGGATCCTATCAGAAATCCATAGTTAGGCATTCCTCGTCGAGCGGATGGGTTACCCCGGGAAGTCGGTGCAGCGAAGGCCATGTTGCAGAATGTGGGCAGGATGCGACAACGGTGCTCATGGGCCCTTTTCCAGAATGTGGGCTGGATGCCTCCGTGTCTTTTCCGAACGCGGAGCAGGAAGAAGCTGAAACTTCTAGCTCGCAAAGGATCTTCCAGGCTCCCGTTGGCCATTCAGATGAATTAAATCGACCCCAGATCCTGGCCATGACGGCGGAGCTGTCATGCGGGTGGAGCACGGATAGAGCTTTCAAATTGTGGTCTTACAGGCGATTCCGACTTCGAAAACAAATTTATGCCCGTTTGAGCACGGCACGGTCGAAAGCTGCCGAAACTGGCATGATCAACCCAATATCTTGCCCCACCAGGCCGGTCCCCTGGATCGCAGAACTTAACGGCTAAGGATCCGCGTCGGAAGTCCTCGTTCTGCACCCATTCTTGATTGTCCGCTATTTTTCTGTCTTCCACGAGATACATGCAATAAATTGTGCGACTTTCCCATTTCGTACCCCGTGCATATGCTTTGGTTCCTGAAATTACCACGTCTCCCTCTCTCCTTCGTGGCGTTCCTTTCTTATTTCCGGGATTCTACCCGTTCCCTCCCCGGTTGTTGCTCCCCTCCCGAAACAGTATGGGTCTTGATATCACTGGGGCGACGCACCACCGCGTGTCCCACCGAGGGAGTCATGTGCCCATCAAGACTGGACGGCTAGAGATTTCCATGTAGTGGGCAACGGCCATAACTATATATGGAATGTTTCAGGGAACCTGTGACGGGTGCGATCATACCATGACTAATGCATAGGATCCCATCAGAACTGCGCAGTTAAGCTTGCTTGGGCTAGAGTAGTACTAGGATGGGTGACCCCATGGGAAGTCCTCGTGTTGCACCCCTTTTCTAAATTTGACTATTTTTCTGTCCCCCATCGGATCCGATATGACCTTCAAATTTCTATCATGTCTTCTACTTTTTTTCCCTCTGCAAACTTATCCGCTCCCATGATAATCCAATTTTTCATAACTCCTCGAAATATTCCCTTTGATTAAGATTCATTTTATTCCTTTATTTTCCTCACATCATTAGATGTTCGCCCGCAACGTTCCAATTCCAAAGACCGCCGGTGCCATGCACTGACGTTGGTCCCACAGGATGCAGAAGGCCCGGGCGCAGCATTGTTCCACGGCGGTGGGGAGCGGCTCGCTATGCTATAACGAATGATGTTGAACGACTAGCGATGGGTGCGATCATCTCCACCCTGATGCGCCGGATACTATCAGAATTCCATAGTTAGGCATTCCTCGTCGACCAGATGGGTCACCCTGGAAGTCAGCGCAGTGAAGGCCACGTTGCAGAATGTGGGCAGGATACTGACAGCGGTGCACACGGGCCCTTTTCCAAAATGTGAGCTGGATGCTTCCATGTCTTTTCCGAACATGGAGCATGAAGAAGCTGAAACTTCCAGCTCGCCAAGGATCTTCCGAGCTTCCATTGGCCTTTCAAACGAATTAATTCGACCCCCGATCCTGGCCATGACGGCGGAGCTATCATGCTGGTGGAGCACGGAGAGAGCTTTTGGAATTGGGGTCTTACAGGCGATTCCGACTCCGAAAAAAAATATTTATGCCCGTTTGAGCGCGGCACGGTCGAAAGCCATCGAAGCTGGCACGATCAACCCAATATCTTGCCCCACCGGCCTGGTCCCCCGGATCGCGGAACTTAACGGCTAAGGCATCCGCGTCGGAAGTCCTCGTTCTGCACCCATTTTTGATTGTCGCTATTTTTTGTCTTCCACGAGATGCATTCAATAAATTATGCGGCATTCCCATATCTTCCCCGTGCATACGCTTTTGTTCCCGAAATTACCACATCTCCTTCTCTCCTTCGCGGCGTTCCTTTCATATTTCGCAGGATTCTACCCGTTCACTCCCCGGTTGTTGTTCCCCTCCCGAAACAGTACGGGTCTTGATATCACCTGGGCGACGCACCACGTGTTTCCCATCGAGGGAGTCGTGCGCCCATCAAGACTGGACGGATCGAAATTTCCATGTAGTGGGCAACGGCCGTAACTATATATGGAAATGTTTCAGGGAACCTGTGATGGGTGCGATCATACCAGCACTAATGCACCGGATCCCATCAGAAATCTGCAGTTAAGCATGCTTGGGCGAGAGTAGTACTAGGATGGGTGACCCCCTGGAAAGTCCTCCTGTTGCACCCCTTTTTCTAACTTTCGACTATTTTTCTATCTCCCATCGGATCCGATATGCCCTTCAAATTTCTATCATGTCTTCTACTTTTTTCCCCTCTGGAAACTTATCCACTCACATGATAATCCAATTTTCTTAACTCAAAATTTTTCCGTTGATTAGTATTCATTCTATTCCCTTATTTTCCTCACATCATGGGATGTTCGCCCGCAATGATCAAAGTCCAAAGATCACCGGCGCCATTTACTGACGTTGGTCCCACAGGATGCAGAAGGCCCGGGCGCAGCATTGTTCCCCGGCGGCGAGGAGCGGCTTGCTATGCTATAACGAATGATGTTGAACGACTAGCGATGGGTGCGATTATCACCGCCCTGACGCGCCGGATCCTATCAGAAATCCATAGTTAGGCATTCCTCGTCGAGTGGATGGGTCACCCTCGGGAAGTCGGCGCAGCGAAGG
This sequence comes from Areca catechu, assembly GCA_021397845.1. NCBI lineage: Eukaryota > Viridiplantae > Streptophyta > Magnoliopsida > Arecales > Arecaceae > Areca > Areca catechu. The sequence continues at coordinate 101,753,418 of CM038050.1, forward strand.
CCACGTTGCAGAATATGGGCAGAATGCTGACAACGGTGCCCACAGGTCCTTTTTCCAGAATGTGGGCTGGATGCCTCCATGTCTTTTCCGAATGCGGAGCTGGGAGAAGCTGAAACTTCCAGCTCTCCAACGATGTTCCGCGCTCCCGTTGGCCTTTCAGACGAATTAATTCGAACCCAGATCCTAGCCATGACGGCGGAGCTATCATGCGGGTGGAGCACGGAGAGAGCTTTCTGAATTGGGGTCTTACAGGCGATTCCGACTTTGGAAAACATATTTATGCCCGTTTGAGCACGGCACGATCGAAAGCCGCCGAAACTGGCACAATCAACCCAATATCTTGCCCAACCAGGCCCGGTCCCTCGGATCGTGAAACTTAACGGCTAAGGCATCCGCGTCGGAAGTCCTCATTCTACACCCATTTCTTGATTGTCCGCTATTTTTCTGTCTTCCACGAGATGCATGCAATAAATTGTGCGGCTTTCCCATTTCATACCCCGTGCGTACGCTTTGGTTCCCAAAATTACCACGTCTCCCTCTCTCCTTCGCAGCGTTCCTTTCATATTTCCTGGGATTCTACCCGTTCTCTCCCCGGTTGTTGTTTCCCTCCCAAAAAAGTACGGGTCTTGATATCATCGGGGCGACGCACCACCACGTGTCCCACTAAGGGAGTCGTGCGCCCATCAAGACTGGACGGATCGAGATTTCCATGTAGTGGGCAACGGCCGCAACTATATATGGAAATGTTTCAGGGAAACTGTGACGGGTGTGATCATACCAGTACTAATGCACCAGATTTCATCAGAACTCCGCAGTTAAGCATGCTTGTGCGAGAGTAGTACTAAGATTGGTGACCCCCTAGGAAGTCCTCGTGTTGCACCCCTTTTTCTAACTTTCGACTATTTTTTGTCCCCCATCGGATCCGATATGTCCTTCAAATTTCTATCATGTCTTCTACTTTTTTTCCCCTCCGGAAACATATCTACTTCTATGATAATCCGATTTTTCTTAACTCCTCGAAATATTCCCTTTTGATTAATATTCACTCTATTCCTTTATTTTCGTCACTTCATGGGATGTTCGCCGCAACGATCCAAGTTCAAAGATCGCCGGCGCCATGCACTAACGTTGGTCCCATAGGACGCAGAAGGCCCGGGCACAGCATTGTTCCCCGATGGCGGGGAGCGGCTCGCTATGCTATAACGAATAATGTTAAACGACTAGCGATGGGTGCGATTATCACCGCCCTGACATGCCGGATCCTATCAGAAATCCATAGTTAGGCATTCCTCGTCGAGCGGATGGGTCACCCCGAGAAGTCGGCGCAGCGAAGGCTACGTTGCAGAATGTGGGCAGGATGCTGACAACGGTGCCCACGGGCCCTTTTTCCAGAATGTGGGCTGGATGCCTCCGTGTCTTTTCCAAACTTGGAGCAGGAAGAAGCTGAAACTTCTAGCTCGCCAAGGATATTCCAGGCTCCCGTTGGCCATTCAGATGAATTAAATCGACCCTAGATCCTGGCCATGACGGCGAGAGCTGTCATGCGGGTGGAGCACAGAGAGAGCTTTCCGAATTGGAGTCTTACAGGTGATTCCAACTCCGGAAAACATATTTATGCATGTTTGAGGGCGGCACGGTCGAAAGCCACCGAAACTGGCACGATCAACCCGATATCTTGCCCCACCAGGCCCGATCCCCCGGATCGCGGAACTTAACGGCTAAGGCGTCCCCGTCTGAAGTCCTCGTTCTGCACCCATTTCTTGATTGTCCGCTATTTTTCTATCTTCCACGAGATGCATGCAATAAATTGTACGGCTTTCCCATTTCTTCCCCTGTGCAAATGCTTCTATTCCCGAAATTACCATGTCTCCCTCTCTCCTTCACGGCGTTCCTTTCATATTTCCCGAGATTCTACCTGTTCTCTCCCCAGTTGTTGTTCCCCTCCAGAAAAAGTACAGGTCTTGATATCACCGGGGCGACGCACCACCGCGTGTCCCACGGAGGGAGTCATGCACCCATCAAGACTGGACGCATCGAGATTTCCATGTATTGGGCAACGACCGCGACTATATATGGAAATGTTTAGGGAACCTGTGACGGGTGCGATCATACCAGCACTAATGCACCGGATTCCATCAGAACTCCGCAGTTAAGCATGCTTGGGCTAGAGCAGTACAAGGATCGGTGACCCCATTGGAATCCTCGTGTTGCACCCTTTTTCTAACTTTCGACTATTTTTCTGTCCACCATCGGATCGGATATGTCCTTCTTAACTCCTCGAAATATTCCCTTTTGATTAATGTTCATTCTATTCCCTTATTTTCCTCACATCATGGGATATTCGCCCGCAATGATCCAAGTCCGAAGATCGCCGGCGCAATGCACTGACATTGGTCCCACAGGACCCAGAAGTCCCGGGTGCAGCATTATTCCCCGGCGGTGGGGAGCGGCTCCCTATGCTATAATGAATGATCTTGAACGACTAGCGATGGGTGCGATTATCACTGCCCTAACGCGCCGGATCCTATCAGAAATCCATAGTTAGGCATTCCTCGTCGAGCGGATGGGTAACCCTCGGGAAGTCGGTGCAGCGAAGGCCACATTCCAGAATATGGACTGGATGCTGACAACGATGCCACGGGCCCTTTTTCCAGAATGTGGGCTGGATGCCTCCGTGTCATTTCCGAACGCGGAGCAGGCAGAAGCTGAAACATCCAGCTCGCCAAGGATCTTCCATGCTCCCGTTGGCCTTTCAGACGAATTAATTCGACCCCAGATCCTGGCCGCGACGGCGAAGCGGTAATGCGGTTGGAGCACGGAGAGAGCAGTTTGAATTGGGGTCTAACAGGCGATTCCGACTCGGAAAACATAATTATGCCCGTTTGAGCGCGGCACGGTCGAAAGCCACCGAAACTGGCATGATTAACCCAATATCTTGCCCCACCGGGCCCGGTCCCCCGAATCACGGAACTTAACGGCTAAGGCGTCCGCGTCGGAAGTCCTCGTCCTGCACCCATTTCTTGATTGTCCGCTATTTTTCTGTCTTCCACGATATGCATGCAATAAATTGTGCGGCTTTCCCATTTCTTCCCCCGTGCATATGCTTCGGTTCCTGAAATTACCACGTCTCCCTCTCTCCTTCGCGGCGTTCCTTTCATATTTCCCAGGATTCTACCCGTTCCCACCTCGGTTGTTGTTCCCCTCCCGAAACAGTACGGGTCTTGATATCACCGGGGCGACGCACCACCGCGGGTCCGATCGAGGGACTCGTGCGCCCGTCAAGACTGGACGGATCAAGATTTCCATGTAGTGGGCAACAGTCGCAACTATATATGAAAATGTTTCTGGAAACCTATAACGGGTGCGATCATACCAGCACTAATGCACAGGATCCCATCAGAACTCCACAGTTAAGCATGCTTGTGCTAGAGTAGTACTAGGATGGGTGACCCCTTGTGAAGTCCTCGTGTTGCACCCCTTTTTCTAACTTTCGACTATTTTTCTATCCCCCCTCGGATCCGATATGCCCTTCAAATTTCTATCATGTCTTCTACTTTTTTTCCCCTCCGGAAACTTATCCGCTCCCATGATAATCCGATTTCTCATAACTCCTCGAAATATTCCCTTTTGATTAATATTTATCATATTCCTTTATTTTCCTCACATCATGGGATGTTCGCCCACAACGATCGAAGTCCAAAGATCGCCAGTGCCATGCACTGACATTGGTCCCACGGGACGCAGAAGGCCCGGGTGCAGCATTGTTTCCCGGCGGCACGGAGTGGCTCGCTATGCTATAACTAATGATGTTGAACGACTAGCGATGGGTGCGATCATCACAGCCCTGACGCGCTGGATCCAATCAGAAATCCATAGTTAGGCATTCCTCGTCGAGCGGATGGGTCACCCGGGAAGTCGGCGCAGCGAAGGCCACATTGTAGAATGTGGGCAGGATGCCGACAACGGTTCCCACGGGCCCTTTTTCTAGAATGTGGGCTGGATGCCTCTATGTCTTTTCCGAACGCAGAGCAGGAAGAAGCTGAAACTTCCAGCTCGCAAAGGATCTTACGGTCTCCCATTGGCCTTTCAGATGAATTAATTCGACCCCTGATCCTGGCCACGATGGCGGAGCTGTCATGCGGGTGGAGCATTGAGAGAGCTTTCCGAATTGGGGTCTTACAGGCGATTCTGACTCCGGAAAATATAATTATGCCCGTTTGAGCGCGGCACGATCGAAAGCCACCGAAACTGGCACGATCAACCCAATATCATACCCCACCGGGCCCGGTCCCCCGGATCGCGGAACTTAACGGCTAAGGCGTCCGCGTCGGAAGTACTCATCCTGCACCCATTTCTTGATTGTCTACTTTTTTTTGTCTTCCACGAGATGCATGCAATAAATTGTGCGGCTTTCCATTTCTTCCCCCGTGCATATTTTCGGTTCCCGAAATTACCACATCTCCTTCTCTCCTTCACGGCGTTCCTTTCATATTTCCCGGGATTCTACCGGTTCCCTCCCCGGTTGTTATTCCCCTTCCGAAACAGTACGGGTCTTGATATCACCGGGGCGACGCACCACTGCGGGTCCGACCGAGGGACTCGTGCACCCGTAAAGACTGGACGGATCGAGATTTCCATGTAGTGGGCAACGGTCGCAACTACATATGGAAATATTTCTGGAAACCTGTGACGGGTGCGATCATACTAGCACTAATGCACCGGATCCCATCAGAACTCCGCAGTTAAGCGTGCTTGGGCGAGATTAGTACTAGGATGGGTGACCACCTAGGAAGTCCTCGTGTTGCACCCTTTTTCTAACTTTCGACTATTTTTCTGTCCCCCATCGGATCCGATATGTCCTTCAAATTTCTATCATGTCTTCTACTTTTTCTCCCCTCCGGAAACATATCCGCTTCCATGATAATCCGATTTTTCTTAACTCCTCGAAATATTCCCTTTTGATTAGTATTCATTCTATTCCTTTATTTTCTTCACATCATGGGATGTTCGCCCGCAACGATCCAAGTCCAACGATCGTCGGCGCCATGCACTGACGTTGGTCCCACAGGACGCAAAAGCCCCGGGCACAGCATTGTTCCCCGGTGGTGGGGAGCGGCTTGCTATGCTATAATGAATGATGTTGAACGACTAGCGATGGGTGCGATCATCACCGCCCTGACGCGCCGGATCCAATCAGAAATCCATTGTTAGGCGTTCCTCGTCGAGCGGATGGGTCACCTTGGGAAGTCGGCGTAGCGAAGTCCACGTTGCAGAATGTGGGCAGGATGCTGACAACGGTGCCCATGGGCCCTTTTTCCAGAATGTGGGCTGGATGCCTCCATGTCTTTTTCGAACGCGGAGCAAGAAGAAGCTGAAACTTCCAGCTCGCCATGGATCTTCCAGGCTCCCGTTGGCATTTCAGATGAATTAAATCGACCACAGATCCTGGCCATGACGGCAGAGCTGTCAAGCGGGTGGAGCACGGAGAGAGCTTTCCGAATTGGGGTCTTACAGGCGATTCCGACTTCGTAAAACATATTTATGCCCGTTTGAGCGCGGCACGGTCGAAAGCCGCCGAAACTGGCAAGATCAACCAATATTTTGCCCTACCGGGCCCGGTCCCCTAGATCGCGGAACTTAACGGCTAAGGCGTCCGCGTCGGAAGTCTCATCCTGCACCCATTTCTTGATAGTCCGCTATTTTTCTGTCTTCCACGAGATGCATGCAATAAATTGTGTGGCTTTCCCATTTCTTTCCCCGTGCATACGCTTCGGTTCCCGAAATTACCACGTCTCCCTCTCTCCTTCGCGGCGTTCCTTTCATATTTCCCGGGATTCTACATGTTCCCTCCCCGGTTGTTGTTCCCCTCCCGAAGCAGTACAGGTCTTGATATCACCGGGGCGATGCACTACCGCGGGTCCGACCGAGGGACTCGTGCACCCGTCAAGACTAGACGGATCGAGATTTCCATGTAGTGGGCAACGGTTGCAACTATATATGGAAATGTTTCTGAAAACCTGTGGCGGGTGCGATCATATCAACACTAATGGACCGGATCCCATTAGAACTCTGCAGTTAAGCGTGCTTGGACGAGAGTAGTACTAGGATGGGTGACCCCCTGGGAAGTTCTCGTGTTGCACCCTTTTTCTAACTTTCAACTATTTTTCTGTCCCCCATCGGATCCGATATGTCCTTCAAATTTCTATCATGTCTTCTACTTTTTCTCCCTCCGGAAACATATCCTTTTCCATGATAATCCGATTTTCTTAACTCCTCGAAATATTCCCTTTTGATTAATATTCATTCTATTCCTTTATTTTACTCCCATCATGGGATGTTCGCCTGCAACGATCTAAGTCCAAAGATCGCCGGCACCATGCACTGACGTTGGTCCTACATGTCGCAGAAGGTCCGGGCGCAGCATTGTTCCCCGGCGGCAGGGAGCGGCTCGCTATGCTATAACGAATGATGTAGAACGACTAGCGATGGGTGCGATCATCATCGCCCTGACGCGCCGGATCCTATCAGAAATCCATAGTTAGGCGTTCCTCGTCGAGCGGATGGGTCACCCCGGGAAGTCGGCGCAACGAAGGCCATGTTGCAGAATGTGGGTAGGATGCTGACAACGGTGCCCATGGGCCCTTTTTACAAAATGTGGGCTGGATGCCTCCGTGTCTTTTCCGAACGCGGAGTAGGAAGAAGCTGAAACATCCAGCTCGCCAAGGATCTTCCAGGCTCCCTTTGGACTTTCAGATGAATTAAATCGACCCCAGATCTTGGCCATGACGGCGGAGCAGTCATGCGTGTGGAGCACGGAGAGAGCTTTCCGAATTGGGGTCTTACAGGCGATTCCGACTTCGTAAAACATATTTATGCCCGTTTGAGCGCGGCACGATCGAAAGCCGCCGAAACTGGCATGATCAACCCAATATCTTGCCCCACCAGTCCCGGTCCCCCGATAGCGAAACTTAATTGCTAAGGCATCCACATCGGAAGTCCTCGTTCTGCACCCATTTCTTGATTGTCCGCTATTTTTCTGTATTCCACGAGATGTATGCAATAAATTGTGCGGCTTTCCCATTTCGTACCCCGTGCATACGCTTCGGTTCCCGAAATTACAACGTCTCCCTCTCTCCTTCGCGGCGTTCCTTTCATATTTCCCGGGATTCTACCCATTCCCTTCCCGATTGTTGTTCCCCTCCCGAAATAGTACGGGTCTTGATATCACCGGGACAACGCACCACCGCGTGTCCCATCGAGGGAGTCGTGCGCCCATCAAGACTGGACGGATCGAGATTTCCATGTAGTGGGCAACGGCCGTAACTATATATGGAAATGTTTCAGGGAACCTGGAACGGTTGCGATCATACCAGCACTAATGCACAGAATCCCATCAGAACTCCGCAGTTAAGCATGCTTGGGCTAGAGTAGTACTAGGATGGGTGACTCCCTGAGTAGTTCTCGTGTTGCACCCCTTTTTCTAACTTTCGACTATTTTTCTTACCCCCATCGGATCCGATATGCCCTTCAAATTTCTATCATGTCTTCTACTTTTTTTCCCCTCCGGAAACTTATCCGCTCCCATGATATTCCGATTTTTCATAACTCCTCGAAATATTCTATTTTGATTAATATTCATTCTATTCCTTATTTTCCTCACATCATGGGATGTTCACCCGCAACGATCCAAGTCCAAAGATCGCCGACGCCATGCATTGATGTTGGTCCCACAGGATGCAGAAGGCCCAGGCGCAGCATTGTTTCCGGCGGCGCGGAGCGGCTCGCTATGCTATAACGAATGATGTTGAACGACTAGCGATGGGTGCGATCATCACCGCCCTGACGCGCCGGATCCTATCAGAAATCCATAGTTAGGCATTCCTCGTCGAGCGGATGGGTCACCCCGGGAAGTCGGCGCAGCGAAGGCCACGTTGCAGAATGTGGACAGGATGCTGACAACGGTGCCCACAGGCCCTTTTTCCAGAATGTGGGCTCGATGCCTCCGTGTCTTCTCCGAACGCGGAGTAGGTGGAAGCTAAAACTTCCAGCTCTCCAAGGATCTTCTAGGCTCCCATTGGCCTTTCAAACAAATTAATTCTATCCCAGATCCTGGCCATGACGGCGGCGGAGCGGTCATTCGGGTGGATCATGGAGAGTGCTTTCCGAATTGGGGTCTTAAAGGTGATTCCGACTCCGGAATACATATTTATGCCCGTTTGAGCGTGGCACGATCGAAAGCCACCGAAACTGGCACGATCAACCCAATATCTTGCCCCATCGGTCCCGAACCCGGATCGCGGAACTTACCGGCTAAGGCATCCGCGTCGAAATTTCTCGTTCTACACCCATTTTTTGATAGTCCGTTATTTTTCTATCTTTCACGAGATTCATGCATTAAATTGTACAGCTTTCACATTTCTTCGCTCGTGAATATGCTTCAGTTCCCGAATTTACCACGTCTCCCTCTCTCCTCGTGACGTTCCTTTCATATTTCCCAGGATTCTCCTCGTTCCCTCCCCATTTGTTGTTCCCTCCCGAAACAGTTCGAGTCTTGATATCACCAGGGCCACGCACCACCGCGGGTCCCACCGAGGAGTCGTGGGCCCATCAAGACTGGACGGACCGAGATTTCCATGTAGTGGGCAACGACCGCAACTATATATGGAAATGTTTCAGGGAACCTGTGATGGGAGCGATCAAACCAGTACTAATGCACCGGATCCCAACAAAACTCCGAAGTTAAGCATGCTTGGAAGGGAGTAGAACTAGGTTGGGTGACCGCATGGAAAGTCCTCGTGTTGCACCCCTTTTTCTAACTTTCGACTATTTTTCTGTCCCCCATCGGATCGGATATGTCATTCAAATTTCTATCATGTCCTCTATTTTTTCCTCTCCGGAACATATCCGTTCCCATGATAATTCAATTTTCTTAACTCCTCGAAATATCCCTTTTGATTAATATTCAATCTATTCCCTTATTTTCCTCACATCATGGGGTGTTTCCTCGTAATGATCCAAGTCCTAAGATCGTTGGTGCCATGCACTGACGTTGGTCCCACAGGACTGAGAAGGCCCGAGTGCAGCATTGTTCCTCGGCGGTGGGAAGCGGCTCCCTATGCTATAATGAATGATTTTGAACGACTAGTGATGGGTGCGATTATCACCGCCCTAACGTGCCGGATCATATCAAAAATCCATAGTTAAGCATGCCTTGGCGAGTGGATGGGTCAACCTCGGGAAGTCGGCGTAATGAAGGCCACATTGTAGAATGTGGGCAGGATGCTGACAACGGTGCCCACAGGCCCTTTTTCCAAAATGTGGGATGGATGCCTCCGTGTCTTTTCCGAACGCAGACCAGGCGGAAGCTAAAACTTCCAGCTCACCAAGGATCTTCGGGCTCCCGGTGGCCTTCCAAACAAATTAATTAGACCCAAGATTCTGGCCGTGATGGGGAAGCGGTCATCCGGGTGGAGCACAGAGAGAGCTTTCCGAATTGGGATCTTAAAGGTGATTTCGATTGCGAAAAACATATTTATGCCCGTTTGAGCGTGGCACGATCGAAAGTCACCGAAACTGGCATGATGAACCCTATATCTTGCCCCATCAGGCCCGGTCCCCGGATCGCGAAACTTACCGGCTAAGGCGTCCGCATCGGAAATCCTCGTTCTGCACCCATTTTTTGATTGTCCGCTATTTTTCTGTCTTCCACGAGATGCATGCATTAAATTGTGCAGCTTTCCCATTTCTTCCCCCATGCATACGCTTCGGTTCCCGAATTTACCACGTCTCCCTCTCTCCTTCGCGACATTCCTTTCATATTTTCTAGGATTCTCCTCGTTCCCTCCCCGTTTGTTGTTCCCCTCCCGAAACAGTCCGGGTCTTCATATCGCCGGTGCCTGGCACCACCGCGGGTCCCACCGAGGAGTCGTGGGCCCATCAAGACTAGATGAACCGAGGTTTCTATGTAGTGGGCAATGGCCGCAACTATATATGGAAATGTTTCATGGAACTTGTGATGGGTGCGATCAAACAAGCACTAATGCACCGGATCCCATCAAAACTCCGCAGTTAAGTGTGCTTGGGCGAGAGTATTACTATGTTAGGTGACCTCATGGAAAGTCCTCGTGTTGCACCCCTTTTTCTAACTTTCGGCTATTTTTCTGTCACCCATCGGATCGGATATGTCCTTCAAATTTCTATCTTGTCCTCTATTTATTTCCTCTCCGGAACTTATCCGCTCCCATGATAATCCAATTTTTCTAATCTCCTCGAAATATTCCCTTTTGATTAATATTCATTCTATTCCCTTATTTTCCTCGCAACATGGGACGTTCGCCCGCAACGATCCAAGTCCGTAGATCGCCAGTGTCATGCACCGACGTTGGTCACATAAGACCCAGAAGGCCCGGGTGCATCATTGTTCCCCGGTGACGGGGAGCGGCTCCCTATGCTATAATGAATGATTTGATGATCGACTAGCGATGAGTGCGATTATCTCCGCCCTAACGTGCCGGATCCTATCAAAATTCCATAGTTAAGCATGCCTTGGCGAGCAGTTTGCTCACTGAGAATTCATCTTTGCCAATGACGATTTTTCGTCCGTAAAGACCCTATTTCCTCATTTTTTCCTATTTACCTTGCCCGACTCCTGTTCCTTGCCCCACTCAGATTGGTCGCCCCACTCCGACTCCCCAACCCCATTCCGGCTCCCGGTCCCACACCGGCTTTCAAGTCTTTCCACTTTACCTTCTTCCCTACCCCACGATCTATTGGTTTATGGTGCAGGCACCAGACTCAGAAGAAGACTTCAGGGCTCCATCTGGATTTCTAATTGACCTTGCCCGAAGAATTAGGGTTTTCTGGTTTTGTAAAAAGGGTTGACTTGGTCAACTCAATTTTAGTCTTGAGTCTGTATTTCCCTGCAATTCAAATTTTGTTGAGTCATGTTGACTTAGTACAAGTCCTAGTAGTGGTCTAGGTCTTCTCCAGGTTGGTGCCACTTTTTTTTCAGTCAAGTCAAGGTCCAGGGTGCCACATTTTTTCTCCCAGGCCCAAGCAAGTGGGCGCCACACTCCCAGCCACACGCCAGAGTCCAAGAGGTGCCACATCTCCATCCAGTGTCTTTGGTCCCTACACTATAAGAAGTAAGTTTCTTTTTTTTTTGCACCACTTGGGAGAGAAATCCATCAAGATACCTAAATCCAAGGAGAAGCCAATTTCTTTCCAGATAAACCCAAGCCAGGATGGCAAGAATTTTCTTGAAGAGAGGATCAAGGAGGTGCCCCACAATGTTCCATAAAAATCCAAGTTATAAAAGAGAAGAGAGCATGTCTTGGAGAGGAATTCAAGGAGGTTCCCAAAAGTTTCCAAAAGTGCCAAAGCCATGAAAGGAAGAAGCCTAAACTTGTGGAGCAAGACTAGGAGGTGTCCAAATGAGCCAAACCATGAAGGAAAAATCCTTGATTCATGGAGAGATATTAGGAGACACCCCCATAACCTGCCATTTGGAGCTGATTTTCAAGTTTTCTTGGAGTTTTTGGGCTGCCCACTCATGGAAGGAGTCTTGGGAAGAGAGTTTGATGCCTAAAGTGTGGGTTAGTCCTATTAGTCCCACATGGGAAATGTATAAAATTTTATTTCTTTGTTATGTCTATATATTCAACTCTATGTAACTCTTAATTTAATGATGAATGAAATAATTTCTTTGTGAGCAACTTTGTGTTTCTCTCTTCCGCACTTGTATTCAAGTGTTGAGCTCCATGTGGGAGTGATTCCGGGTTCCAAAGGAACCTTGAGGAGGTGTGAGATCTCCAAACCCTACCAAAATCCTACCAAAACCCTAGGTTAGCCACTTCAATTCCAAACCCTAGCCGCCATCATCTTCTTCATTCCACCAATCATCCAAACCCTAATCTACCTCATCATCTCACGGCCCCTCTCTTCCAAGTAGAGGCCGACCACCAGCATCCAGGTCCAGATCGGCTACTTCGAATACAGAGCAAATCCCAGAGGAAGTCAGATCAGCATCCAGGAGAATCAGGATTTCAGCAACATCAATTTTTCAAGTTCTTCTTATCGGTAAATCCTTTCTTTGAGTATCTGGTTCCTAAGTTGTTCTTCTTCTTTCCCAGATCCTGAGTTCAGGAGAAGCCAACTCTGCCAAAGGACCAGTATTGGAGGATCCATTGCGAAGATATCCGAATCCGAGGATCCAACAATCTGCTCGAGAGAGTCCTTCCACCAAACTCTGTGAAGATCACTGCCTGGTACATAACCCTTCCCTTCTCTTTAGTTCTGTCCTGTTGAAAGTTCAGAGCGAAACCCTAGGTCTGGGAGTTTCTCAACCCCCAGCGATCCTTTACTTCTAAACTACTCTGATAATCTAGTTTCTTTGAATTGTGCTTTCAATTATTATATAGTTTCTTTCAATTTAGTTTAACTTTCATTTGAGTCAAAGCCGACTTCTGAAATATATATATGAAAAAAAAAGAATTAGTCTTAATTTACTTCCACATCGTATCATCTCTTTTGTTCTGCATCATTTTTGGTATCAGAGCTTTCGTTCTGCATCAATTTTGGTATCAGAGCCCTGTCTAGGGTTTCTGACTTGCTTGCATGTTTTGAGTGTCTCTCTTTTTTACTTTGTCTGCTCGAAGTAGACTCCGCAGGACGTCCGATCCTAGGAATGAAGCGAGGTGCAAGCCTCCTCTTCCCATCCCACGGGGTGTTCCTAGGGCGTGTAGGGGATCCGCTGGGTTACAACTTCGTAGCAGGAATTGTAAACGGGGGAAGCCTTCTAGTTTCAGTATGTAACTATCCTATTGCAGGAATTGTTTCTCATTGCAGATAACTCCAAATTGTATGATTTTTTTTTTTTTGGAACCAGTATAATTGAAAATATTTTACTTAATTTTACTGTAATTTATTGGTTTCTGTGAAATTTCTGAGAGTTAAATTACAGCAATTCTATTTCTGTGTTTCTGCAATTCAATTTTTTGAGTGATCATCTCCTAATTCATCCTAAGGGCAATTAAGAATCTAAGATAAGGGGAGGAATTGATAACCTCTCCTTAGCCCAAAACCACCACCCATTCATTCGATCCTAAGCCTAATTTTAAAATTTATTAGACTTAATTTTCCCTAGTGGGCTAGGGACACCAACAAGTCGGGTCTAGGCTAGTGTTTAGTCAGTTTGTCTGGTTACTCTGTGTGTGCTTTGTACTTAGTGTTTAGAACGGTGATTCAGGGACTACGTCTCGAAGGGCTTGTGTGCTGGTCCGCCTACCTGGCCAATCACTGATTGGTGTCTAGGATTGGCAATTAGGGACCTAACACTCCCCTTACACCTACCTGGCTGAGTCCCGAGTTACTACAGGCTAGCTTGCCACTCTGATTGGGCATCTAGTTTGGACTCTAGGTCTAGTGAGCCAATAGTCGCTTTAGTCTAGTCACATTCTGTGTGCTTGCTTGCATCATCATGTCCACCCGGAATGGAGTACCCTCCCAACCTGGTCAAATCCAACCTGATTTAGAGGCCTTGGTTAGAACTCTTACCGAAAGTATGAACAAATTGAGTCAGGATATGACTGCTACTGTTGCCCAGTTTAAGGAACAAGTCCATGAGGATCTTACCCAGCTTAGGGATCGAGTCCAAGTACTTGGGAAACCTAAACATCAGAATTGAACTCCTGACCCAGATTTTATTGTGCCTCAACCTCACCCACACTAGGAGCCTAGGAGGACCTTATACCGTGATCCCGAGCATAACCTTATGAAGCCTAACCATGATATCTATAGTGTGGATCATGTCTATGAGAGGTCCTTACAATATTCTAGACTAGTCACTCAACAACACAAGTCTTCTAGATCAAACCATTTAGATCCACACCCATGCCCAAGTAAGGTCTCTACTAGCTTGAAACCCAGTGTGACCCAGGTTCATATATCGCAAGAATGTTGGTTTTGTGGAGAAAGAGGCCATAAATCTAGTCAGTGCCCATGCATAGGACTGGCTTGTGCACAGCTAAGTGGTAAGAATCCTAAGGATGACATTAATGAGGGAGAACCCAAGCCTACCAATGAGGAAGAAAGGTTAGGTATGACAAGCCCAGAATCAATTGACCCGATTACCACTGACCCGAAATCCATTGAAGATGGCATCGAGGAAGTATATGATGCTAGCTTGAGTCTAGTTGATGAATATGAGGGGGAAGAACTTGAAGAATGTGACATCGATACTATTGGTTCCTTACCTGAGGAGACCTTGGAGAGCAACCAAGTGGTAGGACCTAGTTCAGAAATTCAAGAGATTTGTGAGAATCAGGTTCCTTTAGTCAAATACCCCCAGGAAGAACTCATAGTGTTAGCCCGAGCTATCAGTTCGTACCCTCTAATGATAGTCATTCCCCAAGTATCAATTGAAGATCTTTGCACTGAACTGTTTAAGTTTGCCCACCCTATGGTAGATCCTCTCCTTAGGATGACTGAATCAAGCCTCTTACAATTGGACCTTGTCCCATGCCCAGCCACTAAGGTCTCTCCTGTAATCTCAGTTGAACATCCTTGTCTTAAGCGGATTGATTCACCCAGTCCTGTAGAAGTCCTCCTTATGGCCCCAGACCCCTTCCTTCGCATGACTGACCTACCCTTTTATAGAGTATACCTTTCCGCACCCATAGGTCAAATTTCAAGTCTTGAGGTCATCATCCATAGGCCCTTCCATGAATCATTCTCTAATCCATTTCTTGAGAAAGTGGATCATTATTTGCTTAGAGAACAAACCTTAACTGTTGCAATCACATGTCCTAGGCTACTCCCCGAACCATCTCTTGATCCATTCCTGGGAGTAGCAAACTTTTCCTTTCGTAAGGATGACCAGTTGACACTCATAGATCACCATTCAAACCTTCAAGTCACCACCTTTAGCCAGCAGGTAATTCGAGACTCCACCTCATATTTCCTCTCTTTCTCTAGGACTTCCAATGCTTCTTACACCATCCAAGTATACTGGTGCGGGAACCAGACTCAGAAGAAGACTTCAGGGCTCCATCTAGATCTCTGATTGACCTTGCCCGAAGAATTAGGGTTTTCTGATTTTGTAATAAGGGTTGACTTGGTCAACTCAATTTTTTGAGTCTGTATTTTCCTGTAATTTAAATTTTGTTGAGTCATGTTAACTCAGTACAAGTCCTAGTAAGTGGTCTAGGTCTTCTCCAGGGTGCCACATTTTCTCCCAAGCCCAAGCAAGTGGGCGCCACACTCCCAGCCACACGCCAGAGTCCAGGAGGTGCCACATCTCCATCCCAGTGTCTTGGTCCCCACACCCAAGGGAGCAAGAATTTTTCTTGAAGCCAAAATCAACGAGGCACCCCATATATACCTTAAAAGGCCAAGCTAAAGGAGGAAAGAGGCATTTCTTGGAGAGCACTTCAAGGGGGTGCCCAATCCATGCCTAAAAAGACCAAAGCAAAGTTGGGAAGAGCCATGACTTGGGGAGAAAGAAAAGGAGGTGTCCAAAAGAGTTGATGATGCAGTACAAAAGCTCTGATACCAAAATGATGCAGAACAAAGAACAAAGAAGCATATGCAGAAGTAAAATTAAGATTAATTCTTTTTTTTTTATATATTTTAGAAATTGGCTTTGGCTCAAAGTGAAGTTAAACTAAGTTGATGGAAACTATGTAAGGATTGAAAGCACAATTTAGAAGAAGCTAAGTTATCAGAGTAGTTCAGAAGTAACGGATCGCTGGGGGTTGAGAAACTCCCAGACCTAGGGTTTCGCTCTGAACTTTCAACAGGACAGAAATAAAGAGAAGAGATGGTTACCAACCAGACAGTGATCTTCACAGAATTTGGGTGGAAGAACTCTCTCGAGCAGATTGTTGGATCCTCGGATTCGGCTATCTTCGCAATGGATCCTCCAATACTGGTCTCGTGGCTGGGTCGCCTTCTCCTGAACTCAAAATCTGGGAAGAAAAAAAATAAGTGATGGATTCAGAGACTCAGGGAAGGATTTACCAGTTCGAAGAACTTGAAGGCTGATGTCGCTGAGATCCGGATTCTCTTGAAGGCTGATTCGACTCCCTCTGAAAAGAGCTATGGATCTGAAGTATCCGGACTGGAGCTGGATGCTGGTGGTCGGCCTGGACTTGGAGAGAGAGGCCGTGGGAGGTGGGAAAGGCTAGGGTTTGGTGGATTGAAGTGGATGATGGACGGCTAGGGTTTTGGAGTAGAAGTGGCTAACCTAGGGTTTGGGGTTTGGAGATCTCATACCTCCTCAAGGTTCCTGGGGAACCCGAATTTACTCCCTCACGGAGCTCAACACATGGATGCAAGTGCAGAAGAGAGAAAACACAGAGTTTGCTCACAAAAAAAAGTTGGCTTCATTCATCAGATTTTTAGAACTTACAAAGGGGTTTTAATTTATAGGACTTTACAAGAGAGTAGGGTTTTACATCTTCCCATGTGGGACTAAAGGAGGGGATCTGCAAATTAGGATTGTAGGATCAATCCTTACACATATGGCCGGCCAAATAATTCCATAAAATTGATTGATGGCTTAAAAAGGAAAGTGGGTGGCACCTCCTAGCCTTGACCTCCAAGAAAAATTATTTTTTCCTTCTATGCTTGGCCTTATCTGGAAGTGTTTGGGCGCCTCTTAACCTTGCTCTTCAAGAGAAACTTCTTTCCTTTTATATCTGGCTTTATTTGGAATTACTAGGGCGCCTCCTAACCTTGCTCTTCAAGAGAAATCTCCTTCCTTCCATGGCTCAACTTTTTTTGGACACCTCCTTTTCTTTCTCCCAAGTTATGGCTCTTCCCAACTTTGCTTTGGGCATTTTTGGCATGGGATGGGCGCCCCCTTGAAGTACTCTCCAAGAAGAATTTGTTTCTTTTCATAGCTTGGTTCTTATGGAAAATTATGGGCCGCCCCCTTGAATTGTGGATCCCTGATTGCTCTCTACTTAAATGGCGCATGAGAGAAGGGACCTGCTATCCTGTGGTGTGGGGACCAAAGCCTACTGGATGGAGATGTGGCGCCCCCTGGACTCAGGCGTATGGCTGGGAGTGTGGCTGGGGGTGTGGCGCCCATTTGCTTGGCCTTGGAAGAAAATGTAACACCCCAGGTTGAAGCCCATGACTCAACAAAATAAAAATGCAGGTAATACAGACTCAAGCTAAAATTGAGTTGATCAAGTCAACCCTTATTACAAGCCAAAAAAAAAAACCTAATTCCTCGGGCAAGGTTAATCAGAGATCCAGATGGAGCTCTGAAGTCTTCTTCTGAGTCTGGTGCCCACACCAGTTGAGCCATGGAAGGAAAAAAATTTTTCTTGAAGAGCAAGGTGATGCAGAACGGAAGCTCTGATACCAAAAATGATGCAGAACAGAAGCTCTAATACCAAAAATGATGCGGAACAAAAGAGATGATGCGATGCGCAAATAAATTAAAATTAATGTATTTTTTATTTATTTATTTTTAGAAGTCGGCTTTGACTCAAAGGAAAGATAAACTAATGTTGAAAGAAACTAAGAAATGACAGAAAGCATAATTAAAAGGAGTGGATTATCAGAGTAACTCAGAAGTAGGATCGCTGGGGATTGAGAAACCCCCAGACCTAGGGTTTATCCTCTTTCAAGAAACAGACGAAGAGAGAAGAGAAGGTTTTATACCTGACTGTGATATCTCTCGTTGCTTCAATTGAAGGACACTCTCGAGCAGATTGTAGGATCCTTGGAGACGGGGTATCTTCACATTGGATCCTCGGATTGTAGTCCTATGGCAAGGTTGGCCTTCTTCTCGAACTCAGGATCTGGAAGAAGAAGAACAAAAAAAAGAACCAGAAACTCAAAGAAAGACACTGACCTGAGGACTTAATGAAGATTGTTGGATGTAGAAGTTTCGGAGATCTTGATACTGATCTGACTCTTCGTTGAACTTGCTCTGTAGTTGAAACAGTTGATCTGAACCTGGATGCTGGTGGCCGGCCTCTATGTGGAAGAGAGGGGCCGTGGGATGTAGATGGAAAATTAGGGTTTGGTGGTGGTAGAGTAGAGATTGGTGGACTAAGCTAGGGTTTTGGGTTGGAGATCTCACACCTCCTCAAGGTTCCTAGGGAACCCGGATTTACTCCCTCACAGAGCTCAACACTTGAATACAAGTGCGGAAGAGAGAAACACAAAGTTGCTCACAAAGAAATTGATTTCCTTCATCATTTTTTAATTCAAGAGTTACATAGAGTTGAATATATAGACATAACAAAGAAATAAAATTTTATACATTTCCCATGTGGGACTAATAGGACTAACCCATAATTTAGGCATCAAATTCTCTTTCCAAGACTCCTTCCATGAGTGGGCAGCCCAAAAACTCCAAGAAAACTTGAAAATCAGCTCCAGATGGCAGGTTATGGGGGTGTCTCCTAGTATCTCTCCATGAATCAAGGATTTTCCCTTCATGGTTTGGCTCATTTGGACACCTCCTAGTCTTGCTCCACAAGTTTAGGCTTCTTCATTTCATGTCTTTGGCACATTAAGAAACTTTGGGTGCCTCCTTGATTTTCTCCCCAAGACATGCTCTCTTCCCTTTTATAACTTTGATTTTTATGGAACATTGTGGGGCACCTCCTTGATCCTCTCTTCAATAAAAATTCTTGCCATCCTGGCTTGGGTTTATCTGGAAAGAAGTTGGCTCCTCCTTGGATTGAGGTATCTTGATGTATTTCTCCCCAAGTGGTGCAAGAAAAAGGGGAACTTACTTCTTATGGTGTGGGGACCAAAGACACTGGATGGAGATGTGGCAGGGAGTGTGGCACCCACTTGTAGCTGGACCATGGAAGAAAAAATATGGCACCCTATGGCAAAGGGAATGGCGCCAACCTGGACCTGGACTTGGACTGAGTCAACATGACTCAACAAAAATTGAAATGACAAAATTACAGACTCAAAATAAAATTGAGTTGACCAAGTCAACCCTTATTACAAAACCAGAAAATCCTAATTCTTCGGGCAAGGTCAATCAGAGATCCAGATGGAGCCCTGAAGTCTTCTTCTGAGTCTGGTGCCCGCACCACAAGGCTAGGAGGCGCCACCTACTTACCATTTGGAGCCACCAATCAACACTTATGGAAGCTCTTGGCCGGCCATATGAGAAGGATTTGATTCTACAAGCCTAATTTGAAGATCCATCCTATTAGTCCCATATGGGAAGATGTAAAACCCTGACCTCTTATAAAGACCTATAAAATAAACCCCTCTTGTAAGTTTTAGAGGACAAATGATGAATGAAATCAATTTCTTTGTGAGCAACTTTGTGTTTCTCTCTTCCGCACTTGTGTTCAGGTGTTGAGCTCCGTGAGGGAGTAAATCTGGGTTCCCTAGGAACCTTGAGGAGGTGTGAGATCTCCAACCCCAAAACCCTACCAAAACCCTAGGTTAGCCACTTCAATTCCAAACCCTAGCCGCCCATCATTCTTCATTCCACCAATCATCCAAACCCTAATCTACCTCATCATCTCACGGCCCCTCTCTTCCAAGTAGAGGCCGACCACCAACATCCAGGTCCAGATCGGCTACTTCGAATACAGAGCAAATCCCAGAGGAAGTCAGATCAGCATCCAGGAGAATCAGGATTTTAGCAACATCAATTTTTTTCAAGTTCTTCTTATCTGGTAAATCCTTTCTTTGAGTATCTGGTTCCTTAACTTGTTCTTCTTCTTTCCCAGGTCCTGAGTTCAGAGAAGCCAACTCTGCCAAAGGGCCAGTATTGGAGGATCCATTGCAAAGATATCCGAATTCGAGGATCCAACAATCTGCTCGAGAGAGTCCTTCCACCAAACTCTGTGAAGATCACTGCCTGGTACATAACCCTTCCCTTCTCTCTATTTCTGTCCTGTTGAAAGTTCAGAGCGAAACCTAGGTCTGGGAGATTCTCAACCCCCAGCGATCATTTACTTCTGAACTACTCTGATAATCTAGTTTCTTTGAATTATGCTTTCAATTATTATATAGTTTCTTTCAATTTAGTTTAACTTTCCTTTGAGTCAAAGCCGACTTCTAAAATATATATATAAAAAAATAAATAAATAAATATATTAATTTTAATTTTCTTCCGCATTCCACATATCCATTATGCATCATTTTTGGTATCAGAGCTTTCGTTCTGCATCATATACTTTGTCGAAGTCTTTAGAGTGAACCACGTGTCAGAATCTATTAGGTTTGCCACCTAATTTTGGAAGACCTTATGGCACCTACTAGGCACCCATGATAAGTTTTCATGCTCTGCATGCCATCCTCCGACCCAAGGTCAAACATAGAGAGCCGTAGTTTGTTAGGTTTAGACCTAGGGTTCCTTTGAATAAAGTCCATTCTTTAGGAATGCATCGTCAGTCGAGTTTAGGACATTGACTCAAATTTTGGTTGAGTGAGAATACCAGGAATTGGGATTTGTATTTACCCAGGGCTAAATTTGCATATAATGTTTCGATCAATAGGTCTATAGGCTAGAGTCCCTTTGAAATTGTTTATGGATACAAGCCTCACACACGACTTGATCTGATTTCACTATTAGTCCACACACACAAGTCTCTTGATGCACTTGCATAGCATGTAAAGGACTTGCATAAAGAAATTCATGCCAAATTAAATTTAAGTAATGAAATTTATAAGAAGTTGGCTGATTCTCAAAGGTGAGTCAAAACTTTTGTTGAGGGAGACTATGTAATGATTAGGTTAAGGCCTGAACGATTTTCTCCTGAAACCGTTAGAAAGTTACATGCTAGAGGAGCTGGACCATTTAGAGTGGTGAAGAGAGTAGGATCCAATGCCTATGTGCTCGAGTTGCCTTCAGAACTAGGCATTAGCTCCACTTTCAACATTACAGACCTAGTAGAGTATAAAGAGCCAGCTGTGATTCCCAGTGAGCCTTTTGAGCCTAATCCTGCTCTTGAGAGTGAACCCAACCCTGTGTGTCCACCAACAAACTGGCCTATGAGGAAAGAGCAGATTGAAAAGATCCTGGATGATCAGGTTATCTCTACTCGTAATCGAGGATACCAAAGATACCTGGTCCGTTGGCAAGGAAGGCCAAATTCTGATGACTCTTGGATCTCCCGAGAAGAATTACAAGAATTGGACCCAGACCTCTTGGAGAGATACCAGAGCCAACTTGATCCATACTCGACAGGGTCGAGTTCCTCCCACCCGGGAGAATTGGTTGATAGGGGACAAAGGGGACATGTATCGAATGATGTATTTGAAGAATTAGATGGACTAAAAGAAAATGAAATAGATAAACATGTAGCTATTCTACGTAAAAGAAATAGAATTATATGAAAGGAACATAAGGAAAAGAACTAAACTATAAAAGAATCTCTCAAAGTAATTAAGAAGGGATCTTCGTGGTTAGGAAACCACACAGGTTAGGACTAGCCTACTTTCCTATTTCAGATCTGCAAGAAGATTATAAAGATGGCTATCCGGCTATTAATAATCTGAAATTCAGAAAAGGGACACTCAAGATGAAGTACTAAGAATAGCAATGAGTTATTATAGATCTAAAGGCACCTTGTTTATGATTCCTTGGCACAGTAGACCTTCACCTTGAAAACTAGGAGACCCGGGGATCCTGCATAGATACATAGTAAAATTAAAAGATTTAGGTGGAAGAATGGAGAAATGGAAGAGGAAATTAGGAATGGAAGAAATGGCTTAGATTTGGCTTTAAGTAGATCTCCTTTGGCGTCCTTTGCTTGAATCATCTTCAATTGTTGGCGTGGAGAACTCCATTATAGATGATCTCTTTTGGAAGATGGGAAGGTTGAAATTGGAGAGGCTTGAAGAGGATTCTTCAAGGATGGCTGAATGGGATTGGAAAAGGGACTAGTAGCTTGTTTGGTTAAGTATCCTAGGTCCTCACACCTACCTTCTCTCAAGGGTCTTTGGCTAGCAAAGGAAAAAAGCTTTCTTAGAAAAAAAAATTCATTTCCAAAATTGATGGGGGACAAAGGGGTAGGATCATTGGCGAGCCTAGAAGTCACCAAGATTAGGGTACCACTATTTTTTTTATATTTTTTTAGGGGTGGCGAAGGAATAGTGGGAATGGAAGATAGGGTTTGGAACTCATGGACTTTGGGACTCACCCTAATGAAGAGACCTCTCACCTCTAGGGCATTACACCCTCCTCGATACTTGGAGGCACTATGATGGATCTCAAAGGCCACGAGGGAATAGAGAAGATGGAATGGGAAGGGGGATAACTAGACATGACCTCACATCATGTCCTAGGGTTGGGCCTCGCACCCTCTCCTCATGGAGTGAAATAAAAAAACCACTCTTTTCTATAACTCATTTTCATTCTCAAAACTTGACTAAACTCTATTTTCTACAAAGGACTAAGGGTGGTATTTATAGACCTGTCCAACCCTCATTTGAATTTGAATACAAGATAAAAAGATAGGAATGATTCAAATTCAAATACAAGATAGGATAAGATAAGCCTATCCATATCTAAATCTTAACCAACCAAATCCTAATTCAAATTTCAAATAAAAGATAAATTCTAAATTTATTCTGGATATACTCCAAGATTCGTGCAGCTCCAAGATTCATGCTTGCTCCGGGATTCGTGCAGGTGAGGTCCCCATCATTGGTGCGGGCACTAGACTCAGAAGAAGACTTCAGGGCTCCATCTGGATCTCTGATTGACCTTGCCCGAAGAATTAGGGTTTTCTGGTTTTGTAATAAGGGTTGACTTGGTCAATTCAATTTTAGTCTTGAGTCTGTATTTCCCTGCAATTTAAATTTATTGAGTCATGTTGACTCAGTACAAGTCCTAGTAGTGGTCTAGGTCTTCTCCAGGTTGGTGCCACTTTTTTTTCAGTCAAGTCAAGATCCAGGGTGCCACATTTTTTCTCCCAGGCCCAAGCAAGTGGGCGCCACACTCCCAGCCACATGCCAGAGTCCAGGAGGCGCCACATCTCCATCCAGTGTCTTTAGTCCCTACACTACAAGAAGTAAGTTCCTTTTTTTCTTGCACCACTTGGGAGAGAAATCCATCAAGATACCTCAATCCAAGGAGGATCCAATTTCTTTCCAGATAAACCCAAGCCAGGATGGCAAGAATTTTCTTGAAGAGAGGATCAAAGAGGTGCCCCACAATGTTCCATAAAAATCCAAGTTATAAAAGGGAAGAGAGCATGTCTTGGGAATGAATTCAAGGAGGTTCCCAAAAGTTTCCAAAAGTGCCAAAGCCATGAAAGGAAGAAGCCTAAACTTGTGGAGCAAGACTAGGAGGTGTCCAAATGAGCCAAACTATGAAGGGAAAATCCTTGATTCATGGAGAGATATTAGGAGACACCCCCATAACCTGCCATTTGGAGCTGATTTTCAAGTTTTCTTGGAGTTTTTGGGCTGCCCACTCTGGAAGGAGTCTTGGGAAGAGAATTTGATGCCTAAAGTGTGGGTTAGTCCTATTAGTCCCACATGGGAAATGTATAAAATTTATTTCTTTGTTATGTCTATATATTCAACTCTACGTAACTCTTGAATTTAATGATAAATGAAATCAATTTCTTTGTGAGCAACTTTGTGTTTCTCTCTTCCGTACTTGTATTCAAGTGTTGAGCTCCACGAGGGAGTGATTTCGGGTTCCAAAGGAACCTTGAGGAGGTGTGAGATCTCCAAACCCTACCAAAATCCTACCAAAATCCTAGGTTAGCCACTTCAATTCCAAACCCTAGCTGCCATCATCTTCTTCATTCCACCAATCATCCAAACCCTAATCTACCTAATCATCTCACGGCCCCTCTCTTCCAAGTAGAGGCCGACCACCAGCATCCAGGTCTAGATCGGCTACTTCGAATACAGAGCAAATCCCAGAGGAAGTCA
The DNA here is from genome assembly GCA_021397845.1 of Areca catechu. NCBI lineage: Eukaryota > Viridiplantae > Streptophyta > Magnoliopsida > Arecales > Arecaceae > Areca > Areca catechu. The sequence continues at coordinate 101,777,307 of CM038050.1, forward strand.
GATCAGCATCCAGGAGAATCAGGATTTTAGCAACATCAATTTTTCAAGTTCTTCTTATCTGGTAAATCCTTTCTTTGAGTATCTGGTTCCTTAACTTGTTCTTCTTCTTTCCCAGATCCTGAGTTCAGGAGAAGCCAACTCTGCCAAAGGACCAGTATTGGAGGATCCATTACGAAGATATCCGAATCCGAGGATCCAACAATCTGCTCGAAAGAGTCCTTCCACCAAACTCTGTGAAGATCACTGCCTGGTACATAACCCTTCCCTTCTCTTTAGTTCTGTCCTGTTGAAAGTTCAGAGCAAAACCCTAGGTCTGGGAGTTTCTCAACCCCCAGCGATCCTTTACTTCTGAACTACTCTGATAATCTAGTTTCTTTGAATTGTGCTTTCAATTATTATATTGTTTCTTTCAATTTAGTTTAACTTTCATTTTAGTCAAAGCTGACTTCTAAAAATATATATAAAAAAAAAATTAGTCTTAATTTACTTCTGCATCGCATCGTCTCTTTTGTTCTACATCATTTTTGATATCAGAGCTTTCGTTCTGCATTAGTTTAGTCTAGGTCCTTATGGTGGTTTGTTATATGTCTCTAGATCTGATCTAAGCAGAATAAAATCTAGTTCAAGTTGATTTCTGATTCCATTGCGAAGATCTGGTCTTAGTGCAGCCAAGGTGTTGCAGATCTTACCGCGGTAGCCCGTAGCTCATGAGCTAGCACCGGTTCTCGGACTCTCTCACCTCGAGATCTCCAAGCTTGCGGTCCTGCAAAACAAAGTTAGAGACCCGGGCCGGGGATTCCAGCGGGTGCACTCCGACGGTCAAGTTAGAGAGCGGCAAGATAGAACAGTCCTCTAAGGCGGGTTCCCAAGGATTCCCATGCTTAGAGAAGGTGTAGATGAAAGAAGTGTGGGAAAGAGAGGGGTTGAAGCCCGGCTTCCTGCGCTGGGTTCACCGAGCTCACGCCTCAGGACTTCTTAGGAGTCCAAGGATCGTTCTCCCAATATTCTTTTTCCCTCTCTCCTTTTTTTACTAACCTTTCCATCCGCTTTTACTGTCCCTTTTATACCACCGGACCGCCTTTGGCCCACGTCCCCTCCGGAGGCTCCCGGAGATTTCTGAATCTTCCCCACCCCTTCTCCTCCAAGTCCGGGAGTTAAGTGGCAGGCATTTCTCATCCGTCGTGTGTCACAAAAGGGGAAAACTGGCGAGACCTTGAGCCAAGTGTGGGAGCTCTCCTTTCGGGGCATTGACGGTGGGCTTCTAGCATTCCAGGCTCCTGTCCGCGAGGGTTTTATTCCTCGATCGTGGGGTCCTGCTTATTTGATATAAACGTGGTTTCGCACATCGCTACGGGTCGTACTGGCATCTTGTATGGGATTAGGCACATGCCAATTATAGTGGTGACGTCGTGGCTCGTGTCTCTGGCTCCTCGAGGCTTTGTAGAGTAGGGCTGACTTCGGTCGAGGTGGACCCATCAGGGGGTGCTACCTGGTGAAAGAGCAGGAGGGCCCGGCCCGACCTCGGTAGAGGTGGACCCATCTTGGGGTGCCACATGGTGAGGGAGCAGGGGGCTGCCAGCTTCGACCGAGGTGGACCATACCAGGGTGGACAACTGGCGGGGTGGCAGAGAGAGGCTCGACTTCGGCCGAGGTGGACACGTCTTGCGGTGCCACTTGAAGAAAAAGCAAGAGAGCCCGGCTCGACCTCGGCCGAGGTGGACCCGTCTTGGGGTGCCACTTGGCAAGGAGCAGGGGGCTGCCAGATTCGGCCGAGGTGGACCCCTCCTGGGTGGACACCTGGCGAAGTGGCAGAGAGAGGCTCGACTTCGATCGAGGTGGACCCATCATGGGGTGCCACTTGGCGAAGGAGCAGGAGGGCCCGGCTCGACCTCAGAAGAGGTGGACTCGTCTTGGGGTGCCACCCGGCGATGGAGCAGGGGGCTGCCAGCTTCGATCGAGGTGGTCCCCTCCTTGGTGGACACATGGCGAAGTGGTAGAGAGAGGCTCGACTTCGACGAGGTGGATCCATCAGGGGGTGCCACCTAGCAAAGGAGCAGGAGGGCACGGCTTAACCTCAAAAGAGGTGGACTCGTCTAGGGGTGCCACCCGGCGAGGGAGCAGGGGGCTACCTGATTCGGCCGAGGTGGACCCTCCTCGGTGGACACCTGAAGAAGTGGCAGAGAGAGGCTCAACTTCGGTCGAGGTGGACCCATCTTGGGGTGCCATGGCGAAGGAGCAGGAGGGCCCGGCTCGACCTCGACCGAGGTGGACCCGTCTTAAGGAGCCACCTAGCGAGGGAGCAGGGGGCTACCAACTTCGACCAAGGTGGACCACTCCTGGGTGGACACCTAGCGAAGTGGCAGAGAGAGGTTCGACTTCGATCGAAGTGGACCCATCTTGGGGTGCCACCTGGCGAAGGAGCAGGAGAGCCTGGCTCGACCTCGGCAGAGGTGGACCCATCTTGTGGTGCCACCCGATGAGGGAGCAGGGGGCTACCAGCTTCGGCTAACGTGGACCCCTCCTTGGTGGACACTTGGCAAAGTGGCATAGAGAGGCTCGACTTCGATCGAGGTTGACACATCTTGGGGGGCCACCTGGCGAAGGAGCAGGAGAGCCCGGCTCGACCTCGACCGAGGTGGACCCGTCTTGGGGTGCCACTTGGCGAGGAAGCAGTGGGCTACCAGCTTTGGCCGAGGTGGACCCCTCCTTGGTGGACAACTGGCGAAGTGGCAGAGAGAGGCTCGACTTCGGCCGAGGTGGACCAGTCTTGGGGTGCCACCTAGCGAAGGAGAAGGAGAGCCTTGCTCGACCTCGGCACAGGTGGACCCATCTTGGGTGCCACCTGGTGAGGAAGCAGGGGGCTGCCAGCTTCGGTCGAGGTGGACCCCTCCTGGGTGGACACCTGGGGAAGTGGCAAAGAGAGGCTCGACTTCGATCGAGAAGGACCCGTCTTGGGGTGCCACCTGGCAAAGGAGTAGGATAGCCTAGCTCGACCTTGGTAGAGGTAGACTCGTCTTGCGGTGCCACCTGGCAAGGGAGCATGGGGCTTCTAGCTTCGGCCGAGGTGGACCCCTCCTGCATGGACACTTGGCGAAGTGGCAGAGAGAGGCTCGACTTCGGTTGAGGTGGACCCGTCTTGGGGTGCCACCTAGCGAAGGAGCAGGAGTGCCTGGCTCGACCTCGACAGAGGTGGACCCATCTTGGGGTGCCACCCAGCGAGGGAGCAGGGAGCTACCAGCTTCGGCCGAGGTGTACCCCTCCTGGGTAGACACCTGGCGAAGTGGCAGAGAGAAGCTCGACTTCGGCCGATGTGGACTCATCTTGGTGTGCCAACCGGCGAAGAAACAGGAGAGCCCGGCTTGAGCTCGGCCGAGGGGGACCCGTCTTGGTGTGCCACCTGGCAAGGGAGCAGGGGGCTACTAGCTTCGGCCGAGGTGGACCCCTCCTCGGTGGACACCTGGCGAAGTGGCAGAGAGAGGCTCGACTTCGACCAAGGTGGACCCATCCTGGGGTGCCACCTGGCGAAGGAGTATGAGAGCCTGGCTCGACCTCGGCAGAGGTTGACACATCTTGGGATGCCACCTGGCGAGGGAGCTGCGGGCTACCAGCTTCGGCCGAGGTGGACCCCTCCTCGGTGGACACCTGGAGAAGTGGTAAAGGGAGGATCGACTACGGCCGAGGTGGACCCGTCTTGGGGTGCCACCTGGCGAAGGAGCAGGAGAGCCCGGCTCGACCTCGACCAAGGTGGACCCATCTTGGGGTGCCACCTAGCGAGGGAGTAGGGGGCTACCAGCTTCGGTCGAGGTGGACCCCGCCAGGGTGGACACCTGGCGAAGTGGTAGAGAGAGGCTCGACTTCCGCCGAGGTGGACCCTTCTTGGGGTTCCACCTGGTAAAAGAGCAGGAGAGCCTGGCTGGACATCGGCAGAGGTGGGTCCATCTTGGGGTGCCACCCGACGATGGAGCAGGGGGCTGCCAACTTCGGCCAAGGTGGACCCCTCCTGGGTGGACACCTGGCGAAGTGGCAGAGAGAGGCTCAACTTTGGCCGAGGTGGACCCGTCTTAGGGTGCCACCTGGCGAAGGAGCAGGAGAGCCCGGGTCGACCTCGGTCGAGGTGGACCCGTCTTGTGGTGCCACCTGGCCAGGGAGTAGGGGGCTGCCAGCTTCGACCGAGGTGGACCCATCCTGGGTGGACACCTGGCGAAGTGGCAGAGAGAGGCTTGACTTCGGCCTATGCGGACCTGTCTTGTGGTGCCACCTGGCGAAGGAACATGAGAGCCTGGCTCGACCTCGACGGAGGTGGACCCGTCTTGGGGTGCCACCTGGCGAGGGAGCAGGGGGCTGCCAGCTTTGGCCTAGGTGGACCCCGCTTGGGTGGACACCTGGTGAAGTGGCACAAAGAGGCTCGACTTCGACCGAGGTGGACCCATCTTGGGGTGCCACCTGGCGATGGAGCAGGAGAGCCTGGCTCGACCACGGCAGAGGTGGACCCGTCTTGGGGTGCCACATGGCGAGGGAGCAGGGGGCTGCCAACTTCGGCTGAGGTTGACCCATCTTGGGGTGCCACCAGGCGAAGGAACAGGAGAGCATGGCTTGACCACGGAAGAGGTGGACCAATCTTGGGGTGCCACCTGGCGATGGAGCAGGGGGCTACCAGCTTTGGCCGAGGTGGACCCCTCATGTGTGGACACTTGGCAAAGTGGCAGAGAGAGGCTCGACTTCGACCGATGTGCACCCATCTTGGGGTGCCACCTGGCAAAGGAGCAGGAGAGCCCGGCTCGACCTCGACCGAGATGGACCCGTCTTGGGGTGCCACTAGGCGAGGGTGCAAGGGGCTGCTGCTTCGATCTAGGTGGACCCCTCCTGTGTGGACACCTGGCGAAGTGGCAGAGAGAGGCTCGACTTCGGCCGAGGTGGACCCATGTTGGGGTGCCACCAGGCGGAGGAGCAGGATAGCCTTGCTTGACCTGGTAGAGGTGGACCCGTCTTGGGGTGCCACCTGGCGACAGAGCAGGGGGGCTGCCAGCTTCGACCGAGGTAGACCCCTCCTTCGTGGACACCTGGCAAAGTGGCAGAGAAAGGCTCGACTTTGACCGAGGTGGACACGTCTTGGGGTGCCACCTTGTGAAGGAGCAGGAGAGCCTCGCTCGACCTCGACAGAGGTGGACCCGTCTTGGGGTGCCACCTAGCAAGGGAGCTGGGGGCTACCAGCTTCGACCATGGTGGACCCCTCCTGGGTGGACAACTTGCGAAGTGGCAGAGAGAGGCTTGACTTCGGTCGAGGTGGACCCATCTTGGGGTGCCACCTAGCGAAGGAACAGGAATTTTGAAAGAAAAAATCCACGTGGCACCAGAGGCATCCTGCTGGATCTGACACACGTTCCATGTCAGCGATGTAGCCATATCAGTTGCCCCGCATCCCCAGGTCCCATCGAACTGTCGCGGCTTGGGACGTGGGGAGTTAATGCGGAGATGACATGGAAAGGACAAAAATCCCATGCCAATTGCCATGAATGCTGCCCCCGCTTCTGTTGTGCTCGAGACCCTGTGGGAGGCTACCACGTGCGCATGTCTGACGGGCCATTAATATGCCATTTCGAAAATGAGGCAGTTTCCATCAGACCGAAGCATCATGTTGGGCATGCCTCTTTGTGGCGGTCATCGATGGCCCGGGACGGAAAGAGGCGTACGGCTGCTGTTGATTAAGTTTGAAAAGGAGAGGGACTTTCCAGAAATGAGGTCTCTCGACTTTCTCACACCTCGCGATAGTTGTAGCGGTCTCCCTTCATCTCCTAGGGGTTGCCATTCCTTCATTTCAAAACATCCCGGTGAGTGCCTGTGACCTTTTCCCTTCTTCTTCTATCTCCAATTTCCTCGCTACTTCGAGCCCCGTTTCCTTCTTGCTTCTTCTTCCTTGATGGTGCGTCACCATCATGTTTCTTCAAACCCGACGAGGCCGGCCCTTCCCAGTCGAGGACTCCATCGTCTTCCTCCTCAGAGGGTGAGAGAGATTCCGGTCGAGGTCTGGAGGCAGCTTCAGCCGAGGACTTTGACCATAAGCATCCCTATGGATCCTTGGTCTCCCCCTGTAATCTCTGCACGTCCCATTTCTTCTCTTCCTTTTCCAGTTGCCGAAGTCTCTTCTTCTGGTCCCTCCGGTTATGCCTCGATGATGACTGGAGATGATCTTTCCTGGATACGGGATACCTATGGGGTTCCGGATTCAATCCGTCTCTCCCTCCTAGGACCTAGGGACCGAGTAACCTGGAGTGGCCCTGGAAAGGTCACCTTCTACGAAGACTTCCTTGTTGGGTGTCTTTGTTTCCCCTTCATCCCTTCTTTCTTTCGTTTCTGAATCACTACCGTCTTGTCCCGGCCTAGTTGGCTCCCAATGCCATCCAGGTCATCTTTGCTTTCATCGTCTTCTGTCACTTTCACGGGTTCATTGCCCATTTCACCCTTTTCAGGGCCCTCTTCACCCTGAAATGCTACTCGACCGATGATGGAGGGTGGTATATTTTATCCCAACCTAGGTGCCTTAGGTTCGACCTCCCTTCGTTGATCAAGGGCTGGAAGAACCGCTTCTTTTTCACCTCGGTCAAGGACGTCGAATGGGCCTGGAGTGAGCCGGACCGGTCACCGAACCTGAATTCCCAGGTTGAGCCGGCGGACCAAGAAGTCTACACTCAGATACTGGGCGACATGGTCCCAGCTCTCGATGTTCTTCTTTCAGAGCAGAATTTATTCGAGGCAAGGATCAGTCCCATCCGGGAGTTGGGTGAGACCCCGGATCTCCTTCTTTCACCTTCACTTTTTGCTCTGCACTTCTTTTCTTTTAAATTGGCCTAACTATCTTTCTCCTTCAGGTATGAAGTTCTCCGTCAAAAGCCAGATGGAGGGCACCCAGAAGAGGGACGCTGCTGAAGGGACCCAGGCAGCCCCAGCGAAGAGGGCTCGTACTGAGGCGAGCCAGGGGCCCGCGCCCACTTCTGCCACCACCATCCCGGGACAACGGGTCCTGCTCCTAGGCCGGCTCAGTCCCGGGCGCCTGATGTCCCTGTCGTCAAGCTGATAGGGTAGGGGGAGAGAGGATGCCGGAACCCCCTCGGGCAATGCCTACTCCAATTGCCGTGCCGGTCATCTCCATAGTGGCCACCAGGGCGACGGTAGCCCCACCGACGGCCACATTGCCCGGTGAAGGGATAGCCACCTAGCCTGCTATCGATGCCCACATTCCACCCCCAGGTCTCATCGCCAGCTCCTCCGTTATCCGTGACCAAGGGCTCATGGAAAGGGTGATGGAGTCCGCGAGCACCTCCCAGGACCGTCGTCTGAGGGGCGGCCGAGACTATGCTGATTCGTTGCTAGGGATCCTCCCTCTACTCTTCACGGTAAGTCTCGAGCTCTCCTCTTTTAAAGTTCCAGTTGGATCTTATTGACATCTCGTCTCTTCTTTGGCACAGATCGGGACCAATGTTCTGTTGCTGAGGAACTTCCTCTCGGGCTACGCCAAGAAGGATGCCGAGAAGGAGAAGAAGCTAAACAAACTCGTGGCTGACGTGAAGGACCTCAAGGAAAAGGGGGTCGAGCTGCGGGGAAGCAACCAGGCACTGCGAGCGGATCTAGGTCGTGCCGAGGGGCGCGTGATGGAGCTCGAGACCTCTCTGTCAGAGGAGAGGATCATGAGCCAGCACCATTCTGAGGACGACGCGATGGAGATGTCACGCCTCAGAGCTCAATCCCGATCTTTGGAGAGCCGGGTTGAGGAGGTCCTCAAGGAGCTCAGCGTAGCCAAGGACAAGAACTCCTACATCAATGGGCTGCTGGAGGCATCAAAGAAGGAGGTGCAGGAGGCCGTGCCAAGGTTCTGGGCCTCCAAAGAATTCAGGATGGAGGTACATGAGGCGGCCGTCGACTCCTTCCTGAAGGGCTTTGAGGTGTGCCGGGAAAAGGTAAGTTCTTTTTTGCCCGAGCTCGACCTCAGTGGAGTAGTTCTGGGTGGTCGGAGGAAGGAGTCCACCGAGGGAGCTCCAACTGTGATGGTTGCTGAGGTGGCAGCTCCCGAACAGCCTTCAGACGACGTCGATGGCGAAGAGGGTGCCCCCTAGCCGGAGGAGGACGCGGCTACAGCGAAGTAGCCCAGTGGCTCCATTTTCTTTCACTATTCATGAACATGTGTTTTTTCTTGTTTTCTTTCTTTGGGGTCACCTGACCTGTCGGGGCCCCCTTTTGTAAGGAACTTTTATCAAAAATTAAAATTCCTTTTCTGTTAACTTGTTCCTTATATATATATATTATTTTATTATTTTTTTTTTTTTGCATCTTCCGGACTGAACCCCGGTGCCAGCAACCGGGACTAAGTCCCGTGGTGCGTTCCAGGCTGAACTCCGGGATTGCGTGGGCGAACTGGGTTTTGCTCCACCTTCCAGACTGAGGTCCAGGACTTCGCCTTTGGAACCAGGTTCCTTGCAAACTTCCGGACTGAACCCCAGGGCCGTAGGCTGGAATTGAGCCTTGCACGACCTACCAAGCTGTTCTCCAGATTATGTAGGACTTGGACCTAAGTCTCCGGGACCTCTTCCAGACTGAACTCCGGGCTCACATCAGAATTTAATTCTGTGCGATGCTCTTGACTAAACTCCGGATTTTTATCAGAGGAGACTTCGCGCCTTCACGGAGCTTTTACCGTGCCCATGCTTGCCGAACCTAGAGCGGATGGCTTTATCCTGTGAAACAATAGGCATTTGGTGAAAAAAATTTTATTGCTAAAGTTAAGTAGCCTTACACTATGGGTGGTACATCCTCAAGTTTGAGGCATTCCAGGTCCGAGGGAACCGGGATCCGCCTAGCTCTTCCAGGTAATATGCCCCATAGGGGAGTGCCTCCGCCACCCTATAAGGCCTTCCCATTTGGGGAGTGCTTTTCTGCACTCCTGCGACTGGGAAGCTTCAGCGCGGCATAGCACCAAGTCTTCCTGACGAAGGACTTTGGTCACACCCTAGGTTTGAAGTATCTGGCCTCTCGTTGCTGGTAAGCCACCATCCGAACTCGGGCCCTATCCCTCGTTTCTTCAAAGTCCAGGATGTCTTCACCTTGTCATACTGCTCCCGTGCAAGTCAGTAGGCTGAACTCAATTGGAATAACCGCTTCCACCCCGAAGAGGAGGTGAATGTGGTCTCGTCCGTAGCCATCCTTGGGGTAGTGTGGTATGCCCAAAGGATGCTCGGGAGCTCTTCTGCCCACCTCCCCCTGGCCTGGTCTAATCTTGTCCGGAGGCCTTGCAAGATGGTCCTGTTCGTTACCTCGGCTTCTCCATTTGTCTGAGGATGCACCACCGAGGTAAATGATGATGGATTCCGAGGTCATCGCAGAACTCCTCGAACTCTCGACAATCGAACTGGCATCCGTTGTCAGTGATGATGGTGTGGGGCAAGCTGAAGTGGCAAATGATCGACTTTCAGAGGAACTTGGTGACATTCGTCTCCATGATCCGGCCAGGGGCTCGGCCTCGACCCTCATGAAGTAGTCGATGACCATAATCAATTTTTTCTACCCGAATGTCGAAAGGAAAGGTCCTAGGAGAACCATGCCCCACTGGGCGAACGACAATGGGGCGGAGAGCTGGAAGAGTGGAGTAGCAGGCTGATGTTGCACCACACCATGCCGTTGACATCGGTCGCACCTTTTTACGAAGTTAGCAGCATCTTCTCTCATGGTCTCCCAAAAATAACCTTGATGGAGGGCCTTATACGCTAGCATCCTGCCCCCCACATGGTTCCCGCCGCAATGCCCTCGTGGATCTCCTGGAGCATGAGTGCGCTTCGGTGGGTTCTCGATACTTGAGGAGCGGTTAGTAGGACCTCCGATATAGTAGCCCGTCCATCAATACGAACTATGTGGCCTTCTCTTAATGTGGCCAGTGATGCGGCTAATATGCATGCCATTCTTTTTATATTTTTACACATTGAGTTAGTGATTAATCCCGAATTTCAGATCAAAATTATTTGTAGGGAATTTTGTATAAATTTTTGAAGATCAGCATGTAGATTAGACCTAGAAAAGTAGCAAAGAGGACCGCCGGGGCTGAGAAGCCTCGGTTAGGGTAAGTTCTCCTACAATAAAACTACTGGAGTAGAGGGGTGTACCTGACAACGTCTGTGAAGATTGCAGTGAAGGGGTCTCTCATTCCTCGACGGATGCGGCCTGGAAAATCGAGCCAATGACCCACGGATACCCGGCTTTCTGCTCGGTGTCCGATTGAGGCTTGGCTGGAGTCGTTGGATTCGTAGGAACTCAGGGACCTGCAAGACCTGTCAGGGGTTAGAAAATTCACAAAGGAACAAGAAACAAGGAAAACAAAGGGAAGGCTTCTTTTGGAGTTGGCGTCCAGGGATCTGAGGGTTTGTTGGCAGCAGAAGATGATTGCAAACACCGGGAAGAAGAACTCTCACAAACCCCTTTATGCACACAGCAGGGTATCACACAACTCAATAAAAGAACTCAAGATTTTAATTTCATTCAAAAGTCCCTTCATACAAGAGGCTAGGGTCCAATAAATAGACCCTTAACCTTAGGCTCCAAGTATGGGCACATTAGTCTTTACATGAGAATCCCTTTCCCTCTCAACCCTAGCTAGAAAATAAGGAACATTAGGTAGAAAAAATCTCTAAAAATTCTCTTGACTTGGCCAACACTCCAAGGATGCCTAGGGGGGGTGTTGGGCTTCTAGGAGCAGCAAGAGGCCAGCCCAAAGGGGCTCGGGTGCATGGGTTTGGCCTCTGGAAGCTGGTGGCCTGGTAGCCATGTAGCAGGAATATTTCCCTGGTATCTTGCTTCTTTAGGGCTTGTGCTTGGCACCTGGGATTGATTTCTTTGGGCTATGATGTAGATGGACCTCTAGAATCGTGGATGCCCTGGTCTATGAATATACTTTGGCATCTGGAAGGGAATCTGGGCATCTGAGGGCATCTGTAAGAAATCAGGGTTTTCTGAATTTTCCTCCTAGGGTCTTCAAATCTTCAAGCTGGGTTGGACTTGGGCTAAACTTCCATGTATTCAATCTAGATGGACTTGGTCTTCACTTGTATGATGTGGTCTTGAGTCTCAGTATGCTTGGTCAGGACTCAAAAAATAAAATTAGCTCACATGAGCTGACTAGCATTGGACTGAACTAGCTCAACATGAGCTGACTAGTACAGAACTGAAATAACAACTCAAAATACTCAAATAATAACTAAAATAAACTCGAATGGGCTAAGCCCTTATTACAGATGGACTCATAATTATTGATCAATTCATAAAGGTTGAAAAGCCTCTGTCTTATTCTGGTGCCTCCGGTGTCCCCACCAATTCTCCCAGGGTGGGAGGAACTCGACCCTGTTGAGTGAAGATCAAGCTGGCTCACATATCTCTTAAGGAGGTCTGGGTTGAGGTGCAACAAGTCCTCTCGAGAAATCCACGAATCGTCCGACTCTGGCCGGCCTTGCCATCAGACCGGGAAGCATTAACCATGGCCCCGGGTCGTAATGGCTTGATCGTCCAGGATACGCTCGATCTGTTCTCCTCTCTCAGGCCAATTGATGGGTGGACACTCTGGGTAAGGATCACTCTCAACAGAACGGGATAGGTCCAAAAGCCTCACTGGGTATCGTTGCTGGTTACCTATACTCAACCAAGTCTGTAATATTGAAGTAGAACTAATGCCCATATCCGAAGGCAAGTCTAGTACATAGGCATTTGATCCAACATTCTTAATACTTTAAAAGGTCCGTCTCCACGAGCATGAAGCTTCTAACGGTCCCAGGTGGAACCGCTCAGCCTAAGCCTAATCAAGATAGAATCCACTACATCAAATTCTTTGATCCATCTTCGGGAATTAGCCAGTTTGTTTTAAATTAGTGTAGGTGGTGAATGCTGGGCACATGCAGACTCCTAACAAATGATGCAAAGGACTCAAACTAACACCTAATAGACTACTTTGCATTCTTATCGAAAAAATTTATTAGACTTTTATGGGCCTAAACTAAGAGACTATAGACTCTCTAGGTCTGATCCTAGTGTGGTGTGCACAAGAGTATTTACAATGGACTCCAAGCGAATGCCAAAGGTATGCCAGAAGTATAATGAAAACAACATGCATAATGAATGCATGCAGTACGCTAATCTCATTTAATGCAATCTAATAATCCTAGAAATGCTGGAGGTGTCAGGAAAGGGCAAAAATAGGAAGTGGGTTCAGAATTAGTTTGGTAGGGTAGAGAAAAAGGTTCCAGGTTAGTTGGATACAGTAGGATAAAAGACGGGGTGTTAGGAACTAATCCTATACTAATGAGGTTAACTTTACGAGGTTGAGCTATATCTACAGGGTTTGCATAATGGAAGGATGGGTCCCATTTCGGGAAAGAGGTCCTTAATGGGAACTATAGGAGGGACTCATCTTGAAGGTATTGATTCAAAGAGATCATGTCCTTAATAAATTCTTCTGGTTCTTGTATTTTTGGACTAGACTCTATAATTTAGCTCTCCTCTATGGTTTCCTCATAAGGCCTAGCCAGCAGTACCTAGGTTTTTTTCCTTTATTTGTTCTTCCATTATAGCTTTTGGTTGGATGTGGTCAAGGTCAACTAGCTCTGGGTTGGTTTCTACCTAGGTATCTATTGGGTCAGCTATTCTAGGTCTACTAAAGTGTCTCCTCTTCTCCTTCATACTCATCAACTAGGCTCGCATCAGCTTCATACACTTCCACGTTAATGTAAGCCTTGTCAATCTCAGAAATGGTTGGAGAAGGTTGGCTTCAACACTTCCACGTTAAGGTTCTGTCTTCCACGAGATGCATTCAATAAATTGTGCAGCTTTCTCATTTCTTCCCCAATGTATAGGCTTCGGTTCCCGAATTTACCACGTCTCCCTCTTTCCTTCACGACGTTCCTTTCATATTTTCCAGGATTTTCCTCGTTCCCTCCTCGTTTGTTGTTCCCTTCCCGAAACTGTCCGGGTCTTGATATCGCCGGGGCCATGCACCACTGCGGGTCCCATCGAGGAGTCGGTGGCCAATCAAGACTGGAAGGACCGAGATTTCCATGTAGTGGTCAACGGCCACAACTATATATGAAAATGTTTCAGGGAACCTGTGACGGGTGAGATCAAACTAGCACTAATGCACCAGATCCCATCAGAACTCTGCAGTTAAGCATGCTTGGATGAGAGTAGTACTAGGTTGGGTGACTCCATGAAAAGTCCTCGTGTTTGCACCCCTTTTCTAACTTTCGACTTTTTTCTGTCCACCATCGGATCGGATATGTCCTTCTTAACTCCTCGAAATATTTCCTTTGATTAATATTCATTCCATTCCCTTATTTCCTCACATCATGGGATATTCGCTCGCAATGATCCAAGTCCGAAGATCGCCGGTGCAATGCACTGACGTTGGTCCCACAGGACCCAGAAGGCACGGGTGTAGCATTGTTCTCTGGCAGTGGGGAGCGGCTCCCTATGCTATAATGAATCATTTTGAACCTAGCGATTGGTACGATTATCACCGCCCTAACATGCCGGATCCTATCAAAAATCCTAGTTAAGCATGCCTTGGCGAGCGGATGGGTCACCCGGGAAGTCGGCGCAGCGAAGGCCACATTGCAGAATGTTGGCAGGATGCTGACAACGGTGCCCACGGGCCCTTTTTCCAGAATGTGGCTGGATGCCTCCGTGTCTTTTCCGAACGCGGAGCAGGCCGAAGCTGAAACTTCCAGCTCGCCAAGGATCTTTCGCACTCCTGTTGGCCTTTCATACAAATTAATTCAACCCTAGATCCTGGCCGTGATGGCGGAGCAGACAGGCGGGTGGAGCACGGAGAGAGCTTTCCGAATTGGGGTCTTACAGGCTATTCCGACTCTGAAAAACATATTTATGCCCGTTTGAGTGCGGCACGGTCGAAAGCCACCGAAACTGGCACGATCAACCCAATATCTTGCCCCACCAGGCCTGGTCCCCCGGATAGCAAACTTATGGCTAAGGCGTCTGCATCGGAAATTCTCGTTCTGCACCCATTTCTTTATTGTCTACTATTTTCTGTCTTGCACGAGATGCATGCAATAAATTGTGCGGCTTTCCAATATCTTCCCCCGTGCATACGCTTCAGTTCCCGAAATTACCACGTCTCCCTCTCTCCGTCGTGGCATTCCTTTCATATTTCCTGGGATTCTACCCGTTCCCTCCTCGGTTGTTGTTCCCCTCCCAAAACAGTACGGGTCTTGATATCACCGGGGTGACGCACCACCGCGGGTCCCACCGAGGGTGTCGTGCGCCCGTCAAGACTGGACAGATCGAGATTTCAATGTAGTGGGCAATGGTCGCAACTATATATGGAAATGTTTTTGGGAACCTGTGACGGGTGCGATCATACCAGCACTAATACACCCGATCCCATCAGAAATCTGCAGTTAAGCATGCTTGGGCGAGAGTAGTACTAGGATGGTTGACCCCCTGGAAAGTCCTCTTGTTGCACCCCTTTTTCTAACTTTCGACTATTTTTCTGTCCCCCATCGGATCCGATATGCCCTTCAAATTTTTATCATGTCTTCTACTTTTTTTCCCCTCCGGAACTTATCCGCTCCCATGATAATCTGATTTTTCTTAACTCCTTGAAATATTCTCTTTTGATTAATATTCATTATATTCCCTTTTTTTCCTCACATCATGGATGTTCGCCCGCAACGATCCAAGTCCGAAGATCGTCGGCGCCATGCACTTACGTTGGTCCCACAGGACCCAGAAGGCCCGGCGCAGCATTGTTCCCCGCGGCGGGAGCGACTTACTATGCTATAACGAATGATGTTGAATGACTAGTGATGGGTGCGATTATCACTGCCCTGACGCGCCCTATCAGAAATTCATAGTTAAGCATTCCTGTCGAGTGATGGGACACCCTCGGAAGTCGGTGCAGCGAAGGCCACGTTGCAGAATATGGCTAGGATGCTGACAACGGTGCCCACGGGCCCTTTTTCCAGAATGTGGGCTGGATGCCTCTATGTTTTTTGAATGTTGAGCAGGCAGAGAGCTGAAACTTCCAGCTCGCCAAGGATCTTCCGGCTCCCGTTAGCCTTTCAGATGAATTATTCGACCCTAGATCCTGGACGTGATGGCGAAGCTATCATTCGGGTGGAGCACGGAGAGAGCTTTCCGAATTGGGGTCTTAAAGGCGATTCCGACTTCGGAAAAAATAGCCCATTTAAGCATGGCACGGTCGAAGCCGCCGAAACTGGCATGATCAACCCATATCTTGCCCCACCAGACTCGATCCCCCGGATCGCGGAACTTAACGGCTAAGGCGTTCGCGTCCGAAGTCCTCGTTCTGCACCCATTTCTTGATTGTCCGCTATTTTTATGTCTTCTACAAGATGCATGCATAAATTATGCTGCTTTCCAATTTCTTCCCCCGTGCATATGCTTCGGTTCCCGAAATTACCACGTCTCCCTATCTCCTTCGCGGCGTTCCTTTCATATTTCCCGGGATTCTACCCGTTCCCTCCCCGGTTTGTTGCCCCTCCCGAAACAGTACGGGTCTTGATATCACCGGGGCAATGCGCCATCGCGTGTCCCACCGAGGGAGTTGTGTGCCCATCAAAACTGGACGGATCAAGATTTCCATGTAGTGGGCAACGCCGTAACTATATATGAAATGTGTTCAGGGAACTTGTGACTGGTGCGATCATACCAGCACTAATGCACCGGATCCCATCAGAACTCCGTAGTTAAGCGTTCTTGGGTGAGAGTTGTACTAATGGGTGACCCCCTAGGAAGACCTCGTGTTGCACCCCTTTTTCTAACTTTCGACTATTTTTCTGTCCCCTATCGGATCCGATATGCCCTTCAAATTTCTATCATATCTTCTACTTTTTCTCCCCCCCTCCTTATTATCCGCTCCCATGATAATCCGATTTTTCTTAACTCCTCGAAATATTCCCTTTTGATTAATATTCATTCTATTCCTTTATTTTTCTCACATCATGGGATTTCGTCGCCGCAATGATCCAAGTCCGAAGATCGCCAGCGCCATGCACTGACATTGGTCCTACAGGACCCAAATGCCGAGCGCAGCATTGTTCCCCGACAGCGAGGAGTGGCTCACTATGCTATAATGAATTGTTGAACGACTAGCGATGGGTGCGATTATCACCGCCGTGACGCGCCGGATCCTATCAGAAATCCATAGTAGGCGTTCCTCGTCGAGCGGATGGGTCACCACGGATGTCGGCGTAGCGAAGGCCATGTTACAGAATGTGGGCAGGATGCTGACAACGGTGCCCACGGGCCCTTTTTCTAGAATGTGGGCTGGATGCCTCCATATCTTTCCGAACGCGGAGCGGTAGAAGCTGAAACTTCCAGCTCGCCAAGGATCTTCCGGGCACCCGTTGGCCTTTCAGACAAATAATTAGACACTATATCCTGGCCGTGACGGCGGAGCTGTCATGTGGGTGGAGCTCGAAGAGAGCTTTTCGAATTGGGGTCTTACAGGCGATTCCGACTTCGAAAACATATTTATGCCTGTTTGAGCGTGGCACGGTCAAAAGCCGCTGAAACTGGCACGATCAACCCAATCTTGCCCAACAGGTCCGGTACCCCGGATCATGGAAACTTAACGGCTAAGGCATCCGAGTCGGAAGTCCTTGTTCTGCTCCCATTTCTTGATTGTCCGCTAGTTTTCTGTCTTCCATGATAGATGCATGCAATAAATTGTGTGGCTTTGCCATTTCTTCCCCCGTGCATACGCTTCGTTCCCGAAATTACTACATCACCCTCTCACCTACGCGGCGTTCCTTTCATATTTTCAGGGAATTTACCCGTTCCCTCACCGGTTATTGTTCCCCTCCCGAAATAGTACAGGTCTTGATATCACCGGGGCGACGCACCACCACGGTCCCACCGAGGGAGTCGTGCGCCCATCAAGACTGGACAGATCGAGATTTCCATGTAGTGGGCAACGGTCGCAACTATATATGGAAATATTTCAGGGAACCTGTGACAGGTGCGATCATACCCGCACTAATTCATTGGATCCTATCAGAACTTCGCAGTTAACGTGCTTGTGCGAGAGTAGTACTAGGATGGTTGTCCCCTGGGAAGTCCTCATGTTGCACCCCTTTTTCTAACTTTCGAATATTTTTCTGTCCCCCATCGGATCCGATATGCCCATCAAATTTCAATCATGTCTTCTACTTTTTTTTCTCCCTAGAAACTTATCTGCTCCCATGATAATCCAATTTTTCTTAACTCCTCGAAATTTCTCTTTTGATTAATATTCATTCTATTCCTTTATTTTTGTCACATCATGGGATCTTCGCCCGCAACGATCCAAGTCTGAAGATCGCCGGCGCCATGCACTGACGTTGATCCCACAGGACCCAGAATGCCCGGGGGCAGCATTGTTCCCGGCGGGGAGCAGCTCACTATGCTATAACAAATGATGTTGAATGACTAGCGATGGGTGCGATTATCATCGCCCTGACATGCCGGATCCTATCAGAAATCCATAGTTAGGCGTTCCTCGTCGAGCGGATGGGTCATCCCGTGAAGTCGGCGTAGCGAAGGCCCCGTTGCAGAATATGGGAGGTTGCTGATAACAGTGCCCACCGGCACTTTTTCAGAATGTGGGCTGGATGCCTCCATGTCTGTTTCGAACGCGGAGCAAGCAGAAGCTGAAACTTCCAGCTCGCCAAGGATCTTCCGGGCTCCTATTGGCCTTTCAGATGAATAAATTAGACCCCAGATCCTGGCCATGATGGTCGAGCTGTCATACGGGTGGGCACGGAGAGAGCTTTCCGAATTGGGGTCCTACAGGCGATTCCGACTGCGGAAAACATATTTATGCCCGTTTGAGTGCCGCACGGTCGAAAGCCGCCGAAACTGGCACGATCAACCCAATATCTTGCCCCACCGGGCCCAGTCCCCCGGATCGCGGAACTTAACGGCTAAGACGTCCACGTCCGAAGTCCTCGTTCTGCACCCATTTCTTGATTGTTCACTATTTTTCTGTCTTTCACGAGATGCATGCAATAAATTGTGCGGCTTTCCCATTTCTTCCCCCGTGCATACGCTTCGGTTCCATAAATTACCACGTCTCCCTCTCATCATGGCATTCCTTTCATATTTCCGGGATTCTACCCGTTCCCTCCTCGGTTGTTGTTCCCCTCCCAAACAGTACGGGTCTTGATATCACCGGGGTGATGCACCAACTCAGGTCCCACCGAGGGAGTCGTGCGCCCGTCAAGACTGGACGGATCGAGAGTTCCATGTAGTGGGCAACGGTCGCAACTATATATGGAAATGTTTCTGGGAACCTGTTGTTGGGAAATGTGTCCCAAAGCCAATCGCCTGAGTTGTAGGCGGTTGTGCTCAGTATTGTACCCATTTTATGAATTAATAAAATATTATTTTGGCAGCTCATCACATACTATATTTTCCTGAAATAACTTTTTCTATGTGATGAAGTCCTTAGGACTACATTGACTTCGATACAGAGGAAGTATCGAGTGGTCCTTAAACCCTGTTCACAACCAAAGGATATATTATACTGGACGGCGATATATCAAGTATAGGTTGTTGTAGTTCACATCGTTTGGTTGTCCTCTTGACCAAATGAGTGTGGTGACACTGATGTGATCTGCAAGTGGGATATGTGATATCTCATTGAATGTGACTCCGTGCAACCCTTTCTACCAAAGGGATACTCACGATTGGATATGGGTATATATGTCCCTCTGACCTGAGGTCATCACGATAGCTTGTAAGCAACTCACTATGCTTTGGTACCGGACTATCCGGATTTTTAATTCGATGATGGAAGGTTTCTGGTACAGGAAAGTACTTGTGGAGCAGTGATGGATCAAGATGGAATTGACCTGTCCAAACAGTTTGGATTGAATGTCTTGCAGTATCTTATTTAGCAAATCCTCGACCGGGGTAGTCCTAGTAAAGAGTCACTGGGCTTGCGAGGTGAGACACGTAGTCGACTGACTCAGTCTGGGTTGGCAACCCAATCTCATCGTGATGAGCATTAGAGGTCAAAGGGATGAATTATACGGTAACCATATGCCAAGGTTCGATAGTTTGCTCCCGCATCTTCGACCTATCCGGACGCCGGGACCCATTGCTAGATGGTTTCCTGTGCTGGTACAAGAAATTATTCTAGTGCTACCGTTTAGGTTCGAACCTATGAGGTCACAAGCCATAGAGGATAACTCTCTGATCCGGATACCGATTACGATTGGGAATCGTCTCAGTTTTATGGTCAGAATTTTTGAGCACTCATTTCTCCATCTTACCCTTGTCTGAGTCAACCAAAATTGTTCCAGGTTGACCAGCATTGCGCTAGGATTTTCTGAATCATTTTGAACTGATTCGGAGAGTTCGTTTGGCCTCCAATTGGTTGTGAACCAATTTATTCCTTGAAACAGGTTCAATTGGATTGAACCGTTTGGTTTAATGAGATTGAACCATGGGTTGGGTTATTGGCTTGGACCGGTTATTTGAATCGGTGGATGGTTTCCATGATTTTCTTTTATTCCTTTGACGTTTTACACGGTAATTGGAAAGGAAGTCCAAGCGCAGAGAGATTTTTCCTAACGTCCAAAAGGCCAAATGAGTTCAGTGAAGGCCGAACGCGCGCGTCTTTCCTCTTCCCCGTCCACCGTTTGGAATTAATGGATTTAATCCTGGGTTTATGGCTTGTTAATTGGGTTAACAACCTGCTGCCTTCCACCTCCCGTCGCTCCACCCCCTCTCCCTCCCAACACCTTATATAAACTACATCAGCCGTTCCCCTGTTGGAGGATTGTGAGTTGAGTTTCAACGTGGAGAAGTTTTCACCGTGAGTTGAATTTTTCCCACCGTGTGAGAATCAAGAACAAGCTACCAAACATCTAGGCATTCTTCTTCTTGGAGAGGCTTAAGGAGAGACCTTTGGGGCTGGGTTTAGAAGCCTTAGAAGGGAAGAAAATCACATTGTTCGAAGTGCTCTTGTTCTGCCCAATTGTAGATTTCTGTGATCATGAAGCCCTCTTCCGGCGGCTAGCACCGTGCGTGGAGGCAGATCCGAGGTCCCAGGCATGTCTCCCTTTTAGAGGGAGTACCATTCTACTCCTAGGAGCAAACCACACGAGTCGAGATCGCCCCAGCTGCTCCGAAACGAAGGCCAAAGTCTGCTATCAGTTCTGCTGCAGAAATCTGGCAGCAGACTTTGGTGATTTATTTATCTTTTTGTCTTAGATTTGATTGCAGAAATCGGTGGCAAATCGAAGAAGACTTGTCCAAGTTACTGCTACTCAAATTTGGAAGCAAACGGAGGTCCGAAATCTACTCAAATTAAAATTATTTTAATTTGCAGATACTGATTTAGGCATGTTTATAAAATATTTATAAAATATTTTATGATGCATGATTTGGTATATAAAAATGTTTACATAAAGACTTAATTAAAAAATATTTTAATTAAGTGTTTGTCTTATTAAAAAAAAAAAAAAAAATTAGGTTTATGAAAATCTAATACAATTTGCATAAGCCATTTTTGGGTTAATTGGGTTAGCTGACTAGTTGGGTCCAATACTGGGTTAGACCTAAGTTTAGTTGAACTGGATAATAAGAAGAAGATTAAACAAAAGTTGTTTAAGGTCCTTCTTTAGAACTATCTAATAGTTAGATTAGTTGATCCGTTCATCTAAAATGGATCCAATTAGTGGCTCAGTGGACGCCGAGTCTTTAGGCTAGTCTGATCGAGTCTGGTAAACCAACTGGTGTCGAGGTAGGTTTGGCATTGTGATCATGGCTGTATGAGGCTACCTCTTTCCTGGCCAACTTGATTGGTGTCTAGGAAAGATGGTTAATGGTGGATACTCACCCATGATCTCACCTACCTGGTAGTCGAGTTGACCAGAACTGATTGGAAAAGCTCAATGACTCGAGTTAACCATGTCACCCAGATTAATCGGTCTGAAAGATCTATAGGAGCCCATGGATTATTTGTTGATTTATTTCAACCCTCCTGGAATCTGATTGATTCAGTGGGAGGATGATCCATGTCCTTATCTCTTTCTTCTGTCATAATTAAAAATCCTCTAAAATTATTAGGTCCTTAAAAAGACTAAGTCAAGGAGTTGATAATGTCTTAGCCTTCCATTAAGTTGGATAGAAATGTGTCCACTAGCTTGGTGTGCATCGACAGTTCCATAGAACGGTTGTACATCTGGCGACGACTGGAATTTCTATCTGATTGATGATGGTTCAGTGCAACCTCCTTAACGGGACCAGGTGGGCCGACCATAGTCGGGCTTGGTCTTTAGTTAGCTGGAAGCATTGGATTTGTCATTTTAATGGTTGGACCTAACCAGAGACCCGCAATAGGAGGCCCCTAGGCCGATTGGGGTGCTCTCTGGGGCAAAATAAAATACTAAAAATTGTTTAGGGAAACAATTGGTTTACGAACCTACCTTTAGGCTCGTATGGGTGAGCCGGTCATAGTCGAGCTCATGCGAGGCCTATTGGATTTCAGTACCCACTTGAGAAAAAGTATTTTCACGGATTGGAGTTAGAGGCTACCAATCTGAAAAATAGTGGGAAAAATCTTTAGACTAAAGTCCAAGTCTTTTGGTTAAGTTATTAATTCATCAACTAATATGGTCTAATTTTCATTTCAGATGTCTTCCAATTTATCGCTCCAGTCACTTCTCGATAACGAGAAGTTAAAGGGTCACAACTTCGATAGTGGTATCGAAGATTGAGAATTGTTCTAGAGCATGAACGGATCCTCCATGTAATAGCGGATCCCGCACTTGAAATCCCTCCGCTAATGCACGAAGTGCGGTCAGAGATGCTTATCTGAAGTGGGTCTCTGATCGGACTACTATCCGATGCATTATGTTAGCGGCTATGAACGATGAGTTCAGTCGCAAATTTGAGGAGGCCCAACCTGATGAAATCCTTCAAAAGTTGAAGGAATCCTTCGGCACCCCGGATGATGTAGAAAGGTGCAAAGTGTCTTGTGCCATCTACAACTCCAAGATGCCGAATGGCGGTTCAGTCACTGATGATGTATTGTACATGATCAAGTTGATTGAAAAGTTGGGCAAACTCGGATGCCCCTTGCACGAGCAACTCGGCAAGCATGCGATCCTGAATTTTCTTCCCTTCCTATCTTGATTTTCTCGATCATTATAGAATGAACAAGCTTGCAGTAACTACCATGGTCTTTTGGGGTTACTGCAGACTTTCGAGAAAGACCACCAACTGAATAAGGAGGTGGTGAATTAGTGGGAGGTAGTACAGGTCGTCGTCCCTTTAAGAAAGGGAAAAGGAAAATAAATAAAAAGGGAAAGAAGGTGCAGAATGTTCCTGGCCCTAGTCAGACCAGGAAGTATAAGGCTGATCAGTCTTCTGCAGAGTGTTTCTACTACAAGAAGAAGGGACACTGGAAGAGGGCGAGGAAGCAGAAGTCTGTTGAACAAGGTATTTATATGATAAATCCTTGTAATTACTCAGTTGTTGATACTGCTAACTGGGTATTGGATACTGGTAGTCCAATTCATGTTTGTAATTCATTACAGGGACTTCTAGTTAGCAGAAGATTTGAAGATGGAGAACAGTTTCTGAGCATCGGGAATGGAAATCGGTTTTAGTACTGGCGATCGGAGTCCTGCATCTTGTCTTTGGGTCTTGTACTATCGAGCTAGTCGACTGTCACTATTGTCCTAGTTTCATTATGAGCATAATCTCTGTAGGCCTTTTGGCCAATTATGGTTTTGAACTATTATAAAAGGAGATTTTGCAATGTTATTTTGAATAACTCTATTATAATGAAAGCTAGATTAAATAATGGCATATACGTACTATCAAGGCCTGTTAGTGTAATGTACACTTCTTG
The DNA here is from genome assembly GCA_021397845.1 of Areca catechu. Taxonomy (NCBI): domain Eukaryota; kingdom Viridiplantae; phylum Streptophyta; class Magnoliopsida; order Arecales; family Arecaceae; genus Areca; species Areca catechu. Next base: position 101,800,216 of record CM038050.1, read on the forward strand.
CAAATGCCCAAGGTTATATAACGTCAATGATTTGTATCTTTGGCACTGTAGGCTAGGTCATATTAACCAAAATAGGATAAACAAGATGCGAGGAGATGGACTTCTCGAGGTTAGTGATTCTGAATCACTACCCACTTATGAATCCTGTTACTTGGTAAAATGACCAAGTCACCTTTTACTGGAAAGGGTGAACGGGCTACAGAACTTCTAAGTCTAATACATACTGATGTATGTGGACCGATGTCAGTTAGTGCCAGAGAAGGATACAAATATTTCATTACTTTTACAAATGACTTTTCAAGATTCGGTTATGTCTTTTTAATGAGACATAAGTCTGAATCATTTGAAATGTTCAAATGATACCGTAATGAAGTAGAAAAGCAAACTGAAAAAGTATTAAAACTCTTCGATCTGATCGAGGTGGTGAATACTTATCTGATACTTTTTGACATATCTTGAGGAGAATGGAATTCTCTCTCAGTGGACTCCTCCAGGAAACCACAGTTGAATGGTGTGTCCGAAAGGAGGAATCGAACCTTGTTGGACATGGTTCGATCCATGATGGGCTTTGCAACTCTGCCGCTATCCTTTCGGGGATATGCGCTTCAGACAGCCTGTTACTTATTAAATAATATTCCAAGTAAGTCTGTTGTCTCCACTCCGTTTGAGATGTGGAATGGGCGTAAACCCTCAATCTCACACCTTCGGGTCTGGGGTTGTCCGGCTTACATAAAGCGTTTAGACTCAGACAAACTTGGTCCTAAGTCTGACATGGTTTATTCATTGGTTATCCTAAGGAAACCAAAGGGTATTCTTCTACTTGGAGAATGAACAAAAGGTGTTCGTTGCTCTTAAAGCTATCTTTTTGGAAAAGGAATTCCTTGGAGAAGGAACTATAGCTTCTAAGATTGAACTTGATGAAGTTCAGTCAATAGAAGAACCTACACACTCTAAGGATATCGTAGAACCGGCTGTGATTGAATCACACCCAGAACCCATTAGGAGATCCGGTAGAATACCGCGTCACCCGGACAGATACTACGGTTTCTTGGTCCGGGACGGCGATCCCATTGAGCTCGATGAGAATAATGAGAATCCGATCACCTATATGGATGCATTTCAGAGATCTGACTCTGAGGCATGGCTTGGAGCCATGCGATCATACCAGCACTAATGCACCGGATCCTATCAGAACTCCGTAATAAAGCATGCTTGGGCTAGAGTAGTACTAGGATGGGTGACCCCCTAGGAAGTCCTTGTGTTGCACCCCTTTTTCTAACTTTCGACTATTTTTCTGTCTCCCATCGGATCCGATATGCCCTTCAAATTTCCATCATGTCTTCTACTATTTTTTCCCTCCGGAAACTTATCCGCTTCCATGATAATCCGATTTTTTAACTCCTTGAAATATTCCCTTTTGATTAATATTCATTCTATTCCTTTATCTTCCTCACATCATGGGATGTTCACCCACAACGATCCAAGTCCAAAGATCGCCATCGCCATGCACTGACGTTGGTCCCACAGGACGCAGAAGGCCCGGGCGCAGTATTGTTTCTCGGCGGCGTGGAGCGGCTCGCAATGCTATAATGAATGATGTTGAACGACTAGCGATGGATGCGATCATCACCGCCCTGACGCGCCGGATCTTATCAGAAATCCATAGTTAGGCGTTCCTCGTCGAGCGGATGGGTCACCCCGGGAAGTCGGCGCAGCGAAGGCCACGTTGCAGAATGTTGGTAGGATGCTGAAAACGGTGCCTACGGGCCCTTTTTTCAGAATGGGCTGGATGCCTCCATGTCTTTTCTGAGCATGGAGCAGGAAGAAGCTGAAACTTCCAGCTCGCCAAGGATCTTCCGGGCTCCCGATGGCCTTTCAGACGAATTAATTCGACCCCCGATCCATGTAGTGATGACGGAGCTATCATCGGGTGGAGCACAGAGAGAGCTTTCCGAATTGGGGTCTTACAGGCGATTCCGACTCCGGAAAACATAATTATGCCTGTTTGAGCACGACACGGTCGAAAGCCACCGAAACTAGCACGATCAACCCAATATCTTGCCCCACCGACCCGGTACCCTAGATCGCGGAACTTAACGGCTAAGGCGTCCGCGTCGGAAGTCCTCATCCTGCACCCATTTCTTGATTGTCCGCTATTTTTCTGTCTTCCACGAGATACAAGCAATAAATTGTGCGGCTTTCCCATTTCTTCCCCCGTGCATACGCTTCGGTTCCCAAAATTACCATGTCTCCCTCTCTCCTTCGCGGCGTTCCTTTCATATTTCTCAGGATTCTACGCGTTCCCTCCTCGGTTGTTGTTCCCCACCCGAAACGGTACGGGTCTTGATATCACCAGGGCGACGCACCACCGCGGGTTCGACCGAGGGACTCGTGCACCCGTCAAGACTGGATGGATCAAGATTCCATGTAGTGGGCAATGGTCGCAACTATATATGGAAATGTTTCTGAAAACCTATGACGGGTGCGATCATACCAGTATTAATGCACCAGATCCCATAAGAACCCGTAGTTAAGCGTGCTTGGGCGAGAGTAGTACTTGGATGGGTGACCTGGAAGTCCTCGTGTTGCACCCCTTTTTCTAACTTTCGACTATTTTTCTATCTCCCATCGGATCCGATATGTCCTTCAAATTTCTATCATGTCTTCTACTTTTTCTCCCATCAGGAAATATATCCGCTTCCATGATAATCCGATCCCATTTTCAAACTTTTGACTATTTTTCTATCCCCATCGGATCCGATATATCCTTCAAATTTCTATCATGTCTTCTACTTTTTCTCCCCTCCAGAAACATATCCGCTTCCATGATAATCCGATTTTTCATAACTCCTCGAAATATTCCCTTTTGATTAATATCATTCTATTCCTTTATTTTCCTCCAATCATGGGATGTTCGCCTGCAACGATCCAAGTCCAAAGATCGCCGGCGCCATGCACTGACGTTGGTCCCATAGGTCACAGAACTTAAGGGCTAAGGCATACGCGTCAGAAGTCCTCATCCTGCACCCATTTCTTGATTGTCCACTATTTTTCTGTCTTTTCATGCGATGCAAGCAATAAATTGTGCGGCTTTCCATTTCCTTCCCCTGTGCATACGCTTCGGTTCCCGAAATTACCACGTCTCCCTCTCTCCTTCGCGACGTTCCTTTCATATTTCTCGGGATTCTACCCGTTCCTCCCCAGTTGTTGTTCCCCTTTCGAAACAGTACGGGTCTTGATATCCCGGGGCGACGCACCACCGCCGGTCCGACCGAGGGACTCGTGCACCGTCAAGACTGGAAGGATCGAGATTCCATGTAGTGGGCAACGGTCGCAACTATATATAGAAATGTTTACGGAAACCTGTGACTGGTGCGATTATACCAGCACTAATGCACCGGATTCCATCAGAACTCTGCAGTTAAGCATGCTTGGGCGCGAGTGGCACTAGGATGGGTGACCCACTGGGAAGTCCTCGTGTTGCCACCCCTTTTTCAAACTTTCGACTATTTTCTGTCCTCCATCGGATCCGACATGTCATTCAAATTTCTATCATGGTCTTTTACTTTTTGCCCTCAGGAAACATATCCGCTTCCATGATAATCCAATTTTTCTTAACTCGTCGAAATATTTCTTTTGATTAATATTCATTCTATTCCTTTATTTTCCTCACTTCATGGATGTTCGCCCGCAACGATCAAGTCCAAAGATCGCCGGCGCCATGCACTGACGTTGGTCCCACAGGACGTAGAAGGCCTGGGCGCAGCATTGTTCCCCGGTGGTGGGGAGCGGCTCGCTATGCTATAACGAATGATGTTGAATGACTAGCGATGGGTGCGATCATCACCGCCCTGACGCGCCAGGATCATATCAGAAATCCAAAGTTAGGCGTTCCTCGTCGAGCGGATGGGTCACCCGAGAAGTCGGCGCAGCGAAGGCCCGTTGCAGAACGTGGGCAGGATGCTAACAACGGTGCCACGGGCCTTTTTTCCAGAATGTGGGCTGGATGCCTCCGTATCTTTTCCGAACGCGGAGCAGGAAGAAGCTGAAACTTCCAGCTCGCCAAGGATCTTCCAAGCTCTCGTTGGCCTTTCAGACGAATAATTCGACCCTCGATCCTGGCCGAGATGGCGGAGCTATCATGCGGTGGAGCACAGAGAGAGCTTTCCGAATTAGGGTCATACAGGCGATTCCGACTCCGGAAAATATATTATGCCGGTTTGAGAACGGCATGGGCGAAAGCCACCGAAACTGGCATGATCAACCCAATATCTTGCCCACCGAGCCCGGTCCCCCGGATCGCGGAACTTAAGGGCTAAGGCGAATGTGTCGGAAGTCCTCATCCTGCACCCATTTCTTGATTGTCCGCTATTTTCTGTCTTCCATGAGATGCATGCAATAAATTGTGCGGCTTTCCCATTTCTTCCCCCGTGCATACGCTTCGGTTCCCGAAATTACCACGTCTCCCTCTCTCCTTCGCGGAGTTCCTTTCATATTTCCCAGGATTCTACCCATTCCCTCCTCGGTTGTTATTCCCCTCCAGAAACAGTACGGGTCTTGATATCACCGGGGCGACGCACCACCGAGTGTCCCATCGAGGGAGTCGTGCGCCCATCAAGACTGGACGGATCGAGATTTCCATGTAGTGGGCAACGGCCGCAACTATATATAGAAATGTTCAGGGAACCTGTGATGGGTGCGATCATACCAGCACTAATGCACCGGATCCCATCAGAAATCTACAGTTAAGCATGCTTGGGCGAGAGTAGTACTAGGATGGGGACCCCCTGAAAGTCCTCCTATTGCACCATTTTTCTAACTTTCGACTATTTTTTCTCCTCCCATCGGATCCGATATGCCCTTCAATTTCTATCATGTCTTCTACTTTTTTTCCCCTCTAGAAACTTATCCGCTCACATGATAATCTGATTTTTCTTAACTCGAAATTTTTCCTTTGATTAGTATTCAGTATTTCCTTATTTTCCTCACATCATGGGATGTTCGTCCGCAAACGATCTACGTCCAAAGATCACCGGCGCCATGCATGACGTTGGTCCCACAGGACGCAGAAGGCCCGGGCGCAGCATTGTTCCCCGGCGGCGGGGAGCGGCTTGCTATGCTATAACGAATGATGTTGAACGACAGCGATGGGTGCGATTATCACCGCCTTGACGCGCCGGATCCTATTAGAAATCCATAGTAGGCATTCCTCGTCGAGTGGATGGTTCACCCTCGGGAAGTCGGCGCAGCGAAGGCCATGTTGCAGAATATGGGCAGAATGCTGACAACGGTGCCCACAGGTCCTTTTTCCAGAATGTGGGCTGGATGCCTCCATGTCTTTTCCGAACGCGGAGCAAGGAGAAGCTGAAACTTCCAGCTCTCCAACGATGTTCCATGCTCCCGTTGGCCTTTCAGATGATTTAATTTGAACCCAGATCCTAGCCATGATGGCGGAGCTATCATGCGGGTGGAGCACGGAGAGAGCTTCTGAATTGGGATCTTATAGGCGATTTCGACTTCGGAAAACTTATTTATGCCCGTTTGAGCGCGGCACGGTCGAAAGCCACTGAAACTGGCACGATCAACCCAATATCTTGCCCAACTAGGCCTGGTCCCTCGGATCGCGAAACTTAACGGCTAAGGCATCCATGTCGGAAGTCCTCGTTCTACACCAATTTCTTGATTGTCCGCTATTTTTCTGTCTTCCACGAGATGCATGCAATAAATTGTCCGGCTTTTCCATTTCGTACCCGTTGTATACGCTTCCGTTCCCAAAATTACCACATCTCCCTCTCTCCTTCGCGGCGTTCCTTTCATATTTCCGGGATTCTACCCGTTCCCTCCCGGTTGTTGTTTCCCTCCCGAAAAAGTACAGGTCTTGATATCATCGGGGCGACGTACCACCGCGTGTCCCACCGAGGGAGTCGTGCACCCATCAAGACTGGACAGATCGAGATTTCCTTGTAGTGGACAACGGCCGCAACTATATATGGAAATGTTTCAGGGAAACTGTGACGGGTGCGATCATATCAGTACTAATGCACCAGATTCCATCAGAACTCCGTAGTTAAGCGCGCTTGTGCGAGAGTAGTACTAGGATTGGTGACCCCCTGGGAAGTCCTCGTGTGCACCCCTTTTTCTAACTTTCAACTATTTTTCTGTCCCCCATCGGATCCGATATGTCCTTCAAATTTCTATCATGTTTCTACTTTTTTTCCCCTTCGGAAACATATCCGCTTCAATGATAATCCGATTTTTCTTAACTCCTCGAAATATTCCCTTTTGATTTATATTCATCTATTCTTTATTTTCGTCACTTCATGGGATGTTCGGCCGCAACGATCCAAGTTCAAAGATCGCCGGCGCCATGCACTAACGTTGGTCCCACAGGACGCAGAAGGCCCGGGCACAGCATTGTTCCCGGTGGCGGGGAGCGGCTCGTTATGCTATAACGAATGATGTTGAACGACTGGCGATGGGTGCGATTATCACCGCCCTGACACGTCGGATCCTATCAGAAATCCATAGTTAGGCATTCCTCGTCGAGCGGATGGGTCACCCCGAGAAGTCGCGCAGCGAAGGCCACGTTGCAGAATGTGGGCAGGATGCTGACAACGGTGCCCACGTGCCCTTTTTCCAGAATGGGGCTGGATGCCTCCGTGTCTTTTCCGAACGCGGAGCAGGAAGAAGCTGAAACTTCTAGCTCGCCAAGGATCTTCCAGGCTCCCGTTAGCCATTCAGATGAATTAAATCGACCCAAATCCTGGCCATGACGGCGGAGCTGTCATGCGGGTGGAGCACAGAGAGAGCTTTCCGAATTGGGGTCTTACAAGCGATTCCAACTCCGAAAAACATATTTATGCATGTTTGAGGGCGGCACGGTCGAAAGCCACCGAAACTGGGATGATCAACCCGATATCTTGCCCCACCAGGCCGATCCCCCGGATCGCGGAACTTAACGGCTAAGGCGTCCCCGTCTGAAGTCCTCGTTCTGCACCCATTTTTGATTGTATGCTATTTTCTGTCTCCACGAGGTGCATGCAATAAATTGTGCGGCTTTCCCATTTCTTCCCCTGTGCATATGCTTCTATTCCCGAAATTACCATGTCTCCCTCTCTCCTTCATGGCGTTCTTTTCATATTTACCGAGATTCTACCCGTTCTCTCCCCAGTTGTTGTTCCCCTCCAGAAAAAGTACAGGTCTTGATATCACCGGGGTGACGCACCACGCGTGTCCCACGGAGGGGGTCATGCGCCCATCAAGACTGGACACATCGAGATTTCCATGTATTGGGCAACGACCGTGACTATATATGGAAATGTTTCAGGGAACCTGTGACGGGTGTGATCAAACCAGCACTAATGCACCGGATTCCATCAGAACTCCGCAGTTAAGCATGCTTGGGCTAGAGTAGTACAAGGATCGGTGACCCCATTGGAAGTCCTCATGTTGCACCTCTTTTTCTAATTTCGACTATTTTTCTATCCCCCTTGGATCCGATATGACCTTCAAATTCTATCATGTCTTCTACTTTTTTTTCCCTCCGGAAACTTATCCGCTCCCATGATAATCCTATTTTTATAACTCCTCGAAATATTCTCTTTTGATTAAGATTCATTTTATTCCTTTATTTTCCTCACATCATGGGATGTTCGCCCGCAACGATCCAAGTCCAAAGATCGCCGGCGCCATGCACTGACGTTGGTCCCACAGGACGCAGAAGGACGGGTGCAGCATTGTTCCTCGGCGGCGTGGAGCGGCTCACTATTCTATAACGAATGATGTGAACGACTAGCGATGGGTGCGATCATCACCGCCCTGACGCGCCGGATCCTATTAGAAATCCATAGTTAGGCATTCCTCGTAGAGCGGATGGGTCACCCCTGGAAGTCAGCGCAGCGAAGGCCACATTGTTGAATGTGGGCAGGATGCTAACAACGGTGCCCACGGGCCCTTTTTCAGAATGTGGGCTGGATGCCTCCGTGTCTTTCCGAATGCGGAGTAGGAAGAAGCTGAAACTTCCAGCTCGCCAAGGATCTTCCGGGCTACCGTGGCCTTTCAGATGAATTAATTCGACCCTCAATCCTGGACATGACGGTGGAGCTGTCATGCTAGTGGAGCATAGAGAGAGCTTTCCGAATTGGGGTCTTACAGGCGATTCCGACTCCGGAAAAAAATATTTATGCCCGTTTGAGCACGGCACGGTCGAAAGCCACCGAAACTGGCACGATCAACCCAATATCTTGCCCCTCCGGCCCGGTCCCCAGATCGCGGAACTTAACATGATGCAGAACAAATAAAGGGATGCGATGCGGAAGTAAATTAAGATTAACTAATTTTTTGTTGTTTTTATATGTTTGTAGAAGTTGGTTCAAATCAAAGAAAAGTTAATCTAACATTGAAAGATACTAATATGATATTGAAAGCACAATTTTAAGGAAACTAAATTATCAGAGTAGTTCAGAAGCAACGGATCACTGGGGGTTGAGAAACTCCCAGACCTAGGGTTTCACTCCGAACTTTCAACAGAACAGAAATAAAGGGAAGAGATGGTTTACCTAACCAGACAATGATCTTCACAGATTTTGGTGGAAGGACTCTCCCGAGCAGATTGTAGGATCCTCGGATTCAGATATCTTCGCAATGGATCCTCCAATACTGGTCCTTGGCGGGTGGCTTCTCCTAAACTCAAGATCTGGAAGAGAAGAAAAATAATTGATGGAATCAGAGAGTCAAGGGAAAAATTTACCAGGTTGATGAACTTGAAGATTGAAATTGCTGAAAACTGGATTCTCCTGGAAGCTGATGTGATTTTCCTTGGAACTTGCTCTGGATCTGAAGTAGCCGGACTGGATCTGGATGAAGGTGGATGGCCTGGACTTGTAGAGAGAGAGAGACAGTGGGAGATGGATGGATCTAGGGTTTGATGGATTGAAAATAATGAAGGGCGGCTAGGGTTTTGGAATTTCAAGTGGCTAACCTAGGGTTTTGGATAAAGATGGAGATCTCTCACCTCCTCAAGGCTCCAATGGAACCCGGATTACCCCCTCACGGAGCTCAACACTTAGAATAGTGCGGAAGAAGAGAAACCTAGGTCACTCAACACAAGAGACTAGCAAAAATATTTTTTCTTCATTGATTTCTTAAAGTTACAAAAAGGGGTCTATTATATAGACCTAAAATTTTCTCCAAGCTTGTACAAATTCCCATGTGGACTAAACTCCTCCAACCTCTAGATTAGGTAGAAAAATCTCCTCTCTTGGCCGACCAAGAGTTCAAAAAAATTTGGGACAGCCATAAAGGAATTTTTTTGGAATTTGTATGGCGCCTCCTTTGGAGTTGGATTTGGATTTGGAGTCCTCTTCTTCTTATGGAATTTCTTCTTTCTTCCACTCCAAGTTAAGCTCTTTGATTTTGATTTGAACTTCAATTGGATGTCCTTCTTTGATTTTTTTCTCCAAGAGAAGTCTTTTCCTTCTTTGCTTAGACAAAATTGGCAGGTATGGGCGCCTCCTTTAAATTAGCTTCTAATTTGATTTTTTTCTTCTTTGGATGTGGGGACCATGACACTGGGATGCCACTGTGGCGCCTCCTGGACTCTGGCGTGTGCTCGGAGTGTGGCTGGGCGTGTGGCTTGGAGTGTGGCCTCCACTTGCTTGAACCTGATTTGATTGGAAGACAAATGTGGCACCATTTTGGACCAAATTGAAACCACATCGGGACTTGCATCGAGTCAACATGACTCAACAAAATTTAAATGGTGACTCAAGAAATAAATAAACTGGTTGACTAGGTCAACCTTTATTACAAACCCTAATTTCTCGGGCAATGTCAATCAGAGATCCAAATGGAGCTCTGAAGTCTTCTTATGAGTCTGGTGCCCGCACCATTCTCCAAGGGTGGGAGGAACTCGACCTGTCGAGTAAGGCTCAAGTGGCTCTGGTATCTCTCCAAGAGGTCTGGGTCCAATTCTTGTAATTCTTCTTGGTAGATCCAAGAGTCATCAGAATCTGGCCTTCCTTGCCAGCGGACCAGGTACCTTTGGTATCCTCGATTACGAGTAGAGATAACCTGATCATCCAGGATCTTTTCAATCTGCTCTTTCCTCACAAGCCAGTTTGTGGTGGACACACAGGGTCGGGATCACTCTCAATGATAGGGTTAGGCTCAAAAGGCTCACTAGGAATCACAGCTGGCTCCCTGTACTCTACTAAGTCTGTAATGTTGAAAGTAGAGCTAATGCCTAGTTCTGGAGGCAACTCGAGCACATAGGCATTGGATCCTACTCTCTTTACCACTCTAAATGGTCCAGCCCCCTAGCATGTAACTTTCTAACGGTTCCAGGAGGAAACCATTCAGGCCTTAACCTAATCATCACATAGTCTCCCTCAACAAAAGATTTGACTCGCCTTTGAGTATCAGCCAACTTTTATAAGTTTCATTACTTAAATTTATTTTGGCATGAATTTCTTTATGCAAGTCTTTTACATGCTGTGCAAAATTCTCAGCAGACTCGGAGACTCGAGTGTGGACAGGTAAAGGGACTAGGTCAAGAGGTGTGTGAGGTTTGTACCCATGTACAATTTCAAATGGACTCTTACCCGTAGACCTATTGACCGAGTCATTGTACGCAAATTCTACCCTTGGTAGGTATAAATCCCAATTTCTGGTGTTTTCACCAATAAGACATCTCAGCAGATTTCCTAGGCTATGTTCACTACTTCAGTTTGGCCATCAGTTTGGGGATGATAGGCAGTTGAAAACTTAAGTTTTGTTCCTAACTTATGCCAAAGGGTCTTCCAAAAGTAACTGGTGAACCGGACATCCCTATCTGAAACGATTGTCTTAGGTAGGCCATGGAGTCTAACTATCTCATTGAAGAAAAGTGTGGCTACCTTAGACGCATCAAAGGTTTGGGAACAAGGCAAGAAGTGGGCCATTTTAGAGAATCGGTCGACTACGACACAGATAGAATCATGTCTCCTCTGGGTCTTAGGTAAACCTAACACAAAATCCATACTCACATCTTGCCAAGGACGATCTGGGATAGGGAGTGGGGTATAAAGGCCAGTGTTTGTTTTCGTTGTTTGGCAACAGCGCAGGTTCGACATCTAGCTACAATATTAGCTACATCCCTTTTCAAGCTAGGCCAGAAAAAGTGGTCTTCAATAGCTAGAATGGTCTTGTCTTTTCCAAAATGGCCGACTAAACCTCCAACATGGATTTCCCAAATCAAAAATTCCCTAAGAGAAGTTCTAGGGATGCAAAGCCTATTTTTGAAGAACAAAAAACCATCTACAAGGGTATAATCCTGGTGATTACTAGATGGTCCTTGAACTAGATCCTGATACATAGTTGTGAAATCCGGACAAGACTCATATTCCTCTTTGATTTGCTCAAACCCTATGACCTCAGTTCTAACAGAAGTTAATAACAGAGATCGGCGACTAAGGGCATCAGCTACCTTATTCTCAACTCCAGCCTTATGTTTCAGGACAAAAGTATAAGACTGGATATCTTCTACCCACTTAGCATGCCTAGGGTTAAGCTTCTTTGGGAGTTCAGAAATCTAAGAGCCTCATGGTCCGAAAATAGTACAAATTCCTGCGGTAGCAAATAATGTCTCCAGTAACGCAAAGCTTGCACCACCGCATAAAATTCCTTATCATAGGTAGAATACCTAAGCTTAGCATCATTAAGTTTTTCACTAAAGAATGCTATGGGATGATTCTCTTGGCTTAGGACTCCACCTATTCCTACACCTGAAGCATCACAGGCAACCTCAAATACTTTAGAAAAATCGGGTAATCTCAGAATGGGTGCCTGGGTCATTTTATCCTTAAGATCTAGGAAGGCTTTATGGGCTGACTTAGTCCAATGAAATTCTCCTTTCCTAATACAATCAGTGATAGGAGCAGCTAAAGTACTAAACCCCTTGATGAATCGCCTATAGAAGGTAGCCAAGCCGTGGAAACTTCTAACTTCATGCACATTGGTTGGCTCTGGCCAGGCTACTATGGACCTAATCTTCTCAGGATCGGCCGCCACGCCGTCAAGGGTTACTACAAAACCAAGAAAGATAACTCTACTAGTCATGAATTCACACTTCTTAAGATTACCTAGAGTCTATCATTCCTCAAAACTTGGCAGACTACTCTAAGGTGGCCTAGGTGATCTGCTGGGGTCTTACTATAGATCAGGATGTCATCAAAATAGACCACCACAAAATTTTCCTATGAAAGCTCTAAGTACCTGGGTCATAATTCTCATGAAAGTACTAGGGGCATTGGACAACCCAAAAGGCATAACAACCCATTCATAAAGACCATCCTTAGTCTTGAAAGCAGTTTTCCATTCATCCCCGGGTCTAATCCTAACCTGATGATAGCCGCTTTTGAGATCAATCTTAGAAAAAACCATTGCACCAGCCATCATATCAAGCATGTCATCTAGTCTAGGGATGGGCAACCTATATTTGAGGGCGGCACGGTCGAAAGCCATCGAAACTGGGGATCAACCCGATATCTTGCCCCACCAGGCCCGATCCCCCGGATCACGGAACTTAACGGCTAAGGTGTCCCCGTCTGAAGTCCTCGTTCTGCACCCATTTTTTAATTGTATGCTATTTTTCTGTCTTCCACGAGATGCATGCAATAAATTGTGCGGCTTTCCCATTTCTTCCCCTGTGCATATGCTTCTATTCCCGAAATTACCATGTCTCCCTCTCTCCTTCACGGTGTTCTTTTCATATTTTACGAGATTCTACCCGTTCTCTCCCAGTTGTTGTTCCCCTCCAGAAAAAGTACAGGTCTTGATATCACCGGGGTGACGCACCACCCGCGTGTCCCACAGAGGGGGTCATGCGCCCATCAAGACTGGACGCATCGAGATTTCCATGTATTGGGCAACGGCCGCGACTATATATGGAAATATTTCAGGGAACCTGTGACGGGTGCGATCAAACCTGCACTAATGCACCGGATTCCATCATAACTCCGTAGTTAAGCATGCTTGGGCTAGAGAGTAGTACAAGGATCGGTGACCCCATTGGAAGTCCTCATGTTGCACCCCTTTTTCTAAATTTCGACTATTTTTCTATCCCCCATTGGATCCGATATGACCTTCAAATTTCTATCATGTCTTCTACTTTTTTTTCCCTCCAGAAACTTATCCGCTCCCATGATAATTTTATTTTTTATAACTCCTCGAAATATTCTCTTTTGATTAAGATTCATTTTTCCTTTATTTTCCTCACATCATGGGATGTTCGCCCGCAACGATCTAAGTCCAAAGATCGCCGGCGCCATGCATTGACGTTCGTCCCATAGGACGCAGAAGGATCGGGCGCAGCATTGTTCCTCGGCGGTGCGGAGCGGCTCACTATTCTATAACGAATGATGTTGAACAACTAGCGATGGGTGCGATCATCACCGCCCTGACGCACCGGATCCTATTAGAAATCCATAGTTAGGCATTCCTCGTAGAGCGGATGGGTCACCCCTGGAAGTCAGCGCAGCGAAGGCCACATTGTTGAATGTGGGCAGGATGCTAACAACGGTGCCCACGGGCCTTTTTTCAAAATGTGGGCTGGATGCCTCCGTGTCTTTTCCAAATGCGGAGCAGGAAGAAGCTGCCGAAACTTCGACCCAACCTAGTACTACTCTCACCTAAGCATGCTTAACTGCGGAGTTCTGATGGGATCCAGTCATTTAGTGGCTTTTGATCGCACCATCATAGGCTCCTGAAACATTTCCATATATAGTTGCGGTCGTTGCCACTACATGGAAATCTTGGTCTATCCAGTCTTGAGGAACCCATGATCCTCGATGGGACCGCGGTGGTGCCTGGCCCGGCGATATCAAGACCCGGACTATTTCGGTAGGGGAACAACAAACGGGGAGGAACGAGGAGAATCCTGAGAAATATGAAAGCAACGTCGCGAGGAGAGAGTGAGACGTGGTAAATCGGGAACCGAAGCATATGCACGGAGAAGAAAATAGGAAAGCACACAATTAATGCATCATCTCGTGGAAGATAGAAAAATAGCAGACAATCAAAAAATGGGTGCAGAACGAGGATTCTGATGCGGACGCCTTAGCCTGTAAGTTCCGCGATCCGGGGGACCGGGCCCGATGGGTCTAGCTATTGGGTGATCGTGCCAGTTTCGGCGGCTTTCGATCTTGCCGTGTCAAACGGGCATAAATATGTTCCGGAGTCGGAATTGCTTAAGACCCTAATTGGAAAGCTCTCGTTGTGCTCCACCCGGATAACCGCTCCGCCATCAGGCCAGGATCTAAGATCGAATTAATTCGTTTGAAAGGCCATGGGAGTGGAAGCCTTGGCGGCTGGAAGTTTTAGCTTCCGCCTGCTCCGCATCGGAAAATGACACGGAGGCATCCAGCCCACATTCTGGAAAAAAGGCCTATGGGCACTGTTGTCAGCATCCTCCCACATTCTATAACGTGGCCTTCGCTACACCGACTTCCGGGGTCGACCCATCCGCTCGCTAAGGCATGCTTAACAATGGATTTTTGATAGGATCCGCACGTTAGTGGGTGATAATCGCACCCAGCGCTAGTCGTTCAAAATCATTCATTACAACATAGGGAGCCGCTCCCCATCGCCGGGGAACAATGCTACACCGTGCCTTCTAGGTGTTGTGGGACCAACGTCAGTGCATGGCGCCAGCGATCTTCGGACTTGGATCATTACGGGCGAACATCCCTTGATGTGAGGAAAATAAGGGAATAGAATGAATATTAATCAAAAGGAATATTTCGAGGAGTTAAGAAAAATTGGATTATCATGGGAGCGGATAAGTTTGAAGAGGAAAAAAATAGAGGACATGATAGAAATTTGAAGGACATATCCGATCCGATGGGGAAAAAAAAATAGACGAAAGTTAGAAAAAGTGGTGCAACACGAGGACTTTCCATGAGGACACCCAACCTGGTACTACTCTTGCCCAAGCACGCTTATCTACGGAGTTCTGATGGGATCCGGTGCATTAGTGCTGGTTTGATCGCACCATCACAGGTTCTCTGAAACATTTCCATATATAGTTGCGACCGTTGCCCACTACATGGAAATCTGATCCGTCCAATCTTGATGGGCCCACGACTCCTCGGTGGGACCCCGTGGTGCCTGGCCCCGGTGATATCAAGACCCAGATAGTTTCCGGAGGGGAACAACAAACGAGGAGGGAACAAAGAGAATCCCAGGAAATATGAAAGGAACGTCGTGAAGGATAGAGGGAGACGTGGTAAATTCGGGAACCGAAGCATATGCACGGGGGAAGAAATGGGAAAGCTGCACAATTTAATGCATTCATTCGTGGAAGATAGAAAAATGCGGACAATCAAAAAAGGGGTATAGAACGAGGAATTCGATGCAGACGCCTTAGCGGTAAGTTCCATGATCCGAGGGACCGGGCCCGATGGGGCAAGCTATTGGATGATCGTGCCAGTTTGGCGGCTTTGATCGTGCGTGCTCAAACGGACATAAATATGTTTTCTGGAGCGGAATAGCCTTTAGGACCCAATTCAGAAAGCCCTCTCCGTCCTCCACCCGGATGACCACTCCGCCGTCACGGTAAGGATCTCGGGTCGAATTAATTCATTTGAAAGGCCACCGGGAGCCCGAAAGATCCTTTGCGAGCTGGAAGTTTAGCTTCCGCCTGCTCTGCATTCGGAAAAGACACGGAGGCATCCAGCCACATTCTGGAAAAAGGGCCTGTGGGCACCGTTGTCAGCATCCTGCCCACATTCTTCAGCATGGCCTTCGCTACACCGACTTCCGGGGTCGACCCATCCGCTCACCAAGGCATGCTTAACTATGGATTTTGATAGGATCTAGCACGTTAGGGCGGTGATAATCGCACCCAGTGCTAGTCATTCAAAATCATTCATTATAGCATAAGGAGCCGCTTCCCATCGCCGGGGAACAATGCTACACCCGGGCCTTCTGGGTCTTGTGGGACCAACGTCAGTGCATGGCGCCGGCGATCTTCGGACTTGGATCGTTGCGGGCGAACATCCCATGATGTGAGGAAAATAAGGGAATAGAATAAAATATTAATCAAAAGGGAATATTTCGAGGAGTTAAGAAAAATAGATTATCATGTGAGCGGATAAGTTCCAGAGAGGAAAAAAGTAGAGGACATGATAGAAATTTGAAGGACATACAATCCGATGGGGGACAGAAAAATAGTCTAAAGTTAGAAAAAGGGGTGCAACACGAGGACTTTCCATGGGGTCACCCAACCTAGTGCTACTCTCGCCCATGAACACTTAATTGTGGAGTTCTGATGGGATCCGGTGCATTAGTGGTGTTTGATCGCACCCATCACAGGTTCCCTGAAACATTTTCATATATAGCGGCGGTCGTTGCCCACTACATGGAAATCTCGGTCCGTCTAGTCTTGATGGGCCCAAACTTCTCGGGGGAACCGCGGTGGTGCCTGGCCCTATGATAACAAGACCCGGACTGTTTCAGGAGAGGAACAACAAACGGGTAGGGAACGAGGAGAATCCCAGGAAATATGAATGAAACATCGAAAAGGAGAGAGGGAGACGTGGTAAATTCGGGAACCGAAGCATTTGCATGAGGGAAGAAATGGGAAAGCCACACAATTTAATGCATGCATCCTGTGGAAGACAGAAAAATAGCGGACAATCAAAAATGGGTGCATAACGAGGAATTCCGATGCGGTTGCCTTAGCTAGTAAGTTCCACGATCCGGGGACCAGGCCCGATGGGGAAAGATATTGGGTTGATCGTGCCAGTTTCGGCGGCTTTCGATCGTGCCATGCTCAAACGGGCATAAATAAGTTTTCGGAATCAAAATCGCCTTTAGGACCCCAATTTGAAAGCTCTCTCTGTTCTCCACCCGGATGATCGCTCGGCCGTCACGGCCAGGATCTAGGGTCGAATTAATTCGTTTGAAAGGCCACCGAGAGCACGGAAGATCCTTGGCAAGCTGGAAGTTTTAGCTTCCGCCTGCTCCACGTTCGGAAAAGACACGAAGGCATCCAGCCCACATTCTGGAAAAAGGGCCTGTGGGCACCATTTTGAGCATCCTGCCCACATTCAACAACGTGGCTTTCGCTATGCCGACTTCCCAAGGTCGACCCATCCGCTCGCCAAGGCATGCTTAACTATGGATTTTTGATAGGATCTGGCACGTTAGGGTGGTGATAATGCACCCAGCGCTAGTCATTCAAAATCATTCATTATAGCATAGGGAGCCGCTCCCCGTCGGCGGGGAACAATGCTGCACCTGGGCCTTCTGGGTCTTGTGGGACAAACGTCAATGCATGGCTCCGGCGATCTTCGAACTTGGATCGTTGCGGGCGAACATCCCATGATGTGAGGAAAATAAGGGAATAGAAAGAATATTAATCAAAGGGAATATTTCGAGGAGTTAAGAAAAATTAGATTATAATGGGAGCGGATAAGTTCCAAAGAGGAAAAAAATAGAGGACATGATAGAAATTTGAAGGACATATCAAATCCGATGGGGGACAGAAAAATAGTCGAAAGTTAGAAAAGAGGTGCAACACGAGGACTTTCCATGGGTCACCCGACCTAGTGCTACTCTCACCCAAGCATGCTTAACTACGGAGTTCTGATGGGATCCGGTGCATTAGCGCTGGTTTGATCGCACCTATCACAGGTTCCTGAAACATTTCCATATATAGTTGCGGCCATTGCCCACTACATGGAAATCTCGGTCGTCCAATCTTGATGGGCCAACGACTCCTCAGTGGGACCCGCGGTGGTTCCTGGCCCGGTGATATCAAGACCCGGACTGTTTCGGGAGGGAAACAACAAACGGGGTGGGGAACGAGGAGAATCCCGGGAAATATGAAAGGAACGTCGCGAACTAAAGTGGGAGACGAGGTAAATTCGGGAAACAAAGCGTATGCACCGGGGACGAAATTGGAAAGCCGCATAATTTAATGCTTGCATCTCGTGGAAGATAGAAAAATAGCGGACAATCAAAAAATTGGTGCAGAATGAGAAATTCGAAGCGGAGACTTAGCCGGTAAGTTCGCGATCCGGGACCGGCCCGATGGGGTAAGATATTGGGTTGATCGTGCCAGTTTCGGTGGCTTTCGATCATGCCGCACTCAAATGGGCATAAATATTTTTCCGGAGTCTGAATCGCCTTTAAGACCTCAATTCGGATAGCTCTCTCCGTGCTCCACCCGTATGACCGCTCCGCCATCATGGCCAGGATCAGGGATCGAATTAATTCGTTTGAAAGGCCACCGGGAGCCGGAAGATCCTTGGCGAGCTGGAAGTTTTAGCTTCCGCCTGCACCGCGTTTGGAAAAGACACGAAGGCATCCAGCCCACATTCTGAAAAAGGGCCTGTAGGCACCGTTGTCAGCATCCTGCCCACATTCTACAACGTAGCCTTCGCTACGCCGACTTCCCGGGGTCTCCCCATCCGCTCGCCAAGGCATGCTTAACTATGGATTTTTGATTGGATCCTGCACGTTAGGGCGGTGATAATCGCACCCAGTGCTAGTCGTTCAAAATCATTCATTATAGCATAGGGAGCCGCTCCCCGTCGTCGGGGAATAATGCTGCACCCGGGCCTTCTGGGTCTTGTGGGACTAGCATCAGTGCATGGCACCGGTGATCTTCGGACTTGGATCGTTGCGGGCGAACATCCATGATATGAGGAAAATAAGGTAATAGAATGAATATTAATCAAAAGGGAATATTTCGAGGAGTTAAGAAAAATTGGATTATCATGGGAGCGGATAAGTCCGGAGAGGAAAAAAATGGAGGACATGATAAGAAATTTTGAGGACTAATCCGATCCAATGGGGACAGAAAAATTAGTCGAAAGGTAGAAAAAGGAGTACAACGAGACTTTCCATGGGTCACCCAACATAGTACTACTCTGCCCAAGCACGCTTAATTGCGGAGTTCTAATGGGATCCGGTGCATTAGTGCTGGGTTGATCGCACCCATCACAGGTTCCCTGAAATATTTCCATATATAGTTATGGCTATTGCCCACTACATGGAAATCTCGGTCCCCGTCTATCGTGATGGGCCCATGACTCCACGGGGGACCCACGTGGGTGCCTGGCCCTGTCGATATCATGACCTGGACTGTTTCGGGAGGGACAATAAACAGGGGGAACGAGGAGTATCCCAGGAAATATGAAAGGAACGTCGCGAAGGAGAGAGGGAGACGTGGTAAATTCGGGAACCGAAGCGTATGCACCTGTTGAAGAAATGGAAAGCCCCACACAATTAATGCTGCATCTCGTGAAGAGACAGAAAATAGAGGACAATCAAAAATGGGTGCAGAACGAGAATTCCGACGTGGACGCCTTACTCGTTAGTTTTGCGATATGGGTGACCGGTGCCCGATGGGGCAAGATATTGGTTTGATCATGCTAGTTTTGGTGCTTTCGATCGTGCCATGCTCAAACGGGCATAATATGTATTTCGGAATTGGAATCGCCTTTAAGACCCCATTCAGAAGCTTTCTCTCCGTGCTCCACCGGATGATCGCTCAGCCATCACGACCAGGATCTAGGGTCGAATTAATTCGTTTGAAAGGCCACCAGGAGCCCGAAAGATACTTGGTGATCTGGATGTTTTAGCTTCCGCCCGCTGCTTCGCGTTCGGAAAAAAACACAAAGACATCCAGCCCACATTCTGGAAAAAGGGCAAGTGGGCACCGTTGTCAGCATCCTGCCCACATTCTACAATGTGCCTTCGCTACGCCGACTTTCCAGGGTCGACCCATCTGCTCGCCAAGGCATGCTTAACTATGGATTTATGATAGGATCCGCATGTTAGGGAGGTGATAATCGCACCAATCGCTAGTCGTTCAAAATCATTCATTATAGCATTAGGAGCCGCTCCCCGTCGCCCGGGAACAATGCTACACCCAGGCCTTCTGGGTCCTGTGGGACCAACGTCAGTGCATGGTGCCGGCGATCTTCGGACTTGGATCGTTGCGGGAAAACATCCCATGATGTGAGGAAAATAAGAATAGAATGAAAATTAATCAAAGGGAATATTTCGAGGAGTTAAGAAAAATTGGATTATCATGGGAGCGGATAAGTTCCGTAGAGGAAAAAAATAGAGGACATGGTAGAAATTTGAAGGACATATCCGATCTGATGGGGACAGAAAAATAGTCGAAAGTCAAAAAAGGTGTCCAACACGAGGACTTCCATGGATCACCCAACCTAGTACTAATCTCACCCAAGCACGCTTAACTGCTGAGTTCTGATGGGATCTGGTGCATTAGTGCTTGTTTGATCACTCCCGTCATAGGTTCCATGAAATATTTTCATATATAGTTTCGGCCGTTGCCCACTACATGGAAATCTCGATCCGTCCAGTCTTGATGCCCACGACTCCTCGATGGGACCCGCGGTGGTGCGTGGCCCAGGCGATATCAAGACCCGACTGTTTCGGGAGGGGAATAACAAATGGGGATGGAATGAGGAGAATCCCGGAAATATGAAAAGAGCGTCGCGAAGGAGAGAGGAGATATGGTAAATTTGGGAAACGCATATGCACTATGCACGGGCGAAGAAATGGAAAAGCCGCACAATTTAATGCATGCATCTCGTGGAAGATAGAAATGATTAGACAATCAAAAATGGGTGCAGAACGAGAAATTCCGACACGGAACCTTAGCCGGTAAGTTATGCGATCCGGGGACCGGGCCCGATGGGTAAGATATTGGGTTGATCGTGTCAGTTTCGGCGGCTTTCGATCGTGCCGCGTTCAAACGGGCATAAATATGTTTTCCAGAGTCGGAATCGCCTTTAAGACCCCAATTCGAAAAGCTCTCTCTGTGCTCCACCTGGATGACCG
Source organism: Areca catechu (assembly GCA_021397845.1). Classification (NCBI taxonomy): domain Eukaryota; kingdom Viridiplantae; phylum Streptophyta; class Magnoliopsida; order Arecales; family Arecaceae; genus Areca; species Areca catechu. Next base: position 101,821,075 of record CM038050.1, read on the forward strand.
CTCCACCGTTACCGTTACGGCCAGGACCTATGGTCGAATTAATTTGTTTGAAAGGCCACTGGGATCCCGGAAGATCCTTGGCGAGCTGGAAGTTTTAGCTTCCGCCTGCTCCGTGTTCCGAAAAGACACGGAGGCATCTAGCCCACATTCTGGAAAAAGGGCTTGTGGGCACCGTTGTCAACATCCTGCCCACATTCTACAACGTGGCCTTCGCTATGCCGACTTCCAAGGGTCGACTCATCTGCTCGCCAAGGCATGCTTAACTATAGATTTTTGATTGGATCCGGCATGTTAGGGCAATGATAATCGCACCCATCGTTAGTCATTCAAAATCATTCATTATAGCATAGAGAGCCGCTCCCCGTCGCCAGAAAACAATGCTGTACCCGGGCCTTTTGGGTCTTGTGGGACCAACGTCAGTGCATGGCACCGACGATCTTCGGACTTGGATCGTTGTGGACGAACATCCCATGATGTGTGAAAATAAGGGAATAGAATGAATATTAGTCAAAAGGGAATATTTCGAGGAGTTAAGAAAAATTAGATTATCATGGGAGTGGATAAGTTCTGGAGAGGAAAATAATATAGGACATGATAGAAATTTGAAGGACATATTCGATCCGATGGGGGATAGAAAATTATCAAAAGTTAGAAAAAGGGGTGCAACACGAGGAATTTCCATGGAGTCACCCAACCTAGTACTACTCTCTCGCCCAAGCATGCATCACTGTGGAGTTCTGATGGAATCCGGTGCATTAGTGCTGGTTTGGTCGCACCCATCACAAGTTCTTTGAAACATTTCCATATATAGTTGCGGCCGTTGCCCACTACATGGAAATCCCGGTCCGTCCAGTCTATTGGGCCCACGACTCCTCGGTGCGACCCCGGTAGTGCCTGGCCCCGGCGATATCAAGACTCGGACTATTTCAGAGGGGAACAACAATCGGGGAGGGAACGAGGAGAATCCTGGAAAATATGAAAGAACGTTGCGAATGAGAGAGGGAGACATGGTAATTTGGGAACCAAAGCATATGCACGGGGGAAGAATTGGAAAAGCCGCACAATTTAATGCATGCATCTCGTGGAATACAGAAAAATAGTGGACAATCAAAAAATGGGTGCAGAACGAGGAATTCTGATGTGGATGCCATAGCCGGTAAGTTCCGCCATCCGGGGGACCTGGCCCGATGGTGCAAGATATTGGGTTGATCGTGCCAGTTTCAGTGGCTTTCGATCGTGCCGCGTTAAAATGGGCATAAATATATTTTCCGGAGTCGGAATCGCCTTTAAGACCCCAATTCAGAAAGCTCTCTCCGTGCTCCACCCGGATGATCGCTCCAACATCACAGCCAGGATCTGGGGTCAAATTAATTCGTTTGAAAGCCCACCAGGAGCCCGGAAGATCCTTGGCGAGCTGAAAGTTTTAGCTTCTGCCTGCTCCGCGTTCGGAGAAGACACGGAGGCATCTAGCCCACATTCTGGAAAAAGGGCCTGTGGGCACCGTTGTCAGCATCTTGCCCACATTTACAATGTGGCCTTCGCTACGCCGACTTCCTAGGGTCGACCCATCCGCTCGCCAAGGCATGCTTAACTATGGATTTTTGATAGATCCGGCACGTTATGGCGGTGATAATCGTACCCATCGCTAGTCATTTAAATCATTCATTATAGCATAGGGAGCCGCTCCCCGTCGCCGGGGAACAATGCTGCACCCGGGCCTTCTGGATCTTGTGTGACCAACGTTAGTGCGTGGAGCCGACGATCTTCGGACTTGGATCGTTGCAGGCGAACATCCCATGATGTGAGGTAAATAAGGGAACATAATGAATATTAATCAAAAGGAATATTTCACGGAGTTAAGAAAAAATGGATTATCATGGGAGCGGATAAGTTCCGGAGAGGAAAAAAATAGAGGACAAGATTGAAATTTGAAGGACATATCCGATCCGATGGGGGAAAGAAAAGTAGTCGAAAGTTAGAAAAAGGGATGCAACACGAGGACTTTCCATGGGGCCACCAAACCTAGTACTACTCTCGCCCAAGCACGCTTAACTACGGAGTTCTGATGGGATCCGGTGCATTGGTGCTAGTTTGATCACACCCATCACAGGTTCCCTGAAACATTTCCATATATAGTTGCGACCGTTGCCCACTACATGAAAATCTCGGTCCGTCTAGTCTTGATGGGCCCACGACTCCTCAATGGGACCCGTGGTGGTGCCGTGCCCCGCGATATCAAGACCCGGATTGTTTCGGGAGGGAAAAACAAACGGGAGGGAACGAGGAGAATCCTGGGAAATATGAAAGGAACGTCGTGAAGGAGAGAGGGAGATGTGGTAAATTCGAGAACCGAAGCATATGCACTGGGGAGAAATGGGAATGCTGCACAATTTAATGCATGCATCTCGTGGAAGACAGAAAAATAGCGGACAATCAAAAATTGGATGCAGAACGTGGAATTCCGACACGGATGCCTTAGCCGGTAAGTTCTGCGATACGGGGACCGGGCCCGATGGAGCAAGATATTGGGTTGATCATGCCAGTTTCAGCGGCTTTCGATCGTGCCGCGCTTTAACGGTCATAAATATGTTTTTCGGAGTCGGAATCGCCTTTAAGATACCAATTCGGAAAGCTCTCTCCATGCTCCACCTAGATGACCGCTCCGCCATCATGGCCAAGACCTGGGTCTAATTAATTTGTTTGAAAGGACACGGGAGCCCGGAAGGTCCTTGCGAGCAGGAAGTTTTAGCCTTCGCCTACTCCGCGTTCAGAAAAGACACGGAGGCTTTCAGCCCACATTCTGGGAAAAGGCTTGTGGGCACCGTTGTCAGCATCCTGCCCACATTCTACAATGTGGCCTTCACTACGCCGACTTCCTGGGGTCGACCCATCTGCTCGCCAAGGCATGCTTAACTATGGATTTTTGATAGGATCCGGCATGTTAGGGCGGTGATAATCGCACCCATCACTAGTCATTCAAATATTCATTATAGCATAGGGAGCCGCTCCCCATCGCCGGAAAACAATGCTGCACCCGGGCCTTCTGGGTCTTGTGGGATCAACGTCAGTGCATGGTGCTGACGATCTTCGGACTTGGATCGTTGCGGGCGAACATCCCATGATGGGAGGAAAATAAGGGAATATAATGAATATTAATCAAAAGGGAATATTTCGAGGAGTTAAGAAAAAATGGATTATCATGGGAGCGGATAAGTTCTGGAGAGGAAAAAAATAGAGGACATGATAGAAATTTGAAGGACATATCCGATCCGATGGGGGACAAAAAAATAGTCGAAAGTTAGGAAAAGGGGTGCAACACGAGGACTTTTCATGGGGTCACCCAACCTAGTACTACTCTCACCCAAGCACGCTTAACTGCAGAGTTCTGATGGAATCCTGTGCATTAGTGCTGGTTTGATCGCACCCATCCCAAGTTCCCTAAAACATTTCCATATATAGTTGCGGCCGTTGCCCACTACATGGAAATCTCTGTCCGTCCAGTCTTGATGGCCAATGACTCCTCGGTGGGACCCGCGGTGGTGCCTGGCCCCGGCGATATCAAGACCGGACTGTTTTTGGAGCGGAACAATAATCAGGGAGGGAACGAGGAGAATCCTGGGAAATATGAAAGGAACATCGCAAAGGAGAGAGGGAGATGTGGTAAATTCGGGAACCGAAGTGTATGCATGGGGGAAGAAATGGAAAAGCTGCACAATTTAATGCATGCATCTCGTTGAAAATAGAAAAATAGCAAAAAATCAAAAAATGGGTGCAGAACGAGGAATTCCGATGCGGACGCCTTAGCCGGTAAGTTTCGCGATCTGGGGGACCGCGCTCGATGGGGCAAGATATTGGGTTGATCGTGCCAGTTTCAGCGGCTTTCGATAGTGCCGCGTTCAAACGGGCATAAATACATTTTCCGGAGTCGGAATCGCCTTTAAGACACAAATTTGGAAAGCTCTCCCCGTGCTCCACCCGAATGACTGCTCCGCCATCATGGCCTAGAGCTGGGTCGAATTAATTTGTTTAAAAGGCCACCGGGAGCCCGGAAGATCCTTGGCGAGCTTGAAGTTTTAGCTTCCGCCTACTCTGCATTCGGAAAAGACACGGAGGCATCCAGCCCACATTCTGGAAAAAGGGCCTATGGGCACCGTTGTCAGCATCCTGTCCACATTCTACAACATGGTCTTCGCTACGCTGACTTCCCGGGGTCGACCCAACTGCTCGCCAAGGCATGCTTAACTATGGATTTTTGATAGGATCCGGCACGTTAGGGCGGAGATAATCGCACTCATCGCTAGTCGATCAAAATCATTCATTATAGCATAGGGAGCCGCTCCCCGTTACCGAGGAACAATGATGCACCCGGGCCTTCTGGGTCTTATGTGACCAACGTCGGTGCATGGCACTGGCGATCTACGGACTTGGATCGTTGCGGGCGAACGTCCCATGTTGCGAGGAAAATAAGGGAATAGAATGAATATTAATCAAAAGGAAATATTCGAGGAGATAAGAAAATTGGATTATCATGGGAGCGGATAAGTTCCGGAGAGGAAAAAAATAGAGGACAAGATAGAATTTGAAGGACATATCCGATCCGATGGGTGACAGAAAAATAGTCGAAAGTTAGAAAAAGGGTGCAACACGAGGACTTTCCATGAGGTCACCTAACATAGTACTACTCTCGCCCAAGCACACTTAACTGCGGAGTTTTGATGGGATCCGGTGCATTAGTGCTTGTTTGATCGCACCCATCACAAGTTCCATGAAACATTTCAATATATAGTTGCAGCCATTGCCCACTACATGGAACCTCGGTTCATCTAGTCTTGATGGGCCCATGACTCCTCGGTGGGACCCGCGGTGGTGCCAGGCACCGGCGATATGAAGACCCGGACTGTTTCGGGAGGGGAACAACAAACGGGGAGGGAACAAGGAGAATCCCGGAAAATATGAAAGGAATGTCGCGAAGGAGAGAGGGAGACATGGTAAATTCGGGAACCGAAGCGTATACACGGGGGAAGAAATGGGAAAGCTGCACAATTTAATGCATGCATCTCGTCGAAGACAGAAAAATAGCGGACAATCAAAAAATGGGTGCAGAACGAGGATTTCCGATGCGGACGCCTTAGCCGGTAAGTTTCGCGATCCGGGGACCGGGCCTGATGGGGCAAGATATAGGGTTCATCATGCCAGTTTCGGCGACTTTCGATCGTGCCACGCTCAAACGGGCATAAATATGTGTTTTCGCAGTCGAAATCACCTTTAAGACCCCAATTCAGAAAGCTCTCTCTGTGCTCCACCCGGATGACCGCTTCCCCATCACGGCCAGAATCTAGGGTCTAATTAATTCGTTTGGAAGGCCACCGGGAGCCCGGAAGATCCTTGGTGAGCTGGAAGTTTTAGCTTCCGCCTGGTCCGCGTTCGGAAAAGACACGGAGGCATCCATCCCAATTTTGGAAAAAGGGCCTGTGGGCACCGTTGTTAGTATCCTGCCCACATTCTATAATGTGGCCTTCATTACGCCGACTTCCCGGGGTTGACCCATCCACTCGCCAAGGCATGCTTAACTATGGATTTTTGATATGATCCGGCACGTTAGGGCGGTGATAATCGCACCCATCACTAGTCGTTCAAAATCATTCATTATAGCATAGGGAGCCGCTTCCCACCGTCGGGGAACAATGCTGCACCCGGGCCTTCTCAGTCCTGTGGGACCAACGTCAGTGCATGGCACCAACGATCTTAGGACTTGGATCATTACGAGGAAACATCCCATGATGTGAGGAAATAAGGGAATAGATTGAATATTAATCAAAAGGGAATATTTCCAGGAATTAAGAAAAATTGGATTATCATGGGAGCGGATAAGTTCCGGAGAGGAAAAAAATAGAGGACATGATAGAAATTTGAATGACATATCCGATCCGATGGGGGACAGAAAAATAGTCGAAAGTTAGAAAAAGGGGTGCAACACGAGGACTTTCCATGCGGTCACCCAACCTAGTTCTACTCACACCAAGCATGCTTAACTTCGGAGTTTTGTTGGGATCCGGTGCATTAGTACTGGTTTGATCGCTCCCGTCATAGGTTCCCTGAAACATTTCCATATATAGTTGCGGTCGTTGCCCACTAAATGAAAATCTCGGTCCGTCCAGTCTTGATGGGTCCACGACTCCTCGATGGGACCCGCGTGGTGCGTGGCCCTAGCGATATCAAGACTCGAACTGTTTCTGGAGGGGAACAACAAATGGGGAGGGAATGAGGAGAATCCTGGGAAATATGAAAGGAACGTCACGAAGGAGAGAGGGAGACGTTGTAAATTCGGGAACTGAAGCATATTCACGAGCGAAGAAATGGGAAAGCTGTACAATAATTTAATGCACGATCTCGTGGAAGACAGAAAAATAATGACATCAAAAAAGGTGAAGAACGGAAATTTCGACGCGGATGCCTTAGCGGTAAGTTTCCGCGATCCGGGGTTCGGGACCGATGGGGCAAGATATTGGGTCGTCGTGCCAGTTTCGTGGCTTTCGATCGTGCCGCGCTCCAACGGGCATAAATATGTATTCCGGAGTCGGAATCACCTTTAAGACCCAATTCGGAAAGCACTCTCCATGCTCCACCCGAATGACGCTCCGTCGTCATGGCCAAGATCTGGGATAGAATTAATTTGTTTGAAAGGCCAATGGGAGCCCAGAAGATCCTTGGAGAGCTGGAAGTTTTAGCTTCCACCTACTCCGCGTTCGGAGAAGACACGGAGGCATCGAGCCCACATTCTGGAAAAAGGGCCTGTGGGCACCGTTGTCAGCATCCTGCCCACATTCTGCAACATGGCCTTCATTGCGCCGACTTCCCGGGGTGACCCATCCGCTCGCGATGAATGCCTAACTATGGATTTTGATAGGATCCGGCGCATCAGGGCGGTGATGATTGCACCCATCGCTAGTCGTTCAACAATCATTCGTTATAGCATAGCAAGCCGCTCCGCGCCACGGGAACAATGCTGCGCCCGGGCCTTCTGCGTCCTGTGGACCAACGTCACTGCATGGCGCCGGCGATCTTTGGACTTGGATCGTTGCGGGTGAACATCCCATGTTGTGAGGAAAATAAGGGAAGAATGAATATTAATCAAAATGGAATATTTCGAGGAGTTATGAAAATCGGAATATCATGGGAGCGGATAAGTTTCCGGAGGCGAAAAAAAGTAGAAGACATGATAGAAATTTGAAGGGCATATCGATCCGATGGGGTCAGAAAAATAGTCAAAAGTGAAAAAAGGGTGCAACACGAGGACTTCTCAGGGAGTCACCCATCCTAGTACTACTTTAGCCCAAGCATGCATAACTGCGAGTTCTGATGGGATTCTATGCATTAGTGCTGGTATGATCGCACCGTCATAGGTTCCCTGAAACATTTCCATATATATTTATGGCCGTTGCCCACTACTGGAAATCTCGATCCGTCCAGTCTTGATGGGCGCACGACTCCCTCGGTGGGACACCGGGGCGTGCTGCTCATCCCGTGATATCAAGACCCGTACTGTTTTCGGAGGGGGAACAACAACCGGAGGGAATGGGTAGAATCCCGGGAATATGAAAGGAACGCCGCGAAGAGAGAGGGAGACGTTGTAATTTCGGAACCGAAGCGTATGCACGGGTACGAAATGGGAAAGCCACACAATTTATTGCATGCATCTCGTGAATACAAAAAAAAACGGACAATCAAGAAATGGGTGCAGAACGAGACATCCGACGCGGATGCCTTAGCCGTTAAGTTCCGCGATCCGGGGACCGGACTGGTGGGGCAAGATATTGGGTTGATCAGCCAGTTTCGCGGCTTTCGATCGTGCCGCTCTCAAACGGGCATAAATATGGTTTACGAAGTCGGAATCGTCTGTAAGACCCCAATTCGAAAGCTCTCTCCGTGCTCCACACGCACGACTGCTCCGCCGTCATGGCCAGGATCTGGGGTCGATTTAATATCTGAAAGGCCAAAGGGAGCCTGGAAGATCCTTGGCGAGCTGGATGTTTCAGCTTCTTCCTACTCCGCGTTCGGAAAGACACGAGGCATCCAGCCCACACTTTGGAAAAAGGGCCCATGGGCACCATTGTCAGCATCCTACCCACATTCTGCAACGTGGCCTTCGTTGCGCCGACTTCCCGGGGTGACCCATCCGCTCGATGAGGAACGCTAACTATGGATTTCTGATAGGATCCGGCGCGTCAGGGCGATGATGATCGCACCCATCGCTAGTCGTTCTACATCATTCGTTATAGCATAGCGAGCCACTCCCTGCCGCCGGGGAACAATGCTGCGCCCGGGCCTTCTGCGACATGTAGGACCAACGTCAGTGCATGGCACCGGCGATCTTTGGACTTAGATCGTTGCGGCGAACATCCCATGATGGGAGGAAAATAAAGGAATAGAATAATATTAATCAAAAGGGAATATTTCGAGGAGTTAAGAAAATCGGATTATCATGGAAAAGGATATGTTTTCGGAGGGGAGAAAAAGTAGAAGACATGATAGAAATTTGAAGGACATATCGGATCCGATTGGGGACAGAAAAATAGTCGAAAGTTAGAAAAAGGGGTGCAACACGAGAACTTCCCAGGGGGTCACCCATCCTAGTACCACTCTCGCCCAAGCACACTTAACTGCAGAACTGATGGGATCCGGTCCATTAGTGTTGGATGATCGCACCCTCACAGGTTTTCAGAAACATTTCCATATATAGTTGCGACCGTTGCCCACTACATGAAAATCTCGATCCATCTAGTCTTGACGGGCGCACGAGTCCCTCGGTCGGACCCGCTGTGGTGCGTCGCCCCGGTGATATCAAGACCCGTACTGCTTCGGGAGGGGAACAACACTGGGGAGGGAACAGGTAGAATCCCGGGAAATATGAAGGAACGCCGCGAAGGAGAGAGGGAGACGTGGTAATTTCGGAACCGAAGCGTATGCACGGGGAAAGAAATGGAAAGCTGCACAATTTATGCATGCATCTCGTGGAAGACAGAAAATAGCGGACAATCAAGAAATGGGTGCAGGACGAGGACTTCCGACGCGGATGCCCTTAGCCGTTAAGTTCCGCGATCCGGGGGACCGGGCCCGGTGGGGCAAAATATTGGTTGATCTTGCCAGTTTCGGCGGCTTTCGACCGTGCTGCGTTCAAACGGGCATAAATTTGTTTTACGAAGTCGAATTGCCTGTAAGACCCCAATTCGGAAAGCTCTCCGTGCTCCACCACTTGATAGCTCCGCATCATGGCCAGGATCTGCGATCGATTTAATTCATCTGAAATGCCAACGAGAGCCTGAAGATCCATGGCGAGCTGGAATTTTCAGCTTCTTCTTGCTCCGCGTTCGAAAAGATATGGAGGCATCCAGCCCACATTCTGGAAAAAGGCCCATGGGCACCGTTGTCAGCATCCTTTCCACATTCTGCAACGTGGCCTTCGCTGCGCCGACTTCCCAAGGTGACCCATCCCTCGACGAGGAACGCCTAACAATGGATTTCTGATTGGATCCGGTGCGTCAGCGGTGATGATCGCACCCATCGCTAGTCGTTCAACATCTTTCGTTATAGCATAGCGAGCTGCTCCCCACCACCGGGGAACATGCTGTGCCCGGGCCTTTTGCATCCTGTGGGACCAACGTCAGTGCATGGCGCCGACGATCGTTGGACTTGGATCGTTGCGGGCGAACATCCCATGATGTGAGGAAAAAAGGAATAGATGAATACTAATCAAAAGAGAATATTTCAAGGAGTTAAGAAAAATCAGATTATCATGGAAGTGGATATGTTTCCGGAGGGGAGAAAAGTATAAGACATGATAGAAATTTGAAGGACATTCGGATCCGATGGGGGACAGAAAATATCAAAAGTTAGAAAAAGGGGTGCAACACGAGGACTTCCTAGGTGGTCACCCATCCTAGTACTACTCTCGCCCAAGCATGCTTAACTGCGGAGTTTTGATGGGATCCGTGCATTAGTGCTGGTATGATCGCACCCGTCACAGGTTTCCAGAAACATTTCCATATGTAGTTGCGACCGTTGCCCACTACATGTAAATCTCGATCCGTCCAGTCTTTATGGGCGCACGAGTCCCTCGGTTGGACCCGCAGTGGTGCGTCGCCCCGGTGATATCAAGACCCGTACTGTTTTCGGAAGGGGAATAACAACCGGGGAGGGAACTGGTAGAATCCCGGGAAATATGAAAGGAACGCCGTGAAGAGAGAAGGAGGCGTGGTAATTTCGGGAACCGAAGCATATGCACGGGGGAAGAAATGTGAAAAGCGCACAATTTATTGCATGCATCTCGTGGGGACAAAAAAATAGTAGACAATCAAGAAACGGTGCAGGATGAGGACTTCCGACGTGAACGCCTTAGCCGTTAAGTTCCGCGATCCGGGGGACCGGGCCCGTGGGGTATGATATTGGGTTGATCGTGCCAGTTTCGGTGGCTTTCGACCGTGCCGCGCTCAACGGGCATAATTATGTTTTTCGGAGTCAAATCGCCTGTAAGACCCCAATTCGGAAAGCTCTCTCAATGCTCCACCCGCATGACAACTCCGCCATCACGGCCAGGATCGGGGGTCGAATTAATTCATCTGAAAGGCCAACGGGAGACCGTAGATCCTTGGCGAGCTGGAAGTTTCAGCTTCTTCCTGCTCTGCGTTCGGAAAGACACGGAGGCATCCAGTCCACATTCTAGAAAAAGGGCCCGTGGGAACCGTTGTCGCATCCTGCCCACATTCTACAACGTGGCCTTCGCTGTGCCGACTTCCCGGGGTGACCCATCCGCTCGATGAGGAATGCCTAACTATGGATTTCTGATTGGATCCGGCGTGTCAGGACTGTGATGATCGCACCCATCGCTAGTCGTTCAACATCATTATTATAGCATAGCGAGCCGCTCCGTGCCGCCAGGAAACATGCTGCACCGCCCGGGCCTTCTGCGTCCTGTGGACCAACGTCAGTGCATGGCGCTGGCGATCTTTGGACTTCGATCATTATGGGCGAACATCCCATGATGTGAGGAAATAAAGGAATATAATAAATTAATCAAAGGGAATATTTCGAGGACTTATGAGAAATCGGATTATCATGGGAGCGGATAAGTTTCCGGAGGGAAAAAAAAGTAGAAGACATGATAGATTTGAAGGGCATATCGGATCCGAGGGGGGATAGAAAATAGTCGAAAGTTAGAAAAGGGGTGCAACACGAGGACTCACAAGGGGTCACCCATCCTAGTACTACTCTAGCGCACAAGCATTCTTAACTGTGGAGTTCTGATGGGATCCTATGCATTAGTGCTGGTATAATCGCACCCCGTCATAGATTCCAAAACATTCTCATATATAGTTTGCGACTGTTGCCCACTACATGGAAATCTCGATCCGTCCAGTCTTGACGGCGCACGAGTCCCTCGATCGGACCCACGGTGGTGCGTCGCCCCGGTGATATCAAGACCCGTACTGTTTCGGGAGGGGAACAACAACCGGGGGGGAACGGGTAGAATCCTGGGAAATATGAAAGGAACGCCGCGAAAGAGAGAGGGAGACGTGTAATTTCAGGAACCGAAGCATATGCACGGGGGAGAAAATGGGAAAGCCGCACAATTTATTGCATGCATCTCTTGGAAGACAGAAAAATAGCGAACAATCAAGAAATGGGTGCAGGACGAGGACTTCCGACGCGGACATCTTAGCCGTTAAGTTTCGCGATCCGGGGGAACGGGCCCGGAGGGGCAAGATATTGGGTTTGATCGTGCCAGTTTCGGTGGCTTTCGACCGTGCCGTGCTCAATGGGCATAAATATTTTTTCCGGTCGGAATCGCCTGTAAGACCCCAATTCGGAAAGCTCTCTATGCTCCACTAGTATGACAGCTCCACCGTCACGTCCAGGATCGAGGTCAAATTAATTCGTCTGAAAGGCCAACGGTAGCCCGGAAGATCCTTGGCGAGCTGGAGTTTCAGCTTCTTCCCTGCTCCGCATTTGGAAAAGACACGGAGGCATCCAGCCCACATTTTGAAAAAAGGCCCGTGGGCACGTTTTAGCATCCTGCCCACATTCACAATGTGGCCTTCGCTGCGCTGACTTCCAGGGGTGACCCATCCGCTCTACGAGGAATGCCTAACTATGGATTTCTAATAGGATCCGGTGCGTCAGGGCGGATGATCGCACCCATCGCTAGTTGTTCAACATCATTCGTTATAGAATAGTGAGCCGCTCCGCACCGCGAGGAACAATGCTGCGCCCGATCCTTCTGCGTCCTATGGGACGAACGTCAATGCATGGCGCCGGCGATCTTTGGACTTAGATCGTTGCGGGCGAACATCCCATGATGTGAGGAAAATAAAGGAATAAAATGAATCTTAATCAAAAGAGAATATTTCGAGGAGTTATAAAAAATAAAATTATCATGGGAGCGGATAAGTTTCTGGAGGGAAAAAAAAGTAGAAGACATGATAGAATTTGAAGGTCATATCGGATCCATGGGGGATAGAAAATAGTCGAAATTTAGAAAAAGGGGTGCAACATGAGGACTTCCAATGGGGTCACCGATCCTTGTACTACTCTAGCCCAAGCATGCTTAACTACGGAGTTATGATGGAATCCGGTGCATTAGTGCAGGTTTGATCGCACCCGTCACAGGTTCCCTGAAATATTTCCATATATAGTCGCGGCCGTTGCCCAATACATGGAAATCTCGATGCGTCCAGTCTTGATGGGCGCATGACCCCCTCTGTGGGACACGCGGTGGTGCGTCACCCCGGTGATATCAAGACTGTACTTTTTCTGGAGGGGAACAACAACTGGGGAGAGAACGGGTAGAATCTCGGTAAATATGAAAAGAACACCGTGAAGGAGAGAGGGAGACATGGTAATTTCGGGAATAGAAGCATATGCACAGGGGAAGAAATGGGAAAGCCGCACAATTTATTGCATGCATCTCGTGGAAGACAGAAAAATAGCATACAATTAAAAAATGGGTGCAGAACGAGGACTTCAGACGGGGACACCTTAGCCGTTAAGTTCCGTGATCCGGGGGATCGGGCCTGGTGGGGCAAGATATCGGGTTGATCATCCCAGTTTCGATGGCTTTCGACCGTGCCGCCCTCAAATATAGGTTGCCCATCCCTAGACTAGATGACATGCTTGATATGATGGCTGGTGCAATGTTTTTTCTAAGATTGATCTCAAAAGCGGCTATCATCAGGTTAGGATTAGACCCGGGGATGAATGGAAACTGCTTTCAACTAAGGATGGTCTTTATGAATGGGTTGTTATGCCTTTTGGGTGTCCAATGCCCCTAGTACTTTCATGAGAATTATGACCCAGGTACTTAGAGCTTTCATAGGAAATTTTGTGGTGGTCTATTTTGATGACATCCTGATCTATAGTAAGACCCCAGCAGATCACCTAGGCCACCTTAGAGTAGTCTGCCAAGTTTTGAGGAATGATAGACTCTAGTAATCTTAAGAAGTGTGAATTCATGACTAGTAGAGTTATCTTTCTTGGTTTTGTAGTAACCCTTGACGGCGTGGCGGCCGATCCTGAGAAGATTAGGTCCATAGTAGCCTGGCCAGAGCCAACCAATGTGCATGAAGTTAGAAGTTTCCACGCTTGGCTACCTTCTATAGGCGATTCATCAAGGGGTTTAGTACTTTAGCTGCTCCTATCACTGATTGTATTAGGAAAGGAGAATTTCATTGGACTAAGTCAGCCCATAAAGCCTTCCTAGATCTTAAGGATAAAATGACCCAGGCACCCATTCTGAGATTACCCGATTTTTCTAAAGTATTTGAGGTTGCCTGTGATGCTTCAGGTGTAGGAATAGGTGGAGTCCTAAGCCAAGAGAATCATCCCATAGCATTCTTTAGTGAAAACTTAATGATGCTAAGCTTAGGTATTCTACCTATGATAAGGAATTTTATGCGGTGGTGCAAGCTTTGCGTTACTGGAGACATTATTTGCTACCGCAGGAATTTGTACTATTTTCGGACCATGAGGCTCTTAGATTTCTGAACTCCCAAAAGAAGCTTAACCCTAGGCATGCTAAGTGGGTAGAAGATATCCAGTCTTATACTTTTGTCCTGAAACATAAGGCTGGAGTTGAGAATAAGGTAGCTGATGCCCTTAGTCGCCGATCTCTGTTATTAACTTCTGTTAGAACTGAGGTCATAGGGTTTGAGCAAATCAAAGAGGAATATGAGTCTTGTCCGGATTTCACAACTGTGTATCAGGATCTAGTTCAAGGACCATCTAGTAATCACCAGGATTATACCCTTGTAGATGGTTTTTTTTTTTTCAAAAATAGGCTTTGCATCCCTAGAACTTCTCTTAGGGAATTTTTGATTTGGGAAATCCATGTTGGAGGTTTAGTCGGCCATTTTGGAAAAGACAAGACCATTCTAGCTATTGAAGACCACTTTTTCTGGCCTAGCTTGAAAAGGGATGTAGCTAATATTGTAGCTAGATGTCGAACCTGCGCTGTTGCCAAACAACGAAACAAAACACTGGCCTTTATACCCCACTCCCTGTCCCAGATCGTCCTTGGCAAGATGTGAGTATGGATTTTGTGTTAGGTTTACCTAAGACCCAGAGGAGACATGATTCTATCTGTGTCGTAGTCGACCGATTCTCTAAAGGCCCACTTCTTGCCTTGTTCCCAAACCTTTGATGCGTCTAAGGTAGCCACACTTTTCTTCAATGAGATAGTTAGACTCCATGGCCTACCTAAGACAATCGTTTCAGATAGGGATGTCCGGTTCACCAGTTACTTTTGGAAGACCCTTTGGCATAAGTTAGGAACAAAACTTAAGTTTTCAACTGCCTATCCCCAAACTGATGGCCAAACTGAAGTAGTGAACCGTAGCCTAGGAAATCTGCTGAGATGTCTTATTGGTGAAAACACCAGAAATTGGGATTTATACCTACCAAGGGTAGAATTTGCGTACAATGACTCGGTCAATAGGTCTACGGGTAAGAGTCCATTTGAAATTGTACATGGGTACAAACCTCACACACCTCTTGACCTAGTCCCTTTACCTGTCCACACTCGAGTCTCCGAGTCTGCTGAGAATTTTGCACAGCATGTAAAAGACTTGCATAAAGAAATTCATGCCAAAATAAATTTAAGTAATGAAACTTATAAGAAGTTGGCTGATACTCAAAGGCGAGTCAAATCTTTTGTTGAGGAGACTAGTGATGATTAGGTTAAGGCCTGAATGGTTTCCTCCTGGAACCGTTAGAAAGTTACATGCTAGGGGAGCTGGACCATTTAGAGTGGTAAAGAGAGTAGGATCCAATGCCTATGTGCTCGAGTTGCCTCCAGAACTAGGCATTAGCTCTACTTTCAACATTACAGACTTAGTAGAGTACAGGGAGCCAGCTGTGATTCCTAGTGAGCCTTTTGAGCCTAACCCTATCATTGAGAGTGATCCCGACCTGTGTGTCCACCAACAAACTGGCTTGTGAGGAAAGAGCAGATTGAAAAGATCCTGGATGATCAGGTTATCTCTACTCGTAATCGAGGATACCAAGGTACCTGGTCCGCTGGCAAGGAAGGCCAGATTCTGATGACTCTTGGATCTACCAAGAAGAATCAAGAATTGGACCCAGACCTCTTGGAGAGATACCAGAGCCAACTTGAGCCTTACTCGACAGGGTCGAGTTCCTCCCACCCCTAGAGAATTGGTGCGGGCACCAGACTCATAAGAAGACTTCAGAGCTCCATTTGGATCTCTGATTGACATTGCCCGAGAAATTAGGGTTTGTAATAAAGGTTGACCTAGTCAACCAGTTTATTTTTTCTTGAGTCACCATTTAAATTTTGTTGAGTCATGTTGACTCGATGCAAGTCCCGATGTGGTTTCAATTTGGTCCAAAATGGTGCCACATTTGTCTTCCAATCAAATCAAGGTTCAAGCAAGTGGAGGCCACACTCCAAGCCACACGCCCAGCCACACTCCGAGCACACGCCAGAGTCCAGGAGGCGCCACAGAGGCATCCCAGTGTCATGGTCCCCACATCCAAGAGAAAAAAAATCAAATTAGAAGCTAATTTAAAGGAGGCGCCCATACCTGCCAATTTTGTCTAAGCAAAGAAGGAAAAGACTTCTCTTGGAGAAAAAAATCAAAGAAGCATCCAATTGAAGTTCAAATCAAAATCAAAGAGCTTAACTTGGAGTGGAAGAAAAGAAGAAATTCCATAAGAAGAAGAGGACTCCAAATCCAAATCCAACTCCAAAGGAGGCGCCATACAAATTCCAAAAAAATTCCTTTATGGCTGTCCCAAATTTTTTGAACTCTTGGTCGGCCAAGAGAGGAGATTTTCTACCTAATCTAGAGGTTGGAGGAGTTTAGTCCCACATGGGAATTTGTACAAGCTTGGAGAAAATTTAGGTCTATATAATAGACCCCTTTTTGTAACTTTAAGAAATCAATGAAAAAAATTATTTTTGCTAGTCTCTTGTGTTGAGTGACCTAGGTTTCTTCTTCCGCACTATTCTAAGTGTTGAGCTCCGTGAGGGGGTAATCCGGGTTCCATTGGAGCCTTGAGGAGGTGAGAGATCTCCATCTTTATCCAAAACCCTAGGTTAGCCACTTGAAATTCCAAAACCCTAGCCGCCCTTCATTATTTTCAATCCATCAAACCCTAGATCCATCCATCTCCCACGGTCTCTCTCTCTCTACAAGTCCAGGCCATCCACCTTCATCCAGATCCAGTCCGGCTACTTCAGATCCAGAGCAAGTTCCAAGAAAATCACATCAGCTTCCAGGAGAATCCAGTTTTCAGCAATTTCAATCTTCAAGTTCATCAACCTGGTAAATTTTTCCCTTGACTCTCTGATTCCATCAATTATTTTTCTTCTCTTCCAGATCTTGAGTTTAGGAGAAGCCAACCCGCCAAGGACCAGTATTGGAGGATCCATTGCGAAGATATCTGAATCCGAGGATCCTACAATCTGCTCGGGAGAGTCCTTCCACCAAAATCTGTGAAGATCATTGTCTGGTTAGGTAAACCATCTCTTCCCTTTATTTCTGTTCTGTTGAAAGTTCGGAGTGAACCCTAGGTCTGGGAGTTTCTCAACCCCCAGCGATCCGTTGCTTCTGAACTACTCTGATAATTTAGTTTCCTTAAAATTGTGCTTTCAATTATCATATTAGTATCTTTCAATGTTAGATTAACTTTCTTTGATTTGAAGCCAACTTCTACAAACATATAAACAACAAAAAATTAGTTAATCTTAATTTACTTCCGCATCGCATCCCTTTATTTGTTCTGCATCATGTTAAGTTCCGCGATCTGGGGGACCGGGCCCGGAGGGGCAAGATATTGGGTTGATCGTGCCAGTTTCGGTGGCTTTCGACCGTGCCGTGCTCAAACGGGCATAAATATTTTTTCCGGAGTCGGAATCGCCTGTAAGACCCCAATTCGGAAAGCTCTCTCTATGCTCCACTAGCATGACAGCTCCACCGTCATGTCCAGGATTGAGGGTCGAATTAATTCATCTGAAAGGCCAACGGTAGCCCGGAAGATCCTTGGCGAGCTGGAAGTTTCAGCTTCTTCCTACTCCGCATTCGGAAAAGACACGGAGGCATCCAGCCCACATTCTGAAAAAGGGCCCGTGGGCACCGTTGTTAGCATCCTGCCCACATTCAACAATGTGGCCTTCGCTGCGCTGACTTCCAGGGGTGACCCATCCGCTCTACGAGGAATGCCTAACTATGGATTTCTAATAGGATCCGGCGCGTCAGGGCGGTGATGATCGCACCCATCGCTAGTCGTTCAACATCATTCGTTATAGAATAGTGAGCCGCTCCACGCCGCCGAGGAACAATGCTGCACCCGATCCTTCTGCGTCCTGTGGGACCAACGTCAGTGCATGGCGCCGGCGATCTTTGGACTTGGATCGTTGCGGGCGAACATCCCATGATGTGAGGAAAATAAAGGAATAAAATGAATCTTAATCAAAAGAGAATATTTCGAGGAGTTATAAAAAATAGGATTATCATGGGAGCGGATAAGTTTCCGGAGGGAAAAAAAGTAGAAGACATGATAGAAATTTGAAGGTCATATCGGATCCAATGGGGGATAGAAAAATAGTCGAAATTTAGAAAAAGAGGTGCAACATGAGGACTTCCAATGGGGTCACCGATCCTTGTACTACTCTAGCCCAAGCATGCTTAACTGCGGAGTTCTGATGGAATCCGGTGCATTAGTGCTGGTTTGATCGCACCCGTCACAGGTTCCCTGAAACATTTCCATATATAGTCACGGTCGTTGCCCAATACATGGAAATCTCGATGTGTCCAGTCTTGATGGGCGCATGACCCCCTCCGTGGGACACGCGGTGGTGCGTCACCCCGGTGATATCAAGACCTGTACTTTTTCTGGAGGGGAACAACAACTGGGGAGAGAACGGGTAGAATCTCGGTAAATATGAAAAGAACGCCATGAAGGAGAGAGGGAGACATGGTAATTTCGGGAATAGAAGCATATGCACAGGGGAAGAAATGGGAAAGCCGCACAATTTATTGCATGCACCTCGTGGAAGACAGAAAAATAGCATACAATCAAAAATGGTGCAGAACGAGGACTTCAGACGGGGACGCCTTAGCCGTTAAGTTCCGCGATCCGGGGGATCGGGCCTGGTGGGGCAAGATATCGGGTTGATCATCCCAGTTTCGGTGGCTTTCGACCGTGCCGCCCTCAAACATGCATAAATATGTTTTTCGGAGTTGGAATCGCCTGTAAGACCCCAATTCGGAAAGCTCTCTCTGTGCTCCACCCGCATGACAGCTCCGCCGTCATGGCCAGGATTTGGGGTCGATTTAATTCATCTGAATGGCTAACGGGAGCCTGGAAGATCCTTGGCGAGCTAGAAGTTTCAGCTTCTTCCTGCTCCGCGTTCGGAAAAGACACGGAGGCATCCAGCCCACATTCTGGAAAAAGGGCACGTGGGCACCGTTGTCAGCATCCTGCCCACATTCTGCAACGTGGCCTTCGCTGCGCCGACTTCTCGGGGTGACCCATCCGCTCGACGAGGAATGCCTAACTATGGATTTCTGATAGGATCCGACGTGTCAGGGCGGTGATAATCGCACCCATCGCCAGTCGTTCAACATCATTTCGTTATAGCATAACGAGCCGCTCCCCGCCACCGGGGAACAATGCTGTGCCCGGGCCTTCTGCGTCCTGTGGGACCAACGTTAGTGCATGGCGCCGGCGATCTTTGAACTTGGATCGTTGCGGCCGAACATCCATGAAGTGACGAAAATAAAGGAATAGAATGAATATTAATCAAAAGGGAATATTTCGAGGAGTTAAGAAAAATCGGATTATCATTGAAGCGGATATGTTTCCGAAGGGGAAAAAAGTAGAAAACATGATAGAAATTTGAAGGACATATCGGATCCGATGGGGGACAGAAAAATAGTTGAAAGTTAGAAAAAGGGGTGCAACACGAGGACTTCCCAGGGGGTCACCAATCCTAGTACTACTCTCGCACAAGCGCGCTTAACTACGGAGTTCTGATGGAATCTGGTGCATTAGTACTGATATGATCGCACCCGTCACAGTTTCCCTGAAACATTTCCATATATAGTTGCGGCCGTTGTCCACTACAAGGAAATCTCTCGATCTGTCCAGTCTTGATGGGTGCACGACTCCCTCGGTGGGACACGCGGTGGTACGTCGCCCCGATGATATCAAGACCTGTACTTTTTCGGGAGGGAACAACAACCGGGAGGGAACGGGTAGAATCCCGGGAATATGAAAGGAACGCCGCGAAGGAGAGAGGGAGATGTGGTATTTTGGGAACGGAAGCGTATACACGGGGTACGAAATGGAAAAGCCGCCGACAATTATTGCATGCATCTCGTGGAAGACAGAAAAATAGCGGACAATCAAGAAATTGGTGTAGAACGAGGACTTCCGACATGGATGCCTTAGCCGTTAAGTTTCGCGATCCGAGGGACCAGGCCTAGTGGGCAAGATATTGGGTTGATCGTGCCAGTTTCAGTGGCTTTCGACCGTGCCGCGCTCAAACGGGCATAAATAAGTTTTCCGAAGTCGAAATCGCCTATAAGATCCCAATTCAGAAAGCTCTCTCCGTGCTCCACCCGCATGATAGCTCCGCCATCATGGCTAGGATCTGGGTTCAAATTAAATCATCTGAAAGGCCAACGGGAGCATGGAACATCGTTGGAGAGCTGGAAGTTTCAGCTTCTCCTTGCTCCGCGTTCGGAAAAGACATGGAGGCA
The DNA here is from genome assembly GCA_021397845.1 of Areca catechu. Classification (NCBI taxonomy): domain Eukaryota; kingdom Viridiplantae; phylum Streptophyta; class Magnoliopsida; order Arecales; family Arecaceae; genus Areca; species Areca catechu. Next base: position 101,841,354 of record CM038050.1, read on the forward strand.
TCCAGCCCACATTCTGGAAAAAGGACCTGTGGGCACCGTTGTCAGCATTCTGCCCATATTCTGCAACATGGCCTTCGCTGCGCCGACTTCCCGAGGGTGAACCATCCACTCGACGAGGAATGCCTAACTATGGATTTCTAATAGGATCCGGCGCGTCAAGGCGGTGATAATCGCACCCATCGCTAGTCGTTCAACATCATTCGTTATAGCATAGCAAGCCGCTCCCCGCCGCCGGGAACAATGCTGCGCCCGGGCCTTCTGCGTCCTGTGGGACCAACGTCAGTGCATGGCGCCGGTGATCTTTGGACGTAGATCGTTGCGGACGAACATCCCATGATGTGAGGAAAATAAGGGAATAGAATGAATACTAATCAAAAGGAAAAATTTCGAGTTAAGAAAAATCAGATTATCATGTGAGCGGATAAGTTTCTAGAGGGGAAAAGTAAAGAGACATGATAGAAATTTGAAGGGCATATCGGATCCGATGGGAGATAGAAAATAGTCGAAAGTTAGAAAAAGGGGTGCAATAGGAGGACTTTCCAGGGGGTCACCCATCCTAGTACTACTCTCGCCCAAGCATGCTTAACTGTAGATTTCTGATGGGATCCGGTGCATTAGTGCTGGTATGATCGCACCCATCACAGGTTCCCTGAAACATTTCTATATATAGTTGCGGCCGTTGCCCACTACATGGAAATCTCGATCCGTCCAGTCTTGATGGGCGCACGACTCCCTCGATGGGACACTCGGTGGTGCGTCGCCCCGGTGATATCAAGACCCGTACTGTTTCTGGAGGGGAATAACAACCGAGGAGGGAATGGGTAGAATCCTGGGAAATATGAAAGGACTCCGCGAAGGAGAGAGGGAGACGTGGTAATTTCGGGAACCGAAGCGTATGCACGGGGAAGAAATGGGAAAGCCGCACAATTTATTGCATGCATCTCATGGAAGACAGAAAAATAGCGGACAATCAAGAAATGGGTGCAGGATGAGGACTTCCGACACATTCGCCTTAGCCCTTAAGTTCCGCGATCCGGGGACCGGGCTCGGTGGGGCAAGATATTGGGTTGATCATGCCAGTTTCGGTGGCTTTCGACCATGTGCGTTCTCAAACCGGCATAATTTATTTTCCGGAGTCGGAATCGCCTGTATGACCCTAATTCGGAAAGCTCTCTCTGTGCTCCACCGGCATGATAGCTCCGCCATCTCGGCCAGGATCGAGGGTCGAATTAATTCGTCTGAAAGGCCAACGAGAGCTTGGAAGATCCTTGGCGAGCTGGAAGTTTCAGCTTCTTCCTGCTCCGCGTTCGGAAAAGATACGGAGGCATCCAGCCCACATTCTGGAAAAAAGGCCCGTGGGCACCGTTGTTAGCATCCTGCCCACGTTCTGCAACGTGGCCTTCGCTGCGCCGACTTCTCGGGGTGACCCATCCGCTCGACGAGGAACGCCTAACTTTGGATTTCTGATATGATCTGGCGCGTCAGGGCGGTGATGATCGCACCCATCGCTAGTCATTCAACATCATTCGTTATAGCATAGCGAGCCGCTCCCCACCACCGGGGAACAATGCTGCGCCCAGGCCTTCTACGTCCTGTGGGACCAACGTCAGTGCATGGCGCCGGCGATCTTTGGACTTGGATCGTTGCGGGCGAACATCCCATGAAGTGAGGAAAATAAAGGAATAGAATGAATATTAATCAAAGGAAATATTTCGACGAGTTAAGAAAAATTGGATTATCATGGAAGCGGATATGTTTCCTGAGGGCAGAAAAAGTAAAAGACATGATAGAAATTTGAATGACATGTCGGATCCGATGGAGGACAGAAAAATAGTCGAAAGTTTGAAAAAGGGGTGCAACACGAGGACTTCCCAGGGGTCACCCATCCTAGTGCCACTCGCGCCCAAGCATGCTTAACTGCAGAGTTCTGATGGAATCCGGTGCATTAGTGCTGGTATAATCGCACCAGTCACAGGTTTCCGTAAACATTTCTATATATAGTTGCGACCGTTGCCCACTACATGGAAATCTCGATCCGTCCAGTCTTGACGGGTGCACGAGTCCCTCGGTCGGACCGGCGGTGGTGCGTCGCCCCGGTGATATCAAGACCCGTACTGTTTCGAAAGGGGAACAACAACTGGGGAGGAAACGGGTAGAATCCCGAGAAATATGAAAGGAACGTCGCGAAGGAGAGAGGGAGACGTGGTAATTTCGGGAACCGAAGCGTATGCACGGGGGAAGAAATGGGAAAGCCGCACAATTTATTGCTTGCATCTCATGGAAAACAGAAAAATAGTGAGGGACAATCAAGAAATGGGTGCAGGCTGAGGACTTCTGACGGTATGCCTTGCCCACCTTAAGTTCTGGACCTATGGGACCAACGTCAGTGCATGGCGCCGGCGATCTTTGGACTTGGATCGTTGCAGCGAACATCCCATGATTGGAGGAAAATAAAGGAATAGAAGAATATTAATAAAAGGGAATATTTCGAGGAGTTATGAAAAATCGGATTATCATGGAAGCGGATATGTTTCTGGAGGGGAGAAAAAAGTAGAAGACATGATAGAAATTTGAAGGATATATCGGATCCGAGGGGGATAGAAAAATAGTCAAAAGTTTGAAAATGGGATCGGATTATCATGGAAGCGGATATATTTCCTGATGGGAGAAAAAGTAGAAGACATGATAGAAATTGAGGCATATCGGATCGATGGGAGATAGAAAAATAGTCGAAAGTTAGAAAAAGGGGTGCAACACGAGGACTTCCAAGGGAGGTCACCCATCCAAGTACTACTCTCGCCCAAGCACGCTAAATACGGGGTTCTTAGGAGATCTGTGCATTAATACTGGTATGATCGCACCCGTCATAGGTTTTCAGAAACATTTCCATATTAGTTGCGACCATGCCCAATACCATGGAAATCTTGATCCATCCAGTCTTGACGGGTGCACGAGTCCCTCGGTCGAACGCGGGTGGTGCGTCGCCCTGGTGATATCAAGACCCGTACCGTTTCGGTGTGGGGAACAACAACCGAGGAGGGAACGCGTAGAATCCTGAGAAATATGAAAGGAACGCCGCGAAGGAGAGAGGAGACATGGTAATTTTGGGAACCGAAGCGTATGCACGGGGGAAGAAATGGGAAAGCCGCACAATTTATTGCTTGTATCTCGTGGAAGACAGAAAAATAGCGGACAATCAAGAAATGGGTGCAGGATGGGACTTCCGACGCGGACGCCTTAGCCGTTAAGTTCGCGATCTAGGGTACCGGGTCCGGTGGGGCAAGATATTGGGTTGATCGTGCTAGTTTCGGTGGCTTTCGACCGTGTCGTGCTCAAAAAGGCTAATTATGTTTTCCGGAGTCGGAATCGCCTGTAAGACCCCAATTCGGAAAGCTCTCTCTGTGCTCCACCCGGATGATAGCTCGTCATCACTACATGGATCGGGGGTCGAATTAATTCGTCTGAAAGGCCATCGGGGAGCCCGGAAGATCCTTGGCGAGCTGGAAGTTTCAGCTTCTTCCTGCTCCATGCTCAGAAAAGACATGGAGGCATCCAGCCCACATTCTGAAAAAAGGGCCCGTAGGCACCGTTTTCAGCATCCTACCAACATTCTGCAACGTGGCCTTCGCTGCGCCGACTTCCCGGGGTGACCCATCCGCTCGACGAGGAACGCCTAACTATGGATTTCTGATAAGATCCGGCGCGTCAGGGCGGTGATGATCGCATCCATCGCTAGTCGTTCAACATCATTCATTATAGCATTGCGAGCCGCTCCACGCCGCCGAGAGAAACAATATGCGCCCGGGCCTTCTGCGTCCTGTGGGACCAACGTCAGTGCATGGCGATGGCGATCTTTGGACTTGGATCGTTGTGGGTGAACATCCCATGATGTGAGGAAGATAAAGGAATAGAATGAATATTAATCAAAAGGGAATATTTCAAGGAGTTAGAAAAATCGGATATCATGGAAGCGGAAAGTTTCCGGAGGGAAAAAATAGTAGAAGACATGATGGAAATTTGAAGGGCATATCGGATCCGATGGGAGACAGAAAAATAGTCGAAAGTTAGAAAAAGGGGTGCAACACAAGGACTTCCTAGGGGGTCACCCATCCTAGTACTACTCTAGCCCAAGCATGCTTTATTACGGAGTTCTGATAGGATCCGGTGCATTAGTGCTGGTATGATCGCATGGCTCCAAGCCATGCCTCAGAGTCAGATCTCTGAAATGCATCCATATAGGTGATCGGATTCTCATTATTCTCATCGAGCTCAATGGGATCGCCGTCCCGGACCAAGAAACCGTAGTATCTGTCCGGGTGACGCGGTATTCTACCGGATCCTAATGGGTTCTGGGTGTGATTCAATCACAGCCGGTTCTACGATATCCTAGAGTGTGTAGGTTTTCTATTGACTGAACTTCATCAAGTTCAATCTTAGAAGCTATAGTTCCTTCTCCAAGGAATTCCTTTTCCAAAAAGATAGCTTTAAGAGCAACGAACACCTTTGTTCATTCTCCAAGTAGAAGAAATACCCTTTGGTTCCTTAGGATAACCAATGAATAAACACATGTCAGACTTAGGACCAAGTTTGTCTGAGTCTAAACGCTTTATGTAAGCCGGACAACCCAGACCCGAAGGTGTGAGATTGAGGGTTTACGCCCATTCCACATCTCAAACGGAGTGGAGACAACAGACTTACTTGGAATATTATTTAATAAGTAACAGGCTGTCTGAAGCGCATATCCCCGAAAGGATAGCGGCAGAGTTGCAAAGCCCATCATGGATCGAACCATGTCCAACAAGGTTCGATTCCTCCTTTCGGACACACCATTCAACTGTGGTGTTCCTGGAGGAGTCCACTGAGAGAGAATTCCATTCTCCTCAAGATATGTCAAAAAAGTATCAGATAAGTATTCACCACTCGATCAGATCGAAGAGTTTAATACTTTTTCAGTTTGCTTTTCTACTTCATTACGGTATCATTTGAACATTTCAAATGATTCAGACTTATGTCATTAAAAAGACATAACCGAATCTTGAAAAGTCATTTGTAAAAGTAATGAAATATTTGTATCCTTCTCTGGCACTAACTGACATCGGTCCACATACATCAGTATGTATTAGACTTAGAAGTTCTGTAGCCCGTTCACCCTTTCCAGTAAAAGGTGACTTGGTCATTTTACCAAGTAAACAGGATTCATAAGTGGGTAGTGATTCAGAATCACTAACCTCGAGAAGTCCATCTCCTCGCATCTTGTTTATCCTATTTTGGTTAATATGACCTAGCCTACAGTGCCAAGATACAAATCATTGACGTTATATAACCTTGGGCATTTGCAAGAAGTGTACATTACACTAACAGGCCTTGATAGTACGTATATGCCATTATTAATCTAGCTTTCATTATAATAGAGTTATTCAAAATAACATTGCAAAAATCTCCTTTTATTAATAGTTCAAAACCATAATTGGCCAAAAGGCCTACAGAGATTATGCTCATAATGAAACTAGGACAATAGTGACAGTCGACTAGCTCGATAGTACAAGACCCAAAGACAAGATGCAGGACTCCGATCGCCAGTACTAAAACACGATTTCCATTCCCGATGCTCAGAAACTGTTCTCCATCTTCAAATCTTCTGCTAACTAGAAGTCCCTGTAATGAATTACAAACATGAATTGGACTACCAGTATCCAATACCCAGTTAGCAGTATCAACAATGAGTAATTACAAGGATTTATCATATAAATACCTTGTTCAACAGACTTCTGCTTCCTCGCCCTCTTCCAGTGTCCCTTCTTCTTGTAGTAGAAACACTCTGCAGAAGACTGATCAGCCTTATACTTCCTGGTCTGACTAGGGCCAGGAACATTCTGCACCTTCTTTCCTTTTTATTTATTTTCCTTTTCCCTTTCTTAAAGGGACGACGACCTGTACTACCTCCCACTAATTCACCACCCCTTATTCAGTTGGTGGTCTTTCTCGAAAGTCTGCAGTAACCCCAAAAGACCATGGTAGTTGACTGCAAGCTTGTTCATTCTATAATGATCGAGAAAATCAAGATAGGAAGAGGGAAGAAAATTCAGGATCGCATGCTTGCCGAGTTGCTCGTGCAAGGGGCATCCGAGTTTGCCCAACTTTTCAATCAACTTGATCATGTACAATACATCATCAGTGACTGAACCGCCATTCGGCATCTTGGAGTTGTAGATGGCACAAGACACTTTGCACCTTTCTACATCATCCGGGGTGCCGAAGGATTCCTTCAACTTTTGAAGGATTTCATCAGGTTGGGCCTCCTCAAATTTGCGACTGAACTCATCGTTCATAGCCGCTAACATAATGCATCGGATAGTAGTCCGATCAGAGACCCACTTCAGATAAGCATCTCTGACCGCACTTCGTGCATTAGCGGGAGGGATTTCAAGTGCGGGATCCGCTATTACATGGAGGATCCGTTCATGCTCTAGAACAATTCTCAATCTTCGATACCAACTATCGAAGTTGTGACCCTTTAACTTCTCGTTATCGAGAAGTGACTGGAGCGATAAATTGGAAGACATCTGAAATGAAAATTAGACCATATTAGTTGATGAATTAATAACTTAACAAAAAGACTTGGACTTTAGTCTAAAGATTTCTCCACTAATTTTTCAGATTGGTAGCCTCTAACTCCAATCCGTGAAAATACTTTTTCTCAAGTGGGTACTGAAATCCAATAGGCCTCGCATGAGCTCGACTATGACCGGCTCACCCATACGAGCCTAAAGGTAGGTTCGTAAACCAATGGTTCCCTAAACAATTTTTAGTATTTTATTTTGCCCCAGAGAGCACCCCAATCGGCCTAGGGGCCTCCTATTGCGGGTCTCTGGTTAGGTCCAACCATTAAAATGACAAATCAATGCTTCCAGCTAACTAAAGACCAAGCCCGACTATGGTCGGCCCACCTGGTCCCGTTAAGGAGGTTGCACTGAACCATCATCAATCAGATAGAAATTCCAGTCGCCAGATGTACAACCGTTCTATGGAACTGTCGATGCACACCAAGCTAGTGGACACATTTCTATCCAACTTAATGGAAGGCTAAGACATTATCAACTCCTTGACTTAGTCTTTTAAGGACCTAATAATTTTAGAGGATTTTTAATTATGACAGAAGAAAGAGAAAGAGATAAGGACATGGATCTCTCCACTGAATCAATCAGATTCCAGGAGGGTTGAAATAAATCAACAAATAATCCATGGGCTCCTATAGATCTTTCAGACCGATTAATCTGGGTGACATGGGTTAACTCGAGTCATTGAGCTTTTCCAATCAGTTCTGGTCAACTCGACTAACCAGGTAGGTGAGATCATGGGTGAGTATCCACCATTAACCATCTTTCCTAGACACCAATCAAGTTGGCCAGGAAAGAGGTAGCCTCATACAGCCATGATCACAATGCCAAAACTACCTCGACACCAGTTGGTTTACCAGACTCGATCAGACTAGCCTAAAGACTCGGGCGTCCACTGAGCCACTAATTGGATCCATTTTAGATGAACGGATCAACTAATCTAACTATTAGATAGTTCTAAAGAAGGACCTTAAACAACTTTTGTTTAATCTTCTTCTTATTATCCAGTTCAACTAAACTTAGGTCTAACCCAGTATTGGACCCAACTAGTCAGCTAACCCAATTAACCCAAAAATGGCTTATGCAAATTGTATTAGATTTCATAAACCTAATTTTTTTTTTTTTTTAATAAGACAAACACTTAATAAAATATTTTTTAATTAAGTCTTTATGTAAAACATTTTTATATACCAAATCATGCATCATAAAATATTTTATAAATATTTTATAAAACATGCCTAAATCATGTATCTGCAAATTAAAATAATTTTAATTTGAGTAGATTTCGGACCTCCGTTTGCTTCCAAATTTGAGTAGCAGTAGTACTTGGACAAGTCTTCTTCGATTTGCCACCGATTTCTGCAATCAAATCTAAGACAAAAAGATAAATAAATCACCAAAGTCTGCCCAGATTTCTGCAGCAGAACTGGATAGCAGACTTTGGCCTTCGTTTCGGAGCAGCTGGGGCGATCTCGACTCGTGTGGTTTGCTCCTAGGAGTAGAATGGTACTCCCTCTAAAAGGGAGACATGCCGGGACTCTCGGATCTGCCTCCACGCACGGTGCTAGCCGCCGGAAGAGGGCTTCATGATCACAGAAATCTACAATTGGGCAGAACAAGAGCACTTCGAACAATGTGATTTTCTTCCCTTCTAAGGCTTCTAAACCCAGCCCCAAAGGTCTCTCCTTAAGCCTCTCCAAGAAGAAGAATGCCTAGATGTTTGGTAGCTTGTTCTTGATTCTCAAACGGGGGGAAAAATTCAACTCACGGTGAAAAACTTCTCCACGTTGAAACTCAACTCACAATCCTCCAACAGGGGAACGGCTGATGTAGTTTATATAAGGTGTTGGGAGGGAGAGGGAGGTGGAGCGACGGGAGGTGGAAAGGCAGCAGGTTGTTAACCCAATTAACAAGCCATAAACCCAGGATTAAATCCATTAATTCCAAACGGTGGACGGGGAAGAGGAAGAGACGCGCGCGTTCGGCCTTCACTGAACTCATTTGGCCTTTTGGACGTTAGGAAAAAATCTCTCTGCGCTTGGACTTCCTTTCCAATTACCGTGTAAAACGGTCAAAGGAATAAAAGAAAATCATGGAAACCAGTCCACCGATTCAAATAACCGGTCCAAGCCAATAAACCAACCCATTGGTTCAATCTCATTAAACCAACGGTTCAATCCAATTGAACCTGGTTCAAGGAATAAAATTGGTTCACAACCAATTGGAGGCCGAAACGAACTCGAATCAGTTCAAAACTGATTCAGAAAAATCCTAGCGCAATGCTGGTCAACCTGGAACAATTTTCGGTTGACTCAGACAAGGGTAAGATGGAGAAATGAGTGCTCAAAAATTCTGACCATAAAACTGAGACGATTCCAATCGTAATCGGTATCCGGATCAAGAGTTATCCTCTATGGCTTGTGACCTCATAGGTTCGAACCTAAACGGTAGCACTAGAATAATTTCTTGTACCAGCACAGGAAACCATCTAGCAATGGGTCCCGGCGTCCGGATAGGTCGAAGATGCGGGAGCAAACTATCGAACCTCTGGCATATGGTTACCGTATAATTTCCCTTTGACCTCTAATGCTCATCACGACTGAGATTGGGTTGCCAACCCAGACTGAGTCAGTCGACTACGTGTCTCAACCTCGCAAGCCCAGTGACTCTTTACTAGGACTACCCCGGTCGAGGATTTGCTAAATTAAGATACTGCAAGACATTCAATCCAAAATGTTTGGACAGGTCAATTCCATCTTGATCCATCACTGCTCCACAAGTACTTTCCTGTACCCAGAACCTTCCATCATCGAATTAAAAATCCGGATAGTCCGGTACCAAAGCATAGTGAGTTGCTTACAAGCTATCGTGATGACCTCAGGTCAGAGGGACATATATACCCATATCCAATCGTGAGTATCCCTTGGTAGAAAGGGCTGCACGGAGTCACATTCAATGAGATATCACATATCCCACTTGCAGATCACATCAGTGTCACCACACTCATTTGGTCAAGAGGACAACCAAACGATGTGAACTACAACAACCTATACTTGATATATCGCCGTCCAGTATAATATATCCTTTGGTGTGAACAGGGTTTAAGGACCACTCGATACTTCCTCTCTGTATCGAAGTCAATGTAGTCCTAAGGACTTCATCACATAGAAAAAGTTTATTTCAGGAAAATATAGTATGTGATGAGCTGCCAAAAATAATATTTTATTAATTCATAAAATGGGTACAATACTGAGCACAACCGCCTACAACTCAGGCGATTGGCTTTGGGACACATTTCCCAACAACAGGTTCCCAGAAACATTTCCATATATAGTTGCGACCGTTGCCCACTACATGGAACTCTCGATCCGTCCAGTCTTGACGGGCGCACGACTCCCTCGGTGGGACCTGAGTTGGTGCATCACCCGGTGATATCAAGACCCGTACGTTTTGGGAGGGGAACAACAACCGAGGAGGGAACGGGTAGAATCCGGGAAATATGAAAGGAATGCCATGATGGAGAGAGGGAGACGTGGTAATTTATGGAACCGAAGCGTATGCACGGGGGAAGAAATGGGAAAGCCGCACAATTTATTGCATGCATCTCGTGAAAGACAGAAAAATAGTGAACAATCAAGAAATGGGTGCAGAACGAGGACTTCCGACGTGGACGTCTTAGCCGTTAAGTTCCGCGATCCGGGGGACTGGGCCCGGTGGGGCAAGATATTGGGTTGATCGTGCCAGTTTCGGCGGCTTTCGACCGTGCGGCACTCAAACGGGCATAAATATGTTTTCCGCAGTCGGAATCGCCTGTAGGACCCCAATTCGGAAAGCTCTCTCCGTGCTCCACCCGTATGACAGCTCGACCATCATGGCCAGGATCTGGGGTCTAATTTATTCATCTGAAAGGCCAATAGGAGCCCGGAAGATCCTTGGCGAGCTGGAAGTTTCAGCTTCTGCTTGCTCCGCGTTCGAAACAGACATGGAGGCATCCAGCCCACATTCTGGAAAAAGTGCCGGTGGGCACTGTTATCAGCAACCTTCCCATATTCTGCAACGGGGCCTTCGCTACGCCGACTTCACGGGATGACCCATCCGCTCGACGAGGAACGCCTAACTATGGATTTCTGATAGGATCCGGCATGTCAGGGCGATGATAATCGCACCCATCGCTAGTCATTCAACATCATTTGTTATAGCATAGTGAGCTGCTCCCCGCCGCGGGGAACAATGCTGCCCCGGGCATTCTGGGTCCTGTGGGATCAACGTCAGTGCATGGCGCCGGCGATCTTCGGACTTGGATCGTTGCGGGCGAAGATCCCATGATGTGACAAAAATAAAGGAATAGAATGAATATTAATCAAAAGAGAATATTTCGAGGAGTTAAGAAAAATTGGATTATCATGGGAGCAGATAAGTTTCTAGGGAGAAAAAAAGTAGAAGACATGATTGAAATTTGATGGGCATATCGGATCCGATGGGGGACAGAAAAATATTCGAAAGTTAGAAAAGGGGGTGCAACATGAGGACTTCCCAGGGGGACACCCATCCTAGTACTACTCTCGCACAAGCACGCTTAACTGCGAAGTTCTGATAGGATCCAATGAATTAGTGCGGGTATGATCGCACCTGTCACAGGTTCCCTGAAATATTTCCATATATAGTTGCGACCGTTGCCCACTACATGGAAATCTCGATCTGTCCAGTCTTGATGGGCGCACGACTCCCTCGGTGGGACCCGTGGTGGTGCGTCGCCCGGGTGATATCAAGACCTGTACTATTTCGGGAGGGGAACAATAACGGTGAGGGAACGGGTAAATTCCCTGAAAATATGAAAGGAACGCCGCGTAGGTGAGAGGGTGATGTAGTAATTTCGGGAACCGAAGCGTATGCACGGGGAAGAAATGGCAAAGCCACACAATTTATTGCATGCATCTCATGGAAGACAGAAAACTAGCGGACAATCAAGAAATGGGAGCAGAACAAGGACTTCCGACTCGGATGCCTAGCCGTTAAGTTCCATGATCCGGGTACCGACCTGGTTGGGCAAGATATTGGGTTGATCGTGCCAGTTTCAGCGGCTTTCGACCGTGCCACGCTCAAACAGGCATAAATATGTTTTCCGAAGTCGGAATCGCTGTAAGACCCCAATTCGAAAAGCTCTCTCGAGCTCCACCCACATGACAGCTCCGCCGTCACGGCCAGGATATAGTGTCTAATTATTTGTCTGAAAGGCCAACGGGGTGCCCGGAAGATCCTTGGCGAGCTGGAAGTTTCAGCTTCTACCTGCTCCGCGTTCGGAAAAGATATGGAGGCATCCAGCCCACATTCTAGAAAAAGGGCCCGTGGGCACCGTTGTCAGCATCCTGCCCACATTCTGTAACATGGCCTTCGCTACGCCGACATCCCGTGGTGACCCATCCGCTCGACGAGGAACGCCTAACTATGGATTCTGATAGGATCCGGCGCGTCACGGCGGTGATAATCGCACCCATCGCTAGTCGTTCAACATCATTCATTATAGCATAGTGAGCCACTCCTCGCTGTCGGGGAACAATGCTGCGCTCGGGCATTTGGGTCCTGTAGGACCAATGTCAGTGCATGGCGCTGGCGATCTTCGGACTTGGATCATTGCGGGCGAACATCCCATGATGTGAGAAAAATAAAGGAATAGAATGAATATTAATCAAAAGGGAATATTTCGAGGAGAGGAGTTAAGAAAATCGGATATCATGGGAGCGGATAAGTTCTCGGAGGGGAGAAAAGTAGAAGATATGATAGAAATTGAAGGGCATATCGGATCCGATAGGGGACAGAAAAATAGTCGAAAGTTAGAAAAAGGGGTGCAACACGAGGTCTTCCTAGGGGGTCACCCATCCTAGTACAACTCTCACCAAGAACGCTTAACTACGGAGTTCTGATGGGATCCGGTGCATTAGTGCTGGTATGATCGCACCAGTCACAAGTTCCCTGAAACATTTTCATATATAGTTACGGCCGTTGCCCACTACATGGAAATCTTGATCCGTCCAGTTTTGATGGGCACACAACTCCTCGGTGGGACACGCGATGGCGCATTGCCCGGTGATATCAAGACCCGTACTGTTTCGGGAGGGGAACAACAACCGGGGAGGGAACGGGTAGAATCCCGGGAAATATGAAAGGAACGCCGCGAAGGAGATAGGGAGACGTGGTAATTTCGGGAACCGAAGCATATGCACGGGGGGAAGAAATTGGAAAGCAGCATAATTTATTGCATGCATCTTGTAGAAGACATAAAAATAGCGGACAATCAAGAAATGGGTGCAGAACGAGGACTTCGGACGCGAACGCCTTAGCCGTTAAGTTCCGCGATCCGGGGGATCGAGTCTGGTGGGGCAAGATATTGGGTTGATCATGCCAGTTTCGGCGGCTTTCGACCGTGCCATGCTTAAATGGGCATAAATATGTTTTCGAAGTCGGAATCGCCTTTAAGACCCCAATTCGGAAAGCTCTCTCCGTGCTCCACCGAATGATAGCTTCGCCATCACGTCCAGGATCTAGGGTCGAATTAATTCATCTAAAAGGCTAACGGGAGCCCGGAAGATCCTTGGCGAGCTGGAAGTTTCAGCTTCTGCCTGCTCAACATTCAAAAAAGACATAGAGGCATCCAGCCCACATTCTGGAAAAAGGGCCCGTGGGCACCGTTGTCAGCATCCTAGCCATATTCTGCAACGTGGCCTTCGCTGCACCGACTTCCGAGGGTGTCCCATCCACTCGACGAGGAATGCTTAACTATGAATTTCTGATAGGGCGTCGTCAGGGCAGTGATAATCGCACCCATCACTAGTCATTCAACATCATTCGTTATAGCATAGTAAGTCGCTCCCCGCCGCCGGGGAACAATGCTGCGCCCGGGCCTTCTGGGTCCTGTGGGACCAACGTAAGTGCATGGCGCCGACGATCTTCGGACTTGGATCGTTGCGGGCGAACATCCCATGATGTGAGGAAAATAAGGGAATATAATGAATATTAATCAAAAGAGATATTTCAAGGAGTTAAGAAAAATCAGATTATCATGGGAGCGGATAAGTTTCGGAGGGGAAAAAAAGTAGAAGACATGATAAAAATTTGAAGGGCATATCGGATCCGATGGGGGACAGAAAAATAGTCGAAAGTTAGAAAAAGGGGTGCAACAAGAGGACTTTCCAGGGGGTCAACCATCCTAGTACTACTCTCGCCCAAGCATGCTTAACTGCAGATTTCTGATGGGATCGGTGTATTAGTGCTGGTATGATCGCACCCGTCACAGGTTCCCAAAAAATTTCCATATATAGTTGCGACCATTGCCCACTACATTGAAATCTCGATCTGTCCAGTCTTGACGGGCGCACGACACCCTCGGTGGGACCCGCGGTGGTGCGTCACCCCGGTGATATCAAGACCCGTACTGTTTTGGGAGGGGAACAACAACCGAGGAGGGAACGGGTAGAATCCCAGGAAATATGAAAGGAATGCCACGACGGAGAGAGGGAGACGTGGTAATTTCGGGAACTGAAGCGTATGCACGGGGGAAGATATTGGAAAGCCGCACAATTTATTGCATGCATCTCGTGCAAGACAAAAAAATAGTAGACAATAAAGAAATGGGTGCAGAACGAGAATTTCCGATGCAGACGCCTTAGCCATAAGTTCTGCTATCCGGGGGACCAGGCCTGGTGGGGCAAGATATTGGGTTGATCGTGCCAGTTTCGGTGGCTTTCGACCGTGCCGCACTCAAACGGGCATAAATATGTTTTTCAGAGTCGGAATAGCCTGTAAGACCCCAATTCGGAAAGCTCTCTCCGTGCTCCACCCGCCTGTCTGCTCCGCCATCACGGCCAGGATCTAGGGTGAATTAATTTGTATGAAAGGCCAACAGGAGTGCGAAAGATCCTTGGCGAGCTGGAAGTTTCAGCTTCGGCCTGCTCCGCGTTCGGAAAAGACACGGAGGCATCCAGCCCACATTCTGGAAAAAGGGCCCGTGGGCACCGTTGTCAGCATCCTGCCCACATTCTGCAATGTGGCCTTCGCTGCGCCGACTTCCCGGGGTGACCCATCCGCTCGCCAAGGCATGCTTAACTATGGATTTTTGATAGGATCCGGCATGTTAGGGCGGTGATAATCACCAATCGCTAGTCGTTCAAAATGATTCATTATAGCATAGGGAGCCGCTCCCCACTGCCAGAGAACAATGCTACACCCGTGCCTTCTGGGTCCTGTGGGACCAACGTCAGTGCATTGCACCGGCGATCTTCGGACTTGGATCATTGCGAGCGAATATCCCATGATGTGAGGAAAATAAGGGAATGGAATGAATATTAATCAAAAGGAAATATTTCGAGGAGTTAAGAAGGACATATCCGATCCGATGGTGGACAGAAAAATAGTCGAAAGTTAGAAAAAGGGGTGCAACACGAGGACTTTTCATGGAGTCACCCAACCTAGTACTACTCTCATCCAAGCATGCTTAACTGCAGAGTTCTGATGGGATCTGGTGCATTAGTGCTAGTTTGATCTCACCCGTCACAGGTTCCCTGAAACATTTTCATATATAGTTGTGGCCGTTGACCACTACATGGAAATCTCGGTCCTTCCAGTCTTGATTGGCCCACGACTCCTCGATGGGACCCCAGTGGTGCATGGCCCCGGCGATATCAAGACCCGGACAGTTTCGGGAAGGGAAACACAAACGAGGAGGGAACGAGGAAAATCCTGGAAAATATGAAAGGAACGTCGTGAAGGAAAGAGGGAGACGTGGTAAATTCGGGAACCGAAGCCTATACATTGGGGAAGAAATGAGAAAGCTGCACAATTTATTGAATGCATCTCGTGGAGACAGAACCTTAACGTGGAAGTGTATGAAGCCAACCTTCTCCAACCATTTCTGAGATTGACAAGGCTTACATTAACGTGGAAGTGTATGAAGCTGATGCGAGCCTAGTTGATGAGTATGAAGGAGAAGAGGAGACACCTTTAGTAGACCTAGAATTAGCTGACCCATAGATACCTAGGTAGAAACCAACCCAGAGCTAGTTGACCTTGACCACATCCAACCAAAAGCTATAATGGAAGAACAAATAAAGGAAAAAAACCTAGGTACTGCTGCTAGTGCCTTACCTGAGGAAACCATAGAGGAGAGCTAAATTATAGAGTCTAGTCCAAAAATACAAGAACCAGAAGAATTTATTAAGGACATGATCTCTTTGAATCAATACCTTCAAGATGAGTCCCCTCCTATAGTTCCCATTAAGGACCTCTTTCCCGAAATTGGCGACCCATCCTTCCATTATGCAAACCCTGTAGATATAGCTCAACCTCGTAAAGTTAACCTCATTAGTATAGGATTAGTTCCTAACACCCCGTCTTTATCCTACTGTATCCAACTAACCTGGAACCTTTTTCTCTACCCTACCAAACTAATTCTGAACCCACTTCCTATTTTCTGCCCTTTCCTGACACCTCCAGCATTTCTAGGATTATTAGATTGCATTTAACTGAGATTAGCGTACTGCATGCATTCATTATGCATGTTAGGTTTTCATTATACTTCTGGCATACCCTTTGGCATTCGCTTGGAGTCCATTGTAAATACTCTTGTGCACACCACACTAGGATCAGACCTAGAGAGTCTATAGTCTCTTAGGTTTAGGCCCATAAAAGTCTAATAAATTTTTTTCGATAAGAATGCAAAGTCGAGTCTATTAGGTGTTAGTTTGAGTCCTTTGCATCATTTTGTTAGGAGTCTGCATGTGCCCAGCATGTTCACCACCTACACTAATTTTAAACAAACTGGCTAATTCCCGAAGATGGATCAAAGAATTTGATGTAGTGGATTCTATCTTGATTAGGCTTAGGCCTGAGCGGTTCCCACCTGGGACCGTTAAGAAGCTTCATGCTCGTGGAGACGGACCTTTTAAAGTATTAAAAGAATGTTGGATCAAATGCCTATGTACTAGACTTGCCTTCGGATATGGGCATTAGTTCTACCTTCAATATTACAGACTTGGTTGAGTATAGGTAACCAGCAACGATACCCAGTGAGGCTTTTGGACCTATCCCGTTCTGTTGAGAGTGATCCTTACCCAGAGTGTCCACCCATCAATTGGCCTGAGAGAGGAGAACAGATCGAGCGTATCCTGGACGATCAAGCCATTACGACCCGGGGCCATGGTTATCAATGCTTCCCGGTCGATGGCAAGGCCGGCCAGAGTCGGACGATTCGTGGATTTCTCGAGAGGACTTGTTGCACTCAACCCAGACCTCCTTAAGAGATATGTGAGCCAGCTTGATCTTCACTCAACAGGGTCGAGTTCCTCCCACCCTGGGAGAATTGGTGGGGACACCGGAGGCACCAGAATAAGACAGAGGCTTTTCAACCCTTTATGAATTGATCAATAATTTATGAGTCCATCTGTAATAAGGGCTTAGCCCATTCGAGTTTATTTTAGTTATTATTTGAGTTTTGAGTTGTTATTTCAGTTCTGTACTAGTCAGCTCATGTTGAGCTAGTTCAGTCCAATGCTAGTCAGCTCATGTTGAGCTAATTTTATTTTTTTGAGTCCTGACCAAGCATACTGAAGACTCAAGACCACATCATACAAGTGAAGACCAAGTCCATCTAGATTGAATACATGGAAGTTTAGCCCAAGTCCAACCCAGCTTGAAGATTTGAAGACCCTAGGAGGAAAATTCAGAAAACCCTGATTTCTTACAGATGCCCTCCAGATGCCCAGATTCCCTTCCAGATGCCAAAGTATATTCATAGACCAGGGCATCCACGATTCTAGAGGTCCATCTACATCATAGCCCAAAGAAATCAATCCCAGGTGCCAAGCACAAGCCCTAAAGAAGCAAGATACCAGGGAATATTCTGCTACATGGCTACCAGGCCACCCCAGCTTCCAGAGGCCGAAAACCCATGCACCCGAGCCCCTTTGGGCTGGCCTCTTGCTGCTCCTAGAAGCCCAACACGCCCCCCTAGGCATCCTTGGAGTGTTGGCCAAGTCAAGAGAATTTTTAGAGATTTTTTCTACCTAATGTTTCCTTATTTTCTAGCTAGGGTTTGAGAGGGAAAGGGATTCTCATGTAAAGACTAATGTGCCCATACTTGGAGCCTAAGGTTAAGGGTCTATTTATTGGACCCTAGCCTCTTGTATGAAGGGACTTTTGATATGAATTAAAATCTTGAGTTCTTTTATTGAGTTGTGTGATACCCTGCTGTGTGCATAAAGGGGTTTGTGAGAGTTCTTCTTCCCGGTGTTTGCAATCATCTTCCTGCTGCAACAAACCCTCCAGATCCCTGGACGCCAACTCCAAAAGAAGCCTTCCCTTACTGTTTTTCCTTTGTTTTCTTGTTCTTTGTGAATTTTCTAACCCCTGACAGGTCGTTTGCAGGTCCCTGAGTTCCTACGAATCAACGACTCCAGCCAAGCCTCAATCGGACCACCGAGCAGAAAGCCGGGTATCCGTGGGTCATTGGCTCGATTTTCCAGGCCGCATCCGTCGAGGAATGAGAGACCCCTTCACTGCAATCTTCACAGACGTTGTCAGGTACACCCTCTACCTCCAGTAGTTTTATTGTAGGAGAACTTACCCTAACCGAGGCTTCTCAGCCCCGGCGGTCCTTCTTTGCTACTTTTCTAGGTCCTAATCTACATGCTGATCTTCAAAAATTTATACAAAATTCCCTACAAATAATTTTGATCTGAAATTCGGGAATTAATCACCTAACTCAATGTGTAAAACATATAAAAAGAATGGCATGCATATTAGTCCCGCATCACTGGCCACATTAAGAGGAAGGCCACATAGTTCGTATTGATGGACGGGCTACTATATCGGAGGTCCTACTCCTACCCGCTCCTCAAGTATCCGAGACCCACCGAAGCGCACTCATGCTCCAGGAGATCCACGAGGGCATTTGCGGGAACCATGTGGGGGGCAGGATGCTAGCGTATAAGGCCCTCCATCAAGGTTATTTTTGGGAGACCATGAGAGAAGATGCTGCTAACTTCGTAAAAAGGTGCGACCGATGTCAACGGCATGGTGTGGTGCAACATCAGCCTGCTACTCCACTCTTCCAGCTCTCCGCCCCATTGTCGTTCGCCCAGTGGGGCATGGTTCTCCTAGGACCTTTCCTTTCGACATTCGGGTAGAAAAAATTCCTGATTATGGTCATCGACTACTTCATGAAGTGGGTCGAGGCCGAGCCCTTGGCCCGGATCATGGAGACGAATGTCACCAAGTTCCTCTGAAAGTCGATCATTTGCCACTTCAGCTTGCCCCACACCATCATCACTGACAACGGATGCCAGTTCGATTGTCGAGAGTTCGAGGAGTTCTGCGATGACCTCGGAATCCATCATCATTTACCTCGGTGGTGCATCCTCAGACAAATGGAGAAGCCGAGGTAACGAACAGGACCATCTTGCAAGGCCTCCGGACAAGATTAGACCAGGCCAGGGGGAGGTGGGCAGAAGAGCTCCCGAGCATCCTTTGGGCATACCACACTACCCCAAGGATGGCTACGGACGAGACCACATTCAACCTCCTCTTCGGGGTGGAAGCGGTTATTCCAATTGAGTTCAGCCTACTGACCTTGCACGTGGAGCAGTATGACAAGGTGAAGAATCCGACCTGGCTGCTACTAAACCTGGACCTCTTTGAAGAAACGAGGGATAGGGCCCGAGTTCGGATGGTGGCTTACCAGCAACGAGAGGCCAGATACTTCAACTCTAGGGTGTGACCAAAGTCCTTCCGTCAGGAAGACTTGGTGCTATGCCGCGCTGAAGCTTCCCAGTCGCAGGAGTGCAGAAAGCACTCCCCAAATTGGGAAGGCCCTTATAGGGTGGCGGAGGCACTCCCCTATGGGCATATTACCTGGAAGAGCTAGGCGGATCCCGGTTCCCTCGGACCTGGAATGCCTCAAACTTGAGGATGTACCACCAATAGTGTAAGGCTACTTAAACTTTAGCAATAAAATTTTTTTCACCAAATGCCTACTTTCGTTTCACAGGATAAAAGCCATCCAGCTCTAGGTTCGGCAAGCATGGGCACGGTAAAAGCTCCGTGAAGGCGCGAAGTCTCCTCTGATAAAAATCCCGGAGTTTAGTCAAGAGCATCGCACAGAATTAAATTCTGATGTGCAGCCCCGGAGTTCAGTCTGGAAGAGGTCCCGGAGACTTAGGTCCCAGTCCTACATAATCTCGGAGAACAGCTTGGTAGGTCGTGCAAGGCTCAATTCCAGCCTACGGCCCTGGGGTTCAGTCCGGAAGTTTGCAAGGAACCTGGTTCCAAAGCGAAGTCCTGGACCTCAGTCTGGAAGGTGGAGCAAAACCCAGTTCGCCCACGCAATCCCGGAGTTCAGCCTGGAACGCACCACGGGACTTAGTCCCGGTTGCTGGCACCGGGGTTCAGTCCGGAAGATGCAAAAAAAAAAAAAATAATAAAATAATATATATATATATAAGGAACAAGTTAACAGAAAAGGAAATTTAATTTTTGATAAAAGTTCCTTACAAAAGGGGGCCCGACAGGTCAGGTGACCCCAAAGAAAGAAAAAGAACACATGTTCATGCAAAAATAAAGTGAAAGAAAATGGAGCCACTGGGCTACTTCGCTGTAGCCGCGTCCTCCTCCGGCTAGGGGGCACCCTCTTCGCCATCGACGTCGTCTGAAGGCTGTTCGGGAGCTGCCACTCAGCAACCATCACAGTGGAGCTCCCTCGGTGGACTCCTTCCTCCGACCACCCAGAAACTACTCCACTGAGGTCGAGCTCGGGCAAAAAAGAACTTACCTTTTCCCGGCACACCTCAAGCCCTTCAGGAAGGAGTCGACGGCCGCCTCATGTACCTCCATCCTGAATTCTTGGAGGCCCAGAACCTTGGCACGGCCTCCTGCACCTCCTTCTTTGATGCCTCCAGCAGCCCATTGATGTAGGAGTCTTGTCCTTGGCTACGCTGAGCTCCTTGAGGACCTCCTCAACCCGGCACTCCAAAGATCGGGATTGAGCTCTGAGGCGTGACATCTCCATCGCGTCGTCCTCAGAATGGTGCTGGCTCATGATCCTCTCCTCTGACAGAGAGGTCTCGAGCTCCATCACGCGCCCCTCGGCATGACCTAGATCCGCTCGCAGTGCCTGGTTGCTTCCCCGCAGCTCGACCCCCTTTTCCTTGAGGTCCTTCACGTCAGCCACGAGTTTGTTTAGCTTCTTCTCCTTCTCGGCATCCTCTTGGCGTAGCCCGAGAGGAAGTTCCTCAGCAACAGAACATGGTCCCGATCTGTGCCAAAGAAGAGACGAGATGTCAATAAGATCCAACTGGAACTTTAAAAGAGGAGAGCTCGAGAATTACCGTGAAGAGTAGAGGGAGGATCCCTAGCAACGAATCAGCATAGTCTCGGCCGCCCCTCAGACGACGGTCCTGGGAGGTGCTCGCGGACTCCATCACCCTTTCCATGAGCCCTTGGTCACGGATAACGGAGGAGCTGGCGATGAGACCTGGGGGTGGAATGTGGGCATCGATAGCAGGCTAGGTGGCTATCCCTTCACGGGCAATGTGGCCGTCGGTGGGGCTACCGTCGCCCTGGTGGCCACTATGGAGATGACCGGCACGGCAATTGGAGTAGGCATTGCCCGAGGGGGTTCCGGCATCCTCTCTCCCCTACCCTATCAAGCTTGACGACAGGGACATCAGGCGCCCGGGACTGAGCGGCTAGGAGCAGGACCCGTTGTCCCGGGGATGGTGGTGGCAGAAGTGGGCGCGGGCCCTGGCTCGCCTCAGTACGAGCCCTCTTCGCTGGGCTGCCTGGGTCCCTTCAGCAGCGTCCCTCTTCTGGGTGCCCTCCATCTGGCTTTTGACGGAGAACTTCATACCTGAAGGAGAAAGATAGTTAGGCCAATTTAAAAGAAAAGAAGTGCAGAGCAAAAAGTGAAGGTGAAAGAAGGAGATCCGGGTCTCACCCAACTCCCGGATGGGACTGATCCTTGCCTCGAATAAATTCTGCTCTGAAAGAAGAACATCGAGAGCTGGGACCATGTCGCCCAGTATCTGAGTGTAGACTTCTTGGTCCGCCGGCTCAACCTGGGAATTCAGGTTCGGTGACCGTCCGGCTCACTCCAGGCCCATTCGACGTCCTTGACCGAGGTGAAAAAGAAGCGGTTCTTCCAGCCCTTGATCAACGAAGGGAGGTCGAACTAAGGCACCTAGGTTGGGATAAAATATATACCACTCCATCATCGGTCGAGTAGCATTTCAGGGTGAAGAGGGCCCTGAAAGGGTGAAATGGGCAATGAACCCGTGAAAGTGACAGAAGACGATGAAAGCAAAGATGACCTGGATGGCATTGGGAGCCAACTAGGCCGGGACAAGACGGTAGTGATTCAGAAGAAACGAAAGAAAGAAGGGATGAATGAAGGGGGAAACAAAGACACCCAAAAAGGAAGTCTTCGTAGAAGGTGACCTTTCCAGGGCCACTCCAGGTTACTCGGTCCCTAGGTCCTAGGAGGGAGAGACGGATTGAATCCGGAACCCCATAGGTATCCGTATCCAGGAAAGATCATCTCCAGTCATCATCGAGGCATAACCGGAGGGACCAGAAGAAGAGACTTCGGCAACTGGAAAAGGAAGAGAAGAAATGGGAACGTGCAGAGATTAGGGGGAGACCAAGGATCCATAGGGATGCTTATGGTCAAAGTCCCTGGCTGAAGCTGCCTCCAGACCTCGACCGGAATCTCTTCACCCTGAGGAGGAAGACGATGGAGTCCTCGACTGGGAAGGGCCGGCCTCGTCCGGGTTTGAAGAAACATGATGGTGACGCACCATCAAGGAAGAAGAAGCAAGAAGGAAACGGGGCTCGAAGTAGCGAGGAAATTGGAGATAGAAGAAGAAGGGAAAAGGTCACAGGCACTCACCGGGATGTTTTGAAATGAAGGAATGGCAACCCTAGGAGATGAAGGGAGACTGCTACAACTATAAGCGAGGTGTGAGAAAGTCGAGAGACCTCATTTCTGGAAAGTCCCTCTCCTTTTCAAACTTAATGAACAGCAGCCGTACGCCTCTTTCCGTCCCGGGCCATCAGATGACCGCCACAAAGGAGGCATGCCAACATGATGCTTCGGTCTGATGGAAACTGCCTCATTTTCGAAATGGCATATTAATGGCCCGTCAGACATGCGCACGTGGTAGCCTCCCACAGGGTCTCGAGCACAACAGAAGCGGGGGGCAGCATTCATGGCAATTATGGCATGGGATTTTGTCCTTCCATGTCATCTCCGCATTAACTCCCCACGTCCCAAGCCGCGACAGTTCGATGGGACCTGGGGATGCGGGGGCAACTGATATGGCTACATCGCTGACATGGAACGCGAATATACTTTGGCATCTGGAAGGGAATCTGGGCATCTGGAGGGCATCTGTAAGAATCAGGGTTTTCTGAATTTTCCTCCTAGGGTCTTCAATCTTCAAGCTGGTTGGACTTGGGCTAAACTTCCATGTATTCAGTCTAGATGGACTTGGTCATCACTTGTATGATGTGGTCTTGAGTCCGTGTCAGTATGCTTGTCAGGACTCAAAAAAATAAAATTAGCTCACATGAGCTGACTAGCATTGGACTGAACTAGCTCAACATGAGCTGACTATACAGAACTGAAATAACAACTCAAAATACTCAAATAATAACTAAATAAACTCGAATGGGCTAAGCCCTTATTACAGATGGACTCATAAATTATTGATCAATTCATAAAGGTTTGAAAAGCCTCTGTCTTATTCTGGTGCCCCTCCGTGTCCCCCCCATTCTCCCAGGGTGGGAGGAACTCGACCCTGTTGAGTGAAGATCAAGCTGGCTCCATATCTCTTAGGAGGTCTGGGTTGAGGTGCAACATCCTCTCGAGAAATCCACGAATCGTCCGACTCTGGCCGCCTTGCCATCAGACCGGGAGCATTGATAACCATGGCCCCGGGTCGAATGGCTTGATCGTCCCAGGATACGCTCGATCTGTTCTCGCTCTCTCAGGCCAATTGATGGTGGACACTCTGGGTAAGGACCTCTCAAACAGAACGGATAGGTCCAAAAGCCTCACTGGGTATCGTTGCTGGTTACCTATACTCAACCAAGTCTGTAATATTGAAGGTAGAACTAATGCCCAATCCGAAGGCAAGTCTAGTACATAGGCATTTGATCCAACATTCTTTTAATACTTTAAAAGGTCCGTCTCCACAGCATGAAGCTTCTTAACGGTCCAGGTGGGAACCGCTCAGGCCTAAGCCTAATCAAGATAGAATCCACTACATCAAATTCTTTGATCATCTTCGGAATTAGCCAGTTTGTTTAAAATTAGTGTAGGTGGTGAACATGCTGGGCACATGCAGACTCCTAACAAAATGAGCAAAGGACTCAAACTAACACCTAATAGACTCGACATTGCATTCTTATCGAAAAAAATTTTTAGACTTTTATGGGCCTAAACCTAAGAGACTATAGACTCCTAGTCTGATCCTAGTGTGGTGTCACAAGAGTATTTACAATGGACTCCAAGCGAAGCCAAAGGGTATGCCAGAAGTATAATGAAAACCTAACATGCATAATGAATGCATGCGTACGCTAATCTCAGTTAATGCAATCTAATAATCCTAGAAATGCTGGAGGTGTCAGGAGGGCAGAAAATAGGAAGGGGTTCAGAATTAGTTTGGTAGGGTAGAGAAAAGTTCCTTAGTTGGATACAGTAGGATAAAAGACGGGGTGTTAGGAAACTAATCCTATACTAATGAGGTTAACTTTACGAGGTTGACTATATCTACAGGTTTGCATAATGGAAGGATGGGTCCGCCAATTTCGGGAAAGAGGCCGAAATGGGAACTATAGGAGGGGACTCATCTTGAGGTATTGATTCAAAGAGATCATGTCCTTAATAAATTCTTCTGGTTCTTGTATTTTTGGACTAGACTCTATAATTTAGCTCTCCTCTATGGTTTCCTCAGTAAGCACTAGCAGCGTACCTAGGTTTTTTTCCTTTATATTGTTCTTCCATTATAGCTTTTGGGTGGATGTGGTCAGGTCAACTAGCTCTGGGTTGGGTTTCTACCTAGGTATCTATTGGGTCACTAATTCTAGGTCTACTAAAGGGTCTCCTCTTCTCCTTCATACTCATCAACTAGGCTCGCATCAGCTTCATACACTTCCACGTTTAATGTAAGCCTTGTCAATCTCAAAATGGTTGGAGAAGTTGGCTTCATACACTTCCACGTTAAGGTTCGTCTTCCACGAGATGCATTCAATAAATTGTGCAGCTTTCCTCATTTCTTCCCAATGTATAGGCTTCGGTTCCCGAATTTACCACGTCTCCCTCTTTCCTTCACGACGTTCCTTTTCATATTTTCCAGATTTTCCTCGTTCCCTCCTCGTTTTTTTCCCTTCCCGAAACTGTCCGGGTCGTGATATCGCCGGGCCATGCACCACTGCGGGTCCCATCGAGGAGTCGTGGGCCAATCAAGACTGGAAGGACCGAGATTTCCATGTAGTGGTCAACGGCCACAACTATATATGAAAATGTTTCAGGGAACCTGTGACGGGTGAGATCAAACTAGCACTAATGCACCAGATCCCATCAGAACTCTGCAGTTAAGCATGCTTGGATGAGAGTATACTAGGTTGGGTGACTCCATGAAAAGTCCTCGTGTTTGCACCCCTTTTTCTAACTTTCGACTATTTTTCTGTTCCACCATCGGATCGGATATGTCCTTCTTAACTCCTCGAATATTTCCTTTTGATTACTATTCATTCCATTCCCTTATTTTCCTCACATCATGGGATATTCGCATCGCAATGATCCAAGTCCGAAGATCGCCGTGCAATGCACTGACGTTGGTCCCCACAGGACCCAGAAGGCACGGTGTAGCATTGTTCTCTGGCAGTGGGAGCGGCTCCTATGCTATATGATCATTTTGAACGCTAGCGATTGGTACGATTATCACCGCCCTAACATGCTGGATCCTATCAAAATCCATAGTTAAGCATGCTTGGCGAGCGATGGGTCACCCCGGGAATCGGCGCACGCACGAAGGCCACATTGCAGAATGTGGGCAGGATGCTGACAACGGTGCCCACGGGCCCTTTTTCCAGAATGTGGGCTGGATGCCTCCGTGTCTTTTCCGAACGCGGAGCAGCCGAAGCTGAAACTTCCAGCTCGCCAAGGATCTTTCGCACTTCCTGTTGGCCTTTCATACAAATTAATTCAACCCTAGATCCTGGCCGTGATGGCGGAGCAGACAGGCGGGTGGAGCACGGAGAGAGCTTCCGAATTGGGTCTTACAGGCTATTCCGACTCTGAAAAACTATTTTTATGCCGTTTGAGTGCGGCACGGTCGAAAGCCACCGAAACTGGCACGATCAACCCAATATCTTGCCCCCCAGGCCTGGTCCCCCCCCGGATAGCAGAACTTATTGGCTAAGGCGTCTGCATCGGAAATTCTCGTTCTGCACCCATTTCTTTATTGTCTACTATTTTTCTGTCTTGCACGAGATGCATGCAATAAATTGTGCGGCTTTCCAATATCTTCCCCCTGCATACGCTTCAGTTCCCGAAATTACCACGTCTCCCTCTCTCCGTCGTGGCATTCCTTTCATATTTCCTGGGATTCTACCCGTTCCCTCCTCGGTTGTTTGTTCCCCTCCAAAACAGTACGGGTCTTGATATCACCGGGGTGACGCACCACCGCGGGTCCACCGAGGGTGTCGTGCGCCCGTCAAGACTGGACAGATCGAGATTTCAATGTAGTGGGCAATGGTCCAACTATATATGGAAATGTTTTGGGAACCTGTGACGGGTGCGATCATACCAGCACTAATACACCGTATCCCATCAGAAATCTGCAGTTAAGCATGCTTGGGCGAGAGTAGTACTAGGATGGTTGACCCCTGGAAAGTCCTCTTGTTGCACCCCTTTTTCTAACTTTCGACTATTTTCTGTCCCCCATCGGATCCGATATGCCCTTCAATTTTTATCATGTCTTCTACTTTTTTTCCCCTCCGGAAACTTATCCGCTCCCATGATAATCTGATTTTCTTAACTCCTTGAAATATTCTCTTTTGATTATATTCATTATATTCCCTATTTTCCTCACATCATGGGATGTTCGCACCGCATTGATCCAAGTCCGAAGATCGTCGGCGCCATGCACTTACGTTGGTCCACAGGACCCAGAAGGCCCGGCGCAGCATTGTTCCCCCGGCGCGGGAGCGACTTACTATGCTATAACGAATGATGTGATGACTAGTGATGGGTGCGATTATCACTGCCCGACGCGCCCTATCAGAATTCATAGTTAAGCATTCCTCGTCGAGTGGATGGGACACCCTCGGGAAGTCGGTGCAGCGAAGGCCACGTTGCAGAATATGGCTAGGATGCTGACAACGTTGCCCACGGGCCTTTTTTCCAGAATGTGGGCTGGATGCCTCTAGTCTTTTGTTGAATGTTGAGCAGGCAGAGCTGAAACTTCCAGCTCGCCAAGGATCTTCCGGGCTCCCGTTAGCCTTTCAGATGAATTAATTCGACCCTAGATCCTGGACGTGATGGCGAAGCTATCATTCGGGTGGAGCACGGAGAGAGCTTTCCGAATTGGGGTCTTAAAGGCGATTCCGCTTCGAAAACATATTTATGCCCATTTAAGCATGGCACGGTCGAAAGCCGCCGAAACTGGCATGATCAACCCAATATCTTGCCCCACCAGACTCGATCCCCCGGATCGCGGAACTTAACGGCTAAGGCGTTCGCGTCCGAAGTCCTCGTTCTGCACCCCTTTCTTATTGTCCGCTATTTTATGTCTTCTACAAGATGCATGCAATAAATTATGCTGCTTTCCAATTTCTTCCCCCGTGCATATGCTTCGGTTCCCGAATTACCACGTCTCCCTATCTCCTTCGCGGCGTTCCTTTCATATTCCCGGGATTCTACCCGTTCCCTCCCCGTTGTTGTTCCCCTCCCGAAACAGTACGGGTCTTGATATCACCGGGGCATGCGCCATCGCGTGTCCCACCGAGGGAGTTGTGTGCCCATCAAAACTGGACGGATCAAGATTTCCATTAGTGGGCACGACCGTAACTATATATGAAATGTTCAGGGAACTTGTGACTGGTGCGATCATACCAGCACTAATGCACCGGATCCCATCAGAACTCCGTAGTTAAGCGTTCTTGGGTGAGAGTTGTACTAGGATGGGTGACCCCTAGGAAGACCTCGTGTTGCACACCCCTTTTCTAACTTTCGACTATTTTTGTCCCCTATCGGATCCGATATGCCCTTCAAATTTCTATCATATCTTCTACTTTTTCTCCCCTCCGAGAACTTATCCGCTCCCATGATAATCCGATTTTTCTTAACTCCTCGAAATATTCCCTTTTGATTAATATTCATTCTATTCCTTTATTTTCTCACATCATGGGATGTTCGCCCGCAATGATCCAAGTCCGAAGATCGCCAGCGCCATGCACTGACATTGGTCCTACAGGACCCAAATGCCCGAGCGCAGCATTGTTCCCCGACAGCGAGGAGTGGCTCACTATGCTATAATGAATGATGTTGAACGACTAGCGATGGGTGCGATTATCACCGCCGTGACGCGCGGATCCTATCAGAAATCCATAGTTAGGCGTTCCTCGTCGAGCGGATGGGTCCCACGGGATGTCGGCGTAGCGAAGGCCATGTTACAGAATGTGGGCAGGATGCTGACAACGGTGCCCACGGGCCCTTTTTCTAGAATGTGGGCTGGATGCCTCCATATCTTTTCCGAACGCGGAGCAGGTAGAAGCTGAAACTTCCAGCTCGCCAAGGATCTTCCGGCACCCGTTGGCCTTTCAGACAAATAAATTAGACACTATCCTGGCCGTGACGGCGGAGCTGTCATGTGGGTGGAGCTCGAAGAGAGCTTTTCGAATTGGGGTCTTACAGGCGATTCCGACTTCGGAAAACATATTTATGCCTGTTTGAGCGTGGCACGGTCGAAAGCCGCTGAAACTGGCACGATCAACCCAATATCTTGCCCAACCAGGTCCGTACCCGGATCATGGAACTTAACGCTAAGGCATCCGAGTCGGAAGTCCTTGTTCTGCTCCCCATTTCTTGATTGTCCGCTAGTTTTTCTGTCTTCCATGAGATGCATGCAATAATTGTGTGGCTTTGCCATTTCTTCCCCCGTGCATACGCTTCGGTTCCCGAAATTACTACATCCCCTCTCACCTACGCGGCGTTCCTTTCATATTTTCAGGGAATTTACCCGTTCCCTCAACCGGTTATTGTTCCCCTCCCGAAATAGTACTGTTGATATCACCGGGCGACGCACCACCACGGGTCCCACCGAGGGAGTCGTGCGCCCATCAAGACTGGACAGATCAAGATTTCCATGTAGTGGGCAACGGTCGCAACTATATAGAAATATTTCAGGGAACCTGTGACAGGTGCGATCATACCCGCACTAATTCATTGGATCCTATCAGAACTTCGCAGTTAAGCGTGCTTGTGCGAGAGTAGTACTAGGATGGGTGTCCCCCTGGGAAGTCCTCATGTTGCACCCCTTTTTCTAACTTTCGAATATTTTTCTGTCCCCCATCGGATCCGATATGCCCATCAAATTTCAATCATGTCTTCTACTTTTTTTTCTTCCTAGAAACTTATCTGCTCCCATGATAATCCAATTTTCTTAACTCCTCGAAATATTCTCTTTTGATTAATATTCATTCTATTCCTTTATTTTTGTCACATCATGGGATCTTCGCCCGCAACGATCCAAGTCTGAAGATCGCCGGCGCCATGCACTGACGTTGATCCCACAGGACCCAGAATGCCCGGGGCAGCATTGTTCCCCGCGGCGCGGGGAGCTCACTATGCTATAACAATGATGTTGAATGACTAGCGATGGGTGCGATTATCATCGCCCTGACATGCCGGATCCTATCAAAATCCATAGTTAGGCGTTCCTCGTCAAGCGATGGGTCATCCCGTGAAGTCGGCGTAGCGAAGGCCCCGTTGCAGAATATGGGAAGGTTGCTGATAACAGTGCCCACCGGCACTTTTTCCAGAATGTGGGCTGGATGCCTCCATGTCTGTTTCGAACGCGAGCAAGCAGAAGCTGAAACTTCCAGCTCGCCAAGGATCTTCGGGCTCCTATTGGCCTTTCAGATGAATAAATTAGACCCCAGATCCTGGCCATGATGGTCGAGCTGTCATACGGGTGGAGCCGGAGAGAGCTTTCCGAATTGGGGTCCTACAGGCGATTCCGACTGCGGAAAACATATTATGCCCGTTTGAGTGCCGCACGGTCGAAAGCCGCCGAAACTGGCACGATCAACCCAATATCTTGCCCCACCGGGCCCAGTCCCCCGGATCGCGAACTTAACGGCTAAGACGTCCACGTCCGAAGTCCTCGTTCTGCACCCATTTCTTGATTGTTCACTATTTTTCTGTCTTTCACGAGATGCATGCAATAAATTGTGCGGCTTTCCCATTTCTTCCCCCGTGCATACGCTTCGGTTCCATAAATTACCACGTCTCCCTCTCTCCATCATGGCATTCCTTTCATATTTCCCGGGATTCTACCCGTTCCCTCCTCGGTGGTTGTTCCCCTCCCAAAACAGTACGGGTCTTGATATCACCGGGGTGATGCACCAACTCAGGTCCCACCGAGGGAGTCGTGCGCCCGTCAAGACTGGACGGATCGAGAGTTCCATGTAGTGGGCAACGTCGCAACTATATATGGAATGTTTCTGGGAACCTGTTGTTGGGAAATGTGTCCCAAAGCCAATCGCCTGAGTTGTAGGCGGTTGTGCTCAGTATTGTACCCATTTTATGAATTATAAAATATTATTTTTGGCAGCTCATCACATACTATATTTTCCTGAAATAAACTTTTTCTATGTGATGAAGTCCTTAGGACTACATTGACTTCGATACAGAGAGGAAGTATCGAGTGGTCCTTAAACCCTGTTCACAACCAAAGGTATATTAACTGGACGGCGTATATCAAGTATAGGTTGTTGTAGTTCACATCGTTTGTTGTCCTCTTGACCAAATGAGTGTGGTGACACTGATGTGATCTGCAAGTGGGATATGTGATATCTCATTGAATGTGACTCCGTGCAGCCCCTTTCTACCAAAGGGATACTCACGATTGGATATGGTATATATGTCCCCTGACCTGAGGTCATCACGATAGCTTGTAAGCAACTCACTATGCTTTGGTACCGGACTATCCGATTTTTAATTCGATGATGGAAGGTTTCTGGGTACAGGAAAGTACTTGTGGAGCAGTGATGGATCAAGATGGAATTGACCTGTCCAAACAGTTTGGATTGAATGTCTTGCAGTATCTTAATTTAGCAAATCCTCGACCGGGGTAGTCCTAGTAAAGAGTCACTGGGCTTGCGAGGTTGAGACACGTAGTCGACTGACTCAGTCTGGGTTGGCAACCAATCTCAGTCGTGATGAGCATTAGAGGTCAAAGGGATGAATTATACGGTAACCATATGCCAGAGGTTCGATAGTTTGCTCCCGCATCTTCGACCTATCCGGACGCCGGGACCCATTGCTAGATGTTTCCTGTGCTGGTACAAGAAATTATTCTAGTGCTACCGTTTAGGTTCGAACCTATGAGGTCACAAGCCATAGAGGATAACTCTTTGATCCGGATACCGATTACGATTGGGAATCGTCTCAGTTTTATGGTCAGAATTTTTGAGCACTCATTTCTCCATCTTACCCTTGTCTGAGTCACCAAAATTGTTCCAGGTTGACCAGCATTGCGCTAGGATTTTTCTGAATCAGTTTTGAACTGATTCGGAGTTCGTTTCGGCCTCCAATTGGTTGTGAACCATTTTATTCCTTGAACCAGGTTCAATTGGATTGAACCGTTGGTTTAATGAGATTGAACCAATGGGTTGGTTTATTGGCTTGGACCGGTTATTTGAATCGGTGGACTGGTTTCCATGATTTTCTTTTATTCCTTTGACCGTTTTACACGGTAATTGGAAGGAAGTCCAAGCGCAGAGAGATTTTTTCCTAACGTCCAAAAGGCCAAATGAGTTCAGTGAAGGCCGAACGCGCGCGTCTCTTCCTCTTCCCCGTCCACCGTTTGGAATTAATGGATTTAATCCTGGGTTTATGGCTTGTTAATGGGTTAACAACCTGCTGCCTTTCCACCTCCCGTCGCTCCACCTCCCTCTCCCTCCCCACACCTTATATAAACTACATCAGCCGTTCCCCTGTTGGAGGATTGTGAGTTGAGTTTCAACGTGGAGAAGTTTTCACCGTGAGTTGAATTTTTCCCACCGTGTGAGAATCAAGAACAAGCTACCAAACATCTAGGCATTCTTCTTCTTGAGAGGCTTAAGGAGAGACCTTTGGGGCTGGGTTTAGAAGCCTTAGAAGGAAGAAAATCACATTGTTCGAAGTGCTCTTGTTCTGCCCAATTGTAGATTTCTGTGATCATGAAGCCCTCTTCCGGCGGCTAGCACCGTGCGTGGAGCAGATCCAGAGGTCCCGGGCATGTCTCCCTTTTAGAGGGAGTACCATTCTACTCCTAGGAGCAAACCACACGAGTCGAGATCGCCCCAGCTGCTCCGAAACGAAGGCCAAAGTCTGCTATCCAGTTCTGCTGCAGAAATCTGGCAGCAGACTTTGGTGATTTATTTATCTTTTTGTCTTAGATTTGATTGCAGAAATCGGTGGCAAATCGAAGAGACTTGTCCAAGTTACTGCTGCTACTCAATTTGGAGCAAACGGAGGTCCGAAATCTACTCAAATTAAAATTATTTTAATTTGCAGATACATGATTTAGGCATGTTTTATAAAATATTTATAAATATTTTTATGATGCATGATTTGGTATATAAAATGTTTTACATAAAGACTTAATTAAAAATATTTAATTAAGTGTTTGTCTTATTAAAAAAAAAAAAAAAATTAGGTTTATGAAATCTAATACAATTTGCATAAGCCATTTTTGGGTTAATTGGGTTAGCTGACTATTTGGGTCCAATACTGGGTTAGACCTAAGTTTAGTTGAACTGGATAATAAGAAGAAGATTAAACAAAAGTTGTTTAAGGTCCTTCTTTAGAACTATCTAATAGTTAGATTAGTTGATCCGTTCATCTAAAATGGATCCAATTAGTGGCTCAGTGGACGCCCGAGTCTTTAGGCTAGTCTGATCGAGTCTGGTAAACCAACTGGTGTCGAGGTAGGTTTGGCATTGTGATCATGGCTGTATGAGGCTACCTCTTTCCTGGCCAACTTGATTGGTGTCTAGGAAAGATGGTTAATGGTGGATACTCACCCATGATCTCACCTACCTGGTTAGTCGAGTTGACCAGAACTGATTGGAAAAGCTCAATGACTCGAGTTAACCCATGTCCCCAGATTAATCGTCTGAAAGATCTATAGGAGCCATGGATTATTTGTTGATTTATTTCACACCCTCCTGGAATCTGATTGATTCAGTGGGAGGATGATCCATGTCCTTATCTCTTTCTTCTGTCATAATTAAAATCCTCTAAATTATTAGGTCCTTAAAAAGACTAAGTCAAGGAGTTGATAATGTCTTAGCCTTCCATAAGTTGGATAGAAATGTGTCCACTAGCTTGGTGTGCATCGACAGTTCCATAGAACGGTTGTACATCTGGCGACTGGAATTTCTATCTGATTGATGATGGTTCAGTGCACCTCCTTAACGGGACCAGGTGGGCCGACCATAGTCGGCTTGGTCTTTAGTTAGCTGGAAGCATTGGATTTGTCATTTTAATGGTTGGACCTAACCAGAGACCCGCAATAGGAGGCCCCTAGGCCGATTGGGGTGCTCTCTGGGGCAAAATAAAATACTAAAAATGTTTAGGGAAACAATTGGTTTACGAACCTACCTTTAGGCTCGTATGGGTGAGCCGGTCATAGTCGAGCTCATGCGAGGCCTATTGGATTTCAGTACCCACTTGAGAAAAAGTATTTTCACGGATTGGAGTTAGAGGCTACCAATCTGAAAAATTAGTGGGAGAAATCTTTAGACTAAAGTCCAAGTCTTTTGGTTAAGTTATTAATTCATCAACTAATATGGTCTATTTTCATTTCAGATGTCTTCCAATTTATCGCTCCAGTCACTTCTCGATAACGAGAAGTTAAAGGGTCACAACTTCGATAGTTGGTATCGAAGATTGAGAATTGTTCTAGAGCATGAACGGATCCTCCATGTAATAGCGGATCCCGCACTTGAAATCCCTCCCGCTAATGCACGAAGTGCGGTCAGAGATGCTTATCTGAAGTGGGTCTCTGATCGGACTACTATCCGATGCATTATGTTAGCGGCTATGAACGATGAGTTCAGTCGCAAATTTGAGGAGGCCCATGATGAAATCCTTCAAAAGTTGAAGGAATCCTTCGGCACCCCGGATGATGTAGAAAGGTGCAAAGTGTCTTGTGCCATCTACAACTCCAAGATGCCGAATGGCGGTTCAGTCACTGATGATGTATTGTACATGATCAAGTTGATTGAAAAGTTGGGCAAACTCGGATGCCCCTTGCACGAGCAACTCGGCAAGCATGCGATCCTGAATTTTCTTCCCTCTTCCTATCTTGATTTTCTCGATCATTATAGAATGAACAAGCTTGCAGTCAACTACCATGGTCTTTTGGGGTTACTGCAGACTTTCGAGAAAGACCACCAACTGAATAAGGAGGTGGTGAATTTAGTGGGAGGTAGTACAGGTCGTCGTCCCTTTAAGAAAGGAAAAGGAAAATAAATAAAAAGGGAAAGAAGGTGCAGAATGTTCCTGGCCCTAGTCAGACCAGGAAGTATAAGGCTGATCAGTCTTCTGCAGAGTGTTTCTACTACAAGAAGAAGGGACACTGGAAGAGGGCGAGGAAGCAGAAGTCTGTTGAACAAGGTATTTATATGATAAATCCTTGTAATTACTCAGTTGTTGATACTGCTAACTGGGTATTGGATACTGGTAGTCCAATTCATGTTTGTAATTCATTACAGGGACTTCTAGTTAGCAGAAGATTTGAAGATGGAGAACAGTTTCTGAGCATCGGAATGGAAATCGTGTTTTAGTACTGGCGATCGGAGTCCTGCATCTTGTCTTTGGGTCTTGTACTATCGAGCTAGTCGACTGTCACTATTGTCCTAGTTTCATTATGAGCATAATCTCTGTAGGCCTTTTGGCCAATTATGGTTTTGAACTATTAATAAAAGGAGATTTTTGCAATGTTATTTTGAATAACTCTATTATAATGAAAGCTAGATTAAATAATGGCATATACGTACTATCAAGGCCTGTTAGTGTAATGTACACTTCTTGCAAATGCCCAAGGTTATATAACGTAATGATTTGTATCTTTGGCACTGTAGGCTAGGTCATATTAACCAAAATAGATAAACAAGATGCGAGGAGATGGACTTCTCGAGGTTAGTGATTCTGAATCACTACCCACTTATGAATCCTGTTTACTTGGTAAATGACCAAGTCACCTTTTACTGGAAAGGGTGAACGGGCTACAGAACTTCTAAGTCTAATACATACTGATGTATGTGGACCGATGTCAGTTAGTGCCAAGAAGGATACAAATATTTCATTACTTTTACAAATGACTTTTCAAGATTCGGTTATGTCTTTTTAATGAGACATAAGTCTGAATCATTTGAAATGTTCAAATGATACCGTAATGAAGTAGAAAAGCAAACTGAAAAAGTATTAAAACTCTTCGATCTGATCGAGTGGTGAATACTTATCTGATACTTTTTTGACATATCTTGAGGAGAATGGAATTCTCTCTCAGTGGACTCCTCCAGGAACACCACAGTTGAATGGTGTGTCCGAAAGGAGGAATCGAACCTTGTTGGACATGGTTCGATCCATGATGGGCTTTGCAACTCTGCCGCTATCCTTTCGGGGATATGCGCTTCAGACAGCCTGTTACTTATTAAATAATATTCCAAGTAAGTCTGTTGTCTCCACTCCGTTTGAGATGTGGAATGGGCGTAAACCCTCAATCTCACACCTTCGGTCTGGGGTTGTCCGGCTTACATAAAGCGTTTAGACTCAGACAAACTTGGTCCTAAGTCTGACATGTGTTTATTCATTGGTTATCCTAAGGAAACCAAAGGGTATTTCTTCTACTTGGAGAATGAACAAAAGGTGTTCGTTGCTCTTAAGCTATCTTTTGGAAAAGGAATTCCTTGGAGAAGGAACTATAGCTTCTAAGATTGAACTTGATGAAGTTCAGTCAATAGAAGAACCTACACACTCTAAGGATATCGTAGAACCGGCTGTGATTGAATCACACCCCAACCCATTAGGAGATCCGGTAGAATACCGCGTCACCCGGACAGATACTACGGTTTCTTCTTGGTCCGGGACGGCGATCCCATTGAGCTCGATGAGAATAATGAGAATCCGATCACCTATATGGATGCATTTCAGAGATCTGACTCTGAGGCATGGCTTGGAGCCATGCGATCATACCAGCACTAATGCACCGGATCCTATCAGAACTCCGTAATAAAGCATGCTTGGGCTAGAGTAGTACTAGGATGGGTGACCCCCTAGGAAGTCCTTGTGTTGCACCCCTTTTTCTAACTTTCGACTATTTTTCTGTCTCCCATCGGATCCGATATGCCCTTCAATTTCCATCATGTCTTCTACTATTTTTTCCCTCCGGAAACTTATCCGCTTCCATGATAATCCATTTTTCTTAACTCCTTGAAATATTCCCTTTTGATTAATATTCATTCTATTCCTTTATCTTCCTCACATCATGGGATGTTCACCCACAACGATCCAAGTCCAAAGATCGCCATCGCCATGCACTGACGTTGGTCCCACAGGACGCAGAAGGCCCGGGCGCAGTATTGTTTCTCGGCGGCGTGGAGCGGCTCGCAATGCTATAATGAATGATGTTGAACGACTAGCGATGGATGCGATCATCACCGCCCTGACGCGCCGGATCTTATCAGAAATCCATAGTTAGGCGTTCTCGTCGAGCGGATGGGTCACCCCGGGAAGTCGGCGCAGCGAAGGCCACGTTGCAGAATGTTGGTAGGATGCTGAAAACGGTGCCTACGGGCCCTTTTTTCAGAATGTGGGCTGGATGCCTCCATGTCTTTTCTGAGCATGGAGCAGGAAGAAGCTGAAACTTCCAGCTCGCCAAGGATCTTCCGGGCTCCCGATGGCCTTTCAGACGAATTAATTCGACCCCCGATCCATGTAGTGATGACGGAGCTATCATCCGGGGAGCACAGAGAGAGCTTTCCGAATTGGGGTCTTACAGGCGATTCCGACTCCGGAAAACATAATTATGCCTGTTTGAGCACGACACGGTCGAAAGCCACCGAAACTAGCACGATCAACCCAATATCTTGCCCCACCGGACCCGGTACCCTAGATCGCGGAACTTAACGGCTAAGGCGTCCGCGTCGGAAGTCCTCATCCTGCACCCATTTCTTGATTGTCCGCTATTTTTCTGTCTTCCACGAGATACAAGCAATAAATTGTGCGGCTTTCCCATTTCTTCCCCCGTGCATACGCTTCGGTTCCCAAAATTACCATGTCTCCCTCTCTCCTTCGCGGCGTTCCTTTCATATTTCTCAGGATTCTACGCGTTCCCTCCTCGGTTGTTGTTCCCCACCCGAACGGTACGGGTCTTGATATCACCAGGGCGACGCACCACCGCGGGTTCGACCGAGGACTCGTGCACCCGTCAAGACTGGATGGATCAAGATTTCCATGTAGTGGGCAATGGTCGCAACTATATATGGAAATGTTTCTGAAAACCTATGACGGGTGCGATCATACCAGTATTAATGCACCAGATCCCATAAGAACCCCGTAGTTAAGCGTGCTTGGGCGAGAGTAGTACTTGGATGGGTGACCTCCTTGAAGTCCTCGTGTTGCACCCCTTTTTCTAACTTTCGACTATTTTTCTATCTCCCATCGGATCCGATATGTCCTTCAAATTTCTATCATGTCTTCTACTTTTTCTCCCATCAGGAATATATCCGCTTCCATGATAATCCGATCCCATTTTCAAACTTTTGACTATTTTTCTATCCCCATCGGATCCGATATATCCTTCAAATTTCTATCATGTCTTCTACTTTTTCTCCCCTCCAGAAACATATCCGCTTCCATGATAATCCGATTTTTCATAACTCCTCGATATTCCCTTTTGATTAATATTCATTCTATTCCTTTATTTTCCTCCAATCATGGATGTTCGCCTGCAACGATCCAAGTCCAAAGATCGCCGGCGCCATGCACTGACGTGGTCCCATAGGTCACAGAACTTAAGGGCTAAGGCATACGCGTCAGAAGTCCTCATCCTGCACCCATTTCTTGATTGTCCACTATTTTTCTGTTTTCCATGAGATGCAAGCAATAAATTGTGCGGCTTTCCCATTTCTTCCCCTGTGCATACGCTTCGGTTCCCAAATTACCACGTCTCCCTCTCTCCTTCGCGACGTTCCTTTCATATTTCTCGGGATTCTACCCCGTTTCCTCCCCAGTTGTTGTTCCCTTTCGAAACAGTACGGGTCTTGATATCACCGGGGCGACGCACCACCGCCGGTCCGACCGAGGGACTCGTGCACCGTCAAGACTGGACGGATCGAGATTTCCATGTAGTGGGCAACGGTCGCAACTATATATAGAAATGTTTACGGAACCTGTGACTGGTGCGATTATACCAGCACTAATGCACCGGATTCCATCAGAACTCTGCAGTTAAGCATGCTTGGGCGCGAGTGGCACTAGGATGGGTGACCCACTGGGAAGTCCTCGTGTTGCACCCCTTTTTCAAACTTTCGACTATTTTTCTGTCCTCCATCGGATCCGACATGTCATTCAAATTTCTATCATGTCTTTTACTTTTTCTGCCCTCAGGAAACATATCCGCTTCCATGATAATCCAATTTTTCTTAACTCGTCGAAATATTTCCTTTTGATTAATATTCATTCTATTCCTTTATTTTCCTCACTTCATGGGATGTTCGCCCGCAACGATCCAAGTCCAAAGATCGCCGGCGCCATGCACTGACGTTGGTCCCACAGGACGTAGAAGGCCTGGGCGCAGCATTGTTCCCCGGGTGGGGAGCGGCTCGCTATGCTATAACGAATGATGTTGAATGACTAGCGATGGGTGCGATCATCACCGCCCTGACGCGCCAGATCATATCAGAAATCCAAAGTTAGGCGTTCCTCGTCGAGCGGATGGGTCACCCCGAGAAGTCGGCGCAGCGAAGGCCACGTTGCAGAACGTGGGCAGGATGCTAACAACGGTGCCCACGGGCCTTTTTTCCAGAATGTGGGCTGGATGCCTCCGTATCTTTTCCGAACGCGGAGCAGGAAGAAGCTGAAACTTCCAGCTCGCCAAGGATCTTCCAAGCTCTCGTTGGCCTTTCAGACGATTAATTCGACCCTCGATCCTGGCCGAGATGGCGGAGCTATCATGCCGGTGGAGCACAGAGAGAGCTTTCCGAATTAGGGTCATACAGGCGATTCCGACTCCGAAAATATAATTATGCCGGTTTGAGAACGGCATGGTCGAAAGCCACCGAAACTGGCATGATCAACCCAATATCTTGCCCCACCGAGCCCGGTCCCCCGGATCGCGGAACTTAAGGGCTAAGGCGAATGTGTCGGAAGTCCTCATCCTGCACCCATTTCTTGATTGTCCGCTATTTTTTCTGTCTTCCATGAGATGCATGCAATAAATTGTGCGGCTTTCCCATTTCTTCCCCCGTGCATACGCTTCGGTTCCCGAAATTACCACGTCTCCCTCTCTCCTTCGCGGAGTTCCTTTCATATTTCCCAGGATTCTACCATTCCCTCCTCGTTGTTATTCCCCTCCAGAAACAGTACGGGTCTTGATATCACCGGGGCGACGCACCACCGAGTGTCCCATCGAGGGAGTCGTGCGCCCATCAAGACTGGACGGATCGAGATTTCCATGTAGTGGGCAACGGCCGCAACTATATATAGAAATGTTTCAGGGAACCTGTGATGGGTGCGATCATACCAGCACTAATGCACCGGATCCCATCAGAAATCTACAGTTAAGCATGCTTGGGCGAGAGTAGTACTAGGATGGGTGACCCCCTGGAAAGTCCTCCTATTGCACCCTTTTTCTAACTTTCGACTATTTTTCTATCTCCCATCGGATCCGATATGCCCTTCAAATTTCTATCATGTCTTCTACTTTTTTTCCCTCTAAAACTTATCCGCTCACATGATATCGATTTTTCTTAACTCAAATTTTTTCCTTTTGATTAGTATTCATTCTATTCCCTTATTTTCCTCACATCATGGGATGTTCGTCCGCAACGATCTACGTCCAAAGATCACCGGCGCCATGCACTGACGTTGGTCCCACAGGACGCAGAAGGCCCGGGCGCAGCATTGTTCCCGGCGGCGGGAGCGGCTTGCTATGCTATAACGAATGATGTTGAACGACTAGCGATGGGTGCGATTATCACCGCCTTGACGCGCCGGATCCTATTAGAAATCCATAGTTAGGCATTCCTCGTCGAGTGGATGGTTCACCCTCGGGAAGTCGGCGCAGCGAAGGCCATGTTGCAGAATATGGGCAGAATGCTGACAACGGTGCCCACAGGTCCTTTTTCCAGAATGTGGGCTGGATGCCTCCATGTCTTTTCCGAACGCGGAGCAAGGAGAAGCTGAAACTTCCAGCTCTCCAACGATGTTCCATGCTCCCGTTGGCCTTTCAGATGATTTAATTTGAACCCAGATCCTAGCCATGATGGCGGAGCTATCATGCGGGTGGAGCACGGAGAGAGCTTTCTGAATTGGGATCTTATAGGCGATTTCGACTTCGGAAAACTTATTTATGCCCGTTGAGCGCGGCAACGGTCGAAAGCCACTGAAACTGGCACGATCAACCCAATATCTTGCCCAACTAGGCCTGGTCCCTCGGATCGCGAAACTTAACGGCTAAGGCATCCATGTCGGAAGTCCTCGTTCTACACCAATTTCTTGATTGTCCGCTATTTTTCTGTCTTCCACGAGATGCATGCAATAAATTGTCCGCTTTTCCATTTCGTACCCCGTGTATACGCTTCCGTTCCCAAATTACCACCACATCTCCCTCTACTTCGCGGCGTTCCTGTCATATTTTCCCGGGATTCTACCCGTTCCCTCCCCGGTTGTGTTTCCCTCCCGAAAAAGTACAGTCTTGATATCATCGGGGCGAGGCCGTACCACCGCGTGCCCACGAGGGGTCGTGCACCCATCAAGACTGGCCAGATCGAGATTTCCTTGTAGTGGACAACGGCCGCAAAAATATATATGGAAATGTTTCAGGGAAACTGTGACGGTGTGCGATCATACAGTACTAAGCACCAGATTCCATCAGAACTCCGTAGTTAAGCGGCTTGTGCGAGAGTAGTACTAGGATTGGTGACCCCCGGGAAGTCCTCGTGTGCACCCCTTTTCTAACTTTCAACTATTTTTCTGTCCCCCATCGATCGATATGTCCTTCAAATTTCTATCATGTTTTCTACTTTTTTCCCCTTCGGAAAACATATCCGCTTCATGATAATCCGATTTTTCTTAACTCCTCGAAATATTCCCTTTTGATTAATATTCATTCTATTCCTTTATTTTCGTCACTTCATGGGATGTTCGGCCGCAACGATCCAAGTTCAAAGATCGCCGGCGCCATGCACTAACGTTGGTCCCACAGGACGCAGAAGGCCCGGGCACAGCATTGTTCCCCGGTGGCGGGGAGCGGCTCGTTTTGCATAACGAATGATGTTGAACGACTGGCGATGGGTGCGATTATCACCGCCCTGACACGTCGGATCCTATCAGAAATCCATAGTAGGCATTCCTCGTCGAGCGGATGGGTCACCCCGAGAAGTCGGTTGCAACGAAGGCCACGTTGCAGATGGGGGCAGGATGCTGACAACGGTGCCACGTGCCCTTTTTCCAGAATGTGGGCTGGAGTGCCTCCGTGTCTTTTCCGAACGCGGAGCAGGAAGAAGCTGAAACTTCTAGCTCGCCAAGGATCTTCCAGGCTCCCGTTAGCCATTCAGATGAATTAAATCGACCCAAATCCTGGCCATGACGGCGGAGCTGTCATGCGGGTGGAGCACAGAGAGAGCTTTCCGAATTGGGGTCTTACAGGCGATTCCAACTCCGAAAAACTATTTATGCATGTTTGAGGGCGGCACGGTCGAAAGCCACCGAAACTGGGATGATCAACCCGATATCTTGCCACCAGGCCCGATCCCCCGGATCGCGGACTAACGGCTAAGGCGTCCCCCGTCTGAAGTCCTCGTTCTGCACCCATTTTTTGATTGTATGCTATTTTTTCTGTCTTCCACGAGGTGCATGCAATAAATTGTGCGGCTTTCCATTTCTTCCCCTGTGCATATGCTTCTATTCCCGAAATTACCATGTCTCCCTCTCTCCTTCATGGCGTTCTTTTCATATTTACCGAGATCTACCGTTCTCTCCCCAGTTGTTGTTTCCCCTCCAGAAAAAGTACAGGTCTTGATATCACCGGGGTGACGCACCACGCGTGTCCCACGGAGGGGGTCATGCGCCCATCAAGACTGGACACATCGAGATTTCCATGTATTGGGCACGACCGCGACTATATAGGAAATGTTTCAGGGAACCTGTGACGGTGTGCGATCAAACCAGCACTAATGCACGGATTCCATCAGAACTCCGCAGTTAAGCATGCTTGGGCTAGAGTAGTACAAGGATCGGGACCCCTTGGAAGTCCTCATGTGCACCTCTTTTTCTAAATTTCGACTATTTTTCTATCCCCCATTGGATCCGATATGACCTTCAAATTTCTATCATGTCTCTACTTTTTTCCCTCCGGAAAACTTATCCGCTCCCATGATAATCCTATTTTTTATAACTACTCGAAATATTCTCTTTTGATAAGATTCATTTTATCCTTTATTTTCCTCACATCATGGGATGTTCGCCCGCAACGATCCAAGTCCAAAGATCGCCGGCGCCATGCACTGACGTTGGTCCCACAGGACGCAGAAGGATCGGGTGCAGCATTGTTCTCGGCGGCGTGGAGCGGCTCACTATTCTATAACGAATGATGTTGAACGACTAGCGATGGGTGCGATCATCACCGCCCTGACGCGCCGGATCTATTAGAAATCCATAGTTAGGCATTCCTCGTAGAGCGGATGGGTCACCCCTGGAAGTCAGCGCAGCGAAGGCCACATTGTTGAATGTGGGCAGGATGCTAACAACGGTGCCCACGGGCCCTTTTTTCAGAATGTGGGCTGGATGCCTCCGTGTCTTTTCCGAATGCGGAGTAGGAAGAAGCTGAAACTTCCAGCTCGCCAAGGATCTTCCGGGCTACGTTGGCCTTTCAGATGAATTAATTCGACCCTCAATCCTGGACATGACGGTGGAGCTGTCATGCTAGTGGAGCATAGAGAGAGCTTTCCGAATTGGGGTCTTACAGGCGATTCCGACTCCGGAAAAATATTTATGCCCGTTTGAGCACGGCACGGTCGAAAGCCACCGAAACTGGCACGATCAACCCAATATCTTGCCCCTCCGGGCCCGGTCCCCAGATCGCGGACTTAACATGATGCAGAACAAATAAAG
The DNA here is from genome assembly GCA_021397845.1 of Areca catechu. Taxonomy (NCBI): domain Eukaryota; kingdom Viridiplantae; phylum Streptophyta; class Magnoliopsida; order Arecales; family Arecaceae; genus Areca; species Areca catechu. Next base: position 101,884,629 of record CM038050.1, read on the forward strand.
GGATGCGATGCGGAAGTAAATTAAGATTACTAATTTTTTTGTTGTTTTTATATGTTTGTAGAAGTTGGTCAAATCAAAGAAAAGTTAATCTAACATTGAAAGATACTAATATGATAATTGAAAGACAATTTTAAGGAAACTAATTATCAGAGTAGTCAGAAGCAACGGATCGCTGGGGGTGAGAAACTCCCAGACCTAGGGTTTCACTCCGAACTTTCAACAGAACAGAAATAAAGGGAAGAGATGGTTTACCTAACCAGACAATGATCTTCACAGATTTTGTGGAAGGACTCTCCCGAGCAGATTGTAGGATCCTCGGATTCAGATATCTTCGCAATGGATCCTCCAATACTGGTCCTTGGGGGTTGGCTTCTCCTAAACTCAAGATCTGGAAGAGAAGAAAAATAATTGATGGAATCAGAGAGTCAAGGGAAAAATACCAGGTTGATGAACTTGAAGATTGAAATTGCTGAAAACTGGATTCTCCTGGAAGCTGATGTGATTTTCCTTGGAACTTGCTCTGGATCTGAAGTAGCCGGACTGGATCTGGATGAAGGTGGATGGCCTGGACTTGTAGAGAGAGAGAGACCGTGGGAGATGGATGGATCTAGGTTTGATGGATTGAAAATAATGAAGGGCGGCTAGGGTTTTGGAATTTCAAGTGGCTAACCTAGGGTTTTGGATAAAGATGGAGATCTCTCACCTCCTCAAGGCTCCAATGGAACCCGGATTACCCCCTCACGGAGCTCAACACTTAGAATAGTGCGGAAGAAGAGAAACCTAGGTCACTCAACACAAGAGACTAGCAAAAATAATTTTCTTCATTGATTTCTTAAAGTTACAAAAAGGGGTCTATTATATAGACCTAAAAATTTCTCCAAGCTTGTACAAATTCCCATGTGGGACTAAACTCCTCCAACCTCTAGATTAGGTAGAAAATCTCCTCTTGGCCGACCAAGAGTTCAAAAAAATTTGGGACAGCATAAGGAATTTTTTTTGGAATTTGTATGGCGCCTCCTTTGGAGTTGGATTTGGATTTGGAGTCCTCTTCTTCTTATGGAATTTCTTCTTTTCTTCCACTCCAAGTTAAGCTCTTTGATTTTGATTTGAACTTCAATTGGATGTCCTTCTTTGATTTTTTCTCCAAGAGAAGTCTTTTCCTTCTTTGCTTAGACAAAATTGGCAGGTATGGGCGCCTCCTTTAAATTAGCTTCTAATTTGATTTTTTTCTTCTTTGGATGTGGGGACCATGACACTGGGATGCCTCTGTGGCGCCTCCTGGACTCTGGCGTGTGCTCGGAGTGTGGCTGGGGTGCGTGGCTTGGAGTGTGGCCTCCACTTGCTTGAACCTTGATTTGATTGGAAGACAAATGTGGCACCATTTTGGACCAAATTGAAACCACATCGGGACTTGCATCGAGTCAACATGACTCAACAAAATTTAAATGGTGACTCAAGAAATAAATAAACTGGTTGACTAGGTCAACCTTTATTACAAACCCTAATTTCTCGGGCAATGTCAATCAGAGATCAAATGGAGCTCTGAAGTCTTCTTATGAGTCTGGTGCCCGCACCAATTCTCCAGGGGGGTGGGGAACTCGACCCTGTCGAGTAAGGCTCAAGTTGGCTCTGGTATCTCTCCAAGAGGTCTGGGTCCAATTCTTGTAATTCTTCTTGGTAGATCCAAGAGTCATCAGAATCTGGCCTTCCTTGCCAGCGGACCAGGTACCTTTGGTATCCTCGATTACGAGTAGAGATAACTGATCATCCAGGATCTTTTCAATCTGCTCTTTCCTCACAAGCCAGTTTGTTGGTGGGACACAGGGTCGGGATCACTCTCAATGATAGGGTTAGGCTCAAAAGGCTCACTAGGAATCACAGCTGGCTCCCTGTACTCTACTAAGTCTGTAATGTTGAAAGTAGAGCTAATGCCTAGTTCTGGAGGCAACTCGAGCACATAGGCATTGGATCCTACTCTCTTTACCACTCTAAATGGTCCAGCTCCCCTAGCATGTAACTTTCTAACGGTTCCAGGAGGAAACCATTCAGGCCTTAACCTAATCATCACATAGTCTCCCTCAACAAAAGATTTGACTCGCCTTTGAGTATCAGCCAACTTCTTATAAGTTTCATATTAATTTATTTTTTTGGCATGAATTTCTTTATGCAAGTCTTTTACATGCTGTGCAAAATTCTCAGCAGACTCGGAGACTCGAGTGTGGACAGGTAAAGGGACTAGGTCAAGAGGTGTGTGAGGTTTGTACCCATGTACAATTTCAAATGGACTCTTACCCGTAGACCTATTGACCGAGTCATTGTACGCAATTCTACCCTTGGTAGGTATAAATCCCAATTTCTGGTGTTTTCACCAATAAGACATCTCAGCAGATTTCCTAGGCTACGGTTCACTACTTCAGTTGGCCATCAGTTTGGGGATGATAGGCAGTTGAAAACTTAAGTTTGTTCCTAACTTATGCCAAAGGGTCTTCCAAAAGTAACTGGTGAACCGGACATCCCTATCTGAAACGATTGTCTTAGGTAGGCCATGGAGTCTAACTATCTCATTGAAGAAAAGTGTGGCTACCTTAGACGCATCAAAGGTTTGGGAACAAGGCAAGAAGTGGGCCATTTTAGAGAATCGGTCGACTACGACACAGATAGAATCATGTCTCCTCTGGGTCTTAGGTAAACCTAACACAAAATCCATACTCACATCTTGCAAGGACGATCTGGGATAGGGAGTGGGGTATAAAGGCCAGTGTTTTGTTTTCGTTGTTTGGCAACAGCGCAGGTTCGACATCTAGCTACAATATTAGCTACATCCCTTTTCAAGCTAGGCCAGAAAAAGTGGTCTTCAATAGCTAGAATGGTCTTGTCTTTTCCAAAATGGCCGACTAAACCTCCAACATGGATTTCCCAAATCAAAAATTCCCTAAGAGAAGTTCTAGGGATGCAAAGCCTATTTTTGAAGAACAAAAAACCATCTACAAGGGTATAATCCTGGTGATTACTAGATGGTCCTTGAACTAGATCCTGATACACAGTTGTGAAATCCGGACAAGACTCATATTCCTCTTTGATTTGCTCAAACCCTATGACCTCAGTTCTAACAGAAGTTAATAACAGAGATCGGCGACTAAGGGCATCAGCTACCTTATTCTCAACTCCAGCCTTATGTTTCAGGACAAAAGTATAAGACTGGATATCTTCTACCCACTTAGCATGCCTAGGGTAAGCTTCTTTTGGGAGTTCAGAAATCTAAGAGCCTCATGGTCCGAAAATAGTACAAATTCCTGCGGTAGCAAATAATGTCTCCAGTAACGCAAAGCTTGCACCACCGCATAAAATTCCTTATCATAGGTAGAATACCTAAGCTTAGCATCATTAAGTTTTTCACTAAAGAATGCTATGGGATGATTCTCTTGGCTTAGGACTCCACCTATTCCTACACCTGAAGCATCACAGGCAACCTCAAATACTTAGAAAAATCGGGTAATCTCAGAATGGGTGCCTGGGTCATTTTATCCTTAAGATCTAGGAAGGCTTTATGGGCTGACTTAGTCCAATGAAATTCTCCTTTCCTAATACAATCAGTGATAGGAGCAGCTAAAGTACTAAACCCCTTGATGAATCGCCTATAGAAGGTAGCCAAGCCGTGGAAACTTCTAACTTCATGCACATTGGTTGGCTCTGGCCAGGCTACTATGGACCTAATCTTCTCAGGATCGGCCGCCACGCCGTCAAGGGTTACTACAAAACCAAGAAAGATAACTCTACTAGTCATGAATTCACACTTCTTAAGATTACCTAGAGTCTATCATTCCTCAAACTTGGCAGACTACTCTAAGGTGGCCTAGGTGATCTGCTGGGGTCTTACTATAGATCAGGATGTCATCAAAATAGACCACCACAAATTTTCCTATGAAAGCTCTAAGTACCTGGGTCATAATTCTCATGAAAGTACTAGGGGCATTGGACAACCCAAAAGGCATAACAACCCATTCATAAAGACCATCCTTAGTCTTGAAAGCAGTTTTCCATTCATCCCCGGGTCTAATCCTAACCTGATGATAGCCGCTTTTGAGATCAATCTTAGAAAAAACCATTGCACCAGCCATCATATCAAGCATGTCATCTAGTCTAGGGATGGGCAACCTATATTTGAGGGCGGCACGGTCGAAAGCCATCGAAACTGGGATGATCAACCCGATATCTTGCCCACCAGGCCCGATCCCCGGATCACGGAACTTAACGGCTAAGGTGTCCCCGTCTGAAGTCTCGTTCTGCACCCATTTTTAATTGTATGCTATTTTTCTGTCTTCCACGAGATGCATGCAATAAATTGTGCGGCTTTCCCATTCTTCCCCTGTGCATATGCTTCTATCCCGAAATTACCATGTCTCCCTCTCTCCTTCACGGTGTTCTTTTCATATTTACCGAGATTCTACCCGTTCTCTCCCCAGTTGTTGTTCCCCTCCAGAAAAAGTACAGGTCTTGATATCACCGGGGTGGCGCACCACCGCGTGTCCCACAGAGGGGGTCATGCGCCCATCAAGACTGGACGCATCGAGATTTCCATGTATTGGGCAACGACCGCGACTATATATGGAAATATTTCAGGGAACCTGTGACGGGTGCGATCAAACCTGCACTAATGCACCGGATTCCATCATAACTCCGTAGTTAAGCATGCTTGGGCTAGAGTAGTACAAGGATCGGTGACCCCATTGGAAGTCCTCATGTTGCACCCCTTTTTCTAAATTTCGACTATTTTTCTATCCCCCATTGATCCGATATGACCTTCAAATTTCTATCATGTCTTCTACTTTTTTTCCCTCCAGAAACTTATCCGCTCCATGATAATTTTATTTTTTATAACTCCTCGAAATATTCTCTTTTGATTAAGATTCATTTTATTCCTTTATTTTCCTCACATCATGGGATGTTCGCCCGCAACGATCTAAGTCCAAAGGCCGGCGCCATGCATTGACGTTCGTCCCATAGGACGCAGAAGGATCGGGCGCAGCATTGTTCCTCGGCGGTGCGGAGCGGCTCACTATTCTATAACGAATGATGTTGAAAACTAGCGATGGGTGCGATCATCACCGCCCTGACGCACCGGATCCTATTAGAAATCCATAGTTAGGCATTCCTCGTAGAGCGGATGGGTCACCCCTGGAAGTCAGCGCAGCGAAGGCCACATTGTTGAATGTGGGCAGGATGCTAACAACGGTGCCCACGGGCCCTTTTTTCAAAATGTGGGCTGGATGCCTCCGTGTCTTTTCCAAATGCGGAGCAGGAAGAAGCTGAAACTTCCAGCTCGCCAAGGATCTTCGGGCTACCGTTGGCCTTTCAGACGAATTAATTTGACCCTCGATCCTGGACGTGACGGTGGAGCTGTCATACTAGTGGAGCATAGAGAGAGCTTTCCGAATTGGGGTCTTACAGGCGATTCCGACTCCGGAAAAAATATTTATGCCATTTGAGCACGGCACGGTCGAAAGCCACCGAAACTGGCACGATCAACCCAATATCTTGCCCCTCCGGGCCCGTTCCCCCGGATCGCGAAACTTAACGGCTAAGATGTCCGCGTCGGAAGTCCTCGTCCTGCACCCATTTCTTGATTGTTCGCTATTTTTCTGTCTTCCAAGAGATGCATGCAATAAATTGTGCGGCTTTCCCATTTCTTCCCCCGTGCATATGCTTCGGTTCCTGAAATTACCACGTCTCCCTCTCTCTTTCGCGGCGTTCCTTTCATATTTCCCAGGATTCTACCCGTTCCCACCCCGGTTGTTGTTCCCCTCCCGAAACAGTACGGGTCTTGATATCACCGGGGCGACGCACCACCGTGGGTCCGATCGAGGGACTCGTGCGCCCGTCAAGACTGGACGGATCGAGATTTCCATGTAGTGGGCAACAGTCGCAACTATATATGAAAATGTTTCTGGAAATCTATGACGGGTGCGATTATACCAGCACTAATGCATAGGATCCCATCAGAACTCCACAGTTAAGAATGCTTGTGCTAGAGTAGTACTAGGATGGGTGACCCCTTGTGAAGTCCTCGTGTTGCACCCTTTTTCTAACTTTCGACTATTTTTCTATCCCCCTCGGATCCGATATGCCCTTCAAATTTCTATCATGTCTTCTACTTTTTTTCCCCTCCGGAAACTTATCCGCTCCCATGATAATCCGATTTCTCATAAGTCCTCGAAATATTCCCTTTTGATTAATATTTATTATATTCCTTTATTTTCCTCACATCATGGGATGTTCGCCCATAATGATCGAAGTCCAAAGATCGCCAGCGCCATGCACTGACGTTGGTCCCACAGGACGCAGAAGGCCGGGTGCAGCATTGTTTCCTGGCGGCACGGAGCGGCTCGCTATGCTATAACTAATGATGTTGAACGACTAGCGATGGGTGCGATCATCATCACAGCTGACACGCCGGATCCAATCAGAAATCCATAGTTAGGCATTCCTCATCGAGCGGATGGGTCACCCCGGGAAGTCGGCACAGCGAAGGCCACGTTGTAGAATGTGGGCAGGATGCCGACAACGGTTCCCACGGGCCCTTTTTCTAGAATGTGGACTGGATGCCTCCGTGTCTTTTCCGAACGCAGAGCAGGAAGAAGCTGAAACTTCCAGCTCGCCAAGGATCTTACGGTCTCCCGTTGGCCTTTCAGATGAATTAATTCGACCCCCGATCCTGGCCGTGATGGCGGAGTTGTCATGCGGGTGGAGCATTGAGAGAGCTTTCCGAATTGGGGTCTTACAGGCGATTCTGACTCCGAAAAACATAATTATGCCCGTTTGAGCGCCGGCACGGTCGAAAGCCACCGAAACTGGCACGATCAACCCAATATCATACCCCATCGGGCCGGTCCCCCGGATCGCGGAACTTAACGGCTAAGGCGTTCACGTCGGAAGTCCTCATCCTGCACCCGTTTCTTGATTGTCTACTATTTTTTGTCCTCCACGAGATGCATGCAATAAATTGTGCGGCTTTCCATTTCTTCCCCCGTGCATATGCTTCGGTTCCCGAAATTACCACGCCTCCTTCTCTCCTTCACGGCGTTCCTTTCATATTCCCGGGATTCTACCAGTTCCCTCCCGGTTGTTATTCCCCTTCCGAAACAGTACGGGTCTTGATATCACCGGGGCGACGCACCACTGCGGGTCCAACCGAGGGACTCGTGCGCCCATAAAGACTGGACGGATCGAGATTTACATGTAGTGGGCAACGGTCGCAACTACATATGGAAATGTTTCTGGAAACCTGTGACGGGTGCGATCATACCAGCACTAATGCACCGGATCCCATCAAAACTCCGCAGTAAGCGTGCTTGGGCGAGAGTAGTACTAGGATGGGTGACCACCTAGGAAGTCCTCGTGTTGCACCCCTTTTTCTAACTTTTGACTATTTTCTGTCCCCCATCGGATCCGATATGTCCTTCAAATTTCTATCATGTCTTATACTTTTTCTCCCCTCCGGAAACATATCCACTTCCATGATAATCTGATTTTTCTTAACTCCTTGAAATATTCTCTTTTGATTAGTATTCATTCTATTCCTTTATTTTCCTCACATCATGGGATGTTCGCCCGCAACGATCCAAGTCCAACGATCGTCGGCGCCATGCACTGACGTTGGTCCCACAGGATGCAAAAGGCCGGGCACAGCATTGTTCCCGGTGGTGGGGAGCAGCTCGCTATGCTATAACGAAAGATGTTGAACGACTAGCGATGGGTGCGATCATCACCGCCCTGACGCACCGGATCCAATCAGAAATCCATTGTTAGGCGTTCCTCGTCGAGCGGATGGGTCACCTTGGGAAGTCGGCGCAGCGAAGGCCACGTTGCAGAATGTGGGAAGGATGCTGACAACGGTGCCCATGGGCCCTTTTTCCAGAATGTGGGCTGGATGCCTCCATATCTTTTTCGAACGCGGAGCAAGAAGAAGCTGAAACTTCCAACTCGCCATGGATCTTCCAGGCTCTCGTTGGCATTTCAGATGAATTAAATCGATCGCAGATCCTGGCCATGATGGCGGAGCTATCAAGTGGGTGGAGCACGGAGAGAGCTTTCCGAATTGGGGTCTTACAGGCAATTCCGACTTCGTAAAACAAATTTATGCCCGTTTGAACGCAGCACGGTCGAAAGCCGCCGAAACTGGCAAGATCAACCCAATATTTTGCCCCACCGGGCCCGGTCCCCGGATCGCGGAACTTAACGGCTAAGGCATCCGCGTCGGAAGTCCTCGTCCTGCACCCATTTCTTGATTGTCCGCTATTTTTCTGTCTTCCACGAGATGCATGCAATAAATTGTGCAGCTTTCCCATTTCTTTCCCCGTGCATACGCTTCGGTTCCCGAAATTACCACGTCTCCCTCTCTCCTTCGCGGCGTTCCTTTCATATTTCCCGGGATTCTACCTGTTCCCTCCCAGTTGTTGTTCCCCCCCGAAGCAGTACGGGTCTTGATATCACCGGGGCGACGCACCACAGCGGGTCCGACCGAGGGACTCGTGCGCCCGTCAAGACTAGATGGATCGAGATTTCCATGTAGTGGGCAACGGTCGCAACTATATATGGAAATGTTTCTGAAAACCTGTGACGGGTGCGATCATTCCAACACTAATGGACCGGATCCCATCAGTTCTGCAGTTAAGTGTGCTTGGGCGAGAGTGGTACTAGGATGGGTGACCCCCTGGGAAGTTCTCGTGTTGCACCCTTTTTCTAACTTTCGACTATTTTCTGTCCCCAATCGGATCCGATATGTCCTTCAAATTTCTATCATGTCTTCTACTTTTTCTCCCCTCCGAAAACATATCCTTTTCCATGATAATCCGATTTTTCTTAACTCCTCGAAATATTCCCTTTGATTAATATTCATTCTATTCCTTATTTTCCTCCCATCATGGGATGTTCGCCGCAACGATCTAAGTCCAAAGATCGCCGGTGCCATGCACTGACGTTGGTCCTACATGTCGCAGAAGGCCCGGGCGCAGCATTGTTCCCCGGCGGCAGGGAGTGGCTCGCTATGCTATAACGAATGATGTAGAACGACTAGCGATGGGTGCGATCATCATCGCCCTGACGCGCCGGATCCTATCAGAAATCCATGTTAGGCGTTCCTCATCGAGCGGATGGGTCACCCCGGGAAGTCGGCGCAACGAAGGCCACGTTGCAGAATGTGGGTAGGATGCTGACAATGGTGCCCATGGGCCCTTTTTCCAAAGTGTGGGCTGGATGCCTCCGTGTCTTTCCGAACGCGGAGTAGGAAGAAGCTGAAACATCCAGCTCGCCAAGGATCTTCCAGGCTCCCTTTGGCCTTTCAGATAAATTAAATCGACCCCAGATCCTGGCCATGACGGCGGAGCAGTCGTGCGTGTGGAGCACGGAGAGAGCTTTCCGAATTGGGGTCTTACAGACGATTCCGACTTCGTAAAACATATTTATGCCCGTTTGAGAGCGGCACGATCGAAAGCCGCCGAAACTGGCATGATCAACCCAATATCTTGCCCCACCAGTCCCGGTCCCCCGGATCGCGGAACTTAACGGCTAAGGCATCCGCGTCGGATGTCCTCGTTCTGCACCCATTTCTTGATTGTCCGTTATTTTGTATTCCACGAGATGCATGCAATAAATTGTGTGGCTTTCCCATTTCGTACCCCGTGCATACGCTTCGGTTCCCGAAATTACAACGTCTCCCTCTCTCCTTCGCGGCGTTCCTTTCATATTTCCCGGGATTCTACCCATTCCCTTCCCGGTTGTTGTTCCCCTCCCGAAACAGTACGGGTCTTGATATCACCGGGATGACGCACCACCGCGTGTCCCACCGAGGGAGTCGTGCGCCCATCAAGACTGGACGGATCGAGATTTCCATGTAGTGGGCAACGGCCATAACTATATATGGAAATGTTTCAGGGAACCTATGACGGTTGCGATCATACCAGCACTAATGCATAGAATCCCATCAGAACTCCGCAGTTATGCATGCTTGGGCTAAAGTAGTACTAGGATGGGTGACTCCCTGAGAAGTCCTCGTGTTGCACCCCTTTTTCTAACTTTTGACTATTTTTCTGACCCCCATCGGATCCGATATGCCCTTCAAATTTCTATCATGTCTTCTACTTTTTTTCGCCTCCGGAAACTTATCCGCTCCCATGATATTCCGATTTTTCATAACTCCTCGAAATATTCCATTTTGATTAATATTCATTCTATTCCTTTATTTTCCTCAAACATGGGATGTTCACCCGCAACGATCCAAGTCCAAAGATCGCCGGCGCCATGCAGTGACGTTGGTCCCACAGGACGCAGAAGGCCCGGGCGCAGCATTGTTTCCCGGTGGCGCGGAGCGGCTTGCTATGCTATAACGAATGATGTTGAACGACTAGCGATGGGTGCAATCATCACCGCCCTGATACGCCGGATCCTATCAGAAATCCATAGTTAGGCATTCCTCGTCGAGCGGATGGGTCACCCCGGGAAGTCGGCGCAATGAAGGCCATGTTGCAGAATGTGGGCAGGATGCTGACAACGGTGCCCACAGGCCCTTTTTCCAGAATGTGGGCTCGATGCCTCCGTGTCTTCTCCGAACGCGGAGTAGGTGGAAGCTAAAACTTCCAGCTCTCCAAGGATCTTCTGGGCTCCCATTGGCCTTTCAAACAAATTAATTCTATCCCAGATCTTGGCCATGACGACGGAGCGGTCATTCGGGTGGATCATGGAGAGTGCTTTCCGAATTGGGGTCTTAAAGGTGATTCCGACTCCGGAATACATATTTATGCCCGTTGGAGCGCGGCACGATCGAAAGCCACCGAAACTGGCACGACGAACCCAATATCTTGCCCATCGGTCCCGAACCCCGGATCGCGGAACTTACGGCTAAGGCATCCGCGTCGAAATTTCTCGTTCTTCACCCATTTTTTGATTGTCCATTATTTTTCTGTCTTCCACGAGATTCGTGCATTAAATTGTACAGCTTTCCCATTTCTTCGCTCGTGAATATGCTTCAGTTCCCGAATTTACAACGTCTCCCTCTCTCCTTCGTGACGTTCCTTTCATATTTCCCAGGATTCTCCTCATTCCCTCCCCATTTGTTGTTCCCCTCCAGAAACAGTTCGAGTCTTGATATCGCTAGGGCCACGCACCACCGCGGGTCCCATCGAGGAGTCGTGGACCCATCAAGACTGGACGGACCGAGATTTTCATGTAGTGGGCAACGACCGCAACTATATATGGAAATGTTTCAGGGAACCTATGACGGGAGCGATCAAACCAGTACTAATGCACCGGATCCCAACAAAACTCCGAAGTTAAGCATGCTTGGATGTGAGTAGAACTAGGTTGGGTGACCGCATGGAAAGTCCTCGTGTTGCACCCCTTTTTCTAACTTTCGACTATTTTCTGTCCCCCATCGGATCGGATATGTCATTCAAATTTCTATCATGTCCTCTATTTTTTTCCTCTCCGGAACTTATCCGCTCCCATGATAATCCAATTTTTCTTAATTCCTGGAAATATTCCCTTTTGATTAATATTCAATCTATTCCCTTATTTTCACATCATGGGATGTTTCCTCGTAATGATCCAAGTCCTAAGATCGTTGGTGCCATGCACTGACGTTGGTCCACAGGACTGAGAAGGCCCGGGTGCAGCATTGTTCCCCGACGGTGGGAAGCGGCTCCCTATGCTATAATGAATGATTTTGAACGACTAGTGATGGGTGCGATTATCACCGCCCTAACGTGCCGGATCATATCAAAAATCCATAGTTAAGCATGCCTTGGCGAGTGGATGGGTCAACCCCGGGAAGTCGGCGTAATGAAGGCCACATTATAGAATGTGGGCAGGATACTAACAACGGTGCCCACAGGCCCTTTTTCCAAATGTGGGATGGATGCCTCCGTGTCTTTTCCGAACGCGGACCAGGCGGAAGCTAAAACTTCCAGCTCACCAAGGATCTTCCGGGCTCCCGGTGGCCTTCCAAACGAATTAATTAGACCCTAGATTCTGGCCGTGATGGGGAAGCGGTCATCCGGGTGGAGCACAGAGAGAGCTTTTGAATTGGGGTCTTAAAGGTGATTTCGACTGCGAAAAAACATATTATGCCCGTTTGAGCGTGGCACGATCGAAAGTCGCCGAAACTGGCATGATGAACCCTATATCTTGCCCCATCAGGCCCGGTCCCCCGGATCGCGAAACTTACCGGCTAAGGCGTCCGCATCGGAAATCCTCGTTCTGCACCCATTTTTGATTGTCCGCTATTTTTTGTCTTCGACGAGATGCATGCATTAAATTGTGCAGCTTTCCCATTTCTTCCCCGTGTATACGCTTCGGTTCCCGAATTACCATGTCTCCCTCTCTCCTTCGCGACATTCCTTTCATATTTCCGGGATTCTCCTTGTTCCCTCCCCGTTTGTTGTTCCCCTCCCGAAACAGTCCGGGTCTTCATATCGCCGGTGCCTGGCACCACCGCGGGTCCCACCGAGGAGTCATGGGCCCATCAAGACTAGATGAACCGAGGTTTCCATGTAGTGGGCAATGGCTGCAACTATATATTGAAATGTTTCATGGAACTTGTGATGGGTGCGATCAAACAAGCACTAATGCACCGGATCCCATCAAAACTCCGCAGTTAAGTGTGCTTGGGCGAGAGTAGTACTATGTTAGGTGACCTCATGGAAAGTCCTCGTGTTGCACCCCTTTTTCTAACTTTCGACTATTTTTCTGTCACCCATCGGATCGGATATGTCCTTCAAATTTCTATCTTGTCCTCTATTTTTTTCCTCTCCGGAACTTATCCGCTCCCATGATAATCCAATTTTCTTATCTCCTCGAAATATTCCTTTTGATTAATATTCATTCTATTCCCTTATTTTCCTCGCAACATGGGACGTTCGCCCGCAACGATCCAAGTCCGTAGATCGCCAGTGCCATGCACCGACGTTGGTCACATAAGACCCAGAAGGCCCGGGTGCATCATTGTTCCTCGGTAACGGGGAGCGGCTCCCTATGCTATAATGAATGATTTTGATCGACTAGCGATGAGTGCGATATCTCCGCCCTAACGTGCCGGATCCTATCAAAAATCCATAGTTAAGCATGCCTTGGCGAGCAGTTGGGTCGACCCCGGGAAGTCAGCGTAGCGAAGACCATGTTGTAGAATGTGGACAGGATGCTGACAACGGTGCCCATAGGCCCTTTTTCCAGAATGTGGGTGGATGCCTCCGTGTCTTTCCGAATGCAGAGTAGGCGGAAGCTAAAACTTCAAGCTCGCCAAGGATCTTCCGGGCTCCCGGTGGCCTTTTAAACAAATTAATTCGACCCAGCTCTAGGCCATGATGGCGGAGCAGTCATTCGGGTGGAGCACGGGGAGAGCTTTCCAAATTTGTGTCTTAAAGGCGATTCCGACTCCGGAAAATGTATTTATGCCCGTTTGAACGCGGCACTATCGAAAGCCGCTGAAACTGGCACGATCAACCCAATATCTTGCCCCATCGAGCGCGGTCCCCCAGATCGCGAAACTTACCGGCTAAGGCGTCCGCATCGGAAATCCTCGTTCTGCACCCATTTTTTGATTTTTTGCTATTTTCTATTTTCAACGAGATGCATGCATTAAATTGTGCAGCTTTTCCATTTCTTCCCCCATGCATACACTTCGGTTCCCGAATTTACCACATCTCCCTCTCTCCTTTGCGATGTTCCTTTCATATTTCCAGGATTCTCCTCGTTCCCTCCCTGATTATTGTTCCGCTCCAAAAACAGTCCGGGTCTTGATATCGCCGGGGCAGGCACCACCGCGGGTCCCACCGAGGAGTCATTGGCCCATCAAGACTGGACGGACAGAGATTTCCATGTAGTGGGCAACGGCCGCAACTATATATGGAAATGTTTTAGGGAACTTGGGATGGGTGCGATCAAACCAGCACTAATGCACAGGATTCCATCAGAACTCTGCAGTTAAGCGTGCTTGGGTGAGAGTAGTACTAGGTTGGGTGACCCCATGAAAAGTCCTCGTGTTGCACCCCTTTTTCTAACTTTCGACTATTTTTTTGTCCCCCATCGGATCGGATATGTCCTTCAAATTTCTATCATGTCCTCTATTTTTTTCTCTCCAGAACTTATCCGCTCCCATGATAATCCATTTTTTCTTAACTCCTCGAAATATTCCTTTTGATTAATATTCATTATATCCCTTATTTTCCTCCCATCATGGGATGTTCGCCCGCAACGATCCAAGTCCGAAGATCGTCAGCACCATGCACTGACGTTGATCCCACAAGACCCAGAAGGCCCGGGTGCAGCATTGTTTTCCGGCGATGGGGAGCGGCTCCCTATGCTATAATGAATTATTTTGAATGACTAGTGATGGGTGCGATTATCACCCCTAACATGCCGGATCCTATCAAAAATCCATAGTTAAGCATGCCTTGGCGAGCAGATGGGTCGACCCCAGGAAGTCGGCGTAGTGAAGGCCACATTGTAGAATGTGGGCAGGATGCTGACAACGGTGCCCACAAGCCCTTTTCCCAGAATGTGGGCTGAAAGCCTCCGTGTCTTTTCTGAACGCGGAGTAGGCGAAGGCTAAAACTTCCTGCGCCAAGGACCTTCCGGGCTCCCGGTGTCCTTTCAAACAAATTAATTAGACCCCAGGTCTTGGCCATGATGGCGGAGCGGTCATCTAGGTGGAGCATGGAGAGAGCTTTCCGAATTGGTATCTTAAAGGCGATTCCGACTCCGAAAAACATATTTATGACCGTTAAAGCGCGGCACGATCGAAAGCCGCTGAAACTGGCATGATCAACCCAATATCTTGCTCCATCGGGCCCGGTCCCCCGTATCGCAGAACTTACCGGCTAAGGCATCCGTGTCGGAATTCCACGTTCTGCATCCAATTTTTGATTGTCCGCTATTTTTCTGTCTTCCACGAGATGCATGCATTAAATTGTGCAGCATTCCCATTTCTTCCCCAGTGCATATGCTTCGGTTCTCGAATTTACCACATCTCCCTCTCTCCTTCACGACGTTCCTTTCATATTTCCCAGGATTCTCCTCGTTCCCTCCCCGTTTGTTTTTCCCCTCCCGAAACAATCCGGGTCTTGATATCGCCGGGGCACGGCACCACCACGGGTCCCTTGAGGAGTCGTGGGCCCATCAAGACTAGACGGACCGAGATTTTCATGTAGTGGGCAACGGTCGCAACTATATATGAAATGTTTCAGGGAACCTGTGATGGGTGTGATCAAACTAGCACCAATGCACCGGATCCCATCAGAACTCCGTAGTTAAGCGTGCTTGGGCGAGAGTAGTACTAGGTTGGTGGCCCATGGAAAGTCCTCGTGTTGCATCCCTTTTTCTAACTTTCGACTACTTTTCTTTCCCCCATCGGATCGGATGTCCTTCAAATTTCAATCTTGTCCTCTATTTTTTCCTCTCCGGAACTTATCCGCTCCCATGATAATCCATTTTTCTTAACTCCGTGAAATATTCCCTTTTGATTAATATTCATTATGTTCCCTTATTTACCTCACATCATGGGATGTTCGCCTGCAACGATCCAAGTCCGAAGATCGTCGGCTCCACGCACTAACGTTGGTCACACAAGATCCAGAAGGCCCGGTGCAGCATTGTTCCCCGGCGACGGGGAGCGGCTCCCTATGCTATAATGAATGATTTTAAATGACTAGCGATGGGTACGATTATCACCGCCATAACGTGCCGGATCCTATCAAAAATCCATAGTTAAGCATGCCTTGGCGAGCGGATGGGTCGACCCTAGGAAGTCGGCGTAGCGAAGGCCACATTGTAAAATGTGGGCAAGATGCTGACAACGGTGCCCACAGGCCCTTTTTCCAGAATGTGGGCTAGATGCCTCCGTGTCTTCTCGAACGCGGAGCAGGCAGAAGCTAAAACTTTCAGCTCGCCAAGGATCTTCCGGGCTCCTGGTGGGCTTTCAAACGAATTAATTTGACCCCAGATCCTGGCTGTGATGTTGGAGCGATCATCCGGGTGGAGCACGGAGAGAGCTTTCTGAATGGGGTCTTAAAGGCGATTCCGACTCCGGAAAATATATTTATGCCCATTTTAACGCGGCACGATCGAAAGCCACTGAAACTGGCACGATCAACCCAATATCTTGCACCATCGGGCCAGGTCCCCCGGATGGCGGAACTTACCGGCTATGGCATCCACATCAGAATTCCTCGTTCTGCACCATTTTTTGATTGTCCACTATTTTTCTGTATTCCACGAGATGCATGCATTAAATTGTGCGGCTTTTCCAATTCTTCCCCGTGCATATGCTTTGGTTCCCAAATTTACCATGTCTCCCTCTCTCATTCGCAACGTTCCTTTCATATTTTCCAGGATTCTCCTCGTTCCCTCCCCGATTGTGTTCCCCTCTTGAAATAGTCCGAGTCTTGATATCGCCGGGGCCAGGCACTCGCGGGTCGCACCGAGGAGTCGTGGGCCCAATAAGACTGGACGGACCGGGATTTCCATGTAGTGGGCAACGGCCGCAACTATATATGGAAATGTTTCAAAGAACTTGTGATGGGTGCGACCAAACCAGCACTAATGCACCGGATTCCATCAGAACTCCACAGTGATGCATGCTTGGCGAGAGTAGTACTAGGTTGGGTGACTCCATGGAAATTCCTCGTGTTGCACCCCTTTTTCTAACTTTTGATAATTTTTCTATCCCCCATCGGATCGAATATGTCCTTCAAATTTCTATCATGTCCTATATTATTTTCCTCTCCAGAACTTATCCACTCCCATGATAATCTAATTTTTCTTAACTCCTCGAAATATTCCCTTTTGACTAATATTCATTCTATTCCCTTATTTTCCACACATCATGGGATGTTCGTCCACAACGATCCAAGTCCGAAGATCGTCGGTGCCATGCACTGACGTTGGTCCCACAAGACCAAAAGGCCGGGGTACAGCATTGTTTTCTGGCGACGGGGAGCGGCTCTCTATGCTATAATGAATGATTTTGAATGACTAACGATGGGTGCGATTATCATTGCCCTAACATGCCGGATCCAATCAAAAATCTATAGTTAAGCATGCCTTGGCGAGCAGATGAGTCGACCCTTGGAAGTCGGCATAGCGAAGGCCACGTTGTAGAATGTGGGCAGGATGTTGACAACGGTGCCACAAGCCCTTTTTCCAGAATGTGGGCTAGATGCCTCCGTGTCTTTCGGAACACGGAGCAGGCGGAAGCTAAAACTTCCAGCTCGCCAAGGATCTTCCGGGATCCCAGTGGCCTTTCAAACAAATTAATTCGACCATAGGTCCTGGCCGTAACGGTGCGAGCGGTCATCCAGGTGGAGCACAGAGAGAGCTTTTCGAATTTGGGTCTTAAAGGCTTCCGACTCTGGAAACATATTTATGCCCGTTTGAACGCGGCACGATCGAAAGCCGCCGAAACTGACACGATCAACCCAATATCTTACCCCATCGGGCCCGGTCCCCCGGATCGCATAACTTACCGGCTAAGGTTTCCGTGTCGGAATTTCTCGTTCTGCACCCATTTTTTGATTGTCTACTCATTTTCTATCTTCCACGAGATGCATGCATTAAATTGTGCGGCTTTTCCATTTCTTCGCCCGTGCATATGCTTCGTTCCCCAATTTACCATATCTCCCTCTCTCCTTCGCGACGCTTTTCATATTTCCCGGGATTCTCCTCATTCCATCCCCATTTGTTATTCCCCTCCCCAAACAGTCCGGGTCTGATATCGCCTGGGCCACGCACCACCGCGGGTCCCATCGAGGAGTCGTGGGCCCATCAAGACTGGACGGATCGAGATTTCCATGTAGTGGCACGGCCGCAACTATATGAAAATATTTCATGGAACCTATGCGGGAGTGATCAACAAGCACTAATGCACCAGATCCCATCAGAACTCAGCAGTTAAGCGTGCTTGGTGAGATTAGTACTAGGTTGGGTGATCCCATGGAAAGTCCTCGTGTTGGACACCTTTTTCTGACTTTCGACTATTTTTCTGTCCCCCATCAGATCGGATATGTCCTTCAATTTCTACCATGTCCTCTATATTTTTTTCCTCTACGGAACTTATCCGCTCCCATGATAATCCAATTTTTCTTAACTCCTCGAATATTCCCTTTTGATTAATTTCATTCTATTCCCTTATTTTCCTCACATCATGGGATGTTTTCCCGCAACGATCCAAGTCCGAAATCGCCGGCACCATGCACTGACGTTGGTCCCACAGGACCCAGAAGGCCTGGGTGTAGCATGTTCCCGGGGCGACGGGGAGCGGCTCCTATGCTATAATGAATGATTTTTGAACGACTACGCTTGTGCGATTATCACCTCCCTAACATGCCGGATCCATCATAAATCCATAGTTAAGCATGCCTTGGCGGCAGATGGGTCGACCCTGGAAAGTCGGCGTAGCGAAGGCCACATTGTAGAATGTGGGCAGGATGCTGACAACGGTGCCCACTTGCCCTTTTTCCAGAATGTGGGCTGGAGGTCTTTGTGTTTTTTTTTCCGAACGCGAAGCAGGCGGAAGCTAAAACATCCAGATCACCAAGTATCTTTTCGGGCTCCTGGTGGCCTTTCAAACGAATAATTCGACACAGACCCCTAGTCCTGCGTGATGGCTGAGCGATCATCCGGGTGGAGCACGGAGAAAGCTTTCTGAATGGGTTTAAAAGGCGATTCCAATTCCGAATACATATTTATGCCCGTTTGCGCATGGCACGATCGAAAGCCACCAAAACTAGCATGATCAACCAATATCTTGCCCCCTCGGGCCCGGTCACCCATATCGCAAAGATACCGAGTAAGGCGTCCACTGTCGGAATTCCTCGTTCTGCACCCATTTTTTGATGTCCTCTATTTTTCTGTCTTCCACGAGATGCATGCATTAAATTGTGTGGCTTTCCCCCCATTTCTTCTAACCGTGCATACGCTTCGGTTCCCGAATTTACCCGTCTCCCTCTCTCCTTCGCGACGTTCCTTTCATATTTCCTGGGTTACTCCTCGTTCCCGTCCCTCCCGTTTATTGTTCCCCTCCCGACACCTCCCAACAGTCCAGGTCATGATATCGACAGGCCAGGCACCACCGTGGGTCCCACCGTGGAGTCATGGGCCCATCAAGATAGGACGGACCGAGATTTCCATGTAGTGGGCAATAGCCTAACTATATATGGAATATTTCGGGAACCTGTGATGGTGGATCAACCCGCACTAATGCACCGGATCCCATTAGAACTCCGCAATTAAGCGTGCTTGGGCGAGAGTAGTACTATGTTGGGTGACCCCATGGAAAGTCCTCCTGTTGTCTCCTTTTTCTAACTTTCGACTATTTTTCTGTCCCCCTTCGGATCGGATATGTCCTTCAAATTCTCATCATGTCCTCCATTTTTTGCTCTCTCCGGACTTATCCGCTCCCATGATAATCCAATTTTTCTTAACTCCTCGAAATATTCCCTTTTGATTAATATTCATTCTATTACCTTATTTTCCTCATATCATGGGATGTTCGCCGCCTCAACGATCCAAGTCCGAAGATCACCGTGCCATGCACTGATGCTAGTCCCACAAGACCCAAAGGCCCGGGTGCAGCATTATTCCCCGACGACGGGAGCGCTCCCTATGCTATAATGAATGATTTTGAACGACTAGCACTGGGTGCGATTATCACCGCCCTAACGTGCAGGATCCAATCAAAAATCCATAGTTAAGCATGCCTTGGCGAGCGATGGGGAGACCCCGGGAAGTCGGCGTAGCGAAGGCTCGTTGTAGAATGTGGGCAGGATGCTGACAACGGTGCCTACAGGCCCTTTTTCCAGAATGTGGGGCTGGATGCCTTCGGTCTGTTTCCAAACGCGGTGCAGGCGGAAGCTAAACTTCCAGCTCGCCAGGATCTTCCGGCTCCCGTGGCCTTTCAAACGAATTAATTCGTCCCTGATCCTGGCCATGATGGCGGAGCGGTCCTACACGGTGGAGCACGGAGAGAGCTATCCGAATTGAGGTCTTAAAGGCGATTCAGACTCAGACCCGAAAAAATATTTATGCCCATTTGAGTGCGTGGCATGATCGAAAGCCACCGAAACTGGCACGATCAACCCATATCTTACCCCATCGGGCCCGGTCCCCTCGGATCGCGAAACTTACCGGCTAAGTCATCCGCTTCGAATTTCTCATTCTGCACCAATTTTTTGATTGTCCGCTATTTTCTATCTTCCACGAGATGCAAGCATTAAATTATGCGGCTTTCCAATTTCGTCCCCGTGCATGCATACGCTTCGTTTCCCGAATTTACCTCGTCTCCCACTTTAGTTCGCGACGTTCCTTTCATATTCCCGGATTCTCCTCGTTCCCCACCCCGTTTGTTGTTCCCTCCCGAAACAGTCCGGGGTCTTGATATCACCGGGCCAGGAACCACCGCGGGTCCCACTGAGGTTCGTTGGCCCATCAAGATTGGACGACCGAGATTTCCATGTAGTGGGCAATGGCCGCAATATATATGGAAATGTTTCAGGGACCTGTGATAGGTGCGATCAAACCAGCGCTAATGCACCGGATCCCATCAGAACTCCGTAGTTAGCATGCTTGGGTGAGAGTAGCACTAGGTCGGGTGACCCCATGGAAAGTCCTCGTGTTGCACCCCTTTTTCTAACTTTCGACTATTTTTCTGTCCCCCATCGGATTTGATATGTCCTTCAAATTTATCATGTCCTCTATTTTTTTCCTCTTTGGAACTTATCCGCTCCTTATAATCTAATTTTTCTTAACTCCTCTCTCCTCGAAATATTCCCTTTTGATTAATATTCTTTCTATTCCCTTATTTCCTCACATCATGAGATGTTCGCCGCAACGATCCAAGTTCGAAGATCGCCGGAGCCATGCATTGACGTTTGTCCCACAAGACCCAGAAGGCCCAGGTGCAGCATTGTTCCCCGCCGACGGGGGCGGCTCCCTATGCTATAATGAATGATTTTGAATGACTAGCGCTGGGGCAATTATCACCCCCTAACGTGCCAGATCCTATCAAAAATCCATAGTTAAGCATGCCTTGGCGAGCGGATGGGTCACCTGGGAAGTCGGCATAGCGAAAGCCACGTTGTTGAATGTGGGCAGGATGCTCAAAATGGTGCCCACAGGCCCTTTTTCCAGAATGTGGGCTGGATGCCTTCGTGTCTTTTTCGAACGTGGAGCAGGCGGAAGCTAAAACTTCCAGCTTGCCAAGGATCTTCCGTGCTCTCGGTGGCCTTTCAAACGAATTATTCGACCCTAGATCCTGGCCGTGATGGCCGAGCGATCATCCGGGTGGAGAACAGAGAGAGCTTTCTGAATTGGGGTCCTAAAGGCGATTTTGATTCCGGAAAACTTATTTATGCCCGTTTGAGCATGCACGATCGAAGCCGCCGAAACTGGCACGATCAACCCAATATCTTTCCCCATCGGGCCTGGTCCCCCGGATCGTGGAACTTACTAGCTAAGGCACCGCATCGGAATTCCTCGTTATGCCCCCATTTTTTGATTGTCCGCTATTTTTCTGTCTTCCACAGATCATGCATTAAATTGTGTGGCTTTCCCATTTCTTCCCTCATGCAAATGCTTCGGTTCCCGAATTTACCACGTCTCCCTCTCTCCTTTTTTCGATGTTTCATATCTTTCCTGGGATTCTCCTCGTTCCCTACCCTTTGTTGTTCCTCTCCTGAAACAGTCCGGGTCTTGTTATCATCAGGGCCAGCACCACCGCGTTCCCACCGAGAAGTTGTGGGCCCATCAAGACTAGACGGACCGAGATTTCCATGTAGTGGGCACGACCGCCGCTATATATGAAAATGTTTTCAGGGAACCTGTGATGGGTGCGATCAAACCACCACTAATGCACCGGATCCCATCAGAACTCCACAATTAAGTTTCAGGGCGAGAGTAGCACTAGGTTGGGTGACCCCATGGAATCCTCGTGTTGCACCCCTTTTTCTAACTTTAGACTATTTTTCTGTCCCCCATCGGATTGGATATGTCCTTCAAATTTCTATCATGTCCTCTACTTTTTCCTCTCTGGAACTTATCCGCTCACATGATAATCTAATTTTTCTTAACTCCTCGAAATATCCCTTTTGATTAATATTTATTCTATTCCCTTATTTTCCTCACATCATGGGATGTTCGCCCGCAACGATCCAAGTCCGAAGATCGCCGCGCCATGCACTGACGTTGGTCCCACAAGACCCAGAAGGCCCGGGTGTAGCATTGTTCCCCGGCGATGAAGCGACTCCTTATGCTATAATGAATGATTTTGAATGACTAGCACTGGGTGCGATTATCACCGCCCTAACGTGCTAGATCCTTCAAAATCCATAGTTAAGCATGCCTTGGTGAGCGGATGGGTCGACCCCGGGAAGTCGTTGTAGCGAAGGCCATGCTGAAGAATGTGGGCAGGATGCTACAACGGTGCCCACAGGCCTTTTTCCCAGAATGTGGGCTGGATGCCTCCGTGTCTTTCCGAATGCAGCAGGCGGAAGCTAAAACTTCCAGCTCGCAAAGGATCTTTCGGGCTCCCGGTGGCCTTTCAAATGAATTAATTCGACCCGAGATCCTTACCGTGACGGCGGAGTGGTCATCCGGGTGGAGGACGGAGAGGGCTTTCTGAATTGGGGTCCTACTAAAGGCTATTCCGCTCCAGAAAACATATTTATGTCGTTTGAGCACGGCCACGATCAAAAGCCGCCAAAACTGGCACGATCAACCCAATAGCTGCCCCATCGGGCCCGGTCCCTCGGATCATGGAACTACCGGCTAAGGCGTCTGCATGCATCGAAATTCCTTCTATACCCATTTTTGATTGTCCGCATTTTTCTATCTTCCACGAGATGAATGCATTAAATTGTGCAGCTTTCCCATTTATCCCCCGTGCATATGCTTCGGTTCCCGAATTTACCACGTCTCCCTATACCTCACGACGTTCCTTCATATTTCCTGGGATTCTCTTTGTTCCCTCCTCGTTGTTGTCCCCTCCGGAAACTATCTGGGTCGTGATATCACCGGGGCCAGGCACCACCGCGGGTCCCACCGAGGAGTCGTGGGCCCATCAAGATTGGACGGATCAAGATTTCCATGTAGTGGGCAACGGTCGCAACTATATATGGAAATGTTTCAGAGAACCTGTGATGGGTGCGATCAAACCAGCACTAATGCACCGGATCCCATCAGAACTCCGTAGATAAGCGTGCTTGGGCAAGAGTAGTACCAGGTTGGGTGTCCTCATGGAAAGTCCTCGTGTTGCACCACTTTTTCTAACTTCGTCTATTTTTTTGTCCCCCATCGGATCGGATATGTCCTTCAAATTTCTATCATGCCTCTATTTTTTCCTCTTCAGAACTTATCCGCTCCCATGATAATCCAATTTCTACTCCTCGAAATATTCCCTTTTGATTAATATTCATTCTATTCCCTTATTTTCCTCACATCAAGGGATGTTCGCCGTAATGATCCAAGTCCGAAGATCGCTGGCGCCATGCACTGACGTTGGTCCCACAACACCTAGAAGGCACGGGTGTAGCATTGTTCCCGGCGATGGGGAGCGGCTCCCTATGTTGTAATGAATGATTTTGAACGACTAGCGCTGGGTGCGATTATCACCACCCTAACGTGCCGGATCCTATCAAAAATCCATTGTTAAGCATGCCTTAGCGAGCGGATGGGTCGACACCGGGAAGTCGGTGTAGCGAAGGCCACGTTATAGATGTGGGTAGGATGCTGACAACAGTGCCCATAGGCCTTTTTTCCAGAATGTGGGCTGGATGCCTCCGTGTCATTTCCGAATGCGGAGCAGGCGGAAGCTAAAACTTCCAGCTCGCCAAGGATCTTTCAGGCTCCCGATGGCCTTTCAAACGAATTAATTCGATCTTAGATCCTGGCCGTGATGGCGGAGCGGTTACCGGGTGGAGCACAACGAGAGCTTTCCAAATTAGGGTCTTAAAGACAATTCCGACTCCGAAAACATATTTATGCCCGTTTGAGCACGGCAAGATCGAAAGCCGCCGAAACAGGCACGATCAACCAATAGCTAGACCCATCGGGCCCGGTCCCCCGGATCGCGGAACTTACGGCTAAGGAGGTCCGCATCAGAATTCCTCGTTCTGCACCCATTTTTTGATTGTCTGCTATTTTCTATCTTCCACGAGATGAATGCATTAAATTGTGTGGCTTTCCTATTTCTTCTCCGTGCATATGCTTCGGTTCCCGAATTTACCACGTCTCACTCTCTCCTTCGCGACGTTGCTTTCATATTTCTCAGGATTCTCCTCGTTCCCTCCCCGTTTGTTGTTCCCCTACCGAAATAGTCCGGGTCTTGATATCGCCGGGGCCAGGCACCACGCGGGTCCCATCGAGGAGTCATGGGTTCATCAAGACTGGATGACCAAGATTTCCATGTAGTGGGCAACGACCGCAACTATATATGGAAATGTTTCAGGGAGCCTATGATGGGTGCGATCAAACCAGCACTAATGACTGGATCCCATCAGAACTCCGCAGTTAAGCATGCTTAGGTGAGAGTAGTACTAGGTTGGGTGACCCCATTGAAAGTCCTTGTGTTGCACCCCTTTTTTTAACTTTCGACTATTTTTCTGTCCCACATCAAATCGGATATGTCCTTTAAATTTATCATGTCCTCTATTTTTTCCTCTCCGGAACTTATCCGCTCGATGATAATCTAATTTTTCTTAACTCCTCGAAATATTCCCTTTTGATTAATATTCATTCTATTCCTTATTTTCCTCACATCATGGGATGTTTGCCCGCAACGATCCAAGTCCTAAGATCGTTGGCGCCATGCACTGACGTTGGTCCCACAAGACCAGAAGGCCGGGTGCAGCATTTTCCCCGGTGACGGGGAGCTGCTCCCTATGCTATAATAAAGATTTTGAACGACTAGCGATGGGTATGATTTTCACCGCCCTAACATGCCGGATACTATCAAAGTTCCATAGTTAAGCATGCCTTTGTGAGCGGATGGGTCGACCCCAGGAAGTCGGCGTAGCGAAGGCCACGTTATAGAATGTGGGCAGGATGCTGACAACGGTGCCCACATGCCCTTATCCAGAATGTGGGCTGGATGCCTCCATGTCTTTCCTAACGTGGAGCAGGCGGAAGCTAAAACTTCTAGCTCGCCATTGATCATCCGGGCTCCTGGTGGCCTTTCAAATGAATTAATTCGACCACAGTTCCTGGCCATGACGGTGGAGCGGTCATGCGGG
Source organism: Areca catechu (assembly GCA_021397845.1). Lineage (NCBI taxonomy): Eukaryota > Viridiplantae > Streptophyta > Magnoliopsida > Arecales > Arecaceae > Areca > Areca catechu. The sequence continues at coordinate 101,909,897 of CM038050.1, forward strand.
TCGAGCACGGAGAGAGCTTTCCAAATTTGGATCTTAAAGGCAATTCCGACTGCGGAAAAAATATATTTATGCCCGTTTGAGCACGACACGATCAGAAGCCAACGAAACTGGCACGATCAACCCAATATCTTGCCCTATCGGGCCCGGTCCCCCAGATCGCGAAACTTACGGGTAAGGATCCACGTCGGAATTCCTCGTTCTGCACCCATTTTTTGATTGTCCGCTATTTTTCTATCTTCCACGATATGCATGCATTAAATTATGTGGCTTTCCCATTTCTTCACCAGTGCACCACTGCGGGTCCCACCGAGGAGTCGTGGGCCCATCAAGACTGGACGAATCGAGGTTCCATGTGGTGGGAAACGGCCACAACTATATATGGAAATGTTTCAGGGAACTTGTGATGGGTTCGATCAAACCAGCACTAATGCACCGGATCCAATCAGAACTTCGCACTTAAGCGTGCTTGGACGAGAGTAGTACTAGGTTTGGTGACCCATGAAAGTCCTCGTGTGCAACCCATTTTCTAACTTTCGACTATTTTTCTGTTCCCCATCGGATCGGATATGTCCTTCAAATTTTATCATGTCCTCTATTTTTTTCCTCTCCTGAACTTATCCGCTCCCATGATAATCCAAATTTCTTAACTCCTCAAAATTTCCTTTTGATTAATATTCATTCATTCCCTTATTTTCTCTCATCATGAGATGTTTGCCCGTAACGATCCAAATTCGAAGATCGCCGGCGCCAAGCACTGACGTTGGTCTCAAAAGACCAAAATGCCCGGGTGCAGCATTGTTCCCCGACGACAGGGAGCGGCTCTCTATGCTATAATGAATGATTTTGAACGACTAGAACTGGGTGCGATTATCACCGCCCTAACATGCCGGATCCTATCAAAAATCCATAGTTAAGCATGCCTTGGCGAGCGGATGGGTCGACTCTGGGAAGTCGGCATAGCGAAGGCCACATTGTAAAATGTGGGCAGGATGCTGACAACAGTGCCCACCAGGCCCTTTTTTCCAGAATGTGGGCTGGATGCCTCCGTGTCTTTTCTGAATGCGGAGCAGGCTGAAGCTAAAACTTCCAGCTCGCCAAGGATCTTCCGGGCTCCCGGTGGCCTTTCAAACGAATTAATTCGACCACAGATCCTGGCCATGATGGCGGAGCGGTCACGGGTGGAGCACGGAGAGAGCTTTCCGAATTGGGGTCTTAAAGGCAATTCCGACTCTGGAAAACATATTATGCCCGTTTGAGCGCGGCATGATCGAAAGCCATCGAAACTGGCACGATCAACCCATATCTTGATGCCCATCGGGCCTGGTCCCCCGGATCGCTGAACTTACCAACTAAGTCGTCTGCGTCGGAATTTCTCGTTCTTCACCCACTTTTTGATTGTCCGCTATTTTTCTATCTTCCACGAGATGCATGCATTAAATATGCAGCTTTCCCATATCTTCACCCGTGCATACGCTTCAGTTCCCGAATTACCACGTCCCCACTCTCCTTCGCGACGTTCCTTTCATATTTTCCGGGATACTCCTCGTTCCCTCCCCGTTTGTTGTTCCCCTCCGAAACAGTCTGGGTCTTGATATCACCGGGGCCACGCACCACCACGGGTCCCATCGAGGAGTCGTGGGCCCATCAAGATTGGACAGACCGAGATTTCTAGGTAGTGGGCAACGGCCGAAACTATATATGAAAATTTTTCAGGAAACCTGTGATGGGTGCGATCATACCAGCACTAATGCACCGGATCCCAAGAACTTCGCATTAAGCGTGCTTGGATGAGAGTAGTACTAGGTTGGGTGACCCCATGGAAAGTCCTCGTGTTGCACCCCTTTTTCTAACTTCCACTATTTTTCTATCCCCCATCGGATCGGATATGTCCTTCAAATTCTATCGTGTCCTCTATTTTTTTCCTCTCTAGAACTTATCCGCTCCCTTGATAATCCAATTTTTCTTAACTCCTCGAATATTTCCTTTGATTAATATTCATTCTATTCCCTTATTTTTCTCACATCATGGGATGTTCGCCCGCAATGATCCATGTCCGAAGATCGCCGGCGCCATGCACTGATGTTGGTCCCATAGGACCCAAAGGCCCGGGGGCAGCATTGTTCCCCTGCGGCTGGGAGCGGCTCCCTTTGCTATAATGAATGATTTTGAACGACTAGCGATGGGTGCGATTATCACCACCCTAACGTGCCGAATCCTATCAAAATCTATAGTTAAGCATGCCTTGGCGAGCGAATGGGTCGACCCTGGGAAGTCGGCAGTGAAGGCCACATTGTAGAATGTGGGGAGGATGTTGACAACGGTGCCCAGGCCCTTTCTCTAGAACGTGGTCTGGATGCCTCAATCTTTTCCGAACGCGGAGCAGGCGGAAGCAAAAACTTCCAACTCGCCAAGGATCTTCCGAGCTCCCGTTGGCCTTTCAAATGATTAATCAACTCCAGATCCTGGCCGTGATGGGGAGCGGTCATACGGGTGGAGCACGAAGAGAGCTTTCCGAATTGGGGTCTTAAAGGCGATTCCGACTCCAGAAAAACATATTTATGCCTGTTCGACAGCGGCACGATCGAAAGCCGCCGAGACTGGCATGATCAACCCAATATCTTGCCCCATCGGGCCCGGTCCCCCAGATCTCGAAACTTACCTGCGAAGGCGTCCGCGTCCGAATTTCTCGTTGTGCACCATTTTTGATTGTCCGCTATTTTTCTGTCTTCCACGAGATACATGCATTAAATGTGGGCTTTCCCATTTTTTCCCCATGCATACACTTCGGTTCCCGAATTTACCACGTCTCCCTCTCGCCTTCGCGACGTTCCTTTCATATTTTTCGGGATTCTCCTCGTTCCCCCCCATTTGTTGTTCCCTCCCCGAAATAGTCCGGGTCTTGTTATCGCCGGGGCACGCACCACCGCGGGTCCCACCGAGGAGTCCTGGGCCATCAAGACTGGACGGACCGAGATTTCCATGTAGTGGGCATCGACCGCAACTATATATAGAAATGTTTCAGGGAACCTGTGACGGGTGCGATCAAACAAGCACTAATGTACCGGATCCCATCAGAACTCCGCAGTTAAGCATGCTTGAATGAGAGTAATACTAGGTTGGGTGACCCCATGGAAAGTCCTCATGTTGATCCCTTTTCTAACTTTCAACTATTTTTCTGTCCCCCATCGGATTGGATATGTCCTTCAAATTTCTATCATATCCTCTATTTTTTTCCTCTCCGAAACTTATCCGCTCCCATGATAATCCAATTTTCTTAAATCCTCAAATATTTCCTTTTGATTAATATTCATTCTATTCCCTTATTTTTCTCACATCATGGGATGTTCGCCCGCAACGATCCAAGTTCGAAGATCGCCGTGCAATGTACTGATGTTCATCCACAGGACCTAGAAGGCCCAGGTGCAGCATTGTTCCCTGGCGACGGGGAGCGGCTCCCTTTGCTATAAGGAATGATCTTGAACGACTAGCGATGGGAGCGATTATCACCGCCCTAACGTGCCGGATCCTATCAAAAATCCATAGTTAAGCATGCCTTGGCGAGCGGATGTGTCGACCCGTGATTTTGTCATAGCGAATGCCACGTTGTAAAATGTGGGCAGGATGATGACAACGGTGCCCACAGGCCCCTTTTCCAGAGTGTGGTCTGGATGCCTCCATGTCTTCTCCGAACGCGGAGCAGGCGGAAGATAAAACTTCCAGCTCGCCAAGGATATTTTGGGCTCCTGTTGGCCTTTCACATGAATTAATTTGACCCAGATCCTGGCCGTGGTTGCGAAGTGGTCATTCAGGTGGACCACGGAGAGAGATTTTTGAATTGGGGTCTTACAGGAGATTCTGACTCCGAAAAACATATTTATGCCCGTTTGAGCGCGGCACGGTCGAAAGCTGCTAAACTGGCACGATCAACCCAATATCTTGCCCCATCTGGTCCAGTCCCCCAGATCGTGGACTTAACGGCTAAGGCATCCACGTCGGAAATCCTCGTTCTGCACCCATTTCTTTATTGTCCACTATTTTTCTCTTCCACGAGATGCATTCAATAAATTATGCAGCTTTCTCATTTCTTCCCAGTGCATAGGCTTCGGTTCCGAATTTACCACGTCTCCCTCTTCCTTCGCGACGTTCCTTTCATATTTTCAGGATTTTCCTCGTTCCCTCCTCGTTTGTTGTTTCTTCCCGAAACTGTCCGGGTCTTGATATCGCCGGGGCCACGCACCACTGCGGGTCCCACCGAGGAGCAGTGGGCCGATCAAGACTGGAAGGACCGAGATTTCCATGTAGTGGTCAACGGCCACAACTATATATGAAAAAGTTTCAGGGAACCTGTGACGGGTGCGATCAAACCAGCACTGATGCACCAGATCCCATCAGAACTCTGCAGTTAAGCGTGCTTGGACGAGAGTAGTACTAGGTTGGGTGACTCCATGAAAAGTCCTCATGTTGCACCCCTTTTTCTAACTTTCGACTATTTTTCTGTCCACATCGGATCAGATATGTCCTTCTTAACTCCTCGAAATATTCCCTTTGATTAATATTCATTCTATTCCTTATTTTCCTCACATCATGGGATGTTCGCCGCAATGATCCAAGTCCGAAGATCGCCGGCGCAATGCACTGACGTTGTCCCACAGGACCCAGAAGTCCCTGGTGCAGCATTATTCCCCGGCGGTGGGGAGCGGCTCCCTATGCTATAATGAATGATCTTGAATGACTAGCGATGGGTGCGATTATCACCGCCCTAACGCGCCGGATCCTATCAGAAATCCATAGTTAGGCGTTCCTCGTCGAGCGGATGGGTAACCCTCGGGAAGTCGGTGCAGCGAAGGCCACATTCCAGAATATGGACTGGATGCTGACAACGATGCCCACGGGCCCTTTTTCCAGAATGTGGGCTGGATGCCTCCATGTCATTTCCGAACGCGAGCAGGCAGAAGCTGAAACATCCAGCTCGCAAGGATCTTCCGTGCTCCCGTTGGCCTTTCAAACGAATTAATTCGACGCCATATCCTGGCTAAATCCTCGCATGGCTTCCAAGCCATGCCTCAGATCAGATCTCTGAAATGCATCCATATAGGTGATTCGGATTCTCATTATTCTCATCGAGCTCAATGGGATCGCCGTCCCAGACCAAGAAACCATAGTATCTGTCCGGGTGACGCGGTATTCTACTGGATCTCCTAAGGGTTTTGGGTGTGATTCAATCACAGCCGGTTCTACGATGTCCTTAGAGTGTTTAATGTTCTTCTATTGACTGAACTTCATCAAGTTCAATCTTAGAAGCTATAGTTCCTTCTCCAAGGAATTCCTTTTCCAAAAAGATAGCTCTAAGAGCAACGAACACCTTTTGTTCATTCTCCAAGTAGAAGAAATACCCTTTGGTTTCCTTAGGATACCAATGAATAAACACCTGTCAGACTTAGGACCAGTTTGTCTGAGTCTAAACGCTTTATGTAAGCCGGACAACCCCAGACCCAAAGGTGTGAGATTGAGGGTTTACCCCATCTCCATCTCATACGGAGTGGAGACAACAGACTTACTTGGAACATTATTTAATAAGTAACAGGCTGTCTGAAGCGCATATCCCCGAAAGGATAGCGGCAGAGTTGCAAAGCCCATCATGGATCGAACCATGTCCAACAAGGTTCGATTCCTCCTTTCGGACACCCATTCAACTGTGGTGTTCCTGGAGGAGTCCACTGAGAAAGAATTCCATTCTCCTCAAGATATGTCAAAAAGTATCAGATAAGTATTCACCACCTCGATCAGATCGAAGAGTTTTAATACTTTTTCCAGTTTGCTTTACTACTTCATTACGGTATCATTTGAACATTCAAATGATTCAGACTTATGTCTCATTAAAAAGACATAACCGAATCTTGAAAAGTCGTTTGTAAAAGTAATGAAATATTTGTATCCTTCTCTGGCGCTAACTGACATCGGTCCACATACATCAGTATGTATTAGACTTAGAAGTTCTGTAGCCCGTTCACCCTTCCAGTAAAAGGTGACTTGGTCATTTTACCAAGTAAACAGGATTCACAAGTGGGCAGTGATTCAGAATCACTGACCTCGAGAAGTCCATCTCCTCGCATCTTGTTTATCCTATTTTGGTTATATGACCTAGCCTACAGTGCCAAAGATACAAATCATTGACGTTATATAACCTTGGTGTTGCAAGAAGTGTACATTACACTAACAGGCCTTGATAGTACGTATATGCCATTATTTAATCTAGCTTTCATTATAAAAGAGTTATTCAAAATAACATTGCAAAAATCTCCTTTATTAATAGTTCAAACCACAATTGGCCAAAAGGCCTACAGAGATTATGCTCATAATGAAACTAGGACAATAGTGACAGTCGACTAGCTCGACAGTACAAGACCCAAAGTCAAGACGCAGGACTCCGATCGCCAGTACTAAAAACATGATTTTCATTCCCGCTCTCAGAAACTGTTCTCCATCTTCAAATCTTCTGCTAACTAGAAGTCCCTGTAATGAATTACAAACATGAATTGGACTACCAGTATCCAATACCAGTTAGCAGTATCAACATTGAGTAATTACAAGGATTTATCATATAAATACCTTGTTCACAGACTTCTGCTTCCTCGGCCTCTTCCAGTTGCCCTTCTTCTTGCAGTAGAAACACTCTGCAGAAGACTGATAGCCTTATACTTCTTGGTCTGACTAGGGCCAGGAACATTCTGCACCTTCTTTCCCTTTTTATTTATTTTCCTTTTCCCTTTCTTAAAGGGACGACGACCTGTACTACCTCCCACTAAATTCACCACCCCCTTATTCAGTTGGTGGTCTTTCTCGAAAGTCTGCAGTAACCCCAAAAGACCATGGTAGTTGACTGCAGGCTTGTTCATTCTATAATGATCGAGAAAATCAAGATAGGAGGAGGGAAGAGAATTCAGGATCGCATCCTTGCCGAGTTGCTCGTGCAAGGGGCATCCGAGTTTGCCCAACTTTCAATCAACTCGATCATGTACAATACATGATCAGTGACTGAACCGCCATTCGGCATCTTGGAGTTGTAGATGGCAAAGACACTTTGCACCTTTCTACATCATCCGGGGTGCCGAAGGATTCCTTCAACTTTTGAAGGATTTCATCAGGTTGGCCCTCCTCAATTTGCGACTGAACTCATCATTCATAGCCGCTAACATAATGCATCGGACAGTAGTCTGATCAGAGACCCACTTCAGATAAGCGTCTCTGACCGCACTCCGTGCATTAGCGGGAGGGATTTCAAGTGCGGGATCCGCTATTACATGGAGGATCCGTTCATGCTCTAGAACAATTCTCAATCTTCGATACCAACTATCGAAGTTGTGACCCTTTAACTTCTCGTTATCGAGAAGTGACTGGAGCGATAATTGGAAGACATCTGAAATGAAAATTAGACCAATTAGTTGATGAATTAATAACTTAACCAAAAGACTTGGACTTTAGTCTAAAGGTTTCTCCCACTAATTTTCAGATTGGTAGCCTCTAACTCCAATCCGTGAAAATACTTTTTCTCAGTGGGTACTGAAATCCAATAGGCCTCGCATGAGCCCGACTATGGCCGCTCACCCATACGAGCCTAAAGGTAGGTTCGTAAACCAATTGTTTCCCTAACAATTTTCAGTATTTTATTTTGCCCCAGAGAGCACCCCATCGGCCTAGGGGCCTCCTATTGCGGGTCTCTGGTTAGGTCCAAACATTAAAATGACAAATCCAATGCTTCCAGCTAACTAAAGACCAAGCCCGACTATGGTCGGCCCACCTGGTCCCGTTAAGGAGGTTGCACTGAACCATCATCAATCAAATAGAAATTCCAGTCGCCAGATGTACAACCGTTCTATGGAACTGTCGATGCACACCAAGCTAGTGACACATTTCTAACCAACTTAATGGAAGGCTAAGACATTTTCAACTCCTTGACTTATTCTTTTTAAGGACCTAATAATTTTAGAGGATTTTAATTGTGACAGAAGAAAGAGATAAGGACATGGATCATCCTCCCACTGAATCAATCAGATTCCAGGAGGTTGAAATAAATCAACAAATAATCCATGGGCACCTATAGATCTTTCAGACCGATTAACCTGGGTGACATGGGTTAACTCGAGTCATGAGCTTTTCCAATCAGTTCTGGTCGACTCGACTAACCGGTAGGTGAGATCATGGGTGAGTATCCACCATTAACCATCTTTCCTAGACACCAACCAAGTTGGCCAGGAAAGAGGTAGCCTCATACAGCATGATCACAATGCCAAACCTACCTCGACACCAGTCGGTTTACCAGACTCGATCAGACTAGCCTAAAGACTCGGGCGTCCACTGAGCCACTAATTGGATCCATTTTAGATGAACGGATCAACTAATCTAACTATTAGATAGTTCTAAAGAAGGACCTTAAACAACTTTTGTTAATCTTCTTCTTATTATCCAGTTCAACTAAACTTAGGTCTAACCCAGTATTGGACCCAACTAGTCAGCTAACCCATTAACCCAAAAATGGCTTATGCAAATTGTATTAGATTTCATAAACCTAATTTTTTTTTTTTTTTTAATAAGCCAAACACTTAATTAAAATATTTTTTAATTAAGTCTTTATGTAAAACATTTTTATATACCAAATCATGCATCATAAATATTTTATAAATATTTTATAAACATGCCTAAATCATGTATCTGCAAATTAAAATAATTTTAATTTGAGTAGATTTTCGGACCTCCGTTTGCTTCCAAATTTGAGCAGTAGTAACTTGGACAAGTCTTCTTCGATTTGCCACTGATTTCTGTAATCAAATCTAAGCCAAAAGATAAATAAATCACAAAGTCTGCTGCCAGATTTCTGCAGCAGAACTGGATAGCACTTTGGCCTTCATTTCGAAGCAGCTGGGGCGATCTCGACTCGCGTGGTTTGCTCCTAGGTAGAATGGTACTCCCTCTAAAGGGGAGACATGCCCGGACTCTCGGATCCGCCTCCACGCATATGGTCGAAGATGCGGGAGCAAACTATCGAACCTCTGGCATATGTTTACCGTATAATTCATCCCTTGACCTCTAATGCTCATCACGATTGAGATTGGGCTGCCAACCTAGACTGAGTCAGTCGACTACGTGTCTCAACCTCGCAAGCCCAGTGACTCTTTACTAGGACTACCCCGGTCGGGATTTGCTAAATTAAGATACTGCAAGACATTCAATCCAAACTGTTTGGACAGGTCAATTCCATCTTGATCCATCACTGCTCCACAAGTACTTTCCTGTACCCAGAAACCTTCCATCATTGGATTAAAAATCCGGGTAGTCCGGCACCAAGCACAGTGAGTTGCTTACAAGCTATCGTGATGACCTCAGGTCAGGATAACATATCCCCCATCCAATCGTGAGTACCCTTGGTAGAAAGAGGCTGCACGGAGTCACATTCAATGAGATATCACATATCCCACTTGCAGATCACATCAGTGTCACCACACTCATTTGGTCAAGAGGACAACCAAACGATGTGAACTACAACAACCTATACTTGATATATTGTCGTCCAGTACAATATATCCTTTGTTGTGAACAGGGTTTAGGACCACTCGAATACTTCCTCTCTGTATCGAAGTCAATGTAGTCCTAAGGACTTCATCACATAGAAAAAGTTTATTTTAGGAAATATAGTATGTGATGAGCTGCCAAAAATAATATTTTATTAATTCATAAAATGAGTACAATACTGAGCACAACCGCCTACAACTCAGGCGATGGCTTTGGGACCCATTTCCCAACAACAGGTTCCCAGAAACATTTCCTATATAGTTGCGACCGTTGCCCACTACATGGAACTCTCGATCCGTCCAGTCTTGACGGGCGCATGACTCCCTCGGTGGGACCTGAGTTGGTGCATCACCCCGGTGATATCAAGACCCGTACTGTTTTGGGAGGGGAACAACAACCGAGGAGGGAACTGGTAGAATCCCGGGAAATATGAAAGGAATGCCACGACGGAGAGAGGGAGACGTGGTAATTTCTGGAACCGAAGCGTATGCACGGGGGAAGAAATGGGAAAGCCGCACAATTTATTGCATGCATCTCGTGAAAGACAGAAAAATAGCGACAATCAAGAAATGGGTGCAGAACGAGGACTTCCGACGTGGACGCCTTAGCCGTTAATTTCCGCGATCCGGGGACTGGCCCGTGGGGCAAGATATTGGTTGATCGTGCCAGTTTCGGCGGCTTTCGACCGTGCGGCACTCAAACGGGCATAAATATGTTTTCCGGAGTCGGAATCGCCTGTAGGACCCCAATTCGGAAAGCTCTCTCCGTGCTCCACCCGTATGATAGCTCGACCATCATGGCCAGGATCTGGGGTCTAATTTATTCATCTGAAGGCCAATAGGAGCCCGGAAGATCCTTGGCGAGCTGGAAGTTTCAGCTTCTGCTTGCTCCGCGTTCGAAACAGACATGGAGGCATCCAGCCCACATTCTGGAAAAGTGCCGGTGGGCACCGTTATCAGCACCTTCCCACATTCTGCAACGGGCCTTCGCTACGCCGACTTCACGGGATGACCCATCCGCTCGACGAGGAATGCCTAACTATGGATTTCTGATAGGATCCGGCGTGTCAGGGCGATGATAATCGCACCCATCGCTAGTCGTTCACATCATTTGTTATAGCATAGTGAGCTGCTTCCCGCCGCCGGGAAACAATGCTGCCCCCCGGGCATTCTGGGTCCTGTGGGACCAACGTCAGTGCATGGCGCCGGCGATCTTCGGACTTGGATCGTTGTGGGCGAAGATCCCATGATGTGACGAAAATAAAGGAATAGAATGAATATTAATCAAAAGGGAATATTTCGAGGAGTTAAGAAAATTGGATTATCATGGGAGCGGATAAGTTTCCAGAGGGAAAAAAAGTAGAAGACATGATTGAAATTTGATGGGCATATCGGATCCGATGGGGGACAGAAAATATTCGAAAGTTAGAAAAAGGGTGCAACATGAGGACTTCCCAGGGGGACACCCATCCTAGTACTACTCTCGCACAAGCATGCTTAACTGCGAAGTTCTGATGGGATCCGATGAATTAGTGCGGTATGATCGCACCTGTCACAGGTTCCCTGAAACATTTCCATATATAGTTGCGACCATTGCCCACTACATGGAAATCTCGATCTGTCCAGTCTTGATGGGTGCACGACTCCCTCGGTGGGACCCGTGGTGGTGCATCGCCCCGGTGATATCAAGACCTGTACTGTTTCGGGAGGGGAACAATAACCGGGGAGGGAACGGGTAAATTCCCTAGAAATATGAAAGGAACGCCGCGTAGGTGAGAGGGTGATGTAGTAATTTCAGGAACCGAAGCGTATGCACGGGGGAAGAAATGGCAAAGCCACACAATTTATTGCATGCATCTCATGGAAGACAGAAAACTAGCGGACAATCAAGAAATGGGAGCAAACAAGGACTTCCGACTCGGATGCCTTAGCCGTTAAGTTCCGTGATCCGGGTACCGGACCCGGTTGGGCAAGATATTGGGTTGATCGTGCCAGTTTCAGCGGCTTTCGACCGTGCCACGCTCAAACAGGCATAAATATGTTTTCCGAAGTCGGAATCGCCTATAAGACCCCAATTCGGAAAGCTCTCTTCGAGCTCCACCCACATGACAGCTCCACCATCACGGCCAGGATCTAGTGTCTAATTTATTTGTCTGAAAGGCCAACGGGTGCCCGGAAGATCCTTGGCGAGCTGGAAGTTTCAGCTTCTGCCTACTCCGCGTTCGGAAAAGATATGGAGGCATCCAGCCCACATTCTGGAAAAAGGGCCCGTGGGCACCGTTGTCAGCATCCTGCCCACATTCTGTAACGTGGCCTTCGCTACGCCGACATCCCGTGGTGACCCATCCGCTCGATGAGGAACGCCTAACTATGGATTTCTGCTAGGATCCGGCGCGTCATGGCGTGATAATCGCACCCATCGCTAGTCGTTCAACATCATTCATCATAGCATAGTGAGCCACTCCTCGCCGTCGGGGAACAATGCTGCGCTCAGGCATTCTGGGTCCTGTAGGACCAATGTCAGTGCATGGCGCCGGCGATCTTCGGACTTGGATCGTTGCGGGCGAACATCCCATGATGTGAGGAAAATAAAGGAATAGAATGAATATTAATCAAAAGGGAATATTTCGAGGAGTTAAGAAAATCATATTATCATGGAGCGGATAAGTTCTCGGAGGGGAAAAAAAGTAGAAGATATGATAGAAATTTGAAGGGCATATCGGATCCGATAGGGGACAGAAAAATAGTCGAAAGTTAGAAAAAGGGTGCAACACGAGGTCTTCCTAGGGGGTCACCCATCCTAGTACTACTCTCGCCCAAGAACGCTTAACTACGGAGTTCTGATGGGATCCGGTGCATTAGTGCTGGTATGATCGCACCAGTCACAAGTTCCCTGAAACATTTCCATATATAGTTGCGGCCGTTGCCCACTACATGGAAATCTTGATCCGTCCAGTCTTGATGGGCACACGACTCCCTCGGTGGGACACGCGATGGTGCATCGCCCCGGTGATATCAAGACCCGTACTGTTTCGGGAGGGGAACAACCACCGGGGAGGGAACGGGTAGAATCCCGGGAAATATGAAAGGAACGCCGCGAAGGAGATAGGGAGACATGGTAGTTTCGGGAACCGAAGCATATGCACGGGGGAAGAAATTGGAAAGCAGCATAATTTATTGCATACATCTTGTAGAAGACATAAAAATAGCGGGCAATCAAGAAATGGGTGCAGAACGAGGACTTCCGATGCGGACGCCTTAGCCGTTAAGTTCCACGATCCGGGGGATCGAGTCTGGTGGGCAAGATATTGGGTTGATCATGCCAGTTTCGGCAGCTTTCGACCGTGCCATGCTTAATGGGCATAAATATGTTTCCGAAGTCGGAATCGCCTTTAAGACCCCAATTCGGAAAGCTCTCTCCGTGCTCCACCCGAATGACAGCTCCGCCATCACATCCAGAATCTGGGGTCGAATTAATTCATCTGAAAGGCTAACGGGAGCCCGGAAGATCCTTGGCGAGCTGGAAGTTTCAACTTCTGCCTGCTCAACATTTAGAAAAGACATAGAGGCATCCAGCCCACATTCTGGAAAAGGGCCTGTGGGCACCGTTGTCAGCATCCTGGCCATATTCTGCAACGTGGCCTTCGCTGCGCCGACTTCCCGAGGGTCCCATCCACTCGACGAGGAATGCCTAACTATGAATTTCTGATAGGGCGCGTCAGGGCAGTGATATTCGCACCCATCACTAGTCATTCAACATCATTCGTTATAGCATAGCAAGCCGCTCCCCCGCCGCCGAGGAACAATGCTGCGCCCGGGCCTTCTGGTCCTGTGGGACCAACGTAAATGCATGGCACCGGCGATCTTCGGACTTGGATCGTTGCGGGCGAACATCCCATGATGTGAGGAAAATAAGGGAATATAATGAATATTAATTAAAAGGGGAATATTTCAAGGAGTTAAAAGAAAAATGATTATCATGGAGCGGATAGTTTCCGGAGGGAAAAAAGTAGAAGACATGATAAAAAATTTGAAGGGATTATTGGATCCGATGGGGGACAGAAAAATAGTCGAAAGTTAGAAAAAGGGGTGCAACAAGAGGAATTTACGGGGGTCAAACAGAATAGTACTACTCCGCCCACAGCATGCTTAACTGCGGATTCTGATGGGTCCGGGTGCATTAGTGCTGTTATGATCGCACCCGTCACAGGTTCCAAAAAATTTCCATATATAGTTGCGACCGTTGCCCACTAAATCGAAATCTCGATCTGTCCAGTCTTGACGGCGCACGACACCCCGGTGGGACCCGCGGTTGGTGCGTCACCCGGTGATATCAAGACCGTACTGTTTTGGGAGGGGAACAACAACCGAGGAGGGAAACGGGTAGAATCCCGGGAAATATGAAAGGAACGCCACGACGGAGAGAGGGAGACATGGTAATTTCGGGAACTGAAGCGTATGCACGGGGGAAGTATGGGAAAGCCGCACAATTTATTGCATGCATCTCGTGCAAGACAGAAATAGTAGACAATCAAGAATGGGTGCAGAACGAGGATTTCCGATGCAGAGCCTTAGCCGTTAAGTTGGATATCCGGGGGACCGGGCTGGTGGGCAAGATATGGGTTGATCGTGCCAGTTTCGGTGGCTTTCGACCGTGCCGCACTCAAATGGGCATAAATATGTTTTTCGGGAGTCGGAATAGCCTGTAAGACCCCATTTCGGAAAGCTCTCTTCGTGCTCCCCCGCATGTCTGCTCCGCCATCACGGCCAGGATCTAGGGCGAATTAATTTGTATGAAAGGCAACAGGAGAGTGCGAAAGATCCTTGGCGAGCTGGAAGTTTCAGCTTCAGCCTGCTCCGCGTTCGGAAAAGACACGGAGGCATCCAGCCCACATTCTGAAAAAGGGCCCGTGGGCACCGTTGTCAGCATCCTGCCCACATTCTGCAATGTGGGCTTCGCTGCGCCGACTTCCCGGGGTGACCCATCCGCTCGCCAAGGCATGCTTAACTAGGATTTTTGATAGGATCTGGCATGTTAGGGCGGTGATAATCGCACCAATCGCTAGACGTTCAAAATCATTCATTATAGCATAGGGAGCCGCTCCCCCCGCCCGCCAGAGAACAATGCTACACCCGTTCCTTCTGGGTCCTATGGGACCAACGTCAGTGCATGGTGCCGGCGATCTTCGGACTTGGATCGTTGCGGGCGAACATCCCATGATGTGAGGAAAATAAGGGAATGGAATGAATATTAATCAAAAGGGAATATTTCGAGGAGTAAGAAAAATCGGATTATCATGGGAGCGGATAAGTTTCTGGAGGGTAAAAAAAGTAGAAGACATGATAGAAATTTGAAGGGCATATCGGATCCGATGGGGGACAGAAAAATAGTCGAAAGTAAAAAAAAGGGTGCAACACGGGGACTTCCTAGTGGGTCACCGATCCTAGTACTACTCTCGCCCAAGCACGCTTAACTACGGAGTTCTGATAGGTGCATTAGTGCTGGTATGATCACACCTGTCACAAGTTCCCTGAAACATTTCCATATATAGATACGGCCGTTGCCCACTACATGGAAATCTCGATCCGTCTAGTCTTGATGGGTGCACGACTCCCTCGGTGGGACCTGCGGTGGTGCATCGCCCTGGTGATATCAAGACCCGTACTGTTCGGGAGGGAAAAACAACTGGAGAGGGAACGGGTAGAAATCAGGAAATATGAAAGGAACGCCGCGAAGGTGAGAGGGAGACTTGGTAATTTCGGGAACCGAAGCGTATGCACGGGGAAAGAAATGGGAAGCCACACAATTTATTGCATGCATCTCGTGGAAGACAGAAAAATAGCGGACAACAAGAAATGGGTGCAGAATGAAGACTTTCGACACGGACGCCTTAGCCGTTAAGTTCCACAATCCGGGGGTACCGGGCCCGGTGGGGCAAGATATTGGGCTGATCATGCCATTTTGGCAGCTTTCGACCGTGCCGCGCTCAAACGGGCATAAATATGTTTTCCGGAGTCCGAATTAACTTTAAGACCCCAATTCGAACAGCTCTCTCCGTGCTACAACCGCATTACCGCTTCGCCGTCGCGGCCAGGATATGGCGTCGAATTAATTCGTTTGAAAGGCCAACGGGAGCACGGAAGATCCTTAGCAAGCTGGATGTTTCAGCTTTCTGCCTGCTCCGCGTTCGGAAATGACAGGGGCATCCAGCCCACATTCTGGAAAAAGGCCCGTGGGCATCGTTGTCAGCATCCAGTCCATATTCTGGAATGTGGCCTTCGCTGCACCGACTTCCCGAGGGTTACCCATCCGCTCGACGAGGAACGCCTAACTATGGATTTCTGATAGGATCCGGCGCGTTAGGGCGGTGATAATCGCACCCATCGCTAGTCATTCAAGATCATTCATTATAGCATAGGGAGCCGCTCCCCACCGCGGGGAATAATGCTGCACCAGGGACTTCTGGGTCCTGTGGGACCAACGTCAGTGCATGCGCCGGCGATCTTCGGACTTGGATCATTGCGGGCGAACATCCCATGATGTGAGGAATAAGGGAATAGAATGAATATTAATCAAAAGGGAATATTCGAGGAGTTAAGAAGGACATATCTGATCCGATGGTGGACAGAAAAATAGTCGAAAGTTAGAAAAAGGGGTGCAACATGAGGACTTTTCATGGAGTCACCCAACCTAGTACTACTCTCGTCCAAGCACGCTTAACTGCAGAGTTCTGATGGGATCTGGTGCATCAGTGCTGGTTTGATCGCACCCGTCACAGGTTCCCTGAAACTTTTTCATATATAGTTGTGGCCGTTGACCACTACATGGAAATCTCGGTCCTTCCAGTCTTGATCGGCCACTGCTCCTCGGTGGGACCCGCAGTGGTGCGTGGCCCGGCGATATCAAGACCGGACAGTTTCGGAAGAGAACAACAAACGAGGAGGGAACGAGGAAAATCCTGGAAAATATGAAAGGAACGTCGCGAAGGAGAGAGGGAGACGTGGTAAATTCGGGAACCGAAGCCTATGCACTGGGAAAGAAATGAGAAAGCTGCATAATTTATTGAATGCATCTCGTGGAAGACAGAAAAATAGTGGACAATAAAGAAATGGGTGCAGAACGAGGATTTCCGACGTGGATGCCTTAGCCGTTAAGTTCCACGATCTGGGGGACTGGACCAGATGGGGCGGCAAGATATTGGGTTGATCGTGCCAGTTTTAGCAGCTTTCGACCGTGCCGCGCTCAAACGGGCATAAATATGTTTTTCGGAGTCAGAATCTCCTGTAAGACCCCAATTCAAAAATCTCTCTCCGTGGTCCACCTGAATGACCACTTCGCAACCACGGCCAGGATCTGGGGTCAAATTAATTCATGTGAAAGGCCAACAGGAGCCCAAAATATCCTTGGCGAGCTGGAAGTTTTATCTTCCGCCTGCTCCGCGTTCGGAGAAGACATGGAGGCATCCAGACCACACTCTGGAAAAGGGGCCTGTGGGCACCGTTGTCATCATCTTCCCCACATTTTACAACGTGGCATTCGCTATGACAAAATCACGGGGTCGACACATCCGCTCGCCAAGGCATGCTTAACTATGGATTTTTGATAGGATCCGGCACGTTAGGGCGGTGATAATCGCTCCCATCGCTAGTGTTCAAGATCATTCCTTATAGCAAAGGGAGCCGCTCCCCGTCGCCAGGGAACAATGCTGCACCTGGGCCTTCTAGGTCCCTGGGGATGAACATCAGTACATTGCACCGGCGATCTTCGAACTTGGATCGTTGCGGGCGAACATCCCATGATGTGAGAAAAATAAGGGAATAGAATGAATATTAATCAAAAGGAAATATTTGAGGATTTAAGAAAAATTGGATTATCATGGGAGCGGATAAGTTTCGGAGAGGAAAAAAAATAGAGGATATGATAGAAATTTGAAGGACATATCCAATCGATGGGGGACACAAAAATAGTTGAAAGTTAGAAAAAGGGATTCAACATGAGGACTTTCCATGGGGTCACCCAACCTAGTATTACTCTCATTCAAGCATGCTTAACTGCGGAGTTCTGATGGGATCCGGTACATTAGTGCTTGTTTGATCGCACCCGTCACAGGTTCCCTGAAACATTTCTATATATAGTTGCGGTCGATGCCCACTACATGGAAATCTCGGTCCGTCCAGTCTTGATGGGCCCAGGACTCCTCGGTGGGACCCGCGGTGGTGCGTGGCCCCGGCGATAACAAGACCCGGACTATTTCGGGAGGGAACAACAAATGGGGAGGGAACGAGGAGAATCCGAAAAATATGAAAGGAACGTCGCGAAGGCGAGAGGGAGACGTGGTAAATTCGGGAACCGAAGTGTATGCATGGGGAAAAAATGGGAAAGCCACACAATTTAATGCATGTATCTCGTGGAAGACAGAAAAATAGCGGACAATCAAAAAATGGGTGCACAACGAGAATTCGGACGCGGACGCCTTCGCAGGTAAGTTTCGAGATCTGGGGGACCGGGCCCGATGGGGCAAGATATTGGGTTGATCATGCCAGTCTCGGCGGCTTTCGATCGTGCCGCTGTCGAACAGGCATAAATATGTTTTCTGGAGTCGGAATCGCCTTTAAGACCCCAATTCGGAAAGCTCTCTTCGTGCTCCACCCGTTGACCGCTCCCCATCACGGCCAGGATCGGGAGTGAATTAATTCATTTGAAAGGCCAACGGGAGCTCGGAAGATCCTTGGCGAGTTGGAAGTTTTTGCTTCCGCCTGCTCCGCGTTCGGAAAAGACATTGAGGCATCCAGAGCACGTTCTAGAGAAAGGGCTGTGGGCACCATTGTCAACATCCTGCCCACATTCTACAATGTGGCCTTCACTATGCCGACTTCCCAGGGTCGACCCATTCGCTCGCCAAGGCATGCTTAACTATAGATTTTTGATAGGATTCGGCACGTTAGGGTGGTGATAATCGCACCCATCGCTAGTCGTTCAAAATCATTCATTATAGCAAGGGAGCCGCTCCCAGCCGCAGGGGAACAATGCTGCCCCCGGGCCTTTTGGGTCCTATGGGACCAACATCAGTGCATGGCGCCGGCGATCTTCGGACATGGATCATTGCGGGCGAACATCCCATGATGTGAGAAAAATAAGGGAATAGAATGAATATTAATCAAAAGGAAATATTTCGAGGAGTTAAGAAAAATTGGATTATCAAGGGAGCGGATAAGTTCTAGAGAGGAAAAAAATAGAGGACACGATAGAAATTTGAAGGACATATCCGATCCGATGGGGGATAGAAAAATAGTGGAAAGTTAGAAAAAGGGGTGCAACACGAGGACTTTCCATGGGGTCACCCAACCTAGTACTACTCTCATCCAAGCACGCTTAATAGCGAAGTTCTGATGGGATCCGGTGCATTAGTGCTGGTATGATCGCACCCATCACAGGTTTCCTGAAAAATTTTCATATATAGTTCGGCCGTTGCCCACTACCTAGAAATCTCGGTCTGTCCAATCTTGATGGGCCCACGACTCCTCGATGGGACCCGTGGTGGTGCGTGGCCCCGGTGATATCAAGACCCAGACTGTTTCGGGAGGGGAACAACAAACGGGGAGGAACGAGGAGTATCCCGGAAAATATGAAAGGAACGTCGCGAAGGAGAGTGGGAGACGTGGTAAATTCGGGAACTGAAGCGTATGCACGGTGAAGATATGGGAAAGCTACATTATTTAATGCATGCATCTCGTGGAAGATAGAAAAATAGCGGACAATCAAAAAGTGGGTGAAGAACGAGAAATTCCGACGCAGACGACTTAGTTGGTAAGTTCAGCGATCCGGGGGACCAGGCCCGATGGGTCAAGATATTGGGTTGATCGTGCCAGTTTCGATGGCTTTCGATCATGCCGCGCTCAAACGGGCATAAATATGTTTTCCAGAGTCGGAATTGCCTTTAAGACCCCAATTCGGAAAGCTCTCTCCGTGCTCCACCCGGATGACCGCTCCGCCATCATGGCCAGGATCTGTGGTCGAATTAATTCGTTTGAAAGGCCACCGGGAGCCCGGAAGATCCTTGGCGAGCTTGAAGTTTTAGCTTCAGCCTGCTCCGCATTCAGAAAAGACACGGAGGCATCCAGCCCACATTCTGGAAAAAAGGGCCTGGTGGGCACTGTTGTCAGCATCCTGCCCACATTTTACAATGTGGCCTTCGCTATGCCGACTTCCCAGAGTCGACCCATCCGCTCGCCAAGGCATGCTTAACTATGGATTTTTGATAGGATCCGGCATGTTAGGGCGGTGATAATCGCACCCAGTTCTAGTCGTTCAAAATCATTCATTATAGCATAGAGAGCCGCTCCCTGTCGTCGGGGAACAATGCTGCACCCGGGCATTTTGGGTCTTTTGAGACCAACGTCAGTGCTTGGCGCCGGCGATCTTCGAATTTGGATCGTTACGGGCAAACATCTCATGATGAGAGAAAAATAAGGGAATTGAATGAATATTAATCAAAAGGGAATATTTTGAGGAGTTAAAAATTTGGATTATCATGGGAGCGGATAAGTTCAGGAGAGGAAAAAAATAGAGGACATGATAGAAATTTGAAGGACATATCCGATCCGATGGGGAACAGAAAAATAGTCGAAAGTTAGAAAATGGGGTGCAACACGAGGACTTTCCATGGGGTCACCAAACCTAGTACTACTCTCGTCCAAGCACGCTTAAGTGCGAAGTTCTGATTGGATCCGGTGCATTAGTGCTGGTTTGATCGAACCCATCACAAGTTCCCTGAAACATTTCCATATATAGTTGTGGCCGTTTCCCACCACATGGAAACCTCGATTCGTCCAGTCTTGATGGGCCCACGACTCCTCGGTGGGACCCGCAGTGGTGCACTGGTGAAGAAATGGGAAAGCCACATAATTTAATGCATGCATATCGTGGAAGATAGAAAAATAGCGGACAATCAAAAAATGGGTGCAGAACGAGGAATTCCGACGTGGATCCTTACCCGGTAAGTTCGCGATCTGGGGACCGGGCCCGATAGGGCAAGATATTGGGTTGATCGTGCCAGTTTCGTTGGCTTCTGATCGTGTCGTGCTCAAACGGGCATAAATATATTTCCGCAGTCGGAATTGCCTTTAAGATCCAAATTGGAAAGCTCTCTCCGTGCTCGACCCGCATGACCGCTCCACCGTCATGGCCAGGAACTGTGGTCGAATTAATTCATTTGAAAGGCCACCAGGAGCCCGGATGATCAATGGCGAGCTAGAAGTTTTAGCTTCCGCCTGCTCCACGTTAGGAAAGACATGGAGGCATCCAGCCCACATTCTGGATAAAGGGCATGTGGGCACCGTTGTCAGCATCCTGCCCACATTCTATAACGTGGCCTTCGCTACGCCGACTTCCTGGGGTCGACCCATCCGCTCACAAAGGCATGCTTAACTATGGAACTTTGATAGTATCCGGCATGTTAGGGCGGTGAAATCATACCATCGCTAGTCGTTCAAAATCATTTATTATAGCATAGGGAGCAGCTCCCCGTCACCGGGGAAATGCTGCCCGGGCCTTCTGGGTCTTGTGGGACCAACGTCAGTGCATGGCGCCAACGATCTTAGGACTTGGATCGTTGCGGGCAAACATCCCATGATGTGAGGAAAATAAGGGAATAGAATGAATATTAATCAAAAGGGAATATTTCGAGGAGTTAAGAAAAATTAGATTATCATCGGAGCGGATAAGTTCCGGAGAGGAAAAAAATAGAGGACATGATAGAAATTTAAAGGACATATCCGATTTGATGTGGGACAGAAAAATAGTCGAAAGTTAAAAAAAGGGGTGCAACACAAGGACTTTCAATGGGGTCACCCAACCTAGTACTACTCTCACCTAAGCATGCTTAACTGCGGAGTTCTGATGGGATCCAGTCATTAGTGCTGGTTTGATCGCACCCATCATAGGCTCCCTGAAACATTTCCATATATAGTTGCGGTCGTTGACCCACTACATGGAAATCTTGGTCTAAGTTCTCTTGAGACCCATGCTCCTCGATGGACCCGCGGTGGTGCCTGCCCCGGCGATATCAAGACCCGGACTATTCGGTATGGGAACAACAAACGGGAGGGAACGAGGAGAATCCTGAGAAATATGAAAGCAACGTCGCGAAGGAGAGAGTGGACGTGGTAATTCGGAACCGAAGCAATGCACGGGAGAAGAAATAGGAAAGCCACACAATTTAATGCATTCATCTCGTGGAAGATAGAAAAATAGCAGACAATCAAAAAATGGGTGCAGACGAGGATTCGTGATGCGGGGCCTTAGCCTGTAAGTTCCGCGATCCGGGGACCGGCCCCGATGGGTCTAGCTATTGGGTTGATCGTGCTGTTTCGGCGGCTTTCGATCTGCCAGTGTGCTCAACGGGCATAAATATGTTTTTCCGGAGTCGGATGTCTTTAAGACCCTAATTTGGAAAGCTCTCGTTGTGCTCCACCCGATAAAACCGCTCCGCCATCACGGCCAGGATCTAAGATCGAATTAATTCGTTTGAAAGGCCCATCGGGAGCCTGAAGATTCCTTGGCGAGCTGGAAGTTTTCGCTTCCGCCTGCTCCGCATCGGAAAAGACACGAGCATCCCAGCCCCATTCTGGAAAAAAGGCCTATGGGCACTGTTGTCAGCATCCTACCCACATTCTATAACGTGGCCTTCGCTACACCGACTTCCCGGGGTCGACCCTCCGCTCTCGCTAAGGCATGCTTAACAATGGATTTTTGATAGGATCCGGCACGTTAGGGTGGTGATAATCGCACCCCAGCGCTAGTCGTTCAAAATCATTCATTACATTACAACATAGGGAGCCGCTCCCCATCGCGGTGGAACAATGCTACACCCTGCCTTCTAGGTGTTGTGGGACCAACGTCAGTGCATGGCGCCAGCGATCTTCGGACTTGATCATTACGGGCGAACATCCCTTGATGTGAGGAAATAAGGGAATAGAATGAATATTAATCAAAGGGAATATTTCGAGGAGTTAAGAAAAATTGGATATCATGGGAGCGGATAAGTTCTGAAGAGGAAAAAATAGAGGACATGATAGAAATTTGAAGGACATATCCGATCCGAGGGGGACAAAAAAATGACAAAGTTAGAAAAAGTGGTGCAACACGAGGACTTTCCATGAGGACACCCAACCTGGTACTACTCTTGGCCCAAGCACGCTTATCTACGGAGTTCTGATGGGATCCGGTGCATTAGTGCTGGTTTGATCGCACCCATCACAGGTTCTCTGAAACATTTCCATATATAGTTGCGACCGTTGCCCACTACATGGAAATCTTGATCCGTCCAATCTTGATGGCCCACGACTCCTCGGTGGGACCCGCGGTGGTGCCCTGGCCCCGGTTATATCAAGACCCAGATAGTTTCCGGAGGGGAACAACAAACGAGGAGGAACAAAGAGAATCCCAGGAAATATGAAAGGAACGTCGTGAAGGATAGAGGGAGACGTGGTAAATTCGGGAACCGAAGCATATGCACGGGGGAAAAATGGGAAAGCTGCACAATTTAATGCATTCATTTCGTGGAAGATAGAAAAAATGCGGACAATCAAAAAATGGGTATAGAACGAGGAATTTCGATGCAGACGCCTTAGCCGGTAAGTTCCATGATCCGAGGGACCGGGGCCCGATGGGGCAAGCTATTGATGATCGTGCCAGTTTTGGCGGCTTTGATCGTGCCGTGCTCAAACGGACATAAATATGTTTTCTGGAGGAATAGCCTTTAGGACCCCAATTCAGAAAGCCCTCTCCGTCCCTCCACCCGGATGACCACTCCCCGTCACGGTCCGGTAGGATCTCGGGTCGATTAATTCATTTGAAAGGCCACCGGAGCCCGAAAGATCCTTTGCGAGCTGGAGTTTTAGCTTCCCCTGCCTGCTTGCATTCGGAAAAACACGGAGGCATCCAGCCCACATTCTGGAAAAAGGGCCTGTGGGCCCGTTGTTAGCATCCTGCCCACATTCTTCAGCATGGCCTTCGCTACACCGACTTCCCGGGGTCGACCCATCCGCTCACCAAGGCATGCTTAACTATGGATTTTTGATCGGATCTAGCACGTTAGGCGGTGATAATCGCACCCAGTGCTAGTCATTCAAAATCATTCATTATAGCTAAGAGTCGCTTCCCATCGCCGGGGAACAATGCTACACCCGGGCCTTCTGGGTCTTGTGGGACCAACGTCAGTGCATGGCGCCGGCGATCTTCGGACTTGGATCGTTGCGGGCGAACATCCCATGATGTGAGGAAAATAAGGAATAGAATAAATATTAATCAAAAGGGAATATTTCGAGGAGTTAAGAAAAATTAGATTATCATGTGAGCGGATAAGTTCCGAGAGGAAAAAAGTAGAGGACATGATAGAAATTTGAAGGACATATCCAATCCGATGGGGGACAGAAAAATAGTCTAAAGTTAGAAAAAGGGGTGCACACGAGGACTTTCCATGGGTCACCCAACCCTAGTGCTACTCTCGCCCATGAACACTTAATTGTGGAGTTCTGATGGGATCCGGTACATTAGTGGTGGTTTGATCGCACCCATCACAGGTTCCCTGAAACATTTTCATATATAGCGGCGGTCGTTGCCCACTACATGGAAATCTCGGTCCGTCTAGTCTTGATGGGCCCACAACTTCTCGGTGGAACCGCGGTGGTGCCGGCCCTGATGATAACAAGACCCGGACTGTTTCAGGAGAGGAACACAACGGGTAGGGAACGAGGAGAATCCCAGGAAATATATGAAACATCGAAAAGGAGAGAGGGAGACGTGGTAAATTCGGAACCGAAGCATTTGCATGAGGGAAGAAATGGGAAAGCCACACAATTTAATGCATGCATCCTGTGGAAGACAGAAAAATAGCGGACAATCAAAAAATGGTGCATAACGAGGAATTCCGATGCGGTTGCCTTAGCTAGTAAGTTCCACGATCCGGGGGACCAGGCCCGATGGGGAAGATATTGGGTTGATCGTGCCAGTTTCGGCGGCTTTCGATCGTGCCATGCTCAAACGGGCATAAATAAGTTTTCCGGAATCAAAATCGCCTTTAGGACCCCATTCAGAAAGCTCTCTCTGTTCTCCACCCGGATGATCGCTCGGCCGTCACGGCCAGGATCTAGGGTCGAATTAATTCGTTTGAAAGGCCACCGAGAGCACGGAAGATCCTTGCAAGCTGGAAGTTTTAGCTTCCGCCTGCTCCACGTTCGGAAAAGACCGAGGCATCCAGCCCACATTCTGGAAAAAGGGCCTGTGGGCACCATTTGGAGCATCCTGCCCACATTCAACAACGTGGCTTTCGCTATGCCGACTTCCCAAGGTTGACCCATCCGCTCGCCAAGGCATGCTTAACTATGGATTTTTGATAGGATCTGGCACGTTAGGGTGGTGATAATTGCACCCAGCGCTAGTCATTCAAAATCATTCATTATAGCATAGGGAGCCGCTCCCCGTCGGCGGGGAACAATGCTGCACCTGGGCCTTCTGGGTCTTGTGGGACAAACGTCAATGCATGGCTCCGGCGATCTTCGAACTTGGATCGTTGCGGCGAACATCTCATGATGTGAGGAAATAAGGGAATAGAAAGAATATTAATCAAAAGGGAATATTTCGAGGAGTTAAGAAAAATTAGATTATAATGGGAGCGGATAAGTTCCAAAGAGGAAAAAAATAGGACATGATAGAAATTTGAAGGACATATCAAATCCGATGGGGGACAGAAAATAGTCGAAAGTTAGAAAAAGAGGTGCACACGAGGACTTTCCATGGGGTCACCCGACCTAGTGCTACTCTCACCCAAGCATGCTTAACTACGGAGTTCTGATGGGATCCGGTGCATTAGCGCTGGTTTGATCGCACCTATCACAGGTTCCCTGAAACATTTCCATATATAGTTGCGGCCATTGCCCACTACATGGAAATCTCGTCCGTCCAATCTTGATGGGCCAACGACTCCTCAGTGGGACCCGCGGTGGTGGTTCCTGGCCCCGGTGATATCAAGACCCACTGGACTTTTCGGGAGGGAACAACAAACGGGGTGGGGAACGAGGAGAATCCCGGGAAATATGAAAGGAACGTCGCGAACTAAAGTGGGAGACGAGGTAAATTCGGGAAACAAAGCGTATGCACCGGGGACGAAATTGGAAAGCCGCATAATTTAATGCTTGCATCTCGTGGAAGATAGAAAAATAGCGGACAATCAAAAATTGGTGCAGAATGAGAATTCCGAAGCGGATGACTTAGCCGGTAAGTTTCGCGATCCGAGGGACCGGGCCCGATGGGGTAAGATATTGGTTGATCGTGCCAGTTTCGGTGGCTTTCGATCATGCCGCACTCAATGGGCATAAATATTTTTTCCGGAGTCTGAATCGCCTTTAAGACCTCAATTCGGATAGCTCTCTCCGTGCTCCACCCGTATGACCGCTCCGCCATCATGGCCAGATCAGGGATCGAATTAATTCGTTTGAAAGGCCACCGGAGCCCGGAAGATCCTTGGCGAGCTGGAAGTTTTAGCTTCCGCCTGCACCGCGTTTGGAAAGACACGAAGGCATCCAGCCCACATTCTGGAAAAAGGCCTGTGGCACCGTTGTCAGCATCCTGCCCACATTCTACAACGTAGCCTTCGCTACGCCGACTTCGACTTCCCGGGTCTCCCCATCCGCTCGCCAAGGCATGCTTAACTATGGATTTTTGATTGGATCCTGCACGTTAGGGCGGTGATAATCGCACCCAGTGCTAGTCGTTCAAAATCATTCATTATAGCATAGGGAGCCGCTCCCCGTCGTCGGGGAATAATGCTGCACCCGGGCCTTCTGGGTCTTGTGGGACTAGCATCAGTGCATGGCACCGGTGATCTTCGGACTTGGATCGTTGCGGGCGAACATCCCATGATATGAGGAAAATAAGGTAATAGAATGAATATTAATCAAAAGGGAATATTTCGAGGAGTTAAGAAAAATTGGATTATCATGGGAGCGGATAAGTCCGGAGAGGAAAAAAATGGAGGACATGATAGAAATTTGAAGGACATATCCGATCCGAAGGGGGACAGAAAAATAGTCGAAAGTTAGAAAAAGAGTGCAACACGAGGACTTTCCATGGGGTCACCCAACATAGTACTACTCTCGCCCAAGCACGCTTAATTGCGGAGTTCTAATGGGATCCGGTGCATTATGCTGGGTTGATCGCACCCATCACAGGTTCCCTGAAATATTTCCATATATAGTTATGGCTATTGCCCACTACATGGAAATCTCGGTCCGTCCTATCTTGATGGGCCCATGACTCCACGTGGGACCCACGGTGGTGCCTGGCCCTGTCGATATCATGACCTGGACTGTTTCGGGAGGGGAACAATAAACAGGGAGGGAACGAGGAGTATCCCAGGAAATATGAAAGGAACGTCGCGAAGGAGAGAGGGAGACGTGGTAAATTCGGGAACCGAAGCGTATGCACGGTTGAAGAAATGGGAAAGCCACACAATTTAATGCATGCATCTCGTGGAAGACAGAAAAATAGAGGACAATCAAAAATGGGTGCAGAACGAGGAATTCCGACGTGGACGCCTTACTCGGTTAGTTTTGCGATATGGGTGACCGGGCCCGATGGGGCAAGATATTGGGTTGATCATGCTAGTTTTGGTGGCTTTCGATCGTGCCATGCTCAAACGGGCATAAATATGTATTTCGGATTGGAATCGCCTTTAAGACCCCAATTCAGAAAGCTTTCTCCGTGCTCCACCCGATGATCGCTCAGCCATCACGACCAGGATCTAGGGTCGATTAATTCGTTTGAAAGGCCACCAGGAGCCCGAAAGATACTTGGTGATCTGGATGTTTTAGCTTCCGCCTGCTTCGCGTTCGGAAAAAAACACAAAGACATCCAGCCCACATTCTGGAAAAAGGGCAAGTGGGCACCGTTGTCAGCATCCTGCCCACATTCTACAATGTGGCCTTCGCTACGCCGACTTTCCAGGGTCGACCCATCTGCTCGCCAAGGCATGCTTAACTATGGATTTATGATAGGATCCGGCATGTTAGGGAGGTGATAATCGCACCAATCGCTAGTCGTTCAAAATCATTCATTATAGCATTAGGAGCCGCTCCCCGTCGCCCGGGAACAATGCTACACCCAGGCCTTCTGGGTCCTGTGGACCAACGTCAGTGCATGGTGCCGGCGATCTTCGGACTTGGATCGTTGCGGGAAAACATCCCATGATGTGAGGAAAATAAGGAATAAAATGATTAATCAAAAGGGAATATTTCGAGGAGTTAAGAAAATTGGATTATCATGGGAGCGGATAAGTTCCGTAGAGGAAAAAAATAGAGGACATGGTAGAAATTTGAAGGACATATCCGATCTGATGGGGGACAGAAAAATAGTCGAAAGTCAGAAAAAGGTGTCCAACACGAGGACTTTCCATGGGATCACCCAACCTAGTACTAATCTCACCCAAGCACGCTTAACTGCTGAGTTCTGATGGGATCTGGTGCATTAGTGCTTGTTTGATCACTCCCGTCATAGGTTCCATGAAATATTTTCATATATAGTTGCGGCCGTTGCCCACTACATGGAAATCTCGATCCGTCCAGTCTTGATGGGCCCACGACTCCTCGATGGGACCCGCGGTGGTGCGTGGCCCAGGCGATATCAAGACCCGGACTGTTTCGGGAGGGGAATAACAAATGGGGATGGAATGAGGAGAATCCCGGGAAATATGAAAGAGCGTCGCGAAGGAGAGAGGGAGATATGGTAAATTTGGGAAACGAAGCATATGCACGGGCGAAGAAATGGAAAAGCCGCACAATTTAATGCATGCATCTCGTGGAAGATAGAAAATGAGTAGACAATCAAAAAATGGGTGCAGAACGAGAAATTCCGACACGGAAACCTTAGCCGGTAAGTTATGCGATCCGGGGACCGGGCCCGATGGGGTAAGATATTGGGTTGATCGTGTCAGTTTCGGCGGCTTTCGATCGTGCCGCGTTCAAACGGGCATAAATATGTTTTCCAGAGTCGGAATCGCCTTTAAGACCCCAATTCGAAAAGCTCTCTCTGTGCTCCACCTGGATGACCGCTCCACCGTTACGGCCAGGACCTATGGTCGAATTAATTTGTTTGAAAGGCCACTGGGATCCCGGAAGATCCTTGGCGAGCTGGAAGTTTTAGCTTCCCGCCTGCTCCGTGTTCCGAAAAGACACGGAGGCATCTAGCCCACATTCTGGAAAAAGGGCTTGTGGGCACCGTTGTCAACATCCTGCCCACATTCTACAACGTGGCCTTCGCTATGCCGACTTCCAAGGGTCGACTCATCTGCTCGCCAAGGCATGCTTAACTATAGATTTTTGATTGGATCCGGCATGTTAGGGCAATGATAATCGCACCCATCGTTAGTCATTCAAAATCATTCATTATAGCATAGAGAGCCGCTCCCCGTCGCCAGAAAACAATGCTGTACCCGGGCCTTTTGGGTCTTGTGGGACCAACGTCAGTGCATGGCACCGACGATCTTCGGACTTGGATCGTTGTGGACGAACATCCCATGATGTGTGGAAAATAAGGGAATAGAATGAATATTAGTCAAAAGGGAATATTTCGAGGAGTTAAGAAAATTAGATTATCATGGGAGTGGATAAGTTCTGGAGAGGAAAATAATATAGGACATGATAGAAATTTGAAGGACATATTCGATCCGATGGGGGATAGAAAAATTATCAAAAGTTAGAAAAGGGGTGCAACACGAGGAATTTCCATGGAGTCACCCAACCTAGTACTACTCTCGCCCAAGCATGCATCACTGTGGAGTTCTGATGGAATCCGGTGCATTAGTGCTGGTTTGGTCGCACCCATCACAAGTTCTTTGAAACATTTCCATATATAGTTGCGGCCGTTGCCCACTACATGGAAATCCCGGTCCGTCCAGTCTTATTGGGCCCACGACTCCTCGGTGCGACCCGCGGTAGTGCCTGGCCCCGGCGATATCAAGACTCGGACTATTTCAAGAGGGGAACAACAATCGGGGAGGGAACGAGGAGAATCCTGGAAAATATGAAAGGAACGTTGCGAATGAGAGAGGGAGACATGGTAAATTTGGGAACCAAAGCATATGCACGGGGAAGAATTGGAAAAGCCGCACAATTTAATGCATGCATCTCGTGGAATACAGAAAAATAGTGGACAATCAAAAAATGGGTGCAGAACGAGGAATTCTGATGTGGATGCCATAGCCGGTAAGTTCCGCCATCCGGGGACCTGGCCCGATGGTGCAAGATATTGGGTTGATCGTGCCAGTTTCAGTGGCTTTCGATCGTGCCGCGTTAAAATGGGCATAAATATATTTTCCGGAGTCGGAATCGCCTTTAAGACCCCAATTCAGAAAGCTCTCTCCGTGCTCCACCCGGATGATCGCTCCAACATCACAGCCAGGATCTGGGGTCAAATTAATTCGTTTGAAAGCCCACCAGGAGCCCGGAAGATCCTTGGCGAGCTGAAAGTTTTAGCTTCTGCCTGCTCCGCGTTCGGAGAAGACACGGAGGCATCTAGCCCACATTCTGGAAAAAGGGCCTGTGGGCACCGTTGTCAGCATCTTGCCCACATTTTACAATGTGGCCTTCGCTACGCCGACTTCCTAGGGTCGACCCATCCGCTCGCCAAGGCATGCTTAACTATGGATTTTTGATAGGATCCGGCACGTTATGGCGGTGATAATCGTACCCATCGCTAGTCATTTAAAATCATTCATTATAGCATAGGGAGCCGCTCCCCGTCGCCGGGGAACAATGCTGCACCCGGGCCTTCTGGATCTTGTGTGACCAACGTTAGTGCGTGGAGCCGACGATCTTCGGACTTGGATCGTTGCAGGCGAACATCCCATGATGTGAGGTAAATAAGGGAACATAATGAATATTAATCAAAAGGGAATATTTCACGGAGTTAAGAAAAAATGGATTATCATGGGAGCGGATAAGTTCCGGAGAGGAAAAAAATAGAGGACAAGATTGAAATTTGAAGGACATATCCGATCCGATGGGGGAAAGAAAAGTAGTCGAAAGTTAGAAAAAGGGATGCAACACGAGGACTTTCCATGGGGCCACCAAACCTAGTACTACTCTCGCCCAAGCACGCTTAACTACGGAGTTCTGATGGGATCCGGTGCATTGGTGCTAGTTTGATCACACCCCATCACAGGTTCCCTGAAACATTTCCATATATAGTTGCGACCGTTGCCCACTACATGAAAATCTCGGTCCGTCTAGTCTTGATGGGCCCACGACTCCTCAATGGGACCCGTGGATGGTGCCGTGCCCCGGCGATATCAAGACCCGATTGTTTCGGGAGGGGAAAAACAAACGGGGAGGGAACGAGGAGAATCCTGGGAAATATGAAAGGAACGTCGTGAAGGAGAGAGGGAGATGTGGTAAATTCGAGAACCGAAGCATATGCACTGGGGAAGAAATGGGAATGCGCACATTTAATGCAGCATCTCGTGGAAGACAGAAAAATAGCGGACAATCAAAAATTGGATGCAGAACGTGGAATTCCGACACGGATGCCTTAGCCGGTAAGTTCTGCGATACGGGGGACCGGGCCCGATGGAGCAAGATATTGGGTTGATCATGCCAGTTTCAGCGGCTTTCGATCGTGCCGCGCTTTAACGGTCATAAATATGTTTTTCCGAGTCGGAATCGCCTTTAAGATACCAATTCGGAAAGCTCTCTCCATGCTCCACCTATATGACCGCTCCGCCATCATGGCCAAGACCTGGGTCTAATTAATTTGTTTGAAAGGACACCGGAGCCCGGAAGGTCCTTGGCGAGCAGGAAGTTTTAGCCTTCGCCTACTCCGCGTTCAGAAAAGACACGGAGGCTTTCAGCCCACATTCTGGGAAAAGGGCTTGTGGGCACCGTTGTCAGCATCCTGCCCACATTCTACAAGTGGCCTTCACTACGCCGACTTCCTGGGGTCGACCCATCTGCTCGCCAGGCATGCTTAACTATGGATTTTTGATAGGATCCGGCATGTTAGGGCGGTGATAATCGCACCCATCACTAGTCATTCAAAATAATTCATTATAGCATAGGGAGCCGCTCCCCATCGCCGGAAAACAATGCTGCACCCGGGCCTTCTGGGTCTTGTGGATCAACGTCAGTGCATGGTGCTGACGATCTTCGGACTTGGATCGTTGCGGGCGAACATCCCATGATGGGAGGAAATAAGGGAATATAATGAATATTAATCAAAGGGAATATTTCGAGGAGTTAAGAAAAATGGATTATCATGGGAGCGGATAAGTTCTGGAGAGGAAAAAAATAGAGGACATGATAGAAATTTGAAGGACATATCCGATCCGATGGGGGACAAAAAAATAGTCGAAAGTTAGAAAAAGGGGTGCAACACGAGGACTTTTCATGGGGTCCCCAACCTAGTACTACTCTCACCCAAGCACGCTTAACTGCAGAGTTCTGATGGAATCCTGTGCATTAGTGCTGGTTGATCGCACCCATCCCAAGTTCCCTAAAACATTTCCATATATAGTTGCGGCCGTTGCCCACTACATGGAAATCTCTGTCCGTCCAGTCTTGATGGGCCAATGACTCCTCGGTGGGACCCGCGGTGGTGCCTGGCCCCGGCGATATCAAGACCCGGACTGTTTTTGGAGCGGAACAATAATCAGGGAGGGAACGAGGAGAATCCTGGGAAATATGAAAGGAACATCGCAAAGGAGAGAGGGAGATGTGGTAAATTCGGGAACCGAAGTGTATGCATGGGGGAAGAAATGGAAAAGCTGCACATTTAATGCATGCATCTCGTTGAAAATAGAAAAATAGCAAAAAATCAAAAATGGGTGCAGAACGAGAATTCCGATGCGGACGCCTTAGCCGGTAAGTTTCGCGATCTGGGGGACCGCGCTCGATGGGGCAAGATATTGGGTTGATCATGCCAGTTTCAGCGGCTTTCGATAGTGCCGCGTTCAAACGGCATAAATACATTTTCCGGAGTCGGAATCGCCTTTAAGACACAAATTTGGAAGCTCTCCCCGTGCTCCACCCGAATGACTGCTCCGCCATCATGGCCTAGAGCTGGGGTCGTTAATTTGTTTAAAGGCCACCGGGAGCCCGGAAGATCCTTGGCGAGCTTGAAGTTTTAGCTTCCGCCTACTCTGCATTCGGAAAAGACACGGAGGCATCCAGCCCACATTCTGGAAAAAGGCCTATGGGCACCGTTGTCAGCATCCTGTCCACATTCTACAACATGGTCTTCGCTACGCGACTCCCGGGGTCGACCCAACTGCTCGCCAAGGCATGCTTAACTATGGATTTTGATAGGATCCGGCACGTTAGGGCGGAGATAATCGCACTCATCGCTAGTCGATCAAAATCATTCATTATAGCATAGGGAGCCGCTCCCCGTTACCGAGAACAATGATGCACCCGGGCCTTCTGGTCTTATGTGACCAACGTCGGTGCATGGCTGGCGATCTACGGACTTGGATCGTTGCGGGCGAACGTCCCATGTTGCGAGGAAATAAGGGAATAGAATGAATATTAATCAAAAGGATATTTCGAGGAGATAAGAAAAATGGATTATCATGGGAGCGGATAAGTTCCGAGAGGAAAAAAATAGAGGACAAGATAGAATTTGAAGGACATATCCGATCCGATGGGTGACAGAAAAATAGTCGAAAGTTAGAAAAAGGGGTGCAACACGAGGACTTTCCATGAGGTCACCTAACATAGTACTACTCTCGCCCAAGCACACTTAACTGCGGAGTTTTGATGGGATCCGGTGCATTAGTGCTTGTTTGATCGCACCCATCACAAGTTCCATGAAACATTTCAATATATAGTTGCAGCCATTGCCCACTACATGGAAACCTCGGTTCATCTAGTCTTGATGGGCCCATGACTCCTCGTGGGACCCGCGGTGGTGCCAGGCACCGGCGATATGAAGACCCGACTGTTTCGGGAGGGAACAACAAACGGGGAGGGAACAAGGAGAATCCCGGAAAATATGAAAGGAATGTCGCGAAGGAGAGAGGGAGACATGGTAAATTCGGGAACCGAAGCGTATACAGGGGAAGAAATGGGAAGCTGCACAATTTAATGCATGCATCTCGTCGAAGACAGAAAATAGCGGACAATCAAAAAATGGGTGCAGAACGAGGATTTCCGATGCGGACGCCTTAGCCGGTAAGTTTCGCGATCCGGGGGACCGGGCCTGATGGGGCAAGATATAGGGTTCATCATGCCAGTTTCGGCGACTTTCGATCGTGCCACGCTCAAACGGCATAAATATGTTTTCGCAGTCGAAATCACCTTTAAGACCCCAATTCAGAAAGCTCTCTCTGTGCTCCACCCGGATGACCGCTTCCCATCACGGCCAGAATCTAGGGTCTAATTAATTCGTTTGGAAGGCCACCGGGAGCCCGGAAGATCCTTGGTGAGCTGGAAGTTTTAGCTTCCGCCTGGTCCGCGTTCGGAAAACACGGAGGCATCCATCCCATTTTGGAAAAGGGCCGTGGGCACCGTTGTTAGTATCCTGCCCACATTCTATAATGTGGCCTTCATTACGCCGACTTCCCGGGGTTGACCCATCCACTCGCCAAGGCATGCTTAACTATGGATTTTTGATATGATCCGGCACGTTAGGGCTGATAATCGCACCCATCACTAGTCGTTCAAAATCATTCATTATAGCATAGGGAGCCGCTCCCACCGTCGGGGAACAATGCTGCACCCGGGCCTTCTCAGTCCTGTGGGACCAACGTCAGTGCATGGCACCAACGATCTTAGGACTTGGATCATTACGAGGAAACATCCCATGATGTGAGGAAATAAGGGAATAGATTGAATATAATCAAAAGGAATATTTCCAGGAATTAAGAAAATTGGATTATCATGGGAGCGGATAAGTTCCGGAGAGGAAAAAAATAGAGGACATGATAGAAATTTGAATGACATATCCGATCCGATGGGGACAGAAAATAGTCGAAAGTTAGAAAAAGGGGTGCAACACGAGGACTTTCCATGCGGTCACCAACCTAGTTCTACTCACATCCAAGCATGCTTAACTTCGGAGTTTTGTTGGGATCCGGTGCATTAGTACTGGTTTGATCGCTCCCGTCATAGGTTCCCTGAAACATTTCCATATATAGTTGCGGTCGTTGCCCACTACATGAAATCTCGGTCCGTCCAGTCTTGATGGGTCCACGACTCCTCGATGGGACCCGCGTGGTGCGTGGCCCTAGCGATATCAAGACTCGAACTGTTTCTGGAGGGGAACAACAAATGGGGAGGGAATGAGGAGAATCCTGGGAAATATGAAAGGAACGTCACGAAGGAGAGAGGGAGACGTGTAAATTCGGGAACTGAAGCATATTCACGAGCGAAGAAATGGGAAAGCTGTACAATTTAATGCACGAATCTCGGGAAGACAGAAAAATAATGGACAATCAAAAAATGGGTGAAGAACGAGAAATTTCGACGCGGATGCCTTAGCCGGTAAGTTCCGCGATCCGGGTTCGGGACCGATGGGGCAAGATATTGGGTTCGTCGTGCCAGTTTCGGTGGCTTTCGATCGTGCCGCGCTCCAACGGGCATAAATATGTATTCCGAGTCGGAATCACCTTTAAGACCCCAATTCGGAAAGCACTCTCCATGATCCACCCGAATGACCGCTCCGTCGTCATGGCCAGATCTGGGATAGAATTAATTTGTTTGAAAGGCCAATGGGAGCCCAGAAGATCCTTGGAGAGCTGGAAGTTTTAGCTTCCACCTACTCCGCGTTCGGAGAAGACACGGAGGCATCGAGCCCACATTCTGGAAAAAAGGGCCTGTGGGCACCGTTGTCAGCATCCTGCCCACATTCTGCAACATGGCCTTCATTGCGCCGACTTCCCGGGGTGACCCATCCGCTCGACGAGGAATGCCTAACTATGGATTTCTGATAGGATCCGGCGCATCAGGGCGGTGATGATTGCACCCATCGCTAGTCGTTCAACATCATTCGTTATAGCATAGCAAGCCGCTCCGCGCCCACCGGGAAACAATGCTGCGCCCGGGCCTTCTGCGTCCTGTGGGACCAACGTCACTGCATGGCGCCGGCGATCTTTGGACTTGGATCGTGCGGGTGAACATCCCATGTTGTGAGGAAAATAAAGGAATAGAATGAATATTAATCAAAATGGAATATTTCGAGGAGTTATGAAAAATCGGAATATCATGGGAGCGGATAAGTTTCCGGAGGCGAAAAAAAGTAGAAGACATGATAGAAATTTGAAGGCATATCGGATCCGATGGGGGTCAGAAAAATAGTCAAAAGTTAGAAAAGGGTGCAACACGAGGACTTCTCAGGGAGTCACCCATCCTAGTACTACTTTAGCCCAAGCATGCATAACTGCGGAGTTCTGATGGGATTCTATGCATTAGTGCTGGTATGATCGCAACCGTCATAGGTTCCCTGAAACATTTCCATATATAGTTATGGCCGTTGCCCACTACATGGAAATCTCGATCCGTCCAGTCTTGATGGGCGCACGACTCCCTCGGTGGGACACGCGGTGGTGCGTCATCCCGGTGATATCAAGACCCGTACTGTTTCGGGAGGGGAACAACAACCGGAAGGGAATGGGTAGAATCCCGGGAAATATGAAAGGAACGCCGCGAAGGAGAGAGGAGACGTTGTAATTTCGGGAACCGAAGCGTATGCACGGGGTACGAAATGGGAAAGCCACACAATTTATTGCATGCATCTCGTGGAATACAAAAAAATAACGGACAATCAAGAAATGGGTGCAGAACGAGGACATCCGACGCGGATGCCTTAGCCGTTAAGTTCCGCGATCCGGGGGACCGGGACTGGTGGGGCAAGATATTGGGTTGATCATGCCAGTTTCGGCGGCTTTCGATCGTGCCGCTCTCAAACGGGCATAAATATGTTTTACGAAGTCGGAATCGTCTGTAAGACCCCAATTCGGAAAGCTCTCTCCGTGCTCCACACGCACGACTGCTCCGCCGTCATGGCCAGGATCTGGGGTCGATTTAATTTATCTGAAAGGCCAAAGGGAGCCTGGAAGATCCTTGGCGAGCTGGATGTTTCAGCTTCTTCCTACTCCGCGTTCGGAAAAGACACGGAGGCATCCAGCCCACACTTTGGAAAAAGGGCCCATGGGCACCATTGTCAGCATCCTACCCACATTCTGCAACGTGGCCTTCGTTGCGCCGACTTCCCGGGGTGACCCATCCGCTCGATGAGGAACGCCTAACTATGGATTTCTGATAGGATCCGGCGCGTCAGGGCGATGATGATCGCACCCATCGCTAGTCGTTCTACATCATTCGTTATAGCATAGCGAGCCACTCCCTGCCGCCGGGGAACAATGCTGCGCCCGGGCCTTCTGCGACATGTAGGACCAACGTCAGTGCATGGCACCGGCGATCTTTGGACTTAGATCGTTGCGGGCGAACATCCCATGATGGGAGGAAAATAAAGGAATAGAATGAATATTAATCAAAAGGGAATATTTCGAGGAGTTAAGAAAAATCGGATTATCATGGAAAAGGATATGTTTTCGGAGGGAGAAA
Source organism: Areca catechu (assembly GCA_021397845.1). Lineage (NCBI taxonomy): Eukaryota > Viridiplantae > Streptophyta > Magnoliopsida > Arecales > Arecaceae > Areca > Areca catechu. The sequence goes on from CM038050.1 coordinate 101,947,075, forward strand.
AAGTAGAAGACATGATAGAAATTTGAAGGACATATCGGATCCGATTGGGGACAGAAAAATAGTCGAAAGTTAGAAAAAGGGGTGCAACACGAGAACTTCCCAGGGGGTCACCCATCCTAGTACCACTCTCGCCCAAGCACACTTAACTGCAGAACTGATGGGATCCGGTCCATTAGTGTTGGAATGATCGCACCCGTCACAGGTTTTCAGAAACATTTCCATATATAGTTGCGACCGTTGCCCACTACATGGAAATCTCGATCCATCTAGTCTTGACGGGCGCACGAGTCCCTCGGTCGGACCCGCTGTGGTGCGTCGCCCCGGTGATATCAAGACCCGTACTGCTTCGGGAGGGGAACAACAACTGGGGAGGGAACAGGTAGAATCCCGGGAAATATGAAAGGAACGCCGCGAAGGAGAGAGGGAGACGTGGTAATTTCGGGAACCGAAGCGTATGCACGGGGAAAGAAATGGGAAAGCTGCACAATTTATTGCATGCATCTCGTGGAAGACAGAAAAATAGCGGACAATCAAGAAATGGGTGCAGGACGAGGACTTCCGACGCGGATGCCTTAGCCGTTAAGTTCCGCGATCCGGGGGACCGGGCCCGGTGGGGCAAAATATTGGGTTGATCTTGCCAGTTTCGGCGGCTTTCGACCGTGCTGCGTTCAAACGGGCATAAATTTGTTTTACGAAGTCGGAATTGCCTGTAAGACCCCAATTCGGAAAGCTCTCTCCGTGCTCCACCCACTTGATAGCTCCGCCATCATGGCCAGGATCTGCGATCGATTTAATTCATCTGAAATGCCAACGAGAGCCTGGAAGATCCATGGCGAGTTGAAGTTTCAGCTTCTTCTTGCTCCGCGTTCGAAAAAGATATGGAGGCATCCAGCCCACATTCTGGAAAAAGGGCCCATGGCACCGTTGTCAGCATCCTTCCCACATTCTGCAACGTGGCCTTCGCTGCGCCGACTTCCCAAGGTGACCCATCCGCTCGACGAGGAACGCCTAACATGGATTTCTGATTGGATCCGGTGCGTCAGGGCGGTGATGATCGCACCCATCGCTAGTCGTTCAACATCTTTCGTTATAGCATAGCGAGCTGCTCCCCACCACCGGGGAACAATGCTGTGCCCGGGCCTTTTGCATCCTGTGGGACCAACGTCAGTGCATGGCGCCGACGATCGTTGGACTTGGATCGTTGCGGGCGAACATCCCATGATGTGAGGAAAATAAAGGAATAGAATGAATACTAATCAAAAGAGAATATTTCAAGGAGTTAAGAAAAATCAGATTATCATGGAAGTGGATATGTTTCCGGAGGGAGAGAAAAGTATAAGACATGATAGAAATTGAAGGACATATCGGATCCGATGGGGGACAGAAAAATAGTCAAAAGTTAGAAAAAGGGGTGCAACACGAGGACTTCCTAGGTGGTCACCCATCCTAGTACTACTCTCGCCCAAGCACGCTTAACTGCGGAGTTTTGATGGGATCCGTGCATTAGTGCTGGTATGATCGCACCCGTCACAGGTTTCCAGAAACATTTCCATATGTAGTTGCGACCGTTGCCCACTACATGTAAATCTCGATCCGTCCAGTCTTTATGGGCGCACGAGTCCCTCGGTTGGACCCGCAGTGGTGCGTCGCCCCGGTGATATCAAGACCCGTACTGTTTCGGAAGGGGAATAACAACCGGGGAGGGAACTGGTAGAATCCCGGGAAATATGAAAGGAACGCCGTGAAGGAGAGAAGGAGGCGTGGTAATTTCGGGAACCGAAGCATATGCACGGGGGAAGAAATGGGAAAGCCGCACAATTTATTGCATGCATCTCGTGGAGGACAAAAAATAGTAGACAATCAAGAAACGGGTGCAGGATGAGGACTTCCGACGTGAACGCCTTAGCCGTTAAGTTCCGCGATCCGGGGACCGGGCCCGATGGGGTATGATATTGGGTTGATCGTGCCAGTTTCGGTGGCTTTCGACCGTGCCGCGCTCAAACGGGCATAATTATGTTTTTCGGAGTCAGAATCGCCTGTAAGACCCCAATTCGGAAAGCTCTCTCAATGCTCCACCCGCATGACAACTCCGCCATCACGGCCAGGATCGGGGTCGAATTAATTCATCTGAAAGGCCAACGGGAGACCGTAAGATCCTTGGCGAGCTGGAAGTTTCAGCTTCTTCCTGCTCTGCGTTCGGAAAAGACACGGAGGCATCCAGTCCACATTCTAGAAAAAGGGCCCGTGGGAACCGTTGTCGGCATCCTGCCCACATTCTACAACGTGGCCTTCGCTGTGCCGACTTCCCGGGGTGACCCATCCGCTCGATGAGGAATGCCTAACTATGGATTTCTGATTGGATCCGGCGTGTCAGGACTGTGATGATCGCACCCATCGCTAGTCGTTCAACATCATTAGTTATAGCATAGCGAGCCGCTCCGTGCCGCCAGGAAACAATGCTGCACCCGGCCTTCTGCGTCCTGTGGGACCAACGTCAGTGCATGGCGCTGGCGATCTTTGGACTTCGATCATTATGGGCGAACATCCCATGATGTGAGGAAAATAAAGGAATATAATAAATATTAATCAAAAGGGAATATTTCGAGGACTTATGAGAAATCGGATTATCATGGGAGCGGATAAGTTCCGGAGGGGAAAAAAGTAGAAGACATGATAGAAATTTGAAGGGCATATCGGATCCGAGGGGGGATAGAAAATAGTCGAAAGTTAGAAAAGGGGTGCAACACGAGGACTTCACAAGGGGTCACCCATCCTAGTACTACTCTAGCACAAGCATTCTTAACTGTGGAGTTCTGATGGGATCCTATGCATTAGTGCTGGTATAATCGCACCCGTCATAGATTTCCAGAAACATTTTCATATATAGTTGCGACTGTTGCCCACTACATGGAAATCTCGATCCGTCCAGTCTTGACGGGCGCACGAGTCCCTCGATCGGACCCACGGTGGTGCGTCGCCCCGGTGATATCAAGACCCGTACTGTTTCGGGAGGGGAACAACAACCGGGTGGGAACGGGTAGAATCCTGGGAAATATGAAAGGAACGCCGCGAAAGAGAGAGGGAGACGTGGTAATTTCAGGAACCGAAGCATATGCACGGGGGAAGAAATGGGAAAGCCGCACAATTTATTGCATGCATCTCTTGGAAGACAGAAAAATAGCGAACAATCAAGAAATGGGTGCAGGACGAGGACTTCCGACGCGGACATCTTAGCCGTTAAGTTTCGCGATCCGGGGAACGGGCCCGGAGGGGCAAGATATTTGGTTGATCGTGCCAGTTTCGGTGGCTTTCGACCGTGCCGTGCTCAAATGGGCATAAATATTTTTTTCCGGAGTCGGAATCGCCTGTAAGACCCCAATTCGGAAAGCTCTCTCTATGCTCCACTAGTATGACAGCTCCACCGTCACGTCCAGGATCGAGGGTCAAATTAATTCGTCTGAAAGGCCAACGGTAGCCCGGAAGATCCTTGGCGAGCTGGAAGTTTCAGCTTCTTCCTGCTCCGCATTTGGATGAAAAGACACGGAGGCATCCAGCCCACATTTTGAAAAAGGGGCCCGTGGGCACCGTTGTTAGCATCCTGGCCACATTCAACAATGTGGCCTTCGCTGCGCTGACTCCAGGGGTGACCCATCCGCTCTACGATGGAATGCCAACTATGGATTTCTAATAGGATCCGGTGCGTCAGGGCGGTGATGATCGCACCCATCGCTAGTTGTTCAACATCATTCGTTATAGAATAGTGAGCCGCTCCGCACCGCCGAGGAACAATGCTGCGCCCGATCTTCGGTCCTATGGGACGAACGTCAATGCATGGCGCCGGCGATTTTGGGACTTAGAGTCGTTGCGGGCGAACATCCCATGATGTGAGGAGGAAATAAAGGAATAAAATGAATCTTAATCAAAAGAGAATATTCGAGAGTTATAAAAATTAAAATTATCATGGGAGCGGATAAGTTTCTGGAGGGAAAAAAAAGTAGAAGACATGATAGAAATTTGAAGGTCATATCGGATCCAATGGGGATAGAAAAATAGTCGAAATTTAGAAAAAGGGTGCAACATGAGGACTTCCAATGGGGTCACCGATCCTTGTACTACTCTAGCCCAAGCATGCTTAACTACGGAGTTATGATGGAATCCGGTGCATTAGTGCAGGTTTGATCGCACCCGTCACAGGTTCCCTGAAATATTCCCATATATAGTCGCGGTCCGTTGCCCAATACATGGAAATCTCGATGCGTCCGTCTTGATGGGCGCATGACCCCCTCTGTGGGACACGCGGTGGTGCGCCACCCCGGTGATATCAAGACCTGTACTTTTTCTGGAGGGGAACAACAACTGGGGAGAGAAGGGTAGAATCTCGGTAAATATGAAAAGAACACCGTGAAGGAGAGAGGGAGACATGGTAATTTCGGGAATAGAAGCATGCACAGGGGAAGAAATGGGAAAGCCGCACAATTTATTGCATGCATCTCGTGGAAGACAGAAAAATAGCATACAATTAAAAAATGGGTGCAGAACGAGGACTTCAGACGGGGACACCTTAGCCGTTAAGTTCGTGATCGGGGGATCGGGCCTGGTGGGGCAAGATATCGGGTTGATCATCCCAGTTCGATGGCTTTCGACCGTGCCGCCCTCAAATATAGGTTGCCCATCCCTAGACTAGAGACATGCTGATATGATGGCGGTGTGCAATGGTTTTTTCTAAGATTGATCTCAAAAGCGGCTATCATCAGGTTAGGATTAGACCGGGGATGAAGGAAAACTGCTTTCAAGACTAAGGATGGTCTATGAATGGGTTGTTATGCCTTTTGGGTTGTCCAATGCCCCTAGTACTTTCATGAGAATTATGACCCAGGTACTTAGAGCTTTCATAGGAAAATTTGTGGTGGTCTATTTTGATGACATCTGATCTATAGTAAGACCCCAGCAGATCACCTAGGCCACCTTAGAGTAGTCTGCCAAGTTTTGAGGAATGATAGACTCTAGGTAATCTTAAGAAGTGTGAATTCATGACTAGTAGAGTTATCTTTCTTGGTTTTGTAGTAACCCTTGACGGCGTGGCGGCCGATCCTGAGAAGATTAGGTCCATAGTAGCCTGGCCAGAGCCAACCAATGTGCATGAAGTTAGAAGTTTCCACGGCTTGGCTACCTTCTATAGGCGATTCATCAAGGGGTTTAGTACTTTAGCTGCTCCTATCACTGATTGTATTAGGAAAGGAGAATTTCATTGGACTAAGTCAGCCCATAAAGCCTTCCTAGATCTTAAGGATAAAATGACCCAGGCACCCATTCTGAGATTACCCGATTTTTCTAAAGTATTTGAGGTTGCCTGTGATGCTTCAGGTGTAGGAATAGGTGGAGTCCTAAGCCAAGAGAATCATCCCATAGCATTCTTTAGTGAAAAACTTAATGATGCTAAGCTTAGGTATTCTACCTATGATAAGGAATTTTATGCGGTGGTGCAAGCTTTGCGTTACTGGAGACATTATTTGCTACCGCAGGAATTTGTACTATTTTCGGACCATGAGGCTCTTAGATTTCTGAACTCCCAAAAGAAGCTTAACCCTAGGCATGCTAAGTGGGTAGAAGATATCCAGTCTTATACTTTTGTCCTGAAACATAAGGCTGGAGTTGAGAATAAGGTAGCTGATGCCCTTAGTCGCCGATCTCTGTTATTAACTTCTGTTAGAACTGAGGTCATAGGGTTTGAGCAAATCAAAGAGGAATATGAGTCTTGTCCGGATTTCACAACTGTGTATCAGGATCTAGTTCAAGGACCATCTAGTAATCACCAGGATTATACCCTTGTAGATGGTTTTTTGTTCTTCAAAAATAGGCTTTGCATCCCTAGAACTTCTCTTAGGGAATTTTTGATTTGGGAATCCATGTTGGAGGTTTAGTCGGCCATTTTGGAAAAGACAAGACCATTCTAGCTATTGAAGACCACTTTTTCTGGCCTAGCTTGAAAAGGGATGTAGCTAATATTGTAGCTAGATGTCGAACCTGCGCTGTTGCCAAACAACGAAAAACAAAACACTGGCCTTTATACCCCACTCCCTGTCCCAGATCGTCCTTGGCAAGATGTGAGTATGGATTTTGTGTTAGGTTTACCTAAGACCCAGAGGAGACATGATTCTATCTGTGTCGTAGTCGACCGATTCTCTAAAAGGCCCACTTCTTGCCTTGTTCCCAAACCTTTGATGCGTCTAAGGTAGCCACACTTTTCTTCAATGAGATAGTTAGACTCCATGGCCTACCTAAGACAATCGTTTCAGATAGGGATGTCCGGTTCACCAGTTACTTTTGGAAGACCCTTTGGCATAAGTTAGGAACAAAACTTAAGTTTTCAACTGCCTATCATCCCAAACTGATGGCCAAACTGAAGTAGTGAACCGTAGCCTAGGAAATCTGCTGAGATGTCTTATTGGTGAAAACACCAGAAATTGGGATTTATACCTACCAAGGGTAGAATTTGCGTACAATGACTCGGTCAATAGGTCTACGGGTAAGAGTCCATTTGAAATTGTACATGGGTACAAACCTCACACACCTCTTGACCTAGTCCCTTTACCTGTCCACACTCGAGTCTCCGAGTCTGCTGAGAATTTTGCACAGCATGTAAAGACTTGCATAAAGAAATTCATGCCAAAATAAATTTAAGTAATGAAACTTATAAGAAGTTGGCTGATACTCAAAGGCGAGTCAAATCTTTGTTGAGGGAGACTATGTGATGATTAGGTTAAGGCCTGAATGGTTTCCTCCTGGAACCGTTAGAAAGTTACATGCTAGGGGAGCTGGACATTTAGAGTGGTAAAGAGAGTAGGATCCAATGCCTATGTGCTCGAGTTGCCTCCAGAACTAGGCATTAGCTCTACTTTCAACATTACAGACTTAGTAGAGTACAGGGAGCCAGCTGTGATTCCTAGTGAGCCTTTTGAGCCTAACCCTATCATTGAGAGTGATCCCGACCCTGTGTGTCCACCAACAAACTGGCTTGTGAGGAAAGAGCAGATTGAAAAGATCCTGGATGATCAGGTTATCTCTACTCGTAATCGAGGATACCAAAGGTACCTGGTCCGCTGGCAAGGAAGGCCAGATTCTGATGACTCTTGGATCTACCAAGAAGAATTACAAGAATTGGACCCAGACCTCTTGGAGAGATACCAGAGCCAACTTGAGCCTTACTCGACAGGGTCGAGTTCCTCACCCCTGGAGAATTGGTGCGGGCACCAGACTCATAAGAAGACTTCAGAGCTCCATTTGGATCTCTGATTGACATTGCCCGAGAAATTAGGGTTTGTAATAAAGGTTGACCTAGTCAACCAGTTTATTTATTTCTTGAGTCACCATTTAAATTTTGTTGAGTCATGTTGACTCGATGCAAGTCCCGATGTGGTTTCAATTTGGTCCAAAATGGTGCCACTTTGTCTTCCAATCAAATCAAGGTTCAAGCAAGTGGAGGCCACACTCCAAGCCACACGCCCAGCCACACTCCGAGCACACGCCAGAGTCCAGGAGGCGCCACAGAGGCATCCCAGTGTCATGGTCCCCACATCCAAAGAAGAAAAAAATCAAATTAGAAGCTAATTTAAAGGAGGCGCCCATACCTGCCAATTTTGTCTAAGCAAAGAAGGAAAAGACTTCTCTTGGAGAAAAAAATCAAAGAAGGACATCCAATTGAAGTTCAAATCAAAATCAAAGAGCTTAACTTGGAGTGGAAGAAAAGAAGAAATTCCATAAGAAGAAGAGGACTCCAAATCCAAATCCAACTCCAAAGGAGGCGCCATACAAATTCCAAAAAAAATTCCTTTATGGCTGTCCCAAATTTTTTTGAACTCTTGGTCGGCCAAGAGAGGAGATTTTCTACCTAATAGAGGTTGGAGGAGTTTAGTCCCACATGGGAATTTGTACAAGCTTGGAGAAAATTTTAGGTCTATATAATAGACCCCTTTTTGTAACTTTAAGAATCAATGAAGAAAAATTATTTTTGCTAGTCTCTTGTGTTGAGTGACCTAGGTTTCTCTTCTTCCGCACTATTCTAAGTGTTGAGCTCCGTGAGGGGGTAATCCGGGTTCCATTGGAGCCTTGAGGAGGTGAGAGATCTCCATCTTTATCCAAAACCCTAGGTTAGCCACTTGAAATTCCAAAACCCTAGCCGCCCTTCATTATTTTCAATCCATCAAACCCTAGATCCATCCATCTCCCACGGTCTCTCTCTCTCTACAAGTCCAGGCCATCCACCTTCATCCAGATCCAGTCCGGCTACTTCAGATCCAGAGCAAGTTCCAAGGAAAATCACATCAGCTTCCAGGAGAATCCAGTTTTCAGCAATTTCAATCTTCAAGTTCATCAACCTGGTAAATTTTCCCTTGACTCTCTGATTCCATCAATTATTTTTCTTCTCTTCCAGATCTTGAGTTTAGGAGAAGCCAACCCGCCAAGGACCAGTATTGGAGGATCCATTGCGAAGATATCTGAATCCGAGGATCCTACAATCTGCTCGGGAGAGTCCTTCCACCAAAATCTGTGAAGATCATTGTCTGGTTAGGTAAACCATCTCTTCCCTTTATTTCTGTTCTGTTGAAAGTTCGGAGTGAAACCCTAGGTCTGGAGTTTCTCAACCCCCAGCGATCCGTTGCTTCTGAACTACTCTGATAATTTAGTTTCCTTAAAATTGTGCTTTCAATATCATATTAGTATCTTTCAATGTTAGATTAACTTTTCTTTGATTTGAAGCCAACTTCTACAAACATATAAAAACAACAAAAAAATTAGTTAATCTTAATTTACTTCCGCATCGCATCCCTTTATTTGTTCTGCATCATGTTAAGTTCCGCGATCTGGGGGACCGGGCCCGGAGGGGCAAGATATTGGGTTGATCGTGCCAGTTTCGGTGGCTTTCGACCGTGCCGTGCTCAAACGGGCATAAATATTTTTTCCGGAGTCGGAATCGCCTGTAAGACCCCAATTCGGAAAGCTCTCTCTATGCTCCACTAGCATGACAGCTCCACCGTCATGTCCAGGATTGAGGGTCGAATTAATTCATCTGAAAGGCCAACGGTAGCCCGGAAGATCCTTGGCGAGCTGGAAGTTTCAGCTTCTTCCTACTCCGCATTCGGAAAAGACACGGAGGCATCCAGCCCACATTCTGAAAAAAGGGCCCGTGGGCACCGTTGTTAGCATCCTGCCCACATTCAACAATGTGGCCTTCGCTGCGCTGACTTCCAGGGGTGACCCATCCGCTCTACGAGGAATGCCTAACTATGGATTTCTAATAGGATCCGGCGCGTCAGGGCGGTGATGATCGCACCCATCGCTAGTCGTTCAACATCATTCGTTATAGAATAGTGAGCCGCTCCACGCCGCCGAGGAACAATGCTGCACCCGATCCTTCTGCGTCCTGTGGGACCAACGTCAGTGCATGGCGCCGGCGATCTTTGGACTTGGATCGTTGCGGGCGAACATCCCATGATGTGAGGAAAATAAAGGAATAAAATGAATCTTAATCAAAAGAGAATATTTCGAGGAGTTATAAAAAATAGGATTATCATGGGAGCGGATAAGTTTCCGGAGGGAAAAAAAAGTAGAAGACATGATAGAAATTTGAAGGTCATATCGGATCCAATGGGGGATAGAAAAATAGTCGAAATTTAGAAAAAGAGGTGCAACATGAGGACTTCCAATGGGGTCACCGATCCTTGTACTACTCTAGCCCAAGCATGCTTAACTGCGGAGTTCTGATGGAATCCGGTGCATTAGTGCTGGTTTGATCGCACCCGTCACAGGTTCCCTGAAACATTTCCATATATAGTCGCGGTCGTTGCCCAATACATGGAAATCTCGATGTGTCCAGTCTTGATGGGCGCATGACCCCCTCCGTGGGACACGCGGTGGTGCGTCACCCCGGTGATATCAAGACCTGTACTTTTTCTGGAGGGGAACAACAACTGGGGAGAGACGGGTAGAATCTCGGTAAATATGAAAAGAACGCCATGAAGGAGAGAGGGAGACATGGTAATTTCGGGAATAGAAGCATATGCACAGGGAAGAAATGGGAAAGCCGCACAATTTATTGCATGCACCTCGTGGAAGACAGAAAAATAGCATACAATCAAAAAATGGGTGCAGAACGAGGACTTCAGACGGGACGCCTTAGCCGTTAAGTTCCGCGATCCGGGGGATCGGGCCTGGTGGGGCAAGATATCGGGTTGATCATCCCAGTTTCGGTGGCTTTCGACCGTGCCGCCCTCAAACATGCATAAATATGTTTTTCGGAGTTGGAATCGCCTGTAAGACCCCAATTCGGAAAGCTCTCTCTGTGCTCCACCCGCATGACAGCTCCGCCGTCATGGCCAGGATTTGGGGTCGATTTAATTCATCTGAATGGCTAACGGGAGCCTGGAAGATCCTTGGCGAGCTAGAAGTTTCAGCTTCTTCCTGCTCCGCGTTCGGAAAAGACACGGAGGCATCCAGCCCACATTCTGGAAAAAGGGCACGTGGGCACCGTTGTCAGCATCCTGCCCACATTCTGCAACGTGGCCTTCGCTGCGCCGACTTCTCGGGGTGACCCATCCGCTCGACGAGGAATGCCTAACTATGGATTCTGATAGGATCCGACGTGTCAGGGCGGTGATAATCGCACCCATCGCCAGTCGTTCAACATCATTCGTTATAGCATAACGAGCCGCTCCCCGCCACCGGGGAACAATGCTGTGCCCGGGCCTTCTGCGTCCTGTGGGACCAACGTTAGTGCATGGCGCCGGCGATCTTTGAACTTGGATCGTTGCGGCCGAACATCCCATGAAGTGACGAAAATAAAGGAATAGAATGAATATTAATCAAAAGGGAATATTTCGAGGAGTTAAGAAAAATCGGATTATCATTGAAGCGGATATGTTTCCGAAGGGGAAAAAAAGTAGAAAACATGATAGAAATTTGAAGGACATATCGGATCCGATGGGGGACAGAAAAATAGTTGAAAGTTAGAAAAAGGGGTGCAACACGAGGACTTCCCAGGGGGTCACCAATCCTAGTACTACTCTCGCACAAGCGCGCTTAACTACGGAGTTCTGATGGAATCTGGTGCATTAGTACTGATATGATCGCACCCGTCACAGTTTCCCTGAAACATTTCCATATATAGTTGCGGCCGTTGTCCACTACAAGGAAATCTCGATCTGTCCAGTCTTGATGGGTGCACGACTCCCTCGGTGGGACACGCGGTGGTACGTCGCCCCGATGATATCAAGACCTGTACTTTTTCGGGAGGGAAACAACAACCGGGGAGGGAACGGGTAGAATCCCGGGAAATATGAAAGGAACGCCGCGAAGGAGAGAGGGAGATGTGGTAATTTTGGGGAACGGAAGCGTATACACGGGGTACGAAATGGAAAAGCCGGACAATTTATTGCATGCATCTCGTGGAAGACAGAAAAATAGCGGACAATCAAGAAATTGGTGTAGAACGAGGACTTCCGACATGGATGCCTTAGCCGTTAAGTTTCGCGATCCGAGGGACCAGGCCTAGTTGGGCAAGATATGGGTTGATCGTGCCAGTTTCAGTGGCTTTCGACCGTGCCGCGCTCAAACGGGCATAAATAAGTTTTCCGAAGTCGAAATCGCCTATAAGATCCCAATTCAGAAAGCTCTCTCCGTGCTCCACCGCATGATAGCTCCGCCATCATGGCTAGGATCTGGGTTCAAATTAAATCATCTGAAAGGCCAACGGGAGCATGGAACATCGTTGGAGAGCTGGAAGTTTCAGCTTCTCCTTGCTCCGCGTTCGGAAAAGACATGGAGGCATCCAGCCCACATTCTGGAAAAAGGACCTGTGGGCACCGTTGTCAGCATTCTGCCCATATTCTGCAACATGGCCTTCGCTGCGCCGACTTCCCGAGGGTGAACCATCCACTCGACGAGGAATGCCTAACTATGGATTTCTAATAGGATCCGGCGCGTCAAGGCGGTGATAATCGCACCCATCGCTAGTCGTTCAACATCATTCGTTATAGCATAGCAAGCCGCTCCCCGCCGCGGGGAACAATGCTGCGCCCGGGCCTTCTGCGTCCTGTGGGACCAACGTCAGTGCATGGCGCCGGTGATCTTTGGACGTAGATCGTTGCGGACGAACATCCCATGATGTGAGGAAAATAAGGGAATAGAATGAATACTAATCAAAAGGAAAAATTTCGAGTTAAGAAAAATCAGATTATCATGTGAGCGGATAAGTTTCTAGAGGGAAAAAAAGTAGAAGACATGATAGAAATTTGAAGGGCATATCGGATCCGATGGGAGATAGAAAAATAGTCGAAAGTTAGAAAAAGGGGTGCAATAGGAGGACTTTCCAGGGGGTCACCCATCCTAGTACTACTCTCGCCCAAGCATGCTTAACTGTAGATTTCTGATGGGATCCGGTGCATTAGTGCTGGTATGATCGCACCCATCACAGGTTCCCTGAAACATTTCTATATATAGTTGCGGCCGTTGCCCACTACATGGAAATCTCGATCCGTCCAGTCTTGATGGGCGCACGACTCCCTCGATGGGACACTCGGTGGTGCGTCGCCCCGGTGATATCAAGACCCGTACTGTTTCTGGAGGGGAATAACAACCGAGGAGGGAATGGGTAGAATCCTGGGAAATATGAAAGGAACTCCGCGAAGGAGAGAGGGAGACGTGGTAATTTCGGGAACCGAAGCGTATGCACGGGGGAAGAAATGGGAAAGCCGCACAATTTATTGCATGCATCTCATGGAAGACAGAAAATAGCGGACAATCAAGAAATGGGTGCAGGATGAGGACTTCCGACACATTCGCCTTAGCCCTTAAGTTCCGCGATCCGGGGGACCGGGCTCGGGGGGCAAGATATTGGGTTGATCATGCCAGTTTCGGTGGCTTTCGACCATGCCGTTCTCAAACCGGCATAATTATATTTTCCGGAGTCGGAATCGCCTGTATGACCCTAATTCGGAAAGCTCTCTCTGTGCTCCACCGGCATGATAGCTCCGCCATCTCGGCCAGGATCGAGGGTCGAATTAATTCGTCTGAAAGGCCAACGAGAGCTTGGAAGATCCTTGGCGAGCTGGAAGTTTCAGCTTCTTCCTGCTCCGCGTTCGGAAAAGATACGGAGGCATCCAGCCCACATTCTGGAAAAAAGGCCCGTGGGCACCGTTGTTAGCATCCTGCCCACGTTCTGCAACGTGGCCTTCGCTGCGCCGACTTCTCGGGGTGACCCATCCGCTCGACGAGGAACGCCTAACTTTGGATTTCTGATATGATCTGGCGCGTCAGGGCGGTGATGATCGCACCCATCGCTAGTCATTCAACATCATTCGTTATAGCATAGCGAGCCGCTCCCCACACGGGGAACAATGCTGCGCCCAGGCCTTCTACGTCCTGTGGGACCAACGTCAGTGCATGGCGCCGGCGATCTTTGGACTTGGATCGTTGCGGGCGAACATCCCATGAAGTGAGGAAAATAAAGGAATAGAATGAATATTAATCAAAAGGAAATATTTCGACGAGTTAAGAAAAATTGGATTATCATGGAAGCGGATATGTTTCCTGAGGGCAGAAAAAGTAAAAGACATGATAGAAATTTGAATGACATGTCGGATCCGATGGAGGACAGAAAAATAGTCGAAAGTTTGAAAAAGGGGTGCAACACGAGGACTTCCCAGTGGGTCACCCATCCTAGTGCCACTCGCGCCCAAGCATGCTTAACTGCAGAGTTCTGATGGAATCCGGTGCATTAGTGCTGGTATAATCGCACCAGTCACAGGTTTCCGTAAACATTTCTATATATAGTTGCGACCGTTGCCCACTACATGGAAATCTCGATCCGTCCAGTCTTGACGGGTGCACGAGTCCTCGGTCGGAGGCGGCGGTGGTGCGTCGCCCCGGTGATATCAAGACCCGTACTGTTTCGAAAGGGGAACAACAACTGGGGAGGAAACGGGTAGAATCCCGAGAAATATGAAAGGAACGTCGCGAAGGAGAGAGGGAGACGTGGTAATTTCGGGAACCGAAGCGTATGCACGGGGAAGAAATGGGAAAGCCGCACAATTTATTGCTTGCATCTCATGGAAAACAGAAAAATAGTGGACAATCAAGAAATGGGTGCAGGATGAGGACTTCTGACGCGTATGCCTTAGCCCTTAAGTTCTGTGACCTATGGGACCAACGTCAGTGCATGGCGCCGGCGATCTTTGGACTTGGATCGTTGCAGGCGAACATCCCATGATTGGAGGAAAATAAAGGAATAGAATGAATATTAATCAAAAGGGAATATTTCGAGGAGTTATGAAAAATCGGATTATCATGGAAGCGGATATGTTTCTGGAGGGGAGAAAAAGTAGAAGACATGATAGAAATTTGAAGGATATATCGGATCCGATGGGGGATAGAAAAATAGTCAAAAGTTTGAAAATGGGATCGGATTATCATGGAAGCGGATATATTTCCTGATGGGAGAAAAAGTAGAAGACATGATAGAAATTTGAAGGACATATCGGATCCGATGGGAGATAGAAAAATAGTCGAAAGTTAGAAAAAGGGGTGCAACACGAGGACTTCCAAGGAGGTCACCCATCCAAGTACTACTCTCGCCCAAGCACGCTTAACTACGGGGTTCTTATGGGATCTGGTGCATTATACTGGTATGATCGCACCCGTCATAGGTTTCAGAAACATTTCCATATATAGTTGCGACCATTGCCCACTACATGGAAATCTTGATCCATCCAGTCTTGACGGGTGCACGAGTCCCTCGGTCGAACCCGCGGTGGTGCGTCGCCCTGGTGATATCAAGACCCGTACCGTTTCGGGTGGGGAACAACAACCGAGGAGGGAACGCGTAGAATCCTGAGAAATATGAAAGGAACGCCGCGAAGGAGAGAGGGAGACATGGTAATTTTGGGAACCGAAGCGTATGCACGGGCGGAAGAAATGGGGAAGGCCGCACAATTTATTGCTTTATCTCGTGGAAGACAAAAAATAGCGGACAATCAAGAAATGGGTGCAGTGAGGACTTCCGACGCGGACGCCTTAGCCGTTAAGTTCCGCGATCTAGGTACCGGGTCCGTGGGCAGATATTGGGTTGATCGTGCTAGTTTCGGTGGCTTTCGACCGTGTCGTGCTCAAACATCATAATTTGTTTTTTGTCCGGAGTCGGAATCGCCTGTAAGACCCCAATTCGGAAAGCTCTCTCTGTGCTCCACCCGGATGATAGCTCCGTCATCACTACATGGATCGGGGGTCGAATTAATTCGTCTGAAAGGCCATCGGGAGCCCGGAAGATCCTTGGCGAGCTGGAAGTTTCAGCTTCTTCCTGCTCCATGCTCAGAAAAGACATGGAGGCATCCGCCCACATTCTGAAAAAAGGGCCGTAGGCACCGTTTTCAGCATCCTACCAACATTCTGCAACGTGGCCTTCGCTGCGCCGACTTCCCGGTGTGACCCATCCGCTCGACGAGGAACGCCTAACTATGGATTTCTGATAAGATCCGGCGCGTCAGGGCGGTGATGATCGCATCCATCGCTAGTCGTTCAACATCATTCATTATAGCATTGCGAGCCGCTCCACGCCGCCGAGAAACAATACTGCGCCCGGGCCTCTGCGTCCTGTGACCAACGTCAGTGCATGGCGATGGCGATCTTTGGACTTGGATCGTTGTGGGTGAACATCCCATGATGTGAGGAAGATAAAGGAATAGAATAGATAATTAATCATCAAAGGGATATTTCAAGGAGTTAAGAAAAATCGGATTATCATGGAAGCGGATAAGTTTCCGGAGGGAAAAAATAGTAGAAGACATGATGGAAATTTGAAGGGCATATCGGATCCGATGGGAGACAGAAAAATAGTCGAAAGTTAGAAAAAGGGGTGCAACACAAGGACTTCCTAGGGGTCACCCATCCTAGTACTACTCTAGCCCAAGCATGCTTTATTACGGAGTTCTGATAGGATCCGTGCATTAGTGCTGGTATGATCGCATGGCTCCAAGCCATGCCTCAGAGTCAGATCTCTGAAATGCATCCATATAGGTGATCGGATTCTCATTATTCTCATCGAGCTCAATGGGATCGCCGTCCCGGACCAAGAAACCGTAGTATCTGTCCGGGTGACGCGGTATTCTACCGGATCTCCTAATGGTTTCTGGGTGTGATTCAATCACAGCCGTTCTACGATATCCTTAGAGTGTGTAGGTTTCTTCTATTGACTGAACTTCATCAGTTCAATCTTAGAAGCTATATTCCTTCTCCAAGGAATTCCTTTTCCAAAAGATAGCTTTAAGAGCAACGAACACTTTTGTTCATTCTCCAAGTAGAAGAAATACCCTTTGGTTTCCTTAGGATAACCAATGAATAAACACATGTCAGACTTAGGACCAAGTTTGTCTGAGTCTAAACGCTTTATGTAAGCCGGACAACCCCAGACCCGAAGGTGTGAGATTGAGGGTTTACGCCCATTCACACATCTCAAACGAGTGGAGACAACAGACTTACTTGGAATATTATTTAATAAGTAACAGGCTGTCTGAAGCGCATATCCCCGAAAGGATAGCGGCAGAGTTGCAAAGCCCATCATGGATCGAACCATGTCCAACAAGGTTCGATTCCTCCTTTCGGACACACCATTCAACTGTGGTGTTCCTGGAGGAGTCCACTGAGAGAGAATTCCATTCTCCTCAAGATATGTCAAAAAAGTATCAGATAAGTATTCACCACCCTCGATCAGATCGAAGAGTTTTAATACTTTTTCAGTTTGCTTTTCTACTTCATTACGGTATCATTTGAACATTTCAAATGATTCAGACTTATGTCTCATTAAAAAGACATAACCGAATCTTGAAAAGTCATTTGTAAAAGTAATGAAATATTTGTATCCTTCTCTGGCACTAACTGACATCGGTCCACATACATCAGTATGTATTAGACTTAGAAGTTCTGTAGCCCGTTCACCTTTCCAGTAAAAGGTGACTTGGTCATTTTACCAAGTAAACAGGATTCATAAGTGGGTAGTGATTCAGAATCACTAACCTCGAGAAGTCCCTCTCCTCGCATCTTGTTTATCCTATTTTGGTTAATATGACCTAGCCTACAGTGCCAAAGATACAATCATTGACGTTATATAACCTTGGGCATTTGCAAGAAGTGTACATTACACTAACAGGCCTTGATAGTACGTATATGCCATTATTTAATCTAGCTTTCATTATAATAGAGTTATTCAAAATAACATTGCAAAAATCTCCTTTTATTAATAGTTCAAAACCATAATTGGCCAAAAGGCCTACAGAGATTATGCTCATAATGAAACTAGGACAATAGTGACAGTCGACTAGCTCGATAGTACAAGACCCAAAGACAAGATGCAGGACTCCGATCGCCAGTACTAAAACACGATTTCCATTCCCGATGCTCAGAAACTGTTCTCCATCTTCAAATCTTCTGCTAACTAGAAGTCCCTGTAATGAATTACAAACATGAATTGGACTACCAGTATCCAATACCCAGTTAGCAGTATCAACAACTGAGTAATTACAAGGATTTATCATATAAATACCTTGTTCAACAGACTTCTGCTTCCTCGCCCTCTTCCAGTGTCCCTTCTTCTTGTAGTAGAACACTCTGCAGAAGACTGATCAGCCTTATACTTCCTGGTCTGACTAGGGCCAGGAACATTCTGCACCTTCTTTCCCTTTTATTTATTTTCCTTTTCCCTTTCTTAAAGGGACGACGACCTGTACTACCTCCCACTAAATTCACCACCTCCTTATTCAGTTGGTGGTCTTTCTCGAAGTCTGCAGTAACCCCAAAAGACCATGGTAGTTGACTGCAAGCTTGTTCATTCTATAATGATCGAGAAAATCAAGATAGGAGAGGGAAGAAAATTCAGGATCGCATGCTTGCCGAGTTGCTCGTGCAAGGGGCATCCGAGTTTGCCCAACTTTTCAATCAACTTGATCATGTACAATACATCATCAGTGACTGAACCGCCATTCGGCATCTTGGAGTTGTAGATGGCACAAGACACTTTGCACCTTTCTACATCATCCGGGGTGCCGAAGGATTCCTTCAACTTTTGAAGGATTTCATCAGGTTGGGCCTCCTCAAATTTGCGACTACTGAACTCATCGTTCATAGCCGCTAACATAATGCATAGGACAGGTAGTGACGATCAGAGACCCACTTCAGATAAGCGTCTCTGACCGCACCTCTGTGCATTAGCGGGAGGGATTTCAAGTGCGGGATCCGCTATTACATGGAGGATCCGTTCATGCTCTAGAACAATTCTCAATCTTCGATACCAACTATCGAAGTTGTGACCCTTTAACTTCTCGTTATCGAGAAGTGACTGGAGCGATAAATTGGAAGACATCTGAAATGAAAATTAGACCATATTAGTTGATGAATTAATAACTTAACCAAAAGACTTGGACTTTAGTCTAAAGGTTTCTCCCACTAATTTTTCAGATTGGTAGCCTCTAACTCCAATCCGTGAAAATACTTTTTCTCAAGTGGGTACTGAAATCCAATAGGCCTCGCATGAGCCGACTATGACCGGCTCACCCATACGAGCCTAAAGGTAGGTTCGTAAACCAATTGTTTCCCTAAACAATTTTAGTATTTTATTTTGCCCCAGAGAGCACCCCAATCGGCCTAGGGGCCTCCTATTGCGGGTCTCTGGTTAGGTCCAACCATTAAAATGACAAATCCAATGCTTCCAGCTAACTAAAGACCAAGCCCGACTATGGTCGGCCCACCTGGTCCCGTTAAGGAGGTTGCACTGAACCATCATCAATCAGATAGAAATTCCAGTCGCCAGATGTACAACCGTTCTATGGAACTGTCGATGCACACCAAGCTAGTGGACACATTTCTATCCAACTTAATGGAAGGCTAAGACATTATCAACTCCTTGACTTAGTCTTTTTAAGGACCTAATAATTTTAGAGGATTTTTAATTATGACAGAAGAAAGAGATAAGGACATGGATCATCCTCCCACTGAATCAATCAGATTCCAGGAGGGTTGAAATAAATCAACAAATAATCCATGGGCACCTATAGATCTTTCAGACCGATTAATCTGGGTGACATGGGTTAACTCGAGTCATTGAGCTTTTCCAATCAGTTCTGGTCGACTCGACTAACCAGGTAGGTGAGATCATGGGTGAGTATCCACCATTAACCATCTTTCCTAGACACCAACCAAGTTGGCCAGGAAAGAGGTAGCCTCATACAGCCATGATCACAATGCCAAACCTACCTCGACACCAGTCGGTTTACCAGACTCGATCAGACTAGCCTAAAGACTCGGGCATCCACTGAGCCACTAATTGGATCCATTTTAGATGAACGGATCAACTAATCTAACTATTAGATAGTTCTAAAGAAGGACCTAAACAACTTTTGTTTAATCTTCTTCTTATTATCCAGTTCAACTAAACTTAGGTCTAACCCAGTATTGGACCCAACTAGTCAGCTAACCCAATTAACCCAAAAATGGCTTATGCAAATTGTATTAGATTTCATAAACCTAATTTTTTTTTTTTTTTTAATAAGACAAACACTTAATTAAAATATTTTTAATTAAGTCTTTATGTAAAACATTTTATATACCAAATCATGCATCATAAAATATTTTATAAATATTTTATAAAACATGCCTAAATCATGTATCTGCAAATTAAAATAATTTTAATTTGAGTAGATTTCGGACCTCCGTTTGCTTCCAAATTTGAGCAGCAGTAACTTGGACAAGTCTTCTTCGATTTGCCACCGATTTCTGCAATCAAATCTAAGACAAAAGATAAATAAATCACCAAAGTCTGCTGCCAGATTTCTGCAGCAGAACTGGATAGCAGACTTTGGCCTTCGTTTCGGAGCAGCTGGGGCGATCTCGACTCGCGTGGTTTGCTCCTAGGAGTAGAATGGTACTCCCTCTAAAGGGGAGACATGCCCGGGACTCTCGGATCTGCCTCCACGCACGGTGCTAGCCGCCGGAAGAGGGCTTCATGATCACAGAAATCTGCAATTGGGCAGAACAAGAGCACTTCGAACAATGGGATTTTCTTCCCTTCTAAGGCTTCTAAACCCAGCCCCAAAGGTCTCTCCTTAAGCCTCTCCAAGAAGAAGAATGCCTAGATGTTTGGTAGCTTGTTCTTGATTCTCACACGGTGGGAAAAATTCAACTCACGGTGAAAACTTCTCCACGTTGAAACTCAACTCACAATCCTCCAACAGGGGAACGGCTGATGTAGTTTATATAAGGTGTTGGGAGGGAGAGGGAGGTGGAGCGACGGGAGGTGGAAAGGCAGCAGGTTGTTAACCCAATTAACAAGCCATAAACCCAGGATTAAAGCCATTAATTCCAAACGGTGGACGGGGAAGAGGAAGAGACGCGCGCGTTCGGCCTTCACTGAACTCATTTGGCCTTTTGGACGTTAGGAAAAAATCTCTCAGCGCTTGGACTTCCTTTCCAATTACCGTGTAAAACGGTCAAAGGAGTAAAAGAAAATCGTGGAAACCAGTCCACCGATTCAAATAACCGGTCCAAGCCAATAAACCAACCCATTGGTTCAATCCCATTAAACCAAACGGTTCAATCCAATTGAACCTGGTTCAAGGAATAAAATTGGTTCACAACCAATTGGAGGCCGAAACGAACTCCGAATCAGTTCAAAACTGATTCAGAAAAATCCTAGCGCAATGCTGGTCAACCTGGAACAATTTTCGGTTGACTCAGACAAGGGTAAGATGGGGAAATGAGTGCTCAAAAATTCTGACCATAAAACTGAGACGATTCCCAATCGTAATCGGTATCCGGATCAGAGAGTTATCCTCTATGGCTTGTGACCTCATAGGTTCGAACCTAAACGGTAGCACTAGAATAATTTCTTGTACCAGCACAGGAAACCATCTAGCAATGGGTCCCGGCGTCCGGATAGGTCGAAGATGCGGGAGCAAACTATCGAACCTCTGGCATATGGTTACCGTATAATTCATCCCTTTGACCTCTAATGCTCATCACGACTGAGATTGGGTTGCCAACCCAGACTGAGTCAGTCGACTACGTGTCTCAACCTCGCAAGCCCAGTGACTCTTTACTAGGACTACCCCGGTCGAGGATTTGCTAAATTAAGATACTGCAAGACATTCAATCCAAACTGTTTGGACAGGTCAATTCCATCTTGATCCATCACTGCTCCACAAGTACTTTCCTGTACCCAGAAACCTTCCATCATCGGATTAAAAATCCGGATAGTCCGGTACCAAAGCATAGTGAGTTGCTTACAAGCTATCGTGATGACCTCAGGTCAGAGGGACATATATACCCATATCCAATCGTGAGTATCCCTTTGGTAGAAAGGGGCTGCACGGAGTCACATTCAATGAGATATCACATATCCCACTTGCAGATCACATCAGTGTCACCACACTCATTTGGTCAAGAGGACAACCAACGATGTGAACTACAACAACCTATACTTGATATATCGCCGTCCAGTACAATATATCCTTTGGTTGTGAACAGGGTTTAAGGACCACTCGATACTTCCTCTCTGTATCGAAGTCAATGTAGTCCTAAGGACTTCATCACATAGAAAAAGTTTATTTCAGGAAAATATAGTATGTGATGAGCTGCCAAAAATAATATTTTATTAATTCATAAAATGGGTACAATACTGAGCACAACCGCCTACAACTCAGGCGATTGGCTTTGGGACACATTTCCCAACAACAGGTTCCCAGAAACATTTCCATATATAGTTGCGACCGTTGCCCACTACATGGAACTCTCGATCCGTCCAGTCTTGACGGCGCACGACTCCCTCGGTGGGACCTGAGTTGGTGCATCACCCCGGTGATATCAAGACCCGTACTGTTTTGGGAGGGGAACAACAACCGAGGAGGGAACGGTAGAATCCCGGGAAATATGAAAGGAATGCCATGACGGAGAGAGGGAGACGTGGTAATTTATGGAACCGAAGCGTATGCACGGGGGAAGAAATGGGAAAGCCGCACAATTATTGCATGCATCTCGTGAAAGACAGAAAAATAGTGAACAATCAAGAAATGGGTGCAGAACGAGGACTTCCGACGTGGACGTCTTAGCCGTTAAGTTCCGCGATCCGGGGGACTGGGCCCGGGGGGCAAGATATTGGGTTGATCGTGCCAGTTTCGGCGGCTTTCGACCGTGCGGCACTCAAACGGGCATAAATATGTTTTCCGCAGTCGGAATCGCCTGTAGGACCCCAATTCGGAAAGCTCTCTCCGTGCTCCACCCGTATGACAGCTCGACCATCATGGCCAGGATCTGGGGTCTAATTTATTCATCTGAAAGGCCAATAGGAGCCCGGAAGATCCTTGGCGAGCTGGAAGTTTCAGCTTCTGCTTGCTCCGCGTTCGAAACAGACATGGAGGCATCCAGCCCACATTCTGGAAAAAGTGCCGGTGGGCACCGTTATCAGCAACCTTCCCATATTCTGCAACGGGGCCTTCGCTACGCCGACTTCACGGGATGACCCATCCGCTCGACGAGGAACGCCTAACTATGGATTTCTGATAGGATCCGGCATGTCAGGGCGATGATAATCGCACCCATCGCTAGTCTTCAACATCATTTGTTATAGCATAGTGAGCTGCTCCCCGCCGCCGGGGAACAATGCTGCCCCCGGGCATTCTGGGTCCTGTGGGATCAACGTCAGTGCATGGCGCCGGCGATCTTCAGACTTGGATCGTTGCGGGCGAAGATCCCATGATGTGACAAAAATAAAGGAATAGAATGAATATTAATCAAAAGAGAATATTTCGAGGAGTTAAGAAAATTGGATTATCATGGGAGCAGATAAGTTTCTAGGGAAAAAAAAAGTAGAAGACATGATTGAAATTTGATGGGCATATCGGATCCGATGGGGGACAGAAAAATATTCGAAAGTTAGAAAAAGGGGTGCAACATGAGGACTTCCCAGGGGGACACCCATCCTAGTACTACTCTCGCACAAGCACGCTTAACTGCGAAGTTCTGATAGGATCCAATGAATTAGTGCGGGTATGATCGCACCTGTCACAGGTTCCCTGAAACATTTCCATATATAGTTGCGACCGTTGCCCACTACATGGAAATCTCGATCTGTCCAGTCTTGATGGGCGCACGACTCCCTCGGTGGGACCCGTGGTGGTGCGTCGCCCCGGTGATATCAAGACCTGTACTATTTCGGGAGGGGAACAATAACCGGGGAGGGAACGGGTAAATTCCCTGAAAATATGAAAGGAACGCCGCGTAGGTGAGAGGGTGATGTAGTAATTTCGGGAACCGAAGCGTATGCACGGGGAAGAAATGGCAAAGCCACACAATTTATTGCATGCATCTCATGGAAGACAGAAAACTAGCGGACAATCAAGAAATGGGAGCAGAACAAGGACTTCCGACTCGGATGCCTTAGCCGTTAAGTTCCGTGATCCGGGGTACCGGACCCGGTTGGGCAAGATATTGGGTTGATCGTGCCAGTTTCAGCGGCTTTCGACCGTGCCACGCTCAAACAGGCATAAATATGTTTTCCGAAGTCGGAATCGCCTGTAAGACCCCAATTCGGAAAGCTCTCTTCGAGCTCCACCCACATGACAGCTCCGCCGTCACGGCCAGGATATAGTGTCTAATTTATTTGTCTGAAAGGCCAACAGGTGCCCGGAAGATCCTTGGCGAGCTGGAAGTTTCAGCTTCTACCTGCTCCGCGTTCGGAAAAGATATGGAGGCATCCAGCCCACATTCTAGAAAAAGGGCCCGTGGGCACCGTTGTCAGCATCCTGCCCACATTCTGTAACATGGCCTTCGCTACGCCGACATCCCGTGGTGACCCATCCGCTCGACGAGGAACGCCTAACTATGGATTTCTGATAGGATCCGGCGCGTCACGGCGGTGATAATCGCACCCATCGCTAGTCGTTCAACATCATTCATTATAGCATAGTGAGCCACTCCTCGCTGTCGGGGAACAATGCTGCGCTCGGGCATTTGGGTCCTGTAGGACCAATGTCAGTGCATGGCGCTGGCGATCTTCGGACTTGGATCATTGCGGGCGAACATCCCATGATGTGAGGAAATAAAGGAATAGAATGATATTAATCAAAAGGGAATATTTCGAGGAGTTAAGAAAAATCGGATTATCATGGGAGCGGATAAGTTCTCGGAGGGGAGAAAAAGTAGAAGATATGATAGAAATTTGAAGGGCATATCGGATCCGATAGGGGACAGAAAAATAGTCGAAAGTTAGAAAAAGGGGTGCAACACGAGGTCTTCCTAGGGGGTCACCCATCCTAGTACTAACTCTCGCCAAGAACGCTTAACTACGGAGTTCTGATGGGATCCGGTGCATTAGTGCTGGTATGATCGCACCAGTCACAAGTTCCCTAAAATTTTCATATATAGTTACGGCCGTTGCCCACTACATGGAAATCTTGATCCGTCCAGTCTTGATGGGCACACAACTCCCTCGGTGGGACACGCGATGGCACACGCCCGTATGACCCCGGTGAATCAAGACCCGTACTGTTTCAGAGGGGAACAACAACCGGGGAGGGAACGGGTAGAATCCCGGGAAATATGAAAGGAACGCCGCGAAGGAGATAGGGAGACGTGGTAATTTCGGGAACCGAAGCATATGCACGGGGGAAGAAATTGGAAAGCAGCATAATTTATTGCATGCATCTTGTAGAAGACATAAAAATAGCGGACAATCAAGAAATGGGTGCAGAACGAGGACTTCGACGCGAACGCCTTAGCCGTTAAGTTCCGCGATCCGGGGGATCGAGTCTGGTGGGGCAAGATATTGGGTTGATCATGCCAGTTTCGGCGGCTTTCGACCGTGCCATGCTTAAATGGGCATAAATATGTTTTCCGAAGTCGGAATCGCCTTTAAGACCCCAATTCGGAAAGCTCTCTCCGTGCTCCACCCGAATGACAGCTCCGCCATCACGTCCAGGATCTAGGGTCGAATTAATTCATCTGAAAGGCTAACGGGAGCCCGGAAGATCCTTGGCGAGCTGGAAGTTTCAGCTTCTGCCTGCTCAACATTCAAAAAAGACATAGAGGCATCCAGCCCACATTCTGGAAAAAGGGCCCGTGGGCACCGTTGTCAGCATCCTGGCCATATTCTGCAACGTGGCCTTCGCTGCGCCGACTTCCCGAGGGTGTCCCATCCACTCGACGAGGAATGCCTAACTATGAATTTCTGATAGGGCGCGTCAGGGCAGTGATAATCGCACCCATCACTAGTCATTCAACATCATTCGTTATAGCATAGCAAGCCGCTCCCCGCCGCCGGGGAACAATGCTGCGCCCGGGCCTTCTGGGTCCTGTGGGACCAACGTAAGTGCATGGCGCCGGCGATCTTCGGACTTGGATCGTTGCGGGCGAACATCCCATGATGTGAGGAAAATAAGGGAATATAATGAATATTAATCAAAAGGGAATATTTCAAGGAGTTAAGAAAAATCGGATTATCATGGGAGCGGATAAGTTTCCGGAGGGGAAAAAAAGTAGAAGACATGATAAAAATTTGAAGGGCATATCGGATCCGATGGGGGACAGAAAAATAGTCGAAAGTTAGAAAAAGGGGTGCAACAAGAGGACTTTCCAGGGGGTCAACCATCCTAGTACTACTCTCGCCCAAGCATGCTTAACTGCGGATTTCTGATGGGATCCGGTGTATTAGTGCTGGTATGATCGCACCCGTCACAGGTTCCCAAAAACATTTCCATATATAGTTGCGACCATTGCCCACTACATTGAAATCTCGATCTGTCCAGTCTTGACGGGCGCACGACACCCTCGGTGGGACCCGCGGTGGTGCGTCACCCCGGTGATATCAAGACCCGTACTGTTTTGGGAGGGAACAACAACCGAGGAGGGAACGTGTAGAATCCCGGGAAATATGAAAGGAACGCCACGACGGAGAGAGGGAGACGTGGTAATTTCGGGAACTGAAGCGTATGCACGGGGGAAGATATGGGAAAGCCGCAATTTATTGCATGCATCTCGTGCAAGACAGAAAAATAGTAGACAATAAGAAATGGGTGCAGAACGAGGATTTCCGATGCAGACGCCTTAGCCATTAAGTTCTGCTATCCGGGGGACCGGGCCTGGTGGGGCAAGATTGGGTTGATCGTGCCAGTTTCGGTGGCTTTCGACCGTGCCGCACTCAAACGGGCATAAATATGTTTTTCAGAGTCGGAATAGCCTGTAAGACCCAATTCGGAAAGCTCTCTCCGTGCTCCACCCGCCTGTCTGCTCCGCCATCACGGCCAGGATCTAGGGTTGAATTAATTTGTATGAAAGGCCAACAAGAGTGCGAAAGATCCTTGGCGAGCTGGAAGTTTCAGCTTCGGCCTGCTCCGCGTTCGGAAAAGACACGGAGGCATCCAGCCCACATTCTGGAAAAAGGGCCCGTGGGCACCGTTGTCAGCATCCTGCCCACATTCTGCAATGTGGCCTTCGCTGCGCCGACTTCCCGGGGTGACCCATCCGCTCGCCAAGGCATGCTTAACTATGGATTTTTGATAGGATCCGGCATGTTAGGGCGGTGATAATCGCACCAATCGCTAGTCGTTCAAAATCATTCATTATAGCATAGGGAGCCGCTCCCCACCGCCAGAGAACAATGCTACACCCGTGCCTTCTGGGTCCTGTGGGACCAACGTCAGTGCATTGCACCGGCGATCTTCGGACTTGGATCATTGCGGGCGAATATCCCATGATGTGAGGAAAATAAGGGAATGGAATGAATATTAATCAAAAGGAATATTTCGAGGAGTTAAGAAGGACATATCCGATCCGATGGTGGACAGAAAAATAGTCGAAAGTTAGAAAAAGGGTGCAACACGAGGACTTTTCATGGAGTCACCCAACCTAGTACTACTCTCATCCAAGCATGCTTAACTGCAGAGTTCTGATGGGATCTGGTGCATTAGTGCTGGTTTGATCTCACCCGTCACAGGTTCCCTGAAACATTTTCATATATAGTTGTGGCCGTTGACCACTACATGGAAATCTCGGTCCTTCCAGTCTTGATTGGCCCACGACTCCTCGATGGGACCCGCAGTGGTGCGTGGCCCCGGCGATATCAAGACCCGGACAGTTTCGGGAAGGGAACAACAAACGAGGAGGGAACGAGGAAAATCCTGGAAAATATGAAAGGAACGTCGTGAAGGAAAGAGGGAGACGTGGTAAATTCGGGAACCGAAGCCTATACATGGGGAAGAAATGAGAAAGCTGCACAATTTATTGAATGCATCTCGTGGAAGACAGAACCTTAACGTGGAAGTGTATGAAGCCAACCTTCTCCAACCATTTCTGAGATTGACAAGGCTTACATTAACGTGGAAGTGTATGAAGCTGATGCGAGCCTAGTTGATGAGTATGAAGGAGAAGAGGAGACACCTTTAGTAGACCTAGAATTAGCTGACCCAATAGATACCTAGGTAGAAACCAACCCAGAGCTAGTTGACCTTGACCACATCCAACCAAAAGCTATAATGGAAGAACAAATAAAGGAAAAAAACCTAGGTACTGCTGCTAGTGCCTTACCTGAGGAAACCATAGAGGAGAGCTAAATTATAGAGTCTAGTCCAAAAATACAAGAACCAGAAGAATTTATTAAGGACATGATCTCTTTGAATCAATACCTTCAAGATGAGTCCCCTCCTATAGTTCCCATTAAGGACCTCTTTCCCGAAATTGGCGACCCATCCTTCCATTATGCAAACCCTGTAGATATAGCTCAACCTCGTAAGGTTAACCTCATTAGTATAGGATTAGTTCCTGACACCCCGTCTTTTATCCTACTGTATCCAACTAACCTGGAACCTTTTTCTCTACCCTACCAAACTAATTCTGAACCCACTTCCTTTTCTGCCCTTTCCTGACACCTCCAGCATTTCTAGGATTATTAGATTGCATTTAACTGAGATTAGCGTACTGCATGCATTCATTATGCATGTTAGGTTTTCATTATACTTCTGGCATACCCTTTGGCATTTGCTTGGAGTCCATTGTAAATACTCTTGTGCACACCACACTAGGATCAGACCTAGAGAGTCTATAGTCTTAGGTTTAGGCCCATAAAAGTCTAATAAATTTTTTCGATAAGAATGCAAAGTCGAGTCTATTAGGTGTTAGTTTGAGTCCTTTGCATCATTTTGTTAGGAGTCTGCATGTGCCCAGCATGTTCACCACCTACACTAATTTTAAACAAACTGGCTAATTCCCGAAGATGGATCAAAGAATTTGATGTAGTGGATTCTATCTTGATTAGGCTTAGGCCTGAGCGGTTCCCACCTGGGACCGTTAAGAAGCTTCATGCTCATGGAGACGGACCTTTTAAAGTATTAAAGAATGTTGGATCAAATGCCTATGTACTAGACTTGCCTTCGGATATGGGCATTAGTTCTACCTTCAATATTACAGACCTGGTTGAGTACAGGTAACCAGCAACGATACCCAGTGAGGCTTTTGGACCTATCCCGTTCTGTTGAGAGTGATCCTTACCCAGAGTGTCCACCCATCAATTGGCCTGAGAGAGGAGAACAGATCGAGCGTATCCTGGACGATCAAGCCATTACGACCCGGGGCCATGGTTATCAATGCTTCCCGGTCGATGGCAAGGCCGGCCAGAGTCGGACGATTCGTGGATTTCTCGAGAGGACTTGCACACCTCAACCCAGACCTCCTTAAGAGATATGTGCCAGCTTGATCTTCACTCGACAGGGTCGAGTTCCTCCCACCCTGGGAGAATTGGTGGGGACACCGGAGGCACCAGAATAAGACAGAGGCTTTTCAACCCTCTATGAATTGATCAATAATTTATGAGTCCATCTGTAATAAGGGCTTAGCCCATTCGAGTTTATTTTAGTTATTATTTGAGTCTTTGAGTTGTTATTTCAGTTCTGTACTAGTCAGCTCATGTTGAGCTAGTTCAGTCCAATGCTAGTCAGCTCATGTTGAGCTAATTTTATTTTTTTGAGTCCTGACCAAGCATACTGAAGACTCAAGACCACATCATACAAGTGAAGACCAAGTCCATCTAGATTGAAGACATGGAAGTTTAGCCCAAGTCCAACCCAGCTTGAAGATTTGAAGACCCTAGGAGGAAAATTCAGAAACCCTGATTTCTTACAGATGCCCTCCAGATGCCCAGATTCCCTTCCAGATGCCAAAGTATATTCATAGACCAGGGCATCCATGATTCTAGAGGTCCATCTACATCCTAGCCCAAAGAAATCAATCCCAGGTGCCAAGCCCAAGCCCTAAAGAAGCAAGATACCAGGGAATATTCCTGCTACATGGCTACCAGGCCACCCCAGCTTCCAGAGGCCCAAACCCATGCACCCGAGCCCCTTTGGGCGGCCTCTTGCTGCTCCTAGAAGCCCAACACACCCCCCTAGGCATCCTTGGAGTGTTGGCCAAGTCAAGAGAATTTTTAGAGATTTTTTCTACCTAATGTTTTCCTTATTTCTAGCTAGGGTTTGAGAGGGAAAGGGATTCTCATGTAAAGACTAATGTGCCCATACTTGGAGCCCAGGTTAAGGGTCTATTTAAAGGACCCTAGCCTCTTGTATGAAGGGACTTTTGATATGAATTAAAATCTTGAGTTCTTTTATTGAGTTGTGTGATACCCTGCTGTGTGCATAAAGGGGTTTGTGAGAGTTCTTCTTCCCGGTGTTTGCAATCATCTTCCTGCTGCCAACAAACCCTCCAGATCCCTGGACGCCAACTCCAAAAGAAGCCTTCCCTTACTGTTTTTCCTTTGTTTCTTGTTCTTTGTGAATTTTCTAACCCCTGACAGGTCGTTTGCAGGTCCCTGAGTTCCTACGAATCCAACGACTCCAGCCAAGCCTCAATCGGACCACCGAGCAGAAAGCCGGGTATCCGTGGGTCATTGGCTCGATTTTCCAGGCCGCATCCGTCGAGGAATGAGAGACCCCTTCACTGCAATCTTCACAGACGTTGTCAGGTACACCCCTCTACCTCCAGTAGTTTTATTGTAGGAGAACTTGCCCTAACCGAGGCTTCTCAGCCCCGGCGGTCCTTCTTTGCTACTTTTCTAGGTCCTAATCTACATGCTGATCTTCAAAAATTCATACAAAATTCCTACAAATAATTTTGATCTGAAATTCGGGAATTAATCACCTAACTCAATGTGTAAAACATATAAAAGAATGGCATGCATATTAGTCCCGCATCACTGGCCACATTAAGAGGAAGGCCACATGGTTCGTATTGATGGACGGGCTACTATATCGGAGGTCCTACTCCTACCCGCTCCTCAAGTATCCGAGACCCACCGAAGCTGCACTCATGCTCCAGGAGATCCACGAGGGCATTTGCGGGAACCATGTGGGGGGCAGGATGCTAGCGTATAAGGCCCTCCATCAAGGTTATTTTTGGGAGACCATGAGAGAAGATGCTGCTAACTTCGTAAAAAGGTGCGACCGATGTCAACGGCATGGTGTGGTGCAACATCAGCCTGCTACTCCACTCTTCCAGCTCTCCGCCCCATAGCCGTTCGCCCAGTGGGGCATGGATCTCCTAGGACCTTTCCTTTCGACATTCGGGTAGAAAAAATTCCTGATTATGGTCATCGACTACTTCACGAAGTGGGTCGAGGCCGAGCCCTTGGCCCGGATCATGGAGACGAATGTCACCAAGTTCCTCTGAAAGTCGATCATTTGCCACTTCGGCTTGCCCCACACCATCATCACTGACAACGGATGCCAGTTCGATTGTCGAGAGTTCGAGGAGTTTTGCGATGACCTCGGAATCCATCATCGTTTTACCTCGGTGGTGCATCCTCAGACAAATGGAGAAGCCGAGGTAACGAACAGGACCATCTTGCAAGGCCTCCGGACAAGATTAGACCAGGCCAGGGGGAGGTGGGCAGAAGAGCTCCCGAGCATCCTTTGGGCATACCACACTACCCAAGGATGGCTACGGACGAGACCACATTCAACCTCCTCTTCGGGGTGGAAGCGGTTATTCCAATTGAGTTCAGCCTACTGACCTTGCACGTGGAGCAGTATGACAAGGTGAAGAATCCGACCTGGCTGCTACTAAACCTGGACCTCTTTGAAGAAACGAGGGATAGGGCCCGAGTTCGGATGGTGGCTTACCAGCAACGAGAGGCCAGATACTACAACTCTAGGGTGTGACCAAAGTCCTTCCGTCAGGAAGACTTGGTGCTATGCCGCGCTGAAGCTTCCCAGTCGCAGGAGTGCAGAAAGCACTCCCCAAATTGGGAAGGCCCTTATAGGGTGGCGGAGGCACTCCCCTATGGGGCATATTACCTGGAAGAGCTAGGCGGATCCCGGTTCCCTCGGACCTGGAATGCCTCAAACTTGAGGATGTACCCCAATAGTGTAAGGCTACTTAAACTTTAGCAATAAAATCTTTTTCACCAAATGCCTACTTTCGTTTCACAGGATAAAAGCCATCCAGCTCTAGGTTGGCAAGCATGGGCACGGTGAAAGCTCCGTGAAGGCGCGAAGTCTCCTCTGATAAAAATCCCGGAGTTTAGTCCAGAGCGTCGCACAGAATTAAATTCTGATGTGCAGCCCCGGAGTTCAGTCTGGAAGAGGTCCGGAGACTTAGGTCCCGGTCCTACATAATCTCGGAGAACAGCTTGGTAGGTCGTGCAAGGCTCAATTCCAGCCTACGGCCCTGGGGTTCAGTCCGGAAGTTTGCAAGGAACCTGGTTCCAAAGCGAAGTCCTGGACCTCAGTCTGGAAGGTGGAGCAAAACCCAGTTCGCCCACGCAATCCCGGAGTTCAGCCTGGAACGCACCACGGGACTTAGTCCCGGTTGCTGGCACCGGGGTTCAGTCCGGAAGATGCAAAAAAAATAATAATAATAAAATAATATATATATATATAAGGAACAAGTTAACGGAAAGGAATTTTAATTTTTGATAAAAGTTCCTTACAAAAGGGGGCCCCGACAGGTCAGGTGACCCCAAAGAAAGAAAAAGAACACATGTTCATGCAAAAATAAAGTGAAAGAAAATGGAGCCACTGGGACTTCGCTGTAGCCGCGTCCTCCTCCGGCTAGGGGGCACCCTCTTCGCCATCGACGTCGTCTGAAGGCTGTTCGGGAGCTGCCACCTCAGCAACCACCGCAGTTGGAGCTCCCTCGGTGGACTCCTTCCTCCGACCACCCAGAACTACTCCACTGAGGTCGAGCTCGGGCAAAAAAGAACTTACCTTTTCCCGGCACACCTCAAAGCCCTTCAGGAAGGAGTCGACGGCCGCCTCATGTACCTCCATCCTGAATTCTTTGGAGGCCCAGAACCTTGGCACGGCCTCCTGCACCTCCTTCTTGGATGCCTCCAGCAGCCCATTGATGTAGGAGTTCTTGTCCTTGGCTACGCTGAGCTCCTTGAGGACCTCCTCAACCCGGCGCTCCAAAGATCGGGATTGAGCTCTGAGGCGTGACATCTCCATCGCGTCGTCCTCAGCATGGTGCTGGCTCAAGATCCTCTCCTCCGACAGAGAGGTCTCGAGCTCCATCACGCGCCCTCGGCACGACCTAGATCCGCTCGCAGTGCCTGGTTGCTTCCCCGCAGCTCGACCCCCTTTTCCTTGAGGTCCTTCACGTCAGCCACGAGTTTGTTTAGCTTCTTCTCCTTCTCGGCATCCTTCTTGGCGTAGCCCGAGAGGAAGTTCCTCAGCAGCAGAACATTGGTCCCGATCTGTGCCAAAGAAGAGACGAGATGTCAATAAGATCCAACTGGAACTTTAAAAGAGGAGAGCTCGGGACTTACCGTGAAGAGTAGAGGGAGGATCCCTAGCAACGAATCAGCATAGTCTCGGCCGCCCCTCAGACGACGGTCCTGGGAGGTGCTCGCGAACTCCATCACCCTTTCCACGAGCCCTTGGTCGCGGATAACGGAGGAGCTGGCGGTGAGACCTGGGGGTGGAATGTGGGCATCGACAGCAGGCTAGGTGGCTATCCCTTCACCGGGCAATGTGGCCGTCGGTGGGGCTACCGTCGCCCTGGTGGCCACTATGGAGATGACCGGCGCGGCAATTGGAGTAGGCATTGCCCGAGGGGGTTCCGGCATCCTCTCTCCCCCTACCCTATCGAGCTTGACGACAGGGACATCAGGCGCCCGGGACTGAGCCGGCCTAGGAGCAGGACCCGTTGTCCCGGGGATGGTGGCGGCAGAAGTGGGCGCGGGCCCCTGGCTCGCCTCAGTACGAGCCCTCTTCGCTGGGGCTGCCTGGGTCCCTTCAGCAGCGTCCCTCTTCTGGGTGCCCTCCATCTGGCTTTTGACGGAGAACTTCATACCTGAAGGAGAAAGATAGTTAGGCCAATTTAAAAGAAAAGAAGTGCAGAGCAAAAAGTGAAGGTGAAAGAAGGAGATCCGGGGTCTCACCCAACTCCCGGATGGGACTGATCCTTGCCTCGAATAAATTCTGCTCTGAAAGCAGAACATCGAGAGCTGGGACCACGTCGCCCAGTATCTGAGTGTAGACTTCTTGGTCCGCCGGCTCAACCTGGGAATTCAGGTTCGGTGACCGGTCCGGCTCACTCCAGGCCCATTCGACGTCCTTGACCGAGGTGAAAAAGAAGCGGTTCTTCCAGCCCTTGATCAACGAAGGGAGGTCGAACCTAAGGCACCTAGGTTGGGATAAAATATACCACCATCCATCATCGGTAGAGTAGCATTTCAGGGTGAAGAGGGCCCTGAAAAGGGTGAAATGGGCAATGAACCCGTGAAAGTGACAGAAGACGATGAAAGCAAAGATGACCTGGATGGCATTGGAGCCAACTGGGCCGGGACAAGACGGTAGTGATTCAGAAACGAAAGAAAGAAGGGATGAAGGGGGAAACAAAGACACCCAACAAGGAAGTCTTCGTAGAAGGTGACCCTTCCAGGGCCACTCCAGGTTACTCGGTCCCTAGGTCCTAGGAGGGAGAGACGGATTGAATCCGAAACCCCATAGGTATCCCGTATCCAGGAAAGATCATCTCCAGTCATCATCGAGGCATAACCGGAGGGACCAGAAGAAGAGACTTCGGCAACTGGAAAAGGAAGAGAAGAAATGGGACGTGCAGAGATTACAGGGGGAGACCAAGGATCCCTAGGGATGCTTATGGTCAAAGTCCTCGGCTGAAGCTGCCTCCGGACCTCGACCGGAATCTCTTCCCCCTCTGAGGAGGAAGACGATGGAGTCCTCGGCTGGGAAGGGCCAGCCTCGTCCGGGTTTGAAGAAACATGATGGTGACGCACCATCAAGGAAGAAGAAGCAAGAAGGAAACGGGGCTCGAAGTAGCGAGGAAATTGGAGATAGAAGAAGAAGGGAAAAGGTCACAGGCACTCACCGGGATGTTTTGAAATGAAGGAATGGCAACCCCTAGGAGATGAAGGGAGACCACTACAACTATCGCGAGGTGTGAGAAAGTCGAGAGACCTCATTTCTGGAAAGTCCCTCTCCTTTTCAAACTTAATCAACAGCAGCCGTACGCCTCTTTCCGTCCCGGGCCATCGGATGACCGCCACAAGGAGGCATGCCCAACATGATGCTTCGGTCTGATGGAAACTGCCTCATTTTCGAAATGGCATATTAATGGCCCGTCAGACATGCGCACGTGGTAGCCTCCCACAGGGTCTCGAGCGCAACAGAAGCGGGGGCAGCGTTCATGGCAATTATGGCACGGGATTTTTGTCCTTTCCATGTCATCTCCGCATTAACTCCCCACGTCCCAAGCCGCGACAGTTCGATGGGACCTGGGGATGCGGGGCAACTGATATGGCTACATCGCTGACATGGAACGTGTGTCAGATCCAGCAGGATGCCTCGGTGCCACGTGGATTTTTTCTTTCAAAATTCCTGCTCCTTCGCTAGGTGGCACCCCAAGATGGGTCCACCTCGACCGAAGTCAAGCCTCTCTCTGCCACTTCGCAAGTTGTCCACCCAGGAGGGGTCCACCATGGTCGAAGCTGGTAGCCCCCAGCTCCCTTGCTAGGTGGCACCCCAAGACGGGTCCACCTCTGTCGAGGTCGAGCGAGGCTCTCCTGCTCCTTCACAAGGTGGCACCCCAAGACGGGTCCACCTCGGTCAAAGTCGAGCCTTTCTCTGCCACTTTGCCAGGTGTCCACGAAGGAGGGGTCTACCTCGGTCGAAGCTGGCAGCCCCCCTGCTCTGTCGCCAGGTGGCACCCCAAGACGGGTCCACCTCTACCGAGGTCAAGCAAGGCTATCCTGCTCCTCCGCCTGGTGGCACCCCAACATGGGTCCACCTCGGCCGAAGTCGAGCCTCTCTCTGCCACTTCGCCAGGTGTCCACACAGGAGGGGTCCACCTCGATCGAAGCAGCAGCCCCTTGCACCCTCGCCTAGTGGCACCCCAAGACGGGTCCACCTCGGTCGAGGTCGAGCCGGGCTCTCCTGCTCCTTTGCCAGGTGGCACCCCAAGATGGGTGCACCTCGGTCGAAGTCGAGCCTCTCTCTGCCACTTTGCCAAGTGTCCACACATGAGGGGTCCACCTCGGCCAAAGCTGGCAGCCCCCTGCTCCATCGCCGGGTGGCACCCCAAGATTGGTCCACCTCTTCCGTGGTCAAGCCATGCTCTCCTGTTCCTTCGCCTGGTGGCACCCCAAGATGGGTCAACCTCAGCCGAAGTTGGCAGCCCCCTGCTCCCTCGCCATGTGGCACCCCAAGACGGGTCCACCTCTGCCGTGGTCGAGCCAGGCTCTCCTGCTCCATCGCCAGGTGGCACCCCAAGATGGGTCCACCTCGGTCGAAGTCGAGCCTCTTTGTGCCACTTCACCAGGTGTCCACCCAAGCGGGGTCCACCTAGGCCAAAGCTGGCAGCCCCCTGCTCCCTCGCCAGGTGGCACCCCAAGACGGGTCCACCTCCGTCGAGGTCGAGCCAGGCTCTCATGTTCCTTCGCCAGGTGGCACCACAAGACAGGTCCGCATAGGCCGAAGTCAAGCCTCTCTCTGCCACTTCGCCAGGTGTCCACCCAGGATGGGTCCACCTCGGTCGAAGCTGGCAGCCCCCTACTCCCTGGCCAGGTGGCACCACAAGACGGGTCCACCTCGACCGAGGTCGACCCGGGCTCTCCTGCTCCTTCGCCAGGTGGCACCCTAAGACGGGTCCACCTCGGCCAAAGTTGAGCCTCTCTCTGCCACTTCGCCAGGTGTCCACCCAGGAGGGGTCCACCTTGGCCGAAGTTGGCAGCCCCCTGCTCCATCGTCGGGTGGCACCCCAAGATGGGCCCACCTCTGCCGATGTCCAGCCAGGCTCTCCTGCTTTTGCCAGGTGGAACCCCAAGAAGGGTCCACCTCGACGGAAGTCGAGCCTCTCTCTACCACTTCGCCAGGTGTCCACCCTGGCGGGGTCCACCTCGGCCGAAGCTGGTAGCCCCCTACTCCCTCGCCAGGTGGCACCCCAAGATGGGTCCACCTTGGTCGAGGTCGAGCCGGGCTCTCCTGCTCCTTCGCCAGGTGGCACCCCAAGACGGGTCCACCTCGGCCGTAGTCGATCCTCCCTTTACCACTTCTCCAGGTGTCCACCGAGGAGGGGTCCACCTCGGCCGAAGCTGGTAGCCCGCAGCTCCCTCGCCAGGTGGCATCCCAAGATGTGTCAACCTCTGCCGAGGTCGAGCCAGGCTCTCCTACTCCTTCGCCAGGTGGCACCCCAGGATGGGTCCACCTTGGTCGAAGTCGAGCCTCTCTCTGCCACTTCGCCAGGTGTCCACCGAGGAGGGGTCCACCTCGGCCGAAGCTAGTAGCCCCTGCTCCCTTGCCAGGTGGCACACCAAGACGGGTCCCCCTCGGCCGAGCTCGAGCCGGGCTCTCCTGTTTCTTCGCCGGTTGGCACACCAAGATGAGTCCACATCGGCCGAAGTCGAGCTTCTCTCTGCCACTTCGCCAGGTGTCTACCCAGGAGGGGTACACCTCGGTCGAAGCTGGTAGCCCCTGCTCCCTCGCTGGGTGGCACCCCAAGATGGGTCCACCTCTGTCGAGGTCGAGCCAGGCACTCCTGCTCCTTCGCTAGGTGGCACCCCAAGACGGGTCCACCTCACACGAAGTCGAGCCTCTCTCTGCCACTTCGCCAAGTGTCCATGCAGGAGGGGTCCACCTCGGCCGAAGCTAGCAGCCCCCTGCTCCCTCGCCAGGTGGCACCGCAAGACGAGTCTACCTCTACCAAGGTCGAGCTAGGCTATCCTGCTCCTTTGCCAGGTGGCACCCCAAGACGGGTCCTTCTCGATCGAAGTCGAGCCTCTCTTTGCCACTTCCCAGGTGTCCACCAGGAGGGGTCCACCTCGACCGAAGCTGGCAGCCCCCTGCTTCCTCACCAGGTGGCACCCCAAGATGGGTCCACCTGTGCCGAGGTCGAGCAAGGCTCTCCTTCTCCTTCGCTAGGTGGCACCCCAAGACTGGTCCACCTCGGCCGAAGTCGAGCCTCTCTCTGCCACTTCGCCAGGTGTCCACCAAGGAGGGGTCCACCTCGGCCAAAGCTGGTAGCCCACTGCTTCCTCGCCAAGTGGCACCCCAAGACGGGTCCACCTCGGTCGAGGTCGAGCCGGGCTCTCCTGCTCCTTCGCCAGGTGGCCCCCAA
This sequence comes from Areca catechu, assembly GCA_021397845.1. Classification (NCBI taxonomy): domain Eukaryota; kingdom Viridiplantae; phylum Streptophyta; class Magnoliopsida; order Arecales; family Arecaceae; genus Areca; species Areca catechu. The sequence continues at coordinate 101,984,722 of CM038050.1, forward strand.
GACGTGTCAACCTCGGTCGAAGTCGAGCCTCTCTATGCCACTTCGCCAAGTGTCCACCAAGGAGGGGTCCACGTTAGCCGAAGCTGGTAGCCCCCTGCTCCCTCGCCGGGTGGCACCACAAGATGGGTCCACCTCTGCCGAGGTCGAGCCAGGCTCTCCTGCTCCTTCGCCAGGTGGCACCCCAAGATGGGTCCACTTCGGTCGAAGTCGAACCTCTCTCTGCCACTTCGCTAGGTGTCCACCCAGGAGTGGTCCACCTCGGTCGAAGTTGGTAGCCCCCTGCTCCCTCGCTAGGTGGCTCCTTAAGACGGGTCCACCTCGGTCGAGGTCGAGCCGGGCCCTCCTGCTCCTTCGCCAGGTGGCACCCCAAGATGGGTCCACCTCGACCGAAGTTGAGCCTCTCTCTGCCACTTCTTCAGGTGTCCACCGAGGAGGGGTCCACCTCGGCCGAATCAGGTAGCCCCCTGCTCCCTCGCCGGGTGGCACCCCTAGACGAGTCCACCTCTTTGAGGTTAAGCCGTGCCCTCCTGCTCCTTTGCTAGGTGGCACCCCTGATGGGTCCACCTCGGCGAAGTCGAGCCTCTCTCTACCACTTCGCCATGTGTCCACCAAGGAGGGGACCACCTCGATCGAAGCTGGCAGCCCCTGCTCCATCGCGGGTGGCGGTGGCACCCAAGACGGTCCACCTCTTCTGAGGTCGAGCCGGGCCCTCCTGCTCCTTCGCCAAGTGGCACCCCATGATGGGTCCACCTCGATCGAAGTCGAGCCTCTCTCTGCCACTTCGCCAGGTGTCCACCCAGAGGGGGTCCACCTCGGCCGAATCTGGCAGCCCCCTGCTCCCTCGCCAAGTGGCACCCCAAGACGGGTCCACCTCGGCCGAGGTCGAGCCGGGCTCTCTTGCTTTTTCTCCAAGTGGCACCGCAAGACGTGTCCACCTCGGCCGAAGTCGAGCCTCTCTCTGCCACCCCGCCAGTTGTCCACCCTGGTATGGTCCACCTCGGTCGAAGCTGGCAGCCCCCTGCTCCCTCACCATGTGGCACCCCAAGATGGGTCCACCTCTACCGAGGTCGGGCCGGGCCCTCCTGCTCCTTCACCAGGTAGCACCCCCTGATGGGTCCACCTCGACCGAAGTCAGCCCTACTCTACAAAGCCTCGAGGAGCCAGAGACACGAGCCACGACGTCACCACTATAATTGGCATGTGCCTAATCCCGTACAAGATGCCAGTACGACCCGTAGCGATGTGCGAAACCACGTTTATATCAAATAAGCAGGACCCCCGACGAGGAATAAACCCTCGCGGACAGGAGCCTGGAATGCTAGAAGCCCACCGTCAATGCCCCGAAAGGAGAGCTCCCACACTTGGCTCAAGGTCTCGCCAGTTTTCCCCTTTTGTGACACACGGCGGATGAGGCATGCCTGCCACTTAACTCCCGGACTTGGAGGAGAAGGGGTGGGGAAGATTCAGAAATCTCCGGGAGCCTCCGGGAGGGGACGTGGGCCAAAGGCGGTCCGGTGGTATAAAAGGGACAGTAAAAGCGGATGGAAAGGTAGTAAAAAAGGAGAGAGGGAAAAAGAATATTGGGAGAACGATCCTTGGACCCCCAAGAAGTCCTGAGGCGTGAGCTCGGTGAACCCAGCGCAGGAAGCCGGGCTTCAACCCCTCTCTTTCCCACACTTCTTTCATCTACACCTCCTCTAAGCATGGGAATCCTTGGGAACCCGCCTTAGAGGACTGTTCTATCTTGCCGCTCTCTAACTTGACCGTCGGAGTGCACCGCTGGAATCCCCGGCCCGGGTCTAACTTTGTTTTGCAGGACCGCAAGCTTGGAGATCTCGAGGTGAGAGAGTCCGAGAACCGGTGCTAGCTCACGAGCTACGGGCTACCGCGGTAAGATCTGCAACACCTTGGCTGCACTAAGACCAGATCTTCGCAATGGAATCAGAAATCAACTTGAACCAGATTTTATTCTGCTTAGATCAGATCTAGAGACATATAACAAACCACCATAAGGACCTAGACTAAACTAATGCAGAACGAAAGCTCTGATACCAAAAATGATGTAGAACAAAAGAGATGATGCGATGCAGAAGTAAATTAAGACTAATTTTTTTTTTATATATATTTTTAGAAGTCAGCTTTGACTAAAATGAAAGTTAAACTAAATTGAAAGAAACTATATAATAATTGAAAGCACAATTCAAAGAAACTAGATTATCAGAGTAGTTCAGAAGTAAAGGATCGCTGGGGGTTGAGAAACTCCCAGACCTAGGGTTTTGCTCTGAACTTTCAACAGGACAGAACTAAAGAGAAGGGAAGGGTTATGTACCAGGCAGTGATCTTCACAGAGTTTGGTGGAAGGACTCTCTCGAGCAGATTGTTGGATCCTCGGATTCGGATATCTTCGTAATGGATCCTCCAATACTGGTCCTTTGGCAGAGTTGGCTTCTCCTGAACTCAGGATCTGGGAAAGAAGAAGAACAAGTTAAGGAACCAGATACTCAAAGAAAGGATTTACCAGATAAGAAGAACTTGAAAAATTGATGTTGCTGAAATCCTGATTCTCCTGGATGCTGATCTGACTTCCTCTGGGATTTGCTCTGTATTCGAAGTAGCCGATCTAGACCTGGATGCTGGTGGTCGGCCTCTACTTGGAAGAGAGGGGCCGTGAGATGATTAGGTAGATTAGGGTTTGGATGATTGGTGGAATGAAGAAGATGATGGCAGCTAGGGTTGGAATTGAAGTGGCTAACCTAGGGTTTGGTAGGATTTTGGTAGGGTTTGGAGATCTCACACCTCCTCAAGGTTCCTTTGGAACCCGGAATCACTCCCTCGTGGAGCTCAACACTTGAATACAAGTACGGAAGAGAGAAACACAAAGTTGCTCACAAAGAAATTGATTTCATTCATCATTAAATTCAAGAGTTACGTAGAGTTGAATATATAGACATAAAAAAGAAATAAAATTTATACATTTCCCATGTGGGACTAATAGGACTAACCCACACTTTAGGCATCAAATTCTCTTCCCAAGACTCCTTCCATGAGTGGGCAGCCCAAAAACTCCAAGAAAACTTGAAAATCAGCTCCAAATGGCAGGTTATGGGGGTGTCTCCTAATATCTCTCCATGAATCAAGGATTTTCCCTTCATGGTTTGGCTCATTTGGACACCTCCTAGTCTTGCTCCACAAGTTTAGGCTTCTTCCTTTCATGGCTTTGGCACTTTTGGAAACTTTTGGGAACCTCCTTGAATTCCTCCCCAAGACATGCTCTCTTCCCTTTTATAACTTGGATTTTTATGGAACATTGTGGGGCACCTCTTTGATCCTCTCTTCAAGAAAATTCTTGCCATCCTGGCTTGGGTTTATCTGGAAAGAAATTGGCTCCTCCTTGGATTGAGGTATCTTGATGGATTTCTCTCCCAAGTGGTGCAAGAAAAAAAAGGAACTTACTTCTTGTGGTGTAGGGACTAAAGACACTGGATGGAGATGTGGCGCCTCCTGGACTCTGGCATGTGGCTGGGAGTGTGGCGCCCACTTGCTTGGGCCTGGGAGAAAAAATGTGGCACCCTGGATCTTGACTTGACTGAAAAAAAAGTGGCACCAACCTGGAGAAGACCTAGACCACTACTAGGACTTGTACTGAGTCAACATGACTCAACAAATTTAAATTGCAGGGAAATACAGACTCAAGACTAAAATTGAATTGACCAAGTCAACCCTTATTACAAAACCAGAAAACCCTAATTCTTCGGGCAAGGTCAATCAGAGATCCAGATGGAGCCCTGAAGTCTTCTTCTGAGTCTAGTGCCCGCACCAATGATGGGGACCTCACCTGCACGAATCCCGGAGCAAGCACGAATCTTGGAGCTGCACGAATCTTGGAGTATATCCAGAATAAATTTAGAATTTATCTTTTATTTGAAATTTGAATTAGGATTTGGTTGGTTAAGATTTAGATATGGATAGGCTTATCTTATCCTATCTTGTATTTGAATTTGAATCATTCCTATCTTTTTATCTTGTATTCAAATTCAAATGAGGGTTGGACAGGTCTATAAATACCACCCTCAGTCCTTTGTAGAAAAATAGAGTTTAGTCAAGTTTTGAGAATGAAAATGAGTTTAGAAAAGAGTGGTTTTTTATTTCACTCCGTGAGGAGAGGGTGCGAGGCCCAACCCTAGGACATGATGTGAGGTCATGTCTAGTTATCCCCCTTCCCATTCCATCTTCTCTATTCCCTCGTGGCCTTTGAGATCCATCATAGTGCCTCCAAGTATCGAGGAGGGTGTAATGCCCTAGAGGTGAGAGGTCTCTTCATTAGGGTGAGTCCCAAAGTCCATGAGTTCCAAACCCTATCTTCCATTCCCACTATTCCTTCGCCACCCCTAAAAAAAATACAAAAAAAATAGTGGTACCCTAATCTTGGTGACTTCTAGGCTCGCCAATGATCCTACCCTTTGTCCCCATCAATTTTGGAAATGAATTTTTTTTTCTAAGAAAGCTTTTTTCCTTTGCTAGCCAAAGACCCTTGAGAGAAGGTAGGTGTGAGGACCTAGGATACTTAACCAAACAAGCTACTAGTCCCTTTTCCAATCCCATTCAGCCATCCTTGAAGAATCCTCTTCAAGCCTCTCCAATTTCAACCTTCCCATCTTCCAAAAGAGATCATCTATAATGGAGTTCTCCACGCCAACAATTGAAGATGATTCAAGCAAAGGACGCCAAAGGAGATCTACTTAAAGCCAAATCTAAGCCATTTCTTCCATTCCTAATTTCCTCTTCCATTTCTCCATTCTTCCACCTAAATCTTTTAATTTTACTATGTATCTATGCAGGATCCCCGGGTCTCCTAGTTTTCAAGGTGAAGGTCTACTGTGCCAAGGAATCATAAACAAGGTGCCTTTAGATCTATAGTAACTCATTGCTATTCTTAGTACTTCATCTTGAGTGTCCCTTTTCTGAATTTCAGATTATTAATAGCCGGATAGCCATCTTTATAATCTTCTTTCAGATCTGAAATAGGAAAGTAGGCTAGTCCTAACCTGTGTGGTTTCCTAACCACGAAGATCCCTTCTTAATTACTTTGAGAGATTCTTTTATAGTCTAGTTCTTTTCCTTATGTTCCTTTCATATAATTCTATTTCTTTTACGTAGAATAGCTACATGTTTATCTATTTCATTTTCATTTAGTCCATCTAATTCTTCAAATACATCATTCGATACATGTCCCCTTTGTCCCCTATCAACCAATTCTCCCGGGGTGGGAGGAACTCGACCCTGTCGAGTATGGATCAAGTTGGCTCTGGTATCTCTCCAAGAGGTCTGGGTCCAATTCTTGTAATTCTTCTCGGGAGATCCAAGAGTCATCAGAATCTGGCCTTCCTTGCCAACGGACCAGGTATCTTTGGTATCCTCGATTACGAGTAGAGATAACCTGATCATCCAGGATCTTTTCAATCTGCTCTTTCCTCACAGGCCAGTTTGTTGGTGGACACACAGGGTTGGGTTCACTCTCAAGAGCAGGATTAGGCTCAAAAGGCTCACTGGGAATCACAGCTGGCTCTTTATACTCTACTAGGTCTGTAATGTTGAAAGTGGAGCTAATGCCTAGTTCTGAAGGCAACTCGAGCACATAGGCATTGGATCCTACTCTCTTCACCACTCTAAATGGTCCAGCTCCTCTAGCATGTAACTTTCTAACGGTTCCAGGAGAAAATCGTTCAGGCCTTAACCTAATCATTACATAGTCTCCCTCAACAAAAGTTTTGACTCACCTTTGAGAATCAGCCAACTTCTTATAAATTTCATTACTTAAATTTAATTTGGCATGAATTCTTTATGCAAGTCCTTTACATGCTATGCAAGTGCATCAAGAGACTTGTGTGTGTGGACTAATAGTGAAATCAGATCAAGTCGTGTGTGAGGCTTGTATCCATAAACAATTTCAAAGGGACTCTAGCCTATAGACCTATTGATCGAAACATTATATGCAAATTTAGCCCTGGGTAAATACAAATCCCAATTCCTGGTATTCTCACTCAACCAAAATTTGAGTCAATGTCCTAAACTCGACTGACGATGCATTCCTAAAGAATGGACTTTATTCAAAGGAACCCTAGGTCTAAACCTAACAAACTACGGCTCTCTATGTTTGACCTTGGGTCGGAGGATGGCATGCAGAGCATGAAAACTTATCATGGGTGCCTAGTAGGTGCCATAAGGTCTTCCAAAATTAGGTGGCAAACCTAATAGATTCTGACACGTGGTTCACTCTAAAGACTTCGACAAAGTATATGATGCAGAACGAAAGCTCTGATACCAAAAATGATGCATAATGGATATGTGGAATGCGGAAGAAAATTAAAATTAAATATTTATTTATTTATTTTTTTATATATATTTTTAGAAGTCGGCTTTGACTCAAAGGAAAGTTAAACTAAATTGAAAGAAACTATATAATAATTGAAAGCATAATTCAAAGAAACTAGATTATCAGAGTAGTTCAGAAGTAAATGATCGCTGGGGGTTGAGAAACTCCCAGACCTAGGGTTTGCTCTGAACTTTCAACAGGACAGAAATAGAGAGAAGGGAAGGGTTATGTACCAGGCAGTGATCTTCACAGAGTTTGGTGGAAGGACTCTCTCGAGCAGATTGTTGGATCCTCGAATTCGGATATCTTCGCAATGGATCCTCCAATACTGGCCCTTTGGCAGAGTTGGCTTCTCCTGAACTCAGGACCTGGGAAAGAAGAAGAACAAGTTAAGGAACCAGATACTCAAAGAAAGGATTTACCAGATAAGAAGAACTTGAAAAAAATTGATGTTGCTAAAATCCTGATTCTCTGGATGCTGATCTGACTTCCTCTGGGATTTGCTCTGTATTCGAAGTAGCCGATCTGGACCTGGATGTTGGTGGTCGGCCTCTACTTGGAAGAGAGGGGCCGTGAGATGATGAGGTAGATTAGGGTTTGGATGATTGGTGGAATGAAGAAGATGATGGGCGGCTAGGGTTTGGAATTGAAGTGGCTAACCTAGGGTTTGGTAGGGTTTTGGGGTTGGAGATCTCACACCTCCTCAAGGTTCCTAGGGAACCCAGATTTACTCCCTCACGGAGCTCAACACCTGAACACAAGTGCGGAAGAGAGAAACACAAAGTTGCTCACAAAGAAATTGATTTCATTCATCATTTGTCCTCTAAAACTTACAAGAGGGGTTTATTTTATAGGTCTTTATAAGAGGTCAGGGTTTTACATCTTCCCATATGGGACTAATAGGATGGATCTTCAAATTAGGCTTGTAGAATCAAATCCTTCTCATATGGCCGGCCAAGAGCTTCCATAAGTGTTGATTGGTGGCTCCAAATGGTAAGTAGGTGGCGCCTCCTAGCCTTGTGGTGCGGGCACCAGACTCAGAAGAAGACTTCAGGGCTCCATCTGGATCTCTGATTGACCTTGCCCGAAGAATTAGGATTTTCTGGTTTTGTAATAAGGGTTGACTTGGTCAACTCAATTTTATTTTGAGTCTGTAATTTTGTCATTTCAATTTTTGTTGAGTCATGTTGACTCAGTCCAAGTCCAGGTCCAGGTTGGCGCCATTCCCTTTGCCATAGGGTGCCATATTTTTTCTTCCATGGTCCAGCTACAAGTGGGTGCCACACTCCCTGCCACATCTCCATCCAGTGTCTTTGGTCCCCACACCATAAGAAGTAAGTTCCCCTTTTTCTTGCACCACTTGGGGGAGAAATACATCAAGATACCTCAATCCAAGGAGGAGCCAACTTCTTTCCAGATAAACCCAAGCCAGGATGGCAAGAATTTTTATTGAAGAGAGGATCAAGGAGGTGCCCCACAATGTTCCATAAAAATCAAAGTTATAAAAGGGAAGAGAGCATGTCTTGGGGAGAAAATCAAGAGAGGCACCCAAAGTTTCTTAATGTGCCAAAGACATGAAAGGAAGAAGCCTAAACTTGTGGAGCAAGACTAGGAGGTGTCCAAATGAGCCAAACCATGAAGGGAAAATCCTTGATTCATGGAGAGATACTAGGAGACACCCCCATAACCTGCCATCTGGAGCTGATTTTCAAGTTTTCTTGGAGTTTTTGGGCTGCCCACTCATGGAAGGAGTCTTGGAAAGAGAATTTGATGCCTAAATTATGGGTTAGTCCTATTAGTCCCACATGGGAAATGTATAAAATTTTATTTCTTTGTTATGTCTATATATTCAACTCTATGTAACTCTTGAATTAAAAAATGATGAAGGAAATCAATTTCTTTGTGAGCAACTTTGTGTTTCTCTCTTCCGCACTTGTATTCAAGTGTTGAGCTCTGTGAGGGAGTAAATCCGGGTTCCCTAGGAACCTTGAGGAGGTGTGAGATCTCCACCCCAAAACCCTAGCTTAGTCCACCAATCTCTACTCCACCACCACCAACCCTAATTTTCCATCTACATCCCACGGCCCCTCTCTTCCACATAGAGGCCGGCCACCAGCATCCAGGTTCAGATCAACTGTTTCAACTACAGAGCAAGTTCAACGAAGAGTCAGATCAGTATCAAGATCTCCGAAACTTCTACATCCAACAATCTTCATTAAGTCCTCAGGTCAGTGTCTTTCTTTGAGTTTCTGGTTATTTTTTTGTGTTCTTCTTCTTCCAGATCCTGAGTTCGAGAAGAAGGCCAACCTTGCCATAGGACTACAATCCGAGGATCCAATGTGAAGATACCCCGTCTCCAAGGATCCTACAATCTGCTCGAGAGTGTCCTTCAATTGAAGCAACGAGAGATATCACAGTCAGGTATAAAACCTTCTCTTCTCTCTTCGTCTATTTCTTGAAAGAGGAGTAAACCCTAGGTCTGGGGGTTTCTCAATCCCCAGCGATCCTACTTCTGAGTTACTCTGATAATCCACTCCTTTTAATTATGCTTTCTGTCATTTCTTAGTTTCTTTCAACATTAGTTTATCTTTCCTTTGAGTCAAAGCCGACTTCTAAAAATAAATAAATAAAAAATAACATTAATTTTAATTTACTTCCGCATCGCATCATCTCTTTTGTTCCGCATCATTTTTGGTATCAGAGCTTCTGTTATGCATCATTTTGGTATCAGAGCTTCCGTTCTGCATCACCTTGCTCTTCAAGAAAAATTTTTTTCCTTCCATGGCTCAATTGGTGTGGGCACCAGATTCAGAAGAAGACTTCAGAGCTCCATCTGGATCTCTGATTAACCTTGCCCGAGGAATTAGGTTTTTTTTTTTGGCTTGTAATAAGGGTTGACTTGATCAACTCAATTTTAGCTTGAGTCTGTATTACCTGCATTTTTATTTTGTTGAGTCATGGGCTTCAACCTGGGGTGTTACATTTTCTCCCAAGGCCAAGCAAATGGGCGCCACACCCCCAGCCACACTCCCAGCCATACGCCTGAGTCCACGGGGTGCCACATCTCCATCTAGTAGGCTTTGGTCCCCACACCACAGGATAGCAGGTCCCTTCTCTCATGCGCCATTTAAGTAGAGAGCAATCAGGGATCCACAATTCAAGGGGGCGGCCCACAATTTTCCATAAGAACCAAGCTATGAAAAGAAACAAATTCTTCTTGGAGAGTACTTCAAGGGGGCGCCCATCCCATGCCAAAAATGCCCAAAGCAAAGTTGGGAAGAGCCATAACTTGGGGAGAAAGAAAAGGAGGTGTCCAAAAAAAGTTGAGCCATGGAAGGAAGGAGATTTCTCTTAAAGAGCAAGGTTAGGAGGCGTCCTAGTAATTCCAAATAAAGCCAGATATAAAAGGAAAGAAGTTTCTCTTGAAGAGCAAGGTTAAGAGGCGCCCAAACACTTCCAGATAAGGCCAAGCATAGAAGGAAAAAAATAATTTTTCTTGGAGGTCAAGGCTAGGAGGTGCCACCCACTTTCCTTTTTAAGCCATCAATCAATTTTATGAAATTATTTGGCCGGCCATATGTGTAAGGATTGATCCTACAATCCTAATTTGCAGATCCCCTCCTTTAGTCCTACATGGGAAGATGTAAAACCCTACTCTCTTGTATAGTCCTATAAATTAAAACCCCTTTGTAAGTTCTAAAAATCTGATGAATGAAGCCAACTTTTTTTTGTGAGCAAACTCTGTGTTTTCTCTCTTCTGCACTTGCATCCAGGTGTTGAGCTCTGTGAGGGAGTAAATTCGGGTTCCCTAGGAACCTTGAGGAGGTATGAGATCTCCAAACCCCAAACCCTAGGTTAGCCACTTCTACTCCAAAACCCTAGCCATCCATCATCCACTTCAATCCACCAAACCCTAGCCTTTCCCACCTCCCACGGCCTCTCTCTCCAAGTCCAGGCCAACCACCAGCATCCAGCTCCAGTCCGGATACTTCAGATCCATAGCTCTTTTCAGAGGGAGTCGAATCAGCCTTCAAGAGAATCCGGATCTCAACGACATCAGCCTTCAAGTTCTTCGAACAGGTAAATCCTTCCCTGAGTCTCTGAATCCATCACTTGTTTTTTTTCTTCCTAGATTTTGAGTTCAGAAGAAGGCGACCCAGCCACGAGACCAGTATTGGAGGATCCATTACGAAGATAACCGAATCCGAGGATCCAACAATCTGCTCGAGAGAGTTCTTCCACCCAAATTCTGTGAAGATTACTGTCTGGTTGGTAAACCATCTCTTCTCTTTATTTCTATCCTGTTGAAAGTTCAGAGCGAAACCCTAGGTCTGGGAGTTTCTCAACCCCCAGCGATCCGTTACTTCTGAACTACTCTGATAACTTAGCTTCTTCTAAATTGTGCTTTCAATCCTTACCTAGTTTCCATCAACTTAGTTTAACTTCACTTTGAGCCAAAGCCAATTTCTGAAATATATAAAAAAAAAAGAATTAATCTTAATTTTACTTCTACATACGCTTCTTTGTTCTTTGTTCTGCATCATTTTGGTATCAGAGCTTTTGTACTGCATCATCAACTCTTTTGGACACCTCCTTTTCTTTCTCCCCAAGTCATGGCTCTTCCCAACTTTGCTTTGGTCTTTTTAGGCATGGATTGGGCACCCCCTTGAAGTGCTCTCCAAGAAATGCCTCTTTCCTCCTTTAGCTTGGCCTTTTAAGGTATATATGGGGTGCCTCGTTGATTTTGGCTTCAAGAAAAATTCTTGCTCCCTTGGGTGTGGGGACCAAGACACTGGGATGGAGATGTGGCGCCTCCTGGACTCTGGCGTGTGGCTGGGAGTGTGGCGCCCACTTGCTTGGGCTTGGGAGAAAATGTGGCACCCTGGAGAAGACCTAGACCACTTACTAGGACTTGTACTGAGTCAACATGACTCAACAAAATTTAAATTACAGGGAAATACAGACTCAAAAAAATTGAGTTGACCAAGTCAACCCTTATTACAAAATCAGAAAACCCTAATTCTTCGGGCAAGGTCAATCAGAGATCCAGATGGAGCCCTGAAGTCTTCTTCTGAGTCTGGTTCCCGCACCAGTATACTTGGATGGTGTAAGAAGCATTGGAAGTCCTAGAGAAAGAGAGGAAATATGAGGTGGAGTCTCGAATTACCTGCTGGCTAAAGGTGGTGACTTGAAGGTTTGAATGGTGATCTATGAGTGTCAACTGGTCATCCTTACGAAAGGAAAAGTTTGCTACTCCCAGGAATGGATCAAGAGATGGTTCGGGGAGTAGCCTAGGACATGTGATTGCAACAGTTAAGGTTTGTTCTCTAAGCAAATAATGATCCACTTTCTCAAGAAATGGATTAGAGAATGATTCATGGAAGGGCCTATGGATGATGACCTCAAGACTTGAAATTTGACCTATGGGTGCGGAAAGGTATACTCTATAAAAGGGTAGGTCAGTCATGCGAAGGAAGGGGTCTGGGGCCATAAGGAGGACTTCTACAGGACTGGGTGAATCAATCTGCTTAAGACAAGGATGTTCAACTAAGATTACAGGAGAGACCTTAGTGGCTGGGCATGGGACAAGGTCCAATTGTAAGAGGCTTGATTCAGTCATCCTAAGGAGAGGATCTACCATAGGGTGGGCAAACTTAAATAGTTCAGTGCAAAGATCTTCAATTGATACTTGGGGAATGACTGTCATTAGAGGGTACGAACTGATAGCTCGGGCTAACACTATGAGTTCTTCCTGGGGGTATTTGACTAAAGGAACCTGATTCTCACAAATCTCTTGAATTTCTGAACTAGGTCCTACCACTTGGTTGCTCTCCAAGGTCTCCTGAGGTAAGGAACCAATAGTATCGATGTCACATTCTTCAAGTTCTTCCCCCTCATATTCATCAACTAGACTCAAGCTAGCATCATATACTTCCTCGATGCCATCTTCAATGGATTTCGGGTCAGTGGTAATCGGGTCAATTGATTCTGGGCTTGTCATACCTAACATTTCTTCCTCATTGGTAGGCTTGGGTTCTCCCTCATTAATGTCATCCTTAGGATTCTTACCACTTAGCTGTGCACAAGCCAGTCCTATGCATGGCACTGACTAGATTTATGGCCTCTTTCTCCACAAAACCAACATTCTTGCGATATATGAACCTGGGTCACACTGGGTTTCAAGCTAGTAGAGACCTTACTTAGGCATGGGTGTGGATCTAAATGGTTTGATCTAGAAGACTTGGGTTGTTGAGTGACTAGTCTAGAATATTGTAAGGACCTCTCATAGACACGATCCACACTATAGATATCATGGTTAGGCTTCCTAAGGTTATGCTCGGGATCACGGTATAAGGTCCTCCTAGGCTCCTGGTGTGGGTGAGGTTGAGGCACATTAAAATCTAGGTCAGGAGTCCAATTATGATGTTTAGGTTTCCCAAGTACTTGGACTCGATCCCTAAGCTGGGTAAGATCCTCATGGACTTGTTCCTTAAACTGGACAACAGTAGCAGTCATATCCTGACTCAATTTGTTCATACTTTCGGTAAGAGTTCTAACCAAGGCCTCTAAATCAGGTTGGATTTGACCAGGTTGGGAGGGTACTCCGTTCCGGGTGGACATGATGATGCAAGCAAGCACACAGAATCTGACTAGACTAAAGCGACTATTGGCTCACTAGACCTAGATTCCAAACTAGATGCCCAATCAGAGTGGCAAGCTAGCCTGTAGTAACTCGGGACTCAGCCAGGTAGGTGTAAGGGGAGTGTTAGGTCCCTAATTGCCAATCCTAGACACCAATCAGTGATTGGCCAGGTAGGCGGACCAGCATACAAGCCCTTCGGGACGTAGTCCCTGAATCACCGTTCTAGACACTAAGTACAAAGCACACACAGAGTAACCAGACAAACTGACTAAACACTAGCCTAGACCCGACTTGTTGGTGTCCCTAGCCCACTAGGGCAAATTAAGTCTAATAAATTTTAAAATTAGGCTTAGGATCGAATGAATGGGTGGTGGTTTTGGGCTAAGGAGAGGTTATCAACTCCTCCCCTTATCTTAGATGCTTAATTGCCCTTAGGATGAATTAGGAGATGATCACTCAAAAAAATTGAATTGCAGAAACACAGAAATAGAATTGCTCTAATTTAACTCTCAGAAATTTCACAGAAACCAATAAATTACAGTAAAATTAGGTAAAATATTTTCAATTATACTGGTTCCAGAAAAATAAAAATCATACAATTTGAGTTATCTGCAATAGAAACAATTCCTGCAACAGGGTAGTTACATACTGAAACTAGAAGGCTTCCCCCGTTTACAATTCCTGCTACGAAGTTGTAACCCAGCGGATCCCCTACATGCCCTAGGAACACCCCGTGGGATGGGAAGAGGAGGCTTGCACCTCGCTTCATTCCTAGGACCGGACGTCCTGCGGAGTCTACTTCGAGCAGACAAAGTAAAAAAGAGAGACACTCAAAACATGCAAGCAAGTCAGAAACCCTAGACAGGGCTCTGATACCAAAATTGATGCAGAATGAAAGCTCTGATACCAAAAATGATGCAGAACAAAAGAGATGATACGATGTGGAAGTAAATTAAGACTAATTCTTTTTTTTTTATATATATTTTCAGAAGTCGGCTTTGACTCAAATGAAAGTTAAACTAAATTGAAAGAAACTATATAATAATTGAAAGCACAATTCAAAGAAACTAGATTATCAGAGTAGTTCAGAAGTAAAGGATCGCTGGGGGTTAAGAAACTCCGAGACCTTGGGTTTCGCTCTGAACTTTCAACAGGACAGAACTAAAGAGAAGGGAAGGGTTATGTACCAGGCAGTGATCTTCACAGAGTTTGGTGGAAGGACTCTCTCGAGCAGATTGTTGGATCCTCGGATTCGGATATCTTCGCAATGGATCCTCCAATACTGGTCCTTTGGCAGAGTTGGCTTCTCCTGAACTCAGGATCTGGGAAAGAAGAAGAACAACTTAAGGAACCAGATACTCAAAGAAAGGATTTACCGATAAGAAGAACTTGAAAAATTGATGTTGCTGAAATCCTGATTCTCCTGGATGCTGATCTGACTTCCTCTGGGATTTGCTCTGTATTCGAAGTAGCCGATCTGGACCTGGATGCTGGTGGTCGGCCTCTACTTGGAAGAGAGGGGCCGTGAGATGATGAGGTAGATTAGGGTTTGGATGATTGGTGGAATGAAGAAGATGATGGCGGCTAGGGTTTGGAATTGAAGTGGCTAACCTAGGGTTTTGGTTGGATTTTGGTAGGGTTTGGAGATCTCACACCTCCTCAAGGTTCCTTTGGAACCCGGAATCACTCCCTCATGGAGCTCAGCACTTGAATACAAGTGCGGAAGAGAGAAACACAAAGTTGCTCACAAAGAAATTGATTTCATTCATCATTAAATTTAAGAGTTACATAGAGTTGAATATATAGACATAACAAAGAAATAAAATTTTATACATTTCCCATGTAGGACTAATAGGACTAACCCACACTTTAGGCATCAAATTCTCTTCCCAAGACTCCTTCCATGAGTGGGCAGCCCAAAAACTCCAAGAAAACTTGAAAATCAGCTCCAAATGGCAGGTTATGGGGGTGTCTCCTAATATCTCTCCATGAATCAAGGATTTTTCCTTCATGGTTTGGCTCATTTGGACACCTCCTAGTCTTGCTCCACAAGTTTAGGCTTCTTCCTTTCATGGCTTTGGCACTTTTGGAAACTTTTGGGAACCTCCTTGAATTCCTTCCCAAGACATGCTCTCTTCCCTTTTATAACTTGGATTTTTATGGAACATTGTGGGGCACCTCCTTGATCCTCTCTTCAAGAAAATTCTTGCCATCCTGGCTTGGGTTTATCTGGAAAGAAATTGGCTCCTCCTTGGATTGAGGTATCTTGATGGATTTCTCTCCCAAGTGGTGCAAGAAAAAAAAGGAACTTACTTCTTGTAGTGTAGGGACCAAAGACACTGGATGGAGATGTGGCGCCTCTTTGACTCTGGCGTGTGGCTGGGAGTGTGGCGCCCACTTGCTTGGGCCTGGGAGAAAAAATGTGGCACCCTGGACCTTGACTTGATGAAAAAAAAGTGGCACCAACCTGGAGAAGACCTAGACCACTACTAGGACTTGTACTAAGTCAACATGACTCAACAAAATTTAAATTACAGGGAAATACAGACTCAAGACTAAAATTGAGTTGACCAAGTCAACCCTTATTACAAAACCAGAAAACCCTAATTCTTCGGGCAAGGTCAATTAGAGATCCAGATGGAGCCCTGAAGTCTTCTTCTGAGTCTGGTGCCCGCATCATAAACCAATAGATCGTGGGGTAGGGAAGAAGGTAAAGTGGAAAGACTTGAAAGCCGGTGTGGGGCCGGGAGCCGGAATGGGGTTGGGGAGTCGGAGTGGGGCGACCAATCTGAGTGGGGCAAGGAACAGGAGTCGGGCAAGGTAAATAGGAAAAAAATGAGGAAATAGGGGCTTTACGGACGAAAAATCGTCATTGGCAAAGATGAATTCTCAGTGAAATCATCTTTACCAAAGATGAATTCTCAGTGAAATCATCTTTACCAAAGATGATTATTCAGCTTGGGCTGCCACGTGTCCCAGGGATTTCATATGATTATGCCACTTATTGCCAGGACTTCGCCACTTACCGCAGGAGTGGGCCACGTAGAAATCATCTTTGCCAAAGATGATTTCAGCCTATCCACTTTTCGCCATGTGTTGCCACGTGTCATCGAGCTTTTACCCTTGTTGCAGCTATTTGGCTACATGGGCAAAAGATACCTAGTTTGGTAATTATACTACCAAACACCTAAATTAATAAATATATTTTTATTTTACATTATTTTAAAAAAAATTCTGAGAAGCCTAGCAATTAATTCATCTTGTCGCCACGTGTTATCGAGCTTTTGCCACTATCACGCCTATTTGGCCACGTGGGCAAAGCACACCTAGTTTAGTAATTATATTACCAAATACCTAAATTAATAAATATTTTTTTATTTTACATTATTTATAAAAAAATTCTGAGAAGCCTAGCAATTAATTCATCTTTTTGGAACTCTGTCATTCTGTTGTCCAAAGAACCAGTAGCAGAGGAGATTTAGCCCGGGACTTGAGGGGATAGCTTTCATCACCTAAGCCTAGCAATTAATTCATCTTTTTGGAACGCTGTCATTGTGTTGTCCAATAAACCAGTAGCAGAGGGCTTAAGCCCGGGACTTGAGGGGATAGCTTTAAGAACCTAACCAGCTAAGAGAGTTCGACGGACTTTGATTGAGCGTGGAAGTGTCCGGAACGCAGGCATCACGTCATGGATATAAACAATGGCCTATATTAGTTTATAGTTCGGGTGCTGCGTTTGACTTGCATGAGAGGGAAGAGAATATTAGGTGGCTGTGATCGTTTGAAAAGAGAAAAGGGTGAGATAGGCATCAAGGTTGCAAATCAAGTGATTTTGCTACCATAGCTTTGGATGGAATTGGAGACATACTAGTGCAACTTTTTATTTTTCTTTTTCAGGTTACTTGTAATGTCATCAGATACATTTGTAGCAGCCAATTACAGTGTAGTAAAAACTATTACCAAACGTAAATGAAAAATGATCATGATGTTGCGGCCGCTGACATGGACATGGAAGGCTCTTAGACCATTAGATTCTTTGCCATCCACGGTGGACTATGGTGCTCAGTCCGATGTGAATAGGCTGGTGACTACATCCAGGACTTGAGGCCAATTGACTCATCATCTATGGATGACTAGAAGCGTGACCCATCTACGAACTGGTCCCATATGGGCCGATTAGTCGGCTCCGAGCTAGATAGTAGGAAGCAACTACAATCATCTAGTGTGACACCCCCATGCCTAATCTCGTCGATCTCCTATTCAACTTTGTCAATTAGTCAGTCATGCCGATCTGGTAAGCCCTGACATATGGATGAGTCTCCCTTCTCGCCTAGCGACAGCATCACCTGGATGGCTGGCGATTCGGTTAATCACAATTATCATGGCATATATTGTGACAAACATGATCCTAACAAATTCCAGTATCATAAAGGAAAAGATTTCTTAACTTGATATGCCAGGGAATAGGATATTGCCACCTCAGCCAAGTTTATTATACTTGTCAAAGATTAACACCCCACAACAATATTTTGTTATGCCATGTAACCCTATGAATAGATAAGAGGGACCTCTGAACCAGGTATGGCTTGAACATTCCCATATGGTTGCTCACATAGTCACTAGACCACCACTAGCTCTCAACTCTGGCTACATAGCCTCACATTTTCTGATCACTAACTTGAACATCAGAGTGTCTCCATTAGTAATCCCATTCCAGGGACCTTTTGCAAGTCATCGGAGCGAAGCAATTCCTAAAGACTTATGGTCCTTGCCAGAGAAGACCAATGCATTTTCTCTCAATCGTCAGAGGTAGTGATGGGCGAATTGATAGCAATAGATGGGGTGCTAAGAAGGAGGGAATTCAGATAGCCCATGATCATAAGTAGGCGATAGCTGCACGTGAACCAAAGCTTGGAGCTATGTTGGTGATGCGCATCCAAGATGCCTCCACCAGCGATGTGGAAAATCCTTCGCATCTTGATAATCAACACAGTCAAGAGGTGGAGCTGCCAACTCCACCACCTCTGTCGTTGTTGACTCACCATCATTATCTAGCAAGTTAAAATGCTAGTAACGGTGGTCCAAGAGTTGCAGCACTAGCAACGTTCAGTGACCACATAGCAATAGCTAGGGACCCCAGTCGTCCTTATCACCATTGCTCGTGCCAGCAATCAATCCCTTCGGGGAAGCCCCTTCCATTGGCAGGGCCCCTTTCGTCGATGATCTCCTTCACCCCATCAGCAAAGCCCCTTTTATTGATGGTCTTTCTCACTTTGTCGGGTTAGTCACCGGATCTTCCATGGGAGATCCCAGCACCATCGGACCACCTATAAGATGTGGTCCCCTATGCTACACTGGGATGGCCCCTCTCACCAAGAATGGTGGTTGGGGAAAGAGCCCAAGATGGGCAACCCCAATCTTCATCCACTTCGATCCCAGAATCTTCTAAAGAAGGGTCAATTGATGAGGTGATCTGGTGTCTAGCCAATCAGCACCTTGATGAATATGACCATAAATTGGTTGACCATAGCCACCAGTTTGCTAACTCCCAAGGTAGAAACCATGTGTTGACGGACTATGAGGCCCATCCTTTTTTCCATCGAGTTTTGGATGAACCGGTCCCTAATCGGTTTAGAATGTCTCAGTTGGATCCATATGATGGCACCATGGATCCGTTGCACCACCTCGAGAGTACAAGGCTCTTATGTAAGTTTAGGTCATCTCCGATGCCCTCTTTTATATTGCCTTCAAGCCACCCTCTGTAAGGCTACCCGAGCCTGGTATTTCTAACTCCAGCCAAGGAGCATCGACTCCTTTAAACAACTGGAGAAGAAGTTTGTGTTACAATTTATTGCCCAGGTGGCTTTTCCCAAGAGGGGGGTGAATTGGGAATTACAAACTTTCTTGCAAATATGTGCACAAGTAATTCCTTTTAGTGATTGAGTGTTGTGTTAATCAGAATTAAGTGCGGAAGTTGAAAAGTAAGTAAAGCACAACACAAACAAAATAAGTTTAGAGTGGTTCGAAGCAACCCAGCTCCTACGTCCACTATCCAAGTTCACCACTCAGGATTTCCACTATATCCCCCAAATCGGAATACAGTCGGATTGTTTTTCAGGCTCACAATCCCAACCTCTACACTTTGGTTTTGAAAGAGATCACCAAAGAAATCCAACACTAGGTTTTCACAGGCTCACCTAGAACCTCTACACTTTGGTTTTAAGTAGGCTCACCAAAGAAACCTATTTGATTTTTATAACCGAGTTCACCAATAACCCAAGTATTCTAAGAGTAGAATGAAAAGCAACAGAAATGACAAACTAAGTTGTCTGGTGGTTGCCAATGCAGCTCTAGTGAAGCTCAATTGAATGCCCTTCAATGCACTTCAATGGCTTCCTTGCTTTCCTCAAAAAGTTGCTTCAAGCTTCTGATAAGAGTTGGTGAAGGCTTGAAGGCTGACTTCGAAGCTCAAGTGCTCTCTCTTCTTACTTCAATAAATATTCAATAAATGTTCAACAACCATTAGTCTCTCTAAGGATGTTCTCATACCTCATTTATAGAGACATCAACTGCCTTCCCTTGATTTTGAACGTCGTAGACCATTGTAAAGTGATAGGTTATCGTTGGAGCACTTTTGGAATTCAAAATCAAAAATCTGGAACTAGCCATTGGAAGAGACCCCGACATTCCAACCGGCTCGAATATCTTCGAGTCGGCTCGGATCAGGTTCGGGTCGGCTGGGTTGAATACCAGTCGGCTAGGTTCCACAGTCGAGAAAATAGTTCACTCTGGACGAGTCGACTAGGCTGAAATCCAGTCGGCTCGGATCCTTGAGGTTCTCAGAACATTTTCAACCAAGTTCTGGACGAGTCGGCTGGGACTTGGTGCCAGTCGGCTGGGTCTGCATGCCAGAGATTTTCTTTCTTGTGCCAGTGCCAGAATCGACTGGTTCCTCCATCCAGTCAGCTCGAGATTGGTTCTTCAGCCAGACCAATCTTTATTCTCTAGAACTGACATGCCAAGCTTTGAAGACTTTCTTAAGATCTTCTTACAACAATATCAAGAGAAATTAGAGCTTGAAAACTAGTAGAAGCAACCCTTTATTTTTGATTCAAATAGGGAAATTTTTGTTGGGTTCTTCTTTACAAGATTCTACTTACTTACAACTCAACACAAAGAAATAAAGGTTGTAGGGTTTAAAAAATATGTCAAAGTAGTCGTCATACAAAAACTTGTCAACCATTTGAAGAGTTGTTAGATAACCAAATACATGCTCCAATGTTTTGTTATCATCAAAATCACTTCAGGGGTCAACAATCTCGCCCTTTTTGATGATGACAACACACTGGGCATGAAAAAAAAATCTATTCTATTCACAAGTATAGATGTATATCATAGTAAGCATTTACACTTGTTTGATGTATCACAATATTAACTGTATTCTCAAATGAGTATCAATGTATGCTATACAGTTATACACAAAGCCAATTCTATAAAATGTAAGCGTCAGAGAATAAGTGCTTGTGTATATTAAGCAACATTAAGCATTGACAGTTAGATGTAATTAGTAGATAGCAGAATAGTAATCATTGAAGCAAATTAAACATGTATTTCTCCCCCTTTTTCATTTATTTGAACACTTCAGCAGAAAAGGTATGCAATATTCATTAAGCTCCCCCTGTCTAGTTAACTTTAGCAGTTTTATTCCAATTCTATTAAGTTTCTTCTTTCATGCACTTTATTGTATAATAGTTCTCCCCCTTTTTGTCATCAAATCAAAAAGTTATACAATTAAGCTTAGATTTTAAGTAGATTGAGATTGTATTAAGATTTGTTTGAGATAATTTAACTTTCTCAATTTAGAGAGAGAATCCTATTTAAAAAATATTAGAGAGTGTTAACAAGATAAAAGAAGTATACACATGTGTCCAAAAGGATATTCATTGTATTTCCATTAAAAGATTCAGTACATTAAACATTACACAATCTTCAAAAAAAAAAAAATTCAAAAAGTACAGAAATTACCAAAGACATACTTACTATCAGATTCTTCCTTAGGTACATTGATAGGCATACTTGCACCATACCAAGAAGCAGGTCTAAGAGGTCTATGGAAGATGCATGAGGTGGAGGTGCTCTAGGATGGTGAGAAGTGGTAGGACCCATAGAGGAAATAGGAGGAGGATCATATAAAGGTCAAGTCATAGCAGTGATCTCCAAAGTCCTAACAGTGCCACAGAGTGAAATCATCTCCATCCAGATTGCACCAAGTTGATTTTCCATGTCCTTGAGGCTTGTAGGTACCTTGTTCACAGCCTCTTTGACTTCACCAATTTCCTTTTGCATTGACAAAAGTTCATAAGCTTGGACATTAGCAAAAGCTTCAGCAGATCCTCTTAGTCTTCCAAGTTCTGATCTGATAATTCCAATGCCTTGTGTGTAGTCATCTACCATTTGTCTTGTTTCTGCAATTGTTCCCATAGTGCATCTGAATTCATTCAACTCAATTCTATACTCATTTAAGGTTGCATCAACTGATTTCTTTATGGCTTCAGAACTAGAAGAAATAAGGTCTAGGATATGTTGAAGTTCCACTTGAGGTGCAGATCTCGAAGTTTCTATTGCTTCAACTTTTCCTTGCAAACTTGTAACATGTTCTTCCAGTTGAGATAGTCTACTATCCACTGACTGTTTTAGATCACCAAAAAGTGAAGTGATAGTCCCTGTCAGTGAATCAGTCAAAGTCTTCATCTGATCTTCAATTTGACCTTGGATATTTGGAGGATGTGAAGCTGCAGGAGTGAAGTCTGGTTAAGGTATATCAGCTGTCATGAACTCAGGTGCAGGCATGTCAAATTCAGGGAAAGGTGCATCAGTCTCTTCAAAAGTGGCAGCAGGTTCACGAATGAGAGATTCTGGTTTAGGTGCAGGTGTAGTAGAGGTTCTAGCTTCAACAGTAGCAGTACCAGCAGTTTCTTCATTTTCTTCTTCTTCTTCTTCACTGCTTGACCTACCAATTGCCCTGATATTAGTTCCTTTCTTTTTCCAAACACCTTCAACTTGAATGTAACCCATTCTTTCTAGTGACTTGGAGGTGTAGATGTCAGTATGGTGCAAATCAACTCCATCCTCACCTTCCAAATTCACTTTTTTGGACTTGAATAGCAGAGTAAACATCATTCCATAAGGTAAGCAAGCCTTAGCCTTTCTAATAGTCTCTTTCATTTGCACAATGATAATATGAGATAAATTCATAGGAGTCTTTTCCATGATATGTTCCATAAGGCACAGGTCCTTCTCACTTACCCAATCAAACCTTCCAGTCCTTTGCAAAAAGATCCTACTAATGAAATTATGCAATAACCTCATTACAAGTGATAAAGTATTGGCAAAGACAGTTCCAATCCCACTGACATCTTCCTTGTTTAGGATAGTTCTCAAGGTCTTTTTTCTATCCTTAATTACTAGGTATTTCACCCCATCAATAGGTAAATCCAGTAGGTTGTACAGAACTTCTTCATTGATAAAAACTCTTCTTCCTTTAATTATAGACTCTATATGATTTGTACCTACTCTCAAAATTTCATAAAATTTCTTAACAAGTGAGGGGTAGGTTTTTCATTTAGAGAGCAAAATTTCCTCCAACCCTGATCCTCAATCAAATCACCAATCTTCAACCCTATTTCCTTAATAAATTCAAAGATGATACAATGGCCAGAAGTTACCGGTCTTGTGGACATTGAAGGGATTTGACTTGGAGCAATTGGAGCAGCCCTTGCAGGTTCTTCCATAAGTTCTTCACGATGAGTAGTGGCAGTCGGCTCTTCTTGACGCCTCTTCGTTCTTCTTTCCCTTTCCACGAATGGAGTAGCCCGTAAAGAGCATTTCCCGATAGCATGTTTAGGAGCCATTGCTAGGAAAGAGGAAGAGATGAGAGAATGGAGAGCTTAGAAGGGAGAGAGAATATTTGGAATGGGATTAGGAGAGGAACGAACGATTAGAAGGATGAGATGGAGGTTAGAAAGCTAGGAATGGGGTTTACGTCCCAAAATAAAAATCTCAGGCGTGATAAGCCAGTCGACTCGAAAAAGCCCTAGAAAGGCTCAAGCCGGCTAGGCCAGAACTCGCCCAAAACACACAGAGAATCCAGTCGACTCGGTTTAAGAACCAGTCGACTCGAACAGAGAAATCAAGTTTTGGAAAATTCAATCACAAACCTGAGAGATTTTTGGAGAGAACTTCTAAGGAAATTTAGGCTCTATGATAGAGAATGAGATCAGGAGGTTCTCTAGATGATGTTTTCTTAAATTTGAAGGAATTAGATTAGAGAATTTAAAAAGGATCGCAAAGTCCTAATTCACTTCTAATTAGTTCAAACCTGTCTTGATTAAGTGGCTTAGTAAATATATCAGCTAATTGATCTTCAGTAGGAACAAAATCAAGCACTCTATCACCATTTGAAACATGATCTCTAATAAAATGATGTCTAATTTCAATATGCTTGGTTTTAGAGTGTTGAATTGGATTCTTTGTCAAATTGATAGCACTTATGTTATCACACTTAATTAGAATTTTAGATTGTGATACACCAAAATCTTCTAGTTGTTGTTTAATCCATAATACTTGAGCACAACAACTACCAGCAGCCATGTACTCAGCCTTAGTAGTGGACAAGGCTACGGAGTTTTGCTTCTTACAGTGCCAAGAAATTAAATTCAACCCTAGAAATTGGCATGTACCGCTAGTGCTTTTTCTATCTATTTTACAACCAGCATGTCAGCATCAGAGAATCCAATCAAATTCAGGGTAGAATGTTTAGAATACCAAATTCAAAATTACTTGTTGCTTTTAAGTATTTAATTATTCTTTTAAGAGCAAGCATATGTGTTTCTTTTGGTGATGACTGAAATCTAGCACATACACATACACTATATAATATGTTAGGTCTACTTGCAGTCAAATACAATAGAGATCCGATCATACCTCTATATTGCATTTGGTCAACATTGGATCCATTTTCATCTTTGTCCAATCTACAAGCTGGGCTCATGGGTGTGCTCATTGATTTTGATGGGGCTAGATCGTTGATATGGCACGAGGTAGCTGACGTAGAGCCCCCATCAAACGCCACGACAAGCTTTCAGCACGAGCACCTTCGCTGGGCTTTGCTCCCCTGAAGCAACACCTCTGCCCGTCGAAGCTGAGCTCCGTCCTCCGCCAGGTCCATTCTCGCAAGCTTGAAACACCTAGGCCAGAGCCGAGTCCGAGTCCCCACCCAAGGCGGACCCCTCGAGAACGGGCCCCGTGGTCAGGAGTCGAGCTCAGCCTCCTCTGCCATGAGGCACCCCTCCGAGCTCAGGTTCGCTGGGCTGGGCGTATCCCCGGTGCCGAGCTCGCCTGAAGCTAGGCCCCATGGTCAGGAGTCAAGCTCAGCCTCCTCCGCCACGAGGAGCCCCTCCGCAGTTGAGCTCAGCCCATCCCCACCCTGCCGAGCAGCACTGAGGCGAGTCCACCGAAGGTGGGCCCTACCCTTGCAGCTCGGCCTTTAGTTCAAACCAACGCGCCAGCCACAAAGGGAGCCATGCCTCCCCTCCAAGGACAGTGACGATACTCCCGAGGGCCGTACGACAACACCAACCATGCCATAATTAATGCCCATGGCCGTCACTCACTCCAGAAAGGAAGGAAAGCTCACATCAAGATGCCATGCCCTCCGTCGATCCACCGTACAACCAGAGAAAGACCCTACCGGAGAGCACAGGTCCCAAGACCAGTGGCCCGCTAATCGAGGCCTTGTCAGGCTCCTAGGAGGGTGACAGGCACAATGAATGTCAGAGATTTATGGAAGCTTCTTCAACTGTCAAAACAGGAGAAACGTCCCGTCTACGTCATGGTACCTCGCCGTACATGACAGCAGGGGGAGATCCCAAAGGAAACCAAGGTAGAAAATCTAGTCACAGTAAGCAAAAGAGGTATCTACATCTGATCTAGTATCACTACATCCATAGCATACTTTTCAATTCAAGACCCCTTCGCTGCGATCTTCATAGACATTGTCAAGTACACCCCTCTACCTCCAGTAGTTTTATTGTAGGAGAACTTGCCCTAACCGAGGCTTCTCAGCCCCGGCGGTCCTTCTTTGCTACTTTTCTAGGTCCTAATCTGCATGCTGATATTCAAAATTCATACAAAATTCCCTACAAATAATTTTGATCTGAAATTTGAGAATTAATCACCTAACTCAACATGTAAAATATACAAAAAGAATTGCATGCATATTAGTCCCGCATCATTCTCCCACAGGCTCGTAGGAATGCAAAGCGAGGCGCCACCGATTTTGGCCATCATTGCACCAGATTTCTCTACCCTTCCACGTCAGCGCCATAATTACGCCCTTCGCCCCAAGCGACGCGCACCAATGGGCCTCGGGCATGGGGGGCAAATGATGGGGCCAGATCGCTGATGTGGCATGAGGCAGCTGACATGGCATGAGGTAGCTGACGTGGAGCCCCCATCAGATGCCATGACAATCTTTTAGCACGAGCACCTTCGCCGGGCTGAGCTCCCCTGAAGCAACACCTCTGCCCACCGAAGCCAAGCTCCATCCTCCGCTAGGTCCATTCCCACAAGCTCGGAACACCTAGGCCGGAGTCGAGTCCGAGTCCCAACCCAAGGCGGACCCCTCAGGATCGGGCCCCGTGGTCAGGAGTCGAGCTCAGCCTCCTCCGCCACGAGGCGCTCCTCCGAGCTCAGGTCCCCTGGGCTTGTGAAAGGGATATGTCCTACAAGCCAATCTATGTTGTATCTCCCAAACCATTGTAATTGATAATATTCTAATAAAGGCATTATTTTTCATCATACGCTGTGTTTATATTATATGATGAACCCCATAGATTAGGGCTATGATTTTAGGGTTATGATGAGATCATACCAGTGAGACCTAAAGTCTTAAAACCTTAACCTAAAATATTCCTAGTCAAAGGAACCCTGAGTAGGGGATCAGGGTTTTCCGGTAAGACTAGCACATCCCATATATACTGGAAAGGGTGACTGCTCTCACAGTCACTTGTGTATTGGTGCGGGAACCAGACTCAGAAGATGACTTCAGGGTTCCATCTGGATCTCTGATTGACCTTGCCCGAAGAATTAGGACTTTCTGGTTTTGTAATAAGGGTTGACTTGGTCAACTCAATTTTAGTCTTGAGTCTGTATTTCCTTGTAATTTAAATTTTGTTGAGTCATGTTGACTCAGTACAAGTCCTAGTAGTGGTCTAGGTCTTCTCCAGGTTGGTGCCATTTTTTTTAAATCAAGTCAAGGTCCAGGGTGCCCAATTTTTTCTCCTAGGCCCAAGCATGTGGGCGCCACACTCCCAGCCACACGCTAGAGTCCAGGAGGCGCCACATCTCCATCCAGTGTGCCTTGGTCCCCACACCACAAGAAAGCAGGTCCCTTCTTTCATGCGCCACTTGGGGTAGAAATCCATCAAGATACCTCAATCCAAGGAGGAGCCAACTTCTTTCCAGATAAACCCAAGCCAGGATGGCAAGAATTTTTCTTGAAGAGAGGATCAAGGAGGTGCCCCACAATGTTCCATAAAAATCCAAGTTATAAAAGGGAAGAGAGCATGTCTTGGGGAGAAAATCAAGGAGGCACCCAAAAGTTCCTAAAGTGCCAAAGCCATGAAAGGAAGAAGCCTAAACTTGTGGAGCAAGACTAGGAGGTGTCCAAAAGAGCCAAACCATGAAGGGAAAATCCTTGATTCATGGAGAGATACTAGGAGACACCCCCATAACCTGCCATTTGGAGCTGATTTTCAATTTTTCTTGGAGTTTTTGGGCTGCCCACTCATGGAAGGAGTCTTGGGAAGAGAATTTGATGCCTAAAGTGTGGGTTAGTCCTATTAGTCCCACATGGGAAGTGTATAAAATTTTATTTCTTTGTTATGTCTATATATTCAACTCTATGTAACTCTTGAAAAAATGATGAATGAAATCAATTTATTTGTGAGCAACTTTTGTTTCTCTCTTCCGCACCTGTGTTTAGGTGTTGAGCTCCGTGAGGGAGTAAATCCGGGTTCCCTAGGAACCTTGAGGAGGTGTGAGATCTCCAACCCCAAAACCCTAGCTTAGTCCACCCATCTCTACTCCACCACCACCAAACTCTAATTTTCCATCTACATCCCACGGCCCCTCTCTTCCATATAGAGGCCGGCCACCAGTATCCAGGTTCAGATCAATTGTTTCAACTACAAAGCAAGTTCAACAAAGAGTCAGATCAGTATCAAGATCTCCGGAACTTCTACATCCAACAATCTTCATTAAGTCCTCAGGTCAGTATCTTTCTTTGAGTTTCTGGTTCTTTTTTTTTGTTCTTCTTCTTCCAGATCCTGAGTTCAAGAAGAAGGCCAACCTTGCCATAGGACTACAATCCGAGGATCCATTGTGAAGATACCCCGTCTCCAAGGATCCTACAATCTGCTCGAGAGTGTCCTTTAATTGAAGCAGCGAGAGATATCACAGTCAGGTATAAAACCTTCTCTTCTCTCTTCGTCTGTTTCTTGAAAGAGGAGTAAACCCTAGGTCTGGGGGTTTCTCAATCCCCAGCGATCCTACTTCTGAGTTACTCTGATAATCCACTCCTTTTAATTGTCTTTCTGTCATTTCTTAGTTTCTTTCAACATTAGTTTATCTTTCCTTTGAGTCAAAGCCGACTTTTGAAAATAAATAAATAAAAAAAATACATTAATTTTAATTTGCTTCCACATTCCACATTTTTGTTCTGCATCATTTTTGGTATCAGAGCTTTTGTTCTGCATCAATTTTGTATCAGAGCTTTTGTTCTGCATCAATTTTGGTATCAGAGCCCAGTCTAGGGTTTCTGTTTTGCTTGCTTGTTTTAAGTCTCTCTCCTTTTTACTTTGTCTGCTCGAAGTAGACTCCCCAGGACGTCCGGTCCTAGGAACGTAGCGAAGTGCAAACCTCCTCTTCCCATTCCATGGGGTGTTCCTAGGGCGTGTAGGGGATCCGTTGGGTTACAACTTCGTAGCAGGAATTGTAAACGGGGGGAGCACCTGTTTTCAGTCTATAACTACCCTGTTGTAGGAATTGTTTCTCAGTGCAAGTAACTCCAATTATGTAATTTTTATTTTGTTGGAACCATTATAATTGAACCTATTTTACATAAGTTTCTTGTGATTTATAGGTTTTCGTGAAATTTCTGAGAGTTAAATTACTGCAACTCTATTTTTGTGTTCTGCAATGCAATTATTTTGAGTGAACATCTCCTAACTCATCCTAAGGGCATTTGAGCATCTAAGATAAGGGGAGGAGTTGATAACCTCTCCTTAGCCCAAAACCACCACCCACTCATTCGATCCTAAGCTTAACTTTAAAATTTATTAGACTTAATTTGCCCTAGTGGGCTAGGGACATCAACAAGTCGGGTCAAGGCTAGTGTTGAGTTAGTTTGTCTAGTTACTCTGTGTGTGCTTTGTACTCAGTGTCTAGAACGGTGGTTCAAGGACTACGTCCCGAAGGGCTTGTGTGCTGGTCCGCCTACCTGGCCAATCACTGATTGGTGTCTAGGATTGGCAATTAGGGACCGAACACTCCCCTTACACCTGCCTGGCTGAGTCCCGAGTTACTACAGGCTAGCTTGCCAGTCTGATTGGGCATCTAGTTTGGGCTCTAGGTCTAGTTAGCCCGTAGTCATTCAGTTGAGTCTCATTTTGTGTGTTTGCTTGCATCATCATGTCTACCCGGAATGGAGTACCCTACCAACCTGGTCAAACCCAACCTGATTTAGAGGCCATGGTTAGAGCTCTTACTGAAAGTATGAACAAATTGAGCCAGGATTTGACTGCTACTGTTACCCAGTGTAAAGAACAAGTCCATGAGAATTTTACCCAGCTTAGGGATCAAATCCAAGTACTTGAGAAACGTAGACATCAAAATTGGATCCCTGATCCAAAATTTAATAGGCCCCAACCTCAACCATGCCAGGAGCCTAGGAGGACCTTATACCGTGATCCCGAGCATAACCTTAGGAAGCCTAACCATGATATCTATAGTGTGGATCGTATCTATGAGAGGTCCTTACAATATTCTAGACCAGTCACTCAACAACCCAAGTCTTCTAGATCAAACCATTTAGATCCACACCCATGCCCAAGTAAGGTCTCTACTAGCTTGAAACCTAGTGTGACCTAGGTTCCTATATCGCAAGAATGTTTGTTCTGTGGAAAAGAGGCCATAAATCTAGTCAGTGCCCATGCATAGGACTGGCTTGTGCACAGCTAAGTGGTAAGAATCCTAAGGATGACATTAATGAGGGAGAACCCAAGCCTTCCAATGAGGAAGAAGGGTTAGGTATGACAAGCCCAGAATCAGTTGACCCTATTACCACTGACCCGAAACCCATTGAAGATGGCATCGAGGAAGTATATGATGCTGGCTTGAGTCTAGTTGATGAATATGAGGGGAAGAACTTGAAGAATGTGACATCGATACTATTGGTTCCTTACCTGAGGAGACCTTGGAAAGCAACCAAGTGGTAGGACCTAGTTCAGAAATTCAAGAGATTTGTGAAAACAAGGTTCCTTTAGTCAAATACCCCCAGGAAGAACTCATCGTGTTAGCCCGAGATATCAGTGCGTATCCTCTAATGACAGTCATTCCCCAAGTACCAATTGAAGATCTTTGCACTAAACTGTTTAAGTTTGCCCACCTTATGATAGATCCTCTCCTTAGGATGACTGAATCAAGCCTCTTACAAGTGGACCTTGTCCCATGCTCAGCCACTAAGGTCTCTCCCGTAATCTCAGTTGAACATCCTTGTCTTGAGCGGATTGATTCACCCAGTCCTGTATAAGTCCTCCTTATGACCCCAGACCCCTTCCTTCGCATGACTGACCTACCCTTCTATAGAGTATACCTTTCTGCACCCAAATGTCAAATTTCAAGTCTTGAGGTCATCATCCATAGGCCCTTCCATGAATCATTCTTCAATCCAGTTCTTGAGAAAGTGGATCATTATTTGCTTAGAGAACAAACTTTAACTATTGCAATCACATGTCCTAGGCTACTTCCCGAACCATCTCTTGATCCATTCCTAGGAGTAGCAAACTTTTCCTTTCGTAAGGATGACCAGTTGACACTCATAGATCACCATTCAAACCTTCAGGTCACCACCTTTAGTCAGCAGGTAATTCGAGACTCCACCTCATATTTCCTCCCTTTCTCTAGGACTTCCAATGCTTCTTACACCATCCAAGTATACTTTGTCGAAGTCTTTAGAGTGAACCACGTGTCAGAACCTATTAGGTTTGCCACCTACTTCTGGAAGACCTTATGGCACTTACTAGGCACCCATGATAAGTTTTCATGCTCTGCATGCTATCCTCCGACCCAAGGTCAAACCTAGAGAGCTGTAGTTTGTTAGGTTTAGACCTAGGGTTCCTTTGAATAAAGTCCATTCTTTAGGAATGCATCGTCAGTCGAGTTTAGGACATTGTCTCAGATTTTGGTTGAGTGAGAATACCAGGAATTGGGATTTGTATTTTGTCCAGGGCTGAAATTGCATTCAATGTTTCGATCAATAGGTCTATAGGCTAGAGTCCCTTTGAAATTGTTCATGGATACAAGCCTCACACACCACTTGATCTGATTTCACTATTAGCCCACACACACAAGTCTCTTGATGCACTTGCATAGCAATAACGGACTTGCATAAAGAAATTCATGCCAAAATAAATTTAAATAATGAAACTTATAAGAAGTTGGCTGATTCTCAAAGACGAGTCAAAACTTTTGTTGAGGGAGACTATGTAATGATTAGGTTAAGGCTTGAACGGTTTCCTCCTAGAACCGTTAGAAAGTTACAAGCTAGAGGAGCTGGGCCATTTAGAGTGGTGAAGAGAGTAGGATCCAATGCCTATGTGCTTGAGTTGCCTTCAGAACTAGGCATTAGCTCCACTTTCAACATTACAGACCTAGTAGAGTATAGAGAGCCAACTGTGATTCCCAGTGAGCCTTTTGAGCCTAATCCTTCTCTTGAGAGTGAACCCAACCCTGTGTGTCCACCAACAAACTGGCCTGTGAGGAAAGAGCAGATTGAAAAGATCCTGGATGATCAGGTTATCTCTACTCGTAATCGAGGATACCAAAGATACCTGGTCCACTGGCAAGGAAGGCCAGATTCTGATGACTCTTGGATCTCCCGAGAAGAATTACAAGAATTGGACCCAGACCTCTTGGAGAGATACCAGAGCCAGCTAGATCCATACTCGATAGGGTCGAGTTCCTCCCACCCCGGGAGAATTGGTGCGGGAACCAGACTCAGAAGATGACTTCAGGGTTCCATCTGGATCTCTGATTGACCTTGCCCGAAGAATTAGGACTTTCTAGTTTTGTAATAAGGATTGACTTGGTCAACTCAATTTTAGTCTTGAGTCTGTATTTCCTTGTAATTTAAATTTTGTTGAGTCATGTTGACTCAGTACAAGTCCTAGTAGTGGTCTAGGTCTTCTCCAGGTTGGTGCCATTTTTTTTAAATCAAGTCAAGGTCCAGGGTGCCCAATTTTTTCTCCTAGGCCCAAGCATGTGGGCGCCACACTCCCAGTCACACGCTAGAGTCCAGGAGGTGCCACATCTCCATCCAGTGTGCCTTGGTCCCCACACCACAAGAAAGCAGGTCCCTTCTTTCATGTGCCACTTGGGGGAGAAGTCCATCAAGATACCTCAATCCAAGGAGGAGACAACTTCTTTCCAGATAAACCCAAGCCAGGATGGCAAGAATTTTTCTTGAAGAGAGGATCAAGGAGGTGCCCCACAATGTTCCATAAAAATCCAAGTTATAAAAGGGAAGAGAGCATGTCTTGGGGAGAAAATCAAGGAGGCACCCAAAAGTTTCCTAAAGTGCCAAAGCCATGAAAGGAAGAAGCCTAAACTTATGGAGCAAGACTAGGAGGTGTCCAAAAGAGCCAAACCATGAAGGGAAAATCCTTGATTCATGGAGAGATACTAGGAGACACCCCCATAACCTGCCATTTGGAGCTGATTTTCAAGTTTTCTTGGAGTTTTTGGGCTGCCCACTCATGGAAGGAGTCTTGGGAAGAGAATTTGATGCCTAAAGTGTGGGTTAGTCCTATTAGTCCCACATGGGAAGTGTATGAAATTTTATTTCTTTGTTATGTCTATATATTCAACTCTATGTAACTCTTGAAAAAATGATGAATGAAATCAATTTCTTTGTGAGCAACTTTGTGTTTCTCTCTTCCGCACCTGTGTTCAGGTGTTGAGCTCCGTGAGGGAGCAAATCCGGGTTCCCTAGGAACCTTGAGGAGGTCTGAGATCTCCAACCCCAAAACCCTAGCTTAGTCCACCCATCTCTACTCCACCACCACCAAACTCTAATCTTCCATCTACATCCCACGGCCCCTCTCTTCCATATAGAGGCCGGCCACCAGCATCCAGGTTCAGATCAACTGTTTCAACTACAAAGCAAGTTCAACAAAGAGTCAGATCAGTATCAAGATCTCCGGAACTTCTACATCCAACAATCTTCATTAAGTCCTCAGGTCAGTGTCTTTCTTTGAGTTTCTGGTTCTTTTTTTTTGTTCTTCTTCCAGATCCTGAGTTCGAGAAGAAGGCCAACCTTGCCATAGGACTACAATCCGAGGATCCATTACGAAGATACCCCATCTCCAAGGATCCTACAATCTGCTCAAGAGTGTCCTTCAATTAAAGCAACGAGAGATATCACAGTCAAGTATAAAACCTTCTCTTCTCTCTTCGTCTATTTCTTGAAAGAGGAGTAAACCCTAGGTCTGGGGGTTTCTCAATCCCCAGCGATCCTACTTCTGAGTTACTCTGATAATCCACTCCTTTTAATTATGCTTTCTATCATTTCTTAGTTTCTTTCAACATTAGTTTATCTTTCCTTCGAGTCAAAGCCGACTTCTGAAAATAAATAAAAAAAAAAATATGTTAATTTTAATTTGCTTCCGCATTCCATATTTTCGTTCTGCATCATTTTTGGTATCAGAGCTTTTGTTCTGCATCAATTTTGGTATCAGAGCTTTTGTTCTGCATCATGTATGACACTAATACTGGGATGTGGGTGCTCATTGGAGAATGAGTTCACTGATATGATCCAACTTGAGAACATCTAATGGAGTCTTAGCTACTGTCAATAGAAGGTTCTCATAGTGGGAGTGGTACAAGTAATCCTTGACCTGAGACTGCCATAAGTACCTTATGTACATGAACCCATGCTTTGGTTAAATCCTAATCATGACACTGAGTCATGCACAGGATTGATATTGGGAATGGTGAATTGGATATGAAGGTAATGAGTAGGTCAACAAGGAATCGATCACTCTTAGTAAGAGGAGATTGCATCCAGCTAGTTAACAATCGGATGATGATTCAGGGAATCTTTGATCAAAGTAGAGATATTAGAGATGGTTTCTAATATCAAGATAATTAAATCATCAATATAAGATTGAGCTAGAAATAAATATAATATTGGATTTTACATATATCCATATCCATATTTATATTTTGGGTGCAGGCTGATCGAAAGATTTAATTGTACGGTAACTCTCTACTGAAGGGTAATTTTGGTATTTCACCAGAATTTCCATATCTTCCGGGTAGACATGACACGTTGCTAGACGTCAATCTTGTCTTGTGGGTTGATCAAATTCAAAGATCACTTATTAGGAAGTCCTAATTGATCAAATCGAGTAAGCCCGGTTTGACCTAAATCGATTAGAAAGAGTTCTAATCAAATTAGGTCAACTTGTATTCGAACCCACTGCTGGCTAGATGTGGAACCCAATAGGTCACACACTTAAGTGGATTGATCAAGAGTTTAATTTATAATTAAATCATCTTTGCAGGATAACACTCTAGCAGGTGTTGCAAACCCTAGCTTCTATTCGAATTGGATTCGAATTAGGGTTCTGGATTGGTTCAATTTGGGTTCTAATTGGATTTAATTAGACCCTAATTGAGGTTATAGGGATTATGGCTAACCCTATTGGCTAACCATGCACTTAGGCTAGCCCCCCACCCACCCCTTAGCTTTTTCACGCCAAAATGCCAAGAGTCCATGCGCTAATGGACTCTTAGCGCGCCATTTGGAAGAGTCCATGGTGCATGGACTCTTGGCGCGCTCCATAAAAAACTCCGATGTTTTTTATATGGGGCGGCTTCCTTTCTCATTATTAGCGCCTCACATGTGTGCCCTTGGATGGGAATCCAATAGTTGGGGAATTTTTGAGAAAGACAAAAGGCACAGACTCTTCTCGGTTGCACGAAATAACATCTCTTCAGAGACCGAAACATCGTGACTCCCTTCTTCTGAAATTTCACGACTTTTCTTTTAGAAAAAGCCATGAGTTTTAATCTGGAAGGTCGTGAGAAGGAGGGAAGGAGCGTGAGAAAATGAGAAAGGGCGTGAGAAGTCTTTCACGGAGAGATATGTGGGCGCCTATCTGAGATCTATTTAAAGGGTCGGGAAAATCAGAACTCGGTAATGTTTTCTTTTATTCCTTCTTTCTCTCGTAAAGACTCTTTCATTCTTTTCTTGCTCTTGCACTGTTTCCTTTATAGAGTACACCTTTGTCGAAACTCTGCTAATGAACAAGAATAAGAGTGAAAGTCTCTGACGGTAAAGGAAAGAAAGGAGTTCTGATTTATTCCTTCTTTCTTACATTAAGACATTATTGTCTTAATTTTTCCTCCAACTTAAGACAAGCCTATATCCTCTTAGGACAAGGTCTTTTCTTCAAGACAAGGGTGTCTAAAGGGCCAAGGTCTTAGTGGAAGGAGGAGAAGAGATCAAGGAAAGGGAGGCTACCTCTTGTGTGGAAGAATTCAAGCCATAGTTCAAGCAATTGAGTTCTAGGAAGAAGAACTCAATAGGAGGAACCATTGAAAAGAAGATAGTGTTTCTTGATCATTGCTCTGTGTGGATCACCATCGGAGGGTGGACACCTGGACGCCTGGTGAATTCAGTTAGCCCCTTCAACTTCAAGTTTGTTGGAATAAGCGATTACAGGTTGGTACCCTAATCCTAATTTGCATAGATATGCTTGTCATATGTTCTAGTCTTATTTAAGGAGTTCCTGGTTTAGGGTTTTTGGTGTGAATTTAGTTTCAATTTCGAAATTACACTTTCACTGCGTTGCACCGGAACCCAACAGTGGTATCAGAGCCACCTTAATTAGGACTATAATCTATGATATTTTGTGTGTTACATATTAGGATTTTTTAAGTCCTAATATGCTATTACACTTAGCATATTTTTGGTTGCATATATGTTTTGGTGTATGCCACTAGTTAGGGTTTTTCACTCAAACCCTAATTATTATAGAGATATGATTAGTTTTGAAGTCATCATACTGAAATAAGGTTGCCCTGGCATAATGGTGGATCCATTATGTGGTAAATGGTTGTCCTAGTATGATGACACACTTAGCACATATTTGTTTATCAGAATGATATGATTGTGATATGTTCTATAAGAATGTGCTGCCAATTTTATAAAACCCTCCTCTTAAAAAAATTATATTAAGTCATAGTATATTTAACTAATAAGCATCACTAGTCATGATGAATAATTGATCATTCGGTGTCTAGAAAGGTGGTTCTGGGAAGGTAAAGAGAATTGTGGTTTTTAATTGGTTCCGTTGACTGACCTGGCCAATTTTTATTGGTGTCTAGGAAAACAACGGGGGGACTCCCACATCTCTTCTACTTGCCTGGCCGATTTGATTATATTTAAATCTTGACTAAAATGCTTAGTGTTAAAAATACTATATATTGGCCTTCCTTCATGCTGGATCATTATTGTGTTATGAACCACATTAGGTTTGTTGTGTTATCTGCAAGACCTAATATGGTGATTGACATAATACTAGTCTAGTGCACAGATATGCTTACAGTATATTCAGTATAATGCTTTGTTGTGTTATCTGCAAGGGCATTATATTTGAGTACTGACTGTATAAAAATGAAAGGGTCTTGACTTAACTAGAACATTATGGTTTGTTGTGTTTTTTTGCAAGACTAATAATGTTCTAGAGGCCAAGTTATTTTTGAGAATTATATGAGATATAATTGGAAGAGTTTCCTACCTTTGAGCTTATAAAAGATTTGTTATTTTTTCTGCAAGATCTTTTATAAGTTATTAGGATCTCAATCTCATTAAGAAAAGCCGATCAGGGTTCTTCTCGATTATCATAGTGAGGGCTATGATTTTTGATAAAATAGTGGGAGACATAATTAAATTGAAGACCTAATTTTATTATGTAAGTCATTTCATGGTTGTTTGCTTATGTATTGTTCTTTATTAAATGTAGATAAATGGCATCATCATTATCACTGCGAAGTATCTTAGATACCAATAAACTGACTGGTCCAAACTATGTGGACTGGTTGAGAAATTTAAAGATTGTGCTGAGTTTAGAAAAACTTTCTTATATTCTTGATACCCCTAGTCTTAATCCACTAGGAGACGATGCCATACAGGAAGATATGGCCACATACAAAATGTGGCAGAATGACTCCCTCACTATCAAGTGTATCATACTGGCCTCTATGACCAATGAGTTACAGAGACAACATGAAAGCATGGATACTCAATCCATAATGCTCAATTTAAAAGAGCTTTTTGGAGAACAAAGCAGAACTGCTAGATATGAAATATCTAAGCAGTTATTCAATGCTAGGATGACAGAGGGAACATCCGTTCAGGATCATGTTCTGAAGGTAATTGACTTAATCACCAGATTGGGTCAATTAGGTTTTATTATGGATGGGGAGTTGAATCAGGATTTAATCCTGCAATCACTCCCGAAGTCATTTTCTCAGTTTGTCTTGAATTATCACATGAACAAACTGAATACTTTCTTTCCTAAGCTGTTAAATATGTTAAAAACAGCAAAGAGCCACGTTAAGATAGAAAAGGCTCCACTTCTTCTTGTTGATAAGACCAATAAGAAGAAATCAGGCAAAAAGGATTTTAATAGGAGGCTAAACCCTAAGGGTGGCATCAATAAGAATAAAAAAGGAAAGAAGGCCTCAAAACAGTCAACCTGTTTCTTTTGCGGCAAAGCGGGACATTGGAAAAGGAATTACAAGGCTTACCTTGCAACTGTGAAGCCTGGTGCGGCAGATGCACCAAAAGGTATGTATGAGATACATGCTATATTAGCATTAAATTCGTCTATATCAAATACTTGGGTATTGGATACCGCTTGTGGTTACCATATATGCAAATCTTTGCAGGACCTCCACAAGCTTAAAGTATTGAAGGAAGGTGACTTCAATCTCTACGGTGCTAGTGGTGATATCATCCAAGCAGAAGCTGTAGGGACCTATATTCTGAAGTTGCCTTCAGGAAAGATCTTGGAGTTAGAAAATTATTACTATATGCCTAAGATTATTAGGAACATTATATCTATTCCTTTGTTGTTAAAACAAGGATATGTAATGGATGTAACGAGCACTGGTTGCTCGATAATGTTGTCTAATAAAGTTATTTATTCTGGCATATTTAGTAATGGGCTCTTAACTCTTTCTTCCAATGATAGTGTTTTTCATGTCAATAATAAAAGAAAAAGAAAAGACTTTAATGATACTTTACTTTGGCATCATCGACTTGGTCATGTTAATGAGTCTAGGATAAGCAAGTTATAGAAGAAAAAATTCCTTGATCCTTATGAGTATGAATCATTAGGAACTTGCAAATCATGTCTCATGGGTAAGATGACCAAGACTCCATTTACTGGACATGGAGAAAGGTCAACTGAGTTATTAGGACTTATACATACTGATGTATAAGGTCCAATGACAACTCAGGCTAGAGGTGGATACTCATATTTTATCACTTTTATAGATGATTTATCTAGGTTTGGATATGTGTATCTTATGAAACATAAATCTGAAGCCTTTGATAAATTTAAGGAGTATCAAAGTATGGTCGAAAAACAAACCAAGAAAAGTATTAAAGTTCTTCGTTCTGATCGAGGAGGAGAATACTTATCCACAGAGTTTTTAGACTATCTTAAAGTTAATGGAATTCTTTCTGAATGTACCCCTCCTTATACTCCACAGCTAAATGGTATAGCTAAAAGGAGGAATCATACCTTATTAGATATGGTACGATCCATGATGTGCTTCATAAATTTACCCATTTCCTTCTGGGGTCATGCACTAGAAACTGTTGTTTACATTCTGAACAAGGTACCTTCTAAATCCGTTGTTAGTACTCCATATGAAATTTGGAGTGGAAAGAAACTGTATCTTAAATATTTTAAGGTATGGAGATGTCCAGCTTATGTTAAAAGAAATTTTGGACATAAGTTGGAATCTAGAGCGGATAAATGTCTATTTATAGGATATCCTAGAGAGGGTAGAGGATATCTGTTCTACCATCCTACTGAACAAAAAATTTTTGTCAGCAGGCATGCCACTTTTCTAGAAAAAGAGTTCATTTTAGAAAAGGGCAATGGTAGAACTGTTGAACTTGGAGAAGTACAAGAAATACGGATAGACAATTCTCAACCATTAGAACATATTGTTAGGACAGAACCAGAACACAAAACTCCTCCCCATAGGTCTGATAGAGTGCCACGGGCACCTGAGAGGTATGGTTTATTATTGAAAATAATGAAGCCCAAGTCATTCAAAATGATGAACCTCTGACCTATACGGAAGCTATCTTGAGTACTGATTCAGATAGATGGCAAGAAGCCATGGAATCCGAGATAGACTCTATGTATGTAAACCAAGTATGGTCTTTGGTCGATGCACCAGAGGGTGTTAATCCTATTGGTTGCAAATGGGTCTATAAGAAAAAGATTGGGGCTGATGGCCAAGTTGAAACCTATAAAGCCAGATTAGTGGCAAAAGGTTTTAGACAAAAATAGGGAATTGATTATGATGAAACATTCTCACCTGTTGCCATGCTCAAATCAATTCGGATTTTACTTGCTATAGCAGCGTACCACGATTATGAGATTTGGCAGATGGATGTGATGATGCGGAACTAATATGCGTGCAATTTTTTTTATATGTTTTATATGTGGGTTGGGTGATTAATTCCCGAATTTCAGATTAAAATAAGTTATAGGGAATTTTATATGAATTTTAGAAGATCAGCATGCAGATTAGGACCTAGAAAAGTAGAAAAGAAGGATCGCCGGGGCTGAGAAGCCTCGGTTAGGGCAAGTTCTCCTACAATAAAACTACTGGAGGTAGAGGGGTGTACCTGACAACGTCTGTGAAGATCGCAGCAAAAGGGTCTCTCATTCCTCGACGGATGCGGCCTGGAAAATCGAGCCAAAGACCCGCGGATATCCGGCTTTCTGCTCGGTGATCCGATTGAGGCTTGGCTGGAGTCGTTGGATTCGTAGGAACTCGGGGACCTGCAAACGACCTGTCAGGGGTTAGAAAACTCACAAAGGAACAAGAAAACAAAGGAAAAACAGCAAGGGAAGGCTTCTTTTGGAGTGGGCGTCCAGGGATCTGAGATGCTTGTTGGTAGCAGGAAGATGATTGCAGCACTAGGAAGAAGAACTCTCGCAAACCCCTTTATGCACACAGCAGGGTATCACACAACTCAATAGAAGAACTCAAGGTTTTCATTCATCAAAAAATTCTCTCATACAAGAGGCTAGGGTCCCTTAAATAGACCCTTAACCTTGGGCTCCAAGTAAGGGTACATAAGTCTTTACATAAGAATCCTTTTCCCTCTCAAACCCTAGCTAGAAAATAAGGAAATATTAGGTAGAAAAATCCCTAAAATTTTTTCTTGACTTGGTCAAGACTCCAAGGATGCCTAGGGGGCGTGTTGGGCTTCTAGGAGCAGCAAAAGGCCGGCCCAAAGAGGCCCGGGTGCATGGGTTTGGGCCTCTGGAAGTTGGGATGGCCTGGTAGCCAGGTAGCAGGAATATTCCCTGGTATCTTGCTTCTTAGGGGCTTGGGCTTGGCACCTGGGCTTGATTTCATTGGGCTAGGATGCAGATGGATCTCTGGAATCATGGATGCCCTTATTTATGAATATACTTTGGCATCTGGAAGGGAATCTGGGCATCTGGAGGGCATCTGCAAGGAATCAGAGTTTCTGATTTTTCTCCTGGGGTCTTCAAATCTTCAAGCTGGGTTGGACTTGGGCTAAACTTCCATGTCTTCAATTTGGCTGGACTTGGTCTTCACTTGTATAATATAGTCTTGAGTCTTCAGTATGCTTGGACAGGACTCAAAAAAATAAAATTAGCTCAACATGAGCTAACTAGCATTGGACTGAACTAGCTCAACATGAGCTGACTAGTACAGAAGTGAAATAACAACTAAAAATACTCAAATAACAACTAAAATGGACTCAGATGAGCTAAGCCCTTATTATAGATGGACTCATAAATTATTGATCAATTACAGAGGGTTGAGAAGCCTCTGCCTTATTCTGGTGCCTTTGGTGTCCGCACCAATTAATTGGTGGGAGGAACTCGACCCTGTCGAGTGAAGATCAGACTGGCTCACATATCTCTCGAGAAGGTCTGGGTTGAGGCATTGCAAGTCCTCTCGAGAAATCTACGAATCGTCCGACTCTGGCTGGCCTTGCCATCGGATCAGGAAGCATTGATAGTCACGGCCCCGGGTCGTGATGGCTTGATCGTCCAGGATACGCTCGATCCGTTCTCCTCTCTCAGGCCAATTTGTTAGTGGACACTCTGGGTTAGGGTCACTCACAATGAAAAGGAATAGGTCCAAAGGCCTTACTAGGTATCGCTGCCGGTTCCCTATACTCAACCAGGTCTGTAATATTGAAGGTAGAACTAATGCCCAAATCCGAAGGCAAGTCTAACACCTAGGCATTTGATCCAATCCTTCTCTATCACTTTAAAAGGTCCGGCTCTGCGAGCATAAAGCTTCTTTTAGGCCTAAGCCTAACCAAGATAGAATCCACTACATCAAATTCTTTGACCCTTCTTCGGGAATTAGCCAGTTGTTTTAAGATTAGTGTGGGTGGTGAACATGCTAGGCACATGCAGACAAATGATGCAAAGGACTCATACTGACACCTAACAGACTCGACTATGCATTCCTATCGAAGGAAATTTTATTGAACTCTTTGGATCTAAACCTAATAGATTATAGGTTCTCTAGGTTTGATCCTAGCTTGACATGCACATGAAAATTTACAGTGAACTCCTAGCAAATTCCAAAGAGTATGCCAGAAGTAAGATGCAAACCTAACATGCGTGATGAATGCATGCAGTATGCTAATCTCAGCTAAATGCAATCTAATGATCCTAGAAATGCTGGAGGTGTCAGGAAAGGGCAGAAAATAGGAAGTGGGTTCAGAATTAGTTTGGTAAGGTAGAGAAAAAGGTTCATGGTTAGTTGGATAAAATAGGATAAAAGACGGGGTGTCAGGAACTAATCCTATACTAATGAGGTTAACCTTATGAGGTTGAGCTATATCTACAGGATTTGCATAATGGAAGGATGGGTCACTAATTTCGGGGAAGAGGTCCTTAATGGGAACTATAGGAGGGGACTCATCTTGAAGGTATTGATTCAAAGAGATCAGGTCCTTAATAAATTCTTCTGGTTCTTGTATTTTTGGACTAGACTCTATAATTTGGCTCTCCTCTATGGTTTCCTCAGGTAAGGCTCTAGCAGCAGTACCTAGGTTCTCTTCCTCTATTTGTTCTTCCATTATAGCTTTAGGTTGGATGTGGTCAAGGTCAACTAGCTCTGGGTTGGAATCTACCTGGGTATCTACTGGGTCAGCTAATTCTAGGTCTACTAAAGGTGTCTCCTCTTCTCCCTCATACTCATCCACTAGGCTCACATCAGCTTCATACACTTCCACGTTAATGTAAGCCTTGCGAATCTCAGGAATGGTTGGAGAAGGTCGGCTAGCAGGAAATTGGTTAGGTTCTGGTCTCTGATTATGGGTACCACTCCTAGTAGGTTCAGGTTGTATAAGAGGTAGTGGCTCACTATTGGGTTCATATTTAGGGATACTCATCCTATAGGGTTCAAGTTGACTAGGGGAAGCATGAC
Source organism: Areca catechu (assembly GCA_021397845.1). Lineage (NCBI taxonomy): Eukaryota > Viridiplantae > Streptophyta > Magnoliopsida > Arecales > Arecaceae > Areca > Areca catechu. Next base: position 102,026,823 of record CM038050.1, read on the forward strand.
TAGTACTAGGCTGATACTTAGGGGTTATGGGTTCTCTAAGCTCATAGGACAAGGGTGCAGATCTATGGGTCATGGGATTATAGGATCTGGGGTCATAGGATTTTGGGTCAGCTCTATGATCAGGTTCTAAGGTTGGATCAAGGTATGGGGTCCTCCTAAGGTTGGGCTCTCTATATGGGTCAGGATATTGGGTCCTCCTAGGATTGGACTCCCTATATGGGTTAGAATACTGGGTTCTCCTAGGGTTGGACTCCCTATATGGGTCAGAATATTGGGTTCTCCTAGGGTTTGACTCCCTATATGGGTCAGAATATTGGGTGTTGGGTCTACTAGGCTCATAGGGTATGGGTGTATAGGATCTATGATCATGGGATCTAGAGTCATAGGATGTAGGTTCATAGGTTATGGATTCATAAGTTCTAGGTTCATAGGATTTAGAGTCATAAGATCTATAGGTTGTGGGTATACTAGGCTTATAGGGAGAGGGTAAATAGGATCTATCTTCTTGGTCTATAAAATCCTGATTGGGTCTTCTAGGACTAACCTTAGGGATTGGGTCAGGATGATGGGCTCTCCTAGGTTCAGCCTCAAGGTATGGATCAGGGTTTGGGGTCCTCCTAGGTTGAGGATTGTAGTACGGGTCAGGATAAGGGGCTCTCCTAGGTTCAACCTCATGGTATAGATCAGGGTTTGGGGTCCTCCTAGGTTGAGGGGAGTCAGGATCTGGCTCAGACTGTGACCCATGGGTTTTTCTTGGGGTCCCTACCCGGACTTTTAACTGATCAAACCTATTAGCACGATGGTCAATTCTATCATTGGTTTGAATACGAGACTGAGTTAACTGGGTCATCTGGATAGTTATCTGGGCAATTTGATCAGCTAGGGCTTTTATTTGGGCTTGTAAATTTTCCATGGGTTCAGACATTTATGAAGGAGGTGGGTGATATGAAACTCCTGATCTAGTGCTCATGCAAGACTCGATCAGACCGACTATAGCTGACTAAACCTAAAGTCCAAACTAGATGCTCAATCAGGGTGGCAAACTAGCCTATAGTAACCCTGTACTCAGCCAGGCAGGTGTAAGGGGAGTGTTAGGTCCCTGATTGCCAATCCTAGACACCAATCAGAGATTGGCCAGGTAGGCGGACCAGCACACAAGCCCTTCAGGATTGAATCCCTAAACCACCATTCTAGACACTAAGCACAAGGCACACACAGGTTAACTTGACACAGTGATCTAACACTAGCCCGGACCCGACCAGTTGGTGTCCCTAGCCCACTAGGGCAAATTAAGTCTAATTAATTTTAGGTTAAGGCTTGGGACTGAATGCAAGGGATGTGGTTTTGGGCTAAGGAGAGGTGATCAAATCCTCCCCCCATCTGATATAGCAAGAGTGCCCTTAAAAGTAAATTATGCAATGATGGCAGGCAGATGAGGATGCAAATTAGGGTTTAGATATTTTTTTTTTTTTGGTATTTTTGGAAAATATGTATATATATATATATATATATTTTTTTGGTATTTTTTTAAATAGAAGAAAACTTGCAAATCATGACCTAATATACTGGAAATATACTAAAATTAAGAAATATGCAAAAACTCCTAAACAAAACCCTAAAACTTCCAAACATGTCTTGCTAAAAAAAACAGAGCCGAAAATTTGCAGGCCCTATTTCGGCTTTCAGAAAATTCACAGGCCATAATAAAATCTGAAAAAAGTTTTAAAATCACTGTGAATTATGATAAATCCAGGAAAATGAATTTCAGAATTTTTGGAGTTTTTAACAGGGAGAAATAATTAAAATAACAGAGTATATACGGACTGAAAAATTACATAAAACAAGCCCTAATCTAAGCTCTGATACCAAATGATGCGGAACTAATATGCATGCAATTTTTTTTATATGTTTTATATGTGGGGTTGGGTGATTAATTCCTGAATTTCAGATTAAAATAAGTTATAGGGAATTTTATATGAATTTTAGAAGATCAGCATGCAGATTAGGACCTAGAAAAGTAGAAAAGAAGGATCGCCGGGGCTGAGAAGCCTCGGTTAGGGCAAGTTCTCCTACAATAAAACTACTGGAGGTAGAGGGGTGTACCTGACAATGTCTGTGAAGATCGCAGCAAAAGGGTCTCTCATTCCTCGACGGATGCGGCCTGGAAAATCGAGCCAAAGACCCGCGGATATCCGGCTTTCTGCTCGGTGATCCGATTGAGGCTTGGCTGGAGTCGTTGGATTCGTAGGAACTCGGGGACCTGCAAACGACCTGTCAGGGTTAGAAAACTCACAAAGGAACAAGAAAACAAAGGAAAAACAGCAAGGGAAGGCTTCTTTTGGAGTGGGCGTCCAGGGATCTGAGATGCTTGTTGGTAGCAGGAAGATGATTGCAGCACTGGGAAGAAGAACTCTCGCAAACCCCTTTATGCACACAGCAGGGTATCACACAACTCAATAGAAGAACTCAAGGTTTTCATTCATCAAAAATTCCCTCATACAAGAGGCTAGGGTCCCTTAAATAGACCCTTAACCTTGGGCTCCAAGTAAGGGTACATAAGTCTTTACATAAGAATCCTTTTCCCTCTCAAACCCTAGCTAGAAAATAAGGAAATATTAGGTAGAAAAATCCCTAAAATTTTTTCTTGACTTGGTCAAGACTCCAAGGACGCCTAGGGGGGCGTGTTGGGCTTCTAGGAGCAGCAAAAGGCCGGCCCAAAGGGGCCCGGGTGCATGGGTTTGGGCCTCTGGAAGCTGGGATGGCCTGGTAGCCAGGTAGCAGGAATATTCCCTGGTATCTTGCTTCTTAGGGGCTTGGGCTTGGCACCTGGGCTTGATTTCATTGGGCTAGGATGCAGATGGACCTCTGGAATCATGGATGCCCTTATTTATGAATATACTTTGGCATCTGGAAGGGAATCTGGGCATCTGGAGGGCATCTGCAAGGAATCAGGGTTTCTGATTTTTCTCCTGGGGTCTTCAAATCTTCAAGCTGGGTTGGACTTGGGCTAAACTTCCATGTCTTCAATCTGGCTGGACTTGGTCTTCACTTGTATAATATAGTCTTGAGTCTTCAGTATGCTTGGACAGGACTCAAAAAAATAAAATTAGCTCAACATGAGCTAACTAGCATTGGACTGAACTAGCTCAACATGAGCTGACTAGTACAGAAGTGAAATAACAACTAAAAATACTCAAATAACAACTAAAATGGACTCAGATGAGCTAAGCCCTTATTACAGATGGACTCATAAATTATTGATCAATTACAGAGGGTTGAGAAGCCTCTGCCTTATTCTGGTGCCTTTGGTGTCCGCACCATTTGGTGTCCGCACCATTTGGTGTCCGCACCATTTGGTGTCCGCACCATTTGGTGCGGACACCAAGGCACCAGAATAAGGTAGAGGCTTCTCAACCCTCTGTAATTGATCAATAATTTATGAGTCCATCTGTAATAAGGGCTTAGCTCATCTGAGTCCATTTTAGTTGTTATTTGAGTATTTTTAGTTGTTATTTCACTTCTGTACTAGTCAGCTCATGTTGAGCTAGTTCAGTCCAATGCTAGTTAGCTCATGTTGAGCTAATTTTATTTTTTTGAGTCCTGTCCAAGCATACTGAAGACTCAAGACTATATTATACAAGTGAAGACCAAGTCCAGCCAGATTGAAGACATGGAAGTTTAGCCCAAGTCCAACCCAGCTTGAAGATTTGAAGACCCCAGGAGAAAAATCAGAAACCCTGATTCCTTGCAGATGCCCTCCAGATGCCCAGATTCCCTTCCAGATGCCAAAGTATATTCATAAATAAGGGCATCCATGATTCCAAAGGTCCATCTGCATCCTAGCCCAATGAAATCAAGCCCAGGTGCCAAGCCCAAGCCCCTAAGAAGCAAGATACCAGGGAATATCCCTGCTACCTGGCTACCAGGCCATCCCAGCTTCCAGAGGCCCAAACCCATGCACCCGGGCCCCTTTGGGCTGGCCTTTTGCTGCTCCTAGAAGCCCAACACGCCCCCCTAGGCGTCCTTGGAGTCTTGACCAAGTCAAGAAAAAATTTTAGGGATTTTTCTACCTAATATTTCCTTATTTTCTAGCTAGGGTTTGAGAGGGAAAAGGATTCTTATGTAAAGACTTATGTACCCTTACTTGGAGCCCAAGGTTAAGGGTCTATTTAAGGGACCCTAGCCTCTTGTATGAGGGAATTTTTTGATGAATGAAAACCTTGAGTTCTTCTATTGAGTTGTGTGATACCCTGCTGTGTGCATAAAGGGGTTTGCGAGAGTTCTTCTTCCCAGTGCTGCAATCATCTTCCTGCTACCAACAAGCATCTCAGATCCCTGGACGCCCACTCCAAAAGAAGCCTTCCCTTGCTGTTTTTCCTTTGTTTTCTTGTTCCTTTGTGAGTTTTCTAACCCCTGACAGGTCGTTTGCAGGTCCCCGAGTTCCTACGAATCCAACGACTCCAGCCAAGCCTCAATCGGATCACCGAGCAGAAAGCCGGATATCCGCGGGTCTTTGGCTCGATTTTCCAGGCCGCATCCGTCGAGGAATGAGAGACCCTTTTGCTGCGATCTTCACAGACGTTGTCAGGTACACCCCTCTACCTCCAGTAGTTTTATTGTAGGAGAACTTGCCCTAACCGAGGCTTCTCAGCCCCGGCGATCCTTCTTTTCTACTTTTCTAGGTCCTAATCTGCATGCTGATCTTCTAAAATTCATATAAAATTCCCTATAACTTATTTTAATCTGAAATTCGGGAATTAATCACCCAACCCCACATATAAAACATATAAAAAAATTGCATGCATATTAGTTCCGCATCATGTGAAGACTGCATTCCTCAATGGTTTTCTTGAGGAAGAAGTCTACATGTCACAGCCAGAAGGTTTTATTTCAAAGAATAAACCTAATCAAGTATGCAAGCTAAAGAAATCCATTTATGGATTAAACCAAGCTTCCAGGAGTTAGAACATCCGCTTTGATGAAACTATTAAAAGGTTTGGTTTTATCAAAAATGTGGATGAACCCTGTGTTTATAAGAAGACTAGTGGGAGTGCCATAGTCTTCTTGGTTCTGTATGTAGATGACATACTCCTCATTGGGAATGATGTCCCAATGTTACAATCAGTCAAGGTTTGGCTATCAAACCAGTTTTCCATGAAAGATTTGGGAGAAGCATCCTGTATACTAGGTATTAAGATCTTTAGAGATAGATCTAAGAGGATGCTAGGTTTATCCCAATCTAGGTACATTGACTTAGTGCTGAAAAGATTCAGCATGGATGGAAGTAAAAGAGGTTATCTTCCTATGAGTCAAGGCATACATCTTTCTAAAAGAATGTCTCCTAAGACACTTGAAGAAAGAAATAGAATGAATTCTATACCTTATGCTTCGGCAATAGGGTCCATAATGTATGCCATGTTATGTACAAGGCCTGATGTGGCATATGCTTTAGGCATTGTCAGTAGGTTTCAGGCTGATCCAGGAGAGAATCATTGGAAAGCAGTTAAAAATATTCTTAAGTACCTAAGAAGGACTAAGGATATTTTTCTGGTTTATGGTGGTTCTGATCTTAAACTAGAAGTTTATTCTAATTCTAGTTTTCAATCAGACCCTGATGATAGCAAATCCATTTCGGGATATGTTTTTACCCTAAATGGTGGAGCAGTGAGTTGGAAGAGTACCAAGCAGCAGACTGTAGCTGACTCAACCACAGAGGCAGAATACATGCTGTCAGTAAAGCCGTCATGGAAGCAGTCTGGATGAAAAAGTTCATCACAGAGTTGGGTGTTGTTCCTGAGATTGAAAATCCAGTGCCACTTTACTGTGACAACACTGGGGCTGTTGTTCAAGCTAAGGAACCAAGAGCTCATCATAAGTCCAAGCACATTCTGAGACGCTTCCATCTCGTTCGAGAAATAGTAGAAAGACAAGATGTCTACATAAATAGAGTTGATACAAAGAACAATATAGCAGACCCGTTCACTAAGGCTCTACCATAGCAAGAGTTTGATCGCTATCTCGAGTGTATGGGATTAAGATTTAAAGGCGATTGGCTTTAGTGCAAGTGGGAGATTGAAAGGGATATGCCCTACAAGCCAATCTATGTTGTATCTCCCAAACCATTGTAATTGACAATATTCTAATAAAGGCATTATTTTTCATCATACGCTGTGTTTATATTATATGACGAACCCCATAGATTAGGGCTATGATTTTAGGGTTATGATGAGATCATACCAGTGAGACCTAAAGTCTTAAAACCTTAACCTAAAATATTTTTAGTCAAAGGAATCCTGAGTAGGGGATCAGGGTTTTCCGGTAAGACTAGCACATCCCATGTATACTCGAAAGGGTGACTGCTCTCACAGTCACTTGTGTATGACACTAATACTAGGATGTGGGTGCTCATTGGAGAATGAGTTCACTGATATGATCCAACTTGAGAACATCTAATGGAGTCTTAGCTACATGTCAATAGAAGGTTCTCATAGTGGGAGTGGTACAAGTAATCCTTTGACCTGAGACTGCCATAAGTACCTTATATACATGAAACCATGCTTTGGTTCAATCCTAATCATGACACTGAGTCATGCATAGGATTGATACTGGGAATGGTGAATTGGATATGAAGGTAATGAGTAGGTCAATAAGGAATCGATCACTCTTAGTAAGAGGAGATTGCATCCAGCTAGTTAACAATCGGATGATGATTCAGGGAATGTTTGATCAAAGCAGAGATATTAGAGATGGTTTCTAATATCAAGATAATTGAATCATCAATATAATATTGAGCTACAAATAAATATAATATTGGATTTGACATATATCCATATCCATATTTATATTTTGGGTGCAGGCAGATCGAAAGATTTAATTGTACGGTAACTCTCTACTAAAGGGTAATTTTGTTATTTCACCAGAATTTCCATATCTTCCGGGTAGACATGACACGTTGCTAGACGTCAATCTTGTCTTGTGGGTTGATCAAATTCAAAGATCACTTATTAGGAAGAGTCCTTATTGATCAAATCGGGTAAGCCCGGTTAGACCTAAATCGATTAGAAAGAGTTCTAATCAAATTAGGTCAACTTGTATTCGAATCCACTGCTGGCTAGATGTGGAACCCAATGGTCACACACTTAATAGGATTGATCAAGAGTTTAATTTGTAATTAAATCATCTTTGCATGATAACACTCTAGCAGGTGTTGCAAACCCTAGCTTCTATTCGAATTGGATTCGAATTAGGGTTCCGGATTGGTTCAATTTGGATTCTAATTGGATCTAATTAGACCCTAATTGAGGTTATAGGGATTATGGCTAACCCTATTGGCTAACCATGCACCTAGACTAGCCCCCCACTCGCCCCTTAGCTTTTTCATGCCAAAATGCCAAGAGTCCATGCGCTAATGGACTCTTGGCGCGCCATTTGGAAGAGTCCATGGTGCATGGACTCTTGGCGCGCTCCATAAAAAACTCCGATGTTTTTTATATGGGGCGGCTTCCTTTCTCATTATTAGCGCCTCACATGTGTGCCCTTGGATGGGAATCCAATGGTTGGGGAATTTTTGAGAAAGACAAAAGGCGCAGACTCTTCCCGGTTGCGCGAAATAACGTCTCTTCAGAGACCGAAACATCGCGACTCCCTTCTTCTAAAATTTCACTTCTTTTCTTTTAGGAAAAGCCATGAGTTTTAATCTGGAAGGTCATGAGAAGGAGGGAAGGAGCGTGAGAAAATGAGAAAGGGCGTGAGAAGTCTTTCACGGAGAGATGTGTGGGCGCCTATCTGAGATCTATTTAAAGGGTCGGGAAAATCAGAACTCAGTAATGTTTTCTTTTATTCCTTCTTCCTCTCCTAAATACTCTTTCATTCTTTTCTTGCTCTTGCACTGTTTCCTTTACAGAGTACACCTCTGTCGAAACTCTACTACTAAACAAGAATAAGAGTGAAAGTCTCTGATGGTAAAGGAAAGAAAGGAGTTCTGATTTATTCCTTCTTTCTTACATTAAGACATTATTGTCTTAATTTCTCCTCCAACTTAAGACAAGCCTATATCCTCTTAGGACAAGGTCTTTTTCTCAAGACAAGGGTGTCTAAAGGGCTAAGGTCTTAGTGGAAGGAGGAGAAGAGATCAAGAAAAGGGAGGCTATCTCTTGTGTGGAAGAATTCAAGCCATAGTTCATGCAATTGAGTTCTAGGAAGAAGAACTCAATAGGAGGAACCATTGAAAAGAAGATAGTGTTTCTTGAACATTGCTCTGTGTGGATCACCATTGGAGGGCGGACACCTGGACGCCTGGTGAATTCAGTTAGCCCCTTCAACTTCAAGTTTGTTGGAATAAGCGATTACAGGTTGGTACCCTAATCCTAATTTGCATAGATATGCTTATCATATGTTCTAGTCTTATTTAAGGAGTTCCTGGTTTAGGGTTTTTGGTATGAATTTAATTTCAATTTTGAAATTACACTTTCGCTCCGTTGCAACGGAACCCAACTGCTGGGCGGCACCCCGGTGCCGAGCTCGCCTGAAGCCGGGCCCCGTGGTGAAGAGTCAAGCTCAGCCTCCTCCACCATGAGGTGCCCCTCCGCAGCCGAGCTCAGCTCGTCCCCACACTGTTGAGCAGCATCGAGGCGAGTCCACCGAAGGCGGGCCCTATCCTTCGAGCTCGGCCATCAGTTCAAACCAACGCGCCAGCCACCAAGGAAGCCATGCCTCCCCTCCAAGGACAGTGACGATACTCCCAGGGCCGTATGACAACACCAACCATGCCGCAATTAATGCCCATGGCAGTCACTCACTCCAGAAAGGAAGGAAAGCTCACATCAAGGTGCCGTGCCCTCCACCGATCCACCTTACAACCAAAGAAAAGACCCTACCGGAGAGCGCGGGTCCTAAGACCGGCGGCCCGTCGATCAAGGCCTTGTCAGGCTCCCATGAGAGGGATAGGCACAAGGAATGTTAGAGATTTATGGAAGCTTCCTCAACTGTCAAAATAGGAGAGACATCCCATCTACGTCACAGTACCTCGCCGTACATGACAACGGGGGGAGATCCCAAAGCAAACCAAGGTAGAAAATCTCGCCACAGTAAGCAAAAGAGGTATCTGCATCTGATCCGTATCACTACATCAATAGCATACTTCTTAATTCAAGAACACCAGAGGAACCGGAGCAACACAAGGGAGGAAGGCCAGAGAGGAGGGCAAGACCACCTCGGCCAAAACCACTCCCAGCTCGTCCTCATCTTCCACTCACACTATATTCACTCCTCCTAGCATGGAGCTCATCCAGAGGGGCACGACCAGGAGGATCTGTTCCCCTGGATCGTCACTGACTTGACCGTCGGAGTGCCCTCACCGGAATCCCTAGCCCAGGTCACTGACATTGCTTCCTTGCAGGTCCGGAGGTGCTAGAGGCGTTCCCAGGTGGGCGGACGCATGACACTTGACTCCGTCAGCAGCTACGAGCCATGATGATCTTGGCAGCAACAGATTGGCGCGCCAGGTAGGGGGATGGATAGATTAAACCACTTATGATCTAGTCCAATCCCTGTTCAAGCAGTCCATCAGAAGGATGGTGACCACTCGGGCAAGGCGAGTCTCTCCCAGCCATGTAGAGGCATCCCTTTCTCTCGGGAACCCGCACGATCCGAAGATGGAGCAGCCTGCCCCGGTTGAACCACCTCCACTGGAAGTTCAGCTGACTGCACTTGCTCAGCAGATGCATACTCTCACTACAGCAGTGCACCAGCTTCAGTACCAACATCTGTCTTTGGCTACACACCAGTAGTCGGAGACCCCCGCGGCCCATGCCGTAGCACCCCGTGACAGCTTGCATTCCTTCCATAGAAGGCCTTCGCAGTCGCGGGCTATGACAGATCCCCGGGGTACCCACCAAACTCCATTGAAGCGACGTCAGGCCGGGTCCACTGACGAAGAAAGCTGCTCACCGCACCTTGATCGTGGGGCATCCAGACCCCGTAAGGGTAGGAGGGGTAAGAACCCTCATCGTGGGCACCGTGCACCTGCATCACCTTCCCCACCCCTCTCAGCAGAGGGGTCTACGGATGAAGCCATCAGGTGCATGGCGGAGAAGCGCTTGGAGGAGCATGACCGCAAGCTGGTGGAGCTGTCTCACCGGTTTGCCAACTTGCTTGGCTCTACTATTGAGCCAGCGGGCTATGAAGCCCATCCTCCGTTCTTTTAGGAGATTCAGGCGAAGCCAATTCCCCGTCAGTTCCGCATGCTGCAGGTGGACCCCTACGACGGGACCATCGACCACCTGGAAAGCTATCGGGCCCTCATGAGGATCCAGGGGGCCACCGATGCTCTGTTGTGCATCACCTTCCCTGCTACTCTCCGGAAGGCGGCTCGAGTATGGTTCTCCCGCCTCAAGCTGGAAAGCATTAACTCCTTCGCCCAGTTGGGGCAGAAGTTCGTCGCTTATTTCGACGCTTGCCGAAAGATGCCACGTGAGGCGAACAACCTTTTCTTCATCAAGCAACAGGATCAGGAGCCGCTGTAGGATTACGTGGCTCGTTTCAAGGCTGCCGCCTTGGTCATCTACTATTTAGAGGAGCCGGTTGCCAAGCTGGCCCTGAAGCAAGGACTCAAGACTTCCCGCTTGACATACTCGCTTGACAAAAAGCCTCCAAAGTCTTATTCTGAGCTCCTCATTCGTGCTCAGAAGTACATCCGCACCGAGAAGGTGGATCGTACCCGGCGAGAGCTCGACAGGAATCCACCGAGGAGGCCCGTGCCCGCAAAGGTGCCCGAGGCACGGAAGCCGGCGCCACCAGCTCGGAGCTCCCATCCTGGACCAGGGCCAAGAAGCACTCCCATCCCTGAAAGGAATCTCACTCCCCTTCTCGCCCCGAGAACGAAGATCCTCATGGAGATCGAGGGTGAGACCTACCTGAGGCACCCACCGCCATTGAAGCCGTCTGCCACCCGTGACAAATCAAAGTACTGTCGCTTTCACCGTAACCACGACCATGACACCGAGGAATGCTGCAACCTCAAATGGGAGATTGAGGAGCTCATCAAGAGAGGCTACCTCGGAAGGTATGTGGGGGGCAGATCTCAACTGGAATCTCAGGCACTCATCGCCCTTCCACCAGTCCTAGTGGTCGACAATCGCCTTACCGAGAAGCCGGTGGGGATGATACACTGGGGGACTGGGCATGCCTCCAAGAAGGCCCGGGGGGCAGGGAACCCTGAGATTGTACTCCCCTTTATAGGGGAATGGAGAGATGGAGTGAAAAATGTAAATAAAGATGCTGTGGTCATCGAGATGATGATCGCAAAACATCCTGTAAAATACATCATGGTAGATAGTGGAAGCTCCACATATGTGCTTTTCTACGATGCTTTCTCCAGGATGAATCTTCCCTCTACTCAGCTCAAGCCTGTACATACACCCCTCGTTGGTTTCACTAGGGATTCCGTGGGGGTGGAGGGGGAGATCACTCTCCCAATCACTACCGGGACACCACTTCGGCAGAGTACCGTCATGATGACATTCACGATTGTTAGGCTCCCATCGCCTTACAACGTGATCTTGGGCCAACCTGGGCTTAACCTTCTCGATGCTGTGGTCTCTACCAAGAGACTGCTCTTGCAATTCCCAACTCCGTGCGGCATCGGAGAGATGAGGGGTACGCCCTAGCCGGTGCAGCACTGCTTCCAAACCCTCTCGGAGGCCCAGGGGCCCGAGGAGTTTCTTGAGCCGGATGAGCTCGACCAGCGGGTCCAGGACCCCGGAGGAGGCCCGGTCGAGCACGTACTTCCATGCTAGCTCGGGGCCAACCTGACAAAGACCATGCAGTTTGGAGCTCAGCTGCCCGAGGAGGAGAAGGGTCCATTGCTGGAATTCCTGCGGGCCAACATAGATGTGTTTGCTTGGACAGCGGCAGACATGCCAGCATACCCCCTGAAGTCATCACCCACAAGCTCAATGTCGATCCAAGGTGCAAACCAGTTCGACAGAAGAAGAAGAGCTTCGCCCATGAGAGGCAAGCGGCCGTCAATGAAGAAGTTGAAAAACTTCTGGCGCCGGCTTCGTTCGAGAAGTGCACTATCCAAGCTGGTTGGCAAATGTGGTGATGGTAAAGAAGAATAATGGCAAGTGGAAGATCTGTGTGGACTACACTGACCTTAATAAAGCATGCCCAAAGGACAGCTTCCCGCTCCCAAGGATAGACCAATTGGTGGACTCTACATCGGGGCATAGGTTGCTTTCCTTCATGGAAGCATTCTCCGGATCAACCAAATTCGGATACACCGGAGGACGAGGAGCATACTGCCTTCATCACTGACCGAGGTACATACTGCTACAGGATGATGCCCTTCAGCCTATAGAATGCTGGAGCCACGTACCAACATCTGGTCAATAAGGTTTTCAAAGACCAGATCGGCCGGAATGTGCAAGTGTACGTGGATGACATGCTCGCGATGAGCAAGTCGAGCTCGGACCATATCGCCGCCCTCGCTGAAGCCTTCCATAGCCTCTAAAAGCACCAAATGAAGCTTAATCCAGCGAAGTGCGCCTTCGAGGTGGCGGCAGGGAAATTTCTCAGTTTCATGGTCACCCAAAGGGATATCGAGGCAAACCCGGAGAATGTCCAGGCGATTGTCGACATGGAGCACCCAACATCCAAGAAGCAGGTCCAATGCCTGACAGGGAGGATCGCAGCCTTAAGCCGATTCATCTCAAGGTCGGTCAACCGTTGCCTCCCTTTCTTCAAGGAGCTGTGCAAAATTCATGACTTCACCTAGACCGAAGAGTGCAAGATAGCCTTTGAGGAGCTGAAGGAGTTCTTGGCCTCTCCGCCTTTACTGTCCAGACCGAAAGAAGGGGAGGAGCTCCTACTCTACCTGATGGTGACTCCAGGGTATGCCAGCTTGGTCCTCGTCCATACGGACCATGACGGATCCCAGAAGTCGATGTACTACACTAGCAAAATCCTCTAGGATGCGAAGATCAGGTATACCCGTTCCAAAAAACTAATTTTTACACAAATTATGTATGCTAAATGCCTCGGGCCATACTTCCAAGTGCACCCCATTGTGATTGTCATCGATCAGCCACTAAGGACCATGCTAGCCCATCCAGAGACCTCCGGGAGACTGGCCAAATGGTCCCTGATGCTAAGCGAGTTCGACATTGCGTATTGGCCAAGGTCATCGCAGAAGGCCCAAGACTCCGGCAAATATGAGGCCCGAGACCCCCAGATGGTGAAGTACCTAGAAAAAGTTCATGCAAGCATGGTGGGCTTCCATTACTTCCACGTTTCCCACATTCCCTGTGGAGAAAATGCTCGGGCGGATGCGCTGTCGAGGCTTGCAACCTTACCAGACTCATCGCTAGGACGTGCTTGTGTCGAGTACCTCGAGAGTCCAAGCTACGAGGGCCCTGAAGAGGTACAACAAGTGGCTCATGAGCCGAGCTGGATGGACAAATATGTCAAATACATCCAGGACGACCTCTTACCAGAGGACCGCCGGGAAGCTGGCCTCATCAAAAGAAAGGCCGCCCATTTTTCTTAATGGATGGTCATCTCTATCACCGATCTTATTCCTACCCTCTCTTGAATTTCCTTAGACCCACGGAGGCAGCCTCTGTGCTCTAAGAGATACATGAGGGCCTTTGTGGGAACCATGTGGGAGGAAGAACTCTAGCTCACAAGGCACTCCGATAGGGATACTTCTGGGAGACGATGAGGGAAGATGCTGCTGAATTCTTCAAGAAATGTGACAAGTGCCAACGTCATTCCAATGTTCAGCGCCTACCGGCCCTACCCATCTCTCAGCTGTCATCACCTTGGCCTTTCGCGCTGTGGGGGATGGACATTCTAGGGCCATTCCCCACGGTGCTGAGGCAGCGGAAGTTTTTGTTTGTAGCAGTGGACTACTTCACCAAATGGGTTGAAGCCGAGCCGTTGGCCCGAATTACGGAAGCCAACGTCCGGCATTTCTTCTGGAAGTCAGTGATCTGCCATTTTGGACTCCCCAACTGCATCATTACTGACAATGGGAAACAGTTCGACAACAAGGAGTTCAAAGGAATTTGTGCTGAGCACGGGATCCAACATCGGTTCACCTTTGTTGCACATCCCCAGACGAACGGAGAAGCCGAGGTCACTAACATAACCATCCTCCAAGGGCTCTGCACCAGGCTAGACCGGGTGAAGGGCAGATGGGCGGAAGAGCTCCCAAGCATCCTGTAGGCCTACCACACAATGCCCAGAATAGCAACGAACGAAATGCCATTCAACCTCGTCTTTGGCACGGAGGCAGTGATTCCAGTTGAGCTCAGCATGCCCATGCTCCACATACAGCAGTATGATGAAGAACGAAACTCGGTGCATGACCTCCTCAACCTGGACATCCACGAAGAAACGAGGGACAAAGCCCAGCTTCGGATGGCAGCGTATTGGCAACGGGTCGCCCAATATTACAATGCCCGGGTGAAGTTGAAGACCTTTCGACCTGGCAACCTGGTATTGTGCCGAGCTGAGGCGTCTTAACCTAGAGAATGTGGCAAACTCTCATCGAATTGGGAAGGCCCCTACAAAGTGGCTGAGGCCCTCTCATAGGGGGCCTACTATCTCGAGGACCTAGATGGTACTAGATTCCGTCGGATATGGAATGCTTGTAATCTGAGGAGATACTATCAATAATATAAGTTTTCTCTCCATTTGAAATAAAAGTCCTTTTCCTGTGCAATGATTTTTTTACCTTGCAGGAACAACAAAGACCTGGGAAGCCCCAAGGCATCGGCGAGCACAGCCCCTCAGCATTAAAGACCTAGGAAGCCCCCAGGCACCAGCAAGCCCAGCTCCTCGGCATCAAAGACCTGAGAAGCCCCCAGGCACCGGCGAGCCCAGCTCCCCGACATCAAAGACCTAGGAAGCACCCAGGCACCGGCAAGCCCAGTTACTCGGCATCAAAGACCTGGGAAGCCCCAGGCACCGGTGAGCCCAGCTCCTCAGCATCAAAGACCTGGGAAGACCCCAGGCACCGACAAGCCTAGCTCCCCGGCATCAAAGCCCAGAGAAAAGTCCTCCGGCACAAAGACCTGGGAAGCCCCCAGGCACCAGCGAGCCCAGCTCCACGGCATCAAAGCCCGGAGAAAAGTCCTCCGGTATAAATACCTAGGAAGCCCCCGGGCACCGGCGAGCCTAGCACTCCGGCATCAAAATTCGGGAAGACATCTTCCATCACCAACTCTTCGAGCCCAGCTCCAAGACGCCAAGGTCCAGAACCTCGACTCCTGGCACCAAATATTCTAGTCAACAACATCCCCGAGCCCAGCTCCATTGCACCTGCTCAAGACCAGAGCTCAGACCTCCGGCCAAGGGCAACACCGAGCCACGCAGCTCATCATCATCAACATCCCCAAGCCCAGCTCCGGGATGCTTGCTCAAGATTGGAGCTCAGACCACCGGCCAAGGGCACCACCGAGCCATACAGCTCGTCATCATCAACATCCCCGAGCCTAGCTCCAGGATGCCTGCTCAAGATCGGAGCTCAGATCTCCGGCCAAGGGCACCTCTGAGCCACGCAGCTCGTCATCAACAACACCCCCGAGCACGACTCCATGATGACGGCTGAAGCTGGGCCTCATCCTCCGCTAGGTTAGCTCCCGCAATCCCTGGACGCCTAGGCCAGAGCCGAGCACGAGCTCCCACCCAAGGCAGACCCCTCGAGATCTGGACTCGTGGTCAGGAGTCGAGCTCAGCCTCCTCCACCGCGGGGCACTCCTCCAAGCTCAAGTCCCTTTGGCAGGGTAGCATCATCACCAATCAAAGCTCGGAGAAAAGTCCTCTAGCACAAAGACTTGGGAATCCCCTAGGCATCGGCGAGCCCAGCTCATCGACATCAAAGCCCGGAGAAAAGTTCTCTGGCAGAAAGACCTTGGAAGCACCCAGGCACCGGCGAGCCCAGCTCACCGACATCAAAGCTCGGAGAAAAGTCCTCCAGCCCAAAGACCTAGGAAGCCCCCAGGCACCGGCGAGCCCAACTCCCTGGCTTCAAAGACCGGACGACCTTCTAGCACCGACAAGCCCAGCTCCCTGCCATGGTCCAGAACATAGATTTCCGGCACCGCAATCCTCAATCATCAATGTCCTTGGGACTGGCTCTGAGACAATAAGGTTAAAGACTCAGGCTTCCAATACCAGGGATCTCAGCCTTCAACATCTCCGAGCCAAGCTCCAAGACGGTGACTATAAAATCATGTCCCTAAGCAACTGAGTCCAAGGCCGACATTCATCACTGGCATGACCTCAAGCTCAATGCCGGGTCCATGCCAATCGAAGTCCCCGGCTCCCCTCTTGGACCTCCCTGCACCGAAAAAGAAGAAAAAGCAAAGAAAGGGTGGAGAAGAGAGGGAAGTGACATTCCATATTACAGATAATAGAGACACAATGATTCCAAAAGTGAATTTCATTACTAAATGAGTTGGTTACACTATCTTCTGGGCCCCGACAGGCCAGGTGACCTGGTCAAGAAGAAAAGAAAACAAAAAAAAGTACAAGTATAAAAAAAAAAAAGATCCTATCCTTAGGAGCTGGCTCCTTCCCCGGGCGGTGCACGGCTGGGACCTCTCCCTCCTCCACCTCTGTCGCTTGGGCATGCCTGTAGAAGACCTCCGCTAGAAAAGCAGGTTCAGCTGCTGGAGTCGCTAGGGCCGGATCAGCTGCCTCGGGCTGTGGTGCAGGTGCTGCCCTTGTCGCCTTCGATATCGGCTCCCTGGGGCCTGGCGCCGTCAGGTCACTGGGGTATGAGCCTCGATTGGAGTAGCTCCTTGCTTTGCCGCCACCGTCATCATTGCAGAGGAGGCCTTCTTCCCCAGGACTCAGAGTGCAGCCAGCTGCTCCTCGGACAGGACTCCCTGCAGCTGGGACCGGCAGTATGCGAACCCCTTGGCGAAGGAGTCTGTCGCTGCTTCTCGAAAGTCCTTGAGGTACTCTGGGGTCACCTTGAAAGCAGCCACTGCATCGACAGCTACTTTCTCTGCAGCCTCAGCCCGATGCTGGACCTCCTCCAGCTGCACTCCCAGGTGCTCGGACTGACGGATAGCCACCGCCAGTCCCTTCTCAGTAGTTTCGGTGGCATGGTGGGAAAGAGCGGCCTTCTCCTCTGCATCGGCAGCTCTCTTCTCGGCCGCAGCCACCTTCTTCTTGGTGGAGGTGGCCCTCTCTCTGGCCACCTCCGACTCGGCCTGGAGCTCCTTCAGCCGGGCCTGCTTGGTCTCGAGCTCGCTGTCGAGCTCCTTCCTTATTCTGGCTGCATCGGCTACTTCGGTTTGGAGGCTCTTCACCTTCTGGCCAGCCTCCCGGACCTCCGTATCCTTCTGGCCTACCTCTGCCTTGAGGGACACGAGCTTAACTCCCTCCTCTCTGTCCCTCCTCGCCCAGCTACGGTAGTAATCCCTTATGAGGATTAGCTCCCACCGTTGCTACAGTGGGAAGAGCCAAATTAGCAACAAAATGAAGTAAAAGAAGGCAAAAAGACATCAAGGTAAAGAGAAGCTACTTCCAGCATATAGCTGGGTGAACGATGCCGTGATGACGTCACCGAGGAGTCGCCCACTCCCCTCGTGCCTTTCACATGACTGGACTAAGAAGCCCATCATGCAATCTGCCAGGCTAGCGTCCTTCATCAAGGACACATTTGGGCCTAACCGAAAAGGGACTCGGTGGTAGTTCCTTTCCTGTGTTCCCGCCGATTCGGCTTCTTCGGCGATAGAGGCTCCCATGGCGCCAACTAAGAGATTGGCACTACATCGGACCGGACTTGGGGCGCCAGCCTGACTTCTCGCACCCCCCCATCCTCCTCTGTGCTGGCGACCTCCGGGGCAGGGGGCGCCGACCTGGCAGCAGCGACGACTGACCTTGCGCGGACAACCACCTCGGACTCGGACACCACTACCGGCTCCCACTGCCCGGAAGGCTCAGGGACGGGCTCGACCGCCCTCTTCTGCCTGTGCTCCTATATTGGTGCATTTGCCCCAGCCTGCACCGGCCTCACCCCGTCCTCAGCTCGGGCTTTCTTTGGCACTAGCTTGGCAGCCCCGGTGGCCTGCTCTCGCTCCTCAGAGAACGAGAGCAGCTTGTCCATCGAGAACTTCATTGCTGCACCAAGATAGAAATAAGGTCAGACTTCAAAAAAAAAAAAAAAAGAGAAAATAAAAAGAGGGTGGCCAAGTGGAACTCATCCAACTCCTGTGCCGAGCCGACCCCAACATCATGGAGATTTTGCTCGGACAGCAAAACCTCGAGCGAGGGGATCTCCGCCGATCTGAGCTGCTCGTACAGTTCGACGTCGGCCACCTCGATAGAAGAGTTCCTATTTGGGAACGATCCGGGTCACTCCAAACCTAGTTGACCCCCTCTATGGAAGCAAAGAAAAATCTACTCTTCCATCCCTTGATGGATGAGGGGAGGACAAATTTTATTCCCCGAGGACAGGAAGAAAAGAGACCACCACACCTCCTTGGTGGGATAACGTTTCAAAAAGAAAAAAGTCCTCAAAAGGGAAAAACGGGCAACAATCCCGTGGAAGTAACACAAGACTATGAAGCTAAAGATTGTCCTAATGGCGTTGGGGACCAACTGAGCCGGGACAAGATGGTAGTTGGCTATAAATGAGAGGAAGAAGGGGTGAAGAGGAAAACGGAGGCCCCAAACGAAGGCCTCCTCATAAAAAGCGATCCGCCCAGGACCGCTAGAAGTCACCCGCTCCCCCGGACGAGGAACGGAGAGATGGACGGACTCGGGAATCCCAAAGGCTTCCCGGATGGCCAACAAATCTTCAGAGGTGATCGCCGAAGCAACATCGCAGGGTCTTGTTGACCGTAACAACTCGGATTCAAGAACAGGTGCAGGAGGAGGAGCAGGAACTAAGGCTAGACGAGCCAGAGGAGAAGACCCGGGTTTCCTAATGGTCACCGGGCCCTAGATAGGCCTCCTGCTGAGCTCAAACCTTGCTGCCTCCATCTCCTCGTAGGAGGAGGGAGTCCTCGACTGGGAGGGTCCGGCTTTGACCTGGCAAGAGGGATGGAACTTCGGACTGAAGCGATCCATGGAGAAAAGAAAGAAGGAAAAAGAAAGAAAGGGACAGGAGAAACCCTAAGACGACTCCTAAAGGACAAGAAAGGGGGGCTAACCTGCAAAAATCCTAAGAAGTCACCAGCGGCCGGAGAGGAAGAAGGAGAGAGAGAATACTCCTGCGGGATGCTGGGAACGCAAAGTTTGAACGAGGGTAAGCTTCGAAAAGGCTTACCCCTCCTTCCTAAACTACCTATGCCTGACCGTACCTTTGCACCCCCTAGAAGGCGCCCACCACGTGTCAACGATCCATTGGGCCAGCATGCCCATCCGACCACGATCACTCCATTTTTTGTGCCCACCTAAATGGCCCCCCTACGTGGCCACGTGGCATCCTAGTGGGGACACCGGAGGCACCAGAATAAGACAGAGGCTTTTCAACCCTCTGTGAATTGATCAATAATTTATGAGTCCATCTGTAATAAGGGCTTAGCCCATCTGAGTCCTTTTTTAGTTGTTCTTTGAGTCTTTTGAGTTGTTATTTCAGTTCTATACTAGTCAGCTTATGTTGAGCTAGTTCAGTCCAATGCTAGTCAGCTCATGTTGAGCTAATTTTATTTTTTGAGTCCTATTCAACCATATTGAAGACTCAAGACCACATCATACAAGTGTAGACCAATTCCAACCATATTGAAGACATGGAAGTATAGCCCAAGTCCAACCCAGCTTGAAGATTTGAAGACCCCAGGAGGAAAATTCAGAAAACCCTGATTCCTTGCAGATGCCCTCCAGATGCCCAGATTCCCTTCCAGATGCCAAAATATATTCATATACCAAGGCATCCATGATTTTAGAGGTCCATCTACATCCTAGCCCAAAGAAATCAAGCCCAGCTGCCAAGCCCAAGCCCCTAAGAAGCAAGATACCAGGGAATATTCCTGCTACCTAGCTACCAGGCCACCCCAGCTTCCAGAGGCCCAAACCCATGCACCCGAGCCCCTTTGGGCCAGCCTTTTGCTGCTCCTAGAAGCCCAACACGCCCCCCTAGGCATCCTTGGAGTGTTGGCCAAGTCAAGAGAATTTTTAGGGATTTTTTCTACCTAATGTTTCCTTATTTTCTAGCTAGGGTTTGAGAGGGAAAAGGATTCTTATGTAAAGACTTATGTGCCCTTACTTGGAGCCCAAGGTTAAGGGTCTATTTAAGGGACCCTAGCCTCTTGTATGAACCTAATTTTGATATGAATTAAAACCTTGAGTTCTTCTATTGAGTTGTGTGAAACCCTGCTGTGTGCATAAAGGGGTTCGTGAGAGTTCTTCTTCCCGGTGTTTGCAATCATCTTCCTGCTGCCAACAAACCCTCCAGATCCCTGGATGCCCACTCCAAAAGAAGCCTTCCCTTGCTATTTTTCCTTTATTTTCTTGTTCCTTTGTAAATTCTCTAACCCCTGACAGGTCGTTTGCAGGTCCCTGAGTTCCTACGAATCCAACGACTCTAGCCACGCCTCAATCGGACCACCGAGCAGAAAGCAGGGTATCCGCGGGTCATTGGCTCGGTTTTCCAGGCCGCATCCGTCGAGGAACGAGAGACCCCTTCACTGCAATCTTCACAGACATTGTCAGGTACACCCCTCTACCTCCAGTAGTTTTATTGTAGGAGAACTTGCCCTAACCGAGGCTTCTCAGCCCCGGCGGTCCTTCTTTGCTACTTTTTTAAGTCCTAATCTGCATGCTGATCTTCAAAAATTCATACAAAATTCTCTACAAATAATTTTTATCTAAAATTCAGGAATTAATTACCTAACTCAACATGTAAAACATACAAAATGAATTGTGTGCATATTAGTCCCGCATCATTTGGTATCAGAGCTTAGATTAGGGCATATTTTCTGTAATTTTTTAGTCCATATATACTCTATTTTTTAATTATTTCTT
This sequence comes from Areca catechu, assembly GCA_021397845.1. Taxonomy (NCBI): domain Eukaryota; kingdom Viridiplantae; phylum Streptophyta; class Magnoliopsida; order Arecales; family Arecaceae; genus Areca; species Areca catechu. The sequence goes on from CM038050.1 coordinate 102,047,808, forward strand.
CCTGATAAAAACTCTAAAAATTCTAAAATTTATTTTTCTAGATTCATAATAATTCACAGTAATTTTTAGAATTTTTTTAGATTTTATTATGGCCTGTGAAATTTCTGCAAGCCAAAATATAGCCTGCAAAATTTTGGCTCTGTTTTTTCAGCAAGATAAGTTTGGAAGTTTTAGGGTTTTGTTTAGCATTTTTGCATATCTTTTTATTTTAGTATATTTCCTGCATATTAGGCCATAATTTGCAAGTTTTCTTTATTTAAGAAAATACCAAAAAAAAAAATTACATATTCTCCAAAAATACCAAAAATATCTAAACCCTAATTTGCATCTTCCTCTGCCTGCCATCATTGCATAATTTACTTTTAAGGGCACTTTGGCTATATCAGATAAGGGGAGGAGTTGATAACCTCTCCTTAGCCCAAAACCACATCCCTTGCATTCGATCCCAAGCCTTAACCTAAAATTAACTAGACTTAATTTGCCCTAGTGGGCTAGGGACACCAATTGGTCGGGTCCGAGCTAGTGTTAGATCACTGTGTCAAGTTAACCCGTGTGTGCCTTGTGCTCAGTGTCTAGAACGGTGGTTTAGGGATTCAATCCCGAAGGGCTTGTGTGCTGGTCCACCTACCTGGCCAATCTCTGATTGGTGTCTAGGATTGGCAATCAGGGACCTAACACTCCCCTTACACCTGCCTGGCTGAGTACAGGGTTACTATAGGCTAGTTTGCCACCCTGATTGAGCATCTAGTTTAGACTCTAGGTCTAGTCAGCTGTAGTCGGTCTGATCAAGCCTTGCATGAGCACTAGATCAGGGGTTTCATATCACCCACCTCCTTCACAAATGTCTGAACCCATGAAAAATTTGCAAGCCCAAATAAAAGCACTCACTGAGCATCTAACCCAATCCATGGCCCAATTGACTACCCAGTTAACTCAGTCTAGTACCCAAACCAACAATAGAATTAACTATCTTGCCGATAGGTTTGGCCAATTAGAAGGCCATGTAGGGACCATAAAAAGAACCCATGGGTCACAGTCTGATCCAGATCCTGAGTCCCCTCATCCTGACCCGTACTACAATCCTCAACCTAGGAGGACCCCAAACCATGATCCATACCGAGAGGTTGAACCTAGGAGAGCCCCTCAGCCTGACCCATACAATAATACTGAACCTAGAAGAACCCCTTACCATGACCCTTATTATGATACTGAACCTAGAAGAACCCCTTACCATGACCCTTATTATGATACTGAACCCAGCACCTAATATTCTGACCCATATAGGGAGTGCAACCCTAGGAGAACCCAATATTCTAACCCATATAGAGAATCCAACCCTAGGAGAACCCAATATTCTGACCCATATAGGGAGTCCAATCCTAGGAGAACCCAATATCCTGACCTATATAGGGAGCCCAACCTTAGGAGGACTCCATACAATGATCCATCCTTAGAACCTGACTATAGAGCTGACCCAAAATCCTATGACCCCAGATCCTATAATCTCCTGACCCATAGATCTGCACCCTTGTCCTATGGGCCTAGGGAGCCCATAACCCCTAGGTATCAATCTAGTACTAGTCAGGTTTTCCTTAGTCAACTTGAACCCCATAGAATTAGTACCCCTAAATATGAACCCAGTAGTGAGCCACTACCCCTTAGGCAACTTGAACCTACTAGGACTAGTGTCCATAATCAGAAACTAGGTCCTAGCCAATTTTCCCCTAGCCGACCTTCTCTAACCATTCCTGAGATTGACAAGGCTTACATTAACATGGAAGTGTATGAAGCTGATGCGAGCCTAGTGGATGAGTATGAGGGAGAAGAGGAGACACCTTTAGATGACCTAGAATTAGTTGACCCAATAGATACCCAGGTAGAAGCCAACCAAGAGGTAGTTGACCCTAACCACATCCAACCTAAAGCTATAGTGGAAGAACAAATAGAGGAAGAGAACCTAGGTACTGCTGCAAGAGCCTTACCCGAGGAAACCATAGAGGAGAGCCAAATTATAGAGTATAGTCCAAAAATACAAGAACCAGAAGAATTTATTAAGGACCTGATCTCTTTGAATCAATATCTTCAAGATGAGTCCCCTCCTATAGTTCCCATTAAGGACCTCATTCCCGAAATTGGCGACCCATCCTTCCATTATACAAACCCTGTAGATATAGCTCAACCTCGTAAGGTTAACCTCATTAGTATTGGATTAGTTCCTGACACCTCATCTTTTATCCTACTTTTTCCAACTAACCATGAACCTTTTTCTCTACCCTACCAAACTAATTCTGAACCCACTTCTTATTTTCTGCCCTTTCCAGATGTCTCCAACATTTCTAGGATCATTAGATTGCATTTAGTTGAAATTAGCATACTGCATGCATTCATTACGCATGTTAGGTTTGCATTATACTTCTGGCATACCCTTTGGCATTTGCTTGGAGTCCATTGTAAATACTTTTGTGCACACCACACTAGCATCAGACCTAGAGAGTCTATAGTCTCTTAGGTTTAGGCCCATAAAAGTCTAATAAATTTCCTTCGATAGGAATGCAAAGTCGAGTCTATTATGTGTTAGTATGAGTCCTTTGAATCATTTGTTAGGAGTTTGTATGTGCCCAGCATGTTCACCACCTACACTAATTTTAAACAAACTGGCTAATTCCCGAAGATGGATCAAAGAATTTGATGTAGTGGATTCTATCTTGGATAGGCTTAGGCTTAAAAGAAGCTTAATGCTCGCAGAGCTGGACCTTTTAAAGTGATAGAGAAGGATTGGATCAAATGCCTATGTGTTAGACTTGCCTTCGGATATGGGCATTAGTTCTACCTTCAATATTATTGACCTAGTTGAGTACAGGGAACCGGCAGTGAAACCTAGTGAGGCTTTTGAAGCTATTCCTTTTCATTGTGAGTGACCCTAACCCAGAGTGTCCACTAATAAATTTGGCCTGAGAGAGGAGAACGGATCGAGCGTATCTTGGATAATCATGCCATTATGACCCGGGGCCGCGGTTATCAATGCTTCCTGGTCCGATGGCAAGGCCGGCCAGAGTCAGACGATTCATGGATTTATTGAGAGGACTTGTAGCACCTCAACCCAGACCTCCTCGAGAGATATGTGAGCCAGCTTGATCTTCACTCGACAGGGTCGAGTTCCTCCCACCCCGGGAGAATTGGTGGGGACACCGGAGGCACCAGAATAAGATAGAGGCTTTTCAACCCTCTGTGAATTGATCAATAATTTATGAGTCCATCTGTAATAAGGGCTTAGCCCATCTGAGTCCTTTTTTAGTTGTTGTTTGAGTCTTTTGAGTTGTTATTTCAGTTCTGTACTAGTCAGCTTATGTTGAGCTAGTTCAGTCCAATGCTAGTCAGCTCATGTTGAGCTAATTTTATTTTTTTGAGTCCTATTCAACCATATTGAAGACTCAAGATCACATCATACAAGTGAAGACCAAGTCCAACCAGATTGAAGACATGGAAGTATAGCCCAAGTCCAACCCAGCTTGAAGATTTGAAGACCCTAGGAGGAAAATTTAGAAAACCCTGATTCCTTGCAGATGCCCTCCAAATGCCCAGATTCCCTTCCAGATGCCAAAATATATCATATACCAAGGCATCCATGAATTTAGAGATCCATCTGCATCCTAGCCCAAAAAATCAAGCCTAGGTGCCAAGCCCAAGCCCCTAAGAAGCAAGATACCAGGGAATATTCCTGCTACCTGGCTACCAGGCCACCCCAGCTTCCAAAGGCCCAAACCCATGCACCCGAGCCCCTTTGGGTTGGCCTTTTGCTGCTCCTAGAAGCCTAACACACCCCCGTAGGCATCCTTGGAGTGTTGGCCAAGTCAAGAGAATTTTTAGAGATTTTTTCTACCTAATGTTTCCTTATTTTCTAGCTAGGGTTTGAGAGGGAAAAGGATTCTTATGTAAAGACTTATGTGCCCTTACTTGGAGCCCAAGGTTAAGGGTCTATTTAAGGGACCCTAACCTCTTGTATGAAACCTAATTTTGATATGAATTAAAACCTTGAGTTCTTCTATTGAGTTGTGTGATACCCTATTGTTTGCATAAAGGGGTTCGTGAGAGTTCTTCTTCCTGATGTTTGAAATCGTCTTCCTGCTGCCAACAAACCCTCCAGATCCCTGGATGCCCACTCCAAAAGAAGCCTTCCCTTGCTATTTTTTCTTTGTTTTCTTGTTCCTTTATGAATTTTCTAATCCCTGAAAGGTCGTTTGCAGGTCCCTGAGTTCCTAGGAATCCAACGACTCCAGCCACGCCTCAATCGAACCACCGAGCAGAAAGCCGGGTATCCGCAAGTCATTGGCTCAGTTTTCCAGGCCGCATCCATCGAGAAATGAGAGACCCCTTCACTGTGATCTTCACAGATGTTGTTAGGTACTCCCCTCTACCTCCAGTAGTTTTATTGTTGAAGAACTTGCCCTAACAGAGGCTTCTCAGTCCCGGCGGTCCTTCTTTGCTACTTTTCTAGGTCCTAATCTGCATGCTGATCTTCAAAAATTCATACAAAATTCCATACAAATAATTTTGATCTGAAATTCGGGAATTAATCACCTAACTCAACATGTAAAACATACAAAAAGAATTGCGTGCATATTAGTCCTGCATCATCCTCCCACTGGCTCATAGGAATGCAGAGCGAGGCGCCACCGATTTTGGCCATCATTGCACTAGATTTCTCTACCCTTCCACGTCAGCGCCATAATTATGCCCTTCGCCCCAAGCACCGCGTGCCAATGGGCCTCGGGCGTGGGGGGCAAATGATGGGGCCAGATCGCTGATGTGGCATGAGACAGCTGACATGGCATGAGGTAGCTGATGTGGAGCCCCCACCAGATGCCATGACAAGCTTTCAGCACGAGCGCCTTCGCCGGGCTGAGCTCCCCTGAAGCAACACACTTTGTACCATTCTACATCATCCGGGGTGCCGAAGAACTCCTTCAACTTTTGAAGGATTTCATCAGGTTGGGCCTCCTCGAATTTGCGACTGAACTCGTCGTTCATCGCCGCTAACATAATGCAATGGACAGTAGTCCAATCAGAGACCCACTTCAAATAAGCATCTCTGACAGCACTCCATGCATTAGCGGGAGGGATTTCAGGTGCCGGATCCGTTATCACATAGATGATCCGTTCATGCTCCAGAACGATTCTTAGTCTTCGATACCAACTATCGAAGTTGTGACCCTTTAACTTCTCGTTATCGAGAAGTGACTGGAGCGATAAGTTAGAAGACAACTGAAAAGAAAACAAGACCATATTAGTGTATGAATTAATTTTAACCAAAGGACTTGGACTTTAGTCTAAAGGTTTCTCCCACTAATTTTTTAAGATTGGTAGCCTCTAACTCCAATCCATGAAAACACTTTTTCATGTGGGTACTGAAATCCAATAGGCCTCGCATGAGCCCGACTTTGGCCGGCTCACCCATACGAGCCTAAAGGTAGGTTCCTAAACCAATTGCTTCCCTAAACAATTTTCAGTATTTCATTTTGCCCTACAGAACACACCAATCGGCCTTGGGGCCCCCTATTGCGGTTCTCTGGTTAGGTCCAACCATTAAAATGACAAATCCAATGCTTCCAGCTAACTAAAGACCAAGCCCGACTTTGGCCGGCCCACCTGGTCCCGTTAAGGAGGTTGCACTAAACCATCATCGATCAAATAGAAATTCCAGTTACCGGATGTACACCCGTTCTTTGGAACTGCCGATGCACACCAAGCTAGTGGACACATTTCTAACTAACATAATGGGAGGCTAAGACATTGTCAACACCTTGACTTAGTCTTTTTAAGGACCTAATAATTTTATAGGATTTTTAGTTGTGACAGAAGAAAAAGACAAGGACATGGATCATCCTCCCACTGAATCAATCAGATTCTAGGAGGGTTGATATGAATCAACAAACGATCCATGTGCACCTATAGATCAGTCATACTGATCAACCTGGGAGACATGGGTTAACTCGAGTCATTGAGCTTTTCCAATCAGTTCTGGTCGACTCGACTAGCCAGGTAGGTGAGATCATGGATGAGTATCCGCCCTTAACCATCTTTCCAAGACACCAACCAAGTTGGCCAGGAAAGAGGTAGCCTCATACAACCATGATCACAATTCCAAACCTACCTCGACACCAGTCGGTTTACCAGACTCGATCAGATTAGCTTAAAGACTTGGGCATCCACTGAGCCACTAATTGGATCCATTTTAGATGAACGGATCAACTAATCTAACTATTAGATAGTTCTAAAGAAGGACCTTAATCAACTTTTGATTAATCTTCTTTTATCCGGTTCAACTAAACCTAGGTCTAACCCAGTTAAGGACCCAATTAGAGAACTAACCCAATTAACCCAAAATGGCTTATTCATGTCAAATTAGATTTCATAAACCTAATAATTTAATAAGCCAAATTCTTAATTAAAATAATTTTTAAATAAGTCTTTATGTAAAACAATTTTACATAACAAAAATCATGCATCAATATATTTTACAAATATTATATCCAATATAAAACATGCCTAAAAAACATGCCAATTTCATGTATCTAAAAATTAAAACAATTTTTTTAATTTTATATCCTTTAAGGATCCTTCTGAAAAGGCCAACACAGACGATCCGTATCGTGTCAAAGATACACGGTCGTGGTGAAGGTCTTAACTAGGTTCCAAAAAGAATCCTGATACATCGTTAGATTAAACCAATTTTAATCTACATACATGCATACATGAATAAATTACACCTGTAACCTGGCTCTGATACCACTGAAAGAAACAGGATGCAGGTGGTTGGACAAGATCCTATGGTAGAGGCATGCAAATAGTTACTGGAGCAGAATGGATTTTAAAATAATTTTTAAAAATCATGCAACGGAAAACTGCTCCGCCCAGAACCTAATCTATTCAAGTTGCATGTATAAAAATAGGCATGTAACAAAGTATATAATATTTATAAAATATATAAATAAATACATTTATTCATGCATGATAAAATAAAATTTTTCATACCTTAATTCCACCTAGAATAACTCTAGAATATCTACTGGAATAGCTGGGATAACAGGAATAACTTTATTCCTGTTGTCTTCTTCCTTTGGACGTTTGGTTACTCTATTTTTGCTCTTCAAAACAGCGACCAAATGGCGATGTCCGGAGCTCCTTTTCCTCCCGAATCGAAGTAGCGGCAAGGGAGAATGGTCTTCTTCGATTTCCAACCAAAATTTGCAAGAAAAAACAATGTATAGGGTGTACAAAATCACCCAAGTTGCTGCCAGAAAAATTCTGCTACAGAAAAATAGCAGCCTTCTTCCTTGCATTTGGAGCTGTAGCAATGAATCTGGCTCGACCCTCTTGCTCCCAGGAGTAATGGTATACTCCCTCTAGAGGGGAGACACGCCTGGGGTTCACCGATCCTTCTCCACGAGCGGTGCTAGCCGCTGGAAGGAGCAATGGTCACGGTAAGTTGCAGCAATTTTTTCTTTGCTGCAGATCAGATTTTGAGCACTACAAAATGGGTGAAATGGCCCTTGTAATAGTCCTTCACACTCTCCAAAAACCAACCCCAAGATCACTCGACGGAAGAAGAGATCAGCTTTGAATGAAGCTCCCAAAGAACAACACTCAAAAAACTATTTGCTGGCTGTTGCACGGTGATGAAAAAAAAACTTCTGCTGAAACAGGGGACTGCTGGAATTTAAAGGCAGCAGAGATGAGGGAGAAGGAGTTGCTGGGAAAAGCAAATGATGCCGGCTACTAAACACCCATTTAATAGCCATTAAACGGGATTAAACCAGGCCGGTGGAGAGAGGAGAAGAGACGCCAGCCCAGCATCAAACATTCGGTCGTTTGGCCTTCTTGTCGCAAGAAATTTTTTTTTCTCAGTGATTTTACCGTGTAAATGGTCCAAGTGAGAGGAAAAACCACCGGTCCAATAAAAACCGGTCCAACCAAAAAAAAATCTTGGTTCAATCTAATTGAACCAGTTTAAGCCCAATTAAATTGGGTTCAATTGGTTCACAACCAATTAGAGGCTGAAATGAACTCCGAATCAATTCAAAAATGATTCAGAAAAATCCTGGCGTAGTGTTGGTCAGCCCGGAACAATTTCTGGTTGACACAGACAAGGGCAAGATGGGAAAAAAAGTGCTCAAAAAATACTGCGACCATAAAATCGAGATGATCGTAATCGGTATCCGGATCAGAGAGTAATCCTCTATGGCGTGTGACCTAATAGGTTCGAACCTAAATGGTAGCACTAGAATAATTCTAGTACCACCACAGGAAACCATCTAGCAATGGGTCCTGGTATCCGGATAGGTCGAAGATGCGGGAACAAACTATCGAATCTCTGGCATATGGTTACCGTATAATTCATCCCTTTGACCTCTAATGCTTAGGACGACTGAGATTAGGCTGCCAACCCAGACAGAGTCAGTCCACTACGTATCTCAACCTCGCAAGCCCAGTGACTCTTCACTTGGGATACCCCGACCGAGGATTTGCTAAATTGAGATACTACGAGACATTCAATCCAAACTGTTCGGACAGGTCAATTCCATCTTGGTCCATCACTGCTCCACAAGTACTTGCCTATACCCAGAAACCTTCCATCACCGGATTAAAAATCTGGATAGTCCGGCACCAAACCACAGGGAGTTGCTTGCAAGCTACCATGATGACCTCGGGTCAGAGGGACACATATACCCATATCCAATCGTGAGTTTCCCTTTGGCAGAAAGGCGCTGCACGGAGTCACGTTCAATGAGATATCAAATATCCCACTTGCAGATCACATCAGTGTCACCACACTCATTTGGTCAAGAGGACAACCAAACGATGTGAACTACAACAACCTATACTTGATATATTACCGTCCAGTACAATATATCCTTTGGTTATGAATAGGGTTTAAGGACCACTCGATACATCCTTTCTTTATCGAAGTCTGTGTAGTCCTAAGGACTTCATCAAATGGAAAGAGCTCATTTCAGGGAAATACAATATGTGATGAGCTGCCAAAAATAATATTTTATTAATTCATAAAATGAATACAATATTCAGCACAACCACCTACAACCTAGGCGATTGGCTTTGGAACACAATTCCCAACAGAACCAGCTTGCTTTGAGATGCATGTAAATGAGAACGCCGGGTTTGCGTTCACGTTCGTGCACCAGCTTCTCCTTTTCCTTCATGGACCGAACCAGGGGTGGATTTTCACCAGCGGGCTCTCTGGTGATGGTGCTGGGGAGAAGGATAGTCCAGTGGTCACGGTGTAGTCGACAGCGACTGGCGATGGCAACAGGGCGGAAGACGGCAACACGAGGCGAAGGGGAATCTTCAAAATGGAAGGGATGATGTCACGGGAGGGTGTAGCGATTCTTCCTTGGTTCTAATGGAGGTGGAGTCAGGGTCGTCGGCAAGGCCAAGGTTGAAGTCGCTACGGGAGGTGGGGTTGGAAAGGTGTCGCAGGTAGCTTGGAGGATCTGGCGACCAGCGATGAGGACCTCCGTGTTGAAACCAGAATGCAGGGTCTTAGAAAGCCTAGCCTCGAATGCTCGCCAGATGCCGTTGATTCACCGTCATTGGGTGAAGGAAGGGTACGACGAGGGCCTCGACATCGCCGGTATTGTTAAGGTCGGGAGGCAACTGCTCCTCGAGCCAGGCAACACTGGTGACCAGGTAGGGCTTGGTGCAGAGGAGAAGCAGAGCAAGAAGGAAAAAGTGATAAATGAATTAATGGTAAGATTTCGTGATGAAGAACGGGAGACCGAGCTCTCTTTTCCTCCATTAATGGAGATCATGAAGAGAGAAAGAGGAGATCTCGGCTCAGGACGGGGAAGGGATCAATGGAGGAGGTAAGGCTGTGAGCAACTTGGAGGCGGGCCCTGTGATGGGCAGGGAGAGGCTCTATTGCAAGGACTTGGCGGTCGACGAGGTTTGTCAGTGTTGTAGAAGAAGCTTGCAGCGAAGGAGTGGCTGTCCACGGGGCGGTCACTACAGAGGAGGTTGGGATGGACCATGGAGCCGTCCATGTAGGTGAAGCTGTGCTTGAGGGAGAGGTTGTTGTTGGTCTAGAAGGTGGAGGGGGCGGCCGTGGGGTAGTCGAGGGGATGGGCGATGATGAGGTCGGCGATTGCCAGGGGGAGGAGGGAGAGGATGGCGAGGTTGGGAGAGGAGGGTGGCAAGGGCTCGATGGCAGTGGGAAGTGGAAGTCGCCTAGGAGGCGTTTGGCCCATTTGCTGGCATGGCACGCGAGTCTCTACGAGGTGGAGGAGGATGCGGAGGAGGAGCAGAGGAGGCGGGAGGCGGTGCGGAGGGCAGGGAGCGAGGTGGAAAGGGCGGCTCCACCACCGGAGTCTGCAAGGGAGGAGGAGGCGGTGTCAAGAGCGGAGAGGTGGGGAGAGTTTGGAAATGAGGAAGGCCTGGTGGGGGCGGTCGTTGGGGACATTGCGGTTCTAGTACTGGATGAGCGTGGCTTCTTCTTTTTGGGGACGGCGAGGGAGCGGCTGCAGGGAGCACCCGTGGGAGGCTAGCAGATGAAGGCGAAATCGTTGCTGTGGATGGTGACTATGGGTAGTGGATCAAGCACAGGAAAGACAGAATGGCAGAACCGGTGGGGGATCTGGATTTGGCAACGAAACGTACCCTAATATGATCTATGGCTCTGATACCAAAATTGATGGGGGACAGAGATGGATAGGATCGTTAGTGAGACTAGAAGTCACCTAAATTAGGGTACTATTTTTTTTTTGGTATTTTTTCTCCAGGGGTGGTGAAGGAATAGTGGGGATGTCGGATAGGGATCTAGATCTCATGGACTTCAGGACTCACCCTAACGAAGAGACCTCTCACCTCTCGGGTATTACACCCTCCTTGATACTTGGAGGCACTAGGATGGATCTCAAAGGTCACGAGGGAATAAAGAAGATGGAATGGGAAGGGGGATAACTAGGGCATCACCCCCATGCCCGAAGGCGAAGGACAAAAGAATCACTCTTCTAAAAAACTCAAATTTTTTATGAACTGAACTGATTTTTTACAAAGGACTGAGGGTGGTATTTATAGACCTGTTCAACCCTCATTTGAATTTGAATATAGGATAAAAAGATAGGGATGACTCAAATTCAAATACAAGATAGGATAAGATAAGCTTATCCATATCTCAATCCTAACCAACCAAATCCTAATTCAAATTTCAAACAAAAGATAAATCCTAAATAAATTTATTCTAGAAATGCTCCAAGATCCATGCCACTCCGAGATCCGTGCTGCTTCGAGATTCGAGTGGACCGATGTTCCCAACAGCCGAAGTCACCAATCGAACAATCCTACATGGACTGAAGACCCGACTGAATGAAGCCCGAGGTCTTTAAGCAAAAGAACTCCATTCAGTACTTTGGGCCTATCGGACGACCGTTGAATGGCGATCAGGGAGACTCCATTCAGCTTACTTATGGATGTGAAGCCATCATCCCCATTGAGATCTCTTTGCATTCCCTACGGATTGACCACTGTGCCGAGCCAACTAACTCTGAGCAGCAGAGGGCTGACTTGGACCTACTTGAAGAAACCAGACTCCAAACAAGCTTAAAGATGGTGACCTACCATCAAAAGATGGCAAAGTATTACAACTCATGGGTCAAGTCACGAACTTTCCAAGTCAGAGATCTGGTCTTATGGAGGTTTGAGATTTCAAGGCCGACCGAGCAAGGAAACTCTCCCCATATTGGGAAGGCCCTTTTCAAGTCATGGAAGTAGTTCGAGCTAGAACATGCTCACTCGAACATTTGGACGAATGACAGATAGCACATTTGTGGAATGTAGACAATCTCTGCAAGTACTATCAATAAAGTCTACAACTTCTTCTATGAAGCACCTCCAAAAGTTCGACTCCGGTCGGCAAAGGCTCTATGGCAGCCCAACTCCGAAAGTCCGATTCTAGTCAACAAAGTCTCTATGGCAGCCCAACTTCGAAAGTCTGAGTCCAGTCGGCAAAGGCTCTAGGGTAGCCCAACTCTGAAAGTCTGACTCCAATCAGCAAAGGCTCTAAGGTAGCCTACACCGAAAGTCCCATTCCTATTGGCAAAGGCTCTAGGGCAGCCCTACTCCGAAAGTTCGACTCTAGTCGGCAAAGGCTCTAAGGAAGCCCACACCGAAAGTCTGACTCTAGTCGGCAAAGGCTCTAGGGTAGCCCAACTCTGAAAGTTCGATTCCGGTTGGCAAAGGCTCTAGGGCAGCCCAACTCTGAAAGTTCGATTTTGGTCGGCAAAGGCTCTAGGACACAACTCCAAAAGTCTGACTCCGGTCAACAAAGGCTCTAGGGCAGCCCAACTCCGAATGTCCGATTTCGATCGGCAAAGTCCCTAGGGCAGCCCACTCCAAAAGTCCGACTCCAGTCGGAACTTGGGAAAAGTTGCAAGGTATCTTGGTTTGGCCCGAGCCACTGTTCGGCGGCCACCTCAACATCTTCTCATCTTGACGAGCCAACGAACTAACACGTGGGAGAAATTCCTCAAGTATCTTAGTTCGAATTGAGCTGCTGCCTGGAAGACGCCTTCGACTTCTGACGAGCTGATGGACCAATATCCTACCTCAAGCCGAAGGACTCATACTTAAAATAATTTCTAAGTTAATAATCTACATCAGGCTACTGTTCGGTAACTACTCCTTGCATTCCTATCAAACCGACTGGCGAAGCTTAGAAATATTTTTAAAGAAAAGAAGCTATGGTTAATCCGAACAACCACATGCACATTCAGACAATGAAGATATGACAAAGGGGTTCTATTATATATATAAAATGGTCAGTACAAAAAGAGGAGATCAGACCTTTACAACCGATCTAGGTCTGACTTGCCGAAGTTATATCAATTATCTCCTCCGCCTCGACTCTGTTCGATGTAGTTGGGACTTCAGCTTCCACTTCGGTCCACTCTGGTTCAGCCGGAGTGCCCTTAGAGATATCTGCCGCATCCGCTTTGGCTTTAGCTTGGGCATCCGATCCAAGCTCCTCCGTGCTGGCCTCGTTACGAGGCTCGGCCCCTCCATCAGATTGAACCGCATCTTCTTCGGCTCCTCCCTCTTCCGCCCACTCTGGTAGTCACAGAGATGAGAGATCAAACTTCAAGAAGGCGGTGCTGACCTTCTCCAGGTAGTCTTCATATCCGTAGTCGTAGCTGTACAAACCGGCCTCATTCATCTCGACTTTAAAGCTTTCGGATTTCTTGTACTCTTTTATGGCCGCTTCGATCGCTATCTCCATAACCTCTTAGGACTTCTTGAGTAGCCCCTTGAATCTTTCGGCTATGGCCTGGTGGCCCATGGAGCGCCACTCGGACTCACACAGGCATGCAGTCCCTTCGGCCACCCGACGGGCTAGGGATTTTATCCTCCACCTTTTGTTCTTCAGCTTGGTGGCCAGGATGTCCTGCTGAGACAACAAATCTACAACCTGATTCCTTTGTGCCTCTGCCTTGGCCCGAATGGCAGAGTGCTCTTCTTCGGACACACGTAAGATGGACAACTCTGCCCTTGGTGGCTATCAGTGCCACTTCTGCGGCATCCCTCGCTACTTCAGCTATCTCGACCTTCTTGGCCGAGTGCTCCTTCAAATCCATCACGCACCCAGGTCGTCATCCATCAGTAGCATGTCCTGAAGCAATTGTAAGAGATAACACAGTCAGTATCCCAAGAACTAAATCTAAGAGATCGTATGAAGACAACTTACCCCAATCATATAGCGGAATGAACTCCTCGTGGCCTCATTCATCGACCACTGACCCGAATTGCTCCAGTTGATTCCCTCGACGGCCCTCATGAGCAGGTTCCTGACCTGCTAAGCTTCGCAAATGGTATGCTACATCTCACACGCATCATCACTGACATCGACAACTTGTCCCCTATCAGTCACCTCCTCTTCTGTTCCTACCTTCCCTTCGGCTACCAGGGGATTTTCCTCCATCAGCTCGAGGAGTAGGGATATCGGTGCTATCTCCCTGGAGGACTATTGCGCTTGCCCTTCTACGGTTCGGGCGGCTGACTACCCAATTCAAGAAGAGCACTCCACGTGTTTCCCGACTAGTTTCTCCGCTAGTGGTACATTGTCGTCTCCGGAATAAATGGAGATGGCGGTGATGGCCTGTTACTTCATCTGCTTCTTGGTAGGCATTTCGGATGCTGGCTCCTCTGCCCACTGTCTCTTGGTCTTCTGAGGCAACGGCTCCGTAGTCCATACAGCCCTCCTCTAGGCCGCCAATGCTGAGATAATCGATCGGTCGGGCTTCATTTTACCGCATGCAAGAAGGTAAAAGTAATGTTAGTAAAGACAAAGCCGACAGAGGAAGATAGAATTAATTCAGTATGGGTTTCAATCCTACCCAAGTGTCGGTGTTAGCTGATCCCAACCGAATGAAGAAGATCCTCCCAGAGCAGATCTCTCATAGATACCGGGTCATCCTCATCCAGCTTATTAAAGTCAGTTTCATCGACCCTCAAAATTTTCCATCCATCTACTACTTTCGGCCTTGGCTCTCTCCATGCCGGCTCGAAACCCCAGGGTTCTAAACTATCTACAAAGAAGTATCGGGACTTCCATCCGTGAATGGCCGACGGAAGTAACCCTAGTATCTTCCGACCAGAGTGGGGACTGAACATCCACCACTCCTGGCTATGGAAGTCCTACTTTAAGGAAAAGAAGTTGGAAAAGAGAGACACCCTAGCCTCGACTCTGACCCTTCGACAAAGAACTAAGAAACTGCAAATCACCCGAATGCTGTTAGGGGTCAGCTGCGTCGGAGTAATCCTATAACTATTGAAGATTTGAGTAAAAAAGCTGTGAAGTGGGAGTCAGAGGCCAGCCTTTAGGTGGTCTTCATATAATGGGAGGGCACCTAAGTTCAATGGACCATTCACCCTCCTCTCCTTACTAGGAATGGTGAGGTGCAAAGTGGTCGGTATGCCATAAATGACCTTAAGGTTCTCTACCTTATCTCTGGTCATGGTCATGGAAATGTCGTAGGGACCTGGCTCCCTAGACTCGTGAGTGGAACTACGACTAGCAGAGGCCATTCTAATGGAGGCTAAGAAGGAAATGGAGATGAAACTAACCTGGTGGGAGAACTCCCTAACGATGGCTAGAGCGGCGGAAGAAGGAAGCTCTCTCCCCAAACCCAGGCACAGCGGAAAACCCCCTCTAGGAATTCATCCCTCCCTTTTATAGGCACCAGGGGGTGGCTTCCCAATGCCTCTCGACCACCACGATCCAACGGTAGACGACGCGACTCCCGAGTTTGGCGAGAACCCGATGGGATGCAACGAATCGTATCTATTCACGATCCGCATGACCATTGAAGCAATGATGGATTGATCACTTCGGACACCGCGCTAACTTCTCTGATCTTGCCACATGGCCCACGTCATGTCAGGAGCTCGACGGGTGTGCATTTTAGGACTGGCAGCCATCATGGCATCGTACCAGCAATAACTGCCTCTCCTGCCACCATCAATCCGGTGCTGACACCTGTCTAAGGGAGGAGATTCAGAGCAGAAGACAGCCGGTCGTAGCACGCCGAATTAGATTCGCCATCATCTGAAAGGATTATGCCCTAAAGGCCAATCGAAATGTTGTATTTCGATGAAATTTTCTTTTGTATCCCAAACTAGTGTATTGACATTATCAATTAATAAAGGCATTTTATTTTCATCATACGCTGTGTCTTATTAATTTTATTAAGATATGATGAATCCCATAGATTAGGGCTATGATTCTAGGGTTATGATGAGATCATACCAGTGAGACCTAAAGCCTTAAAACCCTAATCTAGAATATTCCTGGTCGATGAGATATTGAGTAGGGGATCAATGTTTCTGGTAAGACCAGCACATCCTATGTATGCTTGGTGAAAAGGGTGACTGATCTCACAGTCACTTGTGTTTGACACTAATACTAGGATATGGGTACTCATTAGAGAATGAGTTCACTGAATGGATCTAGCTTAAGACCATCTAATGGAACCTTATTTGTTTGTCAATACATAGTTCTCATAGTGGGAGCTGTGCATGTGGTCCTTTGACCTGAGACTGCCATGGTACCTTGCATGCATGAATCCATACTTTGGTTCACACTCAATCATGACACTGAGTCATGCATGGGGTGATACTGGGTATGGTGGATTGCATATGGGGGTTTTGAGTAGGTCAAAAAGGAATCGATCAACCGTAGTAAGAGGGAAGCGCATCCAGATTATTTCAATCAAATAAAGATTCGAAAAATCTTTGATCAAAGTATGAACATTAGAAATAGTTTCTAATGGTTCATTAATGAATCATCATTATCAGATTGAGCAAGGAATGAATTTGAAATTGGATTTGACAAGAATCCATATCCATAGTCATATTCAGGGTGCAAGTAGATCGAAGGACTGAATTACTCGGTAACTCACCACTAAAGGGTATTTTGGTAAATCAACCAAAATTTCTCATCTTCCGGGTATGCATGACACGTTGCTAGATGTTAATCTTGTCTTGTTGGTCTTCATAAACCAATTGATTTGGTTTCATGAGTCAATTCGATGTGTGATTCGAATTGGATAATTAGGTGAGCCAATTTGACCTAATTAGGTAAATCGGGTTCGATCAGATCGAATCGGCTCAAACCTAAACCTACTGCTGGCTAGATATGGAACCCAATGGGTCACATACAATAGAGACTTGGCCAAGGAGGTCATTCATGATTTAATTAGGGTTATAGGATCCTAATTTGTTAGCCGGATTACATACTAGCATATGCAGGCTAACCTAATTCCTAACCCAATTGGATTGGGTCTGGTTGCTTGCTAATTGGGCTAACCTAATTATAAAATACCTAAATTAGGTTGAGTCCAAAGTCGGGCTAGCATAATAAGAGCAAAATCTGATTTTAATTTGGATTTAAGGGCATTTTAGGTGCCATACATGAAGAGTCCCATGGCATGGGACTCTTGGTACCTAAATGATACCTTAACTTCAAAAGGGCACAGAATAAGCTATAAATCTCTGATTTGAATATAATTTATATGGTCAGAAAGAAAATTTTATGCTCTTTCCAATGACATCCAAATTGTCTATGTTTTGACTGGTCAGCATTTTATAAAATTTGCATGGAAGAAGATGGCGCGCACGGTGTATGAAGAGTCACAACTCTTTATGTGGCGCACGGTTCTGATGGAGAGTCCTTCTCCTATCAGAACTCTTCATAATCTTCGATGTTTGAAGATTGAATAGGTACCTCTTGCCTTCCTAGGGACCGGTAATTGACATGTGGCAAGTGAGAATTCATCCAGATAAAAGAAGGGATGTGAATAAGGCCTTCGGTGCATGAATGGGCTTATTAGATATGATTTTTTAAGCCAGATAACTTCTCTTTGGTCTTGAAAAATCATATCTGATAAGTTGATGGAAGGACATATCACACGCCCCTCTTGTATCTATAAATAGGGGGCGGTGAAATGAGTCTAAAAAAAAAAAGAATTCCATCGAAGTATTATTCTGAGTGTCTCTCTCTCTCCCTCTTTCTTTCTTTAAGACAAGACTTGTCTTGTTAAGACAAGGTCTTTTCTAATAGGACAAGGCTTTGTTTTAGGATATAAGCCTAAGGGATCCTAGAGGAGGGTTGTCCTAAAACCAAGAGTGGTTTAGGAGAGTGTCTTTAGTGCTCTATAGTAGGACAGGGTGTCCTATAATGGTCAATAGACCAAAGGCTGCCGAAAGAGTTCCACTTCTCCAAACAACTTGAAGAAGGAGTTCTTCCTTGGTCCAAGTTTCGTGCGGATCACCGTTGGAGGGCGAACATTTGGGTGCCTGGTGGAGAAGATGGCTGAATCAGGATTTTCTTCATCAGATTGGATACTAGCGGTTCAGGTTGTTGCCAAAACACTAGTTTATATTATATATGCATGTTTGTATGTTTTAATTCCTAGTAAGGAGGTCTTGGCTTAAGGGTTTGGTAGTGGTTTCATAATAAAATTTTGAAATCCACGCTTTCGCCCTGGTCACCAAAACCCTTACAGTGGTATCAGAGCCACCTTATTAGGGCTAAATCATACAAAATTTGAAGTTGCCCAGTTTTGTAGGACTCTTGAGGTTGCCGATTTTGGTATGACTCTACAAAATTTAAAGTTGCCCAATTTTGTAGGACTCTGGAGGTTGCCCATTTTTGTTGGACTCTATAAAATTTGAAATTTTCCAATTTTGTAGGACTCTACAAAAGTTTAAAGTTACATATGATTGATATGTTTATGCAAATATGTATGTCACTGGTTAGGGTTTTCACTTAAACCTTAACCGATATAAAGATATGTTTAGCTTTCTAGTCGTCATACTGAAATATGGTTGCCCTGGCAAAATGGTGGATCCATTATGTGGTAGATGGTTGACCTAGTATGATGACACACTTGGCATATTATAAAATGATATATGATGCATGGTTGATGAATGGTAATATTAGAATGTACTTCTATTTGAATTGCCCTCTATTAAAATTATATTAAATTGTAGTGTCATATACCAAAAGCAAAATAATCAAGATGATTAGTTGATCATTTGGTGTCTAGGAAAAGTCGTTCATGATCGATAAAGAGGACGTGGTTTTTAATTGGTTCTGTTGACTGACCTGGCCAATTTTTATTAGTGTCTAGAAAAGCAACGAGGGGACTCCCACTACTCTCCCACTTACGTGGCCAAAAAGATTAACTTAATTCTTGATTGATATGCTTAGTATAATATTCACTACGTTAGGCCTTCCTTCATGCTAGGTTATTATTATGTTATGATCCGTATTACGTTTGTTGTGCACACACAAGGCCTATTATGGTAACTAACACAATTTTGGCCTAGTGCATTTGATGCTTATGGCATGATTTAACATAATACTTTGTTGTGAACACACAAGGGTATTATTATTACAATCATGACTATAAAGGAATGAAGGGTCCTACTTAACTAAAAATATTATTGTTTGTTGTGCACACACAAGGCTATTAATATTTTAGAGGCCAGGTTTTGTTGAGAATTGAATGAGATACAATTGGAAAGAGTTTTCCTACCTTTGAACTTATAAAAGATTTGTTGTGTACACACAAGGTCTTTTATAAGGAATTAGGATCTCAACTCCACTAAGAAAACCAATTAGGATTTCTCGATCATCGTATAGAGGGTTATGATGCTTGATAAAATAGTGGAAGACATAATTAACTTAAAGTCCTAATTTAATTATGTTTTGTCAACATTGGTTGTTTGCTTATGTTATGTTCTTTGTTAATGTAGATTAAATGGCCTCTTCACTCTCACTCCGTAATATACTTGATGCCAATAAATTGACTGGACCGAACTATGTTGACTGGTTGAGAAACCTAAAGATAGTACTCAACCAGGAAAACTTTCTTAAATTCTTGATACCCCTACCTTGGAACCTTTAGGGGAAGATGCCTCGCAAGTGGAAAAGACCACATACAATATGTGGCAAAATGACTCATTCACTATCAAATGTATCATGCTTGCCTCTATGACCAATGAGTTGCAGAAGCAACATGATAGCATGGACACTAACTCCATACTGCTCAATCTAAAAGAGCTATATGGAGAACATAGTCGAATTGCTAGATATGAGATATCTAAGTACTTGTTCCATGCGAGAATGATAGAAGGTACATCCATACAAGACCATGTACTGATGGTTATTGACCTGATCACTCGATTAGGTCAATTGGGTTTTGTTATTGATGGGGAGTTGAATCAGGATTTGATCCTGCAGTCACTCCCGGAGTCATTTTCACAGTTTATTCTTAATTATCATATGAACAAACTTAACACTTCCTTGCCTGAGCTGTTAAACATGTTAAAAGCAGCAGAGAGCCATTTAAAGAAAAATAAGGCTCCACTTCTTCTTGTGGATGGGATCAACAAGAAGAAGTCAGGAAGAAAGGGCTCCAAGCGGAGATTGAACCCAAAAAAGGGGCATAAAGAAGAAGAAATGAAAGAAGGTCTCCAGACAAATGACCTGCTTTCACTGTGGCAAGCTGGGTCATTGGAAGAGGAACTGCAAGGCTTACCTTGCAGGTGTGAAGCCTGGTGCATCGGATGCATTAAAATGTATGAAAGAAGTTCATACTATTTTGTCATTGGATTCTTCCATTACAAATACTTGGGTATTGGATACCGCTTGTGGTCATAATATCTGCAAATCATTGCAGGGGCTGCAGAGGCTTAGAGGATTAAAGGAAGGAGACTTCGAGCTCTACGGTGCTGGAGAAGAGTCCATCCAAGTAGAGGCCATAGGAACTTATATCTTGAAGTTACCTTCGGGGAAGATTTTAGAGCTGAGAGATTGTTACTATATGCCTAAGGTCATTAGAAATATCATATCTGTACCATTGTTACTTAGACAAGGTTGTACTATGAATGTGATTGCAATAGTTGCTCAATCAGCTTTTCTAATCAAATTATATGTTGTGGCATATTTTGCAATAGTCTTTTGCAATAGCCTTTAACCTATACGGATGCTATCATGAGTAGGGACTCAAACATATGGCTGGAAGCCATGAGATCCAAAATGGACTCCATGTATGTCAACCAAGTGTGGACTTTGGTTGATGCAACAGAGGGTGTTAACCCTATTGGATGCAAATGGGTGTATAAGAAAAAGATTGGGGTAGATGGCCAAGTCGAAACTTATAAATCCATATTAGTGGCTGAGGGTTTCAGACAAAAACAGGGAATAGATTATGATGAAACATTTTCTCCTGTTGCCATGCTCAAATCTATTCGGATCATGCTTGCTATAGCAGCATATCATGATTATAAAATCTGGTAGATGGATGTGAAAACTACATTCCTTAATGGTTTTCTAGAGGAAGAGGTCTATATGTCATAACCAGAAGGTTTTGTCTTGGAGACTAAACCTAATCAGGTATGTAGGCTGAAGAAATCCTTTTATGGATTAAAGCAAGCATCCAAGAGTTGGAACATCCGATTTGATAAGACAGTCAAAGAGTTTGACTTTATCAAAAATGAGGATGAACCTTGTGTGTACAAAAAGACTAGTGGGAGTGCCATAGTTTTCTTGGTTCTGTATGTGGAAGACATACTCCTCATTGGGAATGATATCCCAATGTTACAATCAGTCAAGGTATAGTTATCTAAAAAGTTTTCCATGAAAGACTTGGGAGAAGCATCCTATATACTGGGTATCAAGATCTATAGAGATAGATCTAGGACAATGCTAGACTTATCCCAGTCTAGGTACATTGACCAAGTGCTAAAGAGATTTAGCATGGAGGGAAGTAAAAGAGGTTACTTGCCCATTGGTCATGGCATACATCTTTTTAAGAAGATGTCTCCTAAGACACCTGAAGAAAGAAATAGAATGATTTATAAACCTTATGCTTCGGCTGTAGGATCTATAATGTATGCTATGTTATGTACCAGGCCTGATGTGGTATCTACCTTAGGTATAGTTAGCAGATTTCAGGCTGATCTAGGAGAGGATCACTGGAAGGTTGTGAAAAAAATTCTTAAGTACTTGAGAAGGACAAAAGATAATTTTATGATGTATAGAAGATCTGATCTTAAACTGGAAGCTTATTCAGATTCTAGTTTTCAATCGGATTCAGCTGATAACTAATCAATTTCAGGGTATGTTTTTACCCTAAATGGAGGAGCTGTAAGCTGGAAGAGTTCTAAACAGCAGATTGTAGCTGACTCAACAACTGAGGCAGAATACATTGCTGTTAGTGAAGCTGCCAAGGAAGCTGTCTTGATGAAGAAGTTCATCTCAGAGTTTGGCATTGTTTCGGAGATTGAACGTCTAATATCACTTTTCTGTGATAATAATGGAGTCGTCGCTCAAGCTAAGTAACCTAGAGCTCATCACAAATCAAAGCACATTCTAAGATGCTTCCATCTCGTTCGAGAGATTGTTGAAAGATAAGAAGTCTGCATTAAAAGAGTAGAAAAGAAGAACAACATAGCAGACCCGTTCACTAAGGCACTACCATAGCGGGAGTTTGATCGCCACCTCGATTGTATGGGGTTAAGATTTAAAGGCGATTGTCTTTAGTGCAAGTGGGAGACTGAAAGGATTATGCCCTAAAGGCCAATCAAAATGTTGTATTTCGATGGAAATTTTTTTTGTATCCCAAACCAGTGTATTGACATTATCAATTAATATAAGCATTTTATTTTCATCATACGTTTTGTCTTATTAATTTTTTTAAGATATGATAAATCCCATAGATTAGGGCTATGGTTCTAGGGTTATGATGAGATCATACCAGTGAGACCTAAAGCCTTAAAACCCTAATCTAGAATATTCATGGTCGATGAGAAATTAAGTAGGGGATCAATGTTTCCGGTAAAACCAGCACATCCTATATATGCTTGGTGAAGAGGGTGACTGATCTCACAGTCACTTGTGTTTGACACAAATACTAGGATGTGGGTGCTCATTAAAGAATGAGTTCACTGAATGGATCTAGCTTGAGAACATCTAATAGAACCTTATTTGTTTGTCAATACATAGTTCTCATAGTGGGAGCAGTGCATGTGGTCCTTTGACCTGAGACTGCCATGGTACCTTGTATGCATGAATCCATACTTTGGTTCACACTCAATCATGACACTGAGTCATGCATGGGGTGATACTGGGTATGGTGGATTGCATATGGAGGTTGTGAGTAGGTCAAAAACGAATCGATCAATCCTAGTACGAGGGAAGCACATCTAGATGATTTCAATCAAAAGAAGATTCGAAAAATCTTTGATCAAAGTATGAACATTAGAAATAGTTTCTAGTGGTTTATTAATGAATCATCATTATCAGATTGAGCAAGGAATGAATATGAAATTGGATTTGACAAGTATCCATATCCTTAGTCATATTCAGGGTGCAAGTAGATCGAAGGACTGAATTGCCCAGTAACTCACCACTGAAGGGTATTTTGGTAAATCCACCAAAATTTCTCATCTTCCGAGTAGGAATGACATGTCGCTTGACATCAATCATGTCTTGTAGTCCTTCATGAACCAATTGATTTGGTTTCATGAGTCAATTTGATGTGTGATTCAAATTGGACAATTAGGTGAGCCAATTTGACCTAATTAGGTCAATTGGGTTCGATCGGATCGAATTGGCTCAAACCTAAACCTACTACTGGCTAGATGTGGAACCCAATGGGTCACACACAATAAATACTTGGCCAAGAAAGTCATTCATGATTTTATTAGGGTCATAGGATCTTAATTGGTTAGTCGGATTACATACTAGCATATGTAGGCTAACCTAATTCCTAACCCAATTGGATTGGGTCCGGTTGCTTGCTAATTGGGCTAACCTAATTATGAAAAACCTAAATTAGGTTGAGTCCTAAGTGGGGCTAGCATAATCAGAGCTAAATCTAATTTTAATTTGTATTTAAGGGCATTTTAGGTGCCATACATGAAGAGTCCCAATGGCATGGGACTCTTAGTACCTAAATGATACCTTAAATTCAAAAGGGCACAAAATGAGCTATAGATCTCTGATTTGAATATAATTTATATGGTTAGAAAAAAAATTTTATGCTCTTTCCAATGACACCCATATTTCCTATATTTTTACTGGTCAACATTCTTTGAAATTTGCATGGAAAAGGGATGGCGCGTGCGGTGCATGAAGAGTCGCAACTCTTCATGTGGCGCGCGATTTTGATGGAGAGTCCTTCTGCTATCAGGACTCTTCATAATCTCTGATATTTGAAGATTGAAAAGGTGCCTCTTGGCTTCCTAGGGATTTGTAATTGACATGTGCCAAGTGAGAATTTGTTCAGATAAAAGAAAGGATGTGAATAAGGCCTTCGGTGCATGAATGGGCTTATTAGATATGATTTTTCAAGCCAGATAACTTATCTTTGGTCTTGAAAAATCATATCTGATAAGTTGATGGGAGGACATATCACACGCCCCTCTTGTATCTATAAATAGGAGGCGGTGAAATGAGTCTGATATAAGAATTCCACCGAAGTATTATTCTGAGTGTCCCTCTCTCCCTCCTTTCTTTAAGACAAGATTTGTCTTGTTAAGACAAGGTCTTTTTGATGCGGAAAAAAAAAGATGAGGATGATGATGGATGAGAAAGATGATGCTAGCTCGGATGATGCAAAGGTGGTTATATCTTGTTTTCTTTTAGAGTTTTATCTTGATTCCCGAGGACGAATAAAGGGGCTAACATAGGATAAATTGTAACAACGAAACCAATGCCAGCAGGTAGAATCTCTAAAGAGTAGGGATGGAGAACAGGACCCCGGGATTGAGAAACCCTAGTAGGACTAGCTCGCCAAATAATACCTAACCTGGGAGAAATAGGCATGAACCTCCACGCTTGTCGCACCCGATGACGAGATCGATCTCACTTGGCGGATGCGGCCAGGATGCTCGAGCAGTCGGTACCCGCGATGGCTCCAGCCTCCAGGTTACATGATCGTGAAGGTGAAGTGAACTGTCTCCGATGCCCGTGGTACCTGGAAAGACCTGAAAAAAAATCCATGATAGAATCAATGGAGAGTTGAGGAGTAGTGAAGTAGAAGTAGGGTTAGGGTTAGGGAAGGTTTCGAGCCCAGTGCCTGGAGGGATCCGAAGTCGAAAGGATAGCTTGGGGCCTTGCACCCCGCGACGTCCCGGAGGACGAAGGAAGCTCTCACTCAACCTAGCCTAAGAGACAAGGATTGAAGAAGAGGATGGAACACACAAGCTTTCTTTCATTAATCATCAATTATCCTTTATAAGAGGGGTTTGGGTCCTTTAAATAGGCACTCAAGAGCACTTTGAAATTTAAACTACCCCATTACACTTGGCACCCAAAATTTGGAGGAGGACTTCTTTGGCCGACCAGCTTGGATTGGCATGAATCTTGGCTTGGAGTGGGGCGTTGCACCTTGACTTCCCTCTTTGGGTTGCTTGGTTTTGGTAGAAGGCATGAATGGAGGCTTGATGTCTTCACCATGCCTTTCTTGCTTAACTTCTTTATGGAAGGAGGCTTGAGTGGAGGCATGCATCAAGGGATCATGACTTTCTTGCTTAACTTCTTTATAGAAGCAGGCTTGAGTGGAAGCATGCATCAAGGGATTTGAAACTTCTTTCCACTTGGAGAATGGAGGATGCCTTTCTTGCTTGACTTCTTAATGGAAGGAGTCTTGAGTGGAGGCATGCATCAAGGGATTTGAAACTTCTTTCCATGACCGCCCATCCTAGATTGGAAGAGAGCTTGAAGAGGGGAGGGGAAGGGGGATGGATCATGTGAGTGGTCCCCCCTCTTAGGCGCCCAAAACAAACCACATGTCATCACCTCAGTGCGCCACATAAACAGATAAGGTGGGCCATGAGCTGACTGGGCTTCCTTCCAGGTTTGGCTCCAAAAAGACACAAAATTGAGACCCATACTTACAAAGGACTCATATTGAGACTCAGACTAAGACTCGACTCGATACAGGACTCAGTTTGACCTAATGGGTCAGACATAACACAAAACAAAAAGGAATAGGTCTGAGGCTTATAGCCTTATTACAGGACTAGATAAAAATAGAACCCTAATCTGAGATCCACAGAGGGTTGAGGAGCCTCTGTCGGATCCAGGTGCCCACACCAGTTCTCCCGAGTGGGAGGAACTCGACCCCGTCGAGTAAGGGGCAGACTGGCTTTGGTACCTCTCCAAGATGTCATGGTCGATGCATTGCAAGTCTTCCCAGGTGATCCAAGAGTCATCAGATTCGGGTCGACCTTGCCATCGGACCAAGTAACGTTGGTAGCCTTTGCCCCGAGTGGTGATTGCTTGGTCATCCAGGACACGCTTGATCCGCTCTCCTTTCTCAAGCATATTTAGAGGTGGACACTCAGGTTCAGGTTCACTCTCAAAAGAAAAATCAGGCCCAAATAGCTCGCTAGGTATTTGTGCAGGCTCCCTATACTCGACCAGTTCAGAGATATTGAAAGTCGAGCTAATTCCATAGTCCGGGGGTAACTCTAGCACATAGGCATTGGGGCCCATTCTCCTAATTACTCTAAAGTGACCCACTCCACGAGCATGTAGCTTTTTAACGGTTCCCGGAGGAAACTGTTCAGGCCTGAGCCTAATCATTACAAAATCCCCTATGTTAAATTCTTTGTTTCGCTTTCGGGAATCAGCCAGATTTTTATATGTGGTATTACTTATGTCAATTTTCTGGCTTATTTCTTTATGAATGTCCCTAATATGCTGTGCAAGTGATCATGCATATTCTGAGACTTAACTAGACACAAAAGTAATCTAAACTAGGTATTCCTAGTAAGATGAATTTATTGGGGTCCTAGGGCCTAAACCTACTAGACCATTGGTTCTCTAGGCTTGACCCTAGCCTGGTATGCACAAGAAAAATTTTTAAGGATCCCTAACAGATACCATAAAGTATGCCAGAAGTAGAGGGTGAATGGGATGGGCTCTAAGGAGTCATGCAAAATGATAATCTCAACAAAAAGTGCTCTCATAGCCCTAGAAATGTGCGAAGGTTCGGGGAAGGGTAGGAAATAAGGAGGAGACTCACGGACTGGTTCAAGGTTTAGGCTACTGACCTTAATATGTGAATGTAGGTCTACAGGCATGCTCATCTTAACCTCATTGTCAGTACTAGGAGGATCGATAGGTGCAAGTCCTCGGGTAGGCGGGATGCTCCTAGATAGTGGAGGGTTTTCGGGTTCAGAACATTCATCTTGAGAATCTATACCTTCATCTACTTCGTTTGATCTTGGCTTGGTCAGTTCTGCTTCAAGGTCTATAGTGGATTTAGGATCATTATCATTTGGGTCCTTGATAAGTTCTGGGGTATCCTTAATGATTCCATCAGGTGGGAGCTGATTAATTAAATTATCAGGCGATACCTCCTCACATTCTTCTTCTTCTTCTTCATATTCATTAATCAAGCTTATGTCAGACTCATATATGACTTCCTCAAACTCACAGAAGGGTTCTAATCTTTTCTTCTTTGATTCCTCAATGGGTTTGGGTTCAGTTTCAATCGGTTCATCTATAAGTAGGGCAGGGGCGGTGCACTGACTGGCAAGATGCTCAGGTTTATGACACCTATAGTTGTTACCTTGGGGATCGGGTCTCCTCTGGACTTCAATAGCCTTACCCTTGTCCTCTCTACTGTATTGGTGTCAATTTAGACTGGGATGACTAGGACTGGGTTGGGCTAGGCTTGGTCGACTGGGGTCAGATCGGTTCGGGCTTGATCGACTTGGGTAATCCTGGCTATAACCTTGGGTGGATCCAGGGATGTGGCATTGGTTCCTAAAAGGCTCAGGTCTTCTGTAGGCGGGAGCTCTCTAGAAATGCTCATGGAGCCTAGCGGCTTCCTCTATGGGACCTAGTCTGGCCTCTACTTGATCACATCTATCATCTAATCGGGTGCTTAACTGAGTTATGGCTCGAGTCAGGGATTCGCTCATGGCTGCAAGCTCAACACGAAGTTGGTCCATGTCTTCGATAGGGGTTGGAGACGGTGGGTGAAAAAGGGCTCCTGATCTAGTGCACATGCAAACACACAAAACGGTACTACGGTGTGCTAGACCTAGGAGATCTCACCAAATGAAAAGTCAAGAAGACGAACCTGGTAGTAGTAACATGGCACCTGGCCAGGTAAGCTTAAGGTTAGTGGAGGTTTCTCTTTGCTTGCCTAGACACCAATCTTGCAATTGGCTAGGTAAGCGAACCAACCCACTTCCCTTTGGGATCTAGTCCCTGAACCGCTTCCCTAGACACCAGCTACACAAGCACACACTTCCAAGCAATCTAGCTTGGCTCGACACTTGGGTTGACCTGACTTCGTGGGTGTCCCTAGCTCACTAGAGCAGATTAATGTCTAATTGATTTTAGTTAATGGCTAGGGTTCAAAATGCCGGGTGGTGGTTTTTGGGCTAGGGACAGGTTATGAACTCCTGACCCTTTGTTAACTTGTCGCCTTTAGGTGTATTATGAACAATGTATGCACACAAATGTCTATGAAAATGATTAATTTTTTTTTTTTGTTTTTATATTTGTGTGTCTTTCAGATGTATGGATGCTAAGCAAAATGTAAAAATCTAAACATGAACTAAATACATGAACTAACTAAATGAGACAAGAAAGAGATGCTAGCTAAAACTGCAGGCCTGAGATTTTCTCAGGTGATATTTCAGCTTGTAGAATTTCTACAGGCTGAAATAAAATATGAGAAAAGAGTAGAAAAATCCCCTAAATTCAGCAGATCTAGAAAAAAAAAATAGAAACAAAACAGAGATTCCTACAAAGAGAAAAAATTAAAATAGCAGACCAATTACGAAATGGACAAAATGCAGAAACTAAATGCAAGAGCACTAGTTCTAGCCTAGGCACTGATACCAAGAATGATGTGGGGAAAAAAAGGATGAGTTGATGATGGATCAAAAAGATGATGCTAGCACGGATGATGCAAAGGTGGTTATATCTTGTTTTCTTCTAGGTTTTATCTTGATTCCCGAAGACGAACAAAGGGGCAAACATAGGATAAATTGTAACAACGAAACCAATGCCAGCAGGTAGAATCTCTAGAGATTAGGGATGGAGAACAGGAACTCTGGATTGAGAAACCACGGTAGGACTAGCTCGCCAAACAATACCTTACCTGGGAGAAATAGGCATGAACCACCACGCTTGTCGCACCCGATGACGAGATCGCTCTCACTTGGCGGATGCGGCCTGGATGCCCGAGCAGTCGGTACCCGCGATGGCGCCAGCCTCTAGGTTACGTGATCGTGAAGGTGAAGTGAACCGTCTCCGATGCCCGTGGTACCTGGAAAGACCTGAAAACAAATCCGCAATAGAATCAATGGAGAGTTGAGGAGTAGTGAAGTAGAAGTAGGGTTAGGGTTAGGGAAGGTTTCGAGCCCGGCGCCTGGAGGGATCTGAAGTCGAAAGGATAGCTTGGGGCCTTGCACCCCTTGACGTCTCGGAGGACGAAGGAAGCTCTCACTCAACCTAGCCTAAGAGACAAGGATTGAAGAAGAGGATGGAACATACAAGCTTTCTTTCATTAATCATCAATTATCCTTTACAAGAGGGGTTTGGGTCCTTTAAATAGGCACTCAAGAGCACTTTGAAATTTAAACTACCCCATTACACTTGGTGCTCAAAATTTGGAGGAGGACTTCTTTGGCCTACCAGCTTGGATTGGCATGAATCTTGGCTTGGAGTGGGGTGTTGCACCTTGACTTCCCTCTTTGGGTTGCTTGGTTTTGGTAGAAGGCATGAATGGAGGCTTGATGTCTTCACCATGCCTTTCTTGCTTAACTTCTTTATGGAAGGAGACTTGAGTGGAGGCATGCATCTAGGGATCATGCCTTTCTTGCTTAACTTCTTTATAAAAGGAGGCTTGAGTGGAGGCATGCATCAAGGGATTTGAAACTTCTTTCAACTTGGAGAATGGAGGATGCCTTTCTTGCTTGACTTCTTTATGGAAGGAGTCTTGAGTGGAGGCATGCATCAAGGGATTTGAAACTTCTTTCCATGATCGCCCATCCTAGATTGGAAGAGAGCTTGAAGAGGAGAGGGGAAGGGGGCATGGATCGTGTGAGTGGTCCCCCCTCTTGGGTGCCCAAAACAAACCAAATGTATCACCTCAGTGCGCCACATAAACAGATAAGGTGGGCCCTGAGCTGACTGGGCTTCCTTCTAGGTTTGGCTCCAAAAAGACACAAAATTGAGACCCAGACTTACAAAGGACTCATACTGAGACTCAGACTGAGACTCGACTCGATACAGGACTCAGTTTGACCTAATGGGTCAAACATAACTCAAAACAAAAAGGAATAGGTTTGAGGCTTATAGCCTTATTACAGGACTCGATAAAAACAGAACCCTAATCTGAGATCCACAGAGGGTTGAGGAGCCTCTGTCGGATCCAGGTGCCCATACCACTTTTCTAATAGGGCAAGGCTTTGTTTTAAGACATAAGCCTAAGGGGTCCTAGAAGAGGGTTGTCCTAAAAACAAGAGTGGTTTAGGAGAGTGTCTTTAGTGCCCTACAGTAGGACAGGGTGTCCTACAGTGGTCAATAGACCAAAGGCTGCTAAAAGAGTTCCACTTCTCCAAGCAACTTGAAGAAGTAGTTCTTCCTTGGTCCGAGTTTCGTGTGGATCACCGTTGGAGGGTGAACGTTTGGGCGCCTGGTGGAGAAGAAGGCTGAATTAGGATTTTTTTCATCGGATTGGATACTAGCAGTTCAGGTTGGTGCCTAAACTCTAGTCTATATTATATATGCATGTTTGTATATTTTAATTCCTCGTAAGGAGGTTTTGGATTAAGGTTTTGGTAGTGGTTTTATAATAAATTTTTGAAATCCACTGATGCGGGACAGGGATTGGACTGGATCGCTGGCGAGCATGAAAGTCACCAGAGATTAGGATTTGCAAAGAAGGAGGAAAGAAGAGGGTGCAGGGTTAAGAAAAATACTGGGGTTCACATAGATTCCCCAAGAAGAACAAGCACATAGAAAAGGGGCTCACATAGATGCCCTGGGCTCACACAAATGCCCAAAATCAGGAATCACATAGAAACCCTTGGAAGATGGAGAAGGGATCATATAGATACCCTAGGATCACACAGATCCTTCACATAAAACAATAGAGATTTTATTCATCTATCCTCCGCATTACAAAAGGCTGAGGGTAGTATTTATAGATTTTCCAACCCTCATTTGAATTTGAATACAAGATAAAAAGATAAGAATGAATCAAATTCAAATATAAGATAGGATAAGATAAGCCTATCCATATATCAATCATAACCAACCAAATCCTAATTCAAATTTTAAACAAAAGATAAATCCTAAATAAATTTATTCCAAAAAATGCTTCAAGATCTGTGCCACTCCAAGAATTATGCTTGCTCCAAGATCCGTGCTTGAGATGTCCCCATCATTCTCCTACGGTGGGGAAAAAACTCGACTCTATCGAGTTTGGGTCAGGCTCCAGCTTCAGCTTGACTTTAGCTCCGGGAACTCCAAACTTTTAGCTTGACATAACCATGATTTTTTTTTAATCAACTTTGCTTTGAAAATGGTGCAGCTTTGAGATCGGTGTGCTTTGAAAATGTGCTGCAGGCAATTCTTGGAGAGCTTGGCATAGACGAAGCAGAAAACAGGGGTGAGGGCTGGAAGGGAGGAATGGTGGTGGGTGACCGGCTGGGGGGAGGGTGGTCCGACGTCGATGTTGGGGAAGGATCCATGGACGAGATTTGAAACAGGGAAGAAAGAAAACAGTGGGCCGGTGATGAAACAGAAAAATCCTAATCCTTTATCTCTGATACCACTTGATGCGGGACAGGGATTGGACTAGATCACTGGCGAGCATGAAAGTCACCAGAGATTAGGATTTGCAAAGAAGGAGGAAAAAAGAGGGTGTAGGGTTAAGAAAAATACTGGGGTTCACATAGATTCCCCAAGAAGAACAACCACATAGCAAAGGGGCTCACACAGATGTCCTAGAAGAACAAGCACATAGCAAAGGGGCTCACATAGATGCCCTGGGCTCACACAGATGCCCAAAATCAGGAATCACATAGAAACCCTGGGAAGATGGAGTAGGGATCATACAGATACCCTAGGATCACACAGATCCTTCATATAGAATAATAGAGATTTTAATCATCCATCCTCCGCATTACAAAAGGCTGAGGGTGGTATTTATAGATTTTCCAACCCTCATTTGAATTTGAATACAAGATAAAAAGATAAGAACGAATCAAATTCAAATATAAGTTAGGATAAGATAAGCCTATCCATATATCAATCCTAACCAACCAAATCCTAATTCAAATTTTAAACAAAAGATAAATCCTAAATAAATTTATTCCAAAAAATGCTTCAAGATCTGTGCCACTCCAAGAATTATGCTTGCTCCAAGATCCGTGCTTGAGATGTCCCCATCATCCACGCTTCCGCCCTGATCACCAAAACCCTTACAGGGTGGCTGTTTTGGGCTAGGAAAATGTGATCAAATCATTCCCCCATCTATCATAGTAAAATTGCCCTTAAGGAGATTTAGGTATGATGCAAGCACACATAAACCCTAATGCAGTATGAGACTAAAAATCAGAAAAATTACAGAAAATAATTTTTTTTTTGTGTTTTATGCAAATGGCAGATTTAATTTCAGATGATTAGTGAAAACTCAAGTCAGAGAGGCTTGGGTTTGGGGGGGTTTGATGGTTGATTAAGTTTAAACCTAAACTAAGCATGCAGAAATTTCAGCAATAAGTTTTTTTTTTGGTTTTGATTTTGCAGATTTTTTCTTTCTATTTTCAGAGCAAAGAAATTATAAAAAAATGCAGAAATAAAAGATCTAATTGTGTGCCTAATTACTGCTTAATTTGATTAAAATAGAAAAGGTTTGATGAAGGAAATCCCTAGGGTTTCTAACTAGTTTGCAGATTTTCAGGACAACAGAAATTATGGTTAGGTTTTTTGTGATGCAGATTTTTTTAATTTTTTGATCTATAAAAATTAACTAAAATTGTAGAAAAGCATAGGACTCAACATAGATCAAGTGGTGTGAATTTCATAGAAAAATAGTAAAAATTTAATGGGAAAACATACCTATGTTTAGACTACTAATGCAAATCCCAGCATGCAAAAATTCTGTTTTTGGTGTTTTGCTTTTTTGTGATGCATGAACCTGCCCTAATCCTAAGCTCTGATACCAAAAATGATGGGGGACATACCACGGATGATGCGGGATGAACATGCTACTGAAAAACCAAATTAAAGAAAGTAGTAAATTTCAGATTTATTGGTCTTGTTCCCGAAAAGGGGTAAAAGATGTTAGGGTTATCATGCTAGATCTAAATTCTACTCGCATAGCAAAAATCTAACAAAATAATGAAAGAAGAAGGATCCTAGGGCTAAGAAACCCTATTATGGACATGTTCTATCTCAAAAACTTAGACAAAGAGAGAAGGGGATTGGGTTTCACATACCAGGCAATGATTTCTTGTTGTTGTAGAAGAGATCGCTCATCTCATATTGGTGCCTGGATGATCAGGTCTCTTTTTCATGGATCTGTTGACTTTTTGTCAGCTGGACTTGCAGGCAAGGAGAACATCTTCCTAGGATGGTTTCACCAGAGGGATCCTGCAAATGTCAGGGGTTAGATTCACAGATGATAAAAAAAAAATATAAAATTGGAAGAATGAGCAGTGGAGGAGTTGATGGAGTGTTGGGGTTGGCTAGTGGCCAGATGGAGTGGGAGGACACCTGGCATGGAGGGGAGGCCTAGCTACTGATGAAGACTCCTGGTGGATTGCTACTGGCAGACTAGAAGAGGGAAATTAGCTGGCGGCCAAGGACTTGGAAGGGTTGGTGGCTTAGGCTGATGGGATGGAGGTTGGCTAGGGTTTGGTTGGAAGGGAATAGATGTTGGGCAGCTAGGGTTTGCAAAAAGAAAAAAGAGATAACTGGGCCTCGCACCCACTCCCTCATGGAGGTCGACATTATTAAAGAATGATGGCGATTGGAATAAAACAAGCACTCAATTTTTCATTCATAAAAGTTAATGAATACAAGAGGGAGAGGGGGTGGGTATTTATAGATTTACCCAAGTTCCTAGACTCCATGATAGACTGGGATTACATAACTTGAGGGCCAAGAAAACACTCATAGGCTTAGGAACTAGACTCCTCTTGGGCTTGGGTAGCAAATCCACATTGGACTAGGAGGGGCGCCCTACTTGCTAGGCTGGGAGGGGGCGCCAACCATCAATGGGCCTGGGAGTTGGCGCCAATTTTGTAGGCTTGAGCTGGGTAGCACTTCTTCTTGGCCGAGGCTTGGACTGGGTGCCAATACAGGTGGGCTTGAGAGGGAACCACTTCTTCCTGGCCCAGGATGCCAACTCCAAGGGCTTGGGCACTGATTTCAAGTGGGCTTGGGTGCTTGACTAGGGACCAGGTGCATGAAGTTCAGCTCTAGTTGGGGGCTTGGTGAATTTCGTTCTCTGGTGACTCTCCTCTTGACTTAATTTGAACGAAAATACAGGACTCAAAGGCCCTAATTGACAAAGCTCGAAATAGGCCGAATAAACCAAAAGGACTCAACAAAACAAACTAAATAGGACTTAATGGACTTAGTGAATCCAATTGACTCACTTTATTACAGAACTCAATGTTTATAGGACTCAATGTGCTCATTAAAAATTTGAGCAACTTCCTAACACATGCCTTAGAGATCTTCATGGATCCTTGAAATTTTGTCTGCTCTTGATGTCCCCATCAGAAAGCCTTCAACTGAGCCAGCTTCAAAAAGCTTTTGGCCTAACACCCAACACCCGAAAGCCCTTGATTGGGATAAGAAAGATTTGATGCTTGAAAGCTTTCAACTAGGCCAGCATCGAAAAGCCTTTGACCCGATGCCCAACTTTGAAAGCTCTTGGTTAGGACAAGAAAGGTTTGATGTTCGAAATCCATCGACTGGGCCAACATCGAAAAGCCATTAGCTCGATGCCCAACTCTTGAAAGCCCTTGGCCAAGATAACAAAGATTCGATGCCCAAAAGCTTTTGGCTAGGGCAATGTTGGAAAGTCATTAGCTCGATAACCAACTTCCAAAAGCCCTTGGCTGGGACAAGAAAAATTTGATACCTGAAAGCCTTCAGTTGGGCCAACATCGAAAAGCCTTTTTCCCAATGCCTAACTCCCAAAAGCCCTTGGTCGGGACAAGAAATATTTGATGCCTAAAATCCTTCGGCTGGGCTAGCATTAAGAAACATTTGGCTCGATGCCCAACTCTCGAAACCCCTTGGTCAGGACAAGAAAGATTTAACATCCAAAAGCCTTTAGTCGAGTTAGCATCAAAAAGTATTTGGCCTAACACCCAACTTCTGAATGCCCTTGGTCAATGTTACAATAGTAAATAAGATCCATTCGGCCCTGACACGCATCCTCCTTGGAGGCTGGTGCGGCCACGTACCTCTCCACCTCGGCCCCACTTCGGCCATGTGGTGGTTCAGCCCAGCTCGGCTCGGCCCCACTTTGGCCATGTGGCGGTTCAGCACAGCTCAGATCGGCCCCACCTCGGTGGTGAACTAGTACCTCGGCCTTACTTCGGCCATGAGAAGTCCAGCATCGGTAGTTCTGTTCAGCTCGGCAGCCTGGCCTGGAGCCCAGCCATGCATGAAAGGTAGCCAACTTTGGCCTACGAAGCTCTCCGGATCGGCCTGGCTTCACTTTGCCCGGTCCAAGCATCATTAGAGAGAAGCCGCGTCTAGATCAGTGCCTCCGCATGCTCATGCCCAGCACAGCACAGCATACATGCGCCAAGGTACAGTGCACGTTCCAGGGTACAATGCCAAAGTACCGCATCCCTTCGAACGTGGCATCCACGGCTCAACTTCGCCCGCACGACGCGCCCTCCGCGACAGGTCGGCGATCCCACGTGGCTCCGGCTCTTCCCGGTGGTTCTTCGATGAGCGAACCCCCCTGCAGCTCCAGCGCAGCTCGGCGCGCCCGCGGTACCCAAGCTCAGCCCACAAGTCTCTACCCTACGAGCACCCACAGGCGCACGCCTCTGTTCGCGCGCGTGGGAGATGCATACACCCCCTCCGACTCCGCGTGCTCTAGCCCGGCGCGGAGGGGCCCCAGGCATCTTCGAGCTCGGCACCAATGCTTATGTTCCTCTCCAGCTCTGTCTGTGGTCCGCTTCCGGCTCCAAGCTCGCCACCGCCCAGGCCGGCGCATCGGCAGCACCCCGTACAGCTCCGCCCGACCTCGCCTGCATCCTAAGTGCGCTCTGCGTGGCGTCTTACCAGGCTCTGACTCCGCCTGCGGGAGGCCGGCGCCTCCGAGCCCGGCACGAAACACCCAGCTCCTTTGAGAGTGGGGTGGCACGCCCGGCGCCGCGGGACCCCAGCTCCTCCGGCGTTCGTCCGACCTCGGCGGCGCCCCACAAGTCTCCGCCAGGCATGCCCGCGTTTGGCTCTAGCCACCCCAGCCCGGCTCCAACTCTGCTTGTGGGAGGTCGGCGCCTCCGAGCCAGGCGTGGAATGCCCGGCTCCTCCGAGCCCGGGGTGGCACGCCCGGCGCCGCGGGACCCCAGCTCCTCCGACGTTTGACCGACCTTGGCAGCGTCCCGCAAGTCTCCGCCCGGCATGCTCGTGTCCTGCTCTAGCAACCCCAGCCCTGCTTCGACTCCGCCTGCTGGAGGCCGACGCCTCCGGGCCCTGCATGGATTTCCCGGCTTCTCCGAGCCCTGGGCGGCACGCTCGGTGCCACGGGACCCCAGCTCCTCCGGCATTCGACCGACCTCGGTAGCGCCCCGCAAGGCTCCATCCGGCATGCCCGCATCCTGCTCCAGCCACCCCAGCTCGGCACCTTTTCTGTTCCTTGGTCCATGCGCACGGGAGGTACGCGCGTCCATCACTTGCACTAGGGCAGGCCCAAGCCAGGGTTATGACCTGCAGCTCCCCAGCAGTGCGTCACCCTCCGCTAGAGAGCCCCCACGCCCACCACGCCTCTGGCTTCCGCCCAGGCTGGCGCCCGGTCCGCCTGTGCAAGCTCGCTGGAGGCTACCGCCCGAATCGGTGCCGAGTTCGCCCGCGGGAGGCTCGCCTCTGGGCTCTGGCGCCTCCGGCTCCTCCTGATCTCGTCAACAGTGTGACGGTCTGCCCTAGCTCACCCCCACCAGCTCCGGCACCGGCTCAGCGGGGCAAGCCCGCGGCTGCCCTATGCCAGCCCGGCTCCGCCCATGGTTGCGACTGTCCAAGTTCGGTGCACCCAGCTCCGCTTTCGCCCATGGGAAACCCACCTCGGCACCGCCTCCGCTCGCAGCTCAGGTCGTACCACGCTCGAGTCCGGCGATCGGTGCCCCGGTCCGGTCCTCCCGGTTCGGCTCCCAGCTCGGCGTGGCCGCACCCTCGTGCGCCCGCAGCTCCGCAACCACACCAGGACACGCCCCAGCGCCGGTGCACCATGGTGCCACCTGCCCTCGCTCCATGCAGCACCTCAGCTTCGGCACCCCTAGTTCGGTGGTCTTCCATCCGTTTCGGCCTAGTCCGTCGGGACGCCCGTACCGGTCCGCTACGACTCCCACGTCCACAGCTAAGGTCGGCACCTCGGCTCCGCCCATGCCAAGATCGTGCCAGCACACGTCCACGGCACGCCCGCGCCGGTCCACTCCGGCTCAGCCAGCTCCAGCGCATGGTCGCCCGCAGGGGACCGCACCACCTCGCCACTATGCTTGGGAACGCCCCCGCTCCATGCAACACCTCGGCTTCGGCACCCCCAGTTTGTCGGTCTTCCATCCGGTTCGGCCCAGTCCAGCAGGATGCCCGTACCGGTCCGCTCCGACTCTCGGGTCCGCTGCCAAGGTCGACACCTCGGCTCCGCCCATGCCAAGCTTGTGCAAGCACACGTCCACAGCACGCCCGCGCCGGTCCACTCCGACTCCACCAGTTCCCGCGCCCGGTCGCCCGCAGGGAACCGCACCACCTCGCCACTATGCCTTGGAATGCCCCCGCTCCATGCAACACCTCGGCTTCGGCACCCCCAGTTCAGTTGTCTTCCGTCCGGTTCGGCCCAGTCCGGTGGGATGCCCGTGCCGGTGCGCTCTGACTCCCGTGTCCGTCGCCAAGGTCGACACCTCGGCTCCGACCGTGCCAAGCTCATGCCAGCACACGTCCACGGCATGCCCGTGCCGGTCCACTCCGGCTCCGCCAGCTCCCATGCCCAGTCGCCCATCGGGGATAGCACCACCTCACCTCTATGCCTGGGAACGCCCCCGCTCCATGCAGCACCTCGGCTTCGGCATCCCCAGTTCGGCGGTCTTCTATCCGGTTTGGCCCAGTCTGGCGGGATGCCCATAACGGTCCGCTCCGACTCCCGGGTTCGTCGCTAAGGTCGGCACCTCGGCTCCACCATGCCAAGCTCATGCCACCACACGTCCATGGCACACCCGCGCCGGTCCACTCCGGCTCCGCCAGCTAACATGCACGGTCGTCCGCAGGGGACCGCACCACCTCGCCACTATGCCTAGGAACGGCCCCGCTCCATGCAGCACCTCAGCTTTGGCACCCCCAGTTCGGCGGTCTTCCATCCGGTTCCACCCAGTCCAGCGGGATGCCCGTACCGGTCCGCTCCGACTCCTGGGTCCGCTGCCAAGGTCGGCACCTCGGCTCCGCCCGTGCCAAGCTCGTGCCAGCACACATCCATGGCACGCCCGCGCCGGTCCACTCCGACTCCGCTAGTTCCCGCGCCCGGTCACCCGCAGGGGACCGCACCACCTCGCCTCTACACCTTGGAACGCCCCCGCTCCATGCAGCACCTCGGCTTCGGCACCCCCAGTTCGGTGGTCTTCCATCCGGTTCAGCCCAGTTTGGCGGGATGCCCGTGCCGATGCGCTCCGACTCCCGTGTCCGCCGCCAAGGTCGGCACCTTGGCTCCGCCCATGCCAAGCTCATGCCAGCACACGTCCACGGCACACCCACGCCGGTCCACTCCGGCTCCTCCAGCTCCAATGCCCGGTCGCCCATAGGGGATCGCACCACCTCGCCTCTATGCCTGGGAACGCCCCCACTCCACGCAGCACCTTGGCTTCGGCACCCCCAGTTCGGCGATCTTCTATCCGGTTTGGCCCAGTCCGGCGGGATGCCCGTATTGGTCCGCTCCGACTCCCGGGTCGGCCGCCAAGGTCTGCACCTCGGCTCTGCCCATGCCAAGCTCGTGCCAGCACACGTCCACAGCACGCCCGCGCCGGTCCACTCCGGCTCCGCCAGCTCCCGCGCCCGGTCACCCGCAGGGGAATGCACCACCTCGCCTCTACGCCTGGGAACACCCCTGCTCCATGCAGCACCTCGACTTCGGCACCCCCAGTTCGGCGGTCTTCCGTTAGATTCGGCCCAGTCCAGCAGGATGCCCGTGCCGGTCCGCTCCGACTCCCTGGTCCGCCGCTAAGGTCGGCACCTCGGCTCCGCCCATGCCAAGCTCGTGCCAGCACACGTCCACGGAATGCCCGCACCGGTCCAATCCGGCTTCGCCCGCTCCGGCGCCTGGCTCACCTCCGCGCCCAGTCCAGAACACCCGGTCGACTCCG
Source organism: Areca catechu (assembly GCA_021397845.1). Lineage (NCBI taxonomy): Eukaryota > Viridiplantae > Streptophyta > Magnoliopsida > Arecales > Arecaceae > Areca > Areca catechu. The sequence goes on from CM038050.1 coordinate 102,086,961, forward strand.
GCTCCGCCCGGTGCACCCCCGCAATGGTACGGCATGCCCCGGCTCTGCCCGTGCCTGGTCTGACTCTGCCCGCGGGACTGCATCTCATTTTTTCCTGCTCCAATGTCCAGAACCATGTGCATGGGGGAGACCCTGCATGCCTTTACTCGATCCGTGCAGCTGCCCCGTGCACCTCATCCCGTATGCACAGAAGCCCTGCAGAAGGGCTATGCGACCTAGCTCAACTATGGGATGCCTCGAACCATGCTCACGAAGAGCCTCTCTTGCCTCATCTCGAAGCACGTGCCATAATTCATCCATTTCCATTGCAGGTACGCTGCTCAAAATGCAGGTACGGAGGAGGGCTGGATTGTAGCCCGACACGTCACCATCTCTGCCAAACTGAGCCACCGCCTGCAAAGGAGGGCTATGTTAAAGCTCTTGGATACAACTTACACCAATTAGGAAGGCGTGTCCCATCTTCCTGGAAGGAGAAGGTTGACCAACCTTTCTCAGCCTCCCAGGCCTGCAGAAGCCTCTCAGACCTATACCAAGAAGAACGTGCCTCTCTGAACACCAAGAGCTGCTCGTCTACATAAGAGCAGCGGGAAAAGGTAAGACGGGGGAGGTAAGAGACAACACACTCTCATCATTCTTACATGATCGTCCATTTTTTATCACCCTCTGGCAACTTATAGTCCCCCAAGCTCTCTGCCTCAGAGGTCCCTTATTTCCATCGATCGTCCTGCTGACTTTATCGTCGAAGTGTCTTTACCGGAATACCCGGCACAGGTCTCCCCTATTTTTGCAGGTATCGCCCAACGGAGGGACAATAAGGAGGAAGATTACTCCTCACCGGAGAGGCCCACAGGAGGACCACCACAGTACCAAACCCCTTTCATCCCAACTATGACTATGTTCCCCTTGATCATCTCCGACTAACGAGTACGGTGATGCTGGCACGGAGCCAACTCACCTAGGCCATGTAAGAGCTACGGCCACGGCGATCTAGGCGGCAACAATCAAGACACAAAAAAGAAAAAATTGCTACTCAAAGGCCTTCAGTTAGGCCAGTGCCAACAAACCCTAAAAGCTAGTTATTGAATCCCATGCAGGGTCCTAAAGCTTTAAACTAGATGATCGACGTTATAAAGCCTTTTTTGCTAAAGAACCGTATTGACACCACTGGACCAAGAACTAGACAAGAATTATATCGAAAACTCATTGGATATTCCTGGTATAAATTATCCCAAACTTTATGGGAAAGAACCAATCCACTAAGTATTCGACATGGAGTGACTTGCTACGATATTAGCCCCATATGCCGAGTCACTACCCAAGGATGGTGGTAGCAATATACTTAGTTGCGTGGCAATAACAGTTCCAAGTTTTAACTAGTGGATGATGGGTTCTTTGTTTTGTGATATTAAATATGGTGCTAGAGAATATTTGCAACTGAGTATAATGAATCACAACATTCGAAAGAAAAAAAATTGAAACTTTTTTATTAGCAATATAAAAGTGACCCGAAGGTCTAACAAAATGGTTTCCCCTACAGGGCTAACCAATGACACAGTAAAAATCAAAACATACGAAAAAGATAATAGAGATTTGGAGAGGATGGCACATCGATACTTCATTCATTCCTCACCACTCCCGAAGCTGGCACACCTTTGGCCACGGGATCCTAATCCAGTTCATCCTCATCCAAGAAATCTATATTGAGGTCTAGGTAGCATTCGAGGACTCTCCTCCGGGTATCATCCATCCTATTAGTTAAAGCGGGCTAGGCAAAATGCATCTTCTCTTGGCGGCACTCCTTGGAAGCTATTTAAGCTTCCACCGCCTGATGCTTGGCCTCCTTCCTCTACACTTTGAGAGTAAGAATCTCTTGTCATGCAGTGTCAAGAGCCTCCTTCCAGGAGAGCTCCTCCTTTAGCCAAATCTTGCTTAGCCCAATCATGTTTGAGGCTAGCTTTGGCTATTTTTTGGCCAGCCTCAACCTCCTTCAAGCATGCTACTATCTCATTCCTTTTCTTCTCTTTTGTTGACCAGCATCCTCTTAAATCATAGTAATTCCTGATAAAGTGGCACATCTACAAAATTATTGGTCTAGTAACAAATTGCAAAATGATTAATATTGAACCTAAAATGATTATTGGTCAAGTAACAAATTGCTAAATGATTAACAAATTGCCAAATGATAAAGTGGCACATCTTCAAGGTAGTCTAGACCACATCCTTTTAGTGCAGGTAATTCCCCTCTCCAATGATGCAATCTGAGCTAATGGGATGGATGAATTTTTCAAATAAGCCCCAGGCCATTGCCTAATTATCAAAGGTACAAACTTCAGACCTCGAAGCTTAATTGCCAGGGGTTCCTTGGGAGGCAGCCACTAGAGGGGCGGAGGAAGAGCCCTTGCCCCTAGTCAGTTGAGGGTGCTTCACCGCAGGCAGGGGATGAATCTCTAGAGCATCGGACAAACTGGGGATGATCATGATTGGAGCCCTTAAAGGCTCCCCAATGGCGAGAGCTTCTTCAGCCTTCTTCTTTTTTAAAGTTGCCTTTCTTGGTTCGCAGGAAACCTAAGGGTCCATGTTTAGAAAAAAAGAAGAAGAGCGATTAGGAAAATATAAGTAAATATAAAAATATAAACTAAAGAGTAAAAGAGATGAATCAGGGTTCTTCTTACCTTTTATCTAAACTTGGCTAAACCTCATCTTGAGAAGGGTTGCCTTGGATAGCAAGGCCTTCAAGCTGGGGACTTGAAACTGCTAAAGAATACTGATCCACCCCTCTTCTTTAGACGAAAGGGTAGGATGGGTCAGTTGTCAGGATTGGATGCCCCACTATGAGAAACCCTAGTGATTGACATCAGATGCTTTAGAAAGAAAAACCGCTCCTTCCAATGGTATGTAAAGGAAGGAGCACCCCGAATCAAAGGGCGATCCCTTTATGAGGACAAGCAAACCACCATCCACAAAATTGATGGTGTTTGCCAAAATAGAAAAAAGCCCTAAAGTATGGGACCGAAGGATAGATCCTGGCTAAGACACGAACTACTAAAAATCCAAAAAGGAATCGGAGGGTATTTGGTGTAAATATACAAGGTGGAAGACCTATGGCTTTAAGGAACTCAATAAAAAAGGGAAATAATGGTAATCTTAATCCGGTAATGAAAAGCTCTCTACATAGGGCCAACCGTCCAGAAGGAGGGTTGCATGCCCAATCAGTATCAAGTAGGACTTCCAACTCAAACTCTCGAGGATTTGGAACTTCTTGCAAAGTCTTTCCAAATATGGTTCTTAGATCATGGACTGGATAAGTCTAGGAAGAATGTACCCTTCATGATCCCCTAGTACTTCCTCTTTGGGGACCCCTAGAAACTCTGCTGTAGGGTTTCTAGATCCTCCTTCGAGATCCATTGGACCCTATGACCACACTACAATAGTCAGTACAACACTACCTTAATTAGCCTTTGCCACTTCAACGGGAACTTTAGAATCAGTAGGTTGTGGTCCAAAGACTAGGAACCCTCCATCTTGGAAGTCCACTCTATGTTCAACATCTTAAGATCAAACAAAAATTCCTAAAAGTAGGAGAAATTAATCCAAAAATAAATACCACAAACTCTTAGAAGCTCGAAACCAATAATAGGTAACAAAAAACCAATAGAACAAAGGTGAAAGCAATTTTAAGAGACATGAAAAGGCCCTCCAATGAGCTCAAATAGGAGTTCAAAAATCCCAATCAACAAAAAGACAAATAAGATAGGGGCAAATGCTGGCAGGACTAACTAGAAATGCAGAGAGAAGAGCTTAGAGAGATGAGTTAAGAAGAGGAAGAAAAGGTATCGAGTGATAAAGAACAAATTGAATAGCGAAGGCCCTCCCATTTATAGATTCAACCAATGGCCTATATTGGACTAGTGCCCAATTGATCCTCTAGATGTAGGACAAGTGGCAGCTATGAAAGAATAATATACTAAAAGCCAATCATTGTAAGGGCATTTCTGTAAACTTCCAAACTCATATATGACATTTTTATGTATTAAAAAAAGGCATTTAGTTTTCATCATACTGCTGTGTCTGATTAATAGATTATGGTGAACCCCGTAGGTTAGGGAAATGGAATTAGGGTTATGATGAAGATCATAATAATGAGACCTAAATTTTTATAAACCCTAATCTAGAATGTTCCTGGTCGTTGGATTATCGATTAGGGGATCGATACTTCCTGGAAGACCAACATATCCTATGTATGCTCTTAAGAGAGGGTGGTTGATCTCATAGCCACTAGTGTAGAGACATTAATATAAGGATATGGGTGCTCATTGTAGACATGAGTTCACTAAACTGATCCACACTGAGAACTTCTTATGGATGCCTTACTGCTTGTCGAAAGATAGTTCTCATAGTGGAAGTTGTGCAAGTGATCTTTAGACCTGAGATCACCTTAGATCCTTATGCACACTAAGCCATGTTTTGATTCATACCCATTCATGACATTGAGTTATGCACAGGATGTTCTTGAATATTGTGGAAGGTGTATGAAGGATGAGAGTGGATCAACAAGGAATCGATCATTCCTAGTAAGAAGAAATATTATCCCAAGAAATCTCTTCAATTAATGACTCAGGGAGTCTTTGATCAAAGCCAGATGAGATTAGAAAAGGTTTTCTAATCAGTCATCAATAGAGTCATCATTATCGAATTGAGATTCGAAATGACTAAGTGCTAGGGTTTGACATTAATCCATACCCATCACTTATTCAAGATAAAAGGAGATCGAGAGATTGAGTTGCTTGCTAACTTTTCATTAAAGGGTATGTTTGGTAATTTTCACCAAATTCCTCATCTTCTGGGAAGGCATGACATGTTGCTAGATGTCAATCATGTCGTGTAGGTTATCATGAATCAATTCGGTTAGATTCATGAGTCAATTTAAAAGTTGGTTCAAATTGGCAACTTGAGTAAGTTCAATTTGACCTAATTAGGTCAAACGGGTCCGATTGGATCGAATCGACTTGGACCCAAACCTACTGCTAGCTAGATGTGGAAACCAAAGGATCACACACATATGAGAATTAACCTGAGAATTTATTGGATATTATATTAGGGTTAATTAATCCTAATTGGCTAGCTAGATTGCATACTAGCATATGTATGCTAGCCTAATTCCTAACCCAATTAGATTGGGTCTATTTGCTAACTAATTGGGCAAACCAATTTATAAGAAATCTAGATTGGGTTGTGTCCTAAGTAGGGTCAAATAATCTTATTTTATTTGGATTTTATCAGCCTTTATCTTGGATTTATGAAGAGTCCAAACTAGATTGGACTCTTGGCACCTTTTGGAGTTTGCGCTAGAAGTTATTGGCGTGAAATAAGCACGGAGTCTTTTTGCTTTGGGGAAGTGGTTTCCCGATAAGCAAGGAGTCTCTTCCATTATCCTAACACCCATTCCTTCAGCCTCTTTACCGTACAAGAAAGAAAGAAGGATGAAATTGGCACGCGCAACATGAAGAGTCGCGACTCTTCATGGTTGCCGCACCAATTCAAATTCAAATGGAAAGTTTTATTATTGAAGGGATATGTCTCTTCATTCCCATGCCAATTGCCTTCTCATCAGTTGGTTACATGCCACATGGTGTGAAAAAAAATCACTAGTTAAATCCAAGAGATGCAGATTAGTCTTTTGGCGCATGAAAGGATATATTCTTAGATCCAAAAGACTCCTTCTCATTGAAGGGTCTTATTTGATCTGATGAAAAGCAGATCAAGGGCTGATGAAGAGCCTTTTCCCACGCCTCTTGCTTTCCTATATAAACCCATCGGTGTTTTACCGAAAGCATTCTATTATGTCCTTTCTTTCTTACATTCTTGCACTTATCCTCTTTGTCTCTTCTTTCCCTTATTAAGACATTGTTCTTTCTTTAAGACAAGTCTGCCAAATTAAGATAAGGGCTTAGGAAGAGAATAAAGAAGTGTTAAGTAGAAGTAAGAAGAGTTTTGGAGAGGGTTCAGAGTACTTATCTGGATGGTATTAGTCTGGAAAAGATGAAAAGGCTGTTGAAGGCTAGGAAGGCTGCCAAAGAGTCCTAGTGGTTTAAGCAAACAAGAAAGGAGTGTCTCCTTGGTTCAATTCTCGTGTGGATCACCTCTGGAGGGCATGCACTTGTGTGCCTAGTGGAGTGAAGAAGGTTATAGCATATCAGGTATTCTTCTTAAGCTTCATTATATGATTAGTTAATTGTTATGCTCAAGGGATTCTGGATTAGGGTTTTGATTTCTTATATTTTTTAAATGAAAATTTTTAAAATTCTACCATTCGCTGTGTCATTGAAACCCATCAGTGGTATCAGAGCCACCTTGATGCGTTCCATTAATGGTCATTTTATGCTTGGTTGAATACTATATAAAATGTTAAGCATGATATTATGATATGCAAATATTATGCATGATACTAGTATCATATCTTATGTTGCTTGTCACTGATTAGGGTTTTTCACTTAAACCCTAATCTACATAGAGATATGTCTAGATGTTTAAGTCACATTCTGAAATTAGGTTGTCCTAACATAACGGTGGATGTCTATTATGTTGTAAGGTTGTCCTAGAATGATGACTCACTTGACACATATTTTGTATATGTATGGTTTTATGGGATGAATGTTTTATAAGCGTTATCTATTAGAATGTGTTAAGAGACCATAAATGCCCTCATAAAATTATATTTAGTCATAGTGTAAATTAATCATGAAGCAAATCTATTTAGGGATCTTTGATTAAGCCAATTGGTGTCCAGGCAGGTGGTTCTGGGAAGGTAAAGGGAATGAGATTTTTAATTGGTTCTATTGTCTGACCTGGCCAATTCTATTGGTGTCTAAGGAAAGCAACAGGGGGACCCCCTCATCTCTTCCACTTACCTGGCCAATTTGGCTATATCTAGACCTTAAGTTAGAAATGCAAATTGGTTAAGTACACTACAAAATTGCCTTCCTTCATGCTAAGCCAAATCCATGTCAAACTTACTATTATAGGTTTGTTGTGATTAACACAAGACCTATTTTAGGATTTGATATGATATCTGTCTTAGTATTTTCTATGCTATATAGTATGATTGATTATGTTGCTTTGTTGAGTATACTCAAGGGTGACATTATTCAATAATGACTATATAAAATGAAGGGTTTGACTAAAGTAATACATTATAGTTTGTTGTGATTAACATAAGGCTATAAATGTATTAGAGGCAAGTCTAATGTTGAGAATTGCAATAGGGTGCAATTGGAAGGGATTTTCCTACCCTTAAACTCATGGGTGTTTGTTGTGATTAACAGAAGGCATTCATGAAGGATTGGGATCTCAACCCCACTAAGGAAACCCTAGTATGGTTTCCCGCTTACCATATTTGAGGGTTATGGTATTCAAATAAAATAGTCGGAGACATAATTAGATGTAAAGTCCTTATCTAGTTGTGGATGTCATCTTGAGTGGTCTACTTATAGTTATTCTTTATTTTTATGTAGATTATAATTTCATGGCTTCTACTCTGTCACTACATGGCATCTTGGATGCCAACAAGCTGACCAGTCCCAATTATGTGGACTGGTTGAGGAACCTGATGATAGTTTTATTTTAGGAAAGGATTGCCTATATCCTTGATACTCCTGACCCTGATCCGGTAGGAGAGGATGCTACCGAGGAGGAAAGAGCCACATATAAAATGTGGCAGAATGACAGCATGACTGTCAAGTGCATAATGTTGGCCTCAATGAGTAACGAACTCCAAAGGCAACATGAGAAAATGGAACCTCAGTCCATATTGCTCAATCTCAAAGAGCTTTATGGGCAGCATAGTCGGACTGCACGATACGAGATATTAAAGCAGTTGTTCTGGGCACGAATGAGTGAGGGCTCTTCCGTTCAGACACATGTCCTCAAAATTATTGGCCTAATCACCCAGTTAGGTAAGTTAGGATTTGTGATGGATCGGGAGCTCAATCAGGATTTAATCCTACAATCACTCCCAGACTCCTCACAGTTTGTCATGAATTACCACATGAACAAACTGAATACTTCATTGCCAGAGTTTTTAAATTTGCTCAAAATAGCAGAGAGCCACTTTAAAGTGGTAAGGCTGAGCTTCTTCTAGTCAATAATAAGAAGAAGCAAGCAATGAAGAAGGGTCCTAAAAGAAAGAGGAACCCTAAAAGTAGCTTCAAGAGCAAGAAGAAGGCAAGGAAGCCCTCCACTGATGGATCCTGTTATCACTGTGGGAAGCAAGGGCACTGGAAGAAAAATTGCAAGTTGTACCTTGCAAAGGAGAAGCAACTTGCTGTTGGAGCATCTAAAGGTTTGTTAATGATACAAACAAGTTTATCATTAAGTTCTTCAGCTTCTAATTCATGGGTACTTGATACCGCATGTGGATCTCATATCTGCAAATCTTTGTAGGGGCTGCAGAGGCCTAGAAGACCGAAGAAAGGTGACTTCGAGCTATTCAGCGCAAGTGGAGATCCAATTCAAGCTGAAGCTGTTGGCACCTACTTATTGTTATTGCCTTTGGGCAATATTATAGAATTAAAAGAATGCTATTATGTACCCAATGTTATTAAAAACATTATTTCTGTACCTTCCTTGTTACAACAAGGTTATGAAATAAAGTTAACAAGCCTGGGATGCTCGATTTTCTTTTCAATGAAATTCTTGGTTATGGTACATTTTCTAATGGTCTTTTAACTCTATCACTCAATGATGAAGTCTTGGTTGTTGAGAACAAGAAAAGAAAGAGAGATGATGTCAAAGTCACATATCTTTGGCATTATCGCCTGGGTCATATTAGTGAGTCCCGGATAAGCAAGTTATACAAAGATAACTTCTTCGAACCTTTTGATTTTGAGTCATTAGGAACATGTGAATCCTGTCTCATGGGAAAATTGACTAAGTCTCCATTCACTGGACATGGAGAAAGGGCAACTGAGTTGTTAGGACTAGTTCACATAGATGTGTGTGATCCTATGACAACCTAGGCCAGAGGAGAATACTCTTATTTTATCAGTTTTACTGAAATTTATCAAGGTTTGGATATGTGTATCTAATGAAACACAAGTCTGAATCTTTTGATAAATTTAAAGAGTATCTAAAAGACGTTGAGAAACAAACAGGGCATAGTATTAAAATCCTTCGGTCTGATCGAGGAGGAGAATACTTGTCCTGTGAATTTCTTGATTTTCTAAAAGATAAAGGCATTCTCTCAGAATGGATCCCTCCATATACACCATAGTTAAATGGTGTAGCAGAAAGGAGAAATCATACCTTATTAGATATGGTATGGTCCATGATGTGCTCCACTGATCTTCCAGTCTCTTTTTGGGGTCATACCCTAGAGACCGCTACTCACATTTTTAACAGAGTATCATCAAAGGCTGTCAATAGCACTCCATATGAATTATGGAAAGGGAGAAAACCAAGTCTTAAGTATTTCAAGATATGAGGCTACCCAGCTTTTGTCAAGAATGTTTTTGGACATAAGTTAAGTGCTAGGGCTGACAAATGCAGATTTGTAGGATATCCTAAAGAAGGAATGGGCTACATTTTCTATCACCCTACTGAACAAAAGGTTTTTGTCAGAAGACATGCATCCTTCTTGGAAAAAGAATTCATCCAAGAAGATGGCAGTGGGAGGAAATTTGAACTTGAAGAAGTTCAACCTACACCTGATGTAATTCCTCAACTAGAGGTTCATATAATTCAGAAACATCCACAACACTCACCTCCTTTCCGAAGGTCAGAGAGATTACGGGGTACACCTCTCCGATATGGCTTTGTCATTGGAAATGACAATGAGTCGAGTATCATTCAGGATGATGATCCTGTAACCTATTTGGAAGCTGTCGAGAGTAAAGACTTCGACAAATGGCTAAATGCCATGAAATCAAAAATGGACTCCATGTAATCTAACCAGGTTTGGACATTGGTTGATCCACCTGAAGGAGTTAACCCAATTGGGTGTAAATGGATCTTCAAGAAGAAGATTGGAGCAGATAGCCAAGTAGATACCTACAAAGCTAGGCTAGTGGCAAAAGGTTTCAGACAAAAACATGGTATTGATTATGATGAAACCTTTTCACCAGTAGCAATGCTCAAGTCTATCAGGATTATGCTTGCAATAGTAGCATACTATGATTATGAAATGTGGCAGGATTATGCTCAAGTCCATCAGGATTATGCTTGCAATGCTCAAGTCCATCAGGATTTTGCTCAAGTCCATCAGGATTATGCTTGCAATAGTAGCCTACTATGATTATGAAATCTAGCAGATGGATGTAAAGACTGCTTTCCTCAATGGATACCTTGAGGAAGAAGTCTATATGTCACAACCAGAAGGGTTTGTCTCAAGTGGGAGACATAATTAAGTATGCAAGCTTAAAAAATCCATATATGGTTTAAAGCAAGCGTCGAAGAGTTGGAACATCCACTTTGATGAAGCAATCAGGGAGTTTGGCTTCATTAAAAATGTGGATGAACTTTGTGTGTATAAAAAGATTAGTGAAAAAACAACTGTCTTTTTTGTTTTGTATGTCGATGACATACTTATCATTGGGAATGATATCCCAATGTTACAATCGGTCAAGACTTGGCTATCTTCAAAGTTTTCCATGAAGGATTTGGGAGAAGCATCCTGTATATTGGGAATTAAGATCTATAGAGATAGATCTAAGAGGATGCTAGGTTTATCTCAATCTAGGTACATTGACTTAGTGTTGAAAAGATTCAACATGGATGGGAGTAAGAGAGGTTACTTGCCCATGAGTGAAGGCATACATCTCTCCAAGAAATTGTCACCTAAGACATCAGAAGAAAGAGAGAGAATGGCTAAGATTACTTATGCTTCAGCTATAGGATCAATAATGTATGCTATGTTATATACCAGGCCTGATGTTGCTTATGCCTTTGACATAGTAAGCAGATTCCAGGCTGATCCAGGAGAGGATCATTGAAAAGCTGTGAAAAATATTCTTAAGTACCTGAGAAGGAATAAGGATGTTTTTCTAATCTTTGGAGGATCAGAATTGAAACTATAAGGATATACAGATTCTAGTTTTCAATCAGATCCAGATGATAGCAAATCCATATCAGGGTATGTCTTTACCCTATATGGTAGAGCAATAAGTTGGAAGAGTACAAAGCAGCAAATTGTAACTGACTCAGTCATTGAGGCAGAATACATAGCTGCAATTGAAGCCGCAAAGGAAGCTGTTTGGATAAAGAAATTCATTACGGAATTGGGCATTGTTCTTGAAATACAACAACCAGTGCCACTTTATTATGACAACATTGGAGCTGTTGCATAAGCTAAGGAACCAAGGTCTCATCATAAGTCCAAGCACATTCTGAGATGCTTCCACCTCGTTCGAGAGATCATAGGAAGACAAGATGTTTCCATTGAACGAGTTGATACAAAGAACAATATAGCAGACCCATTCACTAAAGCACTACCCCAGCAGTAGTTTGATCGTCACTTAGAATGTACGGGTATTACATATAAGGGCGATTGGCTTTAGTGGAAGTGAGAGATTGAAAGAATAATGCCATGAAAGCCAATCATTGTAAGGGCATTTCTGTAAACTTCTAAACTCATGTATGACATTTTAATGTATTAATAAAAGGCATTTAGTTTTCATCATACTGCTATGTTTGATTAATAGATTATAGTGAACCACGTAGGTTAGGGAAATGGAATTAGGGTTATAATGAAGATCATAACAGTGAGACCTAAATTCTTATAAACCCTAATCTAGAATGTTCCTGGTCGTTGGATTATCGATTAGGGGATCGATACTTCCGGAAAGACCAGCATATCCTATGTATGCTCTTAAGAGAGGGTGGTTGATCTCACAGCCACTAGTGTAGAGACACTAATATAAGGATATGGGTGCTCATTGAAGACATGAGTTCACTGAACTGATCCATACTGAGAACTTCTTATGGATGCCTTACTGCTTGTCGAAAGGTAGTTCTCATAGTGAAAGTTGTGCAAGTGATCTTTAGACCTGAGATCACCTTAGATCCTTATGCACACTAAGCCATGTTTTGATTCATACCCATTCATGACATTGAGTTATGCACAGGATGTTCTTGAATATGGTGGAAGGTGTATGAAGGATGAGAGTGGATCAACAAGGAATAGATCATTCCTAGAAGAAGAAATATTATCCCAAGAAACCTCTTCAATTGATGACTCAGGGAGTCAATGATCAAAGCAGGATGAGATTAGAAAAGGTTTTCTAATCAGTCATCAATAGAGTCATCATTATCGAATTGAGATTCGAAATGACTAAGTGCTAGGGTTTGACATTAATCCATACCCATCACTTATTCGGGATAAAAGGAGATCGAGAGATTGAATTGCATGCTAACTTTCCACTGAAGGGTATTTTTGATAATTTCTACCAAATTCCTCATCTTTCGGGTAGGCATGACATGTTGCTAAATGTCAATCATGTTGTGTAGGTTAACATGAATCAATTCGATTAGATTCATGAGTTAATTTGAAAGTTGGTTCAAATTGGCAACTTGGGTCAGTTCAATTTGACTTAATTAGGTCAAACGGGTCCGATTGGATCGAATCGACTTGATCCCAGACCTATTGCTAGCTAGATATGGAACCCAAAGGGTCACACACATATGAGAATTAACCTGGGAATTTATTGGATATTATATTAGGGTTAGTTAATCATAATTGGCTAGCTAGATTGCATACTAGCATATGTATGCTAGCCTAAATCCTAACCCAATTAGATTGGGTCTATTTGCTTGCTAATTGAGCAAACAAATTTATTTGAAATCTATATTGGGTTGTGTCCTAAGTGGGGTCAAATAATCTGATTTTATTTGGATTTTATCAGCCTTTATCTTGGATTTATGAAGAGTCCAAACTAGATTGGACTCTTGGCGCCTTTTGGAGTTTGCGCTAGAAGTTATTGGAGTGAAATAAGCAAGGAGTCTTTCTTCTTTTGGGAAGTGGTTTCCACATAAGCAAGGAGTCTCTCCCCTTATCCTAACACCCATTCCTTCAGCCTCTTTACCATACAAGAAAGAAAGAAGGATGAAATTGGCCCGTGCAACATGAAGAGTCGCGACTCTTCATGGTTGCCGCACCAATTCAAATTCAAATGAAAAGTTTATTATTGAAGGGATATGTCTTTTCATTCCCACACCAATTTCCTTCTCATCAGTCGGTTACATGCCACATGGCATGAAGAAAAATCATCGGTTAAATCCAAGAGATGCAGATAAGTCTTTTGGTGCATGAAAGAATGTATTTTTAGATCCAAAAGACTCCTTCTCATTGAAGGGTCTTATTTGATCTGATGAAAAGCAGATCAAGGGCTGATGAAGGGCCTTATCCCACGCCTCTTGCTTTCTTATATATACCCATCAGTGTTTTATCGAAAACATTATATTCTGTCATTTCTTTCTTACATTCTTGCACTTATCCTCTTTGTCTCTTCCTTCCCTTGTTAAGACATTATTCTTTCTTTAAGGCAAGTCTGCCAAATTAAGACAAGGGCTTAGGAAGAGAATAAAGAAGTGTTAAGTAGAAGTAAGAAGAGTTTTGGAGAGGGTTCAGAGTGCTTGTCAGGAGGGTATTAGTTTGGGAAAGAAGAAAAGGCAGTTGAAGGATAGGATGGCTGCCAAAGAGTCCTGTGGTTTAAGCAAGCAAGAAAGGAGTGTCTCCTTGGTTCAGTTCTCGTGTGGATCACCTCTGGAGGGCATGCACTTGTGTGCCTAGTAGAACGATGAAGGTTATAGCACATCAGGTATTCTTCTTAAGTCTTATTATATGATTAGTTAATTGTTATGCTCAAGGGATTCTGGATTAGGGTTTCGATTTCTTATGTTTTTCAAATAAAAAATTTTGAAATTCTACCATCCGCTGTGTCATTGAAACCCATCAAGCTAGTCATAGACTGGAACACGTCCTCATGGATCGTTGGAATTGAAGCATCCCAAATACATCTCCTGCATCCCCTCCCCTTCCATGCAAAAAATCATGATACTCTCGATCTCCATGATGCCTTGGATCATTAAGAAGCTATAAATGCTCAACACCCCCCCTCTCGAGCAACACATGATGAAACATCTTCTTGAATGTCATAACAAATTAAAGAAAATTTGAAGCACAATTCGTCCGAGAATGAGCTTTGGTCACTCCTACATACCCAAAAAAATTGACTCTATCAAAAATTGCTAGATGAGGAATGCTTGGACCGAAAATACTCAATGATAGAAGAAACATTCTCAAAATATACCGAACCATGATGCTTGGGAAAATCTTACATCTTATTCATCTTAAAAGTATCATACAAATAAAAAATAAAAACATAAAAATTACAATATCAGTTTCCTTTTTTCTGCTCTAGATTGATTGGATTGCCCAGATGGGATTGTATGGCATACATTGTGATGGGAGTCTGAAGCAGGCATGCCCCAGCTTCAAGAAGAATTTGGGTTGCCAAGGTCTTGCAATCCTTGAAGCCAACTCCATATGATTTGCTCTCAGCATGTCGAAGCGAAGTTTCAGCAACCCCCATGCGCACTTCAACCAGAGTTGTTTTGGTCTCCATCCTTAAGATTTCATTGCCATAATCAACCACCCTATCGCTCAGGCCATCAATAGTAGCCTTGGCCACCTTTAACTAGTGCTGCAAGGATAGGTTATCTCCATATCTGTGGTTCGATGGTTTTGAACACATTGGAAGGCAATGGCATTCCTATTCTTCTCCTCTTCCAACTCCAGTTGAAGAAGCTAAGTGGTGGGGAAACCTGAGGCACCAGAATAAGATAGAGGCTTTTCAACCCTCTGTAAATTGATCAATAATTTATGAGTCCATCTGTAATAAGGGCTTAGCTCATCTGAGTCCATTTTAGTTGTTATTTGAGTATTTTGAGTTGTTATTTTAGTTCTGTACTAGTTAGCTCATGTTGAGCTAGTTCAGTCCAATGCTAGTTAGCTCATGTTGAGCTAATTTTTTTTTTTTG
This sequence comes from Areca catechu, assembly GCA_021397845.1. NCBI lineage: Eukaryota > Viridiplantae > Streptophyta > Magnoliopsida > Arecales > Arecaceae > Areca > Areca catechu. The sequence continues at coordinate 102,101,991 of CM038050.1, forward strand.
AGTCCTATCCAAGCATATTGAAGACTCAAGACCACATCATACAAGTAAAGACCAAGTCCAACTAGATTGAAGACGTGGAAGTTTAGCCCAAGTCCAACCCAGCTTGAAGATTTGAAGACCCCAGGAGGAAAAATCAGAAACCCTGATTCCTTGCAGATGCCATCTAGATGCCCAGATTTCCTTCCAGATGCCAAAATATATTCATAGACCAAGGCATCAATGATTTTAGAGGTCCATCTGTATCCTAGCCCAAAGAAATCAAGCCGAGGCGCCAAGCCCAAGCCCCTAAGAAGCAAGATACCAGGGAATATTCTGGCTACCTGGCTACCAGGCCACCCGAGCTTTAAGAGGCCCAAAGCCATGCACTCGGGCCCCTTTGGGCTGGCCCCTTTCTTCTCTTAGAAGCCCAACACGCCCCACTAGGCGTCCATGGAGTGTTGGCCAAGTCAAGAGAATTTTTAGGGATTTTTCTACCTAATGTTTCCTTATTTTCTAGCTAGGGTTTGAGAGGGAAAAGGATTCTTATGTAAAGACTAATGTACCCTTACTTGGAGCCCAAGGTTAAGGGTCTATTTAAGGGACCCAAGCCTCTTGTATGAAACCTAATTTTTATATGAATTAAAACCTTGAATTCTTCTATTGAGTTGTGTGATACCCTGCTGTGTGCATAAAGGGGTTTTGAGAGTTTTTCTTCCCAGTGCTGCAATCATCTTCCTGCTGCCAACAAGCCTCTCAGATCCCTGGATGCCCACTCCAAAAGAAGCCTTCCCTGGCTATTTTCCCTTTGTTTTCTTGTTCCTTTGTGAGTTTTCTAACCCCTGACAGGTCGTTTGCAGGTCCCCGAGTTCCTATGAATCCAACGACTCCAACCAAGCCTCAATCGGATCATCGAGCAGAAAGCCGGGTATCTGCGGGTCTTTGGCTCGGTTTTCCAGGCCACATCCATCGAGGAACGAGAGACCCTTTGCTGCGATCTTCAAAGACATTGTCAGGTACACCCCTCTACCTCCAGTAGTTTTATTGTAGAAGAACTTGCCCTAACCGAGGCTTCTCAGCCCCGGCGATCCTTCTTTTCTACTTTTCTAGGTCCTATCTGCATGCTGATCTTCTAAAATTAATATAAAATTCCCTACAACTTATTTTAATCTAAAGTTTAGGAATTAATCACTCAACCCCACATATAAAACATACAAAAAGAATTGCATCCATATTAGTCCTGCATCATTTGGTATCAGAGCATAGATTAGGGCTTGTTTTCTCTAATTTTTTAGTCTGTATATACTCTATTTTTTAAATTATTTCTCCCTGATAAAAACACTAAAAATTCTGAAATTTATTTTTCTAGATTCATCATAATTCACAGTAATTTTGAAGTTTTTTCAGATTTTATTATGGCCTGTGAATTTTCTGTAAGCCAAAATATAGCCTGTAAATTTTTGGCTCATTTTTTTTCAGCAAGACAAGTTTGAAAGGTTTAGGATTTTGTTTAGTATTTTTTGCATATCTTTTAATTTTAGTATATTTCCTGCATATTAGGCCATAATTTGCAAGTTTTCTTCTATTTAATAAAATACCAAAAAAAAAATTACATATTCTCCAAAAATACCAAAAACATCTAAACCCTATTTTGCATCCTCATCTGTCTGCCATCGTTGCATAATTTACTTTTAAGGGCACTCTTACTATATCATATAAGGGGAGGAGTTGATAACCTCTCCTTAGCCCAAAATCACATCCCTTGCATTCGTTCCCAAGCCTTAACCTAAAAATTAACTAGACTTAATTTGCCCTAGTGGGCTAGGGACACCAACTGGTCGGGTCCGGGCTAGTGTTAGATCACTGTGTCAAGTTAACCTGTGTGTGCGTTGTGCTCAGTGTCTAGAACGATGGTTTAGGGATTCAATCCCGAAGGGCTTGTGTGCTGGTCAGCCTACCTGGCCTATCTCTGATTGGTGTCTAAGATAGGCAATCAGGGACCTAACACTCCCCTTACACATGCCTGGCTGAGTACAGGGTTACTATAGGCTAGTTTGCCACCCTGATTAAGCATCTAGTTTAGACTCTAGGTCTAGTCAGCTGTAGTCGGTCTGATCAAGTCTTGCATGAGCACTAGATCAGGGGTGTTTGCCACCCTGATTGAGCATCTAGTTTAGACTTTAGGTCTAGTCAGCTATAGTCGGTCTGATCAAGTCTTGCATGAGCACTAGATCAGGGGTTTCATATCACCCACCTCCTTCATAAATGTCTGAACCCATAATTTGCAAGCACAAATAAAACCACTCACTGAGCATCTAACCCAATCAATGGCCCAATTGACTACCCAGTTAACTCAGTCTAGTACCCAAACCTATAATAGAATTGACCATCTTGCCGATAGGTTTGGCCAGTTAGAAGGCCATGTAGGGACCATAGAAAGAACCCTTGGGTCACAGTCTGATCCAGATCCTGAGTCCTTTCATCCTGACCCATACTACAATCCTCAACCTAGGTGGACCCCAAATCCTGATCCATACCGAGAGGTTGAACCTAGGAGAGCCCTCAGCCTGACCCATACAATAAAACTGAACCTAGAAGAACCCCTTACCATGACCCTTATTATGATACTGAACCTAGAAGAACCCCTTACCTCGACCCATATTATGATACTGAACCCAACACCTAATATTTTGACCCATATAGGGAGTGCAACCCTAGGAGAACCCAATATTCTAACCCATATAGGGAATCCAACCCTAGGAGAACCCAATATTCTGATCCATATAGGGAGTCCAACCCTAGGAGAACCCAATATCCTGACCTATATAGGGAGCCCAACCTTAGGAGGACTCCATACCATGATCCATCCTTAGAACCTGACCATAGAGCTGATCCAAAATCCTATGACCCCAGATCCTATAATCCCATGACCCATAGATCTGCACCCTTGTCCTATGAGTCCAGAGAACCCATAACCCCTAAGTATCAGCCTAGTACTAGTCATGCTTCCCCTAGTCAACTTGAACCCCATAGGATTAGTATCCCTAAATATGAGCAAGTAGTGAGCCACTACCCTTAGGCAACCTGAACCTACTAGGAGTAGTACCCATAATCAGAGACCAGAACCTAACCAATTTCCTGCTAGCCGACCTTCTCCAACCATTCCTGAGATTCACAAGGCTTACATTAACGCGGAAGTGTATGAAGCTGATGCGAGCCTAGTGGATGAGTATGAGGGAGAAGAGGAGACCCTTTAGTAGACCTCGAATTAGCTGACCCAGTAGATACCCAGGTAGAAACCAACCCAGAGCTAGTTGACCTTAACCACATCCAACCCAAAGCTATAGTGGAAGAATAAATAGAGGAAGAGAACCAAGATACTGATGCTCGAGCCTTACCTGAGGAAACCATAGAGGAGAGCCAAATTATAGAGTCTAGTCCAAAATTACAGGAACCAGAAGAATTTATTAAGGCCCTGATCTCTTTGAATCAATACCTTCAAGATGAGTCCCCTCATATGGTTCCCATTAAGTACCTCTTCCACGAAATTGGCGACCCATCCTTCCATAATGCAAACCCTGTAGATATAGCTCAACCTCGTAAGGGTAACCTCAATAGTATAGGATTAGTTCCTGACACCCCGTCTTTTATCCTACTTTATCCAACTAACCATGAACCTTTTTCTCTACCTTACCAAACTAATTCTGAACCCACTTCCTATTTTTTGCCCTTTCCTGACACCTCCAGCATTTCTAGGATTATTAGATTGCATTTAATTGAGATTAGCATACTGCATGCATTCATGCATGTTAGGTTTGCATCTTAATTCTGGTACACTCTTAGGAATTTGCTAGGAGTTCACTGTAAATTTTCATGTGCATGTCAATCTAGGATCAAACCTAGGAAACCTATAATCTGTTAGGTTTAGATCCAAAGAGTTCAATAAAATTTCCTTCTATAGGAATGCATAGTCAAGTCTGTTAGGTGTAGGTTTGAGTGCTTTGAATCACTTGTTAGGAGTTTGCATGTGCCCAGCATGTTCACCACTTACACTAATTTTAAACAAACTAGCTAATTCCCGAAGATGGATCAAAGAATTTGATGTAGTGGATTCTATCTTGGTTAGGCTTAGGCCTAAAAGAAGCTTCATGCTCGCAAAGCCGGACCTTTTAAAGTGATAGAGAAGGTTGGATCAAATGCCTAGGTGTTAGACATGCCTTCGGATTGGGCATTAGTTCTACCTTCAATATTACAGACCTGGTTGAGTATAGGGAACCGGCAGCGATACCAGTGAGGCCTTTGGACCTATTCCTTTTCATTGTGAGTGACCCTAACCCAGAGTGTCCACTAACAAATTGAACTGAGAGAGGAGAACGGATCGAGCGTATCCTGGACGATCAAGCCATCACGACCCGGTACGTGACTATCAAGCTTCCTGGTCCGATGGCAAGGCCAGCCAGAGTGGGACGATTCATAGATTTCATGAGAGGACTTACAATGCCTCAACCCAGACCTTCTCGAGAGATATGTGAGCCAGTCTGATCTTCACTCGACAGGGTCGAGTTCCTCCCACCCTGGGAGAATTGGTGGGGACACCTGAGGCACCAGAATAAGACAGAGGCTTTTCAACCCTCTATAAATTGATCAATAATTTATGAGATCTGTAATAAGGGCTTAGCTCATCTGAGTCCATTTTAGTTGTTATTTGAGTATTTTAAGTTGTTATTTCAGTTCTGTACTAGTCAGCTCAAGTTGAGCTAGTTCAGTCCAATGCTAGTCAGCTCATGTTGAGCTAATTTTATTTTTTGAGTCCTATCCAAGCATACAGAAGACTCAAGACCACATCATACAAGTAAAGACCAAGTCCAACTAGATTAAAGAAATGGAAGTTTAGCCCAAGTCCAACCCAGCTTGAAGATTTGAAGACCTCAGGAGGAAAAATCAGAAACCCTGATTCCTTGCAGATGCCCTCCAGATGCCCAGATTTCCTTCTAGATGCCAAATATATTCATAGACCAAGGAATCCATGATTCTAGAGGTCCATACATCCTAGCCCAAAGAAATCAAGCCGAGGCGCCAAGCCCAAGCCCCTAAGAAGCAAGATACCAGGGAATATTCTTGCTACCTGGCTACCAGGCCACCCCAACTTCTAGAGACCCAAACCCATGCACCCGGGCCCCTTTGGGCCGGACCCTTGCTTCTATTAGAAGCCCAACACGCCCCCTAGGCATGCTTGGAGTGTTGACCAAGTCAAGAGAATTTTAGCGATTTTTCTACCTAATGTTTCTTTATTTCTAGCTAGGGTTGAGAGGGAAAAGGATTTTTATGGAAAGACTAATGTACCCTTACTTGGAGCTCAAGGTTAAGGGTCTATTTAAGGGACCCTAGCCCTTGTATGAAACCTAATTTTGATATGAATCAAAACCTTGAATTCTTCTATTGAGTTGTGTGATACCCTGCGTGTGCATAAAGGGGTTTGTGAGAGTTTTTCTTCCTAGTGCTACAATTACTTCCTGCTGCCAACAAGCCTCTCAGATCCCTGGATGCCCACTCCAAAAGAAGCCTTCCCTGGCTATTTTTCTTTGTTTTCTTGTTCTTTTGTGAGTTTTCTAACCCCTGACAGGTCATTTGCAGGTCCCCGAGTTCCTACGAATCCAACGACTCCAGCCAAGCCTCAATCGGATCATCGAGCAGAAAGCCGGGTATCCGTGGGTCATTGGCTCGGTTTTCCAGGCCGCATCCATCGAGGAACGAGAGACCCCTTTGCTGCAATCTTCAAAGACGTTGTCAGGTACACCCCCTCTACCTCCAGTAGTTTTATTGTAGGAGAACTTGCCCTAACCGAGGCTACTCAGCCCCGGCGATCCTTCTTTTCTACTTTTCTAGGTCCTAATCTGCATGCTGATCTTCTAAAATTCATATAAAATTCCTACAACTTATTTTAATCTAAAATTCGGGAATTAATCACTCAACCCCACATATAAAACATACAAAAAGAATTGCATGCATATTAGTCCCGCATCACTAAGCCTCAGTAATAGCTTTGTCCCTGTACGGCTTGATGAATCTTATCATCCTGTCTCGAAGAGCTGCTACCCTGCACCTCATCCAAGGTAAGGTGAAGTTTCTTCCATGTCCATTCATTCTAACTCCAAGCCAAATTAAGCTCTTCCTAGAACCACTAGATTTGGTTGTTTGCTTCGGCTTTTAACTCTATAATCACTGCTTTGTGACTCTTTTCCTATTTTGCAATCTTTGTTTCAACATTCAAGATCATCCAAGCTTCACCCATGCATGCGGCCTCTAACTTTTGATGCATTAAAGTGAGATGGCTACCTGCTTTCTCCAACTTTACTATCAAACAGACAATATTTTTGAAAGACTGTCCGCATGCTTCTTTTGTTATCTAAATTCTTTCTCTACTTCGGTGGCATGGGTCTCGACTTTGCCAAGACCTTGCTTGGCATCTGCAGCTTTTTCTTCCATCGCGACAACCTTACTTTGGCAATTTTGGTTGACATCATGAAAGAGTACAAGTGATCCGATAGCTACGTTAAATTTGAATGACACATATTATTTAAAAAGGATGATACACCAAAAATCAAATAATGGCTCAGGCAATAAACTTTCTATATACCTAAATAATGGCCTTAAAAGCTATGTTCTCATGCTCTTTAGGCTTGTACTCACAAGCTTGATAGTTGCCTGAGGCTCGAAGGAAAGATCAGACTCATTCTTCAAAAAACAATGGGTCCCTAGGGGCATCAGAGCTACCAAAATTGCTTCCCAAGGTTCCAACCTTGGGAACGAACACTAGAGGGGATGCACAAATCTCTATTGCACAAGGCATCATCCTTGTAGTGCTTCAAGACAACTCTTTGTAAATATCGAACATTGCATGGATCCATGAGATATTCAAGATCATCAAAAAAGGTTGCCAAGAATTGCCTTCTTACACTGAAAATCATCGCATGACAAGTGTAAGATAACCCTGGCTCAAGCATCTCCATTTATAAGCCACCTCTAAGATCCCTTTATAAAGGGGCCAGCCATGGTAGCTCCTCACACCTCCCAAGAAAGATATCATAAGTGCAAAACCAAAACTACCTGATAAGCTCACCTTTTGAGAACTTGAAAACCAATTGAACTATTGGGATCCTTAAAGCATGAGGCTATAACTACTCTGCATCTCGAATGCTCAACATTCAAATTAAGGAATGAGGATCCATTGATATGGGAAGAGACCCTATATTGAGGATCCCAAGGGTTATAAGATCGATGATGATCTGATCAGACCTAGTTCAGGATGCTCGAGAGCCATATTCGACTATTTTGGACCCCAATATCTGGATCTGTGATACTTTGAGCATGTAAAGTAGATAGAACATCTAGACAAACTAGATGTCCCTAATAAAGGGTGTCAGAAGGAAAAACCCTATCACCCAATTCTATTCCTTTAGGAGGAGAGAACCGAGAAAGGCACTTCGAGCCCCCAGTCCTACCGATGGTAACCGTAATATACGGCATGATCTATAAAAACTTCGTTCCCTCCTAGACCATAAATTTTTGACTTTACTCTAGTACCTATCTATGGTCCTTCTAGCCCTTAATAGAATTAGGCCAAATGATCTTATCGAACTGCAAGTCAATCGGGTCACTAGCCAACTGACCCCCAGTTGGGATGCACATTGTTATCTACTTTCAATATATTAGGGACCCGAGTCCCCAACCCCGAGTTTCACATAACTTCGATCAGAAAAGGCTCTTAAACTTTTGAATTCCAGTACGAGGCCTCGATCGGATCTATCATTCCTTAAAAAGCATTAACCAAAGAGCCAAGCAGGAATCTATCGATACTCATCCTGAAATGCCCTCTGTAGTTGACAAATTGTCAAGTCCTGGTATTTGAGACAAATCTCAGTCATAAAAGAGAAGTAAAGCAGAAGGATTCTACTTCTCATCTAGTGCCTCTTTTCATCCTCAAATTATCGCCCACTCCAAGGTTGGTGGTCCATTCAAGCATTTATTCAAATTCAAATATTCCAAGATCAAATGGAAGATTATCTTATCCTCTTTTGAATTCAAGAGGATCGATGATAAATGGAGGTTTATCTTATTTCAAATGCAAGGAGATCAAGTTGACATCCAAGCAAGATTAACGCCAAGATGGAGGAAAAAATGAGATGCCAAATATTTATGAATTGTCGCCCATTAAATGCCACTCAAATTTTAAGAGGAGTGAAGTAGAAGGACTCCTCATCCCACATTTCTCATTTTGTCTCCCTACATTATTTCACTGCCCATTCCTTGTAGAAGTCCAAGTGCAAGGGAGTCTACTCCATTTGAATTCAAAGATTTCATCCAATTTCAAAAGGAGATAGGAGTCCAATATTATCCTCTCAAGGGGCCCTATCTTAATCTATCTTGTATTTAAATGAGTTTGTTCTTATCATGCTACTATCTAAGGGGTCTATAAATACCATCCCATTCCCCTCTTGTAAACCAACTTATGATTGATTAATGAAACTCTGCAAGTTTCCTTTCTCCAATTACTGGGTAAGTGTTGAGAGTGCAATTGTTGGTTAAACAATTATAGTGTGTGAGTACTCTGGTGGTTAAGCATTGCACTGTTGTGTGTGGAGTACAAAGTCTGAGTTATTTCCTGAGTCCAAGATCCTAAATCTAGGTGCCACCAACTTCAACATCCAGTCTAGATCCAGAAACCATCTGACCAACCTTTTTTCCCTCCCTCATTTCAATTTCCACTCTATTTTTATCAATCTAATCACAGTTATTTTGTAGGATCCTTAGTATTCTTGATCAGAAGAGGAGGTTTTCCTTGCCATCCAACAATCAACGAGAAGATTGTTTCGAAGGACTAAAGTTTGCAATCCTACACGAGATTGCAAGAATTGATTCCAGATCTGTTGAAACAGAGAAGGGAAAAGTGTTATTGGTAAGTAACAATCCAAATCTCATTAGATCTGATTAATTGAAGTCAGGTCAACCTTGAATCGATGGTTTTTAATCATTGGATCCAGGGTTCTTTATGTGATTACATGCTGATTATATTACGGGTAGTTAGTAGAGACTTAGTCTAATTTTTGTTAAATTAATTTGATAGTTTATTTGAGTTGCTACCATTGCTCATAAAAAAAAATTTAAATTGTAATTATTAGAATTAGTCTTTGCATCCATCTCGCATTAGCAAAACTATAGGAATTCACTCCAAAGCTACCTCTTTCCTCTCTCACTGACTAAAGTTCATCACATAACCAATGAACTCAAGCATAAGTATCCTCCTTTAGGTCTATAATTTTAGCTGGAAGCCTTCCTTAAATTAGTGATTTCTACATTTGCCTTCACTGTGACTTGAGCTTCTCACTGGTAGGCATCACTTATCTACTTATGCATCAACGAAAGCCATTCCCTTGCCTGTTTCAACTTTTTTGTCAAGCCCTTAGCATCATCTATGATGGCATTAGTGCACTTCTTCTATCGCTAAAATTCTTGCTCTACCTTTGATGCCTGTACTTGGCCTTATAGGCCTCCCTCTTGGAAGTAGCCCTTTCCTTAGCTGCTGCCACCTTCATCTCACCACCAAAGACTCCATGAAGAAGTTGAGGTACTGTGCCAATTGCATGTCAAATCATTGTTAAGAGAACAAGAGGCAAAGTACTCAGAAGAGATATACCATTGTACCTAGATGACCAACTAAAAAGCTCCATGCTTATAGGATTTGGTGTCAATTTTGTGCATCTTCAATATGTCGGTAGGTAGGAGAAGCATATGAATCAAATCCTTAACCATCCTTGAACCCTTAGCAAAACTTGGGGTCAGTAACTCTAAGACATGATTCCTCGACATTCACTCCTTCGATGATGGTCCTTTACTAGATGTTCATCCAATCGAGGTGCCAGACTTTTATAGTCTCCTAACAGCCTTTCAAAGTTCCTTAAGATTGCCTGGATCCATGAGTTTTTGATCCTACATTGAAAATCCCAAATATCTCAGAACTCTAGCATTAGAAATTTCCATGCTCACTAGAAATCACCCTTCAACAAGTGAAAACCTCTCCCTATAAAGTTAGAATGGTAGTGAAAAAGATGGCCCTATACCCACTTTTAAAAGGGAAAGCTACAGACAACTGTCTTGATTTGATAAATAACAAAATACTTAAGTATATTTGAGTACTAACTATGTGTTACAAGTGTATTCAGCAGATCAAAGTACTCATCAAATATAAAGTATTGATGCAGGACGAATGCTCTGATACCAAAATGATGCAGAACGAAAATATGGAATGTGGAAGCAAATTAAAATTAATATATTTTTTTTATTTATTATTTTCAGAAGTCGGCTTTGACTCAAAGGAAAGATAAACTAATGTTGAAAGAAACTAAGAAATGACAGAAAGCACAATTGAAAGGAGTGGATTATCAGAGTAACTCAGAAGTAGGATCGCTGGGGATGAGAAAACCCCAGACCTAGGGTTTACTCCTCTTTCAAGAAACAGACGAAGAGAGAAGAGAAGGTTTTATACCTGACTGTGATATCTCTCGTTGCTTCAATTGAAGGACACTCTCGAGCAGATTGTAGGATCCTTGGAGACGAGGTATCTTCGCAATGGATCCGGATTGTAGTCCTATGGCAAGGTTGGCCTTCTTCTCGAACTCAGGATCTGGAAGAAGAAGAACAAAAAAAAAAGAACCAGAAACTCAAAGAAAGACACTGACCTGAGGACTTAATGAAGATTGTTGGATGTAGAAGTTCGGAGATCTTGATACTGATCTGACTCTTCGTTGAACTTGCTCTGTAGGATTGAACCTGGATGATGGTGGCCGGCCTCTATGTGGAAGAGAGGGGCCGTGGGATGTAGATGGAAAATTAGGGTTTGGTGGTGGTGGAGTAGAGATGGGTGGACTAAGCTAGGGTTTGGGGTTGGAGATCTGACACCTCCTCAAGGTTCCTAGGGAACCCGGATTTACTCCCTCACGGAGCTCAACACTTGAATACAAGTGCAGAAGAGAGAAACACAAAGTTGCTCACAAAAAATTGATTTCATTCATCATTTTTCAAGAGTTACATAGAGTTGAATATATAGACATAACAAAGAAATAAAATTTTATACATTTTCCATATGGGACTAATAGGACTAACCCACACTTTAGGCATCAAATTCTCTTCCCAAGACTCCTTCCATGAGTGGGCAGCCCAAAAAACTCCAAGAAAACTTGAAAATCAGCTCCAAATGGCAGGTTATGGGGGTGTCTCCTAGTATCTCTCATGAATCAAGGATTTTCCCTTCATGTTTTGGCTTTTTTGGACACCTCCTAGTCTTGCTCAACAAGTTTAGGCTTCTTCCTTTCATGGCTTTGGCACTTTTGGAAACTTTTGGGTGCCTCCTTGATTTTCTCCCAAGACATGCTCTCTTCCCTTTTATAACTTGGATTTTTATGGAACATTGTGGGGCACCTCCTTGATCCTCTCTTCAAGAAAAATTCTTGCCATCCTGGCTTGGGTTTATCTGGAAAGAAGTTGGCTCCTCCTTGGATTGAGGTATCTTGATGGATTTCTCCCCCAAGTGGTGCAAGAAAAAAGAACCTGCTTACTTGAGGCGTGGGGACCAAGGTACACTGGATGGAGATGTGGCAGGGAGTGTGGCACCACTTGTAGCTGGAAAATGTGGTGCCCTATGGCAAAGGGAATGACACCTACCTTGGCCTTGGACTTGGACTGAGTCAACATGACCCAACAAAATAGAAATGACAAAATTATAGACTCAAAATTGAGTTGATCAGGTCAACCCTTATTACAAAACCAGAAAACCCTAATTCTTCGGGCAAGGTCAATCAGAGATCCAGATGGAGCCCTGAAGTCTTCTTCTGAGTCTGGTGCCCGCACCAATTCTCCCGGGTGGGAGGAACTCGACCTTGTTGAGTAGGCTCAAGTTGGCTCTGGTATCTCTCCAAGAGGTCTGGATCCAAATCTTGTAGTTCTTCTCGGGAGATCCAAGAGTCATCAGAGTCTGGCCTTCCTTGCCAGCGGACCAAGTATCTTTGGTATCCTCGATTACGAGTAGAGATAACCTGATCATCCAGGATCTTTTCAATCTGCTCTTTCCTCACAGGCCAGTTGTTGGTGGACACACAGGGTTGGGTTCACTCTCAAGAGCAGGATTAGGCTCAAAAAGGCTCACTGGGAATCACAGCTGGCTCTCTATACTCTACTAGGTCTGTAATGTTGAAAGTGGAGCTAATGCCTAGTTCTGAAGGCAACTCGAGCACATAGGCATTGGACCCTACTCTCTTCACCACTCTAAATGGTCCAGCTCCTCTAGCATGTAACTTTCTAACAGTTCCAGTAGGAAACCGTTCAGGCCTTAACCTAATCATTACATAGTCTCCCTCAACAAAAGTTTTGACTCGCCTTTGAGAATCAGCCAACTTCTTATAAGTTTCATTACTTAAATTTATTTTGGCATGAATTTCTTTATGCAAGTCCTTTACATGCTATGCAAGTGCATCAAGAGACTTGTGTGTGTGGACTAATAGTGAAATCAGATCAAGTGGTGTGTGAGGCTTGTATCCATGAACAATTTCAAAGGGACTCTAGCCTATAGACCTATTGATCGAAACATTATATGCAAATTTAGTCCTGGACAAAATACAAATCCCATTCCTGGTGCTCTCAATCAAACCAAAATCAGAGCCAAAGCCTAGTAAAGGGTCAAGAAAAACTAAACTAGACTGACGACGCATTCCTAAAGAATGGACTTTATTCCAAAGGAACCCTAGGTCTAAACCTAACAAACTAAGGCTCTCTAGTTTGACCTTGGGTCGGAGGAGGGCATGCAGAGCATGAAAACTATTATGGATGCCTAGTAGGTGCCATAAGGTCTTCCAGAAGTAGGTGGCAAACCTAATAGGTTCTAAGGAGTCTTGCAACCTAGAGATCTCAGTAAAGTGTAATCCCATAGCTCTAGAAACATGAGAAGATTCAGGAAGGGTAGGAAATAAGAATCAGAGTATTGAGGTGGCTTATCAGAAACAAGAAACAAACCTTGGTTATTCAGGATGACCTTAAAATGGGACATTGTTCTATAGGTGCACTCATCCAAACCTCATGATTTGCTCTAGGAGGGTCTACAAGTGCAAGTTCTAGGGTAGGCTGGGTGCTCCTAGAAGGTGAAGGTTATCAGGAAGGTCTTTGGAATGTTATCTAAAAAGTCCTCTAAGCTACTGTCTTTTTCTTGTTCTTGGACTTCTCAATGGGCAATTCTTGTGAACCCCTTCCTTCTTCACACTTCTCTACCAGATTTGACTTAGGGGTGTCTTCTTTGGATTCCTCAATGAGTTCAGAGGTATTCTCACTTAAACTCTCATTGGGTGCAATTTCTCTTCCTGAACTTCCTCAAAAGGGGTTCTCTTAGGGTTAGCTCCTGAATTCCTTGAGTGGTAGGGGTCCCCTCAATAACCCCATCAGGTAGGAGTTGGTTAATTGAATTATCGGGAGAGATATCCTCAAATTCTTCTTCTTTATTCATCTATCAAACTTATGTCAGGCTCATATATTTCTTCCTCAATCTCACTGAAAGGTTCTAATCTATTCTCCTTTGATTCCTCTTTAAGTACGGCTCTGGTCAGGTCAACTAATTTTTGGATGGCCATGCCTAACTCCTTCTCAGTGTTATCCTTCTGGTCAAGAGGTGACACAAGTGGGAATTGACAAACAAAAGTCTGGTTCACTACGGGTGTCGGATCAATCGGAACTTGACTCAAGTTGGTAGAGGTTGGCTTTAAGTCCAAAGTACTTGATTAGACCACTCATAGTCTTGGGCTTCTTGGTAGGCTCGGTCTAACTATTGGTCTTTTCAAGGCATAGCTTCCTATAAATGTCTGGGTGTAACCCAACCCTAAACCTCGATGTGATCTGAGCTTCGGTCTCAATGGTATTGCATTTCATGTCATACCACTGGAAGTCCTATATATTTAGACACAGGCCTATTACCTTGTCGCAATTGGTACCATTGGTCTAAAAGTCTTTTCTCATAGGATCTACCTAGGTACCTATCTCTCAACTTACTTCTCATATCTCTCCAAGTATATATTTCCTCTTTTCTTGATAACACTCATGCTCAATAGCATACCAATGCGACCTAGCATGTTTGGTGAACTTGTTTTGGCCAACCTAATTTGTCCTAATTTCGATATGTTAGTGCACTCAAAATACCGATCCATTTGTTCTTCCACTTAATATATGTCTCTTGTCTTCCATCAAAAGTGGGTGCATAAGGTTCGGTGTTCCTAACAGGTCCCTTTTCTGAGTCAACCAAGTATGGATATAGGCTCCTAGGGTTATGCTCGAGATCACGGTATAAGGTCCTCCTAGGCTCCGCATGGGTGAGTTGGGGCCTATTAAATTTTGGATCAGGGGTCCAATTTGATGTCTACGTTTCTCAAGTCCCTGGGCTCGGTCTCTAAACTGGGCAAAACCCTCATTCATATCCTGACTCAATTTGGTCATACTTTCGGTAAGAGTTCTAATCATGGCCTCTAAATCAGGTTGGGTTTGACCAGGTTGGTAGGGTACTCCATTCCGGGTAGACATGATGATGCAAGCAAACACAACAAATGAGACTCAACTGAACGACTACGGGCTAACTAGACCTAGAGCCCAAACTAGATGCCCAATCAGAGTGGCAAGCTAGCCTGTAGTAACTCGGGACTCAGCCAGGCAGGTGTAAGGGGAGTGTTAGGTCCCTAGATGCCAATCCTAGACACCAATCAGTGATTGGCCAGGTAGGCGGACCACCAGCACACAAGCCCTTCGGGATAGAATCCCTGAACCACATTCTAGACACTGAGTACAAAGCACACACAGAGTAACTAGACAAACTGACTCAACACTAGCCTTGACCCGACTTGTTGATGTCCCTAGCCCACTAGGGCAAATTAAGTCTAATAAATTTTAAAGTTAGGCTTAGGATCGAATGAGTGGGTGGTGGTTTGGGCTAAGGAGAGGTTATCAACTCTCCCCTATCTTAGATGCTCAATTGCCCTTAAGATGAATTAGGAGATGATCACTCAAAAAAATTGCATTGCAGAACACAAAAATAGAGTTGCGGTAATTTAACTCTCAGAAATTTCACAGAAACCAATAAATCACAGGAAAATTATGTAAAATAGCTTCAATTATATGGTTCTAGTAAAATAAAATCACATAATTTGGAGTTACTTGAACTGAGAAACAATTCCTGCAACAAATAGTTACGGACTGAAAACAGGGTGCTTCCCCCGTTTACAATTCCTGCTACGAAGTTGTAACCCAACGGATCCCCTACATGCCCTAGGAACACCCCGTGGAATGGAAAGAGGAGGTTTGCACCTCGCTTCGTTCCTAGGACCGGACGTCTTGGGGAGTCTACTTCGAGCAGACAAAGTAAAAAGGAGAGAGACTAAAAACAAGCAAGCAAAACAGAAACCCTAGACTGGGCTCTGATACCAAATTGATGCATAACGAAAATCTGATACCAAAAATAATGCAGAACGGAATGTGGAATGCGGAAGCAAATTAAAATTAATGTATTTTTTATTTATTTATTTTCAGAAGTCGGCTTTGACTCAAAGGAAAGATAAACTAATGTTGAAAAAAACTAAGAAATGACAGAAAGCACAATTGAAAGGAGTGGATTATCAGAGTAACTCAGAAGTAGGATCGCTGGGGATTGAGAAACCCCAGACCTAGGGTTTACTCCTCTTTCAAGAAACAGACGAAGAGAGAAGAGAAGGTTTTATACCTGACTGTGATATCTCTCGTTGCTTCAATTGAAGGACACTCTCGAGCAGATTGTAGGATCCTTGGAGACGAGGTATCTTCGCAATGGATCCTCGGATTGTAGTCCTATGGCAAGGTTGGCCTTCTTCTCGAACTCAGGATCTGGAGAAGAAGAACAAAAAAAAAGAACCAGAAACTCAAAGAAAGACACTGACCTGAGGACTTAATGAAGATTGTTGGATGTAGAAGTTCCGGAGATCTTGATACTGATCTGACTCTTCGTTGAACTTGCTCTATAGTTGAAACAGTTGATCTGAACCTGGATGCTGGTGGCCGGCCTCTATGTGGAAGAGAGGGGCCGTGGGATGTAGATGGAAAATTAGGGTTTGGTGGTGGTGGAGTAGAGATGGGTGGACTAAGCTAGGGTTTGGGGTTGGAGATCTCACACCTCCTCAAGGTTCCTAGGGAACCCGGATTTACTCCCTCACGGAGCTCAACACTTGAATACAAGTGCGGAAGAGAGAAACACAAAGTTGCTCACAAAGAAATTGATTTCATTCATCATTTTTTCAAGAGTTACATAGAGTTGAATATATAGACATAACAAAGAAATAAAATTTTATACATTTTCCATGTGGGACTAATAGGACTAACCCACACTTTAGGCATCAAATTCTCTTCCCAAGACTCCTTCCATGAGTGGGCAGCCCAAAAAACTCCAAGAAAACTTGAAAATCAGCTCCAAATGGCAGGTTATGGGGGTGTCTCCTAGTATCTCTCCATGAATCAAGGATTTTCCCTTCATGGTTTGGCTCTTTTGGACACCTCCTAGTCTTGCTCCACAAGTTTAGGCTTCTTCCTTTCATGGCTTTGGCACTTTTGGAAACTTTTGGGTGCCTCCTTGATTTCTCCCCAAGACATGCTCTCTTCCCTTTTATAACTTGGATTTTTATGGAACATTGTGGGGCACCTCCTTGATCCTCTCTTCAAGAAAAATTCTTGCCATCCTGGCTTGGGTTTATCTGGAAAGAAGTTGGCTCCTCTTGGATTGAGGTATCTTGATGGATTTCTCCCCCAAGTGGTGCAAGAAAAAAGAACCTACTTACTTGAGGCGTGGGGACCAAGGTACACTGGATGGAGATGTGGCAGGGAGTGTGGCACCCACTTGTAGCTGGAAAATGTGGTGCCCTATGGCAAAGGGAATGACACCTACCTGGCCTTGGACTTGGACTGAGTCAACATGACCAAACAAAAATTGAAATGACAAAATTACAGACTCAAAATTGAGTTGATCAGGTCAACCCTTATTATAAAACCAGAAAAACCCTAATTCTTCAGGCAAGGTCAATCAGAGATCCAGATGGAGCCCTGAAGTCTTCTTCTGAGTCTGGTGCCCGCACCAATTCTCCAGGGTGGGAGGAACTCGACCTTGTGAATAAGGCTCAAGTTGGCTCTGGTATCTCTCCAAGAGGTCTGGATCCAAATCTTGTAGTTCTTCTCGGGAGATCCAAGAGTCATCAGAGTCTGGCTTCCTTGCCAGCGGACCAAGTATCTTTGGTATCCTCGATTACGAGTAAGATAACCTGATCATCCAGGATCTTTTCAATCTGCTCTTTCCTCACAGGCCAGTTTGTTGGTGGACCACAGGGTTGGATTCACTCTCAAGAGCAGGATTAGGCTCAAAAAGGCTCACTGGGAATCACAGCTGGCTCTCTATACTCTACTAGGTCTGTAATGTTGAAAGTGGAGCTAATGCCTAGTTCTGAAGGCAACTCGAGCACATAGGCATTGGACCCTACTCTCTTCACCACTCTAAATGGTCCAGCTCCTCTAGCATGTTACTTTCTAACAGTTCCAGGAGGAAACCATTCAGGCCTTAACCTAATCATTACATAGTCTCCCTCAACAAAAGTTTTGACTCGCCTTTGAGAATCAGCCAACTTCTTATAAGTTTCATTACTTAAATTTATTTTGGCATGAATTTCTTTATGCAAGTCCTTTACATGCTATGCAAGTGCATCAAGAGACTTGTGTGTGTGGACTAATAGTGAAATCAGATCAAGTGGTGTGTGAGGCTTGTATCCATGAACAATTTCAAAGGGACTCTAGCCTATAGACCTATTGATCGAAACATTATATGCAAATTTAGTCCTGGACAAAATACAAATCCCAATTCCTGGTGCTCTCAATCAAACCAAAATCAGAGCCAAAGCCTAGTAAAGGGTCAAGAAAAACTAAACTAGACTGACGACGCATTCCTAAAGAATGGACTTTATTCCAAAGGAACCCTAGGTCTAAACCTAACAAACTAAGGCTCTCTAGGTTTGACCTTGGGTCGGAGGAGGGCATGCAGAGCATGAAAACTTATTATGGATGCCTAGTAGGTGCCATAAGGTCTTCCAGAAGTAGGTGGCAAACCTAAAGGTTCTAAGGAGTCTTGCAACCTAGAGATCTCAGTAAAGTGTAATCCCATAGCTCTAGAAACATGAGAAGATTCAGGGAAGGGTAGGAAATAAGAATCAGAGTTTTGAGGTGGCTTATCAGAAACAAGAAACAAACCTTGGTTATTCAGGATGACCTTAAAATGAGGACATTGTTCTATAGGTGCACTCATCCAAACCTCATGATTTCCTCTAGGAGGGTCTACAAGTGCAAGTTCTAGGGTAGGCTGGGTGCTCCTAGAAGGTGGAAGGTTATCAGGAAGGTCTTTGGAATGTTTATCTAAAAAGTCATCTAAGCTATTGTCTTTTCTTGTTCTTGGACCTTCTCAATGGGCAATTCTTGTGAACCCCTTCCTTCTTCACACTTCTCTACCATATTTGACTCAGGGGTGTCTTCTTTGGATTCCTCAATGAGTTCAGAGGTATTCTCACTTAAACTCTCATTGGGTGCAATTTCCTCTTCCTGAACTTCCTCAAAAGGGTCTTCTCTTAGGGTTAGCTCCTGAATTCCTTGAGTGGCAGGGGACCTCAATAACCCCATCAGGTAGGAGTTGGTTAATTGAATTATCGGGAGAGATCCTCAAATTCTTCTTCTTCATATTCATCTATCAAACTTATGTCAGGCTCATATTTTCTTCCTCAATCTCACTGAAAGGTTCTAATCTATTCTCCTTTGATTCCTCTTTAAGTACGGCTCTGGTCAGGTCAACTAATTTTGGGATGGCCATGCCTAACTCCTTCTCAGTGTTATCCTTCTGGTCAAGAGGTGACACAAGTGGGAATTGACAAACAAAAGTCTGGTTCACTACGGGTGTCGGATCAATCGGAACTTGACTCAAGTTGGTAGAGGTTGGCTTTAAGTCCAAAGTACTTGATTGGTTATATCTTAAAGACCACTCATAGTCTTGGGCTTCTTGGTAGGCTCGGTCTAACTTATTGGTCTTTTCAAGGCATAGCTTCCTATAAATGTCTGGTTGTAACCCAACCCTAAACCTCGATGTGATCTGAGCTTCGGTCTCAATGGTATTGCATTTCATGTCATACCACTGGAAGTCCTCGATATATTTAGACACAAGCCTATTACCTTGTCGCAATTGGTACCATTGGTCTAAAAGTCTTTTCTCATAGGATCTACCTAGGTATCTATCTCTTAACTTACTTCTCATATCTCTCCAAGTATATATTTCCTCTTTCTTTGATAACACTCACTCAATAGCATACCAATGCGACCTAGCATGTTTGGTGAACTTGGTTTTGGCCAACCTAATTTGTCCTAATTCCGATATGTTAGTGCACTCAAAATACCGATCCATTTGTTCTTCCCACTTAATATATGTCTCTTGTCTTCCATCAAAAGTGGGTGCATAAGGTTCGGTGTTCCTAACAGGTCCCTTTTCTGAGTCAACCAAGTATGGATATAGGCTCCTAGGGTTATGCTCGAGATCACGGTATAAGGTCCTAGGCTCCTGGCATGGGTGAGGTTGGGGCCTATAAATTTTGGATCAGGGGTCCAATTTTGATGTCTATGTTTCTCAAGTCCCTGGGCTCGGTCTCTAAACTGGGCAAAACCCTCATTCATATCCTGACTCAATTTGGTCATACTTTCGGTAAGAGTTCTAATCATGGCCTCTAAATCAGGTTGGGTTTGACCAGGTTGGTAGGGTACTCCATTCCGGGTAGACATGATGATGCAAGCAAACACACCAAATGAGACTCAACTGAACGACTACGGGCTAACTAGACCTAGAGCCCAAACTAGATGCCCAATCAGAGTGGCAAGCTAGCCTGTAGTAACTCGGGACTCAGCCAGGCAGGTGTAAGGGGAGTGTTAGGTCCCTAGATGCCAATCGTAGACACCAATCAGTGATTGGCCAGGTAGGCGGACCAGCACACAAGCCCTTCGGGATAGAATCCCTGAACCACCGTTCTAGACACTGAGTACAAAGCACACACAGAGTAACTAGACAAACTGACTCAACACTAGCCTTGACCCGACTTGTTGATGTCCCTAGCCCACTAGGGCAAATTAAGTCTAATAAATTTAAAGTTAGGCTTAGGATCGAATGAGTGGGTGGTGGTTTTGGGCTAAGGAGAGGTTATCAACTCCTCCCCTTATCTTAGATGCTCAATTGCCCTTAAGATGAATTAGGAGATGATCACTCAAAAAAATTGATTGCAGAACACAAAATAGAGTTGCGGTAATTTAACTCTCAGAAATTTCACAGAAACCAATAAATCACAGGAAAATTATGTAAAATAACTTCAATTATACTGGTTCTAGCAAAATAAAAATCATGCAATTTGGAGTTACTTGAACTGAGAAACAATTCCTACAACAGGATAGTTACGGACTGAAAACAGGGTGCTTCCCCCGTTTACAATTCCTGCTACGAAGTTGTAACCCAACGGATCCCCTACACGCCTAGGAACACCCCGTGGAATGGGAAGAGGAGGTTTGCACCTCGCTTCATTCCTAGGACCGGACATCCTGGGGAGTCTACTTCGAGCAGACAAAGTAAAAAGGAAAGAGAGTTAAAACAAGCAAGCAAAACAGAAACCCTAGACTGGCTCTGATACCAAAATTGATGCATAACGAAAAATCTGATACCAAAAATAATGCAGAACGGATTGTGGAATGCAGAAGCAAATTAAAATTAATGTATTTTTTTATTTATTTATTTTAGAAGTCGGCTTTGACTCAAAGGAAGATAAACTAATGTTGAAAGAAACTAAGAAATGACAGAAAGCACAATTGAAAGGAGTGGATTATCAGAGTAACTCAGAAGTAGGATCGCTGGGGATTGAGAAACCCCAGATCTAGGGTTTACTCCTCTTTCAAGAAACAGACGAAGAGAGAAGAGAAGGTTTTATACCTGACTGTGATATCTCTCGTTGCTTCATTGAAGGACACTCTCGAGCAGATTGTAGGATCCTTGGAGACGAGGTATCTTCGCAATGGATCCTCGGATTGTAGTCCTATGGCAAGGTTGGCCTTCTTCTCGAACTCAGGATCTGGAAGAAGAAGAACAAAAAAAAAAGAACCAGAAACTCAAAGAAAGACACTGACCTGAGGACTTAATGAAGATTGTTGGATGTAGAAGTTTCGGAGATCTTGATACTGATCTGACTCTTCGTTGAACTTGCTCTGTAGTTGAAACAGTTGATCTGAACCTGGATGCTGGTGGCCGGCCTCTATGTGGAAGTGAGGGGCCGTGGGATGTAGATGGAAAATTAGGGTTTGGTGGTGGTGGAGTAGAGATGGGTGGACTAAGCTAGGGTTTGGGGTTGGAGATCTCACACCTCCTCAAGGTTCCTAGGGAACCCGGATTTCCCTCACGGAGCTCAACACTTGAATACAAGTGCGGAAGATAGAAACACAAAGTTGCTCACAAAGAAATTGATTTCATTCATCATTTTTTCAAGAGTTACATAGAGTTGAATATATATAGACATAACAAAGAAATAAATTTTATACATTTCCCATGTGGGACTAATAGGACTAACCCACACTTTAGGCATCAAATTCTCTTCCCAAGACTCCTTCCATGAGTGGGCAGCCCAAAAACTCCAAGAAAACTTTAAAATCAGCTCCAAATGGCAGGTTATGGGGGTGTCTCCTAGTATCTCTCCATGAATCAAGGATTTTCCCTCATGGTTTGGCTTTTTGGACACCTCCTAGTCTTGCTCAACAAGTTTAGGCTTCTTCCTTTCATGGCTTTGGCACTTTTGGAAACTTTTGGTGCCTCCTTGATTTTCCCAAGACATGCTCTCTTCCCTTTTATAACTTGGATTTTTATGGAACATTGTGGGGCACCTCCTTGATCCTCTCTTCAAGAAAAATTCTTGCCATCCTGGCTTGGGTTTATCTGGAAAGAAGTTGGCTCCTCCTTGGATTGAGGTATCTTGATGGATTTCTCCCCCAAGTGGTGCAAGAAAAAAGAACTGCTTACTTGAGGCGTGGGGACCAAGGTACACTGGATGGAGATGTGGCAGGGAGTGTGGCACCACTTGTAGCTGGAAAATGTGGTGCCCTATGGCAAAGGGAATGACACCTACCTTGGCCTTGGACTTGGACTGAGTCAACATGACCCAACAAAAATTAAATGACAAAATTACAGACTCAAAATTGAGTTGATCAGGTCAACCCTTATTACAAAACCAGAAAACCCTAATTCTTCGGGCAAGGTCAATCAGAGATCCAGATGGAGCCCTGAAGTCTTCTTCTGAGTCTGGTGCCCGCACCAAGTATGTTGAGAGTTAGAATGCTTGTTACCTTGTTGAAGAAGTTACTTATATTGATGGAATTTCAAGTTAAATGGACCTTAGGACATAAGAATGATCTTGAAGGACTCAAATTTTATGTTTGGAGAAGTTTTAGCAGAGTTTCAGTAGAGTCTCAGGAGAGTTTCAACCAAGTGTCGACTCATGGTGATCAAGTGTCAACTCAAGATGTCGACTCTCAGAAGCTTGAGCTTGATATGCAAAAGAAGTTTCAGATGGCGTGTATGAAGTGTCAACTCTTGAAGCTCAAGTATCGACTCATTTATCGACTAAGTGTTGACTCAAGGCCTGATACCAAAAATGATACAGAACATGCTGAATTCAGATTTTTTCTTAAGTGTCACTCATGGTGATGAAGTGTCGACTCAAGTGTCGACTCACCAAAAAAAGTATCAATGCATCACAGGATTTCAGAGAGCTTCATAAGATATTTTTGACCTAGTGTCAACTCATGAGTCAAGTCATGACCTAAAATGTCGACACCTGTAGGTCTAGATGAATAGTAATAGCAAATTTTTTGAAGAGTAGAATTATCCTGTTTGCTCCTAACGATTATTTTCTCCTCTTCAATGGTCAAAAATGGTCATTTAAGGCTTGGAAAGGTATTTAAAGTGGACCAAACTCATGGAGGAAGCATTCACTACAAACTAATGAGCAACTAATGAGAGTTCATTGAATATTCATTAAGAGATCATTACTTTTGAGTGAAGTTGAGCCTTCAAGAATTCAAGAGCATTCAAGTCCAATCATCAAGAATCCATTAAGGCTTCAACAACTTGGGGACAAGCTTCTCAACTACAATCAAAAAGCTTCAAAGGGATATTTGCTTTATTGCTTTATTTTTGATTGCTTATTGTATCTTTACTTTGAACTTGAATTTATTGTTGTTCCAAGTTTTAGGTGGATTGAAACTAGTGATTTGGTTGTTGGTGAGCCTTGTAAAACTAACTTAAGTTGTTGGTGAGCCTTATAAAAACCAACTATGTTGTTGGTGAGCCTTGTGAAAATGAACTAGGTTGTTGGTAAGCCTTGTAAAAACCAACTAGGTTGTTGATGAGCCTTGTGAAAACCAACTAGCTTTTTGTTAGCCATATGAAAACCAAGAAGGTTTTGATTAGTGAGCCCCAAAAAAACTCTACTGTAATCAAGATAAGAATATAGTGAAATATCCAAGTGAATCTTGGATAGTGGATGTAGGTGCTTTGGAGTGCACCGAACCACTATATATTCTAGTATTTGTGATTATCTATCTTTTATTCTGCATTTACTTTATACTTCCACTGCATACTTAAATGAGCATATAAACATTTGCCAACACACTAGCACTTATCTTTAATCTTGTAAAAAACTTTTTAAAGCCGAATTCACCCCCCTCTTGAATTACTTTGGCTAGGTAACAAGTGGTATCAGAACCTTGTACTCAGCATATAGGTCAACTGTCTTGAGTTAAAGATCTATGGCAGCCCCTATAGGATTTTGTGTTGTTGAGGGTCAAGCCTCAAATAGATCGTCCATTTCTAATGACACTAACTACACTTATTGAAAGACCCACATGAGAATTTATATGCATTCAATAGATTACAATCTTTGGAAAGTTATTGTAAAAGAACCCTATATTCATTCAACAATGGTTAATGGCATTTCCATTCCAAAACTAAAAGAGGATTGGGATGAAAATGATATTAAGCAATCAGAGTAATGCCAAAGCGATGAATTTGATTTATTATGCATTGGATCCTAGTGAATTTAATAGGATTTCTATATATTTCTATATGCACATCTACAAAGAAAATTTGGATACACTTGAGGTTATCAAGGGTACCCATCAAGTGAAGAATACTAAAATTAATATGCTCATTCATATATATGAAATATTTAGAATGGAGCCTAATTGATCTATTATTGATATGTATACTAGATTTACTAATATTATAAATAGTATGAGAAGTCTTGGAAAAGTTATGTCTAATGCTAATCCTGTAAATAAAACTATCAGGTCATTGCCACATCTTAGGATCCGATGGTCATAGTAATCCAAGAAGCAAAAGATGTTGAGAAAATTTTCTTGGAGCGACTTGTCGGTTCACTCATGACTTATGAATGGAACTTGAAACAAAAGGCAGTGGATGCAGATAGAAAGAAGAAGATCATCGCATTCAAATCCACCACACCAAATGAGTCTTCAAGTGAAGAATTAGAAGAAGGCAAAAATGAAGATTAAGAGGCACTTATGGCAAAGAAATTCAAAAGATTTATGAGAAAAAAGAAATTCCCTTACAAAAAGAAGCCATAGCCTAGCAAAGAAAAAGGATAAGAAAAGGAAAAAGAGAAGGAGAAGGACCAACCAATTTGCTTCGAGTACAAGAAGCCCGGACACTACAAGATTGATTGTCCTATCCTAAAGAAGTTCAAAAAGAAATTCAGAAGAAAGCTATGATAGCAACCTGGAGCTATATTGAAGACTCCACTTCAGAGGAAGAACAATCAAAAGTTGCCAACCTTTGCCTATTGGCTCATAAAGATGAGGTATAATCTGAACATGAATTTGAATTTACATTTGAAGAACTTAGAGATGCTTTTGATGGACTTATATATTGACCCCTGGAATGATTTGATGATAAACCAAATATTGGAGCAAGCATTTAATTACTGACTATCTTTCAAGTATTCTCAAAGTTTTTGTAGGATGTTTTCATTGAACACTTGGTTCTTATAATATTATAGAATGTCAAGTAATTTTTGTTAAAATGCAATGTAAAGAAGAGCCCAAAGAAAAATCAAACATGTTTTCATAAAAAGGGCCACTTCTATGTAATTTTCTAGTCTAATTTTCTCAAGATCAGGTTTGAAGAAGTTGGAAAGTCTTTAAGCTATTTTGAAGTCACTGGATGAAGTCTAAAGAAATTTGAACAACTGAGGAAACTAAGTCTCAAGAGCTGACTAAAGACTAGCGAGCCGACTCAAAGTTTGGCATTGAGGGATATGCCCTACAAGCCAATCTATGTTGTATCTCCCAAACCATTGTAATTGAAAATATTCTAATAAAGGCATTATTTTTCATCAAACGCTGTGTTTATTATTATATGATGAACCCCATAGATTATGGCTATGATTTTAGGGATTATGATGAGGTCATACCAGTGGGACCTAAAGTCTTATAACCTTAATCTAAAATATTCCTAGTCAAAGGAACCTTGAGTAGGGGATCAGTGTTTTTCCGGTAAGACTAGCACATCCTATGTATACTGAATTGGGTGACTGCTCTTACAGTACTTGTGTATGACACTAATACTAGGATGTGGGGCTAATTAGAGAATGAGTTCACTAATATGATCCAACTTGAGAACATCTAATGGAGTCTTAGCTACATGTCAATAGAAGGTTCTCATAGTGGGAGTGGTACAAGTAATCCTTTGACCTAAGACTGCCATAAGTACCTATGTACTGAAACCATGCTTTGGTTCAATTCTAATCATGACACTGAGTCATGCACAGGATTGATAGGAATGCTGAATTGGATATGAAGGTAATGAGTAGGTCAACAAGGAATCGATGACTCTTAGTAAGAGGAGATTGCATCCGCTAGTTATCAATCGAATGATGATTCAGGGAATCTTTGATCAAAGTAAAGAAATTAGAGATGATTTCTAATATCAAGATAATTGAATCATCAATATAAGATTGAGCTAGAAACGAATATAATATTGGAGTTGACATATATCCATATCCATAATTATATTCTGGGTGCAGGCTGATCGAACGATTTAATTGTACGATAACTTTCTACTGAAGGGTAGTTTGGTATTTCACTAGAATTTCTATATCTTCCAGGTAGACATGACACATTGCTAGATCAATCTTGTCTTGTGGGTTGATCAAATTTAATGATCATTTGATAGGAAGAGTCCTAATTGATCAAAATCGGGTAAGGCCGATTTGACCTAAATCGATTAGAAAGAGTTCTAATCAAATTAGGTCAATTGTATTCGAACCCACTGCTGGCTAGATGTGGAACACAATGGGTCACACACTTAAGAGAATTGATCAAGGTTTTAATTTTATAATTAAATCATTTTTGCATGACGACACTCTAGCAGGTGTTGCAAATCCTAGCTTTTATTTGAATTAGATGGATTTCGATGTTTTTATAATTGTTTATGTTCTAATTGGATTAGACCCATGGATGATGTTTTTCATTCTTTTAATAACATCTCTTCGGAGATTTAAATTCGTGACTCCTTTCTTTTAAAACATCGCGACTTTTCCTTTAAGAAAGGCCGTGGGATTTAATCTGGAAGGCCGTGAGAAGGAGGGAAGGGGCGTGAGAAAATGAGAAGGGCGTGAGAAGGAGTTTACGTAGAGATGTGTGGGTGCCTATCTGAAATCTATTTAAGGGGTCAGGAAAAATCAGAACTGAGTAATGCTTTTATTTTTCTTCTTCCTCTCCAAAAGTCTCCTTCCCTCTTTTCTTGTTTTACATTGTTTCCTTTACAGAGGACTCCTCTGTCGAAACTCTGTTGCTGAACAAGAATAAAAGAGAAGGTCTCCGACGGTAAAGGAAAGAAAGTGTTCTGATTTTATTCTTTCCTTTCTTTCTTACATTAAGACATTCTTGTCTTAATTTCTCCTCCAATTTAAGACAAGCCTAAATCCTCTTAGGACAAGGTCTTATCTTCAAGACAAGGGTGTCTTAGTGGGTCAAGGTCTTAATGGAAGGAGGAGAAGAGATCAAAGAAAGGGAGGCAACCTCTTGTATGGAAGAATTCCAGCCATAATCCGAAGAATTGAGTTCTTGGAAGAAGAACTCAATAGGAGGAACCATTGGACGAGAAGATAGTGTTCTTGATCATTGCTTGTATGGATCACCATCGGAGGGTGGACACTTGGATGCCTGGTGAATTTAGTTAGCCCCTTCAACTTCAAGTTTGTTGGAATAAGCGATTACAGGTTGGTACCCTTATCCTAATTTGCATAGATATGCTTGTCATATATTCTTGTCTTATTTAAGGAGTTCCTGGTTTAGGGTTTTTGGTGTGAATTTAGTTTTAATTTTGAAATTACCCTTCCGCTGCGTTGCACCGGAACCCTACAGGCATGGCAAGAAGTTTTCTGGCATGCAGACATTTGAGCTGACTCGAGTCAGAAGAGCTAACTCGTGTAGAGTATAATTTTGATGTTCTGAGAATTCGAGCCGACTCGAGCTATCCGAGTCGACTCAACCAGGGTGAAGATTTTCTCAAACTGATAACTAAGCCGACTCAAGTATTGAAGAGCCGACTCTTCCCGAATGCTGAAAATCTCAGTTATGAAGAACCAGCGAAGCGAGTCGACTCGAAGCAGAAGAGCCGACTCGACCAGAGTGTTATTTTGACCTAACTGAGAATCCAAGCCGACTCGAAGCAGAAGAGACAACTCAACCAGAGTGAAGTTCTGACCTACCTTAGGATTCGAGCCAACTCGAGCTATCCGAGTCGACTCGAGTGACTGTTTTATGTTAGTAATGGCTAGTTCCAAAACTCTTATTTTGAATCCAAAATGGCATCCAACAGTCATATTTCGAATCCCAACGGTCTACAATGACTAAAACCACTTGAAATCAATTGGAGAAAGTATTTATAAGTGGTATAAACCACTTTTAGAGAAGTTAATGAGAAGGAATAAGAAATTAAAGAGCTTTCACTGAACATTCAAAAGAACACACTAGAGAGCATTCAAAGCAAGCACTCAAGACTTTACCAACTCTTATAAGAATCTTGAGGCACTCATTGAGAAAGTTAAGAAGCCTTGAAGAGCATTCAAAGTGCAATCAAGAAGGCTTCTCAAAGTGCTGCAACTATAGCCATCCGATAACTTTGGTTTGTCATATTATTGCTTTATTCTTTTAACTCTTCATTTGAGTTGTACCAAGTATAGCAAGGGGCTATAACTTTTAGTTTGATAGGTTATTGGTGAGCCTTAAAAACAAAGTATAGTAGCTTGTTAGTGATCCCATTCAAAACTAACTTTGTATTGGGTTTCTGGTTATCCCGGGATAAAACCAAGTTTGGGTTTTGGATTGTAAGCCCGTGAAAATAATCTGAATGTATTTCGAGGGTGAAAATAGTGAAAATCCCAAGTGGTATCTTAGGTAGTGAATGTAGGAGCGAGGTTGCTCCGAATCATTTTGCTATGTATGTGATTGTGTTTCCTGTTCTTACTTGCTTTCGCAGTAGTTAACTTAATTCACAGCACATACCACACTAAGAATATAAAAAGGAGCACATACTTGCAATAATTTTTTAAATACCCAATTCAACCCCCCTCTTGGATAAGCCACTTAGGCAATAACAGGTATCAGAGCAGTTTCTTTGAATTTTAATTAGAGTAAAGGTCTTATGGCAAACAATATGAGTACCTCTCAAGCTGAAGTCCAATCCACAAATAGATCTCCACTATTCATAGGCACTAACAATACTTATTGGAAAGCCCGAATGAAAATATATATCCAGGCTATGGACTTTCAATTATGGAAGGTCATTCTTAAGGGACCTTAATAACCCATGATAAAAGTTGATGGTGTGGATGTCCCATTACCTGAAGAGGAATGGGATGAACACGAAATGAAAATGGATGAGCTGATTGCCAAAGCCATGAACTTGTTATACTATGCTTTGGATGCTAATGAGTTTAATCAAATTTCTACTTACACATCAGCAAAAGAAATTTGGGATAAACTCGAGATAACCCATGAGGGAACTTCCCAAGTGAAAATCTCAAAAATTAATCTTCTTGTACATAGTTATGAAATATTCAAGATGGAACCCAATGAGACTATTTCTACCATGTTCTTACATTTTATGGATATTATTAGTAGTTTAAAGAGTCTTGCAAGACTTACTCTAATGCAGATCTTTTGCAAAAAATATTAAGATCCCTGCCAGATAAGTGGGACCCGAAAGTGACTGCCATCCAAGAAACAAAGGATTTAAATACCCTACCATTGGATGAGCTATTATGATCCCTGATTACTCATGAGCTAGCTATGCAGCATAAAAGTGAAGATGACCTAAAAAAAAAGTCAATTGCCTTCAAGAATACTGTAGAGATGAAGAAACAAGAAAAAAAAATTGATGATGAAAGCCCCTCCTTCGAAGGTGATCTTGAAGATGAAGACATTGCACTTTTAGAGAGGAGATTTAGAAAGTTTATGGGCAAGAAAAAGGAATGATATTGGAGAAAATTTCATAGGAAAGGAGAATACACAAGGATAAAGAAAAGGAAAAAGAAAATGATAAAGAGCAACAACCCATTTGCTATGAATGCAAGAAACCTGGGCATTTTAGTTCAGACTATCTGAATTTGAAGAAAACTTTTATAAAAAAAAATAAGAAAGCTATGGTTGCAACTTGGAGAGATAGTGAGGAGTCTACTTCAAATAAAGAAGGAGAGGCCACAAAAATTACAAATATATGTCTAATGGGTGTTGAAGATGAGGTAATATCCCCTGATCCTCATGAAGAATTTACTTTTGAAGAGCTAAATAATGCATTTCATAAAATGTTGGCTAAATATAAAAAGGCTGGTTTGAAAATAAAATCTTTGAAAAATAGTAATGATATTTTGATGAAAGAAAAAGAAGAGATTTCATAAAAGAATAAGATCTTACAAAAAGAATTGAACACCTTTTCTGAAAAATATATTACTTTGGAAACTAAAAAGAATGATTTCCTTGAGAAAAACAAGGTTTTGCATGAAGAAAATGTTGGCTTACAAAAAAAAGTTGAAAAACTTAAACCATTAATTGAAAAGCTAACATTGAATTCAAATAAACTTGAATTCAAATAAACTTGAATTGATTTTGAAACATCAAAGAGACTCAAGTAATAAAGCTGAAATTGGTTATAATTCTTTATAAACAAATAAAATTTTAGCTACAAAGTTTACACCTTCAAAAGCTTATGTTCCTATGTTTTCAAATCAAAGGTCATTTGTTTCAAATGCTTCTACATCTGCATCTAAAGCTTCAATTTTTATATCTTTGGAAAATTCAAGAATTATTTGTTATTCTTGCAATGGAATTGATCACAAGTCATCTTAATGCAAGTACAATAGAAATGTTAAAAGTAAGATTAGAAAGATTTGTGTTTCCAAAGGACCGACTTCTACTGACCTGCAAGGATCCAAGAAAGCATGGGTACCTAAAAGAACTCCATGACTATTTTGTAGGAATGTCTTGCAGCCCAAAACACAAAGAAATGATGGTATCTAGACAGCGGCTGCTAAAGACATATGATGGGTGACAAGGATCAATTCAACACCCTAGAGATGAAGGATGGAGGAATGGTCGCTTTTGGTGACAAAGGCAAGGGAAAAATAATTTGCATCAGTAAAATCAGAATAACCCCTTCTACATTTATTGAAAATATATTGCTAGTAGACAAATTGAAGCACAATTTGCTAAGTATTAGTCAATTATGTGATAGAAGCTTCAAGGTTGTCTTAGAATTATCTATGTGTACTATAACAAACTCACTTGATTCTAGCACCAAGCTCATTGGTTATAGACTTGGAAATATATAAGTGGTAGATTTGAATGATCTAGCAATGTCTAGTAGTACAAGTCTTATGGCAATGAATGCTAAAACCAAGGAGTCTAGCTTACTTTGGCATAGAAGATTAGGTCATGCTAGCATGCATACAATTGCTAAGTTAATTTTCAAAGATCTAGTTAGAGGTTTACATAAATTCAAAGTTGATTTTGAACATGTTTGTGATGTTTGTTAACTAGGTAAACAAACTAGGAGGAGTTTTAAATCGAAAAATATGGTTTCAACTTCTAGACCTCTTGAACTACTACATATTGACCTATTTGGACCAACTAGGACTACAAGCCTAGGTGCTATAAAATATGGACTCGTGATAGTAAATGATTTTTTGAGATTTACTTGGGTTTTATTTATTGCACACAAAGATGAAGCATTTAAAATTTTTTAAAAATTTCATAAAAAAGTTTCAAATCAGAAAAATCTTTCAGTTATTTCAATAAGAATTGATCTAGCACAGAATTTGAAAATTAATATTTTGATGATTATTGCACTGAGCATGGCATTGATCATAACTTCTCTGATCCTAGAACACCATAGCAAAATGGTGTTGTAGAAAGGAAAAATAAGACTTTGGAAGAGATGGCCCAAACAATATTATGTGAAGGCAATCTTGCAAGGTACTTTTGGATAGAAACGGTGAACACTGCTTGCTATATTTTAAATTATGTTTTGATTAGACCTATTTTGAAGAAAATTCTCTATGAACTTTGGAATGACAAAAAGCCTAACAATCATTACATTCATATTTTTGGTTGTAAATGCTTTGTGTTAAACAATGGAAAGGATAACCTAGAAAAGTTTGATGCTAAATCTGATGAAGCTATCTTTCTTGGTTATTCAATTAATAGCAAAGCTTATAGAGTGTTTAATAAAAGAACATTGATAGTAAAAGAATCTGTTCATGTTATGTTTGATGAATCTAACCCTTCACCTTCTAGAAAAGAAGAGTGTATAGACAATGATGTAGGTATACTTGATAAAGAAATTGAGGAAATGATCTTGAAGGACAAACCAACTCAAGAAGGAGAAGAAATGGTAAGTGAAGATCATGATTATCTACAAAGAAATGAAGATATGTAACTTCACATCCTAAAGATTTAATTATTGGTGATCCTTCTCAAGGTGTTAGTGTAGGGTTCCGGTGCAACGCAGCGGAAGTGTAATTTAAAAATTGAAACTAAATTCACACCAAAATCATAAACCAGGAACTCTTTAAATAGACTAGAACATATGACTAGCATTTCTATGCAAATTAGGATTAGGGTACCAACCTGTAATTGCTTATTCCAACAAACTTGAAGTTGAAGGGGCTAACTGAATTCACCAGGCATCCAGGTGTCCGCCCTCCGATGGTGATCCACACAGAGCAATGATCAAGAAACACTATCTTCTTTTCAATGGTCCCTCCAATTGAGTTCTTCTTCCTAGAACTCAATTACTTGGATTATGGCTTGAATTCTTCCACACAAGAGGTAGCCTCCCTTTTCCTTGATCTCTTCTCCTCCTTCCACTAAGACCTTGGCCATTTAGACACCCTTGTCTTGAAGAAAAGACCTTGTCCTAAGATGATATAGGCTTGTCTTAAGTTGGAGGAGAAATTAAGACAATAATGTCTTAATGTAAGAAAGAAAGGAAAAAATCAAAACTCCTTTCTTTCCTTTACCGTCGGAGACTTTCACTCTTATTCTTGTTCAGTAGCAGAGTTTCGACAGAGATGTACTCTGTAAAGGAAACAGTGCAAGAGCAAGAAAAGAATGAAAGAGTCTTTAGGAGAGGATGAAGGAATAAAAGAAAAGCATTACCGAGTTCTGATTTTCTGACCCTTTATATAGATCTCAGATAGGCGCCCACACACCTCTCTTTAAACACCCATCTCACACCCTTCTCATTTTCTCACGCCCCTTCCCACTTTCTCACGGCCTTCCAGATTAAATCCCACGGCCTTTCTTAAAGGAAAAGTCGCGGTGTTTTAAAAAGAAAGGAGTCACGACTTTTCATCTCCGAAGAGATGTTATTTCGCGCGACCGGGAAGCAACAGGCGCTTTCTTCCTTTCTTAAAAAATCATCAGCCATTGGATTCCCATCCAAGGGGGCATATCTGAGGTGCTAACTCTAAGAAAGGAGGCCGCCCCAAATAAAAACATCAGAGTTTTTTATGGAGCACGCCGAGAGTCCATCCGCCATGGACTCTTCCAAATGGCGCGACAAGAGTCCATTAGCGCATGGACTCTTGGCATTTTGGCATGAAAAAGCTAAGGGGCGGGTGGGGGGCTAGCCTAGGTGCATGGTTAGCCAATAGGGTTAGCCATAATCCCTATATCCTCAATTAGGATCTAATTAGATCCAATTAGAACCCAAATTGAACCAATCCGGAACCCTAATTCGAATCCAATTCGAATAGAAGCTAGGGTTTGTAACACCTGCTAGAGTGTTATCCTGCAAAGATGATTTAATTACAAATTAAACTCTTGATCAATCCTCTTAAGTGTGTGACCCATTGGGTTCCACATCTAGCCAGCAGTGGGTTCGAATACAAGTTGACCTAATTTGATTAGAACTCTTTCTAATCAATTTAGGTCAAACCGGGCTTACCCGATTTGATCAATTAGGACTCTTCCTAATAGGTGATCTTTGAATTTGATCAACACATAAGACAAGATTGACGTCTAGCAACGTGTCATGTCTACCCGACAGATATGGAAATTCTGGTGAAATACCAAAATTACCCTTCAGTAGAGAGTTACCATACAATTAAATCTTTCGATCAGCCTGCACCCAAAATATAACTATGGATATGGATATATGTCAAATCCAATATTATATTTATTTCTAGCTCAATCTTATATTGATGATTCAATTATCTTGATATTAGAAACCATCTCTAATATCTTTACTTTGATCAAAGATTCCCTGAATCATCATCCGATTGTTAACTAGCTGGATGCAATCTCCTCTCACTAAGAGTGATCGATTCCTTGTTGACTTACTTATTACCTTCATATCCAATTCACCATTCCTAGTATCAATCCTGTCCATGACTCAGTGTCATGATTAGGATTGAACCAAAGCATGGGTTCATGTATATAAGGTACTTATGGCAGTCTCAGGTCAAAAGATTACTTGTACCACTCTCACTATGAGAACCTTCAATTGACATGTAGCTAAGACTCCATTAGATGTTCTCAAGTTGGATCATATCAATGAACTCATTCTCCAATGAGCACCCATATCCCAGTATTAGTGTCATACACAAGTGACTGTGAGAGCAGTCACCCTCTCCAGTATACATGGGATGTGCTAGTCTTACCGGAAAACCCTGATCCCCTACTCAGGGTTCCTTTGATTAGGAATATTCTAGATTAAGGTTTTAAGACTTTAGGTCTTACTGGTATGATCTCATCATAACCCTAAAATCATAGCCCTAATCTATGGGGTTCATCATATAATAATAAACACAGCGTATGATGAAAAAAATTGCCTTTATTAGAATTTTTGTCAATTACAATGGTTTGGGAGATACAACACAGATTGGCTTGTAGGGCATATCCCTTTCAATCTCCCACTTGCACTAAAGCCAATCGCCTTTAAATCTTAATCCCATACACTCGAGGTGGCGATCAAACTCTCGCTGTGGTAGAGCCTTAGTGAATGGGTCTGCTACATTATTTTTTGTATCAACTCTATTTATGTAGACATCTTGTCTTTCTACTATTTCTCGGACGAGATGGAAGCATCTCAGAATGTGCTTGGACTTATGATTGAGCTCTTGGTTCCTTAGCTTGAGCAACAGCCCCAGTGTTGTCACAGTAAAGTGGCACTAGGTTTTCAATCTCAGGAACAACACCCAACACTGTGATGAACTTCTTCATCCAGACTGCTTCCTTGGCGGCTTCACTAACAGCTATGTATTCTGCCTTTGTGGTTGAGTCAGCTACAGTCTGCTGTTTGGTACTCTTCCAACTCACTGCTCCATCATTTAGGGCAAAAACATATCCTGAAATGGATTTGCTATCATCAGGGTCTGATTGAAAACTAGAATCAGAATAAGCTTCTAGTTTAAGATCAGAACCACCATAAACCAGAAAAATATCCTTAGTCCTTCTCAGGTACTTAAGAATATTTTTAACTGCTTTCCAATAATCCTCTCCTGGATCAGCCTGAAACCTATTGACAATGCCTAAAGCATATGCCACATCAGGCCTTGTACATAACATGGCATACATTATGGACCCTATTGCCAAAGCATAAGGTATAGAATTCATTCTATTTCTTTCTTCAGGTGTCTTAGGAGACATCCTTTTAGAAAGATGTATGCCTTGACTCATAGAAAGATAACCTCTTTTACTTCCATCCATGCTGAATCTTTTCAGCACTAAGTCAATGTACCTAGATTGGGATAAACCTAGCATCCTCTTAGATCTATCTCTATAGATCTTAATACATAGTATATAGGATGCTTCTCCCAAATCTTTCATGGAAAACTGGTTTGATAGCCAAACCTTGACTGATTGCAACATTGGGATATCATTCCCAATGAGGAGTATGTCATCTATATACAGAACCAAGAAGACTATGGCACTCCCACTAGTCCTCTTATAAACACAGGGTTCATCCACATTTTTGATAAAACCAACCTTTTAATAGTTTCATCAAAGCGGATGTTCCAACTCCTGGAAGCTTGCTTTAATCTATAAATGGATTTCTTTAGCTTGCATACTTGATTAGGTTTATTCTTTGAAATAAAACCTTCTGGCTGTGACATGTAGACTTCTTCCTCAAGGAAACCATTGAGGAATGCAGTCTTCACATCCATCTGCCAGATTTCATAATCATGGTATGCTGCTATAGCAAGTAAAACCTGGATTGATTTGAGCATGGCAACAGGTGAGAATGTTTCATCATAATCAATTCCCTGTTTTTGTCTGAAATCTTTTGCCACTAATCTGGCTTTATAGGTTTCAACTTGGCCATCAGTGGGGGGGACACCAAAGGCACCAGAATAAGATAGAGGCTTTTCAACCCTCTATGAATTGATCAATAATTTATGAGTCCATCTGTAATAAGGGCTTAGCCTATCTGAGTCCATTTTAGTTGTTATTTGAGTCTTTTGAGTTGTTATTTCAGTTTTGTACTAGTCAGCTCATGTTGAGCTAGTTCAGTCCAATGCTAGTCAGCTCATGTCGAGCTAATTTTATTTTTTTGAGTCCTGTCCAAGCATACTGAAGACTCAAGAATATATCATACAAGTTAATACCAAGTTCAACTAGATTGAAGACATGGAAGTATAGCCCAAGTCCAATCCAGCTTGAAGATTTGAAGACCCCTGGAGGAAAATTCAGAAACCCTGATTTCTTGCAGATGCCCTCCAAATGCCCAGATTCCCTGCCAGATGCCAAAGTATATTCATAGATAAGGGCATCCATGATTCCAAAGGTCCATCTACATCCTAGCCCAAAGAAATCAAGCCCAGGTGCTAAGCCCAAGCCTTAAAGAAGCAAGATACCAGGAAATATTCCTGCAACCTGGCTACCAGGCCACCCCAGCTTCCAAAGGCCCAAACCCATGTGCCCGAGCCCCATTAGGCCAGCCTCTTGCTGCTCCTAGAAGCCCAACACGTCACCCTAGGCATCTTTGGAGTGTTGACCAAGTCAAGAGAATATTTAGGGATTTTTTCTACCTAATGTTTTCTTATTTTCTAGCTAGGGTTTGAGAGGGAAAGGGATTCTTATATAAAGACTTATGTGCCCTTATTTGGAGCCCAAGGTTAAGGGTCTATTTAAAGGACCCTAGCCTCTTGTATGAAAGGAGATTTTGATATGAATTAAAACCTTGAATTCTTCTATTGAGTTGTGTGATACCCGGCTGTATGCATAAATGGGTTTGTGAGAGTTCTTCTTCCTGGTGTTTGCAATCATCTTTCTGCTGCCAACAAACCCTCCAGATCCTTGGATGCCCACTCCAAAAGAAGCCTTCCCTTGCTATTTTTCCTTTGTTTTCTTGTTACTTTGTGAATTTTCTAACCCCTGACATGTCGTTTGCAGGTCCCTGAGTTCCTACGAATCCAACGACTCCAGCCAAGCCTCAATCGGACCACCGAGCAGAAAGCCAGGTATCCACGGGTCATTGGCTCGGTTTTCCAAGCCGCATCCGTCGAAGAATGAGAGACCCCTTCACTGCGATCTTCATAAACATTGTCAGTTACACCCTTCTACCTCCAGTAGTTATATTGTAGGAGAACATGCCCTAACCGAGGCTTCTCAGCCCCGGCGGTCTTTCTTTGCTACTTTTCTAGGTCCTAATTTGCATGCTGATGTTCAAAAATTCATACAAAATCCTCTACAAATAATTTTGATCTGAAATTCAGGAATTAGTCACCTAATCTCACATATAAAACATACAAAAAGAATAGCATGCATATTAGTCCCCCATCATTTGTTATCAGAGCTTAGATTAGGGCTTATTTTTTACAATTTTTTAGTCTATATATACTCTGTTATTTTAATCATTTCTCTTTGATAAAAACTCTAAAAATTTTAAAATTTATTTTTCTGGATTCATCATAATTCACTATAATTTCAACAATTTTTATAGATTTTATTATGGCCTGTAAATTTTCTGCAAGCCAAAACACAGCCTGCAAATGTTCGGCTCTATTTTTTCAGCAAGACATGTTTGGAAGTTTTAGGGTTTTGTTTAGCATCTTTTGCATATCTTTTAATTTTAGTATATTTCCAGCATATTAGGCCATGATTTACATGTTTTCTTCTATTTAAAAAAAAAAAAAAAAAATTACATATTCTCCAAAAATACCAAAAATATCTAAACCCTAATTTGCATCCTCATCTGCCTGCCATTATTGCATAATTTACTTTTAAGGGCACTCGTGCTATATCAGATGGGGAGAGGATTTGATCACCTCTCCTTAGCCCAAAACCACATCCCTTGCATTCGGTCCCAAGCCTTAACCTAAAATTAACTAGACTTAATTTGCCCTAGTGGGCTAGGGACACCAACTGGTCGGGTCCGGACTATGAGACAGATCATTGTGTCAAGCTAACCCGTGTGTGCTTTGTGCTCAGTGTCTAGAATGGTGGTTTAGGGATTCAATCCCGAAGGGCTTGTGTGCTGGTCCGCCTTCCTGGCCAATCTCTGATTGGTGTCTAGGATTGCCAATCAGGGACCTAACACTCCCCTTACACCTGCCTGGCTGAGTACAAGGTTACTATAGGCTAGTTTGCCACCCTGATTGAGCCCTTAGTTTGGACTCTAGGTCTAGTCAGCTTAGTCGGTCTGATCGAGTCTTGCATGAGCACTAGATCAGGAGTTTCATATCACCCACCTCCTCCACAAATGTCTGAACCCATGGAAAATTTGCAAGCCCAAATGAAAGCCCTAGCTGATCAAATGGCCCAGATGGCTACCCAGATGACCCAGCTAACTCAGTCTGGTATTCAAACCAATGATAGAATTGACCATCTTGCCAATAGGTTTGATCAGTTAGAAGTCCGGTTAGGGACCCCAGGAAAAACCCATGGGTCACAGTCTGAGCCAGATCCTGATTCCCCTTAACCTAGGAGGACCCCAAACCCTAATCCATACCCTGTGGTCGAACCTAGGAGAGCCCCTAATCCTGACCCATACTATAACCCTCAGCCTAGGAGGACACCAAACCCTGATCCATACCGAGAGGTTCAACCTAGGAGAGCCCCTCAGCCTGGCCCATACAATAATACTGAACCTAGAAGAACCCCTTCCCATGACCCTTATTATAATACTGAACCTAGAAGAACCCCTTACCATGACCCTTATTATGATACTGAACCCAGGAAAACCCAATACTCTGACCCATATAGGAAGTCCAATCCTAGGAGAACCCAATACTCTAACCCATATAGGGAGTCCAATCCTAGGAGAACTCAATATTCTGACCCATATAGGGAGCCCAACCCTAGGAGAACCCAATATTCTGACCCATATAGGGGGTCCAACCCTAGGAGAACCCAATATCCTGACCCATATAGGGAGCCCAACCTTAGGAGGACCCCATACCATGATCCATCCATAGAACCTGACCATAGAGCTGACCCATAATCCTATGACCCCAGATCCTATAATCCCATGACCCATAGATCGGCACCCTTGTCCTATGAGCCCAGAGAACCCATAACCCGTAAGTATCAACTAGTACTAGTCAGGTTTCCCTTAGTCAACTTGAACCCCATAGGATTAGCACCCCTAAATATGAGCCCAGTAGTGAGCCACTACCCCTTAGGCAACCTGAACCTACTAGGATTATTGTCCATAATCAGAAACCAGGACCTAGCCAATTTTTTCCTAGCCGACCTTCTCCAACCATTCCTGAGATTGACAAGGCTTACATTAACGTGGAAGTGTATGAAGCTAATGCAAACATAGTAGATGAGTATGAGGGAGAAGAGGAGACCCCTTTAGTAGACCTCGAATTAGCTGACCCAGTAGATACCCAGGTAGAAACCAACCTAGAGCTAGTTGACCTTGACCACATCCAACCTAAAGCTATAGTAGAAGAACAATTAGAGGAAGAGAACCTAGGTACTGCTGCTAGAGCCTTACCTGAGGAAACCATAGAGGCTCACCTGAGGAAACCATAGAGGAGAGCCAAATTATAGAGTATAGTCCAAAAATACAAGAACTAGAAGAATTTATTAAGGACCTGATCTCTTTGAATCAATACCTTCAAGATAAGCCCTCTCCTATAGTTCCCATTAAGGACCTCTTCCCTGAGATTAGTAACCCATCCTTCCATTATGCAAACCCTATAGATATACCACAACCTCATAAGGTTAGCCTCATTAGTCTAGGATTAGTCCCTGACATGCCTTCTTATATCGAACTTTATCCAACTAACCTTAAACCTTTTTCCCTACCCTACCAGACTAATTTTGAATCCACTTCCTATTTTCTGCCCTTTCTAGATACCTCCAGCATTTCTAGGATCATTAGATTGCATTTAGCTGAGATTAGCATACTGCATGCATTCATCATGCATGTTAGGTTTTCATCTTACTTCTGGCATACTCTTTGGAATTTGCTAGGAGTTCACTGTAAATCTTTATGTGCATGACAAGCTAGGATCAAACCTAGAGAACCTATAATCTATTAGGTTTAGATCCAAGAGTTCAATAAAATTTCCTTCGATAGGAATGCATAGTCGAGTCTGTTAGGTGTCAGTATGAGTCCTTTGCATCATTTGGTAGGAGTCTGCATGTGCCTAGCATGTTCACCACCCGCACTAATCTTAAAATAACTAGCTAATTCCCGAAGAAGGGTCAAAGAATTTGATGTAGTGGATTCTATATTAGTTAGGCATAGGCCTAAAAGAAGCTTCATGCTCGCATAGCCGGACCTTTTAAAGTAATAGAGAAGGTTGGATCAAATGCCTAGGTGTTAGACATGCCTTTGGATTTGGGCATTAGTTCTACCTTCAATATTATACAACTGGTTGAGTACAGGGAACCAACAACGATACCTAGAGAGGCTTTTGAACCTATTCCTTTTCATTGTGAGTGACCCTAATCCAGAGTGTCCACTAATAAATTTGGCCTGAGAAAGGAGAACGGATTGAGCGTATCCTGGATGATCAAGCCATTATGACCCGGGGCCGCGGTTATCAACGTTTCCTGGTCCAATGGCAAGGCCGGCCAGAGTCGGACGATTCATAGATTTCTCGAGAGGACTTGCAGCACCTCAACATAGACCTCCTCGAGAGATATATGAGTCAGCTTGATCTTCACTCGACAGTGTCGAGTTCCTCACATCCCGGGAGAATTGGTGGGGACACCAAAGGCACCAGAATAAGATAAAGGCTTTTCAACCCTCTATGAATTGATCAATAATTTATGAGTCCATCTATAATAAGGGCATAGCATATCTGAGTCCATTTTAGTTGTTAATTGAGTCTTTTGAGTTGTTATTTCAGTTCTGTACTAGTCAGCTCATGTTGAGCTAGTTCAGTCAAATGCTAGTCAGCTCATGTTGAGCTAATTTTATTTTTTTGAATCCTATCCAAGCATACTGAAGACTCAAGACTATATCATACAAGTGAAGACCATGTTCAACTAGATTGAAGACATGGAAGTATATCCCAAGTCCAACCCAGCTTGAAGATTTGAAGACCCTTGGAGGAAAATTCAGAAAATCCTGATTTCTTTCAGATGCCCTCCAGATGCCCAGATTCCCTTCTAGATGCCAAAGTATATTCATAGATAAGGGCATCCATGATTCCAAAGGTCCATCTACATCCTAGCCCGAAGAAATCAAGCCCAGGTGACAAGCCCAAGCCTTAAAGAAGCAAGATACCATGGAATATTCCTGCTACCTGGCTACCAGGCCACCCCAGCTTCCAAAGGCCCAAACCCATGCGCCCGAGCCCCTTTGGGCCAGCCTCTTGCTGCTCTTAGAAGCCCAACACGCCACCCTAGGCATCCTTGGAGTGTTGACCAAGTCAAGAGAATTTTTAGGAATTTTTTCTACCTAATGTTTCCTTATTTTCTAGCTAGGATTTGAGAGGGAAAGGGATTCTTATGTAAAGACTTATGTGCCCTTACTTGGAGCCCAAGGTTAAGGGTCTATTTAAAGGACCCTAGCCTCTTGTTTGAAAGGAGATTTTGATATGAATTAAAACCTTGAGTTCTTCTATTGAGTTGTGTGATACCCTGCTGTGTGCATAAAGGGGTTTTTGAGAGTTCTTCTTCCCGGTGTTTGCAATCATCTTTCTGCTGCCAACAAAACCTCCAGATCCCTGGACCCCCACTCCAAAAGAAGCCTTTCCTTGCTATTTTTCCTTTGTTTTCTTATTCCTTTGTGAATTTTCTAACCCCTGACAGGTCATTTGCAGGTCCCCGAGTTCCTACGAATCCAACGACTCCAGCCAAGCCTCAATCGGACCACCGAGCAGAAAGCTGGGTATCCGCGGGTCATTGGCTCGATTTTCCAGGCCGCATCCGTCGAGGAACGAGAGACCCCTTCGCTGCGATCTTCACAGATATTGTCAGGTACACCCCTCTACCTCCAGTAGTTTTATTGTAGGAGAACTTGCCATAACCGAGGCTTCTCAGCCCTGGCG
The DNA here is from genome assembly GCA_021397845.1 of Areca catechu. Lineage (NCBI taxonomy): Eukaryota > Viridiplantae > Streptophyta > Magnoliopsida > Arecales > Arecaceae > Areca > Areca catechu. Next base: position 102,144,155 of record CM038050.1, read on the forward strand.
GTCCTTCTTTGCTACTTTTCTAGGTCCTAATCTGCATGCTGATGTTCGAAAATTCATACAAAATTCCCTATAAATAATTTTGATCTAAAAATCAGGAATTAGTCATCTAACCCCATATATAAAACATACAAAAAGAATAGCATGCATAATAGTCCCCCATCAATCAGCCCCAAACTTTTTCTTATAGACCCATTTGCAGCAAATAGGATTAACACCCTCTGGTGCATCGACCAAAGACCATACTTGGTTTACATACATAGAGTCTATCTCGGATTCCATGGCTTCTTGCCATCTATCTGAATCAGTACTGAAGATAGCTTCCGTATAGGTCAGAGGTTCATCATTTTGAATGACTTGGGCTTCATTATTTTCAATAATAAACCCATACCTCTCAGGTGCCCATAGCACTCTATCAGACCTACGGGAAGGAGTTTTGTGTTCTGGTTCTATCCTAACTATATGTTCTAATGGTTGAGAACTGTCTATCTGTATTTCTTGTACTTCTCCAAGTTCAACAGTTCTACCATTGCCCTTTTCTAAAATGAACTCTTTTTCTAGAAAAGTGGCATGCCTGCTGACAAAAATCTTTTGTTCAGTAGGATGGTAGAATAGATATCCTCTACTCTCTCTAGGATATCCTACAAATAGACATTTATCTGCTCTTGGTTCCAACTTATATCTAATTTTTTTTTTAACATAAGCTGGACATCCCTATACCTTAAAATATTTAAGATATGGTTTCTTTCCACTCCAAATTTCATTTGGAGTACTAACAACGGATTTAGAAGGTACCTTGTTCAGAATGTAAATAGCAGTTTCTAGGGCATGACCCTAGAAGGAAATGGGTAAATTTGTGAAGCACATCATGGATCGTACCATATCTTATAAGGTACGATTCCTCCTTTCAGCTATACCATTTAGCTGTGGTGTATAAGGAGGGGTCCATTCAGAAAGAATTCCATTAACTTTAAGATAGTCTAAAAACACCATGGATAAGTATCCTCCTCCTCGATCAGAATGAAAAACTTTAATACTTTTCTCGGTTTGTTTTTCGACCATACTTTGATACTCCTTAAATTTATCAAAGGCTTCAGATTTATGTTTCATAAGATACACACATCCGAACCTAGATAAAGCATCTGTAAAAGTGATAAAATATGAGTATCCACCTCTAGCCTGAGTTGTCATTGGACCACATACATCAGTATGTATAAGTCCTAATAACTCAGTTGACCTTTCTCCATGTCCAGTAAATGGAGTCTTGGTCATCTTACCCATGAGACATGATTCGCAAGTTCCTAATGATTCATACTCATAAAGATCAAGGAATTTTTTCTTGTATAACTTGCTTATCCTAGACTCATTAACATGACCAAGTCGATGATGCCAAAGTAAAGTATCATTAAAGTCTTTTCTTTTTCTTTTATTATTGACATGAAAAATACTATCATTGGAAGAAAGAGTTAAGAGCCCATTGCTAAATATGCCAGAACAAATAATTTTATTAGATAACATTATCGAGCAACCAGTGCTCGTTACATCCATTACATATCCTTGTTTTAATAACAAAGGAATAGATATAATGTTCCTAATAATCTTAGGCATATAATAACAATTTTCTAACTCCAAGATCTTCCCTGAAGGCAACTTCAAAATATAGGTCCCTACAGCTTCTGCTTGGATGATATCACCACTAGCACCGTAGAGATTGAAGTCACCTTCCTTCAATACTTTAAGCTTGTGGAGGTCTTGCAAAGATTTGCATATATGGTAACCACAAGCGGTATCCAATACCCAAGTATTTGATATAGACGAATTTTATGTCAATATAGCATGTATCTCATACATACCTTTTGGTGCATCTGACGCACCAGGCTTCATAATTGCAAGGTAAGCCTTGCAATTCCTTTTCCAATGTCCCGCTTTGCCGCAAAAGAAACAGGTTGACTGTTTTGAGGCCTTCTTTCCTTTCTTATTCTTATTGATGACACCCTTAGGGTTTAGCCTCCTATTAAAACCCTTTTTGCCTGATTTCTTCTTATTGGTCTTATCAACAAGAAGACGTGGAGCCTTTTCTTTCTTAACGTGGCTCTCTGCTGTTTTTAACATATTTAACAGCTCAGGCAAGGAAGTGTTCAGTTTGTTCATATGATAATTCAAGACAAACTGAGAAAATGACTCTGGGAGTGATTGCAGGATCAAATCCTGATTCAACTCCCCATCCATAATAAAACCTAATTGACCCAATCTGGTGATTAAGTTAATTACCTTCAGAATATGATCCTGAACGGATGTTCCCTCTGTCATCCTAGCACGGAATAACTGCTTAGATATTTCGTATCTAGCAGTTCTGCTTTGTTCTCCATAAAGCTCTTTTAAATTGAGCATTATGGATTGAGTATCCATGCTTTCATGCTATCTCTGTAACTCATTGGTCATAGAGGCCAGTATGATACACTTGATAGTGAGGGAGTCATTCTGCCACATTCTGTATATGGCCATATCTTCCTGTGTGGCATCATCCCCTAGTGGATTAAGACTAGGGGTATCAAGAATATAAGAAAGTTTTTCTGAACTCAGTACAATCTTTAAATTTCTCAACCAGTCCATATAGTTTGGACGAGTCAGTTTGTTGGTATCTAAGATACTTCTCAGTGATAATGAAGATGCCATTTATCTACATTTAATAAAGAACAATACATAAGAAAACAACCATGAAATTACTTACATAATTAAATTAGGTCTTCAATTTAGTTATGTCTCCCACTATTTCATCAAAAATCATAGCCCTCACTATGATAATCGAGAAGAACCCTGATCGGTTTTTCATAGTAAGATTGAGATCCTAATAAATTATAAAAGATCTTGCAGATAACACAACAAATCTTTTACAAGCTCAAAGGAAGGAATCTCTTCCAATTATATCTCATATAATTCTCAAGAAGTAACTTGGCCTCTAGAACATTATTAGTCTTGCAGAAAACACAACAAACCATAATGTTCTAGTTAAGTCAAGATCCTTTCATTTCTATACAGTCAGTACTCAAATATAATGCCCTTGTAGATAACACAACAAGGCATTATACTGAATATGCTGTAAGCATATCTGTGCACTAGACTAGTATTATGTCAATCACCATATTAGGTCTTGCAGATAACACAACAAACCTAATGTGGTTCATAACACAATAATGATCCAGCATGAAGGAAGGCCAATATATAGTATTTTTAAAACTAAGCATTTTAGTCAAGATTTAAATATAATCAAATCGGCCAGGCAAGTGGAAGAGATGTGGGAGTCCCCCCGTTGCTTTCCTAGACAATAATAAAAATTGGCCAGGTCAGTCAATGGAACCAATTAAAAACCACAATTCTCTTTACCTTCCCAGAACCACCTTTCTAGACACCGAATGATCAATTGTTCATCATGACTAGTGATGCTTATTAGTTAAATATACTATGACTTAATATAATTTTTAAGAGGAGGGTTTTATAAAATTGCCAGCACATTCTTATAGAACATATCACGATCATATCACTCTGATAAACAAATATGTGCTAAGTGTGTCATCATACTAGGACAACCATTTACCACATAATGGATCCACCATTATGCCAGGGCAACCTTATTTCAGTATGATGACTTCAAAACTAAACATATCTCCATAATAATTAGGGTTTGAGTGAAAAACCCTAACTAGTGACATACATCAAAAGCATATATGCAATCAAAGATGTGCTAAGTGTAGTAACATATTAGGATTTAAAAACCCTAATATGTAACATACAAACTATCATAGATTATAGTCCTAATTAAGGTGGCTCTGATACCACTGTAGGGTTCCGGTGCAACGCAGCGGAAGTGTAATTTCAAAAATTAAAACTAAATTCATACCAAAAACCCTAAACCAGGAACTCCTTAAATAGACAAGAACATATGACTAGCATTTCTATGCAAATTAGGATTAGGGTACCAACCTGTAATCGCTTTTTCCAACAAACTTGAAGTTGAATGGGCTAACTGTATTCACCAGGCATCCAGGTGTCCGCCCTCCGATGGAGATCCACACAGAGCAATGATCAAGAAACACTATCTTCTTTTCAATGGTCCCTCCAATTGAGTTCTTCTTCCTAGAACTCAATTGCTTGGATTATGGCTTGAATTCTTCCACACAAGAGGTAGCCTCCCTTTTCCGTGATCTCTTCTCCTCCTTCCACTAAGACCTTGGCCCTTTAGACACCCTCGTCTTGAAGAAAAGACCTTGTCCTAAGATGATATAGGCTTGTCTTAAGTTGGAGGAGAAATTAAGACAATAATGTCTTAATGTAAGAAAGAAAAAAAAAATCAAAACTCCTTTCTCTCCTTTACCGTCGGAGACTTTCACTCTTATTCTTGTTCAGTAGCAGAGTTTCGACAGAGGTGTACTCTGTAAAGGAAACAGTGCAAGAGCAAGAAAAGAATGAAAGAGTCTTTAAGAAAGGAAGAAGGAATAAAAGAAAAGCATTACCGATTTCTGATTTCCTGACCCTTTATATAGATCTCAGATAGGCGCCCACACACCTCTCCGTAAACACCCATCTCATGCCCTTCTCATTTTCTCACGCCCCTTCCCACTTTCTCACGGCCTTCCAGATTAAATCCCATGGCTTTTCTTAAAGGAAAAGTCACGGTGTTTTAAAAAGAAAGGAGTCGCGACTTTTCATCTCCGAAGAGATGTTATTTCGCGCGACCAGGAAGCAACATGCACTTTCTTCCTTTCTTAAAAAATCATCAGCCATTGGATTCCCATCCAAGGGGGCATATCTGAGGTGCTAACTCTAAGAAATGAGGCCGCCCCAAATAAAAACATCGAAGTTTTTTATGGAGCGCGCCAAGAGTCCATGCGCCATGGACTCTTCCAAATGGCGTGCCAAGAGTCCATTAGCGCATGGACTCTTGGCATTTTGGCATGAAAAAGCTAAGGGGTGGGTGGGGGGATAGTCTAGGTGCATGGTTAGCCAATAGGGTTATCCATAATCCCTATATTTTCAATTAGGGTCTAATTAGATCCAATTAGAACCCAAATTGAACCAATCCGGAACCCTAATTCGAATCCAATTCGAATAGAAGCTAGGGTTTGCAACACCTGCTAGAGTGTTATCCTGCAAAGATGATTTAATTATAAATTAAACTCTTGATCAGCCCTCTTAAGTGTGTGACCTATTAGGTTCCACATCTAGCCAGCAGTGGGTTCGAATACAAGTTGACCTAATTTGATTAGAACTCTTTCTAATCGATTTAGGTCAAACCGGGCTTACCCGATTTGATCAATTAGGACTCTTCCTAATAAGTGATGTTTGAATTTGATCAACCCACAAGACAAGATTGACGTCTAGCAATGTGTCATGTCTACCCGGAAGATATGGATTTTCTGGTGAAATACCAAAATTACCCTTCAGTAGAGAGTTACGTACAATTAAATCTTTCGATCAGCCTGCACCCAAAATATAACTATGGATATGGATATATGTCAAATCCAATATTATATTTATTTCCAGCTCAATCTTATATTGATGATTTAATTATCTTGATATTAGAAACCATCTCTAATATCTTTACTTTGATCAAAGATTCCCTAAATCATCATCCGATTGTTAACTAGCTGGATGCAATCTCCTATCACTAAGAGTGATCGATTTCCTTGTTGACCTACTTATTACCTTCATATCCAATTCACCATTCCCAGTATCAATCCTGTGCAAGACTCAGTGTAATGATTAGGATTGTACCAAAGTATGGGTTCATGTACATAAGGTACTTATGGCAGTCTCAGGTCAGAAGATTACTTGTACCACTCCCACTATAAGAACCTTCTATTGACATGTAGCTAAGACTCCATTAGATGTTCTCAAGTTGGATCATATCAATGAACTCATTCTCCAATGAGCACCCACATCCCAGTATTAGTGTCATACACAAGTGACTGTGAGAGCAGTCACCCTCTCCAGTATACATGTGATGTGCTAGTCTTACCGGAAAACCCTGATCCACTACTCAGGATTCCTTTGACTAGGAATATTCTAGATTAAGGTTTTAAGACTTTAGGTCTCACTGGTATGATCTCATCATAACCCTAAAATCATAGCCCTAATCTATGGGGTTCATCATATAATAATAAACACAGCGTATGATGAAAAAAATTGCCTTTATTAGAATTTTTGTCAATTACAATGGTTTGGGAGATACAACACAGATTGGCTTGTAGGGCATATCCCTTTCAGTTAGGACTAAGTCTTCACTTAGAGATGCACATGACTATCTAGATTTTGTCTCATAAGTAGAGCCACATAGTATAGAAAGGCTGAAAATGACCCTAATTGGATGATGGCCATGCATGAAGAACTTAATCAATTTGAAAGAAATAATGTATGGACCTTAGTAAATAGACCCTCATACCATCCAGTAATAGGAACCTAATGGATTTATAAGAATAATTTAGATGAACAAGGAAAAATCATTAGGAATAAAGCAAGATTAGTGGTAAATGGTTATTATCAAGAAGAAGGAATAGATTTTTATGAGACCTATGCACCCGTAGCAAGACTAGGAGCCATTAGATTGTTACATGCATTTGCTTGCTACTTGAATTTCAAACTATTTCAAATGGATGTAAAGAGTGCATTTTTGAATGATTTTATATCGGAAGGAATTTTTGTAGAACAACCACCAGGTTTTGAAAGTCATACTTTTTCAAATCATGTTTTCAAACTTAATAAAGCATTGTATGGATTGAAACAAGCACCTAAAGCCTGGTATGACAAATTAAGCATATTCTTACTTAAAAATGATTTTGTTAGAGGTAATGTAGATACAACTTTGTTTATTAAAAAGAAAGAAAATGATATGTTAGTTGTACAGATTTATGTAGGTGATATTATTTTTGGTGCAACTAATGAGAATCTTTGTAAAGAATTTGCTGAGTTAATGCAAGATGAATTTGAGATGAGCTTAATGAGTGAGTCGATCTACTTCCTTTGACTCCAAATTAAGCAAACAAAGGAAAGAATTTTTATCAACCAAGCAAAGTACATCAAGAAAATTATTAAGAAGTTTGGTATGGAATCATCCAAAGAAATGAGCACACCCATGAGCCCTACATGAAGATTAGACAAAAATGAAGATGGCAACAATATTGATCAAAAGCTTTATCGAGGTATGATCGAATCACTGTTGTACTTAACTGCTAGTAGGCCTGATATCTTGTTCAGTGTATGCATATGTGCTAAATTCCAATCTAATCCTAAATAATTATATTTGATTGCTATTAAAAGAATCATAAAATATCTTAAATGAACAAGTAATCTTGGTCTATGGTATTTTAAGCAATCTTTATTAAATTTAATTGGCTTTTTTGATGCTGATTATGGTAGATGTAAAATTGATAGAAAGAGCACTAGTGGTACTTGCCAATTTCTAGGGTTGAACTTAATTTCATGGCACTGTAAGAAACAAAACTCCATAGCACTATCTACTGCTAAGGCAAAATATGTAGCTGTAGGGAGTTGTTGTGCACAAGTGTTATGGATTAAGCAATAGCTAAAAGACTTTGGTGTTACACAGATTAAAGTTCCTATCAAATGGGATAACACAAGTGCTATCAATCTTGCAAAAAATTCTATTCAGCATTCAAGAACCAAGCATATTGAAATTAGGCATCACTTCATTAGAGATCATGTACAAAATGAAGATATTAAACTTGAATTCATTTCGACTGAAAACCAACTTGCTAACATCTTTACAAAGCCTCTTAATGAAAAAAGATTTAAAATGTTTAGAAGTGAATTAGGATTGTGTGATCTTTTTTAGATTTTTTTACCTAATTTCTTCTAAAAATTAAGAAAAATTATCTGGAAGACCTCCTACATCAATTTAAAGACAATGAGAACCTTATCTAGAGTGCTACTATCCTTAGGAATCTTTTTGGTAGGTTTTTAGGGCATTTTCGAGCATTTTTGCTCGAGCCAACTCGAGCAGACATGCCTCTGGCTGAGTCGACTCGATTGTTAGGTTAGGGCTTTTTATATAAAACATGTAAGACTGATTTAGGGCTCATTTTCACTATTGAATCCTAGCCAAACCATCGAAAACCCTTCCAAAGGCTTTGGGACCACTCTCCCTTCTCATTTTCCTTGAAATTCTACATCTTTTCCCCTTTGTTTTTCCAATGGCTCCAAAATGGGCAGTAAGGAAGCATCCTCGGGCCATCGACTCTAGTGCTCAAAGTAAAAGAAGAAGTAAGAGAAGAGAAGAAGAAGAGTCAACTCGAAGGCAGGAAGAAGAGGAAGTGGAAAATGAGTCCCCTTCACCCCCACGGCAGGTAATTTCGATGGCCAACAGACATGTCACTGTGGTAGAAGTATTGTATTTTCATTTTTTGATTAATTAGGAGTAAGGACAGGGGAATAGATTGAAAACCAAGGCTGAACATTTTTCTATTCTTTAGACACCCCTACTTACCCAAATTTGGTGAAAGCTTTCTTTGAGAACCTTACCCTTAGGGAATACCACATTGAATATACAGTAAAAGGTGTAAGACTGATTGTAGATGAAGAAAAACTGAGCAACATTTTACAAATGCCGAATGAGGGTGTAAATCACTTGGTTCTGAAAAACAAGCAAAGGGCTATGAGATTAATATTGGAATGATCAGATGTGGAAACAATCAAAAATATGTAGGCAAATATGCTCTCATTGGAAATGAGATTGCTGCATAATATTATCAGTCAGATTTTCTAGCCTAAGACTGGTCGCTTTGACTGGGTAAGCGAACGAGACATAGTATTCATGAGATATTTGATTGAGGGGGAGGCCCTCAATCTACCTTACATCATGCTTGTGCAGATAAGAGAGATAGCAAGAAAGGTAAAGGCTTGCTTACCCTATGGAATGGTTTTACATTGCTATTTCAGGAGGCTAGACTAGACCTGACAGGAGAGGATGGTAGACCGTTACACCACACGGATACCAATTTGGCAAAATCTCTTCAGAGGATGGGTTACCATCTAGTAGAAGGTGTTTGGTCGAAAAGGATATCTGGGAAGAGGGTTGCCAACTCCTCTGATGATGACGAGGATGAGGATGATCAGCCATGGCATCCAGTTGATGATACTAAGACAACTGTAGCCAGAGGAGATGATGGTACACAGGCTAATACTGATGAGCATAGTCAGACATAGAGAGAGCTTGATAGTCCCTAGACACCCCCAGCACCTTCTATTAGACATGCTTCTGGACCCTCCACTTCAACACCATCAGCTTCACAGGCTTTCATAGCCTAGCAGATTAAACTTCTTTCTGAGACCCTAATGAGCTTATTTACCTCAATGTTTGGCGACCTTCGTCAGACAGTCGATATTGGTTTACTGGAGATCAAGGAATATCTAGCATAGTTAACAACTAGGGTGGAGGCAGTGGAGAGCAGATCGCATCCACAAGAGGACATTCATTCTATTATCAGAGAGCTGCATGCGAACTTTGGTAGATTAAGAGGAGCTATTGATTCATTCAGTCCACAGTAGGTAGCTGAGATGCAGTGCATTCAGAAGGGAGTAGAAGAGCTGAAGACTGAGCTGAGGATAGTTTGGGTCTTCTTATCCAGACTTCATCTACTGTTAAGACATTCAGAGCATCTTCCTCGATATAGCCACCAGCACACTCACCTTCTCAACCACCAGCTCAAGCACCACCATTTGTACCTCCTGGTTTATTTGATCCCACACCTATCTCTTCACAGCCTGCTTTACCATATTTAGTGGAACCTTGTATGCCACCCTTTGACATTAAAGTAGAGCCCACACCCACTAGAGCCAAACCTAAATCTTGGGCTAAGGCAAAACCTTAATCTTCTAAGACTCCTACTAGGACTAGACATAAGGATCTTAGATTTCAACCTATGAAAACCAAAACCTCATCCGTTATTCTAGTCATTGGATCTTCCTCTAGTGAGGAAGATGACTAGTTTGTATTTTTGTTTTCCTTATGATGTATCTTTTGGATGGCTTGTACTTTCCTTCAAAGTAATGAAATGCTATGTCTTATAAATCATTGTGTTGATGATGTGCCTTCTTATTGTTATATCTTATTACTTCTTTGAATGATCTCCATTTTTAATCTTTTTAATTAACCTTATGAGGGGGAGAAACACCTTGATGCGGGACAAAAAATTGATGTAACTTGGTTATTTGGAAAACAGGGAAACAACTAAACAAACTAGGACCGTGGGAGGGCTAAGAAGCCTCCCGGGACTAGGGCATACTGACTCTAAAATCCTAAGATAGCTAATCTCTTTTGTTTTCAATTTTCTGGGTGGATGTGGTGAAGGAAGGATGGAGATGGGGGACTGGGAAGGGGAACTCATGGCCTTGTGACTCACTCTAGCGGAGGACGCACACAGAAAGTCAGAGGTCAAAGCCTAAAGCTACCCTCCCGAGGGATCACAGCACCAGCTACCCTGAGCATAAAGCTACCCTCCCGAAGGGGTCACAGCACCAGCTACCCTGAGCTCTCATCGAGCCCATAATGCATACAACAGGGCTCTCACATATATGTGCTAGGATGACTCTCGAAGGACACGAGGGGATAAAGAAGACGAGATAGGGGATAACAAGGGTGCTCATCAAACCCATAATGCACATAGCAGGGAACGCCTCACACCCCTCATCGAACCCATAATGCACACAGCAGGGAACAAAGGAAAACGGGCCTCAGCCCAGAACCAGAACCGGAACCAACCCAAAAATCTATATCAAATATCTCTCTTTACAGGGGGAGAGGGGGCCTTTATATAGAAAAACCAAAACCCTTAATTTCTTGGCCCCTAAGAAAACTAAAAAAGGAAAGTAAATTACATCAAAATTCATGTTGCATCAAAAGTGGTGCTGATCTGCTCTGAAAAGCAAGTTGGCTTGATGATCTGCTCCAAAAAATGCGCTACTATGAAATTTGGGCAGCTCTGAAATCTATGCAAACTCTCACACGGCCGTACGGAGGATGGATCACCGGACGGAGCACATGGCCGGTGACTGGGAAGCAGGCGACAGACAGGGCCGGTGGACAGGGAGCGGCGGATGGCCAGCGACGGCCACAGGTGAGGTGGCACATGGTCTGACACGGCATGCCGAGCGTGCCGTTTGGTCTCCCACGGCCGTGGGAGACCTCCCGGGCACCGGGAATGGCTGGTGGATGGCGGGGGAGGCCGGGGACGGCGGGACGGTGTCCGGCGGATATGCAGGCGACGGCGGCGGCAGTGTCAGGCAGTGGGCGGCGGCACCACACGACCGCATGCGGGTGGACGGACGGCTCATGCATCTGTTCATCTTCCTATGGGCATGGGCGGCGGCGGACACCACCGACGATAGGGCGAGGGCAGGCGGGCGGTGGGAACGGCGGCGAGCAACGTGCCGGTGCCCGGAGGGCAGCAGCGGTGGCCGTGGGCCATGGCGGGCAGACGCCTCCGCATCCGTTCGACTTCCCACGGGCATGGGCGGTGGCGGCTTCTCTGGCAAGGGCGGGGGTCGGCGAGCTTCGGTGGCGGTCCGGCGGGGGTGGCCGGAGGGCGGGCGGCCCGGATCTGGGGCTGGAGGGGCGGTGTGCTAGGGTTTTAAACTTTAAAAAAAAATTCACGGGAGAAGTTGCAGGAGATGGAATAAGGCTGGGATAACTCGGGGATAAACCAAGAACAAAACCAGAATAGTAGGGATAATCAGAATAGCGGGAATAAAAAAAATTAAAAAAATAAGAAAAAATTATAAAATACCCGGATCTGCCCTGGATCCCCATCACTCCTCATCAGAGTGTTAATGATGAATTTTAATTGAAAAATTCTAAGAGAAAGTGAAATTATGTTATCAATGTTTTCATTATATTTAAAAAGATAGAGTAATTTATTTCTAACCACCTTTTTGACGAATGACAAAAAGGGGGAGTACTTGTATGAGCATGAAAAACTTGCAAAATCTTTTGGCAAAATATATTGAAACTATGCTCGGTTTGAGTGAAATTGGGAGAGTCATTCCTGTTATTCACAATTTGCTTTATTAATAGCTCTAATACAATCCTATTATAATAGCTCTAACATTTTTCGATAACCAAGCTCTGATGCATTTTGTTTGTCTTGATAATTTTTGCCTAAGCTTTGTAACATTGTGCTCTGATACATTATGTCTTGATTTTTCTAAACTCTGATATATTGCATCTTGATATTTTTTAAGCTATGATACATTCTAGACTTCAACTTATTTTAGACAAAAGTAGCTTTTGATGGATATTAACTCTGATACTCACTAGATCTAATCAAAAAGATTTGATACTCTGTTGACAAACCCTGATATTGTCAATACTTTCATAATACTTGTTGATACACATGAATGTATCTCAATTTGAAAGTCATACACAAGTTTTTTTTACATACATATTGATGGGGGACTAATATGCATGCAATTTTTTTTTTATGTTTTACATGTTGAGTTAGGTGATTAATTTCCAAATTTTAGATCAAAATTATTTGTAGGGAATTTTGTATGAATTTTTGAAGATCAGCATGCAGATTAGGACCTAGAAAGTAGCAAAGAAGGACCGCCGGGGCTGAGAAGCCTCGGATAGGGCAAGTTCTCCTACAATAAAACTACTGGAGGTAGAGGGGGGGTGTACCTGACAATGTCTATGAAGATCGCAGCGAAGGGGTCTCTCGTTCCTCGATGGATGCGGCCTGGAAAACCGAGCCAAAGACCCGCAGATACCCGGCTTTCTGCTCGGTGATCCGATTGAGGCTTGGCTGGAGTCGTTGGATTCGTAGGAACTCAGGGACCTGCAAATGACCTGTCAGGGGTTAGAAAGCTCACAAAGGAACAAGAAAACAAAGTAAAAACAGCAAGGAAAGGCTTCTTTTGGAGTGGGCGTCCAGGGATCTGGAGGGTTTGTTGGCAGCAGGAAGATGATTGCAAACACCGGGAAGAAGAACTCTCACAAACCCCTTTATGCACACAGCAGGGTATCACACCACTCAATAGAAGAACTCAAGGTTTTCATTCATCAAAAATTCCCCTCATACAAGAGGCTAGGGTCCCTTAAATAGACCCTTAACCTTGGGCTCCAAGTAAGGGTACATAAGTCTTTACATAAGAATCCTTTTCCCTCTCAAACCCTAGCTAGAAATTAAGGAAATATTAGGTAGAAAATACCCTAAAAATTTTCTTGACTTGGTCAAGATTACAAGGATGCCTAGGGGGGCGTGTTGGGCTTCTAGGAGCAGCAAAAGGCCGGCCCAAAGGGGCTCGGGTGCATGGGTTTGGGCCTCTGGAAGCTGGGGTGGCCTGGTAGCCAGGTAGCAGGAATATTTCCTGGTATCTTGCTTCTTAGGGGCTTGGGCTTGGCACCTGGGTTTGATTTCTTTGGGCTAGGATGCAGATTGACCTCTGGAATCATGGATTCCCTTATCTATGAATATACTTTGGCATCTGGAAGGGAATCTGGGCATCTGGAGGGCATCTGCAAGAAATCAAGGTTTTCTGAATTTTCCTCCTGGGGTCTTCAAATCTTCAAGCTGGGTTGGACTTGTGCTATACTTCCATGTCTTCAATCTAGTTGGACTTGGTCTTCACTTTTATGATATAGTCTTGAGTCTTCAGCATGCTTGGACAGGACTCAAAAAAATAAAATTAGCTCAACATGAGCTGACTAGCATTGGACTAAACTAGCTCAACATGAGCTGACTAGTACAGAACTGAAATAACAACTAAAAATACTCAAATAACAACTAAAATGGACTCAGATGAGCTAAGCCCTTATTATAGATGGTCTCATAAATTATTGATCAATTTATAGAGGGTTGAAAAAGCCTCTGTCTTATTCTGGTGCCTCAGGTGTCCCCACCAATTCTCCCGGGGTGGGAGGAACTCGACCCTGTCGAGTGAAGGTTAGACTGGCTCACATATCTCTCGAGAAGGTCTGGGTTGAGGCATTGCAAGTCCTCTCGAGAAATCCACGAATCGTCCGACTCTGGCCAGCCTTGCCATCGGACCAGAAAGCGTTGATAGTCATGGCCCTGGGTCGTGATGGCTTGATTGTCCAGGATACGCTTGATCCGTTCTCCTCTCTCAGGCCAAATTTGTTTGTGGACACTCTAGGTTAGGGTCACTCACAATGAAAAGGAATAGGTCCAAAGGCCTCACTAGGTAGCGCTGCCGGTTCCCTATACTCAACCAGGTCTGTAATATTGAAGGTAGAACTAATGCCCAAATCCGAAGGCAAGTCTAACACCTAGGCATTTGATCCAACCTTCTCTTTCACTTTAAAAGGTCCGGCTCTGCGAGTATGAAGCTTCTTTTAGGCCTAAGCCTAACCAAGATAAAATCCACTACATCAAATTTTTTGATCCATCTTCGGGAATTAGCCAGCTGTTTTAACATTAGTGCAGGTGGTGAACATGCTAGGCACATGCAGACTCCTAACAAGATGATGCAAAGGACTCAAACCTACACCTAATAGACTTGACTGAAGAGGTTTATTAGGTCTTAACTACCACTTGGGCATGGGGGCATGAGTCGTGGTTGATGGATGACATGCAGAAGAAAATTTGCTAGTAACTCCTAATAAGTGCCAGAGGGTCTGCCAAAAGTAGGTAGCAAATGGGATGGGCTCTATGGATCCTTGCAACCTTGTAACCTCAACAAAATGTAACCTAATAGTTCTAGACACATGAGAAAACTCAGGAAAGGGTAGAAAATAGGAAGTGGGTTCAGAATTACTCTGGTAGGGTGGAGAAAAAGGTTCTGGGTTAGTTGGATAAAGTAGAATCAAAGAAGGCATGTCAGGGACTAATCCTAGACTAATGAGGTTAACCTTATGGGGTTGCGATATATCTACGGGGTTTGTATAATGGAAGGATGGGTTATTAATCTCAGGAAAGAGATCCTTAATGGAAACTATAGGAGGAGACTCATCCTGAGGGTACTGATTCAAAGAGATTAGGTCCTTAATAAATTCTTCTAGTTCTTGTATTTTAGGACTAGACTCTATAATTTGGCTCTCCTCTATGGTTTCCTCAGGTAAGGCTCTAGTAGTAGTACCTAGGTTCTCTTCCTCTATTTGTTCTTCCATTATAGCTTTAGGTTGGATATGGTCAAGGTCAACTAGCTCTGGGTTGGTTTCTACCTGGGTATCTACTGGGTCAGCTAATTCTAGGTCTACTAAAGGTGTCTCCTCTTCTCCCTCATACTCATCCACTAGGCTCACATCAGCTTCATACACTTCAACGTTAATGTAAGCCTTGTGAATCTCAGGAATGGTTGGAGAAGGTCGGCTAGCAGGAAATTGGTTAGGTTCTGGTCTCTGATTATGGGTACTACTCCTAGTAGGTTCAGGTTGTATAAGAGGTAGTGGCTCACTATTGGGTTCATATTTAGGGATACTAATCCTATGGGGTTCAAGTTGACTAGGGGAAGCATGACTAGTACTAGGCTGATACTTAGGGGTTATGGGTTCTCTAGGCTCATAGGACAAGGGTGCAGATCTATGGGTCATGGGATTATAGGATCTGGGGTCATATGATTTTGGGTCAGCTCTATGATCAGGTTCTAAGGATGGATCAAGGTATGGGGTCCTCCTAAGGTTGGGCTCTCTATATGGGTCAGGATATTGGGTCCTCCTAGGATTGGACTCCCTATATGGGTCAGAATACTGGGTTCTCCTACGGTTGGACTCCCTATATAGGTCAGAATATTGGGTCCTCCTAGGGTTGGACTCCCTATATGGGTCAGAATATTGGGTGTTGGGTCTACTAGGCTCATAGGGTGTGGGTGCATAGGATCTATGATCATGGGATCTAGAGTCATAGGATCTAGGTTCATAGGTTATGGATTCATAGGTTCTAGGTTCATAGGATTTGGAGTCATAAGATCTATAGGTTGTAGGTATACTAGGCTTGTAGGGAAAGGGTAAATAGGATCTATCTTCCTGGTCTATAAAATCCTGATTGAGTCTTCTAGGACTAACCTTAGGGATTGGGTCATGACAATGGGCTCTCCTAGGTTCAGCCTCAAGGTATGGATCAGGGTTTGGGGTCCTCCTTGGTTGAGGATTGTAGTACGGGTCAGGATAAGGGGCTCTCCTAGGTTCGACCTCATGGTATAGATCAGGGTTTGGGGTCCTCCTAGGTTGAGGGGAATCAGGATCTGGCTCAGACTGTGACCCATGGGTTTTTCTTGGGGTCCCTACCCAAACTTTTAACTGATCAAACCTATTGGCAAGATGGTCAATTTTATCATTGGTTTGAATACGAGACTGAGTTAACTGGGTCATCTGGGTAGTTATCTGGGCCATTTGATCAGCTAGGGCTTTTATTTGGGCTTGTAAATTTTCCATGGGTTCAGACATTTATGAAAGAGGTGGGTGATATGAAACTCCTGATCTAGTGCTCATGCAAGACTCGATCAGACCGACTATAGCTGACTAGACCTTAAGTCCAAACTAGATGCTCAATCAGGGTGGCAAACTAGCCTATAGTAACCCTATACTCAGCCAGGCATGTGTAAGGGGAGTGTTAGGTCCCTGATTGCCAATCCTAGACACCAATCAGAGATTGGCCAGGTAGGCGGACCAGCACACAAGCCCTTCGGGATTGAATCCCTAAACCACCATTCTAGACACTAAGCACAAGGCACACACAGGTTAACTTGACACAGTGATCTAACACTAGCCCGGACTCGACCAGTTGGTGTCCCTAGCCCACTAGGGAAAATTATGTCTAATTAATTTTAGGTTAAGGCTTGGGACTGAATGCAAGGGATGTGTTTTTGGGCTAAGGAGAGGTGATCAAATCCTCCCCCCATCTGATATAGCAAGAGTGCCCTTAAAAGTAAATTATGCAATGATGGCAGGCAGATGAGGATGCAAATTAGGGTTTAGATATTTTTTTGATATTTTTGGAAAATATGTATATTTTTTTTTGGTATTTTTTAAATAGAAGAAAACTTGCAAATCATGGCCTAATATACTGGAAATATACTAAAATTAAGAAATATACAAAAACTCCTAAACAAAACCCTAAAACTTCCAAACTTATCTTGCTAAAAAAAATAGAGCCAAAAATTTGCAGGCCCTATTTTGGCTTGCAGAAAATTCACAGGCCATAATAAAATATAGAAAGATTTTTAAAATTACTGTGAATTATTATAAATCCAAGAAAATAAATTTCAGAATTTTTGGAGTTTTTAACAGGGAGAAATAATTAAAATAACAGAGTATATACGGACTGAAAAATTGCAGAAAACAAGCCCTAATCTAAGCTCTGATACCAAATGATGGGGGACTAATATGCATGCAATTTTTTTTTTATGTTTTACATGTTGAGTTAGGTGATTAATTTCCAAATTTTAGATCAAAATTATTTGTAGGGGATTTTGCATAAATTTTTGAAGATCAGCATACAGATTAGGACCTAGAAAAGTAGCAAAGAAGGACCGCCAGGGCTGAGAAGCCTCGGTTAGGGCATGTTCTCCTACAATAAAACTACTGGAGGTAGAGGGGGGTGTACCTGACAATGTCTGTAAAGATCGCAGCGAAGGGGTCTCTCGTTCCTCGATGGATGCGGCCTGGAAAACCGAGCCAAAGACCCGCGGATACCCGGCTTTCTGCTCGGTGATCCGATTGAGGCTTGGCTGGAGTCGTTGGATTCGTAGGAACTCAGGGACCTGCAAACGACCTGTCAGGGGTTAGAAAGCTCACAAAGGAACAAGAAAACAAAGTAAAAATAGCAAGGAAAGGCTTCTTTTGGAGTGGGCGTCCAAGGATCTGGAGGGTTTGTTGGCAGCAGGAAGATGATTGCAAACACCGGGAAGAAGAACTCTCACAAACCCCTTTATGCACACAGCAGGATATCACACCACTCAATAGAAGAACTCAAGGTTTTCATTCATCAAAAATTCTCCTCATACAAGAGGCTAGGGTCCCTTTAATAGACACTTAACCTTGGGCTCCAAGTAAGGGTACATAAGTCTTTACATAAGAATCCTTTTCCCTCTCAAACCCTAGCTAGAAAATAATGAAATATTTGGTAGAAAAATACCTAAAATTTTCTTGACTTGGTCAAGACTCCAAGGATGCCTAGGGGGGCGTGTCGGGCTTCTAGGAGCAGCAAAAGGCCGGCCCAAAGGGGCTAGAGTGCATGGGTTTGGGCCTCTGGAAGCTGGGGTGGCCTGGTAGCCAGGTAGCAGGAATATTCCCTGGTATCTTGCTTCTTAGGGGCTTGGGCTTGGCACCTGGGTTTGATTTCTTTGGGCTAGGATGCAGATGGACCTCTGGAATCATGGATGCCCTTATCTATGAATATACTTTGGCATCTGGAAGGGAATCTGGGCATCTGGAGGGCATCTGCAAGAAATCAGGGTTTTCTGAATTTTCCTCCTAGGGTCTTCAAATCTTCAAGCTGGGTTGGACTTGTGCTATACTTCCATGTCTTCAATCTAGTTGGACTTGCTCTTCACTTGTATGATATAGTCTTGAGTCGTCAGTATGCTTGGACAGGACTCAAAAAAATAAAATTAGCTCAACATGAGCTGACTAGCATTGGACTGAACTAGCTAAACATGAGCTGACTAGTACAGAACTGAAATAACAACTAAAAATACTCAAATAACAACTAAAATGGACTCAGATGAGCTAAGCCCTTATTATAGATGGACTCATAAATTATTGATCAATTTATAGAGGATTGAAAAAGCCTCTGTCTTATTCTGGTGCCTCAGGTGTCCCCACCACATATAGTTTTTCCATGCCCAATATTTTGTCATCATCAAAAGGGGGAGATTGTTGACCCCTGGAATGATTTTGATGATAACCAAATATTGGAGCATGTATTTAATTACTGACTATCTTTCAAGTGTTCTCAAAATTTTTGTAGGATGTTTTCATTGAACAACCTTGCTTCTTACAACATTATAGAATGTCAAGTTAATTTTTGTTGAAATACAATGTAAAGAAGTGCCCAAAGAAAAATCAATCATGTTTTCATAAAAAGGGCCACTTCTATGTATTTTTCTAGTTTAATATTTCCAAGATCAGTGTTTGAAGAAGTTGGAAAATCTTTGAGCTATTTTGAAGTCACTAGAAGAAGTTTGAATAAATTTGAACATTTGAGGAACTAAGTCTCAAGAGCCAACTCAAGACTGGCAAACTGACTTAACGTTTGCCACGACAAGAACTTTTCTTGTACGCAAACATTCGAGCTGACTCAGACATAGTTCAATTCTGAAGTTCTGAGAATTTGAGTCAACTCGTGCTATCCAAGCTGACTCGATCAGAGTGAACATTTTCTTAGACTAAAAATCAAGCCAACTCAAGTATTGATGTGCCGACTCTTCCAGAGTGCTTAAAATCTCAGTTATAAAAAACCAGCTAGGTGAGCCGACTTGAAGCAGAAGAGTCGACTCGATCAAAGTGTCATTTTGACCTAACTAAGAATCCGAGCTGACTCGAAGCAGAAGAGCCAACTTGACTAGAGTGAATTTCTGACCTACCTAAAGATTCGAGCTAACTCGAGCTATCCGAGTCGACTCGAGTGACTATTTTAGGTTAGTAATGGCTAGTTCTAGAACTCTTATTTCAAATCCAAAATGGTCTTCAATGGTCATATTTCGAATTTCAATAGTCTACAATGGCTAAAACCACTTGAAATCAATTGGAGGGAGTATTTATAAGTGATGTGAACTACTTTTGGAGAAGTTAATGAGAAAGGAATGAGAAATTAAAGAGCTTTCATTGAACATTCAAAAGAGCACACTAGAGAGCATTCAAAGCAAGCACTCAAGACTTCACCAACTCTTATCAGAATCTTAAGGCATTCATTGAGGAAGTTAAAAATCCTTGAAAAGCATTCAAAATGCAATCAAGAAGGCTTCTCAAAGTGCTGCTGATGCGGGACAGGATGTGCGGATCGCTGGCGAGCGTTGAAGTCACCAGGGATTAGGGTAGGTTTGGGGTTTGTGAGAGGATGATGGTGGCTAGGGTTTTGTGGAAGAGAGAGATGCTGGGGACTAGGGCTTGCATAGACAAGAAAAAAGCACACCGGTCTCACACCCACTCTAACATGAAAAAAATAATTAACTAAATAATTCAAGTTGTATTCGTGAAAAAGAGATACTTCATATAAGAGGGAAGGGGTTGGTATTTAAAAAGTTACCCTGGTCCATGGTCCAAAAATAGATTGGAACTACATGACTTGAGAGACAAGAAAGCTCCTCTTGGGCTTGGGTAGCAACTCCATGGGCTTGGGCTGAATTTGGGTGCCAACATTCTTGGGTTGAGGGGGTCGCTCCATTGTAGGCTTGGTGGCATGAAAGGGCCCAGGTGCATGTAATCGATCTCTGGTTGAGGGGGCCAGGTGAATTCTTGGTTTGCTGACTCTCCTCTTGAACATAACTTGAATGGACTCGATCGGACTTGACTGGACTAAAAATGACTAGACCTGACAAAGTGGACTCAATTGAAAACAATTGTCACACCTTATTACATGACTTTGGACTCAATTGGCTCACTTCAGTACAAGACTCAAGTGACTCAAGACTAATGGACTATAGGACTCGACAAAACTGTAATAGACTTCAGGTCCCCATCGTTCCCCTGGGATGGGGAGAACTCAACTCTGTCGAGTCAAGCTCAGCATGGGTTTGATGGAACTGAAACTAATCAAATCAAGTAGGACTCTTAGGCTGAGTTCATCCATTTTTATTTATCAAACAAATCCCAGACTTCCTTTTTTTATCATCTCTACTTTGAGATTTGTGCAGTTTTACAACCCATGTAGCTCTGAAAGTTATACAGCTTTGAGATCTATACTGCTCTGAAGATCGTGCAGCTCTAAAAATCATGTAGCTCTAAAAATTGTGCAGTTTTTATGTTCATGCATTGCTCTTTGTCTTCTTCATCGAAGAAGCCATGGAACAGGAGAAGACCAGTGGACTTCACTAGCTCCTTCGAGATTGCTAGTGTATAGGGGAGATTCGTTCGGTCGATGGGCAGTGGCATGCAGAGATGGGGCATGGCTCTGTTTTTATGGCTATCGGCATCCGTGAGAGGGGCTAGGTGGATCCCGCATGGGTGATGCGAGTTCGGGTAGCTTCTCCCCAGTGCGTCCGGAGAGGGGGTGGGTTAGGAGAGCAAGTCAGCGACGTGGAGAAGACTTGATCGATGGTGTTCCCGATTGCAGGAGGTGTGGAGACGGGCTTCACGGGCAGAGGTCTGATAGAGACGGCTCGAGCAGCGGTGGACGATGATGGTGTTGGTGTCCTTTGGTCGATGAGGCATCACGTGTGGTGATGGGTCATGGGTCTGAGCGGACGGTGCATGGGCATTGGCTGCTATGGGTTTGAGCGGAAGATGACGATGGGGCATTGGGGGCATGGGAGGGAGGCAGATGCAGGGCGTTGATGGACCTTGGCAGCTGACCGAGGTTTGAGAAGGAGTCTTGTACAAGAAAATCTAGACGGGAGGAAGGATATTGAGCCAGGGAGGAAGAGAAAACCCTAATCCGCTAGCTCTTACCTCAAGTTGATGCGGGACGGGATGTGCAGATCACTGGCGAGCATAGAAGTCACCAGGGATTAGGGTAGGTTTGGGGCTTGTGTGAGGATGATGGTGGCTAGGGTTTTATGGATGAGAGGGATGGTGGGGACTAGCGCTTGCACACACAAGAAGGAAGCACACGGGTCTCACACTAACTCTAACAGGAGGAAAACAATTAACCAAATAATTCAAGTAGTATTCATGAAAAAAGATACTTCGTACAAGAGGGAAGGCGTGGGTATTTATAGAGTTACCTAGGTCCCTGAACTCCAAACAAATTGGAACTACATGACTTGAGGGCCAAGAAAGCTCCTCTGGGGCTTGGGCAGCAAATCCATGGGCTTGGGCTGAACTGGGGCACCAATATTCTTGGATTGATGGGGTCGCTTTCTTGTTGGCTTGGTGGCATGAAAGGGCCCAGGTGCATGAAATCTAGCTCTGGTTAAGGGGGCATGGTGAATTCTTGGTTTGCTGACTCTTCTCTTGAACATAACTTGAATGAACTCGATCAGACTAGACTGGACTAAAAATGACTAGACCTGACTAAGTGGACTTAACTGAACTTAGTTATCTCACTTTATTACATGACTCAGGACTCAATTGGCTCACTTTAGTATAGGACTCAAGTGACTTAGGAAATGGACAATAGGACTCGACAAAACTATAATAGACTTCGGGTTCAAAATTGGTGGGGACACTAGAGTCACAAGAATAAGACAGAAACTCCTAAACCCTCTATGGATTACTTAATAGTTTTTGAGTCCAGTTTGTAATAAGGGCTTAGCCTATTTGAGTTGTCATTTTCATTATTTGAGTCTCGTACCAGTTAGCTCATGTTGAGCTAGTCTTTTCTTGAGTCATGTATATGTTAGTCCAAGACCAGTGAAGACTTAGTACAAGTGAAGACCAAGCCAGTACAAATAAAGATCAACCCGGCTTGAAGTTATGAAGACTATGGAAGGCCCAGTAGAAGAAATCGGAAGCCCTGGAGCCCTAGATCGCAGCCTGAAGCAAACTGGGCCAGCTAAGACCCAAGAGAGGAGTTATATGGCGCCATCCGCTCGATGGTCACCACCCCCTTGGTCGGCCACTAAAGTCACCACCTTTGGCTAACCAAGGAAAGAGAGAGAGGGAGCAATTTGTGGGAAATCAAATCTTGGACCTACCATGTATTCTAGCTAGGGTTTGGGTGGGATTCAAATTTCTAGGAAAAGTCTTTTGTATCCTTAATTGGGGGGCAAGTTTATGAGTCTATTTAAGAGACTCTCTTCTCTTGTATGAAGACAATTGGTGTGGGCACCTGACCTCTTATTAGGGTTTCAATTTTTTGGGTCTTGTAATAAAGCTTCAATCCTAAGAATTGTAATTTTTTTAGTAATAAATTTTGTCTCAATTGTTTTCGTTTAGTCCTGTACATTGACCAATTTGGTCAAGTTGTGTCTTGTATTGATTCCAGTCCGAGTCTGGGTCCAAACCGAAGTGGTCCTTGAGTCTAGTACAACTACTATTGGGCCAAGCCTTGAAGGTCAACATCTCAGCCCTGGGGTGCCACTTCACCATCCCATGTGGCACCACCTCATCTTGCCAAGTGGGCGGCACAAGTCAAGAATTCTTGGGTGCCAAAGGGAGACATATCACTTGATCTTTTCCTCCCTTCCCTCCCCCTATCAAGGCACTTACTAAAGGAGTCATGGGTGACCAAGGAAAGGTTGAAGACAAAGGCCTTGCCCCAAGCCCCATATCTTGTTTCTCTCCAAAGTTGGGTGGACAACCAAAGAAAGAAGAAAGACACAAGCCTTGCTCCAAGCCCCATATCAAGTTTCTCTCCAAAGTTGGGTGGGCAACTAAGGAAAGAGGGACGACACAAGCCTTGCATCATGCCTTCTTCCCAAAATGAAGATCAACCTTCCAAGGGAGCCAAAATCCTTCCTCCAAGCCCAATATCATGCCACGCCCAAATCACAAGAAGCCTTGGTTGGCCAAGGAGAAGATATTTCAAAATTTTTTGAGATTTTAGAATATTTTTGGCACCTTATCAAGAGAAGAAAATGTAATTTTCATTCAGATTTTGAAAGGGTATTAAGGTGCCTATATAAAGGACCTTACCCCCTCCCTTGTAATGGAATGTTGATGAATGGAAAGAAAAAGATTTGAGTGTTACTCTTCTTGTTAGTTGCCTTCGTTCCTTAAGAACGTCAATCTCCGTGAGGGAGCGCTTTTGCCTTCCGGCATCAAGAGGTGTGAGGCCTCAAGTTACCTTTTCTTCTACCAATCCATCTTCAAGTTTGGAGGCTAACTGGATGATCCATCTAGGTGCCCAGCAAGAAGACCCACAATCATTATCATCTTCAACCTTTCTTCCTTTATTTCTTCCCGCTACTTGTTGATTCCTAATCTTTCTCTTGATTGATCGTAGGTCCTCCAGGTACCATGAATCCGGAGTCGGTTTCCCTTGCCTTCGAGACCTTCGGACAGAAAGCCAGCGCATCCATGAGGGTTGAAGGCTTGATTATCCATGCTGTATTCACGAGAGCGAGTGAACTCGGCATCAGGCACTTCAGAGCTTTTAAGGTTTGCAACCCTAAAACTCCTAAGTTGATATTCATTCAAGAGCTAAGTCTTATAGAGTTTCTCAATCTTGGGGTCCTCTTCCTATCCTGTTTAGGGGCTTACTTGCTAGTTTGAAGTTCGTGTTATTGTAGAACCCTAGATCTACTCTTTTCTATCTCAGGAATCCTAAATCCATAAAAAAACTAAAAATCACAAAGAACAAAATCACTTGCATCATTCCTCTCCTCTTGCTTCGCGTTAGTCCTGTATCAACAATTTTGATTAATACAATTGAGTTTTCCATCTGCTGTGTGCTATATTCTGTGTGCTAAGGGGATTCTGTGTGGCCCCTCCATCATCCTTGTGTCGTGCACCCAGTCTCCAGCTGCCATCCACTTCTCCAAGCCTTGGCTGCCCACATCAAACTTCTCTTTCCCTTGCCAATTTTTAGTTTGTTCCTTCATCCTTTCAATGATTTCTAACTCTTGATAGGGTATTTGCATGTCCCTCAACTTCTACGAATCCAATGACTCAAGCCGGGCAGCAATCGGATCACCGGGTTGAAAGTTGAGAATCCGTAGGTCTCCGGCTTGATCATCCAGGCTGCATCCGGGAGTGAGAGCGATCCCTTCATCTACAATCTTCATCGGGCACAACAACTATTATTAGGTACATCTCCTCTGCTTGCCAGTAGCATTATTGAAGGGAAACTAGCCCAACCGAGACTACTCAGCCTCGGCGTTCCTCTTTTCTTTTGCTTTTTAGGTCCTATTTTACAAGCGATTGCTTCTTGTTTACATACAACTCTCTACTTAGATTCTTGGTCTGATCTTTGGAATTTAAATATCTAACTCTTAATATAGAAAAATACAAAAATACTTATGCATGCATTTTAGTTCCGCATCATTTGTTATCAGAACCTATTTGGGCTCAGTTCTCTTTGAATATTCAGATCGGGTGCTTGACCATGGTCGTCCGGTCATAGGAGAAAAGTAGGGTTGCAAGACCCTCTCTTTTCAATCTACGGGATCTCCTATGGCGTGTAGGGATGCCATTGTGGTTTGACCCCTAAAGAAGAAAAAAAAGAGTTCATTAGGATCATTTTGCATCTCAGCCTTTTCAGTACATAGCCTACTATTTCAATTATTTCTGCCAATAGAAAACTGAAAAAATCTAAAATTTATTTTGTTGAATTTCTTATAATTTATTTTATTGAATTATTTTAGTCTGTGAATTTTCATCCAATCGGAATACTGCTTGAGAATAGTTATGCCCTGTTTTTGGCAGCAAAGTCAATTTCAGCAAGTTTTGGGTTGTTTTAATATAATTTTTGTATATCTTAAAAATTTGGCATGTTTCTTGTGTATTAGGTCATTATCTGCAAATTATCTTTCTATTTAAAAAAATACCAAAAGAAAATTTACATATATTCATAAAACACCAAAAAAATATTGAAAATCCTAATTTGCATTCTAATCTGCCTACCATCATTGCATAATTAACTTAAGGGCATAAATATCCATGATAAGGGCAGGAGGTCATTACCTTTCCTTAGCCCAGAAATCACCACCCTTGCATCTAAACCCAACCCTAATTAAAATCGAGTAGACTTAATTTGCCCTAAAGGGCTTGGGAAATCAACATGTCAGTTCCACCATTATGGGATGACTAGTGCACCCAATTAATTTCCTATTACGGATGCCGGTGTCTAGGCTAGAGGTACTGTGTCAAATGATCTAAATGGATTAGTGGTTTCTTAATTGGGTCCCTGCAAGAGCAGGGGGCCTCCCACCATCCCACCTCTTACCTGGCCGGTTGAAGGACTAGGATTTGAGTTGTGTGTAAGTTGAGTCAACCTATTCTGATTGAGCTCTAGGTCTAGGCAGCTGTAGTCGAGTTAGTGTTGAGTCTTACATGTGAACTAGATCTGGAGCTTCATATCATCCACCACCCCAACAACTTGCTAAGTCCATGGATAATCTTGAAGCCCAGATTAAATCCCTTATTGAGTAGCTAGCCCAATCCTTTGCCCAGGTGAATACCTAGATGACTCAATTGACCCAGTCCAACACTCGAACCCACAATAGACTTGACCACTTAGCCAATAGGTTTGATCAGGTGGAGAAAACCCGTTGGACCAAGACTAGATCCAAACCTGAGCCACCTTTATCCACACTACCTAAATTATATAAACCTAGAACCTATGTACCCAAAACCTATGAACATAGATCCTATGCACCTACTCCCTATAAGCCAAATAGACCCATGACCTATAGATTTGAACCCATAGGCCATCGACTGGAACCCCATAAGGCTTGTATCCCTAGATATGAGCCTTGTAGTAATCCACTACCCCTTAGTCAATCTGAACCGACTAGGAGTAGTGCCCATAATCAAAAACTAGGACCTAGCCAATCTTCCCTTAGTCGACTATCTCCTACCATCCTACTGGTTCACAAGAGTGACAGTAAAGTGGAAGTGTATGTAGTTGATGTAAGCTTAGTGGATGAGTATGAGGGAGAAGAGGAGACACCTCCAGAAGACATAGAATTAGTTGACCCCATATGGTACCCAGGTAGAAGCCAATCTAGAGTTTGTTGACCCTGACTACACCCAGCCTAAAGCTATAGTGGAAGAATAATTAGTGAAAGAGAACCTAGATACTACTCCTATAACCTTACCTGAGGAAACCATAGAGAAGAGCCAAATTATAGAGTCTAGTCCTAAAATATAAGAACCAGAAGAATTTATTAAGGACATGATCTCTTTGAATCAGTGCCCTCAGGTTGAGCCCCCTCCTATAATTCCCATTAAGGACCTCTTCCCTGAGATTAGTAACCCATCCTTCCATTATGCAAACCCTATAAATATATCTCAACCTCGTAATGTTAGCCTCATTAGTCTAGGATTAGTCTCTAACACGCCTTCTTATATCCTAGTTTATCCAACTAATCCTGAACCTTTTTCCCTACCCTACCAAACTAATCCTGAACCCACCTCTTATTTTCTGCCCTTTCTAGAAACCTTCAGCATTTCTAGGATCATTAGATTGCATTTTGTTGAGATTAGCATACTGCATACATTCATTATGCATGTTAAGTTTGCATCTTACTTCTGGCATACTGTATAAAATTTGATAAGTGTCCATTGTAAATTTTCATATACATGTCAAGCTAGGATCAAACCTGGAGAACCTATAATCTGCTAGATTTAGGTCCAAAGAGTTCAATAAAATTTCCTTCAATAGGAATGCATAGTCGAGTCTATTAGGTATTAGTTTGAGTCCTTTGCGTTACCTATTAGGAGTCTGCATATGCCCAGCATGTCCACACCTGCACTAAACATCGCACAACATATACATTAGGATATTAGCCATAAGAGTAATTTAAGTAATGAAACATCTAACAAACTGGCAAATTCTCGAATAAGAGCCAATGGATTCAATGTAGGGAATTCTATCTTGGTTAGGCTTAGGCTTAAAAAGAAGCTTCATGCTCATAGAGCCGGACCTTTTAAAGTGATAGAGAAGGTTGGACCAAATGCCTATGTGTTAGATTTGCCTCCAGATTTTGGCATTTGTTCTACCTTCAAAATCGTAGACCTAATTAAGTATAGGAAACCGGCAGTGATATCCAGTGAGGCATTTGGATCTACTCCCTCCATTGTGAGTGACCCTAGCCTAGAGTGTCCACCAATTAATTGTCTTGAGAGAGTAGAACGGATCGAGTGTATCCTGGATGATCAAGCCATCATGACCTATGGCCGTGGCTATCAACGCTACCTGGTCAGATGGCAAGGCCAGCCATAATCGAATGATTCATGGATTTTTCGAGAGGACTTGCAATGCCTCGACACAGATCTTCTCAAGAGATATGTGAGTCAGTGTGATCCTTACTTGACAAGGTCGAGTTCCTTCCACCCCGAGAGAATTGGTGGGGACACCAGAGGCACCAGAATAAGACAGAGGCTCCTAAACCCTCTATGGATTTCTTAATAGTGTTTGAGTCTAGTTTGTAATAAGGGCTTAGCCTATTTGAGTTGTCATTTTTATTATTTGAGTCCTGTAGTAGTTAGCTCATATTAAGCTAGTCTTTTCCTGAGTCTTGTATATGTTAGTACAAGTCTAGTGAAGACTCAATACAAGTGAAGACCAAGCCATACAAGTAAAGATCAACTTAGCTTGAAGTTATGAAGACTATGGAAGGCCCAGTAGAAGAAATCGGAAGCCCTGGAGCCCTGGACCATAGCCTGAAGCAAACTGGGCCAGCCAAGGCCCAGGAGAGGAGTCGTATGGCGCCATCCACCCAATGGTCACCACCCCCTTGGTCGGCCACTAGAGTCACCACCTTTGGCCGAACAAGGCAAGAGAGAGAGGAAGCAATTTGAGGGAAATCAAATCTTGGACCTACTATGTATTTTAGCTATGGTTTGGGTGGGATTCAAATTTTTAGGAAAAGTCTTTTGTATCCTTACTTAGGGGGAAAGTTTATGACTCTATTTAAGAGACTCTCTTCTCTTGTTTGAAGACAATTTTGATTAATACAATTGAGTTTTCTATTTGCTGTGTGCTATCTGCTATGTGCTAAGGGGATTCTATGTGAGACCCTCCGTCCTCCTTATGTCCTATGCCCAGTCTCCAGCCACCATCCACTTCTCCAATCCTTGGCCGCCCACATCAAATATCTCTTTCCCTTGCTGATTTTCAATTTATTTCTTCATCCTTTCGGTGATTCCTAACCCTTGATAGGATATTTGCAGGTCCCTCGACTTCTACAAACCCAATGACTCCAGCCGGGCAGCGAACGAATCACTAGGTTGAAAGTCGAGAATCTGCGGGTCTCCAGCTTGGTCATCCAGGCTGCATCCAGGATTGAGAGCGATCCCTTCACCTACGATCTTCATCGGGTGCATCAATCATTGTCAGGTACACCCACTCTGCTTGCTAATAACATTTTTGAAGGGGAACTAGCCCAACCGAGACTTCTCAGCCTCAGTAATCTGCTTTTCTATTACTTTTTAGGTCCTAATTATGCATGATATTGCATCTTGTTTACATAGAACTCTCTACTTAGGTTCTTGGTCTGATCTTCGTGATTTAAATATCTAACTCTTAATATAAAAAAAATTAAAATATTTATGCAAGCATTTTAGTTCTGCATCAGCTGCAACCGGAACCTGTTGGGATATGTCAGTTCAAGCATAGAACAGCCACCAGTTCGACTGGTCGAAGACATTTCTCCCAAACCATGTACTTTAAACCAAAGTGTCCGGAGGAAATTTAACAACTGATGGACAAGCCTAAATCGAAGCTCTTAACTTCATCTGAAGAGTCAGCCTGTGGCCCCTACTGAAGATAGGGTCCTCAACTTGAACCGAAGACATGATCTTCACTATCAACCGAAGACACATGTCTTCGGCTTACATTGAAGATAAAGTCTTCAACCTGTGCCGAAAACATGATCTCTGACTTATCTCAGAGTAGTCCGAAGATGAAGGCACCCTTTTAATTTGGCTACAATTATTTTCTCAAAAAAGAAGCCTGAAGACAGATCTCCAATCTATCTCAAATCCCCATGAACGTGGAAAACAACAGTTATCATCGACTACCTAACTACCTTCAGAGCATGACCATGACACATGATCATTAACTCCAGTGGCAACATCTCCGGCCTAGCCAGAACCGTTTAGTAACCATCCATGATTGCAAAATGAGGGGAAGGAATTAACTCCATATTGTAACCGTAGGAGAGAGAATGGAACCGTAGGCCGGACAACTCAATATAAATACTGGTAAGAGGGGATACTCGAGGTAAGGCACAACATACTCCTGAAAGTCTTAGTCTTTTTCTCTCCATTTATCCTCCTCAGAATCTTTTCCATTCCATGGCTGGAGCCCGCCTCTGACTTAGGCATTGGAGTGTCCCTCGCCAGAGCAACTCCGGCCAGGGATGTGTTTTACAGGGAACCAGGGAGCGGACCTGCGATCTAGTAGCTCTACCTGATCGAAAAAGAGATTCTACACCAATAGATTTGCATTCCAGGAAGGGGGGCGGCATTTAAGATTCCATTGTTAAGCTCCCCTCCTTGAAAAAAGAGAAGTGTAAGAAATTCTCGATGGCAAGAGAAAAGTCTCAGATCGCCTAAGCAAGTTGAAGTCGTGCTCTTTCCCATGGGGTGGACCCCTGGAAGAGAACGACATTCAACCTCCCATTCTTTTCGTGGGACAACAACAGTTTGAAAATCTCCTGAACCATGTCAACACTCTCACAGCCATGGTTCAAGACTTCCAGAATAAAGCTTTTCAGGTGGGGCATCCGCTAGCCACCTCCAGACATAGCTCTTGATCCCGAAGGAAGAGAGCCCCTCGAAAGGGATCCACCCATCTTTCTCTCCGTTCTCGACCCTCCACTAAGGGCCGAAGTTCAAGAATGCCTAGGCCCACTGATTCCTTGCAAAGAGGAAAAAGGCCTAGGAAAACTCCTTCTCCTTCTTCTGAAGACTCCACTCCTATGGAGAATCTACTGAAGCAAGTTCTCCTTGATTACGATGGGAAGTTTAAAGCCATCGAATTGGAGAATGCAAAAATCTAGGAGTGAAGGGATCATAAAAATCTAGCGGCGTGTGAACTGTGCCCTCCTTACGCTGACTGCATCATGGCGGAAGTTGTTCCTCGATACTTTATGGTTCCCCAGATGGAGCCCTACGACGATACCTTCGATCCTTTTGATCACTTGGGCAGTTTCAAAGCCCACGTGATGATCCAAGGAGCTTCGGACGTGATGTACTGCCTCACATTCCCGATCATCTTGAAGAAAGTTGCTCAGATGTGGTACTCAAGCATACGCCCTGCTACTATCAATCCTTTTTTTGAGCTAGAAAAATTACTTGTCTTGCATTTTAGGACTTGTCGCAAGATCCCTCGCAATATGGATACGCTGTTTCTCCTCCAAAACGAAGGAGAAAGTCTGCGAGACTACATCTCTAGATTTAATGCAGCCATGCTCAAGATCCTTGATCTCAATGAGCACATGGCTATGTCTGCCTTAAAAAAGGGGCTTCTTACATCCAGGCTCACCTTTTCCTTGGACAAGAAGTTCCCTAAAACTTTGCTGAGCTCCTATCGAGAGCACAGAAGTATGCTGACATCGAAGAGCAAGCATCAAATCGATGTTTAGCTGAATGGAAGCCCCCTTTGAAGAAGAAGAACAACAGGGGACAAGGCCCCCTAGCTTCCAATAATAACAACAACAACAAAAAATATACCGATCGACGATGGAGTCCCAGGCCCAAAGCATCAGGCAGGACATTCGACTCCTATACCTCCCTCAACCTCTCTCTAGAAAAGATCCTCTTGGAGATATAGAAAGAAAACTATCTCCAATGGCCACGTCCCATGAAGGCATCCGCTTTCACAAGGAACAGGAACAAATACTGCCGATTCCACCGGGACCATGACTGTTATACTGAAGAATGGATCCAGTTGAGAGATGCTATAAAGGATCCTATCAAGAGAGGATATCTGGGGTGGTACATCGGTCACCATTGACCTTGGTCAGAAGCTACATGGTGGGGACACCAAAGGCACTAGAATAGGATAGAGGCTTTTCAGCCATCTATGAATTGATCAATAATTTATGAGTCCATCTGTAATAAGGGCTTAGCCTATCTGAGTCCATTTTAATTGATTTTGAGTTTCAGTTCTGTACTAGTCAGCTCATGTTGAGCTAGTTCAGTCCAGTGTTAGTTAGCTCATGTTGAGCTAATTTTATTTTTTTGAGTCCTATTCAACCATATTGAAGACTCAAGACCACATCATACAAGTAAAGACCAAGTCCAATCAGATTGAAGACATGAAAGTTTATCCCAAGTCCAACCCAACTTGAAGATTTGAAGACCCCAGGAGGAAAATTAGAAACCCTGATTCCTTGCAGATGCCCTCCAGATGCCCAGATTTCCTTCCAGATGCCAAAATATATTCATAGACCAAGGCATCCATGATTTTAGAGGTCCATGTGCATCCTAGCCCAAAGAAATCAAGCCCAGGCGCCAAGCCCAAGCCCCAAAGAAGCAAGATACCAGGGAATATTCCTGCTACCTAGCTACCAGGCCATCCCAGCTTCCAATGGCCCAAACCCATGCACCCGGGCCCCTTTGGGCCGGCTCCTTGCTGCTCTTAGAAGCCCAACACATCCCCCTAGGTGTCTTTGGAGTGTTGGCCAAGAAAAGAGAAATTTTAGGGATTTTTTCTACCTAATGTTTCCTTATTTTCTAGCTAGGGTTTGAGAGGGAAAAGGATTCTCATGTAAAGACTAATATGCCCTTACTTGGAGCCCAAGGTTAATGGTGTATTTAAGGGACCCTAGCCTCTTGTATGAAGGGAGAGTTTTTGATATGAATTAAAACCTTGAGTTCTTCCCAGTGCTGCAATCATCTTCCTGCTGCCAACAAACCTCTCAGATTCCTGGACGCCCACTCCAAAAGAAGCCTTCCCTTGCTGTTTTTCCTTTGTTTTCTTGTTCCTTTGTGAGTTTTCTAACCCCTGATAGGTCGTTTGTAGGTCCCCGAGTTCCTACGAATCCAACGACTCCAGCCAAGCCTCAATTGGATCACCGAGCAGAAAGCCGGGTATCCGCGGGTCTTTGGCTCGGTTTTCCAGGCCGCATCCGTCGAGGAACGAGAGACCCCTTCACTGCGATCTTGACAGACGTTGTCAGGTACACCCCTCTACCTCCAGTAGTTTTATTGTAGGAGAACTTGCTGATGCAGAACGAAAGCTCTGATACCAAAAATGATGCAGAATAGAAGCTCTGATACCAAAAATGATGCAGAACAGAAGCTCTGAGACCAAAAATGATGTAGAACAAAGAACAAAAAAGCGTATGCAGAAGTAAAATTTAAGATTAATTCTTTTTTTTTTTTTATATATATTTCAGAAATTGGCTTTGACTCAAAGTAAAGTTAAACTAAGTTGAAGTAAACTAGGTAATGATTGAAAGCACAATTTA
Source organism: Areca catechu (assembly GCA_021397845.1). Classification (NCBI taxonomy): domain Eukaryota; kingdom Viridiplantae; phylum Streptophyta; class Magnoliopsida; order Arecales; family Arecaceae; genus Areca; species Areca catechu. The sequence goes on from CM038050.1 coordinate 102,177,305, forward strand.
AAAAAACTAGGTTATCAGAGTAGTTCAGAAGTAACGGATCGCTGGGGGTTGAGAAACTCCCAGACCTAGGGTTTCGCTCTGAACTTTCAACAGGACAGAAATAGAGAGGAGAGATGGGTTACCAACCAGACAGTGATCTTCATAAAATTTGGGTGGAAGAACTCTCTCGGGCAGATTGTTGGATCCTCGAATTTGGCTATCTTCGCAATGGATCCTCCAATACTGGTCTCGTGGCTGGGTCGGCTTCTCCTGGACTCAAGATCTGGGAAGAAGAAAAACAAGTGATGGATTCAGAGACTCGAGGAAGGATTTACCAGTTCGAAGAACTTGAAAGCTGATGTCGCTGAGATCCGGATTCTCTTGAAGGCTGATTCGACTCCCTCTAGAAAGAGCTTTGGATCTGAAGTATCCGGACTGTAGCTGGATGCTGGTGGTTGGCCTGGACTTGGAGAGAGAGGCCGTGAGAAGTGGGATAGGCTAGGGATTGGTGGAAAGAAAAGAATGATGGGCGGCTAGGGTTTGGGAGTGGAGTGGCTAACCTTGAGTTTGGGTTTTGGAGATCTCACACCTCCGCAAGGTTCCTGGGGAACCCGGATTTACTCCCTCACAGAGCTCAACACTTGGATGCAAGTGCGGAAGAGAGAAAATACAAAGTTTGCTCACAAAAAACTTGGTTTCATTCATCTGATTATCTTAAAGTTTACAAGAGGGGTTTAATTTATAGAACTTTACAAGAGAGTAGGGTTTTACATCTTCCCATGTGGGACTAAAGGAGGGGATCTTCAAATTAGGATTGTAGGATCAATCCTTACACATATGGCCGGCCAAATAATTCCAAAGTTGATTGAGGCTTCAAAAAGGAAAGTGGGTGGCGCCTCCTTGTCTTGACCTCCAAGAAAAATATTTTTTTCCTTCTATGCTTGGCCTTATCTGGAAGTGTTTGGGCGCCTCTTAACCATGCCCTCCAAGAGAAATTTGTTTCCTTTTATATCTGGCTTTAGTTGGAATGATTAGGGCGCCTCCTAACCTTGCTCTTCAAGAGAAATCTCCTTCCTTCCATGGCTCAACCCTTTTTGGATACCTCCTTTTCTTTCTCCCCAAGTTATGGCTCTTTCTAACTTTGTTTTGAATATTTCTGGCAGGTAATGGGCGCCTTCTTGAAGTTCTCTCCAAGAGAATTTCTTTCCTTTCATAGTTTGGTTCTTTTGGGAAAGTCTTGGGCCGCCCCCTTGATTTGTGGACTCCTGGTGGATTTCTCCTCAATTGGCGCATGAGAGAAGGGAGCTGCTATCTGTGGTGTGGGGACCAAAGGCTGCTGGATGGAGATGTGGCACCCCCTGGACTCAGGCGTATGGCTGGGAGTGTGGCTGGGAGTGTGGCGCCCACTTGCTTGGCCTTGGGAGAAAATGTAACACCCCAGGTTGAAGCCCTAGTCCACTAGTGAGTCAACATGACTCAATAAAATAAAATGCAGGTAATATAGACTCAAGCTAAAATTGAGTTGATCAAGTCAACCCTTATTACAAGCCAAAAAAACCCTAATTCTTCGGGCAGGGTTAATCAGAGATCCAGATGGAGCTCTGAAGTCTTCTTCTGAGTCTGGTACCCACACAAATTCTCCCAGGGTGGGAGGAACTCGACCCTGTCGAGTATGGATCAAGTTGGCTCTGGTATCTCTCCAAGAGGTCTGGGTCCAACTCTTGTAATTCTTCTCGGGAGATCCAAGAGTTATTAGAATCTGGCCTTCCTTGCCAGCGGACCAGGTATCTTTGGTATCCTCGATTACGAGTAGAGATAACCTGATCATCCAGGATCTTTTCAATCTGCTCTTTCCTCACAAGCCAGTTTGAATGTGGACACACAGGGTTGGGTTCACTCTCAAGAGCAGGATTAGGCTCAAAAAGGCTCACTGAGAATCACAGCTAGCTCTCTATACTCTACTAGGTCTGTAATGTTTAAAGTGGAGCTAATGCCTAGTTCTGAAGGCAACTCGAGCATATAGGCATTGGACCCTACTCTCTTCACTACTCTAAATGGACCAGCTCCTCTAGCATGTAACTTTCTAATGGTTCCAAGAGGAAACCGTTCAAGCCTTACCTAATCATTACATAGTCTCCCTCAACAAAATTTTTGACTCGCCTTTGAGAATCAGCCAACTTCTTATAAGTTTCATTACTTAAATTTATTTTGGCATGAATTTCTTTATGCAAGTCTTTTATATGCTGTGCAAAACTTCAGCAGACTCTGAGACTCGTGTGTAGACTGGTAAAGGAGCTAGGTCAAGAGGTGTGTGAGGTTTGTAACCATGCACAATTTCAAAGGGACTCTAGCCTATAGACCTATTGATCGAAACATTGAATGCAATTTCAGCCCTGGACAAAATACAAATCCCAATTCCTGGTGCTCTCAATCCAACCAAAATCAAAGCCAAAGCCTAGTAAAGGGTCAAGGAAACTAAACTAGACTGACGACGCATTCCTAAAGAATGGACTTTATTACAAAGGATCCCTAGGTCTAAACCTAACAAACTAAGGCTCTCTATGTTTGACCTTGGGTCGGAGGAGGGCATGCAGAGCATGAAAACTTATTATGGATGCCTAGTAGGTGCCATAAGGTCTTCCAGAAGTAGGTGGCAAACCTAATAGGTTCTGACACGTGGTTCACTCTAAAGGCTTTGACAAAGTATACTTGGATGGTGTAAGAAGCATTGGAAGTCCTAGAGAAAGGGAGGAGATTTGAGGTGGAGTCTTGAATTACCTGTTGACTAAAGGTGGTGACCTGAAGGTTTGAATGGTGATCTATGAGTGTCAACTGGTCATCCTTACGAAAGGAAAAGTTTGCTACTCCCAGGAATGGATCAAGAGGTGGTTCGGGAAGTAGCCTAGGACATGTGATTGCAATAGTTAAGGTTTGTTCTCTAAGCAAATAATGATCCACTTTCTCAAGAACTGGATTAGAGAATGATTCATAGGAGGGCCTATGGATGATGACCTCAAGACTTGAAATTTGACCTATGGGTGCAGAAAGGTATACTCTATAGAAGGGTAGGTCAGTCATGCGAAGGAAGGGGTCTGGGGCCATAAGGAGGACTTCTACAGGACTGGGTGAATCAATCCGCTCAAGACAAGGATGTTCAACTGAGATTATGGGAGAGACCTTAGTGGCTGGGCATGGGACAAGGTCCAATTGTAAGAGGCTTGATTCAGTCATCCTAAGGAGAGGATCTACCATAGGGTGGGCAAACTTAAACAGTTCAGTGCAAAGATCTTCAATTGGTACTTGGGGAATGACTGTCATTAGAGGGTACGAACTGATAGCTCGGGCTAACACTATGAGTTCTTCCTGGGGGTATTTGACTAAAGAAACCTGATTCTCACAAATCTCTTGAATTTCTGAACTAGGTCCTACCACTTGGTTGCTCTCCAAGGTCTCCTCAGGTAAGGATCCAATAGTATCGATGTCACATTCTTCAAGTTCTTCCCCTCATATTCATCAACTAGACTCAAGCCAGCATCATATACTTCCTCGATGCCATCTTCAATGAGTTTTAGGTCAGTGGTAATCTGGTCAACTGATTCTGGGCTTGTCATACCTAACCTTTCTTCCTCATTGGAAGGCTTGGGTTCTCCCTCATTAATGTCATCCTTAGGATTCTTACCACTTAGCTATGCACAAGCCAGTCCTATGCATGGGCACTGACTAGATTTATGGCCTCTTTCTCCATAAAACCAACATTCTTGCGATATAGGAACCTGGGTCACACTGGGTTTCAAGCTAGTAGAGACCTTACTTGGGCATGGGTATGGATCTAAATGGTTTGATCTAAAAGACTTGGGTTGTTGAGTGACTGATCTAGAATATTGTAAGGACCTCTCATAGACACGATCCACACTATAGATATCATGGTTAGGCTTCCTAAGGTTATGCTCGGGATCATGGTATAAGGTCCTCCTAGGCTCCTGGCATGGATGAGGTTGGGGCCTATTAAATTTTGGATCAGGGGTCCAATTTTGATGTCTACGTTTCTCAAGTACTTGGACTCGATCCCTAAGCTGGGTAAAATTCTCATGGACTTGTTCTTTACACTAGGTAACAGTAGCAATCATATCCTGACTCAATTTGTTCATACTTTCAGTAAGAGCTCTAACCATGGCCTCTAAATCAGGTTGGGTTTGACCAGGTTGGTAGGGTACTCCATTCCGGGTATACATGAAGATGCAAGCAAACACACAGAATGTGACTAGACTAAAGCGACTACTGGCTCACTAGACCTAGAGTCCAAACTAGATGCCCAATCATAGTGGCAAGCTAGCCTGTAGTAACTCGGGACTCAGCCAGGCAGGTGTAAGGGGAGTGTTAGGTCCCTAATTGCCAATCCTAGACACCAATCAGTGATTGGCCAGGTAGGCGGACCAGCACACAAGCCCTTCGGGACGTAGTCCCTGAGCCACCATTCTAGACACTGAGTACAAAGCACACACAGAGTAACTAGACAAACTGACTCAACACTAGTCTTGACCCGACTTGTTGATGTCCCTAGCCCACTAGGGCAAATTAGGTCTAATCAATTTTTAGATTAAAGGCTTAGGTTCGAATGAGTGGGTGGTGGTTTTGGGCTAAGGAGAGGTTATCAACTCCTCCCCTTATCTTAGATGCTCAAATGCCCTTAAGATGAATTAAGAGATGAACACTCAAAAATAATTGGATTGCAGAACACAAAAATAGAGTTGCAGTAATTTAATTCTCAGAAATCCCACGGAAACCAATAAATCACAGGAAAATTATTCATAATAGACTCAATTATACTGGTTTCAGAAAAATAAAAATCACCAAATTTGGAGTTACCTGCAGTGAGAAATAATTCCTGCAACAGGGCAATTACGGGCTGAAAACAGAGCACTTCCACGTTTACAATTCCTACTACGAAGTTATAATCCAACGGATCCCCTACACGCCCTAGGAACACCCCATGGAATGGGAAGAGGAGGTTTGCACCTCGCTTCGTTCCTAGGACCGGACGTCCTGGGGAGTCTACTTTGAGCAGACAAAGTAAAAAGAGAGAGACTCAAACAAGCAATCAAAACAGAAACCCTAGACAGGGCTCTGATACCAAAAATTGATGTAGAATGAAAGCTCTGATACCAAAAATGATGCAGAACAGAAGCTCTGATACCAAAAATGATGCAGAACAGAAGCTCTGATACCAAAAATGATGCAGAACAAAGAACAAAGAAGTGTATGCAGAAGTAAAAATTAAGATTAATTCTTTTTTTTTTTTTATATTTCAGAAATTGGCTTTGACTCAAAGTAAAGTTAACTAAGTTGAAGTAAACTAGGTAATGATTGAAAGCACAATTTAGAAAAACTAGGTTATCAGAGTAGTTCAGAAGTAACGGATCGCTGGGGGCTGAGAAACTCCCAGACCTAGGGTTTCGCTCTGAACTTTCAACAGGACAGAAATAGAGAGGAGAGATGGGTTACCAACCAAACAGTGATCTTCACAGAATTTGGGTGGAAGAACTCTCTCGGGCAGATTGTTGGATCCTCGGATTTGGCTATCTTCGTAATGGATCCTCCAATACTGGTCTCGTGGCTGGGTCGGCTTCTCCTGGACTCAAGATCTGGGAAGAAGAAAAACAAGTGATGGATTCAGAGACTCGAGGAAGGATTTACCAGTTCGAAGAAATTGAAAGCTGATATCACTGAGATCCGGATTCTCTTGAAGGCTGATTAGACTCCCTCTGGAAAGAGCATTGGATCTGAAGTATCCGGACTGTAGCTGGATGCTGGTGGTCGGCCTAGACTTGGAGAGAGAGGCCGTGAGAAGTGGGATAGGCTAGGGATTGGTGGAAAGAAAAGAATGATGGGCGGCTAGAGTTTGGGAGTGGAGTGGCTAACCTAGGGTTTGGGTTTTGGAGATCTCACACCTCCTCAAGGTTCCTGGGGAACCCGGATTTACTCCCTCATGGAGCTCAACACTTGGATGCAAGTGCGGAAGAGAGAAAACACAAAGTTTGCTCACAAAAAATTTGGTTTCATTCATGTGATTACCTTAAAGTTTACAAGAGGGGTTTAATTTATAGAACTTTACAAGAGAGTAGGGTTTTACATCTTCCCATGTGGGACTAAAGGAGGGGATCTTCAAATTAGGATTGTAGGATCAATCCTTACACATATGGCCGGCCAAATAATTCCAAAGTTGATTGAGGCTTCAAAAAAGGAAAGTGGGTGGCGCCTCCTTGTCTTGACCTCCAAGAAAAATATTTTTTTCCTTCTATGCTTGGCCTTATCTAGAAGTGTTTAGGCGCCTCTTAACCTTGCCCTCCAAGAGAAAATTTGTTTCCTTTTATATCTGGCTTTAGTTGGAATGATTAGGGCGCCTCCTAACCTCGCTCTTCAAAAGAAATCTCCTTCCTTCCATGACTCAACCCTTTTGGATACCTCCTTTTCTTTCTCCCCAAGTTATGGCTCTTTCTAACTTTGTTTTGAATATTTCTGGCAGGTAATGGGCACCTCCTTGAAGTTCTCTCCAAGAGAATTTCTTTCCTTTCATAGTTTGGTTCTTTTGGGAAAGTCTTGGGCTGCCCCCTTGATTTGTGGACTCCTGGTGGATTTCTCCTCAATTGGCGCATGAGAGAAGGGAGCTGCTATCTGTGGTGTGGGGACCAAAGGTTGCTGGATGGAGATGTGGCACCCCTTGGACTCAGGCGTATGGCTGGGAGTGTGGCTGGGAGTGTGGTGCCCACTTGCTTGGCCTTGGGAGAAAATGTAACACCCCAGGTTGAAGCCCTAGTCCACTACTGAGTCAACATGACTTAATAAAATAAAATGCAGGTAATATAGACTCAAGCTAAAATTGAGTTGATCAAGTCAACCCTTATTACAAGCCAAAAAAACCCTAATTCTTCGGGCAGGGTAATCAGAGATCCAGATGGAGCTCTGAAGTCTTCTTCTGAGTCTGGTGCCCGCACCACTTGCCCTAACCGAGGCTTCTTAGCCCGGCGATCCTTCTTTTCTACTTTTCTAGGTCCTAATCTGCATGCTGATCTTCTAAATTTCATATAAAACTCCATACAACTTCTTTTAATCTGAAATTCGGAAATTAATCACTCAACCCCACATATAAGACATACAAAAAGAATTGCATGCATATTAGTCCCCCATCACTGCAGTTCCCTAGAGGGCCTATAAAGAGGCTGAACTGCCAAATCATAGGCCCACCAACAGAGATGTGGGAATGATACATCGACCTACCAACTGGAGAAGAGCCAAAGATGATGCCCCGAAGCAGCTCAAGGATAGCAATGCTATTTGCTTCTTTGATGATGACCTTGTGGGGGTTTGACTCCCGCACGATGATCATGTTGTAATTTTAGATGTCGTGGCCAATTACGATGTAAAATGAATCTTGGTTGATAATAGAAGCTCAACTGATGTCTTGATCTACGATGCATTATCTCGGATATGTTTGCTTAAAAACAAATTACAAAGATCTCCTATTCCACTTACCGGCTTCGGAGGTAACCAAGTTGATATCTAGGGAGAAATAACACTACCTGTAACCCTCAGCAACGAACCCCATCATAAGACACTGTCAATCAATTTCATGGTGGTCCGAACCATTTCGGCCTATAACATGATTCTAGGATGGCCCACCTTGAAAAAATTTTGGGCCATAGTGTCAACTTACTACCTCCTATTACATTTTCTCACCAAGAATGGTGTCGAAGAGGCCAAAAGAGATCAGAGAACGGTGCGACAATGCTTGATGATTCAAGACAAGCACTCCAATGATCCTATAACTTGGGATTAATTAGATCCGAGGGACCCGACCGTAGACTCTGGTGAACCCATGGAGAGAACTATTTCAGTACCATTGACTAAAGAGGACCCCACCAGGGTCTTGCAGATCGAAAGCATGCTTGACAAGAAAACCAAAGCAAAGCTGATCCATATTCTTAGAAATAATGCTGATGTTTTTACCTGGTTGGCTTCGGACATGCCAAGGATTCCAACCGAAATAATTACCCATCGACTGGAAGTTGCTCCTGAATATAATAAGCCAGTCCGGTAGAAGAAAAGGCATTTCGCCCCTGAAAGACAGAAGGTAATGGATAAAGAAGTAAGCAAGCTCCTCAAGGCAGGGTTCATTTGAGAAGTTCATTATCCTGAGTGTTTGGTCAATGTGGTAATGGTGAAGAAAGCTAATGGCAAGTGGAGGATCTGCATTTATTACACATATCTCAAAAAGGCTTGCCCAAAAGATAGCTTTCCACTCCCAAAGATCGACTAACTGGTCGATGCCACTACTGGACACCAGCTGCTAAGCTTCATGGACACATTCTCTGGATACAATCAGATCCGAATGGATCCCCAGGAAGAAGAGAAGATGACCTTCATCATAGACAAAGGTCTATATTGCTACAAAATGATGCCGTTTGGGCTCAAAAATGCTGGGGTGACATAATAAAGATTGATCAACAAGGTGTTCAAGGAACAATTAAGGAGAAACATGAAGGCCTATGTTGACGACATGATCATCAATAGCCTCAGAAAAGATTATATCAAGGACCTGGAAGAATCATTTGGTGCCCTCCGACGCCACCGCATAAAGTTAAATCCAACAAAGTGCGCCTTCGGGATAACTTCATGCAAGTTCTTAGGGTTCCTCATTATCAAACGAGGGATTGAAGCAAACCCTAAGAAAATCCAGGCCCTTAAAGATATGAGTCATCTATCTTGCAAGAAGGAAGTACAGCAGCTGACAGGAAGGATCGCTTCCTTAAGCAAATTCATCTCCCAGTCGATCGAGAAATGCCTCCCTTTCTTCGAAGTACTTCAGCAATCTCGAGGCTTCGAATGGATCGAAAACTGGTGTACTGCTTTTAAAGAGCTGAAGAAGTACTTGGAGACCCCACCTCTACTCTCTAAACCTCAAGAGGGGGAAGCACTCTACTTATACCTTTCTGCTTCAGATGAAGCAGGCAGTTTAGTCCTCATCTGAAGAGAAGGAGATGGCTCCCGCAAGCCGATCTACTACATCAACAAAATCATGCACGTTGCTCAAACACGATATTCGAAAATGTAGAAGCTGATCCATTCTTTAATAATTATGGCAAAGCGAATGTGGCCTTACTTCCATGCCCATGCTATCATGGTGCTGACTGATCAGCCTCTTAAGGCCATTCTTCGATGCCCTGATACTTCAAGAAGAATAGCCAAATGGGCTATGATGCTAAGCGAGTTCGATATTTGTTTCTAGCCTTGATCGGTTATGAAAGCCCAGGTGTTCTCAGATTTCTTGGCTGAATGCACCTAGAGGTCCGAAGATGAAGCGCATCAAGTAGAAGAGGAAATTTTGATGGATATAGAGTCTATTTGGGGGCTCCATGTAGACGGAGCCTCCAACTCCGCTGGGTGTGGAGTTGGTCTTATACTAGCTAAACCAGATGGGCATACAGTGGAGTACGCACTTCGATTTTCCTTCCACGCTTCAAACAACCAGGTTGAATATGAAGCCCTACTTGCAAAACTTTGGATCACCAAGAGCTTAGGAGTTCTGAGACTCCAGGCCTTTTCTGATTCCCAGTTGGTGGTGAAACAGGTCAACAGAGAATATGAAGCTAGAGATCTCGCCATGGTACAGTACCTAAAAAAGGTAAAAGCCCTATCTTCTCAACTGGACTTCTTCGAAATCATTCATGTTCCTCGATCAGAGAACTCCCGGGCGGATGCATTGTCCAGACTTGCCACCACCACCCCGGAATCCCTTGGTTGCACCTTCATCGAACACTTCGAAACCCCAAGTATAGTTGAAGAAACATTGGAGGTGCACCAAATCGAGACCAAACCAAGTTGGACGGATCCCATCCTCAAGTTCTTAAATGAGGGTGTATTGCCAGAAGACAAAGCAGTGGCTAGAAAGGTCCGTTGGATGGCTTCCCAATATGTCATCTTAGACGGAACCCTCTATAAAAGATCATTCTCTCAACCTCTACTGAAATGCTTGGGACCATCAGATGTTGACTATGCTTTGAGGGAGGTCCATGAAGGAATATGTGGTGATCACCTGGGGGGCAGGTCTCTGGCATACAAAATAATATGCCGGGGATACTATTGGCACTCCATTCAAAAAGATTCAGCCAACTTCATACGGAGATGTGATTAATGCCAGAGTTATGCCAACATATAGAGACAACCAGCAAGTCCTTTGACCTAGCTGACAGCACCATGGCCCTTTGCCCAAAGGGCATGGATATCTTTGGCACATTTCCACCGGCGTCCGGGTAAAGGAAGTTCCTCTTTGTGGCAATCGACTACTTTACTAAATGGGTCGAATCCAAACCACAGGCTCACATCATGGACGGCAAAGTTGATAATTTTGTCAGAAATTTCATCATATTTCGGTTCGGGATTCCGCATACAATTATCACCGACAACGGGAGGCAGTTCGATAATCGAGGTTGAAAGACTTCTGTGCTCGGTACCATGTGCAACATAGGCTGACTTCCATCGCCCATCCACAGTCCAATGGAGAAGCCGAAGTGACTAATCGGACCATTCTCCATGGCCGGAAGACAAGGTTGAAGACTACCAAAGGACTTTAGGCAGAAGAGCTGACCTCCATTATCTAGGCATACAGGATGACCCCAAGAATGGCGACTGATGAATCTCCATTCAACTTGGCATACGGTACCGAAGCCGTCCTCCTTATCGAAGTCTCTCTCCAATCTCTGAGAATCGACAAGTATGAAGAGCCTGAAAACTTCGATCGTAGAAGAGTTGACCTGGATCTACTATCGAGTACCAAGCTCCAGGCCCAAATGAAAATGGCAACATATCAACAAAAAGTCACCAAATATTACAACTCCAGATTAAAGGAGCAGATTTTTTGCACGGGGGATATGGTATTGCAAAGAACTGAAGTATCCAGCCATCGGAGCAAGGCAAGCTTTCTCCCAACTTGGAAGGACCATACCAAGTTGAAGAACTCATACATCCAGGAACGTATCGACTCAAGACCTTCGATTGTAAAGTCCTATCCCAGCCATGGAATGTACTAAACCTTTGCAAGTACTATCAATAAAAAGATCCTTGTATTTTCTTATGAAAATCTATTCAACTCTAAATAGCCCGTTGCACCAGCAGAATGACAACGATTTCAATGACTCGATTGAAAGAATCGGCCAATAGCATAAAGGCAAGTCTGATCCGCTCACCTTATCGGTATGCCCGAAGAGTACAATGGATGGCCCAATCAGGCTACCAAAATGATCAAAGGCACAGGGATGGTTCATGTAACCTACCCTACGGTAAATTCAAAAATATGCAGGGGCAAGCCTAATCAGCCTAACTTACACTAAAGAAGGTGCATGGATGGTTCGTATAGCCTACCCTATGGTAAATCTGAAGACGCACCAAGGTGGGCCTGAATAGCCTACCTTAATCATGACAGGGATGCATATGAACGGCTTAGATGCCCTACGCTACGGTAAATCCGAAAATATGCTGAAGTGAATCTACATCACTCACCCTGTCAGTAGCAAACATTTGGTGAGATGGCTCAACTGATCACATCCCCTCTGCAGATCCCTAATGGCTCTGTAAAATCTATGCTTTCGTCATATCACAATGTCTACATTTCATTGTACCTTAAGATACACCATTCACAGAGAAAGAAAGAAGTGAGAAGAAAATCGATTTCTTCATTTCATTCTTACAATCTTACAAAAAAAAAAAGAAAGGGAGAGAGAAGAAAACAAAGAACAGTGCAGATAATGGAAAAGCAGATCTAGAGACCACCTGCCGGCCCTTTCCCATGCCGGTGGGGGGTGTCGATGCCCTGGAAGGAGGATGGAGAAGCTCCGGAGTTCCCTTCTAATTCAGACTCCAACTCTTCTTTGAAGTTGGAGTCAAATTCATGACCAAGGAAGGGGACAGAAGGCCTAATATTTTCCAAGCCCTTCAGATTGAAGAACTTGAAAGACTTATCTCGGTGCCCCTGGAACCCCCGGTGTTATGAATCTAGGACTGCCTCGGCGACTTCATCCTTATTGGTAGAAGATGCCATGAAATTCGAGATAGCCTCCTCCACCATTTTCCTTGCCTCCTCCACCTCTGCAGCGGCCACCTCGACTCGAGCCTAGGCCTCCTCCAAACGGGCCTCCAAGGCTCGGACCTTCTTCTCCAAGCGAGCAATGACCCCCTTGGGTCATCATCGTCGCCTCTCTGAGGAGCCTTTGAACTAGGCTCACCCTCTGTTTGAGTGCTGGAGGACCTCTTCATAGCCGCCTTCCGAAGATCAAAAATGTTAAATTTCATCTTGGTGATATGGTAAGAAAAGAGGGGCAACTTTCAAAATAAGATTTTAAAGTTTTGATGGCCTACAAAATGGAAGAGCAAGGTCCTATTTAAAAGGGATCCTGCATCCATGGATGGCCGCAGAGAAACGTGCTCCACTCCCTTCCCCAGACATGTCAGAGGGTGCCACGTGTTAAAATGATGCCTCGGAGCCTAGATGGCCACCTGGGAATGGTACGATCTCCAATAACTGCTCTCAAGAATAGAGATTGTCGGTGCTTCAAACCCAGAATGATCTCCCTCAGATGGTTACAATATTAATGGCCGTTTCTCGAAAAGGGAAAATCTGGTGGCACCCAGGACATGTAAGGACGCGACCGTTCAAATATCCATGCACTCGACACAGGCAACAGAAATTATGCTCAATGTTCCTCAATCAATGGCCAATGAGAAAATGACACCTGTCTACCACATCCATTCCAAAATAGAAGGAATAATTTTGATGGGTAACTGACATCAACCTAACCTAATCGAGGTCAATCATCGGCAGCGGCATTTTGATCTTACTACGAAATTCATTTTCAACATCAACCTCAAATTGAATAGTCTTCAGCTTACCCATCAACCAGAAAGAATCAACCCAAAGAGACTAGTTTGAAAGAAATTAGTCATTTATTTAGAGGATGGAAAATCTCATCCAAAAGGAAGACATTATAGATAGCTGAAAAAAAAATATAGCGGATTTACTTCTTGTCAGCCTCTTCGACAGTCGAAATGAGAGTAAGGGTCGATGTCATTCCAAGCTGAACCTTGGAGGATATAAATCTATCCTCTAGAACGGCGAGCAAGGAGAAGTCCAGGCTGGGATAAAGCTCCTTAATTTTACCTAGATAATCGACGTAACCTGAAGAGTATCCTTTCGATGCAACTTTACTTGCCTCATCTTCGAAGGCCTGAGAAGTTTTATAAGCCTCGATAGCCTCGGAAGACCTCTGTTCGGCCTACATAGCCTTCTGGTTGGCCACTGAAAGGTTTGTCTCTAGCTACTCGACCCTCCTCTTCAATTCGGCCAGACGAGACTTCGGCTCCTCAGCATCCCGTAGGGTCTCCCACAGCATCCATTCAATAGAGACTACCTTCCCCCTTTTCTCCTGCACAATGATCGACACTTCGGCCAACTGCACCTGAATAGTACTCATCTATCTCTTCATTCCATCATTCGAGGCAGCTACCTTGTCCCTCTCTTCTTTTACAGTAGCCCGAAGCCTCTCAATGACATCTTTTTCAACTATGGTTAAAGCCATACGGCTTCAGAGGACTTTGTTGTAACTGATAGATTCGTGAGCACCATTCTCTAGCAAAGAAAGATGCGAGAAACCTGCAGAATGAGAAAAACATACAAGGTCAGTTCAATGGACAAATGTGGATATGTAACGCGCATGTCGAAGGCTACCTGTTGTATCCCAACAAGGATACCAAGAAAAGGATTCCCATACTCCTGCTTCCCGACTCCAGTGATAGGGATATTGCACCCCACTAGACTTCTTTTCCCCATAACCGGAGCCACAGGCTCGGCACCTTCAACATATGGGGAAGCCCCATCAACATCCCGTGGGCTCGACCTCTTAGATGGCTCGACTAGCACGGCTCTCCCGGGAGAAATCGGTTTCTCTCCTAAGGAAGAACCTATCTCGATAGGATCACTACTCCTGACCTTGGTGCATGGTAATGCCAACACATACCTTCACCTTCAATCTATTCTCCTAACCTGGAAGCCTCTAGTTGGTTTCCCCTTAGCTGCTCACCTGAGCTGTGCTAGGTTTGGCCTCATGGCATAGCAAACCCTCAGAGTGACATGAGGATGAGGAAACAGGAATGGCATTAGAAACGGCATTGCTAGGGGTGAATGGCAGTTGATCCAAAGAAATTCCCTTCCTTATATCGAGACTAGCAGAATTCAAAAGCCCTCATTTGCAATGGGCTCGTAAGCATGCCATGCGTGGTCGCCCTAATGAATCAAGGCCTCAACTAGTATGCTGGGAGGGACCACCAAAAGGCTGCAGCAACTATGATCCCTGTTCCCATGCATAGTCATTATGGACTTGATCGCGACTACCTCCCCAAGCGATGACATGGCGGTTACTACACCCCTAGTAAGCCGGTAAGCTAGGGGTTCCCCTTTTATAGGAACTTTCTTATATGTTTTCCAGTCTAAAAGGAGAAGCCTATTTTCGCAAGAATAGACTCCACAAAGGGCAACGTGATTTAAGCCATCACCAAAACCAATAACTCTACCTAAATCAAGTTCAAAAAATGCAATACATGGAAAGCATCATAGTGTACACAAAAAAGGAAAATACTTGTTAATTCAGGAGAGTTTGATGGTTACATGCCAAAGGAAGGAAAAGAAGAGATATTGTGCCCAAAGCCTAACAAGTCCCTAAGGATCAGCTAAGAGGGATCTAGCATCGCATGATTGGAGTATCCTATCAATCTGGGCAGAAAGGGTCTCCTCAACTTGGGCTAGATCCAGGGAGCCTTCAGCCTGGACATCCTCTTCAGCCTGGACTCCCTCTTCAGCTTGAACTCCCTCTTTAGCCTGGACCAGAATTACACCAGAGTCCTCGACTACGATTTAGATTTCTTCCCTCAGGCTTGGCATCTCAATAGCCTCTTCAGCCTTGATATGAATTATTCCCGAGTCCTTGGCTATGATTGGGGTTTCTTTTCTCCTGCTTGGCACCTTTTCAGCCTCCTCTATGGCCCCAATCTCCTCCTCTTCCTCCTCCTCAACATCAAAAATAGGGATGTTGGAAAGATCAAGATCGGGGAAGACTACAATGACCTTGGTGAGTCCATCATTAAAGCCATGCTGGTAGCTATATAAACTCGCTTCATTCATCTCTTGTTGGAACTGTGAGGACTTCCTAAAATCCGTAATAGCTCTAGCTGCTTGCTCTTTCATGGCTTCGGACTCCCTTCTAGCTGTTTCATCCTCCAAGGCTGCCTTTTTGGCTCTTGAAGATGCCTCTTCGACTCTCAAAGATACCTCCTCGGTTCTCTTGGTCACCTCCTTGGCCACCTTGGTTAGGTCTTCATCCCTCTCTTTACTCTTATTGGCAGATTGTTCCAAGGAGTCAATCTGCCTCATATTCCTCCTCAACTCTGTCCCTTGCCCTGCGATCGTCAAGTGGGAGTTCTTCAGTTTGCCCTTCAGACCCTGAACTTTGGCATCCACGCGAGTAAGCCGACTCTCCATGGTCTGCTTCAGTCCCTCGGCCACCTCCCTTTCGGCCCTGGCCACTTGGAGCTCCTTCTTCAAACCGTGAATGAGGCTATCAATGCTCCCTAGGCCTTCTTCCATTAAGGTAATGTCATAGACTAGCTACACCAACAAAACAAGGTATAAGATCAGTCACAGAATGAATGATCCATCAGGCAAAGAAGGGATTATGAAGATCTCACATGTTGTAGGGAAGAATTGGCAGAATCAGATATCTTAGCGAGGATTTGACCTCGGATAACTTCCAAGTCATGAGGCAGCAAGGTATCCTTCAGTAACTTCCTAGCCACAATGGGAACCAAAAGACCCCCCGTAAGGAAAAGCTCCGAATAGCCCACGGGATGGCACCCACTCGGAGAAGCCTCCCGAACAGACTCCTCCTCAAATTGTGATGCCTTGCCCGTATCCACCAAAGGGGGGCAAGGCAGTGGCTCATCAACCACCGGAAATAGACTCTCCCTCATCTGAACAGGAGAGCTAGGCGTCGACAGAGATTTAACTAGCAGAGGCCCTGCTGGAGCCTCCATCATCGATATTCCATCTCCCCTAGAGGTTCCTCTAGAGGACAAGGTGCTTCTAGTTCTCTCAGGATCATCCCCTCGGGCCTTTTTTCGGGTCTCTGATCTTTAAGGAGGGGCCAGAGCCGTCCTCTTTTTGGAAGACAGGTAAAGACAGCTCAAGTTAGGCTTCATTCCACCACTTACAAATAGTAAGGTCCTTCTGAATCAACTGGACTATAAAGGAGATTAAAGAGAAGAGGTGAAAACTTTTGCCATTTATACCTAATGCAGGGAACTCACTGATCCATGCAAGATGGAGATTCCTCTCCTCCAACAGTTTGTGGATGGGAATGGGCTCTGAACAAGTCAGTAAGACATAATCAGACTAATCGACCGCCAAAACCTTTTTTCCATCATTGGCAACTAGGCATGGCTCCCTCCACTCGCTACTGAAATCCCACGGTATGGGAGATGAAACAAAAGCAATGTTGGGCTTCCCCTCATGGATGGCACTGGGCATATCCTTTATGATCTTGCGGCCAGGCTGAGGACCAATTACCCACCATCCGTGACCATGAAAATCCCTCTTGAGAATAAAAGGAGCGGTGAATAAATTGGTCCTGGGATTCATGTTGGCTATGTTGCACCGGACCAAAAACCCATAGATATTCTGAATGCTATTCAGAGTCAACTACATAGGCACTATTTGGTACATGCGAAAGACCATGATGAAGAAGGGATACAGGGGAAATTGAAGACCGGTCTTTAAATGGTCTTCATATAGGGCAAGACATCCGATTGGAGGTTTATGTACCCGCTCTTTAGACTTGGGAAGTATTAAAGGAAACCCTTCGGGAATGTGATAATGCTCTAGAAGGTGAGCAATATTTCTTAGTGAGATGAAGCTGGAAACTAACTCTGGACTCACCACATCATCAGTCCCAAAGGGTCCAACTTTTTTCCCTTGACTTCCTATGGTCTCAGCCATGATAAAAGAATGAAACAAAAAAATAAAAGAAAGATTTTACCTGCAGAAGGGATTGATGGCCAAGAACAGGGAAAGCTGGGCCAATGCTAAAGTATTGCAATGATGAAATTGTTTGGAATTGTGTCCCAAAGCCAATCGCCTGGGTTGTTGGCGGTTGAGCTAAGTATTGTATTCTTTCTTTGAATTAATAAAATATTATTTTTGGCAGCTCATCACATATTGTATTTCCCTGAAATGAACTCTTTCCATGTGATGAAGTCCTTAGGACTACACTGATTTCGATATAGAGAGGATGTATCGAGTGGTCCTTAAACCTTGTTCACAACCAAAGGATATATTGTACTAAATGGCAATATATCAAGTATAGGTTGTTGTAGTTCACATCGTTTGGTTGTCCTCTTGACCAAATGAGTGTGGTGACACTGATATGATCTACAAGTGGGATATGTGATATCTCATTGAACGTGACTCCATGCAGCCCCTTTCTGCAAAAGGGATACTCACGATTGGATATGGGTATATGTGTCCCTCCGACCTGAGGTCATCACGGTAGCTTGCAAGCAACTCTCTATGCTTTGGTGCCGGACTACCCGGATTTTTAATCCAGTGATGGAAGGTTTCTGGGTACAGGCAAGTACTTGTGAAGTAGAGATGGATCATGATGGAATTGACATGTCCAAACAGTTTGGATTGAATGTCTCGCAGTATCTCAATTTAGCAAATCCTCAACCGGGGTAGCCCTAGAGAAGAGTCACTGGGCTTGCGAGGTTGAGACACGTAGTGGACTGACTCTGTCTGGGTTGGCAGCCCAATCTCAGTCGTCCTGAGCATTAGAGGTCAAAGGGATGAATTATACGGTAACCATATACCAGAGGTTCGATAGTTTGCTCCCGCATCTTCGACCTATCTGGATGCCGGGACCCATTGCTAGATGGTTTCCTGTGCTGGTACAAGAATTGTTCTAGTGCTACCATTTAGGTTCGAACCTTTGAGGTCACATGCCATAGAGGATTACTCTCTGATTCGGATACCGATTACGATTGGGAATCGTCTCGATTTTATGGTCACAGTATTTTTTGAGCACACTTTTTCCCATCTTTCCCTTGTTTGTGTCAACCAGAAATTATTCCGGGCTGACCAGCACTACGCCAGGATTTTTTGAATCAGTTTTGAACTGATTCAGAGTTCATTTTGGCCTCCAATTGGTTGTGAACCAATTGAACCAATTTTATTGGGCTCGGACCGGTTCAATTGGATTGAACCACCGTTGGTTAATTGAACCAATGGGTTTGAACCTAATTGGTTTAAGGTTTATGTACCAGTTTCTTTTGAACCGGTGTATTCTTGTCCCAGCCGTTTTACACGTTTTCTTGCATTAGAAATTCCTTTCGCTGGAGGAGGCCAAACGACCGAAGATCCACCCTTGGGCGACGTCTCTTCTTTTCCTCCCACCCGCTGGTTTATTTGCTGGTTTAATGGTCTTTGGCAGCTGCTGCCTCTTGGCCTCCCCGTCTCTCCACCTCCCTCTCCCTGCTGTCCTATAAAAATTTCAGCAGTCCCCTGTTTCAAAGAGAGTTTTCAGCCGTGAGAACACTGTGATATTGCACCTGGGTGTTCTTTCTTTGAGAGGTTGAGAGACCCCCTGGTTGAGAGCTTAGAGTTTGCCCTTATAGGCTGGGATTTGGAGTGTGTGAGGAAGAGTTTAAAGGCCTTTTTCCTTGTCCAATTGAGTGCTCAAACCCAGGACTGCAGCAAGCCTTGTTGCTGCCATTCACTGTGGCCGAATCTTCTTCCAGCGGCTAGCACCGCGTGTGGAGAGGGATCCGAGAGCCTCGAGCACATCTCCCCTCTAGAGGGAGTACCCTTCTACTCCTAGGAGCAAGCCATGCGAGCCGGGATCGCTCCAGCTGCTCCAAATCGAAGGCCAAAGCCTGCTGCCCAGTTCTGCTGCAGAAAATCTGGCAGTAGACTTTGGTGAATTTTTATAATTTTTTGGCTGTCATTTTCTTGCAGCTTTCAATTAGAGATCGAAGACCACTTGTCCAAGTTGCCATTGCTGAAATTTGGGAGCAAACGGAGGTCCGGAAGGTGGTGTTCCGACATCATTTTTAAAGCCAAAAATAGAGCTCTTCTTAGCCCAAGGAGGAAGAAGGCTGGAATAGATTTATTCCAGCTATTCCAGCCTATTCCAGGTTTATCCCATGGTTATTCCAGCCAGAATAAGGTATAAAAAATTATTTTTTAATCATGCATGAATAGAATTTTTTAATTCAAATATTTTGCAAATATTTTATATCATTCTACATGCCTATTTGCAACTAGAATTAGATTAGTTTCCAGGCGGAGCAGTTTTCCACTGCGCGGATTTCAAAAATGTTTTAAAATCCATTCAGCTCCCATAGTTGTTTGCATGCCTAGTGTAGGATCATGTCGAACCACCTACACCATTTCTCTTTCAGTGGTATCAGAGCAGGTTGCATGTGTAATCTAATCTAGTATGCATGTTTTATAGATTAAAATTAGTTTAATCTTAATATGTATCCAAATTTCTTTTTGGAACCTAGTTGAGACCTTCACCATGACCGTGTGTCTTTGACACGATGCGGTCGTCTGTGTTGGCCTCTTCAGAAGGATCCTTAAAGAATATTAAAATTAAAAATTCTTTTAATTTGGTGATACATGTTTTAGGCATGTTTTATATGAATATAAATTATTTGTAAAATATTTTGATGCATGATTCTTTTTTAGTTATGTAAAATTATTTTACACAGAAACTTAATTAAAAATTGTTTTAATTAAGAGTTTGGCTTATTAAAAAAAAAAAATTTTTAGGTTTATGAAATCTAATCAAAATTTGCATTAGCCATTTTGGGTTAATTGGGTTAGCTGACTAGTTGGGTCCATGACTGGGTTAGACCTAAGTTTAGTTGAACCGGATTACAAGAAGATTAAACAAAAGTTGTTTAAGGCCCTTCTTTAGAACTATCTAATAGTTAGATTAGTTGATCCGTTCATCTAAAATGGATCCAATTAGTGGCTCAGTGGATGCCCGAGTCTTTAGGCTAGTATGATCGAGTCTGGTAAACCGATTGGTGTCGAGGTAGGTTTGGCATTGTGATCATGGTTGTATGAGGCTACCTCTTTCCTGGCCAACTTGGTTGGTGTCTAGGAAAGATGGTTAATGGTGGATACTCACCCATGATCTCACCTACCTGGCTAGTCGAGTCGACCAGAACTGATTGGAAAAGCTCAATGACTCGAGTTAACCCATGTCACCCAGGTTGATCGGTCTGACTGATCTATAGGTGCCCATGGATCAATTTGTTGATTTTTTTCAACCCTCCTGAAATCTGATTGATTCAGTAGGAGGATGATCCAAGTCCTTGTCTTATCTTCTGTCACAACTAAAAATCCTCTAAAATTATTAGGTCCTTAAAAAGACTAAGTTAAGGAGTTGATAGTGTCTTAGCCTCCCATTAAGTCGGTTAGAAATGTGTCCACTAGCTTGGTGTGCATCGGCAGTTTCAAAGAACAGGTGTACATCCGGCAACTGAAATTTCTATCTGGGCTGGCCAAAGTCGGGATTGGTCTTTAGTTAGCTGGAAGCATTGGATTTGTCATTTTAATAGTTGGACCTGACCAGAGACCCGCAATAGGAGGCCCCTAGGCTGATTGGGGTGTTCTCTGGGGCAAAATGAAATACTGAAAATTGTTTAGGGAAATAATTGATTTACGAACCTACCTTTAGGCTTGTATGGGTGAGCTGGCCAATGTCGGGCTCATGCGTGGCCTATTAGATTTCAGTACCCATTTGAAAAAGTGTTTTCATGGATTGGAGTTAGAGGCTACCAATCTGAAAAATTAGGGAGAAACCTTTAGACTAAAGTCCAAGTCTTTTGGTTAAATTATTAATTCATACACTAATTTGGTCTTATTTTATTTTCAGATGTCTTCAAATTTATCGCTCCGGTCACTTCTCGATAATGAGAAGTTAAAGGGTCACAACTTCGATATTTGGTATCAAAGATTGAGAATCGTTCTGGAGCATGAACGGATACTCTATGTGATAACAGATCCGGCACCTGAAATCCCTCCCGCTAATGCACAGAGTGCGATCAGAGATGCTTATCTGAAGTGGGTCTCTGATCGGACTACTGTCCGATGCATTATGTTAGTGGCGATGAACGACGAGTTCAGTCGCAAATTCGAGGAGGCCCAACCTGATGAAATCCTTCAAAAGTTGAAGGAATCCTTCGGCACCCCGGATGATGTAGAATGGTACAAAGTATCTTGTGCCATCTACAACTCCAAGATGCCGAATGGTGGTTCAGTCACTGATCATGTATTGTACATAATCGAGCTGATTGAAAAGTTGGGCAAACTCGGATGCCCCTTGCACGAGCAGCTCGACAAGGATGCGATCCTGAATTCTCTTCCCTCCTCCTATCTTGATTTCTCGATCATTATAGAATGAACAAACCTGCAGTCAACTACCATGGTCTTTTGGGGTTCTCGCAGACTTTCGAGAAAGACCACCAACTGAAAAAGGGGGTGGTGAATTTAGTGAGAGGTAGTAGAGGTCGTCGTCCCTTTAAGAAAGGGAAGAAGAAAATAAATAAAAAGGGAAAGAAGGTGCAGAATGCTACAGGCCCTAGTCAGACCAGGAAGTATAAGGCTGATCAATCTTCTGCAGAATGTTTCTACTGCAAGAAGAAGGGACACTGGAAGAGGAACTGTCCTCTTTATATTTCGTCCCTTGATTTGAACAGGCCGAGGAAGCAAAAGTCCGTTGAACAAGGTATTTATATGATAAAACCTTGTAATTACTCAATTGTTGATACTGCTAACTCGATATTGGATACTGGTAGTCCAATTCACGTTTGTAATTCGTTACAGGGACTTCAAGTTAGCAGAAGATTTGAAGATGGAGAACAGTTTCTGAGCGTCGGGAATGGAAATCATGTTCCAGTACTGGCGGTCGGAGTCTTGCATCTTGTCTTTGAGTCTTGTACTGTCGAACTAGTCGACTGTCACTATTGTCCTAGTTTCAATATGAGCATAATCTCTGTAGGCCTTTTGGCCAATTATGGTTTTGAACTTTCAAAAAAAGGAGATTTTTGCAATGTTATTTTGAATAACTCTGATATAATGAAAGCTAGATTAAATAATGGCATATATGTACTATCAAGGCCTGTTAGTGTAATGTACACTTCTAGCAAACGCCCAAGATTAGGTAATGTCAACGATTTGTATCTTTGGCACTGTAGGCTAGGTCATATTAACCAAAATAGGATAAACAAGATGCGAGGAGATGGACTCCTAGAGGTCAGTGATTCTAAATCACTGCCCACTTGTGAATCCTATTTACTTGGTAAAATGACCAAGTCACCTTTTATTGGAAAAGGTGAACGAGCTACAGAACTTCTAAGTCTAATACATACTGATGTATATGGACCGATGATAGTTAGTGCCAGAGGAGGATACAAATATTTCATTACTTTTACAGATGACTTTTCAAGGTTCGGTTATGTCTTTTTAATGAGACATAAGTCTGAGTCGTTTGAAATGTTCTAACGATACCGTAATGAAGTAGAAAAGCAAACTAGAAAAAGTATTAAAACCCTTCGATCTGATCGAGGTGGTGAATACTTATCTGGTGAATTTTTGACATATCTTGAGGAGAATGGAATTCTCTCTCAGTGGACTCCTCCAGGAACACCATAGTTGAATGGATGTCCGAAAGGATGAATCGAATCTTGTTGGACATGGTTCAATCCATGATGGGTTTTGCAACTCTGCCGCTATCATTTTGGGGATATGCGCTTCAGACAGCCTGTTACTTATTAAATGATGTTCCAAGTAAGTTTGTTGTCTCCACTCCGTATGAGATGTGGACTGGACGTAAACCCTCAATCTCACACCTTCGGGTCTGGGGTTGTCCGGCTTATGTAAAGCATTTAGACTCAGACAAACTTGGTCTAAGGTCTGATCGGTGTTTATTCATTGGTTATCCTAAGGAAACCAAAGGGTATTTCTTCTACTTAGAGAATGAACAAAAGGTGTTCGTTGCTCTTAGAGCTATCTTTTTGGAAAAGGAGTTCCTTGGAGAAGAAATTATAGCTTCTATGATTGATCTTGATGAAGTTCAACCAATAGAAGAACCTGTACACTCTAAGGACATCGTAGAACCGGCTGTGATTGGATCACACCCAGAACCCATTAGGAGATCCGGTAGAATACTGCGTCAGCCGGACAGACACTACGGTTTCTTGGTCCGGGACGGCAATCCCATTGAGCTCGATGAGAACATTGAGGATCCGATCACCTATATGGATGCACTTCAGAGATCTGACTCTGAGGAATGGCTTTGTGCCATGCGATCCGAAATGGAGTCCATGGAAATCAACAATGTTTGGACATTGGTTGATCCGCCTGAAGGAATAAAACCCATCGAGTGTAAATGGATCTTCAAGAGGAAAAGGGGCGCAGATGGGAAGTTAGAGACCTATAAAGCCCATCTGGTTGCCAAGGGATATCGTCAGCGATATGGTATCGATTATGATGAGACTTTCTTCCCTGTGGCAATGCTCAAGTCCATTCGGATCATGCTTGCTTTGGCAGCATATTTTGATTTCGAGATCTGGCAGATGGATGTCCGAACCACTTTCCTAAATGGGGAGCTGGAAGAGGAGGTGTATATGATACAGCCTGAAGGGTTTACATCCACAGATGAATCAAAAGTATGCAAGTTGCAGAGATCTATCTATGGACTCAAGCAAGCGTCTCGAAGTTGGAACTTACGGTTTGATAGGTGTATCAAATCGTATGGCTTCGTTGGGAACGGAGAAGAACCATGCATCTATAATTGGGTTAATGGTTCTATGATTGTATTCCTAGTATTGTATATTGACGACATTCTCTTAATCGGGAATGATGTCGCAGCATTACAAGGAATAAATGTCTGGTTATCATCTCAGTTCTCCATGAAGGACTAGGGTGAAGCTTCTTACATACTAGGTATGAAGATCTATAGAGATAGATCTAAGAAGCTTTTGGGACTGTCCCAGTCTACATACATTGACACCGTGCTGAAACGGTTCAGCATGGAAAATTCCAAGAAAGGCTATCTCCCGATAGGTTCTGGAATTACTCTTTCCAAGAAGGATTGTGTAACAACTCCTGAGGAAAGAGAGCGCATGAGTAGAGTACCTTATGCTTCTGCAGTAGGCTCCATCATGTATGCTATGACTTGTACTAGACCAGACATGGCATACTCACTAGGAGTAGTGAGCAGATACCAGTCTAACCCAGGAGAGGCGCATTGGAAGGTGGTTAAGTCCATCCTTAAGTATTTAAGAAATACTAAAGATCAATGGCTGATTTATGGAGAACCTGACTTGAAACTTGTGTGGTAGTTTCCAGTCGGATAGAGATGATAGCAAGAGTGTGTCAGGGTTTGTATTTACCCTGAATGGAGGAGCGATCTACTAGAAAAGTTCCAAGCAGGCAACTGTTGCAGACTCGGTATGCGAAGCAGAATACTTTGCAGCATCAGATGCAGCAAAGGAAGCTGTGTGTTTGCAGAAGTTCCTTGGAGAGCTAGGGGTGGCACCTTCCCTAGATGGTCCTGTTCCGATGTATTGTGACAGCACTGGAGCCATTGCTCAAGCTAAGGAGCCTAAAGCTCATCACCACACCAAGCATATATTGCGACGCTACCACCTCGTACGAGAAATCATGGAACGAGGCGACATCAATCTTCGGAAGATCGATGGAAAAGAAAATCTGGCCGACCCCTTCACAAAGCCCCCAGAATAAAAGAGTTTGACTATTGTAAATGGGAAATGGGTATTAGATACTCTTCTGATTGGCTTTAGTACAAGTGGGAGTTGTTGGGAATTGTGTTCCAAAGCCAATCGCCTGGGTTGTAGGCGGTTGAGCTAAGTATTGTACTCTTTCATTGAATTAATAAAATATTATTTTTGGTAGCTCATCACATATTGTATTTCCCTGAAATGAACTCTTTCCATGTGATGAAGTCCTTAGGACTACACTGATTTCGATACAGAGAGGATGTATCAAGTGGTCCTCAAACCTTGTTCACAACCAAATGGTGGGGACACCGGAGGCACCAGAATAAGATAGAGGCTTTTCAATCCTCTATGAATTGATCAATAATTTATAAGTCCATCTGTAATAAGGGCTTAGCCCATCTGAGTCCATTTTAGTTGTTATTTGAGTATTTTGAGTTGTTATTTCAGTTCTGTACTAGTCAGCTCATGTTGAGCTAGTTCAGTCCAATGCTAGTCAGCTCATGTTGAGCTAATTTTATTTTTTTTGAGTCCTTTCCAAGCATACCGAAGACTCAAGACTATATCATACAAGTGAAGACCAAGTCCAACTAGATTGAAGACATGGAAGTATAGCCCAAGTCCAACCCAGCTTGAAGATTTGAAGACCTTAGGAGGAAAATTAAGAAAACCCTGATTTCTTGCAGATGCCCTCCAAATGCCCAGATTCCCTTCCAGATGCCAAAGTATATTCATAGATAAGGGCATCCATGATTCCAGAGGTCCATCTGCATCCTAGCCTAAAGAAATCAAGCCCAGGTGCCAAGCCCAAGCCCTAAGAAGCAAGATACCAGGGAATATTCCTGCTACCTGGCTACCAGGCCACCCCAGGTTCCAAAGGCCCAAACCCATGCACCCGAGCCCCTTTGGGCCGGCCTTTTTCTGCTCCTAGAAGCCCAACACGCCCCCCTAGGCATCCTTGGAGTCTTGACCAAGTCAAGAAAATTTTTAGGGATTTTTCTACCTAATATTTCCTAATTTTCTAGCTAGGGTTTGGGAGGGAAAAGGATTCTTATGTAAAGACTAATGTACCCTTACTTGGAGCCCAAGGTTAAGGGTCTATTTAAGGGACCCTAGCCTCTTGTATGAAGAAAAATTTTTGATGAATGAAAACCTTGAGTTCTTCTATTGAGTTGTGTGATACCCTGCTGTGTGCATAAAGGGGTTTGCGAGAGTTTTTCTTCCCAATGCTACAATCATCTTCCTGCTGCCAACAAGCATGTCAGATCCCTGGACGCCCACTCCAAAAAAAGCCTTCCCTTGCTGTTTTTCCTTTGTTTTCTTGTTCCCTTGTGAGTTTTCTAACCCCTGACAGGTCGTTTACAGGTCCCCGAGTTCCTACGAATCCAACGACTCCAGCCAAGCCTCAATCGGATCACCGAGCAGAAAGCCGGGTATCCGCGAGTCTTCAGCTCGGTTTTCCAGGCTGCATCCATTGAGGAACGAGAGACCCTTTGCTACGATCTTCACAGATATTGTCAGGTACGCCCCCTCTACCTCCAGTAGTTTTATTGTAGGAGAACTTGCCCTAACCGAGGCTTCTCAGTCCCGGCGATCCTTCTTTTCTACTTTTCTAGGTCCTAATCTGCATGCTGATTTTCTAAAATTCATATAAAATTCCCTACAACTTATTTTAATCTAAAATTTGGGAATTAATCACTCAACCCCACATATAAAATATAAAAAAAATTGCATGCATATTAGTCCCCCATCATTTGGTATTAGAGCTTAAATTAGGGCTTATTTTTTGCAATTTTTAGTCCATATATACTCTATTTGTTTAATTATTTCTCCCTGATAAAAACTCTAAAAATTCTGAAATTTATTTTTATGGATTAATAATAATTTAAAGTAGTTTTAAAATTTTTTTTCAGATTTTATTATGACCTGTGAATTTTTTTCAAGGCAAAATACAGCCTATAAATTTTTGGCTCTGTTTCTTTTCAGCAAGACAAGTTTGGAAGTTTTAGGGTTTTATTTAGCATTTTTTGCATATCTTTTAATTTTAGTATATTTCTTGCATATTAGGCCATAATTTGAAAGTTTTCTTCTATTTAAGAAAATACCAAAAAAAAAATAATAAAATAAAATTACATATTCTCCAAAAATACCAAAAACATCTAACCCTAATTTGCATCATTTGCCTGCCATCATTGCATAATCTACTTTTAAGGGCACTCTTGCTATGTCAGATGGGGGGAGGATTTGATCACCTCTCCTTAGCCCAAAACCACACCCCTTGCATTCAGTCCCAAGCCTTAACCTAAAATTAACTAGACTTAATTTGCCCTAGTGGGCTAGGGACACCAACTGGTCAGGTCCGGACTATGTGTCAGATCATTGTGTCAAGCTAACCCGTGTGTGCTTTGTGCTCAGTGTCTAGAATGGTGGTTTAGGGATTCAATCCCAAAGGGCTTGTGTGCTAGTCCGCCTACTTGGCCAATCTGTGATTGGTGTCTAGGATTGGCAATCAGGGACCTAACACTCCCCTTACACCTGCCTGGCTGAGTACAGGGTTACTATAGGCTAGTTTGCCACCCTGATTGAGCATCTAGTTTGGACTCTAGGTCTAGTCAGCTATAGTCGGTCTAATCGAGTCTTGCATGAGCACTAGATCAGAAGTTTCATATCACCCACCTCCTTCACAAATGTCTGAACCCATGGAAAATTTACAAGCCCAAATAAAAGCCCAAGTTGATCAAATGGCCCAGATGGCTACCCAGTTAACTCAGTCTGGTATTCAAACCAATGATAGAATTGACCATCTTGCTAGCAGGTTTGATCAGTTAGAAGTCCGAGTAGGGACCCCAGGAAAAATCCATGGGTCACAGTGTGAGCCAGATCCTAATTCTCCTCAACCTAGGAGGACCCCTAACCCTAATCCATACCCTGAGGTCGAACCTAGGAGAGCCCCTCATCCTGACCCATACTATAACCCTCAACCTAGGAGGACCCCAGACCCTGACCCATACCAAGAGGTCGAACCTCGGAGAGCCCCTCAACCTGACCCATACTACAATCCTGGACCTAGGAGGACCCCAAACCTTGATCCATACCGAGAGGTTGAACCTAGGAGAGCCCCTCAGCCTGACCCATACCATAATACTGAACCTAGAAGAACCCCTTACCATGACCCTTATTATGATACTGAACCTAGAAGAACCCCTTACCATGACCCTTATTATGATAATGAACCCAGGAGAACCCAATACTCTGACCCATATAGGGAGTCCAATCCTAGGAGAACCAAATACTCTGACCCATATAGAGAGTCCAATCCTCGGAGAACCCAATACTCTAACCCATATAGGGAGCCCAACCCTAGGAGAACCCAATATTCTGACCCATATAGGGAGTCCAACCCTAGGAGAACCCAATATCCTGACCCATATAGAGAGCCCACCCTTAGGAGGACCCCATACCATGATCCATCCTTAGAACCTGACCATAGAGCTGACCCAAAATCCTTTGACCCCAGATCCTATAATCCCATGACCCATAGATCTGCACCCTTGTCCTATGAGCCCAGAGAACCCATAACCCCTAAGTATCAATCTAGTACTAGTCAGGATTCCCTTAGTCAACTTGAACCCCATAGTATTAGCACCCCTAAATATGAACCCAGTAGTGAGCCACTACCCCTTAGGCAACCTAAACCTACTAGGACTAGTGTCCATAATCAGAAACTAGGATCTAGCCAATTTTCCCCTAGCCGACCTTCTCTAACCATTCCTGAGATTGACAAGGCTTACATTAATGCGGAAGTGTATGAAGCTGATGCGAGCCTAGTGGATGAGTATGAAGGAGAAGAGGAGACACCTTTAGTAGACCTAGAATTAGCTGACCCAGTAGATACCCAGGTAGAAACCAACCCAGAGGTAGTTGACCTTGACCACATCCAACCTAAAGCTATAGTGGAAGAACAAATAGAGGAAGAGAACCTAGGTACTGCTGCTAGAGCTTTACCTGAGGAAACCATAGAGGAGAGCCAAATTATAGAGTCTAGTCCTAAAATACAAGAACAAGAAGAATTTATTAAGGACTTGATCTCTTTGAATCGGTACCTTCAGGATGAGCCTCCTCCTATAGTTCCCATTAAGGACCTCTTCCCTGAGATTAGTAACCCATCCTTCGATTATGCAAACCCCATAGATATACCGCAACCTCGTAGGGTTAGCCTCATTAGTCTAGGATTAGTCCCTGACATGCCTTCTTTTATCGAACTTTATCCAACTAACCTTGAACCTTTTTCCCTACCCTACCAAACTACTTCTGAACCCACTTCCTATTTTCTGCCCTTTCCTGACACCTCCAACATTTCTAGGATTATTAGATTGCATTTAACTGAGATTAGCGTACTGCATGCATTCATTACGCATGTTAGGTTTGCATTATACTTCTAGCATACCCTCTAGCATTTGCTTGGAGTCCATTGTAAATACTCTTGTGCACACCACACTAGGGTCAGACCTAGAGAGTCTATAGTCTCTTTGGTTTAAGCCCATAAAAGTCTAATAAATCTCCTTCGATAGGAATGCAAAGTCGAGTTTATTAGGTGTTAGTTTGAGTCCTTTGCATCATTTTGTTAAGAGTCTGCATGTGCCCAGCATGTTCACCACCTATAATAATTTTAAACAAACTGGCTAATTCCCGAAGATGGATCAAAGAATTTGATGTAGTGGATTCTATCTTGATTAGGCTTAGGCCTAAAAGAAGCTTCATGCTCGCAGAGCCGGACCTTTTAAAGTGATAGAGAAGGTTGGATCAAATGCCTAGGTGTTAGACTTGCCTTTGGATTTGGGCATTAGTTCTACCTTCAATATTACTGACCTGGTTGAGTATAGGGAACCAGCAGCGATACCTAGTGAGGCATTTGGACCTATTCCTTTTCATTGTGAGTGACCCTAACCTAGAGTGTCTACAAATAAATTTGGCCTGAGAGAGGAGAATGGATCGAGCGTATCTTGGACGATCAAGCCATCACGACCCAGGGCCATGACTATCAACGCTTCCTGGTCCGATGGCAAGGCCAGCCAGAGTCGGACGATTCATGAATTTCTCGAGAGGACTTGCAACACCTCAACCAGACCTTCTCGAGAGATATGTGAGCCAGTCTGACCTTCACTCGACAGGGTCGAGTTCCTCACACCCCGGGAGAATTGGTGGGGACACCGGAGGCACCAGAATAAGATAGAGGCTTTTCAATCCTCTGTGAATTGATCAATAATTTATGAGTCCATCTGTAATAAGGACTTAGCCCATCTAAGTCCATTTTAGTTGTTATTTGAGTCTTTTGAGTTGTTATTTTAGTTCTGTACTAGTCAGCTCATGTTGAGCTAGTTCAGTCCAATGCTAGTCAGCTCATGTTGAGCTAATTTTATTTTTCTTGAGTCCTGTCCAAGCATACCGAAGACTCAAGACTATATCATACAAGTGAAGACCAAGTCCAACTAGATTGAAGACATGGAAGTATAGCGCAAGACCAACCCAGCTTGAAGATTTGAAGACCCTAGGAGGAAAATTCAGAAAACCCTAATTTCTTGCATATGCCCTCCAGATGCCCAGATTCCCTTTCAGATTCCAAAGTATATTCATAGATAAGGGCATCCATGATTCAAGAGGTCTATCTGCATCCTAGCCCAAAGAAATCAAGCCCAGGTGCCAAGCCCAAGCCCCTAAGAAGCAAGATACCAGGGAATATTCCTGCTACCTGGCTACCAGGCCACCCCAGCTTCCAGAGGCCCAAACCCATGCACCCGAGCCCCTTTGGGCCGGCCTTTTGCTTCTCCTAGAAGCCCAACACGCCCCCCTAGGCATCCTTGGAGTGTTGACCAAGTCAAGAAAATTTTTAGGGATTTTTCTACCTAATATTTCCTTATTTTGTAGCTAGGGTTTGAGAGGGAAAAGGATTCTTATGTAAAGACTAATGTACCCTTACTTGGAGCCCAAGGTTAAGGGTCTATTTAAGGGACCCTAGCCTCTTGTATGAAGGAAAATTTTTGATGAATGAAAACCTTGAGTTCTTCTATTGAGTTGTGTGATACCCTGCTGTGTGCATAAAGGGGTTTGCGAGAGTTTTTCTTCCCAGTGCTGCAATCATCTTCCTGCTGCCAACAAGCATCTCAGATCCCTGGATGCCCACTCCAAAAGAAGCCTTCTGTTGCTGTTTTTCCTTTGTTTTCTTGCTCCTTTGTGAGTTTTCTAACCCCTGACAGGTCGTTTACAGGTCCCCGAGTTCCTACGAATCCAACGACTCCAGCCAAGCCTCAATCGGATCATCGAGCAGAAAGCCGGGTATCCGCGGGTCTTTGGCTCAGTTTTCTAGGCTGCATCCATCGAGGAACGAGAGACCCTTTGCTACGATCTTCACAGACATTGTCAGGTACACCCCCTCTACCTCCAGTAGTTTTATTGTAGGAGAAATTGCCCTAACCGAGGCTTCTCAGCCCCGGCGATCCTTCTTTTCTACTTTTCTAGGTCCTAATCTGCATGCTGATCTTCTAAAGTTCATATAAAATTCCCTACAACTTATTTTAATCTAAAATTCGAGAATTAATCACTCAACTCCACATATAAAACATACAAAAAAAATTGCATGCATATTAGTCCCCCATCACCAAAGGATATATTGTAATGGACAGTAATATATCAAGTATAGGTTGTTGTAGTTCACATCGTTTGGTTGTCCTCTTGACCAAATGAGTGTGGAGACACTGATGTGATCTACAAGTGGGATATGTGATATCTCATTGAACATAATTCCGTGCAACCCCTTTCTGCCAAAGGAATACTCACGATTAGATATGGGTATATGTATCCCTCCGACCTGAGATCATCACGGTAGCTTGTAAGCAACTCCCTATGCTTTGGTGCCAGACTACCCAGATTTTTAATCCGGTGACTGAAGGTTTCTGGGTACAGGCAAGTACTTGTGGAGCAGTGATAGACCAAGATGGAATTCACCTGTCCAAACAGTTTGGATTGAATGTCTCACAGTATCTCAATTTAGCAAATCCTCGGTCGGGGTAGCCCTAGTGAAGAGTCACTGGGCTTGTGAGGTTAAGACACGTAGTGGACTGACTCTGTCTGGGTTGGCAGCGCAATCTCAGTCGTCCTGAGCATTAGATGTCAAAGGGATGAATTATAGGGTAACCATATGCCAGAGGTTCGATAGTTTGCTCCCGCATCTTCGACCTATCCGGATGCCGGGACCCATTGCTAGATGGTTTCCTGTGCTGGTACTAGAATTGTTCTAGTGCTACCGTTTATGTTCGAACCTATGAGGTCACACGCCACAGAGGATTACTCTCTGATCCAGATACCGATTACGATTGGGAATCATCTCAGTTTTATGGTCACAGTATTTTTTGAGCACTCTTTTTCCCATCTTGTCCTTGTCTGTGTCAACCAGAAATTGTTCCGGGCTAACCAGCACTGCACCAGGAATTTTCTGAATTAGTTTTGAACTGATTCGGAGTTCGTTTTGGCCTCCAATTAGTTGTGAACCAATTGAACCAATTTTATTGGGCTCGGACTGGTTCAATTGCATTGAACCACCGTTGGTTAATTGAACCAATGGGTTTGAACCTAATTGGTTTAAGGTTTATGGACTGGTTTCTTTTGAACAGGTGTATTCTTGTCCCAGCCGTTTTACACGTTTTCTTGCGTTAGAAATTTCCTTTCCCTGGAGGAGGCCAAACGACCGAAGATCCACCCTTTGGCGACGTCTTTTCTTTTCCTCCCACCCGCTGGTTTATTTGCTGGTTTAATGGTGTTTGGCAGCTGCTGCCTCTTGGCCTCCCCGTCTCTCCACCTCCCTCTCCCTGCTGTCCTATAAAAACTCCAGCAGTCCCCTGTTTCAAAGAGAGTTTTCAGCCGTGAGAACACTGTGATATTGCACCTGGGTGTTCTTTCTTTGAGAGGTTGAGAGACCCCCTGGTTGAGAGCTTAGGGTTTGCTCTTATAGGCTGGGATTTGGAGTGTATGAGGAAGAGTTTCAAGGCCCTTTTCGTTGTCCAATTGAGTGCTCAAACCCAGGACTGCAGCAAGCCCAGTTGCTGCCGTTCACTGTGGCCGAATCTTCTTCCAGCGGCTAAAACCGCATGTGGAGGGTGATCCGAGAGCCCCGGGTGCATCTCCCCTCTAGAGGGAGTACCCTTCTACTCTTAGGAGCAAGCCACGTGAGCCGGGATCGCCCCAGCTGCTCCAAATCGAAGGCCAAAGCCTGCTGCCCAGTTCTGCTTCAGAAAATCTGGCAGCAGACTTTGATGAATTTTTATAATTTTTTGGCTAACATTTTCATGTAGCTTTCAATAGGAGATCGAAGACCACTTGTACAAGTTACTGCTGCTGAAATTTGGGAGCAAACGGAGGTCCGGAAGGCGGTGTTCCGACATCGTTTTTAAAGCCAAAATCAGAGCTCTTCTCAGCCCAAGTAGGAAGAAGGCTGGAATAGATTTATTCCAGCTATTCCAGCCTATTCCAGGTTTATCCCAAAGTTATTACAGTCGAAATAAGGTATATAAAATTATTTTTTAATCATGCATGAATAGAATTTTTTAATTCAAATATTTTGCAAATATTTTATATCATCCTACATGCCTATTTGCAACTAGAATTATATTAGTTTTTGGGCGGAGCAGTTTTTCGCTGCACGGATTTCAAAAATATTTTTAAAATCCATTCTGCTCCCGTAGTTGTTTGCATGCCTAGTGTAGGATCATGTCAAACCACCTGCACCGTTTCTCTTTCAGTAAAAGCTTCCTTAGCCAGATCTTTTCTCCTTCTCATAAAGGACAAGGAAACTCCAAGATGACATCTCGATAGTTGGAACCATCTCTCCATATTTGCCATGGATGCATGAGATGGGTGCGCAATTCCAAACATCCCCAAACTGATTTGATGTAGAATGGATCGAAGGTCATAATCCCTGCAAATCAACAGCTAAGGTGGAACACGCTTCTTATCTGAGGTACGGGAAGAGGCCACGACCGACACCCAAATCCCAACCAAAAGATCGACTGAACTGTCACACAATAGAGAAAGGAGGGATGGTCCCAGGTCTGCCGCTCCTTTTTCACACCCCAACCAGGGGGTGACAGCTATCCGTCACCTGATCCTTGAATCAGCTAGCAGTTATGGCAGACAGTCCAATCAGAGATTTTGTAATCATCTACAGCACCATTCCTCGGGGGAAAATGACAAACTAGTAATACTCTCACTCTTCGAGGTAGATCGTCGCTTCAAAAATTGAGAGTGGGGGGCAACTATTAGGATATGTCGGTTCAAGACAGATCAGCCACCAGTTCGACCAGCCGAAGACATTTCTCCCAAACCATGCACTTTAAACCAAAGTGTCTAGAGGAAATTGAACAACTGATAGACAAACCGAAACCGAAGCTCTCAACTTCTTATGAAGAGTTAGCATGTGGCCCTTGCTGAAGACAGGGTCCTCAGCCTGAATCGAAGACATGATCTTCACTATCAGCAGAAGATACATGTCTTCGACCTGTGTCGAAAACATGATCTCTGACCTATCTCAAAGGAGTCCAAAGATGAAGGCGCCCCTTCAATTCGGCTACAAATACTTTTCTAAAACGAAGCCTGAAGACAGATCTCTTATCTGTCTCAAATCTCCACAAACATGGCAAACAACTGTTATCATTGACTACCTAACTACCTCCAGAGCACAACCATGACATGTGCTCATTAACTATAGCTGCAACATCTCTGGCCTAGCCAGAACCATTTAGTAACCATCCACGATTGCGAACAGAGGGGAAGTGTTGGCTTTGGCTCCTTAGTTTTGATGATTAACAAAAGGTTGAGTATATGTTTGGACTAATGTTTCATTTTGAGATAAAGTTTCAGGCCATAGGTTATTCAAAAAGAGTATCAAGAGTACAATGATGAAACCAAGCTTGCTTTATTTGGGAAAGAGCTTTTCTACCTTAAACAAGATCAAATTTCTCATAATGGACCTTCTTATTATGAAGTAATTGACAAAAGAAACAAAGGCTTAGAGAAACTCAAGCATGGCACGCACCTCTCCAGAGTTTCAGAAAATTTCAGACCAGAGGTCGACCACCAAAGGTCGACATCTTGCCAAAGGTCAGCCACTAGAGGTCGACACATGAAGAAAAGAAAAGTTCAACAAGGCCGGCACGGCAAAATCTCAGTGGCACGCTTCAAAGGTCACCACCTGAGGTCGACACCTGTCCAGAGGTCGACACCAGAGGTCGACTCATCGCTTGAGAATTCAAACTGGGCAGAACTATGGTTTTCTGGATTTTTGCTTAAGATAAACTGGAGGTAGACTCATGAGGTCGACACTTGACCTAGAGGTCGACTCATGAGGTCGACTAATGGCATAACAGCTAGTTTTTCTGAACTTTTGATTTGATTTCTAATGGCCATAAATTGCCATATTTTTGATTCTAACGGTCTTGTGGAGTTGTTTCAGCTTGAATATAGTATTTAACCTCCACCTAACTTCAAAAAAGAAAAGGAGACAAAGTGAAAAAGAAGAGAGAAAAAGTACAAAGCTTTCAATCAATCCTAAGCTAAAAAGAGTGAAAATTCAAGAGATTTTTAGCCAAAAGCTTTCCATTTTTGAGGAATCCAGCTTTTAAGTCTTTAGCATTTAGTGAGGTCCAAGATTCCAAGAGGAAGACTTGAAGAGTCTCCAACAAGAGCTACATCAAATTAATTTTTGCTCAAAAAGGAGTTTATCTTGTTATTATTCATTGTATTCATACTCTATTTGTGCTAGCCTAGTTTCAAGGGAATTTGAAACTAGTGTGAGGTTTGTTGGTGAGCCAATTGATAAAACCAACTAGGGTTGCTTGTAAGCCCGAAGCCAAAATAAGTGTGTAAGGTTTGTTGGTGAGCCTAGGTAACAAAACCAACTTAGGTTTTGACTTGTGAGCCTTGTAAAACAAGTCGGCTGAAATCTAGAGAAGATTATAGTGGAAATTCCTAAGTGGAGCTTGGGGAGTGGATGTAGGAGCTAGGTGCACCGAACCACTATACGTTTTGTGTGTTTGCATTGCTTTACTCTCTATCTTCTATTGCTCTTTAATTGTTGTTATCTTTCATTGCTTCCGTTGTACAATTACTTGAGCACTATCACTCTTCACATTTGAAATTGATAGCACATATATTGATTTATTTTTTAAAAGACCTAATTCACCCCCCCACTTGGGCACCATATCTGGGCAACAAGTGGTATCAGAGCACCGGTACTCTCTTGTAGCTCCAACGATCTTGAGTGAAAGATCATGGCCACCCCAATTGAAATGGGTGTAGTTGAAGGTCAAGTATCAAATCGCCCTCCTTTCTTTAATGGCACAAACTACACATACTGGAAAACTCGTATGCGCATTTATTTACAAGCTGTAGATTATAATATATGGAGAGTAATTACTAAAGGGCCTCATCAGCCCACTCACTTGGTTAATGGCATTATCACAACAAAATCTGAAGAAGAATGGGATGACAATGACATCAAACAAGCTGAGTTAAATGCAAAGGCGATGAATTTGCTATTCTGTGCATTTGACCCAAGTGAATTTAACAGAATATCAAATTGTATTTTCACCAAAGAAATTTGGGATACACTTGAGGTTACCCATGAGGGTACACACCAAGTGAAGACCACAAAGGTGAACATGCTCATTCATACGTATAAGATGTTCAGGATAGAACCAACTGAAAGTATTAGTGAGATGTACACTAGATTTACAAATATAGTAAATGGTATGAGGAGTTTGGGAAAGATTATATCTAATGGTGAACTTGTTAACAAACTTCTCAGGTCTCTTCCGGCTTCATGGGATGCGAAAGTAACAGCCATAGAAGAAGCCAAGGATGTCAATACTCTACCTCTTTAGTAGCTTCTTGGATCACTGATGACTTATGAGCTTTCACTAAAATAGAAGACAGTGGACAATGACAAGAAAAAGAAAGCCATAGCCTTCAAGTCCACTACAAAGGAAGAGTCAAGTGATGAATCAGAAGAAGAAGCTGATGATGATGAGACAGCTCTTATTACAAGAAAATTTAGAAGATTCATGAGAAAGAAGAAGTGCTTCTACAAGAAAAAGCCACAAAAAGGTGATTACAATAAAGATAAAGAGAAAGAAAAAGAAAGGGATCCACCCATCTGCTTCGAGTGCAAAAAGCCTGGACATTATAAAATGGATTGCCCTTTGCTTAAAAAGAGTCGAAGGATGTTGAGAAAGAAATCCATGATGGCTACCTGGAGTGAGAGTGAGGACTCCAACAGTGATGAAGAGCAACAGGAAGTCGCCAACCTGTGTTTCATGGCCAATGAAGATGATGAGGTAAATTCTGAACCTGAAAATGAATTTACTTTTAATGAACTACATGATGCTTTTGATGATTTAGTTACGGAATATAAAAAACTAAAACTGAAAAATAAGAAATCAATTAAGCTATATCAAGAGCTTACCAAAAATTCAGACAAGTTTTCAACTGAAATTGAAGATTTAATTCAAGAAAACAAGAAATTAACTGAACATGTAAAGACCTTAAAAAATGATAAGGACAATCTTATAAAAGAAAAGGATTCTTTGAAAAATAATAGAAGTTTTGAAACTAATGAGAAAATTGAAAAACAAAACAAAGAACTGTTGCTTCAAAACAAGAATTACAAAGAAGAATTTGAAAAAGTGAAATCTTTTGTAGAAAAGTTTACTTATAGTTCAGAAAAATTATGTTTTTAAATAGTCAACATGCAGTTTTTAACAAAGCTGGACTTGGATTTAAGCCACAGAATCAGCAAAAACTTTTCAAAAACTTTTTCATACATGCATCTTCTAATATTACCTGCTATGCATGTGGTAAGTTAGGACATAAATCATATATTTGTAATAGAAGAAAATCAAGTACCTTTGGAAAGATTTGGGTTCCAAAAGGAACTAATTTGTCTAACCCTAAAGGACCCAAGATGACTTGGGTACATAAAGTTTCAACTTGATCAATTTCTACAAGTGTGTCTTGCAACCAAAAATAAAAGAAGAATGTGGTATCTGGACAGTGGTTGCTTAAGGCACATGACTGGGGATGTGAAGCAATTCTCATCACTAGTAGCTATAAATGGTGGAAACGTTACTTTTGGTGATAATGGGAAAGGTAAAATCATCGAAATTGATAAAATCCATATCACCCCTAATGCTTATGTAGATCATGTATTATTTGTTGATGGCTTGAAGCATAATCTTTTCAGCATTAGTCAGTTTTGTGATAAGGGTTTTAAAGTAATTTTGAATCATCTTTGTGCATGGTGTCTAGTCTAGATGTCGATGGCATCAAGTTCACTGGTCATAGGCAGGGAAACATTTACATGGTTGATCTTGATGATCTAGCCATGGAAAGTGGTCAATGCCTAGTGGCTAGGGAAGCCAAAGCAAGTGAAACTAGTTGGCTTTGGTATCGCAGGCTAGGGCATTCTAGTATACATTTGATTTCAAAATTAAGCAAAAAGAATCTTGTAAAAGAATTGCCAAAACTCACTTTTGAAAAAGATAAGATTTGTGATGCATGTCAATTTGGAAAACAAACTAAATCTACTTTCAAACATAAAGGAGTAGTATCTACTACTAGACCCCTTGAATTATTGCATATGGATCTCTTTGGACCAACCAGAACAACCAGTTTGTGAGGTAAAAAATATGGGCAAGTAATTGTAGATGATTACTCACGATTTACTTGGGTAATGTTGTTAGCTCATAAAGATGAAATGTTTTCAGCTTTTGTTAAATTTCATAAAAGGGTTTCAAATGATAAAGATCTCACTATTATTTCTTTGCGTAGTGATCATGGAACTGAATTTGACAATCATGATTTTGAAGCTTTTTGTAATGAAAATGGCATTAGTCATAATTTTTCTACACCTAGGACACCTCAACAAAATAGGTTGGTAGAAAGAAAAAACAGGACTCTTGAAGAAATGGCACACACAATGCTTTGCGAAAACGATTTACCTAGATATTTTTGGGCAGAAGCCATTAATACTTCCTGTTACATTTTAAATCATGTTTTAATTCAACCTATTTTGAAGAAAACACAATATGAGCTTTGGAAAAATTGAAAACCAAATCTTAATTATTTGCGTGTATTTGGTTGCTGCTGTTTCATATAAAATAATTGCAATGATAATATCAGTAAATTTGATGCCAAGTTAGATGAGGGTATCTTCTTAGGATACTCTACTTCTAGCAAGGCATACAGGGTCCTCAACAGAAGAACTCTTCTAGTTGAAGAATCAATTCATGTAGTGTTTGATGAAACTAACGAAAAATCTTCTAGAAAAGAAGATTCTATTGATGATGAAACAGGTACAAAGAAGCTTAAACAATTGACAATCAATGAAGAAGTGCCTAAAGGAAATGATGATCAAGAAAATGAAGATCAAATTCAAGAGATTAATGCAACTTCAACAAAACCTTTACCTAAAGAATGGAGGTATGCACACGGATACCCCAAAGAGCTAATTATTGGTGATCCGTCAAAGGGAGTAAGTACACGCTCTTCTATCAAAAATGTTTGTGATTATTTAGCTTTTGTTTCTCAAATAGAGCCTAAGTCAATTGAAGAAGATGAAAAAGATTGTAACTGGATTAATGCCATGCAAGATGAACTAAATCAATTTAAAAGAAATAACGTTTGGACTTTAACTGAAAGACCCTCTAATATTTCTGTAATTGGCATAAAATGGGTTTTTAGAAATAAACTTGATGATCATGGTATTGTAACTAGAAACAAAGCTAGACTTGTTGTTAAAGGCTACAACCAGGAAGAAGGGATTGACTTTGATGAAACCTTTGCTCCTATTGCTAGGCTGGAAACAATTAGACTTTTACTTGCTTTTGCTTGTTTTATGGATTTCAAGTTATTTCAAATGGATGTTAAAAGTGCCTTTTTAAATGGATTTATTGAAGAGGAAGTTTATGTTGAACAACCTCCTGGTTTTGAAAATCATGAATTTCCTAACCATATTTTTAAATTTCATAAAGCATTGTATGGTTTAAAACAAGCTCCTAGAGCTTGGTATGATTGATTAAGTTTATTTTTGATGAAGAATGATTTTTCTAGAGGTAATGTAGATAATACATTATTTTTGAAAAAGAAAAATGATGATATCTTAGTAGTACAAATCTATGTAGATGATATTATTTTTGGTGCTACTAACGAATGTCTTTGTCAAGAGTTTGCAAAGTTAATGCAGAGCGAGTTCGAGATGAGCATGATGGGAGAACTCAACTTCTTCCTCGGCCTCCAAATTAAGCAAACCAAAGAGTGGATCTTCATCAACCAAGCCAAGTACATAAGAAAAATATTGAAAAA
This sequence comes from Areca catechu, assembly GCA_021397845.1. Classification (NCBI taxonomy): domain Eukaryota; kingdom Viridiplantae; phylum Streptophyta; class Magnoliopsida; order Arecales; family Arecaceae; genus Areca; species Areca catechu. The sequence goes on from CM038050.1 coordinate 102,217,595, forward strand.
GTTTGGGATGGAGATTACCAAACCAATAGGTACCCCTATGAGCTCTTCATGTAAATTAGAAAAAGATGAATGTGGTAAATCAGTAGACCAAAAATTATATAGTGGCATGATTGGTTCATTGCTATATCTAACTGCCAGTTGACCAGATATAATGTTTAGTGTTTGTATGTGTGCACGTTTTCAGTCTGCTCCTAAAGAATCACATCTCTTAGCTGTAAAACGTATATTTAGATACTTATCTGGGTCAATTAAAATTGGTCTTTGGTACTTTAAAGAGTCATCATATGAATTGATTGCTTACTCTGATGCTGATTTTGCTGGGTGTAAACTTGATCATAAAAGTACTAGTGGAACTTGTCAATTCCTAGGAGTTAATTTGATTTCGTGGAGCAGCAAGAAACATAATTCGGTTGCTCTATCTACGGTGGAAGCCGAATATATAGCAGTCAGAAGCTGTTGTGCTCAGATTCTATGGATCAAACAACAACTCGAGAACTTTGGCATCAAACTAACTAAGACACCCATAAGATGTGATAATACTAGTGCAATCAATTTAATGAAAAATCCTGTACAACATTCAAGAAGCAAACATATTGAAATAAGACATCACTTTATAAGAGATCACGTTCAAAATTCTAATGTATTGTTAGAATTTATTTGTACTGATTATCAATTGGCTGATATATTTACAAAACCATTGAATGAAGATAGGTTTTGAATGATCAGAAGAGAATTGGGAGTTATTGACTCTTTTGCTTGAAACTCTTCAATTTCCTTCAAAATATCTCAAAAATGATTTATAAATTCTCAAATATATTTAAAGCTTCTCTAAGAATTCATTCTAAATTTTTAAAATTTTTACCAAATTTTATTTTGACAAATTTATTTTCGGAGGTCGACACATAGAATTTCGAAGGTCGACACTTGAGGTCGACCCCTGAAATTTTTTTGAGGTCGACACTTGGACGGAAAATCTGTTTTTAAAACCCGTCCGCGAGCCCTTTTTTCTTCCACTTCTTTTTGTTTTCTCCTTCGTGTGGTCCCCCTCCAACGTTCCTAAGGTCTAAATAGTTGATTTCCAACCCTCTCCCTCCTCTTTTTGGGTAATCTTCTCCTCCCCTCTCGTTTTCTTTTGGACCGAACCGTTTTTACCGTGTTCCTCATTTTTGGGCAACTGTAGGTTTTTGCCTCTATCAACCCTCAAATATCGGTTGGTATTCGATTGGAAACACTCATTTCTTCCCTCCATTTCGTGCATTTCTTCTATTTACTCTCTTTTTCTTCTCAATTTCACAAACCCTCACTTACCTTTTCACGGTTCCTTCATTTGCCCAACTGTGAATTCCTTTTCTCTTATCCAAAATTCTTGGTTCTCCTCTTTCTTAGCACTGCACTATCCTTCTTCTCCCTAAATTACCCCCTTCCATCCATATAGGTCCAAGGAAGCATTTGGCTGTAAGGAAAAGGAGATTGGAACAAGGCCAAGGTAGTACTGAGAGATGAAGAAAGACCAGACATGAGCATGAGCCGTCCCCAGAGGCACCTGCACCAGTGCCAGCCAGCTTAGTACGGAAGAGCATTACGAGCGGGAGACATGTGGACATACCCTTCTGGGATCAACATCACTTTTTTATTGGAGATGTACTGAGAGATGCAGGTCTGGTTCACTTCTGCATAATGACTGAGAGATTCTACCCATACCTCATCAGGGAATTCTATGCATCCATGGACACTGATGGCATTGGATGGTCTGCTACTATTCGTGGGATCGAGATTCCAGTAACACCGGAGGTCATCAGTCGTGTTTGAAGGATTCCACTTCATGGCACAGCCGCCACTACTATCAGCGACCGAGAGCGCGCCTTTAAATGTATCTTAGAGCGCGAGGATGTTAGCGGCATTTCCATAGTAGCCGCTAACCAGCTATCATTAGAGATAAGAGTGCTGCATCATATCTTCACTCGCATCTTGATTCCAAAGAGCGGGAGGTTCGACTTTATTACTGAGCGTGAGCTAGTGTTGATGGTGTCTCTGAGACAGCGGACTCCCATCAACCTTCTCAGGATCATGCTTTAGCAGATGGGAGAGGCAGCATCTCATAGGAGACTAGTTCAGCCATATGGCATGGGGCTGCCACAGTTATTCAGGGAGATTGGAGTATCATTTATTGGTATACCCTTCAGTCAACTGCACCATACTGACACATATGGAGAGAAATCCCTGCATAGGATGGGATTTCGACTGATTGGTGATCGTTGGGTGCATCGGGAGTCTGGCCAGGAGCTAGATGAGGAGGAGGAGATTCGAGTAGCTGAGGTAGGGCCTTCAGAGCCTACTGATCATGGTACACCTCCTTGTCCAGCACCAGAGTCAGAGACTGCAGAGCCTGAGCCATTCACGCCACCACCATCATCAGCTCCGGCACCTTCTACTACTGCTACTGCTACACCACAGAGGACTACAGCGAGCACATCGGACTTTGAGCAGAGTGACTGATCACATTTCAGAGGTCCGGACAGAGATTGCTGGTGTACGACAGGAGCTACATGGTCTGCGGATCCACACAGACATGCGCATTGGAGCTCTCTCAGCTACTGTCGATGTAGGATTCCGACAGATCCTCAGCTTACTGAGATTATCATTGCCACCAGGGACTGTAGATCCGACAGTGCCTCCTCCACATTCTGATGATGTTGATGATGATGATAATGATGATTCCAGTGGCTATAGTGACAGTGATGGAGATCAGCCTGGAGCAGGTAGCTCTAATGTTCCACCTGCTGATCCGATTCCAGAGATTACCCCTTATGCTGATCCTCTTTCTACTGATCTTCCTAGTACTAATCTTTCAGCTACAGATGTGCCAGTAGATACTGAGATTACTGAGTCACTCTTTGAGACTATTACATGCATTCCAAATGATAGAGATGAGCATATAGAGACTGATATTGATGATCCCACTGCTTATGAGCTTGTCAGCAAGCACACTCTAGCTCAGTCTACTCAGCATACTGGTCCACCTACTCCTACTGCTACTACTTCTGTTAGGACACCTTCGGAGTCTTTTCCACGGACCTATAGATCTCGTAGGACTACCCCTAGGTCTGGTCCCTCTCTGAGGACTCGGAGTCTCACTCATAGGACTCCAAAATCCTCATCTAGGATCTTGGCTCCTATCTCTTTTGATGTACCTTCTGATGAGGCGTAGCCTCATAGATGTGCTTGATGTATGATGTACTAGTTTGTTTTGTATGTTATGATGTATCAGTGTTTTGTGCTTACTATGTAAGCAATTTTGTAACTGAATACATTCATTTATATATTTATCTACATTATGGTATTTTACTGTTTGATGCCAGCTCCTAGCATTTATCCTTTTAAACCCTCAAGTTGGAATGTCTTTGCTATATCGAATGCACAAATTGAGGGGGAGCATGTATTTTATGCAACTAAGTACTTCATTGTAATGGAACATAATTTTATTTAGTATATCTTTTACTACAAAGAATGCACTTTTTGATTCTTGACAAAAAGGGGGAGTATAGTAAAGTATATATGGTAAAGTATAGTAAAGTATATATGGTTCTTATGACTCTTTCATAGAGTAGAGTAAAGCTTGTATGGTTCTTAACTTTTTGACTCATGAGAATGTTTTCAAAAAAAGGGAGAGTAGATGAAAAGTAAATTTTTATGATATGCTCATATATGTGAGGTTTCTTTGAAAATTTTTTAAATGCTATAGTTTGCTTTTGGACTTAATTGCATATATACTCAAGGTTTTGTCATCATCAAAAAGGGGGAGATTGTTGGCTTTGGCTCCTCAGTTTTGATGATTAACAAAAGGTTGAGTATATGTTTGGACTAATGTTTCATTTCGAGATAAAGTTTTAGGCCATAGGTTATTCAAAAAGAGTATCAAGAGTACAATGATGAAACTAAGCTTGCTTGATTTGGGAAAGAGCTTTTCTACCTTAAACAAGATCAAATTTCTCATATTGTACCTTCTTATTAAGAAGTAATTGACAAAAGAAACAAAGGCTTAGAGAAACTCAAGCATGGCACGCACCTCTCCAGAGTTTCAAAAAATTTCAGACCAGAGGTCGACCACCAGAGGTTGACACCTTGCCAAAGGTCGACCACCAGAGGTCGACTCATGAAGAAAAGAAAAGTTCAGCATGGCCGGTACGGCAAAATTTCAGTGGCACGCTTCAAAGGTCACCACCTGAGGTCGACACCTGTCCAGAGGTCGACTCATCGCCTGAGAATTCAAACTGGGCAGAACTTAGATTTTCTGGATTTTTGCCTAAGATAAACTGGAGGTCGACACATGAGGTCGACACTTGACCCAAAGGTCGACTCATGAGGTCGACTCATGGCATAACGGCTTGTTTTTCTGAACTTTTGATTTGATTTCTAACGGCCATAAATGGCCATATTTTTATTCTAACAATCTTGTGGAGTTGTTTCAGCTTGAATGAAGTATTTAACCTCCACCTAACTTCAAAAAAGAAAAGGAGACAAAGTGAAAAAGAAGAGAGAAAAAGTACAAAGCTTTCAATCAATCCTAAGCCAAAAAGAGTGAAAGTCCAAGAGATTCCTTAGCCAAAAGCTTTTTTTTGAGGAATCTAGCTTTCAAGTCTTTGGCATTTAGTGAGGTCCAAGATTCCAAGAGGAAGACTTGAAGAGTCTCCAACAAGTGCTACATCGAATTAATTTTTGCTCAAAAAGGAGTTTATCTTGTTTTTATTCATTGTATTCATACTCTATTTGTGCTAGCCTAGTTTCAAGGGAATTTGAAACTAGTGTGAAGTTTGTTGGTGAGCCAATAGATAAAACCAACTAAGGTTGCTTGTAAACCCGAAGCCAAAACAAGTGTGTAAGGTTTGTTGGTGAGCCTAGGTAACAAAACCAACTTAGTTTTTGACTTGTGAGCCTTTTAAAACAAGTCGGCTATAATCTAGAGAAGATTATAGTGAAAATTCCCAAGTGGAGCTTGGGGAGTGGATGTAGGTGCTAGGTGCACCGAACCACTATACGTTTTGTGTGTTTGCATTGCTTTACTCTCTATCTTCTTTTGCTCTTTAATTATTGTTATCTTTCATTGCTTCCGTTGCACAATTACTTGAGCACTATCACTCTTCACATTTGAAATTGATAGCACATATATTGCTTTACTTTTTAAAAGACCAAATTCACCCCCCCTCTTGGGCACCATATCTGGGCAACAGGAAAGATTGACTTCCCATCGTAACCGCAGGAGGGAGAACGGAACCACACGCTATACAATTCAATATAAATACTGGTAAGAGGGGACACTCGAGGTAAGGCACAAGATACTATTGAAAAACTCAGAGTCTTTTCCTCTCCATTTATCCTCCTCAGAATCATTCCCATTCTGTGGCTGGAGCCCACCTTTGACTTAGGCATCGGAGTGTCCCTCGCCGGAGCAACTCTAGCCAAGGATTTATTTTGTAGGTGAACCAGGGAACGGACCTGCGATCTAGTAGCTCCGCCCGGTCAGAAAAGAGATTCTACACCAACACAACCATTCGACAACTTCAGTTTGTCATATTGTTGCTTTATTCATTTAACTCTTCATTTAAATTGTGCCAAGTATAGCAAAGGGCTATAACTTGGAGTTTGATAGGTTATTGGTGAGCCTTAGAAACCAAGTGTAGTGGGTTGTTAGTGATCCTATTCAAAACTAACTTTGTATTTGATTTTTGGTCAGCCCAGGATAAAACCAAGTTTGGGTTTTGGATTATAAGTCCGAGAAAATAATTCGGCTATATTCCGAGAATGAATATAGTGAAAACTCCAAGTGGTATCTTGGGTAGTGGACATAGAAGTGAGGTTGCTCTGAACCACTATAAAATTTGCTGTGTTTGTGATTGTGTTTCCTTTTCTTACTTGTTTCCATAGTAATTAGCTTAATTCACATCACATACCACACCCCCCTCTTGGGTGTGGTATTTTTTAAATACCCAATTCACCCCCCGCTTGGATAAGCCACCTGGACAACATTATACATGAATATAAATTGCTGAAAATTGAGAATAAAAAGTTGAAAAAGCATGCTGATTCCTTTTCTTCTGAAAATACCAATCTTGTTAATGAAAATAATGATTTAAAAGCCAAGATTGATGTTTTTGAAAAATAAATGAATGATTTATCAAAAGAAATAGAAGTTTTGAAAACACACAAGGCTGTTGTTATAAATAATGAACTTTTAAAGAAAAACAAAGACTTTGAGGTAGAAAACAAGAAATTCAAAGATGAGCTAGATAAAGTTAAACCTTTTGTTGAAAAATTTACATTTAGCTCTGAAAAATTAAACTTATTGTTGAACAATCAAAGAGTTGTATTTGATAAAGCTAGACTTATTTACAAGCAACAAAAGAAACAAAAATTTTTCAAAAATTTTTTGTTCCAGCATCATCTAATGTTACTTGCTTTAGTTGTAGAAAGTTTGGATATAAAGCTGATTAATACAATATGAAAAAATTAAATAATTATTAAAAAAATTGGATTCCAAAAGGAACCTGTTGCACAGAAATGGAGCCCAAGAGGAGGGGTGAATTAGGTCTATTAAAAAATTTAAGCAATTATGTGCTGGTCTTGAAGTGTTTGTCAGTAATGTGATTAAACTCAAAGATATGCAGTGGATAATAGTAAATTAAGTGCAAAGAATAAAGTGCAAGAAATAGAAGGAGCAATCACACACAAACACAAAATTTTATAGTGATTCGATGCACTCCAAGCACCTATGTCCACTTCCCAAGCTTTCCTTGTGAATTTCACTATAATCTCTTTAAAGATTATAGCCGACTTATTTTTAAGGCTCACAATTCAAAACCTAAGTTGGTTTTGTCACCTAGGCTCACCAACAACTTTTACAACTTATTTTATCTTTGAGCTCACAAGTTAAACCCTAGTTGATTTTGTACCTTTGGCTCACCAACAACCTTAACAACCTACTTTCATAAACCCTTGAAAGATAGGTCAACAAAGTATAAAGATAAATGTACAAGATAAAATCACAATCAAACTCCCTCCTAGAGTGAAATGTGGAAGCTTTGAGGTTCTTGTTGATTGCTTGATTTGACTTCTCTTTGGAATATCTTCAAAGCCACTTTGGAATGTTGAAATGAAAGGCTTGTAAGCTTTTTCAATGGAATCTCTCCTTTTTTGGCTTTTGGAAGTGAAGTTTTTGAAAGAATATTTGACTTTGTGTGTTCAATGATGTTCAATGCTTCATGAATGAGTTCGGTAAGCTTAAATACTTCAAAAACTTTTAAAAAATAGTTTGAGATCATTGGAGGATCAAAACCAGCCGTTGGGAGCTTGAAAAGATGAAATCTACCTCTCAGAAAATAAAGCCATTGAAGCTGTGATAATCCATGAGTCGACACTTGACTTCCAGGTGTCGACACTTGGTCCTACAGGTGTCGACACTTGAATCTTATGAGTTGATACTTGACATAAAAATACTCCAAAGGGCATAGTTCTATATTTTCAAAAATCTCAAGCCTTGAGTCGATACTTGAATTTTAGGTGTCGACACTTGTATTTCAGGTGTCGACACTTGAATTCCAGGTATCGACACATGGCATGCCAAAGGAGAATTTTTGATGCCAGTTTTTGAAGTGTCAACACTTGGGAAGTCATGAGTCGACACTTGGTTTTGCAGTTTGCCAAAAACATGTGCCAACCTCCCAAATTCACAAAGATCTTTGAACAAACTTCAATTCATCTCTTGTAAACCATGATTGATAAATTTTGAGGCCTTTTTCAAATGAGAAGACTTCTTAAAACTTGAAAATTGCTCAGCTTCATGATTCTTTTATTTTAAGAATTTGAGGTGCCTGTATCCTGAAACTAGCAACTACAATTGAAACATTAATATAAAATATGTACTCAATATTTTGTTAGTCATCAAAATCAAGGGTTAAAGCAAACAATCTCTACCTTTTTGATGATGACAAAATCTTGAGTATATAAGCATTCAAATTCAATTTTAGATATTGTATCCCATGAGCATGAACTTAAAATCTCATACAACATAATTTTAATAGAGGTGAGGTACAGATTAAGTGTTGAAGTGATGGGGACCCAAAAACCTATTTTATTTTATTTTATTTGAATCCATTAGTCCTGTGTCTCTTAATTCTAAGTGAGCCACTTGAGTCCTGTAATAATGTGGGACAACTGAGTCAGTTGAGTCCACTTATTTAGGTCTTGTTATTTTCAGTCTAGTCAGTCTAATCAAGTGAGTCCGTTCGAGTCCATTCAGGTCGTGTACAAGAGGAGAGTTCGTAGCTAGAAGATTCGCCAGGCCCCCAAACCAGAGCCAGCCTTCTTGCACATGGACCATTCATGTCGCCAAGCCTGCAAGAGAGAGCTCCAGTCCAAGACAGGCCCATTGTTGACCAGGTCCACCAGGGTTTCTTGGCCCACAAGTTAGGGTTTCTTAGCCCTCAAGTCATGTACCCTGGGGTGAATCTATAAATACCGCCCCTCCCCTCTTGTATTAAACATCTTTTTTCTTATAAATACAAAAAAAAATATTATTTTGATCTGAGTTTTGAGTTTTCTCCGGATTGGAGTGGTTGTGATGCCCGGGTTCTTGGTTCTTGAGTACAAGCCCTAATCCTCTGGTGAGTCCTATGCTCGCTAGCGATCCTCCCCCGTTCTTGTCCCGCATCAACTTGGTATCAGAGCCCAGAACTCTTCTCTGCATCGACATCCTTGCTGCCAACGCCATCATGCCGTCTGCCCGATCTTCATCGCCGACTTCCTCCACGAGATCGAGACCCTCTCCCTAGATCCCAGGAACCCCGCCATGCCCTCCCCATCCCTCCCTTTCTATCTCTGCCCTTTCCCTGCACATCGCCTGCACCCGTGACCCTCCCCTTCCCCGACGAGCCCCGCGCCAAGGCCCAGGCCACCGTCGCTACCCTTGCCGACCCCGACATTGGCCACACGACCGGCCGCGACGTCCCAACCGCCCCTCCTGTCGGATCCCCTGTGACTGTGACTCCCGCGACCAGTGCCTTTAAAGCCTCCGACAGCAGCAGATGCACCCTCCGGCATGGCCGATCTCCACACCGCGCGACCAGCCACAGCATCCCGTCCGGCCCCCTCGTTCAGCCCCAGCTCTCCGCCCCACCAGTAATCTTCTCGCAGGTGCCCAGATTTCCCCCAGCTTCCATAGGCGCATGCACTCCTGCAGCCCTCGTGCGAGTCACCGCTAGGCCAGGGGCACTGTCCGCTCCCGTCCCCGTGTCACCAACCCATCAGATCCTCCTTCCGGTCGTGGATGGCGGAGATCCGGGTGATGAAAGCCTGATCCGATGGGTGGGCCATTGATCTCTTCGACGAGTTCGGCTTCTCCCGCTGTCTATGACGCCGCCGAATGCCATCACCCCCGTGCCGTCCACTGGAGTCATCAACCTGAACTGCCATCTCTGCCTCGACGCCACTGCCAGCGAGCACCCGCCGGACTACCCTCTGCAAACTTCCCCTATTCTGGCTTTGGTTCGTGGAAGACATGAAGTCCGGCATGAATGTGAAAGCACACAATTTCTGGAATAGCATGCTTTTTGGAGCAGCACAGATTTCAGAGTGACAAATTTTTGAGGCTGCACAAATCTTAGAGCAGCCAATAAGAAAAAGAAAAAAAATATAAAGAATAATAATAATAAAAAAGAAACTAGCCTTTTTGTTTTGATTTGTTTAGTTCCGATTTCATTAAACCCCGCCGAGCTTGACTCAATGGAGTCAAGTTCTCCCCGCCGCAGGGGAATGATGGGGAGCCGAAAACCTATTTTATTTTATTTTATTTGAATCCATTAGTCCTATGTCACTTGAGTCTAAGTGAACCACTTGAGTCCTGTAATAAAGTGGGACAACAGAGTCAGTAGAGTCCACTTAGTCAGGTCCAATTATTTTCATTCTAGTCAGTCCAATCAAGTGAGTCCGTTCGAGTCCATTCAGGACATGTACAAGAGGAGAGTTCGCAGCTAGGAGATTCGCCAGGCCCCCTAACCAGAGCCGGCCTTCTTGCACTTGGACCCTTCTTGTCTTCAAGCCCGCAAGAGAGAGCTCCAGTCCAAGACAGGCCCACTGTTGACCAGGTCCACCAGGGTTTCTTGGCCCACAAGTTAGGATTTCTTAGCCCTCAAGAAATGTACCCTAGGATGAATCTATAAATACCGCCCCTCCCCTCTTGTATTAAACATCTTTTTTCTTATGAATACAAACAAAATATTATTTTGATCGGAGTTTTGAGTTTTCTCCGGATCGGAGTGGGTCCGATGCCCGGGTTCCTGGTTCTTGAGTACAAGCCCTAATATTTTAGTGACTCCTATGCTCGCTAGCGATCCTCCCCCGTTCTTGTCCCGCATCAACTTGGTATCAGAGCCTAGACGGATTAGGGTACATTCCTCTTCCCGACTCTTCTCTGCGTTGACATCCCTGCTGCCAATGCCATCAAGCCGTCCGCCCGATCTTCATTGTCGGCTTCCTCCACGAGATCGAGGCCCTCTCCCTCAATCCCAGAAACCCTGCCATGCCCTCCCCATCCCTTCCTTTCTGTCTCTGCCTTTTTCCAGCACATCGCCTGCACCCGTGACCCTCCCCTTTGTTGGGTTCGGTGACCAGTGCGGAAGTGTGGATTTCAAAAACTTTATGAAATCAGGTCCGAACCCTAATCCCAAAATCTCCTTATTAGCAATTAAAGCTTATGACTACATGCATGTCCAAATTTAAACACAGTTTAGATACTAACCTCAGATCGCTATATCCAATCTGATGTAGAAATAAACTCCAAATGGAGTAACCTTTTGAACACACCAGGCGTCCACTTGTCCGCCCTCCGATGGTGATCCACACGGGCAGATGATCAAGACAGTGACTCCTCAATTTGGGTTCCTTCCAATCAAGTTCTACCCCAAGAACTTGATATATGAGCTATTGGCTAGAACACCTTTAGCCAAACAGGGACTAAAACTTTCTCTCTTACCCTTCTCCCAGTTTTTGGCAGTTCTGGCCCCTTAAGACACTCTTGTCTTAAGAATAAGCCCTTGTCCTAAAATGAGACAAGGCTTGTCTTGGAGGGAGAAGAAGATTAAGACAAAGTTGTCTTAATGTAAGAAAGAAGAAAAGAGGCGCCTTCTTCCTTTACCGTCGGAGAGTTTCTCTCTCTGACTCTCCTTTGTTCTGAGATTCGACAGAGCCTAGGCTCTGTAAAGGAATCAAAGAAGAAAGAGAGGAGGGGGAAACAGTCTTCTGGAGAGGGAGAAGGAAAGAGAAGCAAGGCTTCGCCGTAGAAAAACTGGAATGGATTTTTACGGTGAAGCCTTCTTCTTAAATAGGCGACAGAGAGGCGCCTTCTCCTTCTGAAAAATCCTCTCACGCCCCTCTCTCCCTTCTCACGTCTTCTCTCTTAATCTCACGGCCCTTGGGATTAATCTCACGGCCTTTGGGATTAATCTCACGGCCTTTGGGATGGACAGACGCGAAGAGGGATCGAGAAAAACTCAGAAGGGCGCGCGCAGAGAAAAGAGTCGCGCCCCTTCGGAGTTTTTTTCTTTCTTTTCACCGTAATTCCCATTTTGAAGAGTCCACGCCTAGGTGGACTCTGATCCACGCCTCATCAGCCAAAAGACGCCGTTCCCTTCTTTCTTTTCACGCAAAAACGCGATTTGGAGAGAGTCCACGCGCGTGTGGACTCTTCTCCTTGCGCGCGCGCGTGGGAAGAGAGGGGGAGGGGTTTTAGGCGATGTGGGAAAAGGGTTTAGCCTCTTAGGTTAGCCCAATTGCTAGCCTATTGTCAGCCCAACATTTTAAATCTTCAATTAGATTCAAACCAGAATGAATTTGGATCTAAAACGACCAAATCGGAACCCTAACTCGAATCCGATTCAAGTAGAAGTCATGGTTTGCAACACATGCTAGTGTGTTCATCTGCAAACGAGATTTAATTCCAAATTAAATCCTTGATTATCTGTCCTAAGTGTGTGACCCATTGGGTTCCATACTTAGCCAGCAGTGGGTCCGAGTGCAAGTTGACCTAATCTGATCAGAACTCATTCTAATCGATTTAGGTCAAATCGAGCTAACTCGAGTCAGTCAATTAGGACTCCTCCTAATTAGTGATCCAATTAAACCATTTAATTTGATCAACCCACAAGACAAGATTGACGTTTAGCAACGTGTCATGTCTACCCGGAAGATATGGAAATTCTGGTGTAATTCCAAAACTACCCTTCAGTGGAAAGTTCCCGTACAATTCGATCCTTCAATCATCTTGCATCCCGAATATAACTATGGATATGGAATCATGTCAAATCCAGTTTATACTCATTCCCAGCTCAGTCATACACTAATGATTCAATTAATTCGATATTAGAAATCATTTCTAATATCTGTACTTTGATCAAAGATTTCCTGAATCATCATCTGACCTAATTTGGCTGGATGCAATCTCCTCCTACTAGGAGTGATCAATTCCTTGTTGACCTACTCATTACCTTCATATACAATTCACCATACCCAGCATCAACCTCGTGCATGACCCAGTGTCATGATTGAGATTGAACCAAAGCATGGGTTCATGTACATAAGGTATTATGGCAGTCTCAGGTCATAGGACTACTTGTACAACTCCCACTATGTGAAACATCTATTGACATGCAGCTAAGGCTCCATTAGATGTTCTCAAACTGGATCTATTCAGTGGACTCATTCACTAATGAGCACCCACATCCTTGTATTAGTGTCCTACACAAATGACTGTGAGAGCAGTCACCCTTTTCAGCATACATAGGATGTGCCAGTCTTACCGGAAACCCTGATCCCCAACTCAGGGTTCCTATGACTAGGAATATTCTAGATTAGGGTTTTAAGGCCTTAGATCTCACTGGTATGATCTCATCATAGCCCTACAACCATAGCCCTAATCTATGGGGTTCATCATATAATGACACAGCGAATGATAAAAAATTATTGCCTTTATTAATTTGTCAATTTACAATGGTCTGGGAGATACAGATATTGGCTTATAGGGCATAATCCTTTCAATCTCCCACTTGCACTAAAGCCAATCGCTCTTATTCTTTAACCCCATACAATCGAGGTGGTGATCAAACTCCCGCTGTGGTAGAGCCTTAGTGAACGGGTCTGCTATGTTTTTCTTTGTATCTACTCTATTGATGCAGACTTCTTGTCTTTCGATTATCTCTCGGACAAGATGAAAGCGTCTCAGAATGTGCTTGGACTTGTGATGGGCTCTCGGTTCCTTAGCTTGAGCAACTGCTCCAGTGTTATCACAATAGAGTGGCACCGGGTTCTCAATCTCAGGAACTACTCCCAACTCTGTGATGAATTTCTTCATCCAGACAGCTTCCTTGGCGGCTTCACTGACAGCTATGTACTCTGCCTCGGTAGTTGAGTCAGCTACAGTCTGCTATTTAGTGCTCTTCCAACTTACTGCTCCACCATTCAAGGTAAAGACATACCCTGAAATGGATTTACTATCATCTGGGTCTGATTGAAAACTAGAGTCTGAATAGGCTTCTAGTTTAAGATCAGATCCTCCGTATATAAGAAAAATATCCTTAGTCCTTCTCAGGTACTTAAGAATATTTTTCACAGCCTTCCAGTGATCCTCTCCTGGATCAGCCTGAAATCTACTGGCTACACCCAAGGCATATGCCACATCAGGCCTAGTACATAACATAGCATACATAATCGACCCTATAGCCGAAGCATAAGGTATAGAACTCATTCTATTTCTTTCTTCAGGTGTCTTAGGAGACATCCTCTTAGAAAGACGTATGCCATGACCAATAGGTAAGTAACCTCTTTTACTTTCCTCCATGCTAAATCTCTTTAGCACCTGGTCAATGTACCTAGACTGGGACAAGCCAAGCATCCTTCTTGATCTATCTCTATAGATCTTTATACCCAGTATATAGGATGCTTCTCCCAAGTCTTTCATGGAAAACTGTTTCGATAACCACACTTTGACTGATTGTAACATTGGGATATCATTCCCAATAATAAGTATATCATCAACATATAGAACTAAGAAAACTATGGCACTCCCACTAGTCTTCTTGTACACACAAGGTTCATCCTCATTTTTGAAAAAATCAAATTCTTTGACTGTTTTATCAAATCGGATGTTCCAACTCCTGGATGCTTGCTTTAATCCATAAATGGATTTCTTTAGCCTACATACCTGATTAGGTTTAGTCTCCAAGACAAAACCTTCTGGTTGTGACATATAAACCTCTTCCTCAAGGAAACCATTGAGGAATGCAGTTTTTACATCCATTTGCCAGATCTCATAATCATGATATGCTGCTATAGCAAGCATAATCCGAATAGATTTGAGCATGGCAACAGGGGAAAATGTTTCATCATAATCTATTCCCTGTTTTTGTCTGAAACCCTTAGCCACCAATCTGGCTTTATAAGTTTCAACTTGGCCATCTGCCCCAATCTTCCTTTTATAGACCCATTTACACCCAATAGGGTTAATACCCTATGGTGCATCAACCAAAGACCATACTTGGTTGACATACATGGAGTCCATCTCGGATCTCATGGCTTCCAGCCATTTGTCTGAGTCTCTACTCATGACTGCTTCCGTATAGGTTAGAGGCTCATCATTTTGAATGATTTGGGCTTCATTATTTTCAATTATGAACCCATACCTCTCAGGTGCCTGTCGCACCCTATCAGACCTATGGATAGGAGTGTGTTCAGGTTCTATATTAACTATGTTGTTACTTGACTGAGAAGTGTCTATTTGTTGAATCTCATTGAGTTCGATATTTCTACCAGTACCCTTTTGTAGGATAAATTCCTTTTCCATAAAAGTGGCATGCCTACTGACCAATACTTTTGTTCAGCAAGGTGGTAGAACACATATCCTATACTATCTCTAGGATATCCGATAAATAGACATTTGTCTGCTCTAGCATCTAGTTTATGTCCAAAATTCCTTTTTACATAGGCTGGACATCCCCATATCTTAATATACTTAAGATTGGGCTTCTTACTTCTCCATAATTCATATGGAGTGCTAGAGACAGTTTTAGATGGTACTCTATTCAAGATATAAGTTGCTGTTTCCAAAGCATATCCCCAGAAAGAAAAAGGTAACTCCGTGAAGCACATCATGGACCGTACCATATCCAATAAAGTACGATTCCTCCTTTCAGCAACACCATTTAATTGTGGTGTGTAAGGAGGAGTCCATTCAGAGATGATCCCCTTATCTTTAAGGTGATCAAGAAACTCAGTGGATAAGTATTCACCTCCTCTATCTGATCGGAGGATCTTTATACTTTTTCCTGTCTGTTTCTCTACCATACTTTGATACTCTAAAAATTTTTCAAAAGCATCGGACTTATGTTTCATTAGATACACAAATCCATACCTTGAAAAATCATCAGTAAATGTGATGAAGTATGAGTATCCACCATAGGCTTGAGTTGTCATAGGCCCACATACATCTGTGTGTATGAGTCCTAATAACTCTTTTGTCCTTTCTCCATGTCCACTAAATGGAGTCTTGGTCATCTTACCCATGAGACATGATTCACAAGTTCCTAATGACTCATAGTCATAAGGATCAAAGAAATTTTCTTTGTACAACTTGTTAATCCTAGTCTCACTAATATGTCCAAGTCGACAATGCCAAAGTAAGGTATTGTTAACATCATCTCTTTTCCTTTTGTTAGAAACATGAAAAACATTGTCATTAGTGGAAAGAGTTAAGAGACCATTGCAGAATATGCCATAACATATAATTTCATTAGATAAAGAAATTGAGCAGCCACTGCTCATTACATTCATAGTATATCCTTGTTTAAGTAACAAGGGTACAGATATGATATTTCTAATGATTTTTGGCATATAGTAACAATTCCTTAGCTCCAAGATCTTCCCTGAAGGTAACTTCAAAACATAAGTCCCTACAGCTTCTGCTTGGATGGGGTCCCCTCCAGCACCGTAGAGCTCAAAGTTACCTTCCTTCAATACTTTAAGCCCCTGAAGTCCCTGCAATGATTTGCAGATGTTATGACCACAGGCGGTATCCAACACCCAAGTATTTGAAATGGAAGAATCCAATGACAAAATAGTATGAACTTCTTTCATACCTTTTGGTGCCTCTGATGCACCAGGCTTCAAACTTGCAAGGTAAACCTTGCAGTTTCTTTTCCAATGACCCGGCTTGCCACAATGAAAGCAGGTCATCTGTCCGGAGGCCTTCTTTCCTTTCTTCTTCTTAATGCCCCCTTTGGGATTCATCCTCTTATTGGAACCCCTTTTGCCTGTCTTCTTCTTATCCACAAGAAGAACTGGAGCCTTATTTTTCTTTACATGGCTCTCTGCTGTTTTCAACATATTCAACAGCTCAGGCAAGGAAGAATTAATTTTGTTCATATGGTAATTAAGAACAAACTGTGAAAATGACTCTGGGAGTGATTGCAAGATCAAGTCTTGATTCAACTCCCCATCCATTACAAAACCTAATTGACCTAATCGAGTGATTAGATCAATTATCTTTAATACATGGTCTTGTACTGATGTACCTTCTGTCATCCTTGCACGGAACAACTGCTTAGATATTTCATATCTAGCAGTTCTACTGTGTTCTCCATAAAGCTCTTTTTAAATTTAGCAGTATGGAGTTAGTATCCATGCTATCATGCTGCCTCTGCAACTCGTTAGTCATAGAGGCAAGCATAACACATTTGACAGTAAGTGAGTCATTTTGCCACATATTATATGTGGTCTTCTCCTCTTGCGAGGCATCTTCCCTTGGTGGTTCCAAAATCGGGGTATCAAGAATATAGGAAATTCTTTCTTGACTGAGTACTATTTTCAAATTTCTCAGCCAATCAACATAATTAGGCCCAGTCAATTTGTTGGCATCTAAAATACTACGGAGTGAGAGTGAAGAGGCCATTTATCTACATTTAAACAAAGAACGAAAACATAAGCAAACAACCATGAAATGACAACACATAATTAAATTAGGACTTTAATTTAATTATGTCTTCCACTATTTTATCGAGCATCATAACCCTCTATACGATGATCGAGAAAACCTTAATTGATCTTTCTTAGTGGGGTTGAGATCCCAATCCCTTATAAAAGACCTTGTGTGTACACAACAAATCTTATATAAGTTCATAGGTAGGAAAACTCTTTCCAATTGTAACCTGTACAATTCTCAACTTATCTCGGCCTCTAAAATATTAATAGCCTTGTGTATACACAACAAACTATAATATTTTAGTTAAGTAAGACCCTTCATAGCCATATAGTCATGACTTTAATAGTAATACCCTTGTGTGTACACAACAAAATATTACTTTAAATCATGCCATAAACAAATAATTGTATTAGGCCAAAAATTATGTTAGTCACCATATTAGGTCTTGTGTGTACACAACAAACCTAGTATAGATCATAACACAATGATGACCTATCATGAAGGAAGGCCAATAATAGTATTTTAACACCAAGCATGTTAGTCAAGAGTTAAATCAATCAGATCGGCCAGGCTAGTGGAAGAGATGTGGGGGTCCCCCCGTTGCTTTCCTAGACACCAATTGGCCAGGTCAGTCAACGGAACCAATTAAAAACCACGATTCCCTTTACCTTCCCAGAACCACCTTTCTAGACACCGAAATGACTAATTATCCATCATGACTAATAATGCTTATCGGTTAACTATACTACCACTTAATATAATTTTAAGAGGGGTTCATGCAATGCCAGCACATTCAATTAAAAGCTATCACATATATTAATACATGCTTTAAACTAAGCAAATATGTGAAATGTGTGCCATCATACTAGGACAACCATTTACCACATAATGGATACACCATTATGCCAGGGCAACCTTATTTCAGTATGATGGCTCCAGGGCTAATCATATCTCTAAGACAATTAGGGTTTCAGTGGAAAACCCTAACTAGTGGCAATCATCAAACTCATGTTCAATCAAAGACATGCCTTGTGCATCAATATAAAAACTTTAACATGATACTACATCATGAATTGAACTGCATAATTTTTAATCCTAATAAGGAGGCTCTGATACCACTGTTGGGTTCGGTGACCAGTGCGGAAGTGTGGATTTCAAAAACTTTATGAAATCAGGTCCGAACCCTAATCCCAAAATCTCCTTATTAGCAATTAAAGCTTATGACTACATGCATGTCCAAATTTAAACACAGTTTAGATACTAACCTCAGATCGCTATATCCAATCTGATGTAGAAATAAACTCCAAATGGAGTAACCTTTTGAACACACCAGGCGTCCACTTGTCCGCCCTCCGATGGTGATCCACACGGGCAGATGATCAAGACAGTGACTCCTCAATTTGGGTTCCTTCCAATCAAGTTCTACCCCAAGAACTTGATATATGAGCTATTGGCTAGAACACCTTTAGCCAAACAGGGACTAAAACTTTCTCTCTTACCCTTCTCCCAGTTTTTGGCAGTTCTGGCCCCTTAAGACACTCTTGTCTTAAGAATAAGCCCTTGTCCTAAAATGAGACAAGGCTTGTCTTGGAGGGAGAAGAAGATTAAGACAAAGTTGTCTTAATGTAAGAAAGAAGAAAAGAGGCGCCTTCTTCCTTTACCGTCGGAGAGTTTATCTCTCTGACTCTCCTTCTGTTCTGAGATTCGACAGAGCCTAGGCTCTGTAAAGGAATCAAAGAAGAAAGAGAGGAGGGGGAAACAGTCTTCTGGAGAGGGAGAAGGAAAGAGAAGCAAGGCTTCGCCGTAGAAAAACTGGAATGGATTTTTACGGTGAAGCCTTCTTCTTAAATAGGCGACAGAGAGGCGCCTTCTCCTTCTAAAAAATCCTCTCACGCCCCTCTCTCCCTTCTCACGTCTTCTCTCTTAATCTCACGGACCTTGGGATTAATCTCACGGCCTTTGGGATTAATCTCACGGCCTTTGGGATGGACAGACACGAAGAGGGATCGAGAAAAACTCAGAAGGGCGCGCGCAGAGAAAAGAGTCGCGCCCCTTCGGAGTTTTTTTCTTTCTTTTCACCGTAATTCCCATATTGAAGAGTCCACGCCTAGGTGGACTCTGATCCACGCCTCATCAGCCAAAAGACGCCGTTCCCTTCTTTCTTTTCACGCAAAAACGTGATTTGGAGAGAGTCCACGCGCGTGTGGACTCTTCTCCTTGCGCGCGCGCGTGGGAAGAGAGGGGGAGGGGTTTTAGGCGATGTGGGAAAAGGGTTTAGCCTCTTAGGTTAGCCCAATTGCTAGCCTATTGTTAGCCCAACATTTTAAATCTTCAATTAGATTCAAACCGGAATGAATTTGGATCTAAAAAGACCAAATCGGAACCCTAACTCGAATCCGATTCAAGTAGAAGTCATGGTTTGCAACACATGCTAGTGTGTTCATCTGCAAACGAGATTTAATTCCAAATTAAATCCTTGATTATCTGTCCTAAGTGTGTGACCCATTGGGTTCCATACTTAGCCAGCAGTGGGTCCGAGTGCAAGTTGACCTAATCTGATCAGAACTCATTCTAATCGATTTAGGTCAAATCGAGCTAACTCGAGTCAGTCAATTAGGACTCCTCCTAATTAGTGATCCAGTTAAACCATTTAATTTGATCAACCCACAAGACAAGATTGACGTCTAGCAACGTGTCATGTCTACCCGGAAGATATGGAAATTCTGGTGTAATTCCAAAACTACCCTTCAGTGGAAAGTTCCCGTACAATTCGATCCTTCAATCATCTTACATCCCGAATATAACTATGGATATGGAATCATGTCAAATCCAGTTTATACTCATTCCCAGCTCAGTCATACACTAATGATTCAATTAATTCGATATTAGAAATCATTTCTAATATCTGTACTTTGATCAAAGATTTCCTGAATCATCATCTGACCTAATTTGGCTGGATGCAATCTCCTCCTACTAGGAGTGATCAATTCCTTGTTGACCTACTCATTACCTTCATATACAATTCACCATACCCAGCATCAACCTCGTGCATGACCCAGTGTCATGATTGAGATTGAACCAAAGCATGGGTTCATGTACATAAGGTATTATGGCAGTCTCAGGTCATAGGACTACTTGTACAACTCCCACTATGTGAAACATCTATTGACATGCAGCTAAGGCTCCATTAGATGTTCTCAAACTGGATCTATTCAGTGGACTCATTCACTAATGAGCACCCACATCCTTGTATTAGTGTCCTACACAAATGACTGTGAGAGCAGTCACCCTTTTCAGCATACATAGGATGTGCCAGTCTTACCGGAAACCCTGATCCCCAACTCAGGGTTCCTATGACTAGGAATATTCTAGATTAGGGTTTTAAGGCCTTAGATCTCACTGGTATGATCTCATCATAGCCCTACAACCATAGCCCTAATCTATGGGGTTCATCATATAATGACACAGCGAATGATAAAAAATTATTGCCTTTATTAATTTGTCAATTTACAATGGTCTGGGAGATACAGATATTGGCTTATAGGGCATAATCCTTTCACCCTTCCCTGACGAGCCCCATGCCAAGGCCCAGGCCACCTCCGACGCCCTTGCCGATGTCTACCTTCGCCGCGCGACCAACCACGACGTCCCATCTGCCCCTCTTGTCGAATCCCCTACGACTGTGACTCCCACGACCAGTGCCTCTAAAGCCTCCGATAATAGTCGATGCACCCTCCGACATGGCCGATCTCCACACTGCGTGGCCAGCCACAGCATCCCGTCCAGCCCCCTCGTTCAGCCCCAGCTCTCCATCCCACCGGTAACCTACCCGCAGGGGCCCAGAATTCCCCCAGCTTCAATGGGCGCTCGCCCTCCTGTAGCCCCCGTGCGAGTCGCCGCCAGGCCAGGGGCACCGTCCGCTCCCGTCCCCGTGTCGCCACCCCCTCAGATCCTCCTTTCGACCGTGGATGGTGAAGATCCGGGTGACGGAAGCCCGATACGACTGGCGGGCCATCGATCTCTTCGACGAGTTTAGCTTCTCCCACTGCAAATGACGCCGCCAAACGCCGTCACCCCCGTGCCGTCCGCCAGAGTCATCACTCTGAGCCGCCGTCTCGGCCCTGATGCCACCACCGGCGAGCACCCACCGAACTGCCCTCTGCAAACTTCCCCTATTCTGGCTTTGGTTCGTGGAGGAGATGAAGTCCAGCACGAATGTGAAAGTGCACGATTTCTAGAATAGCAAGCTTTTCGGAGCAGCACATATTTCAGAGTGACAGAGTTTGAAGCTGCACAGATCTTAGAGCAACCAATAAAAAAAAGAAAAAAATATAAAGAATGAAAAAAAAAGAAGAAGCTAGCCTTTTTGTTTTGATTTGGTTAGTTCCGATTCCATTAAACCCTGATGAGCTTGACTTGACGGAGTCAAGTTCTTCCCACAGCAAGGGAATGATGGGGACCCGAAAACCTATTTTATTTTATTTTATTTGAATCCATTAGTCCTATGTCACTTGAGTCTAAGTGAACCACTTGAGTCCTGTAATAAAGTGGGACAACTGAGTTAGTTGAGTCCACTTAGTCAGGTCCAGTTATTTTCATTCTAGTCAGTCCAATCAAGTGAGTCCGTTCGAGTCCATTTAGGACATGCACAAGAGGAGATTTCGATCAATTAGGATTCTTCCTAACATGTGATCTTTGAACTTGATCAACCCACAAGACAATATTGACGTCTAGCAACGTGTCATGTCTACCCGGAAGATATGGAAATTCTGGTGAAATACCAAAATTACCCTTCAGTAGAGAGTTACCGTACAATTAAATCTTTCGATCAGCCTGCACCCAAAATATAACTATGGATATGGATATATGTCAAATCCAATATTATATTTATTTCTTGCTCAATCTTATAATGATGATTCGATTATCTTGATATTAGAAACCATCTCTAATATCTTCACTTTGATCAAAGATTCCCTGAATCATCATGCGATTGTTGACTAGCTGGATGCAATCTCCTCTTACTAAGAGTGATCGATTCCATGTCGACCTACTCATTACCTTCATATCCAATTCAACATTCCCAGTATCAATCCTGTGCATGTCTCAGTGTCATGATTAGGATTGAACCAAAGAATGGGTTCATGTACATAAGGTACTTATGGCAGTCTCAGGTCAAAAGATTACTTGTACCACTCCCACTATGAGAACCTTCTATTGACATGTAGCTAAGACTCCATTAGATGTTCTCAAGTTGGATCATATCAGTGAACTCACTCTCCAATGAGCACCCACATCCCAATATTAGTGTCATACACAAGTGACTGTGAGAGCAGTCACCCTTTCCAGTATACCCGGGATGTGCTAGTCTTATCGAAAAACCCTGATCCCCTACTCAGGGTTCCTTTGACTAGGAATACTTTAGATTAAGGTTTTAAGATTTTAGGTCTCACTAGTATGATCTCATCATAACCCTAAAATCATAGCCCTAATTAATGGGGTTCATCATATAATATAAAAACAGCGTATGATGAAAAATAATGCCTTTATTTAGAAAATTGTCAATTACAATGGTTTGGGAGATACAACATAGATTGGCTTGTAGGGCATATCCCTTTCAAGTGATTCATCTACAAAAGGACTCTTGGTCCTTTATGCACCCTCTCTTTGTTGGTGCATGCAATATTGCGCCCAAGAGTCCATGCCAACTTTGACTCTAATCCAAGTGAAACTCCAAGTCCAAATAAATTAGGATAAAACCTAATAAATGCTATCTTAACCCTGACTTAACCCAATTTAGGTCCTTGTTAAATTGGTTAATCAAAATAGCAAGCAACTGGACTAAAATCGACTTGGGTTAGGAATTAAGTTGGCCTACACATGCTAGTATGCAATCAAGCTAACCAATCAGGATCCCATGACCCTAATTAAATCATGAATGACTTTCTTGGTCAACTTCTTAATGTGTGTGACCCTTTGGGTTCCATATTTAGCCAGCAGTAGGTTTAAGTTTGAGCCGATTCGATCCAATCAAACTAGATTGACCTAAATAGGTCAAATTGTCTCACCTAATTGTCCAATTCGAAACATCCATCGAATTGACTAATGAAACAAATCTAATTGGTTCATGAAAACCTACAAGACAAGATTGACATCTAGTAGCAATGTGTCATGCCTACCCAGCAAATGTGGAATTTGGTGAAAATTACCAAAATATCCTTCAGTATAAAGTTACCATGCAATTCAATCTTTCGATCTCCCATTATCTCGATTAAGTGATAGGTATGAATATATGTCAAACCCTAATACTTAGTTATATCAAATCTTAGCTCGATCATGAGGACTCAACTGATGACTGATTAGAAACCACTTCTAATCTTATCGGCTTCTTGAGTCACTCATCGAAGAGATTACATGGGATAACAATTCCTCTTACCAGGAACGATCGATTCCTTGTTGATCCACTCACATCCTTCGTACACCTTCCACCATAACCAGAATACCCCATACTTGACTCAATGTCATGAATGAGTATGAACCAAAGATATGTCTTAGTGTGCACAAGAAACCATGGTGACCTCAGGTCTAAAGATCACATGCACAACTCCTACTCTGACACCTATCTTATGACAAGTAGTAAGACTTCAATAAGATAGTCCTGGTGTGGATCAGTTCAGTGTACTCATACCCTGACAAGCAACCTTATCCTTGTATTAGTGTCTCTACACAAATGGTTATAAGACCAACCATCCTCATTAACTGAGGATACATAGGATAAGCTAGTCTTACCGAATTCATCGATCCCCGAATTGATGGTCCATTTACTAGGAACATTTTGATTAGGGTTTATAGGAACTTAGGTCTCACTATTATAATCTTTATCATAACCCTAATTCCATTACCCTAATCTATGGGATTCATCTTAATCCATAAATAAGACACAGCTATATATGATGAAAATAAATGCCTTTATTAATATAATGTCATACAAGAGTTGGAAGATTACAAGAATTCCCTTACATTGATTGGCTTTTAGGATACTTTTCTTTCAATCTCCCACTTGCACTAAAGCCAATCACCCTTATACTTTATACCCATACTATCTAAGTGGCGATCTAACTGCTGCTTGGGTAATGTTTTAGTAAATGGGTCTACTATATTATTCTCTATATCAACTCGATCGATGAGAACATCTTGTCTTTCTATCATCTCTTGAATGAGGTGGAACCGTCTTACAATGTGCTTGGACTTATGGTAAGACCTCGGTTCCTTTGCTTGTGCAAAAGCTCCAGTGTTACCACAATACAATGGCACTGGCTAATGTACATCAGGACCCATGCCCAATTCCATGATGAATTTCTTCATCCAGACAACTTCCTTCACGGCTTCACTCACAGTTATGTATTCTACCTCGGTGACTGAGTTAGCTTTTGTTGGCTACTTTGTATTCTTCCAACTCACTGCACCACCATTCAAGGTGAAGACATACCCTGATGTTGATTTGCTATCATCTATATCTGATTGGAAACTAGAATCTGTATAGCCTTCTAGTTTAAATTCAGATCCTCTATATACTAGAAAAATATCTTTAGTCCTTCTCAGGTACTTAAAAATATTTTTCATAGCTTTCTAATGATCCTCCTCTAGATCTGCCTAAAACCTGCCACTATGCCCAAGGCATAAGAAACATCAAGTCTGGTACATAACATAGCATACATAATTGATCCTACAGCTGAAGCATAAGGAATCAAGCCATCCTCTCTTTTTCTTCTGATGTCTTAGGAGACATTTTCTCAGGGAGATGTATGCATTGACTTATAGGAAAGTAACCTTTCTTACTTTCATCCATGTTGAATCTCTTCAACACTAAGTCTATTACCTTAACTGGGATAAGCCTAGCATCCTTTTAGATTTATCTCTATAGATCTTTATACCTAGTATATAAGATGCTTCTCCCAAATCTTTCATGGAAAACATTGATGATAGCCAAGTTTTAATTGATTGTAACATTGGGATATCATTCCCAATGATTAGTATGTCATCAACATACAAGATCAAGAAAACAAGTGCACTCCCACTTGTCTTCTTAAACACACATGTTTCATCCTCATTTTTGACAAAACCAAAACTCTTGATTGTTTAATCAAAATGGATGTTCCAACTCCTTGATGCTTGCTTTAGTCCATTAGTAGACTTCTTTAACTTGCATACCTAGTTTGGTCTCCAACTTGAGACAAAACCATCTAGCTGTGTCATATAGACTTCTTCCTCAAGGTTTCCATTGAGAAAAGCAGTCTTGACATCCATCTGCTAGATTTCATAATCATGGAATGCCGCTATGGCAAGTAAAATATTAATGGATTTGAGCATGGCTATTAGAGAGAAGGATTCATCATAGTCAATGCCATGTTTTTGTCTAAAACCTTTTGCTACTAGCCTGGCCTTGTAGGTTTCTACTTGACATCTACTCCTATCTTCTTCTTGAAGACCCATTTACACACTATTGGGTTAATTCCATCAGGTGGATCTACCAAGGTCCAAACCTGATTGGAATACATGGAATCCATTTCAGATTTCATGGCACTTAGCCATTTGTCAGAGCCTTTTCTTTCGGCAGCTTCCGAATAGGTCACAGGATCATCACCCTGAATGATACTGGCTTCATTGTCATCCCTGATGACAAAGCCATATCTTAGATGTGCTCCCCGTACCCTATTTGACCTTCAGAGAGGAGGTGTGTATAGTCGCTATTCTTGATCTACAAGAACTTCTGGTTGAGGTATTTCATTTGAAGACTCAATAGGTTGTTAGTTCTGTTCTTCACATAACTCAAGTGAAGAATCACTACTTCTTTCTTGGATAAATTCTTGCTCCAAGAATGTAGCATGCCTACTGACAAAAATCTTTTACTCAGTAGCATTATAAAAGAGGTATCCAATACCTTCTTTAGGATAACCAACAAACCTACACTTATTAGCCCTAGCACTTAACATATGTCCAAAGTTTTTTTTGACATAAGCATAGTAACCCCAAATCTTTAAGTACTTAAGACTCGATCTTTTTCCATTTCGTAACTCATATGGAGTGCTACGTACTGACTTAGATGGAACCTGTTCAAAATATATGCAGCAATTTTCAGGGCATGTCCTCAGAAGGAAATGGGAAGATCTGTGAAGCTCATCATGGACCTCACCATGTCTAACAAGATGCGATTTCTCCTTTTTGCCATATCATTTAACTCGGATGTATAAGGAGGAGTCCATTCAGAGATTATGCCTTTATCTTTAAGATGGTTTAGAAACTCACTAGACAAGTATTCACCTCCTCGATCAGAATGAAGAGCTTTAATACTATGTCCAGTTTTTTTCTCAACCATACTTTGATGTTCTTTAAACTTATCAAAAGCTTTAGACTTGTGTTTCATATGATACATATGACCAAACCTTTATAAATCATCAAAAAAGTGATGAAATAAGAATATCCACCTTTGGCTTGAGTTGTCATAGGTCCACATAAATCAGTATGCACAAGACCTAGAAACTCAGTTACCCTGTCTCCATGTCTAGTGAATGGAGACATGGTCATTTTTTCTTTGAGGCAAGACTCACAAGTTCTTAATGATTAGAAATCATAAGGGTCAAAGTAATTATCTTTGACTAACTTATTTATTCTTGACTCACTGATATGACCTAACCGGCAATGCCAGAGATATGTGACATTGACATTATCTGTCTTTCTCTTCTTATCATTAATAAGAAGTATTTTATCATTGAGTTCCAAAGAAAGAAGACCATTAATAATACAACCATGCCCAAATATTTTATTATTATGAACAATAGAGCAGCCACTGCTCTTTACATTTATTTCATATCCTTGTTGTAATAACAAGGGTATAGAAATAATGTTTCTTACAATATTAGGTATGTAGTAACATTCTTCTAGTTTTAACATTTTATCCAAAGGTAATAATAAGATACAAGTGCCCACAGCTTAAGCATAAATGGCCTCACCACTTGCCCCATATAGCTTGAAGTCACCTTTCCTCAAATCCCTAATTTGGTGGAGTCTCTACAACGAATTGCAAATAGGAGATCCATATGCGATATCCAATACCCATGAATTAGAATTTGAAGAACTCAATGATAAATTTATTTTTATCATGTACAAACTTTTAGGTGCTCCACTTGCATCTTGCTTCAAACATGCAAAATATATCTTGCAATTTTTTTTCCAGTGCCCTTGCTTGCCATAGTGGAAATAGGCTCCATCAGCCTTCTTAGCTTTCTTCTTATTCTAGAAGCTCTTCTTAGGGTTGAAATTTCTTTTCAAGCCCTTCTTCTTTGCCTGTTTCTTTCTTCCATCAACTAGAAGAAGATGAGCCTTGTCTCCTTTAGAATGGCTGTCTGCTGTCTTAAGCATATAAAGCAGCTCTGGCAATGAAGTATTCAGTTTTTTCATATGGTAATTAAGAACAAACTAAGAGAAGGAATATGGGAGTGACTGCAGGATCAAGTCCTGATTGAGTTCACAATCCATGACAAACCCTAATTGACCTAATCAAGTGATTAAGTCAATTATTTTCAATACATAGGTTTGTATAGATGAACCCTCACTCATCTGTGCATGGAACAACTTCTTCGATATCTTATATTGAGCAGCCCTACATTGCTCTCCATATAGCTCCTTTAAATTGAGCAATATGGACTAAGGTTCCATACCTTCATGTTGCCTCTAGAGCTCGTTGCTCATCATGGCTAACATGATGCACCTGACAGTTGTACTATCATTTTGCCACATTCTGTGTGTTGCAATTTTCTCCTCTGAAGCATCTTCCCCAATCATCTCAGGATCCGGAGAATCAAGAATATAAAAAAGCTTCTCCTGAGTCAGTACAATCCTTAGGTTCCTCAGCCAGTCTCATAATTGGGACCGGTTAACTTGTTGGCATCGAAAATGCCCCGTAGTGATAAATTTGAAGCCATAATGTAAATATCCTACATTTAATTTGTTGACCCCATAAGTGATTTTGATGATAACCAAACATTGGAGTATGTACATTTGTTTCTGACAACTCTTCAAGTGTTTGACAAGTTTTTGTAGGACGAATAACATATTCAAACTTCAACTCCAACACTTCTCCTTTCTTGGTTGAGTTGTGTTGTAAATGTTTTTGTAAAGAAGAACCCATTCAAAAATGCTAAGAAAAATCAATTAAAAGGGTTACTTCTGTGAGTGTGTGTGCCATGAATTTTAGTTTTAGTTGGTTTGTGTGAAATTGTAAAAGAGTTGGTGAGAGTTTTCTTTAAGTTCAATTATAAAAATCCTGAAGAAGACACTCGAGCTGGCCCCATGTGATGAAGAGCCGACTCTGCTTACTGGCATGTAGCAAGGATTCTGGAATGCAGCAATCCAAACCGACTCGATGGAAAGCGAGCCAACTCCTGCGAATCTGAGTCGATTGGAATCAGTCCGAGCCGACTCCTTCAGAGTCCATTTTTTCGAAGATTTCTGAGAACAGCCAGGCAAGCCGACCAAAACCAAAAAGAGCTGACTCTGCTAGACCTAATTCTGAAAGACTGAGAAAGCGAGCTGACCTGAACTGCACTGAGCCGACTCTTCCAGAGTGAGGTTTTTCAAACCTGAGAACAAGAGCCAACCCAAGCTAAAAAGAGCCGACTCCTCGAGTTCAAGATTTTCAAGATTCATGTTCGAGTCGACCCGAGCTACAAAGAGCCGATTCATCCAGAGTGATGTTTTGCACCCTGAGACAAAGAGCTGACTAAATTGAAGAATTGGAGACTCGACCTATCGACTCGAAGGATCCGAGCCGACTCGAACATCATTTCCAGGTATTTAACAGCTAGTTCCAGAAATTATTTTTGAATGCTAAAAGGTGCTCCAACAGTCACAAATCATTCCTCAATGGTCTATAATGGCTAGAACTGTCTTGGGATGATAGAAGACTTTAAATTTAAAGGATTTGAACTTTCTTGAAGCAATAAATTAGAGAGTTCTTCAATGAAAAGAGAGCTTCATTGAATATCCTACGTACGAACAATAAAAGAGCATAAGAGCATTCTAGTCAAGCTTTCAAGTCTTCACCAACTCCAATCTGAAGCTTGAAACAACTTTAGGAAGAAGCCACTAAAGTCATTAAAGCTTATTCAAGTACATTCACGTGGACTTCCAAGAAGCTGCACCGGCAACTATTAGACAAATTGAGTTTGTCATTCTTATTGCATTTAATTTCAATTCAATTTTTGAATTGTTGGGTTATTGGTAAGCCCAATTGAAAAACAAAATAGGTTCTTAGTGAGCATTGTTAAAACCAAGGGATAGGTTCTTAGTGATCCTGTGAAAACTAAGTTGGGTTTCTTTGGCGAGCCTGCTAAAATCAAAGGGTGTTGGGTTTTCTTTGGTGATCGCATAAAACCAAAGTGTAGAGGTTTTGGATTGTAATCCTGTAAAGTAATCCTACAAATTGAGTTTGTCATTCTTGTTGCATTTATTTTCAATTCAATTTTTGAATTGTTGGATTATCGGTAAGCTCGGTTGAAAAACCAAATAGGTTCTTGGTGAGCATTGTTAAAACCAAGGGTTAGGTTCTTGGTGATCCTGTGAAAACCAAGTTGGGTTTCTTTGGTTAGCCTATTAAAATCAAAGGGTGTTGGATTTTCTTTGGTGATCACGTAAACCCAAAGTGTAGAGGTTTTGGATTGTGATCTTGTAAAGCAATTTTACTATATTCGGGTGTGAATATAGTGAAAATCCTAAGTGGTATCTTGGGTAGTGGACATAGGAGCTAGGTTGCTCCGAACCACTATAAATTTGGTGTGTTTGTGTTGTGCTTTCTTGACACTATTTAGCTTCTGCATTCTATAATTCTATCACAGCACCTACCACTTGCAAAGAATTTTGAATTGCACATTACTTGCCTTCAATTTTTTAAAAGACCCAATTCACCTCCCCTCTTGGGTAGCCACCTAGGCAACATAATTAAAAAACAATATCAGTAGACCACCCAAAATGACATTCATAATTAGCTAAGGACTTTTATATCTAATTACGTCTCCCACTATTTTCTTCGAATAGCATAACCCTCAATCTATGGTAAGTGAGAAACCTTATTGGTTTCTTTAGTGGGGTTGAGATCCTAATTCCTCATGAATGCCTTGTGTGTACACAACAAACACTAATGAGTTCAAAGGTAGGACTTCCTTTCCAATTACAATCTGTGGAATTCATAACTATTAAACTTGCCTCTAAGACACTTATGGCCTTGTGTGTACATAACAAACCATAATGTCTTAGTTTAGTCAGACCCTTCATTTTTATATAGCCATGATTGAATAATGTTGCCCTTGTATGTACACAACAAAGCAACAATTCCAATCATGCTATAAAGCACCTAGTGCACCAAGACAAGTTTCATATCCAACCCTAAAGTAGGCCTTGTGTATATACAACAAACCTACTATAGTGTTGACATAAATTTTGCTTAGCATGAAGGAAGGCAAATAGTAGTATTCTTGATCAATTAACATTCCCAAATTAAGGTTTTAGATATGACCAAATTGGCCAGGTAAGTAGAAGGGGTGAGGGGGTCCCCCTGTTGCTTTCCTTAAACACCAATTGAACTGGCCAGGTCAGACAATGGAACCAATTAAAATCTTCAATCCCTTTACCTTCCCAGAACCACTTTCCTAGACACCAACTGGCTGATCAAACCATAATTGGTTTTGCATCATGATTAAGTTTATACTATGACTAAATATGATTTTTAATGAGGGCTTTGATGGTCTCAAATACATTTTAAAAAATCATATCAACAATGTTCATAACAACAAGTATAAACATAAAGCATATCATTCCAGCATATGCATAACATTGCATGATTACATGCAATCATATCATAGAATAATAGTTTAATACCCCATCCACCTCACTTTTTCATGGGATATGGCCACAGCGGCACCCCTACCACCATAGGGGACCCATTGAATGAGAGGAGAGGGCCTTTAAACCCTACTTGGCTTCTATGATCGGACGGCCATGGTGGCTAACCCAATCCAAAGTAGTTACTAGGATAAAACTTGTTATAATGATGCATTTGATCAACAATATGCATAATATCATATCATAACAAAATCATGCTATTTTCATGATAAAATAGAAACCAAACATATTAATTCTAATATGCATACAAACATAATTCTGGAAGAGTCAACTCGATAGGTTTTGGGTCGACTCAAATAGGCTCGGGTCGACTCGGATGTGGATGTTCATGAACTTCAAAATGACACATAATTGATTGAACTAAGGGTGGCACTGATACCACTGATGGGAACTTCTAGGAGCCTAGGTCATCATGCTATATGCAGAAGTGAATTTTAAAACAAAAATTCAAGCATGAAAACCCTAACTGGCTAGAAGAAACCCTAATTCTTGGATCCCCTTAGACATTATCAACTAATGAATCATAAATGCAGTACAAGAAACATATCTAAAATGCTGTTTTCCAATTCTTTCCATAAGGCTCATAAGTGTAAGCCCTCCAATGGTGATCCACATGAGAATTGAACCAAGGAAGAATTCCTTCTTCAGTTGCTTGCTTGACTAAGATTCTTCTTGACAGCCTTTTGGACATTGACCTTTGATGGACACCCTATCCTTTTGTAGGGTACTCTGAATGCCTTCCAAAACCACTCTTGGATTTGGTATTGCCCTCCTCTAGAACAATCTAGGCTTATGTCTTAAATTCTAAGACTTGTCCTAGTTAGAACAACCTTGTCTTAAAGGAGGAGGGAGGGAGAGCAAAAACTTTCAGAATAACTTAACGGTGAAATCAGATATCTGGAAATCATATCACTGCCCCTATTTATAGTTTTAAGAGGGGCGTGTGATATGTCCTCCCAACATGTTATCAGATATGATTTTTCAAGACCGAAGAAAAGTTATCTAGCTTGAAAAATCATATCTAATATGTCTTATCATGCACCAAAGCGCATATCAGCATCCATTCCCATTCCTGGATGATTTGTCACTTGCCACATGGCAAGTACCGATCTCTAGGAAGCCAAAAGGTGCTTCTTCAATCTCCAAATATCGAAGAATTTGGAGAGTCCTGATAGCAAAAAGACACTACTTCATGTCGCATTACAAATGAAGAGAAGCATCTCTTCATGCGCGCATTCCCTTTTAACGCCAATTCAAAATGTGTTGACTGGTCAAAAACTATCCTAAGGGGCATGGGGATATGTGCCAAGAGAGTCCCAGATGAATCAGCTAAAGTGATTTATCTACAAAAGGACTCTTGGTCTTTTCTGCGCCGTCTCTTCGTTGGTGCACATAATATAGTGCTCAAGAGTCCATGCCAACTTGGACTCTAATCCAAGTGGCATTCCAAGTCAAAATAAATCAGGATAAAAACTGATAAATGCTGTCTTAACCTAGACTTAACCCAATTTATGTCTCTCTTAAATTGGTTAATCAAAATAGCAAGCAATTGGACCCAACTTGACTTGGATTTGGAATTAGGTTTGCCTACACATGCTAGTGTGCTATCTAGCTAACCAATTAGGATCCCATGACCGTAATTAAACCATGAATGACTTCCTTCGTCAACTCCATAATGTGTGTGACCCTTTGGGTTCTACATTTAGCCAGCAGTAGGTTTAGGTTTGAGCCGATTCAATCCAATCGAACCAGATTGACCTAGTTAGTTCAAATTTGCTCACCTAATTGTCTAATTCGAAACATCCATTGAATTGACTCATAAAACCAATCTAATTGGTTCATGAAAACCTACAAGATAAGATTGATGTCTAGCAACATGTCATGCCTATCTAGAAAATATGGAATTTGATAAAAAGTACCAAAATACCTTTTAGTAGAAAGTTACCGTGCAATTCAATCTTTCGATCTCCCATTATCCCGATTAAGTGATAGGTATGGATATATGTCAAACCCTAATACTTAGTCATATCAAATCTCAGCTCGATCATGAGGACTCAACAGATGACTGATTAGAAACCACTTCTAATCTCATCCTTGTTTGATCAAAGGCTTTTTGAGTCACTCATCAAAGAGATTACATGGGATAACAATTCCTCTTACCAGGAAAAATAGATTCCTTGTTGGTCCACCCATATCCTTCGTACACCTTCCACCATACCCAGAACCCCCGGTACATGACTAAATGTCATGAATGAGTATGAACCAGAATATGGCTTAGTGTGCACAAGGAACCATGGTGACCTCAGGTCTAGAGATCACATGCACAACTCCTACTCTGAGACCTATCTTTTGACAAGCAGTAAGACTTTCATAAGATAGTCCTGGTACGAATCAGTTTAGTGTACTCATATCCTAACGAGCACCCTTATCCTTGTATTTGTGTCTCTACATAAATGGTTGTTAGACCAACCATCCTCATTAACTAAGCATACATAGGATAAGCTAGTCTTACCAGATTCATCGATCCCCAAATCGATGGTCCATTAACTAGGAATATTTTGATTAGGGTTTATAGGAACTTAGGTCTCACTGTTATAATCTTTATCATAACCCTAATTCCATTGCCCTAATCTATGGGGTTCATCATAATCCATACATAAGATACAACAGTATATGATGAAAATAAATACCTTTATTAACATAATGTCATACAAGAGTTTACAAAAATGCCCTTACATTGATTGCCTTTTAGGGCACTTTTCTTTTAGATGATAACATGAAAACTAATATAAAAACATCAAACATTAGGATAAACATCTGTGAGGCTACTCCTCATCAGATGGAAGCTCAAAATAAATAGGAGCAGAGATCCTAGTCCTATGAACAATGGATCTATGGGTCTTTAGGATGCTATGGCTCCTATTCCTAGTAGATGGTTTGAGACGGGGTACAACCCTGGAGGATCTAGTAGAAGGTGGATGAAGTGTCTCAGCAGGAGTCAGAAATACAGGTGTAGAAGCAATCAGATCATCTGAAGGGTCAGCCGGAGGAATAACTAGAGTCATGGTGTCTCGATTGACTATCTTATAGTCACCAGCTCGATCATCGCTGTCACTACCACCATCAACAATATATGTACCACCACCACTGCAATCATGTCCATGGCCATCATCACCAGGAGGAGTATCACCATGTCTTTCATCTGGATGGTTGTCATCATTTGCTAGAGGAGGAGGAGGTGGTCCCGATGACCGAGAAGGTAACAGTGCTCTCAGCATCTTCTTAATATGTGCGAAACCTACCTCCATCATTCGACGAATCTCAGAATGCTGCTCAGCAGTATGGGCTCTAAGGCCCTCAATCTCTATACAGAGCTGGTGGTCCGGATTCCCAGTTCGAACATCTCACTTTGGATCTCAGCAAACTGGAGTCTCGCATGTTCCTAAAAAGATAAGTCGAAAAAACCATGAGGAGCGGTAGTAGGTGAAGCAGCTAGGGCAGGTGAAACAGGCTCTGGCTCGGACGCTGCTACTGGTGTTGATCTAGGAGATGTAACAAAAGGCCCAGATGGCCCTGCCTCTACCTTATGAAGCTCATCCTCCTTATCTGGCTCCTGGCCAGACTCCTGGTGCACCCATCTCCCTGACAGTCTCCTGTATCCATACGATGAAGGGAGCGCTCGTCGTAATGTCTATGTGCGGAATATCTTTTGAGCCCCCCCCCCTCGAAAGGTACATCGTAAGCTCTAAACAGACAAGTCAGCCCCATTCGATATGGAAGACAGTGTTGATGCTGGGTCATAGCATGTCTCATCTATGCCATCATCAAAGCAGGAAGATTTATAGCTATCCTCTACGTCAGGCACACCATCATCATCAGCTCCCTCTCAATGATAAAATCAAAATGACCCATCTTCGGTAGCAAAATTTGGGCAATAAAGTGGCGCAGGAGGCACATCTCAATAGATAACTAGTTCGCGGTGACTGTGGCCAATCCACGAACATCATCATGCTCAAGTATACACCTGAAGGCCTCCTCTCTATCCTCAATACACGAGGTAACAATCCCACGTTGGGGAATCTCGTAGACTCTGCTAAGAATCTCCTCAGAAATTTGAATATGAATGCCTCTGATATTGGAACTCCACATCAATTTGCTACAATCTAGTCTCCCATAAAACTCTCGAATCAGGTGAGGATAATACTTCTCTTTCATGATACATAAGGAGATTAGCCCTGCTAACTCAAGAACCTGTCAAAGTCTAAAGCCCTCTCGATCGATGAAACCGGTCTACTCGATGACCTGCAGCAATCATCTTACTTGAAACTCTATCTGCCAAAGGTGAAGGAGCGGGTGCTGCTCTCTCTGTCTACTGACCTCTGTCATCCTTAGCTTTTGTCCTCCTTTCGGATGTTCCTTGACTCATCCTTCTTTTAGAAACAACCTGCTTCCTTGGTCCCATGACTACCAACTATAGGAGGTAATGGAAGAGATGAAATGGATGAAACAAGGAATGCCAACAGTCCAAGCAAAATAAGAATGTATCAAAAAGAGAAAACGATGGGAAGAGAAAAAAATTGCAAGGTTCGGCCAAGACAATGAACAAAGAGTGGAAGAAATGGAGAGAGGAGAGCAGTGTGCCGAATCAATCCATGGAAAATCCAACAAAGATCGATCCAAAGAGGGGAAACAACAAATTGGGATGAACTCGAATAAAAAATAATAGTAAAATGAGAAAAACATAGTGAATCAATGGTCTAAAAGAGGGAAAGAGGAAGAAATTACCGGATTCCAAGGGACACGAGAGGAAAATCACTGTTCCACGATCAAAGGAGAGTTTGGGGAGCACTAGGGTATGGGAGAAAAAGGAATAAAGAAAAGAAAAGGACCAGGTGATGACCTAGAAAAACAGGAAATCTGCTCGAGTGTTGACACTTAGGATTTGTCAAGTGTCAACACTTGGTTAGGTGTCGACACTTCGCCAAAAGTCAAGTGTTGACACTTGGCCAAGAAATCAGAAAAAAAATCCAATAAAGTTTTCAAAAATCAAAGTATCTCTTATGAAAGGTGGCTAAGAGAATATGATTTTGAGCAATAAGAAATTGGGTGTGAACAATATTTGAGAGAGTTCTAAGAAAAGGGGTCTATGATACCTAACTCTCTTCTAATCA
The DNA here is from genome assembly GCA_021397845.1 of Areca catechu. Taxonomy (NCBI): domain Eukaryota; kingdom Viridiplantae; phylum Streptophyta; class Magnoliopsida; order Arecales; family Arecaceae; genus Areca; species Areca catechu. Next base: position 102,253,736 of record CM038050.1, read on the forward strand.
TCCAAAATAATTCTTCACTCAAGGGTTTGATAAAAACATCAGCTAATTAATTATCAGTACAAACAAATTCAAGCATCACATTAGAGTTTTGCACATGATCAGTTATGAAGTGATGTCTTATTTTAATGTATTTGCTTCTTGAATGTTGCACAGGATTCTTAGTTAGATTGATTGCACTAGTATTGTCACATCTTATGGGTGTCTTAGTTAGTTTGATGCCAAAATCTTCGAGTTGTTGTTTGATCCATAGGATTTGAGCAAAATAGCTTCCAGTTGCTATATATTCCACTTCTGCCATAAAAGAGTAACCGAATTATGTTTCATGCTACTCCATGAAATCAAATTGACTCCTAGAAACTGACAAGTTCCACTAATATATTTTCTATCAAGTTTACACCCAGCAAAATCAGCATCAGAATAAGCAATCAATTTAAATGACGAATCTCTAGAGTACCAAAGACCAATATCTATAGCGCTAGATAGATATCTAGGTATGCATTTAATAGCTAAAAGATGAGATTCTTTAGGGGCAGACAGATATCTTGCACACATACAAACACTAAACATAATATTTGGCTTACTAGCAGTTAGATATAATAATGAACTAATCATTTCTCTATATAACTTTTAGTCAACTGATTTACTTGATTCATCTATGTCAAACTTACAAATGGAGCTCATAGGCATACCTAATGGCTTGGTGTTCTCCATCCCAAATATTTTTAATATTTCTTTCGTGTACTTGGTTTGGTTGATGAAGATCCCCTCTTTTGTATGCTTCATCTAGAGTTCGAAGAAGAAATTAAGCTCTCCCATCATGCTCATCTCGAACTTACCCTGCATTAACTTCGCAAATTCTTGACAAAGACATTCATTACTAGCACCGAATATGATATCATCCACATAACCATGTACCACTAAGAGATCATCATTCTTCTTTTTCAAAAATAAAGTAGTATCTATATTACCTCTAGAAAAATCATTTTTAAGCAAGAAATTGCTCAATCTATCATACCAAGCTCTTGGAGCTTGTTTCAAACCATACAAAGCTTTATGAAGTTTAAAAACATGATTTGGAAACTCATAATTTTCAAAATTGGGGGGTTGTTCAATATAAACATCTTCTTCAATAAATCCATTTAAAAAGACACTTTTAACATCTATTTGAAATAATTTAAAATCTATAAAACATGAAAATACCAATAATAGCCTAATTGTCTCAAGTCTAACAATAGGAGCAAAGGTTTCATCAAAATCAATCCATTACTCCTGATTGTATCCTTTGATAACTAGCCTAGCTTTATTTCTAGTAACTATTCCATTTTCATCAAGCTTATTTTTAAAAATCCATTTTGTGCCAATTATTAAAACATTAGTAGGTCTATCAACCAAAGTCCAAATATTATTTCTTCTAAATTGATTTAGATCATCTTGCATAGCATTAATCCAATTACAATCATTTTCAGCTTCCTTAAAAGATTTAGGTTCTACTTGAGAAACAAAAGCTAAATAATCATATACATTTCTAAGAGATGAACGAGTAATTACCCCTTTTGATGGATCAACAATGATAAGTTCTTTGGGGTGATCATGAGCATACCTCCATTCTTTAGGTAGAGGGTTAGGTGTTGATGTGTTTTCACCTCCTTGTACTTGATATATTTCATTGTTTTGATTGTCATCTTGCTCCTTGGTGGGTTCTTCATTGTTGTTCACTTCTTTATTTCATTGGATACCTGTATCATTATCAAGAATATCTTCTTTTCTAGAAGATTTTTGATTAGTCTCATCAAACACAACATGGATGGATTCTTCAACAACAAGTGTCCTTCTATTTAAAATCCTGTATGCCTTGCTAGATATAGAGTAACCTAAAAAGACACCCTCATCTGACTTGGCATCAAATTTGCTTAGATTATCCTTGCCATTATTTAAAATGAAACAATGACATCCAAAAATATGAAAATACTTAATTGAAGGTTTCCTACCTTTCCAAAGCTTATAAGGAGTTTTCTTTAAAATAGGTCGGATTAAAACACGATTTAAAACATAGCAAGTAGTGTTTATGGCGTCCGCCTAAAAATACCTAGGAAAATCATTTTCACAAAGCATAGTGCATGCCATTTCATCAAGAGTTATATTTTTTCTTTCTACCACTCCATTTTGTTGGTGTGTTCTAGGTGCAGAAAAATTATGATGAATGCCATTTTCACTACAAAACTTTTCAAAGTCATGGTTTTCAAATTCTGTACCATAATCACTTCTAAAGAAATAATTGAAACACCTTTTTCATTTGAAACTCTTTTATGAAATCTAATGAAAGCAGAAAAAGTTTCATCTTTATGAGCTAAAAATATGATCCATGTAATACATGAGAAATCATCTATAATAACTACAACATACTTCTTACCTCCCAAACTAGATATTCTAGTTGGTCCAAAGAGGTTCATATGAAGTAATTCTTAGGGTCTAGATGTAGAGACTACTCCTTTACGTTTAAAAGATGGTTTAGTTTGTTTTTTCAAGTTGGCAAGCACTACAAATCTTGTCCTTTTCAAAACTAAGTTTTGGCAAATCTTTTATTAAATTCTTTTTACAAAGTTTTGAAAGTAATTGCATACTAATATGTCCTAGTCTACGATGCCAAAGTTAACTAGTTTCATTGATCTTGGCTTCCTTTGCCACTAGGCATTGACCATTTTGAACATGAAGATCATCAAGGTCAACTATATAAATATTGCCATGCCTATGACCAATAAACTTGATGCCATTGTTATCAAGACTAGAAACAATGCACATGGAAGATTTGAAAACAACTTTAAAATCTATCACAAAACTGGATAATGCTTAGTAAATTATGCTTTAAACCATCAATATATAAAACATTATCCATATAAGTAGAGAGGATGTTATGGACTTTACCAATTCAAACAATCTTGCCCTTTCCATTATCATCAAATATCACATTACCACCATTTTGATATTCAAGTGAGGAGAACTGCTCCACATCTCCAGTCATGTGCCTTCAGTAACCATTGTCAAGGTACCACAATCTTCTTTTGTTGGTTGCAAGGCACACCTACATCAACAAATCAGGTGGAGACTTTTGGTACCTAAGTCATCATTGGTCCTTTAAGGTCAGTAGTGATGGTTTCTTTTGGAATCCAAACTTTTCTAACTTTATTCAATTTTCTTTTATTGCATAAGTATGATTTATGTCCTACATTGCCACAAGAATAACAGGTAATAGAAGATAAAGTAGGCACACAAAAATTTTTGAAAAACTTTTATTATTTTTGAGTTTTGAAACCTAATCCATCATTGTTGAAAATAGCTCTTTTATTATTCAAAAGTATATTGAGTTTTTCAAAATTATAAGTAAACTTTTTAATAAGTGGTTTCAATTTTTTATGTTCATCTTTGTACTTCTTGTTTTCTTGCAAATATCTTTGTTTTATTTTGTAAAATTTTCAATTGATGCAAAAGAATTTTTCTTTTTCAAATCTTCCTTTTCTTTTTCTAGAAGAATAATTTTATCATTTTTTTTATTTTTTTAAAGCAAGCAATCATTTTTAATTAAATACTGACATTTGTTTTAATCAAATCCAAATTTTGCTTCTTCAGTTCTTTGTGCTTCAATTTAAGTTTTTGAAATTCAACTACAAGTTCATCAAAAACTTCATGCAATCTATCAAAAGTAAATTCTTCTTCAGGTTCAGACATTACCTCATCATTGTTGACCATCAAGCAAAATTTGCAACCTCTTGCTGCTCTTCATCAGAACTTGAGTCCTCACTATCACTCCAGGTTACCGTCATAGCTTTCTTTCTTAATCTTCTTCTACTCTTCTTGAACAAGGGGTGGTCCATCTTGAATTGGCCAGGTTTCTTGCACTCAAAGCATGTGGGCTGCTCCTTTTCTTTCTCTTTTTCTTTTTCTTTGCTAGGCTCTCCCTTTTGAGATTTCTTCATGAAATTGTATTTCTTCTTTCTCATAAACCTCCTAAACTTTCTTGTAATGAGAGCCATTTCATCTTCTTCATCTTCCTTATCGGAATCTTCACTTGATTCTTCTTTTGTAGTGAACTCGAAGGCAATTACTTTCTTCTTCTTATCATAGTCCACAGTCTTTTATTTTAAGGAGAGCTCATAGGTCATTAATGAGCCCAACAACTGCTCGAGAGGAAGTGTATTTACATCTTTGACTTCTTCTATAGCTATGACTTTAGCATCCCAAGAAGCCGGAAGAGACCTGAGTTCATTGACAAGTTCACCATAGAAATAACCTTTTCCAAGCTTCTCATGCCATACACAATATGAATGAATCTAGTATGTATTTCACTAATAGATTCAGAAGGATCCATTTTAAACATCTCATATGTATGAATGAGCATGTTAACTTTGGTAGTTTTTACTTGATGAGTACCCTCATGGATAACTGCAAGTATATCCCATATTTTCTTTGCGGAGAGGCAATTTGAGATTCTATTGAATTCGCTTGGGTCCAAAGTGGAAAACAATAGATTCATAGCCTTCGCATTAAGCTGTATTTGCTTAATGTCATTCTCATCCCAATCATCTTCCATTTTGGGAGTGGGAATGCCATTAATCTAGATATTAGGCTAAAGAGGGCCTTTAATAATAGTCTTCAAAATGTTATAGTCCATGGATTGAATGTAAATGCACATGCATGTCTTCCAGTATGTGTAATTTATGCCATTAAACAAGGGAGGATAGTTAGAGGCTTGACCTTCTAGAAAACCCATACCAATTGGGGCTGCCATGATCTTTTACTCAAGATCGTTGGACCTACAAGTAGAGTACTGGTGCTCTGATATCACTTGTTGCCAAGAAATGGAGTCCAAGAGGGGGATGAATTGGGTCTATTAAAAATTTAAGCAATTATGTGCTGGTCTTGAAGTGCTTTTGAGAAATGTGATTAAACTCAAAGATATGCAGTGGATAACAGTAAATTAAGTGCAAAAAATATAGTGCAAGAAATAGAAGGAGCAATCACACACAAACACAATTTTATAGTAGTTCAGTGCACTCCAAGCACCTATGTCCACTCCCCAAGCTTTCCTTGGGAATTTCATTATAATCTCTTTAAAGATTATAGTCAACTTGTTTTCCAAGACTCATAAGTCAAAATCTAAGTTGGTTTTGTCACCTAGGCTCACCAACAACCTTTACAACTTATTTTATCTTCGAGCTCACAAGTTAAACCCTTGTTGGTTTTGTACTTTTGGCTTACCAACAGCCTTAACAACCTACTTTCAAAAACTCTTGAATGATATGTCAACAAAGTATAAAGATAAATGTACAAGATAAAAGCACAATCAAACTCTCTTCTAGAATGGAATATGGAAGCTTTGAGGCTCTTGTTGATTGCTTGATTTGACTTCTCTTTGGAATCTCTTCAAAGCCATCTTTGGATTGCTGAAATGAAAGGCTTGTATGCTTTTCCAATGGAATCTCTCCTTTTTTCACTTTTTGATATGGGACTGAGATGGGAAAATCGTCGGAGAGCTGAGAAGTCTCCCAGGATTAGGGTCAAGAATGGGATAACCAGGGCCTCACACCCCTCGATGTCCCAAAGGACAAAGGCAAACAGGGCCTCACACCCTTCGATGTCCTGCAGGACAAACGCAAACAGGGCCTCACACCCCTCGATGTCCTGTAGGATAAAGGCAAACAGGGCCACACACCACTCGATGTCCTACAAGATAAAGGCATAGGGTCTCACACCCCTCGATGCTCGATGGTAAAGGCAAAACGGGCCTCACACCCACTCCCTCACGGAGGTAGACGTTCTCAAAGAACGAAGGCAACATTACTGTGCCTCTCACCCTTCCAGCCCATGTGGGGGTGAACACTATCGGGCCTCTCACCCTCCCCGCCCATGCTAGGGTAAATGAAAAAAAATAGTCTTCTAAAAAAAAATATTTTATTCTTCAACCCCTTTTAAATACAAGAGGGGGATGCCTTTTCATAGGCTTACAAGATTTAGGAACCAAGTAGGATATACAAGGAAATTTAGCAACTTATTTTATTATTATTATTATTATTTGAATCCTAAACCTGTAGCTTTGAGATCGATGCTAGTTCTTCTGCTCTGGGATCTGTGCATGTTGGCCGGTGGATTTGCAAGAGGCCAGCAGATTTGGAGGAGGCGGTACTCGTGGTCGAGGAGGAGGGCAGACGGTCGGTGGATCTCGTGGGATGGCTTGGATGGCTTAGGACCGAGGATTTGGAGGATTTAGAAGAGGCGGTGCTCGCGGGCGAGGCGTAGGGCAGATGGGCCAGCTGCTGCAGGGGTCATGGGAGGATCCGATGGGGGCATGGATGGGCCGGAGGGGTTGGAGTGCCACAGCACAAGGATCTGGAGCCAGGGACCATGGGACTTCAACCTTCTAGGTTGTTGCTGTACATAGGCTTGGGATACTTGATGTTAGAATCTTCAACACAGACAGGCATGCTAGAAATCTCCTGGTGAGGAAGAGAGAACTTGGAGAACTTGGAGGTTTGATCTACAGCCAGGATCGGGCGGTGGAGGGGCATGCGGATGCATGGGGTGATGAAGAAGGCTGTGCGAGAGGAGTAGAGGGCAGTGCGGTGGTTAGGGGCGCAGCACCATAGCAGTAGGGAAAGATGGACAGCCGTCGGGGTCCATCAATCGTCGGGCGTGGCAGTGCAGGGGAAATGGAGGGCCATCGGGGGGGTCGCTGGTGGTCGGGCGTGGCAGATCCGGGATGAGCGGGAAGAAAAAATGGAAAAAAGGATGTTCTGGGAGTTTTCCCGTTGGAAAAAGATGATAGGGATAAACAAGGAATAAGTTAGGGATAATTCTGGAATAAAATTGGAATAATGGGAATAGATGGAACAGCTGGGATAAAAAATTTAAACTAAAAAAAAAAAAATCTGAAAAATGAAAAGGAAAACCCGAATGGGTTTTGATGTCTGCATCATTCCCCTGAGATAGAAAAAACTCGACTCCGTCGAGTCAGGTTCACTACAATTTTTAATTTTTTCTCTCTTCTTTTTTTTTCAACTTTTTTTTCCAACCCTAATCCTAACCAGCTCTGATACCAAATTTGTTGTGGGACTGAGATGGGAAGATCATCGAAGAGCTGAGAAGTCTTTCGGGATTAGGGTCAAGAACGGGATAACAGGGCCCCAACCCCTCGATTTCCTGATGGACAAAGGAAAACAGGGCCTCAAACCCTATGATATCTCGTAGGACAAAGACAATCAGGGCCTCACACCCTTTAATGTCCCGCAGGACAAAGGCAAATAGGGCCTCACACCCCTCGATAACATGCAAGACAAAGGCATACGGTCTCACACCTCTCAACGGCCGAAGGCGAAGGCAAAATGGGCCTCACACCCACTCCCTCATGGAGATTGAAATTCTCAAAGAACAAAGGCAACATTATTAGGCCTCTCACCCTTCCCGCCCATGCGGGGGTGAACACTATCAGGCCTCTCAACCTCCCCGCCCATGCGAGGGTGAACAAAAAGAAATAATGTTCTATAAAAAATTATTTTATTCTTCATCCCCTTTTAAATACAAGAGGGGGATGCCTTTCTATAGGCTTACAAGATTTAGGAACCAAGTAGGATATACATGGAAATTAGCTCTTTATTTTATTATTATTATTATTATTTGAATCCTAAACCTGTAGCTTTGAGATCCATGCTAGTTCTTTTGCTCTGGGATCTGTGCTTGTTGGCCGACAAATTTGCAGGAGGCCGGTGGATTTGGAGGAGGCCGTACTCACGGGCGAGGTGGAGGGCGAACAGGTCGGCGGATCTCGGGGGATGGCTGCGATGGCATAGGGCCGGGGATTTGGAGGATTTGGAGGAGGCGGTGCTCGCGGACGAGGCGGAGGGCTGACGGGCCGGTTGCTATAGGGGCCATAGGAGGATGCGATGGGGGCATGGACAGGCCGGAGGGGTTGGTGTGCCACAGCACGAGGATGTGGAGCCAGGGACCATGGGACTTCAAGCTTCTCGATCGCTGCTATACATGGGCTTGGGATACTTGATGTTAGAATCTTCAACATGGACAGGCATGCTGGAAATCTCTTGGTGAGGAAGAGAGAACTTGGAGGTTGGATCTTCAGCCAGGATCCGGCGGTGGAGGGGCATGCGGATGCATGGGGTGATGAAGAAGGCAGCGCTGGAGGAGCAGAGGGCGGTGCGGTGGTGAGGGGCGCGGCACCGTAGCAGCAAGGGAAGATGGACGGCCATCGAGGTCCATCTAATCATCGGGCTTGGTGGCACGGGGGAGATGGAGGTCCGTTTGGGGGGGTCGTCGGTGGTCGGGCATGGCAGTTTTTGGGATGAACGGGAAGAAAAAATGGAAAAAAAGGAGATTCCGGGAGTTTTCTAGGAGGTAGAAGATGATAGGGATAAACATGGAATAAGTTAAGGATATGTCTGGAATAAAATAGGAATAACAAGAATAGATGGAATAGCTGGGATAAAAAATTTAAACTAAAATTAAAAAAATTGAAAAAAGAAAAGGAAAACCTAGATTGATTTTGATGTCCCCTTCACTTTTGGAAGTGATGTTCTTGAAAGAATAATTGACTTTGTGTGTTCAATAGGGTTTAATGCTTCATGAACGAGTTTGATGAAGCTTAAATACTTCAAAAACTTCCTAAAAATGGTTTGAGACCATTGGAGGATCAAAACTAGCAATTAGGAGCTTGGAAAGATGAAATCTACCTCTCAAAAAATAGAGCCATTAAAGCTGTCAGAACCCGTGAGTCGACCTTGACTTCCAGGTGTTGACACTTGGTTCCCAAGTGTCGACACTTGGTCCTACAGGTGTCGATACTTGAATTTCATATGTCGACAGTTGAATCTTATGAGTCGACACTTGACATAAAAACACTCCAAATGTCATAGTTTTGTATTTTCAAAAATCTCAGGCCTTGAGTCGACACTTGAATTTTAGGTGTCAATACTTGTGTTTCAGGTGTCGACACTTGAATTCCAAGTGTCGATACTTGGCATGCCAGAGAAGAATTTTTGCATGCCAGTTTTGAAGTGTCGACACTTGGGGAGTCATGAGTCGACACTAGGTTCTGCAGTTTGCCAAAAACATGTGCCAACCTCCCAAATTCACAAAGATCTTCAATCAAACTTTAATTCATCTCTTGTAAAGCAAGATTAATCAATTTTGAGGCCTTTGTTTAGATGATAAGACTTCTTAAAATTTGAAAATTGCTCAACTTCATGATACTTTTATTTTGAGAATTTGAAGTGCCTATATCCTGAAACTCATAACTACAATTGAAATATTAGTATAAAATATATACTCAACCTTTTGTTAGTCATCAAAATTAAGGGTTAAAGCCAACGGAACCATTACTACTAATCCTAAAGGACCCAAGATGGCTTGGGTACCTAAAACAAAAACTTGATCTATTTTGTAGGTGTATCTTGCAACCAAAAAGAAAAAGAGATTGTGGTATCTTGATAGTGGTTGCTCAAGACATATGACAGGAGATGTGAAGCAATTCACCTCTCTAGATAGAAGCTTTGAATGAAGGGAGTGTAACTTTTGGAGATAATGGAAAAGAAAAAATCCTTTGTATCGGTAAAGTTTACATCTTCCATTCTACCTTTATTGATAATGTATTATTAGTAGTGGGATTAAAACATAATTTACTTAGCATTAGTCAGTTTTGTGACAAAGATTTTAAAGTACTTTTTAAATCATCCATTTGCATGATTTCTAGTCCTAATAATAATGGAGTGAAATTCATTGGAAATAGGCATGGCAACATCTACCTTGTTGATGTTGATAACTTATCTTTACATGATGGTGAATGCTTGGTTGCAATGAATGCCACAATTAATGAGACTAGCTAGCTTTGCAATCGTAGATTAGGTCATGCAAGCATGCATCTACTTTTTAAATTATGCAAAAAGATTTAGTTAGAGATTTACCAAAACTTAGATTTGAGAAAGATAAAGTTTGTGATGCTTGTCAGTTTGGAAAACAATCAAGAACCTCTTTTAAATTAAAAAAGAATTATTTCAACTTCTAGGCTACTAGAATTACTACATATAGATCTCTTTGGGCTAACTGGGATCACAAGCCTAAGAGGCAAGAGATTTGGATTAGTAATAGTGAATAATTTCTCTCGATTTACTTGGATTTTTTTTTTAGCAAATAAAGACGAATCTTTCAAAGCTTTCATAAAGTTTTATCGAAAGATTTCAAATAAAAAAGGTACTTCTGTTATTTGTATTCGAAGTGATCATGGTACTGAATTTGAAAATTAAACTTTAAAGATTTTTATAATGAAAAAGGAATTGAACAAAATTTTTCTGCACCTAGGATACCTCAACAAAATGGGATGGTAGAAAGAAAAAATAGAACTTTGAAGCAAATGACACTTATAATGCTTCGTAAAATGATCTTCCTAGATATTTTTGGATCGAAGGTATTAATACTGCATGTTATATTTTAAACCATATTTGATCAGACCAATTTTAAACACCTTATGAGCTTTAGAAATGAATATGATTACATTGCTTTTGTTTCATAAGTTGAACCTAAATATATTGAAGAAATTGAAAAAGATCCAAAATAGATAATTGCTATACAAGAGGAACTAAATCAATTTAAAAGAAATAAAGTTTGGACATTAATAGAAAGACCATCTAATACTTTTATAATTGGGACAAAATGGATATTTAGGAATAAATTGGATGAAAAATTATAGTAACTAGAAAAAAGGCTAGACTGGAAGCTAAGGTTTACAATCAAGTAGAAGGAATTGATTTTGATGAAACCTTTACTCCAGTAGCTAGACTTGAATCCATTATATTACTTCTAGCTTTTGCATGTTTATGGATTTCAAACTATTTTAAATGGATGTTAAAAGTATATTTTTGAATGGTTATATAGCTGAAGAAGTCTTTGTTGAACAACCACTAGTTTTGAAAATCATGCACATCCTGATCATGTTTTTAAATTACACAAAGTACTTTATAGTTTAAAATAAGCACCCGTGCATGGTATGAAAGACTTAGTAAATTTATAATTGAAAATGGTTTTACTAGAGATCATGTTGATATTGTTGAGAAATGTTTGTCCCAAAGCCAATCATCTTGGTTGTAGATAGTTGTGCGACTCATGTATAAGTATATGAATTATTGAACCGAATAAAAGGTTTATTCTGGTTGTTCATCATGTGTCATCTTCCTAATTGAACTCTTGTGTGATGATGTCTTTTGTGTTACCTTGTATGCAATGCAGAGAGGATGCATCGTATAGTTCATAAACAGGTTCATGACCAAAGGATACGCTGTTTCAGGATGATGGTGTATCAAGAGTAGGTCGTTAATATCATGTCTGTTGGTTGTACTCTCAACCAAGTAGCATAGAGATGCGGGTATGATATCAGGTGTTGTGTTCAACACTTTGCTGAGCACGACTCTCATGCGAGATTCTCTTACTACCAAAGAGAAGTTTTGTATTAGAATGTGGACATAAATTATTTCTCTAACTTGAGATCACTATAGCAGCTTGCAAGCAACTCACTATGCTTAGGTGCCAGACCACTTGGATTTCTAATTCGATAATGGAAGGTTGCTGGGTAGTCAAGTACTTATGTAGCAGTAGTAAAATCATGATAAAATTGATCTTCCAAATGGTTTGGATTGAATGCTTAATATGCCTCAATTAAGAAAGACCTTGGCTAGTGCATTCCTTGTAAAGAGTTGCAGGGATTCTTTGTTTGAGACATATAAAGATGGACTGATTAGAGTTGGGTAGTTTAATACTAAGCTATCTAGAGCATTAAGAGATTAAAGGAGTAAGTTCAGTGGTATTCCATATTCGATAGGTTCTTGTTGCTCTGCAGCCTTTGACTTATCCGGACGTCGGGTGTCATTGCTAGACGTAATTTTGGCTGGTACTGAAAATGTTCCTATACTATCAGTTTAGTGTTTGAAATGACGGGGTCACACACCATGGGGTTTCTTCTTGATTTATTACCTTGGTAATGATTGGAAATTATTCTGGACTCGTTTGACAAGAAGTTGTCAATACTGCCAAATGAGTCGAACAAGGTAGTCGACCTGTCTGACAGGATTTGCTGAAAATTTGAGAATGCTTCATCAATAGCTATAAGGGTTCTGGCATTTAATGCTTTGTATTTCAGGGTTTTTAATCTAATCAGTTACTAAAGTCCAAGGGTTTGTAACACCCTTGAATCCCAAGAGACTCCAAAACTCACCATTAATCTCTCATTACCTCCCTTTATGGTTTTATATAAGACCTTTTTTGAGTGGGCTAAAAACAAGGTTGTTCCCTCTTCACATAGGTTGAGACTCTACCATTTTCTCTCGGTTCAAAGTCTTGACCTTTGAGAGATTATGAGATCTGATCTCATTTTATCAGAAGGGTTCTAACAAAATAGTGTGAGGTTCTAGGTTTGAGATTGTTGTGTGCATACCTTCTGTTGAAGGTTTGGGACAGAGTGTTTTGAAAAGGGTTCTTGGGTGCTTAGTTCCATCTCAATTCAGCAAATGGTTCTTTAAGGTGTTGAAGGAGTCCGCTGTTGCCAAATAGTTTTCGAAGAGGCTAGCACCTCGAAGGAAGGAAGAGAATCCCCTTACATCGATGTGAACTACTTGTAGAGGCAGAACATTTGTGTTGCTTGTAGGACTGGTCTTCTTCCTGGAGTACATCCCTTCTTGGTGATTGTCACCTTGCAAGTAAGGCTTGTATTCCTATCTTATGGGTATGATGAAATGTTCCTTAGCACCATCTTGTGATTCAAAGAATGGTTCTATGAGTTACATATTTTGCTTGCTTGATTTCATACATGTATTACTCTATATGCATAAAGACTTGTGTAGAGCCCATGTTTATTAGATAAACATGTTTTAAATAAAAAGTTTTATCTTTTTCTACTGTGTCATGTTATTTAAAAAGAGTTTTTAAATTGCATGTATCAGCTATACATCTTACCTAGCCAACAGTGGTATAAGAGCTAGGTTGAATGCACGAATAGTTTAATACTTTTGTATGAAATTGGTTTGATATCCATCCAAAGTACTTGGATTAAGGGGTATTCGCCATGGCCATCCGGTCATAGGAGATAAGTGATGCAGGATGCAAGAAGCGCTGATACCGAAACTGATGTGGGATGTAAGAAGCTGTGATACCAAAACTGATATGGGATGGATGCAAAGACTAATCTAATAATTAAGAGTTTAATTTTGATGAGCAATGGCAGCAAACTTAGATAAGCTATCAAATTAATTTAATGAAGATAGACTACGTGTCTATTAGCTACCCACAATAAAATCAGCATGCAATCACATAAAGAACCTTGGATTTGATTATTAAGAAACCATCGAAACTAGGATGTCCTGACTTTAAGCAACCCGATCTAATGAGATTAGGATAGTTACCTACCAATAATGCTTTTTCCTCCTCGTTTCAATAGATATGGATTCAACTCTCAAGATCTCATGATAGGATGCAAACTTCAGTTCCTTCGGAGCAGATCTTTCCGTTGATAGTTGGAATGGCAAGGGAAACCTCCTCTTCTAATCGAGAGCTCTAGGGATCCTGCAAATAACTATGATTAGTAGTGTAGAAAAGATGTGGAAATTTGGAAAAGAGAAGGAATGATGGATGGTTGGCTTGGATCTGGATTTGGGCTGGATGTTGAAGATGGCGAAGTTCGGCTACTTGGATCATGGAGTCTTGGGATATAATTGGGCTTCGGCAAATAGACCCCTTACATAGTAGCTTGATAAGGACAAACTCATGGTAGCAAGACAAGAAAGAATTCTTTTGAATAAAGATAGGAGATAAGGATAAGACTTATCCATGGTTTAACTAAAAAATGAGTGTAGATAAAATGGCCTCCTATCTTCTTCTTGAATTCAAACTAGGAGTGGATGACAACCCATTTGAAAGGCGCCTTCCTGTCATGATATGTCCGGCTACCTTGAAAAAAATTGGTGACAAAATGAGACGTTGGTGACAAGTTCCTTCTTGGTTTTCTTACATTTCAAATTTGAATGGTAGATAAAAAGAAAAACCCTCCATTTGAATTGGACTCTTTGAATTTAAAAGTAGATAGGTGATGACTCCTTTGAATTTGAAAGTAGATAGATGATAACTCCTTGCATTTGAATTCTTTTGGGTGACCAAGAGAAGCTTCATAAAGGGCGACAGGAATGAAGAGCCCTTTCTTATTACTCCTATAAAGTGGGTGATAATTTGAATAGCATTTAAATGGGCGACAATTCATGAGGAGATGTCCTATTTGAATTCAAATGATGTCTTCAATTTGTATTTGGTCGACCAAGGATCTTGGTGATGTGGCGTGGACCCCTCTTGGTGACATGGCTTGTCTTGATCCCTTTGAACTCCCTTCAATGTGGTTAGGGTCTTGGCACTTTATCTTGATCCTTCAATTGTATTTGATTACATACTAATCCATGAACCCCTTGTCTAATTACAAGACTCAAATGATAAATCAATTGACTAACAAGCAAGCCTAACTTGATCAAATAACGTATAACTTGACCACATTTCAAATTAAGTAGACTGACCTTGATCATGTAACTTGATTACTTACAGGACTCAAGCTAAAATTAAAATAGAATAACTACTCCTTGGTCTGATCCAAAATGAGCTTGGAGGGTTCTGGTATCTCTTCCTAGCTCTGGTGTCCTCACCAATTCTATTGGGATGGGAGGAACTCGACCCTGTTGAGTATGGGTTCACTCAACTCTGGTAATGTTCTAGCAAGTCTGGGTTAAGTCTTTGCAGATCCTCTCGAGTGATTCACGAATCATCAGATTCCGGTCAACATTGCCATCGAACCAAGTAACGATGATAATCTTAACTCCTAGTAGTGATAGTTTTATCATCCAAAATCCACTCAATCTTATCTCTCCATTCTGGTAATTTGGATAGTGGACACTCAGGGATAGGGTCACTCTTAAAGATGGAATCAGGTCCAAATTGCTCACTAGGTATCGATTGGCTCCTATACTCAACAGATCTGATACATTAAAGGTTGGACTAATACCTAATTCAGATGGTAATTCTAACACATATGCATTAGACCTAATTTTCTTTATGATCTTGAATGGTCCTGCACTACGGGCATGTAGTTTTTCATGGTTCTAGGTAGGAACTGTTTAGGACGAAGCCTGATTATGACAGAGTCTCACTCATTAAATTCTTTGAAGTGCTTACATGAGTTAGCCATATGCTTATAAGATTCATTGCTTTCATTAATTTTTTTACTTATCCTTTTATGAATTTCCTTAATATGTTGTGCATATGACTCTTGACATGCAGGTTTGACCAAACCCTTAACTGTGTTTTTGTTCTAGGTTGGTCGATGACATGCAGATGAAAACTTGGCATGTATTCCTAATAAGTGCCATAAGGACTTCTAGAAGTATGTAGCAAATTGAATGGGCCAAAGGACTAATGAAACATGCTAACCTCAATAAAATGCAACTGGGTGGTTCTAAAAACATTGGAAGCCTTAGGCAAGGGCAGGAAATATGATGTAGGATCATCAACTGGGTCTGGATTAATGAGGGTGATCTTAAAGTATGGACATGGATATATAAGCAACAAAAAGTTCACTTTAACGAAGAACAGGTCAGTAAGTTCAGAGAAGAGATCATTAATTGGAATCAAAGGGGTGACCTCATCCTGAGGGTATTGAATTAAAGAGATCATGTCTTCGATAAATTCCTGTGGTTCAAGAATTTCAGGACTAAGCTCTCCTATTTGGGTCTCTTCTAGGGTTTCCTCAGGTAAAGCCCTAATGGTAGCGGTGTTAAATCCCTCATAGTTCTCTTTTCCTAATGGTCCTTCTAATACACTAGGTGACTCATCGACTTCCTCTTCTTCTTTATACTCTTCTATCAGGTTTTCTCTAGCTTCATATACTTCCACTACGGTTTTAGCCTGAGTAATTTTTTGGTCAATTAACTCTGAGTCTATAAAAGATATTTCCTCTTCAAGGTCATTCTCAGGAACAAATGGGGTCACAGGGGTGGGTCGACTAAGAGAAAATTTACTGATTCTAGGGTTCTGATTCGGTGCATAGATCCTAATGGATTTTGGCTGATGGATTTTGGGTCCAAGGGGAGTGGTTTAGGTGAACCAAGGTTAGTACGGGTCCTACAGATTTTCTCTAGGCTGTCAAGTCGCTTATCCAGTCGGTCAAGCCTGTGATCCATCAGGGCACATTGTTCATTGAAGGTCCTCAAAAAATTTTCAATAGTGGACTCCATGGTCAAATCAGACTGGGTTGGGTTTGAGGCTACTGGTATTGGGCTCTTAATCTAGGGGTCATGCAATGCAATCCAAACTTCTAGGGTTCCTAGACCTAGACCTCAAGTAGAATGGGTCAGCTCAATTTACAACCAATTCAGCAATTACCCTGTCCATTGGCCAGGTAAGAGGAGGGATCGTGGGAGGCTCCCACTATTTTCACAAGGTCCTAATTAAAAACCATGAGTCTGCTTAGGACATTTGCCTCTGGACCTATAGCCTTAGACACCATATTCAAGAGATAATCAAAGGATTGAGTGCACTAGCTTTCACACAATACTTGTTACCCGACCTATTGGTGTCCCTTAGCTGTGTTAGGTTGCTACTCAATTTTAGATTAGGGCTAGGACAATGCAAGATGAGGTTGGTGTTTTTGGGCCAAGGAAAGGTGATGAAATCCTTCCCTTATCTTATGATAGTGTGCCCTTAAAGTAGTTTCAGATAAGATGAATGCACAACCAAATCAAACTAGTTAATAATATAAGTTAAGATAAGACTTACAACTCATAATTTAAATTTTAAATTTCAAATTTCAAATTTGAATTTTAGATTGGAATTTTAAATTTTAAATTTTGAATTTCAAATTAAATTGTAGAAATTAAATTATAGTTTTTTTGGGGATTAGGTTGGATAAATTCAAAATCTAGATGTGCTAGAATCTTATCCTAGGTATGCTTAGAAGATTAACATGCAATCTTTCAAGCAATTAACAACTTAAACACGCATACACTAAGCACAACTATTTTTGATATCAGGTTATCACGTCCGGCCGTACCTCATTATTTCCATGGATTGTGATAGTATACTTGCATATACCTGTTTAGGAGGCGTGATTTCCTTCCACCAGAAAGTACTAAAAAAACAATGCAAGTTTTTTTTTTGAAAAATTTTAGATATGAATATATGAAAAAAGATTACAGATCTAATTTTAATCTGGCTAAATTTCTAAAACTAATGCAAAGGAAACTAATATCTGAAGAGATATGGAAGAGCCTTCCAAATCCAATGTTAGAATAGAGCAGAATTTCAGTTAGTCACTAAATATCCTAGTCTAACCTTTTGTTATGATACCAAAATTGATGTAGGATGCAAGAAGCTCTAATACCAAAACTGATGCGGGATGCAAGAAACTGTGATACCAAAACTGATGCGGGATGGATGAAAAGACTAATCTAAAATTAAGAGTTTAATTTTGATGAGCAATGGTAGCAAACTTAGATAAGCTATCAAATTAATTTAATGAAGATAGACTAAGTCTCTACTAGCTATCCACAATATAATCAGCATGCAATCACATAAAGAACCTAGGATTTGATGATTAAGAAACCACCGAAACTATGATGCCCTGACTTTAAACAACCAGATCTAATGAGATTAGGATGGTTACATACCAATAATGGTTTTTCCTCCGTTTCAACAGATATGGATTCAACTCTCAAGATCTCATGCTAGGATTGCAAACTTAAGTTCCTTTAGAGCAGATCTTCCCATTGATGGTTGAATGGCAAGGGAAAGCTCCTCTTTTGATTGAGAGCTCTAGGGATCCTGCAAAGAACCATGATTAGTAGTGTAAAAAATATGTGAAAATGTGAAAAAGAGAGGGAATGAGGGATGGTTGGTTTGGATCTAGATTTGGGCTGGATGTCGGAGATGGCGATGTCTGGCTACTTGGATCTTGGAGTCTAGAAATATAACTGGGCTTTGGCACTCCACACATACTAATGCAATGCTTAACTAGCAGCACACATTACAATGCTTAACTAGCAATGTAAGACACTTACAATGCTTAAACAGCAATTATAAAAAAAAATTGATAGAGTTTCATTAATAATTCAGAAGATGGTTTACATGAGGGCAATGGGGTGGTATTTATAGATCCCTTACATTATAGCTTGATAAAAACAAACTCATGGTAGCAAGACAAGAAAGAATTCTTTTGAATACAAGATAGGAGATAAGGATAAGACTTATCCATGGTTTTACTACAAAGTGACTGTAGATAAAATGGCCTCCTATCTTCTTCTTGAATTCAAACTAGGAGTGGATGACAACCCATTTGAAAGGCACCCTCTCTTCATGATATGTTCGGCTGCCTTGAAAAAATTGGCGACAAAATGAGATGTTGGCAACAAGTTCCTTCCTTCTTGGTTTTCTTACATTTCACTTTTGAATGGTAGATAAAAAAAAAACCCTCCATTTGAATTGGACTCTTTGAATTTAAAAGTAGATAGATGATGACTCCTTTAAATTTGAAAGTACATAGATGATAACTCCTTGCATTTGAATTCTTTTGGGCGACCAAGAGAAGCTTCATAAAGGGTGACAAGAATGAAGAGCCCTTTCTTATTACTCCTCTTAAAGTGGGCTGCAATTTGAATAGCATTTAAATGGATGACAATTCATGAGGAGGCATCCCATTTGAATTTAAATGATGTCTTGATCCCTTTGAACTCCCTTCAATGTGGTTAGGGTCTTGGCACTTTAGCTTGATCCTTCAATTGTATTTGATTACATACATACCCATGAACCCCTTGTCTAATTACAAGACTCAAATAACAATTAAATTGACTAACCATCAAGCCTAACTTGATCAAATAACATATAACTTGACCACTTTACAAATTAAGTAGACTAACTTTGATCACATAACTCGATTACTAACAGGACTCAAGCTAAAATTTAAATAGAATAACTACTCATTGGTGATATACAATGAGCTTGGAGGGTTCTGATGTCTCTTACTAGCTCTGGTGTTCTCACCAAGAAGTATGGTTTAAAGGCCATCTCTTCCCATTCGGTTGGATTCTCCTATGGTGTGTAGGGGTGCTGCTGCATCATGACTTTATGAAGAAGAAAGTGAGGGATTTGATAGGTTAAAATAGTTTTATTCTATGTTTGTAGATCATAACTATGTTTAGATCAGACCTAAAAGATGCATGATCTAAAATTTTAAAAAGTTCAAGTAAAAAGGGATGAATTTTAAAGTTACTGGTTTCTACCCAGGCAGACGAGCTGATTAGCACCTGCATGAGCTGACTCGACCAGAACCTTGCAACAAAAACTTAAAGTCATAGTTTTTCTGAAATTGTTTCACTTATTTAAAGAAATTATTTTAAATTTGGGTTAATTGAAACTTTTTCAATTGGCATGATACACTTAATTGATAATTAAGTTGTATTTTTGAAACCTTTTAAGATTTAGGATGTGATTCTAATCTTAAGTCATGATTGATGAACATGGGTTAATTGGGTTATCTAGAATTGGATCCTTAAATGGGTTAGACCAGGTTTAGATGAATGGATTAATTAGAGAAAAGACTATCCAAAAGTTGAATTAGGTCTCTTCTCTATAGATCTCTCTAATAGTTAGTTAGATCAATCCATACATCTAAATAGAGTTGATTGATGGCTTCGTGGTGAGCTTGGGTCTTTAGGTTAGACTGATTAAGTCTGATAAACCACTTGGTGTCCAAGGTATGTTTGACATTGGTCATCAAGGTTCTTTGGGGCTAACTCTTACTTGGCCATGTCATGGTTGGTGTCTAAGGTAAGAGGCTTACCTAGCATAACCAATTGCTTGATCTTACTACCTAGCTAATATGGTGAATCAGGTTTGATTAGATTATTATGGGGGGCTAACTAAATGCAAAATGAAGAATGATGCAGGTGATTTGTTGGTTTTGTGATTTTTAGATTTTAGTGATTTTCTTTGGATTCCCAAAATAAGTAAGAGTTGATCAAGTGTTTTATAATAAAAAGAACTATCAAGCAAGCAAGTAGTCCCTAAGCAATGATAAAGAAAGGACCCCGGATTGAGAAACCCCGTAGGACTTAGCTCTCCTGTCAATACCTACTTAGGAGTCAGGGGGCAAACATCAAAGATCTAAAGCGCCCGATGCCGAGGTCACTCACTCTGGCAGATGCAGCCTCGATGATCGAGCCGTCAACCCTGCGGGTGCGCCTGCTGACTATCCGAAGATTTCGATGGCAAGGGCAACCGACTCCATACTCGTGTCACCTGGAGGACCTGTGAGCATTCAATGAATGGTTAGGTTCAATTGGAAGAAAGCAATAGAAGAAGGAAAGAGAGTTGTGGTAGTGATGGTGGAGTTCTTTTTGATTCGGAGTCGGATGATGGAGGTGCGGAAATGATGGTAACTTGAGGCCTCACACCTCTAGATGCCCGAAGGCGAAGGCACTTCCTCACGGAGATCGATGTTCCTAGTGAACGTAGGCCACTCTAGAGAAATTGGACTCAAGAAATTTGGTTTTTCATTCATCAAAGATTAACCTTACAAAGAGAGGGGTTAGGTCCTTTAAATAGGCACCTTAGGACCCTTTTGAAATTCAAATGAAAGATTACAAGATTTCTTGAATGGGCACCCAAAACTTTTGATTTTCTTCTCTCCTTGGCCGACCAAGACCTGGACTTTGAATAGGCGTGGCATGATGGAAGGCTTGGAGGAGAGATCTTGGCACCTTGAACTTGGAAAGTAGCTACCTTGTTTTGGAAGAAAGCATGAAGTGAGGCTTGGAGCAAGGCATGTGTTCTTCTTCCTTCCTTGGTTGTGCATCCCTTTTTGGTACAAAGCATGACATGGAAAGTGGGAAGTGGAGGCACCCAAGGATCTTGTCCCTTCCTTCCAAAGAGGTTCAAACAATTTGGGAAGAAGACTTGATTGGAGGGCTTGAAGCAAGGGATTTGAAATCCCAACTTCAACTCCCCTTTGACCTTCCCTTTGGCCGACCACTCTTCCTTGTAAAAGAACTTGATAGGGGAAGGAAAGAGGGCTAGTGTCAAGTGATGTTGTCTTCCTTTAAGCCTTCAAAATTCAGATTTTGTGTCACCCACATGGCCAAGTGAAGTGGCGCCACATAGGATGATGATGTGGCATCCTAGGGTTGATTTGGCATCCATCATGTCTTGGCCCAAAAGTAACTTGGTTTCAAGACCAATCTAGCTTGGGCCCATACTTCCAATAGACTCAAACTGGACTCAATTTATGACTGGACTCAGTACAGGACACAATTTGACCGAATTAGTCAAAGTACAGACTAGACATGAGACTTAATTCAAAGCAAAAGAAAAAAAGAAAATTACAAGGTTAAGGCTTGAAGCCTTATTACAAGACCTGAAAATTGAAACCATAACCAGAGATATGGTGCCCACACCAATTCTCTCGTGATGGGAGGAACTCAACCCTATCGAGCAAGAGTTGAGTTGGCTTAGGTACTCCTCCAGAAGGTTTGGATTGAGGCGCAGCAAGTCCTCCCGGGTAATCCATGAGTTATCAAACTCAGGTCGGCCTTGCCATCGGACTAAGAAATGTTGATAACCTTTTCCCCGGGTAGTGATAGCTTGGTCATCCAGGACAAGCTCGATCCGCATTCCTCTCTTAGGTAAAATTTTGGTGCGGGCACCAGACTCAGAAGAAGACTTCAGAGCTCCATCTGGATCTCTGATTAACCTTGCCCAAAAAAATTAGGGTTTTTGGTTGTAATCTAACTTAGGGGTTTTGGTTTGAATAAAGAGTTGACTAGATCAACTCAATTAGCTTGAGTCTACTACCTGCATTTTATTTTGTTGAGTCATGTTGACTCAGTAGTGGACTAGGGTTTCAACCTGGGGTGTTACATTTTCTCCCAAGACCAAGCAAAGGGACACCACACTCCAAGCCACACTCCCAGCCATACGCCTGAGTCCAGGGGGCGCCATATCTACATCCAGCAGCCTTTGGTCCCCACTCCACAGATAGCAGCTTCCTTCTCTCATGCGCCAGATGAGGAGAAATATACCAAGAGTCCACAAATCAAGGGGGCAGCCAAGACTTTCCCAAGAGAACCAAAGTAAAGATGGGAAGAAATTCTCTTGGAGAGAACTTCAAGGAGGCGCCCACTACCTGCCAAAAAAAATCCAAAACAAAGATGGGATGGACCTTGACTTAGGGAGGAAGAAAAGGAGGAGTCCAAAAGAGTTGATCCATGGAAGGAAAAAAATTCTCTTGAAGATCCAAACAAGGAGGCGCCATCAACCTGCCTTTTATAACCCAAATCAAATTTTTTGGTACCTTGGCCGACCATATGTGTATGATTTATCCTGATTTGTAGATCCCCTCCTTTAGTCCCACATGGGAAGATGTAAAACCCTACTCCCTTGTAAAGCCTTATAAATTAAACCCCTCTTGTAAGTTTAAATCAATCAGATGAATGAAACCAAATTTTTTTAGTGAGCAAACTTTGTGTTTTCTCTCTTCCGCACTTGTATCCAGGTGTTGAGCTCCATGAGGGAGTAAATCCGGGTTCCCTAGGAACCTTGAGGAGGTGTGAGATCTCCAAACCCAAACCCTAGGTTAGCCACTTCTATTCCAAAAACCCTAGCCGCCCGCCATCACCTCTCTTTCCACCAAGCCCTAGTCTATTCCACTTCTCACGGCCATCCTCTCCAAGTCCAGGCCGGCCACCAGCATCCAGCTCTAGTCCAGATACTTCAGATCTACAGCAATTCTAAGAGGAAGTCAGATCGGCCTCCAGGAGAATCCTGATTTCAGCAACTTCAGCTTTCAAGTTCTTCAACCTGGTAAATCTTTTCTTGAGTATCTGAAATCCATCACTTGTTCCTCTTCTTTCCCAGATCTTGAGTCTAGGAGAAGCCGACCAAACCATAAGACCAGTATTGGAGGATCCATTACGAAGATAGCCGAATCCGAGGATCCCACAATCTGCTCGAGAGAGTTCTTCCACCAAAATCCTGAGAAGATCACTGTCGGTTAGTAAACCATCTCTCTCTCTATTTCTGTTCTGTTGAAAGTTCAGAGCGAAACCCTAGGTCTGGGAGTTCTCAACCCCCCAGCGATCCGTTACTTCTGAACTACTCAGATAATTTAGTTTCTTCTAAACTGTGCTTTCAATCCTTACCTAGTTTCCTTCAACTTAGTTTAGCTTTACTTTGAGTCAAAGCCAATTTCTGAAGTATATAAAAAAAAAAAAAAAGAAATTAATCCTAGATTAGTTCCACATATGCTTTTTTGTTCTTTGTTCTGCATCATTTTTGGTATCAGAGCCCTGTCTAGGGTTTCTGTTTGATTGCTTGTTTGAGTCCCTCTCTTTTACTTTGTTTGCTCGAAGTAGACTCCCCAGGACGTCCGGTCCTAGGAACGAAGCGAGGTGCAAACCTCCTCTTCCCATTCCACGGGGTGTTCCTAGGGCATGTAGGGGATCCGTTGGGTTACAACTTCGTAGCAGAATTGTAAACGGGGAAGTGCTCTGTTTTTAGCCCGTAATTGCCCTGTTGCAGGAATTATTTCTCACTTCAGGTAACTCCAAATTCAGTGATTTTTATTTTTCTGAAACCAGTATAATTGAACCTAATTTGCATAATTTTCTCATGATTTATTGGTTTTCGTGCAATTTCTGAGAATTAAATTACTGGAACTCTATTTTTGTGTTCTGCTATCCAATTATTTTTGAGTGTTCATCTCTTAATTCACCTTAAGGGCATTTGAGCATCTAAGATAAGGGGAGGAGTTGATAACCTCTCCTTAGCCCAAAACCACCATCCCTTCATTCGAACTTAAGCCTTTAATCTAAAATTGATTAGACCTAATTTGCCCTAGTGGGCTAGGGACATCAACAAGTCGGGTCAAGGCTAGTGTTGAGTCAGTTTGTCTGGTTACTCTGTGTGTGCTTTGTACTCAGTGTCTAGAATGGTGGTTCAGGGATTCCATCCTGAAGGGCTTGTGTGCTGGTCCGCCTACCTGGCCAATCTCTGATTGGTGTCTAGGATTGGCATTTAGGGACCTAACACTCCCCTTACACCTGCCTGGCTGAGTCCTGAGTTACTACAGGCTAGCTTGCCACTCTGATTGGGCATCTAGTTTGGGCTCTAGGTCTAGTTAGCCCGTAGTCGTTCAGTTGAGTCTCATTTGTGTGTTTGCTTGCATCATGTCTACCGGAATGGAGTGCCCTACCAACCTGGTCAAACCCAACCTGATTTAGAAGCCATGGTTAGAGCTCTTACTGAGAGTATGAACAAACTGAGTCAGGATGTGACTACCACTGTTGCCCAATTTAAAGAACAAGTCCATGAGGATTTTGCCCAGCTTAGGGATCGAGTCCAAGTGCTAGAGGAACCTAGGCATCGGAACTGGACTCCTGACCCAGATTTTAATGTACCTCAACCTCACCCACACCAAGAGCCTAGAAGACCTTTATACCGAGATCCTGAACCTAATCATAGGAGGCCTGACCCAGAACCTGAGGATAGAGATGATAGGTTCATTCGAAACATCAAGTTAGATGCACCCACTTTTGATGGTAGCCTAAATCCTAAGGTGTATTCTGATTGGGAGGGTGAGATGGACCAGTACTTTGAGTGGTATGCCATGTCTGAGGAGAGGAAATTCAAGTTTGCCAAGATGAAATTAATATGTCAGGCTAGGTTATACTGGGGGAACATTGAGCTGACCACTAGAAGATGAAATGTAGAGCCCATAACCACTTGGCAGGGGTGAAAGAGAAACTTAGAGACAAGTACCTACCCATTTCATACCAGCAAAATCTGTTAGACCAATGGCAGACTTTGAAACAAGGGAACCGATCTGTTTCAGACTACATACCCACCTTTGATGAATACCTGATGAGATGTGATGTGAGTGAAGCCCATGAGGTCACTTTGTCTAGATTTAGGGCTGGACTTAGGGAAGATATTAGAGAGAGTTGTTTCTGAGAGAGGTTACTGACCTAGACCAAGCCTATCAGATTGCACTGAACACTGAGAAGTTTCAGAGAAGACCATGCCATCTAGGGTTAGTGCCCCAATCCCAAGAAATGGACCTAGCCAGGTTACCCCTAGCAAACCTAATCAGGGTATCCCCACCCCTAGGCCATGGACAAAGGTAAGGCACCTGACACCCAGAGAACCCCTAGTATCGTCTGTTTTAAGTGCCAGAAGCCTGGTCATATCTCCACTCAGTGCACAGCCATAGCTTGTTTTAAGTGTCATAAGGTAGGTCATGTTTCTAGCCAGTGCCCTCGTAGATCCCTATATATAGAAGAGGGAGGAGAAGAGAATTCCGAGCCTAACGAGGAGTTTGAAGAAGAAGTTTATGAGGCCGAAATGAATTTGGTTGATGAGTATGAAGGAGAGGAAGAATCCACTGAATCTGACCACTTAGGGGTTGTGAGATGCATCCTGTCCCAGACTAAAGTTCAGGAAGATTGGCGTAGGACTAACATCCTACAGAATTTCCTTAAACTAGGGGATAAGGTTTGTAAAATCATCATAGATAGTGGGAGCTGTGTGAATGCCATTTCTACTAGCACTGTCAAAATGATAGGCTTAACCCCAGTCCCCACACCCAACCCCTATAAGGTTTCTTGGGTAGACTCTACCTCTATACCCATCCAGTCTAGATGTCAGGTCCAAATCCAAATGCAATCCTATCAAGAGAAGATTTGGTGTGATGTCTTGCCCATGGGGGTGAGCAGTATAATTCTTGGAAGACCTTGGTTGTATGATCATGATGCCACCCTCTTAGGAAAATCCAACACCTGTGTCTTTAGTTTCAATGGGAAGAAAATCACAATCCATTCAGTCCCTCCTAAGGACAAGGTAGCTAAAGGAACTAGTAAGGTCAGAGAAATGAAGATTGGAGTGAACCTAATTAGTGCCAAGGATCTAGAACAAGAGATTCATAGTGGTTCACCCATTTGGATGTTGACTGCTAAGGAACTTAGGACTCCTACACCCTCAGAGCCTCCTCAGGAAGTTAAGCCTTTATTAGAAGAATTTGAGGATGTTTTTCCCGAGGATCTGCCAGACCACCTTCCACTCTTAGGGATATTCGGCATTCCATAGATTTAGTCCCAGGAGCTACTTTACCCAACTTGCCCCATTATAGGATGAATCCATCGGAGCATAAAGAACTGCAAAAGCAGGTTGGCGAATTGTTGAGGAAGGGGTTCATTAGAGAGAGTCTTAGCCTTGTGCAGTCCCTGCACTTCTAACCCGAAGAAGGATGGCACGTGGAGGATGTGTGTTGACAGTCGTGCAATCAATAAAATCACAATCAAGTATAGGTCCCCATCCCTAGACTAGATGACATGCTTGATATGATGGCCGGTGCCATGGTTTTTTCTAAAATCGATCTCAAGAGCGGCTATCATCAGGTTAGGATTAGACCAGGGGATGAGTGGAAAACAGCCTTCAAAACTAAGGATGGTCTCTATGAATGGGTTGTTATGCCTTTTGGGTTGTCCAATGCCCCTAGTACTTTCATGAGGATTATGACCCAGGTACATAGAGCTTTCATAGGGAAGTTTGTAGTGGTCTATTTTGATGACATCCTGATCTATAGTAAGACCCCTGCAGATCACCTAGGCCACCTTAGACAAGTCTGTCAAGTTTTGAGGAGTGATAGTCTCTACGGTAATCTCAAAAAGTGTGAATTTATGACTAGTAGAATTCTCTTCCTTGGATTTGTTGTAACCCCTGACGGCGTGGCTGCCGACCCTGAAAAGATTAGATCCATAGTAGAATGGCCAGAGCCGACCAGTGTGCATGAAGTCTGAAGTTTCCATGGCTTGGCTACCTTCTATAGGCTATTCATCAAGGGGTTTAGTACCGTAGTTGCTCCTATCACAGACTGCATCAGGAAGGGAGAATTTCAGTGGACCAAAGCAGCCCATAAAGCCTTCCTAGATCTTAAGGATAGGATGACCCAGGAACCCATTTTGAGACTACCAGACTTTTCAAAAGTATTTGAGGTTGCTTGTGATGCTTCAGGAGTAGGTATAGGTGGAGTCCTAAGCCAAGAGAACCATCCCGTAGCATTCTTTAGTGAAAAACTTAATGATGCTAAGCTTAGGTATTCTACCTATGATAAGGAATTTTACGCGGTAGTGTAAGCTTTGCGTTACTGGAGACATTATTTACTACCGCAAGAATTTATGCTGTTTTCGGACCATGAGGCTCTTAGATTCTTGAATTCTCAGAAGAAGCTTAACCTAGGCATGCTAAGTGGGTAGAGTATATCCAGTCCTATACTTTTGTTTGAAGCATAAGGCTGGGTCTGAAAATAAGGTAGCTGATGCCCTTAGTCGTCGATCTTTGTTGTTGAATTCTGTTAGGGCTGAAGTCATAGGGTTTGAGCAAATCAAAGAAGAATATGAGTCATGTCCGGATTTCAAGACTGTATACCAGGATCTAACTCAAGGACCATCTAGTGAACATAAGGATTATTCCCTTTTAGATGGCTTTCTATTCTTTAAGAATAGGCTTTGCATCCCTAGAACCTCTCTTAGGGAATTCTTGATTTGGGAAACTCATGCTGGAGGTTTAGCTGGCCATTTCGGAAAAGATAAGACCACCCTTGCTATTGAAGACCATTTTTTGGCCTAGCTTAAAAGAGATGTAGCACACATTGTGGCTAGGTGTCGGACCTGCGCTGTTGCAAACAACGAAAACAGAACACCGGCCTTTATACCCCACTCTCTGTCCTAGATCGTCCTTAGCAAGATGTGAGCATGGACTTTGTGTTAGGTTTGCCTAAGACCCAGAGGAGGCATGACTCTATCTGTGTTGTAGTAGACCGATTTTCCAAGATGGCCCATTTCTTGCCTTGTTCCAAACATTTGATGCGTCTAAGGTAGCCACCCTGTTCTTTAATGAGATAGTTCGACTCCATGGCCTACCCAAGACCATTATTTCAGATAGGGATGTTCGGTTCACCAGCTATTTCTGGAAAACCCTTTGGCATAAGTTAGGGACGAAACATAAGTTTTCAACTGCCTATCATCCCCAGACTGACGGCCAAATCGAAGTAGTGAACCGTAGTTTAGGCAATCTGCTAAGGTGTCTTGTTGGTGAAAACATTAGGAACTGGGATTTGTACTTACCTAGAGCTGAATTTGCATATAATGACTCGATCAATAGGTCTACGGGTAAGAGTCCATTTGAAATTGTGCATGGTTACAACCCCACACACCTCTTGACCTAGCTCCTTTACCAGTCCACACACGGGTCTCTGAGTCTGCCGAAGTTTTTGCACAGCATATAAAAGACTTGCATAAGAAATTCAAGCCAAAATAAATTTAAGTAATGAAACTTATAAGAAATTGGCTGATTCTCAAAGGCGAGTCAAAACTTTTGACGAAGGAGACTATGTAATGATTAGGTTAAGGCCTGAACGGTTTCCTCCTGGAACCGTTAGAAAGTTACATGCTAGGGGAGCTGGACCATTTAGAGTGGTAAAGAGAGTAGGATCGAATGCCTATGTGCTCGAGTTGCCTCCAGAACTAGGCATTAGCTCCACTTTCAACATTACAGACCTAGTAGAGTATAGGGAGCCAGCTGTGATTCCCAGTGAGGCTTTTGAACCTAATCCTGCTCTTGAGAGTGAACCTGACCCTGTGTGTCCACCAACAAATTGGCCTGTAAGGAAAGAGCAGGTTGAAAAGATCCTGGATGATCAGGTTATCTCTACTCGTAACCGAGGATACCAAAGATACCTGGTTCGCTGGCTAGTAAGGCCAGATTTCGATGACTCTTGGATCTCCCGAGAAGAGTTACAAGAGCTGGACCGAGACCTCTTGGAGAGATACCAGAGACAACTTGATCCATACTCGACAGGGTCGAGTTCCTCCCATCCTGGGAGAATTGGTGCGGGCACCAGACTTAGAAGAAGACTTCAAAGCTCCATATGGATCTCTGATTAACCTTGCCCGAAAAAATTAGGGTTTTTGGTTTGTAATAAGAGTTGACTAGATCAACTCAATTTAGCTTGAGTCTACATTACCTGCATTTTATTTTGTTGAGTCATGTTGACTCAGTAGTGGACTAGGGTTTCAACTTGGGGTGTTACATTTTCTCCCAAGACCAAGCAAGTGGACACCACACTCCCAGCCACACTCCCAGCCATACGCCTGAGTCCAGGGGGTGCCATATCTACATCCAGCAGCCTTTGGTCCCCACTCCACAGATAGCAGCTTCCTTCTCTCATGAGCCAGATGAGGAGAAATCCACCAAGAGTCCATAAATCAAGGGGGCGGCCAAGACTTTCCAAGAGAACCAAAGTAAAGATGGGAAGAAATTCTCTTGGAGAGAACTTCAAGGAGGCGCCCACTACCTACCAAAAAAAATCCAAACAAAGATGGGAAGGACCTTGACTTAGGGAGGAAGAAAAGGAGGAGTCCAAAAGAGTTGATCCATGGAAGGAAAAAAATCTCTTGAAGATCCAAACAAGGAGGCGCCATCTACCTGCCTTTTATAACCCAAATCAAATTTTTTGGTACCTTGGCTGACCATATGTGTATGATTTATCCTGATTTGTAGATCCCCTCCTTTAGTCCCACATGGGAAGATGTAAAACCCTACTCCCTTGTAAAGCCTTATAAATTAAACCCCTCTTGTAAGTTTAAATCAATTAGATGAATGAAACCAAATTTTTTTTAGTGAGCAAACTTTGTGTTTTCTCTCTTCTGCACTTGCATCCAGGTGTTGAGCTCCGTGAGGGAGTAAATCCGGGTTCCCCAGGAACCTTGAGGAGGTGTGAGATCTCCAAACCCAAACCCTAGGTTAGCCACTTCTATTCCAAAACCCTAGCCACCCGCCATCACCCTTCTCTTTCACCAAGCCTAGTCTATTCCACTTCTCACGGCCATCCTCTCCAAGTCCAGGCCGGCCACCAGCATCCAGCTCCAGTCCAGATACTTCAGATCTACAGCAATTCTAAGAGGAAGTCAGATCGGCCACCAGGAGAATCCTGATTTCAGCAACTTCAGCTTTCAAGTTCTTCAACCTGGTAAATCTTTTCTTGAGTATCTGAAATCCATCACTTGTTCCTCTTCTTTCCCAGATCTTGAGTCTAGGAGAAGCCGACCAAACCACAAGACCAGTATTGGAGGATCCATTGCGAAGATAGCCGACTCCGAGGATCCCACAATCTGCTCGAGAGAGTTCTTCCACCAAAATCCTGAGAAGATCACTGTCTGGTTAGTAAACCATCTCTCCTCTCTATTTCTGTTCTGTTGAAAGTTCAGAGCGAAACCCTAGGTCTGGGAGTTTCTCAACCCCCCAGCGATCCGTTACTTCTGAACTACTCTGATAATTAGTTTCTTCTAAACTGTGCTTTCAATCCTTACCTAGTTTCCTTCAACTTAGTTTAGCTTTACTTTGAGTCAAAGCCAATTCTGAAATATTAAAAAAAAAAAAAAGAAATTAATCCTAAATTTACTTCCGCATACGCTTCTTTGTTCTTTGTTCTGCATCAAATTTGATGTGGACACTCAGGTTTGGGTTCGCTCTCAGAAGAACGGTCAGGCCATAAGGCTCACTAGGTATGTTTGCTGGTTCCCTGTACTCGACTAATTCTGAGATATTGAAAGTTGAGCTAATGCCATAATTTGAGGGTGGATCAAGAACATAGGCATTAGGGCCAACTCTCTTTATCACTTTAAAGGGGCTAGCTCCATGAGCATGAAGTTTCTTAACGGTTCTTAGTGGAAACCGTTCAGGCCTAAGCCTAACCATTATAGAATCCCTAATTTCAAACTCTTGGCTCGTTTCTGAGAATCAGCCAAATTATTTTAAAATTTATATTAATGCAGAATTCTATCATGATGCAAAATGCTGACTATTCCTATTGAGAGGAATTTTATTAGACTCCTTAAGGCCTAAACCTAACAGATTATGGACTCTCTAGGATTGACCCTGGTCTGGTATATACAAAAAAAATTATCAAGGATCCCTAATAATTGCCATAAAGTGTACCAGAAGTAAATGGCAAAAGGGATGGGTTCTAAGGAGTCATGCAGCCTAGCAATTTCAACAAAATGCAATCCCATGGCTTTAGAAACGTGAGAAGGCTCAGGGAAGGGTAGGAAATAAAAATTGGAGTCTTAGGGTGGCTTATGGGAAACATGAAACAGACCTTGGTTATTCAAGATGACCTTAAAATTTGGATATTATTCTATAGGTGTCATATAGTCCACTTGTTCCGATAGATCTTTGGGATCGCTAGGGTCAATCCAATAGTGAGGAAGGTCTGTTAAAGAGGATCCAGGGACCAAGTTTATAGTATGCTGGATGTCTCTCAGGGGTGGAAGTTGATCAGGTAGTACATCCTCAAATCCCTTCAGAGCTTCAACTATCTCTTATGGATGTTCTCTTTGGGCTGGTTTATTAAGGGTTTGTTCCTGAACTCCTTCTGTGGACAAGACTGGCGAACCCTCATGTTCATTTACTAAATGTGACCCTGGCTCGGTCATTTCTTCTTCAAATTCTTTAGTGGTTCAGGATCTTTTCCCTTTGATTCCTCAATGATTTCAACCTTGGGCCTGAAAGGGATATGCCCTACAAGCCAATCTATGTTGTATCTCCCAAACCATTGTAATTGACAAAAATTCTAATAAAGGCATTATTTTCATCATACGCTGTGTTTATTATTATATTATAAATCCCATAGATTAGGGCTATGATTTTAGGGTTATGATGAGATCATACCAATGAGACCTAAAGTCTTAAAACCTTAATCTAAAATATTCCTAGTCAAAGGAACCCTGAGTAGGGGATCAGGGTTTTCGAGTAAGACTAGCACATCCCATGTATTCTGGAGAGGGTGACTGCTCTCACAGTCACTTGTGTATGACACTGATATTGGGATGTGGGTGCTCATTGAAGAATGAGTTCACTGATATGATCCAACTTGAGAACATCTAATGGAGTCTTAGCTACATGTCAATAGAAGGTTCTCATAGTGGGAGTGGTACAAGTAATCCTTTGACCTGAGACTGCCATAAGTACCTTATGTACATGAACCATGCTTTGATTCAATCCTAATCATGACACTGAGTCATGCACAGGATTGATACTGGGAATGGTGAATTGGATATGAAGGTAATGAGTAGGTCAACAAGGAATCGATCATTCTTAGTAAGAGGAGATTGCATCCAGCTAGTTAACAATCGGATGATGATTCAGGGAATCTTTGATCAAAGTAAAGATATTAGAGATGGTTTCTAATATCAAGATAATTGAATCATCAATATAAGATTGAGCTAGAAATAAATATAATATTGGATTTTACATATATCCATATCCATAGTTATATTTTGGGTGCAGGCTGATCGAAAGATTTAATTGTACGATAACTCTCTACTGAAGGGTAGTTTTGGTATTTCACCAGAATTTCCATATCTTTCGGGTAGACATGACACGTTGCTAGACGTCAATCTTGTCTTGTGGGTTGATCAAATTTAAAGATCACTTATTAGGAAGAGTCCTAATTGATCAAGTCGGGTAAGCCCGGTTTGACCTAAATCGATTAGAAAGAGTTCTAATCAAATTAGGTCAACTTGTATTCGAACCCAGTGCTAACTAGATGTGGAACCCAATGGGTCACACAATTAAGAGGATTGATCAAGAGTTTAATTTGTAATTAAATCATCTTTGCAGGATAACACTCTAGCAGGTGTTGCAAACCCTAGCTTCTATTCGAATTGGATTCGAATTAGGGTTCCAGATTGGTTCAATTCAGGTTCTAATTGGATCTAATTAGACCCTAATTGAGTTTATAGGGATTATGGATAACCCTATTGGCTAGCCATGTAACTAGGCTAGCCTCCCCACCCGCCCATTTACATTTTCAAGCCAAAATGCCAAGAGTCCATGCGCTTATGGTCTCTTGGCGCGCCATTTGGAGGAGTCCATGGGCGCATGGACTCTTGGAGTTCCCACTTAATTCTCCGATGAATTAAGTTGGGGCGGCTTCCTTTCTCACTATTAGCACCTCACATGTGTCCCCTTGGATGGGAATCCAACGGTTGAGAATTTTTGAGAAAGATAAAAGGCGCAGACTCTTCCCGGTTGTGCGAAATAACGTCTCTTCGGAGACCGAAACATCACGACTCCCTTCTTCTGAAATTTCACGACTTTTCTTTTAGGAAAAGCTATGAGTTTTAATCTGGAAGGTCGTGAGAAGGAGGGAAGGGGTGTGTGAGAAAATGAGAAAGGTGTGAGATGGGTTTTTTACAGAGAGGTGTGTGGGCGCCTCTCTGAAATCTATTTAAGGGGTCAGGAAAAATCAGAACGGGTGATCTGAGATTTTTCTTCTTCCTCTCCAAAAGACTCCTTCCCTCTTTTCTTGTTTTACATTGTTTCCTTTACAAAGGACTCCTCTGTCGAAACTTGTTGCTGAACAAGAATAAAAGAGAAGGTCTCCGACGGTAAAGGAAAGAAGGAGTTCTGATTTTATTTCCTTTCTTTCTTACATTAAGACATTCATGTCTTAATTTCTTGTCCAATTAAGACAGGCCTAAATCCTCTTAGGACAAGGTCTTATCTTTAAGGCAAGGGTGTCTTAGAGGGTCAAAGTCTTAGTGGAAGGAGGAGAAGAGATCAAAGAAAGGGAGGCAACCTCTTATGTGGAAGAATTCCAGCCATAATCCAAGCAATTGAGTTCTAGGAAGAAGAACTCAATAGGAGGAACCATTGAAAAGAAGATAGTGTTTCTTGATCATTGCTCTGTGTGGATCACCATCTGAGGGCGGACACCTGGATGCCTGGTGAATTCAGTTAGCCCCTTCAACTTCAAGTTGTTTGGAATAAGCGATTATAGGTTGGTACCCTAATTCTAATTTGCATAGATATGCTTGTTATATGTTCTAGTCTTATTTTAGGAGTTCTTGGTTTAGGATTTTTTGGTGTGAATTTAGTTTCATTTTTGAAATTACACATCCGCTGCGTTGCATCGGAACCCAACAGGGCCCATCTTCACCATACTCCTCTACTAAACTTGCCTCATACATGTTTTCGTTGGATTCTTTGATGGGCTTTGGAGTTTCTTTCTCTATATTTTCAATGGGTTCAACCGTTTCATTCTTAAAGACTTCAATGGGCTCAGGAGTTTTCTCATTTAAATTCTTAGAATGTTCAACCTTTTCTCCCTGAAATTCGTTAGAGGGTTCTTCCTCAGTAACCTCTTTCTCTAACTCCTTAGACTTGATCAGGGTGACTCCAGGCTTCTCTTCCTTAAGGCTACTTGATTCTCTTTTAACCTGGTCCTTAGACTGAATTGGTTTGATTACAAATTTCTTCCCATGGTGACTAAAGGCACAAGTATTGGTTCGACCATAAAGAATGGCATCATGATTATAAAGCCAAGGTTGACCTAGGATAATGCTACTAACTCCCATGGGAAGGATATCACACCAAATCTCTTCCTCATATGATTGCAATTTGATCAAAACTTGGCATCTAGACTTGATAGGTATGGAAGTCGAATATATCCATGAGACCTTATAAGGGTTGGGGTGAAGAACTGGAGTCAATCCTAGGGCTTTGACAGTACTTGAAGAGATGGCATTGACACAGCTCCTACTATCAACTTTGATCTTACATACCTTATCCCCTAACTTGACAAAGGTTTGTAGGATATTAGTCCTATGCCAATCTTCTTGCAGTATGTTTTGGGTAAGGATGCACCTAACTATTCCTAAAAGGTCTTCATATTCAAACTATTCTTCCTCTCCCTCATACTCTTCTAGCAATTGATCTTCTGGCTCATCCTCTAAGAAAGGATCACATTGAGGGCATTCCTTAGGGTGGGGAGGTGACTCAGACTCAAGCTCGATGGATAGTCTAATGTCTTTTCTAAGGCTCCAATTCTATCTTCAAACTCATCAAGCCTTTTGTTTATCCTAGCTAACTGATCAGTGATGACCCTTAATTGATCCTCGTGGGTGTTTTCCATGGGTTCACCTAACTGGGAATGATGGGGGTGATAGGGGACTCCTAATTATGCAACACATAACGAAAGACGTTTGGGTTTGCTAGACCTAAGAGATCAAACCAAATGTTAGGTGAAGAAGACAATCTTGGTGGTAGTAACTTGGCACCTGGCCAGGTAAGTGTAAGGTTGGGGGATGTTCCTCTTTTCTTGCCTTAGACACCAATTTGAAAGTAGCCAGGTAAGTGAACCAACCCAGCTTCCTTTGGGCTCTTATCCTTGAACCACTTGCCTAGACACCAGCTACTCAAGCACACACAACCAAGTTATCTAACTTGGCTTGATGCTTGGTTCGACCCGACTTCGTGGGTGTCCCTAGCTCACTAGAGCAATTAAGTGTCTATTCAATTTTAATTAGAGGTTGGGTTCGATATGCCGGGTTGTGATTTTTGGGCTAGGGACAAGTAATGAAATCCTGACCCTATATCATATGCTGCCCTTAAGATGATTTATGAGGATGATGGCATGCAAAATGATCTAATGAGATGTCTCTAAATTATTAATTTTTTTGGATTTTTGATGGATGAAAGCAGAAATGAGATGAAGAAAATGACAAGAGATGAAGCTAAATGCAAATTAAACTATCTAAGAAATGAAAACATAAGAAAATGCACTTGCTGAAATTCTTAGGATAGAATTTCTTCTCGGGTAATATTTCAGCTTGTAGAAATTCTACAAGCTGCAATAAAATCTGACAAAATTATAAAAAAATATTATCTATTATGTGTGATCTAAAAAAATTAAAATAAAAAATTTGGAGATTCCTGCAAATAGAAATACTAGAAACAACAGACCATATTCGGAAAAGAAAAAATGCAGAAATTAAAAGACAATGAGATCTAATGATGCAAATTTTTTTGTTCTTTTTTTTTTAAAATCTATTCTTCTTGTATCCCTGTTTAGAGGTCTATCACAATGGCACCCCTACACGCCTTAGTAGATCCCTGTGGAATGAGAGGAGAGGGTCTTAAACCCTACTTTGTCCTAAGACCAGATGGCCTGGTGAAGCACCGAATCCAGGTACGTAAGAAGCGCTAAGTCCTAACCATTCTCTGATACCAGAAATGATGGGGGCCTAACTAATTGCAAGATGAAGAATGACAGGTGATTTGTTGGTTTTGTGACTTTTAGATTTTAATGATTTTCTTTGGATTCCAAAAATAAGTAAGAGTTGATCTAGGGTTCTATAATAATAAAAACTATCAAGCAAGCAAGTAGTTCCTGAGCAATGATAAAGAAAGAACCCCGAGATTGAGAAACCCCGTAGGACTTAGCTCTCCGATCAATACCTACCTAGGAGTCAGGGGGCAAACCTTAAAGATCTGAAGTACCCGATGCTGAGGTCACTCACTCTGGCAGATGCGGCCTGGATGATCGAGCCGTCAACCCTGCGGGTGCATCGGCTAACTGTCCGAAGATCTCGATGGCAAGGGCAACCGACTCCGTACTTGTGTCACCTGGAGGACCTGCGAGCATTTAAAGAAGGGTTAGGTTTCAATCGAAAGAAAGCAATAGAGAAGGAAAGAGAGTTGTGGTAGTGATGGTGGAGTTCATCTTGATTCGGAGTCGGATGATGGAGTTGCGGAGATGATGGTAACTTGAGGCCTCCCACCTCTCGATGCCCGAAGGTGAAGGTGCTCCCTCAAAGAGATCGACGTTCCTAGTGAACGAAGGCAACTAAAGAGAAATTGAACTCAAGAAATTTGGTTTTTCATTCATCAAAGATTAACCTTACAAAGGGAGGGGTTAGGTTCTTTAAATAGGCACCTTAGGACGCTTTTGAAATTCAAATGAAAAATTACAAGATTTCTTGAATGGGTGCCCAAAACTTTTGACTTTCTTCTCTTCTTGGCCAACCAAGGGATGGACTTTGAATGGGCTTGGCATGATGCAAGGCTTGGAGGAGAGATCTTGGCACCATGAACTTGGAAAGTAGCTCCCTTTTCTTGGAAAAAAGCATGAAGTGAGGCTTGGAGCAAGGCATTTGTTCTTCTTCCTTCTTTGGTTGTGCATCCCTTTTTGGTCAAAGCATGACATGGGGAGTGGAAAGTGGAGGCGCCCAAGGATCTTGTCCCTTCCTTCCAAAGAGGTTCAAACAATTTGGGAAGAAGACTTGATTGGAGTGCTTGAAGCAAGGGATTTGAAATCCCAAATTCAACTCCCCTTTGACCTTCCCTTTGGCCGACCACCCTTACTTGGAAAAGAACTTGATAGTGAAAGGGAAAGAGGGCTAGTGTCATGTGATGTTGTCTTCCTTTAAGCCTTCAAAATTCAGATTTTGTGTCGCCCACATGGCCAAGTGAAGTGGCACCACATAGGATGATGATGTGGCATCCCAGGGTTGATTTGGCATCCATTATGTCTTGGCCCAAAAGTGACTTGGTTTCAAGACCAATCTAGCTCGGGCCCATACTTCCAACAGACTCAGACTAGACTCGATTTATGATTGAACTTAGTACAGGACGCAATTTGACCCAATTGGTCAAAGTACAGACTAGACATGAGACTTAATTCAAAGCAAAGAAAAAAAAGAAAACTTCAAGGTTGATTGAGCCATTGAAGCCTTACAAGACCTGAAAATTGAAACCCTAACCAGAGGTCTGGTGCCAACACCAAATTATCTATTGATTCGAGTTGATCCATGTCAACTAAGGTTGATCAGTCTGATTGGTTTAAGATGCCCATGGACCCATTTGATATTGAAACCCTTTAAGAGTTTGGTCGGGATTTTCTTGATCAAGGTCCATGCATTCTTCCTATATGTCACAAAATTTAAATCCTCTAAATAATTAGGTCCATAAAAAGATTAAGTTATGTGATAGTCTAAGTCTTAGCCTCCCATTAAGTTTGATTGGTAATGAGTCCATAAGTTGGGTGATCATCGACGGTTCCAAAGAATGGGTGGTCATCATGTAATTGGAATTGCCATTCAACATATGATGGCTCAATGTGACTATCTTAACATGTGGTCAAGCTGACCGACCAAAGTTAGGCTTGATCATGAGTCAATTAGAAGCATTGAATTTGATCATGTTAATGGTTGGACCTAAACAGGACCTTCAATAGGAGGCCCAAAGGCTGATTGTGAGGACCCCTGGGGCAAAATGAATACTAGGAATTGCTTAGAGAAGTAATTGGTATTGTACCTACCTTTAGATTCATGTGATCTGACCGGCCAAAGTCGGGCTCATGTGTAGTCTATTGGATCCTGGTACCTACTAAAGGATAAATGTTATTCTTCAGATTTGAGTGAAGAGGCTACCAGTCTGAATAAAATAGTGGGAGAAGCCTTTAGACTAAAATCCATGTCTTTAGGATGTTTAAAATAATTCATATACTGATAGGTCTTGTTCTTCTTTTTCAGATAATGTCGACCACTTTGTCACTCAAGTCATTATTGGATAACAACAAACTTTCTGGACCCAACTTCGATAGCTAGTATCGAAGACTCAGGATAGTCCTTGAGCACAAGCAGATCCTTTATGTGATAATCAATCCAGCACCTAAGATCCCAATCCCCAACACTCATGGCACTATTAGGGATGCTTACCAGAAGTGGATCTCTAACCGCATCTTGGTACGTTGCATTATGTTGGCTACGATGAATGATGAGTTCAGTTGCAAATTTGAGGAGGCATAACTAGAGGAGATTCATCAATGGTTGAAGGAGTCTTTTAGCTCCCCAGATGAGATGGAGAGATATCAGATCTCTTCCACCATCTATAACACATGTATGCATGATAGATCTCCAATAACTAATCATGTAATGTACATGATCAAGTTATTTGAGTGTTTGAGCAAACTCAGATGTCCTTTATATGAGCAGCTTGGCAAGGATGAGATATTGAATTCCTCGCCCCATTCTTACCATGTCTTTCTCAACAATTTCAGAATGAATAGGCCTACAGTAAACTATCATGAGATGTTAGGGTTACTGCAGACTTATGAGAGAGACCACAACCTCAACAAGGGATTGGTGAATTTGGTGGGAGGTTCTAGAGCAGAGCGTGTCCCTTTAGGAAAGGGAAGAAGAGAAAGAATAAGAAAAATAAGAAGGTGCAAAGTGTTGGATATAGTCAGACTAGGAGGATAAATTTTAAAAGGTATAGTAGGCGACAGACTATATTTTAAAACTATCTTAAAGTACAGTATAGCGGAAGACTTGGTAGATTGATCAAGTCATCTACCAATCTACCTACAATAGGATCCGACATAATAAAAGTGCATATAGAGATATCAAGAGCAAAGAAAAGGAAAGGGTACGTTACCTTTAACCTTTGGATGTTGGTGATGAAGAGCTGCTGAGCCACATAATGTTTGGCCTCTATGGGAAGTTCACACCAGGGATCAATCCCAATTCCCTTGGAGTGCTAGCTCCTCAGGATCCTTGAGGCTGATCTTTTCCTTCCTTGGACCAGCAAGACTTTCTTGAAGCCACATGAAAATGGTTGGGGAATAATGTGCAAAAGTAGAAGTGGAACCCTTTCCAGCTAACTCTTTCTTCCCAAACCCTAGCTTGATTGCTAGGTAGGATCACATCCAAAAACTCAAATCCTCTCAAAACCCAACTCTAAGGATACCTTCCCTCCCTCTCTTAGAAAAGCCCAGCAAAAGTCAACCTTAACTAACTCTGCTGCCCCTACAAAGACACCTATTTATAGTAGCAACAAAGAGGTGGTGGAGACACCAGAGGCACCAGAATAAGATAGAGGCTTCACAGCCCTCTGTGGACTACATAGCCCATTTGAGTCCATTTTTAGTTTGTCATTTGAGTCTTTGAGTTGTTATTTCAGTTCAGTATTAGTCATCTCATGTTAAGCTAGTCCAATCCAGTGTTAGTCAGCTCATGTCGAGCTAATTTTATTTTTTTGAGTCCTGTTCAACCATATTGAAGACTCAAGACCACATCATACAAGTGAAGACCAAGTCCAACCAGATTGAAGACATGGAAGTATAGTCCAAGTCCAACCCAGCTTGAAGATTTCAAGACCCAAGGAGGAAAATTCAGAAAACCTTGATTCCTTCCAAATGCCCTCCAGATGCCCAGATTCCCTTATAGATGCCATAATATATTCATAGATTAGGGCATCCATGATTTCAGAGGTCCAGCTGCATCCTAGCCCAAAGAAATCAAGCCTAGGCACCAAGCCCAAGCCCCTAAGAAGCAAGATACCAAGGAATATTCCTTCTACCTGGCTACCAGGCCACCCCAGCTTCCAAAGGCCCAAGCCCATGCGCCCAAGCCCCTTTGGGCCGGTCCCTTGCTGCTCTTAGAAGCCCAACATGCCCCCCTAGGAATTCTTGGAGTGTTAACCAAGTCAAGAGAATTTTTAAGGATTTTTTCTACCTAATGTTTCTTATTTTCTAGCTAGGGTTTGAGTAGGAGATGGATTCTTATGTAAAGACTAATATGTCCTTACTTGGAGCCCAACACTAAGGGTCTATTTAAAGGACCCTAGTCTTTGTATGAGGATTGATTTTGATATATGAATTAAACTTGAGTTCTTTCAATTGCTGTGTGTTACCCTGCTGTGTGCATAAAGGGGTTTTGAGAGTTTCTTCTTTTCGGTGTTGCAACTACCTCCAGCCATCATCCAAGCCTCCTCTTCCCATGCACTTGCTGCCTTGTTTCTAATTTTTTTCTTGTGCTCCCAACCTTGTTTTCTCATTCTTGATGGTTGTTTGCAGGTCCCGAGTTCCTACAAATCCAACGACTCCAACCGTGCCGCAATCGGACGACCGAGCAGAAGCCGGGTATTCGCGGGTCTTTGCTCGGTTTTCCAGGCCGCATCCATCGAGGAACGAGAGATCCCTTTACTGTGATCTTCATCGGGCACTTCAAACATTGTTAGGTACACCACCTTTGCCACCAGTAATTTTATTTTAGGAGAACTTGCCCTAACCGAGGCTTCTCAACCATGTCGATCCATCTTTTT
This sequence comes from Areca catechu, assembly GCA_021397845.1. Classification (NCBI taxonomy): domain Eukaryota; kingdom Viridiplantae; phylum Streptophyta; class Magnoliopsida; order Arecales; family Arecaceae; genus Areca; species Areca catechu. The sequence goes on from CM038050.1 coordinate 102,294,803, forward strand.
TGCTTTCTTAGGTCCTAATCTGCATGCATAGCTTATAAATTTATTTAGAATTCCTACAACTTATTTTGATCCAATATTTAGGATTTAATCACTTCACATATATAGAATCCATAAAAATAATTGCATGCTTATTAGTCCCTCATCATCTTGTATCAGAGCTTAGATTAGGGCTTGTTTTCTACATCTTTTACAGTCCTTATATACTCTATTTTTTTAGTTTTCTCTCCCTGTTCAAAACTCCAAATATTCTAAAATTTTCTTTTCTAGATTCATCATAATTCAAAGTATTTTATAAAGTTTTTCAAGATTTTATTTCCGTTTGTGCAGTTCTATAAGCCAAAATATAGCAAGCAAATTTTTGGCTATTTTTTTTAGCAAGATAAGTTTGGAAGTTTTAGGATTTTGTTTAGCATCTCTTTGCATATCTTTTAATTTTAGTATATTTCCTGCATATTAGGCCATAATTTGCAAGTTTCCTTCTATCTAAGAAAATACAAAATATATTATAAAATTACATATTCTCCAAAAACTCAAAAAACATCTGAACCCTAATTTGCATCCTCATCTGCCTACCATCATTGCATAATTTACTTTTAAGGAAACTTTGCTACATCAGATTAGGGAGGAGTTGATAACCTATCCTTAGCCTAAAACCACACCCCTTGCATTCGGTCCCAAGCCTAACCTAAAATATATTAGACTTTATTTGCCCTAGTGGGTTAGGGACACCAACTAGTCTAGTCCGGGCTAGTTTTAGATCACTATGTCAAGCTAACCTGTGTGTGCCTTGTGCTTAGTGTATAGAACGGTTGTTCAGGGATTCAATCCTGAAGGGCTTGTGTGCTGGTCCGCCTACCTGGATAATCTCTGATTGGTGTCTAGGATTGGCAATTAGGGACCTAACACTCCCCTTACACCTGCCTGGCTGAGTACAGGATTACTATAGGCTAGTTTTGGACTCCAGGTCTAGAGGGGGCAGTAGTTGGTTTGATCGAGTCTTGCATGTGCACTAGCTTAGGAGTCAATGTGTGTGTTTGATTGCATGACCATTAGGTTAAGAACCCAATGCCAGTAGACTTAACAATTCAACAAGTGTGACCATTGAGTCCAATCCTAGGAGAAACCCTCACCATGACCCTTATTATGATACGGAACCTAAAAGAACCCTTTACCATGACCATTATTATGATACTGAACCCAGGAGAACCTAATACTCTGACCCATATAGGGAGTCTAATCCTAGGAGAACCCAATACTCTGACCCATATAGGGAGTCCAATCTTAGGAAAACCCAATACTTTGACCCATATAGGGAGTCCAATCCTAGGAGAACCTAATACTCTGACCTATATAGGGAGCCCAACCCTAGGAGAACCCCATACCATGATCCACCCTAGAACCTAACCATAGGAGACCCAATTATCATTACCGAGCCAAGATGAATGACCCATTAGGAGTACTCAACCTTATGTACCCCTATTTGATTGAAAGACCAGATCCTAAGGTATACTGAATTGAGTCTATGATGGATCGGCCATTTGTGTATACTGGGATGTTAGAGTTAGATAAGATTAGTTTGGCTGCACATGGGTTAATCAGATATGCCAAGCAACATTGGAAATATACTGAGGATGAATGTTATCAATGGGGGAATGGAATACATACCTGGAAAGCCATGAGAAGTAAATTGAGAGAAGAGTACCTAGGTGAATCTTATGAATACAAACTTTTAGACAAATGGTACAAATTAAAATAAGGGAACATGACTGTGTCTAAGTACATTGACCAATTTAACGAGTTTAGTAGGATATTTAACATAATCGAACCTTTGTCTAAGATCATGGCTAGATTTCAGGATGGCCTGCATAGGGATATCCAGTGGGAGCAGTATCATTATCAAATTAAAGACCTAGAGGAATCCTATCACCTAGCTAGGGAATTCGAGTTATATCAGAGGAAATTCAGGAATAATCAATCTAAGTCCAATAAGGATAATTTCCTTGAGCCTAAGTCCAAACCTAGCCGACTTCTTTTAGACCAGCCTACTACTCCTTTCCCATTAGGATGCAAGGAAAAGACCTTAGAACTCATTAATGAGCCTAAGGTAGAAGTGTATGAGGCTGATCCTAGTTTAGTAGACGAATATGAAGGAGAAGGCTTTGAAGAGGATGAACCGCTTGAAAATTTAGAGAAAGAAACTCCTGAGCCCACTAAGACAAAGAGGCCACCTATGAGTTTAGTCTAGTAGAGGAGCCTGTAATGGAAGAACAATTAGAGGAAGAGAACCTAGATATTGTTGCTAGAGCCTTACCTGAGGAAACCATAAAGGAGAGCCAAATTATAGAGTCTAGTCCTAAAATACAAGAACATGAAGAATTTATTAAGGACATGATCTCTTTGAATCAGTACCCTCAGGATGAGCCTCCTCCTATAGTTCCTATTAAGGACCTCTTCCCTAAGATTAATAATCCATCCTTCCATTATGCAAACTCCATAAATATACCGCAACCCCATAAGGTTAGCCTCATTAGTCTAGGATTTGTCCCTGATGCCCCTTCTTTTATCCTACTTTATCCAACTAACCTTGAACCTTTTTTCCCACCCTACCAGACAAATTCTGAACCCTCTTCCTATTTTTTGCTCTTTCCAGACACCTCTAGCATTTCTAGGATCATTAGATTGCATTTAGTTGAGATTAGCATACTGCATGCATTCATTATGCATGTTAGGTTTGCATTATACTTCTGGCATACCCTTTGGAATTTGCTTGGAGCCCACGGTAAATTTTCAGGTGCATGTCAAGCTAAGATCAAACCTAGAGAACCTATAATCTGTTAGGCCTAGATCAAAAGAGTTCAATAAAATTTTCTACTATAGGAATGCATAGTAGAGTCTGTTATGTATAGGTTTGAGTCCTTTACATCATCTTGTTAGGAGTCTGCATGTGCCCAGCTCACCACCTGCACTAATTTTGAAACAACTGGCTAACTCCCAAAAATGGACCAAAGAATTTGGCGTAGTTGATTCTATCTTGGTTAGGCTTAGGCCTAAAGAAGCTTCAAGCTTGCAGAGCCGGACCTTTTTAAGTGATAGAGAAGGTTGGATCAAATGCCTAGGTATTAGACTTGCCTTCGGATTTGGGCATTAGTTCTACCTTCAATATTACAGACCTGTTTGAGTACAGGGACCCGATAGCGATACCTAGTGAGGCCTTTGGACCTATCCCCTCCTATTATGAGTGACCCTAACCTAGTGTGTCCACTAACAAACTTGGCCTGAGAGAGGAGAACGGATCGAGCGTATCCTGGATGATCAAGCCATCACGACCCACGGCCATGGCTATCAACGCTTCCTAGTCCGATGGTAAGGCCGGCCAGAGTCGGACGATTCATGGATTTCTCGAGAGGACTTGCAGCACCTCAACCCAGACCTCCTCGAGATATATGTGAGCCAACCTGATCTTCACTCGACAAGGTCGAGTTTCCTCCCACCCCGGGAGAATTGGTGGGGACACCAGAGGCACCGGAATAAGGCAGAGGCTTCACAGCCCTCTGTGGATTACTTAGCCCAATTGAGTCCATTTTTAGTTTGTCATTTGAGTCTTTGAGTTATTATTTCAATTCAGTATTAGTCAGCTTATGTTAAGCTAGTCCAGTCCAGTGTTAGTCAGCTTATGTTGAGCAAATTTTATTATTTTAAGTCCTGTTCAACCATATTGAAGACTCAAGACCACATCATACAAGTGAATACCAAGTCTAACCAGATTGAAGACATGGAAGTATAGCCCAAGTCCAACCCAGCTTGAAGATTTGAAGACCTTAGGAGGAAAATTAAGAAAACCTTGATTTCTTGTATATGCCCTCCAGATACCCAGATTCCCTTTCAGATACAAAAATATATTCATAGACCAGGGCATCCATGATTCCAGAGATCCACCTGCATCCTAGCCCAAAGAAATCAAGCCCAGGTGCCAAGCCCAAGCCCCTAAGAAGCAAGATACCAAGGAATATTCCTACTACCTGGCTACCAGGCCACCCCAGCTTCCAAAGGCCCAAGCCCATGTGCCCAAGCCCCTTTGGGCCGGTCCCTTGCTGCTCTTAGAAGCCCAACATGCCCCCCTAAAAATTCTTGGAGTGTTAACCAAGTCAAGAGAATTTTTAAGGATTTTTTCTACCTAATGTTTCCTTATTTTCTAGCTAGGGTTTGAGTAGGAGAAGGATTCTTATGTAAAGACTAATATGTCCTTACTTGGAGCCCAACACTAAGGGTCTATTTAAAGGACCCTAGTCTCTTGTATGAGGATTGATTTTGATATATGAATTAAAACTTGAGTTCTTTTCAATTGCTGTGTGTTATCCTGCTATGTGCATAAAGGGGTTTTGAGAGTTTCTTCTTCTCGATGTTGCAACTACCTCTAGCCATCATCCAAGCCTCCTCTTCCCACGCACTTGCTGCCTTGTTTCTAATTTTTTTCTTGTGCTCCCAACCTTGCTTTCTCACCCCTGACGGTTGTTTGCAGGTCCTCGAGTTCCCAAAAATCCAACGACTCCAACCGGGCCGCAATCGGATCACTTAGCAGAAAGCCAGGCATCAGCGGGTCTTTAGCTCGGTTTTTCAAGCCGCATCCATCGAGGAACGAGAGATCCCTTTGCTGTGATCTTCATCAGGCACTTCAAATGTTGTCAGGTACACCCCTTCTACCATAAGTAATTTTATTGTAGGAGAACTTGCCCTAACCGAGGCTAAACAGCCCCGGCGATCCATCTTTTTTGCTTTCTTAGGTCCTAATCTGCATGCTTAGCTTATAAATTTCATATAGAATTCCCTACAACTAATTTTGATCCAATATTTGGGATTTAATAACTTCACCCCATATATTAAATCCACAAAAATAATTGCATGCATATTTTTCCCGCTTCAAGAGGGAAAGAGATATGGAAGGAGGAGTGATTGGGGAAGAGGGTTAAGGGTTGAACCAAATTAGCTTTAGGTTTATATGGAGAAAATCTACATTCCAAATAATGCATTTCATAAAAAACCTTGGAGCCAATTTTAGCCAAGATTTGAAATTTGAATTCAAATTTGAAATTTGAATCTTTTAAGGAAAAGTGAGCATGACAAATCAAATCTAATTTGGTCCTATGCCATATCATATTTGGCTTGACCCATTAGATGAAAGGAAAGTACCCTAAAAGCCAATCTTATGTAAGGGCATTTTTGTAATCCTCTAACTCCTGTATGATATATTAATAAAGGCATATTACTTAATCATATTACTGTATCTTATCTAAAGATTATGATGAACCCCATAGGTTATGGCAAATTGAATTAGGGTTATGATGGAAATCATGACAGTGAGATCTAAGTTCCTGTAAACCCTAATCTAAAATGTTCCTAGTCGATGGACCATCGGTTAGGGGATCAGTAAGTCCAGAAAAGACTAGCTTATCCTATGTATGTTCTGATAAGAGGGTGGTTGGTCTCACAGCCACTTATGTAGAGACATTAATACAAGGATAAGGGTGCTTATTAGGGTATGAGTTCACTAAACTCATCCGTACCGGGACTATCTTATGGAAGTCTTACTACTTGTCAAAAGATAGATCTCAAAGTAAGAGTTGTGCTTGTGATCTTTGGAACTGAGCTCACCATGGTTTCTTGTGCACTCTAGGCCATGTTTTGATTCATACTCATTCATGACATTAAGTCATGCACGGGGTGTTCTCGGATATGGTGGAAGGTGTATGAAGGATATGAGTGGACTAACAAGGAATCGATCATTCCTAGTAAGAGGAATTGTTATCCCAAGTGATCTCTTCGATTGATGACTCAAGGAGTCTTTGATCAAAGCAAGATGAGATTAGAAGTGGTTTCTAATGAGTAATCAGCTGAGCCTTTATTATCGAATAGAGATTCAAAATGACTAAGTGCTAAGGTTTGACATTTATCCATACCTATTACTTAATCAGGATAATGGGAGATCGAAAGATTAAATTGCATGGTAACTTTCTATTAAAGGGTATTTTGGTACTTTTCACCAAATTCCTCATCTTCCGGGTAGGCATGACACGTTGCTAGATGTCGATCATGTCTTGTAGGTATTCATGAATCAATTGGATTGGTTTCATGAGTTAATTCGATGGATAGAACGAATTGGCAATTTAGGTCAGCTCAATTTGACCTAATTAAGTCAATCGGGTTCGATTAGTTCAAATCGGCTAAACCTAAATCTACTACTGGGTAGATGTGGAACCCAAAGGGTTACACACGTTAGGGAGTTGACCAAGGAAGTCATTCATAATTTAATTAGTGTCATGGGATCCTAATTGGTTAGCTAGATTGCACACTAGCATGTGCAAGCTAACCTAATTCCTAACCCAAGTCAATTTGGGTCGAGTTGCTTGCTAATTTGATTAACCAATTTAAGAGAGACTTTAATTAGGTTATGTCTTGATTAGGACAACCTTTATTAGGTTTTATCCTAATTTAATTGGACATGAAATACCACTTGGTCTAAAGGCCAAGTCGGCTTGGACTCCTTAGGCGCATATGTGCACAAGCCAAGTTATGGATCGCCGAAAAGGACCAAGAATCCTTCTGTAGGTGAATCACTTTGGCTGATTCATCTAGGATGCTCTTGGCACATATCCCCATGCTTCTTAGGATTATTTTTGACCTGTCAAATCTTTTTGAATTGGCATGAAGTGGCATGGAAGAGAGTGCACACATGAAGGGATGCATCTCTTCATTTGGCATGCGGTCTGAAGCATTATCCTTATGCTATCATGACTCTTCAAATTCTCTGATGCTTGGAGATTGAAGAGGCACCTCTTGGCATCCTAGTGACCAGTACTTGCCTTGTGGCAAGTGAGAAATCATCCGAGAATGAGGAGGGATGCGTATTTGAGCTTTGGTGCTTGAATCAACATATTGGATATGATTTTTCAAGCCAGATAACTTCTCTTCGATCTTGAAAAATCATATCTGATAAGTTGATGGCTGGACATATCACATGCCCCTCTTAAAGCTATAAATAGGGGCGATGATTTGAGTTTCGGAAGAGTTCTTGACCGCAGATTATTCTGAGTGTTTTTCCTTCATCCCTTCTCCTTAAGACAAACTTTGTCTCTTTAAGACAAGGTTATTCTTACTAAGACATGTCTTAGCATTTAAGACATATGCCTAGAGTGTCTTATAAGAGGGCAATCCCAAATCCAAGAGTGGTTTTGGAAAGCATTTAGAGTATTGGAAAGCATTTACAGTACCCTACAAGAGGGTAATGTGTCCTACAAAGGCAAAAGTCTAGAAGGCTGCCAAGAAGAGTCCTTGTCAAGCAAGCAACTGAAGTAGGAGTTCTTCCTTGTGTCAAGTCCTATGTGGATCACCATTGGAGGGCTTGTAATTGTGAACCTAGTGGAAAGAAGTGGAAAACAACATTCCAGATATTTATCATGAACCATATTAGTGATATATATTAGTTGCATATGAATGAGGGGATCTTGGGATTAGGGTTTCTAGCCAATAAGGGTTTTTCTTCGTGCAAAATTTTGAAATCCAATGCATCATATATGCATGATGACCCTTAAGAAACCCATCATCAGATTGTAATCATATTGCAAATAAGTTCTCCAAAAATTCACTAATCGAATTAGTGAAAAACCCTCATTACAGCTAAGTGTCGACTTATGGAAGTGTCGACATTTGGGTCATGGTCAATCATATTGACCCCAGAGTGATGCTAAATGATTATAAATCATCGGTCATGTTGGAAATTGTATTCCAAATCCAATCATCTAGACTATAGATAGTTGTTCTATTTTGTAATTGTATATGAATTTCTTGATGAATAAAAGTTATTCTTTTGGCTGTTCATCACATATGTGTTTTCCTGAAAATAACTCTTGTATAATAGAGTCCTTAGAACTATATTATATTTGATATTGAGAGGATATATCAAGTAGTTGTTAAACTGGTTCATAACCAAAAGATACATTATTATAGGTTGGTGATGTATCAAGTGTAGGTTGTTGTTTGTCACATTTATTGGTTGTTCTCTTAACCAAAAAGTGTAGAGGCACTGATGTGACAAATAGGTGAAATGTATAACATCTCACTATACGTGACCAACTACAAAGCTCCCTTCTATCAAAGGGTTGCTCGCAAAGGAATATGGGTATATGTGTCCCTCAGACCTGAGGTCACCATGATAGCTTGAAAGCAACTCACTATACTTTGATGCCGGACTACCTAAATTTCTAATCCAGTGATGAAAGGCTTCTGGGTACAAGCACGTACTTGTGGAGCGATGGTGGATCAAGATGGATTGACCCCTCCAAATGCTTTGGAGTGAATGACTCACTATGTCTCAATTTAGCAAAACCTTGGCCATGGTTGTTCTTGTGAGGAGTCACAGAACTTGTAAGGTTAAAACATGATTTGGATGTACCAGGTTAGGGTTGGCAGTCAAATCCTAGGTCATCGTAAGTATTTTGAGGTCAAAAAGATGAATTATGCAATAATGATATGCCAGAGGTTCTATAAAGTTGCTCGGCAATCTTTGACCTATCTAGATATCGGGTATCATTGCTAGATGATGACTTTGACTGGTACTGAAAGTGTTCCAGTGCTACCGACTTAGTGTTCGAACCTATGGGGTTACATACCATAGGGATTTTTATCTAATCTAAAGGCTGATCAACGATTGAGAATCGTTTGCCATCACTAGAGGTCAATATGATTGACCATGTTCCAAGTGTCGACACTTGCAAGGTTGCAAGTGTCGATACTTAGAAAGTCGATACTAGGAAGTGTCGACACTTAGCTATGACGAGCAAAAATTTTGGAAAGAATATTCAGAAAGTTTTGACCTTAATTTGAACTTCGAATTTTGGTTGGTTTTGGCTTCAAGCCTTCATGGAATGATGGTCATTCTTTAGAAGGTTTTGATCTCAATTCGAATTTCAGATTTTGGCTAGTTTTGGCTCCAAGCTTTCATGGAACTTAGAGCTAATTTATTTTGGCCCTTGACCTTCTCCCCTAATCACTCCTCCTTCTTCTTTCTCCCACTCATGGCTGCCTTTACATATAAGGGTTGTTTTAGGGGCTGCTGGTCAGTTGAAGAGTTTTCTTATTGAATGAGATTGCTAAAATTTTGAGAGGGAAAAGAAAAGGGGCTTGGGAGTACTAGGATTTTGAGTATGTAATTACCTAGTACTCAAGCTTGGTCTTGGAAAGAGAGCTAGTTAGGAAGGGTTCCACCTCTCCTCCTTGTCTTCCAAGAAGAAGTAGATCGGCCTCAAGGATCCCAAGAAGCTAGCACTTTGAGGGAGTTGATTTGAATTGAGCCCTGGTGTGAACTACACGTAGAGGCCAGACACATGTATGGCTCGAGGGCTTTTCATAACCTCCTCTTAAAGGTATAACGGTAAGGTATCCTTATGCCTTTTGGTTCTTTTCCTGCTTATGATATCTTTTGTATGCTATATTATCATACTTGTTCCTATTGCAGGTAGATTGGTAGATCGTTTTGATCGATCTACCAAGCCTTCCATTGTGCTTATTTTAAATTATTTTAAAATATATTTTTCTATCATGCATGCTCATTTTGCCTATCCTTCAATGGTATCAGAGCCAGGTTTCTCATAGTATAATAATGCTAGAATGCTTTAACATCATAGTTTTCTTTTAAAGTCTTGGATTGAGTGCTTCACCATGGCCATCCAGTCATAGGAGAGAAGTAGGGCTGCAAGACCCTCTCTTCCCATTCAATAGAGTCTCCTATGGCATGTAGGGGTGCCACTTATGATTGACTCATGAAGAAGAAAAATAAAAGAAAATATAGATTAAAATATTTTAATCTAATGTTATAATCATCAAACAAATTTAGATGAGATCTATTGGTTTTATTTTGATCGATTTTGATTTAAAAAAAAAACTTTGGATTTGAAATCACTATTTTTGCCTTGTGGCAGGCCTTGAGTCGACCCAAGTGTTGACACTTGAGTCAACTCAAGTGTGTATACAGAAAATATGACTTTCTATTAACATTCTGTCTCAGGCCTCGAGTTAATACTTGAGTCGACTCATGAGTGCGAAGTGTCGACACTTGAGTTGACTCATGAGTGCATAGTGTTGACACTTAACCTGAGAATATAGAAAAATAGTGAATTCAAATTCTGATTCGTTGTAAAATTGTTCGACATTATAAATTAAAATTATTTTAATTTATAAAGGCTATTGATCTTAATTAAGAATTAAGTTACATTGAATGATAAAGAACTCTAGGAATATGATTCAAAGATTTTAAGTCATTTCAATAAGCCTTAAGGGTCATGGGTTAGCTTCTATTAGATTTTTAATTGAGTTAGACCTAAGTTTAGATGCATTGGACTATGTAGAGAACTAATCTAATCAAATGTTGAGTTAGGATTTCTTCTCTATAGATCTCTCTAATATTAGATTGATTAGTCCATAAATCTAAATGGACCTAATTTGTGGCTCAGTGGATAGCCCAAGTCTTTAGGCTAGTCTAATCAAGTCTGATGAACCAATTGCAATCCAAGATAAGTTTGGCAGTTTGATCTTGGTTCTTTGGGGCTACCTCTTACTTGGCCAACTTGGTTGGTGTTTAAGGCAAGTTGGTTAATGACGGAACCCAACCCATGATCTCACTTACCTGGCCAATATGGTCGATTAAAATTAATTGGATAGCTCACTGACTTATGTTAACCCATGTCACCCAAGGTTAATCAGTCTAGACTAATTTTAGGTGCTAATGGATCATTAGTTATGTATAACCCTCCTTGATAACTGATGTGATCAATGAGAGGTTGATCCATGTCTTCTCATCTCTTCTTTTATCATATTAAAATTAAACCCTCTAAATTATTAGATCCATAAAAAGATGAAGTTATGGAGATAATCGAGTCTTAGCCTTCCATTAAGTGGGATGGTAATGGGTCTAATAGTTGGGTGTTCATCGGCAGATCCAAAGATCAGGTGTTCATCGGGCTATTGAAATTACTATTCCTAATATGATGGCACAGTGTGACTCTCTTAATGGTATTCAGGTGGGCTGGCCATAGTCGGGCTTCATTATTCGTTAGTTAGAAGTATTGAATTTTATCATGTTAATGATTGGACCTAACCGGGACCTTTAATAGGAGGCCCAAAGGCTGATTGAAGTGCACATTGGGGCAAAACCAAAATACTAGAAGTTACATGGAGAAGTAATTGGTTGAAGAACCTACATTTAGATGCGCATGGGTGAGCTAGCCAAAGTCGAGCTCATGTGTTGTCTATTGGGATCTAGTACCCACTAAGGAATTAAAGTGATTCCTTGGATTGGAGGTAGAGGCTACTAATCTCAACAAAATAGTGGGAAGGCCTTTTGACAAAAGTCTATGTCTTTAGGTTAATAATTCATATACACTAATAAGTTTTGGTTTTCCTTTTAGATGTCTTCCAACCTGTCGTTCCGGACTCTTCTCAATAACGAGAAGCTCAAGGGTCCCAACTTCTGTTGCTAGTATCGAAGGCTCAGGATTGTACTAGAGCATGAACGGATCTTGTATGTGATATTGGATCCAGTACCTGAAATCCCTGCTCCCAATGCTCGGGGTTTGGTCAGAGACATTTATCAGAAGTGGCTCTCCAACAGGACCACTATCCGATGCATAATGTTGGCAGCAATGAACTATGAGTTCGGTCACAAATTCGATGAAGCCCAGCTAGAGAAAATCCTTCAAAGGTTGAAGAAGTCCTTCAGCACACCAGATGATGTTGAAAGATACAAGGTCTCCTGTGCTATCTACAATGCATGGATGTGTGATGGGGCCTTAATCACTGATCATGTATTGTATATGATCAAGATGATTGAGCACCTGGGCAAGCTCGGATGTCCTTTGCATGAATAGCTCGGGAAAGCTGCGATTCTGAATTCTCTGCCCTCTTCCTATTTAGACATTCTCGATCATTTTAGAATGAATAAGCCTGTAGTTAACTATCATGATCTATTGGGGTTATTGCAGACTTATGAGAAAGACCACCAATTGAACAAAGGGATGGTAAATCTAGTGGGAGGATCTTTGGCAGGGCATCGTCCCTTCAAGAAAAGGAAAAAGAAGAGTAAAGAAAAAAAGGTGCAGAATGCTTCTAGGCCCAGTCAGGCCAAGAGGGTGATGGCTGATAAGAGCCAAACGGAGTGCTTCTTCTATAAAAAGTAGGATCATTGGAAGAGAAACTATCCTCTTCATATTGCATCCCTTAACCCAAACAGGTCCAAGAAGAGAAAGCAGCAGGATAGTGCTGGATAAGGTATTTATATGATAACACCTTGTAGTTTCTCTATCTACGATACTACTAATTGGGTATTGGATACAAGAAGTCCAATTCACATTTGCAATTCTTTACAGGGACTTCAAGTTAGTAAAAGATTCAAGGATGGTGAGAGATTCTTGAACGTGGAAAATGGAAGCCAAGTTCTAATCCTGGCATTGGGAGTCCTAAATTAGTTTTCGAGTTTTATAAAATCATTTTGAATGAGTGTCATTATTGTCCATCTTTCATCTTTAATATCATTTCTATAGGCCAATTGGTCATGAATGGTTATGAACTATCAATAAAAAATGACATTTGCAAAATCGTTTGGAATGGTTATGTCATGATGAATGGACATATGAACAATGGCATTTATATTCTATCATGACCTGTTAGTGTAGTGTACACATGATGTGGGATGAAATGGAATGATGTAGTCTAGGAGGAGATAGTAGTAACTAAATGAAAAATGAAGTGAAGCTAGGCTGCTTTTCCATGTAAAAGAACATAAATGTTCATGAAGGGATTTGCATGTTAAACTAGACTTGAATGAGTACCTTCAAAGTAGTATAGAGAAAGGATCTTTGTGGCTAAGAAACTACACAGGCTAGCACTTAGTTACTCTAATATTTCATATCTGAAAGCATTGAAAGAGGGGTACCCGGTCATTAACCTTTCAGCGATTGGAAGGATTACACTCAAGGATGAAGCTCTTGGATGATAAGGAGATTCTTCTAGATGGTAGGACTTCTTGTCTCAGAAGACCTTCTTCTTTGGAACCTGAAAATCCTGGGGATCCTACACAAACCATATTAGAGTCAAGAAGGAAATTGAAAGGTGGAATACTAATGAAATGAAAGTTGATGTTGAGAAGAAATTTTGGTGGAGTGGAAGTAGCTTGGCCGGCCTCCTTTGTATGGTCTCCTTGCTCCTTGGAAGATGGAATGGAAAATATGATAATGGCTCTTGGCATGGAAGATGTTCTTTCTTGAAGTAGCTAAGGGCCTCTCACCCACTCCCTCTCGGAGGATATTTGATAACACAAATAGAAGGGAAGAAACTCATTTTTTTTCAATCATATCATGTCACCTTTACAAGAGAGCTTGGAGTAGTATTAATATGTCTCCAAGGAACTTTTGAAAATTTGAAATACATGGAGCTTTTATGGGAGGTTGCTAGCTATAAGGGTAGAAATTCGAAATACATAGAGCTTTTCATGGAGATTGAAACCTTAGCTATCTATAAAGGTGGAAAGTTGAAACACTTGGCCGGCTCCCATTGAATTTGAAATCTTCTTGGCGATGTGGCATGTGGTGATGTGGCTTGATGAGGTGTACACCAAGTGGTTGACATGGTATCCAATAATACTTGCTGAAGTGGCATCCACCTTGGATTAATTGGTTGGAGTGGTTGAATGCATTCAATCTTCAAGTGATCTTGCTTACATTAACCAATTCCAAATCTCTCTTGGACCCAACTACTAAACTCACTAAATACAAGATCAATTTTGACCCTAATTGGACTCAAAAACCCAAATGGACTCAAAAGAAACCAAATTAAAATAAACCTAACCCTAATTACATGACACAAATTCAATTAAAGAAGTAAAATTACTCTATTTATAAGACACAAGTTCAATGATAGAATTAAAGCCATACTAAATTAGACTGAAGCCTCTTTCGAACTTTGGTGCCCACACCAGTTCTCCCAGGATGGGAGAAACTCGACCCTATCAAGTATGGACTGATATGACTTTGATACCTTTCTAGTAGGTCTGGGTCAATTTTCTATAAATCCTCTCGGGTGATCCAGGAATCCTCGAATTTGGATGTTCCTTGCCATCGAACCAGATAACATTGATAGCCCTTATTTTTAATGGTAATTACCTAGTCATCCAAGATACTTTCAATCCTATCTCTCCGTTCTAGTTGAAGTTCTGGTGGACAGTCAGGTAGGGTTTCACTCTCAAAGGCTGGATACAGTCCAAAAGGCTCACTAGGAATTAATGCCAGCTCTTTGTATTCTTTCAGATCAGAAATATTAAATGTTGAACTAATGCCATAATCTGATGGTAACTCTAACACATATGCATTAGGTCCAACTCTCTTTAATACTTTGTAAGGTCTAGCTCCTCGGGCATGCGATTCGTTCAAAGTTCCCGATGAGAACCTTTCAGGTTTATGCTTAACCATTACATCCATACATAGAATTCTTTCACTTGTTTACGTGAATTGGCCATATGCTTATAGACTTCATTGCTCATTTGAATTTTTTTACTAATCTTTTTATGCAAGTCCTTAATATGTTGTGCATACAACTCGGTGGACTTAGACAATCATGCATGAGTGGGTAATGTAATGAGGTCGATAGGTATCTCAGGTTTATAACCATGGACAATCTTAAAGGGACTCTTACTAGTAGACCTATTGACTAAGCTGTTGTAAGTGAATTCAGCACGAGGTAATAGCAAATCCTAGTTTTCCAGACTCTCTCTAACAAGACACCTCAATAAGTTTCATAGACTTCTATTTACTTCTTCTATCGTCCATCAATCTACGGGTGGTAAGCATGTTGCCCAGCAATCAACCCAAGAGTGGGGGTGAATTGGGTCTCTAAAAAATAATTACTTGATGCAATGAAATAGGATGTAATCCAATTCAACAATTAATCAAGGTACTATGAAATCAAATGTAATGCTCTTAAGCAAAAGTGTAGCAGAAATAAAGAGCAATAAATGAAAGTACAAGTAGAAAGAATAATCAACCATAAAACCAAAGTATAGTTGTTCGGTGATATCCAATGCACCTACATCCACTCCCCAAGATCTCCTTGGGAATTCACTAAAATCTCTACCAATTATAGTTGATTAGTTTTCCAGGCTCACTAATCAAAAATCTAACTTGTTTTCACAAGGCCAACAAGTCAAAACCTCACTTGGTTTTATGGGCTAACGAAGAACCTAAATGGTTTTAAGGCTCACCACCAACCTCCCTTGGTTTTCTGGGCTAACCAAGAACCTAATTGGTTTTCAAAGGCTCACCAATAACCTATCTTGGTTTTACAATATGCTAACTAAGAACCCTTACAACAAATAAGTTTTTCAAGTAGAGAAACAATAAAAGCTTTCTAATAAAAAGTGGGTATCTCTTTGAAGATCGATGTTATGGTGCTTTTGAACTTGTTGAAGCCTCTTTGATTGCTCAAGGATGCATGATCTTTAATGCTTTTGAAGGCTCTTGAATGCTTGGAGGCTTGCTTTTGCTTTAGAGTGGTTGAATCTTCAACGAATAAGAGTGAATGCTCTCATTTATTCTCTCTTGAATTCTTCTATTTCATTCTCATTAATAATTATACTTTTGATTTGATTTTGAGCATATATATACCTTCCTAAGGCCTCAAATCCAGTTTATAGCCATCAGACTTGAAAATATAGCCGTTGGAGGGAAAAAGGGTCGAGCTTACATTTAAAAAACTAGCCATTACTATTTTTAGAATTCTATTTGTCGATACTTCAGGCTATGAGTTGACACTTCAGGTCGACACTTGAACTTCTTGAGTCGACACCTAGTTCAAAAATCTTCAATCTGGTTCTCTGAAAATCTCAGATATGTCGACACTTCCTAAGGTGAGTCGACACTTTGAGTCAACACTTTGCTTCCATGTGTTGACACTTTTGTAGTTCTTCATTCTCAGCAAGTTCTGTGACTTGAAAATCTCAGGTAATGAGCTGATCCATGTATCGACACCTTGAGTCGACACTTTTGGTCCATGTGTTGACACTTCAACCATGCCATCCGAAACATTCTTCGCGTATCGGCTTGAGTCGACACTTCACTACGATGTGTCGATACTTGGTATCATGTGTTGACACTTTGAGTCTGATGCAGAACAAATAAGATGATGCGATGCGGAAGTAAATTAAGACTAATTTTTTTTTTTTTTTTGTTAGAAGTTGGCTTGACACAAAAACAAGGCTAACTAATATTGAAAGAAAATATGCACTGAAAGAAAGCATAATTCAAAAGAGTAGATTATCAGAGTAATAAAGAAGTAGGATCGCTGGGGATTGAGAAACCCCCAGACCTAGGGTTTACTCCTCTTTCAAGAAACAGATGATGAGAGAAGAGAAGGTTTTATACCTGACTGTGATAACTCTCTTTGCATCAATTGAAGGACACTCTCGAGCAGATTGTAGGATCCTTGGAGACGGGGTATCTTCGTAATGGATCCTCGGATTGTAGTCCTATGGCAAGGTTGGCCTTCTTCTCGTACTCTGGATCTGGAAAAGATGAAGAACAAGATAAGGATGTAAGAAACTCAAGGAAGAGACCTTTATCTGGGATAGCTCCGGACTGCTCGGACTTTGAAGATGAGGGAAGAGTATGGAGGTGGCGGTGGAAGATAGAGTGGATTTAGGGTTTGGCTGGTAGGGTGGTGGCTTGCAGATGAAAAGGACCTAGGGCTTGATATAGTGGACGATGGCTTGGAGAAGGAGATGGCGGCCTTGAATGAAGTGGGAATAGGGTTTAGGAATTTGGGTGTTGGCAGCTAGGATGATGAAAGGAAATTAGGGTTGGAGGCCAGGGATGAAAGCGGGGCAGGGTTTTGGTAACTTTGAGATCTCTCAGCTCCTCAAGGCTCCAATGGAACCCGGATTTACTCCCTCATAGAGCTCAACACTCAAAGAAGAGTGGAAGAAGAGAACACAAGGTTGCTCAACACAAGAAAAGATTTCATTTACTCGTTCCAATCAAAAGATTACATAAGGGTCCAATATATAGACCTTGCAAGAGAAACAAAATTACACTACTTCCCATTTGGGACTAAACATTCATCCTAATCATGAAAAACTTTTCCTTGACCGACCAGGCTTCTTTCCTTGGAGTGGGCGGCCTCAAATGCAAGGTGATGGCTTCATATGGCAAGTATGTGGGGCACCTCCTAGCTCTTCTCCTTAAGTCATGGGTTTTCCTTCCATGACTTGCTCTTTCTTGGAAGAAAATACTCATCTCCTAGTCTTTCTCCCCAAGACAAGGCTCCTTCCATTCATAGCTAGATACTTTAGGCAGGTGTGGGTGCCTACCTTGAAGTCCTCTCCAAGAAAAATCCCCTGCTCCTTTAGCTTGGTTACTTTTGGCAGCTTGTGGGTGCCTTCCTTGACTTCTCCTAAGAAAATTTTCTTGTTTTCTTGGGCATGGGGACCAGGGACACTGGGATGAATTGTGGCGCCAACTAGTCCTAGGAGTGTGGCTGGGAGAGTGGCATCCACTTGCATTTGGCCTTGGAAGAAAAAATGATGCCCTAGGGAATGGCACCAACCAGGACTTGTCTTGGACTTAGAGTGAGTCAACATGACTCAACAAAATAAAATGCAGACTTAAAGAAATAAAATAATCTGGTTGTCCAGGTCAACCCTTATTACAAACCCTAATCTTCGGGCAAGATCATTCAGAAATCCAGATGGAACCCTGAAGTCTTCTTCTTATTCTGGTGCTCGCACCAATTCTCCCGGGGTGGGAGGAACTCGACCCTGTCGAGTAAGGCTCAAGTTGGCTATGGTATCTCTTCAAGAGATATGGATCCAGCACTTGTAATTCATCTCGGGAGATCCAAGAGTCATCAGAATCTGGCCTTCCTTGCCAGTGGACCAGGTATCTTTGGTATCCTCGATTACGAGTAGAGATAACCTGATCGTCCAGGATCTTTTCAATCTGTTCTTTCCTCACTGGCCAGTTTGTTGGTGGACACACAGGGTTGGGTTCACTCTCAAGAATAGGATTAGGCTCAAAAGGCTCACTAGGAATCACAGCTGGCTCTCTATACTCTACTAGGTCTGTAATGTTGAAAGTGGGGCTAATGCCTAGTTCTGGAGGCAACTCGAGCACATAGGCATTGGATCCTACTCTCTTCACCACTCTAAATGGTCCAGCTCCTCTAGCATGTAACTTTCTAACGGTTCCAGGAGGAAACCGTTCAGGCCTTAACCTAATCATTACAAAGTCTCCCTCAATAAAAGTTTTGACTCGCCTTTGAGAATCAGTCAACTTCTTATATGTTTCATTAATTAAATTTATTTTGGCATGAATTTCTTTATGCAAGTCTTTTATATGCTATGCAAAAACTTCAGCAGACTCGGAGACTCGTGTGTGGACTGGTAAAGGGGCTAGGTCAAGAGGTGTGTGAGGTTTGTATCCATGCACAATTTCAAATGGACTCTTACATGTAGACTATTGACCGAGTCATTGTATGCAAATTCAGCCCTAGGTAAGTACAAATCCCAATTCCTAGTGTTTTCACCAACAAGACATCTTAGCAGATTGCCTAAGCTATGGTTCACTACCTCGATTTGGCCATCAGTTTGGGGATGATAGGCAGTTGAAAACTTAAGTTTTGTCCATAACTTATGCCAAAGGGTTTTCTAGAAATAGCTGGTGAACCGGACATCCCTATCTGAAACAATTGTCTTAGGTAGGCCATGGAGTCTAACTATCTCATTAAAAAACAGGGTGGCTATCTTAGACGCATCAAAAGTCTGGGAACAAGGCAAGAAGTGGGCCATCTTAGAAAATCGGTCGACTATGACACAGATAGAGTCATGCCTCCTCTGGCTCTTAGGCAAACCTAACACAAAGTCCATACTCACATCTTGCCAAGGACGATCTTGGATAGGGAGTGGGGTATAAAGGCCGGTGTTCTGTTTTCGCTGTTTGGCAACAGCGCAGGTTCGACACCTAGCCATAATGTGTGCTACATCTCTTACTAAGCTAGGCCAGAAAAAGTGGTCTTCAACAGCCAGGGTGGTCGTCTTTTCCAAAATGGCCTGCTATACCCCCAGCATGAATTTCCCAAATCAAAAATTCCCTAAGAGAAGTTCTAAGGATGCAAAGCCTATTCTTAAAGAACAGAAAGCCATCTAAAAGGGAATAATCCTTATGATCACTAGATGGTCCTTGAGCTAGATCCTGATACACAGTCTTAAAATCCAGACACGACTCATATTCCTCTTTGATCTGCACAAACCCTACGACTTCAGCCCTAATAGAATTCAATAACAAAGATCGACGACTAAGGGCATCAGCTACCTTATTTTCAGTCCCAGCCTTATGTTTCAAAATAAGAGTATAGGACTGGATATACTCTACCCACTTAGCATGCCTAGGGTTAAGCTTCTTCTGGGAATTCAGGAATCTAAGAACCTCATGGTCCGAAAACAGCACAAATTCCTGCGGTAGCAAATAATGTCTCCAGTAACGCAAAGCTTGCACTACCGCATAAAATTCTTTATCATAGGTAGAATACCTAAGCTTAGCATCATTAAGTTTTTCACTAAAGAACGCTACGGGATGATTCTCTAGGCTTAGGACTCCACCTATACCTACACCTGAAGCATCACAGGCAACCTCAAATACTTTAGAAAAGTCGGGTAACCTCAAAATGGGTGCCTGGGTCATCCTATCCTTAAGATCTATGAAGGCTTTATGGGCTGCTTTAGTCCACTGAAATTCTCCCTTCCTAATACAGTCTGTGATAGGAGCAACTACAGTACTAAACCCCTTGATGAGACATCTATAGAAGGTAGCCAAGCCGTGGGAACTCCTAACTTCATGCATACTGGTCGGCTCTGGCCATTCTACTATGGACCTAATCTTCTCTAGATCGGCAGCCACGCCGTCAGGGGTTACTACAAAACCAAGGAAGATAACTCTACTAGTCATGAATTCACACTTGTTGAGATTACAGTAGAGACTATCATTCCTCAAAACTTGGCAGACTTGTCTAAGGTGGCCTAGGTGGTCTGCAGGGGTCTTACTATAGATCAGGATGTCATCGAAATAGACCACTACAAACGTCCCTATGAAATAGACCACTACAAACTTCCCTATGAAAGCTCTAAGCACCAGGGTCATAATCCTCATGAAAGTACTAGGGGCATTGGATAACCCAAAAGGCATAACAACCCATTCGTAGAGACCATCCTTAGTTTTGAAAGCAGTTTCCACTCATCCCCTGGTCTAATTCTAACCTGATGATAGCCGCTCTTGAGATCAATTTTGGAAAAAAACATTGCACCGGCCATCATATCTAGAATGTCATCTAGTCTAGGGATGGGGAATCTATACTTGATTATGATTTTGTTGATGGCATGACTATCAACACACATCCTCCACGTGCCATCTTTCTTTGGGGTCAGTAGTGCAGGAACTGCATAAGGGCTAAGACTTCTCTCTAATGAACCCCTTCCTCAACAATTCTCCAACCTGCTTTTGCAGTTCCTCATGCTCAGATGGATTCATCCTATAATGGGGCAAGTTGGGTAAAGTAGCTCCTGGAATTAAATCTAAGGAATGCTAGATATCCCTAAGAGGTGGAAGGTGGTCTGGCAGATCCTCAGGAAAAACATCTTCAAATTCTTCTAACAAAGGCCTAACTTCCTGAGGAGGCTCTAAGGGTATAGGAGTCCTATGTTCCTTAGAAATCAACATCCAAATGGGTGAACCACTATGAATTTCTTGTTCTAGATCCTTAGCACTAATTAGGTTCACTCCAGTCTTCATCTCTTTGACCTTATTGGGTCCTTTAGCTACCTTGTCCTTAGGAGGGACTGAATGGATTGTGATCTTTTTTCCATTAAAACTAAAGACACAGGTATTGAATTTTCCTAAGAGGGTGGCATCATGATCATATAACCAAGGTCTCCCAAGAATTATACTGCTCACCCCCATGGGTAAGACATCACACCAAATCTTCTCTTGATAGGATTGCATCTGGATTTGGACCTGACATCTAGACTGGATGGGTATAGAGGTAGAGTCTATCTAAGAAACCTTATAGGGGTTGGGATGGGGCACTGGGGTTAAGCCTAACATTTTGATAGTGCTAGCAGAAATGGCATTCACACAGCTCCCACTATCTATAATGATCTTACATACCTTATCCCCTAATTTAAGGAAAGTCTGTAGGATGTTAGTCCTACGCTAATCCTCTTGAACTCTACTCTAGGATAGGATGCGTCTCACAACTCCTAACTGGTCAGACTCTGTGGGTTCCTCCTCTCCTTCGTACTCATCAACCAAGTTCATTCCGGCCTCAAAAACTTCTTCTTCAAATTCCTCAATGGGCCCGGAATTATCTTCCTCTCCCTCTTCTATGTAAAGGGATCTACGTGGGCACTGGCTAGAAACATGACCTACCCTATGGCACTTAAAACAGGCTATGGCTGTACATTGGCTGGAGATATGACCTGGTTTCTGACACTTAAAACAGGTGATAGTAGAACTAGGGGTTCTCTAGGTGTCAGGTGCCTTACCTTTGTCCATGGGCCTAGGGGTGGGAATACCCTGAAAAGGTTTGCTTGGGGTAACTTGGCTAGGTCCATTTCTTGGGGTTGGGGCACTAACCTTAGAAGGTATAGGTCCTCTCTAAAATTTCTCAGTGTTCAGTGCAATCTGATAGGCTTGGTCTAGGTTAGTAACCTCTCTCAGAAACAACTCCCTCTTAATGTTTTCCCTAAGTCCAGCCCTAAATCTAGATAAAGTGACCTCATGGGCTTCACTCACATCACATCTCATCAAGTACTCATCAAAGGTGGCTATGTAGTCTGAGATAGATTGGTTCCCTTGTTTCAAGGTTTGCCATTGGTCTAACAGATTCTGCTGGTATGAAATGGATAGGTACTTATCTCTAAGCTTCTCTTTCATACCCTGCCAAGTGGTTATGGGCTCAACATTTCGTCTCCTAGTGGTTAGCTCAATGTTCCCCCAGTATAACCTAGCTTGATGCACTAACTTCATCTTGGCAAACTTGAACTTCCTTTCCTCAAACATGGTATACCACTCAAAGTACTGGTCCATCTCACCCTCCCAATCAGAATACACCTTAGGGTTTAAGCTACCATCAAAAGTGGGTGCATCTAATTTGATGTTCGGATGAACCTATCATCTCTATCTTCAGGCTCTGGGTCAGGCCTCCTATGATTAGGTTCAGGATCTCTGTATAAAGGTCTTCTAGGATCCTGGTGTGGGTGAGGTTGAGGCACATTAAAATCTGGGTCAGGAGTCCAATTCTGATGTCTAGGTTCCTCAAGTACTTGGACTCGATCCCTAAGCTGGGTAAGATCCTCACGAACTTGATCCCTTAACTGGGCAACTGTATCAGTCATATCCTGACTCAATTTGGTCATACATTCGGTAAGAGTTCTAATCATGGCCTCTAAATCAGGTTGGGTTTGACCAGGTTGGTAGGGTACTCCTTTCCGGGTGTTCATGATGATGCAAGCAAGCACACCAAATGAGACTCGACTGAAATGACTACGGGCTAACTAAACCTAGAGCCCAAACTAGATGCCCAATCAGAGTGCCAAGCTAGCCTGTAGTAACTCGGGACTCAGCCAGGCAGGTGTAAGGGGAGTGTTAGGTCCCTAATTGCCAATCCTAGACACCAATCAGTGATTGGCCAGGTAGGCGGACCAGCACACAAGCCCTTCGGGATAGAATCCCTGAACCACCATTTTAGACACTGAGTACAAAGCACACACAGAGTAACCAGACAAACTGACTCAATACTAGCCTAGACCCGACCAGTTGGTGTCCCTAGCCCACTAGGGCAAATTAGGTCTAATTAATTTCAAGATTAAAGGCTTAGGTTTGAATGCACGGGAGGTGGTCTTGTGCTAAGGAGAGGGTTTCAATCCTCCCCTTATGTTGCAACTTCGGTGCCCTTATGATAGATTCAATTTATGCACACTCAAATAAAAAAAATAGCTTGCAGAAAATAAAAAAGCAGAACAGCAGTAAAATTGATCTCAGAAAATATACAGAAATTAATAAATCATGAGAATTTTTTGTAAATTACTTTCAATAATACAGGTTCCAGCAAAATAAGAATTACTTAATTTGAAATTTTTTGCAGGGAGAAACAATTCGAATAATAGGGTATTTACTTTTAGAAAATAGAACGTGTGTCCCGTTTACAATCCCTGCCTAGAAGTTATAACCCAGCGGCACCCCTACACGCCCTAGGAACCCTCGTGAAATGGGAGGAGGAGGCTTGCGTCTCTTTTGTTCCTAGGACCAGACGGCCAGGGAAGTCTACTCCAGGCAGCAAAAGTAAAAAGGAACGAAAAAAAGATTCAAACAAGCAAGAATCCTAGACAAGGCTTGATACCAAAAATGATGCAGAACAAAAAGATGATGCGATGCGGAAGTAAATTAAGACTATTTTTTTTTTTTTTTTTGTGTTTTGTTAGAAGTTGGCTTGACTCAAAAACAAGGCTAACTAATATTGAAAGAAAATATGCACTGAAAGAAAACACAATTCAAAGAGTAGATTATCAGAGTAATAAAGAAGTAGGATCGCTGGGGATTGAGAAACCCCAGACCTAGGGTTTACTCCTCTTTCAAGAAACAGACGAAGAGAGAAGAGAAAGTTTTATACCTGACTGTGATATCTCTCTTTGCTTCAATTGAAGGACACTCTCGAGCAGATTGTAGGATCCTTGGAGACGGGGTATCTTCGTAATGGATCCACAAATTATAGTCCTATGGCAAGGTTGGCCTTCTTCTCGTACTCTGGATCTGGAAAAGATGAAGAACAAGATAAGGATGTAAGAAACTCAAGGAAGAGACCTTTACCTGGGATAACTCCGGATTGCTCGAACTTTGAAGATGAGGGAAGAGTATGGAGGTGGCGGTGGAGGATGGAGTGAATTTAGGGTTTGGCTGGTAGGGCGGCGGCTTGCAGATGAAAAGGACCTAGGGCTTGATATAGTGGGCGGTGGCTTGGAGAAGAGATGGCAGCCTTGAATGAAGTGGGAATAGGGTTTAGGAATTTGGGTGTTGGCGGCTAGGATGATGAAAGGAAATTAGGGTTGGCGGCTAGGGATGAAAGCGGGGCAGGGTTTTGGTAACTTTGGACATCTATCACCTCCTCAAGGCTCCAATGGAACCCGGATTTACTCCCTCATGGAGCTCAACACTCAAAGAAGTGCGGAAGAAGAGAACACAAGGTTGCTCAACACAAGAAACGATTTCATTTACTCATTCCAATCAAAAGATTACATAAGGGTCCAATATATAGACCTTGCAAGAGAAACAAAATTACACTACTTCCCATGTGGGACTAAACATTCATCCTAAGCATGAAAAACTTTTCTTGACCGACGAGGATTCTTTCCTTGGAGTGGGCGGCCTCAAATGCAAGGTGATGGCTTCATATGGCAGGTATGTGGGGCACCTCCTAGTTCCTCTCCTTAAGTCATGGGTTTTCCTTCCATGACTTGCTCTTTCTTGGAAGAAAATACTCATCTCCTAGACTTTCTCCCCAAGACTAGGCTCCTTCCATTCATAGCCAGGTACTTTAGGCAGGTGTGGGTGCCTACCTTGAAGTCCTCTCCAAGAAAAATCCCCTGCTCCTTTAGCTTGGTTACTTTTGGCAGCTTGTGGGCACCTTCCTTGACTTCTCCTAAGAAAATTTTCTTGCTCTCTTGGGTGTGGGGACCAGGGACACTGGGATGAAATGTGGCACCAACTGGTCCTGGGAGTGCGGCTGGGAGTGTGGTGTCCACTTGCATTTGGCCTTGGAAGAAAAAATGATGCCCTAGGGAATGGCGCCAACCAGGACTTGACTTGGACTTAGACTGAGACAACATGACTCAACAAAATGATATGCAGACTCAAAGAAATAAAATAATCTTGTTGACCAGGTCAACCCTTATTACAAACCCTAATCTTCGGGCAAGGTCATTCAGAGATCCAGATGGAACCCTGAAGTCTTCTTCTGATTCTGGTGCCCGCACCAAAGTCGACACCTCACTGAAATCTTCACAAAAATGTCTTGAACTTGTGCTGAATCAAATTTATGCTCCACTCAAATAACCACTCAAGCAATCTTTGTTTGTCCAAGTCTTCTTTGAGCAGATCTTTCATCTAAACTTGGCTTTCTCAATCAAACTTTTTCATATTTGTGAGCACCTTTTTCTATAAAAATACACTTCAAGGATATCATCAGTACTCAACTTATACTTAACCATTTTGCTTATCATCAAAATTAATAACAGAGTTAACAATCTCCCCCTTTTTGATGATGACAAAATCTTTAAGTATAAAGTATATTTTTAAAAGAATTCATCAAGGTGCATAAGGCTAAATGCAATAGGTGTATCAATGTAATTTGCAATATTGACATGATGTATCAGAACAAGAATGATATCATGATTAAGAGTGTCACATCTTGTTATAATGATTGAGAGTATCAGAGCTTTGGGATATTTTTAAGACATAAACACACGTATCGTGATACTCTACAAGAAAATATGCTTTATGAGAGACAAAAATTCAGCAAATAAACAAGACTCCCCCTTAATTGATGATCCATAAAAGAGTTTATAAATATCTTTTCAAACATTTAAAGAAAAAAATTATGATGAAATTCAATTTAGAAAATATTTTAAAAATAAACAAAGTATTGCCCCCCTTACTTAAGGAATTTGTAAACACATCTCAATTCAAGTTTCCAAAATAATTTTCAAATTCGCAAATACTCTTATTACCCCTTGCACATCACATTTATATATCACATTTATACTTTAGTCTTATTACTCCCCCTTTTTGTTATCATCAAAAAGGTAGGAAGATAAATAAGCAATACATTCAAGATATAGCATTGAAGTGCAATGTAAAAGTTCATTCATTCATTCATAAATAAAGACAATGAAGTACTAATAGGAAATTTAAACCATTTCATTCATTTGAAGTCACAAAAATGAAGTACAACATAATATTTCATTTCAAGTCAGAATTTATACAACAGTAAAACAATCAAATGATGCATAAAAGTAAACTATCTAAAAATACATAGATATCCTAATCCTTATCCATATCGTCATCAGAAGATGATCCGATCTCAATCGATCCTGTATCAGTAAAAGATCTAGCTCGAGGCCACATCGATCTGAGATCTCGGAGTCGGGTCCTGATCAATCATGGAGGGGTACGACAACCACGTCCTCTGCATTGAGCATACGTCCGACCTCTAGCTAGAGCAGAAGTGGAAGCAATGTCCTCAGCAGGACAGGAACAGAATAGATTGGGTCGATAGTCTCTGCTATTGCTGGAAGTGGTGTACGATCAAAGGATGGACCAGAGTCAAGATACTGAAAGCCAGGTATGTAAAAACCAAGCTCTCAGATAAGTGAGGATATATGGATAGTAGGTGTATCAACAAAAGGTGTATCAAAAATAGGCATATCAACTAATGATAAGATAGGTGTATCAACGGTGGGTGTACCAACGGTGGGTGTATCAGCTGAAGAATGAATGGGTTAATCTGTAATTGATGAATCAATGATAGGACTGTCAATAATGGTTGTGTCAACAATGGGTGAATCAACAACTGGTAAAAAGATAGGAATAGGATCATGATCATCTGATCTGGAAGGAGGAGAAGATAGGACTAGAGTCTGGGTAGGTGAACTAGAATGGTCACAAGTAAGACTCCTGGGCAAGTCTACCATCACCTCTGCCACTGGCTCTGAAATCAGATCTGGAAAATCGAATCCATCAAAGTCAGTCTCCTCATCATCTCCATCATCATCATCATCACCATCAATAACTGGTGCTTGAGCAAGTGGAGCTGTATCAGCAACCGGAGTACTCCCTATAGGTCTGGATCGAGCAATCAAAATAGCTGAGATGTCATCACTCGGACCTCTATGGCTCTCTCTAGTCTCAGTAATAAAGCAGTCAAGACACTATCTAATGATCAAAGCATCTATCTCAATGCGCCTGACTCTATCCAATAAACTATCTGAAACTACTGGAGTCTTCGTCTGAACTGGCTAAGGCTGTGCTGAAGTAGTAGGCTCAGACTGAGATGCAGCCTTTAGCTATGCTACTGTCTCAGGCTGACTCTCTGTAGGTCCTGCCTTGCCAGAAAGGATGCTCTCCTCCTATGTAGCATCGTTAGCGTCAACTCTGTCATCAGCCTAACCAGATACTCTCCATCTCCACTGGCCTCGGAATAGATGATAACCCATCATGTGTAATGACCTAATGTCATACACATCATTATGAAGTAGCATGAGGAAGGGCTCGTCCTCAAAACTGATGCCATACTCCCTTGATAGTAATGTCAACCCCATTCCATAGGGTAGGTAGAGTCCCTGACTCATCGAAGCCTCCATCACTTGGTGAACCAAGAGCACTGGAAGGCAGACGGGTGTGCGCTGTACCAATGAGACC
This sequence comes from Areca catechu, assembly GCA_021397845.1. NCBI lineage: Eukaryota > Viridiplantae > Streptophyta > Magnoliopsida > Arecales > Arecaceae > Areca > Areca catechu. The sequence continues at coordinate 102,322,357 of CM038050.1, forward strand.
ATCATTAGCAACTCCCACTCAATGATGTAATCGAAGTGTCCGGTCTTCGACAGAAGGATCTGGGCGACAATATGGTGCAATAGTATCATCTCTGCTAATAGACGGGATGCAGGTATGGTGACTCCCTCAAGCAATATGTCTGACTCAAAGATACACTGGAGTCCACTCACTCGATCAATCAGGCTATCCACCATTGATCCAGTCATCAAAATATCCCATACTGTACTCAGTATCTCAGTTGTAACTGGGATATCCCTGCCTCTCACCTATGCCATCCAACCATCAGACCCACGAGCTAGTGATCCATAAAACTCCCGAATAAGTCCTAGATATTATCTCTCACTTAGTGAACAAAATGATGTCAAACTAGCCTCTCGAATCTACTGTCCGATCCTGAAATGCTACTAGTCGATGAAACTGAAGTCTACTCATCGTCCGCTGATGATGGTCTTCGAACTCATCTAGCTAGAAGCTACAAAAATGGATCAAGCAGGTGGATTTGGAGCTCTAGCCTCGTGTCTGGCCTTCGTTCTTCATTCTTCCTCCTGATTGGACTAACGAGGGTGACGTACTACTTATTTTCGGGGTTCCGTTGCATAGAATAAAAATTTGGACAAGTTTAGAGGGGAAACCTAGGGTTTCTAGGGCTCAAATTGCAAATGGGAGGTGAAATGTTGCAAAATCCAAACAAGAAAGTGTTTCGAACAATGAATCAGAGGGTTTAAGGCATGAAATAGAGGGAAGGAGCAGTGAGGAGTACCTTAGGGTATGTGTCGGCTCAAGAGGGAAGACAAAATGAGAAAAATTTTTTTCCGAATGCCCTTATTCTCTGTCTGCTGCCATTCATGTATCGACTCATGAATGTGTCAACACATTCAGGTGTCGACACATCGACCTAAAAATAAAAAAAAAAGATATTGAAGGTTTGATCAAAATCATAGATAATTTAATGAAATTCAATAAAATTAATAGTGATTGAGTATGATTGATGTCAAATATGATTGATTTGAGTCAAAGAAAGAAAAATTTTAATCAAAAGGATTAATGATCCTGAGCTTTCTTCTAATCATACAAAATCGATCTTCCAGAAGAGGTTTAGTCAAAATATCAGCTAATTGAAATTCAGTACTAATAAATTTAAGCACGACATCATTATTTTCAATATGATCTCTAAAAAATTGATGACTAATTTCAATTGTTTACTCCTAAAATGTTGAACAGGATTTTTGGTCAAGCAAATAGCACTAGTATATCACATTTTATAGGTGTACTAGTCAACTTGATTCCAAAATCTTCAAGTTGTTGCTTAATCTACAAGATTTGAGTACAACAACTTTCTGCAGTAATATACTCAGCCTCGGTTATGAATAGTGCAACTGAAGTTTGTTTCTTGCTAAACCAGGAGATTAAGTTAACTCCAAGAAATTGGCAAGTACCACTAATACTCTTTCTATCCAATTTACAACCAGCAAAATCAGCATCAGAATATCAAATTAATTCAGTAGACGAATCTCTAAAATACCATAAACTAATATCAATAGTACCGATAGATATCTAATAATGTGCTTAACAGCCATCAGATGTGATTATTTAGGTTCAGACTGATATCTAGCACATATGCATACACTAAACATTTTATCTGGTCTACTGGCAGTCAAGTATAATAAAGAGCCAATCATGCCTCTGTATAACTTTTGATCTACTGATTTACCATGCTTATCTTTATCAAGTCTACGAGAGGGGCTCATAGGCATACCTATCGATTTAGTAGTATCCTTCCCAAACTTCTTTATAATTTTTCTTGTATACCTAGGTTGGTTGATGAAGATTCCATCTTTGGTTTGCTTGATCTGGAGTCCGAGAAAGAAATTGAGTTCTCCCATCATGCTCATCTCGAACTCATCCTGCATTAGCTTAGCAAACTCTTGACAAAGAATTTTATTAGTAACACCAAAAATGATATCATTGATATTATTTATACTACTAATAAATTATTATCTTTCTTCTTCGAAAATAAGATTTTATCAACATAGCCTCTAGAAAATTCATTTTCAATCAGAAATTTGTTGAGTCTCTCATACCAAGCTCGGGATGCTTGCTTTAATCCATAAAGTGCTTTGTACAATTTAGAAACATTATTAGGATGTGCGTGATTTTCAAATCCAGGTGGTTGTTCAACAAAAACCTTTTCTGTTATAAAACCATTGAGAATAGCACTCTTAACATCCATTTGAAACAGTTTAAAATTCATAAAATAAGCAAATGCTAAAGTTTAGCAACAAGAGCCAAAGTTTCATCAAAATCAATCTCTTCCTCCTGGTTGTAGCCTTTAGCAACTAGCCTAGCTTTATTTCTTACAACAATTCCATTTGCATCCAATTTATTCCTAAATACCTATTTAGTGCCAATAATAGAAACATTAGATGGTCTTTCTATTAACGTCTAAACATTGTTTCTATCAAACTAAATTAGTTCATCTTGCATGGCATTAATCCAGTTAGGGTCTTTTTTAGCTTCTTCAAAACATTTAGGCTCAACTTGAGAAATAAAAGCTATATAGTCACATTCATTTCTAATTGAGGCTGGAGTTCTTACCCCTTTAGGTGGATCACCAATGATTAATTCCTTAGGATGTCCATGAGCAAACCTCAACTCCTTAGGTAGATCTTGGTGCTTTAGAGTGTCTTCACCTTTCTCACTTTTATCTTGATCCTCTTCACTTGGTTGAGGGGGTTGATCATTCAGTGTCAACTTTTGAAGCTTGTCAACACCTGTACATTCATCAGATGTATCCTCTTTTCTAGAAGATTTGTTAGTAGATTCTTCAAAAAAAATATGCACTGACTCCTCTACAACCAAGGTTCTTTTATTGAAAACTCTATATGCCCTGCTTGATGTGGAGTATCCTAAAAGGATACCTTCATTAGACTCGGCATCAAATTTTCTAAGATTATCTTTTCCATTAATTAAGATAAAACATTTGCAACAAAAAACTCGAAAATAATATAAGGTTGGTTTTCTTTGATTTCAAAGTTCGTAAGTTTTCATCAAAATAGGATGGATTAAAACTCGATTCAAAATGTAATATGCAGTATTAATAGCTTCAGCTCAAAAATATATCGGTAAATCATTTTCACAAAACATAGTGCGTGCCATTTTTTCTAAAGTATAATTTTTTATTTCTACTATCCCATTCTGCTGAGGTATCCTAAGTGCAAAAAAGTTGTGTTCAATATATTTTTCATTATAAAGGTTTTCGAAATCCTGATTTTCAAATTTAGTTCCATGATCACTGCGAATGCAAACAACTGAAACACCTTTTTCATTTGAATCTTTTCGATAAAACTTTATAAATGCAGAAAATGATTCATCTTTATGTGCTAGAAAGAAAACCCATGTAAATATGGAAAAATCATCCACTATTACTAATCCATATCTCTTGCATCCTAGACTTGATGTTCTAGTTGGTCCAAAGAGATCCATATGAAGTAGTTCTAGTGGCCTACTAGTAGTTACAAAGCCTTTAGGTTTGAAAGAGGTTTTAACTTGTTTTCCAAATTGACATGCTTGGCAAACTCTATCTTTTTCAAAACAAAGTTCAGGTAAATCTCTAACTAAATCCTTTTTGCAAAGATTTTAAAGTAGATGCATACTAACATGCCCTAATCTTCTATGCCAAATCTAACTAGTCTCATCTTTAGTAGAATTCATTGCAACAAGACATTCTTCATTAGGCAAAGATAGATCATCTAAGTCTACCAAATAAACATTACCATGCCTTTTTCCAATGAATTGTACTCCATTTATATCTGGACTAGCAATCATAAAATAAGATGATTTCAAAATAACTTGAAAACCTTTATCGCAAAATTGACTAATGCTTAAAAGAACATACTTTAAACCTTTAACTAATAGTACATTACTAATATAACTAGAAGGAGTTATGTGAACCTTACCAATACCAATGATTTTTCATTTACCATTATCCCCGAAGGTCACACTCCCTCCATTCATTACTTTAAGAGAAGTGAATTGCTTCACATCTCCCGTCATATGCCTTGAGCAACCACGATCAAGATACCAAAGTCTTTTGTTCTCCTTGGTTGCAAGACACACCTGCAATAAAAATCAAGCTTTGTTTTTAGGTACCCAAGCAAACTTAGGTCCTTTAGGGTTAGCACTTAAAATGGTTCCTTTCTGAACCCAAACTTTTTCAAAAGAATTGATTTTTCTCAAATAGCATTGAAAAGATTTATGACCTGGCATTTTACAAGAAAAACATGTTATGCTTGAAGATGCAAGAACAAAAAAGTTTTTAAAGTACTTTTGTTATTTTTATGGTCTATAGCCTAATCCTGCTTTATTGAAAATGGCTCTTTGGCTATTCAAAAGTAGGTTAAATTTTTCTGAACTATAGGTAAATTTTTTAACAAAAGGCTTCATTTTATCAAGTTCATTTTTGTACTTTACATTTTCTAATTCCAAATTTTTATTTTTTTTTAAAAGATCACCATTTGAAATAACAATTTTGGATCTTTTTAAAACTTCATTCTCCATTGTCAAAGCATTGTTTTTCTTTTCCAAAATATCTAATTTAGTTTTTAAATCACTAACTTCATTCAACAAAGAATTGTTTTCAAAAGAAAAACTTTTCGCATGCTTTTTCAACCTTTTATTTTAGATAAAATCTGTTTATAATCATGCATAAGTTCATCAAAAGCATTTCTCAGCTTGTCAAAAAAAAAAATCTATTTCGATATCAGAGATTACCTAATCTTGCTCTTAATTTGCCATAAGACAAAGATTTGCAACTTCTGTCTACTCTTCTTCAGAACTGGAGTGTTCACTATCACTCCAGGTGGCCATCATTGCTTTCTTTCCTAACTTCTTCCCTGACTTCTTTAGGAGAGGGCAATCGAACTTGTAGTGACCCAGCTTCTTGCACTCGAAGCATGTTAGTATTTCCTTCTCCTTTTCTTTTTCTATTTCTTTCTCTTTTTCATTTTCTTTTGATTGAAATTTCTTCTTATAAAAGAAACTTCCTCCTCTTCATGAATCTTCTAAATTTTCTAGCAAGGAGGGCTTCTTCACATTCATCTTCTTCTTCTTCTTCGGACTCATCGATTGAGGATTCTTCTTGTATGTTTGATTTAAATGCAATCTCTTTTTTCATTTTGTACATGTCCATTAACTTTTGTTTCAAATTCAGCTCATAAGTCATGAGCAATCCAACCAGCTGCTCTAAAGGTAACTTGTCAACGTCCTTTGCTTCTTGGATTGTGGTCACCTTCGGATCCCATGATAATGGAAGTGACCTGAGAATTTTATTCACAAGATCAGCATTAGACATTACTTTTTCTAGACTTCTTATTCCATTTGCAATATTTGTAAATCTAGTGTACATGTTAGTGATTGACTAATTAGGTTCCATTCAGAACATTTCATAAGTATGCACTAACAAGTTTACCTTAGTATTCTTCTCTTGATCGGTACCCTCATGGGTAACTTCAAGTGTGTCCAATATTTCTTTGACAGAAGTGTAAGTAGATATCCTATTGAATTCACTAGGATCTAATGCATAATAAAAAAAATTCATTGTCTTAGCATTGATCTTGGATTGCTTAATGTCATTTTCATCTCAATCCTCTTTGAGCTTTGGGATGGAAACACCATTAACCACTACCGAAGGAATATGAGGACCCTTATCAACAACTCTCCATAAGTTATAATCAATAGAATGCATATAAATTATCATCCTAGTTTTTCAATATGTATAATTTGATCCATTAAAAAATGGAGGTCTCTTTGAGGCTTGGCCCTCAACTACGCTAGTACCAATAGGGGCTGCCATAGATCTTTACTCAAGACAGTAAAGCCAATACACTGAGAACAGGGCTCTGATACCACTTGTTGCCCAATAAGCAACCAAAGAGGGAGGGTGAATTGGATCTCTAAAAATAATTACTTGATGCAATGCAATAGGATGTAATCCAATTCAATAATTAATCAAGGTACTATGAAATCAAATATAATGATCTTAAGCAAAAGTGTAACAAAAATAAAGAGCAATAAATGAAAGAGCAAGTAGAGAGAACAATCAATAATAATGACAAAGAAGTATAGCGGTTCGGTGCTATCCAATGCATCTACATCCACTCCCCAAGATCCCCTTGAGAATTCACTATAATCTCTACTGATTATAGTTGATTAGTTTTTCGTGCTCACTAATCAAAATCCCAACTTGTTTTCGTAAGGCCAACAAGTCAAAACCTCATTTGGTTTTACGGGCTAACAAATAACCTAAATGGTTTTAAGGCTCACCACCAACCTCTCTTGGTTTTTCAGGCTAATGAAGAACCTAATTGATTTTCAAAGGCTCACCAATAACCTTCCTTGGTTTTACAATAGGCTAACCAAGAACCCTTACAACAAATAAGTTTTTGAAGTAAAGAAATAATAAAAGCTTTCTAATAAAAAGTGGGTATCTCTTTGAAGCTCGATATTGTGGTGCTTTTGAACTTGTTGAAGCCTCTTTGATTGCTCAAGAATGGATGATCTTTAATGCTCTTGAAGGCTCTTGAATGCTTGGAGGCTTACTTTTGCTTGAGAGTGGTTGAATCTTCAATGAATAGGAGTGAATGCTCTCTTTTCTTCTCTCTTGAATACTTCTATTTCATTCTCATTAATAATTATACTTTTAATTTGATTTTAAGCATATATATACCTTCCCAAGATCTCAAATCTGGTTTCTAGCCATTGGACTTGAAAACCTAGCCATTGGAAGGCAAAAGGGTCGAGTTCTACGTTTGAAAAACTAGCCATTAATGTTCCCAGAATTTCATGTGTCGACACTTCAGGTCGAGACTTGAACTTCTTGAGTCGACACCCAGTTCAAAAATCTTCAATCTGCTCTTTGAAAATCTTAGATGTGTCAATAGTTCCTTAGGTGAGTCGACACTTTGTGTCGACACTTTGCTTCCATGTGTCGACACTTCTATAGTTCTTCATTTTCAGCAAGTTCTATGACTTGAAAATTTCAAGCGATAAGCTGATCCATGTGTCGATACCTTGAGTCGACACTTCAGGTCTATATGTTGACACCTCAGCCATGCCATCTGAAACATTCTTCGCATACCGGCTTGAGTCGACACCTCATTGAAATCTTCACAAAAATGTCTTGAACTTGTGCTGAATCAAATTTATGCTCCACTCAAATAACCATTCAAGCAAACTTTGTCTATCCAAGTCTTCTTTGAGCAGATCTTTCATCTAAACTTAGCTTCTTCAATCAAACAAACTTTTTAAAATTTGTGAGCACCTTTTTCTATAAAAATACACTTCAAGGAGATTGTTAGTACTCAACATATACTTAACCATTTTGCTTATCATCAAAATCAATAACAGAGTCAACAAAGTAGTTAAGAAGTTCAGTTTTGTTCCTAGTAGGTGCCAAAGGATTTTCCAAAAGTAACTCATGAAATGGACATCCCAATCAGAAACAATGGTCTTAGGTAACACAGGCAATTTGATTACTTGATCAAGAAAAAGCTTGACTACCCTAAAGGCATCAAATGTTTGGGAACAGGATATAAAATGGGCCATCTTTGAAAATCTGTCGACCACTACAAAGATTGAATCATGTTTCCTAAGTGTCTTGGGCAATCCTAAAGCAAAGTCCATGCTAAGATCCTATAATGGACACTCAGGCAGAGGTAAAGAAGTGTATAACCTAGTGTTTTGTATTCGATGTTTGGCAACAGCACACATCCTACATCGGGAAACAATATTGGCTATGTGTCTCTTAAGACCTGGCCAGTAAAAGTTCTCCTCAACTATTAATATGGTCTTATTTCTTCCAAAATGGCCAGCCAATCCTCCAGCATGAATTTCCCACACTAAGAAGTCTCTAATCGATGTTCGTGGGATACATAGCTTATTGTCCTTAAAAAGAAAACCATCACGTAGAGTGTAATCGCTAAAGATGATAGATGGTCCATTTTGTAGAGTTTGATGAACTTCACTAAAGTCATGACAATTGGGGTATTCTTCCTACAAACTATCGAATCCTATGACTTCAGTGCTGACTGATGTCAAAAACAAGGATCGACGACTCAGGGTGTCGGCCATGCAATTTTCAGTCTCGGCACGGTGTTTCAAAATAAAGGTGTATGGCTGAATGTATTCTACCCACTTACCATGCCTAGGATTCAGTTTCTTCTAAGAATTAAGGAACCGGAGTGCTTCATGATCAGAATAAAGGACAAACTCCTATGGTAAAAGGTAGTGCCTCCAATACCTTAAAGCTTGGACTACCGCATAAAGTTCCTTATCTTAGGTGGAGTATTTTAATTTAGCCTCATTTAGTTTTTCACTAAAGAAAGCTACAGGGTGGTTCACTTGGCTCAAAACTCCACCAATACCTACTCCAAAGGCATCACAAGCCACCTCAAAAACCTTGGAAAAATTAGGCAGTCTTAAAATAGGTGCTTGTGTCATTTTTTTCTTATTGTCTAAGGAGGCCCTATCAGCAAATTTGGTCCATTCAAAATGGCCCTTCCTAATGCAATCCGTGATTGGTGCAACTATGGTGCTAAACCTATGAATGAATCTTCTATAAAAAGTAGATAGGCCATGAAAACTTCGTACTTCTTGAATCCTATTTGGCACAGGCCACTCTATAATTGATTTAATCTTTTCGGGGTCAGCAGAAACTCCGTCAGGTGTGATAACAAAACCTAGGAAAATGACTCTATTGGTGAGAAAATCACACTTTTTCAAGTTCGCGTAAAGACTATTTTTCCTAAGGGCTAAATATACTTGCTTCAAATGATCCAAATGATCCTCCTGGGTCTTGCTATATATAAGAATGTCATCGAAGTAAACTATGACAAACTTTCCTATAAACAATCTTAAGACTTGGTTCATAATCCGCTTAAAGGTGCTAGGAGCATTGGACAATCCTAAAGGCATCACTACCCATTCAAAAAGACCCTCCTTGGTCTTAAACGCAGTCTTCCACTCATCCCTATGTCTAATCCTAACTTGATGATAGCCATTCTTAAGGTCAATCTTTGAAAATACTATTGCTCTGGCAATCATATCTAACATGTCATCCAAATAGGGTATGGGAAACCTATATTTAGTTGTAATCTTATTAATGGCATGACTGTCAACGCACATCCTCCGTGTGCCATCTTTCTTAGGGGTCAATGTTGGCTCCACCCAGTGATTTTGATGAATAACAAAACATTGAGTGCATATTGTATTCTAATGAGGATTTCAAGTTGTAAGTTTTCAGGAAGAGAGCACCTTAAAATCTCAAAAACTTATGGTTTATGGCATGTAATGGCACAGAGCAATTCTCACAAATCCGGGCATCCTCTTCATTGAAAAAGGGCATCTAAATATTTAAATATTATGTGTTTATGTTTTCTAGAATTATATTTATGTTTTCGAGGCATTTACACTTGAATCTAAGATTTTTCAGTCTCAAGTGTCGACACTTCAGCATTTGGCACAGACAAAAATCCTTGGCATGCCAAGTGTCGACACCTATATCCAAGTGTCGACACCAAGTGTCGACACTTAGGTTCCAAGTGTCGACTCAAGGCCTGAGAATTTTGAAAATACAGAACTTTATAATTTGAGGATTTTTGTGTCAAGTGTCGACACCTGTGCATCAAGTGTCGACACTTGAATATTCAAGTGTCGACACCCAGAGATCAAGTGTCGACACTTGACAGCCAAGTGTCGACTCCTGATAGCCAAGTGTCGACACTTGCAGCCTGACAGCTCTAACGGATCTATTTTCTTGGCTTCCAGAACTTGCTTTTCAAGGTCCAAATGGCTATTTCCAAGGTACCAACGGTCACAAACCATTTTTTGGAAGGTTCTTAGTGTATTTAACCTCCACCAACCTCATTTTAAAGTAAGAGAAGTGTATTGAAGTGTATTCAAGTCCACTCAAAATCCAAAAAGCCAATATTCTCTCAAATACTTTACATCAAAAGCCTCTTATAGTTTGATTCCTTGAAAAGCCTACAAGCTCATCTTTATTTCATTCCAAAAGAGGCACTTTGAAGGAGATTCCAAGGAAGAGAGAAGACAAAGCATCCACTTGAGCTTCAAAGATTCTAATCTACTCTTGAAGAGAGTTTGTTTTAGTTTTAAATTGTATATCTATTTTATTGTGATTTGACCTTGCTTTCAAGGGTGTCTTGAAAGAAGGTTATTATGGTTTGTTGGTGAGCTAAAGGGAAAAAACCAACTAGGGTTAATTTGTGAGCCCGAAGATAAAACAAGTATTAAGGTTTGTTGGTAAGCCTAAGTGATAAAACCAACTTAGGTTTTGACTTGTGAGCCTTGTGAAAAATAAGTCAACTGTAATCTAGTTTGGATTATAGTGAAATTTCCAAGGGTGGCTTGGGTAGTGGATGTAGGTGCTAGGCTTGCACCGAACCACTATAAACCTTGTATTTGTGTGTGATTACTCTCTTCCTCTCTTGCTCTTTAATCTTTGCTAACATCTTGCATTGAATTCATCATTGTTCACAAGCACCACAAGTCCCTCATATTATTGTCTAAAGTTTTTAAAAGACCCAATTCACCCCCCTCTTGGGCTCCATTTCTGGGCAACAAGTGATATCAGAGCACCGGTACTCTCTTGTAGGTCCAAGGATCTTGAGTAAAAGATCATGGCAGCCCCAATAGGAATGGATATTGTCGAAGGTCAAGCTTCAAATCGTCCCCCACTTTTTAATGGCACAAATTACACATACTGGAAGACACGCATGCGCATATTTATTCAAGCTCTTGATTATAATTTGTGGAGGACAATTGTAAAAGGTCCTCATCAGCCTACAATGTTGATTAATGGCATTCTCACTCCAAAAATGGAAGATGATTGGGATAAGAATGATATTAAGCAAATCGAGCATAATGCTAAGGCTATGAACCTTTTATTTTGTTCTCTTGATCCAAGTGAATTTAATAGAATATCAAATTATCTCTCTGCCAAGGAGATTTGGGATACACTTGAGGTTATCCATGAGGGTACACACCAAGTGAAAACCACCAAGGTGAACATGCTTATTCACACATACGAAATGTTTAAAATGGAACCTACCGAGTCTATTAGTGAGATGTACACTAGGTTCACAAATATTGTGAATGGCATGAGAAGCCTAGGAAAAATTATTTCTAACGGTGAACTTGTGAATAAACTTCTCAGGTCCCTACCAGCTTCGTGGGATGCAAAGGTCACTGCTATTGAAGAAGCTAAGGATGTCAACACTCTCCCGCTGGAACAACTGTTGGGTTCTCTAATGACTTATGAGCTCTCCCTTAAACAAAAGAATGGAGAGGTCGACAAAAAGAAGAAGGCGAGCGCGTTCAAATCTACTGCTAGAGAGGACTCAAGCGAAGACTCCAAAGAAGATGATGAAAAAGATGAGATGGCTCTGTTAGCAAGAAAATTCAGAAGGTTCATGAGGAAGAAAAAGTTTAACTACAAAAAGAAACCTCTGAAAGGTGGGCCGAGCTAAGAGAAGGACAAAGACAAGGAGAAGGAGCAGCCTACATGTTTTGAGTGCAAAAAACCCGGGCATTTCAAGGTAGACTGCCCCTTGTTAAAGAAAAGCAGAAGAAAGCTGAGAAAGAAAGCCATGATGGCAACCTGGAGTGAAAGTGAAGACTCCAGTTATGAGGAAGAACAGCAAGAGGTAGCAAACTTCGGTCTGATGGCCGATCATGATGAGGTATGTTCTGAAATCGAAAATGAATTTACTTTTGATAAGCTTAATGATGTTTTTGACAAACTAGTCAAAGAATTTCAAAAGTTAAAATCAAAACATAAATATTTAAAGAAGCAAAATTTGGATCTACCCAAAACAAATAACAACCTTTCAAATGAAAATGAATGCCTCCTTATACAAAATAAAAAATTAAATGATATGATTATGGCACTTGAAAAAGAAAAAGATATCTTTAAAAAGAAAAGTGACTTACTTTCAAATAAAAATTTGTCAAAACAAAGCAAAGAAATTTTAAATGAAAACAGAAGATATAAAGAAGAAATTGAAAAACTAAAACCTTTTGTAAAAAAATTTACTTACAGTTCTGAAAAATTATTTTTACTCTTAAATAACCAAAGAGCAGTATTTGAAAAGTATGTTTAGGTTTCAGAACTCATAAGAAACAGAAACTCTTTAAAAATTTCTTTGTGTCTGCATCTTCATCAATTACTTGCTATACTTGTGGTATCAAAGGACACAAATCTTATATGTGCAACAAAAGAAAGTTAAATAATACTAAGAATATTTGGGTTCCAAAGGAACCAATGCCACTAACCAAAAAGGACCAAAGATGGCTTGGGTATCTAAAGTCTCCACTTGATCTTTATTGCAGGTATGCCTTGCAACCAATAAGAAAAGGATGTGGTACCTTGATAGCAGTTGCTCAAGGCATATGACAGGAGATGTGGAGCAGTTCTCATCACTCACTTATCAAAATGGTGGCAATGTAACTTTTGGTGATAATGGAAAGGGCAAAATTATCGGTATTGGTAAAATCCATATCACCCCTACCTCTTATATTGATAATGTATTATATGTTGATGGTTTAAAACATAACATACTTAGCATTAGTCAGTTTTATGATAAAAATTTTAAAGTTATTTTTGAATCTTCTTTGTGCATTGTTTCTAGTCTAGATGATAATGGCATTAAGTTCATTGGTCATAGGCATGGCAATATTTATATGGTTGATCTTGATGATCTCCCTATTCAGAAAGGTCAATGTCTAGTGGCAATGGAAGCCAAGATCGATGAAACTAGTTGGCTTTGGCATCGTAGACTAGGACATGCAAGCATGTATCTAATTTCAAAACATAGCAAAAAGAATTTGATAAAGGATTTGCCTAAACTTAATTTTGAAAAAGATAAGATTTGCAGTGCATGTCAACTTGAAAAACAAACAAAATCCTCTTTCAAACCAAAAGGAGTAATCTCTACATCTAGACCTTTGGAATTGCTTCACATGGACCTCTTTGGACCAACTAGAACATCTAGTTTGGGAGCTAAGAAGTATGGTCTAGTCATTGTAGATGATTTCTCACGATTTACATGGGTCATGTTTTTAGCACATAAAGATGAAACTTTTTCTGAATTTATTAGATTTCATAAAAGAGTTTTGAATGAAAAAGGTGTTTCAGTAGTATCTTTGAGAAGTGATCATGGAACCAAATTTGAAAATGCCGATTTGGATAAATTTTGTATTGAAAATGGAATTCATCATAATTTTTCTGCACCTAGGACACCTCAACAAAATGGGGTAGTAGAAAGAAAAAATAGAACTCTTGAAGAAATGGCATGCACAATGCTTTGTGAAAATGATTTACCTAGATATTTTTGGACGGAAGCCATAAACACTGCATGCTATATTTTAAATCGAGTTTTAATTCGACTGATTTTAAAGAAAATACCATATGAGCTTTGGAAGGGTAGAAAACCCTCAATTCGTTATTTTCATGTTTTTGGTTGCCGTTGTTTCATCTTAAACAATGGTAAAGATAATTTGAGTAAATTTGATGCCAAATCATATAAGGGAGTCTTTCTAGGCTACTCCACATCTAGTAAGGCATACAGGGTCTTCAACAGAAAAATACTTGTTGTTGAAGAATCCATACATGTGGTATTTGATGAAACTAACCAAAAATCTTCAAGAAAAGAAGATGTACTTTCTGATGAAATAGGTAGCAAGAAAACTGAAGAAATAAACAACAATGAAGGGCTTACCAAGGAATAGAACTATGATCAAAACACTGAAGGAGATCAAGCACAAGGTGATGAAAATACATCAACTGTCGATCCATTACCAAAAGAATGGAGGTATGCTCATGGACACCGAAAAGAACTAATTATAGGTGATCCATCTAAAGGTGTAAGTACTCGATCATCCCTTAGAAATATCTGTGATTACTTAGCTTTTGTGTCTCAAATTGAACCTAAAAATATTGAGGAAGCTGAATGTAATAGTAATTGGATAAATGCTATGAAAGATGAACTTAATCAATTTAAAAGGAACAATGTTTGGACATTAGTAGATAGGCCTTCAAACACTTCAATTATTGGTGCAAAGTGGGTTTTTTGAAATAAACTTGATGAAAATGGAGTAGTAACTAGAAATAAGGCTAGACTATTTGCCAAAGGATACAATCAAAAGCAAGGGATAGATTTTGATGAAACCTTTGCTCTTGTAGCTAGACTTGAGGCAATTAGGCTATTGTTGGCTTTTGCTTGCTTCATGAATTTTAAACTATATCAAATAGATGTTAAAAGTGCCTTTTTAAATGGTTTAATTGAAGAAGAAGTTTATGTTGAGCAACCCCTTGGTTTTGAAAATTCTGAATTTCCAAATCATGTTTATAAACTTCATAAAGCTTTATATGGATTGAAACAGGCTCCAAGAGCTTGGTATGATCGTTTAAGCTCCTTTTTGCTGAAAAATGATTTTACTAGAGGTAATGTAGATAAAACTTTGTTTTTAAAGAAAAAGAATAATGATCTCTTAGTAGTACAAATCTATGTAGATGATATAATATTTGGTGCTACTAATGAATCTCTTTGTCAAGATTTTGCAAAGTTAATGCAGGGTGAGTTCGAGATGAGCATGATGGGAGAACTGAATTTCTTTCTCAGACTCCAAATAAGGCAAACCAAAGAGGGGATCTTCATCAACCAAACAAAATACACAAAAGAAATACTCAAGAAGTTTGGGATGGAGAACACTAAGCCTTTAGGTACTCCTATGAGCTCTACATGTAGACTTGATAAGGATGAATCAGGTAAGTCTATAGACCAAAAATTATATCGTGGCATGATCAGTTCATTGTTATATCTTACTGCCAGTAGGCCAGATATCATGTTTAGTGTCTGTATGTGTGCTAGATATCAGTCTAATCCTAAAGAATCTCATCTTTTGGCTGTTAAACGTATACTTAGATATCTATCAAGCTCAATTGAAATTGGTTTATGGTACTCTAGAGATTCTTCATTTGAATTGATTGCTTATTCTGATGCTGACTTTGCTGGGTGTAAACTTGATCATAAAAGTACTAGTAGAACCTGTCAGTTTCTTGGAGTAAATTTGATCTCTTGGAGTAGCAAGAAACAGAACTCAGTTGCTTTATCTACGGCAGAAGCCGAATATATAGTAGCTGGGAGCTGTTGTGCTCAAATCCTCTAGATCAAATAGCAACTCGAAGATTTTGGCATTAAACTAACTAAGACACCCACAAGATGTGACAATACTAGTGCAATCAACCAATCTAAAAATCCTGTGCAACATTCAAGAAGTAAACACATTGAAAAAAGACATCATTTCATAAGTGATCATGTACAAAACTCTAATGTTATTCTTGATTTTGTTTGTACTGATGATCAGTTAGCAGATATGTTTACCAAGTCTTTGAGTGAGGATAGGTTCTATCTAATTAGAAGAGAGTTAGTTGTCATTGATCCATTCTCCTAGAACTCTCTTAGTATTAATTATACCAAAATCCTAGAGCTCAAAACCTCTTGATTAAAGCCCCAAAACCTTATCAAAATATTTCTTATATTTCAAAAATTTTCTTGGATTTTCTCAATTTTTGGCCAAGTGTCGACACTTGGAAATTGTCAAGTGTCGACACCTGACCATGTGTCGACACTTGACACATTCGAAGTGTCGACACTTGTGAAACAGAATTTGTTTTTAAAAAGGCCGACCGAGGGTTTTGTAATTTTCTTTCCCCCGCCGATTTCTTGCAACAGTGGTCCCCTCTATCCAAATCCATCCTTTCACTCTTTAATCCATCACAAATCAGTTATTTCTCCCTTTCAATTTTATTTTATTTTTTCTAATTTTTGGTTTTGATGTTTTCGAACCAAACAACCGTGAATGGGGTTTTCTGAGTGTTTTTCATGAATCAAACTGGATTTCTACGTGTTTTAGTGGATTTCTAAAACTCCATTTGAAGGAATAGTGATTTAAATGTATTTTTCTCAGATTTCCCTCGTCTTTTGGTCGTTTTCACCAACTTTTTCGCAAAAATACTGTTCTATTGATTTTTGGCCAAAATAATTTGGGTTTTCATCTCAAATAAGTATGCTAAATCCATTTATTATTTATTTAGAAAGGTTTATCATGATATATTTGCGACATTTTCGCCTATTTGCTAAAACCCAAAGTGTTTAGACCCAAATCCCATGGTTTTTGATTTTTAGACCTTACAAAAATTATTTTTCCAAAGATTCAAATGTGTTCTAACGAACAAAAATATTTTCTATAAATATATGTTCAGAATATTGTCATTTAATCAAATATAAGTTGTAAAAATCCTACTTTAAACTGATTTATGGTTTTTTCCAAATGATGGTTAAGGTATTTTGCAACCCAAAATCGGTTTAAACTCTGGTTTTCTAAACCTATCTGAACATTTTTTTTAAGAAATGAAACTCTCCTTATCTCAGCCTGTAGCCAATGTTCTAAACCTTCTTCCTTCTTCCCTGGTCAGTTTGCTATAATGGGTCCTAGGAAGAGACTTGCAGTTAGGGAAAGGCCCAGTCGCGGTCTTGAGAGGAGGTCGAAGACCAGATTTGATACAGCATAGCCTAGCAGTATAGCCACACCGAGCTCCCCCCTGCAGAGAGGATGGCAGGGAAGTTAGTAGCCTCACGGAGGATAGTCGACTTGGCGTGTTTCGACAGGTACCATTTTGGTATTTGACAGGTACTCACTGATGCAGGACTAGTACCTTTCTGCACCATGCAGGAAGGTACTATCGTCACCTTGTGAGAGTTTTATGGTGCGTTAGACTGTCGACGATTTTTGTGGACTACTTCAGTCAGGGGTATTCAGATTTCACTGACAGATGAGCTTCTGAGCAGAGTATGGGAGATCCCCCGGAGGGGAGTCTGTGTCTTCTCTGTGGATGATAGAGAGGCTGTGTTTAGGTGCATTCTTGAGAGAGAGGACGTTTGCGGTATATCCATAGTTACCGCGAACCAGTTGTCATTGGAGATGCGCCTACTGCACCATATCACTGCACGGATTCTACTAGCGAAGACTAGGAGATTTGACTTCATCACCGAGAAGGAGTTGATGGTGATGACGAGCCTGATTGAGAGGAGGCAGATTGATCTTCCATCCCTGATGCTCACTCAGATGCATAATGCTGTGACACAGCGCCGACACTGTTTACCGTACGGCATGGCACTGACCAGACTATTCAGAGCGTGTGGAGTATCATTGGAGGGGGAGATCCCCAAGGAGATACTACACACAGATGTGTACGATGAGAGGTCTTTGTACTGCATGGGATACAGGTTAGTTGGAGGTCGATGGGTTCGCAAAGAGTCTGGCCAGGAGCCAGATGAGGAGGACGAGATTCGAGAGGCAAAGGCTGGACCATCTGAGCCAGCAGTTTTTCCTCCAGTAGATATCCTATCGACACAGGCAAAGCATTTGTCTCCTGACACTTCAGCTCCTCCGCCACCTTCTACAGGACTATCTTTTGAGGAGCACGCTAGAGAGTAGTTCACAGAGATTAGGGGTGAGATGACTCAGCTATGTAGCGAGGTTGAGCTTCTACGAGCACATACTATCTCGGAGTATGCTGAGATTCGCAGATCTATGGAGGAGGGATTCTCTCGCATTGAGGGTCTATTGAGATCCCTTATACCTCCTGCAGCCCCTGCAGTTGCACGATCAGATGATGATGATGATGATGATGATGATGATGGTGGCGATCACTAGAGCGACCATGCTGATTTTGTTGAGGGTGGTGATCAGGATGGCGACCGAGCTACAGAGGTTGTGGGCAGTGACAATGACAGTGATGGCAGTGCCGATGATTATGAGGTGGTCAGTCGAGATCCTTCCACTACATCAGCTCTACTACTGCCTTGGTTGATTCCACACCGGACCTTGTTATGCCAGCTGATCTTCTTTCACCCCCTTCCACTAGATCATCTAGGGTTGTACCCGCCTTTGGTCCTTCCGGCCGCACTAGGAGTCGTAGAGCTTTAGCACCTCCTAGGGCATTAGCCACTAGATCTAGGATCAGTGCTCCATTCAGTCTTGATGTTCCATCTGATGAGGATTAGCCTCATAGATGTCTGTTATAGCTCTTATGTTGTATGTTTGTTACTTATTTGACTTTGATGATATATGTATGTTTCAGCTCTTGCTGATGACTCATCAAATTTTGTACTGAAAACTTATCTATTATATATTTCTGTTCAGTACTCATTATTTGTGTTTCAATGAATCAATTTACTATTTTTTGGCTTTGATACTCTTTTATCTTTGTATATTTTAGCTCTGATACTCTTTTATATTAGTATAATTTTGGCTCTGATATCTATGTTATTTGATTCTCTTCTATCTTTTTGTCTCCATACTCATTTGTGAGGGGGAGGTTATTCCCCTTTCTAATGATTGACAAAAAGGGAGAGAAAAAGGTGTTAATTCTTAAAGTGTTAATTCATAAATTTGTTGAGAAATTGTATTGATTGTGTTGATTTTTCACCTTGAAATTGTATTGATTGTGTTGGTTTTTCACCTTGTAAGAATCTTTGATATTTACCTTAATAAGAAGTATCTAATTAAGAGGGAGATTGATTCTTCCCAACTATGAAGTTTTTGCCTCTCTTGTGGACTTAAATTCATATTCATAAATTAAATGGTTAAAGTTTGAAATATATTGCCTTTTTACTCAAGGTTTTGTCATCATCAAAAACGGGGAGATTGTTGGCTCCACCAAGTGATTTTGATGAATAACAAAACATTGAGTGCATATTGTATTCTAATGAGGATTTCAAGTTGTAAGTTTCAGGAAGAGAGCACCTCAAAATCTCAAAAACTTATGGTTTATGGCACGTAATGGCACGGAGCAATTCTCATGAATCTGGGCATCCTCTTCATTGAAAAAGGGCATCTAAATATTTAAATATTATGTGTTTATGTTTTCTAGAATTATATTTATGTTTTCGAGGCATTTACACTTGAATCTGAGATTTTTCAGTCTCAAGTATCGACACCTGGATAATCATGTGTCGACACTTCAGCATTTGGCACAGACAAAAATCCTTGGCACGCCAAGTATCGACACCTATATCCAAGTGTCGACACCAAGTGTCGACACTTAGGTTCCAAGTATCGACTCAAGGCCTGAGAATTTTGAAAATACAAAACTTTATAATTTGAGGATTTTTATGTCAAGTGTCAACACCTGTGCATCAAGTGTCGACACTTGAATGTTCAAGTGTCGACACCCAGAGATCAAGTGTTGACACTTGACAGCCAAGTGTCGACACCTGACAGCCAAGTGTCGACACTTGCAGCCTGACAGCTCTAACGGATCTATTTTTCTGGCTTACAGAACTTGCTTTTCAAGCTCCAAACGGCTATTTTCGAGGTACCAATGGTCACAAACCATTTTTTGGAAGGTTCTTGGTGTATTTAACCTCCACCAACCTCATTTTAAAGTAGTAGAAGTGTATTGAAGTGTATTCAAGTCCACTCAAAAGCCAAAAAGCCAATATTCTCTCAAATACTTCACATCAAAAGCCTCTTATAGTTTGATTCCTTGAAAAGCCTACAAGCTCATCCTTATTTCATTCCAAAAGAGGCACTTTGAAGGAGATTCCAAGAAAGAGAGAAGACAAAGCATCCACTTGAGCTTCAAAGATTCCAATCTACTCTTGAAGAGAGTTTGTTTTAGTTTTAAATTGTATATCTGTTTTATTGTGATTTGACCTTGCTTTCAAGGGTCTTGAAAGAAGGTTATTATGGTTTGTTGGTGAGCCAAAGGGAAGAAACCAACTAGGGTTAACTTGTGAGCCCGAAGATAAAATAAGTGTTAAGGTTTGTTGGTAAGCCTAAGTGAATAAACCAACTTAGGTTTTGAATTGTGAGCCTTGTGGAAAACAAGTCAACTTTAATCTAGTTTGGATTATAGTAAATTTCCAAGGGTGGCTTGGGGAGTGGATGTAGGTGCTAGGCTTGCGCCAAACCACTATAAACCTTGTGTTTGTGTGTGATTACTCTCTTCCTCTCTTGCTCTTTAATTTTTGCTAACATCTTGCATTGAATCCATCATTGTTTACAAGCACCACTAGTCCCTCATATTATTGTCTTAAATTTTTAAAAGACCCAATTCACCCCCCCTCTTGGGCTCCATTTCTGGGCAACAGTCAATAATGCGGGCATTGCACAAGGGCTCAACTTTCCATAATAAATCCTTTCCTAAGGAGGTCCCCTACTTGTCTTTGTAATTCTAGGTGTTCGGTAGGGTTCATCCTATAATATGGGAGGTTAGGTAGGGTTGCTCCTGGGACTAAATCAATGGCATGTTGGATGTCCCTAAGTGGTGGAAGGTGGTTAGGTAGATCATTTGGAAAGACATCCTTAATGTCCTCTAACACTTCAACCACTTCCTGAGGATGTTCTTTCTGGGAAGGCTCTTAAATTTTCTTAATGGTTAAGACCCAAATAGGTGTACCCTCAGTGAGCTCTTTATCAATTTCCTTTGTGATTATCAGGTTGACTCCAATCTTCTTTTCCTTTAGGTGGCTCGATCCTCTCTTAATAATGTCCTTAGGTGGCGTAGGGTTGATCACAATCTTCTTTCCAAAGTGCATGAATGCACAAGAATTAGATCGGCCATAAAGGGTTGCATCATGGTCAAATAACCAGGATCAACCTAAGATGATACTACTCACTCTCATTGGTAGGACGTCACACCACACCTTCTCTCGATAGGATTGCAATTGGATTTGGACTAGACACCAAAGCTTGATAGGAATTGAGGTGGAGTCTATCTAAGAAACCTTATAGGGATTTGGATGGGAAACTGTGGATAAGCCTAAATTTTTGATAGCACTAGTGGATATGGCATTCACACAACGCCTACTATCTATGATTATCTTACACACCTTATCCCCTAACTTGACAAAGGTTTGTAGGATGTTAGTCCTATGCCAATCTTCCTGGGTCTCAGTCTGAGTAAGGATGCATCTAACTACTCCCAAAAGGTCAAGCTCTACATGATCCTCGTCATCTTCATACTCATCTGCCAAATTATCCTCAGCCTGATATACTTCCTCAACACAATCATCTAGGGGCTCCATTGGTGGGGATACCAGGATCAGATATAGATCACTGGATCTTATATGGTTTACTGATTAATGTTTTAGGACTTTAGTCATGTGTCATAATTTTGTAAGAATGTAAGATTGAGTTGTAATAAGGTGAAACTAGTTGATTTGTCTCGACCAAGTCAAGTATATTGAGTCGTGTACATCAGTATGAGTCCAGTATGAGTTCACCTTTTATACCAGAGAGGAGGCTACACTATTCTGGAGTTCCATCAGGCCTCATCCAGGAGTTAGAGGCCACTACATCAGATTATTGGATTTTGTATGACACCACAGGATCCAAGATGCCTTCCAAAAACCCTGATTCCTTCCAAATGCTAGAGTATATTTCTAGACCAGAGCATCCATAATTCTAGAGGTCCACCTGTATCCTAGCCCAAAGAAATCAAGCCCAGGCACCAAGCCCAATCCCTTAAGAAGCAAGATACCAGGGAATATTCCTGCTACTTGGCTACTAGGCCACCCTAGCTTCCAGAGGCCCAAGCCCATGCGCCCAAGCCCCTTTGGGCTGGCCCCTTGCTGCTCCTAGAAGCCTAACACGCCCCCCTAGGAATCCTTCAAGTGTTGACCAAGTCCAGGAGGTGTCCTTAAGTGAGAAGGAGAAGACTAGTCTAACCTAGTTAGGATTTATGTTCCTACTTGCCTTAAAATTTGTACTTCTAACCTAGCTAGGAGAAGGACTTGTAATCTAACTAAAAAATGGCTTGTTAACCTAAGTGTAACCCTAGTTAAGAGAGGGCATGGGAACTCTATAAATATCCCACCCCTCTCCTTCTTGTAAGCAATTTTTTCATGAAATCAAAAAAACTCTACTGAATTACTTCCAGACTGGTGTCTTATTTTTTTTCTTTGTGTTCTTGTTCTTGGTTTCTTGCCTTGGCTGACCCCTTCCCCTTGCAAACCCCCATGCCTTAGCAGCAAATCAACTTCCAAACATCATCCATGCCCCAGTTGAAGAGCCCTCAAGCATCCAAGAAGAAGAAGCCATCTTCTCCTTCTAGCCGCCAGCCCTTGGAGCCCTAATTCCACTTTCTTCTTTCCTTTAATTTCCTTTCTAATTATTTTATTGTTTCTTGCTGAACTCTGACATTTTGCAGATCCCCGAGGTGTTTCCCCTCCCTAGAGGAGGCCCCTCTTGCCTCCAGGACCACTCAAATCTGCCTTAGATTCAAGGAAAACTGTAGCTTCATCATCCAGGCTCCGATTTGAGTGCGAGAGATCTCTTCATCGACTGAATCTTCAATCTTTGACTGGTAAAATCTTTTCCTTCTCTTAATTTCTGATTTTGTTGAAGATTGCTATCCTAAGCTAGGAATTCCTCAATTTTTGAGTCCTGAGATTCATTGTTTGCATGAGAATTTTGCAGGTATGCTTGTTTCTACCATTGATAGTCCTTATGCTGATCTTTACTTATCTTTCGAGTTCTTTACCACGAAATTAAAATTCTAAAAATTCCAAAAAAAATGAGTTTTTCTATTTTTGTGCATCTCTAGGTTCATTTTGCATCAGTTTGGTATCACAGCAGGTTTAGGATAGCTTGTATATGCATCAGAATCACAAACCATAATTTTCTACATATTATCCAGTGCATTAGGTGTCTGTTCTTCATCTGATTTCAACTACCTAAGAATTTTATTTTTCCATTAAATTTCCTTAAATTTTTCTTTGTCTTGTCCTATGATTTATCAAGATTTTTAATTAATTTATAGAAAATGTAAATCATTAAAATTCAGCATCTTAGAAACCCAAACAAAATCTTAAAATTTTTGCAGCAGTCTGAAACCCCTAGGATTTGCATCATCATTTGATTTTTTTTTTTTTTTTGCATCAAATTTAGTAGGTACCATCATCACCATCCATCCTCTGTCCTAGAATTTTTTTTATTTTTTTCTCCATCGATATCTGTGTTAAAATTTGCATCATTCGAAACCTTAATTTCCTGAAATTTCTTCACTTACTTGACTAAACCTAATCAACTTCATAGACCCCAATCCCAAGCCAATTTGATTGCTAACCTAATCAACCTAAACCTAATTTGTCATTCCATAAAATATACATAAAATATTTTTTTATTTTTCTGATTGTTTTAGATAGCATCATGACCATTGAATGTTCATCATCTTTTAATCTAATCTTAAGGGCAATCAATATAACATCAGGGCAGGAGGTCATAACCTATCTTGGGCCCAAAACAACCACCCAGCATTTCCACCCAAGCCTTAATGAAAATTAATTAGACTTAATTTGCCCTAGAGGGCTAGGTGACACCCACAGGTCGGGTCTGAGCTGTGTGGGCCAACTAGTGCATTTAATCCTGTGGCTATTACTGAAATTTGGTGTCTAAGGCTGAGGGTTCAAAGTCAAACGACCTAAGTGGTGTTGTGGTTTTTAATTGGATCTCTATGAAAGCAGGAGAGGCCTCCCACACTCCCACACTCTACCTAGCCAGAGAAAGGATTAGCAACTGGGTTAAATGTAAGTTGAGCTGACCCACCCAGTTTTGGCTCTAGGTCTAGGAAACCATAGATTAAGCTAACCTATTTTGCATGCTTGACTGCACCATTCCATTCTGATTGCTTGATTCTGTGCATAACCACTAGATTAGGAACCCAATACCATAAGACTAAACCCCAAACCGACTTAGCCATGGTTCCCAATTTTGAAGCCATCTGAACCAGCTTGCCCCATTAACTACCCAAATGAACAAAGCCAATATCTAATCCCAAAACTAGTTAGCCCAAATGAACCGTAGGTTTGACCAATCCGACACCCGAACCCAAGATCAATTAGCCCAAATGATCAAAATTAATGCTAAGCTTGACCAAACCAATGACCAGATAACCCAAATGAACCATAGATTCAACCAAGCAGACCAACGATTTGACCAAGCAACCACTAGGATCAACCAGTCAACCACTAGTTTTGACCAAGTAGGAGATCAGTTAGGAACCTTAGACAAGACCCATAGGACAGAACCCATAACCTTTGAATCCATAACCCTTAGTCAGCCTGAGCCCAATAGGATTAGTACCATTAGATATGAATCCAGTGTTAGTCAGGAACACCTTAGACAATCCACCCTTGTCATCCGAATCATTAGTCAGTTCTTCTTTAGTTTACCCCCTCTTAACCTCATTGGTTCACCAAGATGACCTAGAAGAAGAGATATATGAGGCTGACCAAGCTTAGTGGGACAGTATGAGGAGGAAGAAGAGGAGTTCCCCATAGAAAACTTAGAGTTAGTTGAATCAATAGATACCCAGGTAGAAGACCACACAACAATAGTTGACCCTGACCATATCCAAGTAGGAGCCGACCTAGATTTAACCAACCCTAGCCATACCCAAATAGTAACAGATATAGAGTTAGCTAACCAAGTAGTGGAAGAGCTGTTAGAGGAAGAGAACCCTAATACTGTTACTAAAGTTTTACCTGAGCAGACAATAATAGAAAGCCCAACTATAGAGCCCAGTCCTTTATTTTATGAGTCAGAAGAATTCATTAAGGACCTGATCTCTTTGAATTAGTACCCTCAAGATGAAGTCACCACTTTAACTCCACTTGATCTCTTCTCTGAAAATCAACGACCTTTTCTTCCATAATGCAGACCCTTTAGATAGACATAAACCCTATAAGGTTAACCTTATTAGCCTAGGATTAATCCCTGATATCCCTTCTTATATCCTATTTTATCCAACTAGCGCTGAACCATCATCTTATTTCTTACCCTACCTAGCTGACCCTGAACCTACCCCTTATTTTTTACCCTTTCCAGGATCTTCTTATGTTTCTTTAGTCATTCTTATGCATTTTATAGAGGTTTGCATATTGCATTCAATCATTGAGTCTATCATTTTTGCTTCCTACTTCTAAAAGACCCTCTGGCATCTATTAGGATCTCATGTCACATTTTCATGTGCATACCAAACCAGAGTTAAACCTAGAGAGCTATAGTTTGTTAAATTTTAGGCCTATAAAGTCTAATAAATTTCCTTCAATAAGAAAGCCTAGTCGAGTTTTTTAAGTGTTAGTTTTGCATCTAATAAATTTACAACCCTGATTCATCTGTCCACACATGCACTAGCCTATGCATAGCATTTGCATCTGGAAATTAGTCAAAAGCTAAACATAATTAATGAACCTTATAAGAACTTGACTAATTCTTGAAAGAGAGATAAAGAATTTGTAGAGGATCATGTGATTGTTAAGAAATTTCATGCTCATGAAGCTGGCCCATCCAAATTAATGAAGAGCAGTGGACTTAATGCCTATGTGCTTGAGAGACCACCTGATTTAGGTATTAGCTCTACCTTCATCATCTCAGACTTTATAGAGTATAGGGACCCAACAGAGATACCCAGCAAGCCCTTTGAGCCACTCCCTTTCTTTGTGAGTTAACCCACCCCAAAGTGTCCACAAACAATTTGGCCTTTTCGTGAGGAAAAGATTGAGAGAATCCTAGATGATCAAACTATCGGTACCCAAGATAGAGGCTATCAAAGGATTTGGTCCACTAGCAAGGTCGGCTAGTATCTGAGGACTTGTGGAGTAATGGTGAGGATCTACAGTGCCTCAATGCAGACCCTTCTTAAGCACTAAGAGCCAAATTGATCCATACTCGACGGGGTCAAGTTCCTCCCACCCGAGGAGAATTCGAGGGGACACCAAGATCAGACACAAATCATTGGATCCCATATGGTTTACTGATTAAAGTTTTAGGACTTTAGTCATGTGTCACAATTTTGTAAGAAAGTAAGATAGAGTTGTAATAAGGTGAGACTTGTTGATTTGTCTTGACCTAGTCCAGTATATTGAGTCATGTACATTAGTATGAGTCCAGTATGAGTCCACTTTTCATACCAGAGAGGAGGTTACACTATTTTTGAGTTCCACCAAGCCTCATCCAGGAGTTAGAGGCCACTACATCAGATTATTGGATTTTGTGTGACACCATAGGATCCAAGATGCCTTCCGGAAACCCTGATTCCTTCCAGATGCCCAGATTCCCTTCCAGATACTAGAGTATATTCTCAGACTAGGGCATCAATGATTCCAGAGTCCACCTACATTCTAGTTCAATGAAATCAAGCCCAGGCACCAAGCCCAAGTCCTTAAGAAGCAAGATACTAGGGAAAATTCCTACTACTACGCTACCAGGCCATCCCAGCTTCCAGAGGCCAAAGCCCATGCACCCAAGCCCCTTTGGGCAGGCCCCTTGCTGCTCTTAGAAGCCCAACATGACCCCCTAGGCATCCTTTAAGTGTTGACCAAGTCCAAGAGGTGTCCTTAAGTGAGAAGGAGAAGACTAGTCTAACCTAATTAGGATTTATGTTCCTACTTGCTTTAAAATTTATACTTCTAACCTGGTTAGGCGAAGGACTTGTAATCTAACTAGGAAAAGGCTTGTTAACCTAAGTGTAAACCTAGTTAGGAGAGAGCATGGGAACTCTATAAATACCCCACCCCTCCCCCTCTTGTAAGCAACTTTTTTCATGAAATCAAAAAAACTTTACTTAATTGCTTCCAGACTGGTGTCTTATTTTTTTTCTTTGTGTTCTTGTTCTTGGTTGCTTACATTGGCCGACCCCTTGCCCTTGAAAACCCCCATGCCCTAGTAGCAAATCAACTTCCAAACATCAGCCATGCCCTAGTTGAAGAGCCCTCAGGCATCCAAGAAGAAGAAGCCATCTTCTCCTTCTAGCCACCAGCCCTTGGAGCCCTGATTCCCCTTTCATCTTTCCATCAATCTCCTTTCTAATTATTTTGTTGTTTCTTGGTGACCACTAACATTTTGTAGATCCTCAAGGTGTTTCCCCTTCCCAGAGGAGGCCCCACTTGCCTCCAGGACCACCCAGATCTACCTTAGATTCAAGGAAAACTGTAGCTTCATCATCCAGGCTCCGATCTGTGTGCGAGAGATCTCTTCAATGGCTGAATCTTCAATCTTTGACTGGTAAAATCCTTTCCTTCTCTTAATTCTTTATTTGGTTGAAGATTGCTATCCTAAGCCAGGAATTTCTCAATTTCTGAGTCTTGAGATTCATTAGTTTGCATGAGAATTTTGCGGGTATGCTTGTTTCTACCATTGCAAGTCCTTATGCTGAACTTTGCTTATCTTTCGGGTTCTTAGCTATGAAATTAAAATTCAAAAAATTCAAAAAAAAATGAGTTTTCTATTTTTATGCATCTTTAGGTTCATCCCGTATCATCCATGGGTTCAGACTCATTCTCTACTAATTCTCCTATGTGCAAGGCTCTAGTTGGGAATTGCTAACATAATGGCCTATCTTATGACATCTGAAACAAGAAGCATTAGGGTTTGGGGTTCTCTGAACTTCTGGTGCTTTACCCCTATCATCTCTATGGGTCAAAGGTGTACTAGGGTTTGGTCAGTTTGGTCGCATCTGACTTGGTCCTGGCTACTAACTAGGTGCACTAGTTCAAGGGGGTTCTAGTCTACGATAAATTGGTCCCCTATTAAATCTCTCAGCATCTCATGCTACCTGGTAGGCTAGCTCTGAATCTTGGACTTCTCTGAAGAACAACTTCTTCTGGATCTCTTCCCTTGATTTGGCTCTGAACCTAGACAGGGTAACTGATTCAGACTCATCAACATTACATATCATCACAAACTCATCAAATTTAGCAATGTACTCAGCTACACTCTTAGTTCCTTGGGTCAATCTCTGCCACTAGTCAAAAGTATTTGGTGGTAGGATATGGGAAGGTACTTCTCTCTAAGCCTAAGCTTCATTGCCCTCTAGGTTACTATGGGAACATCACCTCTTTGTCTAACAAACCTCTAAAAATTTCTCCAGTAAAGCCTAGCTTGATGGATTAATCTAAGCTTTGCCAATTTGCACTTCCTCTCCTCAGTCATGTAGTACCACTCAAAATACTGATCCATCTTTCCCTCCTAGTCTACATAAACCTTAGGATCTAGATTTCCATCAAAAGTGGGTTCTTCCAATCTAATGTTCATAAGGATTCGGTCATCATGGTCCATTTGATCCAAATTGGGTCTCCGAGGATTTGGCTCATAATCTTGGTAATGGTATGCTCTCATAGGGTTCGGATCATGGACTTGATCAGGGTTAGGTCTCCTAGGATTTGTCTCAACGAAAGGGTCTTGATGAGGCCTCCTAGGATTTGGTTCAGGAAAAAGGTCTTGGCATAGAGCCCTTCTAGGGTTGATGGGTGTATCAAACTCTGGTTTAGGCTCTAATTTATTCTGGACTTCATGGGTCCTTCCAGGGGTACGAGTTTCTAATCGGTCAAGCCTAGTAGTGATAAGGGCTATCTGATCAGTCATGCTTTGGTTGGTCGGGGCCAATTGGTCAGTCAGGTTTTTGTTCAATCGGGCTATTTGATCATTCAGGGTTTACATCAAGGTCTCAAAATTTTGGTCCATGGTTGCACTCGATTGAGCCTAGTCTTGTTGATAGGGTTCTACTGATCTAGTTGCCATGTGCACACAGACTCAAACTTGGGCTAGGGGTTTGCTAGACCTAGTAGCTCAAGTAAGATGAGTTGACTAGGTACAACCAAATCAACAGCTATCCTGTCCACTAGCCAGGTAAGGGGTGGGTCTGTGGGAGGCTCCCCCAGCTCTCGCTAGGTCCTAATTAAAAACCATAAGAACCACTTAGGGCATTTGCCACTTGAACCCTAGCCTAGACACCAGCTTTCAGAAATAGATGCACGAGTGGGTACACTAGTTTTCCCAAATGACTTGAATTAGAACTGTGCTTGTCCCTAGGAATTAGAGTACTTCTCAGTTTGATGCGGGACTAATATGCTTGTGATTAATTTTGTGAATTTTGTATGTGGGGTTAGGTGATTAATTCTCGAATATCAGATAAAAATAAGTTGTAGGGAATTCTATATGAATTTTAGAAACTAAGCATGCAGATTAGGACCTAAGAAAGCAGTAAAGATGGATCGCCGGGGCTGAGAAGCCTCGGTTAGGGCAAGTTCTCCCACAATAAAATTACTAGCGACAGAGGGGGTGTACCTAGAAATGTCTGATGTGCCTGATGAAGATCGCAATGAAGGGATCTCTCGTTCCTCGATGGATGCGGCATGGAAACTGAGCCAAAGACCCACGGATTCCCGGCTTTCTGCTCGGTGGTTCGATTGTGGCCCGGTTAGAGTCGTTGGATTCGTAGGAACTTGGGGACCTGCAAACAACCATCAAGGGTGAGAAAGAATGATTGGAAACATAATAAAAAAATCAAAAACAAGGCAGCAAGGGTGTGGGAAGAAGAGGTTTGGATGATAGCTGGAGGCAGTTGCAACACCGGGAAGAAGAAACTCTCAAAACCCTTTATGCACACTACAGGATAACACATAGTAATTGAAAAGAACTCAAGTTTTAATTCATATATCAAAATCAATCCCATATAAGAGACTAGGGTCCTTTAAATAGACCCTTAGTCTTGGGCTCCAAGTAAGGACACATTAGTCTTTACGTAAGAATCCTATTCCTACCCAAACCCTAGCTAGAAAATAAGGAAACATTAGGTAGAAAAAATTCCTAAAAATTCTCTCCTCCTCTCTTGACTTGGTCAACACTCCAAGAATGCCTAGGAGGGCATGTTGGGCTTCTAAGAGCAGCTAGGGGCTAGCCAAAGGGGCTTAGGCGCATGGGCTTGGGCCTTTAGAATTTGGGGTGGCCTGGTAGCCAGGTAGCAGGAATATTTCCCGGTATCTTGCTTCTTAAGGGCTTGGGCTTGGTGCTTGGGCTTTATTTCTTTAGGATAGGATGTAGGTGGACCTCTGGAATCATGGATGCCCTGGTCTATGAATATATTCTGTCATCTGGAAGAGAATCTGGGCATCTGGAGGGCATCTGCAAGGAATCAGGGTTTTCTGAATTTTCCTTCCGGGGTCTTCAAATCTTCAAGATGGGTTCACTTTGGTACGGGCACTAGACTCAGAAGAAGACTTCAGGGCTCTATCTAGATCTCTGATTGACCTTGCCCAAAGAATTAGGGTTTTCTGGTTTTGTTAAGGGTTGACTTGGTCAACTCAATTTTAGTCTTGAGTATGTATTTCCCTGCAATTTAAATTTTGTTTAGTCATGTTGACTCAGTACAAGTCCTAATAGTGGTCTAGGTCTTCTCCAAGTTGGTGCCACTTTTTTTTCAGTCAAGTCAAGGTCCAGGGTGCCATATTTTTTCTCCCAAGCCCAAGCAAGTGGGCGCCACACTCCCAGCCACACGCCAGAGTCCAGGAGGCGCCACATCTCCATCCAGTGTCTTTGGTCCCTACACCACAAGAAGTAAGTTCCTTTTTTTCTTGCCCACTTGGGAGAGAAATCCATCAAGATACCTCAATCCAAGGAGGAGCCAATTTCTTTCCTGATAAACCCAAGCCAGGATGCAGGAATTTTTCTTGAAGAGAGGATCAAGGAGGTGCCCCACAATGTTCCATAAAAATCCAAGTTATAAAAGGGAAGAGAGCATGTCTTAGGGAGGAATTCAAGAAGGTTTCCAAAAGTTTCCAAAGTGCCAAATCCATGAAAGGAAGAAGCCTAAACTTGTGGAGCAAGACTAGGAGGTGTCAAATGAGCCAAACCATGAAGGAAAATCCTTGATTCATGGAGAGATACTAGGAGACACCCCATAACCTGCATTTGGAGCTGATTTTCAAGTTTCTTGGAGTTTTGGGCTGCCCACTCATGGAAGGAGTCTTGGAAGAGAATTTGATGCCTAAAGTGTGGGGTTAGTCCTATTAGTCCCACATGGAAAATGTATAAAATTTTATTCTTTGTTATATCTATATATTCAACTCTATGTAACTCTTGAATTAATGATGAATGAAATCAATTCTTTGTGAGCAACTGTGTTTCTCTCTTCCGCACTTGTGTTCAGGTGTTGAGCTCCGTGAGGGAGTGAATCCGGGTTCCCTAGGAACCTTGAAGAGGTGTGAGATCTCCAACCCCAAATCCCTACAAAATCCTAGGTTAGCCACTTCATTCCAAACCCTAGCAACCATCATATTCTTCATTCACAATCATCCAAACCCTAATCTACCTCATCATCTCATGGCCCCTCTCTTCCAAGTAGAGGGACCACCAGCATCCGGTCCAGATCGACTACTTCGAATACAGAGCAAATCCCAGAGGAAGTCAGATCAGCATCCAGGAGAATCAGATTTTAGCAACATCAACTTTTCAAGTTCTTCTTATCTGGTAAATCTTTCTTTGAGTATCTGGTTCCTTAACTTGTTCTTCTTCTTTCCCAGATCTGAGTTCAGGAGAAGCCAACTTTGCCAAGGGCCAGTATTGGAGGATCCATTGCGAAGATATCCGAATCCGAGGATCCAACAATCTGCTCGAGAGAGTCCTTCCACCAAACTCTGTGAAGATCACTGCCTGGTACATAACCCTTCCCTTCTCTTATTTCTATCCTGTTGAAAGTTCAGAGCGAAACCTTAGGTCTGGGAGTTTCTCAACCCCAGCGATCCTTTACTTCTGAACTACTCTGATAATCTAGTTTCTTTGAATTATGCTTTCAATTATTATTAGTTACTTTCAATTTAGTTTAACTTTCCTTTGAGTCAAAGCTGACTTTGAAAATATATATATAAAAAAAAAATACATTAATTTTAATTACTTCCATATCGCATCATCTTTTTTGTTCTGCATCAATTTTGGTATTAGAGCTTTCGTTCTGCATCAAAACTTGGGCTATATTTCCATGTCTTATTCTAGTCGAATTGGTCTTCACTTGTATGATGTAGTCTTGAGTCTTCAGTGTACTTGGACAGGACTCAAAAAAATAAAATTAGCTCAACATAAGCTGACAAGCATTAGATTGAACTGGTCAACATGAGCTGACTAATACTGAACTGAAATAATAACTAAAATGGACTCAGATGGGCTAAGCCCTTATTACAGATGGACTTTAATATTGATCAAACCATAAAGGGTTGAAAAGCCTCTATCTTTTCTAGTACTCCTTGGTGTCCCCACCACAGTTTAATAAGGTTTGTGTTCGCTATGCAAGGTGGTGGTTTTGGGCTAAGGATAGGTAATGAAATCCTGTCCCCATGTCATATTGATGTCCTAAATTGATATATCATGAGATGTGTGCAACATTCATCTGAACCCTAAATTCAGGTGCAGAGTTTTATGTGTTGCAATTCAGAAGTGGGGCAGAGAACTGCTATGTCTCAATCTCAGAAAAATCCAAAAAAATCAAAAAACACTTCTGACTCATAATTGATATACCAAATGAAAGGAAATTAAAAAATAAAATCTGTGCTTTGGTTGACAGTTCCTGGAACTTAGATAATGCAAACAGGACAGAACAACAGAAATTTTAAAGATGCTAGATTCCAATGATGCAAAACTATTCTTTAGGATTTAAAATTATCTTCTTATGTTCCCCTTCAAGGGTTAATCCAATCAGCAACCCCTACATGCCATAAGAAATCCCTATTGAATGGGATGTGAGGGTCTTGTAGCCCTTCCTTTTCCTATGACCAGACGGCCATGGTGAACCACCCAATCCAAGCATGAAGAAGATGCTAAGTAAACCTACCATGCTCTGATACCAATTTGATGTGGGATGAATAAAATAATGCAATCTAAGAAGAGATAGTAGAAACTAAATAAAAAATGAAGTGAAGCTAGGCTACTTTTCAATGTAAAAGAACATAACTTTTCATGAAGGGATTTGCATGTTAAACTAGACTTGAATAAGAACCTTCAAAGTAGTATAGAGAGAGGATCTTTGTGGCTAAGAACCCACATAGGCTAGGACTTAGTTACTCTAATATTTCAGATCTAAAAGCATGGAAAGAGGGGTACCCGGTCATTACATCTCAGTGATTGGAAGGATTACACTAATGGATGACAAGGAGATTCCTCTAGATGGTAGGACTCTTGTCTCTGTCTTGTCTCTGAAGACTTCTTCTTGGAACCTGGAAATCTTGGGGATCATACACAAACCATATTAGAGTCAAGAAGGAAATTGAAAGGTGGAATACTAATGAAATGAAGGTTGATGTTGAGAAGAAATTTTGGTGGAGTGGAAGTAGCTTGGCCGTCCTCCTTTGTATGGTCTCCTTGCTCCTTTGAAGATGGAATGGAATGATTGGATGGAATGGAAAATATGCTAATGGCTCTTGGCATGGATTGTTCTTTCTTGAAGTAGCTAAGGGCCTCTTACCCACTCCCTCTCGAAGGACATTTGATAACACAAATGGAAGGGAAGAAACTCAATTTTTTTCATTCATATCATGTCACCTTTACAAGAGAGCTTGGAGTAGCATTAATAAGTCTTCAAGGAACTTTTGAAAACTCGAAATACATAGAACTTTTCATGGGAGGTTGCTAGCTATAAGGGTAGAAATTCGAAATACATGGAGCTTTACATGGAGATTGCAACCTTAGCTAGCTATAAGGGTGGAAAGTTGAAACACTTGGCCGGCTCCCTTTGAATTTGAAATCCTCTTGGCGATGTGGCATGTGGTGATGTGGCTTGATGAGGTGTACACCTAGTGGTTGACATGGCATCCAATAATACTTGCTGAAGTTATGTCCACCTTGGATTAATTGGTTGGAGTGGTTGAATGCATCCAATCTTCAAGTGAGCTTGCTTACATTGAACCAATTCCATATCTCTCTTGGATCCAACTACTAAACTCACAAAATACATGATCAATTTTGACCCTAATTGGACTTAGAAACCCTAAGGTACTCAAAAGAAACCAAATTGAAATAAACCCAACCCTAATTACATGACTCAAATTCAATTAAAGAAGTAAAATTAACCTATTTAAAAAATACAAGTTCAATGAAAGAATTAAAGCCATACTAAATTAGACTGAAGCCTATTTCAAACTTTGGTGCCCGTACCAACACGTCTAGCAAATGCCCTAGGATAGATAATGTCAATGATGCATACCTATGGCATTGTATGCTAGTTCATATTAACAAGAACGAGATAAATAGGTTGAAAAGAGAGGATCTCCTCGAGATTAGTGAAAGTGGTTCACTACCAACCTGTGAGTCATGTCTTCTTGGAAAAATGACAAAATCACCTTTTAATGAAAATGATGAACGAGCCAAAGAGATTCTAAGACTGGTACATACTGATGTATGTGGACCCATGAATATTAGTGCCAGAGGTGGGTATAATTATTTCATTATATTTACAAACGACCTTTCGAGGTATGGTTATGTCTTCTTGATGAGACATAAATTTGAATCGTTTAAAATGTTCAAACGATATCGTAATGAAGTAGAAAAATAAACTGGAAGGTATATCAAAATCTTTCGATCAGATCAAAGCAGTGAATATCTTTTCGATGAGTTTCTGACATATCTTAAGGAGAATGGGATTCTCTCTCAGTGGACACCTCCAGGGACATCTCAGTTAAATAGAGTATCTGAAAGGAGAAATCAAACACTGTTAGACATGGTTCGGTCCATGATGGTGGTGGGGACATCATGATCAGACATAGATCCCTGGATCCCATATGGTTTACTTAGTCATATGTCAAAGTTTTGAAAATTTTGTAATCAATTAAGATCGAGTCCTGTAATAAGTTGAGGTTAGTTGATTTATCTCAACCCTCAACCTAGTCATTATTTTGAGTCATGTATATCAGTTATGAGTCCAATATGAGCTCAATTTTTGTACAAGAGGAGGATATCATATTTTGGAGTTCCACCAAGCCACATCCAGGAGTCAGAGGCCACTACATCAGCCTATTGTATTTTGTGTGACAACCTAGGATCCAATATGCTTCCGGAAATCCTGATTCCTTCCAGATACCCTCCAGATGCCCAGATTCCCTTCCAGATGCCAGAGCATATTCTCATAACAGGGCACCCATGATTCCAAAGGTCCACCTACATCCAAGCCCAAAGAAATCAAGCCCAGGTGCCAAGCCCAAGCCCTTAAGAAGCAAGATTCCAGGGAATATTCCTGCTACCAGGCTAACAGGCCACCCCAGCTTCCAGAGGCCCAAACCCATGCACCCAAGCACCTTTGGGCCAGCCCCTTTCTGCTCCTAGAGGCCCAACATGGCCCCCTAGGCATCCTTGAATTGTTGACCAAGTCCAAGAGGTGTCCTTGAGTGGAATAGTCAAAGCATGAAGGGAAAAGGAGATGACTAGGTCAATTCCTAACCTAATGGGGATTTGTTTTTCTAACCTAGCAAGGAAAAGATTTGTATTCCAATTTGGAAGAAGACTTGTAACCCAAGTGTAACTATGGTTAGTGAGGGCATGGGAACTCTATAAATATCCCACCCCTCTTCCTCTTGTAATCAACTTTTATTCATAATATCAAAACCTTGGTGAATCTATTTTGAGCTTGCGAGCTTGTGTTACTTTGTTTTTTTCGTTCTTTGGTTTGTGTTTGTGTTTCCTTGCTACCCTAGCATCCTTCCACACCCAAACTCACTGCCATCCAAACCTTCATACATCCAAGAAGGAGTGCCCTAGTCCACCAAGCAAGGAGATCTTCATCAAGCTTCAAGCCACCCCGCATCTAATCCCTAACCTGATTCCTTCTAAACCTAGTTTCCTTTCTTTTTCTTACATTCTATTTTGATTGACCCATGACATTTTGCAAGATCCCCAAGGTGTTACACCTCCCTGGAGGAGACTTTTCTTGCATCCAGAACCATCCAAATCAGCCATCTAATCAAGGAAACCGAACTTCATCATCCAGACTCCAATCAGAGTGCTGTGTGATCTCTTCATCGGATGTTCTTCAAATCACTGATTGGTAACATCCTTTCCTTCTTTTAATTTCTGATTTGATTAAGATAATCTATCCTATTCCGAGAGTTTCTCAATTCTCGGGTCCTGAAATTTATTATTTTGCATGAGCTTGCCTGCGATACGATGATTCTATAAATTGCTCTTCTTCTTGCTAGTTCTTACTTTTATTTGGAAATTTAGCTTACAAACTAAATTATAAAAATCACAAAAAAGTTATTTAACTATTTTTCCTGCATGTTTAGCAATCTTAGAGTTGTCCCACATTAGTTTGGTATCAGAGCGGGTTTAGGATAGATTTTATTTGCATCTCATTCACAAACCCTAATTCTGTATTCTATTTACTGCATTAGGTGTCTAGTTTCCATCTGATTTTGGAATCATAAAAATATTATTTTTTTGTGAAATTTGCATTGCATGTCCTCTGTTTTATCCTAGTAATTATTAAAATTTTTAATTATTTTTATTGAAAACCTAAATTTTAAAATTTGGTATAATAGAAACCCTAATAGAATTCTAATAATTTTTGTAGCAGTCCAAAACCCCTAAGAATTGCATCACCATTTGATTTTTTTTCTACATGAAATTTCGTAGGTAGAATAAACATCATCCGTTCTCTGTTATATAATTTTTTTGATTTTTTTTTACATCAAAATCTATGTCAAATTCTGCATCGGTTGAAACCCTAATATCCTAAATTCTGCTATTTCTGCATTTTGACTCAACCTAACCTAATCAACTTCCAAACCCTCCAATCCCAAGCCAAATTTTATTTGCTAACCCTAGTAAACTTAAACTTAACTTGACATCTCATAAACTAATTAAAAATTATTTTATTTTCTGATTGTTTTAGATTGCATCAGGATCATTGAATGTTTATCATCTTTTAATCTAATCTTAAGGGCAATCAATATAACATCAGGGCAGGAGGTCATAACCTGTCTTGGGCCAAAAACAACCATCCAGCATTTCAACCCAAGCCTTAATTAAAATTAGCTAGACTTAATTTGCCCTAGTGGGCTAGGTGACACCCAACAGGTCAGATCCGAGCTGTGTGGGCCAACTAGTGCATTTAATCTTGTGGCTATTACTGAAAGCTGGTGTCTAAGGCTGGGGGTCCAGAGTCAAACGACCTAAGTGGACTAGTGGTTTTTAATTAGGACCCTGTGACAAGCAGGGGGAGCCTCCCACCACCCCACCCCCTACCTGGCCAGTGGAAGTATTAGCTGCTTGGTTAAGTGTAAGTTGAGCTGACTCACCCAATTTTGGCTCTAGGTCTAGGAAACCCAAGATTAAGCTAACCCAATTTTGCATGCTTGGCTGCACCATCTCATTTTGACTGATTGCTTGATTGTATGACCACTAGACTAGGAACCCAATATCAAAAGTCTAAACCCCAACCAAACCCAACCATGGATCCCAATTTTGGGGCTATCATAAAAGCCATGAATGACCAGATGGTTACCCAATTAATCACCCAGATTAACCAATCCAATACCCAATTGAATCATAAGCTTGACTAACTGATCCAATCAAGTAATCAAGCAATCCATAGTTTCGACCAAGTAGAAGATCAATTAGGAACCCTAGGCAAGACCCATAGAGTTGAACCCTTGCCTTTTGAGCCCCAGGAACCCATAGTCCCTAGATATGAACCCAGTAGTAACCCACTATCCCTCAGTCAACCTGAACCCTATAGGATTAGTACCCCTAGCTGTGAACCTAGTATTGGTCCATTTTTCTTTAGTCAACCCCCTCTTACCACATCATTGGTTCGCCAAGATGACCTTGAAGAAGAAATATATGAAGCTGATGAGAGCCTAGTGAACGAGTATGAGGAAGAAGAGGAGTTCCCCATAGAAGACTTAGAGCTAGTTGAATCAATAGATCTCCAAGTAGAGGCCACCCTAGAATTAGTTGACCCTGACCATACCCATATAGTAGTCGACCTAGGGTTAGATGACCCAGATCACACCCAAGCTACAATGGAAGAGCAATTAGAGGAGACTTTAGAAGAAGATCCAATTGTAGAGCCTAGTCCTTAATTTCTTGAGCCAGAAGAGTTTATTGAGGACTTGGCTTATCTCACCCAGTACCCTCTGGATGAAGTCACTTCCTTGCTCCCAATTGAAGATCTTTTTCCTGAAATTAGTGACTCATTCTTCTATAAGACAGACCCAGTAGATAGACATCAATCCCATAGGGTCAATCTTATTAGTCTAGATTTAATCCCTGACACCCCTTCTTACATCTTATTCTATCCAATCAACCTTGAATCCTTTCTACCCCACCAGACTAACCTAGAATCCACCTAATATTTTTTATCTTTTCTTGAATTTTCTTATATTTCTTTAATCATTCACCTGCATCATGTAGAGGTTTGCATGTTGCATTCATTTATTGTACATGTTAGGTTTGCATCTTACCTCTTGCATACCATTTGGCATTTAGTAGGCATACATAGTAAATTTTCATATGCATGCCATGCTAGGGTCAAACCTAGAGTGTATATAGTGTGTTAGGTAAACCCTAGAAAGTCCAATAAAATTTCCTTCATTAGGAAAGTTTAATCAAGTCTAATAGGTATTAGTTGAGTCCAATAAAATTCACAATCCTAAATCACATATCTGCACCTACACTAGCCTCTGCACAGCATATGCATCATGAAATTAGTCAAGAGCTGAACATAATTAATGAACTAAATAACAACTTGGCTAATTCCCAAAAGAAAGATGAAGAATTTTCTGTAGAGGAATATGTGACAGTCAAAGAATTTTCTGCTCGCGAAGCTGGCCCAACCAAAATAATGAATAATAGTGGACCCAATGCCTATGTGCTTGAGATATCACCTAATTTAGGTATCAGCTCCACTTTCATCATCTTATAATTTATAAAGTCTAGGGAGCCAGCAGTGATACCCAGCGAGACCCTTGAGCCACTTCCATTCTTTGAGAGAGAACCCACCCCTAAGCAACCACATATAATTTGGCCTTATGGTGAGGAAACGATTGAGAGAGCTCTGGATGATCAAGCTATCAGTACCCAGGATAGAGACTGTTAGTGATATTTGGTTCGGTGGCAAGGTCAGCTAGAATCTGAGGAATTGTGGAATGCTGGTGCGGATCTGCAGTGCCTCAACCCAGACCCTCCTTGAGCCAAATTGACCCATACTCGACGGGGTAGAGTTCCTCCTACCCTAAGAGAATTGATGGGGAAACCAGGACCAGACACAGATCCCTCGATCCCATATGGTTTACTTAGTCATGTGTCAATATTTTGAAAATTTTGTAATCAATTAAGATTGAGTCCTGTAATAAGTTGAGGTTAGTTGATTTGTCTCAACCCTCAACCTAGTCATTATTTTGAGTCCTGTATATCAGTTATGAGTACAATATGAGCTCAATTTTTGGACAAGAGAGGAGGATATCATATTTTGGAGTTCCACCAGGCCACATCCAGGAGTCAGAGGCCACTACATTAGCCCATTGGATTTTTTGTGACAACCTAGGATCCAAGATGCTTCCGGAAACCCTGATTCATTCTAGATGCCCTCCAGATGCCTAGATTCCCTTCCAGATGCCAGAGCATATTCTCATAACAGGGCACTCATGATTCCAAAGGTCCACCAGCATCCAAGCCCAAGGAAATCAAGCCCAGGTGCCAAGCTCAAGCCCTTAAGAAGCAAGATTCCAGGAAATATTCCTACTACCAGGCTAACAGGCCATCCCAGCTTCCAGAGGCCCAAACCCATCACCCAAGCCCCTTTGGGCTGGCCTCTTGCTGCTCCTAGAGGACCAACATGCCCCTTTAGGCATCCTTAAAGTGTTGACCAAGTCCAAGAGCTGTCCTTGAGTGGAATAGTCAAAGCATGAAGGGAAAAGGAATAGACTAGGTCAATTCCTAACCTAATGGGGATTTGTTTTTCTAACCTAGCTAGGAAAGGACTTGTATTCCAATTTGGAAGATAACTTGTAACCCAAGTGTAACCATGGTTATTGAGGGCATGGGAACTCTATAAATACCCCACCCCTCCCCCTCTTGTAATTAACTTTTATTCATGATATCAAAACCTTGGTGAATCTATTTTGAGCTTGCAAGCTTGTGTTACTTTGTTTTTTTAGTTCTTTGGTTTGTGTTTGTGTTTCCTTGCTGCCCTAGCATCCTTCTACACCCTAACTCACTGCCATCCAAGCCTTCACACGTCCAAGAAGGAGTGCCCTAGGCCACCAAGCACGGAGATCCTCATCAAGCTTCAAGCCACCCCGCTTCTAATCCCTAACCTGATTCCTTGTAAACCTAGTTTCTTTTCCTGTCCTTACATGCTATTTTGATTGACCCT
Source organism: Areca catechu (assembly GCA_021397845.1). Lineage (NCBI taxonomy): Eukaryota > Viridiplantae > Streptophyta > Magnoliopsida > Arecales > Arecaceae > Areca > Areca catechu. Next base: position 102,362,636 of record CM038050.1, read on the forward strand.
TGATGTTTTGCAGGATCCTCGAGGTGTTTCACCACCCCAGAGGAGGATTTGTTTGCATCTGGAACCATCCAAATTAGCCATCTAATCAAGGGAACAGAACTTCATCATCCAGACTCCAATCAGAGTGCTGTGTGATCTCTTCATCGGACGTTCTTCAAATCACTGATTGGTAACATCCTTTCCATCTTTTAATTTCTGATTTGATGAAGATAAGCTATCCTAATCCATGAGTTTCTCAATTCTCAGGTCGTGGAATTTATTATTTTGCTTGAGCTTGCCTGCGATACGATGATTCTATGCATTGCTCTTCTTCTTGCTAGTTCTTACTTTTATTTGGGAATTTAGCTTACAAACTAAATTATAAAAATCACAAAAATATTATTTTACTATTTTTTCTGTATGTTTAGCAATAATAGAGTCATCCCACATCAGATGGGCTTTGCCTCTCTATCGCTATCCCTTTAGGGATATGCTCTAGAATCAGCCTGCTACCTTTTGAATAGGTCACTAAGTCCGTTAGCAAGACCCCATATGAGATATGGACTGGACGTAAGCCGACACTCTCACACCTTCGGGTTTGGGGTTGCCCGGCTTATGTAAAATATCTAGGAATGGATAAACTTGGACCTAGGTTTGATTGGTGCCTATTTATTGGGTATCCAAAAGAGTCTAAGGCATATTTGGTACAGGCACCAGGCTCAGGATGAGACTTCAACCAATACAAATTAAGCTAGGTTCTTTATGGATGGAAGATTGAGAGTTTGAGTCCTGTAATAAATTTTAATTGGATTTATTAGTCCTTTATTTATTTCATTTGGGTAATTAAGTCCTGTATTTTGGTCAATTGGGTTCTTTATTGCAATTGAGTCAAGAGGAGTTTAGTCCAAGTCCAATCTGGTTTCAGTACACTCAAATAAGAAAGGTTAGTGGTGGATAGGCACATGGACCATGGGATCACCAACTTGGAAGCCACTTCATCACTCCACCTTGCCACATCACCAAGACACCTCACCATGGATTGTTGCCCAAGAGAAGGAGTTTGAATTGGCCCACATTTTTCTCCATAATCACCGCCCTTCTTCATGAGACGCCCCATCATTTTCTCCTAATATTTTGGTATAATTTGAATTTGAATTTGAATTTTGAAAAGGCTCAGTAGTCTATAAAACAAAGGGCTCCAAACCTTCTTGTAATGATGAATGATGAATGAAATTTTTCTTGAAAGAAATTCCCTTGCTTGTTAGTTTGGTCCCTTATGAGAAGGTGGGCATGAGGCCTAGAGTGTTTTCCCTTTCCATCTCCACGCATCCAACATAGCTTCATCCCTTCCATCTTATAGTCCATTCGGCCAACCAAAGGAGCATTTCTTTAGTCCACATCCCCTCCATTTTCAATGAATCCAATCCTTTGAGGTGTTCTTCACACAATCACACAAGGAGTAATCATGCCAAATGAGCCATGGAAGATCCACGCAAAGACTACTCCAAGCTTCCTTTCTTTATTTCAAAGATTCTTCCCCTCCACTCCTCCATTTCACTCTCTATCCTCTAATCCCTCTACATCTCTTTGTTGCAGGATCCCTGGGCTTTTAGTCTCCAAAGAAGAAGGTCTACCATGTCAAGAACCAGATACAAGAGGCTTTGCAATCTTGAGGAATATCCTTGTCATCTAGGAACTTCCACTTTGAGTGTATCGAGTGCCAAACTTTGGAATATTGATTACCGGGTTTCCCTCTTTAGAAAGACTTTCAGATCTGAAACATTAGTTTAACTTAGCCCTAACCTGAGTGGTTTCTTAGCCACAAAGGTCCTTCTCTTATTTATTTTGAAATGGCTTTATTTCAAGTCATGTTTAACATTTAGATTCCTCCCATAGAAATTTTACTTCTTTACCTTGAATGGTGGCATCTATTTACTTCATTTTTCATTTAGTCATTAGTAATTCCATTAAGGATACATCATTCCATCATTGTTCCCTATCAGTATTGCTTCTACTTGGTTGAGGAACAAAAGCTGTTGGTTAGTCTTAGGGCTATCTTTTTAGAAAAAGAGTTCCTTGGTGAAGGAATTATAGCCGCTAAGATTGAACTTAATGAAGTTCAACAAGTAAAAGAACTAACACACTTAAGGGACAACATAGAACCGGTTGTGATTAGATCAAACCCAAAGCCCATGCAAGAACCATTAAGTATATCTGGTAGGATACCGCATCGACCGAACAGATACTATAATTTCTTGGTCCGGGACGGTGATCCTATTGAACTCGATGAGAACAATGAGGACCAAATCACCTATATGGATGCAATGCAAAGGTCCGACTTTGAAAAATGGCTAGGAGCCAAGAAATCTGAAATGGAGTCCATGGAAATCAACAATATATGGACATTGGTTGATCCACTTGAGGGGATAAAATCCATTGGGTGCAAATGGTTTTTCAAAAGAAAAAGGCACACAGACGGGCAGGTAGAGACCTATAAAGGCTGTCTAGTTGCCAAAGGGTATCATCAACGTTATGGTATTGACTATGATGAGTTCTCTCCTATGGCAATGCTCAAATCCATTCGGATCATGCTTGCTTTAATGGCACACTTTGACTACGAAATCTGGCAAATGGATGTCCGAATAGCTTTCCTAAATGGTGAGCTAGAAGAGAAAGTGTAAATGATACAACCTGAAAGGTTCACATCCATAGATGAGTCAAAGGTGTGCAAGCTTCAAAGGTCCATCTATGGATTGAAACAAGCATCACGGAGTTGGAACAGGCGATTTGATAAGTGTATCAAGTCGTATGGCTTCGTTAGGGATGGAGAAGAACCTTGCATTTACAAATGAGTTAATGGTTCTGTGATTTTGTTCCTTGTATTGTATATGGATGACAATCTCTTAATTGGGAATGACATCCCAGCACTACAATGAATAAAGGTCTAGTTGTCATCTCAATTCTCTATGAAGGACTTGGGTGAAGCCTCTTACATACTAGGTATGAAGATCTATAAAGATAGATCAAAGAGGCTTCTAGGACTATCCCAGTATATGTACATCAGCACAGTGCTAAAGCAGTTCAGTATGGAAAATTCAAAGAAAGGCTATCTCCTTGTAGGCACTGGAATTGCTCTCTCCATAAGGGATTGTGCGACAACTCCTAAGGAGAGAGCATATGGTAGAATCTTGTATGCTTGGGTAACGAGTTCTATCATATACGCCATGACATGTACTAGACCAGACGTGGCATACTCACTAGGCATTGTGAGCAGATACTAGGTTGACCCAGGTGAAGCTCATTGGAAAGTGGTAAAGACTATCCTTAAGTATTTGCAAAATACTAGGGACCAATGGCTAATTTATGGAGAACCTGACTTAAAACTAGTAAGATATACTGACACCGTTTTTTAGTCAGATAGGGATGACAGTAAGAGTGTGTCAGGATTTGTCTTTATCCTAAATGGAGGAGCAATCTACTAAAAAAGCTCCAAGCAACCTACAATGGCAGACATAGTATTCAAAGCAAAATACATTGCAGCATCGGAAGTAGCAAAGGAAGCAGTATGGTTGTGAAGATGATCAATTTTTAGATTTATGGCTTTCTCGAGAGAAGAACAAGAACATGAATTGGAAATACATATGAGGTTAAGAAACAACCCACAAAATTTATCTTTAAAGTAAATAAGATTGAAGGATCGCAAGGGCTAAGAAACCCCAAGTTAGGACATGGTCTAAACATTCAAGAAATCATACTTAAAGAGAAGGGTAAGTTTTGTTACCAAATAGTGATTGCTCTTCATTGAATCTTTGGATCTTTCCACTCTAGGAAAGGCATCTGGATGAAGAGGCTAAGGTCCCAATGCTAGGCTTCTTGGTGTGGGCACCAGGATTAGATAGAGGCTCCTCAACCCTCTGTTGATCTCTGATTATGGTTCTTAATCTTTTGAGTCCTGTAATAAGGCTTCAAGCCTGAGGAATTTACTTTTGAGTCATGTAATTAGTATCTAGTTGATTTCAATTTTTGGTTTAGTCTGGTAATTTAGCCAATTTGGTCAAGTTAGGATCAATTGGTCCTATAATTAGCCAAGTTGGTCCACAAGCTCAAGTCAATTTGAAGATGGCTAAAGCTAGTTCGAAGATGAGTCAAGCCACCTCTCCAAGCCAAGTTAGGAGTGCCAACTCATGAGGAGTGCCACGTGGCATGGGAGGCGCCACTTTAGCTCATGGAGTGCCACATCATCATTGACACATGGCATGGGAGGCGCCACTTCATCAATCACCTTGGGTCACCAAGTAAAGCTAAAATCTCAAATTCAAGTTCCATGGTTGACTCCCATTAATCTTCCCTTGATCCAAGCAAATAAGATCATCACCCCACTCCACATATCAAGCCATATCACCAAGGATCAAGCCTAGCATTCATGGTTGGTCAAAGCTTCATGAAGAGGAGATTCAAAATTCAAAATAGGTGCCACTTGATTCATGAAGACAACATCCCCTCTTCACTCCCCCAAATCGAGTCTTGTAACCCCTATTTCAAATTTGAATTCAAATGTCAAATGAGGACTTAGGTGCTTATAAAAAGGACCCAACTCTCTTGTAAAACTAGTTTTGATGAAATGAAAATTTGAGAAGCTTCTTCTTCCATTAGCCCTTCTCTTCTTAGACTAAGAACTCTATGAGAGAGTGCCTTTGTCCTTTGGGACATTGAGGGGTGAGAGGCCCTGAGTTACCATCCTCCTTCACAAGCCACCATTCTATCTTTAAGCTATGATGCCACCTGGAAGATCCAACTAGATGCCCAACGAGAAGAGCTTCCTCGACCACCATTCTCAACTCTTTCCCATCCCTTTTTACTTGCTTATTCCTTCTTCTTGATATTTTCTAACCCTTCCCTTGGGTGCTCGCAGCTCCTCCAGGTGTCACGGACAATGGAGTCGATCTTCCTTGCCCCCGCAACCATCGAACAGAAAGTTGATGAATCCGCAAGGTTAAAGGCTTGATCCTCTGGGCTGCATCCACAAGAGTGAGTGAACTCATCATTGGGCACATCAGAGTCTTCACGGTTTGCACCCCTAATATCCTAAGTAGGTATTGATCAAGAGCTAAGTCCTACGAGATTTTTCAATCTCGAGGTCCTCTTGTTATCTTTATTTGGGACTATCTTTGCTTGCTAGAAAGTTCTTGTCCTTATAGAATCCCTAGTTCCATTCTTAAATTGACTTCGGGAATCAGTACATCTCTTAAAATCTAAAACTCAAAAGAAAAATCATTTGCATATCCATCTCATCATTAGTATAGTCCTGCATCATCTTAGTCCCACATCAATTTATGGTATCAGACCTTCATCCCGCATCAATTTATGGTATCAAAGCCTCATCCCGCATCATTTTTGCTATCAAAGCATGGTTAGGGCTTAGTTTTCTTTAAGTACTTGGATTGGGTGTTTCACCATGGCCGTCCGGTCATAGAAAAAAGTAGCACTACAAGACCCTCCCATCCCATTCAAAGGGGATTTTCTATGGCATGCAGGGGTGCTGATGTGATTGACCCTTGAAGAGAGAAAATAAGAAGATAGGTTTTCGATCCTCAAGAAAAAAATCTTGCATCATTGATTTCAGCATCTTTAAAAATTTTGTAACTCAGTATATGATCTAATATTTTAGTTGTTTCTGCATGTAGGAGTCTCCAATTTTGATTATTTTTATTTTTCTAGATTCCACATAATTAGAAGTATTTTTTAGAATTTTTTCAGATTTTATCCCAGTCTGTATATTTTCTATATGGCTGATTACCATCTGAAAACAATTCTGCTCTAAAATTCTAGTAATTTCATTTCATCATACTTTATTCTCTACAAAGGTTAATTTTTTCATTTAGGTTCATATTATTTACTTTTTAGCATCTTATTTCTACTAACATACATCAAAACACAAAAAAAAACTTAGATATATTTCATTAGGATTCATGTGTATGCCATCATTTACATAATTTACTTAAGGGCGTCAATATCACAAGGTAAGGAAAGGAGGTCATTACCTTTCCTTAGCCCGAAAACCACTAACTTGCATTTCGAACCTAAGCCTAAATCAAAATCTAGTAGCAACCTAATAGCTTAGGGACATCAATGAGTTGGGTTTAACCATTATGGGGAAGCTAGTGCATGCAACCCTTCAATTAGTATTGGGAAGCTGGTGTCTAAGGAAAGAGGTCTAGTGTCAAATGACCTAAGTGGTGTTATGGTTCCTTAATTGGGTCCAAGCGAAAGCAACGGTGGCCTCCCACACTCTCACCTCTTACTTAGCCATTTAAAGGGCTAGTTGTTATGCTGTGTAATCAAACTTAACCCATTTTGTTTGAACTTATAGGTATAGCAAACCGTAGTACCCTCCATTGTGTGTTACATGTGCACTAGATTAGGAGTCAATGTGTGTGATTGATTGCATGACCATTAGATTAGGAGCTTAACCTGTAGTCTTGACCTAACCCAACCTAGTGTGACCATGGAGCCCAACCCTAGAAGAGCCACTAGGTACATTATGTTGCAAGTGTCTAAATTTGGTGGTGATTCTAAGATTGAGAATTATCTTAATTGGAAAAAATTTATGGACCTGTATTTTGAAAGCCATACAAATATCTATTCTAAAAGAGATCAGTTCAGGTTTGTTAAGCTAAGTTAGTTCACCAGACTAAGGTAGACAGGGATAAGTTTGAGAGAGTACTTAGGCGAAAAGGCTGTAAACCCATAACTACCTAGAGCAACATGAAACTTGAACTAAGGATAAAGTACTTAGGTAGATTTTATGAGCACAAACTTTTAGACCAATGGTACAAATTGAGACAGGGAAATAAAACTATGTCTGAGTATATTGAAAAATTTAATGAGTTTATTAGAAGATGTAACACAGTTGAACCTGAGTCTAAAATCATATCTAGATTTAGAGATAGCCTATGAAGTGATATCCAGTGGGAACTATTCCAGTGGAGGATTTATAACCTAGATGATGCCTATCGACTTCCTATGGAATTCGAGTCAAGTCAGAGGGAACCCATGAACTATCGAGATGAGCCCAGCAGGATTAGTACCTCTGAACCCAAACCCAACCTTAACCCAAGTTGACCCAACCCTAACCTGAGTTGACCCACCCCTGCTACCCCATGTGTTAACCAGGATGACATTAAAGAAGAGGAATATATTGCTGACCTAGAATTGGTTGACTTTGAAGACACCCAGGTAGAAGCTAAATTGGAAGGACCCTTGGAAGATTCTAAACTCACCAGTGAGCCTGAAGTAGAAGTATATGAGGCTAACATGAGTTTGGTAAACGAATAAGAAGGAGAAGACTTCGAGGAGGACAACCTTAGTACCTTATCTGAGAAAATCCTTTGAGAAGATAAGATTATAGAGCCTAGTCCTGAAACATCAAAACAACAAGAAATTAGTGAGGACTTGGTTCCTGTAAGTCAATGCTCTCAAGAAGAGCCCACTCCTTTAGCCTCAACCCGAGACCTCATTCAGTTCCCTTTAAAGAGTTCATTCTTTAACCCAGTTGATGACCTTTTTCTGAAATTGACTAAGTCTTCCTTTTTTGAAAAACATGCACTTGCAATCACCAAATTCTCCATTCTTCAATTTGACCTTATGTCACCCATAGATCAATGTTCATACATTAAGGTCAGTCTCTTTAGCCCAAAACCAGTCCCTGAGTCTCCTTCCTATTTTCTACCCTTCCTTGAGTCTTATCATGTTTCTAAAGCCATTAAGTTACATTTTGATGAGATTACCAGGTTGCATGAACCTTTGAGCCCATCCCTTTTGCTACCTACTTCTGGAAGACCCTCTGGCATTTGCTAGAAGTTCATGATAATTTTCATGTGCATACCAAACCAGTGTCAAAACTAGAGAGTCTATAGTTTGTTAGGTTTAGGCCCAAGAGTCCAATAAAAATTTCTCTCAATAAGAATGCATAGTTGAGTCTGCATTTTGTTAGGTATCAGTATCAGTCTCAGAGTCTGAAATGTCATTCTCACAGCATGCATAGGAAATTAGCCAAAAGAATTAATCTAAGTAATGATGCATACAAGAAATTGGTTGATTCCCAAAAGCAAGCCCAAGAATTTGACATAGGGGATTCTGTAATGATTAGGCTTAGGCCTGAACAGTTTCCACCAGGAACCATTAAGAAACTTCATGCTCATAAAGATGGCCCCTTTAAAGTGATAAGGAGAGTTGGCCTTAATGCCTATGTGCTTGAGCTACCCCCAGATTATGACATTAACTTGACTTTCAATATCTCAGACTTAGTCGAGTATAGGGAACCGACAACCATACCCAGCGAGCCATTTGGGCCTGACCTATCTTTTGAGAGTCAACCCAACCCAGAGTGTCCACCTCAAATTTTATCAGAGAGAGGAGAATGGATTGAGCATGTCCTGGATGATCAAGCTACCACCACCTGAGGCAAAGGATATCAGCGTTACTTGGTTCGATGGCAAGGCCGACCAGAGTCCGATGATTCGTGGATTACCCGAGAGGACATGCAGTGCCTTGACCCTGACCTTCTTAAGAAATACAAAAGTTAAATCAACCCTTACTCGATAGGGTCGAGTTTCCTCCCACCCTGGGAGAATTGGTGTGGGCACCAGGATTGGACAGAGGCTCCTCAATCCTATGTGGATCTCTAATTATGGTTCTTAATCTTTCGGGTCCCGTAATAAGGCTTCAAGCCTGAGTAATTTACTTTTGAGTCATGTAATTAGTATATAGTTGATTTCAATTTTTGGTTTAGTCTAGTAATTTGGCCAATTTGGTCAAGTTAGGGTCAATTGGTCCTGTACTTAGCAAGTTGGTCCACAAGCTCAAGTCAATTTAAAGATGGGCTCAAGCTAGTTTGAAGATGAGTCAAGCCACATCTCCATGCCAGGTTAGGAGTGCCAACTCATGAGGAGTGCCACATCATTAGTGCCACGTGGCATGGAAGGTGCCACTTCAACTCATGAAGTGCCACATCATCAATGCCACATGGCATAGGAGGTGCCACTTCATCAAGCACCTTGGGCGGCCAAGTAAAGCTGAATTTTCAAATTTAAATTCCATGGTTGACTCCCATTAATCTCCCCTTGATCCAAGCTAACAAGATCCTCACCCCACTCCACATATCAAGCCATATCACCAAGGATCAAGCCTAGCATTCATGGTTGGTCAAAGCTTCACGAAGAGGAGATTCAAAATCCAAAATAGGTGCCCCTTGATTCATGAAGACAACATCCTCTCTTCACTCCCCAAAATCAAGTCTTGTAACCCCTATTTCAAATTTGAATTCAAATGTCAAATGAGGACATAGGTGCTTATAAAAAGGACCTTAACCCTCTTGTAAAACTATTTTGATGAAATAAAAATTTGAGAAGCTTCTTCTTCCTTTAGCCCTTGTCTTCTTAGACTAGGAACTCTGTGAGAGAGTGCCTTTGTCCTTCGGGATATCGAAGGGTAAGAGGCCCTGAGTTACCATGCTCCTTCATAAGCCACCATTCCATCTTCAAGCTGGGATGCCACCTGGAAGATCCAACTAGATGCCTAACGAGAAGAGCCTCCTGGACTACCATTCCCAACTCTTTTCCATCCCTTTTTACTTGCTTATTCCTTCTTCTTGATGTTTTCTAACCCTTCCCTTAGGTGCTCACAGGTCCTCCAGGTGCCACGGACAATGGAGTCAATCTTCTTTGCCCCCGCGACCATTGAACGAAAAGCCAACAAATTTACAGGATTGAAGTCTTGATCCTCCAGGCCGCATCCACGAGAGTGAGTGAACTTGGCATCAGGCGCATCAAAGTCTTCATGGTTTGCATCCCTAATCTTTTAGGTAGGTATTGATCAAGAGCTAAGTTCTACGGGGTTTCTCAATCCTGGTGTCCTCTCGTTATCTTTGTTTAGGGACTATCTTTGCTTGCTAGAAAGTTCTTATCCTTATAGAATTCCTAGTTCTATTCTTAACTTGACTTCGAGAATTAGTACATCTCTTAAAACCAAAAATTTAAAAGAAAAATCATTTGCATATCCATCTCATCATTAGTATAGTCTCGCATCATCTTAGTCCCATATCAATTTCTGGTATCAGAGCTTCATCTCGCATCAATTTCTGGTATCAGAGCCTCACTCCGCATCACTCTTGCTTGATGGTTCTTGATGGCAAAGTGGACCTCCTCTATAGCTCTTAGTACACGAGAAATCTACAAACACAAAGAAAGAATAAGGACTCAAGTTAAAGATGTAGAGAGTGCAAAGAAAGATAAGAAAAGAAAGAGAGATAGCTTGTGATCAAGCCAAGTTGATGTAGATCTGAAGTTGTAGTAGCTTGATTCTTCTTGTAGAACAACTCTAGATATCTGCTTGAAGAACTTAGATGCTTGGTGGGGGAAGGAGGTTGATGGTGGTCGGCTAGAAGAAGGTGGAAGATAAATAGGGCCTCACACCCCTCGATGCTCGAAAGCAATGGCAAGGTAGGGTCTCATACCCCTTGATTGATGCAGAACGAGAGCTCTAATACCAAAAATGATGCAGAACGGAAGCTCTGATACCAAAATGATGCAAAAAAATGATGCGATGCGGAAGTAAATTAAAATTAATTATTTTTTTTTTAATATATTTTTAGAAGTCGGCTTTGACTCAAAGGAAAGATAAACTAATGTTGAAAGAAACGAAGAAATGATAGAGAGCACAATTAAAACAAGTGGATTATCAGAGTAACTCAAAAGTAGGATCGCTGGGGATTGAGAAACCACCAGATCTAGGGTTTGCTCTGAGTTTCAACGAAACAGACAAAGTGAGAAGGGAAGGTTCTTGTTACCTAGCAGTGATATCTCTTGCTTCAATTGGAGGACACACTCGAGCAGATTGTAGGATCCTTGGAGACAGGGTATCTTCGCAATGGATCCTCGGATTGTAGTCCTATGGCAAGGTTGGCCTCCTTCTCAAACTCAGGATCTGGAAGAAGAAGAACAAAAGAAGAACCAGAAACTCAAGGAAAGACACTGACCTGAGGACTTAATGAAGATTGTTGGATGTAGAAGTTCCGGAGATCTTGATACTGATCTGACTCTTCGTTGAACTTGCTCTGTAGTTGAAAAGTTGATCTGAAACTGGATGCTGGTGGCCGGCCTCTATGTGGAAGAGAGGGGCGTGGGATGTAGATGGAAAATTAGGGTTTGGTGGTGGTGGAGTAGAGATGGGTGGACTAAGCTAGGGTTTTGGGGTTGGAGATCTCACACCTCCTCAAGGTTCCTAGGGAACCCGGATTTACTCCCTCACGGAGCTCAACACCTGAATACAAGTGCGGAAGAGAGAAACACAAAGTTGCTCACAAAGAAATTGATTTCATTCAGCATTTTTTTTTTTTTTCAAGAGTTACATAGAGTTGAATATATAGACATAACAAAGAAATAAAATTTTATACATTTCCCATGTGGGACTAATAGGACTAACCCAAACTTTAGGCATTAAATTCTCTTCCCAAGACTCCTTCCATGAGTGGGCAGTCCAAAAACTCAAGAAAACTTGAAAATCAGCTCCAAATGGCAGGTTATGGGGGTGTCTCCTAGTATCTCTCCATGAATCAAGGATTTTCCCTTCATGGTTTGGCTCTTTTGGACACCTCCTAGTCTTGCTCCACAAGTTTAGGCTTCTTCCTTTCATGGCTTTGGCACTTTTGGAAACTTTTGGGTGCCTCCTTGATTTTCTCCCCAAGACATGCTCTCTTTCCTTTTATAACTTGGATTTTTATGGAACATTGTGGGGCACCTCCTTGATCCTCTCTTCAAGAAAAATTCTTGCCATCCTGGCTTGGGTTTATCTGAAAGAAGTTGGCTCCTCCTTGGATTGAGGTATCTTGATGGATTTCTCCCCAAGTGGTGCAAGAAAAAAAGAACCTGCTTACTTGAGGCATGGGGACCAAGGTACACTGGATGGAGATGTGGCAGGGAGTGTGGCACCCACTTGTAGCTGGAAAATGTGGTGCCCTATGGCAAAGGGAATGACACCTACCTGGGCCTTGGACTTGGACTGAGTCAACATGACCCAACAAAAATTGAAATGACAAAATTACAGACTCAAAATTGAGTTGATCAGGTCAACCCTTATTACAAAACCAGAAAACCCTAATTCTTCGGGCAAGGTCAATCAGAGATCCCGATGGAGCCCTGAAGTCTTCTTCTGAGTCTGGTGCCCGCACCATTGATGCTCACAATGAGCAAAGGCAAATAGTAAAACTCTCAAAGACTTTCATTCATCAAACATCATTCATTCATTCACCCATTCATTATTTTTCAAAATATAAGAGGAGGGGCCTTTTTATGGACCTCCTATGGCATACATGATAAGATGAACAAATATGGGCACTAGTGATCTTTGGGCGACAAGATAGGCATGGAGTGGGGTTGTATCTACTTTCTTCCTTCCTTTGGTCGACCAGATATGGAGCTGCATGATGACTTCCTCCTTTGGTGAGATTTGGGGCCACATAATAAAGAGAGGAAAGAGGAGGCCCCAAGAATATTCCATAAATGTAGTGGGCAATTGCATGAAACTAGGAGGTGGGGATCTCTTCTCCTTCTTTTTCTGTTGGGTGCCAGATATCTTCCTTTTATGCTTGATGTATATGGAAATAAGGGGAGAGAAACAAGGGGCACTATCTTGACTTTCTATTATTGTATTGGGTGGCTCCATGAAACAAGGGAATGGGGGACCACTCCAAGACTAGGCACCATATAACTTCATTGTTTGCTGGTGGGGTGGCAACTTCCTTCCATCTGGAGTGCTAAGAGATAAGGATGAAGAGTGTTAGCGCCTATCACTTGCCAAATTTTCTAGATCTTGTGGACCATGACATGTAGAGTTGCAAGAATGAGTGGTCCTTCTTGAAGTCTTGACTTGGGTCTTCAATTGGTCTTCCTCTTGACAATTTGACTTGACATGATTCAACTTGACTAATTACATGGACTCATTGACTCAACTAAATTTTATTACAAGACTTCAATGGACTCAATTGACTAATTGGACTCAGCAATTGGACTCAACAACTTCACATGAACTTGATTACATAGACTCAGTCAAATGAACATCAATTTGAGATTCAAATGGAACCCAAAAAATCTAGTCTGATCCTGATGGCCCCATCACAAAAGTTCCTTGGTGAGCTGGGAGTGGCACCTTCCTTGGATGGTCCTATTCTAGTATATTGTGATAACACTAGAGCCATTGCTCAAGCCAAAGAGCCAAAGTCTCATCACCGCACAATACACATTTTGTGATGCTATCATCTTGTATGAGAGATCATGGAACGAGGTGACATTGACCTTCAGAAAATCGATGGAAAGGAGAACCTGGTCGACCACTTTACTAAAGCCATCGGAGTTCAAGAGTTCGATAGTTGTAAATAAAAAATGGGAATAAGATTATGTACTAATTGGCTTTAGTCCAAGTGGGAGTTGTTGGAAATTATGTCCCAAAGCCAATCATCTAAATTGTAGACAGTTATGCTATTTTGTAATTGTATATGAATTTATTAATGAATAAAAGTTATTCTTTTGGCTGTTCATCACATATGCATTTTTCTGAAAAGAACTCTTATGTGATGGAGTCCTTAGAACTACATTAAAATTGATATAGAGAGGCTATATCAATAGTTCTTAAACTAGTTCACAACCAAATGATACATTATTATAGGACGGCGATGTATCAAGTGTAGGTTGTTGTATGTCATATTTGTTGGTTATCCTCTTAACCAAGGAGTGTAGAGATACTGATGTGTCATACAGGTGAAATGTATGACATCTCACTGAACGTGACCAACTGCAGAGCTCCCTTCTGTCAAATGGTTGCTCTTGAAGGGATTTGGGTATATGTGTCCCTCAAACCTGAGATCACCATGGTAGCTTGTAAGCAACTCACTATACTTTGGTACCAGATTCTTGGATTTCTAATCCAGTGATAAAAGGTTTCTAAGTACAGTTAAGTACTTTTGGAGCGATGGTGGATCAAGATGGGATTGATCCCTCCAAATGGTTTGGAGTGAATGACTCACAATGTCTCAATTTAGCAAATACTTGGCCAGGATAGTTCTTGTGAGGAGTCATAGAACTTGTAAGGTTGAGACACGATCTGGATCTACCAGGTTAAGGTTGGCAGTCAAACCCTAGGTCCTCATGAGCATTTTAAGGTCAAAGAGATGAATTATGAAGTAACCAAATGCCAGAGGTTCTAGAAAGTTGCTCTGCAATCTTAGACCTATCCGGATGTCGGGTATCATTGCTTGATGATGACTTTGACTGGTACTGGAAGTATTCCAATACTATCGACTTAGTGTTCGAACCTATGGGGTCACACACTATAGGGGTGTCTATCTGATCTAAAGGCTGATCGACGATTGAGAATCGTTTGCCATCACTGGAAGTCAATATGATTGACCATGTTCCTAGTGTCAACACTTTCAAGTATCGATACTTGGATGTGTCAACACTTGCAAGTGTCGACACTTGAAAAGTTGACACCAAGAAGTGTCAACACTTGGTTGTGACGAGAAAAAATTCTGGAAAGAATTTTTGTAAAGTTTTGACCTCAATTTGAATTTCGAATTCTAGTTGGTTTTGGCTCCAAGCCTTCAAGGAATGATGGTCATTCTTTGGAAGGTTTTGACCATAATTCAAATTTCAAATTTTGGCTTGTTTATGGCTCCAAGCTTTCATGGAATGATGATCATTCTTGCCTTAAAAGCTTAGAGAAAATTTAGTATGGTCCTTGACCTTCTCCCCTAATCACTCTTCCTTCCACTTTCTCCCTCTCATGGCTACCTTTACAAATAAGGGTTCTTTTAGGGGCTGCTGGTCGGTTGAAGGGTATTCTTGTTGAATGAGATTTCTAAGATTCTGAGAGGAAAAAGAAAAGGGGCTTTGGAGGACTAGGGTTTTGGGTGTGTTACTACCTAGCACTCAAGCTAGGTTTTGGAAAAAGAGCTAGTTAGGAAGGGTTCCACCTCTCCTCCTTGTTTTCCAAGAAGAAGTAGATTGGTCTCAAGGATTCTAAGGAGCTAGCACTCTAAGAGAGTTGATCAAATCGAGCCCTGGTGTGAACTATCCATAGAGGCTAGACACGTGTGTGGCTAAAGAGCTTTTCATAACCTCCTTCTAAAGTAATAATGGTATCCTTATGCCTTTTGGTTCTTTTCCTGCTTATGATGTCTTTTGCATGCTACATTATCGTACTTGTTCCTGTCGCAGGCAGATTGGTTAGATCATTTTCATCGATCTACCAAGCCTTCCACTATGCTTATTTAAGATTATTTTAAAATACATATTTTCTACCATGAATGCTCGTTTTGCTTATCCTTCATATCGGCCTTTAGATCAGGTAGAAACCCTATGATTTGTTATCCCATAGGATCGAATACTAAGCCGATAGCACTGGAACATTTCCAGTACCAGTCAAAGTCATCATCTAGCAATGATACCTGACATCCAAATAGGTCAAAGATGCAAATAAGCTCTCTAGAACCTCTAGCATATGGTTACCGCATAATTTATCCCCTTGACCTCATAATACTCAAGATGACCTAGGGTTTGACTACCAATCCTAATTTAGTACATCCAGATTATGTCTCAACCTTACAAGTTTTATGACTCCCCATAAGAACTACTATGGCCAAGGTTTTGCTAAATTGAGATATAGTGAGTCATTCACTCCAAACAATTTCGAGGGGTCAATCCTATCTTGACCCACCACTACTCCACAAGTTCTTGACTGTATCCAAAAGCCTTTAGTCACTAGATTAGAAATCTAGGTAGTCCAGTACCAAAGTACAGTGAGTTGCTTGCAAGCTACCATGGTGACCTCAGGTCTGAGGGACACATATACCCATATCTCTTCGTGAGCAAACCTTTGGCAGATGGGAGCTCTGCAGATGGTCACGTTCAGTGAGACATTATATATTTTGCCTATATGTCATATCAGTGTTTCTACACTCCTTGGTTAAGAGGACAACCAACCAATGTGACATACAACAACCTACGCTTGACACATCATCATCTTATAATAATGTATCCTTTGGTTGTGAACCAGTTTAAGAACTACTCGATACATCCTCTCTTTATCAAATATAATGTAGTTCTAAGGACTCCATCATACAAGAGTTCTTTTCAGAAAAATACACATGTGATGAACAGCAAAAAGAATAACTTTTATTCATTTAAAGAAATTATATATAATTCTAGCATTGGAAAATATTTCTTTGTATTTCGAGTCTTGTACTGTCATTCTTAATGATTAGCATTTTTATCCTTCTTTTTTAGTGAATATCATTTCTGTAGGTCTGATGGTCAAAGATGGTTTTGAATTATTTATAAAGAATGATATTTGCAAAATCATGTTGAATGGTTCTAATGTGATGATTAGATAAGTGAAGAATGGCATATATGCACTATCATAGCCTGTTACTATATTGTACACTGCTAACAAACACCTTAGGTTAGACAAAGTCAGTGATACTTATCTCTAGGACTTTAGACTAAGCCATATAAACAAGAACAAGATAAATAAGTTAGTGGGAGAATGTCTCCTAAATATCATTGATAGTGAATCTTTCCAACTTGTGAATCTTGTCTTCTTGGAAAAATGACCAAGTCACCTTTCACTAGAAAGGGTGAAAGAGTGAGTGATATTCTAAGTCTAGTACATACTGATGTATGTGGACCTATGAATATCAGTGCAAGAGGTGGGTATAATATTTTATTATGTTCACAAATAACCTTTTGAGGTATGGTTATGTATACATGATGAGACATAAATCTGACTCGTTTGAAGTGTTCAAATGTTATCGTAATGAAGCTAAAAAATATACTGGAAAGTTTATTAAAATCCTTCGATCAGGTCGAGGTGGTGACTATGTTTCCAGTGAGTTTCTGACTTATCTTGAAGAGAATGGGATTATCTCTCAATGGACTTCTCCAGGGATACCTCAATTAAATGGTGTGTCTGAAAGAAAGAATCGAACTCTCTTGGACATGGTCTAATCCATGATGGACTTAGCAAGTCTGCTTGAATCCTTTTGGGGATATGCTCTTGAGTCAACGTCTTACCTTTGGAATAGAGTTCCAAGTAAATCCATTGATAATACACCATTTAAGATATGGACTGGACGTAAACCGACTCTCTCTTACCTTCGGGTTTGGGGGTGTCTGACTTATGTCAGACATTTGGAGATGGATAAGTTAGGACCTACATCAGATAGATGTCTTTTTGTTGGGTATTCCAAAAAACCCAAAGGGTATTATTTCTATCTCCTTGAGGAGCAAAAGTTATTCATAAGTCTTAGGGCAACCTTTTTAGAAAGGGAGTACCTTGATGAAGGTACTCAAGCTGCTGAGACTGAACTTGGGAAAGTTCAACATATAGAAGAGCCTTCTCACTCTAAGGCCACTAAAGAACCAGATTTGATTAGATCATATCCAGAGCCCATAGTGCAACCATTAATGAGATCTGGTAGAGTTCCATGTCAACCGAACAGATACTACGATTTCTTGGTCCAGAATAATGATCACATTGAGCTCGATGAGAATAACGAGGACCTAATCACCTATATGCATGCCATGTTAAGGTCTGATTCTGAGTCATGGCTGGGAGCTATGAAATCAAAAATTGAGTCCACGAAAATCAACAATATATGGAGATTGATTGATCCACCTGAAGGGATAAAACCCATTGGGTGCAAGTGGATCTTCAAGAGGAAACAGGGCAAGATGGGCAAGAAGAGACCTATAAAGCCTGTCTGGTTGCCAGGGGTATCGTCAGCATTATGGTAATGACTATGACGAGCCAAGTGGCAATGCTCAAGTCCATTCGGATTATGCTTGCAATAGCAGCACATTCAGATTATGAAATCTGGAAAATGGATGTCCAAACAGCTTTCCTAAATGGTGAGTTAGAAGTGGAGGAGAATATGATGCAACCTGAAGGGTTCACATCCACAGATGAGTCTAAAGTATGCAAGCTTTAAAGGTCCATCTATGGACTAAAACAGGCTTCTCGGAGTTGGAACATACGTTTTGATAAGTGTATCAAGATGTTTGGCTTCATTAGGAAAGGAGAGGAACCTTGTATATATAAATAGGCAAAATGTTCTTTAGTTGTATTCCTTGTTTTTTTATGTGGATGATATTCTCCTAATTGGGAATGACATTCTAGCATTGCAAGGAATAAAGGTATGTGATGTGGACATCAAAATCCTTCCGAAATTTTAATATTTTCTCCCAGATTTTATTTTATTTTATTTTATAATTTTTATTCAAGTTATCCCATTTATCCCCTCTATTCCATTTTTATTCCCATCCTATCCCCGATTTATCCCCGATGTATTCCTATCATCTTCTTCCTCCATTCATCGCCCAGAACATCCATTTTTTTTTCCACCGGTCCCGAATCTGCCACACCCGACCATCGACGACCCCCGACAGCCATCCACCCTCCCCCGGCGACGATCTTCTAGTGCGAATGCCGGCGAATCCCACCGGAACTGCCCATGGCCATCTGCCCCTGCTGCTCCACAATGCCATGCCGCGCCCTCTTCCTCGTGCCGCCGTCCATCCCTGCTGCTTCGCTTTGCCATGCCATACCCCTCTTCCCTGCACCGCCGTCTACCCCTGCTGCTCCGCCATGCCTTGCTGTGCCCCTCTTCCACGTGACATCATCCGACCCTATTGCTCCATAGTGCCATGTTGTGCCCTCTTCCCCATGCCACTGTCCGCCCCCATCAAGCGCCATCACCGCCCGTGCCACCAAACCAAAGGTCTCCCCTGTTCCACCATTCGGTCTTCCACCATTTGGTCCGATAGAGGAAGGACCGCATGAACGTGAAAGCTGCACGTTCCTCAAAGTGCATGCTCCTCAAAGCATGACTTTCAAAGCAATCCAAAGATGGTGAAGCATGAATCCAAGAGCTGCATGGTTTACAAAGCTTCATAGATTTCAGAGTAGGCACTGCCTAATTTAGTTATTTTAAATCTGGATGTTTAGGCTAATTGGAAAGTTATTTAAATTAGTTTTAGATTAGGATTTGTTTGATTTTTTTTTCACCATATGGAGAGGATTGTGTTTAGTTTTCTGCCATGTTTTTAGGCTACAAACAAAGTAGGTTTGGGATGTCACCTTTTTTTGAGTCCATGCCTTGTATTCTTTACTTGGACCCCAAGTTTTGTAAGCCTCTATAAAGGCACCTCTTCTCTTGAATAAAATATAAAGAATATGAATTTTTGAAAAGAGTGTTCTTGGTTCTGCCTCCGTTAGGAGTGGGCATGAGGCCTGTCTTTCCTTTACCTGCGGGTGTCGAGGGGTATGAGACCCCACTGCCTTTGCTTTCTAGCGTCGAGGGGTGTGAGGCCCTAGTTATCTTCTCCCTTGCGGAGTCCCCTCTATGATCTTGGAGCTTCTCCTTCACAGCCCCAGGTAGTGATTTGGATGGGATGCCCTAGGCTTCGCTTGTAGTTAGATGGGTGGGACACCCTAGACTACATGTAGTAGGGTTGGTGAGATGCCCTAGAGGTGAGACGTCTCTCCGTGAAGGTAAGTCCCGAGTCCATAAAGTATCCATCTTTCTTTCCCCTGCAAATTTTTTTCCGCCTTCTTGACCCTAATCACAGGAGACTTCTCAGCTTTCCAACGATCCTCCTAGCCCCCCCTTTTATCCCGCATCAATTTTGGTATTAGAGCAAGAGAGGATTAGGATTGAAAAAAAAAAGAGAGAGAGAAAAAAAGAAGAGAAAAAAAAAATTACAGCGAGCCTGACTTGATGGAGCCGAGTTTTCTCCATCCCAGGGGAATGATGGGGACATCAAAATCCATCCAGAATTTTAATCTTTTCTCCCAAATTTTATTTTATATTATTTTATAATTTTTATTCCAGTTATCCCATTTATCCCCTCTATTTGTAGTTTATTCCCTTCCTATCCTTGATTTATCCTCGATGTGTTCCTATCATCTTCTTCCTCCATTCATCGCCTAGAACATCCATTTTTTTTTTTCACCGGTCCCGGATCAACCACGCCCGACCATCGGTGACCCTCGACAGCTGTCCACCTTCCCCCGGTGATGATCTTCTCATGGGAACACCGAAGAATCCCACTGGAACTGCCCATGGCCGTCCACCCTTGCTACTCCATCGTGCCGTGCCGTGCCCTCTTCTGAGCATCACCGTCTGCCCCTGCTGCTTCATCGTGCCGTGCTGCACCGCCGTGCCGCGCCGTGCCCCTCTTCCCCACGTCGCCATCCGCCCCTACTGCTCCACCATGCTGTGCCGTGCCCCTCTTCTCCGCATTGCCATGCGCCCCTACTGCACCACCGTGCCGTGTCACGCCCTCTTCCCCTTCTGCAGCTCACCCCCATCAAGTGCCTCGCCGCCCGTGCCACCGAACCACCGGTCTCCCCAGTTCCACCATTCAGCCTTCCACCATTCAATCAAAGAGAGGAAGGAGTGCACGAACATGAAAGCTGCACATTCCTCAAAGTGCACGCTCCTCAAAGCACATGTCTTTTAAAGCAATCCAAAGATGGTGAAGCATGAATCCCAGAGCTGCATGATTTTCAAAGCATCATAGATTTTAGAGCAGGCACTGGTTAAATTATTTATTTTAAATCTGGATGTATGGGTCAGTTGGGAAGTTATTTAAGTTAGTTTTAGATTAGGATTAGTTTGATTTTTTTTTCACCATATGGGGAGGATTGTGTTTAGTTTTCTACCATATTTTCAGGCTACAAACAAAGTAGGTTTGGGATGTCACCTTTTTTGAGCTGCATGCCTTGTATTCTTTACTTGGACCCCAAGTTTTGTAAACCTATATAAAGGCACCTCCTCTCTTGAATAAAATATGAAGAATATAAATTTTTGAAAAGAGTGTTCTTGGTTCTGCCTTCGTTAGGAGTGGACATGAGGCCCATCTTTCGTTCACCCGTGAGTGTCGAGGGGTGTGAGACCCCATTGCCTTCACTTTCGAGCATCGAGGGGCGTGAGGCCCTAGTTATCTTCTCCCTTACTGAGTCCCCTCTATGATCTTGGAGCTTCTCCTTCATGGCCCCAGGTAGTGATTTGGGTGGGATGCCCTAGGCTCCGCATGTAGTGAGATGGGTGGGACGCCCTAGACTACATGTAGTGGGGTCGGTGAGATGCCCTAAGGTTCAACGTCTCTCCGTGAAGGTAAGTCCCAAGTCCATAGAGTATCCATCTTTTTTTTCCCTGCATATTTTTTTTCTGACTTCTTGACCCTAATCACATGAGACTTTTCAGCTCTACAACGATCCTCCTAGCCCCCCCTTTTGTCCCGCATCAGTATGGCTTTCATCTCAATTCTATATGAAAGACTTGGGTGAAGCCTCATACATACAAGATATGAGGATCTATAGAGATAGATCTAAGAGGCTTTTGGGACTATCCCAATCTATGTACATAGACACTGTGCTGAAGTGGTTCAGCATGGAGAATTTCAAAAGAGGCTATCTTCTTATAAGCCATGGAATTACTCTTTCCAAGAAGGATTGTGCGACAACTCTTAAGGAAAGAGAGCATATGAGTAGAATTCCATATACTTTGGCAGTGGATTCTATTATGTATACTATATTATGTATAAGAGTAGACGTGGAATATTATGTTAAGAACATCCTTAAATATTTGTGAAATACTAAGGACCAATAGCTTATTTATGGAGATTCTGACTTAAAACTTGTGGAATACACTGACTCCAGTTTTCAGTCAGATAGTGATGATAGTAAGAGTGTGTCTGGTTTTATGTTTACTCTTAATGGTGAAGCAGTCTATCAAAAAAGTTTCAAGCAGCATATAGTGGCTGATTCGATTTGCAAGGTGGAGTATATTACATCATCGGATGCAGCAAAGGAGGCTATGTGGTTGCAAAAGTTCCTAAGTGAGCTGGGAGTGGCTCCTTCCTTGGATAGTCATATTTCGATGTATTATGATAGCATTGGAGCCATAGCTCAAGCCAAAGAGTTGAATTCACATCAGTGACACAAGCATATTCTGTGTTGTTATCACCTTATCTACGAGATTATTGAATGAGGTGACATCAAACTTCTGAAGATCAATGGTAAGGTGAACTTGGCCGACCCCTTCACTAAAGCCATTAGAATACAAGAGTTCAATGACTGTAAATGGAATATGAGAATTAGATTCTATTCTGATTGGCTTTAGTCTAGGTGGGAGTTGTTAGGAAATATCTATCCCAAAGTCAATTATCTAGGTTATAGATGGTTGTGCGACTCATGTATATGTATATGAATTATTGAATTGAATAAAAGGTGTATTCTGGTTGTTCATCACATGTCATCTTCCTAATTGTACTCTTGTGTGATGATGTCCTTTGAGCTACTTTGTATGTGATGTAGAGAGGATGCATCGTGTAGTTTATAAACTAGTTCGTGACCAAAGGATACAATATTTCAATATGATGGTATATCGAGAGTAGGTCATTAATATCATGTCTATTGGTTGTCCTCTTAATCAATTAGCATGGAGATGCTGGTATGAATCAAATGTTGTGTTCGATACTTCACTGAGCATGACTCAGTTGCATAGGTGCCGGACTATACAGATTTCTATTCTGGTGATGGAAAGTTGCTGGGTACAGTCAAGTACTTATGTAGCAGTAGTAGGATCAAGATAGAATTGATCTCTCCAAATGGTTTGGATTGAATGCTTAATTTGCCTCAATTAAGAAAGACCTTGGCCAGGGCATTCTTTGTAAAGAGTTACAGGGATTCTTTGTTTGAGACATATTGAGATGGACTAATTAGAGTTGGGCAGTTTAAACCTAAGCCATCTAGAGCATTAAGAGATTAATGGAATAAGTTCAGTAGTATTCCATATTTGCCAGGTTCTTGTTGCTTTGCAACCTTCGACCTATCCGGATGTGGGGTGTTTTTGTTAGATGGCAACTTTGGCTGGTACTAGAAATGTTCCTATGCTATCGGTTTAGTGTTTGAACCTACGAGGTCATACACCGTGGGGTTTCTTTTTGATTTATTGGCTTGGAAATGATTGGGAATTATTCCAGACTCGTTTGATAAGAAGTTGTCAAAACTGCCAAATGAGTCGACCCGAGGCGAGTCGACCAGAGGCGAGTCGACCCGTTTGACAGGATTTGCTGAAAAATCCAAGAATGCTTCATTAATAGTTATAAGGGTTATGGCATTTAATGCTTTGTGTTTCAGGGTTTTAATCTCATCAGTTGCTAAAGTCCAAGGGTTTGTCACACCCTTGAATACCAAGAGACTCCAAAACTCACCATTAATCTCTCATTACCTCCCTTTATGGTTTTATATAAGACCTTTTTGGGTGGGCTAAAAATAAGTTTGTTCCCTCTTCACCTAGGTTGAGACTCTGCCATTTTCTCATTGTTAGAAGTCTTGACCTTTGAGAGATTATGAGATCTGATCTCATTTTGTTAGAAGGGTTCTAACAAAATAATGTGAGGTTTTAGGTTTTGGGATTGTTGTGTGCATACCTTCTATTGAAGGTTTGGGACAAAGTGTTCTGGGAAGGGTTCTTGAGTGCTTTGTTCCATCTCAATTTAGCAATAGGTTCTTCAAGGTGTTGAAGAAGGAGTCTATCGTTGCCACATAGTTTCCTGAGAGGCTAGCACCTTGAAAGAAGGAGGAGAATCCCCTTACCCCAGTGTGAACTACCTATAAAGGCAGAACATTTATGCTGCTTGCAGGACTAGTCTTCTTCCTTGGAGTACTTCCCTTCCTAGTGATTGTCACCTCGCAGGTATAGCTTGTATTCCTATCTTATGGGTATGATAAAATGTTTCTTAGCACCATCTTGTGATTCAAAGAATGGTTCTATGAGTTACATATTTTGCATGCTCGATTTCATACATATATTATTCTATATGCATAAATATCTATGTTGATGCGGAGCTATATGGTGCGGGCACCAGACTCAAAGAAGACTTCAGGGCTCCATCTGGATCTCTGATTGACCTTGCCCGAAGAATTAGGGTTTTCTGGTTTTGTAATAAGGGTTGACTTGGTCAACTCAAATTTAGTTGAGTCTGTATTTCCCTGCAATTTAAATTTTGTTGAGTCATGTTGACTCAGTTCAAGTCCTAGTAATGGTCTAGGTCTTTTCCAGGGTGCCACATTTTCTCCCAAGCCCAAGCAAGTGGGCACCACACTCCCAACCACACGCCAGAGTCCAGGAGGCGCCACATCTCCATCCCATTGTCTTGGTCCCCACACCCAAGAAAGCAAGAATTTTTCTTGAAGCCAAAATCAAGGAGGCGCCCCATATGTACCTTAAAAGGCCAAGCTAAAGGAGGAAAGAGGCATTTCTTGGGGAGCACTTCAAGGGGGCGCCCAATCCATGCCTAAAAAGCCCAAAGCAAAGTTGGGAAGAGCCATGACTTGGGGAGAAAGAAAAGGAGGTGTCCAAAAGAGTTGAGCCATGGAAGGAAGAAATTTTTTCTTGAAAAGCAAGGCTAGGAGGCGCCACCTACTTACCATTTGGAGCTTTCAATCAACATTTATGGAACCTCTTGGCCGGCCATATGGGAAGGAATTGATTCTACAAACCTAATTTGAAGATCCATCCTATTAGTCCCACATGGGAAGATGTAAAACCCTGACCTCTTGTAAAGTCCTATAAAATAAACCCTCTTGTAAGTTTTGAAAACAACTGATGAATGAATTCAATTTATGTGTGAGCAAACTTTGTGTTTCTCTCTTCCGCACTTGTATTCAGGTGTTGAGCTCCATGAGGGAGTAAAGTCTGGGTTCCCTAGGAACCTTGAGGAGGTGTGAGATCTCCAACCCCAAAACCCTAGGTTAGCCACTTCAACTCCAAAACCCTAGCCGCCCCTCATCCTCTTTATTCCACTAAAACCCTAGTCTACTCCATCTCTCACGGCCCCTCTCTCCAAGTAGAGGCCGACCACCAGCATCCAGGTCCAGTTCGGCTGCTTCGAAGACAGAGCAAATCCCAGAGGAAGTCAGATCAGCATCCAGGAGAATCAGGACTTCAGCAACATCAACTTTCAAGTTCTTCTATATGGTAAATCTTTCCTTGAGTATCTGGTTTCATAACTTGTTCTTCTTCTTTCCCAGATCTTGAGTTCAGAAGAAGCCAACTCTGCCAAAGGGCCAGTATTGGAGGATCCATTGCGAAGATATCTGAATCCGGGGATCCAACAATCTGTTCAAGAGAGTCCTTCCACTAAACTCTGTGAAGATCACTACCTAAACTATGTGAAAATCACTGCCTGGTCTGTAACCCTTCTCTTCTCCTTACTTCTGTCCTGTTGAAAGTTCAGAGCGAAACCCTAGGTCTGGGAGTTTCTCAACCCCCAACGATCCTTTACTTCTGAACTACTCTGATAACCTAGTTTCTTTAAATTGTGCTTTCAATTATTACATAGTTTCTTTTAATTGAGTTTAACTTTCCTTTGAGTCAAAGCCGACTTCTGAAAATATATATATATATAAAAAAAGAATTAGTCTTAATTTACTTCCACATCGCATCATCATTTTCGTTCTGCATCAATTTTGGTGTCAGAGCTTTCGTTCTGCATCATTCTGGTATCAGAGCCCTGTCTAGGGATTCTGTTGCCCAGATATGGTGCCCAAGAGGGGGGGTGAATTGGGTATTTTAAAAATTAAAGCAATATATATGCTATCAAGTTCAAAGGTGAAGAGTGATAGTGCTCAAGTAATTGTGCAACGGAAGCAATGAAATATAACAACAATTAAAGAGCAAAAGAAGATAGAGAGTAAAGCAATGCAAACACACAAGAAGTATAGTGGTTCGGTGCACCTAGCACCTATATCCACTCCCTAAGCTCCACTTGGGAATTTCCACTATAATCTTTTCTAAATTACAGCCGACTTGTTTTACCAAGCTCACAAGTCAAAACCTTACACACTTGTTTTGGCTTCGGGCTTACAAGCAACCCTAGTTGGTTTTATCAATTGGCTCACCAACAAACCTCACTCACTTGTTTTGGCTTCGGGCTTACAAGCAACCCTAGTTGGTTTTATCAATTGGCTCACCAACAAACCTCACACTAGTTTCAAGTTCTCTTGAAACTAGCCTAAGACAAAAAGAATATGAATACGATGAATAAATCAAGACAAACTCCTTTTGAGCAAAAAGTAATTCGATGTAGCTCTTGATGGAGACTCTTTAAGCCTTTCTCTTGGAATCTTGGACCTCACTAAATGCCAAACTCTTGAAAGTTGGATTCCTCAAAGATGGAAAGCTTTTGGCTAAGGAATCTCTTGGTTTTCTCACTCTTTTTGGCTTGGAAGTGATTGAAGGCTTTTTACTTTCACTCTATTTCTTTTCACTTTGTCTCCTTGTCTTTTTTGAAGTTAGGTGGAGGTTAAATACCTCATTCAAGCTGAAACAACTCCACAATACCGTTAGAATTAAAAATATGGCCGTTTATGGCCGTTAGAAATCAAATCAAAAGTTCAGAAAAACTAGCCATTATGCCATGAGTCGACCTCATGAGTCGATCTCTGGATCAAGTGTCGACCTCATGAGTCGACCTCCAGTTTATCTTAGGCAAAAATCTAGAAAACCATAGTTCTGCCCAGTTTGAATTCTCGGGCGATGAGTCGACCTCTGGTGTCGACCTCTGGACAGGTGTCGACCTCTGGTGGTTGACCTCTGGAGCGTGCCACTGAAATTTTGCCGTGCCGGCCTAGCTGAACTTTTCTTTTCTTCATGAGTCGACCTCTGGTGGTCGACCTTTGGCAAGGTGTCGACCTCTGGTGGTCGACCTCTGATCTAAAATTTTCTGAAACTCTAGAGAGGTTCGTGCCATGCTTGAGTTTCTCTAAGCCTTTGTTTCTTTTGTCAATTACTTCTTAACAAGAAGGTCCAATATGAGAAATTTGATCTTGTTCAAAGTAGAAAAGCTCTTTCCCAAATCAGGCAAGCTTGGTTTCATCATTGTACTCTTGATACTCTTTTTGAATAACCTATGTCCTGAAACTTTATCTTGAGATGAAACATTAGTCCAAACATATACTCAACCTTTTGTTAATCATCAAAATTAAGGAGCCAAAGCCAACAATCTTTCCCTTTTTGATGATGACAAAACCTTGAGTATATATGCAATTAAGTCCAAAAGCAAAATATAGCAATAATAAAAATTTTCAAAGAATCCTTACATGCATGAGTATACCATAAAAAATTTACTTTTCATCTACTTTTTGTGAAAACATTCTCATGAGTCAAAAAGATTTTACTTTTCATTTACTTCTTTCTTTTTGTGAAAACATTCTCATGAGTCAAAAAGATAAGAACCATAATAGCTTTACTTTATTCTATGACAGAGTCATACTTTACCATATATACTTTACAAACTTTACTATACTCCCCCTTTTTGTCAAGAATCAAAAAGTGCATTCTTTGTAGTAAAAGATATATTAAGGAAAATTATGTTCCATTACAATGAAGTACTTAGTTGCATAAAATACATGCTCCCCCTCAATTTGTGCATTCAATATAATAAAAACATTCTAACTTGAGGGTTTAAAAAGATAAATGCTAAGAGCTGGTATCAGACAGTAAAATATCATAATGTAGATAAGTATATAAATGTATTCAGTTACAAAATTGCTTACATAGTAAGCACAAAACACTAATACATCAGATCATACAAAGTAAACTAGTACATCATACATCAAGCAAATCTATGAGGCTACTCCTCATCAGAAGGTATATCAAAAGAGATAGGAGCCGAGATCCTAAATGATGATTTTGGAGTCCTATGAGTGAAACTCCGAGTCCTCAGAGAGGGACCAGACCTAGGGGTAGTCCTACGAGATCTATAGGTCCGAGGAAAAGGCTCCACAGGTGTCCTGACAGAAGCAGTAGCAGAAGGAGTAGATGGATCAGTATGCTGAGTAGACTGAGCTGGAGTGTGCCTGCTGACTAGCTCATAAGCAGTGGGATCATCAATATCTATTTCTGTATGCTCATCTCTATCATCCGGAATCCCTGTAATAGTCTCAAAAAGTGACTCTGTAAACTCAGTATCTACTGGCACATCTGTAGCTGGAGGATCTGTACTGGGAAGATCAGTAGAAGGAGGATCAGCAGAAGGGGGAATCTCTGGAATCGGATCTGCAGGTGGAAGATCAGAGCTACCTGCTCCAGGCTGATCTCCATCACTGTCACTGTATCCACTAGAGTCATCATCATCATCATCAGAATGTGGAGGAGGTACTATCGGATCTACAGTCCCTAGTGGCAATGCTAATCTCAGTAGGCTGAGGATCTGTCAGAATCCTGCATCTACACTAGCTGAGAGAGCTCCAATATGCATATCTGTGTGGATCCGCAGACCATGTAGCTCCTGTCGTACACCAGCAATCTCTGTCTGGACCTCTAAAATGTGATCAGTCACTCTCTGCTCAAAGTCCGATATCCTCGCTGTAGTCCTCCGTGGTGTAGCAGTAGCAGTAGGTGCTGGAGCTAATGAAGGTGGTGGCGTGAATGGCTCAGGCTCCGCAGTCTCTGACTCTGGTGCTGGACGAGGAGGTGTACCATGATCAGTAGGCTCTGAAGGCCCTACCTCAGCTGCTCGGATCTCATCCTCCTCATCTGGCTCCTTGCCAGACTCTCGTCGCACCCAACGATCACCAATCAGTCGAAATCCCATCCTATGCAGGGATTTCTCTCCATATGTATCAGTATGCTGCAACTGACTGAAGGGTATACCATCAAATGAAACTCCATGCTCCCTGAATAGCTGTGTCAGCCCCATGCCATATGGCTGAACTAGTCTCCTGTGAGATGCTGCCTCACCCATCTGCTGAAGCATGATCCTGGGAAGGTTGATGGGAGTCTGCTGTCTCAGGGACACCATCAATACCAGCTCACGCTTAGTGATAAAGTCGAATCTCCCGCTCTTTGGAATCAAGATGCGGGCGATGATATGATGCAGCACTCTCATCTCCAGTGAAAGCTGGTTA
Organism: Areca catechu; assembly: GCA_021397845.1. Classification (NCBI taxonomy): domain Eukaryota; kingdom Viridiplantae; phylum Streptophyta; class Magnoliopsida; order Arecales; family Arecaceae; genus Areca; species Areca catechu. The sequence goes on from CM038050.1 coordinate 102,391,646, forward strand.
GCGGCTACTGTGGAAATGCCGCTAACATCCTCATGCTCTAGAATACATCTGAAGGCATGCTCTCTGTCGCTGATAGAAGTGGCAGCTGTGCCATGAAGTGGAATCCTCCAAACGCGACTGATGACCTCCGGTGTCACTGGAATCTCGATCCCACGAACAGTAGCTGACCATCCAATGCCATCAGTGGCCATGGATGCATAGAACTCCCTGATGAGGTCTGGGTAGAATCTCTCAGTCATCGTGCAGAAGTGAACCAGACCTGCATCTCTCAGCACATCTCCTATAAAAAAGTGATGCTGATCCCAGAAAGGTATGTCCACATGTCTCCCACTCGCAATGCTCTTCCGTACTAAGCTGGCTGGCACTGGTGCAGGTGGCTCTGGGGTCGGCTCACGCTCATGTCTGACCTTTCTTCGTCGCTCAGTGCTACTTTGGCCTTGTTCCATTCTCCTTTTCCTTACTGCCAAGTGCTTTCTTGGACCCATATGGATGGAAGAGGGTTAAATTAGGGAGAAGTAGGATAATGCAAGGCTAAGAGGGAAGGAATCAAGAAAAGAGAGGAGAAGAGAGGTTCACGGGTTGAGTAAAAGAGGAAATGGTGAAATGGTAAGATAGGGTTTGTGAAAATGGAGAAAATCGAGAGTAAATGGAGAAAATGAAAGAAACGGAGGAAAGAAATAAGTGATTTCAATTGAAAAACAACCGATATTTGAGGGTAGATAGAGGCAAAAGCTTTCGGTTGTCCAAAACCAAGAACACGGTCAAAAATGATTAGGTTCAAAGGAGAACAAGAGGAGAGGAGAAGATTTACCCAAAAAGATGAAGGAGAGGGTTGGAAATCCACTGTTTAGAGCTTTAGGGAAGTTGGAAGGGGACCACACGAAGGAGAAATGGAAAGAAATGGAGAAAAATAGGCTTATGGACGGGTTTTAAAAAAGATGATTTCCGTTCAAGTGTCGACCTCTAAAAATTCTCAGGGGTCGACCTCAAGTGTCGACCTTTAAAAATCTCAGGGGTCGACCTCAAGTGTCGACCTCCGAAAACTTAAGTGTCGACCTCCAAAAAATAAATTAGCCAAAATAAAATTCAGTAAAATTTAAAAATTGATAAAATTTAGAAAAATAAGCTTTAACCATATCTGAGAATTTATAAATCATTTTTGAGGAATTTTGATGAGAATTGAAGAGTTTCAAGCAAAAGGATCAATGACTCCCAGTTCTCTTCTGATCATACAAAATCTTTCTTCATTCAATGGTTTTGTGAATATATCAGCCAATTGATAATCAGTACAAATAAATTCTAACAACACATTAGAGTTCTGAACATGATCTCTTATGAAGTGATGTCTTATTTCAATATGTTTGCTTCTTAAATGTTGTACAGGATTTTTCGTTAAATTGATTGCACTAGTATTATCACATCTTATGGGTGTCTTAGTTAGTTTGATGCCAAAGTCCTCGAGTTGCTGTTTGATCCATAGAATCTGAGCATAACAGCTTCCAGCTGCTATATGTTCGGCTTCCACCGTAGATAGAGCAACCGAATTCTATTTCTTGCTGCTCCATGAAATCAAATTAACTCCTAGGAATTGACAAGTTCCACTAGTACTTTTATGATCAAGTTTACACCCAGCAAAATCAGCATCAGAATATGCAATCAATTCATATGATGACTCCCTAGAGTACCAAAGACCAATTTCAATTGACCCAAATAAGTATCTAAATATACGTTTTACAGCTAAGAGATGTGATTCTTTAGGAGAAGACTGAAAACATGCACACATACAAACACTAAACATTATATCTGGTCTACTGGCAGTTAGATATACAAAACCAATAATGCCTCTATATAATTTTTGGTCTACTAATTTACCACATTCATCTTTGTCTAATTTACATGAAGAGCTCATAGGGGTACCTATTGGTTTGGCAGTCTCCATCCCAAACTTTTTCAATATTTCCCTTGTGTACTTGGCTTGGTTGATGGAGATCCCCTCTTTGGTTTGCTTAATTTGGAGTCCGAGGAAGAAGTTGAGTTCTCCCATCATGCTCATCTCGAACTCACTCTGCATTAACTTTGCGAATTCTTGACAAAGACATTCGTTAGTAGCACCAAAAATAATATCATCTACATAGATTTGTACTACTAAGATATCATTATTTTTCTTTTTCAAAAACAATGTATTATCTACATTACCTCTAGAAAAATCATTCTTCATCAAAAATGAACTTAATCTATCATACCAAGCTCTAGGAGCTTGCTTTAAACTATACAATGCTTTATGCAATTTAAAAACATGGTTAGGAAATTCATGATTTTTAAAACCAGGAGGTTGTTCAACATAAACTTCCTCTTCAATAAATCCATTTAAAAAAGCACTCTTAACATCCATTTGAAATAATTTGAAATCCATAAAACAAGCAAAAGCAAGTAAAAGTCTAATTGCTTCTAACCTAGCAACAGGAGCAAAGGTTTCATCAAAGTCGATCCCTTCTTCCTGGTTGTAGCCTTTAGCAACAAGTCTAGCTTTGTTTCTAGTTACAATACCATGTTCATCAAGTTTATTTCTAAAAACCCATTTTGTGCCAATTACAGAAACATTAAGGGGTCTTTCAGTTAAAGTCCAAACATTATTTCTTTTAAATTGATTTAGTTCATCTTGCATAGCATTAATCCAGTTACAATCTTTTTCAGCTTCTTCAATTGACTTAGGCTCTATCTGAGATACAAAAGCTAAATAATCACAAACATTTCTAATAGAAGAGCGTGTACTTACTCCCTTTGACGGATCACCAATTATTAGCTCTTTGGGGTGTCCGTGTGCATACCTCCACTCTTTAGGTAAAGGTTTTGGTGAAGTTGCATTGATCTCTTGAGTTTGATCTTCATTTTCTTGATCATTATCTCCTTTGGGCTCATCTTTATTGATTGTCAATTGTTCAAGCTTCTTTGTACCTGTTTCATCATCAATAGAATCTTCTTTTCTTGAAGATTTTTCGTTAGATTCATCAAACACTACATGAATTGATTCTTCAACCAGAAGAGTTCTTCTGTTGAAGACCCTGCATGCCTTGCTAGAAGTAGAGTATCCTAAGAAGATACCCTCATCTGACTTGGCATCAAATTTACTGATATTATCTTTGCCATTGTTTAATATGAAACAGCGGCAACCAAATACACGAAAATACTTGAGATTAGGTTTTCGATTTTTCCAAAGCTCATATGGTGTTTTCTTCAAAATAGGTCGAATTAAAACACGATTTAAAATGTAACAGGTTGTATTAATGGCTTCTGCCCAAAAATATCTAGGTAAATCGTTTTCGCAAAGCATTGTGCGATTTCTTCAAGTGTCCTGTTCTTTCTTTCTACCACCCCATTTTGTTGAGGTGTCCTAGGTATAAAAAAATTATGACTAATGCCATTTTCATTACAAAAAGCTTCAAAATCATGATTGTCAAATTCAGTTCCATGATCACTATGTAAAGAAACAATAGTGAGATCTTTTTCGTTTGAAACCCTTTTATGAAATTTAACATAAGCTGAAAATGTTTCATCTTTATGAGCTAAAAACATACCCAAGTAAATCGTGAGTAATCATCTACAATTACTAGCCCATATTTTTTACCTCCCAAACTAGTTGTTCTGGTTGGTCCAAAGAGGTCCATATGCAATAATTCAAGGGGTCTAGTAGTAGATACTACTCCTTTAGGTTTGAAAGTAGATTTAGTTTGTTTTCCAAATTGGCATGCAGCACAAATCTTATCTTTTTCAAATATGAGTTTTGGTAATTCTTTTACAAGATTCTTTTTGCTTAATTTTGAAATCAACTGCATACTAGCATGCCCTAGCCTACGATGCCAAAGCCAACTAGTTTCACTTGCCTTGGCTTCCCTAGCCACTAGGCATTGACCACTTTCCATGGCTAGATCATCAAGATCAACCATGTAAATGTTTCCATGCCTATGACCAGTGAACTTGATGCCATCGACATCTAGACTAGATACCATGCACAAAGATGATTCAAAAATTACTTTAAAACCCTTATCACAAAACTGACTAATGCTAAAAAGATTATGCTTCAAGCCATCAACAAATAATACATTATCTACATAAGCATTAGGGGTGATATGGATTTTACCAATTCCGACGATTTTGCCTTTTCCATTATCACCAAAAGTAATGTTTCCACCATCAATAGCTGCTAGTGATGAGAATTGCTTCACATCCCCAGTCATGTGCCTTGAGCAACCACTATCCAGATACCACATTCTTCTTTTATTTTTGGTTGCAAGGCACACCTGTAAAAGTTAATCAAGTTGAAACTTTAGGTACCCAAGTCATCTTGGGTCCTTTAGGGTTAGTCAAATTGGTTCCTTTTGGAACCCAAATCTTTCCAAAGGTATTTAATTTTCTTCTATTACAAATATATGATTTATGTCCTAACTTACCACATGCATAGCAGGTAATATTAGAAGATGCAGGTATGAAAAAGTTTTTGTAAAGTTTTTGCTGATTGTGTGGCTTAAATCCAAGTCCAGCTTTGTTAAACACTGCATGTTGACTATTTAAAAGCATACTTAATTTTTTTGAACAAAAAGTTTTACGTTTTCTAACTCTTTTTTGTAATTCTTGTTTTGAAGCAATAGTTCTTTGTTTTGTTTTTCAATTTTCTCATTAGTTTTAAGACTTCTATTATTTTTCAAAGAATCATTTTCTTTTAAAAGATTATCCTTATCATTTTTCAAGGTCTTTACATGTTCAGTTAATTTCTTGTTTTCTTGAATTAAATCTTCAATTTTAGTTGAAAACTTTTCTGAATTTTTGGTAAGCTCAAGATTTAGCTTTCTTAATTTCTTATTTTTCAGTTTTAATTTTTCATATTCCATAACTAAATCATCAAAAGCATCATGCAATTCATTGAAAGTAAATTCAATTTCAGGTTCAGAATTTACCTCATTATCTTCATTGGCCATGAAATAGGTTGGCGACTACCTGCTGCTCTTCATCACTGCTGGAGTCCTCACTCTCACTCCAGGTAGCCATCATGGCTTTCTTTCTCAACATCCTTCGACTCTTTTTAAGCAAAGGGCAATCCGTTTTATAATGTCCAGGCTTCTTGCACTCGAAGCAGATGGGTGGATCCCTTTCTTTTTCTTTCTCTTTATCTTTTTTGTGATCACCTTTTTGTGACTTTTTCTTGTAGAAGCCCTTCTTCTTTCTCATGAATCTTTTGAATTTTCTTGTAATGAGGGCTGTCTCATCATCATCAGCTGCTTCTTCTGATTCATCACTTGACTCTTCCTTTGTAGTGGACTTGAAGGCTATGGCTTTCTTTTTCTTGTCATTGTCCACTGTCTTCTGCTTTAGTGAAAGCTTGTAAGTCATCAGTGATCCAAGAAGCTGCTCAAGAGGTAGAGTATTGACATCCTTGGCTTCTTCTATGGCTATTACTTTCGCATCCCATGAAGCCGGAAGAGACCTGAGAAGTTTGTTAACCAGTTCACCATTAGATATAATTTTTCCCAAACTCCTCATGCCATTTACTATATTGGTAAATCTAGTATACATTTCACTTATACTTTCAGTTGGTTCCATCCTGAACATCTCATACGTATGAATGAGCATGTTCACCTTTGTGGTCTTCACTTGGTGTGTACCCTCATGGGTAACCTCAAGTGTATCCCAAATTTCTTTGGTGGAAATACAATTCGATATTCTGTTAAATTCACTAGGGTCAAGTGCACAGAATAGCAAATTCATCGCCTTAGCATTTAACTCAGCTTGTTTGATGTCATTGTCATCCCATTCTTCTTCAGATTTTGGGGTGATAATGCCATTAACCAAATGAGTGGGCTGATGAGGCCCTTTAGTAATTACTCTACATATATGATAATCTACAGCTTGTAAATAAATACGCATACGAGTTTTCCAGTATGTGTAGTTTGTGCCATTAAAGAAAGGAGGGTGATTTGATGCTTGTCCTTCAACTACACCCATTCCAATTGGGACGGCCATGATCTTTCACTCAAGATCGTTGGACCTATAAGAGAGTACCGGTGCTCTGATACCACTTGTTGCCCAGATATGGTGCCCAAGATGGGGGATTGAATTGGGTATTTTAAAAAATTAAAGCAATATATGTGCTATCAAGTTCAAAGGTGAAGAGTGATAGTGCTCAAGTAATTGTGCAACAGAAGCAATGAAATATAACAACAATTAAAGAGCAAAAGAAGATAGAGAGTAAAGCAATGCAAACACACAAGAAGTATAGTGGTTCAATGACCTAGCACCTACATCCACTCCCCAAGCTCCACTTGGGAATTTCCACTATAATCTTTTCTAGATTACAGCCGACTTGTTTTACCAGGCTCACAAATCAAAACCTTACACACTTATTTTGGCTTCGGGCTTACAAGCAACCCTAGTTGGTTTTTTCAATTGGCTCACCAACAAACCTCACTCACTTGTTTTGGCTTCGGGCTTACAAGCAACCCTAGTTTGTTTTATCAATTGGCTCACCAACAAACCTCACACTAGTTTCAAGTTCCCTTGAAACTAGCCTAAGACAAAAAGAATATGAATACAATGAATAAATCAAGACAAACTCCTTTTGAGCAAAAAGTAATTCGATGTAGCTCTTGATGGAGACTCTTCAAGCCTTTCTCTTGGAATCTTGGACCTCACTAAATGCCAAACTCTTGAAAGTTGGATTCCTCAAAGATGGAAAGCTTTTGGCTAAGGAATCTCTTGGTTTTCTCACTCTTTTTGGCTTGGAAGTGATTGAAGGCTTTTTACTTTCACTCTATTCCTTTTCACTTTGTCTCCTTGTCTTTTTTGAAGTTAGGTGGAGGTTAAATACCTCATTCAAGCTGAAACAACTCCACAAGATCGTTAGAATCAAAAATATGGCCGTTTATGGCCGTTAGAAATCAAATCAAAAGTTTAGAAAAACTAGCCGTTATGCCATGAGTCGACCTCATGAGTCGACCTCTGGATCAAGTGTCGACCTCATGAGTCGACCTCCAGTTTATCTTAGGCAAAAATCCAGAAAACCATAGTTCTGCCCAGTTTGAATTCTCGGGCGATGAGTTGACCTCTGATGTCGACCTCTGGACAGGTGTCGACCTCTGGTGGTCGACCTCTCGAGCGTGCCACTGAAATTTTGCCGTGCCGGCCTAGCTGAACTTTTCTTTTCTTCATGAGTCGACCTCTGGTGGTCGACCTTTGGCAAGGTGTCGACCTCTGGTGGTCGACCTCTGATCTGAAATTTTCTGAAACTCTAGAGAGGTTCGTGCCATGCTTGAGTTTCTCTAAGCCTTTGTTTCTTTTGTCAATTACTTCTTAACAAGAAGGTCCAATATGAGAAATTTGATCTTGTTCAAAGTAGAAAAGCTCTTTCCCAAATCAGGCAAGCTTGGTTTCATCATTGTACACTTGATACTCTTTTTGAATAACCTAAGTCCTGAAACTTTATCTTGAGATGAAACATTAGTCCAAACATATACTCAACCTTTTGTTAATCATCAAAATTAAGGAGCCAAAGCCAACAGTTTCTGACTTGCTTGCATGTTTTGAGTGTCTCTCTTTTTTACTTTGTCTGCTCGAAGTAGACTCCCCAGGACGTCCGGTCCTAGGAACGAAGTGAGGTGCAAGCCTCCTCTTCCAATTCCACGAGGTGTTCCTAGGGCATCTAGGCGATCCGCTGGGTTACAACTTCATAGCAGGAATTGTAAACAGAGGAAGCATTCTGTTTTCAGCCTGTAACTACCCTATTCCAGGAATTGTTTCTCATTACAGGCAACTCCAAATTGTATGATTTTTATTTTTCTAAAACCATTATAATTGAAGCTATTTTACATAATTTTACTGAAATTTATTGGTTTCCATGAAATTTCTGAGAGTTAAATTACAGAAACTCTGTTTCTGTGTTTCTGTAATTCAATTTTTTTTATTGATCATCTCCTAATTCATCTTAAGGAAAATTGAGCATCTAAAATAAGGGGAGGAGTTTATAACCTCTCCTTAGCCCAAAACCACCACCCATTCATTCGATCCTAAGCCTAATTTTAAAATTTATTAGACTTAATTTGCCCTAGTGGGCTAGGAACACCAACTAGTCAGGTCCAGCCTAGGGTTTAGTCAGTTTGTCTGGTTACTCTGTATGTGCTTTGTACTCAGTGTCTAGAACGGTGATTCAGGGACTACGTCCCGAAGGGCTTGTGTGCTGGTCCACCTACCTGGCCAATCACTGATTGGTGTCTAGGATTGGCAATTAGGGACCTAACACTCCCCTTACACCTGCTTGGCTGAGTCCCGAGTTACTACAGGCTAGCTTGCCACTCTGATTGGGCATCTAGTTTGGGCTCTAGGTCTAGTTAGCCCGTAGTCGTTTCAATCGAGTCTCATTTGGTGTGCTTGCTTGCATCATCATGTCCACCCGGAACGGAGTACCCTACCAACCTGGTCAAACCCAACCTGATTTAGAGGCCATGATTAGAACTCTTACTGAAAGTATGACCAAATTGAGTCAGGATATGAATGAGGGTTTTGCCCAGTTTAGAGACCGAGCCCAGGGACTTGAGAAACGTAGACATCAAAATTGGACCCTTGATCCAAAATTTAATAGGGCCCAACCTCACCCATGCCAGGAGCCTCGGAGGACCTTATACGGTGATCCCGAGCATAACCCTAGGAGCCTATACCCATACTTGGTTGACTCAGAGAAGGGACCCGTTAGGAACACTGAACCTTATGCACCCACTTTTGATGGAAGATAAGAGACATATATTAAGTGTGAAGAATAAATGGATCGGTATTTTGATTGTTCTAACATATCAGAATTAGGACAAGTTAGGTTGGCCAAAACCAAGTTCACCAAACATGCTAGGTCGCATTGGTATGCTATTGAGCATGAGTGTTATCAAAGAAAAGAGGAAATATATACTTGGAGAGATATGAGAAGTAAGTTGAGAGATAGGTACCTAGGTAGATCCTATGAGAAAAGACTTTTAGACCAATGGTACCAATTGCGACAAGGTAATAGGCCTGTGTCTAAATATATCGAGGACTTCCAGTGGTATGACATGAAATGCAATACCATTGAGACCGAAGCTCAGATCATATCGAGGTTTAGGGTTGGGTTACACCCAGACATTTATAGGAAGCTATGCCTTGAAAATAACAATAAGTTAGACCGAGCCTACCAAGAAGCCCAAGACTATGAGTGGTCTTTAAGATATAACTAATCAAGTACTTTGGACTTAAAGCCACCCTCTACCAACTTGAGTCAAGTTTCGATTGATCCGATAACTGTAGTAAACCAGACTTTTGTTTGTCAATTCCCACTTGTGTCACCTCTTGACCAGAAGGATACCAGTGAGGAAGAAGAGTTAGGTATGACAAGCCCAGAATCAGTTGACCCGATTACCACTGACCTGAAACCCATTGAAGATGGCATCGAGGAAGTATATGATGCTGGCTTGAGTCTAGTTGATGAATATGAGGAAGAAGAACTTGAAGAATGTGAAATCGATACTATTGGTTCCTTACCTGAGGAGACCTTGGAAAGCAACCAAGTGGTAGGACCTAGTTCAGAAATTCAAGAGATTTGTGAGAATCAGGTTCCTTTAGTCAAATACCCCCAGGAAGAACTCATAGTGTTAGCTCGAGCTATCAGTTCGTACCCTCTAATGACAGTCATTCCCCAAGTACCAATTGAAGATCTTTGCACTGAACTGTTTAAGTTTGCCCACCCTATAGTAGATCCTCTCCTTAGGATGACTGAATCAAGCCTCTTACAATTGGACCTTGTCCCATGCCCAGCCACTAAGGTCTCTCCCGTAATCTCAGTTGAACATCCTTGTCTTCAGCAGATTGATTCAACCAGTCCTGTAGAAGTCCTCCTTATGACCCCAGACCCCTTCCTTCGCATGACTGACCTACCCTTCTATAGAGTATACCTTTCCGCACCCATATGTCAAGTTTCAAGTCTTGAGGTCATCATCCATAGGCCCTTCCATGAATCATTCTTCAATCCAGTTCTTGAGAAAATGGATCATTATTTGCTTAGAGAACAAAATTTAACTGTTTCAATCACATGTCATAGGCTACTTCCCGAACCATCTCTTGATCCATTCTTGGGAGTAGCAAACTTTTCCTTTCGTAAGGATGATCAATTGACACTCATAGATCACCATTCAAACCTTTAGGTCACCACCTTTAGTCAACAGTTAATTCGAGACTCCACCTCATATTTCCTCCCTTTCTCTAGGACTTCCAATGCTTCTTACACCATCCAAGTATACTTTGTCGAAGTCTTTAGAGTGAACCATGTGTTTGAGCCTATTAGGTTTGCCACCTACTTCTGGAAGACCTTATGGCACCTACTAGGCACCCATGATAAGTTTTCATGCTCTACATGCCATCCTCCGACCCAAGGTCAAACCTAGAGAGCCATATTTTGTTAGGTTTAGAACTAGGGTTCCTTTGGAATAAAGTCCATTCTTTAGGAATGCGTCATCAGTCTAGTTTAGTTTTTCTCTTGACCCTTTACTAGGCTTTGACTCAGATTTTGGTTTGATTGAGAGCACCAGGAATTGGGATTTGTATTTTATCCAGGGCTGAATTTGCATACAATGACTCGGTCAATAGGTCTACAGGTAAGAGTCCATTTGAAATTGTGCATGGTTATAAACCTCACACACCTCTTGACCTAGCTCATTTACCAGTCCACACACGAGTCTCCGAGTCTACTGAAGTTTTTGCACAGCATATAAAAGACTTGCATAAAGAAATTCATGCCAAAATAAATTTAAGTAATGAAACTTATAAGAAGTTGGCTGATTCTCAAAGGCGAGTCAAAACTTTTGTTGAGGGAGACTATGTAATGATTAGGTTAAGACCTGAATGGTTTCCTCTTGGAACCGTTAGAAAGTTACATGCTAGAGGAGCTGGACCATTTAGAGTGGTGAAGAGAGTAGGATCCAATGCCTATGTGCTCGAGTTGCCTTTAGAACTAGGCATTAGCTCCACTTTCAACATTATAGACCTAGTAGAGTATAGAGAGCCAGCTGTGACTTCCAGTGAGCCTTTTGAGCCTAATCCTGCTCTTGAGAGTGAACCCAACCCTGTGTGTCCACCAACAAACTGGCCTGTGAGGAAAGAGCAGATTGAAAAGATCCTAGATGATCAGGTTATCTCTACTCGTAATCGAGGGTACCAAAGATACCTGGTCCGCTGGCAAGGAAGGCCAGACTCTGATGACTCTTGGATCTCCCGAGAAGAATTACAAGAATTGGACCCAGACCTCATGGAGGGATACCAGAGCCAACTTGATCCATACTCGACAGGGTCGAGTTCCTCCCACCCCGGGAGAATTGGTGTGGGCACCAGACTCAGAAGAAGACTTTAGGACTCCATTTGGATCTCTTATTGACCTTGCCCAAAGAATTTGGGTTTTTTGGTTTTGTAATAAGGGTTGACTTGGTCAACTCAAATTTAGTTGAGTTTGTATTTCCCTGCAATTTAAATTTTGTTAAGTCATGTTGACTCAGCTCAAGTCCTAATAGTGGTCTAGGTCTTCTCCAGGGTGCCACATTTTCTCCCAAGCCCAAGCAAGTGGGTGCCACACTCCCAGCCACACGCCAGAGTCCAGGAGGTGCCACATCTCCATCCCAGTGTCTTGGTCCCCACACCCAAGGGAGCAAGAATTTTTCTTGAAGCCAAAATCAAGGAGGCGCCCCATATGTACCTTAAAAGGCCAAGCTAAAGGAGGAAAGAGGCATTTCTTGGGGAGCACATCAAGGGGGCGCCCAATCCATGCCTAAAAAGCCCAAAGCAAAGTTGGGAAGAGCCATGACTTGGGGAGAAAGAAAAGGAGGTGTCCAAAAGAGTTGAGCAATGGAAGGAAGAAATTTTTTCTTGAAAAGCAAGGCTAGGAGGCGCCACCTACTTACCATTTGGAGCTTTAAATCAACATTTATGGAACCTCTTGGCCAGCCATATGGGAAGGAATTGATTCTACAAACCTAATTTGAAGATCCATCCTATTAGTCCCACATGGGAAGATGTAAAACCCTGACCTCTTGTAAAGTCCTATAAAATAAACCCCTCTTGTAAGTTTTGAAAACAACTGATGAATGAATTCAATTTATGTGTGAGCAAACTTTGTGTTTTTCTCTTCCGCACTTGTATTCAGGTGTTGAGCTCCGTGAGGGAGTAAAGTCTGGGTTCCCTAGGAACCTTGAGGAGGTGTGAGATCTCCAACCCCAAAACCCTAGGTTAGCCACTTCAACTCCAAAACCCTAGCCGCCCCTCATCCTCTTTATTCCACCAAAACCCTAGTCTACTCCATCTCTCATGGCCCCTCTCTCCAAGTAGAGGCTGACCACCAGCATCCAGGTCCAGTTTGGCTGCTTCGAAGATAGAGCAAATCCCAGAGGAAGTCAGATCAGCATCCAGGAGAATCAGGACTTCAGCAACATCAACTTTCAAGTTCTTCTATATGGTAAATCTTTCCTTAAGTATCTGGTTTCATAACTTGTTCTTCTTCTTTCCTAGATCTTGAGTTCATAAGAAGCCAACTCTGCCAAAGGGCCAGTATTGGAGGATCCATTGCGAAGATATCTGAATACGGAGATCCAACAATCTATTCAAGAGAGTCCTTCCACTAAACTCTGTGAAGATCACTGCCTAGTCTGTAACACTTCTCTTCTCTTTACTTCTGTCCTGTTGAATGTTCAGAGCGAAACCCTAGGTCTGGGAGTTTCTCAACCCCCAGTGATCCTTTACTTCTGAACTACTCTGATAACCTAGTTTCTTTAAATTGTGCTTTCAATTATTACATAGTTTCTTTCAATTTAGTTTAACTTTCCTTTGAGTCAAAGCCAACTTCTAAAAATAAATAAAAAAAAAAAGAATTAGTCTTAATTTACTTCCGCATCGCATCATCGTTTTCGTTCTGCATCACTATATATGCATGCAATTATTTTTTTGTGTTTTTAATATTGAGTTATAAGTTTTAATCCCGAAGATCTGACCAAGTATCGATGTAAAGTGTTTTATATGAAAATAAGAAACTAAGAGCATGCATAACAGGACCTAATAAGCAATAGAAAAATAGACCGCTGAGACTGAGAAGCCCTGGTTGGGCTAGTTCACCTACAATAGGGCTACTAGTGATAGAGGGGGTGTACCTGGCAATGGTTGAAGTACCTGGTATAGATCGTATTCGAAGATGTCACTCTCACACTTGGATGTGGCATGGAAAATCAAGCCAGAGACCTACGGATTCCCAGCTTTCTGCTCGATGGTCCGATTGCGGCCCGGTTGGAGTCGTTAGATTCGTCGGAGTCAAGGGACCTACAAACAACCATTCTAGTGTTAGAAAACAAAGCACAGGTGGAGAGTAAATTGGAAAACTAGAAAAGAGATGGGATTTGAGGTGGGCGGCTAGGGCTTGGAGATGCAGGTGGAGGTTGGAAGCAAGCGCAGGACACTGGGAAGAAGAAGGGCTCACACAGAATCCCTTTAAGCACACAGTAGGTCACACACATTAATTGGAGAATTTTAGTATTATTTCATGATAAAAATTGTCTTTATACAAGAGATTATAGCCCTTTAAATAGACTCTTAGACTTGGCCCCCAAGTAAGGTTAAAAAAAATATTACATAGGAATTTTAATCCCCATCAAACTCTAGCTACAAAACATGGAAAGCTAGGTAGAAAAAATCCCTAAATTTTCTCCCTCTCTCCTTGCCTTGGTTGGCCTAAGGTGGTGACTCTAGTGGCAGACCAAGGGTGGTGAGCATAAGGCCTTGGTGCTACTTAACTCCTCTCTTGGGCCTTGGCTGGCCTAGTTTGCTTCAGGTTGCGGTTTAGGACTTCAGGGCTTCGGGCTTGACTCCCGGGCTTCTGATTCTTTTCCTGGGCTTTTGATTTCTCCTCCTAGGCCTTCCATGATCCTCATAACTTCAGTTAGGTTTGTCTTCACTTGGGCTGGCTTGATCTTCACTTGTATGAGTCATTACTAGACATGTTCTGAACTCCGGAAAATGACTAGATCAACATGAGCTGACTAGTACAGGACTCAAGTAAAAAAAAAAAAACTTAGATGAACTAAGCCTTTATTACAAATGAACTCAGATGCTGCTAATTGATCCACAGAGGGTTGAGAAGCCTTTGTCTTATTTTGGTGCCTCTGGTGTCTGCACCATATGTACAACCCATGTTAATTAGATTAACATGTTTAGATAAAAATATGGTGAGGACACTAGAGCCAGGAAGAGGAAGCAAAACTTTTCCAATTCAATTTGGATTACCAATGAGTAAGTCCATGTGTTCTTCATAAAGAACACTCGAGTCCTAGTTGTTTTGAGTTTGTAATTAAGTCAAAATGAGTTGTAATTTGATCAAATTGAGTATAATTTAGTCAATTAGGGTTGTTGAGTTACTAATTGAGTCTATTGAGTCCATCAATTGGTTTAAGAGTCTTGTAAATAGCATTAATTTGCTTTGTTTGGTGAATTGTCCAATTTGAGTCCTGTAATTAGTGCTTAAATAAGTCAAGGGGTGTCATAAGTATCCAAGACCCAAGTCATCATCACCTTGGTGGATCAATTCTAGATCAAAAAAGGGTTGTCCAAATTTTTCACCAGATACTGGACATTAGGACATCTGGACATTGGGACACCTAGACAATGCAACATCTAGACATTTGGACATCCACATAAAGCCATCCTTATCCAAGAGAGGTACCCCATCCCATTTATTTTTCATCGCCCATTTCAATTTTGAAGAGGCACCAATTTAAGAGGAGTAAAGTAGGACTCTGTTTTTCATCTGGTGGCCCCCCTCTCATTGTCACCCATTCCACTCCAATGATTGCCATACCAAGGAATAGTTCAAATTTAAATGGAAGAATCCAAGATTAGATGAAGTCATCCACATTTCAAAAGGAGCCTTATCCTTATCAAAATGCCTTTTTCTCACACCAAAAGGGCTCACGCTCAGATGAATGTGCACCATCTGCTTTCTTCCTTTCTTGTTGCCAATTCCAAGATAGCCAGCCTAGTTTAAGTTTGAAAGAATTCAAAGATTAAGGGAGAATTCAAATTCAAAGTGCCCTAAGATAAGAGATGAAAATGGAAGCCCCCTCATCCAAACTTCTTTCAAAATCAAGGAAGGATTTTAAACTCAAATTCAAGCCTTCAAAAGGACTTCTTATCTCATGTTGCCAACCAAGGAAGATTAGAAATCAGATTAAGAAGGATTTCATGCCAAGAAGTGGGGAGGATTAGCACTAAATTAAGAAAGGATTAGCATCATCTCACATCTTAATTTTAGCGCACAAGCCAGAAGCCTTCATCTTATCTCAAGTTGTCATGAAAAATAAATTCAAATATAAAATTCAAGGAAGATGCCAAGAAGCCAATGGGTATTTGAAGTTCAAATTTTAATTTAAATTCAAATGGAGTCCTATGTAATCTTCATATGTAAAAAACCTATAAATAAGACCCCATACTCCCCTTGTAATCATTATTATTCATTCATGAAATAAAGATGCATTCTTTCTTCCACAAAGCTAGGTTAAGCTTTAATATTTTTCTCTAAGGTCGGGGAGGTACTTAAGAGCTCAAGGCGGGGAGGTCCTTGAGGGCTTAAGGCGGGGAGGTCCTTGAGAGCTCAAGGTGGTGAGGTCCTTGAGTGGGGTTCTATCGAATTCGACAGGCTGCTATAAATCTTCTTCAAGCTCTACGCATCCAACCCTTCCTTTTTTATTTTGAATCTGATTTACTTCATTCTTAAAGTCTTGTTTGCTACCTTCTCTATAGATCCCAGGTGTTCAAAGACTTTAGAGGATGGATCCTTTGCTTCTGAGCCAAGATCTAACAGTAGATCTAAAATCTGGAGTCCTGATCTTCATCCTGCTGCGAGATCTGAGCGACCAAGCAGCCGATCCATCCCGAGTCAAAGAGAATCTCCAATGGGGTAAGCAACCAATCCTTTCTCATTAGATTTGGTAGTTGAAGCATGGAATAGCCTAATCTTAGATGGTTTCCTAGCCATCAGGTCCGTATTCTTTATAGCTTGCGAATCAGATTGCGGGCATGTAGTTAGTTACTTTCTTTAATCTCTTTAGTCTGTTATGTTTAGTTACTTTACTGCTATGATCATTGCTCTTTAAAATATCTTAGACTAAAACTAGATCATCTTACACAGTATCGCATTGTTCTGCATCATCAATTGGTATTAGAGCATTAGGTTAGATTAGGGTTTCATGCTTGTTGAATTCTTTTTAAGTACTCAGATCGGGTGCTTCACCATCGACGTCCGGTCATAGTAAAAAGTAAGGCTGCCAAACCCTCACGTCCCATTCAATGGAAATTTTTTATGGTGTGTAGGGGTGAATTGACCCCTGACGAAGAAAACGAAGAGAAATGCATCTTTAGGGTTAATTTCCTGCAACCCGTCCATTCCAGTACATAGTCTGTTATTTTAATTATTTCTACATATCAGAAGATTGAAAAACTCTGATTTTTATTTCATTGGATTCGCTACATTTGGTTTTATTTTTGAATATTTTTTTATTATTTAATTGGGTCTATATAATTTCTGCAATCCTGATTACTGCCTAAGAACATTTCTATTTCAGAATTTCAATAAAAAGTTTAAATTTCATAAAAGTTTAATTTCTGTAATTTATAATTTAAAATTTAAAATCCAAATCTGAAATCTAAACTTAAAATTTAAAATTTAAAGTTTAAATTTTGAATTGCTAGTGTTATCTTATCTTATCTTGCTTGTGCATTCATTTTACTTAAAAACACTTAAGGGCAAGCAATATAACATAAGGGAAGGATTGAGACCCTTTCCTTAGCCCAAAACAACCAACCCCATTTGCATTGTCTTGAGCCTTAATTAAAATCGAGTACCACTTAATGCTAGGGACAGCAACACATAGGGTTTTATATACGTGTCAACCCATTGTAGTAGTCACTTCTGTGTGTGCTTCTGAGAATTTATGTCTAAGGCTAGAGGTCTAGAGGCAAATACCCTAAACAGACTGGTAGTTCTTTAATTAGGACCTCACGAAAGTGATGGGAGCCTCCCACCACCCCATCTCTTACCTAGCCAATCGAGGAGTTACTACAATCTTGGTTATTACCTTGACTAAGCACTAAATCGGCCCTTAGGAGTCAAACCTCTTTGGACGTGGTCAACACCTCATGGATGCCTAGGAGGGTGTGTTGGGCCTCTAAGAGCAACAAGGGGCCAGCCCAAAGGGGCTTGGGTGCATGGGTTTGAGCCTCTCAAAGATGGGTGGCCTGGTAGCCTGGTAGCAGGAATATTCCCTGGAATCTTGCTTCTTAAGGGCTTGGGCTTGGCACCTAGGCTTGATTTCTTTGGGCTTGGATGCAGGTGGACCTCTGGAATCATAGGTGCCCTATTCTGAGAATATTCTTTGATATCTGGAAAGGAAATCTGGGCATCTGGAGGGCATCTGGATGGAATCAAGGTTTCCAGAAGCATCTTGGATCCTAGGTTGTCACACAAAATCCAATGGGCTGATGTAGTGGCCTCTGACTCCTGGATGTGGCATGGTGGAACTCCAAAATATGGTAACCTCCTCTTTTGTACAAAAATTAAGCTCATATTGGACTCATAACAGATATATAGGACTCAAAATAATGACTAGGTTAAGGGTTGAGACAAATCAAATAACCTCAACTTATTACAGGACTCAATTCTAGTTGATTACAAAATTTGACACATGGCTAGGTAAACCAAATAGGGCCCAGTAATCTGTGTCTGATCCTAGTGCCCCCACCATACAGTCTTGGTTATTACCTTGACTAAGCACTATATTGGCCCTTAGGTCTAGGAACCCTAGACTTAGGTTGATTTGTATTATTTGCACTGCATGACTACTAGGGCAGGTACCACATACCTAGATCAACAAACTCAAGCCAGTATATCTGTATTTATGGATTTCAGTCTAGAAAGCCTGATGCGTTCTTTGATTAAACAGTTTAGGCATACTTTGACTGAACAGTTTAGGCAGTTGAGTGGTAGGCTAGACCAAATTGAGCATAAAATGGGAACCCTTGAGGAATCTCATGTGTCTTAGCTAGACATTATGCCTCCTAGACCCACTCTAATTCATATTCTTAGAGCCCAACATCCTGATCCTATTCCTAATCCAAATCCTAGATGCCCAACTCAGGATGAAACTAAAGAAGATAGAGCCTTTAGGAGTGTCAAATTTGATGCACCCACATTCGATGGGAACTTAGATCCTAAGGTCTATACGGATTGGGAGAGTGACATGGATCAATATTTCAAATGGTATGAAATGTCAGAGGAGTGAAAGGTAAAATTTGCAAAGTTCAAGTTAGTCCAACAAGCACGATTGTATTAGGGTAATACTGAGAGATTGACCCTTCAGAGAAGATAAATGCCCATAATTACATGGAGGGATATGAAGGACAAGTTGAGAGAGAAGTATGTGCCATTAACATTTTAACAAAGGCTATTGGATCAATGGTAGGACTTGACCCAAGGTAGTAAGACCATGACTGAGTACATTGCCAAGTTCGATGAGTTTGTTATGTGATGTGGTGTAGTCGAGTCAGAATCTGTGACACTATCTAGGTTTAGAATAGGCTTGAATGAGGATATTAGAAGGGAACTATTTCTAAGGGAAGTACATGATTTGGAACATGCTTACTAGGTTGCTAGAGACTGTGAACGATTTTAAAGAAAACAACATGTCTATCGACCTGAGCTCAATAGGTTTAGTACCTTAGAAATAGGTCAAGCCAAGTTCCTGTTAGTCGGCCTAGTTAACCCGTACCAGTAGGTCGAATTGATGATCGAGGAAAGGCACCAATTGGTCGAGTGGATGATCGAGGAAAGTCACCAATAGGTCATACGAATGATAGAGGAAGGGCACCTATAGTACATGGAAAAAGAAGTCAGAATGTAGAGTGTTATAGGTGTCATTTGGTTGGCCATTTCGTTAACAAATGCCCTGTACCGAACCTACACATAGGTGAGATGGGAGAAGAAGAGGAACCTGAAGCAGTTGAAGAGTGTGGAAAGGAAGTATATGAAGCTGAGCTTGATTTAGCAAAGGAGTATGAAGGTAATGAGGAGGAAATAGAGTCACCTGACCTTGTAGGAGTTGTTAGACATATTCTAGCTTAGACCAGGAAGAACGAGGACTGGCGTAGGTCCAACATCCGGCAAACCTTCATCAAATTAGGGGACAAAGTGTGTAAGATCATTATAAACAGTGGAAGCTATATCAATGACATTTCTACCAATGCAGTCAAAATTTTAGGTTTACCTATAGCACCCCATCCCAACCCCTCTAAGGTTTCATGGATTGATGCAACCTTAATTCCCATTAAGTCAATTTATTAGGTCACAATCCAATTACAGTCATACCAAGAGAAGGTCTGGTATGATGTGTTACCAATAGGAGTCAGTAGCATAATTTTGGGAAGACCCTGGTTATATGACCATGATGTTACCCTATTTGGAAGATCAAATTCTTATTCTTTTAATTATCAGGGTAAGAGGATAGTCATAAATTCAACCCCACCCAAGGATAACATTAAGAGGGGGTCCAGTAATTTGAAAGAAGAGAAGCCAGAATTGAACCTAATTTCTGCTAAAGAAATGGAAAGAGAAATCATTGGAGGTGCACCCATTGGAGTTTTAGTGGTTAAAGAGACTCATGAACAACCTAAACTTGAACACCCTAAAGAAGTTGTAGAGCTTTTGAAAGACTTTCAGGATGTGTTTCCTAAAGACTTGCCAAATGAATTGCCACCATTAAGGGACATCCAACATGCCATATACCTAATCCTAGGAGCTACATTGCCAAACCTCCCATATTATAGGATGAACCCTACAAAACACTTAGAGATGCAAAGATAAGTAGGGGAGATTTTTCAGAAAGGATTCATTAGGGAGAGTCTTAGTCCTTGTGTAGTTCCAGTCTTGTTAACTCCCAAGAAAGATGGCACTTGAAGGATGTGTATCGACAGTAGAGCCATCAATAAAATCACTGTTTAATATAGGTTTCTAATTTTCCATTTGAATGATATGTTAGATATGATGGCCAGATCAACCATTTTCTCGAAGATTAACCTTAAAAGTGGCTATCATCAAGTTAGGATCAGAATTGGGGATGAATGGAAAACAACCTTTAAGACTAAGGATGGTTTGTACGAATGGTTGGTAATGCCTTTTGGCTTGTCCAATGCTCCTAGCACTTTTTTGAGGATAATGACCCAAGTGTTAAGAGCCTTCATAGAAAAATTTGTGGTTGTATACTTTGATGATATCCTCATATACAGTAAGACAAGGAAGGATCACTTAGACCATCTTTATCTAGTGTGTCAGACACTTAGGAAAGAAAACCTGTATGCCAATCTTAAGAAGTGTAGATTCATGACCACAAGGATAGTCCTTTTATGTTTTGTAGTGACCCTAGAGAGAGTGTCAGCTGATCCTGAGAAGATCAAATCAATAGTTGAGTGGCCCATACCTAGGAATATCCATGATGTCCATAGTTTTCATGGATTAGCAACCTCCTATAGAATATTTAACAAAGGATTTAGCACCATTATGGCACCGATTATAGATTGCATTAGGAAGCGAGCCTTTAAGTGGACCAAGAATGCTGATAGAGCCTTCCTAAAGATAAAAGAGAAGATGACACAATCCCCGATCTTGAGACTTCCTGATTTTTCTTAAGTATTTGAAGTTGCTTGTGATGCTTCGTGTGTTGGCATAGGAGGAGTACTTAGTCAAGAGAGTCATCATGTAGCCTTTTTTAGTGAAAAATTAAATAAGGCTAAATCCAAGTACTTAACCTATGATAAAGAGTTTTATGTGGTAGTACAAGCATTGAAATAATGAAGACATTATTTACTACCATAGGAATTTGTTTTGTACTCTGACCATGGACACTTATGTTTCTAAACTCTCAGAAGAAATTAAATCCAAGACATGCTAAGTGGGTAGTGTATCTCCAGTCTTATACTTTCGTGTTGAAGCATCGAGCTGGTTTAGAGAATAAGGTTGCAGATGCCCTTAGTCACCGATCAATGTTGTTGAATTGTGTCAATACTAAGGTTATTAGATTTGACAAGCTCAAGGAGCAGTATGAGTCTTGTCCAGATTTTGGAAAAATCTATGAGAAAATCAAGCAAGGACCATCTAGTTGGATAGTGATCATACTTTGCAAGATGGTTATCTTTTTAAGGAAAATAAGCTTTGCATACCTAGAACATCCCTTAGGGAGTTTCTGATTTGGGAGATCGATGTTGGAGGCTTAGCAGGATATTTTGGAAGAAATAAGACTATTTTGGTAATGGAGGGCCAATTCTTCTGGCCAAGTCTCAAGAGAAATGTAGCTCAAATAGTGGCTAGGTGTAGAACTAAGATTGGGTTCAGGGAAAATATCTTGGTGCGGAGCCCTTCTAGGGTTGATGGGTGTGTCAAACTCTTGTTCAAGCTCTAATTCATTCTAGACTTCATGGGTTCTTCTAGGGGTATGAGCCTCTAATCGGTCAAGCCTAGCAGTGATGAGGGCCATCTGATCAGTCATGCTTTGGTTAGTCTAGGCCAATTGGTCAGTCAGGTTTTGGTTCTGTCAGGTCATTAGATCATTCAGGGTTTTCATCAAGGTCTCAAAATTTTGGTCCATGGTTGCACTCGATTGATCTTGGGTTTGTTGATAGGGTGCTCATGATCTAGTTGCCATGCGCACATAGACTCAAACTCGGGCTACGGGTTTGCTAGACCTAGTAGCGTAAGTTAGGTGAGTTGACGAGTTACAACCAAATCAATAGCTATCCTGTCCACTAGCCATAAGGGGTGGATCTGTGGGAGGCTTTCCTAGCTCTCGCTGGGTCCTAATTAAAAACCATAAGAACCGCTTAGGGCATTTTCCACTTGATCCCTAGCCTAGACACCAGCTTTCAGAAATAGATGCAGGAGTGGGTGCACCAGTTTTCCCAAATGACTTGAACTAGACCTGTGTGTATCCCTAAGAATTAGTGTACTACTCAGTTTTAATTAAGGATTGGGTTCGTTATGCAGGGTGGTGGTTTTGGGCTAAGGACATGTGATTAAATCTTACCCCCATGTCATATTGATGCCCTCAAATCGATTTACCATGAGATGAGTGCAATCATACATATGAACCCTAATTTTAGGTGCAGAATTTTTGTGTGTTGCAGCTCTGAAGTGGGGCTGAAGCGTGCTATGTATCAGTGTTAGAAAATT
The DNA here is from genome assembly GCA_021397845.1 of Areca catechu. Classification (NCBI taxonomy): domain Eukaryota; kingdom Viridiplantae; phylum Streptophyta; class Magnoliopsida; order Arecales; family Arecaceae; genus Areca; species Areca catechu. The sequence continues at coordinate 102,413,949 of CM038050.1, forward strand.
CAGAAAAAATCATAGAACATTTCTATCTCATAGGTGATATTCCAGATTAATGGAAATTAAAAAATAAAATATGTGCTATGCTGGACAATTCCTAGAACTTAGATAATGCAAACATGACAGAACCGCAAAAATTTTAAAAATGCTAGATTATAATGATGCAAAACTAGTCTTTAAGACTTAAAAATTACCTTCTTGAATTCCCTTTCAAGGGTCAATCACATATACACCCCTACTTGCCATAGGAAATCCCTACTGAATGGGATGTCAGGGTCTTGTAGCCCATCTTTTTCCTAAGACCGGACGGGCATGGTGAAGCACCCAATCCAAGTACTGAAGAAGATGGTAAGCCCTAACCTACCATGCCTTGATACCAATTTGATGCAGGATGAAATGGAATGATGCAATTTAAGAGGAGATAGTGGTAACTAAATGAAAAATGAAGTAAATCTAGACTACTTTTTCATGTAAAAGAACAAAAATTTTCATGAAGGGATTTGCATGTTAAACTAGACTTGAATGAGAACCTTCAAAGTAGTATAGAGAGAAGATCTTTGTGGCTAAGAAATCACAAAGGCTAGGGCTTAATTACTCTAATATTTCATATTTGAGAAGCCTCGAAAGAGGGGTACCCGGCCATTAACATTTCAGTGATTGAAGGGTTACACTCAAGGATGAAGCTCTTGGATGACAAGGAGATTCCTCTAGATGGTAGGACTTCTTGTCTCTGTTTCTTATCTTGGAGGACATTCTTCTTTGGAACCTAGAAATCCCAGGGATCCTACACAAACCATATTAGAGTTAAAACAGAAATTGAAAGGTGGAATACTAATGAAATGAAGGTTGATGTTGAGAAGAAGTTTTCGTGGAGTGGAATTAGCTTGGCCGGCCTCCTTTGTATGGTCTCCTTGCACCTTGGAAGATGGAATGGAATGAGTGGATGGAATGAAAAATAGGCTAATGGTTTTTGGCATGGAAGACGGTTTCTCTTGAAGTTGATAAGGGCCTCTAACCCACTCCCTCTCGGAGGACATTTGATAACACAAATGGAAGAGAAAAAACATAACTTTTCATTCATATCATCATCGTTTACAAGAGAGCTTGGAGTTGATTTTATAAGCCTCCAAGGAAATTTGAAAATTAGAAATACATGGAGCTTTTCATGGGAAGTTGCTAGCTATAAGGGTGGAAATTCGAATTACATGGAGATTTTCATGGAAATTGCAGCCTTAGCTAGCTTTAAGGGTGGAAGGTTGAAACACCTTGGCCAGCTCCTTTGAATTTGAAATTTCCTTGGTGATGTGGCATGTGGTGATGTGGTTTGATGAGTTGTACACCAAGTGGTTGGGAGGTTGACATGGCATCCAACAATGCTTGCTGAAGTGGTGTCCACCTTGGGTTAATTTATTGGAGTTGTTGAATGCATCCATTATTCAAGTGAGCTTGCTTACATTGAACCAATTCCAATCCTCTCTTGGACCCAACTACTAAACTCACTAAATACAAGACCAGTTTGACTATAATTGGACTCAAAAACCCAAATGGACTCAAAAGAAACCAAATTGAAATAAACCCAACCCTAATTACATGACTCAAATTCAATTAAAGAAGTAAAATTATGCTATTTACAAGACACAAATTCAATGAAAGAATTAAAGCCATACTGAATTAGACTGAAGCCTCTTTCGAAATTTGGTGCCCGCACTAGCTCTCCCGGGGTGGGAGAAACTCGGCCCTATCGAGTATGGACTGGTCAGACTTTAATACCTTTCTAGCAGGTCTGGGTCAATTTGCTGCAGATCTTCTCGGGTGATTCAGGAATCCTCGAATTCGGATCTTCCTTGCCATCGAACCAGATAATGTTGATAGCCCTTATTTCTGGTGGTAATTGCTTGGTCATCCAAGATACTTTCAATCCTATCTCTCCATTCTGGCTGTGGTGCCGGTAGATGCTCAGGTAGGGTTTCACTCTCAAAGGATGGATAAGGTCATAAATGCTCACTAGGAATTAATACCAGCTCTTTGTATTCTTTCGAATCAGAAATATTAAATGTTGAACTAATGCCATAATCTGGTGGTAACTCTAATACGTATGCATTATGTCCAACTCTCTTTAATACTTTGAAAGGTCCAGCTCCCCAGGCATGCAGTTTTTTCATAGTTCCCAACAAGAACCTTTCAGGTTTAAGTTTAACCATTACAGAGTCTCCTATATTGAATTCTTTCATTCGTTTACATGTATTGGCCATATGCTTGTAGACTTCATTGCTCATTTGAGTTTTCCTACTAATCTTCTTATGCAATTCCTTTATATGCTGTGCATATGACTCGGTGGACTCAGACATTCGTGCATGAGTGGGTAATGGAATGAGGTCGATAGGTCCCCTAGGTTTATAACCATGGATAATCTCAAAGGGACTCTTACCAGTAGACTTATTGACTGAGCTGTTGTAAGCGAATTCAGTATGAGGTAATAGCAAATCCCAGTTTTCCAGACTCTCTCCAACAAGACACCTCAATAAGTTTCCTAGACTTCTGTTTACTACTTCGATCTATCCATCAGTCTGGGGGTGGTAAGCAATTGAGAAGTTCAGTTTTGTTCCTAGTAGGTTCCAAAGGCTTTTCAAAAAGTAACTCGTGAAATGGACAACCCTATCAAAAATAATGGTCTTAGTTAACCCATTCAATTTGACTACTTGATCGAGAAAAAGCTTGGCTACCCTAGATGCATCAAAAGTTTGGGAACAGGGTATAAAATGGGCCATCTTTGAAAATCTGTTGACCACAATAAAGATTAATCGTGTTTCCTAAGGGTCTTCGGCAATCCTAAAACAAAGTCCATGCTAAGATCCTTCCATGGACACTTAGGCACATGTAAAGGATTGTATAACCCGGTGTTTTGTTTTTGATGTTTGGCAACAGCACACATCCTACATCGGGCAACAATATTGGCTACGTGTCTCTTAAGGCCTGGCCTATAAAATTTCTCCTCAACTATTAATATGGTCTTATTTCTTCCAATGTTGCCAGCCAATCCTCCAGCATGAATTTCCCATACTAAGAAGTCTCTAATCGATGTTCGTGGGATACATAGCTTACTGTCCTTAAAAAGAAAACCATCAAGTAGAGTGTAAATGCTAAATATGCTAGATGGTCCATGTTGTAGAGTTTGATGAACTTCACTAAAGTCAGGACAACTGGGGTATTCTTCGTTCAACCTATCGAATCCTATGACTTCAGTGCTGACTGATGTCAAAAACAATGATCGACGACTCAAGGTGTCAGCTACGCAGTTTTCAGTCCCGGCACCGTGTTTCAATATAAAGGTGTGTGCCAGAATGTATTCTACCCACTTACCTTGCCTAGGGTTCAGTTTCTTCTAAGAATTGAGGAACGGGAGTGCTTCATGATCAAAGTAAAGGACAAACTCCTGCAATAAAAGGTAGTGCCTCCAATACCTTAAAGCCTGGACTACCGCATAAAGTTCCTTATAATAGGTGGAGTATTTTAATTTAGCCTCATTCTATTTTTTATAAAAAAAGTGGTGCGGACACCAAAGGCACCAGAATAAGGCAGAGGCTTCTCAACCCTCTATGGATCACTTAAATGACATTCGAGTCCACTGTAATAAAGCTTAGTCCAGCTGAGTTGTTTTCATTTAAGTCCTGTAATTATTTAGCTCATGTTGAGCTAGTCCAGTCCAATGTTAGTCAGCTCATGTCGAGCTGATTTTATTTTTTGAGTCCTGTTCAACCATATTGAAGACTCAAGACCACATCATACAAGTGAAGACCAAGTCCAACCTGATTGAAGACATGGATGTTGAGCCCGAGTCGAACCTAACTAGAAGACATGAAGATCACCGGAGGAGAATTAAAACAAGTGCAAACCTGAAGCCTGGAGACCAGCCAGAAGGAAACTGGGCCAGCCCAGGCCCAGGGAGAAATTAGGGTGCCCCTCCTTAGAATTACCTTCCCCTTGGTCGGCCACTTATGGTCACCCCCTTGGCCGACCAAGACAAGGAGAGGGAGTCCCATTCCATTTAAAATTTTTCTACCTAGGTTGCCATGTATTCCTAGTTAGAGTTTGTAAGGGAAAAGGAGTCTTATGTAAAGTCTAAAGTACCCTTACTTCGAGCCCAAGGTTAAGGGTCAATTTAAGGGACCCTAGCCACTTGTATGAAGTTAGAATTTTTGATGAATGAAAACCTTGAGTTCTTCTATTGAGTTGTGTGATACCCTGCTGTGTGCATAAAGGGGTTTGCGAGAGTTTTCTTCCCAGTGCTGCAATCATCTTCCTGCTGCCAACAAGCATCTCAGATCCCAGGATGCCCACTCCAAAAGAAGCTTTCCCTTGCTGTTTTTCCTTTGTTTTCTTATTCCTTTGTGAGTTTTCTAACCCCTGACAGGTCGTTTACAGGTCCTCGAGTTCCTACGAATCCAACGACTCCAGCCAAGCCTCAATCGAATCACCGAGCAGAAAGCCGGGTATCCGCGGGTCTTTGGCTCGGTTTTCCAGGCCGCATCTGTCGAGGAACGAGAGACCCTTTTGCTGTGATCTTCACAGACGTTATCAGGTACACCCCCTCTACCTCCAGTAGTTTTATTGTAGGAGAATTTGCCCAAACCGAGGCTTCTCAGCCCCGGCGATCCTTCTTTTCTACTTTTCTAGATCCTAATCTGCATGCTGATCTTCTAAAATTCATATAAAATTCCCTACAATTTATTTTAATCTGAAATTCGGGAATTAGTCACTCAACCCCATATATAAAATATACAAAAAAAATTGCATGCATATTAGTCCCCCATCAAAAAGGCTACACGGTGATTCTGTTGGCTCAAAACTCCACCAATACCTACACCAGAGGAATCACAAACCATCTCAAAAACCTTAGAAAAATCAGGCAGTCTTAAAATAGGTGCTTGTGTTATTTTCATCTTAATATCTATGAAGGCCCTATCAACAGCTCTGGTCCATTTAAAATGGCCCTTCCTAATGCATTCCTTTATTGGTGCAATTATGGTGCTAAACCCCCGAATGAATCTTCTATAAAAAGTAGCTAGGCCATGATAACTTCCTACTTCATGAACACTATTTGGCACAGGCCACTCTACAATTGACTTAATCCTTTTGGGGTCAGCAGAAACTCCGTTAGGTGTGATAACAAAACCTAGAAAAATGACTCTATTGGTGAGAAAATCATAATTTTTCAAGTTCGCGCAGAGACTATTTTTCCAAAGAGCTAAACATACTTGCTTCAAATGGTCCAAATGATCCTCCTAGGTTCTTTTATATATACAAATGTCATCGAAGTAAACTACGACAAACTTTCCTATAAATAATCATAAGACTTGGTTCATAATCTATATAAAGGTGCTCGGAGCATTGGACAATCGGAAAGGCATCACTACCCATTCAAAAAGACCCTCCTTGGTCATAAATGCAGATTTCCACTTATCCCCAGGTCTAATCCTAACCTAATGATAGCCATTCTTAAGGTCAATCTTTGAAAATACTGTTGCTTCGGCCATCATATCTAACATGTCGTCCAAACGAGGTATGGGAAACCTATATTTAGTTATGATCTTATTAATGGCATGACAGTTAACACACATCCTTCAAGTGCCATCTTTTTTAGGGGTCAATAATGTGGCTACTGCACAAGGGCTCAAACTTTTCCTAATAAATCCTTTCCTATGGAGGTCCCTTACTTGTCTTTGTAATTCTAAGTATTCGGTAGGGTTCATCCTATAGTGTGGGAGGTTGGGTAGGGTTGCTCCTGGGACTAAATTAATGGCATGTTGGATGCCCCTAAGTGGTGAAAGGTGGTCAGGTAGGTCATTTGGAAACACATCCTTAAGTCCTCTAACACTTCAACCACTTCCTAAGGGTGTTCCTTCTGAGAAGGCTCTTGAATTTCCTTAGTGGTTAAGATCCGAACAGGTGTACCCTCAGTGAGCTATTTCTTAATTTCTTTTGCGATAATCAGGTTGACTCCAGTCTTCTTTTTTTTTAAGTGGCTCGATCTTCTCTTAATAGTATCCTTAGGTGGTGTAGGGTTGATCACAAACTTCTTTCCAAAGTGCTTGAATGAACAAGAATTAGATCGGCCATAAAGGGTTGCATTATGGTCAAATAACTAGGGTTGACCTAAGATGATACAACTCACTCCCATTGGTAGGACATCACACCACACCTTCTCCCGATAGGACTGTAACTGGAATTGGACTAGACACCTAAGCTTGATAGGAATTGAGGTGGAGTCTATCTAGGAAAACTTATAGAGATTTGGATGGGAAATTGTGGATAAGCCTAAAGTTTTGACAGCACTAGTGGATATGGCATTCACACAACTCCCACTATCTATAAATATCTTACACACCTTATCCCCTAACATGACAAAGGTTTGTAGGATGTTAGTCTTATGCCAATCTTCTTGGATCTCAGTCTAGGTGAGGATGCATCTAACTACTCCCAAAAGGTTAGGCACTACATGATCCTCATCACCTTCATAATCATCTGCCAAACTATCCTCAGCCTGATATACTTCCTCAACACAATCATCTAGGGGCTCTATGGGTTCAGACTCATTCTCCGCTAATTCTCCTATGTGCAAGGCTCTAGTTGGGCAATTGCTAGCATAATGGCCTATCTTATAACATCTAAAACAAGGAGCATTGGGGTTTGGGGTTCTCTGAACTTCTGGTGCATTACCCCTATTGTCTCTATGGGTCAGAGATGTACTAGGGTTTGGTTGGGTTGGGCACATCTGACTTGGTCCTGGCTGCTGATAAGGTGCACTAGTTCTAGGAGGTTCTAGTCTATGATAAATTGGTCCCCTATTAAATCTCTCAACATCTCGTGCTACCTGGTAAGCTAGCTCTAAATCTTGGACTTCTCTTAAGAACAACTCCTTTTGGATCTCTTCCCTTAATCTAGCTCTGAACTTAGATAGGGTAACTGATTCGGACTCATCGACATTGCATCTCATCACAAACTCATCAAATTTTGCAATGTACTCAACTACATTCTTGGTTCCTAAGGTCAATCTCTGCCACTGGTCTAAAAGTCTTTGGTGTGGGACATAGATAGGTACATCTCTCTAAGCCTAAGCTTCATTGCCCTCTAGGTTACTATGAAAACATAACCTCTTTGTCAAATGAACCTTTCGACATTTCCCAAGTACAGCCTGGCCTGAAGAATTAACCTAAGCTTCATAAATTTGCATTTCCTCTCCTCAGTTATGTCGTACCACTCAAAATACTGATCCATCTCTCCTTCCTAGTCTATATAAACCTTAGGATCTAGATTTCCTTCAAAAGTGGGTGCTTCCAACCTAATGTTCCTAAGGATTAGGTCATGTCCATTTGATCCTGATTTGGTCTCCTAGGATTTGGCTTATAAGCTGGGTCATGGTGTGCTCTCCTAGGGTTCGGGTCATGGATTCGATCAGGGTTAGGTTTCCTAGGATTTGGCTCAAAGAAAGGGCCTCGATAAGGCCTCCTAGGATTGGGTTCAGGGAAAAGGTCTTGGTGCAGAGCCCTTCTAGGGTTGATGGGTGTGTCAAACTCTAGTTCAGGCTCTAATTCATTCTGGACTTCATGGGTTCTTCCAAGGGTACAAGCCTCTAATCGGTCAAGCCTAGCAGTGATGAGGGCCATCTGATCAGTCATGCTGTATTTAGTCCAGGCCAATTGGTCAGTCAGGTTTTGGTTCAGTCGGGTCATTTGAACATTCAGGGTTTTCATCAAGGTCTCAAAATTTTTGTCCATGGTTGCACTCGATTGAGCTTGGGTTTGTTGATAGGGTGCTCCTGATCTAGTTGCTATGCACACACAGACTCTCGGGCTAGGGGTTTGCTAGACCTAGTAGCTCAAGTAAGGTGAGTTGACTAGGTACAACCAAATCAACAACTATCCTGTCCACTAGCCAGGTTAGGGGTGAGTCTGTGTGAGGCTCCCCCAGCTCTCGCTGGATCCTAATTAAAAACTACAAGAACTGCTTAGGGTGTTTGCCACTTGACCCCTAGCCTAGACGCCAGCTTTCAGAAATATATGCAGGAGTGGGTGCACCCATTTTCCTAAATGACTTGAACTAGACCTGTGTATGTCCCTAGGAATTAGAGTACTACTCAGTTTTAATTAAGGATTGGGTTCTCTATGCAGGGTGGTGGTTTTGGGCTAAGGACAGGTGATTAAATCTTGCCCCCATGTCATATTCATGCCCTTAAATTGATTTACCATGAGATGAGTACAGACATGCATATGAACCCTAATTTCAGGTGCAAGATTTTTGTGTGTTTCAGTTCTGAAGTGGGGCTAAAGAGTGCTATGTATCATTGTCAAAAAATTTAGAAAAAATCATAGAACATTCCTATCTCATAGATGATATGCCAGATGAAGATAAATTAAAAAATAAAATCTGTGCTATGCTGGGCATTCCTAGAACTTAGATAATGCAAACATGTTGGAACAGCTGAAATTTTGAAGATTCTAGATTCCAATGATGCAAAACTATTCTTTGGGATTTAAAACTTACCTTCTTGTGTTCCCCTTCAATGGTCAATCACATCAGCACTCCTACACGCCATAGAAAATCCTCATTGAATGGGATGTGAGGATCTTGTAGCCCTTCATTTTTCTATGACCGGACGGCCATGGTGAAGCACCCAATCCAAGTATTGAAAAAGATGCTAGGCCCTAACCTACCATGCTCTGATACCAATTTGATGCGGGATGAAATGAAATGATGAAATCTAAGAGGAGATAGTACTAACTAAATGAAAAATGAAGTGAAGCTAGACTACTTTTTCATGTAAAAGAACAGAAATTTTCATGAAGGGATTTGCATGTTAAACTAGACTTGAATGAGAACCTTAAAAGTAGTATAGAGAAAGGATCTTTGTGGCTAAGAAACCACACAGGCTAGGGTTTAATTACTCTAATATTTCAGATCTGAGAAGCATCAAAAGAGGGGTACCCGGCCATTAACATTTCAGTAATTAAAGGGTTACACTCAAGGATGAAGATCTTGGATGACAAGGAGATTCCTCTAGATGGTAGGACTTCTTGTCTCTATTTTGATGGGAATTCTCCCAGGGTAACGGGAAAAATGCAGCATGTGGAAGTAAATTTCAAAACTGAAATTCTAAGCATGAAACCCTAATTGGCAAGAAAACCATAATTTCCAGGAACCCCTTATGCAATACCAATCAACGAAACATAAATGAAGTCAGAATATATACCTGGATCGTTGAAATCCAATCCTTTCCACGAGGCTCACAAGTGCAAGCTCTCCAACGGTGATCAACACGAGAATGGTACCAAGAAAGAATCCTTACCAGGGTTGCTTGCTTCAACAAGACTCTTTTGTCAGCCTTTTGACCTTTGAAAACTGTAGGACACCCTTTCCTACTGTAGGGCTCTCTGGATACAGTCCTAAACCACTCTTGGTTTTAGGACAACCCTCCTCTAGGACCCCTTAGGCTTATGTCCTAAAACTAAGCCTTGTCTAGTAGAAAAGACCTTGTCTTAACAAGACAAGTCTTGTCCTAAAGTAAGAAGGAGGGAGGGGGAAGTTTAAGAACACTCTGAATATCTTTACGATGAAAAAAGATTATCTGAAACTCATATCACCACCCCTATTTATAGTTTTAAGAGGGGCGTGTGATATGTTTTCCAACAGGTTATCATATATGATTTTTTAAGACTGAGAAATCATATCCAATATGTCTCCTCATGCACCAAAAGGCATATTGGCATCCATCTATTTTCCTGGACATATCCTCTTACCAGGATTGATCGATTCCTTGTTTTTCCACTCACATCTTCGTACACCTTCCACCATACCTAGAACACCCCGTAAATGTCACAATGGCATGAATGAGTATGAACCAAAGTATGGCTTAGTGTTACAAGGAACCATGGTGACCTCAGGTCTGAAGATCACATGCATAACTTCTACTCTGGGACCTATCCTTTGATAAGAAGTAAGACTTCCATAAGATAGTCCCGGTGTGGATCAGTTCTGTGTATTCATAACCTAATGAACACCCTTGTCCTTGTATTAGTATCTCTACACAAGTGGCTGTAAGACCAACCACCCTCATCAACTATGCATACATAGGATAAGCTAGTCTTACCGGATTCATCGATCCCCGAATCGATGGTCCAATGACTAGGAGCATTCTAGATTAGGATTTATAAGAAATTATGTCTCACTATTATGAACTCTTTCATAACCCTAATTCCATTTCCCTACTCTATGGGGTTCATCATAATCAATAAAAACATGACACAGTAGTATATGATGAATCAAATGCCTTTATTAATATGAAAGTATGTCATACATGAGTTAGAAGTTTACAAAAAGGCCCTCATAATGATTGACTCTTAGGGCACTTTTGTATCATGTTTCTTATCTCAGAAGACCTTCTTCTTTGGAATGTGGAAATCCCAGGGATCCTACACAAACTATATTAGAGTTAAAACAAAAATTGAAAGGTGGAATACTAATGAAATTAACGTTGATGTTGAGAAGAAGTTTTGGTGGAGAGGAAGTAGCTTGGCCGGCCTCCATTGAATGGTTTCCTTGCACCTTGGAAGATAGAATGGAATGATTGGATGGAATGGAAAATAGGCTAATGGTTCTTGGCATGGAAGATGGTTTCTCTTGAAGTAGCTAAGGGCCTCTCACCCACTCCCTCTTGGAGGACATTTGATAACACAAATGGAAGAGAAAAAACTTAACTTTTCATTCATATCATCATCATTTACAGGAGAGCTTGGAGTAGATTTTATAAGCCTTCAAGGAACTTTGAAAATTTGAAATATATGGAGCTTTTCATGGAAAGTTGCTAGCTATAAGGGTGGAAATTCGAATTACATGGAGATTTTCATGGGAATTGCAGCCTTAGCTAGCTTTAAGGGTGGAAGGTTGAAACAACTTGGCCGACTCCTTTGAATTTGAAATTCCTTGGTGATGTGGCATGTGGTGATGTGGATTGATGAGGTGTACACCAAGTGGTTGGGAGGTTAACATGGCATCCAACAATGATTACTGAAGTGGTGTCCACCTTGGATTAATTTGTTGGAGTGGTTGAATGCATCCAATCTTCAAGTGAGCTTGCTTACATTGAACCAATTCCAAACCTCTCTTGGATCCAACTAAACTCACTAAATACAAGACCAATTTGACTCTAATTGGTCTCAAAAACCCAAATGGACTCAAAAGAAACCAAATTGAAATAAACCCAACCCTAATTACATGACTCAAATTCAATTAAAGAAGTAAAATTACTCTATTTACAAGATACAAGTTCAATGAAAGAATTAAAGCCATACTGAATTAGACTAAAGCCTCTTTCAAACTTTGGTACCCGCACCAAACAATGCTCTCAGCATCTCCTCCATACGTGCAAAACCTGCCTCCATCGTCTGACGGATCTCAGAATGCTGCTTAGCAGTATGGGATCTAAGTCCCTCATTCTTTACACGGAGCTGAGTGGTCCAGACTCCCAGTCTGATTATCTCACTCTAGATCTCAGCAAACTGATGCCTAGCATGCTCCTCAAAAGATATGTCAGTAGCTGCATGAGGAACAGCAGAAAGTGAAGTAGCTAGTGCAGGTGTAACAAGCTCTAGCTCGGACGCTGCTGTTGGTGCTGGTCTAAGAGGTGTATCAAAGGCCCAGATGGCCCTGTATTTACCTCTCGAAGCTCATCCTCCTCATCTGGCTCCGGGCCAGACTCCCGACGCACCCATCTCCCTGACAGTCTCTTGTATCCTATATGATGAAGGGCGCTCGTCGTACACATCTGTGTGTAGAATATCTTTGGAGGCCTCCCCCTCTAAAGGTACATCATAAGCTTTAAACAGACGAGTCAGCCCCATCCCATATGGAAGACTGTGTCGATGATGGGTCGCAACATCTCTCACTATGCCATCATCAAAGCAGGAAGATCTACAGCTATCCTTTGCGTCAGGCACACCATCAGCATCATCTCCCTCTCAGTGATAAAATCAAAATGGCCCATCTTCAGCAGTAAAATCCAGGCAATAAAGTGGTGCAGGAGGCTTATCTCAATAGATAACAGGTTCACGATGACTGTGGCCACACCATGAACGTCATCACACTCAAGTATGCACCGGAAGGCCTCCTCTCTGTCCTTAATACATGAGGTAATGATCCCACGATGGGGAATCTCCCAAACTCTGCTAAGAATCTCCTCAGAAACTAGAATATGAATGCCTCTAATAGTGGAACTCCATATCAATCTGCTGCAATCTAGGCTCCTATAAAACTCTCGAATCAGGTGAGGATAATACTTCTCCTTCATGGTATAGAAGGAGATCAGTCCTACTAACTCAAGAACTTGTCTAAGTCCAAAGCCCTCTAAATCAAAGAAAGCAAGGTCTACTCGTCGACTAGTAGCAATCATCTTGCCTGAAACTCTGTCTGCCGAAGGTGAAGGAGGGGGTGCTGCTCTCTCTATCTGCTGACCTCTGTCATCCCTAGCTTTTGTCCTCCTTTTGGATGTTCCTTGACTCAACCTTCTTTTAGAAATAACCAGCTTCCTTGGTCCCATGACAACCAACTAAGGGAGGGAATGGAAGAGATGAAATGGATGAAACAAGGAATGCCAATAGTCCAAGCAAAATAGGAATGGTTCAACAAAAGAGAAAATGATAGGAAGAGAAGAAAAATGCAAGGTTCGGCCAAGAAGATGAACCAAGAGGGGAAGAAATGGAGAGAGGAGAGCACTATGCTGAATCAATCCATAGAAAATCCAACAAAGATCGATCCAAAGAGGGGAAATAGCAAATGGGGATGAACTCGGTTCAAAAATAGTAGTAAAATGAGAAGAACAGTGAATAACCATGAATCAAACAAAGAAAATGAGGGAAAGAGGAAGAAATTACCAGAATATCGAGGGACACAAGAGGAAAATCACTGTTCTGTGGTCAAAGGAGAGTTTGGGGACCACTAGGGCATGGGAGAAAAAGGAATAAAGAAAAGAAAAAGATCGGGTGATGCCCTAGAAAAACAGGAAATCCACCCAAGTGTCGACACTTAGGATTTGTCAAGTGTCGACACTTAGTCAAGTGTCGACACTTGGCCAAGAAATCACAAAAAGAATCCAATAAAATTCTCAAAAATTAAAGTATCTCTAATGAAAGTTTTAGGACTAAGAGAATATGATTTTGAGTAATAAGAAATTGGGTATGAACAAGATTTGAGAGAGTTCTAAGAAAATGGGTTTATGATACCTAACTCTCTTCTAATCATGCAAAATCTTTTTTCACTCGAGGGTTTGGTAAAAACATCAGTTAATTGATTATTAGTACAAACAAATTCAAGCATCACATTAGAGTTTTGCACATGATCTCTTATGAAGTGATGTCTTATTTCAATGTATTTGCTTCTTGAATGATGCACAGGATTCTTAGTTAATTGATTGCACTAGTATTGTCACATCTTATGGGTGTCTTAGTTAGTTTGATGCCAAAATCTTTGAGTTATTGTTTGATCCATAGAATTTGAGCACAACAGCTTCCAGCTCCTATATATTCAGCTTCTGCCATAGATAGAGCAACTGAATTCTGTTTCTTGCTATTCCAAGAAATCAAATTGACTCCAAGAAACTGATAAGTTCCACTAATACTTTTTCTATCAAGTTTACACCCAGCAAAATCAGCATCAGAATAAGTAATCAATTTAATTGATGAATCTCTAGAGTACCAAAGACCAATATCTATAGTGCCAGATAGATATCTAGATATGCGTTTAACCAAAAGATGAGATTCTTTAAGGGTAGACTGATATCTTGCACACATACAAACACTAAACATAATATCTGGCCTACTAGCAATTAGGTATAATAATGAACCAATCATTACTTTATATAACTTTTGGTCAACAGATTTACCTGATTCATCTTTGTCAAGCTTACAAGAGGAGCTCATAGGCATACCAAATGGCTTGGTATTCTCCATCCCAAACTTCTTTAATATTTCTTTCGTGTACTTGGTTTGGTTGATGAAGATCCCCTCTTTTATTTGTTTTATTTGAAGTCCGAGAAATAAGCTAAGCTCTTTCATCATGCTCATCTCGAACTCACCCTGCATTAACATTAACTTTGCAAACTCTTGACAAAGACATTCATTAGTAGCACCGAATATGATATCATCCACATAAACTTGAACTACTAAGAGATCATTATTCTTCTTTTTTAAAAATAAAGTAGTGTCTATATTACCTCTAGAAAAATTATTTTTAACCAAGAAAGAACTTAATCTATCATACCAAGCTCTTTGAGCTTGTTTCAAACCATACAAAGCTTTATGAAGTTTAAAAACATGATTTGGAAACTCATGATTTTAAAACCGGGGGTTGTTCAACATAAACCTCTTCTTCAATAAATCCATTTAAAAAGGCACTTTTAACATCCATTTGAAATAATTTAAAATCCATAAAACATGCAAATGCCAATAATAGCCTAATTACCTTATGTCTAGCAACATGAGCAAAGGTTTCATCAAAATCAATCCCTTCCTCCTGATTGTATCCTTTGGCAACAAGCCTAGCTTTATTTTTAGTAACTATTCCAGTTTCATCAAGCTTATTTCTAAAAACCCATTTAGTGCCAATTATTGAAACATTAGTAGGTCTATCAACCAAAGTCCAAATATTATTTTTTTAAATTGATTTAGTTCATCTTGCATAGCATTAATCCAATTACAATCATTTTTAGCTTCTTCAATAGATTTAGATTGTACTTGAGAAACAAAAGCTAAATAATCACATACATTTTTAAGAGATGAACAAGTACTTATCCTTTTGATGGATCACCAATGATAAGTTCTTTAGGGTGACCATGAGCATACCTTCATTCTTTAGGTAGAGGGTTAGGTGTTGATGTATTTTCACTTCCTTGTACTTGATCTCTTTCATTATTTTGATTGTCATCTTGCTCCTTGGTATGTTCTTCATTATTGTTCACTTCTTCATTTCTTTGGATACCTATATCATCATCAAGAATATCTTCTTTTCTAGAAGATTTTTGATTAGTCTCGTCAAACATAATATGGATGGATTCTTTAATAACAAGTGTTCTTCTATTGAAAACCTGTATGCATTGCTAGATGTAGAGTAACCTAAAAAGACACCCTCATCTGATTTGACATCAAATTTGCTTAGATTATCTTTGCCATTATTTAAAATGAAACAATGGCAACTAAAAACATGAAAATACTTAATTGAAGGTTTTCTACCATTCCAAAGCTCATAAGGTGTTTTCTTTAAAATAGGTCAGATTAAAACATGATTTAAAACATAGCAAGTAGTGTTTATGGCTTCCGCCCAAAAATACATAGGCAAATCATTTTCATAAAGCATGGTGCATGCCATTTCTTCAAGAGTTCTATTTTTTCTTTCTACCACCCCATTTTGTTGAGGTGTCCTAAGTGCAGAAAAATTATAATGAATACCATTTTCACTATAAAACTTTTTGAAATCATGTTTTTCAAATTCTGTACCATGATCACTTCTTAAAGAAATAATTTAAACATCTTTTTCATTTGAAACTCTTTTATAAAATCTAATGAATGCAGAAAAAGTTTCATCTTTATGAGCTAAAAATATGACCTATGTAAAACATGAGAAATCATCTACAATAACTAGACCATACTTCTTACCTCCCAAACTAGATATTCTAGTTGGTCCAAAGAGGTTCGTATGAAGTAATTCTAAGGGTCTAGATGTAGAGACTACTCCTTTAGGTTTAAAAGATGATTTAGTTTGTTTTCCAAGTTGGCAAGCACTACAAATCTTGTCCTTTTCAAAACTAAGTTTTGGCAAATCTTTTATTAAATACTTTTTGCAAAGTTTTGAAAGTAAATTCATACTAGCGTGTCTTAGTTTACGATGCCAAAGCCAACTAGTTTTATTGATCTTGGCTTTCATTGCCACTAGGCATTGACTATTTTGAACATGAAGATCATCAAGGTCAACCATATAAATATTGCCATGCCTATGACCAATAAACTTGATACCGTTGTCATCAAGACTAGAAACAATGAACATGAAAGATTCAAAAATAACTTTAAAATCTTTGTCATAAAACTAACTAATGCTAAGCAAATTATGCTTTAAACCATCAACATATAAAACATTATCTATATAAGTAGAGGGGGTGATATGGACTTTACCAATTCCAACAATCTTGCCCTTTCCATTATCACCGAATGTTACATTACCACTATTTTGATATTCAAGTGAGTAGAACTGCTCCACATCTCCAGTCATGTGCCTTGAGTAATCACTGTCGAGGTACCACAATCTTCTTTTATTGGTTGCAAGTCACACCTACATCAATAAATCAGGTAGAGACTTTAGGTACCCAAGTCATCTTGGGTCCCTTAAGGTTAGTAGTGACGGTTCCTTTTGGAACCCAAACTTTTCTAACTTTATTCAATTTTCTTTTATTGTATAAGTATGATTTATGTCCTGCATTGCCACAAGAATAACAGGTAATAGAAGATGAGGCAAGTACAAAAAAATTTTGAAAAACTTTTGTTGTTTTTGAGTTTTGAAACCTAATCCAGCTTTGTTGAAAATAGCTCTTTGATTATTCAAAAGCATATTGAGTTTTTCAAAACTATAAATAAATTTTTCAATAAATGGTTTTAATTTTTTAAGTTCATCTTTGTACTTCTTATTTTCTTGTAAAAGCACTTCATCTTATTTAACAAAATTTACAGTTGTTGCAAAAGACTTTTTCTTTTTCAAATCTTCCTTTTCTTTTTCCAGAAGAATAATTTTATTATTTAACTTTCTGTTTTCTTGAAGCAAGCAATCATTTTCAATTAAATACTTATCATTTATTTTAATCAAAATCCAGATTTTGCTTCTTTAGTTCTTTGTGCTTCAATTTAAGTTTTTAAAATTTAACTACAAGTTCATCAAAAATTTCATGCAATTCATTAAAAGTAAATTATTCTTCAGGTTCAGACATTACCTCATCATTGTTGGCCATCAAGTAGAAATTTGCAACCTCTTGCTGCTCTTCATCAGAACTTGAGTCCTTGCTGTTGCTCCAAGTTGCCATCATAGCTTTTCTTTCTTAATCTCATTCTGCTCTTCTTGAGTAAGGGGTAGTCCATCTTGAAGTGGCTAGGTTTCTAGCACTCAAAGCATGTGGATTGCTCCTTTTCTTTCTCTTTTTCTTTTTCTTTGCTAGGCTCTCCCTTTTGAGGTTTCTTCTTGAAATTATATTTCTTCTTTCTCATAAACCTCCTAAACTTTCTTGCAATAAGAGCCGTTTCATCTTCTTCATCTTCCTCATCGGAATCTTCACTTGATTCTTCTTTTGTAATGGACTTGAAGGTAATTACTTTCTTTTTCTTATTATAGTCCACAATCTTTTATTTTAAGGTGAGCTCATAGATCATTAATAAGCCTAATAGCTGCTCGAGGGAAAGTGTATTTACATCTTTGGCTTCTTCTATAGTGATGACTTTAGCATCCCAAGAAGTCGAAAGAGACCTGAGGAGTTTATTGACAAGTTCACCATTAGAAATAACATTTTCCAATCTTCTCATGCCATTCACAATATTAGTGAATCTAGTATACATTTCACTAATAGATTCAGAAGGTTCCATTTTAAACATCTCATATATATGAATGAGCATGTTAACTTTGATAGTTTTTACTTGAAGAGTACCCTCATGGATAACATCAAGTGTGTCCCATATTTTCTTTACGGAGAGACAATTTGAGATTCTATAGAATTCGCTTGGATCTAAAGTGCAAAATAATAGATTCATAGCCTTTGCATTAAGCTCTATTTGCTTAATGTCATTCTCATCCCAATCATCTTCCATTTTGGGAGTGGGAATGTCATTAATCAAGATAGTAGGCTGATGAGGGCCTTTAACAATAGTCTTCCAAATGTTATAGTCCATGGCTTGAATGTAAATGCGCATGCATGTCTTTCAATATGTATAATTTGGGCCATTAAATAAGGGGGGATGGTTAAAGGCTTGACCTTCTACAACACCCATACCAATTGGGACTACCATGATCTTTCACTCAATATCATTGGACCTACAAGTAGAGTACCGAAGCTCTGATACCAGTTGTTGCCCAGAAATGGAGCCCAAGAAGCAGGTTAATTGGATCTTTCAAAAAATTTAAGCAATTATATGTCGGTCTTGAAGTGTTTGTGAGCAATGTGATTAAACTCAAAGATATGCAGTGGATAACAGTAAATTAAATACAAAGAATAAAGTGAAAGAAATAGAAGGAGCAATCACACACAAACATAATGTTTTATAGTGGTTCGGTGCACTCCAAGCACCTACGTCCACTCTCCAAGCTTCCCTTGAAAAATTTCACTATAATCTCTTCAAAAATTATTGCCGACTTGTTTTCCAAGGCTCACAAGTCAAAACCTAAGTTGGTTTTGTCACCTAGACTCACCAACAACCTTTACAACTTGTTTTGTTTTTGGGCTCACAAGTCAAACCCTAGTTGGTTTTGTACCTTTGCTCACCAACAACCTCAACAACCTACTTTCAAAAACCCTAAAAAGCTAGGTCAACAAAGTATAAAGATAAATGTACAAGATAAAAGCACAATCAAACTCTTTTCTAGAGTGGAATATGGAATCTTTAAGGCTTTATTGATTGCTTGATTTAACTTCTCTTTGGAATCTCTTCAAAGCCATTTTTGGAATATTGAAATGAAATGCTTGTAAGCTTTTTCAATGGAATCTCTCCTTTTTTTTGGCTTTTGGAAGTGAAGTTTTTGAAAGAATATTTGACTTTGTATGTTCAATGGTATTCAGTTGCTTTATGAATGAGTTTGGTGAAGCTTAAATACTTCAAAAACTTTCAAAAAATGGTTTGAGACTGTTGGAGAATCAAAACTAGCCATAGGAGCTTGAAAGGATAAAATATGCCTCTCAGAAATAGAGCCATTGAAGCTGTCAGAACCCGTGAGTCGACACGTGACTTCCAGGTGTCGATACTTGATTTCCAGGTGTCGACACTTGGTCCTACAGGTGTCGACACTTGGTCCTGCAGGTGTCGACACTTGGTCCTGAAGATGTTGACACTTGAATCTTATGTGTCGACACTTGACACAAAAACACTCCAAATGGCAAAGTTCCATATTTTCAAAAATCTCAGGCCTTGAGTCGACACTTGAATTTAGGTGTCGACACTTGAATTCTAGGTGTCGACACTTGAATTCTAGGTGTCGACACTTGGCATTCCAGAGGAGAATTTTTGCATGCTAGATTCTGAAGTGCCGATACTTGGGGAGTCATGAGTCGACACTTGGTTCTGCTGTTTGCCAAAAGCATGTGCCAACCTCCCAAAATCACAAAGATCTTCAATCAAACTTCAATCCATCTTTTGTAAACCATGATTGATCAATTTTGAGGCCTTTTTCATATGAGAAGACTTCTTAAAACTTGAAAATTGTGCAACTTCATGATACTTTTATTTTGAGAATTTGAGGTGCCTGTATCCTAAAACTCATAACTATAATTGAAACATTAGTATAAAATATGTACTCAATATTTTGTTAGTCATCAAAATCAAGGGCTAAAGCCAACAAGGCAGCAGAGGCAGTACCTTAGTAGGAGATACCTGTCTGACCACAACCACCTAGAGCAGACCGGATGGCCTCCAAGGCCATTATCGAAGGTCGGAGGATAGATTTTGAGTTTATGGACCGATAGCACTATCGGATAGGAGATTGTGGACCAAACATATGGAATAAGCATTCACTACAAACTAATGAGCAACTAATAAGAGTTCATTGAATATTCATTAGGAGATCATTACTTTTGAGTGAAGTTGAGTCTTCAAGCATTCAAGAGCATTCAAGAAGCATTCAAGTCCAATATTCAAGCATCCATTAAGGCTTCAATAACTTGGGGACAAGCTTCTCAACTATAATCAAAGAGCTTCAAAGAGATATTTGCTTTATTTTTGAAATCTTATTGTATCTTTACTTTGAACTTGAATTTATTATTTTTCCTAGTTTCAAGTGGATTGAAACTAGTGATTTGGTTATTGGTGACCCTTGTTGTTGACCCCATAAGTGATTTTGATGATAACAAAATATTGGAGCATGCATTTATTTTACTAACAACTCTTCAAGTGTTTTACAAGTTTTTGCAGGATGAATTCATTACTAAATTTCAACTCCTACATTTCTATTTCTTGTATTGAGTTGTATTGTAATTGAATCTTTTAAAGAAGAACCCAAAGAAGAACTTAAGTAAAAATCAATCAAATGGGTTACTTCTAGGTCTTTTCAAGCTTTAAATTACTTTGAGTGTATTGTAAGAAGAGTTTGAAGATATCTTGAAAGCTAGAAGCCTTACTGGATGAATTCTGGAGAAGAATTAAAAATTCACTGAAGAACTCATCCAAGCCAACTCGAGGAGAAGAGAGCCGATTCTGGCACATGGCATGCATGAGGATTCTGGCACGTAGATATCCGAGCTGACTCTAAGGGACCTGAGCCAACTCATCCAGAGTACTACTTCCTGAATCAGACAGGTGAGCCGACCCAAAGGGAATCCGAGTTGACTCTATCATATAGTCAGTAATCCAAGCTGACTCTTTAATAAATCGAGCTGACTCCTTTAGATTCCAGAAAAAGAGATCTCAAAACTATAGCCAATCGAGCCGACTTTAAAGAGAAAGAGCCGATACTTCCAGACTGCATTTCTGAAAGCCTGAGAATCCGAGTCGACTAGAATCAAGATGAGTCGACTCTTATAGAGTGAGGAATCAAGACACTGTGCAAGCGAGCTGACTAGATTAAAGAGAGTCGACTCAATCAGAACTACTTTGAGGATCCGAGCTGACTCGAGTTATCCTTGTCGACTCGAAGGTCAATTTCAGACTTATAACAACTAGTTCCAAAACTTGGAATTTGAATCCAAAAAGTGCTCCAACTGTCAAATGTCACATCCTAATAGTCTACAATGACTAAAATTATCAGAGAAGAGTACAAGACTATATATTTGAGGGATTTTAACCACTTTAAAAAATGTTTTTGAAAATAGATGAAGAAATAATGCATTATTGAATATCCAACCAAGCCAACAAGCAAGAGAGCATGAGAGCATTCAAGATAGCCTTCAAGCCTTCACCAACTCTCATCTGAAGCTTGAAGCACTTAGAAAAGAAGCTATAGAAGCCATTAAAGTACATTGAAGTGCATTCAAGTGGACTTCTCTCGAGCTGCATCGACAATCATTCGATAAAATTTTTTTGTCATTATGTAGCTTTGCTTTACAATTCCTTTATTGAATTATTGGGTTATTGGTGAGCTCGATTTAAAAACCAAATAGGTTCTTGGTTAGCCTATGTTAAAACCAAGTGTTGGGTTTTTAGTGATCTTGTGCTAAAACCAAGTTGGGTTCTTAGTGATACAGGTAAAACCAAGTTGGGTTTCTTTGGTGAGCCCGGTTTAAAAGCCAAAGTATAAAGGTTTAGATTGTGAGCCTGTTAAAATAATCCGACTATATTCTGGTGGGGGATATAGTGGAAATCCCAAGTGGTAATCTTGGGTAGTGGATGTAGGAGCTGGTTTGCTCTGAACCACTATAATTTGCTTGTGTTTGTGTTGTGCCTTTCTTGTTTGATTACGCTTCCACATTCAATTATTCTATCACAGCACTTAACACTTATAAGGGATTTCAAAGAGCACATTATTGCTTAATTTTTTTTTAAATTTTTAATTCACCCCTCTCTTGGGAAAGCCACCTGGGCAACAACTGGTATCAGAGTAATGTCTTTGAATACATTTAGAGTAAAGATTGATGGCTCATCCCATGAGTACATCCTTGGTCGAAGGTCAATCTACTAATAGACCTCCACTCTTCACTAGCACAAATTATTCTTACTGGAAAGCTAGAATGAAAATCTATATACAAGCTATCGATTTTCAATTATGGAAGGTCATTCTAAAAGGGCTACATATTCCCATGATTAAAAGTAATGGTGTGGATGTCCCAAAGCCTGAGGAGGGCTAGGATGAACACAACATGAAGATGGGGGAATTAAATGCCAAAGCAAAAAAGTTATTATATTGTAAATTGGATGCTAACGAGTTTAATCGAATTTTCACTTGCCTTCGCAATGAAAATTTGGGACAAACTCGAAGAGACCCACGAAGGAACTTTCCAAGTGAAACTTCGAAAGTAAATCTTCTTGTACATAATTATGAATTGTTTAAAATGAATCTGGTGCGGGCACCAAGGTTAAAAGAAGACTTCAATCAAACCTAGTCAACACTAATTCCTTATGGATTGCAAATTGAGTTCTAACCTTGTTAACTTGTTCCTAGTCTGAGTCTTGAGTCTAGTTAATTCTTCTTGTATCATGAATTTTATGTTTGAGTCTTGCTAAGTATTAGGTCTTGAAGCCTTGGGCCAATTGAGTTGTAAGAGTCAAATATACTCAAGTCCAAATTGAGTTGTAATTTTTCTTTTGAGCTTGAGTCAAGTCCAACCAAGGGAGCATATAATTGGACCATGGGATGAACCAAAGCTACATCAAGTAAATCATCAAGTCAAGGGTGCATGAAATAAGAGCCATTGGGTGGAATGAAACTTTGATTTAAGCCACCTCACCAAACACCTTATCCAAGAGAATGGACACTTGGCACCAATACATGAAGATTTTCATATTTGGACACTTGGCACCCATACATGAAGAATTTCAGATTTGGATACTTGGCACCCATGCATGCAGATTTTCATATTTGGACACTTGGCACCCATATATGAAGATTTTCAAATTTAGACACTTGGCAACCATGCATGCAAATTTTAGATTTAGTGCCCCCTTTTCATGAATTTTGAAATTCAAATATGTAACTACATTTCCCCCTCTTTTCATGTAAAATTTGAATTTCAAATGGGGCTTAGATGGTTATAAATAGGCCCCTAATCTCTTTGTAAAAGGATGCTTTTGAATGAATGAAATTCAGAATTTTCTTATCTCCATTTGTGTTTGCAAATGCCATCCATGAGGGATTGAGTAAGAGGCTCAACCAAGTGCTTTAGTTCTCAAATTCCAGCAAATGTTCTTCTTCCATTGATGCCTACCTCATCTTCAAGATCAGCCGGCCACACTCCACCTAGATCATCAACAATTCTCTACTCCCTCCTTTCCATTATTTCTATTCCATGCTATCTTCCAATTTTCCCACAATACTAATGGATGTTCTTGCAGGATCCTAACGAATACCCGGTCCAGGATGAAGTCCTCCTTGCCCTTAATTCAGCAGCAAGGACCTCTACTTCCAATGGGTGGTTTGGTTTATCATTCAATCGCCAGTCTTGAGAGTTCCTGTAGTAAGGTTAGTGTAGGGTCTTTGAAAGTCATTATTGATCTCTAAATCCTATCCTTACCTCTTGAGGTCTGAGATTCTGAATAGGGTAAAGTCGTAATTAGATGGTTTCTCTAGCCACGTAGGTCCTTATTTTCTAACTTAATCTTGATTTGCACTATGAAGCATTTTAGCCTTCTAATTTAGTCTTCTTCTATGCATCCAAATGACTCCTCTTAGAATGAATTATATTCATATGTTTAGAGTTTATTAGCTTAATTGCTTTAGTCATTCATGCCATATTTCCTATAAGTATGTCGCATCATATTTGGTATCAGAGCATGGTAGGTTAGGGTAGGACTTTCTATTTTATGCTTGCTACATTTCTGAGTAGGCTGACTGTAATTTGTATAAAACTCAACAAAGAATTAGTTAATTTTTCATTGAAGTAACTTTTTTCCTAATCCATATTAAGTTAGCTATCAGCATGAAAAATTTTATCTTTGGAAAAAAATCACAAAAAAAATGAAAATTCTTGCACTTCATCACTATTGCTGAAATTTCTGAATGTTTCATTCTGTTCGTTTTAGCATTGTCTGAGTCCAGGAATTGTCCAGCAAAGGATAGATTTATTTTTTTATTTTCTTTCATTTGGTATATCCTCTGCAAGTTAGGAGTGTTTTGTGATTTTCTCATAATTTTTTGAGATTAATTCATAGCACTTCTCTGCCCCACTTCAGAACTGCAACACACTAAATTTTTGCACCTGAAATTAGGGTTCATATGCATGCTTGCATTCATCTCATGATAAATCATTTTAAGATTATCATTATGACATGGGGGCAGGATTTCATCACCTGTCCTTAGCCCAAAATCACCATCCTGCATATCGGACCCAACCCTTAATTAAAACTAAGTAGACACTTAATTTGCTCTAGTGAGCTAGGGACACCCACAAGGTCGGGTCGAACCAAGTGTCAAGCCAATTTGGATAACTTGTTTGTGTGTGCTTGTGTATCTAGTGTCTAGGCAAGTGGTTCAGGGACAAGAGCCCGAAGGAAGGTGGGTTGGTCTGCTTACCTGGCCAATTTCAAATTGGTGTCTAAGGTAAGCCAAGAGGGACCTCCACTAACCTTACACTTACCTAGCCAGGTGCCAAGTTACTACAACCAAGATTGTCATCTTGACCTAATATTTGGTTTGGACTCTGGGTCTAGCAAACCCCTAGCCCGAGTTTGAGTCTGTGTGTGCATGACAACTAGATCAGGAACTCCCTATCAGCATTCACTTGACCATCCCAATTCTTCCATGGACCCCAATCTAGATTCCCTGGTGAGAACTATGACTGAGTAGTTAAAGCAATTGAACACTAGGTTTGATCGAATGGAAGAGAGAATAGGAACCCTTGAAGATGCCCATTTGGCCCTTCTGAGACACAATCACCCAGATTGCTACCTGTCCATCTTAGAGTCCAACGCCAAGAGTATACTCCTGACCCATAACCAAGGAGAGTTCACCATGATTATGTTGACCAGGATGAGAGAGCCCTTAGAAACATTCATCTAGATACACCCACATTTGATGGAAACTTGGATCCTAAGGTGTATATAGACTGGGAGAGTGATATGGACCAATATTTTGATTGGTATGAAATGTCGGAAGATAGAAAATTTATGTTTGCCAAACTTAGATTGGTCCGTCAGGCTAGATTGTATTGGGGTAATGTTGAGTGCATGAGTCGACAGAGGGGTGACATACCTATAGCCACTTGGAGAGCTATGAAGGTAAAGCTTAAGGAGAAGTATTTACCAATGTCCTATGAACAAAGACTCTTAGATCAATGGCAATGATTAACTCAAGGGAATAAGATAGTGTCTGAATATGTTGCCAAGTTTGATGAGTTCATGATGAGATGCAACGTGGTTGAGTCTAAGGCAGTAACCTTGTCTAGGTTTAGAGCAGGACAACATGAGGAGATCCAGAGAGAACTATTTTTGAGAGAAGTTCATGACCTAGACCAAGCCTACCAAGTTGCTAAAGACTGTGAGAGATTCTTAAGGAGACCTTTATTTCGTCGACATCAGCCAACTAGGACTAATCCTCCTGGAAATAGGCCCATTTCAAACCCAAGTCCAACCAATAGACCCAGTCCTGCTACTCCATTAGTTCGAAGAGAAGATAAAGATAAAAGTCCTGAGGTTCGAAGAGAAGGAAATGTTCATTGTTTTAGGTGCCACAAGATAGGTCACTACACAAGCCAATGTCCCACTAGAGCATTACACATAGGGGAAGTAGAAGAAGAGGTTACGGACCCATAGAGAATTGTGAGGAGGAAGAAGAAGTGTATGATGCAGGTGTGAGTTTAGCTGATGAGTATGAAGGGGATGAAGAGATCATAGACTATCAGAAACCCTAGGAGTTGTAATATGTGTCTTGAGCCAAACCAAGGAGCAAGAAGATTGGCGTAGGACTAGTATCTTACAAACCTTTATTAAGATAGGAGAGAAGGTGTGCTAGGTCATCTTAGATAGTGGTAGTTGCATCAATGCCATATCAACCAATACAGTCAAGAACCTAGGTTTACCCACTATGCCCCATCCTAACCCATATAAGGTATCCCGGATAGATTCAACCTCAATTCCCATTAAGTCTAGGTGCCAAGTCACAATCTAGTTCCAATCATACCAAGAAAAAGTTTGGTGTGATGTTCTTCCAATGGGAGTTAGTTGCATCATATTAGGTCGACCATGGTTGTATGATCATGATGCTATACTCTATGGTCATTCTAATTCATGTTCTTTCACTCATAATGGAAAGAAGATTGTAATCAATTCCTCACCACCTAAGGACCAAGTTAAGAGAGGATCAAGTCACTTGAGGGATAAGAAACAGGGGATAAACATGATCACTGCTAAAGAATTGGAGCAAGAGCTTAGCAATGGTTCACCTATTTGGGTTTTAGCAGCTAAGAAAATCAGGACCAACCCCATAAAAAAAACCCTAGGAAGTATTAGGATTTTTAGAGGAGTTTCAAGACATCTTTCTTGAAGACCTTCCTAATCACCTTCCACCCTTGAGAGACATTCAACATGCCATAGATTTGATCCCAGGATCGACATTACCAAACTTCCCCCATTATAGAATGAACACTATAGAACACTCTGAGTTACAACGTCAAGTTGGAGAGCTTCTCCAAAAGGGATTCATTAGAGAGAGCCTAAGCCCATGTGCAGTACCAGCCCTTCTGACACCTAAAAATGATGGCACATGGAGAATGTGTGTAGATAGCAGAGTAATAAATAAAATCACCATTAAGTACCATTTTCCTATTCCCCGTTTAGACGACATTTTGGATATGATGGCCGGAGCAAAGATTTTCTCCAAAATTGATCTTAAGAATGGCTATCATCAAGTAAGAATCAGGCCCGGGGATGAATGGAAAACTACCTTCAAAACCAAATATGGCTTGTATGAGTGGGTAGTGATGCCTTTCGGCCTGTCCAATGCGCCTAGTACCTTCATGAGGATCATGACCCAGGTTTTAAGGACATTCATTGGGAAGTTCGTAGTGGTCTACTTTGATGACATTCTCATCTACAGTAAAACTAAGGAAGACCATTTGAACCATCTGAAACAGGTTTGCCAAGCCCTTAGACAAGATAGTCTCTATGCTAACCTCAAGAAATGTGAATTCATGACCCATAGAGTTATCTTTCTATGATTTGTTGTCACCACTGAATGGGTGTCTGCCGACCCAAAAAAGGACAAGTCCATAGTTGAGTGGCCCATACCCAAAAGCATCCATGATGTCCATAGTTTCCATGGTTTAGCCACCTTCTATAGGAGATTCTTTAGAGGATTCAGCACAATAGTAGCACCCATTACTGACTGCATTAGGAAGGAAACCTTTGAATGGACAAAATCTACCGATAGAGCCTTCCTAGAAATAAAGAAGAAAATTACACAAGCACCTATTTTGAGGTTACCCGATTTTTCAAAGATATTTGAGGTTGCTTGTGATGCCTCTGGAGTAGGAATTAGAGGAGTTTTGAGTCAAGAGAGTCATCCGGTGGCATTCTTTAGTGAGAAATTGAATGAAGCAAGGACGAGATACTCGACATACGATAGAGAATTGTATACAGTAGTTCAGGATTTGAGGTATTGAAGATACTATTTACTACCTTAGGAATTTGTTCTTTATTCCGATCATAAAGCCTTACGATTCCTTAATTCCCAAAAGAAACTGAACCCTAGGCATGGGAAATGGGTAGAATTCATTCAAGCTTACACCCTAGTTCTGAAGCACTGTGCTGGCACTGAAAATAGGGTTACAGATGCTTTAAGCCGACGATCCGTGTTTTTGAGCTCGGTTAGCACCGAGGTTATAGGGTTTGATAGATTGAAAAAGGAATACCCTAAGTGTCTAGACTTTAGTGAAATCTACCAATCCCTCCAACAAGGACCATCTAATGTACATAGTGACTATACTCTCCTAGATGGATTCCTTTTCAAAGTAAATCAACTGTGTGTTCCCCGAACTTCCATTAGAGAGTTTTTGATCTGGGAAGTTCATGCTGGAGGCCTAGCAGGTCATTTTGAAAGAAATAAGACCATCATAGCAGTAGAAGACCAATTCTTTTGGCCTGGCCTCAAAAGAAATGTGGCCCAAGTTGCAGCCCAATGTCGAACTTGTGCTGTTTGCAAATAGCAAAGACAGAACATCGGTCTGTACACTCCCTTACCAGTCCCTAATTGTCCATTGTAGAATCTTAGTATGGACTTTGTACTAGGACTCCCAAAGACCTCTAAGAGACACGATTCCATCTTCGTTATAGTCGATCGATTTTCTAAGATGGCTCACTTCATCCCATGTTCTCAAATCCTAGATGCTTCTAGAATCGCCAAACTTTTTTGATGGGGACATCTCAAGCACGGATCTTGGAGCAAGCATAATTCTTGGAGTGGCACAGATCTTGAAGCATTTTTGGAATAAATTTATTTATGATTTATCTTTTGTTTAAAATTTGAATTAGGATTTGATTGGTTAGGATTGATATATGGATAGGCTTATCTTATCCTATCTTATATTTGAATTTGATTCGTTCTTATCTTTTTATCTTGTATTCAAATTCAAATGAGGGTTAGAAAATCTATAAATATCACCCTCAGCCTTTTGTAATAAGAGGATGGATGAATAAAATTTCTATTATTCTGTGTGAAGGATCTATGTGATCCTAGGGTATCTGTATGATCCCTTCTCCATCTTCCCAGGGTTTCTTTGTGATCCCTGATTTTGGGCATCTGTGTGAGCCCAGGGCATCTATGTGAGCCCAAGGCATCTGTGTGAGCCCCTTTGCTATGTGCTTGTTCTTCTTGGGGAATCTATGTGAACCCCAGTATTTTTTTTCTTAACCCTGCACCCTCTTTTCCTCCTTCTTTGCAAATCCTAATCTCTGGTGACTTTCATGCTCACCAGCGATCCAGTCCAATCTCTGTCCCGCATCAAATGGTATCAGAGCAAAAAGATTAGGATTTTTCTGCTTCATCGCCGGCCCACTGTTCTCTTTCTTCCCTATTTCAAATCTCGTCCACAGATCCTTCCCCAACATCGACGTCGGACCATTCTCCCCCAGCCATCCTCAACCCCAGCTCCCAGCCGCTCCGTGAAAGACTCTGGTCCGCCGACCTCACCGAAGAGATCACCTCTGAGCCCACCGGCGGTCGTCTTCTTCTCTCTGTCAACGACATCTCCCCTACCTACATTCGGCGAGCCCCAACACCTGATTCATCGTCGCCCTCAAGCTTCAGATCGAATGCTCCACTGGATCACCTCAGTGCTCTCCGTTGGCTAGTCGCGTTCCTCCTCCATGGCCTCCACCGTCATCAACCTCGCTCAGCATCGGAGTCCTTTTTGATTGGTTTCAGTTCCATCAACCTCGCTCAGCCTGATTCGACGGAGTCGAGTTCACCCCACCGTAGGAGAATGATGGGGACATCTCAAGCACGGATCTTGGAGCAAGCATAATTCTTGGAGTGGCACAGATCTTGAAGCATTTTTGGAATAAATTTATTTATGATTTATCTTTTGTTTAAAATTTGAATTAGGATTTGGTTGGTTATGATTGATATATGGATAGGCTTATCTTATCCTATCTTATATTTGAATTTGATTCGTTCTTATCTTTTTATCTTGTATTCAAATTCAAATGAGGGTTGGAAAATCTATAAATACCACCCTCAGCCTTTTGTAATAGGAGGATGGATGAATAAATTTCTATTATTCTGTGTGAAGGATCTGTGTGATCCTAGGGTATCTGTATGATCCCTTCTCCATCTTCCCAGGGTTTCTTTGTGATCCCTGATTTTGGGCATCTGTGTGAGCCCAGGGCATCTATGTGAGCCCAGGGCATCTATGTGAGCCCCTTTGCTATGTGCTTGTTCTTCTAGGGCATCTATGTGAGCCCCTTTGCTATGTGCTTGTTCTTCTTGGGGAATCTATGTGAACCCCGGTATTTTTTTTTCTTAACCCTGCACCCTCTTCTTTCCTCCTTCTTTGCAAATCCTAATCTCTGGTGACTTTCATGCTCACCAGCGATCCAATCCAATCTCTGTCCCGCATCATTTTTCTTGACGAGGTGGTTAGACTACATGGTTTACCCAAAATCATTGTATCTGATAGAGATGTTAGGTTCACTAGCTATTTTTGGAAGACCCTTTGGCATATGCTAGGAACCAAATTGAAATTCTCCACTGCCTATCATCCTCAAACTGATAGCCAAATTGAAGTAGTCAATCGGAGTCTAGGAAATCTGCTTAGATGTCTTGTTGGTGATAGTACAGGAAATTGGGATCTCTTACTTTCTCGTGCTGAATTTGCTTACAACAGCTCAGTTAATAGATCTAATAGGAAGAGCCCATTTGAAGTGGTCCATGGTTACAAACCTAGGAAGCCCTTAGATCTTATCCCTTTACCCACACAAGCATGAGTTTCTGAATCAGCTGAGTCATATGCACAGCATATTAGAGATATACATAAAGAAATTAACAAAAAGATCCAATTAAGCAATGAAACTTATAGGCATATGGCAAATTCATGTAGAAGAGTCAAAGAATTCACTGAAGGAGATTATGTTATGATAAGGCTTAGACTAGAGTGGTTCCCACCAGGAACCTTAAAAAAATTGCATGCTTGCAGTGCAGGTCCGTTTAAAGTTATAAAGAAAATAGGATCTAATGCATATGTGCTAGACTTACTATTTGATTTAGGTATCAGCTCGACTTTCAATGTTTCAGACCTAGTAGAGTATAAGGAGCCAATAATGATACCTAGTGAGCCATTTGAGCCTGAGCCAATTATTGAGAGTGAATCCATCCCTGAGTGTCCACCAACAATTCTACCATAATGGCGAGATAAGATTGAGCGAATTCTGGATGATCAAGCCATCACCACTCGGAATAAAGGTTACCAATACTATTTAGTTCATTGGCAAGGTCGACCTGAGTTCGAAGACTCATCGATTACTCGAGAGGATCTATAAAGAATCAACCCAGACTTATTAGAGTACTACCAAAGTAAAATAGATCCCTACTCAACAGAGTCAAGTTCTTTCCATCTCGGGGGAATTGGTGTGGGCACCAAGGTTAAACGAAGACTTTTCAATCAAACCTAGTCAACACCAATTCCTTATGGATTGCAAATTGAGTTCTAACCTTGTTAACTTGTTCTTAGTCTGAGTCTTGAGTCTAGTTAATTCTTCTTGTATCATGAATTTTATGTTTGAGTCATGCTAAGTATTAGGTCTTGAAGCCTTGGGCCAGTTGAGTTGTAAGAGTCAAATGTACTCGAGTCCAAATTGAGTTGTAATTTTTCTTTTGAGCTTGAGTCAAGTCCAACCAAGGGAGCATATAATTGGACCATGGGATGAACCAAAGCTACATCAAGTAAATTTTCAAATCAAGGGTGCATGAAATAAGAGCCATTGGATGGAATGAAACTTTGATTGAAGCCACCTCACTAAACACCTTATCCAAGAGAATGGACACTTGGCACCCATAATGAAGATTTTTAGATTTGGACACTTGGCACCCATATATGAAGAATTTCAGATTTGGACACTTGGCACCCATGCGTGCAGATTTTCATATTTGGATACTTGGCACCCATATATGAAGATTTCCAGATTTAGACACTTGGCACCCATGCATGCAGATTTTTAGATTTGGTGCCACCTTTTTATGAATTTTGAAATTCAAATATGTAACTACATTTCCTCCTCTTTTCATGTAAAATTTGAATTTTAAATGGGGCTTAGAAGGTTATAAATAGGCCCCTAATCTCTTTGTAAAAGGATGCTTTTGAATGAAAGAAATTTAGAATTTTCTTATCTCCATTTGTGTTTGCAAATGCCATCCGTAAGGGATTAAGTGAGAGGCTCGACCAAGTGCTTTAGTTTTCAAATTCTAGCAAAAGTTCTTCTTCCATTGATGCCTACCTCATCTTCAAGATCAGTTGGCCACACTCCACCTAGATCATCAACAATCCTCTACTCCCTCCCTTCCATTATTTCTATTCCATGCTATCTTCTAATTTTCCCACAATACTAATGGGGTTTGGTTTGATCATTCAATCTCCAGTCTTGAGAGTTCCTGTAGTAAGGTTAGTGTAGGTTCTTTGAAAGTCATTATTGATCTCTAAGCCCTATTCTTACCTCTTGAGGTCTGAGATTCTGAATAGGGTAAAGTTTTAATTAGATGGTTTCTCTAGCCATGTAGGTCCTTATTTTTTAACTTAATCTTGATTTCCACTGCGAAGCATTTTAGCCTTCTAATTTAGTCTTCTTCTATGCATCCAAATGACTCCACTTAGAATGAATTATATTCATATGTTTAGAGTTTAATTAGCTTAATTGCTTTAGTCATTCATGCCATATTTCCTATAAGTATTCCATATTAGAATCTACCGAAACTATCTCTGCCATGTTTACTCGATATACAGATATTATTAATGATTTGAAAAGTCTTGGCAGGGTTTACTCAAATGCTGACTTAGTACAGAAGATCTTAAGATCACTTCTGGATAAGTGGGACCCCAAAGTGACTGCCATCCAAGAGGCGAAAGATCAAATCACCTTACCTCTAGATGAATTAATGGGTTCACTCATCACACACAAATTAGCCATGCAGCATAGAACTGATGATGATCAAATGAAGAAGAAGACAATTCCCTTCAAAGCTACATTTGACTCAAAGAAAGATGAGGAATCGGAAGATGACTGCACCTCCTCCAAAGACAATCTAGAAGACGAAGATATTGCAATGGTTGTGAGGAGATTTATAAGGTTTATGGGAAAGAAGAAAGGAAGATACAATAGAAAATTCCATAAATGAATAGAGCACTCCAAAGACAAGGACAATGATAAAGAAAAGGAAAAAGAATAAGTGCCCACAAGCTACGAATATAAGAAACCAGGGCACATTCATCCCGACTATCCTTTGTTAAAGAAATTCTTCAAGGAAAAGAAAAAGAAGGTGATGGTTGCCACATGGAGTGATAGCGAATAATCCACCTCAACTGAAAAGGAAGAAACGACAAAAATTGCTAATCTTTGTCTAATGGGTTTCGAAGATGAGGTAACATCCCCTGAATCTCAATTAGAATTTATATTTGATAAATTGAATTCTACTTTTCATGATTTATTATCTGAATTCAAAAAAGCTGGAGTAAAGATAAGATCCTTAAAGAATACCAATAATTCTTTACATAAGGAAAAAGAAGAAATCACATAAAAGAACAACATATTGCAAAAGAATTTAAATGTCTTTTCTAAAAAGTTTAAAGTTTAGGAAACTGAAAATAATGCATGTATTAACAAGAACAAAGCTTTAATTACTGAAAATAATGATTTGAAAAAGGAGGTTGAAAAACTCAAGCTACTTGTTGAAAAACATACATTATCTTCTAACAAGCTTGAGTTGATCTTAAAAAAATAAAAAATTTCTGGAAATAAAGCTGGAATCTGTTTTAATTCTTCAACTTCAAATAAAATTTTAGCTACTACTTTTGTAAAACCAAAAGCTTATGTTCCAAAATTAATATCTCAAAAAGCTTTTGCAACAAATGTTTTTGCTCCTAAGGCCATATTGTATGTTTACAAGAGCTCAAATAGAAAATCTTTTATATCTACATCTCATGCATCAACATCTAGAACTTCAAAATTTGCATCTTTTCAGAATTCTAGAGTTGAATGTTATGCGTACAAAGGGTTAGGACATAAATCTTTTAAATGCAATATCTTTAGAATTGTCAAAAGTAAAGTAAGAAAGATTTGGTATCCAAAAGAACCACCTCCGCTAACCTGCAAGGACCCAAGTTAGCTTGGGTACCTAAAAGAACTTCTTGATTGTCTTACAGGAATGTCTTGCAGTCCAAAAATGAAAAAAGATGGTATCTCGACAGTTGCTGTTCAAGGCATATGACGGGTGACAAGGATCAGTTTATCACCCTAGAGATAAAGGAGGTATGGTTACTTTTGGAGATAATGGCAAGGGAAAAATAATCAGAATCGGTAAGATCAAGATAACCCCCTATACTTTTATTGAAAATGTATTGCTAGTAGATAAATTAAAGCATAATTTGCTAAGCATTAGTCAATTATGTGATAAAGGCTTCAAGGTTATCTTTGAATCATCTATGTATATTGTAACAATCTCTCTTGATTCTAACAGTAAGTTCATTAGACATAGACTTGGAAATATTTATGTGGTAGACCTTAATGATCTTGCCATGTCAAGTAGTTCTAGTCTAGTTGTAATGAATGCTAAGACCAAGGAGTCTTGCTTACTTTGGTATAGATGAATAGGTCATGCTAGTGTGTATACCATTGCCAAGTTAATTTCCAAAAATTTAGTTAGAGGCATACCTAAGTTTAAAGTAGACTTTGATCATGTTTGTGATGCATGCTAAATGGGTAAACAAACTAGGAGGAGCATTAAATCCAGAAACATGATTTCAACTACTATACCTCTTGAGCTACTTCACATGGACTTATTTGGACCAACTAGGACCACAAGCCTAGGAGGTATGAAATATGCTCTTGTGATAGTATATGATTTTTCTAGAATTACTTGGATTTTGTTTATCGCTCATAAAGATGAAACCTTTAAAGTATTTCAAAAATTTCATAAAAAAATTTTAAATCAGAAAAATCTTTCAATAATTTCAATTAGGAGTGATCACGGCACCGAATTTGTGATAGAAAAATGCCCTAAGAGCTAATCATTATTTGGACCTTTTTTTTGTAAACTTCCAACTCATGTATGACATCATTATTTATAATAAAGGCATTTGATTCATCATATACTGTTGTGTCATATTTTTGACTATGATGAACCCCATAGAGTAGGGCAATGGAATTAGGGTTATGATAAAATAATAGTGAGACCTAATTCCTATAAACCCTAATCTTGAATGTTCCTGGTCATTGGACCATCGATTCAGGGATCGATAAATCTGGTAAGACTAGCTTATCCTATATATGCTCAGTTGATGAGGGTGGTTAGTCTAACAGCCACTTGTGTAGAGACACTAATACAAGGATAAGGGTGCTCATTAGGTTATGAATACACTGAACTGATCTACACCGGGACTATCTTATGGAAGTCTTACTCCTTGTCAAAAGATAGGTCCCAGAGTAGAAGTTATGCATGTGATCTTCAGACTTGAGGTCACCATGATTCCTTGTGCACACTAAGCCATACTTTGGTTCATACTCATTCATTGCATTGTGACATGTACGGGGTGTTCTGGGTATGGTGGAAGGTGTACGAAGGATGTGAGTGGACCAACAAGGAATTGATCAATCCTGGTAAGAGGATATGTTATCCCATGTAATCTCTTCGATAAGTGACTCAAGGAATCTTTGCAAAGTGGGATGAGATTAGAAGTGGCTTCTAATCAGTCATCAGTTGAGTCCTCATGATCGAGCTGAGATTCGATATGATTAAGTGTTAGGGTTTGACATTTATCCGTACCCATCACTTAATCGGGATAATGGGAGATCAAAAGATTGAATTGCATGGTAACTTACTACTGAAGGATATTTTGGTAAGTTCTACCAAATTTCTCATCTTCCGGGTAGGCATGACACATTGCTAGATGTCAATCTTGTCTTGTGGGTTTTCATGAACTAATTGGATTGGTTTCATGAGTCAATTCGATGTGTGATTCGAATTGGACAATTAGGTGAGCCGATTTGACCTAATTAGGTCAATCGGGTTCGATCAGATCGAATCGGCTCAAACCTAAACCTACTGCTGGCTAGATATGGAACCCAATGGGTCACACATAATAGAGAGTAGGCCAAGGATGTTACTCAAGGTTTAATTAGGGTCATGGGATCCTAATTGGTTAGCCAGATTGCATACTAGCATATGTAGGCTAACCCAATCCTAACCCAATTGGATTGGGTCTGGTTGCTTACTAATTGGGCTAACCTAATTAAGGAAAACCTAAATTACGTTGATTTCTAAGTGGGGATAGCCAAATCAGAGCTTGATCTGATTTTATTTTGGACTTTTGGATGTTCTATTGAAGATTCCATTTGAGTTGGGACTCTAGATGCCAAAATGACACCTTGGCATTCAAAAAAAGCTAGAAGAGTCTATAGTCCTCTAATCTGAAATATTTTAATATGGATGGAAAGAGAATTTAATGCTCTTTCTTTAGACACCCATATTGTATATGCTTTGAGTAGTCAAAGGTTGCATGGGGTGTAGATAATGTTGACCACAACATAAAGGGTTTCTTGGCGCCTCTTGGCGCATGCGGGAAATGAAGGTGCGCACAGAAGGACAAAAGTCCCTCTGTAGATGAAACACTTGAGTGTTTCATTTCATTGGGTGCCTTTTCATCTTATCCCACTCCTCTTGGATATGTTTGACCGGTCAAGGCTTTTTGAAAGGGCATGAAAACTGGATGGAAGCAAAAGCGCGCATGAAGAGATGCGTCTCTTCATGTGGCACGCACCCTGAAGCAGAGTCATTCTGCTTTCAGGACTCTTCATATTCTTCGGTGTTTGGAGATTGAAGAGGTGCCTCTTGGCTTCCCAGGGACCGATACTTGCCATGTGGCAAGTCACAAATTGTCTAAGAAAATGGACGGATGCCAATATGTCTTTTGGTGCATGAGGAAACATATTGGATATGATTTTTCAGTCTTGAAAAATCATATCTGATAACCTGTTGGAGGACATATCACACGCCCCTCTTAAAACTATAAATAGGGGCAGTGATATGAGTTTCATATCTTTTTCTTTTCACCGTAAAAAGATATTCTGAGTGTTCTTCCACTTATCTCTCCCTCCTTCTTAATTTAGGACAAGACTTGTCTTGTTAAGACAAGGTCTTTTCTACTAGGACAAGGCTTAGTTTTAGGACATAAGCCTAAGGGGTCCTAGATGAGGGTTGTCATAAAACCAAGAGTGGTTTAGGACTGTGTCTAGAAAGCCCTACAGTAGGTTAGGGTGCCCTACAGTGGTCAAAGGTCAAAAGGCTGACAAAAGAGTTCTGATGAAGCAAGCAACCCCGGTAGGGATTCTTCCTTGGTACCATTCTCATGTGGATCACCGTTGAAGGCTTGCACTTGTGAGCCTCGTGGAAAGATTGGATTTCAGTGATCCAGGTATGTATTCTGACTTCATTTACGTTTCGTTGATCGGTATTGCATAAGGGGTTCCTAGGAATTTTGGTTTTCTAGCCATATTAGGGTTTCATGCTTATAATTTTGTTTTGAAATTCACTTTCACATGCTGCATGATTCCCGACACCCTGGGAGAATTCCCATCAGTGGTATCAGAGCCCTCCTTGTGGCATACCAATTATGAATCATTTTTGAAGTTCATGATTTCCACATATCGAGTCGACCCGATTAGTGATCGAGCCGACTCGAACCCTGTCATGTCGACTCTACCATAATCTTGTGATTAATATGTTAGATTTCTGGTTTTTTCATGAAAAGGCATGTTAATGCATTGATATGAAATTTTGCATATTAGGGTAATATGTTTAATTTCTATTTTTTATGAAATGCATGTTATCATTTCAAGTATGAAATTATGCATGTTGATTGAACCAAGTAACTGCTATGGATTGGGGTTACCATAATCGTCCGGTCATAGAAGTAAAGTAGGGTGTAAAAAGCCCACAATGTCCATTCTATGGGTTTCCTATGGTGTGTAGGGGTGCAACTTTGTGGTAATTCCCATGAATGAGTGAGGTGAACAGTATTTTACATTAATCATGTCATGTTTTGCATATTAGGGTAATATGTGTGTTATCATGCTATGCATATTAGGGTAATATGCTTGTTGTCATGTAATGCTTTGCATATTAGGGCAATATGCTTGATAACATGAATGTTCTGCATATGTTAGAGTTATATGCAATATGTTCATATTTGTTATAAACATAGTCATCATGTTTAAGTTTATACTTGTAGTTATAAATGTAATTATCATGATAGTATTTAGAATGTGTTTTTGAGACCATCAAAGTCCTCATGGTCCTCATATAAATCATATTTAGTCATAGTAAAAAACTTAGTCATGATGCAAAATCGATTAGGGTTTGATCAGCCGATTTGTGTCTAAGCAAGTGGTTCTGGGAAGGTAAAGGGAATGAGGTTTTTAATTGGTTCCATTGTCAAACCTAGCCAATTTAATTGGTTTCTAAGAAAAGCAACGAGGGGACCCCCACACCCCTTCCACTTACCTGGCCAATTTGGTCATATCTAAACCTTAACTTGAGAATGCTAATTGATTATGTATACTATAATTTGCCTTCCTTCATGCTAAGCCAAATTAATATCAAAACTATAGTAGGTTTGTTGTGTAATACAAGATCTACTCTAGGGTTTGATAAGAAATTTGTATTGGTGCACTTAGTGCTTTATGGCATTGTTGAAATTGTTTCTTTGTTGTGTAACACAAGGGCAACAATTTTCAATTATAGCTATATAGAAATGAAGGATTTGACTAAACTAAGACATTATAGTTTGTTGTGTAACACAAGACAATAAGTGTCTTGGAGGCAAAGATAATTGTTGAGAATTGCACGGGTTGCAATTGGAAAGTAAGTCCAACCTTTGAACTTATTAGTGTTAGTTATGTAATACAAGGCACTAATAAGGAATTAGGATCTCCACCCCACTAAGGAAACCGGAAAGGTTTCTCGCTTACCATAGTTAAGGGTTATGGTATTTGAAGAAAATAGTGGGAGACATAATTAGATACAAAGTCCTTATCCAATTATGGATGTCATCTTGACTGGTCTGCTGATATTGTTCTTTAATTAAATATACGACATTTATTTTTATGGCTTCAAATTTATAATTGCATGGCATCTTGGATGCTAATAAGTTAACCAATTCAAACTATGTGAACTGGTTGAGGAAGAAGGCTGATGGAGCCTGTTCCCATTGTAGCATGTTTGGGCATTGGAAGAACGATTGCAAGACTTGTCTTGCAAATGTGAAGCTAGATGCAAGTGGTGCATCTAGGGGTTTTGTACATGATACAAACCAATTAATCATTAAGTGAATCTATTTCTAATTCATGGAGATTGGATACGGCATGTGGTCATATATTTGTAAATCTTTACAAGGACTCCACAGAATTAGAAATTTGAAGAAAGGTGACTTCAAATTATATGGGGCAAGTGAAGAACCCATATATGTTGAAGCTGTGGGCACCTCTCTTCTGTTATTACCTTCGGGTAATATCATAAGGTTGGAAGAATGCTACTATGTGCCAAATATTGTAAGAAACATTATTTCAATACCCTTGTTGTTACAACAAGGATATGAAATAAGTGTAAAGAGCAATGGCTGCTCTATTCTTCATAATAATACAACATTAGGGCATGGTTGCTTGGTGAATGGTCTTCTAACTTTAGTACTCAATAATGAAATACTTCTTCTAGATGACAAGAAGAGAAAAAGAGATAAAGTCAATGTCACATATCTCTGGCATTGCCGGTTAGGTATATCAGTGAGTCAAGGATAAACAAGTTAGTCAAAAAGGATTACTTTGACCCTGATGATTTTTAATCATTAGGAACTTGTGAGTCCTGCCTCAAAGGGAAAATGACCAAGTCTCCATTCAATGGATATGGAAAAAGGGCAACTGTATTGTTAGGTCTTGTACATACTGATTTATGTGGACCTATGTCAACTCAGGCTAGAGGAGGATATTCTTATTTCATCACTTTTATTGATGATTTATCAAGGTTCGATTATGTGTATCTTATGAAACACAAGTCCGAAGCTTTTGATAAGTTTAAAGAATATCAGAGTATGGTTGAAAGACAAACTGGACTTAGTATTAAAGCTCTTCAGTCTGATCGAGGAGGGGAAAACTTGTCTAGTTAGTTTTGGAACCATCTCAAGGACAAAGGCATTATTTCTGAATGGACCACTTCTTATACATCCCAGTTAGATGGAATGGTAGAAAGGAGAAATCACACCTTGTTGGACATGGTGAGGTCCATGATGAGCTTCACAGATCTTCCCATTTCCTTCTAGGGACATGCCTTGGAGACTGCTGCATGTATATTAAATAGGGTTCCATCTAAGTCATTAAGTAGCACTCCATTTGAGTTATGGAATGATAAAAGACCAAGTCCTAAGTACTTAAAGATTTGGGGTTGCCATGCTTATGTCAAGAATAACTTTGGACATAAGTTAAGTGCTAGGGTTGACAAGTGTAGGTTTGTTGGCTACGCAAAAGAAGGTAAGGGATACCTCTTTTATAATGCTACTGAGCAAAAGATAATTGTCAATAAACATGTTACATTCTTGGAACAAGAGTTAATCCAAGAAGGAAGTATTGATTCTTCACTTGAGTTATGTGAAGAATAAAACCGACAAACCGATGAGCCTTCAAGTTCCTTAACCAGAGGTTCTTGTGGATCAAGAACAGCCACAATACACACCTCCTCTCCGAAGGTCAGAGAGGGTGCGAGGAGCACCTCTCGGATATGGCTTTGTCATCGGTGATGACAATGAAGCCTGTATCATATAGGATGATGATCTTGTGACCTATTCAGAAGCTGTCGAGAGTAAGGACTCTGACAAGTGGCTTGGTGCCATGAAATCTGAAATGGACTCCATGTATTCCAATCAGGTTTGGACCTTGGTAGATCCACCTGAAGGAATTAACCCAATAGGGTGTAAATGGGTATTCAAGAAGAAGATTGGAGCAGATGGTCAAGTTGAGACCTATAAGGCTAGGCTGGTAGCAAAAGGTTTTAGACAAAAACATGGTGTAGACTATGATGAAACCTTTTCTCCAGTAGCCATGCTCAAGTCCATTCGGATACTGCTTGCTATAGTAGCATACCATGATTATGAGATCTGGCATATGGATGTAAAGATTGCTTTCTTCAATGAAAACCTTGAGGAAGAAGTCTATATGTCACAGCCAGAGGGGTTTGTCTCAAGTGGGAGACCAAACCAAGTATGCAAGTTAAAGAAGTCCATTTATGGACTTAAGCCAGCATCAAGGAGTTGGAACATCCATTTTGATGAAACAATCAAAGGATTTTGTTTTATCAAAATGTGGATGAACCATGTGTGTATAAGAAGACAAGTGGGAGTGCCATTGTTTTCTTAGTTTTGTATGTGGATGATATACTGATCATTGGGAATGATATCCTAATGTTGCAATTGGTTAAAACTTGGCTATCATCAAAGTTTTCCATGAAGGATTTGGGAGAAC
The DNA here is from genome assembly GCA_021397845.1 of Areca catechu. Taxonomy (NCBI): domain Eukaryota; kingdom Viridiplantae; phylum Streptophyta; class Magnoliopsida; order Arecales; family Arecaceae; genus Areca; species Areca catechu. Next base: position 102,455,078 of record CM038050.1, read on the forward strand.
CATCGTATATACTGGGTATAAAGATCTATAAAGATAGATCCAAGGATGCTGGGCTTATCCCAATCTAGGTACATTGACTTAGTATTGAAGAGATTCAACATGGATGGAAGTAAAAAATGTTACTTGCCAATGAGTCAAGGCATACAACTCTCTAAGAAGATGTCTCCTAAGACATCAGAAGAAAGAGAGAGGATAGCTATGATTCCTTATGCTTCGGCTATAGGATCGATTATGTATGCCATATTATGTACCAGGCCTGATGTTGCTTATGCCTTGGGCATAGTGAGTAGGTTTCAGGCAGATCCTGGAGAGGATCATTGAAAAGCTGTAAAAAATATTCTTAAGTACCTAAGAAGGACTAAAGATGTTTTTGTAGAATATCTAGGATCTAAGTTGAAATTAGAAGGCTCTATAGATTCTAGTTTTTCAATCAGATCCAGATGATAGCAAATCCACATCGAGGTATGTCTTCACCCTGAATGGTGGTGCAGTAAGTTGGAAGAGTACCAAGCAGCCTACTGTTACTGACTCAGTCACTGAGGTAGAGTATATAGTTGCTAGTGAAGCCACAAAGGAAGCTGTCTGGATGAAGAAATTCATCATGGAATCGGACATGGTTCCTAATATACAATAGCCAGTGCCATTATACTATGATAACACTGGGGCTGTTGCACAAGCTAAGGAACCAAGGTCTCATCACAAGTCCAAGCACATTCTAAGACGATTTCACCTCGTTCGAGAGATCATTGAAAGACATGATGTTACCATTGAACGAGTTGACACAAAGAATAATAAAGCAGACCCATTCACTAAAGCATTAGCCAAGCAGCAATTAGATCACCACTTGGATTTTATGGGCATAAAGTAAAAGGGTGATTGGCTTTAGTGCAAGTGGGAGTTTGATAGAAAAATGCCCTAAGAGCCAATCATTGCTTGGGCCTTTTTTTTGTAAACTTCCAACTCATGTATGACATCATTATTTACAATAAATGCATTTGATTCATCATATACTACTGTGTCATATTTTTGACTATGATGAATCCCATAAAGTAGGGCAATGGAATTAGGGTTATGATAAAATAACAGCGATACCTAATTCCTATAAACCCTAATCTAGAATGTTCCTAGTCATTGGACCATCGATTCGGGGATCGATGAATCTAGTAAGACTAGCTTATCCGATGTATGCTCAGTTGATGAGGGTGGTTGGTCTCACAGCCACTTGTGTAGAGACACAAATACAAGGATAAGGGTGCTCATTAGGTTATGAGCACACTGAACTGATCCGCATCGGGACTATCTTATGGAAGTCTTACTCCTTGTCAAAAGATAGGTCCCAGAGTAGAAGTTGTGCATGTGATCTTCAGACCTGAGTCACCATGGTTCCTTGTGCACACTAAGCCATACTTTGGTTCATACTCATTCATGACATTGCAACATATACGGGGTGTTTTGGGTATGGTGGAAGGTGTACGAAGGATGTGAGTGGACCAACAAGGAATTGATCAATCTGGTAAGATGATATGTTATCCCATGTAATATCTTCGATGAGTGACTCAAGGAATCTTTGCAAAGTGGGATGAGATTAGAAGTGGCTTTTAATAGTCATCAGATGAGTCCTCATGATCGATCTGAGATTCGATATGATTAAGTGTTAGGGTTTGACATTTATCCATACCCATCACTTAATCGAGATAATGGGAGATCAAAAGATTGAATTGCACGGTAACTTACTACTGAAGGGTATTTTGATAATTTCCATCAAATTTCTCATCTTCTGGGTAGGCATGACACATTGCTAGACGTCAATTTTGTCTTGTGGGTTTTCATGAACTAATTGGATTGGTTTCATGAGTCAATTCGATGTGTGATTCGAATTGGACAACTAGGTGAGCCGATTTGACCTAATTAGGTCAATCGGGTTCGATCGGATCGAATCGGCTCAAACCTAAACCTACTGCTGGCTAGATGTGGAATCCAATGGGTCACACACAATAGAGAGTAGGCCAAGGAAGTTACTCATGGTTTAATTAGGGTCATGGGATCCTAATTGGTTAGCCAGATTGCATACTAGCATATGTAGGCTAACCCAATCCTAACCCAATTGGATTGGGTTCGGTTGCTTGCTAATTCGGCTAACCTAATTAAGGAAAATCTAAATTAGGTTGAGTTCCTAAGTGGGGACAGCCAAATCAGAGCTTGATCTGATTTTATTTTGGACTTTTGGATGTTTTATTGAAGAGTTCATTTGAGTTGGGACTCTAGATGCCAAAATGACACCTTGGCATTCAAAAAGGCCTAGAAGAGTCTATAGTCCTCTGATCTGAAATATTTTTATATGGATGGAAAGAGGATTTAATGCTCTTTCTTTTGACACCCATATTGCATATGCTTTGACTAGTCAAAGGTTACATGGGGTGTAGATAATGTTGACCACAACATAAAGGGTTTCTTTGCACCTCTTGGCGCGCACGGGAAATGAAGGTGCGCACGAAGGACAAAAGTCCTTCTGCAGATGAAACACTTGAGTGCTTCATTTCAGTGGGTGCCTTCTCATCTTATCCCATGCCTCTTGGATATGTTTGACTAGTTAAGGCTTTTTGAAAGGGCATGAAAAATGGATGGAAGCAAAAGCGTGCATGAAGAGACGCGTCTCTACATGTGGCGTGCACCATGAAGCAGAGTCCTTCTGCTTTCAGGACTCTTCATATTCTCTGGTGTTTAGAGATTGAAGAGGCACCTCTTGGCTTCCCACGGATAGGTACTTGCCATGTGGCAAGTCACAGATTGTTTAAGAAAATGGACAGATGCCAATATGTCTTTTGGTGCATGAGGAGACATATTGGATATGATTTTCCAATCTTGAAAAATCATATATGATAACCTGTTGGAGGACATATCACAAGCCCCTCTTAAAGCTATAAATAGGGGTGGTGATATGAGTTTCAGATCTTTTTTTTTCATCGTAAAAGATATTCTGAGTGTTCTTCCACTTCTCTCCCCTCCTTAATTTAGGACAAGACTTGTCTTATTAAGACAAGGTCTTTTCTAATATGACAAGGCTTAGTTTTAGGACATAAGCCTAAGGGGTCCTAGAGGAGGGTTGTCCTAAAACTAAGAGTGGTTTAGGACTGTGTCCAGAAAGTCCTACAGTAGGTTAGGGTGTCCTATAGTGGTCAAAGGTCAAAAGGCTAACAAAAGAGTTCTATTGAAGCAAGCAACCCCGGTAGGGATTCTTCCTTGTACCATTCTCGTGTGGATCACCGTTGGAGGGCTTGCACTTGTGAGCCTCATAGAAAAGATTGGATTTCAGTGATCCAGGTATGTATTCTGACTTCATTTATGTTTCGTTGATTGGTATTGCATAAAGGGTTCCTGAGAATTAGGATTTTCTAGCCATATTAGGGTTTCATGCTTAGAATTTTGTTTTGAAATTCACTTCCGCATGCTGCATGATTCCCAGCACCCTGGAAGAATTTCCATCAATTTGAAAATCAATTTTTTAATGATTATTGCACAGAGGATGGTATTGATCACAACTTCTCCACTCTTAGGATACCACAACAAAATGTATTGTAGAGAGGAAAAATAAAACTTTGGAAGAGATGGCCCTGACAATGTTATGTGAAGTCAATCTTCCAAGGTACTTTTAGGTATAAGCGATGAACACTGCTTGTTACATTTTGAACCGCATTTTGATCCATCCTATTTTGAAGGAAACCCCTTATGAGCTTTGGAATGAAAATAAACCCAATATTAATTATTTTCATGTATTTGGTTGTAAATGCTTTGTTCTTAACAATGTTTAAGATAATCTAGGAAAATTTGATGCTAAATCAGATGAAGCAATTTTTCTTGGTTATTCATTACATAGCAAAGCATATAGAGTATTTAACAAAAGAACTCTTACCGTAGAAGAATCCATGCATGTTATTTTTGATAAAACTAGCCCTTCACCTTCTAAGAAAGAAGAGTGCATAGACAATGATGCAGGTACAATTCAAAAAGAAATAGAAGATATGAGCATACAAGAAAGACCAATCGAAGAAAGAGAATAAATGGTAAGTAAGGATCATGCTGATCTACCAAGGGAATGGAGGAACGTAACTTCTCATCCAAAAGAATTAATTATTGGTGATCCTTCACAAGGTATTAGGAATAGGTCATCACATAGAGATTAACGTGATTGCCTAGCCTTGTATCATAAATAGAACCTCATACCTTAGAAGAAGTTGAATCTAACCCAAACTAGATGATGGCCATGCATGAAGAACTAAACCAGTTTGAAAGAAATAAGGTATGGACTTTAGTTGATAGACCTTCAGACCATCTAATCATAAAAACCAAAATAGGTCTATAGAAACAAATTAGATGAACAAGGAAATGTAGTAAGAAACAAAGCTAGATTAGTGGCAAATGGATATAACCAAATAGAGGGCATTGATTTTGATGAAACATATGCACCTGTAGCAAGACTAGAAACTATTAGTTACTTATTACATTTGCTTGCTACATGAATTTTAAACTTTTTCAAATAGAAGTGAAAAGTATATTTTTAAATAGTTTTATTTCTGAACAAGTTTTTGTAGAACAACCATGAGGTTTTGAAGATCATATTTTTCCAAACCATATGTTTAAATTGAATAAAGAATTATATAGTTTGAAACAAGCACCTAGAGCCTGGTATGATAGACTTAGCACTTTCTTGATTGAAAATGATTTTTCAAGAGAAAATGTTGACAAAACTCTTTTCATCAAGAAGAAAAGTAATGATTTATTAGTTGTACAAATTTATATTGATGATATTATATTTGGTGCAACTAATGAAACTCTTTATAGAGAATTTGCTAAGTTAGTGCAAGGAGAATTTGAAATGAGCCTAATGGGTGAACTTAACTACTTCCTTGGACTTCAAGTAAAATAAACAAAGGAAGGAATCTTCATCAACCAAGCCAAGTACTCCAAAGAAATAATCAAAAGTTTGGTATGAAGTCATGCAAACAAATGAACACACCCATGAGCCTATCTTGCAAATTAGACAAAGATGAAAATGGATCCAACATTGACCAAAAGCTTTATAGAGGTATGATCGGATCCTTGCTATATTTGAATGCAAGTAGACTTGACATCTTGTATAGCGTATGTGTATGTGCTAGATTCCAATCTAATCCTAAAGAATCATATATGCTTGCTATTAAAAGAATTATCATATATTTGAAAGGTATAAGCAATCTTGGTCTATGGTTTTCAAAACATTCTTCATTGAATTTAATTGGATTTTCGGATGCTAATTATACTAGTTGTAGAATTGATAGAAAAAGAACTAGTGGCATATACCAATTTCTAGGGTTGAATTTAATCTAATGGCATTGTACGAAACAAAACTCGGTAGCACTTTCTACTACTGAGGCAGAGTATGTTGCTGTAGGGAGTTGCTGTGCACAAGTGTTATGGATTAAACAATAATTAAAAGACTTTGGTATTATACAATCTAAAATTCCAATCAAATGTGATAATACAAGTGCTATAAATTTGACAAAAAATCCAATTCAGCATTTTAGAACTAAGCATATAGAGATTAGACACCATTTTATTAGAGATCATGTTTTGAATGGTGACATTGAACTAGAATTTATCCCAATTGAGAACCAACTTGATGACATTTTCACTAAGCCACTGAATCAGGATAGATTTGAAATGATTAGAGGAGAATTAGGTCATTGTGATCCTTTCTATACTTTTCTAACCTAATTTTCTCAAAATTAAGGAAAAATTATCTACAAAACTCCTACATCAATTCAAGCTCTTTGAATAACTTTCTTGAGATTTTATCAAATTAATTTCAATTTTTGAATCATTTTAACTTTTGTGGAAAGTCTCTGATTGAGTCGACTCAGGCAATTTGGCCCTGGTCGAGCCGACTTGAATCTCTGTTGATTCTATTTTTGCTTTGATAGAGCCGACTCGAGCAATTTAGGATTGTTAGAGCCGACTCGAATGTCGAGCAATTAGTTTTTTAACTGAGCTGTGTGATTTATTCCAAACCTTATTGTTCTTTATTCACTTTCTAAACCCTAACTCTCCATCAAAAACCTCTAGCAAAACCTAAGATCTTCCTCAAGCTTCCATTTCACATTTCTTCCAACAAGTGTTGCAATAGCACCAAAATCGGTAGTGGGAAAAAGATCCAAAAGAATATACCCTCAGTGGAAGTTGAAAAAAGAACAAAGAGCCGGCAAGAGGAGCTGACTCAAGCAGTTGAGAGGGAAGAAGAGCAAACTGGGTAGTTGGCCTCCACTCATTCTCCACGACAGGTGATGTCAATGTCTAACCGCCTATCGCTAGTGGTAGAAGAATTATTTTCAAATTTCTTGAGAAAATTGGGCTAAAAATTGGAGATTCCATAGAAGAGCTAGGGTGGAGCTACTTCTGTTCTTTGAATGTATCCACTATTGCCCAGGTGGCTGCCCAAAAGGGGGGTGAATTGGGAATTTAAAAAACTTAAGCAGATAATGTGCACTCAAAAATCCCTTTTAAAGTGTTAGGTGCTGTGGCAAAATAATGACTTGCAGAAGCTAAATAATATTAATGAAGCACGACACAACACATAGAAATTATAGTGGTTCGGAGCAACCCAGCTCCTACGTCCACTACCCAAGATACCACTTGGGATTTCCACATATACACACCTGAATATAGTAGATTGTTTTACAGGCTCACAATCCAAAACCTCTACACTTTGGTTTTGATGGGATCACCAAAGAAAACCCAACACCCTTTGATTTTGAACAGGATCACCAAAGAAACCTAACTTGGTTTTCATAGGATTACCAAGAACCCAACACTTGGTTTTATCTAAGGCTCACCACGAACCTATTTGGATTTTCAAACAGGCTCACCAAAAACCCAAACAACTTATAAAGAAGTTGAAAGAAAATGCAATAATAAATGACAAACTCTTGTTGTCAGATATTTGGTGCTGTTGCGCTAAAGAAGCCTTCTTTAATTCTTCTTTAATGCACTTGAGAGGCTTTCTTTCTTCTTTTAATGCTTCAATCTTCAGATGGGAGTTGGTGAAGAATGAAGACTGACTTGAATGCTCTTTGTGCTTTTTTGCTTGTTGGCAAGTTGGATATTCAATAAAACCTTAAAGATTTGAGGAACTTTCTTACACTCACTTTTTGGAAGTTCAAATCCTCAAATATATGGTCTTCCATCACTCCAAGGCAGTTTGAGACATTGTAGACCATTGGGATGTGACATTTGATTGTTGGAGCAGCTTTTTGAATTCAAAAAGAAATTCTGAAACTAGCCATTATGTACATGAGAATGACATTCGAGTGGCTCGGATTCTTCGAGACGGCTCAGATCCGTCGAGTCGATAGGTCGAGTCACTAATTCTTCAGCAGGGTCGGCTCACTGTCTTAGGGTGCAAAAACTTCACTCTGGACAAGTCAGCTCTTGATAGATCGGGTTGGCTCGATCATCCATTGTTGAAAACATTGAACTCGAGGAGTCGACTCGCTTCTACTTGGGTCGACTCTTCTTCTCATAATCAGAAAACTTTACTCTGGAGGAGTCGACTCGTTGCAGATCGGGTCGGTTCGCTTCCTCGGGTCTTCAAAATTTATTCTCGCAGAGTCGGCTCGTTTGTGGTTCGGGTCAGCTCACCTGGCTTGTTCTCAGAAGACTTCAAAACTAGACTCTAGAATAGTCAACTCGGATTTATTCCAGTCGACTCGGATTTACTCGAGTTGGCTCGGTTTCCATCGAGTCTGCTCTTTTGAAGTTGGGTTGGCTCGAGTATGTTCTTTAGGAATTCTTACAATTTAATATAAGAACACTCTCACCAAACTCTCAAACAGTTAAAACAAACCAACTCAAAATAAATTTAATAAATGGCACACATAGAAGCAACCCTTTTATACGATTATTCTTAACTTTTTTATTGGATTCTTTTTACAAAATCCGATTAAAACACAAATCAAAATAAGAAGTATGAATGTAGGAGTTGAAGTTTGAACAAATAATCTGTCCTACAAAAACTTGTAAACCACTTGAAGAGTTGTTAGTAATAAATGTGCATGCTCAATATTTTGTTATCATCAAAATCACTCAAGGGGTCAACATCCACCTATCCTACCCTAGTGAGATCATTTTATGAGAATCTCAGACTTGATTCTGATGTGGGACGGCTCTAAGATTGCTAAAGATGTAAGAAAAATAGTAAACTAATTTTTTTGTGATTTTTTATAACTTATGTTTGTACGCTAAATTCTAAAATAAAAGTAAGAACTAGCAAGAAGAATAGCAATGCATAGAATCATCATGATCGCAGGAAACTCATGCAAAAATAATAAATTTCAGGACCCGAGAATTGAGAAACTCCCAGATTAGGATAGTTTATCTTCATCAAATTAGATATCAAAAGAAGAGAAGGTTTTTTATCAGTCAGAGATTGAAAACTTTGTAGTAGAAAGGATCACTCACACTCTGATTGGAGCCTGGAAGAAGAAGCTTCAGTTTCTTGAAACAGATGGCTGATTTGGACCCGATCTGAAGGCAAGGAAAGCCTCCTATGAGGAGGTAAAACACCTCGGAGATCCTGCAAGCATCAGGGTTTAATCAAAACAATAATTTAATAAAGGAATAAAAAATAGGGTTTTGAAGAAAACAAAATTAGGTTTAGGTGTAGGTGTCCAGGGGAAGAAGCAGTAGCTTGATTGGGGCAGCAGCTAGGGCATCTTCCTTTAGGTGTGGCTGATCTCTCGAGATGTAGAGGGAAGCTAGGGCAGCACAGGTTCGGCTAAGGGACACAAGGAGAGCACACAAGAATAAGAACCAAACACAAGAACAAGACAATGTCTCAAAATTTCAACAAATTGTATTCATAAGGAAAAATTGATTACAAAAGAGGGAGGGGTGGGGTACTTATAGAGTTCCCATGCCCTCTCTAACTATGGTTACACTTAGGTTAATAAGCCTTTTCCTAGTTAGATTACATGTCCTTTCCTAGCTAGGTTAGAATTACAAATCATAAAGCAAGTAAGAACATAAATCCTAACTAGGTTAGACTAGTCTTCTCCTTCTCACTTAAGGACACCTCTTGGATTTGGTCAACACTTCAAAGATGCCTAGGGGGTGTGTTGGGCTTCTAGGAGTAGCAAGGGGCCATCCCAAAGGTACTTGGGTGCATTGCCTTGGGCCTCTAGAAGCTGGAGTGTCTTGGTAGCCTATAGAAAGAATATTCCCTGGTATCTTGCTTCTTAAGGGCTTGAGCTTGGCACCTGGGCTTGATTTCTTTAGGCTAGGATGCAGGTGGACCTTTGGAATCATGGATGCCCTTGTCTAGGAATATACTTTGGCATCTGAAAGGAAATCTAGGCATCTGGAGGGCATCTAGAAGGAATCAGGTTTCTGAAAGGCATCTTGGATCCTGTGGTGCCACATAAAATCTAATAATCTGATGTAGTGGCCTCTGACTCCTGGATGAGGCCTGGTGGAACTCCAAAATAGTGTAACCTCCTCTCTTGTACAAAATTTGGACTTATACTGGACTCATGGTTAAAGTACAGGACTCAAAACTGGACTAAGGTTGAGGGTTGAGACAAATTAACTAACCTCAACTTATTGCAGGACTCAATCTTAATTGATTACAAAATTTTCAAAACTTTGACACATAACTAAGAAAACATATGGAATCCAGTGATCTATGTCGATCCCATCGAGTAAGGGTCAATTTGGCTCTCATAGTGCTCAGGTAGGTCTGGGTTAAGGCACTGCAAATTCTCACAGGTGATCCATGAGTCCTCAGATTTTAGCCGACCTTGACACCGGACCAAATACCTCTGAGAGCCTCTATTTCGGGTACTTATGGCTTGATCGTCTAGGATTCTCTCAATCTTTTCCTCACCAAATGGCCAAATTGTATGTGGTCACTCTGGGTGGGTTCACACAAAGAAAGGGAGTGGCTCAAGGGCTCACTGGGTATCACTGCTAGCTCCCTAGACCCTATAAGATCTGAGATGATGAAGGTGAATACGTAAATCTGGTGATATCTCAAGCACATTGGCATTGGGTCCATTACTCATTATTTTGGATGGGCCAACTAGGAAAGTGGAAAATTCCTTTATCATCACATATTCCTCTACATAAAAGTCTTTATCTTTCTTTGGGAATTAGACAAGTTATTATTTAGTTTATTAATTATGTTCAGCTCTTAACTAATTTCATGATACATATGCTGTGTAGAGGCAACTGTAGGTGTAGATATGTGATTTAGGATTGTGAATTTTATTGAACTCAACTAATACCTATTAGACTCGACTAAATTTCCTATCAATGAAAATTTTATTGGACTTTCTAGGGTCTAACCTAATACACTATAGACTCTCTAAATTCGACCCTAGCATGGCAAGCACAAGAAAATTTACTATGTATGCCTACTGAATGCCAAAGGGTATGCAAGAAGTAAGATGCAAACCTAATATGCACAATGTATGAATGCAGTATGCTTACTTCTATAAAATGCAAATGAATGGTTAAAGAAACATAAGAAAATTCATGAAAAGACAGAAAATATGAAGTGGATTCAGGGTTAGTCTGATTGAAAAAGGGTTCGGGTTAATCAGGTAGACTAAGAGATAAGAAGGTGTTTCAAGATGAGTCCTATACTAATGAGATTTACCTATGGGTTTGAAGCATATCTAAAGGGTCTACATAATGGAAGAAAGGATCACTAATTTCGAGAAAGAGATCAATTTGAGTTAAAGAGGTGACTTAATCCTGAGGGTACTCATAAGAGATTAAGTCCTTAATAAACTCTTCTAGCTCTTGAAGTTCAGGACTAGATTCTACAATTGGGTCCTCTTCTAAAGTTTCTTTAGGTAGAGTTGTAGTCACAAGATCATGGGTTTCTTCCTCTAATGATTCTTCCACTACAGGTTCAGCTTGGGTGTGGTCAGGTTCAACTAATGTTGGGTGGTATTCTATGTGGGTATGGTCAGGGTTAACTAATCTAGGGTGGCTTCTACCTGATTCAACTAACTTTGATGGGGATCCAGCCATCGTCCGGTTATTTTTTTCCATTTTTTTAAAATTTTCTCGGATTTTTTTTTATTTCCTATTCCCGCTATTCCACCTATCCCCACTATTCTAGTTTTATTCTAGGTTTATCCCCGAGTTATCACAGCCTTATTCCATCTCCTCCATCCATCTCTCATGATTTTTTAAATTGCCCAAACCCTAGCCTCTAACCCGCCGGCCCCAGATCCGGGCCACCCGACCCAAGGCCGCCCCTGCGGACCTCCACCGACGCTCGCCAGCCCCCACCCTCGTCGGAAAAGCCACTGCCACTGCCCCACGCCCAAGGAAGATGAACGGATGCGAGAGGTGTCTGTCAGCCAACGTGCGGTCGTGCCGCCTTGCACCGCTGCCACCGCCAGCTTGCTGCCTGCCGCCGTTCCTGCCGCCTGTCGGTTCTCTCCGATCGTCGGTGGGGCCCTCGCAGGCGCCCAAAGCCCATGGCCCATAGGAAGGACTGACGGACAGTGGTCCGTTCCCACCACCGTTCCGCTGTCCGCCTGCGCTGCCGCATACCTACGCCGCGGCCGCCTACAACGCCCACCACCGGTCCGCCGCCCGGTCGGCCACCGGAGGCCACGCCGATGCCCAGGAGGTCTCCCACGGCCCAGGAGGTCTCCCACGCGTGGGAGACCAACAGGATGCCTAAGTGCCGTGCCACCCCCTGTGCCGCCACCTAGCCACTTGCAACCATCCTGCCATCTGGCCATCCGCCGCTCGCCGTCCCGCCATCTGGCCATCCACCGCTTGCCATCCACCGGCCCCGTACGCCGCCCGCTTCCCGGCCATCTGCTGGTGCCCACCGGAGTTGGTTCCCTCCCTACGTGCACGTCCGTGAGGTGATTGACACACTTTTTGGAGCAGTCCAAGTAGCACGCTTTTCAGTGCAGATCATCAAACTGACACTTTTTAGAGCAGATCGACACCACTTTTGATGCAACATGAATTTGATGTAAATTTTTCTTTTTTAGTTTTCTTAGAGGCTAAGAAACTGAGGATTTTGGTTTTTCTATATAAAGCCCCCTCTTCCCCCTATAATAATAATGATTTGATATAAGTTTTTGGATTTTCTATTGGTTCTAGTTCTGGTTCTGGGCTGAGGCCCATTTGCCTTCGTTCCCTACTGTGTGGATAATGGGTTCGTTGGGTGGTGTGAGAGTCCTACTTTGTGGATGATGGGTTCGAGCATCCTAGTTATCCCCTATCTCATCTTTTTTATCCCCTCGTGTTCTTTGAGTCACCCTAGCGGCCTCTATAAGAGCCTTACTACGTGGATGATAGGCTCGATGAGAGCTCAGGATAGCTAGTGCTTTGATCTCTCGGGAGGGTAGCTATGTGCTTTGATCCCTGGGGGGGTAGCTTTATGCTTTGACCGCTGACTTTCTATGTGCGTCTCCCCGTTAGAGTGAGTACCAGGGCCATGAGTTCCAGTTCCAGTCCCCATCTCCATCCTTCCTTCGCCACCTCCACCAAGAAAATTGAAAACAAAAGAGATCAGCTATTTTAGGGTTTTAGTTTTAGTTCACCCTAGTCCCGAGAGGATTCTTAGCCCTCCCACGGTCCTAGTTTGTTTAGTTGTTTCCCTTTCCCAAATAATCTAGGATTACATCTTGTCTCGCATCAATTTTGGTATCATAACGAGTTGTGGATTAGGGTATGCTCCATTTTTCAAACTCGGCGGAGTCGAGTTCTTCGCAGTCGAGAAGAATGATGGGGATCCCACCGTCGTTCGGGTATTTTTTCCCATTTTTTTAAATTTTCTCGCATTTTTTTTTATTTTCTCGCATTTTTTTTATTTTCCTATTCCCGTTATTCCACCTATCCCGGCTATTCTAGTTTATTCTAGGTTATCCCCAAGTTATCCTAGCCTTATTCCATCTCCTCCATCTTCTCCCGTGATTCTTTAAAATGCCCAAACCCTAGCCTTCGACCCATCGGCCCCAAATCCGGGCCGCCCAACCCCCGGCCGCCCTCGCTGGACCACCGTTGATGCTCGTCGGCCCTCGCACTCACCAGAAAAGCCACCGCCGCCGCCCCACGCCCGTGGAAGATGAACGAATGCGGGGGGCATCCGTCCGCCCACGTGCGGCTATGACGCCCTGCACTGCTACCACCGTTAGCTGCTGCCCGCCGCCCACCGGTTCTCTCTCGACCGTCGGTGGGGCCATCTCGGCACCTAGGCCCCATGGCCCATGGGAAGATGGATGGACATGGCTTCTGTTCTCGCCGCGGTCCCGCCGTCCACCTGCACCGCCGCCCACCGCCGGTCCGCCGCCCTCTAGGCTGTCGGAGGCCAAGACGACACCCAAGAGGTCTCCCAAGGCGTGGGAGACCAAACGGCACGCCCAGCATGCCTGCCACCCCCTGTGCTACCATCCAGCAACTTGCCGTCATCCTGCCGTTCTAGCCATCCACCGGCCCCATACATGCCCGCTTCCCGGCCATCTGACGGTGCCCGTCGGAGTTGGTTCCCTCCCACTATGCACGTCCGTGAGGTGATTCCACATGCTTCTGGAGCAGTCCAAGCAACACACTTTTTAGCACAGATCATCAAGCTGACACGCTTCTCAGAGAAGATCAGTACCAATTTGATGCAACACGAATTTTGATGTAATTTATTTTCTTTTTTAGTTTTCTTGGAGGCTAAGAAACTGAGGGTTTTTGTTTTTCTATATAAAGGCCCCCTCTCCCCCTGTAATAATAATGATTTGATATAAATTTTTGGGTTTCTATTGGTTCTGGTTCTGGTTCTGGGCTGAGGCCCATTTGCCTTCGTTCCCTACTGTGTGGATAATGGGTTCGTTGGGGAGTGTGAGAGTCCTACTTTGTGGATGATGGGTTCGAGCACCCTAGTTATCCCCTATCTCATCTTCTTTATCCCCTCGTGTCCTTTGAGAGTCACCCTAGCGGCCTCTATGAGAGCCCTACTATGTGGATGATGGGCTCAATGAGAGCTCAGGGTAGCTGGTTCTTTGATCCTTCGGGAGGGTAGCTATGTGCTTTAATCCCTCGGAGGGTAGCTTTATGCTTTGACCCCTGACTTTCTGTGTGCGTCTCCCCATTAGAGTGAGTCCCAGGGCCATGAGTTCCAGTTCCCAGTCCCCCATCTCCATCCTTCCTTCGCCACCTCAACCAAGAAAATTGAAAATAAAAGAGATCAGCTATTTTAGGGTTTTAGTTTCAGTGTCACCCTAGTCCCGGGAGGCTTCTTAGCCCTCCCACATCCTAGTTTGTTTAGTTGTTTCCCTTTCCCAAATAATCCAAGGTTACATCAATTTTCGTCCCACATCAAACTTTAAGTCTTCTATAGGGAATGCTTTTCATCCTCCTCATACTCGTCCACTAAGATTGGGTCAGCCTCATATATCTCCTCTTCAATGTCTTCTTGGTGGACCAATGGGGTGGTAAGAGAGGTTTGGCTAATGAAAAATTGACTATTAACTGGGGTAGCAGGGATGGGTTGACTAGAGGGTTCCTGACTAATACTAGGGATCTGACTTTGGGAAAGTAGACTAACACTGGGTTCATATCTAGGGGTATTAACCTTATTGGGTTCGGGCTGACTAAAGGTTATGGGTTCGTAAGTAATGGGTGTATAGGTTATGTGCTTATAAATTATAGGATCAGTTCCATGAGTTGTTTGATTAGTCGGTTGGGTCATCTGGTTGATCTGAGCGGTCAATTGGGCAAGCTGGTTTGGGTTTGGGTATTTGATTGGGCTAGCTGATCTTTGGATTGGTCAAACCTACAGTTCATTTGGGCAAACTGGTTTTGGGATAGGGTATTGGCTTGGGTCATTTTGGTAGTTAACTAGGAAAGCTGGTTCATGATGGCTTCAAAATTGGGATCCATGGCTGAGTCAGTTTGGTGTTTAGACTTAAGGTATTGGGTTCCTAATCTAGTGGTCATACACTCAATCAAGCAATCAGAATGGAATGGTGTAGCCAAGCATGCAAAATAGGTTAGCTTAATCAAGGGTTTCCTAGACCTAGAGCCAAAACTGGGTGGGTCAACTCAACTTACACTTAACCCAGCAGCTAATCCTTCCTCTAGCCAAGTAGAGGGTGGGAGTGTGGAGGCCCCCTGCTTTCATAGGGATCCAATTAAAAACCACAACACCACTAGGTCGTTCGACTCTAGACCCTCAACCGTAGACACCAGATTTTAGTAATAGCCACAGGATTAAATGCACTAGTTGGTCCACACAGCTCAAACCCGACCTATTAGTGTCACCTAGCCCTCTAGGACAAAATAAGTCTAATCAATTTTAATTAAGGCTTGGGTGGAAATGTTGGGTGGTTGCTTTGGGCCCAGGATAGGTTATGACCTCTTGCCCTGATGTTATATTGATCGCCTTTAAGATTAGATTAAAATATAATGAACATTCAACGATCATGATGCAAACTAAAACACAACAGAAAATAAAATATTTTTTAATGATTTATGATGTGTCAAGTTAGGTTTAAGTTAACTAGGGTTATCAAACAAAGTTTGGCTTGGGATTGGGTGGGTTTTGAATGTTAATTAGGTTTTGGTTGAACAAGTATGTAGAATAGGAGAATTCTAAAAATTAGGGTTTTAGATGATATAGGTTTTGACATAGATTTCGATGTAGAAAAATCCCCAAAAATTCTAGGATAGAGGATGGATGGTGTTGATGAGCTCTACCAAATTTGGTGCAAAATAAAATCAAATAATTATGCAAATCTTAGGGTTTTCGTGCTGATGCAAAATTATCAGACTTTTAGTTATGGTTCCTAATATGCTGGATTTTAGAGAATTAGGGTTTTGGTAAAATAAATTAAAAATTATGACAATTATCAGGATAGAATAGAGTACATGACATGCAATTTTCATAGAAAAATAATAATGGGGACATCAAAACCCATCCGGGTTTTTCTTTTTTTCATCCAGATTTTATTTTTTTATTTTTTTAATTTTCTTATTCCACCTATTCCATCTTCCCCGCTATTCCCACTTTATCCTCATTTTATTCCTGACTTATTTCATGTTTATACCTATCATCTTCAACCTCCTAGACATTCACAGAAACTCCATTTTTCATTTTTTTTTTCTTCCCATTTGTCTTGGATCCACCACATCCAACCTCCGAAGCCACCCTCGACGGCCATCCACCTTTTCCTGGCATCGATCTCCTCATGGGAATGCAGGTGAATCCCACCGAGCCATCCACCCCTTGCCATGCTGTCTCCTCTCCTCGCCCATGCCCTCACCCTCGCCCTCGCCCTCATTGTCTCTCATGCCGTTGCCCTCGCCCACGCTCTCGCCTCTGCCTTCATGCCATTGACCATGCCCTTGACCTCATCTTTCCTTCTCTTCACTCTATTTCTCGGTCTGGTATCGAGGAGGGAATCGAGATCTCAACGATCTCTTTCAACTATTCTCTCTGCTTCCCTTTGATTTCTTTCACACTTCCTTTTTCTCATGCCATGGGGTTCTCTTTAAAGCTCTTTCTAGGTTCCTAAAGAGAGTTCAGAATCTCAAGTAAAGAGCTTTTTGGGTGCTCTATGTTCAGTTCCAAGGTGATCATTTTCTTTTGCTTCCTTGCTTTTTGGCCGAAACAATTGCAGGAGATGATAGTAGAAGAGAGGAAGGGGAGCATGGGGCCAGAAGGTGCTCCCAAGGACCAATTTCCAGTCGGCATGTGGGTTCTGGCCGTAGACGATGATCCGACTTGCCTCAAGTTGTTGGAGATTCTGCTATGTCGCTGCCAGTATCAAGTTACGATGTCTAATCATGCGATCACGGCTCTAAAGATGCTGAGGGAGAACAAAGACGAGTTTGATCCGGTCATCAGTGATGTCCATATGCCCGGCATGTGTTTGATAGTACTTCGAACATGGACGTCATTTCTTAGAGCTGCACGATTTCCAGAGTGCATGATTTCCAGAGCTATATGAATTTCATAGTTGCATAGATTTCAAGCAGATCTTGGTAAATCCAGAATATGCCAAATTTATTTATTTTAAATCTGGATGTATTAATCAGTTGGGAAGTTTTTTTTATATTAGGATTAGTTTTATTTTCTTCCATATGAGGAGGGTTGTTTTTAATTTTCTACCATGTTTTCAGGCTATAAACAAAGCAGGTTTGGGTTGTTACCTTTTTTTGGGCTGTGTGCCTTGTTTTTTTTTCTTGGGTCCCAAGTTTTGTAAGCCTATATAAAGGCACCCCCTCTCTTAAATAAAATGATGATTATGAATTTTTGAAAAAGGTGTTCTTTGTTCTACCTCCGGGCATGAGACCTGTCTTTCCTTCACCTGTGGGTGTCGAGGGGTGTGAGACCCCACTTTTTTTGCTTTCGAGTATCGAGGGTGTGAGGCCCCAGTTATCTTCTCCCTAGCTGAGTCCCTTTTATGATCTTGGAGCTTCTCCTTCACGGCCCCAGGTAGCGATTTGGATGGGACACCCTAGGCTCCGTATGTAGTGAGATGGGTGGGATGCCCTAGACTACATGTAGTGGGGTAGGTGGGATGCCCTAGAGGTGCGATGTCTGTCCGTGAAGGTAAGTCCCAAGTCCATAGAGTATCCATGTTTCTTGCCCCCATATCTTTTTTTTCCGCCTTTTTGACCTTAATCATAGGAGACTTCTCAGCTCTCCAATGATCCTCCTAGCCCTCCTTTTTATCCTGCATCAATTTTGGTATCAGAGCAGGAGAGGATTAGGATTGAAAAAAAATTTTGAAAAAAAAAGAAGAGAATAAAAAAGAAGAGAAAAAAAAAGAGAAAATAAAAATGCAGTGAGCCTGACTCGATGGAGTTGAGTTTTCCCCATCCTAGGGGAATGATGGAGACATCAAAACCCATCTAGGTTTTTCTTTTTTTAATCCAAATTTTATTTTTTTATTTTTTTAATTTTCTTATTCCACCTATTCAATCCATCCCGCTATTCCCATTTTATCCCTATTTTATTCCTAACTTATTCCACATTTTTCCCTATCATCTTCAACCTCTCAGATATTCACAGAACCTCCATTTTTCTTTTTTTTTTTCCCGTTTGTCCTGGATCAGCCACATCCAATCTCCGGAGCCACCCCCGATGGCCGTCCACCTTTTCCTGGCATTGATCTCCTCGTGAGAACGCCGGCGAATCCTGTCAAGCCGCCCACGGCCATCCACTCCTTGCCACGCCGTCTCCTCTTCTCGACCATGCCCTTGCCCTCGCCCTCGTTGTCGCTCATGCCATTGCCCTCGCCCACGATCTCGCCTCTGCCTTCATGCAATTGACCATGCCCTCGACCTCATCTTTCCTTCTCTTCACTCTGTTTCTCGGTCTGGTATCGAGGAGGGAATCGACATCTCAGCGATCTCTTTCAACTATTCTCTCTTCTTCCCTTTGATTTCTTTCACACTTCCTTTTTCTCTCTGCCATGGGGTTCTCTTTGGAGCTCTTTCTAGGTTCCTAAAGAGAGTTCAGAAGCTCAAGTGAAGAGCTTTTTGGGTGCTCTATGTTCAGTTCCAAGGTGATCATTTTCTTTTGCTTCCTCGCTTTTTGGCTGAAACAATGGAGGAGATGATGGTAAAAGAGAGGAAGGGGAGCATGGGGCCAGAAGGTGCTCCCAAGGACCAGTTTCCGATCGGCATGTGGGTTCTGGCCATAGAGACATGATCTGGCCTACCTCATGTTGTTGGAGTTCTGCTACGTCGCTGCTAGTATAAAGTTATGATGACTAATCAGAAATCATGGCTATGAAGATGCTGAGGGAGAACAAAGACGAGTTTTATCTGGTCATCAGTGATGTCCATATGCCCAGCATGTGTTTGATAGTACTTCGAACAGGGACATAGTTTCTTAGAGCTGCATGATTTCCTGAGCACAAGATTTCCAGAGCTACAGGAATTTCATAGTTGCATAGATTTCAGAGCAGATCTTAGTAAATCCAGAATATGCCAAATTTATTTATTTAAATCTAGATGTATTAATCAATTGGAAAGTTTTGTTTAGATTAGGATTAGTTTTATTTTCCATAATATGAGGGGATTGTTTTAATTTTCTACCATGTTTTCATGCTACAAACAAAGCAGGTTTAGGTTGTTACCTTTTTTTGGGCTGCATGCCTTGTTCTTTTTTATTGGGTCCCAAGTTTTGTAAGCCTATATAAAGGCACCCCGTCTCTTAAATAAAATGATGATTATGAATTTTTGAAAAAGGTGTTCTTGGTTCTGCCTCCGGGCATGAGGCCCATCTTTCCTTCACCTGCGGGTGTCAAGGGGTCTGAGACCCCACTTCCTTCGCTTCTCGAGCATCGAGGGCGCGAGGCCCTAGTTATCTTCTCCCTAGCTGAGTCCCCTTTATGATCTTGGAGCTTCTCCTTCACGGCCCCAGGTAGCGATTTGGGTGGGACGCCTTAGGCTCTGCATATAGTGAGATGGGTGGGATGCCCGTAGGTGGGATCCCTAGAAGTGCGACGTCTCTCCGTGAAGGTAAGTCCCAAGTCCATTGAGTATCCATGTTTCTTGCCCCCATGTCTTTTTTTTCTTCCTTTTTGACCCTAATCACAATAGACTTCTCAACTCTCCAATGATCCTCCTAGCCCCCCTTTTTGTCCCGCATCAAATAAATTTTCTAAGATGCCAAAATAAGATGAAACCTAGACACCTAATGTAGTGGACAGGATGCAAAAATTAGGGTTTATTTATGCAAAGCAGATGAAAACTATATTAAACCCACTCTGATACCAAACAGATGCAGGATGACTCTAAGATTTCTAAAGATGTAGGAAAATAGTAGACTAATTTTTTTATAATTTTTTATAACTTATGTTTGTAGGCTAAATTTTCAAATAAAAGTAAGAACTAGCAAGAAGAATAGCAATGCATAGAATCATCATGATTGCAGGCAAACTCATGCAAAATAATAATTCTAGGACCAAAGAATTAAGAACTCCCAGATTATGATAGTTTATCCTCATCAAAATAGATATCAAGAGAAAGGAAGGTTTCTTACCAGTCAGAGATTGAAAACTTTGCAGTAGAAAGGATCACTCACATTCTGATTGGAGCCTGGAAGAAGAAGGTTTAGTTCATTGAATTAGATGGCTGATCTGGACCTGATCTGAAGGCAAGGAAAGCCTTCTCTAGGGAGGTAAAGAGATCCTGCAAGCGTCAGGGGTCATCATCAAAAAAAAAAATAAAAAAAAAAAAAAAGGTTTAGAAGGAAACAAAATTAAGTTTAGGTGTGGGTGTCCTGGGAAAGAAGCAGTTGCTTAACTGGGGTAGCAGCTAGGGCATCTTCCTTTGGGTGTTGCTGATCTCTCGGGATAAAGAGGGAAGCTAGGGTAGCAGGGGTTCAACCAAGGGACACATGGAGAGCACACAAGAATAAGAACCAAACACAAGAACAAGACAATGTCTCAAAATTTCAGCAAATTGTATTCATAAGGAAAATTGATTACAAAGATAGAGGGGTGGGATATTTATAGAGTTCCCATGCCCTCTCTAACTAGGGTTACACTTAGGTTAACAAGCCTTTTCCTGGTTAGATTACATGTCCTTTCCTAGCTAGATTAGAATTACAAATCATAAAGCAAGTAAGAACATAAATCCTAACTAGGTTAGACTAGTCCTTTATCACTTAAGGACACCTCTTGGACTTGGTCAACACTTTAAGGATGCCTAGGGGGATGTGTTGGGCTTCTAGGAGTAGCAAATGGCCAGCCCAAAGGGGCTTGGGCCATTGAGCTTTGGCCTCTGGAAGTTGGGGTGGCCTAGTAGCCTGGTAGCAGGAATATTCATTTGTATCTTGCTTTTTAAGGGCTTGGGCTTGGCACCTGGGCTTGATTTCTTTGGGATAGGATGCAGGTGGACCTCTAGAATCATGGATTTCCTGGTCTGAAAATATACTCTGGCATCTGGAAGGAAATCTGGGCATCTGGAGGGCATCTAGAAGGAATCAGGGTTTTCGAAAGGCATCTTGGATCCTATGGTGTCATACAAAATCCAATAATCTGATGTAGTAGCCTCTGCCTCCTGGATGAGGCCTGGTGGAACTCTAAAATAGTATAACCTCCTCTCTTGTACAAATTTGGACTTATACTGCACTCATGGCTAAAGTACAGGACTCAAAACTGGACTAAGGTTGAGGGTTGAGATAAATCAACTAACCTCAACTTATTATAGGACTCAATCTTAATTGATTACAAATTTTCAAAACTTTGATACATGACTAAGTAAACCAAATGGGATCCAGTGATCTATGTCTGATCCTAGTGTCCCCACCAGAACCTCATCACATTGAATCTACTGTTAAACGAAAATGGGTTATTGTGATAGAGGAGAGACTGAGCAGTTTGTTAGAGATGACTGCTAATGGGTCCAAGCACTTGGTACTGAAAGATAGAGAGAAGACTCTCAAATCTGTGCTAGGGAGAGAAGATGTAATTGGAGTATGAACTATAATGGCTAATACACTCTTACTGGAAATGAGATTCCTCCACATTAGTAGGATATTCCTTCCAAGGATTGAAAGATTTAACTAGGTAAGTGAATGTGACCTCAATTTTATGGAACATGTCATTCAAGGGAGGCACTTAATTTACCCTACATAATGACCATGCAAATCAAAGAAGCTGTGAGAAAAGTTAAGGCTTGCTTACCATACAGGATGGTTCTAACCTTATTGTTTCAAGCCTCCAGGATCAGTTTGGAAGGAGAAGATGGTAAACCCCTCCATCACACAGATACATACACTTCCAAATCTCTACTTAGAATGAGGTATGTCTGTAGTCAAGGAGTATGGAAGAAAAAGGACACTAAAGAAAGGGCAATTACAGCCTCTAGCAGCAGCAGCAGCAGTTCTGAGGATGATAGTGAAGACCTTCCTAGGGAGATCTCCACTGCAAAACCTACAGCACCAGAGGAGACTGTTCCCACTTCAGAGCACATATTTGATGTACCTATTGCTGAGTTTGGAACCTCTACTGAGCCTGCTTCTGAGCCAGCTGCACCTGAGTTTACTGCTATGGAGACTGGGCATTTTGATCTACCAACATCTCCACCTTTGCCAGATTCCACTTATGTTCCTCTGGCACCATCAATTCAGGATCCATCTACTCACTTTACTAGTACTTCAGTGATCCAAGATTTTATGGCTCAGTAGACGAGGACTTTGACTGACACACTGACTTGCTCTCTAACTAGTATGTTTGGCGAGTTTCACCAGTTAGTGGATGCCAGATTAGATCAGTTTGGAGGAGAGATCAGATATCTGCGTAGTAGGATTGACACACTTGAGACCTCTAGATATGTATCTCAGCCTGATCTATAGCCTATTATAGATATTATCTCATCTGGTTATGATTCAATCATGAAAACTATCATCAAACTTTAGAAAATTTAGTACAGAATTAAATAAAATAAGATTTAAAATGGGATCATTGGAAGAAAGAAAGAGGATGGAGGAAGACTACACAAAGGGTGTTGGAATCCTAAGATCAGAATTTGGGAGATTAAGAGGGTCTGCTGTAGTGTTTGCAAATGCATAAGCTCCACTTGAGAATTTCCACTATAATCTTTTCTAGATTACAGCCGACTTGTTTTACCAGGCTCACAATCAAACCTTACACACTTATTTTGGCTTCGGGCTTACAAGCAACCCTAGTTGGTTTTTTAAATTGGCTCACCAACAAACCTCACTCACTTGTTTTGGCTTCGGGCTTACAAGCAACCCTAGTTTGTTTTTATCAATTGGCTCACCAACAAACCTCACACTAGTTTCAAGTTCCCTTGAAACTAGCCTAAGACAAAAGAATATGAATACAATGAATAAATCAAGACAAACTCCTTTGAGCAAAAAGTAATTCGATGTAGCTCTTGATGGAGACTCTTCAAGCCTTTCTCTTGGAATCTTGGACCTCACTAAATGCCAAACTCTTGAAAGTTGGATTCCTCAAAGATGGAAAGCTTTTGGCTAAGGAATCTCTTGGTTTTCTCACTCTTTTTGGCTTGGAAGTGATTGAAGGCTTTTTACTTTCACTCTATTCCTTTTCACTTTGTCTCCTTTTGTCTTTTTGAAGTTAGGTGGAGGTTAAATACCTTATTCAAGCTGAAACAACTCTACAAGATTGTTAGAATCAAAAATATGGCCGTTTATGGCCGTTAGAAATCAAATCAAAAGTTCAGAAAAACTAGCCGTTATGCCATGAGTCGACCTCATGAGTCGACCTCTGGATCAAGTGTCGGCCTCATGAGTTGACCTCCAGTTTATCTTAGGCAAAAATCCAGAAAACCATAGTTCTGCCCAGTTTGAATTCTAGGGCGATGAGTCGACCTCTGATGTTGACCTCTGGACAGGTGTCGACCTCTGGTGGTCGACCTCTGGAGCGTGCCACCGAAATTTTGCCGTGCCGGCCTAGCTGAACATTTCTTTTCTTCATGAGTCGACCTCTGGTGGTCGACCTTTGGCAAGGTGTCGACCTCTGGTGGTACCTCTGATCTGAGATTTTCTGAAACTCTAGAGAGGTTCGTGCCATGCTTGAGTTTCTCTAAGCCTTTGTTTCTTTTGTCAATTACTTCTTAACAAGAAGGTCCAATATGAGAAATTTGATCTTGTTCAAAGTAGAAAAGCTCTTTCCCAAATCAGGCAAGCTTGGTTTCATCATTGTACTCTTGATACTCTTTTGAATAACCTAAGTCCTGAAACTTTATCTTGAGATGAAACATTAGTCCAAACATATACTCAACCTTTTGTTAATCATCAAAATTAAGGAGCCAAAGCCAACAGTTTCTAACTTGCTTGCATGTTTTGAGTGTCTCTCTTTTTTACTTTGTCTGCTCGAAGTAGACTCCCCAGGACGTCTGGTCCTAGGAACGAAGCGAGGTGTAAGCCTCCTCTTCCAATTCCATGGGGTGTTCCTAGGGCGTCTAGGCGATTTGCTGGGTTACAACTTCATAGCAGGAATTGTAAACGGAGGAAGCATTCTGTTTTCAGTCTGTAACTACCCTATTCCAGGAATTGTTTCTCATTACAGGTAACTCCAAATTGTATGATTTTTATTTTTCTAAAACCATTATAATTGAAGCTATTTTACATAATTTTACTGAAATTTATTGGTTTCCATGAAATTTCTGAGAGTTAAATTACAGAAACTCTGTTTCTGTGTTTCTGTAATTCAATTTTTTTTGAGTGATCATCTCCTAATTCATCTTAAGGGAAATTGAGCATCTAAGATAAGGGGAGGAGTTAATAACATCTCCTTAGCCCAAAACCCCACCCATTCATTTGATCCTAAGCCTAATTTTAAAATTTATTACACTTAATTTGCCCTAGTGGCTAGGACACACCAACTAGTCAGGTCCAGCCTAGGGTTTAGTCAGTTTGTCTGGTTACTCTGTGTGTGCTTTGTACTCAGTGTCTAGAACGGTGATTCAGGGACTACGTCCCGAAGGGCTTGTGTGCTGGTCCACCTACCTGGCCAATCACTGATTGGTGTCTAGGATTGGCAATTAGGGACCTAACACTCCCCTTACACCTGCTTGGCTGAGTCCCGAGTTACTACAGGCTAGCTTGCCACTCTGATTGGGCATCTAGTTTGGGCTCTAGGTCTAGTTAGCCCGCAGTCGTTTCAATCGAGTCTCATTTGGTGTGCTTGCTTGCATCATCATGTCCACCCGGAACGGAGTACCCTACCAACCTGGTCAAACCCAACCTGATTTAGAGGCCATGATTAGAACTCTTACTGAAAGTATGACCAAATTGAGTCAGGATATGAATGAGGGTTTTGCCCAATTTAGAGACCGAGCCCAGGGACTTGAGAAACGTAGACATCAAAATTGGACCCTTGATCCAAAATTAATAGGCCCAACCTCACCCATGCCAGGAGCCTCGGAGGACCTTATACCGTGATCCCGAGCATAACCCTAGGAGCCTAAACCCATACTTGGTTGACTCAGAGAAGGGACCCGTTAGGAACACTGAACCTTATGCACCCACTTTTGATGGAAGATAAGAGACATATATTAAGTGTGAAGAATAAATGGATTGGTATTTTGAGTGCACTAACATATCAGAATTAGGACAAGTTAGGTTGGCCAAAACCAAGTTCACCAAACATGCTAGGTCGCATTGGTATGCTATTGAGCATGAGTGTTATCAAAGAAAAGAGGAAATATATACTTGGAGAGATATGAGAAGTAAGTTGAGAGATAGGTACCTAGGTAGATCCTATAAGAAAAGACTTTTAGACCAATGGTACCAATTGCGACAAGGTAATAGGCCTGTGTCTAAATATATCGAGGACTTCCAGTGGTATGACATGAAATGCAATACCATTGAGACCGAAGCTCAGATCATATCGAGGTTTAGGGTTGGGTTACACCCAGACATTTATAGGAAGCTATGCCTTGAAAAGAACAATAAGTTAGACCGAGCCTACCAAGAAGCCCAAGACTATGAGTGGTCTTTAAGATATAACTAATCAAGTACTTTGGACTTAAAGCCACCCTCTACCAACTTGAGTCAAGTTCCGATTGATCCGATACCCGTAGTAAACCAGACTTTTGTTTGTCAATTCCCACTTGTGTCACCTCTTGACCAGAAGGATACCAGTGAGGAAGAGGGTTAGGTATGACAAGCCCAGAATCAGTTGACCCGATTACCACTGACCTGAAACCCATTGAAGATGGCATCGAAGAAGTATATGATGCTGGCTTGAGTCTAGTTGATGAATATGAGGGAGAAGAACTTGAAGAATGTGACATCGATACTATTGGTTCCTTACCTGAGGAGACCTTGGAAAGCAACCAAGTGGTAGGACCTAGTTCAGAAATTCAAGAGATTTGTGAGAATCAGGTTCCTTTAGTCAAATACCCCCAGGAAGAACTCATAGTGTTAGCTCGAGCTATCAGTTCATACCCTCTAATGACAGACATTCCCCAAGTACCAATTGAAGATCTTTGCACTGAACTATTTATGTTTGCCCACCCTATAGTAGATCCTCTCCTTAGGATGACTGAATCAAGCCTCTTACAATTGGACCTTGTCCCATGCCCAGCCACTAATGTCTCTCCCGTAATCTCAGTTGAACATCCTTGTCTTGAGCAGATTGATTCAACCAGTCCTGTAGAAGTCCTCCTTATGACCCCACCCCTTCCTTCGCATGACTGACCTACCCTTCTATAGAGTATACCTTTCCGCACCCATATGTCAAGTTTCAAGTCTTGAGGTCATCATCCATAGGCCCTTCCATGAATCATTCTTCAATCCAGTTCTTGAGAAAATGGATCATTATTTGCTTTGAGAACAAACTTTAACTGTTTCAATCACATGTCATAGGCTACTTCCCGAACCATCTCTTGATCCATTCCTAGGAGTAGCAAACTTTTCCTTTCATAAGGATCAATTGACACTCATAGATCACCATTCAAACCTTTAGGTCACCACCTTTAGTCAACAGTTAATTCGAGACTCCACCTCATATTTCCTCCCTTTCTCTAGGACTTCCAATGCTTCTTACACCATCCAAGTATACTTTGTCGAAGTCTTTAGAGTGAACCATGTGTCAGAGCCTATAAGGTTTGCCACCTACTTCTGGAAGACCTTATGGCACCTACTAGGCACCCATGATAAGTTTTCATGCTCTACATGCCATCCTCCGACCCAAGGTCAAACCTAGAGAGTCATATTTTGTTTGGTTTAGAACTAGGGTTCCTTTGGAATAAAGCCCATTCTTTAGGAATGCGTCATCAGTCTAGTTTAGTTTTTTTCTTGACCCTTTACTAGGCTTTGACTCAGATTTTGGTTTGATTGAGAGCACCAGGAATTGGGATTTGTATTTTATCAGGGCTGAATTTGCATACAATGACTCGGTCAATAGGTCTACAGGTAAGAGTCCATTTGAAATTGTGCATGGTTACAAACCTCACACACCTCTTGACCTAGCTCCTTTACCAGTCCACACACGAGTCTTCGAGTCTGCTAAAGTTTTTGCACAGCATATAAAAGACTTGCATAAAGAAATTCATGCCAAAATAAATTTAAGTAATGAAACTTATAAGAAGTTGGCTGATTCTCAAAGGCGAGTCAAAACTTTTGTTGAGGGAGACTATGTAATGATTAGGTTAAGGTCTGAACAGTTTCCTCCTGGAACCGTTAGAAAGTTACATGCTAGAGGAGCTGGACCATTTAGAGTGGTGAAGAGAGTAGGATCCAATGCCTATGTGCTCGAGTTGCCTTCAGAACTAGGCATTAGCTCCACTTTCAACATTACAGACCTAGTAGAGTATAGAGAGCCAGCTGTGACTCCCAGTGAGCCTTTTGAGCCTAATCCTGCTCTTGAGAGTGAACCCAACCCTGTGTGTCCACCAACAAACTTGCCTGTGAGGAAAGAGTAGATTGAAAAGATCCTAGATGATCAGGTTATCTCTACTCGTAATCGAGGGTACCAAAGATACCTAGTCCACTGGCAAGGAAGGCCAGACTCTGATGACTCTTGGATCTCCCGAGAAGAATTACAAGAATTGGACCCAGACCTCTTGGAGGGATACCAGAGCCAACTTGATCCATACTCGACAGGGTCGAGTTCCTCCCACCCCGGGAGAATTGGTGCGGGCACCAAACTCAGAAGAAGACTTTAGGACTCCATCTGGATCTCTGATTGACCTTGCCCGAAGAATTTGGTTTTCTGGTTTTGTAATAAGGGTTGACATGGTCAACTCAAATTTAGTTGAGTCTGTATTTCCCTGCAATTTAAATTTTGTTGAGTCATGTTGACTCAGTTCAAGTCCTAATAGTGGTCTAGGTCTTCTCCAGGGTGCCACATTTTCTCCCAAGCCCAAGCAAGTGGGTGCCACACTCCCAGCCACACGCCAGAGTCCAGGAGGTGCCACATCTCCATCCCAGTGTCTTGGTCCCCACACCCAAGGGAGCAAGAATTTTTCTTGAAGCCAAAATCAAGGAGGCGCCCCATATGTACCTTAAAAGGCCAAGCTAAAGGAGGAAAGAGGCATTTCTTGGGGAGCACTTCAAGGGGGCACCCAATCCATGCCTAAAAAGCCCAAAGCAAAGTTGGAAGAGCCATGACTTGGGGAGAAAGAAAAGGAGGTGTCCAAAAGAGTTGAGCCATGGAAGGAAGAAATTTTTTTCTTGAAAAGCAAGGCTAGGAGGCGCCACCTACTTACCATTTGGAGCTTTCAATCAACATTTATGGAACCTCTTGGCTGACCATATAAGAAGGAATTGATTCTACAAACCTAATTTGAAGATCCATCCTATTAGTCCCACATGGAAAGATGTAAAACCCTGACCTCTTGTAAAGTCCTATAAAATAAACCCCTCTTGTAAGTTTTGAAAACAACTGATGAATGAATTCAATTTATGTGTGAGCAAATTTTGTGTTTCTCTCTTCCGCACTTGTATTCAGGTGTTGAGCTCCGTGAGGGAGTAAAGTCTGGGTTCCCTAGGAACCTTGAGGAGGTGTGAGATCTCCAACCCCAAAACCCTAGGTTAGCCACTTCAACTCCAAAACCCTAGCCGCCCCTCATCCTCTTTATTCCACCAAAACCCTAGTCTACTCCATCTCTCACGGCCCCTCTCTCCAAGTAGAGGCCGACCACCAGCATCCAGGTCCAGTTCGGCTGCTTCGAAGATAGAGCAAACCCCAGAGGAAGTCAGATCAGCATCCAGGAGAATCAGGACTTCAGCAACATCAACTTTCAAGTTCTTCTATATGGTAAATCTTTCCTTAAGTATCTGGTTTCATAACTTGTTCTTCTTCTTTCCTAGATCTTGAGTTCAGAAGAAGCCAACTCTGCCAAAGGGCCATATTGGAGGATCCATTGCGAAGATATCTAAATACGGAGATCCAACAATCTATTCAAGAGAGTCCTTCCACTAACTCTATGAAGATCACTGCTTGGTCTGTAACCCTTCTCTTCTCTTTACTTCTCTCCTATTGAAAGTTCAGAGCGAAACCCTAGGTCTGGGAGTTACTCAACCACCAGTGATCCTTTACTTCTGAATTACTCTGATAACCTAGTTTCTTTAAATTGTGCTTTCAATTATTACATAGTTTCTTTCAATTTAGTTTAACTTTCCTTTGAGTCAAAGCCAACTTCTAAAATATAAAAAAAAAAAAGAATTAGTCTTAATTTACTTCCGCATCGCATCATCATTTTTGTTCTGCATCACTATATATGCATGCAATTATTTTTTTGTGTTTTTAATATTGAGTTATAATTTTTAATCCCGAAGATCAGACCAAGTATCGACGTAAAGTGTTTTATATGAAAATAAAAAACTAAGAGCATGCATAACAGGACCTAATAAGCAATAGAAAAATAGACCGCTGAGACTGAGAAGCCCTGGTTGGGCTAGTTCACCTACAATAGGGCTACTAGTGATAGAGGGGGTGTACCTGGCAATGGTTGAAGTACCTGGTATAGATCGTATTCGAAGAGGTCACTCTCACACTTGGATGTGGCATGGAAAATCAAGCCAGAGACCTACGGATTCCCAGCTTTCTGCTCGATGGTCCGATTGTGGCCCGGTTGGAATCGTTAGATTCGTCGGAGTCAAGGGACCTGCAAACAGCCATTCTAGTGTTAGAAAACAAAGCACAGGTGGAGAGTAAATTGGAAAACTAGAAAAGAGATGGGATTTGAGGTGGGCGTCTAGGGCTTGGAGATGCAGGTGGAGGTTGGAAGCAAGCGCAGGACACTGGGAGAAGAAGGGCTCACACAGAATCCCTTTAAGCACACAGCAGGTCAAACACAGCAATTGGAGAATTTTAGTATTATTTCATGATAAAAATTGTCTTTATACAAGAGATTATAGCCCTTTAAATAGACTCTTAGACTTGGCCCCCAAGTAAGGTTAAAAAAATATTACATAGGAATTTTAATCCCCATCAAACTCTAGCTACAAACATGGAAAGCTAGGTAGAAAAAATCCCTAAATTTTCTCCCTCTCTCCTTGCCTTGGTTGGCCAAAGGTGGTGACTCTAGTGGCAGACCAAGGGTGGTGAGCTTAAGGCCTTGTGCTACTTAACTCCTCTCTTGGGCTTGGCTGGCCCAGTTTGCTTCAGGCTGCGGTTTAGGACTTCAGGGCTTCGGGCTTGACTCCTGGGCTTCTGATTCTTTTCCTGGGCTTTTGATTTCTCCTCCTAGGCCTTCCATGATCCTCATAACTTCAGTTAGGTTTGTCTTCACTTGGGCTGGCTTGATCTTCACTTGTATGAGTCATTACTAGACATGTTCTGAACTCCGAAAATGACTAGATCAACATGAGCTGACTAGTACAGGACTCAAGTAAAAAAAAAAACTTAGATGAACTAAGCCTTTATTACAAATGAACTCAGATGCTGCTAATTGATCCACAGAGGGTTGAGAAGCCTTTGTCTTATTTTGGTGCCTCTGGTGTCTGCACCATATGTACAGCCCATGTTAATTAGATTAACATGTTTAGATAAAATATGGTGAGGACACAAGAGCTAGGAAGAGGAAGCAAAACTTTTCCAATTCAATTTGGATTACCAATTAGTAAGTCCATGTGTTCTTCATAAAGAACACTCGAGTCCTAGTTGTTTTGAGTTTGTAATTAAGTCAAAATGAGTTGTAATTTGATCAAATTGAGTATAATTTAGTCAATTAGGGTTGTTGAGTTACTAATTGAGTCTATTGAGTCAATCATTGGTTTAAGAGTCTTGTAAATAGCATTAATTTGCTTTGTTTGGTGAATTGTCCAATTTGAGTCCTGTAATTAGTGCTTAAATAAGTCAAGGGTGTCATAAGTATCCAAGACCCAAGTCATCATCACCTTGGTGGATCAATTCTAGATCAAAAAAGGGTTGTCCAAATTTTTCACCAATACTGGACATTAGGACATCTGGACATTGGGACACCTAGACAATGCAACATCCAGACATTTGGACATCCACATAAAGTCATCCTTATCCAAGAGAGGTGCCCCATCCCATTTATTTTTCATTGCCCATTTCAATTTTGAAGAGGCACCCATTTAAGAGGAGTAAAGCAGGACTCTGTTTTTCATCTGGTGGCCCCCCTCTCATTGTCACCCATTCCACTCCAATGATTCCCATACCAAGGATTAGTTCAAATTTAAATGGAAGAATCCAAGATTAGATGAAGTCATCCACATTTCAAAGGGAGCCTTATCCTTATCAAAATGCCTTTTTCTCACACCAAAAGGACTCACGCTCAGATGAATGTGCGCCATCTGCTTTCTTCCTTTCTTGTTGCCAATTCTAAGATAGCCAGCCTAGTTTAAGTTTGAAAGAATTCAAAGATTAAGGGAGAATTCAAATTCAAAGTGCCCTAAGATAGAGATGAAAATGGAAGCCCCCTCATCCAAACTTCTTTCAAAATCAAGGAAGGATTTTAAACTCAAATTCAAGCCTTCAAAAGGACTTCTTATCTCATGTTGCCAACCAAGGAAGATTAGAAATCAGATTAAGAAGGATTTCATGCCAAGAAGTGGGGAGGATTAGCACTAAATTAAGAAAGGATTAGCATCATCTCACATCTTAATTTTAGCGCACAAGCCAGAAGCCTTCATCTCATCTCAAGTTGTCATGAAAAATAATTCAAATATAAATTCAAGGAAGATGCCAAGAAGCCAATAGGTTTTTGAAGTTCAAATTTGTAATTTAAATTCAAATGGAGTCCTATGTAATCTTCATATGTAAAAAACCTATAAATAAGACCCCATACTCCCCTTGTAATTATTATTATTCATTCATGAAAAAAGATGCATTCTTTCTTCCACAAAGCTGGGTTAAGCTTTAATATTTTTTCTCTAAGGTCGGGAGGTACTTAAGAGCTCAAGGCGGGGAGGTCCTTGAGAGCTTAAGGCGGGGAGGTCCTTGAGAGCTCAAGGTGGTGAGGTCCTTGAGTGGGGTTCTATCGAATTCGATAGGCTGCTATAAATCTTCTTCAAGCTCTACGCATCCAACCCTTCCTTTTTTCATTTTGAATCTGATTTACTTCATTCTTAAAGTGTTGTTTGCTGCCTTCTCTATAGATCCCAGGTGTTCAAAGACTTTAGAGGATGGATCCTTTGCTTCTGAGCCAAGATCTAACAGTAGATCTAAAATCTGGAGTCCTGATCTTCATCCTACTGCGAGATCTGAGAGACCAAGCAGTCGATCTATCCCGAGTCAAAGAGAATCTCCAATGGGGTAAGCAACCAATCCTTTCTCATTAGATTTGGTAGTTGAAGCATGGAATAGCCTAATCTTAGATGGTTTCCTAGCCATCAGGTCCGTATTCTTTATAGCTTGCGAATCAGATTGCGGGTATGTAGTTAGTTACTTTCTTTAATCTCTTTAGTCTGTTATGTTTAGTTACTTTACTGCTATGATCATTGCTCTTTAAAATATCTTAGACTAAACTAGATCATCTTACACAGTATCGCATTGTTCTGCATCATCAATTGGTATTAGAGCATTAGGTTAGATTAGGGTTTCATGCTTGTTGAATTATTTTTAAGTACTCAGATCGGGTGCTTCACCATCGACGTCCGGTCATAGTAAAAAGTAAGGCTGCCAAACCCTCACGTCCCATTCATGGAAATTTTTTATGGTGTGTAGGGTGAATTGACCCCTGACGAAGAAAACGAAGAGAAATGCATCTTTAGGGTTAATTTCCTGCAACCCGTCCATTCCAGTACATAATCTGTTATTTTAATTATTTCTACATATCAGAAGATTGAAAAACTCTGATTTTTATTTCATTGGATTCGCTACATTTGGTTTTATTTTTGAATATTTTTATTATTTAATTGGGTCTATATAATTTCTGCAAGCCTGATTACTGCCTAAGAAATTTCTATTTCAGAATTTCAGTAAAAAGTTTAAATTTCATAAAAGTTTAATTTCTATAATTTAAAATTTAAAATTTAAAATCCAAATCTGAAATCTAAACTTAAAATTTAAAATTTAAAGTTTAAATTTTGAATTGCTAGTGTTATCTTATCTTATCTTGCTTGTGCATTCATTTTACTTAAAAACACTTAAGGGCAAGCAATATAACATAAGGGAAGGATTGAGACCCTTTCCTTAGCCCAAAACAACCACCCCCATTTGCATTGTCTTGAGCCTTAATTAAAATCTAGTACCACTTATGCTAGGGACAGCAACACATAGGTTTTATATACGTGTCAACCATTGTAGTAGTCACTTCTGTGTGTGCTTCTGAAATTTATGTCTAAGGCTAGAGGTCTAGAGGCAAATGCCCTAAACAGACTGGTAGTTCTTTAATTAGGACCTCAAGAAAGTGATGGGGCCTCCCACCACCCCATCTCTTACCTAGCAGCCATCGAGGAGTTACTACAATCGTGGTTATTATCTTGACTAAGCACTAAATCGGCCCTTAGGAGTCAACCCTCTTTGGACTGGTCAACACCTCATGGATGCCTAGGAGGGTGTTTTGGGCCTCTAGGAGCAGCAAGGGGCAGGCCCAAAGGGCTTGGGTGCATGGGTTTGAGCCTCTCGAAGATGTTGGCCTGGTAGCCTGGTAGCAGGAATATTCCCTGGAATCTTGCTTCTTAAGGGCTTGGGCTTGGCACCTAGGCTTGATTTTCTTTGGGCTTGGATGCAGGTGGACCTAGGAATCATATGTGCCCTATTCTGAGAATATTCTTTGACATCTGGAAAGGGAATCTGGGCATCTGGAGGCATCTCTGGATGGAATCAAGGTTTCCATAAGCATCTTGGATCCTAGGTTGTCATACAAATCCATGGGCTAATGTAGTGGCCTCTAACTCCTGGATGTGGCCTGGTGGAACTCCAAAATATGGTAACCTCCTCTCTTGTACAAAAATTAAGCTCATATTGGACTCATAACAGATATATAGGACTCAAATAATGACTAGGTTGAGGGTTGAGACAAATCAAATAACCTCAACTTATTACAGGACTCAATTCTAGTTGATTACAAAATTTGACACATGGCTAGGTAAACCAAATAGGGCCCAGTAATCTGTGTCTGATCCTAGTGCCCCCACCATACAGTCTTGTTATTACCTTGACTAAGCACTATATTGGCCCTTAGGTCTAGGAACCCTAGACTTAGGTTGATTTGTATTATTTGCACTGCATGACTACTAGGGCAGGTACCACATACCTAGATCAACAAACTCAAGCCAGTATATCTGTATTTATGGATTTCAGTCTAGAAAGCCTGATGCGTTCTTTGATTAAACAGTTTAGGCATACTTTGACTGAACAGTTTAGGCAGTTGAGTGGTAGGCTAGACCAAATTGAGCATAAAATGGGAACCCTTGAGGAATCTCATGTGTCTTAGCTAGACATTATGCCTCCTAGACCACTCTAATTCATATTCTTAGAGCCCAACATCCTGATCCTTTTCCTAGTCCAAATCCTAGATGCCCAACTCAGGATGAAACTAAAGAAGATAGAGCCTTTAGGAGTGTCAAATTTGATGCACCCACATTCGATGGGAACTTAGATCCTAAGGTCTATACGGATTGGGAGAGTGACATGGATCAATATTTGAATGGTATGAAATGTCAGAGGAGTGAAAGGTGAAATTTGCAAAGTTCAAGTTAGTCCAACAAGCATGACTGTATTAGGGTAATACTGAGAGATTGACCCTTCAAAGAAGACAAATGCCCATAATTACATGGAGGGATATGAAGGACAAGTTGAGAGAGAAGTATGTGCCATAACATATTAACAAAGGCTATTGGATCAATGGTAGGACTTGACCCAAGGTAGTAAGACCATGACCGAGTACATTGCCAAGTTCGATGAGTTTGTTATGTGATGTGGTGTAGTCGAGTCAGAATCTGTGACACTATCTAGGTTTAGAATAGGCTTGAATGAGGATATTAGAAGGGAACTATTTCTAAGGAAAGTACATGATTTGGAACATGCTTACTAGGTTGCTAGAGACTGTGAACGATTTTAAAGAAAACAACCTGTCTATCGACCTGAACTCAATAGGTTTAGTAACCTTAGAAATAGGTCAAGCCAAGTTCTTGTTAGTCGGCCTAGTTAACCCATACCAGTAGGTCGAATTGGTGACCGAGGAAAGGCACCAATTGGTCGAGTGGATGATCGAGGAAAGTCACCAATAGGTCATACGAATGATAGAGGAAGGGCACCTATAGTACATGGAAAAAGAAGTCAGAATGTAGAGTGTTATAGGTGTCATTTGGTTGGCCATTTCGTTAACAAATGCCCTGTACTGAACCTACACATAGGTGAGATGGGAGAAGAAGAGGAACCTGAAGCAGTTGAAGAGTGTGGAAAGGAAGTATATGAAGCTGAGCTTGATTTAGCAAAGGAGTATGAAGGTAATGAGGAGGAAATAGAGTCACCTGACCTTGTAGGAGTTGTTAGACATATTCTAGCTTAGACCAGGAAGAACGAGGACTGGTGTAGGTCCAACATCCGGCAAACCTTCATCAAATTAGGGGACAAAGTGTGTAAGATCATTATAAATAGTGGAAGCTATATCAATGACATTTCTACCAATGCAGTCAAAATTCAGGTTTATCTATAGCACCCCATCCCAACCCCTCTAAGGTTTCATGGATTGATGCAACCTTAATTCCCATTAAGTCAATTTATTAGGTCACAATCAATTACAGTCATACCAAGAGAAGGTCTGGTATGATGTGTTACCAATAGGAGTCAGTAGCATAATTTGGAAAGACCCTGGTTATATGACCATGATGTTACCCTATTTGGAAGATCAAATTCTTATTCTTTTAATTATCAGGGTAAGAGGATAGTCATAAATTCAACCCCACCCAAGATAACATTAAGAGGGGGTCCAGTAATTTGAAAGAAGAGAAGCCATGATTGAACCTAATTACTGCTAAAGAAATGGAAAGAGAAATCATTGGAGGTGCACCCATTGGAGTTTTAGTGGTTAAAGAGACTCATGAACAACCTAAACTTGAACACCCTAAGGAAGTTGTAGAGCTTTTGAAAGACTTTCAGGATGTGTTTCCTAAAGACTTGCCAAATGAATTGCCACCATTAAGGGACATCCAACATGCCATATACCTAATCCTAGGAGCTACATTGCCAACCTCCCATATTATAGGATGAACCCTACAAAACACTTAGAGATGCAAAGATAAGTAGGGGAGATTTTTCAGAAAGGATTCATTAGGGAGAGTCTTAGTCCTTGTGTAGTTCCAGTCTTGTTAACTCCCAAGAAAGATGGCACTTGAAGGATGTGTGTCGACAGTAGAGCCATCAATAAATCACTATTTAATATAGGTTTCTAATTTTCCATTTGAATGATATGTTAGATATGATGGCCAGATCAACCATTTTCTCGAAGATTACCTTAAAAGTGGCTATCATCAAGTTAGGATCAGAATTGGGGATGAATGGAAAACAACCTTTAAGACTAAGGATGGTTTGTACGAATGGTTGGTAATGCCTTTTGGCTTGTCCAATGCTCCTAGCACTTTTTTGAGGATAATGACCCAGTGTTAAGAGCCTTCATAGAAAATTTGTTGGTTGTATACTTTGATGATATCCTCATATACAGTAAGACAAGGAAGGATCACTTAGACCATCTTTATCTAGTGTGTCAGAAACTTAGGAAAGAAAACCTGTATGCCAATCTTAAGAAGTGTAGATTCATGACCACAAGGATAGTCCTTTTATGTTTTGTAGTGACCCTAGAGAGAGTGTCAGCTGATCCTGAGAAGATCAAATCAATAGTTGAGTGGCCCATACCTAGGAATATCCATGATGTCCATAGTTTTCATGGATTAGCAACCTCCTATAGAATATTTATCAAAGGATTTAGCACCATTATGGCACCGATTATAGATTGCATTAGGAAGCGAGCCTTTAAGTGGACCAAGAATGCTGATAGAGCCTTCCTAGAGATAAAAGAGAAGATGACACAAGCCCCGATCTTGAGACTTCCTGATTTTTCTTAAGTATTTGAAGTTGCTTGTGATGCTTCGGGTGTTGGCATAGGAGGAGTACTTAGTCAAGAGAGTCATCCTGTAGCCTTTTTTAGTGAAAAATTAAATAAGGCTAAATCCAAGTACTTAACCTATGATAAAGAGTTTTATGTGGTAGTACAAGCGTTGAAATATTGAAGACATTATTTACTACCATAGGAATTTGTTTTGTATTCTGACCATGGACACTTATGTTTCTAAACTCTCAGAAGAAATTAAATCCAAGACATGCTAAGTGGGTAGTGTATCTCCAGTCTTATACTTTCGTGTTGAAGCATCGAGCTGGTTTAGAGAATAAGGTTGAAGATGCCCTTAGTCACCGATCAATGTTGTTGAATTGTATCAATACTAAGGTTATTAGATTTGACAAGCTCAAGGAGCAGTATGAGTCTTGTCCAGATTTTGGAAAAATCTATGAGAAAATCAAGCAAGGACCATCTAGTTGGATAGTGATCATACTTTGCAAGATGGTTATCTTTTTAAGGAAAATAAGCTTTGCATACCTAGAACATCCCTTAGGGAGTTTCTGATTTGGGAGATCGATGTTGGAGGCTTAGCAGGATATTTTGGAAGAAATAAGACTATTTTGCTAATGGAGGGCCAATTCTTCTGGCCAAGTCTCAAGAGAAATGTAACTCAAATAGTGGCTAGGTGTAGAAACTTGTGTTATTACAAAGCAGCAAAAGCAGAACACTGGCCTCTATACTACTTTGCCTGTGCCCGACTGCCCTTGGCAAGATCTAAGTATAGACTTTGTTCTAGGTTTACCCAAAACCATGAGGCGACACGATTCCATCTTTGTTGTGGGTTGACAGATTTTCCAAATGGCGCATTTCATTCCTTGTTCACAAACATTCAATTCCTCTAGAGTCGCCAAACTTTTCTTGGATGAGGTGGTCAAATTACATGGTTTACCCAAGACAATTGTGTCTGACAGGGATGTACGGTTCACAAGTTATTTCTAGAAAACCCTCTGGCATATGTTAGGGACTAAGCTGAAGTTTTCTACTACTTATCACCCTCAAACGATGGCCAGACCTAGGTAGTGAACCAAAGTCTAGGAAACTTGTTAAGATATCTGGTGGTAGGGAGAATACTGGCAATTGGGACCTATTACTGTCTAGAGCTGAGTTTGCCTATAACAGTTCAGTCAATAGGTCTTGCGGGTAAGAGTCCTTTTGAGATTGTACATGGTACAAGCCATGAAAGCATGTAGATTTGATTCCATTATCCATCATGCTCACATTTCCAAATCAGCCGAGTCATTTGCACAACATGTCAAAACATTGCATAAAGAAATCAGTAACAAAATTAAAAAGAGCAATGAATCATATGAGCACGAGGCTAACTTACATAATAGAATTAAAGAGTTTATCGAAGGGGACTTCATCATGATCAGGTTTGACCTGAATGGTTTTCAGTCGGAACCATGAAAAAACTACACGCCCGCAGTGCTGGACCGTATAGGATTATAAAGAAGATTGGACCTAATGCTTATATGCTAGAATTACCATCTGAGTTAGGTATTAGTCTGACCTTCAATATATCTGATCTAGTCGAGTTTAAGGAACCAATAGTGATACCTAGTGAGCCATTAGAGCCTGACCCACCTTTGAGAGTGACCCTATCCCAGAATGTCCACCAGCCAAATTACAAGAGAGGAGAGAAAAGATTGAGCAGATCATGGATGATAAGATCATAACTATCAGAAATAAGAACTACCAAAGTTATCTGGATCGTTGGCAAAGGAGACCTGAGTCTGAGGATTCTTGGATAACCAGAGAGGATCTTCAAAAGTTGAACCCTGACTTGCTGGAATATTACCAGAGCCGAATTGACCCATACTCGATGGGGTCGAGTTCCTCCCACCCCGGGAGAATTGGTGAGGACACAAGAGCCAGGAAGAGGAAGCAAACCTTTTCCAATTCAATTTGGATTATCAATGAGTAAGTCCATGTGTTCTTCACAAAGAACACTCGAGTCCTTGTTGTTTTGAGTTTGTAATTAAGTCAAATTGAGTTGTAATTTGATCAAATTGAGTGTAATTTGGTTAATTAGGATTGTTGAGTTACCAATTGAGTACATTGAGTCCATCAATTGGTTTAAGAGTCTTGTAAATAGCATTAATTTGCTTTGTTTGGTGAATTGTCCAATTTGAGTCCTGTAATTAGTGCTTGAATAAGTCAAGGGATGTCATTAGTACCCAAGACCCAAGTCATCATCACCTTGGTGGATCAATTCTAGGTCAAAAGGGTTATCCAAATTTTTACCAGACATCCGGACATTGAGATATCCGAACATTGGGACATCCGGATATTGGGACATTTGGACATCAAGACAAAGTCATCCTTATCCAAAAGTGGTGCACCATCCCATTTATTTTTCATCGCCCATTTCAATTTCAAGGAGGCACCCATTTAAGAGGAGTAAAGCAGAAGGACTCTATTTTTCATCTGGTGCCGCCCCTCTCATTGTCACCCATTCCACTCCAATGACACCCATACTAAGGATTAGTTCAAATTTAAATGGGAAAATCCAATATTAGATGGAGTCATCCACATTTCAAAGGGAGCCTTATCCTTATCCAAATGCCTTTTTCTCATGCCAAAAGGATTCTTGCCCAGATGAATATGCGCCATCTGCTTTCTTCCTTTCTTAATGCCAATTCCATGATAGCCAGCCTATTTAAAGTTTGAAAGAATTCCAAGATTAAGGGAGAATTCAAATTCAAAGTGTTCTAAGATAAAAGATGAAAATGGAAACCCCCTCATCCAAACTTCTTTCAAATTCAAGGATTTTAAACTCAAATTCAAGCATTCAAAAGGACTTCTTATCTCATGTTGCCAACCAAGGAAGAATAAAAATCAGATTAAGAAGGATTTCATGCCAAGAAGTGGGGAGGATTAGCACTAAATTAAGAAAGGATTAGTGCCATCTCATACCTTAATTTTGTCGCACAAGCCAGAAGACTTCATCTCATCTCAAGTTGTCATGAAAAACTAATTCAAATTTCAAATTCAAGGAAGATGCCAAGAAGCCAAGGAGTATTTGAAGTTCAAATTTATAATTTAAATTCAAATGGAGTCCTATGTTATCTTCATATGTAAAAAACCTATAAATAGGACCCCATACTCCCCTTGTAATTATTATTATTCATTCATGAAATAAAGATGCATTCTTTCTTCCACAAAGCTAGGTTAGGCTTTAGTGTTTTTCTCTAAGGGCGGAGAGGTCCATAAGAGCTAAAGGCGAGGAGGCCCTTCAGAGCTCAAGGTGGTGAGGTCCTTGAGTGGAGGTTCTACCGGATTCGACAAGCTGCTACCGATCTTCTTCAAGCTCTACGCATCCAACCCTTCTTTTTCCATTTTGATTATGATTTACTTCATTCATAAATTCTTGTTTGCTGCCTTCTCTATAGATCCAAGGTGTTCAATGATGGGGCAACCAGGATCAGACATAGATTACTGTGCCCTATTTAGTTTACCTAGCCATGTGTCAAAGTTTTGTAATCAATTAGAATTGAGTCCTATAACAAGTTGAGGTTAGTTGATTTGTCTCAACCCTCAACCTAGTCCAGTACATTGAGTCCTATATACCAATGTGAGTCTAGTGTGAGTTCACATCTTGTACAAGAGAGGAGGCTATGCTATTTTGGAGTTCCACCAGATCTCATTCTGAAGCCATAAGCAAATACACTAGCTTAGGGGAGCTCAATCAACACCCAGGTGCCCTGATTATGCCCTAATTTTTCCCGGGTGCCATTTCAGATGCCAGATTCCCTTCAGATACTTCCAGAATATTTCATATACTAGGAGCCCAAGTTTACCAGGCTATCCCAGCACTCCAAGCCTCCAAATTCAAGCCCTAAAGCAAGCCCGAGAAAGGAGAACCAAGATTCCCTTTTGATGCTGGGAATATGCCAGCCCAGGGAACCAAGCACCCCAGCTTCCAAGGGGCCCAACCCCAAGCCCTCCAAGCCCATGGCCAACCTCTCCCTTACTACCCTAAAGCCCACACACCCAAAGGAGGGGCGTCCAAAGTGGTTTGACCAAGTCCAAGTTGAAGAAAAGTGGGAGAAGACCAAGTCTTTTCTAACCTAGTTAGGACTCCTAATCCCTTTAAACCTTGTAATTCTAACCTAGCTAGGAAAGGACTTGTATTCCAATTTGGAAGAGGATTTGTAACCCAAGTGTAACCATGGTTAGTGAGGGCATGGGAACTTTATAATACCCCACCCCTCCCCCTCTTGTAAGCATCTTTCTTATGAATACAACATCCTAAATTTTGTGTTATTGACTTGTGATCGGTGTCTTTGTTTTGGTTCTTTACTTTGAGTGCTCTCCTTGTGTGCTCTAGCCGAATCCCTGCTGCCCTAGCATCCTTTTGCATCCTTGAAAATAATTGATGTGGGACGACTCTAAGATTGCCAAACAAGCAGGAAAAATAGTAAAATAATTTTTTGTGATTTTACAATTTATGTTTGTTGACTAAATTCCCGAATAAAAGCAAGAACTAGCATAAGGAATGGCAATGCATAGAATCATCATGATCGCAAAGAACTCATACAAGATAATAAGCAGCCAGGACCCGAGAGTTGAGAAACTTTCAGTTTAGGATAGCTTATCTTCATCAAATCAGAAATTAAAAGAAGGGAAGTTTCTTACCAGTCAGAGATTAAAACTTTGCAGTAGAAGGGATCACTCACACTCTGATTGGAGTCTAGAAGAAGAAGCCTCGATTCCTTGAATCAGATGGCTGATCTGGACCCGGTCTGAAGGCAAGAAAAGCCTCCTCTGAGGAGGTGAAACACCTCGAGGATCCTGCAAGCATCAGGGTCAATCAAAACATCAATTAAATAAAGGAATAAGAAACTATGGTTTAGAATTAAAAAAACTAGGTTTAGGTGTGGTTGTCCAAGGAATGAAGCAGTTGCTTGATTGGGGCAGCAGCTAGGGCATCTTCCTCTGGGTGTGGATGATATTCAAAGATGCAGATGGAAGCTAGGGCAGCAAGGTTTCAATCCGGGAACACAAGGAGAGCACACAAGAACAAGAGAACTAATACTAGAACACCAAACACAAGGCAATATCATAAAATTTCAGCAAGTTGTATTCATAAGAAAGATGCTTACAAGAGGGGGGGGGTATTTATATTGTTCCCATGCCCTCACTAACCATGGTTAGACTTGGTCACAAATTCTCTTCCAAATTGGAATACAAGTCCTTTCCTAGCTAGGTTAGAATTACAAGGTTTAAAGGGATTAGGAGTCCTAACTAGGTTAGAAAAGACTTGGTCTTCTCCCACTTTTCTTCAACTTGGACTTGGTCAAACCACTTTGGACGCCCCTCCTTTGGGTGTGTGGGCTTTAGGGTAGTAAGGGAGAGGTTGGCCATGGGCTTGGAGGGCTTGGGGTTGGGCCCCTTGGAAGCTGGGGTGCTTGGTTCCCTGGGCTGGCATATTCCCAGCATCAAAAGGGAATCTTGGTTCTCCTTTCCTAGGCTTGCTTCCTGGGCTTGAATTTAGAGGCCTGGAGTACTGGGTTAGCCTGGTAAACATGGGCTCCTAGTATATGAAATATTTTGGAAGCATCAAGAGGGAATTTGGCATCTGAAATGGCACTCGGAGAAAATCAGGTCATAATCAGGGAACTTGGGTGTCGATTGAGCTCCCCTAAGCTGGTGTAACTACTTCTAGCTTCAGAATGAGGTCTGGTGGAACTCCAAAATAGTGTAGCCTCCTCTCTTGTACAAGATGTGAACTCATAATAGACTCACATTGGTATATAGGACTCAATGTACTAGACTATGTTAAGGGTTGAGGCAAATCAACTAACCTCAACTTATTACAGGACTCTATTATAATTGATTACAAAACTTTGACATATGGCTAGGTAAACCAAATAGGGCCCAGTAATCTATGTCTGATCCTGGTGCCTCCACCAATTATCCTGGGGTGGGAGGAACTCGACCCCGTCGAGTGTGGGATAACTTGGCTCTCATAGTGCTCGAGTAGGTCTGGGTTGAGGCACTGCAGATCCTCGCGAGTGATCCACGAGTTCTTAGATTTTGGCCGACCTTGCCACCAGACCAAATACATCTGATGGCCTCTATTCCAGGTACAAATGGCTTGATCATCCAGGATTCTCTCGATCTTTTTCTCACTATTTTTCCAATTGGTTGGTGGACACTCTAGGGTGTTTTCTCTCTCAAAGGGAGGGATAGGCTCAAAGTGCTCTCTAGGTGTCGTTGCTGGCTCCCTAGACTCTATAAGATTTGAGATGATGAAGGTGGAGCTAATACCTAAATCAAGTAGTATCTCATGCACATAGGCATTGGGTCCATTACTCTTCATTATCTTGGATGGGCCAGCTTCACGAGCAGAAGATCCTTTTACAATTACAAAATTCCCTGCAAAATTCTTTACATCTCTTTTGGGAATTAGCCAAGTTATTATTTAGTTCATTAGTTATGTTCATATTTTGACTAATTTTCATATGCGTATGCTGTGCAGAGGGTAGTGCAGGTGTAGACAAATAGGTTAGGATTGTGAATTTTATTAGACTCAAAACTAATACCTAATAGACTCAACTACGCTTCCTTATCAAAGGAAACTTATTGGAGTCTTCAGGTCTAAAACCTAAAAGACTATAGACTCTCTAGGTTTGATCCTATCATGGCATGCACATGAAATTTACTATGTATTCCTAGAAAATGCAACAAAGTATACCAAAAGTAATATGCAAACCTAATAAACCTAATTCTACATTCTATCCACTACATTAGGTGTCTCGTTTCCATCTAATTTTGGCATCATAAACATTTTATTTTTCT
This sequence comes from Areca catechu, assembly GCA_021397845.1. Lineage (NCBI taxonomy): Eukaryota > Viridiplantae > Streptophyta > Magnoliopsida > Arecales > Arecaceae > Areca > Areca catechu. The sequence goes on from CM038050.1 coordinate 102,498,923, forward strand.
TTGAGATTTGCACTGCATGTCCTATATTTAGTCCTAGTATTTATCAAAATTTTTAATTAATTTTACTGAAATTTAAATCTCTAAAATTGGCATAATAGAAACCTTAATAGAATCTTGATAATTTCTGCAGCAGTCAAAACAACCCTAGGTTTGCATCATCATATGATTTTTTTTCTACATGAAATTTGGTAGGTATCATCATCACCGTCCATCCTCTATTACAATTTTTTTTTGATTTTTTTTATGCATCGAGATATATGTCAAAATCTGTATCATCTGAGACCCTAATTTCCTGAATTTCTGTACTTACCTGATCCAACCTAATCAACTTCCACACACCCAATCCCAAGCCAAACTATTGCCTTGTGTTTGGTGTTCTAGTGTTGGTTCTCTTGTTCTTGTGTGCTCTCCTTGTATTCCCAGATTGAAACCCTGCTGCCCTAGCTTCCTTCTGCATCTTTGGAGATCAGCCATGCCTAAAGGAAGATGCCCTAGCTGCTACCCCAATCAAGCAACTACTTCTTCCATGGGACATCCACACCTGATGCTTGTAGGATCCCTGAGGTGTTTCACCTCCTCAGAGGAGGCTTTACTTTCCTTCAGACCGGTCCAGATCGGCCATCTGATTCAAGGAACTGAAGCTTTTTCTTTCATACTCCAATGAGAGTGTGAGTGATCCCTTCAATTACTGAATTTATAATCTCTGACTAGATAGAAACCTTCCCTTCTCTTATTATCTGATTTAATGAAGATAAGCTATCCTAAACCAGAAGTTTCATCTCAACTCTCATTCTTGGCTATTTCTGTAGTTTGCATGAGTTTGCCTGCACTCCTGATGATTACTTTCAAACCTGCTAGTCCTTTAATCACACTAGTTCTTCTTTTTTTTTGGAATCTAGCCTACAAATAATTATAAAATCAAAAAAAATTATTTTACTATTTTCCATGCATCTTCGACCTTAGTTCTTAGAGTCGTTCTCCCTCTTCAAGGACTTTAGGATAGATCCTTTGCTTCTGACTCGGATCTTTCTCTTGTAGATCTAAAGATCTGGAGTTCTGATTCTTCATCCTGCTGCAAGATATGATCGACCAAGCAGCCGATCTATCCCCGAGTCAAAGAAAATCTCCATTGGGATAAGCAACCAATCCTTTCTCATTAGATTTGGTATTTGAAGCATGGAATAGCCTATTGTTAGATGGTTTCCTAGCCGTCGGGTCCTTATTCTTTATAGGTTGTGGATCGATTGTGGGTAGTAGTAGTTACTTTCTTTAATCTCTTTAGTCTAATTACATTTAGTTGCTTTACTGCTATGATCATTGCTCTTTAAAACATCTTAGACTTAAATTATCATCTTACACCGTATTGCATCATTCCACATCAAAATATTTTATCTTTTTCTGCTGCATGATGTTATTTAAAAGAGTTATTAATTGCATGTATCGGCTCCTACCTCTTACCTGGCCAATAGAACAACCATATTTTAAAGAAAAAGGTTTGATGATCTCTTTAGATATAAATCTATGTCGATGATATTATCTTTGGTACCACTAATGACTCTTGTCAAGATTTGCTAAGCTAATGCAGGATGAGTTCGATATGAGCATGATGGAGGAATTGAGCTACTCCTTCGAACTCCATATCAAGCAAACAAATGAAGGATCTTCAACAACCAAACCAAATACACAAAGGTATTCTAAAAAAGTTTGGGATAGAGAGATTAAGCCTATTGGTATACCTATGAGCCCTTCATGTAAACTTGACAATGATGAATCTGGTAAGAAAGTTGATCAAAGTTTTATAGAGGCATCATTGATTCTTACTGTACTTAACTGCTAGTAGACCAGATATTATGTTTAGTGTATGCATGTGTGCTAGATATCAGTCTGAGCCTAAGGATCATTTTAATAGCCGTTAAGCACATTCTTAGATATTTATCTGGTACTCTTGACATTGGATTATGGTACTCTAAGAATTCAGCTATTGATTTAATTGCATATTCTGATACTGACTTTGCTGGATTTAAGTTAGATAGACAAAAACTTCTAGAACTTGTCAATTGCTTAGAGTTAACTTAATCTCATGGTTTAGCAAGAAACAAAATTCAGTTGCACTATCTATAGCTGAAGCTGAATATATGCAGCTGGAAGTTGTTGTGCTCAAATCCTATGGATTAAGCAACAACTCGAGGATTTTAGCATCAAACTAACTAAGACACCCACAAGATGTGATAATACAAGTACTATTAATTTAACAAAAAATCTTGTTCAACATTCAAAAGTAGCACATTGAAATGACATCATTTTATTAGAGACCATGTTCAAAACAATGATGTAATGCTTGAATTTATTCTACTGATATGAAATTAGCTCATATACTGACTAAGCCACTCAGTGAAGAAAGGTTAAGTATGATTAGAAGGGAAATAGGGGTTTATTAGCCTTTTGATCGAGTCTATATCACTCTTCATGACCTTTCAATTTTCCTTTGAGAATTGTTGATCAAAACAACCTAGAAAATCATATTCAATCATCAATTGGCTATTAAAATCATTATCTTGATTTCTTATGAATTTTTCTTTATTTTCCTAATTTTTCTTGAAGTTTCGACACCTGGACTAAAGTCGTGAGTTGACACTTGACCGACAGGAATCGATGATTAAATAAGAAAATCGAGTGGTTTCTCTCCATATTTCTCCCAAAACCCTTGAGCTGACACTTCCCCAAATAGTTTCTCAACTTCCATTTGTTCCCATTTCATGTTTTTGCTATTCTATTATTGATTTAAGCCTATTTTTCCCTCTCTTCTTTATAGTTGCTCATGGTTTTACCATGATTCCTTTGCCTTTTCCTCTTCCATTTGTCTATTTGCTCTTTTTCTTAGAAGATGGGTCCAAAGAAATAATTAGTCAGGAGACCTCGACTTTCCACCCAAGATATAAAGTGGCGCACGAAGGCGCGTCATGAGGTCAGGCATGTTGCCCAGAAATGGAGCCAAGAGGGAGGGTGAATTGGGTCTTTCAAAAATTTAAGCAATTATGTACTGGTCTTGAAGTGTTTATGAGCAATGTGATTAAAGTCAAAGATATGCAGCAGATAATAGTAAATTAAATACAATGAATAAAGTGCAAGAAAGAAGGAGCAATCACACATAAACACAAAGTTTTATAGTGGTTCGGTGCACTTCAACCATCTACGTCCGCTCCCCAAGCTTCCTTGGAGAAATTTCACTATAATCTCTTCAAAGTTTATAGCCGACTTGTTTTCTAAGGCTCACAAGTCAAAACTTAAGTTGGTTTTGTCACCTAAGCTCACCAACAACCTTTACAACATATTTTGTCTTCGGCTCACAAGTTAAACCCTAGTTGGTTTTGTATCTTTGGCTCACCAACAACCTCAACAACCTACTTTCAAAAACCCTTGAAAGGTAGTTCAACAAAGTATAAAGATAATATATACAGATAAAAGTACAATCAAACTCTCTTCTAAAGTGAAATGTGAAAGCTTTGAGGCTCTTATTGATTACTTGATTTGATTTCTCTTTTGAATCTCTTCAAAGCTACTTTTGGAATGTTGAAATGAAAGGTTTGTAAGCTTTTTCAATGGAATCTCTCCTTTTTTTTAGCTTTTAGAAGTGAAGTTCTTGAAAGAATATTTGACTTTGTATATTTAATGGCATTCAATTGCATCATTAATGAGTTTGGTGAAGCTTAAATACTTCAAAAACTTTCAAAAAATGGTTTGAGATTGTTGGAAGATCAAAACTAGCCATTGGGAGCTTGAAAGGATGAAATCTACCTTTCAAAAAATAGAGCCATTGAAGCTATCAGAACCCTTGAGTCGACACTTGACTTCCAGGTGTCGACACTTGGTTCCTAGGTGTTGACACTTGGTCCTGCATGTGTCGACACTTGAATTCATGTGTCGACACTTGACACAAAACACTCCAAATGGCAAAGTTCTGTATTTTCAAAAATCTCAGGCCTTGAGTCGACACTTGAATTTTAGGTGTCAACACTTATGTTTCAGGTGTCAACACTTGAATTCCAGGTGTTGACATTGGCATGCCAGAGAAGAATTTTTGCATGCTAGATTCTGAAGTGTCGACACTTGGGAGTCATGAGTCGACACTTGGTTCTGCAGTTTGCCAAAAGCATGTGCCAACCTCCCAAAATCACAAAGATCTTCAATCAAACTTCATTCATCTTTTGTAAACCATAATTAATTAATTTTAAGGCCTTTTTCAAATGAGAAGACTTCTTAAAACTTGAAAATTGCTCAGCTTCATGATACTTTTATTTTGAGAATTTGAGGTGCCTGTATCCTGAAACTCATAACTACAACTAAAAATTAGTATAAAATATGTAATCACCTTTTGTTAGTCATCAAAATCAAGGACTAAAGCCAACAATCTCTCCCTTTTTGATGATGACAAAATATTAAGTATATAAGCATTCAAATTCAATTTTAGATATTGTATCTCATAAGCATGAACTTAGAACTCATACAACATAATTTTAATAGAGAAGAGGTACAAATAAGTGTTGAAGTTAAATTTTTTCTCTCCCTAATTGAGTTGAGATATGAAACATTTCACAATTTAAGAAATGCTTATATATATATCTTAATGCATATATATGTATCTTACTCCCCCTTTTGTCAACATTATCAATAGGGAGTAAACTCCCCTTGAATTGATGCATTAAGGCATAGAGATTTTGTTAGGGGCCATGATACCAGATTAGATAAGCAAAATTCAACAGGTATCAAAGCAAATGAACAAGGTAGGGAGTAACCAAGACTTATAAGCAAGTACAATGCATAAATGATACAAGACTGATAAGAATTAAAGAACGGAAATGCAAGTTTGCATTTATATATAAGTTTTCACTACAAAATTGCTGATACACTCAGCATACACTGAAACATGATACATAAACTGACAAGTACAACAAAAACACATAGATAAACACTAAACATAAATGATAATATGAAAACTAATACAAAAGCATCAAACATCAGGATAAACATCTATGAGGCTACTCCTCATCAATGGAAACTCAAAATAAATAGGAACAGAGATCCTAGTCCTAGGAACAATGGATCTAGGGGTCTTCAAGATGCTATGGCACCTAGTCCAAGCAGATGGTCCAAGATGGGGTACCCCTAGAAGATCTAGTAGATGGTGGAGAAAGTGTGGTGGGGGCACCAGGCTCAGAAAGAAGAAGCTTCAACTAATACCAAGTTCTTTATGGATTGAGACTAGGAACTCAAGTCTCGTATGAGTCCTGTAAGTTTATTGAGTCCTGTTTTATTTTCTTTTAGGGTTTTAAAGTTCAATTAGAATTCAATCAAGAGTTCAATTAGGGTCAATTAGGCTTTGTACTGAGTCAAGTTCAAGAGCTACTTGAAATTAGGCCAGACCAGCTTTACTTGGAATGCCACATCATCATGGACCACCGGTGCCAACTCATCACCAGAGGACGTCACATCACCTTTGCTATGTCATCTCCAAGGGCGCCATGGAGAAGGATGCGCCATGTCACCATGCCACCTTGCCATGCCACATCATTGCCACCTCACCTGCCACGTGGAATCATTCAAATTTTAAATACAAGAAAGCTACAAGTGGTCGACCAAGGAGTGCTTTAAAATTCAAGGAGGTCGGCCAACTCCATCCATAAATTATGCAACCAGCTCCACCAAATCCTCCACATTCCATGTAACCCTCCACCAAATCCTCCACATTTCACGTAACCCCCCCTAATATTTCTCCATGAAATGGGGAATTTCAAATTGATTGAAAGGCCATTAAAAGCCTCTTGTACGCCCATGGCAGAAAGGAAGTTTTTTGGGATGAAATGAAATTTAAGTGAAGTAGTAGTTGAAGAAGGTGTTTTTGGTAGTATCCTCTTGTTTTCTTTGGGTGTGTTTGATTTTCTCTTCTCAAGCATTCAAGTGTCCAACGCCAACATCCACCTCTAGGGATCCATGCCTCCATCGAAGTTTCCTTGCCTATTTGGTTTCTTTGTTTTGATATCTTTCAAATTGGTCCCAGTCTAACCCGTTCATTATGCAGGATCCTTCTACGATTCGGAGTTCAAGAAAGGGTTCTCTTGCCAAAGATCAATGTTGAATGAAACTAGTTTCTTTGGAATGCCAATCTTCCACTTCAGGGCTAGTTCGTCTAAGAGCTTCAATGGATCTACCAGGGAGTGATCATCTTGGGTAAATAACACCTCCTAATCTCTTAAGTCTGAGTTATTGAAGATCGTTGCTAAGGTTTAAATTCAATATTCATGAGCCCTAATCTTCTCTAGGATTTAAATAACTACATCGTGGCGTAAGTTCCAAATTTCAGTGCTCTTTTCATAGCTTTACCTTAGTACTTTTGATTTGAAATTTAGTACCCGTTAATAGGCTTCATTGCTCTCATTTCTCAATCATCATTTAGATTGCATTCTCATCTTTCGTGCCACGTCAAATTGGTATCAGAGCATGGTTGTATTAGGGTAGAATAATTTTCTTTAAATCCAAGCAAGATCTAAAATTCATGCCTCCTGAGCGGTGTACTCCAGTACACTGTCATGACCCATGGAAATAATGAGCCCTAGTCCGGAGTGAATTTTTTAGATTGAAGTTTGGGTAAGCCATTGCACTTGTTTGATTAGGTTGTTTTTTTCTAAAAATTTGCATATGTTTACTATAATCCATCTGCAGCTCCAAAGGCAAGTCGCTAATGTTTTGTTGAAATATTTTTTTTCTTATTCCTTTTTAAGTCAGTTATCACCATATTAAATTTCATCATCAGAAAAAAAATTATAAAAAAAATGAAATTTCTGCAGTTTGACACTATCATTAGAGTTCTGTCTGTCCTTTTTATTTATCTTCATTTGTAGGATCTTCTTAGTGTAGTATAGATTTAGTTTAAAATTTCTTTCATTTTCATTGAAACATATAATTTTGGAATCCTCTGTGAATTTTTCAGAATTTTTGGACATTTTTTTCATCACATTTTCACACCACTTTTAAACTGCAACACACTCTGCAACACCTTTGCATTTCATTCATCTCATGAGAAATCAAATTAAGGCATTAATTTGACATAGGGTCAGGGTTTCATCACCTGTCCCTAGCCCAAAAATCACCACCAGTATATCGATCCTAGCCCGTTAATTAAAATTGAGTAGAACGTTAATTGCCCTAGTGGGTTAGGGACACCAACAAGTTGGTTCAGGTTAGGGTCAAGTTAACTGTGTCAGCTAATTGGTGTGTGCTTACTGGCTTAGTGTCTAGGATTGGTGCATCAGGGCTTGTGATTTGGTCCGCCTACTTGGCCAATCTCAGATTGGTGTCTAAGGTTAGCAATCAGGGACCTTCACTCCCCTCCACCTACCTGGCTAAGTCCCATAAGTACTACTAGCTAGTTGGTTCACTAAATTAGACTTCTAATTTGTGCTCTATGTTAGGAAACCTTAGCTCAAACTTTAGTCCATTTGCATGCATGAAAACTAGAGCAGGGACACCATATTCACCAGTCCAAGCCCAGTCCAGTGTAGCCATGGACCCGAATCTTGAAACCATGCTGAAAGGCCTAAATGATCTAATGGCCCAATTGAACCAAATGCTGGCTAAACAGTTTTCCTTAGACCAACCAACTCCTACTATCCCATTAGCTCATATGAATGATAGGAGTAAGAACCCTGAAGTACATGTTGAGTTCATGAATACTCAAGACTTAGGATATCCTCAAACTGAAGGGCTAGGGAAGGAAGAAGCAAGTCTGAACCTAGTAAATATGTGTATGAGACTGACATAAGTTAATAGATGATATGAAGGGGAAGACTGTGAAGATAACAACTTTAGTACCTTACCTGAGAAAAACCTTTGGTAAAGAAAATTATTGAGCCTAGTCCTGAAACATCAGAATAACCAAAATTTAGTGAGGACTTGGTTCCCGTAAGACAATGCCCTCAGCAAGAACCCAATACTTTAGCTTCGACACAAGAACTCCTTCATTTACCTGAGAAGAACCCAATCATTATTTTAGAAGACTTTGCCAATGACATTCAACTACCTAGAAGCATCCCGCCCGTAGATCAATATTCAAGTCTTAAGGTCATCTTGAGTAACCAAGGTCTGTTTCAAGATTCCCCTAAATTATCCCAAGACTCGGATTCCTATTTCCTGCCTTTCCTTAAGTCTTATCCTAATTTTAGAGCCATTAAGTTTCATTTTGATGAGATTACTAGGTTGCATGAGCCTTTAAAGCCTATTCCTTTTGCTACATACTTTTGGAAAACCTTATGGCATTTGCTAGGAACCCATGGTAAATTCTCATGTGCATACCAGACCAGGGTCAAACCTAGAGAGTCATTAATCTATTAGGTTTAGGCCCTAGAGAGTCCAATAAAATTCCTCTCAATAAGGATGCCTAGTTCAATCTGCATTTTGTAAGTGCTTGTGTAAGTTTCTGAGTCTACTGAGTCCTATGCATAGCATGTTGAGGATTTGCATCATGAAATAAATTTGAGCAATGAATCCTATAAACATAGGACTAATTCAAGAATGAAAGTCAAGGAATTTTATGAGAGAGATCATGTTCCCATCCGGGACTTTCAAGAAAATACATACCCATGGTGCAGGCCCCTTTAAAGTCCTAAAGAAGATTAGATCTAATGCTTACATATTGGAATTACCTTCAGACCTAGGTATCAACCCAACCTTCAATGTCTCAGACTTGATAGAATATAAGGAACCCATGATGATACCTAGTGAGCCTTTTGGGCCTGACCATATTTTTGAGAGTGAACCATTACCCGAGTATCCACAAATACCATTCCTCAGAAATGAGAGAAAACTGAACAAATCCTGGATAATAAGATTGTCACTACGAGAAACAAGGATTACTATCGATATTTGGTCCGTTGGCAAGGGAGACCAAAATCTGACGACTCCTGAATCGCTAGAGAGGACCTGCAACGACTGGACCCGGACTTATTTGAACAATATCAAAGCCAGGCTGAACCATACTAGACAAGGTCGAGTTCCTCCCACCCGGAAGAATTGGTGGGGGCACCAGGCTCAGAAAAAGAAGAAGCTTCAACTAATACAAGTTCTTTATGGATTGAGACTAGGAACTCAAGTCTCGTATGAGTCCTGTAAGTTTATTGAGTCCTGTTTTATTTTTTTTTAGGATTTTAAAGTTCAATTAGAATTCAATCAAGAGTTCAATTAGAGTCAATTAGGCTTTGTACTGAGTCAAGTTCAAGAGCTACTTGAAATTAGGCCAGCCCAGCTTTACTTGGAATGCCACATCATCATGGACCACCGGTGCCAACTCATCACCAGAGGATGTCACATCACCTTTGCCATGTCATCTCCAAGGGGCGCCATGGAGAAGGATGCACCATGTCACCATGCCACCTTGCCACGCCACATCATTGCCACCTCACCTGCCACGTGGCATCATTCAAATTTTAAATTACAAGAAAGCTACAAGTGGTCGACCAAGGAGTGTTTTCAAATTCAAAGGAGGTCGGCCAACTCCATCCAAAAATCATGCAACCAGCTTCACCAAATCCTCCACATTCCATGTAACCCTCCACCAAATCCTCCACCAAATACTCCACATTCATGTAACCCCCCCTAATATTTCTCCATGAAATGGGAATTTCAAATTGATTGAAAGGCCATTAAAAGCCTCTTGTATGCCCATGGTAGAAAGAAGTTTTTTGGGATGAAATGAAATTTAAGTGAAGTAGTAGTTGAAGAATGTGTTTTTGGTAGTATCCTTTTGTTCTTTGGGTGTGTTTGATTTTCTCTTCTCAAGCATTCAAGTGTCCAACGCCAACATCCACCTCTAGGGATCCATGCCTCCATCGAAGTTCCCTTGCCTATTTGGTTTCTTTGTTTCGATATCTTTCAAATTGGTCCCAGTCTAACCCGTTCATTGTGTAGATCCTTCTACGATTCGGAGTTCAAGAAAGGGTTCTCTTGCCAAAGATCAATGTTGAATGAAACTAGTTTCTTTAGAATGCCAATCTTCCACTTCAGGGCTAGTTCGTCTAAGAGCTTCAATGGATCTACCAGGAGTGATCATCTTGGGTAAATAACACCTCCTAATCTCTTAAGTCTGAGTTATTGAAGATCGTTGCTAAGGTTTACATTAAATATTCATGAGCCATAATCTTCTCTAGGATTTAAATAACTACATCACGACGTAAGTTCCAAATTTCAGTGCTCTTTCCATAGCTTTACCTTTGTACTTTTGATTTGAAATTTAGTACCCGTTAATAGGCTTCATTGCTCACATTTTTCAATCCATCATTTAGATTGCATTCTCATCTTTCGTGCCGCGTCAAAGTGTCTCAGCATGAGTCAAAATATGGGTGTAGATGCAAGCAGATCATCTGAAGGGTCAGCCAGAGGAACAGCTAGAGTCTGGGTGGCTCGACAAACTATCTCATAGTCCGCTCGATCATCACTACCACTAGAACTCCCATCAAGAAAATTAGTACCACGATCACCAGCACCACTACCATCATGTCCATGTCCATCACCACCAAAAGGAGTATCACCATGTCGATCATCTAGGTGGTCATCATCATCTGCTGGAGGAGGAGGAGTGGTCTTGATGACCCAGAAGGTAACAGTGATGCGGGATGAAATGGAATGATGCAATCTAAGAGGAGATAGTAAAAACTAAATGAATAATGAAGTGAAGCTAAGCTACTTTTCCATGTAAAAGAACAAAAAATTTTATGAAGGGATTTGCATGTTAAACTAGACTTGAATGAGAACCTTCAAAGTAATATAGAGAAAGGATCTTTATGGCTAAGAAACCACAAAGGCTAGGGCTTAATTACTCTAATATTTCAGATATGAAGAAGCATCGAAACAGGGGTACCCGACCATTAACATTTCAGTGATTGAAGGGTACACTCAAGGATGAAGCACTTGGATGACAAGGAGATTCCTCTAGATGGTAGGACTTCTTGTCTCTGTTTCTTATCTTGGAAGACATTCTTCTTTGGAACCTGGAAATCCCAGTGATCCTACACAAACCATATTAGAGTTAAAACAGAAATTGAAAGGTGGAATGCTAATGAAATGAAGGTTGATGTTGAGAAGAAGTTTTTGTGGAGTGGAAGTAGCTTGGCCGGCCTCCTTTGTATGGTCTCCTTGCACCTTGGAAGATGGAGGATGGAATGAGTGGATGGAATGAAAATAGGCTAATGGTTCTTGGCATGGAAGACGGTTTCTCTTGAAGTAGCTTAGGGCCTCTCACCCACTCCTCTCGGAGGACATTTGATAACACAAATGGAAGAGAAAAAACTTAACTTTTCATTCATATCATCATCATTTACAAGAGAGCTTGGAGTTGATTTTATAAGCCTCCATGGAACTTTGAAAATTAGAAATACATGGAGCTTTTCATGGGAAGTTCCTAGCTATAAGGGTGGAAAATCGAATTACATAGAGATTTTCATGGAAATTGCAGCCTTAGCTAGCTTTATGGGTGGAAGGTTAAAACACCTTGGCCAGCTCCTTTGCATTTGAAATTTCCTTGGTGATGTGGCATGTGGTGATGTGGTTTGATGAGTTGTACACCAAGTGGTTGGGAGGTTGACATGGCATCCAACAATGCTTGCTGAAGTGGTGTCCACCTTGGGTTAATTTATTGGAGTGCTTGAATGCATCCAATCTTCAAGTGAGCTTGCTTACATTGAACCAATTCCAAACCTCTCTTGGACCCAACTACTAAACTCACTAAATACAAGACCAGTTTGACTATAATTGGACTCAAAAACCCAAATGGACTCAAAAGAAACCAATTGAAATAAACCCAACCCTAATTACATGACTCAATTCAATTAAAGAAGTAAAATTATGCTATTTACAAGACACAAGTTCAATGAAAGAATTAAAGCCATACTAAATTAAACTGAAGCCTCTTTCAAATTTGGTGCCCGCACTAGCTCTCCCAGGGTGGGAGAAACTCGGCCCTGTCGAGTATGGACTGGTCAGACTTTAATACCTTTCTAGCAGGTCTGGGTCAATTTGCTGCAGATCTTCTCGGGTGATTCAGGAATCATCGAATTTGGAACTTCCTTGCCATTGAACCAGATAATGTTGATAGCCCTTATTTCTGGTGGTAATTGCTTGGTCATCCAAGAAACTTTCAATCCTATCTCTCCATTCTGGCTGTAGTGCTGGTAGATACTCAGGTAGGGTTTCACTCTCAAAGGATGGATAAGGTCCAAAATGCTCACTAAGAATTAATGATGCCAGCTCTTTGTATTCTTTCAAATCAGAAATTTAAATGTTGAACTAATACCATAATCTGGTGGTAACTCTAACACGTATGCATTATGTCCAACTCTCTTTAATACTTTGAAAGGTCCAGCTCCCCAGGCATGCAGTTTTTTCATAGTTCCCAACAAGAACCTTTCAGTTTAAGTTTAACCATTACATAGTCCCCTATATTGAATTCTTTCATTCGTTTACATGTATTGGCCACATGCTTGTAGACTTCATTTCTCATTTGAGTTTCCTACTAATCTCATTATGCAATTCCTAATATGCTCATATGACTCGGTGGACTCAGACATTCGTGCATGAGTGGGTAATGGAATGAGGTTGATAGGTCTCCTAGGTTTATAACCATGGACAATCTCAAAGGGACTCTTACCAGTAGACCTATTGACTGAGCTATTGTAAGTGAATTCAGCACGAGATAATAGCAAATCCCAGTTTCCCAACTCTCTCTAACAAGACACCTCAATAAGTTTCCTAGACTTTTGTATACTACTTCGGTCTGTCCATCAGTCTAGGGGTGTAAGCAATTGAGAAGTTCAATTTTGTTCCTAGTAGGTGCCAAAGGGTTTTCCAATAGTAACTCATGAAATGGACATCCCTATTAAAAACAATGGTCTTAGGTAACCCATGCAATTTGACTACTTGATCAAGAAAAAGCTTGGCTACCCTAGATGCATCAAAAGTTTGGGAACTGGGTATAAAATTGGCCATCTTTAAAAATCTATCGAGCACTACAAAGACTGAATCATGTTTCCTAATGGTCTTGGGCAATCCTAAAACAAAGTCCATGCTAAGATCCTGCCATGGACACTCAGGCACAGGTAAAGGAGTGTATAACCCGGTGTTTTGTTCTGATGTTTGGCAATATGACACAACCTACATCGGGCAACAATATTGGCTACATGTCTTTTAAGGCCTGGCCAATAAAATTTCTCCTCAACAATTAATATGATCTTATTTCTTCCAAAGTGGCCAGCCAATCCTCCAGCATGAATTTCCCACATTAAGAAGTCTCTAATCGATATTCGTGGGATACATAGCTTATTGTCCTTAAAAGAAAACCATCACGTAGAGTGTAATCGCTAAATATGCTAGATGGTCCATGTTGTAGAGTTTAATGAACTTCACTTAAGTCAGGACAATGGGGTATTCTTCCTTCAACCTATCGAATACTATGACTTCAGTGCTGACTGATGTCAAAAACAAGATCGATGACTCAGGGCGTCAGCTACATGTTTTTTTGTCCCCGCACAATGTTTCAATATAAAGCTGTATGCCTAAATGTATTCTACCCACTTACCATGCCTAGGGTTTAGTTTATTTTGAGAATTGAGGAACCAGAGTGCTTCATGATAAGAGTAAAGGACAAACTCCTGCGATAAAAGGAAGTGCCTCCATACCTTAAAGCCTGGACTACTGCATAATATTCTTTATCATAGGTGGAGTATTTTAATTTAGCCTCATTTTTTTTACTAAAAAGGCTACAAGGTGATTCTCTTGCCTCAAAACTCCACTAATACCTACTCCAGGGCATCACAAGCCACCTCAAAACCTTGGAAAATCAGCAGTCTTAAAATAGGTGCTTGTGTCATTTTCTTCTTAAAATCTAGGAAGGCCATATCGGCAACTCTGGTCCATTCAAAATGGCCTTTCCTAATGCAATCCATGATTGGTGCAACTAGTGTGCTAAACCCCTGAATGAATCTTCTGTAAAAAGTAGCTAGGCCATGATAACTTCGTACTTCATGAACACAATTTGTCACAGCCACTCTACAATTGACTTTATCTTTTAGTGTCAGCAGAAACTCCTCAGGTGTGATAACAAACCTAGGAAAATGACTCTATTGGTGAGAAAATCACACTTTTCCAAGTTCGAGTAGAAACTATTTTTCCTAAGAGCTAGACAAACTTGCTCCAAATGGTACAAATGATCCTCCTGGGTCCTACTATATATAAGAATGTTGTTGAAGTAAACTACAACAACATTCCTATAAATAATCGTAAGACTTGGTTCATAATCCGCATAAAGGTGCTAGGAGCATTGGAAAATCCGAAAGGCATCACTATCCATTCAAAAGGACCCTCCTTGGTCATAAATGCAGTCTTCCACTCATCCCAGGTCTAATCCTAACCTAATGATAGCCACTCTTAAGGTCAATCTTGAAAATACTATTGCTCCGGCCATCATATCTTACATGTCATCCAAACGAGGTATGGGAAACCTATATCTAGTTGTGATCTTATTAATGGTATGACTATCAATGCACATTTTCCAAGTGCCATCTTTCTTAGGGGTCAATAATGTGGGTACTGCATAAGGGCTCAAACTTTTTCTAATAAATCCTTTCCTAAGGAGGTCCCCTACTTGTCTTTGTAGTTTTAGGTGTTCGGTAATGTTCATCCTATAGTGTGGGAGGTTGGGTAGGGTTTCTCCTGGGACTAAATCAATGGCATGTTGGATGTCCCTAAGTGGTGGAAGGTGGTCAGGTTGGTCATTTGGAACACATCCTTAAAGTCCTCTAATACTTCAACCACTTCTTGAGGGTGTTCTTTCGAGGAAGGCTCTTGAATTTCCTTAGTAGTTAAGATCCAAATAGGTGTACCCTCAGCGAGCTATTTCTCATTTTCTTTGTGGTTATCAGGTTTCCTTTAAGTGGCTCGATCCTCTCTTAATAGTAGCCTTAGGTGGTGTAGGGTTGATCATAAACTTCTTTCCAAAGTGCATGAATGAACTAGAATTAGATCGGCCATAAAGGTTTGCATTATGGTCAAATAACCAGGGTCGACCTAAGATGATACTACTCACTCCCATTGGTTGGACGTCACACCACACCTTCTCCCGATAGGACTACAATTGGATTTGGACTAGACACCTAAGCTTGATAGCAATTAAGGTGGAGTCTATCCAAGAAACCTTATAGAGATTTGGATGGGAAACTATGGATAAGCCTAAAGTTTTGATAGCACTAGTGGATATAGCATTCACACAACTCCCACTATCTATGATTATCTTACACACCTTATCCCCTAACCTGACAAAGGTTTGTAGGATGTTAGTCTTACGCCAATCTTCTTGGGTCTCAGTCTGGGTGAGGATGCATCTAACTATCCAAAAAGGTCAGGCTCTACATCATCCTCGTCACCATACTCATTTGCCAAATTATCCTCAGCCAGATATACTTCCTCAACATAATCATCTAGGGGCTCTATGGGTTCAGACTCATTCTCCACTAATTTTCCTATGTGCAAGGCTCTAGTTGGGCAATTGCTTGCATAATGGCCTATCTTATGACATCTAAAACAAGGAGCATTAGGGTTTGGGGTTCTCTGATCTTCTGATGCTTTGCCCCTATCGTCTCTACGGGTTAGATGTGTACTAGGGTTTGGTCAGGTTGGTAACATCTGACTTGGTCATGGCTGCTTACTAGGTGCACAAGTTCTAGGGGGTTCTGGTCTACAATAAATTGGTCCCCTATAAAATCTCTCCGCATCTCGTGCTACCTGGTAGGCTAGCTCTAAATCTCGGACTTCTCTCAAGAACAACTCCTTCGGATCTCTTCCCTTAATTCGGCTCTAAACCTAGACATGGTAACTGATTTGGACTCATCGACATTGCATCTCATCACAAACTCATCAAATTTGCAATGTACTCAGCTACACTCTTAGTTCCCTGGGTCAATCTCCGCCACTGGTCTAAAAGTTTTGATGGTAGGACATTGGAAGGTACTTTTCTCTAAGCCTAAGCTTCATTGCCCTCCAAGTTACTATCAAAACATCACCTCTTTGTCTATTGAACCTTTCGATATTTCTCCAGTACAACTTGGCCTGACGGATTAACGAAAGCTTTGCAATTTGCATTTCCTCTCCTCGATTATGTTGTACCACTCAAAATACTGATCCATCTCTCCCTCCCAGTCTATATAAACCTTAGGATCTAGATTTTCATCAAAAGTGGGTGCTTCCAACCTAATGTTCCTAAGGGTTTGGTCATCATGGTCCATTTGATCCTGATTGGGTCTCCTAGGATTTGGCTCATATTCTAGGTCATGGTGTGCTCTCCTAGGGTTCGGGTCTTGGATTCGATCAAGGTTGGGTCTCCTAGGATTTGGCTCAAAGAAAGGGTCTTGATGAGGCCTCCTAGGATTGGGTTCAGGGAAAATGTCTTGGTGCGGAGCCTCTTGGGTTGATGGGTGTGTCAAACTCTTGTTCAAGCTCTAATTCATTCTAGACTTCATGGGTTCTTCTAGGGTATGAGCCTCTAATCGGTCAAGCCTAGCAGTGATGAGGGCCATCTGATCAGTCATGCTTTGTTAGTCTAGGCCAATTGGTCAGTCAGGTTTTGGTTCAGTCAGGTCATTAGATCATTCAGGGTTTTCATCAAGGTCTCAAGATTTTGGTCCATGGTTGCACTCGATTGAGCTTGGGTTTTTTGATAGGGTGCTCATGATCTAGTTTCCATGCGCACACAGACTCAAACTCGGGCTAGGGGTTTGCTAGACCTAGTAGCTTAAGTAAGGTGAGTTGACTAGTTACAACCAAATCAATAGCTATCCTGTCCACTAGCCATAAGGGGTGGATCTGTGGGAGGCTTTCCTAGCTCTCGCTGGGTCCTAATTAAAACCATAACAACCGCTTAGGGCATTTTCCACTTGATCCCTAGCCTAGACACCAGCTGTCAGAAATAGATGCAGGAGTGGGTGCACCAATTTTCCCAAATGACTTGAACTAGACCTGTGTGTATCCCTAAGAATTAGTGTTCTACTCAGTTTTAATTAAGGATTGGGTTCGTTATGCAGGGTGGTGGTTCTGGGCTAAGGACATGTGATTAAATCCTACCCCCATGTCAAATTGATGGCCTCAAATCGATTTACCATGAGATGAGTGCAAACATACATATGAACCCTAATTTCAGGTGCAGAATTTTTGTGTGTTGCAGTTCTGAAGCGGGGCTGAAGAGTGCTATGTATCAGTGTTAGAAAATTCAGAAAAATCATAGAACATTTCTAACTCATAGGTGATATACCAGATTAAGGGAATTAAAAATAAATATTGCTATGCTGGACAATTCCTAGAACTTAGACAATGCAAACATGACAGAACAACAGAAATTTTAAAAATGCTAGATTCTAATGATGCAAAACTATTCTTTAAGACTTAAAACTTACCTTCTTGAATTCCCTTTCAAGGGTCAATCACATATGCACCCCTACATGCCATAGGAAATCCCCACTGAATGGGATGTGAGGGTCTTGTAGCCCTTCTTTTTCCTATGACCGGACGGAATGGTGAAGCACCCAATCCAAGTACTGAAGAAGATGGTAAGCCCTAACCTACCATGCCTTGATACCAATTTGATGCAGGATGAAATGGAATGATGCAATCTAAGAGAGATAGTGGTAACTAAATGAAAAATGAAGTGAAGCTAGACTACTTTTCATGTAAAAGAACAGAAATTTTCATGAAGGGATTTGCATGTTAAACTAGACTTGAATGAGATCCTTCAAAGTAGTATAGAGAAAAGATATTTGTGGCTAAGAAATCACATAGGCTAGGGCTTAATTACTCTAATATTTCAGATTTGAGAAGCATCGAAAGAGGGGTACCCGGCCATTAACATTTCAGTGATTGAAGGGTTACACTCAAGGATGAAGCACTTGGATGACAAGGAGATTCCTCTAGATGGTAGGACTTCTTGTCTCTGTTTCTTTCTTGGAAGACATTCTTCTTTGGAACCTGGAAATCCCAGTGATCCTACACAAACCATATTAGAGTTAAAACAGAAATTGAAAGGTGGAATACTAATGAAATGAAGGTTGATGTTGAGAAGAAGTTTTCGTGGAGTGGAAGTAGCTTGGCCGGCCTCCTTTGTATGGTCTCCTTGCACCTTGGAAGATGGAATGGAATGAGTGGATGGAATGAAAATAGGCTAATGGTTCTTGGCATGGAAGACGGTTTCTCTTGAAGTAGATAAGGGCCTCTAACCCACTCCCTCTTGGAGGACATTTGATAACACAAATGGAAGAGAAAAAACATAACTTTTCTTTCATATCATCATCGTTTACAAGAGAGCTTGGAGTTGATTTTATAAGCCTCCAAGGAAATTTGAAAATTAGAAATACATGGAGCTTTTCATGGGAAGTTACTAGCTATAAGGGTGGAAATTCGAATTACATGGAGATTTTCATGGAAATTGCAGCCTTAGCTAGCTTTAAGGGTGGAAGGTTGAAACACCTTGGCCAGCTCCTTTGAATTTGAAATTTCCTTGGTGATGTGGCATGTGGTGATGTTGTTTGATGAGTTGTACACCAAGTGGTTGGGAGGTTGACATGGCATCCAACAATGCTTGCTGAAGTTGTGTCCACCTTGGGTTAATTTATTGGAGTGGTTTAATGCATCCAATCTTCAAGTGAGCTTGCTTACATTGAACCAATTCCAATCCTCTCTTGGACCCAACTACTAAATTCACTAAATACAAGACCAGTTTGACTATAATTGGACTCAAAACCCAAATGGACTAAAAAAAACAAAATTGAAATAAACCCAACCCTAATTACATGACTCAAATTCAATTAAAGAAGTAAAATTATGCTATTTACAAGACACAAGTTCAATGAAAGAATTAAAGCCAGACTGAATTAGATTAAGCCTCTTTCAAAATTTGGTGCCCGCACTAGCTCTCCCAGGGTGGGAGAAACTCGACCCTGTCGAGTATGGACTGGTCAGACTTTAATACCTTTCTAGCAGGTCTGGGTCAATTTGCTGCATATCTTCTCGAGTGATTCTGGAATCCTCGAATTCGGATCTTCCTTGTCATCGAACCAGATAATGTTGATAGGCCTTATTTATGGTGGTAATTGCTTGGTCATCCAAGATACTTTCAATCCTATCTCTCCATTCTGGCTGTGGTGCTGGTAGATACTCATGTAGGGTTTCACTCTCAAAGGATGGATAATGTCCAAAATGCTTCCTAGGAATTAATGCCAGCTCTTTGTATTCTTTCAAATCAGAAATATTAAATGTTGAACTAATGCCATAATCTGGTGGTAACTCTAACATGTATGCATTATGTCCAACTCTTTAATACTTTGAAAGGTCCAGCTCCCCAGGCATGCAGTTTTTTCATAGTTCCCAACAAGAACCTTTCAGGTTTAAGTTTAACCATTACAGAGTCTCCTATATTGAATTCTTTCATTCGTTTATATGTATTGGCCATATGCTTGTTGACTTCATTGCTCATTTGAGTTTTCCTACTAATCACCTTAAGCAATTCTTTAATATGCTATGCATATGACTCGGTGGACTCAGACATTCATGCATGAGTGGGTAATGGAATGAGGTTGATAGGTCTCCTAGGTTTATAACCATGGACAATCTCAAAGGGACTCTTACCAGTAGACCTATTGACTGAGCTATTGTAAGCGAATTCAGCACGAGATAATAGCAAATCCCAGTTTCCCAAACTCTCTCTAACAAGACACCTCAATAAGTTTCCTAGACTTTTGTATACTACTTCGGTCTGTCCATCAGTCTAGGGGTGGTAAGCAATTGAGAAGTTCAATTTTGTTCCTAGTAGGTGCCAAAGGGTTTTCCAAAATAACTCATGAAACGACATCCCTATTAAAACAATGGTCTTAGGTAACCCATGCAATTTGACTACTTGATCGAGAAAAAGCTTGGCTACCCTAGATGCATCAAAAGTTTGGGAACAGGGTATAAAATTGGCCATCTTTGAAAATCTATCGAGCACTACAAAGATTGAATCATGTTTCCTAATGGTCTTGGGCAATCCTAAAACAAAGTCCATGCTAAGATCCTGCCATGGACACTCAGGCACAGGTAAAGAAGTGTATAACTCGGTGTTTTGTTTTTGATGTTTGGCAATACGACACAACCTACATCGGGCAACAATATTGGCTACATGTCTTTTAAGGCCTGGCCAGTAAAATTTCTCCTCAACAATTAATATGATCTTATTTCTTCCAAAGTGGCCAGCCAATCCTCCAGCATGAATTTCCAACACTAAGAAGTCTCTAATCGATATTCGTGGGATACATAGCTTATTGTCCTTAAAAAGAAAACCATCACGTAGAGTGTAATCGCTAAATATGCTAGATGGTCCATGTTGTAGAGTTTAATGAACTTCACTAAAGTCAGGACAATTGGGGTATTCTTCTTTCAACCTATCGAATACTATGACTTCAGTCCTGACTGATGTCAAAAACAAGGATCGATGACTCAGGTCGTCAGCTACATGGTTTTTTGTCCCCGCACAGTGTTTCAATATAAAGATGTATGCCTAAATGTATTCTACCCTTACCATGCCTAGGGTTTAGTTTATTTTGAGAATTGAGGAACCAGAGTGGTAGGGGATGCAAAGTGAAGATGAAACTATGCAACTCTAAAGGAGATTAGCGAAGATTAATTGGCAAGTTCTATCGACATATGAAGAGTTCAGCATAATTTATAAAAGATCAGTTAATGAAGCAAACTTGAATGATCATGTATAACCCTAATTACCGAGACTTCGAAATAATAAAGAAATAGGACAGAATTAAAACCACTAGTCAGATTAATGTCTCAGACCTAATTGACACTGACTTACCTGGCATTGATTTTCCAATGAGAATAAGATCACTCTTGAGGGGATCTTCCAGATGACCAGGCCATGCTACGGTTGGAGACTCTTCTTGTTTTCTGGATTGGTGGCAAGAGATCCTTCCTCTTGAAGTCGGAATTCCAGAGAACCCTGCAACAAAGAAATCCCTAAGATGAAAGAACTTAACAAAACATGAAATGGAGAAAGGGAAGAGAGGTGGATGAAGCATTGATGGGGATCCTTCTTGGCACCATGGTGGAGTGCTTGAGATGGAACAGGTTGGTCTCCTTGTGTTGATCCTCTTGATTCACCATTGCATGTTGAAGGCTCACTTGAGATTGGAGTGGAAGAAAGGAGTCCTTGGGCGTTGGAGATGGAAGAAGGGAGGAACTAGAGTGGGCGTGGATGAGGAGAAAGACTAAACCACATAGACACAAAGACAATCACATAGAAAGAATAATCCAAGCCAAAAATTTTATTCCTTCATTCCCCTTACAATGGGGCATCCCAAAGTCTTTAATAGGAGCCTTACAAATCTTTAAAATTTGAAAATCCCTAAAATGTGGAGGATTACAAGGAGAGTTAGAGGATTTGTAGGCCTTGATGCTTGATTTGTGGAAGAGGGTAAATCTCTAAAATTTGAAAATCCCTAAAATGTGGAGGATTACAAGGAGAGTTAGAGGATTTGTAGGCCTTGATGCTTGATTTGTGGAAGAGGGTGGCCAACCATCATTTTGAATTCAAACTTTCTTCTTGGGCGCCCTCTTGGAGTTCCTTCAACCCATGACAAGTGGCACCAAAGTGGGGACCACTTGATGAGGTGGCTTCTAGCTGAGATGGCGCTGAGGTGGCAAGTGGTAGCTGATGTGGCGCTGAGGTGGCAAGTGGCATGTGGCACCACTTGGCTTTGGACTTGTCTTGATGCTTCAAAATCTGACTTTCAACTGGACTAAGGCTTCAAATTGGACCCGACCCAGCATGGACTCGAAATTAATTGGACTAAGACTTTGACTTCAACTGGACCAGACCCCAAATGGACTCGAAATTAATTACAATATTATTTGGACTCAAAATTGAAAGAGAAATTACAGGACTAATTACAGGACTAATCCAACCATAAGGACTCAGACTTGAATTGAATAGGTTGGAGTCTTTTCCTGATTCTGGTTCCCACACCACAGAGTGCTTCATGATCAGAGTAAAGGACAAACTCCTGCGATAACAGGTAGTTCCTCCAATACCTTAAAGCCTGACTACTGCATAATATTGTTTATCATAGGTGGAGTATTTTAATTTAGCCTCATTCAGTTTTTCACTAAAAAAGGCTACATGGTGATTCTCTTGCCTCAAAACTCCACCAATACCTACTCCAAGGGCATCACAAGCCACCTCAAAAACCTTGGAAAAATCAGGCAGTCTTAAAATAGGTGCTTGTGTCAATTCTTCTTAATATCTAGGAAGGCCCCATCGGCAACTATGGTCCATTCAAAATGGCCTTTCCTAATGCAATCCATGATTGGTGCAACTATTGTGCTAAACCCTGAATGAATCTTCTATAAAAAGTAGCTAGGCCATGATAACTTCGTACTTCATGCACACAATTTGGCACAGGCCACTCTACAATTGACTTTATCTTTTCGGTGTCAGCAAAAACTCCGTCAGGTGTGATAACAAAACCTAGGAAAATGACACTATTGGTGAGAAAATCACACTTTTCAAGTTCGAGTAGAAACTATTTTTCCTAAGAGCTAGACAAACTTGCTACAAATGGTACAAATGATCCTCCTGGGTCCTACTATATATAAGAAGTTGTCGAAGTAAACTACAACAAACATTCCTATAAATAATCGTAAGACTTGGTTCATAATCCGCATAAAGGTGCTAGGAGCATTGGACAATCCGAAAGGCATCACTACCCATATAAAAAGGACCCTCCTTGATCTTAAATGCAGTCTTCCACTCATCCCCAGGTCTAATCCTAACCTAATGATAGCCACTCTTAAGGTCAATCTTTGAAAATACTATTGCTCGGCCATCATATCTTACATGTCATCCAAACGAGGTATGGGAAACCTATATTTAGTTGTGATCTTATTAATGGCATGACTGTCAATGCACATCCTCCAAGTGCCATCTTTCTTGGGGTCAATAATGGGTACTGCATAAGGGGTCAAACTTTTTCTAATAAATCCTTTCCTAAGGAGGTCCCCTACTTGTCTTTGTAGTTCTATGTGTTCAGTAAGGTTAATCCTATAGTGTGGGAGGTTGGGTAGGGTTGCTCCTGGGACTAAATCAATGGCATGTCGGATGTCCCTAAGTGGTGGAAGGTGGTCAGGTTGGTCATTTGGAAACACATCCTTAAAGTCCTCTAATACTTCAACCACTTCTTGAGGGTGTTCTTTCTAGGAAGGCTCTTGAATTTCCTTAGTAGTTAAGATCCAAATAGGTGTACCCTCAGCGAGCTATTTCTCAATTTCCTTTGTGGTTATCAGGTTGACTCCAGTCTTCTTTTCCTTTAAGTGGCTCGATCCTCTCTTAATAGTAGCCTTAGGTGGTGTAGGTTGATCACAAACTTCTTTCCAAGTGCATGAATGAACAAGAATTAGATCGGCCATAAAGGGTTGCATTATGGTCAAATAACCAGTGTCGACCTAAGATGATACTACTCACTCTCATTGGTCGGACGACACACCACACCTTCTCCCGATAGGACTACAATTGGATTTGGACTAGACACCTAAGCTTGATAGGAATTGAGGTGGAGTTTATCCAAGAAACCTTATAGAGATTTGGATGGGAAACTATGGATAAGCACAAAGTTTTGATAGCACTAGTGGATATAGCATTCACACAACTCCCACTATCTATGATTATCTTACACACATTATCCCCTAACCTGACAAAGGTTTGTAGGATGTTAGTCTTACGCCAATCTTCTTGGGTCTCAGTCTGGTGAGGATGCATCTAACTACTCCAAAAAGGTCAAGCTCTACATCATCCTCGTCACCATACTCATTTGCCAAATTATCCTCAGCCAGATATACTTCCTCAACACAATCATCTAGGGGCTCTATGGGTTCAGACTCATTCTCCACTAATTCTCCTATGTGCAAGGCTCTAGTTGGGCAATTGCTAGCATAATGGCCTATCTTATGACATCTAAAACAAGGAGAATTAGGGTTTGGGGTTCTCTGAACTTCTGATTCTTTGCCCCTATCGTCTCTACGGGTTAGAGGTGTACTAGGGTTTGGTCAGGTTGGTCACATCTGACTTGGTCATGGCTGCTTACTAGGTGCACAAGTTCTAGGGGGTTCTGGTCTACAATAAATTGGTCCCCTATAAAATCTCTCTGCATCTCGTGCTACCTGGTAGGCTAGCTCTAAATCTTGGACTTCTCTCAAGAACAACTCCTTCGGATCTCTTCCCTTAATCCGGCTCTAAACCTAGACATGGTAACTAATTTGGACTCATCGACATTGCATCTCATCACAAACTCATCAAATTTTGCAATGTACTCAGCTACACTCTTAGTTCCCTGGGTCAATCTCCGCCACTGGTCTAAAGGTCTTTGGTGGTAGGACATGGGAAGGTACTTTTCTCTAATCCTAAGCTTCATTGCCCTCCAAGTTACTATCAAAACATCACCTCTTTGTCTATTGAACCTTTCGATATTTCTCCAGTACAACTTGGCCTGACGGATTAAAAAGCTTTGCAAATTTGCATTTCCTCTCCTCGATTATGTTGTACCACTCAAAATACTGATCCATCTCTCCCTCCCAGTCTATATAAACCTTAGGATCTAGATTTTCATCAAAACTGGGTGCTTCCAACGTAATGTTCCTAAGGGTTCGGTCATCATGGTCCATTTGATCCTGATTGGGTCTCCTAGGATTTGGCTCATAAGCAAGGTCATGGTGTGCTCTCCTAGGTTTCGGGTCATGGATTCAATCATGGGTTGGGTCTCCTAGGATTTGGCTCAAAGAAAGGGTCTTGATGAGGCCTCCTATGATTGGGTTCAGGGAAAATGTCTTGGTGCGGAGCCCTTCTAGGGTTGATGGGTGTGTCAAACTCTTGTTCAAGCTCTAATTCATTCTAGACTTCATGGGTTCTTCTAGGGGTATGAGCCTCTAATCGGTCAAGCCTAGCATGATGAGGGTCATCTGATCAGTCATGCTTTGGTTAGTCTAGGCCAATTGGTCAGTCAAGTTTTGGTTCAGTCAGGTCATTAGATCATTCAGGGTTTTCATCAAGGTCTCAAAATTTTGGTCCATGGTTGCACTCTATTGAGCTTGGGTTTGTTGATAGGGTGCTCATGATCTAGTTGCCATGCGCACATAGACTCAAACTCGGGCTAGGGGTTTGCTAGACCTAGTAGCGTAAGTAGGTGAGTTGACGAGTTACAACCAAATCAATAGCTATCCTGTCCACTAGCCATAAGGGGTGGATCTGTGGGAGGCTTTCCTAGCTCTCGCTGGGTCCTAATTAAAAACCATAAGAACCGCTTAGGGCATTTTCCACTTGATCCCTAGCCTAAACACCAGCTTTCAGAAATAGATGCAGGAGTGGGTGCACCAGTTTTCCCAAATGACTGAACTAGACCTGTGTGTATCCCTAAGAATTAGTGTACTACTCAGTTTTAATTAAGGATTGGGTTCGTTATGCAGGGTGGTGGTTTTGGGCTAAGGACATGTGATTAAATCTTACCCCCATGTCATATTGATGCCCTCAAATCGATTTACCATGAGATGAGTGCAATCATACATATGAACCCTAATTTCAGGTGCAGAATTTTTGTGTGTTGCAGCTCTGAAGTGGGGCTGAAGCGTGCTATGTATCAGTGTTAGAAAATTCAGAAAAAATCATAGAACATTTCTATCTCATAGGTGATATTCCAGATTAATGGAAATTAAAAAATAAATATGTGCTATGCTGGACAATTCCTAACTTAGACAATGCAAACATGACAGAACCGCAAAAATTTAAAAATGCTAGATTCTAATGATGCAAAACTAGTCTTTAAGACTTAAAACTTACCTTCTTGAATTCCCTTTCAAGGGTCAATCACATATACACCCCTACTTGCCATAGGAAATCCCCACTGAATGGGATGTGAGGGTCTTGTAGCCCATCTTTTTCCTAAGACCGGACGGGCATGGTGAAGCACCCAATCCAAGTACTGAAGAAGATGGTAAGCCCTAACCTACCATGCCTTGATACCAATTTGATGCAGGATGAAATGGAATGATGCAATTTAAGAGGAGATAGTGGTAACTAAATGAAAAATGAAGTGAAGCTAGACTACTTTTTCATGTAAAAGAACTGAAATTTTCATGAAGGGATTTGCATGTTAAACTAGACTTGAATGAGAACCTTCAAAGTAGTATAGAGAGAAGATCTTTGTGGCTAAGAAATCACAAAGGCTAGGGCTTAATTACTCTAATATTTCATATTTGAGAAGCCTCGAAAGAGGGGTACCCGGCCATTAACATTTCAGTGATTGAAGGGTTACACTCAAGGATGAAGCTCTTGGATGACAAGGAGATTCCTCTAGATGGTAGGACTTCTTGTCTCTGTTTCTTATCTTGGAGGACATTCTTCTTTGGAACCTGGAATCCCAGGGATCCTACACAAACCATATTAGAGTTAAAACAGAAATTGAAAGGTGGAATACTAATGAAATGAAGGTTGATGTTGAGAAGAAGTTTTCGTGGAGTGGAATTAGCTTGGCGGCCTCCTTTGTATGGTCTCCTTGCACCTTGGAAGATGGAATGGAATGAGGTGGAATGAATTAGGCTAATGGTTTTTGGCATGGAAGACGGTTTCTCTTGAAGTAGATAAGGGCCTCTAACCCACTCCCTCTCGGAGGACATTTGATAACACAAATGGAAGAGAAAAAACATAACTTTTCATTCATATCATCATCATTTACAAGAGAGCTTGGAGTTGATTTTATAAGCCTCCAAGGAACTTTGAAAATTAGAAATACATGGAGCTTTTCATGGGAAGTTGCTAGCTATAAGGGTGGAAATTCGAATTACATGGAGATTTTCATGGAAATTGCAGCCTTAGCTAGCTTTAAGGGTGGAAGGTTGAAACACCTTGGCAGCTCCTTTGAATTTGAAATTTCCTTGGTGATGTGGCATGTGGTGATGTGGTTTGATGAGTTGTACACCAAGTGGTTGGGAGGTTGACATGGCATCCAACAATGCTTGCTGAAGTGGTGTCCACCTTGGGTTAATTTATTGGAGTGGTTGAATGCATCCATTATTCAAGTGAGCTTGCTTACATTGAACCAATTCCAATCCTCTCTTGGACCCAACTACTAAACTCACTAAATACAAGACCAGTTTGACTATAATTGGACTCAAAAACCCAAATGGACTCAAAAGAAACCAAATTGAAATAAACCCAACCCTAATTACATGACTCAAATTCAATTAAAGAAGTAAAATTATGCTATTTACAAGACACAAATTCAATGAAAGAATTAAAGCCATACTGAATTAGACTGAAGCCTCTTTCGAAATTTGGTGCCCGCACTAGCTCTCCCGGGGTGGGAGAAACTCGGCCCTATCGAGTATGGACTGGTCAGACTTTAATACCTTTCTAGCAGGTCTGGGTCAATTTGCTGCAGATCTTCTCGGGTGATTCAGGAATCCTCGAATTCGGATCTTCCTTGCCATCGAACCAGATAATGTTGATAGCCTTATTTCTGGTGGTAATTGCTTGGTCATCCAAGATACTTTCAATCCTATCTCTCCATTCTGGCTGTGGTGCCGGTAGATGCTCAGGTAGGGTTTCACTCTCAAAGGATGGATAAGGTCAAAATGCTCACTAGGATTAATGCCAGCTCTTTGTATTCTTTCGAATCAGAAATATTAAATGTTGAACTAATGCCATAATCTGTGGTAACTCTAATACGTATGCATTATGTCCAACTCTCTTTAATACTTTGAAAGGTCCAGCTCCCCAGGCATGCAGTTTTTCATAGTTCCCAACAAGAACCTTTCAGGTTTAAGTTTAACCATTACAGAGTCTCCTATATTGAATTCTTTCATTCGTTTACATGTATTGGCCATATGCTTGTAGACTTCATTGCTCATTTGAGTTTTCCTACTAATCTTCTTATGCAATTCCTTATATGCTGTGCATATGACTCGGTGGACTCAGACATTCGTGCATGAGTGGGTAATGGAATGAGGTCGATAGGTCCCCTAGGTTTATAACCATGGACAATCTCAAAGGGACTCTTACCAGTAGACTTATTGACTGAGCTGTTGTAAGCGAATTCAGTATGAGGTAATAGCAAATCCCAGTTTTCCAGACTCTCTCCAACAAGACACCTCAATAAGTTTCCTAGACTTCTGTTTACTACTTCGATCTATCCATCAGTCTGGGGGTGGTAAGCAATTGAGAAGTTCAGTTTTGTTCCTAGTAGGTTCCAAAGGCTTTTCAAAAAGTAACTCGAGAAATGGACAACCCTATCAAAAATAATGGTCTTAGTTAACCCATGCAATTTGACTACTTGATCGAGAAAAAGCTTGGCTACCCTAGATGCATCAAAAGTTTGGGAACAGGGTATAAAATGGGCCATCTTTGAAAATCTGTCGACCACAATAAAGATTAATCGTGTTTCCTAAGGGTCTTCGGCAATCCTAAAACAAAGTCCATGCTAAGATCCTTCCATGGACACTTAGGCACATGTAAAGGATTGTATAACCCGGTGTTTTGTTTTTGATGTTTGGCAAAGCACACATCCTACATCGGGCAACAATATTGGCTACGTGTCTCTTAAGGCCTGGCCTATAAAATTTCTCCTCAACTATTAATATGGTCTTATTTCTTCAAAGTTGCCAGCCAATCCTCCAGCATGAATTTCCCATACTAAGAAGTCTCTAATCGATGTTCGTGGGATACATAGCTTACTGTCCTTAAAAAGAAAACCATCAAGTAGAGTGTAAATGCTAAATATGCTAGATGGTCCATGTTGTAGAGTTTGATGAACTTCACTAAAGTCAGGACAACTGGGGTATTCTTCCTTCAACCTATCGAATCCTATGACTTCAGTGCTGACTGATGTCAAAAACAATGATCGACGACTCAAGGTGTCAGCTACGCGGTTTTCAGTCCCGGCACGGTGTTTCAATATAAAGGTGTGTGCCAGAATGTATTCTACCCACTTACCTTGCCTAGGGTTCAGTTTCTTCTAAGAATTGAGGAACGGGAGTGCTTCATGATCAAAGTAAAGGACAAACTCCTGCGATAAAAGGTAGTGCCTCCAATACCTTAAAGCCTGGACTACACGCATAAAGTTCCTTATAATAGGTGGAGTATTTTAATTTAGCCTCATTCTATTTTTCATAAAAAAAGTGGTGCGGACACCAAAGGCACCAGAATAAGGCAGAGGCTTCTCAACCCTCTGTGGATCACTTAAATGACATTCGAGTCCACTGTAATAAAGCTTAGTCCAGCTGAGTTGTTTTCATTTAAGTCCTGTAATTATTTAGCTCATGTTGAGCTAGTCCAGTCCAATGTTAGTCAGCTCATGTCGAGCTGATTTTATTTTTTGAGTCCTGTTCAACCATATTGAAGACTCAAGACCACATCATACAAGTGAAGACCAAGTCCAACCTGATTGAAGACATGGATGTTGAGCCCGAGTCCAACCTAACTAGAAGACATGAAGATCCCCGAGGAGAATTAAAACAGTGCAAACCTGAAGCCTGGAGACCAGCCAGAAGGAAACTGGGCCACCCAGGCCCAGGGAGAAATTAGGGTGCCCCTCCTTAGAATTACCTTCCCCTTGGTCGGCCACTTATGGTCACCCCCTTGGCCGACCAAGACAAGGAGAGGGAGTCCCATTCCATTTAAAATTTTTCTACCTAGGTTGCCATGTATTCCTAGTTAGAGTTTGTAAGGGAAAAGGAGTCCTATGTAAAGTCTAAAGTACCCTTACTTCGAGCCCAAGGTTAAGGGTCAATTTAAGGGACCCTAGCCACTTGTATGAAGTTAGAATTTTTGATGAATGAAAACCTTGAGTTCTTCTATTGAGTTGTGTGATACCCTGCTGTGTGCATAAAGGGTTTGCGAGAGTTTTCTTCCCAGTGCTGCAATCATCTTCCTGCTGCCAACAAGCATCTCAGATCCCAGGATGCCCACTCCAAAAGAAGCTTTCCCTTGCTGTTTTTCCTTTGTTTTCTTGTTCCTTTGTGAGTTTTCTAACCCTGACAGGTCGTTTACAGGTCCCCGAGTTCCTACGAATCCAACGACTCCAGCCAAGCCTCAATCGGATCACCGAGCAGAAAGCCGGGTATCCGCGGGTCTTTGGCTCGGTTTTCCAGGCGCATCTGTCGAGGAACGAGAGACCCTTTTGCTGTGATCTTCACAGACGTTATCAGGTACACCCCCTCTACCTCCAGTAGTTTTATTGTAGGAGAACTTGCCCAAACCGAGGCTTCTCAGCCCCGGCGATCCTTCTTTTCTACTTTTCTAGATCCTAATCTGCATGCTGATCTTCTAAAATTCATATAAAATTCTCTACAACTTATTTTAATCTGAAATTCGGGAATTAATCACTCAACCCCACATATAAAATATACAAAAAAAATTGCATGCATATTAGTCCCCCATCAAAAAGGCTACACGGTGATTCTGTTGGCTCAAAACTCCACCAATACCTACACCAGAGGAATCACAAACCATCTCAAAAACCTTAGAAAAATCAGGCAGTCTTAAAATAGGTGCTTGTGTTATTTTCTTCTTAATATCTATGAAGGCCCTATCAACAGCTCTGGTCCATTTAAAATGGCCCTTCCTAATGCATTCCTTTATTGGTGCAATTATGGTGCTAACCCCCGAATGAATCTTCTATAAAAAGTAGCTAGGCCATGATAACTTCCTACTTCATGAACACTATTTGGCACAGGCCACTCTACAATTGA
This sequence comes from Areca catechu, assembly GCA_021397845.1. NCBI lineage: Eukaryota > Viridiplantae > Streptophyta > Magnoliopsida > Arecales > Arecaceae > Areca > Areca catechu. Next base: position 102,529,778 of record CM038050.1, read on the forward strand.
CTTAATCCTTTTGGGGTCAGCAGAAACTCCGTTAGGTGTGATAACAAAACCTAGAAAATGACTCTATTGGTGAGAAAATCATAATTTTTCAAGTTCGCGTAGAGACTATTTTTCCAAAGAGCTAAACATACTTGCTTCAAATGGTCCAAATGATCCTCCTAGGTTCTTTTATATATACAAATGTCATCGAAGTAAACTACGACAAACTTTCCTATAAATAATCATAAGACTTGGTTCATAATCTATATAAAGGTGCTCGGAGCATTGGACAATCGGAAAGGCATCACTACCCATTCAAAAAGACCCTCCTTGGTCATAAATGCAGATTTCCACTTATCCCCAGGTCTAATCCTAACCTAATGATAGCACTCTTAAGGTCAATCTTTGAAAATACTGTTGCTTCGGCCATCATATCTAACATGTCGTCCAAACGAGGTATGGGAAACCTATATTTAGTTATGATCTTATTAATGGCATGACAGTTAACGCACATCCTTCAAGTGCCATCTTTTTTAGGGGTCAATAATGTGGCTACTGCACAAGGGCTCAAACTTTTCCTAATAAATCCTTTCCTATGGAGGTCCCTTACTTGTCTTTGTAATTCTAAGTATTCGGTAGGGTTCATCCTATAGTGTGGGAGGTTGGGTAGGGTTGCTCCTGGGACTAAATTAATGGCATGTTGGATGCCCCTAAGTGGTGAAAGGTGGTCAGGTAGGTCATTTGGAAACACATCCTTAAGTCCTCTAACACTTCAACCACTTCCTAAGGGTGTTCCTTCTGAGAAGGCTCTTGAATTTCCTTAGTGGTTAAGATCCGAACAGGTGTACCCTCAGTGAGCTATTTCTTAATTTCTTTTGCGATAATCAGGTTGACTCCAGTCTTCTTTTTTTTTAAGTGGCTCGATCTTCTCTTAATAGTATCCTTAGGTGGTGTAGTTGATCACAAACTTCTTTCCAAAGTGCTTGAATGAACAAGAATTAGATCGGCCATAAAGGGTTGCATTATGGTCAAATAACTAGGGTTGACCTAAGATGATACAACTCACTCCTTGGTAGGACATCACACCACCTTCTCCCGATAAGGACTGTAACTGGAATTGGACTAGACACCTAAGCTTGATAGGAATTGAGGTGGAGTCTATCTAGGAAAACTTATAAGATTTGGATGGGAAATTGTGGATAAGCCTAAAGTTTTGACAGCACTAGTGGATATGGCATTCACACAACTCCCACTATCTATAAATATCTTACACACCTTATCCCCTAACATGACAAAGGTTTGTAGGATGTTAGTCTTATGCCAATCTTCTTGGATCTCAGTCTAGGTGAGGATGCATCTAACTACTCCCAAAAGGTTAGGCACTACATGATCCTCATCACCTTCATAATCATCTGCCAAACTATCCTCAGCCTGATATACTTCCTCAACACAATCATCTAGGGGCTCTATGGGTTCAGACTCATTCTCCGCTAATTCTCCTATGTGCAAGGCTCTAGTTGGGCAATTGCTAGCATAATGGCCTATCTTATAACATCTAAAACAAGGAGCATTGGGGTTTGGGTTCTCTGAACTTCTGGTGCATTACCCCTATTGTCTCTATGGGTCAGAGATGTACTAGGGTTTGGTTGGGTTGGGCACATCTGACTTGGTCCTGGCTGCTGATAAGGTGCACTAGTTCTAGGAGGTTCTAGTCTATGATAAATTGGTCCCCTATTAAATCTCTCAACATCTCGTGCTACCTGGTAAGCTAGCTCTAAATCTTGGACTTCTCTCAAGAACAACTCCTTTTGGATCTCTTCCCTTAATCTAGCTCTGAACCTAGATAGGTAACTGATTCGGACTCATCGACATTGCATCTCATCACAAACTCATCAATTTTGCAATGTACTCAACTACATTCTTGGTTCCCAAGGTCAATCTCTGCCACTGGTCTAAAAGTCTTTGGTGGTGGGACATAGATAGGTACATCTCTCTAAGCCTAAGCTTCATTGCCCTCTAGGTTACTATGAAAACATCACCTCTTTGTCAAATGAACCTTTCGACATTTCCCCAGTACAGCCTGGCCTGAAGAATTAACCTAAGCTTCATAAATTTGCATTTCCTCTCCTCAGTTATGTCGTACCACTCAAAATACTGATCCATCTCTCCTTCCTAGTCTATATAAACCTTAGGATCTAGATTTCCTTCAAAAGTGGGTGCTTCCAACCTAATGTTCCTAAGGATTAGGTCATGTCCATTTGATCCTGATTTGGTCTCCTAGGATTTGGCTTATAAGCTGGGTCATGGTGTGCTCTCCTAGGGTTCGGGTCATGGATTCGATCAGGGTTAGGTTTCCTAGGATTTGGCTCAAAGAAAGGGCCTTGATGAGGCCTCCTAGGATTGGGTTCAGGGAAAAGGTCTTGGTGCAGAGCCCTTCTAGGGTTGATGGGTGTGTCAAACTCTAGTTCAGGCTCTAATTCATTCTGGACTTCATGGGTTCTTCCAAGGGTACAAGCCTCTAATCGGTCAAGCCTAGCAGTGATGAGGGCCATCTGATCAGTCATGCTGTATTTAGTCCAGGCCAATTGGTCGGTCAGGTTTTGGTTCAGTCGGTCATTTGATCATTCAGGGTTTTCATCAAGGTCTCAAAATTTTTGTCCATGGTTGCACTCGATTGAGCTTGGGTTTGTTGATAGGGTGCTCCTGATCTAGTTGCTATGCACACACAGACTCTCGGGCTAGGGTTTGCTAGACCTAGTAGCTCAAGTAAGGTGAGTTGACTAGGTACAACCAAATCAACAACTATCCTGTCCACTAGCCAGGTTAGGGGTGGGTCTGTGTGAGGCTCCCCCAGCTCTCGCTGGATCCTAATTAAAAACTACAAGAACTGCTTAGGGTGTTTGCCACTTGACCCCTAGCCTAGATGCCAGCTTTCAGAAATATATGCAGGAGTGGGTGCACCCATTTTCCTAAATGACTTGAACTAGACCTGTGTATGTCCCTAGGAATTAGAGTACTACTCAGTTTTAATTAAGGATTGGGTTCTCTATGCAGGGTGGTGGTTTTGGGCTAAGGACAGGTGATTAAATCTTGCCCCCATGTCATATTCATGCCCTTAAATTGATTTACCATGAGATGAGTACAGACATGCATATGAACCCTAATTTCAGGTGCAAGATTTTTGTGTGTTTCAGTTCTGAAGTGGGGCTAAAGAGTGCTATGTATCATTGTCAAAAAATTTAGAAAAAATCATAGAACATTCCTAGCTCATAGATGATATGCCAGATGAAGATAAATTAAAAAATAAAATCTGTGCTATGCTGGGCAGTTCCTAGAACTTAGATAATGCAAACATGTTGGAACAGCTGAAATTTTGAAGATTCTAGATTCCAATGATGCAAAACTATTCTTTGGGATTTAAAACTTACCTTCTTGTGTTCCCCTTCAATGGTCAATCACATCAGCACTCCTACACGCCATAGAAAATCCTCATTGAATGGGATGTGAGGATCTTGTAGCCCTTCATTTTTCTATGACCGGACGGCCATGGTGAAGCACCCAATCCAAGTATTGAAAAAGATGCTAGGCCCTAACCTACCATGCTCTGATACCAATTTGATGCGGATGAAATGAAATGATGAAATCTAAGAGGAGATAGTACTAACTAAATGAAAAATGAAGTGAAGCTAGACTACTTTTTCATGTAAAAGAACAGAAATTTTCATGAAGGGATTTGCATGTTAAACTAGACTTGAATGAGAACCTTAAAAGTAGTATAGAGAAAGGATCTTTGTGGCTAAGAAACCACACAGGCTAGGGTTTAATTACTCTAATATTTCAGATCTGAGAAGCATCAAAAGAGGGGTACCCGCCATTAACATTTCAGTAATTAAAGGGTTACACTCAAGGATGAAGATCTTGGATGACAAGGAGATTCCTCTAGATGGTAGGACTTCTTGTCTCTATTTTGATGGGAATTCTCCCAGGGTAACGGGAAAAATGCAGCATGTGGAAGTAAATTTCAAAACTGAAATTCTAAGCATGAAACCCTAATTGGCAAGAAAACCCTAATTTCCAGGAACCCCTTATGCAATACCAATCAACGAAACATAAATGAAGTCAGAATATATACCTGGATCGTTGAAATCCAATCCTTTCCACGAGGCTCACAAGTGCAAGCCCTCCAACGGTGATCAACACGAGAATGGTACCAAGAAAGAATCCTTACCAGGGTTGCTTGCTTCAACAAGACTCTTTTGTCAGCCTTTTGACCTTTGATAACTGTAGGACACCCTTTCCTACTGTAGGGCTCTCTGGATACAGTCCTAAACCACTCTTGGTTTTAGGACAACCCTCCTCTAGGACCCCTTAGGCTTATGTCCTAAAACTAAGCCTTGTCCTAGTAGAAAAGACCTTGTCTTAACAAGACAAGTCTTGTCCTAAAGTAAGAAGGAGGGAGGGAGAAGTTTAAGAACACTCTGAATATCTTTACGATGAAAAAAGATATCTGAAACTCATATCACCACCCCTATTTATAGTTTTAAGAGGGGCGTGTGATATGTTTTCCAACAGGTTATCATATATGATTTTTTAAGACTGAGAAATCATATCCAATATGTCTCCTCATGCACCAAAAGGCATATTGGCATCCATCTATTTTCCTGGACATATCCTCTTACCAGGATTGATCGATTCCTTGTTTTTCCACTCACATCCTTCGTACACCTTCCACCATACCTAGAACACCCCGTAAATGTCACAATGGCATGAATGAGTATGAACCAAAGTATGGCTTAGTGTTACAAGGAACCATGGTGACCTCAGGTCTGAAGATCACATGCATAACTTCTACTCTGGGACCTATCCTTTGATAAGAAGTAAGACTTCCATAAGATAGTCCCGGTGTGGATCAGTTCTGTGTATTCATAACCTAATGAACACCCTTGTCCTTGTATTTATCTCTACACAAGTGGCTGTAAGACCAACCACCCTCATCAACTGTGCATACATAGGATAAGCTAGTCTTACCGGATTCATCGATCCCCGAATCGATGGTCCAATGACTAGGAGCATTCTAGATTAGGATTTATAAGAAATTATGTCTCACTATTATGAACTCTTTCATAACCCTAATTCCATTTCCCTACTCTATGGGGTTCATCATAATCAATAAAAACATGACACAGTAGTATATGATGAATCAAATGCCTTTATTAATATGAAAGTATGTCATACATGAGTTAGAACTTTACAAAAAGGCCCTCATAATGATTGACTCTTAGGGCACTTTTGTATCATGTTTCTTATCTCAGAAGACCTTCTTCTTTGGAATGTGGAAATCCCGGGGATCCTACACAAACTATATTAGAGTTAAAACAAAAATTGAAAGGTGGAATACTAATGAAATTAACGTTGATGTTGAGAAGAAGTTTTGGTGGAGAGGAAGTAGCTTGGCCGGCCTCCTTTGAATGGTTTCCTTGCACCTTGGAAGATAGAATGGAATGATTGGATGGAATGGAAAATAGGCTAATGGTTCTTGGCATGGAAGATGGTTTCTCTTGAAGTAGCTAAGGGCCTCTCACCCACTCCCTCTTGGAGACATTTGATAACACAAATGGAAGAGAAAAAACTTAACTTTTCATTCATATCATCATCATTTACAGAGAGCTTGGAGTAGATTTTATAAGCCTTCAAGGAACTTTGAAAATTTGAAATATATGGAGCTTTTCATGGAAAGTTGCTAGCTATAAGGGTGGAAATTCGAATTACATGAGATTTTCATGGGAATTGCAGCCTTAGCTAGCTTTAAGGGTGGAAGGTTGAAACAACTTGGCCGGCTCCTTTGAATTTGAAATTCCCTTGGTGATGTGGCATGTGGTGATGTGGTTGATGAGGTGTACACCAAGTGGTTGGGAGGTTAACATGGCATCCAACAATGATTACTGAAGTGGTGTCCACCTTGGATTAATTTGTTGGAGTGGTTGAATGCATCCAATCTTCAAGTGAGCTTGCTTACATTGAACCAATTCCAAACCTCTCTTGGATCCAACTAAACTCACTAAATACAAGACCAATTTGACTCTAATTTGTCTCAAAAACCCAAATGGACTCAAAAGAAACCAAATTGAAATAAACCCAACCCTAATTACATGACTCAAATTCAATTAAAGAAGTAAAATTACTCTATTTACAAGATACAAGTTCAATGAAAGAATTAAAGCCATACTGAATTAGACTAAAGCCTCTTTCAAACTTTGGTACCCACACCAAAACAATGCTCTCAGCATCTCCTCCATACGTGCAAAACCTGCCTCCATCGTCCGACGGATCTCAGAATGCTGCTTAGCAGTATGGGATCTAAGTCCCTCATTCTTTACACGGAGCTGAGTGGTCCAGACTCCCAGTCTGATTATCTCACTCTAGATCTCAGCAAACTGATGCCTAGCATGCTCCTCAAAAGATATGTCAGTAGCTGCATGAGGAACAGCAGAAAGTGAAGTAGCTAGTGCAGGTGTAACAAGCTCTAGCTCGGACGCTGCTGTTGGTGCTGGTCTAAGAGGTGTATCAGAAGGCCCAGATGGCCCTGTATTTACCTCTCGAAGCTCATCCTCCTCATCTGGCTCCGGGCCACTCCCGACGCACCCATCTCCCTGACAGTCTCTTGTATCCTATATGATGAAGGGCGCTCGTCGTACACATCTGTGTGTAGAATATCTTTGGAGGCCTCCCCCTCTAAAGGTACATCATAAGCTTTAAACAGACGAGTCAGCCCCATCCCATATGGAAGACTGTGTCGATGATGGGTCGCAACATCTCTCATCTATGCCATCATCAAAGCAGGAAGATCTACAGCTATCCTTTGCGTCAGGCACACCATCAGCATCATCTCCCTCTCAGTGATAAAATCAAAATGGCCCATCTTCAGCAGTAAAATCCAGGCAATAAAGTGGTGCAGGAGGCTTATCTCAATAGATAACAGTTCACGATGACTGTGGCCACACCATGAACGTCATCACGCTCAAGTATGCACCGGAAGGCCTCCTCTCTGTCCTTAATACATGAGGTAATGATCCATCCACGATGGGGAATCTCCCAAACTGCTGATAAGAATCTCGTCAGAAATTAGAATATGAATGCCTCTAATAGTGGAACTCCATATCAATCTGCTGCAATCTAGGCTCCTATAAAACTCTCGAATCAGGTGAGGATAATACTTCTCCTTAATGGTATAGAAGGAGATCAAGTCCTACTAACATTAAGAAAAGAATGTTAAGTCCAAAGTGCCACCTCTAAATCAAAGAAAGCAAGGTCTACTCGTCGACTAGTAGCAATCATCTTTGCCTGAAACTCTGTCTGCCGAAGGTGAAGGAGGGGTGCTGCTCTCTCTATCTGCTGACCTCTGTCATCCCTAGCTTTGTCCTCCTTTTGGATGTTCCTTGACTCAACCTTCTTTAGAAATAACCAGCTTCCTTGGTCCCATGACAACCAACTAAGGGAGGGAATGGAAGAGATGAAATGGATGATAAGAAACAATGCCAATAATCCAATAAGCAAAATAGAATGGTTCAACAAAAAGAGAAAATGATAGGAAGAGAAGAAAAGCAAGGTTCGTCGCCAAGAAGATGAACCAAGAGGGGAAGAAATGGAGAGAGGAGAGCACTATGCTGAATCAATCCATAGAAAATCCAACAAAGATCGATCCAAAGAGGGGAAATAGCAAATGGGGATGAACTCGGTTCAAAAATAGTAGTAAATGAGAAGAACAGTGAATAACCATGAATCAAACAAAGAAAATGAGGGAAAGAGGAAGAAATTACCAGAATATCGAGGGACACAAGAGGAAAATCACTGTTCTGTGGTCAAAGGAGAGTTTGGGGACCACTAGGGCATGGGAGAAAAAGGAATAAAGAAAAGAAAAAGATCGGGTGATGCCCTAGAAAAATAGGAAATCTACCCAAGTGTCGACACTTAGGATTTGTCAAGTGTCGACACTTAGTCAAGTGTCGACACTTGGCCAAGAAATCACAAAAGAATCCAATAAAATTCTCAAAACTTAAAGTATCTCTAATGAAAGTTTTAGGACTAAGAGAATATGATTTTGAGTAATAAGAAATGGGTATGAACAAGATTTGAGAGAGTTCTAAGAAAATGGGTTTATGATACCTAACTCTCTTCTAATCATGCAAAATCTTTTTTCACTCGAGGGTTGGTAAAAACATCAGTTAATTGATTATTAGTACAAACAAATTCAAGCATCACATTAGAGTTTTGCACATGATCTCTTATGAAGTGATGTCTTATTTCAATGTATTTGCTTCTTGAATGATGCACAGGATTCTTAGTTAATTGATTACACTAGTATTGTCACATCTTATGGGTGTTTTAGTTAGTTTTTGATGCCAAAATCTTTGAGTTATTGTTTGATCCATAGAATTTGAGCACAACAGCTTCCAGCTCCTATATATTCAGCTTCTGCCATAGATAGAGCAACTAATTCTGTTTCTTGCTATTCCAAGAAATCAAATTGACTCCAAGAAACTGATAAGTTCCACTAATACTTTTTCTATCAAGTTTACACCCAGCAAAATCAGCATCAGAATAAGTAATCAATTTAATTGATGAATCTCTAGAGTACCAAAGACCAATATCTATAGTACCAGATAGATATCTAGATATGCGTTTAACCAAAAGATGATATTCTTTAAGGGTAGATGATATCTTGCATACACCATATGCACACATAGACATAAACATAATATGGCCTACTAGCAATTAGGTATAATATGAACCAATCTTACTTTTATAACTTTTGGTCAACAGATTTACCTGATTCATCTTTGTCAAGCTTACAAGAGGAGCTCATAGGCATACCAAATGGCTTGGTATTCTCCATCCCAAACTTCTTTAATATTTCTTTCGTGTACTTGGTTTGGGTTGATGAAGATCCCCTCTTTTATTTGTTTTATTTGAAGTCCGAGAAATAAGCTAAGCTCTTTCATCATGCTCATCTCGAACTCACCCTGCATTAACATTAACTTTGCAAACTCTTGACAAAGACATTCATTAGTAGCACCGAATATATATATCACCACATAAACTTGAACTACTAAGAGATCATTATTCTTCTTTTTAAAAATAAAGTAGTGTCTATATTACCTCTAGAAAAATTATTTTTAACCAAGAAAGAACTTAATCTATCATACCAAGCTCTTTGAGCTTGTTTCAAACCATACAAAGCTTTATGAAGTTTAAAAACATGATTTGGAAACTCATGATTTTCAAAACTGGGGGTTGTTCAACATAAACCTCTTCTTCAATAAATCCATTTAAAAAGGCACTTTTAACATCCATTTGAAATAATTTAAAATCCATAAAACATGCATATGCCAATAATAGCCTAATTACCTTATGTCTAGCAACATGAGCAAAGGTTTCATCAAAATCAATCCCTTCCTCCTGATTGTATCCTTTGGCAACAAGCCTAGCTTTATTTTTAGTAACTATTCCAGTTTCATCAAGCTTATTTCTAAAAACCCATTAGTGCCAATTATTGAAACATTAGTAGGTCTATCAACCAAAGTCCAAATATTATTTTTTTTAATTGATTTAGTTCATCTTGCATAGCATTAATCCAATTACAATCATTTTTAGCTTCTTCAATAGATTTAGATTGTACTTGAGAAACAAAAGCTAAAAAATCACATACATTTTTAAGAGATGAACAAGTACTTATCCTTTTGATGGATCACCAATGATAAGTTCTTTAGGGTGACCATGAGTATACCTTCATTCTTTAGGTAGAGGGTTAGGTGTTGATGTATTTTCACTTCCTTGTACTTGATCTCTTTCATTATTTTGATTGTCATCTTGCTCCTTGGTATGTTCTTCATTGTGTTCACTTCTTCATTTCTTTGGATACCTATATCATCATCAAGAATATCTTCTTTTCTAGAAGATTTTTGATTAGTCTCATCAACATAATATGGATGGATTCTTAATTAAAACAAGTGTTCTTCTATTGAAGAACCTGTATACATTGCTAGATGTAGAGTAACCTAAAAGACACCCTCATCTGATTTGACATCAAATTTGCTTAGATTATCTTTGCCATTATTTAAAATGAAACAATGGCAACTAAAAACATGAAATACTTAATTGAAGGTTTTCTACCATTCCAAAGCTCTAAGGGTTTTCTTTAAAATAGGTCAGATTAAAACATGATTTAAACATAGCAGTAGTAGTGTTTATGGCTTCCGCCCAAAAATACATAGGCAAATCATTTTCATAAAGCATGGTGCATGCCATTTCTTCAAGAGTTCTATTTTTTCTTTCTACCACCCCATTTTGTTGAGGTATCCTAAGTGCAGAAAAATTATAATGAATACCATTTTCACTATAAAACTTTTTGAAATCATGTTTTTCAAATTCTGTACCATGATCACTTCTTAAAGAAATAATTTAAACATCTTTTTCATTTGAAACTCTTTTATAAAATCTAATGAATGCAGAAAAAGTTTCATCTTTATGAGCTAAAAATATGACCTATGTAAAACATGAGAAATCATCTACAATAACTAGACCATACTTCTTACTCCCAAACTAGATATTCTAGTTGGTCCAAAGAGGTTCGTATGAAGTAATTCTAAGGGTCTAGATGTAGAGACTACTCCTTTAGGTTTAAAAGATGATTTAGTTTGTTTTCCAAGTTGGCAAGCACTACAAATCTTGTCCTTTTCAAAACTAAGTTTTGGCAAATCTTTTATTAAATACTTTTTACAAAGTTTTGAAAGTAAATTCATACTAGCGTGTCTTAGTTTACGATGCCAAAGCCAACTAGTTTTATTGATCTTGGCTTTCATTGCCACTAGGCATTGACTATTTTGAACATGAAGATTATCAAGGTCAACCATAAATATTGCCATGCCTATGACCAATAAACTTGATACCGTTGTCATCAAGACTAGAAACAATGAACATGAAAGATTCAAAAATAACTTTAAAATCTTTGTCATAAAACTAACTAATGCTAAGCAAATTATGCTTTAAACCATCAACATATAAAACATTATCTATATAAGTAGAGGGGGTGATATGGACTTTACCAATTCCAACAATCTTGCCCTTTCTATTATCACCGAATGTTACATTAGCACTATTTTGATATTCAAGTGAGTAGAACTGCTCCACATCTCCAGTCATGTGCCTTGAGTAATCACTGTCGAGGTACCAAAATCTTCTTTTATTGGTTGCAAGTCACACCTACATCAATAAATCAGGTAGAGACTTTAGGTACCCAAGTCATCTTGGGTCCCTTAAGGTTAGTAGTGACGGTTCCTTTTGGAACCCAAACTTTTCTAACTTTATTCAATTTTCTTTTATTGTATAAGTATGATTTATGTCCTGCATTGCCACAAGAATAACAGGTAATAGAAGATGAGGCAAGTACAAAAAAATTTGAAAAACTTTTGTTGTTTTTGAGTTTTGAAACCTAATCCAGCTTTGTTGAAAATAGCTCTTTGATTATTCAAAAGCATATTGAGTTTTTCAAAACTATAAATAAATTTTTCAATAAATGGTTTTAATTTTTAAGTTCATCTTTGTACTTCTTATTTTCTTGTAAAAGCACTTCATCTTATTTAACAAAATTTACAGTTGTTGCAAAAGACTTTTTCTTTTTCAAATCTTCCTTTTCTTTTTCCAGAAGAATAATTTTATTATTTAACTTTCTGTTTTCTTGAAGCAAGCAATCATTTTCAATAAATACTTATCATTTATTTAATCAAAATCTAGATTTTGCTTCTTTAGTTCTTTGTGCTTCAATTTAAGTTTTTAAAATTTAACTACAAGTTCATCAAAAATTTCATGCAATTCATTAAAAGTAAATTATTCTTCAGGTTCAGACATTACCTCATCATTGTTGGCCATCAAGTAGAAATTTGCAACCTCTTACTGCTCTTCATCAGAACTTGAGTCCTTGCTGTTGCTCTAAGTTGCCATCATAGCTTTTCTTTCTTAATCTCATTCTGCTCTTCTTGAGTAAGGGGTAGTCCATCTTGAAGTGGCTAGGTTTCTAGCACTCAAAGCATGTGGATTGCTCCTTTTCTTTCTCTTTTTCTTTTTCTTTGCTAGGCTCTTCCTTTTGAGGTTTCTTCTTGAAATTATATTTCTTCTTTCTCATAAACCTCCTAAACTTTCTTGCAATAAGAGCATTTCATCTTCTTCATCTTCCTCATCGAATCTTCACTTGATTCTTCTTTTGTAATGGACTTGAAGGTAATTACTTTCTTTTTCTTATTATAGTCCACAATCTTTTATTTTAAGGTGAGCTCATAGATCATTAATAAGCCTAATAGCTGCTCGAGGGAAAGTGTATTTACATCTTTGCTTCTTCTATAGTGATGACTTTAGCATCCCAAAAAGTCGAAAGAGACCTGAGGAGTTTATTGACAAGTTCACCATTAGAAATAATATTTTCCAATCTTCTCATGCCATTCACAATATTAGTGAATCTAGTATACATTTCACTAATAGATTCAGAAGGTTCCATTTTAAACATCTCATATATATGAATGAGCATGTTAACTTTGATAGTTTTTACTTGAAGAGTACCCTCATGGATAACATCAAGTGTGTCCCATATTTTCTTTACGGAGAGACAATTTGAGATTCTATAGAATTCGCTTGGATCTAAAGCGCAAAATAATAGATTCATAGCCTTTGCATTAAGCTCTATTTGCTTAATGTCATTCTCATCCCATCATCTTTCATTTTGGGAGTGGGAATGTCATTAATCAAGATAGTAGGTGATGAGGGCCTTTACAATAGTCTTCCAGATGTTATAGTCCATGGCTTGAATGTAAATGCGCATGCATGTCTTTCAATATGTATAATTTGGGCCATTAAATAAGGGGGGGGTTAAAGACTTGACCTTCTACAACACCCATACCAATTGGGACTACCATGATCTTTCACTCAATATCATTGGACCTACAAGTAGAGTACCGAAGCTCTGATACCAGTTGTTGCCCAGAAATGGAGCCCAAGAAGCAGGTTAATTGGATCTTTCAAAAAATTTAAGCAATTATATGTCGGTCTTGAAGTGTTTGTGAGCAATGTGATTAAACTCAACGATATGCAGTGGATAACAGTAAATTAAATACAAAGAATAAAGTGAAAGAAATAGAAGGAGCAATCACACACAAACATAATGTTTTATAGTGGTTCGGTGCACTCCAAGCACCTACGTCCACTCTCCAAGCTTCCCTTGAAAAATTTCACTATAATCTCTTCAAAAATTATTGCCGACTTGTTTTCCAAGGCTCACAAGTCAAAACCTAAGTTGGTTTTGTCACCTAGACTCACACAACCTTTACAACTTGTTTTGTTTTTGGGCTCACAAGTCAAACCCTAGTTGGTTTTGTACCTTTGCTCACCAACAACCTCAACAACCTACTTTCAAAAACCCTAAAAGGCGATAAATGTACAAGATAAAAGCACAATCAAACTCTTTTCTAAAGTGGAATATGGAATCTTTAAGGCTCTTATTGATTGCTTGATTTAACTTCTCTTTGGAATCTCTTCAAAGCCATTTTTGGAATATTGAAATGAAATGCTTGTAAGCTTTTTCAATGGAATCTCTCCTTTTTTTTGGCTTTTGGAAGTGAAGTTTTTGAAAGAATATTTGACTTTGTATGTTCAATGGTATTCAGTTCCTTTATGAATGAGTTTGGTGAAGCTTAAATACTTCAAAAACTTTCAAAAAATGGTTTGAGACTGTTGGAGAATCAAAAATAGCCATAGGAGCTTGAAAGGATAAAATATGCCTCTCAGAAATAGAGCCATTGAAGCTGTCAGAACCCGTGAGTCGACACATGACTTCCAGGTGTCGATACTTGATTCCCAGGTGTCGACACTTGGTCCTACAGGTGTCGACACTTGGTCCTGCAGGTATCGACACTTGGTCTTGTAGATGTTGACACTTGAATCTTATGTGTCGACACTTGACACAAAAACACTCCAAATGGCAAAGTTCCATATTTTCAAAAATCTCAGGCCTTGAGTCGACACTTGAATTTAGGTGTCGACACTTGAATTCTAGGTGTCGCACTTGAATTCTAGGTGTCGACACTTGGCATTCCAGAGGAGAATTTTGCATGCTAGATTCTGAAGTGCCGATACTTGGGGAGTCATGAGTCGACACTTGGTTCTGCTGTTTGCCAAAAGCATGTGCCAACCTCCCAAAATCACAAAGATCTTCAATCAAACTTCAATCCATCTTTTGTAAACCATGATTGATCAATTTTGAGGCCTTTTTCATATGAGAAGACTTCTTAAAACTTGAAAATTGTGCAACTTCATGATACTTTTATTTTGAGAATTTGAGATGCCTGTATCCTAAAACTCATAACTATAATTGAAACATTAGTATAAAATATGTACTCAATATTTTGTTAGTCATCAAAATCAAGGGCTAAAGCCAACAAGGCAGCAGAGGCAGTACCTTAGTAGGAGATACCTGTCTGACCACAACCACCTAGAGCAGACCGGATGGCCTCCAAGGCCATTATCGAAGGTCGGAGGATAGATTTTGAGTTTATGGACCAATAGCACTATCAGATATGAGATTGTGGACCAAACATATGGAATAAGCATTCACTACAAACTAATGAGCAACTAATAAGAGTTCATTGAATATTCATTAGGAGATCATTACTTTTGAGTGAAGTTGAGTCTTCAAGCATTCAAGAGCATTCAAGAAGCATTCAAGTCCAATATTCAAGCATCCATTAAGGCTTCAATAACTTGGGGACAAGCTTCTCAACTATAATCAAAGAGCTTCAAAGAGATATTTGCTTTATTTTTGAAATCTTATTGTATCTTTACTTTGAACTTGAATTTATTATTTTTCCTAGTTTCAAGTGGATTGAAACTAGTGATTTGGTTATTGGTGACCCTTGTTGTTGACCCCATAAGTGATTTTGATGATAACAAAATATTGAAGCATGCATTTATTTTACTAACAACTCTTCAAGTGTTTTACAAGTTTTTGCAGGATGAATTCTTTACTAAATTTCAACTCCTACATTTCTATTTCTTGTATTGAGTTGTATTGTAATTGAATCTTTTAAAGAAGAACCCAAAGAAGAACTTAAGTAAAAATCAATCAAATGGGTTACTTCTAGGTCTTTTCAAGCTTTAAATTACTTTGAGTGTATTGTAAGAAGAGTTTGAAGATATCTTGAAAGCTAGAAGCCTTACTGGATGAATTCTGGAGAAGAATTAAAAATTCACTGAAGAACTCATCCAAGCCAACTCGAGGAGAAGAGAGCCGATTCTGGCACATGGCATGCATGAGGATTCTGGCACGTAGATATCCGAGCTGACTCTAAGGGACCTGAGCTGACTCATCCAGAGTACTACTTCCTGAATCAGACAGGTGAGCCGACCCAAAGGGAATCCGAGTTGACTCTATCATATAGTCAGTAATCCAAGCTGACTCTTTAATAAATCGAGCTGACTCCTTTAGATTCCAGAAAAAGAGATCTCAAAACTATAGCCAATCGAGCTGACTTTAAAGAGAAAGAGCCGATACTTCCAGACTGCATTTCTAAAAGCCTGAGAATCCGAGTCGACTAGAATCAAGATGAGTCGACTCTTATAGAGTGAGGAATCAAGACACTATGCAAGCGAGCTGACTAGATTAAAGAGAGTCGACTCAATCAGAACTACTTTGAGGATCCGAGCTGACTCGAGTTATCCTTGTCGACTCGAAGGTCAATTTAGACTTATAACAACACTAGTTCCAAAACTTGGAATTTGAATCCAAAAAGTGCTCCAACTGTCAAATGTCACATCCTAATAGTCTACAATGACTAAAATTATCAGAGAAGAGTACAAGACTATATATTTGAGGGATTTTAACCACTTTAAAAAATGTTTTTGAAAATAGATGAAGAAATAATGCATTATTGAATATCCAACCAAGCCAACAAGCAAGAGAGCATGAGAGCATTCAAGATAGCCTTCAAGCCTTCACCAACTCTCATCTGAAGCTTGAAGCACTTAGAAAAGAAGCTATAGAAGCCATTAAAGTACATTGAAGTGCATTCAAGTGGACTTCTCTCGAGCTGCATCGATAATCATTCGATAAAAATTTTTTGTCATTATGTAGCTTTGCTTTACAATTCCTTTATTGAATTATTGGGTTATTGGTGAGCTCGATTTAAAAACCAAATAGGTTCTTGGTTAGCCTATGTTAAAACCAAGTGTTGGGTTTTTAGTGATCTTGTGCTAAAACCAAGTTGGGTTCTTAGTGATACAGGTAAAACCAAGTTGGGTTTCTTTGGTGAGCCCGGTTTAAAAGCCAAAGTATAAAGGTTTAGATTGTGAGCCTGTTAAAATAATCTGACTTTATTCTGGTGGGGGATATAGTGGAAATCCCAAGTGGTAATCTTGGGTAGTGGATGTAGGAGCTGGTTTGCTCTGAACCACTATAATTTGCTTGTGTTTGTGTTGTGCCTTTCTTGTTTGATTACGCTTCCACATTCAATTATTCTATCACAGCACTTAACACTTATAAGGGATTTCAAAGAGCACATTATTGCTTAATTTTTTTTTAAATTTTTAATTCACCCCTCTCTTGGGAAAGCCACCTGGGCAACAACTGGTATCAGAGTAATGTCTTTGAATACATTTAGAGTAAAGATTGATGGCTCATCCCATTAGTACATCCTTGGTCGAAGGTCAATCTACTAATAGACCTCCACTCTTCACTAGCACAAATTATTCTTACTGGAAAGCTAGAATGAAAATCTTTATACAAGCTATCGATTTTCAATTATGGAAGGTCATTCTAAAAGGGCTACATATTCCCATGATTAAAAGTAATGGTGTGGATGTCCCAAAGCCTGAGGAGGGCTAGGATGAACACAACATGAAGATGGGGGAATTAAATGCCAAAGCAAAAAAGTTATTATATTGTAAATTGGATGCTAACGAGTTTAATCGAATTTTCACTTGCCTTCGGCAATGAAAATTTGGGACAAACTCGAAGAGACCCATGAAGGAACTTTCCAAGTGAAGACTTCGAAAGTAAATCTTCTTGTACATAATTATGAATTATTTAAAATGGAATCTGGGCGGGCACCAAGGTTAAAAGAAGACTTCAATCAAACCTAGTCAACACTAATTCCTTATGGATTGCAAATTGAGTTCTAACCTTGTTAACTTGTTCCTAGTCTGAGTCTTGAGTCTAGTTAATTCTTCTTGTATCATGAATTTTATGTTTGAGTCTTGCTAAGTATTAGGTCTTGAAGCCTTGGGCCAATTGAGTTGTAAGAGTCAAATATATCAAGTCCAAATTGAGTTGTAATTTTTCTTTTGAGCTTGAGTCAAGTCCAACCAAGGGAGCATATAATTGGACCATGGGATGAACCAAAGCTACATCAAGTAAATCATCAAGTCAAGGGTGCATGAAATAAGAGCCATTGGGTGGAATGAAACTTTGATTTAAGCCACCTCACCAAACACCTTATCCAAGAGAATGGACACTTGGCACCAATACATGAAGATTTTCATATTTGGACACTTGGCACCCATACATGAAGAATTTCAGATTTGGATACTTGTCACCCATGCATGCAGATTTTCATATTTGGACACTTGGCACCCATATATGAAGATTTTCAAATTTAGACACTTGGCATCCATGCATGCAAATTTTCAGATTTAGTGCCCCTTTTCATGAATTTTGAAATTCAAATATGTAACTACATTTCCCCCTCTTTCATGTAAAATTTGAATTTCAAATGGGGCTTAGATGGTTATAAATAGGCCCCTAATCTCTTTGTAAAAGGATGCTTTTGAATGAATGAAATTCAGAATTTTCTTATCTCCATTTGTGTTTGCAAATGCCATCCATGAGGGATTGAGTAAGAGGCTCAACCAAGTGCTTTAGTTCTCAAATTCCAGCAAATGTTCTTCTTCCATTGATGCCTACCTCATCTTCAAGATCAGCCGGCCACACTCCACCTAGATCATCAACAATTCTCTACTCCCTCCTTTCCATTATTTCTATTCCATGCTATCTTCCAATTTTCCCACAATACTAATGGAAGTTCTTGCAGGATCCTAACGAATACCCGATCCAGGATGAAGTCCTCCTTGCCCTTAATTCAGTAGCAAGGACCTCTACTTCCAATGGGTGGTTTGGTTTGATCATTCAATCGCCAGTCTTGAGAGTTCCTGTAGTAAGGTTAGTGTAGGGTCTTTGAAAGTCATTATTGATCTCTAAATCCTATCCTTACCTCTTGAGGTCTGAGATTCTGAATAGGGTAAAGTCGTAATTAGATGGTTTCTCTAGCCACGTAGGTCCTTATTTCTAACTTAATCTTGATTTGCACTATGAAGCATTTTAGCCTTCTAATTTAGTCTTCTTCTATGCATCCAAATGACTCCTCTTAGAATGAATTATATTCATATGTTTAGAGTTTATTAGCTTAATTGCTTTAGTCATTCATGCCATATTTCCTATATGTATGTCGCATCATATTTGGTATCAGAGCATGGTAGGTTAGGGTAGGACTTTCTATTTTATGCTTGCTACATTTCTGAGTAGGCTGACTGTAATTTGTATAAAACTCAACAAAGAATTAGTTAATTTTTCATTGAAGTAACTTTTTTCCTAATCCATATTAAGTTAGCTATCAGCATGAAAAATTTTATCTTTGGAGAAAAATCACAGAAAAAATGAAAATTCTTGCACTTCATCACTATTGCTGAAATTTTGAATGTTTCATTCTGTTCGTTTTAGCATTATCTGAGTCCAGGAATTGTCCAGCAAAGGATAGATTTATTTTTTTATTTTCTTTCATTTGGTATATCCTCTGCAGCAAGTTAGGAGTGTTTGTGATTTTCTCGTAATTTTTTGAGATTAATTCATAGCACTTCTCTGCCCCACTTCAGAACTGCAAACACTAAATTTTTGCACCTGAAATTAGGGTTCATATGCATGCTTGCATTCATCTCATGATAAATCATTTTAAGATTATCATTATGACATGGGGGCAGGATTTCATCACCTGTCCTTAGCCCAAAATCACCATCTTGCATATCGGACCCAACCCTTAATTAAAACTAAGTAGACACTTAATTTGCTCTAGTGAGCTAGGGACACCCACAAGGTCGGGTCGAACCAAGTGTCAAGCCAATTTGGATAACTTGTTTGTGTGTGCTTGTGTATCTAGTGTCTAGGCAAGTGGTTCAGGAACAAGAGCCCGAAGGAAGGTGGGTTGGTCTGCTTACCTGGCCAATTTCAAATTGGTGTCTAAGGTAAGCCAAGAGGGACCTCCACTAACCTTACACTTACCTAGCCAGGTGCCAAGTTACTACGACCAAGATTGTCATCTTGACCTAATATTTGGTTTGGACTCTGGGTCTAGCAAACCCCTAGCCCGAGTTTGAGTCTGTGTGTGCATGACAACTAGATCAGGAACTCCCTATCAGCATTCACTTGACCATCCCAATTCTTCCATGGACCCCAATCTAGATTCCCTGATGAGAACTATGACTGAGTAGTTAAAGCAATTGAACACTAGGTTTGATCGAATGGAAGAGAGAATAGGAACCCTTGAAGATGCCATTTGGCCCCTTTTGAGACACAATCACCCAGATTGCTACCTGTCCATCTTAGAGTCCAACGCCAAGAGTATACTCCTGACCCATAACCAAGGAGAGTTCACCATGATTATGTTGACCAGGATGAGAGAGCCCTTAGAAACATTCATCTAGATACACCCACATTGATGGAAACTTGGATCCTAAGGTGTATATAGACTGGGAGAGTGATATGGACCAATATTTTGATTGGTATGAAATGTCGGAAGATAGAAAATTTATGTTTGCCAAACTTAGATTGGTCCGTCAGGCTAGATTGTATTGGGGTAATGTTGAGTGCATGAGTCGACAGAGGGTGACATACCTATAGCCACTTGGAGAGCTATGAAGGTAAAGCTTAAGGAGAAGTATTTACCAATGTCCTATGAACAAAGACTCTTAGATCAATGGCAATGATTAACTCAAGGGAATAAGATAGTGTCTGAATATGTTGCCAAGTTTGATGAGTTCATGATGAGATGCAACGTGGTTGAGTCTAAGGCAGTAACTTGTCTAGGTTTAGAGCAGGACAACATGAGGAGATCCAGAGAGAACTATTTTTGAGAGAAGTTCATGACCTAGACCAAGCCTACCAAGTTGCTAAAGACTGTGAGAGATTCTTGAGGAGACCTTTATTTCGCCGACATCAGCCAACTAGGACTAATCCTCCTGGAAATAGGCCCATTTCAAACCCAAGTCCAACCAATAGACCCAGTCTTGCTACTCCATTAGTTCGAAGAGAAGATAAAGATAAAAGTCCTGAGGTTCGAAGAGAAGGAAATGTTCATGTTTTAGGTGCCACAAGATAGGTCACTACACAAGCCAATGTCCCACTAGAGCATTACACATAGGGGAAGTAGAAGAAGAGGTTACGGACCCATAGAGAATTGTGAGGAGGAAGAAGAAGTGTATGATGCAGGTGTGAGTTTAGCTGATGAGTATGAAGGGGATGAAGAGATCATAGACTCATCAGAAACCCTAGGAGTTGTAATATGTGTCTTGAGCCAAACCAAGAAGCAAGAAGATTGGCGTAGGACTAGTATCTTACAAACCTTTATTAAGATAGGAGAGAAGGTGTGCAAGGTCATCTTAGATAGTGGTAGTTGCATCAATGCTATATCAACCAATACAGTCAAGAACCTAGGTTTACCCACTATGCCCCATCCTAACCCATATAAGGTATCCCGGATAGATTCAACCTCAATTCCCATTAAGTCTAGGTGCCAAGTCATAATCTAGTTCCAATCATACCAAGAAAAAGTTTGATGTGTGATGTTCTTCCAATGGGAGTTAGTTGCATCATATTAGGTCGACCATGGTTGTATGATCATGATGCTATACTCTATGGTCATTCTAATTCATGTTCTTTCACTCATAATGGGAAGAAGATTGTAATCAATTCCTCACCACCTAAGGACCAAGTTAAGAGAGGATCAAGTCACTTGAGGGATAAGAAACAGGGGATAAACATGATCACTGCTAAAGAATTGGAGCAAGAGCTTAGTAATGGTTCACCTATTTGGGTTTTAGCAGCTAAGGAAAATCAGGACCAACCCCATAAAAAAAAACCCTAGAAGAAGTATTAGGATTTTTAGAGGAGTTACAAGACATCTTTCTTGAAGACCTTCCTAATCACCTTCCACCCTTGAGAGACATTCAACATGCCATAGATTTGATCCCAGGATCGACATTACCGAACTTCCCCCATTATAGAATGAACACTATAGAACACTCTAAGTTACAATGTCAAGTTGGAGAGCTTCTCCAAAAGGGATTCATTAGAGAGAGCCTAAGCCCATGTGCAGTACCAGCCCTTCTGACACCTAAAAATGATGGTGGTGCGGACACCAAAGGCACCAGAATAAGGCAGAGGCTTCTCAACCCTCTGTAATTGATCAATAATTTATGAGTCCATCTGTAATAAGGGCTTAGCTCATCTGAGTCCATTTTAGTTGTTATTTGAGTACTTTTAGTTGTTATTTCACTTCTGTATTAGTCAGCTCATGTTGAGCTAGTTCAGTCCAATGCTAGTTAGCTCATGTTGAGCTAATTTTATTTTTTTGAGTCCTGTCCAAGCATACTGAAGACTCAAGACTATATTATACAAGTGAAGACCAAGTCCAGCCAGATTGAAGACATGGAAGTTTAGCCCAAGTCCCAACCCAGCTTGAAGATTTGAAGACCCCAGGAGAAAAATCAGAAACCCTGATTCCTTGCAGATGCCCTCCAGATGCCCAGATTCCCTTCCAGATGCCAAAGTATATTCATAAATAAGGGCATCCATGATTCCAGAGGTCCATCTGCATCCTATCCCAATGAAATCAAGCCCAGGTGCCAAGCCCAAGCCCCTAAGAAGCAAGATACCAGGGAATATTCCTGCTACCTGGTTACCAGGCCACCCCAGCTTCCAGAGGCCCAAACCCATGCACCCGGGCCCCTTTGGGCCAGCCTTTTGCTGCTCCTAGAAGCCCAACACGCCCCCCTAGGCGTCCTTGGAGTCTTGACCAAGTCAAGAAAATTTTAGGGATTTTTCTACCTAATATTTCTTTATTTTCTAGCTAGGGTTTGAGAGGGAAAAGGATTCTTATGTAAAGACTTATGTACCCTTACTTGGAGCCCAAGGTTAAGGGTCTATTTAAGGGACCCTAGCCTCTTGTATGAGGAGAATTTTTTGATGAATGAAAACCTTGAGTTCTTCTATTGAGTTGTGTGATACCCTGCTGTGTGCATAAAGGGGTTTGCGAGAGTTCTTCTTCCCAGTGCTGCAATCATCTTCCTGCTACCAACAAGCATCTCAGATCCCTGGACGCCCACTCCAAAAGAAGCCTTCCCTTGCTATTTTTCCTTTGTTTTCTTGTTCCTTTGTGAGTTTTCTAATCCCTGACAGGTCGTTTGCAGGTCCCCGAGTTCCTACGAATCCAACGACTCCAGCCAAGCCTCAATCGGATCACCGAGCAGAAAGTCGGGTATCCGCGGGTCTTTGGCTCGATTTTCTAGGCCGCATCCATCGAGGAATGAGAGACCCTTTTGCTGCGATCTTCACAGACGTTGTCAGGTACACCCCTCTACCTCCAGTAGTTTTATTGTAGGAGAACTTGCCCTAACCGAGGCTTCTCAGCCCCGGCGATCCTTCTTTTCTACTTTTCTAGGTCCTAATCTGCATGCTGATCTTCTAAAATTCATATAAAATTCTCTATAACTTATTTTAATCTGAAATTCAGGAATTAATCACCCAACCCCACATATAAAACATATAAAAAAAATTGCATGCATATTAGTTCCGCATCATTTGGTATCAGAGCTTAGATTAGGGCTTGTTTTCTGCAATTTTTTAGTCCGTATATAATCTGTTATTTTAATTATTTCTCCCTGTTAAAAACTCTAAAAATTCTGAAATTTATTTTCCTGTATTTCTCATAATTCACAGTAATTTTAAAACTTTTTTCAGATTTTATTATGGCCTGTGAATTTTCTGAAAGCCGAAATAGGGCCTGCAAATTTTCGGCTCTATTTTTTTTAGCAAGACATGTTTGGAAGTTTTAGGGTTTTGTTTAGGAGTTTTTGCATATTTCT
The DNA here is from genome assembly GCA_021397845.1 of Areca catechu. NCBI lineage: Eukaryota > Viridiplantae > Streptophyta > Magnoliopsida > Arecales > Arecaceae > Areca > Areca catechu. The sequence continues at coordinate 102,552,983 of CM038050.1, forward strand.
TAATTTTAGTATATTTCAGTATATTAGGTCATGATTTGCAAGTTTTCTTCTATTTAAAAAATACCAAAAAAAAATATATATATATATATACATATTTTCCAAAAAATACCAAAAAAAAAAAAAAATATCTAAACCCTAATTTGCATCCTCATCTGTCTGTCATCATTGCATAATTTAGTTTTAAGGGCACTCTTGCTATATCAGATGGGGGGAGGATTTGATCACCTCTCCTTAGCCCAAAACCACATCCCTTGCATTCAGTCCCAAGCCTTAACCTAAAATTAATTAGACTTAATTTGCCCTAGTGGGCTAGGGACACCAACTGGTCGGGTCCGGGCTAGTGTTAGATCACTGTGTCAAGTTAACCTGTGTGTGCCTTGTGCTTAGTGTCTAGAACGGTGGTTTAGGGATTCAATCCCGAAGGGCTTGTGTGCTGGTCCGCCTACCTGGCCAATCTCTGATTGGTGTCTAGGATTGGCAATCAGGGACCTAACACTCCCCTTACACCTGCCTGGCTGAGTACAGGGTTACTATAGGCTAGTTTGCCACCCTGATTGAGCATCTAGTTTGGACTTTAGGTTTAGTCAGCTATAGTCGGTCTGATCGAGTCTTGCATGAGCACTAGATCAGGAGTTTCATATCACCCACCTCCTTCATAAATGTCTGAACCCATGGAAAATTTACAAGCCCAAATAAAAGCCCTAGCTGATCAAATTGCCCAGATAACTATCCAGATGACCCAGTTAACTCAGTCTCGTATTCAAACCAATGATAGAATTGACTATCGTGCCAATAGGTTTGATCAGTTAAAAGTCCGGGTAGGGACCCCAAGAAAAAACCCATGGGTCACAGTCTGAGCCAGATCCTGACTCCCCTCAACCTAGGAGGACCCCAAACCCTGATCCATACCTTGAGGCTGAACCTAGGAGAGCCCATCATCCTGACCCAATCCCTAAGGTTAGTCCTAGAGACCCAATCAGGATTTTATAGACCAAGAAGATAGATCCTATTTACCCTCTCCCTATAAGCCTAGTATACCCACAACCTATAGATCTTATGACTCTAAATCCTTTGAACCTAGAACTTATGAATCCATAACCTATGAACCTAGATCCTATGACTCTAGATCCCATGATCATAGATCCTATACACCCATACCCTATGAGCCTAGTAGACCCAACACCCAATATTCTGACCCATATAGGGAGTCAAACCCTAGGAGAACCCAATATTCTGACCCATATAGGGAGTCCAACCCTAGGAGAACCCAGTATTCTGACCCATATAGGGAGTCCAATCCTAGGAGGACCCAATATCCTGACCCATATAGAGAGCCCAACCTTAGGAGGACCCCATACCTTGATCCAACCTTAGAACCTGATCATAGAGCTGAACCAAAATCCTATGACCCCAGATCCTATAATCCCATGACCCATAGATCTGCACCCTTGTCCTATGAGCTTAGAGGACCCATAACCCCTAAGTATCAGCCTAGTACTAGTCATGCTTCCCCTAGTCAACTTGAACCCTATAGGATGAGTATCCCTAAATATGAACCCAATAGTGAGCCACTACCTCTTATACAACCTGAACCTACTAGGAGTGGTACCCATAATCAGAGACCAGAACCTAACCAATTTCCTGCTAGCCGACCTTCTCCAACCATTCCTGAGATTCGCAAGGCTTACATTAACGTGGAAGTGTATGAAGCTGATGTGAGCCTAGTGGATGAGTATGAGGGAGAAGAGGAGACACCTTTAGTAGACCTAGAATTAGCTGACCCAGTAGATACCCAGGTAGATTCCAACCCAGAGCTAGTTGACCTTGACCACATCCAACCTAAAGCTATAATGGAAGAACAAATAGAGGAAGAGAACCTAGGTACTGCTGCTAGAGCCTTACCTGAGGAAACCATAGAGGAGAGCCAAATTATAGAGTCTAGTCCAAAAATACAAGAACCAGAAGAATTTATTAAGGACCTGATCTCTTTGAATCAATACCTTCAAGATGAGTCCCCTCCTATAGTTCCCATTAAGGACCTCTTCCCCGAAATTAGTGACCCATCCTTCCATTATGCAAATCCTGTAGATATAGCTCAACCTCATAAGGTTAACCTCATTAGTATAGGATTAGTTCCTGACACCCCGTTTTTATCCTATTTTATCCAACTAACCATGAACCTTTTCTCTACCTTACCAAACTAATTCTGAACCCACTTCCTATTTTCTGCCCTTTCCTGACACCTCCAGCATTTCTAGGATCATTAGATTGCATTTAGCTGAGATTAGCATACTGCATGCATTCATCACGCATGTTAGGTTTGCATCTTACTTCTGGCATACTCTTTGGAATTTGCTAGGAGTTCACTATAAATTTCATGTGCATGTCAAGCTAGGATCAAACCTAGAGAACCTATAATCTATTAGGTTTAGATCCAAGGAGTTCAATAAATTTCCTTCGATAGGAATGCATAGTCGAGTCTGTTAGGTGTCAGTATGAGTCCTTTGCATCATTTGTCTGCATGTGCCTAGCATGTTCACCACCCGCACTAATCTTAAAACAACTGGCTAATTCCCGAAGAAGGGTCAAAGAATTTGATGTAGTGGATTCTATCTTGGTTAGGCTTAGGCCTAAAAGAAGCTTCATGCTCGCAGAGCCGGACCTTTTAAAGTGATAGAGAAGGATTGGATCAAATGCCTAGGTGTTAGACTTGCCTTCGGATTTGGGCATTAGTTCTACCTTCAATATTACAGACCTGGTTGAGTATAGGGAACGGCAGCGATACCTAGTAAGGCCTTTGGACCTATTCCTTTTCATTGTGAGTGACCCTAACCCAGAGTGTCCACTAACAAATTGGCCTGAGAGAGGAGAACGGATCGAGCGTATCCTGGACGATCAAGCCATCACGACCCGGGGCTGTGACTATCAATGCTTCCTGATCCGATGGCAAGGCCAGCCAGAGTCGGACGATTCGTAGATTTCTCGAGAGGACTTGCAATGCCTCAACCCAGACCTTCTCGAGAGATATGTGAGCCAGTCTGATCTTCACTCGACAGGGCGAGTTCCTCCCACCCGGGAGAATTGGTGCGGACACCAAAGGCACCAGAATAAGGCAGAGGCTTCTCAACCCTCTGTAATTGATCAATAATTTATGAGTCCATCTGTAATAAGGGCTTAGCTTATCTGAGTCCATTTTAGTTATTATTTGAGTATTTTTAGTTGTTATTTCACTTCTGTACTAGTCAGCTCATGTTGAGCTAGTTCAGTCCAATGCTAGTTAGCTCATGTTGAGCTAATTTTATTTTTTTGAGTCCTGTCCAAGCATACTGAAGACTCAAGACTATATTATACAAGTGAAGACCAAGTCCAGCCAGATTGAAGACATGGAAGTTTAGCCCAAGTCCAACCCAGCTTGAAGATTTGAAGACCCCAGGAGAAAAATCAGAAACCCTGATTCCTTGCAGATGCCCTCCAGATGCCCAGATTCCCTTCCAGATGCCAAAGTATATTCATAAATAAGGGCATCCATGATTCCAGAGGTCCATCTGCATCCTATCCCAATGAAATCAAGCCCAGGTGCCAAGCCCAAGCCCCTAAGAAGCAAGATACCAGGGAATATTCCTGCTACCTGGCTACCAGGCCACCCCAGCTTCCAAAGGCCCAAACCCATGCACCCGGGCCCCTTTGGGCCAGCCTTTTGCTGCTCCTAGAAGCCCAACACGCCCCCCTAGGCGTCCTTGGAGTCTTGACCAAGTCAAGAAAAATTTTAGGGATTTTTCTACCTAATATTTCCTTATTTTCTAGCTAGGGTTTGAGAGGGAAAAGGATTCTTATGTAAAGACTTATGTACCCTTACTTGGAGCCCAAGGTTAAGGGTCTATTTAAGGGACCCTAGCCTCTTGTATGAGGAGAATTTTTTGATGAATGAAAACCTTGAGTTCTTCTATTGAGTTGTGTGATACCCTGCTGTGTGCATAAAGGGGTTTGCGAGAGTTCTTCTTCCCAGTGCTGCAATCATCTTCCTGCTACCAACAAGCATCTCAGATCCCTGGATGCCCACTCCAAAAGAAGCCTTCCCTTGCTATTTTTCCTTTGTTTTCTTGTTCCTTTGTGAGTTTTCTAACCCCTGACAGGTCGTTTACAGGTCCCCGAGTTCCTACGAATCCAACGACTCCAGCCAAGCCTCAACGGATCGACACCGAGCAGAAAGCCGGGTATCCGCGGGTCTTTGGCTCGATTTCCAGGCCGCATCCGTCGAAGAATGAGAGACCCTTTTGCTGCGATCTTCACAGACGTTGTCAGGTACACCCCTCTACCTCCAGTAGTTTTATTGTAGGAGAACTTGCCCTAACCGAGGCTTCTCAGCCCCGGCGATCCTTCTTTTCTACTTTTCTAGGTCCTAATCTGCATGCTGATCTTCTAAAATTCATATAAAATTCCCTATAACTTATTTTAATCTAAAATTCAGGAATTAATCACCCAACCCCACATATAAAATATATAAAAAAAATTGCATGCATATTAGTTCCGCATCAGATGGCACATGGAGAATGTGTGTAGATAGCAGAGTGATAAATAAAATCACCATTAAGTACCATTTTCCTATTCCCCGTTTAGACGACATTTTGGATATGATGGCCGAAGCAAAGATTTTCTCCAAAATTGATCTTAAGAGTGGCTATCATCAAGTAAGAATCAGGCCAGGGGATGAATGGAAAACTACCTTCAAAACCAAATATGGCTTATATGAGTGGGTAGTGATGCCTTTCGGCCTGTCCAATGCGCCTAGTACCTTCATGAGGATCATGACCCAGGTTTTAAGGACATTCATTGGGAAGTTCGTAGTGGTCTACTTTGATGACATTCTCATCTACAGTAAAACTAAGGAAGACCATTTGAACCATCTGAAACAGGTTTGCCAAGCCCTTAGACAAGATAGTCTCTATGCTAACCTCAAGAAATGTGAATTCATGACCCATAGAGTTATCTTTCTTGGATTTGTTGTCACCACTAAACGGGTGTCTGCCGACCCAGAAAAGGACAAGTCCATAGTTGAGTGGCCCATACCCAAAAACATCTCCATGGTTTAGCCACCTTCTATAGGAGATTCTTTAGAGGATTCAGCACAATAGTAGCACCCATTACTGACTGCATTAGGAAGGAAACCTTTGAATGGACAAAATCTACCGATAGAGCCTTCCTAGAAATAAAGAAGAAAATTACATAAGCACCTATTTTGAGGTTACCCGATTTTTCAAAGATATTTGAGGTTGCTTGTGATGCCTCTGAAGTAGGAATTAGAGGAGTTTTGAGTCAAGAGAGTCATCCAGTGGCATTCTTTAGTGAGAAATTGAATGAAGCAAGGACGAGATACTCGACATACGATAGAGAATTGTATACAGTAGTTCAGGCTTTGAGGTATTGAAGATACTATTTACTACCTTAGGAATTTGTTCTTTATTCTGATCATAAAGCCTTACGATTCCTTAATTCCCAAAAGAAACGAACCCTAGGCATGGGAAATGGGTAGAATTCATTCAGGCTTACACCCTAGTTCTGAAGCACTGTGCTGGCACTGAAAATAGGGTTGCAGATGCTTTAAGCCGACGATCCGTGTTTTTGAGCTCGGTTAGCACCGAGGTTGTAGGGTTTGATAGATTGAAAGAGGAATACCCTAAGTGTCTAGACTTTAGTGAAATCTACCAATCCCTCCAACAAGGACCATCTAATGTACATAGTGACTATACTCTCCTAGATAGATTCCTTTTCAAAGTAAATCAACTGTGTGTTCCTCGAACTTCCATTAGAGAGTTTTTGATCTGGGAAGTTCATGCTGGAGGCCTAGCAGGTCATTTTGGAAGAAACAAGACCATCATAGCAGTAGAAGACCAATTCTTTTGGCCTGGCCTCAAAAGAAATGTGGCCCAAGTTGCAGCCCAATGTCGAACATGTGCTGTTGCCAAATAGCAAAGACAGAACATCAGTCTGTACACTCCCTTACCAGTCCCTAATTGTCCATTGTAGAATCTTAGTATGGACTTTGTATTAGGACTCCCAAAGACCTCTAAGAGACACGATTCCATCTTCGTTATAGTCGATCGATTTTCTAAGATGGCTCACTTCATCCCATGTTCTCAAATCCTAGATGCTTCTAGAATCGCCAAACTTTTTCTTGACGAGGTGGTTAGACTACATGGTTTACCCAAAATCATTGTATCTGATAGAGATGTTAGGTTCACTAGCTATTTTTGGAAGACCCTTTGGCATATGCTAGGAACCAAATTGAAATTCTCCACTGCCTATCATCCTCAAACTGATAGCCAAATTGAAGTAGTCAATCGGAGTCTAGGAAATCTGCTTAGATGTCTTGTTGGTGATAGTACAGGAAATTGGGATCTCTTACTTTCTCGTGCTGAATTTGCTTACAACAGCTCAGTTAATAGATCTAATAGGAAGAGCCCATTTGAAGTGGTCCATGGTTACAAACCTAGGAAGACCTTAGATCTTATCCCTTTACCCACACAAGCATGAGTTTCTGAATCAGCTGAGTCATATGCACAGCGTATTAAAGATATACATAAAGAAATTAACAAAAAGATCCAATTAAGCAATGAAACTTATAGGCATATGGCAAATTCACGTAGAAGAGTCAAAGAATTCACTGAAGGAGATTATGTTATGATAAGGCTTAGACTAGAGTGGTTCCCACCAGGAACCTTAAAAAAATTGCATGCTTGCAGTGCAGGTCCGTTTAAAGTTATAAAGAAAATAGGATCTAATGCGTATGTGCTAGACTTACTATCTGATTTAGGTATCAGCTCGACTTTCAATGTTTCAAACCTAGTAGAGTATAAGGAGCCAATAATGATACCTAGTGAGCCATTTGAGCCTGAGCCAATTATTGAGAGTGAATCCATCCCTGAGTGTCCACCAACAATTCTACCATAATGGCGAGATAAGATTGAGCGAATTATGGATGATCAAGCCATCACCACTCGGAATAAAGGTTACCAATGATATTTAGTTCATTGGCAAGGTCGACCTGAGTTCGAAGACTCATCGATTACTCGAGAGGATCTATAAAGAATCAACCCAGACTTATTAGAGTACTACCAAAGTAAAACAGATCCCTACTCAACAGAGTCAAGTTCTTTCCATCTCGGGGGAATTGGTGTAGGCACCAAGGTTAAACGAAGACTTTTCAATCAAACCTAGTCAACACCAATTCCTTATGGATTGCAAATTGAGTTCTAACCTTGTTAACTTGTTCTTAGTCTGAGTCTTGAGTCTAGTTAATTCTTCTTGTATCATGAATTTTATGTTTGAGTCATGCTAAGTATTAGGTCTTGAAGCCTTGGGCCAATTGAGTTGTAAGAGTCAAATGTACTCGAGTCCAAATTGAGTTGTAATTTTTCTTTTGAGCTTGAGTCAAGTCCAACCAAGGGAGCATATAATTGGACCATGGGATGAACCAAAGCTACATCAAGTAAATTTTCAAATCAAGGGTGCATGAAATAAGAGCCATTGGATGGAATGAAACTTTGATTGAAGCCACCTCACTAAACACCTTATCCAAGAGAATGGACACTTGGCACCCATAATGAAGATTTTTAGATTTGGACACTTGGCACCCATACATGAAGAATTTCAGATTTGGACACTTGGCACCCATGCGTGCAGATTTTCATATTTGGATACTTGGCACCCATATATGAAGATTTTAAGATTTAGACACTTGGCACCCATGCATGCAGATTTTCAGATTTGGTGCCATCTTTTTATGAATTTTGAAATTCAAATATGTAACTACATTTCCTCCTCTTTTCATGTAAAATTTGAATTTTAAATGGGGCTCAGAAGGTTATAAATAGGCCCCTAATCTCTTTGTAAAAGGATGCTTTTGAATGAAAGAAATTTAGAATTTTCTTATCTCCATTTGTGTTTGCAAATGCCATTCGTGAGGGATTAAGTGAGAGGCTCAACCAAGTGCTTTAGTTTTCAAATTCTAGCAAAAGTTCTTCTTCCATTGATGCCTACCTCATCTTCAAGATCAGTTGGCCACACTCCACCTAGATCATCAACAATCCTCTACTCCCTCCCTTCCATTATTTCTATTCCATGCTATCTTCTAATTTTCCCACAATACTAATGGGGTTTGGTTTGATCATTCAATCTCCAGTCTTGAGAGTTCCTGTAGTAAGGCTAGTGTAGGTTCTTTGAAAGTCATTATTGATCTCTAAGCCCTATCCTTACCTCTTGAGGTCTGAGATTCTGAATAGGGTAAAGTTTTAATTAGATGGTTTCTCTAGCCACGTAGGTCCTTATTTTTTAACTTAATCTTAATTTGCACTGCGAAGCATTTTAGCCTTCTAATTTAGTCTTCTTCTATGCATCCAAATGACTCCACTTAGAATGAATTATATTCATATGTTTAGAGTTTAATTAGCTTAATTGCTTTAGTCATTCATGCCATATTTCCTATAAGTATGCCATATTAGAATCTACCGAAACTATCTCTGCCATGTTTACTCGATATACAGATATTATTAATGGTTTGAAAAGTCTTGGCAGGTTTACTCAAATGCTGACTTAGTACAGAAGATCTTAAGATCACTTCTGGATAAGTGGGACCCCAAAGTGACTGCCATCCAAGAGGCGAAAGATCAAATCACCTTACCTCTGGATGAATTAATGGGTTCACTCATCACACACAAATTAGCCATGCAGCATAGAACTGATGATGATCAAATGAAGAAGAAGACAATTCCCTTCAAAGCTAATTTGACTCAAAGAAAGATGAGGAATCGGAAGATGACTGCACCTCCTCCAAAGACAATCTAGAAGACGAAGATATTGCAATGGTTGTGAGGAGATTTATAAGGTTTATGGGAAAGAAGAAAGGAAGATACAATAGAAAATTCCATAAATGAATAGAGCACTCCAAGGACAAGGACAATGATAAAGAAAAGGAAAAAGAATAAGTGCCCACAAGCTACGAATGTAAGAAACCAGGGCACATTCATCCCAACTATCCTTTGTTAAAGAAATTCTTCAAGGAAAAGAAAAAGAAGGTGATGGTTGCCACATGGAGTGATAGCAAAGAATCCACCTCAACTGAAAAGGAAGAGACGACAAAAATTGCTAATCTTTGTCTAATGGGTTTCGAAGATGAGGTAACATCCCCTGAATCTCAATTAGAATTTATATTTGATAAATTGAATTCTACTTTTCATGATTTATTATCTGAATTCAAAAAAGCTGGAGTAAAGATAAGATCCTTAAAGAATACCAATAATTCTTTACTTAAGGAAAAAGAAGAAATCACATAAAAGAACAACATATTGCAAAAGAATTTAAATGTCTTTTCTAAAAAGTTTAAAGTTTTGGAAACTGAAAATAATGCATGTATTAACAAGAACAAAGCTTTAATTACTGAAAATAATGATTTGAAAAAGGAGGTTGAAAAACTCAAGCTACTTGTTGAAAAACATACATTATCTTCTAACAAGCTTGAGTTGATTAAAAAAACAAAGAATTTCTGGAAATAAAGCTGGAATCGGTTTTAATTCTTCAACTTCAAATAAAATTTAGCTACTACTTTTGTAAAACCAAAAGCTTATGTTCCAAAATTAATATCTCAAAAAGCTTTTGCAACAAATGTTTTTGCTCCTAAGGCCATATTGTATGTTTACAAGAGCTCAAATAGAAAATCTTTTATATCTACATCTCATGCATCAACATCTAGAACTTCAAAATTTGCATCTTTTCAGAATTCTAGAGTTGAATGTTATGCGTACAAAGGGTTAGGACATAAATCTTTTAAATGCAATATCTTTAGAATTGTCAAAAGTAAAGTAAGAAAGATTTGGTATCCAAAAGAACCACCTTCGCTAACCTGCAAGGACCCAAGTTAGCTTGGGTACCTAAAAGAACTTCTTGATTGTCTTACAGGAATGTCTTGCAGTCCAAAAATTGAAGAAAAGATGGTATCTCGACAGTTGCTGTTCAAGGCATATGACGGGTGACAAGGATCAGTTTATCACCCTAGAGATAAAGGAGGTATGGTTACTTTTGGAGATAATGGCAAGGAAAAAATAATCAGAATCGGTAAGATCAAGATAACCCCCTATACTTTTTTTGAAAATGTATTGCTAGTAGATAAATTGAAGCATAATTTGCTAAGCATTAGTCAATTATGTATAAAGGCTTCAAGGTTATCTTTGAATCATCTATGTATATTGTAACAAACTCTCTTGATTCTAACAGTAAGTTCATTAGACATAGACTTGGAAATATTTATGTGGTAGACCTTAATGATCTTGCCATGTCAAGTAGTTCTAGTCTAGTTGTAATGAATGCTAAGACCAAGGAGTCTTGCTTACTTTGGTATAGATGAATAGGTCATGCTAGTGTGTATACCATTGCCAAGTTAATTTCCAAAAATTTAGTTAGAGGCATACCTAAGTTTAAAGTAGACTTTGATCATGTTTGTGATGCATGCTAAATGGGTAAACAAACTAGGAGGAGCATTAAATCCAAAATATGATTTCAACTACTATACCTCTTGAGCTACTTCACATGGAATTTGGACCAACTAGGACCACAAGCCTAGGAGGTAAGAAATATGCTCTTGTGATAGTATATGATTTTTCTAGAATTACTTGGATTTTGTTTATCGCTCATAAAGATGAAACCTTTAAAGTATTTCAAAAATTTCATAAAAAAATTTAAATCAGAAAAATCTTTCAATAATTTCAATTAGGAGTGATCACGGCACCGAATTTGTGATAAAAAAATGCCCTAAGAGCTAATCATTATTTGGACCTTTTTTTTGTAAACTTCCAACTCATGTATGACATCATTATTTATAATAAAGGCATTTGATTCATCATATACTGTTGTGTCATATTTTTGACTATGATGAACCCCATAGAGTAGGGCAATGGAATTAGGGTTATGATAAATAATAGTGAGACCTAATTCCTATAAACCCTAATCTTGAATGTTCCTGGTCATTGGACCATCGATTCGGGGATCGATAAATCTGGTAAGACTAGCTTATCCTATATATGCTCAGTTGATGAGGGTGGTTAGTCTAACAGCCACTTGTGTAGAGACACTAATACAAGGATAAGGGTGCTCATTAGGTTATGAATACACTGAACTGATCTACACCGGGACTATCTTATGGAAGTCTTACTCTTGTCAAAAGATAGGTCCCAGAGTAGAAGTTGTGCATGTGATCTTCAGACTTGAGGTCACCATGATTCCTTGTGCACACTAAGCCATACTTTGGTTCATACTCATTCATTGCATTGCGACATGTACGGGGTGTTCTGGGTATGGTGGAAGGTGTACGAAGGATGTGAGTGGACCAACAAGGAATTGATCAATCCTGGTAAGAGGATATGTTATCCCATGTAATCTCTTCGATGAGTGACTCAAGGAATCTTTGCAAAGTGGGATGAGATTAGAAGTGGCTTCTAATCAGTCATCAGTTGAGTCCTCATGATCGAGCTGAGATTCGATATGATTAAGTGTTAGGGTTTGACATTTATCCGTACCCATCACTTAATCGGGATAATGGGAGATCAAAAGATTGAATTGCATGGTAACTTACTACTGAAGGATATTTGGTAAGTTCTACCAAATTTCTCATCTTTCGGGTAGGCATGACACATTGCTAGATGTCAATCTTGTCTTGTGGGTTTTCATGAACTAATTGGATTGGTTTCATGAGTCAATTCGATGTGTGATTCGAATTGGACAATTAGGTGAGCCGATTTGACCTAATTAGGTCAATCGGGTTCGATCAGATCGAATCGGCTCAAACCTAAACCTACTGCTGGCTAGACATGGAACCCAATGGGTCACACATAATAGAGAGTAGGCCAAGGATGTACTCAAGGTTTAATTAGGGTCATGGGATCCTAATTGGTTAGCCAGATTGCATACTAGCATATGTAGGCTAACCCAATCCTAACCCAATTGGATTGGGTCCGGTTGCTTACTAATTGGGCTAACCTAATTAAGAAAAACCTAAATTACGTTGATTTCTAAGTGGGGATAGCCAAATCAGAGCTTGATCTGATTTTATTTTGGACTTTTGGATGTTCTATTGAAGATTCCATTTGAGTTGGGACTCTAGATGCCAAAATGACACCTTGGCATTCAAAAAAAGCTAGAAGAGTCTATAGTCCTCTAATCTGAAATATTTTAATATGGATGGAAAGAGAATTTAATGCTCTTTCTTTTGACACCCATATTGTATATGCTTTGACTAGTCAAAGGTTGCATGGGGTGTAGATAATGTTGACCACAACATAAAGGGTTTCTTGGCGCCTCTTGGCGCATGCGGGAAATGAAGGTGCGCACAGAAGGACAAAAGTCCCTCTGTAGATGAAACACTTGAGTGTTTCATTTCAGTGGGTGCCTTTTCATCTTATCCCACTCCTCTTGGATATGTTTGACCGGTCAAGGCTTTTTGAAAGGGCATGAAAATGGATGGAAGCAAAAGCGCGCAAAAGCGCGCATGAGACGCGTCCTGTGGCACGCACCCTGAAGCAGAGTCATTCTGCTTTCAGGACTCTTCATATTCTTCGGTGTTTGGAGATTGAAGAGGTGCCTCTTGGCTTCCCAGGGACCGATACTTGCCATGGCAAGTCACAAATTGTCTAAGAAAATGGACGGATGCCAATATGTCTTTTGGTGCATGAGGAGACATATTGGATATGATTTTTCAGTCTTGAAAAATCATATCTGATAACCTGTTGGAGGACATATCACACGCCCCTCTTAAAACTATAAATAGGGGCAGTGATATGAGTTTCATATCTTTTTCTTTTCACCGTAAAAAGATATTCTGAGTGTTCTTCCACTTATCTCTCCCTCCTTCTTAATTTAGGACAAGACTTGTCTTGTTAAGACAAGGTCTTTTCTACTAGGACAAGGCTTAGTTTTAGGACATAAGCCTAAGGGGTCCTAGATGAGGGTTGTCATAAAACCAAGAGTGGTTTAGGACTGTGTCTAGAAAGCCCTACAGTAGGTTAGGGTGCCCTACAGTGGTCAAAGGTCAAAAGGCTGACAAAAGAGTTCTGATGAAGTAAGCAACCCCGGTAGGGATTCTTCCTTGGTACCATTCTCATGTGGATCACCGTTGAAGGGCTTGCACTTGTGAGCCTCGTGGAAAAGATTTGGATTTCCAGGTATGTATTCTGACTTCATTTACATTTCGTTGATCGGTATTGCATAAGGGGTTCCTAGGAATTTTGGTTTTCTAGCCATATTAGGGTTTCATGCTTATAATTTTGTTTTGAAATTCACTTTCACATGCTGCATGATTCCGACACCCTGGGAGAATTCCCATCAGTGGTATCAGAGCCCTCCTTGTGGCATACCAATTATGAATCATTTTGAAGTTCATGATTTCCACATATCGAGTCGACCCGATTAGTGATCGAGCCGACTCGAACCCTGTCATGTCGACTCTACCATAATCTTGTGATTAATATGTTAGATTTCTGGTTTTTTCATGAAAAGGCATGTTAATGCATTGATATGAAATTTTGCATATTAGGGTAATATGTTTAATTTCTATTTTTTATGAAATGCATGTTATCATTTCAAGTATGAAATTATGCATGTTGATTGAACCAAGTAACTGCTATGGATTGGGGTTACCATAATCGTCCGGTCATAGAAGTAAAGTAGGGTGTAAAAAGCCCACAATGTCCATTCTATGGGTTTCCTATGGTGTGTAGGGGTGCAACTTTGTGGTAATTCCCATGAATGAGTGAGGTGAACAGTATTTTACATTAATCATGTCATGTTTTGCATATTAGGGTAATATGTGTGTTATCATGCTATGCATATTAGGGTAATATGCTTGTTGTCATGTAATGCTTTGCATATTAGGGCAATATGCTTGATAACATGAATGTTCTGCATATGTTAGAGTTATATGCAATATGTTCATATTTGTTATAAACATAGTCATCATGTTTAAGTTTATACTTGTATTATAAATGTAATTATCATGATAGTATTTAGAATGTGTTTTGAGACCATCAAAGTCCTCATGGTCCTCATAAATCATATTTAGTCATAGTAAAAAACTTAGTCATGATGCAAAACCGATTAGGGTTTGATCAGCCGATTTGTGTCTAAGCAAGTGGTTCTGGGAAGGTAAAGGGAATGAGATTTTTAATTGGTTCATTGTCTAACCTAGCCAATTTAATTGGTTTCTAGGAAAGCAACGAGGGGACCCCCACACCCCTTCCACTTACCTGGCCAATTTGTCATATCTAAACCTTAACTTGAGAATGCTAATTGATTATGTATACTATAATTTGCCTTCCTTCATGCTAAGCCAAATTAATATCAAAACTATAGTAGGTTTGTTGTGTAATACAAGATCTACTCTAGGGTTTGATAAGAAATTTGTATTGGTGCACTTAGTGCTTTATGGCATTGTTGAAATTGTTTCTTTGTTGTGTAACACAAGGGCAACAATTTTCAATTATAGCTATATAGAAATGAAGGATTTGACTAAACTAAGACATTTAGTTTGTTGTGTAACACAAGACAATAAGTGCTTGGAGGCAAAGATAATTGTTGAGAATTGCACGGGTTGCAATTGGAAAGTAAGTCCTACCTTTGAACTTATTAGTGTTAGTTATGTAATACAAGGCACTAATAAGGAATTAGGATCTCCACCCCACTAAGGAAACCGGAAAGGTTTCTCGCTTACCATAGTTAAGGGTTATGGTATTTGAAGAAAATAGTGGGAGACATAATTAGATACAAAGTCCTTATCCAATTATGGATGTCATCTTGACTGGTCTGCTGATATTGTTCTTTAATTAAATATACGACATTTATTTTTATGGCTTCAAATTTATAATTGCATGGCATCTTGGATGCTAATAAGTTAACCAATTCAAACTATGTGAACTGGTTGAAGAAGGCTGATGGAGCCTGTTCCCATTGTAGCATGTTTGGGCATTGGAGGAAGAACGATTGCAAGACTTGTCTTGCAAATGTGAAGCTAGATGCAAGTGGTGCATCTAGGGGTTTTGTACATGATACAAACCAATTAATCATTAAGTGAATCTATTTCTAATTCATGGAGATTGGATACGGCATGTGGGTCATATATTTGTAAATCCTTACAAGGACTCCACAGAATTAGAAATTTGAAGAAAGGTGACTTCAAATTATATGGGGCAAGTGAAGAACCCATATATGTTGAAGCTGTGGGCACCTATCTTCTGTTATTACCTTCGGGTAATATCATAAGGTTGGAAGAATGCTACTATGTGCCAAATATTGTAAGAAACATTATTTCAATACCCTTGTTGTTACAACAAGGATATGAAATAAGTGTAAAGAGCAATGGCTGCTCTATTCTTCATAATAATACAACATTAGGGCATGGTTGCTTGGTGAATGGTCTTCTAACTTTAGTACTCAATAATGAAATACTTCTTCTAGATGACAAGAAGAGAAAAAGAGATAAAGTCAATGTCACATATCTCTGGCATTGCCGGTTAGGTCATATCAGTGAGTCAAGGATAAACAAGTTAGTCAAAAAGGATTACTTTGACCCTGATGATTTTTAATCATTAGGAACTTGTGAGTCCTGCCTCAAAGGGAAAATGACCAAGTCTCCGTTCAATGGATATGGAAAAAGGGCAACTGTATTGTTAGGTCTTGTACATACTGATTTATGTGGACCTATGTCAACTCAGGCTAGAGGAGGATATTCTTATTTCATCACTTTTATTGATGATTTATCAAGGTTCGATTATGTGTATCTTATGAAACACAAGTCCGAAGCTTTTGATAAGTTTAAAGAATATCAGAGTATGGTTGAAAGACAAACTGGACTTAGTATTAAAGCTCTTCAGTCTGATCGAGGAGGGGAAAACTTGTCTAGTTAGTTTCTGAACCATCTCAAGGACAAAGGCATTATTTCTGAATGGACCACTTCTTAACATCCCAGTTAGATGGAATGGTAGAAAGGAGAAATCACACCTTGTTGGACATGGTGAGGTCCATGATGAGCTTCACAGATCTTCCCATTTCCTTCTAGGGACATGCCTTGGAGACTGCTGCATGTATATTAAATAGGGTTCCATCTAAGTCATTAAGTAGCACTCCATTTGAGTTATGGAATGATAAAAGACCAAGTCCTAAGTACTTAAAGATTTGGGGTTGCCATGCTTATGTCAAGAATAACTTTGGACATAAGTTAAGTGCTAGGGTTGACAAGTGTAGGTTTGTTGGTTACGCAAAAGAAGGTAAGGGATACCTCTTTTATAATGCTACTGAGCAAAAGATAATTGTCAATAAACATGTTACATTCTTGGAACAAGAGTTAATCCAAGAAGGAAGTATTGATTCTTCACTTGAGTTATGTGAAGAATAGAACCGACAAACCGATGAGCCTTCAAGTTCCTTAACCAGAGGTTCTTGTGGATCAAGAACAGCCACAATACACACCTCCTCTCCGAAGGTCAGAGAGGGTGCGAGGAGCACCTCTCGGATATGGCTTTGTCATCGGTGATGACAATGAAGCCTGTATCATATAGGATGATGATCTTGTGACCTATTCAGAAGCTGTCGAGAGTAAGGACTCTGACAAGTGGCTTGGTGCCATGAAATCTGAAATGGACTCCATGTATTCCAATCAGGTTTGGACCTTGGTAGATCCACCTGAAGGAATTAACCCAATAGGGTGTAAATGGGTATTCAAGAAGAAGATTGGAGCAGATGGTCAAGTTGAGACCTATAAGGCTAGGCTGGTAGCAAAAGGTTTTAGACAAAAACATGGTGTAGACTATGATGAAACCTTTTCTCCAGTAGCCATGCTCAAGTCCATTCGGATACTGCTTGCCATAGTAGCATACCATGATTATGAGATCTGGCATATGGATGTAAAGATTGCTTTCTTCAATGAAAACCTTGAGGAAGAAGTCTATATGTCACAGCCAGAGGGGTTTGTCTCAAGTGGGAGAAAACCAAGTATGCAAGTTAAAGAAGTCCATTTATGGACTTAAGCCAGCATCAAGGAGTTGGAACATCCATTTTGATGAAACAATCAAAGGATTTTGTTTTATCAAAACGTGGATGAACCATGTGTGTATAAGAAGACAAGTGGGAGTGCCATTGTTTTCTTAGTTTTGTATGTGGATGATATACTGATCATTGGGAATGATATCCTAATGTTGCAATTGGTTAAAACTTGGCTATCATCAAAGTTTTCCATGAAGGATTTGGGAGAACCATCGTATATACTGGGTATAAAGATCTATAAAGATAGATCCAAGGATGCTGGGCTTATCCCAATCTAGGTACATTGACTTAGTATTGAAGAGATTCAACATGGATGGAAGTAAAAAATGTTACTTGCCAATGAGTCAAGGCATACAACTCTCTAAGAAGATGTCTCCTAAGACATCAGAAGAAAGAGAGAGGATAGCTATGATTCCTTATGCTTCGGCTATAGGATCGATTATGTATGCCATATTATGTACCAGGCCTGATGTTGCTTATGCCTTGGGCATAGTGAGTAGGTTTCAGGCAGATCCAGGAGAGGATCATTGGAAAGCTGTAAAAAATATTCTTAAGTACCTAAGAAGGACTAAAGATGTTTTTGTAGAATATCTAGGATCTAAGTTGAAATTAGAAGGCTCTATAGATTCTAGTTTTTCAATCAGATCCAGATGATAGCAAATCCACATCGAGGTATGTCTTCACCCTGAATGGTGGTGCAGTAAGTTGGAAGAGTACCAAGCAGCCTACTGTTACTGACTCAGTCACTGAGGTAGAGTATATAGTTGCTAGTGAAGCCACAAAGGAAGCTGTCTGGATGAAGAAATTCATCATGGAATCGGACATGGTTCCTAATATACAATAGCCAGTGCCATTATACTATGATAACACTGGGGCTGTTGCACAAGCTAAGGAACCAAGGTCTCATCACAAGTCCAAGCACATTCTAAGACGATTTCACCTCGTTCGAGAGATCATTGAAAGACATGATGTTACCATTGAACGAGTTGACACAAAGAATAATAAAGCAGACCCATTCACTAAAGCATTAGCCAAGCAGCAATTAGATCACCACTTGGATTTTATGGGCATAAAGTAAAAGGGTGATTGGCTTTAGTGCAAGTGGGAGTTTGATAGAAAAATGCCCTAAGAGCCAATCATTGCTTGGGCCTTTTTTTTGTAAACTTCCAACTCATGTATGACATCATTATTTACAATAAATGCATTTGATTCATCATATACTACTGTGTTATTTTTGACTATGATGAATCCCATAAGTAGGGCAAGGAATTAGGGTTATGATAAAATAACAGCGATACCTAATTCCTATAAACCCTAATCTAGAATGTTCCTAGTCATTGGACCATCGATTCGGGGATCGATGAATCTAGTAAGACTAGCTTATCCATGTATGCTCAGTTGATGAGGGTGGTTGGTCTCACAGCCACTTGTGTAGAGACACAAATACAAGGATAAGGGTGCTCATTAGGTTATGAGCACACTGAACTGATCCGCATCGGGACTATCTTATGGAAGTCTTACTCCTTGTCAAAAGATAGGTCCCAGAGTAGAAGTTGTGCATGTGATCTTCAGACCTGAGTCACCATGGTTCCTTGTGCACACTAAGCCATACTTTGGTTCATACTCATTCATGACATTGCAACATATACGGGGTGTTTTGGGTATGGTGGAAGGTGTACGAAGGATGTGAGTGGACCAACAAGGAATTGATCAATCCTGGTAAGATGATATGTTATCCCATGTAATATCTTCGATGAGTGACTCAAGGAATCTTTGCAAAGTGGGATGAGATTAGAAGTGGCTTTTAATTAGTCATCAGATGAGTCCTCATGATCGATCTGAGATTCGATATGATTAAGTGTTAGGGTTTGACATTTATCCATACCCATCACTTAATCGAGATAATGGGAGATCAAAAGATTGAATTGCACGGTAACTTACTACTGAAGGGTATTTTGATAATTTCCACCAAATTTCTCATCTTCTGGGTAGGCATGACACATTGCTAGATGTCAATTTTGTCTTGTGGGTTTTCATGAACTAATTGGATTGGTTTCATGAGTCAATTCGATGTGTGATTCGAATTGGACAACTAGGTGAGCCGATTTGACCTAATTAGGTCAATCGGGTTCGATCGGATCGAATCGGCTCAAACCTAAACCTACTGCTGGCTAGATGTGGAATCCAATGGGTCACACACAATAGAGAGTAGGCCAAGGAAGTTACTCATGGTTTAATTAGGGTCATGGGATCCTAATTGGTTAGCCAGATTGCATACTAGCATATGTAGGCTAACCAATCCTAACCCAATTGGATTGGGTTCGGTTGCTTGCTAATTCAGCTAACCTAATAAGGAAAATCTAAATTAGGTTGAGTCCTAAGTGGGGACAGCCAAATCAGAGCTTGATCTGATTTATTTTGGACTTTTGGATGTTTTATTGAAGAGTTCATTTGAGTTGGGACTCTAGATGCCAAAATGACACCTTGGCATTCAAAAAGGCCTAGAAGAGTCTATAGTCCTCTGATCTGAAATATTTTATATGGATGGAAAGAGGATTTAATGCTCTTTCTTTTGACACCCATATTGCATATGCTTTGACTAGTCAAAGGTTACATGGGGTGTAGATAATGTTGACCACAACATAAAGGGTTTCTTTGCACCTCTTGGCGCGCACGGGAAATGAAGGTGCGCACGAAGGACAAAAGTCCTTCTGCAGATGAAACACTTGAGTGCTTCATTTCAGTGGGTGCCTTCTCATCTTATCCCATGCCTCTTGGATATGTTTGACTAGTTAAGGCTTTTTGAAAGGGCATGAAAAATGGATGGAAGCAAAAGCGTGCATGAAGAGACGCGTCTCTACATGTGGCGTGCACCATGAAGCAGAGTCCTTCTGCTTTCAGGACTCTTCATATTCTGGTGTTTAGAGATTGAAGAGGCACCTCTTGGCTTCCCACGGACAGGTACTTGCCATGTGGCAAGTCACAGATTGTTTAAGAAAATGGACAGATGCCAATATGTCTTTTGGTGCATGAGGAGACATATTGGATATGATTTTCCAATCTTGAAAAATCATATATGATAACCTGTTGGAGGACATATCACAAGCCCCTCTTAAAGCTATAAATAGGGGTGGTGATATGAGTTTCAGATCTTTTTTTTTCATCGTAAAAGATATTCTGAGTGTTCTTCCACTTCTCTCTCCCTCCTTAATTAGGACAAGACTTGTCTTATTAAGACAAGGCTTTTCTAATATGACAAGGCTTAGTTTTAGGACATAAGCCTAAGGGGTCCTAGAGGAGGGTTGTCCTAAAACTAAGAGTGGTTTAGGACTGTGTCCAGAAAGTCCTACAGTAGGTTAGGGTGTCCTATAGTGGTCAAAGGTCAAAAGGCTAACAAAAGAGTTCTATTGAAGCAAGCAACCCGGTAGGGATTCTTCCTTGGTACCATTCTCGTGTGGATCACCGTTGGAGGGCTTGCACTTGTGAGCCTCATAGAAAAGATTGGATTTCAGTGATCCAGGTATGTATTCTGACTTCATTTATGTTTCGTTGATTGGTATTGCATAAAGGGTTCCTGAGAATTAGGGTTTCTAGCCATATTAGGGTTTCATGCTTAGATTTTGTTTTGAAATTCACTTCCGCATGCTGCATGATTCCCAGCACCCTGGAAGAATTTCCATCAATTTGAAAATCAATTTTTTAATGATTATTGCACAGAGGATGGTATTGATCACAACTTCTCCACTCTTAGGATACCACAACAAAATGGTATTGTAGAGAGGAAAAATAAAACTTTGGAAGAGATGGCCCTGACAATGTTATGTGAAGTCAATCTTCCAAGGTACTTTTAGGTATAAGCGATGAAACTGCTTGTTACATTTTGAACGCATTTTGATCCATCCTATTTTGAAGGAAACCCCTTATGAGCTTTGGAATGAAAATAAACCCAATATTAATTATTTCATGTATTTGGTTGTAAATGCTTTGTTCTTAACAATGTTTAAGATAATCTAGGAAAATTTGATGCTAAATCAGATGAAGCAATTTTTCTTGGTTATTCATTACATAGCAAAGCATATAGAGTATTTAACAAAAGAACTCTTACCGTAGAAGAATCCATGCATGTTATTTTGATAAAACTAGCCCTTCACCTTCTAAGAAAGAAGAGTGCATAGACAATGATGCAGGTACAATTCAAAAAGAAATAGAAGATATGAGCATACAAGAAAGACCAATCGAAGAAAGAGAATAAATGGTAAGTAAGGATCATGCTGATCTACCAAGGGAATGGAGGAACGTAACTTCTCATCCAAAAGAATTAATTATTGGTGATCCTTCACAAGGTATTAGGAATAGGTCATCACATAGAGATTAACGTGATTGCCTAGCCTTTGTATCATAAATAGAACCTCATACCTTAGAAGAAGTTGAATCTAACCAAACTAGATGATGGCCATGCATGAAGAACTAAACCAGTTTGAAAGAAATAAGGTATGGACTTTAGTTGATAGACCTTCAGACCATCTAATCATAAAAACCAAAATAGGTCTATAGAAACAAATTAGATGAACAAGGAAATGTAGTAAGAAACAAAGCTAGATTAGTGGCAAATGGATATAACCAAAAGAGGGCATTGATTTTGATGAAACATATGCACCTGTAGCAAGACTAGAAACTATTAGTTACTTATTACATTTGCTTGCTACATGAATTTTAAACTTTTTCAAATGGAAGTGAAAAGTATATTTTAAATAGTTTCATTTCTGAACAAGTTTTTGTAGAACAACCATGAGGTTTTGAAGATCATATTTTTCCAAACCATATGTTTAAATTGAATAAAGAATTATATAGTTTGAAACAAGCACCTAGAGCCTGGTATGATAGACTTAGCACTTTCTTGATTGAAAATGATTTTTCAAGAGAGAAAATGTTGACAAAACTCTTTTCATCAAGAAGAAAAGTAATGATTTATTAGTTGTACAAATTTATATTGATGATATTATATTTGGTGCAACTAATGAAACTCTTTATAGAGAATTTGCTAAGTTAGTGCAAGGAGAATTTGAAATGAGCCTAATGGGTGAACTTAACTACTTCCTTGGACTTCAAGTAAAATAAACAAAGGAAGGAATCTTCATCAACCAAGCCAAGTACTCCAAAGAAATAATCAAAAGTTTGGTATGAAGTCATGCAAACAAATGAACACACCCATGAGCCCATCTTGCAAATTAGACAAAGATGAAAATGGATCCAACATTGACCAAAAGCTTTATAGAGGTATGATCGGATCCTTGCTATATTTGAATGCAAGTAGACTTGACATCTTGTATAGCGTATGTGTATGTGCTAGATTCCAATCTAATCCTAAAGAATCATATATGCTTGCTATTAAAAGAATTATCATATATTTGAAAGGTATAAGCAATCTTGGTCTATGGTTTTCAAAACATTCTTCATTGAATTTAATTGGATTTTGGATGCTAATTATACTAGTTGTAGAATTGATAGAAAAAGAACTAGTGGCATATACCAATTTCTAGGGTTGAATTTAATCTAATGGCATTGTACGAAACAACTCGGTAGCACTTTCTACTACTGAGGCAGAGTATGTTGCTGTAGGGAGTTGCTGTGCACAAGTGTTATGGATTAAACAATAATTAAAAGACTTTGGTATTATACAATCTAAAATTCCAATCAAATGTGATAATACAAGTGCTATAAATTTGACAAAAAATCCAATTCAGCATTTTAGAACTAAGCATATAGAGATTAGACACCATTTTATTAGAGATCATGTTTTGAATGGTGACATTGAACTAGAATTTATCCCTGAGAACCAACTTGCTGACATTTTCACTAAGCCACTGAATCAGGATAGATTTGAAATGATTAGAGGAGAATTAGGTCATTGTGATCCTTTCTATACTTTTCTAACCTAATTTTCTCAAAATTAAGGAAAAATTATCTACAAAACTCCTACATCAATTCAAGCTCTTTGAATAACTTTCTTGAGATTTTATCAAATTAATTTCAATTTTTGAATCATTTTAACTTTTGTGGAAAGTCTCTGATTGAGTCGACTCAGGCAATTTGGCCCTGGTCGAGCTGACTTGAATCTCTGTTGATTCTATTTTTGCTTTGATAGAGCCGACTCGAGCAATTTAGGATTGTTAGAGCCGACTCGAATGTCGGGCAATTAGTTTTTTAACTGAGCTGTGTGATTTATTCCAAACCTTATTGTTCTTTATTCACTTTCTAAACCCTAACTCTCCATCAAAAACCTCTAGCAAAACCCTAAGATCTTCCTCAAGCTTCCATTTCACATTTCTTCCAACAAGTGTTGCAATAGCACCAAAATCGGTAGTGGGAAAAAGATCCAAAGAATATACCCTCAGTGGAAGTTGAAAAAAGAACAAAGAGCCGGCAAGAGGAGCTGACTCAAGCAGTTGAGAGGGAAGAAGAGCAAACTGGGTAGTTGGCCTCCACTCATTCTCCACGACAGGTGATGTCAATGTCTAACCGGCCTATCGCTAGTGGTAGAAGAATTATTTTCAAATTTCTTGAGAAATTGGGCTAAAAATTGGAGATTCCATAGAAGAGCTAGGGTGGAGCTACTTCTGTTCTTTGAATGTATCCACTATTGCCCAGGTGGCTGCCCAAGAGGGGGGTGAATTGGGAATTTAAAAAACTTAAGCAGATAATGTGCACTCAAAAATTCCTTTTAAAGTGTTAGGTGCTGTGGCAAAATAATGACTTGCAGAAGCTAAATAATATTAATGAAGCACGACACAAACACACAGAAATTATAGTGGTTCGGAGCAACCCAGCTCCTACGTCCACTACCCAAGATACCACTTGGGATTTCCACATATACACACCTGAATATAGTAGGATTGTTTTACAGGCTTACAATCAAAACCTCTACACTTTGGTTTTGATGGGATCACCAAAGAAAACCCAACACCCTTTGATTTTGAACAGGATCACCAAAGAAACCTAACTTGGTTTTCATAGGATTACCAAGAACCCAACACTTGGTTTTTATCTAAGGCTCACCAAGAACCTATTTGGATTTTCAAACAGGCTCACCAAAAACCCAAACAACTTACAAAGAAGTTGAAAGAAAATGCAATAATAAATGACAAACTCTTGTTGTCAGATATTTGGTGCTGTTGCGCTAAAGAAGCCTTCTTTAATTCTTCTTTAATGCACTTGAGAGGCTTTCTTTCTTCTTTTAATGCTTCAATCTTCAGATGGGAGTTGGTGAAGAATGAAGACTGACTTGAATGCTCTTTGTGCTTTTTTGCTTGTTGGCAGGTTGGATTTCAATAAAACCTTAAAGATTTGAGGAACTTTCTTACACTCACTTTTTGGAAGTTCAAATCCTCAAATATATGGTCTTCCATCACTCCAAGGCAGTTTGAGACATTGTAGACCATGGGATGTGACATTTGATTGTTGGAGCAGCTTTTTGAATTCAAAAAGAAATTCTGAAACTAGCCATTATGTACATGAGAATGACATTCGAGTGGCTCGGATTCTTCGAGACGGCTCAGATCCGTCGAGTCGATAGGTCGAGTCACTAATTCTTCAGCAGGGTCGGCTCACTGTCTTAGGGTGCAAAAACTTCACTCTGGACAAGTCAGCTCTTGATAGATCGGGTTGGCTCGATCATCCATTGTTGAAAACATTGAACTCGAGGAGTCGACTCGCTTCTACATGGGTCGACTCTTCTTCTCATAATCAAAAAACTTTACTCTGGAGGAGTCGACTCGTTGCAGATCGGGTCGGTTCGCTTCCTCGGGTCTTCAAAATTTATTCTCGCAGAGTCGGCTCGTTTGTGGTTCGGGTCAGCTCACCTGGCTTGTTCTCAGAAGACTTCAAAACTAGACTCTAGAAGAGTCGACTCGGATTTATTCCAGTCGACTCGGATTTACTCGAGTTGGCTCGGTTTCCATCGAGTCTGCTCTTTTGAGTTGGGTTGGCTCGAGTATGTTCTTTAGGAATTCTTACAATTTAATATAAGAACACTCTCACCAAACTCTCAAACAGTTAAAACAAACAAACTCAAAATAAATTTAATAAATGGCACACATATAGAAGCAACCCTTTTATATGATTATTCTTAACTTTTTTATTGATTCTTCTTTACAAAATCTGATTAAAACACAAATCAAAATAAGAAGTATGAATGTAGGAGTTGAAGTTTGAACAAATAATCTGTCCTACAAAAACTTGTAAACCACTTGAAGAGTTGTTAGTAATAAATGTGCATGCTCCAATATTTTGTTATCATCAAAATCACTCAAGGGTCAACATCCACCTATCCTACCCTAGTGAGATCATTTTATGAGAATCTCAGACTTGATTCTGATGTGGGACGGCTCTAAGATTGCTAAAGATGTAAGAAAAATAGTAAACTAATTTTTTTGTGATTTTTTATAACTTATGTTTGTACGCTAAATTCTAAAATAAAAGTAAGAACTAGCAAGAAGAATAGCAATGCATAGAATCATCATGATCGCAGGCAAACTCATGCAAAAATAATAATTTCAGGACCCGAGAATTGAGAAACTCCCAGATTAGGATAGTTTATCTTCATCAAATTAGATATCAAAAGAAGAGAAGGTTTTTTACCAGTCAGAGATTGAAAACTTTGTAGTAGAAAGGATCACTCACACTCTGATTGGAGCCTGGAAGAAGAAGCTTCAGTTTCTTGAAACAGATGGCTGATTTGGACCCGATCTGAAGGCAAGGAAAGCCTCCTATGAGGAGGTAAAACACCTCGGAGATCCTGCAAGCATCAGGGTTTAATCAAAACAATAATTTAATAAAGGAATAAAAAATAGGGTTTTGAAGAAAACAAAATTAGGTTTAGGTGTAGGTGTCCAGGGGAAGAAGCAGTAGCTTGATTGGGGCAGCAGCTAGGGCATCTTCCTTTGGGTGTGGCTGATCTCTCGGATGTAGAGGGAAGCTAGGGCAGCACAGGTTCGGCTAAGGGACACAAGGAGAGCACACAAGAATAAGAACCAAACACAAGAACAAGACAATGTCTCAAAATTTCAACAAATTGTATTCATAAGGAAAAATTGATTACAAAAGAGGGAGGGGTGGGGTACTTATAGAGTTCCCATGCCCTCTCTAACTATGGTTACACTTAGGTTAATAAGCCTTTTCCTAGTTAGATTACATGTCCTTTCCTAGCTAGGTTAGAATTACAAATCATAAAGCAAGTAAGAACATAAATCCTAACTAGGTTAGACTAGTCTTCTCCTTCTCACTTAAGGACACCTCTTGGATTTGGTCAACACTTCAAAGATGCCTAGGGGGGTGTTGGGCTTCTAGGAGTAGCAAGGGGCCATCCCAAAGGTACTTGGGTGCATTGCCTTGGGCCTCTAGAAGCTGGAGTGTGGTAGCCTATAGAAAGAATATTCCCTGGTATCTTGCTTCTTAGGGCTTGAGCTTGGCACCTGGGCTTGATTTCTTTAGGCTAGGATGCAGGTGGACCTTTGGAATCATGGATGCCCTTGTCTAGGAATATACTTTGGCATCTGAAAGGAAATCTAGGCATCTGGAGGGCATCTAGAAGGAATCAGGTTTCTGAAAGGCATCTTGGATCCTGTGGTGCCACATAAAATCTAATAATCTGATGTAGTGGCCTCTGACTCCTGGATGAGGCCTGGTGGAACTCCAAAATAGTGTAACCTCCTCTCTTGTACAAAATTTGGACTTATACTGGACTCATGGTTAAAGTACAGGACTCAAAACTGGACTAAGGTTGAGGGTTGAGACAAATTAACTAACCTCAACTTATTGCAGGACTCAATCTTAATTGATTACAAAATTTTCAAAACTTTGACACATAACTAAGAAAACCATATGGAATCCAGTGATCTATGTCGATCCCGTCGAGTAAGGGTCAATTTGGCTCTCATAGTGCTCAGGTAGGTCTGGGTTAAGGCACTGCAAATTCTCACAGGTGATCCATGAGTCCTCAGATTTTAGCCGACCTTGACACCGGACCAAATACCTCTGAGAGCCTCTATTTCGGGTACTTATGGCTTGATCGTCTAGGATTCTCTCAATCTTTTCCTCACCAAATGGCCAATTGTATGTGGTCACTCTGGGGTGGGTTCACTCACAAAGAAGGGAGTGGCTCAAGGGGCTCACTGGGTATCACTGCTAGCTCCCTAGACCCTATAAGATCTGAGATGATGAAGGTGAATACGTAAATCTGGTGATATCTCAAGCACATTGGCATTGGGTCCATTACTCATTATTTTGGATGGGCCAACTAGGAAAGTGGAAAATTCCTTTATCATCACATATTCCTCTACATAAAAGTCTTTATCTTTCTTTTGGAATTAGCCAAGTTATTATTTAGTTTATTAATTATGTTCAGCTCTTAACTAATTTCATGATACATATGCTGTGTAGAGGCTACTGTAGGTGTAGATATGTGATTTAGGATTGTGAATTTTATTGAACTCAACTAATACCTATTAGACTCGACTAAATTTCCTATCAATGAAAATTTTATTGGACTTTCTAGGGTCTAACCTAATACACTATAGACTCTCTAAATTCGACCCTAGCATGGCATGCACAAGAAAATTACTATGTATGCCTACTGAATGCCAAAGGGTATGCAAGAAGTAAGATGCAAACCTAATATGCACAATGTATGAATGCAGTATGCTTACTTCTATAAAATGCAAATGAATGGTTAAAGAAACATAAGAAAATTCATGAAAAGACAGAAAA
This sequence comes from Areca catechu, assembly GCA_021397845.1. Classification (NCBI taxonomy): domain Eukaryota; kingdom Viridiplantae; phylum Streptophyta; class Magnoliopsida; order Arecales; family Arecaceae; genus Areca; species Areca catechu. Next base: position 102,580,823 of record CM038050.1, read on the forward strand.
TATGAAGTGGATTCAGGGTTAGTCTGATTGAAAAAGGGTTCAGGGTTAATCAGGTAGACTAAGAGATAAGAAGGTGTTTCAGAGATGAGTCCTATACTAATGAGATTTACCTTATGGGTTTGAAGCATATCTAAAGGGTCTACATAATGGAAGAAAGGATCACTAATTTCGAGAAAGAGATCAATTTTAGTTAAAGAGGTGACTTAATCCTGAGGGTACTCATAAGAGATCAAGTCCTTAATAAACTCTTCTAGCTCTTGAAGTTCAGGACTAGATTCTACAATTGGGTCCTCTTCTAAAGTTTCTTTAGGTAGAGTTGTAGTCACAAGATCATGGGTTTCTTCCTCTAATGATTCTTCCACTACAGGTTCAGCTGGGGTGTGGTCAGGTTCAACTAATGTTGGGTGGTCTTCTATGTGGGTATGGTCAGGGTTAACTAATTCTAGGGTGGCTTCTACCTGATTCAACTAACTTTGATGGGGATCCAGCCATCGTCCGGTTATTTTTTCCATTTTTTAAAATTTTCTCGGATTTTTTTTATTTTTCTATTCCCGCTATTCCACCTATCCCCACTATTCTAGTTTTATCTAGGTTATCCCCGAGTTATCACAGCCTTATTCCATCTCCTCCATCCATCTCTCATGATTTTTTTAAATTGCCCAAACCCTAGCCTCTAACCCGCCGGCCCCAGATCCGGGCCGCCCGACCCAAGGCCACCCCTGCCGGACCTCCACCGACGCTCGCCAGCCCCCACCCTCGTCGGAAAAGCCACTGCCACTGCCCCACGCCCGTGGAAGATGAACGGATGCGAGAGGTGTCTGTCAGCCAACGTGCGTCGTGCCGCCTTGCACCGCTGCCACGCCAGCTTGCTGCCTGCCACCGTTCCTGCCGCCTGTCGGTTCTTCCCGGTCGTCGGTGGGGCCCTCGCAGGTGCCCAAAGCCCCATGGCCCATAGGAAGATGACGGACAGTGGTCCGTTCCCACCACCGTTCCCGCCGTCCGCTTGCGCCACCGCCTACCTGCACGCCGGCCGCCTACCACCGCACCCACACCGGTCCGCCGCCCGGTCGGCCACCGGAGGCCACGCCGATGCCCAGGAGGTCTCCCACGGCCGTGGGAGACCAAACAGGATGCCCAGCATGCCGTGCCACCCCCTGTGCCGCCACCTAGCCACTTGCAACCATCCTGCCATCTGGCCATTCGCCGCTCGCCGTCCCGCTGTCTGGCCATCCACCGCTTGCCATCTACCGGCCCCGTACGCCGCCCGCTTCCCGGCCATCCGCTGGTGCCCACCGGAGTTGGTTCCCTCCCTACGTGCACGTCCGTGAGGTGATTCTGCATGCTTTTTGGAGCAGTCCAAGTAGCACGCTTTTCAGTGCAGATCATCAAACCGACACTTTTTAGAGCAGATCGGCACCACTTTTGATGCAACATAAATTTTGATGTAATTTATTTTTCTTTTTTAGTTTTCTTAGAGGCTAAGAAACTGAGGGTTTTGGTTTTTCTATATAAAGCCCCCTCTCCCCTATAATAATAATGATTTGATATAAGTTTTTGGATTTTCTATTGGTTCTAGTTCTGGTTCTGGGCTGAGGCCCATTTGCCTTCGTTCCCTACTGTGTGGATAATGGGTTCGTTGGGTGGTGTGAGAGTCCTACTTTGTGGATGATGGGTTCGAGCATCCTAGTTATCCCCTATCTCATCTTTTTATCCCCTCGTGTTCTTTGAGTCACCCTAGCGGCCTCTATAAGAGCCTTACTATGTGGATGATAGGCTCGATGAGAGCTCAGGGTAGCTAGTGCTTTGATCTCTAAGGAGGGTAGCTATGTGCTTTGATCCCTTGGGAGGGTAGCTTTATGCTTTGACTGCTGACTTTCTGTGTGCGTCTCCCCGTTAGAGTGAGTACCAGGGCCATGAGTTCCAGTTCCCAGTCCCCCATCTCCATCCTTCCTTCGCCACCTCCACCAAGAAAATTGAAAACAAAAGAGATCAGCTATTTTAGGGTTTTAGTTTTAGTTCACCCTAGTCCCGAGAGGATTCTTAGCCTCCCACGGTCCTAGTTTGTTTAGTTGTTTCCCTTTCCCAAATAATCTAGGATTACATCTTGTCTCGCATCAATTTTGGTATCAGAACGAGTTGTGGATTAGGGTATGCTCCATTTTTCAAACTCGGCGGAGTCGAGTTCTTCGCAGTCGAGGAGAATGATGGGGATCCCACCGTCGTTCGGGTATTTTTCCCATTTTTTTTAATTTTCTTGCATTTTTTTTTAATTTTCTCGCATTTTTTTATTTTCCTATTCTCGTTATTCCACCTATCCGGCTATTCTAGTTTTATTCTAGGTTTATCCCAAGTTATCCTAGCCTTATTCCATCTCCTCCATCCTTCTCCCGTGATTCTTTTAAAATGCCCAAACCCTAGCCTTCGACCCATCGGCCCCAAATCCGGGCCGCCTAACCCCGGCCGCCCTCGCTGGACCACCGTTGATGCTCGCCGGCCCTCGTACTCACCAGAAAAGCCACCGCCGCCGCCCACGCCCGTGGAAGATGAACGAATGCGGGAGGCATCCGTCCGCCCACGTGCGGCTATGACGCCCTGCACTATACCACCGTTAGCCTACTACCCGCCGCCACCGATTCTCTCTCGACCGTCGGTGGGGCCATCTCCGGCACCTAGGGCCCCATGGCCTATGGGAAGACGGATGGACATGGCTTCTGTTCTCGCCGCCATTCCGCCGTCCACTGCACCGCCGCCCACCGCCGGTCCACCGCCCTCTAGGCTGCCGAGGCCAAGACGACACCCAAGAGGTCTCCCAAGGCCGTGGGAGACCAAACGGCATGCCCAGCATGCCTGCCACCCCCTGTGCTACCATCCAGCCACTTGCCGTCATCCTGCCATCTAGCCATCCACCGGCCCCATACACTGCCCGCTTCCCGGCCGTCCGCCGGTGCCCGTCGGAGTTGGTTCCCTCCCACTATGCACGTCCGTGAGGTGATTCCACATGCTTTCTGGAGCAGTCCAAGCAGCACACTTTTTAGCACAGATCATCAAGCTGACACGCTTCTCAGAGAAGATCAGTACCAATTTTGATGCAACACGAATTTTGATGTAATTTATTTTCCTTTTTTAGTTTTCTTGGAGGCTAAGAAACTGAGGGTTTTTGTTTTTCTATATAAAGGCCCCCTCTCCCCCTGTAATAATAATGATTTGATATAAATTTTTGGGTTTCTATTGGTTCTGGTTCTGGTTCTGGGCTGAGGCCCATTTGCCTTCGTTCCCTACTGTGTGGATAATGGGTTCGTTGGGGAGTGTGAGAGTCCTACTTTGTGGATGATGGGTTCGAGCACCCTAGTTATCCCCTATCTCATCTTCTTTATCCCCTCGTGTCCTTTGAGAGTCACCCTAGCGGCCTCTATGAGAGCCCTACTATGTGGATGATGGGCTCAATGAGAGCTCAGGGTAGCTGGTTCTTTGATCCTTCGGGAGGGTAGCTATGTGCTTTAATCCCGGGAGGGTAGCTTTATGCTTTGACCCCTGACTTTCTGTGTGCGTCTCCCCATTAGAGTGAGTCCCAGGGCCATGAGTTCCAGTTCCCAGTCCCCCATCTCCATCCTTCCTTCGCCACCTCAACCAAGAAAATTGAAAATAAAGAGATCAGCTATTTTAGGGTTTTAGTTTCAGTGTCACCCTAGTCCCGGGAGGCTTCTTAGCCCTCCCACATCCTAGTTTGTTTAGTTGTTTCCCTTTCCCAAATAATCCAAGGTTACATCAATTTTCGTCCCACATCAAACTTTAAGTCTTCTATAGGGAATGCTTTTCATCCTCCTCATACTCGTCCACTAAGATTGGGTCAGCCTCATATATCTCCTCTTCAATGTCTTCTTGGTGGACCAATGGGTGGTAAGAGAGGTTGGCTAATGAAAAATTGACTATTAACTGGGGTAGCAGGGATGGGTTGACTAGAGGGTTCCTGACTAATACTAGGGATCTGACTTTGGGAAAGTAGACTAACACTGGGTTCATATCTAGGGGTATTAACCTTATTGGGTTCGGGCTGACTAAAGGTTATGGGTTCGTAAGTAATGGGTGTATAGGTTATGGGCTTATAAATTATAGGATCAGTTCCATGAGTTGTTTGATTAGTCGGTTGGGTCATCTGGTTGATCTGAGCGGTCAATTGGGCAAGCTGGGTTTGGGTTTGGGTATTTGATGGGCTAGCTGATCTTTGGATTGGTCAAACTACAGTTCATTTGGGCAAACTGGTTTTGGGATAGGGTATTGGCTTGGGTCATTTGGTAGTTAACTAGGAAAGCTGGTTCATGATGGCTTCAAAATTGGGATCCATGGCTGAGTCAGTTTGGTGTTTAGACTTAAGGTATTGGGTTCCTAATCTAGTGGTCATACACTCAATCAAGCAATCAGAATGGAATGGTGTAGCCAAGCATGCAAAATAGGTTAGCTTAATCAAGGGTTTCCTAGACCTAGAGCCAAAACTGGGTGGGTCAACTCAACTTACACTTAACCCAGCAGCTAATCCTTCCTCTAGCCAAGTAGAGGGTGGGAGTGTGGGAGGCCCCCTGCTTTCATAGGGATCCAATTAAAAACCACAACACCACTAGGTCGTTCGACTCTAGACCCTCAACCGTAGACACCAGATTTTAGTAATAGCCACAGGATTAAATGCACTAGTTGGTCCCACAGCTCAAACCCGACCTATTAGTGTCACCTAGCCCTCTAGGACAAAATAAGTCTAATCAATTTTAATTAAGGCTTGGGTGGAAATGTTGGGTGGTTGCTTTGGGCCCAGGATAGGTTATGACCTCTTGCCCTGATGTTATATTGATCGCCTTTAAGATTAGATTAAAATAATGAACATTCAACGATCATGATGCAAACTAAAACACAACAGAAAATAAAATATTTTTTTAATGATTTATGATGTGTCAAGTTAGGTTTAAGTTAACTAGGGTTATCAAACAAAGTTTGGCTTGGGATTGGGTGGGTTTTGAATGTTAATTAGGTTTTGGTTGAACAAGTATGTAGAATAGGAGAATTCTAAAATTAGGGTTTTAGATGATATAGGTTTTGACATAGATTTCGATGTAGAAAATCCCCAAAAATTCTAGGATAGAGGATGGATGGTGGTGATGAGCTCTACCAAATTTGGGTGCAAAAAATAAATCAATAATTATGCAAATCTTAGGGTTTTCGTGCTGATGCAAAATTATCAGACTTTTAGTTATGTTCCTAATATGCTGGATTTTAGAGAATTAGGGTTTGGTAAAATAAATTAAAAATTATGACAATTATCAGGATAGAATAGAGTACATGACATGCAATTTCATAGAAAAATAATAATGGGGACATCAAAAACCCATCCGGGTTTTTTTTTTTCATCCAGATTTTAGTTTTTATTTTTTTAATTTCTTATTCCACCTATTCCCTACTTCCCCGCTTTCCCACTTAGCCTCATTTTTTCCGACTTATGTTTCTGTTTATCCCTCTCTCTTCAACCTCTAGACATTTCACAGAAGAAACTCCATTTTTCTTTTTTTTTTCCCATTGGTCTTGGATCCACCACATCCAACCTCCGAAGCCACCCTCGACGGCCATCCACCTTTTCCTGGCATCGATCTCCTCATGGGAATGCAGGTGAATCCCACCGAGCCATCCACCCCTTGCCATGCTGTCTCCTCTCCTCGCCCATGCCCTCACCCTCGCCCTCGCCCTCATTGTCTCTCATGCCGTTGCCCTCGCCCACGCTCTCGCCTCTGCCTTCATGCCATTGACCATGCCCTTGACCTCATCTTTCCTTCTCTTCACTCTATTTCTCGGTCTGGTATCGAGGAGGGAATCGAGATCTCAACGATCTCTTTCAACTATTCTCTCTGCTTCCCTTTGATTTCTTTCACACTTCCTTTTTCTCAATGCCATGGGGTTCTCTTTAAAGCTCTTTCTAGGTTCCTAAAGAGAGTTCAGAATCTCAAGTAAAGAGCTTTTTGGGTGCTCTATGTTCAGTTCCAAGGTGATCATTTTCTTTTGCTTCCTTGCTTTTTGGCCGAAACAATTGCAGGAGATGATAGTAGAAGAGAGGAAGGGGAGCATGGGGCCAGAAGGTGCTCCCAAGGACCAATTTCCAGTCGGCATGTGGGTTCTGGCCGTAGACGATGATCCGACTTGCCTCAAGTTGTTGGAGATTCTGCTATGTCGCTGCCAGTATCAAGTTACGATGTCTAATCATGCGATCACGGCTCTAAAGATGCTGAGGGAGAACAAAGACGAGTTTGATCCGGTCATCAGTGATGTCCATATGCCCGGCATGTGTTTGATAGTACTTCGAACATGGACGTCATTTCTTAGAGCTGCACGATTTCCAGAGTGCATGATTTCCAGAGCTATATGAATTTCATAGTTGCATAGATTTCAAGCAGATCTTGGTAAATCCAGAATATGCCAAATTTATTTATTTTAAATCTGGATGTATTAATCAGTTGGGAAGTTTTTTTTATATTAGGATTAGTTTTATTTTCTTCCATATGAGGAGGGTTGTTTTTAATTTTCTACCATGTTTTCAGGCTATAAACAAAGCAGGTTTGGGTTGTTACCTTTTTTTGGGCTGTGTGCCTTGTTTTTTTTTCTTGGGTCCCAAGTTTTGTAAGCCTATATAAAGGCACCCCCTCTCTTAAATAAAATGATGATTATGAATTTTTGAAAAAGGTGTTCTTTGTTCTACCTCCGGGCATGAGACCTGTCTTTCCTTCACCTGTGGGTGTCGAGGGGTGTGAGACCCCACTTTTTTTGCTTTCGAGTATCGAGGGGTGTGAGGCCCCAGTTATCTTCTCCCTAGCTGAGTCCCTTTTATGATCTTGGAGCTTCTCCTTCACGGCCCCAGGTAGCGATTTGGATGGGACACCCTAGGCTCCGTATGTAGTGAGATGGGTGGGATGCCCTAGACTACATGTAGTGGGGTAGGTGGGATGCCCTAGAGGTGCGATGTCTGTCCGTGAAGGTAAGTCCCAAGTCCATAGAGTATCCATGTTTCTTGCCCCCATATCTTTTTTTTCCGCCTTTTTGACCTTAATCATAGGAGACTTCTCAGCTCTCCAATGATCCTCCTAGCCCTCCTTTTTATCCTGCATCAATTTTGGTATCAGAGCAGGAGAGGATTAGGATTGAAAAAAAAATTTTGAAAAAAAAAGAAGAGAATAAAAAAGAAGAGAAAAAAAAAGAGAAAATAAAAATGCAGTGAGCCTGACTCGATGGAGTTGAGTTTTCCCCATCCTAGGGGAATGATGGAGACATCAAAACCCATCTAGGTTTTTCTTTTTTTAATCCAAATTTTATTTTTTTATTTTTTTAATTTTCTTATTCCACCTATTCAATCCATCCCGCTATTCCCATTTTATCCCTATTTTATTCCTAACTTATTCCACATTTTTCCCTATCATCTTCAACCTCTCAGATATTCACAGAACCTCCATTTTTCTTTTTTTTTTTCCCGTTTGTCCTGGATCAGCCACATCCAATCTCCGGAGCCACCCCCGATGGCCGTCCACCTTTTCCTGGCATTGATCTCCTCGTGAGAACGCCGGCGAATCCTGTCAAGCCGCCCACGGCCATCCACTCCTTGCCACGCCGTCTCCTCTTCTCGACCATGCCCTTGCCCTCGCCCTCGTTGTCGCTCATGCCATTGCCCTCGCCCACGATCTCGCCTCTGCCTTCATGCAATTGACCATGCCCTCGACCTCATCTTTCCTTCTCTTCACTCTGTTTCTCGGTCTGGTATCGAGGAGGGAATCGACATCTCAGCGATCTCTTTCAACTATTCTCTCTTCTTCCCTTTGATTTCTTTCACACTTCCTTTTTCTCTCTGCCATGGGGTTCTCTTTGGAGCTCTTTCTAGGTTCCTAAAGAGAGTTCAGAAGCTCAAGTGAAGAGCTTTTTGGGTGCTCTATGTTCAGTTCCAAGGTGATCATTTTCTTTTGCTTCCTCGCTTTTTGGCTGAAACAATTGGAGGAGATGATGGTAAAAGAGAGGAAGGGGAGCATGGGGCCAGAAGGTGCTCCCAAGGACCAGTTTCCGATCGGCATGTGGGTTCTGGCCATAGACGATGATCTGGCCTACCTCATGTTGTTGGAGTTCTGCTACGTCGCTGCTAGTATAAAGTTATGATGACTAATCAGGAAATCATGGCTATGAAGATGCTGAGGGAGAACAAAGACGAGTTTTATCTGGTCATCAGTGATGTCCATATGCCCAGCATGTGTTTGATAGTACTTCGAACAGGGACATAGTTTCTTAGAGCTGCATGATTTCCTGAGCACAAGATTTCCAGAGCTACAGGAATTTCATAGTTGCATAGATTTCAGAGCAGATCTTAGTAAATCCAGAATATGCCAAATTTATTTATTTTAAATCTAGATGTATTAATCAATTGGAAAGTTTTGTTTAGATTAGGATTAGTTTTATTTTCCATAATATGAGGAGGATTGTTTTTAATTTTCTACCATGTTTTCATGCTACAAACAAAGCAGGTTTAGGTTGTTACCTTTTTTTGGGCTGCATGCCTTGTTCTTTTTTATTGGGTCCCAAGTTTTGTAAGCCTATATAAAGGCACCCCGTCTCTTAAATAAAATGATGATTATGAATTTTTGAAAAAGGTGTTCTTGGTTCTGCCTCCGGGCATGAGGCCCATCTTTCCTTCACCTGCGGGTGTCAAGGGGTCTGAGACCCCACTTCCTTCGCTTTCGAGCATCGAGGGGCGCGAGGCCCTAGTTATCTTCTCCCTAGCTGAGTCCCCTTTATGATCTTGGAGCTTCTCCTTCACGGCCCCAGGTAGCGATTTGGGTGGGACGCCTTAGGCTCTGCATATAGTGAGATGGGTGGGATGCCCGTAGGTGGGATTCCCTAGAAGTGCGACGTCTCTCCGTGAAGGTAAGTCCCAAGTCCATTGAGTATCCATGTTTCTTGCCCCCATGTCTTTTTTTTCTTCCTTTTTGACCCTAATCACAATAGACTTCTCAACTCTCCAATGATCCTCCTAGCCCCCCTTTTTGTCCCGCATCAAATAAATTTTCTAAGATGCCAAAATAAGATGAAACCTAGACACCTAATGTAGTGGACAGGATGCAAAAATTAGGGTTTATTTATGCAAAGCAGATGAAAACTATATTAAACCCACTCTGATACCAAACAGATGCAGGATGACTCTAAGATTTCTAAAGATGTAGGAAAAATAGTAGACTAATTTTTTTATAATTTTTTATAACTTATGTTTGTAGGCTAAATTTTCAAATAAAAGTAAGAACTAGCAAGAAGAATAGCAATGCATAGAATCATCATGATTGCAGGCAAACTCATGCAAAAATAATAAATTCTAGGACCAAAGAATTAAGAAACTCCCAGATTATGATAGTTTATCCTCATCAAAATAGATATCAAGAGAAAGGAAGGTTTCTTACCAGTCAGAGATTGAAAACTTTGCAGTAGAAAGGATCACTCACATTCTGATTGGAGCCTGGAAGAAGAAGGTTTAGTTCATTGAATTAGATGGCTGATCTGGACCTGATCTGAAGGCAAGGAAAGCCTTCTCTAGGGAGGTAAAGAGATCCTGCAAGCGTCAGGGGTCAATCAAAACAGTAATTAAACAAAGGAATAAAAACTAAGGTTTAGAAGGAAACAAAATTAAGTTTAGGTGTGGGTGTCCTGGGAAAGAAGCAGTTGCTTAACTGGGGTAGCAGCTAGGGCATCTTCCTTTGGGTGTTGCTGATCTCTCGGGATAAAGAGGGAAGCTAGGGTAGCAGGGGTTCAACCAAGGGACACATGGAGAGCACACAAGAATAAGAACCAAACACAAGAACAAGACAATGTCTCAAAATTTCAGCAAATTGTATTCATAAGGGAAAATTGATTACAAAAGATAGAGGGGTGGGATATTTATAGAGTTCCCATGCCCTCTCTAACTAGGGTTACACTTAGGTTAACAAGCCTTTTCCTGGTTAGATTACATGTCCTTTCCTAGCTAGATTAGAATTACAAATCATAAAGCAAGTAAGAACATAAATCCTAACTAGGTTAGACTAGTCCTTTATCACTTAAGGACACCTCTTGGACTTGGTCAACACTTTAAGGATGCCTAGGGGGATGTGTTGGGCTTCTAGGAGTAGCAAATGGCCAGCCCAAAGGGGCTTGGGCCATTGAGCTTTGGCCTCTGGAAGTTGGGGTGGCCTAGTAGCCTGGTAGCAGGAATATTCATTTGTATCTTGCTTTTTAAGGGCTTGGGCTTGGCACCTGGGCTTGATTTCTTTGGGATAGGATGCAGGTGGACCTCTAGAATCATGGATTTCCTGGTCTGAAAATATACTCTGGCATCTGGAAGGAAATCTGGGCATCTGGAGGGCATCTAGAAGGAATCAGGGTTTTCGAAAGGCATCTTGGATCCTATGGTGTCATACAAAATCCAATAATCTGATGTAGTAGCCTCTGCCTCCTGGATGAGGCCTGGTGGAACTCTAAAATAGTATAACCTCCTCTCTTGTACAAAATTTGGACTTATACTGCACTCATGGCTAAAGTACAGGACTCAAAACTGGACTAAGGTTGAGGGTTGAGATAAATCAACTAACCTCAACTTATTATAGGACTCAATCTTAATTGATTACAAAATTTTCAAAACTTTGATACATGACTAAGTAAACCAAATGGGATCCAGTGATCTATGTCTGATCCTAGTGTCCCCACCAGAACCTCATCACATTGAATCTACTGTTAAACGAAAATGGGTTATTGTGATAGAGGAGAGACTGAGCAGTTTGTTAGAGATGACTGCTAATGGGTCCAAGCACTTGGTACTGAAAGATAGAGAGAAGACTCTCAAATCTGTGCTAGGGAGAGAAGATGTAATTGGAGTATGAACTATAATGGCTAATACACTCTTACTGGAAATGAGATTCCTCCACATTAGTAGGATATTCCTTCCAAGGATTGAAAGATTTAACTAGGTAAGTGAATGTGACCTCAATTTTATGGAACATGTCATTCAAGGGGAGGCACTTAATTTACCCTACATAATGACCATGCAAATCAAAGAAGCTGTGAGAAAAGTTAAGGCTTGCTTACCATACAGGATGGTTCTAACCTTATTGTTTCAAGCCTCCAGGATCAGTTTGGAAGGAGAAGATGGTAAACCCCTCCATCACACAGATACATACACTTCCAAATCTCTACTTAGAATGAGGTATGTCTGTAGTCAAGGAGTATGGAAGAAAAAGGACACTAAAGAAAGGGCAATTACAGCCTCTAGCAGCAGCAGCAGCAGTTCTGAGGATGATAGTGAAGACCTTCCTAGGGAGATCTCCACTGCAAAACCTACAGCACCAGAGGAGACTGTTCCCACTTCAGAGCACATATTTGATGTACCTATTGCTGAGTTTGGAACCTCTACTGAGCCTGCTTCTGAGCCAGCTGCACCTGAGTTTACTGCTATGGAGACTGGGCATTTTGATCTACCAACATCTCCACCTTTGCCAGATTCCACTTATGTTCCTCTGGCACCATCAATTCAGGATCCATCTACTCACTTTACTAGTACTTCAGTGATCCAAGATTTTATGGCTCAGTAGACGAGGACTTTGACTGACACACTGACTTGCTCTCTAACTAGTATGTTTGGCGAGTTTCACCAGTTAGTGGATGCCAGATTAGATCAGTTTGGAGGAGAGATCAGATATCTGCGTAGTAGGATTGACACACTTGAGACCTCTAGATATGTATCTCAGCCTGATCTATAGCCTATTATAGATATTATCTCATCTGGTTATGATTCAATCATGAAAACTATCAATCAAACTTTAGAAAAATTTAGTACAGAATTAAATAAAATAAGATTTAAAATGGGATCATTGGAAGAAAGAAAGAGGATGGAGGAAGACTACACAAAGGGTGTTGGAATCCTAAGATCAGAATTTGGGAGATTAAGAGGGTCTGCTGTAGTGTTTGCAAATGCATAAGCTCCACTTGAGAATTTCCACTATAATCTTTTCTAGATTACAGCCGACTTGTTTTACCAGGCTCACAAATCAAAACCTTACACACTTATTTTGGCTTCGGGCTTACAAGCAACCCTAGTTGGTTTTTTAAATTGGCTCACCAACAAACCTCACTCACTTGTTTTGGCTTCGGGCTTACAAGCAACCCTAGTTTGTTTTATCAATTGGCTCACCAACAAACCTCACACTAGTTTCAAGTTCCCTTGAAACTAGCCTAAGACAAAAAGAATATGAATACAATGAATAAATCAAGACAAACTCCTTTGAGCAAAAAGTAATTCGATGTAGCTCTTGATGGAGACTCTTCAAGCCTTTCTCTTGGAATCTTGGACCTCACTAAATGCCAAACTCTTGAAAGTTGGATTCCTCAAAGATGGAAAGCTTTTGGCTAAGGAATCTCTTGGTTTTCTCACTCTTTTTGGCTTGGAAGTGATTGAAGGCTTTTTACTTTCACTCTATTCCTTTTCACTTTGTCTCCTTGTCTTTTTTGAAGTTAGGTGGAGGTTAAATACCTTATTCAAGCTGAAACAACTCTACAAGATTGTTAGAATCAAAAATATGGCCGTTTATGGCCGTTAGAAATCAAATCAAAAGTTCAGAAAAACTAGCCGTTATGCCATGAGTCGACCTCATGAGTCGACCTCTGGATCAAGTGTCGGCCTCATGAGTTGACCTCCAGTTTATCTTAGGCAAAAATCCAGAAAACCATAGTTCTGCCCAGTTTGAATTCTAGGGCGATGAGTCGACCTCTGATGTTGACCTCTGGACAGGTGTCGACCTCTGGTGGTCGACCTCTGGAGCGTGCCACCGAAATTTTGCCGTGCCGGCCTAGCTGAACATTTCTTTTCTTCATGAGTCGACCTCTGGTGGTCGACCTTTGGCAAGGTGTCGACCTCTGGTGGTCGACCTCTGATCTGAGATTTTCTGAAACTCTAGAGAGGTTCGTGCCATGCTTGAGTTTCTCTAAGCCTTTGTTTCTTTTGTCAATTACTTCTTAACAAGAAGGTCCAATATGAGAAATTTGATCTTGTTCAAAGTAGAAAAGCTCTTTCCCAAATCAGGCAAGCTTGGTTTCATCATTGTACTCTTGATACTCTTTTTGAATAACCTAAGTCCTGAAACTTTATCTTGAGATGAAACATTAGTCCAAACATATACTCAACCTTTTGTTAATCATCAAAATTAAGGAGCCAAAGCCAACAGTTTCTAACTTGCTTGCATGTTTTGAGTGTCTCTCTTTTTTACTTTGTCTGCTCGAAGTAGACTCCCCAGGACGTCTGGTCCTAGGAACGAAGCGAGGTGTAAGCCTCCTCTTCCAATTCCATGGGGTGTTCCTAGGGCGTCTAGGCGATTTGCTGGGTTACAACTTCATAGCAGGAATTGTAAACGGAGGAAGCATTCTGTTTTCAGTCTGTAACTACCCTATTCCAGGAATTGTTTCTCATTACAGGTAACTCCAAATTGTATGATTTTTATTTTTCTAAAACCATTATAATTGAAGCTATTTTACATAATTTTACTGAAATTTATTGGTTTCCATGAAATTTCTGAGAGTTAAATTACAGAAACTCTGTTTCTGTGTTTCTGTAATTCAATTTTTTTTGAGTGATCATCTCCTAATTCATCTTAAGGGAAATTGAGCATCTAAGATAAGGGGAGGAGTTAATAACATCTCCTTAGCCCAAAACCACCACCCATTCATTTGATCCTAAGCCTAATTTTAAAATTTATTACACTTAATTTGCCCTAGTGGGCTAGGAACACCAACTAGTCAGGTCCAGCCTAGGGTTTAGTCAGTTTGTCTGGTTACTCTGTGTGTGCTTTGTACTCAGTGTCTAGAACGGTGATTCAGGGACTACGTCCCGAAGGGCTTGTGTGCTGGTCCACCTACCTGGCCAATCACTGATTGGTGTCTAGGATTGGCAATTAGGGACCTAACACTCCCCTTACACCTGCTTGGCTGAGTCCCGAGTTACTACAGGCTAGCTTGCCACTCTGATTGGGCATCTAGTTTGGGCTCTAGGTCTAGTTAGCCCGCAGTCGTTTCAATCGAGTCTCATTTGGTGTGCTTGCTTGCATCATCATGTCCACCCGGAACGGAGTACCCTACCAACCTGGTCAAACCCAACCTGATTTAGAGGCCATGATTAGAACTCTTACTGAAAGTATGACCAAATTGAGTCAGGATATGAATGAGGGTTTTGCCCAATTTAGAGACCGAGCCCAGGGACTTGAGAAACGTAGACATCAAAATTGGACCCTTGATCCAAAATTTAATAGGCCCCAACCTCACCCATGCCAGGAGCCTCGGAGGACCTTATACCGTGATCCCGAGCATAACCCTAGGAGCCTAAACCCATACTTGGTTGACTCAGAGAAGGGACCCGTTAGGAACACTGAACCTTATGCACCCACTTTTGATGGAAGATAAGAGACATATATTAAGTGTGAAGAATAAATGGATTGGTATTTTGAGTGCACTAACATATCAGAATTAGGACAAGTTAGGTTGGCCAAAACCAAGTTCACCAAACATGCTAGGTCGCATTGGTATGCTATTGAGCATGAGTGTTATCAAAGAAAAGAGGAAATATATACTTGGAGAGATATGAGAAGTAAGTTGAGAGATAGGTACCTAGGTAGATCCTATAAGAAAAGACTTTTAGACCAATGGTACCAATTGCGACAAGGTAATAGGCCTGTGTCTAAATATATCGAGGACTTCCAGTGGTATGACATGAAATGCAATACCATTGAGACCGAAGCTCAGATCATATCGAGGTTTAGGGTTGGGTTACACCCAGACATTTATAGGAAGCTATGCCTTGAAAAGAACAATAAGTTAGACCGAGCCTACCAAGAAGCCCAAGACTATGAGTGGTCTTTAAGATATAACTAATCAAGTACTTTGGACTTAAAGCCACCCTCTACCAACTTGAGTCAAGTTCCGATTGATCCGATACCCGTAGTAAACCAGACTTTTGTTTGTCAATTCCCACTTGTGTCACCTCTTGACCAGAAGGATACCAGTGAGGAAGAAGGGTTAGGTATGACAAGCCCAGAATCAGTTGACCCGATTACCACTGACCTGAAACCCATTGAAGATGGCATCGAAGAAGTATATGATGCTGGCTTGAGTCTAGTTGATGAATATGAGGGAGAAGAACTTGAAGAATGTGACATCGATACTATTGGTTCCTTACCTGAGGAGACCTTGGAAAGCAACCAAGTGGTAGGACCTAGTTCAGAAATTCAAGAGATTTGTGAGAATCAGGTTCCTTTAGTCAAATACCCCCAGGAAGAACTCATAGTGTTAGCTCGAGCTATCAGTTCATACCCTCTAATGACAGACATTCCCCAAGTACCAATTGAAGATCTTTGCACTGAACTATTTATGTTTGCCCACCCTATAGTAGATCCTCTCCTTAGGATGACTGAATCAAGCCTCTTACAATTGGACCTTGTCCCATGCCCAGCCACTAATGTCTCTCCCGTAATCTCAGTTGAACATCCTTGTCTTGAGCAGATTGATTCAACCAGTCCTGTAGAAGTCCTCCTTATGACCCCAGACCCCTTCCTTCGCATGACTGACCTACCCTTCTATAGAGTATACCTTTCCGCACCCATATGTCAAGTTTCAAGTCTTGAGGTCATCATCCATAGGCCCTTCCATGAATCATTCTTCAATCCAGTTCTTGAGAAAATGGATCATTATTTGCTTTGAGAACAAACTTTAACTGTTTCAATCACATGTCATAGGCTACTTCCCGAACCATCTCTTGATCCATTCCTAGGAGTAGCAAACTTTTCCTTTCATAAGGATGATCAATTGACACTCATAGATCACCATTCAAACCTTTAGGTCACCACCTTTAGTCAACAGTTAATTCGAGACTCCACCTCATATTTCCTCCCTTTCTCTAGGACTTCCAATGCTTCTTACACCATCCAAGTATACTTTGTCGAAGTCTTTAGAGTGAACCATGTGTCAGAGCCTATAAGGTTTGCCACCTACTTCTGGAAGACCTTATGGCACCTACTAGGCACCCATGATAAGTTTTCATGCTCTACATGCCATCCTCCGACCCAAGGTCAAACCTAGAGAGTCATATTTTGTTTGGTTTAGAACTAGGGTTCCTTTGGAATAAAGCCCATTCTTTAGGAATGCGTCATCAGTCTAGTTTAGTTTTTTTCTTGACCCTTTACTAGGCTTTGACTCAGATTTTGGTTTGATTGAGAGCACCAGGAATTGGGATTTGTATTTTATCAGGGCTGAATTTGCATACAATGACTCGGTCAATAGGTCTACAGGTAAGAGTCCATTTGAAATTGTGCATGGTTACAAACCTCACACACCTCTTGACCTAGCTCCTTTACCAGTCCACACACGAGTCTTCGAGTCTGCTAAAGTTTTTGCACAGCATATAAAAGACTTGCATAAAGAAATTCATGCCAAAATAAATTTAAGTAATGAAACTTATAAGAAGTTGGCTGATTCTCAAAGGCGAGTCAAAACTTTTGTTGAGGGAGACTATGTAATGATTAGGTTAAGGTCTGAACAGTTTCCTCCTGGAACCGTTAGAAAGTTACATGCTAGAGGAGCTGGACCATTTAGAGTGGTGAAGAGAGTAGGATCCAATGCCTATGTGCTCGAGTTGCCTTCAGAACTAGGCATTAGCTCCACTTTCAACATTACAGACCTAGTAGAGTATAGAGAGCCAGCTGTGACTCCCAGTGAGCCTTTTGAGCCTAATCCTGCTCTTGAGAGTGAACCCAACCCTGTGTGTCCACCAACAAACTTGCCTGTGAGGAAAGAGTAGATTGAAAAGATCCTAGATGATCAGGTTATCTCTACTCGTAATCGAGGGTACCAAAGATACCTAGTCCACTGGCAAGGAAGGCCAGACTCTGATGACTCTTGGATCTCCCGAGAAGAATTACAAGAATTGGACCCAGACCTCTTGGAGGGATACCAGAGCCAACTTGATCCATACTCGACAGGGTCGAGTTCCTCCCACCCCGGGAGAATTGGTGCGGGCACCAAACTCAGAAGAAGACTTTAGGACTCCATCTGGATCTCTGATTGACCTTGCCCGAAGAATTTGGGTTTTCTGGTTTTGTAATAAGGGTTGACATGGTCAACTCAAATTTAGTTGAGTCTGTATTTCCCTGCAATTTAAATTTTGTTGAGTCATGTTGACTCAGTTCAAGTCCTAATAGTGGTCTAGGTCTTCTCCAGGGTGCCACATTTTCTCCCAAGCCCAAGCAAGTGGGTGCCACACTCCCAGCCACACGCCAGAGTCCAGGAGGTGCCACATCTCCATCCCAGTGTCTTGGTCCCCACACCCAAGGGAGCAAGAATTTTTCTTGAAGCCAAAATCAAGGAGGCGCCCCATATGTACCTTAAAAGGCCAAGCTAAAGGAGGAAAGAGGCATTTCTTGGGGAGCACTTCAAGGGGGCACCCAATCCATGCCTAAAAAGCCCAAAGCAAAGTTGGGAAGAGCCATGACTTGGGGAGAAAGAAAAGGAGGTGTCCAAAAGAGTTGAGCCATGGAAGGAAGAAATTTTTTCTTGAAAAGCAAGGCTAGGAGGCGCCACCTACTTACCATTTGGAGCTTTCAATCAACATTTATGGAACCTCTTGGCTGACCATATAAGAAGGAATTGATTCTACAAACCTAATTTGAAGATCCATCCTATTAGTCCCACATGGAAAGATGTAAAACCCTGACCTCTTGTAAAGTCCTATAAAATAAACCCCTCTTGTAAGTTTTGAAAACAACTGATGAATGAATTCAATTTATGTGTGAGCAAATTTTGTGTTTCTCTCTTCCGCACTTGTATTCAGGTGTTGAGCTCCGTGAGGGAGTAAAGTCTGGGTTCCCTAGGAACCTTGAGGAGGTGTGAGATCTCCAACCCCAAAACCCTAGGTTAGCCACTTCAACTCCAAAACCCTAGCCGCCCCTCATCCTCTTTATTCCACCAAAACCCTAGTCTACTCCATCTCTCACGGCCCCTCTCTCCAAGTAGAGGCCGACCACCAGCATCCAGGTCCAGTTCGGCTGCTTCGAAGATAGAGCAAACCCCAGAGGAAGTCAGATCAGCATCCAGGAGAATCAGGACTTCAGCAACATCAACTTTCAAGTTCTTCTATATGGTAAATCTTTCCTTAAGTATCTGGTTTCATAACTTGTTCTTCTTCTTTCCTAGATCTTGAGTTCAGAAGAAGCCAACTCTGCCAAAGGGCCAATATTGGAGGATCCATTGCGAAGATATCTAAATACGGAGATCCAACAATCTATTCAAGAGAGTCCTTCCACTAAACTCTATGAAGATCACTGCTTGGTCTGTAACCCTTCTCTTCTCTTTACTTCTCTCCTATTGAAAGTTCAGAGCGAAACCCTAGGTCTGGGAGTTACTCAACCACCAGTGATCCTTTACTTCTGAATTACTCTGATAACCTAGTTTCTTTAAATTGTGCTTTCAATTATTACATAGTTTCTTTCAATTTAGTTTAACTTTCCTTTGAGTCAAAGCCAACTTCTAAAATATAAAAAAAAAAAAGAATTAGTCTTAATTTACTTCCGCATCGCATCATCATTTTTGTTCTGCATCACTATATATGCATGCAATTATTTTTTTGTGTTTTTAATATTGAGTTATAATTTTTAATCCCGAAGATCAGACCAAGTATCGACGTAAAGTGTTTTATATGAAAATAAAAAACTAAGAGCATGCATAACAGGACCTAATAAGCAATAGAAAATAGACCGCTGAGACTGAGAAGCCCTGGTTGGGCTAGTTCACCTACAATAGGGCTACTAGTGATAGAGGGGGTGTACCTGGCAATGGTTGAAGTACCTGGTATAGATCGTATTCGAAGAGGTCACTCTCACACTTGGATGTGGCATGGAAAATCAAGCCAGAGACCTACGGATTCCCAGCTTTCTGCTCGATGGTCCGATTGTGGCCCGGTTGGAATCGTTAGATTCGTCGGAGTCAAGGGACCTGCAAACAGCCATTCTAGTGTTAGAAAACAAAGCACAGGTGGAGAGTAAATTGGAAAACTAGAAAAGAGATGGGATTTGAGGTGGGCGTCTAGGGCTTGGAGATGCAGGTGGAGGTTGGAAGCAAGCGCAGGACACTGGGAAGAAGAAGGGCTCACACAGAATCCCTTTAAGCACACAGCAGGTCAAACACAGCAATTGGAGAATTTTAGTATTATTTCATGATAAAAATTGTCTTTATACAAGAGATTATAGCCCTTTAAATAGACTCTTAGACTTGGCCCCCAAGTAAGGTTAAAAAAAATATTACATAGGAATTTTAATCCCCATCAAACTCTAGCTACAAAACATGGAAAGCTAGGTAGAAAAAATCCCTAAATTTTCTCCCTCTCTCCTTGCCTTGGTTGGCCAAAGGTGGTGACTCTAGTGGCAGACCAAGGGTGGTGAGCTTAAGGCCTTGGTGCTACTTAACTCCTCTCTTGGGCCTTGGCTGGCCCAGTTTGCTTCAGGCTGCGGTTTAGGACTTCAGGGCTTCGGGCTTGACTCCTGGGCTTCTGATTCTTTTCCTGGGCTTTTGATTTCTCCTCCTAGGCCTTCCATGATCCTCATAACTTCAGTTAGGTTTGTCTTCACTTGGGCTGGCTTGATCTTCACTTGTATGAGTCATTACTAGACATGTTCTGAACTCCGGAAAATGACTAGATCAACATGAGCTGACTAGTACAGGACTCAAGTAAAAAAAAAAACTTAGATGAACTAAGCCTTTATTACAAATGAACTCAGATGCTGCTAATTGATCCACAGAGGGTTGAGAAGCCTTTGTCTTATTTTGGTGCCTCTGGTGTCTGCACCATATGTACAGCCCATGTTAATTAGATTAACATGTTTAGATAAAAATATGGTGAGGACACAAGAGCTAGGAAGAGGAAGCAAAACTTTTCCAAT
The DNA here is from genome assembly GCA_021397845.1 of Areca catechu. Taxonomy (NCBI): domain Eukaryota; kingdom Viridiplantae; phylum Streptophyta; class Magnoliopsida; order Arecales; family Arecaceae; genus Areca; species Areca catechu. The sequence goes on from CM038050.1 coordinate 102,600,820, forward strand.
TCAATTTGGATTACCAATTAGTAAGTCCATGTGTTCTTCATAAAGAACACTCGAGTCCTAGTTGTTTTGAGTTTGTAATTAAGTCAAAATGAGTTGTAATTTGATCAAATTGAGTATAATTTAGTCAATTAGGGTTGTTGAGTTACTAATTGAGTCTATTGAGTCAATCAATTGGTTTAAGAGTCTTGTAAATAGCATTAATTTGCTTTGTTTGGTGAATTGTCCAATTTGAGTCCTGTAATTAGTGCTTAAATAAGTCAAGGGTGTCATAAGTATCCAAGACCCAAGTCATCATCACCTTGGTGGATCAATTCTAGATCAAAAAAGGGTTGTCCAAATTTTTCACCAATACTGGACATTAGGACATCTGGACATTGGGACACCTAGACAATGCAACATCCAGACATTTGGACATCCACATAAAGTCATCCTTATCCAAGAGAGGTGCCCCATCCCATTTATTTTTCATTGCCCATTTCAATTTTGAAGAGGCACCCATTTAAGAGGAGTAAAGCAGGACTCTGTTTTTCATCTGGTGGCCCCCCTCTCATTGTCACCCATTCCACTCCAATGATTCCCATACCAAGGATTAGTTCAAATTTAAATGGAAGAATCCAAGATTAGATGAAGTCATCCACATTTCAAAGGGAGCCTTATCCTTATCAAAATGCCTTTTTCTCACACCAAAAGGACTCACGCTCAGATGAATGTGCGCCATCTGCTTTCTTCCTTTCTTGTTGCCAATTCTAAGATAGCCAGCCTAGTTTAAGTTTGAAAGAATTCAAAGATTAAGGGAGAATTCAAATTCAAAGTGCCCTAAGATAAGAGATGAAAATGGAAGCCCCCTCATCCAAACTTCTTTCAAAATCAAGGAAGGATTTTAAACTCAAATTCAAGCCTTCAAAAGGACTTCTTATCTCATGTTGCCAACCAAGGAAGATTAGAAATCAGATTAAGAAGGATTTCATGCCAAGAAGTGGGGAGGATTAGCACTAAATTAAGAAAGGATTAGCATCATCTCACATCTTAATTTTAGCGCACAAGCCAGAAGCCTTCATCTCATCTCAAGTTGTCATGAAAAATAAATTCAAATATAAAATTCAAGGAAGATGCCAAGAAGCCAATAGGTTTTTGAAGTTCAAATTTGTAATTTAAATTCAAATGGAGTCCTATGTAATCTTCATATGTAAAAAACCTATAAATAAGACCCCATACTCCCCTTGTAATTATTATTATTCATTCATGAAATAAAGATGCATTCTTTCTTCCACAAAGCTGGGTTAAGCTTTAATATTTTTCTCTAAGGTCGGGGAGGTACTTAAGAGCTCAAGGCGGGGAGGTCCTTGAGAGCTTAAGGCGGGGAGGTCCTTGAGAGCTCAAGGTGGTGAGGTCCTTGAGTGGGGTTCTATCGAATTCGATAGGCTGCTATAAATCTTCTTCAAGCTCTACGCATCCAACCCTTCCTTTTTTCATTTTGAATCTGATTTACTTCATTCTTAAAGTGTTGTTTGCTGCCTTCTCTATAGATCCCAGGTGTTCAAAGACTTTAGAGGATGGATCCTTTGCTTCTGAGCCAAGATCTAACAGTAGATCTAAAATCTGGAGTCCTGATCTTCATCCTACTGCGAGATCTGAGAGACCAAGCAGTCGATCTATCCCGAGTCAAAGAGAATCTCCAATGGGGTAAGCAACCAATCCTTTCTCATTAGATTTGGTAGTTGAAGCATGGAATAGCCTAATCTTAGATGGTTTCCTAGCCATCAGGTCCGTATTCTTTATAGCTTGCGAATCAGATTGCGGGTATGTAGTTAGTTACTTTCTTTAATCTCTTTAGTCTGTTATGTTTAGTTACTTTACTGCTATGATCATTGCTCTTTAAAATATCTTAGACTAAAACTAGATCATCTTACACAGTATCGCATTGTTCTGCATCATCAATTGGTATTAGAGCATTAGGTTAGATTAGGGTTTCATGCTTGTTGAATTATTTTTAAGTACTCAGATCGGGTGCTTCACCATCGACGTCCGGTCATAGTAAAAAGTAAGGCTGCCAAACCCTCACGTCCCATTCAATGGAAATTTTTTATGGTGTGTAGGGTGAATTGACCCCTGACGAAGAAAACGAAGAGAAATGCATCTTTAGGGTTAATTTCCTGCAACCCGTCCATTCCAGTACATAATCTGTTATTTTAATTATTTCTACATATCAGAAGATTGAAAAACTCTGATTTTTATTTCATTGGATTCGCTACATTTGGTTTTATTTTTGAATATTTTTTTATTATTTAATTGGGTCTATATAATTTCTGCAAGCCTGATTACTGCCTAAGAAATTTCTATTTCAGAATTTCAGTAAAAAGTTTAAATTTCATAAAAGTTTAATTTCTATAATTTAAAATTTAAAATTTAAAATCCAAATCTGAAATCTAAACTTAAAATTTAAAATTTAAAGTTTAAATTTTGAATTGCTAGTGTTATCTTATCTTATCTTGCTTGTGCATTCATTTTACTTAAAAACACTTAAGGGCAAGCAATATAACATAAGGGAAGGATTGAGACCCTTTCCTTAGCCCAAAACAACCAACCCCATTTGCATTGTCTTGAGCCTTAATTAAAATCTAGTACCACTTAATGCTAGGGACAGCAACACATAGGGTTTTATATACGTGTCAACCATTGTAGTAGTCACTTCTGTGTGTGCTTCTGAGAATTTATGTCTAAGGCTAGAGGTCTAGAGGCAAATGCCCTAAACAGACTGGTAGTTCTTTAATTAGGACCTCAAGAAAGTGATGGGAGCCTCCCACCACCCCATCTCTTACCTAGCCAATCGAGGAGTTACTACAATCTTGGTTATTATCTTGACTAAGCACTAAATCGGCCCTTAGGAGTCAAACCTCTTTGGACGTGGTCAACACCTCATGGATGCCTAGGAGGGTGTGTTGGGCCTCTAGGAGCAGCAAGGGCAGGCCCAAAGGGGCTTGGGTGCATGGGTTTGAGCCTCTCGAAGATGGGTGGCCTGGTAGCCTGGTAGCAGGAATATTCCCTGGAATCTTGCTTCTTAAGGGCTTGGGCTTGGCACCTAGGCTTGATTTCTTTGGGCTTGGATGCAGGTGGACCTATGGAATCATATGTGCCCTATTCTGAGAATATTCTTTGACATCTGGAAAGGGAATCTGGGCATCTGGAGGGCATCTGGATGGAATCAAGGTTTCCATAAGCATCTTGGATCCTAGGTTGTCATACAAAATCCAATGGGCTAATGTAGTGGCCTCTAACTCCTGGATGTGGCCTGGTGGAACTCCAAAATATGGTAACCTCCTCTCTTGTACAAAAATTAAGCTCATATTGGACTCATAACAGATATATAGGACTCAAAATAATGACTAGGTTGAGGGTTGAGACAAATCAAATAACCTCAACTTATTACAGGACTCAATTCTAGTTGATTACAAAATTTGACACATGGCTAGGTAAACCAAATAGGGCCCAGTAATCTGTGTCTGATCCTAGTGCCCCCACCATACAGTCTTGGTTATTACCTTGACTAAGCACTATATTGGCCCTTAGGTCTAGGAACCCTAGACTTAGGTTGATTTGTATTATTTGCACTGCATGACTACTAGGGCAGGTACCACATACCTAGATCAACAAACTCAAGCCAGTATATCTGTATTTATGGATTTCAGTCTAGAAAGCCTGATGCGTTCTTTGATTAAACAGTTTAGGCATACTTTGACTGAACAGTTTAGGCAGTTGAGTGGTAGGCTAGACCAAATTGAGCATAAAATGGGAACCCTTGAGGAATCTCATGTGTCTTAGCTAGACATTATGCCTCCTAGACCCACTCTAATTCATATTCTTAGAGCCCAACATCCTGATCCTTTCCTAGTCCAAATCCTAGATGCCCAACTCAGGATGAAACTAAAGAAGATAGAGCCTTTAGGAGTGTCAAATTTGATGCACCCACATTCGATGGGAACTTAGATCCTAAGGTCTATACGGATTGGGAGAGTGACATGGATCAATATTTTGAATGGTATGAAATGTCAGAGGAGTGAAAGGTGAAATTTGCAAAGTTCAAGTTAGTCCAACAAGCATGACTGTATTAGGGTAATACTGAGAGATTGACCCTTCAAAGAAGACAAATGCCCATAATTACATGGAGGGATATGAAGGACAAGTTGAGAGAGAAGTATGTGCCATTAACATATTAACAAAGGCTATTGGATCAATGGTAGGACTTGACCCAAGGTAGTAAGACCATGACCGAGTACATTGCCAAGTTCGATGAGTTTGTTATGTGATGTGGTGTAGTCGAGTCAGAATCTGTGACACTATCTAGGTTTAGAATAGGCTTGAATGAGGATATTAGAAGGGAACTATTTCTAAGGAAAGTACATGATTTGGAACATGCTTACTAGGTTGCTAGAGACTGTGAACGATTTTAAAGAAAACAACCTGTCTATCGACCTGAACTCAATAGGTTTAGTAACCTTAGAAATAGGTCAAGCCAAGTTCTTGTTAGTCGGCCTAGTTAACCCATACCAGTAGGTCGAATTGGTGACCGAGGAAAGGCACCAATTGGTCGAGTGGATGATCGAGGAAAGTCACCAATAGGTCATACGAATGATAGAGGAAGGGCACCTATAGTACATGGAAAAAGAAGTCAGAATGTAGAGTGTTATAGGTGTCATTTGGTTGGCCATTTCGTTAACAAATGCCCTGTACTGAACCTACACATAGGTGAGATGGGAGAAGAAGAGGAACCTGAAGCAGTTGAAGAGTGTGGAAAGGAAGTATATGAAGCTGAGCTTGATTTAGCAAAGGAGTATGAAGGTAATGAGGAGGAAATAGAGTCACCTGACCTTGTAGGAGTTGTTAGACATATTCTAGCTTAGACCAGGAAGAACGAGGACTGTGTAGGTCCAACATCCGGCAAACCTTCATCAAATTAGGGGACAAAGTGTGTAAGATCATTATAAATAGTGGAAGCTATATCAATGACATTTCTACCAATGCAGTCAAAATTTCAGGTTTATCTATAGCACCCCATCCCAACCCCTCTAAGGTTTCATGGATTGATGCAACCTTAATTCCCATTAAGTCAATTTATTAGGTCACAATCAAATTACAGTCATACCAAGAGAAGGTCTGGTATGATGTGTTACCAATAGGAGTCAGTAGCATAATTTTGGAAAGACCCTGGTTATATGACCATGATGTTACCCTATTTGGAAGATCAAATTCTTATTCTTTTAATTATCAGGGTAAGAGGATAGTCATAAATTCAACCCCACCCAAGGATAACATTAAGAGGGGGTCCAGTAATTTGAAAGAAGAGAAGCCATGATTGAACCTAATTACTGCTAAAGAAATGGAAAGAGAAATCATTGGAGGTGCACCCATTGGAGTTTTAGTGGTTAAAGAGACTCATGAACAACCTAAACTTGAACACCCTAAGGAAGTTGTAGAGCTTTTGAAAGACTTTCAGGATGTGTTTCCTAAAGACTTGCCAAATGAATTGCCACCATTAAGGGACATCCAACATGCCATATACCTAATCCTAGGAGCTACATTGCCAAACCTCCCATATTATAGGATGAACCCTACAAAACACTTAGAGATGCAAAGATAAGTAGGGGAGATTTTTCAGAAAGGATTCATTAGGGAGAGTCTTAGTCCTTGTGTAGTTCCAGTCTTGTTAACTCCCAAGAAAGATGGCACTTGAAGGATGTGTGTCGACAGTAGAGCCATCAATAAAATCACTATTTAATATAGGTTTCTAATTTTCCATTTGAATGATATGTTAGATATGATGGCCAGATCAACCATTTTCTCGAAGATTAACCTTAAAAGTGGCTATCATCAAGTTAGGATCAGAATTGGGGATGAATGGAAAACAACCTTTAAGACTAAGGATGGTTTGTACGAATGGTTGGTAATGCCTTTTGGCTTGTCCAATGCTCCTAGCACTTTTTTGAGGATAATGACCCGAGTGTTAAGAGCCTTCATAGAAAATTTGTGGTTGTATACTTTGATGATATCCTCATATACAGTAAGACAAGGAAGGATCACTTAGACCATCTTTATCTAGTGTGTCAGAAACTTAGGAAAGAAAACCTGTATGCCAATCTTAAGAAGTGTAGATTCATGACCACAAGGATAGTCCTTTTATGTTTTGTAGTGACCCTAGAGAGAGTGTCAGCTGATCCTGAGAAGATCAAATCAATAGTTGAGTGGCCCATACCTAGGAATATCCATGATGTCCATAGTTTTCATGGATTAGCAACCTCCTATAGAATATTTATCAAAGGATTTAGCACCATTATGGCACCGATTATAGATTGCATTAGGAAGCGAGCCTTTAAGTGGACCAAGAATGCTGATAGAGCCTTCCTAGAGATAAAAGAGAAGATGACACAAGCCCCGATCTTGAGACTTCCTGATTTTCTTAAGTATTTGAAGTTGCTTGTGATGCTTCGGGTGTTGGCATAGGAGGAGTACTTAGTCAAGAGAGTCATCCTGTAGCCTTTTTAGTGAAAAATTAAATAAGGCTAAATCCAAGTACTTAACCTATGATAAAGAGTTTTATGTGGTAGTACAAGCGTTGAAATATTGAAGACATTATTTACTACCATAGGAATTTGTTTTGTATTCTGACCATGGACACTTATGTTTCTAAACTCTCAGAAGAAATTAAATCCAAGACATGCTAAGTGGGTAGTGTATCTCCAGTCTTATACTTTCGTGTTGAAGCATCGAGCTGGTTTAGAGAATAAGGTTGAAGATGCCCTTAGTCACCGATCAATGTTGTTGAATTGTATCAATACTAAGGTTATTAGATTTGACAAGCTCAAGGAGCAGTATGAGTCTTGTCCAGATTTTGGAAAAATCTATGAGAAAATCAAGCAAGGACCATCTAGTTGGATAGTGATCATACTTTGCAAGATGGTTATCTTTTTAAGGAAAATAAGCTTTGCATACCTAGAACATCCCTTAGGGAGTTTCTGATTTGGGAGATCGATGTTGGAGGCTTAGCAGGATATTTTGGAAGAAATAAGACTATTTTGCTAATGGAGGGCCAATTCTTCTGGCCAAGTCTCAAGAGAAATGTAACTCAAATAGTGGCTAGGTGTAGAACTTGTGTTATTACAAAGCAGCAAAAGCAGAACACTGGCCTCTATACTACTTTGCCTGTGCCCGACTGCCCTTGGCAAGATCTAAGTATAGACTTTGTTCTAGGTTTACCCAAAACCATGAGGCGACACGATTCCATCTTTGTTGTGGTTGACAGATTTTCCAAAATGGCGCATTTCATTCCTTGTTCACAAACATTCAATTCCTCTAGAGTCGCCAAACTTTTCTTGGATGAGGTGGTCAAATTACATGGTTTACCCAAGACAATTATGTCTGACAGGGATGTACGGTTCACAAGTTATTTCTAGAAAACCCTCTAGCATATGTTAGGGACTAAGCTGAAGTTTTCTACTACTTATCACCCTCAAACGATGGCCAGACCTAGGTAGTGAACCAAAGTCTAGGAAACTTGTTAAGATATCTGGTAGGGGAGAATACTGGCAATTGGGACCTATTACTGTCTAGAGCTGAGTTTGCCTATAACAGTTCAGTCAATAGGTCTTGCGGGTAAGAGTCCTTTTGAGATTGTACATGGTACAAGCCATGAAAGCATGTAGATTTGATTCCATTATCCATCATGCTCACATTTCCAAATCAGCCGAGTCATTTGCACAACATGTCAAAACATTGCATAAAGAAATCAGTAACAAAATTAAAAAGAGCAATGAATCATATGAGCACGAGGCTAACTTACATAATAGAATTAAAGAGTTTATCGAAGGGGACTTTATCATGATCAGGTTTGACCTGAATGGTTTTCAGTCGGAACCATGAAAAAACTACACGCCCACAGTGCTGGACCGTATAGGATTATAAAGAAGATTGGACCTAATGCTTATATGCTAGAATTACCATCTGAGTTAGGTATTAGTCTGACCTTCAATATATCTGATCTAGTCGAGTTTAAGGAACCAATAGTGATACCTAGTGAGCCATTAGAGCCGACCCACCTTTGAGAGTGACCCTATCCCAGATGTCCACCAGCAAATTACAAGATAGGAGAGAAAAGATTGAGCAGATCATTGGATGATAAGATCATAACTATCAGAATAAGAACTACCAAAGTTATCTGGATCGTTGGCAAAGGAGACCTGAGTCTGAGTATTCTTGGATAACCAGAGAGGATCTTCAAAAGTTGAACCCTGACTTGCTGGAATATTACCAGAGCCGAATTGACCCATACTCGATGGGTCGAGTTCCTCCCATCCCGGGAGAATTGGTGAGGACACAAGAGCCAGGAAGAGGAAGCAAACCTTTTCCAATTCAATTTGGATTATCAATGAGTAAGTCCATGTGTTCTTCACAAAGAACACTCGAGTCCTTGTTCTTTTGAGTTTGTAATTAAGTCAAATTGAGTTGTAATTTGATCAAATTGAGTGTAATTTGGTTAATTAGGATTGTTGAGTTACCAATTGAGTACATTGAGTCCATCAATTGGTTTAAGAGTCTTGTAAATAGCATTAATTTGCTTTGTTTGGTGAATTGTCCAATTTGAGTCCTGTAATTAGTGCTTGAATAAGTCAAGGGATGTCATTAGTACCCAAGACCCAAGTCATCATCACCTTGGTGGATCAATTCTAGGTCAAAAATGGGTTATCCAAATTTTTTACCAGACATCCGGACATTGAGATATCCGAACATTGGGACATCCGGATATTGGGACATTTGGACATCAAGACAAAGTCATCTTTATCCAAAAGTGGTGCACCATCCCATTTATTTTTCATCGCCCATTTCAATTTCAAGGAGGCACCCATTTAAGAGGAGTAAAGCAGAAGGACTCTATTTTTTATCTGGTGCCACCCCTCTCATTGTCACCCATTCCACTCCAATGACACCCATACTAAGGATTAGTTCAAATTTAAATGGGAAAATCCAATATTAGATGGAGTCATCCACATTTCAAAGGGAGCCTTATCCTTATCCAAATGCCTTTTTCTCATGCCAAAAGGATTCTTGCCCAGATGAATATGCGCCATCTGCTTTCTTCCTTTCTTTCTATGCCAATTCCATGATAGCCAGCCTATTTAAAGTTTGAAAGAATTCCAAGATTAAGGGAGAATTCAAATTCAAAGTGTCTAAGATAAAAGATGAAAATGGAAACCCCCTCATCCAAACTTCTTTCAATTCAAGGATTTTAAACTCAAATTCAAGCATTCAAAAGGACTTCTTATCTCATGTTGCCAACCAAGGAAGAATAAAAATCAGATTAAGAAGGATTTCATGCCAAGAAGTGGGGAGGATTAGCACTAAATTAAGAAAGGATTAGTGCCATCTCATACCTTAATTTTGTCGCACAAGCCAGAAGACTTCATCTCATCTCAAGTTGTCATGAAAAACTAATTCAAATTTCAAATTCAAGGAAGATGCCAAGAAGCCAAGGAGTATTTGAAGTTCAAATTTATAATTTAAATTCAAATGGAGTCCTATGTTATCTTCATATGTAAAAAACCTATAAATAGGACCCCATACTCCCCTTGTAATTATTATTATTCATTCATGAAATAAAGATGCATTCTTTCTTCCACAAAGCTAGGTTAGGCTTTAGTTTTTTCTCTAAGGGTGGAGAGGTCCATAAGAGCTAAAGGCGAGGAGGCCCTTCAGAGCTCAAGGTGGTGAGGTCCTTGAGTGGAGGTTCTACCGGATTCGACACTGCTACCAATCTTCTTCAAGCTCTACGCATCCAACCCTTCTTTTTCCATTTTGATTATGATTTACTTCATTCATAAATTCTTGTTTGCTGCCTTCTCTATAGATCCAAGGTGTTCAATGATGGGGCAACCAGGATCAGACATAGATTACTGTGCCCTATTTAGTTTACCTAGCCATGTGTCAAAGTTTTGTAATCAATTAGAATTGAGTCCTATAACAAGTTGAGGTTAGTTGATTTGTCTCAACCCTCAACCTAGTCCAGTACATTGAGTCCTATATACCATGTGAGTCTAGTGTGAGTTCACATCTTGTACAAGAGAGGAGGCTATGCTATTTTGGAGTTCCACCAGATCTCATTCTGAAGCCATAAGCAAATACACTAGCTTAGGGGAGCTCAATCAACACCCAGGTGCCCTGATTATGCCCTAATTTTTCCCGGTGCCATTTCAGATGCCAGATTCCCTTCATATACTTCCAGAATATTTCATATACTAGGAGCCCAAGTTTATCAGGCTATCCCAGCACTCCAAGCCTCCAAATTCAAGCCCTAAAGCAAGCTCGAGAAAGGAGAACCAAGATTCCCTTTTGATGCTGGGAATATGCCAGCACAGGGAACCAAGCACCCCAGCTTCCAAGGGGCCCAACCCCAAGCCCTCCAAGCCCATGGCCAACCTCTCCCTTACTACCCTAAAGCCACACACCCAAAGGAGGGGCGTCCAAAGTGGTTTGACCAAGTCCAAGTTGAAGAAAAGTGGGAGAAGACCAAGTCTTTTCTAACCTAGTTAGGACTCCTAATCCCTTTAAACCTTGTAATTCTAACCTAGCTAGGAAAGGACTTGTATTCCAATTTGGAAGAGGATTTGTAACCCAAGTGTAACCACAATGGTTAGTGAGGGCATGGGAACTTTATAATACCCCACCCCTCCCCTCTTGTAAGCATCTTTCTTATGATACAACATCCTAAAATTTTGTGTTATTGACTTGTGATCGGTGTCTTTGTTTGGTTCTTTACTTTGAGTGCTCTCCTTGTGTGCTCTAGCCGAATCCCTGCTGCCTAGCATCCTTTTGCATCCTTGAAAATAATGATGTGGGGACGTACTCTAGATTGCCAAACAAGCGGAAAATAGTAACTATTTTTTTGTGATTTACATTTATGTTTGTTGACTAAATTCCCGAATAAAGCAAGAACTAGCATAAGGATGGCAATGCATAGAATCATCATTATCGCAAAGAACTCATACAAGATAATAAGCATCCCATTCCGAGTTTGAGAAACATTCATTTTAGGATAGCTTATCTTCATCAAATCATAAATTAAAAGAAGGAAGGTTTCTTACCAGTCAAGATTAAAAACTTTGCGTAGAAGGGATCACTCACACTCTGATTGGAGTCTAGAAGAAGAAGCCTCGATTCATTGAATCAGATGGCTGATCTGGACCCGTCTGAAGGCAAGAAAAGCCTCCTCTGAGGAGGTGAAACACCTCGAGGATCCTGCAAGCATCAGGTCAATCAAAACATCAATTAAATAAAGGAATAAGAAACTATGGTTTAGAATTAAAAACTAGGTTTAGTGTGGTTGTCCAAGGAATGAAGCAGTTGCTTGATTGGGGCAGCAGCTAGGGCATCTTCCTCTGGGTGTGGATGATATTCAAGATGCAGATGGAAGTTAGGGTAGCAGGTTTCAATCCGGAACACAAGGAGAGCACACAAGAACAAGAGACTAATACTAGAACACCAACCACAAGGCATATCATAAAATTTCAGCAAGTTGTATTCATAAGAAGATGCTTACAAGAGGGGGGGGGGGGTGGGGTATTTATATTGTTCCCATGCCCTCACTAACCATGGTTAGACTTGGTCACAAATTCTCTTCCAAATTGAATACAAGTCCTTTCCTAGCTAGGTTAGAATACAAGGTTTAAAGGGATTAGGAGTCCTAACTAGGTTAGAAAAGACTTGGTCTTCTCCCACTTTTCTTCAACTTGGACTTGGTCAAACCACTTTGGACGCCCCTCCTTTGGGTGTGTGGGCTTTAGGGTAGTAAGGGAGAGGTTGGCCATGGGCTTGGAGGGCTTGGGGTTGGGCCCCTTGGAAGCTGGGGTGCTTGGTTCCCTGGGCTGGCATATTCCCAGCATCAAAAGGGAATCTTGTTCTCCTTTCCAAGGCTTGCTTTCCTGGGCTTGAATTTAGAGGCCTGGAGTACTGGTTTAGCCTGGTAAACATGGGCTCCTAGTATATGAAATATTTTGGAAGCATCAAGAGGAAATTTGGCATCTGAAATGGCACTCGGAGAAAAATCAGGTCATAATCAGGGAACTTTGGTGTCGATTGAGCTCCCCTAAGCTGGTGTAACTACTTCTAGCTTCAGAATGAGGTCTGGTGGAACTCCAAATATTGTAGCCTCCTCTCTTGTACAAGAGGTGAACTCATAATAGACTCACATGGTATATAGGACTCAATGTACTAGACTATGTTAAGGGTTGAGGCAAATCAACTAACCTCAACTTATTACGGACTCTATTATAATTGATTACAAAACTTTGACATATAGCTAGGTAAACCAATAGGCCCTAATCTATGTCTGATCCTGGTGCCTCCACCAATTATCCTGGGGTGGGAGGAACTCGACCCCGTCGAGTGTGGGATAACTTGGCTCTCATAGTGCTCGAGTAGGTCTGGGTTGAGGCACTGCAGATCCTCGCGAGTGATCCACGAGTTCTTAGATTTGGCCGACCTTGCCACCAGACCAAATACATCTGATAGCCTCTATTCCAGGTACAAATGGCTTGATCATCCAGGATTCTCTCGATCTTTTTCTCACTATTTGTCCAATTGGTTGGTGGACACTCTAGGGTGTTTTCTCTCTCAAAGGGAGGGATAGGCTCAAAGTGCTCTCTAGGTGTCGTTGCTGGCTCCCTAGACTCTATAAGATTTGAGATGATGAAGGTGGAGCTAAACCTAATCAAGTATATCTCATGCACATAGGCATTGGATCCATTACTCTTCATTATCTTGGATGGGCCAGCTTCACGAGCAGAAGATCCTTTTACAATTACAAAATTCCCTGCAAAATTCTTTACTCTCTTTTGGAATTAGCCAAGTTTATTATTTAGTTCATTAGTTATGTTCATATTTTGACTAATTTTCATATGCGTATGCTGTGCAGAGGGTAGTGCAGGTGTAGACAATAGGTTAGACTGTGAATTTTATTAGACTCAAAACTAATACCTAATAGACTCACTACGCTTCCTTATCAAAGGAAACTTATTGGAGTCTTCAGGTCTAAAACCTAAAAGACTATAGACTCTCTAGGTTTGATCCTATCATGGCATGCACATGAAAATTTACTATGTATTCCTAGAAAATGCAACAAAGTATACCAAAAGTAATATGCAAACCTAATAAACCCTAATTCTACATTCTATCCACTACATTAGGTGTCTCGTTTCCATCTAATTTTGGCATCATAAACATTTTATTTTTCTTTGAGATTTGCACTGCATGTCCTATATTTAGTCCTAGTATTTATCAAATTTTTAATAATTTTACTGAAATTTAAATCTCTAAAAACTTGGCATAATAGAAACCTTAATAGAATCTTGATAATTTCTGCAGCAGTCAAAACAACCCTAGGTTTGCATCATCATATGATTTTTTTTCTACATGAAATTTGGTAGGTATCATCATCACCGTCCATCCTCTATTACAATTTTTTTTTGATTTTTTTTATGCATCGAGATATATGTCAAAATCTGTATCATCTGAGACCCTAATTTCCTAAATTTCTGTACTTACCTGATCCAACCTAATCAACTTCCACACACCCCATCCCAAGCCAAACTATTGCCTTGTGTTTGGTGTTCTAGTGTTGGTTCTCTTGTTCTTGGTGCTCTCCTTGTATTCCCAGATTGAAACCCTGCTGCCGCTAGCCTTCTTCTTCTGCATCTTGGAGATCAGCCATGCCTAAAGGAAGATGCCCTAGCTGCTACCCCAATCAAGCAACTACTTCTTCCATGGACATCCACACCTGATGCTTGTAGGATCCCTGAGGTGTTTCACCTCCTCAGAGGAGCTTTACTTTCCTTCAGACCGGGTTCGATCGGCCATCTGATTCAAGAACTGAAGCTTTTTTCTTTCATACTCCAATGAGAGTGTGAGTGATCCCTTCAATTACTGAATTTATAATCTCTGACTAGATAGAAACCTTCCCTTCTCTTATTATCTGATTTAATGAAGATAAGCTATCCTAAACCAGGAGTTTCTCAACTCTCAGGTCTTGGCTATTTCTGTAGTTTGCATGAGTTGGCCTGCAATCCGATGATTCTTTGCACTGCTAGTCTTTTTCACTAGTTCTTACTTTTTTTTGGAAATCTAGCCTACAAATAAAATTAAAAATCAAAAAAATTTATTTTACTATTTCCATGCATCTTGAGTAGTCTTAGAGTCATCTCACATCATTCAAAGACTTAGAGGAGATCCTTTGCTTCTGAATCGAGATCTGATGGTAGATCTGAAATCTGGAGTTCCGATCTTCATCCTGCTGCAAGATATGATCGACCAAGCAGCCGATCTATCCCCGAGTCAAAGAAAATCTCCATTGGGATAAGCAACCAATCTTTCTCATTAGATTTGGTAGTTGAAGCATGGAATAGCCTAATCTTTGATGGTTTCCTAGCCGTCGAGTCCTTATTCTTTATAGGTTGTGGATCAGATTGTGGGTAAGTAGTTAGTTACTTTCTTTAATCTCTTTAGTCTATTATATTTAGTTGCTTTACTCTATGATCATTGCTCTTTAAAACATCTTAGACTTAAATTAGATCATCTTACACCGTATCGCATCGTTCCACATCAAAATATTTTATCTTTTTCTGCTGCATGATGTTATTTAAAAAGAGTTTTTTTAATTGCATGTATCGGCTCTACCTCTTACCTGGCCAATAGAACAACCATATTTTTAAAGAAAAAGGTTGATGATCTCTTAGAGATATAAATCTATCCGATGATATTATCTTTGGTACCACTAATGAACTCTTTGTCAAGAATTTGCTAAGCTAATGCAGGAAGAGTTCGATATGAGCATGATGGAGGAATTGAGCTACTCCTTCGAACTCCATATCAAGCAAACAAATGAAGGATCTTCAACACCAAACCAAATACACAAAGGAGATTCTAAAAAGTTTGGGATAGAGAAGATTAAGCCTATTGGTATACCTATGAGCCCTTCATGTAAACTTGACAATGATGAATCTGGTAAGAAAGTTGATCAAAAGTTTTATAGAGGCATCATTGATTCTTTACTGTACTTAACTGCTAGTAGACCAGATATTATGTTTAGTGTATGCATGTGTGCTAGATATCAGTCTGAGCCTATGGAATCATTTTTAATAGCCGTTAAGCACATTCTTAGATATTTATCCGGTACTCTTGACATTGGATTATGGTACTCTAAGAATTCAGCTATTGATTTAATTGCATATTCTGATACTGACTTTGCTGGATTTAAGTTAGATAGACAAAATACTTCTAGAACTTGTCAATTGCTTAGAGTTAACTTAATCTCATGGTTTAGCAAGAAACAAAATTCAGTTGCACTATCTATAGCTGAAGCTGAATATATTGCAGCTGGAAGTTGTTGTGCTCAAATCCTATGGATTAAGCAACAACTCGAGGATTTTGGCATCAAACTAACTAAGACACCCCAAGATGTGATAATATAGTACTATTAATTTAACAAAAAATCTTGTTCAACATTCAAAAAGTAACCTATTGAAATTAGACATCATTTTATTAGAGACCATGTTCAAAACAATGATGTAATGCTTGAATTTATTTCTACTGATATGAAATTAGCTCATATACTGACTAAGCCACTCAGTGAAGAAAGGTTAAGTATGATTAGAAGGGAAATAGGGGTCATTAATCCTTTTGATCGAGTCTATATCACTCTTCATGACCTTTCAGATTTTCCTTTGAGAATTTGTTGATCAAAACAACCTAGAAAATCATATTCAATCATCAATTGGCTATTAAAATCATTTATTTTGATTTCTTATGAATTTTTCTTTATTTTCCTAATTTTTCTTGAAGTGTCGACACCTGGACTAAAGTCGTGAGTTGACACTTGACCGACAGGAATCGATGATTAAATAAGAAAATCGAGTGGTTTCTCTCCATATTTCTCCCAAACCCTTGAGCTGACCTTCCCCCCAAATAGTTTCTCAACTTCCATTTGTTCCCATTTCATGTTTTTGCTATTCTATTATTGATTTAAGCCTATTTTTCCCTCTCTTCTTTATAGTTGCTCACGGTTTTACCATGATTCCTTTGCCTTTTCCTCTTCCATTTGTCTATTTGCTCTTTTTCTTAGAAGATGGGTCCCAAGAAATAATTAGTCAGAGACCTCGACTTTCCACCCAAGATATAAAGTGGCGCACGATGGCGCGTCATGAGGTCAGGCATGTTGCCCAGAAATGGAGCCCAAGAGGGAGGGTGAATTGGGTCTTTCAAAAATTTAAGCAATTATGTACTGGTCTTGAAGTGTTTATGAGCAATGTGATTAAAGTCAAAGATATGCAGCAGATAATAGTAAATTAAATACAATGAATAAAGTGCAAGAAATAGAAGGAGCAATCACACATAAACACAAAGTTTTATAGTGGTTCGGTGCACTTCAACCATCTACGTCCGCTCCCCAAGCTTCCTTGGAGAAATTTCACTATAATCTCTTCAAAGTTTATAGCCGACTTGTTTTCTAAGGCTCACAAGTCAAAACTTAAGTTGGTTTTGTCACCTAAGCTCACCAACAACCTTTACAACATGTTTTGTCTTCGGGCTCACAAGTTAAACCCTAGTTGGTTTTGTATCTTTGGCTCACCAACAACCTCAACAACCTACTTTCAAAAACCCTTGAAAGTATTCAACAAAGTATAAAGATAATATACAAGATAAAAGTACAATCAAACTCTCTTCTAAAGTGAATGTGAAAGCTTTGAGGCTCTTATTGATTACTTGATTTGACTTCTCTTTTGAATCTCTTCAAAGCTACTTTTGGAATGTTGAAATGAAAGTTTGTAAGCTTTTTCAATGGAATCTCTCCTTTTTTTTAGCTTTTAGAAGTGAAGTTCTTGAAAGAATATTTGACTTTGTATATTTAATGGCATTCAATTGCATCATTAATGAGTTTGGTGAAGCTTAAATACTTCAAAACTTTCAAAAAATGGTTTGAGATTGTTGGAGATCAAAACTAGCCATGGGAGCTTGAAGGATGAATCTACCTCTCAAAAATAGAGCCATTGAAGCTATCAGAACCCGTGAGTCGACACTTGACTTCCAGGTGTCGACACTTGGTTCCTAGGTGTTGACACTTGGTCCTGCATGTGTCGACACTTGATTTCATGCATGTGTTGACACTTGAATTCATGTGTCGACACTTGACACAAAAACACTCCAAATGGCAAAGTTCTGTATTTTCAAAAATCTCAGGCCTTGAGTCGACACTTGAATTTTAGGTGTCAACACTTATGTTTCAGGTGTCAACACGAATTCCAGGTGTTGACACTTGGCATGCCAGAGAAGAATTTTGCATGCTAGATTCTGAAGTGTCGACACTTGGGGAGTCATGAGTCGACACTTGGTTCTGCAGTTTGCCAAAAGCATGTGCCAACCTCCCAAAATCACAAAGATCTTCAATCAAACTTCAATTCATCTTTTGTAAACCATAATTAATTAATTTTAAGGCCTTTTTCAAATAGAAGACTTCTTAAAACTTGAAAATTGCTCAGCTTCATGATACTTTTATTTTGAGAATTTGAGGTGCCTGTATCCTGAAACTCATAACTACAACTAAAACATTAGTATAAAATATGTAATCACCTTTTGTTAGTCATCAAAATCAAGGACTAAAGCCAACAATCTCTTCCCTTTTTGATGATGACAAAATATTAAGTATATAAGCATTCAAATTCAATTTTAGAAATTGTATCTCATAAGCATGAACTTAAGAACTCATACAACATAATTTTAATAGAGAAGAGGTACAAATATGTTGAAGTTAAATTTTTCTCTCCCTAATTGAGTTGAGATATGAAACATTCACATTTAAGAAAATGCTTATATATATATCTTAATGCATATATATTTATCTTACTCCCCCTTTTTGTCAACATTAATCAATAAGGGAGTAAACTCCCCTTGAATTGATCATGCTAGAGATTTGTGAGGCATGATACCAGATTTTGCCAATTAACAGTATGTGCCAGTTAGGGTACCATAAGAAGTCATATGATACAAGACTTATAAGATTAAACAAATCATTCATATATATATAACACACATTGAACAGCAAACACTGTGATACATAACCTGACAAGTACCAATTATAAACACTGAAATATACAATGCTAAGCTCAACATGGATAAATATCATGAGTACTCCTCATCAAGAAGCTCAAAATAAATGAACAGAATCTATCCTGGAACAATGCTACTTCAATGCTATGCACTAGTCCAAGTAATATGGTCCAATACATTGTACAACCCTAAAGATCTAGTATGAAATCACACTCAAAGAAGAATCTTTCACTAAAGGACTGAAACACTCAAAAACAAGACAGAGTACAAGCATTCAAACCATGAATGTCAAAAACTTGAAGTTCAAAATAGCAACTACTAAAGATAATCAAACCAGCAGAAACAAACACCACATGGAGAAAACAGCCAAAGATAAATCCGATCAAAGCAATCTCCAATATAAAGAGCATACTCCAATCAAATGCAAGAGAGCCAATGACAAAACAACAATAACAGGCAACAGAGAAACCAAAGTACCGAACAAGAGAACAATGACTATGCCCAGCAGAACAATGGATCTAGGGTCTTCCAAGGTACAGCATCCTAGCATCAGTGATTGGGAAGAAACCAACCAAGAAGAGCAGGTTCAACCCAAAAGAAACTAGTTTGGTAGGGGCCATGGTGGAAGCAAAGGGCAGAAGTGGTGCCTACGAGAACAGGATCAAAATAGCATCCAAGCAAGCCAACTATACGCAAGATTCTTTAGGGTTTGAGGGTAAAGAAAGATAGGAAGACTAGGAGGAGCTCGACTAGGAACTCAAGTCTCGTATGAGTCCTGTAAGTTTATTGAGTCCTGTTTTATTTTCTTTTAGGGTTTTAAAGTTCAATTAGAATTCATCAAGAGTTCAATTAGAGTCAATTAGGCTTTGTACTGAGTCAAGTTCAAGAGCTACTTGAAATAGGCCAGACCAGCTTTACTTGGAATGCCACATAATCATGGACCACCGGTGCCAACTTCACCAGAGGACGTCACATCACCTTTGCCATGTCATCTCCAAGGGGTGCCATGGAGAAGGATGCGCCATGTCACCATGCCACCTTGCCATGCCACATCATTGCCACCTCACCTGCCACGTGGAATCATTCAAATTTTAAATTACAAGAAAGTTACAAGTGGTCGACCAAGGAGTGCTTTCAATTCAAAGGAGTCAGACAACTCCATCCACAAATCATGCAACCAGCTCCACCAAATCCTCCACATTCCATGTAACCCTCCACCAAATCCTCCACATTTCATGTACCCCCCCTAATATTTCTCCATGAATGGGGAATTTCAAATTGATTGAAAGGCCATTAAAAGCCTCTTGTACGCCATGGTAGAAAGGAAGTTTTTTGGGATGAAATGAAATTTAAGTGAAGTAGTAGTTGAAGAAGGTGTTTTTGGTAGTATCCTCTTGTTTTTTGTTGTTTTGGTGTTTTTGATTTTCTCTTCTCAAGCTTTCAAGTGTCCAACGCCAACATCCACCTCTAGGGATCCATGCCTCCATCGAAGTTCCTTGCCTATTTGGTTTCTTTGTTTTGATATCTTTCAAATTGGTCCCAGTCTAACCCGTTCATTATGCAGGATCCTTCTATGATTCGGAGTTCAAGAAAGGGTTCTCTTGCCAAGATCAATGTTGAATGAAACTAGTTTCTTTGGAATGCCAATCTTCCACTTCAGGCTAGTTCGTCTAAGAGCTTCAATGGATCTACCAGGGAGTGATCATCTTGCAAATAACACCTCCTAATCTCTTAAGTCTGAGTTACTGAAGATCGTTGCTAAGGTTTAAATTCAATATTCATGAGCCCTAATCTTCTCTAGGATTTAAATAACTACATCGCGGCGTAAGTTCCAAATTTCAGTGCTCTTTCCATAGCTTTACCTTAGTACTTTTGATTTGAAATTTAGTACCCGTTAATAGGCTTTATTGCTCTCATTTCTCAATCCATCATTTAGATTGCATTCTCATCTTTCGTGCCACGTCAAATTTGGATCAGAGCATGGTTGTATTAGGGTAGAATAATTTTCTTTAATCCAAGCAAGATCTAAAATTCACGCTCCTGAGCGGTGTACTCCAGTACACTGTCATGACCCATGGAAATAATGAGCCCCTAGCTGACGTGAATTTTTAGATTGAAGTTGGGTAAGCCATTGCACTTGTTTGATTAGGTTCTGTTTTTTCTAAAATTTGCATATGTTTACTGTAATCCGTCTGCAGCTCCAAAGGCAAGTCGCTAATGTTTTGTTGAAATATTTTTTTTCTTGTTCCTTTTTAAGTCAGTTATCACCATATTAAATTTCATCATCAGAAAAAATTAAAAAAAAATGAAAATTTCTGCATTTGACACTATCATTAGAGTTCTGTCTGTCCTTTTTATTTATCTTCATTTGTAGGATCTTCTTAGTGTAGTATAGATTTTAGTTTTAAAATTCCTTTCATTTTCATTGAAACATATAATTTAGGAATCCTCTGTGAATTTTTCAGAATTTTTGGACATTTTTTTCATCACATTTTCCACACCACTTTCAAACTGCAACACCCTCTGCACTTTGCATTTCATTCATCTCATGAGAAATCAAATTAAGGGCATTAATTTGACATAGGGTCAGGGTTTCATCACCTGTCCCTAGCCCAAAAATCACCAACTAGCATATCGATCCCAGCCCGTTAATTAAAATGAGTAGAACGTTAATTGCCCTAGGGGTTAGGGACACCAACAAGTTGGGTTCAGGTTAGGGTCAAGTTAACTGTGTCAGCTAATTGGTGTGTGCTTACTGGCTTAGTGTCTAGGATTGGTGCATCAGGGCTTGTGATTTGGTCCGCCTTCCGGCCAATCTCAGATTGGTGTCTAAGGTTGGCAATCAGGGACCTTCACTCCCCTCCACCTACCTGGTTAAGTCCCATAAGTACTACTAGCTAGTTGGTTCACTTAATTAGACTTCTAATTTGTGCTCTATGTTTAGGAAACCTTAGCTCGAACTTGAGTCCATTTGCATGCATGAAACTAGAGCAGGGACACCATATTCACCAGTCCAAGCCCAGTCCAGTGTAGCCATGGACCCAAATCTTGAAACCATGCTGAAAGGCCTAAATGATCTAATGGCCCAATTGAACCAAATGCTGGCTAAACAATTTTCCTTAGACCAACCAACTCCTACTATCCCATTAGCTCATATGAATGATAGGAGTAAGAACCCTGAAGTACATGTTGAGTTCATGAATACTCAAGACTTAGGATATCCTCAAACTGAAGGGCTAGGGAAAGAAGAAGGCAAGTCTGAACCTAGTAAATATGTGTATGAGACTGACATAAGTTTAATAGATGATATGAAGGGGAAGACTGTGAAGATAACAACTTTAGTACCTTACCTGAGAAAACCTTTGGTAAAGAAAAGATTATTGAGCCTAGTCCTGAAACATCAGAATAACCAAAATTTAGTGAGGACTTGGTTCCGTAAGACAATGCCCTCAGCAAGAACCCAATACTTTAGCTTCGACACAAGAACTCCTTCATTTACCTGAGAAGAACCCAATCATTATTTTAGAAGACTTTGCCATGACATTCACTACCTAGAAGCATCCCGCCCGTAGATCAATATTCAAGTCTTAAGGTCATCTTGAGTAACCAAGTCTGTTTCAAGATTCTCCTAAATTACCCCAGACTCGGATTCCTATTTCCTGCCTTTCCTTAAGTCTTATCCTAATTTTAGAGCCATTAAGTTTCATTTTGATGAGATTACTAGGTTGCATGAGCCTTTAAAGCCTATTCCTTTTGCTACATACTTTTGGAAAACCTTATGGCATTTGCTAGGAACCCATGGTAAATTCTCATGTGCATACCAGACCAGGGTCAAACCTAGAGAGTCATTATCTCTTAGGTTTAGGCCCTAGAGAGTCCAATAAATTCCTCTCAATAAGGATGCCTAGTTCAATCTGCATTTTGTAAGTGCTTGTGTAAGTTTCTGAGTCTACTGAGTCCTATGCATAGCATGTTGAGGATTGCATCATGAAATAAATTTGAGCAATGAATCCTATAAACATAGGACTAATTCAAGAATGAAAGTCAAGGAATTTTATGAGAGAGATCATGTTCCCATCCGGGACTTTCAAGAAAATACATACCCATGGTGCGCCCTTTAAAGTCCTAAAGAAGATTAGATCTAATGCTTACATATTGGAATTACTTCAGACCTAGGTATCAACCCAACCTTCAATGTCTCAGACTTGATAGAATATAAGGAACCCATGATGATACCTAGTGAGCCTTTTGGGCCTGACCATATTTTTGAGAGTGAACCATTACCCGAGTATCCACAAACAACCATTCCTCAGAAATGAGAGAAAACTGAACAAACCTGGATAATAAGATTGTCACTACGAGAAACAGGATTACTATCGATATTTGGTCCGTTGGCAAGGGAGACCAAAATCTGACGACTCCTGAATCGCTAGAGAGGACCTGCAATGACTGGACCCGGACTTATTTGAACAATATCAAAGCCAGGCTGAACCATACTAGACAAGGTCGAGTTCCTCCCACCCGGAAGAATTGGTGGGGGCACCAGGCTCAGAAAGAAGAAGCTTCAACTAATACCAAGTTCTTTATGGATTGAGACTAGGAACTCAAGTCTCGTATGAGTCCTGTAAGTTTATTGAGTCCTGTTTTATTTTCTTTTAGGATTTTAAAGTTCAATTAGAATTCAATCAAGAGTTCAATTAGAGTCAATTAGGCTTTGTACTGAGTCAAGTTCAAGAGCTACTTGAAATAGGCCAGACCAGCTTTACTTGGAATGCCACATCATCATGGACCACCGTTGCCAACTCATCACCAGAGGATGTCACATCACCTTTGCCATGTCATCTCCAAGGGGCGCCATGGAGAAGGATGCACCATGTCACCATGCCACCTTGCCACACGCCACATCATTGCCACCTCACCTGCCACGTGGCATCATTCAAATTTTAATTACATGAAAGCTACAAGTGTCGACCAAAGAGACCAAGAGTGTTTTCAAATTCAAAGGAGGTCGGCCAACTCCATCCACAAATCATGCAACCAGCTCCACCAATCATCCACATTCCATGTACCCTCCACAAATCCTCCACCAAATCCTCCACATTTCATGTAACCCCCCCTAATATTTCTCCATGAAATGGGGAATTTCAAATTGATTGAAAGGCTATTAAAAGCCTCTTGTACGCCCATGGTAGAAAGAAGTTTTTTGGGATGAAATGAAATTTAGTGAAGTAGTAGTTGAAGATTGTTTTTTTGGTAGTATCCTCTTGTTTTCTTTGGGTGTGTTTGATTTTCTCTTCTCAAGCATTCAAGTGTCCAACGCCAACATCCACCTCTAGGGATCCATGCATCCATCGAAGTTCCCTTGCCTATTTGGTTTCTTTGTTTCGATATCTTTCAATTGGTCCCAGTCTAACCCGTTTCATTGTGTAGGATCCTTCTACGATTCGGAGTTCAAGAAAGGGTTCTCTTGCCAAAGATCAATGTTGAATGAAACTAGTTTCTTTGGAATGCCAATCTTCCACTTCAGGGCTAGTTCGTCTAAGAGCTTCAATGGATCTACCAAGGAGTGATCATCTTGGGTAAATAACACCTCCTAATCTCTTAAGTCTGAGTTATTGAAGATCGTTGCTAAGGTTTACATTCAATATTCATGAGCCATAATCTTCTCTAGGATTTAAATAACTACATCGCGGCGTAAGTTCCAAATTTCAGTGCTCTTTCCATAGCTTTACCTTTGTACTTATTTTGATTTGAAATTTAGTACCCGTTAATAGGCTTCTTGCTCACCATTCTCAATCCATCATTTAGATTGCATTTCTCATCTTTCGTGCCGCGTCAAAGTGTCTCCAGCATGAGTCAAAATATGGTGTAGATGCCAGCAGATCATCTGAAGGGTCAGCCAGAGGACACTAGGTCTGGGTGGATTGACAAACTATCTTAGTCTCGCTCGATCATCACTACCACTAGAACTCCCATCAAGAAAATTAGTACCACGATCACCAGCAACCACTACCATCATGTCCATGTCCATCACCACCAGAAGGAGTATCACCATGTCGATCATCTAGGTGGTCATCATCATCTGCTGGAGGAGGAGGAGGTGTGTCTTGATGACCCAGAAGGTAACAGTGATGCGGGATGAAATGGAATGATGCAATCTAAGAGGAGATAGTAAAAACTAAATGAATAATGAAGTGAAGCTAAGCTACTTTTCCATGTAAAAGAACAAAAATTTTATGAAGGGATTTGCATGTTAACTAGACTTGAATGAGAACCTTCAAAGTAATATAGAAAGGATCTTTATGGCTAAGAAACCACAAAGGCTAGGGATTAATTACTCTAATATTTCAGATATGAAGAAGCATCGAAACAGGGGTACCCGACCATTAACATTCAGTGATTGAAGGGTTACACTCAAGGATGAAGCACTTGGATGACAAGGAGATTCCTCTAGATGGTAGGACTTCTTGTCTCTGTTTCTTATCTTGGAAGACATTCTTCTTTGGAACCTGGAAATCCCAGTGATCCTACACAAACCATATTAGAGTTAAACAGAAATTGAAAGGTGGAATGCTAATGAAATGAAGGTTGATGTTGAGAAGAAGTTTTCGTGGAGTGGAAGTAGCTTGGCCGGCCTCCTTTGTATGGTCTCCTTGCACCTTGGAAGATGGAATGGAATGAGTGGATGGAATGAAAAATAGGCTAATGGTTCTTGGCATGGAAGACGGTTTCTCTTGAAGTAGCTTAGGGCCTCTCACCCACTCCCTCTCGGAGGACATTTGATAACACAAATGGAAGAGAAAAACTTAACTTTCATTCATATCATCATCATTTACAAGAGAGCTTGGAGTTGATTTTATAAGCCTCCATGGAACTTTGAAAATTAGAAATACATGGAGCTTTTCATGGGAAGTTCCTAGCTATAAGGGTGGAAAATCGAATTACATAGAGATTTTCATGGAAATTGCAGCCTTAGCTAGCTTTATGGGTGGAAGGTTAAAACACCTTGGCCAGCTCCTTTGAATTTGAAATTTCCTTGGTGATGTGGCATGTGGTGATGTGGTTTGATGAGTTGTACACCAAGTGGTTGGGAGGTTGACATGGCATCCAACAATGCTTGCTGAAGTGGTGTCCACCTTGGGTTAATTTATTGGAGTGCTTGAATGCATCCAATCTTCAAGTGAGCTTGCTTACATTGAACCAATTCCAAACCTCTCTTGGACCCAACTACTAAACTCACTAAATACAAGACCAGTTTGACTATAATTGGACTCAAAAATCCAAATGGACAAAAGAAATCAAATTGAAATAACCCAACCCTAATTACATGACTCAAATTCAATTAAAGAAGTAAAATTATGCTATTTACAAGACACAAGTTCAATGAAAGAATTAAAGCCATACTAATTAAACTGAAGCCTCTTTCGAAATTTGGTGCCCGCACTAGCTCTCCCAGGGTGGGAGAAACTCGGCCCTGTCGAGTATGGACTGGTCAGACTTTAATACCTTTCTAGCAGGTCTGGGTCAATTTGCTGCAGATCTTCTCGGGTGATTCAGAATCATCGAATTTGGAACTTCCTTGCCATTGAACCAGATAATGTTGATAGCCCTTATTTCTGGTGGTAATTGCTTGGTCATCCAAGAAACTTTCAATCCTATCTCTCCATTCTGGCTATAGTGCTGGTAGATACTCAGGTAGGGTTTCACTCTCAAAGGATGGATAAGGTCCAAAATGCTCACTAAGAATTAATGCCAGCTCTTTGTATTCTTTCAAATCAGAAATTTTAAATGTTGAACTAATACCATAATCTGGTGGTAACTCTAACACGTATGCATTATGTCCAACTCTCTTTAATACTTTGAAAGGTCCAGCTCCCCAGGCATGCAGTTTTTTCATAGTTCCCAACAAGAACCTTTCAGGTTTAAGTTTAACCATTACATAGTCCCCTATATTGAATTCTTTCATTCGTTTACATGTATTGGCCATATGCTTGTAGACTTCATTTCTCATTTGAGTTTTCCTACTAATCTCATTATGCAATTTCTTAATATGATGTGCATATGAATCGGTGGACTCAGACATTCGTGCATGAGTGGGTAATGGAATGAGGTTGATAGGTCTCCTAGGTTTATAACCATGGACAATCTCAAAGGGACTCTTACCAGTAGACCTATTGACTGAGCTATTGTAAGTGAATTCAGCACGAGATAATAGCAAATCCCAGTTTCCCAAACTCTCTCTAACAAGACACCTCAATAAGTTTCCTAGACTTTTGTATACTACTTCGGTCTGTCCATCAGTCTAGGGGTGGTAAGCAATTGAGAAGTTCAGTTTTGTTCCTAGTAGGTGCCAAAGGGTTTTCCAAAAGTAACTCATGAAATGGACATCCCTATTAAAAAACAATGGTCTTAGGTAACCCATGCAATTTGACTACTTGATCAAGAGAAAAAGCTTGGCTACCCTAGATGCATCAAAAGTTTGAGAACTGGGTATAAAATTGGCCATCTTTAAAAATCTATCGAGCACTACAATGATTGAATCATGTTTCCTAATGGTCTTGGGCAATCCTAAAACAAAGTCCATGCTAAGATCCTGCCATGGACACTCAGGCACAGGTAAAGGAGTGTATAACCCGGTGTTTTGTTTCTGATGTTTGGCAATATGACACAACCTACATCGGGCAACAATATTGGCTACATGTCTTTTAAGGCCTGGCCAATAAATTTCTCCTCAACAATTAATATGATCTTATTTCTTCCAAAGTGGCCAGCCAATCCTCCAGCATGAATTTCCCACATTAAGAAGTCTCTAATCGATATTCGTGGGATACATAGCTGTTGTCCTTAAAAAGAAAACCATCACGTAGAGTGTAATCGCTAAATATGCTAGATGGTCCATGTTGTAGAGTTTAATGAACTTCACTTAAGTCAGGACAATTGGGGTATTCTTCCTTCAACCTATCGAATACTATGACTTCAGTGCTGACTGATGTCAAAAACAAGGATCGATGACTCAGGGCGTCAGCTACATGTTTTTTTGTCCCCGCACAGTGTTTCAATATAAAGCTGTATGCCTAAATGTATTCTACCCACTTACCATGCCTAGGGTTTAGTTTATTTTGAGAATTGAGGAACCAGAGTGCTTCATGATAAGAGTAAAGGACAAACTCCTGCGATAAAAGGAAGTGCCTCCAATACCTTAAAGCCTGGACTACTGCATAATATTCTTTATCATAGGTGGAGTATTTTAATTTAGCCTCATTCAGTTTTTTACTAAAAAAGGCTACAAGGTGATTCTCTTGCCTCAAACTCCACTAATACCAACTCCAGGGGCATCACAAGCCACCTCAAAAACCTTAAAAATCAGCAGTCTTAAAATAGGTGCTTGTGTCATTTTCTTCTTAAAATCTAGGAAGGCCATATCGGCAACTCTGGTCCATTCAAAATGGCCTTTCCTAATGCAATCCATGATTGGTGCAACTATTGTGCTAAACCCCTGAATGAATCTTCTCTAAAAAGTAGCTAGGCCATGATAACTTCGTACTTCATGAACACAATTTGTCACAGGCCACTCTACAATTGACTTTATCTTTTCAGTGTCAGCAGAAACTCCGTCAGGTGTGATAACAAAACCTAGGAAAATGACTCTATTGGTGAGAAAATCACACTTTTCCAAGTTCGAGTAGAAACTATTTTTCCTAAGAGCTAGACAAACTTGCTCCAAATGGTACAAATGATCCTCCTGGGTCCTACTATATATAAGAATGTTGTTGAAGTAAACTACAACAAACATTCCTATAAATAATCGTAAGACTTGGTTCATAATCCGCATAAAGGTGCTAGGAGCATTGGAAAATCCGAAAGGCATCACTATCCATTCAAAAGGACCCTCCTTGGTCATAAATGCAGTCTTCCACTCATCCCAGGTCTAATCCTAACCTAATGATAGCCACTCTTAAGGTCAATCATTGAAAATACTATTGCTCCGGCCATCATATCTTACATGTCATCCAAACGAGGTATGGGAAACCTATATCTAGTTGTGATCTTATTAATGGCATGACTATCAATGCACAGTTTCCAAGTGCCATCTTTCTTAGGGGTCAATAATGTGGGTACTGCATAAGGGCTCAAACTTTTTCTAATAATCCTTTCCTAAGGAGGTCCCTTACTTGTCTTTGTAGTTTTAGGTGTTCGGTAATGTTCATCCTATAGTGTGGGAGGTTGGGTAGGGTTTCTCCTGGGACTAAATCAATGGCATGTTGGATGTCCCTAAGTGGTGGAAGGTGGTCAGGTTGGTCATTTGGAAACACATCCTTAAAGTCCTCTAATACTTCAACCACTTCTTGAGGGTGTTCTTTCGAGGAAGGCTCTTGAATTTCCTTAGTAGTTAAGATCCAAATAGGTGTACCCTCAGCGAGCTATTTCTCAATTTTCTTTGTGGTTATCAGGTTTCCTTTAAGTGGCTCGATCCTCTCTTAATAGTAGCCTTAGGTGGTGTAGGGTTGATCATAAACTTCTTTCCAAAGTGCATGAATGAACTAGAATTAGATCGGCCATAAAGGTTGCATTATGGTCAAATAACCAGGGTCGATCTAAGATGATACTACTCACTCCCATTGGTTGGACGTCACACCACACCTTCTCCCGATAGGACTACAATTGGATTTGGACTAGACACCTAAGCTTGATAGCAATTAAGGTGGAGTCTATCCAAGAAACCTTATAGAGATTTGGATGGGAAACTATGGATAAGCCTAAAGTTTTGATAGCACTAGTGGATATAGCATTCACACAACTCCCACTATCTATGATTATCTTACACACCTTATCCCCTAACCTGACAAAGGTTTGTAGGATGTTAGTCTTACGCCAATCTTCTTCGGTCTCAGTCTGGGTGAGGATGCATCTAACTACTCCAAAAAGGTCAGGCTCTACATCATCCTCGTCACCATACTCATTTGCCAAATTATCCTCAGCCAGATATACTTCCTCAACACAATCATCTAGGGGCTCTATGGGTTCAGACTCATTCTCCACTAATTTTCCTATGTGCAAGGCTCTAGTTGGGCAATTGCTTGCATAATGGCCTATCTTATGACATCTAAAACAAGGAGCATTGGGTTTGGGGTTCTCTGATCTTCTGATGCTTTGCCCCTATCGTCTCTACGGGTTAGATGTGTACTAGGGTTTGGTCAGGTTGGTAACATCTGACTTGGTCATGGCTGCTTACTAGGTGCACAAGTTCTAGGGGGTTCTGGTCTACAATAAATTGGTCCCCTATAAAATCTCTCCGCATCTCGTGCTACCTGGTAGGCTAGCTCTAAATCTCGGACTTCTCTCAAGAACAACTCCTTCGGATCTCTTCCCTTAATCCGGCTCTAAACCTAGACATGGTAACTGATTTGGACTCATCCACATTGCATCTCATCACAAACTCATCAAAATTTGCAATGTACTCAGCTACACTCTTAGTTCCCTGGGTCAATCTCCGCCACTGGTCTAAAAGTCTTTGATGGTAGGACATGGGAAGGTACTTTTCTCTAAGCCTAAGCTTCATTGCCCTCCAAGTTACTATCAAAACATCACCTCTTTGTCTATTGAACCTTTCGATATTTCTCCAGTACAACTTGGCCTGACGGATTAACGAAAGCTTTGCAAATCTGCATTTCCTCTCCTCGATTATGTTGTACCACTCAAAATACTGATCCATCTCTCCCTCCCAGTCTATATAAACCTTAGGATCTAGATTTTCATCAAAAGTGGGTGCTTCCAACCTAATGTTCCTAAGGGTTCGGTCATCATGGTCCATTTGATCCTGATTGGGTCTCCTAGGATTTGGCTCATATGCTAGGTCATGGTGTGCTCTCCTAGGGTTCGGGTCATGGATTCGATCAAGGTTGGGTCTCCTAGGATTTGGCTCAAAGAAAGGGTCTTGATGAGGCCTCCTAGGATTGGGTTCAGGGAAAATGTCTTGGTGCGGAGCCCTTCTAGGGTTGATGGGTGTGTCAAACTCTTGTTCAAGCTCTAATTCATTCTAGACTTCATGGGTTCTTCTAGGGGTATGAGCCTCTAATCGGTCAAGCCTAGCAGTGATGAGGGCCATCTGATCAGTCATGCTTCATGCTTTGGTTAGTCTAGGCCAATTGGTCAGTCAGGTTTTGGTTCAGTCAGGTCATTAGATCATTCAGGGTTTTCATCAAGGTCTCAAGATTTTGGTCCATGGTTGCACTCGATTGAGCTTGGGTTTGTTGATAGGGTGCTCATGATCTAGTTGCCATGCGCACACAGACTCAAACTCGGGCTAGGGGTTTGCTAGACCTAGTAGCTTAAGTAAGGTGAGTTGACTAGTTACAACCAAATCAATAGCTATCCTGTCCACTAGCCATAAGGGGTGGATCTGTGGGAGGCTTTCCTAGCTCTCGCTGGGTCCTAATTAAAAACCATAACAACCGCTTAGGGCATTTTCCACTTGATCCCTAGCCTAGACACCAGCTGTCAGAAATAGATGCAGGAGTGGGTGCACCAGTTTTCCCAAATGACTTGAACTAGACCTGTGTGTATCCCTAAGAATTAGTGTACTACTCAGTTTTAATTAAGGATTGGGTTCGTTATGCAGGGTGGGGTTCTGGGCTAAGGACATGTGATTAAATCCTACCCCCATGTCAAATTGATGGCCTCAAATCGATTTACCATGAGATGAGTGCAAACATACATATGAACCCTAATTTCAGGTGCAGAATTTTTGTGTGTTGCAGTTCTGAAGCGGGGCTGAAGAGTGCTATGTATCAGTGTTAGAAAATTCAGAAAAAATCATAGAACATTTCTAACTATCATAGGTGATATACCAGATTAAAGGAAATTAAAAAATAAAATATGTGCTGGACAATTCCTAGAACTTAGACATTGCAAACATGACAGAACAACAAAAATTTTAAAAATGCTAGATTCTAATGATGCAAAACTATTCTTTAAGACTTAAAACTTACCTTCTTGAATTCCCTTTCAAGGGTCAATCACATATGCACCCCTACATGCCATAGGAAATCCCCACTGAATGGGATGTGAGGGTCTTGTAGCCCTTCTTTTTCCTATGACCGGACGGAATGGTGAAGCACCCAATCCAAGTACTGAAGAAGATGGTAAGCCCTAACCTACCATGCCTTGATACCAATTTGATGCAGGATGAAATGGAATGATGCAATCTAAGAGGAGATAGTGGTAACTAAATGAAAAATGAAGTGAAGCTAGACTACTTTTTCATGTAAAAGAACAGAAATTTTCATGAAGGGATTTGCATGTTAAACTAGACTTGAAGAACCTTCAAAGTAGTATAGAGAAAAGATATTTGTGGCTAAGAAATCACATAGGCTAGGGCTTAATTACTCTAATATTTCAGATTTGAGAAGCATCGAAAGAGGGGTACCCGGCCATTAACATTTCAGTGATTGAAGGGTTACACTCAAGGATGAAGCACTTGGATGACAAGGAGATTCCTCTAGATGGTAGGACTTCTTGTCTCTGTTTCTTATCTTGGAAGACATTCTTCTTTGGAACCTGGAAATCCCAGTGATCCTACACAAACCATATTAGAGTTAAAACAGAAATTGAAAGGTGGAATACTAATGAAATGAAGGTGATGTTGAGAAGAAGTTTTCGTGGAGTGGAAGTAGCTTGCCGGCCTCCTTTGTATGGTCTCCTTGCACCTTGGAAGATGGAATGGAATGAGTGGATGGAATGAAAAATAGGCTAATGGTTCTTGGCATGGAAGACGGTTTCTCTTGAAGTAGATAAGGGCCTCTAACCCACTCCCTCTCGAGGACATTTGATAACACAAATGGAAGAGAAAAAACATAACTTTTCATTCATATCATCATCGTTTACAAGAGAGCTTGGAGTTGATTTTATAAGCCTCCAAGGAAATTTGAAAATTAGAAATACATGGAGCTTTTCATGGGAAGTTACTAGCTATAAGGGTGGAAATTCGAATTACATGGAGATTTTCATGGAAATTGCAGCCTTAGCTAGCTTTAAGGGTGGAAGGTTGAAACACCTTGGCCAGCTCCTTTGAATTTGAAATTTCCTTGGTGATGTGGCATGTGGTGATGTTGTTTGATGAGTTGTACACCAAGTGGTTGGGAGGTTGACATGGCATCCAACAATGCTTGCTGAAGTTGTGTCCACCTTGGGTTAATTTATTGGAGTGGTTTAATGCATCCAATCTTCAAGTGAGCTTGCTTACATTGAACCAATTCCAATCCTCTCTTGGACCCAACTACTAAACTCACTAAATACAAGACCAGTTTGACTATAATTGGACTCAAAAACCCAAATGGACTAAAAAAAAACAAAATTGAAATAAACCCAACCCTAATTACATGACTCAAATTCAATTAAAGAAGTAAAATTATGCTATTTACAAGACACAAGTTCAATGAAAGAATTAAAGCCAGACTGAATTAGACTGAAGCCTCTTTCAAAATTTGGTGCCCGCACTAGCTCTCCCAGGGTGGGAGAAACTCGACCCTGTCGAGTATGGACTGGTCAGACTTTAATACCTTTCTAGCAGGTCTGGGTCAATTTGCTGCATATCTTCTCGAGTGATTCTGGAATCCTCGAATTCGGATCTTCCTTGTCATCGACCAGATAATGTTGATAGCCCTTATTTATGGTGGTAATTGCTTGGTCATCCAAGATACTTTCAATCCTATCTCTCCATTCTGGCTGTGGTGCTGGTAGATACTCATGTAGGGTTTCACTCTCAAAGGATGGATAATGTCCAAAATGCTTCCTAGGAATTAATGCCAGCTCTTTGTATTCTTTCAAATCAGAAATATTAAATGTTGAACTAATGCCATAATCTGGTGGTAACTCTAACATGTATGCATTATGTCCAACTCTCTTTAATACTTTGAAAGGTCCAGCTCCCCAGGCATGCAGTTTTTTCATAGTTCCCAACAAGAACCTTTCAGGTTTAAGTTTAACCATTACAGAGTCTCCTATATTGAATTCTTTCATTCGTTTATATGTATTGGCCATATGCTTGTTGACTTCATTGCTCATTTGAGTTTTCCTACTAATCACCTTAAGCAATTCTTTAATATGCTATGCATATGACTCGGTGGACTCAGACATTCGTGCATGAGTGGGTAATGGAATGAGGTTGATAGGTCTCCTAGGTTTATAACCATGGACAATCTCAAAGGGACTCTTACCAGTAGACCTATTGACTGAGCTATTGTAAGCGAATTCAGCACGAGATAATAGCAAATCCCAGTTTCCCAAACTCTCTCTAACAAGACACCTCAATAAGTTTCCTAGACTTTTGTATACTACTTCGGTCTGTCCATCAGTCTAGGGTGGTAAGCAATTGAGAAGTTCAATTTTGTTCCTAGTAGGTGCCAAAGGGTTTTCCAAAAATAACTCATGAAACGACATCCCTATTAAAAACAATGGTCTTAGGTACCCATGCAATTTGACTACTTGATCGAGAAAAAGCTTGGCTACCCTAGATGCATCAAAAGTTTGGGAACAGGGTATAAATTGGCCATCTTTGAAAATCTATCGAGCTACAAAGATTGAATCATGTTTCCTAATGGTCTTGGGCAATCCTAAAACAAAGTCCATGCTAAGATCCTGCCATGGACACTCAGGCACAGGTAAAGAAGTGTATAACTCGGTGTTTTGTTTTTGATGTTTGGCAATACGACACACCTACATCGGGCAACAATATTGGCTACATGTCTTTTAAGGCCTGGCCAGTAAAATTTCTCCTCAACAATTAATATGATCTTATTTCTTCCAAAGTGGCCAGCCAATCCTCCAGCATGAATTTCCAACACTAAGAAGTCTCTAATCGATATTCGTGGGATACATAGCTTATTGTCCTTAAAAGAAAACCATCACGTAGAGTGTAATCGCTAAATATGCTAGATGGTCCATGTTGTAGAGTTTAATGAACTTCACTAAAGTCAGGACAATTGGGGTATTCTTCTTTCAACCTATCGAATACTATGACTTCAGTCCTGACTGATGTCAAAAACAAGGATCGATGACTCAGGTCGTCAGCTACATGGTTTTTTGTCCCACAGTGTTTCAATATAAAGATGTATGCCTAAATGTATTCTACCCACTTACCATGCCTAGGGTTTAGTTTATTTTGAGAATTGAGGAACCAGAGTGGTAGGGGATGCAAAGTGAAGATGAAACTATGCAACTCTAAAGGAGATTAGCGAAGATTAATTGGCAAGTTCTATCGACATATGAAGAGTTCAGCATAATTTATAAAAGATCAGTTAATGAAGCAAACTTGAATGATCATGTATAACCCTAATTACCGAGACTTCGAAATAATAAAGAAATAGGACAGAATTAAAACCACTAGTCAGATTAATGTCTCAGACCTAATTGACACTGACTTACCTGGCATTGATTTTCCAATGAGAATAAGATCACTCTTGAGGGGATCTTCCAGATGACCAGGCCATGCTACAGGTTGGAGACTCTTCTTGTTTTCTGGATTGGTGGCAAGAGATCCTTCCTCTTGAAGTCGAATTCCAGAGAACCCTGCAACAAAGAAATCCCTAAGATGAAAGAACTTAACAAAACATGAAATGGAGAAAGGGAAGAGAGGTGGATGAAGCATTGATGGGGATCCTTCTTGGCACCATGGTGGAGTGCTTGAGATGGAACAGGTTGGTCTCCTTGTGTTGATCCTCTTGATTCACCATTGCATGTTGAAGGCTCACTTGAGATTGGAGTGGAAGAAAGGAGTCCTTGGGCGTTGGAGATGGAAGAAGGGAGGAACTAGAGTGGGGGTGGATGAGGAGAAAGACTAAACCACATAGACACAAAGACAATCACATAGAAAGAATAATCCAAGCCAAAAATTTTATTCCTTCATTCCCCTTACAATGGGGCATCCCAAAGTCTTTAATAGGAGCCTTACAAATCTTTAAAATTTGAAAATCCCTAAAATGTGGAGGATTACAAGGAGAGTTAGAGGATTTGTAGGCCTTGATGCTTGATTTGTGGAAGAGGGTAAATCTCTAAAATTTGAAAATCCCTAAAATGTGGAGGATTACAAGGAGAGTTAGAGGATTTGTAGGCCTTGATGCTTGATTTGTGGAAGAGGGTGGCCAACCATCATTTTGAATTCAAACTTTCTTCTTGGGCGCCCTCTTGGAGTTCCTTCAACCCATGACAAGTGGCACCAAAGTGGGGACCACTTGATGAGGTGGCTTCTAGCTGAGATGGCGCTGAGGTGGCAAGTGGTAGCTGATGTGGCGCTGAGGTGGCAAGTGGCATGTGGCACCACTTGGCTTTGGACTTGTCTTGATGCTTCAAAATCTGACTTTCAACTGGACTAAGGCTTCAAATTGGACCCGACCCAGCATGGACTCGAAATTAATTGGACTAAGACTTTGACTTCAACTGGACCAGACCCCAAATGGACTCGAAATTAATTACAATATTATTTGGACTCAAAATTGAAAGAGAAATTACAGGACTAATTACAGGACTAATCCAACCATAAGGACTCAGACTTGAATTGAATAGGTTGGAGTCTTTTCCTGATTCTGGTTCCCACACCACAGAGTGCTTCATGATCAGAGTAAAGGACAAACTCCTGCGATAACAGGTAGTTCCTCCAATACCTTAAAGCCTGGACTACTGCATAATATTGTTTATCATAGGTGGAGTATTTTAATTTAGCCTCATTCAGTTTTTCACTAAAAAAGGCTACATGGTGATTCTCTTGCCTCAAAACTCCACCAATACCTACTCCAAGGGCATCACAAGCCACCTCAAAAACCTTGGAAAAATCAGGCAGTCTTAAAATAGGTGCTTGTGTCAATTTCTTCTTAATATCTAGGAAGGCCCCATCGGCAACTATGGTCCATTCAAAATGGCCTTTCCTAATGCAATCCATGATTGGTGCAACTATTGTGCTAAACCCCTGAATGAATCTTCTATAAAAAGTAGCTAGGCCATGATAACTTCGTACTTCATGCACACAATTTGGCACAGGCCACTCTACAATTGACTTTATCTTTTCGGTGTCAGCAAAAACTCTCAGGTGTGATAACAAAACCTAGGAAAATGACACTATTGGTGAGAAAATCACACTTTTCCAAGTTCGAGTAGAAACTATTTTTTCTAAGAGCTAGACAAACTTGCTACAAATGGTACAAATGATCCTCCTGGGTCCTACTATATATAAGAATGTTGTCGAAGTAAACTACAACAAACATTCCTATAAATAATCATAAGACTTGGTTCATAATCCGCATAAAGGTGCTAGGAGCATTGGACAATCCGAAAGGCATCACTACCCATATAAAAGGACCCTCCTTGATCTTAAATGCAGTCTTCCACTCATCCCCAGGTCTAATCCTAACCTAATGATAGCCACTCTTAAGGTCAATCTTTGAAAATACTATTGCTCCGGCCATCATATCTTACATGTCATCCAAACAAGGTATGGGAAACCTATATTTAGTTGTGATCTTATTAATGGCATGACTGTCAATGCACATCCTCCAAGTGCCATCTTTCTTAGGGGTCAATAATGTGGGTACTGCATAAGGGGTCAAACTTTTTCTAATAAATCCTTTCCTAAGGAGGTCCCCTACTTGTCTTTGTAGTTCTATGTGTTCAGTAAGGTTAATCCTATAGTGTGGGAGGTTGGGTAGGGTTGCTCCTGGACTAAATCAATGGCATGTCGGATGTCCCTAAGTGGTGGAAGGTGGTCAGGTTGGTCATTTGGAAACACATCCTTAAAGTCCTCTAATACTTCAACCACTTCTTGAGGGTGTTCTTTCTAGGAAGGCTCTTGAATTTCCTTAGTAGTTAAGATCCAAATAGGTGTACCCTCAGCGAGCTATTTCTCAATTTCCTTTGTGGTTATCAGGTTGACTCCAGTCTTCTTTTCCTTTAAGTGGCTCGATCCTCTCTTAATAGTAGCCTTAGGTGGTGTAGGTTGATCACAAACTTCTTTCCAAAGTGCATGAATGAACAAGAATTAGATCGGCCATAAAGGGTTGCATTATGGTCAAATAACCAGGGTCGACCTAAGATGATACTACTCACTCTCATTGGTCGGACGACACACCACACCTTCTCCCGATAGGACTACAATTGGATTTGGACTAGACACCTAAGCTTGATAGAAATTGAGGTGGAGTTTATCCAAGAAACCTTATAGAGATTTGGATGGGAAACTATGGATAAGCACAAAGTTTTGATAGCACTAGTGGATATAGCATTCACACAACTCCCACTATCTATGATTATCTTACACACATTATCCCCTAACCTGACAAAGGTTTGTAGGATGTTAGTCTTACGCCAATCTTCTTGGGTCTCAGTCTGGGTGAGGATGCATCTAACTACTCCAAAAAGGTCAAGCTCTACATCATCCTCGTCACCATACTCATTTGCCAAATTATCCTCAGCCAGATATACTTCCTCAACACAATCATCTAGGGGCTCTATGGGTTCAGACTCATTCTCCACTAATTCTCCTATGTGCAAGGCTCTAGTTGGGCAATTGCTAGCATAATGGCCTATCTTATGACATCTAAAACAAGGAGAATTAGGGTTTGGGGTTCTCTGAACTTCTGATTCTTTGCCCCTATCGTCTCTACGGGTTAGAGGTGTACTAGGGTTTGGTCAGGTTGGTCACATCTGACTTGGTCATGGCTGCTTACTAGGTGCACAAGTTCTAGGGGGTCTGGTCTACAATAAATTGGTCCCCTATAAAATCTCTCTGCATCTCGTGCTACCTGGTAGGCTAGCTCTAAATCTTGGACTTCTCTCAAGAACAACTCCTTCGGATCTCTTCCCTTAATCCGGCTCTAAACCTAGACATGGTAACTAATTTGGACTCATCGACATTGCATCTCATCACAAACTCATCAAATTTTGCAATGTACTCAGCTACACTCTTAGTTCCCTGGGTCAATCTCCGCCACTGGTCTAAAGGTCTTTGGTGGTAGGACATGGGAAGGTACTTTTCTCTAATCCTAAGCTTCATTGCCCTCCAAGTTACTATCAAAACATCACCTCTTTGTCTATTGAACCTTTCGATATTTCTCCAGTACAACTTGGCCTGACGGATTAACAAAAGCTTTGCAAATTTGCATTTCCTCTCCTCGATTATGTTGTACCACTCAAAATACTGATCCATCTCTCCCTCCCAGTCTATATAAACCTTAGGATCTAGATTTTCATCAAAACTGGGTGCTTCCAACGTAATGTTCCTAAGGGTTCGGTCATCATGGTCCATTTGATCCTGATTGGGTCTCCTAGGATTTGGCTCATAAGCAAGGTCATGGTGTGCTCTCCTAGGTTTCGGGTCATGGATTCAATCAAGGTTGGGTCTCCTAGGATTTGGCTCAAAGAAAGGGTCTTGATGAGGCCTCCTATGATTGGGTTCAGGGAAAATGTCTTGGTGCGGAGCCCTTCTAGGGTTGATGGGTGTGTCAAACTCTTGTTCAAGCTCTAATTCATTCTAGACTTCATGGGTTCTTCTAGGGGTATGAGCCTCTAATCGGTCAAGCCTAGCAATGATGAGGGTCATCTGATCAGTCATGCTTTGGTTAGTCTAGGCCAATTGGTCAGTCAGTTTTGGTTCAGTCAGGTCATTAGATCATTCAGGTTTTCATCAAGGTCTCAAAATTTGGTCCATGGTTGCACTCTATTGAGCTTGGGTTTGTTGATAGGGTGCTCATGATCTAGTTGCCATGCGCACATAGACTCAAACTCGGGCTAGGGGTTTGCTAGACCTAGTAGCATAAGTAAGGTGAGTTGACGAGTTACAACCAAATCAATAGCTATCCTGTCCACTAGCCATAAGGGTGGATCTGTGGGAGGCTTTCCTAGCTCTCGCTGGGTCCTAATTAAAACCATAAGAACCGCTTAGGGCATTTTCCACTTGATCCCTAGCCTAAACACCAGCTTTCAGAAATAGATGCAGGAGTGGGTGCACCAGTTTTCCCAATGACTTGAACTAGACCTGTGTGTATCCCTAAGAATTAGTGTACTACTCAGTTTTAATTAAGGATTGGGTTCGTTATGCAGGGTGGTGGTTTTGGGCTAAGGACATGTGATTAAATCTTACCCCCATGTCATATTGATGCCCTCAAATCGATTTACCATGAGATGAGTGCAATCATACATATGAACCCTAATTTCAGGTGCAGAATTTTTGTGTGTTGCAGCTCTGAAGTGGGGCTGAAGCGTGCTATGTATCAGTGTTAGAAAATTCAAAAAATCAGAAAACATAGAACATTTCTATCTCATAGGTGATATTCCAGATTAATGGAAATTAAAAAATAAAATATGTGCTATGCTGGACAATTCCTAGAACTTAGACAATGCAAACATGACAGAACCGCAAAAATTTTAAAAATGCTAGATTCTAATGATGCAAAACTAGTCTTTAAGACTTAAAACTTACCTTCTTGAATTCCCTTTCAAGGGTCAATCACATATACACCCCTACTTGCCATAGGAAATCCCCACTGAATGGGATGTGAGGGTCTTGTAGCCCATCTTTTTCCTAAGACCGGACGGGCATGGTGAATCACCCAATCCAAGTACTGAAGAAGATGGTAAGCCCTAACCTACCATGCCTTGATACCAATTTGATGCAGGATGAAATGGAATGATGCAATTTAAGAGGAGATAGTGGTAACTAAATGAAAAATGAAGTGAAGCTAGACTACTTTTTCATGTAAAAGAACAGAAATTTTCATGAAGGGATTTGCATGTTAAACTAGACTTGAATGAGAACCTTCAAAGTAGTATAGAGAGAAGATCTTTGTGGCTAAGAAATCACAAAGGCTAGGGCTTAATTACTCTAATATTTCATATTTGAGAAGCCTCGAAAGAGGGGTACCCGGCCATTAACATTTCAGTGATTGAAGGGTTACACTCAAGGATGAAGCTCTTGGATGACAAGGAGATTCCTCTAGATGGTAGGACTTCTTGTCTCTGTTTCTTATCTTGGAGGACATTCTTCTTTGGAACCTGGAAATCCCAGGGATCCTACACAAACCATATTAGAGTTACAACAGAAATTGAAAGGTGGAATACTAATGAAATGAAGGTTGATGTTGAGAAGAAGTTTTCGTGGAGTGGAATTAGCTTGGCCGGCCTCCTTTGTATGGTCTCCTTGCACCTTGGAAGATGGAATGGAATGAGTGGATGGAATGAAAAATAGGCTAATGGTTTTTGGCATGGAAGACGGTTTCTCTTGAAGTAGATAAGGGCCTCTAACCCACTCCCTCTCGGAGGACATTTGATAACACAAATGGAAGAGAAAAAACATAACTTTTCATTCATCATCATCATTTACAAGAGAGCTTGGAGTTGATTTTATAAGCCTCCAAGGAACTTTGAAAATTAGAAATACATGGAGCTTTTCATGGGAAGTTGCTAGCTATAAGGGTGGAAATTCGAATTACATGGAGATTTTCATGGAAATTGCAGCCTTAGCTAGCTTTAAGGGTGGAAGGTTGAAACACCTTGGCCAGCTCCTTTGAATTTGAAATTTCCTTGGTGATGTGGCATGTGGATGTGGTTTGATGAGTTGTACACCAAGTGGTTGGGAGGTTGACATGGCATCCAACAATGCTTGCTGAAGTGGTGTCCACCTTGGGTTAATTTATTGGAGTGGTTGAATGCATCCATTATTCAAGTGAGCTTGCTTACATTGAACCAATTCCAATCCTCTCTTGGACCCAACTACTAAACTCACTAAATACAAGACCAGTTTGACTATAATTGGACTCAAAAACCCAAATGGACTCAAAAGAAACCAAATTGAAATAAACCCAACCCTAATTACATGACTCAAATTCAATTAAAGAAGTAAATTATGCTATTTACAAGACACAAGTTCAATGAAAGAATTAAAGCCATACTGAATTAGACTGAAGCCTCTTTCGAAATTTGGTGCCCGCACTAGCTCTCCCGGGGTGGGAGAAACTCGGCCCTATCGAGTATGGACTGGTCAGACTTTAATACCTTTCTAGCAGGTCTGGGTCAATTTGCTGCAGATCTTCTCGGGTGATTCAGGAATCCTTGAATTCGGATCTTCCTTGCCATCGAACCAGATAATGTTGATAGCCCTTATTTCTGGTGGTAATTGCTTGGTCATCCAAGATACTTTCAATCCTATCTCTCCATTCTGGCTGTGGTGCCGGTAGATGCTCAGGTAGGGTTTCACTCTCAAAGGATGGATAAGGTCAAAATGCTCACTAGGAATTAATGCCAGCTCTTTGTATTCTTTCGAATCAGAAATATTAAATGTTGAACTAATGCCATAATCTGGTGGTAACTCTAATACGTATGCATTATGTCCAACTCTCTTTATACTTTGAAAGGTCCAGCTCCCCAGGCATGCAATTTTTTCATAGTTCCCAACAAGAACCTTTCAGGTTT
Source organism: Areca catechu (assembly GCA_021397845.1). Lineage (NCBI taxonomy): Eukaryota > Viridiplantae > Streptophyta > Magnoliopsida > Arecales > Arecaceae > Areca > Areca catechu. The sequence goes on from CM038050.1 coordinate 102,642,409, forward strand.
AAGTTTAACCATTACAGAGTCTCCTATATTGAATTCTTTCATTCGTTTACATGTATTGGCCATATGCTTGTAGACTTCATTGCTCATTTGAGTTTTCCTACTAATCTTCTTATGCAATTCCTTAATATGCTGTGCATATGACTCGGTGGACTCAGACATTCGTGCATGAGTGGGTAATGGAATGAGGTCGATAGGTCCCCTAGGTTTATAACCATGGACAATCTCAAAGGGACTCTTACCAGTAGACTTATTGACTGAGCTGTTGTAAGCGAATTCAGTATGAGGTAATAGCAAATCCCAGTTTTCCAGACTCTCTCCAACAAGACACCTCAATAAGTTTCCTAGACTTCTGTTTACTACTTCGATCTATCCATCAGTCTGGGGGTGGTAAGCAATTGAGAAGTTCAGTTTTGTTCCTAGTAGGTTCCAAAGGCTTTTCAAAAAGTAACTCGAGAAATGGACAACCCTATCAAAAATAATGGTCTTAGTTAACCCATGCAATTTGACTACTTGATCGAGAAAAAGCTTGGCTACCCTAGATGCATCAAAAGTTTGGGAACAGGGTATAAAATGGGCCATCTTTGAAAATCTGTCGACCACAATAAAGATTAATCGTGTTTCCTAAGGGTCTTCGGCAATCCTAAAACAAAGTCCATGCTAAGATCCTTCCATGGACACTTAGGCACATGTAAAGGATTGTATAACCCGGTGTTTTGTTTTTGATGTTTGGCAACAGCACACATCCTACATCGGGCAACAATATTGGCTACGTGTCTCTTAAGGCCTGGCCTATAAAATTTCTCCTCAACTATTAATATGGTCTTATTTCTTCCAAAGTTGCCAGCCAATCCTCCAGCATGAATTTCCATACTAAGAAGTCTCTAATCGATGTTCGTGGGATACATAGCTTACTGTCCTTAAAAAAAACCATCAAGTAGAGTGTAAATGCTAAATATGCTAGATGGTCCATGTTGTAGAGTTTGATGAACTTCACTAAAGTCAGGACAACTGGGTATTCTTCCTTCAACCTATCGAATCCTATGACTTCAGTGCTGACTGATGTCAAAAACAATGATCGACGACTCAAGGTGTCAGCTACGGGTTTTCAGTCCCGGCACGGTGTTTCAATATAAAGGTGTGTGCCAGAATGTATTCTACCCACTTACCTTGCCTAGGGTTCAGTTTCTTCTAAGAATTGAGGAACGGGAGTGCTTCATGATCAAAGTAAAGGACAAACTCCTGCGATAAAAGGTAGTGCCTCCAATACCTTAAAGCCTGGACTACCGCATAAAGTTCCTTATAATAGGTGGAGTATTTTAATTTAGCCTCATTCTGTTTTTCATAAAAAAAGTGGTGCGGACACCAAAGGCACCAGAATAAGGCAGAGGCTTCTCAACCCTCTGTGGATCACTTAAATGACATTCGAGTCCACTGTAATAAAGCTTAGTCCAGCTGAGTTGTTTTCATTTAAGTCCTGTAATTATTTAGCTCATGTTGAGCTAGTCCAGTCCAATGTTAGTCAGCTCATGTCGAGCTAATTTTATTTTTTGAGTCCTGTTCAACCATATTGAAGACTCAAGACCACATCATACAAGTGAAGACCAAGTCCAACCTGATTGAAGACATGGATGTTGAGCCCGAGTCCAACCTAACTAGAAGACATGAAGATCCCCAGAGGAGAATTAAAACAAGTGCAAACCTGAAGCCTGGAGACCAGCCAGAAGGAAACTGGGCCACCCAGGCCCAGGGAGAAATTAGGGTGCCCCTCCTTAGAATTACCTTCCCCTTGGTCGGCCACTTATGGTCACCCCCTTGGCCGACCAAGACAAGGAGAGGGAGTCCCATTCCATTTAAAATTTTTCTACCTAGGTTGCCATGTATTCCTAGTTAGAGTTTGTAAGGGAAAAGGAGTCCTATGTAAAGTCTAAAGTACCCTTACTTCGAGCCCAAGGTTAAGGGTCAATTTAAGGGACCCTAGCCACTTGTATGAAGTTAGAATTTTTGATGAATGAAAACCTTGAGTTCTTCTATTGAGTTGTGTGATACCCTGCTGTGCATAAAGGGGTTTGCGAGAGTTTTCTTCCCAGTGCTGCAATCATCTTCCTGCTGCCAACAAGCATCTCAGATCCCAGGATGCCCACTCCAAAAGAAGCTTTCCCTTGCTGTTTTTCCTTTGTTTTCTTGTTCCTTTGTGAGTTTTCTAACCCCTGACAGGTCGTTTACAGGTCCCGAGTTCCTACGAATCCAACGACTCCAGCCAAGCCTCAATCGGATCACCGAGCAGAAAGCCGGGTATCCGCTGGTCTTTGGCTCGGTTTTCCAGGCCGCATCTGTCGAGGAACGAGAGACCCTTTTGCTGTGATCTTCACAGACGTTATCAGGTACACCCCCTCTACCTCCAGTAGTTTTATTGTAGGAGAACTTGCCCTAACCGAGGCTTCTCAGCCCCGGCGATCCTTCTTTTCTACTTTTCTAGATCCTACTCTGCATGCTGATCTTCTAAAATTCATATAAAATTTCCTACAACTTATTTTAATCTGAAATTCGGGAATTAATCACTCAACCCCACATATAAAATATACAAAAAAATTGCATGCATATTAGTCCCCCATCAAAAAGGCTACGGTGATTCTGTTGGCTCAAAACTCCACCAATACCTACACCAGAGGAATCACAAACCATCTCAAAAACCTTAGAAAAATCAGGCAGTCTTAAAATAGGTGCTTGTGTATTTTCTTCTTAATATCTATGAAGGCCCTATCAACAGCTCTGGTCCATTTAAAATGGCCCTTCCTAATGCATTCCTTTATTGGTGCAATTATGGTGCTAAATCCCCGAATGAATCTTCTATAAAAAGTAGCTAGGCCATGATAACTTCCTACTTCATGAACACTATTTGGCACAGGCCACTCTACAATTGACTTAATCCTTTTGGGTCAGCAGAAACTCCGTTAGGTGTGATAACAAAACCTAGAAAAATGACTCTATTGGTGAGAAAATCATAATTTTTCAAGTTCGCGTAGAGACTATTTTTCCAAAGAGCTAAACATACTTGCTTCAAATGGTCCAAATGATCCTCCTAGGTTCTTTTATATACAAATGTCATCGAAGTAAACTACGACAAACTTCCTAAAATAATCATAAGACTTGGTTCATAATCTACATAAAGGTGCTCGGAGCATTGGACAATCGGAAAGGCATCACTACCCATTCAAAAAGACCCTCCTTGGTCATAAATGCAGATTTCCACTTATCCCCAGGTCTAATCCTAACCTAATGATAGCCACTCTTAAGGTCAATCTTTGAAAATACTGTTGCTTCGGCCATCATATCTAACATGTCGTCCAAACGAGGTATGGGAAACCTATATTTAGTTATGATCTTATTAATGGCATGACAGTTAACGCACATCCTTCAAGTGCCATCTTTTTTAGGGGTCAATAATGTGGCTACTGCACAAGGGCTCAAACTTTTCCTAATAAATCCTTTCCTATGGAGGTCCCTTACTTGTCTTTGTAATTCTAAGTATTCGGTAGGGTTCATCCTATAGTGTGGGAGGTTGGGTAGGGTTGCTCCTGGGACTAAATTAATGGCATGTTGGATGCCCCTAAGTGGTGAAAGGTGGTCAGGTAGGTCATTTGGAAACACATCCTTAAGTCCTCTAACACTTCAACCACTTCCTAAGGGTGTTCCTTCTGAGAAGGCTCTTGAATTTCCTTAGTGGTTAAGATCCGAACAGGTGTACCCTCAGTGAGCTATTTCTTAATTTCTTTTGCGATAATCAGGTTGACTCCAGTCTTCTTTTTTTTTAAGTGGCTCGATCTTCTCTTAATAGTATCCTTAGGTGGTGTAGGGTTGATCACAAACTTCTTTCCAAAGTGCTTGAATGAACAAGAATTAGATCGGCCATAAAGGGTTGCATTATGGTCAAATAACTAGGGTTGACCTAAGATGATACAACTCACTCCCATTGGTAGGACATCACACCACCCTTCTCCCGATAGGACTGTAACTGGAATTGGACTAGACACCTAAGCTTGATAGGAATTGAGGTGGAGTCTATCTAGGAAAACTTATAGAGATTTGGATGGGAAATTGTGGATAAGCCTAAAGTTTTGACAGCACTAGTGGATATGGCATTCACACAACTCCCACTATCTATAAATATCTTACACACCTTATCCCCTAACATGACAAAGGTTTGTAGGATGTTAGTCTTATGCCAATCTTCTTGGATCTCAGTCTAGGTGAGGATGCATCTAACTACTCCCAAAAGGTTAGGCACTACATGATCCTCATCACCTTCATAATCATCTGCCAAACTATCCTCAGCCTGATATACTTCCTCAACACAATCATCTAGGGGCTCTATGGGTTCAGACTCATTCTCCGCTAATTCTCCTATGTGCAAGGCTCTAGTTGGGCAATTGCTAGCATAATGGCCTATCTTATAACATCTAAAACAAGCATTGGGGTTTGGGGTTCTCTGAACTTCTGGTGCATTACCCCTATTGTCTCTATGGGTCAGAGATGTACTAGGGTTTGGTTGGGTTGGGCACATCTGACTTGGTCCTGGCTGCTGATAAGGTGCACTAGTTCTAGGAGGTTCTAGTCTATGATAAATTGGTCTCCTATTAAATCTCTCAACATCTCGTGCTACCTGGTAAGCTAGCTCTAAATCTTGGACTTCTCTCAAGAACAACTCCTTTTGGATCTCTTCCCTTAATCTAGCTCTGAACCTAGATAGGTAACTGATTCGGACTCATCGACATTGCATCTCATCACAAACTCATCAAATTTTGCAATGTACTCAACTACATTCTTGGTTCCCAAGGTCAATCTCTGCCACTGGTCTAAAAGTCTTTGGTGGTGGGACATAGATAGGTACATCTCTCTAAGCCTAAGCTTCATTGCCCTCTAGGTTACTATGAAAACATCACCTCTTTGTCAAATGAACCTTTCGACATTTCCCCAGTACAGCCTGGCCTGAAGAATTAACCTAAGCTTCATAAATTTGCATTTCCTCTCCTCAGTTATGTCGTACCACTCAAAATACTGATCCATCTCTCCTTCCTAGTCTATATAAACCTTAGGATCTAGATTTCCTTCAAAAGTGGGTGCTTCCAACCTAATGTTCCTAAGGATTAGGTCATGTCCATTTGATCCTGATTTGGTCTCCTAGGATTTGGCTTATAAGCTGGGTCATGGTGTGCTCTCCTAGGGTTCGGGTCATGGATTCGATCAGGGTTAGGTTTCCTAGGATTTGGCTCAAAGAAAGGGCCTTGATGAGGCCTCCTAGGATTGGGTTCAGGGAAAAGGTCTTGGTGCAGAGCCCTTCTAGGGTTGATGGGTGTGTCAAACTCTAGTTCAGGCTCTAATTCATTCTGGACTTCATGGGTTCTTTCCAAGGGTACAAGCCTCTAATCGGTCAAGCCTAGCAGTGATGAGGGCCATCTGATCAGTCATGCTGTATTTAGTCCAGGCCAATTGGTCGGTCAGGTTTTGGTTCAGTCGGGTCATTTGATCATTCAGGGTTTTCATCAAGGTCTCAAAATTTTTGTCCATGGTTGCACTCGATTGAGCTTGGGTTTGTTGATAGGGTGCTCCTGATCTAGTTGCTATGCACACACAGACTCTCGGGCTAGGGTTTGCTAGACCTAGTAGCTCAGTAAGGTGAGTTGACTAGGTACAACCAAATCAACAACTATCCTGTCCACTAGCCAGGTTAGGGGTGGGTCTGTGTGAGGCTCCCCCAGCTCTCGCTGGATCCTAATTAAAAACTACAAGAACTGCTTAGGGTGTTTGCCACTTGACCCCTAGCCTAGATGCCAGCTTTCAGAAATATATGCAGGAGTGGGTGCACCCATTTTCCTAAATGACTTGAACTAGACCTGTGTATGTCCCTAGGAATTAGAGTACTACTCAGTTTTAATTAAGGATTGGGTTCTCTATGCAGGGTGGTGGTTTTGGGCTAAGGACAGGTGATTAAATCTTGCCCCCATGTCATATTCATGCCCTTAAATTGATTTACCATGAGATGAGTACAGACATGCATATGAACCCTAATTTCAGGTGCAAGATTTTTGTGTTTTTCAGTTCTGAAGTGGGGCTAAAGAGTGCTATGTATCATTGTCAAAAAATTTAGAAAAAATCATAGAACATTCCTAGCTCATAGATGATATGCCAGATGAAGATAAATTAAAAAATAAAATCTGTGCTATGCTGGGCAGTTCCTAGAACTTAGATAATGCAAACATGTTGGAACAGCTGAAATTTGAAGATTCTAGATTCCAATGATGCAAAACTATTCTTTGGGATTTAAAACTTACCTTCTTGTGTTCCCCTTCAATGGTCAATCACATCAGCACTCCTACACGCCATAGAAAATCCTCATTGAATGGGATGTGAGGATCTTGTAGCCCTTCATTTTTCTATGACCGGACGGCCATGGTGAAGCACCCAATCCAAGTATTGAAAAAGATGCTAGGCCCTAACCTACCATGCTCTGATACCAATTTGATGGGATGAAATGAAATGATGAAATCTAAGAGGAGATAGTACTAACTAAATGAAAAATGAAGTGAAGCTAGACTACTTTTTCATGTAAAAGAACAGAAATTTTCATGAAGGGATTTGCATGTTAAACTAGACTTGAATGAGAACCTTAAAAGTAGTATAGAGAAAGGATCTTTGTGGCTAAGAAACCACACAGGCTAGGGTTTAATTACTCTAATATTTCAGATCTGAGAAGCATCAAAAGAGGGGTACCCGGCCATTAACATTTCAGTAATTAAAGGGTTACACTCAAGGATGAAGATCTTGGATGACAAGGAGATTCCTCTAGATGGTAGGACTTCTTGTCTCTATTTTGATGGGAATTCTCCCAGGGTAACGGGAAAATAAGGCATGTGGAAGTAAATTTCAAAACTGAAATTCTAAGCATGAAACCCTAATTGGCAAGAAAACCCTAATTTCCAGGAACCCCTTATGCAATACCAATCAACGAAACAAAAATGAAGTCAGAATATATACCTGGATCGTTGAAATCCAATCCTTTCCACGAGGCTCACAAGTGCAAGCCCTCCAACGGTGATCAACACGAGAATGGTACCAAGAAAGAATCCTTACCAGGGTTGCTTGCTTCAACAAGACTCTTTTGTCAGCCTTTTGACCTTTGATAACTGTAGGACACCCTTCCTACTGTAGGGCTCTCTGATACAGTCCTAAACCACTCTTGTTTTAGGACAACCCTCCTCTAGGACCCCTTAGGCTTATGTCCTAAAACTAAGCCTTGTCCTAGTAGAAAAGACCTTGTCTTAACAAGACAAGTCTTGTCCTAAAGTAAGAAGGAGGGAGGGAGAAGTTTAAGAACACTCTGAATATCTTTACGATGAAAAAAGATTATCTGAAACTCATATCACCACCCTATTTATAGTTTTAAGGGGCGTGTGATATGTTTTCCAACAGGTTATCATATATGATTTTTTAAGACTGAGAAATCATATCCAATATGTCTCCTCATGCACCAAAAGGCATATTGGCATCCATCTATTTTCCTGGACATATCCTCTTACCAGGATTGATCGATTCCTTGTTTTTCCACTCACATCCTTCGTACACCTTCCACCATACCTAGAACACCCCGTAAAAATCACAAGCAAAAATGGATGAATACCAAAGTATGGCTTAGTGTTACAAGGAACCATGGTGACCTCAGGTCTGAAGATCACATGCATAACTTCTACTCTGGGACCTATCCTTTGATAAGAAGTAAGACTTCCATAAGATAGTCCCGGTGTGGATCAGTTCTGTGTATTCAAACCTAATGAACACCCTTGTCCTTGTATTAGTATCTCTACACAAGTGGCTGTAAGACCAACCACCCTCATCAACTGTGCATACATAGGATAAGCTAGTCTTACCGGATTCATCGATCCCCGAATCGATGGTCCAATGACTAGGAGCATTCTAGATTAGGATTTATAAGAAATTATGTCTCACTATTATGAACTCTTTCATAACCTAATTCCATTTCCCTACTCTATGGGGTTCATCATAATCAATAAAACATGACACAGTAGTATATGATGAATCAAATGCCTTTATTAATATGAAAGTATGTCATACATGAGTTAGAAGTTTACAAAAAGGCCCTCATAATGATTGACTCTTAGGGCACTTTTGTATCATGTTTCTTATCTCAGAAGACCTTCTTCTTTGGAATGTGGAAATCCCGGGATCCTACACAAACTATATTAGAGTTAAAACAAAAATTGAAAGGTGGAATACTAATGAAATTAACGTTGATGTTGAGAAGAAGTTTTGGTGGAGAGGAAGTAGCTTGGCCGGCCTCCTTGAATGGTTTCCTTGCACCTTGGAAGATAGAATGGAATGATTGGATGGAATGGAAATAGGCTAATGGTTCTTGGCATGGAAGATGGTTTCTCTTGAAGTAGCTAAGGGCCTCTCACCCACTCCCTCTTGGAGGACATTTGATAACACAAATGGAAGAGAAAAAACTTAACTTTTCATTCATATCATCATCATTTACAGGAGAGCTTGGAGTAGTTTTATAAGCCTTCAAGGAACTTTGAAAATTTGAAATATATGGAGCTTTTCATGGAAAGTTGCTAGCTATAAGGGTGAAATTCGAATTACATGGAGATTTTCATGGGAATTGCAGCCTTAGCTAGCTTTAAGGGTGGAAGGTTGAAACAACTTGGCCGGCTCCTTTGAATTTGAAATTCCCTTGGTGATGTGGCATGTGGTGATGTGGTTTGATGAGGTGTACACCAAGTGGTTGGGAGGTTAACATGGCATCCAACAATGATTACTGAAGTGGTGTCCACCTTGGATTAATTTGTTGGAGTGGTTGAATGCATCCAATCTTCAAGTGAGCTTGCTTACATTGAACCAATTCCAAACCTCTCTTGGATCCAACTAAACTCACTAAATACAAGACCAATTTGACTCTAATTTGTCTCAAAAACCCAAATGGACTCAAAAGAAACCAAATTGAAATAAACCCAACCCTAATTACATGACTCAAATTCAATTAAAGAAGTAAAATTACTCTATTTACAAGATACAAGTTCAATGAAAGAATTAAAGCCATACTGAATTAGACTAAAGCCTCTTTCAAACTTTGGTACCCGCACCAAACAATGCTCTCAGCATCTCCTCCATACGTGCAAAACCTGCCTCCATCGTCCGACGGATCTCAGAATGCTGCTTAGCAGTATGGGATCTAAGTCCCTCATTCTTTACACGGAGCTGAGTGGTCCAGACTCCCAGTCTGATTATCTCACTCTAGATCTCAGCAAACTGATGCCTAGCATGCTCCTCAAAAGATATGTCAGTAGCTGCATGAGGAACAGCAGAAAGTGAAGTAGCTAGTGCAGGTGTAACAAGCTCTAGCTCGGACGCTGCTGTTGGTGCTGGTCTAAGAGGTGTATCAGAAGGCCCAGATGGCCCTGTATTTACCTCTCGAAGCTCATCCTCCTCATCTGGCTCCGGGCCAGACTCCCGACGCACCCATCTCCCTGACAGTCTCTTGTATCCTATATGATGAAGGGCGCTCGTCGTACACATCTGTGTGTAGAATATCTTTGGAGGCCTCCCCCTCTAAAGGTACATCATAAGCTTTAACAGACGAGTCAGCCCCATCCCATATGGAAGACTGTGTCGATGATGGGTCGCAACATCTCATCTATGCCATCATCAAAGCAGGAAGATCTACAGCTATCCTTTGCGTCAGGCACACACCATCAGCATCATCTCCCTCTCAGTGATAAAATCAAAATGGCCCATCTTCAGCAGTAAAATCCAGGCAATAAGTGGTGCAGGAGGCTTATCTCAATAGATAACAGGTTCACGATGACTGTGGCCACACCATGAACGTCATCACGCTCAAGTATGCACCGGAAGGCCTCCTCTCTGTCCTTAATACATGAGGTAATGATCCCACGATGGGGAATCTCCCAAACTCTGCTAAGAATCTCGTCAGAACTAGAATATGAATGCCTCTAATAGTGGAACTCCATATCAATCTGCTGCAATCTAGGCTCCTATAAAACTCTCGAATCAGGTGAGGATAATACTTCTCCTTCATGGTATAGAAGGAGATCAGTCCTACTAACTCAAGAACTTGTCTAAGTCCAAAGCCCTCTAAATCAAAGAAACAAGGTCTACTCTCGACTAGTAGCATCATCTTGCCTGAAACTCTGTCTGCCGAAGGTGAAGGAGGGGTGCTGCTCTCTCTATCTGCTGACCTCTGTCATCCCTAGCTTTTGTCCTCATTTTGGATGTTCCTTGACTCAACCTTCTTTTAGAAATAACCAGCTTCCTTGGTCCCATGACAACCAACTAAGGGAGGGAATGGAAGAGATGAAATGGATGAAACAAGGAATGCCAATAGTCCAAGCAAAATAGGAATGGTTCAACAAAAGAGAAAATGATAGGAAGAGAAGAAAAATGCAAGGTTCGGCCAAGAAGATGAACCAAGAGGGGAAGAAATGGAGAGAGGAGAGCACTATGCTGAATCAATCCATAGAAAATCCAACAAAGATCGATCCAAAGAGGGGAAATAGCAAATGGGGATGAACTCGGTTCAAAAATAGTAGTAAAATGAGAAGAACAGTGAATAACCATGAATCAAACAAAGAAAATGAGGGAAAGAGGAAGAAATTACCAGAATATCGAGGGACACAAGAGGAAAATCACTGTTCTGTGGTCAAAGGAGAGTTTGGGGACCACTAGGGCATGGGAGAAAAAGGAATAAAGAAAAGAAAAAGATCGGGTGATGCCCTAGAAAAACAGGAAATCCACCCAAGTGTCGACACTTAGGATTTGTCAAGTGTCGACACTTAGTCAAGTGTCGACACTTGGCCAAGAAATCACAAAAAGAATCCAATAAAATTCTCAAAAATTAAAGTATCTCTAATGAAAGTTTTAGGACTAAGAGAATATGATTTTGAGTAATAAGAAATTGGGTATGAACAAGATTTGAGAGAGTTCTAAGAAAATGGGTTTATGATACCTAACTCTCTTCTAATCATGCAAAATCTTTTTTCACTCGAGGGTTTGGTAAAAACATCAGTTAATTGATTATTAGTACAAACAAATTCAAGCATCACATTAGAGTTTTGCACATGATCTCTTATGAAGTGATGTCTTATTTCAATGTATTTGCTTCTTGAATGATGCACAGGATTCTTAGTTAATTGATTGCACTAGTATTGTCACATCTTATGGGTGTCTTAGTTAGTTTGATGCCAAAATCTTTGAGTTATTGTTTGATCCATAGAATTTGAGCACAACAGCTTCCAGCTCCTATATATTCAGCTTCTGCCATAGATAGAGCAACTGAATTCTGTTTCTTGCTATTCCAAGAAATCAAATTGACTCCAAGAAACTGATAAGTTCCACTAATACTTTTTCTATCAAGTTTACACCCAGCAAAATCAGCATCAGAATAAGTAATCAATTTAATTGATGAATCTCTAGAGTACCAAAGACCAATATCTATAGTGCCAGATAGATATCTAGATATGCGTTTAACCAAAAGATGAGATTCTTTAAGGGTAGACTGATATCTTGCACACATACAAACACTAAACATAATATCTGGCCTACTAGCAATTAGGTATAATAATGAACCAATCATTACTTTATATAACTTTTGGTCAACAGATTTACCTGATTCATCTTTGTCAAGCTTACAAGAGGAGCTCATAGGCATACCAAATGGCTTGGTATTCTCCATCCCAAACTTCTTTAATATTTCTTTCGTGTACTTGGTTTGGTTGATGAAGATCCCCTCTTTTATTTGTTTTATTTGAAGTCCGAGAAATAAGCTAAGCTCTTTCATCATGCTCATCTCGAACTCACCCTGCATTAACATTAACTTTGCAAACTCTTGACAAAGACATTCATTAGTAGCACCGAATATGATATCATCCACATAAACTTGAACTACTAAGAGATCATTATTCTTCTTTTTTAAAAATAAAGTAGTGTCTATATTACCTCTAGAAAAATTATTTTTAACCAAGAAAGAACTTAATCTATCATACCAAGCTCTTTGAGCTTGTTTCAAACCATACAAAGCTTTATGAAGTTTAAAAACATGATTTGGAAACTCATGATTTTCAAAACCGGGGGTTGTTCAACATAAACCTCTTCTTCAATAAATCCATTTAAAAAGGCACTTTTAACATCCATTTGAAATAATTTAAAATCCATAAAACATGCAAATGCCAATAATAGCCTAATTACCTTATGTCTAGCAACATGAGCAAAGGTTTCATCAAAATCAATCCCTTCCTCCTGATTGTATCCTTTGGCAACAAGCCTAGCTTTATTTTTAGTAACTATTCCAGTTTCATCAAGCTTATTTCTAAAAACCCATTTAGTGCCAATTATTGAAACATTAGTAGGTCTATCAACCAAAGTCCAAATATTATTTTTTTTAAATTGATTTAGTTCATCTTGCATAGCATTAATCCAATTACAATCATTTTTAGCTTCTTCAATAGATTTAGATTGTACTTGAGAAACAAAAGCTAAATAATCACATACATTTTTAAGAGATGAACAAGTACTTATCCTTTTGATGGATCACCAATGATAAGTTCTTTAGGGTGACCATGAGCATACCTTCATTCTTTAGGTAGAGGGTTAGGTGTTGATGTATTTTCACTTCCTTGTACTTGATCTCTTTCATTATTTTGATTGTCATCTTGCTCCTTGGTATGTTCTTCATTATTGTTCACTTCTTCATTTCTTTGGATACCTATATCATCATCAAGAATATCTTCTTTTCTAGAAGATTTTTGATTAGTCTCGTCAAACATAATATGGATGGATTCTTTAATAACAAGTGTTCTTCTATTGAAGAACCTGTATGCATTGCTAGATGTAGAGTAACCTAAAAAGACACCCTCATCTGATTTGACATCAAATTTGCTTAGATTATCTTTGCCATTATTTAAAATGAAACAATGGCAACTAAAAACATGAAAATACTTAATTGAAGGTTTTCTACCATTCCAAAGCTCATAAGGTGTTTTCTTTAAAATAGGTCAGATTAAAACATGATTTAAAACATAGCAAGTAGTGTTTATGGCTTCCGCCCAAAAATACATAGGCAAATCATTTTCATAAAGCATGGTGCATGCCATTTCTTCAAGAGTTCTATTTTTTCTTTCTACCACCCCATTTTGTTGAGGTGTCCTAAGTGCAGAAAAATTATAATGAATACCATTTTCACTATAAAACTTTTTGAAATCATGTTTTTCAAATTCTGTACCATGATCACTTCTTAAAGAAATAATTTAAACATCTTTTTCATTTGAAACTCTTTTATAAAATCTAATGAATGCAGAAAAAGTTTCATCTTTATGAGCTAAAAATATGACCTATGTAAAACATGAGAAATCATCTACAATAACTAGACCATACTTCTTACCTCCCAAACTAGATATTCTAGTTGGTCCAAAGAGGTTCGTATGAAGTAATTCTAAGGGTCTAGATGTAGAGACTACTCCTTTAGGTTTAAAAGATGATTTAGTTTGTTTTCCAAGTTGGCAAGCACTACAAATCTTGTCCTTTTCAAAACTAAGTTTTGGCAAATCTTTTATTAAATACTTTTTGCAAAGTTTTGAAAGTAAATTCATACTAGCGTGTCTTAGTTTACGATGCCAAAGCCAACTAGTTTTATTGATCTTGGCTTTCATTGCCACTAGGCATTGACTATTTTGAACATGAAGATCATCAAGGTCAACCATATAAATATTGCCATGCCTATGACCAATAAACTTGATACCGTTGTCATCAAGACTAGAAACAATGAACATGAAAGATTCAAAAATAACTTTAAAATCTTTGTCATAAAACTAACTAATGCTAAGCAAATTATGCTTTAAACCATCAACATATAAAACATTATCTATATAAGTAGAGGGGGTGATATGGACTTTACCAATTCCAACAATCTTGCCCTTTCCATTATCACCGAATGTTACATTAGCACTATTTTGATATTCAAGTGAGTAGAACTGCTCCACATCTCCAGTCATGTGCCTTGAGTAATCACTGTCGAGGTACCACAATCTTCTTTTATTGGTTGCAAGTCACACCTACATCAATAAATCAGGTAGAGACTTTAGGTACCCAAGTCATCTTGGGTCCCTTAAGGTTAGTAGTGACGGTTCCTTTTGGAACCCAAACTTTTCTAACTTTATTCAATTTTCTTTTATTGTATAAGTATGATTTATGTCCTGCATTGCCACAAGAATAACAGGTAATAGAAGATGAGGCAAGTACAAAAAAATTTTTGAAAAACTTTTGTTGTTTTTGAGTTTTGAAACCTAATCCAGCTTTGTTGAAAATAGCTCTTTGATTATTCAAAAGCATATTGAGTTTTTCAAAACTATAAATAAATTTTTCAATAAATGGTTTTAATTTTTTAAGTTCATCTTTGTACTTCTTATTTTCTTGTAAAAGCACTTCATCTTATTTAACAAAATTTACAGTTGTTGCAAAAGACTTTTTCTTTTTCAAATCTTCCTTTTCTTTTTCCAGAAGAATAATTTTATTATTTAACTTTCTGTTTTCTTGAAGCAAGCAATCATTTTCAATTAAATACTTATCATTTATTTTAATCAAAATCCAGATTTTGCTTCTTTAGTTCTTTGTGCTTCAATTTAAGTTTTTTAAATTTAACTACAAGTTCATCAAAAATTTCATGCAATTCATCAAAAGTAAATTATTCTTCAGGTTCAGACATTACCTCATCATTGTTGGCCATCAAGTAGAAATTTGCAACCTCTTGCTGCTCTTCATCAGAACTTGAGTCCTTGCTGTTGCTCCAAGTTGCCATCATAGCTTTTCTTTCTTAATCTCATTCTGCTCTTCTTGAGTAAGGGGTAGTCCATCTTGAAGTGGCTAGGTTTCTAGCACTCAAAGCATGTGGATTGCTCCTTTTCTTTCTCTTTTTCTTTTTCTTTGCTAGGCTCTCCTTTTGAGGTTTCTTCTTGAAATTATATTTCTTCTTTCTCATAAACCTCCTAAACTTTCTTGCAATAAGAGCCGTTTCATCTTCTTCATCTTCCTCATCGGAATCTTCACTTGATTCTTCTTTTGTAATGGACTTGAAGGTAATTACTTTCTTTTTCTTATTATAGTCCACAATCTTTTATTTTAAGGTGAGCTCATAGATCATTAATAAGCCTAATAGCTGCTCGAGGGAAAGTGTATTTACATCTTTGGCTTCTTCTATAGTGATGACTTTAGCATCCCAAGAAGTCGAAAGAGACCTGAGGAGTTTATTGACAAGTTCACCATTAGAAATAACATTTTCCAATCTTCTCATGCCATTCACAATATTAGTGAATCTAGTATACATTTCACTAATAGATTCAGAAGGTTCCATTTTAAACATCTCATATATATGAATGAGCATGTTAACTTTGATAGTTTTTACTTGAAGAGTACCCTCATGGATAACATCAAGTGTGTCCCATATTTTCTTTACGGAGAGACAATTTGAGATTCTATAGAATTCGCTTGGATCTAAAGCGCAAAATAATAGATTCATAGCCTTTGCATTAAGCTCTATTTGCTTAATGTCATTCTCATCCCAATCATCTTCCATTTTGGGAGTGGGAATGTCATTAATCAAGATAGTAGGCTGATGAGGGCCTTTAACAATAGTCTTCCAAATGTTATAGTCCATGGCTTGAATGTAAATGCGCATGCATGTCTTTCAATATGTATAATTTGGGCCATTAAATAAGGGGGGATGGTTAAAGGCTTGACCTTCTACAACACCCATACCAATTGGGACTACCATGATCTTTCACTCAATATCATTGGACCTACAAGTAGAGTACCGAAGCTCTGATACCAGTTGTTGCCCAGAAATGGAGCCCAAGAAGCAGGTTAATTGGATCTTTCAAAAAATTTAAGCAATTATATGTCGGTCTTGAAGTGTTTGTGAGCAATGTGATTAAACTCAAAGATATGCAGTGGATAACAGTAAATTAAATACAAAGAATAAAGTGCAAGAAATAGAAGGAGCAATCACACACAAACATAATGTTTTATAGTGGTTCGGTGCACTCCAAGCACCTACGTCCACTCTCCAAGCTTCCCTTGAAAAATTTCACTATAATCTCTTCAAAAATTATTGCCGACTTGTTTTCCAAGGCTCACAAGTCAAAACCTAAGTTGGTTTTGTCACCTAGACTCACCAACAACCTTTACAACTTGTTTTGTTTTGGGCTCACAAGTCAAACCCTAGTTGGTTTTGTACCTTTGCTCACCAACAACCTCAACAACCTACTTTCAAAAACCCTAAAAAGCTAGGTCAACAAAGTATAAAGATAAATGTACAAGATAAAAGCACAATCAAACTCTTTTCTAGAGTGGAATATGGAATCTTTAAGGCTCTTATTGATTGCTTGATTTAACTTCTCTTTGGAATCTCTTCAAAGCCATTTTTGGAATATTGAAATGAAATGCTTGTAAGCTTTTTCAATGGAATCTCTCCTTTTTTTTGGCTTTTGGAAGTGAAGTTTTTGAAAGAATATTTGACTTTGTATGTTCAATGGTATTCAGTTGCTTCATGAATGAGTTTGGTGAAGCTTAAATACTTCAAAAACTTTCAAAAAATGGTTTGAGACTGTTGGAGAATCAAAACTAGCCATAGGAGCTTGAAAGGATAAAATATGCCTCTCAGAAATAGAGCCATTGAAGCTGTCAGAACCCGTGAGTCGACACGTGACTTCCAGGTGTCGATACTTGATTCCCAGGTGTCGACACTTGGTCCTACAGGTGTCGACACTTGGTCCTGCAGGTGTCGACACTTGGTCCTGCAGATGTTGACACTTGAATCTTATGTGTCGACACTTGACACAAAAACACTCCAAATGGCAAAGTTCCATATTTTCAAAAATCTCAGGCCTTGAGTCGACACTTGAATTTAGGTGTCGACACTTGAATTCTAGGTGTCGACACTTGAATTCTAGGTGTCGACACTTGGCATTCCAGAGGAGAATTTTTGCATGCTAGATTCTGAAGTGCCGATACTTGGGGAGTCATGAGTCGACACTTGGTTCTGCTGTTTGCCAAAAGCATGTGCCAACCTCCCAAAATCACAAAGATCTTCAATCAAACTTCAATCCATCTTTTGTAAACCATGATTGATCAATTTTGAGGCCTTTTTCATATGAGAAGACTTCTTAAAACTTGAAAATTGTGCAACTTCATGATACTTTTATTTTGAGAATTTGAGGTGCCTGTATCCTAAAACTCATAACTATAATTGAAACATTAGTATAAAATATGTACTCAATATTTTGTTAGTCATCAAAATCAAGGGCTAAAGCCAACAAGGCAGCAGAGGCAGTACCTTAGTAGGAGATACCTGTCTGACCACAACCACCTAGAGCAGACCGGATGGCCTCCAAGGCCATTATCGAAGGTCGGAGGATAGATTTTGAGTTTATGGACCGATAGCACTATCGGATAGGAGATTGTGGACCAAACATATGGAATAAGCATTCACTACAAACTAATGAGCAACTAATAAGAGTTCATTGAATATTCATTAGGAGATCATTACTTTTGAGTGAAGTTGAGTCTTCAAGCATTCAAGAGCATTCAAGAAGCATTCAAGTCCAATATTCAAGCATCCATTAAGGCTTCAATAACTTGGGGACAAGCTTCTCAACTATAATCAAAGAGCTTCAAAGAGATATTTGCTTTATTTTTGAAATCTTATTGTATCTTTACTTTGAACTTGAATTTATTATTTTTCCTAGTTTCAAGTGGATTGAAACTAGTGATTTGGTTATTGGTGACCCTTGTTGTTGACCCCATAAGTGATTTTGATGATAACAAAATATTGGAGCATGCATTTATTTTACTAACAACTCTTCAAGTGTTTTACAAGTTTTTGTAGGATGAATTCATTACTAAATTTCAACTCCTACATTTCTATTTCTTGTGTTGAGTTGTATTGTAATTGAATCTTTTAAAGAAGAACCCAAAGAAGAACTTAAGTAAAAATCAATCAAATGGGTTACTTCTAGGTCTTTTCAAGCTTTAAATTACTTTGAGTGTATTGTAAGAAGAGTTTGAAGATATCTTGAAAGCTAGAAGCCTTACTGGATGAATTCTGGAGAAGAATTAAAAATTCACTGAAGAACTCATCCAAGCCAACTCGAGGAGAAGAGAGCCGATTCTGGCACATGGCATGCATGAGGATTCTGGCACGTAGATATCCGAGCTGACTCTAAGGGACCTGAGCCGACTCATCCAGAGTACTACTTCCTGAATCAGACAGGTGAGCCGACCCAAAGGGAATCCGAGTTGACTCTATCATATAGTCAGTAATCCAAGCTGACTCTTTAATAAATCGAGCTGACTCCTTTAGATTCCAGAAAAAGAGATCTCAAAACTATAGCCAATCGAGCCGACTTTAAAGAGAAAGAGCAGATACTTCCAGACTGCATTTCTGAAAGCCTGAGAATCCGAGTCGACTAGAATCAAGATGAGTCGACTCTTATAGAGTGAGGAATCAAGACACTGTGCAAGCGAGCTGACTAGATTAAAGAGAGTCGACTCAATCAGAACTACTTTGAGGATCCGAGCTGACTCGAGTTATCCTTGTCGACTCGAAGGTCAATTTCAGACTTATAACAACTAGTTCCAAAACTTGGAATTTGAATCCAAAAAGTGCTCCAACTGTCAAATGTCACATCCTAATGTCTACAATGACTAAAATTATCAGAGAAGAGTACAAGACTATATATTTGAGGGATTTTAACCACTTTAAAAAATGTTTTTGAAAATAGATGAAGAAATAATGCATTATTGAATATCCAACCAAGCCAACAAGCAAGAGAGCATGAGAGCATTCAAGATAGCCTTCAAGCCTTCACCAACTCTCATCTGAAGCTTGAAGCACTTAGAAAAGAAGCTATAGAAGCCATTAAAGTACATTGAAGTGCATTCAAGTGGACTTCTCTCGAGCTGCATCGACAATCATTCGATAAAAATTTTTTGTCATTATGTAGCTTTGCTTTACAATTCCTTTATTGAATTATTGGGTTATTGGTGAGCTCGATTTAAAAACCAAATAGGTTCTTGGTTAGCCTATGTTAAAACCAAGTGTTGGGTTTTAGTGATCTTGTGCTAAAACCAAGTTGGGTTCTTAGTGATACAGGTAAAACCAAGTTGGGTTTCTTTGGTGAGCCCGGTTTAAAAGCCAAAGTATAAAGGTTTAGATTGTGAGCCTGTTAAAATAATCCGACTATATTCTGGTGGGGGATATAGTGGAAATCCCAAGTGGTAATCTTGGATAGTGGATGTAGGAGCTGGTTTGCTCTGAACCACTATAATTTGCTTGTGTTTGTTTGTGCCTTTCTTGTTTGATTACGCTTCCACATTCAATTATTCTATCACAGCACTTAACTTATAAGGGATTTCAAAGAGCACATTATTGCTTAAATTTTTTTTAAATTTTTAATTCACCCCTCTCTTGGGAAAGCCACCTGGGCAACAACTGGTATCAGAGTAATGTCTTTGAATACATTTAGAGTAAAGATTGATGGCTCATCCCATGAGTACATCCTTGGTCGAAGGTCAATCTACTAATAGACCTCCACTCTTCACTAGCACAAATTATTCTTACTAAAGCTAGAATGAAAATCTATATACAAGCTATCGATTTTCAATTATGGAAGGTCATTCTAAAAGGGCTACATATTCCCATGATTAAAAGTAATGGTGTGGATGTCCCAAAGCCTGAGGAGGGCTAGGATGAACACAACATGAAGATGGGGGAATTAAATGCCAAAGCAAAAAGTTATTATATTTTAAATTGGATGCTAACGAGTTTAATCGAATTTTCACTTGCCTTCGGCAATGAAAATTTGGGACAAACTCGAAGAGACCCACGAAGGAACTTTCCAAGTGAAGACTTCGAAAGTAAATCTTCTTGTACATAATTATGAATTGTTTAAAATGGAATCTGGTGCGGGCACCAAGGTTAAAAGAAGACTTCAATCAAACCTAGTCAACACTAATTCCTTATGGATTGCAAATTGAGTTCTAACCTTGTTAACTTGTTCCTAGTCTGAGTCTTGAGTCTAGTTAATTCTTCTTGTATCATGAATTTTATGTTTGAGTCTTGCTAAGTATTAGGTCTTGAAGCCTTGGGCCAATTGAGTTGTAAGAGTCAAAATTGAGTTGTAAAGTCAAATATACTCAAGTCCAAATTGAGTTGTAATTTTTCTTTTGAGCTTGAGTCAAGTCCAACCAAGGGAGCATATAATTGGACCATGGGATGAACCAAAGCTACATCAAGTAAATCATCAAGTCAAGGGTGCATGAAATAAGAGCCATTGGGTGGAATGAAACTTTGATTTAAGCCACCTCACCAAACACCTTATCCAAGAGAATGGACACTTGGCACCAATACATGAAGATTTTCATATTTGGACACTTGGCACCCATACATGAAGAATTTCAGATTTGGATACTTGGCACCCATGCATGCAGATTTTCATATTTGGACACTTGGCACCCATATATGAAATTTTCAGATTTAGACACTTGGCAACCATGCATGCAAATTTTCAGATTTAGTGCCCCCTTTTCATGAATTTTGAAATTCAAATATGTAACTACATTTCCCCCTCTTTTCATGTAAAATTTGAATTTCAAATGGGGCTTAGATGGTTATAAATAGGCCCCTAATCTCTTTGTAAAAGGATGCTTTTGAATGAATGAAATTCAGAATTTTCTTATCTCCATTTGTGTTTGCAAATGCCATCCATGAGGGATTGAGTAAGAGGCTCAACCAAGTGCTTTAGTTCTCAAATTCCAGCAAATGTTCTTCTTCCATTGATGCCTACCTCATCTTCAAGATCAGCCGGCCACACTCCACCTAGATCATCAACAATTCTCTACTCCTCCTTTCCATTATTTCTATTCCATGCTATCTTCCAATTTTCCCACAATACTAATGGATGTTCTTGCAGGATCCTAACGAATACCCGGTCCAGGATGAAGTCCTCCTTGCCCTTAATTCAGTAGCAAGGACCTCTACTTCCAATGGGTGGTTTGGTTTGATCATTCAATCGCCAGTCTTGAGAGTTCCTGTAGTAAGGTTAGTGTAGGGTCTTTGAAAGTCATTATTGATCTCTAAACCCTATCCTTACCTCTTGAGGTCTGAGATTCTGAATAGGGTAAAGTCGTAATTAGATGGTTTCTCTAGCCACGTAGGTCCTTATTTTCTAACTTAATCTTGATTTGCACTATGAAGCATTTTAGCCTTCTAATTTAGTCTTCTTCTATGCATCCAAATGACTCCTCTTAGAATGAATTATATTCATATGTTTAGAGTTTAATTAGCTTAATTGCTTTAGTCATTCATGCCATATTTCCTATAAGTATGTCGCATCATATTTGGTATCAGAGCATGGTAGGTTAGGGTAGGACTTTCTATTTTATGCTTGCTACATTTCTGAGTAGGCTGACTGTAATTTATATAAAACTCAACAAAGAATTAGTTAATTTTTCATTGAAGTAACTTTTTTCCTAATCCATATTAAGTTAGCTATCAGCATGAAAAATTTTATCTTTGGAGAAAAATCACAGAAAAAAATGAAAATTCTTGCACTTCATCACTATTGCTGAAATTTCTGAATGTTTCATTCTGTTCGTTTTAGCATTGTCTGAGTCCAGGAATTGTCCAGCAAAGGATAGATTTATTTTTTTATTTTCTTTCATTTGGTATATCCTCTGCAAGTTAGGAGTGTTTTGTGATTTTCTCATAATTTTTTGAGATTAATTCATAGCACTTCTCTGCCCCACTTCAGAACTGCAACACACTAAATTTTTGCACCTGAAATTAGGGTTCATATGCATGCTTGCATTCATCTCATGATAAATCATTTTAAGATTATCATTATGACATGGGGGCAGGATTTCATCACCTGTCCTTAGCCCAAAATCACCATCCTGCATATCGGACCCAACCCTTAATTAAAACTAAGTAGACACTTAATTTGCTCTAGTGAGCTAGGGACACCCACAAGGTCGGTCGAACCAAGTGTCAAGCCAATTTGGATAACTTGTTTGTGTGTGCTTGTGTATCTAGTGTCTAGGCAAGTGGTTCAGGACAAGAGCCCGAAGGAAGGTGGGTTGGTCTGCTTACCTGGCCAATTTCAAATTGGTGTCTAAGGTAAGCAAGAGGGACCTCCACTAACCTTACACTTACCTAGCCAGGTGCCAAGTTACTACAACCAAGATTGTCATCTTGACCTAATATTTGGTTTGGACTCTGGGTCTAGCAAACCCCTAGCCCGAGTTTGAGTCTGTGTGTGCATGACAACTAGATCAGGAACTCCCTATCAGCATTCACTTGACCATCCCAATTCTTCCGTGGACCCCAATCTAGATTCCCTGATGAGAACTATGACTGAGTAGTTAAAGCAATTGAACACTAGGTTTGATCGAATGGAAGAGAGAATAGGAACCCTTGAAGATGCCCATTTGGCCCCTTCTGAGACACAATCACCCAGATTGCTACCTGTCCATCTTAGAGTCCAACGCCAAGAGTATACTCCTGACCCATAACCAAGGAGAGTTCACCATGATTATGTTGACCAGGATGAGAGAGCCCTTAGAAACATTCATCTAGATACACCCACATTTGATGGAAACTTGGATCCTAAGGTGTATATAGACTGGGAGAGTGATATGGACCAATATTTTGATTGGTATGAAATGTCGGAAGATAGAAAATTTATGTTTGCCAAACTTAGATTGGTCCGTCAGGCTAGATTGTATTGGGGTAATGTTGAGTGCATGAGTCGACAGAGGGGTGACATACCTATAGCCACTTGGAGAGCTATGAAGGTAAAGCTTAAGGAGAAGTATTTACCAATGTCCTATGAACAAAGACTCTTAGATCAATGGCAATGATTAACTCAAGGGAATAAGATAGTGTCTGAATATGTTGCCAAGTTTGATGAGTTCATGATGAGATGCAACGTGGTTGAGTCTAAGGCAGTAACCTTGTCTAGGTTTAGAGCAGGACAACATGAGGAGATCCAGAGAGAACTATTTTTTAGAGAAGTTCATGACCTAGACCAAGCCTACCAAGTTGCTAAAGACTGTGAGAGATTCTTGAGGAGACCTTTATTTCGCCGACATCAGCCAACTAGGACTAATCCTCCTGGAAATAGGCCCATTTCAAACCCAAGTCCAACCAATAGACCCAGTCCTGCTACTCCATTAGTTCGAAGAGAAGATAAAGATAAAAGTCCTGAGGTTCGAAGAGAAGGAAATGTTCATTGTTTTAGGTGCCACAAGATAGGTCACTACACAAGCCAATGTCCCACTAGAGCATTACACATAGGGGAAGTAGAAGAAGAGGTTACGACCCATAGAGAACTGTGAGGAGGAAGAAGAAGTGTATGATGCAGGTGTGAGTTTAGCTGATGAGTATGAAGGGGATGAAGAGATCATAGACTCATCAGAAACCCTAGGAGTTGTAATATGTGTCTTGAGCCAAACCAAGGAGCAAGAAGATTGGCGTAGGACTAGTATCTTACAAACCTTTATTAAGATAGGAGAGAAGGTGTGCAAGGTCATCTTAGATAGTGGTAGTTGCATCAATGCCATATCAACCAATACAGTCAAGAACCTAGGTTTACCCACTATGCCCCATCCTAACCCATATAAGGTATCCTGGATAGATTCAACCTCAATTCCCATTAAGTCTAGGTGCCAAGTCACAATCTAGTTCCAATCATACCAAGAAAAAGTTTGGTGTGATGTTCTTCCAATGGGAGTTAGTTGCATCATATTAGGTCGACCATGGTTGTATGATCATGATGCTATACTCTATGGTCATTCTAATTCATGTTCTTTCACTCATAATGGGAAGAAGATTGTAATCAATTCCTCACCACCTAAGGACCAAGTTAAGAGAGGATCAAGTCACTTGAGGGATAAGAAACAGGGGATAAACATGATCACTGCTAAAGAATTGGAGCAAGAGCTTAGCAATGGTTCACCTATTTGGGTTTTAGCAGCTAAGGAAAATCAGGACCAACCCCATAAAAAAAACCCTAGGAAGTATTAGGATTTTTAGAGGAGTTTCAAGACATCTTTCTTGAAGACCTTCCTAATCACCTTCCACCCTTGAGAGACATTCAACATGCCATAGATTTGATCCCAGATCGACATTACCGAACTTCCCCCATTATAGAATGAACACTATAGAACACTCTGAGTTACAACATCAAGTTGGAGAGCTTCTCCAAAAGGGATTCATTAGAGAGAGCCTAAGCCCATGTGCAGTACCAGCCCTTCTGACACCTAAAAATGATGGCACATGGAGAATGTGTGTAGATAGCAGAGTGATAAATAAAATCACCATTAAGTACCATTTTCCTATTCCCCGTTTAGACGACATTTTGGATATGATGGCCGGAGCAAAGATTTTCTCCAAAATTGATCTTAAGAGTGGCTATCATCAAGTAAGAATCAGGCCCGGGGATGAATGGAAAACTACCTTCAAAACCAAATATGGCTTGTATGAGTGGGTAGTGATGCCTTTCGGCCTGTCCAATGCGCCTAGTACCTTCATGAGGATCATGACCCAGGTTTTAAGGACATTCATTGGGAAGTTCGTAGTGGTCTACTTTGATGACATTCTCATCTACAGTAAAACTAAGGAAGACCATTTGAACCATCTGAAACAGGTTTGCCAAGCCCTTAGACAAGATAGTCTCTATGCTAACCTCAAGAAATGTGAATTCATGACCCATAGAGTTATCTTTCTAGGATTTGTTGTCACCACTGAACGGGTGTCTGCCGACCCAGAAAAGGACAAGTCCATAGTTGAGTGGCCCATACCCAAAAGCATCCATGATGTCCATAGTTTCCACGGTTTAGCCACCTTCTATAGGAGATTCTTTAGAGGATTCAGCACAATAGTAGCACCCATTACTGACTGCATTAGGAAGGAAACCTTTGAATGGACAAAATCTACCGATAGAGCCTTCCTAGAAATAAAGAAAAAATTACACAAGCACCTATTTTGAGGTTACCCGATTTTTCAAAGATATTTGAGGTTGCTTGTGATGCCTCTGGAGTAGGAATTAGAGGAGTTTTGAGTCAAGAGAGTCATCCAGTGGCATTCTTTAGTGAGAAATTGAATGAAGCAAGGACGAGATACTCGACATACGATAGAGAATTGTATACGGTAGTTCAGGCTTTGAGGTATTGAAGATACTATTTACTACCTTAGGAATTTGTTCTTTATTCCGATCATAAAGCCTTACGATTCCTTAATTCCCAAAAGAAACTGAACCCTAGGCATGGGAAATGGGTAAATTCATTCAGGCTTACACCCTAGTTCTGAAGCACTGTGCTGGCACTGAAAATAGGGTTGCAGATGCTTTAAGCCGACGATCCGTGTTTTTGAGCTCGGTTAGCACTGAGGTTGTAGGGTTTGATAGATTGAAAGAGGAATACCCTAAGTGTCTAGACTTTAGTGAAATCTACCAATCCCTCCAACAAGGACCATCTAATGTACATAGTGACTATACTCTCCTAGATGGATTCCTTTTCAAAGTAAATCAACTGTGTGTTCCCCGAACTTCCATTAGAGAGTTTTTGATCTGGGAAGTTCATGCTGGAGGCCTAGCAGGTCATTTTGGAAGAAACAAGACCATCATAGCAGTAGAAGACCAATTCTTTTGGCCTGGCCTCAAAAGAAATGTGGCCCAAGTTGCAGCCCAATGTCGAACATGTGCTTTGCCAAATAGCAAAGACAGAACATCGGTCTGTACACTCCCTTACCAGTCCCTAATTGTCCATTGTAGAATCTTAGTATGGACTTTGTACTAGGACTCCCAAAGACCTCTAAGAGACACGATTCCATCTTCGTTATAGTCGATCGATTTTCTAAGATGGCTCACTTCATCCCATGTTCTCAAATCCTAGATGCTTCTAGAATCGCCAAACTTTTTCTTGACGAGGTGGTTAGACTACATGGTTTACCCAAAATCATTGTATCTGATAGAGATGTTAGGTTCACTAGCTATTTTTGGAAGACCCTTTGGCATATGCTAGGAACCAAATTGAAATTCTCCACTGCCTATCATCCTCAAACTGATAGCCAGATTGAAGTAGTCAATGGAGTCTAGGAAATCTGCTTAGATGTCTTGTTGGTGATAGTACAGGAAATTGGGATCTCTTACTTTCTCGTGCTGAATTTGCTTACAACAGCTCAGTTAATAGATCTACTAGGAAGAGCCCATTTGAAGTGGTCCATGGTTACAAACCTAGGAAGCCCTTAGATCTTATCCCTTTACCCACACAAGCATGAGTTTCTGAATCAGCTGAGTCATATGCACAGCATATTAGAGATATACATAAAGAAATTAACAAAAAGATCCAATTAAGCAATGAAACTTATAGGCATATGGCAAATTCACGTAGAAGAGTCAAAGAATTCACTGAAGGAGATTATGTTATGATAAGGCTTAGACTAGAGTGGTTCCCACCAGGAACCTTAAAAAAATTGCATGCTTGCAGTGCAGGTCCGTTTAAAGTTATAAAGAAAATAGGATCTAATGCGTATGTGCTAGACTTACTATCTGATTTAGGTATCAGCTCGACTTTCAATGTTTCAGACCTAGTAGAGTATAAGGAGCCAATAATGATACCTAGTGAGCCATTTGAGCCTGAGCCAATTATTGAGAGTGAATCCATCCCTGAGTGTCCACCAACAATTCTACCATAATGGCGAGATAAGATTGAGCGAATTCTGGATGATCAAGCCATCACCACTCGGAATAAAGGTTACCAATGCTATTTAGTTCATTGGCAAGGTCGACCTGAGTTCGAAGACTCATCGATTACTCGAGAGGATCTATAAAGAATCAACCCAGACTTATTAGAGTACTACCAAAGTAAAACAGATCCCTACTCAACAGAGTCAAGTTCTTTCCATCTCGGGGGAATTGGTGTGGGCACCAAGGTTAAACGAAGACTTTTCAATCAAACCTAGTCAACACCAATTCCTTATGGATTGCAAATTGAGTTCTAACCTTGTTAACTTGTTCTTAGTCTGAGTCTTGAGTCTAGTTAATTCTTCTTGTATCATGAATTTTATGTTTGAGTCATGCTAAGTATTAGGTCTTGAAGCCTTGGGCCAATTGAGTTGTAAGAGTCAAATGTACTCGAGTCCAAATTGAGTTGTAATTTTTCTTTTGAGCTTGAGTCAAGTCCAACCAAGGGAGCATATAATTGGACCATGGGATGAACCAAAGCTACATCAAGTAAATTTTCAAATCAAGGGTGCATGAAATAAGAGCCATGGATGGAATGAAACTTTGATTGAAGCCACCTCACTAAACACCTTATCCAAGAGAATGGACACTTGGCACCCATAATGAAGATTTTTAGATTTGGACACTTGGCACCCATACATGAAGAATTTCAGATTTGGACACTTGGCACCCATGCGTGCAGATTTTCATATTTGGATACTTGGCACCCATATATGAAGATTTTCAGATTTAGACACTTGGCACCCATGCATGCAGATTTTCAGATTTGGTGCCACCTTTTTATGAATTTTGAAATTCAAATATGTAACTACATTTCTTCCTCTTTTCATGTAAAATTTGAATTTTAAATGGGGCTTAGAAGGTTATAAATAGGCCCCTAATCTCTTTGTAAAAGGATGCTTTTGAATGAAAGAAATTTAGAATTTTCTTATCTCATTTGTGTTTGCAAATGCCATCCGTGAGGGATTAAGTGAGAGGCTCAACCAAGTGCTTTAGTTTTCAAATTCTAGCAAAAGTTCTTCTTCCATTGATGCCTACCTCATCTTCAAGATCAGTTGGCCACACTCCACCTAGATCATCAACAATCCTCTACTCCCTCCCTTCCATTATTTCTATTCCATGCTATCTTCTAATTTTCCCACAATACTAATGGGGTTTGGTTTGATCATTCAATCTCCAGTCTTGAGAGTTCCTGTAGTAAGGTTAGTGTAGGTTCTTTGAAAGTCATTATTGATCTCTAAGCCCTATCCTTACCTCTTGAGGTCTGAGATTCTGAATAGGGTAAAGTTTTAATTAGATGGTTTCTCTAGCCACGTAGGTCCTTATTTTTTAACTTAATCTTGATTTGCACTGCGAAGCATTTTAGCCTTCTAATTTAGTCTTCTTCTATGCATCCAAATGACTCCACTTAGAATGAATTATATTCATATGTTTAGAGTTTAATTAGCTTAATTGCTTTAGTCATTCATGCCATATTTCCTATAAGTATGCCATATTAGAATCTACCGAAACTATCTCTGCCATGTTTACTCGATATACAGATATTATTAATGGTTTGAAAAGTCTTGGCAGGGTTTACTCAAATGCTGACTTAGTACAGAAGATCTTAAGATCACTTCTGGATAAGTGGGACCCCAAAGTGACTGCCATCCAAGAGGCGAAAGATCAAATCACCTTACCTCTGGATGAATTAATGGGTTCACTCATCACACACAAATTAGCCATGCATCATAGAACTGATGATGATCAAATGAAGAAGAAGACAATTCCCTTCAAAGCTGCATTTGACTCAAAGAAAGATGAGGAATCGGAAGATGACTGCACCTCCTCCAAAGACAATCTAGAAGACGAAGATATTGCAATGGTTGTGAGGAGATTTATAAGGTTTATGGGAAAGAAGAAAGGAAGATACAATAGAAAATTCCATAAATGAATAGAGCACTCCAAGGACAAGGATAATGATAAAGAAAAGGAAAAAGAATAAGTGCCCACAAGCTACGAATGTAAGAAACCAGGGCACATTCATCCCGACTATCCTTTGTTAAAGAAATTCTTCAAGGAAAAGAAAAAGAAGGTGATGGTTGCCACATGGAGTGATAGCGAAGAATCCACCTCAACTGAAAAGGAAGAGACGACAAAAATTGCTAATCTTTGTCTAATGGGTTTCGAAGATGAGGTAACATCCCCTGAATCTCAATTAGAATTTATATTTGATAAATTGAATTCTACTTTTCATGATTTATTATCTGAATTCAAAAAAGCTGGAGTAAAGATAAGATCCTTAAAGAATACCAATAATTCTTTACTTAAGGAAAAAGAAGAAATCACATAAAAGAACAACATATTGCAAAAGAATTTAAATGTCTTTTCTAAAAAGTTTAAAGTTTTGGAAACTGAAAATAATGCATGTATTAACAAGAACAAAGCTTTAATTACTGAAAATAATGATTTGAAAAAGGAGGTTGAAAAACTCAAGCTACTTGT
The DNA here is from genome assembly GCA_021397845.1 of Areca catechu. Classification (NCBI taxonomy): domain Eukaryota; kingdom Viridiplantae; phylum Streptophyta; class Magnoliopsida; order Arecales; family Arecaceae; genus Areca; species Areca catechu. Next base: position 102,671,775 of record CM038050.1, read on the forward strand.
TGAAAAACATACATTATCTTCTAACAAGCTTGAGTTGATCTTAAAAGAACAAAGAATTTCTGGAAATAAAGCTGGAATCGGTTTTAATTCTTCAACTTCAAATAAAATTTTAGCTACTACTTTTGTAAAACCAAAAGCTTATGTTCCAAAATTAATATCTCAAAAAGCTTTTGCAACAAATGTTTTTGCTCCTAAGGCCATATTGTATGTTTACAAGAGCTCAAATAGAAAATCTTTTATATCTACATCTCATGCATCAACATCTAGAACTTCAAAATTTGCATCTTTTCAGAATTCTAGAGTTGAATGTTATGCGTACAAAGGGTTAGGACATAAATCTTTTAAATGCAATATCTTTAGAAATGTCAAAAGTAAAGTAAGAAAGATTTGGTATCCAAAAGAACCACCTCCGCTAACCTGCAAGGACCCAAGTTAGCTTGGGTACCTAAAAGAACTTCTTGATTGTCTTACAGGAATGTCTTGCAGTCCAAAAATTGAAGAAAAGATGGTATCTCGACAGTTGCTGTTCAAGGCATATGACGGGTGACAAGGATCAGTTTATCACCCTAGAGATAAAAGGAGGTATGGTTACTTTTGGAGATAATGGCAAGGGAAAAATAATCAGAATCGGTAAGATCAAGATAACCCCCTATACTTTTATTGAAAATGTATTGCTAGTAGATAAATTGAAGCATAATTTGCTAAGCATTGTCAATTATGTGATAAAGGCTTCAAGGTTATCTTTGAATCATCTATGTATATTGTAACAAACTCTCTTGATTCTAACAGTAAGTTCATTAGACATAGACTTGGAAATATTTATGTGGTAGACCTTAATGATCTTGCCATGTCAAGTAGTTCTAGTCTAGTTGTAATGAATGCTAAGACCAAGGAGTCTTGCTTACTTTGGTATAGATGAATAGGTCATGCTAGTGTGTATACCATTGCCAAGTTAATTTCCAAAAATTTAGTTAGAGGCATACCTAAGTTTAAAGTAGACTTTGATCATGTTTGTGATGCATGCCAAATGGGTAAACAAACTAGGAGGAGCATTAAATCCAAAAATATGATTTCAACTACTATACCTCTTGAGCTACTTCACATGGACTTATTTGGACCAACTAGGACCACAAGCCTAGGAGGTATGAAATATGCTCTTGTGATAGTATATGATTTTTCTAGAATTACTTGGATTTTGTTTATCGCTCATAAAGATGAAACCTTTAAAGTATTTCAAAAATTTCATAAAAAAATTTTAAATCAGAAAAATCTTTCAATAATTTCAATTAGGAGTGATCACGGCACCGAATTTGTGATAGAAAAATGCCCTAAGAGCCAATCATTATTTGGACCTTTTTTTTGTAAACTTCCAACTCATGTATGACATCATTATTTATAATAAAGGCATTTGATTCATCATATACTGTTGTGTCATATTTTTGACTATGATGAACCCCATAGAGTAGGGCAATGGAATTAGGGTTATGATAAAATAATAGTGAGACCTAATTCCTATAAACCCTAATCTTGAATGTTCCTGGTCATTGGACCATCGATTCGGGGATCGATAAATCTGGTAAGACTAGCTTATCCTATATATGCTCAGTTGATGAGGGTGGTTAGTCTAACAGCCACTTGTGTAGAGACACTAATACAAGGATAAGGGTGCTCATTAGGTTATGAATACACTGAACTGATCTACACCAGGACTATCTTATGGAAGTCTTACTCCTTGTCAAAAGATAGGTCCCAGAGTAGAAGTTGTGCATGTGATCTTCAGACTTGAGGTCACCATGGTTCCTTGTGCACACTAAGCCATACTTTGGTTCATACTCATTCATTGCATTGCGACATGTACGGGGTGTTCTGGGTATGGTGGAAGGTGTACGAAGGATGTGAGTGGACCAACAAGGAATTGATCAATCCTGGTAAGAGGATATGTTATCCCATGTAATCTCTTCGATGAGTGACTCAAGGAATCTTTGCAAAGTGGGATGAGATTAGAAGTGGCTTCTAATCAGTCATCAGTTGAGTCCTCATGATCGAGCTGAGATTCGATATGATTAAGTGTTAGGGTTTGACATTTATCCGTACCCATCACTTAATCGGGATAATGGGAGATCAAAAGATTGAATTGCATGGTAACTTACTACTGAAGGATATTTTGGTAAGTTCTACCAAATTTCTCATCTTCCGGGTAGGCATGACACATTGCTAGATGTCAATCTTGTCTTGTGGGTTTTCATGAACTAATTGGATTGGTTTCATGAGTCAATTCGATGTGTGATTCGAATTGGACAATTAGGTGAGCCGATTTGACCTAATTAGGTCAATCGGGTTCGATCAGATCGAATCGGCTCAAACCTAAACCTACTGCTGGCTAGACATGGAACCCAATGGGTCACACATAATAGAGAGTAGGCCAAGGATGTTACTCAAGGTTTAATTAGGGTCATGGGATCCTAATTGGTTAGCCAGATTGCATACTAGCATATGTAGGCTAACCCAATCCTAACCCAATTGGATTGGGTCCGGTTGCTTACTAATTGGGCTAACCTAATTAAGGAAAACCTAAATTACGTTGATTTCTAAGTGGGGATAGCCAAATCAGAGCTTGATCTGATTTTATTTTGGACTTTTGGATGTTCTATTGAAGATTCCATTTGAGTTGGGACTCTAGATGCCAAAATGACACCTTGGCATTCAAAAAAAGCTAGAAGAGTCTATAGTCCTCTAATCTGAAATATTTTAATATGGATGGAAAGAGAATTTAATGCTCTTTCTTTTGACACCCATATTGTATATGCTTTGACTAGTCAAAGGTTGCATGGGGTGTAGATAATGTTGACCACAACATAAAGGGTTTCTTGGCGCCTCTTGGCGCATGCGGGAAATGAAGGTGCGCACAGAAGGACAAAAGTCCCTCTGTAGATGAAAACTTGAGTGTTTCATTTCAGTGGGTGCCTTTTCATCTTATCCCACTCCTCTTGGATATGTTTGACCGGTCAAGGCTTTTTGAAAGGGCATGAAAAATGGATGGAAGCAAAAGCGCGCATGAAGAGACGCGTCTCTTCATGTGGCACGCAACCTGAAGCAGAGTCATTCTGCTTTCAGGACTCTTCATATTCTTCGGTGTTTGGAGATTGAAGAGGTGCCTCTTGGCTTCCCAGGGACCGATACTTGCCATGTGGCAAGTCACAAATTGTCTAAGAAAATGGACGGATGCCAATATGTCTTTTGGTGCATGAGGAGACATATTGGATATGATTTTTCAGTCTTGAAAAATCATATCTGATAACCTGTTGGAGGACATATCACACGCCCCTCTTAAAACTATAAATAGGGGCAGTGATATGAGTTTCATATCTTTTTCTTTTCACCGTAAAAAGATATTCTGAGTGTTCTTCCACTTATCTCTCCCTCCTTCTTAATTTAGGACAAGACTTGTCTTGTTAAGACAAGGTCTTTTCTACTAGGACAAGGCTTAGTTTTAGGACATAAGCCTAAGGGGTCCTAGATGAGGGTTGTCATAAAACCAAGAGTGGTTTAGGACTGTGTCTAGAAAGCCCTACAGTAGGTTAGGATGCCCTACAGTGGTCAAAGGTCAAAAGGCTGACAAAAGAGTTCTGATGAAGCAAGCAACCCCGGTAGGGATTCTTCCTTGGTACCATTCTCATGTGGATCACCGTTGAAGGGCTTGCACTTGTGAGCCTCGTGGAAAAGATTGGATTTCAGTGATCCAGGTATGTATTCTGACTTCATTTACGTTTCGTTGATCGGTATTGCATAAGGGGTTCCTAGGAATTTTGGTTTTCTAGCCATATTAGGGTTTCATGCTTATAATTTTGTTTTGAAATTCACTTTCACATGCTGCATGATTCCCGACACCCTGGGAGAATTCCATCAGTGGTATCAGAGCCCTCCTTGTGGCATACCAATTATGAATCATTTTTGAAGTTCATGATTTCCACATATCGAGTCGACCCGACTAGTGATCGAGCCGACTCGAACCCTGTCATGTCGACTCTACCATAATCTTGTGATTAATATGTTAGATTTCTGGTTTTTTCATGAAAAGGCATGTTAATGCATTGATATGAAATTTTGCATATTAGGGTAATATGTTTAATTTCTATTTTTTATGAAATGCATGTTATCATTTCAAGTATGAAATTATGCATGTTGATTGAACCAAGTAACTGCTATGGATTGGGGTTACCATAATCGTCCGGTCATAGAAGTAAAGTAGGGTGTAAAAAGCCCACAATGTCCATTCTATGGGTTTCCTATGGTGTGTAGGGGTGCAACTTTGTGGTAATTCCCATGAATGAGTGAGGTGAACAGTATTTTACATTAATCATGTCATGTTTTGCATATTAGGGTAATATGTGTGTTATCATGCTATGCATATTAGGGTAATATGCTTGTTGTCATGTAATGCTTTGCATATTAGGGCAATATGCTTGATAACATGAATGTTCTGCATATGTTAGAGTTATATGCAATATGTTCATATTTGTTATAAACATAGTCATCATGTTTAAGTTTATACTTGTAGTTATAAATGTAATTATCATGATAGTATTTAGAATGTGTTTTTGAGACCATCAAAGTCCTCATGGTCCTCATATAAATCATATTTAGTCATAGTAAAAAACTTAGTCATGATGCAAAATCGATTAGGGTTTGATCAGCCGATTTGTGTCTAAGCAAGTGGTTCTGGGAAGGTAAAGGGAATGAGGTTTTTAATTGGTTCCATTGTCTAACCTAGCCAATTTAATTGGTTTCTAAGGAAAGCAACGAGGGGACCCCCACACCCCTTCCACTTACCTGGCCAATTTGGTCATATCTAAACCTTAACTTGAGAATGCTAATTGATTATGTATACTATAATTTGCCTTCCTTCATGCTAAGCCAAATTAATATCAAAACTATAGTAGGTTTGTTGTGTAATACAAGATCTACTCTAGGGTTTGATAAGAAATTTGTATTGGTGCACTTAGTGCTTTATGGCATTGTTGAAATTGTTTCTTTGTTGTGTAACACAAGGGCAACAATTTTCAATTATAGCTATATAGAAATGAAGGATTTGACTAAACTAAGACATTATAGTTTGTTGTGTAACACAAGACAATAAGTGTCTTGGAGGCAAAGATAATTGTTGAGAATTGCACGGGTTGCAATTGGAAAGTAAGTCCTACCTTTGAACTTATTAGTGTTAGTTATGTAATACAAGGCACTAATAAGGAATTAGGATCTCCACCCCACTAAGAAAACCGGAAAGGTTTCTCGCTTACCATAGTTAAGGGTTATGGTATTTGAAGAAAATAGTGGGAGACATAATTAGATACAAAGTCCTTATCCAATTATGGATGTCATCTTGACTGGTCTGCTGATATTGTTCTTTAATTAAATATACGACATTTATTTTTATGGCTTCAAATTTATAATTGCATGGCATCTTGGATGCTAATAAGTTAACCAATTCAAACTATGTGAACTGGTTGAGGAAGAAGGCTGATGGAGCCTGTTCCCATTGTAGCATGTTTGGGCATTGGAAGAACGATTGCAAGACTTGTCTTGCAAATGTGAAGCTAGATGCAAGTGGTGCATCTAGGGGTTTTGTACATGATACAAACCAATTAATCATTAAGTGAATCTATTTCTAATTCATGGAGATTGGATACGGCATGTGGGTCATATATTTGTAAATCTTTACAAGGACTCCACAGAATTAGAAATTTGAAGAAAGGTGACTTCAAATTATATGGGGCAAGTGAAGAACCCATATATGTTGAAGCTGTGGGCACCTATCTTCTGTTATTACCTTCGGGTAATATCATAAGGTTGGAAGAATGCTACTATGTGCCAAATATTGTAAGAAACATTATTTCAATACCCTTGTTGTTACAACAAGGATATGAAATAAGTGTAAAGAGCAATGGCTGCTCTATTCTTCATAATAATACAACATTAGGGCATGGTTGCTTGGTGAATGGTCTTCTAACTTTAGTACTCAATAATGAAATACTTCTTCTAGATGACAAGAAGAGAAAAAGAGATAAAGTCAATGTCACATATCTCTGGCATTGCCGGTTAGGTCATATCAGTGAGTCAAGGATAAACAAGTTAGTCAAAAAGGATTACTTTGACCCTGATGATTTTTAATCATTAGGAACTTGTGAGTCCTGCCTCAAAGGGAAAATGACCAAGTCTCCGTTCAATGGATATGGAAAAAGGGCAACTGTATTGTTAGGTCTTGTACATACTGATTTATGTGGACCTATGTCAACTCAGGCTAGAGGAGGATATTCTTATTTCATCACTTTTATTGATGATTTATCAAGGTTCGATTATGTGTATCTTATGAAACACAAGTCCGAAGCTTTTGATAAGTTTAAAGAATATCAGAGTATGGTTGAAAGACAAACTGGACTTAGTATTAAAGCTCTTCAGTCTGATCGAGGAGGGGAAAACTTGTCTAGTTAGTTTTTGAACCATCTCAAGGACAAAGGCATTATTTCTGAATGGACCACTTCTTAGACATCCCAGTTAGATGGAATGGTAGAAAGGAGAAATCACACCTTGTTGGACATGGTGAGGTCCATGATGAGCTTCAAAGATCTTCCCATTTCCTTCTAGGGACATGCCTTGGAGACTGCTGCATGTATATTAAATAGGGTTCCATCTAAGTCATTAAGTAGCACTCCATTTGAGTTATGGAATGATAAAAGACCAAGTCCTAAGTACTTAAAGATTTGGGGTTGCCATGCTTATGTCAAGAATAACTTTGGACATAAGTTAAGTGCTAGGGTTGACAAGTGTAGGTTTGTTGGTTACGCAAAAGAAGGTAAGGGATACCTCTTTTATAATGCTACTGAGCAAAAGATAATTGTCAATAAACATGTTACATTCTTGGAACAAGAGTTAATCCAAGAAGGAAGTATTGATTCTTCACTTGAGTTATGTGAAGAATAGAACCGACAAACCGATGAGCCTTCAAGTTCCTTAACCAGAGGTTCTTGTGGATCAAGAACAGCCACAATACACACCTCCTCTCCGAAGGTCAGAGAGGGTGCGAGGAGCACCTCTCGGATATGGCTTTGTCATCGGTGATGACAATGAAGCCTGTATCATATAGGATGATGATCTTGTGACCTATTCAGAAGCTGTCGAGAGTAAGGACTCTGACAAGTGGCTTGGTGCCATGAAATCTGAAATGGACTCCATGTATTCCAATCAGGTTTGGACCTTGGTAGATCCACCTGAAGGAATTAATCCAATAGGGTGTAAATGGGTATTCAAGAAGAAGATTGGAGCAGATGGTCAAGTTGAGACCTATAAGGCTAGGCTGGTAGCAAAAGGTTTTAGACAAAAACATGGTGTAGACTATGATGAAACCTTTTCTCCAGTAGCCATGCTCAAGTCCATTCGGATACTGCTTGCTATAGTAGCATACCATGATTATGAGATCTGGCATATGGATGTAAAGATTGCTTTCTTCAATGAAAACCTTGAGGAAGAAGTCTATATGTCACAGCCAGAGGGGTTTGTCTCAAGTGGGAGACCAAACCAAGTATGCAAGTTAAAGAAGTCCATTTATGGACTTAAGCCAGCATCAAGGAGTTGGAACATCCATTTTGATGAAACAATCAAAGGATTTTGTTTTATCAAAATGTGGATGAACCATGTGTGTATAAGAAGACAAGTGGGAGTGCCATTGTTTTCTTAGTTTTGTATGTGGATGATATACTGATCATTGGGAATGATATCCTAATGTTGCAATTGGTTAAAACTTGGCTATCATCAAAGTTTTCCATGAAGGATTTGGGAGAACCATCGTATATACTGGGTATAAAGATCTATAAAGATAGATCCAAGGATGCTGGGCTTATCCCAATCTAGGTACATTGACTTAGTATTGAAGAGATTCAACATGGATGGAAGTAAAAAATGTTACTTGCCAATGAGTCAAGGCATACAACTCTCTAAGAAGATGTCTCCTAAGACATCAGAAGAAAGAGAGAGGATAGCTATGATTCCTTATGCTTCGGCTATAGGATCGATTATGTATGCCATATTATGTACCAGGCCTGATGTTGCTTATGCCTTGGGCATAGTGAGTAGGTTTCAGGCAGATCCAGGAGAGGATCATTGGAAAGCTGTAAAAAATATTCTTAAGTACCTAAGAAGGACTAAAGATGTTTTTGTAGAATATCTAGGATCTAAGTTGAAATTAGAAGGCTCTATAGATTCTAGTTTTTCAATCAGATCCAGATGATAGCAAATCCACATCGAGGTATGTCTTCACCCTGAATGGTGGTGCAGTAAGTTGGAAGAGTACCAAGCAGCCTACTATTACTGACTCAGTCACTGAGGTAGAGTATATAGTTGCTAGTGAAGCCACAAAGGAAGCTGTCTGGATGAAGAAATTCATCATGGAATCGGACATGGTTCCTAATATACAATAGCCAGTGCCATTATACTATGATAACACTGGGGCTGTTGCACAAGCTAAGGAACCAAGGTCTCATCACAAGTCCAAGCACATTCTAAGACGATTTCACCTCGTTCGAGAGATCATTGAAAGACATGATGTTACCATTGAACGAGTTGACACAAAGAATAATAAAGCAGACCCATTCACTAAAGCATTAGCCAAGCAGCAATTAGATCACCACTTGGATTTTATGGGCATAAAGTAAAAGGGTGATTGGCTTTAGTGCAAGTGGGAGTTTGATAGAAAAATGCCCTAAGAGCCAATCATTGCTTGGGCCTTTTTTTTGTAAACTTCCAACTCATGTATGACATCATTATTTACAATAAATGCATTTGATTCATCATATACTACTGTGTCATATTTTTGACTATGATGAATCCCATAAAGTAGGGCAATAGAATTAGGGTTATGATAAAATAACAGCGATACCTAATTCCTATAAACCCTAATCTAGAATGTTCCTAGTCATTGGACCATCGATTCGGGGATCGATGAATCTAGTAAGACTAGCTTATCCGATGTATGCTCAGTTGATGAGGGTGGTTGGTCTCACAGCCACTTGTGTAGAGACACAAATACAAGGATAAGGGTGCTCATTAGGTTATGAGCACACTGAACTGATCCGCATCGGGACTATCTTATGGAAGTCTTACTCCTTGTCAAAAGATAGGTCCCAGAGTAGAAGTTGTGCATGTGATCTTCAGACCTGAGTCACCATGGTTCCTTGTGCACACTAAGCCATACTTTGGTTCATACTCATTCATGACATTGCAACATATACGGGGTGTTTTGGGTATGGTGGAAGGTGTACGAAGGATGTGAGTGGACCAACAAGGAATTGATCAATCCTGGTAAGATGATATGTTATCCCATGTAATATCTTCGATGAGTGACTCAAGGAATCTTTGCAAAGTGGGATGAGATTAGAAGTGGCTTTTAATTAGTCATCAGATGAGTCCTCATGATCGATCTGAGATTCGATATGATTAAGTGTTAGGGTTTGACATTTATCCATACCCATCACTTAATCGAGATAATGGGAGATCAAAAGATTGAATTGCACGGTAACTTACTACTGAAGGGTATTTTGATAATTTCTACCAAATTTCTCATCTTCTGGGTAGGCATGACACATTGCTAGATATCAATTTTGTCTTGTGGGTTTTCATGAACTAATTGGATTGGTTTCATGAGTCAATTCGATGTGTGATTCGAATTGGACAACTAGGTGAGCCGATTTGACCTAATTAGGTCAATCGGGTTCGATCGGATCGAATCGGCTCAAACCTAAACCTACTGCTGGCTAGATGTGGAATCCAATGGGTCACACACAATAAGAGTAGGCCAAGGAAGTTACTCATGGTTTAATTAGGGTCATGGGATCCTAATTGGTTAGCCAGATTGCATACTAGCATATGTAGGCTAACCCAATTCCTAACCCAATTGGATTGGGTTCGGTTGCTTGCTAATTCGGCTAACCTAATTAAGGAAAATCTAAATTGGTTGAGTCCTAAGTGGGGACAGCCAAATCAGAGCTTGATCTGATTTTATTTTGGACTTTTGGATGTTTTATTGAAGAGTTCATTTGAGTTGGGACTCTAGATGCCAAAATGACACCTTGGCATTCAAAAAGGCCTAGAAGAGTCTATAGTCCTCTGATCTGAAATATTTTTATATGGATGGAAAGAGGATTTAATGCTCTTTCTTTTGACACCCATATTGCATATGCTTTGACTAGTCAAAGGTTACATGGGGTGTAGATAATGTTGACCACAACATAAAGGGTTTCTTGGCACCTCTTGGCGCACACGGGAAATGAAGGTGCGCACGAAGGACAAAAGTCCTTCTGCAGATGAAACACTTGAGTGCTTCATTTCAGTGGGTGCCTTCTCATCTTATCCCATGCCTCTTGGATATGTTTGACTAGTTAAGGCTTTTTGAAAGGGCATGAAAAATGGATGGAAGCAAAAGCGTGCATGAAGAGACACGTCTCTACATGTGGCGTGCACCATGAAGCAGAGTCCTTCTGCTTTCAGGACTCTTCATATTCTTTGGTGTTTAGAGATTGAAGAGGCACCTCTTGGCTTCCCACGGACAGGTACTTGCCATGTGGCAAGTCACAGATTGTTTAAGAAAATGGACAGATGCCAATATGTCTTTTGGTGCATGAGGAGACATATTGGATATGATTTTCCAATCTTGAAAAATCATATATGATAACCTGTTGGAGGACATATCACAAGCCCCTCTTAAAGCTATAAATAGGGGTGGTGATATGAGTTTCAGATCTTTTTCTTTTCATCGTAAAAGATATTCTGAGTGTTCTTCCACTTCTCTCTCCCTCCTTAATTTAGGACAAGACTTGTCTTTTAAGACAAGGTCTTTTCTAATATGACAAGGCTTAGTTTTAGGACATAAGCCTAAGGGGTCCTAGAGGAGGGTTGTCCTAAAACTAAGAGTGGTTTAGGACTGTGTCCAGAAAGTCCTACAGTAGGTTAGGGTGTCCTATAGTGGTCAAAGGTCAAAAGGCTAACAAAAGAGTTCTATTGAAGCAAGCAACCCCGGTAGGGATTCTTCCTTTGTACCATTCTCGTGTGGATCACCGTTGGAGGGCTTGCACTTGTGAGCCTCATAGAAAAGATTGGATTTCAGTGATCCAGGTATGTTTTCTGACTTCATTTATGTTTCGTTGATTGGTATTGCATAAAGGGTTCCTGAGAATTTTGTTTTGAAATTCACTTCCGCATGCTGCATGATTCCCAGCACCCTGGAAGAATTTCCATCAATTTGAAAATCAATTTTTTAATGATTATTGCACAGAGGATGGTATTGATCACAACTTCTCCACTCTTAGGATACCACAACAAAATGGTATTGTAGAGAGGAAAAATAAAACTTTGGAAGAGATGGCTCTGACAATGTTATGTGAAGTCAATCTTCCAAGGTACTTTTAGGTATAAGCGATGAACACTGCTTGTTACATTTTGAACCGCATTTTGATCCATCCTATTTTGAAGGAAACCCCTTATGAGTTTGGAATGAAAATAAACCCAATATTAATTATTTTCATGTATTTGGTTGTAAATGCTTTGTTCTTAACAATGTTTAAGATAATCTAGGAAAATTTGATGCTAAATCAGATGAAGCAATTTTTCTTGGTTATTCATTACATAGCAAAGCATATAGAGTATTTAACAAAAGAACTCTTACCGTAGAAGAATCCATGCATGTTATTTTTGATAAAACTAGCCCTTCACCTTCTAAGAAAGAAGAGTGCATAGACAATGATGCAGGTACAATTCAAAAAGAAATAGAAGATATGAGCATACAAGAAAGACCAATCGAAGAAAGAGAATAAATGGTAAGTAAGGATCATGCTGATCTACCAAGGGAATGGAGGAACGTAACTTCTCATCCAAAAGAATTAATTATTGGTGATCCTTCACAAGGTATTAGGAATAGGTCATCACATAGAGATTAATGTGATTGCCTAGCCTTTGTATCATAAATAGAACCTCATACCTTAGAAGAAGTTGAATCTAACCCAAACTAGATGATGGCCATGCATGAAGAACTAAACCAGTTTGAAAGAAATAAGGTATGGACTTTAGTTGATAGACCTTCAGACCATCTAATCATAAAAACCAAAATAGGTCTATAGAAACAAATTAGATGAACAAGGAAATGTAGTAAGAAACAAAGCTAGATTAGTGGCAAATGGATATAACCAAATAGAGGGCATTGATTTTGATGAAACATATGCACCTGTAGCAAGACTAGAAACTATTAGTTACTTATTACATTTGCTTGCTACATGAATTTTAAACTTTTTCAAATGGAAGTGAAAAGTATATTTTTAAATAGTTTCATTTCTGAACAAGTTTTTGTAGAACAACCATGAGGTTTTGAAGATCATATTTTTCCAAACCATATGTTTAAATTGAATAAAGAATTATATAGTTTGAAACAAGCACCTAGAGCCTGGTATGATAGACTTAGCACTTTCTTGATTGAAAATGATTTTTCAAGAGAAAATGTTGACAAAACTCTTTTCATCAAGAAGAAAAGTAATGATTTATTAGTTGTACAAATTTATATTGATGATATTATATTTGGTGCAACTAATGAAACTCTTTATAGAGAATTTGCTAAGTTAGTGCAAGGAGAATTTGAAATGAGCCTAATGGGTGAACTTAACTACTTCCTTGGACTTCAAGTAAAATAAACAAAGGAAGGAATCTTCATCAACCAAGCCAAGTACTCCAAAGAAATAATCAAAAGTTTGGTATGAAGTCATGCAAACAAATGAACACACCCATGAGCCCATCTTGCAAATTAGACAAAGATGAAAATGGATCCAACATTGACCAAAAGCTTTATAGAGGTATGATCGGATCCTTGCTATATTTGAATGCAAGTAGACTTGACATCTTGTATAGCGTATGTGTATGTGCTAGATTCCAATCTAATCCTAAAGAATCATATATGCTTGCTATTAAAAGAATTATCATATATTTGAAAGGTATAAGCAATCTTGGTCTATGGTTTTCAAAACATTCTTCATTGAATTTAATTGGATTTTCGGATGCTAATTATACTAGTTGTAGAATTGATAGAAAAAGAACTAGTGGCATATACCAATTTCTAGGGTTGAATTTAATCTAATGGCATTGTACGAAACAAAACTCGGTAGCACTTTCTACTACTGAGGCAGAGTATGTTGCTGTAGGGAGTTGCTGTGCACAAGTGTTATGGATTAAACAATAATTAAAAGACTTTGGTATTATACAATCTAAAATTCCAATCAAATGTGATAATACAAGTGCTATAAATTTGACAAAAAATCCAATTCAGCATTTTAGAACTAAGCATATAGAGATTAGACACCATTTTATTAGAGATCATGTTTTGAATGGTGACATTGAACTAGAATTTATCCCAATTGAGAACCAACTTGCTGACATTTTCACTAAGCCACTGAATCAGGATAGATTTGAAATGATTAGAGGAGAATTAGGTCATTGTGATCCTTTCTATACTTTTCTAACCTAATTTTCTCAAAATTAAGGAAAAATTATCTACAAAACTCCTACATCAATTCAAGCTCTTTGAATAACTTTCTTGAGATTTTATCAAATTAATTTCAATTTTTGAATCATTTTAACTTTTGTGGAAAGTCTCTGATTGAGTCGACTCAGGCAATTTGGCCCTGGTCGAGCCACTTGAATCTCTGTTGATTCTATTTTTGCTTTGATAGAGCCGACTCGAGCAATTTAGGATTGTTAGAGCCGACTCGAATGTCGGGCAATTAGTTTTTTAACTGAGCTATGTGATTTATTCCAAACCTTATTGTTCTTTATTCACTTTCTAAACCCTAACTCTCCATCAAAAACCTCTAGCAAAACCCTAAGATCTTCCTCAAGCTTCCATTTCACATTTCTTCCAACAAGTGTTGCAATAGCACCAAAATCGGTAGTGGGAAAAAGATCCAAAAGAATATACCCTCAGTGGAAGTTGAAAAAAGAACAAAGAGCCGGCAAGAGGAGCTGACTCAAGCAGTTGAGAGGGAAGAAGAGCAAACTGGGTAGTTGGCCTCCACTCATTCTCCACGACAGGTGATGTCAATGTCTAACCGGCCTATCGCTAGTGGTAGAAGAATTATTTTCAAATTTCTTGAGAAAATTGGGCTAAAAATTGGAGATTCCATAGAAGAGCTAGGGTGGAGCTACTTCTGTTCTTTGAATGTATCCACTATTGCCCAGGTGGCTGCCCAAGAGGGGGGTGAATTGGGAATTTAAAAAACTTAAGCAGATAATGTGCACTCAAAAATCCCTTTTAAAGTGTTAGGTGCTGTGGCAAAATAATGACTTGCAGAAGCTAAATATATTAATGAAGCACGACACAAACACACAGAAATTATAGTGGTTCGGAGCAACCCAGCTCCTACGTCCACTACCCAAGATACCACTTGGGATTTCCATATACACACCTGAATATAGTAGGATTGTTTTACAGGCTCACAATCCAAAACCTCTACACTTTGGTTTTGATGGGATCACCAAAGAAAACCCAACACCCTTTGATTTTGAACAGGATCACCAAAGAAACCTAACTTGGTTTTCATAGGATTACCAAGAACCCAACACTTGGTTTTTATCTAAGGCTCACCAAGAACCTATTTGGATTTTCAAACAGGCTCACCAAAAACCCAAACAACTTACAAAGAAGTTGAAAGAAAATGCAATAATAAATGACAAACTCTTGTTGTCAGATATTTGGTGCTGTTGCGCTAAAGAAGCCTTCTTTAATTCTTCTTTAATGCACTTGAGAGGCTTTCTTTCTTCTTTTAATGCTTCAATCTTCAGATGGGAGTTGGTGAAGAATGAAGACTGACTTGAATGCTCTTTGTGCTTTTTTGCTTGTTGGTAGGTTGGATATTCAATAAAACCTTAAAGATTTGAGGAACTTTCTTACACTCACTTTTTGGAAGTTCAAATCCTCAAATATATGGTCTTCCATCACTCCAAGGCAGTTTGAGACATTGTAGACCATTGGGATGTGACATTTGATTGTTGGAGCACCTTTTTGAATTCAAAAAGAAATTCTGAAACTAGCCATTATGTACATGAGAATGACATTCGAGTGGCTCGGATTCTTCGAGACGGCTCAGATCCGTCGAGTCGATAGGTCGAGTCACTAATTCTTCAGCAGGGTCGGCTCACTGTCTTAGGGTGCAAAAACTTCACTCTGGACAAGTCAGCTCTTGATAGATCGGGTTGGCTCGATCATCCATTGTTGAAAACATTGAACTCGAGGAGTCGACTCGCTTCTACATGGGTCGACTCTTCTTCTCATAATCAGAAAACTTTACTCTGGAGGAGTCGACTCGTTGCAGATCGGGTCGGTTCGCTTCCTCGGGTCTTCAAAATTTATTCTCGCAGAGTCGGCTCGTTTGTGGTTCGGGTCAGCTCACCTGGCTTGTTCTCAGAAGACTTCAAAACTAGACTCTAGAAGAGTCGACTCGGATTTATTCCAGTCGACTCGGATTTACTCGAGTTGGCTCGGTTTCCATCGAGTCTGCTCTTTTGATGTTGGGTTGGCTCGAGTATGTTCTTTAGGAATTCTTACAATTTAATATAAGAACACTCTCACCAAACTCTCAAACAGTTAAAACAAACCAACTCAAAATAAATTTAATAAATGGCACACATAGAAGCAACCCTTTTATACGATTATTCTTAACTTTTTTATTGGATTCTTATTTACAAAATATGATTAAAACACAAATCAAAATAAGAAGTATGAATGTAGGAGTTGAAGTTTGAACAAATAATCTGTCCTACAAAAACTTGTAAACCACTTGAAGAGTTGTTAGTAATAAATGTGCATGCTCCAATATTTTGTTATCATCAAAATCACTCAAGGGGTCAACATCCACCTATCCTACCCTAGTGAGATCATTTTATGAGAATCTCAGACTTGATTCTGATGTGGGACGGCTCTAAGATTGCTAAAGATGTAAGAAAAATAGTAAACTAATTTTTTTGTGATTTTTTATAACTTATGTTTGTACGCTAAATTCTAAAATAAAAGTAAGAACTAGCAAGAAGAATAGCAATGCATAGAATCATCATGATCGCAGGCAAACTCATGCAAAAATAATAAATTTCAGGACCCGAGAATTGAGAAACTCCGAGATTAGGATAGTTTATCTTCATCAAATTAGATATCAAAAGAAGAGAAGGTTTTTTACCAGTCAGAGATTGAAAACTTTGTAGTAGAAAGGATCACTCACACTCTGATTGGAGCCTGGAAGAAGAAGCTTCAGTTTCTTGAAACAGATGGCTGATTTGGACCCGATCTGAAGGCAAGGAAAGCCTCCTATGAGGAGGTAAAACACCTCGGAGATCCTGCAAGCATCAGGGTTTAATCAAAACAATAATTTAATAAAGGAATAAAAAATAGGGTTTTGAAGAAAACAAAATTAGGTTTAGGTGTAGGTGTCCAGGGAAGAAGCAGTAGCTTGATTGGGGCAGCAGCTAGGGCATCTTCCTTTGGGTGTGGCTGATCTCTCGGGATGTAGAGGGAAGCTAGGGCAGCACAGGTTCGGCTAAGGGACACAAGGAGAGCACACAAGAATAAGAACCAAACACAAGAACAAGACAATGTCTCAAAATTTCAACAAATTGTATTCATAAGGAAAAATTGATTACAAAAGAGGGAGGGGTGTGGTACTTATAGAGTTCCCATGCCCTCTCTAACTATGGTTACACTTAGGTTAATAAGCCTTTTCCTAGTTAGATTACATGTCCTTTCCTAGCTAGGTTAGAATTACAAATCATAAAGCAAGTAAGAACATAAATCCTAACTAGGTTAGACTAGTCTTCTCCTTCTCACTTAAGGACACCTCTTGGATTTGGTCAACACTTCAAAGATGCCTAGGGGGTGTGTTGGGCTTCTAGGAGTAGCAAGGGGCCATCCCAAAGGTACTTGGGTGCATTGCCTTGGGCCTCTAGAAGCTGGAGTGTCTTGGTAGCCTATAGAAAGAATATTCCCTGGTATCTTGCTTCTTAAGGGCTTGGGCTTGGCACCTGGGCTTGATTTCTTTAGGCTAGGATGCAGGTGGACCTTTGGAATCATGGATGCCCTTGTCTAGGAATATACTTTGGCATCTGAAAGGAAATCTAGGCATCTGGAGGGCATCTAGAAGGAATCAGGTTTCTGAAAGGCATCTTGGATCCTGTGGTGCCACATAAAATCTAATAATCTGATGTAGTGGCCTCTGACTCCTGGATGAGGCCTGGTGGAACTCCAAAATAGTGTAACCTCCTCTCTTGTACAAAATTTGGACTTATACTGGACTCATGGTTAAAGTACAGGACTCAAAACTGGACTAAGGTTGAGGGTTGAGACAAATTAACTAACCTCAACTTATTGCAGGACTCAATCTTAATTGATTACAAAATTTTCAAAACTTTGACACATAACTAAGAAAACCATATGGAATCCAGTGATCTATGTCGATCCCGTCGAGTAAGGGTCAATTTGGCTCTCATAGTGCTCAGGTAGGTCTGGGTTAAGGCACTGCAAATTCTCACAGGTGATCCATGAGTCCTCAGATTTTAGCCGACCTTGACACCGGACCAAATACCTCTGAGAGCCTCTATTTCGGGTACTTATGGCTTGATCGTCTAGGATTCTCTCAATCTTTTCCTCACCAAATGGCCAAATTGTATGTGGTCACTCTGGGGTGGGTTCACTCACAAAGAAAGGGAGTGGCTCAAGGGGCTCACTGGGTATCACTGCTAGCTCCCTAGACCCTATAAGATCTGAGATGATGAAGGTGAATACATAAATCTGGTGATATCTCAAGCACATTGGCATTGGGTCCATTACTCATTATTTTGGATGGGCCAACTAGGAAAGTGGAAAATTCCTTTATCATCACATATTCCTCTACATAAAAGTCTTTATCTTTCTTTTGGAAATTAGCCAAGTTATTATTTAGTTTATTAATTATGTTCAGCTCTTAACTAATTTCATGATACATATGCTGTGTAGAGGCTACTGTAGGTGTAGATATGTGATTTAGGATTGTGAATTTTATTGAACTCAACTAATACCTATTAGACTCGACTAAATTTCCTATCAATGAAAATTTTATTGGACTTTCTAGGGTCTAACCTAATACACTATAGACTCTCTAAATTCGACCCTAGCATGGCATGCACAAGAAAATTTACTATGTATGCCTACTGAATGCCAAAGGGTATGCAAGAAGTAAGATGCAAACCTAATATGCACAATGTATGAATGCAGTATGCTTACTTCTATAAAATGCAAATGAATGGTTAAAGAAACATAAGAAAATTCATGAAAAGACAGAAAATATGAAGTGGATTCAGGGTTAGTCTGATTGAAAAAGGGTTCGGGGTTAATCAGGTAGACTAAGAGATAAGAAGGTGTTTCAGAGATGAGTCCTATACTAATGAGATTTACCTTATGGGTTTGAAGCATATCTAAAGGGTCTACATAATGGAAGAAAGGATCACTAATTTCGAGAAAGAGATCAATTTGAGTTAAAGAGGTGACTTAATCCTGAGGGTACTCATAAGAGATCAAGTCCTTAATAAACTCTTCTAGCTCTTGAAGTTCAGGACTAGATTCTACAATTGGGTCCTCTTCTAAAGTTTCTTTAGGTAGAGTTGTAGTCACAAGATCATGGGTTTCTTCCTCTAATGATTCTTCCACTACAGGTTCAGCTTGGGTGTGGTCAGGTTCAACTAATGTTGGGTGGTCTTCTATGTGGGTATGGTCAGGGTTAACTAATTCTAGGGTGGCTTCTACCTGATTCAACTAACTTTGATGGGGATCCAGCCATCGTCCGGTTATTTTTTTCCATTTTTTTAAAATTTTCTCGAATTTTTTTTTATTTTCCTATTCCCGCTATTCCACCTATCCCCACTATTCTAGTTTTATTCTAGGTTTATCCCCGAGTTATCACAGCCTTATTCCATCTCCTCCATCCATCTCTCATGATTTTTTTAAATTGCCCAAACCCTAGCCTCTAACCCGCCGGCCCCAGATCCGGTCGCCCGACCCAAGGCCACCCCTGCGGACCTCCACCGACGCTCGCCAGCCTCCACCCTCGTCGAAAAGCCACCGCCACTGCCCCACGCCCGTGGAAGATGAACGGATGCGAGAGGTGTATGTCAGCCAACGTGCGGTCGTGCCGCCTTGCACCGCTGCCACCGCCAGCTTGCTGCCTGCCGCCGTTCCTGCCGCCTGTCGGTTCTCTCCCGGTCATCGGTGGGGCCCTCGCAGGCGCCCAAAGCCCCATGGCCCATGGGAAGACTGACGGACAGTGGTCCGTTCCCACCACCGTTCCCGCCGTCCGCCTGCGCCACCGCCTACCTGCGCCGCCGGCCGCCTACCACCGCCCACCATCGGTCCGCCGCCCGGTCGGCCACCGGAGGCCACGCCGATGCCCAGGAGGTCTCCCACGGCCATGGGAGACCAAACAGGATGCCCAGCGTGCCGTGCCACCCCCTGTGCCGCCACCTAGCCACTTGCAACCATCCTGCCATCTGGCCATTCGCCGCTCGCCGTCCCGCCGTCTGGCCATCCACCGCTTGCCATCCACCGGCCCCGTACGCCGCCCGCTTCCCGGCCATCCGCTGGTGCCCACCGGAGTTGGTTCCCTCCCTACGTGCACGTCCGTGAGGTGATTCTGCATGCTTTTTGGAGCAGTCCAAGTAGCACGCTTTTCAGTGCAGATCATCAAACCGACATACTTTTTAGAGCAGATCGGCACCACTTTTGATGCAACATGAATTTTGATGTAATTTATTTTTCTTTTTTAGTTTTCTTAGAGGCTAAGAAACTGAGGGTTTTGGTTTTTCTATATAAAGCCCCCCTCTCCCCCTATAATAATAATGATTTGATATAAGTTTTTGGATTTTCTATTGGTTCTAGTTCTGGTTCTGGGCTGAGGCCCATTTGCCTTCGTTCCCTACTGTGTGGATAATGGGTTCGTTGGGTGGTGTGAGAGTCCTACTTTGTGGATGATGGGTTCGAGCATCCTAGTTATCCCCTATCTCATCTTTTTTATCCCCTCGTGTTCTTTGAGTCACCCTAGCGGCCTCTATAAGAGCCTTACTATGTGGATGATAGGCTCGATGAGAGCTCAGGGTAGCTAGTGCTTTGATCTATCGAGAGGGTAGCTATGTGCTTTGATCCCTTGGGAGGGTAGCTTTATGCTTTGACCGCTGACTTTCTGTGTGCGTCTCCCCGTTAGAGTGAGTACCAGGGCCATGAGTTCCAGTTCCCAGTCCCCCATCTCCATCCTTCCTTCGCCACCTCCACCAAGAAAATTGAAAACAAAAGAGATCAGCTATTTTAGGGTTTTAGTTTTAGTTCACCCTAGTCCCGAGAGGATTCTTAGCCCTCCCACGGTCCTAGTTTGTTTAGTTGTTTCCCTTTCCCAAATAATCTAGGATTACATCTTGTCTCGCATCAATTTTGGTATCAGAACGAGTTGTGGATTAGGGTATGCTCCATTTTTCAAACTCGGCGGAGTCGAGTTCTTCATAGTCGAGGAGAATGATGGGGATCCCACCGTCGTTCGGGTATTTTTTCCATTTTTTTTAATTTTCTCGCATTTTTTTTAATTTTCTCGCATTTTTTTTATTTTCCTATTCCTGTTATTCCACCTATCCCGGCTATTCTAGTTTTATTCTAGGTTTATCCCCAAGTTATCCTAGCCTTATTCCATCTCCTCCATCCTTCTCCCGTGATTCTTTTAAAATGCCCAAACCCTAGCTTTCGACCCATCGGCCCCAAATCCGGGCCGCCCAACCCCCAGCCGCCCTCGCCGGACCACCGTTGATGCTCGCCGGCCCTCGCACTCACCAGAAAAGCCACCGCCGCCGCCCCACGCCCGTGGAAGATGAACGAATGCGGGAGGCATCCGTCCGCCCACATGCGGCTATGACGCCTTGCACTGCTACCACCATTAGCCTGCTGCCCGCTGCCCACCGGTTCTCTCTCGACCGTCGGTGGGGCCATCTCTGGCACCTAGGGCCCCATGGCCCATGGGAAGATGGATGGACATGGCTTCTGTTCTCGCCGCCGTTCCCGCCATCCACCTGCACCGCCGCCCACCGCCGGTCTGCCGCCCTCTAGGCTGCCGGAGGCCAAGACGACACCCAAGAGGTCTCCCAAGGCCGTGGGAGACCAAACGGCACGCCCAGCATGCCTGCCACCCCCTGTGCTGCCATTCAGCCACTTGCCGTCATCCTGCCGTCTAGCCATCCACCAGCCCCATACACTGCCCGCTTCCCGGCCGTCCACCGGTGCCCGTCGGAGTTGGTTCCCTCCCACTATGCACGTCCGTGAGGTGATTCCACATGCTTTCTGGAGCAGTCCAAGCAGCACACTTTTTAGCACAGATCATCAAGCTGACACGCTTCTCAGAGAAGATCAGTACCACTTTTGATGCAACACGAATTTTGATGTAATTTATTTTCCTTTTTTAGTTTTCTTGAGGCTAAGAAACTGAGGGTTTTGGTTTTTCTATATAAAGGCCCCCTCTCCCCCTGTAATAATAATGATTTGATATAAATTTTTGGGTTTTCTATTGGTTCTGGTTCTGGTTCTGGGCTGAGGCCCATTTGCCTTCGTTCCCTACTGTGTGGATAATGGGTTCGCTGGGGAGTGTGAGAGTCCTACTTTGTGGATGATGGGTTCGAGCACCCTAGTTATCCCCTATCTCATCTTCTTTATCCCCTCGTGTCCTTTGAGAGTCACCCTAGCGGCCTCTATGAGAGCCCTACTATGTGGATGATGGGCTCAATGAGAGCTCAGGGTAGCTGGTTCTTTGATCCCTCGGGAGGGTAGCTATGTGCTTTAATCCCTCGGGAGGGTAGCTTTATGCTTTGACCCCTGACTTTCTGTGTGCGTCTCTCCATTAGAGTGAGTCCCAGGGCCATGAGTTCCAGTTCCCAGTCCCCCATCTCCATCCTTCCTTCACCACCTCAACCAAGAAAATTGAAAATAAAAGAGATCAGCTATTTTAGGGTTTTAGTTTCAGTGTCACCCTAGTCCTGGGAGGCTTCTTAGCCCTCCCACATCCTAGTTTGTTTAGTTGTTTCCCTTTCCCAAATAATCCAAGGTTACATCGATTTTCGTCCCACATCAAACTTTAAGTCTTCTATAGGGAATGCTTTTCATCCTCCTCATACTCGTCCACTAAGCTTGGGTCAGCCTCATATATCTCCTCTTCAATGTCTTCTTGGTGGACCAACGGGGTGGTAAGAGAGGTTTGGCTAATGAAAAATTGACTATTAACTGGGGTAGCAGGGATGGGTTGACTAGAGGGTTCCTGACTAATACTAGGGATCTGACTTTGGGAAAGTAGACTAACACTGAGTTCATATCTAGGGGTATTAACCTTATTGGGTTCGGGCTGACTAAAGGTTATGGGTTCGTAAGTAATGGGTGTATAGGTTGTGGGCTTATAAATTATAGGATCAGTTCCATGAGTTGTTTGATTAGTTGGTTGGGTCATCTGGTTGATCTGAGCGGTCAATTGGGCAAGCTGGGTTTGGGTTTGGGTATTTGATTGGGCTAGCTGATCTTTGGATTGGTCAAACCTACAGTTCATTTGGGCAAACTGGTTTTGGGATAGGGTATTGGCTTGGGTCATTTGGGTAGTTAACTGGGAAAGCTGGTTCATGATGGCTTCAAAATTGGGATCCATGGCTGAGTCGGTTTGGTGTTTAGACTTAAGGTATTGGGTTCCTAATCTAGTGGTCATACACTCAATCAAGCAATCAGAATGGAATGGTGTAGCCAAGCATGCAAAATAGGTTAGCTTAATCTAGGGTTCCTAGACCTAGAGCCAAAACTGGGTGGGTCAACTCAACTTACACTTAACCCAGCAGCTAATCCTTCCTCTGGCCAGGTAGAGGGTGGGAGTGTGGGAGGCCCCCTGCTTTCGTAGGGACCCAATTAAAAACCACAACACCACTAGGTCGTTTGACTCTAGACCCTCAACCGTAGACACCAGATTTTAGTAATAGCCACAGGATTAAATGCACTAGTTGGTCCACACAGCTCAAACCCGACCTATTAGTGTCACCTAGCCCTCTAGGACAAATTAAGTCTAATCAATTTTAATTAAGGCTTGGGTGGAAATGCTGGGTGGTTGCTTTGGGCCCAGGATAGGTTATGACCTCTTGCCCTGATGTTATATTGATCGCCTTTAAGATTAGATTAAAATATAATGAACATTCAACGATCATGATGCAAACTAAAACACAACAGAAAATAAAATATTTTTTTAATGATTTATGATGTGTCAAGTTAGGTTTAAGTTAACTGGGGTTATCAAACAAAGTTTGGCTTGGGATTGGGTGGGTTTTGAATGTTAATTAGGTTTTGGTTGAACAAGTATGTAAAATAGGAGAATTCTAAAAATTAGGGTTTTAGATGATATAGGTTTTGACATAGATTTCGATGTAGAAAAATCCCCAAAAATTCTAGGATAGAGGATGGATGGTGATGATGACCTCTACCAAATTTGGTGCAAAAATAAAATCAAATAATTATGCAAATCTTAGGGTTTTCGTGCTGATGCAGAATTATCAGACTTTTAGTTATGGTTCCTAATATGCTGGATTTTAGAGAATAGGGTTTTGGTAAAATAAATTAAAAATTATGACAATTATCAGATAGAATAGAGTACATGACATGCAATTTTCATAGAAAAATAATAATGGGGACATCAAAACCCATCCGGGTTTTTCTTTTTTTCATCCAGATTTTATTTTTTTATTTTTTTAATTTTCTTATTCCACCTATTCCATCTTCCCGCTATTCCCACTTTATCTTCATTTTATTCCTGACTTATTTTATGTTTATACCTATCATCTTCAACCTCCTAGACATTCACAGAAACTCCATTTTTCATTTTTTTTTCTTCCCATTTGTCTTGGATCCACCACATCCAACCTCCGAAGCCACCCTCGACGGCCATCCACCTTTTCCTGGCATCGATCTCCTCATGGGAACGCAGGTGAATCCCACCGAGCCATCCACCCCTTGCCATGTTGTCTCCTCTCCTCGCCCATGCCCTCACCCTCGCCCTCGCCCTCGTTGTCTCTCATGCCGTTGCCCTTGCCCACGCTCTCGCCTCTGCCTTCATGCCATTGACCATGCCCTCTACCTCATCTTTCCTTCTCTTCACTCTGTTTCTCGGTCTGGTATCGAGGAGGGAATCGAGATCTCAGCGATCTCTTTCAACTATTCTCTCTGCTTCCCTTTGATTTCTTTCACACTTCCTTTTTCTCTCTACCATGGGGTTCTCTTTAGAGCTCTTTCTAGGTTCCTAAAGAGAGTTCAGAATCTCAAGTAAAGAGCTTTTTGGGTGCTCTATGTTCAGTTCCAAGGTGATCATTTTCTTTTGCTTCCTTGCTTTTTGGCCGAAACAATTGCAGGAGATGATGGTAGAAGAGAGGAAGGGGAGCATGGGGCCAGAAGGTGCTCCCAAGGACCAATTTCCAGTCGGCATGTGGGTTCTGGCCGTAGACGATGATCCGACTTGCCTCAAGTTGTTGGAGATTCTGCTATGTCGCTGCCAGTATCAAGTTACGATGACTAATCATGCGATCACGGCTCTGAAGATGCTGAGGGAGAACAAAGACGAGTTTGATCCGGTCATCAGTGATGTCCATATGCCCGGCATGTGTTTGATAGTACTTCGAACATGGACATCATTTCTTAGAGCTGCACGATTTCCAGAGTGCACGATTTCCAGAGCTATATGAATTTCATAGTTGCATAGATTTCAAGCAGATCTTGGTAAATCCAGAATATGCCAAATTTATTTATTTTAAATCTGGATGTATTAATCAGTTGGGAAGTTTTTTTTATATTAGGATTAGTTTTATTTTCTACCATATGAGGAGGGTTGTTTTTAATTTTATACCATGTTTTCAGGCTATAAACAAAGCAGGTTTGGGTTGTTACCTTTTTTTGGGCTGTGTGCCTTGTTTTTTTTTCTTGGGTCCCAAGTTTTGTAAGCCTATATAAAGGCACCCCTCTCTTAAATAAAATGATGATTATGAATTTTTGAAAAAGGTGTTCTTTGTTCTACCTCCGGGCATGAGACCTGTCTTTCCTTCACCTGTGGGTGTCGAGGGGTGTGAGACCCCACTTTTTTCGCTTTCGAGTATCGAGGGGCATGAGGCCCCAGTTATCTTCTCCCTAGCTGAGTCCCCTTTATGATCTTGGAGCTTCTCCTTCACGGCCCCAGGTAGCGATTTGGATGGGACACCCTAGGCTCCGTATGTAGTGAGATGGGTGGGATGCCCTAGACTACATGTAGTGGGGTGGGTGGGATGCCCTAGAGGTGCGATGTCTCTCCATGAAGGTAAGTCCCAAGTCCATAGAGTATCCATGTTTCTTGCCCCTATATCTTTTTTTTCCGCCTTTTTGACCTTAATCATAGGAGACTTCTCAGCTCTCCAATGATCCTCCTAGCCCTCCTTTTTATCCTGCATCAATTTTGGTATCAGAGCAGGAGAGGATTAGGATTGAAAAAAAAAATTGAAAAAAAAAGAAGAGAATAAAAAAGAAGAGAAAATAAAAGAGAAAATAAAAATGCAGTGAGCCTGACTCGATGGAGTTGAGTTTTTCCCATCCCAGGGGAATGATGGAGACATCAAAACCCATCTAGGTTTTTCTTTTTTTAATCCAAATTTTATTTTTTTATTTTTTTAATTTTCTTATTCCACCTATTCAATCCATCCCCGCTATTCCCATTTTATCCCTATTTTATTCCTGACTTATTCCACATTTTTCCCTATCATCTTCAACCACTCAGATATTCACAGAACCTCCATTTTTCTTTTTTTTTTTCCCGTTTGTCCTGGATTAGCCACATCCAATCTCCGGAGCCACCCCCGATGGCCGTCCACCTTTTCCTGGCATTGATCTCCTCGTGAGAACGCCGGCGAATCCCATCAAGCCGCCCACGGCCATCCACTCCTTGCCACGCCGTCTCCTCTTCTCGCCCATGCCCTTGCCCTTGCCCTCGCCCTCGTTGTCGCTCATGCCATTGCCCTCGCCCACACTCTCACCTCTGCCTTCATGCAATTGACCATGCCCTCGACCTCATCTTTCCTTCTCTTCGCTCTGTTTCTCGGTCTGGTATCGAGGAGGGAATCGACATCTCAGCGATCTCTTTCAACTATTCTCTCTTCTTCCCTTTGATTTCTTTCACACTTCCTTTTTCTCTCTACCATGGGGTTCTCTTTGGAGCTCTTTCTAGGTTCCTAAAGAGAGTTCAGAAGCTCAAGTGAAGAGCTTTTTGGGTGCTCTATGTTCAGTTCCAAGGTGATCATTTTCTTTTGCTTCCTTGCTTTTTGGCTGAAACAATTGGAGGAGATGATGGTAGAAGAGAGGAAGGGGAGCATGGGGCCAGAAGGTGCTCCCAAGGACCAGTTTCCGATCGGCATGTGGGTTCTGGCCATAGACGACGATCTGGCCTACCTCATGTTGTTGGAGTTCTGCTACGTCGCTGCTAGTATAAAGTTATGATGACTAATCAGGAAATCATGGCTATGAAGATGCTGAGGGAGAACAAAGACGAGTTTTATCTGGTCATCAGTGATGTCCATATGCCCAGCATGTGTTTGATAGTACTTCGAACAGGGACATAGTTTCTTAGAGCTGCATGATTTCCTGAGCACATGATTTCCAGAGCTACAGGAATTTCATAGTTGCATAGATTTCAGAGCAGATCTTAGTAAATCCAGAATATGCCAAATTTATTTATTTTAAATCTAGATGTATTAATCAGTTGGAAAGTTTTGTTTAGATTAGGATTAGTTTTATTTTCCATAATATGAGGAGGATTGTTTTTAATTTTCTACCATGTTTTCATGCTACAAACAAAGCAGGTTTAGGTTGTTACCTTTTTTTGGGCTGCATGCCTTGTTCTTTTTTATTGGGTCCCAAGTTTTGTAAGCCTATATAAAGGCACCCCGTCTCTTAAATAAAATGATGATTATGAATTTTTGAAAAAGGTGTTCTTGGTTCTACCTCCGGGCATGAGGCCCATCTTTCCTTCACCTACGGGTGTCAAGGGGTCTGAGACCCCACTTCCTTCGCTTTCGAGCATCGAGGGGCGCGAGGCCCTAGTTATATTCTCCCTAGCTGAGTCTCCCTTATGATCTTGGAGCTTCTCCTTCACGGCCCCAGGTAGCGATTTGGGTGGGACGCCTTAGGCTCTGCATATTGTGAGATGGGTGGGATGCCCGTAGGTGGGATGCCCTAGAAGTGCGACGTCTCTCCGTGAAGGTAAGTCCCAAGTCCATTGAGTATCCATGTTTCTTGCCCCCATGTCTTTTTTTTCTTCCTTTTTGACCCTAATCACAATAGACTTCTCAACTCTCCAATGATCCTCCTAGCCCCCCTTTTTGTCCCGCATCAAATAAATTTTCTAAGATGCCAAAATAAGATGAAACCTAGACACCTAATGTAGTGGACAGGATGCAAAAATTAGGGTTTATTTATGCAAAGCAGATGAAAACTATCTTAAACCCACTCTGATACCAAACAGATGTAGGATGACTCTAAGATTTCTAAAGATGTAGGAAAAATAGTAGACTAATTTTTTTATGATTTTTTATAACTTATGTTTGTAGGCTAAATTTTCAAATAAAAGTAAGAACTAGCAAGAAGAATAGCAATTCATAGAATCATCATGATCGCAGGCAAACTCATGCAAAAATAATAAATTCTAGGACCAGAGAATTAAGAAACTCCCAGATTATGATAGTTTATCTTCATCAAAATAGATATCAAGAGAAAGGAAGGTTTCTTACCAGTCAGAGATTGAAAACTTTGCAGTAGAAAGGATCACTCACATTCTGATTGGAGCCTGGAAGAAGAAGGTTCAGTTCATTGAATTAGATGGCTGATTTGGACCCGATCTGAAGGCAAGGAAAGCCTTCTCTAGGGAGGTAAAGAGATCCTGCAAGCGTCAGGGGTCAATCAAAACAGTAATTAAACAAAGGAATAAAAACTAGGGTTTAGAAGGAAACAAAATTAAGTTTAGGTGTGGGTGTCCTGGGAAAGAAGCAGTTGCTTTACTGGGGTAGCAGCTAGGGCATCTTCCTTTGGGTGTGGCTGATCTCTCGGGATAAAGAGGGAAGCTAGGGCAGCAGGGGTTCAACCAAGGGACACATAGAGAGCACACAAGAATAAGAACTAAACACAAGAACAAGACAATGTCTCAAAATTTCAGTAAATTGTATTCATAAGGGAAAATTGATTACAAAAGATAGAGGGGTGGGATATTTATAGAGTCCCATGCCCTCTCTAACTAGGGTTACACTTAGGTTAACAAGCCTTTTCCTGGTTAGATTACATGTCCTTTCCTAGCTAGATTAGAATTACAAATCATAAAGCAAGTAAGAACATAAATCCTAACTAGGTTAGACTAGTCCTTTATCACTTAAGGACACCTCTTGGACTTGGTCAACACTTCAAGGATGCCTAGGGGGGTGTGTTGGGCTTCTAGGAGTAGCAAATGGCCAGCCCAAAGGGGCTTGGGCCATTGAGCTTTGGCCTCTAGAAGTTGGGGTGGCCTAGTAGCCTGGTAGCAGGAATATTCATTAGTATCTTGCTTTTTAAGGGCTTGGGCTTGGCACCTGGGCTTGGTTTCTTTGGGATAGGATGCAGGTGGACCTCTGGAATCATGGATTTCCTGGTCTGAAAATATACTCTGGCATCTGGAAGGGAATCTGGGCATCTGGAGGGCATCTAGAAGGAATCAAGGTTTTCGAAAGGCATCTTGGATCCTATGGTGTCATACAAAATCCAATAATCTGATGTAGTGGCCTCTGCCTCCTGGATGAGGCCTGGTGGAACTCTAAAATAGTATAACCTCCTCTCTTGTACAAAATTTGGACTTATACTGCACTCATGGCTAAAGTACAGGACCCAAAACTGGACTAAGGTTGAGGGTTGAGACAAATCAACTAACCTCAACTTATTACAAGACTCAATCTTAATTGATTACAAAATTTTCAAAACTTTGACACATGACTAAGTAAACCAAATGGGATCCAGTGATCTATGTCTGATCCTAGTGTCCCCACCAGAACCTCATCACATTGAATCTACTGTTAAACGAAAATGGGTTATTGTGATAGAGGAGAGACTGAGCAGTTTGTTAGAGATGCCTGCTAATGGGTCCAAGCACTTGGTACTGAAAGATAGAGAGAAGACTCTCAAATCTGTGCTAGGGAGAGAAGATGTAATTGGAGTATGAACTATAATGGCTAATACACTCTTACTGGAAATGAGATTCCTCCACATTAGTAGGATATTCCTTCCAAGGATTGGAAGATTTAACTAGGTAAGTGAATGTGACCTCAATTTTATGGAACATGTCATTCAAGGGGAGGCACTTAATTTACCCTACATAATGACCATGCAAATCAAAGAAGCTGTGAGAAAAGTTAAGGCTTGCTTACCATACGGGATGGTTCTAACCTTATTGTTTCAAGCCTCCAGGATCAGTTTGGAAGGAGAAGATGGTAAACCCCTCCATCACATAGATACATACACTTCCAAATCTCTACTTAGAATGAGGTATGTCTGTAGTCAAGGAGTATGGAAGAAAAAGGACACTAAAGAAAGGGCAATTACAGCCTCTAGCAGCAGCAGCAGTAGTTCTGCGGATGATAGTGAAGACCTTCCTAGGGAGATCTCCACTGCAAAACCTACAGCACCAGAGGAGACTGTTCCCACTTCAGAGCACATATTTGATGTACCTATTGCTGAGTTTGGAACCTCTACTGAGCCTGCTTCTGAGCCAGCTGCACCTGAGTTTACTGCTATGGAGACTGGGCATTTTGATCTACCAACATCTCCACCTTTGCCAGATTCCACTTATGTTCCTCTGGCACCATCAGTTCAGGATCCATCTACTCACTTTTCTAGTACTTCAGTGATCCAAGATTTTATAGCTCAGTAGACGAGGACTTTGACTGACACACTGACTTGCTCTCTAACTAGTATGTTTGGCGAGTTTCACCAGTTAGTGGATGCCAGATTAGATCAGTTTGGAGGAGAGATCAGATATCTGCATAGTAGGATTGACACACTTGAGACCTCTAGATATGTATCTCAGCCTGATCTATAGCCTATTATAGATACTATCTCATCTGGTTATGATTCAATCATGAAAACTATCAATCAAACTTTAGAAAAATTTAGTACAGAATTAAATAAAATAAGATTTAAAATGGGATCATTGGAAGAAAGAAAGAAGATGGAGGAAGACTACACAAAGGGTGTTGGAATCCTAAGATCAGAATTTGGGAGATTAAGAGGGTCTGCTGTAGTGTTTGCAAATGCATAAGCTGTTGAATTAGTTGCTTTGAACACTGAGGTGAAAAAGCTTCTTAAAGCAATGGAAGTGGTTCAATTTCAACTAGATCAGCGGAAAACAATAGTCATTACAGCATTTGCTACTCCTACACCTAGACCTGTACCTACACCTAGACCCACATCTACTACACATCCTAGAAAGCCAGCTCCTCATCTTTAGGACATCCAATACTACATAGTTGGATAGTGTTTGATTGTATTGCTTTCAATTTCTTGTAACTTGTACTCAAAACTTTGATTGAAATGAAAGCACTTTTGTTGACATTTTTTCTGTGTTTGAAATGGATTGTACAATGTCTTGTTATCACATCTTCAATTGTGCCTTGCTAATGTCATGATTTTAATTAGAATATCAAAGTTGATTTGAGAAAGTGAAATTATCTCAAACAAATTTTATGAACTTTCTCATTCTATCATAATAATTGAGCTTTATTTGAATATCCTTTTTGATTATTGATAAAAAGGGGGAGAACTTTGAGATGGCATTAAAAATACCTGAGAATATACAGAAAGGGGGAGAATATATTTGACTAAGCATAAAATTGTTTCAAAATTTTCAAATCATCAAAAGGGGGAGTAAATTATTGAAACTGAATGGCTCTAGATTAAAACTTGTAATTTGCTTTGATTGCCTCAAAAAATTAATTTTCTCTGATTGTTTTAAAAATTTTTGCTCAAGAATTAACTCTAATACTTATAATTTTGAGCTCTGATACTTTAAGTTTGTGCTAAGTTCTAATACTTTGAAACATATAAACTTCAATGCTCTAATACATACAAAAGTACTAACACCAATACTATATAGTTTTTCACAAAAGCTCTGATACTTACTTGCAAAAATAGTTAGCTTTGATACATGTAAATGCTTACTCTCAAATACAATCGTACATGTAATTGTAAAAAAATTTTCAAGCCCGATGTTTTGTTATCATCAAAAAGGGAGAGATTGTTGACCCCATAAGTGATTTTGATGATAACAAAATATTAGAGCATGTGATGTGGGATGAAATGGAATGATACAATCTAAGAGGAGATAGTAACAATTAAATAAAAAATGAAGTAAAGCTAGGCTACTTTTCATGTAAAAGAATAGAAACTATCATGAAGGGATTTGCATGTAAACTAGACCTGAATGAGAACCTTCATAATATTAATGAGAAAAGGATCTTCATGGTTAAGAAACCACACAGGATAGGGCTTAATTAATCTAATATTTCAGATCTAGAAAAACACTAAAAGAGAGATAACCAAGCATTAACATTTCAAAGATTGGAAAGGTTACACTCAAGAATGAAGCCCTTGGATGACAAGGAGATTCCTTCAGTTGTTGGGGCTTCTTATCTCTGTTTCTTGTCTTGGAAGACCCTCTTCTTTGGAACCTGGAAATCCTAGAAATCCTACACAAACCATAGTAGAGTTAAGAGGAGATTAAAAGGTAGAAAATTAATGAAATGATGGTTGAAGTTGAGAAGAAGTTGATGGAGTGGAAGTAGCTTGGCCGGCTCTCTTGGATTGGCTTTTCTTGCACCTTGGACAATGGAATGGAGTGCATGGATGGACTAGAAGATTTGCTAATGGCTATTGGTGTGGAAGATGATCTTTCTTGAAGTAGCGAAGGGCCTCTCACCCACTTCCTCTCAGAGGAGGACATTTGATAACACCAAATGGAAGAAAGAAACTCACTTTTTTTTCAAATTCTATAGTGGGTTCAGGATCTTTTTCTATTAGTTTCTCAGTGATCTCAACCTTGCATCCACCTTCATCATATTCCTCCACTACACTTAATTCATAGATGTCTTCTT
The DNA here is from genome assembly GCA_021397845.1 of Areca catechu. Taxonomy (NCBI): domain Eukaryota; kingdom Viridiplantae; phylum Streptophyta; class Magnoliopsida; order Arecales; family Arecaceae; genus Areca; species Areca catechu. The sequence goes on from CM038050.1 coordinate 102,704,043, forward strand.
TGGATTATTTAGTGGACTCAGGAGTTTCTTTCTCTAGATTCTTAATGGGTTCAACCTTTTCTTCCCGAAATTCTTCAATGGGTTCTTCCTCTTCCCCTTCATATCCATTAATTAAACTCAGTTCAACCTCATAAACTTCTTCCTCGGGCTCACTAATGGGTTCAGGGGTCTTTCCCTTGCAAAGTAATGGGATAGGAGTAGTAGGTTGGTTTGAAGGAATCTGTCTAAGAATTGGCTTAGAGGTGCTAATCATGCTGAGCTTAGGTCAGCTGCTCATGAGTTCTCTTTGATAAGACTCGAATTCTCTAGCAATCCGATAAGCTTCCTCTAAAAAAAAGTAGTTAATTTTTATTGAAGTAATTTTTTTCCTAATCCATATTAAGATAGCTATCAGAATACATAATTTTATCCTCAAAAAAAATTATAGAAAAAATGAAAATTCCTATACTCCATCATTGTTGCTGAAATTCCTGTATATTCTGTTCTGTTCCTTTTACATTGTCTAAATTTTAGGATCTACTCAGCATATCACAGATTTTTTTTTAAAATTTCCTTTCATATGGCATATAATCTATGAGTTAGGAATATTCTGTGATTTTTTCAAAATTTTCTAACATAGTTACATTGCACTTTTTGCACCACTTCAGAACTGCAACACAAAGTTTTTGTTGCTGAAATTAGGGTTCATATGCATGTTTGCACCATCTCATGACAAAGTGAGTTTCTTTCTTCCATTTGGTGTTATCAAATGTCCTCTAAGAGGGAGTGTGTGAGAGGCCCTTAGCTACTTCAAGAAAGATCATCTTCCATGCCAATAGCCATTAGCAAATCTTCTAGTCCATCCAAGCTACTTCCACTCCATCAACTTCTTCTCAACTTCAACCATCATTTCATTAGTTTTCTACCTTCTAATCTCCTCTTAACTCTACTATGGTTTGTGTAGGATCCCCGGGATTTCCAGGTTCCAAAGAAGAGGGTCTTCCAAGATATGAAACAGAGACAAGAAGTCCCAATAACTGAAAGAATCTCCTTGTCATCCAAGGGCTTCATCCTTGAGTATAACCTTTCCAATCTTTGATATGTCAATGCATGGTTACCCCTCTTTCAGTGTTTTTCCAGATCTGAAATATTAGATTAATTAGGCCCTATCCTGTGTGGTTTTTTAATCATGAAGATCCATTTCTCTTTAATATTGTGAAGGTTCTCATTCAGGTCTAATTTACATGCAAATCCCTTCATGATAGTTTCTATTCTTTTACATGGAAAGTAGCCTAGCTTTACTTCATTTTTCATTTAATTGTTACTATCTCCTCTTAGATTGCATCTTTCTATTTCATCCTACATCAGCATGTATTTGTTTTACTAACAACTCTTCAAGTATTTTACAAGTTTTTGTAGGATGAATTCATTGCTCAATTTCAACTCCTATATTTCTATTTATTGTGTTGAGTTGTATTGTAATTCAATCTTGTAAAGAAGAACCGAAAGAAGAACTTAAGTAAAAATCAATCAAATGGGTTACTTCTAGGTCTTTTCAAGCTTTAAATTTCTTTGAGTGTATTGTAAGAAGAGTTTGAAGCTATCTTCAAAGCTTGAAGCCTTGTTGGATGAATTCTGGAAAAGAATTGAAAATTAACTAAAGAACTCATCCGAGCCGACTCGAGGAGAAGAGAGCCGACTCTGGCACATGGCACGTATGAGGATTCTGGCATGCAGATATTCGAGCCGACTCTAAGGGACTTGAGCCGACTCGTCCAGAGTACTACTTCCTGAATTAGATAAGCAAGCCAACCCAAAGGGAATCCGAGCCAACTCTATCATATAGTCAGAAATCCAAGTCAACTCTTTGATAAATCAAGCTAACTCCTCCAGAGTCCAGAAAAAGAGATATGAGAACTACAGCCAATCAAGCCGACTCTAAAGAGAAAGATCCAACACTTCTAGATTGCATTTCAGAAGGCCTAAGGATCCGAGTCGACTAGAATCAAGGCGAGCTAACTCTTACAGAGTGAGGAATCAGGACACTGTGCAAGTGAGCTGACTATATTAAAAAGAGTCGACTCAACTGTAACTACTCTGAGGATCCGAGCCGACTCGAGTAATCCGAGTCGACTCGAAGGTCAATTTCAGACTTATAACGGCTACTTCTAGAACATGGGATTTGAATCCAAAAAGTGTTCCAACAGTCAAATGTCACATCCCAATGGTCTATAATGACTAAAATCATTTGAGAAGAGTATAAGACTATATATTTGAGGGATTTGAACCACTTTAAAAAAAGTTTTTGAAAAGAGATGAAGAAATAATGCATTATTGAATATCCAACCAAGCCAACAAGCAAGAGAGCACTGAGAGCATTCAAGATAGCCTTCAAGCCTTCACCAATTCTCATCTAAAGCTTGAAGCACTTAGTAACGAAGCTATAGAAGCCATTAAAGTGCATTGAAGTACATTCAAGTGGGCTTCTCTCGAGCTGCATCGGCAACTATTTGATAAAAATTTGTTTATCATTTTGTTGCTTTTCTTTACAATTTCTTTATTAAATTGTTGGGTTATTGGTTAGCCCGATTTAAAAACCAAATAGGTTCTTGGTTAGCCTGTGTTAAAACCAAGTGTTGGGTTCTTTGTGATCCTATGTTAAAACCAAGTTGGGTTCCTGGTGATCTTGGTAAAACCAGGTTGGGTTTCTTTGGTGAGCCCGGTTTAAAAACCAAAGTATAAAGGTTTGGATTATGAGCCTGTTAAAACAATCCATCTATATTCCAGTGGGGGATATAGTGGAAATTCCAAGTGGTAATCTTGGATAGTAGATGTAGGAGCTAGGTTGCTCCGAACCATTATAATTTGCTTGTATTTGTGTTATGCCTTTATTGTTTGATTATGCTTCTACATTCAATTATTCTATCACAGCACTAAACACTTATAAGGGATTTCAAAAAGCACATTATTGCTTAATTTTTTTTTAAATTTCCAATTCACCCCCCTTTTGGGAAAGCCACCTGGGCAATACTTGTAAAACCAACTTAGGTTCTTGGTAAAACTTGTGAAAACCAACTAGATTGTTAGTAAGCCTTGTGAAAACTAACTAGGTTGTTGGTGAGCCTTGTGAAAACCAGCTAAATTTTTGGTTAACCTTTTGAAAACCAAGAAGGGTTTTTATTAGTGAGCCCAAAGAAACTAATCTACTATAATCAAGTTGAGATTATAGTGAAGTACCTAAGTGAACCTTGAAAAGTGGATGTAGGTGCTTTGGAGTGCACCGAACCACTATATATTCTTCTGTTTGTGATTGTTTATCTTCTTATTCTTGCATTTACTTTATACTTCTATTGCATATTTAAATTGAGCACACAAATACTTGCCAACACACTAGCACTTATCTTTAATCTTTATAAAAACTTTTTAAAATCCAATTCACCCCCCCTCTTGGGTTGCTTTGGCTGGGCAACAAAAGGCATCATAAATTTTTTCCTTATCTTAAGGAATGCCATAAATGCATCGCTTTGTAGTTTTCACTTGCTAGCCTGTCATGCATCTCTCAAGAAGCATATTAATTTTGGATCAGCACTAGGATTCCTCGGACATGCTATTAGGCTTACTCCTTAGCCCAAGTGTTAGGAAATGATCCTATAGCTAATCATTTAGGTTGTAGATAGTTGAGTTCTTTATGATTTGTATATGAATCATTAATGAAATAAAAGTTAATTTTGGCAGTCATCTCTTTTTTCATCTTCCTTTGGACTCTTTTGAGATGAAATCCTTAGAACTACTTCAATTCAATAAAGAAAGATTTATCGAGTAGTACTTAAATATGTTCATGACCAAATAATGTATTGTTACCTAGGATAACAATGCTTATCGAGCATAGGTCATTGTACACTATATAGTTGGTTGTCATCATAACCAAGAAGTGTGGAGATACTTATATGGCATGTAGGTAAGTATAGGTATATATTGCACCGAACATGATCAACTCTATTGAGTACTCTACTATCTAGAGTATCTCATAAAAGGATATGGATACAAGTATCCCTCTGACTTGAGATCATCATAGTAACTTGCAAGCAACTTATTATACTTAGATGTTGGACTACCTGGATTTCTAATTCGGTGATAGAAGGTTACTGGGTACAGTCATACTTATTAAGTTAGTGATGAGTCAAGATAGGATTGACCACTCCAAGGTGTTAGAAAAAATGCTTTACTATATTTTGATCAAGCAAGCCTTGGCCAGGGCAATCCTTATGAGAAGTTACAGGATTTAGTAGGTTGAGATATATTTGGATGTATTATTCAAAGTTGGTAGTTAACTCTAAAATCATTCTGAGCATTAGGATCAAAGAGATGAATTATATGAAAACCATATACCTGGGTTCTTGAATGTTGCTTCGCGAACATTGGACTTATCCAAATGTCGGGCACCATTGCTAGATTGTCACACGATTAGTTTTGGAATTGATTTCTGGACTACTAGCTTAGTATTCAAACCTATAGGGTCACACACATAAAAAGTTTCTAACCAATCATGATGGCTGATTAAGAATTGAGAATTGTTCAGTGATAAAATTATAAATATGATGAATAATTAACCTTGACAAATGTTATAAATTAATATTAATTAATTTTTAATTAATTATAAGAGGATTAATTAGTAATTTGATTGCTAATTGGCTTAATTTGATTGAGCAAAGAGGTTTAGGTCAAGTCTAATTGAATTTGGTTCAATTGGGTTTCACCCGATTAGGCTATTTGATGACCTAATCGTTGAGGATTTATAATTAGGATTTGATTCAAACTTGGGTCAATTAACTTTAGATTTAATTAATCCTAATTGGGATCTAATTAGATTGAGTTCAAGTTGGTTAAATTAGTTATAACCAAATTAGTTTTGGTGATGCAGGATGAAAAGCCTAATGAAGGTTTAGATGATTACAGTAATGAATTAGATTTTTATATTTTTTTAAATTTTTCTGTAAAAGATGAAAAAAAGCTATTTAAAGAAAACTACAAAGAGATAAGTAAAGACATGCTCATAACTAGTCTTCTAAGTGTAAAGAGCCAAGGACCTAGAAGAATTAAGAAATCCCACAAGAATAGGGCTAAGGCTACCTTCAATAGGCAGAGCAAGAGTAAGAGGGGGTGATACCAAGCAATGATTCGATCTACTCCCAAAAGAAGATACTCTCCCCTCCTGATCTGGCACCTAAGATGAAGAAATCAATACTTCCCGGATAATAGACTCCATTGTAGGGGTTCTTGGGCAAGATAAGCTTCCTCCTCGAACCGGCACTCTTGAGAACCTTGCAAGCAAGAAGAGAACTTAACAAAGATGAAGAAATGCAACAAGCAACTTAAAAAAATAAGGAATGATGGAGAGTGATGGCTTGAAGAAGGCTTGGTGTCTTGATGAAGACTAGACAAGCTGCTCCATGGATAAGGGTGTCAACTCCATAGGTTAGGATGGGAACGTCAACACCAAGGTATGGTAGATGGGAGATGGATGAACTATGGTTACTACATGGTAGATTGGGTCTCCACCCTCCCCCTCTCGGAGGACGATGCATCTCACACCAGAAATGAAAACTCACAATAATGGGAGCTCAAAAGGAAATTTGTCTTTCATTCAAAAATAGCATCTTTCTTACAAAGAGATTAGGGGTCTATTTATAGCCTTCTAAGCCCCATTTGAAATTCAAATTTTACATGAAAAGAGGGGGAAAGGTAGTTACAAACTTGAATTTCAAATTTTATAAAAAGGGGCACCATATCTAGAAAATATGCATCGGGTTTCAAAATGGGGTGCCAAAGTTGGGAATCTGCATGCATGGGTGCCAAGTGTCTTCATGGTTTCAAAATGGGGTGCCAAAGCTAAAATCTACATGCAGGGGTACTAAGTGTCTCCATGTGGTCCCCAATTTAAATTCTTCATGAGGGCATTCATGTGTCATCATGTGTTGGGCGCCACTTGGCATTTGGGTGCACATCTTGGTCTTCTTCAATATAATGGTCCTTGACTTGGTCAAGGCTAGCTCACTGGTTACAGGACTCAAACTTTACAAGACTCAATTAACAAAAAATAAAATGTAATGGACCAGTTGATAAGATTCAAAGAAAATTGGCTAAGCATTAGTCAAACCAAATTGAATTGAGTCTCCTTCGAATCTTGGTGCCTGCACCAATTCTCCCAGGGTGGGAGGAACTCGACCCTATCGAGTAAGGATCTTTCTAACTCTGGTAATGCTCAAGCAGGTTTGGATCAATCCATTACAGGTCCTCACGAGTGATCCATGAATCCTCAGATTTCGGCCTACCTTGCTATCGAACCAGGTAACGTTGTGTTGGCTTTAGCTCTTGATTTTGATAACTAGCAAAATGTTGAGTATATATTTTATACTAATGTTTCAATTATAGTTATGAGTTTCAGGATATAGATACCAAAAAACTTCAATATAAAAATATCAAGGCACTCATTGGAAGCTAAGCAATTTTTACTATTTAAGAAGTCTTCTCATCTAAAAAAAGGCTTCAAAATAGATCAATCGAAGCTTTACAAAAAGTGTATTGAAGTTTCATTGAAGAACATCTTGAATTTTGAAAAATGGCACAAGTTTTTGTCAAGTGGTAGAGTCAAGTGTTGACTCATGGCATGCAAGGTGTCGACACTTCAGAAGGTTGGCATGCAAAAATCTCTTTAGCATGCCAAGTGTCGACTCATAGAAACTAGGTGTTGATTCATAGAAGTTAGGAGTCGACTCACAGAAATGAGTGTCGACTCATGTCCTGAGAAAATTGAAGATACAGAATTATACCTTTCTGAGATGTTTTCTATCAAGTGTCAGCTCAAGAGACTCAAGTGTCGACTCACAAGATTCAAGTATTAACTCACATGGTTCAAGTATCGACTCATAGCCTAAGAATAAAAAAAGGACAGAACCCTAGTTTTATAGATGTTTATGCCTTAAGTTGACTCATGCTCATCCAAGTATCGACTCATGAAGACTCAACTATCGACTCACAGAAGTCAAGTGTCGACTCACGAGTTCTGACAGCTATAACGACTATATTTTCTAAGAGTCAGATTTGAGCCCTACAAGCTTTCAATGGCTAGTTTTGCTCTACCAACAGTCTTAAATCATTTTTGGAAGTTTTTGAAGTATTTAAGCTTCACCGAACTCATTCATAAAGAGCTAACTCATAAGCAACAAGACATTTCTTGAGAACTTCACTTCCAAAATCAAAAAGAGAGCAAAAGAGAAGATTCCACAGAAAAAGCTTACAAGCCTTCATTTCAACATTCCAAAAGTAGTCTTTAAAGTGATTCCAAAGAGAAGACAACTCAAGCAATCATCAAGAGCCTCAAAGCTTTCATATTCCACTCTATGAGAGAGTTTGCTTGTGCTTTATATTTGTATCTCTGATTTCATTTATAATACTAGTTTCAAGGGTGTTTGAAACTAGGTGTTAGGCCTTTCCAAGCCTTGAATTGGGATCCAGGCCTAGGTTGGTTTGAGTAAAGGTTGTTGGTGAGCCTAAGTGAGAAAACCAACTTTGGGTTTGACTTGTTAGCCCATTGAAAACAAGTTCGCTATAATCTAGGTTAATTATTGTGATTCTAAAGAAGTAGCTTGGGGAGTGGATGTAAGTGCTTATTGTGCACCGAACCACTATAAACTTTTGTGTTTGTGTATGTTCTCTTTGCTAGTTTGTATTTACTGCTTATACTCCTAGAATTGCATCTCATTCATTTGGTGCACACTTGCATTGCTTCACAAACACATCAATTTCCGCACATATCTGCTTTAAATTTTTTAAAGAAACCCAATTCACCTCCCCTCTTGGATTGCTATACTAGGCAACAAGTGGTATTAGAGCTTGGTACTCAATGTATAGGTTTAACGATCTTGAGTCAAAGATCTAAATGGCTGCCCAAATCGGTGTTGGAATTGTTGAGGGACAAGCCTCAAATCGTCCCCCCTTATTTAATGGCACAAATTATACATATTGGAAAACATGCATGCGCATTTATATTCAAACCATTGATTATAACATTTAGAGGACTATTGTTAAGGGTCCTCATCAGCCTACCACCTTGGTTAATGGCATTCTCACTCCAAAGTTGGAAGATGAATGGGATGAGAATGATATTAAGCAAGTTGAGTTTAATGCTAAGGCTAAGAATTTACTGTTTTATGTTTTAGACCCAAGTGAGTTCGATAGAATCTCAAATTATCTCTCTGCTAAGAAAATATGGGACACACTTAAGGTTACCCATGAGGGTACACATCAAGTGAAGACTACTAAAGTTAATGTGATCATTCATACATATGAAATATTTAGAATGGAACCATCTGAATCTATTAGTGAAATGTACACTAGATTTACTAACATTGTGATTGGGATGAGAAGCTTGGGTGAAGTCATTTCTAATGCTGAATTAGTGAATAAAATTCTTAGGTCACTTCCTTCATCATGAAATCCAAAGGTGATCGCCATTGAAGAAACTAAGGATATCAACACACTACCTCTTGAGTAGCTTCTAGGATCTCTTATGACATATAAGCTGTCACTAAAGCCAAAGTTTGCAGACAATGATAAAAAGAAGAAGACCATAGCATTTAAGTCCACAACCAAGGATGATTCAAGCGATGATTCTGATCGAGAAGATAATAAAGATGAAACAGCTCTCATCTCAAGAAAGTTTAGGAGATTCATGAGAAAGAAAAGGTATAGTTTCAAGAAAAAGTCTCAAAATGGAGAGCCTAGTAAAGAAAAGAAAAAGAGAAAGAAAGGGAGCATTGATGGGGGACAGATGGGTGGACCGTTAGCGATCCTATAAGTCACCTAGATTAGTGTACCATTTTTTTTGGTATTTTTTTTTAGGGATGGCAAAGGAATAGTGGGGATGGAAGACAGGGATTTGAATCTCATGGACTTTGGGACTCATCCTAACAAAGAGACGTCTCACCTTTAAGGCATTACACCCTCCTCGATACTTGGAGGTGCTAGGTTGAATCTCAAAGGTCATGAGAGGTTAAAGAAAATAGGTTAGGAAGGAGGATAACTAGGGCCTCATGCCCATGCCCGAAGGCGAAGGCAAGAAGAATCACTCTTCTAAAAACTCAAATTTTTTCTCCAAATATTATTTTTTTATAAAGAACTGATGGTGGTATTTATAGACCTATCCAACCCTCATTTGAATTTGAATACAGGATAAAAAGATAGAGATGACTCAAATTTAAATACAAGATAGGATAAGATAAGCCTATCCATATCTCAATCCTAACCAACCAAATCCTATTTCAAATTTCAAACAAAAGATAAATCCTAAATAAATATTCTTTCAATTTATTTTCTGCTCCAGAATCCATGTTGCTCTGGGATTTGTGCAGATCGATGTCCCCATCAAGCTTGTAAATTGGACATCCCTATCAGACACAATAGTCTTGGGTAGGCCATGTAACCTAACTACTTCGTTCAAGAAAAGTTTGGCCACTTTAGAAGCATCAAAAGTTTGGGAGCAAGGCATGAATTGAGCCATTTTAGAGAATCAGTCAACCACAATATAGATTGAATCATGTTTCCTCAGGATTTTCGGTAGCCCTAGTACAATGTCCATACTCAAGTCTTGCCACGGACAGTCAGGTATAGGCAAAAGAGTATAAAGGCTAATGTTTTGTTTTCATTGCTTAGCAACAGCACAGGTTCTACATCTAGCCAAGATTTGAGCTATGTCTCTTTTTAGACTTGGCCAAAAGAACTGGTCTTCAACAGCTAGGATGGTCTTGTTTCTACCAAAGTGACCAGCTAATCCTCCCGCATGGATCTTCCAGATCAAAAATTCTCTAAGGGATGTTCTAGGGATACACAACCTATTTTCCTTAAAGAGGTAACCATCCTGTAAGGTATACTTACTATAGGAACTAGATGGTCCTTACAGAATAGACTAGTGGATCTTACTAAAGTCAGGACAATCCTCATAGTTTTCTTTCAACTTGTCAAAACCTATGACCTTGGTACAGACAGTGTTCAGAAGCATAGATCTTCGACTTAAAGCATCAGCTACTTTATTCTCAATTTCTGCACGGTGTTTCAGGACAAAAGTGTAGGCATGGATGAATTCTACCCATTTCTCATGCCTAGGATTCAGCTTTTTCTGAGAACTAAGAAATCGCAGGGCCTCATGATCGGAGTATAGAATAAATTCTTGCAATAATAGGTAGTGTCTCCAGTACCTCAAGGCTTGTACTACCGTGTATAACTCCTTATCATAGGTTGAGTACTTCAGGTTAGCCTCATTAAGTTTCTCGCTAAAGAAAGCTACGGGATGGTTCTCTTAGCTAGGTACTCCTCCAACACCTACTCCTGAGGCATCGCGCACAACCTCAAAATCTTTAAAAAAATCAAGTAATCTTTAAAGAAATTTTCCATTTATCCCCGGGTCGGATCCTAACTTGATGGTAACCACTCTTAAGATCTATTTTAAAGAATATTGTGGCTCTCGACATCATGTCTAACATATCATCAAAATGGGGTATGTGAAATCTATACTTGACAGTGACTTTATTGATGGCATGATTATCAATGCGCATCCTCCACGTGCTATCTTTCTTATGGATGAGAAGGGCTGGTACAACACATGGGCTCAAACTCTCCCTAATGAATCCTTTCCTTAGCAATTCTCCCACTTGTCGTTGCAGCTCTAAGTGTTCAGTGGGGTTCAGTCTATAATGGGGCAGGTTTGGCAAAGTAGCTCCCAGGACTAGATCTATGGCATGCTGTATGTCCCTTAATGGTGGTAATTGGATAGGCAGGTCTTCAGGAAATACATCTGTTGACCCCTTGAGTGATTTTGATGATAACAAAATATTGGAGCATGTATTTGTATTACTAACAACTCTTGAAGTGCTTTACAAGTTTTTGTAAGATGATTTCACTGCTCACTTTCAACTCCATAGAAAAATTATCATGAGTTGTGTTGTAATTATCTCATGTAAAGAATAACCCATAGAAAAATTTAAAAGAAAATCATGAAAAATGGGTTCCTTTTTATATTTTTCAAGCATTAAAATTCTTAGATTCATTTATAAGTTGAGTTTGAGAAGTTTGAAGTGTTGAAGACATGCTGAAAAACTTCTAGAGAGGAGTTCAAGTTTTTTACTGAAGAACTATCTGAGCCGACTATAGTAGAAAGAGCTGACTTTGATTTATGGCATGGCTGAAGGTTTCTGGCATGCAGATAGTCGAGCTGACTCGAAGAAATCCGAGCCGACTCATCCAGAGTATCAATTGTTAAATCAGACAGGCGAGCCGACCCGAAGGAAATCAGAGCTGACTAAGTACTTCAGTGATGCAGGATGATCATAGAACTGATGCAAATAAAGGAAAAACAAAAAATCTAACTTTTTTGTAATTTTATGGATTTAAGTTTGTAGGCTAATAACCCGAAAGCATGTAAAGAATTGCAGGCAAATATGTAATGAAAGAAATTATCATACCCGCAAAAGACACATGCAAAATAATAAAAGATGGGATCTCAAAGATTGAGAAACCCCAGTTAAGATAGCGTACCTTCAGCAATTCAGAAGTTAGGAGGGGGAAGGATTTTACCAAGCATCGATTTGAAGATTTTGTCGATGAAGGGGTCACATAGTACTCGAGATCGTCGTTTGGAAGACAAGCCTTCAGTTCCTCGGTTTAAGCAGCTATCTGGGATCAATCCTGGAGGTAAAGGAGGCCTCCTCCTTGAAGAAGAAACACCATGGGGATCCTGCAAGCATCAAACATTAGCAAGTAAACAAGTTAGAAAGCAAAAGAAGCGAACTAGGGTTTGGGAAAGAGGGAATTAGAATTTCAGAAGCTGGCAGTTAGAGGGGGAAGATGGCCACTTGCTGATGGATGGCTTAGGGCTTCTTCTCCTTGGTGTGTTAGGGTTTGGATGAGAGTGCTTTGGGATGTCTAGGGCTTGGATGAATTAGGGCTCACAACAAAACTCACACACCTCAACACAAGAACACAAGAACACAACTTAACACAAAATTTCAGCAGGGTTTTGATACATGAATAAAATATGCTTACAAGAGGGGGAGGGGTGGGGTATTTATAGATGTTCCCCAAGTCCTTTCCTATTTAGGATTGGATTACAAAGTTGAGTGGGAGAGGGATTACAAGTTTGCTTAAAATTAGGAGAATACAATTTGAGTGAAAATAAAACTAGATCTCCTTGTTTGAATTGAATTTCTCCCTTCCTTGGGCATGGTGAAAGGCACCTTGGGCTTGGTCTCCTGGGCTTGGATGCCTAAAATAGAGTTGGACTTGGCTTTAGGGCAGCAAGGGGCATCCTCCATTGGTTTGGCGGATGGGCTTATGGGCCCTGGAAGTTGGGGCACCCTGGTATCAGCATATTCCTTGGAATCTTGGTTCTGGGGCTCATGGGCTTGACTCCTGGGCTTGGTATCTCTTGGCCTAGGGTGCTGGCATATTCTTGGAATCATGAGGTGCCCTGATCTGGGAATATTTTTTAGCATATGGAAGGCATTTGGAGGGCATCTGGGGTATCTAGAAGGAATCTTGGACCCTGGGATGGCAAACAAGGCCCAATAAGCTGATGTGAAGGCGTTTAGCTCCTGGATGAGGCTTGGTAGAATATTAAAATAGGGTATCCTCTTCTCTTGTACAAAAATTGAATTGGTACTGGACTAATACTCAAGTACATGTTTCAAAGACTGGACTAGGGTTGAGACAAATCAACTAGCCTCAACTTATTATAGGACTCAATCTTACTTGATTACAAAATTTGACACATGACTAAGTAAACTAGAAAGGGCCCAGTAATCTGTGTCTAATCCTGGTGCCCCCACCATTCAGTCTGGCATCCAAGTCGACTCTTCAGTATCTGAGCTGACTCCTCCAGAGTCCAGAAATAATCATTCTGAGTGAACAGCCAAGAGAGCCGACCCGGAGGAACTTGAGCCAACTCTTCCAGAGTATAGTTTTAAAAGCCTAAGAATCCGAGCTAACTCGAAGTAAGGCAAGTCGACTCTTCCAGAGCAAGGAATCAAACTACTGAGAAACTAAGTCCACCCGAATGAAGCGAGGCGACTCGAGTAGAACTACATTAAGGATCCGAGCTGACTTGAGAAGATCCGAGCCAACTCAAAGGTTGATTTCAGGTAAGTAATAGCTAGTTCCAAAACTCCATTTTTGAATTTAAAAAGTGCTCCAATGGTTAAGTGTCACATCCCGATGGTCTATAATGACTAAAACCATCTAAGAAGAATACAAGACTCTATAAAAGATGGATTGGGATAACTTTTGAGAAGGTTAATGAATGATTAATGCTTACTTGAGCTTGTAAGCTAGAGAGCACTGCAAGAGCATTCAAAATAGACTTCAAGCCTTCACCAACTCTAATAAAAAGCTTGAAGAACTTATTGAAGAAGTTGAAGAAGCTATTAATGTGCAATCAAGAAGGCTTCTCTCGAGCTATATCGGCAACCATCTGACAATATAGTTTGTCATTATTGTTGCCTCTCTCATCTACTCTTCTAGAGTTGGGTTATTGATGAGCCCGGTCTAAAAACCAAGTGGGTTATTAGTGATCCCGTTTAAAACTAACTGTGTAAGGGTCCTTGGTGATCCTGGTAAAACCAAGTTGGGTTCTTAGTGATCCTGTTTAAAATCAAGAGTTAGGTTTTTGGTGAGCCCGATTGAAAAACCAAGTTGGGTTTGGATTGTAAGCCTGGTAAAGCAATCCGACTGTATTCCGGTAGTGAATATAGTGAAAATTCCAAGTGGTATCTTGGGTAGTGGACGTAGGAGCTGGGGTGCTCCAAACCACTCTAAATTACTGTGTTTGTGATTGTGCTTTTACTTCTTCTCTTAATATCTTCTACTTTAAATTTCTGAATCACAGCACCTACCACATCAAATAAGTTTTTAAAAAATGCACAATCTCTATTGAATTTTTTAAATTCCATATTCACCCCCCTCTTGGAAAAGCCACCTAGGCAAAACTAGTATCAGAGCAGTGTCTCTCAATTTATCTAGAGTAAAGATATATGGCTCCCACGAGTACCTCTTTGGCTGAAGGCTAATCCACAAATAGACCTCCACTGTTCTCTAGAACAAATTATTCTTATAGGAAAGCTTGGATGAAATTTTATATACAAGCTATAGATTTTCAGTTGTGGAAGGTCATCTTAAAGGTCCAAGTATACCCATGATTAAAATTGATTGCATGGATGTCCCAAAACTTGAAGAGGATTGGGATGAACATGACATGAAGATGGAGGAATTGAATGCCAAAGCCATGAATTTATTATACTATACTTTGGATGCTAACAAGTTCAATCGATTTTCCACTTGCTCTTCTGCAAAGAAAATTTGGGATAAACTCGAAGTGACCTATGAGGGAACTTCCCAAGTGAAGACTTCCAAAATTAATCTTCTGTTACACAACTATGAGTTATTTAAAATAGAACAAAATGAATCTATTTCTGCCATGTTTTCTCACTTTACGAATATCATTAATGGTTTGAAAAGTCTTGGTAAGGTCTATTCAAATGCTGATCTAGTATAAAAGATTCTTAGATCACTTCTAGATAAGTGGGATCCCAAAGTGATTGCCATCTAGGAAGCGAAAGATTTAAAAACTTTACCTCTGAATGAACTGATGGATTCTCTCATCATACATGTGCTAGCCATGTAGCATAGGACTGATGATGAACAGAAGAAGAAGAAAATAATAGCCTTCAAAGCTGCATCGGATTCAAAGAAAGATGAGGAATCAGAAAATGAATGCTCCTCTTCTGAAGATGATTTGGAAGATGAAGATATTACTATGGTCATGAGAAGATTTAGAAGGTTTATGAGAAATAAGAAAGGAAGATACTATAAAAATTTCATAAACGAGGTGAGCACTCTATGGAGAAGGATAAAGAAAGATAAAAAGAAAAAGAACAGATGCCCACATGCTATGAATGCAAGAAGCCCGGGCACATCCATCCAGATTGTCCTCTACTGAAAAAGATGTTTAAGAAAAAGAAGAAGAAAGCAATGGTTGCCACATGGAGAGACAGCGAGGAGTTGACTTCAACCGAAGAAGAAAAGGCCACAAAGACTGCAAATCTATGCCCAATGGGTCTCGAAGATGAGGTAACATCCCTTGAACCTCAAATAGAATTTACATTCGATGAATTGAATTTTGCATTTCATGATTTATTGTCTGAATTCAAAAAGACTAGTGTAAAGATTAGATCATTAAAGAATATCAATGACTTTTTACAAAAAGAAAAGAAAGAGATTTCATAAAAGAATAATTTAATACAAAAAGATTTACATATCTTTTCTGAAAAGAACAAAGCTTTGGAATCCGAGAAAATTCCATGTCTTTAGAAAAACAAAGTTTTGACAGTTGAAAACTCTGATTTAAAAAGGGAGGTTGAAAAGCTCAAGCCCTTAGTTGAAAAACTTACTTTATCTTCGAACAAGCTTGAGTTAATTTTAAAGGATCAAAGAATTTTTGGAAACAAAGCTGGAATTGGTTTTAATTCTTCTAATTCAAATGAAATTTCAGCTATTACTTTTGTACCTTCAAAAACTTATGTTCCAAAAGTTATATCTTGAAAGGCTTATGTTTCAAATCCTTCAACATCCATTTCAAGAGATTCAAAGTATATTCCTAAGTTTTTAAATCAGAAATCTTTGAAGTCAAATGTTTCTACATATGCATCTGCATCTACTTCTAGAACTTTAAAGCTAACATCCTTTCATAATTCTAGAATTATCTGTTATGCTTGCAAAAGAATAGGACATAAGGCTTTTTAATGCAATATTTATAGAAATGTCCAAAGTAAAATAAGGAAGATTTGGGTTCCCAAAGGAACCACCTCTACTAACCTGCAAGGATCCAAGGTAGCTTGGGAACCTAAAAGAACTTGATGACTGTTTTGCAAGAATGTTTTGCAACCCAAAAATTGAAAAAAAGATGGTACTCGACAATGGTTGTTCAAGGCATAGATGAGTGACAACGATCAATTTATCACCCTAGAGATAAAAGAAGGAGGTTTGATAACCTTTGGAAATAATGGCAAAGGAAAAATAATAGATATTGGTAAGATCAAATTGACCCCCTGTACTTTTATTGAAAATGTATTGCTAGTAGACAAATTGAAGCATAATTTATTAAGTATTGTCAATTATTTGATAAAGGCTTCAAGGTTGTCTTTGAATCATCTAGGTGCATTGTAACAAACTCTCTTGATTCTAGTAACAAATTCATTAGACATAGACTTGGAAATATTTATGTAGTAGATCTTAATGATCTAGCTATGTCTAGTAGTTCCAGTCAGTAGCAATGAATGCTAAGACCAAGGAGCCCTGTTTATTTTGGTATAGATGATTAGGTCATGCTGGTATGCATACTATTGCCAAGTTAATTTCAAAGAATCTTGTTAGAGGTTTGCCTAAGTTTAAAATACATTTTGAACATGTTTGTGATGCTTGTAAATTTGGTAAACAAACTAAAGGGAGTTTTAAATCAAAAAATATGATTTCAACTTCTAGACCCCTAAGCTACTTCACATGAATTTATTTGGACCAACTAGGACTATAAGCCAGGTGGTATGTGATATGGCAACATCGTTGATGTGGAAAGTATGTCAGATCTAGCTGGATGCCAATGGTGCCATGTGCATTTTTCTTTCGAAATTCTCTCCCGGGTGGCTTGACCAGCAATCGTTCTCACCCGGGATGTGGTGCTCCTGCTCCTTCGTCAGGTGGCACCACAAGATGGGTCCTATTAAGAATTGTGTTCCAAAGCCAATCTTCTAGGTTATAGATGGTTGTGCTACTTTGTATATGAATTTTTTAAAATAAATAAAAGTTATTTATTTTTGGTTGTCCATCATTTTACATTTTCCAGTTATGAACTCTTATATGATGGAGTCCTTAGAACTACATTATTTGATATAGAGAGGATATATAAAAGTAGTTCTTAAACTGGTTCACAACCAAATGATACATTATTATAGGACGATGATATATCAAGTATAAGTTGTTGTATGTCATATTTGTTGGTTATCCTTTTAACCAAGGAGTGTGGAGACACTGGTGTGACATATAAGTGAAGTGTATGACACTTCATTGAACGTGACGATCTGTGGAGCTCCCTTCTGCCAATGGGTTGCTCGTGAAGGGATATGGGTATATGTGTCCCTCAGACCTGAGGTCACCATGGCAGCTTGCAAACAACTTACTGTACTTTGGTGCCGGACTACCTGGATTTCTAATCTAGTGATAGAAAGTTTATGGGTGCACTCAAGTACTTATGGAGCGATGGTGAATCAAGATGGAATTGACCTCTCCAAATAGTTTGGAGTGAATGACTCACTATGTCTCAATTTAGCAAAACCTTGGCCAGGATAGTACTTGTAAGGAGTCACAGAACTTGTAAGGTTGAGACATAATCTGGATAGACCAAATTAGGATTGGCAGTCTAATCCTAGGTCATCCCGAGCATTGTAAGGTCAAAGGGATGAATTATACGGCAACCATATGCCGGAGGTTCTTGTGAGATGCTCTACATCTTCGACTTATCCAGACGTTGGGTATCATTGCTAGATGAGGACTTTGACTGGTACTGGAAATGTTCCAGTGCTACCAGTTTAGTGTTTGAACCTTTGGGGTCATACACCATAGAGAATTTCTATTTGATCTTTTGGGCTGATCAACGATTTAAAATCGTTTGCCATCACCTGAAGTCAATTTGGTTGACTTTGCTCCAAGTGTCGACACTTGGATTTTTGCAGGTGTCGACACTTGGTGAAGTATCGACACTTGGCAATTTTCGAGTGTCGACACTTCCTATGATGAGCAGAAATTCTGGGAGGTTTTCATGAAGTTTTTTTGGGCAGGTTTGACCTAGTTTGAATTTTGAATTCAAACTAGTTTTGGCTCCAAACCTTTATAGTATGAAAGTCATACTTGCCCAAATGGGTTAGATCCATTTGGCATGCCCATGATCCTCTCCCCCATTCTCTCCTTTCATCTCTCCTCCTTTCCTTCTTCTCCCTCTCCCTGTTTCCCCTATAAATGTGAGACATTGTGGTGGCTGCTGGGGCTCGGCATACAAGAGCAGCAACTATTTCTTGGGAGAAAAAGGTTGAGAATAGTGAGAGCTTTAGGGTTCGGGTGTGAGCTACCTAGCAATCAAACTAGGTCTTGGGAAAGAGATTTGGGAAGGGGTTCCTGCTATCTTCATTGTCTTCCTAGAAGAAGAAGTTCGGCCCATGGATCCCGAAGAGCTAGCACTCCGAGGGAGTTGATCAGAGTCAAGCCAAGGAATGAACATCCTGTAGAGACCAGATGCTTGTATGGCTCGAGTGCTCTCTTCCTCATCAGAGCTCTTCGCTGCTTCTCTCCAGCACTCGCCAAGGTATAGAGGTATGACCTTTATGTTTATGTTGCTTTCTAGTTTTTGATGTTATATGCATGCTAGGTTTTTATACTAGATCCTGCTGCACGCAGATCGGTAGAAAGTTTTGACTATCTATTGAGCCTTCCACTGTGTATGATTTAAAATTATTTTAAAATGCATATTCTCTGCCCTGGTTTTCTTGCATAATGTATGCTAGGTGTAGGTGTTTTTCACCTTCAGGTCCACCTCGATTGAAGTCAAGCCCTTCTCTGCCACTTTGCTAGTTGTCCACCCTGGAGGGGTCCACCTTGGCCGAAGCTGGCGGGATCTGTTCCTTCTCCAAGTAGCACCCCAAGATGGGTCCACCTCCGTCGAGGTCGAATCAGGCTCTCTTGCTCCTTCGCCAGGTGGCACCCCAAGATGGGTCCACCTCGGCCAAAGTCGAGCCTTCCTCTGGCACATCACCAGGTGTCTGCCCAGGAGGGGTCCACCTCGGCCGAAGCTGGCGACCTCTGCTCCCTTGCCATGTGGCGCCCCAAGATGGGTCCACCTCCGTCGAGGTTGAGCCAGGCGCTCCTGCTCCTTCCCTGGTGGCACCCTAAGATGGGTCCACCTCGGTCAAAGTCGAGCCTCCCTCTGCCACTTCGCCAGGTGTCCGCCCAGGAGGGGTCCACCTTGGTCGAAGCTGGCAGCCTCTACTCCCTCGCCAAGTGGCACCCAAAGATGGGTCCACCTCTGCCGAGGTCGAGCCAGGCTCTCCTGCTCCTTCGCCAAGCGGCACCCCAAGATGGGTCCACCTCGGTCAAAGTCGAGCCTCCCTCTGCCACTTCGCAAGGTGTCAACCCAGGAGGGGTCCACCTCGACCAAAACTGATAGCCTCTGCTCCCTCACCAGGTGGTGCCCCAAGATGGGTCCACCTCAGTCAAGGTTGAGCCAGGCGCTCTTGCTCCTTCACAAGGTGGCACCCCAAGATGGGTCCACCTCGGCCGAAGTCAAGCCTTCCTCTGCCACTTTGCCAGGTGTCTGCCCAATAGGGGTCCACTTGGATCGAAGCTGGCGGCCTCTGCTCCCTCGCCAAGTGGCGACCCAAGATGGGTCCACCTCCACCAAGGTCAAGCCAGGCACTCCTGCTCCTTCGCCAGGTGGCACCCCAAGATGGGTCCACCTCGACCGAAGTCGAGCCTTCCTATACCACTTTGCCAGGTGTCCGCCCAGGAGGGGTCCACCTTGGCCGAAGCTAGCGGCCTCCGCTCCCTCTCTAGGTGGTGCCCCAAGACGGGTCCATCTCCATCGAGGTCGAGCCAGGCGCTCCTGCTCCTTCACCAGGTGGCACCCTAAGATGGGTCCACCACGGCCGAAGTCATGCCTTCCTCTACCACTTCACAAGGAGTCCACCCAGGAGGGGTCCACCTCAACCGAAGCTGGCGGCCTCTGCTCCCTCGCCAGGTGGTGCCCCAAGACGGGTCCACCTCCGTCGAGGTCGAGCCAGGCACTCCTGCTAATTCGTCAGGTGGCACCGCAAGATGGGTCCACCTCGACCGAAGTCGAGCCTTCCTCTGCCACTTCGGCAAGTGTCCGCCCAGGAGGGGTCCACCTCGATCGATGTTGGTGGCCTCTGCTCCCTCACCAAGTGATGCCCCAAGACAGGTCCTCCTCGGTCGATGTCGAGCCAGGCACTCCTACTCCTTCACCAGGTGGCACCCCAAGATGGGTCCACCTCGGTCGAAGTCGAGCCTTCCTCTGCCACTTCGCCAGGTGTCTACCTAGGAGGGGTCCACCTCGACTGAAGCTAGCGACCTCTGCTCCCTCGTCAAGTGGCACCCCAAGACGAGTCCTCCTCGGTCGACGTCGAGCCAGGCACTCCTGCTCCTTCACCAGGTGGCACCCTAAGATGGGTCCACCTCAATCGAAGTCGAGTCTTTCTCTGCCACTTTGCCAGGTGTCCGTCAAGGAGGGGTCCATCTCGGCCGAAGCTGGCAGCCTCTGCTCCTTCTCCAGGTGGCACCCCAAGATGGGTCCACCTTGATTGAAGTCAGCACTACTCTGCAAAGCCTTCGAAGGGTAGAGGGAAAAAGCTGAAGGTGGTCCGGTGATATAAAAGGGACAGTGAGAGTGGATAAAAAGGTAAGCCACTGAGAGGGAAGAACACTAACAAAAAGGAGTAGCAACTCTGAGGCTCCCGAAAGTTCCTAGACGCAAGTCCGATGAGTCCAGGGTAGGAAACTGAGTGTCAACCCCTCTCATTCCCACACTTCTTTCATAAAAATCTCCTCTAAGTATGGTAATCTAGCAGAGACCCATCTTAGTGGATCTATTTGATGGGGAAAAAAAATGAGGATGATGATGGATAAGAAAGATGATGCTAGCTTGGATGATGCAAATGTGGTTATATCTTGTTTTCTTTTAGGGTTTTATCTTGATTCCCGAAGACGAACAAAGGGGCAAACATAGGATAAATTGTAACAACAAAACCAATGCTAGTAGGTAGAATCTCTAGAGAGTAGGGATGGAGAACAGGACCTCGGGATTGAGAAACCCCGGTAGGACTAGCTCGCCAAACAATACCTTACCTGGGAGAAATAGGCACGAACCTTCATGCTTGTCACACCCGATGACGAGATCGCTCTCACTTGGCAGATGCGGCCTGGATGCCCGAGCAGTCGGTACCCGCGATGGTGCCAGCCTCCAGGTTACATGATCGTGAAGGTGAAGTGAACCGTCTCCGATGCCCGTGTTACCTGGAAAGACCTGAAAACAAATCCGTGACAAAATCAATGGAGAGTTGAGGAGTAGTGAAGTAGAAGTAGGGTTAGGGTTAGGGAAGGTTTCGAGCCCGGCACCTGGAGGGATCTGAAGTCGAAAGGATAGCTTGGGGCCTCGCACCCCGCGACATCCCGGAGGACGAAGGAATGTGGCCTCTCACCATGCGACGCCCTCAGGTGAAGGAATGTGGCCTCTCACCACGCGACGCCCTTAGGCGAAGGAATGTGGCCTCTCACCACGTGACACCCTCAGGCGAAGGAATGTGGCCTCTCACCACGCGACGTCCCGGAGGATGAAGGAAGCTCTCACTCAACCTAGCCTAAGAGACAAGGATTGAAGAAGAGGATGGAACACACAAGCTTTCTTTCATTAATCATCAATAATCCTTTACAAGAGGGGTTTGGGTCCTTTAAATAGGCACCCAAGAGCACTTTGAAATTTAAACTACCCCATTACACTAGGCGCCCAAAATTTGGAGGACTTCTTTGGCCGATCAGCTTGGATTGGCATGAATCTTGGCTTGGAGTGGGGCGTTGCACCTTGACTTCCCTCTTTGGGTTGCTTGGTTTTGGTAGAAGGCATGAATGGAGGCTTGATGTCTTCACCATGCCTTTCTTGCTTAACTTCTTTATGGAAGGAGGCTTGAGTGGAGGCATGCATCAAGGGATTTGAAACTTCTTTCCACTTGGAGAATGGAGGATGCCTTTCTTGCTTGACTTCTTTATGGAAGGAGTCTTGAGTGGAGGCATGCATCAAGGGATTTGAAACTTCTTTCCATGACCGCCCATCCAAGATTGGAAGAGAGCTTGAAGAGGGGAGGGGAAGGGGTCATGGATCATGTGAGTGGTCCCCCCATCTTGGGCGCCCAAAACAAACCACATGTCATCACCTCATGCGCCACATAAACAGATAAGGTGGGCCCTGAGCTGACTAGGCTTCCTTCCAGGTTTGGCTCCAAAAAGACACAAAATTGAGACCCAGGCTTACAAAGGACTCATACTGAGACTCAGATTGAGACTCGACTCGATACAGGACTCAGTTTGACCTAATGGGTCAGACATAACTCAAAATAAAAAGGAATAGGTTTGAGGCTTATAGCCTTATTACAGGACTCGATAAAAATAGAACCCTAATCTGAGATCCATAGAGGGTTGAGGAGCCTCTGTCGGATCCTGGTGCCCACACCAATTCTTATTACAGGACTTGATAAAAATAGAACCCTAATCTGAGATCCACATAGGGTTGAGGAGCCTCTGTCGGATCCTGGGCCCACACCACTGTTCCATCTTGCCATTCACTAACTTGACCATCGGAGTACCCCCGCTGGATCCCCCAGCCCGGGTCTCTGACCCCTTTTTTCTTGCAGGCCCAAAGGCTTAGAGATCCTGAAGTGGAGTCCAAGGTCTGGCGCCAGCTCATAAGCTATAAGCTATAATGGTAAGATCAGCAACAGATTGGCACGCCAGGTAGGGGGGCCAGAATAGTAACCCCTGCATGAGCAAGAGAATTGCTCAACTGCGAGCATGGTGGTGACACGTGGACGTGAAGCTTCCACCATCCGGGCGGTAGGGGTTCCCTCTCCTCCGGGCCTGCGCAGCTCGGAGAGGGAACTTCCTGCTCCTCCTCCTCCTCCTCAACTTTCCTAGGTGGATGATCCTATTGTAGCTATCGTCCAGCAACTGCAATTGCTGACTACAGCTGTACTGCAGCTGCAGCATCAGCAGTACTGGGACCCCCAGCTAGGGACCCCCTTATCCTGGCCACTGAGCCCCAACTAGGGACCCCCGCGGCCCAAGCCACGAGTCCTCGCGAAAGCCTGCGCTCTATTCAAGGCAGGCCATCCCATCCACGGGCAGAAACCAACCCCTGCGGGAGCCATCAGACTCCCGCAAAAAGAAACCACACCAGGTCGGTGGATCACGAGAGTCGATCCCCGGCCGACGATCCTGAAGCTGTCCAACATAGCAGGCGCCACTGGGGCAAGGCCCCTCACCGCGACCAGTCGACACCTCCTTCTCCAGCGACCTCGATGGAAGGTTCCATTGATGAGGCCATGAGGTGCCTGGCCGAGAGACGCCTGGAGGAGCAT